>OW799201.2:10000000-20000000 GCA_941918905.2 Xestia sexstrigata | reverse complement strand
TTGATATTCACACTGCTGCTTGTTTTTATCGGTTTTGAAACATTTGTTCATTTCTTCTTCATCTAAATGCTACTAGCATTTGAGAGATGATTTTCAGAACCTGCTCTGCTAGTTTTATTTGGAAATATTGTCGTTCAAACGGTTTCCGAGATCTATCTGTGTCTAAATTGCAACATGCAGCACAAGCATACAATGTTGAAGATTTTTACCATCGCGCACCGCATCCCAAGCGCGCGATAGTTTTAAGCGTGGGCCAGACAAACAACAAAGCCCTCCACACACTTCCACATCGGTCTCCACCGGCGGTTTACAGCAGCAAGCACTGTTGACGCACTGTTGTAAATTGTCTACAACAGTCTGGCACGGGCATTAGTTACAGGTACACACGGCGACACATCAACATGGCCTCGCTTTGTATAGATTTCCCGTACAATGAGAGATCCGCATAAACTGGTTTTGTACAGCTTGAATGGTCGCCGACCGTACAGAGAAACGTTAAATGATGATAACTAATTGGAAGTTTTACCATTATCCTCTTAGGGTCAACTTTGAATAGTGTACAGCTAAACTCGAAGGGTAACATTATTGCAAACAAAATGAAGCAACATTGTTTGTTGCATTTTTTCTGCATCATAGTCCAAATAATTGGCTAAAAACAGGTGTTTAAAGGCTACGTGTATCAACACTGATCGATGTGTTACGGTCCGCAAAGTGATTAATGTGATTAACACTACCTTACGGTAATTTTCGCAGAATTTAGCGTAAGTTAATGATTGGAAAATGGTTTGATTTGATTGTATTAGTTCTTCGAAAATGGGTTTTATTTCAGTGAGGAAAAGGATTAATATTAAGTAGCTACCTATCTATTTGATAATAATACACAAGTGTATATCGACGCGCAAGTTTTTAACATGAATTCAGATGATTTTGGAATCATAGACATCACACAACAGCGTTGAAAATTTTCGAGAGACCAAAAATTCTGCTGTGCCATACATTTTGACAGTGTACCGTGTGATGAAAATTTTCCAGGCTCACGGGTTTAAGCATGTTAGTTAAAGTTAAAAGAAACTATGAACATGAGTTTAATTGTTTAATAATCAACCGTTAAGTTATAAAAAAACAATAAATAACAGAGTCCTTGATCGGTCATCCATTCGCTGATGATTTGCAAGCGGAGCGAAAGTTCTAACAGTATCAAATATTCAAAACTACACGGATATTATATTTAGCCATAGCATAGTGCTTTAGACTAAAACTAACAAGCCGAGCCAAAAGGAACATTGTAATATTTACATTACCGTGGTGTGACGACCTAAAATCTGTGTGAAACTTTAGAACTAGGGATGGGACGACTATACCTATTAAATTTTAGGCCGAAAAAGTATTCACGGTCTGTTGACAGAATACTACGTAAGAAGACATACTGCAATGACCCCAATTAAATGAGGATGAAGTCATGACGAATCACTGTTTTCCCGTAAGATTAAACCAAGGGTGAGTATACCCACATTTCACCAACTGCTTCCACTGTCATTTGTAAGAGGCGACCATCATCTTGGCATCTACCGAAGCCAAATTCAGATTGGGCTGGACGTAATACTAAAAACCCAAAGAAACTTAGTCCGGTCTGGGAATCAAACATGCTCAGTAATCACCTTTGTGAATACTAAAAGAAAAGAAGCAGCAAATTAGTCTATTCATTTCTGTTTGACATTTTATGAAACCACTCAGTACAGTTGCATCTCTTGTATATTGAAATGTCGTCGTATTCTAATTTACTAAATACATATATTAACTATCTTCAAGCCATCAAAGGCGGAAGTTTTAAGTGTGTTTATTACCGCTGTCCGTATAAGGTATGATGTGTTCATCTCATTAATTTATAATATTTTCTCTTGAACTCATCATCATAAATATCATCATTGGGTCAACCCAACAGCCTTATACACAGCAGAGGACTTCTACAGAGCAGACCATTGCTAAGTATAAGACTCGCTAATTGCCCGGTATTGTGCTTGATCCTCATCTGTTCTTTACCAGTCACAGAATAGCATAATAATTATGTCATAATCACTTTGTACCTGTTTCTCTGCTGAGACAGGATTACGTTCTGGAAGAGGAGGAGTGGGTCACAATTTGCCATGCAAGCTCCGATATATCTTCAAATTTTTGCCTATAGACCATGCCGCCTCGGTATCTTTACGATGTTTTGCTGCATATTTTGAGGCACAAAATATGTTAATCAGTATGCATGCAGTAATCCAAAGAATGTTCAATGCTGAACATCGTCTATCCAAAAACCATGATAGAATATACCTTATATCTAAATAGTCAACCAAAGCCGAAAGCCGAATAGTTCACACAGCGATCCCATCCCTAGTTAAAGCCCAAACTTCACGGAAATCAATACCTTACCAACAATATTTAGACAAAGGTATACGTCATCGGGTACCGGTTCGACCATTGACTAAGTGACTGATATCCGTTACGACATTGAATAGCTAGCTTTATAGTAATTATAGGAACAGCTGGAATGTTCGCGAGTTTTGTAACTGCGTTTTTAATTGTTGGAGGATTTCGATTCGGTTGTCTTCGGTCTTTTGCGGTAACCTAGACATATTTTGAAGGCAGTGTTGATTTTTTGTGGGTTGTAGTAATAATTTAGTTGATATATATCAATATGACATAACATCACGCCTGTAATACCCGAAGGGATAGAGAGAGGTGTACCTAATTGATATTAGTAGATTGCCTCGTTGGTCTAGTGGTCACAGTGGTGACGGGACTTAAACATAATTTATTTATTTATTTATACCAGAATGTACTTAATTTACAGATGGTGAGGTATTTCAGGTTCAGTCTTTATTTACAAAGTAGCTAAGTAGTTAATGGCAACATTGATTAGATCTCCTGTATCTTGTGCTAGCTGATATGGTCTAGCGGGAGATTTATTGTACTGATGTCATTTTTGAATGCGTGATGGTTATTAAACGTAGTTTGGAAAATAGGGTTCCTCAAGCTACAAAGATTCTTCCTATAGCCGTGGCAAGCAGCATTAATTAACAGCCGAAAAGTATTAGTGGATGAAATATTAGTTACATAGTTACGTACGAAGTAAAAAAATAACAACATACTTTTTTCTTGAATGATTCATGATAGAATAATTATCTCTGTAAGCGATGCTCCAAGATAAATCTCGCAGATCACCATAGTGAAAACTAATTAACATACATACTAATCTGACTTTTTACTTTTACCTGCTAGTAGCGATACGATAAAATCGCCAAGCTTAGCCGTGTGGTATCCGGCAGAGTAGAATAGAACCAACCCATTACACTCACGGGTGTCGTATAAGGCGACTAATGTCTGAGGCAGAACACCTTACGCCTCCGTAGACCAGAGAATGGGCAGCAGCGTTTTCTGTTAGTCTTTCATCACTGCGATCTCCAATCCGCCTGCCAAGCCTGGAGATTACGGCAAATTCCTCCCATCATGGGAGAGGTTTATGTCCAGCAGACTGATGGACGTTATGGGCTGTTGTAGTTGTAGTGTAGTAAAATCGCCAAGGTGTAACATTATGCTGCACCCCAGAACGTGGTATTTCTTATTTCATTGATCGTTCGCGTTGGAATGTATTCTAATATGGATACGACGGATACGGTTAGTATTTTGATATACTTAGGTTGTGTCACCTGAAAGAATAGTTAGTGTTGGCTAAAACGGTAATCTTTCGGATCAGGATTATGGTTAGGTATCTCGTCTAAATTTATTTAACCAGGGCAGTGTCAAAATAAAAATAGAACCTCGTCATCTGCCTAGCCTCTTCCAAACTATGTTGGGGTCGGTTTCCAGTCTAATGCCAGCCACCATTTACATTAATTTATCTTTCATTGACTTTAATATGCCTTGGTGGCTGAGAGAATGACATGCTCACTTAAATGTCTCGCTGATGGTGGCGGGTGTGTCGGGTCATTTAGTTCCCTTCAATATGGTTGAGCTGAATGGCGCCGGTACATGCGTCATGTTTGTGAACGGGCACTGTCAGTTGGGACTGGTCATCTCTTAGCTGCCAAGGTTCATTTTAATTACTTTATTCATAAATTGTTGATCTAATCTTTTACTCTGGACGCTCTTAGTGTGCACGTATTTCTACATCGTTCTCACATATATGTATAATCTCAAAATTAATGATGTAACCAAGATTGTGTAACAATATTTTGATTTTAAAAGAGTGTCCATGGAGTTTCTTGCCCGTTCTTCTCCATAGAGATCTACGCTAGGAAATGGGCAACTACAGTACTTTCTCAAGTTATTATGCCTTGTGACTGGGACTGTAGCTTTGATTTTCTTTTTTGTATTTTTGACATTCAAAAGTGCCGTAATGGTCTAATTGAAATAAATGCTTTGAGTTTTGAGTTTTTTAACCGGATACAGCTGAATACCAGTATTTTACATGGACCGACTGCCTATCTAATCTCCACAGTCCAGTTAGTACTGTGTAGTACTGTACCCCTTGGTAGACTGGTTGTCAGACTTTTTGGGCCACTGACTACCTGTAACGACTGTCAAAGATCTCCAAATGACAGCTGGGACTAACTAACACAAAAAAAACCTCTACCCCTCCCACCACCTCTACTCTCCCTCTCTCTCTCTCTTCTACAAATAGAAAACCTGTGTCAAGATATACAGGGTGGAACGGACACGACGCACAAAAACCACATATTCGGTACATCATTCTGAACCACATAAAAACACACAAAAAGTACACACATAAACATTTATTACTTTAAAAAAAAAAAACGTTGTTTCCTACAAAAGTGTATTATAATTTTTTTTAGGTTCAGGAGGTTCAGAATGATGTACTCATTCTGAACCTCCTGAACTTGAAAAAAATTGGGTAACCGTTTGTATTGTACCTCGGTGTCCTACCTTATATAATTATTTAACGAGATGCTTGTTGGTTAAAGTACATACAAAGCATAGACTTGGATGTAATTCTTCTCTTCCTTACGGGGTTCACCGATTTTTATGGTTTTTTTTTATTTTCTTTTTATGGGGTCACCTGGATGGTTCATAGCTATAGTTGACCCCGGTAGGTGGCGCTGCTGTCAACATAGCAGGACAACATTTGCCTACCGGTCCGCTAACATAACACAACATTACGCCTGTAATCCCTGAAGGGTAAGGCAGAGGTGTACCTTATAGCACACCCACATTTCGCCAGTTATATATAAGGAAGTCCCATGTAATAGGGGGCGAGCCTATTACCATAAACCGGGCTCAAATCCAGGCTCCGTGGCTGCTATTGAGAAATTCCTGATGGAAAAATTGGTTCCCTAGTTCATAATAAATCCAAATGTCCTGTTGTGTGGTGTGTTATGCATGACCATCGCATAACGTAACCTAACTATGCTACACAAAGACTGTTTCTCTCAGGTGTCTTAGAATGAATATTTATTAAGTGAAATGCGTTGCAACGGATATGCAATATTAAATTATAAACACACGGTAATGGCACGTGCGTATGTGTGAGCGAAAGGTCCGAATGCGTGAGTCATGTGTGGGAGTAAGAGGTGTGACGGGGAATTATGAAACCAGGTGCAGGAGTACTTGTTGGTGACGTGTTGATGGAAGGATATTGAGTTGTAATAGGCGGTTATAGGAGTTATGAACAGGATGATTAGGTTTAATTTCCTTTAATCTGATAAAAATAATTCTAGATGTATAAAATATGAAACTTAATTACGTGATTGAATAGGCAATGAATGAATGTTTGTATATTTAGGTTTTCAGACATCAGTTCAACTTATTAAAGCCCACCGCATGGTAAGTTAGATTTTTCTGGGTTAGGAGAGAAAACCAATTATTTGATTACTAAGGGGAAGATTGGACATTGTTTTACGCATCATTGTGATAAGCGTCCTAAAAACATTTATATTAACACATACATTATGTTTAAGTCCCATGTAATAGGGGGCATGCCTATTGCCATCAAACGGGCACAAATCCAGACTCCGTGGCTGCTATTGAGAAATGCTTGATGGAAAAACTCAATAACACTTTGCCTGACAAGGGAATCGAGCCCAGGACTTCTTGCGCAGTAGTCGATCAATGAGGCAGGCATTTATAATAGGCATGACGACAGTATCAAAAAATTACAAATCTATTTAGTCCGTCAGTTAGAGTGTTGGAAATTAATGGACACGTATTTTTTGTTTTTGTCAATCAATGAAAATTGACAAAGATAAAACGCATCAAAACTCGGGAGTGGAGGGTCGTGACGTCAGAACTAGCTAAAAATTATACCTAGGCTTGACGTATTGAGAATTTTAAAAGCGTCATATCTTCGTCAATTTTGGTTTACGTAACAAAAGAAAAAACACGGGTCAAATATTTTTTGATAATCTAACTGACGGACTAATTAGTTTTTTTTTGTTGTCTCGCCTATTCCACCACAAGAAAGACAGGAAAGGACAACTTGTTTAATGTTTACATGTCTCCCAAATTACCATAAACATTCTAATTAATTTTAACACCTTGAACGAAAGCAAAAGGCTTTCAACACTCACAAATTATGAACACTGGATATGTAAATCGGAAGGCATTCGGTTAGTGGGTCAGACAACCGGTCGGGTCGGTCTGACCGCCCTACTAACGCGTTCCTACAATAAACGAGTAGTTGCTTTTACGATATTTTTACGTTGATAAACGTTATCTTTAAGGTGGTAGAGCGTAATTAATTATGGAAATTGGAATTAATGATGTTGGGTATTAGAAATGGTGTGATGTGTTTTCAAACCTCTGCCTAGGTCGATTCTTGGATGGGTGACCATTCATTACGTACCGCGTGTCCTCCGTGCCTCGGAAAGCCACGCTGACTCTGAGCCGTTGTCATTTGTAAATCTATAACAGTTGTTACAGGTAATTAGTTGCCTGAAAGTCTGACTACTAACTGGGTTGTGGAGGTCAGATAGGCAGTCGCTTCTCGTAAAATACTGGTATTCAGCTGCATCTGGTTAGGATCGATGTCGCCCTCAACATAATTGGGAGGAGGTTAGGCAGTTGATGGGTAAGTAGTTCCCCGGGCTTTAATGTTTTCTAAGAATTCGTCTAAAATATATTTTTCCTTTTTCACTTTGAAATACCGACCTATGAGGAGCTTCTACGAGGAGCTCGTGGCTAAATAATAACAGCCGCTCGGGTCGATTTTTAGGTTATGCCGTGCTTGCCTAGGTTGGTCTGTGGATGGGTGACCACCCATTACATACCGAGTTTCCTCCGTGCCTCGGAAAGCACGTTAAGCAGTTGGTCCTGGCTGTCATTTGTGATCTTTGATAGTCGTTACAGGTAGTCAGTGGCCCAAAAAGTCTGTCAATCAGTCTTACCAAGGGGTATCGTATTACCCAGTACAGGGTTGTGTAGGTCAGATAGGTAGTCGCTCCATGTAAAATACTGGTATTCAGCTGCATCCGGTTAGACTGGAAGCCGACCCCAATAAAACTTGGGAAAAGCCTAGGCAGATGATGACTTTGAAATTCCGACCTATGGCGTCGTTTTAAGAGGCAAGATAAGGTGCGGTGATTTAAATAAAAATATAATAAATTCCATGATTAATGGATGCAAATCTCAACTTTATAGACGTAAAATTCCATAATAACAATAATTGACTAACTTTCTTTCACTCATAATCTGTAGAAGCTGTTCAGTGACTTTCGCGAATATATTGATCCTGACTTTGAATTTTAATTGAAGTCAACAAATTCAAAATTCTGGTTTTCGATTCAAAGATCGATAACAAAACGTAGGTTTTTTCCAAATTTTTTCGTCAAATGTGCTCTCATGATATCAATTTGGTCGTTTTCGTAGAGTGGCTTTGCAAAACAGTCGACAATCGGCAACTACAGTACTTTCTCAAGTTATTATGTCTTGTGTCTGGGACTGTAGCTTTGTTTTTTATTTTTTATTTTTGACATTCAAAAGTGCCGTAATGGTCTAATTGAAATAAATGCTTTGAGTTTGAGTTTGAGTTTGAGTCTACTTTTTTTTTAATAATAATCAATTGTAGAGATTCAGAAAACAGTACTTCTGGACACGGCACGTATTGATAGGAGGTTCCTCTCTCAAGACCCTGACCACCGGCAGCTCGGACCCTGTTCCCAGCGCTGGTGGGCTACTATTTTTTATATTTTGTAATGTTTTTATATAGTGTTTTATATAGAAATATTTAAGAATGTTAAAAATATGTAAAAAACTGAATAAAGGAAATATTAAATTGTAGAGAGTAAGTTGTAAAATGAATAAAGGAGAAAATAATAAATAATAAACCATTTATTTTTAGGTAACAAAGACCTTAACCTAAAAATACATACTAATAAAAATTTTTGTTAGTCTAAGCAACTTAAAAAACTATGTTAGTAGCACTTCACTTCACTTGCACGATGTTTTGTGTATACTTGTGGAATTAGTCCGCGGAAGCGACTGAACACCACATCCTGCGGCCAAAAACTTTCTTCCAACACCGGATTATAGACGTTGGGATGCGCACCCCAAACGCCTTGAAATTGACGTTGCGAAGCGACTCCAGAAGCTGTACCTACTCTTGGCGTGTACATCAATCTTCGGCGCACGTACTCCTCAATGTCCTCAGCCTCAGTGAGTGGTGTAATGTAGTCAAGAGATGTACACCGGGATGTTCGGCTTCGCGGCGCGCAGTTTAACCTTGGGCTCTACAGGAGCCTTGCCGGAGCCAGCTTCTCTGAGGGCGCGGCGCGGCGGGCGGTGTTTCCTCCTTTGCACCGTCACGAAAACCGTCTTACCGTTTTACCATCTTATTGCTGGATAGTCTAATGTACCTATGACTTTTCTAAGTGACATCATTACATCTGGTTATGTTGTCGATAAAGCTGTAAAATAAATTTATTTTTGTAAATAATTTATTTTAATTTAGTGTGTACATTATTTACATATTACAAATAGATCTAAAATAAAATTAAAAATATGTCAAGTATCAAGAATTACAGGGCGTCCAAATATTCGTCTACATCGCTGTCAACAGAAATAGTGCCATCTGGGCACTATTTCTGTTGACAGCAGCATTGCCACGTTGGATGGCAATGCTGACTGCCTCTAGTCACGGGAAGAGTCGACCAACCGCAGATCTTGTTTTCAACAGCAAACTATTTCAGAGTATTTCGGTCTTCATCCAAGCATTCAATTCTTGAACAATTCAAAAAGTATGTCAATGAGATGATTTCCACTGGTCATTAAGATTTCAAATACAAAATTACGTACTCTAAGCACTAATATAGCTCGTATTGGTTTTGTAATAAAGGTGTAGTAATTATACAGCTTGAAGCTGTTTATAAGCTGTTTTAATGCTTGTTATAATCGATCATAAAAATACTGAGGTAACTTTGCCTTTGTTAGAATATTGTAAAATAATTGCTAGTTGCGTGTGATGGATGTAGAAATGTTTAAGTTATTATGAGAGGCTGGCTAGATAGCGGTTGAAGCGTTGAAATGGTGAACGAGAGGAAAATTTCGTTACCAATTTGTGGCGGCGCGTTCGATTCTCGCTAGTGGTGGGTCGTTGTCGAACTTATGACGGACGAAACGCAACCGTTTTCCCGATGACGGAAACGGTTTCAGAAAACGGTCGTCGTTGCAACTGGTTTGAAGACTGTTTAAAGATGTGGTATCTGCCGGGGTTGCGGGACTGTTCGAAAGAGATACCGTGGCCCCGGAACACAAAGGGCGATGAAGGAACATGGATGGGTTTTAGCCAGTAAAAGTCTGACACTCCCTCCTGCTCCGCCCAGAGCGGGAGAAGTCATTTGATGATTTCCCATCCGAAAAAAAAAAAAAGGTTTTCTCCATGTAACTCCTCTTTGATGAGTGAATATAAATGTGCAAAAAAAAATATGTGTTGCTTATTAGACTCTAAACTTTAATTGGTACAATTGAAATAATTCTAACTTTATTATTACTATATGAAAAAAATATTCAAAGTGAAGCATTTTTTCTTTGAAATTTTATAACTACTCTTATACGGCATTAAGTTTTAGTTTTTTTTTTCACACAAATATTTGTCACTTTTTTCTTCACAAAGTGTGCAATTGGCATTTCGATCTAATGATTTCTTAGGCTACAATTAAATAAAAACCACAAATTTCGCACTATTCGGACCGCAGTGTCTGACTTAACAACCACTTTGTAGTGCAAACTGATTAGAACTATATTCTAACAGAATTTCAAACGAAGTAGGAACCACCACAAATAGAGTTGCTAATTTGAAGAAACTTATCCAACATGTGTTTTCGTCGAGAGTCGTTCGTTGAATTGCGTTTTCGTCGAGTGAAATAGTTGCAGTTTCTTACAACTATTGTAAGGACTGTTTTGTAAACGAACGCGGAAATAAAGGACGCGACGCGACGGCGCGACAAGTGACTCTAGTGAGAAAGATAGTTGAATCTTTGCGTTTTCGACTGATTTTCATAGGAGTAAAATAAAAAATCGCACCAAGTAATTCGAAGACTTGTTTGTGCAACGAAGACTGTTTCAATCCAGGACTTAAAACGGTTGCATCGTCAGTAGTAAAATCGCTTTTTTTTGTTATTAAACTACTTATTTACGGTTTTCAGATTTTTCCTTTTACATGTGGTGTAAAACCTTGCTTTTTGCCAAATTTCGTGATTCTAGGTCAACGGGAACTACCATTAGGTTTTCGACCCAAAACCTACAGGGTACTTCCGGTTGACCTAGAATTGTCAATTTTGTAACAAGGTTTTACAGCACAAGTAAAGGGAAAATTCCGAAAAATAAAAAATTTGAAAATTAAGGTAAATTTTGGTACTTACAAGTTTTCGCGAAAATCTAAATTTTGCCCATATTTTTTTTATCGTGTTGACTCAAGACTTTGATTTTATACAACTAACAGGGACTATAGACTTCAGTATCTGGTATAAATTTCAACTTGCTAGGTACACCCGTTCCCGAGAAAATCGATGGTGGCAGACGGACAGACGGACAAGAAAGTGATCTTATAAGGGTTCCTTTTTTTACCTTTTGAGGTACGGAACCCTAAAAAACCCGCATCAAAATCCGTTACGTAGTTTTAAAGATCTAAGCATACATATGGACAGACGCGGCGGGCGACTTTGTTTTATATTAGGTAGTGATAGTGATTTTTATGTAATTTCTAACGTCTCTTTCTTTTTGTTACAGATAAACTCCTGTGGAAGTTAAACAAGATACGTTTAGTGTTATTTAATGTTAATAAATATAAGTGTTAATAGTGCATAATAATAATAATAATAGTGTGGATGTAATATCATAGTGTTTTGTGTCGTGTTAGTGTAGCCCGTAATAATTGCTGTCAAGATGATGACCCTGTACAGAACCATCAAAGGAACCGGTACGATGAAGAGGAAGAAACGGGAGAGGTATGTCTTCTTTCTCTTTCTTTTCTTGATGCTGCTTTCGTTGTATAGTGATCGTAACCATGGCAACTGAAAGTATGGTCTTGCATTCTCTGCGCGGACATGGGTTTGGCTGTTCACTATGCAGATCAGAAGAATATGCTATTGGTGTCGATTCTGTTGTGCACAAACTAAACTTAATTTAGAATATTGCTATCTTTTACTAAAAGGCAGTGCGAGAAAAGGACGGCTATAGATATGCACTAAGTTAGAGATGTCAAACTAGTTTATGCCTTGCGCTTCACCGTGTTTTTAGGCCCAGCCACACCGCTGGAGGCGCAGCGGATCGCATTTGAAGACAACAATTTAATATAAACCTTAACTACCTTTTAAAATTGTTGTCTTCAAATGCGCTGCGCTGCGCCTCCAGCGGTGTGCGCTGGGCTTTAGTCGACATGTTTTTACGTGCAACCTTCATTTGTATGGAAATATTAGTTCCAATTAAATTTGACAGCTCTAAATTACGTCCGTCTCTCTATTGTTTTATTAGAGAGAAAAATATAGCAATAGCCTAAATTAAGTTTAGTTTGTGCACAACTAGAATCGACACCATTGTGTCTGGTAAAGGACAATAGGCTGCTAGGCTATAGAATAGCAATAGGTGATCCTATTATGAGGCTAAAATAATTCTACTAAACCTTTTAATAGTTTTCGTTTTTAACTTTAAAACACTGACAATATAACTTCGTCATCTGCCTAGCCCTATAGTACCTACTTGTTAAGAGTGCTAGAATGACAGGCGGGACCTTATGCTACTTCTGGGGCACAAAGGAATCTTGGTTAAAAAAAAAAGTCACCAAAAAGAATCAGAAAAGCCTGTAACAAAATAATGTTCGTTGAAAATAACAGTAAGCCTAGGCAACAGCATGTCTAGTATAAACACCTGCGCATGCGCAGCACCGCGGCGCCGCTACTCAACTAACGGGACCGCTGTGAATCAACTACACTGCACCGTTTCACTTTTACTTTAGACTTGACGCTTGACAGATAGTTCGGCCGTCTAACGGTAGATGGCGTTGGTTTAAACTACCAAAATTTTCACAATAGTGCAATAAAAGATGGTGTTTTGATTTTTTTGGGAAGGTAGAATGAAAGTAAGTAAATACTAAGGACAGATTGGTTTATTGTAATCTGTCAAAACGTAGTATTTGGGGAACTGAACCTTGATTAAGTTAGTCTGAAAAGAAAATATAAACATTTTCAATGATAGTAGAGATTTTGTTCGAGGATTATGGTGCTACTGAGAACAGTGGTGGCCCAGTGGTGGCGGCCCCTACTTATGAACAGTAAGTCGTGGGTTCAAACCCAGACAGGCGCATTACTTCGTGTAATTTATCTCATCACCACTGCTCTCAAAAACGGTGAATGAAAACATCGTGAGGAAACCGTCCTAGAACCAAAGATATGAAGACATATGACATCTACCAACCTGCACTGGGCCCACGTGGCGGATTATAGCCCATTCTCTCTGATAGAGAGGAGGTCTGTGTCCCAGCAGTGGGAACATTAGGTATAAGCTGATTATGCTGTGGTGCTACTAGCTTTTATTAGACTCTTGATATAGGTACCTAGACAATACTACCAGGATTATAATATTTCTAATCAAGATGTACTTTGTAGCAGGAGGATGGTGTAATCATTTATTAAAACAGAACAGAGGTTTTTCACAAGGATCAATAACGCGCTACCTTTTGGCATTAAAAAAGCTGAAAACAAATTCACTTTCAAAAGAAAAGTTCGTAACTACTATTTAAGTCAGAATAGAATAGAATAGAATAGCTCTCAATTTGAAGTCGTCATAATAATTATTATTAGGTTTCTTGATATTGTCTTTTTAATTTTTGGTATTTGTTAAAATATCTATTAGTTTATTTTATCTGTATATGTGTATTAGTATCAATCTAAATCTGAACTCAAATTAGTACAAAAATTTTTTTTTTTTTTTAGACATTACTTTGTACCCTATCACTATGTTTTCCTATTTAACCCAAAGGTTGACTGGTAGAGAATGCCTTGTGGCATTAAGTCCGCCTATGTACCACTATTGTACATGAAGTTTAAATAAATAAATAAATAAATCAATATCACACATCTTGTCACTATGATGGATTTCCCAGCTTTTGTTTTTCTGTTCTGAAGATTAGTTGCTTGTGTTTAAAAGGTCAATAACACTAAACTGACCATTATCTCTCCCCGAACATCTGGACAGTAACTGACAGACAGTATTAGCGTCTTAATTACAAAACATACAGAAGATATAACTCAATTACGTTTTTGCATGAAAGTAATTAGTTTTGTTGAGCACAGTATGATTGGAGATTAGGATGAACGTTACTTATGATGCTGATGGATTGAGAAGCAGTTTATCGTCTATTTTGGTTAGGTAGGTACCATATTATTTCTATGTAGCGTTAGCAGCAGCTAATCCTGAGTTATTAGTGCACGCTATTGTGGACTGCTTGGCCAGCTAAAATATAGATAGAATACTATAAATAAATAAATAAATATCGCTGGACATTACAAACAGCACCATCTAGTGCCACACTAAGTAACGAGGCTTGTGTCGTGGACACCAGATAGTTGGTATAAGGTACTACATAGATACTTTTTGTTTGTAAATACACATCCATGACTCTGAAACAAATGTCCATGCTCATCACACAAACATTTGCTCAGCCTCACTACCGCTGCGCCATTCGGGTCGTCGAATACTGATACTGATAGATTGCTTCATCTCGGGCTATTACAGTCCACTGTAAGACAGTGGACATAAGATCTGTCCCAAGCTGCGCCACAAAACCCGTGCCTTCGCCTTCCGCATCCAGTCTGCCCCACCATCTGTGGTCTTTTCCTCCCAAGACATGTTTCTGATATCGTAAATAATAATAATAAATATCGCTGGACATTACACACAGCGCCATCCAGTGCCACACTAAGCAACGAGGCTTGTGTTATATAAATATCTATTCAATCTCGTTAACCTTTTATGATTTCGTCAATCACCTTGGATTAGACATTAATATAATAATAACTATTTTAGTTCTGTATTTATTCAACTAACTGGATGAATTTCATAGCAGCAAATTTGACGTGTCCACGTTGAGAATCGAGGTGTAAAATCATGGGGTGCGATGTCAGAAGTCCTCCACGTGTGTCTGGCGGTTGCTGGTCCCTCTCGATACGTCTGGAAGGAAGAGCAGCTGCTGGGCCGGTGCACCCTGGGCGCGGCAGTATCCTTCTCCGGGGAATGAGAGGAAATGAGAATTTCCTTTTATCCCTCGGGGAGAGTTACTGCCGCGGCTAATTATTCTGACATGGGTGGGGTCCTGCCAGGACCACCGGTGCGTTCCTCTGCGTGACCCTCTGTACAGCAGAGGGCATAGCAGAGGAGTGAGGGCGCTCACCCTGCCTTCGAGCAGACAGAGTAGGATGCGTCCTTCTTTGTCACCGTCAGTCTCGTAATCCCACTGTCGAAGTGCTGTGGATCACGTCTCGCGGCTTCGATAGGGACCGAGGGTCTTGGCTTAACCGCCCGGACTGCGAGGTAGAAAACCTCTCTAAAAAGTTACCCCGAATCCCAAGCGGCGGCGCACCGCGACGGGATGTATGGCTGACGGGTGTTCCCATGGAACGAATCAGTCGCTAGTGCTCACCCTCGCCAGGGTACCTGCAGACCCTCTGGCGAGTAATAAATGCTAAAATCTGCTTATCTTGGGTACAGGGGTCTCTGCCCAGATTGACTTTTATTTCCCCCATACTCGTGGGTTCAAATATGGAAAAACAAAATAAAAACAAAACAACCACCGCCGGTAACGGCATAGAAGAGGAGAGGAGGGATGCGAGATCGGAGTCCGATATCGCATCCAGCGATGGGAGCGCGGGATGCTCAGGGAGCTCCCGCCGCGCGAGGGCCGGGACGCCCGCGGAGAACGGTAAGTTCTTCCGCAAGCGGCCCAGGCGGGACGGCGACCGGGGGTCGTCATCCGGAGAAGAGGAGGCCTCGGCCCGAAAAATCCCCACCAACAAGCGTGGTGGGATCCGGGGCAAGGGGAGAGGGCTCTCAGCCTCAGTGAGGTCGGTAAGGCTCGCCGAGGAGGGGCGTCACCCGGGCAATGCTGTACCCGGGTCTGGCGACGAAGCAGGTGCAACTGGCGGCTCCGAGGCGGAGCGTAAGGCCAGGTTTGCTAAGGAGGTGGAAGCCGCGATAAGGGGCGTGGCCTTGAAGATGAAAACTTCATCTAAACTCAAGGCCATACCCGTGGCTTCCGCCTCCATCATGGCGGCAGCGGAGGCCAACTTTGTGAGGCCTCTACCACCTCCTTCGCCGGAGGGAGATGTGGCCAAACTGCGGGAGGAGGTGGCCCGCCTGACGGCCGCCACGGAGCTTCTCCAGCAGGAGAATGCGAAGCTCCAAGCGGACCTGGCAAGTCTGCGTAAGCCAGGCTCCCGCGTGGCGCCTTCAAACGGGGGCCACCAGCACCAGCAGCAACGACAAGGCCAGCCCGTGCCGGTGGAGAACCAGGTCCTGAACCTGGTTCGACAGGAGTTGGCTTCCTTCCAGGCGCGGTTCGCCGTCCTGGAGGGAATTGTCCTGCGCCCTCCCCTGGCGGCAAGCAAGGCAGCCACGGGCCCGAAGGCGGCCTCCTACGCGGCTGCTGCGGCTAACGCACCCGGACCGGGGCCGTCCAGCCAGCCCTCCGGCAGGGCTGTGGCACCCCCCTCCCCCGAAAAGCCGGCTCCGGCGAAACCGGCACCGGCTAAAAAAGGGGGTAAAAAAGGAAAGGGCAAGGCGGCTGCACAGGTGGACATTGCGCCAACGCCAGTGCCTACGGCGAATTGACCAGTGCCTGCGGCACGGCAGCCGCCGCCGCCACCACCGCCCCACCAGCCCCCTACACCTCCCTCGGCTGAAGCCGGATGGCAGGTGGTCGGGGAGGAAAAGAAGGGGCGAAAGGCGGCCAAAAAGGCCCGAAAGGAGGAGCGGCAGCGCCAGCACAGGGCGCGAAAAATCGCGGCTAGGCTCCGCGCCCCGAAGACCGCGGCTGTAGTGATAACACTACAGCCGGAAGCGGAAAAGAGGGGCGTGTCCTACCGCGACCTGCTGGCGAAGGCGAAGGAGACGGTGGATCTCGGGGAGCTCGGGATCACCGGGGGCCTCCGGCTTAAAGTCACCGCGACGGGGGCACGCATGCTGGAGATTCCCGGTGAAACCAGCGGCTCGTCCGCTGACGCTCTGGCGGAAAAGCTCAGAGCGTCCCTAAACGCGGACGAGGCCCGAGTGTCCAGGCCCGTGAGATGCGCAGACCTGCGCATTCTGGGTCTGGACGACTCGGTGACCAAGGAGGAGGTGGTGGCCGCTGTCGCCAGGTCCGGTGGGTGTCCTGCTGAGCAGGTCAGGGCAGGCGCCCTACGCCCGGACCTCACGGGTATGCATACCGTTACGGTATGCTGCCCTGTGACGGCGGCCAAAGCTATAGTGGAGGGCCGTAGGCTACTGGTGGGCTGGGTTTCAGCGCAGGTGAAGCTGCTGGAGCCCAGACCTCTGAGGTGCTATCGCTGCCACGTGGGACACCACGTGTCAGTACAGTGCGCCTCGGAGGTTGACCGCAGCGGCCTCTGCTTCCGCTGCAGCCAGCCGGGTCACGTGTCCGCAGCTTGCTGCGCCACACCGCACTGCGGTGCATGTGCGGCGGCTGGCAAGCCGGCCGATCACCGGGCTGGGAGCAAGGCCTGCGCTCCACCCACCAAAGCAACCAGAGGCAAGGGTAGGCCCTCCGCCGCCACCGCCACCGTCGCCTCCGCCGCAGCCGTAACTGCCGCCGCTGCCGCTGTCGCCGCCACAGTGGGGCCCTCACAAGGGGCCAGGGTGGAGGAAGCGGTAATGGAGTGCCAATAACGGCCCCATTACGCTTCCTCCAAGCGAATATCAACCACTGCGCCTGTGCTCAGGATCTGTTGCTCCAGAGCATGGCGCAGTGGTCGATTAATATCGCTGTGGTCGCTGAGCCGTATTTTGTCCTGCCCAGGGAAGACTGGGTGGCGGACCTTAGCGGCTCAGTGACCATAGTGTCGTCGGCCGCCGCCGGTACTCCGACCCTTGAAGGTGTCAGGAGGGGTCAGGGGTGCGTAGCAGCACGGTTCGGGGAGATTGTAGTGGTGGGAGTCTACTTCTCCCCGAGCCGAACTCTCGCCGAGTTCCACAACTCTCTCGCAGAGTTGAGTGTTGTCGTCGGAAACCATTCCCTCCCCGTGCTTGTCCTCGGGGACTTCAATGCCAAGAACTTGGCTTGGGGTTCTCGTTGCACAGACGTGCGGGGACGGATGGTGGAGGACTGGGCTCTGGAGAAGGGCCTGGTCGTCCTAAATCGGGGTTCTGTCGCTACGTGTGTGCGGATGCGGGGCGAGTCGGTGGTGGACATTTCGTTCGCTAGCCCCGCTCTGTCGCCGCGTGTCGTTGACTGGCGTGTCATGGAGGGGGTGGAGACCTATTCCGACCACCGGTACATCCGGTTTGACGTCTCCACCCAGACCTCAAGCGCGCCGGTCCAACAGGCCCCGAGTGGTCCGCGTTGGGCGCTGAAGCAGCTGGACCGGGAGCTCCTCCTGGAAGCCTCGATCGTGCAGGCCTGGGTGACATCACCAGACAGGCCTGCCGACATTAACAATGAGGCAGGGTGGTTCCAGGAGGCCATGTCCGATATATGCGACGTGGCAATGCCCGGAGTTCGGCCAGGAAGCGCCCGACGTCAGGTGTACTGGTGGTCGCGAGAGCTGACGTCTCTGCGCGAGGCGTGCGTGGCTGCGCGACACCTGTACGCCAGGCATCGCAGGATCCGCATTCGTCCACCGAATGCGGCAGCCATCGAGGCGGAGCTTTATGAGGGGTACAGAGCGGCGAAGACCGCCCTCCGCGAGGCTGTCCTGCGGGCCAGGGATCTGGCCCGCGAGGAGATGCTGGGGACTCTCCACAGAGATCCGTGGGGGCGCCCTTATAAGATGGTGCGGGATAAACTCCGCACCTGGGCCCCCCCACTGACGCAGAGTCTCCGGCCTGAGCTCGTGGAGGACGTGGTGAGCACTCTGTTCCCCACGCGGGGAGAACATCCCCCCCCGCCTATGGCTCCGCCACCTGCGGTGCTGGAAGCGGACCACCAGGATGACGACGACGACACTCCGGAAGTGACTGGGGTAGACCTGAGAGTGGCGGTACGCAGGCTGAGTGCCAAAAATACCGCCCCGGGACCTGACGGCTTGCCTGGCAAAGCCTGGGTCCTGGCCTCGGAGGCTCTCGGGCCCCGACTGGAGGGGCTCCTAAGCGCATGCTTGGAGAGGGGCCAGTTCCCGCTTCGTTGGAAGACGGGGAAGCTGGTCCTCATTCGGAAGCCGGGGCGCCCTGCGGACTCTCCGTCCGCATACCGGCCCATAGTGTTGCTCGACGAGGTGGGCAAGCTCTTCGAAAGAGTCATTGCAAACCGCCTCGCCGAGCACCTTGCGGGGACGGGGCCGGATCTTGCGGAACACCAGTTTGGTTTCCGCAAGGGGCGCTCTACGGTGGACGCCATCATGCGCGTGAGAGCCCTCACGACGGGGGATGCAGTGTCCCGGGGTGGGGTTGTCTTGGCGGTGTCTCTAGACATCGCCAATGCCTTCAACTCCATGCCCTGGAGCTGCATTAGGGAGGCACTCCGGTATCACCGGGTGCCGACCTACCTTCGTCGTGTGGTCGGGGACTACCTGACGGATAGAGCCGTCATCTACCCCGGTCGCAGCGGAGAATGGAACCGGCGAGAGATGTCGTGCGGTGTTCCGCAGGGATCGGTCCTAGGGCCGTCCTTGTGGAACATCGGGTACGACTGGGTGCTGCGCGCCGACCTCCCTAGCGGCGTCAGCGTGGTCTGCTATGCAGACGACACGCTGGTGCTGGCACAGGGGGGGTCGCACGAGGCGGCGGCCGAAGCTATGACACGCGGGGTTGCGATAGTCGTTGAGAGGATCCGGCAACTGGGTCTCGAGGTGGCATTGCACAAGTCCGAGGCCATGTGCTTTCATGGGCCTCGGAATGCGCCACCTCCGGGATCCTTACTCACGGTAGGAGGGGTATCCATCGGTGTCGAGTCGACTTTGAAGTACCTAGGACTCGTCCTCGACAGCCGGTGGAACTTCGTGGAGCACTTCCGACGTTTGGCCCCCAAACTGGAACGGCCTGGGGCTGCCTTCAGGCGGCTCCTGCCCAACCTGGGGGGGCCGAACGCCTCCTGCCGGAGGCTCTACGCGGGAGTCGTGCGGTCCATGGCCCTTTACGGGGCCCCGGTGTGGGCGCGTTCCTTGAGGCTGCGTGCAGCCCACTACCTGAACGCGCCCCAAAAGGTGGTAGCCGTAAGGCTGGCCCGTGGGTACCGCACGATCGCCCGCGAGGCGGCGTGCCTCCTTGCCGGATTGCCGCCATGGGATCTGGAGGCGATAGTCCTCGCGCGCCTGCATGAATGGCGCGCGCAGGCGCTTCGCCGGGGGGAAACTCCGCTGCCGCGACAAATTGTCGCTCAGCGGACAGACTTCCGGCGGGATCTCATGGCGACATGGAGAGAGCGACTGTCGCAACCCCGTGCAGGGCACGCCACGATAGTGGCGATAAGTCCCCTCTTTGAGGAGTGGCTGGAGAGACGCCACGGCGTCCTCACCTTCCGCCTGACGCAGGTCCTCACCGGACACGGTGTTTTCGGGAGGTTCCTGCACCGAATCGGGCGGGAGGAAACGCCCGGGTGTTTCCACTGCGAGAATCGACCGGAGGACACGGTGGAGCACACGGTGGAGGTGTGCCCCGCGTGGGCGGAGCACCGCCGTGTCCTCGAAGCGGCGATTGGCGGCGGCGACCTCTCGCGTCCGGCCCTGGTGCAAGCCATGGTCCGGAGCGAGACGGAATGGGACGCCGTCACCTCCTTCTGCGAAGCAGTAATGCTAGAGAAGGAGGTGGCGGAACGTGAGAGGGAGAGAACCTCACAGCGTCCCGGCCGCCGCGGGAGACGCCCCGGGCGTCGGGGGCCACCACGTGGCCCCCGGCCACCGTAGGCGCGGGCCTGTGGACGGTGGGCTATGGGCTAGCTCGCCGTCCGTCCGCCTCATGACGACAGGCCGTGTCGACGGCGCGTTCGTGTTCCACGCGCGCCTCAAAGAGAGTCAGCAAAAAGGAAGGGGTCCGCAAGGACCGATGCCTGCCGGGGTTGCGGGACTATTCGAAAGAGATACCGTGGCCCCGGAACACAAAGGGCGATGAAGGAACATGGATGGGTTTTAGTCAGTAAAAGTCTGACACTCCCTCCTGCTCCGCCCAGAGCGGGAGAAGTCATTTGATGATTTCCCATCCGAAAAAAAAAAAAAAAAAAAAGGTGTAAAATCATAGGATGTTTCTTATTTTTTTATAGTAAACTATGTTACTTGGTGCAAATAGGGCCACATTTTTTGTTGTTTTATGCGTTTATAAACAATCAGGAAAAAAAAAATCGCCTTTAAATTCAAATTTGGTGGCTTGTCCCAGTTTCGTTTTTTGACATAATTGCATTCACTAAAGTAACACTTTAGGGTACAATAAAACGCGGGCCTGTGGACGGTGGGCTATAGGCTAGCTCGCCGTCCGTCCGTCTCATGACGACAGGCCGTGTCGACGGCGCGTTCGTGTTCCACGCGCGCCTCAAAGCAAGGACCGATGCCTGCCGGGGCTGCGGGACTGTTCGAAAGAGATACCGTGGCCCCGGAACACAAAGGGCGATGAAGGAACATGGATGGGTTTTAGTCAGTAAAAGTCTGACACTCCCTCCTGCTCCGCCCAGAGCGGGAGAAGTCATTTGATGATTTCCCATCCGAAAAAAAAAAAGGATACAATAAAAAATAAACCATTTCCTTAGTTTATGCATAACTGCTATTAATATTTCTTATTTCATACTTTATGTAGGTATTATTATAAATAGGTTCCGTCACTGTCAATCGAACAATACGGAACAAATCTAACTAAACGAACCAAATTATCTTCAAACTTTAGACATATTACATTCAGGATTGACAGGGTTCAAGGTAAATCGGCACTAATTAACAGTGTATAATTAATCAATTGTTGTTCATGTTGAGTGGTCATTAAATTTGTGTTGACAGGTATCGATTACAGTGTTGTATTATTTGTTAGACGTTCAGGAACTGGTGATATATGATACGGTCATTATCATTCAGCTGAAAGACGTTCACTGCTAGACATGGGGCTCCACCAAGTGTCGCCACATTGACCGGTCCCGAGCGACCCGACGGATTCCCGCAACCTTCACCAAGTCATCGGTCCACCTAGTGGGAGGCCTTCCAACGCAACGTCTTCCGGTTCGCGGTCGCCACTCCAGAACTTTTCGGCCCCATCGGCCATCCGTTCTGCGAGCAATGTGCCCTGCCCACTGCCATTTAAGTTTGGCAATTCCGGCAATGTAATTCTGTAATCAGGTTATGAAAAACCAATACCTTTTGTATCCGAGTCACGGTTTTTGATTTTTGAACAGGACTTATATTAGGTCATCCTTCAGATCCAATTTAAAACGTGCGTCAGAAACTAGTTGTCTGAAATTTTTGGCTTTTTCGGTGCAGCTGTGGGGGACGTTTTGTGATTCTGTCTAAAATAATGTATGTTTTCGTTCTGTCTTTTCCGTTGTAGTTGTTTTAATGTCTACTATTTTTTTAATCTTAGGTACTTTTCGGTTATATAAAAACTTTATGGGTAGATGTCCTGATAAATACTCATAAAATAAAAGTTGTTGCACTATATCTATTTTTTTTAAATTCTATAATGTTATGTATTTTTGGAAAGGACGTACCTAGTACTCCTCCTTCATCTGAAATCCAAAAAAAAGATAAAAAAAACTATACTCATATCAGAATACCAGCGCTGCGGTATTTGTTTTTCATTTATCGCAGCATCATGCTGAGATAGGAGCCTTTTTGGCCTCGCACAGGCCTTCATTTTTATTATTTAGTTTAAGATTATTTTTTTTATTATTATTATTATATTTGTAGTTCCTGTGCTTGTCCCAAATAAATATTTTTTCTTTTCTTTCTTTCTTTCTTTCTTTCTAGTAACTTTAAACTTTATGAAATGTGCAAATAAAAACGCTGCCAGCTAGGATTTTTTTTGCAGAACACCCGTGGCCAGTGCGTTTTATTTACACATACTTATACTACCTATTGTGTATTCTGTACACAAACACCAAATTGTCAAACGGCGACCAATTCTCACTTAATGAAAACAAACATCGCACTGAGTCACCAACTAGGTACCTACCGGTACTGTCAAAAAATTCCAATTTTAAATCCTCTCAATTAGCATTCAGAGAGCGATCGAATCGAGTCATAAAATCACGATGATCGAGTCAAATTAGGTTGTAGTTGGTGTGCGAGGTGCATAAGTAGAATGCAAGCAATATTTTATGCTGTACCTTGCAGTATCAGGATAGAATAAATGTCAAGTTAACTTGATTGTTTGATGGCATTTTGAGGGGCACGTTTTATTGAAAGTAGGTGTCTTTTATTGGTTACTATCACGTTTTAGTTATAGCACGTGTAGGAACGCAGATATACATATATAAGACACATAATAAAATAGGACATATAGAGTTTCTATTGGAACACTTTACCCGACTTAGGAGCCGAATGTAAAACCTCATTCCAATGATATTGTACCTACACAAAATAAGTGTTATAAACGAAGGTGGGGATTTTGAGAAATAATGCAACTGATAACGACCATTCATAGTCACCGACCGCGATGTTGAAAGTCTGGTCGCGCTGGTAATTATGATTTTATTGACGTAGACTAAAGATTTCCTAATTGGGACGTTTTCGAGTCCTCCCAATGCATATAGAATATCAATAAGAAGAAGATTAATTATGATATCCATGCCTCATGCTTAGCACTAACTCTTTTTTGCAGTTTCAGTGCAGTGGTGTCCTTCAATCATTCACATATATGTGAAACAATATACATTCAGTCAAAAAAGTATCGGGAATGGATGATTTGTTTATGGTTCCAAATTCAAATTTTTGTTTTTTTGTAGTTGTTAGATTGGCACAACTGTTTTCCATTTTGGCGCGGAGTTTGAGTTGCATCTGTTATTTATATTAAATACAGTGCTGGTTTTAGTAATATCATATCTTGTGTGTATTGCGAATTTCATAATAGACAAAAATATCGAACAAAGAGTTTGTCTTAAATTTTGCATCGCCAATGGAATTTCGTGTTCGGAGTCACTGAAAATCTTACAGAAGGCTTACGGTGAATCGACTTTATCAAAAACTCGTGCTTATGAGTGGTTCAAAGCGTTCAAAAGCGGTCGAGATGTGATGGAAGATTTGCCTCGCTCTGGTAGGCCGTCAACGTCTGCAACTGAAGTTAACATCGCAAAAGTGAAGAAAATAGTGACTGAAAATCCCCATTCAACTCTGAGAGAGATAGCCGCCGAACTTTCTGTATCTCACGAGTCGATCCGTACCATTTTAACTAATCATTTGGGTATGAAACATGTTGCTGCTCGGCTAGTCCCAAAGATCTGAATTTTCTCCAAAAATTCGCATGAAAGTCGCTGGGGACATGCTAGAACGAGTCAGTTCGGACCCAACATTCATGAAACGCATTGTTACTGGTGACGAGACGTGGGTTTAAGAGTTTGACATGCAAACTAGTCAACAAGCTTCGGAGTGGCGCCTTCCAACTGAACCGAAACCGAAAAAACCACGCCAAAGTCGATCAAAAGTCAAAGTCATGTTGACTGTTTTCTTTGACTATCGCGGTGTTGTGCACTCTGAATTCTTACCGGAAGGTCTAATGGTAAATAAAGATTATTATTTGAGCGTTATGCGGCGTTTAAGAGAGCAAATTCGACGAAAAAGGCCAGCTTTGTGGAAAGAAAATTCTTGGATTTTGCACCACGACAATGCGCCTTCGCACAAGGCTATCATTGTGAACGAATTTTTGACCAAACACTCAACAAATACCATCCAGCAACCACCATATTCACCAGATATGGCTCCTGCTGACTTTTTATTTTTTCCTAAACTCAAATTACCACTTCGTGGCACCCGTTTTCAATCGATAGAAGACATAAAGGAGAATTCGCGGCGAGAACTGAACTCAATTCCGGAAGCAGCGTTTAAAAAATGTTTTGATGAATGGATTATTCGTTGGCGCAAGTGTATCGTTTCTAAAGGAGCATACTTTGAAGGTGATAAAATAAATTTGGATGAATAACAGACATTTTGTGTATTATTGATCTTATCCCGGTACTTTCTTGACAGAGTAATATACAACAAAAAAAAAAACAAAAAAAAAACACAACAAACAATATAGGTGTGTATAACAATATCATCATCTGCCTAGCCTTATCCCAACTATGTTGGGGTCGGCTTCCAGTCTAACCGGATGCAGCTGAATACCAGTATTTTACATGTAGAGACTGCACATAACAATATAACTCAACGATTAACTTCCGGAAATATTCTAAATCCCATGTTTCAAATAATTCTCCTACCAAAACTTTGCACTTAAAATGCAAAACCTGTACGTTTATGGCATGTTATATTTAAACATCGCTGCTAAGCCAGTCTTGTTATAATGTGGGAATATTTGTGACATCAGAAAATCACCTAATGAATACTCAAATATTTTATATTAGGTACTAGGAACGTGATGACTTGATGAGAACATTTAACAGATAGGTACGTTTAGCTTTTCACGTTAAGATAGTATAAGTATAAATAGCTGTCAAATATTTACCGTATTTTATTTAATTTTAATTTTTCCCATATCTTCCTGTGGGTGTCGTAAGAGGCGACGAAGGGACTTAACATAGAATGGGCAGCAGCGTTCTCTGTGCTTTTGTAACAACCGTACTGCGATCGCCAACCCGCCTGCCAAGCGTGGCGATTATGGCAAAAACCCCCCTTTGGGGGAGGCCAATGTCCAGCAGTGGACGTCTTTCGGCTGAAATGATGATGATGATGAATTAATTTGGCAATATTACTTTACGGAAATAAGAAATATGGCTAACTAGCTATCTAGAATATTAATAGTTAATTGCAATTAAAACACTGAATATCAAAATCAAAATAATTATTTATTACACATTGCATTAATCTCATCTAAAACTGATTATTCGGTGTTACGATACAAATTTATTATTGCATTTCATAATCAATATTCTAGATCTACATAGTTAGTCAGCCATATTTCTTATTTCCATACAGTAATATTGCGAAATAAATTAAAACAGGTAAATATTTGACAGATATTGCGAGGTTGCCAACTTTCTGAATGCGCCTTCTTATTTTGTGACTGATGACGTTAATTAACTGTCGTGTTATGTCATGGTTTATTTAGAATATAAATATAAAACTTCTCGGACCTTGTTGGACTGCCTCATTGGTGTAGCGGTCGCAAGCGCGACTGCTGAGCAGGTTCTTCTGGGTTCGATCTCCGGCTCGGGCAAAGTGTTACCTATTGAATTTTTCCATCTGGAATTTCTCAGTAGCAACCACGGAGTCTAGATTTGTGCCCGGTTGATGGCAATAGGCTCGTCCCTATTACATGGGACTTTATTATGACTGGTGAAATGTGGGTGTTATACTTGTTAGGTACTGCTCTACATATCCCTTCGGGGATTATAAGGTGTGATATTACGTTATTTATTAAAAATATTGATGTCGCTTTTCGTGTACGTCTTTACTCAGACCAGGTTGTTCTTATAAAGTACACAATGGATTTAGATGTGGTTTTCACCAATTTATTTAGAAATGTATATACGTTTGTTTAACTTAGATAATTAAGAAATCTATAAGCGCAGATTTGAACCTTCATAGCTTTCAAGTTGGAATCAGGATCAAATCATAGACAAAGTGTTTTCGCAGTAATAAAAAATGCTGTTTTTGTTCAAAGCATTGTAGATTTAATCTAAATAATGTTAGCTAACATTTTCCTTTATCAACTCAGCCAGTTGCAACAGCAGTATCCAAAGCCAACAACTCAATGTTTAGCAACCTTGTCATACCGAAACGACCACATACTTGACAGTGTTGCACTAAACAGTCAATTTATTCCACTATATTAGTATTTTGCGTGTTGGCAACACCCACGTTACGACTATGGGGGCTAGTTATGGCTAGAAACATGGCGATGGTTTCATTGAAGAGAGGACTCGCATGTTTTTCATAAATGATGTCAATGTGTATCGTGTGTATGTCGAAATATTGGTGAAAATGGGAGGTAGGGGTGGTGATATTTGTTTGTATAGATTCATACAGAGTTTTTTGGACGTAATTTTTTTTTAATCTGAAAATAAAGTTATCAACAGGCCATGGATTCTTCAAGAGTATGCGCAATAACAACTATGTTTGTCTTAGGTAGATTATCTACTGAGGGAGAGAACCTCACGTCCCGGCCGCCGCGGGAGATGCCCCGGGCGTCGGGGGCCACCACGTGGCCCCTGGCCACCGTAGGCGCGGGCCTGTGGACGGTGGGCTATGGGCTAGCTCGCCGTCCGTCCGTCTCATGACGACAGGCCGTGTTGACGGCGCGTTCGTGTTCCACGCGCGCCTCAAAGAGAGTCAGCAATAGGAAGGGGTCCGCAAGGGCCGATGCCTGCCGGGGTTGCGGGACTGTTCGAAAGAGATACCGTGGCCCCGGAACACAAAGGGCGATGAAGGAACATGGATGGGTTTTAGTCAGTAAAAGTCTGACACTCCCTCTTGCTCCGCCCAGAGCGGGAGGCCTCATTTGATGATTTCCAAAACGAAAAAAAAAAAAAAAGGTAGATTATCTACTTTTAGATATTATTTGCTATAGACAGAGAGATAACCGACAAACCGACCGATAGATAGATAGAGAGAGAACTGGTAACCATTGATATAAGTCATTAAGAAAATCGTGAGGCCCAATTTGAAAGTTCATGTTTTTCATCAGTGAACTATGGGTTTCGTAGATTGGCCAAAATCGAAACTTACGTCGTGATATTGATTTTTTTTTTAATTGCTTTTCATCTAATTTTGTCATATTGAGTTTTATCACTTTTTCGCATTGCTGAATAGTTTGCATGCTTGTCTTCAGAAGGCGCCGTTCGTGAAATTGTACTGAAAAAAATTAAAATGGAAGAAGTTAGTTCCGATAAGGCTATGCGTCAAAAAATCTATATCCACAAAACAACAACATCTCTCTCATTTCACCGCTTCTAGCATTGTTTCTTGTAGCACTGTAAGTACCTAAAAGGTTCTGAAATCCCTATATTTCCCACAACTTCCTTGTAATTCTGGATTTATGATAACCACCTCTGAAACATGTCCATTTACAGCGAACAACAGCGGAGCAATCGGTTGCAGGCCTGCAACTGGTTGCGCAAGCAGTTAACGGTTGCGTAGGCGCAGGTACAACAACTGTTCGATACACGATTATTATCGATATCATACGATTCCAGTGCTGTTGATAATAAATGGTATTTATTTTTCGTATTTGAGATAAAAGACGCGTTTCAGTCAGATGTAAGGTGTTATTGTTCTGAGGCCCTAGCGCGAGCGCACAGTGTAGGAACGTAACGTGAATACGTCAACTGATAAATACTACGTAGGTATTTTAAATCGATTTTTAAATACCCAACATTTCTTGGCCTAACTTACTGGGACTGCAATTAGCACTTTAACACTAAAATGCAACCCACTTAGCATAGTCCCAATATTATCGGCACCATCAAAGACCGAAAAATTCCCCGACGAATACCAATTCGATCACAATAAAAACGTAGACACTATACCTAATGAACACTAGCCTTTTAAAACTATCGATGACTTTGCTATCTCTAACAAATTTTTAATTGGCTGTAAGATAAGGACTGATAATTGAACAATAGTTGAGATAAAACGGTTAAGTGAGAATTTATGTTTTAATACTGCTCTCTCTTATTTTTGTGAAGCATTTTAGTAAAAGTGCACTTGCGACATTCTTAATTGCGTGTGCTGTTTTTGTGAAATGGTATTCGGGATTGAGATAAGAATATTATTGAGAGGAAATTGAGAGTCTTTTGTTATTTTTTACTCGAATACGTGCTAGGAATTATGGGATACTAAAGGTTCTTTTCTAAATAATAATAACAGCTCGGTTCCATCTTCAGGTTAAGCCACGCTTGGCTAGGTTGGTCCGTGGATGAATGACCACCGAGTTTCCTCCGTACCTCGGAAAGCACGTTAAGACGTTGGTCCTGGCTGTCAGAACTAACTGAACTGTGGAGGTCAGATAGGCAGTCATCATCATCATCATTAGCCTTCTAATATTCCCACTGCTGGGACACAGGCCTCCTCTCTATGAGAGGGAATGGGCTATAATTCACCACGCGGGCCCAGTGCGGATTGATAGATGTCACATGTCTTCGAATTTTTGGTTCTAGGACATGCTGGTTTGTTTCCTCACGGATGTTTTCCTTCACCGTTTTGAGAGCAGTGGTGATGAAATAAATTACACAAAGTAATGCGCCTGCCTGGGTTCGAACCCACGACTTACTGTTCGTAAGTCGGGGCCGCCACCACTGGGCCACCACTGCTCTCCAGGCAGTCACTCCAAGCAAAATACTGGTATTCAGCTGCATCCGGTTAGACTGGAAGCCGACCCCAGCATAGTTGGGAAAAGGCTAAGCAGATGATGAAGACTATTAGGTCATTGTTTCAGTGCTGGACAGCCTATAAATAGGTTTATAAAAAGATTTAATTATACATTTTAATTGACCTTTTGATTGACCTTGAGGAAACTAGAACAAATTTCCGTGCGTTCAAGCGTTTTTGCCATACCTATTATTGGAATCAAATATAACAGCTCACAACTTAGGACCCATTAATGTTAATATTTATCCGTGGTGGTAGGCAGCTGGGCCTATCCCAGTTGTAAACCCTTTGTGCCTATTGGCCTTGTTTCGTTCTGTCTCCTGCTGATATGGAGGGAAGTGGAAATTACGGCTTTTTCCTACTATACTTTACTATACTTTTCTGATTAATTTCGTTGCGGGATCCAAGACAGTTAAATTCATTCTCTGGGACTTCGTCGAGCTTCATTGTCTCGGCGCTTTTCTGGTGGTCGCCACTGTTGATTCTGGCTTTCAGGAGTTACAGTGGTTTGGGAACAGGGTGGTGGGCTTGTCCCATAAAAAAAAAAATACATTTTATTTGTAGAGTTTCTGATTGATGCAATAGGACTAGGTCAGTAAACAGCTTGAGTGAAAAGGATGCGTATTGTTTTTCATTTGAATCACTAAAAGTAACAGTACATGCATACAAAAACAACGGAAGAGTTCCTGAAAAAAAAAAGTAGGCAGACGCTCTTTCTGGCAGCGAGGATAGATCCCTCTCATAGAGGCCGTGTGTCCCAGTAGTCGGAACATTAAAGGCTGATTATGCTATGCTTTCTGGTAGCTGCAGCAGTATTTTGAGTTGCCCGTGTCTGAGTTATATTGGTGAGGTGGTATGGCCCTAGGTCCAGTTACCAGTGTAACTTTTGGTCAGGAACTCAACACTTTATGACTCATTTTGTATACAGGGTGTAAAAGACCTCATCACGAAGCCGTCAACCAAGCATTCTGTACATCAAACTAAGTAACTTTACGCAAAAATGATTGCTGGGAAACAACTTTTTTTTTTGGGGTGAAAAATCATGTTTTGTTGTAGAACTCAATGTTACGCACTCAAAACATTGTGCTGATTGAATAATACGGGGGTCGTGGAGGTGTTTTAATTAAAAACTTGTATTTAAAAAAAAAAAAACAAAATGTTGGAAAATAAATCTCCGTAACTAGAAGGTTCCCAGGTATGGTGTAGAACAAAAAAATGATCGCAATGACATGGAGAACAAGTGCCTTTCGGCTTCGTTAAGAGGTGTTTTTCACCCTTTATGTTAAGGAAAAATGACAATCCACTTTTATAAATTCTCCACGCTTCATCTTATTCTCATCATGTCAACAAAGATTGAGCGAAATGTTTCAAGAATCCTGATACCGTCCTTCTGTTTAGGTACCTGGCAGTCATTGACATTGTGGTGTCGTATTTATTTATGTTACGAAATTAAGGTAAAGGCATCTAAGGATATTGTTTGAAGGTTTAGGTACTTAAATTATTACAAAATAATGATCCTACCTTTCCTTGTTGTTTTATATTCTTAATGTTTGTCAATCAAATGATTAATTTGCAGTTGCTTGAATTTATTAAAAAAAAAAACATTGAAATTAATTTTGAAACTCTTATGTCAATTTGTGGTTCGAAAGTCTGACAATCAGTCTTACCAAGGGGTATCGAATTACCCAGTACTAACTTCGGCAGTCGCTCTATGTGAAATACTGGTATTCAGCTGCATCCGATTAGACTAGAAGCCTACCCCAACATAGTTGGTCAAGAATTTCTCAATAGCAGCAACGGAGTCTGGATTTGTGTCCGGTTCATGGCATTAGGCTCGCCCCCTACTACATAGAACTAAAACATAACTCATGTATTATTCGTGTTCTGCTAGGCGCGTCTCTCAGTGCCTAGCCCTTTGGGAGATAACAGGCGTAATGTTTAACTCAATTTTCCAAGTCATATCTTCCGCGGACATCCAAGACCCGAAATTCGCAAAAAAAGGTAAAAAATTAAAACTGATACTTCGTGTCCTCATTCTTTGCATGACATAAGAGTCCGTGACGGCATTCCAGAGTGTGTCTGTTTGTTTACGAACTCGTGAACGGTATGCAAGCAAAGATTTATGTGCGAATATTATGTAATGTCTGCTTTTTTCGGTGGTAAATGTTAATGGCTATTCAAATGCTTTGTTTGTTTAAATTTTGTCTGAAGAGTTCTTATAACATAGTGTGGTCTATGTATTAATATGTTGGTTTTTAGTGATGGTTAATCTGATCGCCAACGTGCCTGAAACAAAAAGAAAACAATAATGTGTCCAGTTAAACAATATTAAAAATCTTTTGTGACTTTACCGTGAAAGAAAATTGAAGAGTCAAAGAAAGTTAAATACAATGTTATAACAATTTTATCGTCGATAAAAACAATTGTGAATTGTTCAACTGTTAAATGAGTAAACATTTTTAATTTATAATCATGTTCTCGAAAACAGCTGAAAGTTGTTGATGAAAGTTGCAATATAGGGGCTTACGGGGGCGAAAACCCGATCTAACTAGGTCTCATATCTGGGAAAATTCGTTATCTCTATTTTCATCGAAGCAGAGTTCGGTCGCCCACATACTAAATTAAGTAGTAATTGAATAAATACAGATTTAGAGGCAAAAATACCAGTACCTTAAACAAAAGATCAAAAAAAAAAAAACTTCAATCAATACAACACTCGAAAGCAAAAAGGAAAGGAAGGCCATTAAGGATATAAATAAAGGAGTGACTAATTGTAAATTTCTCTCACCAAATAACAAAACAAGGACTAAATTCAATTTGCCTGATGACCCGAGGATATCATACCAGAGAAGCCTAAATTTAGAGCTTTTAACGGTTGGGTTAAAGAACTCAAGGGCGCGGTTCAATGTGATGTTTGACTGGGGAGGAGAAATAATAAATTTTATAAAAGGCCAAAGTATTATTTGACTGCCTCGTAGTTCGAGTGGTCGCTAGCGACAGCTTAGCTTGAGGTCCTGGGTTCGAATCCCGAGTCTGGCAAAGTATTATTGGGTATTTTTCCGTTTCCTTTTTTCTACTAATACTAGTTTTTGAAAAGTGAAAATCTGATTAACTCTATAAGAGGGTGGAACTCTTCATCATCTGTTTAGAATTTTCTCAACTGTGCTTGGGTCGACGACTGGATGCAATCAGTATACCAGTATTATACATGGAGAGATCACTAGAAAGTTCAGACCTAGGATATTTTTATCTAGAAATAATGATGATACTATATAGGTTTTCAATCAAAGTTATCTGGAAGAAAACCGTGTGTTATCCGGCAGAGTAGAATAGAACCAACCCATTACACTCGCGGGTGTCGTATAAGGCGACTAATGTCTGAGGCAGAACACTTTGCGCCTCCGTAGACCAGAGAATGGGCAGCAGCGTTTTCTGTTAGTCTTTCATCACTGCGATCTCCAATCCGCCTGCCAAGCGTGGAGATTACGGCAAATTCCTCCTATCATGGGAGAGGCTTATGTCCAGCAGTGGACGTTATGGGCTGTTGTAGTGTAGTTATCTGGTAAATATGAGACCACACCTAGTCATAGTAGCGAAATATATAAACGTCTAAGAATAAAATGTTGATGACATTATCCTCATTGAGTCATCTCAAGAGAATTTGAAGGGTTTGGAAAAACCCAATTTACTAAAATAAGCCTGTTTTGTGGTGAAAATATTTTAGGTAGGTAGATACCTAGAGATCTTTGTTGTTACCTAAAGTGATTCGAAGAAACGAGGTTCTGTTCGGAGGTATTACCTACCCGAAATCTACTGCCAATATTGGACGAGATATACATAATGTACGGTCGAACAAGCTATTTGAAGCTATTTGGTTTACATTTTACAATGTGATTTGTGGGTAAAACTGTAAACCAAATAGCTTGTTCGACCGTACCTACATCCAATACTAGTTCCAGTACTTAAGTATTTGTTCCATATTGAGTTAGGACTATAGGACCGCCTACATTTTTATCACTTTCTCTATTTGGCAAAATAAAAGTGAAATTAACAGTAAGTACTAAAAAAATAAAGTAGAGAAAGGGAGAGGGGTGTGGGGTGGAGAGGGGAAGTAGAGTGGTAGTTAAATAGCGTTTGACTTCTCGGAAAATGATAGTATAAGTAATAAGTAAGTCGCTACTTGTTACTTACATACTTGTTACTTATACATGGTAATATTACTCTTCAAAGTTCAAGTGACATGGTCGATTGGCCGTATAAGAAACCATAAGAAGCAAATTTGGTAAAGGTTCAAGGCACTTTACGTGCTGTAATTTATGTAACAAATTAGCTAACATGCCTAACAAGACCCTCAGAGAACCTTGCACCCGTTAGCCGGAAATTCCTAAAAACCGCAACATAAGGAAAAAGTTTATCAAAAAATGGTTGTCACCAAACAAATGACGGAGACAGTAAACACGACATAAGAACTTGAATTACCGTTAGCTTAGAATCCTGTGGTTAAAATGATGGTATGTACCTTATCAAGTAGCTATTGTATTTAATCAATATTTTTTATAGCCTACTATTCCAGATAGAGATGATCGGTCATTGAACTCTTTTGGCAAATTTGGAATAGATACAAAAACAACACATTTGCTAAAATTACTGTTTTACTATCCAAATCACTTTTGGACACACTCGTTCTATCATAGACCTAATTCATAAATTTCGATCAGGCGAAATCGCGGTAAATGCCTGGTTCATTTACTTAATAAAAATGGATAGCCTTACAAGACCAACAACCCACGGTAGGAGGATCATACAGATTGTCTGGACATTTGCATGGCAACAGGCAAGACGACAAAAAAAATCTAATTAGTCCGTCAGTTAGATTATCAAAAAATATTTGATCCGTGTTTTTTCTTTTGTTACGTAAACCAAAATTGACGAAGATATGACGCTTTTCGCAAAGATAGCAATAGCCTAAATTACGTTTAGTTTGTGCACAACAGAATCGACACCATTGTCTATTTCAAAATGTGCTATGAAGATGTGCTTTGCACCCTACGCAAAAAACATAGCTTCGTTGAACTCTTTTGTACCGGAGCTAAGCCAAGCTACGATAAAACGACAACACGAAAAAAAAACAAGCGGTCCTTATATTTGATATCATTCATGTTTTTGGTGGAAAAGCAGCTTCAAAGTCTGGTGTTCCCAGTTCATGAAACTGAGGTTTATTTTTAACTTCTTCTGGTTCATCGACTGTGTTCAGATCTTCATCATGTCTTAATGTTTCAAGGACTCTTCGCCAAAAATAACGGCAAACAAGAACACGAGAGTAACATCTCATTGTTAAAACATTTTTTGTGACAAAAATTTAATTTTTGCTGATCTTGTCTCGGGGCGTTGCCCAATTGTGCAAACAAAGTTTTTTACATACTGACCATTAACTAAACTAAACTAACTTGCACCCTATCTTCAGCCTCATATAGTTCAAAATATTATGGTTAAAGATTTGACACATGCAAAATAGGGTTGTCACTTATCGTGTGGTGTACCTAAAGTTTGTCAGCTGTTAGGACAATCTCATTCATTTATCTCAGAAGATGGAGTGGCTACTTGCTGTTGCTTTAAAGTTTTTTTTGTTTATGCTAACTCTGTGGTTTTGGACAGTGTAGACCGTTATTATTAATGGTTTTTGTGTACGTGTCATCCAATGTACTGGGGTAATACATGAATACTTATTTCAGTATTTTATTATTTTTTACTTTTTTATTTTATTTTATGTTACATTTACCTACTGACTTGACAGAAATATTTACGTATCTTACTTTTTTATTATTATTGACATATGATTTTTGTGATTTTTATTGATATTGATTTTGTAAATTATTATTAATTTTATTTGATTATTGTGAATGTGGGGACCATGTGGGTTTCATTTTTATATATTTTTGTTTGTTTTCTTTTTTTTTTCCCACAACTGTCTGGCAGTTTGAGTACTATAAGCGACCTACCCAAATGTCTTTTCTTTGGTATTGTTCGTCGTTTCGTTGAGCTCTTTGAGTTTGAGTTCTTTCTTCAAAAGACCATCTCAGACACTATTCTGCATAGTCCTCATGTGAATTGAGCAAAATTATGTCTGGACTTCAAAAGAGACTATGACCTCTGAGTTTGTTTCGGCTGTTTCTTCTCAGAGTAGTCAGGTACGAAACACCGGCCCCATCTAGTTTAAAAAAAAAAAATGACGTGTAAAAGTGTTTGTAAAAACCTACTTGCAAAATAAACATCATTTATCATTTATCAATATTAGCTCTTTTTACACGCTTTTGTTTAACTTGCAATGTTATGTTTGTTTCTTTAGGTAAAAATCTTGCAACAAATTGTTTGTGTTTGATTTGCATTACTTCATAAAGCTGGTCGTAACAGAAAACAGTAACTTCAGTAAACACTTTTAGTCACCGTGTTTTCAGTCACAAGAACAAAATATACAGAAAAACCTAGGTGTGAATTTATATTGAACGAGTTTTACTGCTAGTTCAGTGTATCTTGTGACACATAACCCTTGAAAAAAGAAACTTAATGTGCATAATAAAATAAAAATAATACAAGACAATAAATAAATGTAAAACAGAATGGTCCGAATAAATATGAGGCGGTGGCCCCACTGTAAACATTACATGTTATCACACGCAAAAGTAATTTCAGATGACTTCTCCTTAAAAAACGTAATGGGATTTACTATGGGTAACGTGCCATTAACACACTTTATGGGCAATAAAAGTGATAAACTTCAAAAGTAAAGCGCAAAATATACTTTTTGAAGCGCACTTTTTATTTAATCGGTTAATACATCCAAATACTACGATGCAAATCCAACTCTAACTTCCTCAGTTTAAGGTGCGAAATCATTTGTTGAGTGTTAACCTATAATTCTATTGGAACCTTTCTCGCTGACAGATATGGTATTTATATTGAAAGACAATAGCACTGATATTTACGTAAAGTAGGTTAAAGTGTTGCAAAGTTGATAAGGAGTCAAATGTTATGTTCTGCACCCCATAAGCCCATAACGATAGGGTGAAAATATGGGTGAAAAAAAGGGTTAGACCTTAGATTAATTTTATGTGTTAACTTAGTGCCTCGTTGATACATAGAAGTCTGACGGGGTATAAGCTTTCTGATTTAAGGTTAAATTGGTAATGTTTTATGAGGAAACGTTGGTGGCCAAGTCTACAACATTTTTAAGTTTATACGTACAAGATGTAAACGGACTCTTCACGAAGCCGGCAACCAAGCATTCTGTACATCAAGCTAAGTAACTCTACACAAAAAATGTTGCTGAGAAACGGCTGTTTGTTTGGGGTGAAAAATCACGTCGGACTCAATGTAAAGCACTCAAAACATTGTCCTGACGGATGCATTGAATAGTACCTACGGGGGTCGTGGTAGTATTTAAAGTTATAAAATTAAACTTTAAAATTTTATTTAAAGTTATAAAATTGTATTTTATTAAACAAATATTTGTGGATAAGTTGGCACTTTACCCAATACCTCCGTAACCGGCTTTCAGGAGTTACAGTGGTTTGGGAATAGTGTGGCGGGCTTGTCCCAAAAAAAAAATCAAATGGTTTGAATTTAGTTTTAAGTATTGCTTGAATATTGAATGAGTTCTAAGTCTTGTATCATAATTATTATTTTTTAAATACACTGACGGAACACAAAGGGCGATGAAGGAACATGAATGGGTTTTAGTCAGTAAAAGTCTGACACTCCCTCCTGCTCCGCCCAGAGCGGGAGAAGTCATTTGATGATTTCCCATCCGAAAAAAAAAGGTTAAAATAGGTCTGTACTATGTCCAAATATAAAATTCTAGGAAATACTAAGAGGATTTTGGAAAAGATGAATAAATTGGTAACGGGTTATCTACAAACAGGATTGAAAAATTAATGAATATTTGAATTGGTCAGAGATGTAACATAAATTTTAAAGAAAAGAGACACATTTAATTTGCTCTAATATTTTTCGTTTTGATCTTTGTAGCTCTACATAGATAAATATATACGATAATACGATATGTACTCACATACTTCTATAGATTGAGTCTTTCTATGACATAAATAAGTCCACGTACATGTACATATATTTCTACAACTGAACGTACAATGAATGGTCTTTACAGTCGCAGACTGTGTGAATGTCACCTCCGTGGAATTTGAACTCTGCCCCTATTGTTGAGATGTGATACCGATCATGCGATGTATTGCTGACTAATATAGCCCATTTGGGAACTAGATGTATTTCTGACTAAGTATGCCTAGCCTTTTTAAGATTTAATGCTAAGAGCACATTGTGAGTGCATTTATAGCTAGTTTACCATTCTAATTTGAAATTGGATTGTGAAATTACGGCTTTTAACCTGAAATCTTTGAAGTTACTCAAAAGTAACGTTTACAAGAACGTAATCAGAGGTAGCCAGAACTTTTTGATGGTTTGGCAACGTTTCTGATAACTGGAGAAGGCGCTTTTTAGGACCGAAAATTATAACATTCTAGTTGATTTGACGGATATTTCCGGGGCAAAGACATAAACTAAACCATTGTGACTGAAAAGGGTGTTACAATATTCCAAAACACCCTCTGCTCGTCATATTCATTTCAGTCGACCCCATAATATCGTAACATAACATCACGCCTGTTATCCTCGTAGGATAGGTAGAGGTGTACCTAATAGTACTATTAGGTACACCCCATTTCGCCAGTTATGTTTAAGTCCCATTCAATATCCCTATTGAATGGGACTTAAACATAACTGGCGAAATGGGCGAGCCCATTGAAATTAACCAGGCATAGATCCTGACTCCGTGGCTGTTCGAATCGAATCCAGGACCTCATTCTCCGCAGTCGCAGTTCCGACCACTAGACCATCGAGGTAGTCCATGATATCATATCACTTGAACCTTGAGCTGGTCCAGTATAGTTCAGTGTCAATAAATTAGGAAGCCTACCGTGTGGTCTACGGTAGGTACAGTCGTGGTCCTTTCCGCCTGATCAGTTAAATTTGTTTTCGATTGAATCATGCGGAAGCGCCGAGCCACGCCCCCTTAAAGTTTAGGCCTATTAGGAAAGCGTCAATTTGGCGCGCAAAATAATAATAACTCTCGTTTGGTGTGCGTCGTCAGTGCGCTCGGCCGATCGGTATTGTCTTTCATTAATTATTTCTATATAAACAAAACGGGGCGCGGAAAGAGAGCGTTTCTATGTTGCGAGTGCAAGCAAAAATTAGGTTAGTGGTGATCAGGCGGGAGTGTCCACGATAGTCCTACATTTATAATTTAATAATTACGTTCTACAAGATTGCACACTATAAAACAGTTGTAAAGCCTATAATTGCACGTACTATAACAACCTATTTAGAAGCCAATAAAGAAACATAAAGAGCTATTAAGCTTGATAAGCACTAAAATTAAAATTTATCATGAAAAGAAATAATGAACTTAAACAGCAGCTTTATGTACAATGTTTTGTAATTCGCAATGATCTATTCAACTAACTCTATATAGGGCAAATAAGATTTACAACTTAACAAGAAATTTCAATTTCCAACCATAAGTCACAGAAACTAGAGTCTATTTCTATTTGTTTCATCAATAAAGGGTAAATAAATCTTACTGACACAAGACACTGCAACTTCCAACTTTATAGCAAAGTTCTAAGGTATATTTTCATTTGTTTCAGGTAAGCATCGTTTGAGAAAGATCGTGACTTATGATTTCATTATGGATCGGCGCGTGCGCCGGCTTAAAGCATCTTGCGACATGGATAACACCCCTTAGATAAGTATGTGCTCAATGTTTTGCAACTCTTTGAGTTATGAGGTCAAATTCTTGTTTTTTCTTTATCTGTAATAATGATTACAATGGTTTTTTTTTTAAATGTAATTGTTAGCATGGTAGATTTTTGTGAGCAAAGATAATGAATTTGATAAATGCATGTTGTGTGAGAGCAGCGGTGGCCCAGTGCTGGCAGCCCCGACTTACGAACAGTAAGTCGTGGGTTCGAACCCAGACAGGCGCATTACTTTGTGTAATTTATTTCATCGCCGCTGCTCTCAAAACGGTGAAGGAAAACATCGTTAGGAAACCGGCATGTCCTAGAACCAAAAAATTCGAAGACATGTGACATCTACCAACCCGAACTGCGTGGTGGATTATAGCCCATTCCCTCTCGTAGAGAGAAGGCCTGTGTCCCAGCAGTGGGAACATTAATAGGCTGATAATGATGATGATGATGATGTTGTGTTTGTGGCTTTTAGAATGATTATTGTGATTATATAATGATCCCAAGCTTTAATAGAACGTTCATTAATTGTTTGTTCGGCTTGTGGTCGCAAGCGCGCCAACTGGGCATGAGGTACGTTTGATTCCCAGGTCGGGCTAAGTGTTATTAGGTTTTTCCATCAGGGATTTCTCAATAGCAGCCACGGAGTCTGGATTCGTGCCTGGTGGACAGCAATAGGCTCGCCCCCTATTACATAGGACTCAAACGTAACTGGCAAAGCGTGGGTATACTATAAGATACATCTCTGCCAAACCCTTCGGGTATTACAGGCGTGATGTTATGTTATGTTGTAGTATGGATAATCTTCACGAGGATTCAAAGAGCTGACCTAAAAGTTTTTAAAATGTTGTCTTTAAATCATGAACTGTCCGTCCACCCGACCGATTCGGTCGGGACGCCATTGTTTTAACTATTGTGTCTACTTCTTGGACAGATCAAGGGTTATGAAAGTATTCAAAACGAGTAAGTGTTTCTAAGTCAGAAACTTTACAATCTGTTGTTATTCCTATTTTTCTATTTATGGATTTTACTAGCTGTTGCCCGCGGCTTCGCCCGCGTAAAGTTCGGTAACCATCCCACTGGATCATATTAAAGGGATAAATAGTGTCCTACGTGTTAATCCAGGTTATGAACTATCTATGTGCCAAATTTCATAATCATCATTATCACAATCACCATCACTATAACTATCACAATCACCATCACCACCACCATCACCATCACAATCACCATCACAATCACAATCACCATCATCGTTATCACAATCATAATTATCGTTATCACAATGACCATCACAATCACAATATCCATCCATAACAATAACCATCACCATCACAATCACAATCACCATCACAATCACTATCATCATCACAATCACCATCACTGTTATCACAATCATCATCAGTATCACAATCATCATCATCGTTATCACAATCATTATCATCATTATCACAATCATCATCATCGTAATCACAATCATCATCATCGTTATCACAATTTTTATCATCGTAATCACAATCATCACCATTATCATCTTTATCACAATCATCATCATCGTAATCACAATTTTTATCATCGTAATCACAATCATCACCATTATCATCATTATCACAATCATCATCATCGATATCACAATCATCACAATAAATCAACAATAACCCTGTATAGAAGTCGAATCCGTCGTCTTCTGGATCTCAAAATAAATGCCATATTCGTAATCAGCACCCCTGATAATCTCGGTATCGACACCCATACTGATTTTTAGACATTTCAACCCCATCGCACATCAACAGGGGATGATGATGGTATTTCAGGTCCGCCACATTAAATCTTAAAATCGTTGTTTTTGTAACACATCCGACCCGATACACCAAACAAAAAATACCGATGTTGATTTTCAGTCTTTGTTACCCCATTTCCCCCTTCAGGGGTTAAAATTCTGGAAAAACCTGAAACACAAATGTTAACTCATTTATCGATAGAAGTACTCCTGTGAAGTTTCGAATAAAACTGTCTTACCTAATCTTCTTTCCCCATACAAACTTTCGACTCCCGTTTTATCCCTTTAGGGGGACATTTTGAAAAATCCTTTCTTATTGCACCCCTTAACCTCATAAGGAACGTATGTGCCAAATTTGGAATCTCTAGACTCAGCGGTTTGGGCTGTGCATTGATTTTTAGACTTTGTCACCCCACTTAGGGGTTGAATTCTGAAAAAACCTGAAACTCATTTATCAATAGGAGTACTCCTGTGAAGTTTTTAATAAAATAGTCTAATTAATCTTGTCTCCCCATACAAACTTTAGAGCCCCATTTCACCCGTAGGGGGTGACTTTTGAAAAACACTTTCTTAGTGTACCCCTAGACACTTAAGGAACATATGTGCCAAATTTGGAATCTCTAGACTCAGCGGTTTGGGCTGTGCATTGATTTTTAAACTTTGTCACCCCATTTCCCCATCTTAGGGGTTGAATTCTGAAAAACCCTGAAACCCGTTTCTACTCATTTATCAAAAGGAGCACTCCTGTGAAGTTTCGAATAAAATAGTCTAACTAATCTTGTTTCCCCATACAAACTTTGGAGCCCCGTTTAACCCCCTTAGGGGGTGAATTTTGAAAAATCCTTTCTTAGTGCACCCCTAGACCACATTAGGAACCTACTTGCCAAATTTGGAATCTGTAGACCCAGCGGTTTGGGCTGTGCGTTGATAGATGAGTCAGTCAGTCAGTCAGTTTCTTCTTTTATATATTTAGATTATTCAAAGAAACCCCGTATTTAGTTCATCTCTCTTGCTGTACTGTACTTTGTTAGGGTCAACTCTCTACCATCCACCATAGCCAAGTTGAGAATAAGGCTCGCTATTCATTATAGGACAGACAAAATTATACCCTAAGCAGTACATGTATCTCTCCTAGCCCCCTATTAATCTCCGCAGACTCTAAATAACAAACGATATAGAAAACGGACACCCATTGTTTCTTCTTACAGAGCCGAAACGCACAAATCAATTTAATGTATTTACATCTGAAGTCATTACATACTGGCACGCCAGTAAACCGCGTCAGTGGACAGGCGAGTGCACTAAATCACTGGCCAGATAGTGTTACTAACGTGACCGTTGGAGTGTAAACTATATGTAACAGTTAGTTATAATCAGAGGCCCTTGCACGAACGCGACGTAAATTCAATATTTTTTTAATTCGAAAATAGAGTTACCCATTCTTTTTTCTTAGGTTGACAAAGTTCTATTAGGGTTATCCATCAGGAATTTTTCAGTAGCAACCACGAAGCCCAGATTTGTGCCCGGTTGATGGCAATAGTTTGGCCCTGTATAACGTTGGACTTAAACATAACTAACTGGTAAAATGTTGTCTAACCATTTAGGTCAGGTGGAATACAGGCGTGAACTAACGTTTAAATTTTTAATACACTTGTAGAGATAAATAATATCCTTAAAAGTAAGTTAATATTTTATTTAAAAGGTGTATTGCCATTTTAAATTAGTCTATTTTATGTTACGTTTACTTCGCGCGTTCGTGCAAGACCTAGAGGTTTAATTTATCAATGCTAGCAATTAGGAAGTCAATTATGATAATTTTTGGTATGTTCCTGATTGAATTCATTAGTGTGTGGTGTCAAAAATAAAGAAAGAAGGTGTCAAGACTGTGATGAATGTATCGACCGAGTGATATTTAAGTTATTCAGTTTAGTACTGCGGAAAACTCATTTATTTTGTAGTACAATAAGGAGGTAGGCATCGTTATTTTCCTGTTCGATATTGTGAGTCTCAGAAAGAACGTTAAGTCACTGCATGTTAAATATTGGTATTCAGCTGCATCCGTTTAACCAACTGGATTGTTGAAGTCAGATAGGCAGTCGCTCCATATAAAATACTGGTATTAAGCAGCATCCGGTTAGACAGGAAGCTGACCTTAACATAGTCGGGAAAAGGCTAGGCAGATGATGATCGGCTTAAGGTACATTCCCATGTCATAGCCCTTAAGACTCGTGGTAAAAAAATATAAGGCCATCACAGAAACGTGATAGTGGCTTTGACTGTGAAGGGTGCGTTAACTACTAAGTATTGTGGGGCTATTTTAAATGCATACAAAATGGGCTTAGGTATATTTTCTCAACCCGACGATCAAACGATTTTGATGGAAGACCATCCAAATCTTTAGAAAACTGATAATACTGAATTGCATATCTCATACTTCAACTACGTATGCCCACAATTTTATCTTCAATCTGACGTCGCCTCTTAAATTCGAAGATACCTACATCTTACCGTACAACCTGCAAGTGAAAATAAACCCTTTGAAATTGTTATTGCCTGCTTGATTATATAAGCTACCTTAATCCTTACAGAACTTAACAAAAAGCACTTCCAATATATTTTACCAACAATACATACTTGGGACTTGAATGGCCGCACTTGCTCCTACAGTAGGATATCACATCGCTACATTGTGTCCAAAATAGCAATAAATTAAGTGCACGCAAATAAATTCACTTTATTTATAGTGAGACGACCGTTCCGACTGACAGATTGCGGCAGAATGAACACATCTTGTAATTGTATACGTTGCATGGAGGTCCCCAATTGACAATATAATAGAACAGACTACGAATGCGGACTGAAAGAAGCTGACTTTAGAGAAATATTATTAGGTTATGCTCTGAGAAGGATGTGACGTATGTAGGAAAAAAAGTCCACGGAAGAACCTTTGACGTTGAATTTTGACATAAAACAGACTTAGCTTATGTCAGAGGGTGGTAATATCAATGTCATTTTTTGATTTTTATTTTTAAATATCCGGAAATGTTGATACTTTTGTGTTAGTTGTGACGTTTTGTTTACTCGTAAACTCGTAACATAAGCTAAATATGTTTCGACTTTATTCATCTATTTATATCTTTTCTGGAGGAGTATTTTCGTAGCAACGCGGTTAATATTGCTAGTGTATAGAATATCTGGCCCGACGACAGTACATTGAGTTTTGTTTTCTGTTTCTTGGGTGGCACGAGCGCTTCAATTTATTTCCGAACTTCAGATAAAAAGTATTTAAAGTAGGTAATGTGGAATAAATTTTTGATTTCTGTACTTACGAGTATTCGCTCGCCATTTGTGGTTTAACAATTTTGTTGATCGAAATGCTTGTGAAATTCAATGGTAATGATATTTTCCATATTAGATGGTTGTTGTTTATTATATCTTGTTTTTGTAAGTTTTATTACGATTATTATGTTTATGTATCTGCCTTCACCCATGGGAAAAAGGCTTGAGTTTATTTATGTATACAATATAATGTTCTTAACATCACCTAAAATTCTAACTGAAAAAAAAAATGCCTCAAGTCAATTTTTTGTTTTTATAACTGCTTCTTTGTCAATAATCCCTTTTTACATCATTGGGCAAGATTGGTATTTGCAAGTAAATTTAAACATTTTTTTATAAATTTAAAAAGTAAATAAGAACAGCAAACTATAAATTACAGCCAATTCCATTCCAGCCACCGAACTGACCCATATCTTTCAACCGAACACCCAATAACTCCCAACGGAAACCCATTGTCCATCAGCGACATACATTCAATGAGTGCAAGTGACAACTGGATGCGGCATGCGCCTCTGGCGTATTGTATGTGTCGTCGGATAATTGTATAAACAGTAGTTTTGCAAAACTTCCAGTTTGTGTAGAACGATTGGAAAGTTGAATGCTGATTGGCTAATCTGAGAAACACCTGAAAAATCATTATTCAGGTTGGTCATAACATGACTCGAATGTGCCTGTTTACCAATCAGAATGGTGGATGCGCTGTTTGGTTAACAGGCACCTGTTAACCAATCAGCGCATCCACCAGTGGATAAAAATCGTGACAGCCCTTACCTAAGATAAGTTAGTTTTTTTGCGAAGATGCTGGCAATAGCTTGATGATTCCAGAAGTATATTTGCAAAAATTCTAGTTTGTGTACAACGGTTGGAAAATTGAATGCTGATTGGCTAATCTGAGAAACACCAGAAACATCATTATTCAGGTTGGTCATAACATGACTCGAATGTGCCTGCTAACCAATCAGCACATTCACCAGTGCATAACGATCGTGCGTGACACCCCTTTTTTTTTTTTTTTTTTTGGATGGGAAATCATCAAATGACTTCTCCCGCTCTGGGCGGAGCAGGAGGGAGTGTCAGACTTTTACTGACTAAAACCCATCCATGTTCCTTCATCGCCCTTTGTGTTCCGGGGCCACGGTATCTCTTTCGAACAGTCCCGCAACCCCCGAACAGTCCCGCAACCCCGTACACACCCCTTACATAAGGTAAGTTTCTTGCTATGGTGGAAATAGTTCGATGATGCTAGAATTAATATAGTCATCTTGTGTTAGTCTTATGTTACATGAGGTCGGTGCATTACTATTCTCCCCAGACAGCCGTCACCCACTCTATCATCGATTTCCTTTTTTCTTTCAAATATTTTTACACACAATCCATTCTATCCTAGAATGATAATATGAATAGTAGGTGATCTTGTCCAAAAATCTGGTCCTAGGATTTTAGCAAACAGCCGATTTTGTTAATTTTCTTGCGACATTATGCGTTCTTATTGAACTGCCGCGCTTATGCACTTTGAAGTCTCGTGTTAACACCGCGCGGCTATGCAAAGCGTTAGCCTATTTGTGTGTTTTCAGTTTCGATTGATATAGATCTCAGTTTTATAGGAAGATAAATAATATGTTAAGAAGTGTTTTTTATTTGTTTCGCTTAGTCGAGGGACATCGATAAAGTAGCGTATACCTAGATTGAAAAATAACAGGAAATAAAAACTAACAAAACAGCTGGGCAAAGTCATTTGTTTTCATTATCCTGCCTAAGAACCTTAATGAAATTAGGGCATTTTGAATAATAAATATTCACAAAAAGAAAATGCATCAACCAGCGTTCACTTTACAGCACGATGAAAATGAGCATGTAAATATATAAATGCAACAAAAAAGAAAATGCTTAAATAGGAATGGTTCGTAAACAAAGAACCCGCAGTAGGTAAACCTGACACTTTCAGAACTTTCTCTCACATAAATCGAACACTTCCGCATACCAGCGCAGACACCAACAAACAAACATTCCTCAAAGCCGAAAGGGCGCATTCCCCACCCTTACTATAAGTCCACGTCCACACCCACTCTAGGGTGCCACATGGTAAGTAACATCCATCGGCACAGGCGGCCATGCATCACGACCTACACGCCAGGACAACACGCCTATGCCCCATAAATATGAGATACGTCATCACAGCCCAGGGCGCGTCCAAAACGCGCGCGATCGCTGATATCGTTTATAATGTAATAAATAACACGATATGTGAACTCGACACCTACTTACTTACGTACGACATGCGGATTGATAGTGCTGTGCCGGTTGTCTATAAACTTGCATTCGATATGTTCGGATTTGTGTTTCTTTACTTGATTTCGTGGCGCCTTTTTATTGATTTCGCATTATAGTCAGGGGTTTATTCATAAACGATACATAAAGTTAAGAGGAATTTAAATGCCGAAAGTTATGGTTAAGCCGAGATTAGTCAATTATAAGTAGCTTAAGAAAAACTCTTCAATCTATTATTCTATTAATCTATTTGACGACCCGAATGGCGCAGCGGTAGTGAGGCTGCCTTACGTTCTTAGGGTCCCGGGTTCGAATCCCGGTCGGAGCAAATGTTTGTGTGATGAGCATGGGCATTTGTTTCCGAGTCATGGATGTTTATATGTATAATAAGTATGTATTTACAAACAAAAAGTATCTATGTAGTATATCAACTATCTGGTGTCCACGACACAAGCCTCGTTGCTTAGTGTGGCACAGGATGGCGCTGTGTGTAATGTCCAGCGATATTTATTTATTTATTTATTTATAAAGGTATTTTGGCCAAAAATGTACATAGATTAGGTCCTGTAAACCCACTAGATAAACTTCTAAAGTGATCATCATCATTATTATTTAGATATTTATGGAATTTAGCCCAAACTTTGGTTTTGGAGGAACCTAAAGTAAAAAAAAGCGAACATCGTCCTTAATGACCCTTGAAGACTTGCTCTCGAGAGCAAGGCTCTCAAAATTCTTTTGGTTCGATGTTTAAAATAAGTTTTGCCTAGCATTTTTAAATATAAGTCCAGATTAGAACCCTGTCGAAGTATTTTTTGGGAACAGTGACCTCCTTTTTTCTTCCCTCTGTAATGATAATAAGCCCAGTTAGTATTCGAAGTAGTTTTTTTTATTTTTCTCAAGTTTGAGCTCCTTCTAATACTGTTTACTTTGTATCTTGACTCCTTTCTTTTGACTTATTTAAGTCAGGTCAGTCACTTGTGACTGATAGTCTCCTAGTCTATTTTTTACTGCAAATTCTAAGTCATCAACCTGAAAGTTCATTACTTCAGTTTCAGTTTTTTTCAAGATTTCAGCAAAAAGTATTTAGTCATGCTGAAATGTGGTCATACCTGACCGTTATCGATCGATTTGAAATAAACTCAGCGACGTAATTACATGCATTTTGTAGTCCCAATTCATCGAAGTCATTTGTCACTTCCATTTTTACCGAACACGTTACAAGGAATATTTTCGTTGTTGCAAGAAAATATACTTATGTTACGTTGCACTAGTAAACATGTTTTAAAAATAATTATTGAAAAAAAAAACATGTTATCAATTAATGAATGTGCGTACTTACCATTAACATAAAGCATATATTTAGAAGGCTAAGGTATTTTAATATTTCACTGGTAACAGTACAGTTTTCTTTTTTTTTAATCTCTCTTGTCCCGGAATATAGAAAAATGCCTTTATACTTAACATTGTTAACTTTCCGTAACATGACCTAAGTATGTTTGATTTTAAAATGCATTCCTGTCAAATTAATCAATACTTTTGACAGTGAGCCGGGGTATCAGAGTCACGAACTTAAGGGTGGATTTATTTATTATTAAACGAAATTAAGCCGGTGATAAATACTTGAGGTACCGTAATCTTGTTACTGTATCATTGGAGTACGATTACTGGTCACGGGATGGTGTCTGAATACGGATACAGAACATTTTGCAGGTTTATTTTTGGTGAAGCGGTGTTTCATTGAGTTCAAGTTGAGTTTTAACTTCCAGAGTTTTATGCGTGTGATTATTCTTAATCTAAATTGTATATACATTTATAAATTAAAATAACCTAAATTAGTTAACTTTACAACAAACTAAACAAATAAACCAATTACCTATATGATTAAATAATGGTGGTACGGGAAAATCTACTGACTTTTACAACGTACATTTTACAACGTACATTTTACAACGTACATTTTATAACTTACATTTTACAACGTACATTTTACAACGTACATTTTCAAAATTATACACATTTAACAACCACAACAGTTTGTGCTAAAGCCTTTGAACAACCAAACAATCTTGACACGACCAAGAAAATATTAGTGAAAATGGGGAAAATTCCATATAATTCAAGCACTAAACAGTGTTTGAAAGCTTTCACACTGTTTAAGCTTACACGGTTTAAAACGCTAAAGTTATACTCTCACTGGGATATCTTCCGTGGTTATCTGTTATTTTGCGCTTCCGATATTTAGACGCTGTTTTAGACGCCATGACCGCGGGACGACTGAAGAATGCAGGTGAATGGTAAATAAATTTTTAGATGCAGACAAATCTGTCTACCCTCTTTCTTAGTCTCTTGCGCGCTACTGGAATACGATTCGACACTAAGTCACGAAAAAAAATCGTTGTGAATAATCACAAAAGATATCCAGTAACTAACAGTATAAATTGTCTCTAAACGTTCACCTAAATTTACATTTGACAATTATACTACTCCACAAAAACATCAAACCTCCAACAAACGAACACACACAAACCTGCCCCGCGTCCATATTTCGAACTCATTCAGATACTGTTACGTTACCGGGAACGCCGGGATTTACGACGAGTCTCGCGGGATCGTACATCGCGATCCCCGGGTGGTATGGCACAGTTACTCTTTGACCGACTCACGGACTTACGGTACTTAAAGGATAAATATATAAATCGTTTTGATGCTGACCTGTTTTGAGATGATATGGTTTAATGAGCAGATAATATCGAGCGCAGATTTGATATGAGACCTCCCCAAGATGATTAAAATAAGGAATTTAAGGATGATATACAGGGTCACTCGGGTCTTCACGCACAATGGTCCATTAAGGACTAAGGGCGGAAGCCGAGAGCAGCGGTGGCCCAGTGGTGGCGGCCTCGACTTACAAACAGTAAGTCGCGGGTTCGAACCCAGACAGACGCTTTCCTTTGTATAATTTATTTCATCAACACTGCTCTCAAAACGGTGAAGAAAAACATCGTGAGGAAATCGGCATGTCCTAGAACCAAAAAATCGAAGACATGTGACATCTACCAATCCGCACTGGGCCCACGTGGTGGATTATAGCCCATACGCAAAATACGCGCTTTGACGTGGAGTTGCGGACGTGGGTTGCCCGTTATACAAGTGCGGAAACCAAAACCCCCATAATAGAACAGGGCCGCTCGGGTCGATCTTTAGGTTAAACCGTGGTTGCCTACATTGCTTTGTGGATGGGTGACCACCCATTAATAACCGAGTTTCCTCCGTGCCTCATAAAGTGCGCTAAGCTGTTGGTCCCGTCTGTCATTTGTAGATCTTTGACAGTCGTGTTACAGGTAGTCAGTGGCCTGAAAGTCTGACAACCAGTAAGACTGGTTGTCCAATAAATCCGGGTAAATGCAATACTCCTTGGTAAGACCAAGGAGTATTGCATTTACCCAGTACTTACTAACTGGGTTGTGGAGTTTAGATAGGCAGTCGCTCCATGTGAATTAGCTGCATCCAGTTAGACTGGAAGCCAAACCCGAAAAGGCTAGGTAGACGATGATACAGGGTGTAAAGCAAATCGAGGACTTGACTGTTACCTTGATTTCTGTATGTACCTAACCGATTGTAAAATAGTTTTGTAAAAAATGCGCTATCGACAAGGGAAAAATGAGATGTTGTCTAGAAGCTTGTGCTGAATTTATCTCAACAGTGGTATTGACAATGATGCAGTAAAAATGTAATGAAAATCTAATTGTATAGAGATAATTTATTTTAGGGAGTCTTTCAAGCGTCCGTGATGATAGTGAAGTAGAGCCACATAAGTCTTTTCTTCAATGTTTTGCAAGATGAATGAGATGTAAATAATACCGCGCATTTAGTTAGAAGATAAGCATGCATTGCATATCGAGCTGCCGCCTTTTGTTTGAAACCTACAACTAAGTAGAATCTACTACTTTCCTACTAAACTGTATGTAATTGTATTTAACATACAAATCACATCTTGCTAGCGCAAGAGGTAAACATGAGCACCGTTGAGTTGAAACTTGTATCTACGACAATGATCATGATTGGGCCAAGACACCATAAGCATTTTGATGATACTGTGGTTGAAGCTAAAACAGTAAACTGCAATGAACAAATTCATTAATGATATTTGTAAATAATAAGCCAGCGGATGCTTATAAAACGATGAAACAAAGCATTGTGAGGTAAAGTGTCCGGCATCATGTCCACAAAGCCGCATCGGACCGGGCGTTGTGGATTGTGTCACTCCCTCTTTCAGAAGAGAGGCTTGTGTAACAGCAATGGAATCATTACAGGTTAATTATGCTACACTAGAAGATACGGTCCAAGAACTTCTAAAAGCAGTATAAGAAAACAAGTCGTTTTCCTATTTCTTCTTCTTTTTCTTGAATATCATGAAAGTGCAGTGCATCAGCCAATCTTCTTCTCTTCTTCTATTTTTTTTTCACTTTTGGTGTATTTTTCCTATAAACAACTTATGGCAGCTACATTAATTTAAACGGTTGAATCTCAGTGGCATCATTAACAGACTGTTTGTTTAACCTTCTATAAATAGCCGGTAACTCCCGTAACTTGCCAACCTTCAATAACGGTAACCGGCGAAATAATATCACGAATACTCTCAAAATACCGCGCCTGTAACCGAATACTACATTTCCTTATAAATAAACAAATAAACTTCTCTGCCTCATCATTATTATCTCCAACATCATCAATCTTCAACTTTATCTTGAGAGAAATAAAGGTTACATCAACAACATGGTTAAGATTGTCAAGTTTCATCCCAAAAATCCTACCTCCAATGTTACGGAGCCAAAATTTCTTATTTGTCTTGTACATTAAGATTTTGAACAATGAACCGTTAAGCATACAATAAAATTCCCTGTATTTGTTTGCCTAATATGTGTGTGAAGAAAATAAAGGTCCCTTTTTTGATTACTTTTGCAAGAAGTCGGCATTTTCACAGAATTTGATGTTAATGTGTCAGATGCACATAATTATTGTCATTTGCAATTTGGGGAAAAAATACACAGATTTTGTGCCTTACACGACTATCGAGCACATGGGAAATGGATCTACGGAATTCGATTTCGGTTAAAAAATAAAACTACAACGTTGAATGATAATTATCATGTCGTTCTGACTTTTTTCAAAAAGGTCATCATCTGCCTAGCCTTTTCCCAATCATGTTGGGGTCGGCTTCCAGTTTTACCGGATGCAGCTGAATACCAGTATTTCACATGGAGCGACTGCCTATCTGTCCTCCACAACATAGTTAGTACCGGGTAATACGATACCCCTTGGTAAGACTGGTTGTCAGACTTTTTGGGTCTCTGACTACTCAACGACTTTCAAAGATCTACAAATGACAGCCGGGACCAACAGCTTAACGTGCTTTCCGAGGCACGGAGGATACTCGGTGTGTAATGGGTGGTCACCCATCCACAGACCAACGCATGTTTTCACGATGTTATCCTTCAAAACACACACTGATCAGACACTGATGAGTTTGATTTAACCCCCGATGTCCCTATGTTGACAAATAAACATTCTGATTCTGAAAAACATCATGTATCAAACAGATGTAGTCTGGGCAAGCGCGGCTTAACCTAGCGATCGACCCGAGTGGCTGTTATTATTTAGCCACGAGCTCCTCAAACAAAGGTTTTTTCAAAAAGGTTATGCTACAGGGCAAACCCTTAACCCGATCGTCTTTGTTTTAGGCTCAAATTGTAGCTGACTAAATTGTACAGAGGAAGTTTTCTCAAAATGTTTGATATCATTCTTCGTTTCCAAAATATCGAGCGCCAAATTTTTTTTTCTCACTATTTCGGTCATAACTTTTTTTTTTTTTTTTTTTTGTTTTTTTCGAATAATTCTTTTTGCACCATAAAGCTCTTGTGATTACACGATTTTGAGTCTGTTTTGAATATCATATCTTCACAACTCTCCAAGATATAAGGGGATCGCACTTTTTCGTGAAATCGGAGCCTATCGAGTAAAACAAATATATTATATTTTATTTTATTATATTTTTATGATATTCTTTGGCAATTTTGAGTGATTAAGGAATTATGAATCTTGATTGCTATAAATGCAGTGAGAGACTAATGACCGTTAGATGGATTGTTGAAAAGTTGATATGGCTTGAGAGGGAATAAATAGAAATTAGAGTCATTAAAATCCAAAAAAACCGGAAGTGCGAGTTGGACGCGCACCGAGGGTTCCATATAAACTTGTAGGTTTTTACATATTTACGGTTTTCAGTTTTATTTTCTTTACATCTGCTGTAAGAGATTGCTTCTTGACAAATTTCATGATTCTAAGTCAACAGAAAGTACCCTATTAAATTTGATTCCCTTGAGAGTGTCGAAATATACTTTTTTTGCGGCATAAAAGTCCGTATCTGTTTTTTACGTTAACTTAGAAGTTTGATTTTTTCACAGCTTCAAGGGATTGTAGACCTGAGTATATGGTTTTAATTTAAACTCGATACCCGTGGAGCGTTCCTGATAAAAAGGGTCTTGACAGACAAATGGACAGCAAAGTGATCCTATAGGGATTCCATTTTTTGCTTTTGATTTACGGAACCCTAAAAAAGGCCTTTTGGATTTGCTAAAGTCGAGTGAAAAGAAGGCATGCTATGCTGACAGTAAATCGATACGCTAAAACAAAATCAACAGTCTAAAAATGCCAGCTAAAAATACCGCCTAATCAATCTCTGGCAACACTTGTAGTCGTATCCCAAATGAATATTCAAATGACCTCGGGCTCGAAATATATGATTTACAACGCATTTTAAATATCTTCATTATGCACAAAAACTACAGTATTAATACTCAATAAATTCACACACGTCATCAATAAATATTTATTTACGATCAATATTATGATAATAATTAATTACTATGACTGTACTTTCTTTCGGCTGATATTTCGGGTTCTAAGAACTTGTTCGCAATTTGTTCTGCAGTGTAACGAAATGCAGGATTGGTTCGATTGTGAGAAAATGGTAATGAAATTGATTTTTACTTGTACATTGCATAGGGGTGGTAAAAACAGTAAACTTTATTTTTGGTTAGTCTCATGCTTGAAGTCACTGAGGAAGTGAAAATTTATAAAAAAATAAGTAAAAATATACAGTTACATAACTTACCGATAAAAAAACTAAAACTTACCATAGATAACTTCCTTCTCTCTCAAAATTATGTAGATACTGAAAATATATTAAAAAGTATAAAATAAAAGCCACTCAGCCATTCATAAACGCAAAACAAATACACACACATACACATACACACACACACACGTACACATACACACACACTCACACGCTCCCGCACACAATATGTTCTTACACACACGCACGATAGTAATAAACAAATTAATAATTTGTAATACTTACATTTGCATTTGCACCGCACCGCACTTGTAATGGCAGCTCGATCGCGGTGGTGACAGAAGTAACTGGTGCTTATAGCACAGGAGTCCTCCTAGTTTGAGTAACTGGTGATTATAGCACAGGAGTCCTCCTAGCTTAAGTAACTGGTGCTTATAGCACAGGAGTCCTCCTAGCTTAAGTAACTGGTGCTTATAGCACAGGAGTCCTCCTAGTTTGAGTAACTGGTGATTATAGCACAGGAGTCCTCCTAGCTTAAGTAACTGGTGCTTATAGCACAGGAGTCCTCCTAGCTTAAGTAACTGGTGCTTATAGCACAGGAGTCCTCCTAGCTTAAGTAACTGGTGCTTATAGCACAGGAGTCCTCCTAGCTTAAGTAACTGGTGCTTATAGCACAGGAGTCCTCCTAGCTTAAGTAACTGGTGCTTATTGCACAGGAGTCCTCCTAGTTTAAGCCCAGTTGCACTTGACTTGTATCTTGCCACTAAGTTAGACCAATTAAGGTACAATAATTGTAGGTTTAAGTCTTGAACAAGTAAATATTGGTATCGCTTCTGTTGTGTACAAACTAAACTTAATTTAAGCTATTGCTATCTTTTACTAAAAGGCAGTGCAAGAAAAGGACGGCTATAGCTATGAATTAAGTTATAGATGTCAAACTAATTTATGCCTTGCGCTTCACCGAGTTTTTAGTCGACACGTTTTTACATGCACCCTTCATTTGTATGGAAATAAGTTCCAACTAAATTTGACAGCTCTAAATTACGTCCGTCTCTTTCTCATTTTATTAGAGAGAAAAAGATAGCAATAGCCTAAATTAAGTTTAGTTTGTGCACAACAGAATTGACACCATTGTTTATTATTGTTTATTCGATATCTGTAGGTGGTGTGGTAGACAGTCGCTTTATGTAAAATACTTACCAGTATTTTTAGCTACATCCAATTACACTGGAATCATCTAGGTGATGATAATAATATTCGATTTTCTGTTAATTTTGCAGGGTCTGCTAAATTAATTATTTTATCTCTGTGGTGCTATGCCGCTCTGGCGTTTTCTTTTCTTCTCAATTCAAACTAATTCACATACACTCTCAGACTACTGATTTGGTTAATTTTTCCATTGTCACTAGTACCTATCACAACATAACATCATGCCCGTTTGCGTATTGCCAAACTGTATAATGACCCAGACACCCATAGTCTGTACTGAACTACGTCGTGCTCATTGAAATCACAAACAAATTGGAGCAAAATACATACGAGCTCAGAGCAATCTAGGTAAGCATTTTGCTTGCTTGTATGTAAAGCAAACTGGGACACGCGTATGCCTGTAACTATACAACGTGTTTCAAAACGAAGAAATGAAATGTTTTTATTTTATTTTATGTGTTTGTTTTTTATATTGACTTTTTTATACCGACTTGGGGCACCCCGGCAGCTTATAGGGTTTTTTAAACCATTCAGAAAACCTATTAATCAACCTCAAACAAACAAAAAATCAACCCAAATTACATAGTACACCAGATGCTGGAAAGTATGGACGTCTGGACTCGTATGTATTTTGCTCTAGTATTTTAGAGCAAAATGTATTTTGATTCAGACACTCTCTCTCTTAATTGTTATCCAGTTTGCTCTTCAACTACAAAGGCAAACTGCGATCGAACTCAGAGCAACCCCGGTCTGGGTCAGCAGTATGGCAATACGCTGCCCGTTTTCCTCGAAGTGTGAGACAGAGATGAAGGTACATTTGGTACACCCGCAATTCGCCAGTTATGTTTTAAGTACGATGTAATACGACACACCAGTATGTTGCATATACTTATATGGGAACACATATTTAGTTACCAGAATTTTCACTTAATCCATATACTCAACTTTACTCTCATAATAACCCAACTTAAATCCGGATCAGCCCTACCCAATCAGCTCTGGAGGAAGACAGATGATTTGCGGAAGCTTCGGCAGTCGGCATTGCTTCGCGAGGTATTTACTCTCGTACTCTCTCGTACTGATTTAAATCCTGCGAGATGTCAGTTTATCGCCCGGAGCAACGCTTTCTTGTAAGTGTTGCCATGATCCGAACGCCCACACTTTTTTATTTTAGTTTAATTTTACGGAGAAAATATTTTGTTTTTACTAATTGGTTTGGTTTTACTAAACAAGTTATGTTTTTTCAGAATTATTTCTTATGTGTATACTTCAAGGATTTACTATCTTATTAATTCAATTTTTTTTTATGTGTATTTAGGCTCTGTAAAAATATCGCTGCCTTAACCATTAATTACAGGAGTACAGGGATTATAAAGGCGTCTTGTTTTTATTTTGTTCGAGTCAGATTATTCGATAGTTCATATTATAGGAGCATATTTCAGTACCTTCTTTTTAGCCGATACTGTTGAAGTTTTTACTGAACAGGAAAACATCAATAAATATTATTACTAAAGAGCAGAAACGTAACAAAATTAAACGCTACCAATTTGTTATGTGAACACAAAATAAAAGGAATAACTTTAATAACGAAATATCGCTTCATTGCCATCGGTCGAACTGGTGCGACTTTTATTTGCGATCAAGTAATGTTTTAGCATATTAATGCTACGTTACGTTACAATACGGATTTCACAATGTCATGGGAAGCAAGAGATGGAGCTGTGCGTGATGGACAGTGACACCACACAAAATCATGCTGAGTGGAACAGAAGGGGCATAAAAAAGAAGAAAGAAGAGAAAGGATATCTGGGACACGCAGTGGGATTTAGGAGAAAGAAACTGCTATCTCCATGTTGAACATCATGAACAATTGTCATGAGTTTATACTATTTTTAAAATTTTCAATGACTAAGAATGTCTTGTACTGCTAAAGTAGTTAAGAAAGAAGAAGAAAAAAAATCGTTTATTTGGCACTTGATACAAGAAACACAAAAAATCAAATCTAAACCAGAAAAATAATGTGTGCCTCACGGCTGCGCCAAATAGCCAGCAAAATCTCAAACTTATTAGTTACTCCTAACTTACTAGAATTCCGCCAGTCTGACTGATGGAGTTCACCGCACTACTTTTTTCTGCCAGGATATGTGTAAATCTATTGCTATTATGTGGGTCTTGGCGAAATCATAATTGCTGCAGAGAGCATAAGCTAAAGATGTAAACCCCAAATTCAAATTATATAATCGATTCCGCGTTCTTTTTTTAAACAAATTGAGAATTCATTTGGGAATCGTGTTAAGAGTAATAGGTTTATAAATGCGCTCCCGCCGCGGTCATACATCACCCGAATGTCGATGCACCGCGAATGTATTCCAATTTCGAACGGTTCTCATAATAAAGTGCGTGCGTTCAGGACTCTTGCGGTATTTTGTTTTTTTTTATTGTCAGGAAAAGCGTCTATGTGCGAAAATTCATTGTTCACTTTCATAGTTATTTTAATCTCTCCTCTATTTTTGCTGGAATAAGTTCATTATTGTCGAAGCAATAAGATTTGCTAGCACTTACAAGTCTGTCCAATCACAGTAAACTTTATTCTAGCCATAAATAAGGTTGCTTTTGGAATGCTGAGCTGTATAGTTTCCTTACTAACATTAATTTTAATCAATGCATATGTTTAAACAGCTCATGAAATGGAAGTACCTATTGTCAAAATGTGACTAACAAATGAAGAAGTGGGTATGGGTCTGTTTTTTATAGAAGCGGAAACAGAATTACCATCTACGGCGACATTGATGCCATACAACTGAACCATAGCAAACATCATTAAAATGTATACCAGCCTCTGAATTATTCTTTCTAAAGAAAGTTCTAATTGATATTGTGATTTATGTTCGTACGGCCGTACGCGTCTCGAATCAAAGCAACGCCTCCTTGGTGATTTGATCGCGGTGTTTCAAGTAAGGGCTAATTAGAAGAGCCTTATCGCTTATTAGTATCTTGTAAAGTTTATTTGGGAGAACTCCCCTTAAATGATCTTCGTGGAAAGCCTCAGACTTTATGAGATTTTGTACCTAATATTTATTAAATAGCAATCTGTAAGCGACCATCGGTTTTTGAGATTGACTTTTCATCTTCTTTACGGAAGACTTCCATGATGTTTCACGCTGAATACCAGTTCCACATGCTGGCATAGCCAGGATTGTCTCCATGAGATAAGAAACTTAAAGCAAGCTACCAGCGAGCTTACTGAGTATATGTTTTCACCATCGACTGTACAAAAGGCTTTCGTATTACCCGGTACTAAATTAATTGTGGAGGTCAGATAGGCAGTCCCTCAGGTCAGATAGGTATTCAGCTGGATCCGGTTAGACTAGAAGCTGACACCAACATAGTTGAGAAAAGGCTAGGCAGTTGATGATGACTGCGTCAGTAGAACTGTGGTATCGTATTGTAGTTTTTAACACTCGACGCAAAAAGAGGGGTGTTATAAGTCGCCCGCTATATGTGTCTGTGTGTCTGTCTGTGGCACCGTAGCTCTTAAACGGGTGAACCGATTTGGATGCGTTTTTTTTATTACACTTGTTTGACAGCAGCCACATAACGTCGACGTTGTCGTCGTGGGTTCGAACCCAGACAGGCGCATTACTTTGTGTAATTTATTTCATCACCAATGCTCTTAAAAACGTTGAAGGAAAACATCGTGAGGAAACCGGCATATCCTAGGACCAAAAATTCGAAGACATGTGACATCTACCAATCCACACTGGGCCCGCGTGGTGGATTATTATAGCCCATTCCCTCACATTAGAGGAGGCCGTGTCCCAGCAGTGGGAACATTAATAGGATCATGATGGCATATCGTAGTTTAATAGTTGAACATATTCACTATAATTATCACAATTGGTAGTTGTACGAAATGGCTATAATACGGCAAATGTGTGCCACAATACTACAGGCTTCATACTAAGTCTTTACTTATTTGCTACTGATTTTAAAAGGAAAAACTTCTTGCTTCTATGGCAACCCGTTTATTTGCAGACAGTTCATTATTTGCCAGACTACTAAATAGGTGTATGCATTAAATAGAGCTGTGCAAATATTCACGATATTAATATTCGTTATTATTCATCGAATTCGAATTCCAATGTAAGGTTGACGCTTAAAACAAATCTAGGTATCTATCGAAATGCAAAATAGATGTCATATTAAAATACTCGGTAGTGTATTTTTATTGAGCATTAATTCTTGTTACATAACATCACGCCTGTAATCACCAAAGGGTTAGGCAGAAGTGTACCTAATTCCCACATTTCGCCAGTTATGTTTTAAGCACCATGTAATAGACGGCGAGCCTATTGCCATCAACCGGGCACAAACCCAGACTCCGTGGCTGCTAATGAGAAATTCCTGGTGGAAAATCCCAATAAAACTTTGCCCGACCCAGGAATCGAAACCAGGTCCTCATTCTCATGTCGCGCTTGCAATCACTCGACCTACGAGGCAGAATGATTCTTGTTATAAAAGTTATATTACATTTTTCAGTTATTTTTGTTTAAATGAATTATTTTATTGTGAAGTAATGAATCAGTTAAGGAATTTCCTTCAAAATTCCTGGCATTGTGATTGCAAGCGTCTTACAAAATTGGGGTGCTGTTCTTTAAAGTTATTTTTACAAGAAATAACTTTAGTGTCAATTCTTTCAATTTCAATTCGAATTTTTTAGTCAACCTCATTATTTTCTAGACCATAACTACTCCAAATAACCCGATAATCGTCACGTCTCTAAATCGGTTCCACAAAACAACTATGCAGCATCGCATTAAAATTCACGGTTGAAGGACATACCGTGACGTCAGACTAACTAAGAAAGGTAATATGAGTTGAGGTTCAATGTACTGACATACTCATGTACCCACATAGCACCTTATAAGGGACCTTGGTTGTTTTGGTACCTTCTGAATTACGTTAACTCTATTTTGGGGTAGCCACAGTCGGATATAATATTGAAAATATTTTCTTTACAGCACGCAAAGCACGTTAAGCAGTTGGTCCCGGCTGTCATTTGTAGATCTTTGACAGTCGTTACAGGTAGTCAGTGGCCCAAATATCTGACAACCAGTCTTACCAAGGGGTATCGTATTACCCAGTACTAACTGGGTTGTGGAGGTCAGATAGGCAGTCGCTCCATGTAAAATACTGGTATTCAGCTGCATCCGGTTAGACTGGAAGCCGACCCCAAGGTAGTTGGGAAAAGGCTAGGCAGATGATGATGATGAATAAAAGTACTGGGGCACAGACTATTCTTGTTGAAGTTGAAATTATATTTTTTCTCCTTCTCTGCTAATCTTTCCGGATTATTTTCGTTGCGGGATCCAAATTGTTTCTTTGGGACTTCGTTAAGCTTCATTGTCTCGACGCATTCCTGGTGGTTGCTACTGTTGATTTTGGCTTTAAGGAGGGTTGCAGTGGTTTGGGAATAACCACACAAATTTTTTTTTGGTCTTGTCTGCATAAAAAAAAGATGACTTCCACTCTATAGCAAAGAGTGAGTCGTATTCTACCTCCCGGGATCAATAAGGGTTGGTGAATGGCACTAGGTCTTCGAATATTTCATTCAAAGGATTTCAGTTTCCTCACGATGGTTTCCTTTACCGTTTTGAGAGGAGCTGTGATTATACAAATTAAGATGCATAGGTTCACACCTACGACTAAGATAGGAAGTTGCAGGTGTTATCATAGATATTACAGGAATTATGTTTTTAAAGAAAGGTATTTGTATACAAACATGGATATTTATTTTGGGTCGGGGGGCTTTTGGGACCGTAGCCGCGATCCCGGATTCCCCCTAAATATTTTTGAGTGATATTTTGGTACCACAAGAAAAAACCTTTATTTTGATAGTTATTGAACATGAATTCTTGTACTGACATTTCCAAATAATTTTATTACTGTACTTACAGTCTAACGACAGGTCATAGAGAACTGGGAATATGTATTAAATAACATTTAACTGCTAAATTGCGTAAGAAAAATAAACATTCATAAATTTTGCGGACATCATGTAAAGAGGTTTACGATCAAACTTATATCGTTAAACACAAATAACGTAGTTTAAACATTCATTAGCAAAATTAACGTTCACTTTTATCACTAAGAATATAATTTTACTGCTTCCTCACATAAACTAAATAGTAATTTTTACCTCTGCTCTAGAAAGTTTTGAGTTTGAATGTGGATGGGTGGGTATATGAGTAGAGGAAGACCAAAGAAACGATGGATGGACTGTGTGAATGATGATATGGCTAAAGAGGAGACTGCTGAGATGACGAGTACTAGAAAATACTGTACTTTATGTGTATATTTCATTTTCGGGGCTGTAAGAGGAGATGTATATGTATAGGTACAGATCTCCCAGTAAAAGTATACGTTTTAACAAGCACTGTCTATCTTCAGAAATTGAAATGCACTATAGAGGTTTTACATCCATGTAAGTACTTAAATATGTTGTATTAACATGATTAACAAACTTTACCTTTACTAAATACTTTTCTTCATACTTTTCTTTACTATTTCGGAAACACGAAGATTGCCGAAGCGCAAACATTTTCTGGTCGTAGTGTTTCGATCTTCAAATCGAAAGTCAGTTTATAATTACATGTGAGTTACAAACAACATCATTGACATTCAACTCTCAAACAACATGTCAATTCTAAAACCAAATCAACTTGTCATCTTTTCAATGCCTCATCAGCCTATATACGACATTTCGAAACCGCATTACATCTCGCTTATCGATATAAATTACGTCACTAATTAGGTATCGAGTTGTAACGGCAATCTCAATTTCATTAATTCGATTTCAATTACTGGTCGGTACAACCTTAGCTGAATTTGAATAAAATGGCAGGTGTATGTAAGTAGATAATGTAATAGGCATGACGACAATATCAAAAAATTGCAAATCTATTTAGTCCGTCAGTTAGAGTATTGGAAATTAATGGACACGTATTTTTTGTTTTTGTAAATCAATGAATATTGACAAAGATAAAACGCATCAAAACTCGGGAGTGGGGGCTTTAATAAAACAGTTTTCTGAGTATGTTTTCGTGGGTTCTTTTTCTTCGTGTCATCGTTACGACACTTCTTTTTGGCTAAGAATTTTTCCACCTCCTTTTTTATCATTACTGGATGCGCATAGGTCGATTTGGCTGTATGTTTTGGGCAACATACAACAGGTTACGAGCTGGACCATTATTTCCGACACAGCTCCGCACATCCACGCCGTGCTTCTATTTCATTGAGCTCACCTCACTTTAAGAGGTTGAGGTTCATATTCCCTCTTGAGTTTGGAGACGGTTCAGGGACTTCTAAGTGTATTGGGGACTTATAAAAAAAAGTACTTATACGAAAAAAAAAACATCGCGTATGTTACTGTACATACTATGTGTATTTACACACTTAAATTAAAAAAATAAGTAGAGACATGTTTGATTGAACTTGAATTGAGTGATGTCAACAAACCTTATGACGAACCAGTAAAACCAATATTACGTTATTGACCTTATTATTTCACTTTTTATCGGCCACATTCGGATGTCCGCGGTAGTTCCCCAAAACAGGATGTTCAAAGAATCCGGGGACCTTAAGGAGCCAATAAAAAATGTATCGTGATGTCATTGTTTTAATGTACAAAATTGTGTAACTAATTTGTTCGAGGAACTCATGTTAAGTAGGGGATTTTTAAATTCGTATAGTAAACCTCAAAATACCCTCTTTCTTGGAAATAGGAATTCTTAAAGGAGATTATGTTAGACTAGTCCATTGATGACAAAAGGTTCGCCTTTACATTAAGGGGGTGGTATCTGCTTACGAGAGGTTTTCTCCATGTAACTCGTCTTTGATGAGTGAATAAAAATGTGCAAAATTATATGTCGCTTATTACACTGTAAACTTTAATTGGTACTATTGAAATAATTCTAGCTTTATGATTAACATATGAAAAATAAAATTAAAGTGAAGCATTTTTTCTTTGAAATTTCGTAACTACTCATAAAAGTTTTAGTTTTTTTTTTTCACACAAATATTTGTCACTTTTTTCTTCACAAAGTGTACAATTGGCATTTTGATCTAATGATATAATAGGCTACAATTAAATAAAAACCACTCATTTAGTACTTTTCGGCCCGCAGTGACTGACGTAACAACCACTTTGTAGTGCAAGCTGATTAGAACTTTATTCTAACAGTATTTCAAACGAAGTTTGAACCACCACAAATAGAGTTGCTAATTTAGCAGATACCCTAGCCTTAAACTTAAAGCCTTAAACATGTGGTGAAGTGTGGGTGTAGTATCGGTACAGCGCTGTTTAACCCACATGGGAGTACAGAAATGATGTTCATCAGCATCATCATATCAGCTCGGAATCACCCACTGCTGGGTATAGGCCTCCCCTTTTTTCCGCCACACTTCCCGTTTCTGTGCGTCCCTTATCCAGGTGTTTCCCGCGACTTCGACGATATCTTCAACCCAACGAGCTTTAGGACGGCCCTGGTTTCTTTGACCTAACCTTGGCCACCTATCGGTCAAAGCGTTGCTCCATCGGCCATCTCCACGTCTAGCCAGATGTCCTGCCCAGGTCCAAAAAAATGTTATATTATGTTATTCGAATACGTATCAATTTTAATCGTGCCATACACATAACAAGAAGCAATTAAAGCAATATAGATTCTGATAGAGAGACTCGTAGTCGTTACTGGTTTCTATAAGTATTAGAAAAAAACAGTCTGCTGTTGCAAATTGGTTATACTCTTACTTTTCAAATACATATGAAATTGGAAAACGTGATCAACGGTAGAAATCTATAAATAACTAAACAAACGGAATATTAACTGAGCAATTACTAGACGCCTTCTCAACTATCGTCATAAATAAACTATGACTGTACTTAAAGTATCGATTCACAAAGGATTACCCAAGGTCGAACTGTTCCTCTTTGTCAAAACGTTCAATTCTGAACCCTATCGTTAAAGGATAAGATTGAAATTGTGTATAGGTCGTGATGTCCACTCTCCAGATGGACACGTCACAGTTCTTTCTGAATGGGTTTTACCCAGCGTAAAAGATTGATGACATAGAGTAGAAAATTAACAGAATGCCCATTAAAGGACAGACGCTTTTTCAATGACGGTAAGTACCTATAAGCAAGAGAAAATATTGCTGACTAACATACATTACCAATTTGAGACTACCTACTTGATAATGCCTAAGCATTTGTTTATAAACCATACCATAATTTTTATATTATTTGAGTTCGGCACAACACGTATTTTTTTCCATTCTCTTTTGTCAGAGCTGTCACGTTATCATTTATTACTTTTTCTTTAATATCGTTCCTCACACAATCCATCATTTCCTTTGGCATTCTTCTTCCTGTCCATCCACTAATACTCATATTCACAACTATTTTAGTCACATATATTATGTTTCATGCCTTCTTATACCATCCTATCCCAAGACCAATAAGTAAAAAGTAAATTTTCTGAAACTTTGTTCAGACACGCATTGTAACTAAAATCTCCGATTTTGAAGGTCCAAAAATGGAGGAGGGTAAAACTGAACTGGAAAATAGGTACGAACTGAGCCTTCTGAACAACTTTTGTTGCCTGAAATACCGTCTGCGGTATTTAACTATGGCATACCAATGACGTTGGACTTCGTTCCATGGGTATTGGGCTCACCCTATAAAAAATTATGACATTAACCGAATTTGATCTGATATCATAGTCATGACATCATTATTTAAACATTATAAGGCTTAAGAATAATATTCTCATGAACATGATAGTTATAAGAATGTCCATTTCCGGCTAAGGAATTATACCTGGGTGCAAAAAAGTCGTGCAAAGACTAAACTTGCAAGAATCTTCCAGTAGGGGGAAGTGACTAAATATTAAGAACAATATGTGTTTTCTTATTTATTCTTTGTTGCAAGTTTTTACACAGTTACATGAAAATTAATTAGTCAGTCTGTCAATTAATCAAATTTTGAAATAAAAATTTATTTGATGTCGTATCCGATTATTAATACAAGAAAACTTACTGGTAAATAAAATAGATACGTACATAGAGACGCGACGGCGAATTTGGAGAAAACTTTGAAAGGAGGTTTCACGTTAATTCATCATTATCATCAGTCTATTAATGTTCCCACTGCTGGGACACGGCACCCTCTCAATAACAGGTAATGGGATATAATCCAACACGTGGGTCCAGTGCGGATTGGTAGATGTCACATGTCTTCGAATTTTTGGTTCTAGGACATGCCGGTTTCCTCACGATGTTTTCCTTCACCGTTTTGAGAGCAGTGGTGGTGAAATAAATTGCACAAAGTAATGCGCCTCTCTGGCTTCGAACCCACGACTTACTGTTCGTAAGTCGGGGCCGCCACCACTGGTCCATTGCTGCTCACGTTAATTATGAGGATATTATTCGCTCGTTACACTGATGAGCAGCATTAGGTTTCACGTTAATTTTATTATGAGCATGTTATTTGTTCGTTACAGTGATGAACAGTATTAGGCACTCACAGTAAAAAGAAAGCCTACCGATTTAGTTATAACCATGGCATTAACTAATGCTATTAAAACTACTTACTGAAGCAAATAATCGATAAGTATCTTCCTCTATGGAAACACAAACCTGCAACTTTTACAACCCACTTCCAACCCTACACCTTTTTTTTTTTTTTTTTTTTTTTTCTGATGGGAAATCATCAAATGACTTCTCCCGCTCTGGGCGGAGCAGGAGGGAGTGTCAGAGTTTTACTGACTAAAACCCATCCATGATCCTTCATCGCCCTTTGTGTTCCGGGGCCACGGTATCTCTTTCGAACAGTCCCGCAACCCCGGCAGGCATCGGTCCTTGCGGACCCCTTCCTTTTTGCTGACTCTCTTTGAGGCGCGCGTGGAACACGAACGCGCCGTCGACACGGCCTGTCGTCATGAGACGGACGGACGGCGAGCTAGCCCATAGCCCACCGTCCACAGGCCCGCGCCTACGGTGGCCGGGACGCTGTGAGGTTCTCTCCCTCTCACGTTCCGCCACCTCCTTCTCTAGCATTACTGCTTCGCAGAAGGAGGTGACGGCGTCCCATTCCGTCTCGCTCCAGACCATGGCTTGCACCAGGGCCGGACGCGAGAGGTCGCCGCCGCCAATCGCCGCTTCGAGGACAAGGCGGTGCTCCGCCCACGCGGGGCACACCTCCACCGTGTGCTCCACCGTGTCCTCCGGTCGATCCTCGCAGTGGAAACACCCGGGCGTTTCCTCAAGCCCGATTCGGTGCAGGAACCTCCCGAAAACACCGTGTCCGGTGAGGACCTGCGTCAGGCGGAAGGTCCTCACCTTCCGCCTGACGCCGTGGCGTCTCTCCAGCCACTCCCCAGAGAGTGGACTTATCGCCACTATCGTGGCGTGCCCTTCCAACCCTACACCTTGATTTTAAAGTTGCAATTTGTTGAGCTAATAGTCAAATCAAAATGTCAGCTGCTAGCCTACTAAAAGTCCTAATTACACTCATTATTATCAAACAAAAGACCTTTCATTCAAAATCTAATCAAGAAGATTCAAACCTGCTTCAATAATGTCGAGGGCATAGAGTAAAAATCAAAATATATTCAAATGACACGTTAATTATAGAGGTGTATTCGTTATTCGTCACCGAGTGCTAGTGTTGTAACCGAATATCGATGTATGGCATGTGGGTCAATGTCGAGTGAACACGTTGATAAACTTAAGGGGCTTACAGATGCTTGATTCGACGATCGAGATTGTTATTATGATGTGTTAAGTTATTAAATGTTATAGTAGAAGCCATAAAGATAATTTCCAGAGCTAAGACAAAACATTACTCGATTAGCATTTCATATGTTTTTGGCTTGTCAAGGTCAGCATATATTTCGTTTGCACCTTATAAGAAAACTAGCGATAATCTGATCTTATTTCAAGATAAATAGGTACTTTACATCTGCCAAGAGACGCCTTATACGTCACGTATCGATGCCATGCTGCGTCAGTTGAGATTGGACTTTATGTCCCAGCTAGAAAGTTCGTTTTCACAAGTTTGAATGGTGAAGTATTGGAAAAATTGTTCTTCAAGTAGCAAGGGTCGAGAAAATGGGTAAAACAATGCAATTAACCATTCATAAAGAACTCCGTGTTCGTAATCCCTAGTGGTGATGATCTTGATACGTTACGCATTCGTCTACGTGCCGTTTGACTCGTGAGCAGCACCCAGTTGTAATATCGCGTCAATTTTGTAAGGCTGTGGTGATATGTAAACATAGGGTTTTCTGATAATATGATTCATTTTACGAATAAGTCAGTCATTATGCTTAAAAAAGAAACTTTTGATAAATTTTATTCTAGAATAAATTATTTCAATATTTTTTTACATCTGTAACTAACATGATTTGCTAAATAAAAATCTTTTTAGATTTCCGACAAAATGAATAAACGCCTACTTATGTTATTATACTGAGCGTAGAGATTTAATATGTCAGTCTGACATGGCCTCAACATTTGTCAGTACCATCCTACAGATTGACACTCCACATCGTGTGAGCAAACGGAGCTGGCTCTAATTGCCATCACAGTTGCGTGGGATGACAAAAGGAGGAGTTTGATGTCAGGGTTTTAATGTTCGGCTTATCAAACATGCATAGTTGTATGAAAGAAAGTTTTAAAATATAAATGTGAGTTGACCTCATTGGTGATATTGTTGAGAAAGTTCTAGTAGATCATCAATCATCAATATATTAAAAAAAATATTCTTAATTATAAATATATAGTTGAAGTTTTCTTAGTAAATGATTTATATTTGTATTTGTATTAGAAACCGATGGATAATTTCGAATAAAATAAAATTAAATGGATAGAAATATTCAAATCTGTTAATATAATTAAATTTCACCTAAAGACGTGAAATAGTTTCTAAAAAAACTGCAACTATATCTGACGACCCTGGTTACTTATTTGCTTTGGCATCTGTACTTATTTGTAAATACAAATGAAAGATGGTTGACCTAAAGGTTTTCTGCATATCTATTCCTTCTAGCTTAATTAAAATAAAATACATCATTTTCACTCTATTCAAATAGAAGATAACTTAACCTTAATTTTCAGGCACTTCAACACCTAATAGGACTCCTATTCACTCTGTTTCTTCTTACAACAACCGTTCATGCAACCGTCAACACAGGATATCAATATAGTCCGCTGACGGACATACGCTTCGCCTATCCTGAGCCTCAACACCCTAGTGTGGAGGCTCAGGATAGCGGAAAGCATAGGATAGGTCCTATGCTTTCCGATATCCAGTCTGACATTTTCAAGCTCTTTGGTTCTAGCGCGAGGGCGTCTCTCTGAATCCGTCTGTATCCCTTCATTTGGCGATCCATAAACTGACCTGTGTTTTCCAGTGGACACTGATCAGCTGATATTATGAAGTGACTAATCTAGGTCATTTAGTAATAAGGGTTTTTGTGCTAAACATCATCAATAAGAAAAAGAAAGCGTCCTCAAGATTATGAAAGCGACATATGAGACTTTATAGAATTACAATAAAATTACACAATTCTTGCAATAATTGCAGTAGCAAGCGATGATTCAATGTACGTTGCAAGAATTTCTACGAGGTTTTGTCTTCGCAAAGAATGAAAAAGTTAAGGAAGTGAGGTGTCTAGGTTACTATGTCAAGGTTCCCAGTAAGGAGGTCAATGCTGTGTTTTGAGATCAGAAATGAATCGTCGGTACAATTTCGCCGTCTGTTGAATCAGATTCTATGAATCAATTGTGCGGAAATTATTTCTTTCATGATTTGTGGTTTCTCTTCTATTTCATTGATTCAGTGGAAGTTTTTAAAGGCTAGTTTAGAGATGGAAGGTTTTGTTTTTCGCTGAGACGGACAACGTAAAGTATCCCGCTTTAATTCAAGGATCTCGGAAACATTGGTATTTGTTCGGCAAATTATTCATAAGGTCAAAAGTAAATAAAAAGGAAAAAAAATAGGTAGGTATGGAAATAAATACACATTTTTAAAGATGACTCGCCTATATTTGCTCTTTTTCGTTCGATATTTTTGAGCAGTTTGAAAACTACATGATTTTCATCTAAGTCCATACTTGGACTGGAAAAGTTTAAGTACACGATTACTTGAAAAAAAAAAATTGTATGTAGGCAGTTTCCGGATTTGGGTATCTTTAATTGAGATTTTCCAAAATCATCACAAAATAGTCATTGCAATACTATGAAATACCTCTGGGAGTTACCCTTCATAACGCTATAGTTGTGCAAATATTTGCACTCACGGATTTAAATTAGGATTTCCTGTTTCGATCGATGCGTGTCTTTATTTCTCTTTGTCCGTGACATTCGATTCTTTGCGTTTTGTCTTTCGTCTATGTGACCGTCAATGACAAACTAGAATTATGTTACATAAAACATCCAGGATCTCATGCTCTGCAGTCGCGCTTGCGACCACTGGACCAACGAGGCAACGAGGTAGGTTTAAGTAATCTTTTTAAGGTGAATGCTCCAGGGTAGCCCGCAAATTTCAAATTTTCTTACATTTTTTGCAATTTGCAGGCCAGTGCTAGGTTGTAAGTTGATTAAAATATCATTCGCGGCTGTAAGACGTATGTAGTTACAGAATTATATTCATCAAAATCATCAATAAAACCCTCCAATTTCATAAAGGTGGAAAAATAACTTTTTCAAGCTCAAAGTCATTCCTGCACCTTTATGAACTTTAAGGGTTGTATTGATTATTTTGATGATTATAATATTTCGTGGTTTCATTTTCGATATAAATAAACAGGTAGTCCATTGACCCACAAGGCAACACTCGCACGCTTTTAAAAGTAATATTCTAATCAACATACAACCTAGCACTGGCCTGCAAATTGCAAAAAACGTAAGAAAATTTGAATTTCGCGGGCTGGTTGGAGCATTCACCTAGGGGATTCCTTTGATCATCCCGCCGCCGTTTTTTCAATAGATGGCGTTGTAGTCTCGCATTTGGGTATTATTTATGTTTATGCCTAACTTAAATAACTAAGATAGACAATATTCTAATTGCGCGAACTAGCCTTTTGTCTTGATTTTTCCACATAAACAGTTTACTTGTTAACTCTTCTCAAACGGAGATTTGGTGTCAAATCCACCAGCCGTCTCCACTTCAAATCTGTACACACCATGCACACACACAAGCACAAGTAAATAGTTTACTTTCTGAACCGCTTGATGGCGTTCTCATCAAAAACGTTTAATTAGGAAAGATGCAGATATCATATTTATCAATATTTTGTGGCTAAAATGTAAAAAAAAAACATACAAGCAAACCACTGCAACGTTTTTATTTTAGTTAATGTGAATTTTTAACAATAATTACCAATCAAAAGTACCAAACTTGAAACGGAACGTGTTTTAATCAACCAATCAGCATCTAGTACTCGAATCTACCGAAAGTTAGTGTTGACATGGTTGTACGGACTAAACTTCTAGAAGTAAACATCAAAGTTTTTATACCGTACCTAGGTTAGCCTAGCAGTTCTTTCAACAAGGGGATCTTACGGTGACAACGCAATCGGCTATGTCCAAAAGTTGAGTTACTCTGGAGCATAAAGTTTACGTAAAGAACTGTTTATGTCTGATGACTATAGCATGATTTAATTTTGTTCCACCACCAAACGTCAAAGTGATTCCTCATTCTGTACATAACAAATTCTAAATTAATTGTGTTATAGATTAACTATCTAACTTCTAAATTAGTTGTGTTATATGTGTTGTGTAGTATGTGCCATTTGGTAAAACTGCATCTGTTTTCAATGCCGCAATGAAGTTCTGATCTAACAAAATATGAATGTGGTTTTGTTGTTTTACACTAATTAAATAATTAACTATTGTAAGTAATGCTTTTTAAGTAAGAAGTAGTGGTTATTTACCTTGTAGAGTGCACTTGTGTAGTTTTTTATTACATGATTTTTGCATTCCATTTTCTTTATTTGGTTTCCATAAGACACCTTTTCTTTCAAATTTGCAAACACTGAAGAATCTCCATCTCCTACAAAATGTAAATACCGAAGCCCATGCATTTCTTCACTGAGTTGAAAGCCTTTAACAATTATTTCAGACTCCATTGCAGTTGACGGCCCAGTAAAGTTTTTGCAGCAACCATGTGCCTTGGTGTCTAAACCTGTCCGCTCATAATACTGGCATGTATAACAATATTTATTCCTTACACCAAGATATAGACATTTCTTGGTCTCCTTTCCGATTATGCAGGCCTAAAATAAAAGAAGTAAGATATATACTTGCATAAAACAATTGAACTTTTTGTTTTATCACAATAAAATAAAATAATATTTAGACCGTATGTGTCTAAATATTACTTTATTTCACTCTTTATTTCAACACTAGATACCATTGGTTAAAATAAATAAAACACTTAGTAAACTTGTAGGTTCATAAAAATATGGTAACAAGTTGGACTTACCATTCCAGACGGAGAATCAAAGTTATGACCATATGACCTTTTCAGCCATCCTCCATCTACAAATACAGTAATGTATGGAACACCATCTGAACAAACATTTCCTTTTTCAATGGCGATGGACCGCTCTTGCTCACCGGCTTTCTTTATTTCTTCTGTCAAATGATCATACCATACAAAGCCCAATTGTTTTTCAATGGAACGAAAAGTGTTTCCTCCCATTGTTGGTATATCCATTAGGCTTGTGATGTGTGCAAAATATTAAAAATTGTATTAGTTGAATTGAAAACCAGTAAAAAGCAAATTTTGTAAGTATTGAGTTGCGCAGTGGAGCGTTTCGTTCGTGTCGACAAGTCCAAGTCAAACGTCAGAGTTGTCAGCATAGAGTAAGGTTGGTAGTTGTCAGTTTGACTGATCGTGACCACAGACTGCAGTGTGACCAGATTTAATTAGAACATTATGCCAGCTGCTTGCCCAGATTCTGCTAGTCTAATAATGTTTTTAAATCACAATAAAATAAGTGTTTGCAGCATACATAGGTAAAATCACTTACCGATGACTGTGCAGAACATGTAATAATATTATTTTTTATGTTTCATTACGTTGAAATCTTTTAGATCAGAAAGTCGTGTAAAACTAATTTCAGAAAGCACTGTACAATAGCGCCCATCGATTTTGTGATTTTGATTCTGTTATGATGTGGAGGAGGCGGAGCGCGCATCGAGGTCCACAGATATTATAGTCTAATTATACCCAAGTGAAGCACAGTTAATTTGTCAATATCTAATTTTGCTAATTTTTGGCATAGGTTTTCTAAGATTTTGCCAAAATCTACAATTCTTTCAAAAAGTCCCTAAATTTAGGGAAAATACCCTAACGTGGGAACACAAACAATAACACAAATAGCTCTAGTTCGCGTAACTTCGCCACTTCGCCTTTGTTACAGTCCGGTCAACCGATTTTGATTTCTATTCTGTAGGCATAAGAATGGCATTAAAAGCAAAAACGTGGTTACAATACCAACTGTTTACTGCAGCAGGTGCCTATTTGTAGAACAACGCAATAGAAGTCAAAATCAATTGAACGGACTGTATGGTTTGTGTTTTTCATTGTGTTCATTATTATTAGGTATAGTTAGGGCGTTTATTTTATAGATACCTACTTTCAAACTTTGGTTTGGGTGAACAACATGACTAGGTAATAAGATTTTTCCTCAAACATGCTTGGAAATTTGAGCATTACTTTGACAACCTTCTTCGAGATTCGAAATTGCTGTACTGGCCCGATACATGCGACCAGCGGCCGGCAAAAGTTATATGAAAAAATAAAACCGACTTCAAAAAACACAAAAAAGCGAAAAATAAGTTCTAGCTTCAGAAGTCGGTGACCTTTGTTTGATTGATTTAGTTTTTTTTGTCACCGACTTCTGAAGCTAGTTATTTGTCGCTTTCTTTAATTTTTTTAAGTCGGTTTTATTTTTTCATAAAAAGTTTTAATTTTTCATTTTTAGTTGTTCCCAAACAAATATTTGCCATCTCTTTGGGGCGCGCGTGGAACACGAACGCTCCAACTTTACATACCTAACTGTCGAAATCTGGATGTATTGTACACATCTGCATACCCCCTCAGAGCATACAGGCGTGATGTTACGTCATGACACGTCACGTCATGTTGTATAAACAATAAACATCCAAGCGATTCCAACAATCACGGCAGATTTGCCGTCTATTTTTGAAGAGTTCCATTGTATATCTCCAAAGAACAGAATCAGATGTTCACCAAATTAAAATGGGACCACATGGGAACCACCAGCTTTCAAATAAAAAAAGAATTATCAAAATCGGTTCACCCAGTCGAAACACAAACGAACAAACACAAAAAAATATATAGTCGAATTGAGAACCTCCTCTTTTTGGAAGTCGGTTGAAAATACATATCTCGATTCGTTTTTCCACTTGTCCGTTGAAGTTACACTTCTAGTATGTGGCCCAGCACACATTTCTTTTTTTTTTGCAGGTTTTCTGCAAACTATGATTTGGTTAGGTAGGTATAGGTAAAGTACTTTTAAATGAATGAATTTTTAATTAAAAAAATATATTTTAATTTTGACCTAACTTTCAATATCAGATATCCCAAAAACCACGAAGACGACACCCATGAAGAAAAAACCGAAAATTATCATCATTTTCATTTTTTACGTAATGTAGAATTATTTCTTGTAAGTCTACGTTGTTAGTGTCGCATGTATCACCGGGTCTACACGTGCGTAGACCAATATTGAAATAAATTTACCGTCAGGGCTAGTTGCTAAGAATCCAAATTCTTCAAACGTGGTAACACACAATAACACTAACAGCTCTAATTCGCATAACTTCGCCTTTTTACAGTCCGGTCAACCGATTTTGACTTCTATTCCGTAGACATAAGAATGGCATTAAAAGCAAAAACGTGGTTACAATACGTCATATTGTTCGTCGTGTTTGCAGTAGCTACCTATTTACAAAGTAACGCAATAGAAGTCAAAATCGATTGAACGGACTGTAAGGTTTGTGTTTTTCATTGGGGTTTTATTCATTACTATGTAGATGTAGTTACGGCACTTATTTTTCTCCCATCATGACCTTGACTGCGTCGCGTAAGTTTTAGTAAGTAAGCAGGTAGTAGGTACCTACCTTCATAAAAAACCTACCAACTACCTTCATAAATAGTGTGATGAATGAATGTAATGTTACTTATATAATGTAAGTACATTATTAGTTTATTACATAAACCGCGAAAAGTCCACGTACAAAACTAAAGTTTATAGGTATGTCTGAATACCTACTTGTTAATAACTAATAAGTTCTATCAGACAATAAAATTAGAACCAACTCCGAATTACCTACACATTTCATCCCTAATAGGTACTTTTAAACTTTGGTTTGGGTGAACAACATGACCTAATAAGAATTTTTCTAACTTCAAATCATTCATAATAAAATGATAAATCTTATTCACCCAAACAAAACCGCTGCAGCAGTACCTACCTACCTACTTGTTAGACGAACGAAATGTGAATTATTCGCGAGTCAAAACTCCCGCACGCACTTACTTGATCACCTTACAATGACAACGCCACGCCATCTAGTAATCAGCAGATAATTATTTCGAGTTTTGTTAAGCAAGAGGTTCGATTGTTCTTTGAAAATCCGATAGATGGCGTGACTCCAAGCACGCACACTTGCAAAGATTTTTCGTTTTTTTTCGGCCCTGGAAATCCTACAATCCTTGTTATTTCTTTATGTTTGAAGGGGTCTGCGACAACACTAATTCGTAATGATATCAAGTTGTTTCATTACTTCTACAAAAAGCATATAAGTATCGAGAATTTGTATCAAAAAGAATGTATGGGAAAGCGCGTTGAAGCAACCACCTTAAATATGAATAAAATAATAGACACACACCATGGAGTAAACAGAATCGAATACAATTAGGAAATAAATACGATAATAATAAAATAAATATATCAAATATCTCAGGGAATACTTCCTGGAAGCCGACGGGGAGATGCACCGAGATGTGGTCTCAGTGGACAAAGGCCTCACCCCGCTCTCCCTGGCTAACGAGAACTGGCGCTAACCTAAAGTATAAGACACTAATGACCGCATGGAGGAATGGCAGGGCAAGGAGCTTCACGGACGCTTTTACCGGGCCCTACATGGCCCCATGGCCCCATGGCTATGTAGACTTCTTAGCGTCCGTATTCTGGCTGCCGTTTGGTGATCTCTTCGGAGAAACCGAAGGTTTTGTCTGTGCAATAATGGATGAAGTTATAATGACCAAAAACTACCGGAAATAAGTTGTGAAGGATGGCACGGTTGACATATGTCGGGCATGCCACCGTCCGGGAGAATCGATCCGACACATTATTTGTGGGTGTTCTAGTCTGGCTAACGGAGAGTACTTGCATAGCCACAACCTTGTTGCCAGAATTATCCACCAGCAACTTGCTTTGAAGTACAACCTTGTGGAATCAGAAGTGCCATACTGTAAGTATGCGCCCGACCCAGTTCTCGATAATGGTAGTATCACGTTGGGTTATCAGGTATCACGTTGTATTGGGATCGACCTATCACCACTGACAGGACTGTTGTTGCCAATAGGCCTGACATTGTGGTGATAGATCGATTGGAGCGTCGCACAATGATTGTTGATAAAACGAGAACCTCGTGATAAATGATAAATGAATGATAAATGATGTTTATTTTGCAAGTAGGTTTTTACAAACACTTTTACACGTCATGTTTTTTTTTTAAACTAGATGGGGCCGGTGTTTCATACCTGACTACTCTGAGAAGAAACAGCCGAAACAAACTCAGAGGTCATAGTCTCTTTTGAAGTCCAGACATAATTTTGCTTAATTCACATGAGGACTATGCAGAATAGTGTCTGAGATGGTCTTTTGAAGAAAGAACCACACAGATTTGAGTGGACCTGTCCAGTCAGTGCAAGCATTTGTCAGTTATCGTGTAGCTCGACTTATAACTCAAGGAGCTCAACGAAACGACGAACAATACCAAAGAAAGGACATTTGGGTAGGTCGCTTATAGTACTCAAACTGCCAGACAGTTGTGGGAGAAAAAAAAAAGAAAACAAACAAAAATATATAAAAATGAAACCTACATGGTCCCCACATTCACAATAATCAAATAAAATTAATAATAATTTACAAAATCAATGTTAATAAAAATCACAAAAATCATAAATGTCAATAATAATAAAAAAGTAAGATACGTAAATATTCCTGTCAAGTCAGTAGGTAAATGTAACATAAAATAAAATAAAAAAGTAAAAAAATAATAAAAATACTGAAATAAGTATTCATGTCAAATCATTCAATGTCAGAGTGTATAAAAGAAAGGAATTAATAATAAACAAGTGAAGTCCGAAATTTCGACATTCACAGAGCAAATTTCATTGGAGCAGCTTATTCCCAAGCCTTTTTATCTTCGAGATAGTTGTTAACATGATAGTAGGCTTTCAAGCACAGCTTCCGTTTTATAAACGATTTGAATTTATTTAGGCTTAGTGCTTGAATTTGGCTCGGAAGTTTATTGTAAAAACGTATACATTGGCATCTGAACGTACCCCCTATTTTTTTGAGCCTCGTTACAGGAACAACAAATTTGTGTGCGTGAAAGCAGAGAAAGATAAACAATTCAAATATCCAGATCTGGCTCGCGAGGTTGTCGACATGTGGGACGTGGACGTGTGCCTCGACCAACAGCTTAAGAGGCTCTCGCTTGGCAGCTGGATCAAGGGCTTGATTCTGAAAGCAGTACTTCTGGACACGGCACGTATTGTTAGGAGGTTCCTCTCTCAAGAGCCCTGACCACCGGCAGCTCGGACCCTGTTCCCAGCGCTGGTGGCCTACTGTTTTTCATATTTTTAAATGTTTTTTTATATAGTTTTATTAAGAATTATTTAAAAATCTACAAAATATGTGTTTAAATGAATAAACGAAATAAATATAATAAAAAAATTTAATGTCAATTAGGAAATTTATACACAAATTAACGAGTTAAGTCAAAGTCATTGAACAAAATGCACGACTTGTTAAATTAAACTGTCGCCATCTTCATTTCAAATGACAGCTTTTCCTTGACATTCACGAAACAGTTTATTTGAACATCGAAACAAAAGACTGACAAAAATAAAATATGAATAGCTTTTAATAATTTGTTTATCATTTGTCATCTATGCAATGTCTGTTTATACGTTATGCATGCATGAACACCTACGTGTTGCTAAAATTGATCCCTCGTTATATTTGAATCGACCATGCGTTAACTATTTTTGTTTGAATAATTTATCTACTCTAATAAAAAACTCTAATGATTGATCGGATTTGGTGTCCGGTGCCCATTCTAGTGGGATAAATTCAGACCTTCAAGCGGGCAAAGCCGCGGGAAAAACCTAGTTGTAGAACAAATCGGTTTTAGTTTGAAAATGTTAGAGTGTTGTAAATACAATTCACGAGACTCTTAATGGTTATTAAATGGTTCGTCAAAATTGTACCTGTTTTATCATTAGTGGAGTGTCAAGCATGAACTTTCTCTAGGCACAGGTATTATTAAAATGCCGTAGTTTACTTCAGCTATACATATTTATGGATGTGTTATACAACATAAAATCACGAAGGGTTAGACAGAAGTGTATCTATAGTGCACTCACATTGTTCAGTCCCAATAATGGCGCGTCCATTGCCATCAACTTTGCATAAATCCAGACTTCAAGCTTTTATTGAGAATTTTTTGAAGATTTTTGAATAGAATGTTTCAGAGATTTTAATCTGTAATAATTATGGAAAAATCCCAAAACAATACTCTTGACGTTCCGAAAAAGCAAGGTCACAAAAATATAGCCAAAGTCCAAAATATTACAGAGAAATTGGTAATCGATGACGAATATGACATTGGAAACTAGTGTAATAATGTTAATGACGTCACAAAATAGTTTCTGTATCCTCGACCTTAAGTAGTAAAATTGTCACGTGGATTAACTTTTGATGACTAGTAGTAAAGTGATGTAGAAAAATGTTGCAATACATCATCTTGTCACTTGAATGATCTTAAATTATGCTCTCGTGATCTGAGACAACTTATACGAGTATAGTATTAGCTGTTGCCCGCGACTTTTTGTATGTGTGAGAAAAAAAAGACAATAATAAATAATAATAATAAAAAATAAAAAAACAAAATGATAATTTTGCTACTTTGGGTTACATTTTTGCAATATTCTTAAGTATCTCTAATTTTTTTGAAAATAAAATATAGACTATGTTACTTCCTCATAATTTATCTATCTATTGGTGAAAAAAATTGTTAAAATTGATCCAGTAGTTTTGGAGCTTATACGGTACAAATAAACACAAAATCTTTCCTCTTTATAATATTAGTATAAATGGTCATAAAAGAGGGCTGAAAGGAACCCCAACCCCAACTACACAACCCCAACTGTAACATGACTTCGTAGAGGATTACTACAAATCACAAGGTGCTGCAGGTTTTTAAGTACCCATCAAATGCGAGTAACCCAGGGTAGGTTGTTGAGGGAACCCGTGAAGGAGACCTAGTTGTAGCAGTGGATGCCTTAGTATTTTTGAATACTGCAGAAGCTAGAATCACATTGAACAGGCTGGCTTTAAGTACCCATCAGATGTGAGTAACCCAGGGTCCTTGAGGAAATCCATGGAAGGGACATATTTGTAGCAGTGGTTGCCTCAGTACTTTTGAATACTGCAGAAGCTAGAATCACATTGAAAAGGCTGGAATACTTCCCGATTCATGTGAATGACAAAAGGATGCTTGTAACGATTTTACACGATTAAAGAAAATATTAAATTTTATTGGTCCATTTCCCAATCTCGACTGAAGTTATTTAAACCAGTTTTCCAAAATTTTTCATGGACGGTTTAAAAATGACACCAAATCAAATAATTACGTCACGTTGCACTTAAAATTGTGGTCACAGGAATGCAACTAACTGCATGTAAATTGAAATAGAAAAAAAAACTCGTCATCAAAAGATTTACTGTCAAGGTCAGTCACAAAAATTTCAGCTATTATTGGTAAATGACGAATACGGCAATGGCATTGGGTGCTAGATGTGACGTCACGGCTTCCTATCCCATCGACCTCAGGTGATCAGATTCTGATATCTTGTGTTTGTGGAAGAAATGACACGCTGTATCTAGATCCGTCTCACCTTGTGTGTTGTGTGGTGCAATGGATAGGTGGGGGAGATTTTTAGATGCATTTTTGTTTTTTGTCTGTGATGGATGTTGTTTTCTTTTTATAATCGCGATTTTCTAGAATCTTAAGATTTTTTATATCCAAATGCGAGTTATTATTTCATTGATTGAAATTGGAAAATTAACACTGTAGTTGCGACTTCTTTGTATTACTTAAACATAGTTAGATTAAAAGTATTTAATTTTAGCAGTTAACTTGCAGTGTATTTGGTTTTAAGTCTTTAATAAATAAAACATAGAGAAAGGAACGTGGAACCTGGCTAAAGAATTAGGTGTAACAAAAGTAGGCTTTATTTAAGGTTTAACAAAATTCTAAATTAAAAAATTTCAAAAACCCTCTATAAAGTAGAGAAAAGCATAGGAAAACTATATTTTACACCCGCTATCTCTTATCACATACACCTCAATCACAGTCTCGATAGCAAGGTGATTAGTATTTCGGGCGGCCATGGTGGGAGTTGCGCGCGCAGTCTCTTGCCGCTAGCCGTCTCGAGCGCCCGCGCCACAGAGCGCACAAACGCGCCAAATTCAAACCCAAGGACCAACGAACTTTACCCCATATCCCCCCATAAAGTGTGCTTCTATGCCCCCAAAAGTGATCCAATCAGTGTTGTGTGCCAATAAAGTGTTGAACCAACCCCTCTAGTCGCGTCCTCAGGAGCGACTTTCACTTACAACCAAACAGTTTTTGCAAGCGGTAAGTGTTTTTTCGCTTATTTTAATCAGACGTCGCGTAATTGTTCGCAGTTTGGTGTTACACAATGTCGTCTCGTTTCGCAGGGGACCAATTTCGTCATTTGTTTCTTTTGTAGGAACTGCTTTTACAATGTTAAAAATAATTGTCTACGCGGAAGAATTTCGTAGACAGATTTTCTATAGTAAAAGTTTGTAAGAAAATAATTACAAGCACATTTTGTGTTCGCCCGTTGATGTCTTTTGTATGCGTAGCGCAGAGCTACGAAAGTGTAGCGCTTGCGCATACGTATTACGACTGAGACGCGCGTTCGTTGCGTTTTCTCGATCCCGCACGCAATCCTATCATAAGTACACTTGTGTTAATCACTCTTGCCTGTAATAGTTTTAAGATCTTTCCGACATTTTTATTTAATGATCTAAAGGAACTTAAAAAAATAAACAAGCATTTTTTAGTGTACAAAAAGATGGAAAATCCTGTTAGACAGTTTTCCTTTTTTGTAGGCTAACAGGATTCGTAGAGGTCAGACATAAATACAATACAAGTTTTATTGCTAGCAATTTAGAACTTTGTCAGGTAACCGCTAGTCGTAAAACCTGCATGTAGGTGTTTAAGACTCAACGAGAGGATAAAATCGTAAGAATTAATTGCTGTATCTTTTGATGAAGACCTCAAAATTGGCAATTTAAACGAAAATGGTGTTTATTCTTGCAAAAGGTTTTGCAGCGTGATATTTAAAGCTGCATGCTACTTGACATACTTTGAAACGTACACTTTTGTTGGTAGTAAAACCAATTAGACGTTTGATTACTATATTCTCGATCAAGAAAACATTATAAATATGCATGTGAGTATTCGTCTACAAATTGCATGTTACAATTACAAAACAATTAGGTTATGAAAAAAATGTTTTAAACCCCAGCTCTGAACTAAAATAAGACAAAATAAGATCATTCAACAAATAAGTCATTTAATAAAATTGAGTTTGCAGATCCAATATCCATAAACAAACAGTTTAAAATAATTTGAATATGCACTTAAAAATAAAGGAACTTGTACAAACCTAGGAAATAATTAAAAACCTACTCTTTACTCAAATATAACTTAACTTGTATATACAACTTTACTTAAGTTCAAGAGTATGCAAATGTGTTGTATAATGTATGCAGTGCGTACGTACTCGCTAAGGCTGCCAAAACAGACTTACGACAGGTCTTAGGAAACTCAGTTCATTGGTTATGTCATCTTCGCCTTATAGATTTGTAATATTGTGATTGAATTAAATTACATATGGATAAAAACAACTTTGATTGATTACAAAGATTTTATTCAATTTATTTTATTTAAAAAAAACTCTTTATGAATCGTAAAATATTATCAATTAATGGTTTTTCTTTCACAAGTTATTGCAAATTAATGGCAGACAGATAGCATAATTAATTGTGTGAGGAATTAAATGAAATAAAAAGGAGTAAATTTGATAGACGTGACGTGATGGCTGAGAGAGGAGAATATTACTTAATTATTCAACGACTGACTTGGGAGAATGGACGAAAAAAATGTGTTGCACCGACCCCAAGTACGAACAAGGGCAGGAAGACGATGCTAGCATAATGGCACACTCGCTGTACTGTGTTACTGGAACTCTTGGTAAAATATAAACGGTTTTCAGTAAAAAGCCAGTGTCTATTAATTCATCATGGACTTTTCTTACATTGTAAACGAACTAATAAAGGGTGTAAAAAACCTCTTAACGAAGCCGAAAGGCAGTTGTTTTCCACGTCATTGCGATCATTTTTTTGTTCTACACCATACCTGGGAACCTTCTAGTTTCGGAGAAATTGGGGGTCAAAGCTTTTTTATTGTAAGATTTTTACTTTAAGCATCTTCACGACCCCCGTACTATTCAATCCATCCACCAGAAGAATGTTTTGAGTGCGTTACATTGAGTTCTACCGCAAAACATGATTTTTCACCCCAAAAAAAAAGTCGTTTCCCAGCAACAATTTTTGCGTAAAGTTACTTAGTTTGATGTACAGAATGTTTGGTTGATGGCTTCGTGATGAGGTTGTTTACACCCTGTATATTCATCATAACCGTCTTCCTGCCTCTGTCCCATGTTAACTAATATACTGTCGGGTTTTAATCAGTGAAATTATGTAGTCATAGTGGCTTTTCTTGAGAAGGTAGTTAATTAAATCCTACAGTAGGTACTACAAGAGACAATCATTTCTGATGCAATATTGTCATTAAACACCAACACATTGGCAATTTATGTTAATGTGACTTAATACTGAGTCCATAAAAAAAAAATAGCAATACTTGTCTTGTAAATAATTTTAAAGAAACTATTTTAATTTAACACTTCAGTACTAAAAGTATTTAATAAATTATCACCTTCAAAAAACATGACAGGAAGCTTAAAACAAACACAGTGTTGCAACAAAAAACCTTTTTCTGGACAAAAAATATTTACACACGTCACGCTAAATGCTAAATCTGTGTCATCAAATAAAACAGGGGACAGAATCTGACCACTCATGAACATACACTGTGGTCCCACGCTGCACCCAGTCAAAAACATTTCAACATAGTACTTTTTTATACAAAAAGAATTAATACAATAGTGACTTCAAAGTTCAAGCTACAATTTTATAGGTTTCAAAAGAACTAATGGTCCGGTTAACCGCTTTGTCATGGATTACAAATAACGTTACTATTTAGGGTTGGTGAACGGAGAAATTTTGTAACTTTTTGTTGACATTTTTTGGCAATTATTTGTAAAGTGCGTTTTTATTATTTTTTGCAGCCATGATTGTGAGATAGTGTTGATAAAATAGTGCTCAGTTTTATTTCAGTGACCTTTTAAGGGTTACTTCAGAACTAGGTTACAAAAAAAAACATAGAGAACGGCCACTAGTTGGCACTACTAGTTAGTTACTATTACTGTTTTATTGTGTTGTTTGTTTTATTTATTTTATTTATTATTTGTATATAAATAAAACAAAAAAATATACATATACTTATTAAAAATATATACAAATTTGTATTTGTATAAATAAAAGAAAATTTAAAAAAAAGATAAAATAACGAGTTAATTTTATCCGAAATTACTTTTTTCTATCAAAGTTATCATTTTTCACAAAGTTAAAAAAAATAAAGGATAAACAAACGAACGCAGGCAACCCTATCCTTGTGCCATATTGTTGACGCCAACAATGACAGGTCGTCAGGTTGAGTAACATGATCACATGTGTATATAGGTGTGTGTGTGTGTGTGTGTTTGTGTATGTTTGCGCTTGCACACACACAGTAGCCATGTGAAACACTCGTCATAGATCAGTTATATATAGTGAGCTTATGTCAACGGATTGATTGTCTGTGAATGGATCAATGAGTTTATGGTACTAGACCTTTGGAAGATTACTTTTATTTTTTTCAAATATAAAGTTTGCTTAAACTTGCTTTGCTTTGCTATCCAACTTTGATAAATTATGATAGTCGTTTTTATGTCATCACTAACCTTAGAATTTCGACCTTTTAAGTCAATTATTTAAAAAATTCTGAATATTTTCATGACTGTATAGTTGCGATTTAAACATTATCTTATTAAATTGAAATTAAAGCCTGAGAATATTGGATTTGAATTGAAATTGTAAATTTTATTACGTTATAAAATATTTACACACATTCTGTAACACAAACAATTAATTAACTCCGCTGTTACGTTATTTAACAATTTAAACAAATATTTTCGGCATTCGTTTTAACAACATACTCACTGTGTACAGCTGTACAGTCTGCAATATAAGTCACTAAAATTGTTTCAAAATTACTGCAATTTTAAGTACTATCTGAGCTGCTATCCATATTAAAGATATGTTTACATTTGAACCTTTTAAAAACTAAACTATGTACTATATTGCTAAAATCATAGCTTGACATGTAATCATCTAGTACTCGCAATATTTTTACTTGTTTTCAAATCATAATTTTTAATAATAGAAACATGTTTATAGAAATGTCCTCCACAGTAGAAATTTCGCGTTTTTTTTATAAAGATGATAACGATGTTCAACAACCTTTTTTGAAGACGGTACTAAGTTACCGAACACGCATTGTTTTACCCGAACATTTCCGAATACGAGTATTAAGGCCGACGGAAGAACATTATGTCTGTGTATCTTTTCAGCCATTATATTTTCCGATTCGCTAGAAACGCTTATTCCGGTAGGATATGAACAAGATTACGTGCCAGACAAGATTCAACCTAATCACATTCTATCAAAATACTCTATAAGACTGAGTATTCAATGAAGCATGAGTGTTGTTTATTAAGGTGATTTTTCAGTGATGCTGAAAATCGATTATTTATCGACTTTTAATAAGAAACTTGCTGATTGATAGAGTTACGTGTTATGTATTGTTTTTAATAAGTATTTATTACCTTATTGTTCTGACCGTGTTTTTTTTTCCGGATGGGAAGTCATCAAATGACTTGTCCCGCTCTGGGCGGAGCAGGAGGGAGTGTCAGACTTTTACTGACTAAAACCCATCCATGTTCCTTCATCGCCCTTTGTGTTCCGGGGCCACGGTATCTCTTTCGGACAGTCCCGCAAACCCGTCTATTGTTTTGACCTTTGTTTGGTTCTATTAGGTAGCAATATAAAACCACTGCACTAACGTATAAAATTGTTATACCAGTTAAAATTTTGAAAGTTAACTGTATGTGCAATATTCGTATGAATTGCTAAACTAAAGTTAATTGAAAATCTGATAGATGTGTAAAATTGCTAGATTTTTACTGTTGCTCTTACAATGAAATTGGATACGAAAATAGTTATAGGTAATATAATTAATTAACGCTTGAATTTCTGTTTTGTTTCGTCATCCTAGACGTCTAGTTCCAGTTAGATGGAATGTAAAAATATTGCCTCGTTGGTCCAGTGGTCGGAAGCGCGACTGCTGCTGGGTTCGATTCCCAGGTTGTCCCTTCCTTGGCAGTCGGGTAAAAATGAATAGGCTTGTTTACTGAAAAAACCTAATTTGTCCGTCAGTTAGATTATCAAAAAATATTTGACCCGTATTTTTTCTTTTGTTACGTAAACCAAAATTGACAAAGGTACGACGCTTTTAAAATTCTCAATATTTTACGCCGTGGTATATTTTTTAGTGCGTTCTGACGTCACGAGCCCTCCCCACTCCGGAATTTTGATGCGTTTTATCTTTGTCAATATTCATTGACTTACAAAAACAAAAAATACATGTCCATTATTTTACAATGTTCTAACTGACGGACTAAATAGATTTGCAATTTATTGATTGTGGAAACTAGCCTATTGTATAGATTGTTCATTTGATGATACTCTAGCATCGATGACGAATTGGCACTACAAAAACAAAAATTGTTGAAACAGTTGTGAATCGTGATCTTTTGTTTTTTTGATGACGAGTAGGAACAGTGACGAGTTGGGTATAACTCGGCAAAACGGTGCGTTTTTCCATCAGGAATTTCTCAGTGGCAACCACGGAGTCTGGGTTTGCGCCTGGTTGAATCGCCCTCTATTATTTTTGACTTAAACATAACTGGCGAAATGTGGGTGTACTATTAGGTAAACCTCTGCCTATCTCTCCGGGCATTACAGGCGTGATGGTATGTAAAAATACTGTTTAAAGGTGAATCGCAAACAAGTAGTATCTAATATTTCACTCATTTTTTTGTTTATGTTTATGTCTTGCGTAATAGCGAGTCAATTCCGCATGTTAGAAAATTCAAAATTTGAAGTATTTTTTTTTGCCATGCCATAAAAATACAGGCTATACTGACTAGAGTGACTACATTAAAAAAATGTATGTTAAATACATCATTAACATCAGGCATCATTTAACACCTCCTGTACATGCAACTAGCAACTTTAAACAAACACATAAAAATTTATATCTCAACACATTTGCACACACGACCATAAGTAAACACTTCAAACATAAGATTTTATTTAAAATCTTAAGCCCTTACAACTTACTGCCCAATACAATAGATGGAACCTAGCATCTGTATATAAATGAATAAAACACACAGTAGGCACCTGTTTGCTTTCGCCATCACACTATTAGCGACGCGCGCGCCGCTTACGAAACCGAACACTGACGACATTTGCCGACGACACCCGAGCGTTAAAAGCGCAATATTAAAGTGTCAAATTAAAATATTCGTGTACCCTTGCATTTTATGTTGCTGATAAATGTTTTTATGGCTTAGGGGGAAACTGGCCTCTGGTCCGCGGCCCAGTTTACACGGAGTAGGAACAGTAGTGGAAAAGTCGGCCGAATGCGTGGGCCAGTTTACCAAGGGAAAAAAATATCGTCGTTAAATCGACCCATTGGGATTTAATATCATTATTTAAAATGAAAAAAAAGATACGAAATAAAACTTAAGTATCAGAATAATGTCTTTATTATAATTATACACCATTATTTTCAGGCCGTTCTGGAGCCGAAAGCCATAAACTCTATCATCGAACTCGAATTTTTTTTGAGCAAAAATCAGTTGTTTTTTATGTTAATTTTTTTTAAGTAATCACGAAAAAAAAAATTTTTTTCTTTAAAAAAAAAAAAGGATGATGTCTAAAGTTATTTTCTTTTCAAAAGAATTTTTGTAATAAAAAGATACCTAAGTTTCTCCGTGACTCGGAAAGCTCGTTAAATCGTTGGTCTTGGCTGGATCTTTGCCAGTTGTTATAGGTAGTCAATGGCCCGAAAATCTGACAACCAGTTTTACCAAGAGGTATTATTATATACCTGGGTTGTGGAGGTCAAATAGGAACTCGCTCCATGTAAAATTCTGATATTAAGCTGCATCTGGTTAGACTGGAACCCGGTCCCTATTTAATTTGGAAAAAGTCGAGGCAGATGATGTGAGTCAGCAATACAAACTTTGAACCAATCATGATTGACATGACATTCAAACGATTTCGATTAATCGCTAGTTACCAAAATCATAAAACCATAAGTGGTTCCCTTTAATAACTTTATAACCACAAAATAGTTATATTGGACAGTCGTAAAGTATTATACAATCGTTAGTCATTAATAGTTCGATAGCTACTCGTGTTGAAATAGCGGGAAGCAATCGTTTTTTAATTAAAATAGCTTTGTAGTTATTGTAAGTCTCTATACACAAGATAATTTGAATGATTTTTAAATTAAACTTACGGTTTTCCAAAGCTGCGGTCTTTGAATAAAAATTAAATACATTGTGTGTAAACGTCTCGCAATGTATTTTTTTATTTTCAAATTAAACTATCGGTTTTTCGAAGCTTGTAAAATCTTTGAATACAAAATCAAATACATTATGTGCAAACGTCTCGCAATGTATTTTCACATCATCTCCTACCATATACCATATAATCTTTTTTTATAGATCGAATAAACAATTTAAAACGAAAAGAAAATCATTTTTTTTTACTTAACTATTCGATAAAATTAATTTAGTAAATTAAGTTAAAACAAAATTAGCAATTTGCATTTCAAGCATTCTCTGCAAAATGCAAATCAATTTCACGCACCAATATCAAATCAATAAAATTACTCTCAAATCTAGGATCGACAATAATATAATATGACTCAGTTAACATTGAACTGTTACACTTCCGAATAAAAACAATATTCCAAAATGACACGTATATTATTCGATCTAGGAACTAAAGTTAAATAAATCGGAAGGTGAAGTGATCTTAAACACGTTAAGCCGTGTTTTATTAGGAAATTCAATGTCCTTGTACTGTTTGTATGTTTGTACTATGACAATGAAATGTGTGAAATAGATTGACCCTTTTTTTCTGAGGTGATTCAGTGACTCAACTTTAGGTACTTATAATACAAAATATGTGAGTTTGTGTGTAACCTTCTAAATAAGGCACAAATACTTCTTAAAAAAAATGTTTTATTTCGACTTAAAACTACTAAAACTATAATATATTTCTTAAAATGCGTAAACATTTAAAAATGACGTAACTACCAAAAAAATAACCGCGAAAAAATTAAAAGTTAAGTATCAGAACACATTAAAAAATTTAGGAATATTTTATAACGTAATTATGTAATGCGATAAATCAGAAATATAAAGAAGACACTTTTATTTTTAATCATCAGAACCCGGATCTCGAAACCAGTCCTTGTTTGGACCATTAAACAGCCTTCGATAAGATGGCGACATTTTTGGCATATTAATAGAACTTATAATAGTATGCATAAAAAGCCTACCAGAATCTTTTAACTAAGGACATGCTTTAGCAACGATGGTATTTCTTATGTAAGGTAGACAAAAGTCAATATTAATTTCTACGAAAATTCTGAATTAATTATGTTGCTCTGCATTAAAAATACGCGGCTCATGTTCTTTAATAGTTCCCTGCCTAGCGCCACTTTGGCATAGGAATCAAAGAGCAAAACAGATTGCGTAGAATAATTACAGAGGGAAATCTCTATGTACCTGTCTATTATTTTTTTAGGCTATCATTTTTAGGAAAGTGAGAATTTATACAATAAGAAAAATACTAGTGATGGAAAGAATCAGTTGTATTAACAGTCAGTTGTTGTAACATTTAAAGCTGTTGGGCTCATTATTTAAATATTGATTCAGTAGCGGAGATGATTGGCGAGTCATAAACTCACAAAACTTCCTCAATAAATGTAAATATTTTTTTAATTAATTATGGCCATCATATTATTGACACGATTTAACTTTATACCTTTGTCCGTAACATTATTTTTGGATTAACAATAAATACGACTATAAACGTATACACCAACTATTCAATTTTACATAATGATCTCATTGGCACATAAACAGGTCGAATTTATTCGAACTTTGGCATAATTACCATATTCTCACATGTCGGTAAAATCACGCGTTCATTGAATGATCTTAGGAATTCGTTCAATATTTTACTGTTTTTTTTAAGACTCATTTGCGATCATTAATAAAATATTTTGTTCTATGAGGCTGATATTAGGTATACGCTATTTCTTATTTCTATGATTTAGCCATTTTTTAACTCGCTACTGGATTTACGCCTTGCACAGATTTTTATTTAAGGGGCTCCCCCATTGCACACTAGCGCCACTTTAGTAAAAAAAATCAGAACTCGTTAAATAAACAATTAATATAAAATCTGATTGACAAAATCAGTGCTTTAGAGTTCTAGATTATTGACGTCTATTTAATTCATTAAAATATACTTCACTGTAGTTACAGTTAGAAAAATTGCTAAAAACGGCCGTTTTTTTCCATTTTGTATCTGTAACAACAGCGAGCTATGTTTCAATGAGTTAAGCAGACGTAAATAATTTAGAAGACCAAAAGATTGATTTTGTCAATCAGATTTTATATTAATTGTGTATTTAATGAGTTCTGGTTTTTTTACTGAAGTGGCGCTGGTGTGCTTGGGGGGAGCCCCTTAATATTTTCCCTAATAAGATAAAAAAAATGAATCAAACGAGCTTTCGTCTCTTTTTTTTTTTTTATTCGTTGGTGTACACCAAGACGTGAGCCTTAATCAGTACACCAAAAACTCATTGCATCCATCTATAACTAATAATATTATAATATATATTACTTTCATTACTAACGACAAATGCAAGTGTCGATATCAAAATTCAATTAAAAATTGATCCCGAAATATCGATACCTAATGTCCATTCGAATGTAATTAATCAAGTATAATTTAAGCTCGAATTACGTTTATAACCGGTTCTAACCTTATTATGATGAAAGTAATTGTCAATTCCTTTTTTTTTAATACAATCAATTCTAAATTCAAAACAACACGCCTTCGGGCTCAAACGAAAATAATCGTTTTCGTTTCGTAGACAAGAAATTAGATATTATGATTAATTTGGAAATGTTTTAATTGTCAGAAAAAAATGTACAGTGATTAGTAATTTTTGAAGTTATTTTAATGAATGGAGAGTTACGTATGTTTGTAGATTTGTTATTAAATTACTATGCTGTTATGTAAGAGGTTGTAATGTCCCGATCCACAAACAAAAAAAAACGAATTAATAATTGTCTGTGGAAGCAATAGAAATGAATGAGGAAACCTACGGAAAAATCTGTAAATGACATTTACAGATTTTTACAGGTAAAATTGCTAACTATGAAAATTTATAGTTTTTTTCTTTGGACAACTTACGTCGTTTTATACATACAATAATTATGTCTGTATTGTAACATGTCTATTTTGAAGAACTAATAATAAAAATCACTAACACAATTCTGAATGATAACATTTACATAATACTTAATACGTAACAAATGATTCAAACAAAGCATTTGACGTTAACATATATTTAACATAAAGAATAACATTAAATTAACGCCATTAACAGTCTATTTAACATAAAATTTGCATTGAATAATACATGTTAGCTACAATTTATGTAATAGAATTCTCCTCAACTAAATATTAACTAGGTAAATATATTTAAAGTCTGAATGAGGGCTTAGAAAAGGGAATATAATTCCAATGCAGAGATTTAGGTGGGTATAAAAAGGATCCGACCTAAACTACATGTTATATATTAAAGGTAAATATTATATATAATAGACCTAGAAGAACATGCTTCTTCGTTAGCACAACAGTATAAGATTATAATTATCTGCAGAAATAAAATGCTAGCAAATCAGTAAAATATAGAAAAAAAGCAAACAAAACCAGCCAAGCAAACTCGTTTAAAAATAAAAAGTTCTTAATTCAAAATTAAATTGTTGCTAGGTGTCACACACTCGTACGGTTCGCCATTCAAATTAATCGAACAATTTTATGTTTGTGTGACATTTTAAGAACTCGTTATTTTTATTTTGGCAACACCTGACGACCTTTGTCGCGGCCTCCGGTCGCCACAAAATGGAATGCTACTATCGGATAGTTTTTAATTAATATGCTTAATATATTGGAACCAATATTGGACTTATTTATTTACTGGGTGTGATATGGTTTGGTAAGCTTTTTGTGATCAAATATTTGAGGCCAATCTTGTCAATGGTTTGTAAAAGTTTGTTCCGTGTTATAACACGTTTTAGTATGGGTTGAATGCGTGAGCAATGTGAGCATGATAAATTATTCAATTGTATTTTTAGGAAATAATGATACACGAGTCTAAATGTATAAAAAAATATTGACTTCATAATTTTTTATAGTTAAATATTTTTGTAGCATATTCGTGTCTACTGTCTACGGAATTGCCTAAAGTCATATAATATACTAGAGATCATAAATTATTATAACTTTTGAAATGTCAATGTGTTTCTTTCGTAACCATCTATTTCCGGTAACTTTTATAAAATTAATACTTCCGTTCAAAATGTAGAAATGTATGTAGAAAAAAATTAATGTTTCAAAATTTCAGAAATTTAATGGTTGTTCTTGAACTAAAAACGAGAACAAGATTGATCAAAAAACGTAGCACACATAAAATATCCTGTGTTTTTTTTTTCGTAATGGCATCTCGCAGTTCAACCTAGAGAGGTTGTCGTCTGCTTAACCGGACAATCCTGTGGGTGCCTTAAGTGTAAGCCAGGGCATAAAAACTTACAAACTAAACGACTACACGCTAAGGGCACCTGCGGGGTACGGGCCTCGGCTTAGGGCGTTGCTGGGAGAAGACAGCAAGGGGACAGGCTGGATCTGAGTGGTGTCATTAATTAGGGACTGATTTTGGACTACAGGCTAAGCAACGCGGGCTGGCACGAGCAAGGGACGGGGAGGGTTCGTATCGGGGCGTCGCGACGGGCCTCGGCGGCGAGGACGGAATGACGGCTGTTTGCGTCTGTGCTTTCTAAGCGTGCTAGTTTCCTTCCTGCTCTCCTGGAGGAGGGTAATGGCGTCATCGGGATCGACTAAAGTATGCCTTGGGCGGCGGATCTGACTAATTCGCGCTGACTAGTTTGCACCTGAGAGACAATTTGCTCTTTTCCGTTAGTAAGTAATGGAGTCTACCCATCGCGAAAGCAGCTCGGTCGCGAGCTGCTTTTATATGTGGCCCGAAGGCCAGATGGTTGTTGAGGATGACTCCTAAGTATTTGGCTTGCTTCTCCCAGGGGATAGGCTTGCCGTACATAGTGATCGGATTGGGGAAAGTGACATGAGTAGTAAGCGATCTCGAAAAAGGAACGGCCGGACTCTTATCGGGGTTAACCTCGATTCTCCATTTCCTAAACCAAGCGCCTAAAACGTCGGCTTAGGTTTGGAGGGTTTTGGCGATTGCGTTTTTACAGCGACCGGTGTAATAGATTGCCGTGTCGTCCGCGAACAGGGCTAACTGAGCCTTTTTGCTCTTGGGAATGTCACTAGTGAACAACGTGAACGCGAGCGGGGAGATGACGATACTCGTACCCCTTGTTAAAACTGGTTGTCAGACTTTAGAACTCCATATAATGAGTTCAATTTACATCTCCCTCAATTGCCGTTTTCAACCAAAGAAATACAATTGAATTCCTAAAGTATGAAATTTCTCCTACTCATTCATTTGTTTCAAATGACTAAAAGCCAAAACAATTCCAGACCGCACATCAGAATTATTTGCATGTAAAAGTGATGTATGTTACTTTATGCAGTTGGTCTAGATCCAAAGGTTAGTCTGTGGTTACCGCGATGCATGATAACCGCCTTGACATACTGCATCTGATGAGTTCGGATTACTAGTTGATGCTGTGGTCCAATTTGTATTGTAATTATTAAGATTCGTAAGGAAAATAATGCGGAAAATACGAAGTGTGAAAAAGGTTAAAGCGTCGTCTAAGGGCCTGTTTCATGATGTCCGAATAGCTACTACTCACCGAATAAATTCAAAAAGGGAACAGAACTTGTATTATTTTTGACATTCAAAAGTGCCGTAATGGTCTAATTGAAATAAATGCTTTGAGTTTGATTGGCCTTAAATCATAGATAGAAAAACTTTGCAATATAGACTTGCTAACGGTGCCTAGAAAAATGTGAATCGCTTTCTTTCAAATCGTTTCGTCTTCTGTTTCAGTAAGGTTGTCGTAAGCTTCTGCATGTGCCAATGGTTATCGCTAATATAGAATGTAAGACTGAACATTCAAAGCCACTACACCAAGTAATTTTTTTAATGTGTCGCCAATTAGAAGTGAAGGCCAGGATCTTTTAAATCGACCTGTTTTTAGTTGAGTCTTAAGGGCCATATATCCCTCAAATGGCTTAGCATGATCCTCCGTTACTCCTAAAATACTGCAGCATTAATTTTGAAATAAATATATGGTAAAGTTGAGGATTAATCCTATGTGTGACGAAAACACGATTCCATTAAAAAATAATCCAAATTTACCTCCAAATTGAACAATAAACCGCTGGTATTCAAAAAGTACTTGAAATTAGATCATGAAACTTTGCATACTAACTGAACTAACTATAAAGCAGGTCTTATGTGTTTTATTTTTTTAGTCCAATCAATAGATTTTTTGTAAATCGCAAAAAACCACTCATTTCGCACTATTCGGCCCGCAGTGACCGAAGACGTAACAACCACTTTGTAGTGCAAGCTGATTAGAATTTTATACTAACAGTATTTCAAACGAATTCTGAACCACCACAACTATAGTTGCTAATTTTAGGGTTAGACAGGGCCTTAATGCTCTAATAAAAACCTTTAGTGAAACGATTCAATAACTGCCATAATATAAAACAAATAAACAAAAGGACGCTGTCACCTCCAGCTATTCAAACACGGCCATTACTGACTAAAATGACTAATTAGTCCATAAATCTATACCAGAATTAATTTGCACATTAAAACCGCAAATTAACGCAGATAAATGAGTTCATATGGCGGTAAAATCGCAAAAAAAAGTCGTGACATAATATTCATACAAAAAATAGTTTAAATATTCATAAAGACGTAATTTTATGAGATGCGCTAACCTCGGTTATTCAACTTGGAAAGTAAGAGAAAAGTCGAGAAATTCACGTCTAAATACAAATGTCGTGTTGTATGGACGCAAAGACCGTAACGCTCATGTACAAATAATACAAAACCTTAATCATAAAGTTATAGAGTACAAATTGGATATGAAGTTACATGAACGTAAACAAGAAAGTCTAAAAATATGTAAGCGGTAGGTAATTATTATTTTATTGCAAATTTTAATGTCCGTACGTAAGTGTTTTCTTGACTTATTTAAAATGCGTATAGTAAGTAGGTCAACGCATGAATTTCTTTTTTTTTTTTTTAGTAGCTGTTAATTAAATTGTTAAGACATGGAAAACTGCAATTTTTATTGAGCATTAGGAATAGGCATGACGACAGTATCAAAAAATTGCAAATCTATTTAGTCCGTCAGTTAGAGTATTGGAAATTAATGGACACGTATTTTTTGTTTTTGTGAATCAATGAAAATTTACAAAGATGAAACGCATCAAAACTCGGGAGTGGGGGCTCGTGACGTCAGAACTAGCTAAAAATTATACCTAGGCGTGACGTATTGAGAATTTTAAAAGCGTCATATCTTCGTCAATTTTGGTTTACGTAACAAAAGAAAAAACACGGGTCAAATAATTTTTGATAATCTAACTGACGGACTAATTAGTTTTTTTTTGTCGTCTCGCCTATTGCATGTCCTTATAAAAATCGAATAGAAATTATACCACTGCACACTGTAACTAATCTCGACCTGATGACCGACAAAAATGACACAAAATGTGACAGTTGGTCACGACTGATTCTTTTATCAAACGTTCTGAAGTTCCCACTGTGCACGTTGAGGCCACGAGTCGTGTTGAACTGTGTCGACACTTTCATCCTTTTGAAGAAAGCCATTGTGATTCACTTACTGTGAACTTTTTGGGATGCACAGAAATGTAGTGTTTGGTGTTTTTGTTGTACTAATTTTAGATGCTTTTTTTGGTCTGTCAGTAGAGTCACTCATTGGTAAGTTCTTTTAAAAAATATGGCTTTTTGTTTAGGTGTTTTCTTTAAAGATTACACTTTGTGTAAACTTTACTAATATAACATGGCCAACTACAACTGGAAATTGAAAAAAGTACTTCTCTAAATCCCTTATATGTATGTAGATTTATGCAAGATGCATCAACAAGACCAATCAGAGCACACCATGTTCATTATTTCAATAAATCTCGTTTCACAAATCCTATCTTAACATCAGACAGGTATAGTCTCATTATACAGTCACGAAGAACTGCATGTACAGGTGAAAGGTGCATCCTTACGCAATCCGCGACTGTACCTAATTGTGTCTGTGAATCATTTGTGACATAATATTGACTTGTGACCTTATAGCACTGAGTTAAACATGCTTTTGGCTCATCGGTTTGATGAGCTCTGAAAAATCACGATTGCCAAAATGTTCAAAAGATTTACGGGGAATAGTGATATATATATAAATATATATTGCAGTAAGGCGTAAGTCGTTTTGCTGAAAAGTAGAAAAGCTATATTTTCAACATTATTTAAGAGGTTCTATAATGATTTAAGATTTTAAGCTTTTGAAATTCAAAGTCCTTCTAAAAATAAAATGCATTTTGTCAAACACAAAACAAATCAAACACCTTTACTTTCACCATCCAATAGAAATGTATAGTAATCAAAAAGTATATTTGTATAAACAAAATAGTTATTCTATTTTTCTTCTTCATATCAAAAACCGTTCAAAATGATTTATTAATCGGCTTTGAGACGGCGCGCGGCGGTCGATTTGTCAGTGAAGGATTAGTTTGTCTGGCCGTCCGTCGAGAGAGTTGCGTCAGTGACATGCGCTGATGTTTTATTAATATTATCAAACACAGACAATACAGTAAGAACTCAGCGTGAAATGCGGCAGTTTACTAAAGATTTTAGAATGTTCATATGCCAGGATTGACAGTATGCCAAGGAAATGAAGGAATTGATGGATGGACTGTGTGAACGACGATATAGCTAAAAAAGAGATGACAGTTGCGATGACGAGTAATAGAGAAGTATGGAAGACGAAGACATGCTGCGCCGACCCTAAATAAATTGCCATAAGAGTAAGGAAACGGATGAACGTAGACGAAACCAAAGAAGTATGTAAAGACCGTAGTAGACGGCGTTCTGTGGTTACAAAATGTAACTCTTATGGGAAACCAGCACAAATTGATATATTCATCTATTTTACATTTGTGGGAAAATCATGTGTAACAAAATCAGTAAACAAATCCATTATTGGAATCCTTGAGACAAGAAGGATCTAAGAAGTGAACGTGTTCTGATTGACTTAGATCACGCTTTGGCGTTTGATCAATTGCAGACAAGTACTGGCAAGACATTCTTCAAGTCATCTGCCTAGCCTTTTTCCAAGTTTTTATTGGGGGCGGCTTCCAGTCTAACCGGATGCACCTGAATACCAGTATTTTAAATGGAGCGACTGTCTATCTGACCTCCACAACCCAGTTAGTACTGGGTAATACGATACCCCTTGGTAAGACTGTTTGTCAGACTTTTTGGGCCACTGACTACTTGTAACGACTGTCAAAGGTCACAAATGACAGCCGGGACCAACTGCTTAGCGTGATTTCCGAGGCACGGAGGAAACTCGGTATGTATTGGGTGGGCACCCATCCACAGACCAACCTAGGCAAGCACGGCTTAACCTAAAGATCGACCCGAGTGTTATTATTTAGAAACATTCTTCAAGTATGTTTATTTATTGTTCTCGTTCTTAACCTGCCACACACTATATCTACCACCCTTTCTAAATACTACAATGATCAGAGATGAAGATTGAAATGGTAAAAAACACAAAATATAAGAAAAGTTGTAAACAGACCCTTCACGATGCCGTCTTCGTGAAGGATCCGTTTATGATCATTTTTATTTTTTATTTCCAATGCTTAGTTGACGGCAACAAAAATCTAAGTAACTCTACGCAAAAATTATTGCTGGGAAACGACTTTTTAACAGGGGTAAAAAATCACATTTTACTGAGCCTCAATGTAACGCACTCAAAACATTGTGCTGATGAAAACACTAACTAGTACAGGATCGTGGAGGTATTTAAAGTCTTAACATTAATAACTATTATTTTAAAAAAACTTGTGCACAAGTTGGAACATTGACCCCCAATATCTCCGTAACTAGAAGGTTCCCAGGTATGGTCTAGAACAAAAAATAGATTACAATGACGGGGGGGGAACAAGTGCGTTTTGGCTTCGTTATTGGTATTTTTTACACGCTTTAAATGACAGTGTAATTCAAACAATTAATTTTATAAAAACAATAAAACCTTTATTTTCAGGCAACTTTGGCCCATAGATTACCTTACAGAACAACACATGATACAACACAAATAATGAAAATGATGATGAAAGTGATAAAATACAAACTGTGTTAATATAAAGGACCTTATAACTACGTTAGTTTCACTTTGTGCACTATGTCACCGTGCGTTCATGTGGCACTTGCCCGTGGAAGCGACAGAACACTACTCCCTGCGGCCAAAAGTCCTCCTCCATGACGAGGTGCAGATAACACGTTGGCATTCGTTGGTTTCGTTGATTTTTTCGTTGGCTTCGTTCGTTGCCTTAGCCTGTCGCTGTTCGCAGTTGGACATAGACTTCTCCCAAGCTATGCCACAAGACCCTGTCCACTGCCTTCTGGGTCCAGTCGGAGCCAACCACCTTTTAAGGTCATCAATTCATCTAGCAAACTTATTACAAAACTCTAAACACAAAACCGTGCAATAAAGTCACGTAACGATGCCTTTCTATATGACATTTCACCTAATAATTGATGTCTCAATAATCAATGGTATATTAAGTAATGTCAATCAGTACGGAGGAAGTGGACGCCGGAACTAAACTCGGGTCATGATCGACGTGACTGCGGTCCGAATGATTCGGAACGATGGTCCTATTGTTGGTATTGGGGACACGGGTTGTGATGAAAGAAAGTACTTTGGAATTGTGATGAAAGGTTTCCACGGTGAAGTTACCAGAATAGGCGAGACGACAAAAAAAACTAATTAGTCCGTCAGTTAGATTATCAAAAAATATTTGACCCGTGTTTTTTCTTTTGTTACGTAAACCAAAATTGACGAAGATATGACACTTTTAAAGTTCTCAATACGTCACGCCTAGGTATAATTTTTACCTAGTTCTGACGTCACGAGCCCCCACTCCCGAGTTTTGATGCGTTTTATCTTTGTCAATATTCATTGATTTACAAAAACAAAAAATACGTGTCCATTAATTTCCAATACTCTAACTGACGGACTAAATAGATTTGCAATTTTTTGATACTGTCGTCATGCCTATTATGGTGTAGTTGGAGTTATTAGAAAAAAATGTATTGACAAGCGGATTTCATAAATTTTGTTCTGAAACTTCCAGTCTGCAAGATTTTATCTATTTTCTCATTTTCGTGTAGTAAGTGCCTAACCTGGTGTAAGTTTTTATTCCGCTCATGGCCCTCTCTGACTGGTTTTTACATGCCGTCGAGAAATACCTCTCAGGCCTGCTGGTTTGGTTTCTTCAAGATGTTTTTCATCACCAAAGCAAGTGATAAATATAACATACGTACATGCATCCGAAAAATCAAAGGTCTTGGGTGCGTGGTTTGAGTTTGCAAGGTAAACAGTGATCGTATAGTTAGGTTTTCAACATAACATCACACCGGTAACCTGCGAAGGAACCTGCAGCGGTGCATCTCATAGTACGCCCACATTTCGCCAGTTATGTTATCCCATGTAATAAGGGGCGAGCCTATTGCCATTGGGTAGGTACTTATTATCTATATCTATACTAATAGAGGAAAAAAGGATTTGTATTTTTATATTTTTTTTTGTAACGAATAAACTCAAAAACTACTGGACCGATTTGAAAAATTCTTTCAGCAGTGTATAACTACATTATCAGCGAGTAACATAGGCTATATTGTATCCCCGTACTCCCACGGGAACAGGAACTACGCGGGTGAAACGGCGTGACGTCGAATATATTTCCAATGCATCTCAAAAACGTAGTGGCCGTTTCAAGATTAGGATGTGAGAAAATCATCAACATAATCATAGCTACAGTAATTTTAAATAACTCAAAAGAAATCGAACCAGCTTTCACGGCCCGATTGATCTCACACATCAAACTTATCGAATTATACGAAAACATCTAATCGGTAATATAACAATTGAATTCAAACTCTATTCTGACACTTACAAAGTGTATAATTGATTGATAAGAGCCCTTAATAAATCATTCGATAGCGAGCCATGACGTGTGATGGACACCATTATGAGAAAAAAATAACTGGTTAGTTTGAGATGATACCTGATTACTGTTTTTGGGTATACGATCAGCTATTTATCTCAAATTGGCCGGTTTATAGATGAAGCGTCAATTTTGTTGGTGTTACAGGAAGGGATTTGGGTAGGAACAATTTATTGACAATATTTCAAATGATATTTCGCATTGATCACTTGAACGTAGTAAAAAAACTTGCATAATTGGAAGGTATTAGCAAAACCCTAAAGAAAATAGTTCACTATTCACTTCTTCAGAAATACAGTATTACCATATTTTAGCTATTTGTGGCTTTCTATCTACCCTTTTTCTTATGCTATACCCGCTCCGATGTCACTCAAAACTCGATTGTGTTCCCGAACGCGAAACTCACTCATTTTTCGATTTTTACACAATTGAACCTCTGGATTCCAGGCTCTTAACAGTTGTCCATCCTCCCAGAAACCCATCCCAACCTCCCGGTTAAAGTTTTTATATTTGGTAAACACTAATCAAAATGGTTTTGTCTTACCAGTCTGAGTATACGATCATTCTCAGAAGATCCATTGGCCAGATCCATGATGGTGTACAAAGACTCTTAACGAAGCGGTGCTCCCCGTCAGTACGATCATTTTTTTCTTAAAGACCATACCTGGGAACCTTTTACTTAGGGAGATATTGGGGTCAAAGTTCAACTTTTTCACAAGTTTTTTTTTATACTCACGTGTTTTTAATGTATGATTTTTACTTTAAACACCTTCACGACCTCTGTACTATTCAATCCGCATCGACATCGACATCGTTCCATCAGCATAATCATAATTTTTTAAGTGAATCCTACCGAATAACGTGATTTTTGACCCAAAAAAAAAACTAATTTCCGAGCAAAAAGTTTGCTTACTCGTAGAGTTACTTAGTTTGATGTACAGAATGCTTGGTTGACGGCTTCGTGAAAAGTCTGTTTACGCCCTGTATAGTGGCGTTCTATCGAAATGACCTAGACCAATCCAGTGGTTCGATCCTGATTTTAAAAGATGTGTTGTGTTAACGATAGTGTTAGTGACCATGTCAGTAAAAACGTATAACATAACTTTTTTTTATAATCGGTTGTCATACACCCCGTAACCAAATACAAGCCTGTGTTTCGGTGAAAGTATCTTGTGATCGATTCACGAACATAATTTCGTTATGATGCTCCGTTGCATAATAATGTATGAAGGATTTACGGCTATCAAGTGCGTTGTTTTATTAGCATTCTATAACGATTGATGTATTTTGTCTTTTATAGATACGACATTTTGATGATTTATGTTACCGTACGATGTTTTGGTTATATTATGTGGTGTCTGTTTAAGTTCCTGATTTTGTTTGTTTTATATTGACGCGTATCTCGTGTCCCAATTGGGCCGTAGGCATGTGGGATGAGTTGATAAATTACTCATAGTTTTATTACTCTAGTGCGAATTGGACATTTTGCGAATTGGACATTTTTCGACCGCTGGACATTTTGCGAATTGGACATTTTTCGACTGCTGGATATTTTGCGAATTGGACATTCTGCGCCTAAACGTAGATACATTGTCCTACATTTTCTGGCTCGTTTTGCTTTAAGCCCCGTTCTCACTATGTCGTGACAAATAATTTATCTTTGGGTTTTAGTTGGCAAAAGTCGTGAACGACAGTAATCGCGTCGTCCTATAAGTGAACTCCTCCATTTAAATACACAAGTCACAACACTTAAAATTACACGAATATCTATCGTTACGACACAGTGGGAACGGTACCTTATTCTGAAGATACTCTTATTCCATTTCCCAAAAAACTGCTATAAAATTGAAACAATTCCTTGATATGAAATTAATGACTTCACCTAGTTTTTGAAGATTTTGTAATTTGAAGATTTTGCTGAGAAATGATTAGAATTAATTTGTAAACTAAAAATGTGTACTCTTTAATAAACGACAATAACTACAACCTTATCCATAAAATACTAATGAATTTATTTCATTTGTTTCAGGTACCTATCACCCATTTCTCAGAATACTGGTAACACTAGCTACTAAGGAAGTACCTGTGGTGCCACAAAAATGGCCGCCAAAGGGACGTACCCTTCTATATCGATGCACTGATTCAATGCATTCGGAATATCAAGTCGTATATTCCGATAGTTCGGGGAACGGCTTGTGTGTTTGACTGTACTTTGGAGTACAGTCGCGTAGACGAGTGCAATGATTGTTTTACGAGGGGAATTGAAAATTCAATTGGTGATAAAACAATTGAATCGAATAAAAGTTCGGTCACGCCGGTACGGACAAATTAAGGAAGCGGCTCCGGACAACTTCATACCATAACTTACTGAAAGAGTATCTGTCCGGAGGTCGCAGCGTTCCGCAAAATGTCCGCACCAGTATGACTGAGTCCTAATGGATGCATGTGAAGAACGAATGAATGATGACTTTGAGTGTTTTGTTTATCAAAAAGACAGACATAAAAGGAGAAAAACAAGCACAAATAAACTTAGATGCATTTTGATCAATTAAGACATTCAATCTTATTTCATTTTGATTGAGTTATTATTATATTAACAGGTATTGGAATAGGTAGCGTATAAAATATGTTAAAAAATCCTTGTCCGATCCGAAAGCGGCATACATACTTAGTCCATCATTTTGAACCATTTTTTTTTTTTGACTGAGGATGCATCGAATGGGTCCCGCTCTGGGCGGAGCGGAAGGGGAGTGACAGACTTTTACTGACTAAAACCCATCCATATTCCTTCTTAACTCTTTGTGTTTCAGGGCTGTAGTATCTCTTTCGAACAGTCCCGCAGCCCTGGGTCATTTTGAACAAAATGTATGAAACAGCCGATTTTTCTTATTACCGATGAAAAATTTCGATGTGCAGGGGTTCAGAATTATGTACTGAGAATGCCCCTTTCAGATCGGACAGGTTTTTTTTTAACATAATATTGTATATTCACCTAAGCTTTAAGGAAGTAAGTAACACGTGGAACCCTCTAAAATTGCGGAGAAACGTCAATATTAAAAAACAATATAAACGTGTCAAATTGACAACAACCTTCTTTGTTTTCATCAGTTATAAAGGAAGAAAAGTGGAAACACATAATAAACACAAGTCCACAGGAAAACAAAACATTGATGGTCAAATTACGTTCGTTACAAAATGGAATCTAACCTAATTCTATGTGTGCGTATCGTAACGTTTAATGACGTGACAAGCATACACACACACACACAAACACACGTGTCAATATGCAACCTGCATGCCAATCAGGTGAAATTTGTGTTATATATAAAAATGAGGTGATCGGTAACAGGATATTGACGTCTAGAAGGTTTTTGAAGGAATGTAAGTAGTTTATAGTAGGTATCTAACCTTTTGTACTTCTCAAATCACCTAAACGAGGCAAAAAACGGTATTAGGTACTTTATCTCACCTAAAAAGCGTTTATCAACCTACATAACTATTCACCGTCCCTCTTAATTAATGAACTAGCTGTTGCCCGCGACTTCGTTCGCGTGGAAATTTTGATAAGTATTTGTGGGAAAAAAAATAGCCCATGTCCTTTCCCAGGACATAATCAATCTCCTTGCCAAATTTAATGATGATCCGATCAGCCGTTTAGTCGTGAAAAGGTAACAAGCAAACAGAGATCAGACACTTTCGCATTTATTATTAGCGTGAAAGCGTGGATTATACATGTATTTCGACCACAAAAGACTAACACTGCCAAGTGATGTTAAAGCTACCAACTTACTTGGTAATCTCGCAAATATCAGACAGAAAAAAATCAGACATCTATTTTTTCTCCCAAGAATCGTGTTACAACACCTACACATTTTTTCAAAAACATACATCCTTGACAAGGACTACCAGATTTATTAGTCGCGGAAAAAAACCCTCATCAAGATTAATTACTTGCGTGTATCACAAATGATACAATCATTTATCTAGATCGAAGACACAAAACATGTTGTCCTACTAAAAGTACAATAAATGTTTCTTTATTCAGTGATCTCTCCACGCGATCTTAAATGCAAAGTTAAAAATCTGTAGGCGACAAAGAAGGAGTTAATTCATTGCTGATAAAAATGGACGTGTACTACATAAAGGTCAGTGGAACAACTTTATCAGGTCCTACAGTATAGAGATGCAAAAGTTAAGTGTTTAAATGATCAACATTTATATTGGGAGGGCATTTATATAGGGAGTCCGTGTCTACACAGTAAGACAGTGGTTAGGGACAGGGCTGTTCTGAACCGTCCCTACATGTGCGTAGTGTGTAAAACTTTGTGTATTTAAAAACAAGATAATAATCATGGTACTCAAGCCATTATAATGTGTATTTCGGTCATGTTGACCAATAATAATGTGTGTATAACCTATAACCTTATTGAAGACTACATTCGTCATCTACCCAGCCTTTTCCCAACTATGTTGGGGTCGGCTTCCAGTCTAATCGGATGCAGCTGAATACCAGTATTTTACATCGAGCGACTGCCTATCTGACCTCCACAACCCAGTTCATATTGGGTAACACGATACCACTTTGGTAAGACTGGTTGTCAGAATTTTTTGGCCACTGACTAACGACTGTCAAAGATGGACAAATGACAGCCGAGACCAACAGCTTAAAGTGCTTTCCGAGGCACGGAGGAAATTCTGTATGTAAGGGTGGTCACCCATCCACAGACCAACCTAGGCAAGCACGACTTAACCTAAAGATCGACCCGTGTGACTGTTATTATTTAGACACGAGCTCCTCCTCCTGTTGAAGACTACATTACATTACATTTATTGAATATGGACCAGTACTTCACCCGCGACTTCGTCCTCAAAAAATGTGATAGCTCGGCTAATATGCATGATATAAATATAATTTATAGCTTATATCAACCACGAATAATGTAGCTTTTGCAATGAAAGAGTTTTTAGAATTGCATCATTAATTCCGGGGATTACCTCCTACATACGAACTTACAAACAAATTTTAACTCCTTATATTAGTATAGATTACAGTACTTAGGCCCGGTTTCCACATAAGCGGAGACGAGCGGAGCGGAGAGAAGATGTGCGAAACCCACCAAACACACGTAGTTGAAATCTATATCAGGTCTCTCGTCTATCCTGTGATTGGTTGAAGCTTGCACTTCTCTTCTACGCTCCGCTCGTCTCCGCTTTGGTGGAAACCGGGCCTTACACTTCAAATACCTATTTCCTGAACTTAGATGTTCTCAAAACCAGATTGCCTTTAAGAATAAAATCTTCAACAATAAAGTCATCGAAGCAAAACCTACAGATTGACGTAGATCTATCAGTCATAGCTTCTACATAATTCTATCCATGACAAATCACATTTTATTCATAAAAATGTACCACGTAATAATGCCTATTTTCTCAATACATCACTCTACCGCTATGTGTGTTATGACTTCATACGATACGCTGACATTCTTTATCATGGTTCCCATTGTAAATAACTGACAGTAATGTCATATGCTGAGGTAATACTTAATACTAGGTAATTAGGTCCACGTGATTAAACTCATGAATACCTACTGTTTGAGGAAAGGGTGATCACTGAGGACTGTCACTGCTGTTTTTGCGGATCTCTCATTAGATTACAAATGCAGCAGAGCCATGTTATACTAGAAAAGGCGAGACGACCAAAAAAAACTAATTAGTCCGTCAGTTAGATTATCAAAAAATATTTGACCCGTGTTTTTTCGACGTTGATATGATGCTTTTAAAATTCTCAATACGTCACGCCTAGGTATAATTTTTACCTAGTTCTGACGTCACGAGCCCCCACTCCCGAGTTTTGATGCGTTTTATCTTTGTCAATATTAATTGATTTACAAAAACAAAAAATACGTGTCCATTAGTTTCCAATACTCTAACTGACGGATTAAATAGATTTGCAATTTTTTGATACTGTCGTCATGCCTAATGTGACGTATTGAGGAAAAATGTATTAAAGTACGAGTACTTTCCCGTGTCACATCTGCCTAGCCTTTTGCCCAACGACGTTGGGGTCGGCTTCCAATCTAATCGTATACAGCTGAATGCGAACTATTTATCATGGAGCGACTGCCTGTCTAACCTCCACAACTCAATTACCTACTGGGTAATATGATACCCTTGGTAAGTTTGGTTGTCTAACTTACCAAAGACTAAAGTAGTTTCCCGCGTATTCTGGGGCTATAAAGCCCATCATTATAATCATTATCCAGTTCTTAAAGCTATTTTTAAATGAATGATTCAGTTAATTAAGCAGTGTAAAATGCAAGTGTACTTTTTGGGAAGTCCTGTATGGTAACTTGAAGGCTCTTTTTATTTCCAAGTAGGTATAAATACTAGGGTTTTCCACTACGATGTTTTTTTTACGACACTGTTACCAACAAGAATATTAATTCTTGTTTAACTCCACATGTTGCCGATTTTATACTTTCTAAGTAGTACTTATTTCTCGGCGAAGATTTTCTTTATCGGAAGTCACTGTTCTGCTCCTCATTTCTCGCCATCTTTAAACAATATCAAATTCTCATTCACTAAAAATCCAAGTATTCGAAGTACAGTTACGTTCAATAGTAACCCATCAATGGTCGCATTACGCATGCTGGACACGCGCGTGATACCGGTCCGGTACCGAATCGTCACGCTCGTTACTGCCCAATTTTGTTTGTATGTTACTGTTTTAAATAGTATCGATAAATTGTGTTTGAAAAAAAAAGGTCAGGAAAATGTAGAATAAAATAATGAAGTTTTTTTAATACACAGCGACTCTTTTTCTCACTCTTGAGAAAAGATTTGCTTTCTGCACATTTCTGTGTTGAGTTTCTGATCGTAATTTCTTTAAAATTGGTGGGACAACGATTAACGAAAAATATTATTACGTATTTAATTTTGTGGTTTTATCCACACTTTTCCACACGTGTATTCTCTGAAAGTTTTAGATTTTGCCAATAATATACTTGTCACATCGAGGTTTTGTAAAATTGTCGTAATACAAAAGTTGAAGTTAAATTGAAAGTCTACTTATGTTCCAGTTCCTTTAGAAGTTGTACAGTCAAAGAATCTACCTAACGGTTGCATTCTGTTTGTTTTTGGCGCCAACCAATTAAAAAGAAAAACATTTATGAAAAAAAAATTAACATCTTCATACAAATTAAAAGCTAGGATGCCCTTGGCAACCGTTGTCAAGGAGAAGTAGATACGAATTTAGAAACTGGTTGATATTTGAAACTGCATTCAAGCATGCTGTATGCACTAAACTTACCTAGACTAGTCTAACAAAAACTTTATAATAAAATATAGGTTTTATTGAATTTTAAATAATGGGAAAAATTTTGGTATTTTTTTTCATCCTTATTTTTGCTTAAAGTTAGCTCGTGGCCAAATAATAACACCCGCTGGGGTCAATCTTTAGGCTAAGCCGCGCTTGCCTAGGTTGGTCTGTGGATGGGTGACCACCCATTATATGTCGAGTTTCTTGCTCCGTGCCTCGAAAAGCACGTTAAGCAGTTGGTCTTGGCTGTCATTTGTTGATCTTTGACAGTCGTTACAGGTAGTCAGTGGCCCGAAAGTCTGACAACCAGTCTTACCAAGGAGTATCATTACCCAGTACAAACTGGGTCGTGGGGGTTAGACAGGCAGTCGCTTCATGTAAAATACCGGTATTCAGCTGTATCCGGTTAGTCTGCAAGCCAAATCTAACGTAACTTAAGTTGTTGTTGGGAAAAGATTATTGATTTTTTTCAGAGTTAGTTAGTTGCTGTTGATGATCAATAAAGCATGATAACATGTTGTTAGTGTCATTTACATTTGTTTATGGTTATTATTGTATGTTATAGAGTCCTCAATTTTCCAATCTTATCTTATGATTGTGGAAATGTGTTATAATTATTTAACACTTCAAGCACAAAGTACAAGAGGCGGACCTAATGCCATATGGGCATAGGCTTCATTTGTTTTGCATGTCATCAAATCAGTATTTCAAATAAAATTATCAACAACATCAATATGCCATTTTTATCCAACGAATAAACCTTCAATTCATGCGAAAATTACCAAATACTTACAGTCAGGAAAAAAATAATTTACTTAAAAAAATCCATCAAACATTTTGTTACGTAAAGTTATTCTCTATTACTCAAACTAATTCATACTTAAAAAGGAAAAAAAAAACAAACTTCAATCCACTTGTGTACTGAACTGTAATAAGTACTGTTTGACCATTTTGCAGTTAAAGGTGGCGCTGCTTGTCAAGAAAAACAGCATCGATATGTCAAACTTGGTACATTTATTTTAGTTCTGTGTTTTCCCGCCAGCACAGATAAGTTGGTTGAAGTGATGTAGACTTGATTTGTTTTATTTACAAACGAAGTGAACTGAAGCCGATCTATTAAAGTTGCGCAATTGTTAATTGAAATACTGCAAACGTAAGTTACAAAGCTGAAATCGCAATTTATTAGAAGTCCGTTAAATATTTCATTTTGAGAAAAAAAAAAAAAACTTTTTTGCCATGAAAATATAAAGGGTGTAAAACACCTCTTAACGAAGCCGAAAGGCACTTGTTCCCCTCGTCATTGCGATCATTTTTTTGTTCTACACCATACCTGGGAACCTTCTAGTTACGGAGATATTGGGGGTCAAAGTTCCAACTTTTTGACAATTTTTTTATTTTTTTATACAAGTTTTTAATGTAAGATTTTTACTTTAAACACCTCCACGACCCCGGTACTATTCAATCCAACCATCAGCACAATGTTTTGAGTGCGTTACATTGAGTTCTACCACAAAACATGATTATCACCCCAAAAAAAAAAATTGTTTCCCAGCAATAATTTTTGCGTAAAGTTACTTAGTTTGATGTACACAGTGCTTGGTTGACGGCTTCGTGATGAGGTCTTTTACACCCTGTATGTGTAACTATATGATGTAGCTGAAACATAAACAGAATAAGTATACTTGGGTACATTTAATATGCAGATTGGAATTCATTATTATTTAAAAACAATCTTGAAAATGTAAGAAAAAATATAAGTTTTCATGGAGATCTTAGTAAATGTAAAACTTATTGTTAATTATTTATCCACCATCATGAATAGCAGAATTATTGTAGTAATACTTGATCCTCCACTCTAGGAAAGAGATCCAAGTCTATTAAGCTAAGTAAATTAATCTAAACATAACATCACCGCATTTCGCAAGTTACTACTCTGTCAAGAAAATACCGGGAAAAGATCAATAAAACACAAAATATTAGTTATTCATCCAAATTTATTTTATCACCTTCAAAGTATGCTCCTTCAGAAACGACACACTTACGCCAACTAATAATCCAATCATAAAAATATTTTTTAAATGCTTATTCCAGAATTGAGTTCAGTTCTCGCCGCGAATTTTCCTTTATGTCTTCTACTGAATGAAAACGGGTGCCACGAAGTGGTAGTTTGAGTTTAGGAAAAATAAAGAAGTCGGCTGGAGCCATATCTGGTGAATAAGGTGGTTGCTCGATGGTATTTGTTGAGTTTAGGTCAAAAATCGTTCACAATTGTGCGAAGGCGCATTATCGTGGTGCAAAATCCAAGAATTTTCTTTCCACAAATCTGGCTTTTTTCATCTAATTTGCTCTCTTGAACGCCGCATAACGCCCGATTAATATTCTTTATTTACCGTTTGACCTTCCGGCAAGATTGTCAGTCACTATTTCCTTCACTTTTGCGATGTTAACTTCAGTTGCAGACGTTGATGGCCTACCAGAGCGAGGCAAATCTTCTATCACACCTCGACTGCTTTTGAACGCTTTGTACCACTCATAAGCGCGTGTTTTTGATAAAGTCGATTCACCGTAAGCCTTCTGTAACATTTTCAGTGACTCCGAACACCAAATTCCATTGGCGATGCAAAATTTAGGACAAACTCTTTGTTCGATGTTTTTGTCCATTATGAAATTCGCAATACACACTAGATATGATATTATTAAAAACAGCACTGTATTTAATTTAATTAACAGATGTAACTCAAACTCCGCGCCAAAATGGAAAACAGTTGTGCTAATCTAACAACAACAAAAAAAAAACAAAAAAAAAATTGGAACCATAAACAAATCATCCATTCCCGATACTTTTTTGACTGAATGTATGTTAAGTCCCATGTAATAGGGGACGAGCCTACTCCCATCAACCGGGCACTTAGACTCCGTGGCTGTTACTGAGAAATTCCTGGTGGAAAAACCCAATAACAATTTTCCCGACCCGGTAATCGAACCCAGTACCTCATGCATAAAAGTCACGATTATATTAAACCAGGTAAAAAAACGAAACGATTCTACCTGCGACAAAGACTGAACGATGACACCATACTTATAATTCCGAAAACACTTAAGGAAAAACAATGCGAAAATCTCACCGGATTATGTTACATAGCAACAGTTATTTTTGCGATAACGTTAAAATCTGCGACGGTAACTGTACCTAGTAGTCGGATATTCTAAACGCATGGTAAAATACAACAGCGCGTCACACGGAGGACGGTAAAGCGCTCGCCGGACGCGTATCAGTGACGTGAATCGCCAGTTAACTCGTATTTACTAGGCTTAGGGTCAGGTTATAGTGGGAAGCGGAAGAGGTTGGTTCAGGCGATTTGCTAATGATTGGCCCGAAAGTCTGATAACCAACCTAGCCAAGGGGTGTTGCGTTACCCTGCAGTGGATTGTGGAAATGGAATACTGGTATACAGCTGCATCGGGTTAGAATCGCGGAAATTTCCATTGGTGTTAGTATTATTGTATTGTATTGGTGATACGATGAAGTTCACTGACGCATGAAGCACTTTTCATCCTTCTGCCTTAAGTAATAAAGTTGAAAAGAGGTCGACCGTCAGTGAACTCTACCATACTTTGAATAACTCAATATTTTTATCATAGTCAACAGGACATTAAAACACAAGAACGATGCCATTCGAATTACAAAAGGCAGTAAGTTACAAAAAAAAAACAAATTATTCATCTACTTCTAAGGTCACAGCCGTAGATCTCTCTGATCAACACGAGAACACTTCCTACTTTTCAATAAGGTTGTATCTCTGCATAACTTGATACATTTAAAACTAAAACAGTGCGCAAGATTGGATCGGTCCCTTTGAAAATTGATATAGCAACTTGGGTGTCATATTACGACAAAATAATCCACGTTTGGAAATAAAATAACTTGAGAGAACTTTATTAATATTTTATGTATTTGTCATTGTTTAATTCAGGTCAGATAGGCAGTCCCTCGATCGTACTAACATTATAAATGCGAAAGATTGTGAGTATGGATGTTTGTCACTGAGTTTGTATGTTTGTTACTCTTTCACGCAAAAACTACTAAACGGATTTGGATGAAATTTTGCACACAGATATTTTATAACCTGGATTAACACATAGGATACTTTTGATCCCGCTAGTAAGATCCCATGGGATAATTATCAAACTTTACGCGGGCGAAGCCGCTGGCAGAAGCTAGTATAAAATATTGGTATTTAGCTGCATCCGATTGGACTGGAAGCTGACTCTAACATATGTGGATGAAGGCTGATGCAGGTGATGTTTTGTCATTGTTTAATTATTTGGCGTGTCGCTTTTGTTTTAGAGGTTCCATTGATTTTTTTGGTGACCTTTGCGTAATTATATTTGAATTGCTAATTGTGGGCAATAAATAAGTTTTATTAAAGTTGTTGTTGAAGTAGAGACACTGTGTTACTTAAATAAATGCGGAGAGATAATAAGCACCCAGTAATCTGCACGTCTTTTTCAATTTTCCCGAGACCTTTTTTTTTGTTCTTTTCGCCACTACTACCGTTGGCCTTCATTGTTTCACTCCTCTATTTACTTAATGACCTATTTCATCAATTTATTTCGCGATATCTTATCCGATGTAACATCTCCATCAAATTAATTATAATCGCATCAATTATAAATCCGTAAAACCAAACATTACTTACAACTAAAACCCATATTTTAATTAACAAAAGCATATGCTTACGACATCAAAATGACGACACATCGCTGTCTCTTTCCCTCGTTCCGATGATACTATCGCCTTCTCCCTCCCCCATATGAATACCCGGCACGCCGTCGTAAGATTTGCCAACAAAGTTACAATGCAATTCGTTTCTAACGACTTCGTTAAGGCTAAAACCTGAAATTTTATGATAATTAGATTGCAATAGTATGTTCTAATTAATATACTAGTTGCCAGTGTCAGATGTTTGTGAGTGGTCGTGTCTATTCTGTGTAGTTTTTTTAATATTTTTTGGTGAAATTTTGGAATAAAAAAATGGATTTGAGGAATCATAAGTTGTTTAGGCCAAAGAAGCCAAAGCCGTTGTCGCGATCTGCGTCTGTTTCTACTCCGAGGTTTGTTCGTGTTTTTCAAGTATGCTCTTTGATTTCATCCTTAGTAGAGATTTTTTTTTTTGTAATACTCGTAGCGTATGCTCGCGGTTTCGCCCAAGTGGAGTTCGGTAATTGTCCCACGGGATCGTACTACCGGGACAAAATTTATCTAATGTGTTACCTATCTATGTGCCGGTCTCTGTAAATCCGGTCAGTAGTTTTTGCGTGAAAGAGTAACAAACATCTAGTCATCCAGACATCCAGACATCCATACATCATCACAAACTTTCGCATTTAAATATTAGTAGGATGGAAATGTTGTTTAATTGTAAATATAACAATGACAATGTTGATAGACATGCATTGTGATGGATGGAAGAGACCTGTGTCTTGTGAGACAAGGTGTATTTTAATCAGTTGATAGATGGCAACAAGAAATTAGACTTAGTATACTATGATCATCTGCCGTCGAGAAATATCTCTCAGGCATGCTGATTTTCTCACGATTGCCTTCACTGAAGAGGCTAGTTTCCACCATCAATAAATTACAAATCTATTTAGTCCGTCAGTTAGAGTATTGGAAAATAATGGACACGTATTTTTTGTTTTTGATGGAAATGTTGTCTACTTGTTAATATAACAATGACAATGTTGATAGACATGCATTGTGATGGATGGAAGAGATCTGTGTCTTGTGAGACAAGGCGTATTTTAATCAGTTGTATACTATGATCATCATACTTTCTCTACATTCTAGTTATGGCAAAGTAAACAGTGATCTAAATAGAATTCCTCGTGAGCAAGGGGCGTTTATTTAACTACTAAAAATTACTTTCATTTTGAAGGCAGCGTAATTACTTTTATCTATTTGGCGACTTGATGAGTTTACGTAAGATCCAATTAAAAAAATCTTTTAATAAGCCTCTGCCTAAAATTTAATTGCAGAACTATCGTTTGGTATAATTTTGAGATTAGATCTTGTTAGTTGTTTTCATAAACAAGCCGTGTGCCCAGTGAGGTTTCTATACAATGTTATACCTATTAGGGTATAACATTGTTTAAACCGTTGTATAGGGTATGAAATTAAAAAAAAAAACCTTTCTTGGCGGTAAGGTTCGGTGAAAAATAAATAAATATCGCTGGACATTACACACAGCGCCATCTAGTGCCACACTAAGCAACGAGGCTTGTGTCGTGGACACCAGATAGTTGAAATACTACATAGATACTTTTTGTTTGTAAATACAAACTTATTATACATGTAAACATCCATGACTCGGAAACAAATGTCCATGCTCAGCACACAAATATTTGCTCTTAACGGGATTCGAACCCGGGACTCTAAGAACGTAAGGCAGCCTCACTACCGCTGTGCCATACGGGTCGTCAAAATAAACTTCTGTCGAAATTTTCAGACTCCTAGTTGAATTTAAGATTTTCTAAAGTAGATTATTCACTTTTATTTCAAGAACACTTTAATACCCAATGTCTATAATATTTAGATTTAAGCATTTTTTTTAAATAATCATAACTTGTTTACATAAATAAATTATGACATTTGGCGGCTTAAAAACTTGTCGATCATGAACTCGTTTGACTTCTTAGTTCACGATATTATTGCGTGATTAGAAATAAAAAAAGCGACAAATAAGTGTGAAAACTAGTTTTATTAAGTTTATTTCGAGATAATACCTACTAAGAAAAAGTTATCGGAATAAACTCTTTATTAAATCTGTTTTATATTTCGCTACAAAATCAGAATCTTATTTCAGCAGTATCTATGATTAAATCATATTTAAATGCCGTAACAACATAGATTTATTCAACTGCATGATTATTATGACAAATTCGTTTCTCTACGTTTCATTAATTTCTGAAATGTAAACCTGAAACTACATTTTTTTTAATGAGGATGATTAAAAAAATATATTACATAAATAATACACTAATTCTCTTATTTTTTTTCTTGTACCTACATTGATAATTGAAGATTTAAGTTTGTATACTTTTGACTTTCACGGTAGCGTAACAGTAAGTACACACATCAAAAATGTCTAGGGATCAAGCATTTTTATGCGGATTTCTTGAGATTGAGATGTGGCTTTGTAATAAATTTATGATTTTATAAATTTATATGGATCCGTTTTGGTGCATTTCATAATTTGAATCAGGAACTCTCAATCAAATTCGAGTAAAAGATGAAAATAAGCTGTCAATATTTTCCCTATAAAAACATACAACGCATTGAAGACATTATTAGTGCTACTGTTTCCCTACTACTGATTAAAACCAACGTTATTATGGAGCGGCGACGTCATTTAAGCAGGGAAGAAATGCTCAGAGCCGTGGGAATGATAGAAGCTGGTTCCCGGCAACGTACTGTAGCTTTAGCTCTGAATACAAGTCAGAGTGTTATCAGTCGACTTTGGACACGTTACCGAAGCACTGGTACCGTGGCTGAGCGCCATGGAGGACGGTATCGCTGCACCACACGGAGACAAGACCGATACATTCAAATCTTAACTCGAAGAGCTCCAACAATAACCGCCATGATGTTAGCCGTGAGGCTTCATCACTCTTCAGGGAACTTAATTAGCGACCAAACAGTCAGAAACCGCTTGCATGAAGTGAACCTTCATTCCCGAAGACCGCTACGGGTACCACCTATAGCAATGCACAATCGTAGGATTCGATATCAATGGGCTCTTGAACACAGAAATTGGGCAGAAGAACAATGGCGTTTCGTGTGCTTTTCTGATGAGTCTCGTTTTGGTATGAGACCGGATACAAGACGTATACGACACTGGAGAACCCCTGGACGCCAACAGCGATTAAAATCCTGCCAGGAAGTCCATCCTTATAGTGGTGGAACCATCATGGTATGGGCGGGTATTTGGATCGGCGGAAGAACTGAGTTGATTTGGATCAGAGGCAACCTCAACGCTCAAATTTATGCTGAGACGATTGTATCAGACGTCATCGTTCCTCTACAAGTGCAAATCGGTCCCTTATTTCAGTTAATGCATGATAATGCACGACCGCACACCGCAAGAGTTGTAAGACAGACTCTCGCCGCAGCTAACATCAATGTCCTGCCCTGGCCTGCTCAGTCGCCAGACTTGAACCCGATTGAGCATGCATGGGATATGCTACAGAGAAGAGCTCTGCCGAATATGGAGGGTATCCAGTCGCAAGAAGACCTTTTTTTGTTGTTGCAACGAACATGGGCGGCCATTCCACAGCGTGATTTGGATGAACTCATTTTGAGTATGCCAAACCGATGTTCTTGTGTTGTTAGTGTTCGCGGTAGAAACACGGATTATTAATTGTTTAAGTTACCCAATAAAATTTTAAAGAAAACTGTTATTTCAGTCTTTTTTTCGAACTTTAATGTTAGTGGTTCAAATGTCAAAAATCCCTTTATTAGGAAAATGGCAAATTTCTTTATTAATGCAAAGGTGACTTGGTTTATCGTTACTGTGACAAACGAAAACACTTTATTTGATGAATCCTTAAAGAAAATTTTAATTAATATCAATCAGGAGAAAAGTTATTGCAAAAATATATGTTGATCCCTAGATACTTTTGATGTGTGTAGTTGTCTGTTGAGCTGTCAATCAGAAAATTGATATTAAATCAATACTGAACAATTAATTTTGTTTTTATTTTTGATTGCATAATCTTTCAATCAATTTCGTTCCCTAATTTGCAGTATTTTATTTTTCAAATCAAATCAAATTCAATCAAATTAAATTTATTCGTAAATGTAGGTTATAAAGTACAATAGGATGTTATAATAAGATGGTCAGTTCGCTACATTTTACCCGAGAGCATACAAATAATAATATATAAAGTTAGTGGCGAGTTTAGAGCATCTCGAGAAGATCAGTAATTTCAAACACATAATCTGTAACACATAGTTTTTCCATTACTTTGTTTCATGTTTTTCAGCTAAAAAATAAATAAAAAAGACTTCGTAATTTGTATTTATTCAGAGAAATCTCATACAAAACATTCTAAAACCAAGTAATACTTATCGTCTTCACTAATGTAGTTTATATCAACGTAACAAATAAGTTGAAGGACATTTTAAAACTGAAATGAAAAATGATGATATTCTAAATGTTAAGGCTTAATGTGATTTGCATAAATTCAAATCATTCACAATCTATTTGGGAATTATCTTTCGACTTAACCAATTTAGTTCCGTATGATGAGATTTGTGATATATGATGGCAGGAAATTTTTTCCTTAATTAGAATTTGAAAAGGTCACCAGTCATTAAGTTTCCCAAACATAGTGTTCTATTTTAGTGATAACTGTTTGACACCTACGCTTTTTTTCTTTTATCGCAAGCGTGAAATCCAGAACAAGTTTGATATATAGGTCTAGATAACGAATAAAACAATTTAATCGCCAAATTAGCATAATTTTCCGGCTATAAACCTTATAATAAAACGTTTTCTTTATTTACTTAAACAGACATGCGTGATTCAGAACAAATTACCTGTTGATTATAACACTTGTGTAAAAAGTATGTTATTCTATTTCAATTTCGAACGCAAAAAGTGCTTTTGACAAATTACCTTTGCTCTTTTGTTAATAAAGAAGAATAAACATCGCAAAGATTGACACTTCAAAGCTAAGTTAATACAAGATGTTTCCTCAATAAAAAAATGTTCTCACAACCATGTTGTAACAATCGCTGCCGCCGCCTCATTTATGCTAAGCCACGTTGTATTTTAGCACATTGCTAGCTAGATTTTGTGTGTTTGCTTGTAAAAATGTAAGTGTTTCTAGGGAAATTTCTAAACTTTCTCCACTTTTCATGTTGAAGTTGAAGAAAAACTCCGCGGTTTTCCTCAAAGGAAGTGAATCTATAAGGTTTTATTGCGGTAATAGGAAACAGTTGAAGTTCAATAGACATTATTAAAAATAGGTAAAAATTGACATAAGGAAATAATCCTAAAATAGAAATGGAAAAGTAGAAAATCATTGATCTAAAATTAAACCGCTTGCTCCCATATATAATTAATTATATAGGAGGATGCCCTGTTTAAAAGAAACTTTTTTTTTAGTTAAGATCAAACCATGAGTCCATCCATGACCATGACTACAAACAAACAAACAAACTTTCCCGTTTATCCTATTAGCATGCTAAGATACCTTAATGGTTACAAGTTAGATAATTGTGTAATTGACGTGAGGCAATTACTTACTTAACAGCTTCCACCTGTGATTAATGAGTGGGTTGCGTTTGTTTTATTTATGCAGTGAGGGACCTTGCGGGGTTGTTTCTTGAGAATTTTATTTAGATGGTGAGAAGCCTTGATTTTTAATTATTTTTGAAAGTTAGGTAGCAAGGTTCGTTCAATGTATCATGCTTGTCTCTTCTTCTTTATCGTGTGGTTAGTGCCTAACCTGGTGTCAGAGTTTTTATGCCGCCCATGGGCCTTTGACTTTGCTTTATATGCCGTCGAGAAATATATCTCAGGCATTCTGGTTTCCTCACGATGTTTGCCTTTTTTTTCAAAAAAATAAAGAGATAAAGAGAAGAAATAAAGAGAAACTTGCTCACAACAATCATATTTAAACAAAATTAACAAGCCAACATAAAATAAAAATATTTACAAAATCTGATAAAAAAATCCCACAGCAAAGCTTTATTTTAGTGAAAAACGGCTTTCCTCTTTACTTACATAATTAGGAATTTACTTTATTTTATTGGAACGTCGAAGACAGCCACGACTGAAGTTTCTAATGCTGATAACAATCAAAGATTTATTTACCTGATTAGTTTAACGCCATTCTATATTAATAATTTCCGTCAACTATAGTTTAATTACCTGAAAGTTGCGTATTTTGCGTTTATTTCCATTAATAATGTCATTACCACTGGCTATAAAACATTTCAAAATTATATTGGCTCCAAGGTTTGATACTCTCATTATGAATAAGATAATTTAATGATGATATATTAGTTTACTTTTAAGTTTTTGTGATTTGTTATCATTGAATTCTAATTGTATTGTTTTTATTTAATTAATTATGTAACTTTTATTTTTAATTTTTAAATGGATTATTTAATCTGAAATAAACGTTTAATAATAATAATTATAGCCAAAAGAGAGAGCCAGTTATACATGGTTAAGGACAATAGTTAGATTTGGATTTATGTACATCAAAACTGCATACCAAAGACCTACACGACTACCTTGATTTTGTAACACTCAACGTCATGCCTGTAATCCCCCATTCCAAGGAGGTGTATCCATAAAACTGATACTGATACTGATACTGTTAGCCTGCTTCATCCCACTGCTGGGCAAAGGCCTCTCCCCATGACTTTCAGTTTTTTCTATCCAGGGCTAATGTGGACCACTGGTCGTTGGTTTTATCCAGCTCGTCCCGCCATCTTCTACGAGAAGATGGCGATCCATATACACCAACGTTTAAATCCCATCTAATTTGGCAGCCAGCCTTTTGCCATCAAACAGCCTCAATTCTAAACTGTGGGCTGCTACTGAGACTCCAAGCTGCTAGTTTATTAATCACCTTATTTTTTTTCATCTAATATTTACCTTGTCAGATTTGCCGCAAAATGGAGACATCCTCGCACATTTGTGCCTTTCCGGCGCTTAAAATCTCGACAATAATGATCAGTACTTAACAAATTCACTAATGAACAGCCAACATTGATTTAAGCTTTAAAATAAATAGCTAAATCTATTCCTAGACAGTTCTCACGACTATGTTAGATAAAAAATACAATCCTTGTCTGTAATGTCCATTTTAGGCAGAACTCGCCAACGGCCTAGGTTATAATTGTAGATTAAGTGAACGGCTTCTAGAGTCTAGTCGCACAGTCTTGCACCTTATGGAGAAATAATGTAATAAGCAGCGGAAACTGTATGAATTTTTAAGATATTTTTAAGACATTTAATGAGTTTATTGAATGAAATTACTTTGTATCCGGTGCCTTTTTTCTAGGATCTGGAAAGGAAGTTTTGTTTTAAAGTTCACACGAGTATCGTACACATAGGATGTGAATAGATACCTTAATATTGAATCAGTCTGTCGGTCAATGGCCTGTCTTTCTGCACCTTTACAGACAGCAACATATAAACACATCAAAAAAAGTTTGTGATCATTATCATAGCTGATATCATTTTTTAAATTGAACTTTATCCAGAAAAAAAACTTTGTTGTGTGTTTTTTTTTACTGTTTTATTATTTAACATTCTAAATCTATATTTTTAAATAAAGAATCTGAAAAGAAGAAGAAATCATAATAATAGGGGTAAAGTATGAAATTGCCGTTGAATAGTAATAGACACTTCGAATTGACATAAAATCTTCATGGTGGGGGTTTTTTGTGTGAAACTTTTTTCACCTGACACCTATGAGGTTCTTCTTTTAAAAAATGTGCGACATTCGATTTTCGACTTTCAATTGTTTTTTTTTATTCAGCTTAGACGTAAAGATGGATACTTCGAAAATCCGAGTTATTTTTTCTCGCTCGCATATTGCAAACAAACGCAACGTTGATATTCAACGTTGCGTTTGGAGAGGAGACTGCTAATGAACGCACCGTGCGTTTTTGGTTTAAACGCTTTCGTAATGGAAACTTTGACTTGAAGAACGAACCACGTGGTAGACCGCCCACACAGGTGAATAACGCTGAATTGAAGGAGATTGTAGAAGCCGATCCGAGTCAAACTACCCAGGAATTAGCGGCGTGGTTTAACGTTACCCTACCTACAATATTGATTCATTTGCATCAAATCGATAAAATAAAAAAAGTGAAAAATGGGTGCCCCATGATTTGACTGATCTGCAGAAGGAAATGCGTGTTAAAACTTGTGTTGCCTTGTTGAATCGGTACAGGAATGAAGGAATATTGGATCGAATTGTGACATGTGACGAAAAGTGGATTGTTTACGATAATCGTAAGCGAAAAATGCAATGGCTGAGCCCAGGTCAAACGCCGCAACAGTGCCCTAAAGCAAAGCCTTAAAAAGGTAATGGTAACTGTTTGGTGGTCTCTTCATGGTGTTATTCACTATAGCTTTCTCAGGTCTAGTCAGGCAATAACAGCAGATGTTTACTGTGCCGAACTTCGAACAATGATGGTGAAACTGGTAGTGAAACAGCCCCGACTCGTGAATCGATCTTCACCATTATTGCTTCATGATAACGCAAGACCTCACACTGCACGAGAAACCGTTGTAACTCTACAGGAGCTGCATTTAGAAACTATACGTCATCCTCCGTACTCGCCAGACCTTGCTCCAACGGACCACCATTTTTTTCGTGATTTGGACAATTTTCTACGTGATAAAAAAAATTCTCCCAGGAGGCAGTGCAAAATGCTTTCACACAGTTTGTCAAATCTAGATCCTCAGAGTTCTATCGTAAAGGCATAAATGAACTTCCGTTTAGATGGCAGCAATGTATAGATAATGAGGGTAAATATTTTGATTAAATAAATATGTTATATCTTAGAAAAAAATTAGTTTCAATTTTTCAGTACCAATCGGCAATTTCATACTTTAAGAGGGCCCTTCCCGGCTCGCCTATCGTCAACGCGAGCATGGTCGAAAAGCTTGTTCTTTCATCCAGAGCCACAGCGGTGGTATTCTTTCAACTCCCCTGTCTTACCTAGCCCCGATCCCGCACTACTCGTCACCCGCGCACCTCATACCGCCTAACGCGAGGACATTGAACGCAAAATAGTGTTCGAAAATTTATAAAACTTGTTCCAGGAAATACGTGTTTTTGAATAAGTCTTAGAAGTTTTTGAAATAAATATTTGTCATTTAGAATCTCCACTACATTTGCAAGGCTTTTGTCAGGATATTTTCTTTACTTTTGCAATTTATGAGGACTTTATGAACGGCCAAAGTTGAGGTAAAATTTGTGCAAAACAGCAATTTTTGGAGGCTTATACCGAATTTGTTTCTACAAATTTTTATTTTTTGCTTCGATAGAAGCCTAGATATGGTGCACAAGATACCTATCAGTGCAAAAAATTTAAAGATATATGTGTAACAACGGCATAATCGATCGATGAGCGTTTGTCAAAATTCTCGCGAAATGTATGGCGGGTTGGCCGCTCTTAATCTCTAATAATAATCTGCCGTAACAAAATGATTTCGATTTTTCAAAGTGATCGCAAAGTTTTTGTGATGTGTGTATATGTTCATTGGTAAACTGTCAAAGGTAGGTAAATGTCATGTCTATAGTATAGTAGCTATAGAGTCGAAGATTTTACTCAACTTTCTTAAGTTTTGTTCCGACACAAGAGAAAAAGAGCTTATAGGCGAAATATACACTTGCTTGGCCTGAAAACTTCACAAAGATCATCAATAAACAACCATGTACTGCTTGAAACGCTGATGTTTTTGCTGACACAGTGTCTTACTTCTTGCCTGCAGCTTTGTATCCTACTTATTCTGATAAAGACTATACGCACAAAGTAATAAAGATAAGTTTAGTGTGAAAGTGTCACGGATGTTGATAGCAAATGAAAACATAAACTGTGTCAAGTGTATAGTCTGGCTATCGCAGTATATTTTACTGGGTTAGACCGATGCTTCTAGGTGATAGTGTAGCCATTAGAAACTTCTCTTCTATGGCTAAAATACTATGCAGTTTCAGTGAATATGACTCGCGTCTAAATTAACGTTGACTTGATTAAAATGTACTAGTGTAGAATTTTAGTCCAGTGATTTTGGTCCGAGGGAACTTGGCGGTCGTCGACTTCGTTGACGCACTTTCCTATACATCCTTTGTATTGAACTCTGTGCGAAAAATCAATAATTATCATCACTGAAATGGTTACCGTAAACTTTTTGAATATCTCTTCATCGTCATTACCAATTGAAAATGGTTTTACTGTGTTTGTGCAACTATTTTCATTAAAAATAAATAAAAAACTCAGGTGAAACCTGAATGGGTACACGGGGTACACCTCTGCCTAACTCTTTGGGGATTACCGGCTTGATGATAATGATGATGTTATGTTTTCATAATACCCTACACTTCTTCTGCTCTCATGTTGCTCAAAGGAGATACCTTTATCTTCATCACTAAGCAATTTCTTCAATTATTCATTTCCACGAAATATCCCATCATTACAAAACCACACGCCCTTGACATTTCCCCTCTTATCACAAAACTGTAACAAAAGTACTTTAGATAATTGGGCACACTACATTTGGGACAGAAACGAATCACGCATAAAAAATTTGCAAACCACAGCATGTGATGTGAATGATGTGATGTTAACGGCAGATAAAAACTGCTTTGTACGTAACTAGGTTTGTTTTAGTATCGTATAGCGGTTTGTTGTTAGGTACTGTCGTTTATATCACTGATTTTAGTAAGGCAGTCTGACACTGGTACCTTAAATTTTTGTTCGGTTTTGTACGCATTTCTTTTTTTCACAATCTCCTTCTCGGAACTGTAGTTTGTTCAACTACTTCTCTCTTATTTCCTCTTTCTCTGTTCCCAGATTTGTTTCTTTAATAGTGTCTATTTTGCCATTTCTTTTTCGCTTTTCTATACTTTGCCTTTTTTCTTTTTTATACTTCGTTTTTGTTGTTTCAGTATTTAGCCTTGCTGCATACGGATACATCGCTAGCCCTTCTTTCACTTTTACGACCATCGTGAGAATATGCAACGTACTCTCCATTTGTATCATTCACACAATTAAATAACAATTACAAAGACATTGGTGCAGCTACACCATTTTGTTTGACCCCTAGGTTAATGCTCCTACTTTTCTCCCTAGAGAAAACCATCATCACCATGACATTTGAAAGATGAACTGAATCCTTAGTAGTGCTTCTACTAGCGAAAACATTCGCACGCACACTTACGTACGTATAGCGCTCTCAAACCAATGATAGTCGCGAGTGCGCTTGCACTCGCTGTATGTGAAGTGTGTCTGTCTATGTGTGCGTGGAGTTCCAAACAAATGCCTATCGTGAGTGCGCTTGCTCTCTCTGTACGAAAATGTGTCTATGTGTACGTGCGTTTTCGCTCATTGTGTAGAACGAGCCTTCTGCAGTATTGTTTGTTTTATTACTCTGTAGAACATCCAGGACATTAGTCATGCGAAGTAAAGCGATATGACTTGTACGCTGTACCGTTATAAGCGTATGTCGCTTGTTTTATTTTATGACCGTGATATTGCGATTTAATAAGCGATGCGCGGTGAGCGATAAGCGAAATATTTTTTTGCTGACTTTCTGTTTTGTCAGTTTGGTTTCTGAAGACATAATTTTGCTTGTTAGCGGATAGTGGTCTGGGACGGATGACAGGAAGAGACATTTGCTTTAAAGCCGTGAATTTTCCTACTGACATCTAAGAAAGATGGAGAAGCAACTTTGCATTTGTGAAAATATCAGCTGCTTCATATATTTTGGGAATATTTATTGATGTCAGATACTCATTTCTTTTCTTTTAATTTGCTTTGGTTCTAAAATTTCATAAAGTTTTCGTATTCTTAACATAGGTTAGAATACGAAAACTTTATGAAATTTTAAATTTAATTTGAATTTTTCGAAAAAACACTTTAAAATAAAAGTCAATAATAGTATTGACTTTTATTTTAAAGTGTTTTTTCGCGGTTGCAATAGATCTCAGAGCAATAAGGAAGCAAAAAACCGCAACATTTCCAATCTTTAGTTTTTTATCTTCCTTTCTAGTTTCCTTTTCTCACCTCAAACTTAGCATATAAACTAGATCATAAAAAAGTCCAGCAATTGTTATAACCTAGGTAAAAGTAGCTAGATAGACGTGTCTAGACAGCATTTCGGCTAAGCTTTTGTAGATAACATCTGTCAAAAAAGACAAACCATTGTGTGTTTTATCACCCTTTCATAGAGATAAAAATGGCAATGCCGGAAAAACTGGGCGATTTAATACAGGCCAGTTTCTGGTCAGATATGACCATAATTTAAGTTTCGGTACTGTTTTTTGTAAGGAAGATTCCCTTATCCGTGTGAGCGTAGGTGTTAGATAGGTTGCCGCTATTCTTGAATTCAAAAAAGTTTTCATTCACATTTTGATCATGACCCGAAGAAGTAAGTTGATGGATCGAGAGGGAGAGGAGGACCAAAGAAAAAGTGGATGGATTGTGTGAGGAATGATATGAATGAAAAAGGAGCAAATGATAGCGTGACAACTGACAGGGGAGAATGAAAGATAAAAACGTGTTGCGCTGACCCCAAATAATATGGAACAAGGGCAGATGAAGACCCGAAGAAGTATGACATTAACATCCCATGGATTTAAAGTTACCAAAAAGAGACTATTTACTACTGGTTTACAGCCAAAAGCACTGCTGCAAAGACCTTTGCTTCGATTCTCGTTCAAGACAAATTCTCATCGACTTTTTTACATAAACTAAGAGTGATAGATAGGTAACACAATAAAATTATGCAGACAACTTAATTAGTCATTACACATTACGGTCCATTACGAGAATTGCCTACAAATTGAACAATTTAAAGTCTTATCCTCTAGTTGCACTGTTTATAAACACGTCATTTTCATACATTACTAGAGACCCGTCCTGGCTTCGCACGGATGCAGTTTTTCAATGAAAATGAGAAGAGTGCTTAGCAAAAAACTACTGGACCGATTTGAAAAATTCTTTCAGCAATGGATAGCTACATTATCAACGAGTAACATAGGCTATATTTTATCCCCTTACTCCCACGGAAACGGGAACTACGCGGGTGAAACCGCGTGACGTCCGCTACTAATATATTCTTATAGATTTTATTAAAATCGCGTTGGCAGTGCTGAAAAACTGTACATTCTGCTAATGAATGGCATCACGTTTGTGTTTATATCGAAATCAATATTCGTAGGAATAAATCTGACAATCAGATTAAGTATTGTGCTAGTCAGGAGTTCTAAAATCAAAATCAAAAGTAATCAACACTGATAATTAACACTTTTTAAGCATCAAAATTTAAAAGAGATGGTCCCCCAAAACGCCCATAATTCCACTTCTCTTAACTTAGTTAAGAGAAGTGGAATTATGGGCGTTTCGCCACTCTCGTTTGCGCTTTTTTCGTTTTGCGCACTTCAATCTTAGAACTACTACCTATGGTTAATCCTTGTATTTTTTTTTACGTTACCCGATGAAAACCTTATTAATAATCACATACACACATTACCCGATGAAAACCCTATTAATAATCCTTTAAATCTATCACAAATTAACTACAACATCGAAAGCATAAAAACAACAACTCCCACCAAACATGCCTCAACAGAAACAGAGGGTAAAGATACCCTATCATACGATTATCTACGAACGTTGCAATACAATAATGAACGGGCATTAAAACTATTACTAACACCACATTACGGTGCTCAGTATTATGGTAGGACTCCCACTCTTGGACATAATGACCTTTGGTTATGTATTACGTAAGCATGTGCCCACACGGCTCCCGGCAAAGGTGCTTATTTTAAATACGTCAAAAGGTTAGTTACCTTCTTATATAGATACTGTAATGTTACAAGTAGTTAGGTCGTCTTAATGTTGTTGCAATGGTTGTCATAAAATCAGAATTGAACGAGGCTGAATGGTACCCTACCTGAGGTATTGGTATTGAAGTACGGTCGACCAAGCTATTAGATGTAATGTAATTTGCATGTTAAAATGTGAACCAAATAGCTTGGTCGACCGTACGTTAATCTAGTGGTCAGTAGTGCTGCTGCTGAGCATCAGGTCTTGGATTCGATTCCCAGGGTTCTTGAGTTGTTATCAGAGATTTCTGAGTTGTTATCAGAGATTTCTCAGTTGCGACCTGGAGTCTGTATTTGTTCCGGTTGATTTATAAAATAAAAAATTAAATAAGTTTATAACGTATTAATTTGGGTTACATTAGGCATAGAAAATGCCTGTAGTTGAAGGCTCCGTTCTTCCCTTACATTGTAAAGATACAAAATAAAAAAACAAAATTAAACAAAGTGCAACAAATTGTATAAGCGTGTGTGCGTGTGTGTAAGTGTGTGTGCGTCTGAGAGAGAGAGAGATTTTGAGTGTACATGTGTGTCTAACTAAGCAAATAACATCACTATATTATTTACTATTAAGTCACACGTTGCAAAAGTAACTCTTTGTCATCATAGCTAATGACAATAGACTCGCCCCCTATCGCATGGGACTTAAACGTAACTGACGAAACGGGGATGTACTACTGTATGTTTACGATGACGAGACGAGACGATGTGATACTTACCGAGATTTTGGAGATATTGTAATGTGCTTGGAAAGGCAGCTTCAGCTATGCTAGGGAGTCCTCGAGAATATTAAAGTTTGGGTTGGAAACTCAACTTTTTTGTTGGAACTACGTACCTACTCCTAATAACTGTATGGCCATTTTTACCAAACTCTTTAGCAATCTGTTTAAATTCGTATCAAAATCAATGATAACTAACATTTCATAGTTCTAAGCTAGATTGTGCCACTTTCCTTCACACCGCTGTCAACCCAGACTTTTACTGAACCGTTAAATATCACAGCTTCATAACAACCACATTTCAATATTACATATTTGCATACAACAGCCAAACACCGTGTATAAACATGTTGCAAACCACACAACTTGTCCGTACGTATGTCTTACAAGTTACCGATGGTTGTCTGTACCTCCCAATGTACACAATATCTCTACTTAATACTGAAGAGTTTGTTTGTTTGCTTGAACTAGTCGGATTTGAGAAATTCTTTTTACATTTGATAGCTCTATTCTTGGGGAATGTTACAAGATTTTAACATTACGCTACGAACCTCAGGAACCGTGCAAAAAGAGAAAAGGCGGTGCTACCGCGGGGTACAGCTAGTCTCTTAAACCTTGTGACAGAGATTGGATAACTGTCCGTTACGTTACGTTACCGAGGGTTATTATATTGCTCAATATTTATTGGAACTGCATATAAGTACGTATATAATGTAATGTTGTATATAGATAATCGATTTAAATGATTTAGTGGGTCTGTTACGCAATTAATTGTGATATGATTTATTATTTCGGTTAGGACTGTAACTTGCCTATGGCGATGACCGAGCTTGCAATAAAGTTACTGTTAGATTTATCGCTGATTATGTCAGATTGTGCGCAATATGTCAGTTGCCATATTAGTAAATGAAGTTTGTAAAAGGTCACGTTTGGTCAAGATTTGACTGGAAGGCTGCATAATCAAGAAGCTATACTTTCTCCTGGGCAAAATTGAAAATCATGTCAGAGAGTCTATTGCGAGTTTTATACATACACCTAATCATCTCTTTAACGTTAATTTCAATTTGTCTGAAACTGAACTAGCAACATCTGGTGACAAAGATGGGAAACACAACGTAGTAGGTTTTGTCAATAAAAAAGTTCGTTCAAGCCCACTGTTGCTCCAGTTCTCTCATATGTTCACAAAACAGTAAACTAATCAATCATAGCAATAAAAGGCGTTTACGTTTAACCAAATTCCCTTCGAGAAAGTAGGTCTAGCAGCAAGTTTCGCATTACATGATCTGTACCAAACTAACAATATTTCAAACGATTTGTTTATCTATGTGGGTGTGGAACTCTTTGTATTCAGCCAGATAGACTGCCGTTTCTAACAGGTAGGCGCCCACGCGACTCGATACATAATCGAGTATTGAATCTATATGCTTTGACATTGAAATCGAATGGCGTATGCGAACAGTTAGCGGTTTTCTCTTGATGAGTAGAATTTTAATTGTTGTTGTACATGTGATGCATTATTGACTTTTAATAGGTGGTTCTACTTGCTGTATGGGTTATTCATGTCAATAATAAAATTAAAAAGAGGTATGTGTTTGTAAGTTTGTATATATGGGGGTACCTAATCTTCGGAACGAATGATCCAAGTCAATTTTTTTTTTCACTGTTAGTTAGATTTATTTTTCGTTGGTGCTTTAAGCTATAAATTAAATTTACATCATGCATATTAGCCGAGCTATAACAATTTTTGCGAGCGAAGTCGCAAGCGAAATGCTAGCCATTTATTAGGTAAATCTGCTTTCCAGGGCCTTAGTGTTCATGCCAAAGTATAATCAAAATAGTAGGTTTTCAATTTTATCAGGGGTTTTCAATTTATCAGCGTTTTTAATTTTTTTATTTCCCTTTTGATTTTTGGATACTTTTTATCGATTATTGAATATCTATGAGTATTATAATTGCACCTTTCTCAAAATGACATTAAAAATAGTACCAAATTCTTGAATAAATAAATAAGTAATTAAAATTACATGTACACTCCTAAAACTTTGCGTGAGAGAAAGTTCTGACTATAATTGCGAGTTAATTTATTCGAGTCGGTACTACTTCCATTCTCTTAATTAGATCTCGTCAAAATTATCGATTGTCATCTGTCGTAAGAAATACAAGTTTCTAGGCAATAATTCATTTAATGTATACAGTTTAGTGATTGGTGTTAAAAATAGGTCTAGACTTGGTTGACTGAGGAAGGTCAGTAGATAGATGTTATATAAAACTAATTGTTATGTAAACTTCTGTTATCTTCTCGTCTCTTGATAACAGGTTAGAATCTAAGCCTGGGAGCCTACAATGACTTCTTAAAGCAGTTTTGTTTTATCTTAATCCAGAGTGGAAAAGAGATAGCGCTAGACGTCCTCTAGAACTCCCTGTCGTTCCCAGACTGGAGTGACATTAAAACAATACTGCCTTAAGACGATGGTAACACCCCAGGTGTCTTGTGTATTGTTGGTCCTTTGGCTCACACAGTGACTTTAATAAGGGTGAATTTCCCTACGAAACTGAACGCGATCATTATATTTAAACCGAGAGCAAAAGCTGTCCGTGACGTAGTATATGGAATATTGAAACGGTTACCCTTGAACGCGGTTTTTAGATTATGCAGTTCCCATCTTCCTATTCATTTTACTAGTGAAATTCGCCCTAAAAGGTTGACGTTCAAAGTAGAGTAATTTACTAACTAAACCTTTTAGTGATTAGCACCAAAATGAGTGGTTTCTCAACATTTAATAATCGCGCGACCCGCCAAGAACATCATTCTAAAACAGATTGCGAAAATTCACATAGTTTTCTCAAACAAGAACGTGTTTTAAAAATGGAACGCATCAAATCGTCAATAGTGGCGAACCTTTTAAAATTTTCGGTGACGAAAGAACCAAGTTCGCAAGACCAGAAACCAAAGGATTGTCAACACTAATGTTTAGGTTATAAGAGTTGGTGTTAGTGAAGATCTGAGTTTGTAAAGTGTGATGTTCGTTTTTGTCTTCAAGACACATAATAGGAACATGTAATTAGAATCGCGAACACGTTGTCATTTGACTTGGAAAGCAGTTGAGAAGAATGCGAGCTATACAATTTCTACTGATTTTTTTAACAGTACATTTCGTAATGCGTTGGTAACTGTAATAAATAGTGATGTAACCCTAGTTACATTTTGGTTAACCTTCCAAAATTATAAAAGTTTTGACTAAAAGAGAAGCAGTTGCAGAAAAGTCCAGACATTTTACTTTACAATCTTAATTTTATAAGATTTTTATTATTCTTCCTTATCGTGTGGTCAGTGCCTAACCTGGTGTCAGAATTTTTATGCCACTCATGGGCCTCTGACTTGGCTGTACATGCCGTTGACAAATATCTCTCAGGCATGCTGGTTTCCTCACGATGTTTTCCTTCACCGAAGCAAGTGATAATTATACAATACGCACATGAATCCGAAAAATCAGAAGTGCGTGTCTTGGGTTCGCACTCGAGACCTATGACTTGGTAGTCCGAGGGTCACACTATTACTGCTTATATTTCTGTCATTTAATTTAAGTTTTAATCCCATTATGATAAGACTGGATTTAATCTGGATGGTAACCCTAGTTGCTTCCTAGCTGTATCTATAAACTACGCTAAGTATTTTGAGACAAGACAAAATTGACCTGATTTTTTTACTACAGACCTAAGTTATGCCAATAGAGTCTAGAATGTAATTCATAAATATTAATATTAATGTGCCTATTTCAAGTCGCTTTTTCAAGATTTTGTTAGTTATGGCATCTACATATTTGGTCCTATGTCCCGCAATTAGTGTTTTTGCTCCAAAAATGGTAACAACAAATTGGGAGCAGATTTAATTTACAATTAAGTTTGTTGGTACGTGTTGTAAAAGTTAATTTTGGTTATATCATCATAATGACAAGTAAGTATAATTTGGGTAATTTACTTGCCATTCTTAAAATTATGTAGTTCAAGAGTTGTGTAATAATTTATGGACTTGCACTATATCTTTCATTGATTTTCTGCTAAACTGTCTCATCTTGGTGCCTTTTCATTTTCACCAGGTATAGAAGGATATCTTAACGCTTGAATGATATTGATAGGAGGCGCTGTTGGTAAACATTTGGGAAAAAAATAAAAAGAGAAAAAATAGCAACGTTAGGTTAGGTGTTGCACACGCGACAGAAGATCCATAGTTCATTAGCTACCATAAGTTTAATGACCAAAATTATTAAATATTTAACAAATCTTTTAGCATATGCATCATTTTCCCCATTCTACGAACTTACCTTCATGTAAATACTATTTCAATTTCTCTCTTTTAAAGACACATCATTGATCTGCGTATGTGTAACCCAGTTAAAATAAAATCCTCTCATTTGTCTCGTAAACAACAATTACGCTGAACGGTGGCAAGTCAACAAACTATCAAACGATTACATCATGGCGCGTGCTGTCCTGATGTAATACGTCCAGGGTTGACCCAGAATATTCTCACTTAGATTTTTATCCAGGTTATTTTTCAGGAGAAAGATATTTAATTAAAAATTAGGTCCAGTTTCAAAAACCTCAATTTATCGTTAATCTTAATGATTACCCAATCCCTCAAGCGATTGTCTAGAAACTGCCCAATCTTCGTCTCGTAGTATATTTTTCTTATGTTCATAACCAATGATATTCTAATAAACAGATACACCTAAAAACCACCGATAAAAAGTGTGCCGCGGGGCAGAGCCAGCTCACATACACGCATGTGACGCAGAATAAAGGCAAAACGGGCCAATTGGCCCGTTTTCGAGTCTTCACGATTGCGCGTTCACAACATATCTGTTTAATAGAATATCATTGTTCATAATACATTATTTTGTCTGATAATTCTAACAAATATATTGGTCCCAATTTTCGCATCCTTGAAGGCTTTGTTTTAATTTATTCGGATGTAAAAGACATCATCTGCCTTGCTTTTTCCCAACTATGTTGGGGTCGGCTTCCAGTCTAACAGGAATCGGGATGCAGCTGAATACGAGTATTTTACATGGAGCGGCTGCCTTTCTGACCTCCAGAACCTAGCTAGTACTGGGTAATACCGAACCCCTTGGTAAGACTGCAGTCAGACTTAGCTTGCAAAAAGACATCAAAGGTGAAAAATGGCTATTTGACATGTGGTTAGAAGACATTTGAACTACCTTTACAAGTCATGTGGTTTTTACCATCATTTAGGGAATTTATTTCGGAAAATTCATTAATATTAGATTTGTCATTTAATCAATAAATCATATATACAATAAAGAAACCCCAATGTTTTGTCAAGTAATTAAAACGGTGCAAAGCAGGAGCAAGTCACTAGTATAGCGAACAAATTTTTTTAAACCATCTCTCCAGAACAGTGGTCAACCCTAAATGTACCGTAGTAATTGCGCCTGCGCGGGGATGCCTTCACGTATGTAAAAAGAAAATAAAAGTGTAAACCCGTTCCACTAAGAGACTCCCGTAATGACTAGCTCTAGCGGGTTATCGGGTCCCTCTCGATATCGATAGCGAATATCGACAGAAAAGATCGATGGGAAAATTTGTTATTTCAAGTAATATTATGCAAAAGACTTTTTTTTCAATTATAAAAAAAGTCTTTAGCATATTTTTTGTTGATACAATTAACTACTGATTAAAATAAGTGCTCTAATTTTTGTTTGTTGGAATGCGGAAACTGAGAAGGTGATCATGTTTAAACATGACTAGTTGCTGTTTATCCAAACATACGTCAACCATGCCGTCAGAAAAAGTCTTACTAAATTACGTCTGGTATAGTACTCCTCAGATGTTGTAAGAGACCATCACTAATTATAGTGCTTACGTGAAATGTCAAAACTTAACACTAAGAACAAAAACACACGTCAGTTATGGCCTCAATGAATATGTTAAAATACTAGATACCTTAGCTAGTGGCTAAAAAATCTTTCGTCATATATGACGAAAGATTTCAAGACTAGCTGTGCAAGATTTAAAATACTAGTATTCTAACAAATACCTAGTAATTCAATAACTTCAGCCTTCGAGTCCCAAAATTGGTCTTTCTGGAACCTGGCGGTGGCGCTTAGTTTAACATTTATTCCCTTCCTAAATTTTAATGACTCGAAAATTCGAAAAAAAAAAACTATCGAATCGAACTCGATAGGTCCCCGATCACAGCACTTGTCCTTCAAGCGTTCACCCCTAGATATGGGTCAGCGTACTGTAAACGGGTCCTGTGACGTCGGCAGGTGCTGCGTTTTATGATCATCCTTTACGATGCATTATGTCAGACGTTTGCACTGGACGGGTGTTACGTCAGGTCTGTTTATAGTCGTAGGAAAATTATGATCTTTATGATCTTCTGGATGGTCATGAAAGGAATGTTTTTATGGAGTAATTGAAAATGTATGGCTTTTAAAATAACAATGGACGATGTATTTTTTTTAATACTTAAAATGGTCCTTTTGCACCTAAACACAGTGATTGGCATAGTACAAATTGAAATGAAGTAAGTAGGTAAACAATACGCAATTTTAGGAAGCAGAAATATAAATTGATAAAAATTCTTTAATTGTAGACAGGACAGTCAACCACTACGAATCGAGCACGCAATACGATCAACGACTGCCCAGGTATGCCAAAGCGCGTGCACAGCATTCAATACAAGCTAACAGTAATTGTTTTAAAAAATATAATAAATAGCGGGCCTGAATAAATCAATGTCTGTCGGTGACAATTTAGTAGAACAATAAAATTCAGAACGTTGTCCGTAACTGACATTATAGGCACTATACATAATGCTGTCACTGTCAGAATTTTATTAATAATGACGTTTAATTTGCGCGCGAATTTCAAGCTGTCAACGTAATTTTTCGAGAGTGCGTTTCGTTTACCAGTTAAAAAATCAGAAAGCAAAATTATTAAGTGTAAACGTAACATAAAGTAAGGTAAACGTTTGTTATAAATTATTACACAGTACTTACATATTTATCATGTCGAAATGTTCTAGATTCCTGGCGATAGGATTCGATAACATGAAATACACGAGTTCTATCTGTTATACCAAGCTGTTGCGTTGTCGTATCTCAGAATCGCGCGAGATACAACAAACGTATCTCGATCGGATGTCGTAACAGGCATTGCGATACTGATTTAGAGCAAAGTAAATCAACTGTGAAAGTGCTGACCCACTAACTGTGCGAACTTAAGTCTTTTTTTTTACTTTTACCGATTACGCGGCTCCCTTGTAGTTTTGTAGCAAATGTCTTAAATGCGTTAAAAGGATAGTGAAATGCTTTTAGTTACGTAAGTTCCTGTAAGTGAGTAAAAGTAAACACTAAAGAGTTTTGATTTTACTAGGGAATGCTCTTACCAAAGTATTTAAAATCAGAGTTCATGGAAGCACAGAGAAAAAGCCACAATTTATTATGCAACAGTTTGAAAATACTGAATTAAATAACAAGTAACAACAATAAAGATTTCACAAATAAAGCAAGTGAGAAAAATCAATCAAAGAAATAAACATTAAAGTTAATACAAACGAGTGAATAAATCCAGCATCAATAGATAATTCGTCTCCAACCAAGATTTAATGACTTTGGCTTTAGAGAAAATCGCGTGAAGAAAAGTAAGTACTTTCGACTTTCCAGCAATTGATATTAATGGGCTCTGAAATAGCTGCGGTCTGACCAATGGATTTACTGATATAATGCCGTATAAGAAAGTAGATACTTAACACACACATGATTTAACTCGAATAGGTCTAATATGATAAATATTGGTCGTGTGAGAGCAATTTGAAATTGATTGATACGTAACAATTCCATGTGTGAAGATTTCTTAACAATAACAAGATTATTCGATAAGTAATTTTTGGTTATCGATTAACTACAAGCAATTTTGTAATCCTTGACTTCTGAATCAATCGGTGACAAAAGAGTATTTTTTGTAAGTCTGAGTCTATTAACAAAATACATTTAAAAGACGAACCAAAATCTGAAGACCCAAGTAAAACAAACACAGTGGGTATCAAATGAATGGGAGGAACAGACGGAGGCGATCGTTAGACACGGCGTACGAGCCCCAATGTCGAATCCAATGCCACACATTGTTAGCTGTCGGAAGGAAGCGAGCGAACCGACGCTTTGTGTACTGTTGAGAGCCAAGATAAGACGGTAGGCTGTGTGCTTGGAGAAATTAGGCGTGTTTGTGAATATGTTAGATGGTATGATGATAGTTTAGAATTGTGAGAATTTTAAACCACTTTTTTTATCGGACTGCCAAGACATAGGTCTCGAGTTCAAACCCAAGACAAGATATTTTATAATTATCACTTGCTTCTAAATAAAACATCGTGAGGAAACCAAACCATTATGCCTGAGAGATATTTCTCAACGCCAAGTCAGAGGCCTATGGCGGCATAAAAACACACAGTTAGTGCCTAACACCAGGTTAGGCACTAACCACTCGAACAAGAAAGAAGATTGTGTAAATGAGATGTTTTTGAATGTGAAAGGTGTTATAGAACATAGAAATGAAGACAGCAGGCATGTAGCAAACGAATGGAATTTGAAATGAAATGCGAATTTTTATTCTTGGTAGTGGAGCCTACGACAAGGAAGGCAGTGTGTTTAGAAATATTAGGTGCTCATGTGTTTTTGTTTGAGAAAAATATGTGGTTAGAGATTATTGGATACTAAAATGCTGATAGTGTAGTGTTATGTAGTAGTATAGTGTTTATGTAGCATCGGGGGTCTAAAACGTAGAAATTACTGCAGAAGACAGGAAGCAAGCCAGCTGACACTTTGTGCCATGAGTCTTGATAAGGTGATAGGCTATGACCTGTGGGCTTGGAGAAAGTTCTTGTGTGTTTGTTTGAACTGTGTACAATGGACATGTAGTTATCGATGGATGATAAATAATATATCATAGAACAAAATTAAATAAATAATAAATACAGAGAAATATACAGTAGTAGTGACATAGTAAATACGAAAAAAGCCATACGTAATGAAGTTCCGTTCATTTAAAATGCAAGAAAAACAGACTCTCATAAAGAACCTTTGAAGTCGAAAATATTTCGCACATTACAAAGACATCAATTTCCTATAAATATAAATGACAAATATAAACATAAATAGACATTAAAACAAGGCTTCTATAGCTCTAATGGTATGTCGTTTAATATGAATGAACATCAATGAAGAGATAAAAGGCAAACAAACAAGGATGGCAATATATTTAGCTTTCGCCGCATCTATTGTTTCATAACACTCCTATACATAATTTTAATCTTCTATAGAAAGTTCAACAATTGTATCATTCGTATTGATATAATCATAATATTGAGTTACGTGTTCTGATAAATGGTCTTTTATTGTATTTTAAACGGATTTTGTTCCGGTTGAACCAAATTCCAATGAGTTTGGTTTAAATAACAACATAACTTTTATGATATTAGCATGAATGACTCATAAATATTTATTTCATGTATAATTTGCCTAGACAAAACGACCAACTTCAATACTCGCAAAGTAAACACGGGTACTTAGCACAACTATAACTAATATTTCATTTTAATTGAATAATGTGTTCTGGACTCAAATCCTTTATCATCATGATAAAGAAAGTCAACATTTACCAGAGATGAAAAACCATCATTGCTTTCTAAACCTTAACAGTCAGTGGCTAGCACCTGTTATTAAACCTTTTAAACTACTGATAACGTTATCAAGCTTCTGTGTTTACACAATATTATTTAATTTCATGTTCAAAAGATCTAATAATTTCTTCTTCTTGTTCCAGCCTAGTCCCGTTTGAGACGGCTGCGGGTGGCGAGATGGTGTCTCGACGTCGAATACTTTCGCGTTCCCGCGACGATCTGACACAGGCGTTCGCAGCGCCTGTGGAGGAAGAAGAAGATGTGTGGTATCAGAAGGATAAACTTTATAAGGTAAGTCAATGATAAATAGTCATCCTATAGAACGTAAGTCTTCTAAACAAGAGTAAACAGGAATTTTCTGGATATGCTCGTTGACGTCGTAGACCATAGGTTCCCATTAGGCCAAGATCAAGAGTAGATCTTTCAAGTAAAAAACAAAAATAATGGTAATATTAATTGAACCTTGGGTAACTCTTTACAATAAATCGTCTTTCTGACCTTGCACATCAGTATGTCAATGATAATGGCAAATTCTATGATAGTCATGATTTGTATCTCTTGATTGTACCGATACAACTTTCTTTGGTTGTTTCACTGCTGATTCAAGTTTCTATACTTTCAAGTTATTTAGCTAGTTACAGTGTAAACATTCATAGCACAATACCGAAGATGTTACAAACGTGAGGTTGCACCGGCTGTTAAAACGTTATGCCTGATTGTTTCCTCACCGTTGCGATGTGAATTTGAATAATCAAGTGATAGATTGACTATTGCAAGACTAAATCAACATCAATTAATGAAGGCATACTAATCTTAGATTGTGAAAGGTACACAAAGATTTTGTTCATCATCAAAGCAATAGTTTACAACTGTATGCACCGTTACTTTCTGTCAGTTTAGTTTGGACCGCTATGGTTTGTTTTAGTAGGAAACTACAAAAACTGGTTAATTAATGACTACGACGCCAAAAATTCTTTAGGAAACACAATTTTTTCTCGGGTCTCCTAAGTGCAACCTCCACTTCACAGGCACCGAACCGTTTCCTGCCATTGTAACAAAGACTAATGAGTAGGCAATCAAATCATAATAGGCGAACGATACCCAAATTGGTATTTAAACTTTCTATGCATCTATCACGAGGCCATCGGGCCGATGTAAGTAATGTTCATGGCTCAGTTCACACAGTTACTGCTATAGCAGTCAATGACAGATCATAGGAGAAACCAGTATGACAATTTGTCAAAGTGAAATCTTTTGCTTTCCACAAATTAAGACCTATACGTATGTCCACTTAGTGATATTACTTGAGATTGTTTCATAAAGTGTTATGTGTCGACTTGTAACTAAAATTGAAATATGAACTTCATTCCAGCTGTTTTGCAAATATTGTTGTGTCTGCTATTATAAAGGGTGTAATAAACCTCTTAACGAAGCCGAAAGGCACTTGTTCTCCCCGTCATTGCGATCATTTTTTTGTTCTGGGGTCAAAGTTCCAACTTTTTGACAAGGTTTTTTTTTAAATACTAGTTTTTAATGTATTTGTTTTACTTTAAACACCTCCACGACCCCCGCATTAGTCAATCCATCCATCAGCATACTGTTACTGTACCCTAAAAAAATATATTTTCCCAGCAATAATTTTTGCGTAAAGTTACTTAATTTGATGTACAGAATGCTTGGTTGACGGCTTCGTGATGAGGTTGTTTACACCCTGTATAATATTGGTCTAGGAATGTTTTAAATTCACAAGTCTGTTATATCCAAGTACTCGCATTCTCCATGAAAGTATCTAAATTCCGCATCATCATTTTGTCTTACCCAACTACAAATTGAAATTAATTATCTCAATTTGCAACTTAAACACTACTGTCTCCCATAGTTGTTCCGCGTGCATATTACGTTTTCCTTTCCTTTGTCTTTGGTTACGTTTTTGTAACCGTTTCCGACTGCTTACAGTTATTAAGGACGTGAGAACACGCCGTACTATATACTGACTCTGACACTTACCACGTTTTATTAAGCTTCAACATTACTAGCGATACCATCGCTATTTCGATATCCATCGACAACTGGGGATAGATAACATTCATGCGTGCACTAAATTCAGTAGCATTGTATTGAAATGTCTTTGATTGTCTATTGACGTAACAGCCACACAATAGTGTCTGGATTGACTCTCACAATGATGTTTGTTCGACGCCTCCATTTATAGTTTTTGTTAAAGCTTTCGCGGATATAATATCTGCGGTTGACAGTGAAAGCCTAGAAGCACGAACGCCACATTCAATCAAAACATTTTTATTGATAGATTTTTCTATTGATTCCTGTGGTTGTGGCTGAAAGAGTATTTTCCCTTTTTTTCTCGGGAACTTTTATTTCTTTCTCATCCCTTACATCAATACCATATGTTTGATTACTATCTGTATGCAAAATCTGTGGAACAAATCAGTAGTGTAAATCAGTGTAGTTTATATCTACAGACTCTATGATTATATCGCAGAATTCCGTTGTTTCTGCTGTTACGCCATGGATAACTAATTATGTAATCCTAAATGGAAACAAACCGCAGACTATCGTAAGGTTTAGGTTTACTCTTAATTTCTTGATTAAATCTTTTTGAAACTTTAATGAAGACGCCAGATTCCTTTCTGCATTTCGTATAACGAAGTAAATACCTAAATGAATCGACTAGAATTGCAGGTTTTCAAGTTATGGTTAATATTTCTCAAGAAACTTCACTTCGCTTGCCATTTAGTTAATGCCAAAGTATTTGCAAAACAAACATTACTCAACAAGAGTCCTTTTGCAATGTTAGCTTGTCTGTCAGTCGTTGTACGGTCAACTCTGACCCATTGATCAAGATCGTGACCGATGACTAACAATGCACAAGTTACAGCATCGTAAATTGGCCGGAAAACATCTGGTCGCGTACACTTTTGACCTTATATCTATGCAATGTCAAATTGCAAGTGATTTATCGAAGTTTTCTGGCATTACCGAATCTAGGATTTGTACTAATCTTTGTAATACCAAAGTTGAATTAAGCTTGACAAAGTAAATATACATGTTTAATGATTAAATTATTGTCTTTTAGATTAAATCCACTAAGTTCGATCTAATTAAATAAAGAATAATAATAATCATAAGATAAGATAAAGAATTGCATAACTTCGTTTTTAATTTCTCAACATCAGAATTTTCTTTCATGTCCACTTTAAGTACTTGTTCTTTAGGAGTCAAAAAATAATTAATTCCTTCCTTAACATCCCATAACGAACGCCTCCACGTCTTAAGATTTCAAGTGCGAATAATTATATCAGCATCAGTACTGCCGGATATATCTGAGGGCATTGATCTGACATGACAGTGGGAGGGCCAAATTGACCTCAACAGGTCCAGTTCAGCAAAATACCTTGATTGAAACCGTACAGTTCATTCAAAATTTGCTTTGTTGTGTAAAATGTAATCTTGTAATGATGATGCAGACTGCCATGTGTTTCTTTATTCAAAGAAACGCATTGTACCTTTCATACAGCTCCATAAAATTGTTTAAAACTGTATGTATGTCTTCGCACATTATATTATCATTTCTTATAATAACGGCCTTCCAAGCTTTGAAATCAGTAGGATCTTTATAAATTACCCTTTCAGTAGCAGGTCTAACCTTACCCTTTTTAATCTCAATAATTTTATCATCCGCCATCATTGGGCAGTCTGACATATGATTTGCATTGCTAACATTTTGCGAGTGCATAACATTGAAGTCACGAATCTTACTTGACTCTTTTGCTTCTAATATCAAGGCTCCAAAAACCGTACCGAAATTAAGAAACGAATGCAACTCTTAAAGTAGTTCAAGGTCACCGCGAATTCTACTTTGAGCGATTCTTTCACAGAATTTTAAAAATAGACGTTATAATTTCGAAGTTGGAAATTATTCCATTCATCTTGTAAGTCTGCTTTGGTCTTGCCTTGCTAGCTTTATTGCTTAGTTTCTGAAGATTTATGTGCTGTTGTATTATTTTGATTATTTTTTATTCATTACCGCTGGTTTGCTACTAGTGTTAGCTTATGAATATTCTTCTGTGATATATTATTGTAATCTTGACCATTACAAATTTTTTGTTTGTTTTAACTTTCATCGAAATTGGTTTCGTACGTTAAAATCTGGGTTCTTTACACTAGTGTCGCGTTATATGTCTAACCTAATTTATCGTTCCTCAAATTCTTCTCATGCTGGCTTAGTTTAATATCTATCTTTCCAAACATTCGTATCTTAGTATCTTACCAAAAGGCTCTAATCAGTCGCCGATTGTGCGTGTAATTATACAACAGTGTCCTTATTACGGGCTACAGCGGCCTGCACTCGGGCAGTGTCGCAAGTCTTGACACCTGTTATTGGCCAACCTAGCTGTCGGTCTGTCTACTCGTGATTTTACGACAAAAATTATCAACTGCATATTAATATTCTATAGATACGTCACGCGTTTGATATATTGCACAAGGTTTGTAGAAATATTTTTGATGTTGTTTTTTTTATTCGTTTCTATTGCGTCTTGCTATTTTTGATGTTTTGTTAACTCAGTATGGTTTATTTTTGGCTTTGAATCTATTGTAATATTCAGCTTCTTGCTTTACAGCACTACAAAAAAAAAACATTTCAAAACAATTTTCTAGACCCATCTTCAGATAAATTCCTACCCGCATTACATTTTACATAACCATCATTTCCCCCATTATCATTCTGTGTTAGTAATTGTTTTGGACACTTTAATTGTGCTGAGATCACGATCCGCGTGACGTTCAACGATCTTACGGACACGACACACTACGTCGTACGTAGGTAACGAAAGTGAAAACGTGTAGTTTGAAGAAATATCAACAAAGACACGGGCGGTTTCTTCTTTTTTCTGGATTTTGTGTTTGGATATGATCTATTATATTTTATTAATTATCTTTGTATTTGTACGAGAGTTAGTTATTTTAGCAATATAAGTTGGTTCACTTAGTTTATTGACGTTTAGAGCAATTACGACTTTCGGGTATCTATTTTTCTTATGATCGTTGTTTAATTTCTCTTAACTAGTTGGGCCCATTCATCGTTGTTTGTTATAAATAACTATACTTTAATCATCCTGTTTCAGCTTATTGGTGTATTACCAACCAAGATTTTGATAACGGCATCAGAATCAGGAGCAATTGCTATTGCATTTCTAGCAAAGTTATTTAGTGCTGCGATTGCAAGTTTAATAACTGTGTTATCTATCGCATTCACTTCTTCATCTTGCATTGTTAATTTCGTGTGTAACAAAGTCTTACATGCCAATTTCATAACAACAACGTTATCGAACGATGCATCCATAGTAACAATAACCACGATACGTAACATTTGTTTAACATCATACACATCAATGAAGCTTCGTTAATTTTAAGATTACTATCGCGATAGCTTATCCATATATGAAACACAATCAATATTACAATTATTTCATAGTTATTTTACCTCTGACATAAACCTTAAGACGACGAGAATAAAGTTCAAAATCAGAATTAAAATAAGAATGATGGAACAGTAGGACTATCGGTTCCATTACCCAGTGACAAGTATTGCAAAATTCAAAAATGCTGTCAAATTGGAATGACATTAATTTCCTTCATTCAAAGAGACTTTGGCAAGTCTCCGAAATTTTGACGGATAATAAGACGGGTGGCGGAATGCGTGTCATGCTTGTGTCGTGGGTCAATATTTGACATTTAAATCAGCGTTTTAAAGAAAAATGACGTAAGGTCTCCGGTCTCTGCCAGCCAGTCTTACGAAAGTTTACAGTTGTCACTTGTATGCTTGATATTTAGTTGCGTGCAATGTAATTGCGCGTTAGAAAAGGTCAGTGGTAGTAATTGAAGATTAGATTGTCGTGCGTTTGAAGATAATGATGTAGGTATCTTGCTCCATGTGAGTCTTGCATAGGTTGATAGATTTACATCAGTGGAACAAGTTAGCTATTAGGCTTCACATTTTCATATGAACAAAAATGTCCCCAGTTATTTTACAAGATAAGACCATTTTTTGCAATGCTGAATTGCTGATGTAGTAGAAAAAAGAGTAAGTTTTAATTACAGTCCTCATGTCTAAATACGTTAATCAAGATTGCAATTTCAGCAACAATACGTCTTGTTCAAATGAAGAAGACAATATAATTACATGACTAAATAAAGGAAACCCCAAAAACAAAAGACTACTTAAAGCGGTAGTCCCCGTCGCTCTTTTGACGTGGGAACAGTTGGTATTCGGCTCGTCCTTGAAAATAAAGGCTTGCACCCCACATCCGCCTGGCCGATATTATTTATAAATTAAGGACAGGTAGCCCCATAAAGTAAGCAAGATGTACCTAAAGAGTTGAATGGAATAATAATGTTAAATGTATTGTATTTTTCTGACACAAAGAATTTATAGTATTTTCTTTTGGTAAGCTTATTATAATAATATCAGTCTGTAACTGTGTGTGACTACAGAGCAAACTTGAATTGGAACTCATTATACTTGTATTGCACAAATCGATTCTTATTTTTAAACCCTTCGCAAAATGTCGACCCAAAGAATGACAAGCATTTTTAAGATCAAATCCTTAAGACATCAAAGTTCTTTCATTCCTCGAACTGTCTGCTTTTTTTGCAATAATGTAAAATGTAAATGTGTACAAGTATGAATAAAGCTGAGTAAGGCTGATACAGGATTCAGAACATGAAAGACTTTGATGGGATCATCAAAATTCGTGTCCCTTGTTGGTGATTTGGGTTACATGTGCCAATCCTTAGTGAGTTCCGTATAAGGGCCTAATCGTGCTTATAAGTACACACCTTGAGCAATAAAATCTTACTCCTGTTGTAACTTTTCACGCCCACGTTCATTTGTTTTAGCATCGTGACTTGATTTCGGACCCGATCCTGCAAATCGTACTAAATCTCCAAGATTAGAGCAAACAACTTAATTACAACGTCAGTCATATTCTGTGTAATAACCAAATATTTGATTAACATCAATCTCACGAAAATCTGTATATAGTGCAAATGCAAACAACGCTCCATTCCAGCCAATTGACATTTCGTTAGCTTCGACCTCTTTGCAAAGTTCAACCTTCAATTTGATTTTAGTATCGAGATGTTTATAATTACGTTCCATTTTATACCGAATTCGTGGAATATAATGTGAACGATCCGATCTTCAACTGCTAAATCGAATATCAGTTCGTTTACGTTTCGGTTAACAGTTTGTTGATTTTCAAATCGAGGTTCTCGAATTGCATGATGTGCTGTAATTATATCCTTGCGTCCTTCCCTTTCCCTCAGTACGTTAACTGGGCGACCTCCAAACTTCTCGTCAGCAGCTGTTTCATTTTAGTTAATTTTTTCAACTTTAACGTTTGTATTGACAACTTTTTGCTTGAAGCATATGTGCTCTACAATCGAGTTTTTCAAGTCGTATAGAAGCTTGTATTATAAACAGCTTGCAAGGTAACTATTTGGATATAGTTATATCTCACGATCTCCATCTGTATCTTTGTCATTATTATTATTTACACATCTACTGTCTTTTCAGCCTCGCAATTAACATCTTCTCTCCTAATTGTTTTATTAGTAGCTCAATCTGAATAGTTTAGTTCACGTTCTACAACAAAACTTTCCACAACATATATCAACAATTCTTTTTAATTTTTTACGTCATCATTATCACGGTTAGCCAGCATTCCATTGCCTACGCCGATTCCAGTTTCACTTTTTAGCGTCTGTTCAGTGAAAGTAGTTGATACGAACTCCCAACCCATACGAAAGGAAGAGTTGCTGGCTCGTGCTGTGTCATAAAGTTTTAAAACTATCTGTATATGTTTCCTGTATCGTGTCGTTCTTATTATGGTCGTTTAACGGTTTAATTGTTTTCGCAAAATTGATTGCAACATTAAGCGGGTCTTCATTTTTTTAAACGGTGTTTACTTGTTTCCGATTAACATTATCACGTGCCTGTTTATCGGTTTTACAAAAGTATTGATACAATTCACGCTTCTATAGCTTCCGGAACCAACAAAGCTAATATAAATATTCCTTTCTGTATCGCTCAAATGATTATTCATCTTATCAGACAAAAACAATATCGTTTCCAATAGCTGCATTGATTTATCGATTACACTCTTGAACACTGTATCTTTAAGCCCATCACCACTGCAAATATTATTTATCATGACTTCATCTATTATAACATCAACATTGCCACTTTTCCATACATCTTTATCATTGATCTTTGACTACATATTTGTATCGTCCTTGCATATCAGTCTAAATAGATATATCCATACCTGGTTTCAAGTCGAGGCGAACGGGTGAGCAGGAAGAGAACAACTTTCGTTTTCACGCACCTGTCTTGTTCTGCAGCTTTTATATGCAGTTTTTATCTCAATTGATAGTCAACTTAGTCCATAACAAGATAAAGTTGTTATTTGATTGATTGGAAGTATCGGTTGAATGATGGTCAGTGATCTCCCGTGAGACTTGTTCTTTTTCATTTTTATGGGTGTTCCTTATGATTTTCACGAGTCGGGGTTGGGAACTATGAATGTTATCTGTAGTTTAGAACGTTGGCTGTAATCATTAGTTCGCATTCATCAAAAATGAATGCTCATTTATTTTTGTTTATCTTTTTCGCTGGGGTAATTTGATTTCAGAACTTAACCTTCGTATGGGGCTTCAAATGGGGACCGTGGGCTTAGGCCCCCAGTGGTTTAGGCACCCGTGCCCGATGCCCCCGATTCGATTGGTGTTAACGCGATTTCGTTTTGTCATCCATAAAGACGATATACTCATTGAGTACGATCAAAGACGACGAGTATGACGACATTCTTATACAATAAGTGCCATCCTACAAGTACTATTTCATTCTGACCTTCACACCTGTTTACCTTACTGTACCTTGCTAAATGTTGTCTCTAATTTGGCTAAAGTATAATATATTTAAATTATATGGTTAGCAACGCCTAATTTTTTACGTAATGTTGAGACTTTCGCTCACGACTGTGCGTGTTTGTAATGTGTGTAGAGATTCTCATTCTGACACGACGATGTTTATCGTTGGAAGATGTTTAAGATAATTTACAGTAGTGGCACTATCTTTGTTACTTGTTATATCATTTGGTAAGGTTAATGTTTCTTCATAAGCTTTAGAAGACTAGTCGCGTACTGTGCGATCGGCCAATGCATAATCAACTGCAGATAAGTTTACATAGTCGTATATTTTGCTTAACATATTATCTGTATCTAGAACCATTCACATTAAGGCGGCAGGTACGCGCAGGTACTTTTTTCGCTTTGAACATTTGCCGAACTAATTCAGGCCTGCACTCACCTGTCCGCCTTATGGTTGACACATATAACAGTATCTTTGTAAACATTGACATCTTCAATTGCACAATAAGTAAATTTAAAAGCCCCATTCGCCGTTCCCTATTATTTTTTCCTACAAGTGCTCCCAACTATATTAATTAATATTATGTAATCATGTCAATCATTGTTAATCTTGAACAAATTTTCTAAAAGTTGTTATTATACCAATTACATTTTTGTTAAGTAATTTCTACACGTACTGCTATCAATGTTCCTATCTTTTTTTTAAACTTTGGGTTTACTTGTGGACAGCGTTGTGGGTTACGTTATAACCAAATTTCTATTTTGTTAAACTAGTTGTAAGTCTTAATAATGTAACTGTTTAATGTTCCTTTTAATAAAAAATACAAATAAAATAAAACATTTATAACTATATTTTGGGTGGTGCCTGCAAGTTTTGATTCTGTATTGTCAATTATGTCACGCTATGTGAAATGTTTTCTTTTATGAATGTTACTTGGATGGTGTAATAATAAAGAATATTCCATTCTATTCTATTCCATATATCTTGCATTTGCAATTTAATTTACATTTCTTGCTCTCATATAAACCTTTTCCTATCACAACTGTCCATGACGACAAGACCACTAAAGATCCTGATCAACTCCATTTGATCATACAACCATACAAGGAAACTGTCACATTTTTTATATCACTCACGCACTTGTAAAGTTCCGGAAATAGTATAGGGCACTCCCAAACAAGTTCTGTCACTCATATGTCACGTGGTTCGTCAGGTACAGCTGGTTTGTCATCTGGCTATTAATAAACTATTGTGGCGTTTTTACAAGTCAGAAACACTTGTTCTTAAGCCTATTGGAAAGAATAGTCCAACCTTTCTTGGACTTCATAGACGAAATTATGCAAGAATGTAATTAAGTCGTTTTGGGGACTGAAAAATCAGAAGTGGTAGTTGAAGCTTAAGGGTTTTTTCACACCTGTAATTCCTTGGCTTACGCACAGGTGCATCTAAAGTACAAATACATTTTCCCAGTTATTTTTATGCTCCATATAATAGGGGGTAAACTCATAGCTAAGAACCAGGCATAAGTTCTGCCTTCGAGCTGAAACTGACTGAAATTTCTGATGGAAAAATCTAATAACACTTAGTCTGATCTGGAGCTGGATTGGACCCAATATCTACATCAGGAACAAGCATCGAGCTCAAAAATAATGACTAATATAATTAATATAACTTTTAAAACATCTAAACAGAGTTACCTAGTTAGAGAAACACGATATCAATTACCTACACAAGAAAATGGAAAAAATAAACGCAGTGTCACGTATCATGCTCACAATAATTAAATTACGTAAAAAAATATTACTTAACAGTTATTTATTAAAGCTTACATCATTTTGCTCATCCTTATCATTGGAGTACTAATCATTAATCATTTACAACCTCATGACACTATTGACTCATTTATTACAGTTCACGTATGGATTGAAGAATCTTAGCCATCATTTTCAATAACTCTTCTTCCAACGACATAGAATCTGAAATTCAACGGCACATTAAAGGTTCTTAGAAAAGGTACAGTTGTGTTAGTAACACGAACACCTGTAAAAGTTTAAAGTCTTGAATGGTCTTATGTCATCCATCTTTAAAGTGAGTGATGACGAAATTATGTCCCGATTCATTGAGTAGGTACCATAACTATGGTGTGTGCCAATGTTGTGCAGGTATAGTCCGTGTCCAGATGTAACAAGTATTTTTGCACTTTTGCACTAGCAATTTTGCGACAGTGACAGATGGACAATGAAGTAACTAATGCCACATTTCGCTAAGGCTAAACAAGACCAAAATGTAATGCCTAAATATGCAAGGCAGGAGGAGATTTTGGCAATACGCAACACCAAATAATAAAGGAGTAATTAACTGCATTACATCAAAACATTGCATGAACATCTCACCGATATTAAACGACTACTCATCTTGAAGATTCAATTACTTACATAATAAATAATATGTATGAAATTGGATCACTTTATTATTGACCAATCTAATATGTATGGCAATTTAGTTTCAAACAATTGAATGAATTATGACGTAACTTGCCAAGTGCGTGCTATCCATTAAATGTAACATCTCAGCGAGTACAATGTTTATTTCATTTTGTTATCACTTTTCACGATGTAATGGATGTTTGATAACATAACATTATCATTAGCTTATAATAATTCCTATCGCTGGTAATCAGGCCTCCTCTACATTTATGGCTGAGATGTAATCCACCACGCGGACCCAGTGCGGTTGATAGATGTCACATGTCTTAAAATGCAAGGCTTTAAGTGCAAGGTCTCCTTAGAATGTTTTCCTTCGTCGTTTTGAGAGCAGAGATTATATAGTAAAGGCTAGTTTCCACCATCAATAAATTGCAAATCTATTTAGTCCGTCAGTTAGAGTATTGGAAAATAATGGACACGTATTTTTTGTTTTTGTAAATTAATGAATATTGACAAAGATAAAACGCATCAAAACTGGGGAGTGGGGGCTCGTGACGTCACAACGCACTAAAATTTATAGCACGGTGTGACGTATTGAGAATTTTAAAAGCGTCGTATCTTCGTCAATTTTGGTTTACGTAACAAAAGAAAAAATACGTGTCAGATATTTTTTGATAATCTAACTGACGGACTAATTAGATTTTTTCAGAACACAAGCCTTACCTTGAAAGTAACTGCCTCTGCCTTGGTTTTGTGGGGTCGCGTCTGCTGATCATAAGTTCCTGGGTTCGATTCCCGGCTCGGGCAAAGTGGAATTTTTCAGTAGCAGCCACGGAGTCTAGATTTGTGTCGGGTTGATGGAAATAGGCTCACGTATAGAACTTAAACATAACTGTTGTAATATGGGTGTACCATAAGGTACACCTCCCTTTTGGGATTACAGATGTTATGTTATGTTACATAAAGTAACATACCTGCCGGGTTCGAATCTACCACCTCGTAAGTTGGGAGTCGGGACCACTAAGGCCATCACTGCTCTACAGTTTACTCTGGGTGTTGGATTTCTTATCTTCAATTTTTATGTTCTCATTTTTATTTCCTTATAGTAAATTCCCCTTTTAGGAGTCACGGAACTGTAATGAAACTTTGCTAAAAAGAAAAGTTTTCTTTGTTCTAAAATTCTTAGATTTTATCTAGACACTTTAGTAGCAATTGTAAGGGAAGTTATTGTATATCAGTTTAGATTTAGATGGCATTTGAAACTATTATGTTCGTATTTCACTGATCTGTTTCAGTTCATTCTTTGTTAGGTACATTCTTTCATTATTTTGTTACTTCATTTATTTATTTTAAAAGACTTTGATTTCTGCTAAAGAATTTGACTAAATGTCAGCATTTCGTCCGTTCATGCGTCAGCGTTCGTACTACGTTCAAAACGAATAAAACAGAAAACCGTGACTTGGATTTAGGCATATCTCATAAACAAATTAGCCAATACCCAAATTGCTGTATCCTGCATTTATAACTAAGACAAAACTCGTATAACGTTCACTTTCAATGAAATAACGACTCAATCGAAGAATTTATTACATTTGCCGATTCGTGACTCGCCGCCATCAGAGGTCAGAGCATGCCATTATATTATTGCTTTACCTACGGTCTATTAAATCAAATTCAGATTAAAATGAGATTATACAGATGTATATCTATCGTTTGTTTTGATTTCGTTCATAAAATTTGAAATGTGTGGTCAGTTTGAGTCACCCTTGTAATCTGATTTGGTAACTAGATCATTTTGTCTATTGCCCACATAACTCTGATGAGAAGGTCACCAATGATACATTCGTTGTATCTACCTAGTTCGATGTAAAAATAGCATGCAAAAACAAGGTCAAAATTGATGCTTGCTTTGGTTTTAACTAAGGGCTGACCAGCGACTTATATCACTATCCAAACACAATAGAGGAAACACAAAAGAAAACCACTAACTCAAACTCACACTGTATCCTATTCACACGTCCTATTCCACATTTAAAGATCCTAAACCGCAAATGCTAAGCACACCTTCAACAAAATTTATGAGACAACAATTCAAGACAACAGCCATACATATTCCCTTCATAGAATCAAGCATAAAATTAACTCCCAAAGCCTACGTTTTCCTAGAAAAGCTCGACAAGTTAGCACTGCCGTTCACTATCATAAACGGTTTGCATTCTATCAAAGGTCGACTAGAGATGACCAAGGCTGCTCCACATAGCTGCAGGTAGAATAAATCAGCTCTAAGCAATTAAGCAGACGACATGTTAGTTGATGTTTTATTAATTTCATCTAGGATTAAGTCTTTAGGTGTACTGGTTATAGTTGGTGCAGCTTTGTTAGTATATGTTGTAATACTGAATATATCAACAAGGTCACTCAAAGCTTCTTTGTTCACAACTATGTTATTCATACATGTCATAATGCTCTAAAAATGACCATAATCTTCAATGAAGGGCATTTTAATACCCAAATTAGACAAAATGTAACAAAAGATCAACCTATTTATCAACTTTTTGAAACATAAAAGCGTGTCGAATGTAAAAGTGCTAAAGAGTCTAAAGAACCTAAAGTAACAAAAAACAACAAATCAGCTCCGGGAGAGGAAATCACCAAAGTAACCAAAATGAGAGGAACAAGAATACAGCCTTGGAAAGAACCCTTTTATCTAAAAAAAGTTAACGTTAATTAACAATCCGAAAAATCACTCCCCAAAAGGAATAATGGTCTACAACACGATCAAGTCGAAACATACAGAAATTGAATTTAACTTCAAAATTTAAATAAAAAATATACACATTTCAAAGATACGCATATGTCGGTTCAAAAGTAAGATTTATAATGAAATGGAATCTTTTAACGTTACTGACAAAAAGAACATTGTAACAGGTGAGAAATAACCTTTAAATATGAAAAATTAAATCGGACAGTTAGAAAACATGACAACAACAGTGACTTCGAAAATTATTATGATAACTGAATACATAAGAATGTAAGACTTGAAGAATAAATTGCCAAATACAATAAATATATCACTTATATAATTCTCAAATTGACTTAATGTGTTTTTGTACATTTGCATGAATTATGTTTATTGAATTTGTAAAAGTGATCATTATTTTTGAGTGTTCAAATATATTTTCATTTGAAAACGAATCTGAATCAATATTATTACGGGAGTTGTATTTCGCATTAGAATAATTATCTTGTATTATTTTTGAAGACATTTCATACTACTTAGGATAGACCTACCAGAGCCAACTGTTTGCTGTTCAGGTATAAAATGTCATAGATGGCAGTTATGTCATTTTGCTATAGTATGGCCTCACTGCGATCATTTTTCTATGACTTTTCTTTTTAGTATCTCAAATCTTTCTCTTTTTTATTTCTTGTTCCAATTTTATTGTCATGACTTACTTCATAACAATTTTCAACAAATCTTTTCTCATTATTATCAACAACTATTTCGATATTGAAAGTTCACTTGTCTCTATTAGTACCAGTATATCCAAGAATGCAGGAAACATGACCCTGCAAGGCCGCTGTACTGTTACTTGCTTATGTAGACTAATGACCGGTGCAAAGCAATTGTGAATTTTAATTGCAGGAATTCAAGGGTTATATTTGAATGGGGAGCGTATTTGAAAGTGCAACATGGAAAGACATGAATGATATTTATAGAGAGTAGTAGTATTCTAAATTGATTACCTTGAAGTATCATTGTTTTCTCTATTGGTGTCTCAAGCTCAAAACAGTAACTACATAAACTAAAATATAGATACAGGTACATTAAGACATCATAAACTTCTAAATTGATAACCTTGAAGTATCAAGAATCTTTCATCGTCCTTATCCACTCCCCGACTTCACTCACTGCTGCTTATAGCTGGTCTTTGCTCGGCGCTACTGTGGAAATCCTTAGCAATAATTGTTTTGACACCTTCATTATTATTCGTAACAACATTACCATCTTTGCCACATTCTTCATTATTTATTTAACCAAAGCAAGGGCAAGGAATGCCACTTCTTAACCATAGTGTGAAGAATGTATACTTTTACAATACTTTTCGTTCGACCTCCACTTGGTGGTAATGTATCGCAATGTACGACTGTTCGTATATGGTCCAACGCACGCATTATATGCAACTCAGTATTACAGTTATGTGATCTATATTACTCAATTATTCGTGATGAGACTATTCGAGAATTAATTTTCAACATAATTTCAATCAGGTGTCAAAATGTACGCGATACAGTAGCATTGACTGTTAAAATGACTAGAGCTTGACTGTACTTTGAAAAGGGATATATTAATTTCTTAATTAATTGTTTAGTAACTTTATGCATGTAATTAAGTTTAAAGGGTTTTGGTAACATTACTTTAACGAAGACGATATTCCCTAAGAGGCTTTCAAAATTCTGCATAAAAAAGTTTTTTACCAAGCCTTTTTTTACGTTCTTCACCTCTTTCAAAGCCGTGTTTTGGGCTCTCAGGGTGAATATTAAAGTCTGCTCTCAGCGGGATGTTGTTTCTAATCTCGTCAATGACCTCACCTTTTTTAAATTTGGATTTTTTGGGACATTGCCTAAGTCTTTCTTTTATTATGTTACCGTTCGTTATCTCGCCTCAAAATCGTTGCACTTTTTGGTTTTTCTTTTGCTACTACTTTTTTGTTTGTGTACTTATTGATGTTTTTCTGCAGTTTGATAAAAAGTGGGTGTCGTTTTGTGCATTATTAACTACTTTGGCTTAACAAACCTTACTGTATCGATGAAAATTTTGTGTTCGATAAAGTATCATCACCTTACTAAACAAAGTTTTGTGTCGTATTACTTTTAACATAATGTTGTTAAAAAGCGTTTATGCATACTCTAATTAAGTGAGATTTATAGCACATAATCTTTTGTACCTTTTAGCAATTTATTATTGCCGATAGTGCTCTGGAGAGCAACAGTTTTTGAGGTCATCGTCCCGAAATTTAAGGAAAAAGTGAGTCTCAGGTAGAAACCTCACGTTTTAGTGCCTAAATTAAATAATCTTGGAATTTATTTTAAAATGTTACTGAATGACGTCACCGTCCTTTTGATGAAACTGTCTTTTATTGATTTTAAACCAACGGTCATTCACCTTTCCCTTTAAATTTGTAAGCATGAATGATGCCTCACATAAACTGTACGAAATTGAATGAATGAAAGTGAATCAATCAAAAGATGGTCGACTCAAAGCCTGATTGATTTCCTGAACGAGAACCATCAATAACATTTATGGGTAATGACCAGAAAATATTTGGCGTTGCATAAGACCTTAATAAATACAGAATCTTTATTTGTTTGCCAAGTCTTTTTGCTATAAGCATAAAGAAATAAGCTAAGAACTAAATCAGAATCAGACTGTTTGTTTGAAATATATCAGAGGTGATCACAATCATTTCAGTAATCGTATTAAAGCCACTTCAGATGTAAATGATGATGTTAACAGACGTTAAACAAAACCTATTAATTACATAAATAAATAGAGTTTTGCTCAACTGAGCAGGTGAAGCACGCTAAACCTTAGCATGCAATCTCGTAACTGTTATGAAATGTAGCATCGTGATCACAAAAAGTATTGTGTATTTGTGTAGTACATAACTTATTAGAGATCTCACTTTTCATGATGTTAAATCAGCAATGAAAAGAAATTCTTTAACTGTTGTCTGAAGTAAAAACAATGGTACCGACATAAATGACAATCTATTCACTATTGATAGAGAATAAATTTAGTTTGGAGTTAGACTAGATGTAAGGATCCTAAAAGGTGTCGCTCTGTAGTTTCTGCATATCGAAATAGGAAAAAACGCGATATTTTATGTTAACAATTATGTACCTATGAGCGATATAGATTTGTTGTAATCCATGTCCACATCATGCAATTAATCATGAGAATCAATCAGCTACATTTTTGGACAACTCTATAAATGTTGTGACTAAAATTATAACCTAAATATGTCCATATATGGAACATTCGATAATCACAATTTAAATATCAAAAATATTAGATGCTCTAATTCTCAAACAAGTTCAGAAGGATATAACAGGACATAAATACGTCGAGACACAAGTAGTCGATGCATTATTAACATAAATAGCTTAAGGCGATCGAGGTGTGGTCAACCTTGTATAGTCGACACCGTTGTTCGCACCTTACCATATTTAAAATGTTAAATCAAGTGCAGAGGCTAATATAAACGGTGAGTTTATTGGCTCACATAGTTTAGAGTATTCTTAGAATGCAATGGATGACGTGGAACATGTAAAATGTAGGTACAGCAATGGACACACTTTGAACGTTCACAAAGCAAGAGTTAGTCTTACAGCAATTGTTTACAATTGCTGTAAAACTAATTGGAAGTGAAGGTCTATCTAAATAACATTGACGAAGGTGACAAGGAAACTCTTACGATTCGATCGTCTTGTCCTGTCATTGTTGCACTGCAGAGTAAAAGCCGCTCCTTACCCAGAAAAGGTTTAAACTGTAATCACGCATGAAGGGTGATTACAGTTTAAACTTTAAAAAGGGTTAAATAATTAGCAAATGACCTCCTCTATATGCGAATTTGCTATGGTGGGTCCAGACACAATCACCCTGTATATGACAGATCATCAATTTGTATTTCATCAGCAGCCATATATTAAACAAAATAGCAACTAATATTGGTATTATCTTGTCATAACTTCTGAAGCTCACCTTTACTTTCAATATATCATTTGCTGACCATTGTGCTTTTACAAATGTCAACGTCACGCCATCAACTGAGCGTTACTAAAACATCACTGACGTTATCTCCCAACAATATGCTATCCTGGGCTATAAATCAGTCGAATGATTAAGCATGACTGACTGTCCATTCGCAAATAAATACAAAATAGCACTAACGAAGGCTATTCAGGGCAAATAACGAACTGAATATGACAATATGAAGCTAGATTATGAGAAAGATGACGCCACGAATTGTGCATTACAGTACACAATTGTAGAAGCATTTATGGTTAGGGAAGGTCAGGGACTGGAACAGAGTATCGACAATACGATAGTAAATAATATGTTTTTGAAGAAAATAAGAGATAGACCAATAGATAGTTTTGAGAGATGGTGATAAGAAAAACAAAATCAAAGACGACGACTTTTGTAACAAATAACAATTCACTCAAATTATTTTCTGCTTTGCTGGAACTTTTTGTGGCATCGCTTTTTTAAGTTTTTAATAATTTACAAGATTTTTAAAAAGCCCAGGCGATTGCATTATACTGTTATTGCTAGACCTAATTGTATTGCCGATGCTAGAAAGTATATCGATAAAACTAATGAGTTTAATATCGATACATCTGACGAGTCACTATATCCCTACATGGCAATGCATTACAGATACGCCATGATTGATTCTGATTAGGATTTGATGTGAAGATACAGTAATGAAGAGAAAGTTAGCAATGGTTGCGAATTTGATTTAGTACACTGAATGAGTCGTTAGACTGACGCAGTATTTTACGAAGACATCCAGTAATTGGATCATTTGGTTGATGGCTTTAGACGGTTTTGAGTTGGTGAATAACTAAGTTAGATGCACAAAGGTACGCGGAGTTAATTTAGCTTTCTTCTTTTATTTTGTCTGGTTTGTTAGAGTCTTTAGATGCTGATGGTGGATCATTAGTGCTTTACATAGATGGAATTCAACACTTTTCATCAATATAAGGTTTCTCCGTGGCACACTGGCAGAAGGCAAAGGTATAGAGTTATGTTGACTAATACGTTGTTCTACATCATCATCATTTGCTTAGCTATTTGCCCAATTATGTTGGGGTTGCCTTCCACTCTTACCGGATGCAGCTGAAATCAAGTCATTTACATGGAGCGACTTGACCTTAACAACCTGTGGGTAACTGGGTAAAAGAGATTTTAATTAAAAAAAAACAACTTAATGTAAATCATTTTGCATTTTTCCAAAGCAGCAAAGAACTTTTCAAATAAAATTGAAAGTGAACACGAATGCCGCTATTACAATAAAACAGTTAAAATTGCTATAATCATCGCATTCGTATGAAATCGAAAGTATTCCGAGTCTGTTCTAATGGTTTGCGGAAAATAAAAAAAAGTATACACCATGATAGTGATTATTATACAAGAAAACAATCGTGAATACGGATATTATTGTTGTGCATTCGATATTTGTAAATAGGGTTGTCGGTTTGCGGGAAAATCGTAAGTAGTTTTCCCGCGTTTCACCATCGTCATCAGGCGATTGGTATCCAAAAACTGGTGCGTCTGCCTTTTTTCTGTTTAAACATTTTACTACGAAGTAAACTATACAAACTATTACTTTTCTATTTTCTCGATTAATAATGGTAGACGATTCGGTTTTAATGATTTCTTAATCGATAATGCCATTAAACATAGATAAAATGAGAAAATATGTAGGTATGTTAGTTGAAGCGAAATATAATTATTGAACACTGACGAGTCACTCAACAAAACACACACAATAAAAAATGTGATCACGATCTTTCAATGCAAAAACAATGGTGCAAAGTTAACAATCCAATAGTTCACCAATTAGGAAGCAATTTATATAATCTTACAACCCTAGTGAACGCGGTTGCCCGAATAATTTCAAAACTTTTTATGAAAGCAACGGTCTATTTAGAGGCTGTTTTTAGTAGCATTTCCAAGTTATTGTTACATGTGAGCAAAAACAGTGGCTCGTTTACACAGGTCAATGCTTCGTTAAAATTGTTAAAGAATCCAACTAAATACTTCTTGGGGAAAGTTAACTTAAACCTTTCAACAATAAGACAGGAAATCCTTTGATTTCCAAACAGATTCCCATGCTCCTCTTAACTCTAAGATGTATATTCGATGTTTTTGTTATAAATCATCGAAATATTGATTGATTATATTATGACGTCATGACAGTCTTTGTGTCCGTTTTTTGCGAAGTCAGTAATTACGAGTATTTATAAATGCTCATCCGTCATGTTGTTTTGTATTTGAGTCATTCATATCCTCGTAAATTATTGTGAAGGAATCAAAAGCAATTATAGTCAGGAATTTACCACCCACGGCTATGTGGAATGCTATACCGTGAAGTGATATTACATAGATGTTGAACTGTACCTATCATGTTGGCTTGAGATGATTTCTTTTACAGATCAACAGTCACTTAAACTTAAACCATGTATTATGACCATGTATATTATGTTTTGGAAGCTACCAGAATTTCGGCTATATCACCAGCTGATAAATCATCAATTCCTTGAGAGAAGGTTCATTCAATTCAAAAGCCGACCTCCGTCTATCGTATCAATGGTGTATTTAAAAAAATTGCGTAGCATCCTTTGGTGGCATTCAATCAAAGAGGAATCCGGGACAAAGTGAGATTAAATAACGAAAAGCTTATGTCAATTGCTTTGAAAGTCGTTGAAGAAATACTAAATACGTTGATTGTCACTTGCATAGAACCTCTAGTTACAACTACATTTGACACAAAACACCTCCCGACATGTAAATGTAAACCACACAAGCAAAACAGGGTCGGTTAGTAGAGCGGAACTCGCGTTGCGCCGGCGACGATGTCATCTGATTACAACAACGTTGCCACATTAGGATTAATATCTAAACTTCAGTAATCATACCTTACAACAGTAACGCAAAGCAAGGTCATTCTTAAACAGGCGTTTTGCAAGACAATATGAATGAAAACGTTCTGGTAAATACGGGTAATGAAACTGCTGTTAAAAGTGTGTGTAATGAAACTTTGGCCAAGAAAAGGCAAGCTTTTACTATAGTGAATAATGAAGATTATGGGAATAGAAAACTGGTAAAGACCGACATAGAAGTTTGTGAATTCAATTGTTAATAAATTTGTAACATGCTATTGATTAATGTGAGCTACTGAAACGTTTCTGTTAACGCTGCGAAAATTGCAGCGAATAGTCAAATTGATGGACACATTGTATAACTAAACAAATAAGTAGTGTTTTATGTTAAACAAAAACCTTTCATGCATAAGTTTATTATCCTGAGGATTCATTGAAGATGATAACAAAGAAGCAGAGTGAAATGAGGCCAGCATAGATTCTAATAATCGATTAGATGGTCACGATGAAATAATTATTTATTAAATCCTCATTTCTTGTCAACAGGAACACATACAGGAAGTACTGGACAAATGGACACAGATAGACGACGAAATATGGGCGAAGGTGATAGTGTTCGAGAGGAACAGACGCGTTGCCAAAGCGTATGCGCGTGCGCCTGTGCTCACTATCAACGGCTCGGATGACGGATTTGACGGCATGAGGTAAGGAAATGTTTTAATTACTGTTAAGGTTTTTTTACCTACAAATAATGTGGTATGTGGTGGTGTGGTATTGTGTGTGGCATGTGTGTGTATGGTTAATAATGTGTACAATGACTAAGAAACAAATTGTTTCCATATTTTGTAATCAAATTAGAACTTGGAAAATGAAAGGACATTCATAGTATAAATATCTAAAATACATAGGAAATGTATATGATAGATGTAGCTAGAAAGGGGGTTCCTACTTAGATACCGACTAAAAGACAAGTATGGAATAAAACATGCTGCATCTACCCCAAATGAGATAAAGACACACTGTATAGGTATAAATCACTACAATTTGTTCGTATTGGTACCCCAGTAATCAAAATTACTGGTGAACAACAAATCTAATCCTAATTGTAATCTTGAACTGGTTTCGATAGAATTTCCGAAACTAAGAAATATCTAACGAGCCGCCTGGATATTTCTCAATCTAGTTTACAAACGCACCTAGTTTTAATTATAAATCAAATTGAAACTAATCTAAGCATAATTGCGAAATGTCTGCATTGCTCACTATTTAGTCTTAGCTGTGGCGACTCCATTGAAACACGTGGGTGCTCTAAATTCTATACAATCCCTTTTATTAACTGTGAACATATCAATTGCTTGTACCAAATCAATAACTGTCAGGTTAACGTTTCTGATAACAATTTCTTCTATAGTTTCGGGTTTACCTTGTTGTACTTCTTAATCAGCCGCTGTTGGTTTTAATTTATTAGTCAGTCCATTGAGTTTTGGTTCAAATATTGCTTTGTTCTATTTTAATGTCGGAACTGTTTTACCTTCAAGTACTGCATTGTAGAGCATGGTACATAGTTTTATTTATTTCGTTCTGTTCGTATTTACCAACTTGTTATTGTGACACATATTATTACTAACGTTTATTTCTCTATAACCTTCACTTAACTACAACATTTCTTCGACCACCCCAACCTCGTTAAGTTAATCACCTGAATTCGTTTCTATGTCAATTGGATTAGCTACTTGTACTTTTAATTGTTCACCATTATCGTTATGGTATATCGTAACTCAATAAATTACTATTGTGCAACTATACTGGTCTAGTAGGACCTGTTGGCGTCACGTTGTCGTGATACATGGCGCTTATCGATTAGAATAAGACACTCAGCTCATTATATTGCCCAGCGTGAATGCGGCTTTGTCATTCGTTTTCGTCAGTTGTCTGTTAGTGACCTTATTTGTTAGAGTATTTTTAATTAGGAAATGGTTGGAGGTAAAGATATTATTTCTTGGTCAAAAATCTTGTTAATTTATTAAATGTTCAATGACTCTGTCTTTAATAATATTCTGTGGTCAAACATTTTACGTTTTGCTCTTGAAGGTTGTTTTAAAATTGTATTCCGTTTCCATGGAGGTTTCTCGTATAATACGTAAACAATCAAATCTTGTACTGCGATAATTAACCACTTCCCTTCCATCATTGTTATAGTTTCACTTATCGTTTTAACCAATCAAGTTATGATACGACGTACTTCAATTTAACGCTTATAAACAAAATTCCAATAAATCACACAAACATGCGTATTTCTAACATAATTAAAAGGCCAATAACGCTAATTTTTTTAAAGCCAATGAATGGTGTGAATTATATATAGATACCGAAGTAACCGCTAACAAAAGACACGAAGTCAACGAAGCGTGGTCCAGGCAAGGTTACGACAACGATACTAACTGTAGTTTCACCTGTTTTAGTCAAGAATAAATTGTTATCAAGATCATAATTCGTGTTAGTTCGCGTGATAGTGAAAGTTTTGGCGTATGTGTAGGTGTTGAACAAACCTGTGATAAATGGTAATTATGATAAATGAGAGGACACGTAAAATGCTTTTAGCACAGCTTTAAACGCATGTATGCTGAATTTATTAAAATTTATTTTAAAATCGTGTTAGTTTTGTGCAAACAGTCTATGTTGGTATTTATTGTGTCTATGCCTTCGTTGCATTTTCTGACAATCATAGATTTTCTGGTAATTGCTTAGACACGAACCTTTTATTTAGTGACGTCACAAATATCTGTTTTAGTGCCCAGGCAGTAACTAGTCCTCTATCAACCTTACGATCATCAAGAACAAACCCATACTCCTTTCAAGCCCACTGATTGTCCAATTATCCTTAGTATATGGACTCCGCTGTAACAAGCCCCTTGTTCAACCAAATCAGTAATTGTAAACACTTCAACATACTTACGTATATTATCATAGTCTTGTGCCCTTATGGCGGTAAAGCGTTAGGCAACCTCGCGTGCTAAAACGTCGATAACGTTTTGATTATGGCAATCAGTTGCCCAACAGTGTGGCCAACACATATCGAGGTTACGAGGATTGATATGTTAACAGGCAGGTTTCGACTAGAGCTGTTTGTTTTTATAACTTAGATTATCTTGTAAAGAAATCTTCAATCAAAAGTCTTTGGGGAAATAAAGCAGAAGCTGAACATCTGAAGTGCCATTGTTGTTGTTGTGTCAATGCCAGATTGCAGTTCGTATATTAATATCGATGATCAATCTGGTAATACAAATTATGCCTCAATAGTTTGCATTATTTAAGCTCATAAAATCAACACCTTACCCAATGTTAGTCCTCCTAATACTGCACATATAATAAACGGTACTAAAATTGCCATACTTGGTGTCTAGATAGGTGATCATACACCATTTAATACTTACTAATAACAGCAACGCCCTCGCTCATTCCTCGGTAAGCTGTCACCGGACATTAACCAACTAGTTATAGACATAAGCGTGATCTACTAACTAGTATATCAACTAACTACTAATAGTTCGTGACCCAACTACTAAGGATATACTAGAAATGCAAGATATTGTAAGTTTCCTTGAGGTTATGACAGATAGAGCTGTTGAAAACCAAATGATTGCGGTTCGTTTAGTGTCGGTTATAGCCGTTTTAATGGTTCGTAATAAATATATTTGCGTGTCGCAATATTTGTGCGTAATGTTGCCAAATACTGAACGATTCCCATACTAATTGCGCTCGTTAGGGAAATTAGTTGCTGTAGTTACTTTAAGGTTAATATTACCTTCAATTTTGTCATTGTTAAAGGCTTTGTACTTTCTATTAAATCTCTTTTCTTCTACAGCAAAATCAAGTTCCATACAAATGCCAAGAATGACCACTGAATTGCATTTCCCTTTTCATTCCTAGCTTGTTAGGAATGTATGTCAATCGTCACGCTCTACTAACATACACCATACACCTGCTATACTTACCTATATGGTGATTGAGTATGAAGAATTTCTTTTGAAATTACTTGCAGTAAAAGTCTACATATACCATCCACTTTATTTAATTGATGAGGATGCAAATATTTAATCTTATTTTTAAATTCTTTAAAATAGAGTAAGACTTAAACAAAATCCATAATGAGCCCTTCATTCTTCGTCTTTTCACTGAATATTGAATAAATACATAAAATTAAGATGATAAAAGTAGTGGCGCGTGCCGATGTGATCTGCGCGCGCGCCTCAGCCTCACCAACCCGTAATGATACGGAAGTCTGTCGCGTCGTAGATCATCGTGCAGTGTCCGTGCTCGCTGGGACTTTATACTGCTATATGTTTTGTGTTGAAGAGTATGTTCGTATATTTGGAATGCCGATAGTTTCTTTTCTATAATTGGTGCCAGGTATTTGGTCCTTTTCATATGTGTTTATAATCAGCTAAAGCTGTTCAAAATCTTCTTTTTATTTAGGCAATTAGACAAACAATTATATCATCTACGAGAACATTGACAGCAGTTTCCAAAATCGTGAATCCGAGGAGCAAAAAATCTACATCACCACTGAATACCACAGTCCTCCCAAAATCACATTTCACAAAAACACACATTTCTTTAAACGTAAATCACCAACTATAATTCCGTTTAAAACATTTACCTCAAAACCTAGCCCTCAGTTTAATCCAGGATTTATTTAAAGCAAGATTTGCGCCTCCAGTTTTTACACCGGCTACAAGCAGGAAGTGTCGCCGTCGGCGCACTCGCTATCAGATCCGCACACACGAAAATCGCCATTTTAATGAAACCAGAGTCTCTTACACTAGCATTTAATTAGTCCAGATCTAATGTAAGTCCGAGCTAACAGCGAACAATAAAGATCGAACATTCTCCTCTAATAATTAGGACTGCTGCTGATAGGGAGCGCCTTCTAATTTTATGTGAATTAATTGGAGCTATCTTGTAGGAAGTGGAGTTTGTGCACTTGTGCATGTGCTACCAAGTGAATAAAAATAAAGACGGTAGATATAATTGTTATGTTTGGAGAAATAGGAGCTTAATAGTTTATGATTAAAGATGTTTTGTTTTTTGTGCATCGAATTTCGACCCGAAAAATCATTTAGACTATGATGTTTTTGTTTGGCTTCGTAAAATCTTTCCTTTTTTATTTTTTCTAAACCTCTATAAAATTACTTGTATGATTAACGGGATGGTAATTCAACAAATTATATAAATTAACTCTTGATAATTGTTTCTATGAGAACGTTAGCTGTTTAACAGTTATTAGGAAAAAAATGGGTTGGCATTATTATTCAGTCGATGATGGCTGAGCAACGATTCTTGTTCCACATTTTGTTATCAATAAATAATAAACATAGAACAAGGAATTGCTCGGCTGTCAACAACTTTACTGGAACAGGCGATAAATAAAATCAGAGGTACATTTAAGGCTAACAATCGGTCTACTTACAATGAAAGAGAATGGCCACCCTCGTCGTGGTATTTACGTAAAAATAGACTAAAATGACAAAGCGGCGCTTGGTTTCAACTGAAATAGTGTGCTTATACCATGATTTTGTATGATAAAGATGTTTCCGTTGAGTTCTTTTTGAATAGAATTTTATCTGTCAAAACATATTTTGTTTTTGATAAAGGGGAATCTACATTTAATTAAATTGATTGGATAACAAATCAAGAGGAGCGCGTGGCTAAATAATAACAGCCGCTCGGTTCGATCTTTAGGTTAAGCCGTGCTTGCCTAGGTTGGTCTGTGGATGGGTGACCACCCTTACATACTGAGTTTACTCCATGCCTCGGAAAGCACGTTAAGCTGTTGGTCCCGGCTGTCATTTGTAGATCTTTGACAGTCGTTACAGGTAGTCAGTGGCCCAAAAAGTCTGACAATCAGACTTACCAAAGGGTATCGTATTACCTATCTGACCTCCACAACCCAGTTAGTACTGACTAACTGGGTTGTGGAAGTCAGATATGGGTTGTGGAAGTCAGATAGGCAGTCGCTCCATGTAAAATACTGGTATTCAGCTGCATCCGGTTAGACTGGAAGCTGACCCTAACATAGTTGGAAAAAGGCTAGGCAGATGATGGACAACAAATCAAGTCAAAGAAAACATTGATGGCGGCCGCGAGAAATAAGAAGAAGAAGAAATACAACAATTAAAGAACAATACGCTTCTCTCAGCTGTATGTAACAACAACGTAGCAGATAATAAGAAACAGACGATATAAACGAAACAATCGTATTACATAGGCCAACATACAAAGTAAACATAATTTACTCTTACTTTAGGTTTACAACCTCAACCATATAAATACTAAACTATCATTGACTGTAACAGTATTGCTAAATGCCTCGACTAGTGAACCCACCTGGCACTTCGAGACTACGACCTAGTTACCGACGCCCCGTCGACGGTCGGTAGAACGCCCCGTCGCTGAACTAGATCGTCAATCTGCCCACACGATCGTTACTATCATAATTTGCGACAAGTCGTTCTTCATGTGCTGCGATTTGTCGAGTTAGACTGATTTGTTTATTTTGATGAACTGTTAACATTTTATGATTATGACGTCTGAATTGATTAGGTGCTGTGTTATGATGGTTATTTATATATGAAATTGCATTGTTTCGAAAATTTATTGCTTTTCTTTACCATTTCATCACTCCCTCTCTCACACTTGCTGCATAAGGATAGGTTCCGAGGTCTGGTCCTGAAGTTGGACTAAAATAGTGGTGTTGAAGTGTTTGTACAAATACTTCAAAACCTCGACCACCACTCTTTACCACTCTTGGCCATTCTTTACCATTTACTACTTTTAAATCAATGTCGTTTTCTTCTTCTTCCCGCCTTTGTCCCATGTCGGGCCGGTGCAATCCGTTTTTTTCTTCCATTCTCTCTTGTCAGTTGTCATTTTATCAATTACTCCCTTTTCAAGAAATCAATGTATTTGACTTTATAGATTTCAATAAAAATGTTGAATAGTTTTTTCTTGCATAACTCAAACATCAACTATTCATTCTTCCACTCCCAAGAAATTCTGACATAACATCGAAAAAAATCGCTTAATCGCAAGTCCAAACAATCCTATACAATCGTTAGTCGCATAACAGTGTCGTAATCGCAATACACGAACGTTATTGTTTATTGTGTTCTTATCGATATGGTCTTTGTACGGAACCAGTGTGTCAGTGCACAATGGGTAGGGAACCTTGGTTTTTGTTGAACCTAGGTAGTTTTGGGTAGGTCATGTTTGTTAGTTAAGGATCTGGTACGATTAATTTATATTTGGTATTGTAATTTTAATTTAATTTTAGCTCTGGATTTAAAGTAAACGTGGAGTTAAAATACCGCTTTGTGTACTGAAAAGGTGCAAACTTTTTCAAGTAAATTAAAGTTTAAGGTCCTAATTGAAATAGGCGACTTAAAAATTGTCTGACTTGACACTTATGTGGAAAAATATTTAGACCGTATTCAGAAATTAATGCATAGCTAATCCAATTCGTTAGCAAAATACGCGCTTTGGACATGGAGTTGCGGACACCAACCCGTTACACAATAAGTACAATAGCAACTCAAGTACTAACCGAAGTAACAATGCAACAGATTAACAACGGTCTTAACCAGAACATGTTTAAAATGAGAAATAGTTAATGCCCACACGTCAGACATAATGCACATTTTATAGATCAAAGTGTAGACTAATTCACAAGAAACTTTTTAAAAGCATTAGCCGTTGCTTTTGCTTCACGTGAAATTGTTTATTTTTCACCAAACTACTGACAATATTCATAAAATAAACGGGTTTTGAACAATGTCTACAGAAATAGTGAGTTTTTACCGTTTTTCGTGTCTTTTTTCACTTTTTTGTAGTTTTAACCTCGCAAAGGTGGCGTAATAAATGATAAACCTACTTGGTTAAAAATTAAGAATGTAGATTCTTTACATGTTGAGTGCAGGCTGATAGAGAATTATTTGCTTTAATTGGCTTATATAATGATTTAGATAGAAATTATTTTACTACCCACCCAGATGCAAAGTTCTCAACGAAACCTAATAAGACACCAGATTACTCCAGACAGACGGCTGAATAGCAATTTGTCGTCAAATTGTTTTACAATCTTTCGACCCAGTGCTTTATTGCTGATTGCATGAATATAATAATATGACAGGTATAGGTAACTACATATGAATCAGAGTAAAGTATGTACTGCAAATGCAAGCCTCAATTAGTAAACTTGTCAGTGAATTTAATAAACTTTTTAAATTAATATTCTTTGAAGCTATAGTTATGAGAAAAAAGAACATGGCTATTTCAGTCCATAGAACTCTGTGAAGCCCTTTGTTACAAGATATAATCAAGTAGAATGTCGTAACTCCTGAACCAGTAATTTTATAATGACAGACAAATCTACCACAGTCCGCTAGCATTTAGCTCAATTGCTGTAACCATAGATCTAGATCAGATCCAACGCCCACCAACTTCAGTTTCGTAATTGTCCTCATAATACCGACTACCAAAAGTACATTGTGGCGCCGACTGGTCCTATATCCTGAATATTCAATACTACGAATTAATTTGAACTCTATTTTGAATCGACCAAGGCCTGCTATAGAATATTCAGCGACCGGAACATGTGCCATTCCAGAAACATTTTGCACGAACTTAATGTCCTCGATTCTATTGTCTTCGTCGATAGCTACAACTACATTTGCTGCTTTGGAATGTCGTGGATTTCTGTTTTGCGCTTTACCGTGTGGACTTAAAGATGGTTTTGGAGTTAGTGGATAGAAAATTTTACGTGGTATACTGTGTGATATAATTGTTTGTTTGTTATATTGTCCACATAATTGTAGCTGTAGATACGTTTGGAAAGTAGGGCGACATTGAGGTAGGCTGTTGTAAGAGATCGCGTTGGTCAGTGTCAATGAATTTGTTTCAGACATTACGCAAACGTTTTGCAGTTATGTTCTTACAAATTGAATATCACTTTTTATTTGTAAACTAAGTTGCAAAAGTGAAAAGATTACGAAATTGAGATGCACATCAAACGATATTGTAAATATTGAATGGTTTAATGCTGATTTTAGTGTTTCTTTTATTATGTGTAATCTTTATGAATATTTGATCCTCGCTTGAATATCTTATATAATAAAAGAAGATTTTCGAGTCTTGAACTAGTCTTCCAAATAATTTAAACTACTTTTCAAAATAACAATAAGTAGTCGTTTTGATATTTTACTATCTTTTGGTCCTTCTATCTGTTTGTAATAATCAAGCTTTTGCTTCAAGCTGTACTTATCGATTAATAATTCCTTCGAAGGTTCTTGTAGTTGATTATGTATTGTTTTATACCATAGTTACGTCATCAAGACTTTGTCCTAAGTTCTAGCTAGACCTAAACCCGAGATGTGGTTTTACAGCTTTTGCGTAATACAGTTGTGTTAACTCAACCTATTTCCACCAGCCATGCCTAGTTTAGAATTGGAGAAATCAATAAATGCCATCTAGATTTAATAATCCTGATCAGACCTGTCATTGCTTCCTCGATTTTATGATTTACTTGATTAGTGGACAGACCGGTTCTGGAGAAAAAAGAAAAACTTGATCAATCATTAATAGTTGCAGTGAAGTAAAAAAAGTCATTTGTTTTGTACATAACTCCGATTACTACTGCCAGATTTCTTACTTAGGTATGCACAAGTAGGTATATTATTTTTGAATACATAATTTTCACATTGGTTCGTTGAATCGACCACTGTATCACTCGTCAGCTGCTGCCCGCGTCCTCGTCGTATTATCTCCCTGCCCTTGTTCCATGTTACTTGGGGTCGGCGCAACACATTTTTTCTCCCATTCTCCCCTGTCAATGGTCACGCTATCATTTTCCCTTTTTTCCTCGTCGTAAGGCACTCGGTAATAGTTTTACATCAATGAAAGATTTTCTGAAATGAGACGTTTCGAAGATTACCTCCAAACTTGCAAACTTTACCTTTTCTATAATATTAGTTATAAAATTCTGAGGGCCTAGAAAACTTTCAAAGGACAGGCTTTCAAAGGTTTTTTATTTCTACTACTACCTTATTTTAACAGGATGGATATAAGCTTTTGGTAGCAAACAATCCGATACATTTCTTCGCTTGCACATCATCGTTATCACAGATAATTTTGGTAGCAAACAATCCGATAAATTTCTTTGCTTGCACATCATCGTTATCACAGATAAAACGTCGTCTAGGCTCTCCTGTTCCAGTAGCCTTGATCAATCAGTGATCACTACAAAGCATTATTGTTCATAACAAATACCAGCTCATGGGAAACACTGCTTGGAACTTCACCCGAACCATAAAAGAGCATTACTAATGAATAAAAACATTATCGATTCCATAAATATCAATTAAGAACATTATCTTGCTAAACTAGAGTATCGGTAACTGATAATGATCGTTCTAAAACCATTAAAAGAACCCATTGTTCTGAAAAGGTTTTATAATTTTATTGCGTGTTTACAAATTGATAATGGATTCAGGAAGTTTTAGATTCATTGCTTTAAGATTAATATCTGATAGAATAATCCTTGTCTTATTTAGTTGAACAATCTGTTTTAACATTTACGTTTACTTACTTTATGTGTTACGATGGAATCATAATATTCTCTGATGTTAAGTGATACCTACGCTTGTTAAGGGCAAACCAACAACTAGAATAGGTACTATTTATTTTTTGGTTTCTCATATCTCTCAATACTGCAGATCTGCTGGAAGTTAAACAATACCTTTGTAATCTTCTATCTTTATGTATTTATCTTTGTAATTTTTTTTGTAAATCAATTTTAATGATTTAACCAAAAGCCATCTTACAACCTCTGAATTCAGTTTAGTTGTATCTACAAACGGCCTAGTAGTAGTCATACATATTGTACCGGCCCGCAAGAATTAGCAAACATTCCCATTCCTAACTCCAGCAAGTTTACAAACAAAACCAGTTCCTTTTACATGAAAAGGCTCACTTTCATTAATCGACCTTTAACAATTTAAATTATCCACTTTACCTACTTAAAATCGCAGTCGCGTGCTAGATCTAATTTATAAAAATGGCCGCCAAGCAATTCCAATTCTAACAACTCGTAAGAACTCAATTAAGATTTTAAACTTGGTAGAGCTGGCTTCTTGACGCCTAACGCTGATTAACTAAAAATAAATATAGTGGTCAAACGGCATTTTAATGTTAATAGACGTATAGTTAACGATACTGAGGCGTATCGGGGATGTGATGGACGAATCTCACATCACAATCTTTCTACAGCGAGATTCTCAATTCAAATAATTGTCGATTACATTTTCCAAGTTTTCCCCGAAGAGAAATCGCTTATAGTAAACGGAACCACCAATTATCCAGCCGGACTTACATATGCTACTGCTGCTTCGCCTATTCATTAATGTCTATCACCACACACCGCAGAGGATGCCAGACAACATTCACAATATTTTGATTGACACTGACTTAATTGCTTTTTACGGCTACCAGACGTAACAACACGATCCCTTCTAAACTTAGACGAGCTACAATTAAAGATACAGATTTTATAAATGTACACACATCAAAAGTATCTAGGGATCAACATATATTTTTGCAATAACTTTTCTCCTGATTGATATTAATTAAAATTTTCTTTAAGGATTCATCAAATAAAGTGTTTTCGTTTGTCACAGTAACGATAAACCAAGTCACCTTTGCATTAATAAAGAAATTTGCCATTTTCCTAATAAAGGGATTTTTGACATTTGAACCACTAACATTAAAGTTCGAAAAAAAGACTGAAATAACAGTTTTCTTTAAAATTTTATTGGGTAACTTAAACAATTAATAATCCGTGTTTCTACCGCGAACACTAACAACACAAGAACATCGGTTTGGCATACTCAAAATGAGTTCATCCAAATCACGCTGTGGAATGGCCGCCCATGTTCGTTGCAACAACAAAAAAAGGTCTTCTTGCGACTGGATACCCTCCATATTCGGCAGAGCTCTTCTCTGTAGCATATCCCATGCATGCTCAATCGGGTTCAAGTCTGGCGACTGAGCAGGCCAGGGCAGGACATTGATGTTAGCTGCGGCGAGAGTCTGTCTTACAACTCTTGCGGTGTGCGGTCGTGCATTATCATGCATTAACTGAAATAAGGGACCGATTTGCACTTGTAGAGGAACGATGACGTCTGATACAATCGTCTCAGCATAAATTTGAGCGTTGAGGTTGCCTCTGATCCAAATCAACTCAGTTCTTCCGCCGATCCAAATACCCGCCCATACCATGATGGTTCCACCACTATAAGGATGGACTTCCTGGCAGGATTTTAATCGCTGTTGGCGTCCAGGGGTTCTCCAGTGTCGTATACGTCTTGTATCCGGTCTCATACCAAAACGAGACTCATCAGAAAAGCACACGAAACGCCATTGTTCTTCTGCCCAATTTCTGTGTTTAAGAGCCCATTGATATCGAATCCTACGATTGTGCATTGCTATAGGTGGTACCCGTAGCGGTCTTCGGGAATGAAGGTTCACTTCATGCAAGCGGTTTCTGACTGTTTGGTCGCTAATTAAGTTCCCTGAAGAGTGATGAAGCCTCACGGCTAACATCATGGCGGTTATTGTTGGAGCTCTTCGAGTTAAGATTTGAATGTATCGGTCTTGTCTCCGTGTGGTGCAGCGATACCGTCCTCCATGGCGCTCAGCCACGGTACCAGTGCTTCGGTAACGTGTCCAAAGTCGACTGATAACACTCTGACTTGTATTCAGAGCTAAAGCTACAGTACGTTGCCGGGAACCAGCTTCTATCATTCCCACGGCTCTGAGCATTTCTTCCCTGCTTAAATGACGTCGCCGCTCCATAATAACGTTGGTTTTAATCAGTAGTAGGGAAACAGTAGCACTAATAATGTCTTCAATGCGTTGTATGTTTTTATAGGGAAAATATTGACAGCTTATTTTCATCTTTTACTCGAATTTGATTGAGAGTTCCTGATTCAAATTATGAAATGCACCAAAAAGGATCCATATAAATTTATAAAATCATAAATTTATTACAAAGCCACATCTCAATCTCAAGAAATCCGCATAAAAATGCTTGATCCCTAGACATTTTTGATGTGTGTAGATAAGGTTAATACAATTGGTCAGTTGCTTAAACCACAAGCAGTGGATTCAGTGAAGGCATTCCACCAGATTCCTGATCACATCAAAGATAGTCATGAAAGTGATAAAACAATGTCCGTATCTTTAGAATTCAATGTGTGAATAATAAAATAAAATTAAAAAGCACTTATTGCGTGTACTTAACGTATAAATTCGAACAACAAATCAGTTTGATGTGTCAACACGTACATAGACTTTTCTACGCTGATCTAAACTGTCAATATATGCAAATATCGTGCATATCTGATGTTCGGGCGCACGTGGGTTAGTTTAAGTCGCTTCTGTCGTTTAATAAAAAGATTAGTGGTGTTGATTCGGCCCACGGAGGCGCGTTCCGTATTTCTGTTCCTGTATAAAGGGTGATTCACAAGTTGTAGACGAGAAATTGAAACTGTTAGACAAAGTACCAAACAACTTCAAAGTTTTCTTTGAATTTCCTTTCTGAAACGAGAAGGGTGTGAAAACTATAGTACTTTTGAAAGACATGACAGTCCAAATCTTTTAAAAGATGCTCGAAAAACTGAACTAGTCAAACACAGCAAAAGTCCAAAACATTCAGAAACCTAAGATGCCTCCTCCTGTATTACTCGAAACGAAATATGTATTATGGAAAACCATTATCGCGATTTCCAACATAGGTACAGCAATACATTGTGTATTTGCCTCAACATGAACTCGTATTTCTTGTTGCTACTCGCTTGTTTAGAGATGAATGTCACATGTTTTGTTCTACGTTGCTATTTGATGTGAATTTCGCGCTTGTGGCGGTCATCATGAATTTGACATGAGCTACAGCTGTGAAATTTATATTGTTTTTGTTTTGTGCTGTTTTAGACACATTTTTAGGTATTTATGATAATTTTATTTGCAAATTCTGGTTTACTGTTTAGGGATAGGTTTTATATTTGTACTAGCTGATGCCCACGGCTTCGCCCGCCCGCAACTTATATACTAAAACCTTCCTCTTGAATCACTCTTTCTATTATGATGCGGGTATCCGCATCAAAATCCGTTGCGTAGTTTTAAAGATTTAAGCATACATAGGGACAGACAGACGCGGCGGGGGACTTTGTTTTATAATATGTAGTGATGATGATAGTGATAGTGAAGTCAATGAGGGCCAGACATTTAAAGACATGCTGATATGTATTTAAACTTAAGTAATGACGTTATTTGGAGTCTAAAAACATTATAGTTATCGAGGCTTCAAAATAACATAACTTCACGTTTGTAATCCCCAAAGGGTTAGGCAGAGGAGTGCCCAATAGAACACCCATATTTTGTTAGTCATGTTTAAACCCCGTGTCATAGGGCCACGGTGAGCCATTTGCTAGACTGGAACGATGATAGAATAACCCAGAATTTAACGCTCAACGGTAGCGCATGTGACCACTAAACGACCAAGCTAAAAAAATATTTCTCCAAAACTTGCCACAGCGGTTTCCCTTTTATCTCCTCAACTTTTACTACAACCATTACAAAACTAACCTTTGCTCTAATTCTGCAAATAAAAAAGCCCATAGAACTAGGTAATTCCGTGTTACACAGGCAATAAAGATGGTATCAAACGCGTCTGTACACGTTCGGAGACGGTGTGAAAATGACAAAGTGAAAGTGGGCCCTACGCAGTGACAATGTAATCGGAAGATCTCACGCGCATCTCGGTGTTGGCGATAAATGCGCACGCGACGCGAAACTAGCGGCCTCTTGTGTAATAGTGTCTAAATCTTTGTAAATATTGATTTGTGTTGATTAAAATTGGGTGTTTTAGTAATCATTGGGTTGGGTTTGATAACAGTAATTGTGATTGATCCCGTAAAAGGGGAAAAAATTGTGAAATATTCACTGTTTTCAATACATATTCATTTAAAGTTACATTTGATCTAACGTATTCAATTATTGATAGTTCGATTTTGAGCCTTTCGTTGTTACCTACTTTGCCTCAAATAAAGTAGGTTGTATTGTATTGTATAACGGGCTGGTGTCCGCAATTCCACGTCAAAGAGCGTATTTTGCGTATGGGCTATAATCCACCACGCGGGCCCAGTGCGGATTGGTAGATGTCACATGTCTTCGAATTTTTGGTTCTAGGACATGCCGGTTTCGTCACGATACAATACAATACAAAGTAGAGTACCTATTGATTGACATCTTCTTTTTACCTGTCCTTCTAATACAAACGTACGTACCTACGTATAGACTATTACTGCTATAAACAACATTTATAACTGCATCCAAAACATTACTATCTGACCGACATCAATTAAGATCATCAATAGACAATTGTTTCTGACAATCGAAGCATTGATAAAATATCGATTACTGTACCTATTCGATTATATGTCGACCTTGTGCTTTCAAGTTGATGGTTTCGGGTTTTCAATCAATCATCGTTTGATTTTTAGGTCATAGCTTGTGTTGTTATAGATAATTAACTATTGAATTTGGAACCTAGATGACCTTTGATCGTGTAGGTATTAGAAATGAGAAATAAAAGTTTAAAATCATCAAGTAAAAGATTCACTCAACCTCTCAGATTAATTTATAAATGTTAAGATTCTTGCTATCGTTTCTTGAAATCTTAAATGCACTTCAAACAGCTTGATAATACCTTCGTCAAAATTTAAAACTTCTATCTGTCATTAAGAATCTAAAAATTTGCAATGTGACGTCATAAGTAACGTAATTTATGAAAATCGTAAAATACCTTACATACTTTTAGTTAATTAAATGCTATTTCAACATTTATTTGCATTTTGTGACAGAAAATTATACAAATGACATTTATGCAGTGTCGTAAGTGGCTAGTCTTGCTATTTGACTAAAACTAATGGCGAAGAATAAATAGCTGATTTTAATGTTTTTGAATGCAAGTATTGGATACTGAATAAATCATGTAAGTACAAACATATAATCCAAGTACTTTGTCTATTTACTGAAAAAGCAGACCAGATTTTGTGAAAGATGGCACAATATGGTGAATAAAGAAACATATTGAAATGATAATGAAGACACATAAGATTTAGGTAAAGTAGAAAATTTTATCCCTAAATTGGTGGAAATAGAAAGATGGCGATGAACTGAGATTCAACCTCTTCACAGTTCATGTTTTGCAACCCAGGTAGCCCAGGTAGCCTGGTTTGCAAAACATGAACTCTTTGCTAAAGATTGCAGTAGCTTAAAAAGCGTCAAAAAAGAACCTTAACAAAACCTGAAATAAAGAACTAAATCTTTTAAATCTTTGCCAGTACAAGTTTGATTGACAGACTGACTAAACTAAAAAAAACTTATTTCGAAACTCATACAACAATTAGTAATGTGTTACCATAATAGGTAGGTAATTTATTTTGATCATAAAACGGCAGTAAATATCTAAATGCAAGATTATCACGCCATATGCAGCCTCAGGCGAGAAGTAAACTTTTCTTAATAAATGAAGGCCTTGAACGACCTTGAGCGGATGCATTAGAGTGGCGGAGCGAGTAGCGATTCTAAAAGAATGCAATGACTAGTAAAAATAATTGTGAAATGGCAACTAGAAGCAGATTTTTATAAAATGAAGACTGAAATCATTTCCAAGTAACTTTGGAAAATCCAAATGGTAATACTTTATGCAGATAAAGAATAATAATAAATTGATAACAATGCTGAATTTAAAATGACAATATCCATTTGACAACGGAACGACTTGAAAATGACGCAAAGATATAGATAGGTAAGAAATATGGCATTAGATGACAGCCAGATTAATATGCAGATTAAAATCCGAGAAGAAATAACTGTAAGAAATGAAAAGAATGGTTAATCATGAAGTAAACTATAGCACCAAGGTTAGCTACAGGCAATGCTGTAATTTATACTACGAGACATTTAGAAAGAAAATCACAAAATGGTAAATTTCCGTTTAACAGCGGAAGCACATCTTAATAAGTACTTGTACTCGTGACCCAAATGATCAACACTTAATTAAAATTAAATATTAACGACTTTATAGCCAACTTACCTATTAATTTAAACTTTAATTGCATTTATAAATTAGTTTATTTAATTGAAGAACTAAAATTCAATTTTATTTCTTGTGTTATACGAGTAGTTATATCAATATCTATTAATTCTATCAAAAATTGTTATGATATTATTGGAATTGATTATTATCAGACTAAAGTATAGGTGCCTACTCATCAACTGAAATATTTACCCACTTTACCTGTTGATAGACTTCGAATTGCTACATGTCATCGTCATCATCTGCCTAAGACCTAAGACTGGTTGTCAGACTTTTTGGGCCTCTGACTACCTAACGACTGTCAAAGATCTACAAATGACAGCCGGAACCAACGGCTTAACATGCTTTCCGAGGCACGGAGGAAACTCGGTATGTAATGGGTCACCCATCCACAGACCAACCAAGGCAAGCACGGCTTAACCTAACGATCGACCCCAAGCGGCTGTTATTATTTAGCCACGAGCTCCTCAAATTGCTACACGTCCTTTATTTAAATTAATTTTGAAATTGTCATAATTAAACTTTTCTGTCAAGAATTTATCAGTAGCTCCCACGGAGTCTGGATTATTGCCCGGTTGATAGCTATAGGCTCGACTCCTAATACATGAGACGTAAACATAACTGAGGAAATCTCGGTGTACTATTAGGAACACTTCTACCTAAAAGTTCTGGGATCACAGGCGTAATTTTGTGTTATGTTTTAACATTCTCTTCATCACCGTACATATTTATTCTATAAGACGATGTCTGTTCTATTTAGATAATCGTGATAGGTCAGTCTTAGTGTCTAAAGCCCTCCCATTTACTTTTACAGTTGCATTGTCTTGTTGTTTCAGTGTGTTCAATTTAATATCTTCTGAATGTTCAAGTACAATTTCAAAAGTATCTCGTCCTGCTTTGATGAATTTGTTGTAACAATTCCTCCGTACGTCCTTCCTATCTATTAGTGTTTCTATTGTAACAACTTCAGCTTTTACTATGTGCGTGTCGGAGCTAGCGGCTTCATCAAAGTTTTAAAACAGCATTTATATAGATACAAATTTAAAGTACTATAGCTAAACGTCGTTCGCTTGTACTTATAGTAATTAATTCGGGGACGACGCCGCATGTCTTCTGCTTCCATACTACACACATCAACACGGTCTAGGGATATTTTTAAAAAAGCGAATTACTATCAATGTGTTAATTGTTTATATGACATGTATATATTTAAAAGATACGTTATTTAATATTCTACCATTTTTTAATAATGGTTAAGGTATAGATTAAAATTTCAGGATTTTATGGAAAAAAAATGAAGCATAGACGGAAACCGTATATGAATGAACTTTTAATTTGTGAGTAAAAACTGAAAAAAATAGAAAAATCATTTAATTTGTGTTTATAAACTTGAAGTTAGTAGTCTGAGAAAGCGCCCATGATGTTCATAACACATCGGCAACGATTCGGCATGCTCAGAACAAGGTTGTCAATGTCTTGCTGCGGAATATTGTCCCATGTCCTTCTGAGGTGCGCAAAAAGTTGATCTTCTGTAGCCAGATTTTCAGGAACTTCCTTCAGAGCTCTTCTTTGCAGCATATCCCACGCATGCTCAATGAGATTTAGATCTGACGATTGAGCAGGCCAGTCTAAGGCCCTAACATTATGTGTATGTAACCAAGCTGCTACCGTTCTCGCCGTGTGTGCCCGGGCATTGTCGTGCGTGAGCAGGAAATCTTGCCCCATTTGTGTTCTGTGGGGCAAGATTACGGGCCCCAGCACCTGTTGGACGTATCGTTCTGCCGTCATATTGCCCCGCACCCAAACGAGATCCGTCCGTCCTCCTAGACGAATTCCTGCCCAAACCATAATTGTTCCTCCTTGGTATGGGTGAACTTCCTGAGGGTTCTGGAGACGGCTCCATCGTCCAGGAACTCGCCAAACACGCGTCCTTCGTGAATCTGGATGGAAGCCGAACCTGGATTCATCCGTGAACAGCACATTGGACCATTGGTCACGGCCCCAGTCCACGTGGTTCCGAACCCATTCTAATCGTGGTCCACGATTGCCTCTCCGTAAAGGTGGGACCCGGAGTGGTCTACGAGAGCGTAGATTGCTTTCATGCAGTCGCCTTCTTACAGTTTGGTCACTCACAAGCACTTGGTGTTCCACTCGCAGCCTTTGGACCAATTGAGTCGCCGTTGCATTTGGTTGTGCTCGCGCAGTAATTTGCAAAAATCGGTCTTGTCTGGGGGTAGTGATGCGACTTGGCCCCCGGTGCCTCTCCGCTACTTCACCTGTGGCACGATAGCGTGTCCACAATCTTGAAATTACATTTTGATGGGTCCCTATGGCCTCAGCAACATTACGCTGAACAGATCCAGCTTCCAGCATTCCCACAGCTCGTAACATCTCCGCCCTCGTCAAATGTCGGCGTTGCATGGCTACAATACCTCAATTTTAACTTTATCTTTCGTTTAAAAATGAAAAAAAACTGTAACTAAACGTAATTCGTATTGTTTTCTAAATTTCGCACAAATGAAAATTCCCTCTCCTATACATCAAGACATTTTTATGCCACCGAAACAAAAGAATTTTCAAAAATTTGAATTTGGAATTAGTCTGAGATAAATTACAAACAAATCGGTGTATAAAAGATTCCAATGCGGCCAGTACTTTTCGAGTTATTTAATTGAGTATGAAATATCCCTAGACCGTGTTGATGTGTGTATTACTCGTCATCTCATCAGACACCTCCTTTCTTGCCATATCATCCTTTACACAGTCCATCCATCGTTTCTTTGGTCTTCCTCTACTCTTAAACCCATCCACATTCATACTCAACACTTTCCTCACAACTTTACTATAGCTAAACATCAACACATAAAAGCTTCTCAGTCATCTTCATATTACCAACATCTTTTAACATTATGCCTCCGGTCTTATTTATTTTTAACCATTTAAATTACATTCACTTCACAACATTCAATTTCATCTAAATCATCATGCGATGCTCCGTCGATGTCGAAACGATATCGCGTCGGACCCTCTAAATTGCTTACTTGACCTTTTGCCATAAACATTTTGAGTTCGTTGCCTTTAATGCCTCTAATTCATCTATTGCAGGATGTTAGAGTCTAAATTAAGAGCTAATTGCAGGTAAAATGGTAAATGTTGTTGACTTAGGTAACTTGTGTTAGTCCGTAAGTAGAATTCGAGGTTACGCAGATATTTGTGCATACAAATCTGTCTGTGGCATTTATGTTAAGGAGTTTGTTCAACATTGCATTTATCAATATGACTTATGGCGTCTTTGGAAATTCATAATTGATTGTTGAATTATTATCGTTTTGATTTGAGTTATTTGCGTGTTTTCTTAGGTTCCATACTTATGATATTTTTATTTCTTTTCAGGTAAGCACATCAAGCCCTTTTTTAGTTTCGAAATGGATCTCAGCGGTTACGTATGTATTTAATTAAGCTTTAACCTGGACTTTTCAAAGTAATGGCGGCTAATTTCATTCAAATTTTTCTTCAATTTTAACATGCTTATTGTAGATAGTGCCTATCAAGACACTATAGCACCATTAACTTATTGAACCATATTCCTTTACGACCTGCATGAATAAAAATAATGTGACAAAAAGTGGCGTCTCGGTACACAGTAAATGAATGCAAATCTGAGTCGAAAATGTCGTGCAGTCGACATCCTGGTGCCAATGTTTCAGTAGGTGTGATGAAGGTCGACCGGTAAAATCAACGCTTGGTTTCGAACACAATGTTGTTGATATAGTGAAATAGTACTACTGTTGGAACAATGAAAGTTATGTTTGATAGATGGCTAAAAAATAAAAGATTTTCCATCGGCAAAAATCAAACTTCCGTACAATCTCTTTAAAGTTCTCTCGTAATGCAAGGTTCTCTGTTTAAGCTCTGCTTTGTTTGTCGGTGCATTTAGAATTCTTATTAAGTAGTTTTGTTCAACTTTCCCTGATAGAGGAGGCACATGAGAGAGTGCTAGTCACTCATAAAGAAATATTATGTTGTTTGAAGATCTTGTCTTTTCTTTTATCTTGTTTTTTCTTGTGTTTGGGTCACCTGTTATTTCAGCAGAAAGGTTTGAACAAAATTACCCATATAAGATTTGATAATCGTAAGACATTATTATTTAATATTATAACCTCGTCATCATCATCATCAGCCTATTAATGTTCCCACTGCTAGGACACAGGCCTCCTCTCTATGAGAGGGAATGGGCTATAATCGACCACGCGGGCCCAGTGCGGATTGGTAGATGTCACATTTTATAACCTTACAACAAAAAAAACCACAGTGTGTGCTCGTAGACGTTCAGATTTCAATCATCAATTTACAAATGACTAAATTAAAAGATAATACTTCTGATATTTTAATAATCAACAATACTCACAAGTTGACAGTACCAGCAACAAAAAAGATCTCTAGTAAGATTATACGAATTGCCAAAAACTTATTTGCATCTAATTTCGGCACAATGTGTCATCTGTCAACGACAATCACGGAAGAACATGTCAAAACATCACCTTGTATCTCTCAATCAATTTTTTCTATACTATGACATCATACAAAATGAAGATGTCTCAAGATTTTTCTTGAGTAAAAAATATTCAAGACGAGTGTAATGCCCGGAGCATGGTCAGTTGTTGATAAATGGCGCTAGTTCTCCGTTACCCTTGAATAATTGGCGTGAATCCATCGTATCTGGCTTAGAACTTGGCAATGTGTAACAAGCATGCTAATACAAACAAGTATGTACCTATCTGACATTTTTGTTTGGTTCCCAGATAATCAAATTATTTTCTCATTTAGAGGTATCAATATCCCTTGAGGTTTTTGTTTCTTTACCTTCCACTTGTAGTCTTCTAGAATATTTAAGCCTGCCTCTACGCTGTAGGAAACAATTTTTCTCTGCGAGGTTACATTAGTTAAGATAGTCTCCTTTATATAATTTTATTGGAATTACAAAATAAGTAGCCTTAAATTAGGCTGTTGCTGTCTCGGTGCTCAAAGAGAAGATATCGTAAAAAAGATATATAAACTAGTTGTAGCGTTACCAATATTTGAAGATTTCTGATCCTTTATTTGACTTTACTTTTTATTTCAAAACCGTCATCGATCGATCACCCAAAATTGAAACCAGTTCGAGTAAATCATAAATAACTGGGTGCAGTTCCCATAATTTATGTATGTCCTGAACTTTAGTACTAAATTGTACGAAATGCTAGATCGCTGCCCGTTTGGTAAGAACAATTAATTATTGAGGCATTACTCTCCGAACAATCTTGGTTAATGTCAGACTAGACGGTATTGATGAATAAGTCTTAGTTCCGAAAGTGAATCTTAATATTTCACCATTAGCCAGAAGCTCCAAGACAACATTAAACAAGTATTTTTTTTAAAGTGCTAAACCCAGGAAAACCCTGAAACTGACATACTCGTACTAGTTTCTACGTCAACCAAAAATACATTTTCTTTTCGCTTTGGTAGAACCGGTTTCAAAGTTTAAATATAGGCGCTGTGTCACATTTTTGCATAAATTATGAAACCTCTTTAACTTTGCAAACTTTCTTGAATTAACACAATCGGAAGAAATTAAACTTTCTAACAACTACGAGTACAATATCGAGGTCAGATGACAATAATTCCTGTCCTTTATTCTTATACATTTTTTAAACATTATTTGCTTTTTTATTATGATTATTAATTAATATAATAATATTATTGTCTAAATTCAAAACAATGCCTCTACTCGTTCCATTAAAATAAACCTTGATTCTCTTAGAAGTAAAAGTATTTCTCTAGCGAACCCAAAACAGGAAGGCTTAGGTACTTCGGCCCAAGGTAATTTAGTAATAGCCGATACCAAGGCACGGTTAGAACACTTAGCGCTGTACTAGATCAGCTATGTCTTACAAAACGGCGAGAAACCGAGCAGTAATAATGAGCACGTTAAGTAATATAAAGGAATGCTTAATGATGTTAATCTTAGATTTATAGCGTAACGATCTGACATAATTTCGTATTGGAAATCATAAAGTATGAGTATGAAATACCGAAGCAATGTTTGTTAGCTTTCTGGATATGAATGAAAATATACCTACTGCAAAATGACTTATCACTTTTAAATTAAATGTCGCACAACACATAGCCTTAAACGGTAGGTCTAGAAGCATACAATTTTGTACTCCTAAACGAATAGTAGTTTGTCATTTTCAACGACGAACATAAATAAATTCTTTATTTCATATACAGGGACAATATTGTTACAGACATCTTAAAGTACAACATACAACAATAATTATGTCCCTCAGATAGGTCCCCTGGCTATCGAACTAGGTTTTCACCTGTAACTTAGGAAATTCTCATCGGAGACGCTGCTTGTTGAACCATACATTCCGCAGTAGTCCATAAAAGAAAAATAATTGAAAATACGCAAAGGTCAAAATTAAACTATACTTATAAACAAATGAAATGAAAGAAAAAGAAAGTAATATTACTGACATTGGTCTAAATAAGACTACCTATAACAGAAAATAAATAGACCGTTGTTAATGCTACAGATAATGAAAACGATAGAAAGAAAGTGATAGTGCTGTAATCAATTGATTTTACGCATGATATGGAATCGATTGTCGATACTCGGGATACGGAAAGCTTTGCAACGGAAGCGTTTATTGTTAACAATCCTATTATTGACAAATCACATTCAATTTTCAATCTTTTCATGCTGGTGATAGAGTCTAATTTTAATAGACTTCTTTACATTTTCACTGGAAGTAGATAAGTAGAAGCAAATTGCTACAATATGGTTCGTTTCATTTCATAAATTAGTATGCTTTCTTGTTAAACTACACGAGTATAACATGATACATTCGTTTTCGTTTCTAATACTGTTTCAATTGAGTTTGAACCGAAATGTAGATACTTTCATTGCTATCCTTATCGGTCTTTCGATGTGTTATTTTGCTTAAGAATATTATAATTTTCTGGTTTGTATACCTAAAAATCATTATTATAGTCATCCATATGATACCAGAGAGAGAATAGGTCGACATGTCAATTACCATTTTAACTTCACCTACACTGTAGGAAACTGTATTTCAGTACTACAACGTAACGTAATTTCAATGTAATTTTATAAATTATCGTACTCACGTGTATTACAAAACAAACACTTCCTTTCAACTTTACCAAATGGGAATGTTCACACAACGAATTATATTCGTGCACATCTCGATCGCTTCAATTGACCCGATTTCGAAGGCAAGGCGACAGAGCGCCTGCGCATCCGATCACCTCAGTCCTTGGCACAGAACGAATACTTCCATGGATCACAACACAGGCCCTATTGTTGTTCCATAGACAATGTTGACCTACAACGAACATCTTTATGATGCGTAAGAGTGGATTTGTGGAGGGCATTCGATAGAATGGCTCGGAATGCTAATATCGAATTTGCATTGTGTGAGATGGGAATACATGGATCGTTGGTGGTATGTAAGTGAGTAAACATGCAAAATAATGGGAGGCAATAAAAAATATAACATGGGTTTGTATCATTGACTTGTAAGCCTTTCCCACAATACTAAACGTGAATTTAAGATCTAAGAAGCTAACGTTTAGGCAGGCTAAGTAGACAATGAATGAAGACTAAGTGCATGCGCAATTACGCATGATATGTGTTGGTAGCCTAATTTGAGAACACGCGAATTATAATTCATATTTGGCTCTTTTAGCTTGAGCACTGCTATCTAGTCTTGTTGAGAACCTCCAAATGTAACTTTATCAAAACCAGCTCACTAAAAATTAATAAAATTCTGATTAAGTTGTCGCAACATTAAAACAGGACTTAATGGAAGCTGATAATTAGCACTTACTAAAATAATTTACCAGCAACTGTCATTAGATCATACTTTCTCCTACTAAATATATCTTAAATAGCTTGTATACATGACATAAAATCTGCTCAAAGATAATAAATACATTCATTAGTGGCCCTGCGGCGATTTGTTTTTATAACTCGCTGAGACCTGTTATATCGAAGAAAGCTATTGTTTAAGTAGTCGGTCTTGTTGCTGTACAATTTCTAATAGACTTTCCATCGTCACCTTTTTAATGTCATCATAAAACAGTATCTTCAATTCTTCGCGATAATTGAAGCTGGGACGAGTTAATGTTATTTGAAATAATTACTTCAACTACTCACAGCCCGATGGATGGAGAGGGAGAGGAAGACGAAGGAAACGATGAAGGGATTGTGTGAGGAATGACATGAAAGAAAAAGGAGTAAATGATTGTTTGACGGTTGACAGAGGAGAATGGAAGAAAAAAACGTATTGCGCCGACCTCAAGTAACATGGGACAAGGGCAGGAAGATGACTAGGTTCGAAGGTGACTCAACGGTAGGATTAGTCACTAATAGTTGGTAATGGGATGGGTAACAGCACCCACCATAGGTACCTACCTACGTAAATCATCTGCAGATCAAGGTGGTTTATCGCTCTCGAAAATGGAGGAACTTATATTCAGCTTTAAACGGTCAGACCTTAAGAGGTGTATATTTTATAATTACGTAGGTACCAGCCATTATATTCAACTTCCCCAAGAAATTCTCAGTAACATAAAATTGAAAATTGAACGTCATCCTTGTTCAAAGATATTGCATCTAAATCAACGCATATTTTTGCAACGGACACTATGAAAGGGGCTGCGTTGTATTCAGCCGTTTCTATGGAACGTGAATAAGACAAGCCACAAACAAGGAGTTTACACAAGAATCGAGAATAGCTATTGATATTACCATTCATGGTGAATCGTTTACTTTCCATACATATGTACTAACATGAGATATAGGGCTAAGTTCATTTTTGCGTCAAATTTTAGTAATAAGAGAATAGGCGAGACAACAAAAAAAACTAATTAGTCCGTCAGTTAGATTATCAAAAAATATTTGACCCGTGTTTTTTCTTTTGTTACGTAAACCAAAATTGACGAAGATATGACGCTTTTAAAATTCTCAATACGTCACGCCTAGGTATAATTTTTACCTAGTTCTGACGTCACGAGCCCCTACTCCCGAGTTTTGATGCGTTTTATCTTTGTCAATATTCATTTATTTACAACAACAAAAAATACGTGTCCATTAATTTCTAATACTCTAACTGACGGACTAAATAGATTTGCAATTTTTTGATATTGTCGTCATGCCTATTTTTAAGGGCTATATACCCTCAAATTAGCATGATCCTCCGTTACTCCTTAAATACTGCAGCATTAATTTTGAAATAAATATATGGTAAAGTTGAGGATTAATGCTAAGTCCTATGTGTAACGAAAACACGATTCGATAAACTTTTCTCGATAGAAAGAAATTCTAAAGTTACCTCTAAATCGATCAATGACCGCTACCTAAAATTAGATCATGAAACTTTGCATACTAACTGAACTAACTATAAAGCAGTAGTCTTATGTGTTTTATTTTTTTAGTCCAATCAATAGATTTTTTGTAAATCGCAAAAAACCACTCATTTCGCACTATTCGGCGGCAGTGACTGATGTAACAACCGCTTTGTAGTGCAAGCTGATTAGAACTTTATTCTAACAGAATTTCAAACGAAGTTTGAACCACCACAAATAGAGTTGCTAATTTTAGGGTTAGAAGGGCCTTAACTTCAAATGGTTTTGAAAGATTTTACACGTTCTAAGCCCCGCTTGTATTGATAATTACTAAATGAGTATAAAGCTAAACATTACAAATATTTAAAACTTAATTCTAACTCTGCCTACTTCAAATGAGTAATAGAAACAAAAAGATGTTCCAATTTCGTTTGGAGCTATTAAAGTGGCTTCATAAATTTTCATAATGTTCCTTTCCTATGATAAATCATTTCAAAAATTGTTAATCTTCTTCCCATCTGCCTTAATTTTTCTGTTTATTCGACCCAACAAATCCATCACCAAGAATTTATTGCATAATTTACGTTCACCTCAAAATCAAAACTTTTTAAATTCCGACGCATACTACAAGGTGATATTATTATTCAATTAACAAAAATTACTAAATCAGTCACTGTTTATCAATAATTACGTTAGTGATTGATCAATCGTCATTGTTGATAATTTTAAACAAAGATAATCCCATGAGTCGAGTAACTCAGTGAGTGGAGGTGACCTTTTGTCTGTGTAAACAAAGTTATAAACAGTTACAGCTTTAGCATTGTTTGTGTTGTATTGTAAAATGTTAATTAGTAGTTAAACTCAAATTAAATGCCAAGGATTGGGAGACATCGTTTCGGATACATGACCATTTACTTCTTGTTTCGTCTGTATTATTTTTTTGTGAAGATATTTTTGTCACCAGTGTGTGGAATATTTATATTAAGTTGTTTATTAAATTACTTAGCCTTATAGCGGTTTGCTCTTCAAAATTCAGGATACTGAATAGGTCTTTGAAATTAAACAACGATAAAGTCATTACAGTAGGTTACTATAACCCAAAATTCAAAATAGAAAGTGATGTCTCCCTTAGGCAAAATAACTTAAGGATTAAAACCAGCGATATATCAGTGGCTGATTGTATGTAAACTATGTATAAGTAGGTAAATCCGGTACCCACCAATCAGCTTTTACTTTCAATAAGACTGCGCCGGCGTTGCTTCCGCGAACGAAAGTGCTTCGGTAACAGCCGCGGATTTTTTATCGATATCGACAACATGTTTTAACTCTTGTTTTTCGTGAAAAACTCCATGACTAACTCAATTTGGCAACGAATGTGGAGCAAAACGTGATGATTTTGTGTAGATTTTTATTTCTCTTTCAAATTAACTTAACTACTTAACCAAAAAAATACGATCCAATATAGACTGCCCTGTTTTTTGCGCGTCTAGTCAGTAAATCAAAGATGTTCATAAACTTAGATTGTAATCAAAACCATATTTGAGTTACATATAATAATACGTGTAGGCTAAAACTAATATTTTATCGTCATTGCGATAAGATAACTACGGTTTTTACCCACAAAAACTGACTCCAACTATAGCGTCAAAAACCTTTTCTATAAATAATTGATCACGATATTTTTTTTGCATTCAATCCCATTCAGTTCCGCGTTTAGTTTAGCCGTGGTAAAAAAGCGTAGTTACTATGTATTTTGCGTAGACTATGACCTAACTTGTTGAAGCATAAATAAATAAAAAACAAAATATTTTTCTCGAAAACCTATCAAGAATCATCGAACTATAAGTTAATAAAAACCTTCAAATTGATGACTAAACATAATAATAATTCCGCAAATTGAAAATAAATCGACAAAAGTCAATTTAATGTTCTACACGTGTTCGTAAAACATCGATAATTATCGCAAACTGCATATTCGCACCACTACGCTCAGTTTATCATCGGGTATGCTGATCAATGACAGCAAAACTTTCTTCTTCAAACACTTGACGTGCGTACAACGTATTATATGGAATAAGTATCTGCCTCTACAGTATAATTTCACTTTTTTCCTATTTAATCGTTGTGAAAACAGGTTTAACGAGGTAACCAATTAAGTTTTTGATCAAGGTGCATGCACTGGCATGATCTTTAACCTCAAACACATTGTTACGCACGTGGATATTTCATGTCACACGTCCTTTCCATGTTCTGTGCAAAACGTCAGCAAAATTGGCTACCTTGAATCATGCGACCATAATTTGAAATGAAACCCGATTGTTTTAATCGTAGTTGCTCTAAAAAATACGAAAAGGTCAGACTTAGGAACCAATCACCATCTTGTTTTTATTTTATCTTAGAAGTCCGAACAGAAAATCGGAACATTAATAATATAGATTTTCCTGCTTTGTGGTTTTTGAGCACGTGTTTATAGTTTACCCAGTTCATCAACAAAATCACTGTCCAATGTTACACAGTGAAAACCTGCTTAGTAGATGTCTTTTCATACACTTAACTCTCCAATATCAATTCTACTAGAAAGCTAATCGATCGGACCATCTTATTCATTTTTCACTTACTTGGAGTTAACAATGGGTTTCTACCAGATGCCTGTGCACGGTGAACCTCAGTTCCGTCGCCACACCTTAGGCCATGAACTTGCTGGTCATGGTCACTTGCCACTTTCCCGTAGCTATTGTTCTTAACGAAAATCAATTTGTTGCTATGAAGGCTTTTCTTGTTACTGTCACAAAATTTAATCGTTTTGTTTACCTGGTTGATGTATTATGATTGTGTAAAACAGTGAAATTATTTTTTGTATTTGCTTTTTGGATCATATCAATATCTGTTCACAAACTATTCTCTTTTTAAATCTCTCGTTGTTTACTCGCCATAATGGCAAGTACATCCATTGACCCCAGATACGAAGCACTCTGTCTGAATCACTTAACACAAAAACTACATTAAGCGATGCCAATTTTTCACACCCTCGGAATTTGTCACGCCTTCACGAAATTATACCTTTGCTGGTCCTTTATCATCATTATCAGCGTTTATTTGTTCACGAATTATTGTGTGAATCAATATTACATTATAATTTTGTGTTCTTTAATCTTCGTTTTCGTCAACTCCTGTTTCTCGTGCTTGTATCTGAGATTTTAGTGTGCTTAATCTTTGTCCCATACGAAAATAATTTCTCCGTCATAAACATATTTGTAAGTCCTCTGGTTAGTAACAATAATAGACTTAACATTTTAATCGTATGTTTAATATCTTGAAATTATCAGCAATTCAGTACGGCTATTTTAATCCACTGCCACTGCAATACCCTGCATCATATATCTTCAAGAAATAATACGAATTATGAAATCAACGACATAGCTATGCATGCCTCATTATTGACCATATCAACTTGTGTTCTCTAATCAAAGTACTCTATAATTAACATGGCATTCCAAACCTAACGTCAAGAAACTCGTGACTGACCATAATGACGAAATAATACATAATTGAATTAGATAACGGAACAGTATCAGTTGGTGCAAGATAGCATTTCATTAAAACAATTGACATGGCCTTGGTTTGAGTCACGCATGTCCTTAATGTAGAAAACTTGTGTGTGGGTGTTTTAAGTATGGCCGAGAGATTTAATGAGAATGAATTTGTGTTATCTGAGTAATTTGCGATGTTTATAAAATAAATGAACAGTTTTATGACAACAGGTGCACAGGCAAGCATTAGGGAGCTAGGTGATAATCACAAATTCACGTCTATAAAATCTCAAATGAAAGAAGAATATGGTCGCAAATCGAGGCAGCACGCATTTAAAATTTACGACGAAAATTAATGACGACGGTTTATTTATAAATTACACCCAAAAAAAAAACAAATTTATATATCTTTGAGTTTTTTTTTTAATGACGATTTTTGTTTTGTTTCCAAGAAAGTAATGGATGAAAGTACCTCAGCTACATCATAATTGACTGTCGGCCCCTATGAACAATGCTTACATGTGCAACAACCACTAAATACAAAACATCAAATCAGAAGTGAGGGCGGCATCAGCAGCGGCACGCATGCGCGAGAATTGACACAGTAGCCGGTGACGAGGCACGCGCCCGCGCACGCCAAGGTCGCCGCTCACCGCTCAACTCCTGCGCAGAGTGGCTGAGTGGTTTGACGACCAATCTGTTCAATATTGTGATTTAATTCATTTTTAACGTTTTATTGGGAGGCTGCAAATCATAGTTTTAAAACGGATTAAAAAGACTAGAACACAATTATATTGCTAAAGCTTTCAAGAATAATTATATTATTAGGGGAACCGATCACTTTTCCGAATTTTGTTTGCTCGAATTTCATTTTACCAAAAACTATTGACCAACTCCTTTTTTGCCCTATGCATTATTTGATTTTATTATATACATATATTTAGTTCATCGAAGTATCATGTGTCATAGGTATTATTTTACCGAACTACGTTTCGTCGATTTACAGAATAACTTTTTGCTACTAGCCGAAGCGTCTTTTGAACTTTATTAATTTGCCTAAATCTAACATTTCCTTAGAAACTTATTAGGTTAAGGTTTTTTTGTGACCCTTTGAAAAACTTAATGTAATTCTAGGACTAGGTAATTATAACTGAGTGCATTATAATATAATGCATGTTCGGAAACATAATACTTCGAACAAATGTTATTTCGGCTAAGTGTAACTTCGGTAAAAAAATTTTCGACCAAATGAAACGTCGGAGTAACTTATAAAAATCGAATTGATAATAGGTCAACTGATAGGTACAGTGGCAGACGTGACTTCGATGAAGTAAAAAAAAACGAAACGATAATAATTGAAAAGGTTTATGTGAAATTAAATAAGGTTAAATGATCTTCTAAATTATGATGGTACCCAATTATTTGTTAAACTCCAAAAAAAGAAACTGATAAAGATTTATGTGAGTGACATGGTGATGTAGGCTCCTAAGTATTTAAATCAAGATTCAATTATAATACATTTTTTTAATAAAAAAATAATAATAATATATTTACTTACAAAAATAAATAGAAAATTTGTTATGCAATACAAGGTTATTTGAAAATACATGGGCTTTCCCAATGCCAAACCTCATCGTAAAATACTACGACACATTTAGGCAGAATACAAAAGCATTGTACTTTTCCCTAAAAAAATTCAATTCGACAAGGCACTCCCCGAAATAAAAATTTCGCTATAAAAATAATTTGAATATAAAATGTAGCAGACACATTGGTTGAATACATAAACAGATACTTAAAGTTCAGAATTGTCCAGTATGCCTCTAAAAAGGTTTTCAAAAGAATTCCACCGAAAATGTTATTTTTACATTCAATGTATGGCCAAAACACTCAATTTCATGATAACGCACGTAACGTATTGATTATCATTTTATTCAATCTCTTTCTTTCCTTATAGACCTTTTTCAATGTTACAAATGTTATAAGTCTCAAACATAATAATTGAAATGAACATGCTCGTTCATAATCTCACTGACAAAGCCACTTGACCCACATCTATTTTCTCAAACACGCCACACAACAAAGGTCAGATGAAAATATACGTTTATTGAAAAATAATATGGTGTTGAATCACGTACAGGCGTACCGTGTCATTGTGTACAAGTGAATTATCACCTTCAATCACAACGTCGTCTATGTGTGTCAATATCGGAATAAAGAATAGTAATATGGAAAAATAGCTGGTTATAATAATGATATTGTATTTTCTTGAGGGTAAAAAAGGCTATTGTTGCAAATAAATAGCATTACCTGTAAACACTCTACGTAAAAACAGAGAAAGAGACAGCATATATAGCATAGTTGAAAAAAATGCCATTGTAGGCATGTTTGACGTGACGATAATCTACGTGTTCATGTAATAGTATTTATTATCCCAATCAGTAACGTGTGAAGTTAAAATACTTCACACGCTTATTGACGGTATATAGAAAGAAATTCCTAAACACACCAACCCATACCGTACCATTTCTATAAACTTAAAAACCATAAGGCGTCCATCTTTCACTTTCCACGTCAAATAATGGAATATAAATTCTAAATGCGAAACTAACGTACGTTTTCTTTACCATCGTTCAAACCACCATCAAATTTAATCGTTCCACCAATGGGTGGAATAATATATGGGTGGTATATTCAATGGAATAGAAATCAACATATACACATTACCCAAAGAATCAAATAGAAATCCCCGATCAGTAAACAATGCCAGACCTTGGTAAAGAACTTGAATACCAATGTGGATATTCTCAGGGCAATGCCAAGGAACGGTTTTCAGAAAACGATATTCCGATAGTACGTTGACGAAATACAAATGAAGGACAAATTCCTATGTCGTCATTATTCAATTCGACACATGAGAACCGAACATCGGACTAGATTTTGTGGACGTAATGCTAGAATAAGGAAACGACCATTAAAATAACCTACTGTAAAACATAAAAAAATGGAATAAATTATCAGATGAAACTAAATACCGTCACGTATTCGTTACATTGTCCTCAATATCCAAAGAATAAAACATAAACTCAAAGTATGTCAGATAATAAAACAACTCCTAAGTACAGTAGCACTGATAAAAATGAAATTCTTAGAAACCCACCCACTGTAAAACCAATATTATGAATAATGATATGGAAACATGTAAATTATGCTTGCGGTTGCCAATGCCTATAAACAATGCAATGTTATTTATTAAAATTGCTTTTTTCACATTCAACGTTATTCTAAATTCGCTTGGCAAAGTTCCAGCTATGCAAAAATCATCGCATCAAAAAATATAGACCGTCTGCGCTGCATACAAATCGCGTTATTTTGTACTAGCAACTTTTGTTGCAGCTTTTAAATGATGTATCCATCTTTACTATGTACCTAAATAATACTTTGAAATTTTTTACACGTCTATGGAAATCGCTGTCATCATTTCACTCAAAATCTTCAATTTTACTCATGTCCCTAACAGTTTCGTATCTTTTTTTCCAGAATCGGTCTTTGCGGATTTGACAACCCACACAGAGATCAGAAATCAGAAGAAGTAAGAAGACACATAGGACAAGTAAGTTTAACATATAATTATAATTTAAAATACTCTTGTGGCCATCCCAGACGTAGTACACAATGTACATACATATAAGGCAAATGGCTCATAATGTGTACATTAATTCAAGCCAGATAACTATCTCAGATCTGAGATAGGTCAGTGTAAGCTAAAATACTAATGATGTAGCTACGCATGACACTGATATACCGTCAACTGATGAGCGTTGACACCTACACTAAAAACAGTGATGAGTTCACGAACAAATAGGCAAAAGCAGAAACGACTTTACAACATGAGCTGAACGAATTGGATGTTTTAGCAAGCGTTCAAATTGATAATGATGATGATTGTATCATGAAACCCGTAATATGAGAACAAGAATCTGGGTTAAATGTCTATAGCAAACATATTCTCTAATCTTCAGAAATGAAAAGAACTTCTTTTAAAGCACTGTGATTGATAGCGCCACCTGCCATGTTATACTTAAACAATGAACAAATCAATTAAAGTCACTCAGTTACAACTCCTGCCACCCACAGAGAAGATGATTTTCATTACTAATCAGGATACAAATAGAAACATCAAAACAAAAACCATGACATAGTCAAAAGAATAGAAGAAACTACTGTCAATCATAGAGCAATCATGTTAACAGTAAAACGAAAAAACTTGACAGACGACCAACAAAGTACTGGAAACAGAAACAATAGTTGTTCGCAAGGAAGTGATGTAGAAAAACAATTTAATATCGAAGCACAACAAGTATAGAAAATAAATATCATGATCCAAACAATAGGATCCAAAATCCTGATAGACAAATGAGATGCGGCATCGAGCTGTCAAAGGCAAGGTCGGATGCTGATAGACAAAAATCGTAACTACGTATTGTGCTGTTGTATGCTTTGGGCTCTTTCTTAACTCAGTTCTCAATTTTACTTCGAGTAACGTGGTAACTGGTAATTTGTTAGTTGAAAACCTAATTCTACAATCCTTTACGACTAAATCGGCTTAAAAGTAATTCAAATTGTATTTGCTCAAATAAATCCAATTTTATCGATCACCTTGAAAGCAAATTTGATCCCGATATAATCACCATGATTATTGTTGTCTCGATTGATTACATAGAACATACAATTCTGATCGTACATACACTTGAGTAAGGCCGGGAGCTTAATGAGAAAAATGCTCGGTAGCTTTTATTAGCCGTATCTAACTTATGTTCTTGAAACAAATCATTGTCTGTGAGGTCAGATTGAACTGTCTATATCCGGCCTAATATTTGAAATAGAGGAGATTGATTCGATACGGTGTTTCGTAATTTTGAAATAGACCAATTGTTCTGAGACGAATTATTATGTGTTGTGGGAGGGTTAACCTGTCACTGCTACAAACATTTGATCTTTAACCTCCGTCATTGTTGTAAAACACACAAGAGAAGAATGGTAATGAAAGTAAAAAAATATCGGGCGGATCTCCGCTATTTCTTATTAAACGATTTACGGGAATTTGTGACCATTTCAACAGACACTAATTAATATTATGTACAGACGCTAGCACATCCAGCTACTACAATCTGTCAAATTTCTTTAATAGATTTTCAACTTTATCGGTAGAAAATTAGGTCCAAGTTTGATTGGGAAAATTTGACAGTTTCGGGTGGCTTGATGAGCTGGCGTCTGTACATCATAATGAATTCCTAATTATTATTGCAGTGCTGTATTTTTTTCAATTCTCGGTGCTGAGTTGAGGGTTGAAAATCCAACAGACTGCTTTTATTCTGACATTTAATTAGGTGTAATTCGATGAAACTCAACAAAAACGAGCATTAATCTTAATATACATGCTGATGTCCCTTCCATCAGCGTACAAACGTCAACCACATATTCAGTACATCATTCCAAACCTCACACATAGAAAATTTTCATCGGTAATAGGGAATATGCATAATTTTTCTTTTTTTTATTTCGATACGGAATGTTAAAGTACTATAAAAGTAATGACAAAAAGCGAAAACAACACATAAATCGGCCAAACAACACAAAAGTTTTTACCATTTAAACTTTTGTTTCTATCTCTTTCTAGATAAACGGAATTTAGTATGGATTTTGTACGTCGATGCAGCGAATGATGTTATTCGCTGTATCGGATCTCTCTGTCTAATCAGCAGTTTTATCATGCTTATAACTTAGTATTTTTTATAGATATTAATTAAATTATTTAATTTTGCTACAACTTCAACTTCTGCTCACCCTTTCACAAAAATCAGTAACGAACTAACGATATACAAAAACCACTGGACTTGAGCACGAATTATCCACGGCTCACTGGTCCTAAGGAATTTGGTTCTACCTCGCGACAATTATATGCGTTTCGTCAAACCACATGCAACATGCAACTTCCCTCTACCGGTTGTGTCCGTAATGAAATGTTAATGTATTCCTGCATTGTGTATGTGGGTGGAGGAAATGTGTTGGGCTATAAGGAAATGGGAGCGATTCTTTTAAGGATGAAAAAGTCTCAAGATGAAAGATGTAAAGAGTTTTCTACCAAAGATATATCATCATTGTCTTGCCAATATCTCAATTCATTTGGGGTCGGCGCAGCATGTGTTTTTCTTCCTTACTTTTCTATTAATCGTCATCTCATCAGACACTTCCTTTCTTGCGATATCATCATTAACACAGTCCATCCATCGTTTCTTTGGTCTTCCTCTACTCCTAGATATAATATTAGCTTTGAAATTTACAAAAACGATGACAGGTGTTACTTAATTAATTTCTGAGATTGTCAATTAACAAAAACTTTATAGACGTCCACAATAATTATTAAGCTTAAAATTAGTTTCATTCAAGGCAACTAAAAAAGTGCGCTACCATCTTGCAACAAATCATTTCTGACATCTTTATTTCTGTCGTAAAACATAAAACGACAAAATCTAATCAATTTAGGATGACGTCTTCATAAGAATCGTGATGCTAGCATCCTTTAATAATAAAAAGAACCTAGATATAAACAAGGAAGCCGTACTTAACAAAACATGTGCACAAAATTCCTTAAAAAATTACAAACAGTAAAACATTAGTAATATTAAACAAAACGTACTAGACAAGGAAGCTTCAGTCTCATACTCATTACGTATTCCACTAGATTCCTATCAGTACAAACGCAACGCTGGTTCGTGTATTAAATATTCGCTTTCTGTATCTCTCCAAATGACAAGGTTGTCTAAAGGTTACTTGGCTGTCATGGGTCTAATTTTTTTTACGAAGACATTAAAGTATTTATGTATGTGTTCAGAATCTCTATCAATAATATTCATAATGCTTGGCCATCTAGTAATTTTAATGTTGCTGGTATGTAAGCTATTTCCGGTGGCATTTCAAAAATCTCATAATTAATATTCGAGCAATTTTTGAAGTAAAGTTCATCATTTCAAATATTTTTGTTACACATAAGTGCATATATCTAGGTCAAGTGATCCATGTATGAATTATTAAGAGTAACAATGCATTTGGAAACGACAACAAATTAGTTTGCTACCACTTTGACAATGACAATGGAATCTTATGCTAGGTATACCACCATGAATGTAATCAAATTGTCTTCAACACCAATAACCATCATTAGACATGCATAAAGCAAAGAACATATCCTATTAATCGTCCACTCATCATTATCCAAATCCACAAAAAGCGACCATTGTTAAAAATCAATTGCAAACAAAAACCATTCTCACACTTTTAAACTCTAATTGATTTTGATATATTTTTTACTTCCAAACATGACCCATCTTCCGCATTTTGATTAATACCAAACAATAGTTTGACATGCATTTATGTACCAGAGTCACAGAAAAGTACAGAAGGTCCATTTCATACAACGAACGAAAATGCACGCACACATCGACACGCTTCAGTGCAAGCGCACTCGCGACCGGCATTTGTTCGAGTTCGCCGTACGTACGAGTCTATGTGTGCGTGCGCCTATTTTGCCTCCTCGTATGGAGTTTCTGTACTACGGTTTAGCAAAGGTCATGATCTCATGGGTCATATTGGTACCTATTCTATTGTTGAACACCTTTGTCATCTCATAAATCATAATGAGATGAATGGTGGAAGTAAAAACTATGGCAAAGGCAATGACCTTGCTGATGACAGATAAGGGCAGGAACTGTGATGTCATAATGTAACGGGCGAAGACAGCATTTGTTTTAAAGGTGATTGTCCTTTTCATGGGTTTGTTGATTTGTATGTAGATGAAGATGTTAATGAAAGTTGTTTATGGAAAAACGAAATAATGTTATTGCAGTAAATCACCTGTTTAAAAATCCATTGTATTTGTTGTTGATCAAGCCAGATTGAACAGTCTAGTCTAGATTGCAAAGAGAATTTCCCATCACTTACCTACAGTATTCGTAAGACATGATTGCTTCAGGTAGTAATTAATACAATAACATCAATTATTTGATAGTTATTTTACTTACCAAGTGTAACGATAAAGAAGATAACTTGTAAAATAGTTATTTAATCGATTTTTAAAAGACTTACATGCTTACATGAAATCAACGACCTTTACTTGGCAAAAATCTCACATTCCACCGAAATTGACAGTATTAAGATATCTCTAGCCAAAGCCAATAGAGCCTTGATCTATTTCACATTCACTTTTCATTCATGCTCTGCATTTGTCAGTGCTCAATTTTGAAGCATCCTGCCGATTTGATCTTTATATGCTTGTCACAGAAGTATCCTTGTACTAAGGTCGCGACTGCAGCAAGTCATATCTGGCATTTTGCCACACTGTGGATGTAATAGGATTTAATATACGAATGACACAACACCTGCACCTGCATAGTCAAAGTTCATTTACGCTCAAAGATATTGAATTAAAGTGTTAATTAACAAGATGAAGCTGATATAGGCGTGTGGTTAAATTGTAGATGACAACGATGTTTTTGGAATCTCGGTGGTTGGGATTAATGACGAGAGTCTGCATGAAATTGAAAGCAAAGTCTGTAGGAAAAATATGATAAATTCCATGATTTCTATTATTGTATTCATAATATTTAATGAATATGTAAAGAATTTAAACAAACCACAAAAGTAAACCAAGTGGTTATACTCAACCACCAAACTAAACCTTGATATCATTCTATTAAAAACTCATAATATTGTGTATTGCTCCACGCACTTTACCTATGGTACTTTTGATACAAAATAATATGGTTTCGCAATATCAAACACAGTTAAAACTGCAGACGTAGATAATATGAAAATTTGAAACTAACAAAGCTTAGAAATCCGTATGAACTTTATTATAATAGAATCAAAACTATATTATGTTTGCCAAATGCGTCAGTATCCCTTTAAACTACATCAGGCTCTGAAATCATCTAGTTCCGAAACAAAACTAAAAAAACACAACTTTTCTAAAATATTTTTTTCCTTGTCAACAGGGTGTCAAAATCAAAATGGACGACGCCGGTAACATACTCATCAGACGCTACTCCAAGAGTAATGTATTTGTGAAGAGTACGGCGGCTACCAGCACCGAAGAGACGGCTATAGGGCAGGACATAGTCAAGCTACCTGGATACTCACTGGAACAGGAGAAGATTTTTAAGGTAAGAGAAAATATTGCTATTGATAAGGTTGAAGTAATAAGTAGAAGATAAGTCTGACAGACCGCACTCCGGGCGAAGGATACCTATGAGGAATTCCAGACAAAAATAAAAGAGAAAATATTCAAGGTATCAGCTGGTACATAACCTATAAGTAAATTTAATGTTAAGGGAGAAGATCACGTAGAAAAATTGATAGTACTCAATAATGATGACCAATTGACGAATGATATAATAATAAAATATATAATAGAAAATATATTATATATATAATCTCTACAAGATTGGCTGATAACAAACAATACAGATCAGAAAATGTAATAAAACTAAGAAATAATTTAGGTATACAGATGACGACCATGACACAACGTAACCTTAACACATACATACTTTTTGCCATAATTAATCGTGAGAATGGAAAATAAAAGTAAATCATAAAATATTTAATAACTATTAAAGTACTCAAATATGCTATTAACACATTAAGAACAAACAAAAACAAATATATAAATCGCAACGCTTATCGTATTTAAACAAAGCCATTTATCAAAGAATGTAAAAAACGTTATAGGCGTAATTATTTTAAGTGTTACAAATAACGCGGTTTAACAATTTATTACAAAAAAGTTCACTTCAATGTCAGGTTAAAAAATTGAAGCAACGTTGTTTAAAATATGATAACAGATAACAATGCTTCCTTTAAACATTGTTCAATTCAATAAACTCATTCTCAAACATAGAATATTAGCTAATTATAAATATACTACACAAATTCCCAACTTACCACTAATTAAATAAACAAATACAATTTTCGATTACCATAGCAGTTACCTTTTGACCAAATAAAAACCTTGTACTTACTATAATTACTTTTTATAATGCAGAATAAAATAACATCATTAGTGGGTCTTGCTTTGATAAACTTACAACCGCAATTTGCTCCAAGTCCACTAGAGTATATAGGTGCATCTAATTACACGTTGCTAGCTTATCCTTCCTCTTGCACCAATAAACCAGCTATGTAATTTACAAAATTATCATCCAACGAAATTAAATCAGAATTCTAGTCTTTACTGCTATCGAAATATGAATTTTAAAGTCTAATTTATGGGCAAGCAAGGTAATCTGGTTCGTTGTGAACATACCAAACGGGTGTCAGTAGTTATTTCCGTCAAGATGGATGCGTTTATGAAATAAGATGTCGTAACATTTGCCTATTAATTTCATGGTTGCCCACATAATGATCTAAATTGCTTGGAAGACGGTCATCGGTCCGGTCTTCACTAGAAATTACTTGTTTGGTAACTCAAACATTGGTTTTTTGTTCTCTTGTTTTTTCACAAGTTCTATCTACCGATTAAAAATTTTCATCTACGTCTTTTCGAACGTGGTCATACACAATAGGCAGCTATTGTTCGCCTGTTACTTCATCTTTCGCTGCTTCTGGCTCCATAATTTCCTTATGTTCAACGTTATTAAAGACAATAATCATCGTAGAAAAAAAAATTAAGAGGGGCAAGGCATTACTCTAATGCGCGTAGCGTTAGTGCATCAGTCATTTGTGGTGCATCACGACTGCACAAATTGTGTCCGAGCACGATTCTCTCTGACCATGACATTGCCACGTAATTTCATTTTATCAACATTTTCATGTTACGAAATATTTTGTACTTTGAAGACGAGTTATTGTAAAAATACCAAACCAGTGTGAATCCACTGATTTCGTAAGCGTGAACATGCGGTCACTTGATTCGTAATGTTTTTATGAAGCACACTTATCCGATTATTTCATTATGTATTTGTAATACGATATGCTAGAGGAATTATAGATTGTTCGCAACAAGAATACCATTCAACTCATACGGGCCATGACATTTGTAAATACGGTACTAATGACAAAGCGAACGCAAATGTGAATATAATAACTAACTCCAATCACAAATTAGCCGAATCAACTGTTATACAAGTACTTTCGTCGTAACTGACACCATAGGTAGAAGAAGTAGTACAAGACAATAGAAAATTCACTTCCTAGCATCCAAAAGATTCATTACCAATTCATACACCATTACCGACAAGGTTTTACGTAAGTCTGCAGCAAAACAATGAGAAGATAGCACCATTAAGCAAGGGAGGGAATGGTCATTGCCTCACATATTTGTTTGGGTGTTATTCTATTTCCTTGGGAGTAACGAAAGCGAATTCGCAGAAAGTAGTCCATTGTCCGTGCTCAGCACCGCCGAAACAATGTGATGCCTCAATTAATAGCTATTGTGAGAAATATTACACCTTTAACTGTTATTATTAGCAACAATTTATTGCACGATTTGTAACTGTATAACCGTTGGAAAATATAGGTCAGTTTCTTTATTCTTTAAAATTGAAAACAGACTATTGGTCGGAATTATTACTTAGTCCCATAAACAAAGGGTGTATTCGGTAAATTATTCGGAGCATTTAAAAAAAATCTTGTGAGGTTACTCTTTGACTTGTTGCAGTTACACTGCAATGTACGTCTTCATTAAAAACCTCCAATTTCCTCGAAACAATACCGGCAAGTGTTGTAACTGTATGATCTCTGGGATTTTTTCTGTGCGATCCGGCTCGTTTCCCACACCGAATTCCCTTGTGACTAAATTAATTTAAAACAATACTATCTGTAGTGTCAACTAAGTTTTTAAATAGATCTAAACTACTTCCAATGTACAATAATCTTGCAAATGTTGTGACATTTATTCTCAACCACTTCGCTCATGCCTACTACTATTGCAGTTTTATTAATAAATAATTAGGTTTCTGAGAATTTGTTGATGTTAATAACTTCGCAATGTTATACAACGTGTTAACAAATAGCTTCTTTATGTTCATCAAGCCTTTGTGTGAGAACGGAACTAAACCATTTGTCTTGACAAAACATTTACGTCAAATCTTCCATTTCAATTTGGTGCTTGCGTCAAACAATTCATCTCTTCACAGCATGTTCTTCATTAACTAGACGAGCTTGTGTTGCAACAATGGAATGTTTAAATTTTAATTAGAATTCTTAAAATGCATCAATTTGACTTGTGGTACCTTGTATGACGTTTTTTGAGTCGCCGACCGATGATTTAAGAATTATGTCGGCGATGTTTTTAAAGATACCATCTATATAGTCTACTGGTCCGGACTGACGGTCGGGCTCGACAACTGCTGCACTGGTTATGTAACAACTTTATAAGACCCATTCAATTTCGTCGATGCATCTGACTCGGCGTTTTCGTTTGTCTTTCGGAGTTCCTTAGTCGAATCGGAAACGTTTTGGAGTATTCGAGATTATCTTAATAGATTTAGATCACGTCGTGCTGGGATTTTAAGTTTCATGACTTTGATTTTTGAAGGAAATTATGAAATGGGAAAAGAAAGTCGAAAATGATTGGATAAAATTATGCAATGTTGAATTATCTGTTGAAATTAACATCTCAAAATAAATTGTAGTACAGACCAAAAAGAATGTAATTGTCAGCGAAACTTATACTGTCTCAAGAAACTTAATTTATATTCTTTCTTAATTAACAGCGCTCACTCTTGACATTTTCATTATAGAGATGGGCACCCTACATGACGTAGGCTCAATTTTTGTTTGATCGAGCGATTGTCTTTTCATTACCGACCGATGGCTTGTTATGTAATATTAATTCGATAAGATCTTCTAATTTAGATGCATTCAATCGATCGTCCAGCAATTTGTTTTAGATCATCGCTCGTGTTAATTAAGATAAAACATGTACACGTTATTTGTTACTGTATGTTACTCTAAGTTTGTTTGTTATAACTTGATTGGTGTTATCTCATCTTTTAAATTATCGTTATTGTGAGTCACACCAACTGAACAGATTGTTTTTTCTACCAATTGTTTATCTTAATATCTCATCGTATTACGCCCTAATACATCTAAATGGTCTCTACTGGCTACCGAGTCTATATTTTCACTAAATTATCTAACACTATGAAATACTTTTGCATTAGTATCTATGCTTTAAAGAGCATACTTAACATTATCAGAAAACTCAACAGGTAGCTTAGCCGCTCTACTTTAACGAAGACAGTATTAACACCCTCACTTTACCCTTTTCGCAAAAAGCCGTATATATTTTGTTGGATTTTATAATCCTGATGAATTATTCTCTTCCGTTATTCAACGTATTCATCATTTATCATCGATAATTTATATGTCGTTGCCACTTACACGATTCTTTATAATCTTCATCTACTTTGGCGATGCATAGTCCAATTTTACTTTCAATTTCCATTCGATTTATGTTCTGAGAAGCTGTTTGGTCTGATAAGATTTCAACAAAAAATGACGAATGTCTTTACAAAATTTCGTCACCTTTTTAACCCTTTTTAGGAGATTAATTTTCAAAAACCTTTCCTTAGTAATCAGTCCCATCGTCTCAGGAACTCTTGTGCAAAATTTCATGTTTCAAGACCCAACGGTTTAGACTGTGCGTTGTCTGTCAGTGGATGTCAGTTAAGATTTTATTAATTAGATGTTTTATTCTCTTCCAGTTATTTGACATGAAGAAGTTCCAATCCAATGTGAATCGCGAGCTGCGCCGCTCATACCCGGACCGCAGGAGGCTGGAGACGCAGTGTCTCAGCGCTATCGCCTTCGTCAAGTCGGACTCCGATCTCCTAGACTGCCCCATCTGGGTACTCATCATCAACGTCGTTGCTATGGATATGCTCAAGTCCAAGCTGCCACCGGGTGAGTGTAGTTTTTTTTAAGATTTTCTGACAATCTGTTGGGTGAATTGAAAGCCTTCTAAGTCTGCCAAACTTCAAAATAGGTATGAATCCTGTGTCAATCCTGCTACCGTCTTGCTGATTTTCTTTACCCCGGCGGCTTTTTTCTGCAAAAAAGGTCTTAATAACGTCATTTAGCCGCAACTTCTTAGAGGAATAAAAATACTTTGAGTTTAAACTCTTTAGTATTTAATCGTTTTTTTTTTCAAGTTTTTTAGTAATTCTTAAATGACAAATTTGTCATATTAGAATTAAACAGCATTTATTTCTTTGACTTGTTAAGACTATAAATAGATACAAACAAAAACCAATAAAACAAGCTGTACAGTTAAGTGCACACAAATTAACTTGTCCTTGCCTAATGACGTTCTGTGTAATTAATATTTTTATCTATTTTCAAAACAAAGTGCAATTTGGTTATTATGACGTGCTCGGGTTGAGTCACTCCTTTTAATGAACTAGACTTAGTTCTTAATTTAGATACAACTATAGTTCCGATCGTTACAGTTAAAAATCGTGATGAATTAACAAACATAGACGGTGTCAATGGCATTATATTTGCCAAACCCAATATAAAAAATATGTTTCTGGACATATCTAAAGCAGAAACATAAAATGCAAATGCAGTGGGTCGGTTTTTTCACCTCTCAAAAGATTTTATACTGAAGGCACAAAAAGGTACAAAAAACAATGCAGGTTTTAGGATTAGCGATAACATGCACTTTGGTGATTCACATTGAGGGCAAAAAGTAAATTATCTGTTCAGAAAAAGTCTTCATATTAATTTTATTATAGCGAGACACATTAACACAAAAATATGACGTTTTTACTTCGAATTTAATTTTAAACTCGTCATGGTTACTATCGACGTCTTTACCTATAGCGCAGAATCGATGATCCTCACACAAATCTTCAATAATATTACAAAATCACTACAAACAACTTCAAAAACTCTACAAATCTCTTCGTTATTATCTTTAACTACTTGGTTTATAATTTAATTACCATTTTCATTACCAACTTGTTCACTATCTACATTGACAAGGGCTTGAATCCGGTTGTCACGTCAGTCAGCTGCCGACCTTGGCCGAACAATGCTCACTGTCACTTTCTAAGCCTGCACTTTGCAGATCATATGTTATATAATCTTTGTACTAAGCATGTTGTAAATGCTAAGGTGCTAAGAATTGATGGGACCGTTTTGCTAAATGAAATTAGTAATTAAGTTGAAGAAGGAAGTTTCTTAGATAAAGCTGTTGATGCAACATGTAAACGGCTTTTGATTACTATACTTTAACTAGGAGTTTTGTGGTCAATTGAGTGTTGAAGAAGAGAAAATACATTTAAAGGTGGTTTACAGTAAGAAAGTAGTAAACCATATACTGGACCGTACTGAGATATCGATAACGTGAACTCTGGAGTGGAAGTTTACTATATAGAGAAAACTGCACCAGATTAATGTTAACTTGGAGGACGTTAAGATTAGAAATTAATCTTTGAAATTAGACCACTGTGTTATTTATAATAATTTTATCAAACTAAAGGCGTAAATAATAATTAATATAAAACTTGTTACCAAGTAATGTGACAAAAAAGTTATTATTTTTTCTCCCAAAAACCCAATTTTATGTTAGAAGGTACATACATAAGTGGTAGGTTGGGTAACTAATTGCCTACAAAAGATGAAGTTTGATAAAAATGATGGATATGTTTCCCACGAACCATTACGGTTCATAGATAGGAGGCCAATTACTTTTATATAATTATGCACTTATGACTATGAGACTTTTGTATCTAAGCTTAATGTGGAGAGATTTGGAATAGTCTATGCGTATCGTCACGCTGTTTTCACTTACGAAGAGGGCAGAGAACAAGCTTTTTACAGTGAACGTTTAACAGACGATGAACCTGAGATAACTAAGGAGCCGCTAAGAGTCGCGTGGAATTAAACGAAAAAAACTTGCATCTCTGTGCTATACATCGACTACGTTATTAAACACCCAAAATTACGAGATAGCGCAGAAAAAAAATTACACACTTACAAAATTAAAACAAAAGATGCCCAAAGTTTTAAACACGTTGGTGGTGTTTAAAACTCAACCTCCTTAACCTTCAACATGATGAACAGAGACAATACGCTCGAAATAATTAAATAAAACACAATATTTCACAGTGAATTCATAATAAAAACACTTCCGTACTAAAAACACAGCGATATCATCACTTTAGTTATTTAGTGTGGCTAGCCACAGTTCTTAAAAAACTAACGAGTGAACAACGCATCGTTTTTGTCTTATTTTTTTTAAATATAGGCTTCATTAAGTAAAGCATGGTCAAGGTGGGCGGGTTGCGAATTTGGGAAAATATTTGTGGTGAGGTCAGTAATGGCCGTGAACAGTTATATACAATTCATTTTGGGCTTCCAGTGATAAATGGAGCTTGGGCTAGAGACAAATTGTCAATTTATACAAGAACGATGTTTAAAAAAAAGTAGTTGTCTTATTACAATGTCTATTAACATGTCTGTAGTTGTCTTTACATTACATTTGTATGGTAATTTTGTATGGTTACTGCCATTAATCAATTTATTTTTTAAATACAGTCATTTAAAGTCGAAAAATCTACTAATACACATTTGATTTTTTGTACTAATTGTAACGACACCGCACTACCAACAAAGCCTTAATAAAATAAACAACGCACGACCAACTCACACACACACACGCGTGTCAATAAAAATCTATCCGCGATCAATAGTTCTTCATAATCCAGCAAAAACTAAACAGGAAATAATTTGTCTACATATTACTTCAGAGCACCTATAATACTTACAAATTGGTCACAAAACCAATTAAATGTCTAACAAACATACGTGATCAACGTTCCGCATATTTAGATAATTATTCTCTTAACGTAACTGGTCTAATGGATAAAAAAATCAATTTGAATATAACCTTAGAAAGAAATGCACGCCCACTAATAAATACGAAATTAAAACAAATAATTTAAACCTACAGCACCTTAATTTGAATGCCCATAAAAAATTCACGATCATTTCTGTTCATGTTCTCGTTTTGGATAAAAGTTTAGTTATAAATGAGACTGCTGGCCACGGTCCTAAATAATCTAAATCTGTTGCCGGCCACGTCGCATCGTTAAGGGTGACAGAGGCAGCAAACGATTTCACGCTGGTCGCAACAATAGCAGAGAAAACAAGCAAAATCAACAGAAAAACTGCAATAGCAGCATTAAGGGACATAAACACACAATACGTGTCATAGCGAATAAATTGCCTAACACCTATATCATGGACAGAGACGCATGGGGCCAAGGGTTTACTCCACCTCTTTATCTTAAAATTCAAAAATATTTCATTATAATATTGCATTGTGAACCGTATTTTACAAATCGCAACCTGCTTGGGAGTTGTATACCTATGACGTCTCTTTAAGAGTTTAAACATCTGTGGTTCTTGCTCCTTCATCGATACCGTCATCATTAACATTTAAAACAATGATGGCATTAGCTATAATGTTTGTTTTAGGTCTTTCCATATCATCGGCTACAAGGCCTCTGTCGAACATCAGTCACGCGTCATCAACGTTAACAGTAATTACCATTGAATGGGCGTATGTTTGCATATGTAGACGGTGACTAGAGGCACCCAAAGATCTCACAATGTTACAGTTACCTTGTCTTAGACCTCCGGGACAGAGGCACAGGTATTATGGAACAATGGGACGACCTCTACACTTATCATTAACTTACGAATATACAAAATTAAATTCTTATAATGCACAGTAATATTCTCACGCGCAACGAACGTTTAACCAAGCTGTCCTAACCTTGAGGTTATTGAAGTTTTAAGTAGGAGAGAAAAAATAAATGGTGCGGAAAGTTCAGTCCGAAAATAAACTTCAGATTATATACTTCAGAGAGATGGCCTTAAAACCAGGATCATCAGAAGTTATATTCTTGTTGTAATTATTGTGGACTCACCACGCAAGTGATCCGGTTTTCATTGTATCAAGGTGATCGGCCAGTAATAATGTGCAATTGACTGCCCAAAGAGACTTCCGGAGAATTTATCAATATGTATTCAGGTACTATCCGTGCGTCATCTTAACGTCTCCGTGCAGGTAGCTCCGCTTCTGTTTTGTTCATATGAGTAGAAAATTTAAATTACATCGGGTAATTTTCACGTCTTTGAAATAAGCAGCAAGTGTGAATCGAGGTAATATTTTATAGCTAATTTTCAAATCTGATTTAGTTCCCATAGCACGCAACCGCATCAACCATGCACAGCCTCGCTTCTCAGTAGCCAGCTTATTGTTGTGCAACAATGCAATCTTACATCGATCTCAAGATGTATTGCACCTCATTTCACTCAAACCATACAGCAAATTTCTAACTAACCCCAGCAAGTTAACAGCAATTCAACATCTAATATTGGTTTTGCACAAATCATAGTGAGGCTATGGGAAAGAAACCGCACCGCGAGATTCCCGTGATTTTCCACCACGGATAAGATGCGTTCATAGATTTTCTACAGTGGTTTCGCGGTCTAGCCACTGTTTATCTGTTAAGGAACTCAAATAAATCTATTGAGTAACGTAGCTAATGTTTTCTGTATGGAAGTCGTGACACTTAACCGTGGGGACTGGTCGCTTTTGCCGATATAGCATCAAAAGTTTAACCTTCGTGTCATGGTAGTACATGCACATTGTTATTTTGTTCGTGTCTTGCTTTATTTTCATAATTAACCAATACGTATATGTTGTTAATCGTAAAATCTGTACTTGGTAGGGTAAATAGTTCTTTGCCTCCGATAAGATCTGCATTGCTTCCATGTTTCTTATCCAATCAATTCAACCGTACTTCATTATTTTCATCACACATTCGAATTTCGATTTCATAACGAAGGTCGTCTTCATAACTGGATCATACGAACGCAATCATGGGCCATAAACCCATTAAATTCACTTTGAATTTGAAACGAGCGCCAATTGAATCATTAAAGGCTTGAACAGACGTGAATCGTGACTGATGTTATGCAAAACTCGAATCGACGACAATAGGAAGCATGCTGATCGAAAGTGATCTGTGCATTACAGAGATTTTTGTAGCCCTAATTCGGAGTACAGACGTGGTTGCGATATAATTCTAGGTACTTGCGAATTTGGTTCGGTGTGTTTCACAATGTCCCGATTAAGGATAACTCCTCCGTTGAGAAACTTCATTATGAGTTTAAATTGGAAACATTGAAACAAATCAGGGAAGAATGAACGAAATACGCGACTGTTAGTAATAACAGTCGCGTATTTTGTATAGTAATGTTATAAAAAGAACGCTTTCAAGCAGGAAAATGTCTTATCCCGTCACAATCTGAGCAACATATTTGAGTTCAAATTGTAGCTCCAGTTAGACTCTTGACTCACGTACCACAAATAGAAAACTGAATACCTTTTATAACTGACTTCAAAATAAGGTTTTATGTATTTCACCAGCATCTTTATTTTTCATGTGGGTTCACCGATCAGGCGACTAAGGGACTTACCAGAGAATGGGCAGCAGCAATCTCTGTGCTTTTGTAACAACCGTACTGCGATCGCCAACCCGCCTGCTAAGCGTGGCGATTATGGCAAAACCCCCCCTTTGGGGGAGGCCCATGTCCAGCAGTGGACGTCTTTCGGCTGAGGTGGTGGTTCACCGATTACTGGGCCGATTAATGATTTTTAGGGTTCGGTACCCAAAGGGTAAAAACGGGACCCTATTACTAAGACTCCACTGTCCGTCTGTCTGTCACCAGGCTGTATCTCATGAACCGTGATAGCTAGACAGTTGAAATTTTCACAGATGATGTATTTCTGTTACCGCTATAACAACAAATAATAAAAATAAAGATTAATTAAAATTTTAAAGGGGGCTCTCCCTATTACGATGGTACGCGCCCTTCATGCGCGAGTCCGACTTGCACTTTTACATTTAGTAGAGGAAGCCCGCGGTGGTCCCAAATCAATTTTATTAACACCCGGTTTTATTTTAAGTTTTTTGAATGTCCGTACATAGACCACGTCATTTTCTCAGCATTTAAAAACAGTCGGTGTATGTACCTCGGCTATTAGCATTCAGCTCATTGGCTGAACTAATCTGGATTCTAATCCCGTTGCGACATGGCGTCTACGGTATTTCCAGACACAGGTATATCTTTTAAACTCAGATTATGTGAGAAACAAAGGTTTATCATTTACACAACATCTTCATCATGTCGGCGCTAGAAATCTATGAAATGCTTTTCAAACAAGAGAACCACAACTTCCTTATCAAATTTGCTGTAATTGTTATGTAAAAAAGCTTTTAGATTTCAATTTAACAATAATGTTTAATACCCAGTTAGGTTATCGTAATAGTAGTTTTTATAAGTGTTCTAAAACTGTGTAATCGTCGTAATGAAAAGGCACAATTAGGAATAACATTTTAATATAATTGACTAATGTGGTGTCTAAGTGAACGTAACTTATTTCAAATCATTTCCGCTCGATCATTTATTATGATTTGACGTGTCTGAAGTGTAAACAAACATTTAGGATATAGACAAGCCTACACCACGGCATGATGAATGGAGTTGTCACTATTCCTCTTTTATGCCACACCGTCGCTCATGCAATAAATTTTATAGACACTTTAATATTTCGCAACTTAAAGAGCCAATATTCGCATGAATTTACATTTATTGTTAGAAGATTATGCATTCAACCTTGCGGTGTAATAGTCAAGTTGGTTAATCGTGGACGATTCGTTTATTTTTATGATTAGAGACGAAGGTACGAATAATGGGTAAACTGGAATGAAGACACCAGACCTTTAAGCGTCACATTAATAACCGTAGGTTGTTCTAAGTCGTGAAGAGGACTGATTGCCATCCGATCTGAACATCACGAAGTAACATTCGTGTTGTGCAAGCGTCGCTAAATGTTTCCAATTGTTGTGTGTTCGAACTGTTGGATAATCTTTTGGAAACTTGTTATTTAACAATATTTCAAACGTTTCAATAGAATTTATATTGCTTCATTAATAACTGAGATGAGGATTGGTTGACCTTTGACGAACTAAAATACAGGTCGGTGATATACGATATGTTTAAGTAGAATATTACATTTACAAGGACCCATTTGCCCATTCATTATCCAATAAACTCCTAAAATATAATAATAAAATAATCCTTACAACTGCGAACTTTGACCTTATAAGTATCAAACCAACCCCGCTGTCATTCTTCTTCATTCTTTCTTCCACTTTCTAATCAAACAATTTTTGGTCAACAGTTCAAAGACTGATGGACATCAAGAACCGGCCTCGCATTCCAATCCCAGATGAAGACCCGTACAGCATCGCTAGCTCCAACGCCAACGGTTCAGGATCCAGCGGCAGTTCTGGAGGCTACGGAATAAATGGACACAATGGACTCAACGGACACAACGGACACAATAACAACAATGGACACGGAGTCGTAGCCGCCACCAGGGAACAACTGATGATGCAGATGGGACAGAGGAGAGGAGACAAGCCTCCGAAGCTACCGCCCAGGGAGAATGGCTATGGGCCTGCTGATATTCCCAAGGTACGTGGATACAAAGTGAGTTATCGATTTTGGTGACCTTTTGCATGCCTTTGCACCTTGCATGCTTAAACTGTCACTTTTTAAAGTTACAGGACCCAGAAAGGATAAAACTTAACTACAATGCATGACCAAACAGCAGTACCAAATTATGATAATACAGTTACTGATGTAGCTGGTAAAGAATAAGCTAGGTCTGCTCCCGTAGGCATTGTAAATGGCAATTTTGGTGCCAGAAGGTCGAATAACAATAGCCTTATTTCTGTTAATAACAACATACTGCGATTAAAAAGGCCTGCCAAGCGTGGTGGAGCAATATCGCTTTATGACCGATCATTGCAGTTTTCTTATAAGCTTTTATGGGTAGCTATGATGATCACAGCCCATTTAATCAACTCAATGGTATAATTGAAGTCGATAAACAAATTGTCAATACTCAGTCAGTTATTGTAAAACATAAAGAAAATAAATACCAAGACACTTCAAAAGCCGGTAGCAAGGACAAGGACACTAAGTAAATCAATTTTCAATGGCTTATTTTAAAAGTTTCGCCCTCCGTGAATTAATTTAATAGGATATGATTTACTGGGCCTACAGTTTCATGATTGAATAATAATAAACTTGAACCCTCAAGTTCCATTTCGATATAAAAGGTGAGATGCGGTTGCGGATCGACAAAGTAATTTTCGAAGTGAAAATTACATTACGAATTATTTTTTCGTTGTTAAAATTGTGCATCAAGGGTACTTTTGAGATGGCATGGCTATTTTTATTACGATAATTTACATGTAATTTTTATTACATCTCATCTTATAATAAACATCCTACCGCCTGCTTCTGCGCTGGTGATCTTTGTATATTTTATGTCGCTGATTATTCAGGTTCTTTTAGATGTTATTTTGAGTTTTATTTCTTTTTAAAGAGCAATTTGTGCATTTCCGTCGTCTCCGAGTGCTGTCCGTGAGTCCGTGACAAAATGTTTTACAACAATTGTACGTAAAAAGTCATTTTTTTTTAACTTGTATGCGCTGGAATCATTTGTTATAGGGTTTATGTTATTACTTTTCCATGGTAATTTCCTATATTCAGAACTAGTTGTGTACACGTCTTTGCTTAGGCAGCTGTGTGTTTATGCCTTGAGGTATAAGTCGTTGGAAACGTTAAGTCATAGTATAGTGCAATACCTACACGCTCAAAATGTAAGGAACAAAAAACTTGGCGAAGAAAAATAATATGTGGCGAGGTTCTGAATGATGTATTGAATATATTATGTGATATTTGTTTGAGAGTCGATGTTCTGTCCACCCTGTATTCGCAACAAAACCGTCGTAAATATTTTATTGAAATAGAATACTTAGATATTTCAATATTCAATACAAAGCAAAAGTCCCAAAAATCACTACGAGGAAAATGTAAACCGAACCGTAACCACATTAATTTTTGTCAACCCTTAATGCACATTTGACAAAACTAAAGAATATAAAGGCACACAAAGTCAACTTAGTGATAAAGATACGATTTATGCAAATTGAAATGCAAAACTGTCTCCGAATGAATTATGGATGACGACTGTAATCGGCAAATAAGTCACATGAGAAATATGCTCCATTCCTTAATACGACTTTATCAATCAAGACCAAATCATGATTTAAAGTCAGCTTAAGTTATTACAGTCTCAAAAATATCCAAAATAATTTTAATCAAGAGCACGTAAAAGGACAAGAAGGAATAAATCGAATGCTAAAATCCTCAGACGACTTCAAATTCCAATTATCTTAATCCTTTCTTTCATTAAGTTCCATTAAATATCTGCTAGATTTAGAAATATACCGATTAAACAACCTTCCGTATTTGGTTCTTTTACATTAGCCTCATTGTCAATTTTATCATTTACTTGTTTATTCTGCAAGTCATTTATTTTTCCGTCATCGTCAAATTGGCTTTTTCTATAACACAAAAGATCACATTTACCATTTGATTGAGTTTATATTAGATTGCTTAATGGATACAAATTCGATATAATGCGAATCAAATGGTTAAATTAATCGAAATCCACCATTTTTGCTGCTACCAACAAATTCTTAGAATCATTTGAAGCACCATTTGTTTTTACAATACAAACTAAGTACCCAATATTATTATCATGTAACTCATACATCAAATAATAATCCAGGGTTGTAAGGTGGCTGTCATGTACTTATCTATTCACGTCAATAATTCTTTCTTCCTCAACAACACGTGTTCATCCATCATTGCTTAAATCATAACAATTGTAAAGATATAAACATCGAAAGAGGTGAAAGTTCAATCCGATTAACGCCTGTCGGTTCCGACCTGTTGTCAGATAATTGTGGACATACGCTATCGCAACTGTGTGGAGTGGACAATAGTCGGCCCAGCGGGAAAGATAACCCTGACGTATCTCACATCTCATCGCCTCCCAAGATAAATGATAGCGACTACATAGTACAGTCGCGTCGGCTTATACTCTTTTATTGGTTTACCTAGTCTTCGCTTCTGACACCATACAAATGAACAATGTCCTTTGTGTGTCTGTTAAGCTTCAGTTTTATGCCTGCTAGGTGTTTATTAAGAAAATATACTGCCTGAACCGACCTGTCCGTCTGTATGTCTTGCCACTTTGCCAGGGTGGTTTCCATAACCTTTATTTGATAAGATCCTGCACCTATGAGTTTTATATATCACGATTCATCGTTTTTTGATGCCATCTTTGGTTCGTTACAAGGTAAAAGATTGTACGGCGCCCACACGTTCATATTATTGCATCTGATTTTTGCTTCGTGTTTTATACGTGAATTACTTGCTTTTACATGTTCTTAGGCGCAAGTTGTGTTGTTTAGTGGACATATTACAATGTAATTGCGTTCTGGGTGTTCCTCTAGGCGCTATCTGCCTTTCATGTCGCCAGCAACGTTTACGAAGGGCACTTATACTCTTATACAAATGCAAAAGGTTGAAACGGTTTCTTAAGTAAAAAGTATCAGATATATTTAATCAATACTGTCGTTATTTTGTTTCACAGCCTGATTACGACGACATAGAAGGACACGATGGACGCGTGCCAACACAGTTCCCGAGAGGCAAATCAGATAAGGGAAAAGACAACAAGAAATACGGTGAGTGTCCCAATGTTGTTATTAATCTATGTAATTCAATTCAAAATTATAATTATATGGAGAAGGGTGTATAATGCAAATCTTATAAGGGTTTTCCTCAAAGAAACCAAAACTGACAAAGCAAACGACAAGGTCGACCCTGCAACAAACTACGATTCTACTTTTAATTAAGCACCAAACTATTTAAAGTTTACTAAATCTCTTTAATACACCACAAGAGTCTAATTACGTTCAGGTTCATAATTTACCGGACTTCAATTAACTTTCCCATTTTTGAAACAAAGGGTATCAAGAAAACACAAACAGAAAAAAATTCAGCATTAATTACTAGGACAATATAAATTCTCTTCGTAGTATCACGGTGTCCTGTCTTGCTGAATGGGTAATAACAGTATTTAAAAGCTAGAGGTGAAGGCGCCTACATTGAGAGCGGCCTGTGGCTTGCCTGCCAAGTTTGGTCATGACTTTGGTCATAATTCTTAAGTAATGGACAAATAAGTTCAACTGATACTGTTAAGCCGACGAATGTTTGTACGTTCTTTTTTCTGCATGTGTTAGGATTTGCGATTGGTGCTTTACTATGATATTTCTTTTGCTTTCTTGGACATTTATTAGTACAATTGAAATGTGAACTCATATTTAAATCATATTTGCACTGAATTCCTAGACGTCATCATGTTTATCTAAACCTCTAGTTGGCATCTACCTAAGAATTCAGTAGAATTTAATTTGACTACACATCACATTTGTCAATTCATTAGGTACCACACGGCGAGTAAATTACAAAACTTTCTATTACATTTCACAACGTCCAATCACAAAGATATTATTTACGTTACCACTAGTGATATTAGTCAAGCAATCACCGTCGTTTGCGACCAAAGCTGTCCATTCGAACACGGCATAGTTGACAATGCAATGGATTTATGAATGCGACTCGCAATTTATACAGCAACGTTGCAAGTTCTTGCAAGTGTGAACCTTTATATGACCATCTCTATCCGGATCATCATTTATAAACCCATGTCCACGCACAAAGTGATTTAAAGCAATATTTATAAAATATGGAATATGGACGTAGGGTTATGGGCACAATGAACTAAAATGAACGAAGCCTTTTGATCTGGTGGTGATAAAAACTGATATACAGGGGTTGTTCTTGAAGAGTTTGCTGTTATGCTTGTCAATACATTTACTGCATATTTCACAGTAGACAGTTATTTTTATCATAAGATGTACCATTATCATATTGAGCTGATTTAAAACAAATCAATTCCGAAATATTTATGTACTCATAAAAAGAAAATTAATTCATGATGCTAAATCTTATCATGCTTTATCTTTAGTCGCCATAGAATTTGCGTCTCGAAAGTGGAATTTTGTGTTTCTAAGAAACTTGATGTTCACAAAAAGACAAGGCGAGTACCTAGGTAGTGTATCAAGAGCATGGCCATACATCACAGATTACAAGGGGACACTTACTCAAACACCACAAGCACCGTCTTAAAAGGAGTAGATACTATTTAAAATATTAAGAGTTATACCGACCCGACAAAGAGCGTAGCCTCTTTTGAAATATGACCACAATTTACGTTTGAATACACTTTAGACAGTTATTCTTTAACATATAAGGACGTGGACACATGCGTAATGATGCGTACGAATTTGGTAGCATTATGCAAATTAAATTCGCACAATATCTGATATAAGTAGCTCCGGTCTCCGTTCACGGATTCCTGACTGTCAATGTCGAGTCACGTTTGACGCATTCCACATCCGATACGGCTGATCGGATGTGACGTTTTTGGATCGCATTCGCACGTTTTAATTCGAGAGCACTTGCTTTCCATTCATAAGAAGAGCTCAGTGCAGAGGTTATAAGCAGACAATGCCCCGGTGTCGCAACCGCCGGCTGGCATTTCGGCGTATCCTTGATATTTGAATCGTCGGTATTTGGAACGAGCCAGGCGTAGGATGCGGAACATGGGACGGAACGTGCATGCGTTCCGTTTTATAGGCGAGTGTGTTCGCAGTTTCTAACATAGGAATAGGTGAACGTTAGCCATGTTATGTAAAGACTCGTTTCCAGATACTAACGCGTCTATTGGTGCCTGTTTACGTGTATTCAATATTTTTGTTTTGTTTTCAGATGATCCTTACTACTGTGGTCTGCGAGCGCGCGTGCCAAACTTCGTGAAGACTAATGGAGCGAAAGTCTTACCTGCTATGACCGAGCGTCTGACTCTGAAGGAGGCTCCAGTGCCCAGCAAGCGCTACAGCGTGGCTCACGCCCACCCGGGCCCATTTCCGCCGCACATGGCCCCGTTTGCTCACGCTCCCATGCCGCCACAGGCTCTGTGGCACGCTCGTTCTTACGAGAGCGGAATCGGTGCGTACGATCGTCTCCCCAGAAAAGAGAAGCTCATGGTCCAATTCTATCCGAACAGGGACACACGGCTGCGACCCCTCGTGATCCAGCAGCCGCGCTAGTGTATATACAGACTAACCCCGCACTTTAATTCCACCGCCTCAACGCGGACTCTTCGCTCCAATCTTGGTATTTAAACTTTCTGTTATATTAGTTCGCTTCGCTTAGTAGCACAACTCGCCTGTAAGCTTCGTTTCTACACTTTTCACACTTCTGAGTTCATCTCTCATTTTCACTAAGTATTGAATGCTCATGTATATACTTTTTTCTTGACAATCTTGTCAAATCTTGATTCTTAAAAATTGCGATCTTTCCTTTCCGAAAGCTTTGCTATCATCCTTAGATGTAGATTGCAAATGCACTAGGTTCCCAGACTAGGCATCAGATTTAAGAAAAACAAAGAACGAATTCCCTTACCGCGTTGATCCCTTATTTGTGATTGTAACTAAAATTAATGTACGTTGTTTCCTAATTAACCCAACCCGTTGCTTATCCCTAAATGTTTGTAACATCTCCACTAACTCAGCTAATTACGACGACCGTAAGTTAGTCTACAACTTAGTTTCACGGATAGTGCTGATAGATAAAAGAGGCCTACCTTGCAGCAGACTCTTAAACAAATAAATTTAAAGACACCTAGGACAATTCAGCCGTCTAAAACGTTGGTGATGATATTACTTGCAGACGGAGAGCAGCACTATGACCCATACGCGCTGTACGGGCGACTGCCCCTGCCTGGACGTGGCTTCCCCCCACCCCCCGCCCCGCACGCGCGTCACATGTTCATTGGAGAGTGGGACTAGAGTGCGAATCACCTGACACCTGGCAACCTAACCTAGACTTTAGTAACGGATACTGTCAAATCGAAATAATGACGTCACAATACATTTTGGTACACTCGGTGACACATCAAGCTTTACATTTCCAGTTTAACATAGCCTCGCTTTGTATAGATTTCCCCTACAATGAGAGATCCACATAAACTGGTATTGTACAGCTTGATTAGTCGTCGTGCGAATGATTTGTTTATATGGATGACATAATTTTTTCAAATGAAGAAAAGAATCATGAAGACAAGCATGAAATAAAGAATCGATGTGACAGTATCTTGTAAAAACGTAATCTTTATTTGTATTTTTGTAAATATTCAAAGATTTGTAAAATAAAAGGGATATAAATTTGTGTTTACTGCGATGAAACAATTATTTACTTTTGTATGAGAAAAGCAATAGACTAAATTGCTTTAAGGGGTATTGCGAATTATCGAGATTTCTAGTATACATTTTAATGTAACTCTGTAATCAACCTATATTTAAGTAATAGATGTAGCATATATAATAGTAATCAACTTTACCAACATGTTAATAATAACGTATTTAACTGAATATTGTAAAAACTTAGTTTAAATTAATTAAACCTGTAAGTTAACTATCACTGCCAATATTTAACGATTTGCGTGTTCAATGTCATCACAAATGATTGTCGTCTTGTCGTTAAAATATTTCTTTTTTTTTATAATATTTAAGTGGCAATCCTAGTCAGAACAGGGTTGGGAAATTTTAAAACGATTAGGGAGATTGAGATATTTTTTGTTATTTTATTTATAGCGAGTTTCAAGAATAATGGAAAGTTATATCAAAATAAATTAATGTTTCTTTTTTTTTCATACAAAATAATAGGAGCTTCGCGTTTATTAGCGAGTCTATCACTCACTAATAAATTTTCCTGACAATAAAGCGCAATATTTATTTTTAGTTAAAAACAAATACATCACGATATTTAACATTTACCTTTCAAAACATCACGTTTTGTTAATATTTGTTATTTGTATGTAAATTGCATATTATTAATCATGTTAAAATAGGAAATCAATTTTAGTTTTAATAAATGTTTTTGTAAATACATCTCTTCTTTAATATTGTTTTAAGTTCTATATCCATGTATTTCCTGATATATTTCTCCAATACTCAATTATCATAATAATTATGATCTAGTTACGTACAACTAAGTTGACAATTTAAATGTAATTTATTGTCACAATTACTTTTAAGATATTAATATTTTTTGTATATTTAAATAGGTTTTGTATTCGTAGCACAAATAGTGTTATTATAATATTATCCGATATAAAGTAACTTTAAAATAATATCCCAAAAAGAGCTATGTTGTGTACAAAACATAGCTCTTTTCAGTGGATTTTATTTTAACCGCTTCCAAAACTGATATGTAGCTACAAAAATTCGGAGGTGCTACACAGGTTACCATAAAATATTGTATCTTATGCATTATTGTAGATTATAATAATGATACTTGTTAGATGAGACTATTACGCGTCAAAAGTATGAGTATTTTGCTAAATCAAAGATAGCGATTGAGGTAAAGAGATTCATAAAATAAATGTATTAAAAATAGTTATGTCCTATTCATTAGTAAACAGATGACCAAGAAAAACTTAGTGGCAGTTTCAATTAAATAAGTACAGTATTTTATATACACACGACGGAGTTATGTTAGAAGAGATGATTAACTCTGGCACAATGTAAAATACTGCTGTTGTTACGAATTTAAGTAATGTAACATCAACATCCACTTGTATTGTGTAGCATTGGGTGTTGGTTATCGAGTAACCTATCATAAGGACGACCGTTTATGAGTAAATATACAATTATTTTAATAATACTTTCGTTTCATTGGAAAATTACACCAATTTAATATTGATTCACTTTCAAATCAACTTAAAAAATGCGATGATTCCCGACGTCCAGCTTGCCCACCAGTGGTGGAAACCGGGAATCACCGAAAAAAATGTATGCGTTAGATTCTAATACAGCTAGAATGTTACAAACTACGCTAATGGATATATAGAGAACGAACGCGCAACCAGAATACATGAAAATTGTATTTATATCATACATATCTACAGAATCAACTAAGGTTTCTTATATTCACCGGCACCAATCCATTTCTTAATCAAATACTTAGTATACTTTCTAGCTTCTTTCAATTCTTCAGGGTCTTTAGATCGATCTGAAAATAAATCTCTGCAATGCGATGACAAAGGTATTATCTTAGCCGGTGCATCATATGAAACATCTTCTAATACTCCTAGTCTGTGATAAGGATCCAAATCGCCATTTACAAAAACTACATGGGTAACATTAGGTTTCAAACCACCATACATTTCATTAGAACGCTCAATCCCTTCATCAATTTTTGTCTCATCAAATTCTTCACCATAAGATTTAGTACACAAACTGTAGAATAAATCCATATGAATATTATCGGTGAACGGTTGCTTGCCTGAAGAACTACTCGGCCAATAACTAAATTCTGTACAAGTTTGGTAGGTCCAAGAGACAGCCCAGTCGACTTCCTTCATCGCTTCAACCATCTCATCGAAATCATAGTTAAAGCAACTGTTTTTCTTACTCCATAAATCAACATCGTCATCTTTTGAAGATTTTACGCGTAACGTTTCAATTACGTCGTCGCAAAAATTCTTAATACTTTGAGGACTACCGTATTGAGCTTCGTACATGAATTCAGAAGTTTTATCCAAGAAGAATAACTGCTTGTTTTCAGATTTGTTCATATCTGTACTGTTACAAATCTCTTCCTCTTCTTTAAGCTGGGCAATACCATCACTTGTTTTGAATAGCTCGTCATACCTGTTAAATACTTCGGTAATTTTATCATGACATCCTGGCGTTCCATGCTGTTCGAAGTCATCACTGACATTTTCTAGATACTCGTAGAAATCTTTCACCGCTAATACTGGTGCACTGCTGGCAAGAGCAGCATCCACTAAGTTGGGGTACAGGAGTCTCATCCAAGCTGCTAAGTTCCCGGCGTAAGAACCTCCTACAACTACAACTTTTGATTCCTTATATTGCAGCCATATTTTAATCCTTTCCAACAAGTTTGCTATATCTGCAAGAGCTTGTCTAGAACTGAGAAAAGCCAAGTTTTCCGTGCTCAATTCATCGAATGGCTTGCTTTTTCCGTAGTACCTATGTTCGGCTAAATACATAGCGCCTTTGGTTTCTTTTGCTAAGTCATACAGTATTCCAGTTTGTAAAAATACTTTACTTGCTGCTCCTTCTCCGTTGATGAATAAGTAAATTGGACCTTTTGCTCTCCAGTAGTCAAGTCGTTCAAAGTACCTCATCTTCCAAGTTCTAGTTTCGGTTTCATTGAAATGGTCTAACGGTTGCTTGATCCACTTAGTAGAAATTGGGGCTACATCTAGCAATCCCATTGTAGAAGTAAGTTCTTTCAAGAAGAATCTGTATCCATTTCCAAGGCCTGATATTCCGAGAGCGTTTGAGAAATAGAAGCACGAAGACAGTATGATATTTAGTTCAGCTAAATACATTGTAGTGAGTTCGCAGTTGCTTGCAACCACAACGTGTAATGATTACTGGTTTTTGCAAGCTCGTTGTGCAATCGTCGACAATGCCTGCTATTTGGAACGAGCGTCATACATATTTTGTATATCACGTCGTTAGGCCAGACCTATGCGGGTACTTAATTTGAGCATTATCTAAGAATGCCTTCTACACGATGTGGTGTCTACGAAAATGAAGTTAAAAGAAAATATTTTTTAGATTTCTTACAAAATATGTATTCGTAGAAATATACGGAGTTAGATTAGTTACACTGCGAACTATTAAGAAGCGATGTTACCCAAAGCTACCCAACCGAGCATACTTGCTTACTTAGTCATGAGAGGTTTTCTTTATGAGAGATTAAAAAAAAAAGATTCCAAGAACTCTCTAGATGGCGTTGAACTGACTACGTTACTTGGTGCCAAAGCCAAAACGCTTGGAAAAAAAAACATTGCGTCACGTCACATACGCTCGACTGACACTTTCGTTTGCTTAAGCTTCCGAATATAACCTAGTTTTCTCGCGCTTTGTTAAAATCAGTTTTTTTACGTTCCGTTCCTAGCAGTAACTTACCAAGTTCAGCGCCATCTATCCAGCGACTAGGGAAGAGCTAAAAAGAAAATCCCTCAATTTATGGGACTGTAGAGTATAAGACTTGTATATACCGAAACGGGCACATAAGTAGTGCTTTTCAGCACAACCATATTATTATTATTTTTAAGAATCAATCTGATCGAGTCAGATTGATTCTTATCTTTCCCAAATGCTTTAAAATATTCATCACGAGAATTACCTCTAAGGAGTTCCTAACACTGGCTGGTACACAATTTACAATGGTTGACACAACCGCGCGTCGTCATCGCGTTGCCACGGCAACTCTTTAACAACAAATCCAATGCGCCGGTCGACAACTCAAAACACTTGACCCGGTTTTTATGTGAAAAAATTAATTAATTACTTGGTATTGTTATGGATTTTTCTGACGGTAGCGCAGGGGGTAAGAGGTCAGACGCCCCTCGGCCTTTATCCAGACGGGGCTATCGAGATACTGGCTCCGCTGTATCTAGGTAAGTCTTAGTGCTTCAGTGTTTTAATTTTTAGATAGATCTTTCTATTACATAATTATGTGTTTGCAATTGTGCTTTAAGTGCTGTGAAGTGTTTTTATGGTTTTTTACTTGGACTGCCATTTATAGTATTTTCTTCATTGTTCAATATTCATTTTCTCTATTGTATATCCTTGACCATAACTGACTACCTACATCAAATATTCCTACATATTATGCTAAGCCATAGAAGGTTGTATTAGACAAGATGTCGCTTTGCGTCCTGGTCAAATTCAAGGAAGTCTATGCCAATGATTCTAGACTCGAATCGAGAATAAAATGGGTAGTTTTTTTTTCTTATTTACAGAAATCGGTAAGTGTAAACCGCCCGTATTAAAACGCAGCCCGTTTGTAACTGCCCTGTAATCGCGCCTTTACATACAAATAAACGCACACAGAGACATGTCGCGCGATGGGTGATTCTTCTATTACTTTCGTGTTATTCTGAAATACTGTCAAATTTAAAACAAATGTAAGAAGCCTACTTACTACGTGGACATTTCAGAAGTAGCACAATGAGGCCGACGTCAGCATACCGAGGAAGCACAGCTTCGCGGCTAACCACTGCTGGGTTCGGACCAGCGCCGCCGACAGCCAGCCGGCAATCCACTGCTATGACTGGGTTTTCGAAGGTATGACGATATATACCTTTACCTATCTGTGGACACGAAAAGAAGTTTAAAAACGTAAGAGACAATATAATTTGGTTTCCTGGTGAGACTTGCAGAGTCGTCATTTTCGCGGGCGAGAGAATCCAATAGAAATTCAATGAACCCACCTCCTCACGGCGCGATATCATCGCCGCGTTATTCTTTTCCTATTTATAAAGTACCCAGGTTTGTAAAAGATGGAATATATAAGTTCTAATATTCAATGTCAATACCTACAATAGAAGAAATGGGGTGGTTAAATATGACTGGACGTAGCCAGTGGTCGACGATGCTAAGGTCACAATAATAAATCAATAGAAAAACAAACATACCATTCCGAACAATGCCAAGCACCTGTTAGAAACCAATATTTTTAATTAACATACAATCCCCAGATCGACAGACCAATAACACAGCAAGGCATATCAGGACTGCGCACAGGCACCGCCCGTGGGTTCCGTACGCGTCAGCTCCAAGACAAAAGGTATTGGGAAGAGCTGATGCAAGTGAAGGTTAGAGAGATGAAGGCGGAGATAGCCAGGTTGAGTGAGCAAGCAGATGCCGGGGAGAGGGAAAGGTCTGCTAAGAAGCATTACGAGAAGAGAGTCAGGGAGTTGGCGTTAGAACTGACAGGTAAGTTAAAGAAGCTAGCTAAACAATTGATAATGCCCAATATTGAAATGGGCCATGTAAGACAGAACCGATGGCCGTTGGGATAGGCGAGTTCTTGAGTAGAGAGATCGCGAATCGGCAAACGTAAGGTAGTAGGCCCTCAGGCAGGTAGGTGGACCGGTGGCTGATAGGAGCTGGATGGAGTTGTCGAGAATAGGTGTGCGTATGGAAAGGCCTGTGTCCAACAGTGGACTTCTGTAGGCTGGTAAAGATGATGAATATTTAAATGCGGCACATACAGTCAAAAATAAATTAAAAGGTAATTGTATCTTTCCAGACTTACAAGGACGTCTAGCAGATTACAACACAGCCATACGTATAGCTAATGGGGAAGCAAACAAGCAATCAGTGGAAGAACAAACAAGGGACTTGGAAGCCAGCAATAATAAAATGCAAGAGGAAGTAGAACAGGTGTTCATGGAGAAACAGAGGAAGGAAAACCAGCTGAGACAGTTACGAGAACAGATGGATAAGGTGATAGTTCAGTTTCCCGACATTACGTTACACACAGACAAAACCTAACTGCCAACACAGACGCCCTGTCTTGCCCTCTATTCCCCAAAATAAGCCACCGTAGTGACCCTTGCGCTGTTAGCGAACGAAGAAGAAGCATGAACCATGGCATAACTACATAATACATAGGCAATCCTATAGCTGTCCTTTATCTATCAGCGAAACGAACGATTTTGACGTTAAAAACATCTTATCTCGAATATTTCAGGAACAATCAACAATTACAAAGTTACTAGCAGAAATGACACAAGAACAGAAAGACGAGTACAATGAACTGGAATCTACTGCCGCTGTACTAAGAGAAGAGGTTGATCAAGCGAGGACACAACTCGACCATCTCAATAAAGAGAAAGAGGAATTCAATAAAGAGATATCTGGATCTCAGGTAAAACCTCGCGTATTATGCGGTCACGGCCACAACTAGGAAGAATTCGGTCAAGATGTGGAAGTTTAAGTTGGTCAGCAAAGTAACTGGTCAGTCGCAGCGGCCGTCCGACCAAGCAGTATGTACGTTCGCATCTTGATCGGGGTTTCTGCTTAGCATGATTGCTGTGGTGACGGCTGCGTAGTGTGCGAAGTCCCTACTTTTCGAAAGTTTTAATGATACGAGCCAAGTGGTTAATACTATAATTGTAGGTATATCAATCAGTCGATGTCTTGTGGTTGATAACGAGGAAGACAATGAAATTATTTACACACAGATAAAAGTCCATCTCCTGGAACTGCATCGTCGACTAGTGGCTGTTGAAGAAAAGCGAGACAACATGAAGAATGAGATGAACAACCGTTTAGATCCGCAAGAAGAAAGAGAGAAACTGTTACTTCAGGTATAGCATCGGAAACTCATAATTAAATAAACTTAAAACCTGGCAGAACGTAAAGCTAACAAAATAATTATTATGGAAACTACATGAAGGTATGATATTATTCAGGTTCGTGAAGACAATGCTGCAATCGCATCATTGGATAGTAACGCTGCGAATTTGAGAGAACAAATCAAGAAAGTGCAAGAGCTTATCGAGCAAGCTGAACAGGTAATAGAAGCTACTAAATTAACTCTGAGTAATAAATTGTAAACCCTAAAAGTTCTCAGTTAAAGTCTAATTTTGTTTTTGTTGACCCTGATACTGACCCCTGAATTTTGGATGCAACGTCAAATGACTTCTTGGAAAATGTTAAAAGCTTTATTTGTTATTTTCAGGATCTCGAAGAAGGCAATTCCGATCGCCATCAGAAATATCGTGAACTAAAGAAGAGAGAAGAAACAATGGACACTTTCATGACTACTTATGAAGAAAATCTTAAAAAGGAACAAGACAAGATAGACCAGCTCGAAAGAGATATCGTCTTCTCCTTAGAACATAGCAGTTCTAACATAGATCTAGATTTGAGTGAGATAGACTCTTTAAAGCAGAAAGAAGGATATACTTCTCAGTATGATGATAGCAAGAAGTCTATTGATATATTGATGAAGGATTATGAAAGGTTCCAGGGGAATTTAAAAAAGGTAAGGAATATATCAAGGCCAAGCATTTTCTAGAGTAACAGTGAAGAGTAATTTAAGAAGATTGATCTTAGCGAAAAAGCCTTCGACGCAATTAAACCTGTAAATCTCGTTATATGGATGTCGATTGCTGATAATCATTTCATTGTTGACAGGCAGAAGGAACAAGAGAACGCTTGGCTACGGAGCTACAAACATTGCCAGAGAATACTAAGGTGATGCAAGAAGAACTAGTGACATTGTCAGATCTGGAGAAACTTCGAGATGACGGTATTCCCTTTATCATCATCCTTATCTTTAACTTTACATTTAATTTGGTGGAACTAGACGTTATAAAAAAAAACTATATGAATCATGGCTTATTATCTTGTTCTTTCAACAATCATACATAAATAAATATCGCTGGACAATAATGTCCAGCGATATTTATTTATGTATGATTGTTGAAAGAACAAGATAATAAGCCATGATTCATATAGTTTTTTTCACAGTGCCATCTAGTGCCACAATAAGCAACGAGGCTTGTGTCATAGACACTAGATAGTAGATATACTACATACTTAGATACTTTTTGTTTGTAAATACATACTTATTACACATATAAACATCCATGACTTGGAAACTAATGTCCATGCTCATCACACAAACATTTGCTCCTTTCGGGATTCGAACCCGGGACCCTAAGAACGTAAGGCAGCCTCAGTACCACTGCGCCATTCGGGTCGTCAAACAAACAACAACAACATACCACGGTCAACATATTAGAAACTTCTCTGTATTCTATTCTAGGTGAAGTACAGAAGAAGGCTTTGGAGACGGAACTGCAGCAACTCCGAGATAAATTGGCACCCACAGAAAATGCTGTGCTTGAAGCCACAAACAATTTGAAGAAATTACAGGTAGGGGAGAGTGGGGTGCATTCGTACAACGGGAGCATTCGTACAGTAGTGATATCTAAGCTATACAGCACACTGGCGTGTTCATGTTTGTGTGCGTAACTCCCACTCGGCTACGCGCGGAGCGGCGGGGCAGTGCGGCTCCCGGCTTCGACCATAGAGTAAAGTAATATAACGGGTAGCTTCGACACAACAGGCCCGTTCATGTTTTCGCTCCACGTACTCGTAAGTAATTTTTGGATTCACTTTGAAACGTGTTTAAATGTTATTAGTTTTACTCTAGTTATAAAAGTGATTCAATTTAGTTGGTGGAATGGTATTGAGGTCTTAAATGCACGCAGTTTTTTTCTGATAACTATAACGGGTATTTTTATTTTAAATTAAATCGTTGTATTTTTGGTTTGGGGTACCTTCGTGCAGTTAGCAGTGAGGTAGATTCGTACTGTACGAATCCTCCCCACACTAACTTGCATAGCATTAAACATTTTTCTACTGAATATATTATTATTACAGAATCAAAATGCCGCGAAATTATGTGAAAAAGGGGACGAGAACGGGACAAGTAGACGAAGATAGCATGAAATCTGCGATAGACGAAGTTTTGAATAAAACCTTATCTATCAGAAAGGCTGCCCAAAAATATGGCGTCAAACCAACTACGCTCGAAAGTCGCTTGACGAAGTTACATAAACAAGCAGCTACTGAAGACAGACATAGTAAGGTACGTGTTTTCAGTTCCAAATACTCTTCAAACCAAGTGTTTTCTGCAGAAGAAGAGGCTCATTTAAATACGTACATAATGAAATGCTCCAAAATGCACTACGGATTGACGATTGTCCAAGTAAGAAAACTTGCGTACGAGTTTGCAAAAGCTAATAGATTACGTTATCCTTCTAATTGGGATCACAATCAAATGGCAGGAAAGGATTGGGTGGAGAGTTTTCGCAAGCGTTGCACAAATTTAAGCCTCAGAAAACCAGAAAACACCAGTGCCGCAAGGTGCTTCGCATTCAATAAGACTGCCATAAAAGATTTCTTCGAAAACCTTGAGACTGTATACGTTAAATACAAGTTCACTGCTGACCGAATTTACAATTTTGACGAGTCGGGGATATCCACAGTATTAAATACGCCCAAGGTTTTAGCTGAGAAAAACCAAAAACAAATCGGTCAACTTGTTTCGGCTGAGAGAGGAGAACTTGTTACATTTGGAGGAATCATATCAGCCAGTGGCAACACAATTCCGCCTCTATTTATCTTCCCCAGGGTTCATTTTAAAGACGATTTTATGGACGGTGCTCCGGAAGGTAGTCTGGGAATGGCAATAAGGAGTGGTTGGATAAATACCACTATATTTTTGGAGGTGTTGAAACATATCCAGAAGAAAACGTTGTGCTCAAAAGATAACCCTATCTTGTTACTGGTTGATAACCATGAAAGCCACGTCACAATAGAAGCAGTAGACTATGCTCGTGATAATGGCATAGTTTACCTTTCGTTCCCACCGCATACAACTCACCGTCTTCAGCCCTTAGACGTTGGTGTATTTGGACCTTTCAAGGCAAAATTGAAAGTGGCATTTAACGATTGGCATGTGAATAACCCGGGCAAAACTCTAAACATATACAATATACCGAAGCTTGCCAAAGTAGCCTATTTTGAATCGTTCAGTGGGAGAAATATAACACGTGCCTTTGAGAAGACTGGAATCTGGCCATTTAATAAGCTAGCCTTCGGAGACGACGACTTTGCAGCTGTAAGCGTATAATACCAATCCGGGTCCACGTCAGCTCCAGAAGAGATCGACGAGATAGGTAATGTTGAAGATGTGGAACAACAAGATTTACCACCAGGGTTGGCCCCTACATCAGCTTCTTTTCCGCCACAGTCAGAATCCGCACAAGGTGAGCAGTCTATTTCAACAGCGAGTCAAGGTGCCAATGTATCGGAAACGGAGCTTACTCAAGAAGATCTCGTAGAGAGCTTAGTTCCTGTTTCACCTTCCTTTCATAGATCTACAACTCCACCGGCGACTTTACCTGCTGGAGGACTAATAACTCCAGAAGTTATCCGGCCTTACCCTATAGTAGACAGAACTGAGTCTAAAAAGTCGAGAAAAGGGAAACAGCAAGGAAAGTCGAGAATATATACAGATACTCCGGAGAAAATAAGACTAGAAGAAATAGAGAAAGCAAAACAGTTGAAGAAGCAAGAGCAAGAGATAAAACAAAAGGCTAAGGAGATGAAGCGAGCTTTCAATTTAGTATCCGCCAACACCAATCCAAAAAGACAGAAGAAAACTGTAAGGACAACTAAATCAAAGAGGCAAAAGAAAACTTTCAAGCCTGTCAGTGAGGACGAGTCTGATTCTGAGGATGAAATTAATATCAGTTTAAGAGAAAGTTCTTGTTCTCCCATCGAAGAAGCGTCCGAGCAATTGGATGTTCAAGATGAAACTCCAGTTATGTCTATGAACATTAACCAAGGATGTTTCGTGCTAGTCAAATTTGCTAAAAAAAATACTGTTTTATTGTATGTTGGGCAAGTGCTTATAAAATACAGTCCTATTGAATACATAATTTCATTTATGAGGAAGAAGCCTGGTTCCTGGAAATTTGTTTTTCCCACCACCAAGGATGAGGGGAGTGTCAATATAACAGATGTGGTACATATACTGACACCATCAAAATCTGCTTTGACTGCGAGAACGTCCCACATTTATAGCTTCGAGAAAGACTTATCTGTGTATGCTGTCGGATAGTACGTGTATTAATACTTAAGACTAAGGCTTGTTGCTGTACTGGTAGAGTTTATTATGTTGATTCATTAGGTACCTACTTATTATATTAATAAGAGAAAAGTTATGATACGTTTTTGTTACCAAGACTAAGTAGTCATTTTTAGTACTGAGGTACGTTTTTTGTTACTAAGAGTAAGTAGTTATTTGTAGTACCTACTGAGGTACACAAAATAATAATTGATAATTGTCCCTAAAAAAAGGCTGATTCTGTGTTAATTGTGATCTCAATAAATAATAATATTACATTGAATAGTGGTTATTTCTCTCATTGTACGAAGGTACCCCACTATGTACGAAAGCTCCCTACGCTATGTACGAACCTACCCCACGTGTGGGGTAGGTTCGTACGTTTTTCTCATTTTAGTTAAGTTGTCGTAGCATCGCCATGCTTTCTTATATCGAAACAACACATCATTCATCTTAAAGGCTGATAAGTGCAGTATGTGACAGCATTAAAGTTATTTTTAAATAATTGATAGTTTTTGTTTTATGTGGCTTAAAGTAAAAAGTGTACGAATCCTACCCACTCTCCCCTACGTACTTTGAATACTAGGCTGTTAAAAATCTCTTAACGAAGTCGAAAGGCACTTGTTCTCCCAGTCATTGCGATCATTTTTATGTTCTACGCCATACCTGGGAACCTTCTAGTTACGGAGATATTGGGGGTCAAAGTTCCAACTTTTTGACAAGTTTTTTTTTTAATACAAGTTTTTAATGTAAGATTTTTAAACACCTCCCCGTACTATTCAATCCATCCATCAGCAATGTTTTGAGTGCGTTACATTGAGTTGTACCACAAAACATGATTTTTCACCCCAAAAAAAAAAGTCCTTTCCCAGCAATAATTTTTGCGTAAAGTTATTTAGTTTGATGTACAAAATGCTTGGGTGACGGCGTCGTGATGAGGATGATGTATATTTGCATGCTGAGGAACCTTAGTGGGTACTTACCAGTTTTAATGATTCTAAACTTCACAATTTGATCACAGCAATTTGATGGAAGCATTAGGTTCAAGGTTCATTGGGAGAAAACTTGAGTTTCGGGTAGCTTGATGTGCTGGTGTCTACATAAAGACGCTCCTTCAGCGGGAGCATTCGCCTGTAATGTAACATTCCAAGATTCGATTTTGTACTGAAACAAGTAAATCTGAACTTTTCTAGTCTATGAAACTGGTCGTAAAATATTGTTTTTTTTTTTCTCGTTTTTCAGACCAGTCTCGACGGTAACGAAATGTACGCGAAATTAAACGGTTTGGAAGACCAGTTAGCTCAACTGGAGAACAGAAAGACGGTTCTAGAAGAAGACATAGCTTCGATAACATTGAAGGCAGACTATGAGCCTTTGAAGAAACAGGCAATTGAAGAGTTAGCCACGTTGAATAAGAAGATTATTGAGGATTTGAATAGTGTTAAATCTTATTGATATTTTTTTAGGTTTTGAAAAAGAAATAAATATGTTATACAACTATGATAGATTTCTTGTTTTATTTGATAGGAACAATTTAATAAGAAATTATACGGAGCAACATAACATTGCACAAGCTCAGCGTTGAGACGCTTCACATTGACCGACCTGAGAACCGAACCCAGTACCACATGTCTGAAACTGCGTTAAGCGAGGGCGCCCATTACGGTTACCCGTCGCATGTCTATGCGGGTGGGCTCCGTAGAAACGCGGTCTGTATCACATAGCGTTTTTGACTCAACAAGATTCCGTCGTATGATGGCAGATACTATGACGGAGCACTTTTGTATCACATAGCGTTTTTGACTCAACAAGCCTCCGCGACGGATTCCGTCGTATGATGGCAGATACTATGACGGAGCACTTTTGTATCACAGCGTTTTTGACTCAACAAGCCTCCGCGACGGATTCCGTCGTATGATGGCAGATACTATGACGGAGCACTTTTGTATCACATAGCGTTTTTGACTCAACAAGCCTCCGCGACGGATTCCGTCGTATGATGGCAGATACTATGACGGAGCACTTTTGTATCACATAGCGTTTTTGACTCAGCAAGCCTCCGCGACGGATTCCGTCGTATGATGGCAGGTACTATGACAGAGCACTTTTGTATCACATAGAGTTTTTGACTCAACAAGCCTCCGCGACGGATTCCGTCGTATGATGGTAGGTACTATGACAGAGCACTTTTATCACATAGCATTTCTGACTCAACAAGCCTCCGCGACGGATTCCGTCGTATAATGGTAGGTACTATGACGGAGCACTTTTGTATCACATATCGTTTTTGACTCAACAAGCCTCCGCGACGGATTCCGTCGTATGATGGCAGGTACTATGACGGAGCACTTTTATCACATAGCGTTTCTGACTCAACAAGCCTCCGCGACGGATTCCGTCGTATGATGGTAGGTACTATGACGGAGCACTTTTGTAAAGAACCGCGCGGGCGTCCGCTTAAGTTTCAGGCCTCGTGTTTGGCAGTCGCGCTCGCCGCCACTACAGCAATGAAGCTGTTATTTTTTGCCAAGGTGTGTAGGTTAATCAGCCATCGCAATAATACCCGCTCAAACAACCCCAAGAAAATCAAAAATAATGATGAAAACATGACAAATAAAATTCAAACAATTTACGACCTCAATAATTTAATATCACAGTTGAATTCAATCAAATATTGTAGCATAAAAACTAGACAATTTACTTACTTACTAAAAAGTAACAACTAAAAGTAGGACAATATTTACAAACTACGAATAGTTCGACTCAGACGAAATTCTACTTTACGAAGACGCGATACAAATCAATTCGACATAATACACTAGAATGGCAGTACTGAACTCACACTTAAAACTGACCGACGAACGAATCACGGTTTGTGAAAAACGGTTAAATGCGAGGTATTACAATAATTAACCATCCATAAATATGACTTATACGAGTGTTAGAAAGAGACATTCACACAGATATGTTGGACAGAGACAACACTGTTCATAGCCTTTTTTTCTTAAACACGACGACCCATTTTACGGCAACGTAGGTACCACTCGCCTTAAGTTGGCCTAGCGCAGTACGGAGTTTCAATAAAATAAGAGGCCAGCTTCTACAGGTTTTGTTACCACAGACTACTGCACTAGACTGCTGTTGGGATAATCGAGAACTAAATCCGCCATCTTGTTTTTTCTATACGATATCCATAGACAATAGCGCGCGCTCTCATGACGAAGAAAGAACTATGACACTCAATATGCCTGCACGTTGCCGTAAATATTACTAAATTTATATTTTTTTCTTATTTATTGCTTCTCTTTCTTCGTAGCCTTCCTGTCGAGTAACATAGCAAGTCCTGCTGGCACTTCCCTGTTGTTCGCTTTGATCATAGATATTATGTTGTTGACGAATTTCTGTGAAGGCGACACATCGGCTTCTTGCATTCTTGCCCATAATGCTAACGCTTCTTTGACGTTGTCGTCGCGTTCTGAAAAACAGGATAACAGGATAAATAATAAAAATTCAGTACACAAGAGAAAAAGAGTCCACGAGACCAACAAGAGAGTCAAATATCATTAATATTCAGTAAACATTTAGCGTTGGTTACGAAATAAGTAAATAAACATTGCTGGACATTACACACAGCGCCATCTAGTGCCACACTAAGCAACGTAGCTTATGCCGTGGACACCAGATAGTTGATATACTACATAGATAGATACTTATTTTTTATTTTGTTTTGTAAATACGTTGTTACTATGCGGATATCTCTGACAGTAAAATGTTATACAAAATCCAAGGCTAGGTAAGGAATGCGTCAACGAGTGAACTTCTCCAGAGGACGCCCCGTGTGGGGGCCGGACACTTGTCTAATAAAGATTTGGGTTGCATTATAATTATGCATTTTTTGCATGTGCGTAACACTCCTTTCGCAGGCGGGATGCGATACAGAATTCAACTACACCCAGGTGTATTCTGGCCTAGCCTGGATTTAGTTTTTGTTTTGTGCTTTTGATAATAGGCATGACGACAGTATCAAAAAATTGCAAATCTATTTAGTCCGTCAGTTAGAGTATTGGAAATTAATGGACACGTATTTTTTGTTTTTGTCAATCAATGAAAATTGACAAAGATAAAACGCATCAAAAGTCGGGAGTGGGGTCTCATGACGTCAGAACTAGCTAAAAATTATACCAAGGCGTGACGTATTGAGAATTTTAAAAGCGATATCTTCGTCAATTTTGGTTTACGTAACAAAAGAAAAAAACTCGGGTCAAATATTTTTTGATAATCTAACTGATGGACTAATTTTTTTTTTGTCGTCTTGGCTATTCCCTTAGCAAAGACTTCCAAAGAATTTGTTTTAAAACGGGCCCAGTATTTGTACCTTAAAAATACCCGAAAATCGAGAAAAATCCGTGGAATTCGGAAAAAACACATAAATTGTTAAAATGCATATTTTTCTTGTAATAATTTAATATTTATCAATTATTTTTATCGTCTTTCTGTATAGCGTCTCGCCAATTTAGGTACCCTGTGGTTAAATAACAATGACAGTAAACCATAGATCGACCAGTGATCATAGATCGTGTAGTCTACTGTCACTTGTAATACTTAGATTATATACCTATAATATAGTATATTATAATCTAAGATGTAATATGACTGAAATAAACATATCAAACGTCAATAATCAATCAACATGACAGCTTACCACCATGACGGGTTTTTGTTGTGTTGCAATTTCAAGTGTACTGCTTTACTACTAAACAAAGCCAATTTTAAGCAATGAGGGATTTTCCTTTTTAACTCTTCCCTAGTCGCTGGATAGATGGCGCTGAGCTTGGTAAGTTACTGCAAGGATCGGAACGTCACATCATTACACTTGGATGTAATGGTTAAATTGGGAAGTATATGCAAACGAAAGTGTCAGTCAACGAGCGTATGTTACGTGACGCAATGTTTTTTTTTCAAGCGGTTTGGTTTAGGCACCTAGTAACGTAGTCAGTTCAACGCCATCTACAGAGTTCTTGGAAATTGTTGTTTTTTTAAATACTCAAAAAGAAAACCTCTCATTGGATGATTGGAAATTGTTTGAATTGTGTTTCCCCATTTTTAGTATGGTGTACAAAAACCTGGCCGAGGCTCCATACATTTTGAAACATGTCTTTTCTTGTAATTAAAAAAAATAAATACTTACGAAAAACATCCAAGATCATATCATAGATCTCCAGAGTATCGATATGTCTTACATCCTTCGCGCATTCAGCGATAGCTTCAAGCGCAGAGTATTTCTTCTCGTCCGCAAACCGTTCGCAGCGACGCAAGATGGCGTCCGGATGGAACTTCACAGTGGGATCTAGAAACATTTTGCGGAGCGTTTTCTTGTAACCCACTTCGGCTAAGGCTGCTATAACTGTTAACTGCAAGTATACAATAGACATCAAATTTTATTAATATTTCTAGCTACTTTCTGTATTGCTTTTAAAAGCTTTTGGCAAGATGCAAGGTTAAATTGATTGAAAGTGAGCTAAACCAACTCCGCAGACGTGATGGATATCGTAACCTAACCATAATAAAATATAATCTATAAATAATAAATATCGCTGGACATTGCACACAGCGCCATCTAGTGCCACACTAAGCAACGAGGCTTGTGTCGTGGACACCAGATAGTTGATATACTACATAGATACTTTTTTGTTTGTAAATACATACTTATTATACATATAAACATCCATGACTCTTGAAACAAATGTCCATGCTCATCACACAAACATTTGCTTCTACCGGGATTCGAACCCGGGACCCTAAGAACGTAAGGCAGCCTCACTACCGCTGCGCCATTCGGGTCGTCTAACTATCTTATCTATCTATAAGCAAATAATATTTGGGTATGTTTTTAGAATCAACGACCACTGATAGTGGTTCTTTTTTGTTATTTAATGTATGGAATTGTGTTTTTTGTTCAATCTATAAAGTTTACTTTTTTGGGTTTACTTTACAGATGGAATAAACAACAGATTTTACTTTCGAAGTAACTACAAGTCATGCAACACATGTTGTAGATCCCAAAAACATACCACAATTAACATTTTGCAATTACCTGAACATCACCGGGCCCATGCACCTTCTTATCAATATTAAGTACAATCTGCACCAGTTTGTTCAACCGCCCGTTGCCTCCGAGCTTCTCATTGGTCAAGAAGTTCTCCTCAGCCTGCCCATCACTCATTGACGTGAAGATCTTACACATCAACTCGTGTTTCAAAGGAGTTTTGTTGTATTTGTTGGCCAGAGCTACGAATTCGTTCACTGCTTCTTGTAAGTTGTCGCTGAAAGAATGGTAATAAGGTAAATAATTATGAGGAAGAGCAAACAATTTGAATACGAAATAATCAGGCACTGCACCAGTCCAAAAGGTTGTAATTTGCTTTGAATATTGCTGGGTTTACTATACATTGACGGACGTGAGTACCTCAGACGGGCAAGTGAAATTGGTATTCTCAGTAGGGAATATGCATAAATTTTCTTTTTTTATTTCGATACGGAATGTTAAAGTACTATAAAAATAATGACAAAAAGCGAAAACAAGACATAAATCGGCCAAACAATACAAAAGTTATAACCATTTAAACTTTTGTTTCTATCTCTTTCTAGATAAACGGAATTTAGTATGAATTTTGTACGTCGATGCAGCGAATGACGTCATACGCTGTATCGGATCTCTCTGTCTAATTAGCAGTTTCAAATGCTTATAACTTAGTATTTTTTATAGTATAAAAAAAATATTTCACTCTGCTATTTCTGATGTTAATACGCTTTGTTTAGAGTGACAAAAAAAAACATGCATCAACACGGCCATTTTTGTAATCTACTGCTGATCAAGAGCCTTTCCCAAGTAGCGCTAACTCCCGGCCTTTTCGAATGAGGAAACAGCCATGAGTTTTGAGTGTGAATGTGGATTGGTATAAGAGTAGAGGAAGACCAAAGAAACGATGGATGGACTGTGTGAAGGATGATATGGCAAGAAAAGAGGTGTCTGATGAGATGACGAGTAATAGACGACGAGTATGGAAGAAGAAAATATGTTGCGCCGATCCCAAATGAATTGGGGTCAAAATACCTTTACTACTGACCAAAGTTCATTTATGCTTCTCACGTCATACAGTCAAAAATAAAAATCACTCACTTCTTTAAATGCACTCTGATCCGCGGCCCCAGCATGACATTAGTGGGTTTGCAGTACTTGTACAAGATCAGTAGGTCGAACATCTTGCGCACGTCGACGTGTGAGCCGAGCGCTGCTGTCGCGTCGACCAGTCGCCAGCAGTTCAGTGCTATACTACGACCGCCTATTACGTTTCTGTAACAAATGTATGTATGTTGGTTATATAAATAATGTAACACACTTGTATTTTTCGAAATGGTTGGGAAATGAGTAGTGTACGGCCACATTTCTTTAGTTAGCTATGAGTCCCGTGGCCTATTTCATGTTTGATTCAAAGCCAGGGTTTTCAGATGATATGAACAGACCGCCACTACCAATATAGCAATTCTTCTTCTTTTTAGCGTGTCGATGACAAATTTTCATTAATAATTATGCGAACTCCGCTCACTGATGCAGTCATAAGATCGTCAAGTGCGCAGGTGTTAGTGCATGCAGCGCAAGATAGTAAGGTGGGCCATTGCAATAAGATTGCCCCCTATTCCGGGCTGCTGCTGAGAATTTCTTAAGGGCTTAAGAGTTGTCAAATCATTTTTTCAACTCAAAATACTGAAACCTACAAATTCTACGCAAATTAAAAAAAAAACACTCATAGGGAGATTATTTATTTAGTAGAAACTGCAGACGGCTGCTACACGACTGGTCTGACGGCAACATGGCCGTGTCGTCATTTACGGAAGCGTTTTCATGGAGTTAAACATTTACGGAAGCGTTTTCATGGAGTTAAACAGACATAAGACATATATAATCTTCTTTTCTTTTTTTAAAAACGTTCCCCTCTCTAGGAATCTCCTATATCGTGGGGGCGTTTACAAATATTTAAACTCACATACACCCAAACCCGGAACAACTAAATGTAGGTCATACAAATATTTGTTACGTGCGGGAATCGAACTCGCGACACGCAACGCAGCAGCCAATCGCTCAGCCACTACGCCAACCGTGTCGTCAACGAATCACACCGCTTTAGTCTTCGTAATACAGCTGAATATATCAACACAACAAAAATTGTAGGAAAAAAAACCATTACCTCTTTTTAGACTGGTTTATGATCAAGTCAAAGGCCTGTTTGACCTTTTTCTTATACACCATAAGAGTAGCAAAGTCGATGACTTTAAATTCGTCTAAAGTGAAGTTGGGTGATGTCTTGTTGAGGTCAGCTAATGCGATCTCTGCTAGGTCGAGCTCGCCTAGTTTGACGTGGAGATCGAATATCGCTGCTTTCATACCGGCTGATAGAAATACCTGGAATAGTGAAAATGAGTTTTATAATGCGAATCACTTATTATAGTGTCCTGTGTGTCCTGTTGTTTGTTCACTACAGGAACTGATGAATGCTACCGAAAGCGCCAAACTAGTCGCTCAGTTCTGGGCCGACACAATTTAGATTGCCATCGACACGCTAAGAAGAAAAATGCGAATCAAGCATAACAGATGGAATGAGTATAAAAATTCACAGCTCTTATTGAAAAGAGCTCAATACAACAAAACATCAAGCATATAATCTCCGAAGAGTTAGGCAAAGGTGTACCTATTAGTACACCGACATTTCGCCAGTTATGTTTAAGTCCTATGTAATAAGGGCGAGCCTATTGCCATCAACCGGGCGCAATTCCAGACTCCGTCGCTGCTACTGAGAAATTCCTGAAGGATAAAACCCAATAACACTTTGCTTGATCCGGGATTCGAACCCAGGACCTCCTGCTAAGCAGTCGTGCTTGCAACCACTAGACCAACGAGGCAGTTCTCAATACCTATAAAAAAATCTTGGTCTGCTTTGCACCGTGCTAGTCAACTTTAGCTTGACGATGAAACTAAATGACCAAATGCTACATCTCCTACAGCTCGCCAAGCTACATACATCCAAAACGCCTAAAAACTTTAACGCAAATCTGGACCTTATTTCTAGGACGAAAGTTCTACTTTGCATTGATGTTTATGAAGTGACGTTACGCTGCCAGTCGTTTTTATTAAACAGAAAACAGATGTGTTTAAATAATATTCCAAAGCGTTTGCCTATTTTCTACCTAGTATTTGAACTGGTAACTAGTATTTGAAAAGAAATCCTAACGAATATTAAAAATGCGAAAGTAAGTTTGTTTGCTCGTGTGTGTGTGTATTTTTATTATGTTAGCTTTTCACGCCTAAACCACTGAATCATCCTGAAATTTTTCATATACCTTGTCAGGTATACAGAAACGGACGTAGGGTAACTTTCATCCCGAATAAAATTACTGTTCCCGAGGAACAACAATAACGTTCTCATGCTAATAGATGCCGCCACGTGTCTTTCGAATCATGATTGAATTATATTATTATAAACAGAGTACTACCCGAATTGATTGTCGAATTCTAAATCAACGCGAACGAAGCCGCTGGCTTATGCTAGTAATCGATAATTTCCGATGATAGAACACTTAATTGACGTCGATGAATCTTCAATAACGTTAAAACTATTTAACTGTTTTTTGGCCGTAGGGGACCGAAGCTGAATATTCGGTCGGACACTGGTGTCGATTTTGTTGTGCACAAACTAAACTTAATTTAGGCTATTGCTATCTTTTACTAAAAGGCAGTGCGAGAAAAGGACGGCTATAGCTATGAACTAAGTTAGAGATGTCAAACTAGTTTAAGCATTCCGCTTCACCGTGTTTTTAGTCGACATGTTTTTACGTGCACCCTTCATTTGCATAGAAATATTAGTTCCAACTAAATTTGACAGCTCTAAATTACGTCCGTCACTTTCTCGTTTTATTAGAGAGAATAAGATAGTAATAGCCTAAATTAAGTTTAGTTTGTGCACAACAGAATCGACATCAGTGTTTTATTTTTTTAGTCCAATCAATAGATTTTTTGTAAATCGCAAAAAAACACTCATTTCGCACTATTCGGTCCGCAGTGAGTGACGTAACAACCACTTTGTAGTGCAAGCTGATTAGAACTTTATTCTAACAGTATTTCAAACGAAGATTGAACCACCACAAATAGAATTGCTAATTTAGCTCCAGAAGTCGCATTAAGGTGGATGCTCCAGGGTAGCCCGCGAAATTCAAATTTTCTTACGTTACGTTACATAAAGGTGCAGGAATTACTTAAAAGTAATTCCTGCACCTTTATGAGCTTGGAGGGTTGTATTGATGATTTTGATGGGTATAATTCTATAACTACATACGTCTTACAGTCGCGAGCAATATTTAAATCTACATACAACCTAGCACTGGCCTGCAAATTGCCAAACGTTAGAAAATTTGAATTTCGCGGGCTACCCTGGAGCATCCACCTTAACTTAAAAAAAAAGCTTTGCGTCAATCCAACCAACTTACCCCTTCTTTCTGGCACCTGGCAGCAATTTCCCGCGCGCAATTCAAGTTGCCCTCCCTACAATACTGTTGTAGCAGTCTCCTGAGTGTGCCTCGTGTGTTCAGGCCCTTAGCTTCGAGCTCCGACAGATGCGCACGCAGGTTCTCTTCGTTCATGTGTTTCTGGAAGGTTCCATGGTTTCACGTTAGCTTATTTTCTAGATCTAGAATATTCTGATGGCCTACTTCGGTATGATCTTTTGGACGAGATATAAGAGTATTGTATTAAGCGAAATAAATAATTAAAAGCTATTGAAGTAGAAAAATATACAAAATGTGAATCGTGATGTAAAAAATTATAACAACAAAGAGTATATAATAGTTTTAGGTGTACCTAAAACCTGAATCCTCTGCATTGAAAAACAGCATTTTTGAAAAAAATATTACCAATTTAGTAGTAATATATTTTTCTTTCAAAATCTTTTGACTTCACTTACCGGATTCGGTAGCTGTTGATCAAACACATCGCCTTCGTCAATGAGCCGCTCATCAGTCAAAGATACGATTTGATCGTGGAACTGGGCTATCAGAGCCTGGTCGTGATTGTCTGGGAAACGGGACAGGCAGTAGTCTGCGGCCAGCGTCGATATTTTGTTTGTGCCCGGAGCGGAATTGTTTAGAGCCTGGGGGGTGAGAAAAATACTATGAATTTGTAAAGAAATTGTAATTTTTCAAGGGTACGATTGTTTTTCAAGGGTACAATTTTTTTTCAATGGCACGATTGTTTTTAGGGGTAGGGCATGGTTCCTGTTGTTCACGCAAACAAGTTTAAGTGTGATGTTGTTGTACTAGGTAGGTACCTCCAAATAACCCTTTGGGGATTACAGGCGTGATATTCCCACTACTGGGACACAGGACTGATCTTCCTGAAGTATAAACACGATCTTGTGAAATAAATACCTCTTGTCAATACTGTTGGTCCAGTCAATTCGAGTGACTGTTGGGCATTTGGTATTCGGTCCTGGTGCCTTCAGGCAAACGGGTGATTTAATCACACGCTATGTAATAAATTAATAATAGTACATTATAGTACAAGTGTGTAGTGTGTTGGTGATTACCGCTGAGGTGCTATTGAGACCCGAGCCGATAGGTGAGGGTCTTAAGAGAGTCGAGGACGGTAATCATCAATACACACGTGTATCATACGACGTTTTTCAACACACTTGTGAAGAAAATAAACTAAAAAATCATTTTACTATCGAAACTATTTTAAGAAGCAACTCAACCGTCACAGTTTGATTTACGAAGTTGCATGAAATGAGCAAGCAATAGGTACATTAATTTATTTGTACTATTTATTTATTTATTTAACACTTCAAGCACAAAGTACAGACGCGGACTTAATGCCATAGGCACTACTGAACACGATCTTTTTTGTATCGAAACTTTTTTAAGAACAAAGCAATTCAACCAATAAAATAAAAAGCCCTATAACTCGCTTACAGGATGATGGATGATTACAGGTGTCATTATGTGCCTAATTGCGGTGAAATTAGAGCCATTTTATGAGCAAGTGTGTTGAAAAATAACTAACCTTCAACAAACTAAGAATGTCAGACACATCATTCTTAATCCTAGGATGCACCATGAATTTGCACAGAAATCTGCCAATCCAGTCCTTATTTTTCTCCATAGATTTATTTGTTATGTCCTCAAGTATGTGTACCGTTCCGTTGACATCAGCACTTATTAGATATCCCTTTAGGAGTGGTTTTAATAACCTTTCTGAGTCGACTTTGCCTAAGAAAAGTTCGCCTGTAAAAGACGTAATAAAAATTAAGTTTTTGAGTCATTATGGGATTTTTTATAAGTTAGCCGTTTGTTGATCTTGTGGTTAAAGGATATTTAAAGGATATAAAGCTCCATGAATGATGAATAGACATGGGCAATGTAGAAAAATCATGGAGATTTTTTTTTAACTTCACTAGGCAAGAGTGTTTTTGTTACTTTTTTGTGAAAAGACTTCAACTATAAACCGGCTGATTGTTTGATAATCAGCACGAAATATTCTAAAATTAGACGACATAATACACAATTACCCTATGGTCCTCTTTCTGGGAGTAAGAGTGGCCGTTATCCACCACGCGGGGCCAATGCGCGGTGGTGGATCGCAATTTTTGGTTCTAGTTTCCTCACGATGCTTTCCTTCACCATTTTGAGAGCAATCAGTGGTGATGAATTTAACACATAGTAATGTGTAGTAAAGTAGTAAAAAATGTAGTAAAGTAGTAGAAGCCTACCAGAGTTCGAACTTACTAATCGTTTCCCCATTATGGCATCTACAAAATGATGGCTAGGTACTAATAAAGCACTTAGGTAATATTGAATTTCACAACAGCATTTACTTTAACAAGGTGCAAACGGACCCTTCACGCAGCCGTCAACAAAGCATTCTGTACATCAATCTAAGTAACTATACGCAAAAAATTACCGCTGAGAAACGACTTTGACTTTGTTTTTGGAGTGAAAAATTATGGTTTACTGTAAGACTCAACATTGTGCAAATGGATGCACTGAATAATGCAGGTGTCATAGAGGTTTTTAAAGGTAAGTTATACCTAAACTTGTAAAAAGGTTGGAGTTTCGAGTTAGGTCCCTGGTATGTATGGTCCATAACGGGGAGAACAAGTGCGTTTCGGCTATGTGAAGGGTCTTTTAACACCCGTTATAGGAATAAAAATATCTAACACTCACACAACTCACTAGCCGCTCTCACTTGCCCAGTATTCAACAAGGTCTGCATCATAGGCGTCAACACGGTTGAGACCGACAGGCCAGTCTCCACGAACTTCTTCATCAAATTCTGTGGTGATGTAAAGCTAACGTATGGTAGAGTATAGTCTAATATAGTGTCGTAGTCTGGTTTGACATCCATTTGTACCATTACAGTTAGTGTGTTCATTATTCCTGGAAATACAAAGAAAAGGCTAGTTTGTAAGTACATCAGCTCTAATCCAACAGACGATCTGTTTGCGGATGGATGGACGAAGATTTTATTGGTGTGTCAGAAGTACTGTGAGAGGAATTTAAGAAAGTGTTAGGGTCAATTCACACTGAGACGCGACGCGACGGTCCTGGGTTCGATTCCCGGGTCGGGCAAAGTATTATTGGGTTTTTCCATCAGGGATTTCTCAGTAGCAGTCACGGAGTCTGGACGATATTATGGTAACAAATTATTCTTCCAAAGGGAAAAAGCTGGGCAGCAATAAAAATAAAAAGTGTCAGCGGCATGAATGCACTCTATTTGACTCATTTCAGATACTTCTTTAGGTAAAAGAAAAACGACTTACCCTTCTCGCCATAAGACTTCGAATTGTGCAACAAAATTGGCCAGAAATAGTGAGGTCGCAATGATAGTCCCAATTGTTTCATCCTAGTCATTAGGTCCAGTGCTAGGGGCACTTTGCCCAGCTGTAAAGCGGCTTCACACGCGTTCTGCAAGGCTATTGGATTCCGTCCTGATGACATCAGTTCTTGAGTTATTAAGCTTATTATGGTTGATGGCTGAAAGTGGTAGAAATAATATTGCATTGAAAATATCCCGTTTCCTAACTTCAATGGTACTTGTCACCACTACTCTTAATTTTTTTAACATGTCCAACGGCTTCTGCTGAATGACGACAATAACATTATTTGTATTTTTACTATGCTAGCAGTGTAATCGTGAATTGTGAAGTCATCCACCATACACCTTGGATCAATGGTGGATGCGTTTTATGCTACTGTTACGGTGACACTTGTCGACATTATTTCCATCGAAATGGAGGGTATTACTCCACTGTTTGACACTGTACATCCAAAGTTAAACATGATATCGTTTTGTCTCATTATTACTTTGGTCTGTGCGGAAACAGAATAGTAAAACAAAAAGGCATTAAAAAAAGATTCGTTTTTATTGCCAATTTTAACGGCGTAAATTAGTAATAAAATAAGTGTCATAATTCCACAACAATAAAATTCGGTACCGACAAAGCACAATTATCGAAGAATTTAATAAATTTTATTTGTGATTGATTTATGTAGTGGTTTTTTCATTAAACTCGATTTTCCAAAGGCCTTTTCGTATTTTTTTACGCGGCTTTTATACTATGAATTTTCGTGCATCTCACGTCACGGGCACGATGCCAGGTGAGACAGCGTGCTTTTTGGCCACGCCCACCAGTGAGTTTGAGCCCGCAACTTGTGCTACCTTATGTGATATCAGTGATAACCTAGTGGTGTGACCGTCGGACTGCTAAGTCATAAGTCTCGAATGCGAACGCAAGACACGATTTTCCGGACTTGCTTCGGTGAAGAAAAATATCGTGAGGAAACCAGCATGCCTGAGAAATTTATTGACAGTAAGGCCAAGTCAGAGGTTCACGGGCGGCATAAAAACTCTAACACCAGGTTAGGCACGATAAACAACGATGCTAATGTTTCGAAAACAAAAATGCACACACACTTTCTTTTAATTAAAACTGTATTTTAAGCCACAACCATACACGTTTCACTTACCATGGCAGCCTTAACACAATCTCTTACTAAACTCCTCCCATGCAGCCCTTGGTCATCCTTCGGTCCAAACGAAGGTAAAGGCAAACATTTATAGATTTCTATAGCGGCCAATGGATGATTTTGGAACACTAATTGTGTGGAAACACTCTGCATTAGAGGTGAAATTGATGGCGTTCTTAGGACTACTTCTGGAAGGAAACGTAGGACCTGAAATAAAAAAGATTTGTGTATTTATGAAAATCGGAGATTAAACTGCTGGGCTGTGAAGAAGATGCATTAAAGAAGATTGCATGTAGTGGAGATGACAATGTTGAGATAGATGAGTGGAGTGGACATTCATGTGTTTAGCCACAAAGAGTCTCATTTAATGCTTGCAAAGGCGTTTCAGCTTTTCTTTATGGAAACTGCCAGTCACGCGTTGGTAATTTTTTGAAGGCAAAGATCGCTATATGCGAAGTTGCGAACTTTGCCTTCACCACTTGGGGTTTTGTTTGTATAAGTGTCCGCTACCAATATGTCACAACTTTAACAACCCCTTGTAAAACCCTTTACTAAACAAAGTCTCAAGTATTTTTTATAAAGATCTTAGCCTTAGATACAGACCTTAGCAATAGTCGGATACAATCCCACAAGAGCCAAAGTCTTGACAATCTCCATGACATGTGACTCGGTGAAAAAGAAGCCTCTCTTCTGTGCTTTCCCCATCTCTTCTAGCATCGGTTCAGTTTGTTTGTTCCAAGCTAGCGCTCTTGCTGTGGCAGTGAATGTGTCTATTGAGGGGTCTACGTTCAGTGACCGCATCATTGTGAGCACTTCTTGTATGTTTTGAACATTTCTGGAATTTTAGAAGGTAGTTGTTAGTGAAGTGAACTGCAGTTTGCGGTTGCGGTCAGCTACAGGAGAGCACCTTTATTCTGCGTGGGTTTTAACGATTTTTATAACAAAATTCCAGGATAAAAAGTTGACATTTTCCTTTTCTAGGACCCAGGCTACCTATCTGTCAAATTTCTTAACAATTAGTTTTGTGGTGTAGTCGAGTAATATTTATCTTTTATTATATTTAATTGTACTATGTTTATAACCTTCGCGTGGCTCGCGTCAGTGCAAGCAATAAGTTGACACAGTTTTATCTACAGTATAGAAATAATTCTATTGGTGAGTAAATTTTTATCCGAATAAAACTCTTTAACATGATTGTGGACTACATTTTTATTTCGAACTAGCTGTTGCCCATGACCTTCATCCGCGTGGAATCATGGAATGATTATAAAAATATTGCTTCCCTATTTCTATCGGATTTTGATAGACGATAATAAATAAAAAGTTTTTTTGTTACAAGTACTGTTTATATTCATGTGCATTCAATAAAAAGTTGTTATTTTGACATTACAAACGGATACTTAAATTTTATTTATTTGTATAAATAATACAGGCAGGGCAGTGTGATATTTAACCGAAGCCAAAAATCACACTGCTCTTTATGCAGTTATTTTGTATGATCTTACCCAGCCTTTCCTTGACAAATGATGAGAGAGTTGAATATACTTTCATTGGCAGGAAGTCCTACTGATTTCATGTTAGATATTACTTCTGTTGCTTGATTTATATCTCCTGCCTGTTAAACACATTACATATTAAAACTTGCTTCAAATTGTTTTATCCATGGGGCAGTCATGCTACAATGTTAAGTTCTACATGTATTCCTAGTAACATCCCTATCGCAGCTGCTGTAAGTTTGCAGCACAGGTTTGTAAGTATAATGTATGTAGCATCACGTTTCCGAGATAAAAGCCATTAAAGTTACAATCTTCTCCATCAACACAACTTTGATAGCTTATATTTTGGAAATAGCTTTAGAAGATTTTGCTTTACACTTTATTTTGCTTACAATTTTTTCTTAACACAGGTTTAATGCGTGGTTAATAAAATTAAAGTTGTATTGATTGTGCCATCAGTGAATAGATTCAGATAAATCATTCTAACAAAATTAATAAATCAATTCAAAAGAAAAACGTCGAAAATTTTCTTGAAATGGCCAGAATTTTCTCTGGTAATAAAAAACATAGGTCCCTTAAGATTTTATTATGTAAAGAAGATACCAACCTCCCCTAAAGCTCTAAGAATTAGCTCATAAGTGTTGATCATGGGTTTAGCTGGTGTCATCTGACTGATAAAGTTGCTGACAGTGATAGTCCTGCTGTTTGCAATGTACACTTTGAGCAACTCGTTGAAATGTTCTACATCAAAATGTGTGTGTGGTCTGTAAATTCGAGATTTAATATTAGGAAATTAATTGCGAACTTAAACACCAGTGCTAAAATTCAAAATGCTAATTGAGTTGTCCATAGGAATAAAATATTCTTTTCCTCTATTATCTTTAAATGAATGCAGAAAAAAACCACTCTGATGCGTTTTCAATGCTCTGCTCAACACGGAGAGTTCAAATTCCAGCCATACAATAATACTGAAGCATTGGCATTTAAGAGTTGCTTACTGGTTTTGATAATAGGCTTTTATGGGTCAGCTACTTGCACAAGGGTAATAAAATAAAATCATCTCATATGGGCAAAAATCAGCTGTTCCATACATTTTGACCATGTACGTATTGCACTTTTGTAGGAAAAAGCAGGTATTTGTTTTAAAAACCGGTGAAAAATTTTTATGTGGAGGGGGGGCTCAAAATGGTAACCGTTTTTTCGTTGGGGTCCCTTCAACCCCATATATTTTGTTAATAAAATGAACCAAGGCTGCTTTCTTAATAAAATGAACCAAGGCTGCTCAACCCCAGACCCGCATCAGATGATAATGTGGCAGTAGATTTCAGAATCGAAAAAAAAATCGGTTGGTGTGTAGCCTTAGGGGCGCTATGGCGCGAGGACGTAAAAAAATTTACCCAAAAATGTGTTATTTTCGCAAATCGTTTATTTTCTCGATTCTATCGTTTATAAAACCTTTAAGGCTGAAAGTTCTTGGTGTTTTTGTCTCCGACTAACAGTTTGTCGTAAAAACGATGTCGTAGGGATCCGTAGGTTAGGTTAGGTTAGAACTGTGACTAACTATGCGCGAAGCGAGTGGTGCCGCGACAGCAGGAAGCGAGTGGTGCCGCGACAGCGGGTGGCCAGCGCTACCTCGAAATTAGTCGCTAAATTTTTCTTACTCTTTTTCTCATAGTGCCCCTAGGACGACCCACTGACCAAAAATTCGAAACATATCGAAAAATATGTTGCTCCTAAAGAATCCATTCTCAGTAAGTCAATATCCAACAAACAATAAGCAACTAACTGAAGTTTAATGATAAAAGCTATATGGATAGGTATCTGCCGTTACTACAGCAAGTCTTATTACTAGATGGCCCGCCGGTGGACACGAAATCAAAATTATGGCCCACCTTTAAAATTAGTTGAGCAGCCTTGAGTATGAACCAACAACAAAGCAGACGAGTCAGTTGCTTAAAATAATAACCAATATATTACTGCTTACTTTAGTGTATTCCACACCTCTTCTACCAACTGCATTCTACTCAATGGGGTTTCATCAGGTAATAGGTCACCGCAGCATCGAATAAGAAGCAAGGCTTGTTTCTTTTTTGAAAAATTAAATTCTTTAACTTTAGCTAGTACCCTTAACAAATCATTCTTATATACCCTGTTCTTCTGGTATATATCTGTACTGAGCGCCGTGATGTATTTTTCAAGTACATCCTGAGACGATAAAATCGTCTGCTGTGTCTTGACTTTAGCAACACTTGACGGTTCCTTAAATATTTTAGGCGAACTTGACGGGTCCTTAGATATTTTAGGTAAATTTCGTTTCTCTATATGTTTTTCTGGGATTCGACGATAAGCAGATGACGCTAATGATCTGTAAAATTAAATAGAAGCTTGCAAAAAGTAATTCAGAACATTGACAAATACTCAAAATATTATTCTAACCTAGCCGCATGAAGATTGCAATAATTATGTAAACATGGAGCTAATACATATTTTCTATTTATTTTTATACTATTGAATAATAACGATCTTGGAGCACAAGCAATTTTAATATATTGCCGGGATAACATTTTCAAATAAAAATTTTAATCTTCCGATTTCCAAATTCTTCAAAGTTCAAATTAACCTTTTGACAGCTTTGACATTTATTTATACATCAATTGATTGCCACACTAAAAAACTAATAATGGATTATGGATGCAGTCAGACACTAAAACGATATTTTTTTTTTACTACTACGGGTGTCCTCATTTCACACTGACATTATTTTCTGTGTAAAGGGGCCTACTCAAAGCACTGCCTGTAGGGCCTGCTTGCAGTTACTGCCACAGAGGGTGTTACTCCGCCCTGCGAATCATTAGTACGGCTACCGTTGTTTTGTTCAGTGGTGTTCTCGTCCTTTCCTAGATCTTCAGTGTTAAAAAATGGCCTCCTACATTATTGAAACACCAAAAAATAGCATTGAAAGCCATTGAGTACATAAGGCGTTAAAAAGAAAAAAAAATCCTGGTGTAAAAAATGGTTACTACAGCGTAAGGCTTTGAGTCACGCCAATGTATTGAGAGAATGGGAAAAGCTAGTCAAAGCTAATGGAGTGAGCAACTGGTGGAACTAATGGCGCTAGCAGCGCGTGAACCAAACATCGTCATTGGTTGAAAATCTGTCAAGTCATTTTATATTTCAAAATAGATTGGCCTCATTGGTCAGATTGGGTCTAAGCTATGGACGCGCCATCTACAATCAGCTTTGACCAGCCTTCCCCATTGTAGATGGCGAGTCCATAGCTTAGTCCCAATCTGACCAATGAAGTCAAACTATTTTGAAATATAAAATGACATTGACAGAGTTCAACCAAAGACTATGTTTGGTACAAGCGATGCTAGCGCCATTAGTTATACAGTTGCCTTCCCAGAAACATGTTGGATCTTTAAAATTGACAACCGTCGCAAGCTATAGATCTAAACAAAATGGCGCTTAAATCGGCCCAACGGGCCTGACCGTGCTACACATTGCGCTGCTTGCAGTGTTTGGACGGTTTGGTGTTGTGGGGAGATCGTGTGTCGGGCTGGCAGAACGACACTGCGGCCCTGCGGTAGGGTGAACAATTAAAATATCGGCCCTGCATGCATACACACAATACGATTGGCAGTGTCATTGCAGGCAGGGACCTGCAGGCAGTGCTTTGAGTAGTGGCCTTAGTAAGCAATAAACTGCCACGTTAGTCTAATGGTCGCAAGCATAACTGCTGAGGATGATGTCCTGGGTTCGATTTTTAGTTCGGGAAAAGTGCTATTGGGCTTTTCCATTAAGAATTTCTCAGCAGCAGCCATGGAGTCTGGATTTGCTCGATTGTTGGCAATAGACTCGCCTCTTATTACATGAGACTCAAACATAACTGGCGAAATGTTGGTGTAGGTACTATTACACCTCTGCCTAGCCCTTCGGGGATTACAGGCGTGATGTTATGTAATGTATGTAAAGTTTGGATGAAGGACGACTAAACTATTAACCTTTTGACCGATAGAGCATAAAAGCGTGTGCCTCCACGCCAAGCCACGTAAGTAAAACAGTAATTGATTCGACCAATATGCGTTTTGACCTGCGCCGGCCGCCAATTCAGCAGCCTGCGCCGGCTACCGAATCGGCAGCCGGCGCTGGCTGCGGAGGCACGTCCTTAAAATAACCTAAATAAACTAATGGGTTATGTCTGTAGAATGCATCAGGACCGGTGGGTCAGAGTTGTCACGCAGTGGGTGTCAGAAAACGGGTGTCGTTGCCATGGGAGGCCTAGAATAGAAAACGCTGCCGTGACCACCAAATCATCAATACAATCCTCGAAGTTCATAAAGGTGCAGGAATGACTTTGACCTTGAAAAAGTTATTTTTCCACCTTTATGAACTTGGAGGGTTGTATTGATGATTTTGATGAATATAATTCTGTAACCACATACGTCTTACAGCCGCGAATAATATTTTAATCAACATACAACCTAGCACTGGCCTGCAAATTGCAAAAAACGTAAGAAAATTTGAATTTCGCGGGCTACCCTGGAGCATTCACCTTAAGGGCAAAAAAATGAGGAAAGCTGGTCAAAGCTGATTGTAGATGGCGCGTCCATAGCTTAGACCCAATCTAACCAATGAGGTCAATCTATTTTGAAATATAAAATGACATTGACAGATTTTCAACCAATGACGATGTTTGGTTCATGCGCTGCTAGCGCCATAAGTTCCTCCAGTTGCCCACCCCATTGATTTAAACAAGGCAGATTGTAGTAAATGACGTCACATCATGGCCGCGACAGCTACGGACGTTTCAACTGTCATAGAAATTGCAGGAGTTTAATATTATTTATAGGCGACAAGCAGTAGAACTAAACTTTTAATAGTTTTCTTGGGTTCATAGTAATGTATTTTATTGATTTAAGTGAAGAAAAAAAATACGTGCATATTCCCTATTTCCTTTTGACCTTGGAAAAAGACAAAACATGGTCGCGATCATCAATCGAACATTTTGGGATTCCGACAAATTAAAGCAAATGATGAGAATAACAGTGGTCCAGTTATCCGATTCCTGATCATCTCTATTCCATATCCGAAAAATTTTGTTGCTGTATGTTGGCAGCCAAGCAAGCCATGTGTTACTAAGTTCATTCAGGTCCAATCTTTTGGGTCCAATACGTGGCGCTAGTATCGGAGCGAGCGAGTGACCGCCTGTCATTGTCAAACTGAATCGTGATTCGTGGATGCCAAGTGTTTTGTGTTGTGAGTGAATGTTGAAAATTGATGTAATCTATCGTTGTCATGTGGTAAGTTTTCTCTAATATTTAAAGTTTCACTTAATTATTTCCTCACTTGGTGTTGGAGCGAGTGAGATGTGATTTAAAGTTTGATGGTTTGAACGTTGAAGCCGCCGTTACTTGACCGCCATCGCCCAAGCTTGTCGGCTCGGCTCCGCCTTTGCAGCAAAACGTGACATCTAGGACAATTCTTTTATTATTGCGAGGAAATACATGTCCTCGTGGACATAATGGGCTGTAGTCTTGATAATTAAATTTACTTCAATGACTTAACCTTGTTAAAATTTATACTTCTCGATGCTAGTAACCAGTTTTCCAGTGGCAAAGTTAATACTGCCGACTTCCCGCCGATGAATCACTACAGTATCTATTGATACTGTACATGAGAAATGGTGACTCGCGAATTCATTAAAATATTATTTATCAACTTTAATTGTTGATCAAAGTCATATTTTATCTAGTGTTCTATAAACTTTAGAGAACTAACCTTTAGGTTTTGGAACATAACTTTTTTTTGGTGTGTAATTAAGTAAATTACCCATAAAATATTTCCAGTAGTTATTGACATGCATAACAAAATATTGCTACAGACTTGTCCTACTGGTTTTTGAATCACTATCATTGAGAAAAATCATTTTTTTTAAACTTGGAAATACATAGTTCTAATATTTACAATACTCAAAAATATAATTTTCTTCAAATAATAAACATACCAATTTTATTTGCTGTTCGCTTAGCTAAACGTCATGCTTGGTCAAGTCATTATTGGAAGACATACTGAAATTTATTTCAGTCCGTTTATTCACTTTATGAGCTTCATCTTAACTCATTGTGACTTATTTCATTTGTCACAATGACTAGACTATGTCCCAAAACGAGCAGAAAGTGTGAAACAGCATAATTTATTTGCATAGTAGTAGAAATGCATAAATGCAAATTAAAACAACTGCATAATTACTGTTGCATTGTTTGAATTCTACTCTTGGTGCTTCACTGAACATGGATTGTGTCCTAATCTGACGCTGGATTGTGTTTTTGGTTCTAAAGTCTTAATTAGGTGTTACCTAGCTTTAGTGAATATGTTAATAGTATACTTTAAGTCCTCAGAATTTTATTAATAAAGTATATTACGATTTACACTGAATTGGTAGGTCAATGTCCGTTGACCTGTATGGAAAGGTCAGAAACCATAGATATAATAAAGAAGGAGATATGCCCGTCAGACGAAAATGTATCGGAACCCTGTGTCTCCACTTCGCCCCTACCACACAGCTACTACTACACATTCCGTTCAGTAGAAGCAATAGATACGCAGTCGGCAAACAGCCGTATTTCTTAATAAACCATGTGCATTCAAACACAGCATGTATTTACCAGGCACTGTACAACTTACCCACGCAAAAACATTGGTCGCTATCGTTGTGCTGTGCAAAAGCATAGGTACGCCAGTGATTGACTAAATCGGAAAGTTATCGAATCTTTCATTTATTATTGTACAAATTTTTTTTGGGATCCTGAAAATAATTCAATAAAAAATAATGTCCAGTATAATATTAAAAACAAACAAATTGAAATAAAAAAAACCTGTTTCATTCCTCAATCGACATTGTCGATAGCCTACGTTAGTGGATTTTCACAAGCACATCACAAACTTGTCGCAAGAAGCAGCGACCGTACTACGCGATGCATCCGCTTAATGAAGTATCGTTTTGTGATTTTTCATTCCTTGTCCAGTCACTTAGCGACAAACTTAGGTAGTGGTTAAGGAGCAATGTATTTATTGCAAAAATAGTACAGTCGCTGTGCTATTTGAAAACAACATTACCTTAGTAAAAGCAAGAAATATTTTACGTTTTGTTGTTTTTCATGATTTAAAAAAAAAATATAGTAAAATACTTGTACTAACATGTGAAAAGTAATTCCGTGATTAACAAAGTTTTGGTTTATGCTTCGGTTTTTACAAAAAACCCCTGAACAACACGGCATTGCTATAAGTTGTCACGATCGCGGTCGAAAGCACACTAGTTCGCGGAGACGGCCATTTGCCTATGACATGGTCAGTTGACCATGTCGCGCGGACACGGACACGCCCCCGTACCACTTCTCCTGTTTTTTATTTCTATGCCAGAAACCTTTAAAACTAAAATATTAATAACCAGTTATCTCAATAAATCCTGGCAGTTTATTGTCTATTGTCAACATTAGTTTCCAGAATGTTTTGATACCTAGCAAGTAGCATTATCAATCATATTAGATTCACAGCATATTCCGTTTTATTAATGTTCTATTGTTAGTTAAATAAATTAGCCTCTCATAGCAAATGTGCATATTTTATGTTATTGAGTAAAACTAAGAATATTATTTAAAGTTCCACTTTTTCATGAAAACATGGGCTATTATAAGAAATTATCTTCATTATTATCTTATTATCCTTCCCATTAGACTTCTTCATTGGAATTAACAACATCTTAGGACTAAGATAAACAAAAATCCTGTGTGAGTACTTAAATACAGTACAAAATAGTCCATTACCATTTAAAATATGTATATCAATGTTCTAATCATCAGTTCAATAATAATATTGGAATGTGGTGTGAGATTCCTTTTAAAAGCTCGCAAAAAATCGTTACCTACCGTCCGACACCTTTCCGAAAAAAAAAACGATCCATAGATCTTCTATTAAAAACATACGTAGGTACCTATATCAAAAGAAGGGAGCATTTAAAAGACCCCACGAAAATACAGGAGGGGCAGCTTTAAAACCGTCGCCAAAGATCGATATGATGCAGAAAATTAATCTCGTCAAATGACCAATTTCAAAGCGAACGACGGAAACTAGGCGAAATATTCCGATTCCAATATCAAAGAATGAATGGACTCTTGTGGCTAATAAAGCAAGGCCGTGTTGCATGTTCCGTTTCAAGCCAGCATAATTGAGTTGAATGTAAGAGACATTTGAGTTTGGTACCGAAACCCCAAAAGCCGGAGGTGAACGAGAAATTTCTACGCTTAGATATAATGCCGTCTAACATCAATGCCGCGGCATTTATCAACGCCAGCCTACCGAATCGACGGCGTTCGACATTCGATATTATACGTCCCTCACCCTGGGTCAATGAAGTGAGAATTGACGCCAATTAGCCAGCTTCACGTCCACATGTGAACGCCGAACTGTTCAATTTGCTGGAGAAACATGTGCCCGTCGACATTGCGTAATAAGAATAGCGTTGCTAAGAAGGGGCTTAACACGTTTCGGCTTTTGTGTTCGGTTGGAGCGCCAAAATTCATGGTCGAATGTCATTATTATGTGTTCGCTTGCTCTCGAAGTGCTAAAGTGAGTGGTTGGTTAGATGAACGGTATATTTTCTGTTTTTGGTGAGAGGATTTGTTGCATATCTCTAATCTATAAATCTAAGCTTCATGTCTGTCGTACCTTCACTGCCAGTGGTTTTACCTAAATTAAGGCTCTTAACCTTTCCCAAAATAGGAAAAAATCGCTAGTCGCCAAGGTAAGCCGATTTCTGACCGAAAAAGACAAACTGATGAAAAGTATTGTATGAAGTACAGCGTGAAATGTAATCACACATTAATAAATTACCTAGGGGTGGATGGGCGTACAAACAGTCTTGCCTAATGACAGAGCACGCGTTGTACTGCTTAACGATCAAAATACCGGGAACCGGCCACTTATTCCTTAAATATGACAGGGCTGCTTTTGTAGTAAACGCTATTCTGTTTGATAGGCACGTTTCATGTTTGAATACTACAATTAATTAATGGTCGAAAAACTAATATTTTTCGCCAAAACTTCCTTTCGTGGGGTTCAATAACTTGGGTGTGTCACAAAACGCTTTGATGACGACATCAAATCATTACATTCTTCCGTCACTTCCCTAATCGTCGGTAAAAATAGATCGTAACATCATGTTCTACGCTCCGATATAATTTGAATCGGAAGTCGTTAAAATAATTCATGAAAGCTCTTGTAATTTGGGCCCGAAACTGTTTGAGTGCTTCTTGGCTTAGTTTCCTGAACTTTTTAATTTTGGTGGAAGCCTGACTACCTTTTTGGGTTGAGTACTATGGCTCTTTGATTTACGAGAACAGAAAATTCCAATTAAAAGACGGGTAATTTTGGTTTTTCAGATAATTTCCTCTTAAGAGGGCCCTTCTCGGCGCGTCTATCGTCAACGCGAGCATGGTCGAAAAGCTTGTTGTTTTATCCAGAGCCATCGCGGCGATATTTTTTCAACTGCCCTGTCTTACCTAGCCCCGACCCCGCATTACTCGTCACCTGCGCACCTCATACCGACTAACGCGAGGACATTGAACGAAAAATAGTATTCGAAAATTTATAAAACTTGTTCCAGGAAATACGCGTTTTTCAACAAGTCTTACAAGTTTGTGAAATAAATATTTGTTATTTAAAATCTCCACTATATTTGCAAGGCTTCTATCAGGCTATTTTCTTTAGTTTTACAATTTATAAGTACATTATGAACGGCCAAAGTTGAGGTAAAATTTGAGAAAAACTGCAATTTTTGGAGGCTTATACTGAATTTGTTCCTACAAATTTTTATTATTTGCTTCGATAGAAGCCTAGATATAGTGCACAAGATACCTATCAGTTATAAAAAAATAAAGATATATGTGTAACAACGGCATAATCACGCACGAGCGTTTGTCAAAATTCTCGCAAAAATTATGGCGGGTTGGCCGCTCTTAAGCCTGGTTTACTAGATAAAGGGCGTCTGGACGATGTTGTTAGGAAACATCTACGCTATCGACGATGACTTAGTGAAGATTTACTTTCGTTTGTCTAACTGTCTTTACTAGAAGACTCCTGGAACTATTTGGATGGCCAAAATGTCTTCTTGAAGACTGAACATCAAACGGCTCAAAAACTTTTACACTGTCTCTTTGAAATGTCCCAATTTTCTCCGAACCACTTGAAGAAATTGTAATTGAAAAGATGGTTAATTAAAAAGTCGAAACCAGTCTCCAAAGTTTCAATCCTTCGTGTCGTGACAGTATTGTCTTGTCCTAAACACGAAAAGTAATTAGAATAGGCGTGACGACAGTATCAAACAATTGCAAATCTATTTAGTCCGTCATTTAGAGTATTGGAAATGAATGGATACGTATTTTTTGTTTTTGTAAATCAATGAATATTGACAAAGATAAAACGCATCAAAACACGGGAGTGGGGGCTCGTGACGTCAGAACTAGGTAAAAATTATACCTAGGCGTGACTTGAGAATTTTAAAAGCGTCATATCTTCGTCAATTTTGGTTTACGTAACAAAAGAAAAAACACGGGTCAAATATTTTTTGATAATTTAATTGACAAACTAATTAGTTTTTTTTTGTCGTCTCGCCTATTCATTATGGTGGCCGTTATAGATAACGTAATATACAAACTTACATCATCACTTTACGAGTGCGACCCTCGGAACAGTTTGTAGGCACTCCGTTTTATCTGTTCCTTGTTAGCATTCAGATAACATTATTTTTTGAACCTTGTACATTAATAATGTATAGGTACGGAACATTACCTTGTCATAATATTTTTAAATCTCTGTATTTTAATAATCTTATTCGTATTAATTTCCCAGAATGTTGGTTTTGCGATGGTTTACTTACTACCAGATGCTTTGCTTTAAAAAACTAGTAAACTGACGAGTATTTGGACTGTCCTGTTCTTCTATTGCTTACATTTCTGCGATTTTCTGACAGAGCTTTAATTCCTATGCTTCCCTTGCATTCTTGGTACAGAAGTGGAAACTCTGCTTTGAGTTTGTTTCTGGAAAGCAAATTGTCATTGATGTTGTCGTATTCAATTGCTTCCCTCTTTTCAATTACCTTATCCTCACTGGAGAATCCCCATAGCCCATATACTCAATATAGATCCAAGAAAATAATTGCTATTCAAGTCATTACAATAAATCAGAAATTTAACAGCAAATCGAAGAAAGTAGGTTAGTTACTGTACATTAATAATCTTATCATCTACACTGTACTATTTGTTACGCACTATTGCGAGCTAAACTCGTAACATTATTGCTATATGTGGCTTCCTAAGCCAGTGCCTTGTGTTGTACTCGTATGACTTATAAATAACACAGGTATTTGTTTGTCTTAGTCTTCGGAACTCCTCGTGTAAGAATGTGAAGAACAAAAAGGAGGTCGACAAAAAGGTGCATTCCACCTAATTGGTCTCATGGGAGAAATTCTAGCTGAAAAACATGTAGTTTCTCATCACTGTTGAACCATTTTTTTTTTTTCATGGATGGTTTTGTATTATCACTGTCATGATAGCCTACTGCAGTCTACGGCCGAACAAAGGCCTCTCCTAACCTGAACAACAATTTGTCATTAATGCTCCACCCGTTAAAATTCTTAGCATGTGTTTCGTCCTCTCTAACATTATTCACATGAATCCTATTTCCGTAATTAGCTTAGAAACTATCAATGTCACTTCGGACATTGAAAAAGCGGCCATGACTGTGACCTTTCAGGGTCAATGTCGTCTTATTTTACTATTCATTATCATGACCTTTGGCTCTACGACAAAATCATGCGGTCGAGTTTGACCTTCACCTGTGTTATGGTGCTTTTTAATGAAGAATAAACATAAGGTGAAAAACTGGCGTCATGATATCCCACTGTATATTTTTTGTCATTACAAGTTTGTTGGCAAAAAAGAGATTTGGATGGAACAAAGATCTTGAGGCAGTTTTATTGAACTTTTCTTTCAATTCTTAGTTCAAATCGAAAACAGATAGAACGAGTTTAGTTTCAAATCTATTTTCGATATATCTTTTCTCTAAATTCCGAACATCAAAGTTCATGTTCCCTCCATATTGTTATCCTAGTTCCTACTTTCGGGTCGCAATAACATCAGGGATTATTTCATCAAGTTAGAAAGCCATAACGACAACCTCTAGTCGAATTTGGAATCGGTTTCGCGTGACATTTGTGTGAGAAATCAAATAGAATCGATTTTTATTTGATTTGGAAGGTCGAGACACTGAATAGGTAGTATGATAGTCTATGATGATAGAGGTCGTACTTGTTACGTTAAACCTTTGCGGTTAATTCATCTCCAATGTAAAACAATCTTTTCTTATGGGTGTCATAAAAGTCTTTTTGAAGGATCCCTGGTTCTAAGATTAAGAAGTCTCTTGTCGGTTAAATGTTTGCCTACATGTCGGCTAGCCTCGACCACTGATTCTATTGCGACAAAATGGGCGATCCTGAAGAAGCTAAGTAGGTACCATAGACAAATACGTCAAGGCTGATTGTTGCAATCAAAGAGGATTATAGACGGAAGCTTCATTATGAAAGTAAAATAGAGAAGCTTACAATTTGAATTTTAAATCATGACAGTAGCTAGTTAATCCTAATTGTTGGGATCCGCGTTAAAATTGGATGCTTGCACGCTGATTAGTCATGTTTACCACGTGCTCCTATTAACGATGAATGCTCGCTTCCAGATATCGTGTAGCTCTTATTATATTGTTCACGCTTGACGGAATGATTGCGGTCGAATAGCCGTTGCTCTAATTTTAGGGGTCTTGACTTGAATTTGTTTTTAAAGTTACGCCGAAGTTTTGTTAGTCTGATGCGGGGAAGTTGAGAAAGCCCGAGAATTAAACGCCTACACTGCCTTCGCATTGTAACAATGTATTAGTGGCCTACAAAACTCAAACAATCTAGGCAATCAAAGGCAATTTACAATTACTTTAGCATAACCAGACCCAGTGCGGGTTGGTGGAACACATATCGTTGAATTTTTGGTTCTAGGACATGCCGGTTTTCTCACAATATTTTCCTTCACCGTTTTGCAGGCAGTGGTGATCAAATAAACCAAATAAACGATTACTTTACGTAGACATAACTATGTCTAGGATAAATTAATTGAGAAGACAACTCATTCTATTTTCCTTATAAACTTAGATTATCTAAATGGGCTTACGCTGGCCAGCGTAGGCTTATCCGTGAAACCATCTTCTAAATCTGGACGCGATGAGCATATCATTGTTAGTTCTGTGTCGTGCGTGTGCGCAGGTTTAATAAGCAGATATAAGTACAGGAGGTCCACTTGATACAACGCATAGAAACTACTCCAAAAGACGCAGAATATGATTGCAATATTTAATAACTTAGTGATTATTGAATCTGTATCTTCTTAATCTAGCGTCGGTGATTTGAAAGGATCGTTCGGATATTGAGCGTGCTGTTAAGATTTTCAACTTTCGGCGTTGCTAGGCGCTGCTGACATGCTATGGTCACACAACCGAAGGCTTTTTAAACATTCTGCTGTAGGAATTTCGACGCTCGTGTCGTCTCGACCTAAAAGTGTCAAGGTGTGTCACATTCAATGAGGCTGACAAGTATGTCATTTTTGGGTTTCGCCTAGGATTTCAATGTTTCACGCTCATTCGCTTCATAAATATTTTGCCTGGGCCTTATAGTATAGCGAATGGCCTTCACAGTGGCTATTAGGCCTGGACCTTCTATCCCCACTTACACTTAGTGGCGGGACCTCGTTACTGATGCGCGACGGCATGACTGCGGCGGATGGCGACCGATACGTAGAATCCGTTGCAAGTAACAAGCGTTTTGACCATTGATCTTCATGACGAATTGAATAAACACGCAGGAAATATCATAATCCTAACGCCTTGCCACAGAGTGTTGTTGTTATCCCGACAGTCGCAATAAAAGGGGGCGAATTCGTCACCCTTTATCGCTCCATTTCCGAGGCATTGTTGATTAGTTCTGCTTAACGGAAAAACCCAAATGTCACTTTATTAAAATAGACTAAAATCTGGAAGTTAAAAGTTGTACGAACATTGAAACAATTTTAAACATCCTTATTTTAAAGCACCTATTGGTAATTGGCATGAATGAATTGTCGTCTAGCCATGTTCTAGAACTAATTTCTAAAATCAATAGACCGCAACTGTATAGAAATCTGTGCCTAAGTAAATCCACCGAAAACTTCATAGCATTATTTCCGACTCTACGCGAAATCAACATCTACTTTGACTACATTCCGGCAGGTAGTATTTACTGGAATATTTCAATCGCCGCTCGCTCCCTCGCTCGCTCATACATTGCTCAGTTCGTTTGTGGTGGGTGTGCGTTACGGACGGAAGCTTGCGTGCTCTTGCGCAGATCACCGCGTTCACAGACCAGTGCGGTTCGGAGAGGGGGTACTATACTGCATACTCGGAATGTGGGAGTTTTGTGTGGTGATTAGTGGTTCTGTGTTTTGATTTGTGATTTAGAAATTTTGTGGCTTATGCTAAAAGTGAAGTTTTTGTGGACTGTAGTGGATTTTTTATTTCAGGTGTGTAAGTTATACTTTAACATATTATTAGCAAGTTATATACTCGTGTCTTCAACGTTTGATAGATTGATTGTATCAAGTTCTACCGAGATTCTTTTTTGGTCTTTGACAATGAGTAGGTACAGGAAGCCGTTTATTATTCCGAGAATATTACTAGACACACCTCATTAGGTATATCTCAAACTATGTAGCCTCTCTGATGTCATTTGCATATCTAAGTTAGTTTATCTGTTTTGATTTGATTTTGTACTTGAACATGCTATTACTTATCCTCGAGTGCTTCCTATTTGAGTAGCAATTTATATAAAAGAGAAAGCTTCATCCAATTTAGAATCTGTTTCAATAAAAGTCTATTCGTTAACAAAAATCAGTCTGTGTTTTGAAGATACATTTTGATTTTGATTTAAAGAAAATATCATAAGAATAGATCTCTCCAATATCCCACAGCTTGACCAAATTTGGCTCCAAGAACAACGTAAGACTTTGTCAAAACCAAGTTACAAAGCTATATTACGTGACCAAGATACTTGAAAAGGCTTCAATTCTACAGTTCACTGACTTGAATGTAATATAGTATTAAACCCTGTGATTTATGATAACATTTCTTGCGTGTATTATTACCGAAATATATGGCTATAAGAATAGACGAAAATCAAATAGATCTAAGATGAGGTGGCAGATTAGGTAGTGAAACTATGCAGATTTGATGAGTTATTTTACTGTCAGCCTGTGTCATCCTGTCATCCCAACGCTGGGCAAAGGCCTCTCCCCATAACTTCCAAATCTTTCGATTAGGGCTAATGTAGACCACTGGTTCTGTCCAGCTCGTCCCGCCATCTCCTGCGAGGTAAATTGCGTCGCCTTCTGGCTCTGTCAGGTCAGGGCTCCACATCATGGTTATTTTGCTCGTCGGGCATACGGCAGACTTCCACTTCAGCTTAGCAGCATTTTAATCAACGTCAGTCATTTGTGTTTTGGAGCAGAGTGTGGTGTTGCGGATATATGTATACGCTTCATTGCACGTTAGGAGTTTCAATATCTAAAAATAATAAAACAAAAAAAGTTTAGGAAATCAGGTTTGTGATAACGACGACCGATGAAAGAGGTTGTTGGAAGATGACATGATATGAGAAAAGAACTTTAGTTGGATAATAGGTTTCCACCTATTTATATACCTTTGAATCGAATATTGAAACTATGACTCAAATCTGATCTAGGAGTGAAAACAGAAATAATTTTGGCTCCGTATCGTTACGATTAGTGAAGCAAGGACAGATACGTAGTTTCTTATTATCTTGAGTAGGTACTGAAACAGGTGTTAGATATTGGTCTTGCAACATTTATCTATGTTTCTGATACTGACAATGTTAAGTTTTAACTGAATAAAAAATAAAGTAGAAACCTAACTAGGTACGATAAAAAATACAACTAAAAGTGTAATTCAAGACATCAAAGTGTTTTTTTAATTTCCGTACCACCAAAGACACCAATGAATCATTATGGCATGTGTTACAGTAACCTGTGTCTCCGGACATAAATCATAGTAATGATTTTGACTTTTCCATAGTCGAGTAAAAATAATTTATTTTCTGCCAATATTTTCTGGCGATAAATATTTAACATAACAAAGAAGATCTAATAAAACTAGCTTTAAACAAAGTTTAACGCGAAACTCAATAAGTATTCATTTTAGAGCATGACAGAATAGGAAAAGATAATATCATAATATTTTTTAAGGCCGTTGACATGACATCATAAAACGTGGGAAAGTTTATATATAGGCTAGGTGTCGCCTCTGCCCTTAAATGGTTAAATACACGCGAAGGTAATTTGTTACGAAAATATTGATTTGTGGCCTACCAGCCGTGGTACAGTTTTGGACGTTGTTTCAGTATTTTTGGCGCTATTTTTAGTATCTTTTATAGAAAGCATGTTGTTTCGTAGTGTAAATTGACTTACAAGTTCTGACATTTTCTACAGTCCACTAGATACAAAATCCATTCGGTACAAAGCAAGTAGGTATATTAGACTAGCTTCTGCCAGCGGCTTCGCCTCCGTGAAGTTTGATAATTGTCCCATGGGATCTTACTACCGGGATAAAAAGTATCCTGTGCGTTAATCCAGGTTATAAACTATCTGTGTGCTAAATTTCATCCATATCCGTAACATCCCATACATCCATACTCACAAACTTTTGCATTTATAATATTAATAGGATTAACCGAAATGCCACAATTTTCATGATGTCATTTGCTAAAGCAAAGTGTAGTTTAGGTGATACCTTTTCCTGTTAAGTCACTTTTGAAACTTCCCTTTACGTAGTTTGCAATGTCAGATTCAGAGGGACTAATAGCATTAGTAATAATACGATTTTCCCATATTCAGTAATTGACTTCTTCTTCTTTCAAAAATTTGGTGACGAGTTTGACTCTTTCAGTAGCGTCCATCAGATTCTGTAATGTGCAAACAACAGGACAGGCAAGACACGATATCAAGACCTTATCCCAAAGTTTCTAGAACAACACATTTAAACTCCAAGGCAAACTCATCTAAGCAGTACTTAATTGAGTTTTTTAGACTTCAGATACTGCCATTTTCCGTCTTTAAACTCCTTTTTGCCAAAGTTTGAAATTCCACTATAGGACGTCCACGAAGAATTCGCATAGCAACACTTCTAACGCGTCATAAAGTTCATAAACGCGAATGGCTATTGTCATCTGTTCTAAGCCTTATGCTATGCGGAAAGACAGTCCAAGGTTTCATTTGTAATTTGCTTCATTGTTGTCAAGTCATACTTGAATAATCATATAAATGCTAGCTTAAGTACCTAGGTACCATAATGTCTTACTCATGTATGGTTTCTGTGATTGAATTTAGTGACAGGTGGTGTATAGCACGTGTGAAGATGATTACTAATTAGTATTAATGCGACCTTGACAAAGTACGATTAGTTATTATCTGCTCGACTGTCCGAGGACAGATTTTTGTGAAATTATTTACCTATCGTAGATAAGGAAGGTACCGATCTTGTTGTGAGGTCTTGAATATTATGCAACAGTAGCGAAGGATCCATACAACTCGATTCCTACCGGCTTTCCTTTAAAAAAAAAGCCACAGTCAGTATTCCATAGACAAATATAATATAATCACATTCAATATTTGTAATCCGGCTTACCTCTTACAAAAATGGACCCTTCGCTACTGTTATGCTATGTATAAGAAAATCGTGAATAAAGGCTAAATAGTACTGCACTAAAACAGAAACGTGACGATTTGAAATTGTTATTGCCGATATGACCTCTTGCTTTCAATGATTCCTGGCCAAGGTAAGATGAACAATTTGTGGTAAAACGACGAAATCACGACATAGGAAAGTCGTCCACATATAAGAGTAGCAAATGAAATTGGGAATATTGGTGTACTGACGTGTTAATCTATTTCCTAACTACATACTGAAATCAGCAGCTGATAAAATAGAAGAGGGCGGGAGGGAGAAATTGATGTTGAAAGTATAATGCAGGTTTCTTGAGAGACATTCAAGGCGTGGAAACATCTAAATGATAAATATATGGCTCCAAGCAACGGTGAAGTGAAAGTAAACGCTGAACAGCACATCGGTTATCTCTTTGTAAACTAAACTTAATCACAACTGAAGAAAGTACAAGTTGTGTGTGAGCATATCTTTGTCTGCGCTCTTTCCCTTCGTAATCATAATTATTGTTGAGATACGTAATGAATTTTTAGTTCGAATTTTGAGACGCTCTACTTTGCAGATGTTTTAAACACTAAAATAATCGAAACTGCTTTCTTAAAGTTGATTAAAGGAAAAATATTACAATTTGTTAAGTAAGCGGAGTAGAAGAGTAAGTGCATGGATAGTTCCTTCGACCATGACATTGCGAGTTGGCAACTTATCGATTAAAATAACTGCTGACAAACTGCGCAGGTAACTGGTGCCCAATATTTGGAAGAATCGTCTTTAGAACACTCGAGGGACATTTAAATATGCACACAGTTTTGTTTAATCAACGTACACTCGTAAACTCCACCAATTTGTATTCATTTGAGCATGAAATAATCCAAACACACGCGTATTTGTGAATTTAATCCGGCTGTATCTTCGGTAACACTTACTGAAAAACCAGGTGGTGCTTGCAAAAAGCCTGAATATTGCCAGATTGAATAAGGCATGGATACAAACTGAATGGTGAAAAAATATCTCCGAAGCTCCCGTATATTTTAATTTCAATCTCATCCAATTTGGTCAGGTGCCAAGCAGGTTCTCTTTCAATTCTTGATTGCTTCCTTATATGTTATACAATACCGCGCTAACTTTAAAGTCTATCATTTTATTATGTTATTGTGTGAAAAAGATTTGCCTGGTTATTTTGATATTTTTCATTTTAGTCTTTAAAGGTTTTTAATCTTCTCTTGAAACTGGCACATTTTCTACAATGCCATTTTATAGAACGTATCTTTCACTTAAAATTGCTTTTGACTCGAATCACCTGAGAAGCTCTTTCAAAGAGTCCACTCAATCAGGTTCTTAAAGCTGAGTCATGTCCTACGTTATTCATTTTAAACCAAGAAGTAAGGATACCTTTTAATAAATTCTAGGAAGTATAACGTGTTTTCCTCATTCCTGTTTCATCAATCTTAGAAGCAAGATTCCTTAAAGTTTAATCAATTGGAAAGACGCTTGATTGCTTTCCAACTTTATTGATTGCTATTTATTGAGGATATTGTTAGTAAGATTCTTTATTTGGAAATTTCTGTCCAATTAGTCTTTTAAGCATAAAATATTTAATACCTGTCGCTTGTTATTTTGATCGTGGTAGTTTGGGCTCCGGCCCACGATCTGATTTAGATTATTCTTATTTACTACTAATCTTTTTATGACAATACGAGTAAGTATAAAAGTATAATGATCTCGATATTATTATTCAAATTGATAATGGTTACTAGCTTCCCTTTGATTACGATTTCAAAGACCACTTTTCCTGATACCCCGCCACCTTGATCACAGCATTTGACAATGTTCACTCATTCGTATGACTTTCTTTAGACTAAAACGATCGTTTGTTTTTTTTTTATTAAAAAGATTATGGCTTGAAATACTCGGATTCTAGGTATGGTTTAAACATTAGTAGCAACAACACTGTCCAGTAAATTCTGGTGAATACATACCGAACCGTATCTCATATTCTTCGCCGTCTACTGCTGTCCCTGGTATGTGTTTACCACGTGTTGTTCAATTGTTTAACACAGTTTGTCCATTGTTTCAGGTTATGTGTGCGTGCCGTTAGATAAGCAACAGTGTGGTGGATTGTTGAAGTGATCAACAGTGTGGAATGGTTCCTGTGTGTTGGCGGTGTCTTGTTGATGTAAGTTGTTAACCTATTTGTGTAAAGAGTGTATTATCTATCTACTTCCGTAAGTGGACATCCAGATTGAAGTACCTACGATATCAAAGATAAGATTGCTATCGGAGCAAGTAATCAATTAAGAAATACTCGGGAATATTGAATTTGTAGAGTGGGGACACAGTTTGAAGAAGGTATCGGATCACCTTATACGATCGTTTAATTTTAAAAGCATTTACGGCTTAGCAACGAAGTTCATTGCCAAGCCAAGATCAATAAGAAACAAACAGGTTTTGATTTTATCAGAAACAGATGACTCATTTTATTTTACAACTTCGAAGCTGACAAATTTTGGCGTGACACGAGACCGTAATCAATTTTATGAGGTAAATCGACGTTAATATTGATAGATTTGAAAGCAATTTCGAAATAAAATAGTGGAAAGAATGAATAATTCAAGGTCTATAAAAGAAACAGCATATTTATCTCAATAACAAGGATGCCGTTTTCCCGGACCGTTCCGTTTCCTGAATTTCCATAGCCCTCTTTAAGTCGCTACCCGTCTAACTGAGCGTTAAAAATGCAGACCCGAATCCAACAAAGCAACCCGAACCCGAGAGCTGACTCGAAATCGGTTTTCTACTGACTCAAATTGATGCTACATTCTAGTAATCCGTTGTCCCGCGATCAAGGCTTACGAACCTCCATCCATACCTCATTTTAGAAGTTGAACAGTTTAGGAGAGTTTCAATTCCCGAATCGATTTTAATGATTTGGTAATTCGATTTTTATGTGTTGTGATTCGAATTGGTTCCAGCACGAGAATGTGGTACATCGTTAGGTCTCTGACACAATCTAATTACTTTAAATTGGACGTAAAGCTAAAAGAGTTAAACCTGTTTCAATTATTCAGGTTTTGTTAACCAACAAAACTATCAGTGGATACAATTTATTGATTAGTCTCATCACGTTCCAAAATAACCGTATATTTACGAAGTAGAATCGATTCTATTCAATTCCGAAACAATTTCTCTTCGATCCACTATTCAGTGCTAGATTACCTCAGTGCCTTTTAGTGATGTGCTACCTGGCTTAGGAGCTCTTGCATGTCTTTGCACATGAATCGAACTTCTCCCGAAGTCCCGACCATGAATAGTTAAATTCGCTTTCGACCTAAACCCTACCCAACTACCTAACTTCACCAGTGTGTTCTTACGTACTTAAATCAAACTTTTATGGTTATCGGAATTGCTACACGTATATGGTTTCTCTGTAAGTAAAATTCTTGACTCATAACGGTAAATGGGCTATTCGGAATGTTTGACAAAAAGTTTTTTTGGAGCTCCGATCAAAAATGTCTTTTCTGAAGATTCTCCAGAGACGTTTTGGCTCTTTGGTAGTCTTTTTGTGTAAACGACATTGGGAATGACACGTTCAGGATTTACTTTTTGTAACGTGAGATTTTCTTGCTTGACTAAATTATTCAAGATGTTTTTGGAGACTCCGCCCACGATTGCCTAATTCGTTAAATATTCATAGTTCTGGATTATTCTGGAAAAAAAAAAGAAAACTACTCTACTATTTTCCATGAATTAAGGAAATATAGCGCGAGACATGCATAGTCCTTAACTGATACGTCCCTCAAACGCCCCCATATTTATGTTGCAAAAAAACCCGATACTGAAACAGTGACGTAACCCTTTCACGTGTCCCGTTCACACAATCCCAGGCTTAACGTAATGCTCCACGTCATAATATCACTGAGGTGAACATTTAATCGATATGTCTGTGCAGTACCACTAACACGTTCACGCCTGTTGTTGTTTTAACCAGCTTTAAAGTTTGCTCAGACGAGGAACTGACTGATCTTTTAGTTAGCCCGTATTGTCCTATTCCTAGGCAAAGGTCTCCCCCCATTCCTTCCACTTGTCTCGATGGTGTGCTTCTTCTCGCCAATTCGCAAGGAAGCCATCCTAGGCGTCCCGCCGTCTTCTCGCTCCTCGACTGGTCTTAGTGGTAAAAAGGTCGGATACCTGTGTACTTTATTATTACTGAAGTAACATTACCGTCAAGGCCGAGCCAGAAAGAGTTGGCGCGATGTCTTGGATGCTTACCATGAGGGCTGGTTAAAGCTGGTATAAAGAGTAACTTGGAAGATCTTAGGGTGGCGTTGCTGATCGTGCTGGTCGTTCGCAGAACAGCACCTGCTTATAAAAAACACATCACATACTAACTCCTGTATTTCCCGAAGGGTTTTAGGCATAGTTGTACCTGTAAAACACTCACATTTCATCAGTTTTGTTTTGGGGGTTTTTGTCTTCCGACTAAAGTCCTTCGTCTGTGCTGACCTTTAGATGTGTTAAGTGTGAGAAGTGTTAAGTACTAACAGACTCTGTACAACGTACCACGGGACGTTGACAAGATTTTGCAAATGTATGTTTAGGATCGCAACGTTATTAAGTTTTGAAGGGTTATAGAACGATGTAGGTATTTCTTTGTTGGTATTCCTTTTCACTGAACTTCTCGTAAGAGGATTTTTTCGGATAAGTCTCTAGCAGGTTTTCGACTCCTCTATCAGAAAGTAATAAATCACTGGTCCATCTCCAACAGCTTTTATTTCTTCAAGTCTATCACCGCAACCTTTTACCACACCCGTCTGATGGTGAATGCATTACGATCGATGAATGGAACTTTCCAAAAATCAATGTTAATATATAAATAATTATGAATTATCATTGCATTCATTAATTTATATGACCAATGTTATATTTGTATCATTTGAATTTAAATTAGTAACCGACGTGTGAATCATTGCTGCCCTACCTAAATTCCGCGCCCGAAATATTTGCAAAATGTTTTGCTATCGTGACAGCTCACAGGATTTCCCCAATTTTAATCACAAATGAACTTAAAGTAGTCCACGTAGTAATGATTGGTTTAGAAATTGGGGTCGTTTACTGACGAAAGGGAGACGTAATGGGGTTACTGTCGTCACCCTAACTGAATAACAAGGCGAAAATTGTAAAAAGAAGTTGCTATTTCTGCTTAAGAAAATTTGTAGCAGTGGCTTTTCGGCTTGTAGTTTGTTAATTTGCCTATGGGTTCCTAAAGGTAGGTTATCTATGTCCTCTGTCGGTCGGTTATTGTGCCAAATACCATCGAACCTTTTGGTTTATTATTACGGTTATAGCAGTAATTAAGGTTCGATACATCCAATAGAGCAGTAACATTTAGAATTCGACGCTGTTGCATAATTAACGAGACGTTGTTTGAACAGCACCTACGCGGGTAGTTGCCCGAATAAAGTATTCCCTTTCGTTGACTTACCCCACCCACTTACCTACCTAGCTATGCTATATTGGAAGGTAATAAGCTTGCTCGACACGATATTGGCAGGGTAATTGTCACATGCTTGTGTGCATATTTGTGTGGATATTTCCTACTACTATTGGCAGAGTTATACCTTGTATAGTAGACCTACATTTCGCCACGTATGTTTAAGTTTCATGTAACCACTATTATGAGCTTATGACCACCAACTGAGCAAATATCCAGATTCCAATTCAGATCCAGTCAAATTGCTGATTACCCAATACCACTTTGCCCGACCTGGAAATTGGTCCCAAGACCTCATGCTCACCAGTGGCGCTTGCAACCACGAGACCAGCGCGGCAGTTTCGACTATTTGTATGCCATGTTTCGTATATGATCTGGGGGCACGGCAAGGGCACTAACTAGCTTTTCTCGAAGCGCTTCGTCGTTTTTTTTGAGTTGGGTTTGGATTGTACCAGATAAACAGAATTCTCGGGATATGTGGCCAATAGCGGACATAATAAGCATATTAAGTTTCAATTGCATAGCTCATATACTTTAGATTTTATTGATATCTAAAAAACCCTGATTTCATCACTGATGTTCATCAAAATACATATGGTACTTCCCAATGTCCTATAAAGCTGAAATTTGGTATGTAAGCTATTATTAGTACGAGTACACAAACAACAAAATAAAATAGAAAACTTGGAACTAAAAAACAATATTTTAAAAAAAATGACACTAAGCAAAAGAAATAAAATCCCGGTTCCCACCAAAAACATTTTCATGTAAAATGTTGGCAAGACGAGAACATATCACTCGCACTGTCAAAAACTCATCAAATCTCATGTAGAGCCAAGCTTTTAACTCTACAAGGCTTGGCCGTTTCGTTACTAAGAACTTGTATGAGAAATTATATAACAGAAAAGTAAATAAATTTTTCACCTTACGCCCATGTGAATGTACCGAAATGGCCACATATTTTGACTAAGATGTATAGACTTTGTCCGGGGTTGCGGGACTGTTCTAAAGAGATACCGTGGCCCCGGAACACAAAGGGTGATGAAGGAACATGGATGGGTTTTAGTCAGTAAAAGTCTGACACTCCCTCCTGCTCCGCCCAGAGCGGGAGAAGTCATTTGATGATTTCCCATCCGAAAAAAAAAAAAAAAAGGTGTAGAGTTTGTGAAGTTAGACCTCGTAGCGTAGAGTTGGGGCGTGTAGAGATAGAAGCTTAGCTCTACATGAGATTGATAACTTTTTGACAGTGCAAGTCATATGTTCTCGTCTTGGCAACATTTCACATGAAAATGTTTTTGGTGGGATAAATATTTCAATAATGCTATGCATAATGAACTGACCAACAATCAATATTTCGTCGTTATAATGCGCTTTAAAGGGAACAGTATCCCCAAAAGCTGCTTAAGCGCTTAAACATATTGGTTCAAGCTTAAATAAACGGTGTTGGCGTTTAACTATTCACGCTAAACCAATTAGTATTCGTAACGGCTATGTCGATAGTTGTTCTTTGACCGCTTAACTGGTATCCAACTAGCAGTCTATGTTCGAAGGAATGTTTTGATAATGTTAAACACTGGCTCTTGGCAACGCATTCGATCGGGCTTCTCCCCCTTATTTGCGTATTGCTTCTAAACGTGGGATAGATGTTTTAAAGAAATGTAGTTTTTTTCCGATTGGTCACATGATGTTACAGGAAACGAAAGTACTCTTCGCAATATCGAACATACGATTTAGCAGGCCCGAAGGCACCTAAAAACCCGATTCCTGCCGGCTGCCTTTCGGCAACAAGGAACTCTATGTACGTTTAGAAGTTGAAGATCTTCATAAAACAAAAGATAAAAGCACAAATAGAAATCGTATAGTGCATTAAACATGTAGGTGATCTATGAATCTTATCATCCTGAGATAGGATTGATTTTAGGTTAGCCATGTCCAAAAATGAATTTTCCTTCCAAAACATCAGCTTCCCACATTTCTGCCACGATGTCCTCATAATTACCTCTAACTATATTACATGAACATCGAGTTGGCTCATTTGAATGTGAACAGCAAGTCCCCTTCATCCCGGATGTCGCCGATACATAATTGTCGTTGTGGAGAAATCAATAATTATTATGTATTCCCCGTACGTTTCTAACAGTATCTTGAAGCTGGTGGGTCGTACTCGTTTGAACTAATGTATTTGTTGCGGGTCCCTGGTCTTTCCAGGAGATTGACCTAGGTTTGTAGAAACATTCACGTTATTCTGATGTCAAACGATAGATTAATTACGATATTATATTACGATAGATTTATCTATAGATCAGAACTAATGCCACCAGCCGGATCGGGTAAAGTGTTATTGGGTTTTTTCATTAGGGATTTCTCAGTAGCAACCACGGAATCTGGAGTTGACATGGGGCTTAAACATAAATGGCGAAATGTGGGTGTACTTGTTAGGTATACCTCTGCCTAACCCTTTGGGGATTACAAGGCGTGATGCTATGTTATGTTAAGAGGGCCCTTCCCGGCCCGTCTATCGTCAAAGCGAGCATGGTTGAAAAGCTTGTTTGTTCATCCAGAGCTACAGCGGTGGTATTCTTTCAACTTCCCTGTCTTACCTAGGCTCGACCCCGCACTACTTGCCTCCTGCGCACCTCATACCGCCTAACGCGAGGACATTGAACGAAAAATAGTGTTCGAAAATTTATAAAACTTTGTCCAGGAAATACGTGTTTTTTAATTAGTCTTACAAGTATGTGAAATAAATATTTGTTATTTGGAATCTCCACTACATTTGCAAGGCTTCTATCAGGATGCTTTCTTTACTTTTACAATTTATGAGTAGGTACATTATGAACGGCCAAAGTTGAGGTAAAAGTTGTGCAAAACAGCAATTTTTCGAGGCTTATACTGAATTTGTTTCTGCAAATTTTTATTTCTTGCTTTGATAGAAGCCTAGACATAATCCACAAGATACCTATTAGTTCAAAATTCTCGCGAAAAGTATGGCGGGTTGGCTGCTCTTAATGCCACCATCTTGTTTTTTTTCAATACAATTTGACAAATGTTTACCAGCAGAACCCAAATCTTTCAAGTCCCCGAATATCCTTGTAGCATTGCACTTGATATAATTTAAGTATTGTGTTTGTTTGTGAGAGAAGATTTTATTTTAGAAAATCAGCTATTTCTGGCATTTTTCCTTATTTTACTTCAATTTCGCTACTACTCTATCCTGCTCGACTTAAGGGGGTGGTATCTGCTAACGAGAGGTTTTGTCCATGTAACTCCTCTTTGATGAGTGATAAAAAATGTGCAAAAAAAATATACGTTGCTTATTAGACTCTAAACTTTAATTGGTACAATTGAAATAATTCTAACTTTATTATTACTATATGAAAAAAATATTCAATGTAAAGTAATTTTTCTTTGAAATTTCGTAACTACTCTTGAACGGCATTAAGTTTTAGTATTTTTTTTTTCACACATATTTGTCACCTTTTTCTTCACAAAGTGTACAATTGGCATTTTCATCTAATTATTTATTCGGCTACAATTAAATAAAAACCACTCATTTCGCACTATTCGGCCCGCAGTGACTGACGTAACAACCACTTTGTAGTGCCAGCTGATTAGAACTTTATTCTAATAGGATTTCAACCACCACAAATAGAGTTGCTAATTTAGCAGATCATACCCCAGCATTTTTATATATTCAATTTTGCCGTTCCAATTTAACTAGGTGTCTATTTTTTCCCGAGTACTAAATGGATCATGCAGATCGTAATACAAATTACAATCGTGTGAGAGCTCATTTTATTTTCATCCGTGTTGACATAAAGGTTTCAATTATTCAAACTGTACTTTATAAACATATATTTCAATTTAACTGTTAATAGGCTTTTTTAAATTGTTATGGCAACCAGTCTAAAAGTTGAAGCAAGTTGGCTAGATGTAAGATTTTACATTATTATCCTTGAATATTTTTCAATTATTGTACTACCTTGGCCTTTATGGCAATAGTAATGAGGATAATGACAAAAATATCACCCGTTATGACGTCAAAAATGGTAATAAATTAGTTGTAGGTACATTAGTATGTCGATGATTTAAAATTAGTCATGAATTCATGACTTTAAAATAACCTTATGTTGTTATTTCCATGTTATGTCTTCACTAATATTTATTTAGGTAAAATTTGTTCGTAAGTTCTTAGGTAAGGGGGTAATCTCCAGAACTAAAATCCAATTCCAAAAATTCTTTCATGGCAGAAAACTACTCACTACTCGTGGGTGCTATCCTACTAATATTATAAATGCGAAAGTTTGTGAGTTAGGATGTATAAATGTATTAATGAATTTTGCGAACGAAGTCGCGGGCGAAGTCACTAACAATATTATAAAGAGGAAAGATTTGTATTTTTGTATGTTTCACACATCACTTCAGCCGAAAGATGTCCACTGCTGGACATAGGCCTCCCCCAAAAGAAGGGGTTTTGCCATAATCGCCACGCTTGGCAGGCGGGTTGGCGATCACAGTACGGTTGTTGCAAAAGCACAGAGAACGCTGCTGCCCATTCTCTGGTAAGTCCCTTAGTCGCCTCTTACAACACCCACGGGAAGATATGGGATTTGTGTGTTTGTAATGAATAAACTCAATAGCTTCTGCGGCGATTTCAAAAATTCTTTCACCATTAGAAAGCTACATTCACCCTGAGTAACATAGGCTATATTTTATCCCGGTACTCCCACGGGAACGGGAACTACGCGGGTGAAACCGCGTGACGTCCACTAGTATGAAATAAGTAGTAAGGTATAACCTTTTTCAATAAATGGCCGCACCAAACATTCCCAGACAATTTCTTGACTAGCCTGCAACTATGTTGGGGTCGGCTTTCAGGCTTACCAGCTGCATTTGAATACCAGTATTCACAGAACGTTTATCTATTGAAAATAACTGTAAATTACCTAGACATAATAAGAAGGAAGTTTTACAAACTACCTTTTCCCACCCCTATCACATTCTCCATTGTCTATGAAATTGAAATGACACGTCGCTGACTTTGTGATCACAGAGCCGAGCAATTGGTTTGATTAGAATCTCGTTTGCAAGACAATGGGTCTGTCTATCACTATCGGCCTCTACTAACTGCCTCGTTGGTCTAGTGGTTGCTAGCTGGACTTCTGAGCATGAGATTCTTGGTTTGTTTCCCAATTCGGGTATTAGGTTTTTCCAACAAGAAATTCCCGGTTGGTGCAGGCAATAGACACGCTCCCTATTACATGGGTGTTTTTTTGAAAGTTTTGATACATCTCTGTCTAAACCTTCGCAGATTATATAGGCGTGACGACGCGTTTAGAATACTGCCTGATTTACATATCGTAAATCAGGCAGTATTCTAAACGCGTCGGGCTTCGACGGGTCATCTGCAACAGGCGTTAATGAAGTGACGGGTATTGTGTGTCGCATGCCTGTCAGCGGCCTTACAGCTTCTGTCAGCCGTGATACACGCCAATATGTTATATGGTTGACGGGCAATCGATTTGAACGTAGATTTATTACGTCGCGTGATTAGATTTGTGTATTATTGCGTAGACTATTTTTTGGTTTCTGATTTGAGAACATTGGTTTATCAATGTTAGAGAATGAGAAAATAAAACTGTTTCACGAGTATTCAGCGTCATATTTCCAAGATACCAATAGATCTTTAAACTTTTCAACATCACTTTTTCCCAGACATAAACTTTCCAAGATAACATAGACAAATTGGGCTTGTTGTGGGGTTCTCTCCCTCTCACGTTCCGCCACCTCCTTCTCTAGCATTACTGCTTCGCAGAAGAAGGTGACGGCGTCCCATTCCGTCTCGCTCCGGACCATGGCTTGCACCAGGGCCGGACGCGAGAGGTCGCCGCCGCCAATTCCATAAAAAGGCCTGGCTTAATAAATACTAGCTATTATTTTTACCAGGTGTAGAATATTCTTTCTTGGCCGCACGAGTGCCCAATAAACTAAAAACTCCTTTTTTATTTTTTTCGGATGGGTAACCATCAAATGACTTCTCCCGCTCTGGGCGGAGCAGGAGGGAGTGTCAGACTTTTACTGACTAAAACCCATCCATGTTCCTTCATCGCCCTTTGTGTTCCGGGGCCACGGGTTCTCTTTCGAACAGTCCCGCTTCCCCGGTAGGCATCGGTCCTTGCCGACCCCTTCCTTTTTGCTGACTCTCTTTGAGGCTCGCGTGGAACACGAACGCGCCGTCGACACGGCCTGTCGTCATGAGACGGACGGACGGCGAGCTAGCCCATAGCCCACCGTCCACAGGCCCGCGCCTACGGTGGCCGGGGGCCACCACGTGGCCCCCGACGCCCGGGGCGTCTCCCGCGGCGGCCGGCACGCTATGAGGTTCTCTCCCTCTCACGTTCCGCCACCTCCTTCTCTAGCATTACTGCTTCGCAGAAGGAGGTGACGGCGTCCCATTCCGTCTCGCTCCGGACCATGGCTTGCACCAGGGCCGGACGCGAGAGGTCGCCGCCGCCAATTCCATAAAAAGGCCTGGCTTAATAAATACTAGCTATTATTTTTACCAGGTGTAGAATATTCTTTCTTGGCCGCACGAGTGCCCAATAAACTAAAAACTCCTTTTTTATTTTTTTCGGATGGGATATCATCAAATGACTCACCCAGTCTGGGCGGAGCAGGAGGGAGTGTCAGACTTTTACTGACTAAAACCCATCCATGTTCCTTCATCGCCCTTTTGGTTCCGGGGCCACGGTATCTCTTTCGAACAGTCCCGCAACCCCGGCAGGCATCGGCCCTTGCGGACCCCTTCCTTTTTGCTGACTCTCATTGAGGCGCGCGTGGAACACGAACGCGCCGTCGACACGGTCTGTCGTCATGAGACGGACGGACAGCGAGCTAGCCCATAGCCCACCGTCCACAGGCCCGAACTAAAAGCTCCTTCATTATTGTTCAACGTTTACGCTATTTGAGAAAGTCGTGCGAATTTAGGAAACAACGCGGCTTTCACCAAGATAACTGAGAAGAAACCGATAAGCTTAGAAGTTTATTAAATCTTTAAAAAAATATTATGACAGACTTTATTTAACACCGATAATAAATCGATAATGACTGATTACAGTCTCGGCACTGCAAGTACGTATCATTTTATCGAGAATAACTGTCAGATTTATCGAATCGTATCGAATCGAGTGCTACGTACTTGCACTGCGGATTCGATATCGATAGTAAAGTGGACGCGGCGTCAAATTGATCGCATAAATCAAACCAAAAAAAATTGTCGTATTAGTTATGTAGGGTTAGTAAACATTAGGTCGTATATCGACGCGGATAATGGAGATATATAGAGATATAATAAATACCCTTTATTATGTATGTACACCCTACAAATGACAAGAATAAAAATAGAACTCTTACATAGGGTGTCACGATCGAGGTGGTATGTTAATTATACACCATGTATCCGAAATATATTATAATATGTATATTTTAAGGGTGTGTGATCGTTGGGAGGCCCCACTAGGTGGACTGATGACCTGGTGAAGGTTGCGGGGACCCGCTGGATGCGAGTCGCACGGGACCAGTCAATGGCGACCTTAGGGGAGGCTTATGTCCAGCAGTCTTTCGTCTGAAATGATGATGATACTATCAAAGTAAAAAACCGGCCAAGAGCGAGTCGGACTCGCGCACTGGAGGTTCCGCGATCCCTAGTTCCGTTTTTTCCTTTTGAGATACGGAACCCTAAAAATAATGAAAATCAAGTAGTAGAAAGAAAATATATTTATTTGGCACATGCCACAAGTGCACACACCAAACAATTAAGAAAATAAAAAACTTAAACTACACAATAAAAAACTTAGGTAAGTGGTTATTTTTTCGCGATTACGATGTGGGTGTGGGTTCCATATAGAAAATTATTTAGTTTGATGGTCTCACACATAAATTTATATGACCACACTTTTCTAGTACAAAGTTCGAAAACCTAAAAATAGTGGCTTTCACAAAGGAAGAGCCAACCCTGCCTAGTTGTGCTCAAACAAGTGATGTTTACATCAACTGAACGAGCTTCAGGGGACGCTTACAGTAAAGTTTGTTCACCCCACACATGTGCTAAAGCGACATGCAATCTACGTAATTGTTAAACCGACGACGTGTGGTTTTTTTTTTAAGTTTTTAACCGACTTTCAAAAGGAAGTGGTTAATTTCTTGTAATTTTGGCCGTATTTACAGCAAATACTAAAAGCTGAAAATGAAAAGAGACAAAAATATCACTTATTTTCTATATTGGTAGATCAGTCTGCAATAACCTTGGTTTGGGGACATGCAAAAACACAATTTTACAATCTCTACCCTCTCAAGGTAAAAAGTTCAAGCCATTAAAGTTGTAATCAAGCGTTTACCCTTTGCTCAGCTTGCTGGGTTGCCTATATAAAACAATAATTTACCTAACTTAAGTAAAGTGCTTGGACAAAACATTCTTGAAGTTATTTGACCTCGCCGGCAGTCAGTTTGGTAAATGTATTGTGATTAACAGCGCGGCAGCGGCTATTATGAAAATAAAAGATGATTAATTGATGCCGCGTCACTAAATAACTTAGCGAGTTCGTGATTACGGCCTATAAATATGGAAATGCCTTCACAATCAAGTTAGCCACCTATTCTCTCTGAGTGTCCGCTAAAAACTATTAAAACTATAGCATTTTGTTTGGCAAAAGCTAATTCTATACTAATACCATAAACAGGTAAAGTTTGAATTGTAGGAGGTAACACCGAAATTATTTGAGTGCGATTAAAAAAAAACCATCATTGATGATAAGCTACACTGTTACCCAGTGCCATTGGGTTATGCATCTTCGATGCGGATGAAGTAGCGGGCAGAAGCCAGTCAATCAAAACCAAAGCTTTTATTTAAGTAGGCCAGTTACAGGCACTTTTAAATTGTCAACCGCAATGAAACGTAGCTACAGTCATAAGGCATAAAACTGAAAGTACTGTAGTTGCTTATTCCAAAGCGTAGATCTCTATGGAGTAGAACGGGCAAGAAACTCCATGGACACTCTTTTAAGAATAAAGGCTAAACACAAGTGGCACATCTTAAAAAACATGAATCGCCGCCAGTCACGCTAAACATCAATGAAAAACGCTGGAGGAGTCAATTACGTTGTTTATTTCATCTCCCCACAACAGTACGCACAAATTACAATCAAAAACTCTAGAAGCCCGAAAATAATTTGCACGATAAACGCGAACCCGTTAAAAATGTTTGTTACAACGGTTACCGAACCCCATTACAATGTTATCTCGTACACACGATTCCTCGTGAGTATTTAAATAGATAAAATAGAACAATCGTCTGTTGCGAGATCGTAATAAGAACAAGGTCAAAATTACGAATTAATTGTCTAATTCAATGTGTTTGTTTTATCTACATGCATGCGATCAGACTATCCGTTAATCTTCTTGGTAGTTGCCAGAAAAAAATGTTTTTGTTCAAATAGTAGCATGCTTACATTTTCATGATAAAATATCAGATTTTCTGGCCAGACTCTTTGTAAACTTTTGAGATCTTTCAACTGGTTTCTTACGTTTTGTTGCAAAATGCAAATTATATGGCTATACAGAGTTTTTTTTTTGTTAGCCTGTACTGTCCCACTGCTGGGCGAATGCCTCCCCCAATTCCTTCTATTTGCTCTTTTCCCTTGCCTCCTCGGACCAACCCTCGTGGTACGCGTCCAAATCGTCTCGCCACCTTTTTCTGGGTCGGCCCTATAGAGTTATCTCTTCAATTTTTTTTTCGGATGGGAAATCATCAAATGTCTCCTTCCGCTCTGGGCGGAGCAGGACGAAGTGTCAGACTTTTACTGACTAAAACCCATCCATGTTCCTTCATCGCCCTTTGTGTTCCGGGGCCACGGTATCTCTTTCGAACAGTCCCGCAGCCCCGGCAGGCATCGGCCCTTGCGGACCCCTTCCTTTTGCTAACTCTCTCACACGGCCTGTCGTCATGAGACGGACGGACGGCGAGCTTTCCCATAGCTATCCGTCCACACTCCCGCGCCTACGGTGGCCGGGGGCCACGACGCCCGGGGCGTATCGCGGCGGCCGGAACGTGAGGTCTCTCCCTCTCACGTTCCGCCACCACCTTCGCTAGCATGACTGCTTCGCAGAATGAGGTGACGGCGTCCCATTCCGTCTCGCTCCGGCCCATGGATTGAACCAAGCCGCCGTGGAGCGTCCGGCATTTTTCAGTGCTATGAATGAGTAGCATTTTCAGTGCTATGAATGAGTCGTGAACTCGTGACTTCGGCATGGGAACACTTTCGCGCATGATTTGTTTACCATCTGTAGACGTAGGTACAGTAATACTGTCAAATATTAATTCTTATGATCACATCTGCCCCAAAAACATCACTATCTATATATAATCCGGTCCATTACCCAGGAAATGGTAGGCGGAAACATTACCTTTATTATCATTACGCAGACATAATCACACGTAATCAGCCCTTGTATTGTAGGCCACAGCCGAAGGCATCTATGACTAGTGTATCTGATCTATAGTCTTCTTTATGAATCCCAATACAACCACAACTGCCAATACTCGTAGAGATACATGATAACGAAATAATGCCTTAATATTATTTCACTATCACATTTTTGATTTTCTGGTCAGCGTCGATATTTGAAAATCCAGTGTGCTTTTATAAGAGATGCTTTTTCATATTGCTTAGTGTAAGCAAAAGCATAAGACTTCAATTTCTATACTTTCCGACGTCGGTACCACTTTATTCTGAAGCTGAACATTTTAAAATTGATATCCAACGGGATAACTTTCATTGTTTCTCCTTCGAGAATATTGTAAAGAGAGCATATTGATACTACCAGCAATGCAGTTTCAACAGAAATAAGTAAAAGGAAAACATTGTTATTATAGAAAATAGAATACTTAGATTTTGTAGAACAGAGGGATTTCAAAGAGTTATAGAAAGGACATTGGGGAAAAAGACAAACAAAAATTTTGATCTCAAACATTTTCGATACTGACACACGAATGCTACTTAACAAGCGGGTGTATGACATAGCTAGACAACGACTTCTTACAAAGTAGTAAATTACGATTTTCTTCTGGTCTCGTCTAATCGCTCTTAATTTTTTGGATGTCTTTGATCTAGAAGTTTCTAAACAGCAGTTTCAAAAGTGACAGGTGTTTGATATGCCGTCAAATCACCATCAGACCATCATTAAGCTTCTCTCGTCAAAATAAACCTGTCGTACAGACCAATGTTTGCCAAATTCGCACCGCAACTTTATTAAGGCGATAATAAACTTTCTGATGCAAAATATACCTTCGGTTCGTGTAGTTTGAGTGTAGGTTCTCATTAATTTTAGTCAAGTCTACATTCTATGTTTTCGTGTTGTCATAACATTTTTGCGGTCCGCAAACGTTGTTAGCGGCCATGACACAAATTCCATCCAGAACTTAGAACCAAAAGATACCATTTACGATAAGATTTCAAATAAACATTTATTAGAATAACTCCCTCGTGATTGATAGTCGGTTTCATAATAAAACCCGTTAATGTTGGTTTTTGAATGGGAGAAATGGAAAGTGCATTATGTAAGCTTTCCCACGCAAGTAGCATAAATTAGTTGGATAATAAAAGTACGTGATAATGTGGCAGTTGTAAACGTTGGTTTATTACCTTGTTTTAGGGCCATGTCCACCGAAAAGATAACAGTCTGATAATCTGAAAACAGCTGTTTAAAACAGATTTTCATGTTCACCAAAGCAAATCAACCGATTAAAACGCTAATCAACTGTTTTCTCTAACCGAGGTGGGAGAGGTTGTTTAAAGTCCCGGTTAGTAGTTAATCGGTATATTTTGACGTTTGTAAATTGCAAATATAACACAAATTTTAAGGTTACATTCAGATATTATTGTGAGAATTTAACATGCAGTTTGGACGAGTTTGAAACCGTTGAAAGACTTTTGCGAACTCCTCGTTTGTATTCCACCAGACGAAACTTATCTACTTCACACTAAACTAGTGACAATTTCTCTTTCGTCATGCGTAAAATTAGCAATGCGCTCCTTATCCATTATATTTAATTTAAAAACTATTTCAAACGAAAATGATCAAAACTTCAAAAAACAGATAATTTGTTAGTAAAATAACTGTCATCTCAGGTATAATGCAACCATTTTAAGATGTTTCGCATTTGTACGGTTTTTACGTGTTAAGTTACCCACCTTATTTGACTGTATTATAATCATTCGGTCTTTCATTCTTAAAAAGCTCATTTACATAACCGAGCTAGAATAAGTTGTGGTGAACACCAAAATTCCCACGTCATGTTTAAACAACTGTTTACGTTTAGCGGGCCGATTACGAAACAGTCGGTTATTTTACTGTTGGTGAACTTGGCCCTTAATATGTGTGAGGTAAACAATACCTTATTATTTCGCTTGTGACATCACCTAGATGCAAGCGCCTAGGCAAGCTTACAAGTTCGGGTTGAATGTATTTTAGAACCAAGATTTTATGTTGTAACTTTATTTAATAAGTTTCAGGTTCACATCAAACAAACTCAAAACGACATATATCAGAAGATAAAGGCTACAGAATACTTCAATATATTGCCTTAATAATTGAAGTAACCTTAACATTTTAACTAGCCGATTTATTGGAATTTCTAGCCGCTGCTAGATATTTAAATATTTTCAAGAGGATCCTTCCTACAAAGGCGCTTATATCCTTTGACCAACGAGACGCGAAGCTTCAATAGATTACCGATACAAAAGGATTGAACGCTATTGTATTGACGTGCAAAACTTCTATAGCTGGGATTTTATTAAATTACGAGGCGTTAAAACCTACATAAATATAACGTAGAACTGTAACATGTATCAAACCATTACTTACTTTTCACAAAGGATGAATAATGGGGGCAATCGTTAGGCGCCGAAATTCAGTGGGCTGAAAATTTTAAAGTTAACGCCGGAAATTGAACAATTTGGGTTGGTAGGGTTCACTGCGATACAATTTATTTTATGAAGGTAACTGCGAAGTGTGATGGGCAAAGAGTATGTTGTTTATTTAGGAAAGAAGATAAGTTATAAAATGAACGGCTTGATTGTAGAAATACTTGTTCTCGTATGCGAGATCTGTCGGAAACATGGAACCTCTATTGTTATCGGTATAATTGACACAACTTGCATCTATCAATGATGGAATATTTTAATCTTATTACTATTATTATAAATCGAAAGTTGGGATAAATGGGTGTGTGTTACCTACTCAATCACGCCAGAACGGCTGAACGAATCTGGACGAAATTTCGCACAGAGATAGATTATAGTCTAGAAAAGCACACAGGATACTTTTTTTTCCCTCACACATACACATCAAAATTTCCACGCGAGATAAGTACAGCAAGTGCAGTAGATAAGTAACAGCAAGTTAATTCACATAAATATATTTCAAAATACACCTACACCTTGAACGCTGCCTGATTACATCACACCATCATCAACCTATAATGCCATAATGTCCCACTGCTGGGACACGGTCTCCTCTCATGATGAGCTTGCCTGCCTGATTTGTAGGTAGGTAACTAGGTACTCCACAACCAAAATTGTATATTCATGAAAGCGAAGTAAAAAAAGTATATTCCAGTGCTAAACCCTTTTAACGCATGAAAAATGTACGGCAAGGATTTGGATAGAATTAAAAATAATCGGAATTAATTTCTAAAACTCGTTAAAAAGCCGTATTCGGCGGTTAGGTAGTCCGAAGGCCGTGTTATCGGTCCGGATGTACTTATGTATGTGAAAATTGTGATAAAACTCAGCTAACCAACGATTGTTACGTGTTTTAATGTCCGGTAGAATATTCGCAAATATTCAAATTACTTGTGTGGTCTCAGATTGGTTAAATTAGGGCACAATAGTAAGTATCTGGTCTTGTGGGCGTTTTAAGCAGAATAAGGTCTATCATTATGTTTGGCAATACTACATTCCTGATAACTTAGACATGATTGACTTATAAAAATCGCCTTCTATCACTTTCCAAAAAAAATGGGTATAATAGGTGAACGGAGTAGAAGCAAATGGCATACTCAGTTTTTTTTGTTCGAATAAAAATAATCAAAAAAAAACTAAATACAAATCATCGCGTATTGCGTATGATTTGAAATTCGATATTTTGCATTTTTTCTTTCAAAATATCTCTTTCTTTGTTCTAATATGAAAAGTTTACTTGAAATTTGTAGCGTTTTTTGATGATAGATCAATTTTTTTCTAAGCTGTGGAAAAAATAACAAAAAAAACTAGGTTACTAGACACTAACTAGCCATAAGCTTCTACTCCGTTCACCTAATATACCCATTTTTTTTGGAAAGTGATAAAAAAGTCATCCGGTATATTTAAATAATTCATTATCATAATTCTCCTACCCTTATCCCTATTTATTTGGGGTCGGCCCAGCATGTCTTCTTCCATACTTCTCTATTACTCTTCATCTCATCAGTCACCTCCTTTTTGCCATATCATCCTTCACACAGTCCATCCATCGTTTCTTTGGTCTTCCTCTACTCTATCTTTTATTTTATAATTGTGGTTTAAATAAATAATGAACAAAAATCAGTTATCAGTCACCTCTGACATGCAGCTTAAATTGTCGTTAATATAACAGGTGAACTGTAACGGTAAGATACTAAATGTGCCATGTGGGTAATTGGTTGCACTATCTTTGTCATAATCTTCAAACGTTTTATTAGTATCAGGTCACAAGGGCATCGATTACGATTGTGACCTTTCCCCCATTTAAATCAATGCGGGTGGTAATTTTATGATGCACGCAGGTTTGTGACTTATTTTGTATTGTCGTGGAGCTCTCAATGAAATACCTAGAATGCATCTCTTCAATTTGATGTTGGTGCTCACTAAAAATCTAAACGAGTGCAGACTGAGATTATCGACATCAAAGCTATCTTTATCGTCTCAAGAGCACTACACTGGCATAAAATACCTATGCACAATATCCACGTAGTCCTCTCCCACATATTTTTTAATAACGGATCCCTGAAATATGAATCGTAACACTTCGGGACAGCTTCATGGCCTCGGCGCGTTTTTGGTGGTAGCCACAGTGTAATCGGATTTCGGACTGGTTAGAAATATTGTGGCGGGCTTGTCCCTTATTAAGTAAGATAACATACATTAACATTAATCTTCGCAAGTCTTTACTAATTAATTCAAATGCATTAGCCCTATTCCTCGAAACAACATTAAGAACTAACATGCACTGATGAAGTTTATTATGACGATGTCTATGAACCGTCATGACACAAATTCCCCTTTAATCTGATTACGTAAGCGCTTGTCATCGGCCGCATCTGGGCTTCCCATTTTACATTCATAGACGCTTGTGGGAGTGGGACAATGTACCACAACCATTTTGGCATAGACTGCGGAAAGTGTGGCAGTTTTTTTGTATCTTTGTTCAGTGTTACAGGATAAAGCCGGCTTAGTTCGCTCCAAAAGCGATCCAGGAGTAGTTCTGAAATGGAAAAAAAATGTTCTGGCTTTGTGGAAGCGCGTTGTTATTGGTTACTGTGGCTTTTAAGCCATAAGAGGAACTTTTGAAAGTAATAATATGTAACATGCTTGTTAAAATGGACTCAATATTTGAATACAATGTTTCTTAAGCATGCAATTTCGTTACGCTTCTATTAACAAAGTCGCAAATAAATCCGTCTTTAGGAGCAGCCGTCACGGCTTCAAACCACAATTTGATAAAATACGCATCATTGTATTCCGTGATCAAGATGAAGAACGGTCAATAAATTGTTGCTCGTACTGCTGATGCCGTGAAGTTCCGTTGGTCCGGTCCCTTGCGATGCCACCGACGGACATAAGGGGACATTTATATTCTTGTTTACCTCATTGTTATTGGCTGTTGCCTTAAAAGTATCATGTTGGTGTTTATTTTAATGAATCTGCGATCGGAACCAGTTCCTTGATAAATAGTTTTATGAAAATTAATAAAATGTTTGCCTTTTTCCACGGATGCCCAAACATTTCTGTAGTTTTGACATGTCTGGTCTGATACCTAATTACTTGAATAGTGCTTTATTTCCTTTACTAGAATTTGCTGCCAAACTAAATCGAGACCATAGCGAAATCTGTGAAGGGAATAAACTCGTAGAATGACATTCCACCCGCAGACTTTATTAGTGCTATCAGTAAAAGGATCGCAAGCGTCATTTACGTAGGTTTGTTTTATACATTCTTTGTATAACAATCATGTATACAGGCTGTAAGTAGGGTCTTACATAAATGGAGGCTTCGTGAACGTTATCATGGAGTGCAGTAGAAAGGAAATGGCTTTAAAACTTCCGCCTGCAAACACTTGATGTAGTACGGAGTACTTATCTAGGACATAGCACATGGGCGTTTTGTTAATGTTCTTTTTTGGGTGTGGTGAAATGTGATAGCTTGTAAAAACATCGTCTATTTCGTTGCTTTATTTATCGTCTCCTGCCAGATTGTCATCCTTTATTTGTCATGTCAATCAATTTGCTTCGCCCAGTTTGTCTCTCTCTCTCTTGTAATCTACCCCAATACTGACAATTCCCGCCCCATTTCTGTCTGTTCCGGTCCAGTTTGTTCCGTTATAGTTTAGTCACATAAGCCAGTGGATTATCCGAGTTTCATCCAAAGCGAAAACCGGGAACAAAAACAAACTTCAATGAAATGTTCGTTGATTTATGATGCAGGCAAGCTTTGATCCCCATACATGTGACTATACCTGAGTTTAGTTCAGTTATTGCATCTTGTTATCAACATTTATCAAACTATTCGTCCAGTTTTTTTAATGAAAACGCGGCAGAATTAAATTTAACTTCGCCTTATATGAAATGTTCAAGCCGTTGCTACACCAATTTGCATGTCAAGAGATTTGCACTTTCTGCTACGAGTGAAAATCTCTTCAAATGGTGAATATGAGCAGCGAAAGCTCTCTGTACATTTATTAAAACCGCTTTCTGCGCTTTAATACGGTGCCTTGAAACTTCATAAGTTCCGTTATGACAGTGTTAAGGCACATGGTATTACTTTCATTTTGACCTCACTTGAATAATTTGCAAGACTTTGCTCAAGTAATATTGAGTTAAACTTCAAACATTACATTTTTTAGTAAATTTATATGCTTATGGTTGCTATCTGATCTATAAAATAAATCATTTGGGTTTCAGCTGCATTGTGCTATCAGAATTCGCATCTTCAAACTAATAATCAACCTTTACTAAGGTCCAAGACGTTGTTATCTAAAACCGAAATCTTCCCAAAGACAACGAAATCCGCAACTATTGTTTCCTGATTTACCGATCGGTTTGCTGTGTGAACAACCCCAATATGTTCTCCCTTGCGTCACATAAATCGTGTGTAGCCGTCAGGGTGTTGTTTCAAGGGGCACAAAACGTCCATGGCTATAAAAGGCAGTGGTCCGATGATAGCATTACTGGTTATGTAGCGTGAGCCATAACAGATTTGTTGAAGGGTGTGTTGCATTGCATGGAATGGTGGTAGCTATTAGGGGCATTTGTTGATATTGGTTTTATTCTCAGATATCAGACGACCATTTTTTTTTTTTGCTTTATAATGTCAAAACTCATTGTTCGGCAAAATAGTACACAACAATTCTGGCCTATGGCAGTTGCTTGTTTTTTTTTAATTAAATGCAAAGTTTTCCAATTTAGTTCCATGGGTGTAGACTGCAGCATAATATAAACTTTTACGAGATGCAGTAATGTCCATCTCCAGTCTCTTTATTACAAAAATCTCAGCTGGAATTTTATCTTTGCTATCTTAACACCACTGATGCAATCATGTCTTCTATAAAAGTCGTAAAATTGTTGAAAAACCTCTTTAAGTCCAGATACATTTAATATCAATTTCGTCGTCGTTTCAGTCTAGCTGGTTAATGTACATCATTCTTTTTCATATTAGATGTCGTCTGGGTCGTGCGATAAGACCTGAACCTGCTTGAAACACACGATATATCACCGTGCCTCGGGACATGGATTAAACGTGCTTAGCATGTTAAAATACGGGACTTGATTCAAGGGTCACTTTTGCTTTTAAAGGTTCTTTGTTGGAGTTGCTTTTTAATACTATATCTTTATTGAGAAACATTTCAAATGACACTGGTTTTTTTTTTTCTGTTATTCATTTTTATTGCTATAGAACTCTGATCGAATACTTTGAAGAAATGGGATTTTCTTTTGTGCAAATCACGAAGGGTATCGATTTTCAGTAACGTTTCTTGTGCAGGGGGTATGTCTAGTCTAATAACAATTTTAAGTAACATGGTACGCATCCAAATATCGTCTTAAACAGTCCCCGTGGCTTCCCCAGCCGCAATCTCGGTCGTTACGATGTTGCTCGCGTCATAAAGCATTGCCTCAGATGTTCCCTCTCCCTTGGCTTTCGTCGCCCTAGTTGACTTTACGTACACTTTACCTAAATTAGCGTCGCTAAGAATCTTTTTCGATTGAAATAAAAATATCGCTAACATCAAAATGAACGCCAGTTCGTAAAATGGTGCACGTTCAATGATCTCACCAAAAAATGTACCGACATTTTACTTTTAAACCAAAATATTTTATAGTATTTACTACCGCATCATACTGCAGGTTCATTGAATGAGCTCCCATAAAAATAACCAAATATCGGATCACGAATTGCAGAATTGCACTATTCGTTAGCAATGGATATTTTATAGTGTAAAAAGGAGGACTCGAGGTTATTGTTCGGAAAGTCTGATGGAAACCGCTGACGAAGCCAATTTGCATCGAACGCGGTTGTAAACCCCAGGTTCATGGTACGCCGACGCGTATCGTGCCTACGTAAAATAGGATAAGCTATGTGCTTAAACTGGCTGACAAAGCTTTGTTGGTTATGTTGTTACTGTAAACTGGGTAAGATAGAAAACTAGCGGTCGGATAATAACTTGAATAAAATAAAAGACAAGCAAACTATTTATGTGTAGGTAGGAAGGAGTAATACAATCCGAAGACTCGCCAGAGAATTTTCAAGGATCGTCCAAAGTCTTCCCAAGTCACGAAGCAAACATTCCGCTTTGCCTTCACGAAAAGTTATTCCCCATTTCAGCAAAACGAGTATTACTGCCCTAATTAGACCACGCCACTTTGCCAGCACTGTTAAAAGTGGAGTATCTTAAGTGTGCTCGATCCACAAAACCCAAGAACTGGTTAAAGTTTGGCGAAAGTGCTAACTTTTCAAACGTACGCGATTTATGTCATGAAGCAAAATGGACGTAACAACGTATTGCAAACGCTTTCCGCTGAGAAGCTGTAAAATAAAAGAGCTATAAAATATTTTACGACGACGTTTTCTGGCTCTAGTGAGGCATTGATGGTGTCTGAAACCATTTTACAAGCTAAAGAGCATTGTCTGAAAATATTCTGCTTGTATTAAACTATAATCGATAATACATTGAAATCAGAACCGTCTGTCGAAATATGTGTGAGGAAAAACATCTAAGAAGCACGAATAACCAATGTTTCAAATAAAGCTGTAACTCTAGATATGAAATAGTTGCCACATGTTCCGTTTCCGTCGTTGCATAGATATTGCAAGTCTGCGGTTTAGACATGAGTTGTCGTAGCCCGTTGTTATTCCTTTTGAGAATACCACAGCGCTATGACATGTGAATATAATACTCTTAGATATACAGCTCGAGCTACTTTGAAAGGGATCCGACGGCTCATGACAATTTTAATTGGAAATGATCCCAAGAAAGCCCTTGGATAGGACTCCGTAAATGAAGCGGCTGTTCAGGTTACGGTTTCATTAGCTTTCCTAACGACACAAAATTTAGTAGAAACGTAAAATTTATACAAATTCCATTTATATATGGTATCTGTTCCTCTTCTGTCCTACGAGGCTTTCTTTTCCTCCAATAGAATTCGTTTACCGATTGACTGAAACCGCATGACTGTTCCTTCTGGACCGATTATCGAATGTTTGATGTGTCCTCCTTTAGGGTCACGTAATACAAATCGTTTCACTATTGTTCTAGTTCCACGATCCGATAAATGGAGGGACTGTTTGTCCAATGTCTGTTCCGACTTGTGAATTTTAAAAGCGAAACGAAACATCTGTCTGTGATTCCAGCTATATGGTTTATTTTTGGCGGCTTTGTACTATCCTATTTTGGATGTGGGTTGGCTTTACCAGTATAGAAAGGGTTTTGAATTGTTGATGTTTTTTCTCTGTTAAGAACTGCCAATTTATTGCTGAGTTTTTCACTGTTTAAAATAGACTTTTAAAAATATCATTGCTACTATACTATTGTCACAATTTTACCTAACTTGTGTTTGAATATTCATTGAAAGAGTCACCATTCAAAAATAATCAAGAGATGCGATTATCGAGTCTAAGCAGCTAGTCGGATGGTGTACCGTTAACGAACCGGCCGCGGCGGCGGTCATGGCCTCAGAATGCCTTTTTTTTTCTCTCCGTAACCTACTAAGGAATCATGTTAGCAGACAAGATTCTTCTAGTTCGTGGAAGATGCTTACTTTGTGTAGTTACTTGTCTATTGGTTTAAGGCTTTTGGTCCTTTCTTTACGTGTCATGTTTCTTTTCCGAAAGTTTAATGAATGTTCGTGTAATGTATCTTAATATTCTTTTGTGTGCGTAGTATGAGATTTCACAAGACGTCCCCTTGAACAATTGTTTTCTTTTCTTTTTCCCTGTATTTTCCCACGGCTCAACAGCAATTAAACTTTCGAACAAATATCAAATTTAATATCAATATACAATGTTGTTTTGAATGTGGAATTGTGGATGTAATTCATCTATCAATCGGCACTGGGCCTACTTGGTGGATTACAGTCCACTCCCTCTCATAAAGAGGCCTGTGTGACCTGTGTCCTAGCAGTGAGTACATTAAAGGCTGATTTGCTTATTGGAATATAGTGGAGCTGTTCGTCCATCCAATATGTGTGCCAAATGTTCACTTGTGAACGAGACATACCTACTTTTGTCCAGTTTTTTGTCAATTTTAAATGACAAAAAACTCTTGTCTACTCAGCCACAGGCCACTACGATCAGATGGTAACTTTATCCTTTCTAAAAACCACATATAGTAACACATCATTTTATGTCTTTTGTACTAACATTTCTGGTCCTTCAAGTTATAAAAGACTGTCATCTCACTTAATCTCTAAAAGAGCTTGTATTTGGTCACAAATAATCAAAAAGTCGTCCGTAAAATGATGTTGGCACAGCTTGCTCGTTGTTGTCGTGCTAACTGAAATAGTACTCTAGTATACTTACTATAAGAGTAATGCGTAGTGTCCATTCCTTGCAGCCGTTTCGGCGCCGCATGCTGCAGTTAACGCTTGGCAAATTTTCGTTTACGTCTGACATGTAAAAGTTTGTCTTTATTATACCACCTTAAATTCCATGTTTGTAAGTTTATTCTATATTTAGTGTTCCATACGTCCAAATGAAAAACGGGATCCTTATAGGATCACTCGTGTCTGTCTGTCACGGCCATTTTGTGGCGACCCTGATGTTTATGGACTCTAGTCATACGTTATGCATTTGGGGTTTAATATGAAAAGTTAATTAGGCTAGGAATCAGTTATTGTGTTTACCCGAGACCACATGAAACATGCCTATAAAACCAGACCTAAGCCTGATGTATGGCTTCAAATACTTATTTTACGACCGCAGTGTAGGTACCTACCTAGTTAAACAAATGATTCAATAAATTCATTAGACTTGTCTGTACACCAACTGCACGTACCCACTGGCTGGCCGCAAGCCAAACTACAATCGCCAAAATGTACTCAACCCGTAGAACTAAAAAGTTTTCTGAAATTCACGTAATTTGGTGCACCATAATTATGTAAAGAAAACAAACGAAGAGGACAGCGCTGTATCGTTGTCTGTACTTTTTAATTTAAAAGGCATTTTAGTTTAAGACCTCGTTTTAATGCTTATAGATGCGCATGTTTCTGTTGGTGTTCTTGGAAACATGTTGCAAACACACAATGCCTTCAGTCCCGACATGTTTTAAAAAGATATTATTGCGGCAATGTTGCGTAACTTGTCTTGCAAACGAAGCTGTACATCATAATACACAAGACTTACACTTTAATGAAGATGACTTGCAAGATTTTGATTGCTAGCTTGTTCTTCATAAAAATGTCATTTACGGAATATGAAGATTCTTAGATTATCTTCGCGTTGTCATTGCATGTCAAGGTTTACTTCAAGAAATTACCTTATTAGAAGTGCATTTGTCGATACAGTCTGTGTTTAATACCGTAGATAACACACTTAGCCGCCATGTTGCTCTATCAAGAGCTTTATAAGCTAATTAGATCATGTAGGGTGGTTCTACAAACAAAGGTGGTTCATTCTGGACTGAAAAGTGATTTTTAAATTCTTTTGAATCAGTCTACGTACATGCATGTCTTCATGTCTACATGTTCAGTGCCTAATAATGCCGTGGTTAAAGTATTTCCCAGTAGTCAGCAAGGTGTTATAAGAAACCAACTGCCCTGGAACCAAAAATTAGAAGATGTGTGTCACCTATCGATTGGCACCGGGCCTACTTGGTGGATTACAACCCACTCCCTCTCATAGAGAGGCCTGTGTCCCAGCAGTGGGAACATTAGACTGATTTGCTTATTGGAATATAGTGGAGCTGTTCGTCCATCCAATACGTGTGCCAAATGTTCACTTGTGAACGAGACATACTTTTGTACAGTTTTTTGTCAATTGTAGATGACAAAAAACTCTTGTCTACTCAGCTACAGGCCACCACGATCAGATGGTAACTTTATCCTTTCTAAAAAACCACATAGTAACAGCATTTTCTGTTGCACTTATCCATATCAAATGGATTTGCCGTAAAATAAAGCAAAAGTGTGACTCACTTGACTTAGCAATTACCTGCTGACCTTAAACAGTAATAATTGAGTTTTACACGTTCGTTTGTTATGCGTTGTAATTGATTCTGATTCATCGAATGCGATCGTATCATGGTCGTTGACATCATCTTTATAACACGTTATTTGTTCACTTCCTTCAACAGATTTGTGATGCTAATAAAAATTATTAGCATCACAAATTTGCTATCAATAATTATTATTCTGTCAGTTTTGTTTGTCATCAATAATTAGGTATTATTCCTTAGAATGGAATCGTACAATGCTGTGCAGTGAGTCCTGTGGGCTCGGCTCGATGTCATTTTGTTTTTCTGTCAAGAATTTCTGAATAGCAGCAAAAAAACTGGATGGACTGTTTGAAGGCAATAGGTCTTAAAATAACCTTTTGAATACCCCTTCGGGATTAACAGACGTGATGTTATGTGTACTGGAATTTGAGCCTGACATTTACGTTAATATAAAAAAGCCTTTCAAAGTATTCATAAAAGCGAAGTAACAAATTGGTACTCTACGTAACGGTACCAGTCTTTTTAATAACGAGGTTTCATGTAATTCCAGTTTTAGTTCGTTAAAAATACAATACCTAAGTGGCAGGTTCGTGACCTGGTGTTTAATTATTACCATTGCCAAGTTGTGCCGCAACACCCGCTTCACAGCCACATGTAGTTTAAAGTTAACACAAGTTGGTAGTTCGTACGACGCAAATGGTGGAATAATGGTTCCAGCAATTCATCTAAGTCATTCGTGTGCACCTACACTGCTATTAGAATCGCTCACAATATTAACATTGGTCGAATAGTTGTTCTTAAAATCGATCGCTTGCTGAACCATTATCCGTACTTCATACTCCCATGATCGGTAATTCCGTTTTCCAACTCGCTGACGTCTGATGCTTCTATGAAGAAACAAATTCCTTCAAGAAAATGATGTTCGGGATACATCCTAATTCCAATTTATGTGATAATTCAAACTAGAACTAAAATACGAGGTGTTCTAAGCATACAACGCAACATTTGATTAGATAAATGGGTGGGTTTCAGAAGATCTCGAATAATTGGCATAGATCCGACTTGTGGGTGTAATAGGGATGAACATCGACCCACAGGATGGAACGAGCAATTAGCTCCTTACAAACTGGAGGATATTTTTTTATAAATAAATACATTTTGCTTTGAGGTATTACTTACGTTGGTGCTTTGTGGGTGTTATTTTGATACTTTTCCAACGATACCTAATTCTTCTTCATTAGCTTGTGTCGTTACGTTTCATAAGAGCTTTATTATTTAGTTTTTCTTCCTGAAGTTCTGAATCGTGGTCGAGCATCGTCGTCAATTAGGCATGATGTTTTCTTAAATACAAGATGTAATTAAACGCTTATAGAAATTAATAAAAAAAAATGGACTTATATGTACCTATGTAGGTTGCTATTTATGAATTTCCAAAACTCATATAACAAAAGATGTGACCAGTATCATGGCTTGAGTCACCCCACGAGAGGTTGTGCATTTATTATGTTACACCTTGTATAAAAAATCTATCACAAATTCACAATGGTTGTATGAGCTGTTGATGTAAAACCTATATTTAATACATTGTTATTATCATGAACTCTGTACAGGATATTCCACTTGAACCGCTGCATATACATTAGATTAGAAAACGTTTGATAACACAGCTGAGTCACGTTTTAGGGAAGAGGTTAACAAGTAAAAACCTACTCAGCTTTATTATTTTTAATACCATGCACGTACTGCGGTTTCTTAGATTCAGGAAACTTAAAAAAATCGTAATTCAGTCCACGTAGATTATAACAGATGCTCAACTTTCTCATTTCGAATTTTAGACAAACGCTTTGAACGGCCACAAATATTCGTCTCTAAATCGGGATGATTCTAAGTGCATGCCACGTGGCAAACGTGTGAACCGATTTATATTGTTTCCACGTGACACGCAGCACCCTGCTCACCCCCTTTACCCATAAACGCGTCATCGTAAATCCTCTAATCACGTTTGCAAAACAAGAGTCAACCGTACACACTGTTTATTGTACCATTGAATTGGCTTTCCGAGGGAAATGACGTGGAAATGGTTAACGCCCTAGGCGTTGACCCGACGGAAATAGAAGGGCGACTTCAGGCTGACGATGTGGTTCTAGACCCCGTGGCAGTGTGGCTCCGCCCTTATTTTGGGGTTAAATAGGGAGCTTTGGTAAACAGATGAATATCTTGCGTTGGGTTGACGATCCTAGAAATTGAATTACACGATATGGTTTTTTGAACTCTTTTAAATGGGTGTTGTCCCAGTCTTCCAAATGCTTAAGATTAAAGAGGTTCCGCAATTTCATAACAGCTTAAGTGTAATCGTCATAATGTCTGAAAGCAACATCAAAGAACCATTTGATTAGGGATTATAGGACCCCGAAATAACGAGCTGTAATTAATGATCCAAGCAGTAACGATAAGAAAATCTCCGCGAACAACTTATTTATCAGCCTCCAAACTCGCAAACTCAACGACAAACGTAGGCCAGAAGACAAACTTGTCGGTATTTCTAATTGTCCATATCTTCCTCATTCCTCACTTGCGTTACGTCAACTAATGTTCGTTATCATTTGTTGCCATGTTATATACTTCGCTGAGTTATGCGTTACGAATGTACCGTTACGTCACAGCACTTGTTTCGGACTTCCAGCGGATAGTTTATTCAACAATGCATCAACAATTCAAAGGTGTACCTTTTTTGTACGTAATTGAAGTAATATTTCATCGCGGCGGAACGGATGGAAAATATTTGATCCAGAATTGCGTAGTTTTGTTTTCGGCGAGGAGAAAAAATCAGTTTGAAGTCTCAGGAGCTTTAATGTTTTATGTAGTCTTTAAAGATCCAAGATGTTTTCAGCTTTTTCGAAATAACTGAATTTATTGGCAGTAACACAAACGAGCCGGTCGTCTTTCAATTTGATCATGACGGTTTTTCCGTTTGAAATGAGATCTGTTCTAAATATAGTGCCTCCTGTCGGCTCTCTAACCAACAATGAACCTCGATGGGTTGTCGAAAACCTTTTGCTCCGTAGAGAGCCAAGTTGATCTTGAAAATCTTTGAAGTGTCCTTGGTAATATTATACAAAAACGTGTATACTTATATACATACCGTTATTTTTATTCGAAAAATATCATTTTTCGAATAAAAATAACGGTTTTGTGTGTGCACCAGGCTTCAGCACAGTTGTAGACACCTGACGTGTTTTCAAACTGCTATAAGTTTCGACATACGAGTCGTTAGGTTAGAGTTTTAAGCTTAAACCACGCGTTCGTTCAGTGCCAAATAATTGTGTGAAATGTCGCTTGTACTTTTGACAGTTTTATTGTTTAGCTAGCTTGGAAACATTTTGTCTACGAAAGAAGCATTAGAAACACTAAGATAAAGTATCCTACTTAAGATTTGACAAATGACGTACATATTATTTCGCTAGTCAAGGGCACTTAATATTTATCCAGACGAGAAAGAAAAGCTGGTTATAAAAATGTAGCCTTTCCTCTCAAAAAATATAAGTAACCGTCCCTGCCTCTTACAGACCTTGAAGCATCATTATTTAAGCAAGACCTCCCAAACGTAGCGACATTATAGATACACGGAGCGACCCAATTCAGGGTTCCGTGTGCACAACGCGGGCAAACCCTCGTTTCCACTTTTATGATACCAAGGCACGCCGTTAGACCTTTATTCTGTTTATCGACCAAATACCTATAGTGGTTATCGCGTCAATCGTTCGCTCTCTTCCCTTATTCGTTATGATTAAATCCGGTTTGCATCCGAACGGTTTTCCGGAGATTGGCAAATTATGCATTGTCGCTGTTACCGTTTTTCTATTCATCAGTTCTGTTTTTTATGGCTTCGTAACTTCCGCCTCGTTTGAAGATTTTTAGAAGTGGGATGTCAAGATCGACTTTGCTTATCTTTTGCTTGTATCCTTTAACGCAAAGTAAGCGTTTTAGTATTAAGTATGTCGATACCGCCTAAGCTCTTTTTACGAGTTTAAAGATAGCGACGGCGCTCTAAGATCAAACATGCTCTAAAGTAGCATCCGTCAGTTGATGACTTGAACAGTTTAGACCAGAGAACTACGAGTTGTGTCTAAGTACTACATTTATCCTTAATTCCTAAACTTCCTTGGAAACACATTCTGGCTGTTCTAGATCCGTCATTACCATTGAAAAGTCACCAACAATGACCCATATGTCAAGATCATTTTTATTAGAACCGTTTCCTTCTGGGGCGCGGTTCAAATATTTTTCTATCAATAGAATTGGGTCGCCGGTTACAACAGGGACTATTACACACGGCAGATTCTAGTTGTGCTAGTTACATCCAGATTTCATTCCGGTCCGGCCTCATCAATTAATGTAAATGCTCACGTTTCCTATTCCAATGTAGATGAGTCTTGATAGAACTTCCTTTTGTCTTTTATAATGAATCTTTTATCAGGAATTCTGCATTGCCAAAATTCTGATGAAAAGTCCGCTGTGTATTTAGATTGTTGGTATGCGATATCTTCTCTACTTGTGTTAATTCCGTTGTAATTTCATTAGCATTGGCTTTGCTCGGAATCTTGCTTTCGCTCGAACAAATTAGTTTCTGTGTGCTAATATATTGTGGGTAGTCACTCGATAAAAGGATTTTAAATAGTTCAGGATACAGTTTGGGCGCTTCCAAAGGTTTAGTTTGATAAAAGGTCGGTAAATATTTGGTCCGCTTTACTTTCAGGTTCACCTAACCGGATAAAAACCTTTTATTTAGGTAAATAGGCAATTTCGCCGGCCAAAACGGCTGAAACGATTCTGTCGTGAGTATCCAGGCTCCCCATTCAAGAAAAACTGGAGTCTTTTCACCTTATTAAGATTGGCATTCCACGTACGGCCTTCAAAGATAAACCTTATCATACGATATTGGCGATACGACAAAACAGACATATTTCTTACTCCATTTCCGTCGTTCCGTTCGTGCGTACATTAATTTTGTTGATGTTTATTTATTTATCATTCACGTCTCATGAATTTCTTATACCTATTCGACGAGACAGAAATGTTTTGTATTATGTAAAAAGGTACGAAATGAATAGCATTCGTGTTTTCATGAATTCTTCTGATGAATATTTTGAATGGTTGGTGCTGGCGTTCAAACGTAGATTAATTACTTCGTCGAACCGTGGGATTCATGTATTCAGTATCGATGGATCAATTATGTTTTTGCACGGATTTTTATAGATTTGATAGAAAAGGTTTATTAATTTCAATATATAATGTGTATAGTTCTTTGGTTTGATATAATATTTAGGTAATTTCGACATCCTACGCTGAAATATTACTCTTTTCCTCAACCAGCATAAATTGGCTGAGTCTATTGGAACTAAATCTGGTTCGATTAAAGATTCTCTCTCCAAAATAGGACGATATAATATCATGAATGTCACGATTACTTTATCATGTCACCACATAAAGATATCTTCTTTCTTCCGGCTTCCCATATAAAAATAAGTATTATTTTGTCTCGTCTACTTTTATTCGGAAATCGGAAGGAAAATTCACACATTTCTGTGTCAATTTCTTATTTACGAGTACAACGAAACCTCAGAACATTTATAGCATTGTGCGAAAGCAAGTAAACAGTATGTGTTGCCACGTACCTATGTATCTAATGAAAGCTGTATGTACTGTGCTTTTATATGCCTTCTGTGTATCTGCCTACTCTAAATTCGGAATTCGGTTACGCTGACGGTAAAGTTATTATATTCTGCATGGATTCTAAAGATTCCCTTTATTGTGGAATCTAAAATTAATTTTTAGGAGCTGAGAGTGTTTTGACATAATTAAAGCGTCATGAGACTGTTGTTTTCTTTTACACGAGTTGCTATCAGCAAGCCGTGCTCCCAAATGAATTTTCCGTCAGCAAACATGACCTATTTGACCCCTCTGTCTGGGGGTTTTATTTCCGAAAAACATTCTTTAGACCTTAGTGTAAGGAACTACAAAATTTCAAGCCATAAGTACCCAGTACCTGTACGTTCTCTGTCAGTGAATTTTATACTTACATGTTATAAAATTCACTGACTAAAATTATGTTGGCAGTCCTCGTAAATCCTATAATGTTGATCTCGTGTTAGTTTCCATTTCCCTCAACATTGTGGTAGCCAACACTCATAGTTTTTGTCTAGATAAATGGAATGTTCACCGCCACACCACTTTGGATATTGAATTCGAACATGTGCCGTGTGTCGAGTGCTCGGTATTCAAATTCTAACATGCATTTGAATATCGAGTAAAAACACATTAATAGTGTCAATATAATGTTACGGCAAAGGTATCGCTAACCCTTTCATTAACATTGCGACTCGTACAAATATCTATCTTCTATCAATGAAAAAGTACAAAGTTTTTCTCAGAGTCACAGTGATTTAACTAAGAATATTCTCAATGTGGCTATTGATCTTTGGCAAATCGGGCGAGCAGCAGATGTTACTGAAGCAGTATTCAGTGTGGTGCACTCTTTAAAGTGATTTCCAGCTACGCCGAATGAAATAATCACAAAGTCATGCAGGGCCTTCTTTAGCGTTTTATGGAGTCGTTTAAATAGATCGGATAAACTTAATTCACAATTCCAAGCGTTTAGCAGCTTCATTTTCTTCTAATTATCACGTAACGGTGCAAAAATGGGCTGTGAATTTATATCTAAAAGATAAAAATAACTACAGTGACAAATAACGGCTGGGCAATTCATTCCACGCCTTTTATCCCTATTCTCCCTCCGGCAATTGCTATTTTTTTGCCCCAGGATATTAATTCTAGGCAGCTTTTCTACTGATTTGAGGGTCTCTAGGCATTATGTTATTTCAAGTGCGTTATTATGAGTAAAAGGGTACGATAATTCTTTTAGAGCTTTGTTCAAGCAAGGACCATTTTTTGACACATATGTCATCATTCCGACCTTTGAAAACGAATTGTCTCTTGACGCTGTAATCTACCCTTTCACGATTATCTTGCAACTGCATGTAACTAGGTTTGTACTTAGGTGTCTATAACTATTTGTTCAATTACGATCAGTCCACCACCCACCCACGCAGCGGTTTTTTTTTTATCGATGCATTGTTCATTGGTGGTAAAAATCAATCTTAAGATGCACTGAATAAAATCTGACTACTAACCTAAATAGTACTTGACAAGTATTTTTAAGTTTTTTTTTTTGACTTGGGAGGACAGGAGGATTAGGACCAATCCTTGTTATTCCTAAATAACAAGGATTGGTCCTTATAAGTCGCCCAAACTAGTCAAGTTCTTGAACAGCCCTCGGGCCTTGAGAAGGCGTATAACCAACAATAGATGAAATACTGTTAGCTACAAAACTCTCTCTAAAGTTCAACTTATCGTTACACATCAATGCCCCTCAACCATCAACAAACTTAACAAGAACTGTTACATAAATGCCAATCGAAGACAAGCTTTTGACCGCAAACAAAAAGCCCGTGTCAAATCATTAAGTATAAAATATGACTTTCCTGTTTGAATCGGATTTTGCTAACAATTTCAAGGGCTTTATTTTTTTGCACGGAAACCTAATCCTTTTTCCAAATTACTCCGTATAACATCAGCTATCCAGTAAAAGTCCCGGCAAAATCGGTCCAACCGTTTCTGAGATTAGCCGGGACAAACAGGCATTCAGTAAAAAGCTGTTATTTTGAAATTACGACCAAACAATAGGCATGGTGACAGTATCAACAAATTACAAATCTATTTAGTCCGTCCAGTCAGATTATTGGAAATTAATGGACACGTATTTTTTGTTTTTGTAAATCAATGAATATTGACAAAGATAAAACGCATCAAAACTCGGGAGTGGGGGGGGGCTCGTGACGTCAAAGCTATACCTAGCTAAAAATTATACCAAGTCGTGACGTGATGAGAATTCTAAAATCGTCATATCTTCGTCAATTTTGGTTTACGTAACAAAAAAAAAACGGGTCAGTTATTTTTTGATAATCTGACTGACGGACTAATTAGATTTTTTTTTGTCGTCTCGCCTATTTTATTTATTTGTCTAGATTTCGTCCAAGGGCTCAATCAATCAATCAATTAACAGTTTATTTGTGAAACATAGGTGTTTACATAAATAAGAGGTACGCTATGTTTTGTCATAATTAAGACATACACACACACACACACATGTCTTGCACTCTTGTCTATATTTAGCGCAGCACAGCTCAGCTTAGCTCGCCTATCTAGGGCATCGACTATCTAGCAGGTAGGTGTTGAATGTGGGATGTTGATGTAATAGCTGGTTTCCTTGCTAACACCTATTTAATGTTTCGTTCCAAGTAGGTAAATGTTGTTTCGTGATTTGAATGTTAAATGGTTGATTGTTGATCATTTCTATGCTAAAGTTGACCTGTTTGTTTAAAAGAAAGAGTTTCATGATTTTAGATCAAGATCGCGTTGTTGCGTTCAAAGAAAATCAGGCGATTTCTTATTAGAATTATGCGAGTTCATTAGAGGTTTTGAGTGTAAATAAATGCCTCACAGCTACGGCAGAAAGGATTCTAAAATAATGAACTATCGTGAAACTTTGCACAATTACAAAATTACGTGTTGTATTATTTGTTTGTTTTTTTTTTTACGTAACTAATACATACAATATGCGCGACAATTTTTTTTTATTGCTCTTGATAGTGGCGAATACATCTCTAATGCATTTAGATCAGATCTTGTGTCGCGTTGCCAAAATTGTTACTAGTTTTGTTTTTCAATACAATTCCTTAAGGGGCTCCCCCATGCACACTAGCGCCACTTTAGTAAAAAAATCAGAACTCGTTAAATACACAATAAATATAAAATCCGATTGACAAAATCAATCTTTTGGTCTTCTAAAGTATTTACGTCTGCTTAAGTCATTGAAACATAGCTCGCTGTCGTTACAGATACAAAATTGAAAAAAACGGCCGTTTTTAGCAATTTTTCTAACTGTAACTACAGTGAAGTATATTTTAATGAATTAAATAGACGTCAATAATCTAGAACTCTAAAGCATTGACTATGTCAATCAGATTTTATATTAATTGTGTATTTAACGAGTTCTGATTTTTTTACTAAAGTGGCGCTAGTGTGCATGGGGGAGCCCCTTAAAAACGTATTTATATTTAAAAAACTTACATGTAGCACTGTTAGTTCCATTGACATTGAAAATAAAACAGCATATTCACTGCTCAGCCCATTAAACATAAGTACATTTAGATAAACGAGGGACTTCACTATGATAGACGGGTTCCTATAGCAAACCGTCGCGAGTCGCCCCGATTCTATGTTGATTGATGATATCGTTGTGTGCATTAACACAAACCTTTGATATGGAGATGTACCTTAGTTTCGAGGTAAAGATTATTGAGTATAGATCCTTAATAGTCGGTTATAGAAGACACGGATTTGTTGTATAATAGAAACTCATGTCCGCACGGGCGTACTTTTAATGCGACGGTTTTGAGTTACGGTAAAAAAAGTTAAAAGGTAAAAAAAGGTCAAAAAAACCCTTATAAGATCACTTTCTTGTCCGTCTGTCACCAACGATTTTATCAGGAACGGAACGGGTGGAACTGGTAAGTTGAAATTGTATTAATATACCAGATACTGAGATCTTAAGTCCCTATTAGATGTACAAAAATCAAGGTCAACACTAAAAAGATATGGGCAAATAGATTTTCGCGAAAACTTGTAAGTACCTACCAAAATTTACCTTAATTTTCAACTCTTTTTTTAATTTTTTGGACTTTTTCCTTGTGCTGTAAGACCTTGCTTTTAACCAAAATTGACAATTCTAGGTCAATCGGAAGTACCCAATAGGTTTTGGGTCGAAAACCTATTGGTAGTTCCCGTTGACCTAGAATCTCGAAATTTGGCAAGAAGCAGTCTTACAGCACATGTAATCTGAAAACCGTAAATATGTGGTTAAATAACAAAAAAAAAGAGGCGATTTTACTTTTACAAACTTATTATTTGCGGTTGGTGCAATAGCCGTTTAATGGGATCGAACAGCAAAGTTAAGTTTGTCCTTTAAAAAGTTTGAACGGAACCCTAGGTGCGCGAGTCTGACGTGAGACTAGCGTTGAGAATCGCTTCCCTAGCGCGCTGAAAAAACGAACTGTTGGATTCCCTACGCTCCGTTCAGCGCTAACAGCTGTCGGGATAATAAACGCTTTACTAAAAGACCCAGGCGTGTGGGCGGTAAGGTTAAAGGTAATTAAATACTACAATTAAAGAAATGGTCAGAATAGGAAATGTTCCAGAAAATAATTATTTTGTGAGCTCATAAAAGATATTCGCAATAATTGAGAGAAGTTATTTCATTTTATTATAGTCATCTCTCCTCGAATCCATTTACTTTAATTAAAATTTCTTGCAAAAACAAAATAATTTCTGTTACCAATTCATCTTCTAAAAGCCTTATCCAACGGAGGCTGAAATTGTAATATGATTTTCAAGTTTTACAGCCTTACATTTCCAAGAGATCCGAATTGGGATATTTCGAGAACCGGATCAATTTCAGAGATCTGTTACACAAGCGTAAATAAATTCTACTGTAATCTCAGGTAATTGAAACCTGAGAGTGGTGACGAAAGATTAAGGGGTAAAAATAAATAAAAACCTACGACTCAAATATTATACATGCGAAAGTAATATTTGTCTGTTACCTTTCTTCCCGCATTTTGATGTTAGGCGGCACACATGTAGACCTGATTAAGGACATCTGATACTTTCAATCCCAATAGTAGTCATCATCATCCTATTAATGTTCCCACTGCTGGGACACAGACCTCTCTATGAGAGGCAATGGGCTATAATCCACCACGCGGGCCCAGTGCGGATTGGTAGATGTCACACGTCTTTGAATTTTTGTGGTTCTAGGACATGACGATTTCCTCACGATGTCAAATAGATAGTAGTTCCAAGGGATAATATTTTTATCTGACCCTCACTCGGGCGAAGCCACGGGCGAAACCTAGTACACAAGAGAATGTGCGGATGTTGTTATAGGTCATGTTATCACTTTGGAAAATATTGAATCGTATTTTTGCACAGCGATAGATACTATATTTACAGAGTTTCGAGCGTCTGCACAAAGGACTAGCAATTTATCATCACTAGCTGAAAGTGTAACACTGATCTTTTAAAGCTGGATAAAGCTCTGTATCCAAGCCTAGAAATCTAAGAAGTAATGGATGAAGGCGGTTCCATCAAACCTATTTACATAATCCCTGCTCAAATTGAGGACGAAACGCCCACTACGACAGCGAATCAGTTCGTTTTAATGATGAGGGTAAGCCAATATGTCCTCAAGACCAGTAGGTACTACTAACTTATTTAATTTAACTTGGATTGTGATGGAGGACAACATTGCTAAATTTATCTTTCGTACATCTACATGGAGTCGGCAAACATTTTTTTACTTGGCTTCTAAACTTTTTGATTCGCTCCCGATAACTCTTAAAAAAATTACTTTCAGAGATACTTTTGTGGCTTTCATGTTTTTGCTACAATCTTTTGGGTGCAATATTTCTTGTCATAAAGTGGAATATTGTAAGATAAGAAGTTAAAAGACGAGTTATTTTGTTTTTAAGTTTAATCTGACGACTTTTATTTGTAATAAAAGCGTTTAAATTTTTCTTTTAAGTCTACTTTTGCAACCTCGAGGTCAAGCGTAAACTTTTTAAAACAGATGTCATTTGTTTCACGAGTCGACATAAAGGGAATCGACGTAGAGGGAATGATTCTTCTTATGAACCGATGTTACCGAAACCGAATTTCGGTTCATCGAAGCAAGAATATATTGGATGGATGGCTTGTTAATAAGTTATCATACATCGATTTGCATTACATACGGATCATAAATTGTCCTCATCCATATTTTCCCATCTTGAAATACAGTCGGAATTGTCCTTTCGGAAAAAGTTTACCTAGTTGAATTTCATAGTTGCCTTTTTACAGACACATCGTGATCCATAGCTAAAAATAAAATCGGGTCAAGTCTCAATTTCAGAACAACAATTGACTTTGTTAACCGAGAAGCACCCTTCAACTCCACAGTTCCTAACTTGTGGAGTGCTTTACCAGTTTCAACCAACTTCCGGACCGATGCTGATGGTTCACTTGTAAACTTAAATCTCTCGTAATTGATTTCTCGAACAAACAACAAATTAAATAATTCCCGTTTTATTGCTCTGTTTTATAACCCGTTCTTCAGAAAATGGTTTCGGTCTTCGAAATGTCGATCTGAGAGACTGTTTTTAGTCTTATCCTATCGGAGACGAGGATATAAATTAGATGGTGAATGAAATTATTCAAATCTTATTTTTTAATGTGGATTTCTTGGCGTTTATCCTAATTTAGGACCTAATCCGCGATTTCGAGTATCAAAGGCGGCTGTTTTAATATTTCCTGTCTGGCAACTATGACTTTTTGTCTTTCCCTATTATGTATATAATATTTTACTATTGTATATTGTATAACGGGCTGGTGTCCGCAACTCCACGTCAAAGCGCGTATTTTGCGTATGGGCTATAATCCACCACACGGGCCCAGTGCGGATTGGTAGATGTCACATGTCTTCGAATTTTTGGTTCTAGGACATGCCGGTTTCCTCACGATGTTTTCCTTCACCGTTTTGAGAGCAGTGGTGATGAAATAAATTACACAAAGTAATGCGCCTGTGAGGGTTCGAATTCGAACCCACGACTTACTGTTCGTAAGTCGGGGCCGCCACCACTGGGCCACCGCTGCTCTCCCCCTCTACTATTTTAATATCGATTATTTCATTTAATCTTTCTCTTTTTCTTATTCCAGTTGTGCGGTTGAGGAGAGTTCAGCACAATGGGGAAACTGCTGTCAAAAATCTTCGGTAACAAGGAGATGAGGATATTGATGCTGGGCCTCGATGCTGCCGGAAAGACTAGTATCCTTTATCAAATAAAAGACCAAATCAAAATAATCACTATAAGTACAGAGTGGAACATCGACATCGAACAACCTGCTGTTCCGAACATTTTGACCGCGTAGATCTGCCGAATCAAAGAATCGACAATTCTTTTGTTCATCTGTCATTGAATCGACAAAATGACAGATGAACTAAAAAATTGTCTATTCTTTCGTCGAAGAAACCCGTTTTTACGGTGGTCATGCTACGCGGGCTGCTGTTTCACGTGTAGGTATTGCACTTTTGTAGGAAAAAGCAGATTGCTTTTGTAAATACGTTTATGTTGAACGTCGGTGTCACTTCCACCCTTTATTAAGTTCCCACTGCTGGGACCTCGTCTCTGTGAAACAGAGTGGGCCATAATCATAATCCACCACGCGGGACCAGTTTCTTAATCAGTTCAAAATATGAGGCTATTTTAGAAATTTGGCTGATACAAAATAAAGACCATTACATTATCAGCCTATGTTCTATCTGCTGGGACTCAAGTTTTCCCTTTGTGAGCAAGAGCGAGCCAAAGTAAGCCTTAATCCCAGGAGGAACCATAATACCACTAAAGGCTTTTTTTTAAACTAAGTAAAAGTCACATGGCTTCCCTATTTCTGTTCCCATAAATAAATACAACAGGGAAACGAAAGTACCATCTTGTTTAATAAACATTTGGATGCAAACTTAACGGTTTAATGGCTACGTTTCTATTTTATCGCGCCATCGATACTCCCCATTTGTAATGCCGTAAACACGCCTCAACGTTACGGAATTGAGGTTACAAATCGCCAGATAGTTGTGGCTGTAGTAAACAACCATACTAAATGTACAGGAAGGCCAGATTTGGACCGGAATAAGAACTTTTTTGAATTTACTGCGTTGTTGGTCTAGTAGTCGCAGGGTTCTGTATTCAATTCCCATGTCAGGCAATTTGTTATAAAATTTTTCACATTAGAAATTTTGACAGTTTCAACCCAGAGCCAAGACTTTGGACTTTGATTGATGGCAATAGAGTTGCCCCTTACAACATGGGTCTTAACTGGCTGGCATCTCTGCTCAACCTTTCTGGGATTGCTTGCATGATGTTATGTTATCTATCACTTTTAATCAGCTTTTATCACTGTCTTGTTTCATTCTTTTCTACACTAATATTATACGAGTAAAGAGGAAAGATTTGTATTTTTGTAAGTATGTAACGAATAAACTTAAAAACTACTGGATCGATTTAAAATATTCTTTCACTATTAGAAAGCTACATCTCTACCGAGTAACATAGGCTATAAATTATATTGATATCATGCAAATTAGCCGAGCCATCACAATTTTTGCGGACGAAGTCGCGGGCGAAGTGCTAGTCTTGTATATTCTGCCTCAAGCAATATGTAGTGGACCTTTTGCTCATATATCTTTACTGTGACACCCACCATGATGAAAGAACAGTAATTTTCCTTAAAATAAACATCAGCTATTTTATATAAATTAAAATTAGGTCAGTCAGTCACAACGATACCTACGGTCGGTTTCAACGTAGAAACTGTTACGTATAAAAACGTCAAATTCAACGTATGGGACGTTGGAGGGCAGGATAAAATACGACCACTATGGAGGCATTACTATACAGGTGTGTATACATTTCTTTTTTATTATCTTTTTCTAAGCTTTGGTTCATCTCTATTCTTCTTTTTAGCGTGTCGATGGCAATCTATTATTATTGTGCCTGCCCAGAACTGAGCCACGAGTTTTCACGAGTTTTCACGAGTGCTCTCGGTAGCGTCCATCAGTTCCTATAGTGAACAAACAACACGAACTATTCATATTCTCTATATAATCTTGTGGTTACTCACAACCAGCGTATCCCTAATAACTTCCAACGTTGTCTCCAGAATGTGGCTCTTTAAATGCTAGCTACAATGAACGGATAACTTACGGCGAATTTAAACAAAACTTGAATGCAATCAACACATCGAAAGCGCGTTCAAGAGCTGTCAAAGTCAAAATTGTTGTGGAATATGTTCAGTTTAATCTGTGAAATTCGCCTCAAGAGGATAATATTGCCGACTATTTTGGCCCAGCGCACACCGCTGTAGGCGCAGCGCAGCGCATTTGAAGACAATAATTTAATATAAACCTTAACTACCTTGATATACGGTCAATATAAGAATAAATTCGCACGCGGTACTCGGAGCGCCCTCAAGCTACTACAAGAGCATGCGCGCGACCGTATATCAAGGTAGTTAAGGTTTATATAAAATTGTTGTCTTCAATTGCGCAGCGCTGCACCTTCAGCGGTGTGTGCTGGGCCTTTGACATTTATTTCGTCGACTTAAGACCAAAGGGTCTTAAGTCGACGAAATAAATGTCAAAGGCCTGTCTACTTCTAATTACCTGATTGGAAACTAGATAGAACCTAACATATCCCTAATTCAATACATAATTTTAAATGTGACGCTCCTGGCATTTCAGAACTACATTTAATCACAAATAATGAACAACATGATTCTCCTGTAGTTATCCCAATTTATTTGAAGTCGCCCAGCATGTGTTCTCCTTTCTACCCACAATAATTAACCTACTAATATAATATATTGTTATTATGTATAATAAGTATGTATTTACAAAAAAAAAGTATCTATGTAGTATATCAACTATCTGGTGTCCACGACACAAGCCTCGTTGGTTAGTGTGGCACTAGATGGCGCTTTGTGTAATGTCTAGCGATATTTATTTATTTATTTAATGTTCCAGGCACTCAGGGTCTAATATTCGTGGTGGACTGCGCGGATAGGGACCGCATCGACGAGGCTCGCCAGGAACTGCACCGGATCATCAACGATAGGGAGATGCGGGACGCGATCATTCTCATCTTCGCTAACAAACAGGACTTGCCTGACGGTATGATATTATTAAAATTATAATAGATTCATTAAAACTGACAAACTACAAGTGCAATATAGCATAGCATGATGATACGAAGGTTCCATGTGGTAATTTGTGGATGTGGTGTAGACCATCAAACAATTTTGGAACAACATCGTACCCATGAAGAAAACAGTGCCGTCCCATACATTTTTGGGTCGAGTAAGTATTGAAATTTTGTGACCGCTGAAATTTTTCGCTATTTAACAATGATTGACCCATTGAGAAAGTTTAATAAGACCATACCTTTCTGAAACAAGCTGTAAAAACGGAAACACGTCTAAGCCAAGTCACGTGCTGTGTGACTGAAATTTCAGGTTTTAACTTCTTCGTCCGAAATTATTGATATTACACTGGGACTTCGTTTTCCTCAGAAAACAAAATCGCACAGTCAAACCAAAGGATTTTACTGTGCGATTGCTAGACGCATCTGTAGATTCTTGCTTACCTCTCGTGCAATATACACATACATTTATCAGTGCTTTATGCCGCAGCTGTTACCTAGTGTGGGCGAGCCTTTACACTTGCAGGAGTTATAATGGTTAGGAATAGTGTAGCGGACTTGTCTCGGATAAAAGAGTTCTTTCTGTATATAATAGGCGACAACTCAAATGTTCCGAGCTACGCCTCGCTGGAAATGTCACAGTGACATTATGACGTAGTTACGGTTGCCAACTTTTTTTGACAAAAAAACTTATAAATTGGTTTGAATAGGAAAAAAATAAAGTATTTGGAAGAAAATAAGTATTTTTCAAATTTTATGTTTTAATTGCCTTAAAAACGTATTTTTGAGATTTTTATTTTGAATACAACTTGTTAGCCAGTTGTAGGTATCGTTTTTTCACTCAGGTTTATACTTTTGTATGACTATGGTAATTTTAGCATTTTTAGGGTCACTGGCGTTGGTGTATCACTATCAGAATTACTCGTCAGTTTAAGCATTAATATTTACTTTTAAATAAAAACAAAAACAACTGACAATTTCGATAGTGACAGACATCTGTGACTAATGTCAGAATGTCGACTGTCCTGTCACATTTACATCACATCTGTACCTCTACCATGAGTTGTTTACACAGCCAAAACTCGCTAGCGTCTCCGTAAATTGTTTGTATGAAATATTGTACAGCGCCCTTAGCGGTCACAAAAAGAATTAAAATTCGTACCATGAGCACTATAGATTACGATAGGTTAAAAACCTAACGTAATCTATTCGATAGTCAATGACGTTTTTCAGCTGTCACCATACAAAACGGTACCATGACTCACTAATTTCACTGAAGCTATCGAATAATACGCTTACGTTAGTAGTTACGTAGCTCACTAGCATTTTGTCGTGTGAAACATGTGTTTACATTAAAATTATATACGTTTTTGAGTCTAATACAGTCAAAATAATGTCCGCAAGAGCTTATTTAGCATAGAATATGACGTGAACAATGTGAATTCAAGCCAAAATGAGAATTCATGTCGGATACCAATTGGAAAATAAAAGTGAAAGAAAGTATAATGAACTTTAATAAACTTCACATACTCTATAAGTATATAAAAAGCAATTGTCTCGCATAACATTAAGAAGAAATACATAAATGACTACCGTAAATTGTTTGAATTCTGTAAGATATTACCTATACATGAAAAAACTAAATATGTACTATTAAAAGAGGAGTTCTTTAATGAAAATTTAAAGAAAACCAAAACCATGAATTTGAATGAGATCAGGACTCGTAGCGTCCTCAATGCTAAGCTGTTACTTCCAAAGTACACGAATTTGCACGGCAAGAGATCGCTAAAGTATATAATACCTTACCTTATTAATCAAATACCTATAGCATTGAGGTATAAATTAACTCAGAAAAACATAAAATACAAATTAAAGCAAATTTTTTTACAAAATTTTAATACCGAAGTTAGATAAGATGGAAACTGTGAGACACTGGTCCTCAATTTATTCAATAATCTGTTTGAATCTATTATTGTAAACTTTTAAATCACACAACACAGCTATGTGACACAACGTACAACGTAAACAAACCAAATTACAAATTGAATAGACGACCTTGACTTATTAGAAGGAATAAAAATTCAATAACCACTAAATACCATAAGTAGTCTACTAACCGTCAACTTTTCTATTTAGTCGGTTTATTTATGATATTGACTGTCTTAACATTTTTAGCATAGCGATAATAGTACATTTTGAGCTTAAGAGCCGTTCTCTCTTCTTATTAGTGGGTATGAAAGAAACAAAACATAAGTAGTAGTGAGTAGAGTGAAGTTAGCTAGACGAAACGATCTATCGAGTAGTATCGAGCTTACCTTAGCGCCTGCGTAAGACTCCGTAAATCTCATGGTGCAAGCATTATCGAAATCTATTTGATCCACGTTAGCACGCTAGCGATTTCAACGCTAGCGAGTAATTTTTCGATGACAACTCATGGTAGAGGTCACAGAGGAGACATCCAACATTTTGTTCAGTAATTAGACATAAATCGTTTCCATCATCCGTTTTAACTTATGTGTACCGTTAAATAGATAAGTACCAATAATGAGCGTTTTGTTTTACGCATCCAGTAATGGTTGGAAACAAAGTATTTTCATATAAGTTCTTTAATTCTTGCAAAAGTAAGTATAATTACCAAAAGTAAAGTAGGATACGTTATTATAAAGTATGGTTGGCAACCCTAGACGTAGTGGCGATGTCACAAGCGAAAGGAATTTCAGGCCATTTTGGCCTAGTGAATATGCTAAACACGCTATAAAATATAAAGCCTGAAAGAAACACAAGATCGCTTTTAAATCTAGGGCACACATTCCTCAGCTGTGAGAAATGGTGCTAGGCATTCATTAATCGTGCGGCCAAAGGTCACATTTACGCGTTAATAGTAACAGGTTGCAGGGCTAGCCGTGTTTGACGCTCATTTGACTCTTCAATTTTGTGCTATTTAAAAAGCAGATGCATTGTTAAGTTTTATTTTGATTCCTTATTAAAACAGTTGTGCTATAGTAGCACATCATGATTTAGATTAATTCCCAACCAATCCATAGTCACACCAAATTGCCACACCAGCGTGACTATGGTTAATTTTATTTATCCGTAGTTGACACTGGTGTGACTACGGATAATTTTAGATTAAACAGCTTACTGGTGCTATAAAAATATTGTTTGAATTGTTATTCTGGGCGCCGAAATTTCTTACAAACTTACATACATACAACAAACAACAACAACAACAACAGCCCATAACGTCCACTGCTGGACATAAGCCTCTCCCATGATGGAAGGAATTTGCCGTAATCTGATTGGAGATCGCAGTGATGACTAACAGAAAACGCTGCTGCCCATTCTCTGGTCTACGGAGGCGCAAGGTGTTCTGCCTCAGACATTAGTCGCCTTATACGACACCCGTAAGTGTAATGCGTTGGTTCTATTCTACTCTGCCGGATACCACACGGCTTAACTTACATACATAAGGGCAATTCAAATTAGGACAGGGTTGCAATTTTGAAATTCAAGATCACATTAATTTTGCTAGAACATTGCAGACTTGATAGGTCGTCAGAATCAAAACACGATGAAACAAAACAAAAAACGTTATCCTAAACTTATAGCATTACGGTATAGAAATAAATATTGACTCCAAATATTCATCAAATCATTTTCTTATTTTTCTTTTAATGTTTAGATACCGAGACCCAAGGGAATTGGCTATGCAGATGATGAAGACCCATGATGATTGCAAAGTTTTGCTATCTGAATTAAATTCACCACTGTCCTAAAACAATTTTTAATATGCTTCCAGCAATGAAACCGCACGAGATACAAGAGAAGCTGGGGCTTACGCGCATCCGCGACCGCAACTGGTACGTGCAGCCGTCGTGCGCGACTTCGGGCGACGGGCTGTACGAGGGGCTGACGTGGCTCACCAGCAACCACAAGTTATGAGCTGCAGAGTAGGCGGCCCGAGCGCCGCCGCGCCCGCCACGGTACGTAACTACACTTAAGGTGGAGGCCTTACCTACTACCACAAGTTATGAGCTGCAGAGTAGGCGGCCCGAGCGCCGCCGCGCCCGCCACGGTACGTAACTACACTTAAGGTGGAGGCCTTACCTACAACCACAAGTTATAAGCTGCAGAGTACGCGGCCCGAGCGCCGCCGCGCCCGCCACGGTACGTAACTACACTTAAGGTGGAGGCCCTACCTACAACCACAAGTTATGAGCTGCAGAGTAGGCGGCCCGAGCGCCGCCGCGCCCGCCACGGTACGTAACTACACTTAGGTGGAGGCCCTACCTACCACCACAAGTTATGAGCTGCAGAGTAGGCGGCTCGAGCGCCGCCGCGCCCGCCACGGTACGTAACTACACTTAGGTGGAGGCCCTACCTACAACCACAAGTTATGAGCTGCAGAGTAGGCGGCCCGAGCGCCGCCGCGCCCGCCACGGTACGTAACTACACTTAGGTGGAGGCCCTACCTACCACCACAAGTTATGAGCTGCAGAGTAGGCGGCTCGAGCGCCGCCGCGCCCGCCACGGTACGTAACTACACTTAGGTGGAGGCCCTACCTACAACCACAAGTTATGAGCTGCAGAGTAGGCGGCCCGAGCGCCGCCGCGCCCGCCACGGTACGTAACTACACTTAGGTGGAGGCCCTACCTACAACCACAAGTTATGAGCTGCAGAGTAGGCGGCCCGAGCGCCGCCGCGCCCGCTACTGTACGTAACTACACTTAGTGGAAGCACCAGGGTAGCCCGCGAAATTCAAATTTTCTTACGTTTTTTGCAATTTGCAGGCCAGTGCTAGGTTGTATGGTGATTAAAATATGATTCGCGGCTGTAAAACGTATGTAGTTACAGAATTATAATCAATAAAAATCATCAATACAACCCTCTAAGTTCATGTAACTCTATTGAATGACTTTTTCATGAAATAGTAGTAAAAACGTAAGAAAATTTGAATTTCGCGGGCTTACCCTGGAACTTCCACCTTGAACCAGAAAAAGTTTGCTCTTCGGTAATATACGTGCTTCCGAATTAGTACGAACGTCGCGCCTCGAGTAACGCACACACACAGCTAGACTTAAGGTGACACATCACACGGGCTCGAACTCATTGGTGGGCGTGGCCATAAAGCACGCTGTCTCACCTGGCATCGTGCCCGACAGAGATAGTATCAGTGATGAGCAGTTAGGCGCTAGTCTTCACGCGCGTCTAGTTCGTACGCACGCACTCAGCGTTCCGAACCGTTCCGAACAAAAACGAAGTTATATAATACTTTCGTCTGACCTTTTATTTAAATGCGCTAAAAAGAATAAAATAAACTTTTTCTTTAAAACTTTTACTATCAACATAAAACGTCATCGTCACTACACAATTCGCGAGATTAGTGGCAACAATAAAATTGTATAACTATATTGTTTGTTATTGTTGGCCTGGGGTCACGATGTCCTGGACGCTTTCCGCCAGGTCTGCTAATCCCTCGAGAGAAATAAATGGCTGTGAAGCCAGCAGAGTCTGGACGTTGGTCGGCAGACGACTGCTTTATATTGTCATCGTGGTACTGTGGATTTCCTTGGCCTGATAAAGTTTAGGATTTCCTTTTCAGGGCGTATCAAGTCGGGGTCACCAATTTAGTGGTTGATGTACACTATCTAAATTATATAAAAAAAATTCATAATTCTATATAAATTTAATCAATACATGACAGAGAAGTGACAGATCAGAAGAAAAGCAAAAATTATATCGTGAAGGTTTTATGTATATAAAGTTTCTAAATAAGTAGGTCGCTACACCATATTATAGGGTGTGTGTTTCGATGGCGCGACCACGGCGTTTTTTTTTTTTAAATAACTATGCCATGATTTTGTAAAAATATGTATGTATGTGGTTCAAATTTCCCAAAACCTTAAATTTGTCAAAGTTATGGTTAAAAAGTTATAAGGGTTTGAACGTGGCCACGCCATCGAAACGCGGAGAACCGCGCGGCCACGGAAATCTTAAAAACTAAGCGTTTCAGAGACCTGAAATTTAGGTACTTAAATAACAGATTGAATTTGTAAAAAAAAAATATAAAAAATCCTTGGTTTATATTTCAGGAGCATACGTACGGTATCGCTTATAACCTTCAAAATGTTCTGAATGTGAAATTTAAAATTGAAATTAATTAATTAATTTAATTTTAAATTATTTTTTTTACAAAATCTTGCCATAGTTTAAAAAAAAAATGCCGTGGTCGCGCCATCGAAACACACACATTATAGGAGTGCAATAAAAATGCACAGGCCCTTCAACTTCAGCGCAAAAACAAATGACACGTCACTGACGTCATGCATGAAATGACAAGGACAGAAATATAGGTCTTGTTCTTCTATCAAACGAAGGACATGTCAATATCGCGTGTCCCCCTCCCGCACCGCACCGGGGGAAACATTATTCAGTGAGATGCACGAAAATTCATAGTAAAAGGCGCGCGTAAAAAAATATGAAAAGGCTTTTGGGAAATCGAATTTTATGAAAAAACCACTGCATAAATCATTATCAAATAAAATTTATTGAATTCTTCGATAATTGTGCTGTGTCGGTACGGACTTTGTTTTGGAAATTTCACACTTCTTTTATTACTAATTTACGCCCAAAGTTACGTTAAAATTGGCTATAAAAATGAATCTTTGGTAGCTCGTAACTTTTGAATGGCTTTTTATTTTACTATTCTGATTCCGCACAGACACAATTAATAATGAGACAAAACGATATCATGTTTAACTTTAGATGTACCATGTCAAACAGTTGAGTAATAGCCCCCCGAAATTTGTATGGAAAATATGTTGCGCAGTTCAACCTTAAAGGTTCTTTCCCCACCAAGAAAAGCTACGGTTCGATTTCTATGCCTAAATCCATGCTCACTTGAAGCACTAATGACATACCTACTCGCTGCAGTGAGTGCTTTAGGTCATCACAACACTAGTCAGACATTTTGATGCTAGTAGTAGTGCCATCAAAATGACGGAATAGTCTTCAATAGCGTTCGTAACGACAGCCGGGCTGCATTAGTCCATTTTAAAATAGAGAGATTTGTAATCAACAAATCACATCTAACGTTACCTACAATGAAATACTGATGGAAGTATTAATAAACCTGTGATATTCAATGTATTTTTCTCTTTTTTCAGGTGAGGATGTCGATGCCATTTAATTTAAGTAAGCGCCCGTGTGCCGGAACAAGCAACGTCATTGTGAATACCAGTGTTGATTCTATATAATGGTTATACAGACAAAAACGCTCCAGTGAGGTGCGAGAGACTGTCCTTGTGAACACAACGTTAGATAGCAAGCAAGCGAACGCTTGTCACAAAATCAATTATTCCATATTTAAAAAAATAAAAACAAATTTAGAAAGTTTTGTTGTAACGATATTCGATTATTTTTTTTATGTTATTTAAAGAATTATTACATAAAGTAAAATGATTTTTTTTATTTAGTTTAATGTTTACCTCCTTTGTATAATAAGGTAGAATAAAGTTTCTAATGCATTATTGTGGGTAATCGAGGACTATGTATGGATGGTCGCAATATTGTTTATTATGGATATTTACGTGATAGCTATGCACGCCGCGTAGGTCATTTGTATGGAGTGGCTTGACTATGGGTAGTATTTTTTTCTGCTAGATTTTTCAGACCAAGGGGTAACCGCAAATAATCTAAAAATCACAAATAAGCTATTAAAACAAGTGCCGATTACTCTTTGTTATTTTGTATGTAAGGACATTGATTAAATTGACATCACTATGTAGTATTAATAATTGATTAAATATGTTTAAAAATATGTTATTGTATTCATTTTGATTAGTTTAGCACTAATTAAAATGTGAACACTTTCCTATGACTAAATACGTGCAAATGTCTTCTATAACTCTTAATTTCTTTATGATTTTCACTTTCAAATTTGACATGACTTGTACTCTAAATTTTTTTCCGAACAATAGTCAAGCTACCCTTCATACAAAAATGTACATATTAAAGCAATGTATGTACATATTGAAGAGTATTTTTATTACTATCGCTGTTTGAATGTTGATTTTTGTATGCGAAATTTTTTAAGACAAAATCCACTATGCTTTCCGCTTTCTATGTGATTCTTTGGGCGGTGGTGTATGAGCGCTTTACTGAGATGCTGGGAACGAAATGTACAGTGTGCTTAATATTTGATACCTGAGGCATTCAAATCTGTACCTTGAATTGAAAAAGACAATCCAATTTTGCTGTCAACGAATAACAAAATCAATTCGACAACCGCGTGAAAGAGATGCCGTCAGTGCCCTAATTGGTACAGAAAATTGACACTGACTGCTCTTGAACGCCGTTTAGATGTGCTGATTACGTTCAGATTTATTGGTGAATCCATCTTGAACGTCGCAAAGTCTTAACCGCTAGGCAGCAATCATTCGACTTGACATAACAGTCGTATAAGTTCAGCAATGACTAAATTAAAAATATTGATAAAAATTATTCAATAGTTTATAAATCCAGGCTTTAAAAACATGTTTCAGTAAAGCGTCCTATATAGACTGCCAGTAGTTAGTCAGTTCGGGGACCATCTGATTTTGTAAATACGGCTCTTGAATGGACCTAGAAATGAGATATTTCTAGCGAATTATTTAATTTTAATAGCTTCGTTTTGTGAGGGCTTTTGCCGGAAGGGTGATTCGCTTATACAAGGCTGATTATAGATGCAAACTCCGTTAATAAGTACCAGGCTTGATTATTTAAAATTATATATATTGCAAATGGAGTGTTCATGTAAGTTAAGAATTACATAATGTAGAAGCACGCAAAACAATATCGTTCTCAATCATCCGTTTCATTTAATCTGGGAATATTCCTTCGATCCATATTGTCTGTCTAAAGTATACAGTCCTCTTCATAGTAATTTTATATTTGCATCACTGTCAACACCACTCTGTTCTTTATTCTTGTTAAAATAAGGTTGCAGTTGGATTGCTTCAGTTAGATGTAAAATAACTGGAAAGAATAAGCATACATATCTGTTCCAAACTGTACATTGACACTCCATTCTCAACTACTCCATGATTATTATTGGATCAATGCTTGAGTATAATACTATGCATAAATAAGGCAAATACATAGTAAATAAAGCAATAAATAGATATTTCAATGGTACGATATATAGGGATAAAACATTTAACGCAAAATAGTTCAACGAAAGTAGGTACAGCAAGTTGGAACATCGACTTTGCTGATAATATTAGAAAATTACGTAATTGTTATTGGCTAGATTTAGCGGGTTTCATCATTATCAGTTAGCTGTTAACCGATAGATAAATCCAGAATATCTGTGACTGCACTTGATACGGAATCCGTCTCGATCGAATTAAAATAAGCTCTATGTCCATGCAATAAAAGCGAATAGTCCGACTTTGTGTCGACTCGCGTCATCCGAACACAAACTAGTAAAACTCACGGCATGATTGGCGCAGTGGCTAAGCGATAGTGTACGGCCACAGTGTCCGCTCGAATCGAGCGTGCGGCGGGGCGGGGCGTGCAGCGTTCACGTCAAACACATGCATTAAATGCATGTGTTTGATGACTCACTACTGAGGCCACTCACGTATAAGTTTTATGCGTGAGTGGCCTCAGTAGTGAGTCGACGTAGTGTTGCGTCTTGCGGCGCGTCCGGCGAGACGAGCGTGCGCGCGTTGTCGTTTGAATAAATTATAATATGAATACTAAATAAACCGGAAATATGGTTATCTACTCACTGTTTATACAAAACTATAATAGAACAAGAGTGGAGAGAATTTATTAACAGAAAACGTACATAACAAGGCTAGGTTAGGTATATGTAGGAAAAATGTTTTTAATTAATTCTATTTTGCCAAAAGTAGTCTGAAAACTGCTGTCGTATATTTGTTGCGGCCGGCGGATTGACCCGAACGCAGAGCGTGCACTATGGCCACTCATTGAACGCGCTTTCGGCCGCTCGGCGCACAGCGGAGCGCATTTGAAGACAACAATTTAATATAAACCTTAACTACTTTGATATACGGTCAATATAAGAATAAATTCGCACGCGGTACTCGGAGCGCCCTCAAGCTACTACAAGAGCATGCGCGCGACCGTATATCAAGGTGGTTAAGGTTTATATTACATTGTATTCAAATGCGCTCCGCTGCGCCTCCAGCGGTGTTCGCTGGGCCTTGATGCGTGTCGCGGACATATAATAAGTTGTTTGTGTGAGTTTAAATGTTTGTAATCTCACCCACGAGTAGGGCAATGATTAAAAAAATACACAGTTTTCGCTCTAATTGCATGGACATGACAACTATTTCTAACCGACTCAAGCAGATTCCTCGTCGATAAGTGTGGCGGCTCTCGCTAGGTCAGGTCATTCTGTCTTACGGTTAAGTGAACTGATGATGTTAAAACAGGCCTTCGTTACTGTCAGTGGTAGCGAGCGTACGTTTCCGAAAATTTCATATTTAGATAGGTATTAAAATCCTTTTACAGCATACAATAATAAGAAAAATAGGGTTTCTTCTGCCCACCGCGATTGTAGGGATTTTTCAGCTTCAGTGCGGATGAACGTTTGGAGTGGTTAGGGAATTAAAATGTTCGTGAGACAATAATATTAACAAAAAAAGATTGTCTTGCGCCTCATTATATCACTTTATCTAGGACGTACTACCGCGGTCACTAACGGTCGACCACTTTTTTACTGAAGTCGTAGAGGTGGAAATTCGTTGACTGTCAGTGAGCGCGATAGAACTTAACGATAATAAGTAAACTACGAACACTTGTGAATCGAAATGAGCTCTTATTTCCAGGTCCATAGCCTACTTTTCGGCAAATCTTCACAATCTGTACTGATTTCTTGCCTACTTTTAGATGTCCTATTGAAATGTGTCAGTAAACTACGACGAAAGCTATGTTATCTTACTCTGTTGAAACTCACCTATACTTTGTGATATAAATATATTTCATAGAACCTTGTAATGTATGATTATTTTCTAGAATGTTCGATTGATCGATGGTAATACTCGGAGACATGACAGTATACAAAAAGTCATGTTCTATCAAATTAAGAACTGATATACCTTTCATAATCAATTTTCGTTTAACTTAAAGTGCAATTAAAATTTCTAGCAACTATTTTGCACGGAGATGTAAAAATACTTATTATTTGTATGGTTATGTACCTTCTGGGTTCATCGCGGGAAGCGTTGGTAACAATTTAAAATCTATTGTATAATATTGTAGAAAGATAAATTCAATATAAATTCACCCTTGAAACATCTAGTTTTATTACTACAAAATACAACTGTCAGACTTAAAATGTTCAGAATTATTTATTAAGTAATTAGATAAATTATAAAAATCATAGAGAAAGTGAATACTTGGAAACAATTTTTTGGTAATTAATTATTTATCAATCGTATCTCGAAGCATCCAGTCAATATACATGAAAATTCTGCCAATCTTTTTCCTTGAACATCGCATCAGCCTCATCATTTGGCGGCGTGCCTTCGTGACAATACTATTTTTTCGGTTACTCTTCATTAACGAAACGTTCCTTCTAATTTGTTCCTTAATTCATAGTGATACGGTTTTAAATGGATTAACTGTTGCTTTGTTCTGTTTTGGTAGTGGTGATACGGGAATCTACATTGACGTCATCATAACGTGGGGGGAGAATAATTTGTAGTTCTTCGTTGAGTTGCACTTCGTCGTCAGGTACCGGGTCATCGGGAACAAGAGTGTCGTATTCTTGAGTCGATATGCCACTAGAATAACAAAAAGACATTGTAAAACCCACAATGAATAACGCAGAAAACCAACTACTTGATGTAATCAGTTACTTAACTACATAATCACTTGAATTATCTGTTTTGTTTTTTTTCGGATTTGAAATAATCAAATTACTCCTCTCGCTCTGGGCGCAGCAGGAGGGAGTGTCAGACTTTTACTGACTAAAACCCATCCATGTTACTTCATCGCCCTTTGTGTTCCGGGGCCACGGTATCGCTTTCGAACAGTCCCGCAACCCCGGCAGGGGTCCCCCTTCCTATTGCTAACTCTCTTTGAGGCGCGCGTGGAACACTCCTGCGCCGTCGACACGGCCTGTCATGGGACGGACGGCAAGCTAGCCCATAGCTCTCCGTCCACAGGCCCGCGCGCATTATCTGCCTGGCAACTTAGTATGTTGGGTATTGGGATCTGTCTCCAGTCTTACCGAATGCAGCTGAATAAGGCAGTATTTTACATGGAGTGACTGATCTCCACAACCCAATAACTCGGTAATCTGTTATCCTTAGGTAAGACTGATAGTCAAACTTACGGGCTACCCGCGACGACTGTCAATGACAGTTAGGGACCAACAGCCTAAGGGAGGGAGGATCTCGAAATGACAACTTTTTCTTATTAAAAACCGTTGCTCTGCAATAGGAATTTCTACAATATCGTATGTGCGTTTATAGACATCAAACTCACATAAGCAAACAGCCAGACCGCTACCTCTACGCCATACAATAGTACATTGTAATACAAGGGGCTAAAATGACTCGTTATATACGAGGTAGTTTTACTACCGAGCTTTACCGAGGTAGTAAATCGGAACTGGGTTATAATGGAGTTTTAGCGCCGTGTGTTACACTTAGTGTTGGGTTAATAGCCGGATGCTTTGAGTTATTATCGATTATAATCCATAAGTGTCCATTAATAGCCTTGCAATTGATGAAAACCCTGCTATTATTGTATTGTTAAAAAAATAAATGCTTTTTTTTTGTTTTATTGTAAAATCTGTGGGTGTGAACATAAATTGGGTGCGTGTACGCAGTGTGATTCAATGTATTGTTATTCTTTTTGTTTATTTTTACTTTTTGTATGTGAAAAAGATAATCGGACTGCAATGGCTTTTGAACCAATATATTTGGCTGCTTATTTGCTCAACCCTGCTTCACATGGAATAGAATTAGATCCAGAAGAAGATATAAAAGCAATGCAATATATATATAAGAACTGGGCCAACATTTAAAAATAAACGTCATGTTAGAATTAGCCGATTACAAAGCAAAAGACAAGTTTTGGAAGAATCGCTTTATTTGGTCTCATGTCGAAGAAACAGACGCCTTTAGCTGGTGGAAGGGTATTTGCAGTTCTAATAAACTTCATAAAATTACAGTTGCTATTTTATCAGCTCCTTACACGTCAGCAGTTACGGAAAGGACCTTTAGTACTCAACCTGATGTACATATACAAAAAAAAGAAATAAACTAACTACTGAACGAGCAGGAAAAATAACTTACCTATATATATATATATATATATATATATCAAATAGTCTATTTTAGTTATTTTCATAGTATTATGTCATACGGTATTTTACTATGGGGACGGGCTGCAAACATCGAGTCTATATTTATTCTGCAGAAAAGAGCCATCAAAGCCATTTATGAATTACGTAGACGCGATTCTTTATGAGAACTGTTTAAGGAAATTAATATCATGACAGTACCTTGTCAATACATCTATGAAAACATCATGTACGTTAGGAAAAATCAGCATTTATTCAGTAGAAGAGGTGACAGACACCACTATAACACTAGAAATAGGGACCAACTAGTTCAGCCAGGTTTCAGGCTTGCTAAAGTAGATTCATCTTTCATGGGGTACTGTTTGAAATGTTACAATAAAATACCTTTACATTTACAATTTGCAATTTACATTCTTCAACTGAACGAGATGAAATTTAAATCTTGTATAAAACGCACACTATGTAGGCAAGCATATTATAAGTTGGGGGATTACATTGATGATAAAAATGCTTGACTAAATGCTGGTCCTGCTCCACAACCATAGGGGCAAACTAATTGATTGTACTGGTCGGGCATTATTTGAGTCTATCGACACGCAAAGAAGGAGAAGAATTGATTCCCATGTTGATGTATTGTGGAAGCTGCAGAAGATTGTAAAAATATACCTACTTGCATTGTGTAGATTCCAGTTCTTAGTATTATATAATTGCATAGCACATGTGTGAGTACTTTGTATTGTTCAGCCACCATTTACATTTAGTTATCTTTCATTGACTTGAATATGCCTTGGTGGCTTAGAGAATGTCATGCTCACTCAAATGTCTCGCTGATGGTGGCGGGTGTGTCGGGTCATTTAATTCCCTTCAATATGGTTGAGTTAAATGGCGCCAATGCGCGCGTCATGTTCGTGAGCGGGCGCTGTCAGTTGGGACTGGTCATCTCTTGGCTGCCAGGGTTCATTTTAATTCGTTTGTTGTTAAATTGTTGTCTTTTTCTACTCTGGACGCTCTTAATGTGCACGTCTTTCTACATCGTTCTCACATATATGTATAATTTCAAAATTAATGATGTAACCAAGATTTTGTAACAATATTTTGATTCAAAAGAGTGTCCATGGAGTTTCTTACCCGTTCTTGTCCATAGAGATCTACGCTAGGGAATGGGCAACTACAGTACTTTCTCAAGTTATTATGCCTTGTGACTGGGACTGTAGCTTTGTTTTTTATTTGTAATTTTGACATTCAAAAGTGCCGTAATGGTCTAATTGAAATAAATGCTTTGAGTTGAGTAGATACGGAAAGTGATTTCTACATGGATTCGGAACCTTTCTCTCCAACATCAGAAATCGATGAAATATCCTGTGACTGTAATGAACCTGTACTTCTTAATGCACCAGAAATAGATCCATTAGCGTCCCATCCAATCGATGTACCAAACTTATGAGATTTTGAAGAAAACACTGGATGTGTTTCTAGCAGTAATTAGGCTGAAAATTATTTTTGAGCAACAAAAAAAAAAAACAACTAAAGACGAAAATAAAAAGTTCCCAAAAAAATATCCCAAATACATGACTGATTAAGAATTAAAAAAAAAAAAACTAATTTTCAAAAATCAATGTAAATAGCTGATTAAAATTTTTTAAATGGGCCAGATTAGTTTTAAATTGCACATTTATTTACTACAAAGAAAGATGATGAAAATGAAGTCTAATCTGACAGTCCTAAGCCTGAAAACCATAAGGGAATCACTAAAATAACATTAACAGCGGGGTTATCATCCATGATTGCTATTTATGGCTATTAACTGCTTTTAATCGATTATTAGCCAAATGATATTTAACCGGATTATTATCATTGCCCAACACTAGTTACACTGTACTTTTCACTTTGAGTGCGAATAAACGTGGCCAAGCTGGGGAGACTCTCCAGATCGGCCACCTATAAACCCTTATATCTTTTGAACCAGTGACACAATTCAACAAATTTCAACTAATTAGCGACTAATTTTTCGTGTTATCAAAATTAAAATCCCTGATGGTGGCCGAGCCAGTGTCAGTCACACTCCGTGCCGTGGAGCACACTATGAGTAAGGCTGCTATAGACGGTGAACCGTCCTTGAACTATCTCGACAAGCATAGCGTTACGTCGATGGTTCCGTACCGCGTTCGGCTGTGTTTGGTGAGCCACGAGTTCACTGCCTTACCTCGATAATATCAGGATGAAAGCAAAGTCTGCCTCGTTGGTCTAGTGGCTGCTGAGCATAAGGTCCTGGGTTCGATTCCCGGGTCGGGCAAAGTGACAGAGTCTCGATTTGTGCCCAGTTGCGGGCAATAAGCTCGCCCCCCATTACATGGGACTTAAACATAACTGGCGAAATATGGGTGTAGGTACTATTAGGTACACCTCTGCCTAACCCTTCGGGGACCACAGCCGTGATACATAACGTAACATTTATGTTATGGTGTTCCTTCACCGCAAGCGTTCAGCTGTATAATGTAACAGTCTGATTTTGTACGGAAACAAGTGATACTGAACTGTTAAGGTGTGTCCAAACATTGCGCGGCAAGAGCGTGGCAGCAACACGCGGCGTTTGCAGGACACATTTCTACTGCGCTCTAGTAGGACTAAACAGACGCATGTTTGCGCGGTCGCGCGCGGCAGTCCAATCGCAGCGCGCACAGGCCGAGCTTGGCTGCCGCGCGCGATTGCCGCTTTATGTTTGGACACACCTTTACATTACAGGCGAACGCTCGCGGTGAAGGAGCACCCTTATGAAAGCTAAGCTAACACATGACGGGTGGGCACTCACTCTGGCTGATCCCCGGCCTTAGCACCGGCTAACACCGAGGTGTAGAGCCTTGCTCGGGCGCCATGCAGCCTCATACCAGCGGGCACGTCCTCGGGACCCGAGCGTGTCTCTAGAATAGGGTGCAGTGAGATTGCTCCGTTACCTACAATGGGGATGAAAACTGGAACTAATGGCGCTAGCATAGCTGGTTCCCAACATCGTTATTGGTTGAAAATGTGGTAATGTCATTTTATATTTCAAAATAGTTTAAACCTCATTGGTCAGATTGAGACCAGCTATGGTGGCGCCATCTTAGATTATCTTTGCCTGTGTCTCCCCATTGGAGATTACTGTAATTAAGTAGGTAGGTAGGTATATTCCATTTCTGTTTTCGATACTATCTGGTGGAAAAGTGAAAATAGGTGGGAAAATAGAAAATTTTAACAAATGACGATTTTCTTTACTTTGAAAAATATGAAGAGCTAGCTGACCCGACTGACGGTACTGAGTGTCCAGTCCAAACCGCATTTCCCAATTTTTCCTTCGCTACTAAAATTCGGACTATAAGAACATTAAAAACAAATCTGCGCAATAGTAGGTAAATAGTATGAAATTGCCGTTGTATACGTAATTTCGGTTGTACAATAAAATAAAATAAACTAATTAAGATAAGGAGTGGTCTAGGTAAAGAATCTTCTGTTGCACTTTAGTGCTATTGGGTCAAAATCACCAAGGTGGAGAATTAGCTTTGCCAGCAAATAAATGTCTAAATTTTGTTTATTTAAGCAAATCGTTATTATAAATATTACTTAACTCTGTTCATATTAACTGTACATAATATTTTATACTGCAAAAGTAAAGCACATTCATTATTATTTGAAGAAATAACTATAAGAATCATTTCGAGAACGCGTCCTATGTACCAATCTTCAGAAACAAACTTTAGAAATATTCATCAAATAAAATAAAGTAAAAAGTTTATCTTGCTTAATGGCCTACAATTTTATCTTATATCAATTTATTATTGTTATTATTAGAGAAAGAAAAGAAATATAAAGAAAACCAAGTCAAAATATTGTGTCCGGCTATGTAAGCGTCATTTTAGTCAACGCAATTTTGATTCTCAGTAAAAAATCAGCTTTTGAACGCAACCTTTAATTGTCTATGGTGCAGTGATGTGAACGATATAAACAAACGGCTGTGGAGACGGCTAGAACGGCTTACTTGCGACAACGAGAGAAAGCCAATGCAAGGAAAAGGATTTTTTTAAATAAGATGACGGAGGAAGAGAGAGAAACAAAAAGAGCTAAGGATAGAGCGTACTATCAGAAAAAAAAGCAGAAATGAAAGTTAAAAAAATTGATGAGATAACAGAGATATTGATTCTGAAGTCTGATCTGATACCAAAATTTGTGAGGTTGTTTAAAAGGTGGAAGTTCGTGAAAAAGTTAAAGATTTCTGCCAAAGAGATGATGTTAGCAGGATGTGCCAAGCAAAGAGAGATTTTGTGAAAAAAACGGTATTAAGAAGCAAAATCGGCTCCTTAAAATCAATTAAAGAACTGACGTCAAAATTCGTGAAAGAAACTGGAATAAATTTACCATAAGCAACATTATTAAGAACAAAACCGTTTTGGATGGTAGCTTCAACATTCAGAGACATTTGTGAAAAAAACGGTATTAAGAAGCAAAATCGGCTCCTTAAAATCAATTAAAGAACTGACGTCAAAATTCGTGAAAGAAACTGGAATAAATTTACCATAAGCAACATTATTAAGAACAAAACCGTTTTGGATGGTAGCTTCAACATTCAGAGACAGAGAATCTTGTTTATGTGTCAAACACGAAACTGTTGAACTTAACAAGAAATTTTCGACTGTAAAGTGATTTAAGTTACGTTTTTGTTAATTAAGAACCTTATGCCAAAATGAATAAATAAGTACGACGTAAAAAAACATTTCTTATGATTTTATTAACCTAAATTGTATGTATATCGTCATTTAGGGAACACCTCATCATTTCCGGGAACATCACTAAAATCACAGATAACACATTATTGTTTTAGATATATTTAAAAAAGGCCCTGGTAATATTAAAATAAGGCGTACTTCTTGTTACAGGTACAAGAAGTACGCCTTATTTTGTTGTTGCATGTTAATTTATACATTCAGTCAAGAAAGTATCGGGAATGGATGATTTGTTTATGGTTCCAAATTCAAATTTTTGTTTTTTTGTAGTTGTTAGATTGGCACAACTGTTTTCCATTTTGGCGCGGAGTTTGAGTTGCATCTGTTATTTATATTAAATACAGTGCTGGTTTTAGTAATATCATATATAGTGTGTATTGCGAATTTCATAATGGACAAAAATATCGAACAAAGAGTTTGTCTTAAATTTTGCATCGCCAATGGAATTTCGTGTTCGGAGTCACTGAAAATGTTACAGAAGGCTTACGGTGAATCGACTTTATCAAAAACTCGTGCTTATGAGTGGTTCAAAGCGTTCAAAAGCGGTCGAGATGTGATGGAAGATTTGCCTCGCTCTGGTAGGCCGTCAACGTCTGCAACTGAAGTTAACATCGCAAAAGTGAAGAAAATAGTGACTGAAAATCCCCATTCAACTCTGAGAGAGATAGCCGCCGAACTTTCTGTATCTCACGAGTCGATCCGTACCATTTTAACTAATAATTTGGGTATGAAACATGTTGCTGCTCGGCTAGTCCCAAAAGATCTGAATTTTCTCCAAAAACTCAATCGCATGAAAGTCGCTGAGGACATGCTAGAACGAGTCAGTTCGGACCCAACATTCATGAAACGCATTGTTACTGGTGACGAGACGTGGGTTTACGAGTTTGACATGCAAACTAGTCAACAAGCTTCGGAGTGGCGCCTTCCAACTGAACCGAAACCGAAAAAACCACGCCAAAGTCGATCAAAAGTCAAAGTCATGTTGACTGTTTTCTTTGACTATCGCGGTGTTGTGCACTCTGAATTCTTACCGGAAGGTCTAACGGTAAATAAAGAATATTATTTGAGCGTTATGCGGCGTTTAAGAGAGCAAATTCGACGAAAAAGGCCAGATTTGTGGAAAGAAAATTCTTGGATTTTGCACCACGACAATGCGCCTTCGCACAAGGCTATCATTGTGAACGAATTTTTGACCAAACACTCAACAAATACCATCCAGCAACCACCATATTCACCAGATATGGCTCCTGCTGACTTTTTTCTTTTTCCTAAACTCAAATTACCACTTCGTGGCACCCGTTTTCAATCGATAGAAGACTTATAGGAGAATTCGCGGCGAGAACTGAACTCAATTCCGGAAGCAGCGTTTAAAAAATGTTTTGATGAATGGATTATTCGTTGGCGTAAGTGTATCGTTTCTAAAGGAGCATACTTTGAAGGTGATAAAATAAATTTGGATGAATAACAGACATTTTGTGTATTATTGATCTTTTCCCGGTACTTTCTTGACAGAGTAGTATATAGGTATGACAGCGATATTTCTCATATTCAGATAATTTAGACAAAAAAATGGTCATAATAACTCCATTTGAACTATATTTTGCTTTTTAACGTCATAATTGGCAATTTCATTACATTTTTTTAATTTAAATTTTATGTAACTTAAATCCGCTATTGAATAAGGTAAAAAATAAATACTTTTGTTGTATTTTAATATTATTATAAACCTTTCAAAAACGTTTCCGGAATGATTTTTTTCAGCGATAGCTCTCTCTTAAAGTAAAATTACAAGAGTGGTAATCAAGTCTATGCTCTGCCAACGTAAATATTGTTTAAACATAAGCTTAGTGATCATTTAGGCTAATCATCAAAGTAATAGCTGCTAGGTAAATTCATCATAAAACAGAATTTGGAATTTACCACCTTGGTGATTTTGACCCTATTAGGAACTCGTGGATTATATTTTTATAGTGTGCGGTAATAGACACTTTGAATTGACATAAAATCTTCATGGTGTGAGATTTTCGTGTGAAACTTTTTTCACGAGTTACATATGAGGTGCTTCATTTAAAAAATGTGCATCATTCGATTTTTGACTTTCAATTGTTTTTTTTATTCAGCTTAGACGTAAAGATGGATACTTCGAAAATCCGAGTTATTTTTTAATAGGAGTTCAGACGCGGAACTAACGCGGCAGAAACGGCTCGCTATATCAACGTTGCGTTTGGAGAGGAGACTGCGTTCATTAACGCACCGTGCGTTTTTTGTTTAAACGCTTTCGTAATGGAAACTTCGACTTGAAGAACGAACCACGTGGTAGACCGCCCACACAAGTGAATAACACTGAATTGAAGGAGATTGTAGAAGCCGATCCGAGTCAAACTACCCAGGAATGGTGGCATGGTTTAACAGTACCCTACCTACAATATTGACTCATTTGCATCAAACCAAAAGATAAAAAAAAAAAATGAAAAATGGGTGCCTCATGTTTTGACTGATCTGCAGAAAAAAATGCGTGTTGAAACTTGTGTTGCCTTGTTGAATCGGTACAGAAATGAAGGAATACCGGATCGAATTGTGCCATGTGACCAAAAGTGGATTGTAAGCGAAAAATGCAATGGCTGACCCCAGGTCAAACGCCGCAACAGTGCCCTAAAGCAAAGCTTACCAATAAAAAGGTACTGGTAACTGTTTGGTGGTCTCTTCATGGTGTTATTCACTTTAGCTTTCTCAGGTCTGGTTAGGCATTACCAGCAGATGTTTACTGTGCCGAACTTCGAACAATGATGGTGAAACTGGCAGTGAAACAGCCCCGACTCGTGAATCGATCTTCACCATTATTGCTCCATGATAACGCAAGACCTCACACTGCACGAGAAACCGTTGTAACTCTACAGGAGCTGCAGTTAGAAACTATACGTCATCCTCCGTACTCGCCAGACCTTGCTCCAACAGACTACCATTTGTTTCGTGATTTGGACAATTTCTACGTGATAAAAAATATTCTTCCCAGGAGGTAGTACAAAATGCTTTGACACAGTTTGTCGAATCTAGATTATAGAGAACTTCCGTTTAGTTGGCAGCAATGTATAGATAATGAGGGTACATATTTTGATTAAATAAATATGTTATATCTTAGAAAAAAACGAGTTTCATATTTTGAGTAGGTACTTACAAATCGGCAATTTCATACTTTAACCATTTTTCATTTTAATTTTTTAGATTTTTGAAAATTTCATTTTTTAGATTTTTGAAAATTTCATTTTATAGATTTTTGAAAATCCAATAATGGTGTCGATTCTGTTGTGCACAAACTAAACTTAATTTAGGCTATTGCTATCTTTTACTAAAAGGCAGTGCGAGAAAAGGACGGCTATAGCTATGAACTAAGTTAGAGATGTCAAAATAGTTTAAAATGCCTTGCGCTTCACCGTGTTTTTAGTCGACATGTTTTTACGTGCACCCTTCATTTGTATGGAAATATTAGTTCCAACTAAATTTTACAGCTCTAAATTACGTCCGTCTCTTTCTCGTTTTTTTAGATAGAAAAAGATAGCAATAGCCTAAATTAAGTTTAGTTTGTGCACAACAGAATCGACACCAATACCAATGTGGAAAAAAAGGCCTACCTATATTATAAAAAGAAAATGACAGTAATTTTCTTTTGGTCAAACAGAACATACGCACCATCCTCGTCTGGTCGACAGATTTCTTTGGGTTTTTCTTGACCATTTTCATCGGGAGGCAAAGGCGCTTTAACTTTTTCATCACGAAAGTCTGCAATTGAATTAAAAAATAATGATCTTCCTGCCTTTTGTCCCATTTTACTTGGGGTCGCCGCAAAGCGTTTTCTTCTTCCACTCTCCTCTGTCTGACGTCACTATTAAATATAGGTACCTATACCATAAAATACCTAACAATTCCTAGGCAAAGTCCGGGTTTGAAGGATGTCATAATTATATCTGGTATGTCTTCTAATTTTTCAAGCACAGAAAAAGCACACCATGTCGGTGTGCTTGTTCTGTGCTTGACTCTTCGTTATGAGAGCAGTTGTTGTTTTTCTAACGTAATGAAAAGTCGCAACTCCCGGAATGAAAAAAACGTGGCGGCAAAATAACAATAACTTTAATAATATTTGGGCCATATCTACTTTATTGTAAACACAACACAACATTAATAACTTGACAACTGTTCGGTACCTAATTAAAGATGTTCAGTAATTAAGGTGGCTGTTTTGCCAGTCGGAGTCAAATACTTTGACATAAAGCGTGCGCTGCGCACCGCGATCCTTGTTGTACAAGACCGGAAACCCGGAAATCAGTCACTCGCGGCGACGTGTCATGCTCCCTGGCGGAACCACCTTGGCTTTAATAAATATAATGTTGCATAAAAAAACTATGGAATGTCTATAAAATTCTAGTCCTATTTAAAAAAAAAACGAAATCTCTAGTTTCGACGTAAAAGTGGTTGCGCTGCATAGTATCCTTCCCGGCGAAACCACCATGGTATATCTATTACTATACACAGTATAAGCAAATATATAGTATCAAATAATATATACCCCCAAATACTCAATCGAATTTCAATATGATAACAAAACGGTGCCTCAAACTTTCTCTTCGAAAAAGTCTGTAAGTGCCTATTAAAGTTCTCCCTCCGCCGGTTTTAAATGAATGATTTGTTATTTAAAAAAATATAAATATATATTTTTAAACCCCCCCTCCTTCGCCACCAGCCTTTCTCTCCCTCCGCCGCCTTTATATGATTTTTTTTATTAAAAAAAAACAATAAAATATTTGTCAAAAAAACCTCTTATCTCCTTCTCTCCCCCCGCCGCTGCCCGCCTCTCACCACGCGATATATCGTCTACCCCCTCCACGCGGCTGTAACGCTTTTCCGTGACTACCTATTTCCTAATACCCCGTCTATAGAGAAGTTTCACTTCAGTAACAACAATAGGCCGTGGAAGAACATGGAATGATATTTCACGTAAAAGTTATTTGCTAAGAACTTTAATCTAGGCACTTACCGACTTTTTCGAAGAGAAAGTTTGAGGCACCGTTTTGTTCGTATATTTAAATTAGATTGAGTATTTGCGTGTACTAGTTCAATTTAGAATTGTTATAGAATTATTTGATACTATATATTTGCTTATACTATGTATAGTAATAGATATTATATCATGGTGGTTTCGCCGGGAAGGATACTCCGCGGCGCAACCACTTTAAATATAAGTTTACGTTGAAACTAGAGATACAGATTTTTTTTTTTAAATAGGACTACAATTTTATAGACATTCCAAATTTTTTTTTTGTTACATTATATTTATTAAAGCCAAGGTGGTTCCGCCAGGGAGCATGACACTCGGCGACGCGTGCTTGTGACGCGCCACGTGAATAGTGTTGTTGCAAATAGTAATAATTGAGTGAACATCATGATTATTTTATTTCTAGGTTCCAGAAGGCGGTTAAGTTACCAACTGCCTTAAAGTTTAGTAAAATATAGGTACCTACTCCACGTATTCCCTTCTTGTTCATAACACATAAAAAATCTTACCAGTTTTGAGTTTTGTCTTGGGGGGCAAGTCAGCATACCCTCGGAACAGAGTTTCTAATTCATCAGGTGACATGCGTCGTAGGTACGGAACACGCTTCAGGTCGGGACGGTGAAGACTTCGGAAGGAGTTGCGATGCTGACCAAACAAACACAAATTAGAAGTGGATAGGTTTGTAAATTTTAATTGTGCTAGTCTTGTTTGTGATCTTTGACAGTCGTTACAGGTAGTCAGAGGCCCAAAAAGTCTGACAACCAGTCTTACCAAGGGGTATCGTATTACCCAGTACTAACTGGGTTGTGGAGGTCAGATAGACAGTCGCTCTATGTAAAATACGGGTATTCAGCTGCATCCGGTTAGACTGGAAGCCAACCCCAATAAAACTTGGGAAAAGGCTAGGCAGATGATGAGTCTTGTTTGTGTAAAATAAAAAAAAGGCTCGAATTTATACTTAGGCCAAGTATAAATTAGAGCCTTTTTTTTCTCGGATGGGAAATCATCAAATGACTCCTCCCGCTCTGGACGGAGCAGGAGGGGGTGTCAGACTTTTACTGACAGAAACCCATCCATGTTCCTTCATCGCCCTTTGTGTTCCAGGGCCACGGTATCTCTTTCGAACAGTCCCGCGGCCCCGGCAGATAAATTAGAGCCTTAGAATTGTTTTCATAACTGCCTTGATGTGAACATGGTCTCAAGATCTTGCATATCACAACCATCTATCAGCACCTTTCATCAATCCTTCCTATGCCAATTATTTCAAGCACTATCCGAGGTATGCGGTTCAGGTTAGCAACACGTCGTTATCACTAATAATTATTAGTGGCTCGGTTAGTAAAATTGAAGTGCTTTTAGGCCCAGCCCACACCGCAGGAGGCGCAGCGGAGCGCAATTGAAGACGACAATTTAATATAAACCTTAACTACCTTGATATACGGTCGCGCGCATGCTCTTGTAGTAGCTTGAGGGCGCTACGAGTACCGCGTGCGAATTTATTCCTATATTGACCGTATATCAAGGTAGTTAAGGTTTATATTAAATTGTTGTCTTCAAATGCGTGCGCTGGGCCTTACGTGCACCTGATGTGACGACCACGACCACTCTGCCAAGAGTGTGACGACGAAGAAGATGAAGAATTTTCGACTAACATCACATGACGGCCTACCTAGACCTACATATCTACCTACACAAAATGAGGAGTCCTCTGAGGAATGATTTGTACCTATACTTAACTAGGTAGGTACACACGGGCCACAAAAAGCTATACATTTCCAGTAGATCCGCATAAACTGGTGTTGTATAGCTTGAATGGTCATCGTGCTAGGTCTACAGAAGTGATGAAGTCAAGTTAAAATAAATGGTGGGGGTATGTGAGTAAATTCGTCACCTTAACAAGGCCGGGTGGTATTTGCATCTTCTCGCAGGCTTGTGACATGCTCAGACATTGTATGACGCCATCGTGCTTCACTGAGATTGCCGAGAGTCCACTGCGAACCAGGTCCTCGTTGATCTGTCACATGTAATAAAGTTATACTTATGAGAGAGAAGGAAACTAGGAAATAAACGATCTACTGTAGAAAACGAAATTAGACGTGATGGTGCACCTGCTGTCGTTGACCTCAAATAAATATTTTTTTGTTTTTATCGAAGCTAAGCAAGTCTGTAGAGTTTCGCCAGCTAATTAAATTTGAAATTGTACTAACCTAACCTAACTCAACCTGAAAACACAAACGTGTCTCGAAGACCCTCAGAGTGCACTAAATGGGCTCGGATGAAATCTGCTCATTTTTAAAACAAAATCTCTCGCACACGGATCTCCACATTTGTTTACCAGCCTTAACGAATCATCGACACGAAGAAAAAGAACTACCTATTATTGTTTTTATTTTATTTTCTTTTTCTTTCAACCCTTTTTTTCATTAACAAACACAAGGGATCAGATGCTGCGATGCTATTGGTTGATTAGCTTATATAAGCGCTTCAAAAGCGGCCGAATGCTGCAAGCAAAAAGTGTCGTATTGGTGGTGAGATTTCGTCCGAGCTCATTGTACGTTCGAACAAGCTATTTGATTTACAGTTTCACCCACAAATTACATTGTAAAATGTAAACCAAATAGGTTGTTCGACCGTACATACACATACTACCAACATCTGTACAGTCTGAGCTCTTTAACTTTAACGTAAGACACAGCAGTTACCACGAATAGGTAGGCGTAGAATATCTAGGTACCTACGTGAAAACATGCAACCGCATCCTACAACAGAACCGTAATTTATACAAACCAGCAAAGAGCGTTCATTACGCACCGAACTTTGTAACGCTATTTAATATTTATTCAATGTTCGCGTTGCATAAACTAGTTTGTGAATGGACAGCCGCGACCCGGCCATATAGGACCACATCAATCAGTGAGAGACAGGACCGTACTCATTGGATACAAGGACCAGACTTTAATATTGTGATTTATTGATAGTCTCAGGTATTAGCCGTGAAAGTGTGAGTAGAGTGTAGAGTGTTCTGAGTCGGTTTTTTTTTTGAAAAATTAGCATTTTTGGAAAATATCACACACCAAGCCAAATATCACTATGCCGTAGATGTAGACGGAAATCGTAACCAGATTTTGAAAATTTAATCATGTGAGTAAGTTACATAATACTGATTTTATTAGGAACCTATACTGCGTTTTATGGAAAACCTACGAAAGACCAGAACTGAAAATAAAAATGAAGCTGGAATGCGGTCAATGCAAAATATCGAAGTTTATTTTAAGTACCTACATGTAAGATTAAAACAAACTATTAAGAACTAAATATTAGAACTCTATGTAGAGCACTTCTTCCTGACCCATTTTCAGAAGTCTTAACTCTTAAGCTCGGCTTCCACTGCCAGCAGAGCGGGCTTCAAACGGAATCCGCTCGACATAGCAACAAAAAATTCGTGCAGTACTTAGTGGTACTTCCACTGGGAAAGACCTTAGCGGAACTGACCTAAACGAGTAGGTAAAATAGCCAAGAACGAGTTCGATTTGAACGAAAATCATAGAAATGGTCAAAGCTCTTTCTCAGATCACCTCGGTTATTTTTATCTAATTTCCCTTTTGCAGTGGAAACCGTGCTTTAAGCTGAAAGCTCATTAGGCAACGCGGGCCCGTTAATTACAGATCCTGATTTGATCACCACTTAATCAAAGTCGTTACCGTCAGGTATTGGATTATCGAAAATTAATTAACTATGACACGGAGCGGTATCGACACTTTTTTGTAAAATATCAAACAAAAACAAAATGTTCTCCTCAACGAGGGTTTGAATCGTGTGTAATGTGTTTTATGATGGAATTTTAAATTGTGTTTACTTAAATAAAAATATCTTTGCGATTGTTTTGCGGGGTAAGAGATAATACATTCTCCTTTTGTTTGACTAGATCTTATGATTCAAATTGCCATTTTATTAAATTGAGAAGATATTTATTTTAGATTTAGAGATGAAATCTAAAATTAATAGAGATAGTTATAGGTATTGATTGCATTCTCTACAAACAACACATTTTCACAACAAAGAGTGTACAATGAACACAATAAAGAGCTCTACGTGGCCTTTGTAGACTATTCCAAGGCGTTTGACTCTATCTCCCATAAATCTCTATGGTGCTCTCTTTGCGAACAAGGAGTCCACATAAAGTATGATCGAACAAGCTAGCTTGTTTGACCGTACATAAAACTTTTGAAAGAAATTTACAAGAACAGCAGAGCCATCATTATACTTGAGAAAAAGGGAGAGCCATTTAACATTCAAAAAGGAGTCAGGCGGGTGATCCCATCTCACCAAATTTATTCAACGCCATTTTGGAGCATGTCGTCAGACAGCTAAGCTGGTGCAATGTCGGTTTCAAAATAATCGGTGAGTTTCTCAACCATGTCCGCTTCGCAGATGACATTATTCTGTTAAGCGAAACACATGCAGATCTTGAGCGTATGCTGAAGTTTCTAGATGAGGAGAGCCGAAAATGTGGTCTTCACATGAACGCTAAAAACATGCCTGTTAACCAATAGCATAAGAGTACCTACGATGATACAAAGCACATCAATCGCATACGTAGATAACTGTGTTTATCTTGGGCAAAGCATTTCGTTTAACAGACCGATAGTACATTACGTACCTAGATCGTAGAATAAACAGTGCATGGAGAAAGTATTCGTCGTTGAAAGAAGTATTTAAATCACGCATCCTGATTCGCTTGAAAAAGAAAGCTATGGACACCGTTATATTACCTACTCTACTCTACGGTTGTTGAAAAAGGCAGTCACACACAAACTTCAAGCCTTCCAACGAGCAATGGAAAGGAGTATGTTGGGAATTAAACTCCAAGACCGTAAAAGAAACAAAGACATACGGCAATGCACTAGAATAATAGATGCTGTAGCTTGCAAGTTGAAATGGCGATGGGCAGGACAAGTAGCCAGAGCAACAGATGGACGCTGGAGCGAGAGGGTTCTCCATTGGTACCCTCGCAATGCACCACGCACCCGAGGCAGACCCAGGCGTCGGTGGTGCGATGATATTGTGGCCGTGGCCGGCCCCATGCACCTGGACTAGAATAGCCCAGGGTAGAGAGGAATGTCATAAGATGGAGGAGGCCTTCGCCCTTAAATGGGCACCCAATAATAGTAATTTAACAATTGATTATGTAGCAAAATAATTTAATTTATTGTATTGTATTGTATAACGGGCTGGTGTCCGCAACTCCACGTCAAAGCGCGTATTTTGCGTATGGGCTATAATCCACCACGCGGGCCCAGTACGGATTGGTAGATGTCACATGTCTTCGAATTTTTGGTTTTAGGACATGCCGGTTTCCTCACGATGTTTTCCTTCACCTTTTTGAGAGCAGTGGTGATGAAATAAATTACACAAAGTAATGCGCCTGTCTGCGTTCGAACCCACGACTTACTGTTCGTAAGTCGGGGCCGCCACCACTGGGCCACCGCTGCTCTCTAATTTAATTTATTTTAATTTTTAATCTATGACATCAATCTATTTATTTAATATATTATTTAAAAAAAAAAAAAAAAAAAATTTCCTTTTTGTTAAAATGCATGTTCAATTATTACGAATGAATTTATCAGTTTTAAGAACCAAACGAATATTTTATTTAAGAGATTATGTAACGAATTTTAAAATGTATTTTTTGGGAATAAAAGGCTTATATAATAATATAATATAATATAATAATTGATTGCATTTGCATGGGATTCATCAAGATAGTTCTCCTTCTCATTTATTTGAACATTTAATTGAAAAAATATTAAATCGGGTAAGGTCGAGATCCGACAATACGAAAACTAAATTTTTCAAGTCAACTCTACGATCCGATGTTGAACCAAAAGTTTGGCAAGAAAAGGGAAACGAGAGAGGAAAAAGATACAAACTCGTTTTTAAGAGCTCCTAACCCCTTTTCTAGCACTAATAACATTTAATATAAACACAAGAAATCCGTGAAGAGTGTCATCAAAGCTATTAGGGTGGGTTGTCCCAAGAGGGTTGGGACAAAATTGCTTTCATAGTCCTCAAGAGCTATTTGAAAGATTGCCTCCCTTAGGAACCCCTAGAACTATTAAACGTTTTTGACTTGAATGGTTTTTAAACGTTTTGCGATACAAAAGTACTTAGGTTTTCATTTCTAGACAATTTCTGCTGAGATTTTGTAGTAAGAATTTCTTCGGTTCATTGAAGTGAAATTCGTCAAATAGGTCCTGTGGTTAATGTTTGAGAGGATCACATCGTTGTTGATCTCAGGGTTCAATCGGAACTGACGTTGGTACAGCAAAATTGACCCTTGAATCAAGTCCCGTATTTAAACATGCTAAGCACGTTTAATCCATGTCCCGAGGTACGGTGATATATCGTGTGTTTCAAGCAGGTTCAGGTCTTATCGCACGACCCAGACGACATCTAAGATGAAAAAGAATGACGTACATTAACCAGCTAGACTGAAACGAAGACGAAATTGATATTAAATGAAGTTGGACTCAAGTATTAAACCTCTTCAAAGAGGTTTGTAAAAAACGATATAAAACTTATAGAAGACACGATTGCATCAGTGATGTTATGATGGCAAAGATAAAATTCCAGCTGAGATTTTTGTAATAAAGCGGGACTAGAGTAAAAATTTTATACCGGATGACATTTTTATCACTTTCCAAAAAAAATGGGTATTTTAGGTTAACGGAGTAGAAGCTTATGGCGTACCTAGTTGTTTTTTCTTTTTTCCACAGCTTAGAAAAAAAATTATCCATCATCAAAAAACGCTACAAATTTCAAGTAAACTTTTCATATTAGAACAAAGAAAGAGAAATTTTGAAAAAAAAAATATGAAAAATGTTGAATTTATGTGTGTTTTTTTTTTTTTTTTCTTTTCGCAAAAAAAAAACAAAAAAAAAACTTAGTATGCCTTGTGCTTCAGTCTACTCCGTTCACCTATTATACCCATTTTTTTTGGAAAGTGATAAAAAATGTCAGTATTATGCTGCAGTCTACACCCATGGAACTAAATTAGAAATCTTACCATTTAATGAAAAAACCGGCCAAGTGCGAATCGGTCTCGCGCACGAAGCGTTCCGTACCAATATCTATACAACATTAGACAAAACGGCAAAAAAACACGTTTGTTGTATTAATGGGAGCCCCCCTTAAATATTTATTCGGTTTTAATTTAATTATTTATTTTTAAAGTGAGTATACAACGAAATATTCATAGGAACCCCCGAGTGGGGAGAAAATCGTCGGAGAAGCATAGATATTTTTTATTCGTTTTTTAAAAAAGTCACTTTTTGGTAAAAATTTAGTATCGTGCCGCACGCGGAGGGAAGGGGGGAAAGAGGGAAGGGTGGTCCCCCTGGTACCACTCCCATGAAAAGGTAATGCACCATTCCTGAGAAAAACCGATTAATGTAACCTAACCTCAAAACACTTTATATTCGCCTAAAAAGCGTAGTCGATGGAGCCCCGTCAATTACGTCCCAGAAAATCCGTATTATTTTACTTACCGAGTTGAATCCTGGACTAATTCTTATCTTCTAAATATATAAAAGAAGAATCTGACTGACTGACTGACTGGCTGACTCATCTATCAACGCACAGCCCAAACCGCTGGGTCTACAGATTCCAAATTTGGCAAGTAGGTTCCTTATGTAGTCTAGGGGTGCATTAAGAAAGGATTTTTCAAAATTCACCCCCTAAGGGGGTTAAACGGGGCTCCAAAGTTTGTACGAGGAAACAAGATTAGTTAGACTATTTTATTCGAAACTTCACAGGAGGGCTCCTTTTGATAAATGAGTAGAAACAGGTTTCAGGGTTTTTCAGAATTCAACCCCTTTTTTTTTTTTTTTTTTTTTTTTTTCGGATGGGAAATCATCAAATGTCTTCTCCCGCTCTGGGCGGAGCAGGAGGGAGTGTCAGACTTTTACTGACTAAAACCCATCCATGTTCCTTCATCGCCCTTTGTGTTCCGGGGCCACGGTATCTCTTTCGAATAGTCCCGCAACCCCGGCAGGCATCGGTCCTTTCGGACCCCTTCCTTTTTGCTGACTCTCTTTGAGGCGCGCGTGGAACACGAACGCGCCGTCGACACGGCCTGTCGTCATGAGACGGCCGGACGGTGAGCTAGCCCATAGCCCACTGTCCACAGGCCCGAGAATTCAACCCCTTAGAGGGGGAAATGGGGTGACAAAGTCTAAAAATCAATGCACAGCCTAAACCGCTGAGTTTAGAGATTCCAAATTTAGCACATATGTTCCTTAAGTGGTCTAGGGTACACTAAGAAAGGGTTTTTCAAAAGTCATCCCCTAAGGGGGTGAAACGGGTCTCTAAAGTTTGTATGGGAAAACAAGATTAATTAGACTATTTAATTAAAAACTACACAGGAGTACTCCTATTGATAAATGAGTAGAAATGAGTTTCAGGTTTTGAATGAGTTAACATTTGTGTCAGGTATTTTCAGAATTCAACCCCTAAAGGGGGAAATGGGGTAACAAAGTCTGAAAATCAACATCGGTATTGTTTGTATGGTGTATCGGGTCAGGAGTGTTACAAAAACAACGATTTTAAGATTTAATGTGGCCTGAAATGGACCTGAAATACCATTATCATCCCTGTTGGGGTGCGATGGGGTTGAAGTCTAAAAATCAATATGAGTGTCGATACCGAGATTATCAGGGGTGCAGATTACGAAAATGGCATTTATTTTGAGATCTAGAAGATGGCGGTTTCGACTTCTATACAGGGTTATTGTTGATTTATTGTGATGATTGTGATAACGATGATGATGATTGTAATACTGATTATGATTACGATGTTGATGATTGTGATGGTGATTGTGATTGTGATGGTGATGGTGATGGTGATTGTGATAGTGATGGTGATTGTGATGGTGATGGTGATCGTGATGGTGATAGTGACTGTGATAAGTGACTGTGATAAGTGATGGTGATTGTGATTGTGATGGTGATTGTGACAGTGATGGTAATTGTGATAACGATGATGGTGATTGTGATGGTGATTGTGACAGTGATGGTAATTGTGATAACGATGATGGTGATTGTGATTGTGATGGTGATAGTGATGGTGATTGTGATGGTGATGGTGATAGTGACTGTGATAAGTGATGGTGATTGTGATTGTGATGGTGATTGTGACAGTGATGGTGATTGTGATAAAAAAGATGATGATGATTGTGATAATGATGATTGTAATAATGACGATGATGATTGCGATGATGATGATTGTGATTACGATGATATAGATTGTGATTACGATGATGATGATTGTGATAACTATGATGGTGATTGTGATAGTGATTGTGATGGTGATGGTGATGGTGACAGTGTGGTGATTGTGATAATGATGATGATAATTGTGATTACGATGATAATGGTTGTGAATACGATAAAAATGATGATAGTGATTCTGATGGTGATGGTGATTGTGATGATGATGGTGATGGTGATGGTGATGGTGATGGTGATGGTGATGGTGATGGTGATGGTGATTGTGATTGTGATAATGATTGTGATAATGATGGTGGTTGTGATAGGGATGGTGATTGTGATGGTGATTATGATAATGTTGGTGATTGTGATAGTGATGGTGATTGTGATAATGATTGTGATAATAATGGTGGTTGTGATGATTATGAAATTTGGCACATAGATAGTGCATAACCTGGATTAACACGTAGGACACTATTTAACCCTTTTAATATGATCCAGTGGGACGACTACTGAACTTTACGCGGGCGAAGCCGCGGGCAACAGCTAGTTACTCATAATATTGTTTACACACAAAAACAGTTTTTAACTTGTTTTATCACTGACATTGCAATTTTTTTTTTTCTACATTTTGTGAATTACGTGGCAGGGGGGGGGGGCAAATTTTTCATTTTTTTTGCTATGCATGGGACGCACCGTTTTCGAGATATAACCAAATTTAGAACCTGCTACGACTCCAGGACGCGCGCTGTCCCCGAAGTGCCCATGCCGTTCATAAAGGATTTAAAAAGAAAATAGGATAGTTACACACCCACTTTCTATTACAAATGTCGTCGTCACGCAAGACTTGTAAGACAATTTTAGTAGGTTATTTGAAGTATCGGAATATCAAAATTCGGAATATAGTTTTTCGGAATTCCACACGTAGGTACGATATACTCTATGCCAAAATAGTCTGTGGTGTGGACCAAAATAGTCTATGGTGTGAAATGTCATCCTTTTTAATACAATAATATCAATAATTCTGCAATTAATATCTGCGAAACTATTCATCTCTGATGGTTGAAATTTCACAAATCGTTATTTTATGTTAGTAGGAACCTACAATAAAAATTACAACATCCTAGGTTAAAGTAACGATATAAGTTACAACTTACAACTTACAACTTCAGTCTATCAGACTATCTAAGTTTAACAAGTATGTTACCCGTAATTCTCTCCCCTCGCAGCAATTTCTATTAGACTAAACAAGTATGTTACCTGTAGTTCTCTCCCCTCGCAGCCACTTCTATCAGACTAAACAAGTATGTTACCTGTAGTTCTCTCCCCTCGCAGCAAATTCTATCAGACTATCTACAAGGTTTAACAAGTATGTTACCCGTAGTTCTCTCCCCTCGCAGCAAATTCTATCAGACTATCTACAAGGTTTAACAAGTATGTTACCCGTAGTTCTCTCCCCTCGCAGCAGGGGACAAGCGGCGGTAGCTCTTCCTTCAGCTTATGAGTAGAATTGAGCCCTGTAGCGACATTATCACCACTTGCCACTGGGTTCATCATCAGCAACGACGCATCCGAAGACCGTTTCTCCTTCACCTCCAAGTTATCTGACAGATCTCTCACACTCATGTTGGTACTCATACTCCTATCCTTCACTGACATCATCATAGACGTGTTTTCGTGTAACAACTGCATTACTACTATTTTTTTTTTATTTTACCGTGTTGATTAGATTTTTGAGCTCACATTTTTATTGAAATTTTGACGTTGTGTGACGTTTTGATTTTGAAATGTGACGTTTGTGTTTTTTTAGGGTTAGTGGCTGGTTGGTTTTTTTTTATAAATGAAGCCTTCGTGGTATCCAAAAGTCTACTACTTGTTAAAAAGGTTCACTTTAGATTTCTTTGTTCCTATTGACCCATACAGATGGCGGGTGGAAGCGATATCGACCCACGGTTACCACGTGTTCAATACACCATACAACTTTGGATAGATTTTTTTGACAATTTTTTTTTACACTTTTTATATTCCGAAATACGTTTTTTTTTTTCTGTATGCATTATACAGAAAAAAAAACGCCGCGGCGATGACAAACTAGGCTGCAAGAGCGAGCGAAGCGAGCTCGATAATTTATAGACCTTGCCTCGAATAAATGCAGATAGTTTAAGTTTGGTTGGACGCCATCTTTCTTCAGGAATAAATTGGCTACTCTTTGCCAACGGTTATACAGCTTCCGATACGGAAAATAAATAACCTTCCCCAGCAAAATAAAGCGACTGCGACTCTAAGATCAATCTACTTCAACTAATAACGAAGTTGTGCCAGCAAAAACGGTAAAGTTTATACCTATATTACCAAGACAAAGACATTCAAATACGTTTAAGATCAAAATATCTACCAATCAATGCCTATTACGACCTCGAAGAAAGGGGCTCCTATTTATTTCAGCCTGTGTCATCAATCAGGAAAATTCATAACTTTATAAAAATCCCGAGTCTCTAGGGGCAACTGCCCAATCCACTCTCATACATCAAACAAGTTCTGCGCACCTTTTTGTTTTTATTTGATTTAATTGCGTTCATGGTTTAAAATAAATGAGCGGAGTCACCGTACACAAGCATCTCATTGCTTATCTAACCTCCTGGATTCCAGAAAAAAAGTTGATCTATATTTATATATATATCTATCATCTATATCTTAGGTGATCTCGAAATCATGTGTCCCAATCTTGGTTCCGTTGGTGTTTAAATCGCTGTTTTTAAGGATGTCACCTAAAAAGTGCTATCTTATGTTTCTCACAAAGAGATTTAAAAGAATTAGGTAATGTTTGAATGTCTTTGGTTTTTCCAAGAGCCGGTGTGCATCGTTTAACATTCACTCCGTCAAATTGTTCTTTCATTCAATCTACATTTCAAAGAGGCCTGCCAGCTCTTAAACGGGAACTTGAGTAAGATAAGTGTACTGTATCGCTTTCCGATCACGTAGCAACGCTTGACCAAAATTACACCCCCCAAGAATAAGTTGGCTTCGAGAGTATTCCGCCGGAATTAAGCCAGTCCCTTTTGCTGGGAAATTGCCAATATAAGTCTATTGTGAATTGTGTGAGACCCCTCATACCTAACGGGTAACGTAGTGAATTGCTGTATCAGTTTGGGAGATTGGATTGCACTTGCACACTAGGAATTTCTCCTGTACCGTGTATGCGTTTACAAACATTTTAACTCACATACACAGCCAGACTCGGGAACAACTTCCTGTAGGCCATACAAATATTTGTACCTTGCGGGAATCAAATCCGCGAATCGCAGCGCAGCAGTCACTGGGCTAACTGTAGTGTCCCATCAAATAACTAAGACTAAAAAACAATAAAGATTCTTTCCTCGGTTGACAATTAGAGAGCCGATGATACTAAACCTAGTCTGCATATGATATTTTGATCATTAGCTTTGTTATTAACGGGGCAACACGAAATGGCGATGCTGCAATGCAAAACGGGGCGGTGCTATTAAAAAAATAACGATTTTTGTCGTACGATAAAGACTCCCAATTTTCGTAAAATTATTCGTACGTGACCGTCGCACGCATATTCAATTAGTACAAATCGAAAGGAACCGGGTGATTGCTGACAAAACACCGAATCGAGCTGCGCGGTGGGTGACTTTCAATCGCTGCAGTAACCACTTTCTACAGTGTTTGGAAAATGCAGCAGTGGTTTTTCTTACACAGAAGTTGATGATCTTTCAGATGAGTGTTGGTTTTTTCAGGAGTCAAATCATACTAGATACCTAAAAATCGTTTTAATAGCACCGCCCGGTTTTTTGCATTGTAGCATCACCATTTCGTGTTCTAATAACGAAGCTAATTATCTAAACTATCATCTGAGAGTCTTATCAGACTAGGTTTAGTGTCGTCGGCTCTCTAACTAAGAGCTGTGTTCCAATTTATATGTAGGGAGTACCTTACCCTGATGCAGAGGATAAAGACACCCCCAGATAAAAGGCTACCCAGAATACCAACCATAGATCTATGATCAAACTACAGGCTTATTTTTAACCACACCGTCTTGGTTAAAAATAGGCCTGTAGTTGCCTGTAGGTGAAGAACCTATCTTTGGCGGCTTTTGCGTCCTCAGCCACCTCAGAAGTCGTCTCGATTAAGCGGTAGATCTAAAATCTAATCTAAATGAAGAAAAACTATTAAATCATACGAGTATACTGCTCAAAACAAAAGCTGCAAAGTTCGGGTTTTCTTTGACCGGGTTTAACCCGTGTGTGCCGTTGCCGCGTCACCTGGTGGCGACACTCGCAACCGACGAGTCGCCTTCACCGGCATCCGACGACGCCTCTACGGGCATCGGGCATCCGGCACCACTACCGCCTAACCTGCGGGTCCTGCATCTTGCTCCTCGGCTCCAGCGTCCATTCAGCTACGCGCAAGCTAGGGCAGTACTTGACGCGCCTACCTCCATAGACAGATAATTTATGACGGGCTTTTTGTAATTCCACGACCTAAATTATTTTTTTATTGAAAGTGTTGGTGAGTGGTGTTGGTTTGTTTGTTGTTTGTTTCCCAAACTTTGCTGCTTTGCTCATTAACTGTTCAGTAAATAAATAGAAATAAAATAGATAGGTACTAGGCTGCCAATGTGCCGCAATGCCATTTTTTTAGTTTATAATTTCAGAAACGTTCTCTAGCGTATGTAGGTAGAACAACTGCAAAATTTCATAAAATTCGGTTCATTAGTTGACTCTATAGATTTCTAACAGACGAACAGACATTGATTTTATATATACATATAGATAGATAGGGTAGGTACGTCTCTGAACAGCTGAATTGCCGTAAAATTAAATCAAATATTTTAATTTGGACTTTGAATAATTTCTTTAAAACCTTTGGAATCACTACATATTATAAAACAAAGTCCCCCGCCGCATCTGTCTGTCCCAATGTATGCTTAGATCTTTAAAACAATATTTTTTAATAGATAGTGATTCAAGAGAAAGGTTTTAGTTAATTTGTCAAGCGGGCAAAGCCACGGGCATCACCTAGTAAATTATATAATGGAGTAGTGCTATTCTTTCAACAGCCAAAACGAGTACCTCTCTGTACTTTAAATAGTTAAACTGTTTATTTTCGCTGAACGAGTCTTGTATATTACCTATATCGTTAATTTTAAAAATAAAACTATAGCGCCGTTTAAAATAAATGTAATTAGACGAACAAAACTTACGATACATTATACCAATATCAACAAATATCATCCAAAAGACAAAACGAACATGTTTTTTGAATAAAATTCTCATAGGTAGAAAATAAGTCTAAATTGATAAAAACTATTAAAAAGAACATTAAATATTAAAGAAATTTTTGTTTTTTTTTTGTATGAAATTTGCTATCTAGTTACATTATAATATAAAAAAAGAACATTTTCATCGGGTTACAATGACACATCTTCTTTAATTTTATCAGGAACATAGAAGTCATGCTTTGTTTCATCAGTTGCTTCCTGTTGCTTCTGGAATTACAAATGATGAGACTTTATTGAAGCCTGACCCTTGCTATTTGTCGCACAAAATGGAGACAAAAATATAATGATTGGCACCGAATGGCTAATTGGAAGGGTAGGCTAGAGGGTATTTAGCAAGCATATGCAGCTTAAAAAAAAACCTTGATAGCTGAGTTGGTAGGGTGTGATGAGAGAACGACAAAACTATATTCGTTAAGTATCAAATAGGCCTGCTGCGGGCAGATGCTCAAATTTCGATCGGATTTCGAACGGATTGTTTATTTTTAACGCTTGTATGGGGCCTGAATTAATAAATGAAAATGTAATTTTCTGAAAGGATATTCAGTTCGGACAAAACTCTCTAAAGTGTTTGTTAACGAAATGTCGTTATCAGGACAATTTATTTATCTAAACCGTGCTTGCACCCCCAATGATGATGGTGAAAAATAACATCAAAATCTGTTGTTGTTAGAAGCACTAAACACAGTCGCACAAAAAGACGCAAAAACTAATAATACAAAAATATCATTAAGGGTTGTTGAAAAAGAAAAAAAAGAAAAAGTAAACACACCAATATATCTTCAGCGATGAAATATCCACTTTCTATGCTAAACTTGAGGGAGTTTGACATTTGAGGTGTGTACAACCTGTATAGGTTCAGATTCAGGTGATGATGGTTCGACTATGACTTTTAGTTGTTTTGCTTCCTGTACAAAGGTAGAAAAAAATGTTACAAAATAAAAAATAAAAACTTGTAAATACATAAATTTTACTGCTTTCTTCAGTCACTTTGATTATTGTGGCGTGGATATTGCTAATTTATAATTCTATTATTATCATATCGCATCAGGGTGCTACTTTAAAATTGTATGATAGAGGGTAATTAGTTTCAGTTTCTGAATACATCGGTCTGTCGCTCACCCGCGCCTTTCAGTGTCGTTACAATGGCGACGAGGATGTGATTCGAACGTCTGCCAGCCAAAGGGTCAATTCAGATAGAATGGAAAAATGCGCGAGCCAATTACTGACTGCATTGAAAACGGGACCGTAATACCATTGTTTTAGAGCGCGTGATTCCGTCGCGAGCATAAGCCAGGCGACGCTTGAGGTCCGCATCATTATTCAAACAATTTTCTACTTTACTGCCAGTCCTATTTTCAATGCAGCCAGTATGTTGGGCAACGATTTTTCCGTTCCGTCTGATCTGACCGTAAAACGTTCCCACAGCTGGGACTTAGGCTTCCTCTCTGTTATATTTGGGCAGTAGTCTAACACGCGGGCCCACCCACGGGGTCACAATGTATTCGAACATTTGCGTTTGGGCACATCCCAGTTTTCTTACAACGATTTTCTACACCACTTTCAATGTCTATTCCATCTCTACCGCTGGTTAGACGTGACGTAAGGTACCTTCTTCTCCTTCTTCATCTGCGCCTGCAGCGAGCACAGGATGCGGTGCGCGAGGAACTCGCTGGCGCGGCGCACGTCGGCGCAGTCCGCGTTGATGCGGTTGTTCACCACGGCGTCCGCAAGTGCCTCCACCGCCTCGCCCCATTCCACTGCGAATGAAATAATATCGTAGTTGACTGCTTTTTATTAACCGACTTCCAAAAGGAGGAGGTTATCAATTCGTCTGTTTTTTTTTTGTGTCTGTTCATCGATATCTTCGCCAATAGGGTAGATGACCAAAAAATTCTAATTAGTCCGTCAGATAGATTTCCAAAAAATATTGGGACACACATTTTTTCTTTTTTCATGTAAGTATACAAAAAATGTGCGTCGAAAACTCGTGTGACGTCACACTTGAGTACATTTTTCACTCACGTCACAAGCTCCCACTCATGATCTTTGACACGTTTAATCTTCGTCTATTTTTAATAATTTGATAAAACAAAAAACACGTATCTAATATTTGTCGATAATCGAGGGCCACGGCAATGGGCCAACTCGAGCGCGAAGCAAACACTGCCGTACCATCCTTTACTGGAACCATTTCGCCGCATTTTCAGGCCCCTATTTGAGAACCTCTGGATAAGACCAGAACGCAGAAATTTTCGTCATCCAGTAAGCTATAATCACATACTTAAAATCCAAAATTTCAAGTCTGTAGGTCATTTAGTTCCGAAGTTAAGCGAAAGCAAAGTTTCGCATTCATGACACTCACTCACTCACTCACTCATGATCATCAGAATAGAACTAGTACTTCCATAAACTCAGAGAGCTGAAATTTGGTACAGAGTTAGGGTTTAATGGCCACATAAAGGGAAAACTATAAAACTAGGATAATCGAAAATCTGGAGTACCTGGTGACCCTGATTAGAAAACACAAGAACCTAACCAAACTATTAGAGATCGACATACCACCTTTACAAAAAATATTCAACTTGGTGGGCCGCTTCATTTGATGTCAAAAATCGAAGGTCTGAAGTATCTGATGAAGAACCCTCAGCTGTATTAGAGATATGGTAATGCCCCCTTCTACTATTGGTACATAAAAAAATCGACTGTCATTGCAAAAATCCAGCGTAGTGGGACACATCTTCTAATCTAATTTAATCTAGCCTATAGCGTCCCACTGCTGGGCGAATGCCTCCTCTTCTGCTTTTAATACGCATATAAATAAAATTAAAGGAAAACTCTAGATAAGACTAGACTGGCTTTTATAGTTATACTTACAAGAATACAAGAAGAAATAGTCGAACGATTAACTTTATTCTACTCGAACATTACACAAATTAAATAAACAAATTACACTAAAATATTAATTTCGCTCAAAATTTGGTCAAAATATAATGCATTGGACTAAGAGTGGCGGTGATACCCGCACACGTCGCTAGATAGCGCTGACTGTATTTTAAAACGCGCTTGGAGCTGCTTGTTTCTCTCTAAAAAGTAATGAAATCTAGACAAAGTCGTGCCAAGTCTAAGGTTCCTTACTGCGATTTCTTTATTATAATAGTTAATGTTGATGCCGAACATCGGCTTCGTGCTGCCCGATCCGGCACTGCCTGCCCCCTCCCCCTCGGAGTGAGGAGAGGAAGGTGACCACTAAGTCGAGAACCTCCGCCGCTAAGAAGAACAAGAGGACTCCCGAAGCCCGGGTGAAGAGGGAAGAGGACGGAGCGAGCCGGGGCGCAGCTGCTGGTGCGCGCGGCCCGTCGACGTCACTGGCGTCTGCGCGCGCTGCGCCGGTGCCTACGCCGAGCCGACCGTGCGCCGTATCTGCGCGCCCGTCCACGCTCCGTCCGGTCACAACGAATGACCCGGGGCCCCCTGCCGCCACCAAACCAGACCGCGCGCCGCATACGCGCGCCGCCACATCAGCGCGCGCGGCTGCGCGCGATTCCGTACCGCAGGGGCAAGCCGCCACGATCCCGTGGCGCGCGCCCACTGCGCTGCCGCGCACCTCAGCGGCCGCCATCCGTGCCTCGGTGCCCACAGCGCCATCTACGCGCCCCACCGCGCAAACCCGTGCCGCCACGGCTGCGCGCCCCGCCGCGTCGACCGCGCCCTCCGGGGCTGCGTGCGCGGCGAGAGCTTCCAACAGGGACTCCAGACTGGCACCGGGAGCGCGCCAGGCTCTCCTGGCGCCCCAGGTGCCTGCTTCGCCGGCGCCCCCCCGTGTCTCGGCCTGCGACTCACCGGCAGAACGGTAGGCATGCTCGTCGCGAGCCGGCTCGAGCATGTCGTTCGAGTTTGCAGGGTCGGAGGTCTTGGGCCCGAGAACACTGGGGAGGCGCACAGCAGGACTAGCACCGTCGCCGTCGCAGGATAATGGCTCCGACTCCCAGTCGGAGTCACGGCCCCAGCGACGTCGACGCAGCACGGACGAGTCCGAGGAGGAGGCGAAGCGACACTGCCTCGAACCGCCGTCGCAGCGCGTCTACGCGCCGCCGCGGGGAGGGCAGGTCGCTGCCGGGTCGCCTACCTTTGCGGAGGCCACCCGCCGCACGCCTCCCCCCTCACCACTACCTACGCCGAGGAACTCAGGGACGCAGCATGGGGTGAGTGTCGACAACGTTGTCTCTCCCTCATAGCTTGCGGCCCCCCGGGACACGACCGCCGCGCAGCCCAAGCCAAAGCCGCAGAAGCGGCCGAGGTATTCTCCGCTGGTGGTGGATAAGCTGCCAGGATGGGCCGCCCACTTCAGGGCCCTTAAAGAAAAGCTGGGCAACCCCTCCAGTGCCCAACCTTTTGGCACTAGAATTCGGTTCACTCCAGAGAGTGAACTCGAATATAGGGTGGTCCAGAGCTATTTGACTGGGCTGGAGAAGGAGGACGGCACCTCATGGTTTGCCTACTCGTTGCCGGCGGAGCGAAGCTGCAAGGTGGCCATCAGGGGGCTGCCCGTTGACAACACTCCACAGGAGATCGAGTAGGAGCTCCGCGCGATGGGGCACCAACCGGAATACGTTCGCCAAATTAAGGCGAGTCGGGGACGTCCCGGTTGTGTGTTCCACGCCGTACTCAGCAGGACGCCAGAAGTATGCAGCATCTTCGGCACCTTCCTGTTTTTAAACATGCGGGGTGTCAAGATAGAAGCCTGGCGGGGCAAACGTGGGCCCGCCCAGTGTCACCAGTGCCAGAAATGGAGGCACTCGTCACACCACTGCCACCGGCCGCTCGCCTGTGTCCGCTGCGGAGAGGGGCACACAGTGCGGGACTGCCCCCGCCCACGTGACGCACCAGCTACGTGCGTCAACTGCGGGGGTGAGCATCCCGCCAATAACATCAAGTGCCCCTCTTTCCAGGCAGAGATAAGGGCAAACAGGCGAGCGGGCACAGTCGCCGCCGTTACCGCCTCACGCCGACCGGCAACGGTCCCCGAGGGGCCAACAGACGTGGCCGCCACTGAGTCCCAAGGTGAGTCGCTGATGGCGGCGGCCAACGGGCCCACCAACAGGGGAGATGCTCCCCCCTCCTCGAAGCGGCGGAGGGGAAAGAAGAGGAAGCGGAGGGGCAAGGGTGAGGCACCCGCGCCCCCCACCGCACCTGAGGGAGAACAACCGGGCGACCAGCCTCCGACTCTGGAGCGGGCTGTGACTCCGGCTGCAGCTCCAACGCAGCCTGAGGTAGGGAAAAGACCGTTGGGCCGACAGCTGGCGCCGGCATGGCGCAGCCCCCGGCCCAACCACAAGAGAAATCCTGTGCAAATAGTGGCACCACCAGTGCCGGCCCAGTTTTGCCGGCTCAGAAGCCGAGAAGGAGTTAACAGCCCGCGCCATCCAGCTGCTGATGGATCTGATTAGTGCCATCAGGCAGGGTCAGGACGTGGAACTGGTCATCCTTGACGGCCTAGCTGCGTTGCTCGCCATGTATAGTGGATAGACTGTCAAGGATGACTCAGGAGCGTCCGCGACCGGCAACGCATGGTCGCCCCCCTCCGCCGCCTTCATTACCGGATTGGACCCAGGTAAGCTGTTCCTCGTTACACGCAGCTTACCTGCACAATATGACTCCACATACATTACGCACACCCAGCTGCGCGACTTGTTCTAAGTTAATATAGGCAGGGCGGGCAGCTATAACCACACATGCACTCCTCCTCTACAAACTCGTAGACACACGCTTGGACGCGGCTCTCGGGCCCGCGGAAAACGCATACATGGGCGGTGTTGCACATACAATACCGCCCACACACACACGTCGTTTCCGCAGCCCGAACCACTGCCGGCTAGCTCTGGTTAGTGGGGAGGGCGGGAATCACACATCCACTGTAGGTGTGCTGTAAGTCGGTGCCTCTGTCGCTGGTTGTCTCCCGCTGGGCTTCCCTCGGGTAACCGGGGGTCACACCCGGCGGAGACGGACCGCCGGGGCACTGTGAAGAAAGCAGCGCTGTGGCGCGCCTACAGGACACATTACAGCAGCCACACACATGGGCGCATGAGGACATAGGTCCGACCAAGGGATGGGTCCGTAGTAGCGGACCCAGGTATGGCCGCCGCGGTCAGAGGGCATAGCCCTGAAACAGCCTGCCGCGCCCCCTGGCGGGGGCGCAGCGAATTCCAATCTGAATTCTAATCAGTTGCATACCGAAGGTCAACGTGATAACATCTCTACTGAAAGCATACGGAAAAATTTGGATATCACGCCCGCAGAAGCCGCTCAAGTTATTGCCTTGCTCGAAGCAGGCCTTAATCAAAGTGAAGTAGCTCGACGACTAAATTTGAGCCGCTACTCTGTTCGTCGTGTGTACCAGAGGTTTCAAGAGACCGGTGGCTACATTCGGCGACCAGGACCTGGCCGGCGACGAAGAACATCAGAGCGTGATGACCGCTTTCTTGTGTCGAGGTCTTTAAGAAATCGGCAACTGAATGTGGTTCAACTAGGCCAAGAGCTTCGAGAAGTTCGCAATGTCAGTATAAGTCGGTGGACAGTCAGAAGAAGACTTGGTGAAGCAGGACTGACTTCACATGGAGCAAATGGTCCCAAATTGACCACAGCTCACCGACAAGCCCGACTACAATTTGCCAGGGAACATTTAAATTGGACGCATACGTCCAATTTAAATGTTCCCTGGCAAATTCATTCATTCCGCAAATTCATTCATTAAGACCGCCATTGGTTATGACCAATGGCGGTCTGTTATGTTCTCTGATGAGTGCAGAATGACATTACATACTCATGATGGACGCTCTAGGGTCTACAGAAGGTCATCAGAGCGATTTTCACAATGCTGCATAAGTGAACGTGTGGCTTTTGACGGTGGATCGTGTATGTTTTGGGGTGGCATAATATTGGACACTAAAACTGACATTGTATTCATCACTGGAGCGAATACCGGCCCGAGATCGAGAGGTTTGACGGCTGCACGATACGTCAAAGAAGTGCTCGAAGGACATGTGAGGCCGCTTGCGTAGGGCACGCCACGATAGTGGCGATAAGTCCCCTCTTTGAGGAGTGGCTTGAGAGACGCCACGGCGTCCTCACCTTCCGCCTGACGCAGGTCCTCACCGGACACGGTTATTTCGGGAGGTTCCTGCACCGAATCGGGCGGGAGGAAATGCCCGGGTGTTTCCATTGCGAGGATCGACCGGAGGACACGGTGGAGGTGTGCTCCGCGTGGGCGGAGCACCGCCGTGTCCTCGAAGCGGCGATTGGCGGCGGCGACCTCTCGCGTCGGGCCCTGGTGCAAGCCATGGTCCGGAGCGAGACGGAATGGGACGCCGTCACCTCCTTCTGCGAAGCAGTAATGCTAGAGAAGGAGGTGGCGGAACGTGAGAGGGAGAGAACCTCACAGCGTCCCGGCCGCCGCGGCCACCACGTGGCCCCCGGCCACCGTAGGCGCGGGCCTGTGGATGGTGGGCTATGGGCTAGCTCACTGTCCATCCGTCTCATGACAACAGGCCGTGTCGACGGCGCGTTCGTGTTCCACGCACGCCTCAAAGAAAGTCAGCAAAAGGAAGGGGTCCGCAAGGACCGATGCCTGCCGGGGTTGCGGGACTGTTCGAAAGAGATACCGTGGCCCCGGAACACAAAGGGCGATGAAGGAACATGGATGGGTTTTAGTCAGTAAAAGTCTGACACTCCCTCCTGCTCCGCCCAGAGCGGGAGAAGTCATTTGATGATTAACCATCGCGAGACCGCATATCGCTAGAACAGTTAGCGACTACATGGAAGACGTTGGAATCACCGCGATGGAGTGGCCAGCTCGTAGTCCTGATCTCAATCCGATTGAGCATGTCTGGGATGAGCTAAAAAGAAGAGTTTGAGCAAGAAGCCCTGCTCCTACGCGCCTCCGAGAGCTTCAACTTGACATTGAAGAGGAGTGGAACGCTATACCACAAGATTTCATGGTAAAATTAATACGGTCCATGAAAAACCGATTAAGAGCTGTAATTAAGGCTAGGGGAGGGAATACACCTTATTAATAAACAATTTGAACAAGAATTTGAGTTTGATTTTCATTATTTCTTAAGCGAAATTGGGTAATTTTACCCGTTTGTTGGGTTTTGTTCTGTAAAACCTCTTATGGGTATTTTTTACACTGTATTTGATATCATTAGAAAGGTAATGAGGTAGACTTTCAACTAGTGTGTGTGTTTTTTTAAATATTTATTCAGATACATGAAAAAAAAACTGCCTTAACAAAAAAAAGTCAAGGTGTGCGATTTTATTGCTCTCAAGTGTAGTTACGGAGATATTGGGGGAATGTAAGATTTTTACTTTAAACAGGTCCACGACCCCCGTACTATTCAATCCATCCATCAGCACAATGTTTTGAGTGCCTTACATTGAGTTCTACCACAAAACATGATTTTTCACCCCAACAAAAAAAAGTCGTTTCCCAGCAATATTTTTTGCGTAAATTAACTTAGTTTGATGTACAGAATGCTTGGCTGACGGCTTCGTGATGAGGTCTTTTACAACCTGTATATTGCTAAATCATATTGAATCCTTTTAGAATTTTCTGCTGCAAAGACGGATATTTTAATTGGACTCACATACATTATTTCTGCTCGAAATAAAACTGAAGCATTCAAGGTTCTGCGAAACTTAATAGTACATTATTGCAGCGGGCAGTAACAGAGGCATTGATGGACGAACGTGTTAAGTCAGTTAAGTCCATTAATGCCTAATAGTTGTGGCCAAGGCTTGTATAGTACGTTTCTTAAATAATACGAGGAAATTAAAACTAAGTAGTACCTAGGCAGAACTTTTTATTTAAAAATACAGTCAAATCGTCATCATCATCATCATGTCATGTCATGTCATGTCGTGTTGTCATTTTCTTTCTTTCTTTCTTCTTTCTTTCTTTCCAAGCATGTTTGAGAAAATACAATTACATAACAAAATCAATGATGCAACAAACAACAATAATTTTTCTTGCGTTAAAGAGTTAACTTTTTTTTCAATTAACCGCTTTCTATTTGCAAGCCAATTCGAAATTTAAATAAAACCTTTGATAAGTTACCTCCTTTGTTGCCATGTTTCAGAGTAAAAGATCGTTCTTCATTTTTAAATAACACGACAGATATGAGTTTACTATGTAATTTATTTGGGCGCTAAACACGACAGACATGGATTTGCCGGCCGCTGGTCGGTTTCTGGCCAGTACAGCAATTTTGATTTATCTCGAAGAAGGTTGTCAAAATAATGCTCAAATTTCCAAGCATGTTTGAGAAAAAGAATTAACAATACTACAAAACTTACTGGGGTGCCTCATGTTCGGCAAAGTCACATTGCCTACAGTGACGTCCATGCCCTTCTGCACCTTCTGGCTGACCGACCTTGACAATAGCCTCGCTGAGGCATTCACCATCTGCAGTGATATGAGAAATAATCACCCATCGTCCACTTCTACAAAGTTGCAACAAAAAATGGACCAGGTGTACCTATATGAGATCTAAAATATCTCGGCATCGTAGATTGACTTTAGGGCTTCATATTCCTTAACGTTTTTTGTTTAAGTGTTCTCTAATAATACAATATATTCCAGATCTAACAAGTTTAAAAATTAAAATGGCTACGATTGTTTGCTACTATACTTTTTGCCCTCAGGTGTCACCGAACTTCTGTCTTTTTTTTCTTCACATTCTACAATGAGCTCACTAATAACTATGGCGATGTAAACTAACATGAACTGAATCTGTCTGTAAAACAATAATATACTGACAGATGCTTTAAATGATTACCGATATATTTTATGGGTTTGGATGTCCGCATATAGTCTACTATAGAAAAACACCCTGTATAAAAGGGTTATCTTCATATCAGCCTACAGCAGTCCACTGCTGGAAATAGGCTCTTTCAATCGGACGCCACTTAAGGCGAGGTTACCCGGATTGACGACATTTTGTATTGTGTTTTATACGTAGATAGCACGAAAAAAAATACATATTTCACACTTCGATCTAGATATTTCGGCCGTCCGATACACGATTACTTGCACTTTACTGCATCCAATTTAATCGCAAAGACCAGTCTAAATGATGGTCTAATTAATATTACGCTTCTAGCTTTGAACACTAAAACTTATACCATAATAAAGGCCGTAAAAAATGTTATAAAATCGGCCACCATAGTGAAATATGAAAATACCGATAAATACCATTAATTTATGCGCTCGCGCCGTGTCCTTTAGTCCAGAGCGGAATGCGAGAGTGTCGGACTTTTCGACCGCGCCACCCCCCTAAGCTCTGTTAAAGGCTGAGCGTATCATATCTCCTTAAAGAGGTAAGCGAAAGGGTTGACCTCGCCTTAACTCGATCCTCGGCAACTCTCATGATTCAGTTGCTACCAGGTAATAAAAGGGACATTGCTCGAAAGAGCACAGTCTTGGTGTGTCAAGGCACCTTACCTCAAGTATTTTCCTTCTTTCAGGAAGGAAGGTAGGCAAAGTCACAGGATCGGGCAAGTCTTCCACTATGTCCCTGAAAGTGACCTCGGCCAATTTCGTCTTCGACGGCTGCAACCGAATGTGAAGGATAATAATTTGCAATTTTTCGTGAACCCGGTATGTAGTACACCCACAGTTCGCCAGTTATGTCTAAGTTCCATAATTATAGGGGGGCGAGCTTATTGCCATTAACCGGGCACAAATCCTGTCTATAATAATTAACACGACTTTGTGTGGTATAATACAACTAAAAAACCCGACTACTGAATAAAATGCCTATGTTACCCGGGCCATTATAAGGAAGCGATTGACACCTTAGTCATCAAAATCGTATGAATGGTTAAGGCACTACGGAGGAACATACGTAAATACAAACGTACATACATTATACATAAACTGCTAAAATCATAACTCTTCCTTTTGGCTTCGCCGTAGTCGGGTAAAAATAAAAATAAAACCGCGTACCTCATGAGCAACAGTAGCACTTGCGCCCTTGCACTAGACCAACGAGCAATTTCAGTAAAGATTTTGAAATGCAATATTATAAACCTTTAAATAAATGTAAACGGGAGGAGAATATAAATGAAGAACTAAAGAAGAGTAATATTGTTTGAAGGCGATGCTTTCAGTAATAAGAATTGTTGAAGTCATCAACTGAGTAGTTTGATTTTCGGTGTCAAAATGACGCAACATAACATCTTGGAGGGGTAAATTTATTTAATTTACCTAGTGCATTTATTACTGATTCCGTATTTTACGACTATGATAATAGGCTTGTGTCCTGAAAAAATCAAGGTAATATATAATAGTTCGTCAGTTAGATTATCAAAAAATATTTGACACGTATTTTTTCTTTTTCACGTAAACCAAAATTGACGAAGATACGACGCTTTTAAAATTCTCAATACGTCATGCCGCGCCGAGCTATAATTTTTAGTGCGTTGTGACGTCACGAGCCCTTTTGTTTGTTTTGGCGAGCCCACAGTTTTGATGCGTTTTATCTTTGTCAATATTCATTGATTTACAAAAACAAAAAATACGTGTCCATTATTTTCTAATACTCTAACTGACGGACCAAATAGATTTGCAATTTATAGATGGTGAAACTAGCCCATTATGCAGTTAAAATATTCAGTCATGTATGTAAATCGTTGTAAAGGGCCTATACTACCTCAAATGGCTTAGCATGATCCTCCGTTACGCCTAAAATACTGCAGCATTAATTTTGAAATAAATATATGGTAAAGTTGAGGATTAATGTTAATTCCTATGTTTGGCGAAAACACGATTCCATAAGTTTTCTCGATAGAAAAAAATCCAAAAGTTACCTCTAAACTGAACAATAAACCGCTGGCAATCATAAAATACTTCAAATTAGATCATGAAACTTTTATACTAGGTAACTGAACTATAAAGCAGATCTTATGTTATTTATTTTTTTAGTCCAATCAATAGATTTTTTGTAAATCGCAAAAAAACACTCATTTCTCACTATTCGGCCCGCAGTGACTGACGTAACAACCACTTTGTAGTGCAAGCTGATTAGAACTTTGTTCTAACAGTAATAGTAGTAGTTGCTAATTTTAGTGTTAAACAGGGCCTTAAAATTGAAAAGGAACGGTTCGTCTAGTGGCACCCGCACCTTCCTACATCGAAAACAGTATAGTTGCGAGACAGATGCAATAAGTTTCAAAGAATACCAAAATGAGATAATAAGAATGACTGTACATACCACAGGCGTAGGTGGTCTGTTCTTAACGCTTTTAGGTTCATATTCTATTTCCTCTTCGTCTTCTATTTTCGTAGTATCGCCAAAGCCGATACTGTCCTCGCGTCTCCCACCTGTCTTTGCATACATTTTCGTCAGCTCCGTAGCCACTTGGACAGACCAACGAGGCTGCTTTGGCCTGTCATGAAAATAAACACAAGATTCATAATTATTCTGCCCTTATTCCAATTTATTTGGTATTGGCGCAGCATGACTTCTTACTTACCTACTTCCAATATTAGTGGTTATCTCATGATTCACCCTTTTCAACGCATTTCATCTTACACACAGACCACATCGTTTCTTTGGTCGTACCCTAGTTCCTTCACATCGACAACCGATTACTACCCAACTTTTCAGTCACCGTCGTCACTTTCAAAATTACAAACACAAAAAAGATTATTAAGTATAATCAATTTCCTTGCACTTAAACGAAGAAAATGCCACACGCACATATAGAGTGCTTAGACATCTAGAGGGAGATCTCGTGATCCTAAGACCTACGAGATTTTATTAAAGATGAAACTTTTTCAGTGAAACCTCAAAGTTGTATTGGCTGATTCATTCTACAGAAAAGCGTATATAACTATCCTTTTGAAAGTTATGGAACAAATACGAGGCGTTTTAAAAGCGATTGCGACATGTTTAGGCCTAGGCCGCTTTCTGCTAGCCGGAAAACATAATAAGACATCGGCACATGAAAAGATAATAACATTGTAATACCAAATGATTTGAAAAGAGTAACCATGGAGTTTCTTGCCGGTTCTTCTCCATAGGAAACGACCAGTCCGAACTGTGCACCTTTTTTCGACGTTAAATGTGTAATGTAGAAAATATTTTGATTTGATTCAAAGGATCGCTAGCCAGATGATTCGGTAATTACAGTACAGCAAAAGAAAGCATGCAAAAGTTCCTGCTACCAAATCTTTTAGGCGAGAGACACGAGTGGTGGTGTTATCCTTTAGATTACTAAGAACGAACTTACTTCTTCTTTTTGATGGGAGGCCTGTAGTTCTGGAAGAATATGATGGCTGCCCGAGCTTGCACCGCCCGTTCTACGTCACCTAAGAGTAGGTGCACGCGACGGCGGGCGAACTCCATTATCGAAGACTCCAGCAGCTTTTAAAGAGAAAGACATAACATTATAACTCCACGCCTCAAATTACCAAAGGTACACTTTTAGAGCAAACACATTTCGCCAGTCGTAATTTCCACGTAAAATATAAAAGATACTGAAATTCCTACTCGAAAAAACCACATTGCCCAACCCAGGAATCTGACCGAGAATCTCACGCTCAGCTGTAGAGTTTGCGGCTGAAATTATGATGATAGTGGTGATAATGATGATGAAGTGATTTATAGGACCAGTAGCGGGGGGCGGCTAACCCCGTATATATAATGCTGTGGCAAACAAGCGACTGAGTGAACTGTAGCCAGCCAACAGCAGTTGAACGGAGCACAGATTTTGTTCGCGCTGTCTTCTCAATACGTAGTAGTAATAGCTCAATGTTTTCTGAGAGGAAAAAATTACAAAAATAATAAAAAAAAAAATGAGGTAGATGACAAAAAAATCTAATTAGGTAGTCCGACAGATAGATTTCCAAAAAATATTAGACATATTTTTTCATTTTTCACACAAACAAAAAATGAAGACGATACAGTGCGTCGAAAACTCGTGTAACGAGTGATGGCTTGTGACGTCTCACAAGCCTCCAGTCATGATCTTTGACACGTTTTATCTTCGTCAATTTTTATTAATTTGATAAACAAAAAACACTTACTTATCCAATATTTTTCGATAATCTAACTGACGGACTAAATAGAATCATATTTTTTTTAGTCAGTCATCATCCCTATTCCTACTATAGTCTGCGCCAATTAAGTAGAAATTAAAGGTCAGTAACACGCATACATTTATTCAAATACGTAATTCTGAAAACAGAAATAATGACATAAACTTGTCCTGAAACGACCTTTATCGTGATCCTTGACTTTTTCTAGTAATAAAAAACGATTCATAATGTATTGTCGGGGTACCTACGCAGAGAAATTAAGAAAAGAGCAATGACCTTTAATTCCTACTTATCTGGCGCAGACTATAATTCAATCAACATAGGCTATTGCTATCTTTTACTAAAAGGCAGTGCGAAAAGGACGGCTATAGCTATGAACTAAGTTAGAGATGTCAAACTAGTTTATGCCTTGCGCTTCACCGTGTTTTTAGTCGACATGTTTTTACGTGCACCCTTCATTTGTATGGAAATATTATTTCCAATTAAATTTGACAGCTCTAAATTGCGTCCGTCTTTTTCTCGTTTTATTAGAAAGAAAAAGATAGCAATAGCCTAAATTAAGTTTAGTTTGCGCACAACAGTATCGAAACCATTGTCTATTTAGATAAATAATTAAATAATAATAAATCTTTATTCAGAATCTCAGAAGGTAAAATACAATATGAATCTAAAAACTAACAATGTAGGTATGATAATGTACCTGTACTAGGATAATCCTGTATCACAGGCTGCAGGACCTCTAACAATATGCCAAGAAAGGACAGTAGTTATATAAAAAAAAAAAATACCTACACAATATTCTTAAAGGTCCTTACAATCCGCGGTTTATGGCTGACAGAGGTTGAAATAATAGCCGTCATATGTCGGCAGTAAGTGAACCCTACATAGATTACAATATTTTAAGACGCGTTTGTGTAAGAATATTCAGTTTGTTTTTTGCATTCCATTCTAGAAGGAAGGGAGGAAGGAAGGATTTAGTTGTAATTTTACGTTTCAGTTTGAGTTTGCCAGATTGTTAATTTTATGGTGTATCTATTTATACACAAAATCTCTTAAGGGGTCATTGTACTCATCACTACCCTACCCTGAATCGCGAAACATAAATCAGCTGTTCCATACATTTTGACGAGTTAATGCGAACATATTGTAGGGGAACAGCTGTTTTTTTTTTCACGATTCACGGTTTGGTCCCATAATAAAAGTTGTTCATAATGATGAGTACAATGACCCCTTAAGAGATTTCGTGTATGAATAGATACACCTTATATAAGTGTAGAATATGGGTCTAGTTTTAATTTTGATCACAAGAAATCGCGGCAGATGTAGGTACCCATTTTTTCTATCTCAGTTTCTTCCCATTTTTTCAATCAAAACCGTTATTAGATATACAAGGTATAAACTAATCATTTACGAAGCCAAGCATTCAATATTTACGGTTTCCGGTAGGACTCAATGTACGCACTCAAAACATTATAGTGATGGATGCATTGAGTACAGGGGTCATTAAGTGTGGGGGAATTTTAGGTGACTTTCCAAAGAAACTTCAAAAAATGCTGATATTTAGTCAAAGATGTATTGCCTTGATGACGATCAAAAATGGAAGAAAAAATGACAAGCAAGTACATAAAATCCTTACATCTAATTACAAACTAATTAGTACGCAACGTTGATTCTTGCTCATTCCAAACGAGCAGGCGTTAGCTCGAACATGCCCCCGGACGTTGGAAGCAGCAGAGGCGCTTTCAACCAAGCGCAGAATCAACGGGCAGTGGGCAAATCCTATTGAAGGCTCTTCTGACGACTCCAGTGGATGTTTTGAGGTCTGCCACACGAACAATTCCATCCGATCCCGGATGAACGGCTACGACTCTCCCCATTCTCCATTTAAGAGGAGGAAGATGGTCCTCCTTTATGATTACCAAAGAACCCAACTTGAGCATATCTTTGCTGGTATGCCACTTGGTCCTATGTTGCAGCTCGGACACATATTCTTTACTCCAACGAGCCCAAAAATGCTGACGTAGCTGCTCGATTCGTTGGAAACGAGACAATGAAGCAGTGGAGTGGTTCTGTAAATCTTGCTGCGGGAGTGACGTCAGCGGTCGACCAACAAGAAAATGACCCGGAGTCAGTGGTGTGCAATCCGCTGGATCAGATGACAGCGGCGTCAGTGGACGTGAATTTAATATCGCTTCAATCTGGACTAACGTGGTGTTAAGTTCTTCAAAGGTTAAGTGACAATTTGCCAACACTCGCCTGAGATGATATTTAGTTGATTTTACACCCGCTTCCCAGAGTCCGCCAAAATGAGGAGTATACGCGGGTATAAAATGAAACTTAATTCCGTCATTAGCCAATTGCTCGCCCAAGGAATTGCAATTAGATTTAAGAAAATTCGAAAGTTCGTTGCAGGCACCAACGAAAGAGGTACCGTTGTCGGAGTAGATGTCACTGGGTTTTCCCCGTCGCGAGATAAATCTAAATAATGCTAGTAAGTACTTGTTGCTGGTTAAGTCACTCACCAGCTCTAAGTGGATAGCCTTGGTGGTGAAGCACACAAAAATGGCTATGTACACTTTTACCAGCCTACATCCCCGACCCTGCCTACTAGCAGCCATGATGGGACCAGCATAATCCACACCAGTACATTCAAAAGGATAACCGCCTGGAAGGAGACGCTGATGCGGTAAATTACCCATTAAAGGAGTAACTGTTCTACCCGACATGCGACAACAACGCACGCAATTACGATAACAACTCTTTGCTAGGCTTCGTCCGCCTATAGGCCAGTATGAATCCCTAATTGAAGCCAGCAATAACTGAGGGCCTGCATGCATAAGCTTTCTATGTTCAAATTCAAATAGTAACTTCGTAAATTTATGAGTGGACTGTAAAAGAATAGGGTGCTTTTTATCAAAAGAAAAAGTTGAATTTGCTAAGCGTCCTCCGACACGCATGATTTTATTATCATCTAAAAATACGTTAAATTTTATTAGGGCGCTTTTATGAGGTAACTTCTGATTACTAATGAGTAATTTATACTCGGGAAATGATTCAACCTGACTTCTAATTATTATAATATTTAATGCAATCTGCAACTCTACTTGTGATAGAAAACTGGGAGAAGGAAGCTTCCTACACAATTTTATGAATCTTAAAACTGTTGCTACACTACGGATTAACCCTAAATAACTAGAAAAACGATTAAAATCGATGATTGTATAACATTGATTATTACAACTAACACTGGCGCTCAATAAAGCGTGAGGTCGAGTTTCAGGCAGCTTGTCTGACTCTAATGATTTGTGTTGAGACGGCCAATGAGACTGGACTTGCTTCAAAAAACTGGGACCACTCCACCACAAGTCCAAAGATTGCAGAATACTAATATCCACGCCTCGTGATATTAGGTCTGCAGGGTTCTTGGCGGTTGGGATGTGTCGCCAAGTACAGTGCCCCGTCTTGTCTAAAATTTCAGCAACGCGATTACGCACAAATGGCTGAAGCTTAGAAGGTAGCATCTGCAACCATCCCAACACGATAGTGGAGTCAGTCCAGCAATAAACATGAGTAAACTTTAGTCTCATTGAGCCAACAACCTTCTCGCATAAACGAGCTCCAACTGCTGCGCCACACAATTCCAATCTTGGAATGGTGGTCGGCTTAATTGGTGTCACTCGACTTTTAGCGGCTAAGAGACGAACCATGTACTCACCCTCAACATTGGCACTACGTACATAGACACACGCACCATACGCACGCTCTGAAGCGTCTGTGAATACATGTAGTTCCAGTATATTATGTGCATCACATATAACATGCCGTGGGACACGATAGTTATTGATAAGCGGCAATGCTTTGACAATAGCATTCCAACTAGCATTAAGTGGCGGGGATAAGGGCTCATCCCACGAGAGCTTGTCTAACCACATTTGTTGTAGAAACATTTTCATTGTGACTACGCAAGGAGATAAAAGTCCTAGGGGGTCAAAAATACGTGCTATGGCAGAAAGTACATCACGCTTTGTAACAGAATCCTTAGAAGGTAACGTTAAACTTGAAAACCCAAATTCGTCGGAACTAGAATACCAGTTAAGCCCTAATAACTTATTAGGTTCATTAGATCCCATTTCTAAATCTAATGACGACTGAGAAGCTCCGGAGACTAAGCTAGGTACGTTGGATCTCCACTTTCTAAGCGGCATGCAAGCAGATGCTAGTGCGTTGGTGACCTCTGTGCGGATAAACATAACCTCATTCAAATCATCACTTCCTGTCAAGAGGTCGTCAACGTAAAAATCATGCATGATGACGTCAGCAATCTTATTTCTGCTACCTGAGGATAACTCACCCACTGAACGCGAGGAGACCTTATTGTCATAGGATTGATAATCCATCCCTATTTGCTTGAGGCAACGTGTAGCAAGAAATGGTGCACTAGCCGTACCATATGTAACGGTATTCAATTTGTAAACCTTGACAGGATCACATGCATTATCACGCCACAGAACCTGTTGGAGGTACCTATCAGATGGGTGGACGTATATACATCTATACATTTTCGCAACATCAGCTGATAAGACGAATTTGTGTTGTCGGAACCGAAGAAGTATAGATATAAGATCGTCCTGCACTGTAGGACCCACCATCTGCACGTCGTTGATGGATACCCCTGAAGAAGTAACACAACTTGCATTAAAAACAACACGAAGTTTGGTAGTTGTGCTACACTCTCGCAGTACCCCGTGGTGTGGTATGAAATATCCACTGGGACTGTCATTATTTTTATTTTCGGTCATATGTCCTAAAGTCTCATATTCAGACATAAAGTCGCGATATAATTTACCAAACTCTGGCTTAGACTTTAGCCTGCGTTCCAGGGAATATAGACACTTAGATGCCCTTTTAAAGGATTCTCCTAAAATAGAAGGGTTTTGCTTAACAGGAATACGAACACAAAAATGTCCGCTGTCTAAACGTGTCGTATTCTTGACAAAATGCTCTTCACACAACTTTTCCTCAGGTAAATAATGCGAGGATTGTGAACTAATCTCTTCCAGATTCCAGAATTTCTGTAAATCGGTGCGAATTTTATTTAAATCACCGTTACTGGGGAAATCAGTATGAGTTAAATTGCACGAAATATTATTCGACAATAATTTACCATTATTATAGGTAACAGGGCCAGAAACAATCCAGCCTAACAGCGTTTCACACAACACAGGCTTACCTACTCCTAGTCTAATTGTCTGTGAACCAACCAAGTCCCAGAAGAGATCCGCTCCTATTAAGACGTCTACTTCTGAGGGCCTGTAAAAGTTAGGGTCAGCCAAACAGATATTATCTGGAATATTCAGATCTGAAATGTCGACTTCACGACAAGGCACAACAGTCGTTAACGATGGCAAAACAAAACAATAAAACTTAGCAACATAACTATTATCTAATGACGTCATTTTTACATGACATGTTTTGCCTACGCGAGAACTTACGTTATTAATGCCATAGACCGATCCATTTATCTGACTAGTATTTAAGTTAAGCCGTGTACATAACCGTTCCGTCATAAAACACGATGTACTTCCGCTATCAAGCAGGGCCCGCACTACGTGCTCACGATCATTCTGATCACATAACTTGATAAGAGCGGTGGACAATAACACAGCGTGTTGTTTACGCTCACCACTTAGCGAACTGAGATCCGCAGACAAAGTTAAATTATTTGCACTCACATCAGTGCTAGCCACGGCGTCAGTGGGCGATGACGTTGATACGGAATGGGACGAGCTACCGTTTGATTTGTTATCATTACTGCAAGAATTCGCCGTACCTTTATTCTCCGACGAATGAATCAAAGTATTATGTCGGCGTTTACATATCTTGCATCCCGGCTTTTTGCATCGGTTAGCAAAATGACCTGCATGAAAACAATTATAACACACTTTATAGTTAGGTATTAATTTGAGTCGGGCGTCGGTGCTAAGTGAAAGGAATTGTGAACAACTACTTAACACGTGATCAGCTTTACAGTGCGGGCACAACTTACTTAATTCGGTGCTGGAATTATTAGAATCCTGTGATACAACCATAGATTTCATCTTATTAGAATGGGAACTAGGCTTACCGGGAGTGGGATTAGTGCTATTTCGTGCCGTTTCTAGTTTTTCTAACAAGTCAGCGCGAAAGCGAATAAATTGAATGAGTGCAGCAAATGTTATTGTGCTATCCTTGTCTATACGACCTTTGTGCTCTTCCCACTCACGATAAGTTGACCGATCGAGCTTCTGAGTTACCATGAATATTAATATAGTGTCCCAATACTTGATGGGCTCATCTAACGCTTCCAACGCACGAAGATTTTTATTAAGTTGATCAATCAATCCCTTCAACGCAACAGAGGACTCCTTTGTAATAGCATTCAAATAATATAAGGACGACACATGGTTTTGAACTAACATTCTTTTGTTATCGAAGCGATCACAAATTAACTTCCAAGCTGTATCGTAATTACTTGCAGAAAACTCAATCCCATGGATTACAACAGCAGCAGATCCTTCCAGAGACGCTCGCAAATAATGGAATTTGTTAATTTGATCAATTTCATCGTTACAGTGAATAAGGCTAGTAAAAGTGTCGCGGAACTCCAACCAATTGCTAAAACTCCCATTAAATTTAGGTAACTGTATCGTGGGTAACTTAACAGGCTTACGTTGACTAATACGGGTACATTTTGTACTAATCATGGACTCATTATCGCTGTTATACTTACATAACAGCTCCTGTGCCCTAGCCAGTGCTTTGTAATACTGTGAATCGAATTCAGCACGCTCAGAGACTTGAGTTTTAACATCATCTACCAGACATTCCAATCGCAACTGTACCTCATCGTAATGCTCATACAAGGACTCGATTCTTCCAATCCGTAACTGCAATTCCTTGACCTCACAGCTAGTCAACTCCTTGTCGCTGGATGCATCAAGGTAATTAATAAATACAGTTAAGCGTCCCTTTATGCTTCCTCGTTTTTTAATAAGTTCTTTTTCTTCGGACATACTGGGAATCGAATGTAGTCAACCTGGAATTTATACAATAACAACTTATTTATTTTTATGCAATACTGAAATAACTTACGATAGGAACCCTACGTCTAGCTACTATTGTAATTAAAACAATTTAACAAAGGATGTTAACACTGTAAATATTGTCTTCTACCTATTGTGATCATTAAGTGAATACAAAATGGGATTTTTCATTTAGACTTTGATTTAAGCTAGGTACATAAATTCCTTGTAACTTGAACACTTAATTACCTAACGTCCAACTTTAAGCAATGCAATAACACTCCCCTCTCCATACTCACTTCCCTCCGCGCACTCGCTCGGGTTGGATGCAATCTATTTCGCTGTTGATTTTAATTACGATTTTCGTGTTCCGTGATCGATTCCCGGCTCGTGAGTTGTTACTAGTTGTGTGCTATTGTGCTAAGTGCTGGTATCGTAAGTTTTTTTAGTGTTTTTACGTCGGTTTTACTGGTATTTTAGTTAATTTCGTTTACTTTCGGTGAGTACATTTACTTTCTTTGGTGTGTGGGTACCTCTAAATAATTTTATCGTCCGTTAATTCTGTTACTTTGCTTACGTTCTAATAGTTTATTTGAATTTCATAATTTATAATATGTTGTCCATTAATGATGACCCGCCTGACCGTGGCAGAGATGCATTCCATACACCCGGGTCGCCGACGACCTCCGCTAGCTCAACAAAACGTTTGTTTCGCGAAATGTCTCCTTCGTACATCTCGCCCGAGGATAGGTCAAAACGGCTACACACATCCAACTCAATTGAGAAGCCTTCGCCAATATTAAACGCCAGTACTGCGAGCAATGACAATTATTGCGATTTAGTTTCATCGGCGTCTGCATATCTCTCAAAAATTAACGACCTTGTTAATGATCAAGGGTCCCGCATTAATGTCGCAAATAAATCAGCCATCATGGACATGACTCAGCGCGTAACGGCCATTGTTTCTTTGTTAGCCATAAAATCATCCTCCAACGAAACCAAATTAGCCAATGCGAAACGCGAATTGGATAAAATTAAATTAAATCCTACTAACGTCAATACTAGTGATTATAACAAATCTTCGTATGCGGATTCTTTGAAACTTCGTCTACCTAAAGTTGGACCAGCTGTTGAGTCGCGCGCCCCCCTTCCGTGCGTCGTCGCCTACCCTACCGCTGAGCGGTTAGCCGATTACTCGTCATCGTCCGCGACTAAACAAGCGCTTATGAAAGCGATTAAGCCTAGTGATGACGGATTTCAAATAGTAGGCGTTAAGAAAACCGCGAAATCTGGCGTTGTATTACGTGTCGCTAATGACAACCAAATAAAAAAGTTGCAATCGGTCGATGCTATTAGGTCCGCCGGCTTAAGACTTGAAAAACCGAAAGGCCGAAGGCCTCGTATATTAGTTAAGGACGTCCCATCCTCAATGGAAGACAATGCTTTTCTGCACGCGCTATACCGTCAAAACATTAAAGACGAGGTGCCAATAAATGAGGATGATTTTATTAAGTCAACTAAAATTATTCGTAGGCGTTCCTTAGATAATGGTCGCAAGTGGATAGGCATTGAAATCGAGTCCACAGTTCGTAAACATTTAGTGTCCACCAAAGATAAATTATTTATTGATTGGGCGACTTGCCGTTTCATCGATGATGTCGAAGTAGTTCGTTGTTTACATTGCCAACAGTTTGGTCACGTTAAGAAACACTGCATTAATAAATCACCTACCTGTGCTAACTGCTCCGAAGCACATGAAACAAATAACTGCCCGCACAAGGAGAATTTAAATTTTATACCGACTTGCGTGGCGTGTAAACGTTTTAAAAAACCGTTTGACCATCGTTGCGGGTCTCCCGAGTGTACCACGTACAAACTTAAGCTCGAACAGTTAATCCTCAACACCAACTACTAAAATAATGGATAGTTTAACTATAGGACAATTAAATCTCCACAACGATAGGGTGGCGACCTCTGAATTAGACAAATTAATTATCGATTATAACTTAGACATAGTACTTGTTCAAGAACAATACCAGAACGCTCGCTTACGTCACAAAGTAGTTCAGCTGGACAGCAAAGCACGAGCCGGAATTTACGTGGCGCGTTCTTCTAACTTTACAGTAACGTCTTTGCGTAACCTCATGACGCCCCACTGTGCCGTTGCGGAAGTCTCATCAGCTTCTTTTAAAGTTTACGTTGTGAGCTGTTACTTTCAATACTCAGACCCTGTTGCTCCTCATATACATAACCTCCGTCATGTCTTACAGTCACTCGCGGGCTGTAAAGTTATCGTTGGCGCTGATGTTAACGCGTCATCGTCTCTGTGGTATGGCAAGGTTAGGTCTACGGATTTCGACCGACGTTGTGCTGTTGAAGATTTTATAGCTGAAATGAACTTATCAATTCATAATACCCCAGATGCACCACCTACTTTTTGCAGCCCAATGGGCGAATCTTGTATTGACGTCACACTTTCTAGTGCAGACGTACGCTTGGATAGGTGGCGTGTCCTACCAGATGCGTCTTGTAGTGATCATCGCCTGATCGTGTACGAATTTGTTCCGGTGTCTTCTCAAGGTCCATCTCATATCACTGGTAATTTTAGATATAAAAGTAAAGGCGCGAATTGGGAATTCTTTAGCTCGCTTTTTGCGTGTCACGCCAAAGACTTCACTCGTGATGGGCTGTCAGCTGAAGAAAGTGCTGAAATTATGTCAGACACCTTCACTTACTGTGCTGACATCGCCATTGGTCGCGCATCTATGACCAACATCCATAGATGTGATTGGTGGTGTGACTACTTAATTGAACAACGTAAAAGCTATCGCCGAGCGCGTAGGCATTTAAACAAGCTTAAAAAACAAAAGGTCACCGGAGACCCACTCAACTTTGCTTTAAATGCGTTTAGAGTTGCCAAGTCCCGCTACAGAGCATCGGTGGAAAAATCCAAGGGTAATTTACTGCGAAAAATAGTAGAAAAATTAGATAAAGAAGGTCCGTGGTCTCCTTTGTATCACGAATTCAAAGCTAATCGATCAGTCGACCTGGCGTTTGTCCAGAACATTAAAGTCAATAATAAACACACCACCGGTATTGAGGAAACAACCGAAGTTCTATTAAATAGTCTGATACCTGATGATTCGCCGGTAAATGACAATGACTACCATCAACAGATCAGAGCGTGGGCTGCTGTGCCACCTGAATCACCAGCGTCAGACCTTCCATCCATTGACGAATTCATTAATGTTGTCAGGAAACTGCCTCTTAACAAATCATCAGGTGAAGATAAAATATCTAATCGGATGATAATAGAAGCGTGTAAAACAGCGGGCGACGCCATTCTATCTGTTTTCAACCGATGTATTGCGGACGGCGTTTTCCCTCGCGTATGGCGACGTGGCTTTATACGAATAATTCCAAAAAGTGGTGATAAGCCACCGGACGACCCTAAGTCGTACAGGCCCATAACCCTACTGCCATCTTTAGGAAAACTCCTGGAGCGCCTTATCGTTCCACGTTTGCTGCCAGACGGGCCAAAGTTTCATAACAACCAATTCGGTTTCACTGTGGGAAAATCTACCGTAGACGCGGCACTTTCTGTTAGAAAAATTGTTAATAACTCGGAACACAAGTACGTGGTTGGAATCTTTTTAGATATTTCCGGGGCCTTTGATAACGCATGGTGGCCGATGCTACTACTTAAACTGAAGAATCGTGGCTGCTATAAAAACATATATAATCTTGTTTATTCCTACTTTTTAAATGGTTCCGCGAAACTCAAACTCGGTCATTATTCTATGTCAAAGCCCCTTACCATGGGATGTCCTCAGGGGTCGGTAATCGCTCCGTATGTATGGAATTTAGGTTTTGATGATTTTCTAGCGATTCCCCTTCCTCCTGGCTGTTCATTAACCGGTTACGCGGACGACGGCCTGCTGCTCATTCAGTCGAGTACTCGGGCTGGTCTCGAGAATTTAGCTGACACTTGCCTACGGTTAATATCTCAGTGGGGCGATCGAAACCGTCTGACCTTTGCACCGCAAAAAACTTATCAACTAATTTTAAAAGGTAATCTTAAATCGTGGCCTAGTATTAAATTTAATAACGTTCCCGTGAAAAGAAAGCAATCCGTGTGCTACCTTGGTTTGGTCTTAGAGAGAAATTTTTCATTCATAGATCATATAAAAACTGTCGGTGAAAAAGCTAAAAAGAACTTTTATGCCTTAACGAGAATATCAAAATCTACGTGGGGTCTGTCATTTATAACTTTAAAGACCATTTATGGGGCTACTTACTTGGGGTGTATGTGCTACGGGGCACCTGTCTGGGCCGATAGGGCCACCATAGGAGCGGCACGACGTAAATTGCTTCAAAGCCAGCGTTTGGCTTTGATATTCTTATGCAAAGCGTATAGGACGGTTAGTACTGAAGCCTTACCGGTACTTGCAGGTGTACTTCCAGTTGATCTTGAAGTGCAGCGACGGGCTGCAATGTACTATAACGCACGTGAGACCACGGACGCAGACTTTTTAACCCTACGTGACCGTGTTAAGATTGCTAGATTATTCAAACCACAGACCGACGTCTGGGAGGAACTTTTGTCTGAATGGCAAGGTAGGTGGGATAATTCCATCAAGGGCCGACACCTCCACCAGTTCTTTCCATCCGTTCGTGAACGGCTGGCCAGGACATGGTTGGAGGTTGATCACTGTGTTGCCCAATTTCTCACCGGTCATGGTAACTTTAAGAGTAAATTATTTTCCTTCAAGCTTGTTGACTCGCCTTTTTGTCAATGTTCCACATCTGACTGCGAATATGAACAATCAGCACATCACATTTTATGGGAGTGCAGTCTTTGGCAGAATGAACGCAACATTATGTTGGATAGTGTACAGGTTACATCCGGAGTTATTTACTATACAGACCTTGTGGAAACTAGAACAAATTTCCGTGCGTTCAAGCGTTTTTGCCATACCTATTATTGGAATCAAATATAACAGCTCACAACTTAGGACCCATTAATGTTAATATTTATCCGTGGTGCTAGGCAACTGGGCCTATCCCAGTTGTAAACGTCCCTTTGTGCCTATTGGCCTTGTTTCGTTCTGTCTCCTGCTGAAATGGAGGGAAGTGGAAATTACGGATTTTTCCTACTCCTCCACTATACTTTTCTGATTAATTTCGTTGCGGGATCCAAGACAGTTAAATTCATTCTCTGGGACTTCGTCGAGCTTCATTGTCTCGGCGCTTTTCTGGTGGTCGCCACTGTTGATTCTGGCTTTCAGGAGTTACAGTGGTTTGGGAACAGTGTGGCGGGCTTGTCCCATAAAAAAAAAAAAAAAAAATGCAATAACAAATGAATAGGTAAATAAATTGACTAATACGGTTTAAATAACCGAATAAAGACTAATTATGACTTGTTACATCATCTAACACCAAACTACGCACTAATAACTATTTACTATGAATAGAACTGGTATACCTACTGCTATACAATTATAAATGTAGCAAAATATCTACTGAACTTTTCACTATATTAATTAGAAAGAACGTATAATCGTATTTGCAAAATAAGTATCATCAAACAAATGATAAGTACTAGAAACTATTCACAAAGGAAAAAGGTAAATAAGTTACTTGAACAATATTCAGGAATATATAATACTAACCTTTTTAAATCCTTAATTATGGTTATATACTACCTGAACGAGTGTTGGGTGATGATATTTTAACTCTAATATTCTTAACACCGTAAATTAGCTTGAAGTCCTTTGTTCACAATCACGTTGCCGGCTTATAACCTCGTCGGCATATCTCCCGGGTAATATTTATACAAATCCACTGATTTTTAGCAAATCTTCATATGATTACCAATCCGGCTCGGTAATGGACCAAAATGTGGGGGAATTTTAGGTGACTTTCCAAAGAAACTTCAAAAAATGCTGATATTTAGTCAAAGATGTATTGCCTTGATGACGATCAAAAATGGAAGAAAAAATGACAAGCAAGTACATAAAATCCTTACATCTAATTACAAACTAATTAGTACGCAACGTTGATTCTTGCTCATTCCAAACGAGCAGGCGTTAGCTCGAACATTAAGGTTTTTATAGTAAAGTTATAACATTAAAACCTGTATTTAATAAAAACTTGGAACTTCCACCAACATCTCCGTAACTAAAAGGTTCCAAGGTATAGTACAGAACAAAAAAAAATATCGCAATGACGAGGAGAACAAGTGCCTTTCGGCTTAAAACACGTTTTCTCTATTAAAAATAAATGTTTCGTTGGTACACCGCCGTAGTTACAATGATCTAGTGATTATATAAAGGGTCACAAATAACAACCTACCAACCTATAAGGATTTGTAATATTGTTAAATTATGTAGGGCAAAAGTTTATACCTAAATAAATAAATAAATATCGCTGCCACAATAAGCAACAAGACTTGTACAATCCGTGCCACGAAAGATGAGACCTGTCACACCACTTGAAACGAGTGAAACTTTGTGAAATCTTGATTATGCCTTGAGGTAAAACATTAAGAAGACAAAGTAGGAAGATGGTTTACGACGTGTACACCTATAATGTCAAAAGAAGTATTTCGTTACACAATTAACTCTTATACAAGTGGTGTGACAGGTCTCATCTTTCATGGCACGGACTGTGATCGGTACACAGTTTTGTCTGCGTCATCAACATCGGCCTACCTCTTCTAGAATATGAACTGGTGCCATAGGTAGGACTATCTCCACGTCCATCCTGGCTCGAGCCTGTCCCAAGGTCATCAGTGTATCGCCTTCCATCGACTGGGCATATGACATGGCTTCGGTGGCTATCTTTATAGCCACCTCGGGACTCATACCTTTAGCACCGCGCTTCGACTGAAAACAGGCAGAATATTGATTTATACAATGTTTCAAGATAATTGGTTGTTTTTTTTAGGGTTCCGTACCCAAAGGGTAAGAACGGGACCCTATTACTAAGACTCCGCTGTCCGTCTGTCACCAGGCTGTATCTCATGAACCGTGAGAGCTAGACAGTTGAAATTTTCACATTATTATGATGTATTTCTGTTGCCGCTATAACAACAAATACTAAAAACAAAATAAATATTTAGGGGGGCTCCATACAACAAACGTGATTTTTTACCGTTTTGTCTTGTATAGATAATGGTACGGAACCCTTTGTGCACGCGCACGAAGGGTTTCCGTCCGACTCGCACTTGGCCGGTTTTTTTAATTAGGTAACATAACACCATGCGTGTTTTCCCCGAAGGGTTAAGCAGGGATGGAGGCGAGCCATTGACATCCAATCGAGCACAAATTCTGACTCCGGACTGCTTTTGAGTAATTTCTGCTGGAAATACCCAATAATACTTTGCCAGGACAAATACAGAACCTCTTGCTCAGTAAGTAGCGTTTGCAACACTACGCCAACGAAGCAGTATTGGTTTTCTCATTTTGTCAACACAAAATGAGAAAACCAATACTGCTTCGTTAATCTCATGTAATGGAATTGGAGTAAATCTATATCAAAGCTTGACATAATATTGAGATTTGAGACGCAGTTTAATTCTTTCAAAAGAACAGGCTGCTACTGAAAAAAAAAACGAGGGTCTGACTGTTGGGTATCGAAACCAAATTCAGCAAACTTTTTTTTTTTTTTTCGGATGGGATATCTTCAAATGATCCACTCTGGGCGGAGTGGAAGGGAATGTCAGCTTTTTACTGACTAAAACCCATCCATGTTCCTTCTTAGCCAAAGGGCTAAGAAGGAACACAAAGGTGTTCCAGGGCCACGGTATCTCTTTCGAACAGTCCGGCAGGCATCGGCCCTTCCTTTTTGTTGGCATCTCTTTGAGGCGCGCGTGGAACACGAACGCACCGTCGACACGGCCTGTCGTCAGTCATGAGATGGACGGACGGCGAGCTAGCCCATAGCACACCGTCCACAGGCCCGCAAAATTCAGCAATCTTGGATTAGCGTAGCGTTCAAAGTGAGGGAGACAGAATATACTACGTTTATGTTACCCTTTCAAACTCCATGCCCATTTTCCTGACGAGACCCGCTTGCTTAGCTTGTCCTCCGTGTATCAACTTCCAGTTGGCTAGCCTGATGCGCTGCAACTGTAGATCTGTGTTGTACGCGTATATTTCTGCTTTCCTGGTAAACATGGAATAGTTACCGTTATATTTGGTTGGCCAACTATAGGAGTTACACTAGTATACTATTGGTATACGAAAAAAAATATTTAGGGCTTGACATTTTATGCCAGAAATTGCAAATTTTAAAAGCTAGTTTTTTATTGACTTTCTCATAACTAAGAAGGCTACTTTGTCCTAGCCTTTACACAGGCAGAAGGCGTCGCAGCAGACCTCGTAGAAGATGGCGGGACGAACTGGACAAAACCAACGACCAGTGGTCCCCGTTAACCCTGGATCAAATATACTGGAAGTTATAGAGATGTTACGTCCTACCCGTACTTACAATTACGGTAGTAGGTACCTACAAGGTAGGTAGGTAGTAGTAGGTAGGTAGGTAGGGTGAGTCTCGAATGATGTAGGTACCTAAAGAAGGTTCTCGAAAGTTCGGTCGCCATATAAATGGTCGACGTGTTTGCGGGAGCAGGCAGTCTGATTTTGACTACGGGACGAAGCAAATTAGAAGTGCGATATCTAAGCGAATAGTGATCAGTAGCGTATTTGTGATTGAGTTTTATTAAGTGTTTTGTGATAAATAAAGTTATTTAATTGTTTAATCGGTAGTACCTAATTAATTTATCCCATACCCAGCTCGTAACAGAGATATGCCTTTGCCCATCAGTGGAATGACTCAGGCTAACGTATAAGTATCTCTAATGGTCTAAATCTGAGTTGACAAGCTGCATTTGAACATGTGGTGTAGTTTTAATGATTGATTTGTGTTGAGTTACGTGAACTGTACAAAAACTGCAATTTGGCTTGGACTTAGGCCTGAGAGATATTTCTCGTCGGTATGTTAAGCCAAGTCGGAGGCCCATGGCGGCATAAAAACTCTCGACACCAGATTAAGCACTAACCACACGAAAACGAATAATATACTCGTACATCACTATCACTATCACTACATATTATAAAACAAAGTCTTCAGCCGCATCTGTCCCTATGTATGCTTAGGTCTTTAAAACTACCCAACGGATTTCGATGCGGTTTTTTTTAATAGATAGAGTGATTCAAGAGGAAGGTTGTAATATATAATTTGCGGGCGGGCAAAGCCGCGGGCATTAGCTAGTTTTATATAAATTAAAATTCATTCAATTGGTTTCATCCACTTGAAGCTTTTCTGCTTTTCTTGACTTTATTAGCTCTGACGTGTTTCCTACGAAAGCAATTTAGATGTCGTTCGGAACACAATCAGGACTTTATTGCTCTGTAATCTGTCGCTATAAAGAACGAAATGAATCAACATAAATTAAGATTAGGTACTTGCTTATTGTCTCAACGATCTGGGAATTGACTGGCTTTGTATTAAGACTTATTGGTTCCTTATAGCTAAGTGACTGTGTGTCGTTCTTCACCAAACGAAGTTGTAAAAGCTTTGCTTAAACATTTAATAGGAAGAATTTTTTTGGTCTTCAGGAACCAAGAACTAAGTACTGTAGAGTTTTTTTTCGTATCTCTTATCAATAATGTCAGAAATATCAATCCTTTTAGGTACCACTGTCCCGTTATTCAAAATTCGTGCGCGACAACGCTTTTTCAACGAATTCCAATTATTACTTTGGTAAAGGCGACTCAAAATATTAATTGGATTTTATCGAAACTGTTGTTTTAAATTTGTTATAGAGGCACAATACTTGATAAAGCTTACGAGTTAACAGCGTAAAATTTTAGTATGAAAATAGTTTGTGATTTTCACAGGCTATTTATGTACAATATCAATAATTGGATACGAAAGTAGATGGCCTCTCTCGAAGTTGACATGGGCGGCAATCCAACACGACTGAAGGAAGATCAGGCAAAGTGTCCACAAAATTGACTTACTTTTCTCGTCTTCTGGCGCTGGCAGTCATGTCCTCAGTGTATATGCGCAAGAGTAGTTGTTCCTCCTGTATCTTCATGTTCTGAGCTTCCACGCGTGCGATCCATTTGTTGTTCGCCTGAAAGTTTCAACAGCATTAGTAGTGTATAACAGTTGCATACATTGTGACATGCACATTGCGCATGATCGTTACACAGATTTCTATGTATTTCGTCATAAGGGATTGTATCGAGCTAGTGACGGCAAAATACGTTGATAGTAATGCCAGAACCTCAGAGGTCGTTGCACCATGTTTGATCAGAGGGCTAATTCACTTAACTTTATGACGCACCGATGAAGTTGTAGTGCAGTTGCAGTTAAGTTCATGTTCGAGTGTTAAACGGTATTCTTGTAATCTTTGAACTGCGCGTAAGCTGCGCGTGGACTGCACGTCAACCAAACTCTACCAAACTTACTTATGGTGTGGCTATATGAGAGAAAAAATGTTACTCACTAAATAATCGAATAGAATCGATTATATTTCAATGATTATGATGTTATTAAAATATTAAAATAATACCCCAGCACAGATTTTAGTGTTTTTCTTACTTAGTAGAATACCGATCATGTTGCGTTCCGAAGTACGCACCAAAGACGCGCAACACCCGGAGCGTGGCTCGGCGCCTTCTCATGATTTAAGCGAAAAAAAAATTAACTGATCAGGCGGAAAAGTCCACGACTGTACCACTAGAAAGTAGTAGACTAGTATTTTAAATGGAGCATCATTCAAACCAGACAAATTATAGGTACGTTACGTTATCAAACCCTATTCTGTCTCATTTTTGCTACACCACGTCCCAAGCCTCGGTCATTAAGAGATACTTGTAAATGCCTTTTTAAGACGTTACTTTGCGTGATTGTCTTTATGAACTTACCTAATACAATTATTTGGCATACCTATAATTATATGTATAATTAACTAAATTTGTCTCTTTTTATTTCAAACATCTGATAGTCTGTTCAATTAATTTCAATTATCTGACATTTATTTATGGAGAAGGTAACATTTCAGGCAGAGAAACCTAAACCTATTTCATCATCATCTGCCTGCCTTTTCCCAACTATGTTGGGGTCGGCTTCCATTCTAACCGGATGCAGCTGAATACCCTGTATTTTACATGGAGCGACTGCCTATCTAACCTCCACAACCCAGTTAGTACTGGGTAATACGATACCCCTTGGTAAGCTTGGTTGTCAGACATTTTGGGCTTCTGACCTAACCTAACCTAACGACTGTCAAAGATCTACGATACTCCTTAGAAATAGTGTTTATCAGACAGTTTAGGCGACTGACTACCTGTAACCTCAGACCAAATAAACTATAGTCTGTTTTTTTAATCTCGTAGACTAAATTGACACATGCAAATGTCAAATTTACAAATAATGTTGCCAGCTCTTTTGTGCAGTGTTGTACCTACGATACCGGTTTGTTGAATCGTAACTTTTTATCTATAACAGACGGATTTAATTTTCATTCAAAGTTTTATATTTAAAATTCACGTACGTACACACGGCTGCACGACGTGCTACAAACTGCCAGGGAAATCTGACCACGCAACGCCATGCGTAATCCGACCATGGCCTGCAGTCTCGACATAAGATAGCGATTCGATCGCAAACTGACAGTCGCTAAATATTAATGAACAAAATTGCTTACCAAAACGATGAAAACGACAAATGCAAGGCTTCATCTTATATTTTGTTATATTTTATAATTTTTATATTGTTCTTCAATAAGTACCTACACATTATTTCAGGATAAGTTATTGTAAAAAAAACGATACTTGATTTTATTAACGCTAAGTTTCGGTTGTGCCACATCACTATTTAAGAATTGCAATAAACTGACAACACTCGTAATGTCAGTTTAGTCTACGAGATTAAAAAACAGACTTTAAGACAAACAACAATATATTGCGAACAATATATTGATACACGCTCACACGCACACATTTACATTAAACTACAATAAAACTATGTCTCAATTAATGGACACATGTTTACGAAACTGGCCTCACCTTTTTGTTCGCAGAGTTCCGTCTTAACTTTTTTATTTGGTCTGAGCCTGTAACATTTCAGGCAGAGAAACCTATACCAGCAAAAGTTATTTAGTCACGTATGCAACAGTCAACTGAAACCTGACAAAAAATGTAATATCCTACGGGAATATCACGTTGAAAAATATTTTGCATTTCATTGTCAGCGCTATACGGACAAAATTCAGCCACAAATTGTATTTCTCGGTAGCCAAGCACGCTTTTTAAATATTGCTGTGCGCTTGCGAGATGAATGGAAAAAATATCAATACTATTAAACTACTATAGAAGTCCGACATACTGGAAAACTCCATTGTATCATGTTATTTGTTCATATCACATTAAAAAAATGAAAAACAGTTAACGTAGCCTAGCCTATCGTATCAGAGTGGATTTGCGCTAGTCTATACGCAAGTCAAGTTATGTTGATGTCTGCTCTATTTGTAGGGACCAAGACTCAGACGTCGCCACGGTGTACTCGTAGCAAGAATGAACTTGCTTTACATATTGGATCCGTGTCTTGTCTGCAACTCGTTCAAATCACGATTCCACTCTATTCATGTTTAAAGTGCTTAGTCTTTTGACCAGAGGAGAAACGACAACCATTAACTGCATAATAAAAAATGTGATAAAACAATTAACTACAGCTGCCCAACTTAAACGGAACTGAGCAGAATAATTATGGTATGCCGCATGCCCGACGGACTGTGGGTCAAAATAGGACAAAACTGGTCATTAGGCCTAGAGACAGCGAGGCGCGGTCGCGGAAGGCCGCGTAGCAGATAGCGGGATGAACTGGATGGGTTCCGTCAAAACCGAAAGGACGACGCGCGGGTATGTGAGAAGTAGAAGGCGTGGTGAGAGTTCAAAGGTCTTCTTTGCCCAGAAGAGGGACAGAAGAGGCTAAAAAAAAATCCTTACCTCATTTTCTAGCCGCTTCAACTTCGACTCTCTGTCTCGTCGCAGTCGGGCCAGACGTTTCCTCTCATTTGATCGCCATTGCCGTATCATAGTGATCTTGCGGCGGAGTTCCATTTCATTAGCAGCCAGTACCCTCTGCTTGATCCTGTTCTGTCTGTCCCGGGCCTTCGTTGCGCGCTCTTTTCGCTGTTTCTCGTTAAATTCGCATAAATATTTCATCCTAGCTTGAATTTTCAATTCTTGTTGTTTGGCACTGTAAGAGAATTAATACTATTGTTTATAATTAGGGGAAATCACTGGTCAATGCACTTGGCATAGGCAAATTTTGTCCTACTGTAGTGTGATCAGGTCGCTAGGTTGGAAGAGTTGAAATGATACGTCTGGTTGTTTTCATCGTCGGGTTTAATGTGTGTTAAAAATAGTTACAATTTATTGTAAATCAGTATTGCTGAAGATGCACTTTAAATAAGGCTGTCTACATACATGCTTACTGTTACTTACACACTACATCATCCCCGTTATTTGAAAAAAAAAAATGAACAGATTAAACATTTTTTTTTTTTCTTTTTGTTTTTTTTTTTTTTTTTTATTCAACCCTCTTAAAATTAACTTAACTATGGTTCCGTATACAATTTTGTTCTATTCTTATGAACTATGACATTTTTGCCATTAATATTTATTTTAACATTAGGTGTAAGGTCTTCTATAACAATATATGGGCCGGTGTACAAAGTATCCAATTTATTTCCTATCTCATTTTTCAACAACAGTGCATCACCTGATTCGTATATAATAGGATTTATTGACTTATCATAATTTATTTTTCTACGTTCTTTGTTTACAATTAAATTATTTCTTGCATCTCTTTGTGCTTTTTGTAATCTGTATTTAAATTCCAAAACATAATTTTCAAAGTTATACAGTGGTTCTACAATATTACATAGATTATTAGGCAATCTACACATTTGTCCAAACACTAACTCGTAAGGTGTATATTTGGTCTCTGAGTGTACAGTAGTGTTATATGAAAAACACCAATACTGTAACCATGAACTCCAACTTGAGGGATGATTATCTGTTTGGATTCGCAAATAACTACCTAACACTTTATGTGAATTTTCTAATGACCCGATACTTTGATGGTGGTAAGCAGTCGCAATTGTTTGTTTTATGTTTAAAATTTTGCATAATTCTGACATTAATTTAGAAATAAATTCAGTACCTCTATCGGTTGCTATTTCTTTCGGAATTCCATATCGTAAAATAAAGTTTTCAGCGAATGCTTTAGCAACTTCGGTTGTAGTTTTAGTTCTTAAAGGGTATGCTTCAACATATTTGCTGAGCTCGCACTGTAATGTTAGAATGTAACTATAGCCTAAATCATCTCTATCTAATGGACCTACAATATCTAAGAAAATTTTCTCAAAGGATGAAGATGCTGTTGATGTAATTGTTAATGGTTCCTTATGGATCTTAGTATATTTTTGTTTTTGACACTTGCCGCATTTTTGTACATAGCCCCTAACGTCTTTTTCTATTGATGGCCAATAATAATATTTTTTAATTTTACTTATCATTCTCCTAACTCCTACATGACCACTACTAGGTAATAAGTGAAAGTCATTCATTATTACTTTTTTTTCGTCATCATCATTAATTCTCTGGACGTCCTTTACAACACATATTCGAGGAAAATCACTCGATTTATTTTTAGCAATATACTTAGCTATACTTTCGATAAGTTCTTTATTTGTACGCGTTTTCATAATTATTATTTCTTCTATATTTAATTTTTTGCAAAATAATGCCATCTCTTCCAATAAATCGTCTCGCGAGTTTACTGATAAAGAAGATGAACTTGCAAACAAATTATTTTTACTTTTACAATAAACAAAAGTCCTATTTCTTGAGTAAAATAACAAATCGTTATTATTCAATGATTTTAGTAATCTGCGCAGATTTCTTTCCGGTAAAATAATTAATTCCACATCCATATCACATTTTTTTAGTACTTCAACGACTTTAGGTTGATCAGACCTATTGTTATCGTTCGAAGTCTCAGTACTAGTTGTCAAATCAGATAATTCCTGAGCTTTTCTGAATTGCGCTCTAGTCATTACATTTACCAAATTGTTACTCATTTGTTTCAACTCGTCTGAAGTTATAATAACTCTAGAAAGGGCGTCAGCAACTACATTTTCCTTTCCTCTGACGTATTCTACTTTATAGTCGTATTCCTCTAATAAAAGACGAAATTTTGTTAAACGACTAGATGGATTTGACATGTTAAAAAGATAAAGTAAAGGTCTATGATCTGTTCTAATTAAAAATTTCTTTCCATATAGATATTATTATGGCCTAAAATACTTTATTGACCAAACTATTGCCAGAAGTTCCTTTTCTATTGTTGCATAATTTAACTCTGCTTTATTTAAACCTCTACTAGCGTATGCGACAGGTTTTCCGTTAGAATTACTTAAAACACTGCCAATAGCAAAACCTGATCTGTTTGTAAAATAAACTCATTTTCTGTTGCAAAATTTGGATAATCCAAGACAGGTGGACTAGAAAGTAACTGTTTAAGAGTTTCAAAGGCATTCTGACATTCTGTTGTCCATTCAAATTGAACCTTCTTTCTACATAACTTGTTTAGTGGTAAAACAATTGCTGCAAAGTTGCGAATAAATTTCCTATAGTAATTACTAAATGCAACAAAACGCTTGACGTCATCCGCACATGTCGGTGTCGGATAACTTTCAATTACTCGGATCTTTTCAGGGTCAGGCAAAATACCTGAGGATGATATTACATGCCCTAAGTAAAGAATTTGTCGCTTTAAAAATTCACATTTAGAAGGATTTAACTTTAATTTAACTTTTCGTAATCTTTCAAAAACTGACATTAGATTTTTATTATGTTCTGCTAAATTTCGACCAAATATAATTAAATCATCCAAATAAATAATGCATTTTTCGTAATTCAGACCTGACATTGCTACTGTCATTAATCTACTAAATGCTGATGGACTAATTTTTAATCCCATAGGTAATCTACACATTTGGAACTGTCCTTTATCAGTAGTGAATGCAGTATACTTTCTAGATTCTTTTGATAAATTACACTGATAATAACTACGACTTAAATCGCAATGACTAAAATAAAAAGCACCTGATAAAGACTCTAAAATATCTGTAATATTCGGGAGAGGAAATTTGTCATCCTGTACTCTCTCATTTAATTGTCTGTAGTCTATTACTACTCTCCATTGACGTTTACCGCTCCTATCTAACTTCTTAGGCACTAGCAACAAGGGGCTGGACCACTCACTGCTAGTTTTTTCTATAATACCATCTTGTAACATGTCATCGATCTGCCTATTAAGTTCTTCTTTCTGCATGAACGGAATTCTGTATTGTTTTCTATACACAGGCGTTGCATTGTCTTTCAAATGAATCGATTGCTCATAAACGTTAGTAACACTTAATTTATCACCTGGTAAATGAAATATGTCCGAATATTTGGCACAAATTTGCTCGATAGACAGTTCTTCCTCCTTATTTAAGTATGAACCTAGATTAAGTAACGAAAATAAAGTTCGAATTCTCTCCACATTCACATCTGGCCTCTCAAAATTACAAAATTCGTAGTTTTCTAATCTATCAACCTCGATCTCATTCAAACATAGAGACACTTCCTCGTCTGTGGTATTCAAAAGTCTCACTGGAATCTTTCCATTTTTTGGTCTAGCTACTATACTAGCCAAAAAAATACCTGGAATCATTTCCTTTGGATAAATTACACAATCATAATTAATACGCGTAGGTATATATTTAATAACTTCACATCGCGGTGCGATGGTTAAATTATAGTTATAACAATGTAAGGGTAATTTAACTTTACAGTCTCCTACTTTTAGAGATAAAGTATTTGTGTCATAATCTATAACACCACAGTAAAGTTTGATAAAATCTTGACCTAATATTCCTATCGACTTACATGGTAACTTCCTAAATACGTAAAACTTATGTTTAATAATTATATTATTGGATTCTAGAGTCAAGTAAACAAATCCTATAGACTTTGAACTTCCACCGATACCATGGATAGTTAAATCGCATTTATGCAACTCTAGCTTAGCTATATTTAAAATTTCATAATCAATACATGATAAAGAGGCCCCTGTATCTACTAAAAATTCTAGTTGTATCTTATTTAAACTTAAATTTACCCAATTAATGCTATCACAAGTAAAAACTTGATTAGGAACGAAAAAATTGTCCCAAATTCTGATCCGAAGAAAGATCATTACGACTATTTTGCGATGTAGGTAAACCATGTTGTTCATTCGCAATAAAATGATTTAAATTTCTATTATTAGAATGGTTTGCGCAATAGCCGCGATATCCGCGAACATTCCTGGCACCGTAACTTGACGCTCCACGGCGATGTACATGGGCGCCGCGGCTGTCTCGCCACGTGTTCCTTGGCGCAGCAGAATTTTGATGCGCACCATGTGGTTGCCTACCATTGTGGTTACTACCTCGAAAATATCTCAATGTATTTCGACTACGAAATCCAAGATGAGCAAATTTATTGTTTCGAGTAGGCTGGCGATTATATGACATTACGGCCTGACGCTCCGATGATGAGCTAGTTTCATCTTCGGCTACTCTAATGGCATCCTTTAATGAGGTCAAATTTCGTGCTGAAATAATTGTCCCTATCTTTTGGCTTTTTAAACCCTCGGAAAAACATCTAATAGCGTTCCTTTCATTGAGTGGACGCAACACTTCGTACGCTTTATCATCGCCATTGGCCTGGGAAATTGTTAAATCTACAAACAACTTTTCTAGTTCTTGGCCAAACTCTGTAACTGACTTTTCACCTTGCCTAGCTTTTTGTAACCTAGACTGCAAAGCAGTATCTGACTTACGAGTAAGTAAATATTTACGCATATCTTCTAAAAGCAACTCAACAGAAGTATAAGAAGTCGCTAACCGCATTTTTGCTCCACTTGTTAATCGACTCTTTAAAACAAAATTTATTAAAGTCGCCTTATCACCATCATCAAGCATTGAGTCATACAATTCAATCGCAGACATTAATTCGTTGGTTACCTCTTCATCACCAGTCATTTTTGGCAATAGGCTTACAGCCGTCTTTAAATTAAACTTTTCACCTGTTACTGGCATTTTTACTAATTTATTTTCACTTTGACCACTACTCGTGCCAGATTCCAACTCAAATTTCAAAATTTTATCATAGCATTTGTTTATGCATGAACACAGAAATAATAATTCTTTAGATACTTCTTTAGGCAAACTACTTAAAATATTTTTAAACGACACATATAAGCTCTTAGCTTCTATAATCTTATTCTCATAATTACTACCCACTCTTCTTGCAGGACCTAACTTAGAAATAGAATCCGTACAATGTTTTAAATGCTTATAAATATCTGATAATTCTAATTCTATACTCATAATCCAATCCAATAATTAGATATTAGATTCCTCAACTTTACACCAAAATTACACAATTCAAGTTGGTAAATTTACTCAATAATATATTTATAAAAGAGATTAAGACGCGCGGCGCGTGGGTATTAGTTACAACTTACTTGTTGGTCACGCTTGCTTACGCATTAGTTTCTGGATTCTCGCGCTCTCTGAGTTCCTTGCGACGCCGGTAGCTGACACGGGACAGGACTCGCTCCAAAGCATCACTCCTCAGCTGCTTCTGCATCCAGTTAGTGTGGCATCGCTTGTACAGGCAGAAGAATCCGATCAGTACCGCCAACAGCATACAGGCGCATATTATGGACAGGAGAATGTTGTTAGCCTGAAGGTGTTCCGCCGTCGCTTGTGCGTGGTTGCTTCCAGCTGCAGACTGCGCAATAACCACTTGCTCCTTGCTTTTCGTAGTTCCCATAGTCTTTCGATGTCTCTAATATCTCGAAGCTCGGTGCGACGTTCCAAAAATAGATGAAGGTTGAAGGTTGTTGTTGTGTGACACGAGGACTGGCAGGGTCGTTGCAGTACGGTAATTTGAGTGGCACGTGGACTGGCAGAGTCGTTGCAGTATGTTAGAGTGACATGAGGACTCGCAGGGTCGTTGCAGTATGATAATTACAGTGGCATGAGGACTGGCAGGGTCGCCATGTAGTGTGATCAGGTCGCTAGGTTGGAAGAGTTGAAATGATACGTCTGGTTGGTTTCATGGTCGGGTTTAATGTGTGTTAAAAATAGTTACAATTTATTGTAAATCAGTATTGCTGAAGATGCACTTTAAATAAGGCTGTCTACATACATGCTTACTGTTACTTACACACTACACTACATCCTGCGCAGCATTGGATTATTTCATATTATGATTGTCTGCCTAACACTAAGTTGCATTGGAAGTGCTCGTTTTTATTTGCAAAATAAAACTGGTCAGGAGCTTAGACGCTGTTACTGAACAATTTGTGAAGGTGAGAACATCAAAATGAGATTCGTGAGCCTATTTCGTGGCCTCGAAAGGTAGGGAGTAGGTATCAAAAGCTTTTACTTTTCCATATTTGATTATTGTATCTTATGTGTACATAACAGAAGATGGAATACTCTTATAATTGAATGTAAATTTAGGTGACGCAATACATTATCTTGTGAACTGACTGTACGTACGTACATTGTAATATTACGGAGTGCCAGTATTTATTGAGATGATGCAATAATAAACACAATTAAGGTATAACAGGACAGGTATGTATCTTAAGTTTTGTATGCCCAAGGAATGGTGAGAAGGCACGTTATTGGCCGATTTCGAAAATACTATAAGACTCGCCGAGCTTTGTAAAAAATCCAACAGCGTACTTTGCTATAGGATTTTATTGCAACGTTTGCCGTAATGAAAACGGTAATTTTATCATCTTATAAGAACAATATTTACTATATACTAACGTAATAAATGTGTTCTGGTATAACAAAAGTGTCGGCTATTATTATAGTCATTCATCTATATATATCAATTTGTTATGCGCATGCAATACATAGTCATTACATTAGATTTGTAAGTCAATTAATCTGGTCACACATCAGCCTTAAACTGATTTAATTTTAGAAATACATAGCAGTTTATTGTTGGTACTTACTCAACCTCAGTGTGTTCTAATACAATTGTAGCAGAAGAATATGAAAATAAATTTAACTAAGGTCGATCAATAAACAAATAATATTGAGTAGGTACACGGTTGACCAAGCTATTTGGTTTATATTTTCACATGCAAATTACATTGTAAAATGTAAACCAAATAGCTTGGTCGACCGAAAGAAGCTCTTTACAATCTTAATCTAAACTATTTTAACTAATCCTACAGCCAATTAAGGATTTACAATTTAAAATCTTTACATAGCTAAGAATACAGTGTGAAAGTGTGTGTGCCTGAGGAGTTAAAGTGGGTGTGTGAGTATGTTATAACGGTGTGTGTGTGTGTGTGGTGATTGTCTGTATACCTTCTGTACAACCCTAACTATTTATTTATTTCGATCGTTTTTTTTTTTGGTATCTTGAATACAGTCGGGAGTTGGTAAAACCGAGCCAACCTCTTTGATTTCTCGTTTATTATTTTCCTTTACAACCTTTTTCCTCTACATTCGTGATGCACCCAAGTTTTTATTCGAAAACGTATCATTAAAACTAAACTTAATCAGAAACTCAAGGACTTCGCATGAAGAATGTTGTGAAAATTCCTCCATCTTTCAAATCGCGATGTCAAGCCTTTGCGGTGCGGAGCAAGCCATGTTCCTTTTAATTAAAACCTACACTTTTCATCCACGTACACAAGTCGGGAGACGTTTGAGTTAAACACACGAAATGAAAACTCTTCGGTAATTTATTTTAATTTTGTATAATGAGTAACGTTCGCTCTCAGATTATAATTGTGGCAACTTTATTGTGAGGGAGGAAATTTTGCACTTTTATAAAAAATTGATGATTTCAGTCAACCAAGTTAGTTTTATGCATACTCAATGTCCCATTAATGAGCCTAGAGGAATCTGCATAATGAAAATCTCAATTTCATTAAATCACTGACACTACGCAGTATCTAAGCACTTGAAAAAGCAGAAACAGGGTGAATTTTTTAAATGTGTTTGGATGGCCAATTCGGAAACTATGAGGAATAGCGAACAATACTGTAACGAGTTTTGAGCTTGATTTTGATGAAAACTATTGCTGCATCACTGGATTTTCGAAAAAAATATTTTCCTAGCTAGGAATCGAACACGTTAATTTTGGAAAAAAAAGCACTCTCTCATTACACCATTTGATAGGGTCGCTAATAAGGGTCAAATTCTGGAAAGTAATGACATACGGCCAACTTAAGGATATATTTATACTTATTTATTATAAAATACGAAATAGTATGCAAAAACAGTTAGTAGTGGTTAAATAGGGGAAAAAAGTAGTTTTTGCCGATTGGGATATTTCATCGGGCGAGACAAGTACTGCACAAAAACTCTAACAGAGACGCTTAATTTATTATACCTGCCTTAGTTTAATTATGCCTCTACAATTACTACGCTGTTTATGTATATAATATAGCTCGTATTAATATATAATGTCGAGTTAATCTAGTAGCCGTTCTCACAGGAGTTAGTATCTTCTGGCTGCTGAGGCCGTAAGACGCATGGTCGCGTCTCCTGTGGTTACTGTACGAAGCAATTACGGAATCGTGCCGGAAGGATGCTTACCAGCCAGCATTTAGCTGATACAAAGCAAGTAGTTTTCAATACAAATATAAATTAAAAAAAAAAGATTAATTCCTGGCACTATGGACTGGCTAAAATAAAACATCAATACATTAACGTGAATGCTGATTAAACCGAAGAAATATTGTTCATCTTCAACGAAAATAATTGGTTTTCACAGCATACCTTTGACCTTTCTTAGTCGCCACAAGCCATTCCACAAGTGAAACATTTTTTGCCAAGAACTAGAAAGTACCCTTCAAAAGAATCATAATTTCAATTCCCAAGTACGAATTCAGCTAAACTTAGCACCAACTTCAGTATCCCAAACGAGCAGTTAGCAGAAGTTGACGAATGTCGCCATTAAGTAGGTTATGTAAATGCAACTTAGCCGAGTTTCGAGCAACTCAAGTGCAAGATGCAGCGACTTGTGTAACAAGCACAAACACTGCATACAAATATTGAATACCTACATAATATTAACTTCGGTAATGTTAAAGTGAGACGCAGTTTCTGTTTATTGCACTTTGATGGGTTTGTTTGTTCATTTATCATTTCAGAATCATCACTACATATTATGAAACAAAGTCCTCCGACGCGTCTGTCTGTCTGTTCGCGATAAACTCAAAAACAACTGCACCGGTTTTCATGCTGTTTTCACCAATGGATAGAGTGGTTCTCGAGGAAGGTTTCAGTATATAATTTGTCAAGTTTTTGTATACATTGGCTAAAATATAATGATACCTATTTGTTGGAGTTGTCGGAAAAAAATAAGGCGTCTGGGAGCTTTCAACGAAAATGCTGCCTAAACCCTTTGAGATATAACAAAATGATGTATGGTGGAATTGTGTATCTTATATAGGGTTCTCATGGGTTGCGGGAACGGGATTAAAATTTCATGAATAGGTACTTTTGGTCGCAATAACCGACATCCACGCGGGTGAAGCCGCGGGCATCAACGAGTGAATTATAAGTATTAGTAGAGTACAATTGAAAAAGTAGAAGACATTTTTGAAGTTATCTTTAACACTAGAAACGGGATATTTACCATGTTTACTGTCGTGCCTGTGTGTGCGAAAAAAGGTCGCGAGCGGACACAGTGACTCGTGTGTCGGGAACAGAATTGAGTTGCGAGTGACAGTGGTAGCGGTACTGAGTGCGAAAGCCGAACAAGAAAGAGGGTAGACTGATTTGTCTGCTTATAAACACCCACCCGCGATAACTTCATTTTATCCGTGATCATGGTGCTTTCAACAGCGCCGAAATATCGGGAACTCACAACAGACAGTAAACATTGTATTGTATTGTATTGTATTGTATAACGGGCTGGTGTCCGCAACTCCACGTCAAAGCGCGAAGTAAACATGGTAATAACCTATTTCTAGTGTTAATGATAATGTTAGTGGCCATGCAATGATATTCTAGTAAACAGATATGTTGTGAGCGCGCATTCGTGAAGACTCGAAAACGGCCCATTTGGGTCGTATTGCCTTTATTCTGCGTCACTGCGTGTATGTAAGCTGCCGCTGCCGCGCGGAACACTTTTCTCAGTTGATTTGTATTCGTATAACATTTCTGTTTATTAGAATATCATTGGTGGCCATGACACTTTAAAAACTTATATTTTTGAAGTTGTAGTGCAAACGGATAAAATTTCGTATTTGTTTACATTTTGCAAACTAAATTGTAAACGCAGGATATTACAGTGTAGAGGTGAAGAAATGGAGAATTTCTTGATCATTCCCTAGCGATGCCTAGGGGAAGTAACTAAAACTTTGAAGTAGTAAGCCCAAATCGAAAAGAGATGAAAATGCCGATTTCAACAATATAAACTGTTGAATATAAAATACGAAAGCGAGGTTGAAGGAAAATACTAGTGAAATAGGATGATTGTCAATTCAATACAAGACACGGATGTTTCTGTGAAACTGATTAAGATGTTGTAGGGTACCCCGATTGTTTCTGTTAAACGTTTGCACGTTTTATTGAGCAAAATAGATTTATCGGTTTGTACTCGATCGTTTACGTGTAAACTGCCTGTTTTCTTTAGACGGACAGGGGTCTTGACGAGTTTAGTAATCTAGAGATATATCAAATGCTATTTCATTTATTCGTGAACAATTTACATTGTGTTGAATATACATGCAATTAACATAAAATTCTAAGAACTGTGAATGATTAAATAACATTCCAAGAAATTTAAAATATAGTGCCCAACAGTTACAAATATCAGGTCTAAACAGTTTTAAAATACTATTTATACAGTTCTAAAATAATATTAAAAAAAAAATATATATATTTTGAAGCAATCTTCAAAGGATGAATACGTGGCTTATAATACCAAAGGTGCTCTAAGATATTCAAATTAATTCAAAACATATAAAATTTACTATGATATGTCATGTAGTCATTCAGATTATATTTTATCCCTTCAAAGTTAATTTCAGTCGTACAAATCTAAGGCAAACCTTTAAATCGTTAGATTCGCGATACAGCATCAAAAAGATTATGTACATTTCTGTTTTTTGACAATGACATTCAAATAGTACTGCTCGCACTGTCATACTGAAAATTTAATCTAATCTAAGGAACGTTAGATTCAATTGAGTGGGATGCGGGATGAGTGAGGTCACTCTTCTCAATGTGAACATCATTTTCGCGCAACCTTAGTAGGGTAAGGGCGTCTAAGAATTTAAATCTTTGTTCTAAGGTAATTAAGCTTACCTTGTCCTATCTACATCTAGCAGGTGCGTCTAATTAGTCCAGCGATAGTTACCTGGGATGAGAACTTTGTAAGTGCACCATAAAACGAAGAGACGAAGGAGACAGATTGAAGTGGTGATTAATTTTACGAGTCTGGATTCATTGACCCGAAAATGTTTTATGTAGTTACAATGGTTCTCGAGATAGCTTGGAAAGGAAAACGTTTGGGATTTTGTCAAGATAAAGGGGAACAGAATATTTTTTTGATTCAGTTTGCAGGAATCACGACAGATTTGCTGTCTGTTAGGTATTGAAGAGTTCCGTTCCATATCTCCGAAGTCCATGATCAGATCATGACAAAATTTATATGGGACCAACTTCGGGGTATAGGTACCCCTTTCCAAATAAAACTTATTAAAGGACAAACTTAACTTTGCTGTTCAATCCCATGAAACGGCTATTGCACCAACCATAAATAATAAGTTTGTAATAGTAAAATCACTTTTTTTGTTATTAAACTACATATTTACGGTTTTCAGACTTTTCCCTTTACATGTGCTGTAAGACATTGCTTCTCGCCAAATTTCGTGATTCTAGGTCAACGGGAACTACCATATAGGTTTTCGACCCAAAACCTATAAAGTACTTCCGGTTGACCTAGAATTATCATTTTTTGTTAAAACAAGGTTATACATATACAGCACAAGTAAAGGGCAAATTCCGAAAAATAAAAAAAGTTGAAAATTTAGGGAAATTTTGGTTCTTACAAGTTTTCGCGAAAATCTAAATTTGACCATATCTTTTTATCATGTTAACTCAGGACCTTGATTTTTATACACCTAATAGGAACTATACAATTAGTATTCGGTATAAATTTCAACTTGCTAAGTCCACCCGTTCTTGAGAAAATCGGTGGTGACAGACGGACAAACGGACAAGAAAATGATCTTATAAGGGTTCCTTTTTTTACCTTTTGAGGGAACCCTAAAAATAATACAAATAAACGCGTCGACTTGATAACCTCCGTTTATTTTCGTCGGTTAAACAGCACAATTCCACAGGCGACCGCAGACCATCCGAATGTAATAATAGACCGCAGCGAAAAGCTGGTTTAAACAAGGTGTACGTACATTTCACGAAGCCGTCAACCAAGCATCCTGTACATTAAACTAAGTAACTTTACGCAAACTTTTCGTAAACGTGAAATATCCCGTTTTACTGTAGGACTCAATGTAACACAATCAAAACATTATGATGATGGATGAATTTAATAGTACTGGTGTCATCAAGGTATATGAGTATAGTTACAATCAAAAAGGTGTATTTAAAATATGAAAAAGTTGGAATTTTGAGTACCAACATCTCCGTAACAAAAAGGTTCAGTATGGTCAAGAACAAAACAGTGATTGCAATCACGCTTATCGCCTCTCTCGCTATATCGTCACAGCCTTAGGATCACTGATAGCGCCGGGGTTGCGGGACTATTCGAAAGAGATACCGTGGCCCCGGAACACAAAGGGCGATGAAGGAACATGGATGGGTTTTAGTCAGTAAAAGTCTGACACTCCCTCCTGCTCCGCCCAGAGCGGGAGAAGTCATTTGATGATTTCCCATCCGAAAAAAAAAAAAAAAAAAAAAAAAGGATCACTGATAGCCATAACGTGACCTAAGTCACAAACCCTATCTAGCGAATAAACCCAATGACATTAAAAGCGAGACAACGACAATGTTTCAACATTACAAGTGGAGAAGAAAATAAGAAAACTTCGCACTTCAACAAATCCCTTCACAAAGTCTTTCATGAAACAAGAAAAGCCATAACTATTGGCAATACACTTACGAGTTACAATGTACTTTGGGAATTAAACCAATTCTCAGAATACGCGGTTAAGTCTATTGTTACGGGTAAGTTAATATAACACACGTAATAACGGCACGTGCTATTTTCTGATTCAGTCAATTATTATTTGAAGTAACAGAAAAAATATGGATTTACATCTTAGTCGAGTGCAATTAGGCAATAAGGTGGAACGAAGTTTACAGTGGTCGGATTTTCATGGGACTTTTTTTATTGAGTTCCTAGAGGAGTAGAGAACAAAGTAAAAAAAAATTTAGCCGTTCGCCACTTTTTTTTTTTTAATTTCCTTTGAATTTCTTTTTTTCATTTATGAATAACTTCAAATTCGACGAATTCATATTGTAGCGTTATTGTGACCAACGCGCATCCATTAAACGCTAATTTGGTCTGTTTCTTTATTCATGGTTGTCAATGTAATGTATATTACAAGTCTCTTTTGAAATTTTCCTATTTCTAGCAATTATTTCTAAAATATCGAATTTGAAGACTAAAATTTCTTTTGAAATTGGTAACTGATGGTTTTTCAGAGTTAACTGGACCAGAAAGTATTAATGAACACCACTTTCATGAGTGTAGTGACTTAAAATTCATTCGGAAATGTTAGAAAATTGTCTATGTTAGTGAAAGCATTTTTTTTCTTCCAAATACTGCTATGAAACTCAACGTGCAAATTATTGTCTAAATCCTCATTTTATTAGCTATCTAACGAGGTATAAAAACTAGAAAAATATTTAAGGATACTTGTTAAATATTAGTTACTGTTATTAGTGGATAGCATTAATTTTGGTAATTTTAGGTTCCGTTCCTTGCATTAACGTACTAAGTTCAGCGCCATCTATCCAGCGACTAGGGAAGAGCTAAAAAGAAAATCCCTCGTTATGATTTGTAGCCATTTTCGGCCAAACCTTTCCCTGAAATTAATGTTTTTATTCTGCTAAGTCTCTTATGGTAATGCATAAGTCTTGCTCAGCCCTTTAGACATGTTCAAACCTTATTTTACAGAAATAATTTAATTATATTTTTGATACCTTCGATATGTAAATAGGTATAAAAACAACGTTAGCAAGCGAATCGAATATTATAATATTGACGATACGTAAAACAACTGAGTGTGGCCTGTTGTAAAAAACATGAAAAATTTAGTTTTTAGTTCATTTTTTTACGTTGGTAACTGTACTGTCGTCATGCCTATTGTTTTTACTAACCAAATAAAAGCTTAAACTTGGTCCACATGGCTTTCTTAAATCTTGAGATCATATCGAAGCTAGCATTAATGACGGACACCATAACGAGTCCAAATAACAGGAAACGGTACTCTCCTTCAAAGTAATAATCATTCGTTAAAAGTACTTTAACCGATATAAACTTTCGAGCTGTAGGAAGTCTCACAATATCGAAGTTTATCGGGCTTTGATTGAACACTACCCATTAGTGGGGGTCCGGTTTACGGAGTAAGTAGCAATTGAAGTTACAATGTGTTTGACTGTCGGCAGAGTGACATACATAGATATCATCATGGTCATAGTTTATGTTATTAGCGATAAAACCGCCCATTGTGTCACCTTTTTTCTTTTAAATATTTGGGGGTAAGAAGAAGAGGGTGTAAAGTTCTTCATCCCCCATAGAAAAGGGAGGATCCTCCGACCAGACGCGTGTTGTGTCTGGTGGGCAACTGCCCGACAGTTGTTGTCGGGTTCTCGTATACAGTCTTCAGTCGCGGATAATCATGCTTGCGCGATGTAGGAATTCTGACGTGTTTCGCTGTTAGTTCATCATCTTTGTCATAGATGGCGCTGTAGTACTTTTTGTTCTATGTAGCTGCAGTACTTTGTGATTAATAAAAATACATTGAAATTTGTATGGTGTACATAAGAAAGAATATCGAGCTCGTGGATAAATAATTACAGCCGCTCGGAGCGACCATTAGGTTATGCCGTGCTTGCCTAGGTTGGTCTGTAGATGGGTGACCGCCCATTACATACCGAGTTTCTTCCGTGCCTCGGAAAGCACGTTAAGCCGTTGGTCCCGGCTGTCATTTGTAGATCTTTGACAGTCGTTAGGTTAGGTTAGTCAGAGGCCCAAAAAGTCTGACAACCAGTCTTACCAAGGGGTATCGTACTACCCGGTACTAACTGGGTTGTGGCGGTCAGATAGGCAGTCGCTCCATATAAAATACTAGTATTCAGCTGCATCCGGTAAAACTGGAAGCCGACCCCAACAAAGTTGGGAAAAGGGTAATCAGATGATGACATAATAAAGAATATTCTATTTAATTATGATCAATAAGGTAAGTGTTTCTTAATGCAGTAAAGTTAATCATCTTTTGGCAAGCCATTTTCACACTATTGGAGCACATATTTCCACACTATCAACGTGTATCTTTGGATTTTTATAGAGCATTGTTCGAATTGAAAATCACCATCAGAGTTTCACAGAACCCTCCATTTGCTAATTAATCCTTGTGTCCGTTCGCACTGTATCCTCGCTACGTCGCGTCGATGCAATATCAGCATATTGTGTTCTCCGTGTAATTACATTTTAGCAGAGTGCTGTTGCAAATGAAATGCAGCTGCCAATATGGCGCTCGTTTCTTTCTGTTTAATCCAATGTTCAGCGTCCTCGTGTTTAATCATTAGATTGATGAGATTTTTTTTATGGATTTGTTGTTGTTTGAAGCTAGATTTTAGTTTGATTATTCTGGGTGACATTTTGTTCTTAACATTTTATCTAAAACTTATTCAATATTATGTCACTTAATGGTATACCTCTCAAAAGGGTTAAAATGTTTAAATACCTTAGGCACTTGATAACAGAGGATTTACGTGATAATCCGGAAAGGACAGTCGGTTACATAAATTTTCAAGCAAGTATAAATACTAACGTAGTTAAGTTAGTAACGTATTTTTACTAACATTGTGAATTAATTTTGTGACCGTGGATAATTATGAATGTACCTACTTATATGGATCTTGTGATATCTGAATTAAATGAATTTATTTATTATTATTAAATTCGCCTGCCTACATGTAGGTATATATTTTTTCTTCTTTCCTTTTACCCTTTATGCTTTCAGTGTTAACTGTTGGTAAAGTTGAGGTAGACAGTTACAGATAGTTACGAAAATGAAAACTTGAATGTATGTCATCATCATTTTCCTGCGCTTATCCCAACGTATTTTGGGGCGGGGCTGCTGTCCCTAAATAAATTGTCTTCAATAATAAACCTCACTCGCTAGCTGGCGATGTGGCCTGCGATTAACGTAGAATACGACAAACTTACAACAACAAAAAAAAACAAGAATAACAAAACTCAACAGCCAACCCATAACGTCATAAATAACGCAGCAAATAAAGAAATACGTTTTCCGGACAAAGGTAGATGTATAAACAGGGACTAAATGAAAATAAGTGCCGACATTAATCAGGGGGGCCCTCGGCTCACGTAACGACGACCTTTGAGTCTGCAGAGCTAAGTAATCGACATTCTCTCATTAAACTGAAGGAGAAATGTATTCGAGGGCTCGAAAGAAGGATTGCTATTGACTTGTTTTTTAACTCAAGAAAAACAATACTTTTTGAGACTACTAAGCTTTAATCACTGAAGACTTACTAAACTAAAGGTAAAATTTTTCCAAAGAATCAAATTCAAGATGGCGTACATCTTGAATTTGATTCTTTGGAAAAATTTTACCTTTAGTTACTTAGAAAGTCTTTGGGCCCAACTGTCGGCGGTTTCGGCATTACTGATGGAAATATTCTTAAATACTCGTAGATAGAAATACTCAGAAATAGAGTATAAAATTAATATTTTACATTGCATTTAGGGATTTGCTATGCCTAAGATTCCTGATAATGTGATTGCTCACAGTGGGATTGTATGGGGGGAAAGATCCAAAGAGCAAATGAATATATATTCTAATGAATGTCACAAGCGATTAAAGTTGGTTGATTTCCCTGTACAATTAACTGATTGTGGTGATATTTTTTGTAGTGAATCCGCTCATAGGGTTATTATTGATAAGCTGTATTCTGATATTGTCTGTGCTCTCAGTGAGTCATCAATTTGTAGTGCGGAAAATAAGTTTGTTAATTGTAGGAAAAGGGCTCAAATCACAGGCTGGAATAAGCACGTTAGTGGCGCTCACAGGCTGGCCAGGCAGAACTTCCACGTGTGGTTATCGTGTGGGAAACCGTCGGTTGGCCCAGTGTATGATGAGATGCGGGAAAGTAGTGCATTGTTCAAGTCGCAGCTTAAATGGTGTCAGAACCACGAGGAACAAATAAAGATGGACATAATTTCCTCTAAGCATACAAAGCGTGACTTTCGCGGCTTCTGGAAGAAAACTAACAAACAGAGTATTCGGCCAGGCCTGCCTGTTAGTGTGAACGGTATTAGTGATACAAAGGATATTGCGAACCTTTTTAAGAATCATTTTGTTTTAAAATCACCGCTAGGGGGGAGCTCTTGTGTAATGTTGGATGCTGAGCCACGTTGCGGCGAGGTGGGCACGCGCTTCAGTGCCAAAGACGTGGCTAAGATAATCAGGTCAACGACTAGAGGTAAGTCCCCTGGTCATGACGGGCTCAGTATCGAGCATTTACAGTATGCCGGTCCTCACTTACCTAGGGCTTTGGCGCTGCTATACAATTAATGTATTGGTCATTCGTACCTGCCTTCCGACCTAATGAGGACGATCGTGGTTCCTATTGTTAAAAGTAGAACAGGTGATCTTTCGGATAAGGGGAACTATAAACCTATTTCTCTAGCGACCACAGTTGCGAAGGTGCTTGGTGGTCTGCTTGATGTACAGCTAAACGCACATCTGGTGATGCACGACAATCAGTTCGGGTTTCGGCCGGGACTTTCTACAGAAAGTGCAGTTCTGTGTCTCAAGCAGGCCGCCAGGTACTACACAAAAAGAAGAACACCTGTTTTCGCTTGCTTCCTCGATCTGTCTAGGGCTTTTGATCTGGTTTTCTACGATATATTATGGAAGAAACTTGAAGCTATAAGCTTGCCTATCGAGCTTATTAGTATCTTCAAGCACTGGTATGGAAACCCGGTCAACAATGTTCGGTGGGCGGGTGTGCTGTCTGAGCCGTATCAGTTGGAATGCGGAGTGAGACCGGGGAGGGTTGACCTCCCCTGCCCTCTTCAATTTGTATTTGAATGCTCTGATTGAGGCGCTTAGTAGTCATCATGTCGGTTGTCATATTGACGGTGTCTGTGTCAATAATTTAAGTTACGCGGACTATATCGTGCTGCTGAGCGATTCAGTCGGCGGTATGTGGACGTTGTTGGCCACTTGTGAGCGCTACGTGGTGGAGCATGGCTTATCGTACAATGTTCAGAATCGTCAGTACATTGTTTTTGAGGCGGGGACGCCGTATGGGAGGCACATCAAGATGGTACTTGACCATCTTGATGTGCCTCCCATACGGCTAGGCGGTGTTCCTCTTGAGCGAGTGGCACAATTTAAATACTTAGGTCACTTGGTGAGGGGTGCGATGTCAGAAGTCCTCCACGTGTGTCTGGCGGCTGCTGGTCCCTCTCGATACGTCTGGAGGAAAGAGCAGCTGCTGGGCTGGTGCACCCTGGGCGCGGCAGTATCCTTCTCCGGGGAATGAGAGGAAATGAGAATTTCCTTTTATCCCTCGGGGAGTGTTACTGCCGCGGCTAATTATTCTGACATGGGTGGGGTCCTGCCAGGACCACCGGTGCGTTCCTCTGCGTGACCCTCTGTACAGCAGAGGGCATAGCAGAGGAGTGAGGGCGGGCTCGGAGTGCACTCACCCTGCCTCCGAGCAGACAGAGAGGGATGCGTCCATCTCTGTCACCGTCAGTCTCGTAATCCCATTATCGAAGTGCTGTGGATCACGTCTCGCGGCTTCGATAGGGACCGAGGGTCTTGGCTTAACCGCCCGGACCGCGAGGTAGAAAACCTCTTTAAAAAGTTACCCCGAATCCCAAGCGGCGACGCACCGCGAGGGGATGTATGGCTGACGGGTGTTCTATAAAACAAATCAGTCGTTATTGCGCTCCTCGCCAGGGTACCTGCAGACCCCCTGGCGAGTAATAAATGGTCAAAATCTGCCCTTCTAGGTACAGGGGTCTCTGCCTAGATTGAGAATATTTCCCCCATACTCGTGGGAACAATATGGAAAAGTCTTTAAAAAAACCCAACAACAACGCCGGTAACGGCAAGGAAGAGGAGAAGAGGGATGCGGGGTCGGAGTCCGACCTCGTATCCAGCGATGCGAGGGCGGGAGGCTCAGAGAACTCCCGCCGCCTGAGGGCCGGGACTGCTGCGGAGAACGGCAAGTTCTTCCGCAAGCGGTCCAGAAAGGAGGCCTTGGCCAGAAAGATCCCCACCAACAAGCGTGGTGGGATCAGAGGCAGGGGGAGGGGGATATCTGCCCCCGAAAGATTGGCGAGACTGGCCGAAGAGGGGCGCCACCCGGGCATGACTGCTCGCGGGTCTGGCGAAGAGGTGCGCACCTGGCAGCTCCGATGCGGAGCGTAAGGCCAGGTTCGCAAAGGAGGTGGAAGCCGCTAAAGAGGCGTGGCCAGGCGCGATTCTCCGTCCTTGAGGGAATTGTCCTGCGCCCCCCCCTGGCGGCAAGCAAGGCAGCCATGGGCCCGAAGGCGGCCTCCTACGCGGCTGCTGCGGCCTCCACACCCGGACCGGGGCCATCCAGCCAGCCTTCTGGCAGGGCTGTGGCGCCCCCACCCCCCCCCCCCGAAAAACCGGCTTCGGCGAAACCGGCGCCGGCTAAAAAGGCCAAAAAAGGGAAGGGCAAGGCAGCTGCACAGGTGGACACTGTGCCAACGCCAGTGCCTGCGGCACAGCAGCAGCCGCTGCCACCAACGCCCTCCCAGCCCCCTACACCTCCCTCGGCTGAAGCCGGATGGCAGGTGGTCGGGGAGAAAAAGAAGGGGCCAAAGGCGGCCCAAAATGAGGAGCGGCAGCGCCAGCACAAGGCGCGACAGATCGCTGCTAGGCTCCGCGCCCCGAAGACCGCAGCTGTATGCTGCCCGGTGACGGCGGCTAAAACTATAGTGGAGAACCGAAGGCTACTGGTGGGCTGGGTTTCAGCGCAGGTGAAGCTGCTGGAGCCCAGACCTCTGAGGTGCTACCGCTGCCACGTGGGACACCACGAGTCAGTACGGTGCGTCTCGGAGGTGGACCGCAGCGGACTCTGTTTCCGTTGAAGTCAGCCCGGTCATGTGTCCGCAGCTTGCTGCGCCACGCTGCACTGCGGTGCATGTGCGGTGGCTGGCAAGCCGGCCGATCACCGAGCTGGGAGCAAGGCCTGCGCTCCACCCACCAAGGCCATCAGAGGCAAAGGTAGGCCCTCCGCCGCCACCGCCACCGTCGCCTCCGCCGCAGTCGCAACTGCCGCCGCTGCCGCTGTCGCCGCCACAGTGGGGCCCTCACAAGGGGCCAGGGAGGAGGAAGCGGTAATGGAGTGCCAATAACGGCCCCATTACGCTTCCTTCAAGCGAATATCAACCACTGCGCCTGTGCTCAGGATCTGTTGCTCCAGAGCATGGCGCAGTGGTCGATAAACATCGCTGTGGTCGCTGAGCCGTATTTCGTCCAGCCCAGGGATGACTGGGCGAGAGTTCGGTTTGGGGAGATCGTAGTGGTGGGAGTCTACTTTTCCCCGAACCGAACTCTCGCCGAGTTCCACAACTCTCTCGCAGAGTTGAGTGTTGTCGTCGGAAACCATTCCCTCCCCGTGCTTGTCCTCGGGGACTTCAATGCCAAGAACTTGGCTTGGGGTTCTCGTTGTACAGACGTGCGGGGAAGGATGGTGGAGGACTGGGCTCTGGAGAAGGGCCTGGTCGTCCTAAATCGGGGTTCTGTTCCCACGTGTGTGCGGATGCGGGGCGAGTCGGTGGTGGACATTTCGTTCGCTAGCCCCGCTCTGTCGCCGCGTGTCGTTGACTGGCGTGTCATGGAGGGGGTGGAGACCTATTCCGACCACCGGTACATCCGGTTTGACGTCTCCACCCAGACCTCAAGCGCGCTGGTACAACAGGCCCCGAGTGGTCCACGTTGGGCGCTGAAGCAGCTGGACTGAGAGCTCCTCCTGGAAGCCTCGATCGTGCAGGCCTGGGTGACATCACCAGACAGGCCTGCCGACATTAACAATGAGGCAGGGTGGTTCCAGGAGGCCATGTCCGATATATGCGACGTGGCAATGCCCCGAGTCCGGCCAGGAAGCGCCCGACGTCAGGTGTACTGGTGGTCGCGAGAGCTGACGTCTCTGCGCGAGGCGTGCGTGGCTGCGCGACACCTGTACGCCAGGCATCGCAGGCTCCGCATTCGTCCACCGAATGCGGCAGCCATCGAGGCGGAGCGTTATGAGGGGTACAGAGTGGCGAAGACCGCCCTCCGCGAGGCTGTCCTGCGGGCCAGGGATCTGGCCCGCGAGGAGATGCTGGGGACTCTCGACAGAGATCCGTGGGGGCGCCCTTATAAGATGGTGCGGGATAAACTCCGCACCTGGGCCCCCTCACTGACGCAGAGTCTCCGGCCTGAGCTCGTGGAGGACGTGGTGAGCACTCTGTTCCCCACGCAGGGAGAACACCCCCCCCGCGCCCCCGCCCCGCCCCGCCTATGGCTCCGCCACATGCGGTGCTGGAAGAGGACCACCAGGATGACGACGACGACACTCCGGAAGTGACTGGGGTAGACCTGAGAGTGGCGGTACGCAGGCTCAGTGCCAAAAATACCGCCCCGGGACCCGACGGCTTGCCTGGCAAAGCCTGGGTCCTGGCCTCGGAGGCTCTCGGGCCCCGACTGGAGGGGCTCCTAAGCGCATGCTTGGACAGGGGCCAGTTCCCGCTTCGTTGGAAGACGGGGAAGCTGGTCCTCATTCGGAAGCCGGGGCGCCCTGCGGACTCTCCGCCCGCATACCAGCCCATAGTGTTGCTCGACGAGGTGGGCAAGCTCTTTGAAAGAGTAATTGCAAACCGCCTCGCCGAGCACCTTGCGGGGACGGGCCGGATCTTGCGGAACACCAAATTGGTTTCCGCAAGGGGCGCTCTACGGTGGACGCCATCATGCGCGTGAGAGCCCTCACGACGGGGGATGCGGTGTCCCGGGGTGGGGTTGTCTTGGCGGTGTCTCTTGACATCGCCAACGCCTTCAACTCCATGCCCTGGAGCTGCATTAGGGAGGCACTCCGGTATCACCGGGTGCCGACCTACCTCCGTCGTGTGGTCGGGGATTACTTGACGGACAGAGCCGTCATCTACCCCGGTCGCAGCGGAGAATGGAAACGGCGAGAGATGTCGTGCGGTGTTCCACAGGGATTAGGTCTAGGGCCTTCCTTGTGGTACATCGGGTACGACTGGGTGCTGCGCGCCGACCTCCCTAGCGGCGTCAGCGTGGTCTGCTTTGCAGACGACACGCTGGTGCTGGCACAAGGGGGGTCGCACGAGGTGGCGGCTGAAATAATGACACGCGGGGTTGCGATAGTCGTCGAGAGGATCCGGCAACTGGGTCTCGAAGTGGCATTGCACAAGTCCGAGGCCATGTGCTTTCATGGGCCTCGGAATGCGCCACCTCCGGGATCCTCACTGACGGTAGGAGGGGTATCCGTCGGCGTCGAGTCGACGCTGAAGTACCTGGGACTCGTCCTCGACAGCCGATGGAACTTCGTGGAGCATTTCCGACGTTTGGCCCCCAAACTGGAACGGACCGGGGCTGCCTTCAGGCAGCTTCTGCCCAACCTGGGGGGGCCAAACGCCTCCTGCCGGAAGCTCTACGCGGGAGTCGTGCGGTCCATGGCCCTTTATGGGGCTCCGGTGTGGGCGCGTTCATTGAGGCGGCGAGCCGCCCACTACCTGAACGCGCCCCAAAAGGTGGTAAAGGCCTTAAGGCTGGCCCGTGGGTACCGCACGATCTCCCGTGAGGCGGCGTGCCTCCTTGCCGGATTGCCGCCATGGGATCTGGAGGCAATAGTCCTCGCGCGCCTGCACAAATGGCGCGCGGAGGTGCTACGCCGGGGGGAAACTCCGCTGCCGCGGCAAATTGTCGCGCAGCGGACAGACTTCCGGCATGATCTCATGGCGACATGGAGAGAGCGACTGTTGCAACCCCGTGCAGGGCACACCACTATTATAGTGCCTGCACCGAATCGGGCGGGAGGAAACGCCCGGGTGTTTCCATTGCGAGGATCGACCGGAGGACACGGTAGAGCACACGGTGGAGGTGTACCCCGCCGCGGGAGACGCCGCGGGAGACGCCTCGGGCGTCACAAAAAAAAGGTCACTTGGTCACCACTGACCTTAAGGACAATGCTGACATTGATAGGGAACGGAGGGTTCTGTCCGTACGCGCGAATATGATAGCCCGCAGGTTTGCTCCTTGTACTGCGGACGTAAAGGGTACACTTGCAGCTTGTGGGAGAATTATTCGTTAGCGTCGTATGGAGCCCTTCGTGTTCAATTCAATAATGCGTTCCGGAAACTGATGGGGTTGCCATGGCGTTGCAGTGCGTCAGGGATGTTTGCGGCGGCGCGTATAGATTGTTTTTACGCAATAATGCGGAAGCGCGCATGATCAATGGTGGCTCGCGTCATGGTCAGCCCTAACAGGGTTCTGAGAATGATTGCTGGCAGAGTGGACTGTCCTTATGTGGTTCGCTGCTGTCAGTTACATGTGCCACCGTATCGTGTCTTTTTCTAACACTTAGTTTTTAAAGAAAATGTTACTAACCCTATATGAGCCTCCGCTCGAATTAAAGTTTTTAAATTTGAATTTGAATTTGAATATGCAAGCGTACCTAAGAGGGAGTCATCCATTAGAAAGTAAGACACATGCAATTTTAAAAAGCCCGTTGTTTGTAACAAGCAAAATAATTTAACCAAGGCGAGGCATGAAGGAGATTTACATAATCATATTTGCGGGCGATTATACATGCATGAGAGTCTTTGCTCCAATATAAGATTAATTAGAATCTGCACAGTCATGTAATTTGTGATAGTCATATTGTGTAAGTGTGTGTAATGTGATTTGAGTTTACCTAATATGCAGTGCAAGTACGTAGGAATCGATTCGATAAATCTGACAGTTATTCTCGACAAAATGAGTTTTTATATTTGTTCTATACTCATTTTGTCGAGAATGACTGTCAGATTTATCGAATCGATTCCTACGTACTTGCACGGATGATACGAAAAGAAGTTTAGTATCTACTGTTGTACTGTACGTACTGTCAGTGAAATTTATTGTAAACTTGCATACGTCACGCGGTTTCACCCGCGTAGCAAAGTGAATGTAGCTTTCTAATGGTGAAAGAATTTTTGAAATCGACGCAGTAGTTTTTGAGTTTATTCATTACAAACATACACACACACAAAAATACAAATCTTTCCTCTTTATAATATTAGTGTAGATTGACGTCAATTTGCTGTGTTAATCGGTTTCCCAAGGAATGACATTTGTGAATTCGGACTATTTGAATTGTTTTTTTCTTCTGATTTAAAGTTATTAAAGCCAGACTTGGAACATTCGTACATATTGATTTAAAATATTTACGGTGAGAGTATTCCCTTCTAAAATGGGTACCTACATAACATTCAAAAACCAAAATTATGTGATAGCTATATACTAACAAGGGTAACATACCATTCTCAAACAAGGGTTACCCTTTAAAATATCCGAGCCACGTGTAGGTTTTGTTCCTAACTTTCAGCACCCAACAACTCAGACAAAATATGTACAAGTTTGCTACAATAGTTGAATAACTTTCGAACTTTTCGAAAACATTACCCCTTTTGTCTATCTAGACTGGAGTTGGGTATCTACCTGGAATACTTTATCGAAGGAAACCTATCGAGTTTTCAATAGTTTTAGCATTTCTATTTAACGTGGCAATACTGCTAGGATAGTCTTCTAGTCTTCTGGGCACGTTTCCTGCTGACAGCGATGCGGAGGAGTACTTTGACGCCTGTTATTGTTTCATTGTCGTCGTTGTATATACCTATGTAGGTACTTACTTTGAGTCATATTTTTATTATTATTTTAGTTCTATTTGTAAAATGAACGTAATAACCTTATCTTTATAGGTATTTTAGTTTTCAATAATATTAACAGTAGATCCCACGTCTGCGGTAACTATGAGATGGCTAGCGTAGTACGTTAGTTCAGTAAAAATAGTTCGCATGGTTGCAATTAATCTTCTTGATGACCACACCCAAAGCAAGGGTGGGTCACTAGTGTTTTGATATATTTAATTCATCCTCTTTTCAAACAACACCGAGTAGTACGTACCTACTAACAAATTATACAATAGAATAACATAATTTCGGGACGTTTGTGTAAAAAGGTCAATAATATGCTCACAAGTACTATACAAATTAGGACAGTATTATTCATATCCATTTCCAAATCCTCACAACAAACATGGCTAGATAACATCGAAAAAGTGATTGACAAACAACATATTCTTTGTCCACGATATTGAAAAGGGCACTCTAGCGACAACCGGCTTATTCACGGAATAGCTTTTGTCAGCATTGTCCAACGTATTCGGAAAAACATTTGGGTTTTTCGCAGAATTTTCCAAAGGGTTGACATGGATTGGTATTGTGTTACTATCTTAGATACAGAAAAAAAAACAGATGGCCTATACATTTGGGTCAAGTAGGTATTGAAGTTTTGTACTGGAGAGCTAATTTTTTTAGTCGCAATTTCGATGATGGTCCCATGGAGTTCAGTTTGGTGGTCTGAATCACACTTTGAAATATGACCACACCTGTCTTGTACATGCTGTATTATATTTACGTTATCTTTAGAAAAGGTTTAAAGTATAATTTATTTTACCTTTAGATTTTCTTCTTTTTGAGTCGACGGGTGAGTGTACATAATGATCCTACTAATAATATTATAAATGCGAAAGTTTGTGAGGATGTATGGATGTTTGTTACTCTTTCACGCAAAAACTACTGAACGGATTTGGATGAAAGTTTGCACACAGATAGTTTATAATCTGTATTAAAATATAGAATACTTTTTATCCCGGTAGTAAGATCCCATGCGACAATTATCAAACAACACGCGGGCGAAGCCGCTGGCAGAAGTTAGTAATAATAAATATTAGTTTTGGTTATTGAATGTTGAGCCTAACTTTTGATCGATGGGTAAAAACGATTCATAGTGGCGATCGACATAAAAACGATGTCAATCTTCTGTTGCTTACAAAATCGAATAATATCACTCGATTTTGTTTGATCGCACGTGTTTACGAAAATCTAGGAAATCTGTAGCTATTTTTAGAGGCCTTATATTCAAATACAAGTAACTGGGATGTGTAGGTCAAATAGAAGGTACTTGTAAAATACTGGTATTCAGCTGCAGCCCGTCGAACTAGAAGACGACCCAAAATAGCCAGCAGAAGTCTGAAGCTGCTGGTGATATTCAAATAGTAGATCATCAAAACATACGCTCGTTTTTTTGCAGCCCATTCATCCTTGTTCTCTTGGGCCACCTTCTCGAGATGTTCTCTCGCCTTTTCTGCCCTTGTAAACACCTGAAATCTTCTGGCTACGTCCGTCTCCACTCTCTTTAGGGTTAAGTCGTCTTTGGCCCGTTCATCCTGTTTGTAATCGATTTAATTGTAAGTAACATAACACCGGGATGTTTTCTGCTTAGGGGTTCGCAGAAGTGTAGGTAGACTAAACCCACATTGTGCATGTTATATTTAAGTAACAAGAGGCGATCTTAATACCCTCAACAGGGCCCAAATTCAAATTCCGAGCTGTTTATAAAAAAAAATGGTATGTGATAGTAATATCCTGGATGAGGCTGGCACCAGAATGTGGAGCTTGGCACAAGAATGTGGAGCTTGGCACAAGAATGTGGAGCTTGGCACAAGAATGTGGAGCTTGGCACAAGAATGTGGAGCTTGGCACAAGAATGTGGAGCTTGGCACAAGAATGTGGAGCTTGGCACAAGAATGTGGAGCTTGGCACAAGAATGTGGAGCTCGGCACAATAATGTGGAGCTTGGCACAATAATATCGAGCTTGGCACAAGAATGTGGAGCTTGGCACAAGACATGTGGAGCTTGGCACCAAAATGTGGAGCTTGGCACAAGAACGTGGATCTTGGCACAAGCAAAGAGAGTTCTATACCCAGCAGTGGGTGAAGTCAGCTGTTGATGATGATCATGATGAAGTGATACCAATACTATTTTACACCACATGACAATAAAACCATGCAGCACTTGCACTTTCGACTATTTCTAATTCTATGTTTTAATAATCAAAATTGTGAAACATACCAATTTTTTCATCTCTACATGAATTCTGTCCATGAATTGATTGTACAAATACTTTCTGTATTGATTGAACTCCTTCAACGAGCACACTGCCCGCCCATCCTTCGTGCAGTACCCCAGCTGTTTCATCCTGTTCCTGGCTGGCTTCTGTGCAAAATGGTGGGCCAGATGTGGGTCATGCATGGGCACGTAGTCATAGGACACATTATTGCAGTAAGGATCTGTCAGGTCGAAAGTGGGTGCTGGGCCTGTGGCACCGAGACCAACTCTTCGAACCTAAAATAAATAGGACGGATCTTAATTTCTGTTATACAATGTAGGTGGGTGGGAGCAGTGGCCCAGTGGTGGCGGCCCATACTTACGAATAGTAAGTCGTGGGTTCGAACCCGACAGGCGCATTACTTTGTGTAATTTATTTCATCACCACTGCTCTCAAAACGGTGAAGGAAAACATCGTGAGGAAACCGGCATGTCCTAGAATCAAAAAAATCGAAGACATGTGACATCTACCAACCCGCACTGGGCCCGCGTGGTGGATTATAGCCCATTCCCTCTCATAGATAGGAGGCCGTGTCCCAGCAGTGGGAACATTAATAGGCTGATGATTATGATGATGATGATGATGATGATGATGAATGTAGGTACTATTTTAACTTTGTAGACAGCTGGCATCCGGAAGACTACTAGCTTGTGCCAGTGAAAAATCCCTCAGCGACGCTCGCAGTTATCGCTCGTCTCTCGCACTCGCTTATAGCCCAGTGGCCAAGCCATTCAAACTACACAATAGCTACTTGTTGCTTGCAAACTCGTTTCTAGTTCTTCTTGCTTTTCGTTGGTGGTGGAACAGATGCCCAAAGACTATCACGACGTTCCTACACTTAGATTGTAGATGCATGCCCGCAGAAACAAAACGGAAAGTCTTTAATAGTGTACTGCACCGTATCAAATCCTTACCTACCTATCCTATTATCCTTAAGATTAACCGGCTCCAGTAAATCATTGTCTACCGTAGCCATAAACAACGCATCTCCTCTACTGGATAGTATCGGCTATCCACGTCAGTAATTATATTTACCGATAACACACGCTGGGCTAGCCAATTTAATAGTAGCGTGTATCAATACAACGTATTTGTTCGAATGGTTATTAATAAAAGCTGATAGGCGGTTTTTGGGAAGGTTGGTTAATTAATCTTTTGGTGTTTAAATATTAGCAGAGAGAGTGTGGTTCGACAGATTTAATCGTCAAGTAATTTTAAAAACTCTATGGTGGCTCATGAAATCACTCAGAACAATTGTTATTTAAATTGTCTTCATCAATCATTGTATCCCCTTATTTTAAATTGAAATACGATGTTTTGAAAATCATATTTCATGAAACGAGGGTGTTAGGGAGCACGAGTGCGTGGTGTAAACGTTACGTAAATACGTCGATTTTTTAATTATTCTGATTGTGTTTGTTGAACACAATTTATCTAAAATGCTATAGAATAATTGTATTTTTCACGTTTAATTCGACTTATTTACGTTACGTTACAAACTTAATTCCGATTGAATAACTCGATGTTGCAATATTTAAAACATTTCAATAAGATAATACCACAACACACAGCTACAATGAGCCTCATTAGAAGGCTCAAGGTCACCAAAAGGGCAATGGAGAGGGCTATGCTCAGAGTTTCTTTGCGTGATCGAATCATAACTGAAGACGAGACGCAAGAGAACCAGGGTCACCGACGTGGCCCGAAGAATTGCCAAACTTAAGTGGCAGTGGGCAGGGCACGGATGGCCAATGGGGCCGAAAGGTTCTGGAGTAGCGATCGCGAACCGGAAGAAGTTGCGTTGGAAGGCCTCCCACTAGGTGGACCGATGACCTGGTTGCGGGAATCTGCTGGATGCACTTGGAGGAGTCCCATGTCCAGCAGTGGACGTCTTGCGGCTGGAATGAATATTAGAAACTAAAAACAAAAATGACATGTATCCCGAACGTCGTTACAAAACACGCCCCTATCCGGAAGTTTTAATTATCATGGTTGTTTACAGTAACTCATTGTTTTGAACCGTGGTCATGTGGGCACAATTTGTTATGTAAATACACGGCGGCCTGTGGTTATTTAAATATAAAACAACAAAACTCGGTACACCGCAAATTAATTGAAAACTGAATTACTTTGTGTCCTTTCCTAATATCACGAAATTTAACGTTTTCTAGGGTTCCGTAAAACGAAATTCTAAAGATAGCTATATAATTTCGACGTGACCTCTGTCTGTTCGGATTGCACACAGCCACTTTACTCAATCGAACTATATCGAAGAAAATTGGAGAGGGCTCATTCTCGTTTTAGGGTTCCGTTCCCAAATCGCAAAAGGAAGCCAAATAGATTCATTCGTTCTGTCTGTCTGTCTGTTTGTCTGTCTATCCGTCCGTATGCCACAGCCATTTTACTCTGGCTCAATTAATTTGCGCTGTACCGTGTTTTGTTGTTTTATATTTAAATAACTACAGGCCGCCGTGTATTTACATACTACGCCTTGTATTTACATACTACGCCGTGTATTTAGAGACCACACTGTTGAAAATTGAAGAGCCAGCTTGCTCTCCAATTTTCAACTGTGTGTGTGTGTGTGTCTTCTTCTATGAAATTGAAATGTACATACCCTTCTCATCATCCATCAACATACATAATTCTATCTGTAACTGTATAGCAAAGATAGATTTCTGTTCGTGGAGAAACGCGACGTAGATATTTGATTGAAAATCCCCAGTGTGCCTAATCTAATCTGTACCGCAAATTCCCACTGTTGGGACAAGACTTGCGTTCGGGCTTTCCCTTTTATGTCAATTTGTAGCAATTCTTGGTAAAGTGTGAACACTATTCAGTAATGTCGATTGCCATTTAAAGTCGAAAGGTAACTAAACTAGTAAGTAAGTAACTAAGGTAAGTAACTAAACTTTAGCATGTCCAGATCCAGATTAAAATAATCAGGGAACAGAGAAGCCGGCAGTGAATTCAAAGTAAGTAGTGGCCAGGTCAAAAGTACTCTACTTATATGTTAAAATGTTCGAAAATACATGCCTGGGTTTTGCCTGCATTGAACTTGACCAGATTAGCATCGCCCCAAGTCAAGGGAGGCGTGACGACGTAGAAGCGTTTCTATGAGATTGATTTTTTGGAGAAAACACTGTATAAGAAACAGTAAAGAGTTAATTGGGGAGAGCTTTGTCAAAGATTTGCAGTGAGAGAAATACAGAACAGATAGAATACAATTAAAAACAAAACATTTCTCTTGTAAATTGAAACATTGAGCAGTTTTAAGCTATAATGTAAAACTGTTGACATACAATGGCCCAAATTAAACTTTTTATTATACAGATAGCTAGATTGTATAAACAAAGTGATCCCCGACACAATGTAATTAAGTGCAGTGCGTAACAAAAGGTCATCGTCAATATACGCCGGAAGCTGACTAAGTGACGGCAAAAGGTGATTGGCGTTGTTTATAAGCGACGCTAAGTGACGTATTCTGTGAAATGCTTTACAAGCGACATTAAAAAATGAGGTCATGAGGTTCTGTGTTCGATTCCCAAGTCGGTTATAGTGTTATTGGGTTTTTCCATCAGGAATTTGTCAGTAGCAGCCACGGAATCTGGATTTGTTCCCGGTTGATGACAATAGGCTCGCCCCTAATAACATGGGACTTAAACATAACTGCCGAAATGTTGGTGTACTATCAGTATACCTCTGCGTAACCATTCAGGGATTACAAGGCGTGATGGTATAAATATGTGTTTATGTGAATAAAAATATTTGATTTCAATACAAAATGGGTTTGACTCTATACAGTTAATTAGACACAGGAAGAGAGAATGAAATAAAGAGAAAGATAGGAAATGAGTTTGTTATATTATTTTTCTTAGCGTGTCGATGGCCATCTAAATTGAATCGGCCCAGAATTTGGTGACTAGTTGGGCACCCTCAATAGCGTCCAGCAGCTTTTGTAACGTACTGACAACAGGCTGTCCTGTTGTCAGTACGTTACAAGAGCTACCTGTGTAGCACCTAGCAGTCCTATCTGTGTAGGACTCGATATTATGTATTATTGGTTGAACTTCATCTTGTAGGCACGGCTATGCTTCTATTCTCTTCTGACGCACAGAACCGTCATTTTAAGCGACAAAAAAGTATAGGAGCATGGAAAAATATGATTCCGTGCAGGTGAGGAGCAACCCTAAATGTGAAACTATTGGGGAGACCTCCATTCCAACAATGGTACAGAATAATAATTAAATTACCTGAATTACTTCTGTAGCTAGATGGGGCACGGTTAGTTTTAATTTGGAACTGAAGTACTTATATTTGTATAAAACTTGTTGCTATCCACGGAAGAATCAAAAACCATGGCTGAAGTTTTGTCAGGGGACATAAAACCTTCCCCTGATTAAGTATTAATAATATAGAGTATCTTTAACAAACGAAACGGAAAAGGGCAAAACGCCTGAAGCATTGAGCGTCCCTCTGATTGTATAGATTACAACTCAATCAGGTAATAATGAGATTTAAATGTTAAAAGTCCTTGAGAACTCTTCGACAAGAAATCTTATGATCTCTCTCAAGGCAAAATCAGGCGATCGATTGAGGTAATTTATAAAGCTTTCTAAGTAAGTACATGGTAGGTATATCAGAGCTTTTAAAGTGGTGTGTACTTGTATTGTCTGAAACGGGTATGGAAGGAAGTGATTTTTCTTAAATATATAAAAATGGTAGCTGTTCCAATCTTAACTCATCTGACTAACCTGTGCTTTAATAAAGGCGTCTTTCCGGAAGAACTAAAAAGATCCATTATTACACCTGTACACAAGGGAGGGAACAGAGACGATGTCAACAACTATAGACCAATATCAGTCCTACCGGCAATTTCCAAAATTGTGGAAAAACTAGTAAATAATAGGCTCATTAGCTACCTAAGTAAATACGACTTACTGTCGCCTACACAATTTGGGTTCAGACAAGGTGTATCAACCGAGGATGCAGTAACCGCCCTAACATCGCTAGTAGCTGATACTATGGATAGTGGCAACAAATGTGTTACTGCCTTCTTGGACCTGAAAAAAGCGTTTGACACCGTCTCTGTTCCAACCCTGGTGAGTAAATTAGAAAAATACGGAATAAGAGGAACCCCACTTGCTCTTTTCAAAAACTATCTATGTAATAGGAGGCAGAGCGTTAGGATTGGAAAGTATACCAGTGACTACGCGGATGTCACTTACGGCGTACCGCAAGGAAGCGTATTGGGTCCAACTTTATTCTTAATTTATATCAACGATCTCTGCAATTTAAATATCAAAAACGCCAAAATTTTCTCTTACGCCGATGATACGGCTATTGTCTTTTCTGGTGCTTCTTGGGAAGATGTTGAGTACACAGCTGAAATAGGGATGGCTAGGATAGCCAAATGGTTAAAAAAAAATTACTTACCCTGAATACCTGCAAAACTAATTTTGTGTGTTTCAGTATTAGTGCACGGACTGAACCGACGGATGATTTTAAAATTAAAATACACGATTGTGAGGACTTCAAGAATAAAAATTGTAATTGCCCAAAAATTAATAAAGTAAAACAAACCAAATATTTAGGGGTAGTAGTAGACCAGAGATTATCTTGGTATCCCCATATCGAACAAGTTGCTAACAGGGTTAGAAAACTGTGCTGGTTTTTTAGTACACTGAGACATATTGCCAAAAAACATAATTAGTCGTAATAACACTTCTAGAAATCTCCTTAATGAGATATACGTCGCTTTGGCTCAGTCTGTCTTAGTGTACTGTATTCCTAACTGGGGAGGATCAGCAAAAACTAAATTCTTAGAAGTAGAGCGTGCACAACGTGCCCTGATAAAAATTATGTATTATAAGAAGATGAGATATCCCACAGATAGTCTTTATAACTTAAGCGAATTACTCTCAGTAAGAAAACTATACATAGTTCAAACTATATTAAAGAAACACAAGACCCTACCTTACGATGCATCTAAACTAGCAAAACGAAGAAAGCATGCTGTTGCAGAAGTCCCCCAAACAAAAACTTTGGTTGCCTCTATGCAATTTAATACACGGTCTGCTCGGTTATATAATAGAATAAATAAAGAAATATGTATATATAAAAACCAATATTATGAATGCAAAAAAAATATACTGAAATGGATCAAACTACTTACTTATAATGAAACCGAAGAGCTCCTGAAACCCACGACATAACCTATATTCTCACACAGGCACACAAAACACACACATACACGCGCACACACACACTCACTCACACACACAAAACTATACATAAGCAAATTGTCTACTTACTTAAGATAAAATAATGTTATTAATATTTTTCTTTTCTTTTCTTTTTTTGTTATGGAACAGCGGAGTCTTCTAATACAGGCATTGTTTGCTTAAAAGAAGGCTCCAATCACAAACTAAGTGCTGTAATCTTTTTAAAGAAATAAACTATTTTGAATTTTGATTTTTTTTTTTTGATTTTGATTTTTGAAAATGTACTTAATTTGGCCAGACTTGTAGTTTGTTTTAGCTTGGATCCAAAGTATCAGTCACTCGAGGGATGTTGGAATGCTACTGGTTTAAAATACAATGCCAGTGCAATGCTCTGTGCTGTTATTCCGGCCAAACATCCCTAATTCGTCACGTTAGCATTTTCTAGACCTCCCTCGGCGACGACCTGGGGGAGGCCTTTGCCCAGCTGTGGGATAACATAAGCAAAGGAAAAAAATACAACGAACTTAAATTGTCTGTAAATTCGAACCACAACAGTGACTGACTGTTTGATAGTATAAATTCGCTATAATACAGCAAATCGATTTATTGTATCAATTTAACAGAAACATTTCCGTAGGTACTGTCTATTTCTCCACAAAGAATAAATTCTCCTTGGCGTGATTTTAAGTCGACCAAACGGCATCCCCTTATCGAGTGTCAGCAAGATAGTTCGCTAGTACCGTTATACCCTAGAGATGGCATCGACAGGGAAATTGCGGGTAGAGACAGTCGCCTTACAAGAACAAATAGGTGTTCTGTTTTTCGAAAAGAGCAGAAATGGTACAAAAGGGATGATAACCGACTAAAAAAAATATGATTCTGTTTAGTCCGTCAGTTAGATTATCAAAAAATATTGGATACGTGTTTTTTGTTTTAACAAATTAATCAAATTTACGAAGATAAAACGTGTCAAAGATCATAAGTGAGGGCTGTGACAGGGAGAGTGTGTGAGAGGGAGAGAACCTCACAGCGTCCAGGCCGCCGCGGGAGGCGCCCCGGGCGCCGTCGGGGGCCACCGTAGGCGCGGGCCTGTGGACGGTGGGCTATGGGCTAGCTCGCCGTCCGTCCGTCTCATGACGACAGGCCGTGTCGACGGCGCGTTCGTGTTCCACGCGTGCCTCAAAGAGAGTCAGCTAAAAGGAAGGGGTCCGCAAGGACCGATGCCTGCCGGGGTTGCGGGACTGTTCGAAAGAGATACCGTGGCCCCGGAACACAAAGGGCGATGAGGGGAACATGGATGGGTTTTAGTCAGTAAAAGTCTGACACTCCCTCCTGCTCCGCCCAGAGCGGGAGAAGTCATTTGATGATTTCTCATCCGAAAAAAATAAATAAAAAAAAAGTGCTTGTGACGTCACATTTGAGTTAAAAATGTACTCAAATGCGACGTTACACGAGTTTTCGACGCACAATCGTTTTCATTTTTTGTTTGCGTGAAAATAAAAAAATGAGTCCAATATTTTTTGGAAATCTATTTGACGGACGGAATTATAGTTTTTTTTGTCATCTACCCTAACAGCAAATAATTGTGTGACTAGTCAGAACCTTCTTAGAATCTACAACTATCGGAATCGGAGCATAAGAACTGCTAACTATTAACTCCTGACGGGGTAGGCAGAAGTGTACCTAAAGACTGTCCGTTATTTACAAACCCCAAGTTAGGCCGCGAGCCTTTTGCCATCAAATGGGCAGGAATTCAGACACCAAGTTGGCTTTTAGGAATTCCTCATCGAAAAAACGCAAAACACAGACACACAAAATCCTCCCCTACCAAATAGTACACCCACATGTCGCCAGTTATGTTAGTCTCATGTAATGAGCCTACTGCCATCAACCGGGCACAGAACCTGACTCCGTGGCTGCTACTGAGATTATTCCTATTGAAAAAACCCAATAACACTTTGCCCAACCGATGAAAAAATCTCTCGAGGACTATTTTCCAAGATATAGATAGTTCAAGACAACAAATTACATCATTCTGTACCCACACCCCGCCAAACACGTGTATTTTGTTACTTATCTATGACAATAGATCATATGCCGTTCTCCTTTCAAATTTCCCCCCAGCTGTTTGACAAATGACACTACCTACCCACACCTAGCGGGAGCTACCTTCCTGCCGTATATCGTGTCGACGGTCCAGTTTGAGCACGTGCTTCTACCGGAGATGACAGGCTATACTGACGGGAACTCGACATGGGAAACTTTTGCACGGTAGCACCGTTATCAACAGCACGTGTATTTTGGGGCTTATAGTGATGATGTGGATTTGGGTCGGGTTGCATCGTTTTTCGGACGGAATTAAGGCCTGTCTTTATTTTGGTTGCAAGTTGTCTTCATGTATCATTTATTTAGTCTACAGGGTCCACAACGAGCATTTGTGAACCGCATAGCATAACATTGTGGAATGGAATAAATATATTGAGTCTAGACCTATTACCACGTATTAGTTCTTCCCCGCGGCTTCACCCGCGTGGGTATCGGAGAATATCCCACGGGAACGTACTAACAGAATAAAAAGAATCTATGTCCAATTTAGTCTATGTATGATCCAGGTCATGGTTTATCTGTGTGTCAAATTTCCTCAAAATTCATTCAGTCGTTAAAGCAGGAAAAGTTTACACACAGACAGAGTTACTTTCGTATTTGGAATATTAGTATTACATCAAATATTGCAGCAAATCCTTTCAGTCGCCTCTTTAGATAAAGCAACAAAATGTTATGTGCTGCATCGTACAACACATTTATCAATAAATATTCAGAAGATAAATGTATATAATACTATGTATATAGATAATGTGATACATCATGCAACTCAAATAAATGCGTTGCATAATGCGTAGTCTCTTTTGTCTGTGATTTACTTAACACACTACTACTACTACAACAGCCCATAACGTCCACTGCTGGACATAAGCCTCTCTCATGATGGGAGGAATTTGCCGTAATCTCCACGCTTGGCAGGCGGATTGGAGATCGCAGTGATGAAAGACTAACAGAAAACGCTGCTGCCCATTCTCTGGTCTACGGAGGCGCAAAGTGTTCTGCCTCAGACATTAGTCGCCTTATACGACACCCGTGAGTGTAATGGGTTGGTTCTATTCTACTCTGCCGGATACCACACGGCTATTTACTTAACAATCCATATCAAATACAAATAAGAATGAACCGCTTTCCTGTCATTCCTGTATAATTTTCAAGTTTACCTCAAGCTCAACTAAATCTGTCACTAACCACATATTTATACAAACAGGAGGGGCGGCGTGCACACACGCTGCTATTCGCCCAGTGAATAGCTAGCATTAGCATAATGAGAACTGCCGCGTCTCTTAAAACAGATTTCAAGTGTTGTGTATCTAAACATTCGTGGGGGAAACTTTTTTGCTGTCTGTTCTGCGGCTTTTTCAATATTTTTTACCAAAGAAATACTAAGAATAGTTGCCTTAGAAATGAATTTGCAGGCCCACTTGCACCAACCATCACTAAATCATTATCTGCCTAGCTTTTTCCCAACTAAATTGGGGTCGGCTTCCGGTCTTACCGGATGCAGCTGTATTTTACCAGTATTTTATATGGAGCGACTGCCCATCTACAACCTAACTTCACAAGCTAGTACTGGGTAATACGATACCCCTTGGTAAGACTGTTTGTCAGACTTTCGGGCCACTGACTACTTGTAACGACTGTCAAACATCTACAAATGACAGCCACCAACGGCTTAACGTGCTCTCCGAGGCACGGAGGAAACTCGGTATAATGGGTCACCCATCCACGGACCAACTTTAGTAAGCACGGCTTAACCTAAAGACCGACCCTCTAGTTTAATTATAAACGTATTTTCAAACAGACAATGTATCTCTTTCATCTTAAAACAATTGACAGAAACAGAATGATGCTCGAAATACGTTTAGCATTTACGTAGTTATATTCAAGTCAAAGATGAGTAAATTTACCACCTACGCTAGTAAAATTAGAATACGAATATCATGTGATGATTCAAGTTAAAAATCTCAATAAAATACATAATGTTTACTCGTTTTCGGAAATATGTTCAAGCTAAATAAAAATGTGTATTAAATACAAATTGAAAAAACTAGTAGGTATGAACTAACGTCTTCTAAGGCTTTATTTCTCTTCATCTATAACACAAGACTGTCACCGCACGTCGCTCCGTGTGTCATAAGGGAAATGAGCGTAAAGAAAATGACAATAAGAAATGTATTCTTTTGTCGTACAGTAAGAAACATTCGTTATGATTTCAACTTCTTTACGCATAATTAAATGCGTTTCGTTATAATGAAGCTTCATCTGAAGGGTTTGATATGAAATGGGTTTGGTACTGAGACAATGACCCGCAGATTTAAACTTTTCAATAGAGATAGATCTAGGAACCTTAGAACGTTGAATATCCCTAAAGATGCATAGTGAAATATTATTAAGTTTAAACTAAATCATACGAGCGTGGAACCCAATACAGAAATACGCTTGTACGATATGACTATATACAGAAAGCACAGTTAATAGAAATCTCTATTCCTAGACAGCACGTTTACAAAAAATAAGAAGCAACACTAACATCAAAACTAATTACTGTACCATAATTAAAAAGACAATGTATAGTTTGCAGGAAATAAATGTTTTTTTTACATAGTGAATTGTTGTAGTTAAACTTCGACGGTATAAATACGGCAAAAGGCCGCGTTCCCACTTTGTCGAACCGACAGATAATCGTATAGTTTTAAGTGTCGTGGCTAGTGTATTTAAATGGAGGTGTTTACATACAGGACGACGCGATTACTGTCGTCCACGACAGGGGACTAACCGACCCGCAAAAAAGAGTGAACACTTGTCTTTGAAGATCGTTCTTGTTTTCAATTCCAATAAGGCTGTTGCAAACGTTTACAATTAATTCGGAGAAGATAACAGATTCCAACTCATTAATAAACCAGCAATAAAGTTTTCTAAAAGGTTTATTTATTTTCAACCAGTTATGGAGGGTCAGTCATTAATTGAGTAATAAAAATTCTGGTCGCGTTTTCCTGGCTGGTGGATCTGAACACCTGTCACATGCTACGGCATCTGGTGTCTAGCACCGACATAATTTGGATATGTTGTGTTCTCACTCAACACACTCAGTTATGTTATTATAAATGTTTATCCCAAAATTAGAAAATACCTTGATTATGAAGAATTTAGACACTCTTTTTTTGATTGGCTGCCTCGTTGGTATAGTGGCCGCAAACGCGACTGCTGAACATAAGGTTCTGGGTTCGATTCCCGGATCGGCAAATTGTTATTGCGTTTTGTCCATCAGAAATTTCTCAGTGGGCCTAAAACGGCTGCTTTATCAGAATCATAATATATAAACATTGAAAATTCTTAAGATGGTCTTTAAGGTTATGGTCATAAAGTCCATTTTAAGAATTTTAAATTTTTAACGTGAATCATATTATGATTCCGATAAAGCAGCCATTTTAGGCCCTCTGTACAACCACGGAGTTTGGATTTGTGCCCTGTAGATGGCAATAGGCTCGCCCCCAAATACAACTCTGCCTAACCTAACCTTTCGGGGATTACAAGCGTCCTGTTATGTGTATAATAAAAAAAGGGGTGTCAAAGTTTGTATGAAAGTCCTATGTTTTTAAAGTTAGAGGCATGAATGTGGGCTTGAATGTTCCTTTCGGCTTCTAAGTGCTCACTAAGAAAAGGTTTTACGAAATTCGGTCAAAAAAAAATCTTAAAATATTTATAATTTTAGAAAAGCTGTTTCTCATTAGAAATCGCAGCCAAATGTTAATATTAAGTCTTATTGGGTAATTTTGTTGTGACCCTACAGGGTTCATGTGCGTAAGTAACATCTACTACACACATTGTAGTCACTGCGAGATATTAGAAAGGCTTTAGACGCTATCAAATTAAATAATTTACAGACAAAATAAAATGAGGGTCATGTCGCCAATCTACAAAATGGCAAATTCAAATATTTTATTTATTTCAATAAATAAAATATTTGGATTTGCCATACAAAATGAAAAAAAAAATTACAAAATGGCAAATTCAAATATTCTATTTATTTCAATAAATAAAATATTTGAATTTGACATACAAAATGACAATTTTTTTACAAAATGGCAAATTCAAATATTTTATTTATTTCAATAAATAAAATATTTGAATTTGCCATTTTGTAGATTACTAAGGTCTTGTGATGTATAAGGTGTAATGCAGGTATGAGGTGAGGAGGAAAATGTTATCTCTGGTTTCACTATGGATTCGTTCTAGTGTTGGATAGAAAAATATAATTGTGTCAGCCTTTAGTTAATCTCTTGGACTTAAGTATCCACTTAGCCAGATAATCCAGGTAGGTACATACTATGGATTAAATTCTCTTATACATACATACTTCAATGACTTAAAAAAATGGCCATAATTATGAACTAATGATATATTCATTGCCTTACTTTAACCCAGATTAGTATTCAAACTCCTGAAACACTAAAGCGGGAAACATAACTATCTTTTTTATAAAGTAGAGTAGATTGAAACAACTGGAAGGTATGAGAAGAGGCGTTTCCCCAGCAGTGGGATGACGCAGACTAACAGTATCAATATCGGAGAAGTTGAAAATTTTACAAATCAGTACCTACCTACATAAAAAGAAAGTTTGATAACTGAATTAATTTAACAATTTAATTTTGTGGCTTGCTAATTATCCTTAACTCCGTATCAAGGGATCAACTATGAAATTTTAATAAACGCCATGGCCGATGGGAATATTAAGTTAAATACTTTAGTTTAATAAGATTATCCACAAAATTGGACTCTGGTTTTAGTCAAATTAACGAGTTTTGCTTTGAGGAAAGACCACTAGACCACAACAGCTAACTAACTATGGCCACAACTGAGAAATTTCTGACGGAAAAACTCAATAAAGAAACGGTACTAGGCGGTTAGCAGTTTTAGCAGTTGGAGCCTGGATTTTAGCGAGAGAGCGAGAGCGATGAGACTTAAAATATATATGACCGGTGAAATGTGCGCTTGCACATATACACCTCTGTCGGGCTATTCCGGAATAGGCTTGTGTACTGAAAAAATCCAATTAGTCCGTATTTTTTCTTTTGTTACATAAACCAAAATTGACGAAGATATGACGCTTTTGAAATTCTCAATACGTCACTATAATTTTTGTCGTGTGTTTTGTCGTCGGCTAATTTTTGGTGCGTTGTGACGTCACGAGCCCCCCACTTCCGAGTTTTGATGCGTTTTATCTTTGTCAATATTCATTGATTTACAAAAAAATTGTGTCCATTATTTTCCAATGCTCTAACAGACGTACTAAATAGATATGCAATTTATTGATAGTGGAAACTAGACTAAGTATTACAGGCGTTGTGATGTTATAAACATTGTGGTCATGTGAAATTAATATTCCCATGTAGTATTTGCCGTTGGTGGCTGACGATATAACCTATTATAACGATATTAAGCATCTATTAGGATAATTTGCACTCACAAGCATCCCGTAGAATAGATTACAAACGACTTGATTAAATCGATATTGCTTTGCTTGCACACTGACAGATTTATTACCATAACTGCATTTAGATGAATATGACAATATTGTATTGTACAGAGAGAATCTGAGTCAGTTTCGAATAAATCAGAATATCTTGTTCCTTGTTGGTATTCATTGGTGTGGGAATGATAACATGGTAACAGAGCCACTACAATCAACTGTTGTCGGTGAATATTGCAGTTGACGGAATTTAAGGCATTGGCCATGGTGACCAATCTTACCGGAGACTTTCTATGGACGTGCAAGATATGATATGATACATCACCATGCCGAGATGGGGCTTTTGGCCTCGTACAGGAGACCAATTTCATTTGTTTTATCTTTTTCTTTTGTTTACTTTTTAATGAAATTCCGTTTAATTGTTAATCAACCATATTTTTTGTGAGTCCTGTGAGTCTAACAAATATTTTTTCTTCTTTCAAACTCAAACTCAAACTCAAACTCAATGCATTTATTTCAATTAGACCATTACGGCACTTTTGAATGTCAAAAATACAAAAAAGAAAATCAAAGCTACAGTCCCAGTCACAAGGCATAATAACTTGAGAAAGTACTGTAGTTGCCCATTCCCTAGCCTGCTTTATTTTTAGATATTAAGTGTAGCGCACAAGTGTACGCACACAGGTGCACCCTCTCTCTTACCTCGCCCTCAGTCCGATGGGACGGTAATGTGGCACGACCAAAGTGTGATCAGATCTCGTAGTCCACAGGCACGACTATAACTGAGCGTGAAGTCCTCGGTTCGATTCCCAGGTCGTGTAAAGTGTTATTGGGTGGTTTTTAGTAAAAGCCCAGAATTTGGAAGGTAAGGATGAGAAACTCCCTTGCAGTTACGTACTTGTGAGTGTTAAGTCAAAAAAGCAATGCCTATTATGTTTTTCGGTGGATAGCATTTCAACATTCAGAGCTAAAATGTTGAATATTTACTTCAAAATTATCCATTCTAAAATGTACAACCTAATAATAATTTCGTCCACGATTCACGCTGCTAAATTAAACGAAATGTATTATGATCTCGTACTACTGGCGTAATTCTACTTAATCCAAAAGGGTAAAATCTAGCCATGGGTACAAAGGCTCACAAAATTAGTGGTTGGGCCTTTAAACCCTTTTTGGTATAAAGAGACCTCGGACTATGATTTTGTAAATGGATGCTGTTGACTGCGATGTATTTGAAATAGTCATTGCATTGTTACGATTGGTTTGTAAAAAGAAATGTCTATGAAGTCACATGGGTTGATCTGATATAAGAGTTATTCCTTAAAAAAAGATTATTTCAAGATAAAACGTAATCCCCGAAGAGCTTAACAGAGGTGTACCCATACTATACTAATGCCATCAATCGGACCCAAATCGAATCCTGATTCGGGCTGCTATTGAGAAAACCTGATGAAAAAGCAACCAAAATAAAACAATCATTAATATTTGTCTTTAGACCATCTTGTGACCATCTTGCGTCACCAGTTAAAGCATGTGCCAAATCTAAATCTGATACTGGTTGAACTCCTAGATACAATGAATGGACACCAGGTAAAATGGCCTATCAACGGCCAAGATTTATTTAGAAGCTGAGGTCGGCATCCGGCATACCGGGTAAACTATCCCTGTACTTTCTACAGCACTGAAAATGACTGTGACAACAAAACAAACAAAATAACCGGCCAAGTGCGTGTCGGGCCACGCGCAGTGTAGGGTTCCGCAGTAGCTCGTTATCACAATATAGAACGAACCCGTTGGTACAGCGCCATCTAGCGGCAGCTTTGTAAAACTTATGATAATTTATTATGTTTTATTTTAGTTTTTTTTATTTTAGATTGTTTTTCAGTCTTCACCCGTTATAAACGAGCAACTACTTCATCTTAGTCACTTTATAGGTTTTATTCTAAGGATTTTGTATTTGGTACAAAATTAACCAACACCCAAGTTCAACGACTATTACTGCTAAACTAAAAAAGTTATCTTAACCGCTATAGTTTTCCTTGAAAGTTCATGAAATGCACTATCATCGTGATTTTTTCCAGATTTTTCAAGCCAGCAGTTTAGCTTTTAGAGGGGGGGGACGCCCTACTGGTACTAAAATTTGCACTTTAAAGTTTAGTATTTCGTAAATGGAGCATTAAATCGAAAAGTAGTATTAGCACCCCTAAGTCATTTTAAGACCTATTCAACGATACCCCACACGATGGGGTAGATGACGAAAATAAAATTCATCCCCACTGCACATGTACCTACCCTAAAAAAAAATATTTTCCAAAATTTTGTTTTTCCGCTGTCGGCGTTATTGATATACACACTTCTACAAAATTACAGCTTTCTGGTACTAACGGTCTCTTAGCAAAACCTCGGACAGACAGACAGCCAAACAGACGGACATGACGAAACTATAAGGGTTCGTTGTCAGAACTACGGAACCCTAAAAAGCAAGATCAATTTTATTGTGGTTAAATCTCAGATTTGATTCCACAAACTAAAACCATTATTCCATCTTTTGGGCTCTAACGCAGTCGGATAAAAATAATAAAAAACCAACAAAAAAACACTAAATATTTCTGCGTTTCTAATCAACCAACTTAATTGTGCCTGAAAATACCATATTCAGTAAGTTTATTACCCTCGTGCTGAAATTAATTTGAATTTCAATAAAAAAGTCCGTAACAAATGCCTTCGACACAATATCCTAATGCGAAAGTTTGAGTATGGAAGTATGTATGGATGTTTGTTACTCTTTCACGAAAAAACTACAGAACGGATTTGGATGAAATTTTGCATACAGATAGTTTATAACCTATATTAAAATATAGGATAATTTTTATCCCGGTAGTAAGATCCCATGGGACATCATCAAACATCACGCGGGCGAAGCCGCTGGCAGAATCTAGTCATTCATATGGGGTCCCTCGATACTCATTTAAAAATGGTGGATATCATATATTTTTTGGCAAACAACATTGGCATGGTAATAATATTTTTTCATTAAGCAAAACTCATATTGCTTTTATTTGGATTGTATACTAAACGGCATTAAACGATTTCGTTATATGAAATTAATTCTTCTGGGAAAATTTCCATTTATATTTATTGAATCAATTCTTAGAATCTGTAATTTGAAAAGAAATATGATTTTGATGAAATATTATTCAGCAATAATCAAAATCAAAATACTTTATTTCACATAGACCTACATGGGCACTTATAAAATGTCGAAAAGGTGCACGGTTCGGGTTGGTCGTTTCCATGGAGAAGAACCGGCAAGAAACTCCATGGTTTTTCTTTCATTCATGTCAGTCATTCTTTTATTAGTAATAGAATCAAAAATAATTTCCATTCAATTATCACTTGAGGCGTACATTCCAAGATTTTTTATCTTTTGCAAGATCTACTTATACTTCTATACGTCTCCCGAGTGGGATTCACAAATGGCCGATGAGTATAATAATTAATTATCAGCACCACACTTCTCACGATAACATGGCTATACTCTTTCAGCAGTCTATCTTCTCTATTATATTGGAAAGTCAGAAAGGATGCAGACGGATATCAGCTGCCAATTTATTACGATACCCTATTCTAAGACTACAGTCTCACAAGAAAAACCAAACACCTGTAAGTCTGTATCTGGAAGATACAGAATTCAGTTCAAAGCATTTAAAGCCCATTTAAATATTTCATAACAAAGCCAACAATGTTTACCAGGCGCTCATAAAGAAATGGAACAATTTCAATGCAAAGTAACGGTTGATTTATGAGTTCTAAATCCTCCATTCATTCCTATTCACGCACCTACCAATGGTAGGTATTTGCATGACAAACATTTAAAACGAAGCGTTTAAACCTTAGATATTAAAGATGTTAGCAGTGACTTAAGCTAGGTGTACAAAGGCAAAGTTTTCGCAAAGGCAAAGTTTTCGTTTCGTTTTTTTTCAGTGAATTCGCAAGGTTTTAGCCAAATCCCTTTGTGGAAGTTGTTCTTGACTATGAATTGGTGTGAGTTGTTTTGGGTGTGATCTTGGTTTTTAGAATGTGAAGTGAAACTTATCGCGAGTCAAATCGGTCGCTACAAACTACACATTTTTTTTTATAAACACTGTCTGACACACAAGAAGTCAAATAGTCAGGTTGCTGTCACTAATGTCAAATGTCAGTCACCACGAATGGCGGGAATTTGGAAGGTAAAGCGTACCGGCACCCTGGACTTTTACATGCTGGTGCTAGTAAGCTTGTGACTTGGTAAGTTAATTGTATTATCAGTCCTGCTACCAACTGATGCTGCAACACATTAAAGATTGTTTGCATAGATGCAGTAGAGATTTATTAAGTAGAAACGCAATTTTGTAATAAGCATTGCTTCTGTTAAGTGATGATATCTGCCACCTTTAAGTTTTTAGGATTACCTTGGTGTGCAAGTTGAAAATAACGGATAAAACATTTGGTTTACTATTGAAACCTTGCAGTGGGTCACGTATTGGTTTTAGGACAAAAAATAACAACTTTGGTAAAGAAAAACACATTGCGGTCACAGAAGGCTATGTCTAAACAGCCTTGATAAAAACACTATAACAACAACTAAAACATCGTCACGATTCTCCTGGCCTTATCCCAATTTATCTTCCATACTGCTCTATTAGTCGTCATCTCATGACCTCGTCCTCTTTCTAGCCATAATATATTTTTATACAGTTCATTAACAATAATCAAAATGTATGTAAACAAGTATAATATCAGTAACACTCACGTCTTCGCCAATCCTTCCGCGTGAAAATATAACCTTTCCTACTGGCATTTTTGGCACAGGCAATTTGCTCTCCAACCCGAGCTTGTACCACAGAGGCAACCCATTTTTTGGCACAGCCCTCACTGGTTTTGGCACAGAATCGATCACTTTCTTCAGCTCCGTAGGTTTCCTCAATGTCATTAACGTGATATCGATGTTATCGAGATCTTCGACGGTTAGGTCCGTTACCTTCGAGGAAGACATTTTGTATTTTTAAATAACACAACGCAAAAAAATAATTTAAGAAAAAAAAGGCGCCACGCGCCCGCTTCACGGGTCCATTAAAAAATTTGACAGTTATTGATGTTCTATTTTTGAATGTGACGCCTATGTTGATTGGTTTTTAATTGCTTTTTCTAGACTGCCAGATAGCGGTACTATCAACATTTAAATAAAAAGTTTTTACTGTGGTTTTAATAATACCTTTTTAAAATTGATTACTACATAGATCTAACTGTGGATTTAACTCATTATTTTCAGTAATGAGTTTGTGGCTAAACTAGGGTAGTAAAATAGGTTAATAAATAACATCTCGTGCAACCGTCATGCTCACAGTATCTTGCAAAATGTAGAATCAAACCTTATTATTTATTTAGTATCGAAAAAAGATACAATTTTTGTCATGGGTGTAGACAGGAACTATAAATAGTCATCTACTACGACACTAACAGTATGTACTCCTTCCATCACGACAGTTTTATAAATAAACTAAATTGTGCCAAGAAGTTAAGTCAAACAGTAACCTGTGCTGCCAAATGATCACCGTATGATACGTCCTTCAGTTCGACACCCGTTAAGTACCGTTGCCAGCTGTTTCATCCCAAAATTAAACTGGCTTTGAGAGCTTAACTTGACATTATTTTTTACTGCTCGTCTGGCTTGTGTTGTATAATTTTGCCTCATAATAACATGAGTCTTTTGCACATTTATTAGCATTACGACAGCGGCTGTATCTTCTGTCTTGTTGTGGGTTCTACAACACACATGAAAGAGCGGCAGCACACCAAAGCTCTCGACAACCACCATAGCATGCCATCGAATCCAGTCTCTGTGGCTGACATGGGCTAGACGTCTAAAAACCTAGATCGAAAATAATATAAAACGTCAAAAAAATACGTGCTCAATAGGCTAGATGGGAATAAAATGATTTAAGTAGTTTCCCATTAGGGAAATCTCAGTAAATCTCAGGTACAGTAACCTATGTTTTTCTTTTACAATGTCGAGGATACTTAAACGGAAATTCACGAGTAGCATGCACTCATTATTATTTTATTTTACCCTTGTTGGTTTGTAGACCACACAAATTCTTGTCAAGAAACAATTTTGCATTGTAACTAGAAGATATTAAAGGACCATTATATGAGAACCTCACGTCCCGACCGCCGCGGGAGACGCCCTGGGCGTCGGGCGTCGGGCTTCGGGCTTCGGGCGCCGTCCGTCCGTCTTTTGACGACAGGCCATGTCGACGGCGCGTTCGTGCTCCTTACGCGCCTCAAAAAGAGTCAGAAAAAGGAAAGAGTCCGCAAGGGTCGACGTCTGCCGGGGCTGCGGGACTGTTCGAAAGAGAAAAACAAAGGGCAATGAAGAAACATGGATGGGTTTTAGTCAGTAAAAGTCTGACACTCCCTCCTGCTCCGCTCAGATCGGGAGGAGTCATTTGATGATTTCCCATCCGAAAAAAAAAGTACCATTATATAAATTGCCTACATAGTCCAAGAAGAAAAATTATGCAATAAAGGATCTAAGTTCTAATAAACTACTCAAGCAAAGTCAATAAAGTTTATTATATGGGACCAAAACTGAGCTTCCTTTAGCAAATGAAAAAAAATCACGCACAGGGTGTAAACAGACCCTTCACGAAGCCGTCAACCAAGTATTCTGTACTTACATCAAACTAAGTAACTCTACGCAAATGTAATCGCTGCTAAACGACTTTTTTTTGGGGTTAAAAATCACGTTTTACGGTAAAACTCAATGTAACACACTCAAAGCATTGTGGTAATGGATGGATTGAATAGTACGGGGGTCGTGGAGGGGTTGAAAGTCAAAATCTTACATTAAAACATGTATTTAAAAAAACGTGTGAAAAAGTTGTAACTTTGACCCTCAATATCCATAACTATAGGTTCTCAGGTATGGTCTACAACAAAAAAATGATCGCAATGATAGGGAGAATAGTGACTTTCGGCTTCGTTAAGGGTCTTTTTACACCCTTTATATCGGCCAAGCAATCACGGAGTAATCAGTGAATATGTCACCGTAAGATTGTAAAAACCGTTAGATTGTAATCTATCTAGCGAGATTGTTAATTCTCGAAAGATTGTAAACCGAACACACAGCTAACAATTTAACGCATTATTTTTCGGTAGATCGAAGTGACACCAAAATTGTGAAATGCATGCGACGGAAATCAAATCAAAGTATCTCTGCCCCCATAACCGGGACTTGAACCCTGGAGACGGTTAAAAATAAATCTTATTTATGACTTTTCCTCAAAATTTCATTTCCATTTTCACTTCCTTTCTTCAAAAACTTTAGCCGTTCATTGATATTTTCAAACAATTTATTTAAAAGTATATAAACTCTGTCACATCAAAGCTCAATAAAGTTACGTTCAGATATCCAGTGAAAGGAAATTAAAATTCCTGGAAGGTACGCGGCGTATTGCGGCAAAACGTAGGGTTACTGGGTAAACGTAGCTTTACTGTGTAGGTACTAATTACCTACTTAGAAATACTTAAACTAAGTTTTGTAAGTAAATAAGTAAAGTTAGTTTAGTTTCACTACATATTATAAAACAAAGTCCTCCGCCGCGTCTGTCTGTTCGCGATAAACTCAAAAACGACTACACCTATTTTCATGCTGTTTTCACCAATGGAAAGAGTGGTTCTCGAGAAAGGTTTAAGTGATATTTGTTGGAGGATTGTGGGAACGGGATCAAAGTTTAATGATTGCTTTTGGTCGCGATAACCGACATCCACGCGGGCGAAGCCGCGGGCATCAGCTAGTGATGTTAAAAAAAATGTAGCAGGACACATTCCGCCATAATAATAGCATGTAAATTAAAAATATTTTTTACATATAGCATAATATTTTACGTGCGTTACATTGAGTACTACCGAAAAATATGATTTTTGACCCCAAAAAAAAAAGTCGTATACCAGATTTTTTTTTGCGTAGAGTTACTTAGTTTGATGTACATAATGCTTTGTTGACGGCATCGTGATGGGTCTGTTTACACTCTGTATATGTATTCTGACTACTGCTAGATGAAATACTAAAAATGCAGATACTACGTTAAAAATATTGCGTTTACTTAGGCAATCACTAAGGTGTTCTAATATTACAAAAATAGAAATTAGTTCGAATGATCGTTGATACTTAGTTCATCATCATCATTACCAGCCTATTAATGTTCCCACTGCTGGGACACAGGTCTCTCTTCTATGAGAGGGAATGGGCTGTTTTGGTTCTATGACATGCCGGTTTCCTCACGATGTTTTCCTTCAACGTTTTGAGAGCAGTGGTGATGAAATAAATTACACAAAGTAATGCGCCTGCCTGGGCCTACCCACGACTACTGTTCGTAAGTCGGAGACGTCACCACTGAGCAACCGCTGCTCTACTTTGTTGTTCGATTTTATTTTAGTTCTCATTCAAAATTCTGCGCGCTAACACAATGATTTTATTTGCATAAATAAATGAAATTAGCAGTCGTGAAATGTAACCTGTTAACGATCTGAGCCAAAATATTTTTTGTGCCTATATTATGTTGTTTTGTATTGGTCTAAACTGGAATAATTAAAAATGTAACTAAATTGTGTTAAAACGAACAAAGGAATAATAATCCGTTATAACCTTAACGTCCTAACCCTATAAATACACATCAAAAAAAGTTTGCGATCACTATGAAAAATCTAAATCTTTTTTGTTACGGTAGTTTGTTTAATGATTTCTTCCTCTTTCTGATTCTTTATTTAAAAATATAGATTTATAATATAAAACAGTAAAAAAAATACAACAAAGAATTTTTCTTGATAAAGTAACAATCTAAGCTAGTGATCACAAACTTTTTTTGATGTGTGTACTAATAACATTTTTGTTAGTATAAGCAACTTAGAAAGCCAAAACCTAGAAAGAAAGAAATAGGGAAAATATGATGACTTAGGTTTAATAAGTCATGCAGTGTCCATAACATCACATCCCGCCTGTAAACCCCGAAGATTCACACTATTTTATATGTGGTACATCTCTGCCTCTCTGGTGTACCACATATAAAATAGTGTGAATCATATGTCAATATATTCAGTCCAGAATGATGCCAACAGGAGACTGTATAAGTATGTGGGTTCGACCCGAGCGTTATCATTCACTTTATCATCCGCTGTTAATAACTGTGGCTGCGCTTCATTCAGATTTTAATTGCACATAAATAAGATTAACCAGCTATAATGCCTAAAGGCAAACTTATAGGCATTGAGCTACTACGTATAGAGAAGACAGCGCGAACAAAATCTGTGCTCCGTTCAACTGCAGTCGGCCGGCTGCAATTCGCTCAGTCGCTTGCTCGCTACAGCGGGTTAACCGCTCCCCGCGCGCCCCGCACTGCGCACACATTTTGTTCGCGCTGTCTTTCTCTATACGTAGTAAGTAGTAATAGCTCAATGTTTAAAGGGACTTTAATATTTGGTCACCATGGCAACCATTTTATGTGGGCATATACCACTACCACAAGCAATAGTAGGTACTTTAATGTCCCTTCTGTGCCATGATCTTTACCGGTAAACAAGCAAATTATTGCCTTTTAAGAGAATTAAAAAAAAACACACAGAACAGAAATTCGAAAGAAATAATCTAGTCGTATGTTTATATAAAACTGCAATATTTTTACTCAATTAATAGAAACCAAAAACACAATCTCTGTAGGAAACAAATGTCCAAGCGTATTGTTTTGTGGGTACATGTATTTCGCAAATAATTTTTAATTTTCTGTCTTTTAAATGAATTCAGTTCACCGTGGACTTTTATTTATATTCTAGAAATCATCGGCACATATCACATTCTTCTCTCTCCGTATCGCTGGGACGACAATATTTCTGATCGCCACTACCAGGTCAACCATTTTTAGGGCACGGAGGGCAGGATAAGTAGTGGAAAATAACTTGTTAAAAAGCTTTACGTATCGTAGATAGTGAGTGGCTGGAGGAACTCTGCCACAGTTTTCTGAGAGTATGAACCAAAGTATGCTTAAAAATAACGCCTACATTCCTAGAATATAGGTATTTTTCTAGATATTAATTTTAGTATATTTATTCATAAAATACTAATAAGGACTGCCTACTAATAATTCCGGTTCCACTCGTTAGTCGCGTGTTCTACTGTATGATTGCAATGTCACTTTGACTGACAAATTAATATATTATCCGACTTTTACTTTAGCGGACAAATTGGTGTAATGAACTGGCGAGGTCAGTCTTAATGTTTATTTTACATGCATTTTATCTATTTAAAATTGTATGAATATACCTTCAATGTTTAACCCGAAGCACAAAAAAATAAATAAATAAATATTGCTGGGCTTTCTAGTGCCACACTAAGCAACGGGGCTTGTGTCGTGAACACCGGATAGTTGATATACTACATAGATACTTTTTGTTTATAAATACATACTTTTTATACATATAAACATCCATGACTCGGAAACAAATGTCCATACTCATCACACAAACATTTGCTTCTACCGGGATTCGAACCCAGGACCCTAAGAACGTAAGGCAGCCTCAGTACCGCTGCGCCATTCGGGTCGTCAAATTGGCAATTTTTACAAAAAATATTGTAAATATGTATAGTTTTTTTTTTACAAAAATTATTGTAAATATGTGTAGCGTGAAGTTGCAGCGTATGATATCCTCGTATTTTATTTATTCATATATTCATTCATTGAATTACATTAATTTCTGTCTCGAATGTATATATTTTATGGGTTATAAATTCCAGTTTTTTCAATAATATTTTTAAACATCAAATGTGGTTCATTTGTTGTTCATTTGTTCAAAAATTTAGTGAAAATTCATACAAAATGTGAAGTTATCGAGTTTTATCGGAAGAGACAACACATCGTAGGTATCTACGTGAGAAATCTCTTTTATTTCAAAATAATTGTGACTAATTGCAATCTAATTTAACACAACTCAAATTATTATTATCTTCTATGTAGGTTCAACTTTGCTCCCTAAGAAATATTTTTCTGATTTTCCGCACACCTACAAGGATATAATTGGGTGTCGGAACTTGACCTGGTGAACTTCTCAGTCCTCAAGCCCCATCTTACATCGCTCCGAGAAGGAACGAAGTGGGCTATTCATAGCATCGCACATGTACATGGGTTACCGGGAACGCTCGTAGGCCCTCGACAGCACACATTTATGCCTACAGGTGGTTACGAACTGTGCCAAAGTGAGGTTCGTAGTTACGAGTATCTTGGTTAACGAAATCGAAGTATGATTTTTTTAGGTAGTAACTAGTAACTCAATCATACATACAACATCTTATATAACTTCACTCTTGTAAGCCCCGGAGGGATATTCAGAGGCGTACCTAATAGTATCCAGTATTATTGTCAACAACCGAGCACAAATCCAGACTTTGTGGCTGATACTGACGAACTCTTGATGGAAAATCCTAAAGAAAGAAAATTAAACAATAAATTTTAAATAAGGTTTCGTTCAGAAACTTTAAGCATCTTGCACCACAAATCGTTAAACGCGATTAACTGTCAATGGGGAGGCTAACTGTGGAACTAATGGCGCTAGCATAGTTGGTACCTAAACATCGTCATTGGTTAAAAAAGTGGTAATGTCATTGGTCAGATTAAGGCCAACTATGGTGGCGCCATCTGAGATTTACTTTGCCTTAGCCACCCCATTGCAATGGTTTGAAACTGACAAAGACATAGCGATGGTTTAATTACGTTTAGCGTTTGGTTGCTGGTGCAAACAGCCCAAGTTGAGGTAGACAAAATGGTTATAATTAAACCTGTGATGACGTCATATGCAAAAACGTTTTGTCAGATGATCCTGTGATAATATTATAGATACTTGAAATTCTCATAAGTGGCATTAAAGACTTATCGTCATTAACATATGCAACCAAACAGCAGCCTTATCGTAACGTAATTAAAGATCAAAGTGACTTTGACATTCAAGTAAGCGGCAGCAAGCCAACTGAATCTCTATTGTAACAGTAGTAAAGATCATTGAGATTTTGATTAAATAACTGATTGATTTGTTGAGTCGTATTTTTTACGAATGATTTGTTATAAATTAGGCTATTTTATTTTAGAAGAAGAATTAGGTTTTCCTGCTAAAAAATGAAAACCCTTGAAATTGTTAACAAAATCTGATTCAAATAGAGAAGGCATATTTTTATAATAATTTCACGCGGACAAACGTCACAGGGCACAGCAAGTAAATATTTATGTCGGCGATATATTGTAAAACATTTGTAATTTGTAATCTGCCTAGTCAGATTGTAAACTGTCGTAGTGAAACAGTCACATTGTCAAATGCATGCGATCAAACTATCTCTGCCCCCATCATTGGGACTTGGGGCACCCCTACGTTAGGTTAGTTAGGTTCTTTTAAACCCTGCAGGCAGAAATGGCTCCATTGACTACGCTTTTTAGGCGAATATAAAGTGTTTTGAGGTTAGGTTACATTAATCGGTTTTTCTCAGGAACGATACTTTAACTTTTCATGGGAGTGGTACCAGAGGGCAAAGGGGACTCCTGCCCCTTCGCGGGAGGTGAGCTCCATTGCATGCATTTCACAATTTGACGGTTTCACTTCGACACTTTACAAACTGACTAGGCAGATTATAAAATGACATGTTTTACAATATGACGCCGACGTATATAAAGACAGGTAGGTAATTAGGTACTTCCCCTATTACACACATCAAAAATGTCTAGGGATCAAGCATTTTTATGCGGATTTCTTGAGATTGAGATGTGGCTTTGTAATAAATTTATGATTTTATAAATTTATATGGATCCTTTTTGGTGCATTTCATAATTTGAATCAGGAACTCTCAATCAAATTCGAGTAAAAGATGAAAATAAGCTGTCAATATTTTCCCTATAAAAACATACAACGCATTGAAGACATTATTAGTGCTACTGTTTCCCTACTACTGATTAAAACCAACGTTATTATGGAGCGGCGACGTCATTTAAGCAGGGAAGAAATGCTCAGAGCCGTGGGAATGATAGAAGCTGGTTCCCGGCAACGTACTGTAGCTTTAGCTCTGAATACAAGTCAGAGTGTTATCAGTCGACTTTGGACACGTTACCGAAGCACTGGTACCGTGGCTGAGCGCCATGGAGGACGGTATCGCTGCACCACACGGAGACAAGACCGATACATTCAAATCTTAACTCGAAGAGCTCCAACAATAACCGCCATGATGTTAGCCGTGAGGCTTCATCACTCTTCAGGGAACTTAATTAGCGACCAAACAGTCAGAAACCGCTTGCATGAAGTGAACCTTCATTCCCGAAGACCGCTACGGGTACCACCTATAGCAATGCACAATCGTAGGATTCGATATCAATGGGCTCTTGAACACAGAAATTGGGCAGAAGAACAATGGCGTTTCGTGTGCTTTTCTGATGAGTCTCGTTTTGGTATGAGACCGGATACAAGACGTATACGACACTGGAGAACCCCTGGACGCCAACAGCGATTAAAATCCTGCCAGGAAGTCCATCCTTATAGTGGTGGAACCATCATGGTATGGGCGGGTATTTGGATCGGCGGAAGAACTGAGTTGATTTGGATCAGAGGCAACCTCAACGCTCAAATTTATGCTGAGACGATTGTATCAGACGTCATCGTTCCTCTACAAGTGCAAATCGGTCCCTTATTTCAGTTAATGCATGATAATGCACGACCGCACACCGCAAGAGTTGTAAGACAGACTCTCGCCGCAGCTAACATCAATGTCCTGCCCTGGCCTGCTCAGTCGTCAGACTTGAACCCGATTGAGCATGCATGGGACATGCTACAGAGAAGAGCTCTGCCGAATATGGAGGGTATCCAGTCGCAAGAAGACCTTTTTTTGTTGTTGCAACGAACATGGGCGGCCATTCCACAGCGTGATTTGGATGAACTCATTTTGAGTATGCCAAACCGATGTTCTTGTGTTGTTAGTGTTCGCGGTAGAAACACGGATTATTAATTGTTTAAGTTACCCAATAAAATTTTAAAGAAAACTGTTATTTCAGTCTTTTTTTCGAACTTTAATGTTAGTGGTTCAAATGTCAAAAATCCCTTTATTAGGAAAATGGCAAATTTCTTTATTAATGCAAAGGTGACTTGGTTTATCGTTACTGTGACAAACGAAAACACTTTATTTGATGAATCCTTAAAGAAAATTTTAATTAATATCAATCAGGAGAAAAGTTATTGCAAAAATATATGTTGATCCCTAGATACTTTTGATGTGTGTAGTATCAGTCACGTTTTAATTACAATCGCAACGAATTTACACTTACGTAATGCACCCATTTCAAACTAACAGACACTGATCAAATAAACATAACATCGTACTTGTTTTTTTCCCGAAGGGTTCGGAAGAAGAATACGGATGATGACTGACTAAAAAAAAAATGATTCTGTTTAGTTCGACAGTTAGATTATCGAAAAATATTGGATACGTGTTTTTGTTTTATCAAATTAATAAAAATTGACCAAGATAAGACGTGTCAATTATGAGTGGGGGGCTTGTGACGTCACAATTGAGTAAAAAATCTACTCGAATGCGTACTTCATTTTTTGTTTACGTGAAAAAGAAAAAAATATGTGTCTAATATTTTTTGGAAATTTATCTGAAGGACAAATTTTTTTTTTTTGTCAACTACTCTATTGATCACATTCACACTACCCCAGTTGTCATCACCTACCTAGACTTTTTCCAACAAAGTTGGGGTCGGTTCCCAGTCACTCGGTGTAGCTGTATTTTACATGGAGCGACTGTCTATCTCCCCATAGCCCAGTTAGTATTGGATTATACGATACCCTTTGGTAAAACTGGTTGCCAGATTTTCGGGCCAATGACTTCCTGACTGCATTCCCAAATTACACAAAAACTTCGCAGAGCAATCATGCCTTTGAACAGTGAAATTCGTTTGTTTACATTTTACATAATTATGTAAATAAACGCCGTATGTAAACGTATCAACGTAATACAAAAAGGCTATTAGAATTACCTAATGAATGTAACAGGAAAAATATGTTCTTGATAACTTCGACGACTCGAAGCAAAATTAAAACATACATATGCCTGAAATGGCCTGCTTGGAGCTGATTATTAGTTAGTATTTTTCGCAATTACAGGACTGGTCCCATAGGTACAGAAAGTTGTCTATACCCACATTAAAATATAGTATTCAAATGTATTTGGGCGATTTAAACGCGCGGTAAAACGTGGTAGAGCACTGTGTTGCACTTGCAGGCGGCGCACTGTGTGAAAAATGCGCAGACAGGCGGCGCGTTGTGCCCACAGCCCACAGCCGCTAGCCGTACTGAGCCGCCAGTGTTCAGACGAGTCCTAGCCGCCGCGCGACTACCGCGTACCGCTGCGGCCTCCACCCGTCGTGCGTGTAAACCAATAAAAATACAAAACTTACGGAAACATACACAAAGTGTCCGGTCTCAAATAAATGCTGAAAAAACTACAGTTTCTATGTGTTGGAACACAAGTGCGTTTACTGTAAACGGCGGTTGTTTACGAATGCCGCGCGATTTACGTATATTCTAAAGGTTAAGTTTGTTGAACTTACATTTCGCGGCACGGGCCGGCTTCGTGACGTCACTATAGTGCAACACTAATTAGATTAGGTGCGCTAAGCCAGTATGTAATGTACACGAAGGGAGGTAAGGCCTGGGACAGACTTGGAGGATAATGTAAATACTGTTTCATAATACAGTTTCATTCATAGACAGCCGAACGTTCAAGGCTGGTAACTAAATAGTCATGTTATGTTATCAGTGTTTTCCGGTGTTATTAAACAATATGCGGTATCGTACTGTTAGTTGTTAAAGAATAACTTTGTTGAGCGTTAGAAAGTAGACGGTAATAAATGGGTAATTAAAATACTTAGTTTGAAGCGAAGATTAAGTTTTAATGATTATAAATAATGTTTAGGACATCGTGACAAAGTTTTACAATGGATTCGGTAACTAAATGTTTCTAGACCGAATGTGGGAAACCTTGAAATAATTCGTCGGTTATCAAACAACAGCTGTTCCAAACATTTTGACCGTGTAGGTACGTTAGTAGAGTACAGCTGATTTCTTTTTAATTAACGACGAAAATGTTCAATGCTTGGCGTCGTCGTTTCTGTCACATAAAATTATATTTCAATACCTGTGAATCAAACAAAAATATGTGACAAGAATAAAATTTAAACACAATGATAGACGATTTTCTCGTACAGTTTGACACTGAAAACTTTTTTCATATTCAAGAGAAAGTTTCCCTTTCGACTCCTGTAACTTTATCGTATCGTAGTTTCCTAAGTATTATTCTTAGAAAGCACTTTGGATACTTATAAACGTTTTAAATAAATAACGATTTCTTTTGTTGTTTTTAACTTTGACATTGACTGATTACAGTTTAATTCTTTAACGTACTTAATAAATGATTGAACTTATAAAATCCCGTAAGTTTATAAAATTGGTTTGATTTGGTCTTGCGGCATTTTTCTTATCAGTTTTATGGTAGTACCTAGGTACAGAAGTTAAAACAAACGCAAATGAAATACCTATAGGTACTTAGGTTACTGTTACTGTTTAGTAAGGTGTGAATATTGTATATTATACTACTCTGTCAAGAAAGTACCGGGAAAAGATCAATAAAACACAAAATATTAGTTATTTATCCAAATTTATTTTATCACCTTCAAAGTATGCTCCTTCAGAACCGACACACTTACGCCAACTAATAATCCAATCATAAAAATATTTTTTAAATGCTTATTCCCTAATTGAGTTCAGTTCTCGCCGCGAATTCTCCTTTATGTCTTCTACTGAATGAAAACGGGTGCCACGAAGTGGTAATTTGAGTTTAGGAAAAATAAAGAAGTCGGCTGGAGCCATATCTGGTGAATAAGGCGGTTGCTCGATGGTATTTGTTGAGTTTTGGTCAAAAAATCGTTCACAACTGTGCGAAGGCGCATTATCGTGGTGCAAAATCCAAGAATTTTCTTTCCACATATCTGGCCCTTTTATCTAATTTGCTCTCTTAAACGCTGCATAATGTCCGAATAATATTTTTTATTTACCGTTTGACGTTCCGGCAAGATTGTCAGTCACTATTTCCTTCACTTTTGCGATGTTAACTTCAGTTGCAGACATAGATGGCCTACCAGAACGAGGCAAATCTTCCATCACACCTTGACTGCTTTTGAACGCTTTGTACCACTCATAAGCGCGTGTTTTTGATAAAGTCGACTCACTGTAAGCCTTCTGTAACATTTTCAGAAACTCCGAACTCGAAATTCCATTGGCGATGAAAAATTTAAGACAAACTTTTTGTCCGATATTTTTGTCCATTAAGAAATTCGCAATACACACTAGATATGATATAACTAAAATCAGTACTGTATTTAATCTAATTAACAGATGTAACTCAAACTCCGCGCCAAAATGGAAAACAGTTGTGCTAATCTAACAACAACAAAAAAAAACAACAAAAAAATTTGGAACCATAAACAAATCATCCATTCCCGATACTTTTTTGACTGAATGTATATTATTGTTTTAATACTTGTACACCTCTGTCTGATTCTTCGGGCATAACAGGCGTAATGTTATGTTTATTTGCTTTTTTAAAACCTAAAAAAAACAAAATTTAACCATACTAAGTGACAAATATAAAATTATAGCTATTTACAGCAAAATGGGTATTGGGCTTTCCCTTATATGTGATAAAAAGATCGGCCATACTGTTCTTTTTGAAATAAATGGGGAATACAATCATCCAGGTTGGTAAATACACACATCAAAAGTATCTAGGGATCAACATATATTTTTGCAATAACTTTTCTCCTGATTGATATTAATTAAAATTTTCTTTAAGGATTCATCAAATAAAGTGTTTTCGTTTGTCACAGTAACGATAAACCAAGTCACCTTTGCATTAATAAAGAAATTTGCCATTTTCCTAATAAAGGGATTTTTGACATTTGAACCACTAACATTAAAGTTCGAAAAAAAGACTGAAATAACAGTTTTCTTTAAAATTTTATTGGGTAACTTAAACAATTAATAATCCGTGTTTCTACCGCGAACACTAACAACACAAGAACATCGGTTTGGCATACTCAAAATGAGTTCATCCAAATCACGCTGTGGAATGGCCGCCCATGTTCGTTGCAACAACAAAAAAAGGTCTTCTTGCGACTGGATACCCTCCATATTCGGCAGAGCTCTTCTCTGTAGCATATCCCATGCATGCTCAATCGGGTTCAAGTCTGGCGACTGAGCAGGCCAGGGCAGGACATTGATGTTAGCTGCGGCGAGAGTCTGTCTTACAACTCTTGCGGTGTGCGGTCGTGCATTATCATGCATTAACTGAAATAAGGGACCGATTTGCACTTGTAGAGGAACGATGACGTCTGATACAATCGTCTCAGCATAAATTTGAGCGTTGAGGTTGCCTCTGATCCAAATAAACTCAGTTCTTCCGCCGATCCAAATACCCGCCCATACCATGATGGTTCCACCACTATAAGGATGGACTTCCTGGCAGGATTTTAATCGCTGTTGGCGTCCAGGGGTTCTCCAGTGTCGTATACGTCTTGTATCCGGTCTCATACCAAAACGAGACTCATCAGAAAAGCACACGAAACGCCATTGTTCTTCTGCCCAATTTCTGTGTTCAAGAGCCCATTGATATCGAATCCTACGATTGTGCATTGCTATAGGTGGTACCCGTAGCGGTCTTCGGGAATGAAGGTTCACTTCATGCAAGCGGTTTCTGACTGTTTGGTCGCTAATTAAGTTCCCTGAAGAGTGATGAAGCCTCACGGCTAACATCATGGCGGTTATTGTTGGAGCTCTTCGAGTTAAGATTTGAATGTATCGGTCTTGTCTCCGTGTGGTGCAGCGATACCGTCCTCCATGGCGCTCAGCCACGGTACCAGTGCTTCGGTAACGTGTCCAAAGTCGACTGATAACACTCTGACTTGTATTCAGAGCTAAAGCTACAGTACGTTGCCGGGAACCAGCTTCTATCATTCCCACGGCTCTGAGCATTTCTTCCCTGCTTAAATGACGTCGCCGCTCCATAATAACGTTGGTTTTAATCAGTAGTAGGGAAACAGTAGCACTAATAATGTCTTCAATGCGTTGTATGTTTTTATAGGGAAAATATTGACAGCTTATTTTCATCTTTTACTCGAATTTGATTGAGAGTTCCTGATTCAAATTATGAAATGCACCAAAAAGGATCCATATAAATTTATAAAATCATAAATTTATTACAAAGCCACATCTCAATCTCAAGAAATCCGCATAAAAATGCTTGATCCCTAGACATTTTTGATGTGTGTAATATAGGTAGAGTATCGCACCTCAGATATGAAGGGGAAAAAGGCAAAACAAATGCCCGTTGATAGCTATTCATAAATTATTGTTTTGCATACAGTTCTTTATTATAATATAATACTTACCTGCAATAATATTATACATAAGTTTGGACTTATGTATAATAAATATTATTATATACTAACGAAAAAAATAATAATGTGTAATGTAATTAAAATAACACAGTACACGACTATTACGACTATAAAAATAATAAAATTTAAAGCATTTGATAACAATTATTATCATTACGGAAACGATGGATAATTATCCATTTATAACCAGTTTTCGCATATCGTAAAATATAGCATGATGCTTTTCTTAACTTATTCTTATATTTAACTTAGCTAACTTAATCTAGTTTAAATTAAATGATATCGGAGTAATGATATCAAGTCATGGAGTCTTGCCAATTCTGAGGACAATATCTCACTTAGTTATGTGGTTTCAACGGTAGCTATACATTAATTTAACTGTCCTAACAGTCTTTCTACTATCTCTTAGGAATCAAATACGTACAGTAGACAATAATTATATCCTGTAAGGTACCGTACATTCACGGCGATCGGTTTTATTTCATCATCCCAATAGAATCACGTCGCTATTTATCATATCAATACGTGAAGGGATCCCCGAAATTTTTTGTCGTCCTTCGAGCCGGATCCTTTACATGCCCTTCTAGCTGAAGTGTCCCAGAAATCAGTACACCTATGCTTTTGAAGAACTACGAAACACGTGCCCAAATATGTAAAAAATCAAGGATCCCTAACAATAATTAATAGTAGGATCCCTCATGCGTCTATTTAGTGTCCCTTTTAGGCATGACCTCGCCAAACTCACTCACAATCCCCTTCATTTTGAAGGGGGCTTCACATAAACCATTGTATGTTTAAAAAAAATTTGCTCGACAATGTAGATGATGCGATGTATTTGTTAGTACGCTACGAAATTAGGTCACTTACTAAATATTCTTGACAAGCGTAGGGTGATTTCGATTTTAAGAGCACGTGTTTTTAAAAGGGGACAATCCCTGTACGTATTAAAAATATAGAAAATGCACTGGCAAGGTTAAAATATCAAAAAGAATCTTGATAGAGAAAACATGGGCGAAATAATTATAGAAATTGACATTATTAAATATGCAGATTGCGTTATTAATGTTATTGTAGTAATAGTGAATTAAATAGCGATGCATTGTTTTGATGAAATTTGTATTACATGTCACATTTAATCAATATAAATTGGTGTATTGCACTTGGAAACCATTAACATGACTTAATAATGTTAATCAGTGACTGATAACACAAATGTTTTATAAACACAGTCATTGATGATTAAATAATTCGCATAACTTTTGATTTATAGTTACGATCATATAATTGTGTTATTTATCATTTTATAATACCTTTTAATAGTACCTATGTTAGACGCGTACATGCGAGTCGATTAATTCTTTAATAATAATGCAGTTGAATATATTAAAATTAAATTAATGTCAAGTAACGCGTGGACTCTTTATGAAGTCAGTAAAACTCATTGTCTCTGTGACAAGAAATACAAATATCTCTATTAAAATTTTAAATGCTAATAGTGCACTAGTGATACATTCTAAGAAGATTACTAATTTTGCGTTTCTATATCGTATTGGATCGGTTTTCTTACTTAACTTAGCTTTACTTAATTCTATACTACTCTTCAATATGTCGAAGATAGTGATAGTGCATCTGTGAGCAAATATGAAGTAGTTTAATGTAGTACCATTACTTTTCTGATCAGCCTTTGACTGGTCTGAAAGAAGTTGGATCAGCTGTAGCGTCCATAGGAGTGCAACAGATAAATCATATCTAACATAGCATCGATGCAATGTTTTCTACTTTTCTAGTTTCCCTTCATTCAGTTCATCGTGATCGACTTCATTTCTACTTTGCTTTCTGAATCAATGTGATTACAAGATGCTATTTGACATTGTAATTTGGTTATTGTACAGTTTTTTACCAAAACGCTTATATGCTAACAGCATTTAAGCGTTTTGGTAAAAAACTGTGAGATTAGAACGTATTTCTGAATGAATGAAGACAAAAGTACAGCTCAAGCATTAGTCAAAATTATAAAAAAAAATTAAGTTATTCCTAAGGATTTTTTTTAAAGTTGCTTAGCATGGCGTCACCTTGACGGATTCAGGTGACTACAACACCAGCCTGTACTTACTATCAGACTAAAGTCAAACAAATGTAATCCAGTAAGGACCTACATCCAGGCTTAGGTAGACATATTATCCTCAAGGGGCGTTAACCCTTAGATTAACATTCCTGAAACCGTCTCAGTGTGAGACAAGTTAACGTTAATCTTGCTGGAGAATGCCAGAACGGCAGACGTTTAATATATCGACGTCGACGAGTTCGACCCGAAACTCGTAAAGGCTAGTTCAGATTACACTTGACGTGAACGTTGCGCGTCGACTGTTCATGAGTCTCGCGATTTCTGTTTTACTGAAGCGATGTAATGGATATGATTCGTTCCTAAAGTATATTATGAACGTGTAAAGTAACCGGTATAAGGTAATCAGTTCACTTAGTAAAGAGCATTAGTGAACAGAGTCATTTGTGTTTAGAAGGTTTTTGAAAGAGACTGTGAACGCTGAGTTTGTTTCGGTATGGAACGAAACACCGGCCCCATCTAGTTTTAAAACATAAACATGATATGACATGTAAAAGTGTTTTGTAAAACCAATTTTACAGAAATAAATATGATTTATGATTTAATGCCTCGTGAGTTGGTCTAGTGACTAGTGGTTGCAAGCGCTAATGATAAGCATTAGGTCTTGTGGTTTGATTCCCAGGTCAGGCAGTGATGTTGGGTTTCTTCACAGGAATTTCTCGGTAGCAGCCCGATCTGTATTTGTGCCAGGGTGATGACAGAAGGCTCAAGCCCTGTTACATGGGACTCAAACATAAATGAAAAAATTTAAGTGTATTAGGTAGTAACTCGCGAGTCTAGCTACGGTCTAACTTTTTTGATAATATAACCAAATTGCAAAAGAAAGAGTTACATGACAGATACATGTACATACATGTGTTACACATGTTACATACTTCATAAAGAAAGATAATGCAACATTTTAATTATCAAATCACGGTATAATTAATTACATAACAGTGCTGCTAGTTTCTTGCTAGACCCTGACCATACCTAACACTGTTAATATTAGGCAACATTTTATATAACGATCAGTCTAATTTATTCAGTGGTTCTTACAGCTCAGTACAAACAAGCTCATTCGACATTCAGGATCTAGTCTTATTCATTGAACACCCTGACTCAAAAAATATTTTCTCATAAAAAATACACTGTATGAATTATACTTGTTCTAAGTTTATTTCGGTAAATCTCGAGATAACTCTCGAAGTATGTATGAGTCTCTCGAGTCTCTCAACGTACTGTTCAACATTATCTAAGGAATGTTGAACGGTAGATTGAGGAAAAAGGCTCATACAAGTACATTATCAGAATTATACTCCCATCTTTTTTTTTTTTTTTTTTAGGAAGGACCACTCGCAGTTGCAACGCGCTAAGGTTGCTTAACTGCTTAACCGGACAATCCTGTGGTGGCCAAAAATTACTTTAAGGCCCCCAGCCAGGGCTTACAAACTAAGGATTTAAATTAAATGAACGGTCACTAAGGGCACCCCCTGTGGGGTTCGGGCCTCGGCTTAGTGCGTCATTGATGAGAGTGCAGCAAGGGACAACAGGCTGGGTCGGATCATTAATTGGGGAATCGGTCGTTACATGCTCAGCGTCGCGGGCTTATACTCCCATCGTGCTGTTCTAATAGTTATGGAAATAGCTACTTCCTAACTATGAGTAGTAATCAAAAGTTTAACTAGTCCGATCATACTATTGTTTATCTATTTGTCTACAGGGTGTAAACAACCTCATCACGAAGCCGTCAACCAAGCATTCTGTACATCAAACTAAGTAACTACGCAAAAATTATTGCTGAGACACGACTTGTTTTTTTTTGGGTGAAAAATCTAGTTTTGTGGTAGAACTCAATTTAACGCACTCAAAACATTGTGCTGATGGATGAATTGAACAGTACGGGGGTCGTGGAGGTGTTTAAAGTAATAATCTTATGTTAAAAACTTGTATTAAAAAAAAACACGTCAAAAAGTTGGAACTTCGACCCCCAATATCTCCGTAACTAGAAGATTCCTATGGCATGACGGGGAGAACAAGTGCCTTTCGGCTTCGTTAAGAGGTGTTTTACACCCTTTATTATCATAACTTAATATTAATTAAAAAGAGAGTCCATTTGGATTTTGATTGTCTTGCCTTCTCGCTTTAACCGTTAATCGAATTTTGATGAAATTACATGCAGATAGATTATGATCCAGGTTAGGTACGTTTTGTCTCAGTAGGACGTCCTCGTGGGATAGTTTGCGACATGGATACAAGCGAACCCACAGGAAAATGCTGGTTAAATCTTATTTTAGGTCAAAACTATATGTCAGTAGAATATTTTCCTTTTTTACGTTTGTAAACTGTCATAAATACACGTTGATCGACAAACTCCCAACCAAGCTGCGGTCTTTACCGTCATATCATTCTAAAACAAGAACAAAACGTTCCCTCCACGGGTAATACGAGTAATTGACCGGACATGTTAATTCTGGTATTTATTGGTATATCAATATATTGAAGTTATGACGTTCAAAAGACCATTGTGTAGTATGTACGAATAGTGTTATTCAATCCTCTGTTTGAATGATCTTTAGAAATAATATAAAAACCGGCCAACTCGCACGTGTAGTGTTCCGTACTATCATAGTAGGGGGGCCTCTTTAATTTTTAATTTTATAATTTGTTGTTATAGCGACAACAGAAATACACATCATCTGTGAAAATTTCAACTATGTATCACGGTTCATGAGATAAGGAGTCTTAGTAATAAGGTCCCGTTCTTATCCTTTGGGTACGGAACCCTAAAAATCGAATAAGATGTTTTAAAGCAGTGGGTTCGTTACAGTTTGGTTAATAAACATAACTTACGTATCTAAGGACGGAATCAGGCTTTACTTTGTAAAAATCTTATGCAAGAATGTTTTGTTTTAAATCTGCAAATCTAGATCTAGGCTGCAATACAAAACTACGCGTAAAACTACGCCCATACATCACGCAACTTAAACCTACGTGTGTAAATAAATATGACAAAAAAAAATCTGCTGCTGCCTTTCGAGTTACGCGACCAATAATGTATGGAGAAGCTGATATTTGTTTCGCGATTGCATGGTAGGTCCCGCCGAAAAAATTATTAATTTTAATGAGTCACGCCCTTAAAGTATTGCCAACATTTTAAAAACGCCGTAGACTAGAGTATAGAATTTAAACTTAAAATGTTGGTATTACGGAATTAAAACTAAATATTCTTGTCCTATAATACGTACTGAAAAAGAACGAAGGTACTGAAGGAGAGGTAGGTACTCCAGAGAACGTTTAATTACTATCCAGCTCTCCCATTCTTTCTTAGAATTATTGGTATTGCAGACGACTTTATTGACATTCCATGAAATACACTTTTCAGTACTTTAAAAACGTTTAAAACATGTAGTTTTATGATCAAGAGACACTTTAGTTTATCAGACTTTTCTCAATTCGGTGCATAGATCTGTACATAGAATATCTACTTCATTGGATACCAACAATGACAACATTGGAACCAGAGAGATCTTAGTGATATTTTTACCAATACTGAGGTTGTTACACTATAGCGTAGAAAAATCATAATTCTTCCATGCCACACTGATAGAATTGGTGCAGTCTGCAAAGTGAAGGCCATGCCACCCTGATGTAAGTAATGAGGTGCATTTACATACTGATGTGCCCTTGATGACTCTGGTTCCAACGTCGTCAATTACAAAGCTCTTTAACATTATTGCTCGTATGGTATGGGTACACCGGCGGTCTTATCGCTGAAAGCAATATATTTACAGCATTTAACATAAGTGTGCTTCACTGCCGAAAACCATTATCGGCCGTTTTTTTATAACTTACGTATAACTGATAGTTAATATGCCTACGTCTCGTAGCTATCGGTGTTTCTATAAACAAAGTCCGCTTGGAATATCCTATCCGCGTCATCTACCTGTCACTCGGAGGACTGTGATGGGTTAGTATCATTTCGTCTAAAAAAACAGCTGGTCTAATTAGCAAGTGGTCTAAAAAGTAGCTGGTCTAAGTACAAATTAGTCTAAAACGCAACTAAAATACATGTCGTTTAAAACGCAACTGGTCTAAAACGCAACTGGTCTAAAACGCTACCCGTCAATAATGCAACTTGTCTAAAACGTTATTTGTCTAAATATCATCCCGTCAAAAATTAAAAACAAAGAAAGCTGTTCTGTGACGTTTTTTTTCTAACGGTTCGTAAGTTAAATGTTACAGATAACAACTTTCCGTTACCTGTTAGTAAGTTAGTGAAACTGGCCGTAAGTTAAATGCAAGTACAACGTCAACCAAATTGACAGACATAAAACAAAACTCGTTCAGAACAGCAGTGTAACAAATCGGTGAGCTTGATACTAGTGCACTTGATACATCAGCGATCTGGAGAGGGTGTCATAAAAGGCACTTATACTCGGGGAGAGAGCTGGGGTCAAGGGTGACTGTTCATTGGGGGCGATATGATACTATGTCGCGTTGATATGTAATCCATTTTATGGTTTTGGAAATATTTTTGTTTAAAAGATATAAAGACCAGAAAGTGACGATCTCGTGGCTAAATAACAACAGCCAATCGGGTCGATCGTCAGGTTAAGCCGCGCTTTCTTAGGTTGGTCCGTGGATGGACGAACGCCCATTTACATACCGAGTTTCCTCCGTACATTGGAAAGTACGTTAAGCCATTGGACCCGGCTGTCATTTTTAGATATTTGACAGTTGTTAAAGGTAGTCCGTGGCCCGAAAGTGTGACAGGCAGTCTTACCAAGGGGTATCGTATTACCTAGTACTAACACGGTTGTGGATGTCAGATAGGCAGTAACTCCATGTAAATTACTGATATTCATCAGAATCCGCTAAGACTGTTAGTCGGCCCTTGGCAGAACGATGATGAGATACAGAACAGAAAAATGCGCATCACCCTTTTTTTTTCTGATGGGAAATCATCAAATGACTCCTCCCTCTCTGGGCGGAGCAGGAGGGAGTATCAGACTTTTACTGACTAAAACCCATCCATGTTCCTTCATCGCCCTTTGTGTTCCGGGGCCACGGTATCTCTTTCGAACAGTCCCGCAACCCCGGCAGGCATCGGTCCTTGCGGACCCCCTCCCTAATGCGTATCACCCTTTGTCCTTATTCCATTTTTAGCAGGTACTTTTCTCTTCTATTCATCTGTCTCCAGTATAACCCCTCTCCTATAACCTTCTGCACAACCATCCTATCCATTATCCGCCGTTTCTTTAGAGGATTCTCTATTCTTATCGTCATCCACCTCCATGGTTAAAAGTTTTCCTACCAAGACGTGCAACAACTTCTTTGTCCTCCCACTTCACATGTCCACACCGTGACAACTTATCAGACAGACACCATCTATTGTTCACGGAATAATGTCCATGGAGTTTCTTGTCCGTTTTTCTCCATAAATATTATATAATAAAGGTTTTTGAAATGGGCAACTGGCTCTCTGACTAACTAAACGACTCGTTGAATATTCAAAAGAGGCGTAAATAGTTTACTAGAAATAAATGGTTTGCGTTTTTAAGACTACTTTTAAATTCATCGCCACTGTTACTGTTAGCCAGTGTCATCCCACTGCTGGGCAAAAGCCTCTCCCCACGACTTCAAAATTCTTCGATCCCAGGGCCAATGTGGAATTGTGGAGCACTGTTCGTAGGTTTCGCCCAGCTCGTCCCGCCATCCATCTCCACTAACAGCTCGAAAACCTGAAACACCAAATAACTTTAATTGTTTTTAACCAATAACAAATACATAGACAGACGCCTTAAATGAAATGCCGATAAAGCGTCCCTGGCGTTCAATTCTCAATGCGAATATCAATTGGTGTCATTTGACCGACCGTTTGTTGCACTGGATCGGTTCAGTATCGGCCGATTGCTACCCGATATATTTATAGAATTACTTCTCTTGGTGCAGTTGAGTACATGCGGTATTTACGCAGTGATTTTCGGGAACATTTGCTGGCAATTAGTTGTATGTTAGGCGACACGGGTAACACGTACCTAATCATTGAAGTGCAGAGTGAGTTTGTATTTGTGATTTTCTGCTTCATTCATTGTGGTCAAATCAAAAAAAAAAAAAGAAAAAGAAAAGAAGAAAGAAATCATTGGTAATTCATTCGATTCCCAGGTCGGGCAAACTAGTGTTATGTTTTTCTATGAGTGTGGCTATTTGATGATAAAAGGATCGCCCTCTATTGCATGGGACTTAAATAATATATTCGAATTTCTATAGGTACACTCCTTTCCCTTACAACAGCTCTGGGTTACAGACGTGATACATGTTATGCTGATTTCCCAATGGACAAAGTACCAACAGATTTAAGGACTCAAAAACCAGTGAAAAATTTAGTATTACCCGTTTCATTACCTACTGCTTACTCATTCAGCAAATATTGAATAACTGACGACGTGAATTTATTTAAACAATTTACAAATAGATTAAAAGTCAAACAGATATTGAGAAAATTGCGTCACACTTTCGCAATACGCAACATTATGTAACTGTTTAGGAATTTTGATAATTAATTTTTGTACACATCAATTAGGATTGTCGTTTAACAAAAAAGTGTCAGTGAGAATCAGTGTTACATCACTGTCAATTTAAAAAATACATTTTTAACTTTATCGCTAAAGCATTAGGGTCAAGGTTGATTGGGAAAATTTGACCGTTTCAGGTAAAAAAAATTATTTCTATGTTCACAACTCTATTTTTACCTAAAGTCGACCCAATACTCATCCTGTTTTGTCGAGATTTTACTATCATTTGTCTTTCCCAGATCGATTCTTTAAAACTTCTTTAGTGTTTTCAGTACTTTTCAGTTTGGTAACAACTTTATGTTTACCATTTTTATTAAGGATTGTCTACTGTCTACATACTTGTGTAAGAAAAAAAAAATATAAGAAAAGAAATTATAATTTGTTGAAAATCTTTCAATTTATTTACTCAAATCTATCAAATCATCATACTATTGATAACATAACCAAAACATACCAAATAGTACACCCACCTATTGCCATAATAACTATTCTTTGCTAGCTAAATTGTTTTGAAATTGAATCTTTATAGCTTTCATTAAGTCAGTGCAAATCTATCAACTCTGTATTTACATTTTTCTAATTAAGCTGACAAATGTCAGCTTAATTAGAAAAATGAAAAAAAATGCCGAGAAAAATGTAAATACAGAGTTGATAGATTTGCAAAATCAACTTCATTTTGTAATTTAAATTGTGACCAAACCAGGGACGTCTAAATTCAGGATTTATTCAATAACTGTAATTATAAAGTTATATTTCTACAAATCTTAAATGTAGAAGTTTGCTTAATATTTTACTGAAATAGACTGGCAGAGAAAAAAATCTCTTTAAAAATAATAATAAAGTTGAAAACGAACTCTAAATGTAAGTAAACCATTAAGCCCGTACTAATATTATAAATGAGAAAGTAACTCTGGTAGCTTGTTGCATTTTCACGCCTCAGGTAGCTGACAGTTATGATGCAACTTGACGCATATATCGAGCTTAAGACTTAAGACAAAAGATACTTATTATCCGTTAGCAGTCCGTAGTATACGTCAGGTAAAAGCTAGCACCATTATATTTAGCGGTAACTTCAGCAACATTGTAACTACTGGAGACTGGAGACTGGATCTATCAATACAGCAACAATGAAAATGGGGAATATGCATTTTTTTGTTGTTGTTTTATTTCGATACGGAAAGCGAAAACAAGACATAAATCGGCCAAACAACACAAAAGTTATAACCATTTAAACTTTTGTATCTATCTCTTTCTAGATAAACGGAATTTAGTATGGATTTTGTACGTCGATGCAGCGAATGACGTTACTCGCTATATCGGATCTCTCTGTCTAATCAGCAGTTTCAAATGCTTATAACTTAGTATTTTTTATAGATATTAAAAAAATAATTTCACTTTGCTATTTCTGATATTAATACGCTTTGTTTCGAGTGATAAAAAAACATGCATATACCCTATTACAGGCCAAGTGTCAGCTGAAACCACGGGTACGGAACACGTTGGTGTGTACACAGGTGTCAGGCTTTGTAGTGACTTGATAGTATTTTCTAATATTTAGTGTTGGGATGAAACAATGTACTGCATTTTCTCTCTTTCTCTCGGATCCAATTTCAATGCTACTAAGCAATGAAATCTTCCCCAAAATGACGTGACGTATTCAAAAATTCAAACAAAGTATCTGCACCCAACATTTCCCTACCTAAGCTCTAAAAAAACATCTCAGTCAAGAAAATCCCAAGTCAGTTTACAAGTGAAGAGAATAAGGGCGCCATTTGTCTCTCAATTTGCAACCTCTGCGGCCTCGTATAAATTCATTGGATCCACTCGTGCAAGCTAGTCGAGTGCGTTTGTCGTCGGTACATAGATTTTGTGTACTCTTTTGTTTTAACCGTACAGCAGTATTGGGGAGTGATTTTGTGTAGGTATTGTTGTCAGGATTTTTTTAACATAATATCACGCCTGTATCCCGAAGGGTTAGGCAGAGATGTCCCCAATAGTTTCTACACCCACATTTGGCCAAATTGACGTTGGGCCCACCAATTTATTTATCTGTTTGCACTAAATCGATTAAATGTTTTATATAACATGTGTTTGTTATATCAGGCAAGTTACAATAGTCGATTATGGTATAACTTGCAGGTTCTATAAATATGTAATTTTCAATATGATATACGTATTCAAGTTTAATAGAACCACGTTCCATACATAATCAACAAAGTATATAAATTGACCTGAATGGCAATTAAGTAAATGCCATTCTTGTACTACTAAACAATAATAATTCTTATTTTTAGGTATACTTCCATCATGTATCCAGAATCTTGAAAGTAGGACAAGATAGTTTTGGTGTAACTTAACAAAAATATGACTTCATCTGCATGCGGGATTGCGGGCCCAAGATAGTTCCTTGTGACACTCCAAGCATCATTGACGGTTTTATCTTGCGTTGAGAACTGAATCGATTTGACTTTTTATTAGTAGTCATCAATAACCTTAAAAAAACATTAATAAAGTAAATTCCAAACTTATTAAACAAACCAATCGATACATAGTATGAAAACACAGCAAATACTATTAATCAAAGGCTTAAGTGCAATTTTCAAAAACTATTTTTAGTAAATCTTCAGCTTAATTATGCTTCCAATAAATCAATTAACAAAAAATATAGATTCGTTGAACAGCATTAATTAATGATGTAATGGTAAAAACCAGTTTTACTTTCGTATAAATTAAAGTGCATTAATCTCAGTTTAATAAACAGATTGCAAGTGCATATTCTATAGGCCTAATCTTACCTTACAAGTGTGACACAAGAATAATTTTAGAACCAGTTTCTTAAGTAACTACTAGTCCTAATACTGGCCTAAATATTCAAGGACCTAATGCTTTGCTTGATAACAGATAACAGTATGTGCCTGGATTATATTATGACGTCATGATTGGATCTTTTATTTGTTGCATGGTAACTATAGTAACCTTGCTGAATTCACTTGTGTGTGGCTTGGTATGTACTTATAAACTACTTGCAATAATATCATAGTATTCAGTGGAATGATCAACAGCTTGCTATGTTCTAATGGGTTCGATACGCGCACGCTACAAATATTTGTATGGTCTACCTCTACAGGTAGTTGTTCTGGGTCTTGAAGTTTGTGTATGTGAGTTAAAATGTTTGTAAATGCACCCACGATACAGAAGAAATATGAATGAATGAAACCTCGAAGTTATTTTGTACAAGTAATATTCTTATAAAAAACGACTTTTTATAAAACTAACTAAACTTAATATAAAAAAAAAACTAACTAAACTAAATATAAAAAAACTAACTAAACTAAATATAAAAAACGAACTAAAGTAAATATAAAAAATAAACACAAAATAAAATAAAAACAAAATGACTCGATTCACAAAAATAAAATTCTTATGCTGGGATCGAACTTAAAGTCACAGGATTGTAACCCAGCGCTGTGCTCCGGGACCAGCTGGCTTGTTGTAAACCGTGGAGAATATGTTGATCTTATGCTGCTTCAACCGTACTACTAACCGTACTATCCTACTCTGCCGGATACCAATCCGGCAGAGTAGGATAGAACCTACCCATTACACTCACGGGTGTCGTATAAGGCGACTAATGTCTGAGGCAGAACACCTTGCGCCTCCGTAGCCTAGAGAATGGGCAGCAGCGTTTTCTGTTAGTCTTTCATCACTGCGATCTATTATTCGATTATTGTTCTTTCTATTAGACGTTAGTCTTCTGGTAGACTATACTATAGTCTTCAGGTATCGGTTTTTAATCAATCTCTGTCAGTCCTATAGTGATAGGTAGGATAGTATTATTTATGCAACGCTGACACAAATCATACAAATTACGTACTTCCATAGTATAAAATAAACTTAAAAATCTATAGGTATGACTAGTATCTTTAGCCATAACCAAATAGAACATATGAATTATCAGATAAATGAGGAAAAACAGGTTTCGTTTCACAGTTTTAATATCTGCGCTTACGCAAGAGGTGTCTGTCTACCTACATACATAGAAGTATAGAGGTGACTGCATAGAATAAAATTTAAATCTGACTTCTTATGCATTTACGTCATTCTATTTTATGGCGCCATGAGAACTATTGCTGAACTCGGAGACAACAACAACAACAACAACAACAGCCCATAACGTCCACTGCTGGACATAAGCCTCTCCCATGAAGAGAGGAATTTGCCGTAATCTCCACTCTTGGCAGGCGGATTGGAGATCGCAGTGATGAAAGACTAACAGATAACGCTGCTGCCCATTTTCTGGTCTACGGAGGCGTAAGGTGTTCTGTCTCAGACATTAGTCGCCTTATACGACACCCTTGAGTGTAATGGGTTGGTTCTATTCTACTCTGCCGGATACCACACGGCTTAACCCACACGGGGGAACTCGGAGAAGAACCAGTAATTTAGGTAAAATAGTAATATAAGAAGTACTAAAGCGATACTAAGCATTGCATTATTCGTATTAGTATCGGTTATTTGATAATCTCCATTGGTTGCTATCATTAAAACATTATCGCTTGTAGCGATTAGACCGTCCATTACTTATAATCACACACTATGGTCACTAAGTAACTATCCAAGTATATGTATAGTGCACAATAGGGTAGATGACGCCATAAAACAATAATAATCTCAAAAAAAAACACTTCATTTTGGCCCTTAAAACCCGATTTATTTTTAATTAATTGCCAAATTCGATTTTTAGTTGCTTTGAAATCAATAAATAGTTGAGTCATTGAGTTGAATAAACAGTGATGTCACAGTTGGCTATTGCCATACAAAATCTATGAGAGAACTGCGTTTTGACAGCTCTTAAAAAGTATCTCAATTGATTGGTGTGTCATCTACCCCATTAGTTACTAAATTATTGAGCTAAATTAATATTAATTATTTAGTTACTAAATTCCTCTCAGTTCTTTCATCATCATCATTATTCATCCCATAAACGTTCACTGCCTCATTGGTCTAGTGGTCGCAAACACAACTGCTGAACATGAGGTCCTGGGGTTTGACTCCCAAGTTGGGCATAGTGCCACTGGGTTTTTCCATCAGAAGTTTCTCAGTAGCAGCTGACAAATAGGCACGCTTTCTGTTTTATGGGACCTAAACATAACAGGCAAAAATTGGGTGTGTTATTAGGTACACCTTTGCCTCCTAACTCTTTGGGGATTACAGTCTTGATGTTACGTTATGTGAAAGTTAAATCCTAAAAATGGTCCAGTGAACGATATCTGTACAAAATCTTTTACATGCGTAGTTATATATTGCCTGCGTTTGCATTTTTGCGTGCCGAGTTCTTTTTAATTCGATTTACGATCACAGTTCCGATTGCTCGTTAATTTTCCGGACTTTTCCGAACCTTTCCGAACTGCCAACGTCCTATTTCACGAGGTGTTTAATTATCTTAGAGAACTGCAGGCAAATAGGGAGGGAGATGGTTTAGAACTGAGCTTTGTACGTATGTCTTGGTCATTAAATATGCTGACTTATAATAATAGTCCTCTAGACCGTTTTCAGTCACGGCGGCCAATCTTAGCGGAGATTAGCTATCGGCGCTGGATATATGCTCACTTAATAAGCACTTTTGAATGTTCAAAAACCAAAAGATGGAGCTACATTTCAGTCACAAGTCATAATAACTTGTGTTGTACATTTCAAAGCGTCGATCTCTATGGAGAAGAATGGGCAAGAAACAAAACATACTTAAAGTTTGCTTCTAATAATATTGTACAAGTCTAGATTCAACGTATATAAAACAAGGATAAATCGGCATAATTTACTCACTGCAGTTAGATTACATGGCGTTTTTATACGAATGTGGTCGGAACCACGGCATTCGTACATTAGCGCTCACATTTACGTGTTTAAAGAAATATATTGAAATATGTAAAGTTATACAGCGTGAACCAGAAAGATATGGTCATATTTCAGGGTGTGATTTGGACCATCAAACTGAACACACACAACACAACTTTCTCCATAGAACCACTATCGATATCGCAAAAAAAAAAGCAATCTATCTCATCAAAAACAAAAACGGGTTTGTCTCTACCGATCACGACTTCAATAACTCGACTCCGACTCGACTAATCTATGGGACTGCAATTTTTTTTTTCGCGTTTTGGCTTTTGAGTGTGTGTATGTTAGTGCGTGTGTGAGGGGGTGAGTAAGGGGTAAGGGTGAGGGTGTGTGCATGTGTGTGTGTTTGCATCTCCAAAAATTAATATGTAAACGTGAGTGTACTATTAGGTACACCTCTGCCTAATCAAAATCAAAATCAAAATCAAAGCATTTATTTCAAGTAAGCCAGTTACAGGCACTTTTGAATTGTCGAAACAAAGATGAAAATTAAATGTAGCTACAGTCCCAGTCACAAGACATAAAAACTGTGAAAGTACTGTAGTTGCCCATTCCCTAGCGTAGATCTCTATGGAGAAGAACGGGCAAGAAACTCCATGGACACTCTTTTAAATCAGAATATTGTTACAAAATCTTGGTTACATCATTCATGTTGAGATGGTATATTATGTGAGAACAATGTAGCAAGATGTGCACGTTAAAAGTGTCCACAGCAAAAACACACAAACAAAAAAAATACAATTCAAAATAATTCATTCAAATAAGCCATGGCAACTAAGAGATGACCAGTCACAACTGACAGCGCCCGTTCACGGACATGACGCATGGATCAGCACCATTCAACTCAACCATTTTGAAGGGAACTAAATGATCCGACACATGCGCCACCATCAGCGAGACATTTGAGTGAGCATGACATACTCTAAACCGCCAGGGCACATTCAAGTCAAGAAAAGACGTAGGTTTCCAGTGAATGATAGCTTTCTAGTACATAGTACTCACACAATATGGGCTATGCATTTATATAATACTAAGGAGATTGAATCTATACAATGCAAAGATAGTTGTACAATCTTCAGCAGCTCCAACAATACATTTTAATGCTATCAATTTATGCGCCCCTGTCCTTGTGGAGCAGGACCAGCATTGAGCCAAGCATTTTTATCAGCGATATAATCGCTCAACTTGTAATATGCTTGCTTACATAGTGTGCGTTTAATGCATGTTTTAAATTTCGTCTCATTCAGTTCAAGAATACTTTGTGAAATTTTATTATAGCATCTCAAACAGTACCCCATGAAAGATGAGTCTACTTTAGCGAGTCGGAAACCTGGCTGAACTAGTTGGTCCCTATTTCTAGTACTGTAATTATGTCTGTCACCCCTTTTACCAAAAAGGTGTAGATTTTTTCTGACGTACATTATGTTTTCGTAGATGTATTGACAATGTACCGTCATGATGCCAATATCCTTAAACAGTTCCCTTAGAGAATCGCGCTTACGAAGATTATATATGGCCCTGATGGCTCTTTTCTGCAGAATAAATATAGACTCAATATCTGCAGCCCGTCCCCACAGTAAAATGCCATAAGACATTATACTATGAAAGTAACTAAAATAAACCAGTCTAGCGGTATCTACATCAGTATACTGACGGATTTTTCTAATGGCATAGGCTGCTGAACTTAGCCGCCCCGCAAGAGAAGTCAAAAATCGTTAGAGAATTGAAGCGTGATGATATGTTTTAGGTAATATTCTGCTGTCTAAGACTAAATCACACATCCTTTAGTCGGCTTCATAATATTAAGCTCCTCTCAAAGGAAGACGCTCGTTATCTAATCTTATGAGTGCACAAGCGGATATTGTGTCTTGAGCATATATGCAATTTAGAAGCATCTTGCATATACGGCACTTATTTATAAGTAAGATGAGAGTAGGAGAGAAGAAAAAGAGGTAGGTATTCTTGGCATGTAATATGAAAAAATCAAAATCTTACGACTGCCTTGTTTGTCTTGAATGTGGTCGCAAACGCGTACTGCTGGGCCTGGCTTCTATTTCCAATTCAGGCAAAGTATTCTTGGGTTTTTCCATCAGAAATGTCTCAGAAGCAAATGCCGGATCAACACGAATCCATTATCAACGAAGTGGTAGGGCCAATTAAACGATTTAAATATTTGTTTAAGGGTAGCGCCTCTATCTTCTTCTTAAGACTCTATAGGTATAACTAATCTTAGCACATAATTTTTCAGGAAAATTCAAATGCTTAGTTTTCCTACCATAACAAGTGCTTAGTAACCAGAAATTTTCCTAGTATTGTTTAAAGTGTACATAGCTTTCAACCAACTAAAGTAATTACTCCTCATTAGTACCCATTTATTACCTAGCTCACAGGTAAACCTCCGGCCCCTTTGTAAAGGTCGAGAACTTTCTATAAAAGCAAAGAAAAATGTTTTGCTTAGGATTCGAGCGAGTTTTTCACTATTATTCTGTTCACGTAAAAGTTTTTTGTTGGCGTAGATGAAAATGGCTTTCCCGGTGGTCTGTTATAGATTTTGGTTGTGTTATTAATTAGTTTTAGAAAGTGACTGTTTCGCAATATACTTAATTGATTTTGCTAATTAGTTTTCAACTTGGAAAATTACCCAAGATTGTAATTTTTATCATCTTACGTTTTGGTCAAATCTTTTGAGATATTTTGCGATAATTTAAAAGAATAAAGAGTAGAGTATGCAATTGCCATATTTCTCTGATTCTACATAGTCTAACAAAATCGTTGTTTACAGTAACCAACACCCAGACAAAACAGTGAAAAAACAATGTTTACCTAAGTGGCCAAAACAAAACGTATCACGAAACATATCAGTGTTAACAAAAGAGTGTATGTCCATATCAAGTGTTAGTGTAAAACTAGTGTTATAATTGTGAGAATAAGTGTTAAAATTGAGTGAAAATGTCGGAAAGATTTAAAGTGACGAAGTTTGAGGAGCCTTCGGGTAAAACGTACAAGAACTATGGAGCGACGTCGGCGGAAAGCGACGTGGAGCTGAAAGGGAAGCTGCTTCCCGACTCAGGTTTGTGATAAAAATATTGATATATTTTTATTGATTTATTTTAGAAGAGTGTTCAGATACTTATAACTTTATAAGCGGTGCTCCTTTCCGCACGTTTAGGTGTATTCGTGACGACTATTGAATATTCTTGAAATTGTGTGAAGAGATTTACTTAAATTTCACCCAGGACGTCTTGCTGTATCTTTTGTTTACTTTGAAATATTATTGCTATAAGAGGTGATGGTAAGCCCCTTGTTCACTAATTCAATGATTCATCATGTTCAAAGTGTAATTTTATTATGAACATCAAAAACTACTTTATAAAATAATTATTAACAATGAAAACGGGATACGAATTTGCCATGTTTACTAAAAAAAAAACCGGCCAGGTGCGATTCGGACTCGCGCACGAAGGTTTTCGTACCATTATCTATACAAAATTAGACAAAACGGCAAAAAAAAACGTTTGTTGTATGGGAACCCCTTTAAATATTTATTTTATTTTAATTATTTATTTTATTTTAATTATTTATTTTTAAGGTGAATATACAAGTAAAATTATTCTGTGAACATTTCAAGCGTCTACCTGTTGCCGTTATTTATAAATTACAAAAAAACACGTTTGTTGTATAGGAGCCCCACTTAAATATTAATTATAATCTGTTTTTAGTATTTGTTGTTATAGCGGCCACAGAAATACATCATATTTGATTAATTTCAACAGTCTAGCTATCACGGTTCATGAGATACAGCCTGGTGACAGACAGACTGACAGACGGATGGACAGTGGAGTATAAGTAACAGGGTCATGTTTTTATCCTTTGGGTACGGAACCCTAAAAATAATTTGTTAAAAGTTGTGTTTTATGCTTTTTTTTAATATTCAGCATTTCTTAAGCAATTATGTACGCCAATCGCCATTATAGATTTTCTTGTCATACCCACCCGTTTCACTCTTACCCACACTTACTAATAAGCACTTATGTTTAAATTTTATTTTTATACAATCTTCATGTACAGATATTATGTACATAGGCGGACTTACGATAACGCATTGTCTACCAGTAAACCTTAGGGTTAAGTAGGACGTCCGGCCCTGGTCCAAGCCATGGTCTGGAGCGAGACGGAATGGGACGCCGTCACCTCCTTCTGCGAAGCAGTAATGCTAGAGAAGGAGGTGGCGGAACGTGAGAGGGAGAGAGCCTCACCGCCGCCGCGGGAGACGCCCCGGGCCTGTGGACGGTGGGCTATAGGCTAGCTCGCCATCCGTCCGTCTCATGATGACAGGCCGTGTCGACGGCGCGTTCGTGCTCCACGCGCACCTCAAATAGGATCAGCAATAGGAAGGGTTCCGAAGGACCGATGCCTGCCGGGGTTGCGAGACTGTTCGAAAGAGATACCGTGACCCCGGAACACAAAGGGCGATGAAGGAACATGGATGGGTTTTAGTCAGTAAAAGTCTGACACTCCCTCCTGCTCCGCCCAGAACGGGAGGAGTCATTTGACGATTTCCAATACGAAAAAAAAAAAAAATTGGTTAAGTAGGACAACATTGGGATTGGGTACAAAATAAGTAGTTGGGTAGTAAAATACCACAACTTTATTGATTAAAACAATGTACAGTACTATTATACCATGAAAATCGTTTTATAGCATTAAGCTTGCACTGTAGTTACTGCCAAAGTCCCAAAGGAAAACACCCTATGGACACAGGGAATAAAACAATTGGAAACATACAAATGAACATACATTTCATACAAATGTAACTAAGCCTGAGGTTGCGGTCAAAGCTAACTTTGGGCACAATGAGCTTGCTGGAGTTGAGTGAGGCTTGACCAAAGCCTAAACTTTAAGGATTTTCTTTGTATATTTTAGTAATGGAAGATGAAGATATGGTTACCGACTAGAAGCCTTAATTACATGTTATATTTGTGCCAATGCATGGCGAGGTTTGGCTGTTACTATTGTAGGAGCACTGGAGCAACTGTTACCAAAAGAGCTTAAGGCGACATTGCTGTCTGTCGCCGTAGAATTCAGTCGTGTGGTTGCTGTCTGGCATCGGCGTCGCGGACTGTCGTCTCGGTCTATCGTTGCGGTCTGTTATTGCGTTGGGCTTTGTCACTGCGGTTTGTGGTTTGTGGGTTGCCTTCGGAATTGTCGCATCAACGTTTAGGATCGGATCTGACTAAAAAACTATTTATATAAGTCTACTAAAAGTCTATAAACCGGTCTCATTCGAAATTAAGTTTCCCCGAAATTAAAGAGTTATTAAATTTTAATTATGTTTTAATAGAACGTTTAAAAAACGTTAAAGTGTTAACGTTAAAAATAATAGGTTTCTAACAAGTTATTATTAAACTTTCAATTCGTTGTAGAAGTTCATTTGTGTAAAGTGTTCACAAATGAACTTCTACAACGAATTAAAAGGTTTAATAATAACTTGTTAGAAACCTATTATTTTTTATGACTCGTTATAATTGATGGGGCGAGTTATAAATGGCGTTAATGGCTGAAAACTCATAAAATGTATAAATTCCTCCTTCCAAGAACCTAGGTAACTAGGTTCTACGAAATAATGTCATTATGGTACAGCTTTAATAAGTTGATTACGTTTCCTTTTCATTTTTCCATTCTAAATATATCGCAGATTTAATTAACACAAAAAACGATATATTTAACATGTTCACCCGTGATCATGGTGCTTGCAACTGAATATTGGGATCTCAAAATGAATAGTAAACATGATATATATGGATGCAGCTGAATACCAGTATTTTACATGGAGTGACTGGCTATCTGACCTCTACAACCCAGTTAGTACTGGGTGATACGATACCTCTTGGTAAGAAAGGTTGTCAGACTTTTTGGGCTACTGACTACCCGTAACGACTGTAAAAGATCTACAATTGAGAGCCGAGACCAACGGCTTAGCGTGCTTTCTGAGGCACGGAGGAAACTCGGTATGTAATGGGTGGTCACCCATCCATGGACCAACCTAGGCAAGCGCGGCTTAACCTGAAGATCAACCCGAATGGCTGTTAATATTTAGCCACGAGCTCCTCCACCAGCTCCTCTCGAGCTGATAGTGTTATTGACCATGTCATATAATAGACATGACTGCAAGGCTCTGGTCACTACATGGATCAGCACTCTTTGTTATCATGAGGTCGAAAGAATTCTAAATTCGAATTCTAATTCATGACCCTATTACCATCCCCCCTTCCCAAACCTTCAACCATCCCACATATCCTCAACCACACAAACACACACATTCCAACACAAAACGTAAACACAATACCGTACACATAATTATGGTTTGCCTTTTAATAAATTTAATATTATTTAGTTGTATGTTTTTCTTTTTTTTTTATATCAGTCTTTGTTTCCCGTTTGACGTGTACGAAACTCCGACCTTTTTATGTATTTACTGACTTGAACTAAGAGAGCCCTGACACTCATAACATAAGTTCAATCTTTGCTTGGGTGCCACAGGTGTATAGTCTGTGTTAAGTCCCTTCTAACCCTAAAATTAGCAACTCTATTTGTGGTGGTTCAACTTCGTTTGAAATTCTGTTAGAATAAAGTTCTAATCAGCTTGCACTACAAAGCGGTTGTTACGGCCGTCACTGCGGCCGAATAGTGCGAAATGAGTGGTTTTTTGCGATTTACAAAAAATCTATTGATTGGACTAAAAAAAATAAAACACACAAGACCTGCTTTAAACACACATGATCTAATTTCAAGTACTTTTTGAATACCAGCGGTTTATTGTTCGATTTGGAGGTAACTTTGGATTCTTTTTTCTGTCAAGAAAAGTTTATGGAATCGTGTTTTCGTCACAGATAGGACTTAGCATTAATCATCTACTTTACCATATATTTATTTCAAAATTAATGCTGAAGTATTTTAGGAGTAAAGGAGGATCATGCTAAGCCATTTGAGGGAAATGTATAGCCCTTAAGTACAGTTCTCAAATTAAACTTAAATAATATATTTTTCTATCTAGTGACATTGGAATTGTAAGCTGGAAATAAAGCTTTTTTATTATTTTTTTAATATTGTTATGTCAGTTTAAAACTTATATCGCAGATTTATCTGTACTAAGGAACTGGGCGGGTCTCACTTCTAGGATTATTAGGACAGATGAGTGAAGATAGACACATAGTAGACGATTGAAGACAAAGAGAAAGAAAATTGGGAAGGTATGGGGGAACCTTTGTCCAGATGTGGGTCAGAAAAGGCTAGTAAAAAGTAATCTAAATACACCATTTTGCAAAAAAACGGGCACCTAAGGAAATTTACGTTCTGAGGTCGATTTCAGATAATTAAATGAAATTTAATTGTTAGACGTAGTCTGTCTGTACTGATAATCGTGTAAATGAATACGCGTGAAGTGAATTCTGGCAATAAAAAAAAATCGATGAATTCTTTAAAACCGATGTACACGGCCAAAGAATAATTAAAAAAAAACAAAGATTAAATTGTTTAAATTGCAGAAAATATCCAAAAAGTTTTAAACATTCAGTAAAAAATCGTTTTAGCAATTCGCGCCATTAAATAAATTTTACAATAATCCACAATAATCATTATTTTTCTTTTGTTAATTTTAAAATTTAAATTTGGAACATAAAGAATCATGCCAGGATGCTTTAAATAACATGCCAATACATCGTCAAATTAATAAAACCTCTTTCTTGTTCTTCTTCATTGAAGTAGAGAAAAAATCTGAAATACCCGTTTTTTTTTGCAAAATTGTTTATGTACTATTTAGCCTTCAAAACCATCTAGACAAAAACCCTGCTTGGAGTACTATATAGATGTTACAGAGATAATATTCTCCCATCAACATTTCTCACGACCTGTCACCCACACACACACAGACTAATTCAATCAGTCAGGCATCTTTCGAGCGTAGAATCTGTATGCGCCGGGCGGAAAATTGCTCACATCACTTGCTATGTATGCAAGGAGTCAAGCATCATTAAACTGTTACTTACTTCATTTACATGCGATTAAGTTACTAAACGACACTGCGTTTATTTATACGTGAATTTGCATTTTATACAGCTACGAATTATTGTTGGCATGTTAGTTTGTTTAAATATTTAAATATATGTACAGGAGCACTAATACCTACGTATACAGCATAATTATGTATAGGCTTAGTAAAATTCAAAAGCGATTTTCAGTGAAATAACGGTTCCACATTGAGATGAGACCCTTTTAGTAATTATAGTAAGGCTTTTAAAATTCTTTGTTCGTAAAAACGTAAAACGTTAGTCAATACAGTAGGAGAAAAACACGTTTAAAAGTTGTTTGATGTAAACAATTAAACATATTAATCTTCTTTATCGTGTGGTTACCTAACCTGGTGTCAGAGTTTTTATGCCGCCCCTATACCTCTGACTTGGCTTTACATGCCGTCGTATCATCTCTCAGGCATGCTGGTTTCCTCACGATGTTTTTCTTCAGCGAAGCAAGTGATAATTATACAATACGCACATGAATCTGAAAAATCAGAGGTGCGTGCCTTGGGTTCGAGCTCGAGACCTATGACTTGGCAGTCCAACGGACGGTCACACCACTAGTCTATCACTGCTATAATGACTACGTTTCTGCAACAGGATAACAAGTATTTTACCTTTGCTAACTAAGTAAAATTCCTTTTCCATTTTAATGTACTCCTCTCCCACATACACCATCAACCTTCTGGTAAACAAAACTATACCATAATTCTCCCCACATTTTCTTATGCAACTCGCACTCTGCACAAAACATTGCAAGAACACATATAGGGTTGCTAACCCCCCCGCTCGTCCCAGCCCTCACATTCCTTTGTTAACTTTGAAGGGGACCCGGAAAGCGGTTCCAGTTTTTGAGGCGTTACTTAAGTGATGTGGTGCAACAAAAAATAAAATGTGACAACCCTAGCTTGTGGTTGAGTTTGCAGTGAGTGCTTGGACTTGTTTTACTTTAAGAGAAGATAGATTGAAATAAAATTAAAGCACAATATCCGATCCGCAAGGCTAGAAGGCTTCTCACAAGGTGGTCCGATTGTTGTACATTTCGATCAATCATAAACCACGGATTTTCAAATGATTATGTTTGCCTCACTGTGTCAACAATTTCCTGATATTTTAGCCCACAGTTTGTTCGGCAAGCGGCAGACATGTCCTGTTCAGTAACTCCAGTCCCATTGATACAGTGAACCGCGGGGTGGCGGCAGGCCACGTAGGAGGTGGCGGGACGAACCGGACAGGTTCCATCCGAACTGGAAGGAGGACGCGCGGGTTCGAAAGAAATAGAAAAAGTGGAGGGAAGCTTTTGCCCAGAAGAAGACTAAACATAAAAAAAAAATGTTTTTCGTTTCAGGATCTAAAATAATAAATTTTAATAACAATACCTTCACGATTTTCAGTTTCAAGTACGTTATTTTTAGTAGCTATCTGACCATTAGAGGTATTTTAATCTATTAAAGCCACCTCTAACGACACCCCTGAGAGTGCTCTCTGTAAGTGGTACCTTACGTCACCGGAAATGTATGAAATCCGTCATTGTATGCAATTACTAGGAAATGTATACAATTCCTAAAATAGATGGAAAATGTTTGATATATTTTATAATATGCATATTTCCTAGGATATCTATATACATTTCCTAAAGAGCGATCGGAAATGTGTTACATTCTTGATGTTCTTAAGAGGGATTTTTTTTTGCCTTTTTTTATGGTAGGTATTAGGTTTTAGGTTATAGGTATTAGGTTTTCTGAATGGTTTAAACCATTCAGAAAACCTATCAATCAACCTCAAACAAACAAAAAACCAACCCAAATTCAAATTTCGATACAGTTGTAATGCAAACCATCTTAATAAATATTGTGTTTTCAGTTCTCAAACGTGTTTTATTTATTTTATTCACAGAGAGCATTCGTTTTTATACATTTCCTAGTATCATTTCAGAATTACATACAATTCCTAGGAAATGCAAAGATTTTCCAGGAAATGTGTGTATTATAGAATCTTTGAAACATTATTTTCCCAAGTAGGCTCCGAATTGTATTTATTTCCTAGGAATTGTGTACAATTTCTAGATTTCATACATTTCCGGTAACATATATACAGACAAGAAAACGACAGGAAAATATATTATCCAAGAGATATTGGAGGGTTTAATTTATTTTGGTACTGTATTTGTCTCCTGTCTATCACTTAAATGTTCTAGGTAATAAGTGTTATTTTGTACGAATTGAGGAAAAATGCTAAAGCAAACATTGTTTCGCTAATGTCGAAAAAACAAATGTTACAGTCTGTCTAATGCCGTTATAACAAAAATGCTACATGACTGTAAAAAATCCATCACCTGGCTCACTACAAATGTACTATTGAGACTCCGCGAACCCATACCCATCGTGGGTAAAGATAAATTATCTTAAGTCGATAAAACAAAAAAGTTATTTACCGATTATGTTTCGGGTCAACGACCACAGTGATTGTAATAATTTACTTGAAATATTAATAAAAAAGTTGCGTTTCCTGTTACTACAAACTAAGCCTGCATCATATCAAACTTCATCAGCTCCAAATGGTAACTCCAAATTACATTATTATTTTCGCAACAATTTAAATAATAACAAATTGACAGCTATATCATTACAACCCTGTAGTTTGCTTTGTACAGTCGCCAGAGTGTCAAGTTACCACAAACTGACAAATTTTCTTAATCGATTTTGAACTTAGGTAACTATCAACATTTTAAAATCTTCATCATCAATCATTATGGTTTAGAGGAGCTTGTGGCTAAATAATAACAGCCGCTTGGGGCGATCTTTAGGTTAAGCCGTGCTTGCCTAGGTTGGTGTTTAGATGGGTGACCCATTACATATCGAGTATCCTTCGTGCCTCGGAAAGCACGTTAAGCAGTTGGTCCCGGCTGTCATTTGTAGATCTTTGACAGTCGTTACCGGTAGTCAGTGGCCCAAAAAGTCTGACAACCAGTCTTACCAAGCGGATATCGTGTTACCCAGTACTAAGCTAGGTTGTGGAGGTCAAATAGGCAGTCGCTCCATGTAAAATACTGGTATTTAGCTGCATCCGGTTAGACCGGAAGCCGACCTCAACATAGTTGGGAAAAGGCTAAGCAAATAAGAGTAAGAATAATTTATTTAAAAAGTAGGTATTACAAAAGTGTATAATTGGGTGCATTAGTGTTATTTCATAAACAATTATAATTAGTGCTTAAAAGTAAACTATAACTAACATATATATAACAGTTGCAAGTAACGATAATGTTGAATTCAACTGTTATGTAGCGACCGCGTCGAGATGATGCAATCGTTATGGTATAAAATCATTTGGAGTTTGACAGTATGGTAAGGCAACTTGATGTGCTGGCAACTGTACTTTAACCGCGTTGTCAACATTAGCGTTATTTCCCACGACTGCCGACTGGCGTGTCTCGGGATTTAATACCCCATGTACACCGAGCAGTATTCTACGTATAGATTTACTGCAAAAATATTTTTACGCGAATCGCTTAGTAAAATAAGGCAAGTAATAAATAAAGTACAGGGAACTTTTATTGGAGGAACGTCGTGGAGTTTATGTATGACATGACTTTTTTATGTTATAACATATATACGATTTAGAATAAAATCATGACACCAACAGGAAGTTGTTTTTACACCTATAGGTGTGATCGGTTTTGAAGATAACCGCGCGGGTCGGGCAAAGTGTTGTTGGGTTGTTCCGTCAGGAATTCCTCAGTGGGAGCTCGAAGCCTGGGTCTTGTGCCCGGATGATGACAATTTAAATCTATTGCCATCAACCGGGGGGCTCCATGGGACTCAAAGATGGGTTTCTTAGAAGAAAGAGTCGACAAAATGACAGATTTCTTTTGTTCATCTGTCATTTTGCCGATTCTTCGTTGACAAAACCCGTTTTCACGGTGGTCATGCTACGCAGGCTGGTGAAATGGGGGTGTACTATAAGCATACCAGCCCTGCCTAAACATTCGGGGATTAGGAAGAAGAAGAAGAAGCCCTGTCCTCGTAACCTGTGCGGTACCGCACCGAGTGGACCCAACATGCAGCTGCGTCCTGCTGTGCCTACGATGCAGCTGTACATCTCACGTCTGCATCACTCCACTACAACAGAGGAAGTGGTGCAGTATTTGAAAGTGAAGACCAACTTGACTCTAAGGGTCGAAAGGTTGTAATCGTGCCACAACATCAACTTTAAGTCATTTGTGGTACGAGTTTTTGGCAGAAGGGTGTCGTATATCGACGTTTCCGAGGGCGGTTACGCCACACCACGCAGCGAAACACGACGCCGACAATGTTACGTGCATAGTTATAGACTTGCAAGGTTTAAAATATGTATTAGTATAATAAGTATGTATTTACAAACAAAAAGTATCTATGTAGTATATCAACTATCTAGTGTCCACGACTCAAGCCTCATTGCTTAGTGTGGCACTAGATGGCGCTGTGTGTCCAGCGATATTTATTTATTATTATTAGTATATTATTTTTGTTAAATGTATTTTGTGTATTTTATCTATATGGGCCTTAGTTGCCTGATAATAACATGATTATTATTATTTTTTTCGAAAGTGTTTTTTCTTCTCAGACTGGATTTCAACTACATTTACGGGCCGAAACCAAAGTAAATGCAGCGTGTGGTGAGTTAGTTTGATGAATGTTTATGTGTTGTGATGAGGTCCTATCTCGTTCTCTTGATATTATTATTATTTCCTTTATTCATCGATAAACAAATTTGTTAATTTTTTAATATTAATTAAAAAAATATATAAAAAAAACATTTAAAAATATAAAAAATTGTAGCCCACCGGTATCGGGAACAGGGTCCAAGCTACCGGCGGTCAGGGCTCCAGAGAGAGGAACCTCATTATTATTATTATTACAGTCGTGATGTTAATGTCCTGTTGCTGAAATATATACCCATCGTTTTGACTTAAGGTTGAAGTAGGTTTCTTAGAATTTGGCTGTAATCCTGGAAGGTGTATTAATTTTGTGATTGATGTGAAAAGCTGGAGATGGCATGAAGAGAAAACCTACTTATTTGATCAAAATAATAACCTTACTTTGGTTTTTCAATTGCGATGATTGATGAGCCTTGAAGTAAATATTACCTATCTACATATTGCTTTCTATATAATATTAATCATAATGGCTATGTAATGTAAACTCACCAAGATTTTCATTTTGAACAAAAATCGAACCTTGTTGGGTGAAATGGGAGTGGTCTACAGTTTGTACGAAACTTCTTGTTTTAGTTTTGTAACTTGGCATAAATACTTAAGAAGGTATATAATAAACAGTGTAATTATTAATTTTCCAAAACTACCTTTAAAGAGCGTGGAGGAGTGTTAAAATTAGAATGTTAAAGTACGAGTCACAGGCGAAGAGCTAGTCTATTAAATTTCCAAAACTTAAACAGTCTCACAATTGAAAATAAGACATGACAAGTTAGACGTAACCGGCTTTCGCTGTCGACGGGTAAAATTCTCAGGAGGCTGTCAGTTTCACCACGTTGCATATATCCATCATGGTTTCAAAAGAATAAAAGAGAATCATACGAGGGTTTTGAACTAAACAGTTTATTCAGAAATGCATTATTTCTCGCTTCAGAGATGAAAGCTTATTATGCATGGGAAGGAAGTCAGAAGAATTCAAGTTTTGATATTTTCTACTAAGCGATGGAAAAAGATAGAGGAAGTGAGTGGGTCATACAGGTAAACAACCTCATCACGAAGCCGTCAACCAAGCATTCTGTACATCAAAATATGTAACTTTACTTTTAATTTATTATTGCTGGGAAACGAATTTGGTTTTTGGGTCCAAAATCATGTTTTGTGGTAGAACTCAATATAACGCACTCAAAACATTGTGCTGATAGATAGATTAAATAGTACGGGGGTCGTGGAGGTGTTTAAAAATATTAAAATAAAAACTTGTATATAGAAATATCTTGTCAAAAAGTTGAAAATTTGACCTCTAATATCTCCGTCACTAGAAGGTTCCAAGGTATGGTGTAGAACAAAAAAATGATCGCAACGACGGGGAGAATAAGTGTCTTTCGGCTTCGTTAAAAGGTTTTTTACACCTTTTACATGCCGTAGACTGTATGAAAGATGAGGGAAGAAAGTAATGGAGTGGAGACCACGGAAGGGATGGAGGAATGTGAGAAGAGAACTGACCAGGTAGCATTAAAGTGGCGGGAAGAAACTGGGTAGCCATGACACAAAGCCGCCAAAAGTGGAGAGATTTGAAAGAGACCTACACTCAGCATTGGGTGGTCAAAGGTTGGAGAAGATTTTCTACTTCTAAAATTCACTGAAACTCAACGCATAGGCCAAACCACTGGGTCTAGAAGCATGTAATTTTGCACAAGTTTTGCGTATACAAAGAAAGTGACTTCTATAAGAAAGGATTTTGATCATTCATCGGTTGACGAGGTTATCAATCAATCTGCCTAGCCATTTTCTAGCCTAGTCTCACCGTATGCAGCTGAACATCAGTATTTTACATGAAGCGCTTGCCTATCTGACCTCCAAAACCCAGTAACTAGGTAATACGGTACTCCTTGGAAAGACTGGTTGTCAAACTTTCGGGCTACTGTCAAAAATCTACAAATGATAGCCAGCTTAACAACAACAGTTTAACGTGCTTTCCGAGACACGGAAGAAACTTGGTATGTAATGATGGTCACCCATCCACGGACCAACCTCAGCAAGCAGTGCTTAACCTTGAAGATCGACCCGTGCGGCTTGTTATTATTTAGCCACGAGGTCCTTTTAGTTGAGGAGTTTAAATAGGGAATAAAAGTCTGTATTAATATAATTCCACCGGCACCACCAGAATCTATTAAGTTATTTTTTTTAATTTTTATCACAGTCTTCCAATGTTCGGTAACATTGGTAGTCAACTTAATAGATTCTGAAATAGGCCTCCTGTTGACTTGTTGAATCGATAAGATGTTTACTTAACGGTAGGTCAATGCCAGTTAACTTGGTTAGGTCAAGATTATATACCCAAATGTCTGGGTAAACTGTTAAAGTGTTAACCAAGAGGCCGTACCCTTGTAGCGGTCGGAAGGGTGATTAACTGATTACTGATGGAAGTACAAACACTTGTCATCAACCGCCTCGTTGGTCTAGCTACAGGCGCAAGCGCTACTGTTAAGCATTATGATTATACCCGGGTTTTGCAAAGTATTGTTGGGATTTTCCATTAGGAGTTTTCAGCAGTTTTCACAATTTGGATTTGTGCCTGGTTGATGGGTGGTTGAATAAGCTTACTCCTTTTGCATGGGACTTGAATATAACTGGCGAAATGTAGGTGCGATATAGATACACAAATCTGTCCAACCCTTCTGGAAATGGAGTGATGTTGCCAAAACATTAATAAAAATAATCCACGCTTAATTGCTTAAAAAGGAGGTTTCGATCACTAGTTGGCTGACCTATTAAAATAATAAACCATTTTTCATTAAACACTTTTTTATCCTTCAGATCAAATAATGCTAAAGATCTATCACTAATATTTTTTTCAGATTCAAACAAACATTGAAAACTAAATCCAAACATGACAAGGCGTGTGCATACAGTAAACACAAATATTACCTCAAGACTGGAGAGGAAGTGTAGGAAATGGAATATAAACAGAATGGGACATTTCCTTTAGTTATCGACTTCCGCGAACGGAACAGCTTAAAAGTGATGAAGTAAGAAACTAGGTCAGCTTACCTGGTTGTTTGTACTTTGATTTTTATAGAACCATTCCAGAAATAACTATATTATAGATATTTTATAACATCAAAAAGCTTTCTGTAAGGTATCAGAAAACCGGCCAAGCGCGTCTCGGCCCGGTAGTCGGAATATTGACGCATGCACAGAATGGATTTCATGGCCCGCAAGAGCCGTAAAAATTATTTAAAAAATGCACAAAAGCGTGTTTTCATCTCTTGATTGCATATCATGTACACTTCATAATTTCACAACGCCGTTGTTTATTCAAACACACCTTCCAATTTTCATCGATATAGCTCAAACAGTTTCCAAGTAAAACGGCTGTGTGTGATATCCTGAGAGTCTGATAGATAAAGAAATATATCTTAGCTTAAGTTAGTAGGTTACAAAAGTATTGGTTCCGTTTTGGATACTCAACCCTAAAAATGGTTTGGTGAGCTACCTACGTCACAAAACAAAGTATACTAGGAATTTGAGAGAAACCAATTTCGATAATGGGATGGCAAACAAACAAACAGACTTGAACGTGAAGTCGTTATTATCAGTTTCATATTTCATAGGTACAGGCTAGACTATTATAATTATATAGACGGTAGTATGTACTATATAGAAAGCAGAAAAAAGTATGCAACATTACGTACTTGTGGGGTAATTCTTTTGAACCTTTAATCCGTCAAAAAAGGTTTTTTTTTTAATTTGTATTGCAAAACTATTTTTTTTGGTTCTTACCAACTAAGGTTACGAACGTACCTATTACAATTATCGGTTAATCCCATTTCGTCATGGTTCCGAATCGTTAGCAACTAGAGTCCAAAATTGCTTTGTGGGTGAACTAACTCTGTCTTCCTCTTTGGGAAATATAGGCGTGATGTTATAATTTAGAGATTTATATGACTTTAAATTACCTTTTTTGTGATGTTCCTCAGAAAGGTTAAAAGTGCGTAGTTATCTCCACCGGCCTGTGTATGACCGACCAGATGTATGAACGTGGATGAAGCATAAAACATCAATGAGTAAATTACGTTATATCAGCCGTTACGGGTAGTCAGAAACTCGAACGTAAGTGGTAAGTCAGATACAACTAGTCTTTCCAGGGGTATCGTATTACCCAGGAGGAACTGGGTAACGGAGGGCAAATGAGTCGCTCCTTGTAAAATACTGGTATTCAGCTGCATTCGGTTAGACTGGAAAATCCGATCCCAACAAAGTTAGTATAAGGCTAGCCAGATGATAATGAATTAAATCCCTAACCAATCCAACGCATTTCAGCACCTCCACCATAATATAACGTTCAAAACTTTCGGGAGCGTTCGGTTTTTTCCGAAGCCAACTAATAACGTGTCGTGAGTCAACACGAATGTTTGCCGGCAATAAAGCTGCCTTGTTTGTTCATATGCCCAGCACTGAACATGTGCTTGTGTTACTTCGAGTCCAGAGATAGGACATTTATTTAGGTCAATATTTGGCAATGGTTATATAAGTTATCGGTATGTTTTGACCTATTTTATTAGTCAAAAGTTTGAAGGCCAATGTAAGTTATCCTTCATTTTCCACGTTTTTAATAGGACTATTTATGTTCTGATCAGTAAATCTTATTTTCACCCGACTGCGGCAGAGACCAAATGGTAATGAAAAAAACGACTGTTGTCATTACAACCTCCTTTATTCCTTCTTGAATCACTGCAACAATCTGGCCGCTTTCAGAAATGAAATTTGAATTTCGAGACAAACGTCAAACAAATGTTCATACGGTCTGAAAAAAGAAGAAAACAAAACTAGGACAATCTCATTTCCGAACAAAACGTTGCGTTTCTATTAAATTAAGATATTGTGTAATTATTTGTGTGGACGGACACAGTAACTTGCAGGTAAGAATTTCCTTTCTCCTAGCGAGCGTTCTGATTGTTGCAGCAATGGTTACAGCCTCTTTGAATAGTATGCTTATTAATGCTTAGTAGTATAAATGTGAGGAGGCATTGTTCCTCGCACAGTGACTTATTTATCTTTAACCTTTATCTACAACAAGTTATTTACTATTTATCTAGAAAAGAAAACACTCAGTGTCTGCAGTACAAAGTAAGCGTAAAGTAAATTTAAACGAAGTTAAAATTAATAATACAGTTTTACGTTAACGACGCGCGTTCGTACTAAGTCCGCAGAAATATTCTGGAATGAAAAGCGAAGAGATTGGTTTACCTAATACAGGACAGATCTTTGCTAAGCTACTGTTAAAGTTTTTCTTCGGTGGAAACTCTTAAGACGTAATTGTACCCCATTATGTGTGGAGCTCGTGGCCCAATAATAACAGCCGCTCGGGTCGATCTATAGGTTAAGCCATGCTTACCTAGGTTGGTCTGTGGATGGGTGAACACCCATTACATACCGAGTTTCCTTCGTGCCTTGGAAACCACGTTAAGCCGTTGGCCCCGGGTGTCATTTGTAGATCTTTGACAGTCGTTACGGGTAGTCAGTGTCCCAAAAAGTCTGACAACCAGTCTTACCAAGCGGTATCGTGTTACCCAGTACTAACTGGGTGTTGAAGGTCAGATAGGCAGTCATCATCATCATCATCAGCCTATAATGTTCCCAATGCTGGGACACGGCCTCCTCTCAATGAGAGGGAATGGGCTATAATCCACCACGCGTGCCCAGTGCGGGTTGTTAGATGTCACATGTCTTCGAATTTTTGGTTCTAGAACATGCCGGTTTCCTCACGATGTTTTCCTCCACCGTTTTGAGAGCAGTGGTGATGAAATAAATTACACAAAGTAATGCGCCTGTCTGGGTTCGAACCCACGATAGGCAGTCGCTCCATGTAAAATACTGGTATTCATCTGCATCCGGTTAGACTGGAAGCCGACCCCAACGTAGTTGGGCATAGCTAGGCAGATGACGTGTATTTTCCTACATTTTCAGTGACATAACTCTATAAGCCCTTCTATTTTGAAAACAATCCGGTCTGCCATAATATAAACTAGGCATTTCAAACATTATTGTTACCACAAATGCAAATAAACGTTATATGAGAATGTCATATGAGAGCCAGAGGCTTGCTCCGATAAATTCATCTCGGTAAGGTAGGTATTATTATATTACATTCAGTAGGCCCTATGAAATGGCTATGCAATAGTTTCTTTACATAATAGATTTTGATGTGTTTAGTTTACTAAAGAGTTTTGTTGTAAACAGGCAAAACTTTTATTAGTTATTAAGGGTGTAAATAGTCTCCTAACAAAGCCGAAAGGTACTTGTTCTCCTCCTCGCTGCGATCATTTTTTCTAGCTAGACCATACCTGGGAACTTTCCAGTTACGGAGATATTGGGGGTCAAAGTTCCAACTTTTTCAGAATTTTTTGTTTAAACACAAGTTTTTAATGTTATTACTTTGAGCAGTGGTGGCCTATTGGTGGCGGCCGCGACTTACGTACAGTAAGTCGTGGGTTCGAACCCAGACAGGCGCATTAATTGTGTAATTTATTTCATCATCACTGCTCTCAAAACGGTGAAGGAAAACATCGTGAGAAAACCGGCATGTCCTAGAACCAAAAATTCGAAGACATGTGACATCTACCAATCCGCACTGGGCCCGCGTGGTAGCCCATTCCCTCTCATAGAGAGGAGGCCTGTGTCCCAGCAGTGGGAACATTAATAGGCTGATGATGATGATGAACTTTACTTTAACAACCTCCATGATCCGTTTACTACTCAATGTAAAATACAGGGTATTCAGCTGCATCCGGTTAGACTGGAAGCCGACCCCAACATAGTTGGGATAAGGCTAGGCAGATGATGCTGATAATGCATTCGTCAGCACAATGTGTGTTGAATACGTTACATTGAGTTTTACCGTAAAATGTGATTTTTCACCCAAAAAAAAAAGTAGTTTCCCAGCAATATTTTTTGCGCAGAGTTCTCAGTTTGATGTACAGAATGCTTGGTTGACGGCTTCGTGAAGAGTCTATTTACACCCTGTAGACTATATTTTGTGTTTTTGAACTCTGTCCCGCCTCTTGTACCCAAAAATCTGTTGGTCCCATTTAGTTTTTTGATCCTAATAAGAAACAGGGCAGATTGGCAAAAAAAAGCTGGCACTTTTTTCAAAATCCGTGAACGTAAATTTTTCAAAATTTAAAGGTAGTATCATAGGACCATTTTTCTGTACTTACATCAGTTACGGTACCGCATCTCAAAATTCCGTCAGATTTTTTCTTTTTTCACGTAAACAAAAAAATTAAGACGATACAGTGTAAGAAAACTCCTGTGACGTCACATTTAGTACATTTTTTACTCAAATCTGACGTCACAAGCCACTCATATATGACAATCTTTGAGACGTTTTATCTTCGTCAATTTATATTAATTTGATATAACAAAAAACACGCATCCAATGTTTTTTGATAATCTAAACAGTATAATTTAATTTTTGTCAGTAATCATCCCTATTTGTATTGCGATGAGCGTTTCCTATTAGACAATTCACCGAAAATGACAATGATAGTGCCACCAAAATTATCGATTCATGCCGAACGTAATTAATGCCCATCTAATTCATCCATAACCGCAACTGAATTACGGGAAGTGTCCATCATTTCATTACGAGTATCAGATGTCATACGTTCCTATGTATGTGCATATTATAGGTATTGTATCCACTATCTTTACGTAATGATTTAAATTGTTAGATCATCATAATAACTATGATTACGTTTCTTTTATTTACTAGTTTTTCTCGATCACTCATGCTGAAAAACACATGTATCGCGCCATGCGTGCGCGTATCTTTAAATATTTGCATAACATTATCCTCATCTGTCTTGCTTTGTCGGCTGTTAGTATTAAAGTTGCAGCTGAATACCTGCCGAATTTGCTTTTAGGTATGTATACCCCATTTGAATGTACAGAAGGTATATAAATAATTATTCATTACAATATAACTAATTAAAATTCTGTGTCTCTTGCAAACATAGGAGTGAAAATTCAGTTTTCGAGAGAGCTTCTTACTCATGGTTTTTCCCACAGTACTCTTGTCTCAAGAAACTTTAATATAATTATTTAAATAATTAAATACACGCAATAATAATTAAATAATAATTAAACGCATAAGGGTTCAGAAGAATATTATGGCCTCTCCGTTAGTAAACTTAATTCCAGGTATGGCCAACTATACCGCCAACTAGACCACTTCTCATCTTAACTGGCACCAACTATAGGTGACATGACAATCCTAGGATTAGGCTCATATGGTAATTAATATCTGGATGGCCGAGCTTCGCTCAGTTTTTTTTTTTCTAAAAATGAAACCTAGCTAGATCGGTTTATCGCCCTCGAAACCCCCTGCATACTAAATTTCATGAAAATCGTTGGAGCCGTTCCCGAGTTTCAGATTATATTGTATATCTACATAAATACAAGAATTGCTCGTTTATAGGTATTCGATTAGACCTAATTCAGTCTGGCTAGTTAGGATAATTGACGCTGACCACAATATAATGTCCTTTGCACAATATTGTATTACATATTATGTAAACAAATAGATGTTTATTTACTGTATTACCTATTTACTCGTATGTAATGGGGTCATTGACCTACAGCGTAGGTGCTGAAATGCTTTTAAGGTTTTTTTATTCTGAATCTACACTTCGATCGATATAAATATCGTCATTATTGTGTTCATCAAAATATTCTTATTGTAAAAGTGTTTTACTGACTGTTTTTCATTATTTTATTAACCGTACTTTAAACTTAATTATGTAACTAAGCATTGGCCAGCGGCTTCGCCTTGGAAAAAAAAAACCACGGGAAAGTACTACTACTATAAAAAATATATACTATGTCTTAAGTTCATGTTTTACTTAAGAGCCAAAATTTGAGCGAAATTCGTCAGACAAGCGGGGTTACTTTCGCATTCATATTAGTACGGATAACAGCGCTTTGCAATAACTAATTTAATAACAAAGCTTTCGATTGAGCCTTCAATTAAAACGCAACATTAAAAACATGGCAACAAAACAAAATGCAGGTAGTTTAAAAAAATGGCCGCCGACCTCTGAATAACTCCTCCAACTAAATATATGACGCATTTCCCCTAAGCCGGGCTCTTTGCGTGGCTTTTAGTTTTTCAGTGCAATGCTTCAGTGAAAGGTACGTTTTGCGCTTTTAGCTTAAAAAGCGGAGTTTCACCTATGTGGAAAAACTGAAAAAGAAAAAAAACCCGAGCGAAGTGGAATTATGCAGTGACACGAAACTCGAGGAATACCGCCAACAAGTTGGCTGGACTTAGGGTTGTTGAAATATTGAATTGTGTCCGTTATATATTTAGGTCAATAATAACGATGAACTTGAATGACTGCCTCGTTAGTCTAGTGGTTGCAAGCGCGACTGCTGAATATGAGGTCCTAGGTTTGAGCTCCGGGTCGGGCCAAGTGATATTGGCAAAGTGTTTTGTGTATAACTAACGTCAGTGAGAATTGAAGTCAGTGAATAATTCCTCATCACATTTTATGATTCGCTATCGTTCACAACATAGGAAACTGTAATATTTTTTATTAATGTGATATTTGTAATACGTACAAAACAACTTTTAGAACCCTAGCACACGGCGTATTTTAAAAGCGCAGACGACGCGCGTTTCAGGACCGTTTTCTGCTCCGTAGGTGCCGATTTTGTAGATTAAAAACGCGTGTGAAACATTGTATCGCGTTTTACGCGCGTTTGAAGCGCGTTCGAAATTCGTTTGAAGCGCGTACAAAGGGTCAAAGCCAGCGTAAGCAGTATTGTCTCAACCGACGCCATTGTACAACTGACGAGGAGTCTCTGACCAAAACGCGAAAGCTACGAGTGACTACAGCGCGTCTGTATCGCTGTGCAGATACAGCGTACGTGTGCTTAGGTTACAAGGTTGCGTTCAAATCTCTGCGCGTTTAAATTACGCCGTGTGCATTAACATCATTAAGGGCCTCGCGTTAATGATGTCAATCATAATCATCATCACATCTTAATATTTCGATGCGTCAATAATTCATTTTTCACGTTTCATGTGTTACTTTTTCACGCCTAAATTACTGAAAACAATTTTCACGGGTAGGTTCTTTATCGATGTGTTTGTTATGAGACTTTTTATACCGGTTATACTTCCCCCTAAGAGTATTTCAGACCACCATGTAGATGAAATCGCGGGAAAAAGTTAGTCATCTATAAAATATCATAAAAAAAACCCGTAGCAGCCCTGACATGACTTGATTGTGGCCACGCCATTATGATTTTAGTTTTCAGTTGAATTTCAGTTTGTCGTTACGATACGAAATGGTCGGAGAAGTAAAGTTTGTTTAGGTACTTCTATTTAATTATCTTTTCACTGGCGCGGGTCTCGCTACCATTATTTTGTTTAACTAACATTTTGATTAAGGTTTCCGAGTGTAATTTGTTTAAGGACCGAACTGGTTATTTTCGGAAAGACACGCTAAATCGTCGCGGTTTCGGCTGGAGTCGGTCACAAAGAATTATAGGCCTATATATGCAAAAAAACAACTCAAACAGTAACAACCACGTGTCTCGCCTTGTTTCGGTTACATATACACTTTCTTTCTCCGACTCGACACTACGTCGTTCTAGTCGCTTATATTATATGGACATAATGGGTGTAGAGGACCCTTTACGAAACCAAAAGATACTTGATCTACTCGTCTGAGCCTTACTTGAGAACCTTCTATAGTTGCTGCCAGTTAAGATGACAATAGCGGTCATTGCCCTTTCCCTAATATCTCTTCGTACGAACCAAAACAAATGAACCATGTACCTACCTATCGTTTTACATCAGAAAATATGTTGAAGATCACGATAGATGACGATTCGAGACTTAAACAGGCTTATTTTTGGCTTTGAAAGTTAATAACTTAATAACAAATGTAGGTGGGTCAATGACCGCTATTGTCATCTTAACTGGCAGCAACTATAGTTACCTTAATGTTATAAAGATACTTTTAATACCTGCATGACTCCTATTCAATGCATTCATCAGCACAATTTTTTGAGTGCATTACATTGACCGCAACCGAAAACCGGTTTTTCAAAAATTTTCGTTTCCCGGCAATATTTTTTGCGCACTTGTTACTTAGTTTGATGTATAGAATTCTTGGTTGACGGTATCGTGAAGGGTCCGTTTACATCCTCTAAAGCTCTTGCTAACTGGCTCAGGATTCCACGTGTATATGGCTAATGGCTACCAAGTAGGTCGCATATTATGATCATATTATAATCAATTATTCCATTGTTCGATGGCTAATCGATTTCTTCAGTCAAGCAAATATGCGAACTGCCACAAAACGTCAATGACTCATTGCCTCCGGCCACTCCGCATTTAGTCCATTCTGCGTAAGATGTCACTTCTTTAGGAGCTCCGCTGACTGCAGACTTTCTGTCGGCAGATAGTTTAGTCGGATTGGGCTACTAGCGCGCACATTAGGCCAACTAAACGGTCGGGTTAGTGTTGACTAGGCAAACTAGACTAACAGTCGGTCGACTGCGCTCGAACAATTTGCTAGTTAGAACTATCGTCCGAGTTGACCGAATAAACCATCGGCAAGTGCATAGGAGCGCCATCCTATTCTAGCAATAGGCTTATAGTTTAGTTTGAAAGCAAACGTTTAGCCCATCAAACTGATCTATCGGTCGATACCGAAACGTTAACATGCGCGCGCACTAGCATACACGTTCATACTGATAAAGAGCCCGACTAAACTAATCATCAATATTCTCTTGCCCTTTTCACAGCCCTTATCCCAATTCGGCGGTCGGCGCGGCATGTCTTCATTTTTCATACTTCTCTATTACTCGTCATCTTATCAGACATCCTCTTTTTTTGCCATATCATCCTTTACACAGACCGTTCATCGTTTCTTTGGTCTTCCTCTGCTCTTATACCTACCCATCCACATTCATACTCAAAACTAAAGAGCCCGACTAAACTATCGGCCTATAAAAAGTCTGCAGTCTGCGGAGACTCTAAAGTAATGTGCTCTCAAATAAACTCAGCAAACGTACTCAGAGCCATATTTATAAAGTACGCTAGGTAATAGAAATCGTTCATCTGTGTCAAAGCTATTCAAGAAAGCGCTTTAAAGCGTTATTTTGCACAGCGTTCCATATTGCTTCGTATAAAACTGGTGACTGGCTATTTTAGTATCCAATAACTTCTGAAGTATGTATTTCAGTTTAAAGATCGTTCAGCTGGTTTGCATGTTACAGTTTCAACGTTTAAAGTGTTTAGTTTGGTGCAAACAATTTGTGTACAAATTGTTTTTGTGAACAAATTGTTTTTGTTGCAAAAATGTAGATTGGGTACAAAACTGATATGATAAGTGTTCGGGCTTAATACACGTACTAGATACTTTTTGAGGAAAAAAAAAACTGCCTAAGCCTTCGTTGATTACAGGCGTGATGTTATGTTTAACTGTCTCATTGATCTTGATGTCAAAAGTGTGACGGCTAAGCGTGGGTCCGTTTTTGATCTCTGATGCTGGGATTTTCTATGAGGAAAATCTTAGTAGCACTTCAATGTGCCCGCTGCTTCGTTTTAAATGTAGCCTATGACACTTGGAGATGTTGGGGATAAGGAAGCTTCTCGTTTGTGAAAGAATTTTCGGAATTGAATCAGTAGTTCCGAATTACTCCCTACTTACAAACTTACAAACAAAAATGTTACCTCTTATAATATTGGTACCTATAGACAAAACTGGCAAACCTTTTCACTTTCCCTAAAGTCAAACCATTTATTTCAATTAGGCTATTAAAAGGTAGTTTTGAACGTCAGATTTGAATATATTCCTCAGTGGTTTTATTACTTGTAACTATAATAATATAGTTTAGTTTACCGAATTGAGTTAAACACATTAATAACAATTTATTACAACTCTGTTATTGTCGTTTTCCCCCTGTTGTGTGTTGATTACATCTCACTAGCCGGTAATACTTTTCTCGTGCTCAACACTTTCGTGGCTTTTCGACTTGTTGCAGTATTTCGTGAAAAATGCTAGCGGTTGTAGTGTGGGTCGTTAGTTAGCTTTTATTACCGTCATTTGTTTGTCCGAAAGATTCTGTTACTGCTGCATTTTTCTCGAACTTCGAGTTCGAGAAAAATGCAGCACTTTGAGTTTCTTCATTGATTGCTTTTGAGTTTATTGTGTTTCAGTTTTCCAATTCTGAAAATCAAGGAATTTCAGTTGTTTTAAAAATATAGGAATACAAATTCTGAGAACTGTGATCGTGTGCCAGAATTCGTTTGATATCTTTTGCTCAGTTACAAAACGAGTTCGATTTCTGGGAAAGTTACTATCGATATTTGTAACTTTATATGTTTCTTATTGTTTGGTATTTTATAAATAAGAAGCCTAGTAATAAACTTGTACATTTTTAACGAACTTAGTTTAAACAAAAAATGTAAATACTAAGGTTTGCGCCACAACTAGTAGCAGAGCGAGAAACAGAGCGTGCTGCCAACCGCATCGTCGATTCAGCCGGGTGCTATGGCTTTCCCGTTCTGTGTCTCGCTCTTGCAAATGACGATTCTGAGCGACAGAATAGGATAGGAGCATGGAAAAGTGCGATTGCGTGCTGCTAGATGAGGTTCAACCCTAATATGCTTGCATGGTTTGATCACGTTGAGGGAATTAAGGAAAGGCGACTACCAAAGCGACCGATCGTAGCGACGGGTATTTAGATGTTCCTAATTCAGCTGAAAAAAGTTAATTTTACGTAATTACGGCTAGACTGGAGCCGTTACATAATTTGCCATTACCATTTTAAAACTACGTCACACCAACATAGCGATCGTTGACATGCCATGCTGGTACGGTCAACAACACGTACAACCACAAAAATAGGCCTCACTGCGACCCAAGAAATGTATTGTGAATGTTGAATTGTTAACATGTACCTACGGTTGATTGTACACTAAACATCGGCTGAAAATGTCAGTTAACAAACAGTCCGTGTTCTGCCTTTAATATTATGAAAATAATCTCATTTGTGTCTAATACTTTGTTTTTCATATTTTTATTAAAGTTCTTACGAAACTTTTCTTTGTAATATTTACAAAATAAGCTAACTTTTTTGTATTAAAGATAGCTGATCGGAGAAAAGAATTTACATAAATAAGTTTTAAGTCCTGGAGAGTTTACTAAGCTCTCTTGAAAAAGATGAACTTTCTGTTTGTTTTCCATCATTTGTATGATAGATAGGGTACGGTGCCTATCAATATTGTTTAACAAAACAGATATATAAAAGCAACATCCATCAATTAATTTACCTGTCAGTGCTTGTTGACTACTGTTATGTACGTTCGAACAAGCTATTTGGTTTACAGTTTTACCAACAAATTACATTGTAACATGTAAACCAAATAGCTTGTTTGACCATACGTGTCTCTTCTACGATGACGTTGATTTATTTTTTTGTTTTTTATTTTTATTTCTACTCATTTTAAATCTAGCGTCATTAGTTTTATAATGCTGCAAAAGGATCTTTTGGCGTGTGGTGAGCAGAGAGCAAAGGAGCCAAAGTCATACACTACACAAGCAATGTTAATAAAATTTATCTGGGACCATCGCATGTGCTGACTCTATCAAATGAAAAATTACGTAAATCGTTCCAGTAATCACAGAGTATTCGGTGTAGGCGGAATACATAACATCCTCCTTTTTTAGAAGTCGGTTAAAAATATACCTATACTAATTCGCAATAATGTTAACCAACATAGCTTCTGCAGAAGCTATGTTGGTTAACATTATTGCGAATAGATCGCCAGTAGATCTCTGTATGTATATTATTACCTCACAATCTATAATAATATCTTCTATTTCAACAAGTCACAGTCGTTTCAAACATAAGAACACTAAATATTTAAATCCGACAAAAACCCACCATCGTATATTTATACTTAGATTAAACAAAGCTCGGTAAATATTAGCGTGGCACGCAAATTAAGCAGTTCATAGCTTCAACAAGGTCAGGAACAAACTATCCACTCTTTTCACTCTTATTTTACCTTTGACAGCAGCAACCCAGAAGAAAGAAAGAAAGAAAAATATTTATTTGGGACAAGCACAGGAACTACAAAAAGAATAATAAAAAAAAAAGAATCTAAAACTAAATAATAAAATTGTGGGCCTGTGCGAGGCCAAAAAGGCTCCTATCTCAGCATGATGCCGTGATAAATGAAAAACAAATACCAAAACCAAAACGAACCATATGCTACTGAAAATAAAGAATACTGTGATTTGTTTGACTTGTCTGTGGCAGTAACTAAACAGCAAACCTTTTTGCAATATAAATAAATAGGTACCAGGATGATTTTGACTGGCTGGTTCGAGGTGGTGCACGAAAGGAGTACCTAGGAAGAAATTGAGGCCAATTAAAAAAAATGACAGTGACAGAAAGCGAGGCAAAATATATTCAAATAGACTGTAGTATGATTCATATCCTTAAGTTTGTTCGACCGAGTATTTGAACGGTCGGTTGCGTAATCAATTTTGCGTAGTTCATGGAAGTTATTCCAGTGGGTAAAATAAACATATCACACGTAATCGGTATTACATGTATGGCAATATTTGGCATTGGTAGCACTTACGGAGTAACGACAGTTAACGCAGTTAAACACTTGGCCCGACCCGGGTATAGACCCCAGGACCGCATCCTCAGTAGTGTAGCGCTTGCGACCTCTATACTAACGAGGCAGTCTAGCGAGTAAAAGAAAATATTGTTTTAGACTTTCACGGTTTTTCACTACACTTAAAGTACTTACGGGATAATATCCGTGATTTTCTTTTTCTATGGGCTCCCGATATTTCGACGCTGTAGTATTCCCGTGATCATGATGCTTGCAACAGCGGCAGCGTCAAAATATCAGGAGCTCATAGAAAAAGAAAATCACGGATATTATCCCGTAAGTACTATAAGTGTAGTAAAAATATTGTGATAGTACCTCATCATTCTACTGTGTTTATCACTACTTATTTTGGGTCGGAGCGGTATGTCTTCTTCCATACCTCTCTAAAGAATAGAAAGCAAAAAAAAGTATTTTTCTCAAACATGCTTGGAAATTTGAGCATTATTTTGACAACCTTCTTCGAGATAAATCGAAATTGCTGTACATTCGACCAGCGGCCGGCAAAAGTTGTATTAAAATCCATATATGTCGTGTTTAGCGGCCAAATAAATTACATAGTAAACTCATATCTGTCGTGTTATTTAAAAATGAAACGATCTTTTACTCTGAAACATGGCAACCAAGGAGGTAACTTATCAAAGGTTTTATTTAAATTTCGAATAGACATGGAAATAGAAAGCGGTTTATTGAAAAAAAAAAAAAAACAAATGAACTCTTCAACGCGAGAGTTTTAATTTCCTCGCATTATTTGAGAAAAGTACTCTATACAAGCCTTGGCCACAACTAGGCACTGGATGGACTTACGTATGTGTGCCTCGGCTTTACACGTTCGTCCATCAATGCCTCTGTTGCTGGCCGCTGCAGTAATGTACTATATTTGTCTAAACATAATGTCTATTACTAGTCTTCTCAACAGTTACCCCATTTTCAGATATATCATCCTTCATCATCAAAACTTTCCTCACCACATTTTCCTCAATGGTCATGAAACTACCTCGTGCTTGTAATGGTTTGTGTGTTGGGTCGGATTAGGAAGGTATGTTGTCTTTTAGTGAAGCGGAAGGGATGGGAATCATGTGGGATTTCCTGAAGGGACATAAATAACTACCTGATATTTTGTATCTGATTGTAATATGATCGGGATTTGGAGTACTAGCTTATGTCCGAGCTTGGCCCGCGTGTAGTTCAATAATTGTCCCACGGGATCATACTACTGGGATGAAAAATATCCTACGTGTTAATCCAGATTATACTTGACGCTATGTGTGCGAAATTTCATCCAAATCCGGTCAGTTAAGAGTAACAAACATCCATCCATCCATCCTCACAAACTTTTGCATTATAATATTAGTACTTAGGACAACTCACTAGTGAATTTTTTTCTGAGCATAGGTCGTCATCACCCTCCATTAAATGGGACTTAAACATAGGTATCTGGTGAAATGTGAGTGTATTTTATAGGTACAACCGTAGTCCTATAACGATGGTAACCGTTCGGGAATTACATCAGCATGATGCTTTGTTAAGTAGGTAATCTTAGAGCAAGGTTTTGAAAGATATACCATCCGACCCTCTTCGTTACATCTATTTTACATCTATCCTTCCTTCCCATAACATAATTATACATATCTACATCATGCCTACGTACATATTGCTTAAACTTACAATCCACACTTATCTACCTGCCCCCGAGAGGGTTTAAGAACTTTGTCAAACTATGCACAGCCTTTAAGTACCCATCTCTGTCACTTTAACCTGTCTGGAGTTCTGAATAAAACTTGAATAATGCCCAAATTATGCTAATTTACGCAAATGATGGTTGACAACACAATCATAACGTAGAAGTTTCACTTCGTAGGTAAATAAAATATGGTGTTGTTCATAGACTCTTACTACTAAAAGTAAGTAATGAGCGAGTAGCAGCAACTAAAAACTCAACTACTAAATAAAATGTAGTCTATGTTACCCGGGCCATAATAACGAATAGATTCAGCGGCGTGCAGTCGTCTACCAGGCTGGGTAGGCCACGAAATAATGATAGCAAAAAAAAAAAACGCGCAACTCCACAACGTCCGTCGCTCTACATAATTATGATGGCCCTCAATCCTCAAAGTTAGTCACATTTATTGATTTATAATATTTGAAAATAAGCCTGTAAAAACGAAAGTTATAAATGCAAGAATTCAAGAACTCACCTCATTATTCAAGGTTCAACTCACGATTTTCTAACGATGCAAACAGAAGAAAGATTCTGCCACCTCAAATATCTTAACCAAGTGAGTGGGTGATAGTTACAGAACACGTCACTTGCAAGATATCCGAAGCGGCCTTTAAAGGCCCTATTTCATTGTGATTCGCATGTATAAATATATTTAATAAGTTAACTATGGATTTGAAATCTGTAAAAAAATCAGCTCATTTATAAATTAAATCTACTCGCCTATCCTTTTTCAAATATGATTTTAAGACCTCGTCATAAAAAGTAGGCTTGCGTCGTAGTTCGACCATTAATTCTTTTTCTATAGAAATTAAAGATAGATTTGTGAGTCGTTGCTGACTTTGTGTGTTTCGTAAATAGGTGTGGATACGTTTTAAGGACGAAAATGAACGTTCTGCCGATGCGCTGCTTGCTGGGATAGTAACAATAAACTTCGCCAAACGCAAAACTTCTGAAAAAACTTTATCTAAGTTACTTTTATACAAATTTTGAATGATATCATATATGCTACAATTCGCAAATTCAGGCGATCTATAAATACAGCGCAATTCATTTTTTAATCTATCAAAATTAAAATTTGCCTGATAAGTATTAGTGAATTCTCTGATTTCTTTTTCAGGGAATTGTTCACTATATTTACTAAAATTCTCATAAGAAAGTAACTCAAAGAATTTCAAATTTTTTATATTCATATAACGATCTCTTAATTCGGTGAGTACATTATCAATAATTTCGTTAAAAATTCGCCGATAGTGTATTTTTATATTATCGACATTGCGCTTTCTTTTGGATGGTCCGGTTATGAGGGCAGTTGCATCATAATTGTTCTCGAACTTGTCTCTGTAACGAGCTAAAAATGACTCGAATTGTTTTATCTTTTTAACACAATACGCGATGTCACAAGTTTTTTTCTGTATAATGTCGTATAAAACATCGGTTTCAGCAAAAATATCCGCGAAGGTTTTTAAAAAAAAATTGAATTCAAATTCTTTCATGTTAAATAAAAATGAAGTGACTTGTGACAATGTATCACCATCCCAGTGTTGTGTATTTTCATTCATTTCTTCAAACAACTGGAGGAGGTGTGTGGACTCGTTTTTAATTATATTTAACGTGCGCGAGTGATATGTCACCTTGTTTCCGCGACACGAGGCAGCTTTTTCATAACGGCAAAGTCGTTATAATACGCCATTCGTTTCGTACTACTGTGAAAAAAAACCGCAATTGATTTTATTATACTAAAAAAGCGTTTGGTTTCAGGAACCCGTTCAAAAGATTTCGATAAAACTAAATTTAATACATGTGCGGAACACCAAACATACATAGCTTGCGGACATTTTTGCCTCACCAAAGCCTGTACGCCGTTAATTTGAGAGGATAAAACTGCTGCCCCGTCATAAGTTTGTGCAATTAATTTAGAATGACAATCTAAGTTTTCTAAAATTTCCAAAATTATAGAACTTAAAGCTACAGCGGTCCGATCCGCGCTGACATCTACGTATTTAATAAATCGATCCACTACTTCGGAATCACGAAAATATCTTAAAATCAGAATTAATTGTTCTCGGCCGCTTATGTCCGATGTTTCATCCACCATGACAGCAACATAATCGGACTGTTTAATTTCGTCTTTAATAATATCACTCATCACAGATGCAACGCTCGAGATCAAATCATTTTGCGTTCTGTTCGACATGCCCGTGAATGAGGTACTTGCATTTTGTAAGTGGGTTTCTAAAACTCCATCATACTTTGCTAATAAATCTACTGTTTCTAAATAATTACCTCTATTCATTGATGATAATGATTCATCGTGGCCGCGAAAAGCTAATTCTTGTTTTCCCAGTAAGCATACGACATCGATCAGTCTTTGAAAAATATTTCTATTCCTATCTACTTTAGAATTATGCCTTTCTATATCTAATCTTAACTGGCTGTTAATACTAGTTTCAATACGTGATTTACCAAATGTATTTAACTTTAAGCAAGCCTCTATATGTTTTTCTGATAGGTCATGCTACACATACAACATAGCACTGGCCTGCAAATTGCAAAAAAACGTAAGAAAATTTGAATTTCGCGGGCTAAAGAACATCCACCTTGAATCCTGGCCTTGTGTTGTAGCAGCCAATCATAGCCCAGCTACACTCGCAGGAGTTACCGCCCACAAATGGCTGCAATCTATACATGTGTGCGGTTCATACGAAAATATGCACCAATGTGCCGCTGTGTGCGTAAATTTATCAATGGGATTAAGGCAAGTGGATTGCTTGCCTATAAGATGCGTCCGGCGGGTGAGCGTCGAGCTTCGTAGCAACTTCCAGTACAGTGTTAGTTACGTAACACGGGCGCGAAAAATTGCTATAAGTATTCGAACAGGAGTTAGAACTTTTTTTTAATATTTTGTACAAAGTGTTAGTTTATTACATAGTTCATTAGTTATAATAATTCCCCCAGTTGGTAGGGTAGGCTTGGTCTAATTGCCTCTTCGTTGCGCTCGCCCATGAATAGATTCACCCCTTTTTTTTTTTTTTTTTTTTTTTTTTTCGGATGGGAAATCATCAAATGACTTCTCCCGCTCTGGGCGGAGCAGGCCCAGTTTAGTCAGTAAAAGTCTGACACTCCCTGTGTCAGACTTTTACTGACTAAAACCCATCCATGTTCCTTCATCGCCCTTTGTGTTCCGGGGCCACGGTATCTCTTTCGAATAGTCCCGCAACCCCGGCAGGCATCGGTCCTTTCGGACCCCTTCCTTTTTTGCTGACTCTCTTTGAGGCGCGCGTGGAACACGAACGCGCCGTCGACACGGCCTGTCGTCATGAGACGGACGGACGGCGAGCTAGCCCATAGCCCACCGTCCACAGGCCCGCGCCTACGGTGGCCGGGGGCCACGTGGTGGCACCCGACGCCCGGGGCGTCTCCCGCGGCGGCCGGGACGCTGTGAGGTTCTCTCCCTCTCACGTTCCGCCACCTCCTTCTCTAGCATTACTGCTTCGCAGAAGGAGGTGACGGCGTCCCATTCCGTCTCGCTCCGGACCATGGCTTGCACCAGGGCCGGACGCGAGAGGTCGCCGCCGCCAATCGCCGCTTCGAGGACACGGCGGTGCTCCGCCCACGCGGGGCACACCTCCACCGTGTGCTCCACCGTGTCCTCCGGTCGATCCTCGCAATGGAAACACCCGGGCGCTTCCTCCCGCACGATTCGGTGCAGGAACCTCCCGAAAACACCGTGTCCGGTGAGGACCTGCGTCAGGCGGAAGGTGAGGACGCCGTGGCGTCTCTCTAGCCACTCCTCAAAGAGGGGACTTATCGCCACTATCGTGGCGTGCCCTGCACGGGGTTGCGACAGTCGCTCTCTCCATGTCGCCATGAGATCCGCCGGAAGTCTGTCCGCTGAGCGACAATTTGTCGCGGCAGCGGAGTTTCCCCCCGGCGAAGCGCCTCCGCGCGCCATTCATGCAGGCGCGCGAGGACTATCGCCTCCAGATCCCATGGCGGCAATCCGGCAAGGAGGCACGCCGCCTCGCGGGCGATCGTGCGGTACCCACGGGCCAGCCTTACGGCTACCACCTTTTGGGGCGCGTTCAGGTAGTGGGCTGCACGCAGCCTCAAGGAACGCGCCCACACCGGGGCCCCGTAAAGGGCCATGGACCGCACGACTCCCGCGTAGAGCCTCCGGCAGGAGGCGTTCGGCCCCCCCAGGTTGGGCAGGAGCCGCTTGAAGGCAGCCCCAGTCCGTTCCAGTTTGGGGGCCAAACGTCGGAAGTGCTCCACGAAGTTCCACCGGCTGTCGAGGACGAGTCCTAGGTACTTCAAAGTCGACTCGACACCGATGGATACCCCTCCTACCGTGAGTAAGGATCCCGGAGGTGGCGCATTCCGAGGCCCATGAAAGCACATGGCCTCGGACTTGTGCAATGCCACCTCGAGACCCAGTTGCCGGATCCTCTCAACGACTATCGCAACCCCGCGTGTCATAGCTTCGGCCGCCGCCTCGTGCGACCCCCCCTGTGCCAGCACCAGCGTGTCGTCAGCGTAGCAAACTACGCTGACACCACTAGGGAGGTCGGCGCGCAGCACCCAGTCGTATCCGATGTTCCACAAGGAAGGCCCTAGAACCGATCCTTGTGGAACACCGCACGACATCTCTCGCCGGTTCCATTCTCCACTGCGACTGGGGTAAATGACTGCCCTGTCCGTCAGGTAGTCCCCGACCACTCGACGGAGGTAGGTCGGCACCCGGTGATACCGGAGTGCCTCCCTTATACAGCTCCAGGGCATGGAGTTGAAGGCGTTGGCGATGTCGAGAGACACCGCCAAGACAACCCCACCCCTGCACACCGCATCCCCCGTCGTGAGGGTTCTCACGCGCATGATGGCGTCCACCGTAGAGCGCCCCTTGCGGAAACCAAATTGGTGTTCCGCAAGATCCGGCCCCGTCCCCGTAAGGTGCTCGGCGAGGCGGTTTGCAATGACTCTTTCAAAGAGCTTGCCCACCTCGTCGAGCAGCACCACGGGCCGGTATGCGGACGGAGAGTCCGCAGGGCGCCCCGGCTTCCGAATGAGGACCAGCTTCCCCGTCTTCCAACGAAGCGGGAACTGGCCTCTCTCCAAGCATGCGCTTAAGAGCCCCTCCAGTCGGGGCCCGAGAGCCTCCAAGGCCAGGACCCAGGCTTTGCCAGGCAAGCCGTCGGGTCCCGGGGCGGTATTTTTGGCACTGAGCCTGCGTACCGCCACTCTCAGGTCTACCCCAGTCACTTCCGGAGTGTCGTCGTCGTCATCCTGGTGGTCCGCTTCCAGCACCGCAGGTGGCGGAGCCATAGGCGGGGGGGGATGTTCTCCCCGCGTAGGGAACAGAGTGCTCACCACGTCCTCCACGAGCTCAGGCCGGAGACTCTGCGTCAGTGGGGGGGCCCAGGTGAGGAGTTTATCCCGCACCATCTTGTAAGGGCGCCCCCACGGATCTCTGTCGAGAGTCCCCAGCAACTCCTCGCGGGCCAGATCCCTGGCCCGCAGGACAGCCTCGCGGAGGGCGGTCTTCGCCGCTCTGTACCCCTCATAAAGCTCCGCCTCGATGGCTGCCGCATTCGGTGGGCGAATGCGGAGCCTGCGATGCCTGGCGTACAGGTGTCGCGCAGCCACGCACGCCTCGCGCAGAGACGTCAGCTCTCGCGACCACCAGTACACCTGACGTCGGGCGCTTCCTGGCCGGACTCGGGGCATTGCCACGTCGCATATATCGGACATGGCCTCCTGGAACCACCCTGCCTCATTATTAATGTCGGCAGGCCTGTCCGGTGATGTCACCCAGGCCTGCACGATCGAGGCTTCCAGGAGGAGCTCCCGGTCCAGCTGCTTTAGCGCCCAACGCGGACCACTCGGGGCCTGTTGGACCGGCGCGCTTGAGGTCTGGGTGGAGACGTCGAACCGGATGTACCGGTGGTCGGAATAGGTCTCCACCCCCTCCATGACACGCCAGTCAATGACACGCGGCGACAGAGCGGGGCTAGCGAACGAAATGTCCACCACCGACTCGCCCCGCATCCGCACACACGTGGGGACAGAACCCCGATTTAGGACGTCCAGGCCCTTCTCCAGGGCCCAGTCCTCCACCATTCTTCCCCGCACGTCTGTGCAACGGGAACCCCAAGCCAAGTTCTTGGCGTTGAAGTCCCCGAGGACAAGTACGGGGAGGGATTGGTTTCCGACGACGACACTCAACTCCGCAAGGGAGTTGTGGAACTCGGCGAGAGTTCGGCTCGGGGAGAAGTAGACTCCCACCACGACAATCTCCCCGAACCGTGCCGCTACGCATTCCCGACCCCTCCTGACACTTTCAAGGGTCGGGGTGCCGGCGGCGGCCGACGACACAATGGTCACTGAGCCGCTAAGGTCCGCCACCCAGTCTTCCCTGGGCAGGACAAAATACGGCTCAGCGACCACAGCGATGTTTATCGACCACTGCGCCATGCTCTGGAGCAACAGATCCTGAGCACAGGCGCAGTGGTTGATATTCGCTTGGAGGAAGCGTAATGGGGCCGTTATTGGCACTCCATTGCCGCTTCCTCCTCCCTGGCCCCTTGTGAGGGCCCCACTGTGGCGGCGACAGCGGCAGCGGCGGCAGTTGCGGCTGCGGCGGTGGCGACGGTGGCGGTGGCGGCGGAGGGCCTACCCTTGCCTCTGGTGGCTTTGGTGGGTGGAACGCAGGCCTTGCTCCCAGCCCGGTGATCGGCCGGCTTGCCAGCCGCCGCACATGCACCGCAGTGCGGCGTGGCGCAGCAAGCTGCGGACATGTGACCCGGCTGGCTGCAGCGGAAGCAGAGGCCGCTGCGGTCAACCTCCGAGGCGCACTGTACTGACACGTGGTGTCCCACGTGGCAGCGATAGCACCTCAGAGGTCTGGGCTCCAGCAGCTTCACCTGCGCTGAAACCCAGCCCACCAGTAGCCTACGGCCCTCCACTATAGCTTTGGCCGCCGTCACAGGGCAGCATACCGTAACGGTATGCATACCCGTGAGGTCCGGGCGTAGGGCGCCTGCCCTGACCTGCTCAGCAGGACACCCACCGGACCTGGCGACGGCGGCCACCACCTCCTCCTTGGTCACCGAGTCGTCCAGACCCAGAATGCGCAGGTCTGCGCATCTCACGGGCCTGGACACTCGGGCCTCGTCCGCGTTTAGGGACGCTCTGAGCTTTTCCGCCAGAGCGTCAGCGGACGAGCCGCTGGTTTCACCGGGGATCTCCAGCATGCGTGCCCCCGTCGCGGTGACCTTAAGCCGGAGGCCCCCGGTGATCCCGAGCTCCCCGAGATCCACCGTCTCCTTCGCCTTCGCCAGCAAATCGCGGTAAGACACGCCCCTCTTTTCCGCTTCCGGCTGTAGTGTTATCACTACAGCCGCGGTCTTCGGGGCGCGGAGCCTAGCCGCGATTTTTCGGGCCCTCTGCTGGCGCTGCCGCTCCTCCTTTCGGGCCTTTTTGGCCGCCTTTCGCGCCTTCTTTCCCTCCCCGACCACCTGCCATCCGGCTTCAGCCGAGGGAGGTGTAGGGGGCTGGTGGGGCGGTGGTGGCGGCGGCGGTTGCCGTGCCGCAGGCACTGGCCCATTCGCCGTAGGCACTGGCGTTGGCGCAGTGTCCACCTGTGCAGCCGCCTTGCCCTTCCCTTTTTTGCCCCCCTTTTTAGCCGGTGCCGGTTTCGCCGGAGCCGGCTTTTCGGGGGGAGGGGGCGCCACAGCCCTGCCGGAGGGCTGGCTGGACGGCCCCGGTCCGGGTGCAGTAGCCGCAGCAGCCGCGTAGGAGGCCGCCTTTGGGCCCGTGGCTGCCTTGCTTGCCGCCAGGGGGGGGCGCAGGACAATTCCCTCCAAGACGGCGAACCGCGCCTGGAAGGAAGCCAACTCCTGTCGAACCAGGTTCAGGACCTGGTTCTCCACCGGCACGGGCTGGCCTTGTCGCTGCTGCTGGTGCTGGTGGCCCCCGTTTGAAGGCGCCACGCGGGAGCCTGACTTACGCAGACTTGCCAGGTCCGCTTGGAGCTTCGCATTCTCTTGCTGGAGAAGCTCCGTGGCGGCCGTCAGGCGGGCCACCTCTTCCCGCAGTTTGGCCACATCTCCCTCCGGCGAAGGAGGTGGTGGAGGCCTCGCAAAGTTGGCCTCCGCTGCCGCCATGATAGAAGCGGAAGCCACGGGTATGGCCTTGAGTTTAGATGAAGTCTTCATCTTCAAGGCCACGCCCCTTATTGCGGATTCCACCTCCTTTGCGAACCTGGCCTTACGCTCCGCATCGGAGCCGCCAGGTGCACCCATCTCTTCGCCAGACCCGCGAGCAGTCATGCCCGGGTGGCGCCCCTCTTCGGCCAGTCTCACCGACCTTTCGGAGGCAGACATGCCCCTCCCCCTGCCTCTGATCCCACCACGCTTGTTGGTGGGGATCTTTCTGGCCGAGGCCTCCTCCTCCCCGGATGATGACGCTTGGTCACCATCCTTCCTGGACCGCTTGCGGAAGCCGTTGCGAAGCGACTTGCCGTTCTCCGCAGCAGTCCCGGCCCTCAAGCGGCGGGAGCTCTCTGAGCCTCCCGCGCTCGCATCGCTGGATACGAGGTCGGACTCCGACCCCGCATCCCTCCTCTCCTCTTCCTTGCCGTTGCCGGCGGTGTTATTGGGTTTTTTAATTGTCTTTTCCATATTGTTCCCACGAGTATGGGGGAAATATTCTCAATCTAGGCAGAGACCCCTGTACCTAGAAGGGCAGATTTTGAGTATTTATTACTCGCCAGGGGGTCTGCAGGTACCCTGGCGAGGGTGAGCACTAGCGACTGATTCGTTCCATGGGAACACCCGTCAGCCATACATCCCCTCGCGGTGCGCCGCCGCTTGGGATTCGGGGTAACTTTTTATAGAGGTTTTCTACCTCGCAGTCCGGGCGGTTAAGCCAAGACCCTCGGTCCCTATCGAAGCCGCGAGACGTGATCCACAGCACTTCGACAATGGGATTACGAGACTGACGGTGACAAAGAAGGACGCATCCTACTCTGTCTGCTCGGAGGCAGGGTGAGTGCACACCGAGCCCGCCCTCACTCCTCTGCTATGCCCTCTGCTGTACAGAGGGTCACGCAGAGGAACGCACCGGTGGTCCTGGCAGGACCCCACCCATGTCAGAATAATTAGCCGCGGCAGTAACTCTCCCCGAGGGATAAAAGGAAATTCTCATTTCCTCTCATTCCCCGGAGAAGGATACTGCCGCGCCCAGGGTGCACCGGCCCAGCAGCTTCTCTTCCCTCCAGACGTATCGAGAGGGACCAGCAACCGCCAGACACACGTGGAGGACTTCTGACATCGCACCCCAATAGATTCACCCCTTATTCAACAAAATAAATCAAGAATGGTTTAGGCGCTATGGAGGAACATACCTAAATAAAAACACATACACACATACATGGATTGCTAAAATCGTAACCCTTACCGTTACCCGTAGTCGGGTAACAATGTCATCTGTTTGAAATAGCGAAGAAGCCTCCAAGCCTCTTCTTGCAAGCAGTCTTTTCAGTTTTTATTTAAAATTATTAGTTATTGTTTACGCAGTCGGGTTTTTAAATTTTTTATTTTTTCATTTTTATTTACCATTTTAAAATCCTCATAATGAGCCGTTTATCGAGCCGTTCAGGCTACAGAGTGTGCCAAACGATTGAATATACCCAGTGTCACTCTCACAGTAAATACGAATCTAACGACACCTATCAAGTTATAACCCATCGAGCCGGTCAAGCCACAGGGCGTGCCAATAAATTATACATATATACATACTCTTGAAAAACATAACCCTTCTTCTGACGCAGTCGGGTAAAATGGTGTCGCGCCGACTCTTAAGTAATGATGGAAGCCAGAAAGATGATGATATACATATCTATAGACTTTCATGAAGGCCTATTGGCAGCAAAGGCAGCGGTCGTCCGGACTATAACTCTGTGTGGTCTTCGCTCAAGCAATCGACACCTTCTGCATTGTCTTCTTCTTCTACATCTGTCTTTTGAAATTGGCTTCATATATTATCAATGGACCTTCTGTCCAATTTTGTCTTGTATCACAGAACATTGTCCTACGTCGACGATAATTCTAGAAATAAACATAATGGCTAGAAGTCGGCATTGCGGTATACCTCGCGGCTTCTACATCGATATATATTTGTGGTTCAAGTGCAATGGGCTGCGAGCTCTATTAATACCGCGGTATTGCTTATGTTTGTTGGTAGGGTAAATGTAAATAGATTTTGGGTAAGCGCATGTTGTTATTAGTTATGTATTTTCCTGTTGTGGTTGCCAGTTGTAACAAGTATCTTTATATATTGTAAAACAAATTAGATTTTCGTGTCTGCATGTATGATGTCTGTATAATAGCCCAGTGGCGAGATCGACCCGACTACCAAGTCTCAAGTTCGAACCCAAGACACGCATCTCTGATTTTTCGAATTCATTTTGTTCGTATTGTATAATTACCACTTGCTTCCGTGAAGGAAAATATCGTGAGGAAACCAGCATGCCTGTGAGATATTTTTCGAGGGCACGCAAAGCCAAGTCAGAAGCCCATGGGCGGTATAAAAACTCTGCCACCAGGTGCAATATACAGGTGGCGACTCAATTGCACCCCCCTCCTTTCCCAGTACCGCTGCGGCACGTAGCCAGGAGTAACGCATGTAGTTGTTTCCGGTTTTCAAAATCATATAATTTCACTCGGGACAATTTGACGTAAATATTCATATTTGCCTGCGTGCACTGTTATGAAATATTGGACAGTTTATTTGAGATTCCAAGAATATTATTCAATTTTGTCTAATCATAACTATGTATAATTATTTTAGTTTAGTTTTTCTTAACCAGTACCTTGTTGCCATCAATGGACCTCAATAGAGTTCCACCGTTGGACCGGTCCAATCATAGCAACTTTTTATTGTATTTTTTGATATTCATAATTAATATTTTAAAATTCCATTAGGTCGCCAAAGTACCTATTATTAACGTTTTTTTTTTTTTTTTTTTTCGGATGGGAAATCATCAAATGACTTCTCCCGCTCTGGGCGGAGCAGGAGGGAGTGTCAGACTTTTACTGACTAAAACCGATGGGTTTTAGTCAGTAAAAGTCTGACACTCCCTCCTCCACAAAGGGCGATGAAGGAACATGGATGCATGTTCCTTCATCGCCCTTTGTGTTCCGGGGCCACGGTATCTCTTTCGAACAGTCCCGCAACCAACTTAAAGCATCTAAACTACAGAATGGATTTGGCTATGGTTTTCACCTTCTATTAAAGCTCTTATTCTGGGTTTTTGACAGACAAAGATTCTTTAACATTTATAATATTACTATGGATACTGTAATAGTAATAAAGTAACAATCTTAATCAATATCCATCTCCCAATTCACAGAAACAAACACAACATTGTTCATTGTTCCGTTATCAATGGCGTTATCAGTCGTGAAATGAAGGAAAGTCTGTTTAGGGGTCAGCGCTTCTGCATCGGGTCATGACATGTATAGATAAGCTATCAGCATCACATGACTGTGTGTCAGCTTATTGTTGCTGTTTTATCATTGTTTTAGAGTAATAAATTTATGACCGAAAATTTATCATTCGACAGATGTTTAAGTCCAGTTTTGTGTGACACTTCTCAATGTGAAATTGGCTTAAGCCGGTCAGAATGAACATAAAATATCATAACATCACGTCTGTAATTGGCAGAGGTGTACTTAATAGAATAGGTACCCCCCTCCTTCCCCAGTTATGTTTGAGTCCCATGTAATAGGGGGCTGGGCCTATTGCAGTAAACCGGGCACATATTCTTCGTTCTTCTTCGAATTTTACGTTCAAGTACTACTTTTATTAATGCAAATGTTTGTAGCACTATGGATGGATGTTTGTTCCTCGGTCTGTCTGCGAACGACGCAGTTGCATAGATACGAAAAGCTAATTTATGTTCTGCAATCAGATATATATTTTACTAGAGCATTCAATAAGGTCCTATCGAATGCATCAACATAACCATTGCTACAGACAATCCAAAAAAAACGTCATAAACGTAACAGAAAATACAGCATCAAAATGCATTTCAAAATAACCCCTTTGACTATTTTTGCGTATCGTTGCCATGTTTAATATTTACAAAGCGTTGGAACTGTTCGTGTTATTTATAGCCCGTATCGCGGATATCAACGCTTCTAACATGTAGAACACAGACTATTAAATTAGTTCTTGAAAATGTAAACGATTTAGCACATAAAGCAGGCAAATGGCGATTTAATTTTACGTGTCAGTGGACAAGTTCGATCATGGTGATAGATTAAACAAAAAAAAAAGAATAAAAAATTGGTGATAAAATGGTGGTGATTGGTTTTTTGGTGACAAAATTATTACAGTAAGATGATGTGAACACGTATAAAATTATGGAGACGGAGAAATGTAGAAAGGGAATTAGTGTTTTCTCCGTTTATCTCCGCGTCCTAACCAAAGCGATCGCTCGCGCGAATCCGCGATCATATTATAATCTTACTCTTAAAAGAAAACCTTAAAGTGACCTCTGTTGGCGTGACACGTACGGTTCCAGCGAACCCAACCGTTAGGATGCGGCTAAAACAAAGGCGAGGGACAATAAAAAAAACACACTAAGCTGATAATGCTAAGTTAATATTCTCGCATTATCTCTAAGCCTAACCAAGGTTTTGTCACTCAGCTGTTGCCAAGTCCCAGATCAAAACAGTTTGCATATTCCGGTCCGTTTCTCGCCCTAATTTATTTCAATAGAATCTACAGAACTTTCGTAAAACGACCCGACATTTGAACAAAAACCTTTTCAAATACATCCAGCTTAAGACCAACGCTCCAATGCGCAGACACCTAAAACCTTTCATTTTAACAACGCAAATATTATCAAGGGTAGGTGGGATATAAAAATATTTCTAGAGGTAAGGGTTTAGGGAGTGTCCACACTTAACGATAGTGATTCGGCTTGGGCCGGTCAGCAAGAACTTTTTGTCGATACAATTAAAACAATAAGACATTACTCGCTTCATTTCGGATTTGACGACGAGACTCGATACTGTGATGACTATTCGCTTGAGCCATGAGAGCTTGCGTTTGTGCCCAAAGTTCTTACATAGTATTAAACTATCGACCACCTTGTCTGCGCCAGCCGTCGAACACCACTGCCAATAGTTGCGTCCTAACCAAAACGATCGACGAGCATACACTCGACCGTTTGTGCGGCCATCAACCTGAACGCGTGGTTGCTCCAACAGAAGGCGCCGTCTGGTTTCCCAATCAAATGCGTAACATAAACGCCACGACCCCGTATTCGCGCGACGTACATTGGTTAGTATACCGCAGTGTAATGATGAAACTACACGATTTCAAGTAATTTAGTGACCGATAACGTTGTTGTAATGTTGAATGGTTGTGCTACATTTAAAAGGACCTTTAGAATCACACGAGATCACTCTACCCATATACACAAAGACGCGCTTATATCATAATCCCTAGCCAGACGGGCGCGCGGGCGCTCCCCTAGCTTATAGTATCCCCTCTGATTGTCTAAATAAAAGAGGGCCACAAAACTGGTCTGAGAACCGGGTCTCTAAAGTCTCTGCTTGCGAACTCACATGTGGTTTTAAAATAACGAAACCGTTGTTTAATTATCATGTGATGCGTAGGAATAAGACAAATATCGTGAGGAAAATTTTGGGTACAAATGTGGATGGCTATTAAGGGTAGGGCAAAACCAAAGACTGATGATAGACTGTGTGAAGAATGATATGGCTAGAAAGAAGGTGCCTGCTGAGATGACGAGTAATAAAGTGACGATTGAAAAGATGAAGACATGTTGCGCCTTCCCAAATAAGTTGGGATAAGAGCAGATGAGTTCCATGTTTAGTTAATAGCACTATTATAAGAGAATGGTTCGAGAAACGATTTAGATCAAGAAGTATCCTAACTTCAATCGCGAAGACGGCTTCAGACTCTCTTCCGCTTGGAATCCAGTGATCACTAAGTGTACTCGCCAAGTGAAATCATCTCAGTATACGGACACTGTTTGTACTGTCCTAGTGTGAACCGGCACTAATTAACATTTATGAAGCACAAGTGGGGGTAGCTGAATAAACACCTTCGCTTTGCTGTGGCGGTACCTCCAATACTTCAGTCTTGTCGCGACCACGGCTGGTGCAATCCGGGCGAAACGTCGGGCTTATATTAAAGATAAAATTCGCGAAAGTACCCGTTTACTTATGTTTTATAACATATTTAGTTATTTGGGCAATACTTAGTCGCTGTCACACGAAGTTTTAATGTTTCTATTACACGTTACTGCTATAGATGCTGTAATCTGATGTATTTTTTGAACCTCGAGACTCTTGCAGCTTGTCCTATAGGTTTTTAAGTCAAATCGAGACAGCAATCTTGTGTTATTTTTATAGGTTATGGTTTTGAAAGCATTGTCAGGACTACGTTTTGAATCAATCTTAGAAAACTTAGATACTACTGTTTGACGGACATTCAGATTATATCATGTTATGCTATGCTTCTGCTCTTCATCATGCACCGTCAACCGCAAGTCGATGGTAATATTTTACTAGATACTACGGTATAAACTTTTTTGGTTTGCGTTTTGGTTAGCAATGACAAGCGGCTTATTGTATAAAAATGGCTCATCCCAAAAAATAATATCATACAAACACAATATCGTTACAAGCAACATAAGGATTCTCTATACAAAAGTTAGATACGATATAAAAGAAGAAAGAAGATATTACTAATCTTTGTAAAAGGGCTTATAGGATGTTTTCTCCGTCGGGCCGAGAACTATTCTTTTGTACCTAGTATGTAGGTACGTCACGAGCACAAAATATGTGTATTCTTAAAATTCAATTATTATTCAGTTTCTCGTCAAATAACGGTTTCTACTTTTATATAAGATCTATTTCGTAATAATATGGTTTCTAAAATACAATGTAAAACGTTAATCAACAAAGTAGGAGACATTCACTTTTCAGGATTGCTCTCCAACGTGGGAATGCTGTCAGCCTTCTGGGCTTTTTTCATATTGTCAGTGATGTGGACTAAGTTTTTGACGTCCTGAAACCCTTTTGTACATATTATATATATTTTTATTACTAAGAGTTGTAGTCTATAAACAATGTAAATAATAGTCTTCTAAAAGTTATATTAGGACTCCTGACTGTACAGTCGATCTAATTCCTCTACAGGCTTAAGCTACAGAAAGATTCTGTGTTCAAATGTTATTATAATTAAAATTGCATTTCTTGAGAGCAGCGGTTATTTAATTTTTAACTTTGAGTTTAAGATGAATTGTGTAATATCTGGTAAAATAATTATGAATACTTCCTCCACGACATTTTAAAAGGAGGTCGGGCACTAATGGCATACTAATATTAAAAATGTGAAAGTAATTCTGTCTGTCGGTCTATTATGTTTGGATGCTTTAATGGCTAAACAGATTTGCCTCAAATTCGCCACGTAGGGAGACCTGGAGACCATGACTAGGGTTAGGATAAAAAATGCTTTTATATTTCAGGGTTACATTTCCGTAGCAAACTTTATAGAGATTTTTTTTATTTTATTAAAAAGAAACCATGGATCTGCTCTGCATCAGAATCAGATCTTTATTTGCTATGAATGTAGGTACAGGTATAAGATGTTGTACATAGATTAATGAGATCGGCTACAGTCTACCTTACGGCATGCAAATGATTACGTAAATTAAAATATTAATAAAATCAAAACAATGTCAACAAAACAATTTAGAAATTAAAGTGAAGTCAATTAATAATATTAAAATAATATTGTCAAATTCGCAATTAAAAACAATTATAATCTGGATAAATTCATGTCATTTAAAAAGTATTTCACTGAGTAGTAACATTTGTTTAAAAGTAGTGCAGTTACTTTAGATTTAAAAACGTTTACAGAACAGTCCTTAAAACCATGAGGTATTTTATTATAAAAGACAGGACCCATTGTCGTAATACTTTTCCTTAACAGTGCCTGGCTTCTGAAATCTCCATAACCTATGCAATCACGAGTATACCTGTTCTGTTATAGAAACGAGCTACTTCGAAAATAAAGAAAAGAAATACTTCGTGAAAATAAGTCACAGAAAAACTTTACCAACATTATTAAAAACCATACGTATATTTCAGGAATCTCACAGGTGTTATAAGGACAATACAATATGTCCTTCCTCAAAGGGACTGAAACAAAAGATGGAAATAACAATGCATGTCTATTGTTGTCTCTAAAATATATTGTATTCTTATTTATTTATTGTTTAAACAGTTCAAAGCCCTAACACAACATAAAATTACGTATTAGTCACTGCGATTATATGGCCATTTCATGCGTCAGTGTAAAGATTTAAATCGAATTGCCCAACCACCTTATAAAATGGTGATATTTCATTTTCGTTGACAATGAAAAGTTGTATTTGATTTGTGTTATCTCACTCACTTAAACCAAAACCGAATCTATCTTTGCGGGATGTACGAGCTCTTGAGTGCCTTTTTTTTTTTTTTTTTTTTTTTTTTTTCGGATGGGAAATCATCAAATGACTTCTCCCGCTCTGGGCGGAGCAGGAGGGAGTGTCAGACTTTTACTGACTAAAACCCATCCATGTTCCTTCATCGCCCTTTGTGTTCCGGGGCCACGGTATCTCTTTCGAATAGTCCCGCAACCCCGGCAGGCATCGGTCCTTTCGGACCCCTTCCTTTTTGCTGACTCTCTGTGAGGCGCGCGTGGAACACGAACGCGCCGTCGACACGGCCTGTCGTCATGAGACGGACGGACGGCGAGCTAGCCCATAGCCCACCGTCCACAGGCCCGCGCCTACGGTGGCCGGCGGCCACGTGGTGGCCCCCGACGCCCGAGGCGTCTCCCGCGGCGGCCGGGACGCTGTGAGGTTCTCTCCCTCTCACGTTCCGCCACCTCCTTCTCCAGCATTACTGCTTCGCAGAAAGAGGTGACGGCGTCCCATTCCGTCTCGCTCCGGACCATGGCTTGCACCAAGGCCGGACGCGAGAGGTCGCCGCCGCCAATCGCCGCTTCGAGGACACGGCGGTGCTCCGCCCACGCGGGGCACACCTCCACCGTGTGCTCCACCGTGTCCTCCGGTCGATCCTCGCAGTGGAAACACCAGGGCGTTTCCTCCCGCCCGATTCGGTGCAGGAACCTCCCGAAAACACCGTGTCCGGTGAGGACCTGCGTCAGGCGGAAGAGCTCTTGAGTGCCTTAGGTACGATAATGGAGTCTGTCCGCTACACTGTATCATACCATGACCATGTTACGAATGTACTGTTAATACGTTCTAGTGGGCACAGCAGTTTATTTCCGTGATCCTGATACGTTCATAGCACGGTCATGGTATGGTACGGTGTACTCGTAATGGGCAGCCAGCACCTTAAAGCCGCGTTCCCACTATGTCGTTAGGATTTACATTAATTTATTAATTTAACGTTGATTTTTGATTGGCAACAGGTCGTGCCTCGATCATTGAACTATTACTTAAAGAAGACAGCGCGAACAAAATCTGTGCAACAAGCGCGGCATTGCGGGGCGCGTGGGGGGCGGGCGGAGAGGCTAACCCCGTATATATACTCGTAGATGCTGTGGCGAACAAGCAACTGAGTGAACTGCGGCCGGCCGGCCGCAGTTGAACGGAGCACAGATTTTGTTCGCGCTCTCTTCTCTATTTATTTATTTATTAGCCTATCTACAATTGTTACACTGTTTATCCTAAATAATACGATACAAGCATAGTGTACAATATAATGCGATAGACACAGCATGCATAAAACAAAATTATATAAAAAAAATGAAATTACAATAGTAGTGCAGAAATAACACTTTCAACAACAGTGGGTAGTTTTAGAAACAGAGTAAATACAAAGATGACAAGAAAAAAGAGAAAAAAGTCATTATGGTGAGTAGTTTTGATGGACCTGGCGCTTGAATTTCTGAAGTGTTGTGGAAAAAATATCTATTGATTCATCCCAATTATTAAGAAGCCTGCAAATTCTGGGGAATTCTGGGGATTCTGTTTCTATTCGTAGTAGTAATAGCTCAATGGCCTCCATTTAAATACACGAGCCATCACGACACTTAAAACTACACGATTGTCTGTCGTCACAACTAAGTGAGAACGCGGCTTATGGGGAAATCGAACGATTAAAAAGTTTGCGTCAATGGTTAAAAACTGTTTTGATATCATTATCAAGTAACTGGTTACCTCAGCTATTGTTACATAGCTAATGGTTGAATATAGAATAAAAATAGTATTATTTACTACCGATAACATGACGAGTTTATTTATAACTACAGTAGATTTGGTCAAGTTTGTAATGGAGAGCAAAACATAGTAGGTATTATTTTAGTATTAGGTAATTGATAAGTACACAACAAAACGCCTGTAAACCTTGAAGGGTTAGACATGGGTTCACTAGGTACTTATGAATAAGCCCCATGATCCATTTTCAAATAACCTTATAGAAGGTGTAGTTTTGCATCATAGTCAAAATTTAGGAGCTTGTCATTAAATACATAAACAATCATTTTAAATTACGATACCCGGTCAAATAATTAATAAAGCTACTACATATTTGAAATTGCTTAAATTTGACAGTATTTCAGAATAACACGAAAGTAATAGAAGAATCACCCATCGCACGACATGTCTCTGTGTGCGTTTATTTGTGTGTGTGAAGGCGCGGTTATAGGACCAGTTATTTTTATTAGTTGTACTGATAATTTAACCATAATTTGTGTATTTTGTACTGTGTGGGCTTTTTCTTTCTTACTTTAGGCGGGCTGCGTTTTAATACGGGTTGTTTGCACCTTACCGATGACCGTAAATAAGAAAAACCTACCCATTATATTATCGATTCGGGTCGAGAATCATTAGCATAGATCATATCTCCTTGAATTTGACCAGGATGCAAAGCGACACCTTGTAGAATCTTATGTTCAGTTTTAGTTAATAAGTAAAATAAGACTGGGTATCACACTTTGGAGCTTTTGACTACACACACAGTGACTATTGTCAAAGAACTACAAAAGTTACCTGATTAAAAAAGTGTTTAACATGCTTTTAGAAGCACGAAGGACGGGGAGATCTCGATGTCTCTCATTCACAGACCGACAAGAGCCACGAAGTACTAGACCTTGACTTCTCTCTTGGTCTGTCCTAATTTAACTGCAGTTTAACACACTTGAAGCCATATAAGTAAAAGATGCCTCCACGACATGGCATCCTCGGGAGAAGGTCAGATCTTGGCCTATTTGTAACTGGGAACTACTGGGTTGTATAAAAAGCTAATATCTAGCCATTTCCAAGCATGTCGGGGTCGGCGTCCATTGTAACGTGATGCGGCTGAATATTTACACGTATTCACACCTTGGTTGACCGCAAATATAATCTAGATCTGTATTGATGTATTATGTAACTAGCATTTACCCACGGCTTCGATCTCGTTCATTTAGGATTTGACAATCAATCCGTGTTGTACTCTGCTTGTATAATCATTAAATTCAATCGTGATTTGAAAGGCAAAAAACCCATCCATGTTCCTTCATCGTACTTTGTGTTCCGGGGCCACGGTATCTCTTTCGAACAGTCCCGCAACCCCGGCAGGCATCGGCCCTTCCTTTTGCTGACTCTCTTTGAAGCGCGCGTGGAACACGAACGCGCCGTCGACACGGCCTGTCGTCATTAGACGGACGGACGGCGAGCTAGCCCATAGCTCTCCGTCCACAGGCCCCCGCCTACGGTCTACCTACGGGGCGTCTCCCGCGGCGGGTGATAGTTCATGTGCCAAGAAAATTATACTAAGTCCATTCTTTCTTTATAACCTAACCTAACCTAGTGCCAGAGTGTTTTTTATGCCGCCCATGGGCCTCTGTCTGGGCTTAAGATATTTACTGCAATATACAGGGTGTTCGATAATTAATGGATAACCTTGAAATGGCATAAAGTGGAACTTATGGTCATTTAGAAAAAAATACGTAGAAAAATTTATCCTAAGTAGTACCTGTAAGCAAGTTCATTTATTTTGGGAAATTAGTATGATCTAATTTTTAAACAAAGTTTAAACATCTGGGGTAAAAAAAATGTATGCATACATGAGTGACCAATAATTTTAAAATAATGTCGGTTTCAAGTAGATTTGATAATGGTACAATTCATAATTGTATCTGCCTTAAATAGTGATTTATTGCTATTAATGTAGACAAGGAGCCGCCGGCCGCCGTGCCTCGGAAAGCACGTTAAGCTGTTGGTCCCGGCTGTCATTTGTGATCTTCGACAGTCGTTACAAGTAGTCAGTGGCCCAAAAAGTCTGACAACCAGTCTTACCAAGGGCTATCGTATTACCCAGTGCTAACTGGGTTGTGAAGGTCAGATAGGCAGTCGTTCCATGTAAAATACTGGCATTCAACTGCATCCGGTTAGACTGGAAGCCGACCCCAATAAAAAACTTGGGAAAAGGCTAGGCAGATAATGAAAGTAGACAAGGAGAAAAAATTACTGAAGCAAAAAAATTTAATATGGGGGGCCCATTTTATGCAGGCCCTACATCTACGGATGAATTTATAAAATAGATTTTTTTTCGTAATTTTTCTGAATGGGCTATTTCAAGGTTATACATTCGTTGCCGGACACACTATGTATCATCCTATGTAGTGAATCGGACCATGATACTAAACAACTTTTGTGCTATGATTTTTATAAATTCATAACTTTTTGTTTTCTAAGTTCATTGACCTGTAACTAGGAAAAAAATAACTAGTACCTAAAGATCAACATCATGCTACGTTTGCTGGCTATACCTAGTTTTATTGGACTATGACGAAACTAAAATTATTTCATGGTTAGGTAAGCATTGCAAGCAACTGCCTAAGTGTATCAGTGTTTATAATATAATAATGATATGGGTATTGAGAATTATATGCATGTTTTTTAAATTATTTAATAAAATATGCTAATTGTTGATCGAAGTAAAATATAGTTTTTCTATGATTTTGCCATGGAAGGTACGATAGAGCGACTATCTCGAGAATTCGAGATGGTATTTAAAGGGTGTAAATAGAACCTGAACGAAGCCGAAAGGCCGATTCTCCCCGTCATTGCGCTCATATTTTTGGTCTGGACCATACCTACTAACCTTCGAGTTACGGAGATATTGGAGGTCAAAGTTCCAACTTTTTCACACGTTTTTTATTTATAAATATTAGTTTTTAAGGTTATAATTTAACTTTTATGACCCTTTTACTATTCAATACATCCATCGACACAATGATTAGAGTGTGTTACATTGAGTTTTACCGTAAAATGCGATTTATAAAAAAAAAGTAGTTTCCCAGCAATATTTTTTGCGTAAAGTAAGTAGCTTAGTTTGATATACAGCATGCTTGGTTGACGGCTTCGTGAAGTATCTGTTTACACGTTGTAGTTATGAGAAAAGAGAATTTCACTCAACTAATTTTCTTAATGGGAAAAGAACACTTTTTATTGCTTTTGTATCTGTTGAGATTGGTTAGCCCCTTAAAAACTTTAAACCTTGAATTACTTGGTCAGCCTCGTTCCTGTTAACTTAAACTACTTTATTAAGATAGAATAATTGTTACATAAGTTCTCTTAATTGACTAGTAACTCTAAGTAATACAATAATCTAACCAATTAGACTGTCTATCAGCACTGGCCTTTGCCTATTTACCGTTTTCCTTTCAAAACAGGCTCATACATTTAGCATATTACTTGATAACCTTAAAAGGATTTATTTATTTCTATAAAACTAGGTAGCATACAGTTTTATTTAAATGCTAAAACATACAAGTAAACTAGAAAAGTTACGCGCTTCGAAAATGTTCTGTATTTCGAATTAGTACCTACGATTGACGCACTACAGAGTATCGACAGCCATCATAGTACTACGTTCTGCACAACCACGTTTTGCGCTAGCGCATCTATCATTAAAAGAATAAGAATAATTAATTTAAAAAGTAGGTATTTAAAAGAGTACATTTAGGTGTAGTAGTGTTATTTCTTAAACAATTATGCGTTTGCACAAAGCGTTCATTCTGATGAATTACTTACTCCGGTTGCAGATCGCCATCTACAAAATTGTTTTAATCTAGAGATTTAAAACTTAGTATCCTTGGTGATGCAAAATTAAATAAAAAGTACTTGCGTGGCTGTAACAGTTATAAATAAGATTCTACACTGCGCGTTCCTATTCCCAAAAACAGACGAAGATTGTCGAAGCGTGTACTTTTTCTGGGAGAACTATACCTCAGTGCATGATTACCGCCTTACCGCAAATGTAAACAACATTGTTTCGTCATAATCCCACTTGATAACAGTCGTGTGATATCTTGGATTAAGACTATTACCCTTCCAAAGACCAGTCTGTAAAGCCTTGGACGCAATGAAGTCACTATGCGTAAAGAGCTCATTTTAATTCAATTTTTACCGTATTTGCATAACATGAATAATGTTTACACAATTGTTGAAATTATATGATCGTTTGTACTGGTATGGTATTTTTAGATTTGTATATAGACTTTTTATTTTTCAAATTTTAAGAATTCAGCTGGCTTTATTAGATCAAGTGACGATAGACGCACTTATAACGCTCCTACCTCCGAATTGCGAGGCTAACTTTGGCCTAATCACGAAATAAGTTTTAAATTAAAGATTCAGGCGTTACATTGCGGAAATCCTTGACATTAAAAAAATGTTATGCAAATTATGTAGTTTTAATTCCGCGAGAGCAGCGGTGACCCAGTGGTGGCGGCCCCGACTTACGAACAGCAAGTCGTGGGTTCGAACCCAGACAGGCACATTACTTTGTGTAATTTATTTCATCACCACTGCTCTCAAAACGGTGAAGGAAAACATCGTGAGGAAACCGGCATGTTCTAATAGAACCAAAAATTCGAAGACATGTGACATCTACCAATCCGCACTGGGCCCGCGTGGTGGATTATAGCCCATTCCCTCTCATTGAGAGGAGGCCGTGTCCCAGCAGTGGTAACTGTATAGGCTGATGATGAATTTCGCGAAAAAGATCCAGGTCTGGATGCAGGATGCACCTCTAAAAATATGCACATGCAGGAAAAGTAATTATATAATAATAAGCATGCCAAGTACCGAAACGCCGAAACCTATTCTCGACACGTGTCAAGTATATAGGTTGTCGAGTAAACACACCTTCTGAGGATGCCCCGTGGAGGGGCGAAACACGTGTTGAGTAAAATGAAAACGTATGATACGGACGTACTACATCTTACGACAAAATATCCTTATCCACCTACCTTTACTAAATTTTATTAAGGATCGGTACGGCGCTGTAGGTACTGACTTATTGTCTCGATCAGCCATTATCTCAGTATTCACTTACTTTAAAACTAATAAAATACGTCCTCTTTAACACCATCAGGTCCATCGGTTATACGCACGCATAAAATAGCCGTACCATGACTATCGGAAACTCTTCAGTGGGGAATGAAAATAAACTAAAACAGTTCTCTTTTAAGTAGGAGCTCCCGAGTGAAATCTAGTGTTTCTTATACAGCTAGGATTTAGTTGAGTGTTTCTCCAGAGACTGCGTTAACGACGGGGTTAGGGATGACGTTGCAATCTGATATTAGTGCTACATACAAGATACTGTTAGGTGAGCCTTAAGTAACTGAGTCAGAATAAGTGTTTTTTTTTCAAGAAACTGAATGCTTACTTGTTCCAGAAAATAATTGACCTATCCATTGTATGAATTGCATCCAACATTCGATTACTGAAAAAGGACTAATAAGGCCCGTTTTCTATAACTTACGTACTTACGTATACTGTCAGTTAATATGTCACGTCTCGCAGCTATCCATGTTTCTATAAACAAAGTTAGCTTGAAATATCCTTCCTATCCGCGTCACCTACCTGTCACCTGAATCATAGAAAAATCAAAGAAAGATTTTCTGTGACGTTTTGTTTCTACCCGAATTTACCGGTTAGCAAAATGTCAAACAGACAGATAGCAAGATACCAAAACCGAACAGTAAGTTATTGAAAATGGCCGTAAATGATAGCGTAACGGTTGACAGGTGAGAATGGAAGAAAAATGTGTTACACTGACCCCAAGTAAAATGGGAAAGGCAGAAAGATGAAGAAATACGATAGTTGTGTTGTACTCACAATTAGAGCAATGATAAATTAACGCCTAAACCACACATATCTTTTGGACTAAAGTTTGTAAAGATTTGGTTGCGTCATGCTGTGTTTCATCTTTGTCTGTCCAGAAAAATAAAATGTATGAGTGTTCCGTCACATTTTGCCACTTGGCTACGGAACTCTGAAAGGAAAAACGTTAATAAGTTTGAAAGCTTGTGTATATCCTTCCTTAAGGCTGGGGTATCTGCTAAATTAGCAACTCTATTTGTGGTGGTTCAAACTTCGTTTGAAATACTGTTAGAATTAGAATACATTTCTAATCAGCTTGCACTACAAAGTGGTTGTTACGTCAGTCACTGCGGGCCGAATAGTGCGAAATGAGTGGTTTTTATTTATTTGTAGCCTAATAAATAATTAGATCAAAATGCCAATTGTACACTTTGTGAAGAAAAAAGTTACAAATATTCGTATGTAAAAAAAATACAAAATTTTAATGTCGTTTAGGAGTAGTTACGAAATTTAAATGAAAAAATGCTTCACTTTAAATATTTTTTTCAAACAGTAATAATATAGTTAGAATTATTTCAATTGTAGGTACCAATTAAAGTTTAGAGTCTAATAAGCGACATATATTTTTTTGCACGTTTATATTCACTCATCAAAGAGGAGTTACATGGAGAAAACCTCTCGTTAGCAGATACCACCCCCTTAAATAGACCTTGCATTGCATACTATGTAGTAGTAGGCTCGTACCTACTTATTTATTTAATAAGACTAGCTATTGATCTGTAATATATGTATTAGGTGTCATAGTCAGGCTTTCTCAAAGTAATATTATATTATTCACATCACAAGTAAAACGAGAGCGTCACGTAATATCTAGATTATCCACATCAGACGCACGTAATGGCTGTGTTACAGTAATACAGAGCTAGACAGGTGTTTAGAATTCTAAGGAGAATGCCAGACGTGGGGTAATAGTTCTGTTTAGTTTGGCATTGCCTAAATCCTATCAAAGGAACAAAGAAATACTAACTACGGGGTAGGCCATAATTTTTTGCACATTTGAAACATGAATAGAGATAAAACTACAAATGTTATTTTGTTGATCATTTATTTAACGCAGTAAACGTATATTGAATGTTTTTTTTTTTTATATGACGTCTAGTTGTGCCCCGTCTTGTCGTTGGCACTCCTGCAATCGACTACGCAGACTTTGGAGAACTCGCTGACACATGCTGCGAGGGATCGCGTATATCTCCTCGTTGATATTTTCTTTTAATTGAGATATGGTCGTCGTTGGTTTATTACAGTACAATCGACTTTTCAAGAATCGTTATTTTTGTAAAATTGTTTTACACAAAAAGCATGGTGTTGTCCCGTGAAGCGCTCCATCGTGACTAAAACTGCATGTAGCGACGCACACTTCCCCGCTGCACGCGCGCCCCTCCCTCTAACGGTTTTTAAGAAATCAAGTGTTGCTATTCGCAAAGATGAGTTAGGCCGAAGCGGGAATAAAATAACAAAAATAATATTTTGGGACAAAGGAAGCATATATTTATATTGTTTGGAACGAACCGGGATTTTGCTATGTGGGACGAAACTCAGTGGGCCGAACGAAGAATAAATCGTCCCGTGAGACAAATGCCGAACTCCACGCGGGAGAAGCCGCGGGCATTAGCCATCTTCTGATTGTTATGTTATGAACGGTCGACCAAGTTATTTGGTTTACATTTTAACATGCAAATTACATTGTAAAATGTAAACCAAATAGCTTGGTCGACCGTACATATTACATGCTGTTATTACATCTATTTATCATTACATCTATTACTTACGTAAATCAATAATAGTCGTATATCCGTATAAAGGAATTCGCTTTACATAACGTATTCGAACCCACTAAACACGTATGCATACCCGAATCTAAACTATAGGTACTGGTCAGTTCAAACATTGAAATTTAAACAGCTGTTACTGTTGTTGTTTGCTAACACTGTGTTAGCCTAAAAATCAGTTATGGCCCTTCAAACCCTAAAATTAGCAACTCTATTTTTGGTGGTTCGAACTTCGTTTGAAATTCTGTTAGAATAAAGTTCTATTCAGCTTGCACTACAAAGCGGTTGTTAGATCAGTCACTGCGGCCGAATAGTGCGAAATGAGTGGTTTTTTTGCGATTTACAAAAAATCTATTGATTGGACTAAAAAAGTAAAACACATAAGACCTGCTTTATAGTTAGTTCAGTTAGTATGCAAAGTTTCATAATCTAATTTGAAGTGCTTTTTGAATACCAGCGGTTTATTGTTCGATTTGGAGGTAACTTTGGATTTTTTTTCTATCAAGAAAAGTTTATAGAATCGTGTTTTCGCCACACTTAGTACTTAGCATTAATCCTCAACTTTACCATATATTTATTTCTAAATTAATGCTGCAGTATTTTAGGATCATGCTAAGCCATTTGAGGGGGTATAGGCCCTTAATATAGCGAATTCAAATTAAGTACGAGAGCCAGCTGAAACCAGTTGAAACGAACCTTGTTTTCAGTTGGATCGTAAATATTGATCTAATGTTTTGCTTTTGAGCCTATGCATATGACTTTTTTTGTTTTGATGAAACAGGCGATGCGTTATCCCGATTGCTTAGTTCTACTTATTACAATATTTGATAATAACATTATAAGCTATTCAGCATTACAAGGTTTTCCAATCGGTACATACACATCAAAAAAAGTTTGTGATCACTACCATAAACAGATATTATTTTTTAAATTGAACTTTAAAAACAGTCGAGATGTTTTATTGTTTAATATTCCAAATCTACATATATTTTAAAATGAAGAATCTAAAAAGAAGAAGAAATCATAATAATATAATCTACCGTAACAAAAAAGATTTCGATTTTTCAAAGTGATCGCATACAACACGATGCACACACATGCGATGCACACGATGCACGCTGGCCAGAACGTTCTTCGTTCAAAAGAATAGGGTAGATGACACACCAATCAATTGAGATACTTTTGAAGAGCTGTCAATACGCCGTTCTCTCTTAGATTTTGTATGCCAACAGCGAACTGTGACTTAACTTTTTTTTCAACTCAATGACTCAACTATTTATTGATTTCAAAGCAGCTGAAAATCGAACCATGCACACTAGCGCCACTTTAGTAAAAAAATCAGAACTCGTTAAATACATAATTAATATAAATTCTGATTGACAAAATCAATGCTTTAGAGTTCTAGATTATTGACGTCTATTTAAAACATTAAATTATACTTCACTTTAGTTACAGTTAGAAAAATTGCTAAAAACGGCCGGTTTTTTCCATTTTGTATCTGTAACGACAGCGAGCTGTTTCAATGAGTTAAGCAGACGTAAATAGTTTAGAAGACCAAAAGATTGATTTTGTTAAACAGATTTTTTATTAATTTTTACTAAAGTGGCGCTAGTGTGCATGGGGGAGCCCCTTAATTGAAAATAAATTGGGTTTTCAGGCCCAAAATAAAGTGTTTTTTTTAGAGATTGGTGTCTTGGAATTATTGTTTTATGGTGTCATCTACCGTATACATATTATTATGAAGCACACCACAATCCGTATAAACTAGGTTTATTTAGAACTGACATTTACCTCCAAAACCTCTTTTATTCCCGGAACGGAGGTTGTGGCAAAGGCTTAGCAACTTTTGTAACCACATTGTGGGAATCACGAACAAAAACAAACTGTACCTTCCCTTTTCAACCGACTTCTAAAAAGAGGAGGTTCTCAATTCGACTGGAAATAAATATTTTTTTTTTGTGTTTGTTACCTCAGAACTTTCGACTGGGTGAACCGATTTTGATGATTGTTTTTTCATTTGAAAGCTGTTGCTTCCCGTGTGGTTCCATTTCAATTTGGTGAAGTGCTGATGCTGATCTTTGGAGATATACAATGGAACTCTTCAAATATAGATGTAACATCACGCCTGCATGCTAGTTATTTTTCACTTTTTTGTTTTCGAGGTCGGTTTTATTTTTTGCAAAAAAGTTTTTCTATCAAATTATTTGTAGCTTTGGTTAGTTTTATAGGTCACGTGACTGCCTCGTTGGTCGGGCTTTTCCGTCAGGAATTTCTCAGTAGCATCCAACAGGCTCGCCCCTAATACCCCATGTATTAGGGGCGAGCCTGCCGTACACCCAAAGGATTTCCCGTAAAAATGACGAACTTTTACACAAACTGTCATCCCCTATAAAACACCTTTAGGGCATCCCCTAAGATGATTTAATAGGAGGTTTTCCTAATTTAACAGCTCACTTTCGTTCTTTCTCTTTTGCTATGTTTCTACACCAAGCGGCTCAGCGTTGTTAATTAAGTAATTGATATTAGAGATAATATAGGTATTAATAATGCCATAAGTAGATGTATTTATTATTAATCTGTCTGTCTATGTTCTATAGCTTCAAACAGTTCTAAAAACACATACCTACCTACGCAATTCTAATTTCAATACCTATTCGAATAAAATTAAGTTCAAACAAACTATTGCTCAAGGTCTTAGCGTGGTCTTCGTAAAGTCCACAAGGTCCAAGTTTACATAGTTCGTCATGCTAGGATCAAGTGGTATTTTGTCTTAGAACCACGTGAGTGTGTCGAAATTTGTTTGCAAGAGCAACTACGGTACTATCGCAGCAGTAATGCCATGGTTTATTTTTATCAACTTTTTATATTAATACTTCATAGTTTAAGAATAGGTAAAGATCAAAGAAACGAAGGATGGACTTGTGTGGGTGACTCGTGAGATGGCGAGTTATAACGGAGTATGAAAGAAGAAAATAGATCAATTGTAAAATCAAATCATTTTAAAAGCGTATAACCATGGGGTTTTTTTGCCATAATAAACGACTAGGGTTCTTACAGACCAGCCGTCGACAGGTGGCGACGGCTGCAGTTTATCTGCCGTTGGCAACGTGCCGCTCGTCTGTAAGAACCCTTAACCCGAACCGTGCACCTTTTCTAGACGTTTTAATATGTGCCCATGTATGCTTATGTGAAATAAATATTTTGATTTTGAGGACATACTGCGTCAACTAAATTGAAAGTAAATTGAAATAAAAGCAGGAAAGGGATGATCCAATGCCTCACTCGCATTTTACAATTTTATTGTCTTTACCCGTGATTAAAATATTCTTTACGGCAACTTTCTTGGATTTTTAGGCTCACGATTTTCCAAAAAATATCCAATAAAAAAAAGTAATTGGATAAGTCGAAACAAGTGATGGGATGACTATAGGATTTCAGTCACAATCATCTGCCTACTCTTTTCCCAACTATGTTGGTGTCGGCTTCCAGTCTAACCGAATGCAGCTGAATACCAGTATTTTACATCAAGTGACTGCCTATCTGGCCTCCACAACCCAGTTAGTACTGGAACCCCTTGATATACGTTACTCCTTGGTAATCAAGATTGATTGACAGACTTTTCGGGCCACTGACTACCTGTAACGACTGTCAAAAATCTACAAATGACAGCCGGGACCAACAGCTTAACGTACTTTCCGAGGAACGGAGGAAACTCGGTATGTAAGGGTTGTCACCCATCCACAGACCAACCTAGGCTGGGTTCATCTACCTAGGAAATATCATCCCGAGCGGCTGTTATTATTTAGCTACGAGCTACTATAGGATACCATACTGCTATTAGGATTTCAGTGTAAACGAGAAAATGAAAATGGTTTCACTTAACATAATATATTTGAATTACTTTACATCATGAACCTCTCAAATATTCTCAGGTAAAACGATAAGAAACAGACTCAGCTGTCTTTTACTTATTCAAGACGTCCTAAACTTAAAATTCTACTTGAATTTAATAAGTAAAAGACAACACTTTAGATTGAAATTCTCAGTTCCAAGCTGTGGGTTGAAATCCAAACTTCGTCGAACTATTGTGGTGGAACGCTCTTAGTTCAAGCGGCTTAAGCGGGAAAGTAAATCATATTAGCATAGCTATATAATACAGTTTCATTCAGAAGGTCGTGCCGGAGTTAATTTGGCTTTAGTAAAGCATAGTTTCTAAATGAATTTATTGAATTTTTGTATTTAATCGTCGACGATATCGAATGATAAATGGCCAATGTTCAAGAAGAATAAAATTGAGACTAGGATATATCTTTCGATAAAATCTTAAATATCAATTAATATAAGAACTTACGTTTTAATAAATTGATAAAAACAATCTGAGAAAACATTCTAAAAAAAAGAGAACTAGCTGAACAAAACACAATAATCTCAGGAAATAATGGGAACACATACAAGCATACTTACCTATAAATAATGGCACTAAAGGTATTCCGTAGTATAATATGAAAAAACTCCTTGAATAAAACCTGAAGGAACATGAATGAAACCTCTTTGAATTCACAAATCAGCAAACAGAAGCTAGAATTAAATATAGAGAATAGTCAAATTATCAACCCCTGTAATTCCAATAAGGGGTGGAGTCCTCCCGTACCCTGGTTAACTCCATACTAAATTAATTATTGACCTGATTTACACCGTTATTTTTCGTTTGAGGCTTAAAAGATGCACACTGTTGGCGTATAAAGTCCTGCAAGGTTTAAAATAACCTTACGTAAACTTTAGATCCAGCTTGTTTTTGCAAATAATGAGGTAGATGAGTACACCTACATTTTACCAGTAAAGTTTTACCAATCCCTTATTTATCTTACTTTACATTCAGGTAAAGGGACTGCCTCGTTGGTCCAGTGGTTGCAAGAGCGACTGCTGAGCAGGAGGTCCTGGGTTCGATTCCCAGGTAAGACAAAGTGTTATTGGGTTTTTCCATCAGGAATTTCTAAGCAGCAGCCACGGAGTCTGGATTTGTGCCCGGTTAGTGGCAATAGGCTCGCCCCATATTACATAAGACTTAAACATAACTGGCGAAATGTCGGTGCCCTATTACGTACACATATGCCTAACCCTTCGAGGATTACAGGCGTGATGTTATGTTATGTAAAGGGACTGACAAACTCAAATACTTCATTACTACATCCCAATTTAATTCTTCCGGATTCGGTAGTTTATGTCATCCTAACTTAGATACATAAATAAAATACGCGTTGAAGTTTCCACCGGCTGCGGCTGTAAGGGGATCTCAGTTCAACCCAGCTGCAACATTGAGACAAGATTCGGAAACAAACCATCTCGATTCTCATCTCGTGTTTGGACGTCCGCCAACATTGTTATATTAAGTATCATTATCTACCGTCAACAGGTTGTCGACGCTCATTGGGGGATACTTAGTGGCTATCTCGAGTCTCTTATATCTTTGGTTTACTGTTTCGTTGCGAACAGATATGGTCTGGTTAAGTAAGTGGTTCTATTGATTTGATTATCTTCTGATGGCAAAAGCTATTGGAACTTTTTATTTTTTTATGTACCAATTCAGTGGCTTTTACAATACTATTTATTAGAATATTTGGCGTTTTTATTCATGTATTTTTTTTAATATAAATCTACTCTTGACCCCAATCTTGTCCTGGGACAGATATATGTGGTCAAGAGTAGTTAGTAGTGTCACATGACTAGTTTCTGCCCGCGGTTTCGTCCGCGTCTAGATACATTTCATAGAACTCGCTAATCGTGAGCTTTCCATCAGATAAAGAAATCGGATGAACAGTTTCAGAGATTACTTATTACATCCAAACTTCAAACATTATCTCTCTATGTATATCACTTTAGTATTTGATGAGAAGTAAATCAATTCATACTTTTTTTTTCGTAGTAATTTATCTGGCTAGTCAGTTTAAAAGTAATACTCGTATTCGTTTCACATAACCAGCAATACAACTAGTGTGGCTTTTATGGACATTTCACTATGTTGTATACCTACCTTTAAAGCCCAAGAAATACTCTGAAACATCCCATTATCCAGGCCGGCTTATAAAGCCAGTCCAATATTCCGTCACGTCCAGTCCACGAGTCGGATTGGCTAATAAAGTTGGCCTGCATGCTTCGAATTAACTCGCATGCCTGAATGCACACCCTAGTTGTCGATAGTACAGACGCCAGCACATTAAGCTTCTACAATCTGTGAAATGTATTTAATAGATTTTCAACTTCATCGCTTAAGCATTATACAGGGTGTAAACAACCTCATCACGAAGCCGTCAACCAAGCATTCTGTACATCAAACTACTTTAACTTTTCGCAAAAAATATTGCTGCGAAATGACTTTTTTTTTGGTGTTGAAAAGTCATGTTTTGTTGTAGAACTCAATGTAACGCACTCAAAACATTATGCTGATGGATGGACTTAATAGTACGGGGGTTGTGGAGGTGTTTAAAGTAACAATATTACAACAAAAACTTGTATTTAAAAAAAACTTGTCAAAAAGATGGAACAATTTAACCCTCAATATCTCCGTAACTAGAAAGTTTCCAGGTAGGAACAAAAAAATGATCGCAATGACGGGTGAAATAAGTGCCGTTCGGGCTCAAGATTTTGGGAAAATTTGACAGTTTCGGGTAGGTTGATGTGCTGGCGTCTGTATCGTTAAACGCATTTGGTCGCAGCGCTTTCATAATAACGGTGTATGGTTTAGTGCACGGTGTAAATTTACGTTTTCATGGCATGTTAGAATAGAATATAATACAATACTCTTTATTATGTACACTATTAAAATAAAAGATACAAAATAAAGTAAAACATACAAGGGGTGACACAATGGGCGGTTTTATCGCTAAAAGCGATCTTTTAAAGGCAACTCTTGGATGGATTTAGGGGCAGACAAAGGCATGTCACCGATGAACTGAGGAATGAAAGTTCATCTGCTACTTCTGTTTCTTTATTCGGTAGGCGAGTGAAACATGATGTAAAAAATCGTTGTATCGGTTCAGTGAGTTAATTTTTTACTTTTGATTTCGAAAAGATTTTGTGTGTAGACGTGTTAGAGTGAAAGATACCGAATTAAACATGAAAAAGTGATATCGGCTGTAGGGCGGTTTTCGAAGTTCAAGTTACCGAAACTGTAAAATTTTCTCAATCATCTTTGAACCTTATGATTTAGCGATAAAGTTGAAAATCTATTAAAAAAATTATTTTGACAGAATGTAGTTGCCTGATGTGCTGGCGTCTGTACATACCACCAGATCATTTTAACCAATTCCTCCGTTCCGATTTGTTTTGTATTTTGAGAGCAATACTGTTTTAACAAGTGATAGCAAGGATCCTGTTTACTCTTTGGCAAGCGAATAGTCATTATTTTCTTTGGTACACGTGTCAGACGTAAATTAAATAAAAGCTCCCTTCGTACATCTGTACAATGAATTACTCGTTGCTACTTAGACGTATCATCTACGAGTATTTATTGGTTGGCCTGATAATATAGTACACCCACATTTCGCCAGTACCTAATGTTTAAGTCACATGTTATAGCTATTGCCACCAACTGGGCACAAATCCAGACTCCGTGGCTGCTACTGAGAAATTCCTGAAGGAAAAACCTAATAACGCTGCCCGACCTGGAAATCAAACAAAGGACCTCATGGTTAGCAGGACACACTTGGTACAATCTCTTTTGAAAAAGAACACAGAATCTATTTCTTATTTTTAATTAAAGTAACTCTGAATTTTCAATGATATCACAGGTTTTGTCACCTCGAGCGGAGTTAGCGTGACGAACATTCTCGTTCATTGCGCAAGAGAAAGTTAAATTATCTCCCAACTTCCCTCCAATTTAATTATGAGACAAATATAGGTGCGGGGAGAATTTATGTAATCGATGAAGTATGGAAGTGTGTAGGCGTAGGCACTTTGAAAGTGTTTGTTCATATTTTGTTGATTTGCTATTCAATTTTTAAACATCTAAACAATATTGTTTATCAAAGAACTCAATCAACAACTTTAAAACCCACTTATTTAGTTCAATTTGTTACAATTTTAAACAGTTTAATTACTTTTTTTTTAAGTATTATTTAAAAAGTATTCTGATATCAACTTATCTTACACTATCACAAAGTTGATTTGTGTAAGAAAGAGATATAATCAATTGGGAACAAGGATTTGAATAGACTTCAGGTACTTTGGGAAGCTTTGTAGGATCGCTTTGAACATGAACTTATCAATAGTAGATCGAATATAGGTTTTCACAGGTCTTTCGTTGTTTATATACTTTTCGCTGGTGCAATCAGTAACCAGCATTAAATGACCCCTTTTACCCTATTCTTCTTTGTGTGGGAGGTCAAGGTACAATCCTAACCAGTGAATATAAATATTATGGTCTGGCTGTGCCCTGTTTCTGGGGGCCTTAAAGTAACCACAGGATAGTCCGATATAGCAGTATTGCATCCTTATCGAGTTGAACTGCGAGTGGCCCTACCTACCTACCAAAAAATAACTTCTAACTCTTTAGTTTACCTTTGCATAGCGTGATGTTAAATAACCGTGATGAAAAGTTTTTTTTTTTAATCTGACTTCCAGAGATTAGTGCGTTCAAACAAACGAACAAACTCTTCTGCTTTATTATATGAAGTATAGAAAATAAGTAGGTCATATTTCCACAATGTTGCATTTCTAGGTATTGCAAACGCTATCTCCTTTACAATTTTCTCGTGCAATGAGTTGAACAGTTTCCGAGAATCCAGAAAGGATGCTTTTGTGAGATCCGCTTGCTTTTAGTAACTCATATTTTTACTTAGGGGTTTTTCCTTATAATGAATCGCTTAGTCACAATGTGAAGAAAATGTGATGTGAATGAAGTGAAAGAAAACATCGTAAGGAAAGCGGTTTTTCCTAGACCCAGCGAAATTCTGCGAAAATCGGCTTACTACGCACGTGTCTACTCACGTGTCTGCAGCATCTACTGGTGCATGTATTGCAAGTATACGCGTGCAAATGAGTGACCACACTAATTGATGTGGAAACATCGTCATCTGTCCAGCCCTATTCCAACTACATAATTATGCTGGGGTCGGTTTCCAGACTAATGCTGCTGAATACCAGTATTTTGATGTGGAATCAATAGACGGAATTGTTACATGGCCCTATAAGGTCGTCAGGTGTTGTTACTTCCTCAGAGAACTTATGTCGACGTTCGTTCGTTGTCTGAAGCGTTATGTCTTGAACTCCAAACTTGTGTTCATTGCACTTAAAATATATATTGTACGCAAAGCATACGAAAAACATAGAGCTGAAAGGCAAAACAACTGTAAAGCAACTTTAGTGAGAAAGTAGTAGCGATGCAAACATAGAAGGATGTGGAGTCGCGAAACTAATATAAATATGATCAAGAAGTTTTCTGCCGAGTGTCTTAAACTTTTACCATACACTAAAGTTAATTACTTGAAGTAGTTATGTGAGTTCATTTTGTTTGATTAGGAGCTCATCGGTTAAATTAGTCTGAGTTGTATGTTAAATTTAGCTAGGCATAAGCCAACCTAACTCCGCTAGCCCGAAAAAACATACATATTTTTTAAAGAAGTATTTTTTCATACATCGCTGCTGGTACTAAAATCTATCTAAGGGGGCGAGTCGAGTAAAATTTTCGACATTCTTCTCTACTTTTTCAAAACTGTAAAACACATAAGTTAAGGGCGGCATAAATTCGGACAGATGGCAAGATCTATATTAGTATTCAGGTGTAAGATTTTAAGTTTGAATGTAGTGGATAATCTTCAGAATTACTGATCCGATTCTGAAAACTGTTTACTAATGGGACGCTACACTATCCCCAAGTGTAAAAATCTACATTTAAAATGTTCCCGCCGTGTGGTAATTACCGTACATCACACACAAAACACACATTTCATTCACTTTCAAAAGAAAAGTTCGTAACTACTATTTAAATCAGAATAAATAGCTCTCAATTTGAAGTCGTCATAATAATTATTATTAGGTTTCTTGTATTTTCTTTTTAATTTTTGGTATTTGTTAAAATATCTATTAGTTTATTTTATCTGTATATGTGTATTAGTGTCAATCTAAATCTAAACTATCGTTAACAAAAAGTTCTTTTAGACATTACTTTGTACCCTATCACTATGTTTTCCTATTTAACCCAAAGGTTGACTGGTAGAGAATGCCTTGTTGCATTAAGTCCGCCTATGTACCACTATTGTACATAAAGTTTAAATAAATAATTACCAACGCGAGCGAAGCCTCGGGAAAAACTTAGTCTAATTTAGATGTTAGTTTGGACACCGAAGCAAACTGAGTATAATTCAGGACGGCAGAACAACGGAACAGCAGTGGAGTGTGGGTGTGTTGCAAACTATGCTTCACCTCCTATGCTGCCTTCTTAGCCCAAAACGATGCAGCCGAACTGACCTCTGCGTTGCCACCGACGACGCCGCAAGCCGCGACGTGGAAGTAGCGTGAAGTGAAGTTCTAGGCTAGCAAAATATAACATACCTAGGTACTGTCGTTCCAGCTACACGGAGAACAGGAGGCACGTCCGATGCCCAGCGAAGTTTTCGGAACGGCACAAGCCGAAAAGTCGATAGTGATGCAGTTTAAATTGTTTTTTAAATTCAAATAATGTCTTCTTTCAGTAAAATGTTCCATCTACAATATTCAAGATACTTTCACTCCATGTGGCATATCCGTGGGAAGCCCTGTATACATATTATTATTATAAGTAACACTCACGCTTTTTTCTCATGGGAATAGACAAAAACTACAAAACGCCACCTGCAACTATCCTAACATACTCCTTTTGCCTCGCCTACGTTCATTGCGACACAATAGGTACTACGCATCATCTTGACGTTGCGTAAATTCCTACATCACGCAAGCAGATTTATTCTCGAAATTAAGATATAAAATACAGCAGCCTACAATCGTTGCCCAGCTGACAACACCCATCTGTTTGGAGGGTTCTCCCTATTCACTGGAGGATGAGGAACTTTCCACTCTGATTCATATCTTACTACTATCTTACTTGTTACTTCTCTTATCAAAGTTTGGGTTAAGATTGTTACTCTTTCACACAAAGACTACTGAATGTATTTTGACGAACGTTAGTGATATATCTTAGCGCGCAAAATTCATATTGTCTTGCGTTTTATTGCTATTAAGATTAAAATGTTGTTCGCGACTGTAAGACGTAATGTAGTTACAGAATTAAAATCATCCAAATCATCAATACAACCCTCCAAGTTCATAAATGTTTATGAATGACTTTGACCTTGAAAAAGTCATTGCTACCGTGGAGCATCCACCTCAAGTAAAAGTATCAGAATAACACATATAGCATACAGATTTTGCTTGAAAAAATTGCATTTAGTTGAGCGAAGTCGCGGGTGGAAACTAGTATCCCTACAAAGGAACGCGTATTATGAGACTCGCAATAAGTATTACTTAGTATTTTGAAATTATAGGTCACCTTGGTATTTATAGACAGTCTCCAGGTATTCAATAAACCTGTCTATCAATACAAAAGGTACAGCCGCATCGATAGAAACCATATTGTTTACAGGCTACGTTCTATTCTGGCAGCTTTTCATAAAATCGGGGAACAAAACATTCTCGAACATAATGCCTAGTTATTCTCGTAAAGCATCCCATGGCGAACCTGATAACAAAGGCATACCAAGTGCCCTAAAAATATGTGGTTCTATCGTGTGCTACTGGATTTCTGTAAGGCAAAATACGTAATATTTAGGGCATGCGGAACCCGGTTTCGGTCCCATAGTAAAACCTGTATTTCCCGGGTTTTACTATAGGACAGAGGAGGAATCACTTTGACTGCGTGGTTTGAAGCACAAAAGGCAGTATAGGAGTTGGAAAATGGCACTCCCCACCCTGATGCCGTTACATCGTGGTAGCTCTATTTTCCATCTCCTCATTTGGATCTCAAGACGGTTCCGGGAGTTTCAGGTGGATCACGGAAAGTTAACCTCTGCAGGAAGATGCTTTTCGTTTCTATTCTTTGAGAGTACTCGCGCCTTTGTTCATTTACCCATTGTAACTTTTTGCGGTGATGCAAACGCAAAACGTTTGTGTCGCGATGAAAATGTGCGGCACCCTCCCGTCTTTCCCCACTTTCTTCGTACTGCGATGTCGTCATAAACAAAAGCGTATTGCATCGATACAGACGCTTATTAGCATCATTTCTATCGCACGTTGCAAATGTGACTAACATGCAATAACACCGGTGCAGAAGCACGGGCGAAACGTCGCCTTGGGGGACCGTCCTAAGGTTCACCATCCCTATCTTATAGTACCTGATATCTTTATTGTGTCTTCCAACACGAAAGGCATACATTATGACGTTTGAAAGGCACCTCTACCAATCCAATGTTTTCGGAGGTATAATCATGTTAGTAGCCTTGGGTGAAGACAAACCGAAATTCTAATTTCGTTATTTTGTGTCGGGTATTTGGCAGCAGCTTAGCTCTGTTGGCAGATATTAGAAAAATAAAAGTTGTATCTTGTTTTATAAGTAAGTTATTAGTGTGCATTTCAAGATACTGATTATTTCAAAACATAACTTTTCGCCTGTAATCCCGAAGGGTTAGGTAGAAGTATACCCAATGGTACACCCACCATTTCATCAGTTATGTTCAAGTCCCATGTAATAGGGGCGAGTCTATTTACAAATCGAGGCCATTATTAGTTAGAGTTTAGATGTATATAAATAGCGATCACGAAGGAAAAAGGACGTAGTTGACATTTAGGAAACCTACTGAGTTTTACGTAACGTAACATCACACGTGTAATCCCTGAAGGGAAGACAGGTGTTCCCCTTTAGTAACTAACTCATATTACGCCAGTTGTGTTTAAGTCCTATGTACTAGGAAATGCCAAACTTACACTCCGGATGAGTATAAAGAGTGTCCATGGAATTTCATGCACGTTCTTCTCCACAGAGATCTACGCTTTGGAATGAGCAACTACAGTACGTTCACAGTTTTTATGTCTTGTGACTGGGACTGTAGCTACATTTTATTTTTGTCTTTGTTTCTACATAGTTCAAAAGTACCTGTAACTGGCCTACTTGAAATAAATGCTTTGAAATTGATTTTTTTTACTTAATAAAAAGAAAAAGAACTTGTCAGAAAATTGAGTAAGTATTGTAAGAAACACAATATTTTCTTAATAAAATAACTTCAACTACATACCAAAACTAAACATAACATAGCAAGTAATTTGGCCTATTTCAGGGAAGCCGTAGTACTTCGGCCTCGGATTAATCAACTAATTCCTTTCCGGCGGTATCTGCAGTTTTGTTGTCTCCCTAATCGTTTTACGTTTCATCTCTCTGTAATGAGATTTGTCTCCATAACCTGATTTTGAATGTGACTTTGTTACAAGTGTGTATAAAGGTACCTTATCCAATGAGGAAATCCTCTCCCTCAGGGAGAACGGAGGGTTAGGTCGGACTCTTACAGACTCAAAGCCTACGGTTCCTTCCTCTCTCATGAGTCGGGGGGCCCGGAAGGTACATTCACTCACACCCCTACCTGTAGGTTTCGGTATCTACCAATACGTAGTTGGGAAACATCTTTGAGTATAAGGATTTATGTTTTGACAACGTAAAGAACGCTAAGAATCTTTTGAATTCGATTAAAATTAAAGAAAAAATATCTTAGACTTTAAAACGCTTACGGTTTTCGTAGAGGTGGACCAAAGACACGATGGATGGACTGTGAAGGATGATTTGGTAAGAAAGGTTTCTCATGAGAAGCCGGAGTAATAGAGAAGTATGGGAGAAGATGACATGCTGCGCCGACCATCAAATAAATTGAAATAAGGGCCAGGAGAATGAGTAACACACCCTATGGTCACAATCTGATTAATTTCGAAGGAAATTCCTAATCCATTTCATCACAACTTTGATTAAACGTATAGATGAACATCTCGTCAACGTAAATACCGCAATTAATATTTTCGAATTGTCAAAATGAAATGTCTTGTAATTGTGTAACGCAGCAATTAGGCCACCTAAAAATATGTGTTGCTTTCATTTGTAAGTGCCTGTACACTTTAAAGAGAGATTTTTCAATGTTCCTGATTCCAAAGTCTTCACTGCGATTGTCAGAGTACGCAGCAGAAACATTTTTCCAAGAAGCTATGAAAGATATAATATCTTTTAGATTTGGACAACAAGGACAGTACTAAAAACCAAATTACCTCCTACGTAAAGACTCTAAACAGAGTTAATAGTCAATAGTCGTTCTCTAATATATACTGCATAGGCAATAAAACAGGTATTTTACGACCAATGTGTAATAGTGTTCGCAGATGCAACCGTGTCATATTGACTATTAAGAATGCATCTAGTAGTTATTACTGTGTTAATGTGAGAATGTTGTATCTGTAAGAGCCATGTGACTGTGTTAAGGTCTTCGATATGGGTTGAAATCATTTATTTGAAGGCACGATTGGCGAATCGCGAATATTTGTATGGACTAATAGGTAGTTAGTTGTTCCGGGACGGGCTGTTGGTGTATGTGAGTCTTAATGTTTGTAAACGCACTCACGATACCGGAGGAATGGCTAGTGAGGGGCAAGGATAAAAAAAAAAAGATTGAATCGCTGATGGCAGACACCAATAAGAATAAGAATAAGACACTTTTATTTGTAAACATAGGTTGTTACACAGATGAAAGACTATGCTTTCTGCTTGTTGTTTCTTATTGTATCTTATAAGCTGTGTGCTGATGGGATTTATAGCCAGAAACGATTAGGCTGGCAAAGGAACGTGGAGCCAGATGCAAGCAAAGGCCTATACCCAGCTAGTGGGTGAAGTCGGACTGTTGATGAGGAAGAAAAGCTGAATTTCCATACAAACTTTTATCTCCTATTTAATACCTTAAAGGGATTCATTTCCAAATATCCTTCCTTAGTGGTCACTTCCGTTGTATTAGAACCTCTTGTGTAAAATTGTATGCTTCTAGATACAGCGGTCTAGGATTTCCGGTGACTGTCTCATGAATGAACGAATTTTAGTATTTTATTTAAGTTGCCTTTGCCCAGCAGTACACAAATGGCTGATAATAATAATAATATTCAGTTGGAAGACTAAGGGTTTTCAATTTCTTATTATCACTCTCCTGGTCTTATCCCAAGTTATTTGTGGTCGGCGCAGGATGCAAACGGCGGGCGTTTTGGGGGACTGTCTTGAGTAATTGACGTTCAGAAAGTGCTGATCTTAAGCCTAGTTGAATAAATTACTGTGTTTTTTTTTTAGTTTTTATGCCCCTGTTTTCGTGATCTTATTTTGTTGTCAGTGGTCTCAACCACCATTGCAGATAGGTAAAAGCAATGGAGAACATCGTTTCTATGTTTCTTATTAATGCATTTCATACCTACCTCATCATCTGCCTAGCCTTTTCCCAACTATGTTGGAGTCGGCTTCCAGTCTAACCGGATGCAGCTAAATACCAGTATTTAACATGGAGCGACTGCCTATCTGACCTCCATAACCCAGTTAGTACTGGGTAATACGTACCTATCAATTTCAATTTTCCATTCAAGGCTTTGTCTTCAGCCTTCCCATGCAGCCTTGATTCAAGGTAAGTGTTACATCTAGCAACACCGCCATTCCATGTCGGTTACGTTACAGTACGAGCAGCAATAAAAGTGACTTACGACTGTATTTGACGTATCTATCAGTGCCTAATACCGGCTGAAAGGTCAGGGCTCCTTCGATCGAGGTTGAGTACCTAGCTAGTATTTTCAGGGCCTTGTATTAGGTTTTGCTTTTGTTTCGTGCTTGGTGGTTTCCTGATAACAAATAGAGAGGGTAATGTTTTCTGTTGCTACCTTGAAAATCAGTCTGATTAAATAAATATTTGTCACTTCATCATAGACTTCCTAGAAACGTTGATTTTTCAATAGCCAGCTCAGCGGTGAGGGTGGAACTTTCAGCAGTGTAATAGTATAGTGTAGTATAGTGGTGGTGGTGGTAGTGGTGTGGTGGTGGTGTAGTGGTGTGGTGTAGTGTTTAGTGTGCAGTGTAGTGTGATTGTATTGTTTTTTTTGTATTGTGTTGTGTTGTTATTGTTTGTGTGTTGTATTGTAGTATTGTGTGTATTGTTGTACTGTGTAGTATTGTGTGTTTTGTGTTTGTATTGAGTTTTTTTTTGTTGTTTTAGTATTAGAGGATATCCTCTGCCTATATAGGCATAAGAGTGTTAAATAAACTACGACTTAGATAGGAGCAGTTAGCAATAAATGGTCGTTGGTGTAGTGGTTGTAAGCGCGACTGCAGAGCATGAGGGTTCGATTCTCGGGTCGGGCAAAGTGTTATTGGGTTTTTCCATCAGGAATTTCTCAGTACACAGAGTATGGATTTGTGCCCTGTTGATGGCAATAGGCTCGTCTCCTATTACATGGGATTTAAACATAAGTAGCAAAATGTGTGTGTGTGCTGTTAGGTACATCTCTGCCTATCCCTGCTGGGGTTGCAGGCGTGATGTTATGTTACATCTCTTTCTAGGTTCGATTATTTCAATCTACTCTTCTTCTTATAACAATTATTACGAAGGAAACATTCAACACACCGAACAAACATTGAAACCACATCTCAAACGATTCCCAGATTCCGCATGATAATATGTTCGTGAATTTCCAGCATTCCTTCAATGTATGTAATTCAGGAACATTTTATTAGATTATTCTAGCGGTGGAGCAAACCGGAGTATGCCAGGATAGCGTCCCTCGGATTTGGCTCGTGTTTGTGCTAGTCACAAAGGAACTAGGGTGATGAAAACCTGTAAGCGATTGCATGGTAGGTAGGTACGGAGAACAATGTAAAGTTAAGTAGTCGTACCTAGCTTTAGGTGTGATATTCATACGGAGAGGCTTTGCTAAGTCAGGCACAGAAATGATGACTTACGCCGCCAATGATAAGCTTTAAATTTACTGAGATCTGTGTCTCTTTTCAGTAAATCAAAATATTATAAACGCGAAAGTGACTGCGTGTGTCGATCGGACTGTCTGTAAACTTTTTACAATGAAATTAAATGTAACATAACATAATCCCCGAAGAGTTAGTCAGACTTGTACCTCATAGTACACCCACATTTCGCCAGTTACATATTGTTAAGTCCCATGTAATAGGGAGCGAGCCTATTGCCATCAACAGGGCGCAAATCCACACTCCGTGGCTGCTACTGGGAAATTCCTGATAGAAAAACCCAATAACACCAACCCCCACTAGCACCACTATTTCCACCATTCCATAAGGGCTGGTCCAAGGAGGCCCGAGATAAGAGCTCATGGAAGGAATTGGGCGAGGCCTTTGCCCAGCAGTGGGACAGTATAGGCTAAATTCCACCAATAAAAATAAAAAAATTATGAATAAACCATGTGGTAAATGTATACCATAATTTTCTAAACTCTTTGCACTAACACTATTTGTAAATGTCTCGTTCACCGGTCGCAAGTCTCAGCGCTAAACATGAAGTCCTCTGTTCCTAGTTCGTTGAAAATGTTACTGGGGAAATTTCTCGGTAACAGCTCGGACTTACGCCCTGTTGTTTACAGGTACCTACAGCTTTGCCGAAAAACCCTTCGAGAAAGGATAACAGGCGATATTCCTTAAAACTCCACTGTAAAGGATTTAAATTGAAATAAATAGTTACAGTTTGGATTCCATGAACTGTATACATGTATGTTTGGTATAGATGTAAAATAGAAAGTTATTCCATACGTGTGGCGCTGGTGAAGCCGCAAGCAAAACCAATAATATACAAGCAATAGAACGGTATCTTCACACATAATACTATCTACTTATTGTCAATGCCTACCCGTCGGCGTATAACCTAATTCGATCCCCCTTACGCTACTCCAGATACAAACTGCTTATCAGTTAACATAATATTCTGTGTATTCAATACTATTGAATATTATCGGGTAGCGATACCTATTTAGAAAGAACACAACAAAAAAGAATATTAGTATCGTCCTTGCTCGTCTAAAAGCTGCTTTTTCTATCAAAATGTTGACGATCCCTGAAAGGTTTTCTATGTAATTTAATTTGGGAACCTCCACGTCCACGTCCTGTTGCGGCCTCAGAGACTCAAAACATTTGGTTAACATGAAAAGTTCTTGGATTTAAGAGTCGTTCGACATTTTCTGAGCTATCTGAAAAGGTACAGGAAAATGGCTGTCCTAATCTTTTAGAGTGGAAAATTAAGGGGAGTTTGTTGCGACCTCGATTAAATTTTACGCTGGTAAGATTGTCACCGCGGTTAGTTAGAGGTCTTCAATGATTAAATTTTCGATTTTGGTTCTTCATTTTCATGTTTCACTATAGTTACATTGTTTCACTAAAGTATTCCTTTGTCTCAAGTTTTGTCTAGATTAATTCAAGGTCAGGTGCTTTTCGGAGGCTATCTCATATTTCTTTGACGTTCAAATGAGACTAATTTGCTTCTGCCTAATTTTAATATAACCTACCCGCCTGCCGTACAGAAGCCAGACGGCATAATTGATTCTGTTATGAACGAGAAAACCAGCCAATAGAATATGACGTAGTGAAATAATTCCATTTACTGCTTTACAATGAGGATTGTAAAAGAGAAGACGTCAGACTTTGATTTGGATTTTGCCATTATTTAGAGAATTTCTGAAAGCATATGTGTATTACACATATAAATTATTTAATATAATAATAATATTTATAATTATTTAATATAATACATAATTATTTATTATGCCGCCCATAGGCCTCTGACTTGGTTTTACAAGCCATCAAGAAATTATCTCTCAGACATGTGTTAAGTATTATGTTTTCTATTGTATCTAGAAATCAGGAATATTCTATTTCTGCTTCAAATAATATTATGCCAAATTGGACTAAAGTTTCCATGAAATTCCATCCCACGCTGAAGTGACAGACATAAATATTGTTACATCCAAAACATTACACACATTTTAAGTTATTATTTTTCATGACGTGGGCATCAAATATGTTGTCCCAGTTATCTGTATCGGATTATCCTATTTCTAATAAAATACATATATTTTATTCGGTTTTTCGTCCATTCGGAGGCGTGTTTCATTCGTTTTATCGCCTAAAGAAGTGTCGAGATTAGGTTGTAAGATACTTGTCAGTTAGGATTGGTGATCATAAGTGGCATGAAGTGGGCGTTCTACTTTGAAGTGTGGGATGTGCTTTAGAACTTCGGATCTGTAATAAGAAAAGTGGGCATACTGAGAGAACTACATAATCTCATGATAATGTCACGGCGTTGGCAGACGGTTATGTACGGTCGAACAAGCTATTTGGTTTACAGTTTTACCCACAAATCACATTGTAAAATGTAAACCAAATAGCTTGTTCGACCGTACAATACACCATCCCATGTACAATTTAGTACAGAGGTCAAGGAACAGATAATTGATTTACGGGATTACGATGGTATTTGGTATTGGGCGGCTTTGCCGCTGTGTTTCGCGGTTTCGGGCATCTTCGGAATTATACCGTTGATGAGAATGTTAAGTTCAATGATTACAATATGCATGGGTGATTCTTCGAGGTGCCTCAAAACTCGGTCACACGGTCCTAACCTATTGAACATTCCGTCTTAGGACCAAACACAGATTACTCTTTACTTATATACTCGTATGTGTATATATACTTTCAATATTAAACATCTAAAATTATTTTTAATGTTTATAAAAATAAACATCTAATGTCAAAAACGGGAGCAAAATCGGTGTTCTTCGCGTCACACTCGGTTCACGTTCACGGCAAATTTTGATAACTTTTGTATTCAATTCATATTCATAATTATAATGTAATACATCAAATTAATCGTGTTTAAATATGCATCATAAATAGTAAAGCACATTAATTTTATCTCTTATATTAAAATACTTAATAGACATTAATAATGTCTATTAAGTATTTTAATAGAGACACAATATGTCTCTGTCACACGATTTCGCTAGTTTCGCGAGCGCGCAACAAAACTGCACCTCTCTTCCAAAAGCGCCAACTTGTCGCTATACGTTTTAGCTGCACGGGTACTCTGTAGTAACCCGGCGTCAGTGGGGGAGACATGTACGTTCTTCGCTTCTAAACAATAAAAATACGTATATTTTCAGGTTGTCAAGAAACTTTCATGCGTATATTTTGAACGATAGTGGTTCATAATTTTCCAAATCATTTTGAATTAAGGAATAAGATAGATCTTCGAGATTATTTCCAAGCACTTTGTTTGTTAATTTGCATAAAACTTTAATCGTAATTCACAAAAAAAATAAGTTTTCATAACTTTCGTGGCACAACTTTCGTGGTTATTTGTCCACGAAAGTCAGTTAGCGCACCACAAAAGCTATAAATCTCTACTAAATAATAACTATAGATTTTTTGTGAGCCGTAGATGCATTTACTCGATTGTCGTGTTCTTGTAACGACTCGTAGAATGTGTTTCTGTTTGCATGTTTTCTCGAAGCCAATTTAACAGTTTACCCCATCCCAAACTGGGTAGTAGTTTTGCCAATTGTATCCCTGTTGCTTTAAAAGTTTCGCAACTTTCGTGGGCATCAAAATTTCAAAAAAGAATATCTCTGTAGTTTATGCACCGATATACATATAATAAAAATTGTATGCATTGTTTTACAGCGTCTTAAATGTGAGTCCGTTAATTTGCAGATTACTCTAAAAGTCGCCACGAAACAAAGTTAAGCGGAGAAAGCTTTTTTAAGAACTACCCGCATGGTTTTTAAGATAAATCATCATCTTCTTGCTCTTGTCCCATGTTACTTGTGGTCGGCGCAAAACATGTTTTTCTTTCATTCTCCCCTGTCAACCGTCACACAATCATCTAAGTACACCTTTTTCTTTCATATCATTTTTATTTATCGAACAATGACATACATACCACGTCGTTAATTAGGCCAAGTCGACCGTCCAAGTACCTATGTGGGACCAGTTTACCATTATCAATTTTGAAAACCATGCCTTGGACGAGTTTTCCCAGAACCCCATTTAACTGGGCTCACACTTTTCTAGAAGTGTTCATTATGCAATTGTGCGTAATCTGCGACTTAAGTGCCACTCTATACGAAGGCTGTAATTGGCACCGACGCGCCGCGGAGCTGAAGCCCCTCAGCGCCAGTCACGACATTTGATTTCCCACTTATTTTATCACTAGGTCAGAATTATTTACCGAATGTACGGAAAGATCTGCCAAGGGAAAAATATTGGAAAAGGATATAGGTATAATTTGTATATTTATGTGCAAATCGAGGGGATCGAGCCGTTTAGTATCCGGTTGGCCGGGATTTGCACCTATTTCTTCCTTATGCCCTATATATCTATACTATCTATATTAATCGAAAAGATTTGTTTTTTTGTATGTAACGAATAAACTTAAAAACTACAGAACCGATTTGAAAAATTCTTTCGCCGTTAGAAAGCTACACTATCCCCGGGTGACATAGGCTACTTTTTATCCCTGCATTCCCACGGGAACGGGAACTACACGGGTGAAACCGCGTGACGTCCGCTAGTATTTAATATTATCTCAGAGACTGTTTAATAGGAAATGGATTATTATGGACCTAATAGAATGGTAGAAGAACCTAATAGAATGGTCTTTAAATTTAAGTTCCATCTACACGAAAAGATGAAGAACAATGAAAGTGCCTAGAGCCCTAGACGCTCAATCATTCGATGTTGTGCAAATTTTTGTCATCCTTTTACTGTCCGCTTCATCATTTCGAGTATGGTCTAAGTAGGTGCAATGGTCAGTGGCCACGTCAATTGTGGAATCTGTGGTGTAATTTAAGGCTGGAGCCTTCCCATTTCTTTTTCCCATTTCGACAACTAAACAAAAGACGTGCGAAACAAGTGTGCCAACTCGTAACTATTTTAATCTTCATACATTGAATCCCATTTCGCCAACCATAAATTTCAACTGTTTTTTGTACAGTACAGTCAATTCCCAAAGTTATAAGGAAACCATTTGTTGATGTTGCTATTTTTTGTCTCTTTCTGGCACACTAAGGTTTGTTACGAGAGAACTTAATTTTGAATTTTAACAGAAAGTAGGTACTAGGAGAACAGAATCAGGAAGGAGATGTTGGTGCCGCTGAAATCGTCTTTTTAGTGAAAACCCAACAATAAGTTCTAGGAGAACAGAATCGTGAAGAAGATGTTAGTCCGGCCGTTTACACTACCAGTCTACTACTACTACCGACTACTAGACTTACAAAAGGGGATCGGAATATCATTCCCCATTCTTCTTTACTTTTAACAACTGATAAATTACCTTGGCTCATAATGTAAAACCAACCGTCACCAATACCCTCCCTAGGCAAATGAGCAAGAGCACCAAAGAACTGATGAACTTTTTTCAAATATTGATTGGTGTCTTTGATCTGAACACTATAATTCGTCTTTCGTCCTCAGTGTCGTCGAACTATGTAATCATAAAAAATTAAGGGTATTTCAACTGCTGCTGGTATTGAGTGCCGCATATTTTGGTAAGTCCTTGGTATATTCAAACCACGCATCTTTTAATATTAAGGTTTCTTCGGTGTACAAAGCCGGTACAGGTTTCAACTCTACACAGATTATTTTTTGTTCTTAACAATTGCCTGATTTACTTTATTTTTTTAATGTAATCTGGAGTACAAGTTGGCATGTAGAAAGTTTCTTTAATGTATTGGTTTGTAATAATGATATCCGGCGCGCAAACAGTACTTGCCCATTCCGTTTGGTGTTAACAAAACTCCAATAACAGAAATCCTATTATGAAGCCCAGTACTTTCATCGTAAGTAGGTTCTGCCCTGAACTTGTGTGAACAGACGGAACTGTTAGTATAAATACCACCTTGAATTGATGGAACTATTTGTTTTCTTAGTTTTAAATCTAATTACTTTTATTCTCATAGCAGGAAGGTTTATATTTGTGTTCATTGTTTTAGTATTTAATGTTAGTTTAATACCACTTTAAATTTGTACAATTTGTTATTTTTTATTACAATGTAATATTTTTTTAAAAGTGTAGTTCTATTATGTATAATTGGAACTATTTGTTTTCTTAGTTATAAGTTTAATTACTTTTATTTTCATAGCAGGAAGGTTTATTTTTGTGTTCATATATTGCTTTAGTATTTACGATAAGTTAGAAAGAAATAAATAATACCGAACAGTAATTGTTTTTGTAAGTAAGTAAGTGATTTTTATAAGTAGTTCTCCTGAGGGGTTTGTCTCCACTGATCACAGTATCAGATCACGTTAGCCACGGATCACAGCGAGTTGTATCCTCTGATACCGTTATCCGTTTTCCTTGTTATCGTGTTACCCACTGATCACGATATCCGTGGCGACATGAAAAAAAAAAAAAAAATCGAAACATATCACAGTGTCGAAAGTCAAAAGTCGAAAGTTGTACTTGCCGAACAAAAAGTTTACCAAATGGGATTCAATGTATGAAGATCAAAATAGTTACGAAATGGGACTTTTGTGATGCTATTTTGTTTAGTTGTCGAAATGGGAAAGTTACCAGATGGGCCGGAGCCTATTTTAATTCCTCTGAAGTGTGGATGTTTCAACACTTTGGACACTTAAACATTAGTATGAGTTAATTATGCTCCTATCCAAACATTCCAAGTATTCACACAGGGTGTCGGTGGATTAGTTTACAGTTTCCAAACCCATTTGATCGAATACGGCAAAACCGGTTTATTACAAAAAAGTAGAGAAACAGAATAAATAATTTAAACCTAGAGCATGTTAACTGATTATTACTTCCCACGTCACCCACAAACATAAAAACCGTATTTTTCCCTCCACCACACCACAACTTACCCGCTACAAGTTATGGTCGCAATATTAGTTGAGAGAGAAGCAACAGCTTCGCGTCGTCAGTCATCGCGAGAAAATTAATGAGTTAGGAGAGGGTCGCAGGCTTATTAGTAACTGTCAGGCTGCTCCAGTTCTTAAAGCCATGTTCACACCAAAGGTGTTGTCAGCCGCATAAAATGAGCGCGTTTACTGCTTTTCTACACATCGCCGTTGGAGAACTGAACATAGGGTTATTGGATTAGCAATGCTAGAATCTGAAACCTAAAAACTTTTTTGCAAAAAATAAAACCGACTTCAAAATACACAAAAATGAGAAAAATAACTTTAGCTTCAGAAGTCGGTGACTTGTTTGTTTGATTGAGTTTTTTTTTTGCCACCGACTTCTGAAGTGAAAGTTATTTTTTTTTGTGTTCGTCCGCTACGACATGCGACAGTTTAAATATCCGCCGTCAACATCTTCAACATTTTGTTTACTTAGTACTATAATAATATGCTAGATTATTAAGTAGTAGTATCAGCAGTGGCTTATTATGCTAGGGTTTTCAATCCAAAAAAGCTATTTAGTTTTGTGTAAATTATTGCATCACCACTGCTCTCAACTACGAAAAATAAATACCGTGGTGAAACCGGCGTCTCCTAGAATCAAACATACGAAGACATTTATAGCATCGACAACTCTTACTGGGCCCATGTAGTTATGGTCCAGACGGGTCATAAAGAGGACCTTGCATCAGTAGTAGTAGTAACAACAACATAGGCTGATTATTCTGTGACTGTTAGCGTGATTATTGTTTTTTCATACATTTTCAATATCTTTTCGATCATACAGAACGTTAATACGGTAGGAAATAGTGAGCCTGCTAACAATCAGCGGCTGACTATACGTTTACGTGTGGACGCGGCTTAACAGTGGAAAGGCGAGATGGTACTGTTTTTCATTATGAGAATGTTTATGTAGTTTTGTTTGAGTGGAGTTGTTGCTGGCCGGTTCTTTTGTGTCGTTATTGGAGACTGTTCTTTGCTGAACCGAACTTTAACCCTTTATGAAATATCTTGTTAATGACAAACTTAATCCTCGAAACAATTATTGTAAAATTGGTAAATGACATAGGTGCCTCCTAAATCGTTTGGCTAAACTGGTTGAAACTTAACTCTGCGTTTATTAAAAGAGCCCAACGAGACGGCACACTGACAAGACTAAATAGAAATCTGACGGAGGACCAACGGCTCTACGTGCTTTTGGAGGTGGCACATAACCAACTTCCAAACTTCAGGCTTTTACTGAAAAAACCCATACCTTTCGGTGTACTTGATTGCCACATAAAATAACAGATTCGTAGTGAATCAGGGACGAAAACAAACCATGGCCCTAACAATATTGAAGTCGTTCACGGTCATGTTCTTATCGGAGTTCAGTAAATGTGTGCGAAAGGCCCCGGTCCGGTCATGTTCCTGAAACGGCACGGATTTGTGCGATTACCTTAAGTGTAGGTACCTCTATAAGTGGGTTATTCTATCAAAAGTCACGTCTAAACCGTTAAATAGAATTGTACCTTAAAATACTGACAATAGGGACTACCAATTACATCTTAATTGACCACCGACTAACAACAACCAAAAATACTGACAATAGGGACTACCAACTACATCTTAATTGACCACCGACTAACAACAACCACTCTTACCCAGAGGACGTATAAACAGTGCAATAGGCTTGTCAACTGAAAATATCTAATTAGTCCATCAGTTAGATTATCAAAAAATACTTGACCCGTATTTTTTCTTATTTACGTAGGTAAACCAAAATTGACGAAAATACGACGCTTTTAAAATTCTCAATACGTCACGCCGTGGTAAATTTTTTAGTGCGTTTTGACGTCACTCCCGAGTTTTGATACGTTTCATCTTTGTCAATTTTCATTGATTTACAAAAACAAAACATACGTGTCCATTATTTTCCAATACTCTAACTGACGGACTAAATAGATTTGCAATTTATTGATGGAGGAAACTAGCCTATTGACTTGTGGAGGTCCGATAGGCAGTCGTTCATGTATTTGAACTTTTCGGCCCCATCGGCCAACCGTTCTGCGAGCAATAATATGTGTCCTGCCCGCTGCCACTTAAATTTGGCAATTCTTCGGGCTACGTCGGTATACTTGGTCCTCTTGCGGATGTCTTCATTCTTGATTCGATCACGCAAGGAAACTCCGAGCATAGCCCTCTCCTTGTCCTTTGGGTAACTTTAAGCCTTCTGATGAGGCCCATTGTGAGCGAACACGTTTCGGTCCCGAATGTAATCACTGGTAACACACACCGGTCGTAGACTTTCGTCTCGAGACACTGCGGTAAGTTGGACGAAAAGATACCGCGCAGCTTCCCGAACGCTGCCCAGCCGAGTCGGATTCGACGATTGACCTCTTTCTCGAAGTTAGACCTATCTAACTGGACCGTTTGTCCCAGGTACACATAATCGTCCACAGCTTCGAGTGTAGTGTCTCCAATTTTAATAGGAGTGGGTGTTACATGGGCATTCAACATGACCTTGGTTTTGTCCATGTTCATTTTTAGCCCCACTCTTTCGGAAGCTCTACTGAAGTCAACGAGCATTGTACTGAGGTCCTCCATGGTCTCAGCCATGACCACTATATCGTCGGCAAACCGAAGGTGAGTGATGTACTCGCCATTGACGCTGAAGCCTAGCCCTCTCCAGTCTAGAACCTTCGTAGACATCCTCCAGTGCAGCGGTGAACAGTTTTGGAGATATGACGTCTCCCTGTCTCACACCTCGCTGCAGAAGGATTGGTCCCGAGGCTTGTTCCTGAAGTCGAACTGACATGGTGGCGTTTCTGTACAAACACTTCAACACCTCGATGTATCGATTTGGCACCGTTGGAGAGACTGCAGTACAACCCAGGTCTTGATCGAATCGAAGGCTTTCTCGTAGTCCACAAACGCTAAACAGAGAGAGGCAGGTTATACTCTTCGGTCTTCTGTATAACCTGCTGCAGCGTATGTATGTGGTCCACGGTGCTAAAGCTTTTTCGGAAACCAGCTTGTTCGGGAGGCTGAAAATCGTCAAACCTGCGCGCGAGACGATTCGTGATGACTCTTGAAAACAACTTGTAAACATGGCTTAGAAGTGAGATGGGCCTATAATTCTTCAGCCGGGCATTGTCGCCCTTTTTGAAGAAGATTACCACCTGCACCATGCCTGTGGCTTTTTCCCCTCGAGTATGACGGAATTAAACAGCTTTTGAAGGGCTTTACGTATCGGTTTTCCACCCGCCTTCAGGAGTTCGGCCGTAATTCCGTCATCACCCGGTGCCTTGTTGTTTTTGAGCTGTTTCAGAGCCATCCTAATCTCGTACAAGCTGACGTCCGGGATGTCTTCGGTATAGTGGCGGGTCAGTCTAGCTCTTGGGTCGTTTGCAATATCTACAACGGGCTTACTGGTTGACGTGTACAACTGTCCATAGAAGCCCTCGATCTCCCTCAAAAGCTCCGCTTTGGTGGATAAGATCCTGCCATCGTTGGTCTTCAGTTTCGTGAGCTGGCTCTGCCCAATAGCCAGATCTCTTGCAAATACCTGGGAGCCTTTATTTCGCTCAATCGCGTCGTTAATACGCTCGGTATTAAAGCGGCGGAAGTCGCTCTTCAAGGATTTAGACATCCGTCTATTGAGCTGCCGGCATTTCCTTGCCTCGTCTGAAGATTGCAGGATCATCTCACGCCGCTCCTGCATGAGCTTGAGAGTGATCGGAAGGCTTCTTGTTCTTATCTGTGCGACGTGTCTTGAAGAACTTAGACCCGGTCTATATGTATGGACAGTTTCCACGAACCTATCATTGTATTCGTCCACTGAGCTTCCTAGGCACACGAAACGGTTCTGGAGGTCGAGCTGAAAGCTCGCTCGCGGTTTTCACCGAATTGATCACCGTGACATCATCGAACATTTGCTTATTGGTTGGCATGATGAAGTCAATCTCATTTTTAGTTGCACCGTCGGGGCTCTGCCAGGTACACTTACTGTGCTCACGTTTTTTGAAGAAGGAATTCATCATACAGAGGCCCTCTTTCTCCATAAAACTAGCCAGTTGGTGACCCCGGTGATTCCGACGTCCAACTCAAAATTGCCCCACCTGCAGCTCATCCCCGTCTCGTTTGCCCAGTTTCGCGCTGAAGTCCCCCATGACAACGGTGAAGTGAGTTTTGAAACCATGCATGGCTTTAGAGGTATCCTCATACATGGTCTCCACTTCGTCATCGGGCTGTGCCGAGGTCGGGGCGTAGACCTGTATGACCTTCAGCAAATATCTTAAGGATATTCTGAGTATAAGGTACGCCACCCTGGTCGACACACTCTCGATCTTCACCACGTTGTTCACAAGGGACTTGTGGACGATAAACCAAACACCACCCTGGGACTGCCGGTCACCCTCTTGGAAATAGAGCAAATAGAGAGTGTGCAAATAATTTATTATATTCAATAGTTTAAGCACAAAGTACAGAGGCGGACTTAATGCCATAGGCAACGAGCGAGAAACGATAGTTCGATTCAATAATTTACAATATAGATACCATTATGTCGAGTCTCGTTCTGCTATTGTACAACTGTTTCTTTACCAGATAAATAATCGAGATTCTTGTATTGTTGTAACTGACTTTGCTCAAGTCTTTAATTATTTAAAGAGTAACAAAACTTGGAACTCAGTTTTGCGTTTTAAATAAGCGTGTTCAGCAGAATATAATTATTATCATTCATTAGCATTTTCCCGAGTAAGAGAACATAAAATTGAACTCGTCGTAAAGGCGTACTGACTAAGGCGGTTTGCATAAAAATACAGGTTTATAGTTAACGAAATCGGGACGTATCTACCATCTTGTGTGAGTGAAGCAGACGCATATTGGTATGGTAGAATCGTCAGAAAAAAAATCCCTTTGACAAGCCGCAGGAGGAGGTAGATTTCGAATAAGGTTCCACGCATATCTATTCTGGAAATTCACAGGCTATATAGCTGTGGCTAGCTATAGCCACAGCTGCGTTGGCCGGTTTTTTGTTTTTGTTAGAAATACTTACCTCTTTTATGAATACGTCAGTTACCAAAAGACTTGGTCGTCATGGCAACGAATTTGTTGATGTTTGACAATTAAACGTCTTAATGGTTATCATACATTTTAAAATCCTCCCTTATGAGTTTAGCATGGAAACACCCTCAATTTTTCAGTTATTATTTTTTATTTCGAAAACTGTAAGTTTTATCGTGAAACTTTAAAAGTAACAATTGTAGAGTAAACAATTTGCTTAAAAATAAATAAAAAATATTTGCGATGCTCAAAATGTTTACCGTTTCGGAGATATAATTTTATCAAGAATTTTCCGAGTCAATTTTGCGTTCCATTTTTCAAGGAAAGTGTAACAAAAATGAACTGAATTGCATTCTGGGAACCCGATTAAGGTGCTATCACAAAAGCGGAATCCGATTAAATTCCCGATAGGATTTTACAGTGTAAACTATTTTGAACACTGATACACGTGCGAGGATTTGGGATTGAAGACTAGCTGTAAAAATGTGTGGAGCTCGTGGCTAAATAACAGCGAAAGCGGGTCGATTCTGAAGGTTAAGCAGCGCTTGCCAAAGCCGGTACGTGGATGAAAGGCTATCCATAACATGCTGTATTTAATCAAGGTCCCGGCTGTCATTATTAGATCTTTGACAGTTTTTTAATGTGTCCCGCATCTTCACCCGCATGCAAATATGTAGTTATATAGTCGCTCCGCAAGTATTACCAGGACATAAAGTATCCTATGTCAGAATCCAGGTCACGGTCTACCTCTAACCCATATTTATTTCATCTAAATCCTATCAAAATAAAAAATATTTCGTTTCTCGTAAACTTAAATGGCTTACAAAATTTCCACGTCGGTCGTTTCCTATGGAGAAGAACCGGCCAGAAACTCATAGTAACTCTTTTCGAAATATTCTGTGTTTTCTATGTACTAACATATTAAAGTGTTAATACTCAACAAACCCAAGGTGAGCTCTTAACGCATGAGAAGGTAACAGACAGACAGATAGACAGACGGCATTAGCAACGATAATTTATAGGGATGAAGATACATACAGTAAAGTTCAAATTAGAGCAACAATTGCCTAAAATGTCAGTCAACGTTAATTGAAAAGGGCTTACACATGTAAAACTCATTCATTTGAGAAGTTTTGCTCCACCAACGTTCGTTAAGCGCAATGTGATTATTGTGTTACGTATAACGAAATGATCATTACACAATTTACATTTCAAAATTAACAAGTTTACCGGTAATAAGGAAAATAGAGTACATTTTCAGTAATACTCATAATCGTGTTATGGGTTGTTGAGTATCACATATTTATCCACCTTTCCCCAATTTGGGTCGTCGGCTTCTAACTGAATAGACTGGTTGTAATACTTTCGGGCCACTGACTGATAAGGACTGTCAAGTATCAACAATTGACAGCCGTGAGCAACGGCTTAACGTGCTTTCCGAGGTTAGGAGGAAACTCAGTATGTAATGTAACTCATCCACGGACAAACCTAGGCAAGACTCGAGCAGCCACCACGACCCAAACCAACCCATCACGACTGTCAAAAATCTGTGAATTTCAACCAACAGATCCCTTGTGCTTTTCGGGGTACGGAGGGGTCTTGTTATTAAATGAACGATCACCTAACAGACCGACCGCGGCAAGCGCTGCTTTATCTTAAAGATCTTCCCGTGTTACTATTATTTATTGCCCAGCCTCGAGCCTTGTTGAGCATCATTGGCACAGAATTTTATTCAAGTCCAAAAAACACATAATTTTTCTGCCCATAACCTTATTTATATAGGGTCGTTGCAACATGGTCTTCTACTTCTATACTTCTCTATTACCCGCCATCTCATCTCAGCAGTCACCTAATTAGAACAAAAATCCAGCCTATCGCTCAGTCAAAACAATACATAAACATTAATGTCCAAGTTAATTTGTCCATGTCCGTCCCCGGTCCGGATATCACCGGACATCGGCGTCGTTGTTGTCTCGGCTCACTTCACCCCACTTTAGTGTTCGCTAATCCTGTAATTGGATTGCTCGACCCGTCATGTAAAGGCCCCTACACATTTTCTGTTTCGTAGGAAAATGAGCAGTCTCTTGTGGAGTCAGTATTTCAATGGATTTTGTTTGGGCAGGTATCGTGAATTTGAATGTGAACAGAGGAATTTGAAATATGAAGAGACTTCGTAATACATTCCTGCTGTACAGCATCATACAGCGTGTATCAGGAAGGTGTAATTCGTTATGTTATACTAGCTTTAATAGCATATTTTCCATACAAAAGTTGTCAAACCAAAAATTCGGCCCCTCAATGCTTCAGTTCCAGCAATGGGCACCTGTATTGTACCAAACAGATGAAAAAAGTGGACAGTCTCACAATCATCATCATCTGCTCAGTGGACAGGTTCTCTCTTGATAAATATTAATGTTCCCATAGTTCCGGAAACAATATGTGCATTTTATTAGAACGCAAAATCTTTTCTCTACCAATCTCGTCTATTTGCCTTTAGGAATTAAATTCCATTTAAGAAATAAAACTGGTTAGTATTTCCAGTTGTCTATCGGCTATCCTATTGATACCGTAGTAGTGATGAGAAGACAAAAACTAAAGTTTGAAAGTGCTTGTAGAATGTTACCGCAACCGCAAACCGTAGCAGCAAGCGTCACTCAATCAACCGAAGCGACACGAAATGCTTTCTATGATGTAACTCGTAAACTCAGAATACCAGCGCTATGACGTTTTTTTTTTTAATGTTACAGCACCATGCTGAGATAGGGGCCTTTTGGCCTAGTACAGGACAAATTTCGTTTTTTTTTTTTTTTTTTCTTTGTCTAATTTTTATTAGTTGTAGTGGTAGTTTAACCATTTTTATTTGTGTGTTTTGTCCCGTGCGGGCTAATAAATGCTTTTTCTTTCTTTCTTTAAACTCGATGAAAACGCTTTCGTACATAGTTTGTGATTTGCAGCTGCGGGGCATCTTTGGAGCACCTGTAAGTTACATGGTTTTTGATCAACTAAAATTATCTAACGAGAGTTCCAAAATAAAGATGAAAGTGAAAAAACTGGTCCTTTTTATAGTCGATTAAGCTCACGAAGAAATTATCTCCGGGTGTTTGATTTTATTATTATTGTTTCTTATCCACCTACTAACAAATTACTCGATTCCTTTGCTAAGTTTGATATTTCCAACTACCTACGGTGATTATAAAAAATCGTTTGAAAAGATTTAAATTTCCAGCAAAGTGGTTATGTTCGTTCCTTTTGTTAGATCAAACGCAAACGACTTTGGTCTATTTGGTTATGCCTGCCAAAGTTACCTTGCAATGTATTAGTTTTAGGATTGAATGAGTACGAATCTAAAGATTGCTACACCTGTTCGTGTTGGTATTAGACGCTGGCACATCAAGTTACGCCCACCTAGCACACTTTAGTTTCTGTTTAGCAGGCCCGAACCATTAGCCGAATTATTAGCCGTGTGGTATCCGGCAGAGTAGAATAGAACCAACCCATTACACTCACGGGTGTCGTATAAGGCGACTAATGTCTTAGGCAGAACACCTTGCGCCTCCGTAGACCAGAGAATGGGCAGCAGCGTTTTCTGTTAGTCTTTCATCACTGCGATCTCCAATCCACCTGCCAAGCGTGGAGATTACGGCAAATTTCTCCCATCATGGGAGAGGCTTATGTCCAGCAGTGGACGTTATGGGCTGTTGTAGTTAGCAGGCTCGAAGGCACCTAATAGGCTATTCCTGCCGGTTTTCCTTCAGGAACAAGGTGGTGGAGGTTTCTACGTAGTGTGTGTACTGTTAATTGTTTACTATAATAATAACTTATTAGGTTTTGTGTTAACTATACCCACTAGTGGAGAAGCAGTAGCTATACAAGACGGACCCTTAACGACACCGCCAACAAAGCATTCTATACATCTAACTAAGTAACTCTACGCAAAAATTGTTGCTGGGAAATAACTTTTTTTGGGGGTCAAAAATCTCAATTTTCAGTAAGACTCAATATGACGCACTCAAAACATTTTGGTAAAGTATTTAAAGTAAAGTTAAGACGTTAAAATAAGTTGGTACTTTGACTTGCAATATCTCCGTAACCAGAAGGTTCTGGTCTAGGTATAGACCAGAAAAAAAAAACGCAATGACGGGGAGAACAAGTGCCTTTCAGCTTCATTATGGGTTTTTTACACCCCTTATGTATCTATCGCTTAATCAAGCCATTACACGTCAGAGTGAGCATCATAATAATTTGGCACGTGCTGCTCCTAAAATTACCGCAACAATATATAGGTAGGTATTTATGTACTATTAATCCATTAGCGATAATTGTTATTGTTATTAGAGAGTTTTGATACCAGTGCTTCGTAAGTAATTGTTTGGTGGTTTAGAAAGCTAAGTGGGAAACCTTTAAAGTTTGGGTGTATTTTGAGATAAGTGATTGTATTGTTTTGATGGAGGCAGACATAAACTCAAGCTCAAAGCATTTATTTCAATTAGATCAATACAGGCGTTTTTGAAGGTCAAAAACAAAAGCATGAAGCTACAGTCGGAAGTCATAAGGCGTAATAAACATGTGAAAGTACTGTAGTTGCCCATTCCAAAGCGTAGACAGGCAAGAAGCTCCATGCTCTCGCTCTTTTAAATCATTTTTGAAGTGAAAACTTCTTAAGGCGCGTTTAACACTTTTTGGGTGAACAAAAATCATGGAACTCGCGTCATCGTCACCGGACGCTTTCATAGAACGGTTAGTCAAAATCAACCTTATGCAATTAAGATAAAGTTTATTTTGGATTGATTCTATTTCAACTTGTTTTCACTTCTATCGACAGTCCCCAAAGACTTGTTTTTTTTACAAGACGTTGGTTACATCATTTATGTTGAGATTATAAGATGTATGATTTGTGATTGTTTGTATGTGAGAACGATGTAGAAAGACGGACACATTCAAAGCGTCTAGAGTAAAAGCTTAGAATATCAACAATTCAAAACATCCAAATAGTGAGAGATAAGTAGTATGTTTAAAATAAAGACTGTTTACAAAAAAAAAGAGATTTTGTTTATGACGATAAAAGTACTTTTCCAAAGATGTAAGACAATACCGCAGATCGGAACCGCCTCGAAAAACCCGTCCCCATCGCTATGATAGACCGTTTTCTATGGAACTCGAAACCGCTTCCCTAGATGGTGACGATAAACGCTTCCCTAGATAGTGACATTGACGCTCGTTGCCGGTTTCACCTTCAAAATTGTACCTACCTTTAATAAGTCCTAGTGGGCTAGTGAGGCTGTCTCGACATATTATTTTTTTTACGATCAGTCTGTTGTGTGGATATTTATTATTTCAATAAATCTTGACCAAATTTACTTTTTTGCAGAAAAACAAACGTACTAAATAAAAGGCCCGTTCACGCAAAATTTTCTAAAACGAAACAAAATAAAAAAGCTTTTTACGTTTTACTAATTAAAACAGTTAGCGACGATTAAGTAATTACTCTTTTCACTTTTTTTACTATTGTTAAATGTGGCAGTATGTCGACCATTTTTATCGCTAATCTCAAACACATTTCATGACTAAACAACACCTAAAATATACGCAGGAGACGGACAAAGTACTTTTTTAACCTTCAGAATTTCAGGGGTGCAGTTAAGTCTGACCTTGGAAACAAAGGTGTAAAGCCATAAAAAATTGTTAGGAAAGACAGTACTATAAATAAAGAGTTCGTGAGGTAGTAAGGTAATAGTAAAAGTCCAAAACTTTTACTAGAGGACATCGAAATCGAATTACTGGAACACTAGACGTGTTTCTACAATATAAATTCTTGCTGCCTTAGGTTGAGCTGGCTATGTCAACCTTTTTTTTTCTTATAGGAAATCATCAAATGACTCCTCCCGCTCTGGGCAGAGCAGGAGGGAGTGTCAGACTTTAACTGACTAAAACCTATCTATGTTCCTTCATCGCCCTTTGTGTTCCCAGGCAGGCATCATCCTTGCGGACCCCTTCCCTTTTGCTGAATCTCTTTGAGGTCGACACGGCTTGTCGTCATGAGACGGACGGACGGCGAGCTAGCCCATAGCTCTTCGTCCACAGGCCCGCGCCTACGGTGGCCGGGGGCTACCATGTGGCCCCCGACGCCCGGGGCGTCTCCCGCGGCGGCCGGGACGGCTATGTCAACCTAGCTACTAGTTTACTTCAAGTCCAGATATAAAATAGAAACTGAATCTTCTTCTTCTTTGCGTGTCGATGGACTCAAATAATACCTGACCAGTATAAAGGGTGTTAAAAGACTATTAACGAAGCCGAGAGGCACTTGTTCTCCCCGTCATTGCGATATTTTTTTTGTTCTAGACCATACATTCTAGTTAGATATTTGGGGTCAAATTTCCAACGTTTTCACAAGTTTTCTTTGAAATACATGTTTTTAATGTAAGAACTTTACTTTAAACACCTCCACAGTATTCAATCCATCCACCAGCACAATGTTTTGATTGGGTAATTGAGTTTTACAAAAAAAAAAGTTATTTCCCAGCAATAATTTTTGCGTAGGGTTACTAAGTTAGATGTACAGAATGCTTGGTTAACGGCTTCGTGAAGAACCTGAATAGTTCTTTCTTTGGCTTTGTTTAAATCCTGGCTGCGTGCTGTGCAGCTGGCTGTATAGGATGGGCAAGAAAAAAAAAAAATAATGGTGGGGCAGAGGGGCAGAGGGGCTCCACACTGGCATTGTATTTGGGACGGGTCGATGATACCCCATTTGACCAGATTATTTCTACAGCGGCCAATCTGGCTAACCAGCTCAAACTCAAAGAATCTGAATATGCCACGAGGAATATGCTCCAACCCTTTATACTAAGGCAAAGTGTCCCAGACTCATCCTATAAAATCAAAACTTAATTGAATTATAATTGGCTCATTATTTTTAGCTGAAACAGGCCGATGTAATCCAGGGCCCTGGGATCTAAGATAAACATCATAAATATGAAGTTATTTACAGAGTTTTAAGAGGGTCAACACTATGTACTTTGGAGAAGGAAAAGGTGCGTCCTTAGGGGAAATACTGAGATGTTTGCTTGTATAACTTCAGAATGGACTATCATAAATAATTGTGTATCTTTTGTTGAGTTGTTTGATTAGTCGGTTCTCCTGCTGAACATGAGGACTTGGGTTTGATTTCCAGGTCTGGCAAATGAGTTGTTGGGTTTTCCTATTTATATATATTATATGGATCTTACCCCCGAATACTGAAACGTCACTCAAAATTTAAGGGCTGCTTAACATTTGAGCAGCTCCTAAACTTTAAATTTTGTATGGCCAAACGTCACTTTTGAGTATCTGTTAAATATAAGTGTTATTCAATTTTGAGTGACGTTTCATTATTCGGGGTTTAACACCCACATGACTGTCTCGTTGATCGAGTGGTCGCAAGCCTTACGCGACTGCTGATCGTGACGTTCTGGGTTAGAGTCCTGGATCGGGTTAAATGTTTTTGGATTTTTCCACCAGGAATTTGGACTTATAAAAACATAGGCTGGCGAAATAAGGGTGTACTATAAGGTAGACCTCTAACTAACCCCGCGGAGATTACAGGCGTGATGTTATGTGGATGTGCCTACAATAGATTGACTTCTTTCGAACTCTGTGTGGTATACTGACGTGATATATTTATCTCTTTGTTGCCTTATCAAGGCTAGTATTATGATGTTATCAGTGAATGTTCATTGTTTACTAATCTGTTCTAATCTGTATGGATTATGCCATGATGTCGTTAACGTCATTCATTGACTTGCGGCAGATATATGTCCTGCTTTATAAGTATCAAACGATTTTTTTTTTTTTGATATGAAATGGTTGGAAGACATTATGTACCATTCTGAATTTTTGCTCGTAACTATAATAATTGGTAAGACTGGTTGTCAGACTTTTTGGGCCTCTGACTACCTAACGACTGTCAAAGATCTACAAATGACAGCCGGGCCCAACAGCTTAACGTGCTTTCCGAGGCACGGAGGAAACTCGGCATGTACTGGGCGGTCACCCATCCACAGACCAACCTAGGCAAGCACGGCTTAACCTAACGATCGACCCGAGCGGCTGTTATTATTTAGCCACAAACTGTAGCTAGCTGTATTGTCGCTACATAGTTGATGTATATTAAAATACTAGTCATCATCATGTCAGCCCGGAATCACCCATTTTCTGCCACACTTCCCGGTTCTGTGCGTCTCTTATCCAAATGTTTCCTGCTGCTTTGACGATATCGTCGACACAACGAGCTTATGGACGGCCATGGTTTCTTTGATCTAATCTAAGTACTTAGTAGCTAATGGTGTAGATTATGTTGTGCACAAACTAAACTTAATTTAGGCTATTGCTATCTTTTTCTCTTTAATAAATCGAGAAAGAGACGGACGTAATTTAGAGCTGTCAAATTTAGTTGGAATTAATATTTCCATACAAATGAAGGGTGCACGTAAAAACATGTCGACTAAAAACACGGTGAAGCGCAAGACATAGTTTGACATCTCTAACTTAGTTCATAGCTTTAGCCGTCCTTTTCTCGCACTACCTTTTAGTAAAAGATAGCAATAGCCTAAATTAAGTTTAGTTTGTGCGTGTAGACTTTAGGGAGTTCCCTAATTAGAGTCTACATTTGGCTAAACTTAGATGGCCATAAATTATGATATTTATATCGATTTACAAAAGATCCAAAGTTAAACTTAGACAAACCTAAATGGCTCACAAAAAGCTTAAGATATCTACGTACTTAATTTTATGAACTTGTTGCTTGTCAGCGTATTTTATAGAAGAAATTGTGTGTTTATTATAACAAACCTTTTGAACTGTTAGGCCATTGTGCCGAAGACATCCGTTGGGGGACATGACTTTGCTGAAACTATTCAATTTGCGTAATCTCTGTAAATCACGCTCATTTTCTTTCGACCTTTGTGAAGACGTTTTAGTTCATAAAGAGACGAATTAAACGTTGAAAGTTAGCTATTTATTAAATTGGTTGCAATTCAGTATCATTTACTTATTACTTCAAGCAAAGTTATGTTTAGAGGCGGGCTTAATGCTGTAGGCATTTTCGCACAAAATTTCAAGAAAAAATAATTACAGTCACGAGCAAATCGTCGCGCACTAACTAAATATGGCGAGTCACATGACATATTTCAGTTGTTAGATACTAGGAAAAAAATCATCACTAACAAGACTCGTAATATTTTAGTGCATACGCAGGTATCTACCTCCTCAAGGTATTTTTGGATTTATCGGAATATACGTTCAGGCTGCCGACTTCCACTTCCTTTTCAAAGAATTCCTGATAGCTGAACTAAGAAAAAAATCCTAGTGGTACAAATAGGTTCAGACCTATATGTCCCACATAATGGGGACCCAACTTACGACTTCACACTCGCCATTCCAACACCCTAGTTACCGATTACCACTTCCGAAGGTTTTCACAGTTCAATGACTCACATAAACTTAAAGACTCTTTTTACTGAGTTTCTTCAGGGATTTCTTCGTGTAAATTTTCCTTAAAACTGAAAGGCAGATCTGAAAGAAAATCCCGAAAGAGGACGCTCTAGGACATATCCACAGCCCGGTCTTACCCATTGCAGGGTATAGGCCACTCTTTGCTTGTGCCAAGCTCCACGCTCTTGTACCAGCCTCATCCAGGATATTCCCGCAATGGGTCACCATTACGGGAATACCCTGGATGAGGCTGACCTTTTTGGTGATGTTTTTCAGAAAGATCAGGTGTATATTACTTGCAACTAGAGGGCGTGTGTGATCTATTATTATGTATAAACGTGAACAAAGCAAAATAATTAAGTACCTAAGAATCGTACAGGCGGCGTTCACTAGCTTCTGCCTACTCGCAGGAGAAAAAAAGCGTGAATTTATGTGTGAATTTTCCTCCGTAGAAACTTGTTGATATTTTCTTTCGCGCTCTCTCGACCTTGAGAGCCGAGCGCTCAGTTGATTAATTAGCTTCCAAATTACACCTGACATAGAAAATTTATGGCACTACCGCCTTTATTTATCCATTAATCTTTTAAATCAATTCTCAGAGAGATTCTTTTCATAGAAGAACTCCTTAAACTATGGGCGACGATCGGTGTACAGGCGGCTGAATTTGTGAAATGCCTTGGATTCCCTCCATCTTCGCAGATCAATTAATTATTGTGGAACCTATATTACTGCTGCGTCTGTTTAAATATAATATAAATTAAAAATGTTATAATTATTGCAGATTTCTAAATGTAACACGGGCCCTTGGGCATGATTCCTTGTTTCACTGAAAACGATTCAGTTGCAAAAATTAGCCACATTTCGCTGGTTTTCATATTAATATTAATGTTTGTAAAATCAATGATTTTCACGGCCTTTGGTCGCAGTAATTATGTCAAAAAAAAATTCCTAGTGTCCTCTTAAATTTAAACAAATATTTAATATATGTAAAGTTTGTGAGGTTGTATTGTATGTAAGACGGTGTTAATTCCTGTAACTACTCATCGGATTTCAAAAATTCTTTCACTGATAGAAAGTTTATCATTGAATGCATTGAATAGTACAGGGGTCAAAGAGGTAGGTATTTAAAGTTGTAACATTAAAAACTAACTAACTAAACTAAAAAAAATAAACTTTGGCCCCAATATCTTCGTAACTAGAGAGAACTAGGTGACTAGCCTTTTCCCAACTATGTTGGGGTCGGCTTCCAGTCCAACCGGATGCAGCTGAATTCCAGTATTTTACATGGAGCGACTGCCTATCGGACCTCCACAACCCAGTTAGTACCGGGTAATACGACCTTAGTAAGACTGGTTGTCAGACTTTTTGGGCTACTGACTACCTGTAACGACTGTCAAAGATCTACAAATGACAGCCGAGACCAACAGCTTAACGTGCTTTCCGAGGCACGGAGGAAACTCGCTATGTAAGGGTGGTGGTCACCCATCCACAGACCAACCTAGGCAAGCACGGCTTAACCTAAAGATCGACCCGAGTGGCTGTTATTATTTAGCCACGAGCTTCTCGTATTAGCTCCGGTATTTTTACACCCATTACTTGTGTAAATTCATTTCAGCTTATAACCAGCCCCTTCCCATTATAACAAGAGAGAAAGTTATCCTTGTAATAATGTCATAATCTGTTGGCAGATGGGTTTGTGATTGCAATATGATCGCTGTCTCCTAACGGTTTCTTACAGTATTTCCAGTTAAGGGCTCGTTTCCAAGGAAAAGGTTGCTGACCCATGACATTTAGTCTTTTATTGGAGGAACCAATATCTTAGTGTGTATTACCACTAAGTATGTATTATAAATGCGAAATTTTGTAAGGATGGATGGATGAACGTATGACGAGGATCGAAAAATGACTGAACGGCTTTGGACGAAATTGGCAGACAGATAGGTTATAAACTGAATTAACACTTGACACGTATGATTCGTGAGACAATTACCGAACTTCACGCGAGCGGAAAAGCGGGCATAAACTAGTGAGTAAACAAAGCCCGAAAAATAACAATCCAGAGCATTATGTGAGATTTCGGGATCCATTTGACGTATTTGTTTTTATGAACTTATTTCTGTTAGTAATTGCACAAAACATGACCTATTTTTCAGTTTCACCGGAATAAATTAATATCTGATTAATATCGACTTCTTGGAAAAATAATGTAAAGCCGACATGAAAATACGTATACCTTAATTGATGCAGAAGTTTAAAAAACAGTTGGACAATTTTGTAATTCGGTTTTTCTCTGAAAATAGTGATGCACGATCCGATCTGATATTTTAAGTATCGATAAAACAGGATGCGGTACTGCGATATTTTAGATCGAAACAGCGAAAACGATAAATGCTCGGTTAGCCTTGAAGCTGACCTTAACATAGTTGGGAAAATGCTAGGCAAATGATGTCAAAAGGTGGACTCAAAAGAATTCCTGGAAGTTTGCCTTGACCCTTTTAGGGATTCATAGTAGTGTGCAGTTAAGAGTACGCTACGATACTATTGAATATTGAAAGTAGCGGATCGAAACCATTCGATACGATCCTACAATCGTATCGTAGTTTAGATCCGAATTCCAAAATATCGATACAAAAATGTGAGTATTGTGTATCCTTAATCGAACACCACAGCTATTAAATTATTACAGAGTCAAGTTATTCTGAATTCCGAATATCATGTATCTATCGAGTTAACTGTTTTGCTCTATTATATCCGAGACTAGCAATTTACCTGTCAATAAGGATAATTTCAACTAAATGTTTTGAGAAGATAAGCATGAAATTGTAAGCAATAATTATAGCGTATCGAGTATTTAGTTAGCTAATATCTTTTGTTATTACTAAGTGCCTACAAATAGTAATGAATTATGCAAGGTCAGGCATCGTTGCCTAGGTCGGTCCATGGATGGGTGAACATCGATTACATCATGTGCCTTGGAAAGCACGTTAAGTCGTTGGTCCCGGCTATCATTTGAATATCTTCGAAAGTCGTTACATAGAAAAGCCCAAAAGTCAGTCCACCAGTCTTACAATAACTGGGTTGTAGAAGTCAGATAAGCACATCCCGTTAGACTGGAAACCGATCCCAACATAGTTGGAAAACGGGTAGGCCGATAATGGTGTCGATTCTGTTGTGCACAAACTAAACTTAATTTAGGCTATTGCTATCTTTTACTAAAAGGCAGTGCGAGAAAAGGACGGCTATAGCTATGAATTAAGTAAGAGATGACAAACTAGTTTATGCCTTGCGCTTCACCGTGTTTTTAGTCGACAAGTTTCATTTGTATATAAATATTAGTTCCAACTAAATTTGACAGCTCTAAATTACGTCCGTCTCTTTCTTGTTTTACTAGAGAGGAAGAGATAGCAATAGGTTAAACTTAAGTTTAGTTTGTGCACAACAGAATCGACACCATTGAATGAATGATTATTATGGCTAATCTTCGTTGAGATTTGATAATTATTACTACCGCCACCTATAAGAGATTCTACGAGTACATATTGTAAATTACAGTTTGTAATACTAACTACATGAGAACATGGACCATCTTATTTACCTGTAACTTCTTACATTCACTGTTACCAACCATCATTCAGCTAGTTATCTCTCTCGCACACCCAACCAAGAATAATAACCTCGCTTGGATTAAGTTTAACTGAGAGGCAGGGCATTGTGTCGCGGGACGTAGTTAGTTAGCGTCCACTTAAACCGCCCTTACTGTGGTGAAGTGACGCACCGGTCCACTGGAGAAAAGGTTTCTGTAGGAGGCAGACCAAAGTTATATTTTATGAGGTTTATGGAAGCACAGTTTTGAAGGAAGCATTTTGATATTCGAGGTAGGTACCGATAATTATTTGGTCTGTACGGATTATTACAGACACATCTTCTTCTTCTTCTTCTTCTTCAACCCTTGGCCACCCAATGCTGAGTGTAGGTCTCTTCCAAATCTTTCCACTTTTGGCGGTTTTGTGTCATGGCTATCCAGTTTCTTCCGGCCACTTTAGTGAGATCGTCTGTCCACCTAGTCGGTTGTCTTTCCACGTTCCTCCGTCCCGTCCGTGGTTCTCTCCAGCATTTTCTTTCCCCATCTTCCATCCAGTCTAGCCGCATATATGGCCCGCCCACTTCCATTTTCTTTTTGCTATCACTACCGCTATGTCCGACACATATACAGACACATCATTTGACAGTAATTCAAAGTACAGTCCTCCTAATCGAATTCGGTCAATGTCAATACAATGCTCGGCATAAAACTAGTAGACTGAGTTCCAAACGTCGTAATTCGGATACGTAAGAATGTCTTATAAATTGGAAATTGCGTTATGGAACTCAAATGGAGTTGGGCAGGACACCTAGCACGGCCTGGTGATGGTAGGTGGAGTGAAGCTGTGACCGAGTGGCGTCCGAGGACTGGGAAGAGAACTGTTGGCTGTCCGCCGGCGAGAAGGACAGACGGCATTGTTGCCATTGCGGGAATATCCTGGATAAGGCTGGCAAGTGGCACAAGAGCTTCTAGAAAAAGAGAAGCCTACTCCCAGCAGTGGGTGAAGTCAGGCTGTGGGTGATGAATGATGATGATGTGTACTAAGTGAAAAAGCACAAAAAAAAAACGAATCAAGGGCGTCGGCTACTCGACCACTGGGGGCCTAAGCCAAAGACCCGCAGTTTTTGGGATTACGTTCTTTGCACTATAGAGTTTTGCTTTCGTTTTTCGGAATGGAATACCTATTAGAGACTCACATAAGGACTAAACTTGTTAATGGGTACACAACTTTAATCAAGTATGTACTGATAAAATCCAAGGATTGTCATTTAAATGCGGTGTATATATCACCTAAAATCTAAATAATTTCTGCGAACAGTCATACTTACTTATATGGCTTAGTTACAGACATAAAGATGATTGTTTATTTAATATTAATAAATATCGCTGGACATAACACACAGCGCCATCTAGTGCCACACTAAGCAACGAGGCTTGTGTCGTGGACACCAGATAGTTGATATACTACATAGATACTTTTTGTTTGTGAATACATACATATTATACATATAAACATCCATGACTCGGAAACAAATGTCCATGCTCATCACACAAAGTATCAAATAAAGTAGGAACATATTCAACCACCTACCTAAGAACTACACACATCAAAAGTATCTAGGGATCTGACTGAGCAGGCCAGGGCAGGACATTGATGTTAGCTGCGGCGAGAGTCTGTCTTACAACTCTTGCGGTGTGCGGTCGTGCATTATCATGCATTAACTGAAATAAGGGACCGATTTGCACTTGTAGAGGAACGATGACGTCTGATACAATCGTCTCAGCATAAATTTGAGCGTTGAGGTTGCCTCTGATCCAAATCAACTCAGTTCTTCCGCCGATCCAAATACCCGCCCATACCATGATGGTTCCACCACTATAAGGATGGACTTCCTGGCAGGATTTTAATCGCTGTTGGCGTCCAGGGGTTCTCCAGTGTCGTATACGTCTTGTATCCGGTCTCATACCAAAACGAGACTCATCAGAAAAGCACACGAAACGCCATTGTTCTTCTGCCCAATTTCTGTGTTCAAGAGCCCATTGATATCGAATCCTACGATTGTGCATTGCTATAGGTGGTACCCGTAGCGGTCTTCGGGAATGAAGGTTCACTTCATGCAAGCGGTTTCTGACTGTTTGGTCGCTAATTAAGTTCCCTGAAGAGTGATGAAGCCTCACGGCTAACATCATGGCGGTTATTGTTGGAGCTCTTCGAGTTAAGATTTGAATGTATCGGTCTTGTCTCCGTGTGGTGCAGCGATACCGTCCTCCATGGCGCTCAGCCACGGTACCAGTGCTTCGGTAACGTGTCCAAAGTCGACTGATAACACTCTGACTTGTATTCAGAGCTAAAGCTACAGTACGTTGCCGGGAACCAGCTTCTATCATTCCCACGGCTCTGAGCATTTCTTCCCTGCTTAAATGACGTCGCCGCTCCATAATAACGTTGGTTTTAATCAGTAGTAGGGAAACAGTAGCACTATTAATGTCTTCAATGCGTTGTATGTTTTTATAGGGAAAATATTGACAGCTTATTTTCATCTTTTACTCGAATTTGATTGAGAGTTCCTGATTCAAATTATGAAATGCACCAAAAAGGATCCATATAAATTTATAAAATCATAAATTTATTACAAAGCCACATCTCAATCTCAAGAAATCCGCATAAAAATGCTTGATCCCTAGACATTTTTGATGTGTGTAGTTACTCGTATAAAGAAGTGTTTAAATATTTTCTCAGGTACAATCCTCTTATTACAATAACCGGCTTAGATTCTCAACGTCTTATAAAACATAAAAGTGACTATATTTACAAGTATATAATATTCTGAAGAATAAATGTTACATAATAATTCCTTGCTTATTGTAGAAAAATAGTAGGATAGAGATGGAGAGGAATACCAAGGAAACTGTGGATAGATTGTGTGAGGAATGATAATATGAAAGATAAAAGATTGAATGGTAGCGAGACGGTTGAAAGAGGAGAATAGAAGTAAACAACGTGTTGTGCGAACCCAAGTAGCACGGGACAAGAATAAGAATAATTTATTTAAAAAGTATTACAAAAATGTACATTTGGGTGCAGTAGTGTTACTTCTGAAACATATAATTTGTGCATAATAGTAAACTATAATTAAATTATATTTAACAATTGCAAGAAACGATAATGTGGAATCAAATGTTTGTTAGCGACCTGCCCGATTTAGGTTTATTTAAACCTGTGTTTTAGGCCATCACTTTACATAGCACAAATTAACTAGGACAGTCAATGTTATAAAATAAAAGAAATCTATTACAACTTTATGAATAATCAAATTGGTGCAAAAAACACCAAACACCAACATTAAAACTAAATTAAGTAAATACTTATGTACAATTAGATACGAGGTAATAACTTAATCAAACCACGACTTCTAGAACTTTTTCTGTGTCCGTGTAATTAAGTATCGCTAAATAATCCGATATTACAAAAATATATTTCCTATAACTGAAGTTTAGTTTCTTGTTGAGTCTATTATACGGAAAAGGTCCTAAAACACATAAAATCGACTAGCAAAAGCATGTCTAGTTTGGGGCTTTGTGCAAACCAGGTTCTTCCTTCTCCTATCGGAAGGAACTTCGTCATAGGGAAGGGTAGAGTGCTGCTGTAGTCCCCCTTCCTTTTGCTGGCTTCTCTTTGAGGCGCGCGTGGAACACGAACGCGCCGTCGACACGGCCTGTCGTCATGAGACGGACGGACGGCGAGCTAGCACATAGCTCACCGTCCACAGGCCCGCGCCTACGTTGCTTGTCCCGCAGTGGCTGGGACGTGAGGTTCTCTGCCTAATTCAACCGGTCAACCAGTTGTAGTGCCAGTACCAGGTCCCTATTGATTACCAGTTGGCTCAAGCTCATACCATTGAATAACTGAGCATTTTCTTTCTTTATCACTTTTGTCTTCAAGTGGCCACTTGGGTCACCACGTCAAAATTATGTTAACTTATTATGTGTGTAAGACCTAATGTAGGACACTGTGTAAAATACCCATCATTGTTCTAAAGGCACAATGTTTTATTTTTAACTCAAAACTAGTCCTATTATAAACCTTTCATGAGGAATTTATAAAAATCAATATTTCACACAGCACCGTAAATAAACGAAATGATTTCAAACCAAAATATCACGTGTTTGACATTTACCGAACAATAGGCCATAAAATATAGTTAAACAATTTAATGTTTTGTGATCTAAAAACAATTTTCTCGCAGTTTCAGTAATAGTTTAATGGAAATTGGTAAGTTACATCAAAAGGCCCGAAAGTTAGGAAACTAGGCGCGTATCCAGGTAGACCGTTTGGAAACGGATAAATGTAATAATACAAAGTTATCTTCACTTATTGAGGGAGACGTAGTTAGAACTGATTCTTGCTTTCAATGTTTCTAACTCTGTTTTGAGTATTGTAGTGAATTTTCTCGACTCAGTCGGCCTCAAGTCGGCCTTGTGTCGGTGCCACACTGTGTCCGTTATGTGATCATCATTTCAGAATTAAACGGTCATTCTTGTAAAATAAATTCATTTACTTCGGGCTATCTACATGAGGCATGCGTATCTTGCGATTCATTTGGATTCGGAAACTCTTTGTTGTTTTTCTTCCATCCCGTTCTTTTTTCGGCAAACCCCATCTTGCCTTGCTTACATCCATATTAATAATAATAAATGTTAAAGTGGCTCTGAACCTTTACTTCTACCGATACCTTTTGAACGATTTCTATGACATTTAGCGAACAAATAGACCATGGCCTATGGTTCGGTATAGGACACTCTTCTTTCTTTCTTTAAAAAAAAAAACGTTGCCCCCCCACACTAGGAATTTCTTCTGTATCGTGGGTGCGTTTACAAACATTTATACTCACATAAACAAACACTCTAGTCTCTTGGACTGTCATCCTGTTAGAACATTCCCGTGGGACAATTTTCAACCTAAAACCTTGTGAAGCCGTAAGCTAAAGCCTGTAACTGAATATTAAAGGATACAAGTAATATTATCAAGTTGACCGACCCCAGCGCCAGCCTGCTTTGTGCGCGCTCGAGATAATTGCTACAATAGCCTACTTTACAGCTCAAATAGTCTCGAGACTCAGTGTTGAGGTGAAGCTGTTTCATAGCTTTACTTGTGAATTATAAGGGATGAGCTAGCTGCCTTGAATAAAAGGGTGTGTTATAGTAAATGTCTGTATCGAAAAAAGATAAATGTTCTGGAAAACGCGACGATTTGAAACGATCTTCATGACAGAATACGCAATTATTGAATTCTTAGTTAATTAAACTTTTCACTTAAACAGAACCTGAGTTTCTAATGAATGATAAAATAGTTTTGTCCGGTAGTATCTGCCTGCCCCATGTGAAAAAGGTGTGAGTGAGTGTTCATGTATGATACATTGTCAAGTCGTACCTGGCCAAAGAAGAAGTCAATGACTAAGTTCTTCCAAAACAGGCCCCTAAAAACATCTACGACAACCAGATTACAACATAATTTCAAGGAAAACACATTCCAAAATTACATTACAATATTTGATTCAAATTCCACCGAGCATTAGCGCCAAAGATTACAAACACACAAGTCAAACCATTCCCTGAATCCACTAATCTAATTTCCTTGCATTTTCCTTTCTGTTAGTCCAATTTATTCATAAAACGAAACATTTTCTACAGAATAAACAATTACAAATTAGATTCCACGGCTGTAATGAGCCCCTCTCACTTCAAATACCAAATCATTAATGTTGGTCACGTTTTGGTGCCGACGACCAAATCCGTCCCGATCCGTAGTTTGATTCGCTCCCAAATTGTGTGCTTTAGTATTATATTGGAATAATTAATTTGAATTCCTGGAAAATCTGGAGCTTTGATAAATAACGGTGGATAGTTGTTTAGTCCTTGAAACCCAAGGCCATCGATTGAGGATTACTTCCTCAACCAAAAAGCAATGATAGCCTAATGATGTGACCGTCGGACTACGAAGTCAAAAGTCTCAAGTTCAAACGCACCTCTGATTTTTCGGATTCATGTGCGTATTGTATAATTATCACTTGCTTCGGTGAAGGAAAACGTCGTGAGGAAACCAGCATGCCTGAGGGATGTTTCTCGACGGCATGTAAAACCAAGCCAAGTCAAAGGCGCCATTAAAATGACACCTGGTTAGGCACTAACCACACTATAAATAAAAACTTCCTCAACCATCCTGTAGGTATAAAATACATTTATCGTATTACAGCATTACTGAGAGTTAGTTTCAGGTGTCGCCGTGTGCGGGTTACGGACAAATACTCGTAAGTACGTCTTTTGTTTTCAACTAACCGTTATTTGGATTTGCGATTGATAACATAATTACTGACGCGATGTGGGTCTTGAAACTCATATTCTTTTTGGGTCACAGACTTCAATTTCATAAATAATCATATTAATACACCCGTGTTTCCAAAAGGTGAAAATCTTGCACCCAATAGAATCATGCAGAAAAAGCTACACATCGCATTTGCATGACAAAGCGATGCTGGGCGTTGAGCAAACCTGGCATGTCACTGGCTGTTATTTCAGCGAGAGTAAAGTTCGGCTCTTAACATGTAAAGTATACCTCTGAACCATATGTATTTTTATATTTTTATCTAAATTGAACACTCCGAAAGGATGAGCCTGAAAATGCAATGGGACAGTTGGTTCTAAATGGACAAGCTATTTGGTTTACATTTTACAATGTAATTTGTGTGTTAATCTGTAAACCAAATAGCTTGTTCGACCGTACATGTCGTGGAAAAAAAAACTTCAATGAATAGGATTTATTTTCCTTGGGTAGAAGAAAAACGATTCCATGGTTTATATTATAGCTAGTAATTAGAGCTTTCGGTATCCTTCGTTGTTCTGGTTTGAATCCAGCGCGTTCCTAAAATCATTTTCTAGACCATAGAAAGGTAGTCGAATAGGTGTCAAATAATAACGTAGGTAGTTCTTATCAGACTGCATCTTGCAGGTCAACCTAGGAGGTTGTCGTCTGCTTAACTGGACTATTCTATCCTGTGGGTGCCTTGAATGTAAAGCCACCCGCCAGGGGCATAAAAACTTGAGAGACTACACGCTAAGGGCACCCCCTTTGAGGTACAATCTATTTCCAAAGAAATGGCGAGGCTATTTATGTTCTATTTATTTATAAACACAGAAGCACACAATATTTGACATTTGTGTCATTCGATTTATTTATGGAAGATTCCCGAAACGTGCCAGTACCCACGTAGGCCTTCTAAATGTCAGAAATAATACTTTGTTTACTTGCAGAAGTATCTGATACAATTCGGTACATAAATACGAAGTATTGGTTTAGACACGTACACACATCAAAAAAAGTTTGTGATCACTAGCCTATGCCATTATAATTTTTTAAATTGAACTTTGTCAATAAAAATTCTTTGTTGTGTGTTTTGTTTTACTGTTTCATTGTTTTATATTCTAAATCTATATTTTTAAATAAATAATCTAATATCAAGAAGAAATCGTAATATAATCTACCGTAACAAAAAAGATTTAGATTTTTCAAAGTGATCGCAAACCTTGTTTTGATAAGTGAATGTTTCGGATTGAGTAAGAATTATAAATTGATTCTTACTTAATCCGAAGCATATGCAGTGCTATATTTGCTACAAATATAGCAATGCGTCATTGGTCTAGACAGTGGTCGCAAGCACGACTGCTGAACATGAGGTCCTGGGTTCGATTTCCGTGTCGGGAAAAGTGTTATTGGGTTTTTCCATCACGGATTTTTCAGTAACAGCACTAACAGCCACGGAGTCTGGGCTTGCGCCCGGTTGATAGCAATAGACTCGCCCCCTATTACATGGGACTAAATCATAACTATTAAAAAGCGGGTGTATTATTAGGTACACCTCTGCCTAATCCTTCGGGAATTACAGGCGTTATGTTATAGTGTTTGAACCATGTTAGTTTAGAAACCGCTCACCAAGAGATCAAAATGTAAAGTTGTACTTTTGCGGAACTAGATGGCGTTGACGGCGAATTAGAAGTCGCCATTAAGGTTGTCACGCCGTTTGGTTAGGTAAAAGTACATAGAGTTCACTCTCAGTTCAGTGTTATTTGAAGAAGTGGTGTACCATCCTCAGAGTCCTCCGGAACCCAACTTATAGCATTTTTTTTTGTTAGCCTACCTACACTGTTCTGCTGCTGGGAATAGGCCTTCCCCAATTTCTAATTAAAGGTAGCACTTAACAACATAAAATCAAAATAAGTTTATCTGCGTATAAGGTGAAAGTTAGTTGAGAATAATAATTATGGAAATCTTTTCTAGGTTTCCATAATTATTATTCTCAACTAACTTACAAGTACTACCTAACAAGATACCAATTCACATTATTTTTCTTTCAAACAATGTTTTAGAACACTAACATACAAATTCATAACAAGAAGTTTGTCTGCGTATTAGGTGAAAGTTACAATAATTATGGAAATCTTTTCTAGGTTTCCATAATTATTATTCTTAACTAACTTACATGAACTACTTAACAAGTACCAATTCATATTATTTTTCTTTTAAACAATGTTTTAGAACACTAACATACAAATTCATAACAAAAATGGTTGAAAACGTAACTAAAATGTCTGGTTTACATTGCGGTCACGTTTTTTAAACGAAGTCAATCATAACAGCGAGATAATGTACTAACATAGAACAGTGGGTTCAAGGTTCATTTGGAACACAAAGTACGAAAAATTACGCGGAAACCTTTCTTTTTTTTCTTTCGGATGGGAAATCATCCAATGACCCCTCACGCTCTGGGCGGAGCGGAAAGGAGTGTCAGACTTTTATTGACTAAAACCCATCCATGTTCCTTTATTGCCCTTGTGTTCCAAGGCCGCGGTATCTTTTTCGAACAGTCCCGCAGCCCCGGCAGGCATCGGCCCTTGCTTGAACACGACCGCGCCGTCGACACGGCCTGTCGTCATAAGACGGACGGACGGCGAGCTAGCCCATAGCTCACTGTCTACAGGCCCGGTTACGGAGACACCTGTTTTTGCAAGTCGTTGTTCTAACCGCTTCTCTTCAAACTCTCTTCGAGTCGATAGTACTCTGCTTTGGCTACATTACATTGTTTGAGCTCAGATTGTGGATACACTGCAATGTTATAAGCAAGGTGATTTTTTTATCGCGCACTGGATCGCATCCTAGGTGATGATGATTTTTGTGCCTGACAGTACATTTGATCAAAAATTGTTTTGAATAAAAATTTTCGAATCGGGGGCGTCGGCCAAGGGTGCCTTGACCACTGGGGGCCTAAGCCACGGATCCGATCAGTTGTACTAACTTAGTTACGTACGTGAAACTCTGTCTCACCTTCTAGCCAACTCGTGTAATTTAATTTAAGTAAAAATACATAACGTCACGCCTGTGATACCCGAAGGGTTAGGCAGAAGTGTACCTGACTGTACACCCATATTTCGCCAGTTGTATGTTAAGTCCCAGTAATATAGTATAGTATAATAGTTTGTATATTACAAAGCGAGTCTATTGCCATCAACCGGGCACAAATCCAGACTCCGTTGCTGCTACTGAGAAATTCCTGATGAAAAAACCCAATAACACTTAGCGCAGCAGTCGCGCCAATTTAACTATAATTGATGAAACTCCTTTTTTGGAGATAGCAATAAAACCACTTAGCTAATATTCGACCTTTTTTATCCCTTCTTTTACCCCAAACTTTAATGTAATAGAATCTTAGAGAAAATCGACAAAAATATCCTAAGAAAAACCATGTAGTCAAAAAAACTTTGAGCCTAAAGAAACTCAATCCTCAGTCTTTTTCTTTTACGCCAATCTCGTTCAATACTTGAAATTGGGTAACAACATTGAGTCGATCATCTAGTTATCTAGAAAATCTCTAGACATGAGTTCAGTATCCAATGAACTGTCGAAAGGTATTGCCATTGTAAATTGCTTAAGTTTTTCTAAACATTCTAATATTACACTTGTTAGTAGGTTTTCTACTAAACTGTCTTTATTTCATCTAAATTGGTACTTAAATAGGCCATCATAATCTTACTCGATTATAAATGCGAAAGTTTGTGAGGATGGATGGATATTTTTTACTCTTTCACGCAAAAACTACTGATCGAAATTGAATGCAATTTGGCACATAATATGTAGATAGTTTACAAGTTGAATTGAAGATACATATTTTGATCACCGTAGTATGATCCCGTGGGACAATTAGGTACAATTATAGGGGTGATAACTGACAAAAAAATATGATTCTGTTTAGTCCGTCAGTTAGATTAGTGAAAAATATTGGATACGTGTTTTTTGTTTGATCAAATTAATAAAAAATTGACGAAGAAAAACGTGTCAAGGATAGTGGGGGCTTGTGACGTCACATTTGAGTAAAAAATGTACTCAAATGTGACATCACATGAGTTTTCGACGTACTGTATCGTCTTCATTTTTGGTTTACGTGAAAAAAGAAAAAATATGTGTCCAAGATTTTGTGGAAATCTATCTGACGGATCGGTGTCGTGATGGCCCAGAGGTTAAGACCTCGCTTCTCATGCATGAGGTTGTGGGTTCAAATCCGGGCAAGTACCAATGTGACTTTTTCAATTCACATGTACTCTCTTTTTTATCTTGGACATCACAGACATCGGTGAAGGAAAACATCGAGGGAAACCTGGACTTATAATTAATATGAGTCTGAAATCGCCAACCCGTCTTGAGCATGCGTGGTGATCAATGCTCGTGCCTTCAGTTTGTGAGAAGAGGCTATTACCCAGCAGTGGGACAGTTATAGGCTGGTATTATTATTTTATTTACACAGAATTAAAAGATATAAGATATAGATAGGAGGTAACCCCATCTCAAGTATCCTTATAACTTACCGGGGCTGCCTCCTTATGTACATACAATGGCGAGCTTCACCCAGAATTGAGATTTCTTACAGCAAGCTTTACAAGCTCCTCATTTCTCTCCACCACACACGGCTATACAACGTCAAATTGTCTGTGGCTACCTCAGTTTTTTTATAACCGGAGCTATTTTTAACTCCCAGCTTTCTATTAATTGCTCCTCACACTATACGGATACAATAAATGCCATGGACTAATGAATAGGTTATTAATAGGTTGCCCTTGAAAGCTTGGTTATTCATATTCTTCATGGTCTTTAGGCCGCACGTCAACGGAGGAATAACCTTTTACTTTCAGAGTTGAATTAATGTTTTCTCTTTGTCTTCGGAATACTATTGAAGTAAGCTATAGATAAACAAGCATTTGTGGACCGTTATTAATATGAATAATCTTAGAGAAGTATCTTAGCAAGGAATTGACAGAAGTGATTCATAAGTGCACCAAAAATTCTTTAGAAACGTTTAAAAGATGCCCCACGCTAGACCGTGTCGGGACCGAGCCGTGTGTCGGCCGTAGCACGGTCAACTAAATATTATATTTTGGTTGGACACACTCACGCTATACCGAGCGGCAACTGAGTGACGGCCGAGCAACGGACAATACGATACAATACGGCCGACACTCGGCTCGGACCCGACACGGTCTAGCGTGAGTCAAGCTTAAGTAGCATGTAATACCTAGTAAAATAAATAAATAAAAATAAAAAAATAAAATAAGTTTATTGCGTATAAATTTGGGTTACATAACATGTCGAGGAGTCTCCATTTAGACATAGAAAATGCCTGTAGTTGAAGGCTCCGCTCATTCCCTTACATCTTATAGATACAAAATAATAGGCAATTAACAAAAACAGAAAAAAGTAAAAATAAAGAAAAAAAAGAAAAACAAAATTAAACAAAGTACGATAAATATATAAGCGTGTGTGCGCCCGTGGGTGGGGGTGTGTGTGTGTGTGTGTGCGTGTTTGAGTGTGTGAGTGTTTGTGAGAGAGAGATTTTAATGTACATTATGTGTCGAACTAAGCAAATAACATCATTAAATTATTTATTATTAAGTCACACGTTGCAAGAGTAACTCTGTGTCATCATAATTTAAATTGTGTAGCCACATTGTTAGTTTTTTTTTACATTCATATTTTGTTTTATCATAAATATATATTAGTTTATTAATTGCATTGTATAAATATGCAGAGCGTTTTTTATATTGTCTACTGGCAAATTCAGTTGAGGGAACGTTAACTATAAAGTGTTTCTTTCTCTTTTTTAGTATTTTAGAATCATATGGTATCTCTGTGTGCATTTTGAGGATGATAAGAAGGATGTACAATTTTCTCACTGACGGCAGATTACATAATTTGTAAAGCTTTACAGTGGAGAATATTCTTTTTTTGAAGTACATCACCTTAAGTATCGCTCTTTGAGCGCGTTCTAACTCTAGAAAGCTAGATTTCGTTGCTCCACCCCATGCAGTTATGCAATATATTAAAGCGGACTGGACCAAAGATACATAAATTTTATTTAATAGATTTCTTTGGTTGTCATTATTTTTATTTACATTTATTCTCCTTGGTACAACATATCTCAGCTCTTTGAATATCCAGATAAGTTTTCGTACTCTACTCATGACTAGTTCCAGGTGAGGATACCAGGAAAGACGCTGATCAATAATCACTCCCAGATATTTTGTTTGGGTAACTTGTTGGATAGTTGGGCAATTGCAGCCAATTCCAACCGTATTCATGTCGCACGCATGGATTCTTAAATTAAATTCCTTGTCTGGTTGAAGCTGATTATAAATATTAAAACAAATGTTGTTGGTTTTGCTAGTGTTCAGGGTGAGCAGATTGTTTTTTAGCCAAGTTACAACAAGAGCTAGCCCTTCTTCTGCACCATTTTTAACCTCAACCCATGTTTTCCCTGAGAAGACGACAGCTGTATCATCGGCGTATGAGAATATTTTGGCATTATTAATCCTCATATTGCAGAGGTCATTTATGTAAATTAAAAATAGTGTAGGTCCTAGAACGCTTCCCTGAGGTACACCGTATGATACATCCGCGTCCTCACCAACAATTTGTTCCAGTTTCACTTTTTGAGTTCTACCAGAGAGGTAATCCTTAAAGAGTGCCAGTGGTATTCCACGAACTCCAATAGCTTCAAGCTTGTGTATAAGAATGGGAGTAGAGACGGTGTCAAAGGCCTTTCTTAGATCCAGAAAGGCTGCCATACATTTGTTTCCTTTGTCGAGTTGTTCGGTTACGAAAGAACTTAGTGCTATAACAGCATCTTCAGTTGACTTTTTTGCCTAAATCCAAATTGAGAAGATGACAGAATGTCAAATTTGTTTAGATACTGCAAGAGGCGAGTATTTATCAATTTTTCTAATATTTTTGAGATTGCAGTTAAAACAGAAATAGGTCGATAATTGTTGACTTCGTCTCTATCACCACCCTTATATACAGGTGTAATAATGGATTTTTTTAGTGGGGGTGGAAAAGCACCTTTTTGAAAACATAGATTGGCTAGGTGCGTGATAATTGGTACAACTTCGTTCTTAGCTAGTTTCAAGAAGCACGTAGGAATATTGTCCCATCCGGGGGCACTGTCAGATCGTAGATTCATAAGCGTAGTACAAACTTCGCGCTGATCTGTGTCCAATAGTACCATTGAGCTTGTGTGTGATGGCGTTTTATTTAGGAGATGGCTAGATAAGTTAGTGCCAGATGCTATGTTTTGGGCCAGATCTCTGCCTATACTTGCAAAATATTTATTTACAAAGTTAACGGATTCAATGGGAGATGATTTAACTTGCAGCAATTCTAAGTTTTTTGTTCGTGATTTATTAGTGTAAGTGATATTTTTTATGTTTTTCCAAAGAAGTCTATTGTTTTTGACAGCGTTAGTAATTTGTTCCCGATTATATTTTCTTTAAGATGATAAAGTTTTTTTTCTAGTAAGATGACAAATTCCTATAAATACCCAATAATACTTTGTTGGACCAAGAGTTTGGACCTATGATCAACAGTCGCGTTGGCAAACGCTATTTTAAATTCAAATATCTTTAGAAAGGCGTTATTTTATTTACACTGTGAATCAAAATTCAGAATAGTGAAATACAAAAGTTAACAATGCAATGCAAAGCGGGGGTTATTCCCAAAGTTCTCCATTTCCTTTGAATTACAAATATAAGAATCTCATACATTAATTCCTAAGTTACTCCAAGGAATTATTATTATTTAGAAAGGCTTTGTAACAAGATAAAACATTTGCAAAACAGAAACATTTATGAAAACAACACTTGGTTTTTCAATTTTCTTAAAGGTGCCTTTACAAAGCGTATACCTCAGCATAGAAAGTGTGGTATAAGTAATAAGAACAAAACGGTTTGCAAGAAGAATAAATCTCAGAATAGAAACAACACTTCCACTATAGCTCTCGTTTTAAAGAAGGATGATCATCATAATTAATTAGAATTAGCATTGCCATTCAAGTTTTACCCACAAAACGAAACAAAAACAGGAGGTGCTCAATTCAATGTGTAATTATATTTATTTTTTGTATGACCACGCATACATTTTTACAGGTATGTCCGATATGCATGATTCTTGTTTTTGGGAAAAGCGTATATTGTCTCAAAGTTGGTCTCATTTAAAACTGAAAAATCGTGTTTGGGCTCACTTCATGCACCTTGATGACAACATAAGACCTGCCTGGAGTATGACTCTCATCGAAGCGAAGGTCTGACGATGGAGACGAAAGGCAGTTGCAAGAGGTCCCCAACAGTTTACAGCAGCCATATCGTGTTTGGGCTCATCTCATGCACTTTGATTTTAGCGATGAATGCAAATATTTCCGAGAAATTAAATTGTTAGGTACCTACTTGAATGTATACTTATATTATAAAGCTGAAGAGTTTGTTTGTTTGGTTGGTTGAAAGTGCTAATTATAGAAACTACTGGTTCGAGTTAAAAACATCTAGACATTTTATTGCAAATAACTTGCCTCTTAATGTTTATGCTCCGTGTGATGATGATGATGATTGTGATTACGATAACAATGGTTGTGATTACGATGATAATGGTGATGGTGATTGTGATGGTGATTGTAAGAGTTGGATAGCCCATTTATCAAGGAAGGCTAATAAGGCATCTATGAAAAATGTTGCAAATACAGTTAAAATGTATTCCTTTTGAGAGCTTCTGTTGCGTGCGCTGCGTAAACGGTTAAAGTTACTCAACAATCATATACCGCGGGATTGTTCCTCATAAAAAGTAAAAAAAAAAGTACTCGATAGCATATATCTATCTTTTAAGGTTGACTCACACTCTCTCTAACCCTCTCTCTGTCTCTCTCATGTGACGCATACGAAGTTGCGCGGGTCAGCTAGTTCATAATAAAGTTATCTCGTTCACTTAATTAGATCATTCGTTAAATGATTCAAAAATTGAAGGTTCTCTTCATCTAATTTAATACACGATTATTCTTTCATAGATCTTTGACTGACGTTATGGGTTGTCAGTAGGCAGAATTTCTGACAACTCGTGTTTCGAAAGGTGTGTCCTGTTAACTAGTAAACGTAGTTGGGAATAGGTTCGATAGAAGATAATGTATTCTTGACCAAAAGAACATACTCATAAATGATTGAAATTGCTATCGCTTATGAATTTGGACATAGCAGTTTAATGAACGTGTCAGAAATTGCCTTTGTGAAGGGCATTTCACAAAAATATCATTTTAAATTATTCATTAATTCATCTGGGACTGTAAATATATCGTTTGCATTTAGAAAAACGTTGAAACGTTTTCTTTTATTTAAAAAAAAGTATTTGATTTATGTTGTTTAGGTTTCTGCTCTGTAGGTAGACGTTTTAATTGACGCTATTAACAAATAAGTATTTTTGTACCATCTGCCTCACCTTTTCCCAATTATGTTGGGGTCGGCTTCCAGCTTAACCAGTATTTTACATTGAGTGACTGTCTATCTAACCTCCACAACCCCGTTAGTACTGGGAAATACGATACCCTTTGGTAAGACTGATTGTCAGACTTTCGGGCCACTGACTACTTGTAACGACTGTCAAAGATCTACCAATGACAGCCGAGCCCAACGGCTTAACCTGCTTTACAAAGCACGGGGGAAACTCGGTATTTAATCCATGGTCACCCATCTACGAACCGACCTAGGCAAGCGCTGCTTAACCTTGAAGACGGACTCGTGTAGCTGTTATGATTTAGCCACGAGCATCTAAATATATAAAAGAAGAAACTGACTGACTGACTGACTGACTGACTCATCTATCAACGCACAGCCCAAACCGCTGGATCTACAGATTCCAAATTTGGCAAGTAGGTTCCTTATGTGGTGTAGGGGTGCACTAAGAAAGGATTATTCAAAATTCACCCCCTTTTTTTTATTTTTTTTTTTTCGGATGGGAAATCATCAAATGACTTCTCCCGCTCTGGGCGGAGCAGGAGGGAGTGTCAGACTTTTACTGACTAAAACCCATCCATGTTCCTTCATCGCCCTTTGTGTTCCGGGGCCACGGTATCTCTTTCGAATAGTCCCGCAACCCCGGCAGGCATCGGTCCTTACGGACCCCTTCCTTTTTGCTGACTCTCTTTGAGGCGCGCGTGGAACACGAACGCGCCGTCGACACGGCCTGTCGTCATGAGACGGACGGACAGCGAGCTAGCCCATAGCCCACCGTCCACAGGCCCGCGCCTACGGTGGCCGGGGGCCACGTGGTGGCCCCCGACGCCCGGGGCGTCTCCCGCGGCGGCCGGGACGCTGTGAGGTTCTCTCCCTCTCACGTTCCGCCACCTCCTTCTCTAGCATTACTGCTTCGCAGAAGGAGGTGACGGCGTCCCATTCCGTCTCGCTCCGGACCATGGCTTGCACCAGGGCCGGACGCGAGAGGTCGCCGCCGCCAATCGCCGCTTCGAGGACACGGCGGTGCTCCGCCCACGCGGGGCACACCTCCACCGTGTGCTCCACCGTGTCCTCCGGTCGATCCTCACAGTGGAAACACCCGGGCGTTTCCTCCCGCCCGATTCGGTGCAGGAACATCCCGAAAACACCGTGTCCGGTGAGGACCTGCGTCAGGCGGAAGGTGAGGACGCCGTGGCGTCTCTCAAGCCACTCCTCAAAGAGGGGACTTATCGCCACTATCTTGGCGTGCCCTGCACGGGGTTGCGACAGTCGCTCTCTCCATGTCGCCATGAGATCCCGCCGGAAGTCTGTCCGCTGAGCGACAATTTGTCGCGGCAAAATTCACCCCCTAAGGGGGTTAAACGGGGCTCCAAAGTTTGTATGGAGAAACAAGATTAGTTAGACTATTTTATTCGAAACTTCACAGTAGTGCTCCTTTTGATAAATGAGTAGAAACGGGTTTCAGGGTTTTTCAGAATTCAACCCCTAAAAGGGGGAAATGGGGTGACAAAGTCTAAAAATCAATGCACCGCCCAAACCGCTGAGTCTAGAGATCCCAAATTTGGCACATATGTTCCTGAAGTGGTCTAGGGATACACTAAGAAAGGGTTTTACAAAAGTCACCCCCTAAGGGGATGAAAGGGGCTCTAAAGTTTGTATGGGGAAACAAGATTAATTAGACTATTTTATTAAAAACTTCACAGGAGTATTCCTATTGATAAATGAGTTAACATTTGTGTTTCAGGTTTTTTCAGAATTCAACCCCTAAAGGGGAAATAGGGTAACAAAGTCTAAAAATCAATATCGGTATTGTTTGTATGGTGTATCGGGTCGGGTGTGTTACAAAAACAACGATTTTAAGATTTAATGTGGAGGACCTCAAATGCCTTCATTCCCTGTTGGGGTGCGATGGGTTTGAAATGTCTAAAAATCAATATGGGTGTCGATACCGAGATTATCAGGGGTGCAGATTACGAAAATGGCATTTATTTTGAGATCCAGAAGATGGCGGATTCGACTTCTATACAGTATTATTGTTGATTTATTGTGACGATTGTGATAACGATGATGGTGTTTGTGATAATGATGATGATGGTGATGATTGTGATTACGATGATAATGATTGTGATTACAATGATGATGATTGTATTACAAAGAAAATTATTGTGATTACGATGAAAATTATTGTGATTACGACGATGGTGATTGTGATAACGATGAAAATGATTGTGATTACGATGATGATGATTGTGATAATGATGATATTGATTGTGATAACGATGTTGATGGTTGTGATAATGATGATGATGATTGTAACAACGATGATGATGATTGTAACAACGATGATGATGATTGTGTTGACGATTGTGATAACGATGATGATGATTGTGATACTGATGATGATGATTGTGATAACAGTGATGGTGATAGTGATTGTGATAGTAATGGTGATGGTGATTGTGATTGTGATGGTGATTATGATAATGACGGTGATGGTAATTGTGATAATGATTGTGATAATATGGTGATCGTGATAGTGATTGTGATAGTGATGGTGATAGTGATAGTGATGGTGATGGTGATGGTGATGGTGATGGTAATGGTGATGGTGATTGTGATAGTGATAGTGATAGTGACGGTGATTGTGATGGTGTTAGCGATGGTGATAATGACAGTGATAGTATTTGTGATAATATGGTGATCGTGATAGTGATTGTGATAGTGATAGTGATGGTGATGGTGATGGTAATGGTGAGGGTGATTGTGATAGTGATAGTGATAGTGATAGTGATAGTGACGGTGATTGTGATGGTGATAGCGTTGGTGATGGTTATTGTAATGGTGATAGTGATTGTGATTGTGACAGTGACGGTGATCGTGATAATGATGATGATGATTGTGATAACGCTAATGATGATTGTGATAACGATGATGGTGATTGTGATTGTGATTGTGATCGTGATGGTGATTGTGATAGTGATAGTGACGTTGATTGTGATGGGGATTGTGATGGCTATAGTGATTGTGATAGTGATGGTGATGGTGATTGTGATTGTGATGGTATTTGTTACAGTGATGGAGTTTGTGGTATGATGATGATGCGTGTGATAACGATAATTATGATTTTGCAAACGAGGATGGATATTGTGATGATGATTGTGATTGTGGTTGTGATTGTGATGGTGATTGTGATAATGATGATCATGATTGTGATTACGATGATAATGATTGTGATTACCATGATAATGAGTGTGATTACGATGATTAAGATTATGATAACTATATTAGTGATTGTGATTGTGGCGGTGATTGTGATGGTGATAGCGATGGTGATGGTTATTGTAATGGTGATAGTGATTTTGACCTTGATAGTGATGGTGATTGTGATAGTGATTGTGATAGTGATTGTGATAGTGATTGTGATAGTGATTGTGATAGTGATTGTGATAGTGATTGTGATAGTGATTGTGATAGTGATTGTGATAGTGATTGTGATAGTGATTGTGATAGTGATTGTGATTGTGATACTGAGGATGGAGATTGTGATGATGATGATTGTGATTACGATGATAATGGTTGTGATTACGATGATAATGATGATGGTGACAGTGATGGTGATTGTGATGGTGATAGTGATGGTGATTGTGATTGTGATTGTGATTTTGATTGTGATTGTGATTGTGATTGTGATTGTGATTGTGATTGTGATTGTGATTGTGATTGTGATGGTGATTGTGATAGTGATGGTGATTGTGATAATGATTGTGATAATGATGGTGGTTGTGATAGTGATGGTGATTGTGATGATTATGAAATTTGGCACATAGATAGTTCATAACCTGGATTAACACGTAGGACACTATTTATGCCTTTAATATGATCCAGTGGGACGGTTACCGAACTTTACGCGGGCGAAGCCGCGGGCAACAGCTAGTTTTAAATAATCCCAAAACAGTTATACTAACAATAGCTTAGTTTAGTTTAGTGTTAGGTATACTAATATTAGTAGTGCTCTGATCACTCACTTTCAAGATCAAATTAATTAAATTACTTCCGATGGCTAACATAAATAAGAATAAATCAAACTGAAACTCGGGTCAGGATTTAATCTAATTGAAAACAAACACAATCAGTATTGGGTGACCTTTTAATCCTATCGTGAAAACAAGAGCAGTCGCTAGCAAAATTCACGAGAAATTAAATGAGGCCAATGTTTAAGTAAAGTTTCCTGTTTTATACTTTAATGAAAAACCTTTACATTCCGTTGACTGCCTCGTTGGTCTAGTGGTTGCAAGCGCTAAACTGCCGAGCATGAGGTCCTGGGTTCGATTTCCAGGTCGGGCTAAGTGTTATTGGGTCAAACACAAACTCAAAGCATTTATTTCAATTAGACCATTACGGCACTTTTGAATGTCAACAATACAAAAAAGAAAATCAAAGCTACAGTCCCAGTCACAAGGCATAATAACTTGAGAAAGTACCGTAGTTGCCCATTCCCTAGCGTAGATCTCTATGGAGAAGAACGGGCAAGAAACTGCATGGACACTCTTTTAAAATCAAAATATTGTTACAAAATCTTGGTTACATCATTAATTTTGAGATTATACATATATGTGAGAACGATGTAGAAAGACGTGCACACTAAGAGCGTCCAGAGTAAAAGATTAGATCAACAATTTATGAATAAAGTAATTAAAATGAACCTTGGCAGCTAAAAGATGACCAGTCCCAACTGACAGCGCCCGCTCACAAACATGACGCATGTACCGTCGCCATTCAACTCAACCATATTGAAGGGAACTAAATGACCCGACACACCCGCCACCATTAGCGAGACATTTAAGTGAGCATGACATTCTCTCAGCCACCAAGGTATATTCAAGTCAATGAAAGATAAATAAATGTAAATGGTGGCTGAACAGTACAAAGTACTCACACATGTGCTATGCAATTATATAATACTAAGAACTGGAATCTATATAATGCAAGTATATTTTTACAGGGTTTCTCCTTCAGGAATATCTCTGTAGCAGCCTTGAAATTATGCTCTGTGTGGGTGTACTATTAGGTACACCTCTGTATACCCTTCGGGGATTACAAGCTTGATGTTATGTGTTACTTTAATGAAAGGAGTATATGTTAGGTGTTGAATGGATGAGAAGCAGGGGGCGAGGAAGGTCATCCATGCGATGGACCGACTATATTAGATCTGCGGTGTGCGGACCCCTTGTAAGTGTGCACCAGGATATTAGTGACTAGCGGACGTCACGCAGTTTCACCCCCGTAGTTCCCGTTCCTGTGGGAGTACGGGGAAATATAGCCTGTGTTACTCGTTGATAATGTAGGTATCCATTGCTGAAAGAATTTTTAAATCGGTCCAGTATTTTTTAAGTTTATTAGTAACATACAAAAATACAAATCTTTCCTCTTTATAACGTTAGTATAGACACGCAGGGAGAAGTGACAACCGATCGTAAGACGAACCACATCTGCCTAATTACCTAAGCCTAAGTGACCTGTGAGCCTATAAGTACCTGATGACCATGAACGCTCTTCCAAGAGAGTCATGAAGAATACGTTCTACTTCTTCTACAGCTTCTTCTTCAACTTCTTCTTTATTGCTTTGAAGGGTGAATTGAATGGGTAATATCAGAAATACGATAATGTTATCAACATTATCGTATTTCTGAGATTACTCATTTGCTTTTCAAGTGGTTTATAATTACTTTATAAGAAGCAATTATTGCGAGTAGCGGCGGTTGCGGTTTCTGTAGATAAATTTTTATTTATGTTTATTTAATGGTGACCATAGAAACGTTTCTGTAAAGGCACTGATTTTAGCAGTTTCACGGGGTTTCTGTAATAGAAGTTTAAGTATATGAAAATCATAATTAGGTTTTATAGTTGTAATTCCTTTTGTTACAGGTAACACGATCAATGATGACTTCTAATAACTATAAATGAAAGAAGAGGACAAGTTTACACAAAATAGAGGCCTAAATATAACACGCGTAAGTACAAAAACAGACAAAACTGTTATTGGTTCCAACAACAGTTTTAATTAAACATCAGGCTATAATTTTCAACACTTACTCGTATCTGCACTGAAAACAATTCCAAAAAGACCAACTGAAAGTTCGTTTAATCAATTTGACGTATTGTTCAAAGGGATGCATCTTTTTTTGCGAAGCGAGTACGCGATACGCGTCAGAAAGATACCCCGATCAAAGCAATCATGATCGCCCAGTATTCCGTGAAAATGGACTCGCCCATCGGTAAACTGAATTCTTAAATATTTTTTGTGAAAAGTGACTCTTTATAAAGCGAGTTTATCGGGCTCCGGGATTACAAATGGATCCAATCTTGTTTTTGTCGGTTTAAAAGGGCAGGTAGGTTTTGGGTGGATTTCAGGGTCGTCTTTGTCACTTTACCAAACTACGTTTACGATAAACGAGATTAAAGGTTAAAAAAAGTGTCTTAGGTCTTTGTTTGGGACGATAAAAAAGGGACATCTTTTAAGAAAACGAAGGACCCTTTTACCCTGATATCTGAAGAAACATCTACCATTATGTACTAATTAAAATTAAATATACGTGGTTAGGAGCTTTCAAAGGATTTGCTAACGAGTGTGTAAAGAAACTGGAAGCTCTTGGTAACATTAACGATTATTCATCTTCCTAGAATATCCTTGTATCATGTTCTTTGACGTTGGCACAACGCGATTTGTCTTTGATTTTCCCTTGTCGAACGTCACCTATCACTAACTCACTTTCTAAACAAGTAATGAGCTAAAGCTACATATAATTAGAATAATTAAAACCAAACTAATTAAAAAACATTACACTTTGGCGTCTATATACTCCTCCACATCGCTGTCATCCGGATACGTGCCCAGAAGACTGGCAGCATTGCCACATTGAATGATCATAGTAATACTTTGATTCTTTGGCCAAAGAAAGAGCCAGCCTCTGGTCACGTCACGGCCATGAAGTGTCTACCAGACGGCGAGAAATTTTCTTTTATTTCATAATTTTCAATCCTCACACAATCCATCTATATGTTTTTGGCCTCTTACATAAACGATAAGTAAAAATACGGAAATAGAGCCGAAATAATCCATAAACTTAATCTCAATAACTTCTTTGAAACAGCACAATTCGTTCATAATTCAAGCTATCTTCCAAAGAACAATACAATAATTAAAGCATGTACATGAAAATTCAGCACCTACGTACCCTCCTAAGTCCTCCTCTCAGAGAGTTCGCCGTATAAGACCTCTTTTCGCCTCTCGTAGTGAACTCGAAAATGTAATGAGCCCATACATATTTAGCAGTGAGAGAAACAACAGTCCCTAGCAGGAAATGCCAATGTGAACTCGTTTAGTAAATTGACGGGCATTACGAGATAAATTTCATTGTGAACGACGTTGTTACTGGCTTTGAATTTAATATATAATAGAATTAGTGGAACTGTATGTTTTGAAGTTCTAGGAATACAAGTGTGTTCAAAGACTGTGACTGTGTCATCTCTTGAATCAATATTCTTATTCTCTTTTGCACACAGAAAACAATATTAAATCTATAAAAAAATATCAATAATCAATGATCTTACAATCTTCAGATATAGCAATATAGGACGTATAACTGTATCTCTCTTCCTTACTGAAGTAAGATTGGATCTGCCCCGTTAGTATCGTGGTCACAAGCGCGACTGCTGAACGTGAGTCCGATTCCCAGGCCGGGCAAAAAGTACTGCTGGGTTTTACTATTAGGAATTACTCAGTAGTAGGCTGGAGTTTGGAAGTTGGCGGTGTGTGTAACATCACTTACTCTCGTACCAACACGAGTTATTGAGATTAGTCTCTGCACCTCACGGTGAAAGTACAGATTTTTCTATTTGATCACAACTTATTCAGTAAAAAATGTTTATTATTCGGGTAATATGATATTAATGAGAAAGGAGTAAATGATGCCGTGACTTCTGACAGGGGAGGACAGGGGATAACACCATAAAACAATAATTCCCAGACACTTTTATTTTGGGCTTGAAAACCCGATTTATTTTCAATCAGTTGCCAAATTCGATTTTTAGTCGCTTTGAAATCAATAAATAGTTGAGTCATTGAGTTGAATAAACAGTGACGTCACAGTTGGCTATTGCCATACAAAAGCTATGAGAGAACCGCGTTTTGACAGCTCTTAAAAGTATCTCAATTGATTGGTGTGTCATCTACCCTATTGATGAAGAGAGTGTGTTGCGCCGAAGGACTGAGAGATGATGATGATGATGATGATGTTTAAGGTAATATAGTAAGCATAGAGACATAGGTAAAGCCTAGGATAAGATAACATGAGTACTTACCATCAGCTAGGTCACAAAGTCTTATTTGACAGTCAAGACAAGAAGTGACAGTCAGTAAATACTGGGTGTAAACAATCTCATCACGAAGCCTTCAATCAAGCATTCTGTACATCAAACTAAGTAACTTTACGTAAAATTTACTGCTGGCAAACGACTTCTTTTTTTGGGGTGAAAAATCATGTTTTGTGGTAGAGCTCAATATAACCCAATATCTCCGTAACCAGAAGGTTCCCAGGTATGGTGTAGAACAATAGTACATTGTTCACCGAGAGGAGAAAGTGACCGATTACCGTCGAGGGTGTCGTTTGAAGCCCGAGCCGTAGGCGAGGGCTTTAAAACACCCGAGATCGGGAATCGCACTTTCTCTCGAGTGATACATAGTGCTTTATACTACACCTACGAGGAAAATAAAAAACGAAATCTTTACTAATTGAAATTTATATTGAAATTGTTGCAGTTAGTGAAGCTTAATGTAACACTTTTTCCATTAATGTTTGTTTGAGATGTTTGCGACAATGTGGGAGGAATTTCACATGTTCTTTTTTCAAATTGTTTATCCTGTGGCCGCAGGGTCGCACTGCCAGCCCGACACCATCCAACACACAGCTAGTGGCCAGTGTCATTTTGCGAACTTGGAGATAAAAACTCACTGTAAAAACTTTTTGGCTTTTGATATTTAGGTTACCGGCGCATAGTCTTACCCAAAATTAAAAAAGAAAAACCACGTAAGAAATGGATTTTCATACACTTTTCTCTCCCGCTCAGATGCGTTTTCTCCCCACATATTTGTTCGATATGCAATGACGTACTTTCTACCGTAAATTTGATAAAGTATCAAGGTACTTTCCAAGCAGGTGTAGTATAAAAAAAATTATCGCAGAACAAGTGCCTTTCGGATTCGTTAAGAGGTGTTTTACACCCTTTATAAACAGACTAACTACCTAATAAATATCCTAACTACCTAATAATACCTATAAAGGCCTTTGCCCAGCCCGCTTAGCATCGAAACGAAAGAGAATCGACTAATCTTTTGTTCATCTGTCATTTTGTAGATTCAATGACAGATGAACAAAAGATTTGTCGATTCTCTTTCGTTTTTACGGCGTTCATGCTAAGCGGGCAGGAGTGGGACAGAACAGGCTAGAAAAAAAATACTACCTACCTAATACTAATCAGCGCAACATCGTTCTTAATCCATATACTTACATGGATGGAGTATTGCTTACATGTTCACGATAAGATACCAGTTTTACCTTTTGTTTGTTTTAACACCTAATCACTAACGCGTATTTCGGTTTTAAAACCACAGTTGTCAGGTTTCGGCTTTGATTTGTGTCGGCGTAATTACTTGTTCAATAGACGTATTAATTATCACGTAACTATTATTAAAGTGTGAAATAGCTCTGGGGGCCTACAATGGCCGCTTTAGCAGAATCATAATAGGATAATAATATAAAATCACGTTAAAATTCATAAAATAGTGACAGACACAGTTAATAGTGTGAATTATTACTTTGTCACCATTTTGACAAAATTTCGACGCCTTGTCATGTCGTAAAAAAATGAAAAGCAGGAGCGGATTACTAGTTTACGATAAACTATATAGTTCCTGAGTGTGTTCACATTTTGTATCACAGTCACTTTATTCAGCCTTTACGTAAAATGTCGCCTACCCTTTTTACCGCAAAAAATGCGGCACTCAACAAAATATTCGTAAAACTCTCTTGGGAGAGCTACGGAATCTTCATCATAACGCTTAAAGCTTATTCCTCTAGTCTAGATAAATTTTGATCCTAACATATTTAGACAAGAATGTTTAGGTCGTAGCCACACGGCTATCCTGCGTTTGCGATTTAATTTCCAAATTTGAATATTTTTAGGGTTCCGCACCTTGAAAGGTAAAAACAGGAACCCTCTAAGATCACTCTCTTGTCCATCTCTCTGTTCGTGTGTCACCACCGGTTTTCTCAGGAACACCCGTAGACCTAGCAAGTTGAAAATTATACCAGATACTGAGGTCTATAGTCCCTATTAGGTGTATAAAAATCAAGGTCCTGAATCAACACGATAAAAAGATATGGGCAAATTTAAATTTTCGCGTATACTTGTAAGTACCAAAATCTTTGCTTGTGCTGTAAGACCTTGCTTTTAACCAAAATTGTCAATTCTAGGTCACCCAGAAGTACCCTATAGGTTTTGGGTCGAATACCTATATGGTATACTAGCTGTTGCCCGCGGCTTCGCCCGCGTAAAGTTCGGCAACCGTCCCACTGGATCATATTAAAGGGATAAATAGTGCCCTGCGTGTTAATCCAGGTTATGAAGTATCTATGTGCCAAATTTCATAATCATCACAATCACCATCACTATCACAACCACCATCATTATCACAATCATCACAATCACCATCACTATCACAATCACCATCACAATCACAATCACAATCACCATCACTATCACCATCACAATCAACATCACAATCACCATCATCATTATCATCGTAATCACAACCATTATCATCGTAATCACTATCATCATCATCACAATCTCCATCCTCGGTATCACAATCACAATCACTATCACAATTACCATCACTATCAAAGTCACAATCACTATCACCATCACAATAACCATCACCATCGCTATCACCATCACAATCACCGCCACTATCACAATCACTATTACAATCACCATTATCGTTATCATAATCTTAATCATCGTAATCTTAATGATTATCATCGTAATCACAATCATCATCATCACAATCACCACCATCGTTATCACACTCATTATCATGGTAATCACAATCATTATCATCGTCATGATCATCATTATCACAATCACAATCACAATCACCATCACAATCACCGCCACTATCACAATCACCATCACAATCACTATCACAATCACCATTATCGTTATCATAATCTTAATCATCGTAATCTTAATGATTATCATCGTAATCACAATCAACATCATCACAATCACCATCATCGTTATCACACTCATTATCATGGTAATGACAATCATTATCATCGTAATCACAACCATGATCATCATTATCACAATCACCATCACAATCACAATCAGAATCACAATCACCATCACTATCACAGTCACAATCACTATCACCATCACAATCACCATCACAATCACCATCACCATCGCTATCACCATAACTATCACCATCACAATCACTATCACAATCACCTTCACCATCACAATCACCATCATCGTTATCACAATCACTATCATCATTATCACAATCATTATCATCGTAATCACAACCATTATTATCATTATCACAAACACCATCACTGTCACAATCACTATCACCATCACCATCACTATCACAGTCACAATCAGTATAAGCATCACAATCACCATCACCATCGCTATCACCATCACAATCACCGGCACTATCACTATCACAATCACCATCACCATCACAATCACATTCACAATCACAATCACCATCATCGTTATCACAATCATCGTCATCATTATCACGATCACCATCACTGTCACAATCACAATCACCATCACTATCACCATTACAATAACTATTACCATCGCTATCACCATCACAATCACCGTCACCATCACCATAACAATCACAATCACCATCATCTTTATCACAATCACCATAACTATCATAGTCACAATCACCATCACTATCACAATCACCATCACATTCACCATCATTATCACAATCACTATCACCATCATCATCACTATCACCACCACCATCACTATGACAATCACCGTCATTATCACAATCACCATCGCAATCACCATCACAATCACCATCACCATCACCATCACAATCACAATTACTATCACAATCACCATCACCATCACAATCACCATCACTGTTATCACAATCATCATCATCATTATCACAATCATCATCATCGTAATCACAATCATTTTCATCGTAATCACAATGATTATCATCGTAATCACAATCATTTTCATCGTAATCTTAATCATCATCATCGTAATCACAATCATTATCATCGTAATCGCAATCATCACCATCAACATCATTATCACAATCACCATCATCGTTATCACAATCATCACAATAAATTAACAATAACCCTGTATAGAATTCGAATCCGCCATCTTCTGGATCTCAAAATATATGCCATTTTCGTAATCTGCACCCCTGATAATCTCGGTATCGACACCCATATTGATTTTTAGACATTTCAACCCCATCGCACCCCAACAGGGAATGAAGGCATTTCAGGTCCGCCACATAAAATCTTAAAATCGTTGTTTTTGTCGACCCGATACACCATACAAACAATACCGATGTTGATTTTCAGACTTTGTTACCCCATTTCCCCCTTTAGGGATTGAATTCTGAAAAAACCTGAAACACAAATGTTAACTCATTTATCGATAGGAGTACTCCTGTGAGGTTTCGAATAAAACAGTCTTACATAATCTTGTTTTCCCATATAAACTTTTGACTCCCGTTTCATCCCCTTAGGGGGTACATTTTGAAAAACCCTTTCTTAGTGTACCCCTAGACCACTTCTGGAACATATGTGCCAAATTTGGGATCTCTAGACTCAGCGGTTTAGGCTGTGCATTGATTTTTAGACTTTATCACCCCATTTCCTCCTCTTAGGGGTTGAATTCTGAAAAACCCTGAAACCCGTTTATACTCATTTATCAAAAGGAGCACTACTGTGAAGTTTCGAATAAAATAGTATAACTAATCTTGTTTCTCCATACAAACTTTGGAGTCCCGTTTAACCCCCTTAGGGGGTGAATTTTGAAAAATCCTTTCTTAGTGCACCCCTAGACCACACAAGGAACCTACTTGCCAAATTTGGAATCTGTAGACCCAGCGGTTTGGGCTGTGCGTTGATAGATGAGTCAGTCAGTCAGTCAGTTTCTTCTTTTATATATTTAGATTGGTAGTTCCCGTTGGCCTAGAATTACGCAATTTGGCAAAAAGCAACGTCGTACAGCACAGTGATACAAAGGAATAAATCTGAAAGCCGTAAATATGTAGTTTAATAACAAAATACCTACAAGTTTGTACGGAACCCTCGGTGCGCGAGTCCAACTCGCACTTGGCCGGTTTTTTTCTTTTAAACATCTTCACAAAACATCGTGCCTGTAATTTAAGTGGGGTAGGCAGAAATGTGTATACACACCCACCCACTTTTTATCAGATATGTTTGAGTCCCATGTAATAAAACTTCAACTTCATTATAAAGTTTTTCATAAACAAAAAAAAAGTGTGCCCGTGTTATTTAAGAAGATTTCTCTTACAGATTCTTCTTACCGTGTCGACTGTAATCAAACTGAATTGGCCCAAAAATTTTGGCAACTTCAGTAGCGTCCATTAGTTTCTGTAATGAGCAAAAAACAGGACAGGCAGGACACTATATTGAGCGTCCTTTCTTTTATGGAACAGCCCCACATTTACTCACCAGTTCTATTGAAAAAAAAAAAAAAAGAAAATGTATCGCAAGCTGAACTTTATGGGTAGGTTTAGTTAATTTTTCAAATGCTATAATTATCAAATTTTCCAAGACCATTCTTTTTTTCATCTCACTTTTATCTAAGTACTTTTTTTAATAAAATACATTTTCGTAATATTCCTTTTAGGAAAATTGAAAAATTAACGTAACGGCAAAATGTACGAGGGCTCCTGTAATGCCCGCTAAATTCAAATTTTATTTAGTTTTTTTGCAATTTGCAGTTCAGGGTCGGGTTGTATGTTGTTTAAAATATGTTTCCCGACCGTAACAAATATAAACAAATTACAGAGTTATAATCATTAAAATCATTAATACAATCCTCTATGTTCATTTAATCCCATTGAACTTTTTCATGAAAAATATTCATTGAGTACTTAAGTCAAAGCACGTTGTAAGTAACCTTTATAGATCCTAAGTCCCCGGCATAAGTGTTATAAATACAAACTTTGACTATTCAAGAGACTGTAAAGTGCGTAATAAACTTAAACTAATCAGGAACAAAGAAACCATTTACAGTTTAGGGAACGTTATATTGTTTAAATAGAGTTGTATTTAACTATGTTTAGACAGGGTTTAGACTTAATTGAATTTAGCCTGGGAGATAAAAGATTTGGTTTAATTTATAGCTTTGATTTGAATGGGAGAGGAATGTGGGTCACTCTATCTTGGGGCCCTCCCCAGCGTCCAGCAAAGACAGGCTGGATCTAAATGAGCAGAGGTGTACAATCACGAACATGTTTATACCCACGCTTGTCATGCAATATTACGAATTGATTGGAACTTTAATCAAAATCGAAGCTTAGGTCAATCCAGTTTAAGCCTTAAATTATTGCACCACATTAGATAGCAAAGTTAGTGCCTTCTGATAACACTATTAATGAAGTGTATTGATAATGTGTATCTACATTAAGCTTATCAGGGCAATATATCAATACCTTTATCAATCAACTTTGAATATTAACAGCACTTAGGTACACAAGCACTAATAGATGTATATCTACGTACAGGATGATTATTTATCACTTTCCAAAAAAAATGGGTATAATAGGTGAACGGAGTAGCAATTGGTATTCATAGTATTTTTTTTTTTGCGGAAAAAAATATCCAAAAAAATCTAAATTCAAATCATTCGCGTATTGCGATTTGAAATTCGAAATTTTTTAATTCAAAATTTCTCTTTCTTTGTGAAAAGTTTACTTGAATATTGTAGCGTTTTTTGATAATGAATCAATTTTTTTCTAAGCTGTGGAAAAAAGAAAAAAGAAACTAAGTATGCCATAAGCTCCTACTCCGTTCACCTAATGTACCCACTTTTTTTGGAAAGTGATAAAAAAGTCATCCGGTATAGCAACTTATAAAAGTGATTTTATAGGCTTTTCTGCCAAGGCAGGAGCTTGCGAGACAGGTGCCGTGAGTGTATGTTAGTATGTAGGTTACTGTGTGATCTTGCCTAACATCATCAGTCTTTCCCTTATAATAATAATAATACCAGCCTTTTACTGTCCCACTGCTGGGCAAAGGTCTCTTCTCGTACAGAGAAGGCACGAGCATTGACCACCACGCTTGCTCAAGACGAGTTGGCGATTTCGATTCTTTCCCTTACTCCAATTTATTTATTCATTTATTTTACATTCCATATTGTATAAAAGGTGTTACAAAGGGCTTAAAGCTAGGTACATAAATTAATATGGACCCTGTAAGGGACAGTAAAGTAGGAGAGAGAAACGGAGCTTTAATTTTTCTAATTAGTTGGTAATTCAAAAGTAAAGTAAAGTATTTAGGGTCGGCACAGCATGTCTTCTTCTTCCATACTTCTGTATTACTCGTATTCTCAGTAATCTTTAATATCCTACTTCACACAGTCCATCCATCGTTCTTCGGCCTTCCTCTACTCTTATAGCCATCCACAGACCACAGTCATGCTTAAAACTTTTCTCACGACTTTTTGCTGTCTCGATATTATGTCCTGACCATACAATTTTATTTAACAACTCTGTGCCTACCGTACATACATACATACATACATACATAAATTTACGCCATTTTCCCATGGGGGGTAGGCAGAAACCACAGAATGCCAACTGCTATGATCCTTACATACTCGTTTTGCCTCGTCCACGTCCATACATGTTCATCTGGTCAAACACGCACACCAGTTGCGGGTACTACGCACCTGACCAATAAAGTCAATGTATCTCCTTCTAAGGCGTGCTAAATAATAGCCCGTGGCTAAATAATAACAGCCGCTCGGGTCGATCTTTAGGTTAACCCGTGCTCGCCTAGGTTGGTCTGTGAATGGGTGACCACCTGTTTCCTCCGTGCTTCAGAAAGCACGTTAAGCCGTTGGTCCCGGCTGTCATTTGCAGATCTTTGACAGTCGTTACAAGTCGTTATAGTCAGTGGCCTAAAAAGTGTGACAACCAGTCTTACCAAGGGGTGCATTACCCAGTACTAACTGGGTTGTGGAGGTCAGATAGGCAGTCGCTCCATGTAAAATAGGTACTGGTATTTACCTGCATCCGGTTAGACCAGAAGCTGACCCCAACATAGTTGGATAAAGGCTAGGCAAATGATGTCCTTCTAAGGCATAGATACCATAACCTACGAACAAATGTGTTTGTCTTTATCTTTCCTCATCCCTCCATATCACATCTCAACCATAAATCCCTCCCTAAAATCAATAAAGTACTTCATCGAGTACTAAACACATTGAAACCCAAACACACACGGTGAACTATTAACAGGCAGACAAACAAACAGACGAGCATTTGACTAATCGAGGCGGCCATGTTTGCTCAATCGGATTGCACGCAATTACTGAACGGAAATTATGTCATCACTGTGACATGTGTCGATTGAGTTCGTAAAATCGTAAAAGGATTTGTAAATGCATCTGTAAGTGCTAGCTGTGCAGTGCTAGAGGCCTTGCGGTGCAGGTTGAGCTCAATAAACAGAGCTCAACAAGGAGCGTTGGGAGCTCGTTGGATGTTGACAATACGATTTTATTGAAATGTATTTAAAAACTGACTGCGTCGTTGGTCTAGTGGTCAAGCGCGAGCTGCTGAGCATATAGTCCTGGGTTCGATTCCCAGGTTGAGCAAAGTGTTATGGGCTTCAGGAATTGCTCAGTTGCGAAAAAACAAAATGGCGGCGTTTGGTCGCGATGAATTGGTCCTCCAGGCTTAGTTGTTTCTAAAACGAGCCCTTTGCTTGATATCCTTGCTAAGTGAAATTTTGACATCACTACATAAAACACAGTTCTCCGCCGCGTTTGTATGTCTGTCTGTTCGCGATAAACTCAAAAACTACTGCGTGTTTTCACCAATGGATATAGTGGTTTTCGAGGAAGGTTTTAGTATATAATTTGTCAGGTTTTTGTATACATTGGCTAAAATATGATGATATTTGTTGAAGGTGTCGGAAAAAAATAAGCCGTCTGGGAACTTTATTTTTGGTCGCGATAACCGACATCCACGCGGGCGAAGCCGCGGCCATCAGCTAGTTAATAATATACATATGTTAAAATAAACTCACATGATGAATGAAAATGTTGAAACTTTCATTAGGTAACACACGCCTTTGTTCTAGTTTTATTGCCGTCTAAGTACGTGTGAATTAAAGTCTGAAACAATTTGTAGCAAAATTAACAAACACTTTCCAAGAGAACCTGACGTTTATTGCTGCGAAGTAATTAATTTAAAGCGAGTATAATATATTACTTTTGAGTATTAAACTTCAGGAGAAATCTCAATTGATCGTAAAATTGAAAATTGTAGTCTTGTCTTTGTTTCAAATGTGTGAGCGTGTAAAATAGAGGGTTTTAAACTTTACTTAGGTACAGGATAAGATGATTAGAGTTGATTGACTGTCTCTTTGATCTAGAGTTCGCAAGCCCTATTGCTAAGCATGAGGTCCCAGGTTCGATCCCCAGGTCGAACCTGTTTGAATGACCACCAACTTCCTTATAAATTAACTGTTCGTTTCATCACTCAAGTCCTAGGCTACTGTGAACCTTGTTCAGTGGATCTAGGCTTACGTTTCCATCGAGGCATGGGCGGTTTCCGTGTAGCTCAAGTTGACGGGAACAGAATTTAAATTTTATTGTAATTTGTTTAAGTGTTTGCAACAAAATCTCATAAAAAAAATGAATGCCTGCAGAATTTGATGAAACTGCATGGCACACAGGTAGACCATGACATAGGATATTTTAAATTCTGGTAATACTTTCCTGTGGGATAAAATTCGACCTCCATTCTTAAAAATCGTCGACACAAGCTACCTATTTAATAAATGAAAAATTTCAATCATTACAACTACGTAGATACAAAAGATATCAGTACATACAAAAGTATCAGCGATTGCACCATTAATAGCGACAACACAGTTATTCTTGAACTCACTCACAAAACTCACTCAACTGTCAACAACTCAGCAATTAGTGTCCGACACTTGTCTCGCAATTTGTGTCGTCAAGCAAACGCAGCTGTAGCGAGTCTCAGAGATTTAAAAAACCGGCCAAAAGCGAGTTGGACTCGCGCATGAAGGGTTCCGCAACATCGTAGTAGAGGGAAAATTAAAGAGAGCTCCCTTTAATTTTTAGTTTTATTTTTATTATTTCTTGTTATAGTGGCAACTGAAATACACATTCTGTGAAAATTTCAAGTGTCTTCCTATTACGGATCAGAAACAGTCCGCTGACAGACGGACGGACAGTCCGCTGACAGACGGACGGATAGCGGAGGCTTCGTAATAAGGTCCCGTTGCTTACCCTTCAGGTATGGAACCCCAAAAGACGTAGACAAATCCTGAAAGACGTAGACGGTCCATTGAACAAGAATAGTTGCGTTAGTGAGTCAATTGGTACACGATTCAAAGGTAGGAATCGATTGCTTTGAACTTGTTTTTTATACAAGTTTTTATCAGATAGATAAGTTAACAGTATTGGCCCTTGTAATGTTACTACAGTTTTATGATAATGATAGGTAGTTTTTATAACTCTGTGAATAAAGTTTTGATTTTTTTCCGCAGTTTTTCCTTTACTAGTTTATTTGAAGGTAAGGCAAAACACTATTGTTTAATTTTTTCTTTCTGCCTGTTTGTTTCGGGTAATATCCGAAACGGCTCAGCCGATTTTGGAGGGATTAGGGTTCCGTGTAAAAAATTTAAACCCTAGCTAGTAACAAAATAAGGCGCGACCTAAGTATATGAGACTATTAACAGGTTTATAAATTGAGTAGTTGAAGTTTAGGGCTTGTCCAATTTTACTTTAGCGTTAATTGATTTCGAAGGAATCACTACGAAAGAATACAGCTTAAGTATAGTTTGACAGGTTCTCAACTTTAAATACCTTTCAGAAACCGACTATAAGTTATTCCATGGCAGTTCCAAGAAAATGGAAGCATAATCCAGGGTTGCTGGAAATACATTTTAGTACAACCTCTCGTGAGGTTCTTAACCCTCTGAACGCCATTGTCATACATACGTGACAAGCAAGCGTTTGCCCTGTACGCCAAACGACACGGTAGGTGAAATTGTGGCTGGGCGTGGAGGGCACGAGCGTGCGTTATTGCTCTGGCGTTCAAACGGTTAAACGTACATAGTTTGCAAATAGTCTCGCTTATTCAAATCGACGCCCCAAAATATCCCGCTACATTGTACAAAGCCAATATTGATTGACATCTGAGAGAGTCACAAAGGGCAACCAACTGTTTGATGCTTGGCTGCTGTGGTGCGATATGCCGCAAGTCAGTCGCAATAAAACTATTAATGCTTATTCTATTGAAACTGCGTACTACGCAAGACCAGCCTACTGTATATCAGCTGAGGAATTTGTGCTGAGCTTGACACTCGTTTGGGACAATCAAGATAATCCAGATATCGTGAAACAGGCTTTCAATTGGTAACTAACAAGTGCTGTACATCTTTTTCTTTTTCCTGCCAGACATGCTCTTTGAAACAGCCTTCCACGAATTTGATGGTAGTTAAATTCTGAATTTGAATGTATCAACTGTAAGCCTGACCTTATGGCTGCGTTTTCACTAGAAATGTGCTAGGCCTCTGAGCGGTGCGAGGAAGCGTAGCGACGCTGTGAAACGGAGCGTATGTGAGCGGTGCTCGGATGTGTAGCGGGCTCGTTTCAGATGCGAGTGGTAACCACACTGTCTGGTGTCTGCAATTTTTTCGCTCGCTCCGTCCCTAGCACAAATCTCTCGCAACACATTACTCGCATCACACAGCCCTTGCAACACATGACAGACCCAGGCATCCTTGCCTTGTTTTGTATGTACAAAAACCTCGCTCCGCTGAACCGTTTCCACTACAGCTGCACTAAGCGAATCAAGCTAAATGAAGTGATTTTATTGGTGTGTAAAAAACACACCCCTTTCTACGCATCCTCGCACATCTGTGGTGGAAACGCAGCCTCAAAAAAATAAACGAAAACAAAGAGGATTCGAGCATTTATAGAACTACTTTTCGTCAAATGATAAATAAATAAATGATGTGTGTTTTTTTCTCGAAATTTATATTTGGTCCATGTTATTTCATAAGGAATTTAAGTATTACAGAAGTAGTAGGTCTACAGTCTAAAGTAAATTCAACTAAGAAGGAAAGAAAAACTGAATGAAAAATGAAATAACCTAAATAAAAAATTCTACGTAAAACTCTCTTTGGAAACTTTAAAACATGATAGCAGCTACGAAATCTTAAGAAATGAAATCTAGTAACAAAAACGTCAATGCAAGAGAAAATTTTAACGAAACATTTTGCACTTACTATAGAAAAAAACTCAACCCTCAAGGGTAGAGGCGCGAAGCCACCACTCAAATTGACTGCCATCTAAAGCGGAAACGCGCTGAGAACGGAAGACGGAACACTCTTTTAGAAATTAAAGCAAAAAATCTTGACTGAGTCCAACGCTATCTTGTTGAAATTATTTTTGAAGGGAATCTAGATGTTTTTGCAGTTGTAGATAAGTAACTTCGTAAGTATTTGTTGAATCTGTTTCACATGCTAGAATGAATTCAGTGTGGAAGAATCGTAAAATTCTTGCTTTTAGAAAAAAATTGGATAAATTGAATAAGGGAAGGTGTTGGATTATGCCATCATTTTAAATAAACATTATTTTACTACACTTTTTAACTATCACTTTGATCCAGTGGTCGAAAGCGCGACTGATGAGCATGATGAGGATTCGTTTCCCGGGTCGGGCAAAGTGTTATTGGGTTTTCCATCAATAATTTCTCAGTAGCAGCCACGAAGTCTTTATTTGTGCCCAATTGATGGCAATAGCCTCGCCCCTATTACATGGGACTTGAAACACAACTAGCGAAATGTGGGTGTAGGTTAGGTACACCTCTGACTAGCGTGATGTTATGTTATGTAATAAGTGTATTTAGTTTGGGCGAAATGTGGGTGTAGTATTAGGTACACCTCTGCTTAACCCTTCGAGGATTACAGGCGTGATGTTGTTTATGCATGTTTTTATATTTTTTTACGATCAGAATTCAATTAACCTTTTACTGACCTGAAAATCGCAAAAATCGTAATAAAATTTGAAGTTCACGGGCAATAATGTTATATCGCTACCAAATTATTCTACTTAGCTTGTATCACCGACACGTATTATCTTCTTTTTTATTCTTCTCTTCGGTGCCCCGTTTTGAAACTCAACTGATTTAGAGAAATGTTTAGCGTATACACCAAATGTTAGTCCCAGAAATTGAATCAAGTTAAGGTGGTTTCCCGAACAAAATTAGCAACTCTATTTGTGGTGGTTCAAACTTCGTTTGAAATACTGTTAGAATAAAGTTCTAATCAGCTTGCATTACAAAGTGATTGATACGTCAGTCACTGCAGGCCGAATAGTGCGAAATGAGTGGTTTTTATTCTTTATAAAATCAAATTTACGGTTTTGAAAAAAATAAAACGACAATTATGTTCATTATTAAATTGTCTATCCATTAGTATAAGTAGCAAATCAAAATAATGGTTACTTTACGAGGAGTAGCATTTTATAAATCATTATTTCTCATTTCTGTGGTTTCGTCGTGAGGGGATTTATTAAACATTAAGCTACTTAAAAAAAAAGTTCTTAAGTTTTTTTCGCAGAATGTCCAGTTATGTCTAATATTTATCATATCTTAGTCACCACCCCCCCCCCCCCCGTATGAAGCATATGATAAGCTACAATAGTCGAAACCAAGCGTAGGAAGGAGGCATTTGTCAAAGTAAATGTCATTATAGACACTTGTCTATAAATGGAACTATTTTCGTTTCTGTTGTGATTTCCTTACATTTATGTAGGACTTTTAGAGTTTCTAGGAAGATTCTTAATGAAAATAAATGATAGTGCCAAGTTTATGAGTACTATAATTATAAAATTAACACCCGAAAGAGTGCATTACATTGAATCCTACAGTAAAGCGTGATTTTTCACTCCAAAAAAGAAAAGTTGTTTCCCAGCAATAATTTTTGCGTAGAGTTACTTTGTTTGCTGTACAGAATGCTTGGTTGACGGCTTCGTGAAGGGTCTGTTCACACCTTTTATAGTACGCCCACTTATGGGGCAAACCTATTCCAACGTAGTGGAGCCACATGTCCGTTATATGTCAAATAAACGCCCACGAAAGTTTTTTTTTTTTTCAAAATTCAAATAATTATTGCATTCCTTAAGTAATAGATGGTGTAATCAAATATTAAAAAATTGATAGCAACATTAGGAGAGAGGATGAGGGCTTAGTAGCAATTCAATAATATTATTATAAGTTAATAAATGTGTTTAGTTGCCGACTTGCTTTGGCGTGTAGGCTCCTTAGAGCAGCTTTTGTCAACTGGTCACAAATCTGGACAGGATCTTCATCGCACTCCTATATCAAGCGTTAAAAATGCAACAGTGCGCTAGGCTGTTTGATTTTAAACGTTAGGCTCAATACTGAAAGTTGGAAACCCAGTGAGCGATTAAAAAATCACACCTCACGTAACGAGTGACACTAACTCAAAAGTCCATACATGCACATACACTTTATTATAAATATTCTTGCCAACAGTTTTAGCGTATACAAAACGGGGGCGAAACGAAAATGACAGTTTTCCCAAGTATTTTGTTATGGGCGTTCTTGCTGCAAGTATGTGTGTGTCTCGGTATTTGGGAGTTATAAATCTGTCATGAATGCCCCCAACGTAGGTGTAATGTCCTTTCATACGTGTGAACGTTTAAATCGGTCAGGAAGGACTGTGATGGATCGTAAGACTAAATATTGTTTGTGGTATACAGGTATTGTGTTGTAAATGGTTGGTATGTTGGTCATGTTCGTGAACGCGTTATGTTCGTGAACGGGCGCTGTCTGTTGTGACTGGTGATCTTAGTTGCCACGGCTTATTAAATTAATTATAATATATTAGATACAGCGTGTGGTCCTAAAAGCTCAAATCAAGAAGTAGCTCAAGAATTTGTAAATTTCTTTACCGATATACCACTAAAAACAACGGAGGCTCTTATTTCCTCACCTGAACTCTCAATTGGCTTATTAAAGGCGAATGTGTCTGGCTGCCTGGCTGAATTTAAATTTAAACACATTAACCCTATGATAGTTATTAAAACTTTCCGGCAAATAAAAATCAAACTAACCGAAGATCTATGGGGAATGTCTGTCAAAGTTTGTACATCCATACTTGAGACTATAGCCCCTTACTTAGCTTTAATTTTTAATTTATGTGTAGACCAAGGAGTTTTCCCTGATTTAATGAAATACAGTAAAGTCATACCTCTTTTCAAATCCGGAGACAGTAAAGATACTAATAATTATAAACCTGTATCCGTGTTACCAGTTTTTAGCAAGGTTTTCGAAAAAGTAATGCTTAATCAAATGCTCTATCATTTTAACACCAACAGAATCTTACATGATCAACAGTATGGCTTCACCAAGGGACGTTGTACAACTGACGCCGGTGTAACCTTATTAAAGCACATATTTACTGCGTGGGAAGAGTCTCAAGACGCCATGGGAATTTTTTGTGACCTCTCCAAAGCGTTTGATTGCGTAAATCACGACACATTACTTTTGAAACTTGAGCATTACGGACTGGGTAAACTTGCACTTAGTTTGGTAAAATCTTATTTGAATGATAGACAACAACATGTTCAAATAAATGGTGTTAATTCACAGGGTTTAAAAGTAAAAATGGGGGTTCCACAAGGCTCAATATTGGGTCCTTTTCTCTTTCTAGTATATATAAATGATCTTCCCTATTTACTGAAAAACCAACCGCAAAATATGGTGTTATTTGCTGATGACACTTCCCTAATTTTTAAGATAAATAGGCGGGCCCAAAATCTAGATGACGTGAATAATGCCCTACTTCAGGTCCAAAATTGGTTCACAGCAAACAATTTGGTATTAAATGAAAAAAAAACCAAATGCATAAGATTTGCTTTACCGAATGTTAAAAGTAGTGATTGTGATATAATATTGAATAAAGAGAAACTTGAATTCGTAGATAAAACGGTTTTCCTGGGGATTACGCTTGATTCAAGGCTACAATGGGGTTCTCATTTGACTTCTCTTGCGGGGCGGCTAAGTTCAGCAGCCTATGCCATTAGAAAAATCCGTCAGTATACTGATGTAGATACCGCTAGACTGGTTTATTTTAGTTACTTTCATAGTATAATGTCTTATGGCATTTTACTGTGGGGACGGGCTGCAGATATTGAGTCTATATTTATTCTGCAGAAAAGAGCCATCAGGGCCATATATAATCTTCGTAAGCGCGATTCTCTAAGGGAACTGTTTAAGGATATTGGCATCATGACCGTACATTGTCAATACATCTACGAAAACATAATGTACGTCAGAAAAAATTTGCACCTTTTTGGTAAAAGGGGTGACAGACATAATTACAGTACTAGAAATAGGGACCAACTAGTTCAGCCAGGTTTCCGACTCGCTAAAGTAGACTCATCTTTCATGGGGTATTGTTTGAGATGCTATAATAAAATTTCACAAAGTATTCTTGAACTGAATGAGACGAAATTTAAAACATGCATTAAACGCACACTATGTAAGCAAGCATATTACAAGTTGAGCGATTATATCGCTGATAAAAATGCTTGGCTCAATGCTGGTCCTGCTCCACAAGGACAGGGGCGCATAAATTGATAGCATTAAAATGTATTGTTGGAGCTGCTGAAGATTGTACAACTATCTTTGCATTGTATAGATTCAATCTCCTTAGTATTATATAAATGCATAGCCCATATTGTGTGAGTACTATGTACTAGAAAGCTATCATTCACTGGAAACCTACGTCTTTTCTTGACTTGAATGTGCCCTGGCGGTTTAGAGTATGTCATGCTCACTCAAATGTCTCGCTGATGGTAGCGCATGTGTCGGATCATTTAGTTCCCTTCAAAATGGTTGAGTTGAATGGTGCTGATCCATGCGTCATGTCCGTGAACGGGCGCTGTCAGTTGTGACTGGTCATCTCTTAGTTGCCATGGCTTATTTGAATGAATTATTTTGAATTGTATTTTTCTTGTTTGTGTGTTTTTGCTGTGGACACTTTTAACGTGCACATCTTGCTACATTGTTCTCACATAATATACCATCTCAACATGAATGATGTAACCAAGATTTTGTAACAATATTCTGATTTAAAAGAGTGTCCATGGAGTTTCTTGCCCGTTCTTCTCCATAGAGATCTACGCTAGGGAATGGGCAACTACAGTACTTTCACAGTTTTTATGTCTTGTGACTGGGACTGTAGCTACATTTAATTTTCATCTTTGTTTCGACAATTCAAAAGTGCCTGTAACTGGCTTACTTGAAATAAATGCTTTGATTTTGATTTTGATTATATTATTTTTAATTGCATTGTTATTCTTTACTATTGAGACGCATCATGCATATCTTGCTTGTTCATGTTCTCACATAATGTACCATCTCAATAGGAATGATGTAACCAAGGTTTTTTTTACAATATTCTGAATTTAAAAAGTGTCCATGGAGTTTCTTGCCTGTTCTTCTCCATAGTGATCTACGCTTTGAAATGGGCAACGGTACATTATGCCTTGTGACTGGGACCGTAGCTACATTTTACTGTTGACTTCGTTTCGACAATTCAAAAGTGCTTGTGACTGGCCTACTTGAATAGTTGAAATAAATTCTTTGATTTCGATTTTGGTTGGCTCCGAATAAAAGACACATTTTTCAACGATCTTTGTTGTTAAATGTTAATCATTTTTCAGTTAAAGTTTTAGAATTGTAAGCATAGCACCACGTGGGCATTCGTAGCGACATGGATTTCCTAATCCTTTTGTTGCATACGTAGGTATACTGATGAAATTGCGGCGGATTGGAATACATTCTAAGATGTATCGCTAACCATAACTCTCTGGATAAGACTATGATGATATATATAACTGCCTCGTTGGTGTAGTGGCCACATGCGCGACTGCTGAGATGAGGTTCTGGGTTCGATTCCCAGGTCGGGCAAATGTTATTGGGGTTTTCCATCAGGAATTTCTCAGTAGCAGCCACGAAGTCAGTATTTGAGCCCGGTTGATGCCAATAGGCTCGCCCCCTATTACATGAGACTTAAGCGTAACTGGCGAAATGTGGTCGTGTTTTAATTGTGAATTAATTTTCTGTACGTGGATTAATATGAATGTAGCTACTTATATAGATCTTGTGACATCTGAATTAAATGAATTAATTTATTAGGTACACACCTCTGCCTAACTCTACGGGGATTACAGGCGTGCTGTTATGTTATATTTTTAACTCTTTACTACTTATTTAATTATTTAAAATTCGTTGCCGAAAAAACACTCCTTTTTATTCTGTTTGTATTCCTTTAAATTTACTTCGCTTCGTTCTCAGTGAACTACCGAAGAAGTACTAACGCAAAGTGCATCAATACTGGGAAAAGTTTCGATGCAAAATGGACTTTTAAAGATGGCGGCTATCAAAGTGGGGCTAGCAGGGAAGCTATGCTAGAATGTCTAGTGGACCCGAAGCACTTAACAGTATTCTGATTTAAGTTTATTTAGAAAGAAGAAAGAAAAAGCCGCAAGTTCACACAACAAAATGACAATAAAATAAGAAACTTAAAAACTAGGTACACAATTTACGGTCTCAGGTGCACGTTTCTTGGTCATCAATGGGGGTGTTTATGTCCAAAACGAATTGAGTTATCGTCTATAAAATGTTTGGTTCGCACGATATATAGTCACTTTATTCTTCGTGACACTTTTGGCAGAACGGTCGTGGTCATCACGTAGCGTCTTTGGGAGCCAGATATAATTCGCCTCACTATTCTTCGGTACTAATCCCAGTTAGCCGACCCCTGGTGTTCTCCTTGACTCGTTCAACGGTCCGCCCAAAGCAGACTTAATTTGGACGGTCCATCACATGGGTGACTTTTTTCACCCTTTGATGGTTTCTGGAGATTGGGTAGCACCAGACATAGACACTAAAAGAAAAGCACTATTATTTATTAAAGGTGTCATCGACGGTTTAAAGATTAAACTTATCATTGAACCTTATCATTGATTGCATAAAATGCGTAGGTAAATCATACATAGGTAGTCGTTTCAGAGAAATAATACCTTTATTTGATTTTGCTTATCTCCCAAAATTAAAAGATGCTGTTATTTTCGGTACAATAATTGGGGTGCGGTCAGATGTGAAATATTTGTGAAAGGGCTGTGGACATTTATTTTTCAGTGGAAGAAAAATTAAAATTGTTTAGCACTATACCAGCTGACAGCGTTGAGGAGTTTTTGAAAGCCCTTTTATAGTATGTTGTAACTTTTTTTGATTGCAAATCATCAAATGACTTCTCCCGCTCTGGGCGGAGCAGGAGGGAGTGTCAGACTTTTACTGACTAAAACCCATCCATGTTCCTTCATCGCCCTTTGTGTTCCGGGGCCACGGTATCTCTTTCGAATAGTCCCGCAACCCCGGCAGGCATCGGTCCTTGCGGGCCCCTTCCTTTTTGCTGACTCTCTTTGAGGCGCGCGTGGAACACTAACGCGCCGTCGTCACGGCCTGTCGTCATGAGACGGACGGACCCCATAGCCCACCGTCCACAGGCCCGCGCCTACGGTGGCCGGGGGCCACGTGGTGGCCCCGGTGGCACGTGGTGTTACTTTAGTCGTGTTATTTTATCGTTTATCTAATTAGTTTTAATTGTTATAATGTTGTATATAGTTAGTTTATTTTACACAGGAACTTTACTTATCTATAAAAGCAAGAACTCATTCCCAGGAATAATCACAAAGTATTTCAGATGTCTACAGACCACGAATAAAAAAGGAATAATATACTGGTCGGAGGAAATAATGGTCTGCACAAAAGGTCCTCCATTTTCTATACCTTCTATCTATAATCTCTCAAAAACGTTTTCGGATCATTCCGGTACCCGTATTACGAGAATGACTTTGAACTTTTTATCTTTTTGCTCTTATGTAGTTAGTATTAAATACGTATTTTTGTTAATATTGTGCGAATTTCGTTTAGTAGCAATATTTTTAATATTTTTCTTATTTAAGCTTGGAAGTTATTTACTACAAATGATTAAGAGTTGAAGTTACAGGTAGTCAGTGGCCTGAAAGTCTGACAACTAGTCTTACAAAGGGGTGACTCAGTACTAACTGGGTTGTGGAGAACAGATAGGCAGTCGCTCTATGTATCATTCGTCTGCATCCTGTTAGACAGGAAGCCGATCCCACCATAGTTAGGAGGAAGTGCGGTGCAATGAGAGTGTACTCTTTGTCTGACCATGTGGAGAAAACGTAATTTTGTGTGTTAACATTACATTACATCACGCCTGTAATCCCCGGAGGGTTAGGCAGAGGTGTACCTAATAGTACACGCACATATCCGCATTTAGCGACTTTATTACTACCAACCGGAACCCAGAGCTAGTACTGAGAAATTCCTGATGAAAAAACCCAACAAAATTTCTGGTCAACCCAGGACCTCATGTTTAGCAGTCGCGATTGCGATCACTAGACCAACGAGACAGTCTCGTGCTGTGTTAGTTGATTTTGTGTGTTTTATTTGTGCCTAGCGGACGTCACGCGGTTTTACACGCATAGTTCCCGTTCCCGTGGAAGTACGGGGATAAAATATAGCCTATATTACTCGCTGATAATGTAACTATCCATTGCTGAAAGAATTTTTCAAATCGGTCGAGTAGTTTTTGAGTTTATTCGTTACATACAAAAATACAAATCTTTCCTCTTTAAAATATTATTAGCGGACGTCACGCAGTTTCACACGCGTAGTTCCCGTTCCCGTGGGAGTACGGGGAGTACATATAGCTTATGTTACTCGCTGATGATGCAGCTATCCATTGCTGAAAGAAAAAAAAATCGGCCCAGTAGTTTTAAAGTTTATTCGTTACATACAAAAATATAAAAATACAAATCTTTCCTCTTTATAAAATTAGTATAGATTAGTATAGATATAGATTAAGAGTTAGATTTATATACATAGCTTCTGCTTGCGACTTCATCTACGTCGATGAAAGATATCTTAAGACACTCGGTAACACCAGTAAAAGATTTTAGAAATCGGATTTTTCATACAAACTGGCTAACTTTACCTCATTATCATATGAGTGTAGATTTACTCCATCCCAACCATTAGCGCCAGTTCACAAGGAGACGTGACGCGGCGCGACGGTACTGGAAGAGGTCAGTGATTTTGCACTGCGCCGCGCGGCGGCGGCGCCACAATACGCATCGCAATGTCGCGAGGCGCATCGTAAAATCGTTGGCAGCACGATGCCTCGCTGCGCAGTGGAACGTGTCTACATTCGTCGCGTGCAGCCGCCCAGCTGCGTCCACCCGCAGTCTACCATTTGCAAGTCGTCACGGCGGCCTCTCTTATAAGCCGTGCGTACCGGCTATGCAACGCTGCGTCGCGATGCATCGCTCTATGCTGTGAGGCGCGGCGAGGCATCACGAGGCGCAGCGCTGCATGGTGCAACGTATTCTCAATTCTCACAATGAAATGTGTATCTTTTCGTGTAGTAAATTATCATATTAAAAAGTGCGCGCAGCGTCGCATCGCGTCGCGTCTCGGTGTGAACTGACCCTTATATCGCAAGGTATAAGGTGGGTTAATGTTCTCAGTATTCCACCTTTTTGAGCTAAGTGCTTTTCACGTGTGTTTAATATTTAATAGTTAAATGGATTCATAATAATTCCAGGGTTACAGCAAGTAAAAAGAGAAATAAAAACAAAAAAATTGTAGGTTATTCACGTTTGAGTGAGATTCAATAATTTATTACGGCAGAGAAAAAATAAATGGCAGGCTATCTTTTCACTTAATATGTAGCATTTTCTTTCTTAAAAACTACAATTTTTAGATGATTATTGCTTTGAAAATAAACTCTTTGGTCTAGTGCTAGGACAGCTGCGAGTGCTGAGATCATGCAAAGAGTTTTTGATCTTGATTTTTTTTAAACATCGCGGAGTCTGGATGTGTGCCCGGTTAATGGTAATAGGCTGCCCCATATTTCATTGAACTTAAACACAAATGTGCTCTCTATTAAGGGTGTAAAACACCTCTTAACGAATCCGAAAGGCACTTGTTCTCCCCGTCATTGCGATCATTTTTTTGGTTCTACACCATACCTGGGAACCTTCTAGTTACGGAGATATTAGGGGTCAAAGTTCCATCTTTTGTTTTTAATACAAGTTTTTAATATAAGATTTTTACTTAAACACTTCCACGACCCCCGTACTATTCAATCCATCCATTAGCACATTGTTTTGAGTGCGGTACATTGAGTTCTACCACGAAACATGATTTTACACCCCAAAAAAAAAAGTCGTTTCCCAGCAATAATTTGTGCGTACATTTACTTAGTTTGATGTACAGAATGCTTGGTTGACGGCTTCGAGATGAGGTCTTTTACACCCTGTAGATACGCTTCTAACTAACCCTTCGGGAAAACACGCGTGATGTTAAGATATATTAGCAGCACTGTTTTAGCATAGGACAGAAATGTTGGTTTGATATAAGAAGTATAAAATTCGTCATCGCATTGTGGCTACGAATCATTCCCTCTACGTCGATTCCGTTTACGTTGACTCGTAAAACAAATGACATCTGTTTTAAAAAGTTTACGCTTGCCCTCGAGGTTGCAAAAGTACACTTAAAACAAACCACCACAATATTGACAATAAAAGCTCCCAGATCAAAATCCAAAGCATGTTTATTTTAATAAAACAAAGCTATGTAACACACCAATGAATCCTAGATTTTATTCCAATTTTATGCGTCCTGCACAGTTTATACGAACGCATTCACCTTTTACTGGCTCTCTCTGGTTCACTCAAGGTGTTGATGGCTGCAAGGCTCGTCTGGTTTTATTGCTGCCGTGAATAGTCAAACGCCATCCTTTAGCTAGTTTATTTGCTTTCCGTAAAGATTTTCAGGAACATGGCCGGTTAGACTGGGAGTCAACCCCAACATAGTTAAGAAAAGGACAGGCAGATGGATGATAAAATCGCCAAAAATGTGCACAAGCGTAAGATTCCAGGATAGCATAGTGATGATTTTAAGGTGAAAAAAGACGGAGTCTTTAACAAAAATCTTTTTGGCCGACCATACAGTTAGACAGTATGACTTATAGGTGTTTACAGTAGGTACCTAGCCCATAGTCCCGTCAGCAACAGTAGGTACCTAGCCCATAGTCCCGTCAGCAACAGTAGGTACCTAGCCCAAAGTCCCGTCAGCAACAGTAGGTACCTAGCCCATAGTCCCGTCAGCAACAGTAGGTACCTAGCCCATAGTCCCGTCAGCAACAGTAGGTACCTAGCCCATAGTCCCGTCAGCACAGTCAGTCGATAAGCTATCGAAGCATAGAGTTCACATTAAACCATTCAACAGGAGTTTCAGTTTTATTTCCAATAGATTAAAAAGTTTGACAGTTGTTAGGCTCAGTATCCATTATTTGAAAGATAAAAGTTGGTTTCAAACAATAAGTGCTTGAAGCAGTTTAAAACTCATTGGTTCAATAATTTATGAGAATCGCCACAAGAGACATAAATAAAGAAATAGCCGACTTGTGGAGACTGTGTGTCGGAGGACACCGAAGATTTTACTATAGCCTGCGCCAGATAAGTAGGAATTAAAGGTCACTAACCCGCATACATATATTCAAATACATAATTACGAAAACAGAAATAATGACAAAAACCCTTGACTTTTTCTAGTAATAAAAAAACTATTCATAATGTATTGTCGGGGTACCTACGCAGGGAAATTAAGGAAAGAGCAATGACCTTTAATTCCTACTTATCTGGCGCAGACTATAGTCTAAGAATGTTAGCTGAGTGGCCATTGTTCTTTCGAAGACTCAAGATTTCAAAAGTACCCTCACATTGGTGCCCGCGTGGTGTATTTATGCCGGCTCTCTCTCGTGGAGTGAAGGCCTGTGTTCTAGGAGTGGGAACATTGCCAACTGGTTATGCTAATTGTAGAATTTGTTGCACAGTTGACACACAACTGTTGTAACACAACATTCCCATTGTGTTATGTTGTGTTATGCTATTCCATCGAATCATCATCTGCTTAGCCTTTTTCCAACTATGTTGAGGTCGGTTTCCAGTATAACGACGCAGCTGAAGACCCGTATTTTAAATGGAGCGACTACCTATCCACGACCCAGTTAGTACTGGGTAATGTGATTAGTTGATTAGTTGAAGATTGGTGGTTGGTGATTAGTGGTTGATTGGTTGAGATTGGTTGTTATTGTAGATTTGATTAGTTGTAGTGTTAGTTTAACCATTTTTATTTGTGTGTTTTGTCCCGTGCGGGCTAATAATGAATTCTTTCAATGAGGAAACCCTTAAGAACGACCGGTACTACACTGTCCGCATGTAACTGATTTTAGAACCATTGACTGTGCCGCTCGATCTCGGTCTACGGCGAATCTTATGTACATTGGACTTCTTTCTAGCTGTCATTTTCAAAGGTTTTCAAACGTTAGATTACACGAGCGATGAACTCAACAGCGCCATGTAAACAAAAGTTACAAACTGTCACTACAATTTACATTTTCCAAAGCATATAAAACACACCACAAACAGCACTACGTATTGTGAAACTTTACAGGCAATTCGGCAGTAAAAAATATCTGCAGCCGTTGCCAACAATATGTCAAGGAAAATACTTTATACTTGGCGGCAGTGGCTGGTTAGACAGCGTGTACACTAAAGTCGAATTAGTTTTTTCAGTGGTCTCAAATTAATTAAAGTACGAACGTTTTGATACTTCGGATTTCATGGAGGAGATTTTCTGGTGCAGATGGTGAAATGTTTCGATACTTTTTTGGGTTCCTTACCCCAAGGCTCACGGGACCTAAGGCTCCGCTTTTGGACCGCTTTAGAATTTACATAGATTGTGTATTAGTACGGCCGCTATAATAACAAATATTAAAATAGGGAAAAAAATAAACGGAACGGACGTTTTAATAAAAAATATCGTGTTAAGTGTTGTACGGTGTCAGAAACCCTTCGAGATCGTCTCACACTTGACTGGTTTTAAACGCGTGTCAAAAACCGTGGCATCACTTTCACTTAGGGCCCTATCAGAATACCAGCGCTGTGAAGTTTTTTAATGTTACAGCACCATACTGAGATACCTTTTGGCCTCGTACAGGACTAATTTCGTTTATTTTTTTAATGTTTTTTCTGTTTATTTTTTATTAGTGTACTGATAATTTCACCATCTTTTAATTTCATGAGTATTGTCCTGTGCGGGCTAATAAATGGTTTTTCTTTCTTTCTTTCTAAAACAACGTCCGGACCTAAAGGCAGGTAAGTTATCAATTGCCTTCAAACTGTTCTTTTTTCAAACCACTTTATGAAAAAGCTTTTTAAAAGAGCTTTTTGGTACCTTATGTCAGTCTAATATATTTTTTACTTTTCCATCATCTTTTAAACTGATAGAATGTGACTTTTGACACTGACAGCATAGACGATATCGGCACCATTGCCAAAGAAAAAAAGAAAATCAAAAAAGTTTAAGCTTTGTCTAAGCCCTCTCTGATATAAATATAATAAAAAATCTTGTCTTTGTCTGCACCCGGTCTAAGGTTCAAAAGTATCAGAACAATACTGTTGTAAGTTGAAACGTTTCTTCGACGGTTGAATGGAAATGAATGATTGACGATTTGAAAAAAGAACTGTTACCTCGATTAAGATTGTGGATTAAAAGAAAATTAAAAAGAGAAAATGGCTGGTGCATTTCTTAAGTCTGTTTTTGACCGTTAGTAAAGCTTGCTTGAAAGTTCAGTTTTCATTCAAAAGGCAATGATGTATTTTGAGTGGATGGAGTTCCATCTAATTTAAGATACATTTACTTATCTGTCGGTTAGGCCACATTTTGACAAAAAGCTTTTTATCTAGACTCAATAGAATCGTCTCAGCGCATAATGTCCTTTTCTCCAAATGTCCTTCTTATAATGTCCTTTCTCAAAAGGTCCTATTTCTTCAAATGTTCTTTCTCAAAATATCTTTTTATCTAAATGTCCTTTTCTCTAAAAATTTCCCTATCTCAAAATGTCCCTTTCTCATAAACAACTGAAGAGTCTGAACATCTAGTGATTTGACTTATAAGACTTCACTTTCTGTAGAACATTTTATTTCAAAATAAACTTGAGTTGCTAATATTCGTACTTACATTATCGATCTTCTGCCTATATCACACACACATCTTCTTCCTTAATTCTCCATGACTCGTAATTTCAACGGCCATCTTCTTTCCTTGCCATAATATCATCCTTCACACAGTGCATCTATCGTATCTTTGGTCTTCCTGTACTCTTATAACCTACTAAAAACTTTTCTCACAACATTTTAGTCATTCCCCCGAATTTCATGCAGTAACCAATAATCTAACATCAGCCTACGGAAATCAAAATCCGCCTCAGCATTAATTAAAGCAGATGCAAAATCTATCAGATTACGAATTAGGTGCTTCAGATATGGACGTATGCACGAACTAATGCCATAGATGGTTGGTTATAACGAACTTTGAGCTTGCATCATAACCTGGGAGGTAATAGGAAGGCTTATTAGAGGAGGAAGGGAACCGAAGTAACTGAGGAGTTCTCAGGAGGTGTGCGGCTAAATTTAGAACTCTTTAAAGAAATATATTTGTTTTGTTTTTGGGGTGAAGTCTTTTGCTTGGGCCTTGGTTGGTAAAGGATGCTGGTGATATATGATTCGACGTTGAATTGACTTGTGTTTGTGAATACAATTATTTTATAATATTATCTAGAATAGAATAGTCTGTTGAACAAAATACCCAAGCCCAGTATAGGTATGAATTTTAGATTTATCTTTAAATGTGAGGACAAATCCGTTTAGAATACGTTTACAACATAGCCCATCGTGTTTCATATTATATCTGAGTCATCAATAAATGAAATTAATGATAAATAAGTTAATAATGTTAACTCTAGATTAGGGACTCATACGCCAAGACATTCTCGCTAATATGGACTTTTGCGCGAAAGACACATATGGCGCGAATCAACAGTTTCGCGAAAACATAAGTACTTGAGAGTTCAGTTCCCAAAAATTCCATACTCGCTAAGAAAAACCCGAGAACGTCTATCCAGCACTCTCAGTACAGTTAATAAAGAAGCTCTTCGAAGCGATAAGACCGGTACCTAGCAGTCGTTTTATTCTAAAGGCTAGGGGTGTCGTTAACACTCACAATGAGCACTATCGCACTATCAATATCGGTGCAGCTCTAGCAAATAAAGTGAAAACGTTTGTGATAAAAGCTTCGTGTGTGGCGAACCGTGGAAAGCATTGATAACAGATGAATGGGTAGGACTTGTGTATTGACAGTTACATTTTAAGTTAAGTTACATTTTAGCCGACTGCGGCGAAGCAAAAAGGAGGGTTATTTATATCATTGATTCGATAAGTCCATCTAAAGGTTTGCTGGAAGATATTATATGCTATTGTACCCATAACATTGTACCCATGCATGGTATTTGGAATAACGTAACGTAACATCAGCCTGTAATCCCCTAGGGGTTAGGCAGAGGTGTACCTTATGATACTACCACAGTGCACATCTCACCACAAGTAATAGGGAGCGAGCCAATTGCCATCAACCGGGCACAAATCCTGACTACACCGGGCACAAATCTTGAAACAAATAACCCAATAACACTTTGGCCTGACCTGGGAATCGAACACCTAATGCCCAGCACTAGATCCACGAGATCATTCAACTAAATTAGGTACCTATTTCTAAAAAAATAGATATGTAAAGAAAATCGTTAATGCCTTGGAAATATCACCAGTCCTTGCGGAAATCGAAACTCTTTGACTTTCTAACCACATTGACCTTTTCGGTACTTAACAAAGTAAAGTCAAAGCTTAAATCTCTTTGGAGATGATCGGGTTTCAATAGGCTTAAAAAGGTATGTTATTTGATCTGAAATACCTTAGCTTTTTCTTCTAATACAATGGCGTTTCGTAAATGATATGTTATAATGATCCGTATTAGGATAATTATCAACAAATCGTTTTCATATCAAATGACATAGGACAGAGACAAAACACAACATCACGCCTGTAACCAGGGTTACCAACTCCCAAAACCGTACCCCTACTGTTAAATCCCCCAAAATTAATAAGTATATTTTGTTTTGTAATATTCTATTCTGGTGGTATGATCTCATGGGATAAATTCCGATAACCACGCGGGCACAGCCACGGTGAATACCTATTCTGCTAAAATAAAGCTTGGTTGCATAACGTCAAAATTCGATACACGTTCTAGGAATTTCGATGACAAAATGTTAGGGTATGAATTTGTAAGCGCTTTTCAGGTGAAATTCTAAAGCTGAATGCATTGGGTCAGCATATTCCAGACTTAATTGGACATTCAATGATATTAAATGCAGGAATTAAGATAAAAAATATGTATTTGCTAGCTTTACAATAATGCATGTTTAAGGATAGATACCGCAACTAACATTATCTGCCTTTTCTAAATTATGATGGGGTCGGCTTTTAGTCTAACTGGATGCATCTGACTATCATTATTTTACATGGAGAAACTGCATGCAGTGACGGTCTACACAGGGTAGCAGCGCCGGGTAACGAGTTGCCAGGAATCGAGCTTAGTGGTTTATAATTGGAGAGGACCTCGACCACTTTAACAAATTTAGAGGTATGACGTTTAACGAAAATCTCATTAAAAAGGAAGGATCAGAGCAGACTAGTGTGTGCGATTGATGTCAGGCTGTTATCTTTATCTCGCAGATATATGTATGATACGTAGTTCGTATGTGACATCGTAGATGCAGCTACACTACCAAACGAAAAATACTCTGGTAAAACAATATGTGAAATTGACAGTAACTTTCTCACATGAATAAAGTGACTGTTTTGAAAGTTTCAAAAGAAATGAAAGCCTAGCTAATCATATCGACATGATAAGATCCCTCATCTAACTTTGGAATAACCCTGATTGAAAATGAAACTGATAACAACTGCCTTGTCTACTTTGAAACTAATGACAAGATAACGCTGAAGTACTATTTAATGATACTTTCACTAAACTCACACCTTATTCCTATAGGGGTAGGCAGGAACTTCATAACGCCACCTGCCGTAATCATTAGGTACATACTTTTTTGCCTCTTCCACTTTTATACAGATCTGGTCATAAACGCACGCTGTTGGCAACACCTGACTTTCCTGCAGAACATTACCACTTTGTCTTGGCGACAGATAATTTAAATGAAGGCGTTCACATATAGGACCGCGATTACTGTCTTCGACGACTTTTGCCAACTAAAAACCAACGATAAATTAATCGCCACGACATTGTGGGAACACAGCCTAAGTTTAATGTATGTCCTTATTATCTGATACCCGCGGCTTTGCCCGCCCGCAAATTATATACTAGAACCTTTCTCTTGAATCACTCTATCTATTAAAAACAGCCTGAAAACCTGCATTAAAATCAGTTGCGTATTTTTAAAGATCTAAGCATACATAGGGACAGACGCTGCGGGCGACTTTGGTTTATAACATGTAGTGATAGTGATAAGGCATCCTCTTCCGGCGTTGTCACTCACATCTGCCTAGCAAAATTGTGCTTAGAAAACTACCAGATATTAACACTAATAGATTCAACTAGTACGAAAAAAGGCTAACCTGATCGTTACCTAACCGAAATATATTACGTTCATTGAAATTACATTGACTTTACCCACAACACTATTTTAGGAACCAAATTAAGGGCGATAAGGGAACAAGTCGGAATTGGGCTCAGCGTGGAATTACTTCGAAACATTTGGCAAACTCGCCGACCGGAACGATTAGAAGGTTTTTGCTTGGGCCAGCTTTATTGATTAACAATATACAAGGTGTAAACAGACCTTTCACGAAGCCGTCAACCAAGCATTTTATACATTAAATTAAGTAACTCAAAATATTGCTGAAAAACGACTTTTCTTTAAGATGAAAAATTACGTTTTGTTTTACGGTGGGACTCAGTGTAACGCATTCAAAACTGGTATAATAAATTAAAGTTTCAAAATTAAAAACATGTATTTAAAAAAAAAAACTTAAGTTGCAATTTTGACCCCCAATATCCGTAACTAGAAAGTTTCCAGGTATGGTCTACAACAAAAAAAATATCGCAATGATGGGGAAAATAATTGCCTTTTGGCTTCGTTTTTTTTTATTTTCGTTTATTTACATCTATTATAAATAAATATTCATATTGTAGAATCTTTGATACGCTTAGCAGAGGCCCGACAGTCTAACAACCAGTAATAGTCAAGTATCGTGATGTCCTGTATCTGGGTTGTGAAGGTCAGATAGGCACCCGTTCCATGTAAAATATTGGTGCTACATCCAGCAGGACTGGTATCCGACCCAACTTTGACACAATATTCAAACAAAAATATGTTTATGCATTCGACGAACTGCATACTAGTTAACAATCCCTGGAAACATGATCGATGCTAGCCTTATTGCGATGCTGACGGCAATGTACATACGAATTGCGTGCAAACAAAGAGCAGGACGTTGACATAAGAAATCTAGATTATTTTGTTGGTGTAGGGTAAATTCGTTAGAGATGGCCATAGTTTTTTTAGGCTTAAATAAAACTGAAAATATTGATATCATAATTAAACTTTTATTTTTAGGAAAATCAACAACAATCAGTCTTTAAAAAATCAGCATAAAGATATGTTTATGATATTACGAACATACATAAAATTTTAATTAAAAAAAAAAAACAGAACTGGCCGTCTCACCCGCGGCATATTCGGGAGTGATGGCCGTAGTAGTACGGGACAGACGGCCGGTACTGGATTTGCCTCTGCCTTTCCCCTTTCCTTTGATTTCTGCTTCCTGGAGGTCCTTTTTCTTCTTCTGTCCACATTTAGAGCACATGTCATCAAAAGGTGTACAATTCTCATGTACCCACAGATTACAGATTAAACACTGAAGCCAATCTTCAATGAGATGGGTTTTATAATAATTTTCGCCACATCCAGCACAATTATCAGCTTCATTTTCTGAGTCTTCTTCACCAGATGTGTCACATAATATTGGTTATATAAAAAAAAAAAAACAAACGTCAAAATAGTGTAACAAAGCATTAAATAATATGGCCATCTTTACCTGACTTTATATGGCCATCTCTCCTTTTTTTCCGGGTGAGATAGCCACTACAAATTTTAAACTAAAGAATAACAAGTACTTTACCATTTTGAGGTTAGAATGAAGAAAAATATACACGAAACACAATCCACTCACAAAAACACAAAGAAGTAATAACATTATTAGTATTTCCGGTTGGTATACGAACCTACTATAAAATTTCACCACTACTTAATGAAATGAAGGCCAATTTACTTACTTTTTTTATTTATTTTTGCGCAAGGTTTTGTTCTAATGTTGTTCCGTGGCGGCGCACGAAGCGTACTGAGCTAAATACAGCGCCATCTTGTGATAAATGAGCAAATTATATTGATTGGCCAACTCTCCCGTACGGCCATCTCTAACGAATTTACCCTATTTCACTTTGTTAGTAAGTGCATGTAGGCAGATAGGTACTGTAAGGTTGTCTATATTATTAGCAACTTAAAATCATACAGGTTGGTTAAAAATGGTACTGGCCACATTCGGCGGCTCAAACTACCTATTCCAATTTTAAAATTATTAAATCGTTTCGACTTTCAACGGGATTGATATAATATTGTAGTTAATGGCCTTCGATCATATAGGGCAATTCAAAACAGTTTATACATTTCATTGTTATCTACACTAATATTATAAAGAGGTAAAAGTTTGTTAGTTTGTAATTAGGGAGTAATCTTCGGAACTACTGATTCGACTCCAAAAATTCTTTCACTAATAATAATAATAATAATAATAAATTTCATTTCATTTTTAATTCTTTCACTAATAATAATAATTAAAACGAGCCTGTGCGTTAATTACCGTTCATAACGAGAGTGAAGCCGCAAGCAAAAGCTAGTCGCTCATCTAAAGTCACGTTAACTTTAAGGTACTGTGGTACTGTACCTTCCTTGTTTTATATCTCTTCACAAAACACGCCGGAAAATGGTAAACAAACCCAAAACACAATTTACCCAAACTAAATCAAACTGAAAATATCCCTCAACATAGAAAATCGTATCGTAAACGCTACATCAAAGGGGTTTTTATATCGACGTGGATAAACTAAAATCCTCTAAAAATAATAAAAACGTTACAATGTACGGGCTAGTTGGGGTAATCAATCATTCAATTTTGGTGGGCCCGTCATGGCCGGATGCGGGTTCACATAGAGTTACTAATATAAATTGAACTGTTACCCTGATATGTTTAGTTTTGATGGCATGATTGTGAAAGTAAGAATTAACGTTTGTTTTTTGACAAAGATCGACCGATCGAGGAGCTCGTGGCTAAATAAATTACAGCCGCTCGGGTCGATCTTTAGGTAAAGCCGTGCTTGCCTAGGTTGGTCTGTGGATAGGCAACCACTATTACATACCGAGTTTACTCCGTGCTTCGGGAAGCACGTTAAGCTGTTGGTCTCGGCTGTCATTTGTAGATCTTTGACAGTCGTTACAGGTAGTCAGTGGCCCAAAAAGTCTGATAACCAGTCTTACCATGGGGTATCATATTACCCAGTACCAACTGGGTTGTGGAGGTCAGATAGGCAGTCGCTCCATGTAAAATACTGGTATTCAGTTGCATCCGGTTAGACTGGAAGCCGAACCCAACATAGTTGGGAAAAGGCTAGGCAGATGATGATAATCGACGAGTAAAACAAAAAAGTAATGGGGTAAAAGATTCATGATGTACCACGATGCACCGTATAACTGTGTAGGTATATTCAAGTTACACTTAACTTAACATGACGCCTGCAATCCTAAAAGGGTGAGGCAGAGGTGGGCCTAAAAGTACACCCACATTTCGCCAGTTTTGTTTAAGTCCCATGTAATAGGAAGCCATCAACCAGACACAAATCCAGACTTCGTGACTGCTACTGAGAAATTTCTTTTGGAAAAACCCAATAACAACATATTTACTTAATTTCTTACGACAAAGCTACTTCAAGCACACATATCTACGAGTAGAAGAACCAATCATTCAAACACCTTAGCCTACTGAAAAAACTTAGACGTAGGTTTTTCTTTAAATCGGATTTGCTTATAGGAAAACTCTACGTCTTACAAATCATCATCTGCCTAGCCTTATAACCCAACTATGTTAGGAACGGCTTCCAGTCTAACCGGATGCAGCTGAGTATCAGTATTTTACATGGAGTGACTGCTTATCTGACCCAGTCAGTACTGGGTAATACGGAACCCCTTGGTAAGACTGGTTGTCGGACTTTCGGGCCGGGATCAACGGCTTAACGTGCTTTTCGAGGCACAGAAAAACCTCGGTATGTAATGGGTGGTCACCCATCCTCGATCCTCGGGTCAACCCAGGCAAGCGTGGCTTAACCTGATGATAGACCTGAGCTGCTGTTATTATTTAGCCACGAGCTATTATTACACTACACTACAACTATTATTAGCCTTCTATATCTTCTATTCCCACAGCTGGGCAAATGTTAGTACCTTAAATTACCAATATTAAAAACCGTTGCTAGATTACACTCAACAACCGAGTAATTAAATTAGGCAAACAGTTCTAAAAATTGCTAAACCCAGTACCCGTACAAACCCTTCCAAAATACATACCAGCAATGTCGAAACCATTCAAAATTAGCCTCTTAAACTGTCTATTTAGAGTCGTTTTTTTTGTTTGTCTGTGTAACTGTGATGTTATTGAAAACAACGCAACGCATTTTGATATGGTTTTAACATTATTTAGAGAATTTATTTTAGAGATCTATGAGTACATTGTTATAAAACTAACATAATTATAACAAAGAGTTACCGAGTATTGTCCAATTGTAAAAATCTTATTTCAAAATTAGCCTCATTCATTATCTAAGTATTTAGGGTCGCTTTTTTGTTTGACTGTAATTGTGATGTTATTCAAAACAACGCAACGCAGTTTAGATATGGTTTTTAACATTATTTAGAGAATTTATTTCGGAGATCTATGAGAATAATACATTGACATCAAACAAACATAATTTTAACAAAGAATTTACGAGTTTTGTTTAATTGTAAAAATTCAGCAGTAAATTGAAAACAAAAACCCTTACATCAAGGGCCTCACAAATATACGTCAAGTAAAATAATGAGAGCAAAAAGAATCTATTACTGCGTACAGGACAAGCCACATAACTCATAGACGTGTCAGGAACAAGACGGATGGACCCTCGTGAGTCGTGAGCCCAGCAGTTTCCCATGTTATGGTGTTAAATTACGGCAAACGTTTTTGTGGACAATTGGCAGCTAAGTGAGCGAGTTTTGGGTGTAGTGTGAAGAGGTATAAGTATATGGTGTGTGTGGTAAGATATTTAGATAATGTACTACTTAGTAAGGCTGTTATTAGGATTTTTGGTTGACTAGATATTATTTGTTGGTTGGGCTTCTTTTTTTTTTTTCAAAACTTTGTTATTATCATTCCAATTTATTGGGACTTAATAAAAGAATGGTGTGACTGTCGGACTACCAAGTCATAGGTCTCGAGTTCGAACCCAAGAGACGAGCCTCTGATCTTTCGGATTCATGTGCATAATGTATAATTATTACTTGCTTCGGTGAAGAAAAAGATCGTGAGGAAACCAGCGTGCCTAAGAGATATTACTCGACGGCATATAAGGCCAAGTCAGAGGCCTATTGAAGGCATAAAAACTCTGACACCAGGATAGGCACTAACCACACGAGAAAGAAAAAAAAAGGATTTTTTGGTTGACTATATTATGTCATTTGTTGATTGAGCTTCTTTTGCAACACTATACCTACTACCTGTGATCATTCCAATTTTGAAGTTGGGGCAAAAGGGTAATATTTTATCAAACTGTAGGTTATGGTCAGTCAAGCCAGGTTTAAAATCAAGTAAGTTGTATTTTTACTGACTAGGTTTATTAAGATATTATGTGCTTGAAGCTGCGAGCAAATCTATGCTGCGCGCATAGATATTACCTTTATTGAAAAAAGAGGAATTACATTTTACACATATCACAATATTGTCACAATTACAGATAGATAGGACAGTACTTTTGTAAACCGTTACTTAAAATTAAGTTTCGATTATATTTAGAATCGAAACAAAGTCCTCATTTTATTGACGATCGCATCAACGAATAAAAGAAAATTTTAGTTTAGGATAAAGCTCAGGTTTCAATTTATATTTTCATTTTTTTATTATGATTAATATTAATCATAATTATGATGGTCGACGTACCTAATATAAAAGGATTAAAGGAAGGCAAAATGTGAAAACTCTTTTATAATTTTATTCCTTTTATTTACAGAACGTGTTGAAATCATACCAGTATCACCAAAAGGTAAGAGTTTAGCCCACATAAACTAATCAATACTAACAATGTTTTAATTGGGCTTGTACTAACTAAATAATATGTCAATGTGACTTAACAAACCTGCTTTTATACGCCTGTCTAAGTACATGTACTTATGGTAAAATGAATCTGAAAAGATTCTGATCACAGTGAATCAATCGAATTTGATCGAGTGCAAATAGCGTTGCCATGTCTAAAAATCAGAAAGCCGGACTTAAGCGGCAAAAAGCCGGATTTTTGGGTCCCAAGACCGGACGCTAAAAACAGGGACTTTGAGGTTTCTCTGTTCTAAAATAATTACAGTTTCAGAAACTTTACTCCATTCCATTCGGGAAGATTTTTTCCCAACCGATCCATAGTCACATCAAATGCCACACCAGTGTGACTATGGTTAATTTTATTTGATAATTTAACCTGTTCCGTAGTCACACATCCAGTCAAAATGTTTCGTAGGTGTATCTTTGTAATGTTTTCAGTTCTAGATTGCAAATAGTTGCAAATAGTTGCTTTATCGTGCATGTTTCTAAAGTTTTCTTTGAAAACTCGATCAGGATCAATAACTTTCCATAAAATTGAATTGACTTTTGATAGAACAATGTGATGGATGTAAGAAAATAAAAAGCCTAACAAAAGCCGGACGGCCCGGACGCAGTTAAATTTGGCCGGACAAGAGGCCAAAAAGCCTAACACTGTCCGGCTTTATCCAGACGGATGGCAACGCTAAGTGCAAATGTGAATATAGGGGTGCTCGTCCAGCCTCAGTGTTCCTCACTCAGCTGTATACTCTTGCACTCGCCTTGCCTTGAGGTATCTCGGCAAGAGTGTACAGTCATGAGCACCAATATGTAAACACTTAAGAACTTTTTAAGAGTGTTTTTCTCCTACTGTTCTGATTAAAATTTCATGTTGTTACGATCATAGTTTATGAAACGTCACGTTTTTACGATATAAGCAATCAAAGTTACAATCCTCGGCGTCAGTAACACTTTGGTAGATAATATTTCGGAAATGTGACACGCTTTAGATGATTTTTCTCATACAAAAGTTGTTTGTATAAACTTAAGACCCTAAGGGAGTATTTATTGGTTTCTGTTAATAATTGAATGAAAACTACTTCATCATCATCAGCCTATTAATGTTCCCATTGCTGGGACACAGGCCTCCTCTCTATGAGAGGGAATGGGCTATAATCCACCACGCGGCCCAGTGCGGATAATAATAAAGATATAATTAAAGCTACTCGAGAATAATTAAGACGAAATATTTACAAAAAAGGGACTAATGTTTTTATTGATACCGGGTTTTTAGGTTTAATGCGAAGCCACTTCTTTGAAATAAAATAAAATGACGAAAGTTAGGCAGTTAATAACACAAATAATTTAAAACCCTTTCTTCATCTCATACTGCCAAATCAAATGTGACGTCCCGAACAAACTGCATAACTTTTTCACATTTAATGTTTTTTCCCAAATTATATAAAAATTATGGCTTAGTTAATTCTGAAGGGAAAGTATGCATTCTTTTGTCTCCAAAATAAAAATAAAAGCAACCACCATCAGCACCTTTACCGAATCACGTTATTTATCTACCGCCTCTTTGTCCAGTGTTAATTAATTATGTTTGAATAAGTTTTATTTCTCCTTTGAGATTCAAATTATTTATTACTATACCAGCAGAAGTCGCTGGACACAATTCATTTATAACAATACCTAAGTATTTTTAATCTCCATAATTTACTGAGAAAAAGTTTCAAAACAACTTTGACGTCAGCTGATGTACTTGAGGAGCTAGATAAAGTGATATTCTGTAACGTGACATGAAAAAGTCATACATTTTGGTGGTTTTTTCATTTCAATTCCCTTCATTAATTAATAAGATTTTGTTTATCTTTGGTATCACTGAGATCGGTAAAGGAAAAGATCGTGAAGAAACCTGAACTGGTAATTACTGTAAGTCTGAAATCGCCAACCCGTCTTGAGCAAGCGTGGTGATCAATACTCGTGCCTTCTCTTTCTGAAAAGAGGCCTTTACCCAGCAGTGGGACTGAGACAGTTAGTAGGCTGGTATTATTATATTATTATGATTTTTTTGGATGACTTCACATGTCATGTCGAACGCAGAATGCGGGATTGCAAACCCTAGCGAAATGGTTTTATCTGAATGCAGCTCGTTAGAATATTCGATATTGTAAACGATAAATATTCTCGAAATACAGTTTAAATATTTTTAGCTTTTGGATGGTACTTGTTTTATCTGTACAACAGGCTGGATAGAGAATAAAAAAAAATTAAACGAAAATACACAACAGTATTTGTTTCGTCTTCCTGCGTGAAATACTCTCGTACATTCTTATAACTCCCTAGTGGACAGTTTATTTTACCGGTATCAAAAACTATGCGAAACTTAATCTGACACTGAATATTTGTATGCTAAACTTCATGATTCCCATATTAGGTACACATGAAAGTTGGGCCGACAAACTCATTTATTTGATGCAAGAACTGATGTTATTGTTGTCGTTGAAAGTTATAACTATTGTATTTATCCTAATGTTTGTTTCTGTAGTACAGTACTCGTCGTTTGTTTTGACCAGTGCATATCATAACATATTTACTGTATACACTGAAATTATCTGGAATTGTCTGGAATTATCTGAATTTATCTATACTACCAATCAGGCTGTAAAGTAATACGTGGATAGAAAGACACCTGTAATTGTATAATTATGCAGCTTTTCTCGACATTTCCAAGGCTTTTGACCTTGTGTATTATGAAACGCTATGATCAAAGCTAAATAGTCTGAGAGTTAAGGGGCTCCCATGCACACTAGCGCCACTTTAGTAAAAAAATCAGAACTCGTTAAATACACAATAAATATATAATCTGATTGACAAAATCATTATTTTGGTCCTGAACGATTGTTCAAGGGAAGTTCCGGCGGATGATCACCGCTAGAAACTCCCGGATGATGTGCGTGATCTTGTGACCGAGAAGAACGCGGCTGTCCGTGCCTACAGTTCTTTTCCCTGCGCCAGTAACAAAGTTTTTATGCGCCGCTTACAACGCAAAGTAAGCAGATGCATCCAAAAACGGCGTGAAGAGAGCTGGGACAAGATGCTCGGTGAACTAGAACCAACCCATCAGGCTTTCTGGGACCTACAGAGGAAACTACGCTCCTCTGAGGTCGCCTCTGTACCCCCTCTCATTCGTCCCGATCAGACCGTCGCTTTTGACGATGACGACAAAGCCGAATGCCTGGCCGACAGCCTAGAGACTCAATGCTCCCCCAGTACCCAACCAGTAGACCCAGCTCACCTTGCGTTGCTGGATGCTGAAGTCGAACGTCGGACCTCCCTTCCCCCAGTAGAAGACCCAGATAATCCTCTACCCTCAGTCACCCCTGAGGATGTTGCGGATATCATAAAAGGCCTTAAGCACCGAAAAGCCCCTGGCTCAGACGGAATCACCAATAGGGTGTTCAAACTCTTTTCTCCCGCCCTCATAGTGCTAATGACCGCTATCTTCAATAGCGCCATGGCAAACAACATGTTCCCTCAGTCGTGGAAACAAGCCACCGTAATAGGAATCCCCAAACTGGGTAAACCCGTCTCTTCCCCGAGTAGTTACCGTCCCATTAGTCTCCTCAATGTCCTAGGCAAAATCTACGAGAGGCTTATTTATAAGCGTCTCAAAGACTACGCCGAAGCAAAGAGTTTAATTCCTAAAGAACAGTTTGGATTTAGATCCCAACACTCTTGTGTCCAACAAGTGCACCGCATAGTTGAGCACATCAGCGCCCGCCTTCAGCGAGGCATGGCGACCGGTGCCTTGTTCTTCGATATCGCGAAAGCATTCGACAAGGTCTGGCACAACGGGCTGATATACAAGCTATACCAGCTCGGTGTGCCTGATCGTCTCGTGCTCATCCTTCGTGACTTTCTGTCAAACCGCACATTCCGATATCGCATCGATGGTGCGCTCTCAACCCCACATCCGATTCGCGCAGGAGTCCCTCAGGGATCCGTGATATCCCCATTAGCCTTCACGCTATATACCAGCGATATGCCCAAAAACAAATCAACCCAATTAGCCCTCTTCGCCGACGATACTGCCATCTATTATTCTGGTAGAAGCTATCCCAGCATTACCCCCGCATTCTCCAAAAATCCGCAAACGCCTTAGGCGATTGGTTCCGGAAATGGAGAATCGAGGTTAATCCCGACAAGAGCCAGGCGGTACTTTTCTCTAGACCCCGTCGTCTCCCCCCCATCCCTCAACCGATCACCATGTTTGGCAAGCCGATCCCTTGGGAAAAGCAAGCCAAGTACCTGGGAGTTATCTTAGGCCAGCGCCTAAACTTCAGTGAGCACATTAAGACGGTACGTTCGCGTGCCGCCTTCGCTCTCGGTAGGCTTCACTCTGTCCTGAACGCACGTAGCAAATTGTCACTTAGGTGCAAATTGCGTATTTACACCGCGTGCATTAGGCCTATCATGACATACGCATGTCCCGTTTTTGCGCATACCAGACCCTATCACCTCCATAAGATGCAGACCCTCCAAAACCGATTCTTACGAAAGGCCACGGGAGCCCCATGGTACGTTAGGAATGAGCAACTCCATGTTGACCTCAAGATCCCCACCATAGCCCAATGTATGAAACGCCTAACCAAGGGATTTTTCGATAAGGCCGAAAAACACCCAAACCCCCTGATTTCCTCAGCAGCCAACTACGCCCTCTCCAACATATCTATAATTCGCCGTCCTAGGCTCACTCTTGTCACACCCGATGATCCCATCACCCTTCTCCAAGAAAGTTGTAGGGAAACCAGCACATTACGCAAGAACAGACACAAGAACCGATACAAACCGCGAATCCGGCCCTCCGCGACCCCCCAGTAACATCACTGCCCGACCCTTGCTCGACGAGCCAGCCCGCGACGCTGAGCATGTAACGACCGATTCCCCAATTAAAGATCCGACCCAGCCTGTTGTCCCTTGCTGCCCTCTCATCAATGACGCACTAAGCCGAGGCCCGAACCCCACAGGGGGTGCCGTTAGTGACTGTTAATTTAATTTAAATCCTTAGTTTGTAAGCCCTGGCTGGTGGCCTTAAAGTAATTTTTGGCCACCACAGGATTGTCCGGTTAAGCAGTAAAGCAACCTTAGCGCGTTGCAACTGCGAGTGGTCCTTCCTAAAAAAAAAAAAAAAACAATATTTCGGTCTTCTAAATTATTTACGTTTGCTTAACTCATTGAAACATAGCTCGCTGTCGTTACAGATACAAAATGGAATTTTTGTAACTGTAACTACAGTGAAGTATATTTTAATATCAATAATCTAGAACTCTAAAGCATTGATTTTGTCAATTAGATTTTATATTAATTGTGTATTTAACGAGTTCTGATTTTTTTTACTAAAGTGGCGCTAGTGTGCATGGGGGAGCCCCTTAATATGTATGTGTATATACCTAGTGTGTGTATATGTGTTTTGGTATGGTTCGCAGATTAACTGCGTCAAATGGGCTAATGCTCACTCTGATATATATTAAAATGGAGTGTGGTGTTAGGCAGGGCAGATTTATATCACCTGCCCTGTTTAATAATAATAATCTGTTCATTGATGAGCTCGGTATAGCTAATTTGGGCTGCTCACTTGCGCAAGACGGGTTGGCGATTTCAAACTTGCATTAATGTTTTCCTTCACGGCTGTCAGTGACGTCCAAGGTAAACTAGAAAGTAAATAGTTATGCAAAATACGCGCTTTAGACCTGGAGTTGCGGACACTAGCCCAAAATATACAATACTATACTTGTAAGGTAGGTTTGTGTGATACGTCAGTACTAAAACCGTTGTTACAGGTTAACTTAAGACAGTTAAAGTTAATACGACCACTTAAACTGGAAGGACAAGACAAGCTGTGTCCAGAGACTCCCTAAAGTTTAAACTTTAATAGAAACGTACCTTAATGAAATGTTTTAGCTGCATTTTAGGGTTTATGTACAGGAACTTCATGATTCCATAAAAAGCCTTAACTACTGAAACTAAAACATGGGATTGTACACTTGACGGAGTAGAGGTACAGGACCTGTTTATTTATTCACGATCTTTGGAACAAAGCAGCATCACATAAGTTGCTGGTAGAAATTAAACGTAGTGTACAGGATAATAGAATACCAGTTATGATTGAATGGAATATACCTAATGTAGCTGATAGGTGGTTGTTGGTGGTGAGAATTATGAAAAAACTAAACTTGTTGAGATTAGACGTAACGCGTGGAGTATTCGCGTGATTTTTTGTCACACTGCCCTGTGCGTTATTGCAATGGTGGCCGCAGCGGCTAGCAGAGTGAGGAAGACGCGCATCCACCAATGAGAGCGCCCGTGTGCAGTCCGTTCTTGTTCTAATTTAAAATTGAATAAAAACGTAACAAAAATCATAGTTTTGAAGTAATACAAATGAGGTAATACAATTTTTAAAATAAAGCTTATTTAAATAACGTATAGGTACAATGGGTACTTAATTAAAATATTATCTAAATTTTAAAAAGACAGCCGCACCGCGACACCTTCGTCAACACCTAACATAATAAAAATGTATCCGATGATAAAAATAAAAATCGTTTTTTTCTGACATTGTCTGTTATTGAGTAATTCCATCAGGAATGTTTCAGTAGTAATTACATATGATTGATGAGAATAGGTTCGCCCGCTTATATCTACATAGAACACTGATAAATGATAAATGATGTTTATTTTGCAAGTAGGTTTTTACAAACACTTTTACACGTCATTTTTTTTTAAACTAGTTGGGGCCGGTGTTTCGTACCTGACTACTCTAAGAAGAAACAACCGAAACAAACTCAGAGGTCATAGTCTCTTTTGATATATTGATTGATTTGAGATTTGATAATTTTGCTCAATTCACATGAGGACTATGCAGATTAGTGTCTGAGATGGTCTTTTGAAGAAAGAACCACACAGATTTGAGTGGACCTGTCCAGTCAGTGCAAGCATTTGTCAGTTATCGTGTAGCTCGACTTATAACTCAAGGAGCTCAACGAAACGACGAACAATACCAAAGAAAGGACATTTGGGTAGGTCGCTTAAAGTACTCAAACTGCCAGACAGTTGTGGAAAAAAAAAGAAAACAAACAAAAATTCTATAAAAATGAAACCCACATGGTCCCCACATTCACAATAATCAAATAAAATTAATAATAATTTACAAAATTAATGTCAATAAAAATCACAAAAATCATATGTCAATAATAATAAAAAAGTAAGGTACGTAAATATTCCTGTCAAGTCAGTAGGTAAACATAACATAAAATAAAATAAAAAGTAAAAAATAATAAAATACTGAAATAAGTACTCATGTCAAATTATTCAATGTCAGAGTGTATAAAAGAAATCCTTTCTTTTATACACTCTGACATTGAATAATTTGACATATTTTGATTAATAATAAACAAGCGAAGTCCGAAGTTTCGACATTCACAGAGCAAATTTCATTGGAGCAGCATAATCCCAAGCCTTTTTATCTTCGAGATAGTTATTAACATGATAGTAGGCTTTCAGCTAGCGGACTAGCGGACGTCACGCGGTTTCACCCGCGTAGTTCCCGTTCCCGTGGGAGTACGGGGATAAAATATAGCCTATATTACTCGCTGATAATGTAACTATCCACTACTGAAATAATTTTTAAAATCGGTGCAGTAGTTTTTGAGTTTATTCGTTACATACAAAAACACAAATCTTTACTCTTTATAATATTATTATTATTAGCGGACGTCACGCGGTTTCACCCGCGTAGTTCCCGTTCCCGTGAGAGTACGGGGATAAAATATAGCTTATAATACTCGCTGATAATGTAACTATCCATTGCTGAAAGAATTTTTCAAATCGGTCTAGTAGTTTTTGAGTTTATTCGTTATATATAAAAATATAAATCTTTCCTCTTTATTATATTATTAGCGGACGTCACGCAGTTTCACACGCGTAGTGAATGTAGCACTCTAATGGTGAAGAGAGAAAGAATTTTTGGAAATCGGCGCAGTAGTTTTTGAGTTTATTCATTACAAACATACAAAAATACAAATCTTTCCTCTTTATAATATTAGTGTAGATAGACATAATGTAACTGGCGAAATATGGGTGTACTATGTTCAGTATTACAGTATGCTCTTATCACTCGCCACATTTATTTTTATTTGCCCCATTCGAAACATGTAACTTTTTACTGTTTACTCTTTTTGCCTAATCCTTCGGGGATTACATTCGTTATGATATGTATGTGAAATAATGAGGACCTAGCGGCTAAATAATAACAGCCGCTCGATCGTTAGGTTAAGCCGTGCTTGCCTAGATTGGTCTGTGGATGGGTGACCCTCCATTACATACCGAGTTTCCTCCGTGCCTCGGAAAGCACGTTAAGCCGTTGGTCCCAGCTGTCATTTGTAGATCTTTGACAGTCGTTAGGTAGTAAGAGGCCCAAAAAGCCTGACAACCAGTCTTACCAAGGGGTATCATATAACCCGGTACTAACTGGGTTGTGGAGGTCAGATAGGCAGTCGCTCCATGTTAAATACTGGTGTTCAGCTGCATCCAGTTAGACTGGAAGCCGACCCCAACATAGTTGGGAAAAGGCTAGGCAGATGATGATGTACGTGAAATAATAAATTAACGAAAACTTATTTTCAGGTTTAAAGTTGAACCAAACTTCATCTTTAAAAAACAAGCTCCGATATTAGAAGGTCGTTTAGTTTGGCAGGCTAGGACCTTAGATATCTCCAAACATACGATTTATCATCTCAGCCTGGCCACCCCAACGGGGTCTGTGGCACAATGCCAAACTGTCGTGACCAAGCTTAGGTGGATGTCAAATTATACACCCCACTGAGGACAATTCTGGTGAGAGACTGGACCTTGTGAACCAGGTTTAATATTTGATGAGCTTTATTTAACAAAGGATTATAGTTGTTCTTTTTTAAACTTTCACCCATCCATTCCATCTTGGTATGCGGACACTGTTAGTGTAGTGTGCTGTCCTAGTGTGAACCGGCCCTAATTAACATTTATGAAGATCAAATGACGGTAGTTGAATAAACACCTTCGCTTTGCTGTGGCGGTACCTCCAATACTTCAGTCTTCTCGCGACCACGGCTGGTGCAATCCGGTCGAAACATCGGATTTATATTAAATACCCGTTTCTATATGTTTTATAAAGGATTTTAGTGTCCCGTTTCTTCTTCTATTATTTTATTTAAATTACAACACACAAATTATTCATATCTTGTTAGTATCACTTATAAAACCATGTTAATAACATTTCTCATTAAAAAAACTAGTCTAAGAACCTACCTAAATCTGCTTCCCGCTGCACCAGACCTGTAGCTTTGCATACGGGTCCAGTGCCCCAGGAACCGGCAATCAGACTTATTCACTATCATCCCTAAAATGCTCTTGGTACTCTCCTGAATCCTTCGCATCAGTAATGCTGTTCTTAATCGCATAATAGCTTGAAAACTATCAGTTAAATAGCATTTTATTGCTTCTTGTTTTCTTAAATCACGGTTAAAGAAATTAATGTCCATTTTCAGTGAACTTTCAACTGTTGACGTTAAAACGAGCTTTGAAATAAAAACAGTGTGATTTTAATTAGGCATTAATTTAAATGTCGCATAGTGTTACTGAATACGAAGATGACTCTCCTTGTTTAAGTAGTTTTCTCCTATTGCATCAAATGACATTGTATGTTATCAACAAATTGAATTGGTCAGTTTTACAACTTTCTTGTATTCCAAACTAAATAAAAAGAGGGACAGATCATTTTAAATTTCTAAAGATTGTCATTAAAATCTCAATGTACCTCAATATTGAACTTTATTGAAACACACAAGGTTGCAAGTTGCAACGGACACCACAAAGACATTGCAGTTGATTTATCTCCGAAGAGAAAACAATGAAAGCAATCACTCCGCAGATACCGCTTCGTTATCTTTGCTGTATAGCTTCAGACTTCCATTCATTGGAAATATGCTGTATAAGTGTATTGATCTGGTGTACCTACCAGCCGAGGCTGCCGATATATTTTGCTGTTGTCTTATTGTGTCCCTGGGTAAAGTACCTATACCATCACTTCTTGTAGTGCAGCCCAACTAAATACACTTATTTCATAACATAACATCACGCCTGTAATCCGTGACGGGCTAGTCAGAGGTGTACCTAACCTACACCCACATTTCGCCAGTTATATATAGGTCCCATGTAATAGGGGGCGAGCCTTTTGCCATCAACCGGGCACAAACCCAGACTCCGTGGCTGCTACTGAGAAATTCCTGATGGAAAACCCAGTAACACTGCTCGACTCGGAAATCGAACCCAGGACCTCATTTTCAGCAGTCGCGCTTGCAACCACTAGACCAACGAGGCAGTTAAGCCACTTGTAGGGAACAAACCAGCATGCAGGCCACAAGCAACATTTTCAAACGACACAACATGTCACTGCAAAGAAAATAAACGTAATAAATTGTTAACGGTACGCCACGTGTAAAGCTTCACTCATGCTAGACCGTGTCGGGTCCGAGCCGAGTGTCCACCGTGCAATTTTGTATGGACACACTCACGCTTCCGAGCCGCTATCGAGCAACGGACAATGGATTGTGACACTATGTCGTGATAATTAATTTGTCGTTGGTTTTTAGTTGGCAAAAGTCGTGGACGACAGTAATCGCGTCGTCCTGTATGTAAACACCTCCATTTAAATACACAAGCCACGACACTTAAAACTACACAATTATGTGTCGTCACGACAAAGTGGGAACGCGGCCTAACTGCGGCGCAACTTGTGGAGCGACAGTAAATAAAATATTATAGTTTAAAACAACTAAAAAACACGCTTCTCGTATTCATCTCAGTGAATCTACCATCGCTGAATCATGTTCACAATTCGAGCTAAACCGAGCGGCATTTCCCGAACACAGAACCATCTTCGGATTTTCCGCCCAAACACGTTTGTAGTATCCCAGATATTTATTGATTCATTGACAAACTCCGCAATACAATTTATTCATCATTCAATTGTATCCTGCTGAGTGAACCAGCCAAACAAATCCGAAGCTAACTGAAGCTGCGATAACGTTTTATAAATCGCAGATTACTGAGAACCAAACACATTTCAGTGAATAGAGCTCGACGCAAACTAAATGTTTATTGAACAGACTGCTTCTTTGGCCTAGAAGTGGCCTATAGGTGTGCTGTACGCTGAGAGTCGGGTTCTGGGTTTGATTTTCGGCTGGGACAGTGTTTTTAGTGATTTTTTTTTTACAGAAGAATTGTTGACCAAGCGACAACACACCGACGCCTCGGATTAACATGCGCATTTGCGTCAATTATTGATTATGCTCAGGTGGCCTACCATGACGTCTTAAAGCAGGATCGTTTTAATCTTGTTCCAGTGTGGGAAAGAGATGGCGCTAGACGTCCTCTATAGCTCCGTCTCTTACCCACACTGGAACAAGATTAAAACGATCCTGCTTTAAGACGTCATGGTAGGCCACCTGGAAAGCATAAATTGTTTAATGTCCCATTTTGTCGCTGTGTAGGTCGATCCACCTCCCCTATACCGCGTATGATGACGATGCTCAACGCGATCGTGGAGACCAACCCTGGATTGGATTTGTTTGCTGATGTATGGAAGACGATAATGTTGGAATGTTTGTGGTTCTGTAAGAAGACCCAGTGAAAGGATTACTTAATTTAGCGTTAATGGCTTGTGCTGTGAGGATGACGTATAGTTTCTAACTGCAGCTCCTGTAGAGTTACAACGGTTTCTCGTGCAGTGTGAGGTCTTGCGTTATCATGGAGCAATAATGGTGAAGATCGATTCACGAGTCGGGGCTGTTTCACTGCCAGTTTCACCATCATTGTTCGAAGTTCGGCACAGTAAACATCTGCTGTTATTGCCTGACCAGACCTGAGAAAGCTAAAGTGAACAACACCATGAAGAGACCACCAAACAGTTACCAATACCTTTTTATTGGTAAGCTTTGCTTTAGGGCACTGTTGCGGCGTTTGACCTGGGGTTAGCCATTGCATTTTTCGCTTACAATTATCGTAAACAATCCACTTTTCGTCACATGTCACGATTTGATTCCTTCATTTCTATACCAATTCAATAAGTCAACACAAGTTTCAACACGCATTTCTTTCTTCAGATCAGTGAAATCATGAGGCATTCATTTTTTTTTTTTTATCTTATTGATTTGATGCAAATGAGTCAATATTGTAGGTAGGGTAACGTTAAACCATGCCGGCTAATTCCTGGGTAGTTTGACTCGGATCGAAAAATCTTTCATATTTTCGAAGTATCCATCTTTACGTCTAAGCTGAATAATAAAAACAATTGAAAGTCAAAAATCGAATGTTGAACATTTTTTAAAAGAAAAACCTCATATGTAACACGTGAAAAAAGTTTCACACGAAAATCTTACACCAAGAAGATTTTATGTCAATTCGAAGTGTCTATTACTATACAACGGCAATTTCATACATTAACCCCTATTATTTGTAGGTGAAAAAACCTAAAAAGTATTATCACATACTTAGGTATTGCTTATTTTTGTAAACACACTCTTATTTGTCCCTAACTAATACAACATACATAAAACTCAAACAAACAAACAAGTCCATTTTCTTCTATAGTTTATTTACGATGAACGGTTTTTCCAAAATCAATCTTATCCTGTACCTATATATCTTCAGCAATTTGTAAGGTGTTGTACAAATTTGTAAAACTACACCAACACCTACATAATAATGTACAACAAACAATATAGTTCGGAAGTACATCGTCTGGGCGATGCCATATAATTGGCTGGTCTAACGCACCAAGAGCTGGAAATAATTGGCTCTTTACGACTACCTGCGCGCTGTGGTGCATTCAATGGAGTTCTGAGTTTTTTTTATAAAATTTAATGTCAATTTGTTGTGCCTTCTTGAATTTTATTTATTCATGACCTCACGACCTAAATTCTCCGAATGGTTTAGCAGAGGTGAACTTAGCTTTAATTTGCTAGCTTATGTGTGCTTAATGGAATAGGGGGCGAACCTATTACCATCAACCGGGCACAAATCCAGACTCCTGCCTCTATCCATCCCGGTAAATACTACTTTTCCCGACGTCAAAAGATACATTAGGATGTCATTAGGGTGAAAAGTTGTGTAGAAAACTTTGTAAGGTAAAAGGCCAAGTACCCAAATTTGCACTAATTAGTTTAAAACAAAGTCCTCTTTTCGTGTGCTTGGGTGTTATTTTGAATGCCTCGATGGTCTAGTGGTTGCAATCGCGACTGCCGAGTATAACATCCTGGGTTCGATTCCCGGGTCAGGCAAATTATTATTGGGTTTTTCTATCAGGAATTTCTCAGTAGCAACCACGGAGTCTAGATTTGTACCCGGTTGATAATAATAATAATAATAATAATGCTTCTCACAACACTCATATTTCATCACACACACACACGCTACGTTGACTTGGTATAGGCCCGTTAACGTAGCTGAAACTAGCTGAAAGCTAAGAAACAATATATGTTTTCCCATAATAATAATATTTATTTGACACAAAAAAGTACACAGATAACAGGGAGAAACTTAATTTAAGCGGACAAAAAGCAAATAAATGATCAATGACCCCCATGCTAGGTAAAACCTGTGTTAAAGGGGTGATGGCAATAAGGTCGCCACCTATTACATGGAACTTAAACATAACTGGCGAAATGTGGGTGTACTATTAGGTACACCCAGAGGTGTACCTAATAGTACACATCATGCCTGCCACCCCCAAAGGATAAGGCAGACCTTATCCTTTGGGGGTGGCAGGCATGATGTTTTGTTATTTCCGTAAGAGAACCAGGTTCACCGACGTAGCCCGAAGAATTGCCAAACTTAAGTGGCAGTGGGCAGGGCACAGCAGAACGGATGGCCGATGGGGCTGAAAAGTTCTGGACAGGCGACCGCGAATTGGAAGACGTTGCGTTGGAAGGCCTCCCACTAGGTGGACCGATGACCTGGTGAAGGTTGCGGGAATCCGTTGGATGCGAGTCGCACGGGACCGGTCAATGTGGCGACACTTGGGGGAGGCCTATGTCCAGCAGTGGACGTCTTTCGGCTGAAATGATGATGAATGATGAAAAGTTTGTTATGATAATATAACAGCTGATAAGTTTTCTAAGAACCTTAATTAAGAGCAAGGTATAGGCTAATATGTAATCCAGTAGCAACACACGAGTGTCCAAATTAAATCTGTGAAAAGTTTATGACCAATAAACTGATACTCCTAGCTCAGTGATTCTCAAACTTACCGTCTTAATTGTTATCCAAAATTATTCATGAAGATAGTAGACTAAACTGAATTCGACAGCAAATACATCATGAGTATATTATCAAGGTTCAAAAGAAGATGTAGTGACAGAAATTGAAAAGATGGTTTGGTCATGCTGAGAGGATAAAGGAAACACAACCAACGTTGAGGACAGACGTGAGTGGAATCGGAGGGAGAGGACGCCGTAGAAAGACATACTGTCCTTATTATTTATGTTTTTGGGAAAGGTCTGGGGGTTTAAAATGGCCGCTTTAGCAGAATCGTAACATGCATCACGTTAAAAATTTGAAATTCTTAAAATTTACTTTATGGCTAATAATTTTTTTTAACGTGTTTCTTATTATGATTCTATTATAGCGCCATTTTAGGCCCGCTGGTGTGGTGTGTGACCAGAGAATTACATATAATTATGAACGTGGATGAACCAAAGCAGGATGTAGGTAAGCAAATAAAGACCTTAGGAGGCAGCGTTCGGTATTTTATCCCTACCTCCGTGAGTATTGGGGTCCATCAAGAATAAACTAAATAAAAAAAAGAAATACGCCAAAATGAACTGATAAAAGTTAATCAAAAAGAATTGGCGCAAGTAAATAAAAAAACATCAAAAAGATGGATAAAACGATTACGCGGAAGGGTGTGCCTACGGCTTGGCGCTGTTTCAAAGTAAAACGTAGACTACGTTTATGGTGAAGAGAAACAAACAACTTTAACTTTTTGGGCCTATTTTATACATCATATGCATGTTTTAGCATCTTCAGATAAAATCTATCTACCAGAATAAAAATGGACCAGAATTTTGACCATATATACGATGCTTAACAGCACTTTATAATTCCATAGCAATAACGATGATAAAGGAATTCTATTGATCGGCCTATGTCAATGGAGTTAAAAATCGTCGTAGAAATAAGAATCGCTATGAAAGCGATTATCCCCTGTAGACAGAACAGAACAGAAGTCCCCGCGCAACTTTGTGGCTACATTGAAATTATAACCGTATTACAATTGTTTAAAAAAGTCAAAGTCAAAGTCAAAATTGTTTATTGCTAATCCATAATGTACAATTACAGGTGGTAAATAAAAACATAGAAACAATTATGGACCCTGTCGGGCACAGCAAATTTAGTAAATCTGTAGAGAGGAAGACCGCTTTTTTACTTTTCAGTTTAAAATATTTCATATCCTATTAAGTATTTCATAATCCTATACATTTACTTATTCTATTAATATTATACTATCCATTATTTTCAATCCATTAATTTCTTATATATTTAATTGTATTTAAAATTGCTTAAATGTTTAGTCGCTTGAAAAATGATCATTATTTATAGCATCGTAAAATCAATATCAATTTAACACACAATTCAAAAGAGCCGAAAACCACGTGAGCAAGTTCTGACGTGCTCATACTACCATTTATCCTAATTTTTCGCGTAAGCTCGCGTTGACGCGTGCGTCCTCGCGCGGTCTTTCTCTTAATGTCGCAACGTCTCGAAGGTTTTTTCTTTTCTTGGTGTGAATTGCGCCCAGACGAGGCTCGAGCCTGCGCAAGGATTTTCCTTTCTGTCTGAATTGACATGTTAAGGCTATTTGAAGGTTTCTGGAACGTTGAGAACCTTTGCTTTCATAAAGCTATTGTTGATTGATAATAAAGCAACAATACTGGTTTCATAGCCTTTCCTTTATCGTCTCTGCGGCCATAAATGTAATTATGTCGGCCACAGCGTCGGATCTTCGGAGGTTGATGTCTTTATCTAGACTCGATTAAGTCCAAAATAATCTAATACAGAATGTTGGATGTGATGTTGCGAGGTTTTAGTATGGACTAACTATACTCGTAGCTACAAAAAAAAACATGAGAGGAGTTTGTAATCATCTTCTTCGTGATCTTATGTTGATTGACCCACGGCGTCATCTGTGGTAGTGCAGTGGTCACTTTGACTGCAGCTTTTGGGGCACAAACGGCAGGAAAGAAGGTGTTTAATCTGCGATGCAACTCCACGTCTACATCCTTAAGCTGCTTCGTCGAGGTATTTTTACACTAATCTGCCCACTTTGGTTCGCAGTTTGTATCGAAACCAGTGAAAATATAGAAAGGCCAATTATGTACATCTAATGGTGAAATGTATACATTTCACCATTAGATGTACATATACCTGGTGATAAAAAATAAATGATGATTAAACTCTGTGTTCGAGTAGGTGTAGACGCCAGCACATCAAAATCAATCTGTCAAATTTCTATAATAGATTTTCAACTCTATCGATGAAGCACTAGGTTCAAGGTTGATTGGGAAAACTTGACAGTTTCAGGTATCTTAATGCTTGATGTGCTGGCGTCTGTACCTAACTACAGAATTGGAAGAGAAAATAAGGTAGTGCTGTTTTTAAAATTTAATAAACCAGTCTAAAACCATTAAATAGCGCAAAAAGTACAACTAAAATGAAATTGTAAGCCTTTATTTGTCTTTCTTTTTGTAGATCCATTCGTAACATACAACGAAACTCCTAACTCGATGATCAAATAAAAATTACAACAAAAAGGGTAGATACCTCCGTTTGAATTAACTTGAGTTTCCTTCCGACCCGGCAATTTGTACAACATAGTAAAAGCTGATATTTGTTAGAATAACTTTATTTGTTAAGAAAATAATGTTGCTGATTCATAAAAGATTTAGTTAGAGAGAGATTTTAAAGAGTAACCATGGAATTTTTTTGCCAGTTCTTCTCCATAGGAAACGACCAACCCAAACCGCGCACCTTATCTCGACGTGCCTTTGTCAGCCTATGTGAAATAAAACATTTTGATAAATGTGTTTTTATTTGGAAACTATATCATAACGTTAACCTATTAAATAAATAAATATCGCTGGACATTACACACAGTGCCATCTAGTGCCACACTAAGCAACGAGGCTTGTGTCGTGGACACCAGATAGTTGATATACTACATAGATACTTTTTGTTTGTAAATACATACTTATTACACTTATCATCCATGACTCGGAAACAAATGCCCATGCTCATCACACAAACATTTGCCCCGACCTGGATTCGAACCCGGGAACCTAAGAACGTAAGGCAGCCTCACTACTGCTGCGCCATTCGGGTCATCAAATTTGCACACCAACAACTCAACAACTGTGATACACACAATTCTTGAGTTAACTTATTTACTTATTTAGGAATAATCATTCTCCCGATGCATGTTAAGGCAAAAATTCACGGAGACTTGGGACCTATATTTTACATGGAACGAATTTCGATATGAAATACTAGTAAAATCGGCTGCAACTGGCCAGTGACAGTTAACATCACTTTGGCAGGGCCTACACAGATTATTTTGACTCGTATCACTTATCACAACATTGGCAAGCTTCAATTCACATCAATAATATCCCAATATCCCTAAAATCAACAACCTCAATATTCCTCAATAGAACATTTTTTCATCACGTTCCATTTATCAGGTCATGCCCTTTTGCATTTTGTTATTGACCTTTTCATCAAGCATACACGATCCCTAATAATTGCTTTCGCGGTTTGCGTGAGTTTGCACATTTTCTCTAGTGGTTTCATCAAATTAGTTTTAATTTTCTGCTCTCTCTTCTCGTAATTTAATAAGCTCCTAAGTATAAAAAAAAACTTAAGACTTTTTGTGAGTTTGCATTTTATACTAACAATTTGTCTTGAAAGTAATTAATAGGTTAAATAGGTTTTTGAGAGGTGAAAGTGTTATTAATTTCGTTAGTTACAGAGAGCTTTTTGCCTCAACCTCGTGATTTGATACCTTGTTTTTAATTACGATTACTTTCTTGTCCGTGATATTTAATATTTTATCAATTAGAGTTGCTTTGTCATAATTATTAATTCGTTTTAATTTATTTATCTTTAAAATGTTATTAAATAATTTGATTTTCTTTTGTTTTTATCCGATTGAAAATCGTCTGCATGGTTTTTCAAATGAAAGTGTGGAATGGCTAAAGTTTATCATTACATACAACAAATTAAAATAACCGGCCAAGTGCAAGTTGGACTCGCGCATGAAAGGTTCCGTAACATCGTAGTATACCCTTTATTTTTTTATTAATTTATATTATTTAAGTTATAGCGGCAACAGAAATACACAGTCTGTGAAAATTTCAACGGTGTACCTATTACGGATCATGAGATACAGCCCGCTGGCAGACGGACGGACGGACGGCGGAGGCTTAGTAATATGGTCCCGTTGGTTACCCTTCAGGTACGGAACCTTAAAATGTTTTGCCCACTGACACGCCTCAGCACACAGCCGAATAACGGTTATCTGGTGAAATAAACAGAATACAGGAATCTTTAGTAGTTTTTTAGCTTCAGAAGTCGGTGACTTCTGTGTGTTTGATTCAGTTTCTTTGCCACCGACTTCTGAAGCTAAAATTATTTTTCACTTTGTTGTGTTTTTGAAGTCGTTTTTTTTACAAAAACGTTTTTTATTTTAATATTTTTATCTAATATCTTATACAAATATTAGATAAACATTTATTTTAACATAACATAACATCACGCCTGTAATTCCGAAGAGTTGGGCTGAGGTGTACCCAGTAGGACCTACACCCACATTTCGCCAGTTATGTTTAAGTCCCATGTGATAGGGGGCGAGCGCTGGCGCACACGCTACAGACTCCATGACTGCTACTGAGAAATTCCTGATGGAAAAACCCAATAACACTTTGCCCGACCTGGGAATCGAACCCAGGACTTCATGCTGAGTAGTCGCCACCACTAGACCAACGAGGCAGTCATTTATTTCATATTTGTTAACAATACATGTCATGGTAATAGGCTTATCCCAATAAAATGGAACCTAACAGACCGAACTGTCGAAATGTGGGTGTACTGTACACATCTGCATACCCCCTCAGAGCATACAGGCGTGATGTTATGCTATGATTTTCACGACCGATTTGCTGTCTATAATTGAAGAGTTCCATTGCATAACTCCGAAGATCACCATCAGATCTTCACCAAATTTAAACGGGACCACCGTGAAGTAATTTTCTTCCAAACAAAAAAAGAATCATCGAAATCGGTTCACAATTGGCGAAAAAAAGGCTGAACATACACACAAAAAAAAAACAGATGAATTGATAACCTCCTCTTTTTGGAATTCGGGTAAAAACCCAAATGTAACAACATGAATACAAATGAAACTAGTACTATTGCTCTCGACACAGCGACCGCGCTGGTAACGTGATCAAAGATTGATTCATAAAAGTACAGTCACTACCGTCAATTTTATAGTACCTTTGCAAAAAAAGAACAAAAATCAATACAGACACTTTTTGATTCTTGCATGTATAAATCATGCTATCTTCCAATACAATGAAAAGTCGGGTAAAAAGAGGACAAAATTGCATACATTTGGTCAGTTTTTGTGCAGGGCAAGAGCAACGGACTTTGAAACGAGTTATGATAACCTCCGTCTGGCGTCAAACGCAAAAATCACCGCCGTCTGTGACAGTTTTTTTGCCGAAACATCGTGTTTCGTGAACTCTGTAAAAACCTAGTTTTGTTAGTATTACTGATTTATGTGTGAACTGTTTTATTTCAACTATACATTCCTAGAAGCCGAGTGCAATTACACAAAAGGTGGAACGAAGTTTATAGTGGTCGGATTTTCATTGAACTTTTTTATTTTCTTTGGAATATTTTTTTTTCCTATAATATGACTAACTCTAAATTCGACGAATTCATATTGAAGCGTAATAATGTAACCTGCGAGCATCCATTAAATGCTAATTTGGTCTGTTTCTTTGTTCATTGTTGTCGTTGTAATGCAATATTTCAAGTATTTTTTGAAAATTTCCTATTCTGCAATTATTTCTAAAATATCGAATTTGAAGACTAAAATTTCTGTATAACTGGTAACTGGTGCTTTTTCAGAGATATACAAAGTATTAATGAACACCATTTTCATGAATGTAGTGACTTAAAATTCATTCGGAAATGTTAGAAAATTGTCTATGTTAGTAAAAGCATTTTTTTTCAAATACTGCTATGAAACTCAACGTGCAAATTATTGTCTAAATCCTCATTTTATTAGCTATCTAACGAGATATAATAACTCGAAAAATATTTAAGGATACTTGTTAAATATTGGTTACTGCTGAAAAAGTAAAACATGACAAATGGCCCCTATCGTTAAGAAGTGGGAGTGGTATCGGTATCGGTATTGATATTAACTTGTGCACAGAGACCCAAGCTTGCAACTTATCTTAGATAGAAATCGTGAGAAATGGTTACGTTATAATTACGAAAAAAAACGTCCCATGAAAATGAAAATCCGACCACTATAAGCTTCGTTCCACCTTATTGTCTAATTGCACTCGACTATAGCTTGGATTATGTTTGCATAATTTACAAGAACAACACGGTTACATCGCAAGAAAAAAAAACTATTTTAATTTGGATAGACACTAGGTCAGTCTCCCTCACTGGTCAGTTTATACAATTCGACATTTTCGTCGATTGGTGAGTTTTGCTGATTGGACAGAATTTTGGCAATTATAATGCTAATCCTGAGAGGTATATTCCATCCTTATACTAAAATATTATTGAACTACGTAAAGCCAAACAGGCCAGTTAATACCATAATACCGGAAGCTGACTGTACCCTTTGAAATCTGCTTTGATTCGGCTATCACCCGTTTTGGTATTGGATTTGACGTTAATTCGCTTAATATGTAATATCAGAATATCGGAGTACGAAATTGTCAATTTCAATGTACAATAGCGATCACTTCCAATCCAGGTTTCGATATCAAATTGAAGTTGGAAAAAATTGGGAAAACCAGTTAAGTTATCTTCGGGTTTTCGCGTTTCCTAATCCTAAAATCGAATACAGTGCGATATGGAGCTGCTATATTATTAGTACTTCGATAAGAAGTTATAGAAGTACTAGCGGACGTCACGCGGTTTCACCCGCCTAGTTCCCGTTCCCGTGGGAGTACGGGGATAAAATATAGCCTATGTTACTGGCTGATAATATAGCTATTCATCCATTGCTGAAATAATTTTTCTAATCGGTTCAGTAGTTTGCGTTTGTTTGGTCGGCCTTTTGGCCTCGTTCAGGACTAATTTCGTTTTTTTTTTCTAATGTTTTTTTCTTGTTAATTTTTATTAGTTTACTGATTTTTATTTTATGTGTATTGTCCTGTGCGAGCTAATAAATGGTTTTTCTTTCTTTCTTTCTTTAGTTTTTAGGTTTATTCGTTACATACAAACATACTAATCTTTCCTCTCTAAAATATTAGTATAGATAAAAAACAGGGTGTACACGTACCAGTTCTTCATCCCCTATAGGAAAGGGGGCATCCTCCGACCAGACGGGTGTTGTATCTGGTGGGCTACTTCCCGATAGTTGTCGTCAGGTTTTTCTACATATTATATGTTCTTATGTCGCAAATGACTTTAATAGCGTGATTTTGAATATTGACGTTAGTTTTGAACATTTGTTATGACAAATGTTCAAAACTAACGTCAATATACTATACGCCGTAGTACTTTTCGTGCAAAAAGTACTACAGCAACATATTGCTGTAGTACTTTTTGTTGTGCCGCTACGTAGTTGATGATTCATTGTCTTTATTTGGAGTTGCCTAGCGTGGTTATGTTGTGGTGTAAACAATATTTCAATTTAAATGTATAAGGGTGATTCTTCGAGGTGCCTCAAAACGCGGTCACACGGTCTTAATTTCTAACCTTGAACATTCCGTCTTAGGACCAAAAACAGATTAATCTTTACTTATATATGTGTATAATTTCAACACTAAACACCCAACATTATTTACAATGTTTATAAAAATAAACATCTAATGTCAAAAACGGGAGCAAAATCGGTGTTCTTCGCGCGTCACACTCGGTTCGCGTTCACGGCAAACTTTGATAACTTTTGTATTCAATTCATATAATTTATTATAATGTAATTCATCAAATTAATCGTGTTTAACTATGCATCATAAATTGTAAAGCACATTAATTGTATGTCTTATATTACAATTCTTAATAGACATTATGTCTCTGTCACACGATTTTGCTAGTTTCGCAAGCGCGCAACAAAACTGCACCTCTCTTCCAAAAGCGCCAACTTGTCGGTACACGTTTTAGCTGCACGGGTACTCCGTAGTATCCCGGTGTCAGTGGGGGAGATATGTACGTTCTTCGCTTCTAAACAATAAAAACACGCGAACACCTTCATAAGAAGTTGGCAGACTTGTCCCATAATTAATTAGGTAGTTTTTCATTATCGTTGTATTTTAATCTCTCTTGACTTTGTATATTTTGTTTGTATGTATGTATATATGTATTTATTGTTTTATTTTAGTATTTCAATATATATATATATATATATATTTTTTTTTTTCTTAAAACTTTTCTGTACTTGCACCTACTGTTTTGTGTCTGCATCACCCTAAGGTAGACTGGTAGAAAATGCCCAAGGCATTAAGTCCGCCTTTGTACATTATGTGCATAAAGTTTTAATAAATAAATAAATAAAAATACGAGGTAAGTTATTCTTTGAATGTTTTCAGGTAGCCATGGTCAAGAAACTTTCATGCGTATATTTTGAAGGATAATGGTTTATAATTTTCCAAATCATTTTGAATTAAGGAATAAGATAGATCTTCGAGATTATTCCCAAGTACTTCGTTTCTTCTTCTTCTTCTTCTTCTTCAACCCTTGGCCACCCAATGCTGAGTGTAGGTCTCTTCCAAATCTCTCCACTTTTGGCGGTACTTCGTTTGTTAGTTTACAAATAACTTTAATCGTAATTCTCAAAAAAATGTAAAATTTTCATAACTTTCGTGGCACAACTTTCGTGGTTATTTGTCCACGAAAGTCAGCTAGCGCACCATAAAAGCTATAAATCTCCACTAAATAATAACTATACATTTTTTGTGAGCCGTAGATGCACTTACTCGATTGTCGTGAAGCTCAAAAGAAAGGTGTTATGTATTTGTCTAGGTATTTATTATACATGCATGTATTTAATTTTTTTTATCTTGTAACGACTGGTAGAATGTGTTTCTGCTTGTATGTTTTCTCGTAGCCAATTTAACAGTTTACCCCACCCCAAACTGCGCTGTTTTGTCGATTGTATCCCTCTTGCTTAAAAAGTTTCGTAAATTCGTGGGCACCAAAATTAAAAAAAGAATATCGCTGTGGTTTATACATCGATTTACACATAATAAAAAATGTGTGTATTGTTGTAGCAGCATCTTAAATGTGTGTCCGTTAGATTGAAGATTACTCTAGAAAAAAATTCACCACGAAAGTGACGCGGAGAATACTTTTTGAGAACTACCCATTTTTTTTTTTGATGACTTCTCCCGCTCTGGGCGGAGCAGGAGGGTGTGTCAGACTTTTACTGACTAAAACCCATCCATGTTCCTTCATCGCCCTTTGTGTTCCGGGGCCACGGTATCTCTTTCGAACAGTCCCGCAACCCCGGCAGGCATCGGTCCTTGCGGACCCCTTCCTTTTTGCTGACTCTCTTTGAGGCGCGCGTGGAACACGAACGCGCCGTCGACACGGCCTGTCGTCATGAGACGGACGGACGGCGAGCTAGCCCATAGCCCACCGTCCACAGGCCCGCGCCTACGGTGGCCGGGGGCCACGTGGTGGCCCCCGACGCCCGGGGCGTCTCCCGCGGCGGCCGGGACGCTGTGAGGTTCTCTCCCTCTCACGTTCCGCCACCTCCTTCTCTAGCATTACTGCTTCGCAGAAGGAGGTGACGGCGTCCCATTCAGTCTCGCTCCGGACCATGGCTTGCACCAGGGCCGGACGCGAGAGGTCGCCGCCGCCAATCGCCGCTTCGAGGACACGGCGGTGCTCCGCCCACGCGGGGCACACCTCCACCGTGTGCTCCACCGTGTCCTCCGGTCGATCCTCGCAGTGGATTGAGAACTACCCATAAGATAGTAGTTAGTGGGTTTTATCTTTAGGATTCTAAGCAGCCAGGGATTTGTGCCCGGTTGATGGCGAAAGAACATAACCGTCTAAATGTGGATACAATAGTATCCACATTTCTGTCTAAATGGTAAAAAGTTTTATACTACATACATGCAATATTGTACATCGAATAGTTTGTCAAGTTTTAGGTAGAAAGTCAAGTTATGCCAAACTTAATCTTCGAACAGTGTATGAAGATAAATCTGGGTGTTGACACTATACCACGTTTAGCCATAAGTCGTTAGGTATAGTCAACAAGGCAAAATTAGTAAGCTTTAAAGAAGTTTTCTACTTAAGATTTATCTAGATTACTTTACACAAGTTTACCAACAGGTACTCAGATAATACGTCGCCCGTCATGTTTCTTAGTTCGCGGATTGCTTTAAACCAAGTTTAGACATCGTTGCTGTTTTGCCGTGCTCAAGTTTTATTGTCGCTATGTTTACGTAATGTGGTGTATCATTTTAGTTTCGAGCTTCAAAGTTTAGAATATACTGATCTAAGCTTGTAGCCAAATGTTAGATTATAAGATTTCAACCTTCTTCAACATCTTATGTGCAATAGGGATGATATTGGGCTTACTTTTTCTTTTTTCACGTTAACAAAAAATGAAGACGATACAGTGCGTCGAAAACTCGTTTGACGTCACATTTGAGTACATTTTTGAACGGAAAGCGACGTCACAAGCCTCATTATCTTTGACGCGTTTTCATCTTCGTCAATTTTTATTAATTTGATAAAACAGAAACCACGATTCCAATATTTTTCGATAATCTAACTGACGGACTAAACAGAATGATATTTTTTTTCGTCAGGAATCATCTCTATTTCTACCTACAAAAGTAAAAAGTGAGATGTTATGATGTCTACGTTAATCTAAGTTTACCAAGCTTGAAACCCTTGAGGTTATTCAAATTTATCCAGACACTAACTCGCTCGTTGATATAAAAGTGTTGGTTAACGAAATTCGCTTTCTCGAACTTATTATCGTCACGTCAGCGAAAGAATTCTTTTAACTTTTCTCGTTCTTCATAAAATTGTTGAGAGGTCCATTTTCTTTCGTCTCTGTCATAATTAGTTGATTTACTGTAGATATTATTTTGGAGATCTAAAATTGGAGTAGGATATTATAGGACTCTATTTGTATGATTGGGTGGACCATTCTGTTCGATGGATTTAGTTAGTCTTGTGTCAGAATTTTGGCGGCCTACATCTCTCAAGTTCGGATGATTTTGTTCTTTAATTATTTTATCTTGTTTTTTGTATCAATATTTTTGAATCGTCGTGATAGGCAGTACCTCTAAATATCGATTAATCTCCGTATCAATATTTAACTATAATTTTCTATTGAGAATGCTGGCTAAAGTTACTGATTTCCCTTTTCAAAGCCCAAATATTAACTGTTTTACGCTGCGAATTACTTAGTTCACTCCATTTTGCGCTACCTTATTCAACACTTTCAAACTCATTTCAAACTCCCAATCAATGCTATAGTTGCCTAATACTTAGCACTTCAAGGTCCTAAAGCCTTCAAGTGTTTAGCATTGGAAAACTTGAGTATAATTTCACACGGGTTAATCAAAGTTCAACAAAAGTCCATGATATGGGTACTCGCCTAATTTCTAACACAACTGTTTACTTGAAGTTTCTTAGTCCTACCCTAATCCCAAATATTATAATCGGTCGATAGACCCTACTGCGTCAAAACAATATTTAAATTACAATTTAATAAGATTTTCTCGCTCACTCATACTAAAAATTGCACATATTTTATACAATGTATCGTTCAAAAAACTCACTTTTATCAGTGTAAACCCTTCTTGGAGTGACCTCTCTAGGTTCGGTACTACAGAACGTCACTTTAGACTCAAGCATCAATCAAATGATTCGAATCTAGTTTTAAGTTATGCTTAAGTATTGAGAGGCCTATGGTTTGTCTCAAACTATGCTACACCTCTTATTGTGCCCACTGAGCCCCAAAGCAGGTAGCAAGGAGACCTTTGCACTGCTACTGACGAAGTCGTGGAAGTGGCGAAGTTTTTGGTCGATTTCATTATAATGTCAGCAACACGAGACAAAAGACACAAGAAAAAGAAGAAGCGACCTTATTATGATGAGGACAGATCTTATAGTCCATAAGGCTGAGTTTGAAGCTAAGAATGTAACAACAAAACTCTTTATTACCCTTTGAACCAAAAATGTATAAAGAAAATAACATAATTGGTACTCCTAACTTTTGACCAAAAGGTGCGTCGAGTAGCGGTCAAAGTTAAGAGGCCTGTGGATTATAAAGTTATGCTCGGGAAATTCAATTTTCGGTTCGAGGGTTCAGGGATCAAAAACGTGCAATTTTGTGGAACTTTTGACACACCAGGTAATTTGAATAGGGTTTAACTTCTATTGTAGTGGACCGTGACATTTTAGAGGAGCGGGGACCGTAAACTTATAATATTGGAACGCTATAATAGAATTGTAACAAGTAATGATATTAAAGTTTTGTAGCAATTAGCTCTTAATAAAAATCTCTCTAAAAGTCTCTTTGGATGAGGGATGTACAGAACCGAGAAGTGAGGCAAAAGAAAGGGGAGTAGAAGGGGAATTCAATATAAAGGGTGTAAAACACCTCTTAACGAAGCCACTTGTCCTGTTCTCCTCGTCATTGCGATCATTTTTTTTGTTCTACACTATACCTGGGAACCTTCTAGTTATGGAGATATTGGGGGTCAAAGTTCTAACTTTTTGACAAGTTTTTTTCTAAATACAAGTTTTGAATGCAAGTTTTTACCTTTAAACACCTCCACGACCCCCGTACTATTCAATCCATCCATCAACATAATGTTTTGAGTGCGTTACATTGAGTTCTACCACAAAACATGATTTGTAACCCCAAAAAAATAAGTAGTTTCCCAGCAATCATTTTTGCGTAAAGTTACTTGGTTTGATGTACGAATGCTTGGTTGACGGCTTCGTGACGAGGTCTTTTACACCCTGTATAGATGTGGATGTACTGTTAAGTTTACCTCTGCGTTACCTCGTTACCTTCCTGGGATTACAGGCGTGATTTTATGTCATGACTTTATAATCAAGCTGCCAATTTAACTAATCAATAGGGAGAACTGGAAAGTGTAGGTATACCTACAACTATAAGTTTACAACCGGTAATCAAACTTCCGGCAGCACTATGTGATATGGGTACCGGTAGAAACAAGTGCTAACTTGTTTCAAGTTATTAATCAAGTTCCCGCCAACGTTTAATGTTACTAAATATGGATGTCGTCATGGAAATTTGATTTCGTTGCAAAATATAGTTATGGCATAGTTTTATTGGCTGGGTTCAGCATAAGATTCCAGGACTAGGATATTTAAAGGTTTACAGGCCTACTACATAACTAAGACGATGCCTGAAGAAGCTGAGCAGGTTGGGTGTGGTGACACTGGTGACGTGTCGCAAGAGCTATCATTTCTCCGTTGACAGGGCCGTGTGGTGGCCCCCGGCCACCGTAGGCGCGGGCCTGTGGACGGTGGGCTAGCTCGCCGTCCGTCCGTCTCATGACGACAGGCCGTGTCGACGGCGCGTTCGTGTTCCACGCGCGCCTCAAAGAGAGTCAGCAAAAGGAAGGGGTCCGGACCGATGCCTGCCGGGGTTGCGGGACTGTTCGAAGGAGATACCGTGGCCCCGGAACACAAAGGGCAATAAGGAACATGGATGGGTTTTAGTCAGTAAAATTCTGACACTCCCTCCTGCTCCGCCCAGAGCGGGAGAAGTCATTTGACGATTTCCGTTCCGAAAAAAAAAAAAAAAAATGTATCTTTACCCCCCTCTCCCCAACTTTAGTTATATAGAACTTTTAGTTATATAGATGCCATTTATAGATTTTCGTTCTACACTAGTTTGCAATGTTTTCAAGTTAACGGATAATTGAATACGCTACCAAATTCTGAGCTTTCAATTTTTAAACTATGAACTGTTACTATCCTGATGCGAGAGAAAAAAGTTTTTAGAGGACCAAGTAAATATTTCCCGTATTTTGATTTCTATTGTTTTTTTTTGGGTTGGAACACACACAACAACAACAGACCTACATGGCAAGCGCATAACACCCTTGCATTCTCAATTTCGGCATATTTCATTGCGTTTTTGCTCGATATGCGGACGAATTTTTCGACATAGGAAGCAATGTATTATGAATTTCTTCAAATTCCTGCGATAGAAAACTGTGCTACGAGGTGCATTTCTTTAATCGGACAGCCACGTTACTGTACTCATCATGGGAAGGATTCTATCTGCACTAATATTATAAAGCGAAAAAGTTTGTAAGTTTGAATGTATTGGTATATAATCTTCGGAACTACTGATCCAATTCCAATTCCAAACTAATGGGGAGTTACAATATCCACGAGTGTAAAATACTATATTAAAGTAAATGAAAGGATGTAATCGTAACGCGAGCGAAGCCGCATACAAAAGCCAGTCTATCATAGATAGATCCCAACATTACCACACATGCAACTAAAAGCCTGTAAGACAATATACGCCATCTAAAGAGGATCCCTTAAAAGCTGATGGATCAACTCTTGCCGGAGTTAGACGGCTATGATTGATGAGTACCAAGTTCGGTACTCTCGGCCCCAGAGGTATAGAAGGTATTAGACCAAGTTATAGGTACGGTAGGGTTGTAGAAATCGGGAATTGATTTTAGGACTCAAGTGGAAATTGGTGCTTTTATGATTAATCGTTTTGATGGTGTATATTTATAGTACAGCTAGAGCTCGTAGCTAAATAATAACAGCCGCTCGGGTCGATCTTTAGGTTAAGCCGTGCTTGCCTAGGTTGGTCTGTGGATGGGTGACCACCCATTACATACCAAGTTTCCTCCGTGCCTCGGAAAGCACGTTAAGCAGTTGGTCCCGGCTGTCATTTATAAATCTTTGACAGTCGTTACAGGTAGTCAGTGGCCCAAAATGTCTGACAAGCAGTCTTATCAAGGGGTATTGTATTACCCAGTACTAACTGGGTTGTGGAGGTCAGATAGGCAGTCGCCCCATGTAAAATACTGGTATTCAGCTGCATCCGGTTAGACTGGAAGCCGACCCCAACATAGTTGGGAAAAGGCTAGGCAGATGATGATGGTGTGGATTTATAGTTATCTGAGGAAGGCTCTTCAAGTAAATTAAAGGCTCTTCAAGTAAATTAAAGGCTCTTCAAGTTTATTTTACAAGAGCTTGCCCGCGGCTTCGTCCGTGTGGTGTATAGTTGAGTAAGAAAAACGAGGTGGAACTATTTCTAAGAATTTCTCTTTTAAAAAGTGTTCGTACTACATTTCATGAAATTAAAGTTCCCTGTAATGGCAGAAACAACAAATTCTCATTTGTTTCGCGAGTCGACATATCGGGAATCGACTTATAGGGAATGATTCTGAAAAACTATATAATTTTGTAAAAAAATGCCACGAGAATGAACTAAGATGACATAAAGAAACCTATGTTCTTATTCAGGTGGCCTACCAACGGACTTTTATAACAGTATTGTTTTAATCTTACTTCAAGGTGCGAAAAAGATAGCGATAGACGTCCTATACCTAAAGCTCCATTTCTTTCCCACACAGGTTATGGTCTACCCGTCTGCATCAAAATCTGTTCAATCAAACGTGAAGACGTGACTTCACAACGACATCCAAACTCGTAAACATCCAAATCTTTGTAATTGAAACAGAAGTACAATAATCAGAAAGGCAGATTTGTATAATAACAATTAATTTAATTACTTCAACATTATTTGAACAGAGTTTCAGCTTAATCGTATAATCGCAGCGACAGGAGCGAAAATTATTATTTTTTTTTTTTTTAGTAGGGACCACTCGCAGTTGCAACGCGCTAAGGTTGCTTAACTGCTTAACCGGACAATCCTGTGGTGGCCAAAAATTACTTTAAGGCCCCCAGCCAGGGCTTACAAGCTAAGAATTAAAATTAAATGAACGGTCATTAAGGGCACCCCCTGTGGGGTTCGGGCCTCGGCTTAGTGCGTCATTGATGAGAGGGCAGCAAGGGACAACAGGCTGGGTCGGATCATTAATTGGGGAATCGGTCGTTACATGCTCAGCGTCGCGGGCTGCCTCGTCGAGCAAGGGTCGGGCAGTGATGTTACTGGGGGGTCGCGGAGGGCCTCGGCGGCGGGGCCGGATTCGCGGTTTGTATCGGTTCTTGTGTCTGTTTTTGAGTAATGTGCTGGTTTCCCTACAACTGTCTTGGAGAAGGGTGATGGGATCATCGGGTGTGGCAAGAGTGAGCCTAGGACGGCGAATTCTAGATATCATGGAGAGAGCGTAATTGGCTGCTGAGGAAATCAGGGGGTTTGGGTGTTTTTCGGCCTTATCGAAAAAACCCTTTGTTAGGCGTTTCATGAATTGGGCTATGGTGGGGATCTTGAGGTCAACATGGAGTTGCTAATTCCTAACGTACCATGGGGCTCCCGTGGCCTTTCGTAAGAATCGGTTTTGGAGGGTCTGCATCTTATGGAGGTGATAGGGTTTGGTATGCGCGAAAACGGGACATGCGTATGTCATGATAGGCCTAATGCACGCGGTGTAAATACGCAATTTGCACCTAAGTGACAATTTGCTACGTGCGTTCAGGACAGAGTGAAGCCTACCGAGAGCGAAGGCGGCACGCGAACGCACCGTCTTAATGTGCTCACTGAAGTTTAGGCGCTGGTCTAAGATAACTCCTAGGTACTTGGCTTGCTTTTCCCATGGGATCGGCTTGCCAAACATGGAGATCGGTTGAGGGATGGGGGGGAGACGACGGGGTCTAGAGAAAAGTACCGCCTGGCTCTTGTCGGGATTGACCTCGATTCTCCAGGAGCGAAAATGAGCTTGCATGGCGTTATATAGCTTTCCCCCCACCGGAGGCGTCCGGCAGTTATGGCGGTGGCTTGGCTTGGCTGCCATTGGCTTGCTAGAGTGGCGCACTGTGATTGGCTGAGGCAGTGTGTTGTAACATAATATTTGTAGAAAACTTAGAAGACAAAGTAGATTAAAGAAAAAAAATAAAGAATAAGAATAGATTGGTCTCTTGAATTAATTGTACGTATTTTGTGGTAAAAATGCCCTAAGGGACCTCATGCAGTGTGCGGCTACGACCACGACTTGTCGTATGAACGGTTGCTATCTTGAACAAAACGGTCAGACGCGGTCGAGCGACTAAAGTTTCTTTGCGTAGTGCGCGCAGAATTTGACTACCAATTTTCCGTATTTTCGAATTACACTCATTTTATGACAGTTGTATGAAATACCTATATTTTTTAACTTACCTGCATCGTGTCCCACTGCTGGGGAAAGGTCTCCCCTTTCCCCTTCCATAACTTCATATCCTGTGCGATCTCTGGCCATGTTAGTCCCGCAAACGTGATAGAGCTACAACACGACAAATTGTCTTTTGTATCAATTTGATAAACAATTAATTTCCCTGACTGCATCTGGTTCAGATCTGTGCTGAGATTATAACAGGCAGAGACTACTGATAAATTAGGATTACAAATGTTTCGTGACTTTGATTTAAAATCAAATGTTAACAAATCTTAAAACCGCGCCCTTCACGACGCCGTCGCCTGCCCTTCGTCATATTTGTCACCTTGAAAACCTTGCTAAAAATAATTGAAAATTAATACCCGGCTATGTTCTGAAATCCAATTTCCTTGAAATAATCTGTAGCCTCGTCGCTTCGTCATCCTTCGGGCTGTTTGAAGCTTCGGCACGTAAATGTATTATTGCTATTTTTTTTATAAAAACTGGTTTATCTATTCACCTTATTTTGTATCCTGTTTCTTTAGAGGTAATTCAAGATTTTACGTCGACATTTATGTTAATTTTTAAAAGTAATCTCTATTACTATGTGAAATACTGTATGTAAAATTCGTATATGGACCGGAGTCACGAGCTGCTGAGCTGTTCCACCTCGCAAAAACAAGGAGACATATTATACTGAATTGATGGCCAGCCTTCAGTAATTAATTGTATAGGCTCTAGAATAAGAAAAAGATACATGTTACATAAAGTCTTCTTTTGTTTAGACTAGCGACCCGCCCCGGCTCCGCACGGGGGTATTCTACTAATGTAGTCGTATGTATGTCAAAACATTGACGTTTCCGTGCTGTATCTAAATTCAATTTTACTATAAGTATAAGGGCCTATTTCACGATGTCCGAATAGATTAAAAAAAAAGTGAGCCGTCACGGGACGCCTGACAGATGTGAAACATCGAAATTATTTTGTACTATGAGGAACTCCCGCCTGATCACCACTAAACTGATTTTTGCTTGCACTCGCAACATAGAAACCGTTGACTTTGTATAGAAATAATGAATGTAAAGATACCGATCGGCCGAGCGCTCTGACGACGCACGCCAAACGAGAGTTATTGTTGTTTTGCGCGCCAAAGTTGACGCTTACCTAATAGGCCTAAACTTTAAGGGGGCGTGGCTCGGCGGCTAAGCATGATTTAAACAAAAAAAAGTTTTAACTGATCAGGCGGAAAAGACCATAACTGTACAAGTAATATGCTTAAAAAAAGTCAATATTATAAATAGACAAACACATAAAATAAAATAAAAACAAAATAACTCGATTCACAAAAAGAAAATCCTTATGCTGCGATCGAACTCGAAGTCACGAGATTGTAACCCAGTGCTGTGCCCCGAGACCAGCTGGCTTGTTGTAAACCGTGGTGAATTTGTAGATCTTATGCTGCTTCAACAGGTCAGTAATGTTCGGGATTGTTCGGGCCGGGTTGACAGCTTAACAGTTGGCACGCCATTTTTTGGTTTTACCCGCGCCTATAGATGTTTCACATCAAAAATGGAAATTATATGAAATTATCCAAGCCAGGTAAGTTAACGGGAACTTAGCCGCAGGTGGTGCAACCTTACATAAAGGGTGTTAAAATCCTCTTAACGAAGTCGAAAGGCACTTGTTCTCCCCGTCATTGCGATCATTTTTTTGTTCTACACCATACCTGGGAACTTTCTAGTTACGGAGATATTGGGGGTATTTTTTTTTTTTTAAACAAGTACCTGCATGTTTTTTAATGTAAGATTTTAACTTAAAACACCCACGACCCCCTATTACTACTGCCTATTCAATCCATCCATCAACACAATGTTTTTAGTGCGTTGCATTGAGTTCTACAACAAAATATGATTTTTCTCCACAAAAAAAAAAAACGTTTGCCAGCAATAATTTTTGCGTAAAATTACTTAGTTTGATGTACAGAATGCTTGATTGACGGCTTCGTGATGAGGTTGTTTATTCCCTGTATAAACCTAAATCCATACAATTATAAATATGAAAGTTACTCATGTCTGTTACCTTTTCATACCTTAATGTCTAAACGGATTTCGGCATACAGGGCCGGTTAGATTCAGGTCGGCAGGTCGGTAAACCTGGGTTCGGACATAGAATACTTTTATTCCAGTAGTCAATTCCCATCAGAAAATTTTGAGCCTCCAAGTGCGAAGCCGACGGTAAAAATCGCTTAAAAATCCATTATACAGTTTAGAACTAAGCGACCATTCAAACAAAGACGAAAAGTTAGTGATTTTATTTCATGTTATTTATAGATAGATGATTTTCTTTTCATGGAAAGTTTTCATTACATAAGTTAACTCCTACAGGGGTGCAGGTGACATTTTAAGCACAAACCAGTATGAACAAGTTATCAAGTTTTTAATTAAGGATCGAATCAAAAACATTTAGGGTCCTTGTCGGGTAAAAATATTCAGCCCAAAAGCTGTTGGTTTACCGCCATTTTAAAATCAAATATGACGTCACTAAAATGTAAATAACATGAAACCCGGTCAATTACTCAACCTCACCTGCAAAATACTCAACAGAGCCGTCTAAAAACAATTGAAGCCCTAATTACCAGAGGTTGTGCATTGACAAAGGAGTTGTTGACTGCTTACTAGTTGGAGGCAAAATTGCAGCCTCTTGACTTCCACCCTCCTCCCTATCCTCAACCCGAATATAAGGGTCCTTTCACTTTGGCAGTTTCTAGGCATTTTTTTCATCACGCCTCCGTGCGGTCAACTTTAAGACAGTCCCAAATAACATTTGAACTTCGAAAAGCACTCTTAAAACTGTGAAGTAAAATCTTCATCAGTTTCTAATGTAGCCATGAACGTGTGGTAGACTGTAAAGTCATACTGTTGCATCTGCTCAGCAAACGCAGTGAGCACAAACAGTTTTAATGTTCCCACTACTGGGACGAAGGTGTCCTCTCCACGAGATGGAGTTCTCAACACACGTGCCCAGAGCTGGATAGTGAATGCTACATGTTTTCAAGTTTGTGGTACAAGAACAAGTTTTTCTTCACCATTAATAGAGCATGTTTTAAGAAATAATAAACACAAATAAATGTGACAGTTAAGGTTCGAACCTACAGTCGTTAATCGGGAACATTACTACTGGCCCATCACTGCTCTCGTCTTGCTAGGAAATTGCCAAGAAAACGCAAGTGTACAAGGACCTTCATCCCTGCCAAGGACGGAGATTGCTAGCATTATAATTATTTATCTTAGTGTAGCGTTGCTCTTAATAAGTTAGTGTGTATGCACTTTAAGTTGTTGAAAACTCTGATGCAAATTATTTTAATTGGACTATTGTAACTGAAACTCAATTGAACAATTTGTGCTAAATTGGATGTAGCAGGGAAAGGGAATACAGTGAAATAAAGCTCACAGCTAAAGAAAAGGAAGAATTTGCATAACAAAAGGGTTCCTATTTTATTTTGGTCTCAATAACAGATTTTGTCGAATCATACATTTCAGTAAATCTCATACGTTTACTGCACATAGTGTTCCTTAATCCTTTTGAAGACATTATGGTGGAACTTAAATAGTCGTGATAGATAGACGTTAAAATCCTACTTCCCCCATCCCACTTCCCAGTAATCCTACTTCCTAATAGTATTTACTACTATAAATGCAAAAGTTTGTCCATACATCCATACTCACAAACTTTCGCGTTTATGACAAACATCCATATGTTTGTTACTCTTTCACGCAAAAACTACTGAACAGATTTGGATGAAATTTTGCACACAGATAATTTATAACCTGATACTTTTTATTCTGGTAGTATGATCCTGTGGCACAGTTACCAACCACGCGGGCGAAGCCGCGGGCACAAGCTAATATTATAAAATTATGCGAAAGTTTGTGAGGATGTATGGACGTCTGGATGCTTGATACTCTTTCGCGCAAGAACTGACCGGATTTGGTTGAAATTTGGCACACAGATAGTTTATAAACTGTATATTAACTAACTAACTTAAACGTTTTCTACGGGTAAACAATTTCAGTATCCACCACTTACGTGGTATCGATAAAAAGACACAGATCTCTTAGAAACTCGAGTAGTGAGGCTTATTGGACAGCTTATTATTCGCTCATAACCAAACAGTGGAACCTTCCCACAACTTTTATTTATTTAACAACATACATCTACCATTACAGTAACCAATGCGGTAAATGCGCCTTAATTAATACTTAATTTAACTTACTTAATTGTTACTTATAACTAATACCTATAGCTAATTACAAACAAAGCATTCCTTGTGAATTCACTCAGAGAACAACAGGTCGGTAGGTAGGTCTGTCTCACTCGCTATGAGGTTGAGCGTGCGGAGTGCACGCGTCAGCGGCGCCTCCTTCAGAAGGTTGGTCCGAGCACGCGGTTCCACTAGCAGTCGTGGCTGCCGTCGCCGCCACACGTACCTGTCCGGAACACACAGACTCACCTGGCCTAAACTACTTACTTAAATCCTACCCAACTGGATCACACAAAGGCTTCTCACAAACCACTAACCAGGGGTTCCTACTGCGCTAGTGGTGTATGTGGTCTGTTTGATCGGTAACACCAACACATCACGTTTGTAATCTTCGAAGGCTTAGGCAGAGGTGTACCTTATACTTCCCACATTTCGCCACCTATGTTTAAGTCTCCTGTAATAAGGGGCGAGCCTATTGACATCAGCCGAGCACAAATCAAGATTCCGTGGCTGCTACTGAGTAATTCCTGATAGAATTTATGACTTTGCAAGTTTTGACGTATAAACACAGTGATTTCGAATAGTAGCATTACAAACACATACTTCAGTTTTATTTATTTGTAATAGATTTAATCCAACCATTTATACAAAATATCACGCGTAATAAACGATGACTTAAGTTTACTTGAACGAAGAGAGACAACTCCACACTGCATTGGCAAAGGAATTTCTCTCTCCAGTATTATTTTAATAACGTACGGTCGAACAAGCTATTTGGTTTACATTTTACAATGTAATTTGTGGGTGAAACTGTAAATCAAATAGCTTGTTCGACCGTACGTATGCACTACTTATTTTAAACCTTTTACTATCCTCGAGCAAGTTAAAAATACGGTGGATTTTATTGGGATTCCGTTGGACAAGTTTTTAACGAGATTTCAGGTGTTCGTTAAGCTTAATGTGAACTAGGGCGTCATAATTACGAGCTTTGGTAGGGATTTTTTAATCTCTTTTTCTACATTTGTTGTTTTTTTTTTGAGGTTTTCTTAAAAGTAACTGGTATTTGTGTATATTAAGCTGTTATGTCTGTTCGCACTCATAGTATACTTTAATAGGCATTACCAATACTTCTCATATATTTTTAATTATCAAGGCAAACTAAAAGCCCGCTTCCTCAAAACAATAAATGCGTTTAGCGCGAAATGTTTTAAAACATCGTCCTGTTTCTATCAATCTTTAGAAGATGACAGAGACAGAACGACGTTTTAATCACTTTTAATGTTAAACTTATTCAGTGAGTAAAAGGCTAGGCAGATGATGTACTGTGCACTTTATTTCAATAATTTATTTTAGCCCGCTTACAGTGGTGTAAGCGGGCTAAAATAAATTACATATGCTGGGGTCAGCTTCCAGTCTAATCGGATGCAGCTGAATACCAGTATTTTACGTGGAGCGACTGCCTATCTGACCTCCACAACCCAGTTTTGCACTGGGTAATACGATACCTTTTGGTAAGACTGGTTATCAGACTTTTTAAGCCACTGACTACCTGTAACGACTGTCAAAGAACTACAAATGACAGCCGGGACCTACAGCTTAACGTGCTTTCCGAGGCACGGAGGAAACTTGGTATGTAAGGGTTACCCATCCACAGACCAACCTAGGCAAGCACAACTTAACCTAAAGATCGACCCGAGTGGCTGTTATTGTTTAGCCACGAGCTCCTTAAGCTCTTCTCAGAACGGATGGCCGATGGGGCCGAAAAGTTCTGGAGTGGCGACCGCGAACCGGAAGACGTTGCTTTGAAAGTCCACCCACTAGGTGGACCGATGACCTGCTGGTGAAGGTTGCGGGAATCCGCTGGATGCGTTTCGCACGGGACCGGTCAATGTGGCGACACTTGGGGGAGGCCTATGCCCAGCAGTGGACGTCTTTCCGCTGAAATGATGATGATGATGATGAGCTCCTCAAAAATAATGTGTAAAAGAATAAAGTGCAAAGTACGTACCTACTATTAAAGGGTATCAAGACACTTGCGCGAAAGACATTTGCGCGAAGGACACTTGCGCGAACCCGTTTGCGCGAAAGGACAAATGCGCGCATGGACTTTTGCGCGATTGGACTTTTGCGCGAACGGAATTGTGCGCGCCAGGACACTTGCGCGAATGGACTTTTGCGCGATTGGACTTATGCGCGAACGGAAGTTTGCGCGCTAAGACACTTACGCGAATGGACTTTTGCGCGAAAGGACACTTGCGCGAATGGACACTTGCGCGAATGGACACTTGCGCGACTGGACTTTTGCGCTACTTCATGGCCATGTTATAAACATAACATCACGCCTGTTATTACTTGAATGTGGTTTTTTTTTTTGTTTTTCCGTCAAGGGTGTAGTTGATAATGCTGATTACGAAAATGAGGTCAAAATGAAAATCCAAGATGGCGCCGAGGACATTTTTTGGTTTTCCGTCATGGGTGTCGTTTTCATGGGTTTCGGGGACGCTGATTACGAAAATGTGGTCAAAATGAAAATCCAAGATGGCGCCGAAGACATTTTTTGGTTTTTCCATCATGGGTGTCGTTTTAATGGTTTTCGGGGTCGCTCATTATGAAAATGTGGTCGTCTTGGATTATCCAAAAAATGTCCCCGGCGCTATCTTGGATTTTCAATTTGATCACATTTTCGTAATCAGCGTCCCCGAAAACCATGAAAACGACACCCATGACGGAAAACAGAAAATTTTCCTCGGCGTCATCTTGGATTTTAATTTTGATAACATTTTCGTAATCAGCACTAACAACTACACCCTTGACGGAAAAACAAAAAAAAAAACCATCTTCAAGTAACAACAGGCGTGATGTTATGTTTACTCTACACAGTTAACCTCAGTGGCTATGAAGTCCGCAAAAGTCCAGTCGCGCAAGTGTCCATTCGCGCAAGTGTCCTTTCGCGCACAAGTCCATTCGCGTAAGTGTCTTGGTGCGCAAAAGTCCGTTCGCGCATAAGTCCAACCGCGCATTTGTCTTTTCACGCAAACGGGTTCGCGCAAGTATCCTTCGTGCAAATATCTTTCGCGCAAAAGTCCCAGATCCCTATTAAAGCACAATATTTTAGCCAAGATTTCTTTTGTTACAGGTAATCCAGAGCAGCGCATTTCTTTTCAAGATATCCCGTACATTCGCGAAGCTTTCCTTCCTAATATATCTTTTGATATCGACAGACTTTGACAGAAGATGATTTATGACTCTAAAGACGGCGAAGGAAATGGTCTTTATCAAAACCGCGACAGTCGTGTTTCAAAGTAAAGTGTCCTTCTGAAACGATCTTGTGATATTATGAAATTGTGATTAAAATTGAGCAATGTTATGGTTTCATCGGAATGTTTTATTTTTAACTTTAGTATTTTTTTTACTGAAGAAAAAAGAGAAGGAAAAAGAGGAGGGATTTGCCCAGCAGTGGGACACTCAATAGGCTAAGAAAAAAAAACTACTTGATAATTGAGTGTTTTTCGGTGTCTTCGGGTCTAAATATTATCATTAAGTGTTGGTTTGATGAACTTCAAGATGAATGTATTTTTAAAATACCATTACAATAAAAACAGTACCTATAATAATGAATTATAATAATAATAAGACTTAATGAGACTTGGCTTTTATGCTACTGTTCGACTGTAGGGCAAACCTAAGCAATTATTACTTCGCAAGATATTACAAATGGGTCACTAAACCGAATTATTAAAAAAAAACAAGCGATTCCAAACCAGAAAAATAAAATTGCAATGAAATAAAATTCATCGAGGTGTATGAGCGTAACTCATTTTTAACGGTGCCAACAAAATCACATTAGGGAGTCTGCGAATATGCAAAAGATGATATTACCAAGAGTTATAGCCATAATACTTTTAAATTCGTTTTATTTTTTCTTCCTATAGAAAACACAGGCCATTGTTTTAGAAAATTGTTTTCGAGCGCCGCGTCGCTTGCTCCCACAAAAAGGTGACATTCCTTTTATTGAAAGCGAGAAAACAAAGAAAGCGTTTTGTTGTATTCTAATAAATGTCTTTTATCCGAGGCAGTGCTTCAATTATTTTCCATAGTATTTTGTGTTGAGAAGTCTGAAGAATGTTATTAAGAAATAACCTCTCTTCCGATTTTGATTTTTTAAAGGATTTCTTTGTTTTTTTTTCTGTAGCTTTTGATTTTCAGCTGAACAAATTGTCGATTTTTCATAAATTCATTTTAACGGCATGCCTGTTATCTCCGACGGGCAAGGCAGTGAGGAATCTGAAGTGCACTCACATTTCAATATTTATTGTTATAGGAAGCGAGCCTATTACCATCAACCGGGCACAAATCCGTACTTTCGGCTGCTGTTGCGTAATTCAAGGAAATACCCAAAGTCACTTTCCTTTCATCAGTTTCCTTCACTCTTGGGAACTGAAATCGAGCCCAAGACAGCAAGCCATTTAAAACCAACAAGGCAGATTCATTTTATTTCCTACAAGCTTTTTTAGAGACATTTTTAATAGAACTATCTTTGACACGCATTCTTTTGCATTTAGCAACATTCAAAATCAATCTGCTTATAATTTGTAGCAATGACAGAATTTAGCAACCTACAGATTAATTAAAATCTAATATACCAATATTTAGAATAATCACTGAGAGGCTTCGGGGATTTGTGTGAAACTTCACGATTATCATAACAAAAAGATAGCTGAACTACAATAACATGACCATACGTAATTAAAAGCTTTTCGTACAACCGTATGTTTAATACCCGAAAGAAATACTGAATGGAATTTATAACATAATATTTTCTTGTTAAGTCAGCCAGTTACTTTGGTAGTTTCAGGAATATTCCAAAATATTGAGATAGATATTACCTTTTTCGGGATTAGGTACTTTACAATAGTTAATTGTTTTTACCCAACTGCCCTATAAGAAAATATATTACTATTGTAACAAAAGTTCAGGCCTTTTTGGTTGGAGACAGAAAAACTTCGTGTTTAGTTAACCTCGTTATATTATTATTCTTAACAATTAGAACTGACAAAGATCCGATTTTCACTATGCCTAATTAAAAGTGCAGTGTTGAATAGAAAATAAGATACGCAGGCACATCTAAATGAAATTCAGGATCAGCATTTGAATGCAGGACAACTATGTAATTTAGCAGCTTGATCTCACTGTACCACAAAGGTCACTATCGCTTATTTACAGAGCATTTGTATGTTAAGTTTTAAACCCACATCGAATATCCACTCTTTATGAAAGCTTACCACAATCGATTCATCACGGTTACCGCTCCTCTCGGTAATAACGATTGCGAGAATTAATTTAACTCTGTCTGCGTTCAGCGTTTATTATCACACATCACGCCTGTTATAAATGTAGGTTAGGCAGACAAACATTACACCCACATTTCGCTTTATGTTTTGGCTAATGTTGAGGGGCGAGAATATTGCTACCAACCTTGCACAAATCCAGAGTCCGTGGCTAGTACTGAGAAATCCCTGACAGGAAAACTCAATAACTCTTTGCCCGACCTGGATCATCACCAAGAATCTCTTTCTAATCAGTAGCGCTTACGAACACTAAACCAACGATGCAATATTACAATAGGCGATAATCTTAAAAAAATCTAATTAGTCCGTCAGATAGATTTCCAAAAAATATTGGACACGTATTTTTCCCTTTTTTTCGCAAACAAAAAATGAAGACGATACAGTGCGTCGAAAACTCGTGTGACGTCACATGTAGGTACACTTTGTACTAGTTTTTACCCACAAATGACGTCACAAGCCCCCACTCATGATCTTTGATGCGTTTTATCTTCTTCTTGTTTATTGGTCTTGTACCTAAAGTCGAGTTTTCCGAAAATTTCACCATAGCTAACTAGACCCCCGTCTAGTTATGACCCCTAGAGCCCAAATTAACCGCTGGTTTAAAAGTTTATATATATACTTATATGAATACGATGTATGTGGGGCGCCAAGCAAAATTTAGCCACACTCTACAGGTCGCAATTATGCATCGATTGCTTTCAAACTTGGCCCAAAAATCGAAAGGGTCAAAACTTAGGTTAAGTTCGTGAATGGGCGGAATTCGTCCTTGGGGGGCGGCGAGGGGCGGTTTTTCGAAAATCGTTTTTTTGGCCATAACTTTTTCCTTTGAAAAATTTTTGAACCGTTTAACATTTTTATCATTCAGAGTAAGAATACGGACAATTTAAAATTTAAACTTTTTTGATGCAACCCCTAACTTGGGGAGGGGGTTGAAGTTTTCAAAATTTTTAGAAAAAGAAATATATCTCCGAAACAGTAAACATTTTACCGTCGCAAATTTTTTTTTTTTAAGCAAATTGTTTATTCTACAATTTTTAATGTTTAAAGTTTAGCGATAAAACTAATAGTTTTCGAAATAAAAAATAATAACTGAAAAATTGAGGGTGTTTCCATGCTAAACTCTTATGGCAGGATTTAAAAATTTATGATAACCATTAAGACGTTTAATTGTCAAACGTCAACAAAGTCGTTGCTATGACGACCAAGTCTTTTAACATCTGACGTATTCATAAAGGAGGTACTGCAAACATAAACAAAAAAATACTGACAAAAAATCGGCCAGTGCAGCTGTGGCTAGCTATAGCCTCTGAATTTCCAGAATAAATATGGGTGGAACCTTCTTCGAAATTTACCTCCTCCTGCGGCTTGCCGAAGGGATTTTTTATTGATAATACGATAAAACAAAAAAACGTATCCAATATTTTTCGTTAATCTAACTGACGGACTAAATAGAATGATAGTTTTTTTAGTCATTAGCATCCCCTATTCTGCGAATTAATTTAACTCTACGTTTTCCGTTTAGTATCGGCACCATACTGAATTTGAATTTGAGGGTTTGTCGTTCTACATCCACATACATTATTGGTTTTGTGTTGTGTAATTTTGTTTGTGTTTGTTGAGGAATTTTAGGCATTTGCTGTGAGGGATTGGAATGTATTGTCCAATTATAATAAAATTGATTAGATTCTAGTTCCATTTTATGGTGTGTTGTAGTTGCAATTGTAAGGCATTGCTTCTAACAGTACCTTACTGATAAACCTGAGCATGTTCTAGTAACTGAACAACGATGTTTTCGAATAACAAAGTATTTCGTATGTGTTATAACATACGTTTGCCAAGATCGGTCTGTGGATGGGCCATCCATTACTTACCGAGTTTCCTCTATGCCTTGGAAAGCAAGTTAAGCTGTTTTTCCCAGTTTGTCAATTATGGATCTTTGTCAGTCGTTAAAGTTCAAGTCACAGTGGCCCGCAGCTGACCACCAGTCTAACCAAGGGGTAAAGTATTACCTGGTCTTAATTGGGTTGCTCAGGCAGGTTTAACAACCTTTAAGGGCATATCAGCCAATATCCGCAGTGGTGACAGTCAAGAAAAGTACATACATTGACACATTTTATACACCCCAAAAGCCGTTAGCATCGCTACACCTTTCCTTAAAAATGTGTAGGCCAAATACCTGGACATCTTTGAAGTTTTGGCTTATTGTTTTCTTCAGTGGCACGAGTAAAAGATTTTGTTTCTATTTTTATCATCCCTTTTATTTTTTGTGTAGTTGTGAGAGAAAGTTACGAGAACTACCGAGTTCACTGAGGGCCTGCCTAGTTTCACCCTTATGCCTTAAGTAATAAGGTTGAAAAGTGGTCGACCGTCAGAGAACTCGGTAGTACCACAGTAAAATTATAAGCAATAGGTTGACCTCAAAGAAACGACCGAAACGCTGACGTAATTAACCGAGCGCCCCATCCCCCGCCCGTAAGGATACTTCAAGGTGCGAACAGACTGATAGTCGCGCGATTCTTAACAATAAACCACACAGTATACCCAATAATAGCAACCCTAGCCCTCTGATCGACAGTAGGCATTGAATTCAAGGACTGTGACTTTGTACTGTGGTAGTACGGTGGGCTGCATCAATTGGGTACCCCAGTTGAGTATCTCAGTACCCCGGGTTCGAACGTAGGTGCTTTCAAAGAGGGAACCCACACCGTGAAGCTGACTGTACATGTCATGCTTGCTAAGGAAGATCGTCTATTTGTTTGAGTGTTTTTATTTAAAAGCAGTGGCTAATAAATTATCCTTGTTTGTACAGATTTCAATTTTCAATAGTTATTTTAAAAATGTACTGGAAAAATATCCTTGTTGTAGCTGTTGTGAACGAAAAAATAATTATAATTATTTGCTTACCTATTATTCACGCTTGTGGATAATTAAGTTTTGCAAGAAAAAAAAAACCACGGGAACCCAAAGGTAAAAGCTATCTCTTAGTACAATAGTCAAACAATACCTTGTTGAAACTAGAAGGTTAGCTGGTTCAACCTTCCGTGCTGATCAGAGTGACCCCGATGCGATGCTCCCAATGTCTGAGCTGTTCTATATCCGGCGTCGACATTGAACAGGGGTCTGTTGTGGCTGCAGTTAAAAATTGAACGATACAATATACTCCTTATCAAAAATTTTAAATATTCCCAAAGCTGAGATACTGTGTAAAGATATTATTTATTTACAATTGAGGTGATTTTTATAACCTTTGGTCATACACCCAAACCAAAAACTGTTTTATTTATAGGCTCTAGTGGTTATCAATAATTTTCTCACATTTTCTGCTCATAAGTAATACACACACGGACAAAATTAGGGGAACGTTGGTTAACGTAAATAAAGTAAGTGATTTTTTGAGATTGAATGTACCTACTATTTTTATATTGTTTTCGCTTTAATTGAGTGTGTTTGTTTATTTTATAAAAGAAAACAACAAATTGTGGGGTTGTTAGAATTTATTTATCGAGAAATAATAAAAATAGTCGTAACTGAAAAATATTGAAATGTTAAATTTAATCACTGTTCGTTCACTAACACGTTCGTTGCGCACTTCTTCCAAAACATTTCGGGTTTGAACAGCCGTTTAACGACGATTTATTAAAGTTTGCGTCCTTATAAAACGTCGTCTACGGCACTGCTTGATTTCTGCCTTGCCCTTGCCTGCCCACGTAAAATTCTGTCTGTCTGTAACGTTGTACATTACAGTGGATCACGGCTACTGATACACCCTACGTTCGACTGACTGTACCCTTAAGTTTAAAAACAAAAGTTACTTTTATTTTGTTCCCCTAATTCAAGAGTCACCCAAAAAAAAAATTGGTAGGTGCAATGTTTTTTTAACCTATTAAAGCCATTTTCAAAGTCCAGGGCAAACTAAAAAGAAAATCCTCCAACATTTAATCATGGATATTTCATAAGTACTAATTAAGTCACCAAAAGCAAAACAAGCCAAACTAAAACATTCAAGGCCTTGAAACCAGTCCATTGTCGCTTCCGAAGTGGATGTTTCATTAGCCTGTCTATTTGCACCAGCAAACCTTGACCAACCCGCCACCCTGACCGTGTGGAGGCCGGATATTTTCGGTTGCACTCGATTTCGTCTGCCTCGTGGAGTCGAATTAAACTTGCATTGTCGAATCATGTCTAAATTTCAATTTCAAACTGGGTTTTTAATGGTTAGAACACTGTCAAGTTTTTAAGCTTATTTTCGTTCAATAATACCGTAGAATACATAAGAAAAGTTAAATTAGAGTAGTATTTTATTAGAAAAGAAATGCCAAATAAACCTTCGAAAAACCGGCTCATTAGTATGTGGTTGTGCCGAGAATTTTAAGTGCTCAGCTTATTATATCGGTAGATTAACGTTTTTTAAGAGCTGCAGTACCACCTCATCGCTTCTTGTGTCATTAACGAAGTCACCAAGATACTCACAAACACGTAAAACAGACAAAAGGAGAAAATACCAGTCCCAAAGGTTCTTAAAGTAAGGTACATATAAGTATGTACCTTACTTTAAGAACCTTTGGGACTGGTATTTTCTCCTTTTGTCTGTTACCTACCTACCGAAATCGACAAATCATTAGTCCAGCTTGAAAATATGAGCAAACACCTCTTCAAAATCAATCAATACAAACCCGAGCATAGCCGAGACCTCCATTAAAACAGAGTTTAACATAAACCTCAGAACTATCGATACGGCTGGCAGAAACATCGACAGTCTACATAAACTTTTAGATGAGCAGAAACCGCAGAACGTTTGCTCCAAGTTCGATTATAATAATATTGAAGAGGAGGTTGAACTTTGTAGTTGTAAAGAACTAGAGATAGTTGCCCATCTCTATTTCTGGGAAAACAATCTCAGACATCATGAGACCTTATCCTACCTTATCTTAGAGTAAAATTGACAGTGGAAAGTCAAAAATGTGCTAGTGATTAATTGACGGCTGTCATTAAGCAAAACAGATGTAAAGTTAAAATTGCTGGGGCCGCCTCCACGAGCGCGAGATTCGCGGCGATATTTTCCTATAGAAATACGTTGAATCGCCGGAATTCGCTCGTTCATGGAGGCGGCCCCTGGAAAACCGTCAATACCCATGTTTTTCTTTTTTACTAGAAGTCTATCTAAACCAACTTATATAATATGTCAGAGTTAAGTCACTCTTACATTGCCATTACCAGTAATAAGTTTTCAAAATCTGCGAAAGCAGTTAAATTATCTCAAAAAGGGACAATGACTTATGGATATTTTTCTATAGCTACAATGGTTGAAGTAGATGAGCTCTTACTGCCCCATCCCAAAATTCAATGCGGAGTATTCCTTGATCTGGCCAGACCACATCATGATGTGGGGGCAGTAGAGTTGTCTAATAACCTTCTGCTACAATATTTTTTCCGAAAATCGATCAAAGTGTTCGCTGAAACTAAAACATACTTCAGTATTCATTCGAAACTATTACCCAGTTTATTCTATGATATTCTCCGATACAGCAATAATTCTGGCAACCAATAAATTAGGTAAACTTTTGACGTCTACAATGATTTATCGATAAGTAAATTGTAATTCTGAGCGTATGGTCGATACAACTGTTACTGGGGAACCAAGTTTTGCGGGTTAACTATATGGAACTCATACGTAATATGGATAAAAAGTTCTTTGAAAGGAATTGGAGCTTGTGAAAGAGTTTTTTTAAGTAATGACTATAGTCACCAGCATAAAATGTTGAATTTTTCTTTTTACTTAAGTGAAAATAATTTGGTGACTTGCTTGCACACTTGCACAGGTAAGAATATCTTTGAATCAAATGACATGTTTGGGACATCGTTAAATTGCTTTACTGGGACTCAAGCTTTGGATAATGTGGGTGTACTAATTATTAGGTTTTTTGATGGATGTCAACCAGGCCCTAGAAATATACAGTGTGTACCAGATAATGAAGTCATAAATGAGAAGGGTGTCTTACAGACCTGAAATGAAACCCTACCTGGATTTCATTTCTCATCTTTGGCAGGTGAAAAATTACAACAGATGTTTTCCATTCTTTCATCTGAAATTGTACATAGTTCCAAGTTTTTTATTATTTTCATCTCAGTGCTATAAGTAAAATACTGAAACTCGATAAAGCGCCATCTATTAGAAGAACGTGTCACTGCCATTATAACATGTACTTGTTCAGTAACGTGAACTCACGCAGACCCTCTTCAATTTTCAGTTTCCTCCTTTCATTGTAATACACAGTAGTACTACTAGATGGCGCTATCGTTTAGTTCCGGAAAATTGCGTTAGGTGGCGCGCTAGGATATGTATAATTCTACCAATTAGGCGAGAGTAAATGATTTTAATTTATACGAGCTATAATAATTAAGGTAGATTTCTCAGTGCCATTAGTAACAGTACATTATAGATTGAGATGACTTTGTTCTGAAAGCAATATCCAGTGGGTGCGATGTATTTTGATAGACTCCAGAATACAGACAAAAATCTCTTGAGGTTCATTCCATATTAAATGATACAATTTGTATCGGTTATAAAGATTGAAGAATAAAAATAGATTGTAATGACAAAACCATATGAAAAGTTGGTATCACGTCCAACGAATTTCCCTCATTCAAGAAATCGACCAGTTGTCTACGTTATTAAACGTTTGATTATTGGACTGAAAATATTGATGACGGTACGTTTTTATTTAAGGCAGCAATAGCATCTTACTGAATATTATTTTCTACCAATCGGTAAGTCTCCTAACCCTACTTAGAAGCAAAGTTATTCTGTTTCACTTTATTTACTTTACTTTATTTCGCCGATCAAACAAAAAAAGTAACTAAGTCGGCTTACAACGGAATCGTGTGAACAAAACAATAAACAGGAAGTTTCTAACTCCCCAAGATACAATAAATTCCTTCGGAAACAAAATTCAACACATAGAACAACAGAATTTGGCGACAATCCAGACTGTATCATCAAATTGTTCCAGCTACTCGGTTTACAAAGTACTAGGAAAACATAACATAGCAGGGCATGATTTATGCCAACTCAACGATTTGTCGCGAAACGCGAGAAGCACTTTACTTTTTGACGTGATATCAAGGAGGCTTGAGACCTGTTTAATTTTCTGCTGTCCTGGTATTTGAATGGCCTGCATTAGCGGATTTTCTTTGTATTTTCAAGTGCTCTGAATTTAGACAAAGAACGAATATTTCTTGAATGGTTTTGCTGTGTTTTGTGCCCAGCTTTACCATTTTAGGTAGGATACGCATAATAAGTATATCATAAAATAATAAGAAAAACAGTCATTTTTAAACTCGGTTTGTAGAACTCTGAGAATTACATTCAGTCAAAAAAGTATCGGGAATGGATGATTTGTTTATGGTTCCAAATTCAAATTTTTGTTTTTTTGTAGTTGTTAGATTGGCACAACTGTTTTCCATTTTGGCGCGGAGTTTGAGTTGCATCTGTTATTTATATTAAATACAGTGCTGGTTTTAGTAATATCATATATAGTGTGTATTGCGAATTTCATAATGGACAAAAATATCGAACAAAGAGTTTGTCTTAAATTTTGCATCGCCAATGGAATTTCGTGTTCGGAGTCACTGAAAATGTTACAGAAGGCTTACGGTGAATCGACTTTATCAAAAACTCGTGCTTATGAGTGGTTCAAAGCGTTCAAAAGCGGTCGAGATGTGATGGAAGATTTGCCTCGCTCTGGTAGGCCGTCAACGTCTGCAACTGAAGTTAACATCGCAAAAGTGAAGAAAATAGTGACTGAAAATCCCCATTCAACTCTGAGAGAGATAGCCGCCGAACTTTCTGTATCTCACGAGTCGATCCGTACCATTTTAACTAATCATTTGGGTATGAAACATGTTGCTGCTCGGCTAGTCCCAAAAGATCTGAATTTTCTCCAAAAACTCAATCGCATGAAAGTCGCTGAGGACATGCTAGAACGAGTCAGTTCGGACCCAACATTCATGAAACGCATTGTTACTGGTGACGAGACGTGGGTTTACGAGTTTGACATGCAAACGAGTCAACAAGCTTCGGAGTGGCGCCTTCCAACTGAACCGAAACCGAAAAAACCACGCCAAAGTCGATCAAAAGTCAAAGTCATGTTGACTGTTTTCTTTGACTATCGCGGTGTTGTGCACTCTGAATTCTTACCTGAAGGTCTAACGGTAAATAAAGAATATTATTTGAGCGTTATGCGGCGTTTAAGAGAGCAAATTCGACGAAAAAGGCCAGATTTGTGGAAAGAAAATTCTTGGATTTTGCACCACGACAATGCGCCTTCGCACAAGGCTATCATTGTGAACGAATTTTTGACCAAACACTCAACAAATACCATCCAGCAACCACCATATTCACCAGATATGGCTCCTGCTGACTTTTTTCTTTTTCCTAAACTCAAATTACCACTTCGTGGCACCCGTTTTCAATCGATAGAAGACATAAAGGAGAATTCGCGCAATTCCGGAAGCAGCGTTTAAAAAATGTTTTGATGAATGGATTATTCGTTGGCGCAAGTGTATCGTTTCTAAAGGATGAATAACAGACATTTTGTGTATTATTGATCTTTTCTCGGTACTTTCTTGACAGAGTAGTATGTCATTTCTTAACCCTTTTCTGAAAATAAACAAAACTTAAACAACATCAACGATCACATTTCAAAAAGCATTACTAGTAAACATGGCATGACTAAACAAGATATAATCCACGATAGAGCGAACCATTGTGAGAATACAAGCATTTTGCACCCGGGGCTTTGTTCAACTTGGCAGAAAATGGCCATTTACCTCGCGCACTTTCTATGTGGTCACTGGACCGAATGCGAGTAACAAAAGAAATCTTTGTCGAGGACTACAAGACAGAAAAACTACATTTATACGAGAATACGATTAGGGATATTCTTTCGTGTGTAAACTGGTTTTGTTGAGGAATTGGGTCAGTGGGTTTCGGCATAATATTTATAAACCTTTTTGATTGTTTCGACTAGGATCTTGGATTAGGGCGTCACTCTAGCTATACTTTTGTTATCGATCTGGTTCAATGTGATTTGGGAAACTTAGAAACTATAATATTCAACCAACTTGTATGATTAGGTACATCTTTAGGCTCGCCCCCTATTACATAATTGGCGAAATGTGAGTGTACTATTAGGTGCACCAACGACACCCATGATGGAAAAACCAAAAAATTTCGTAGAAGATGGAATTACCTTCTGCCTAGTACTTTTTCTAAGGTAACTTATCAATTTGTTTGAATTAAAGATTCTTAAAAAAAAAATTGTTATAATGTTGTCTTCCTAACGGTACCTAACGTTGATAAAGTTTAAAGTTCCACACAAAAAGAAACGTGGGACGAGTTGCAGAACGAAAATATTACTTATTTTGATTTTCATCAACTCGTCCCAAATGGGCCGTGGGAATGTGGGACGAGTTGATGAATTACTCCTGCCTAACCCTTCGCGGATTACAGGCGTGATGTCATGTTATGTGACGTGGAACTGTAACTACTTCTACCCTATAATCATTTACAGTGAGACTTCTTGAGATTAATATGAGACGCAAAATAAAACAGACGGCCTAGCACCTCAATAGTGTAACAACACGTTCTATCACAATCCGAAGGGTTTGGAGGGAACTTAAAATCCATTACTTATGCTTAGGAAAAGCGTAAGCATAATTAGTCAATACTGTTCCCACAGCTGGGACACAGGCTTTTAGGTATGAGAGGGAACGGACTATAATTCGACACAAGGACCCAGAGCGGGTTGGTAGATATCAAATGTCTTCGAATTTTTGGTTCTAGGACTTGCTCGTTTCCTCACGATGTTTTTCTTGACCGTTTACTTTATAAATGTTTGGAAACTCCATCTGCTAAGCAACGTAAAAAACGCAACGAATTTTGTTTAATTGACAAACCCTGCAGGAATCTAGCCTTGTGACATATTTGGGCATCTTTGCCGCTGTAGACTGCTTTGGTCTGATTGCTTTGATTAATTCAAACGTGTCATCATTACAATAGAATTTTCTTGAAGTTTCTTCTTACCTTTTATTTAGGTTTTCTTGGTATATCACTTCTTCCAATACTATTCACGTCATCGCCTCAAGGAACAACACCCCATCTTATCGAAGGTCTATTCAGTTATAAATTCCGTTATAACTTGAAACAGCTGAAATTTTATTGTAAACTTGGTTATGAGTTGAGGAGCAAACTTGTATTACCTTCGGTTCACGTGTTCCCACAAGGAACTTCAAACATCTCTGTATGGATTCTGTTTGCAGTAAGTATAGTCCTTTAGTAGGTAGTTTTACTTGAAAACAAAACTTATGACGTAAGGTTTGGCTGTAAAAAATGCGAGTGAAAAAGGGCGATTAGATTAGGGGATTAGGCGTTGTGGCGTTGTGGCGATTGTGGCGTTGTCGTAAGCCTTTGTAATGGAACAATATTATTAATAATGAATAAATCAATATTTATTATAATATTGCAGGCAGATAATATTAAATGCGTTTTCTTTAGCACTAAGCCACAGAGTCCAATAGTGCGTATTTATTCAGGCATTTTTAGATATCACCCAGTTCTTGTGGAAACAAGCTTTCGTAATTTCGTTCCATAATACCTTTGTTTACCATAACGTGCTAACCACAAAATTCGAAAGAGAGTTCCTTCATAAATATTTTAATTTTACTGTTTCTGCACAAATTTAATATAGTTACCCCATCTTACCCCCCGGCCCACTGGGCACTTAGCCACTTGAGAAACGAGCAAATTCGAGCAAGTAGATAGGTGGCTATGACCTTGTCCCTTCGTATTACAAACAGATAAAAAAGTAAATAATATTCTGAAGTGTTTGGAACACCATACTTACTTATAAGGCTATATAGCCGTCACATCGAGTGTATCATCACTTCGCTGTTTTTGTAGCCGTAACTCTAGAGCCCAATTCATTTATCTTTGTAGGTGAAATATTTCCTCCAATATGTAAAACGTACGTAGAAGCTGTTCAAATAAAAATAAATGTATCAATATTGGTGTCGATTCTGTTGTGCACAAACTAAACTTAATTTAGGCAATTGCTATCTTTTTCTCTCTAATAAAACAAGAATGAGACGAACGTAATTTAGAGCTGTCAAATTTAGTTGTAACTAATATTTTTAAACAAATGAAGGGTACACGTAAAAACATGTCGACTAAAAACACGGTACAAGCGCAAGGCATAAACTAGTTTGACATCTCTAACTTAGTTCATAGCTATATCCGTCCTTTTCTCGCACTGCCTTTTAGTAAAAGATAGCAATAGTCTAAATTAAATTTAGTTTGTGCACAACAGAATCGACACCAATATCGCGTTTATATACTTAGGAGGAAGTTTGAAACTGGCGTCGGTTTCTGAAAAGTTGTGTGATACAGGCATGTGATGCGGGGGAGTGAAAAAATGTCTTGAGGAAAGTTTTGAGTATGAATGTGGATGGCTATTTAGAGTGGAGGAAGATCAAAGAAACGAATGGATGGGCTGTGTGAAGGATAAATGTTTATGAAGGAGGTGACTGCTCAGACGATGAGTTATAAAGAAGTATGGAAGAAGAAGACATGCTGCGTTGATTCAAAATAAATTGTTATAACGTCAGGAGAGTGACGATGATTATTGCGTTCATACAGCTTTCTGACTTAGATACTTAGATGAATCAAATTCGACATGTTTTGTGCCGTTTAATATTTTCTCGTGAGTATTCTGTAACAAACCATGTGAGTGTGTACTTGACATAAATGTGAGTCTCGATTGAGCACCTCTTCTAGTCAAAAAGAAAATTATGAATTCCCGGTATTTTGTGTGTTACGAGCAGACTTAATTCCGGGGAATTCTTTTGCACGGCAGCCTCTAATAGAGAAGGTAAGAGCCCTAGCACACGGCATATTTAAAACGCACAGACGACGCGCGTTTTCTGCGCCGTAGATGCCGTTTTTTGCATTTTTATAGATTCAAACGCGCATAAAACGCGATACAAACGCGCGTTCGAAACTCGTTTGAAGTGCGTACAAAGCGTCAAAGCCAGCGTATTCAGTGTTGGCTCAACCGACGCCATTGTACAACTGACAAGGAGTCTCTGACCAAAACGCGGAAGCTACGAGCGACTACAGCGCGTCTGTATCGCTGTATCTGCGCGTATACGCGCAGTAGACGCGGGTTTCACAATCGCTCCGTGTGCTTAGGTTACAAGGTTGCGTTCAAATCTCGTTTGAAGCGCGTATACGCGCTTCAGCTGCGCGTCGTCTGCGCGTTTAAAATACGCCGTGTGCTTAGGCCCTAAGGTGTAAGGTAAGGTAAGGTTTATTGCGTAAAGTTCACAGTTCATATCCATAATTTATTTTATTTAGGTCTTGTGTGGTCGACGACGGCGTTTGTACAGAGAAAGCACCAGTTTCAGTTACACTTTTCGACAGCTAAATAAAACGGCACCGTTGGATGTTCAACTCTCTGCTCAGCACCAAGAATTGACATTCTAACAGTGCTCTAATGTTCAGGTATTAATTTATGTATTGCTAGTAGTATCCGTGATAACGGACATTATTCACAAAGTGTACATCTTACTGGCAATAGTATTTATTTTTCAAACACAACCTTTAAATATTTCCTGTGACAAAACATTTTAGCTTACATAATAATTTAGCGATTTAGTTTAAATTTATTTCGACGGTTTGACCCTCGTGGTGATAAATATTGCTCTACGTAAATTATATAATGATTTTGCGGTATTATTTATGATGATGTGACTTTTATCACTTGATCAGGCGCAATGCTGGGGAGTCTTAACACAATACGCATTTATATTTAAATACAATGTCACTTGTAAAATAAATTAAAATAGCTGTTGATGATAGCGAATTAAGTGCAGGCTTTAAGAAAAGAAAAGAAAGAAAACGTATTTATTAGAAAGAAAGAAAATTAACGCATCCATTTATTTCATGGTTGTATGAAAATGCAATTTTCATAGAGTAGGTGAGTTTTATAAACGGAATCTATATAAATATGTAATAATTAGGCCAGGTATTCATACTGTAAATTCGGCTGCAGAAAGAGGTACAAGCACAAACACAGTATGCTTGTGTCCTGAAAAAATCTAATTAATCCGTTAGTTAGATTATCAAAAAATATTTGACACGTATGTTTTCTTTTGTTACGTAAACCAAAATTGACGAAGATACGACGCTTTTAAAATTTTCAATACGTCACGTGCTATAATTTTTAGTACGTTGTGACGTCACGAGCCCCCACTCTCATGTTTTGATGCGTTTTATGTTTGTCAATATTCATTGATTTACAAAACCAAAAAATACGTGTCCATTATTTTCCAATACTCTAACTGACAGACTAAATAGATTTTTAATTTATTGATGGTGGAAATTAGCCTATTATCATGTTTTGCATCGAAAACTATTCAAACAAAATCAACCAGAAAAGAAAATCTCGGTTCATCGTGTGTTGTTGTGAGTTCTGGTGTCAGAGTTTTTATGCTGCCCATGGGCCTCTGACTATAGGCTTTACATGCCCGCAAGAAATATCTATCAGGCATGCTGGTTTCCTCACGATGTTTTCCTTCACCAAAGCAAGTGATAATAATACAATACTCACATGAAACCGAAAAATCAGAGGTGCTTGTCTTGGGTTCGCACTCGAGACCTATGACTTGGCAGTCAGACCACTAGGTAATGACTGCCTACAAAAATAAGGTAGTAAAAAATAAGTAAGACAATAGGTATGGTAACTGGATTATTCTTCTGTGTTCACTAACTGCGCGTTGACGTTATTTACCCCTTTTTAACATACATAGTACATTATCAATATTATCCTAACAAACCAGTACCCTACTATTTAGACATCAGACCGTACTAAGACAAATTGACCTGACAATACCACTAGCTGGTCCGGGCGGATGACTGAATGTGCGCGGGTCGATACAGCTGGCCCGGGATAGCTAGCGCCTGGTTATAAAGTAGGTCTTTACTCTGTCACGAGTTATGATTGCATGTACTAGAGTGTTTTGTCTGAGAAAGTGTTGGGTGAAACGGTGTTGTTTTTAATCGTTTCGTTTTTCAACAATTTGAGGAATGAAATTACTGAACACTAAAATACGCCAAGTGTTGTGATTCTGATAATTATTTTATTTTATTTTATTTTTTAGGAAAAAAACAATTAAATACTTTATATGGTTAATGAAGAACGGTACGAGACTACAACAGTGTTGACTAAGTACGTTATTCACATCTTATATAACAGCATATTGATATCGATGTTTTTAATGAACTCTATTTTTTTAGTAATGTGGCATCGTGCAAGCGTACCGGAATTTAGTTTTTTTTTGTGTTAGGCAGGTATACTGGATTTTAATGGTATTTGTATTGCATATTATTCAGGGTACCGGTATTTTCATAAAAAAATATTAAAACGTGTGTAATCTAAATGACCAATATTTTATCATTTTATTACCTAAAAATCTATTACTGTTGTCTAAAATTTATAAACTATAGACATTTAAAAAACCTGTTTGAACAAAAGAAATATTTCATATCCGGTAAATGTAGCATTGTTTTATTGATTCTAGTCTGAGAATAGTCAATATTTGTCATATTTTTATTGTTGTTTAAATAATTTATTTGAAATTGTTAACGCAGTTTGCATTAATTTTGTTCATCACTTCCTACTATGCTTGATCTTATTTTTAAAATCTACTTTTAAAAATAAGATCAAGCATAGTAGGAAGTGATGAACAAAATTAATGCAAACTGCGTTAACAATTTCAAATAAATTATTTAAACAACAATAAAAATATGACAAATATTGACTATTCTCAGACTAAAACAAGATTATTATTTTTTTATGTTAATTTGATGTTAATGGGGAACTGTGGAACTAATGGCGCTAGCATAGTTGGTATCCAAACATTGTCATTGGTTGAAAATGTGGTAATGTCATTTTACAAATATTTCAAAATAGCTTAACCTCATTGGTCAGATTGAGACCAACCATGGTGGCGCCATCTGAGATTTACTTTACCTTTCAATACTGTTATTAAAATATACTTACGATAGAAGAATTAACGCGAATCAAAACGTAGTCGACTTGCAAAAGCCAACTGGGTCCTGTCGGAACAAGAGCGATGTGTCAAAGTTGTTTCAAAATCTCGCTGAGACATGAGATCGCATTTAAACCTACAAAAAAAGAGGAGGTTTTCAAGCCGACGCGACGCGTTAATTTCTTTTTATTCGAAGAAATTTCAAATTTTCAATTTTCTCCTCTCTTTTTATCTCTTTGCTCACAATCGCCTGCGTGTCATTGACCTACCCTACGAGTAATAGCATTGAGCTTATCGCCTGGAGGCAAAGTTTAAACTTTACCATTATTCCTGAGAACAATGCAACGGCAAAAGACTTTCGTTCTTAGAATAGAATAGAATAGAATAATATTTATTTGCTTAAAAACATGGTATTAAAAGATGGTCAAATACAAAAGAAAACAAGAGCATACATGTTTTTACTTTACAGTGCAAAATTTTCAAGACAATTATTTAACATTTACTGTCAAAGAAGTCTTGAGACTTTTGATTTAGTCATATGCTACTACACCTAGTAATACGCTTAGTTTTTTAATTTGTATCAGAGTAAAGTCCATAAATATTGCATTGCAGACACGATCACGAAACATTCATCATCATTTCAGTCAGCCCATAATCACCCACTGTTGGGTTTAGACCTTCCCTTTCGTCTGCCACTCTTCTCTGTTCTGTGCGTCCCTTTATCCCTTATCTATCCGTTTCCCGCGATCTTGACGGTATCGTCAACCCAACGCGCTTTTGGACGGCCCTGGTTTCTTACGTCTAATCTTGGCTACCATACCGTCAAAACCTTACTCCATCAGCCATCTCCACGTCTAGCCAGAAACAAACAATGAAAAAAAAAACATTTATTGTTGGTACTTAACTATACCTAACTGCAGTTAGGGATAGTTAGGTACTCGCCTCTGGCAGTTCTATCCACTGGGTTTGGAAAGGACAGTCAAAACAGGCAGCAATAATAAGCCCGTCGCATACTTAACGCCCTACTAACCCTAAAATTAGCAACTCTATTTGTGGTGGTTCAAACTTCGTTTGAAATACTGTTAGAATAAATTTCTAATCAGCTTGCACTACAAAGCGGTTGTTATACGTCAGTCACTGCGGCCAAATAGTGCGAAATGAGTGGTTTTTTGCGATTTACAAAAAAATCTATTGATTGGACTAAAAAAGGAAAACACATAAGACCTCCTCTATAGTTAGTTCAGTTAGTATGCAAAGTGTCATGATCTAATTTGACGTACTTTTTGAATACCAGCGGTTTATTGTTCGATTTGGAGGTAACTTTGGTTTTTTTTTTCTATCGAGAAAAGTTTATGGAATTGTGTTTTCGTCACACATAGTACTTAGCATTAATCCTCAACTTTACCATATACAGGGTGTAAACAACCTCATCACGAAGCCGTCAACCAAGCATTCTGCACATCAAACTAAGTAACTTTACGCAAAAATTATTGCTGGGAAACGACTTTTTTTTTTGGGGTGAAAAATCATGTTTTACGGTAACACTCAATGTAATGCACTCAAAACATTGTGCTGATGGATGGATTGAATAGTACGGGGGTCGTGGAGGTGTTTAAAGTTTAAATCTTCCAATAAAAACTTGTACTTATTAAAAAAAAATCTTGTCAAAAAGTTGGAACTTTGACCCCAATATCTCCGTAACTAGAAGGTTCCCAGGTATGGCGAAGAACATAAAAATTATCGCAATGACGGGGAGAACAAGTGCCTTTCGGCTTCGTTAAGAGGTGTTTTACACCCTTTATTTATTTCAAAATTAATGCTGCAGTATTTTAGGCGTAACGGAGGATCATGCTAAGCCATTTGAGGGGGTATAGGCCCTTAAGTAACTACAATTATGGATGATTCCCACCAAACGGCTCGCATCGCATCGAATCAGAAAGGATACGAACGGCGGATGTTACGGCTACGATATAGTGTGTCGTGGAGGACGCACGCGGTCAAGCTGTTGTGCCCGGCTTGGTAAGTTGGTAATATAGACTTAAAATACTGTGTACACGATTTAATATCGCATAAAGATTTTAAAATCTGTTCCGATCCGATGCGATGTGAGCCGTTTGGTGGAAATCATCCTTAACACGACCTTTGACTTCCACTCACATTTTTCGTCATTCATTTCGAAAACCTTTTCACACAAATGTATTAGGTAATATTTATATTTCTTCGTAACCTACATCAATTTTCATTTGTCAGAAATCAAAAATAGGTACCGGCTGTCTCTTTCCGGTAAATAAATTATGTCGGAAATATTTTCTTTGCGAATCCCAAGTTCCATTTGATATAGGTTTTTTCGCGGTAGTGGGTAGGTACATTATTTTTAGACAGATTTAACTCGTTAGATGAACCGAGTGTACCTACTTATTATCATGAGCGTAGCCTTTTCTCAACTATGTTGGGGTCGGTTTCCAGTCCAGTCGGATGTAGCTGAATACCAGTATTTTACATGGAGCGACTGCCTATGTGACTTCCACAACCTAATTGGTACCTACAGGGTAATACGATACCCCTTAGTAAGATTGGTTTGTCACTGACTCCCTGTAACAACTGTCAATGCACTGAGAAAACTCGGTATGAAATGGTTGGTCACCCATCCACGGACCATCCTAGGCAAGCGCGGCTTAACCTAAAAATCGACCCTACCAGCTGTAATGGTTTAACCACAAGTTCCTCCGTGTTTACCAACTTATATTGCGTGAAAAAATTAACAGTGAGAATGGAACGATAGAAACCATTTTCAGTACCTATGAGTGAGCGAGACATTGCTATTCAAATCCTGAATGGTTATGACCTACGTATTGATCCTAATATTTTATTTCTAAAACTGCCTAAATCTTTGTTTCGTTTGATATTTTGTACAAAAACAACAATAAATAGTGTGTGCCACTTTTGTGAATTTAAAGGGTGTAAAAAGACCCTTAAGGGAGCCGAAAGGTAGTTATTCTCCCCGTCATTGCGATAAGTTTTTTGTTCTAGACCATACCTGGGAACCTTTTAGTTACGAAAATATTGAGGGTAAACGTTTTCACAAGTTTTTTTTTAATACATATTTTAAATGTAATCCCCGTACTATTCAATCCACCCATTAGCACGATGTTTTGGGTGCGTCGTTCCCCAGCGATAATTTTTGCGTAAAGTTACTTAGTTTGATGTACAGAATGCTTGGTTGACGGCTTCGTGAAGGGTCAGTAATATTGTCTGGGTCACTCATACTGAAAATGATGTTATCTCTATCGTTCCATGTGAAATGTGCGAGCTCACTCTTCAAAACGTGCCACTATATTTTGTTTGACCGAAATACAGTGAGCGCACATCCAACGATTGAATTCTTCTTAAATTAACCATCACAATAAAAAAAACTTAGCTCCAATTTCGTTGCCACGGGACAAACTCATTATATCCGGTTAATTTCTCGACTTATCCAACATTCCTCAGTTACCTGTCCTCAAACTACATCCATAATCTCGTTTGGCGTGGAATTAGGAAGTTTCCGGTGCCTGAATGTTGGGGAGCCAGCTTAAGCGGTAATCGTGTTAGCTATCGTCAAAGCTCACTGCTGACATTATCCCGAACATCAGTTTAATGCACTCCTAATGTGCTTAGAAGTAAAGCAGATTTTGTAATTAAGAAGGACTTCAATAAATAAAAGCAGGTAGACTTTGGACCCAGTTTTGTCTGAGGACTGTACTGTTTTTTACCTGTGAAAATCCTCATGGATGTCCTCCGCCCTGAGGTAGCCGAAAGGGTCTGTTAGACCTTTACTGACTAAAACCACACGGTGTTCTTCGACTACCTTGCCCGGGGAGCTGGAGCACTTGAGCAGTTTGTCACACTCCTCCGGCCACGTCTGAGGACTGTACTGGACTTACCAAGCCGAGTAGAAGAAACGCAACGCACATCATTATCATTTCAGTCGAAAAACGTCCCGTGCCACTCGCGGCCAGCGGATTTCCACAACCTTCACCGGGTCATCGGTCCACCTAGTGGGAGGCTTTCTAACGCACATGTATTTTAGATAAAGCTCACTGTTTTGGAGGTCTTTCTAGTCACTATGTCCGTTCTTAGACCATATTAAAAAAGCTGTCTATGCATTAGTCTGCTCCGTGCCGTAGATTCAAAAATGATGTGTTCTGACTTGGTAGCAGAAAGGAATTCGAAAACTATCAAAGGTATAAAATACTTGACTGGATATAAACTAATAAATAATACAATTACCAATATGCACAACAATATCTGCATAACCCATCAACAATGCATTGAAATCCCAAACTGAAACATTTCAATATCCCTCTGCCATCCCGAATTAATATGCATCATTTTGCATATTCTATTCCAGCTACCAAACGAGCAAAAAATATGACGGCAATAAAATTAAAAATGTTTATGCAAAACTCCAATGCAACAATTTCCCGATAAAAACGGGGTAATATAATAAAAGCTGCGAATACTGACTCCAATCTGATGGGAGCAAACTAAGTTCTCGGAAACCTATGAATAAATTTTACTGGTTCTCTTTTGCTTCAGCTGATTCCGCCATGCATTTCAAGATGTGCCGATAATCCGCTTAGGTAGTCAAGTATGTACGGCTAGGTTGTTTTATGCAAGAGGTGCAATGATGCAGAGGGTTTCTTTTGATTACCATAATATTATGTTCATGCTTTGTCTTCAGTAAGTAGGCCGACGCCATCAAGACTGCATGTCTGTATTTCCACAGGTATTATAATACCCAAACCTAACAACCGGGTAGTGTAATACCCAAAATACTTCGTCCAAAACGTGCCTTTCTTTTTTAAATATGGAATTTACCTATAATTCACGAATATTTTTTTGCACAGTAGTGCAACTGAAAAATCACAGATGGCGTGAACATTCCTCTCAAAGGCGGATAATATCGTTAAAGTTAGGTATGAAGCTCAGAGACAAGAGTCTAAATGTCCAAGTCATTTTTGGACTTAAATCAGAAAGACTAAAGCGATTTCTTCTGCTTGGGGTTAAAATAGTATAGAATTGGAAAAATTATCAAAAAATCCGAACCGGCTGATTTACCTTTCAATACCCAACCTCCCGCCTCCCCACTAAATCCTTTGCCACTAAAAATAACCGTACATGAATAACCCAAAAATCAACCACTAAAAACCAACCATCATATTTCTAAAAACCTCACACGTTTGAAACCGATTAGCCACAGAAAGGGTATTATGAAAGCGTCAGAAAGATTGATGCCGAAGGTTGGCCGAAGGTTTTTCTAAAGCACCCCGCACGTTAAGGGTTAATAATGATGGCTCTTGAGAAGGCCCCACGTAATACTGAGGTAACACTGAAAAAGTACCTGATAATATTTTACCTGAAGACTGTTTTCGTAAGATCTGCGTAAATGAAATGATGGAGAGTGAAGGGCAGTTAATTTTGTGCGACGTTTTCGAGGAAGTGGGTGATGATAGTAGCTGTGTTTGGAGCTTGGGTATGCTGTGGTGATTGGTATACGTGTATATACCGAATCTTTATGGCAGTAACTACACCTTGTATGCCACATGATACTCCAATATAATGTGGCTTACTGGCACAGAGATTCAGTCAAACCTGAGGCCCTACTCTCTAACGTCCGTCCGTCCGTCCGTCTCTCTCGCGCACGTCTGCAGATGAGTGCGAATGAGAGAGACGGATAGAGACGGACGGACGGACGGACGTTAGAGAGTAGGGCCCCTGTGCGGACCCGGTCACCTCCTTTCTCATGTTAAGCCAAATACAGTAATTATACTCCTTTTCATTAACATTAAGCAACACGAAAATTAATGCCTATTTATTGCACTGTTGGAATTTAATTGAAAATCCAAAAAAGCGCGTTTATTAAGTCAGTTATATACGTGTCCTCACGCCCTAGAGAAACCGAAACAGGTACCATTTAGGTACCTAAAGGACCAGACCATTTTGAAAACAGTTTCACTGATAAAATTAATGATATATAGTTGTAGGTACGTATTTGCGTTGCATATATTTGATACGCATAACTTGTTGGTTACGACTTCTTACTCATTAGATATGCCTTTGTAAGTAAACAACTCAAGTTAAAAATTACGCATTTATTGCTGGACAAAGTCCAAATAATGTTACAAATGGGAATAACTAAACATATAACAATTCATACAATCAATATTTTCACAACACACATGATAAAGCTTTACTTAAAGTTGATTTTCCTAAAACTATATAATGTTAAGACTAGGTTTATTTCGTTTTAATGACATATTCTATGGGCCAAAATAGGAGACAGGGTATGCAACATAAAGTTAAAGCATATAGCGCTGGAACGTAGTCCTGGTACACGTCTTTCAGAAAACCTGAAAAGAAAAACGTTAAAATTAGTATTTTCATAAACCTACCTCTTGGCCACGACCTGTACGATCAAACGAAGACCAGAACCAGTGAAGAGTCAGAGCGACAAACGTTACATACGCGTGTCGTTAGGTGCAAGTCTCATCGACCGAGGCTGTGGGGCAATACCTATGACCTCAAGCATTAGGTATCACAGCTCAGTCGAAGGTCAATTTTATTCGCAGGAAATGCAGTTAACAATTTTATTAACTTCAAAAATCTTGATTTAACTTTAGAAGATCAATTTACATTAAAAAATAAGAATTAAAATTGACTGTTTTGCTGACTGTACTATGTTTAGTCATCCAACGATAAGACCTATCTACAATATTTTATTGTTGGATTATTTTTTCGGTTTAAAACTCAGCACAACTTTTACGATACAAGTGTAATGTTATTGTTATTGAAAAATTTCAAATACGAACCTCAGTGTAATGACAGAATTATGCGTTTTTACCGCTATTTTTTCTCCTTTGTTAATAAAATACTAGGAAGTGGTGATTATACGGAGACACTGCACTCATTTTCGGCCTAATTTAAAAAAAAAATGCTTTTATTTGACAAGAAAGTCAGTTTTAATAATTCCATTCTGATGTCGTCATCACCAGCTCGGTCTTTCCCCTACTATGTTGAAGTCAGCTACCAGTCTAACCGAATTCAGCTTAATACCAGTCATCTACATGGAGCGACTGTTTATCTGACCTCTATAACTCAGTTACTAAGTAATACCATACCCCTTGGGAAGACTGATTGTCAGACTATCAAAAGTCAATTAGGAAATGAGAGATAGGTATCAAACATGATGTAATATTGTTATCAGTTTTGGCATTTATATTTCTTGTAATGGAAAATTTAATATAGATTAGCTATTTTATCAGTTATCACACAATCATACGTATTGTACTCGCAATGACGTCACTCTTGCTGTGCGCAGACTCTTTTTTAGTTAAGACTATCTTAGGCAGATTTTGTTAAAACAATTTTGTTAAGGCGCAGTCTTAACAAAATTGTTTTCTGTTAGCCAAATACATAGATAGACTATGAGAAAAAAAATTAATAGTTGTGATCGCTTGTCTTTTATTTTCTGCCACATTCAAAGAATTCTAAGGCTCGGCACAAACGGGCCACCAACCACAGCCACCGGTGGCTGTCGCGCGCTACCACGAGTCGCCGACAATGTTGTAGCGAGTGGCTGCCACCGGCCACGCGTGTGCGGCGAGCTTCAACAAAATGTATGAAAAAGCGTGTGAACTGATTGTCGCTGGCTACCGGTGGCTGTGGTTGGTGGCCCGTTTGCGCCGAGCCTAAAATAAATTCCTCATTTGCTACTTATTATCATTTTGTTTAAAAATAAACGATAAAAATGCAATGTATTTTGTATTATTGTAGAATTATTGTCTACTGTTTTTACTATGGCTATGCTGCACTCTTATTTCAGTTTAACATTCAAGTAGGTAAGTATAGGAGTTGAGAAAACGTAAAAAGAAAATCACACGATCAAAGCAGCTTACACGAACACACAGTTTGTTTCGCAGAACAGCACTGCAGTTCCTGAAAACTTTCCGCTTAACAACATTTTCCCATAAAAAACGAAGGCTTTTTCCTGTAAACCTCACGTACAACGGTAGCACCTAACAGGGAGTAATTAATTCGAAAGCCTAGCTAGACCGACGGATTCTGGGAAACGTTGCTTTGAGCGTCGTTCATGTAATTATTCCTTGCTCGCACTCAACCGTATCGATATCGTTTTAAAAACGATATTTTTGCGCTTGAATTAATTGGTGTGGGACGAAAGAGTTTGAAACTGGCGTTACTGCTTTAAAATTGACCCTTATTGTAATGAGAAACAGGGTTTAAAGTCCCTCATCCCCAATTGAAATGTCAGGATCTCTAACTAGACGAGTGTTGTGTCTGTGGTTATCACGTTCAATAACCCGATGACGTATTCTAATCTCGGGGAAAACTCTGCTAATGTGACGTAGGATTTGGCAAGACATTAGGTGGTGCGTAGTTCGTGGTCGGTGTGACCAATAATGCAAAAACAATCATTATTGACTCTAAAATACTCTTACCCCCGAATACTGAAACGTCACTGAAAATTTAAGGGCTGCTTAACATTTGAGCAGCTCCTAAACATTAAATTTCGTATGGCCAAACGTCACTTTTGAGTATTTTGAGTGCTACCTAAATTTTGAGTGACGTTTCAGTATTCGGGAGTTAGTCATTCAGCTTTATTTGCATTTGCGTTTTTCTGCAGTCAAACTGGATTTATCTAGTGCACTGTCGAATAAGGAATGCTGCATCGTGATTGCTTATCACACTCACTTAATTCCATAAAATTGCCTTAAGCAGACGGATTTTTCAAATATGTGAAGCTGATGGCTAGCAGATAGTGTCAGAAATATACGTAGAGAGACAAACAGACAGACAAGAGACAGTAACTCAATTATGTAATTGAGTTACTGTCTCTTGTCAGAAATCAACACATCTTACCTATTAGTGGAGAAAATGTCACATTAACAGTGCCAGTAGCCAGCATGGCGACAGCATACGCTCCAGGAAAGTCCTCGTGAGGCACGTGGTTGGAGATCAGCAATGGACTGGCCACGTGGAGCCAAGCTCTCAGGACTCCTAGTGCACCGGTCACAGTCGCCATCCATACGAACTCGGTGATTTGTAGCATTACTGAAAGAAAGTAGTGAAGCTGTGGATACAAATTGAGAAATAATATTGAATTGTCAAATAGACATTAAAAAAAAATTATAGGTGTACAAGGATTTTATGACCACCTAAATTTTTCTAATAGAATTAATTCCACAAAGGTTTACTAACAGCGCCTTCAGTCTGTCTTTTAAGCGAAAACAGATCCTTCGATATTTTGATATCTTGTCGTCATGTTTATTATTTGGTTTACGAATAATTTCAAAATAAATGTCACTTCTAAAAAACTTGGCTCATTTACAAAATTAATATCGTCTGTGAAACGTAGACAATATAAATAGAAAACTCGTTAAACCTCAAGTAAACAAAGGAACCTCAATACCATCATCAAAACAGCAAACGAGATAACAAACTAATGACTGACAAATATATTCATACCTAGTCTGATAAGGAAGGTAAGCAGTGTCGCTGCATAGTATAATACTCTTGTGTTGATGTGAAATAAACTGCTGATGAGAGCCAAAGCAAATCTTCCACCGACGTCGGTGGCCGCGCAGATTGAAATACACAATGCCACTTCAGTCTGAAACAGGAATATAACGGAATTAATGTTTAAGTTTGATACCATTCTTGAAAAATATTGTGCGAAGGAGTTGCAAGGCGGAAGCGCCAGGGTAGCCCCCAAAATTAATAAATAATAATAATAATAATAAATATCGCTGGACATTAACACACAGCGCCATCTAATTGAACTTTTCTTATGTTTCTTGCAGTTTGCCGGGCAGTGTCAAGCTGTATGTTGAATAAAATAAGATTCGCGGCCGTAATACGTAATGTATTTACGTGCTGAAGCTTCTACCTTAAGTTATTTGAATTGTTTTAAGGTTGTCATTCAAGGGTAGGTACTTTCTAACCCTGAATGGTTTGACCTCAGTGGCAGATTTTAAATTAATCGGGACCATTGGTAACGACTGCGACTAACGTTGTTAAGTCGAAACGTCGCCGTCGGGTATAATTTTTTAATCGACTTGTTTAAAGGAGCTTAATTCATTTCATATTTGTTTTCTCAACAATGAAAGTGTCTTAGAACTGGGCCAGCGTGATTGTCCATCTCTCTTCACAGAGAGATACCTACCGCTGAGTTCGTGCTGAGAGATAGGCTTTCTCTCTAAAAACATTGATTATGCTATGTTTTCTAGGTTCATGTAGGTACATTGCAGAAGAATGTCATTTCTTGGTATACCAACGACTTTTGCTTGAAGTTCAAATATTTCAGTCGATATTTACAAGTGGGCTCTTTGCACGATTCAGCGTTTACTCCAAAAAAACCTGACCTTGCGAAAAATATCTATATTTATTGGTGTCTGTGAGTAAGCAAGTTGTTAATGTCACCTCGGTGTACTTTAGTGCTATCTTTATGAGTATATAGGCCTGTGTGAATTACGGCGGTATTATTGTTATGTTACGACTCCCATATTATTGGCTTTGTGTAAGGAAATTATTGTTAACTTAGTTCTCCTGCGACTTCACACGCATCTTTTTTAACATAAAACATACCGTCTTGTCCAAGACAGCCATACAAACAAAGTTACTTCACCCTTTATAATATCGAAAAGGTTATGTAAAACTTACGCTATCGTAGCCATATTGAAACAGCAGCATCGGTTGTAAGATGAAGAAAGTGAGATCGGAAAAGTTGACGAAACTCTGTCCGAGGCAGATGTTGCAATACACAGCATCTTTCAAGATCTTGAAGTTGAATATTTCTACAATTTTGTGTCTGTAAAATAAGAAAACAAGCTTTCAAATGATATAACAACTATTGTATCTGTGAGCCTGTTTGATCCCACATTTGGGCATGACTTTTAACTCCTCGGTCCAGGGCTTTAAGTGTCCCCATGGTCGGTTGTCTACGATCATTTTCGTGAAACCAATCTGAATCATGGTACGTATTTTGGTCGCTACTTTAAGAGCGGTCAACCCGCCATACTTTTCATACAAACGTGCGTGATTATGCCGTTGTTACACTTAAATCTTTGAATTTTTTGAACTAATAAGTATCTTGTGCACTATGTCTAGGCTTCCATCAGAGCAAAAAATAAAAATTTGTAAAAACAAATTCAGTATGAGCCTCCAAAATTGCTGTTTTGCGCAAATTTTACCTCAACTTTGGCCGTTCACAATGTACTCATAAATTGTAAAAGTAAATAAAATATCCTGATAGTAATTGCAAATTTAGTGGAAATTCTAAATGGCTAATACTTATTCACAGTATTTGGAAAGTCAAGACAGTTTTCAAAACAATGTCGTCGGGGGCCACGTGGTGGCCCCCGACGACAGTGACGGCGTCCCATTCCGTCTCGCTCCGGACCATGGCTTGCACCAGGGCCGGTCGCATGAAATGTATCTTAAATGTAAAATTAGCAATGATATAAAAATGCATTTAAATTTGGAAATTACCTGATTTTCTCGAGAATTTTCATGCTTGCCGGGTTCGTTTTCAGCGAATCTTCATTCCTATCTTTTGAAAGCAATAAATCCTCAATTTCGCGTCCCTTACCATTTTCTACATCATCTGTGAATTCGTAACCACTTTCAATTTTATAAACAATTCATTCTAAGAAGAAGGCTAGAGTTCAAATGAAAAATACTTGCTGTTCGAACTTTTCTTGATTCTGTGGTATCCATTTTCATCGCGAGCATGCCAGGAAATGTGTGTAAAGACATTCCAGCAAGAATAAGTAGAGTTCCTCTAAATCCATAAACGGTCATTATTTTCTTCAGGAGTTGAGGATACCACATCAGAATAACTCCTTGGACAGCCTTACAAATGCTCATGACTGTAGTTCTTTTTCTCACAAAGTAATGGTTCAAAGTCGAGTAGCACACTGGTACCACCATTCCGAAACCAATTCCTTGGAATACTCCGAAAGTGATAGGAAGTTGGTTGGTGTTTGTGATGAATATGGTACTGAATGATCCGGTTGATAGGAGAACAGCTCCAATAATGCCTCCAAATCTTAACGAATATCTTCTTGTCATACTGTTGAGTATTATACCTGGAAATTAACAAAAGATAAAATATTGTTTAATAGCATCCTCTATACATAGCGGTTTTGTATAAATTTGACACAAAATAGCTATAATGACAATCAAAATATTTAAAGTAATCATAAAGAACATTATAATTTAGTTCCGATTAAATTGATTGCTTAATCGAAGTGGTGCAATAAATGAAGCATCTTTTAAATTACGATTATGGCCCAAGTAGAGTAAATAGATTTACAAACTGTCCCTAGATTTGTTCAGGTTTACTGATGAACAATCTTCAAAGTCAAAGTCAAAGTCAAAACATTTATTGCGAACCAAGTGTACAATGTGGTGTTAAGTTATGTTAGTAGTTGTGTGGTGTTGTTTGTGTTATGTGTTCTTACGTAGGTACTATCCCATTTTTGATAACATCAAGTCAAAGGAAGGTGGGAGATAAGTTTAAACAATGTTACTTACCTCCTATGGCCAACATGATGGCAAACACCCCATGTGCAGATGTTAACGATTTGGCAGTAGACTGGGTTTCATTAATAAAATCATTGTAGATTAGTCCGAATGAGTTGACGTGTCCAATACCAGCTATCTGTAAACATTTTTATAAAATAACTAAGGTATGCTCTAACTCCTATGGATTAAAAGTGATTTCAAATAACCACCACCTTTCTCAATAATTGGGCTATCAAATGCGAAAATATTTATTCAAATCTGACTGGTTGTTCCAGAGATTAGCGCGTTCAAATAAACAAACAAACTCTTCAGATTTATTATTTGCTTTTAGAAATTTCTTGAGATGGACAAAATCCGATATGAACCGGCAGAGATAAATTCGCTACCCATTCTGCCATCCCATAATCCGTTATTTCACACCTGGATGATTCACAACCGAAGTGCGATCAAGATTAGAAAGAGGACCATTTCATCATTTAACCCAATTTTGAGAACATTGTTTTGCGGAAAATCTCAGTTACTCTTTGGCAAACTTGGATCCTACTGATTGTTAGATTTGCAAGCTGGGGTAAAACACATCTTCGCTACTGATATTCAATATTGAATTAATATAATTAAACAGAGTCAACATCAATTAAATTTATTTAGACAGAACTGTTAGATTCAATTTCACAATTTAATTACAATATTGGGAAACGAGCGCTTCCTTTGTTCCTTTGTTTTATTTAGAGAACAAAATTCGATTAATGGAATACTGTTTCGTAATTGGTCTGCCTCTGAAACTGTAGCGTGGTGGTTTCGTATGACAATAAAATTACGGGGTAGAAGCGTTGCACCGAAATCCCTAGGATTTTCATCAGAATTAACGTTTCGTAATTATAAACGGTATAAATGAGAGGTAGAATATTATTATGATGAAGCACTCTGTGAATAAACCTTAAAATAGCAAAATTTACAATTTCCCGTACGTAGGAAATTATCATTTTGTTATACCTACATTTTATGTCTTGTAGACTGCCTCGTTCATCTAGTACTCGCGAGTGCGACAGCTGAGCATGAGGTCCTGGGTTCGATTCCCGGGTCGGGCAAGGTGTTATTGGTGTTTTCCATTAGGAATTTCTGAGTAGTAGCAACGGTGTCTTTGTGCCCGGTTGATGGCAATAGGCTCGCCCTTTATTACATGGGACTTAAACATAATTGGCATACACGTCTCGGGGACTATAGGTGAGATATCATCATCATTGCAGCCGAAAGACGTCCACTGCTGGACATCGGCCTCCCTCAAGTGGCACCACATCGACCGGTCCCGCGCGACTCGCATCCAGCGGATAGATACGAGTATATGTTATGATATAGGATAGCGGCGAGATATATGTTATGTTTATGTCAAAGTAATATCTTTATAAAATTAAAATGGAAAAACTTAACTAATTTCACGATCAAAACCTCTTTTTTTGCAAATTGAAATTGAAATCCAATCATTGCTCTCAATAAAGTTATCAAAAATAGTTTTCACTGTTCCCAATAACCTCAATCCTTCTTAATAAGTCGACTTTGCATGTGATTAATTACGAACAAATAAATTATAGCCATTTCAGTTATAAGTTGTGATTTTCCAGCCTATTGCTCGGAAGCCATTGTGAATTTGTGAGCCATTTCTTCCAGCGACTCGGACAAATTGCGCGGTTACAAAGTTTATACTTTAATTGACTTTGAGATTGCGAGAATGACGCCATTTTGTTTTTGAAGACTTTTTAACGGTTGTTATAATATTATCGTTTCTTTACTGTTTTATATTTATATTGTATTGTATATGAGATCACGAGGTCGGTGTTTTTGGTGTTTACTTGCAGCAAATACAGGCAGTTGTTCAGCAAATATTTGTACTACTTACGACGCCATGTTGCCTTATACCAGGGTGGTAAGTACAAACGCCCAATAAGCACAGTAATTTCGGATGTTTTTTTTACGAAAATATACTCATTAGATGGTATCGGATGGACCTTGTCCTAAAAAACCATTTAAGGTCTAAGAAGCATGGCCCTACGACGCACCGTTATATTTCCAAAATGATTGGATGAAATGAATGATCATATAAACAAAACCGATCACAATCTTATCATAATTGATACGTATACAAACTGCAAATTAGTGTTTTCCATGTTTTATGTAGTGTTATTTATTACACACAGCACCAGCAATGACCTTCTTAGTATCTAAGTACCTAACTATGAGATCCAGAATTGATATTGGAACCCGATACATTTATGCAAGGCTAGTGATGCACGATCAGATCCAATATACTTCACAATATCGATAAAACTGGATGCGACACTTACGAATACGATGAATGCTACCGGTATCGGAATCGTGCCACATTGTCGTGTTTTGCATGCTCAACCAATTAAAAAGAATACAAAAGAATGCTTTAAATTTTACCTAGAATGTTATAGGCCAGTTATAACCAGTTTATGCGGATCTCTCATTGTACGAGTAATTTATACAAAACAAGGCCAAGTAATACTGGAACTGTAAAACTTGGTGTGTCGCCGAGTGTACGATACGAGACTTACGAGTACCTACACAGAAACAAATGTAAGTTACGTGCATCTCTATCCAAGACCAACAAATGTGTGTTTCCTTATTACCGATGTAAATATTAGTTGAAGTTATGGCATTGGCAGGCAAGAATACTCGCATTGATTTTTACTTGTTTGGCGTAAAAAATGTTGGGTTGTAGTAATAAATTAATACATAGTTAAACCCTAATGTGTTTATGTAGTTTTGGGTAGAAGAAACGAACACTAACGATGAGGCATAAGACAATGTTCTTGTGATTACAGTAAGGTGAGATTTTCAGGAAAAGCAAGATTTTTAAAAGATATTTATTTTGTTTTTTTTTAAAGTGGTAATATTTTTGCTCGTCTAAACATTCGCTGGATCGAAAGATGTGGACGTCATAGGCAGAGCCTTCTGCTCAGCAGTGATGATACAAGCTAGCAGTAACAATAACTTTATAGAGCTACAACAGAAGAATATTCAATAGATTTGACTCCCACAGTTACTAACCAATGTCAATCGAAAGAAACATAAAACCACTTCCATAAAACAACGTAGATGCTCTTTCGGGACCTCCGACCATTAAGTGATTATTTCTAGATTGAAGACAAGGACATCAAACGGAATGGTAGGCCGTTGACATTAGGGAAATCATAGGTAAATTGCAATCAAATAGCATGAATGAAGCCCCAGTCTCAAAAAAAGAAAAAAAATGGGGACGTTGGACCCCATTTTTTTTCTTTTTTATTACAGAGTGGGCCTGCTCTTGACCTCAATCACACCTGATGGAAAGCGATCGATGAAGTCTGTGATGGAACGAGCGTGCCCAGAAGATGCTTGTTCACTCTTGCTTTGAAGGCAGGCGGGTTAAATGTGGGTTGGAACACAGATGCAGGCAGAGAGTTCCACACTTTAGCAGTACGCATAATAAAAGTGGAGGAGATGTTATCGGTGTCAAAATTGCTTCAAAGTAGCTCTTGTGTAAACTATTTCAAGGAATTCATCCAATTACCAATAACACTGGAGCTAAAACGATTTTGCTAACATTAATAAATCACTTATTAAGAATTCAAGACCGGCTAAACAAAACAGCATCACGTGTTTTAGAATATCGAACACATAAAAGTAACTAGAAACTCAAGACATGCATGCTCAATAGAATCAGGCCCCCAGACGATACATACTCTCGCTGAATGTGTAACCATTTGTATAAATAGATAGAACAAATATAGCTCTTTCGTGGCGTCAATAACCTAATAATCTAAATGAGTAATATAGTTGTTTATAAACAACAACATCCCAATTTCGTATTTTGAACAAAAGCGTGATTCATTCGGCGACGACAATTCAACGAGATAAAAACAAAACAGCTGGCAAAATAGACAAAACAATTATTATCGCGCCAGTTTATAAAAAAAAAAACAAAACTCACAAACGTTATGATAGTTCCGAATCCGACAGCATAACCCCAGCTATTTCTGTCAACCTTTTCCTTAATTGTGTCCAAGGAGTCTTCCTTTTTTAAATTTGCTGGATCATTCTGCTCCTTATGTTCTCTTGTTTCATCCATTGCACTGAACCACTTTTCCACTGACTGTGTCGTTGAATAGCGTCGCAAGTGTACTGGGTGTGGGCCGGACGCGACTGATAAACAGCTGTCATGGGCCGCCTTAGGGCGTGGACATAATGTCTACGGTATCGGCCACCGTGTAACGGCACGACGCCGCTACCGGGAGACGGCACGGCGTCGTGGCGCAGCGGCACAGTGCCATGTACGGTGCACCGCGGGCAAAAGGCAGCAACCATCGTTCAGTTACTAATTTCCTATCAAAATGAACTCCATCATGGTTCATTATAGGAAGATATGGATTCACCCAATATTTTCTTTGAATCTGTTTTTTGTTCATTCGTCGCCTTATATTAGTAACATGAGCAGAATAATACGTCTTTCACGGTCCATAACAAGACATGGTGGTTGTTTGGTAGGCAGCAACCATCGTTCGGCACCATGGTGCGGCACGACGCCATGCCGTCGCCGGGTAGCGGCGTCGCGCGTTGTGCCGTTATGCTGTGGCCGGTGCCGTATCATAGACATGTGTCCACACGCCCTTAAGGCTCGAACACATGCTCTGCTTTTTGTAATTCAACGTTTGACAGCCGATTGTAATAGTGTGCGTTACGACTTTTTGTTACACATTGTGCGTTACGACTTTTTGGTCGTGCGTTTCGTTTTAAAATGGTTTGTGTTTTTACCGTTCAAGTACCATTTCAAGCTAATAACTCGAACGAAACTGCAATAACGAGACTACGGGTTTGTCCTTTTTGGAATTCTATCCAAAAATATTAACGAGAAAAAAATAACAATAAAAAAGTAAAATAATTACAATTTTAAAAGAACAGGCATGTTTGTTCTGAAGTTCAAATAATCAATTTATTATTGGCGTAGGTTTCCAATTTTCATTTCAGAAGCAAAAATCTCGAGATTGTCGGAATTGTTTCAGATTTAAAAAATTACACCTGGGTTTAATTTGGATTTATTTTTTGTGACGTTAAATATTTTTCTAGTAAAAATATTTATAATTTATTTTGATTCACGTTGTATCTTTGTTTACCTATTCGCATCTTTTAGTTATTCCAGGTCTACCATGAAAGTCTATATACGTACTTATGAATACTTTGGTTTTTTTTTTTTGGATATTTCTTATGGATAAATAAAAGCGATACTAGTGGTATAGCATGTACTAAATTTAAGCTGTTACTTTTCTTGAAATAAAGGTGATTATTGTATCTATGTTCTTTTCCAGGACATACTCACGCACGAAAATCACAAAACATCATGCTTATATTAGGGTATATTATGCATGATTTTCTGTTATCACTCTAAACAAAGCGTATTAACGTCAGAAGTAGCAAAGTGAAATTATTTTTAAAATATTTAGAAAAAATACTAAGTTCTACGCATTTGAAACTGATGATTAGACAGGGAGATCCGATACCTTTCATGACGTTCAAAATCCATACTAAATTCTGTTTATCTAGAAAGAGATGGAAACAAAAGTTTTATTGGTTATAAGTTATAACTTTTGTGTTGTTTTGCCGATTTTGGTCTTGTTTTCACTTTTTGACATTATTTTTATAGTATTTTTACATTCCGTATCGAAATAAAAAAAAAGAAAATTTATGCATGTCAAATTACTACGACTTTTTTTCAATCTTTCCCCGACTAGTCGCATAGTGTGTGCTCTACCTACACTAACACATGCACACCGCTCTTTGTTCGTTATGTTGATAAATATTTCTTTGTTCTCTTATTCGCATGTACACAACACAATTTGTTATACACACATGTAAAGATAACGTTTATTACTCTATAAATATATGGCTTAGTGGGTATAGGTACATACTTTTATTGTAGGTTATAATTACGCAGTAGGTAGGCATTTTGTTTTTTTCTCTTTTATTTGGTCTGTGATACGGAGTAATTTAACGCCTATTTACGACCTTTGGCGAAGCGACTTCCGTCAAAAGACACGCGCGTATCCTTATTATTATTATACTCTTTGCGCGTATCTCTTGTTTTCTTCACGTGAGTACCGTCAGCAGCGTCGATCGACAAGTCGTGGCGTGCTCTAACCGACTTCTTTATTTCTATTTATTTAACTATTTATGTAGGTACACACTAAAATACTGAAAATAAGAAAGGAACAGAAAAATAGGTACAAAGGTGATGCTTGTTGCTAAAGTAGAGATTTCTTTAGAAACAAGCATACTTGCAAAACACTTATTCACAACAAGGCAGTATTCCTAGATACAGCCCGCATTGTGAGGAGGATTGTGCCTCGCACTGCAGCCCTAACCACCGCCGCCGGTAGCTTGGACACTGCTCCTGACACCGGTGGACCACTATTTTCAATATTCTGAAATGCTGAAACAGTGAATAAAGAAAATGTAAGTAAATACAAGATAATAAATTCTTCTCTTTCATTTGTGTTCGCCGTGGTCCCCGTCGTTACACGCGAGTCGCTTGAACGCGTAGCTCGTGGCCAAATCTTAAGAGTACTTTGTATCGAAAGTTTTACCCATTATTACGATTTGATAAAATTAAATGCATACTATCTTTTTCACAAATGATCAATAAATATATCACATTTTAGTCACATATATATGTGTATTTTAGTTTTAGTTTTTATTATAGCGAAGTTTATTATTATCTTCTGAGCTGACAGACATCCTTTATTGTATTTCTAAGTAATTTTAAAGAAATAACGCTGCATGTCTTTTGTCGAACATGCAATCTTCGCGGCTTTGACTGATAACCTAATATCGTCGTGTGATAACTGCTTATTGATATCACTTAACTGTTACGCAATCTTATCCATATTGCCAACGGTAATTAAATTATTACTGTTGCTAATGGATTAACATACTTCATGTTAGTGATTTTTTAAATACGAAGTTATGGTACAGACGCCAGCACATCAAGTTACCCGAAACTGTAAAATTTTCCCAATCATCTTTGAACTTAATGCTTTGACGAAAAAGTTGAAAATCTATTATAGAAATCTGACGGATTGTAAAATCTTAATGTGTCGTCGTCTGTACTTTAATGAATTCCGGAATCCGGTATCATCATCATCAGCCTATTAATGTTCCCACTGCTGGGACACAGGCCTCCTCTCTATGATCGGGAATGGGCTATAATCCACCACGCGGGCCCAGTGCGGATTGTTAGATGTCACATGTCTTTGAATTTTTTGGTTCTAGGACATGCCGGTTTCCGGTATCAACCTGACCCCAAAATCGTGTTTAAAGTCCTCTTCGATGTGGTACCCATAATCTGCCTAGCCTTTTCCCGAGTATGTATGCAGCTGAGCCTGAGCCTGGGCGTCGTGGGTCTCGCACAGGCCTGGATGCAATTTACGATAGGCACTCTTTAGTAGACAGATCTTCAGGATTTGACTACCCGTACCTACCAACTGTCAAAGATATGTATTATAATAACAGTCGGGACTTACGGCTTACTAAACTTTACGAGGCATGGAGAAAATAGGGAGACATAGGTACTATTCATATACATAGATAAGTACTATAAGGCATCGCTACTGGTGCCATCCTCTAGGACTACCCTGAACAAGTTTGCCCCCTTCTCAAGCGCCATAGGACTGTTAAATATTATTTCAGATGAGGTAAATATATTTATTTCACTGTAGCCTGATGAAGTGCATTGAGAATGTTTAGAGATGATTGTTAATTAAAGGTATTTTTTTAATGTGAGTTTATTGTTTTTGTTTTTGTAAGCGAGTTAGAGGTATGTTTATCTTGGTAGTAACATCGCGTTGGCGTCATAGCTGTTAAGGTGTTATTTTCATAATTTGAAATAAATAAATAATTCAGAAAAATAATGAATAAAAAGCAGATTGGCATGGTAAAAAAAACTATTTGATTTAATCAACATTTTTACTATTTATCACACTTATGCAGGAAACTATAATGAGAGGTTTTCTTTTTGGGTATTAAAAAAAAAATAGTTTCCAAGAACTCTATAGATGGCGTTGAACTGACTACGATAGTTGTCGATAGTTGTTCCAAAACGCTTGGAAAAAAAAAAACATTGAGTCACGTCACATACGCTCGTTGACTGACACTTTCGTTTGCTTAACCTTCCGAATATAACCTAGTTTTCTCGCGCTTTGTTAAAATCAGTTTTTTTAGGTTCCGTTTCTTATTGCATTAACGTACTAAGTTCAGCGCCATCTATCCAGCAACTAGGGAAGAGCTAAAAAGAAAATCCCTCATTCCATTCCATTCACAGGTTTATTCATCATCTCTTATTATTGTAAAATAAACCTTGTACTACAATACCACTATATAACTAAAATACCATTTCAAAAATGCGTAAACACTAAGTAACTTGTACAGTCAACATACTGAACTGTTTTGTATGTAGGAATACTTAGAACACTTATTGGGTTCGTTTTCAATGACCAGCCAAAATTTAAAATTAAGATCTGGATATCAAACCAAAAATGCATTTTATTGTCGAAAAATATAAAATAATAGCATTCATTTGAAAATATATTTCTAAACATTTCATAAATTATAAACCTAGTGGGAATCAATGCATTTGTGTGCGTGCAGAATGCACCGCAAATTTATGTGTGTGCTAACTGCTACCTATCTAGGTTGTTGAACTGAATTGTGTTGTTGCAATATCCACACGTTCGCCTTCTTCGATTATAAACCATCTCTGAAAATTTGGCCGGTCATTGAAAACTAAACCTGTACTTTATACTTAATCTGTACTGGCAGTGTATATACTTAATTAATTGCTTTGCTTAGACACTATGTATAAATATAGGTACCACTCTAGGTGGTGGCCCCTTTACCCAAAGTTTAAAATTATGGCAAGAATTTGGCATCTTTGTATTAACTAGTCTTATATTCTAAGTTATTATAAGGCAATAACCTTCCGATAAGTATGACCATACTCATTTTGACTTTTATAATCATTACATAGCACAAAAAATATTATCCTAAAAATTCGAGTTTCCATAATAAACAAAATTATTTACAAAATCACAAAATTCACTTTTAGCGACAACAAAATGTCTAATCAAAATCAGTGTCAGTCAATCTCAACTAAAAACTAGACTTACAAAATAGTAATCAGGGCCAGCGCAGACGACAGACTTTTTGTGCGGATGAGTTTGTGGCGCACAAAATGTCTGCACACAAAAAGTCTGTCGCGGATTTTATGCAGACTCAACGCACACGACGCACATCTTCGATCATTCTGTTCTAGTGCAGATTGCATACTAAAAGTGTGTGCCGTCTGCGTTAGCGCGCGTTTAAGCAAACGTTCTATATTTTTCGCGCACTTTTGTGCGGCGCGGCGTGGTCTGTCAGAATGACACGGATTTTTTTTGCCACCGGACTTTTTGCGCGTCGTATGCGTTACTGTATATAATTGCTTAGGTTCTATTTTCACAGACTAAAAAGTGCGTCACGGATAGTCTGTCGTCTGCGCAGGCCCTAAAAATCTCAAAATCTCAAAAATATCTACAATACTTCAATGTAAAAACATCGTTATTGAGCACACCGGATAGCGCCACTGACGAGTAAGGTCTTGTCATTATTTATATTTTACACTTGAAAGTATCAATAACTTCATAAAAAGTTTATTTTATTATGTAAAACAACATAGTGTTTACACTATGTTGTTTTACATATCATATATCATATATAAAATAAACTTTTCTTCAGCTATATATTTACAATATTGTCCCTAAAATTAGCTCGCATGAAATATTAAAAAACTATTCTTCCTCCAAGTATTAACAAATTAGATTCAATTTGCTACATTAAAACTTCAAGTCATAATGAATCACAGAAGGACTCAATCTTGACCACAATCGTGAATATCGGTGAAAATACGTGATAAAAAAAGCGGACCTTACTCTACATGAACGCCTCTAGCGGCGAATTCATGCGCGATAGAGATGCTTCATAGGACCTGCTATTTAATCAATTTGAAATAAGAATCTACTAATCGACTAAAGAATCCCGTCAAAGGCACATCTCTAAATCACGGTGGGAGTTTCAAATCCTTTAAAAAGAACGAACTCGTGTTATTACTAGCGCTCAAAGCATGAAGATTCATGTCTTAAGAAGATTCATGTTGGCAGAGTTCTTGTTCTTCCTGTATTTGATGACGGCTTCAGTTGCCCAGGGTACTACGCAGAACAGGTTGCATGCTGTCATCATGTTGAATGCAATGGCGTAACTGCCTGTGTAATCTCGGATGAAACCTGGAAAAGAGAAATAATATTAATTTATTGAGCACACAAATGTACTAAGGCGGACTTAATACCATAGTCCTTTGTATAACTGGCGAAATGTGGGAGTAGGTAGATACTATTGGGTACACCTCTGCTGGGGGATTAATCCCCGAACAGCAGAGGTGTACCCAATAGGCGTGATTTTATGTCGTGATACTTATTACTTTAACTTTAGTTCATTTGTAAATCAAAACAATCCGTTGGCCAACACAAAGCAAATCCGGAACCAACATCATTCAATTCCAGCTAGTAATTCACACCAAAGCCTATTCGATGGATTCATCAAACTAGTTCCCAGAGCCGTGCCTGTAGCGAGACTTCAAACAGAATTATTACAGGTAATTCGACTGAAATACTGCAATATCGGTATGACGCCAAATTAAGTTATTCACGGTGTTGAATTTTCGGTTGAAACGTGTCGGATAGACACAAATTGAAATGTCTATCATAACGACTTTGTCGAGATTATCCAGTGGTTAAGGTCTCGCCTGTCATGCACTAGATTGTGAGATCCACAGAACAGTTAAAAGAGGATAGAAAGGAAATAGTTTCTGATTTATATAAGAACGCGTGTCGCCGCTCGTCTTCCACTCTTTAACTCCACTACAAGTAAGGAACGTATACGTGCATTACACACACAATTAAATTAAACTTAAATCGCAGGCTTGCTATTGATTGTCATACTAACGCAAAAACTGTGCTTGACGTGCTCTCACACACGCTTCGTACGTTGTCACAAGAGCGATACTGTTGCTTGATTGTTTTTTTTTTTTTTTTTTTAGGAAGAACCACTCGCAGTTGCAACGCGCTAAGGTTGCTTTACTGCTTAACCGGACAATCCTGTGGTGGCCAAAAATTACTTTAAGGCCCCCAGCCAGGGCTTACAAACTAAGGATTTAAATTAAATGAACGGTCACTAAGGGCAGACCCTGTGGGGTTCGGGCCTCGGCTTAGTGCGTCATTGATAAGAGGGCAGCAAGGGACAACAGGCTGGGTCGGATCATTAATTGGGGAATCGGTCGTTACATGCTCAGCGTCGCGGGCTGGCTCGTCGAGCAAGGGTCGGGCAGTGACTGTTGCTTGATTGACATATGAGCGTTTACTTATATGAGCGGCGCACCTGCCTCGCCCACAAGGCCCTTCTAACCTCTTTTATCTGTTCTGTGGTGAGTTCAAATCCAGGTTAATACGCACGTCGAACAATCAAGCAATACAAATCCAGTAAAAGCGAATCTCGCATTGTACGAGAAATCTGTACGCGCGCTTCACTTGTTTTCTTACCGTCACTCCGCAAATCGCATCGCAGTGACTTTTACCGGTAACATAGGTACATAATATGAAACATCATTCTATCTATGACGTCAAATTAACGTGTTCCCAGTATTGAATATTTCGTTGAAACGTCGGATAGACACAAATTGAACCGACAAGCATAATAGGGACACGTACGTCAGCGGATATGAACGTTATTGATTAAACAGCATTGCGGAATCGTGTTGAGTAGTAAGCAAATGTGTTTAATGTCAAGTTGGTTGGTAGTATTTGAAGGGTTGAATTGAGGCATTGCAGTACAGTTGTAATAGATATTTGAAGGGAAGGGAACAATGCATTCGTAGTTTGGAAAATGTATGTACATTTTCTAGTTTTACTCGTGTTTAAGATGTGTATGTATCAAACAAGCTATGTATGTGTGTAGATGTGTGTTGTTGCAAATGGGTTTTATGATCTGTTAAAAAAATGATTTGATTTGCAGTTTTCTTATAAAACTTTTTGTATTTTTTTTTGGTCAAGTTACGGTTTGTATATAACGGTAAACCAACGTCATTATAAGCAATCCAATTAATCAACTCTGACTATTGCAGTCCACTGTTGGACATATACCTTCAAGCTGCATGACAACCCATCACTTATAGCATTCGTTATATCCTTTGTTCAAGGACGTCAGGCCACCCAAGTGAGGGGCGTCTTACGGTACGTTACTAATTAGTAAGGATATAATATAGTATAATTCGACATTTAATCATTATAACGATGAGGTCCTAACACTGGTGTAATAATGTAAAAATAATGGTAATAACTAATAAACATTTAAAATATTTTGGGAAATATCCTTTAAAAGATAACCGAGATGAATTCTACACATTAATTGGTAAGCAAATGCAGCACAGCTGTGGAATAAATTATAAACGATGCATTTATAACATTTTGACGGACGTAATTTATGTTTAATTGATCTGAAATATCATCCGGTGAAATTATATTGTGTCTTTGAAAACATCTGGCTGTTCCAATATGTCTTTCTTCTCCATAGATTTCTAATTTTGCTTTAGGACGAGCCACTAACTGCATATTCTTATTCTAAAGTGCTTATAAATGTGTGATGAAACTTGTAACTACGAGAAAATTGCGGACTGACGTGAATTTGAAAAAAAAAAACATTAGTACAGGGAGGCCCCCTGTACGAGTACTAATGTGTGTGTGTTTTTTTTTTAAATTCTAGAATTAAATTTGAACATCTAATCATGCCAGATTTCGTTATATGTATTTTTACATATTATTTATTAGTGTTCTATGAAATCTGAAGTAGTAAGAAGTTCGTAAATAGCAAAAAACATTAAGTTATGTGTAACGCGGATTAATGTGAAACTATACAATTCAATAATATTTTATCTGTTTAGTTGTCAAAGTCAAATATGACATTACTGCTTACTGACGTTTTATCTGTTTTTATTTCTAGCGGCCGGTGTTTTGATTTATTTTCATTTATGTGTTTTAAATTATCTATAGTAAACAAGCTTATATTTATTGCCATACAAAATGGTGCTAATTGAGCAAATTTCTGCTGGAACTGTCAAAATTTTAGCAGAATACCGCGTAAGTCAGTCATTCATTTGTCATTGTGTACGAGATTACATTTTAGGCTATTTCTTTCAATGGAGTGTCAGTGGTTGATCATTGGAAAGTCATAGTGACGCCATTAAACAGTAGATTACCAAACTTGTCAAAATCAACAATTATGAAATCAATGATAGATCATTTTGACACTATTGTAATAGCAGACTAGGCCCCCAGGCAAGGTATCGAACCGACAACTCTTGTGCATGGGATACTATAACTGAGACCTACTGTTTACTTACAACAACAACAGCCCATAACGTCCACTGCTGGACATAAGCCTCTCCCATGATGGGAGGAATTTGCCGTAATCTCCACGCTTGGCAGGCGGATTGGAGATCGCAGTGATGAAAGACTAACAGAAAACGCTGCTGCCCATTCTCTGGTCTACGGAGGCGCAAGGTGTTCTGCCTCAGACATTAGTCGCCTTATACGACACCCGTGAGTCTAATGGGTTGGTTCTATTCTACTCTGCCGGATACCACACGGCTAACGGCTGTTTACTTAAGGCTGGGGTATCGGCTAACGAGAGGTTTTCTCCAATGTAACTCCTCTTTGATGAGTGAATATAAATGTGCAAAAAAATATGCTCCAGCCTCTCACCAGCGTAGACCGCGTTACGTCATCGCAAGTTTTAGTTTTTTTTTTTTTTCACAGAAATATTTGTCACTTTTTTCTTGACAAAGTGTACAATTAGCATTTTAATCTAATGATTTAAAGCAACAATTAAATAAAATCACTCATTTTGCACCATTCGGCCCGCAGTGACTAACGTAACAACCAATTTGCACTGCAAGCTGATTAGAACTTTATTCTAACAGTATTTCAAACGAAGTTTGAACCACCACAAACACACGGTGCCTGAGGTAGATGTCAGGTGAGGGAGGGGAGTTGACACCAGTCAGTAAATGAATGACTGAGGTCTCCTGGCAGGTCATCACATCCCTCCCGCACCCCACAGCTACGTCAAACACAACGCCAGGGTAGCCCTATAAGAAAATTTGTATTTCGCGGGCTATCCTCTTCCACCTTAAGTGATGATGGACTTACCAATCATAGGCCCGACGCTCAAACTTATGCCTCCAGCCAACAGCATGTATAGCCCGTAAGCTGGTGGGTACCTCTCTATAGGTACGTGTTCTGCCACCACTATGGGTTGGGCTATATGGACCAGCGATCTCAAGGAACCCAGGACACCGGTCAGGATGAGAAGAGGCGTGTATGTGGAGAACTGGATAAATACTGTAAAATGAAATTGTATAGTGTTAAAAAACGGGCTTAGTCGTGTGAACGTCAGTTTGGTTAAGGGCAAATTTCACCACTAAAACTGAACGCACTGTTTACCTAAACGGTGCGGTGTTTAACGGTGTTTAAGAGTTGTTATTGTCAATATTCCATTGCTGTTAAAACGCGGGATAAGCTCACGGAGCATTTTTTTGACATTGACAGAAGAAAAACATACATACGTAAAAACCAATGCCGAGAAAATAATATTGAGAAAGTAAACAAGATTTTTCAAACATTAGTCAATTTAAAAACATATATTTTTGACATTGACCGGAGAAAAACATACATACGTACAAAAACATACATACGTACAAAACCAATGCCGAGAAAATAATATTGAAAAAGTAAAAAAGATTTTTTAAATATAAGTCAATTTATAAACACGAAAGAGGAGTTGCTGTATCTATTTCTAAGTTCACTGGTCAGGTTTCTGGTGCAAAACAAAGCTATATTATGAAATACACTATTAATTTGTGGCTAGGATCGTCATTTTGGACCTATATCTACCTATTATATAGTATTTTATGGACTTTATTTGTTACTTATAAAATGGACTAAAATGATATTCTATTTGATATACAAGTTTTCTATTTATAAGATCAAATGGAAGTAAACTTATATTGTCACTTACAGGATATCTTCCGTGATTGGTAATTGTTTTGAGCTCCCGATTGTTTTATCGGGAGCTCAAAACAATTACCAATCACGGAAGATTTCCCTTAAGTGACAATATAAGTTTAGTTATAAACCGTGAAAGCTTAAAACAGTGTTTCAAATAGAAGTACAACCTTAGGTAATTTACATAAGTATCATATTTTAATGTCGCTAGGAATAGAATTATGGCAGCCTCAATCTGAGCAAAAATCGAGTATTTTTTAATAGGTAGGATTTTTTTTACATAATATAAAATAAAAAATTCAAACCTTTCCATTGTATGGACAATTTTTTTCATTTTAATAAAATATGTCACTTCTCGTGTTTTGTGAGTTACAACTAGTTACAACTGCATCAAAGCGGAAAATATTAATAATTTGACGTATCAGTTCATAGATTTAATTAAATTGCTCTTAAAAAACTCATTTATGTAGTAATAAAATGGTGTCGGTATAGTAAATTATTCAACATGTTCTTTATGCTCGAGCTTAATAGACGCAATTCAATAACATTTGATAAAAAGCTTCTTAATGACTGTGATATCGTTAAAACCTGGCATCCGTTTGGTAGTCTTTATTCAAATATGTATTTACAATATAATAATTATTATCTACACTAATATTTTATAGAGGAAACATTTGTATTTTTGAATTTTTGTGTGTGTGTATGTTTGTAATGAATAAACTCAAAAACAACTGCGCCGATTTCAAATTCTTTCACCATTAGAAAGCTACATTCAGCCTGAGTAACATAGGCTATATTTATTGCAAGAAAAGATTAGGGATCCTTACTAAAACTTTAGTAACGTAACCCAAGGTGTAAAAAAAATTGCCATAAAACATCTTATGTCCACCCGTGCGAAGCCGGGACGGGCCACTAGTATTATTATTATTATTATTATAAAGAGGAAAGATTTGTATTTATCCCCGTACTCCTACGGGAACGGGAACTACGGGGGTGAAACCGCGTGACGTCCCGTCCGCTACTTGGAAAATATAATGAACAAGCCTGTTTATAAAGAAATTATTCTCCTACCTTTATCCCAAATATATTGGAAAATTAAATGAGCAATATTTGTATATTTATATTGCAGTATAGGGGTTTACGGTGGCGTAAAATCAATCTAAGCAGGTCTCATAACTGAAAAAAAAAATGTTTTTTTCTATTTTCACCTGAGCAGAGTTTGGTCGCCCAGGTACTTACAATAAATGTACTTAATTATGCAGTAGTCGAGTGCAATTAGACAAAAAGGTGGAACGAAGTTTATAGTGGTCGGATTTTCATGGGACTTTTTTTATTGAGGGGTGGAAAAAAACCGCAGCGCGCGCCCTTTTTTTTTAATTTCCTTTGGAATATTTTTTTTTTGTGATGAAAAACTTCAAATTTGACGAATTCATATTGTAGCGTAATAGTGTGACCTGCATGCACCTATTAAACGCTAATTTGGTCTATTTCTTTGTTCATTGTTGTCAATGTACTGCATATTTCAGGTATTTTTGTTAAAATTTACTACTTAATTATTTCTAAAATGTCGAATTTTAAGACCACGATTTCTTTTGAACTTGGTAACTAATACTTTTTCACAGATAACTGAACCAGAAAGTATTAATGAGTACCACTTTCATGAGTGTAGCGCCTAAAAATTCATTCAGAAATGTGAAAAAATCGTCTATGTTAATAAAAGCATTTTTTTTTCCAAATACTGCTTTAAAACTCAATGTGCAAATTGTTGCCTAAATTCTTATTTTATTAGCTATCTAATGAGGTATAATACCTATAAAAATATTTAAGGATACTTGTTAAATATTGGTTACTGCTGAAAAAGTAAAACATGACAAAAGACCTCTATCCTATAGTACCTCTACCTATAAGTTGGTGAAAACATAAAAGTGTTTTAATTTAAGTTTCACTATGTTCACATGCGTAAAAATCTTGGCGTGTCCAGATGACGAAATAATAAGTGATACTAATTGTGACTTTCACCAACTGGACACACGTATGTCCAGTCTTACGTGTCCAGTTGGTGACTAACCCGTTTTTTTTGTTTAGTTGCACTCGACTACAAAATGGCGCCTGGTATTTTTTCTACAAATATTTTGTACGTTTAAACAATACCTACTTATAAAAGCGATCCTAATTCAAAAGCATTAGGTTACCTATGATCTTATGTCCTATTAAATCAGATCATTTATTACTGCTAATGAAAATTGTAGTTTTATGTTTTAGCTAAAAAAAACATGAAAATCATTTCAGTTTTATCTTAGAGCTAATTGTATTGATTTGACATTTAAATTAATATTATAAACCTCCCCCCAGCCCCTTTGTGTTGGACTGTTTAAAATTCACAAAACTACATAAATATAACAAAATATATTCTTATATTTGTGTAGTTAGTATCTAAAATATATTGTTTAAGTGTAGATCAGCAAAAACTATTTCGAAAATAAATTTATTGTGAATAATAAGCGTCGTTTTCGAAAAACGGTTGACGTCAATCATCTTAGTATTCAATAAGAATCCAATATTAATTGATGTAGTTTTAATTCTACTAATCAGTAACATAAATAGCCTTTGCGTTCGTTAATCTTTAGCGTTATAAAATAGTGCACTTATAGTTTTTAAATTTTATTGATACTGTAAACAAATAAAGGTTGTTTTAAAATGCAAAAAAACTAAATTAATACTCAGGTAATTAATTAATTGGTTTGAAAACGTCATTTTGTGTAAAGTACTCGGTTCTGAGATTGCCTAACTAGACATTGTGAGTAGGTTTTCGTGATTCTCTAGTTACTTTTTAATAAAATTCTAATTCAGTACTTACACAATTTTAATGAATCATTATTTTTGTTATTTAAATGTGCATTGTAGTTATAAAGTTTCAACACTTCAAAGAAAAATTAAATAGGTTGAGTGAGGAATGATATTTATTTATTTAGGATCTCCAACAAAGGATGTACGGTCGAACAAGCTTCATCAAGCGCCATCTAGTGCTACACTAAGCAACGAAGCTTGTGTCGTGGACACCAGATAGTTGATATACTACATAGATACTCTTTGTTTGTAAATACATTCTTATTATACATTTAAACATCCATGACTAGGAAACAAGTATCCATGCTCATCACACAAACATTTGCTCCAACCGGGATTCGAACCCGAGACCCTAAGAACGTAAGGTAGCCTCACTACCTCTGCGCCATTAAGGGGCTCCCCGAATTTTCGGCGTGCACACTAGTAAAAAAATCAGAACTCGTTAAATACACAATTAATATAAAATCTGATTGACAAAATCAATGCTTTAGAGTTCTAGATTATTGACGTCTATTTAATTCATTAAAATATGCTTCACTGTAGTTACTACTACTACAACTACTACAACAGCCCATAACGTCCACTGCTGGACATAAGGCTCTCCCGTGATGGGAGGAATTTGCCGTAATCTCCACGCTTGGCAGGCGGATTGGAGATCGCAGTGATGAAAGACTAACAGAAAACGCTGCTGCCCATTCTCTGGTCTATGGAGGCGCAAGGTGTTCTGCCTCAGACATTAGTCGCCTTATACGACACCCGTGAGTGTAATGGGTTGGTTCTATTCTACTCTGCCGGATACCACACGGCTAAACTGTAGTTACAGTTAGAAAAATTTGCTAAAAACGGCCGTTTTTTTTCCATTTTGTATCTGTAACGACAGCGAGCTATGTTTCAATGAGTTAAGCAGACGTAAATAATTTAGAAGACCAAAAGATTGATTTTGTCAATCAGATTTTATATTAATTGTGTATTTAACGAGTTCTGATTTTTTTACTAAAGTGGCGCTAGTGTGTACACTGAAAATTCGGGGAGCCCCTCAAGGTCGCCAAATGCTGATAACACATCAAGATCCTTGACTATTTTATCAAACCAGCTCAAACATAGGTAGGTAATAAACTAATTCACTAACCGAATCTAAAAATTGCTGTAAATAGGGCACCGCAGAAGAACATGTAGCGACTGTTCATTCTGAAGAATTGTCCAGCGACGCCCAGGAAGAGACGGGCTGACATGTCCATCGCTCCACCTACTGCTATTATGTTCGCTATCTCTGCCTGAAAATAGTAAAAGGATCTTGTTAAATTGTTAATATTGTAGAATGTTTGCGGTACCAAGGGTTTTAACTCAAGTCTCTTATTATATCTCGAACTATACAGGGTGTAAAACACCTCTTAACGAACCCGAAAGACACTTGTTCTCCTAGTCAGTGCGATAATTTTTTTCTTCTACAGCATTCCTGGGAACCTTCTAGTTACGGAGATATTGGGAGTCAAAGTTCCAACTTTTTGTCATGTTTTTTTTTTAAATACAAGTTTTTAATGTATGATTTTTACTTTAAACACCTACACGACCCCCGTACTATTAAATCCATCCATCAGCACAACGTTTTGAGTGCGTTACATTGAGTTCTACCACAAAACATGATTTTTCACCCAAAAAAAAAACGTCGTTTCCCAGCAATAATTTTTGCATAAAGTTACATAATTTGATGTACAGAATGCTTGGTTGACGGCTTCGTGATGAGGTCTTTTACACCCTGTATATAACTTCTGCCCGTGATTTCATCGGCATCGAAGAAAGTTATCCTATTGCACTCGGTTAAATAGTTCCAAAATACCTACTGTGTTCGAAACTACATGACATTTTAATCAGAATAGTAGGAGAACACACTTTTAAAAGTTGTTAAATGTTTACGTATTGGTGCTTGGAACTGTAAATGTCGAATAAATTGGTGTGTAATAAAAAAAGTGCGTGAAAATTGCTAATACAAAAATAAGTATGTTGAAATGGTCTGTCCTTCAAAGACAACAGTTATAGAAGAATATCATCATATTGTATGTATTTTTCACAGCAGGAAAAAACAAAACAGCAGCAAAATGTAGCCATTGTTACAAGCCGTATCACCAAAAGCCGGAACAACGCAACGATGGAAGTTGTTATTGTCACTTCCTCGCATGTGTTGCCAGCCAGAAACGTTGAGTTTTAACTTACATTTTAATTGAAGTGGCAACACAGTGCTGTTTGAATTCGAAAATAGAATTGCAATGTGGTTAAAGATCAGAATTATGCATACAGGCTACATATGCACGAACATCTGGAACAGTTCCCAGGGCTTTTTAAAGCTCTTTGATTTTCTATGTTCCTGCTTAAGACTCCATTTTGTGTGTTTTATTATTCTTTATTAGTTTTATGTTTTTTTTTTACCACATTTCGAGATCGTTAGTTCACAAAAACCAGATTTATGAATCACTTTTGTACACAATTTTTTAACCAAAAATAAAGTGCTTGGTCAAGATAAAAACGATCTAAGTAGAAGACATTAAAGCCATCTTTCAGCTTAATATTCATTCGGGGGCAAAAATATTAAAGAACCTTACCTTGCTTAGATGTTTTTTGTCCAAAAATAATGGCTCCAGCGTAAAAAATGTAAGGTCGGAAAAGAAAGTTAATGCCAGTCCAAATATAATATTTACGTATACTAAATCCTTTAGTAGGGATAAGTCCAGGAACTCCGAAATGGTTTGCCTGAAAAAGAAATGACAAGATTGTGTTACTTACAAAATAATTTAGAGAAAGTAGAACTAAAGTCATAGTTATGAATTATTAAGTAGTGTTCTTTAACTATTGTCATCAAAAATTTTGTACCGTTGTACGGCATGCCATGTGATGAATGAACCAAAACTTCTTCAATAACTTTTCAGTTATAACAGTATTTCAGATACAATTGGGAAGTTTAAAACAAATAAAATAATCATTAACATCAGTAAATTCATCTGAATGCGTTCAGCACTAGTCATAGTCGATCTATTGAATCAACAATATGCCTCTGCTATATTAAAACGATTGACAGATACAAAAATATGTCTTGAACACCATTAGTGATACAAATATTTATGGATTTGAAGAGCAAGTTGGCTTTAATGATAATAGCAGAGGTCCAATGAAAAATTAACGGCTTCAGACAAGATATAATACCAAAATATTGCCACTTTTTTATTACATTTTACGTAAAATATTTTTCAAATAAGCTATGGAGTGACTATCGATAATGATTGATACGGGTAATGGGTCGAGCTAGGAAGAAATACTAATTCAAATCGAAATTCTAGTGATATTGGTGTCGATTCTGTTGTGCACAAACTAAACTAAATTAAGGCTATTGCTATCTTTTACTAAAAGGCAGTGCGAGAAAAGGGCGGTTATAGCTCTAAACCAAGTTAGAGATGTCAAACTAGTTTATGCCTTGCGCTTCACCGTGTTTTTAGTCGACATGTTATTACGTGCACCCTTCATTTGTATAGAAATATTAGTTCCAACTAAATTTGACAGCTAGAGCTGTCAAATTCAGTTTAGAAGAAAATTTAGTTTACGTCCGTCTCTTTCTCATTTCATTCGAGAGAAAAGGATAGCAATAGCCTAAACTAAGTTTAGTTTCCCTCTCATAGAGAGGAGGCCTGTGTCCCAGCAGTGGGAACATTAATAGGTTGATGATGATGATGAAGTTTAGTTTGTGCACAACAGAATCGACACCAGTAACTGTCACATTCCGTGATAATTATGCACAAACAATTATGTTTGCATTCCGAGATGAGCGCAACGATTTTTTGTTGTTGTCTTTCAACCACGTTCCGGTTTTGCTATTAAAAACAACAATCATGTTGAATAATAATCCTATTATGAATGTCCAATAATAATACTATTATTTTATTACTACGTACCTAATTCAGGAATTCCAATTCACCTAGCCCACTAGGTTGGCACTGATTTGAGAACACACTTTTTTATGCACTAAAAACTGTTTTCAACAAGAATATTTTATAACTTATTATAATGTTATAAGATATTATATGGTCGTATCCAATGTCTTATGAAAATACAAGCTTAGTTTTTGTCTCTTTAGTATTATTATAAGAAATAATAAGTAAAGCCTAATGTTTTTGTTATCAGCACGTATTGTTTATCAAGTTACCTACGTTATATAAAATTCTAACAACTACTTCATACTGACTGTCAGTTCTTAAAATGGTTTGATGAAGACATAAATTAGGTGATTATAATGAAATTAATTTCAAGATTACTCAAAAGTTGTCAAAATAAACTTCTTTTGTTATTTGGAACGGCCATCGTATGCTTTATAGCGCAAGCCAGACGAAAATCAACATTTTTGAATAAATACATAAGAATACTTTATTTTAAGTAAATGCCTTTTTTTTAGACGCATGCCAATTCATTGAATGGATTGCTAATAAAAATCACAAATTTACTTTAATAATATTGTCTACAAAACGCTTAATCCATTTAGGTAAGTCATGTCTACATATTATTTTATGGTGCAAACTAGACAGTCAGATCCACTACCTTGCTATCTGGGTAATGGCTGGAATATACAAGACCAGGTAAAAGAAAACAAAAAGTTAGATCCGAGCTAGCTTTCAATCCCATGATCTGCCTAGCCTTTTCCCAACTACACTGGCTCGGCCTTCAATCTAAACGAATACCAGTATTTTATATGGAGTGAATGATTATTAGACCTCTTTATTCAAAGTATTGGTTCACCTCTCGGAAAGTCTGGTTGTCAGAATTATGAGCAGAAGCCCGCAATTCCGACAAGCAGAACGACGCAGACGAATGGCACCAACTTAGCGCGCTAAATCCATACTGGTAATTTTATTAATGCGGAGGTAACTCTGTTTGTTTGTTTGTTACCTTTCACGGCTAACCAGATGATCGGATCGTAATAAAATTTGACAAGGAGATATATTATATCTTAGGGAAGGATATAGGCTACCTTTTTTCACATACATATCAAAAAATCCAAGTGAACGAACTCGCGGGCAACAGCTAGTATTCAATAAAATAATACTCAGTAAAACATACCATTTCCCTTCCTTATTCTTGATAATCGGCATCGGTTCCGCGGCAATGTTTCCAAAGTTCCCCAAACTCGATACAGAGGCAGCCTTGTACAAATTCTCTCGATACACATGATCACTCGAGTCGAATTTACTATCTATCTTTCCGTCTGCCGGGATCAAGACAACTGGTATGCTTAATCGTCTGGAATCGCTTAATTTGGATACAAATAGTAATTCGGCTCCTTTCTGGGAATTTTCCAATCGATTAATTCGATACAAATTCTCGACGGATCTCGCGTTCTCTGATGTATCGACACTTGGTAATTTTTTGGCGAAATCGAATTTTTCCTTGTTGTCTTCTTTGGCTGGCGTTGGTGGTATTACTGGAAGGACAATAATATCTTTAATCTCGTGAAAATTTTAAAAATCATTCTGAAATGGCAGCTCTATATGGATATTTTTTAAAGTATAAGTTTACATACGAAGTGCTTTTAAATGTATTGTAGTAAATAAGGTCAGCCATTGATAAAATATTTATTTGAAATACCGAGTAAACAAATAAAAAAGTAGCAACAGAACTCAAAGCCAAATTGCATTTCTCTGGTTTAATATTAAATATACGCTCTACTTTACACAGTACGAACTGATTCGCAGAGCGAAATGAATCTGCACAAAGAACTTTGACCGTTATAAACCTCCCGTTTTGTGTAGATAGTAAAAACTTACAAACAATTTTCTCGCAGGGTTTTGGTTGCTTCTTCATATGCCATTTCACGGGGTGCATGACCAAAGCCCCAAATATACTATGCGATGATATCGCACAAAGTATAGCGAGCGTTCCCCTAAACCCGTACTCAGTTATCGTAAACTTGATAAACAACGGGTAAAACATCGTTATCATTCCAATTGAGGCCTTACACAGACTTAGATAGAGCACTTTTTTCTTCGTGAAGTAGCTGTTGAAACTTGTGTAGGAGACAGGTATGAGGAGCCCCATTCCCAAGCCGTGGAGGAAGCCATTCGTTATGATCAGCTGTGTCGTTGATACCACGAATATGGCTAGAAATGATGCTAGTGTGTATATGACAGCTCCTATTAAGCCTACTTGTCTTAACGATAGTTTCTTTAATGCTATGTTTGCTGAGAATCCTGGAACAAGAGAAAAAGTATGATTATTTCCGAATATAAAACAAATGACAGGTACTACTACAGGTACATCACGCTTGTAATCCCCGAAGGATTAGGCATCAACTAGGCACAAATCCAGACTCCGTGGCTGCTACTGAGAAATTCATAAAGGAAAAACCTAATAACACTTTGCCCGACCAGGGAATCGAACCTAGGACCTCATGTTCAGCAGTCATGCCTGCGACCTAATGGTCCAACGAGGCATAATTATCCACATAGGTCACACCAATCAATTAATTCAACCAGTCTCTCACAGCTGTTGGACACAGTAATATGTTTCTAATAAATTGCATCAAAGCTTAAGTGTCAAGCACCAATAACAAATAGCCATGCGTCTGTGTGTGTACATCATGAAAATGTTAACCATTTCTCTAGACAAAGCTAAGGTAAGTTACAAGAAACTTCGCTGCAGCGCTCGGAGTAAAGTAATCCACTGGATTTGAAAGGCTTTTTTCCGTTCTCAGTTTCTTTTAGTTAGAAAGATAATAAGGCGTTGTATAAACAAGCTGTTGTAAAGCGTTAATGCTTGTATTTTATTGTAATATAAATTCGACTACACAACTTTTATCACGTGCCATTTTGATGAATTTAATGTAATTTTTGTTACTTCGGGTATTTTATCAAGGTGTCCATGACCTAATCAATCAACTCAGTATATTACAGTTCACTACTGGACATAAGCCTCTCCCAAACACAACACCCTGTCCTGCACTTATAGCACCCAGGTCTGAACTAGCCCACTTTTAAGGTCGTCTAGCTGAGGGGCGTTCCAAACTATGCTTGCCGATACACTGACTGTTGCATTGAAGCCGAAAAATATCAGTTTGTATTAATTTCGGTAAAGTTATTTTATTAAAATAGGCGAGACGACTAAAAAAAATTAGTCCGTCAGTTAGATTATCAAAAAATATTTAACCCGTGTTTTTTCTTTTGTTACGTAAACCAAAATTGACGAACATAATTACGAGTATGACGCTTTTAAAATTCTCAATACGTCACGCCTAGGTATTATTTTTACCTAGTTCTGACGTCACGAGCCCCCACTCCCGAGTTTTGATGCGTTTTATCTTTGTCAATATTCATTGATTTACAAAAACAAAAAATACGTGTCCATTAATTTCCAATACTCTAACTGACGGACTAAATAGATTTGCAATTTTTTTATACTGTCGTCATGCCTATTCTGGGCGTAACCATTGTTATTACAATGGTTACGCCATTATGGTAACCATAATGGTGGTATTATGGTATGTTATGGTTACCATTCCTATTGGAATGCCCATTCCTATTGGAATGGTAACGCCTGACGAAAAATATAAAGCACTATCACACATGTGATGGCATTCATCGCCATCGTTAAACGGTAGGAAAATACACATTGATAGAGTTATCACACGGTTATCAGATACAATTTATTTAACGACTCAGTAAAATACATCCATTATAGTCTATTAAGAATTAATTTACACTGTTAAAGACAAATTTCGATTTCTGATTCGCTTATATATCGTTCAATCTTGTATCGTAAAAATGTTTTTATCTGCTGGACAGGACATATTTAGCTTACGTTGAAAGAAATAGCTGAGAAACACGATCTGTCCTAAGCAGGTTGCAGTCAATATAGTTTGTAAAACTATGAAAATATATCATAGTTTGACCTTAACCAGTTGTTACGTTGATGACTCTTATGTAGGAACAATAAAAATATCGATGACAAAATAAGTAGTATCTTTTAGAAAACTTGAAATAAAAAATTGTGGCAAGTAAAACGTTAGTTGATGCAACGCGAACTTTGCGTTAGGATTGACTGTGCGTAGCATCCGCGTAAATGCTAGATTGCGCGTAGTGGTTTTCGTAGACGCCGCGTAGGTAACGTCTACGCTGAACCGTAACGTAGGATAGATATAATAACTTATACCATAAATTTATGAATTGGTCGAATGCTTTATCTTTGGTGTCATCTTCGAAATGTTTTCTTAGAAAAAAAACTACAGGCCCAATAATGTTTGTCATCAAAGAAGTTTTTTTTTTATCGGTCTCTTAAGTATGTCGATAAAATTTTAGTTTTTAAAATTTTATTTGATTCGAGATTTGTTATTTCTTCAAGTTTGATATATTTTTATTTGTTAATTATGATTAAATTAGATCAATATGATTGGCTCATTGGTTAGTAAGTATTCATAATCTCATTAATAAATAATTACCTAACTAGCATTCAATTATATTTTATACTTTAGGTATAATAATTATTATTATAACAGCAATAATATATCATAACCAAACTAAGAACTTGGATAACGAAGCTGGAAGTTGCGCGTTTGACAACCGTTACATTGATAACGTGAATCCACTTCTAGTTTGACTAGCTTAAACCCGTAGCTTCACCCGGGAGGAGGTCGGGAGTTATCTCAAGGGGACGAACCGCATACGGATTAAAAATATCCTTACTTAAATCATGGTCTACCTGTTTTACAAATTCAATCGAAATCCGTTCGGCTGTTTAGGTGCGAAAAGGTGCAGAGTAGATGGACACACAGACAAGCATACAGACGGGCAGACAGACAGGAAGAAAGACAGGAAGACAGACAGGCAGAACTACTTTATAATAACTACTTAGTGGAGCATAGATCGACTAACCAGTTCACAGTCTTTTTTACCTACCTCCAAAAATAAGTTTGTCAGAAAAATATAAACTGTGTGTTAGTAAAATATTCTCACTTCGATAAAGTTCTTTTCTATTTGTATTTGCTAAATAAATACAATAGTACAGAGCCAGGAAGTTTTAAAATTGCATCATAGAACTGGAGCTGTACACTGGCTTTATTCTGTTTTCCATTCTTCGCTTGGCACGGAAATGCAAAAAATCTTCAGCAAAATACTTGAAGCATTCTGTTTCGACACGTGTTTCGGTATCCCTTTGGCTTAAGCAGGATGTACTGTTCTCGAATTTTGTAGAACCCGTTCCTGTTTTCATAGACTTTTGTATTTGAAAAGTTAAGTATTGTTACTCATTCTTATTGTTCTCATACATTCATTACTATACAGGGTGTAAAAGACCTCATCACGAAGCCGTCAACCAAGCATTCTGTACATCAAACTAAGTAACTTTAAAAATTATTGCTGGAAGACTACTTTTTTTTTGGGGTGAAAAATCAAGTTTTGTGGTAGAACACAATGTAACGCACGCAAAACATGTGCTGATGGATGGATTGAATAGTACGGGGGTCGTGGAGGTGTTTAAAGTAAAAATCTTACATTAAAAACTTGTATTTAAAAAAAAAGTTGTCAAAAAGTTGGAACTTTGACCCCCAATATCTCCGTAACTAGAAGGTTCCCAGGTATGGTGTAGAACAAAAAAATTATCGCAATAACGGGGACGGGGAGAACATGTAAGAGTAAAATCGCTTTTTTTTTGTTATTAAACTACATATTAACGGTATTTTGGACTTTTCCCTTTACATGTGCTGTCACGAAATTTGGCAAAAAGCAAGGTGTTTGCTTTTTGCCAAATTTCGTGATTCTAGGTCAACGGGAACTACCTTATAGGTTTTCGACCCAAAACCTATAAGGTTACCTACTTCCGGTTGACCTAGAATTGACAATTTTGGTTAAAAGCAAAGTCAGAAAAAAAAAAATGAATATATGGTAAACTTTGGTACTTACCTACAAATTTTCGCGAAAATCTAAAGTACCTCGTAGTAGTAGTAGTACCCCCCTACCCCCCCCCCCCTACCCTAGTATCTCTAGTACCTACTTGTCTTTGAACATCTATAGAAAATCTGCACTGTAACTGGTTTATATTGAACGCTTACACGTGTCTAAGAAGTTCCACAACTCTCTAAAAAACACAATTTAAGCTCGGTATAGGTGTACTCAAGCCTTGCTAAAAAATTGACAATCAGCAAGGCTATAATTGGGGCTGACTTATTTTTATTTGCACACCCATCTGTAGTCTTAAAATAGTTGAAAAAATACCTAAGTCTATATACGGGTATGTATAAGTTTCTGGGGCCGTAATAGTTAGCCAGTTGTTTACAAAAACGGATTAATATGACCTCAATAAACAAGCAGATAATACAAATAATTCAAACTTTAAACGTTTTGGTGGTACGGGCACCTAGTACAAGTGTCCATTAAGAAAAAATAACTGCTATATTTACCAGCAATAGCCAATGTGACTTGAAACACCCCAAAAACGAGTGTGACGGCCGCAGTGCCTACTCCCAACTCGTCCAAAAAGTCGTTATATATGAAGCCGAATACTGGCTGGTGTGCTGTGCCGGCGATCTGGAAAAAAACAATATGGCGTCATAATATATTTTGTTGCCGGGTTCCAAATTTGAACAACGGAAAAGTTTGATTTATGAAAAGAAAACTGTTTTGAAGAGTTGTGAATGGAAGCCTCGTTGATTTAGTGGTCGCAAGTACTACTAATAATCTACGATTACTTACTAAACCGTCATAAAACTTTTAATAAAAATAACATCATCAAACACTATAAATAATAATACACATACCTAAAAATAGCGCTAATTACAATAAAATGATGGTTATTCATCTTTTTTTATTCTCACTCAACATAACGTAGTGCTAGAGTTCATTCCTATCGAAGTTTATTTTAATCATTAAAATTTCACTTTCCTAACAGACCAGTTTTGCACTTATTAGCTTTTGCCCGTGGCTTGCCCGCGTTTCGGTCAGAAAATATCCCACGGAAACGTGTTTTCCGAACCCAGATCATGTTTGATCCATGACCAGATAACCTTTGTGTCAAATTTCATCAAAGTGAATTCTGCCGTTAAGGCTTAAAAAAGTTATAGACAGACAAATATTACGTTCGATTATTATATAATAGTAAGTATGATATGGATATTTTTCTCGGGTTGTCCCACAAATTCGATACAATTTTAATAGCATCTAAGCATTAAATCAATCCACTAATGGTGTAACACCAACAAGTTTAAAAAACCGGCCAAGTGCAAGTCGGACTCTGGCACGAAGGGGTCCGTACCAATATCTATACAACATTAGATAAAACAGTAAAAAAAATCACATTTGTTGTATGGGAGCCCCCCATAAACATTTATTTTATTCTGTTTTTAGTATTTTTTGTTGTTAACGGCAACCGAAATACACATCATCTGTGAAAATTTCAACTGCCTAGCTATCACGGTTCATGAGATACAGCCTGGTGACAGACAGACGGACAGTGGAGTCTTAGTAATAGGGTCCCGTTTTTACCCTTTGGGTACCGAACCCTAAAAACGCGCTAATTTATTCACAAATAAATTATGATGCATACCTACTTACTTATTGTTGAAAAAATAAAAACATTCTTAAGCTGTGAAACTGCATATTTTATGTTTTAAATTAGCTTTTTAGTATTCTATTTTAAATATAAATAGATACATATATTAATAACTATATTATAAAATAAATAAACGATTGTAACGGTCATGGTCACTTAAGACAGCAGTCATCCTGCGAAGTCGACAAGAAGGGGCCATCACAAGCGAGAGAATCGCAGCAATAACATCGTATAGAAATACGTGGTACGACGACAATATCGCCGCGAATCTCTCGTTCGTGGAATTTCAGAAACTCATGTCATACGTTTGGTTTTATTTTCTAGCCTCGATAACTTATTAGTTAATATGATACTTATTATAAAAGAAAAAACTAGCGTTCTCCGAAATGGTAAACCGGAGGCCCTAGCACAAGCGCGCGATGTAAACGTAACGTAAATACGTCGACGTACGACCCATATTTACGTTACGTTTACACGTGCTTGGGCTTCGGGTCGTGACCTAAACTTGTATTATCTTTGACGCAGATCATAAGCATTTGCCTAGCCTTTTTCCCAACTATGTTGGGTTCGTCGAATCTGTAACTGGATCTTTGACGCAGATGTGCATAAAAAACTTAATCAGTTTGTTTAGTAAATAACTTATAGATACTGTTTCAAAATTATAAATACAAATATTATGCAACACACCTTTTGGTCCTAGGATACGAACATTAAATTGAGAAAAGTTGCTGACTGACAAGGAATCATGAAACTACTTCCGTATGGCATAAAGATCCTCTAGGATTTGTTTTAAAGTTAAATAACATACCTATATCTTCAATCCTGAAAGGGGCTTGAATGTTTTTGTATGAATCCTGACCTACTTACCTATATTCCGCCATTTTATTTTATTTTCAAAATAGCAACCACGCATATGACCTGTATTAATTGATAGCTGGTACCAATGAAAACACGTATTAAGAGACAAAATCTTTTGAGATAAAATCTTTGCTATCACTACAACAACTACTAACAAGAAATAGATATACATGCTAAACCATTTAAAGAATGCAAATCGTTGCTGATTAAGTGGATTAACAAATTATGCTACGATGAAGTAGAGAATATTCTATTAAATATAAGGTAAAACCCTTTCCGTACAATACAACCACACACACACATACACACACACACACACATAAACACGCTCGCACGCACATAATTATACACACACACCAACAGACTCAATAAAATAATAAATTCATAAACTTTTCACTTTTTTTTTTTACACTGATGGTAAGATATTAAGGAGCGGCGCCTCCTGGCACATCTATATGCGTAAAAGGGGACGCTACCAACTTTATTTGTATGCATAACGTGTAATAATGAAATAAAGATTTTTGTATTTGTATTTGTATTTGTACAACTTCTCTTGTCTGCAACATAGCCAACCCAAAACTCAACCAATGACGTCAATACCGTTACCATTTGCCACCTACTGGGCTACAACATTAATTTTATCAGACACGTTTAAAAGAAAGAAGCTAGCAACATCCCACGTGCCCAATGAATGGTCCAACACCTTACTTGATTGACGGAAATAAGACCCAACGGGCCAATGGCAACCTTCGAAATATAACAGGTTCGTAATATAGAAAAATATGGTGCAACACGGTGTAACTAATTGAAATAACTATGGCTGATGGCATTGACCGAGGAAAAAAAATGGTGGAAACAATTATTTTATATGCCTAAATATATCATAACATCACGCCTGTAATCCCCGCAGGGCAAGGCACAGACAGACATATCCCTAATATTACATCCACATATCGCTATAGCCCAAGGACCTAGCCATAGTGCCTAATTGCCTATTGCCATCAACTGGGTACTAATTCAGGTTCCGTGTCTGCTACATTTTTATTTGCCTAAATATATATTTATTACGTACCTATCTATATCAGACACTGTATTGAATAATATCAGACATTGTATCTGCTTGCGTGCGGTGGTCTCATTAAAATTAAGTGGATTTGTGCATAAAAAACGCTTGAACAGACTACAAATAGATGTTAGAGGTAAGTTGGCTTTATTGTGTGGTTAATAATGCGGTAGCAACAAGTCCTCGATGGTTTGTTAATAACTAGATAACTTCGGAAATCTAAGAATACAAACTGCACTAATTAGGATCTAGATAAGTACGAGTATATTAAATTACTAGTAGGTGCGCACCTATAATTTAATATACTTAGTACAAATATTGAATTACGTGTTCGGCACTTGAAAAAGTGTATTTCTAATTAGATTATAGACATTATTTTATTGACGTGCTTGAAACGGACGTGTCTATTTGCATTTTTAAGTCAAAATCGTGACAGGCTGGTATGAAAAACTTATTTTAAAGCGACTACAGGAGCAAAACGCGAGTTTTATAATGCAAAAAAGCATATGATTCACTGCAATAAACAAAACCAGAAAAATATATGATATTTTTTAGGATATATGCTAGTACGATAGTGTTTTGAAAACTTAATACTACAAATTTTATTTGATGAAAAAAAATCACGAACTTATCTCTAAAAAAATCTTTTAACGAGTAAAAACCATACTAAAATACATGCGATCATTCTGATTGTTTGGCAAATAATTCAAAAAGCAACATATTAGCATCATAGTGTTTTACTTTTTTAGTCCAATCAATAGATTTTTTGTAAATCGCGAAAAACCACTCATTTCGCACTATTCGGCCCGAAGTGTCCGACGACGTAACATTATTCTAACAGTGTTTCAAACGAAGTTTGAACCACCACAAATAGAGTTGCTAATTTAGCTCCTGTAGTAGCCTTAAATAAATAATCTAAAGCTGCTCGTTTTTCAAGCTTTTCAATACTATGAAAAAACAAACAGAAGAATGTACTATTAATTTCCATTTGACGTCACGGTACAAAAAAAAAAGTGTCAAATTTTATAAGTTGTTATTTACAACAGATAGTATAATTTTAATATTATGTAATACGTGATTTTATCTTAATTACAACGATGAATTAAGAATAAAAACGGAGTATAGCTAGCATCCTTAGCAACAATTTTTAAGGCGTGATCACGTCTCAGCTGATCACAGATGAATAATTAGGGCTAGCTACTCTTATCGACGCGGGAATCGGCTTGGTCCGATCACATATCACCAATGTTGTCAAATTAGTTCGGCGCGCTATTGACTCGCGTCGTCCGAAACGAAATGCACGTCAATTTCGCTTTTTTAACTGAAAAAAAACTCCTCAACTCTGTTAACTGGTAATGCCCCCAAGAGACTGGCGGCGTTGCCACGTTATATGGGCAATGCTTAGCTGGCCAAGGTAAAAACCAGCCCTTGGGTCACGGAAAGTGTCAACGAAGCGTTTTGAAATTTCCTTGAAAAGGCTGTGAACACTCGGACCTCACGGTCCTAGAGTTTTAATCCCAAATGGCTCGAAATTGCATGCTTAACTCCTTAAATAGAAGGCCAACGTAGGGTTTGTTAGAGCAGAGCCAGTGCGCTTGTACGGATTGTCATCCAAAGTTTCAGAGCTTTCCTCTGCTAAGTAAAATGAGGCCAACTATGTATGCAACCGAAATTGCGCGACTCAAAAATTTACGCTCGTTTGGTTGGATGGATGGATGTTTGTTTGTTACTCTTTCACGCAAACACTACTGAACGAATTAAGTAAACTTTTCCCATTGGTTAAATAACACAGCTAAACATATTGTGCAGGTGTTACTATATTATGTCTATTAATATAACCTGTCGAGAATGTTAATGGAAATTGACTAGATGTTGAGGCAGAGCGTCTTTTTAAAAGGTTCCATTTTCAAAAGTGTTTTTTTTTCCGGTTTTCGGTAATGCAATTAATACTAGTATTCAGCTGCATCCGATTTCACTGGAAGCCGAACCTAACATAGTTGGGAAAAGGCTAGGCAGACGATGAAGACTCTTTTTTTTTTTTTAATTATCTAAATGATTGTGGTTTTATTTTTAGAACCTTACTGTTACCTATATATAGGTATATTAACTAGTTTTCTATAAATAGAATACAGTTATTTATACATAGCCGTTTTTTCTATTTATTTTTTTACAAAAATTTATCGATCGCTGATTTTTAAGCTGAGAGACGACTTAAATAGCTACTTACTTTCGTAGTAGCATCCACAGAGTCTGGACTTGTGCGCGGTTGATGGCAATAGGGTTAAGATACATGGGATTTGGGACATGGGACAATAAAAGTAGCGAAATATGGCTGTACTAGGTACACCTCTGACTCCCTTCATGTATTACAGGTGTGATATTATGTTAATTTATTATGCACAATATAATTAAGAAATAACTTCCGTAGTTTTTTGTCTCTATGTAATTTGAAGCACCGCGTACTTACACTATAATTTTTTTGCGTACTTCACATTTTTTTTATGACACGATATTATTAGGCCAGTGTTTGATTTTTGTGAAGAATTATACAAAAAAAATCTTAAGATTATATGGGTAGATCAGATGGATTTTAGTTAATGTGGTTTTTATAGCAATTCGTGTTCCTTCACATTGACATGGTAATGTGAAATTAAAATAGTTTTATCATAAAACAATAAATAGGAATAAAAAGGTTTTTTTAAACTCTTACATGCTTTAACCGTTTGGATTTTTTTGGAACTAAAGGGCGGTTTTTACTGATTTAGATCTTTAAGTTATTTATTGATCGAAAGAGGCTTTTTTTAGATTTAAGATTTTTCTTTGATTCCTTGTTTTTTTTTGTATTTCAGATCAATAAGATATAATTTTAAATTTGGAAAGAGGACGCGCGGTTTTGCGGAAAATGGAAGTAGTGAAGGGAGGTGTTTGTCCAGAAGTGGGACAGAGTAAGACCAGATAAAAAAAATGAGCCCAACAAAAAAACTTAATAAAATATTAATCTGGGAATCAAACTTGCGACTCTACGCTCAAAACACAAACGCTAACAAATAACCACGAACGACAACGCCAAAGAAATAAATAAAAACAAAATATAAATCTACTTACGAATATGACAGACAGTCCGACGCACACCATGTACCCCCATCCTCCCTCGGGAGGCACATATTCATATTTATCCACATCTCCATACTCAATTTTATTTTCGTTCACTTTCATTGTCACAGAAACCTTTTCTTTCTCCCCGTACATCACCTTAGCGGCGGTTTTATAAATCTAATGTTATCGTCAATTGCACGGAGGCTATTTACTTGAAGCTTAGAACGTAACACCTTTATTGAGGGTACGGAATGTAAACAAATTGTTCGGATTTCCCACAAACACGATTGACAAACAAGATAGATAATATTATAACACGCCACTTTTCACGTCGCCTGAAAGAGCGGAGATGCCGAATTTTTTTAAGAAAAAAAAAACTTTTTAATTTTAAGACGACGTAATTGGCCAACAGTTCGCTATCAGATGAGCCACGCTATCCTCCTGAGTCGATGAGGTTGGTCTCCGTTTACACGCTGGCCACCACGTGCCGCGCGGTTTCAATGAGCATTCGATTTACAAATTCAAACTTTACACTACAACACATTCCATTTAATGACACAAACACTGATTGTTTTTATTTTTTTGTCGGGCGTCTCGTTGAACCTATTAATGTGAATGATGGTTACTGTTTGCCAGATTTAGGTCTGGGTTGCTATGTGCGAACGATTTGCGGTTTTTTTTGTGGTTATCGTGGTTACAAATTATAGGAACCTGTTCTGTTTATTACCTTTAATTTTTTTCTCATTGTAAAAAAGGGGTAAGTAAACTACAGTTAACAATATACACTCACGATAACTCATTTTTACAAACGTGCAAACTATGAATCTTCATAAAATCTATTGAATACCTACGTTTTATTTATCAGTATTCTGCTAATAGGGTATTATGAAATCAAAACAGTAACTAGGCTGTATTTGATATCAGCAATTATTTATGCGTGACGTCGAAACGCACGTAGTGCGAGTCAATTATTTGCATCCGAAGCAAAAATATATACTTAATGGACATTATTTTATATCCGTTTAAAGCACCTAGTTCTATTAATTACTGTAGATACACAGATATGTAAACGTATGAGGCTTTACTGAAGATGATGAGAAATACTTAAAAAAATATATTATACATTAAGTTTAATCCTTATCTCTTGATGCTCTCTAACCCTTCAAGTGCACACTTTTACTTATAGTTAACTTAAGATTACTTTAAAATATTGAGTTAAGTTAAGTTATAAAACCAACCCTTTTATGCCACTTTTCCGAGTAATGATAAATTCTGGCTAAAACTGCCTCAAAAACCGAGCAAAAGCGGGTTTAACGGGATTTCAAGTTTACATGTGAATTAAATTCGTAACAATACAAAGTTCTGAATAAATTCCGGTTGCTAATTTTCCCAATAACACAGTTATTTCAGTTAAGATAAGATGCCATTAAAAAACTGGCTTCTTTATAAGCTTAAATATGTCTGCTCGGAGAATTTATACGCTAAGCCACCTTGAAAAGAGTCAGAATAGTTGTAAAAGTCAGAATAAATAGATGTGTCTATTATTCTGAACAGGATTCCTTAGACAAGGAAAAAAAAACAACAAGGTGAAGTAATAAATAGATTTTGACATAGCAGAAAACAAAATTCAAGGTAGTATCAAATATTTTCTGAAGAAAATTATGCCATATTTACATAAATTCACTTTGCAATTTCGAATTCTAAATTAAAATTACGAAAATGTCCTTTGGTCTTCAAATTCTGAACCAGAATGTCTTCTAATAAAGTTCATTCACGAAAATTACAAGCTTTCTTCAATCAGTCTTGCTTTGTGGAAACCATTTGAATAAGTAATTGGTGATTCCGAGATAATTCCTTCGGGTACACAATGTACCAATTGTTGACGTATCCAATCCTCAATTTTAAATCAGCATTTAATAGTTTTACGTTAAATATTTTAGTTAAGATTGTGTCTGGTATAATTATCGCAAGCGGTATACTGAACATAAGGTCCTGGGCTCGATACCTGGGTCGGGCAGTGTTATTTGGCTTTTTCGCCGGGAATTTCACAGTGTATGGATTTGAGCCCGGTCGATGGCAATAAGCTCGGACATAAACATAACTGGCGAAAAATGGATTATAGGCGAGGTTTTGTTTTTTTTTTTTGTAATGTGACAAGCCCGACACACTGTTCCCAAACCACTGTAACTCCTGAAAGCCAGAATCAACAGTGGCGACAAGACCATGAAGCTCGACGAAGTCCCGAAGAAACAATTTTACTATCTTAGATTCAGCAAGGAAATTAATCAGAAGAGTACAACGGGGGAGTAGGAAAAACTATAATTTCCTCTATAGGCGAGATGTGTGATTGTATTTTGGGTAATTTTCCTAACTAAATACGTAAATAATCGAGTAAATTATAAAGTTGATTGAATAACAACGGAATTTACCCTAAATTGCTGTGTAATAAAAATCACATAGATACTAAATTATTGAAAAAAACATGCGTTAATTGTAATAGGTTTTTAATGAACTAAGCTATTAAATAAATAATAATAATGTGTGGATTATGTTTATAGGCCAATGGTTGCAATTACTAATAGGTGGTTTAAACGATGGTTAAATATAATTAGCAGAGCCTATTAAATTATTACTTCCAATCCAAGTGTGTATCACAGTAGAAAAATCGATCCAATTGTTAAAATGTGAAAATTTATCCTATTTGCGGAAGCGATTACAATGATTTTGTGTAACAAACGGTAATTAATTTTAAATATGTTCTAAGAATACGCTTTGGATGTATAAAATCTAGAATGATGGATTCATCTTCAAGGTTAAGCAGCGCCCCGCGAGGAGATGCTGGGGACTCTCGGCAGAGATCCGTGGGGGCGCCCTTACAAAATGGTGCGGAATAAACTCCGCACCTGGGCCCCCCCACTGACGCAGAGTCTCCGGCCTGAGCTCGTGGAGGACGTAGTGAGCACCTTGTTCATAGGCGGGGGGGGAACATCCCCCCCCGCCTATGGCTCCGCCACCTGCGGTGCTGGAAGCGGACCATCAGGACGACGACGACGACACTCTGGAAGTGACTGGGGTATACCTGAGAGTGGCGGTACGCAGGCTCAGTGCCAAAACTACCGCCCCGGGACCCGACGGCTTGCCTGGCAAAGCCTGGGTCCTGGCCTCGGAGGCTCTCGGGCCCCGACTGGAGGGGCTCCTAAGCGCATGCTTGGAGAGGGGCCAGTTCCCGCTTCGTTGGAAGACGGGGAAGCTGGTCCTCATTCGGAAGCCGGGGCGCCCTGCGGACTCTCCGTCCGCATACCGGCCCATAGTGTTGCTCGACGAGGTGGGCAAGCTCTTTGAAAGAGTAATTGCAAACCGCCTCGCCGAGCACCTTGCGGGGACGGGGCCGGATCTTGCGGAACACCAGTTTGGTTACCGCAAGGGGCGCTCTACGGTGGACGCCATCATGCGCGTGAGCCTTCACGACGGGGGATGCAGTGTCCCGGGGGTGGGGGGGGGTTGTCTTGGCGGTGTCTCTTCACATCGCCAACGCCTTCAACTTCATGCCCTGGAGCTGCATTAGGGAGGCACTACGGTATCACCGGGTGCCGACCTACCTTCGTCGTGTGGTCGGGGACTACCTAACGGATAGAGCCGTTATCTACCCCGGTCGCAGCGTAGAATGGAACCGGCGAGAGATGTCTTGCGGTGTTCCACAGGGATCGGTCCTAGGGCCTTCCTTGTGGAACATCGGGTACGACTGGGTGCTGCGCGCCGACCTCCCTAGCGGCGTCAGCGTGGTCTGCTTTGCAGACGACACGCTGGTGCTGGCACAAGGGGGGTCGCACGAGGCGGCGGCCGAAATAATGACACGCGGGGTTGCGATAGTCGTCGAGAGGATCCGGCAACTGGGTCTCGAGGTGGCATTGCACAAGTCCAAGGCCATGTGCTTTCATGGGCCTCGGAATGCGCCACCTCCGGGATCCTCACTGACGGTAGGAGGGGTATCCATCGGCGTCGAGTCGACGCTGAAGTACCTGGGACTCGTCCTCGACAGCCGATGGAACTTCGTGGAGCATTTCCGACGTTTGGCCCCCAAACTGGAACGGACCGGGGCTGCCTTCAGGCGGCTCCTGCCCAACCTTGGGGGGCCAAACGCCTCCTGCCGGAGGCTCTACGCGGGAGTCGTGCGGTCCATGGCCCTTTACGGGGCCCCGATGTGGGCGCGTTCCTTGAGGCTGCGTGCAGCCCACTACCTGAACGCGCCCCAAAAGGTGGTAGCCGTAAGGCTGGCCCGTGGGTACCGCACGATCTCCCGTGAGGCGGCGTGCCTCCTTGCCGGATTGCCGCCATGGGATCTGGAGGCGATAGTCCTCACGCGCCTGCATGAATGGCGCGCGGAGGTGCTACGCCGGGGGGAAACTCCGCTGCCGCGACAAATTGTCGCGCAGCGGACAGACTTCCGGCGTGATCTCATGGCGACATGGAGAGAGCGACTGTCGCAACCCCGTGCAGGGCACGCCACAATAGTGGCGGTAAGTCCCCTCTTTGAGGAGTGGCTTGAGAGACGCCACGGCGTCCTCACCTTCCGCCTGACGCAGGTCCTCACCGGACACAGTTGTTTCGGGAGGTTCCTGCACCGAATCGGGCGGGAGGAAACGCCCGGGTGTTTCCACTGCGAGGATCGACCGGAGGACACGGTGGAGCACACGGTGGAGGTGTGCCCCGCGTGGGCGGAGCACCGCCGTGTCCTTGAAGCGGCGATTGGCGGCGGCGACCTCTCGCGTCCGGCCCTGGTGCAAGCCATGGTCCGGAGCGAGATGGAATGGGACGCCGTCACCTCCTTCTGCGAAGCAGTAATGCTACAGAAGGAGGTGGCGGAACGTGAGAGGGAGAGAACCTCCGTGGCCCCCGGCCACCGTAGGCGCGGGCCTGTGGACGGTGGGCTATGGGCTAGCTCACCGTCCGTCCGTCTCATGACGACAGGCCGTGTCGACGGCGCGTTCGTGTTCCACGCGCGCCTCAAAGAGAGTCAGCAAAAAGGAAGGGGTCCGCAAGGACCGATGCCTGCCGGGGTTGCGGGACTGTTCGAAAGAGATACCGTGGCCCCGGAACACAAAGGGCGATGAAAGAACATGGATGGGTTTTAGTCAGTAAAAGTCTGACACTCCCTCCTGCTCCGCCCAGAGCGGGAGAAGTCATTTGATGATTTCCCATCCGTTAAAAAAAAAAGAAAAGGTTAAGCAGCGCATTATCGCAGAACACGTCCAAATCACAGAAGCAGGTCATATCCTATGAATAATAGCATAAACGACATCATCAAAATACCATAAACAGTAAACACGTTTGAAATATTAATGTTAGAATAACAATTTGTAACTACAGTTAAAGTTTCCGGAAGTATATAAATAAACTATGTAAGGTTATATTATATCACACGTAACCGGTATTGATATTATTAGTTTAGTGAATAAATAAAAATAAAGCTAATTTTTTAACTATTACCGTAATTTTCCAGACAAGGAATTTTCTACCGCTTCACTGCTTCTTTTTTTTTAATGTGAAACATAGGCGCGGGTGAATCTAAAAAACAAATAAAAATATCGTGGTGAGCTTGACGATCGAACCCGGCCCGAACAATCCCGAACATTACCAACCTGTTGAAGCAGCATAAGATCTACATATTCGCCAAGATTAACAACAAGCCAGCTGGTCTCGGGGCACAGAGCGCTGGGTTCTAATTTAGTGACATCGAGTTCGATTCCAGTATGAGGATTTTCTTTTTGTGAATCGCGTAATTTTGTTTTTATTTTATTTCATTGAATGTGTTTGTTTTTGACTTTTTTTTAAGCATATTACTTGTACAAAATAATTTCAATGTTTCACATTTGCAAGGCGTCCCGCGACGACTCACTTTTTTTTAACTAGCTTATGCTTGCGACTTTTTCCACGTGGAGTTCGGTTATTGTTCCACGGGATCGTACTACCGGATTTAAAAGTGTCCTTTATGTTAATCCAGGTTCTAAACTATCTCTGTGCCTATTTTCATCCAAATGCGTTCAGTAATTTTATTACGCGACTGAGTAACGAACGTCCTCACAAACTTGCACATTTTTAATATGTAATAGTAAGAAGCTAAGATACCTAGGTATTCTTTTCGAGTTACGTGACCGAATTCAGAACTAGAAGAGATACTCTTAAAAAGGGTAGTTGAGCTGTCGTGCCCGTTTACGGCCTCAGGCGTTGATTGACTAGACTTGCATCTATAGCGACACGCGCGTTCTTTGCGAAATTATGTACCGTCGCAATATAATGCTCCAAGCAGTGTCATTCATATTTTGTTCCATCCACTGCTGTCGCTATAGTGTGTCACTCAAACGACACCTGTGTTACGTGTCGTTTGAGCGATGGCGATGATCGAAATGATGGGCAAACCTAGTTTCATCGCACGTGGTTGACAACCATTGTATTATACAATAAACATACAACACGTTTTAATAACTAAATTAAAATCATAGACGTGTTGTAATAAAGGATTTCCGTTGCGATAAAGAGGAAGGCGATAAAAATAAAGCAAACATGCTCGAGTTTGCGAATCTTTTTATTATAATTGTAGGAAAAAATCTCAGTAGCAAGTGGGAAAGTGCTTAAAATATCTACCTAAAAATACCACGGATCTGTCTTGTGTGGCACCAACAACCCACATTGGGCCCTCATTGTGGATTACGGCCCAATTCTAAAGTAAGGACGACCGAGTTCCAGGGCACATTATTATTGACAGATTAAGAGATTATACCTATGCTTTTGCTGGTGAAATCTTCTGCGTCGTGTCTATGATTCCCGCAATTATATTCAACCAGAACTCAGCCTCATCGACGGCGATGGTAATGAATTCGAACAGGTTCGTTAAAATGCAGGTGCAGTTGCACAAGAGCCGGTCAAGTCATGCTTCATAAGTAGGTTCCGCAGTCCCACTCTGCTTCATTGGAATACCCTCCTGAACAAGTTGTACCTTCAGCAGCCCACCTGGCTTCATAGGACCTCCAGGTGGGCCATTGCACTATAAAAGGCAATCAATGTTTTTTTTCAGTTAACCGTCTTTGATATCAATTTCAAAAATTACGTGCTAACTGCTAGTTCTATTCACACTAAGTATACTATTTAAACACCGCTATCTAAATCCTATTAAATAATAACAGAGATGTTGACAAAATAAAGTAATTTACTTATGAAACTGTTTGCGTTTGCGCCTATTGTGTGTGTTGGGAATACCCTAGGTTAAAATTTACAGCGTCTGTGCCTGATTAGGGCATTATTGTATTATTCATGTTGAGGAGGCTGAAGGAGGTGACTGCTGGAGATTACGAATAATATAGAAGTATGGAAGAAGAAGACATGCTGCGACATATTGAAGAGGATGTAAATACACAATTACATGATTAGACATTCAATAGATAACAATAACAGCTGCAGGGGTTGAACTTAAAGGTTAAGCAATGCTTGCCGAGATTGATCTGTGGATGGGTGACAACAAGTTACACCCATTAGTAGATCTTTGTTCGTCATGGATTGTGAAGATCAGATACGTAATCGACCCATGTAATAAAACTCTGGTAGTCAGCTGCATTTGATTAGACTCGAAACCGAATTATGTATAGTTGAGAAACGGCTAGGCAGACGTGCTTACGATTCTCACGGAATAGACAAGTCGTCAATTTTTCGGTTGTGACGTGCCACTGCAGGGAAAAGTTCCACTTTTCCTTTGTCTACTGAATTCGATTCTCAGCTTGAAAATAACAATCTTGACAATATCATCATATGCCTAGCCTTTTCCCAACTATGTTAGGGTTGGCTCGAAAAATAACGGTATTCTGGCTTACCGGATTCAGCTGAATACAAGTATTTTACATTGAGCGACTGCCTATTTGACCTCCACAATCCAGTTAGTACCTTCTGGGTAATATGACACCCCTTGCTAAGACTGGTTATCAGACTTTCGGGCCACTAACTACCTGTAACGACTGTCAAAGATCTATAAATGACAACCGGGACCAATGGCTTAACGTGCTTTCCAAGGCACGGAGGAAACTCGGCATTATGAAATAGGCGATCACCCATCCACAAACCAACTTAAAACCACGACCAGGGACCAATCTTATCAATATCTCCTAATGAAATTGACGTTAGTTCAATATAAATAGTTCTATATCTGATTGTCCAAAAAAAAAACATATTCGAACTCCGTTAGGTACTACCTAGTCTTTGAACGTTTATAATGCTGATTTAATTTTTTGCGGTTTCACAAAACAAAAGTTCGCCTGCCTCTCTTTGTATTACACAACAAAAGGTGGTCCGAAATTCTAAAATTTTTGTAAAACAATTGTTTTGTTAACAATTTTTTAATTGAATTTTCCTTTTATACGTTTTTATTGTAGAAAGAAAGTTAAATTAGCCGGACTTCGGAAATGTTTTTGCAAATGTTAATTCGTTAAAACTTGACGTTTATGACCACTTTCCTATATAATTGTTTCTTCTTTTCGTCATAAAAGTGTGAGAAAGAAAAAATAGGATGTCTATTGCTCTTTCTCTCACTTTTTTGCCAAGATAGGGACAGCCCCGTTTTCCTCAACTACCTCGTTGATCTCAAAAAACTCAAAAACTCAAAAAAACTCAAAGCATTTATTTCAATTAAGTAGACCATTACGGCACTTTTGAATGTCAAAATTACAAATAAAAAACAAAGCTACAGTCCCAGTCACAAGGCATAATAATTTGAGAAAGTACTGTAGTTGCCCATTTCCTAGCGTAGATCTCTTGGAGAAGAACGGGTAAGAAACTCCATGGACACTTTTTTGAATCAATATATTCTTACAAAATCTTGGTTACATCATTAATTTTGAAATTATACATATATGTGAGAACGATGTAGAAAGACGTGCTTATTAAGAGCGTCCAGAGTAGAAAAAGACAACAATTTAACAACAAACGAATTAAAATGAACCCTGGCAGCCAAGAGATGACCAGTCCCAACTGACAGCGCCCGCTCACGAACATGACGCGCGCATCGGCGCCATTGAACTCAACCATATTGAAGGGAATTAAATGATCCGACACACCCGCCACCATCAGCGAGACATTTGAGTGAGCATGACATTCTCTCAGCCACCAAGGCATAATCAAGTCAATGAAAGATAACTAAATGTAAATGGTGGCTGAACAATACAAAGTACTCACACATGTGCTATGCAATTATATAATACTAAGAACTGGAATCTACACAATGCAAGTAGGTATTACTAATACTTCTTTGCGTGTCGATAGACTCAAATAATCTCTATCTCTCTCGTGGTCGCAATCGCGTTACAGTTGAACATGAGGATTTGATGGGGATATCTTCGAGTTTTTGTTCTAGGACATTTCAATTTTTGTTTTTTTTTGTTTGTTTTCTGGTTCCGGGTCTGGCTGTTTGTGTATGTGAGTTTAAATGTTTGTAAACGCAACCACGATACAGGAGAAATTCAAAAGTGAGGTCTCGTTAAAAAAATACAAGCGTTTACACTGAGCCACCGCTCCCCTCGTCAAAAGTGTTTTACTTTCGAAACACTGGACTATAATTAAGATAGAGAGCTATATTATGCATAAGATATTTTAAATATGCTGTTGTGGTGTAACTTCAACACATGCGACTTTTGTTTAAATATTAAAAAAGTAGTTTGTATTTAAAATTAAAATATGCCAACAAATAATGCTATGAAAATAGCGTTTAAAATATTACTTCTATATTATACATTCCAATCGGAATTTAAATATCAATGAACTCGTTGGTGTAACATGAAATATTTTTCTATCTGCTATATTCTATACTGGGAAGCAAGAATTTGACATAATGACGTACACCTATGACTATATTGGCAGTAGAAATAATAATTACTACCTCTAGAAAGGACTCTTTCTTCACAAATTAGCTTCAATAATAACTACTAACAATCTATTTTTCTTTGTTACAGGTATAATTAGCGCCTGCATCACAGGACATTGCAAAAAGCAACATACCATTCTGAAAATATGTAAGCATTGACGGAAACGTCTATACAAAACATGACCGGAATAGTATATTTTTTGTACTAGCAAGGGAAAACACCTTGTGTTGAGAAAGTTTTCGGGTCAGGGAGAGTCCCCAACGTATTGCAGGAAAGTAAATCAACGAAAATCCCAGTTGATGTCTGTGTTTTCGTATTTTCCGTGGAGTTTAAAACGTCAGCCTTTCCCTCAATCACTCTGCGGGTATCATTATGATTGACAGACAAATGCAACCATTCTTCTTTTGCTTTGTAATTGTATAGTTATTTTAAGAGGACACTCATGACAAGCCCGTATGATGACTGCATTGTTCCGATTTTTGTTACAATTTGTTAACATGCATATTTTTTTTAATACGAGGGGTTTATCGTATTACTTTCCTACTTTATTTTCCTAATGTTAATTGGTAAAGCCAAAACCCATTGACTGTACTTATCAGAACGTATCATCATGACGCATTGCAAATAAAATACAGGGTGTAAGGGAGCCGTACGAGGAAACTGTTACGATCAATTCAGTGCATGATTTACCGCATTTTTTTTTTTTTACGCTGGAGGCTCTATAGTAACCTGAATTCTTGTAACACTGCGCGTCGTCCATGCATCCATCAACATAACATCACACCTGTAATGCCCGCAAGGCTGTAGGAAATGGTGTACCAATAGTGCTACCAGACCTGACCTGGATATAATAGAACAGTTATCGATGTACCTACAAAGAAATTGTGTATTGACCATACTACCATGGTGCATAGTATAGACAATCATTTATTTATTTTACCATAACTATAATCATCACCTGTCCCAATGATCGGTTAGTGACATAAGAATAGATTACGGGCATACAAATGATACCGGAATCAAATCAAACGATTTAAGACGCCCTTTGACAGGCCCTCAGGCCAAAGCACTCAACATTAGAATTCCATTGGTGGAATGTGATGATAATACTGGTGGAACTATTTGTTTAATATGCATTCACGCCAGGGACTGTACCACAACGTCTTGTGAAGGATGATATGGCAAGAAAGGAGGTGTCTGATGAGATGACGGGTAACAGGGAAGTATGGAAGAAAAAGACATGCTGCGTCGACCCCAAATAAATTGGGAAAAGGGCAGGAAAATGATGAACGATAACTGCCACCCTACAGCCTTCTGGCTGGCAGAGCTGTTTGCTTCTAACTCCATGTCTTTCCCACTCTGAACTAACAATAAAAAAAACTACTACAAAAGGTAGTGGTCAGCCCTTTATTTATTACTAGCGAACGTCACGCGGTTTCACCCGCGTAGTTCCCGTTCCCGTTGGAGTACGGGGATAAAATATAGCCTATGTTACTCAGGGTGAATGTAGATTACTAATGGTAAAAGAATTTTTGAAATCGGCGCAGTAGTTTTTGAGATTATTCATTACAACCATATACACACACAAAAATACAAATCTTTTCTCTTTATAATATTAATTCCTCTTTATAATATTAATAATTGAAAGGTGTAGACTTTTTCAGCAGGGTGCTACACCAGACTTTGTAGACTGCAGACCATAGGTAGTTAACTTCAGGAATTTAGGATGATAAGTAAATAATAAGACGAATTTTGAGATGAAAGCTGCGTGTGGAGTGTAGTGCGTGTGGAGTGTAGAGGAACGGAAACTTCTTCTTTAGCGTGTCTTCAGCAGCGGTCGAGAGAATAATAAATAATTTTTTTTTTTTTTTTTTTAGGAGCGACCACTCGCAGTTGCAACGCGCTAAGGTTGCTTAACTGCTTAACCGGACAATCCAGTGGTGGCCAAAAATTACTTTAAGGCCCCCAGCCAGGGCTTACAAACTAAGGATTTAAATTAAATGAACGGTCACTAAGGGCACCCCCTGTGGGGTTCGGGCCTCGGCTTAGTGCGTCATTGATGAGAGGGCAGCAAGGGACAACAGGCTGGGTCGGATCATTAATTGGGGAATCGGTCGTTACATGCTCAGCGTCGCGGGCTGGCTCGTCGAGCAAGGATAAATCAAATTTTTAGGTGCGCTATATTTATAAGAAACGCTCCTAGCGCCGTGAGCGGCGGCGTCGAGCCAACATGGAATCTTTGTTTGACCAATCGGAAACGAGTATTAAAGTTGTATACTACTCTGTCAAGAAAGTACCGGGAAAAGATCAATAAAACACAAAATATTAGTTATTTATCCAAATTTATTTGATCACCTTCAAAGTATGCTCCTTCAGAAACGACACACTTACGCCAACTAATAATCCAATCATAAAAATATTTTTTAAATGCTTATTCCAGAATTGAGTTCAGTTCTCGCCGCGAATTCTCCTTTATGTCTTCTACTGAATGAAAACGGGTGCCACGAAGTGGTAATTTGAGTTTAGGAAAAATAAAGAAGTCGGCTGGAGCCATATCTGGTGAATAAGGTGGTTGCTCGATGGTATTTGTTGAGTTTTGGTCAAAAAATCGTTCACAACTGTGTGAAGGCGCATTATCGTGGTGCAAAATCCAAGAATTTTCTTTCCACAAATCTGGCTTTTTTATCTAATTTGCTCTCTTAAACGCTGCATAATGTCCGATTAATATTTTTTATTTACCGTTTGACCTTCCGGCAAGATTGTCAGTCACTATTTCCTTCACTTTTGCGATGTTAACTTCAGTTGCAGACGTTGATGGCCTACCAGAACGAGGCAAATCTTCCATCACACCTTGACTGCTTTTGAACGCTTTGTACCACTCATAAGCGCGTGTTTTTGATAAAGTCGATTCACTGTAAGCCTTCTGTAATATTTTCAGAGACTCCGAACTCGAAATTCCATTGGCGATGCAAAATTTAAGACAAACTTTTTGTCCGATATTTTTGTCCATTAAGAAATTCGCAATACACACTAGATATGATATAACTAAAATCAGTACTGTATTTAATCTAATTAACAGATGTAACTCAAACTCCGCGCCAAAATGGAAAACAGTTGTGCTAATCTAACAACAACAAAAAAAAACAAAAAAATAATTGGAACCATAAACAAATCATCCATTCCCGATACTTTTTTGACTGAATGTATGTGTGTGTGAGACGTAATCGCATGTCTGTATGTGTGTGTAATGCAACTTTATTTATTATAAACGTAAATCGGTCACATAATATGCAGTTAATTACTTGCTTATGATAAAATCTATACATATCTACGTTATATCTTTACCTAGCGAGCTAAATCACAATAACTTGTGTGTTAGATACTAAATAAGAATTAAATGAGATTCTTATAGGTCACTAAATGAGTAACAAGATTCTAATTAGGTTTATAAACAACTAATAAAAGTCTAGCAGGACTAACAACTAAAAATAACATGTTTACATAGCCATTTTCTACATGTGTCTAGCCTTATATTTAAGCTGTTATTTACAATAATATTAGTGTAGATGTAGACTAGCTGTTGCCTGCAACTTCGTCCGCGTGGTACGTGGTGACTTTATTTATTATTTAACACATTCCAAATATATTAATCTTGTTCAGCGGAACTAAAGACTGCCAATAAATCGCAAAGATTAACCAAAGATTGTCTATGACGTAAATGTGCTCACCTTTTGACTGTTTGCCGGACGAAACAGCTTAAATTTTATGGCTAGACTTTGAATCTCAAGAACCTTCTTATAGATAGAATTTGGTATACCTTCTACTAAATGTTGTAAAGCACTTTGGCAGGTTTTTGACCCACCAGAAAACCAATCTGTCCATCAGGCTAGCTTCATCTATGATGTCGGATCGTTCACTGACCTAGGCTATTAGACCACAAATTACGCAATTAAAAAAACAAAGGTTATTTTAACCCTTTAAAAACCAATTAGCTTTATCATTGATTAAGATATTAAAACACAATTAAGTTAATTTTTATTGCATAATATTTATTTATTTAATAAATTATTCGTTTTGAAGTTTAAAACGATTACAAGTATTTTATCAGGTAGGTCCTCTATAACAAAGAAGTATTTGTTACGCCAACATGGTGTTTGTGTAATACCTACTTATAAATAACCATAATGCTTGACGTTGGACATTTGAACTGACTAGGTACGAATACGGGATGGCTCGCCTAGTTGAAAGTGTCCAGCAATCACTCCATGGGCTTTGTTCCTGTCGCGGCCAAAGGAGCTCAACCAGTATGAAGTTCTACTGGCCGCATTGCATTTCGTGACTATCTTCACGTAAAAAAAAAGTAAGATGGCGTCTAGGCATAATATCTTCCGCGCGTGCTGTCCGTTGACCATCCAAAAAACTAATAGGATCCATCTCTGGTTCGGTGTGCCGCGTCTTCGCGTCTCAAGCTAAATTATCGCTTAGATTGTCCATATTTTCGCTATAACTAAAACGCGCGGGTCCATCGGCCCATCGCAATTGCAATAACATTTTTGAACTATGAACTTTGGTGTGTGAAGTGGGCTTCGGCTCTGAGTGCAGTTGAAGCAGTCCCACTGGAACTGATCGCAGACGTGGCCAGCAAGGTAAGCCTCCCAAGTACCTACCTAAAGGTTTGCTAACTGTTCACCGTCAGGCTGTTGCAATTTCTAGAAGATTTCGAATCAGCGACCCTCCATTTTTGAGGTTACCGCAGCGTATCGTTTTTTATCAACATTTTCATATTTTTAGAATCTAACGTTAAACTATACGCACCAAGTATTTTATAAAGAATAAAGGAGAATGGCATTTTCTTCAAGTGAATGAGCTAATCCAATTTTAATATACTCGTCTAAGTACCATTAGTTTACCACTTTCGAAATATTACGCAACCTTATCTCGTTTTAATTAGGAGTTCAATCAAATAAAAATGTGGTCCTATTCATAATAGACGAGTTATTTTGGGCCTATTAGGAACCGGTGTGTCAAGAAACTTATGGGAAGATTGAATTTCTGTGGTAAATTAATCTCGTACTTTATTGTGATCCTCTTTTTGTTTGTTTAGTGCTGGTACAGAACAGTTTATTCCTTTCTGCTATAAGAGTAGGGGACCAAAAAACGATGGTTGGACTGTGCGAAAGATGATATGGCTAGAAAGGAGGAGTCTGCTAAGATGACGAGTAACAGAGAATAACAGAGAAATATGAAAGAAGCCGCGCCGACACCAGATCAATTGGGATAAGACAGTCGTTGTTCAGATGCACTTGTGGTGTCCAAATAGTATATGTTAGGAAATCCATACCGCTCAAACTACACTGACGAATCCCACGTAGCGATATCAGAGTTATCCGCGCGAATTACTTAATTAAATACACCTGACAACATCCTCGAGAGCAGGCCCAGTGGTGGCCTAGTGGTGGCGGCCCCGACTTACGAACAGTCAGTCGTGGGTTCGAACCCAGACAGGCGCAGTACTTTGTGTAATTTATTTCATCACCACAGCTCTCAAAACGGTGACGGAAAACATCGTGAGGAAACCGGCATGTTCTAGAACCAAAAATTCGAAGACATGTGACATCTACCAATCCGCACTGTACCCGCCGTGGTGGATTATAGCCAATTCCCTCTCATTGAGAGGAGGCCTGTGTCCCAGCAGTGGGAACATTATAGGCTGATGATGGTAATGACAACATCCTCTGGGCCCACCATACACAACATTCGATTTCTCATCGCCAAAATGGTCGAACTTCCGAACAAACTTTCAGTCACTTTCATCTTTAAACCCTTTTAGGGCAAGAATTTATTGTCTGTCAGTACATTTAAGATTTTAAGTTGATTGATACCTCTCAATCAGGGAATTGACGTCCCAATTAATGATGGAAAAACAGAAAAAGGATTTCATCAGGTAATGATACTATGTTTATTAAATCTTTTTGTGGGAAACGATTATTTCGTGATCACAAAACCTGAGTTAATTTGAATTGTGTTTTGATTTATATAAACGAATTTTAATTGCACTTTACTAACGTTGACGTTAACGTTGGTTGTGTGATAACTTAATGAGGTGATTTATTTTTGACGTGATAACGCACGAAAAAGTGTCACACCGTCCGCGCGGCAGTCACGTTTCCCCCTGACTCATCAACGCCCAGCCTTGAACCTAGAAAACTGAAATTTTGCACAGTCATAGCCTATAAAATATAGACAAGGAACAAGGAAGGATTTTTCGAAATTCAATCCCTAAAAGAGTTAATTAAGGGATGAAAGTTTGTATGAAAGTCTGTCAGTTTTAAAGTTATGATCTTAAAATGTTGTGTTTAGGCTGACGATTAAAAATTAATTTACAGGTGCCTCAGCGTTTTTGATAATTCCAGCCCTAAAGGGTTAAAAAAGGGGATGAATTTGTGTATGGAAAGTCCATAATTTTCGAAGGAAAAATCATAAAATTTATTATCTAGGCGTATGGTTGGATGCTAATGCAACGTTGTTGTTAGAATTTCAATCCTTAAGGAGGTGAAAATGAGCATGAAAATTTGTTTTTTAAGTTAAAATCACTAATATCATGAAACGAAAAATTATCGTCCGTAAACCAACTTCACAGACAACCTTATTTTGTTATATTTTAAACCTTTCTATTTGGAAACTACTCACTATATCTAAACTTATTATTTTTATTGAATACTGGAATCAACCTGTTTGCGAGACGTTACCACGCAATGTGGGGGCCTGTGTCGAAGCAGTGGGAACGCTATAGGCTGAATTATTGCCATATGCACATGCTAAGACGCCTAGAACTGGGAAAAATGGGAAAGCCTACAGGCCTCTCCCTTTCATATCTGGCATATCTGGGTTAAATACCCAGCAGTGGGTGATTCTGGGCTGAAATGGTGATGATGACGATTATGCTATACAGCAATGGAATTTTACAGTTTACGGCTTGTTTATAAAGTGTACCTCCGCGAGTAGTAATTTACGACTTAGCTCGTTTAATAGACCCTAAAGATTAATGAGCTTCTCGATAATTAAAAAAATCAACAACAATTTCCAGCTGCCGCTTTGGCAACATACTTTCAAACTAAATAATTTATTCTTATGAAATACACACAACTCTATTTATAGGCCTAAATATGGAATAACTTTGGGTTTAAGTAGGTAAGTAATAAAATCGGCTGAGTAAAAATATATTAAAAAAATATAGTTCTGTTACCATGTAAATAAGAGCCATTGAATAGATTAGATGGTCAGTTTACGAATTTTAAGTCGTTCGTGCTGCGAGTTCCGACTTCCGACTCATCATATTGAGACCTTCCTCAAGGAAGAGTTATGGCCGAAGGGTGTCATGTATCGACGATTCCGCGGAAGGCTACGCGACACCACGCAGCGCAACATGACGCCGTCTCTTCGTGTACAATAGTTTAATTAGGGTTTTATGGTTTATATAAATATGTATGTTAGTCTGTATGGTATATATGATATGGGTCTTTTGTTACCTGAATTAAATGATATATTATATTATATTATTATTGTATCGGTTTTTTTAACTGTTCGACAATCGGAAGGACGTACGGTTTATGATGCAGGCAGAAATCAACCAAATACATGTTACATGCTACTCGAAACCAAATATTGAGGAATAGTGGTAAGAGCTGAGACTTACAAGTTGTGGATTGTAGGTTCGAACCCAGCAGTCAGTTATTTTTTTATCAATTAATCACTTTATTGCTGCTCTTAAAATGGTGAAGAAAATTGTCTTGAGGGAAACTGGATGTCCTACACCAAAAATAAAACGGAGTTATTATGTGACATCCACCAATGCATACTGAACCCACGTTGTTACTGCCCACTCCATCTAACAGCGAGGACGACTATGTCCAGGCAGTGGAAAAATAATAGGCCTATTTGAAGCCAAGGCCATTTTGAAGTTAGTGTCTTTTGAAGGATAAAGATTGAAATAAATATAATCATTCTCACGACCTTTTTTAAAAATCTTATCTTTCAACATTTTTTAATGGCACACACGTAGTGCGAACTCATACATCGATATCTACAAAACTAGCAGAAAATATCATCAAAAGACTAAAATCACCAAAGTGTATATACAGCGTGTTTCAGAAAGATGTGGTTATATCAAAGGGTGTGGTACAGAACATAAAACTTAATTACTTTCTCCGTGGGACTAACATCAAAAATCGCGAAAAAATAATACCCTATACATTTGAGTAGAATGGGTATTGAAGTTTTGTATGGGACGTGATGTTGGTCCTATTAAGAAATTAATTTCATTTGATGATCTATTAACCAGACTATTAAAATAGGACCACGCATTTCTGGTACATGCCATAGAGAGAGCCGAAAACCATTGAAATTAAAGCCCGATGCTTATCTATCTCTGATTGCGATGATAATCTTTACCTTAAAGAAAAATTAGAGTAGTCAATTACGGTATAATCAAAAAGAATTTGCATAACGGCGAAATTATAAAACTAAAATTCGTGATAAATGAATTAGCAGAGACAGAAAAACACGTGTAATCTTAAAAATAACTTGAGGATTTGAAAGAGTAAATTTTAATAGAAAAATTAAGTAATTTCAAATTAAACTCATCATCTGCCTAGCCTTTTCCCAACTACGTTGAGGTCGGCTTCCAGTCTAACCGGGTGCAGCTGAATACCAGTATTTTACATGAAGCGACTGCCTATCTGACCTCTACAAACTAGTTAGTACTGGGTAATACAATACCCCTTGGTAAGACTGGTTGTCAGACTTTTTTTTATTGGCCACTGACTACCTGTAACGACTGTCAAAGATCTACAAATGACAGCCGGGACCAACAGCTTAACGTGCTTTCCGAGGCACGGAGGAAACTCGGTATGTAAGGGTGGTCACCCATCCACAGACCAACCTAGGTAAGCACGGCTTAACCTAAAGATCGACCCGAGTGGCTGTTATTATTTAGCCATGAGCTCCATACATGAATATAGCTTCCGCTCGCGGCTTCGTACGCATAAATTAATATTTTTTACACAATATCTTCGCCGAGAAAAGTGGAAGGAATTAGGGGAGGCCTTGGACAGGAGTGGGACAGCTCAGGCTCAATAATAATAATAATAAAAAAACAATCTTTTTATATTAAAACATACTTATGTGTCATTCTGATGTATAAGTTATGTTACTGTAAAGTTCCAGAAAAATCCGTGCAATAGTTTTTGCGTGAAAGAGTTACAAACATCCATCCGTCCAAACATGCTGAAAAACTTTCGCTTATTTATTAGTAATAAAGATAAGATAATGTTTGGTACTTCTCCTTGTGATACTGCATATTATTTGCATTGCAACTGTCAGATTTAAAGTCCAAACAAGATGTTTATATAATTATGTTGTCAAGCGGTACTATTTGATAAATGGTTGCTAACTGTGCATCATAATTCGTGTTTCTGTAACAATAAAACAATTTTGTTTTTCTTCTTTTCTTTTAATTGACTTTTTTATTCCAAAGTAATGTCCGTAGGTACCGGATTATGATGAATTTCCAAATACTATTTTGTCTGATTAAAATTGTTGTCAAACGATTTCCTTGCAATGTGCGACATTTCAGAGAAATCCACATATTACACAACATGGTTTTAGTAGTTTAACTTCAAATAAACAACATTTTTACAAGCGTCTCAATTCTATTATCGATTTATTACAATAGGGAATATTATGCATGAAATACAAAACTCTTTTTAACCGACTTAAGGAGGAGGTTCTCAATTCGACTTTTTATTTTTTTATTTATGTATGTACACCGATTACGCTGAGATTTATGATCCGATTTACGTGATTCTTCTTTAGTTTGATGCGGAATAGTTGCCATTTAGTCCCAAAAAATGTAACATAGTTTGGTCCAGAAGTTTTCATTTTATAAACATTTTTGCTTCAGTCGTGTGGTTTAATTTCATGTATGTTCACCGATTTCTCCTCCATTTGTGGAGCGGCTCTCAAAATTTTTTTTTTATTTAAAAGAGTATACTCCTGAGATGGTCGCATTTAAAGGAAAGTTTTCATATTTATAATAATTTACCCGAAAACAGTAAGTCATTTTCACGTTTGTATGCGTTTACATGAAGCGAATGCCTATCTGAACTCCACCACCCTGTTAGTACTGGGTTTTTACACACGATACGCCTTGGTAAGACTGGTTCTCAGATCGGAAACAACGACTTAACGAGTTTTCCTGGACACGTAGAAGACTCGATAACTTATATGAATGGTTACCCTTCCAGGGTCTGACCTTGGAAATTCGGTCGATGAATGTTTCTTTGATTTGACTGTAATTCAAAATCAGAGGTAGGATAATTAATGTGGACTCAACTGAGGATTGTATTTCGGTGGCATATGTAGTTACTACAGAGTTACTGAAGGTCGATCACTCTTAAACCTTATTACGTAGGACATAAGGGTGAAAAGTGGCAGACTTTCAGTGAATTCGGAGAGAAGAAGTAGAAGTATAGAAGTGAAACTCGTCAACTTTCCTTGGTTAGTACCAAGGAAAGTTGACTAGTTTCACTTCTATTCTATTCTTATATCGAGTTCTTTTATTCTAGTTCTTCTTCTTCTATCATCATCATCTGCCTAGCCTTTTTCCAACTATGTTGGGGTCGGCTTCCAGTCTGCCTCTCTGACCTCCACAACTTAGTTAGTACCGGGTAATACGATACCCCTTGGTAAGACTGGTTGTCAGTCTCTCATCATCTGGTCACAGACCAACCTAGGCAAGCACGGCTTAACCTAAAGATTGACCCGAGCGGCTGTTATGATTTAGCTACGAGCTCCTCTACTACTTCTATACTTCTATCCGGTGTTTTTACTCTGTTTCTACCGTACCACCGATCTAGTTAATAGCCCACTCGCTAACATCGTTAACTTGAACAACTTTCATCAGAGCAGATAACTGCTTATTTTGTTTTTGTGGAAAAATCCGTCGCATGTAGGTTATAAGACGGATTTTACGATCGTCGGAATATTTCGTAATATTTTTACGTCGATCTCTAGTTTGACAATATTGCGTATGCTTTCCCCCCTGGGAAACAACTATTATGTTTCAGCTCAATATCTCTGTCAGTCCAAGTTTGCTGTACTTTTTTGATGATGCTTGATTTCAGAACTGAAATACGTGTTTTCTAAGTGAGTAAATTATTTCACAATCAAGAACAGATACCTACTTGTAATTATATTTATAGTATGTAAATATTCTACAAACACACAGTAAATAGAACAGACAGATCAGTATTCGGTTATGATATTCATAATAATAAAGCTAGGTTAATATGCTGACTCTCCCTGCGAAATTCACGAAATCGCGTGATGCACAAAGTCGAATGAGCGCTTAGTTTCTATTTCTATCACGGGCAACCTTAAACACCTTCAGTTGAATACGTCACTAGAGTTGTAGAGCGAGAAAACGGTGACACATTTGTTTAGTATGTAACGCGTTGCCAATGCGATTTCGAGCATCTGCTGCCGAGGCGTCTTCGTGCTCATCTGCCTTGTCTTTTCCCAACTATGTTGAGGTCAGCATCCAGTCTAATCATGCTCTGTAGTGCAGAATAAATATTTACAGTTAAAAACACAGGCAAACTACAAACACTAGTCACAAGCTTAAAACCCTAGAATTCGTTTTGCCATTTTACTTAACACACGATTTAAGAAATATCGCCTTAGATGGAATCCTTCTTTTGTAAAAAAAATACTTGTAAGAGTGATTCTGGAATCCGTTTAAAAAAAACAAAAAATTATACGATCTTTGCTAATCATCTTAGATATAAAGAGAACTTCCCACAAAGAATAAATATGTTTTTGCAGTATATGGTAAATCCTAAAGATTACGTAAAGATAAAAATCTGCCGCTGTTTTCGTACTACAGCAATGTCGTTAAGGAAACCCATTACTACCTACTTGAAAACATTAAAATGGATTATATAGTATCTTCAGCAACCGCGAATCAACATTGACTTAAGGTGGCGCAAACAAACATGTCATGTTTTACAGGGGGTAATTTAAAAATTATGTACAAACATAACACCACTGAATAATATTTTATCTCATTCAAGGGAAAGTTTTTATTATTTATCTTTATAATCATTTTCCTGAGAACAATTAATCATTTTCACGTTATAATGCGATTATTTTTTAAATTTACCTATTTTCATCATCTGGATGGGAAAAGGCTAGGCCCTTTTCCCAACTATGTTGGGGTCGGCTTCCAATCTAACTGGATGCAGCTAAATACCAGTATTTTACCTGAAGCGACTGCCTTTCTGAACTCCATAACCCAGTTAGTACTGGGTAATACGATAACCCCTACTAAAACTGGTTGTCAGTTTTTTGGGCCACTGAGAACCTGTAACGACTGTCAATGACCTACAAATGACAGCTGAGACCAATGGCTTAACGCGTGCTTTTTAAGGCATGGAAGAAACAAGGTGTGTAATGGATGGCCACCCATCCACGGACCGACCAAGACAAGCGCTCATTAACCTTGGAGATCGACCCGTGCGGGTGTCATTATTTAGTCACGCTCCTCAATAAAAATAATATAAGTAACGGCGCTTCAGATTCACTTGTTTCTGTACGAAATGGAATCTTGGATTCTTACTTTGTGAACATTCACGGTGAGGTTTTTGGTGATTTCATTACCATAGAGTAATTATAATAATGTAATTAACTCTGTGAGAGAGAGTGTGGGGAGTGCGGGTCGATGGTTAATACGTTTAGGCACAATCACCCAAAACAATTCGTGATTCAGAACCGCCGCAGGCGCCGCTTCTTCACCTCGCGTAGAAATCGATCGATCAACGCCAAGTTACTAAGCGACGCCACGGACTTCCACGTCATGCTTGTATTAATAAATCGTAATTAACAACATACCCTAACCCGTTGGTATTTTGACGTCATCAACTAAAACCACGTTTATTAGAACGTGGTTTACATTTTTTATTAGAACGTGGTTTACATTTTTTAGGCTCGTAAAAGGCTCAAGGTACACCAGTGGATATGTTTCCTGAAGGTCCCACATTTCAAATTTAATATAAGCAGACGTGAACCAAATAAACAACGGTAGTTTCCACTGATTGTTCTAGACGGGGATTAGAAAAATATATCGAAAATATCATCTGATTAGCATTCAAAGCATTCAAAAGGGGGTCGCATGTTGCGAAACTTCATGCAAATTGAAAGTTTGTCTTGATAAAAAAATACATTATGCATAATGTTATTTTGGTTTTGTTTGTTTATTTTATAGGCTTATTTCGAGCAAACAATATAAATATTTTTGACGGGCAACGCAACGCGATCATTAAAATTGTTACGTAGTTCTACTCAGTCAGGTGGCCTACCATGACGTCTTAAAGCAGGATCGTTTTAATCTTGTTCCAGTGTGGGTAAGAGACGGAGCTATAGAGGACGTCTAGCTTCATCTCTTTCCCACACTGGAACAAGATTAAAACGATCCTGCTTTAAGATTCATGGTAGGCCAGCAGACCTAACAATTGGGTGTAACTTCTGACAACCACGATCGTTACTGCCAGAATAAAGAATGGCGAGTTTGTCACCTGCTTCTGTCAAGGTCGCGACGCGACGCGCGGGGTGACGCGACTCGTACTATACAACTCAAATCTCATACAGTTGTACTACCTCATAATCTAATTCTTAAAAAAACGAATGCACATCCTGTGTACCTATATGAAGCTCCACCTTAATAAAAGAGTGAAAATAGGGAGAAGCGTAATATCCCTGGTGTGGCTTAGGTACTTCCAGTTCCTTGACAGGAATCATACAGGTAGACTCACGTGGAGACCCTAGTCATGTTTTTTTTTCCACCGTGAATGTCAGTAGAACCAGGCCTTATCTCCCAATGCAAGATGTTCCATAGAATCATTCACCTGCTCTTATCTCAATTTATTTAGGGTCAGCGCAGCATGTCTTCTTCTTCCATATTTCTCTATTAGTATAGTCATCTCATTAGTAACGGCTTTTTAGGGTTCCGTAGTCCTGACAAGGAACCCTTATAGATTCGGGTTGTCCGTCTGTATGTCCGAGGTTTTGCTAAGAGACCGTTAGTACTAGAAAGCTGTAATTGTGTAGACGTGTGTATATCAATAACGCCGATAAAGTGGTAAAATAAAATTTTGGAAAATATTTTTTTTAGGGTGATTGGTTTGGTTTTTACCCCTACATGTGAAGTGGGAATGAATTTTTTTTCGTCGTTTACCCCATCGTGTGGGGTATCGTTAAATAGGTCTTTTGAAATGACTTCGGAGTTGTAAAAGCTATTTTTCGATTTAATGCTCCATTTACGAAATATTAAACTTTAAAGTGCAAAGTGTTTTTGTTCTGGAAAAATTCACGATGATAGTGCATTTTATGAACTTTAAAGGAAAACTATAGCGGTCAAGATAACTTTATTAGTTTAGTAGTAATAGTCGTTGAACTTGGGAGTTGGATAATTTTGTACCAAATACAAAATCCTTAGCATAAATCCTATAAAGTGACTAAGATGAAGTAGCTGCTTGTTTGAGACTTGCATTGAAAAACAAAATCTAAACTAAAAAAAAAACATAATAAATTATCATAAGTTTCGCAAAGCTGCCGCTAGATGGCGCTGTACCAACGGGTTCGTTCTATATTGTGACAACGGGCTACTACAGAACCCTACACTGCTCGTGGCCCGACACGCACTTGGCCGGTTTTTAGCCATGTCTTCTTTCAATGCATAATGTTTCCGCTTTAATTTTTATCTAGGTTTTTCCAATCCAGCTCAAAAGCCTTGACCTTAGTATAGTTTATTTTAAAAATAAAAAACTAAACTCAAAATAAAAATTTGTTTAATCGTCAACGTCTGATCAGATTGTTATCTTGATCTTGATTGTTTTTTACGAATAGGGTTACCACACTTACCACCCACCGGATTTTTCTAGACATATCCGGTGTTTTGACTTCTCCCATGTCAGGCCTTGTCATTTGTCCGAACTTTCTGAAAAATGTATACAGTTCACTGAGTCCCAAAAAAAAAACTAGAAAGGTCGAAACGTAAAATATTCGAAAGTTTATTTTTGAAATTCTTGGTTTTATTACGAAATGGTAACCCTAATTACAAATGACACGTTGATATCAAATCTTTTATCATTTAGAACATGTGCATCTAGCAAAATTATTTATTGATATTTCATTTAAGATTTTCTTATTGTGGAATGTCTCTTTGTGAAATCAATGAAATAATAATATTATTCACTTTGGCACTATACCTATGCGTGATCAGCCATCAACATTTTGAAGTTCCAATTTAGGAGCTCCATTTCATTGCAGCCTTTAATGCAGCACCTCTAGTCGGTAAATTCGATCACAGGTCGGTGAAACTTATCATCGACGTGGCCTAGCATATTAGGGAGTTTCAATAGGGTAAGAGGGAAGCATAATTCTGATTCTATCACTAGTGACTTGCGGTCTACCAAAATTTCCTGTTCAGCACCTAAATAGCACTTTTTTACACAATTTATATGTATTATTATAAATTCAAAGTTTTGTGTCTGACTGTTTGTTAACTTTTCACGCCTTAAAGGACACGGCACACAGGTAGATCAAGAGAGAAATCATGACCTTCGAGTATGATTTAGGGTACATTTTATCCTGGTATTGCATACGTTTCCTTGAGAGAATTTGTAACCTGCAAGCAAGCGAAGCCGCGGGCACAAGCCAGTAGGTATAATATTTAAGTAATTCTTATGTAAAGGTATTCTTAACTGTTGTGGCTTCTTTCTCTAATTCAGTTAGGTACCTGAATTTTCACTCCAGAAAACCCAGTTAAAATTTCTATGAATAAATAGGCAATACACTAAACTTTAAAATATTTCTTTTCATCAAGGTCTTACGGTCATAAAAGAAAATTGACATCTCAATGTATAAATAGCTCATTATGTAGAAAAAAATACACTATTCATTAAAACAGTGGTTAACAGGTATAATCCACTTAATTTACTACTCGCAACTAATTTGGATATCATTACAATAAGGTTATTTTATAACGCAATAAAAGACAATAAATGCTTTGACAGATTTATTGTACATAATGTATTTATGATCTACGTATTCGCCTTTTGGTTTTACGATGATCAAGTCAGGTCTTACAAAGACGCGAATGCACGGGCAGTTATTCTGCGTCATTTTTATTATTATTCATTTATTATCAGAATCAAAAAAATATTCCATACATTGTTAGTAAATCATACTTTTAACTATGTTAGTGTTGTGTTGTTTTTGGCCGCGCATTGGAGAATTCAACAGAGCGCATCCCTAGTGCGTCAAAAGAGCACAGCGTTGGATTTTCAATTTTGTATGCTTAGTGCGAGTATCATAATCGATCGCGTAAATCGGTTTACGTTAACATTTACGTCGTCGATAGTGACAATCGAGTGCCTCTAAGAAAGTGAGGACCGTTTCGAGCACATCGCTAACGTTTGCATGTATAGCGCGTGTGCAAGTTACAATTTTGACAGTTTTGACATCTCGAATACGAAACGCAGTCACCTGTAACAAAAGTTGTCACTTAAGATTTTGTGGTGAGAGCATCGTGAGAGTGGTGAAATATCAAAGTAATTTAATTTAATTTCTTAATTGTGAATAAAACTTACAATGGAATCTCGTATTATTTCGTTTGGAGAATGTTTGAGACCGCAAAAGCACAAGATAAGCGAAATTTAACGCCACAAAAACGTAAACAATGATAAAGTGCTCCACTACAAGCCACTCGGGCATTATTAGATCATTTGCTTAGATCTCCATGCCTAAACAGTAACAAACTTAGTTTTACAAACTTCAAAGATGGATCAAGGTCACTCACTACACACCAAAAGATATAAATAACACTAACTGCTCCATTTATGTCACCAGCATTTCAAATTGGGACGGACTAGTCTTTATTTTCAACAATAATAATCAAAACTGAATGCAAATTACAACAGAAACTTTCGTAAACACAAACAAAACTAATGACCATTGACCACTAAGTAATGTCGTCTAACTTCGTTGTATAACCAACACTAATCGAATAGGCAGTCGCTTCTATTATGAACACAAAATACGAATGTCAATTTATTTTGGCCGGTTACTAATGTACGCAACACTTCTCACGGTGAATTAACGCGAAACAAATGAATGTATTAATAGATCTCACACTCGCAAGTTAACGATAGTCGATGCGTTTAAAAATATCACTCAATATGTAGTTCTCACGTCTCTCTCTAGGGGGCGCTTACCCAGCGCCATACAAATTTGCGTAAACGTTAACGCGCTCAATAGGTAAAAAAAACTCGCTCTGAGCATACTGCACACTCAGTCGAACGCTGAAGATCCGAAATGTCTCGTCCAAACGTGGGCTTTAAATGTTATGTTCCAATTATTTGTTTGATCACTTTTCTACACACGTGATGGCGTCTAAATATATCAGACATTCAAATATGAATAATATCTATCTGCATAAATATTTTTAAGTGTCATGTTTTCAACCGGCGATATTTTTCTCGTCAGCTTTTGCGCAGATCTTTCACGTGTCAAGAAAGCCGCTCAGCATAAATTAATATTTAGTTAGCGCATGCTCAAGGCAGAGGCAATCTTTTGTATAGGTATGGCCTCCCTCAATACGCTAAAGGAACAGAGATAAATGAACTAACTGGCACTGTAGGGCTTCTACCTCAGCCAAGGGAAATATTGAAGGATATTTTTGATACCATACCATAGGTTTTTGCGTTACTCGTCTCAAATTCAATTCCCAAAATATATGAGTATGTGGCTTATTCCTGTACTAGGCCTGGGTGGTAAATTGCATTCCCTTTCACAAAGAGGACGCCAGTGTCCCAACTGTGGAACCACCACAGGCTGATATAACATTGTTGGGGTCGACTTCCAGTCTAACCAGATGCAGATATTTTACATGGAACGGATACCTATTTTAACTCCACATTCCAGTTCTGGGTAGCACGATACACCTTGCTAAGACTGCTTGAACTTGAAAAATAACATCATATCATGGCTAGAAATCTAAGTGACGAATGGACGATGCAGACACCAGCTTAAAGGTTTTACATGTGATTTCTGCATCCTGCTTCCAAACCAGTCACTTAGTGCACATAGTGGTTGATATTAATAGTTCGGGTCTGAACAGGTCGTAACTGGTTAAGCAAACTATACGCCAAAAATATAAATGCCGAATTAGCATAAATAAAGCATAAATTTGAAATAATTGCCCAACTATCTCAACAATGGTAATTTCTATGTCGATGCAAGACCACTAAAGAATACCATTTGGAAACTAGTATGCCTAAATATAAAATACCTCTTCAAACTTTTGTCAATCTTGCTCTACCAGAATTAGAACAGAGTTTTGTAAAGCAACACACTCGTAAAATCAAAATTCATTTATGCGAATGGCTGATAATCAGCACTTTTTGAACGTCAAACTTTACAAGAGACAGCTCCCAAAATGCTACAAAAATTTCTGAATGCCATTTCCTAGTGTTTTAGCTGGTAAGACGAAGTGGCGGAACCAACTCTCAAGCAGCACGTCTTTCTCTTAGGTCAAAAGATCACATTCTAAAGCTCAATTATTGATCATGGAAACGCCTAGGCACATACTGTACTGTGAATTCAAACCCGAATTTCTCCCTGATACTGATAGGTAAAATGTTGAATCTATCCAAAGAAGCAAAGAAGCTCAGAAGGACTTTGTGAATGCAAAAGTAAACACCCTCGCCTCATCGAATAAATAAACTGATTCCACAGTTCACCACATTTGACCCTGTTAGTTCTTGCACTATTTGGTCGACTTTGTTGGCTCGTTTTGTGCAGTTTGAAATGAATGCTGTGCATTCGGATATGAACGAAACGTTGTGTGTCAGTTGTTTTTTAGACTGTATACTAACTTTGTGAAATGAGGATCGAAACTTATTGGTTGGTGGGTACAGGGAAGTAATGAAAAGTCTCTATATGTTAAGGACTAGAAGTCATTACAAAACATAACATGCCTGTAATCTCCAAGGATTATGCAGAGGTGTACCTAATACATAGTACACCCACATTCACCAGTTATGTTTAAGTCCCATGTTATTGTAATATGAGCAAGCTTATTGCCATCAACCGGGCATAAATCCAGACGCCGTGCCTGCGATACTGAGAAACTAAGCATGGCATGACTTGCTATCTGTACTTTGTGCTTGAAGTGTTAAATAAATAAATAAATAAACTCCTGATGGAAAAACTCAATAACAATTTGCTCGACCCGGGAATCGAACCCAGGACCTCATGGTCAGCAGTCGCATTAAAGAAATCAATGTATATTTAAAGTTCAGCATGCTGCATGCTTTACCAGCTGAATTATTTAGAAAACAACTCCAGATAATGTAGAGGAAATCCCAGGCTGAAGTGTGAGCGGGGATAGTCGTTTATTATGCATTCGGATTGGGGTGAAGATTGCCACCTATACTTCATTCAAACATCTTATTGTTGTTTGTGTTTACACACAAAAGTTAGATGTATGATTATCTAATCATCTTGTTGTTCATATTTTAAACAACAACAAAATTGAAACAAGTAACAAAAGGAAAGGTGGACCAACCAGCTCACAGTCATGTCGTATCGTCTCTTGTTTTGCAACATGCGTTTCATGATGCTTCGTGAATATAGAAGGCTCTAATTGGCCATAAAACAAATTAGTAGTTGTAGATTTTAAAATTAAACATGAAGCGTTTGCCCAGCAGTGGTATGTAAATATAAACAAAACATCTTAAAAAAGGATTATAAATAAAACGGATACGCTAGAAAATATTCACTTAGATTCTTTATTCAATTGACTAGATTTTAAACTCTTTGCTACTTTTCTTCTTCGTTTGTTGCTCTTTATAATTAGTTCTATAGGCCAGAGTACAGCTACGAATGCGTAGCACGATATAAGAGTGTAGAACGCGTTTGAGTAGCTATGCGTGAAATCTCGAATGGCGCCTGTAAAAAAAATAGAGCAATCAGTCACACGTCACCAAAGTAAGCCTAAATTAACATTGAATAAAAACAAATCAATATTAAGTTTTAATTGGTTTCGCTTAAATGATAAAGACATAGTTTACTAGGTACTTATGTTAATAACTGTCGTATAAGGTAGCAAGATTTACGTTATTGGAATTTATGAGGTCATTTCAAGCGTTAAAGACATTAGATGTTAATAAATTATTGGTTTAGTTTTGGCTTACAGTAATGAAACTATTAATTCTTTATTTAAACTATCAGGTTTGATCCGCAGTTTCTCAACACCCAAAACCTTAACTATTTATTGAAAAAAAAGAGCATTGCTCTCATCCATATCGTAGGTGCACGTGCAAGACCTCAGAATCGCAGTTTGTAATTACTGCGTATTATGACTTTTAACGGCTTTACTAAAGGATTAAAGAGTAATTTATCTTGGCAATTATAATGAAAACATGAATTATGTTACTAATTAAACAAAATTTATGAATAACAAATGATTTTATCCAACTACGGCTAAACAATTGTAATGTAAGAATATTTGACAAGGGTAAAAACAAAACAAAAGCCATAATACATACCAACAGTAGGTCCAATAGAAATGCTCAGAATCCCAGTGAGTAGGAGACAGATGCCCATAGCCGAGGTGAACTTCTCAGGAGCCACAGCATCCGAGATGACCAGAGGAATGAGGACCGCAATGGAGCAGTGAGCTACGCCCATCAATGTGAAGAACACCATCGTGGCTATAACACTACTTGACCAGAGCATTCCTGTAATTTGTTATGAGAATGTAGAATTAAATGCTAACTGGAATTAAAATAGTAGCTTGTGGTCCTATGTAAACTATGTGGTAATCGGTTGTCGTGGTATGGGCATGTGATGCGGAGGAATGAGGAAAATGTCGTGAAGAAAGTTTTGAGTATGAATGTGGATGGGTATATGAGTAGAGGAAGACCAAGGAAACGATGGATGGACTGTGTTAAGAATGATATGGCAAGAAAAGAAGTGTCTGGTGAGTTGACGAAAAATAGAGATATGGAAGAAGAATACATGCTGCGCCGACCACAAATGAATTGGTTTATGGGCAAGAGAATGATGATGTTCCTATGTAAACCAGGTTATGGAATACCGGTGTGGATTATAATAATATTATGGATAGTGAAGTGCTTCAAAGACAGTTTTTTAAGCTTCAGCCTGAACAGCTGAACTGAGTACAATTTGCTCACAACAGTCAACTTCCAAACTCCGGGCTACTTTTGATAAATTTCTAATGAAAAAACACAATAGCTCTTTTTGGCCGACCCGAGAATCACCTCTCAGACCACGAGACCAACGGGGCAGTTCCCCTGAGTATGTGTCTTTATAAAGCTTGTTTAAAATTATTCTTACCAAGTCTTGAGACCACTGCAACAACTACTCCTGCGATGTAGATTTTTTGCACTCCCAGTTTGAACATCCACTTGGAGACGATAGTGAATATGACTCTCATGGACAAGTCCCCGAAACCGTACAAAGTTATAGCCATCGCTACGTTTTCCTGAAAAATAAGTTATTGATTCTTTAGCAATTGTTATTTCTGAATATTTTAGAAATTTTTGCTGAAGTTAGGAGGAACGGAGCTGCCGTTTCCAAAAAAGCGGGAACGCGATGTGGATTTCAACTAACATGACTGGTTGATTCCCGCATGTCCTCTTCAGTCCATCCGTTTTTAATTTGGTGGAAACCGAGCAAATTTCGACGATACCAAAAAAATATATTGTACTGCCTGGTTGGTCTAGTGGTCTACTGGCCTTCGGGGATTACAGGCGTGATATTATGAAAATTAGCATGTAACACAACTGACCGGACTCCATCCCATAGAGTATAAGGACTGTGGTACCATGACCACGTACAAGCCATCAACGGTGGCACATATTGCAGGTCCTAGGGCAGCACAAGAGAGCAGGAATGGCTTTATCAGAGACGTGTCTATGAAATACTCCACGATTTTCCTGTGAAAGAATAGAGTGATGGAAAATAAATTCTGTAATAAAACAACAAGGACAAAACAGCAACAAAAACATATTTCGACAGCACCGTTGGCGCAGCGGCTGTGCTATTGGCTACTGCGGTGCGTGTCGCGGGTTCGATTCCCGCGCGGAACAAATATTTGTATGGCCTACAGGTATTTGTTTCGGGTCTGTCTGTTTCACTCACTCACATACAAGTACGTGCACATTACTGCACATCCCACATCGACCTGCTTGCATGTTTGATACTAAGGATACAACTACAACACAACACACAACTGCAACTACTACAACTACTACAACAGCCCATAACGTCCACTGCTGGACATAAGCCACTCCCATGATGGGAGGAATTTGCCGTAATCTCCACGCTTGGCAGGTGGATTGGAGATCGCAGTGATGAAAGACTAACAGAAAACGCTGCTGCCCATTCTCTGGTCTACGGAGGGGCAAGGTGTTCTGCCTCAGACATTAGTCGCCTTATACGACACCCGTGAGTGTAATGGCTAAGGATTGTTTAGATTGATTGATTCTAAAGAGTGTCCATGGAGTTTCTTGCCCGTTCTTCTCCATAGAGATCTACGCTAGGGAATGGGCAACTGCAGTACTTTCACCTTTCACAGTTTTTATGTCTTGTGACTGGAACTGTAGCTACATTTAATTTTCATCTTTGTTTCGGCAGTACAAAAGAGCCTGTAACTGGCCTACTAGAAATAAATGCTTTGATTTTGATTTTAGAACAATTTAAACAAACCTATTCAGAAAGAAAAGCAAAAAAAGTATGTTACAGGTAAGAAATTTCAAAAACATTAGAATACGTACCTTATACCGCTTTTCTTTTCATAATTTTCGGGGAAGTCAAGGGCTTTCCCCATTTCTTCTTTAGTAGGATTTCCTTCTAAATCTGTTAGTTTGATAACTGGTGTGTCCAACTTCTTGGCATCATTGTTTACTTCTAGCAAAAGCTCTGAAAATAATAAAAGGAATGTCTTAACTCTAATGTCTTAACATCATCATAAACTCATCTTATGGGATCCGATATTATCATGAGCATATTTTTCTTAACCAAGTCCAGATTAAGGCTTGACGAAAAAGGGATTCTGTAGTTCGATGGCAAAATAAGATAGTGTACTTGATTGTTCCAAAAGCTGCCCGCAGTGTCTGCATTTTTATCCATGTAATGCAGGTCACCAATGCGTTGGACCAACCAAATCTTAACTGCACTCAATGGTCCACTCCACGAATGCACAAGAAAAGCCACAGTACAGGAGGAATGGCGACCGATTGTGAAGCTAGGCAAAAGGCCGACCCCCAATTATAGTTTTATGTAATTTGAGCGTAACGGGCAAAATGTAGGTATTACCTACGCCTACATTCTACCCGTTATGCTTCAGTCATCTACAAAACACTTCTGCATAGCCTCATCTAAAAAAAACCGAGAGAAGGATCATTTCATAGCATCATTTTAGCCGAAAGCCGTCCACTGCTGAAAATGGGCCGCCCGCAAGAGTCAGCACATTTACCTGTCCTGTGCTTTACGCAATCAGCGATGTTACCTGAGATGAAATAAGTACTTACTAAGTTCAGTAGTCTGTGGAACTTTCTTCATATGCCATTGAACTGGTTGCATCAGCAACACAGCAACGAAGTTGTGCAGCGATAAGCCTCCAATAAGCAGTAGGGTTCCCTTTGATCCATATCGTTCTATGGACCATTGGACGAATATTGGAGCGATCATGGCAAGGACTCCTGTAAAACCGTTATTGACACATTATTAAAGTTGCAAAGTCTATAAGGCTACTCTTCCACCAAAAATGTGTATGATATCAACTTTTAGGATCGTTTGAAAAACCACTAATGTTTTCACGAACACTAGGCAATACTTAAATGGGTAACTCATAAACGCGCGAAGTTGGATTTCCAACTTTCAGTGCAGAACCAAGCGACGAAAATTGCGATCGAGAGCGTGTTTTCGAGTAGACTCTGTGTAAACAGGAATTTCTTCCGAGTTTCTAATGGAAATGGGCAGATTGATTCGCTGGTACACTTCACAGCTTCCGAGATATCTGGGGGAAGCAGCCTTAAAGTCACGATCATCATGTTTCACTTGCTCTTTTGCATATTCTTGCTCTCTTATCTATTCACTGCCTTATTTTACCCACTCCCAAATACAGGCCTCCACCCTTTTATAATGTACCTATGAAGTTATGTTTCACTTGCTCTTTTGCCTATTCTTGTTCCGATATCTACTCACTGCCTTGTTTTACTCATCTCCTAAATAAAGGTCTCCTCCTTGTTATAACGTACTTTAACCGTACTTTAACTCACCTGTCGCGGTCTGAACGAAGCTCATGACCAATACTCTTTTCTCTACGAAGTAGTCGTTCATTATTGTGCATGACAAGTTGTACATTATACCTAAGCCGATGCCCTGGAACAATAAAAACAGATGTTTTAAAAACTTCGGTTTTTTATAATGGCCGTGTTCTTAACTCTGATTTGCGGATTGGTGATCACAGAATTTTGTTAAACAGATGGACGTCTATCTTAACTATCTGATGAAATGACAGAGACTTGAAAAAAATATATAAGTTAGTGGAAAAATCTTGATGAAGAATTATTAAAATAAATGGAAATTACTAGTTTGCTTACACAATGCATATTAATATATATAAAAATTGAATACTGTCCTTTTATAGTTTATTTGTTGGTTAAAATAGGGTATACTCTAAAATATGGGTAATCAATGAAACGGCTCTAGGTTAGCTAACATAAAAGCTAGCGATAAATTTATAAACTGTGAAAAAACTGTAGCTCTCCTGATCTCTTCAGCCTCCTGGCAGAAGACGAACTTACGTCAATTTACTGGCCAGTACTTTATTTAATTATTTGTTACGCTGTAATATAAGTTAGGCTATAAATTATCCATTTACCTGGAAAATTCCGGCAGTAAGGAAGAACATAAGAGTCGACGTCATGATGACCGTACCGAGGGTCCCCATGGCAAATATGACGGAAGCGACGAAAGCAAGCCATCGCATCGACAGTACAGTCAGTAAGGCAGAGGTGAAGAAACCTGGAATCATTACAAAAGTCTTGGTGTAGATGTCATTGATGTCAATCAACTAGCACCTAGCACTGGGCTCGCTCGCTATAATGGTCCCTCTCCCTCGCTATCCCGGAGAGGGAGGAGGGATGTCCCCCTCCCAGAGAGGAATCCCGTGTGCCAACATAGGGAAATTATCGACAGTAATTATTGGATGATTGTGTAAAGTATGTCGGTTATAGATGATTTTCTTTCTATTAAATCAACAGCTGGTCATAGGTATTTTTAATCGCAGCCTTTCTGCTTGAGCATCGGCCACTCTCATCTACCAGCGACCTTGCGTAGAATCCATGTTAACATTCTGGTAAATGATGGATAGAGGGATAGAGTACTCTTTATTATGTACACCATTATTAAAGTAAGATAAAAGTAGACATTTCACATAGTGTCACCCTATGTGAAATGTTTACTTTTATCTTACTTTCTTAAAGGGCTGTCTTAACGCTTAAAACAATCTTTTCAAAACATCCTTTGGATGGATCTTCCTGTAGGAAGAGCGAGACAAAACTGCAGGATGTCTGTGGTGTACCATTTTTAACCGACTTCAAAAAGAAGGAGGTTCTTAATTCGATTGGTCTTTTTTTAATGTATGTACACCCGATTACGCTGAGATTTATGATCCGATTTACGTAATTCTTCTTTAGTCTGATGCGAAATAGTTGCCATTTGGTCCCATAAAAAATTAACATGGTTTGGTCCAGGAGATTTTTTTTTTCAATTTCTTTTTACTTCAGTTTAAACATAGAGTATATATAACCAAGAAAGGGACTTCAAAAAGACATCAACCCGGTATCATTTTTTAACCGACTTCAAAAAGCCTCCTTTTTGTAGTCGGTTAAAAAATGATACCGGGTTCTTTCGATTGGTATTTTTTTGTGTCATTTTATTACTTCAGTCGTGTGGTCTAATTTGATGTATGGTTCACCGATTTCTGCCCTATTTGTGGAGCGATTCTCAAAATTCTTTTTATTTGAAAGAGTATACTACTGAGGTGGTCCCATTTAAATTTGGTGAAGATCTGACGCACAATGGTACTCTCCAAACTGTATTCGGTGACCTTAGTTTGATTGATTTAGTGTTTTTGTCACCGACTTCTGAAGCTTGATCTTTGTTTGATTGATTTGGTATTTTTGTCACCGGCTTCACTTTTTTGTGTTTTTTTTTTGAGTCGGTTTTATTTTTTGCTAAAAAGTTTTTTTCATAATAATTACCAGCTAATGCAGTAGAAACGCAGAATAGTCCAGTCAGCAGTGTGATGCCGGCGGAACTCATAGATACCTCGTTGATAAAGTCATCATACATCATTCCGAAGGTCCCACCAAACGCCGTTGTGGTCGACTGAAAAGGGTAGAAAAATTGTTTAGTTTTGTATTTCGGGAAGCTTGGTACGTCTGATGTAAAATTAAAATGATATTATGTTTTAAATCGTGAGGAAACCGGCATGTCCTAGAATCAAAAATTCGAAGACATGTGACATCTACCAATACGCACTGGGCCTGAGTGGCGGATTATAGCCCATTCTCTCTCATTAAGAGGAGGCCTATGTCCCAGCAGTGGGAACATTATAAGCTGATGATGATGTTTTAAACTAACTCTAACCCTAGCCGAGTTATAATACTGCAATGACATTCATAAATGCGAAAGTAATCGTGTCCGCCTGGTCTGTTACTGTTCCACGCTGAACGGATTTCGTCGCATTTTGGCACACAGATTGACCGTGGTCATAATACATGGGGTCGGTAGTACAATGCCGTAGGACATCATTTTTTTAGGGGTTCTGTACCCTAAGCCTTAACCTAACTATTATAAGCCTCTACTGTCCGTCAGCCTGTCTATCAGCAGGCTGTATCTCATGATCCGTAATAGGTAGACAGTTGAGAATTTCACAGAATGTGTATTTCTGTTGTTTAAGTATACCAACAAATAATAAAAATAAATTAAAAATGAAAGGCCTTTTTTAAACGACATTAGATTTATTATACAGATTTCATTGCATATTCATTAATTTGTGAATCAACTGATGTTAGATGCAAGTGTTGGTAGGTATATTTTTCAGTTTATTTTGAGCTTAAAATGACTTGGGTTACTGATTGTATTTAGCTTTACGCATATAAATGTGCACGCCCCGCGCCTTACAAAAGAAATAGCGATGTTAGTTTTAACGTTAAAGCCCCACCTTTGTAGCAAAGAAATTAAAAACAGCAATGGAGTACGCCTACATATACTTTATACTTTTCCGCAAACACTATTCTGCAGTGTGCGTAAAAAGATAACGAAATGTCAGAACAAATACTTGCAAAGCTAAAATATGATCATTCAACACTTTATTTGACTACCTATTAGGTTATCTTTCTCATTAATATGTACTTATTACGTTATGGTGTGCAAAAGTTTGGGTATTTGTTTGTTTTACTTATTAGCGCACGTCAATGAATGTCTGCAGTGAACAGATTTGATTTTACAAAGAAGTTAAATTGACTGTATTTTTAGGATCTCGAGGAAGCGCCCGCAAAATTTAAATTTTATTACGTTTTTTGCAATTTGCAGGTCAGAGTCAGGTTCAACGTTGATTAAAATATAATTCGTGATCATAACAAACATGGCTATATTGGATAATGATTAAAATAAAATAAAAAACCTCTAATTCTATGAATCGCTTATTCATAAAATAGTCATTCAAAACCCTGGCACTCAAAGCCGAAAGGACCTTAAGGTCGAAATCTAGAAACGTTTTCTAGTCCGTGCTTTGATTTTGACATATCAAGCTTCCTCCATACGAATCCTTAAAAAAAAAAAAATACGGGTCTCTTTGTTTCCGAGATACGATAGGGAGGGGGAGGAAGAGGCGCAAAAAGGGGAAGTTTTGGCACTTTTCCCTACTCGTGAGAGTCTCTGTCTTGCACATGTAGTTTGACACTTGTGCGGTAATAACAGGAATAACGCTAATCAAAGTGCGTGCTGAATAACCGATTGATTATATGTATATATTATATATATATATCGGTAACTTTGTATTAGTAACGTCCGTTTTCACTATAAATAAGCTTTAAATAAAATGAATGCCTAAAAGCGCACTGATAGATTTTTCAGGCTCAGAGCCGAGAGCTGAAAGTTCAATAGAGCAATAAATACACGAAAGTTGTTAGAGCATTTTTTTTCTTAATATTCGTAGTTTAATAGGCCCACTGCAACCAGAAAGTATTACCCACGTTGGTCTAGCAGTCACAGAACCTGGGGTTATGGTTTCTATACCTTCTCGGATATCGAAACCAAACTCAGAAAACTTTTATTTGAAAATTATCACAAAACTAATAAAAAATTCAACAAATTTATATTCACAGTCTATTCACAGAAATTTGTTTAAATAATATAATTTTACTTTAGATATCGCCCAACACGTGAATTCAGTTCTATCTCCAGTTGCAAATTTCTCTCACGTGTTTCAATTATTTACATCATTTTTTACCACAAGCTTTTGCCCGCGGCTTGCTCGCCTTAGGGTCGAAAATTGTACCATGGGAACATCGTTGAAATAGCCTATGACACTTGGGGATAATGTAGCTTCCCATTACTGAAAGAATTTTGGGAATCGAACCAGTAGCTCCGAAGATAATGCCCTATATCCAAACTTACATATTAGTTTAGATAACACAAATCTACAGGTTAATATTTTAACAAAAGGTACCTATTTTTTTTCAGTTACTTTTTTCTTTTTTCTAATTCTTCATTGCATATTGAGAAAATTGGATCACAGTATCAGTGGATACAACTCACCGTGATACGTGGCTAACGTGATCGGTGGGAGACAAAACTTTTTTTTTTAAACTTGTGTGAAAAACAAAATGTATGAGAAAAGATTTTTACAATTTCTGATTTTTTTAAACTTCTATGGGATAACATAAAAGTTAAAAGTAAAACAGAAATAGGATCGATTGGTATCAAAAACATATTTTGTATAAAATGGCCATTTTCTTGCTAACTGTCAAATTTTTTTTCAATCTGTGAACAGTCAAAATTTCACGAAAAATTATAGATAGTCTCTTAACACCATTTTCATAAAGCTGCAACGGTTAAGGCAGTTTCCCTTACTGCCCCATTGAAAATTGATTATTGAACGTTGAGTTGAGGTGATAATTGTACGTTTTTACATCTCGTCAACAGGCGAGACGACAAAAAAAAACTAATTAGTCCGTCAGTTAGATTATCAAAAAATATTTGACTCGTGTTTTTACCTTTGTTACGTAAACCAAAATTGACGAAAATATGACGCTTTTAAAATTCTCAATACGTCACGCCTAGGTTTATTTTTTACCTAGTTCTGACGTCACGAGCCCCCACTCCCGAGATTTGATGCGTTTTATCTTTGTCAATATTCATTAATTTACAAAAACAAAAAATACGTGTCCATTAATTTCCAATACTCTAACTGACGGACTAAATAGATTTGCAATTTTTTGATACTGTCGTCATGCCTATTGTCCATTTTAAGAATACTTACGTACATAGCTGTTTAACGTTGTTGTAAAAAAATAAGTCATTATTATAGTTTCTGGGCTGCATTAAAGCAACAGCAGATAGGGTAGTGTGGGGTTGTAGAAAACTGAATCAGCAATAACTAAAACTATACCTACTTGCTACTGCACTGTTAATATGTAAGCACAGCCTTTGTTTAGAGTTAGACACGCAAAGAGATTGGTTAATGTATATAAATATCTCAGTATTAGTTGTTAAAAAGATGTATATTTGTAAAATACTTTTAAGCGTTGTGTTATTTCGTACACAAAATATCAACACTTTACTCACAAAACTAATAATAGCCGAGATGGCTACTAAATAGCCCCATCCTCCATCGGGTGCCACAAGCTCATACTTCTTATCCATCAACTTCGAACTCTCTTTTTTCTCATCGGCCACCATTTTGATACCATTCACGAAACACAACAAAACTACCCACACTCTCTGCCACTGGTTTTATTAAGATTCATATATTTACTTACTTTATCTAATGCAAGCATTGTATTTGAACTTGTAATAAATGGTTTTGTTCTATGATGAGATAATTTTACTATAGATGTGCCAGTCACATCTTCAGTTGACATTGGTGATACGGCGTGTTGTAAAAAATAGAAGCTGTTCCATACATTACGCCGGACTCCACCAAAGCGGACACGAGCGGAGCGGAGAGGAGATATACATTATTCGCCCAATCAGAATGACAATACAATAATGTTTTACTAAGAGGTTTTCTATTTTTTTAAACGTTGCCCCACCCTACGAATTGCTCCTGTATCGTGGGTGCGTCTACAGACATTTAAATTTACATACACAAACAGCCAGATGTGGAGCAACTACCTGTAGGCCATACAAATATTTGTTTCGTGCGGGAATCGAACCCGCGACACGCAGCGCAGCAGTCAGTCGCTCAGCCAATACGCCATCTGCGCCGTTAATCACAGGAGAGACGACTGACGCTATGAAGATTTCAACCAATGTGATTGTTTTCGCACGTCTCCTCTTCAGTCCGGTCGTCTCCACTTTGATGGAGTCAGATCCTTATGATCGAGTAGGTATTGAAGTTTTGTAAGGGAGAGCCAATCAGCACAATTTAAAACTGTCTATGGATATAATTAATGAATCCATACCTCTCTCTATCTATTATCATGGTTGCGTTCTGAAGAATAAACGTAGGGGACAAAATAATATAATAACCACCAAAACTAACTTTGTGACCAATAACATCTATTACCTAAAATAATATCAATCAGCAAAACAATTAAACCTTAACCAAAAAATTAACACCTAAAATTACAATGGTACAACTTATTTTAGTCATGACTGCACTTTAAATTGTACTATGAACCCAAATTTAGTAAATTGATCTCCAAATTTTGATGAGCAAATTATTGCGCTATTCTACCTAAATACACCGTTTGATTGCCGTAAAATGTTGTTATACTACCAACCTACCTACCAACTGTAAAAGTTGGTAGGTAGGTTGGTAGTATACTACAACTCTACAACTCTTACGTCTAACCTTTTAATGTCTCGCGAGTGCGTGTAGCCGAAGCGATTCCCGCAATTTAGTCACGCGGAAGCACTTGCGTTCAATGCGCTGATGGTGGCGGGAGTGTCGGGTCATTTAGTTCCCTTCAATATGGTTGAGTTGAATGACGCCGATACATGCGTCATGTTCGTGTACGGGCGCTGTCAGTTGGGACTGGTCATCTCTTAGCTGCCACGGTTCATTTTAATTACTTTATTTTTAAATTGTTGATTTAATCTTTTACTCTGGACGTTCTTAATGTGCACGTCTTTCTACATCGTTCTCACATATATGTATAATCTCAACATGAATGATGTTACCAAGATTTTGTAACAATATTTTGATTTAAAAGAGTGTCCATGGAGTTTCTTGCCCGTTCTTCTCCATAGAGATCTACGCTAGGGAATGGGCAACTACAGTACTTTCTCAAGTTATTATGTCTTGTGACTGGGACTGTAGCTTTGTTTTTTTATTTTTTTTGCATCTTTGACATTCAAAAATCTAGTCTAATTGAAATAAATGCTTTGAGTTTTAGATTGAGTTTTGCGTGTGAGTTTTGTATTATTCTGTGCGTAGATACGAGTATTTATTTTATAATGGAAGGAAACGAAACTTTAGCTTAGAATTTATTTTATGGGTGGCATGGGCACCGGGCCGTAGGCCGGCAAAGGAGGCCACTTCGGGGACAGAAGTCAAAGAGTGTTATTAAATATGCGAGCGAAGCGAGCGCGCGTCATGGAGTCGTAGCAGGTTAAAAAATAACTAAAAATACAGTTCTGCAAATACCTACCACAGTATATTTAATTTGATTTATTTAGTGTGCATAATTTGTGTGCAAGTCAGTATTTTTTAGTTTAACTTTGAAAGAACTTTTGTTCGAAAAAAAGGAATATGCTATCCTAGTACTTTTTGGTGGGTTATCAACGTATTATTTAAAATAGATCACCGGATGAACAAAATAACTTTATAAATTAAAAAGCCGTGTTTCGTTTTTAATGTGACTGTACTCTGTGACAGCTATGTCGAGGCGAAACAAAAGACAGTGCATCAAAACTAAGAAAAATCACGACGTAAAGGGACTCGACGCAGGGGGAATGATTCTTATGATATCGATTTAATTACATGCCAATGTTAATTACACAGAGTCTGATTTTTAAGTTTGTTTAATTTTTAATAAAAGGATTATTTTAACTATACGAGGTGTTTATTTTTATTTCTCGGGACTATGACGTTGGTATCATGAAGAAACTTGTTCATTTTGATGGTCTGAATCACACAAATAATGACCACACCTTTTTGGTACACGCTGTATTTCATATCTTCAATATCTCTTGTATTTGCTCCGGCATAAAACAAAATAATAATAAATAATAAATATCGCTGGACATTACACACAGCGCCATCCAGTGCCACACTAAGCAACAAGGCTTGTGTCGTGGACACTAGATAGTTGATATACTACATAGATATTTTTTTGTTTGTAAATACATACTTAATATACATATAAACATCCATGACTCGGAAACAAATGCCCATGCTCATCACACAAACATTTGCTCCGACCGGGATTCGAACCCGGGACCCTAAGAACGTAAGGCAGCTTCACTACCGCTGCGCCATTCGGGTCGTCGAAAAAAAAATAGAAGAGTATAAACACAATACTGACATTAAAAAAAGTAACACACTGTATAATAGTACAGACAAGTGACGAAGAGTGGACGTGTAATGATGAGGTATATTATGTTATCAGAATACGTTAATAAATCATTCTTTTACACCTATACGGTTTTAAGATTTACATAAGAATAAGATAGTTTTTCTTAACCAAGTAGTCTGTGGCAAGTCTGCTGTGACGAGGCAGTAACGAGTAGGTATAATAATAATATGTTTATTAGACGAGACGACAAAAAAAAACTAAATAATCCGTAAGTTAGATTATCAAAAAATATTTGACGCATGTTTTTTCTTTTGTTACGTAAACCAAAATTGACGAACATATGACGCTTTGAAAATTCTCAATACGTCACGCCCTGGTATAATTTTTAGCTAGTTCTGACGTCACGAGCCCCCACTCCCGAGTTTTGATGCGTTTTATCTTTGTCAAAATTCATTGATTTACAAAAACAAAAAATACGTGTCCATTAATTTCCAATACTCTAACTGACAAACTAAATAGATTTGCAAATTTTTGATACAGTCGTCATGCCTACTAGTTTGTTTTAGGCCAATGATAATTGGTTAGAGTTCGTCACAAAAAGACGGAGTAAATGGGTAAGGTTGTTGTCACTCGCCACAGGAGTTTGGCGTTCGGAGTCACGTTGTGCTGGTTGTGTCGCGAACGTCTTGTGTAGCAGTTCTCGCGGCTCATCCACCAAGGCGACAGCAGGCTCACGGTGGGGTTTTTTAGTGGCTGTAAGCCCCACATACCTCATCATCATCTGCCTAGCCTTTTCCCACCTATGTTGGGGTCGGCTTCCAGTCTAACCGGATGCAGCTTAATACCAGTATTTTACATGGAGCGACTATATGTCTGACCTCCACAACCCAGTTAGTATCGGGTTATACGATACCCCTTCGTAAGACTGGTTGTCAGACTTTTTGGGTCTCTGACTACCTAACGACTGTCAAAGATCTACAAATGACGGCCGGGACCAACGGCTTAACGTGCTTTCCGAGGCACGGAGGAAACTCGGTATATAATGAAGGGTCACCCATCCACAGACCAACCTAGGTAAGCACGGCTTTACCTAGCAATCGACCCGAGCGGCTGTTATTATTTAGCCACGAGATCATCCACAGCCTACCTAATAAAAAAAAAAGGATAGAACTCTTGTGACCACGTGCGACCCGAACAAGCAAAGCGAGCGGTACCTCAGAAGCGGCCGGCTAGTGCCGCATCCAAGTTAGTTGCAGTGTATTGCTTTGTTTGGGAAAAACTAGTTCGGACTATAGGTACACACTCAAATGCAATTTACTCATGGAATCACAATTACAACTTTGAGGTATAACTATTTCATAATAATATGGGTTCAAAAATACAACATAAAATCGCAATCAATACAGTAAAAAAAAACACTTTTGGAAGTCGCTCCGTGCATACATATTAGTACCTACTAGTAAAGCTAGATAAATAAAAAAACAATCATATTATTATTACATATTTCAGACGACCTTGAGAACCTTGAACGCATATCGGATCATGAACTCGAAAAGAATCAACAACTGTAAATTATCTAGTAGAAACGCTACCTCTTCTAACTGTGCTAGTTGCAAGGTCCTCAAAGTTTCATTGTCAATTCTTGTTCTTGATAAAACTGATGACAAAACCCTGTAAGATGATACCAGACACTTCAATCGAGTGAACATTTTACTCGAGTTACTTTTATGCAATGAGTTTTTATGAATTGAGCAAGATTATGTCTGGACTTCAAAAGAGACTATGACCTCTGAGTTTGTTTCGGCTGTTTCTTCTCAGAGTAGTCAGGTACGAAACACCGGCCCCATCTAGTTTTAAAAAATGACGTGTAAAAGTGTTTGTAAAAACCTACTTGTTAAATAAACATCATTTATCATTTATGATAATTCAGTCTACGAGTGAAAAATGCTAAGTGCTGAAATCCAACGTCATTAGATCGATTTACTAATGAATTCTTTTTCACTTTTGATTCATTTTGTATAATGCGTTTCACAAAGAATGAAAGATGCCAAATGAGAGTCAGAAATGCACAAAAACTGAAACCAGTGATAGCAGCTAAAGGCATCTTTGGCAGTCGTTACGGGTAGTCAAAAGCCAGAAAGTCTGATAACTACTCTTAACTACCCTTAAGTTTTTGAATAAAACAAGTACCTAAATGATATTTAAGTTATGGAAGAGTCTCCTAACACAGGCTTATATGCTTAAAAGGAGGCTCCAATCACTAGTTTTTAAGATTTACCTGTTAAAACAATAAACCATTTTTCATTACTCTTACCAAAGGTGTGAAAGTGTGAGCTAATAACTAGGTTGTGGAGGTCAGACGGGCAGACATTCAGCATAAAAATCTGGTATTCAGATGCACCCGTTTAGACTGGAAGCCTACATAGCCGACCCCAACCAGAGTACGGTAAAGGCTAGGAAGATGACTATAAATTAAAACGTCTGATATCTTTATTTCAAGTCATCGTATTTCCATCTTATAGCTATCATATTATCATTGTGAGCTGTGAGTGAGAATATGCGTAAATGGATTTACTTAGGTAGGTATTACACAACATTTTGTAATTGAAACTGCAGTGTTTAACCAGGGATTTTAATTATTATAAAGATTCATTTTATAAGCCAGAAAGAAACATTAAAATGATTTATTACCGAATTTCCTATAAATAAATAAAGATCCCATAAGCAGCGTGAACGTACAATGGTTTTGAAGTTGTGAGTATTTCGTTGCAAAATAATTTGCTTTTTTTGCAAGATTACAGGGTGTACGTCGATGTTCCCACATCAACGTTACATACAAAAAGGGGATCTAAAATGGCCGATTTAGCTGAATCAAAACAGGATAATAATAATTCATCATCATCATCATCATCTGCCTAGCCTTTTCCCAACTATGTTGGGGTCAGCTTCCAGTTTTACCGGATGCAGCTGAATACCATATTTTACATGGAGCGACTGCCTATCTGACCTCCACAACCCATTTAGGGGTTATACGATACCCCTTGGTAAGACTGGTTGTCAGACTTTTTGGGCCTCTGACTACCTAACGACTGTCATAGATCTACAAATGGCAGCCGGGACCAACGGCTTAACGTGCTTTCCGAGGCACGGAGGAAACTCGGAATGTAATGGGTGGTCACCCATCCACAGACCAACCTAGGCAAGCACGGCTTAACCTAACGATCGATAATAATAATTCAAGTTCTTAAAATGGTCACACAGACGCAGTTAATGAATTGTAACGTAATTCATATTATTATCCTGATAAAATTCTGCTAAATCGGTCATTTTAAACTCCCAGTTAGGGTTCTTACAGACGAGCGGCACGTTGCCAACTGCAGATAAACTGCAGCCGTCGCTACCCGTCGACGGCAGTCGTCGACGCTTCGGCGGCTGCCGCCCGGCATGCCGCTCGTCTGTAAGAACCCTTACTATGCCGTCAGTACATCATTCCATTCGCATCCGACTTACACCTGACTACACTTTAGAGAAGTAACGAGGGTAATAAACAAAACAAATCAACATTTGAATCATTTATTTAACTTCTTTTGTCGTAAATATTCCCTGCGTTGTAATCTCTTATGTTTGTTCCTCTTATAGCATAACTCTATCGACCAGAAGAGAACGATAATAGCGAAGCAGGACGCAATGAGGTAGAACACTGGCCCGTAGCTTTCTGACAACTCTCGGACTGCACCTGAAAAGTATAAGAGATCACACATCTGATTCCGCTGTTTTTGTATAACAAATAGGAATCCCGAAGCAATACAGACATAACAACCTCATCACGAAGCCGTCAACCAAGCGTTCTGTACATCAAACCAAGTGTAACTTTACGCAAAAAATATTGCTGGGAAACGACTTTTTTTTTGGGGTGAAAAATCATGTTTTGTGGTAGAACTCAATGTAACGCATTCAAAACATTGTGCTGATGGATAGATTGAATAGAACGGCGGTCATGGAGGTGTTTAAAGTAAAAATCATACATTAAAAACTTGTATTAAAAAAAAACTTTTCAAAAAGTCGGAGTTTTGAGCCCCAATATCTCCGTAACTAGAAGGTTCCCAGGTATGGTGTAGAACAAAACAATTATCGCAATAACGGGGAGAACAAGAAACTTTCGGCTTCGTTAAGAGGTTTTTTTACACCCTTTACATACAAAACATTACGCATGTAGTCTCCGAAGGGTTAGTAGACCCACATTTCACCAGTTATTTTTTAAGTTCCATGTAATAGGGGCGAGCCTATTGCCATCAAGCGGGTAGAAATCCACACTCCGTAGCTGCTACTGAGGAATTCCTGATGGTAAATCCCAATAACACTGCACGACCCGGAAATCGAACCTAGGACCTGATGTTCTTTGCTGCCCGGCTATGACGCTTTATTACCTACCCCTAACGGCTTTGGTTCATTCTTTTTCCTGTTACTCCTTAAAATAACGCAAAACAACTATACTTCTTATTGTTTTCAACGATTTGGACACAAATTACCCGCGTTGTGATCATCTATCAGACTCTTTCTAAACAGTCCTTTTGAATATTTTTATAATAAATTCAGATTTCTATAAGTCCATTAAAAATAGTAATCGTCCATAAGTTTGTATTATTAGCTGCCTGGTAAAGCCTACACCTGGTTTAAACATTTAAAGATTTATCTTAATTATTTTACAAAAAATCATGCAACGTTTCAAAGATAAGAAGTGTCTTATTTGCCGAGTCTGACTGTCACGTTTGATTTAGCCTTTTTAGATAAAAAATAATGTAATTAAGTTATGAGATTTGCGTTACACGCGTTTTTTTTTGTTATTTAATGAGAGAGAGAGAGAGTTCAAACAAGATAACAAGTCAGAGGAACAGTGCACTTTTGTTAATCATGTGATTTCGTTTGAATATGGTTAATAAAATAACTCTTCAGAAACTAGATAAGTATCTTAAATATTTTACCATTCAAAAACTGTAGAAAAATTACAAATAACCAAACTTATATACAGTCAATATTTTTTTACAGTCTACAATCAATATTTTTGCTTTTCTGGGACGTTTTTTTTCCCAATAGTGTTTTTGTCTATATAAAGCACTGGACAGTGCTGCAGCGGGGGCGTTTTGGGACATTTTGATGTTTAAAAACTGCTGATTTCTAACCGACTTCCAAAAAGAGGAGGTTATCAATTCGTCTGATTTTTTATATATATATATATTTTATGTGTGTATGTTCAGCCTTTTTTTCGCCAATTGTGAACCGATTTCGATGATTCTGTTTTTGTTTGGAAGAAAATTACTTCGCGGTGGTCCCGTTTAAATGTGGTGAAAATCTGATGGTGATCTTCGGAGATATGCAATGGAACTCTTCAATTATAGACAGCTAATCGGTCGTGATTGCTGCAATCGCTTGGATGTTTGTTGTTTTCATAAAATCATAACATAACATCACGCCTGTATGCTCTGAGGGGGTATGCAGATGTGTACAGTACACCCACATTTCGACAGCTTGGTCTGTTAGGTTCCATTTTATTGGGGATAAGCCTATTACCATGACATGTATTGTTAACAAATATGAAATAAATGACTGCCTCGTTGGTTTAGTGGTGGCGACTACTCAGCATGAGGTCCTGGGTTCGATTCCCAGGTCGCGCAAACTGTTATTGGGTTTTTCCATCAGGAATTTCTCAGTAGCAGTCACGGAGTCTGGATTTGCGCCAGCGCTCGCCCCCTATCACATGGGACATAACTGGCGAAATGTAGGTGTAGGTCCTACTGGGTACACCTCAGCCCAACTCTTCGGAATTACAGGCGTGATGTTATGTTATGTAAAAAAAAATGTATAGCTAATATTTGTATAAGATATTACAACTAAAAATGGTAAAATAAAAAACTTTTTTGCAAAAAATCAAACCGACTTCAAAAACACAACAAAGTGAAAAATAGATTTAGCTTCAGAATACAATCCCATATCATGAATCCCAAAGAAACTGAATCAAACACACAGAAGTTACCGAATTCTGAAGCTAAAGTTATTTTTCACTTTGTTGGGTTTTTGAAGTCAGTTTTATTTTTTGAAAAAAAGTTTTTTTATTAGTTTTAATGACCGTTCATTGTGATGTTCATAGCTTTGCCCTTTATTATCATTGTAATAAACAAATCTGTTGAACTTACCAATAGCAGGTCCCAGCACCAAGTTGACCAGCCCTGATAACATCATCAGCATACCGAGTGCTGCTGTGAACTTGTGAGGAGCCACAGCATCAGCTACCACCAGCGGTATGAGGATGTTGACGGCACAATGAGAGGCCCCCACCAATGGAATGTAGACCATCATGGCTATGAAACTCTTCGACCATAACATACCTGGGGAAAAAAAACAAACTATTTTAAGGCTTATTTTTTTGCTACAACCACTTTATGGAAGTATAATAATTGTTAGGAAACCCTGGGGACTTTTGGCTAAATAACAACAGCTACACGGGTTACCTAATCAAAGGTTAAGCTAGGCTTGGTTTGTCCGTAGATGATGATCAACCATTTATTTCGACCCTGCCTCGGTAAACACGTTAAACCGTTGGTACCGGCTGTCATTTTTAGACCTTTGGCAGCTGTTATAATTTCAGTTATAATTCAGATGTACACCTACCACTACTTGTCTCTGCATCACCCAAAGGTTGACTGGTAGAAAATGCCTATGGCATTAAGTCCGCCTCTGTACTTTGTGCTTGAAGTGTTAAATAAATAAATATAATCAGGAACCGGAAAGTCTGACTATCAGCCTTACCAAAGCGTATCATATTACCCAGTTACTGGGTTATGCAGGTCAGATAAACAGTTGATCTATGCTGAACATAATTGGAGATTGGCTAGCCAGATAAATACCTATCCACAGTCCATACTGAACACCCCGGTGAATTTAGACCCCTCTCAGAGAGATAAAGCGTGATTCCCAGTAGTGGAAATGTTTATTTGTTTATTTAAACTTCATTTACAAAAGTGATGCATAGGCGGACTTAGTGCCTCAAGGCATTCTCTACCAGTCAACATTTGGGTTAAACAGGACAACATTGTGATGGGGTACAAAATAAAATCTAAACAATGAACTACATGTTAAAATTCCAACATTATTCATCCGATTTGGGTATCGAGCCCTAGATCTAGACGAAAGATTATTAGCAGTAGCACTTGTGAATCCACAAGGCGAATTATAAGAATTGCCTCCTAGGACATGTAAGACTTACCAAGCCTTGACACTAAGCCGAGTGTAACTCCAAGGACGTAAAGCTCCTGGCTGCCCAGCCTGTGTAGCCAATTACTTAGAACTACGAACAGCACCCGCATAGCCAAGTCGCCAAACCCGTACAGAGACTGGACCAAAGAGATGTTATCCTGCAAGCAAATAATTATTAAAGTTATCTTTAGTTCTAAATATATTACTGCTGTACAGCCGTGGTCTTTTCCCCTTAATCAGTGAAAAAAAAATTCGTTTAAATCATGCGGAGGCGCCGAGCCACGCCCCCTTAAAGTTTAGGCCTATAACAATAACTCTCGTTTGGCGTGCATCGTCAGTGCGTTCGGCTGATCGGTATCTTTTCATTCATTATTACTATACAAAGTCAACGGGGCGGGGCTAGAGAGGGGCGTTTCTTTGTTGTAAGTGCAAGCAAAAATTAGCTTATTGGTGATCAGGAGTGTCCTCGATAGTACCTACTCAAATATTGAGTTTCTGTTATATTATTATTACTTAAGAAGCCTATGTTGTATGTGCATGTGCAAAATAACATCATTATCACGCCTGTTATCCCCAGAGGGTTAGGCACAGGTGTACCAAATAGTACACCCAAGTAATAGGTTGCAGGTCTATTGTCATTAACCGGGCACAGATCCAGATTCCGTGGCTGCTAGTGAGAAATTCCTGATGGAAAAGCCCAATAACACTTTGCGAGTCCTGGGACCTTTTTCCGTCTAACCCAGCACTAACAGAAAAAGAAAGAAAGAAAGAAAAAACATTTATTAGCCCGCACAGGACAAAACACAAATAACAGGGTAACAGGGTTGTGGAGGTCAGATAGGCAGTCGCTCCATATTAAATAGGTACTGGAATTCAGCTGCACCCGGTTAAATTGGAAGCCGACCTCAACATAGTTGGAAAAGACTAAAGAAATGGTTAGGGCATGCCGGTTTCCTCAGGAGGTATTCCTTGTCTGTTTTAAGAAGAACTCCGATCTCCTGCGCTTAAAAATAATCCGAAAAGCGAGTTGTAGATTACACCACTTTCGTAATATAACACCAACACACAACCTTACCCAATCTCCTTAGTAAAGATTTTTATATCGATAACTGAATAGGCGAGACGACAAAAAAAAACTAATTAGTCCGTCAGTTAGATTATCAGAAAATATTTGACCCGTGTTTTTTCTTTTGTTTCGTAAATCAAAATTGACGAAGATACGCTTTTAAAATTCTCAATACGTCACACCTAGGTATAATTTTTAGCTGGTTCTGACGTCACGAGCCCCCACTCCCGAGTTTTGATGCGTTTTATCTTTGTCAATATTCAATTATTTACAAAAACAAAAAATACGTGTCCATTAATTTCCAATACTCTAACTGACGGACTAAATAGATTTGCAATTTTTTGATACTGTCGTCATGCCTATTAAATTGATGTCAGTCTAGTCTAGATAAGAGGCCAGATTTAACCGGAGATAACGACTTAGCATAAATAAACTATTCCAATTTACATAATAAATAAGCGGAAAACTCTTTGAAATCAAAACAAAGTTAAAAGTTCAGAGTCTTGTTACATCGGAACGAATGAGAAGTTTTTATAACAAAACTAGCATTTGCTCGCGGCTTCGCTCCCGTTAAGTACGGTAATTAACCCACGGGAACGTTTTAAATGTACAAGCCTGTAGCACTCGGTAATAATGTAGCCCGTTAGTGAAAGAATTTTTGGAATCGGATCAGTAGCTCCGAAGATTACCCCCAACTTACAAACAAATTTTATCTCTTTATAATATTGGTATCTACTTCGCAAGACATGTCTGCCGCAAGCCGGACAAACTGTGGGCCAAAATAGCAGAATCTGGTATCCTGACACAGTGAGGCGGAGTCGCGGCCGGCTACGGAGCCCCAGGAGTAGGACAGAGCAGGTTAGGGAAAGAATATGATGTCGAATATATATATCGCAGGACATTAACACACAGCGCCATCTAGTGCCACACTAAGCAACGAGGCTTGTGTCGTGACAACCAGATAGTTGATATACTACATAGATACTTTTTGTTTGTAAATATATACTTATTATACATATAAACATCCATGACTCGGAAACAAATGTCCATGCTCATCACACAAACATTTTAAAAGATTTGTATCACAGTTGAAAGGATAGGCCAATGACCGAATAGATACATAAATTACAACGTGTTTACATATTTTTACATAAAATGCTAGATTTCTAGATAGTGTGTTTCATTGAATATGTTAGAGGTGTCCAATTTCGATGGTTAGAGATTTTGAAATTGTTTCCCGGCAATCTTTTTTGCCTAAAGTTACTTAGTTTGATGTACAATTTATTGTACATTATGCTTGGATGACGGCTTCGCGAAGGGTCTATTTACACTCTGTATACATTCAGCTATCATCAGCCAACTCCTCTCGGCTTCTATCATTGCTGGAACATAGGGCCGGAGCAACTGAACTCAAGATAAGCGTAGCGGCTTTTCCTGAACCAATATGCTGTGCTGAATAATACCGATCCAAACACGTGTGCAGCACCTCTTATTGATTAGAAGAACACACATTTTAAATTACATGACTGGACGAAAGACCAAAGTAAACCTAAAGACTACAGTGAAAAGTAGATTAATATACCAATCAAATTGTTTAATACAAAAGCATGGTAACTCAGTTTCCACGTGCTGCAGTTACAAACTATTCTGTTCCATCCCTTCAGTTATAAATACAACATTTTGTTTTGCTTTGTGAGTGATTTCCTTTTATATTTCGTTTTGTTTTTGCACGTGCGGTAAGTATCTGCGACAAATAAATATTGTTTCTTACTAACTTACTTGCAACCATCCCGCAGTAAACAAAGCTTGTGGCAAGATTGACGAGTAGGTCGTATCAGCGAACATGGCGAGTGCGGGACCAGCGCACACACATGACATTAAAAATTCATCACATAACGACTTGTCCACTAGTGCATTGATGATTTTCCTGAAACTTCGTAATAATCGTTAATTATAAATCCCTGGGTTCGATTCCCAGGTAGTGGAAAGGGTTAAAGGGTTTTTCTATTAGGAATTTCTTACTAGCAACCATGGAGTCTGGATTTGTACCCGGTTGATGGCAATATGCTCGCTCTTTATTTGGTAGGGGAGCCCAGAAGATTTTTAGCAAGCATATTTTTCATAAAAACTGGATAGCTGAGTTGGTAAGCGTACACTAAAACTATACTATGAAAAGTTTCACAGAGGAACCCTTTACGTTTTTAAAAAAAAGTCAGAACCAAGAACAGGCAGTTCAGCAACGTTGATTTTCTTTTCATCGTTCGGGGCTTGAACCAAACGATTTAATCAGGTAAAACTTCTTGAAGATATTGTGGCCTTTATCTAAATCCGCAAAATTTGATTTATAATTACATGACTAAGATTATTCTGCACAAATAACGTTTATTCTCTTTAAAAGTGGTTCTTGTCCCAATTAGCGATTTATATTATGCTGTATAGAATATTCTTTAAAAAAACTGTCTACACAAAATTTTTCAAAAACGTCAGATTGCTAAAAATACAGCCTATTTCTGTCCCACTGCTGGGCAAAGGCCTCCTAAAATTACGTTATGCTACCAAAAGTTAACTTACTTAATTCCGCCGGACCCGTCCTCCGAAGCTAAATACAATTTTTCATTGGGATTGGAAAGATGGCCGTCTGCGTTTGTCAGTTTGATAATTGGCACGACGACGCCAGCTTCTTCGTTCAGTTTCTTGTCGCGGAACAACTTTTCTGTAACAAGTTTTAATTTTTTATTATTGCCTAAAGGGAGCGAGTTGGTCTCAACGAATTCATAGCATTATGGAATGGCAAATTACTACATTAAATGACAAAGAATTCGATGACAAAGACATTGTTTAACATGAAATTGTTAAACCTCTCGTCGTATGCCGTAACTTTATACACAATTAAAAAGCCATTGGTGTCGATTGTGTTGTGCACAAACTAAACTTAATTTAGGCTATTGCTATCTTTTTCTCTCTAATAAAACGAGAAAGAGACGGACGTAATTTAGCGCTGTCAAATGAATCTACATGATTTTACGTGCACCCTTCATTTGTATAGAAAAAATTGTTTCAACTAAGAAACAAATTTTTCTATACAAATGAAGGGTGCACGTAAAATCATGTCGACTAAAAAAACTTTTTTTGCAAAAAATAAAACCGACTTCAAAAAACACAAAAAAGAGAAATAAACTTTAGCTTCAGAAGTCGGTGACTTGTTTGTTTGATTCAGTTTTTTTTGCCACCGACTTCTGAAGCCAAAAATGTTTCTTATTTTTCCATTTATAGTAGTTCCCAAAATTTTGCCATGAATTTATCTTACATTGTTAACAATACACGTTATGTTAATAGGCTTATCCCCAGTAAATGGAACTTAACATACCTAACTGTCGAAATCGGGGTGTATTGTACACATCTGCTTACCCCTCTGCAGAGCATACAGGCGTGATGTTACGTCATGATGTTGTATAAACAATAAACATCCAAGCGATTCCAGCAATCACTGCAGATTTGCCGTCTATTTTTGAAGTGTTCCATTGTTCTCCGAAGATCAGCATCAGATCTTCACTAAATTGAAATAGGACCACACGGAAAGCACCAGCTTTCAAAAAAAAAAAAACAATCGTCAAAGTCGGTTCACCCAGTCGAAAATACTGGGATAACAAAAAAAAATACAGTCAAATGAGAACCTCCTCTTTTTCGAAATCGGTTGAAAACACGGTGAAGCGCAAGGCATAAACTAGTTTGACATCTCTAACTTAGTTCATAGCTATAGCCGTCCTTTTCTCGCCTCTCCTTTTTAGTAAAAGATAGCAATAGCCTAAATTAAGTTTCGTTTGTGCACAACAGAATCGACACCATTGTGTCTCGCGTAGATCTACGTTCCGAATGCGAAGGTTTAACGCTGTAAGTGTTGTTAAAATTAAGGTAGCAGTATGAATGTAATTGTTATTGAGAGGAGGAAAGGCATTCTCCCTTTAGTGAGACAATTCAGGTTGTATTGTGTACAGAGCAAGGCCTCTTCACTCTTTTCTTCTTCTTCTTTTTCTTCTTCTAGATGAGGAATCCGGTAAAGGAAACTGTGGAAAACAATGCCAATGCAATGTTTTCATCCCTTCGGTTAAACTCTGTATAAATCGCAGGTTGGGACAGAACCCAGTTTGATCTGATTCTGACAGACCAAATATTCTTCTAACTCTGAAGGTGGCAAAATAGATCGTTCGGAACGATTGGCTACTGCGCTGCATGTCACGGGTTCCATCCCCGCACGGAACAAAAATTTGTATGACCCACAATTAGTTGTTCCGGGTCTGTCTGTTTGTGTATGTGAGTTTAAAAAGTGTGTACCAACCCATGATACAGGAGAAATTACTACAGTGTGACAAAGTTTAAAAAAAAAAGATACTGGACTAGGAGTATAAAAAGAAGAATAAACTTACCATTACTGCCATCAGGAACTTCAATCCGTTTCCTCTGCCATTTGACTGGTTGCATTAGAGCTACTGCTATAAAATTGTGCGCAGTTAGCCCTGACATTATCAGAACTGTATCACGGAACCCGTATTCTATCAGAGACCACTTGACGAACAGGGGTGCTACCATTAAGATGACCGCTGAAAAAGAAACGGTTATAAATACGAGTATGTTATGAGAGAACAACTTATAAAGGCTTCATGAGTCTGATAGAAGTCTGACATTAGTCTGAAAGAATTTATGAACTTTTTGCCATAGACACGCTAAGAAGAAGAATGAACATGTACAGACGCCAGCACATCAAAGTACTGGAAACTGACAATTTTCTCAATCAACTTTGAATTTAATGCTTTAGCGATAAAGTTGAAAATCTATTAAAGAAATTTGACAGATTGTAGTAGCTTGATGTGCTGACGTCTGTACATATGTGGTAAGTGTTGCAAGCTATGGATAAAATAAAAGATCATATTTTCCGAGTACCTAATTAAAATCGAAACATGAAGGAGACGTTTCTAGTTGAACCATACTGATATGGTGTCCGGTATAGTGCCTATACGTGAGCATTGATCTTTTGCCTGTCGGTCTACCTACAGATGGTATGGATATCATATTTATGCTTTCGAAGAAGAAATTGTATTTGACCAATCATGTAAGTAGGAAGATAGGTACGATTGTCGCACTTCTTCCAAGGAAGTAATGTATCATAATCTGTCCTTCCAACATCTATTACGTATCCTATTTAAATGTCAGTATAAATTGTGAGCGGTAACACAGTGATGAATTACATACGTCACGTTTCTGTCACGTAGTTAATAAAAGACGAAAATGAAATGTTTATTCGGTAACAGTTCTGCGATGTGAACATACAAAATTGTATTGTTTCATTTATCTTGAGCCCAGATGTAATTTCAGCTGAAATCGTTAAGGTTTAGTCACAGAACACGGAGGCGGCACTGTCAACATTTTCTGTAAAAACTAAGGGTGTCACCGTTGACACATATCATCATTTTCAGCCTAGCCTTTTTCCTAATAAAGGGTGTAAAAAACCTCTTAACGAAGCCGAAAGGCACTTGTTCTCCCCGTCATTGCGATCATTTGTTTGTTCTCAACCATACCTGGGGCTTCTAGTTACGGAGATATTCAAAGTTCCAACTTTTTGACAAGTATTTTTTTTAATACAAGTTTTTAATGTAAGATTTTTATTTTAAACACCTCCACGACCCCCGTACAATCTATCCATCAGCACAATGTTTTGAGTGCGTTACATTGAGTTATACCACAAAACATGACTTTTCACCCCCAAAAAAAGTCCCTTCCCAGCAAACATTTTTTCGTAATGTTCTTAGTTTGATGTACAGAATGCTTGGTTGGCGATGTGAGGTGGTGATGAGGTTGTTTACACCCAGTATGTTGGGGTCGACTTCTAGTCCAGCCGGATGCAGTTAGACCCCTATATTTTACATGGGGCGACTGCCGCAACCCAATTACCTACTGGCTAATACGATACCCCTTTGCATGAATCTATTCTGATTCATTTCGTTCCAGGATCTAAAACAGTTGGAAATATTATCTGGGACTCTTTGTCTACTAATTGCCTTGGCAGTCTTGATTCAGGCTTTCAGGAGTGGAAGTGATTGGAAATATGGTGGTGGGCATGTCCCAAAATAAAATAAAAGTAGATGCTCATCACACTGTTGGCGCCAAGAATGAATACTGCCGTCTCTAGACGCTACCGGGACGACTATTCTACGCTCTATGTGTTCACTAGAGATTTGCGGCAGACCGTGTAGTTTATTTTGATAAATGAATTCTTCTAATATGAAAGGAGCTTTGTAATTGAATGTGAGTTGAGACATTTTCAGAAAATGTTTATTATAAAATGGTGTGAATTCTTCCAAATATAGTAAATAATAGCAAAAAAAAAACAAACAAATCAAATCATTTATTCGCATAAAATGTAGGTGGTGTCGGTGGTGGTGGATGGTGGATAGGGGAAAATGGAAGGAAAAAACGACTCGTGCCCAAAGCATTAACGTTTTTTGTTTGAGGAATGCTTTCTCACACTGAGAGGAAATGGGCCATGTTAGGATCAGTAGGTTTAGTAGACGTCAGAACTTGTTTTAGGTGCTAGTGATTATTTTTATGCCAATATTTTTCTTCACGTGTCACATAATTTAAAACATATTTGATACAACATTTTTCCATATAACATTAAATAAAAAAGCCCAGAGCATGAGGTATCTTACAAAATGTTCCGGTAAAGGATCAATATTCAACACACGATGCACTTAAGCGAACATAACGTTTCTACACAGAGACCACGGCTGAATGGATGCCGTGCACATCCCTTCGCAATAAATTACATTGTATGAAGAATGAAATATAATGTATTGTCATTTTATTATGTACTTATGATCATTGTTATCGATTCAATGCGCGGGGTAAATAAGAGATGACTTGTGGTAATTGGTTAGCCGTGTGGTATCCGGCAGAGTAGAATAGAACCAACCCATTACACTCACGGGTGTCGTATAAGGCGACTAATGTCTGAGGCAGTCACCTTGCGCCTCCGTAGACCAGAGAATGGGCAGCAGCGTTTTCTGTTAGTCTTTCATTACTGCGGTCTCCAATCCGCCTGCCAAGCGTGGAGATTACGGCAAATTCCTCCCATCATGGGAGAGGCTTATGTCCAGCAGTGGACGTTATGGGCTGATGTTGTTGTTGTTTTGTGGTAATTTACCAATAGACTCCTCCTTTATTATATGGGACTGAAACATGTAACTGGTGAAATGTGAATACAAGTTTTAGTCATTATCTGCCTAGCCTTTTCCCAACTATGTTGAGGTCGGCTTCACGTTTTGCCGGATGCAGCTGAATACCAGTATTTTACATGGAGCGACTGCCTATCTGACCTCCACAACCCAGTTAGTACCGGGTAATGCGATACCCCTTGGTACCTGGTACTGGTTGTCAGACTTTTGAGCCTCTGACTACCTAACGACTGTCAAAGATCTACAAATGATAGCCGGGACCAACGGCTTAACGTGCTTTCCGGGGCACGGAGGAAACTCGCTATTTGATGGGTGGTCACCCATCCACAGATTAACCTAGGCAAGCACGGCTTAACCTGACTATCGACCCGAGCGACTGTTATTATTTATCCACGAACTCCTCTTGACTGTTGCTTTCCTGTTGACTGTTGTGGTCCAATCTTAGTTCGTCTCGTCATCTTCGCCTAGATCTTTTAACGAGTTGCTTTTTATTTTTGTCAACCATTCAGATGTCAATTTTGACAAGCTATCGACAGCCATGGGATGTGTATCATAACGTTTTTAGTAAACAAAATGGATTATTCGCATATAAAAAGTAACCGTTATGCCTAAAGCTGAACGCAGACCGGGACGGCATGGAGGGATTTTATTAAATAACACAAACGTATTTAAACGTAATTAAATAACATTCAAACGTATTGATATAGAAATACGACCGTGGCGCGTCTTTCAATACAAATCCCTTTCGATGCCGCGGCACGCCACGGAATAATTTTAAAGCATAGCAATTTATGTCGTATTTCTATATTAATACGTTTGATTGTCCATTGGTAAAAAAATATATCCCTTGCCATGCCATCCCGGTCTACTAAAGGCATCAAACATGAAACCGCCTATTCTTATACTGAACTTTTACTTTTACTTCTCTACGTCATGAACGTTTAACACTCGTGGGATAACGAACGAATCACTACAAAAGAAAAATATATAAGAAAATACGCACGTCCATCATGAAACCGAACGTGTTCGATAAACTGCAAAAGATTCCTTGTGCCGTAAGTGGCGCCATCTGTCACGTATGAAATGAACTATCACTTGAAGACACTTTGAAAGTCGCTGTGTCGGTGTTTACCCGGGTTCACCCCACGGTTACCTAATAGTTTTCCATCAATATAAGATGTTTTGTAATTAGATTAGTAGATTCCGAGATTACCTTCTACATTCAAACTTATAAACTCGACTTCCTGTATTAGTCAGACAAAAGACGAAATTGCTGGATTGGAGACCACGGACAGGACAGAGAAATGTGGGAAGACAAGCGACTAGATGGACAGAATATCTGATTAATGTGGCGGGAAGGAACTCGATAGCCATGACACAAAACCGCCAAAAGTGTAGAGATTTGGAAGAGACCTACACTCAGCATTGGGTGGTCAAAGGTTGAATAAGAGAGAGAAGGGAGTCTGCTAAATAACATTTGAATGTTTAAATCACGGAAAGCAGAACAAATAAACATAAAATATAACAACACAAACAAATAAACATAAATAAATGGGCAACAATCATGAAGCAAAAACTTATCTAAAGCCCAAAAACACAGAACAACATTGTTTTCAGAACTGAAAGCTACACAACACCGTTCACAAACAACAACAGCATGATAAACACGACGCTTAAAACAACCTTTAAAAATTCCTATACAAAATAAATAAAGCGAACACAGCGCAGATTTTGATGAATGACATGTCAAACAATTTGGATGGACCCGCCGATGACGTCGACCTGACAGAGTGCTTTGTTGTCCGTAGCACAAACAGAGGACTTTTTAGATTTTCAATAGCTTATTGTAAATGTATATTGACGGAAGAGCCTTTAGAAAGAATGGTTTTAGAAAATTCGACATTTCGGCTTTAGAATTTATAGGAACGTAAGGAGTGCTGTTCAGGTCGACATGACTCAAAAGCTCGATTTGTTTTGAGCTGAACTGAATTTGATTCAGTAATGGTAGATCCGAGAGGAGTTTCCATACGCATGAACGAAGCCGTATCCTTCCGTAAATAAACAGGAAAAACTTACCAATAGCACTTTGGACTAAACATATGGCCATCAGCCGCCTCTTCACGAAATAATCGTTCAGTATAGTGCAGGACAAATTGTATATGAACCCGAATCCAAGTCCCTGGAACAGAGATGAACTCAAGATTAATGAAAATGCACTAAAAGTAAATTCAGCCTTTCTCGCTCGTATCACACGAACGAAATGAAAATAGCTCGTGATTAATATTGGCCTGTCAGAAAAGAGTGGTAACAGAGCTGACGGTCCAGGGTGCGTCCGAATAAATCTATTAGGAATCATGACTATGATTAAAACTAGAACAATTATTGTTAAGGTCAAAGGAAAGCCAAACAAATCAGTTGTTTGGCTTTTCAGGAAACGGACATTTACACGCAAACTGTTACCATGAATTCAGCACGTGATTTTAAAACCACCAGCTTTGAAATATTTCAACAGTTTAAAAAAAAGTCTGTTCCATACGTTTCAACCGTGTCGGTACTGTATAACTATATACTGTAGTTATTTTTTGTATGAAACAGACCGAGTTTTTTCAATAACTACCAAAAATACGTTACACCGTCAAGAAATATGTGCTGAAAACATTATATCGACGACAAAATTATATCTGAACAGCCGTGCAAGTACGTAGGAATCGATTCGATAAATCTGACAGTCATTCTCGACAAAATGAGTTTATAACAAAGATAAAAACTCATTTAATCGAGAATAACTGTCAGATTTATCGAATCGATTCCTACGTACTTGCACTGCAGTCCAGCAACTAATATTGCAACATGTTTATTAATTAGGAACTGCTGCTCGTTGTATTCATCCTCATTCTAGTCTATAAATTAGTTGCATGTAGAAGCAAACTGTTGGTTGTCGATAGCACCCAGCGGACAACTCATTGGTAGCGTATCAACTGCAAATCAACCGATGAACAGAAACTACGTGCCTTCACCGTAGCGTAGTAAACTAAGTTCTGACGTTTCCATATACTCTGGTATTGTTGGCTTTAATGTGCAACAGATGACCGATAAACTCTGGTTTAATTATTTATGTACACACAAAACACACATAGGGAAAAAAACATAATTATAGACAAAAGAGCACATAGGCTTACTGCTTATTTCAGTAAGAAATCTCTTCCAGCAGACCTGTGATAGGGAAGATTGGCTAGAAACGTAGACCCAGTATGTAAAAAGAATATTTGTTTTAATCTGCTTTTATTGGAAACCTTTAAAACCAATTGCAGAGAAAAAATGCAGTTGGTTCATTATGACGATGCCTTCTTAGAAGACTACGATCACAACGACTGCATTCAGTGACTTTTGGCTAGCTGGTATTAGATGTGCTCTCATGTGTCTGGCATATCTAACTTTAGCCAAGAGACTTCGAGCTCAAAGCGGACATATCAGAATACCACTGGCGACTTTGTAATTCAAAGGCACTTTATACAGACGAAATACTATCCATACTAAACTTCTTACTTCGTAAATACCATACAATAGCTTTTGCACGCACCTTTGCTCTCGTGAATTTAGAATTTGACTATCAATTGTACTCTACTTGTGATAATTCAATCATTATTCAAAAGTCATCTATTATCTTAAGAACGTTAATATTGTTTTCTTCGGGAACAGTACTTTTTTCGTAATCTAAGGTGGTATGTCCGTTTCTGTACATCTGACAACGAATATGAAAAATTTCAGGATGATCGGTTCAGTGGTTTAGGCGTGAACAAAGGTAACCAACAAACAAACAAACTTACTTTCACATATATAATTTTATAAATAGGACTAGTTTGGAATTTAGGATAGGATTTACCTGTAATATTCCATGGCATAGATGGAACGTGAAGACAGACTTCACGAACATTATGCAAATAACACCAGTATTGAATATCAGCGTCGCTGCCAGCATCAGCATACGAACACTCATGATCGACAGCAGCGGTCTCGTGAGGAACCCTGAAAATGAAAAAAGAAACTATGTGAGAACTTAATTTTGATTGTTACTGTAGGTAACACAACACTCGGTTGTGTAGGTCAGATAGGCAGTCGCTCCATGTAAAATACAGGTATTCAGCTGCATCCGGTTAGACTGGAATCCGACCCCAACATAGATGGGAAAAGGCTAGGCAGATAATGACAGCTAACATTTTTCAACAGAATATAGTTTCCAATACCTTTTTTGATATATTTGAAAACTCTGGTAGAAGGTCACTTTGTCTAGGCTATCACTTTGTCTAGGTCTAGGCCATAGAATTTCAGACAATAATTTCAAATAACAACGCGGCGTCCTGCTTACTCGTTGAAAGTTTGCAAGGAATAGTTGTAGCAAGGTATTATATTACTGATTTAACAGAATTTAATATAATAACTTAGTCCGATCATAAGAACATAGTAAAAATGTCGAGACTCTTTCACAATAAAATAAATAACTTTAAAAATAGATAGAGGTGACTCGTTCTAAAACATTTTCAAAGAAAAAGATTGTATTTACCTGCTATTGCTGTACATATCGCACTGAAACCACGCATTAAGGAAGCATTTGTTGAGCTCTTCCCAATTTCCTGAAGAAACTCTTTGTACAACAGTCCATAGCTGACAGTGAATGCCGTCGATGTTGACTGAAATCATATTAAAGGCAAGACGATTAATGATAATGAAAAAAAAACAGCTCAATCGGTTGGGGGCGAACTGGTTTGAAATTCAGTTGCAAGATTTGACCCATACATACTAACAAGGCAAGTTGAATAAAAGCTTATAAAAAGCCACAAAACGTCTTGTGTATTGAACTGGAAGAAGAGCATAATTAGGTACAACTGGTCAGTAAAAGAACGAACTCACCTTTGTACACAGGCACATATTATTGTAAAAATATCTTGGTAATTTTGCGTACAATATACAAAAAATAATAATAACAAATTGCTCCCCAACTATGCTGTGGTCGACTTTCAGTTTAACCGGATAAACCTAGATACCAGTATTTGACATCATACGGTTATCTGACCTCCAGAAACAATCTTCATTCTGGCACACAGCAGTACTGCTTAGTAGCGTTAAAAGGAACGACCTGTTTATTTAACGTCACCAAAGGCCAAACAGACATATTTCATGTCTCACATGTCTATTTCTGTGTGGCGGTAGGCAGAAACAACAAAATGCCACCTGGTACATCCTTACATACTCTCTTCGTCAGCATTCATACATCTGGTCATGCACGCACGCCTGTCATTTCTATGCTCCTGAAGTTTCTGAAAAAATATGGATACAAAAATGGACTCACAATATTAATAATTACAGCTATCGCTATCATATAGCCCCATCCGCCATCAGGAGCCACTAATTCATACTTTTTCTTCACATTATAACAGTCTTTAGCACTCATTTTAAACGAATAACAACATGCAACAGAATTTTCATAGTGAATAAAACAATTAATGGTAACAATTATATCTTTTATCTCCTGTCAACAGTCTTCGTAATTAATTTTACTGCATAAGATCTAAGATGCTTACATGGAGTAAATATAATTATTATATTGCTTTGGTGAAGGCTGAGGTTAGAACGAGATTTTGATTAAGACTTAAGCCTGAATTAATCCTATGCTGATGTCGGTCGCGTACGCCGTCGAGAATTATGTAGCAGCGTACGCGCCGCTGAAGTCAGCGGCGCAATATGGTGCTATATAGAACACAATGTGTACTCGTACGCGCGATCGACCGACGTACGCGACCGATATCAGCGTAAGAGGAATTCTTAGACTGACTTTAATTGATTTGATTCAAAGATTTTCTAAGAGAAATCTCCTATGAAGGTCCTGTCGGCCTGATCAACCCCAACTACAGACCTGTCACAGTTATTATGCATTGTGATTGTACTTTAGCTTCATCTTTTTCCTTTTTGACAATACAAAAAAATGTGGCCCTATGTGTCTATTTGAAATAAATGCTTTGAGTTTTGCAAAAAAAAATGTGTTAAGCCTTTTTTATGTGTCTCTGAGACTATCCTTCAATCAATGATTTTATGTCCCAAAAGGATAAGGATGAATTAATATTTCATAAAAAGGGCTGAACCTATTGGCCACAACCGGGCATAAATCCAGTCTTCTGACTGCTATTAAGAAATTCCATACCTATACGAGTTAGAACTCCTAATAACACCTTGTCTGATCTCGAGCGTATAATTGAATTGAGGATAGTCTTTGCTCTCCACAGCTCCAATTTCCATTCACTAAACAAAACCTTGTTCTAGCAACTTAATTTCAACCTTAAGACATTGATTTAAAACTCTCTCCACAGATTTAAATTCATCTATTATCCATCCACGCAATATATCTTACAGATACATGCGAGAGCCGTCCATCTGATTACGTACGACACTATAAAAGTCAGAGATAAGGCGGCCGTAACTCAAGCCGAGACAGAAGGTAATCTACCCGACTTAGGCCGTAAATAGGCTTGCCAGGGTAACGTGGAGCGCGACAAAATTTTGTCGCCTTATTTTCTCGTATCGAAACTGTATTTACAGCATGTATCAGAAAGGTATAGTCATCAAAGACCATCAAACATAACATAACATCACGCCTGTAATCGCCCAAAGGTTTGGGCAGGGGTGTATCTAATAGTACACCCACATTTCGTCCCATGTAATAGGGGTTGAACCTTTTGCCATCAACCGGACACAAATCCAGACTCCGTAGCTGCCACTGAGAAGTTCTTGATGGAAAACGCCAATAACACTTTGCCCGACCTGGAAATGGGACCATTGTTGTAAACCCAAAAAAAAATATTCACGCTGTATACGAGGTGAAATTTAACAGGCAAAACTTCATAGACGTGACGGGTACCGCTGTCTAAACCAGATTAAACAAAAAACTGATTTAACGTTTTTTCTTTGGATCATTGAATGCAATCAGTCCTTTTCTTGTTTCACAGATATGATTGGTGTCTTGATGATTGTAATAATTTACAAAAAAACTGACTGGCGTGAGATAATGCAACAAGAAAACTTTGTCGCGCCGCCGGCTCGGTCGCGTAAATTACGAATGTTTCTTTTTAGAACCCTCCAGATGTTGGTAAAGCCTCCAATTATGCAAGAAAATTTGATATCTTTATTGAGGTATTACTATGGTAATCTCGGTGTGGAAGAAAAATGGAATCAGCTGTTCGCTATCCCTCACAAAGAAGCAATGGATTAGCATCTTATCAAGCTTTTCTTTTTACTTTGCAACGTTATAAACGTTAAAGGTCAAGGAAAATTGCCTTATCACTTCTCAGGTACACATGAGCACTTAGAACTAACAAGAGAAATATACTGACATTGATACTCGTCAATGTCAGTATCATTGTCATTTTATTTCTCCGAAATACGGGAAAAGACTAGAACACTCATCGACCTTTTTGAGCCATACATCAATTCGTTGGTTCTTCATATAGAAGAATCAAAATTAGACAGTATGTTCTGCCACGCCAGCGATAAGAGCAGTAAGTATGTTTTACATAGTTTTGAGTAATAGGCATGACGACAGTATCAAAAAATAGCAAATCTATTTAGTCCGTCAGTTAGAGTATTGGAAATTAATGGACACGTATTTTTTGTTTTTGTAAATCAATGAATATTGACAAAGATAAAACGCTTCGAGGACACGGCGGTGCTCAGCCCACGCGGGGCACACCTCCACCGTGTGCTCCACCGTGCCCTCCGGTCGATCCTCGCAATGGGAACACCCGGGCGTTTCCTCCCGCCCGATTCGGTGCAGGAACCTCCCGAAACAGCCGTGTCCGGTGAGGACCTGCGTCAGGCGGAAGGTGAGGACGCCGTGGCGTCTCTCAAGCCACTCCTCAAAGAGGGGACTTACCGCCACTATTGTGGCGTGCCCTTTGTTTTATCGCCCTAAGGTTGTATATCACTCACACGTCATAAAACAACTATAATAATATATTTTCTTTACAAGACCAGTGTGACCTTATCGAAGGTTCAATTACTAACAGTACAAACTAACAGTCGTTATCAGAAGTAGTAAAGAAATTCAATTTCATAAATATAATATTATATCCAACAGTGGGCACTGTAGACAATGACAAAAGAACCATGCTACGAGTACACTGTCCTACATGTCATGAAAAAAAAAAATCCAAAACCAGCACCCGAATTCCTGTGTAACCTACACAGGAATTTGGGAGGTAGTGTCGTTCGGTGGGATTCTTCACACTCTCTATACGGATCGTGTAACTTTCAATGTTCCTATCATGAATGATGACGTGCAGGGCTGCACTTAGGAACAAAAAAAAAACTTTTAATACTTACACACATCAAAAAAAGTTTGTGATTACTAGCATAAGCTGATATAATTTTTTAAATTGAACTTTATCAAGAAAAAATCTTTGTTGTGAGTTTTTTTTCACTGTTTTATATTCTAAATCTATATTTTTAAATAAATAATCTAAAAAGAAGAAGAAATCATAATATAATCAAAGTGATCGCAAACTTTTTTTGATGCGTGTATGACATAACAATCAAATGATAGGAAGTACCTTTGAGCAAAAAAATACTTGTATTAGATACTTCCGCTCTTCCAGTTTCCATTAACATTACATAAGTGAGAAATTTTACAATAAAATCACTAACAAACTTACTAAAACTAAGTTTCAGTGAATTTAAATTGCCTTAAGTTAATGTTTATGTCCTTGTTTGGTGTATCTATACTTTTCTTATTGCGTTATGTTTGAAAATTACAAAAAAATCTCTTACGAAGACTTGAGTGAAATCTCCTCCGACTTTTGTCTCAGACATTCTCACATACTATTCAAAGTTCAGATAAAAAGTTTTCTGGCAGATATCATTATCTGCAATATGACCGCCATTGTACACAATAACATTATCAATACCAACACCCATCAATCATTGTAAAAAGGCAGTATACATTTTGATGGACAAAAAAGTGGTACACTTAAGACGACCCACTGACCGATATATTCTATCTAATAAATTACAAGTTGAATCCGTCCCTGCCTCCACAGTTGACGTATTTTTTCTTCCATCAGCCATTGATTGGCAGTCGAAGCTCCCTGCCTCCCTGAGCGTTGCAATTTCCACTCAGACAGATTGACTTTCACATTTCAGGAAGAATTGGAACTAGTAATATTGGTAGGTACTTGAGTGTTTGTTATTATTGACTAAGTGTTTTACTATCAATATTTTTGGTTAAAAAAAAAATTGTTAATGATAAATGATGTTTATTTTGCAAGTAGGTTTTTACAAACACTTTTACACGTAATTTTTTAAATCTAGATGTGGCCGGTGTTTCTTACCTGACAACTCAGAGAAGAAACAGCCGAAACAAACTCAGAGGTCAAAGTCTCTTTTGTTGTTGTAGGTTCTTATTTCTCCGGTATTCTTTTCGGATTAATTTTGTAGCGGGATCCAAGGAATCCATATCTGTGTCATTTAATTTATCGCACTTAGGACACAAAAAAAAACATTAAAAAAAATCCTTTCTTAGTTACAATAAAAAAATCTGAACCCATACATAAATCAACAAAAATTACGCTCAGTTTTAAACATCTGCAGTGTAAAAGCGAAACAAAGTTCCACACGATTTACGATTCTTTCCTAAACTTTGGCGTACTCCTACATTACCTACTTTGTGAATTGTGTACTTTGTGGACGGTGAGCAAAGGGTTAAAAGGCGCGGCTGAGTGGATCAATATAGGGAGCGGCGATCGAGGGTTACCGATGCACTGGACTGGTTTACCGTCCAATGCAAATAAGGTGTGTTCAGGGTTTACGAGTGTGTGAGCTGGCCGTATACTCGCTAGGTTTGGTCTGAATCTTGTTTGAGGATTGGTCTGGTACCAGTGAATAGACATACATGGACTCAACGTTGTTTGAGTGCAAAACTGTTTGACTAAAACTAAATTATGCGTACACAAGCATAATTTAGTTTTAGTCAAACAGTTTTGCTAGATGTTGCTAGGTTGTGCGATTGGAAAGGCAAGGCTGGACCTGAGTCCAGAAGAGACTCCTTAAGACTAGTGATGCCTATCTGACTTTACTCTTGGTAAACTGACTGTCAGACTTTTAAGTTTCTAACTACAAACTGCCGGGGGTCCAAACCATACCAAGGGGGACTCTGTATGTAATGGCTGGTCACCCATCCATGTAATGACCTTAACAAGCGTTGCTTAACTTCGATGATAGACCCTTGCGGCTGTTATTATTTAGCCGCGACTCCTCCCTCTCTCTAGTCTATTTACAAATTGCAGATTTACCGGTGTGGCCGTTATCATATAGCCTCTTCTTTGTTTTTAAAAGAAATCAAAAACTATAAAACTAAAACTGTTAAAAACGTTTCCCATCCGCCTGTCGAAGCAGAGACAGATGGATGTCGGCGGCAGATCGTTCATTCATCAAGCTCACTTTAAAATACTCTAGGTTCATGTTCATCCATCACGGGCACTTTTAGCAAAAAACGATAATACACTAGCTGGCTTTTACGTATAATCACGTCTGTATTCCACAAAATTTAAGGCAGAGGGGGTAAAATAAACTCACGTCTTGCTATTAGGTGCTTTTAAGTTTCAGCAGTTTTGCAGTTTAAAATAACAACACTTTAGCGGATCGTGCATGAAGTAGGTACCTACTACAACGCCGTCCATGCCACAAAAAGGAACTAACATCAAAACAAAAATAAAAAAGATTACGTAGGAAAAACAGACAACAACTGTCGCGCAGTGGCCCACCAGACACAACACCCGTCTGGTCGGAGGATCCTTCCTTTTCTAAGGGGGATTAAGAACATTGGACCCTGTTCTCTACTCAACCCATGTATGGGACAACTAATTATTTTTGCGCGATTGCGATGTTGGTTCCATGGAGACAGTTGATCAGTATAATAGTATGTACCACACTCTAAATAAAAACCTGTCCACACATTTCTGATAAATGTTGTAGATAGATATACAGATGAAGGTATGGGTTTTAAAAGGAAAGGATGTTTATGATGTGTAAAACCCACGACCATACAGATTCACAGTTATTAATCCAAAGCAATCTATCACAAAAGAACTATATTACTCAAAGTGCCATGGATCGATAAAGCCAGGGGTTGCACACCATGTACTCGTGTCATGAAAACCATTGCAAGTACTTACTTACTTCGCGTGCTAAACTTCTTCGGGTTGGTAGTTAGTACCTGTGGGGGCAATGAACTCAGTGGGTTACTCGCCTGCGGTTTCTAATGTAGCAATATTATGATGTCTTTGTAAAGCATCGCCATTTTGAAGACCGAAGTTCAACTGTTTTTGTTTTTTTTTTTGTTTTGTTCATCGTTCTGTATTCAATTTCATTCTTTATTTGAAAAGTTTCATAATTCCTTTCTTTCGAATTGTAGCATGCAAATTAAATGGATTCTAAAGTACCTACTGATAACAGAACAGCAATTATTATTCTTGAGACTTCTTTTGCCATAAGCCGAAATCTGACGCTTAACTTTCTATTTTATTTCGACATGGTTCGATGGAGTGAAGTGTCTGATATTGGTTTTAGTTTATACAGTAATTGGATTTAAAAAGTCGAACATAATACCAACGTTCCTTTCAAAATCAGATTACCTGCGTTAATATTTAGTTTTCTTAAAGTGAAAGATTTTCATGAGAGAAAAGATGGGCCAATCAACGTTGGTATTGGAGTTGGAGCTGAACAGCTGAGCTGAACAGCTGAGCTGACAGGTTTAGCAAATGCTATCTTGTGTTACCTCGTGGAAGCTCAATTAATGCGTAAAGTAAAATATTGATATTCGTGTAAAATAACCAAGTTATGAATTTGCCAGCAGTTTTATTGAATTGAATAATTATTTTATTTCAAACACAATTAATTCGTTCCATTAGGAACTGACCACAAGTCAGGGACAGGGCACATTGCTCGTAGAACGGATGGCCGATGGGGCCGAAAAATTCTGGAGTAGCGACCGCGAACCGGAAGACGATACGTCGAAGACTTCCCACTAGGTGGATGACCTGGTGAAGGTTGCGGGAATCCGTTGGATGCGAGTCGCACGGGACCGGTCTTTGTGGCGACACTTGGGGGAGGCCTATGTCCAGCAGTGGACGTCTTTTGGCTGAAATAATGATGAAGATGAATAAGAATTCTCGTTTTTTATCTCTTGCACGTCAAGAGACAAAGTACAGTACCTAAACTATTTTTGTTACACTGTACTGAAACATCAAGAGGGGAGGTGACGTGAGCAGGGGCAGCCAATTTCGAGTAAGTAGATACTGCAAGTAAGTAATACGTTTGAATTAGCCGTATGAACCAATAGGAAACTAGTTGAATTGTGTGTTTGTGTCATTTAACCTTTCTGCGGGACAACTTTGAGAGGTATTGTAGTTGAAACTTTTCGGGAGAACAGAATAGCTACAAGTGTACAAGTTAATTGATTCATTAAGAAAACAGATTGAAAATTAAACGTTTAAAAATCATAAAGACATCGTCGTGGATTCAAAGCAGCAGAAATCTCGAACTGCATTGTAAATAGTTACTAGTAGTTCAAGGAATCTGATTTATTGGACATCATTAACTTTATTTATGAGGCATAGTTCATTTAAACGTAATACCAAAATAATTTGTAAATCAAACATATTCCTAGGGTAGTGTGTCTTTATTCCGATTGGAATACAGAATATCTAGGTTCCCAAATATATATTTTGAATGAACACTGATTTAAACAAGAGTTATGAGAAAAATAAGTTTTCTATAGAAATTTTAAATTCCTCATATGTCGTCTTTACATCGCTATCCTTTCAAAATATATTGACATCCCGAATGGCGTAGCGGTGGTGAGGCTGCTTTACGTTCTTAGGGTCCCGGGTTCGAGTCCCTGTTGGAGCACATGTTTGTGTGATGAGCATGGACATTTGTTTCCGAGTCATGGATGTTTATATGTTTAATAAGTATGTATTTACAAACAAAAAGTATATATGTAGTGTATCAACTATCTGGTATCCACGACACAAGCCTCGTTGCTTACTGTGGCACTAGATGGCGCTGTGTGTTCATGTCCAGCGATATTTCTTATTTATTTATTATATATTTGGGAACATAGATATTCTGTAATCCAGTCGAAATAGATACACACTACCTTATGAATATGTTTGATTTACAAATTATTTTGGTATTACGTTTGTATGAATTTTATATTGTAGATGTCTGTAAAATATTGTAGATGTTTGTAAACTTAACTGATATTTTATTTATTATTAAACATAAAATAATAGTCTGGCGTTAGAAACCCACGGTAAAAATAAAAAAAAATCAGGGTTATTCTAAAATGTATAAAAATACAAATAAGTGCTTTATCATGCTTGACCTATCCATTTTTTCAGTAAGCTTATAATTCTTTTCCTAGCTTCCTTTATGTTTTCGGTCTCACTAGGATCTGGATCAAATTCATGGCAGTGAGAAGAGCCCTTGAGATATATAGCTGGAGCATCAGCTGACAGATCTTGCAGTATACCGAGCCTATGCCACGGATCCATGTCTCCATTAACAAACACCACATTCGTCACATTTGGAGTGAGTCCTCCATCCAGTCGGTTAGTGTTCATGATACCCTGGGCCACTCTTTCCTCATTGAATTCTTCTCCATAGAGCATCTTGCACGTTTTGTAATAGAAATCTACAGGAATAACATTTCCAAACATTTGTTTGTTCGAAGAACAAGTTTGGAAATAACCAAAGTCTGTACAAACCTGATAAATCTAGGACCGTATTTGATCAGAAGTGCTATTAATATAATGATTAAAATCACAGTCATAACAATCGTTATCATTCCAGGAAACGGAAAATCTGTGTTCTGGTTTAAATACTTTAAAATCCTGACAAATTGTAATAATGTATTTAGGAGTACCATACTGAGCTGCTATGACGAAATTGTAAGTTTCATCTAAGAAAAACACTTGCTGATTTTCTGGAACCATCATATCGACATATTGGCAAATATTATTTTCTTTTTTCAGCTTCTCAATCCCTTCAAAACTTTGTAGTAATTCACGAAAAGTATTAAATCTATCAGTTATTTTATTTACACATTCTTGTGACCCGTATTTTCTGAATGTCTCGGTGACGGTTTCAAAAAATTCGCTGTAATCTATTTTCGCTAGTACAGGGGCACTGCTAGCATATACTGCATCGATCAACTGTGATACAGCACTTTCATCCAAGCTGCTAAATTCCCTGCGTTGACCTCCGATGACCATTACTTTGGAGTTTTTGAATTTTGGAGATTCCTTCAATGTTGTCAAGAAATGGGCTGCGTCTGCCGGCGCTTGTCTCGAACTTAGAAAAGCTAGGTTTTCAGTAGTAGATGGAACTAAATGGCTGGCTATCCCCATAATATCTATGCTTCAGAATAAACAAAGCAGCGCCAGTTTCTTTAGTTATTTTAACTATAAGCTAGTGCTCCCCGCCGTAGTCCTTTAAGTACGTCATTGCAAGCTTTTGTAGTGTCAAAGGTGATTCACCACTAATATATAGCAGAATTGGTCCTTCTGGTTACCAACTATCCATCACTTGGAAATACTTCTGTTTCCAGGTATGGAGATCACTAACGTTGAAATGATCGACTGGTTGCCCAATCAAATTAGGATGATTTCGAAAAATAGATTTTTTTTCATTGAAATTAAAAGATTGTTTGGTTTGAAATAGAAAATCTTCATAAATGTTACATGGAAAAAGCCTTGGATATGGCTTACTCCATATAATAGGATCACAGTTTGCACTTGTAAATAATACATTGTTGTCGCAGATACAATGCGTAAACGCCATGTTTGTGAGAACCATGATTATATACCACTATGATTGCATTTCAACATTTTCAAAAATTTGCAAAGGTTACTAAAATTAATAGCTTAGGTAACGTTTGTATTATTTCTAGTTTAACTATACATGTGTCGGTAATAAACAAGGTGCTACCATGAAAAATGTTATCTACTCAGCATTCCTTCCGAGATGGAGAAATCAGAGAGTGTTTTCATCTGTCCGTGTATGTTATTATATAGTGGAAAATCAAAACATTATATTTATTGTTTTACTAGATTATGCGTGCGGCTTCGCCCGCGCCCGCGTGGAGTTTGAGCTCAAATACCTAGTAATTAAAAAGACTTAGTAACACATCACGCCTGTAATCCCCGAAGAGTTAGGCAGAAGTGTACATAATAATACACTAACATTTCGCCAGTTATGTTTAAAGTCCCATGTAGTAGGGGGCGAGCTTAGGGCTAAATAATAACAGCCGCTCGGACCAATCTTCAGGTTAAGCCGCACTTGCCTAGGTTGGTCTGTGGATGTATGACCACCCATTACATACCGAAGTTCCTTCGTGTCCCGGAAAGCACGTTAAACCATTGCCGGCTGTCATTTGAAGATCTTTGACAATCGTTACAGGTAGTCAGTAGCCCGAAAGTCTGACAACCAGTCTTACCAAGGGGTATCAAATTACCTAGTACTGACTGGGTTGTGGAGGTCAGATAGACAGTCGCTCCTTGTAAAATACTGGTATTCAGCTGCGTCCGGTTAGATTAGAAGCGGGCCCCAACATAGTTAGGAAAAAGCTAGAGAGAAATTCCTGATGAAAAATCTCTAATACACTTTTCCTGACCTGGGTATCGAACCCAAGACCTCATGCTCGGCAGTTGCGCTTGCGACCACTAGACGAATGAGACGTAACTTCTAAGCAAAATGTACCTATGTTGTATTTTATTTTCTTGTAAGTTTTCTATTATGATGCACCTACTATTTCTTGTTTCTGACGTTCTTAAAGCTCTTAATAGCGTCGCAGGGCGAGTGGTGGCGGTGACGTCACCAGAAAACGCGGGCGCAATTGTTTTTCCGACAAAAACGACGCTGACGCTGTGATAACTAAGGTTAATTTTAGGTTTCTTTGATTATCCGCCACCGCCACACGCCCTCGCCACGTCTCTTTTGTATAAACCGCGCATATTGTAGAAATTTAAATTTTGCATTAAATAACTGTGTACTTAAACCTGGCTAGTTAATTATACAGGGTGTAAACAGACTCTTCACGAAGCCGTCAACCAAGCATTCTGTACATTAAACTAAGTAACCCTACGCAAACACCATTGCTGGAAAATTACTTTTTTATTGGGGAGTAAATCACGTTTTACGGTAAAACTCAATGGAACGCACTCAAAACATTTATGTAAAAAAAAACTTGTGAAAAAGTTGGAACTTTGACCCCCAATATCTCCGTAGCTAGAAGGTTCCCAGGTATGATCTAGAACAAAAAATGGTCGCAATGACGGGGAGAACTAGTGCCTTTCGGCTTCATAAAGAGTTTTTTCATTACTCATACTCGGAAAGTAGGTCTAAAGTTGCCTGAGGAGCGGGTTGAAAGTAGTACTTTTCAGCCCTAGGGAAAATCGTTTTCAACTGACAGCTGTCAAATTATTAAAAAAAAATAGTCCATTTTTCTATTGAACCATGTTCCAGCTTTCTATACAGCCACGATGTAAAATTCAAATAACATACAATTAAGTATTAATTAGAGAATATATATATTTTAAATAACTTTATTATAATAAAGTTTCAACTATTTCTATAAATAACATAGATTTGGGCAAAATATGTACCATTTTTTCGATGCTGAAAATGAAAAATAGGTAATGGCTGAATAGCTGGCCGGTCACAGAAAAAAAAGCAAAATAGGCGGGAAAGCGGTCTTCCGTGGTCCGTGATCTTCATTTGTTGATTGAATGTTTTTATTTTTATTTTCCTTGCATTCGTAATGAAAAGCACAGTGTTTACCTCGGGTTAAAGAGTTATTTAGTCCCTCGAACTATTAGCGCCCTCGCTTCGCTCGGGCACCAAACCCCGTCTCGGGACTAAATAAGTTACTTTCACCCCTAGGGTAACAATGTACCATTTCATCCCTTCTATTCGAAAAGTGTCGTTTTGTTCCCCGTTAAGCGGGAGCAAAGTAGCTCTTTTCTCCACTAGACTAGACTTTTAGCGGGCAGTAATGAGATTTGAATTTGGAACATCAATCGTTCATTGAAATCGAACGAAAATTGTATAAATTACTGGCTGTAAGTGTTTGCTGTACGGTGCCCCCGGCACCGCTCAGCACCCGCATTGTAGAAAATATTAAATTAAGAGCTCGCCCACACCATTGTCGCCACGCCCGCGCACATATACTGAGATTACAAACACTCAAAATACCGGATGACTTTTTTATCACTTTCCAAAAATAATGGGTACTTATATTATTAGATGAACGGAGTAGAAGCTTATGGCATACCTAGTTTTGTTTTTCTTTTTTCCACAGCTTAGAAAAGAATTGATCCATCATAAACTTTTCATATTAGAACAAAGAGAGAGAAATTAAAAAAACAAAAACTATAAAATATCGAATTTCAAATCATACGAAAAAAAAAAAACAAAGTATGCCATTTGCTTCTACTCCATTCACCCATTTTTTATTTGGAAAGTGATTAAAATGTCATCCTGTATAAATAAGTCCACAACTATATCAATCCCAAATAAAACACACACACAGTGACAATAAATTTTCAAAATTTCGCCAGTGTATTAGATATAAATATAAATTTGTAATTGACCTTTTTTACATTCATGTAATTTTTTTAATTAAACTTGTTCATTAATTACTTAAAAGTGTCTCTTATTTATTTTCTCATAGAACGAGATGAAAAGTAGAGTATATGACTCGAGAGCAAACATATTTTTCCCTCAGGCGATGTACTTTGAATCCCTCGCTGCGCTCAGGATTCTGTTTAAGATTCCCTCGCTATGCTCGGGATTCTATTCTAGAATTCTTCGCTTCGCTCTGGATTCAAAATAGCGCCCTTGCCGTAAAAATACTATTATGCTCCCTTGTCATACAATCTAGGTATTATTTTACTCCAGAAATCCGAAATGCAATAAAGGATTATTTTATTGCATTTCAAATTTCTGGTTCAACTCCGACCTCAGTAAATCCATTGCATTAAACCTTGCCCTATTTTGGACAGGTCTGAAGTACGCAAGCTCAGAGAGTATTATGAGTCGCAAATCCAATCACGTGGTTGAAGTGGGAAGCGCTAATACTCTTTGACACGTTGAAATCCTAGCCAGTTGCAACCTAGTGAATTAAATGCCTTAAACGACACTGACTGAGTGTTTAGTTCCATTTTCAAAAGTTTTTTTTCTAACTGTTTTTTTTTACGGATTTAAAGGTGAAAAGTATGCGTGCCAGATTGTTTTTAATCAACTGGATTTTAATGAGGATTTAAAGTGGAAATGTATGAGAGTCAGTTAAAAAAGCAAGTTTTTCAGTGTCAAGTTTCCATTCCATATTTAAGATTAAATTCAAAAATTATTTTTTTTCCCGTGGCTTTTTCTATGAGCAAGAATGAGTCAGTTGATAAAATCGTTTATCTGTCTTAATGACACTGAAGAAAATGTATGGGATTGGTGTGACTAATACTTTGTTGAGATTTTATCTGAAGTTATTAAACGTATTACCTACCTGATGACATTACTATAGGTAGTTAAAAAAAAACTAATAAATTCGAAAAAAAAAAGAAATTGGTATTGAATGTTTTGTTATCAAACTCTTAAATAAATATGTTCAAAAGCTAGTCGCATTCTCATCTCACCGACAGTCAATATCAAAAACTTCTTAATAATGTTAGTAACACCTCGTTTCACTATCTGGTGCTTCGCTTATAACAACAACAACAACAACAACAGCTCCTAACGTCCACTGCTAGACATAAGCCTCTCCCATGATGGGAGGAATTTGCCGTAATCTCCACGCTTGGCAGGCGGATTGGAGATCGCAGTGATGAAAGACTAACAGAAAACGCTGCTGCCCATTCTCTGGTCTACGGAGGCGCAAGGTGTTCTGCCTCAGACATTAGTCGCCTTATACGACACCCGTGAGTGTAATGGGTTGGTTCTATTCTTCTCTGCCGGATACCACACGGCTCGCTTCGCTTATAGCTTTTCATAATTCCATGGTTCCAAGGAGCATATAACTTTTCAAATCTGGAATCTATTTAAGTATCTTTAAAACCTCAATGTACCATATTTCACGTACATAAAGATTATTCTACTCTATAATTCGTTGGTTAATAGTATTATTGAGAGATTAAAACTGAGAACTGATCCTTCAAAATAATATTCCCTTGGAAAGTCCAAGGGAATATTATCTAGGATTGCCATCTTAGCGAAAGGATTAGTTAATAAGCGTGAAGCCTCACTGACTTCTCAGGATGCGCCGGACTTATAGTGGCTGATTAGATACGTCAGAAAGGCTCATTTCATGCCCTCATTACCCTGAAATAATGATACTCAGTTTACGTTTGAAGGCTCCAATACCTATAATTTTCATAGCAACGCATAAACAGCTTATGCCACAGTCACCTTGAACGCCTATCATAAAACATCCTACAAATTCCGTAATGAAAAACGACCATAAATATAAAGATATGCAAAATAGATTATTTAATAGCCATCTTTTCCCATAATCGTGGACAAAATTACCAGTTTAACGTCCAAGGGTCGCGAACGGGCCCGTACCACCATCTCTCATAGCAGTATTGTTTTATTCTTACTTCAGTAATATGCGAGAGAGATGAAAATAGACGTTCTGTATAGCTCTGTCTACTTCCCACTCTGTCTGAGGTCATGGCAGGCCCCCAAGTCGTGGCTTCCGTGAAGATTCTTCTTTATCAGATGATCGCGTGCGACCCTACTTTGGCCAGCCCTGCTCGCCCTACATTCGTTAGTTTGCTACTATAATATTGTTACGAAACAGTGGGGCTTGGCGCCAATAAGGTGAATTTAACTACTTTTTGCTAAGTTTAAACGGCATCTGTGTTTCGTGAGGCTTCAATGCTGATCACAGTTGTAGAAATTGCAATATTTTCAGTAAATAGTTACATACGAATTGGCATTCACTGCAATGAAGTGCCAAGAAGGTAGTGCTAGTGGGTAAATAAAAACAACCGCACGTGTTATATCGTCTAGGTTTACCAGCGCTAACTGAGGTCGGTTCGTGGATGGGTGATCATACATTGAAAACCGTGTCTTGGAAAGTACGTTCAGCCGTGGGTGCCGAAAGTCATTTGTAGGTCTTTAACAGTTGTAACGGGTGATCAGACTCTCGTGTTTCCCAGTAACTGGGGTGTGAAGATTAGATAGCAGTCTCTTTGTGTTAAATACTAGAATTCAGATCGAAAGAAAAGCCGACCTTGATATAGTTGGCAAAAGGCTCGACTTACTGTTTGCAAGTCGGGGCCACCACCACTGGGCCACCGCTGCTCTGCTATAAGTACGTACACATATACATAAATAATATGATTCTGTTTAGTCCGTCAGTTAGATTATCGAAAAATATTGGATACGTGTTTTTTGTTTTATCAAATTTATAAAAAATTACGAAGATAAAACGTGTCTGAGATCATGAGTGGGGGCTTGTGACGTCACATTTGAGTAAAAAATGTATGTACTCAAATGTGACGTCACACGAGTTTTCGACGCACTGTATTGTTTTCATTTTGTGTTTACGTGAAAAAAGAAGAAATACATGTCCAATATTTTTTGGAAATCTATCTGACGGAATAATTAGTTTTTTTTGTCATCTACCCTCTTCACGCTTTTTTCCCAAGGGGTTATGCACACCGACCAACCGGTTATGACTTCGTAACGTCCACTCCACCTGCTGCAATACTCCTTTCGCCCTGTCCAAGATCATAAATCTGGTCATACCTTCATACATTTACAGTACTACGCACTTGACTTTTCTGAAAAACTTAATTAAATTTAATAAATAACAATCAATCGATATCATAAAAATTTAGACACGTGCCAACGTTACTTATATAAGTACATATAATATACTGCATAATAACAGTGATAACATTAATCTATCAAGCGATTGTTATGACTTATCGTAAATGGCTTATTGTTCGAAACAGTAGCTGAATATAAGGAAATCTACGAAATAAAGATTGAAAATTATCGTTAGGTACCTTGATTACTTGCAGAATAATACAATATGATCACTTAGTCCTTTAGACCAGTTAGTACAGTTATTTTAATTGCAGGTATATTAATTGTTTAAGAAATTTTACTCGATTATTGCTTTTATCTGTCTTGGTATAGACATGGTGATGAAGAGAGACAAATCGCATGTGACTAAAAGAGTGATGAATATAAATGGTGATGGATGAAGAGGGAGAGGAAGACCAAAGAAAAGATAGATGGATTATGTGAGGAATGGTAAAGGAGTAAATATAACCGGAGATAGCGTGACGGTTGACAGAGGAGAATTGAAGAAAAAAACGTGTTGCGCCGACCCCAAGTAACATAGGAAAAGGCGATAGCCCAATTCTTGAGGATAATATAGATATGGACTATTAAACATCACGCTGCGACCTTTAGGAGCCAAACGGCCGGTGAGAAACACGGAGCTCAGCTTGTTACCTGAAACAGCTGCTCAACATCTACGTGTGTTATAAGATTCAACTGAGCGGAGCAAATGGATCTCTTACGCTGGAGCAATAGAGCTTGTCATTGGTCTTGTAGTATGCTATTATTATACACAATGAGTTCTTAGTGTGTTATTCGGAGTGAGATAATGGTGTTAATACTTTATAACCGGGAAGAGACAAAGATGTTGAAGTATAATAATTATTGTGTTGTTTTTTTTTTCTGTTAGATCTGATCATGTCTTACGAAACGTCGTAGAAGGTAGAAGGACATACATTGACCTTGTTGGTGATCTTCTTCAGAAAGGTCAGGCGTGCAACGGTCATGCGTATATGACCAGAAACATGAACTTGGTCAATGCAAAAGGAATAAAGCGCTAAGCTTCCACATTTATTGTGCGAACCGCCAGTCTGTGGAATTCACTGCCGGCTTCTCTGTTCTCTGATCATTACTTATAATCTGGATCTATTCAAAGTTCGAGTGAATCTTTTTCTTCTGCTGGGCAAGCGTGCTCCACCCTAGACCGCATCATCGCTTCACATCAAGCGAGCTGCGACAAACACAAGCCCATTTAGTACCAAAAATCTAAGTATCGATCATAGCAAGGGGCACTATAAAGTCTCTACCTACAACTAACATCAAATTAGTACACTTAAATAGGTATAAATAATGTGAATTGATAGCATGTAATAATCATTTTGTATAACCGCAGTCTATACACAAACTCGTAGTAAAGCGGTATCTAACGGTCAGTAAATAATTGCCTATAAGTATACGAAGCTCAAACACAATTTAGTAATTACGTATTATGTACCTACGCTGAGTATACATATGGTAGCTAACATGTAAGGGATCATTGCATGTCATGCAAACTTCATGAATATGGTAAACTATAGCAAGTTACTGCCACTTGAAAAATGTATACCTAAGTCTATTATATTAATAAAGTTGTTTTGTAAGGTATTTCATAAAGAGAGAAAGAGCGACTACCTCATTGGTCTGGTGACTCTATGAGTGTGTCTATGTTTCTGGGTTGGTTTCCCAGGTCCGGCAAAGTGTTATTGGGTTTTTCCATCAGGAATTTCCCAGAAGCAGCCACGGACTCTGAATTCGTGAAGAATTGATGGCAACGGGCTTGCCCCCATTTCATCATCAGCCTATTAATGTTCCCACTGCTGGGATACACACAGGCCTCCTCTCTAGGTAGTATTACGAATAAATGCATAGTTGCTGGCTGCAAAAAGTACACTAATTTAAACAAAAATTCAACCAATCCTTAAGCATTCATGACTCAGTAAGTCCACCCAGTTTCTTCCATGGACACAAACAACGGCAGGTAGTGTTTATAGAACAAAATAAACAAACAAAGAATTGCATACACGCGAAAACTGGGTGTGTCAACCACGCAAACGAGCATTGCATTACTAATATATTCCCACTTAGTCAATTTAACAGGCAAGGTACCAGGAGCGCAGAATTAACAAGCAACTCTCATAAAACACAGGGAGTGATGTGCAAGCAATCGATACTGTATTGTCATGCAATGTTCCATGGACACGGTCACGGCCGTGTACTACGACTACATAAATTACTAGGAGCCATGAAAGTAAGTTCTCAATGTCTTATTAAAAATTCAGTGGGCTATTTCTCGACGTCTACATAGACGGCTCACATTCAGCTAGTAATATTTTATTGTAGTTTCTTAGTTATAATGAGCAGAGAATTTGTCCGACGGTAACTAATTTGAATAGTCCAGAAAAACATTCAGATTTCATCCTGTGTTACGAAAATAGACAGGATTAAGTAAAATTATCATATGTCTAGTTAAAGTTAAACTTTATCTGAATTATTCATAGCTAAAAGGAAAAACTAGATTTCAAATAAAAACAAGTCGGAGACGGATTAATGACAGTCCTAGCTTAACTTCAACTCAATCCAAATGAATCAAATGAAATCTGAAATGAGACTCGCGAGAGTACAACGTTAAATTTGTCAAAGTGCTATCGACGATACGCGCCGTGCTGCGTCCCGCATACCAAGTACAGCCACTGAGTTTGTTCAAATAATCTTGTCAAACTAAAAGCAGTGTGGCGTATTTCATTTAAATGTTGTGATATCCTCCTCTTTTGAATTTGCTTTGGGAGAATTTTCGTAAAATGCACAACGATATTTAGAGCTTATATATATATGTTATAGAGATTTCGTAACTCTAAAGTTCTGAATATTTCGAGTCTTTTCGTATGACACTATACTGGTTCTACTCTGTTATAATTATATTTCTTATTTATTTAGGTTAAAAACCCCATTAACAGCTAAAATGAACATATCAGCCCGTCGAACCCACAGCTCAGTGACGAAGCACAATAAATTCCCGGCATAATTTGCGTCGATAAAGAAATGCCGAATCCATTCATTTCTACGTTCTGCGTGGTGGGTTTTGTGGTGCCATGGGGTGGTAGTGGAGTCCCACCACGAGGCTCGTACCGACGTGCCACGTCGCCGCGAAAACAACGTAAAAAACCCGTCGAAAAACAAAGCCAATATTTTCTGTATTAGTGATTGAAAATTGAAGTGATTGAAACAAACATTTAAATAAAGGTTTAATCTTAAACATTGCGTTAAACTGTGGTAAAAATAATCTGTGAAATTAATAGAGCTTTAATTTCTAGTTCTAATAAGTTGTAAATGTAACTTCAATCAAATATTATGATAGCTTTCATAAACTATTAACAGAAAAACAAGTTTTTTTTTTGTTGTTGTAATATTTCAAATAACGCTACATGTGCTGTTACATCATTATATAACAATACAAACGTAAGGCGGCTGCCTTACGTTGCTTCGAAAGGGTTAGAAGATTTATTGCAAATAGGACTTTGTTAGAGTGTGAAAAACTTGAAAAAAGCTCATCAATTTTACCGACATGATTTATTTGATTGATTGACAGAAGCCTAATTACATAACTACAGCGCATACATAACAAATTAAATACTCAAAACCACAATTTGAAAACAGAATATCAAGGTTTTACTTTTTTCATATTTGTCAAGTTCATATACAAATTCCTGTTTTAATAAATTAAACATCGGTGATACATGATTACATTACTGATGTCTAGGTTAACATTGAGAATATTTAAAATATTTATTATTCAATAGAAAATATAAATTTCACTATGGCAATCATTATGACAAACCAAAAAACATGAATGTTTACAAATTCAACAGGCCTCGATAAAATAAAGCCATGTTGCTTGCAACTGTTTGTTATCAATATTGTTCTTTATAAAAAAGTAACAGTATAACTACAACAAAATATTTGAAGCCTTACCTTATCAAATGTTGCGCCAGTTACAGAAAAAATGTTGAAAGGGAATCGACTTCTTGGTAATGGACATGTAATGAGGAGGGACGAATCGCATGTGACTAAAAGAGTGATGAATATTAAGGCCCTTCTAACCCTAAAATTAGCAACTCTATTTGTGGTGGTTCAAACTTAGTTTGAAAAACTGTTAGAATAAAGCTCTAATCAGCTTGCACTACAAAGCGGTTGTTACGTCAGTCACTGCGGCCGAATAGTGCGAAATGAGTGGTTGCGATTTACAAAAAATCTTTTGATCGGATTAAAAAAATAAAACACATAAGACCTGCTTTATAGTTAGTTCAGTTAGTATGCAAAGTTTCATGGTCTAATTTGAAGTACTTTTTAAATAACAGCGGTTTTTTGTTTGATTTGGAGGTAACTTTGGAATTATTTCCTATCAAGAAAAGTTTATGGAATCGTGTTTTCGTCACACATAGTACTTAGCATTAATCCTCAACTTTACCATATATTTATTTCAAAATTAATGCTGCAGTATTTTAGGCGTAACGGAGGATCATGCTAAGCCATTTGAGGGGGTATAGGCCCTTAAATGTGGATAGATGGACAGGGAGAGGAAGACAAAGGAAACGATGAATGGATTGTGTGAGGAATGATATGAAAAAGAAAGGAGTAAATGATAGCGAGACGGTTGACAGAAGAGAATGGAAGAAAATCTCTCTATCTCTGCCAAAGTACATCTGTAGGATGGCGCAACAAGTATTTTTGAGCAACGTTATCTTTATCATTATATAAATGTGCAGGTACCATTTTTCACAAAGTACCCTAGATCAACGGCCACGACTGAATAGTGTATTTTCTTTTTTTTTTTTTTTTCGGATGGGAAATCATCAAATGTCTCCTCCCGCTCTGGGCAAAGCAGGAGGGAGTGTCAGACTTTTGCTGACCAAAACCCATCCATGGTTTTTCATCGCCCTTTGTGTTCCAGGGTCACGGTATCTCTTTCGAACAGTTCCGCAACCCCGGATAGTGTATTCCCCTTGGTCGACGATTAACGGAATTTCACGTGACATGACGATCAGTGACACTTTGATCAAAAAAACTAAACTAACTAAATAGGGTACTTAATTATCCCTTGCTTCGTTGAAATAAAACATTGTGAGGAAACCAGTAAACCTGAGAGATATTTCTCAACGCAACGTAGATGCCCATAAAACTCTGACACCAGGTTAGGCATTAACCACACGATATAAAAAATAAAACCTTGATCAGTTGATGTAATATTCCTCTCTATGGGTGTAATCCACCAGGCAACCTCAGTGCGGATTGGTACATGTCAAAAGCCTTCGCAATCAATCAACCTAAATCAAAATTACAGGCTGTTTGTTAAGACAATATTAATAGTTTCTATATCGAAACGTTAAGCTAATACATGGTTGAAATAGTTATTTATTGTTAAACCAACATCTTGGTAAATAACTTTGTTGAAGCTCTATTTCGTCATGAGTTTGATGAGCTTTCGCGCCGCAGTTATGAAATTATAAAGAGAGACCAGCAATTCTATGGTTAAACTTGAAGCTCGGACTCGGCAGATAAACTTAGTTTAACTTCTCAAATATTCTTTGAAGGCGCTATCATTTTAATTTTGTTCCTTGAATGTTAAACTTAAGTCAAGTCTCTGAGATAGGGCTACGATGTTTCGCTTTAGAAAATTTCCTTTAGTCTTACGCAAAGGAAGACTAGTTAATGTTTAACTTGTATTAAAAGCCAAGAACGTTTAAAATTAGTTTACTTACGCTTATGAGTTTTAACATTAAAACTTAACATTGGAATTGTGTAAGTTTTAACACCATAATCCAGTGAAGGCCTACGAAATTAACGATTATTAAATCATAGCTTACCTGGAAACCACGCATGAATTTGTGATTGTTTTAAATGGTAACAGTACACATTACAGTGGTAAATATATTGTGTACCTGTGAATAAGTAGTGATGTGAATACCTTTGTTCCGTACCTGTTACGGATATATCTTGGAACATGTATGACGGAGGAGGTACCCCGTTGATGACCCCGGATGGCTACAGCAGTATTAGTCAAGGTAAGGCTTAAACCATGGCATTTAATCATAGTCTCTTGAAGGACACACTGATTATAATTAAACCAGCGACTAACCTCGGGCTTTCCTCGGTTTAAGATACATAAGTTAATAAGTTGGTGTTCTAGAAATTAAAGGAGATTGGCCGGCCGCAGTACCTACATAGAATTAGCTGAACCCAAAATGTCACGTCTTAGAATCACCTACGGCTTATTGTATTTGTCATTTAAACTCGAATATACAGTTTAATCCATTTCCAAATAGTTAACCGGGCTTCCGACTTCCACGATCTTTAAAAGAAAATATATGTTTTCTTGTTCCGTATAATAAGACGCCATTAGTCACTTGTGTCAAAAACTAACTAAATAAAAAATAAAAATAAATTTATATTTACACACAGCGCCATCTAGTGCCACACTAAGCAACGAGGCTTGTGTCGTGGACACCAGATAGTTGATATACTACATATATACTTCTTTTTTGTAAATACATACTTATTATACATACAGGGTGTAAAAGACCTCATCACGAAGCCGTCAATCAAGCATTATGTACATTAAACTAAGTAACTTTACGCAAAAATTATTGCTGGAAGACTACTTTTTTTTGGGGTGAAAAATCAAGTTTTGTGGTAGAACACAATGTAACGCACTCAAAACATTGTGCTGATAGATGGATTGAATAGTACGGGGGTCGTGGAGGTGTTTAAAGTAAAAATCTTACATTAAAAACTTGTATTTAAAAAAAAAGTTGTCAAAAAGTTGGAACTTTGACCCCCAATATCTCCGTAACTAGAAGGTTCCCAGGTATGGTGTAGAACAAAAAAATGATCGCAATGACGAGGAAAACAAGTGCCTTTCGGCTTCGTTAAGAGGTGTTTTACACCCTTTATAAACATCCATGACTAGGAAACAAATTTCCATGCTCATCACACAAACATTTGCTTCTACCGGGATTCGAACCCGGGACCCTAAGAACGTAAGGCAGCCAACTAGCTATGTACATAATTAATTAAAAACTATGAAATAAACTAATATAAATATGCTAACAACAAACTATAGAAGGACATCGAAAAACCGCTGCCGCCTCATCGCTGTCAGCTGGTAATGTATTTATTATTTGTTTATTTTATTTTACAGAAGGCTTACAGACTAACAAGCAAAAAATGATAAACAAGTGTAGTATTTCCAAATCGCTAATTACAAGCCTCCACACGTAGACACGAATGTGACACGTATGTGGCAACACTTAGCCTCTGGCTAAGGTAAAAGCCAGCCCTTGGGTCACGGGAAGCGTCAACTTGACGTTTTGAAATTTCTTTGAACAGGCTATGGGCACTGGAACCCCACAGCCCCAGATTTTCAACCCCAAACGGTTCAAAAATATAGTTACCACAACAACAACAACAACAACAACAGCCCATAACGTCCACTGCTGGACATAAGCCTCTCCCATGATGGGAGGAATTTGCCGTAATCTCCACGCTTGGCAGGCGGATTGGAGATCGCAGTGATGAAAGACTAACAGAAAACGCTGCTGCCTATTCTCTGGTCTAGTAGTTACCACAAAGGTTTCTATATTTACGCCGCTTCAGAAATATAGAAATTCATTTTCTATTCGCTCATGAAATGTACAAATAAACTTTCTACCAAGCTGAAGATATAACTGTGTCGTGCCAATGCACCAGACTTAACAGCCCAAGTGACCCAATAAGGGAACATAAATATGTGATATAATCCTGGGCAATGCAAGGAAAGTTCTGGAACTAAGTTCAGTAGGTACCGTACTTGTGCAAGTGCTGTAACTTGGCCGTTGGCAAACGTAGGGTAGGGGGGTAGGTCCAAAGTTTGCAACGAAACGATACGTGGTTTCGACCTGTTTGGTTTACCTATCATTGCTGCAAACTGCAGTTTGACTTTTAAACTTTTAACACTAGTTTTAAGTATTGAGTTGCAGAAATGTAATCCAATAAGTGATATATTCATGATGAAAAGGTAAAAGAGTATCGGAATGTCTATTAAATGTCGTGTAAACCCACCCTACCCGTTAATGTGATCGATGACTTGTTAGAGCCAAGTACTGAACAGAATCATGAAAAAAATCATGATCATGATGTAAATCGTCAGTCTTGCCCTCTGAAAACTGTGGTGTTTTTGTCGGCTTTGCGCTGTATTTTACATAAAACGACTGCTTATCTACCCTATAGAACCCAGTAATAAGGTAACAACATACCTCTTGGTAAGATTGGTTGTCGGGCCTTTTGGCTAACAACGGTCAAAGAGCTACAAAATAATAGCTGGGACCAACAGTTTAACTTTCTTTCTGAGGCAGGAAGGGACCTCGGTAGGTAATGTATAGTCACCCATCCTCGGTCCAACCTCGGCTAGAGATGCTTAAGAGAGCCCCGGCGCGTCTATCGTCAACGCGAGCATGGTCGAAAAGCTTGTTGTTTCATCCAGAGTCATCGCGGCGATATTTGTCTTACCTAGCCCCGACCCCGCACTACTCGTCACCCGCGCACCTCATACCGACTAACGCGAGGACATTGAACGAAAAATAGTGTTCGAAAATTTATAAAACTTGTTCCATGAAATACGTGTTTTTGAATAAGTCTTACATTACAAGTTTGTGAAATAAATATTTGTTATATAAAATCTCCACTATATTTGCAAGGCTTCTATCAGGCTATTTTCTTTAGTTTTACAATTTATGAGTACATTATGAACGGCCAAATTTGAGGTAAAATTTGAGAAAAACAGCAATTTTTGGAGGCTTATACTGAATTTGTTCCTACAAATTTTTATTTTTTGCTTCGATAGAAGCCTAGATATAGTGCACAAAATACCTATCAGTTCAAAAAGTTTAAAGGTGTAACAACTTCATAATCACAAGTCAAAAGTATGGCGGGTTGGCCGCTCTTAACCATGAAGAACAAGTATAAGAAAAAAAACATAGTTTGCCAATGAAAAAGTCTCTCCACTGGTGTTTGAAGACGACAGCAGATCACAATGAAAATGGGCCTCCAAACGAACAACAACTTTTTTTTTAAATAAAATGTTTTTCCTCAATAAAGCCGCTCATTACCAATAAGAGCAATTAGTTCCTTTGAACTAAAATAAGGAAAAACGAAGAAAAATTCTAAGTAAAACGATCTCCTCATTAAGCGCTGGGACTTCCCTGGTTCGTAAACTGCTACGGTATCTTCATAAATAAATAACATTACTTATTCAGTATAGAATGGCTCCTTTACCCATATAAAAAAAAAAATTCACTACAAAAAATAACTTGGTTTTCTTCAATTGTTAATTGGCTATTAACATAAGCAATCGAATGGATCTTTGAGTAAAAGTGCTTTATCTTATCCCATTGAATTTATAAGTTTAGATTTCATGGTTTTTCTTTCATTTAATTTATCATGTTTGTTATGATAAATTTGATTCTTATGATTTACCCTATCGATTGATGCCTTTTACGTACAGAATGTTATTTTTTCGGATTTTAGCCGGTTCGTTTCCCGAGTGTGGCAAGCGAATTCTCAAAACTCTTTTATAGCAGATTTGTAAAAATAAAGAGAGAGTAAAATTTTCTATCTTCAGTATTTAGACTACTTTGCCTCCAGGTGAGATTAAAAATTCCACCAATGCGAAAGTTTGTGAAAAAAAAATGTATGGATGAACGGATTTGAATGAAATTTTGCACACAGATAGTTTATAACCTGAATTAAAACATAGAATACTTTTTATCTCGGTAGTAAGATCCTATGGGGCAATTATCAAACTTCACGAGGGCGAAGCCGCTGGCAGAAGCTAGTTTAAGCATAAACAAAGCAGCATAAAGGGCGTGCCCTACATTGAACGTGTAAGCACACGTGCAATGTAGGGTTGTACATAATAGCAGTAACTTAAATTCACAAATGATGAAGTTAGGACAAAAAGAAACTAAAATTTTATTTGTATTATGTTTCAGAATTTCATGTCTAGTCCACACGTTAAATTTTATTTTTTTCTCATTTTATCACTTATTTTTGTGAATGCTGGTTAACCTGTAATGGGCGACTTTGTAAGTCCAAGACTGTAAAACCTATGTATATCTAAATGCTGTACACAGAAGTTATTGCTGAACCTATATTAATAAATAAAATAAAAACGTATGATCGACGTTTGGCTCGGCGCGGTCAAATGTGCGTTTACTTTATGGGGGGACGTATATCTTTCGCGTGGGTCCTTTTGTGTCACATTGACATGTTAGAAATGTAATTTAATCCATTTTTAGGGCTGTCCATGATTGATTTATTGTACGTATATTCTTGGCCGTCCTTAAATGTATCCGATAACACTGGATAAAAGGGTTGACCATAATTATTAGCATGTTATTTTTATTACAGTGTCTGTTATTGCTACATGTTTTTTTTTATTTTCTGTATGCAAAAGTAATTCCTCCAGTATAAAAGCTTGAAACTTGGCATGAGTTCTTATTTAAATTAATCATAATGCGGCTCGTAAACAAAAATGTGCAAAACTTGCGCGGACAAAGTCGCGTACGAAGTGCTAGTTTACTAGTCCAGTAAACTAACAGTCATCACCTTTTTTTATCGTTATCTCAATCTTAAGTAAGTTATCTAACCTAATATTCTAATAATAAAAACATCCCCGACTGTCACCCTCGATAATTTCATAGATAGTGATAACCCTGTAGGTACTTAGATTGATAAATTAAAACTTATTATTTTTCCTGTTTTTTTAGAGTTTGGTGTCAGAATAAAAAAAAACATTCTGATAACAAAATGTAAGTAGTAATAATATTATGGGTTGATAACTTTTGTATCAGTGTACTCAAAAATAATTATCACGGCCTTAAAAATGGCAAAGAATACGTCACAGTGATGAACCGGGCGTGTCCTAAAATCACAAATTCGATAGCAAATGACGTTCACCAATCTCTCAGAGACGTGGTGTTAGTCCCAGCAGTGACTGAATGAAACGAATGGACCGTACTTCGGACACACAGTCCAGTCAGTATCTTATCTGCGATCAAATCGAGCAGCAGACTGGACTCCGAACTCGACTATACGGATAGATAGACTTTGACAGATAATTTACTGAATCTGAATCTAGCTACAATAACACTCGCTGATTATAATTAAGCCTGTCGACCAAGAACTGACTTCCAGTTTGACTTTGTCAGTAGCATATAAAAATTCCGTCGCATCGTTTGTGGTTTCGCTCTGCGTTGGATCCTTTGTAAAGTTCGGGAGTTCAGGGGCACCTTACATTAGAAATAATATTATTTGGCACATGGTAAGACCATGACCTATGTTCAGACAAGATACGGGCAATAACACTACGACGAGATTGTTGTTGCAACTTGAATCAGAAGTATTTTTAAAGAATTAAGTATCTACCAGGTCTGCTACATACCAAGTCAGGTCCAGATACGTCCAAAAGATGGGTTGAAAGAGTGGGCTCTTAGGGAAGAATAATTAAGTGATTACTAAAGTGCTATGATATCCTGAGTATTTCATTATTAAAAGTTTAATTTCACTTCTACTTCATTATAGAAACTCGTTAGCACACGACTCGTTCTCTCACCATGAAACTATAGCCTTACGAGAGCAAAGTAATTACAATCGCGAACTAGTAGTACCGTAGTTTGGTCCCAATTGTTGAACAAAGTCTCAAAGTACAGACCCACTGCTTCATTGTTTCCTATTTGTTTTCGATCGTTCTTGTTTTGAATTTGTTTGAGTAAGAACTTTACATAACATCTCGCCTGTTTAACCGAAGAGACGGGAGAGATACTGAGATGAAAATTAAGCCAGTTACGTAATGTCGTAATGTCTGTGCCGTCCTATAACAATAATGGAAGAGGATACAAAACCAAACTTCGGGCTGCTGATGAAAAATTCCTAATAGGAAAACTCAATTGAAAATCTTTGATTTATTTATTTACACACAGAATACTGAACTAAGATTGAAGAGCACAAAGGTAATGTTTATCAATCATCTTTAGGTTTCTCTTATAATTTTTCATTTCGTACGCCCAATATGGATTTATAACGATTTAAAATTGGTTATTCGAAATGATAAATCATATAAGTAAAAAAATTAAGAAGTTAAATAGTCTGTGAAATTTTTCATGGGAAATAAAAAAGGGAATTTTAAAAACTACAAAGAGTTTTTTTATACGTAGCTAAAACAACACGATAAGATGGCGTTGGAGTCACCGCCCCTCACCACGCTTGTACCTCGCCTCCACCGAGCTCCTGTCACGACTCTAGTATACAAGGTGTTCAACAGGCCCTTCACCAATCTGTCCACCAAGCATTCTGTACATCAAACTAAATAATACTACTCAAAAAATATCGCAGTGAAACTCAATTTTTGAAATGAAATTTTTGGGTGAAATATTACAATTTTAACGCATTCAAAACATTATGCTGATGGATGCACGAGATCAAGGTGCCTTTCGGCTTCTTGAAGCTGTATGCATTACACCGTATGTCCCGCTCCTCGACTCTTGATCAAAGCAAGTGTTTCTACTACTTAATGTGTTTTATAATCTTGATAAAATCGATCCATCAATTAATTATCCTAATGATCAGTAGTTTAAAATTAAAAATAGGTAATGAATAATTGAAAAGTTTTGTTCCAAATGATGTTCACGACAGGATGTTTACTGTGATTAGATTAAATTGTTTTAAATTCATTGATTTTTTGTTCAAAACGTGAATCTAAGTCTTGATTTAAGTAGAAGTAGACAATATTGGAATTTTTTAGTGTAAGCTGGACTTTATGATGACTTTAGGAGTAAATGATGCCGGTACGTCTGGCAGGGAAGAGACTGAGAATGGAAGAAAAAACGTGTTGCGCGTGACCCCAAATTGAAGGAGTTGAGAGCACGCGTGTGACCTCATAAAGTCCAGCTTTATCATCACTTCCTAAGAGATGATGAAGCTGAACTTTATGAGGCTACACGCGTCCTCACTTTGGGGATGCCTAAGTACCTGCGTTGAGTAGTGGATTGCTACTCCAGCAGCCTGGGTGTCTTTTGGTCGCATGATGAAAAGATGCATTAATTTCATTTTTGTTTAGACTTGCATAATATTTATTAAATGAGATGGTTTACTAAAAAAACTCATGTTCATAAAGTGTTTTTTTTTTATTTTTATTATTTAATGTTTAATCTCTCAGCTGGCACTACCTGCGTGCCCACCTTTCAACTGAAAGTTCCAATTGTAATTTTCTTCATCCTCGAGATTACCAAATCCATACTAAGTATAATAAAAGCGACAGTAGCTCTGTCTTACTGTATGTTACTTTTTCACGACTCGAGTAGACCAGGACATAGAATACATTTTTATACCGCGGAAAAAAAATATATCTCATAAATTTTAGATCAGTCCTTGGCTGCTATAAATTACTGTAGGCAAAACAACTTCCTATCACGGGCATATGTTCACTAGTTGACCGTGTTTCGATGTAAATTGACCGTGGCAATGTGTCAAGGTCTTTATTAAACGTCGATCCAAGGCTCGTGTAAACGCCGAAGGTCGATAATGTTAATATTGTGTTCTTGAAATAGAAAGGCACTACTTGGTGGTAGAAAGGTATAATGAACAGGGTAGAAAGTTTCTGATCCTCCATGGAAAAGTGAGGGTCTGGGGACTGTCCGATGATTGTTTTTGAGTTTCTGGTGTTAATTGTTGCTGGATAACTCTGATTGCATATGCCAATTTATTGAACCAACTCCTCATAATATACAAACTCAAACTCAAACTCAAAGCATTTATTTCAATTAGACCATTACGGCACTTTTGAATGTCAAAATTACAAATAAAAAACAAAGCTACAGTCCCAGTCACAAGGCATAATAACTTGAGAAAGTACTGTAGTTGCCCATTCCCTACCGTAGATCTCTATGGAGAAGAACGGGCAAGAAACTCCATGGACACTCTTTTGAATCAAAATATTGTTACAAAATCTTGGATACATCATTAATTTTGAAATTTTACATATATGTGAGAACGATGTAGAAAGACGTGCACATTAAGAGCGTCCAGAGTAGAAAAAGACAACAATTTAACAACAAACGAATTAAAATGAACCCTGGCAGCCAAGGGATGACCAGTCCCAACTGACAGCGCCCGCTCACGAACATGACGCGCGCATACCGCTCATACGCGTGGTTGGGCGGTGAAGCGGATGTCACGTCGCATTGGCTTGTATAAAATCCGTTGATGCCTAAATTACACGGCACCGCCCGAACCACACGCGCTCACCGTTTCTCCGCGCGGCGCACCGTCATTACATTTACTTCGCCGCCTCCGCCCGTTCGCGCGGACGAGCGGTGCAGCTAAACTATCAAGTCTTGACCAACGAGACACAAATTAATTATGCGTCTATTGTAGGAATGTTATTTAAAAAAGTCACACACACCAAATATGCAAGTAGTACTCTCACCTACAAATCAATGTAAACTCAAATTAATGTACGTTATCTATATTTCAGGTGTGGCTGGCTGAAATCACATTTTTCATCACATTTTTCTATGAAATCATGTCTGTTGTCCTCTTCATATTATCTGAAACCTCTTTGACTACAGTCTACATAGAATTTTAACCCTCCTTTACATCGTCAGCTGACATAAAACAACCCTAAAGTAGAGGTATCAAGGGTAATAAAGGGATAATAATACTACAAATCAATGTCACACGAGCATGACATTGTCTATTCTGATATCAAGGTTGTCATCGCATTGAGGGTTAATTATTGAGTATTGTTAGTGTTGGGTCTACTTTTATTGAAAGAGAGAGAGAGGTATACCAACAAAGATAACAACGCCAGTCATGGAGGATTTTTCTGCTAATTAATATTTAAAAATCACGAGTCAGTATGTTCGTACAGTACACTAATCTTCGAAACGACCCAACCGATTTCAATAATATTTTGTGAATGTGTATGGTTGATTCCAACTTGAAAGATAAGATAGTTTAAGACTCGATAGGTGAAAGCATGTACAGGTCGCTAGTTTAAAAAAAGATTACTATTGATCATGTAGCAGCCGTCACTTAAAAAATCGACTTGTTGACCGATTTTTATAAGGAGGTTATCTATTCGACGTCACGTTATATTTCTACTTTTATATAGAGATCATGCAGTTACCTACAAAACCGAAATATGGCCAGATTTATGAACATTGACGAGGTTAAACAAGTATATAAGGATCGTGTAGGTGGCGTTCGGTGTTTTCTGCCTACCCACATGGAAAAAAAAAGTCAAGATTTTATGTATTCATAATTAAATATAAAATATATATATATCACTGGACATTAACACACAGCGCCATCTAGTGCCACACTAAGCAACGAGGCTTGTGTCGTGGACACCCAGATAGTTGATAATTATACTACATAGATACTTTTTGTTTGTTTGTATTATACGTATTACTGAAATATCACTCCTCGATCTGAAATGATATTATCAAATATTGAACTGATCTTGCTTGTTATTTTAATAGCAATCTAAAGAGAGAGAACTTTTTCTCATAAGGATTTCGATTTCAACTTTTAACCTCCCTAAACCTTTCTTGAAACTTGACACCCAATATGTGTTGTGGTGACGTGGTCTTTAGGTAATAAATGTTTATCTTAGTTACTAACATTCAATTTTAACATCAAATCAACAGATTACAATAAGGGTTTTTCCTAATCGTTCTTATCGACAATATTTAGTTTTTAGTCATTAATCCCAGATTTACAAAGATAAGACAGTTATTGTTTAAATATATTACTTATCTTGTAAGGATTTATTACAGTACAAGACACTTCTTTAAAATACTACAAACTTATTCAATCATTTTTATTTCACAATATTTTGCAATGACTTGGCCATACATAAGACAATCGCATTCGGTAATGTTGTGTTGGTGTTTTATTAGTTGTATTCAATAAATGAATAGCCAATGCAGATGAATATTATTGAGAAAAATAATGCTTGTAAAAACCTAGACGTTTTGATACAGAAAATCTTCAGTAGATTAGTTAAGTTTATTTGAAATCAAGGACAGGCTACTTACAAGGTGAATAAGTCTTTTCCTGCCCTCGTGGTCAGAAAGCTGCATTGCAAAGCAACTTCTGCGACTCTCTAGTTCCCCAACTGTGCCATTGAAGTGGCTTGGTATTGAGCCAGTAAAAATAAATAACCATCAATGCGAAGACGAGGAAGAAAATTTAGTAGTATCTCGATCAAAATTATATTTTTTTAAACAGTGACATACTTCTTACTTACGCAACAAACAGCGAATAACAGATGGTTTTTTAATTAAGGATTTAAGTTAATCACTCGTATAACTCTACCTAAATAATAAATAGGTAGATATTTTTGTCTCTGCTTCAACCTTAAACAAATCTGAACATTTCAAATTAGTTCGACGACCCGAATCACGCAGCGGTAGTGAGGCTGCCTTACATTTTTAGGGTCCCGGGTTCGAATCTAGGTTGGAGCAAAAGTTTGTGTGATGAGCATGGACATATGTTTCCGAGTTATGGATGTTTATACATATGTATATTATGTATGTATTTACAAACAAAAAAGTATCTATGTAGTATATCAACTATCTGGTGTCCACGACACAAGCCTCGTTACTTAATGTGACACTAGACGGCGCTGTGTATTGTCCAGCAATATTTAATTATTTATTTTATTTATTTGACAAATGGCAATACTTATGGTCGTTTTTAGTATTTCTCAACAAAACTCTCTATGTTTTTACCAAAATACACAGTTGATGAGAAAGGACAACGCCTATGAATTTTTAACCTTGCTTGTTTCACAAGGAAAAAAACTAAAGTCGGTAATTCTTATTTTCTTTTTTTTTTTTAATCTGCTGTTTTCTACAAAAGAGACCTACACGGCCAAAATGTATGGAAAAGCAGATAAAAAAAAAATACCGATGAAAAATTCAAATGTCGACCAATCAAGCTATACAAAACCTGTTTATGCAGATCTCGACTAAGTCGTGGGTTCAAACCCACTCAGGCGCATTACTTAGTGTAATTTATTTCATCACCACTGCTCTCAAAACGGTGAAGGAAAACATCGTGAGGAAACCGGCATGTCCTAGAACCAAAAAATCGAAGACATGTGTCATCTACCAATCCGCACTGGGCCCGCGTGGTGGATTATAGCCCATTCCCTCTCATTTAGAGGAGGCCGTGTCCCAGCAGTGGGAACATTATAGGCTGATGATGATGATGATACTGGAAATGTATAGCTTGTGTGTATTATGTGTCGCCGGGTGTACTAAACAAGTGGTACCTGTTTGTGCGTCTATGTCCATCGTCCCTGTATATGTATAGCACGCGTAATTAGGCTTAATGTTTTCGTGCAAATCATTCATTTGCAGATTAATTACGATGTTATCGATCATACGTGGACTTATTGTGACAAAATAAAGTACAAACTATAAGATAACTATAATACTTATTTAACGAGATATACTGTTGCGCACGCCATAATCGATAATTTATGTCATGATTAATTTAATAATCGTAGTTATTTATTACTAGCTGACCCACGCAACTTCGTCTGCGTCACATAATATAGCTTATAACCTTCCTCACAAATGGACTACCCAACGCAAAAAGTTTTTTTCAATTCCAACCAGTAGTTCCTGAGATTAGTGCGTTCAACCAAACAAACAAACTCTTCAGCTTGATAATATTATTTATGAACCCAGACAGGCGCATTACTTTGTGTAATTTATTTCATCACCACTGCTCTTAAAATGGTGAAGGAAAACATCGTGAGGAAACCGGCATGTCCTAGAACCAAAAATTCGAAGACATGTGACATCTACCAATCCGCACTGGGCCCGCGTGGTGGATTATAGCCCATTCTCTCTCATTGAGAGGAGGCCGTGTCCCAGCAGTGGGAGTAGAGTAGGGACTCCATTTTCCGCACTTAGACTCTCATTCGGTCCGTTGTGCGTCCCAGCAGTGGGAACATTATAGGCTGATGATGATGATGAATCCCCGAATGGTTATACACAGGTGAACCTTACAGTACACTTCATTTCGCCAGTTATGTTTAAGTCCCATGTAAGAAGGGGCCAGCCTGCTGCTATCAATCGGTCATCGATCCAGGCTCCGTGGCTGCTACTGAGAAATTACTGATGGAAAAACCCAATAACACTTTTCCCGTCCTGGGAGTCGAACCCAAGACCTCATACTGCCATCAACTTGTCACCAATCCAGGCTCAGTACAGCAAGTGTTAAATCCAACCCAGGGTAAATAATAATAAAAAAAAAAAACGCAAATTCTAACACAAAATTTTCTATCTCTGTAGAGTCTCTCCCTATCTATTTTATAAACGTAATGCTACGGTATCTACAACCCCAGTCCATTAATTGTGCTATCATTGTTTAGATAATATCACGCGATACCAAAACTGCCGAAAATTTCTTCTATCATTCCGAATACACACAAGTTGAATTAAAAGATACCATCTCCAGATTAGATTATAGAAGAAACAAAACGGTTATTAAACAAACTTTGTTTCCAATCCAATATCAACTAAAGACCCTGGCATTGTACATTGAAATAGAGGTCAGAACCTGTCCTTTTAATGGCCTTAAACTAGTACTACAAATAGAACGGCAGCATACATGAACCGCGGTAAGTTTAACTAGAAAAATCGATCCAGGTGTTCGTCTGTTTCCGCCGCCGTTCGGGTGTCTCCGCCGCTGACATTGGCATTCGTCAGGCAAACCACAACACATGGAAAGTTGGACTGAAACAAGTTAAATAATTCATCGCGTAAATACCACTTATAGCATCAAAGCGGTGATTCAGTCTCGCTCTTTGGAGGGAAAATTATGCTATAATGGTCCTTATTTCTTCTGTAAAAGTTATAAGTTTATTTGTTTGAATAATGCTATAATAGCTTGAACAATGAAAAGTGACCTAGTATACCATTGTCAATTGCTGTATTTGTTTACCTATAAGTGCTAAATTACTGTCGAATAGTAGATCTTTAGTAGTGAAAGAATATTTAAATCTATTTTTAACCAACTTCAAAAAAGTAGGTTTCTCAATTCGACCGCATTTATTTTTTTCTTTCTACATTTATATAACTACTGACCATTTACTTCACCAAACCACACCACACCAGTAAACAGGGTCGGGCCTAGATATCCTCAGACATTACAACCCTTTCAAACCTGATATGCTAAATCAATGCTCTTTCACGATAACCATTATCATAATTTATTCTAAAAGCTTCCCTTGACAATTAATTTTGACACATCGCCAAGATAATCAGGGGCGGCAGGGAGGGAGGGGTGCTTGACTCTTAGAATGTCTTTCTCCAGTCCAGATCAGCAGCGTTTAGACAAATAATTATATTTATTTATTTTAATTTTACTATCTAAGTACACACAGTATACAACACAGGAAAATACATTATAAAATATGAGTACATAGTGTACTGCATATTTCTTAAGACATTTCTGCCAGCAGACCTGCAAAAGGAGAAATGAAAAAGAAATGTATCAAAAAATCAAAATCAAAGCATTTATTTCAAGTAAGCCAGTTACAGGCACTTTTGAATTGTCGAAACAAAGTTTGAATTGTAGTCAATAGTGTGTGAGAAAAGGAAGAGAATTGAGATTATGTGCCTTACCTAACTTAACCTATTAAGATATATAAATACATATTTATAAGTAAATATTAATATATACTTATTGGCCCAGTGGTGGCGGCCCCGACTTACGAACAGTAAGTCGTGGGTTCAAACCCAGGCAGGCGACATTACTTTGTGTAATTTATTTCATCATCACTGCTCTCAATACGGTGAAGGAAAATATCGTGAGGAAACCGGCATGTCCTAGGACCAAAAATTCGAAGACATGTGACATCTACCAATCCGCACTGGGCCCGCGTGGTGGATTATAGCCCATACGCAAAATACGCGCTTTGACGTGGAGTTGCGGACACCAGCCCGTTATACAATACAATACAATACAATATAAATACATAATGCTAAGATAAATAGACTAGTAAATATAAATATATAAATATTATTTTATTATTGTTTCAGGTACGTCACCTCAGTTCGGGTCTTCGGGTCTACAGTGCACAAATGCTGAATTTTATCGAATTTCTACCAAGAGCATGACACACAAACAATTTCCTAATTAAGATTAACTATGGTAAAGAAATACTTGATACTTCAAAGGGAAAAGTATGTATGTTAATGTTAATAAATTATTTCTTGAAGTAGTGCAGACTTTTTAAATTGAATTAATTTGACAAAAAATAACTAAAATCTGTGTTAAATAAGTAAGAGACTTGTTATAATATATCTACCGCCTCGTTGGTCTATAACTGGACTCAAGCGCTACTCCCGAACATGCACTTCTAAGGTGGAGTTCGATTCCCGGATCGGACCAACTGTTCCACCTAAAATTTTTCATTAACAGCTCTGCGAAGTTTGGATGGACACTCGTACTGCAATTAATGGAAAAGAGCTCACCCTTTTATTATGAGGGTCATAGGGTTTGAGTATATGTAACAGAGTGTGGGTGTACTATGGGGAACATCGCTGGCTCACCCTTTGGGGATTACAAGCGTGTTACAATGGTTACAATGGTATGTTATGAATAGTTGGGCCCAATATTTTACTGGACACACATTTTCTGCAAAATCACTAATGGTAATTTATTTGAAAGAGAACCCAGAAATAACAATCGTTTCATGACCACACATTTCTGGTAAACGGTGTCTATCAGATTTAATAAACAGATTATGTTATGTAATATGTAGAACTATCATAAGACGCAAGATCCGCTCGCCCGCTGTTTGCAGTTCGATTTTGTCAACTGTGCTTTAACTGGAAGTGACATTAAGTACCCAAACAAGGCCAGCAAGAATGTAGGAAACGCGTAACCAACGTAAATTTGGATGATTTTTTAGTTTTTTTTTTTTTTTGTAAAGCAATAAACACAGATATTTGTGTGATGAATGATAGTCGTATCTGGTGTTGTTTCGTTTAAATAATCTGGGTCTTAAAGTATGATATTACAAGTATATAGTAACGAAAACAAAAACTTTGCGTGGGAGAAAAGTTTATTTTTTAAAACGTAACCCTAATCACACTGACAACAAATCCCTTCTTACGCGTTGGATTGGATCCAAGCGGTGTAGCGGGACACGCGGGCGTTGACACCAGGGAAGTTAGCTTGAGCACAGCCAATACCGAAAGAGCAGACACCAACAACGATACCGTTGTGGTAGAGAGGGCCGCCGGAGTCACCCTGGCACTGGTCGCGACCACCGCCTACCCAGCCGGAGCACAACATGTTGTCGGTGATACCGATACCACGGGTAGCGTAGTTGTTTCTGCAAGTGTTCTGGTTGATCACGCGAAGCTCAACGTGACGGAGCTGCTCAGAGGAAGAACCACCTTGCTGCGAAACGAAAATGTGCAAAAATTAATCACCGATTTAACAAACATTAATTTGGAAAATCAATTTGAACTACAGAGCAATCATCTGTAAACTCACGGAAGTTGTGCCCCATCCTGCTGCCCAGACGGCTTGGTTATCACCGAGGTTGTAGTTGGAGCCAGCGATGGAAGCGGCGCGTACATTGTTGTTGAAAGAGAAGGTAGATGCGGAGCGCAAGATGGCGATGTCATTGTTGTAAGTATTGCCGTTGTATTGTGGGTGGTTGATGATCTGGTTCACGTTGTGGACAACACCACCGCTGTTAGCCCAGGTGGAACCGACACGGATCCGCCATCTGTTAGCTGCATCCCCACTTTAAAGAAAGAAAGATTTAGTGTTTATTGGGCTCATACAGGACAAACAATAAAATAGACGAAGAAAGACATCATCAAACTACTCGTGTTTGATTGGATGTTTGGTAATTTACTTATTTGAATAAAGTCTTATGCTTAATATTGTTTTCACAAAGAGAAAAACTTACATGGTGCAGTGAGCAGCGGTGAGGATGGCCCTGTTGTTGAGAATGGAACCACCGCACGCCTGCCAGTATGCGCTTAAGTTCCACGAGAACAGGAGAGAAGCGATTGTGGGGTACCGGTCAATGGTGGTGACTGAACCGCCAACAATCCTCTGGGGATTGGAGGGAACGGCTGGAAACAAGAAGATTTAAATAAACTACTGTTCAAGTACCAGTTTGTCAATGATTGAACCTTTTCAGCAAACAAATAACATTCAAACAAAATACGTGCAATTTCAAATAAATATACAAAGTGTCTGATGCTTTACAACACTAACGAATTTGAGAACATACCTGCAACGGCCGCGAAGCAAAGGGCTAGCAGAGCAAGGAAACGCATACTGTTATTACTCGTCGGCGAGTGATTATAAATCGTGGACAGTTAAGGGTATTTATATCAAAGCTGACTGATTATACTTCTACGCGAAAAGATAAGATGGCTATAATGTTCTTTTTTTATCATATTTTTATCTGTGTTAATTTCAAGACGTGTACAGATTAAAAGAATTGGGAACAGAGAATCAAAAATCTAGCTGACGTTTTTAATTCGCTTTTGGCCACTTTTAATTGTATTACAATGTTCGTAAACTGTTGAGTTTTTTATCACATACTTAGTTTTTGCGAAGTTTGGATGGACACTCGTACTGCAATTAATGGAAAAGAGCTCACCCTATATTATGAGGGTTATAGGGTTTGAGTATATGTAACAGAGTGTGGGTGTACTATGGGGAACACCGCTGGCTCACCCTTTGGGGATTACAAGCGTGTTACAATGGTTACAATGGTATGTTATAAATAGTTGGGCCCAATATTTTACTGGACACACATTTTCTGCAAAATCACTAATGGTAATTTCTTTGAAAGAGAACCCAGAAATAACAATCGTTTCTTTATAAATATTTGCAATTGAGTAGGAATGGAGACATCTATCTAAATTAATTAATTTAACTTCAACCAAAATTATGGCCCTTTTTCTTTTCTTTTTCGGATGGGAAATCATCAAATGACCCGGGGCGGAGCGGTAGTGAGTGTCAGACTTTTACTGATTAAAACCCATCCATGTTCCTTCTTAGCCCATTGTGTTCCAGGGCCACGGTATCTCTTTCAAAGAGTCCCGCAGTCTCGGCAGGATTCAGCTCTTGCGGACCCCTCCCTGTTTGCTGACATCTCTTTGAGGCGCGCGTGAAACACGATTGCACCGTTGACACCTACCTTGAATTTTGAATTAAGCCGCGTAGAAGTGAAATTCGTAGCGACGTGCTACAACGCTACGAGCTTTGCTACTTCAAGATTGCTACGTTCACAAATGAAACAATATGTACAGACGCCAACATATCAACCTAATACAATCTATCAAATATCTTTTTACAGACAGAACAGATTTTCATCTATATCGATAAAGCATTAGGTTCAAGGTTGATTGGAAAAATAATACAGTTTCGGGTTGCTTGGTGTCCTGGCGTCTGTACCTACAAACCATTTGCTTCTGTACGTTATGTTTGTGTACATATTACAATACATAATTAATCCAGTTAACAGCGATGTTCGTTTGGTTTTTAGCCGACTACAGCGGAGGGTTATTATTTCAGCCTGTATGTATGTATGTGTATCTGTTACCGCTTAATTTCAAAAGTACTTATCATAATTCGGAAAATGAAGTACAGTTAGAAGCGTCTTGATCGTGTGCTAGCTGGTTATAGGCTATGTGACGTCACACAAAATTAAACATAGCGCCGCATAACGAGCTGTCCTGTACACTTGGGTCGAGTAGATTAAATTTTAAAATGGGAGAACTGACTTTTTTTATGACAACGCTGTTTCCATGTATGAAGTTGTTCAGTTTGATGGTCTATTCGTATACGAATCATTCCCCTTGCGTCGAGTCTACCTCACTCTTTCGACATAGGCCTTTTTTCCTTTTCTTTATAATTTTGAGTATTATAATTTTTTTAAATGTACTGTAGTTTGTCAGCGAATATAGGTTTTTTTATTTTATTTTATTTTTTACCACACCCTTAAAATAACATGACCACACATTTCTGGTAAACGGTGTCTATCAGATTTAATAAACAGATTATGTTATGTAATAATGTAGAACTATCATAAGACGCAAGATCCGCTCGCCCGCTGTTTGCAGTTCGATTTTGTCAACTGTGTTTTAACTGGAAGTGACATTAAGTACCCAAACAAGGCCAGCAAGAATGTAGGAAACGCGTAACCAACGTAAATTTGGATGTTTTTTTTGTTTTTTTTTTTTTGTTAAGCAATAAACACAGATATTTGTGTGATGAATGATAGTCGTATCTGGTGTTGTTTCGTTTAAATAATCTGGGTCTTAAAGTATGATATTACGAGTATATAGTAACGAAAACAAAAACTTTGCGTGGGAGAAAAGTTTATTTTTTAAAACGTAACCCTAATCACACTGACAACAAATCCCTTCTTACGCGTTGGATTGGATCCAAGCGGTGTAGCGGGACACGCGGGCGTTGACACCAGGGAAGTTAGCTTGAGCACAGCCAATACCGAAAGAGCAGACACCAACAACGATACCGTTGTGGTAGAGAGGGCCGCCGGAGTCACCCTGGCACTGGTCGCGACCACCGCCTACCCAGCCGGAGCACAACATGTTGTCGGTGATACCGATACCACGGGTAGCGTAGTTGTTTCTGCAAGTGTTCTGGTTGATCACGCGAAGCTCAACGTGACGAAGCTGCTCAGAGGAAGAACCACCTTGCTGCAAAACGAAAATGTGCAAAAATTAATCAGCGATTTAACAAACATTAATTTGGACAATCAATTTGAACTACAGAGCAATCATCTGTAAACTCACGGAAGTTGTGCCCCATCCTGCTGCCCAGACGGCTTGGTTATCACCGAGGTTGTAGTTGGAGCCAGCGATGGAAGCGGCGCGTACATTGTTGTTGAAAGAGAAGGTAGATGCGGAGCGCAAGATGGCGATGTCATTGTTGTAAGTATTGCCGTTGTATTGTGGGTGGTTGATGATCTGGTTCACGTTGTTGACAACACCGCCGCTGTTAGCCCAGGTGGAACCGACACGGATCCGCCATCTGTTAGCTGCATCCCCACTTTAAAGAAAGAAAGATTTAGTGTTTATTGGGCTCATACAGGACACACAATAAAATAGACGAAGAAAGACATCATCAAACTACTCGTGTTTGATTGGATGTTTGGTAATTTACTTATTTGAATAAAGTCTTATGCTTAATATTGTTTTCACAAAGAGAAAAACTTACATGGTGCAGTGAGCAGCGGTGAGGATGGCCCTGTTGTTGAGAATGGAACCACCGCACGCCTGCCAGTATGCGCTTAAGTTCCACGAGAACAGGAGAGAAGCGATTGTGGGGTACCGGTCAATGGTGGTGACTGAACCGCCAACAATCCTCTGGGGATTGGAGGGAACGGCTGGAAACAAGAAGATTTAAATAAACTACTGTTCAAGTACCAGTTTGTCAATGATTGAACCTTTTCAGCAAACAAATAACATTCAAACAAAATACGTGCAATTTCAAATAAATATACAAAGTGTCTGATGCTTTACAACACTAACGAATTTGAGAACATACCTGCAACGGCCGCGAAGCAAAGGGCTAGCAGAGCAAGGAAACGCATACTGTTATTACTCGTCGGCGAGTGATTATAAATCGTGGACAGTTAAGGGTATTTATATCAAAGCTGACTGATTATACTTCTACGCGAAAAGATAAGATGGCTATAATGTTCTTTTTTTATCATATTTTAATCTGTGTTAATTTCAAGACGTGTACAGATTAAAAGAATTGGGAACAGAGAATCAAAAATCTAGCTGACGTTTTTAATTCGCTTTTGGCCACTTTTAATTGTATTACAATGTTCGTAAACTGTTGAGTTTTTTATCACATGCTTGGTTTTTGCGAAGTTTGGATGGACACTCGTACTGCAATTAATGGAAAAGAGCTCACCCTATATTATGAGGGTTATAGGGTTTGAGTATATGTAACAGAGTGTGGGTGTACTATGGGGAACACCGCTGGCTCACCCTTTGGGGATTACAAGCGTGTTACAATGGTATGTTATAAATAGTTGGGCCCAATATTTTACTGGACACACATTTTCTGCAAAATCACTAATGGTCATTTCTTTGAAAGAGAACCCAGAAATAACAATCGTTTCTTTATAAATATTTGCAATTGAGTAGGTATGGAGACATCTATCTAAATAAATTAATTTAGCTTCAACCAAAATTATGGCCCTTTTTCTTTTCTTTTTCGGATGGGAAATCATCAAATGACCCGGGGCGGAGCGGTAGTGAGTGTCAGACTTTTACTGATTAAAACCCATCCATGTTCCTTCTTAGCCCATTGTGTTCCAGGGCCACGGTATCTCTTTCAAAGAGTCCCGCAGTCCCGGCAGGATTCAGCTCTTGCGGACCTCTCCCTGTTTGCTGACATCTCTTTGAGGCGCGCGTGGAACACGATTACACCGTTGACACCTACCTTGAATTTTGAATTAAGCCGCGTAGAAGTGAAATTCGTAGCGACGTGCTACAACGCTACGAGCTTTGCTACTTCAAGATTGCTACGTTCACAAATGAAACAATATGTACAGACGCCAACATATCAACCTAATACAATCTATCAAATATCTTTTTACAGACAGAACAGATTTTCATCTTTATCGATAAAGCATTAGGTTCAAGGTTGATTGGAAAAAAAATACAGTTTCGGGTTGCTTGGTGTCCTGGCGTCTGTACCTACAAACCATTTGCTTTTGTACGTTATGTTTGTGTACTTATTACAATACATAATTAATCCAGTTAACAGCGACGTTCGTTTGGTTTTTAGCCGACTACAGCGGAGGGTTATTATTTCAGCCTGTATGTATGTATGTGTATCTGTTCCCGCTTAATTTCAAAAGTACTTATCATAATTCGGAAAATGAAGTACAGTTAGAAGCGTCTTGATCGTCTGCTAGCTGATTATAGGCTATGTGACGTCACACAAAATTAAACATAGCGCCGCATAACGAGCTGTCCTATACACTTGGGTCGAGTAGATTAAATTTTAAAATGGGAGAACTGACTTTTTTTATGACAACGCTGTTTCCATGTATGAAGTTGTTCAGTTTGATGGTCTATTCGTATACGAATCATTCCCCCTGCGTCGAGTCTACCTCACTCTTTCGACATAGGCCTTTTTTCCTTTTCTTTATAATTTTGAGTATTATAATTTTTTTAAATGTACTGTAGTTTGTCAGCGAATATAGGTTTTTTTATTTTATTTTATTTTTTACCACACCCTTAAAATAACATGACCACACATTTCTGGTAAACGGTGTCTATCAGATTTAATAAACAGATTATGTTATGTAATAATGTAGAACTATCATAAGACGCAAGATCCGCTCGCCCGCTGTTTGCAGTTCAATTTTGTCAACTGTGTTTTAACTGGAAGTGACATTAAGTACCCAAACAAGGCCAGCAAGAATGTAGGAAACGCGTAACCAACGAAAATTTGGATGTTTTTTTTGTTTTTTTTTTTTTTGTTAAGCAATAAACACAGATATTTGTGTGATGAATGATAGTCGTATCTGGTGTTGTTTCGTTTAAATAATCTGGGTCCTAAAGTATGATATTACGAGTATATAGTAACGAAAACAAAAACTTTGCGTGGGAGAAAAGTTTATTTTTTAAAACGTAACCCTAATCACACTGACAACAAATCCCTTCTTACGCGTTGGATTGGATCCAAGCGGTGTAGCGGGACACGCGGGCGTTGACACCAGGGAAGTTAGCTTGAGCACAGCCAATACCGAAAGAGCAGACACCAACAACGATACCGTTGTGGTAGAGAGGGCCGCCGGAGTCACCCTGGCACTGGTCGCGACCACCGCCTACCCAGCCGGAGCACAACATGTTGTCGGTGATACCGATACCACGGGTAGCGTAGTTGTTTCTGCAAGTGTTCTGGTTGATCACGCGAAGTTCAACGTGACGAAGCTGCTCAGAGGAAGAACCACCTTGCTGCAAAACGAAAATGTGCAAAAATTAATCACCGATTTAACAAACATTAATTTGGACAATCAATTTGAACTACAGAGCAATCATCTGTAAACTCACGGAAGTTGTGCCCCATCCTGCTGCCCAGACGGCTTGGTTATCACCGAGGTTGTAGTTGGAGCCAGCGATGGAAGCGGCGCGTACATTGTTGTTGAAAGAGAAGGTAGATGCGGAGCGCAAGATGGCGATGTCATTGTTGTAAGTATTGCCGTTGTATTGTGGGTGGTTGATGATCTGGTTCACGTTGTGGACAACACCGCCGCTGTTAGCCCAGGTGGAACCGACACGGATCCGCCATCTGTTAGCTGCATCTCCACTTTAAAGAAAGAAAGATTTAGTGTTTATTGGGCTCATACAGGACACACAATAAAATAGACGAAGAAAGACATCATCAAACTACTCGTGTTTGATTGGATGTTTGGTAATTTACTTATTTGAATAAAGTCTTATGCTTAATATTGTTTTCACAAAGAGAAAAACTTACATGGTGCAGTGAGCAGCGGTGAGGATAGCCCTGTTGTTGAGAATGGAACCACCGCACGCCTGCCAGTATGCGCTTAAGTTCCACGAGAACAGGAGAGAAGCGATTGTGGGGTACCGGTCAATGGTAGTGACTGAACCGCCAACAATCCTCTGGGGATTGGAGGGAACGGCTGGAAACAAGAAGATTTAAATAAACTACTGTTCAAGTACCAGTTTGTCAATGATTGAACCTTTTTAGCAAACAAATAACATTCAAACAAAATACGTGCAATTTCAAATAAATATACAAAGTGTCTGATGCTTTACAACACTAACGAATTTGAGAACATACCTGCAACGGCCGCGAAGCAAAGGGCTAGCAGAGCAAGGAAACGCATACTGTTATTACTCGTCGGCGAGTGATTATAAATCGTGGACAGTTAAGGGTATTTATATCAAAGCTGACTGATTATACTTCTACGCGAAAAGATAAGATGGCTATAATGTTCTTTTTTTATCATATTTTAATCTGTGTTAATTTCAAGACGTGTACAGATTAAAAGAATTGGGAACAGAGAATCAAAAATCTAGCTGACGTTTTTAATTCGCTTTTGGCCACTTTTAATTGTATTACAATGTTCGTAAACTGTTGAGTTTTTTATCACATACTTGGTTTTTGCGAAGTTTGGATGGACACTCGTACTGCAATTAATGGAAAAGAGCTCACCCTATATTATGAGGGTTATAGGGTTTGAGTATATGTAACAGAGTGTGGGTGTACTATGGGGAACACCGCTGGCTCACCCTTTGGGGATTACAAGCGTGTTACAATGGTTATAATGGTATGTTATAAATAGTTGGGCCCAATATTTTACTGGACACACATTTTCTGCAAAATCACTAATGGTAATTTCTTTGAAAGAGAACCCAGAAATAACAATCGTTTCTTTATAAATACACACATCAAAAGTATCTAGGGATCAACATATATTTTTGCAATAACTTTTCTCCTGATTGATATTAATTAAAATTTTCTTTAAGGATTCATCAAATAAAGTGTTTTCGTTTGTCACAGTAACGATAAACCAAGTCACCTTTGCATTAATAAAGAAATTTGCCATTTTCCTAATAAAGGGATTTTTGACATTTGAACCACTAACATTAAAGTTCGAAAAAAAGACTGAAATAACAGTTTTCTTTAAAATTTTATTGGGTAACTTAAACAATTAATAATCCGTGTTTCTACCGCGAACACTAACAACACAAGAACATCGGTTTGGCATACTCAAAATGAGTTCATCCAAATCACGCTGTGGAATGGCCGCCCATGTTCGTTGCAACAACAAAAAAAGGTCTTCTTGCGACTGGATACCCTCCATATTCGGCAGAGCTCTTTTCTGTAGCATATCCCATGCATGCTCAATCAGGTTCAAGTCTGGCGACTGAGCAGGCCAGGGCAGGACATTGATGTTAGCTGCGGCGAGAGTCTGTCTTACAACTCTTGCGGTGTGCGGTCGTGCATTATCATGCATTAACTGAAATAAGGGACCGATTTGCACTTGTAGAGGAACGATGACGTCTGATACAATCGTCTTAGCATAAATTTGAGCGTTGAGGTTGCCTCTGATCCAAATCAACTCAGTTCTTCCGCCGATCCAAATACCCGCCCATACCATGATGGTTCCACCACTATAAGGATGGACTTCCTGGCAGGATTTTAATCGCTGTTGGCGTCCAGGGGTTCTCCAGTGTCGTATACGTCTTGTATCCGGTCTCATACCAAAACGAGACTCATCAGAAAAGCACACGAAACGCCATTGTTCTTCTGCCCAATTTCTGTGTTCAAGAGCCCATTGATATCGAATCCTACGATTGTGCATTGCTATAGGTGGTACCCGTAGCGGTCTTCGGGAATGAAGGTTCACTTCATGCAAGCGGTTTCTGACTGTTTGGTCGCTAATTAAGTTCCCTGAAGAGTGATGAAGCCTCACGGCTAACATCATGGCGGTTATTGTTGGAGCTCTTCGAGTTAAGATTTGAATGTATCGGTCTTGTCTCCGTGTGGTGCAGCGATACCGTCCTCCATGGCGCTCAGCCACGGTACCAGTGCTTCGGTAACGTGTCCAAAGTCGACTGATAACACTCTGACTTGTATTCAGAGCTAAAGCTACAGTACGTTGCCGGGAACCAGCTTCTATCATTCCCACGGCTCTGAGCATTTCTTCCCTGCTTAAATGACGTCGCCGCTCCATAATAACGTTGGTTTTAATCAGTAGTAGGGAAACAGTAGCACTAATAATGTCTTCAATGCGTTGTATGTTTTTATAGGGAAAATATTGACAGCTTATTTTCATCTTTTACTCGAATTTGATTGAGAGTTCCTGATTCAAATTATGAAATGCACCAAAAAGGATCCATATAAATTTATAAAATCATAAATTTATTACAAAGCCACATCTCAATCTCAAGAAATCCGCATAAAAATGCTTGATCCCTAGACATTTTTGATGTGTGTATTTGCAATTGAGTAGGAATGGAGACATCTATCTAAATTAATTAATTTAACTTCAACCAAAATTATGGCCCTTTTTCTTTTCTTTTTCGGATGGGAAATCATCAAATGACCCGGGGCGGAGCGGTAGTGAGTGTCAGACTTTTACTGATTAAAACCCATCCATGTTCCTTCTTAGCCCATTGTGTTCCAGGGCCACGGTATCTCTTTCAAAGAGTCCCGCAGTCTCGGCAGGATTCAGCTCTTGCGGACCCCTCCCTGTTTGCTGACATCTCTTTGAGGCGCGCGTGGAACACGATTGCACCGTTGACACCTACCTTGAATTTTGAATTAAGCCGCGTAGAAGTGAAATTCGTAGCGACGTGCTACAACGCTACGAGCTTTGCTACTTCAAGATTGCTACGTTCACAAATGAAACAATATGTACAGACGCCAACATATCAACCTAATACAATCTATCAAATATCTTTTTACAGACAGAACAGATTTTCATCTATATCGATAAAGCATTAGGTTCAAGGTTGATTGGAAAAATAATACAGTTTCGGGTTGCTTGGTGTCCTGGCGTCTGTACCTACAAACCATTTGCTTCTGTACGTTATGTTTGTGTACATATTACAATACATAATTAATCCAGTTAACAGCGACGTTCGTTTGGTTTTTAGCCGACTACAGCGGAGGGTTATTATTTCAGCCTGTATGTATGTATGTGTATCTGTTCCCGCTTAATTTCAAAAGTACTTATCATAATTCGGAAAATGAAGTACAGTTAGAAGCGTCTTGATCGTCTGCTAGCTGGTTATAGGCTATGTGACGTCACACAAAATTAAACATAGCGCCGCATAACGAGCTGTCCTATACACTTGGGTCGAGTAGATTAAATTTTAAAATGGGAGAACTGACTTTTTTTATGACAACGCTGTTTCCATGTATGAAGTTGTTCAGTTTGATGGTCTATTCGTATACGAATCATTCCCCCTGCGTCGAGTCTACCTCACTCTTTCGACATAGGCCTTTTTTCCTTTTCTTTATAATTTTGAGTATTATAATTTTTTTAAATGTACTGTAGTTTGTCAGCGAATAAAGGTTTTTTATTTTATTTTATTTAATACCACACCCTTAAAATAACATGACCACACATTTCTGGTAAACGGTGTCTATCAGATTTAATAAAGAGATTATGTTATGTAATAATGTAGAATTATCATAAGACGCAAGATCCGCTCGCCCGCTGTTTGCAGTTCGATTTTGTCAACTGTGTTTTAACTGGAAGTGACATTAAGTACCCAAACAAGGCCAGCAAGAATGTAGGAAACGCGTAACCAACGTAAATTTGGATGTTTTTTTTTTTTTTTGTTAAGCAATAAACACAGATATTTGTGTGATGAATGATAGTCGTATCTGGTGTTGTTTCGTTTAAATAATCTGGGTCTTAAAGTATGATATTACGAGTATATAGTAACGAAAACAAAAACTTTGCGTGGGAGAAAAGTTTATTTTTTAAAACGTAACCCTAATCACACTGACAACAAATCCCTTCTTACGCGTTGGATTGGATCCAAGCGGTGTAGCGGGACACGCGGGCGTTGACACCAGGGAAGTTAGCTTGAGCACAGCCAATACCGAAAGAGCAGACACCAACAACGATACCGTTGTGGTAGAGAGGGCCGCCGGAGTCACCCTGGCACTGGTCGCGACCACCGCCTACCCAGCCGGAGCACAACATGTTGTCGGTGATACCGATACCACGGGTAGCGTAGTTGTTTCTGCAAGTGTTCTGGTTGATCACGCGAAGCTCAACGTGACGGAGCTGCTCAGAGGAAGAACCACCTTGCTGCGAAACGAAAATGTGCAAAAATTAATCACCGATTTAACAAACATTAATTTGGAAATCAATTTGAACTACAGAGCAATCATCTGTAAACTCACGGAAGTTGTGCCCCATCCTGCTGCCCAGACGGCTTGGTTATCACCGAGGTTGTAGTTGGAGCCAGCGATGGAAGCGGCGCGTACATTGTTGTTGAAAGAGAAGGTAGATGCGGAGCGCAAGATGGCGATGTCATTGTTGTAAGTATTGCCGTTGTATTGTGGGTGGTTGATGATCTGGTTCACGTTGTGGACAACACCACCGCTGTTAGCCCAGGTGGAACCGACACGGATCCGCCATCTGTTAGCTGCATCACCACTTTAAAGAAAGAAAGATTTAGTGTTTATTGGGCTCATACAGGACAAACAATAAAATAGACGAAGAAAGACATCATCAAACTACTCGTGTTTGATTGGATGTTTGGTAATTTACTTATTTGAATAAAGTCTTATGCTTAATATTGTTTTCACAAAGAGAAAAACTTACATGGTGCAGTGAGCAGCGGTGAGGATGGCCCTGTTGTTGAGAATGGAACCACCGCACGCCTGCCAGTATGCGCTTAAGTTCCACGAGAACAGGAGAGAAGCGATTGTGGGGTACCGGTCAATGGTGGTGACTGAACCGCCAACAATCCTCTGGGGATTGGAGGGAACGGCTGGAAACAAGAAGATTTAAATAAACTACTGTTCAAGTACCAGTTTGTCAAAAATTGAACCTTTTCAGCCATTGATATATTAAAAAACCTAATATATCAATGTTTTCAGCAAACAAATAACATTCAAACAAAATACGTGCAATTTCAAATAAATATACAAAGTGTCTGATGCTTTACAACACTAACGAATTTAAGAACATACCTGCAACGGCCGCGAAGCAAAGGGCTAGCAGAGCAAGGAAACGCATACTGTTATTACTCGTCGGCGAGTGATTATAAATCGTGGACAGTTAAGGGTATTTATATCAAAGCTGACTGATTATACTTCTACGCGAAAAGATAAGATGGCTATAATGTTCTTTTTTTATCATATTTTAATCTGTGTTAATTTCAAGACGTGTACAGATTAAAAGAGTTGGGAACAAAGAATCAAAAATCTAGCTGACGTTTTTAATTCGCTTTTGGCCACTTTTAATTGTATTACAATGTTCGTAAACTGTTGAGTTTTTTATCACATACTTAGTTTTTTTGTTTCTTTTTTTTCGAAAATTCGTTTTTTTTTTTCTCTTTATGTATACTTGAAATAAATCAATTAATATAATAATATGTGGAAAAGCTTTAAGCTTCTACTCCGTTCACCTAATATACCCATTTTTATTGGAAAGTGATAAAAAGTCATCCGGGATGTCTATGTAAACTGTCCATTTATTGTTCTTTAACATTTACCCGCCATTTTGAGATCCAAAGTTCGTCTTTGACTTCCCGACATTTACACCCGTATCTACAAATAAGTCAACGTGTTTACTTTAGTAAAAGTCATTATTTAATGTACATTTTTTATCATGCAGTTTGGTATTCGCTTGAAGTTAGAATTTGTCAAAGGAAAGAATTCAAAGGGAAAATTTTTATTAGACCGGACCGTGTCCGGACTATAGATACGTGTGTTGATGTTAAATGGTTAATGCAATGCATGGTTTGGATCATTGCATATGTGGTACTTTTAATAAAAGTAAACTTGAATGAACAATATGCTTCCAAGCTTTCACTTGTGTGTTCTCGTATGTACCACTCCTTTACATTACGTGCCATTTTATGATTGTTATCTAATGTAACAGGTAATGTTTTCAAAATATTGTGGCATTAGTCATTTCACGCGACGTTGCTAAGAACTCGTACATTTCTTTAATTTGTTTTTTTGAGAAAATGAATACTCACTTATTTTTGTGCTTTATCGTGCTGGGAAGTTTATTTTTCACTTATTTCTCGCATTACAGAGAAAGATACTCGTTTTATGATAAGAAATTCCAGAAAGTTGATAAATGGCTACTTACCTCAGTGCAGTCTCATAAAAATCAATTCATGCTTGTCAAATTGAAAAGCAAACATTTAAATTTTAATTTATCACTGCTTGGTCTAGACCAAGGTTCCCAAGGGACCAATAACGAAGGTTGATCCTCTTCGTTATAAATGTCCAGTTTCGGTTATTAAATCGTTGTGGATCGTGTTGTTCCTTAAAGTTTCGCAACGATTTTTTTGTGTTTTCCTTATGTCAACAGAATTGATATTTTTTATTCTTTCGGCATCTTAATTTTTATCTTCTGTTATGTACGTCGATTACTCCATGATTAAAAGAATTCGATACGCAAAGATTTTGTCTGTGCGATTATGGAAGAAGTTATCCTGGCGAACAACAACCGGAGACATGATAAACAGTTTTCGTACCTATATATTTGTATACCCCAAAGGCCGAATATGATGGATCTTTTTGTTTATGAACAACCTGCATATCTTGTATGTATACTCATGTTTCTACAAATAAATGTCTTGTCTCGTAAAATGAAAAAAAGGTAGGACGGTTGTCGTGTGTCGGGCATGCCACCGTCCGGGTGACTCCATCAGACATATTATTTCTGGTTGTTCTCGTCTGGCTAACGGCGAGTACTTACACAGGCATGCATGTAGGCAGACAGGCAGGCAGGTATGTATCTGACCCAGTTCTCGACAAAGGCCATGTCACGCTGTACTGGGATCTGCCTTTCATTACAGACAGGAATATTGTCACCAATAAACCTGTCATAGTGTTGATAGACTGATCTGCAAAATGATAGTTGATGATACCATCCCGCATGACGAGAACCTCGCAAAAGGTAAGAAAAATAAGCAAATAAAATATCTCGACTTGGCCAACAAGGATAAAGACATGTTGAATGTTAGCTCGGCTACTATTATTGTTCCGATTGTAAATAAATAAATATCGCTGGACATGAACACACAGCGCCATCTAGTGCCACATTAAGCATCGAGGCTTGTGTCGTGGACACCAGATAGTTGATATACTACATAGATACTTTTTGTTTGTAAATACATACTTATTATACATATAAACATCCATGACTCGGAAACAAATGTCCATGCTCATCACACAAACATTTGCTCCAACTGGGACTCGAACCCGGGACCCTAAGAACGTAAGGCAGCCTCACCACCACTACGCCATTCGGGTCGTCGATTGTCAACGGCCAATGGCCTGATAGCGAAGAGCATTGATGAACTTCTGTCGACCCTCTCGTTAGGCGGTTGGATCAAGGGCCTGATTAAAGGTAGTACTCCTCGATGCCACCCGCATTGTGAGGAGGTTCCTGTCTCTGGAGCCCATGACCATTGCTAGCTTGGATCCTGCTCCCAACACTGGCGGACCACTATTTTTAACCGACTTCCAAAAGGAGGAGGTTCTCAATTCGATTGGTACTTTTTTTTTATGTATGTACGCCGATTACGCTGAGATTAATGATCCGATTTACGCGATTCTTCTTTAGTTTGATGCGGAATAGTTGCCAATTGGTCCCCTAAAAATGTAACATAGTTTGGCCCAGTAGTTTTTTTTAGGAACATTTTATGAACATTTTTACTTCAGTCGTGTGCTCTAATTTCAACATGTTCACCGATTTCTCCCCCATTTGTAGAGCGATTCTCAAAATTCTTTTTTTATTTAAAATAATATACTCCTGAGATGACCCCATTTAAATTTGGTGAAGATCTGATGCTGATCTTCGGAGATATACAATGGAACTCTTCAAAAATAGACAGTAAATCGGTCGTGATTGCTGCAATCGCTTGGATGTTGTTTATTGTTTATACAACATCATGACGTAACATCACGCCTGTATGCTCTGAGGGGTACGCAGATGTGTAAAAAAAATTTCGACAGTTTAGGTATGTTAAGTTCCATTTATTGGGGATAAGCGTATTACCATGCCATGTATTGTTAACAATGTAAAAAAAATGCATAGCAAACATTTGTATAGGATATTACAACTAAAAATGGAAAAATAAAAAAAAACTGTTTTGCAAAAAATAAAACCGACTTAAAAAAAAAACAAGTTATTTTTCACTTTTTTGTGTTTTGTGTTTTTTGAAGTCGGTTTTATTTTTGGCAAAAAAGTTTAAGCAAGCCATGGTCCGGAGCGAGACGGAATGGGACGCCGTCACCTCCTTCTGCGAAGCAGTAATACTAGAGAAGGAGGTGGAGGAACGTGAGAGGGAGAGAACCTCACAGCGTCCCGGCCGCCGCGGGAGACGCCCCGGGCGTCGGGGGCCACCACGTGGCCCCCGGCCACCGTAGGCGCGGGCCTGTGGACGGTGGGCTATAGGCTAGCTCGCCGTCCGTCCGTCTCATGACGACAGGCCGTGTCGACGGCGCGTTCGTGTTCCACGCGCGCCTCAAAGAGAGTCAGCAAAAAGGAAGGGGTCCGCAACGACCGATGCCTGCCGGGGTCGCGGGACTGTTCGAAAGAGATACCGTGGCCCCGGAACACAAAGGGCGATGAAGGAACATGGATGGGTTTTAGTCAGTTAAAGTCTGACACTCCCTCCTGCTCCGCCCAGAGCGGGAGAAGTCATTTGATGATTTCCCATCCGAAAAAAAAAAAAAAAAGGAGGGTGCGGGGGAGTCACAACAGCATCCTGAAAACAGTAGCTAAAGAGGTTCGTGCACCACACATTGAAAACACTACTTTAATAAATGTGATTTTGTATAGATACTCGAGTTTGATTTGCTTGATCTTAAACAATATTCAGGGAATACAACAATATACAATGAGGCAGCCCTACGGTTTTTTTTCTACCCCCCAGGCGTGTCTATTTTCCCCTGATGGGAGTTAAACAGAAATCACGTATATTTTGTGGATTTCATATTAACTACAAACTGAATATGATGAAAATATATTTCAATAGTTTGGTTTTGGTCTAAGACTCAATAAATGCATGCATAAAAAAATAGGTATCAATTCTGCAACATTACGAAAATCGTCACCAAAGTTCGAAAATCACCCCGTTTTGCGGTATTTGGACACATTTTTTTTTATTTTCCACGTAAACAAAAATTGAAGACGATAGAGTGCGTTGAAAACTTGTGTGACGTCACATTTCGGTATATTTTTACCATACAGTGACGTCACAAGCCCTCACTCATGATCTTTGATGCGTTTTATCTCCGTAATTTATTACTAATTTGATAAAACAAAATACACGTATCCAATATTTTTCGATAATCTAACTGACGGACTAAACAGAATCATATTGTTTTTAGTCAGTCGTCATCCCTATTAAAATAAAATAAAATAAAAATAAAAAATATTTATTTCAGACAAAAAAGTCCATAGGCAAGGCAAGGTTGTTAGTAACAAGAATTTTGCTTATGTCTAATGTTAGTAATTAAAAAGTAACAATGACAAACTAGATACACCGTCTACCCCTGCAGAGTAGGCTCACTGGTCCCGCAACACATGGAGTTCAGTGAACCTACTGAGCAGAACTGTATCGGTTCTCTCGCCAATTATCCTGAGGACGCTATTCGGGCTCCCCCGTACTCGGCGCACCACCGACGCAACTTTTTTACGCATAATTGCGTAGAAGTCATCTACGCTGGCGTCAGCAAACATGCAATATCGAGGGAGCCGAAACAGAGCCCTGAACTCATTATTGTACTGGACGCGCAAGGCATTGTATATTCTGTGTAAAGTTTGCCCACAAGCCGCTCGTGTAGAACGTCTGGCAGAATGCCTTGAACATCGTTATTTTAACAGGTTCAGTACACCGAGCGAACCTGTGTGCCAACATATTGCCACGCACCGACAATGCCCTGCGCTCCCTCTCAATATCCAGTGCGTCACTCAAATTCTCAGTTACAATGTGACCAAGATATTTAAACTGTGCAACACGACTTAGAGGTACACCGTTAAGTAATATAGGTGGTATAAAGATATTGGTTTTATTTTAACATTTAAATAATATGAACTCACTTTTACTTTCGTTGTACCTCAAGCCATGTTCCACAGCGTAAACCTCACACACCTTTAACAGCTGTCTAAAACCACCAATTGAGGGGCTCAGCAGCACCATATCATCAGCATAACTCAAATTATTGACACATATGTCATCAATATGGCATCCAACATGCATGCTGCTGAGCCCCTCAATCAGATGGTTAACATAAATATTAAACAGTCTTGGGGAAGTCAGCCTGCCCTGCCTAACGCCACACTCCAAAGAACATTCATTTGAGTATACATTTCCCCACTTGACTACATTAAGCTGCTCACTATACCAGTAGGTGAGGATATTTACCAGATCGGTTGGGGCACCTGCACTTCTTTATTTCGTCCTAAGCTTATTATATGAAACCAAATCAAAAGCTTTAGACAAATCCAAGAAGCATGCGTATGGAGCGTGCTGGAGTTTGTCTTTTTACATAATAATCTACAGTGTGTTTCAGAGATAGTATTGCACTTCCAGTTGAAAACCCCTCTCTGAACTGTGTATCCTGTAATTTCACAAAATAATCCAATAACCCATCAAACACTTTCGCGATTATAGTAGCTAAAGAAATCGGCCTATAGTTACTTCTATCAGAGATATCAGCATTGACATTTTTCACTATGGGCACAACCACTGTTCTCATAAGATTAGATGGTAGATATGAGTGCCTTATACAAAAAGTGTAGAACATGGCTAACACCCTATACAGGTGCACTCCCCCATGCTGCAGGTGCTAGACACTGAGTCCCTCATGACCTGGTGACTTCCCTCTTTTCATATTTTTAACAATGTCAGCCACGTCTTTACTTGAAAATCCAATAGGCTTTTCTACTGGGCCATGGTCAGTATCACACACCAACGGCAAGGAAGATTTCACCTGAAAATGATCCTTGAATGAATTGGCAACCCTTTTAGCATCACTGATGCCATCAACGCACACAGGCAGACTAGCCTTACCATTTAAACGCTTGGTACCCTTTCAGAACTTATTAAATTTCTTAGCAGAATGTTGTGAGGCAAGTGTATCCATTTTTATCTGTTCCTGGTTGTTCTGACAGTATTTTAAGCGTGACTTGAAAATTCGTCGACTTTCACACATTTAATCATATAAAGATCCACTAACTGGTTTACCACCTAAGACATACAATTGATGGTCCAGTCTAGCCTGCCTCTGACATGCTTGTTCCAACCAACCAACTATTGCAATAATGTTAGTTAAATTGTTAAATTGTTTATCAAATTAACCGAAAAGGTTTATTGTACAACATCAGCTACTCGTAATTACCTTTTTTTTTCAGAAATTATTAAATGCCATAAAGTTTCATGAGCGATTGGATCTTAAAAACGTTTTAAGGTCATGGGTACACTAAATTACCATTTTTGTCAGGCAAACATCGCAGATATTTCTGAAATCATGTTAATTAATGATAGTCGTAATTATATCATACCTAGTTTTGTTTCGTTAAATTAATCTGCAGAGACTTAAAGTATAATATTATATAGCAAAGAAAACACAAACTGCGTGGGTGAAAAGTTTATTTTTAAACATAACCTTAATCACACTGACATCAAATCCCTTCTTACGCGTTGGATTGGATCCATGCGGTGTAGCGGGACACGCGGGCGTTGACACCGGGGAAGTTAGCTTGAGCACAGCCAATACCGAAAGAGCAGACACCAACAACGATACCGTTGTGGTAGAGAGGACCGCCGGAGTCACCCTGGCACTGGTCGCGACCGCCGCCTGCCCAGCCGGAGCACAACATGTTGTCGTTAATAGCGATGCCACGGGAAGCGTAGTTGTTTCTGCAAGTGTTCTGGTTGATCACGCGAAGCTCAACGTGACGGAGCTGCTCAGAGGAAGAACCACCTTGCTGCGAAACGAAAATGTGCAAAAATTAATCACCGATTTAACAAACATTAATTTGGACAATCAATTTGAACTACAGAGCAATCATTTATAAACTCACGGAAGTTGTGCCCCATCCTGCTGCCCAGACAGCTTGGTTATCACCGAGGTTGTAGTTGGAGCCAGCGATGGAAGCGGCGCGTACATTGTTGTTGAAAGAGAAGGTAGATGCGGAGCGCAAGACGGCGATGTCATTGTTGTAAGTATTGCCGTTGTATTGTGGGTGGTTGATGATCTGGTTCACGTTGTGGACAACACCACCGCTGTTAGCCCAGGTGGAACCGAGTCGGATGCGCCATCTGCCGGCTGCGTCACCACTGTAAAGAAAGAAATATTTAGTGTTTATTGGACTCATACAGAACAATCAATAAAATAGAAGAAGAAAGACATCATTAAAGTACTCATTTTTAATTGGATGTTTGGCAATTTACTTATTTGAATAAAAGCTTTATGCGTAATATTGTTTTCACAAAGAGAAAAACTTACATGGTGCAGTGAGCAGCGGTGAGGATGGCCCTGTTGTTGAGGATGGAACCACCGCACGCCTGCCAGTATGCGCTCCAGTTCCATGTGTAAAGAAGAGAAGCGATGGTGGGGTACCGGTCAATGGTAGTGACCGAACCGCCAACAATCCTCTGGGGATTGGAGGGGACGGCTGGAAATAAAAGTCATAATTCAATATTTTTGAGCGTTACACTTATAAAACTGATATTTTTTGGTGTACAAGATTTTGCTTTATTTTTGACAAAAGCATATAAAATAATAACTAGACGTACAACAACCTTATACCAAAATGGGAATATTTTACATCACAATCAAAAGATTCTGTTCATTGACGACTCACCTGCAACAGCCGCGAAGCAAAGAGCTAGCAAAGCAAGAAGACGCATATTGTTCCTGGCAGACACAAATATGTACTGATTTGTTTTAATTGAATCGTATTTATACCAATGCAGATTGATTAAATTATCACATTGCAAGATAACACGGCTTTAGTTATAATTGTCCTCAGCGCAAAAAAATAAGGTGCTTACAGATTAGATATAGTTAAAAACCTTTTTTTTTGGTAACTATAAAAAACAATACCTACTTAGATGAATTATCTATGTAGGTACCGACGACAGCGCGTTCGTGTTCCACGCGCGCCTCAAAGAGATGTCACCAAAAAGGAAGCAAAGGCCGATGCCTGCCGGGGCTGCGGGGCCTTTCGAAAGTACCACGGTACTGGAACACAAAGGGCTAAGAAGGAACATGGATGGGTTTTAGTCAGTAAAAGTCCGACACTCCCTTCCGCTGCGCCCAGAGCTTGATTTCAGAGATTTGAGAGATTTGATGATTTCCAATCTGAAAAAAAAAAATAGGGTGGCATAGAAGTGTCAAATAGAATCAATGGTGTGTCACAGTCAACCGCAAATCAGTAGTAACAATATGTCATTGCCATATGATTCATAAACTAGACCAGTTTCTTAAGATATTTACTGCAAACAATAATTGGCATTTTGAAGAAAGCTAACAGCCCAACCGGATGCAGCTGAATACCAGTTTTTTTTCCAAGGAGCCATTGCCTACCTGACTTGTTACATGAGTAATTTGTATACAGGACGCATAATCAATTACCACGCACCAGTCTGGACCACCCCACATAGAAATATTTCAGAGGTAATTTAAAAAAAAAGGTTGTTCCATACATTTGGACCGTGTAGGTATTGCACTTTTGTAGAAAAAACCTGTTTTATTTTCTTTCGGGGTAACCGTTTGCGCGTCGTACTACCTTCCACCCTGTATTACTAATTTGTAGTTAAATAAATATGAAAAGTATAGGATATTTGTGAGATTAAAAAAAGTGCTAAAGGTCTAAATTCAGTAGAATCTACAAAATATAGGTCCCAAATTAAATTTTTTGCCAAAACATTGCATCGGGGGAATGATTATTACTAAATAAATAAATAAGTTAGCTAAAATTCGCTATAATATTATTGAAGTAGAGAAAACGAACTATTTGTAACAAGTAATTGTTATTTCAAGCTAGAATCACAATCATTTATCTCCTATAGGTATTGGCACATGGTTTCAAAAACTTGTCCCTTCTGCAAAATGTCTGATAATATTATTGATTTTGACACCATATTATCTTTCGCCTTTTTACTGCATCTGCTTTTTACTGCTGAGTTCTGGTCGAAATAACTATAATAGTATATTATGATACAAGTGAGCAAAGTTGCTCATTATACACGAGGCTATGGGTTGCAGCCCGAGCCGCAGGCGAAGGCGTAAATCAGCCGAGTGTCTAGTTAGCAAGTTGCTCACGAGTTTGCATACGCACTTTTTCAGCACATTAGCGAGGAAAAAACAAACATGTATTGCATAAATCGTTTTACCACACAGCAACAAATGCGATACAAACAAAATATGAAAATTATGGGAAATGGCGCGCAAGTTATTTTTTTTTTTTGCACACGCCAAATGTAAGGTGATTGATTACGTAGGTATATAGTCATACAGCCTACTTCAAAATTGTAATTTTATTGATAAAATACAATTTATTTCATAACAAATTATTGTGAATTAAGTATAAATAATTTGATAATAGTAAATGTTTTTCGGCTCAATTAGGGACACATTTATTTATTCCAAAAATGTAAACGGATTTTCAGCGGCATAAAACCTCTTTGTTGTTACAAAAAAAAACTGTAAGTATTACCTGGTTAAATTGAAAATGCTCTGTTTACTCGCTTTACTCGCAGATAATTTGCAGTTAGGTACTAACTTAACTTTGTAGGGATAATTCTATTATGCACTAGTGTGTAATATTATTATGCACGTGTGAGTTATAGTTCGGTTTATGGCCCTAAGAACGATAAGTAATAAGGCTCACTTTACGAGCAAGTGTGTTGAAAATAAATAACTAAAATTGGAATCATCGACACGAAGAAGCATGCATGTACAATCTCTTCTTCATTTCTTTGATGTATTTACGTTACGTTTACAACACGTGCTCGTGCTAAGGCCTCCTTGATATTTCAAGGAAGTGGCCCACTTCCCGTCGTATCAAACAAATTTTCCAAAGAAACATACCAAATTTATAAAAATAAAATAAGTTTTTATAAATATTATAAATTGTATAGATTTTTTTTTCTGGAAGGATCAAAGTTAATAAATCGCCACCCTGTATAGTGTGTTAACTCCTTTATTCATCATACGATTTGAGGTAGGTACTTTTACTATCAGTTTTATCTTTGTGATCCACTGAAAACAACAGTTATTATCAAACTGAACAATTAATTGTTTTTAAAATTATTCATTTCAATGTTTTCCTTCTGAGAAGTTGTAATAGCATATTGTAATAGGTTTAAAAAAAAAAATTTTAACACTCGTAAAAACCATCAATGAATTAACGTGAAGAAGCAGAAAATACATTATGTTTAGTTAGCTAGTTTTGATAAATTTAACGCACTCTGGGAGCCTAGGTTTGCTATTGGATTTATTGGTAGACTTCCAAAAGTTCGGAATTTACGCTACAAATGGTACGTGAAAAATGTAAATTATTCAGAAAAAAAGAAAAACAAAACGAAGAAGTCGGGTAGGCAGTGGCTCCTTGGAAAAAAACTGGTATTCAGCTGCATCCAGTTAGGCTGTAAGCTGACCCAAACAGTTGGGAAAAGACTAGGCAGAAGATAAACCACGGCGACCTAGCCACCTACGAGAATCAACAGTTGTATATTTTTCATTCAAGTATAGACTGCAACCAAACCATAAACTTGCTCAAATAATAACGTGTCGCAAAACTTATGAACATATTTTTGAAAGCATAATTGCTTTTACAGACTACAAACAGAGTTACTGTAATTGCAAATAAAACTGTTTTATTGGAATAATGATGTAGATAATGTACTTAAAAATAATTAGGTCGATCCTCACGCCACTCTCCTCATTAATCTAGGATATTGGTAAGATTCAAAAATAAAATTGTGGGGCGTAGCGTTACCTGAGTAAATTATGTAAGAAGCATTTATAATAATGGTTGACTGTTGATAGAAACACGCGCCTTACGATTTTATTTACCACAAAATGTTTAGTTTTTGTAATCGTTTTTTGTGGATTGTAGGGTGGGCCAAATAAACAAGAATACACAAATTTGTACTAATTATAAAGAGGAAAGATTTGATTTTTTGTTTGTGTGTTTGTTACGATTTTATAATTTTAAAAATTCTGTCAGCAATGGATAGCTACATCATCAGCGAGTAAGATAGGCTATATTTTATTCCCGTACACCCACGGAAACGGGGACTCCGTGCGTGAAACCGCGTGACGTCCGCTAGTAGAATATAATTTACTTCCTCGTTGGTTTCAAATGAAGTCTTGGGTTTCGATTCTCAGGTTTGGCCAAGTGTTATTGAGTTATTCCATCAGGAATTTCCCATTAGCTGCCACGAATACTGAACTTGTGCCCGGTTAGACTGCCCCCGTATTACATGGGACTTTCTTATAATTAGCGAAATGAAGGACTGTTATCCCTTCAACTGTTAGCGAAGTAGACACAAAATAGTTAAACAATGGCATCCCGACCGAATCGGTCGGGTCCACAGACGAATTTATTGAGGTACATCTATTCTATGCCTTTGCTTAACCCTTCGGTGATTACGGGCGTAATTTAATTAAAGATTTATTAAAATCAAATAAAATTTTAGCAAAATAAACCACGACATACAAATAACGACCATGTTGCATGTTAACCGGACTCCTGCATAGCCACTGCTTCCAGATATACTTTCAGTCAGGTAAGAGTAGAAGGCGCGGGGAAAAGTACGGTCTCCTTCAAGGCAGTGTGTTGACGCCAACTTCGTTTAGTATACAAGCGACTTGCCTATCTCCCAACACACTGAGCACTTCCTGAGAGTGGGTGTCTTGGCCCTAAATTCACAATCAGCAACTTTTGACAAAAATTACTATTGCAAAATATTATGACAGTAATGCTCTCCGGCGCAATCTGTCCGGCCCGTGTCGTATAACATACAAGTATCGTCGACGCAAAAAAAAGACAAATTGATGAAATATATATTATTTCAAAGAAATGTCGAATCTAATGCATGTAGAATTGTATAGTCCATTGCTCGTCTTTGGTTACGATTTGACATTGACTGCATTCTTATTTCTTAAGTCCATAATGACAAGTCAACTTTACAATACTACTACTACTACACTACTAATACTACAACACAATACTACAATACTTTAATGATACTATAATTAATGTTCGAAAATATGTCTACTTATGGTATCGACTATTAGTAGACACGTCGCACGTCGACGTAAGCATATACATAAGTGATACTTTTTCCTTAAAATGTACTAACCAGGAGAAGAGAATTTTCAAATATTGTTGAATAGCAACATTTTATGAGGTCATTTTACACGGCTTCTTAATCAATAAAACCAGAATGATTATTATTACAAGTATTTTAATGAGAGAGAAAGGTAACTAAATTGTAATAATTATATTAACAGTTTATTGAAATCACTGCTTATGAGTTAGTTGAGATCCAAGAGGTGTAGCTAGACACGCGAGTGTTGACGCCAGGGAATTCAGGTTGACCACATCCAATACCGAAAGATCTGACACCAACAACGTTACCGTTGTGGTAGAGAGGACCGCCTTCATCAAAGGCGCACTGGTCGCGACCGCCGCTGGGCCAGCCGGCGCACACCATATTGGCGGTGATAGTGACACCACGGACAGCGTAGTTGTTTCTACAAGTGTTCTGGTTTATGGTCGTAAGCTGGACGTGACGAAGCTGCTCGGATCCAATACCTGAACCAGCCTGTAAATCAGGAATATCCAAATATTTATTTCTAAACTAAGAAAACACTAGTAAAAGTTGTGAAACCAAATACTAAATAATTCAACAGTAAACTTACGAAAGTGTCACCCCATCCAGCCGCCCAGACGACTTGGTTGTCGTTGAGTATATAGTTGGCGCCAGCGATGGAAGCGCGTTGGACATTGTTGTTAAAGATGAAGTTGTTCACAGAGCGCAAGATAGCGATGTCGTTAATCCTAGTATTTGGGTTGTATGACGGGTGAACGATGATCTGGTTCACGTTGTGTATGACTCCGCCGCTGTTAGCCCAAGTGGAGCCGACTCGGATACGCCATCTGCCGACTGCGTCACCACTATAAACAGAATGTAAGCATTATATAACTTTATATTTTACTTATTTGATTTCTACTAAAATTCACATGCAATGAGGAAGTACTTACACTCCACATTGAGCCACTGTCAGGATGGCGCGATTGTTAATGATGACACCGCCGCAATCATGCCAGTACGTACTAAAGTTTGGTGTGTATAAGAGAGCGGCCATAGTTGGGTACCGGTCAATGGTGGTGATGGAACCTCCCACAATCCTTTGGGGATTAGCAGGGACTGCTAGAAGAAGATAAAATAATGTTTATAGAAAATTTTGAAAACCAAGTTTTAAATAAATCAATATTCTAAATTGTTAAGGATCAAAATAAAAGGATTCTGTTCAGTGAGGACGTACCTGCGACAGCTGCGAAGCAAAGGGCCAATACAGCGAGGATACGCATGTTGTGAATAACTCGGAGACAAGTGTAGTACGTTGTAAATGAATGATATTTATATCAAAGCAGATCGACTATCACATTATCACTCGAAGAGATTAATATTTTTATTAATAAGTTTTCCTCTATTTTGAACCATAAGAGGTTTACAGATTGAGTTGTTCATTTTTTGGACAGTCGCAAGTTATGCACAAATCATATTTGGTCTGTTTATTTGTTCACACTGCAGTTCTTAAAGTACCATGGGCATTTTTATGAACTGTACTTTGTTGGATTTACGCCCAAAAAGCAAAGGGTCTTGGTCAAAATCCAAGACCCTTTGGTTTTTTTATATATACGTATATAATCAAGCTGTGATTAATTCCAAATCGAACAAAAAAATGGAACAGGTGGCACACCAACACCTTGAAAGCCTTCGGCAAAGCTCCTTGAGGCAAAAACAATCTACACTAAATCACAATTCATGTTACATACTAGCCGCGAATCCATTTACGTATTATATTCAGTAACGGTTTGTCGTAGCAACAGTGGTTACTGTTGCTTGTTGCTACGACAGCCCAATGTCAATATAGATACTCCTTTATACCAACGATAACAAAATAGATATAGTTAGTTTAATAAAGACAAGAATTATAATTATCTTTTGCATCTAGGGAAATTTGTTATACATGTATTCATAAAAAAACCCAGTGTATTTTTAGATCGTGAGAATTTTCTTATCGTTTCACATGAGGTCTAGGGTTGATATTTTCGTTATTTCTACACTCGTTGATAAGACAAACTAATCAATCTGTGTGTGTGTTGTTCCAACTGATAATGTTACCAATAAGGACCAAATCCTGGAAGGAAAATGAATGAATGAATGAATTATTTGAATCACGCTCGATTCAAGGTTACAATGGGGTCCTCATTTAACATCTCTTGCAGGACGGCTGAGCTCAGCAGCATATGCTGTTAGAAAAATCCGTCAATTTACTGATATTGATACCGCGAGGCTAGTCTATTTTAGTTATTTTCATAGTATTATGTCATACGGTATTTTACTATGGGGACGGGCTGCAGACATCGAGTCTATATTTATTCTGCAGAAAAGAGCCATCAGAGCCATTTATGAATTACGTAGACGCGATTCTCTAAGAGAACTGTTTAAGGAAATTAATATCATGACAGTACCTTGTCAATACATCTATGAAAACATCATGTACGTTAGGAAAAATCAACATTTATTCAGTAGAAGAGGTGACAGACACCACTATAACACTAGAAATAGGGACCAACTAGTTTAGCCAGGTTTCAGGCTTGCTAAAGTAGATTCATCTTTCATGGGGTACTGTTTGAAATGTTACAATAAAATACCTCCCCACATTCTTCAACTGAACGAGACAAAATTTAAATCTTGTATAAAACGCACACTATGTAGGCAAGCATATTATAAGTTGGGGATTACATTGATGATAAAAATGCTTGGCTAAATGCTGGTCCTGCTCCACAACCATAGGGGCAAACTAATTGATTGTACTGGTCGGGCATTATTTGAGTCTATCGACACGCAAAGAAGAAGAAGAAGAATTGATTCCCATGTTGATGTATTGTGGAAGCTGCAGAAGATTGTAAAAATATACCTACTTGCATTGTGTAGATTCCAGTTCTTAGTATTATATAATTGCATAGCACATGTGTGAGTACTTTGTATTGTTCAGCCACCATTTACATTTAGTTATCTTTCATTGATTTGAATATGCCTTGGTGGCTGAGAGAATGTCATGCTCACTCAAATGTCTCGCTGATGGTGGCGGGCGTGTCGGGTCATTTAATTCCCTTCAATATGGTTGAGTTGAATGGCACCGATGCGCGCGTCATGTTCGTGAGCGGGCGTTGTCAGTTGGGACTGGTCATCTCTTGGCTGCCAGTGTTCATTTTAATTCGTTTGTTGTTAAATTGTTGTCTTTTTCTACACTGGACGCTCTTAATGTGCACGTCTTTTCACATCGTTCTCACATATATGTATAATTTCAAAATTAATGATGTAACCAAGATTTTGTAACAATATTTTGATTCAAAAGAGTGTCCATGGAGTTTCTTGCCCGTTCTTCTCCATAGAGATCTACGCTAGGGAATGGGCAACTACAGTACTTTCTCAAGTTATTATGCCTTGTGACTGGGACTGTAGCTTTGTTTTTTATTTGTAATTTTGACATTCAAAAGTGCCGTAACGGTCTAATTGAAATAAATGCTTTGAATTTGAGTTTGAGTTTGAGACGACACGCTGTTGCTGGCACAGGGGGGGTCGAACGAGGCGGCGGCTGAAGTCATGACGCGCGGGGTTGCGATAGTTGTTGAGAGGATCCGGCAACTGGGTCTCGAGGTGGCATTGCACAAGTCCGAGGCCATGTGCTTTCATGGACCTCGGAATGCGCCACCTCCGGGATCCTTACTCACGGTAGGAGGGGTATACATCGGTGTCGAGTCGACTTTGAAGTACCTAGGACTCGTTCTCGACACCCGGTGGAACTTCGTGGAGCACTTCCGACGTTTGGATCTGAGACTTTTGCGCGAAAGATATTTGCGCGAAGGACACTTGCGCGAACCCGTTTGCGCGAAAAGACAAATGCGCGGTTGGACTTTTGCGCGATTGGACTTTTGCGCGAACGGACTTGTGCGCGCCAGGACACTTGCGCGAATGGACTTTTGCGCGCCAAGACACTTACGCGAAATGACTTTTGCGCGAAAGGACACTTGCGCGGATGGACACTTGCGCGACTGGACTTTTGCGCTACTTCATGGCCACTGAGGTTAACTCTGTAGAAAAAAAATGAAAAAAAAAAAAATGAAAAAATATTTATTGTTTTTGCCAAGTTTTTCTTACAAACTAGTGGTTGGAGTTTCCTTTTAGGCGTCTAAAGCCTGTGTCAGGAAACTCCACTCTTCCATAACATACATTAAAACATTAGCAAACTTGTTTTTTTTTTTTTTTTTTAAACAATAACTACAGAATAAATACACAATGAAAATTACAAAATTAAGATATAAAAAAACTAAAAGTGAGAAAGTAAATGTGCTTGTCACTGTGGGGAATGGTTCAGTGTGAGTGAGTGTATGGGGAGGGGTGTGTGAGCGAGTGTATGATGTGATCCTGTATGTATGATGTGATCCTGTATGTATGATGTAATCCTGTATGGGGGAGGGGTTATGTTGTGTAGGGAGAATGGATGAGTGAGTGTTGAGAATATAAGCGTGGGTCTGTGAAAGGGTGTGTTTGGTGTGCTTATGACTGCGTGAGTGTGTGGGATAGAAAATGTTCTCGGTTTGTATTTTATTTTAGCAATGCCTCCGTGTTTTCGTAGGTAAGTGGTTTAATCCAACTAGTTAGTATTTTTTTACATTCATGTTGTTTCTTGTTATGTACATAAATCTCTCTATTAAATCTATTGTACAGCTGAGCTGAGCGTTTTATATATTGTATGCTGGCGAACTTGGTTTTCGTCTGGGGAACTACTGCTATTATGTCTTTTCTTCTTTTCAAGGTTTGGCCAGGGACATAAGGTAGGGTTTTATGTAACTTTAGAATAGTTTTGACTATGTATAGTTTTCTCGCCGAGAGTAAGTCGCTTATTTGGAAAAGACTTTGGGTAGGATATCTAATCCTCTTAAAATACATTAGTTTAATCAGAGCACGTTGTGCCCGCTCAAGATTAATAAATTTAGTCTTAGCCGCTCCTCCCCATATGGGGATGCAGTACACTAAGACAGATTGTACTAAAGCCAAGTATATTTTGTTGAGGAGATGTCTGGGGGTTTTTGTGTTTGTAGGAGCATTTTTTGGTACAATATGCCTCAGAGTTTTGAAGATCCAGCTCAGTTTTCTAATCCTATTTGTAACTTGTTCAAGCTGGGGATACCACGATAATCTATGGTCAACAACAATACCCAAATATTTCGTCTGCGATACTCTGTCTAGTGTTGGACATAAACAATTATGTGCATCATCACATGTATGCACTCTTATACTGAAATCTGCACTTGGTTGTGTACGATTTGAAATACTAAAGCATATGTAATTTGTTTTAGCTGTGTTTAATGTAAGTAGGTTAGTTATGAGCCATCTAGCTATTTGGGTCATACCAGCTTCAGCACTTAAGGCAACTTCACGCCAGGTATTCCCAGTAAAGACGACAGCAGTGTCGTCGGCATAAGAAAATACTTTTGCATTGTTGATTTTGAGATTGCAGAGGTCATTGATATAGAGCAGGAAAAGCGTAGGCCCTAGCACACTTCCCTGGGGGACTCCGAAAGTGACATCCGCGTCGAGACTTACATGTTCTCCCACTTTAACCCTCTGCTTCCTGTTTGAAAGATAGTCTCGAAAAAGTTTAGTGTAGAGTAAACATAACAGCACGCCTGTTATTACTTGAAGGTGGTTTTTTTTTTGTTTTTCCTTCAAGGGTGTAGTTGAGGATAATGCTACGAAAATGAGGTCAAAATGAAAATCCAAGACGGGCGCCGAGGAAAATTTTAGATTTTCCGTCATGGGTGTCATTTTTATGGTTTTCGGGGTTGCTGATTACGAAAATGTGGTCAAAATGAAAATCCAAGATGGCGCTTAGGAAATTTTTTGGTTTATCCATCATGGGTGTCGTTTTCATGATTTTCGGGGACGCTGATTACGAAAATGTGGTCAAAATGAAAATCCAAGATGGCGCCGAGGACAATTTTTGATTTTCCGTCATGGGTGTAATTTTCATGGTTTTCGAGGTTGCTGATTACGAAAATCAGGTCAAAATGAAAATCCAAGATGGCGCTGAGGAAAATTTTTGATTTTCCGTCATGGGTGTCGTTTTCATGGTTTTCGGGGACACTGATTACGAAAATGTAGTCAAAATTAAAATCCAAGATGGCGCCGAGGACATTTTTTTATTTTCCGTCATGGGTGTCGTTTTCATGGTTTTCGGGGTCGCTGATTACGAAAATGTGGTCAAAATGAAAATCCAAGATGCGCCGAGGAATATTTTCTGTTTTCCTATCATGGGTGTCATTTTCAAAGTCCAGTCGCGCAAGTGTCCTTTCGCGCAAGTGTCCTTTCGCGCAAAAGTCATTTCGCGTAAGTGTCTTGGCGCGCAAAAGTCCGTTTGCGCATAAGTCCAGTCGCGCAAAAGTCCATTTGCACAAGTGTCCTGGCGCGCTCAAGTCCGTTCGCGCAAAAGTCCAATCGCGCAAAAGTCCATGCGCGCATTTGTCTTTTCGCGCATACGGGTTCGCGCAAGTGTCCTTCGCGCAAGTGTCTTGATACCCCGACGTTTGGCCCCCAAACTGGAGCGGACTGGGGCTGCCTTCAGGCGGCTCCTGCCCAACCTAGGGGGGCCGAACGCCTCTTGCCAGAGGCTCTACGCGGGAGTCGTGCGGTCTATGGCCCTTTACGGGGCCCCGGTCTGGGCGCGTTCATTGAGGCAGCAAGCCGCCCACTACCTGAACGCGCCCCAAAAGGTGGTAGCCGTAAGGCTGGCCCGGGGGTACCGCACGATCTCCCGCGAGGTGGCGAGCCTCCTAGCCGGATTGCCGCCATGGGATCTGGAGGCGATAGTCCTCGCGCGCCTACATGAATGGCGCGCGGAGGCGCTACGCCGCGGGGAAACACCGCTGCCGCGACAAATTGTCGCTCAGCGGACAGACTTCCGGCGGGATCTCATAGCGACATGGAGAGAGCGACTGTCGCAACCCCGTGCAGGGCACGCCACGACAGTGGCGATAAGTCCCCTCTTTGAGGAGTGGCTTGAGAGACACCACGGCGTCCTCACCTTCCGCCTGACGCAGGTCCTCACCGGACACAGTGTTTTCGGCAGGTTCCTGCACCGAATCGGGCGGGAGGAAACGCCCGGGTGTTTCCACTGCGAGGATCGACCGGAGGACACGGTGGAGCACACGGTGGAGGTGTGCCCCGCGTGGGCGGAGCACCGTCTTGTCCTCGAAGCGGCGATTGGCGGCGGCGACCTCTCGCGTCCGGCCCTGGTGCAACCCATGGTCCGGAACGAGACGGAATGGGACGCCGTCACCTCCTTCTGCGAAGCAGTAATACTAGAGAAGGAGGTGGCGGAACGTGAGAGGGAGAGAACCTCACAGCGTCCCGGCCGCCGCCGGAGACGATCCGGGCGTGGCGTGGCCGGGGGCCACCACGTGGCCCCCGGCCACCGTAGGCGCTGGCCTGTGGACGGTGGGCTATGGGCTAGCTCGCCGTCCGTCCGTCCGACCGACGGCACGTTCGTGTTCCACGCGCGCCTCAAAGAGAGTCAGCAATAGGAAGGGATAAGAAGGGGCAATAGGGGGGGAAGGGGCAAGGACCGATGCCTGCCGGGGTTGCGGGACTGTTCGAAAGAGATACCGTGACCCCGGAACACAAAGGGCGATGAAGGAACATGGATGGGTTTTAGTCAGTAAAAATCAGTCATTTGATGATTTCCCATCCGAAATTATTTATTTTATTTAATTATTCCCATTCTGTTTAAATATTATTAAGTTAAAACTGTACAGTTTTTGCGGTGACAATATATTTTTTGTTGTTTGGTTACAATTTGTGTAGGTTGTTAGTATTAGTTTGATAAATAATTATAAGTAAATTTTACCTCATCATAGGAGTAAAAAACATAATCAGTTCCTTGATTGCCAATTTTATAAGACTGATTTAAGCAATAGTATATACCACTTTGTATTTATATAAATGCTTCTTAAAATTATTCGTATTATATCAGTTTTTTATTATACCTTATTTTTCTTTACATATTATTAAAAAAAACTGTTTTTAGTCATTCACAATTACAGTGCACACGCACAATTTCTGTGACACCCATACAATTTCGGTGGCAATAATAAATGTCTGTGGCTCGCCAATTTTGGTGGCCCAAATAACTATCTAAGTCATTTAATTATTTAATCCCCTTTTAGAAAATGTCTATATAATATGGAAACATTTCCACATTATATATACATTTTCTTAAAGTTTTATTCATTATTAAAGCATTATTATTGAAGTTTTAAAAAAAAACTTGAAAATTAATTTATTATTTATTTATTTAAATATCTAAAAAACTTAATCTATTACAGTTTGGTTTTAGCCACACATCGAAAACCTCTCAGGGCGTATCTGTGTGCTGGCGAGCCGTTCGTTTAAATTTTACAAAATGTTACAACTGCAATGCTATGTACAATAAAACTTACTTTTAAATGATGGTGATAAAATTTAAAGGTACATACATGCTTTAGGAGAAGTTTTCTATAAGGAAACGTTATGAATTATATTTATAACTTTTCGAACTCGTTTTGTATAGCGTTTGCAAGTCCTCTGGAAGTTTATTAAGAAAAAAAGGTACTAAATATTCTGCAACCCTCATCCCGTACACATTATTGAACGTCGGTAGGATGTATTTATTTTTATATGGTATCGTTCTCAGAAAGTCAGGTCTTGTTCTTTCGGTTAACAGCTCAGGTCTATTGACTTCCGTAAGAGTAAAAAATTCAACTTTATTGAACACATTCATAACTTGACAATATTTAAAGAGGTCGCCGTCATTGTTTTTGTATTTCTTTTTTATATGTTTTGGCGTGTGGTATCCGGCAGAGTAGAATAGAACCAACCCATTACACTCACGGGTGTCGTATAAGGCGACTAATGTCTGAGGCAGAACAACTTGCGCCTACGTAGACCAGAGAATGGGCAGCAGCGTTTTCTGTTAGTCTTTCATCACTGCGATCTCCAATCCGCCTGCCAAGCGTGGAGATTACGGCAAATTCCTCCCATCATGGGTGAGGCTTATGTCCAGCAGTGGATGTTATGGGCTGTTGTAGTATGTTTTGGCGTAAATACTTTTAGTATTCTTAGTTGTAACTTGTAAATATCCGTCAAGTATGTATGATAGGTTCTCCCGTAACTGCTGAGTCCGTAATTGATAACAGAGTCTGCTGGGACCAAATATAACATTCTAAGTATATTATATTATTATATTATATTCATCCTTCGTTTTGTAAGGCAGTTTATTATATTTAAGTATTCTGAGCTTACCTAGAATAGACCTCAGTTTGTTGCATACGTAGTCTTTATGCGGTCCCCAACAGAATCGGCTATCGACCATTAGACCGATATACATGTGTTTGTCGACTACTTCTACTAACGGACATTTGCAAGTCTGTGGCGAGTTATGCAGGCAAGTGTGTTCGTGTGCTATAATTGTAGGTATAGTGGAGCATTTGTTATGTGATGATTTGATGAATGTACGTAAACAATTTTTGTTTTTGTTGAATTGATTACTAATCCTACGTCATGAGCCCATTTACACACTTGGTCGAAGTTACGTTGATTCTTCAGCGTCGTGAATTTTCTTATTAGCGACTAGTATACACGTGTCGTCTGCGAATTGGTATACAGAACCTGAATTTACAACGTTATTCATATCATTAACATAAAGTAAGTATTCTGTCGGACCTATAATTGAACCCTGGGCCGTTCCTTGCGTAGATGGAAGCTTTGTACTATACTCATTTTGTATTTTAACCGTGTTGTATTGTTGTGTTGTTGTATTGGTGTGATAGTTTTTTAATAGTTCCAATAGTGAAAATGTCTATGGAATGAAAAATGAAAATGTCTATGGAAACTAAGTAAAAATTCGAGTTGTTGAAATTTACTCTATTATCGAAAATCCTTCCTCTGTGCTCATCTGTGTTATAAAAGGAATTATTGTGAAGAAACCGCTAGATCTAATAGCATGAAAGCATGGTTCAGGTTGTGCATTGCCGATTAGTAAATGAATGAATTAGGGACTTTCGTAAAGTTTTATAAAACCAATTTATTTGTGACAAACAATACTGTCGCAAAAGCAAGTTCGGTCCTGTAAAAGTATAACTGATATTTAACCTCTCCAGCCCGCTTAGCATGACCACCGAAGAAACGAAAGAGAATCGACCAAATCATCTTTTGTTCATCTGTCATTTTGTCGATTCAATGACAGCAAAATGACAGATGAACAAAATATTTGTCAATATTTGTAATGCTATTCGGGCTGGACTATATCTTTTTTTTGTATAAAATAGGAGTACTTATTACAGAGCAGATTGGAGGAGATGCAGGGATTTCAATCTGTATTCGGATAATAGAGGACTGCTTAAAATAATGTCACTCAATAAGGTCTATTTACTAGTGGATATCACTGCACCTGCCCATGCCGTACGAAGGGATGTCAAATGCGCGCTGAAATACACCTGAAAAAAAATTAAAATCGATATCCTCTTTACGAATTTACCCCGGATAAACTGAAAAGCCGCAACAGCTTTTTATGATCAACACAGGCAATGCAAAACAGGCTACCCAAAGACTTATAAAGCGCTGTTGCTATTATATACTACTTTATGAATCATGTATATGTCACGGTAAGTATGATACATTGAAAATTATTAATAATTATACACCATTATTAATAATTACCTCTAGATTTGGTAAATATGAATATGAAATAGAAATTCATCACTTTTAGCAGGTTTTATTAATAATTCACTACGCTCGTTGGTAAAATTAATAAAATAAGATTCTTAGTTACTTGTCCAGTAGGTATTTATTTATAATACCACAGTTTGTGCATTCCAAATCGTTTATTCTTTGAAAAGAAGAGCAAGAGCGAGGATACGGAGCAAGAGCAAATCCGGCAAAGAAAATTTATTATTTTGAATATAAGCGAGTTTCCAAAACATTAAATGAGTATTGTATTGCATTGTATTGTATTTAGCTACATGATTTGTTTCTGGTTTGAGTAACCTATAACTTTTTATATTATTAACTTTAGACTGACTGACACAGTCATTAGGAATAAATGCTGAAACAGCGAGACTTTAAGTCTTACGAAATATTATGTTCTGAAAGCTGACTAAAATGTGGATTAACCGAAATGTTGTTTATGCAGACGAATGTTTCACATCACTATCTTATCTCTAAACTGGACTGGTTCAAACTTGAAGTGCATGGTAATGACCACAGAGAGGTAGAGCAAGGGAAGCAAGAAATGTCATGGAAGGTTTTCCCAGGTTCTCTATGGGCCTAAAGTACACTTTTTGACATCTGTAACCTAGCTGTCATTTAGGAGTGTTCTCATCGGGGACTAAATCATATTCACGAATAATTTTTGAAATTGTTGGTTCTGGTGGAATGAGAGATGGAACGATACGTTACAGCAGCATTCACCTTGTGATTAACATGTATGTAACAAAGTTGTAGAAATTATAGATCCCAGGTGCTTAATTTCATGTTTCATTGGCCAAAAAGAACATTTCCAGACGCTCAATGTAAGCGGACCAGCTCTCCGTCTTTACGTTGAACTCCCGTATTTGACCCGCCGACATTTTTTGTTAAATAAATTTCCCTCGTCGCCAATTTTAAAAGAAAGACGTGTGCTCAGTCCTTGGGGTTTATTGTAAGAGAGCGAAATCATAGACCAATCCATGAAGGATGGAAATAACTACAGGCGTGTACATATACAACAATTTCTTCATCTAAATGTCTTTAGACTTTGAACTACGATTTTAGCATTATCAGTCGCGCTAGTAGATCATTGGTTTGAAATTCCATCATTTGTCGAGTTAATTCTTTGTCAATGATGTATAAAGGGTGTAAAAAGACCCTTATCAAAGTGGAAAGACTTGTTCTCCCCGTTATTACGATATTTTTTTTGTTCTGGACCGTACTTAAAAACCTTACCTCGTCCTAGTTACGTACGTATAAATTAACAAAAACGTCGTCGGAAACATTATTTAATTTTTTTTACATGTTAATCTCCACTTGTGGATGTGAGTCAACTTTGACAACAATAATATAATCGGCAATAATAGTAGGTATAATTGGCTTCTTTGGTGTGGGTTATGTCAAGTTAAAATACATGTAGGTATCTGCTGCAAATTACTTTATTAAGGCTGTCTTTATTGTTCACGGTTTACTTCAACAGAAATTGATGTTAGATGTTGACTACATCTAATTATGCGTTATTAGAGATCCAAGAGGTGAAGTTGGACACGCGAGTGTTGACAGCGGGGAATTGAGCATCACCGCATCCAATAGCGAAAGAGTTGACACCAACAACGACACCGTTGTGGTACAGAGGACCGCCGTCGTCAGACAAGCATTGACCGCGACCACCAGTGGGCCAGCCGGAGCACAACATGTTGGCGGTGATGAGGATATTATTGGCACCGTAGTTGTTTCTGCAGGTATTCTGGTTGATAGTCATAACCTGAACGTGACGAAGCTGCTCAGAGCCAGCGTGTGAACCATTCTGTGAAACAGAAACATTCAAATAAATTTCTGGTTTTTGTAATACAAACACTGACGTGAAAAGAATTTCAATTGAACACTGTTGTAGTAAGTACATTCTTGATGTTTTAAAACCATCATCAGGGAACTTACGTAAGTGACACCCCATCCGGCAGCCCAAACGGTTGTTGTTGTCAGCGATGATGTAGTTGGGGCCAGCAATAGAAGCGGGTTGGACATAGTTGTTATAGAAAATGGCTGAGGCAGAGCGCAATATAGAGATGTCACTATCACTCGTACTCGGGTTGTAAGAAGGATGGGCGATGATCTGGTTCACTTGGTGAACAGAACCGCGGCCTGTTACCTCAAGAGGAGCCAACACGGAGACGCCATCTGCTGGCTAGGTCGCCACTATAAAAGAAATAATAGTGTTTAATTATTTGAAACATCTTTTCGATATTTAACACTAGGCATTTTTTTTTTTCTAGCCTGCTCTGTCCCACTCCTGGGCAAGGGCCTCCCTCCACTCTTTCCATTTCTCGCGAACCCACGCGTCCTCCTTCCAGTTCGGACGGAACTTGTCCAGTTCGTGGACTGCCGCGACCCCGCCTCACTGTCAGGGCACCAGGCAAATTTTAAATTAGATAAAAGTGACTTACGCTCCACATTGAGCCGCTGTGAGGATAGATCTGCTGTTGAGGATTACACCACCGCAATCCTGCCAGTAAATGTTAGAGTCCCAAGAGTACAGGAGCCCAGCCATGGACGGATACTGATCAATCGTGGTGACAGAACCTCCTACAATCCTTTGGGCATGGTTACGGACGGCTAAACATAAGATTAAAAAAAAAAACATTTTAAATTATTGATCTTTTTACAAAAAAACAATGTTTTTTTAGTATCTCGAAGAAAAACAATTATAAATGGTTGTAAATTAAAATGATTACAGTAAAAACATACCTGCGACAGCCGCGAAGCAAAGGGCTAGCAGAGCGAAAATGCGCATGTTGTGAGATACTCGCAAACTACCTAACAGGTGCACATCGTTTAAGAAGATGCTTTTTATATCAATGGATTATTGACAACCAAATTATCTTTCGAAGAGATTAGTTTATTTTTTGTATTTTTCCTTTACCTATAGTAGTCTAAAGAGGTTAACAGATTAAGTAGAATTATGATAAAATTGTAGTCTTTATATTCATGTTTAAAACTGCAACACGGAAATATTATTTTGTGTTAATGTTTCTTAAGTAATAACAATAGTTAAAAACCAGGGTTCATAACTGACTACAATAAGAAGACAAGTTTAATAGCACTAGTAGCTTTTACAAAACGGAGAGTAAAGGATAAAATAGAAGCTAGTCAGTCTTAAATCATTGTGCAACCTCATATCGAAAAAGTAAAGTGTCACACAGTGTTAAAAACGAAACTACCTATTTTGCTGATATATAAGTCAAGAATTGTACTTGTTTAGGGGCAGTACAGGAGTTTTGTAAGTCTAGTCGTTAAGTACTCGACTCGCGGCTTGATAAAGTTTTCACGATGTGGTCATAGCTGGGCTTTGGACTAACTGATTCTTTGACAAAAAAAAACACATTAAAAGGCTTCAATTAATTCGATCACGATTTTTTTTAATCAGTCAGTAAGTTTCTTTAGTTTGAACAGAGGAAAATGTTAAAATTTAGTTTTTATCTCTTCGTGTGATTATTTCATTGGCAATTTTGCATTGTGGTATATACGTTGTAGCTGTTTATCTTTTACCTGCAGCGAACAATTTTGTCATAGGATTTTTCTCTTTATTAACTTTTACAAACATTCTAGTTACATTTTAATAAATACAAACATTGGATGTTTGGTACACACGTTTAGAAGCCGGTATTGACTAACATTTACAAAAAATGTGCAATTCTGACAATATTACATACATACGGGTTAAATTAATAACCTCCTTTTTTGAAGTCGGTTAAAAATAGCTTTTCAGCCAACAGTTCAGGGTTCAGCAAAATAATAAATATACTGCACTGAGTTGAAAGATGCTTAATCCGCTGAGAAACAATTATTGAAATTTTTAATGTCTAGTTTCTGGGAAAACACATAGACAAACATACATACATCTGAAATTTCACACACGTATTTAGAAGTGGCATGCAATTGGAGAGACTCATGTCCACAAATGGGTTGCTGTAGCCTGATGATGTTGAAAATGATTTAAAGTCCACATAGTGTAACATGTAAAAACATTATGCAATAACAACAATGTAACATACATAATATTTTATTTTTAATTCGATTAACTAGAGGATGTGAAAGTAGCCCTAACAAAGACGAAAGGCACTTGTTCTCCCAACGCCGCGTCGTGTCGATAATTTTTTTGTTCAAGACCGTGCTGTGTTGAACCTTCTAGTTACGGAGATATTGGTGGTCAAAGTTCCAACTTTTTCACATTTTTTTTTTTAAATTCCAGGTTCCATGTTATAACTTTACCAAAAATACTTCCACGATCCCCGTACTATTCAATGAATCCATCAGAACAATGATTTGAGTAAGTTGTTGAGGCTAGAAAGGAGGTGACTGCTGAGATCCACTGCAGGTCCACAATTGGTTTACCGCCAATAATTTAGTACTAAATGGAAAAAAGACTAAGTGCATTAGATTTGCTCTACCAAATGTCAAAAGTAGTGATTGTGACATAATATTGAATCAAGAGAAACTAGAATTTGTCGATAAAACGGTTTTCTTGGGAATCACGCTCGATTCAAGGTTACAATGGGGTCCTCATTTAACATCTCTTGCAGGACGGCTGAGCTCAGCAGCATATGCTGTTAGAAAAATCCGTCAATTCACTGATTTTGATACCGCGAGGCTAGTCTATTTTAGTTATTTTCATAGTATTATGTCATACGGTATTTTACTATGGGGACGGGCTGCAGACATCGAGTCTATATTTATTCTGCAGAAAAGAGCCATCAGAGCCATTTATGAATTACGTAGACGCGATTCTCTAAGAGAACTGTTTAAGGAAATTAATATCATGACAGTACCTTGTCAATACATCTATGAAAACATCATGTACGTTAGGAAAAATCGGCATTTATTCAGTAGAAGAGGTGACAGACACCACTATAACACTAGAAATAGGGACCAACTAGTTCAGCCAAGTTTCAGGCTTGCTAAAGTAGATTCATCTTTCATGGGGTACTGTTTGAAATGTTACAATAAAATACCTCCCCACATTCTTCAACTGAACGAGACGAAATTTAAATCTTGTATAAAACGCACACTATGTAGGCAAGCATATTATAAGTTGGGGTATTACATTAATGATAAAAATGCTTGGCTAAATGCTGGTCCTGCTCCACAACCATAGGGGGGGGGGGGGGAAATTAATTGATTGTTTGGGTCGGGCATTATTTGAGTCCATCGACACGTAAAGAAAAAGATGAAGAATTGATTCCCATGTTAATGTTTTGTGGAAGCTGCAGAAGATTGTAAAAATAAACTTGCATTAGGAATCTATATGATTCCAGTTCTTAGTATTATATAATTGCATAGCACATGTGTGAGTACTTTGTACTGTTCAGCCACCATTTACATTTATTTATATTTCATTGACTTGAATATGCCTTGGTGGCTGAGAGAATTTCATGCTCACTTAAATGTCTCGCTGATGGTGGCGGGTGTGTCGGGTCATTTAGTTCCCTTCAATATGGTTGAGTTGAATGGCGCCGGTACATGCGTCATGTTTGTGAACGGGCGCTGTTGGTTGGGACTGGTCATCTCTTAGCTGCCAAGGTTCATTTTAATTACTTTATTCGTAAACTGTTGATCTAATCTTTTACTCTGGACGCTCTTAGTGTGCACGTCTTTCTACATCGTTCTCACATATACATTCAGTCAAAAAAGTATCGGGAATGGATGATTTGTTTATGGTTCCAAATTCTAATTTTTGTTTTTTTGTAGTTGTTAGATTGGCACAACTGTTTTCCATTTTGGCGCGGAGTTTGATTTGCATCTGTTATTTATATTAAATACAGTGCTGGTTTTAGTAATATCATATATAGTGTGTATTGCGAATTTCATAATGGACAAAAATATCGAACAAAGAGTTTGTCTTAAATTTTGCATCGCCAATGGAATTTCGTGTTCGGAGTCACTGAAAATGTTACAGAAGGCTTACGGTGAATCGACTTTATCAAAAACTCGTGCTTATGAGTGGTTCAAAGCGTTCAAAAGCGGTCGAGATGTGATGGAAGATTTGCCTCGCTCTGGTAGGCCGTCAACGTCTGCAACTGAAGTTAACATCGCAAAAGTGAAGAAAATAGTGACTGAAAATCCCCATTCAACTCTGAGAGAGATAGCCGCCGAACTTTCTGTATCTCACGAGTCGATCCGTACCATTTTAACCAATCATTTGGGTATGAAACATGTTGCTGCTCGGCTAGTCCCAAAAGATCTGAATTTTCTCCAAAAACTCAATCGCATGAAAGTCGCTGAGGACATGCTAGAACGAGTCAGTTCGGACCCAACATTCATGAAACGCATTGTTACTGGTGACGAGACGTGGGTTTACGAGTTTGACATGCAAACTAGTCAACAAGCTTCGGAGTGGCGCCTTCCAACTGAACCGAAACCGAAAAAGACGAGAAGACCAGAGTAGTATGTATAATCTCAAAATTAAAGATGTAACCAAGATTTTGTAACAATATTTTGATTTTAAAAGAGTGTCCATGGAGTTTCTTGCCCGTTCTTCTCCATAGAGATCTACGCTAGGGAATGGGCAACTACAGTACTTTCTCAAGTTATTATGCCTTGTGACTGGGACTGTAGCTTTGATTTTCTTTTTTGTATTTTTGACATTCAAAAGTGCCGTAATGGTCTAATTGAAATAAATGCTTTGAGTTTGAGTTTGAGTTTGAGATGGCGAGTAATAGAGAAGTCCCTCTCATAGAGAACAGGCCTGTGTCCCAGCAGTGGGAACATTAATAGGCTGATGATGATGGAAGAAGAAGACATGCTGCGCTGACTCAAAATAACTTGGGATAAGGGCAGGAGAATAATGACATTGAATCCTACCGTAAAAGGTAATTTTTTACCCCAAAAAAAAAAGTCGTTTCCCAGCAGTTATTTTTACGTAGAGTTACTTAGTTTGTCGTACAGAATGCTTGGTTGACGGCGTCGTGAAGGTTCCGTTTACACCCTGTATAAACAGTACTTCCGTGGTTGTACGAGTAACAGGTAACATAATATTAGATCTCATAGACCAAGAGCAGCCCACTTAGCATGACCACCGAAGAAACGAAAGAGAATCGACAAATCTTTTGTTCATCTGTCATTTTGTCGATTCAATGACAGCAAAATGACAAATGAACAAAAGATTTGTCGATTCTCTTTCATTTCTTCGGTGGTCATGCTAATCGGGCAGGAAGATGATTATGATGCTCCAACCACCCACGGGGCTAGAAGTGTGGGCGTCAATAAACATTTGTTTATTGTCTTTCTTTTTAAAGCTATTTATCGTTACCCTCTACAGATCCAGTTCCTTCGTGTTTATTTATTTTACTTAAGCCAGCGGCTTGGCCAGTCTTTAAATCGGTAATAGGCGAGACGACAAAAAAATCTAATTAGTCCGTCAGGTAGATTCTCAAAAAAATATTTGACCCGTGTTTTTCTTTTGTTACGTAAACCAAAATTGACGAAGATATGTATGACGCTTTTAAAATTCTCTATACGTCACGCTTTGGTATAATTTTTAGCTAGTTCTGACGTCACGAGCCCGAGTTTTGATGAGTTGTATCTTTGTCAATATTCATTGATTTACACAAACAAAAAATACGTGTCCATAAATGTCCAATACTTTAACTGACGGACTAAATAGATTTGAAATTTTTTGATACTGTCGTCATGCCTATTGTACCACGAGACAGTTAATACAGGTTATAAACTATCTGTGTGCCAAAACTCATCCAAATCTGTTCAGTAGTTTTGCGTAAAATAATAACAAACATCCATCCATCCATCCTCACAGACTTTCGCATTTTTATTATTAGTAAGAAGTAAGATTTATTACAAAGTTTGTACTAGATAGGAAGCAATTGAAGCATCCTATTTGATTTGACTCAAAGAGGAAAATGTTGAAATATATTTTTGGAAATTCCTATTGTCCAATTTAACACCAAAATTAATCTCTTCACTTGATAAAATGATAGTCAATATGCGATGATATTAATATAATCAACTTGTCGTGATCAATTAATTCTCAACAAGTATCGACAGCATGGCAATCGACGGCTGTAGCAGGTATATTCTGACTCAACAATCATTTCACATGTAATTTCAACAACTAGCTTTTACCCGCGGCTTTGCTCCTGTTCATGTCGGAAATTTTCCCAAAAAACCCCTATTCATAATCCTATAGAGTCTGCTCCTTTTTCACATCTGTCACAAACCAAAACTGTTTTATATAAGTAATCTAAAGTTAAAAAAAATATGTTTGTTTCTTCGTATGCGCTCCCCTATCGTCCATCCGAATGCGAAAATCTATTCGAATCGTACCAACATCAAATATTAAGTTCAGCTTGCTATATTTTGTCTTTTAAATCCTCTACAAACGATACATTATTTTAGCTGTCCCCAGCAGTCCTCAGAGGATTGTGGGAGGTTCCATCAACACCATTGGCCAGTACCCCACTTTGGCCGGCCTCATAATACACCTAACAACTGGATCTCGTTCTATCTGACTTGTGGCGGTACCATCCTCAACAACCGCTCCATCCTCACCACCGCTCAATGTGGAGCGTATGTACCTTCTTTTCGAATTTTCGAAACATAAATCAAGTAAAATTACGAATTAAATTATAATTACACTAGCTGTTGTTGCCCGCGATTTCGTCCGCGTGGTAGTCAACATCAGACATCGTAAAGGATACAACCAATCACTTAAGATCATGGCTGACAGTTTGATTTACTGATTAATCGATCAACGCAAAACTGAAACTGCTGGGTCTAAAAGCATGAAATTTTGCACAAACGTAAAGTGTCTATGACAATATTAGATATATATGTATAGTATTTATATATCCTTGTCGTATCGTAGTATTAAATAAAATTATTCTATCATTTTCAGAAGTGACACCTACCTCTGCTTGTCTCTGCATCACCTAAAGGTTGACTGGTAGAAAATGCCGATGGCATTAAGTCCGCCTCTGTACTTTGTGCTTGAAGTGTTAAATAACTATATAAATAATATTTCTTTATAAACAACACTCTTAACCATTTTAGTGGAGGAAGCTTAAATAACATCATCATCATCATCAGCCTATAATGTTCCCACTGTTGGGACACAGGCCTCCTCAAAATAAGAGGGAATGGGCTATAATCCACCACGCGGGCCGAGTGCGGATTGGTAGATGTCACAAATGTTTTCGAATTTTTGGTTCTAGGACATGCCGGTTTCCTCATGATGATGTTTTCCTTCACCGTTTTGAAAGCAGTGGTGATGAAATAAATTACACAAAGTAATGCGCCTGTCTGGGTTCGAACCCACGACTTATTGTTCGTAAGTCGGGGTCGCCACCACTGGGCCACCGCTGCTCTATCGCAAATCGATTCCTGCGAATTTCAGAGTTTGGACTTGTGACTCATTTATTGACCTGGCAAAGCCACTTAAAGCAAAACAGGAAGGGGTCCCGGCCGCCGCGAGAGACGCCCCGGGCGTCGGGGGCCACCACATGGCCTTCGGCTACCGTAGGCGCGGGCCTTTGGACGGCGGCCTATGGGCTAGCTCGCCGTCCGTCCGTCTCATGACGACAGGCCGTGTCGACGGCGCGTTCGTGTTCCACGCGCGCCTCAAAGAGAGTCAGCAAAAAGGAAGGGGTCCGCAAGGGCCGATGTTTGCCGGGTCTGCGGGACTGTTCGAAAAAGATACTGCGGCCCTGTAACACAAAGGGCTAAGAAGGAACATGGATGGGTTTTAGTCAGTAAAAGTCTGACACTCCTTTCCGTTCCACCCAGAGAGAAGTCATTTGATGATTTCCCATTCGAAAAAAAAGGGGTTAAAAAGGGTTTAAAATGACGAAGTTTCATACAAACTTGCATTTTACCCCCTTAAAGAAATCTTTAGAAACCCCTTTAACCCTCGTTTCTTCCTCTGGGGAAGAATTTCGAAAAATCTTTTCTTAGTGCACACTTACGTCATTCAAGGTTTGTGCAAAATTTCATGCTTCTAGACCCAGGAGTTTCAGCTGTGCCTTGATCGATAAATCAGCCAGTCAGTTCATAATTTCTTCCCCCTTTTCACCGCCTTAAGGGTTGAAATTCTATCAACAACGTTGCGTTAGTTTCCAATCATAAGCCTAGACAGTAAATTTTGTGATTTTTACTTCGAAAGTTAAGGACTTCCCATACACAACTTCATCCCCCTTTTTAACCATTTGGGGTTGGAATTATCAAAAACGCTGAGATACGTACAAATTAATTTTCAATTGTCAGCCTAAACACAAAATTTGAAGATCCTAACTTTAAAACTAACGGACTTTCATATAAACTTCCATCCCCTATTTTACCCCTTTAGGGGTGGAGTTCCCAAAAATCCTTTCTTAGTGGATACTTACTCTTCACAAAGAACACACCCTCCAAGTTTCGTGTCTCTAGGACCAGCGGTTTGGGCTGTGCGTTGATATGTCACCCAGTCAGTCAGTCAGTTTACCATTATATATAAATAGATTCCCCAAAACAGAGGTGCAATCAACCAATGGCGTGTCCGTGTTGGCTCCAGTTTGGCTCACAGTGGTGGAGTTCTTCACAATGTGAACCGGAGGATCATTCACCCATCATACAATCCGAATACAAGGGTTAATGACATAGCTATCTTGCACACGGCCACCAACATCATCTTCAACAACAATGTTCAACGGGCTACCATCGCTAACCCCACCTATAACCTTGCTGACAACCAAGCCGTCTGGGCTGCTGGATGGGGTGACACTTTTGTTAGTTTACCTAAAACTATTACAGTATTTGTGTGCTTTTGAAAATGTTTTCTTGGTTTTTTAGTAATATTTGGATATTTCTATTTCACAGGCTGGTTCAAATTTTGGCTCTGAACCATCTGTTCAGAGCCGCATCTGACGCATCTCGTCACGTCCAGCTTGCAACTATCAACCAGTACACTTGTAGAAACTACTACGCTGTCCGTGGTGTCACTATCACCACCAATATGGTGTGCGCCGGCTGGCCCAGCGGCGGTCGCGACCAGTGTACCTTTGACGAAGGCGGTACTCTCTACCACAACGGTAACGTCGTTGGTATCAGATCTTTCGGAATTGGATGCGGTTAACCTGAATTCCACGGTATCAACACTCGCGTGTCCAGCTACACCTCTTGGATACAACAAAACGTAACATAAGAAATGATTCGTTTTAAATATGTAATAAACTCTTATTCAACAAATCTATGTATTTTTACTTGACAGTTTTACAAACTTACATTGCGAGAATTCATTGCATGTTATTTATTGAAAATGTAACTTTATTAATCGGACCCCATAAAAATCCCACTTTGATTTCCTACAAATTGTAATATTGGATACTATAAAAACAAATATCTATATTTTTGTGTATCCTAATAGTACTCATTTTGGTGTCATCAAAATACTAAACAACCAAGTAACTGTGACCAACTTCGATGTAGCGCTTGCTGTTCATTACCGTGGCACCACTCGCTGGGCTCACACGTATTTAGTCACAGTTCTAACCTGACCTATTTGATCGGAGTTCCTTAGATTAGTTACTGCTACCAAAGGTCATTGGGTGAAATCCGACCCAGTTACTGAAAAATTGTGTAGAAAAACCAAACTAATTAGTTGAAGATTGATGATTAAGATCTACTTGCTACAACGCCATCTATGACAATATGGTTGAACTCAAACTCAAAGCATTTATTTCAATTAGACCATTACGGCACTTTTGAATGTCAAAATTACAAATAAAAAACAAAGCTACAGTCCCAGTCACAAGGCATAATAACTTGAGAAAGTACTGTAGTTGCCCATTCCCTAGCGTAGATCTCTATGGAGAAGAACTCCATGGACACTCTTTTGAATCAAAATATTGTTACAAAATCTTGGTTACATCATTAATTTTGAAATTATATATATATGTGAGAACGATATAGAAAGACGTGCACATTAAGAGCGTCCAGAGAGGAAAAAGACAACAATTTAACAACGAATTAAAATGAACCCTGGCAGCCAAGAGATGACCAGTCCTAACTGACAGCACCCGCTCACGAACATGACGCGCGCATCGGCGCCATTGAATTCAACCATATTGAAGGGGATTAAATGACCCGACACACCCACCACCATCAGCGAGACATTTGAGTGAGCATGACATTCTCTCAGCCACCAAGGCATATTCAAGTCAATGAAAGATAACTAAATGTAAATGGTGGCTGAACAATACAAAGTACTCACACATGTGCTATGCAATTATATAATACTAAGAACTGGAATCTACACAATGCAAGTAGGTATATTTTTACAATCTTCTGCCGCTTCCACAATACATTAACATGGGAATCAATTCTTCTTCTTTTTCTTGTTTGCGTGTCGATAGACTCAAATAATGCCCGACCAGTACAATCAATTAGTTTGCCCCTATGGTTGTGGAGCAGGACCAGCATTTAGCCAAGCATTTTTATCATCAATATAATCCCCCAACTTATAATATGCTTGTTTTATACAAGATTTAAATTTCGTCTCGTTCGGTTGAAGAATGTAGGGAGGTATTTTATTGTAACATTTCAAACAGTACCCCATGAAAGATGAATCTACTTTAGCAAGCCTGAAACCTGGCTGAACTAGTTGGTCCCTATTTCTAGTGTTATAGTGGTGTCTCTCACCTCTTCTACTAAATAAATGCCAATTTTTCCTAACGTACATGATGTTTTCATAGATGTATTGACAAGGTACTGTCATGATATTAATTTCCTTAAACAGTTTTCTTAGAGAATCGCGTCTACGTAATTAATAAATGGCCCTGATGGCTCTTTTCTGCAGAATAAATATAGACTCGATGTCTGCAGCCCGTCCCTATAGTAAAATACCGTATGACATAATACTATGAAAATAACTAAAATGGACTACTTCTTTATTGTATTATGCCATTTGTGGCTCAAACAGGGCACGGTCGTGCCAAGGCAGGGTCGATGAAGCAGTACCTCCGGAACAGCCACGGTGGATAAAGTAGGTGGACATGCGTGGTGGTGGCTGTAAGTTTCGGTGACGTGCCGAACCTGCCAATGTTCAAGTCCTACTTATAATTTCATAATAAATAGCCAAATAAAGTACAACTAATGTTATCCAATACTGTGTTTTTCTGTACGAATATTACCCACAAAGTAAATAAACGCCCACTGTTCTTCAATTTTAAAAAATAAACTATCGGGTAAAATCTGTATTGAGAACTTTATGAACTCCGTGATCTCTTTCTTTTCCCTTCGTGGCTTATTGTAAGAGGGGCACGCACGTGTAACTTTTGCAATGTTCGGTATGGTCAATGCGTACCGCACTAATTGCGACTGATTCTTCATCGCTTGTCTTTGGCCAAAGACGAGCAACTGGGCACTAATTTTTTTCAGAGTTGTAATTGGTTTTGACGTGCTATCACTAATCGGGGTCAAACAATAGGGGGCGTATTTGTACATCGTAGTGGCAGTGACGGTGGCCGGTGACTAGTCAAATCTTGCTTGATCGGAACTCGGCTGCGAAGCGCCGTAACGTTGCTAGCTTGTATGATGTAAGTAGAAAGAAATTTCAACCTTATCCCGGCTACGCTTGACGTCATGGTTGTCATTTCCCATGACAGCCTGGTGGCGTCAACGGGTCAGAAGTGACGAGAGGCAACTTGCGCAAATCGGCATAGTTGGCATGTATCTGTACGTATCTACCTTTTCATCTCTTCTGCGATGGATAGCGACTCGATCAATTTTGTTCTAGCCCTGCTTATATCCTTTTCATTCACATCGTATAGAACATCCACCTGATATTAAAGGAATTTCAGAAACGCGTTCTATACCAGTTCTTCTAAACGTATGTTGGCAGAAAGAAATAAAGGAAAGTGTGTTTATTGCAGCGGCACATGCCGCACTCAGTGAAAAATAATTTTCGCTTACAGTGCAAGTGCGTCTGATTGTAATGGTGGATCATGATGAACACAAATGAAAGCCTGCCTGGGTTCGAACCCACGAGCAAGAACTCTCATGCATTTAGAGTCTAGACTCAGCAGTCTAGAAATTAGGATTTAAAATAAGGAAAAGATACCACAGAAAATCATCATTTGCTTGAATTAAACGTTTATTTCAGTCATTTATCGAGTTCTTATGAGTTTGATTGGATCCAAGAGGTATAACGGGACACGCGGGCGTTGACACCGGGGAAAGCAGCCTGAGCGCAGCCAATACCGAAAGAGCAGACACCAACAACGACACCGTTGTGGTAGAGAGGACCGCCGGAGTCTCCCTGGCACTGGTCGCGACCACCGCCTGACCAGCCGACGCACAACATGTTGTCTGTGATAGCGATACCACGGACAGCGTAATTGTTTCTGCAAGTGTTCTGGTTGATAGAGCGAAGCTCGACTTGACGAAGCTGTTCTGAGCCTTGATTTGAACCATGCTGCAAATAGAATCATCCAAATATCAATTTTCGTTCAAACAAAATGAAAACAAAATAGTTTTCAAATGAAAAACAAAAACTGACAACTGAAAACTTACGAAAACGTCACCCCATCCTGCGGCCCAGACGACTTGGTTGTCAGCGAGGTTGTAGTTGGAGCCAGCGATGGAAGCGGCGCGTACATTGTTGTTAAATGAGAAGGTGGAGGCGGAGCGCAAAATACAAATGTCATTGTTTTCAGTGTTTGCGTTGTATTGTGGGTGAATGATGATCTGGTTCACGTTGTGGACAACACCACCGCTGTTGGCCCAGGTGGAACCGACACGGATACGCCATCTGTTAGCTGCATCCCCACTGCAAAAGTTATTTATTACTTAATTATCTCGTCTTTGCAATACGCTTCAAGCAAAGGACCATGGGCAGTTTTCTATGAAATCTGATCATAAGACTGACTGAACTGACAGATAAGAAATATACCTCAAATAACTTTGTTTTGTAATTGGCTCTGCCTCTGATGTCAAGCCACATTGATACTTTTTTTTTTTTTTTTTTTTTTTTTTCGGATGGGAAATCATCAAATGACTTCTCCCGCTCTGGGCGGAGCAGGAGGGAGTGTCAGACTTTTACTGACTAAAACCCATCCATGTTCCTTCATCGCCCTTTGTGTTCCGGGGCCACGGTATCTCTTTCGAATAGTCCCGCAACCCCGGCAGGCATCGGTCCTTGCGGACCCCTTCCTTTTTGCTGACTCTCTTTGAGGCGCGCGTGGAACACGAACGCGCCGTCGACACGGCCTGTCGTCATGAGACGGACGGACGGCGAGCTAGCCCATAACCCACCGTCCACAGGCCCGCGCCTACGGTGGCCGGGGGCCACGTGGTGGCCCCCGACGCCCGGGGCGTCTCCCGCGGCGGCCGGGACGCTGTGAGGTTCTCTCCCTCTCACGTTCCGCCACCTCCTTCTCTAGCATTACTGCTTCGCAGAAGGAGGTGACGGCGTCCCATTCCGTCTCGCTCCGGACCATGGCTTGCACCAGGGCCGGACGCGAGAGGTCGCCGCCGCCAATCGCCGCTTCGAGGACACGGCGGTGCTCCGCCCACGCGGGGCACACCTCCACCGTGTGCTCCACCGTGTCCTCCGGTCGATCCTCGCAGTGGAAACACCCGGGCGTTTCCTCCCGCCCGATTCGGTGCAGGAACCTCCCGAAAACACCGTGTCCGGTGAGGACCTGCGTCAGGCGGAAGGTGAGGACGCCGTGGCGTCTCTCCAGCCACTCCTCAAAGAGGGGACTTATCGCCACTATCGTGGCGTGCCCTGCCACATTGATACTTGCCGTAATAATAATGAATTAGATATTATTTTTGAGCTATGATTCTAGATATACTCCAATTATATTGGAGCTTCGCTCATTTCGACCAAGACCTGAAAAAAAATACTTACACAAAGCAGTGAGCAGCAGACAGGATAGACCTGTTGTTCAGGATGGTACCACCGCAGCGCTGCCAGTACGTACTCCAGTTCCATGTGTATATGAGAGATGCAATAGTGGGGTACCGGTCAATGGTGGTGACCGAACCGCCAACAATCCTCTGGGGATTGGCGGGGACGGCTGGAAATAAACAAAAACAGAAGATTTTATAAGCTTTCTCTTTAAATTACTTCACACATTGGATTGTTACACAAACTAAGTAATTAGATAGAAAATGCAAGTTACGTAATACATTGGCGTTCAGCAATAGTTATTTAAGCAACTGTTGTATAATAAGGGGTATTAAAACACGAATGTGGGTTTATAATATATAAGATAATAGTATCACATGAGTGTTTTAATTATTAAAATACACAAACAAAGTACATAATGCAATACTAATATCGGACAAAACTGGCGGGATACAACGTGAATTTAATTATATTATTTATAAGAGTTCACTTCATAATTATTGGTATACAAAGGAGTTTATGAAGAAGATATTGTTACCTGCGACAGCCGCGAAGCAAAGGGCTAGCAAAGCAAGGATACGCATATTGTTAATTACTCGCTGACCTGACAAGTGTGGTAACTCGTTATGAATGAACGGTATTTATACTATTTACTCAGGGTGGCTATCAATATATCAAATCCAATAGATTATTATTTTTTGTATTTTTCAAAGCTTAAGATGTTTACACAATAACTACAATATTATGTTAATGAAACATTGGAAGATGAAGACATGCTGCGCCGACCCCAAATAATTTGAGATCACGCAACAATAAAATATGCAGCTTTGACATCTATATTGTCTTTTCATTTTCTGGATTTATTTTGGGCTCGGCTTAACATATTTTCTACTTCTGTAGTCGTCATTGCAGTAATCCTACCCTTTCTAGTAATATAATCTTTGGCAAAATCCTTCAATCGCTTCTTTCATTTTGCCTCTCTTATTTCTCTCTTAGTCCTCACATTTTCTTCATGAGAACTGATTTCCACACAAGGTTTCAGTATTTCTTCTTCTATCTTTCTCGTGTGGTCAGTGCCTAGCCTGGTGTCAGAGTTTTTTGCTGCCCATGGGCCTCTGACTTGGCTTTACATGCCGTCGAGAAATATCTAGGTTTCAGGTTAACGTTTCAGTTATTGGTGCCTTTTGCTCTAACAATAATTACTCAGCAGCTTACAATACTTACATTGAGCAAGTTTCTAAAATTATAAAAAAAAAAACCAGTGTGAAAAGTTCTTTACAATTTCGATAGTAGATGTTTGCCTTAATCTTTTTTATCATCATCAATCCAATAAAGAAAATAATTAGGTACCTATCGGATGTTCCAGGGGTTTTCCATCCGAAAACCCGAAAAAAAAACCCAAATGCTACGCGATAACGTTTTCGCATAAATCATTAGTTCGTCCCAATGTATTACCACTAGAGTAATACAGACAAATAACGGAATGCCCATTCAATCTATATCTTCCATAAATGTTTTGGTAGTTTTTGTGTCCATCTGTGTAACTGCGTTGTTCGTATAAACTGCGTCAAAGATTTTAATTCTTGCTTCACGATCATTAAGAGAATTAAATGCGATTCCGCAATAAATTCTGTAATGTTAAAGTGTATAACATGACCAAAACATCGTTTTTAGGGTTCCGTAGTCCGAAGAGGAACCCTTATAGTTTCGTCATGTCCGTCTGTCCGTCCGTCTGTCCGAGGTTTTGCTAAGATACCGTTAGTACTATAAAGCTTTAATTTTCTATGGGTGTGTATATCAATTACACCAATAAAGGGTAAATAAAATTTTGTAAAATATTTTTTTTAGGGTAGCTCCCCTACGTGTGAAGTGGGGATGAATTTTTTTATCGTCGTCTACGCCATCTTGTGGGGTATCGTTGAATAGGTCTTTTAAATGACTTAGTTGCTAATGTTACTTTTCGATTTAATGCCCCATTTATAAAATATTTAACCTTAAAGTGCAATTTTTTGTCCTCTAAAAGCTGGCTTTAAAAATCTGGAAAAACTGGAACTTAGTTAAATTATAGTAGTTAAGATAACTTTATTAGTTTAGGAGTAATAGTTGTTGAACTTGGGTTTTGGATAATTTTGTACCAAAATATACAAAATGCAGAATAAATCGTTCTATATTGTGATAACGGGCTCCTACGAAACCCCATACTGCGCGTGGCCCGACACGCACTTGGTTGGTTTTTTTTCTTCATAGGACGTAAGTACTTACTCATTTAATGTAAAAAAAAAACTAAATTTTACCCCGAAAACCAAGAGAACCCCAGGCAGATCGTTAATAACAAAAAAATTGGAACTTAAAAAAATTTTACTTCAGTTAGTTTACTAATCGCTTTGGGAAGTATCTTAATGTTTATATTACTATCTCATCATTAATTTGACTGAAGAACGTCCACTTATAGATCTCTCAAGAAAGTATGTGGGTACAATGTGTTGATTATTTAATTAATTAAATATAATTCTTCTCCACCTCTCCTTTGCGTGTCGATGGACTCAAATTTTACCAGCAGGCCTAACCAAGTTACAAACGTTTCATATCGATTCTCTTTCTACAATCGTAAACGCCTCGGCGTAAGCGATTGTAGAAACCGCTAAATTGGTAGCTAAGTTGACACGACTGAGTCGATCGCTCGTTCTTTAATGTCTGTAGAAAAAACCTACACTTTAGTCTATGGTGAGCGTTCCTACCAAAGAGTATAGCGATCAATATTGTAGAAACGATAACATTCTATTCTATCATTTTGAACGATGTAAACTTGTCTACGAATTTTCTGTTGGTTTGTGTTGATCACGTGATTTAACGTTGAGATGATGTCATTCTCATACATTCGATTCGTTTTTTACTAGCGTTAACGATTGTAGATTGTCAACTTGGCTAAGCCTGCTGATGTTTCAACGTGGACGAGGGGAAAGCTGTATGTATGTAGGTATATGTACTTTAACCTTCTTACGAGTAACTCCATAGGCAACTATGTTAATAGTGATTGATCGCAATTAAGTCCTCATTCATGAATTTTCCTTGATAAAAGTGGTCTATTTGATTTCAACTGTCGACTCGGCTAAACTAGAATTTTCAATGATGCCATCATCATGAGTCGTTAATTTAGGTGTTGCTTGTTGTTGGTGAAAACGAGTAAAAATGTTGGTTATACTGGGATAGGAAAGTCCTATGAACACTGTTTTACAGTAGTCATCTCATGTTTGTGTAAATGAGTTTCTATCTCAGCTCTGTTCCAAGCCTAGTTTTAGTCCAGTTCGTTCCTAAAATTTTATTTCCAAATTTGAAATTATATGGTTAGTAAAATGAGAGCGAGCGAGCGGTGGCGACAGTGCAGCTTCTTGAGTCGCTCCGCAACGTCAACTTTAAGGCGTTCGTGGTGCTACGTGTTATCTGCACCTCGTCTTGGAGTAGGATTTTTGGTCGCAGGTAGTGGTGTTCCGTCGCTTCCACGGCGGACAAGTGCCACACGAACGCACAGTGACATAGTGCACAAGTGAAGTGTTACTAACATAGTTTAAATGTTCTATATTTTTTGTATTTTATCATATGTATGTTAGTCTGCAAGATAAACACGAGTAGGTATAGCTATGGGCCAAATTTTCTTGAAAATAAATGAATATTGTTGTTATTGTAATTGGCTTGATAATTTATTGATACTGACATTATTTGTTCAATTTTGCATGCCAAAACTCAGGCAGAATGTACCCGGCTCACTATATTTTCTAACAACTTTATTGTACAAATACCTACATTCTATGCGAATAAATGATTTGATTTGATTTGTTGTGAACCAATATGGCAATATGTCTGTTTAAAAAAGTATTTTTGATTTTTGGAAAGATTTATTTCATTGCAAAATAATCATCATCGTCCTACAACATTTCACTGTTGGACACAGGCCTCTTCAATCGCACGCCACTCAACTCGATTTTCGGCAACTCTCATCCAGTTGCTACCAGCCTTAGGTCCCCTGCTTAGATCGTCGCGGCATCCCACCTTACGCTTGCCGATTCGCGGTCTCCACTCAAGAACACGTCTACCCCAACGGTCCGATGACCATTGCCGTGCCAGCCATATTAACCGTAGAACCGATGTTCTACGGTTAATATGGCTGGCACAGTGCCTCTTCAGCTTACTTATTCTGTGAGCTATGTCGACAACTCTGGTTCTCTGTCTAAACTCGGTATTTCTATGTCGGTCTAATCAGAAATATCTACCGTAACTCGATCGATTTTTTAAACACCTTAATACAGTTTTTCTTTATTACACGACTGCCCAAAAAAAGGAGTGTTATGTTTTAATTTCGTTCTTCGTTTTCCTTTAACTCTATTCAGTTAAACCACGCCTTCATTGTTGTTTAAATTATGTAACGCTGAGAAAATATTACTATAAGTATATAATAAATAAATAAATAGTGCTAGCCTAGTACTGTCCCACTGTTGGGATTTTGTCACAATTTTGCTTTTTATATATTTTTAAAGAAATTTTAATTTGCTCTTACAAGATTTTTTACTTCAAAAGTGTCAACAACATAAGTAATATAAATCAACAACAACAAAAAAAATCAACAACAATCTGTTTAAGTTCATATTGATCTTACACCACTTTTCTGAGCTTTAAAAGCTTGCTCTGTACACGGCATCTAAAAAAAAGTGCGCAACTTGGCAATTAGTGACTAAAACAACTCACGAATGCACTCCCATGCCGTAAAAATAGTTAGGTATGCTCTAAATAATAGGTTTAGTACAAAACTCAACCATGATTTTACGGAGTTTATTTCATAAAATAACTTATTCCTATGCGTTGGATTGGATCCAAGAGGTGTAGCGGGATACACGAGCGTTGACTCCGGGGAACTGCGGCCTAGCGCATCCGTTACCGAAGGAGCAGACACCAACTTGGACACCGTTATGGTAAAGAGGACCGCCGGAGTCCTGTGAGCACTGGTCGCGACCGCCAACATCGAGAACACCGGAACACAGCATGTTGTCAGTAAGCGAAGGGTAACGAGTTCTGCAAATGGCCTGATTAATTGTAAAGATCTGGACGTGACGCAGTTGCTCAGAAGGAGATCCACCCTCCTGTAAAAAAGAAACAATAAATATCAAGAAAATAGTCATAACATTTTTGTAGAAAAGACCAAGAACTATAAATAAACTTACAGAAGTCAATCCCCATCCAGCAGCCCACACGACCTGGTTATCGGCCAAATTATAATTGGCACCAGCGATGGACACGGCACGGACATTGTTGTTGTATCCGATGGTAGAGGCAGATCGCAAGATAGCGATGTCATTGTCAAATCCGAATTGGCCGTAGTTAGGATGGTTGATAATAAATTGTACGTTGTGAACAACTCCACCGCTACTGGCAAAGCTCGAGCCTACGCGGAACCGAAATCTATTAGTAGCTTGACCACTGCAACAAAAAAAAATTGGTTTTACTTGATTTTTTTGTCAGATATCATTATGACTTCTGAACAAAGCTCAATCATTGCTCCATCATTTTTAAGTACCATACTATTATCGTAACCAGGATAAATACTCTGCAAAAAGAAATATACTTACATGGTGCAATGAGCAGCCGTCAGAATGGATCTATTGTTGAGGATGGTTCCACCACATGACTGCCGATAGTTGACCAGATCAAACGAGAAGAGTACACCGGCCATAGTAGGGTACTGTCCAATTGTGGTGACAGAACCACCTACTATCCTTTGAGGATAAGCTGGGACCGCTACAAAAAAAAACAAAATTAAGTGAAAAATTAAATACGGAAAGTATGTGCAGTGGATCCGACCGATCTACAGTCGAAACGGTTCCCACGTCGACATTACTGGCAGTTTCAAAATGGCTGACGGCTTCCGCGATCAGCCCTCAGCCTTTACCTCTTCCGTGAGATGATGGTCGCTCTTACGTCAAACATCTAAGAAGAAGCACCCTGTTTTTGTGTGTTAGCCAATGACATTTTCCTGGTTGCCGAGAGCTTCATAAAGATCCAGAGCAGATTGGATGTATGGTAGTGGAAACTGGATAGTATTGGCCAGAGATTAAGCAGAACCAAAACACCTTTACCAAAAGGGAGAAGGAGAAAAATGATGCAGAATATGTTAATGATGAAATAAAATTTGTAGTGGTAAATCGTGAAGACTCGGGCGCACAATCCCGTTTACTAAAGTCTACAAACCTGCCACAACGGCCACGCAAAGAGCCAACAGAGCAATCACACGCATTTTGCAGACCACAGAAAAGTGAGTAAATACCAATACAACTATGGCTTTTATACCAATACATTATAATCTTGAAAACAATAATAATCCATTGAAGATTAAGAGATTTCATTGAGGATAAGTCTATAATACCCCTTTTATATTTTAGGAGTATAAGTATGTATTAGTTTGGTACATGTTTGAAGTTGAATTTAAAATACTAGCTTTTGCCCTTGGCTTCGCACCTAAGTAGGTTGAAAATTATCCCGCGGAAACAATAAAATGAATTAACAAAAGTAACGTCAGATGTCCCTTTTATAATTAAAATCCGTTCCGGCTGAACGCATTAGAGTTACTTAGCAGAACTGGAACTGAAGAACAAATACATGGCTTCTCATTAATTTTAATATTGTTATCCTAAATACTATTAAAGTGAAGCCGGTAGTGAACGGTAAGATCTTTTTTATCAAAAAGTAATCAATCACAAAATTGTTGTTTTACACCTATACAATGTTGGGGAAAGCCTAGTGAGAAAACGTAAATATTTTGATAATACCAGTGTTATCAAAATTTGATAATCGTAAATATAATTTGTCGGGAAACTCTCCAATGACTAAGTCCTTTTTAGGTTACGAAATATATTTTGAAGATTCACAAATTACAGATAAAAATTATAAAATTGATTTCTTATGAATTAGGTTTAATATATCAGTGTCCGTTCCCACCGAAGTAAGGTAAAGAAAACGCGATGACAATGGTGACGTCTGAAGCGCGGTGTCGTAATACGAACGGTCGCTTTGTCGGTACGATGTGCTGAGCTTGCAGGTTAGCATCGTAACACCTTCCCTGCCAGATGAGCAACTATTTGGTGACCTTGAAGCCAAAAGTTGCGGCTCTTCTTTCATTTTCTGTTAGCTCGGTATTAGTTGTTCCAGTTGTAACATTTACTTACGCAGCACGACGGTGGCGGCAACGAATGAAATAGCAAATGCTCAGTGCGCCTGTACCGAATAAATAGTATGAGTGAATAAAATGGAATTGTGGTATGGTACATTCCAATCGTGTCTAATGATTCAACAGATATTTCGTCTTGCATGGTTGTTTTTTATTTGACATAATCTGGTGGACGATCCTCTGCTCGCATAGGTGCCAAGAGTTGACCTTCGGGCATTCAGCCTCTATATACACAAATTCCTGAGAATTGGATGCTATATAGGGTGCAGGTGGTACTATAATAACGCTATTGTTATTTGGAACGGGGCACAGTTCATATAACTGGTAGTAAATGTAATAGGAAACTTTATGACTACTACAACTGTGGACTCGGTAAAATATGAAGCTAAGTTAAGGATTTCGTAATCATTTCTAATATCTAAGTCAATGATTTCGTTGGAACTATAAATGTGTTTTAGTTGGCTTATCATATTTTTAAGATCTTTGACAGAAAGTATGGAATGATGAACTGATTTATCTCGACTAAAGGCTAATATATTTTCTATTTTATTAATTTCACTCAGTAGTTCTTGTACATTTTCGGTCAAAATCGCGAAAAGTTGCACAAGATGAGCGTAATGAATTATTCGCTCATTATCATTATTAGTCATATTCATGACATAAGAAAGTGCTTTTTCCAATTTTCTCTGATTAATTGAAAGATTGCGGATGAAGAGAAATGACAATTCAGCAAAACCAGATAGGTTTTGCTGAATTGTCATTTCTTTATATAAAGTAATATGCTTGTTAAACGATTGTGACATAGTTTGATCGTGTTTATTTAATATACGTAATGCATTTTCAAATTTCAGAGCGTCATCGTTGTCTAAATTTCCAGAAATACTTTTGATGATTGTGCCTATTGGATTGATCAGTCCTCTCTTAACTCTGGTTGGCCTAAATGTATCTAATTGCACCGAAACTCTTTCTAACTTCGTGTATACATGTTTAATCTCATTATTGAAGAGAGCGCTGTCTTCATGTGATAATTTATGGGTAGCGACAGCGAGTTGAGATTTCATAGTGTTGACTTGTGATTCAATTTCTTTAAGGTCAATGTCTTGCAAGAATGTGCGAAAGTGAGATATAATTTTGGTAGCGCCGAGATTAAACGGTAGTATACCCGGTCCATTCTCCAGGCTGCCAAAACGTATGTCTTGAGCACCAACTAGGAAAACCGGCAGCAATAATAGATACCTGTAACATGATAATGGAGAATGTCATTTCTTTGGTGGTCTTTTTAACCGTGATTTAGCGACCGGACCACGACTTTTTGCGGTGTAAATGTGTACAGGTAAGTTCTTATGTACTTTGTCCTGTTAAATCGAGGTGCCAATTTTTGTCTACTTGCCATTGGATTTCATAATTTTACAATCTAAAACAGGTTCTCTATCATTATATCTATACGATCGGATAGTGCAGTCATGAATAATTTTATACACCGTTTCCATTCTAAGTTATAAGTTTGAAGATATCGGTCCGTCATATTTAAATCAATAGGATTTCGAGGATCAAAATGTCCAGAAATGACATCAAACGGTCTACACTTGGTTAAACTGTGGATAGAACTATTGTAAGCGATTAACGCATACGGTATAAGACTTCAGGTGGGCTCGTTTTTATGCTAAATAACCGTAAGTGTTGAAAAAGCGTACTGTCGAACGTTCTATGATACCGTTTTCATTTGGTGCATATGCACTAGTCATATGGTGTTCTATTTTATGCAAACGGAGAAATTCTGACACTACTTGATTACTAAATTTGGTACCTTGATCCGTAGTTAAATTTAAAGGAAACCCATAGTGAGTACTGAAAGTTAAAAGGGATTTTAATATATTAGGTGCAATACAATCGGGTAAAAGATACGCCTGCGCGTATTTAGAAAATGAGTCTATGATAGTCAAATTTTTGTCATGGTCAATAGTCAGAACGTCTGCGTGAGCTAATTCAAATGGTTGAGTTGATGGAGGTACAACTCTGAATTGCTGACGTATTGGATTTCGGTCATATTTTACACATCTGCATATATTACATTCGTTTATATAGTAATATCAGTTTTAATTTTCGGCCAAAAGTAACGTTGTGCCAGCGAAATGTAAGTTTTGTTGATTCCGCGATGATTGGTCTTGCCTTCGTGGTATATTTTTATTATTTCAAGTTGGTTTGACTGATCATTAAGGCTTAGTACCTCATATTTGACTAAAACTAAGTTCATCGCTGAATTTTCAAAAGTTTCCTGTAAAATCGGTATTATACTCAGCATTCTTTCGATAGGATTTACAAGAATCGCTGTCCGGAGTTTCGGATCGACGTGGGACTTTACAGCGTTAATAAGACTACCTTCAATGCTATGTTCGTTAATGTCTACAGTAGTTTTCTGAAAGGACTGAAAAGGCTGAGTTGTGGTTGGTCTACTTTTAGGGTTACCATTTATTATATTTATGAGTAACTGCCTCTTAAATTTATTTAAAGGTTCGTCTGATATTGGAATTTCCAGAACAGGGTTTTCTAAACTTGTGTGTATGGTTTCAATATGTGGGGAAGCTGTACTTTGTTGATTCTGTGGGTCACTTGATCCTCCATCAAAAACTGAGTGAGCCGTGAGGGTTGATGACGAATGTATCGGGCTGTTTCCTTCAGCAGTTAATGTAGAAGATGTATCCGAGTATGCCGTTTCAGAATGATTAACGCACAAGGACATAGTTTCATTTTGGTTGATTTGAATACGTGACAGAGCATCCGCATTAGTATTGATTTTACCTTTTTTATGGACAATAGTATAATCATATTCTGCTAACCTTAGTCGCCATCTTGTGAGACGTGATCCTGGTTCTTTGAGATTCATAAGCCAAATTAAGGGTTTGTGATCCGTTATTATTTTAAATTCTCTGCCGAAAAGGTAAGGCCTGAAATATTTTGTAGCCCAGACTATTGCGAGTAGCTCTTTCTCGATCGTAGAGTAATTAAAGTTCAAAGTTCTAGACGCTATGGTATAGTAGGCTATGGGTTTGTCAGAACCGATAGATCCCTGAGAAAGTATTGCTCCTAAAGCCACGTTTGAGGCGTCTGTGGTTAAAATAAATTCTTTGCTAAAATCTGGATATGTTAGAATAGGTTGTAAGAAGAGTTTTACAGTGTTTAAAGCAGGTCAAGTAATCTAGAGTCTAATTAATTTTAGCGCCTTTTTTAAGACATGACGTAAAGGGTTTAGTTACACGTGCGAAATTCGGTATAAAACGTCTGTAATAACCAAGTAAACCCAAGAATGCCTTAATCTGCTTAGGAGTTTTCGGAATTGGATAATTTACAATAGGTGATATTTTATCCGGGTTCGGCTTCCACCATCTGTGGTAATTATATGACCAAGATAGGGTGTTTCATGTTTGAGAATTCTGACTTAATCATCTGAATTTTTAAGTTTGAATGTCTAAGACGTTCAAATTTCGCTCGTAAATTAACAATATGTTCTTGCAAGGACGTTGAAAATACCAAAATATCGTCCATGTATGTGGTACAATTTGGCAATCCGCGAAGGACATTGTCCATCACACGTTGAAACGTAGCGGGAGAATTTTTTAATCCCATGGGCATTCTAACATATTCAAAATGCCATTGCTCTACACTAAATGCCGTTTTTGGAATATCGGACGGATTTAGCTGAATTTGTAGAAATCCAGATTTTAAATATGTCGAAAAGTATAAACATCTGCCTAACTTGTCTAAAATATCAATCGGATTTTTATCATTAATCGTTTTTGCATTGAGTTGGCGGAAATCAATGACTAAGCGCCATTTGACCTTACCAGATGCGTCCTTTTTTTTAGTACTATCCATAAAGGAGCGTTCCAAGGCGATGAAGATGGTTGAATAATACCTTGGTGTAACATCGATTCTATTTGAGTTTGTACTTCTTTCTTATGTACGTAAGAGTATCTGTAACTTTTACTGTATACCGGGCTATCGTCTACGGTTCTGATATGATGTTTGATTTCATTGCTAAAGGTTAATGGTTCATTTTCGAGATAAAATACGTCAGAATATTCTTTGCAAAGGTTAATTAAATTGGCTGTTTCTTCTGCATTTAAATGTTCTATGTGCAGGTGCGATAATACTTGCTGAGTTCGCATCTCGGTATTCACGGTCGTATCTACTCAAGTTACTGGCATTGTTTGTTCGTTAAAAATATGTGCAAAGATAGGTTTTGTTTTAGAAATAACAATATCATTATCCGTCGGATTTCAAATTTGTAAATTAGTATGATTATTTTCGGCGAATGTTAAACATTCGCTGATGAAGCAAGCAGAAATTGAAATTGTTCTTCAATGTAAATGTCTCCTTGCGCAATATTACTCGTAGTTGGCACCTTGATTAACTGAGTAGTTTGTGCAGGTATGGTGATTTGATAAGAATTTAAACATTTAGGATTATATAAAACTATTGGAATTTGAGTAAATTTAGTTTCTAACGTATGCGTAGCAAGGTCGATTTTTGCATTCCATTTTTTTAATTGTTCGCAACCTATCAACCCATCGATGAAATTATGAAATCTAAATAGGTATAATTTTATCGGCATAAAATCTTTGAATTCATCGAAACAGGGCACAGTTAGTGAGTGGTAATTCTGGATAGTCACGTGGGTATTTGTGACCAAAAAGGTGTCATAGACAAGGGGGATATGCGGGTAAATTTTTTCTGCCGCTTCCGGGCTTATAAAGGACTCATTTGCGCCTGTATCGATTAAAAGTTTTATTGGTGGATTATTTATTTGAATATAAGGTAAATGGCGTTTACCGTGCAAATTTAATTCTATTTGAAGGCATGGTCCTCCGAGGTTGGGTTAAAATTTGAACTTTGAAGGTTCTGTCCATCTTCAAAAAATAGATTTTCAACGTCAAGGTCCGTCAAAAAAATGTTAGGGTTACTTGTATCTGTATTAGGAACATCAGTGTTCTGGATATTGTAATCATAGTAGCAATTATTTTCGTTAAACAATTCGTTGAAGTTGGCTTCTTTAATCTGAGGAACGTTATTCACATTCAGCGCTAAACTGCGTCAGCCATTATAGATCGTGGGTGGCAGAGTACGCACAACGTTACCCCGTTGCGCGAACTCTGCCGCCTAATGCCACTCATAGGTTTTGGATAATTATTCTTAGGTGCTTGGTGTAGTGGGATTCAAAAGCCAGTTGACATGTTGGTAGGAACATTTGCCTCCATTTGGCCCCGAACATTTGTTGAGTCTTTGTAGGTCTCTGGTAGGGTTGTCTGAACTGATCTGGTCGTGCAGGTTGAGGGTGATATTGTGGTGGATATTGAGATCCAAACGGCTGGATTTGAGGTCTCGGGTATATTTAAAATGTTGGATTTGGATTTGCTGGCCTAACCGAACGAAAATGAGGGTGTGATTAAGAAGTAGTGGTAGTTTTTCTTTTGCTGGTAATGATTTATTTCGTTTTTGGAGATATAATATATTTAATACGTCTTGAGCGTATTCAAGAGCGCTTTCAAGAGTTGAAGGTTTCCTTCATCTTATCCTCGATCCTAGTGGTTCTTCTAAACCTTTCAAACCCCTTTCGATGTACGTCATAATTGTTCATAACAAGTGTTGAACTTTTTCGTAAAAAACTTGTATCGAATCGGTTCCTTGTACTAAGAGAGAGAGATCAGTATACAACGACGATTCATCTCTGTGATCCGAAAATGTATTAATTAAGGTTGATCTTATACCATTCCAGTCACTTGGAATTCTGTTAGTTGCCAAAGTACGTGCAGCATTACCAGTAATCTTGTTTAAAGTTCCATTAATCAAAGATAAGTTCGAAAGTTGACGTCCAGATTCTGGACTGACATAAGTGAGCACTAATTGATCGCACAAGTTCAAAAATCTAGTTAAAACATTTGGATTTCCGTCAAATTCCGGAACTAGTCTAAGTGATCTATAAATCTTATCTGATAAATCTATTTGATTCATGTCGAGTGTAGAACTACTACTCGATTCCGTCATGTTTTAATTTTTTTTTTATTATATCTTCTGAATTACGAAAGGCGTCACTTCGCGCTATGCGGAGTTGATTACGCCTACTAAAACTAAGGTCCCTATTACTACGTGGGTGAATTTTTTTGGAAAATTACAGTACCATCCTGTGTTAGAAATATAGCAACCAATAATAGGACTTATGGTGTAACATCGATTCTATTTGAGTTTGTACTTCTTTCTTATGTACGTAAGAGTATCTGTAACTTTTACTGTATACCGGGCTATCGTCTACGGTTCTGATATGATGTTTGATTTCATTGCTAAAGGTTAATGGTTCATTTTCGAGATAAAATACGTCAGAATATTCTTTGCAAAGGTTAATTAAATTGGCTGTTTCTTCTGCATTTAAATGTTCTATGTGCAGGTGCGATAATACTTGCTGAGTTCGCATCTCGGTATTCACGGTCGTATCTACTCAAGTTACTGGCATTGTTTGTTCGTTAAAAATATGTGCAAAGATAGGTTTTGTTTTAGAAATAACAATATCATTATCCGTCGGATTTGAAATTTGTAAATTAGTATGATTATTTTCGGCGGAAGTTAAACATTCGCTGATGAAGCAAGCAGAAATTGAAATTGTTCTTCAATGTAAATGTCTCCTTGCGCAATATTACTCGTAGTTGGCACCTTGAATAATTGAGTAGTTTGTGCAGGTATGGTGATTTGATAAGAATTTAAACATTTAGGATTATACAAAACTATTGGAATTTGAGTAAATTTAGTTTCTGTGTTGAACTTTTTCGTAAAAAACTTGTATCGAATCGGTTCCTTGTACTAAGAGAGAGAGATCAGTATACAACGACGATTCATCTCTGTGATCCGAAAATGTATTAATTAAGGTTGATCTTATACCATTCCAGTCACTTGGAATTCTGTTAGTTGCCAAAGTACGTGCAGCATTACCAGTAATCTTGTTTAAAATTCCATTGATCAAAGATAAGTTCGAAAGTTGACGTCCAGATTCTGGACTGACATAAGTGAGCACTAATTGATCGCACAAGTTCAAAAACCTAGTTAAAACATTTGGATTTCCGTCAAATTCCGGAACTAGTCTAAGTGATCTATAAATCTTATCTGATAAATCTATTTGATTCATGTCGAGTGTAGAACTACTACTCGATTCCGTCATGTTTTCAATTTTTTTTTATTATATCACTTCGCGCTATGCGGAGTTGATTACGCCTACTAAAACTAAGGTCCCTATTACTACGTGGGTGAAATTTTTTGGAAAATTACAGTACCATCCTGTGTTAGAAATATAGCAACCAATAATAGGACTTATGTACTTACATGAGTAGCATTGCTTGCGAGCGTTGTTTCATCGATTTTTGGATGTCCCAATCTGCGTCGCAACAGCTTCCTTGACAGGCCTCCATTAGGTTCTTCGTCCAGACAGTTGATGCGGCGTTTTCCAGATTTTTAGGTATTTTACATCACCACACCTTAAGTCTGTAACGAGCACCAAATATGTGTGGGGCGTGTGTCGAGAAACTCTCCAATGACTAAGTCCTTTTTAGGTTACGAAATATATTTCGAAGATTCACAAATTACAGATACAAATTATAAAATTGATTTCTTATGAATTAGGTTTAATATATCAGTGTCCGTTCCCACCGAAGTAAGGTAAAGAAAACGCGATGACAATAGTCGGTGACGTCTGAAGCGTGGTGTCGTAATACGAACGGTCGCTTTGTCGGTACGATGTGCTGAGCTTGCAGGTTGGCATCGTAACAACTTAAAAATAATCCTACTATTTAATTTTGTTCATTGCATTGGTCCAAATTAACTTGAACTGTAATCGTCATATCTGGCAGTCATTTGCAAATAAAAGGGAAGTACCCACTTCAAATATAAAACGAAACACCATGGTTACCTACTTTTTATAAAAGTCTCGTTTTACGATAGTTGTTTTATAGAATGATCATTATAAGAGCGGAATAAACGAGCATCAAAAGATGGTCGGAAAAAAAAACTATGAAAGGCATTTTACAGTAATTTATTTTAGTAAATCATGCGTTAGAATCTTATGCGTTAGAAGAGATCCAAGCGGCGTAGCGGGAAACACGAGCGTTGACTCCGGGGAACTGTGGCCTAGCGCATCCGGTTCCGAAAGAGCAGACACCAACTTGGACACCGTTATGGTAGAGAGGACCGCCGGAGTCCTGTGAGCACTGGTCGCGACCGCCAACGTTGAGGACACCGGAACACAGCATGTTATCAGTAAGGGTAGAGTAACGAGATCTGCAAGTGGCCTGGTTGATTGTATAGATCTGGACGTGGCGCAGTTGCTCAGAAGGCGATCCACCCTCCTGTAAAATAGAGACAGTTAATATCAAGAAAGTATTCAATAAGACATTTTTTTTACAACCAGCAGAAATATAAATAAACTTACAGAGGTCAATCCCCATCCGGCAGCCCACACGACCTGGTTATCGCCTAAATTATAATTGGCACCAGCGATGGACACGGCACGGACATTGTTGTTGTATCCGATGGTAGAGGCAGATCGCAAGACAGCGATGTCATTGTCATATGTGTTGCGATTGTAAGCGTGATGGTTGATAATAGATTGTACGTTGTGAACAACTCCACCGCTATTGGCCCAGCTCGAGCCGACACGGAAGCGCCATCTATTAGCGGCATGACCACTTGAAAAAAACAGAAATATTCAGTTACTTACTTTGTTTTTTATCAGAGCGTAAGTAAGCAAGGCATTTTTGGGTAAAAGAGTGAAAAGCAAATTTGAATTAAACAATAGAAGGAAGCAGGCAGGACTCATTTCATTTTCATAATTTTAAATTCAAATAGACAGGCCGGGTTTTTTAGCTGTTTGAACGACTTTTTCAGCCTTTTAGTTTAGTAGAGTAAAATATATCAGTTTCAAGTACCATACTGTCATCATACCCAGGACAAAAACTTTACAAAAAGAAATAAACTTACATGGTACAATGAGCAGCCGTCAGAATGGATCTATTGTTGAGGATGGTTCCACCACACGACTGCCAATAGCTGTTCAGGTCCCACGAGTAGAGGCAAGCGGCCATAGTGGGGTACTGTCCAATCGTGGTAACCGAACCACCCACTATCCTCTGGGGATTAGCCGGGACCGCTACAAAAAAAGTACGTGTACTTGTTAAACGCTAGAATAATAAAGTCGGCACCAGCACAATATTTCAGATTGTTTTTACAGTTTGGGTATAATATGAAACTAAGATAGATAAAAGAAGTATTAAAGTTATTGTATTGTTAGTGCCCCAAGTCCCGGTCTACTAGCACTCGGCATTACTGGCAGCTTTAACATGGCTGACGCACCTGGAGCACCAAGGGTCGGCACTCAGCCCTTTACTATTCCTAGTAATAATAGCCGCTCTTATATCAGACATTCAGGAAGAGGCCCCCTAGATGTTGCTATTTGCCGACGACATTTTCCTAGTTCCCAAAAGTGGCCAGAAGTCTAGCGCAAATTGGATGAATAGTGGTAAAAATTGGAGAGTGTTGGCCTGAGATTAAGCAGAACCAACACAGATTACTTGTAGCGCCAGGTTTTAGAAATAACTTGAGGTCCAAGGGATAACCCTCAAGTGACAGAACAAAACCTGCTTGTCCGTAGTGACTTGTCGTAATGTATGTGAATCGAACAAAGGGCTTGAAATACGAATGCGGCCGAGAATACGAATGTTGAGATGTATGTGTGGAGTGACGAGAATGTACGGGTAAAGTAAGAAATGAATAAGTAAGAGGAAGTAGAACAGCTGCGGGAGAAAGTTAAAAGAAAACCGTTTGGCTTTGTATGGGCTTAAGATGAAAGGGATAACACACGTGTTTCCAAAAGACTGATGAATATAAAAATTAGGGATAGGGGAGAAACAAGCCCAAGATGTGTGTAAATCTTGGAGACTTGTGTGCAGAATCCAGGTTACTAAAGTCAACGAACCTGCCACAGCCGCGACGCAAAGTGCCAACAGAACAATCACACGCATTTTGCCGACCACAGAAAAGTGTGTTAATGCCAATATTCTCGTAGCTATGGCTTTTATACCAATAATAATGATAACGTTTACAAAATTAGTAACAATAATCTTTTGAAGATTAAAAGGATAAGTCAATCCCTATTTATAATAGTAGTAGTAAGATATAAAAAGTACGTATACATATATGTATGTATATACTGAGTAAGTATTGATAAAGGAAAATTTATAAAACTAGTTTTTACCCGCGGCTTTGCTTGTGAGAGTTATGATGCAGGTGCCTAATTTCATGGAAACTCGTTAAGCCATTAAAGCGTAGGAGATAGTAAGGGTGGACAGACAGAATTTCTTCTACTGAATCTTTCGCAAAGGCAGAATGAGATAACGTAAATATTTTAGTCATAACAACGTTATCTAAGAGCCATAAATTGGCCAAATGTTTTGCCTGTGCCGATAATTATCCATATCATACTTAATCTACAATTTATACATTGGATTGGTCCAAATTATAATAGTGCATTGGTTTTTTTGGCTCTTGTATGATAGGAAGGCGCTGTTTGTAACATTTTATGAAGTTGTCTTGACAAACAAGATGGCGACGTTCATGCCGATAATGGCCACGGACTCAAGGAACCATGAAGTGCACATTAGTCTCTTGGTCAATCATTTCAAAAACCGAAAAGGAAAATTTTTTAATGGATGTAAAAATACCCTTATCGAAGCCGAAAGGCACTTTTTTTCTTCGTCATTGCGATGTTTTTTTGTTCTGGATCATACCTGGGGACCTTCTAGGTAGTTACTGAAATATTGGGGGTCAAAATTCCTACCTTTTCAGTTCTTTTTTTTATGTTATAACTTTACCTTAAATACCTCCATGACCCCCGTGCTATTTAATGCGTTACATTGTATCTTACAGTCATCATCATCATCAGCCTATAATGTTCCCACTGCTGGGACACGACCTCCTCTCAATAAGAGGGAATGGACCACGCGGGCCCAGTCGGAATGGTAGATGTCACATGTTTTCGAATTTTTGGTTCTATTACATACCGGTTTCCTCACGATGTTTTCCTTCACCGTTTTGAGAGCAGTGGTGATGAAATAAATTACACAAAGTAATGCGCCTGTCTGGGTTCGAACCCACGACTTACTGTTCGTAAGTCAGGGCCGCCACCATTGGGCTACCGCTGCTCGCTTTTAACCCCCCAAAAAAAAGTCGTTGCCCAGCAATATTTTTTGTGTAGAGTTCATTATTTCCGGTACAGAATGCTAGCTAGATGGCTGCGTGAAGGGTACGTTTACACCTTGCCTACAAAAGGGACAAACGAAACTCCATAGTAACTTACTCTGTAAAATACTCGATAAATTAAAGAATTTGTAGGATTCTGAGAAAAGTAAAATATAATATTTAGCTAGTATACATTTAGGGACATCAAAATATGTCGCTTGAGAAGGTATTAAAACTAAAAAAAACAGTTTGTAATAATTTATTAAAATCAATCACTTCTTATGCATTGGAAGAGATCCAAGAGGCGTAGCGGGAAACGCGAGCATTGATGCCGGGGAACTGTGGCCTAGCGCATCCGATACCGAAAGAACAGACACCAACAACGACACCATTGTGATAGAGAGGACCGCCGGAGTCCTGTGAGCACTGGTCGCGACCACCGACGTCAAGCCAACCTGAACATAGCATGTTGTCGGTGACGGTTATACCTGCGGTAGCATAACGGGCTCTGCAAGTAGCCTGGTTGATGGAGAAGATGTTAACGTGACGTAGTTGCTCAGAAGGAGAACCGCCCTCCTGTAAAAAGCAACAATAATATGAAAACAACATGTCAAGAAAAGACACATTTTGAACAGCATTTAAATGATAAATAAACTTACAGAAGTCAAGCCCCATCCGGCAGCCCAAACGACTTGATTATCGGCCAAATTATAACTGGCACCAGCGATAGAAGCAGAGTGAACATTGTTGTTGTGTACAATGACGGAAGAAGACCGCAAGATAGCTATGTCATTGTCCATTGTGAAAGTGTTGTAGTAAGGATGATTGATAATCAATTGTAGGGTGTAAACAACACCGCCGCTATTGGCCCATGTTGAGCCTACACGGAAGCGCCATCTATTAGCGGCATGACCACTGCAAACGAGAAGCAAAATTAAAGTCTTAATTTATGCAAGGCAAGTACGGCCGATTTTTAGTTACAACCGAAATTATACTTTTTGTGCCTTTGGGATGCGGGATAGCTGGTGGTTTTCGAAAATAAATCGTACTTCGGGCAAGTGAAGTTCAATTCAAGATCTCCGCTCTTCCAAGATCACAAGAAGCCAATATTGTATAAAGTAATATCCTTACTGAGTGCAGTGAGCAGCCGTGAGTATGGATCTATTGTTGAGGATGATTCCGCCACATGACTGCCGATAGCTGACGAGGTCAAACGAGAAGAGGCACGCAGCGATAGTCGGGTACTGGTCAATCGTGGTGACGGAACCTCCCACTATCCTCTCAGGATTAGCAGGAACCGCTAGAAGAAAAACATAGATAATCATGTTTCGTAAAATTAGGGCAAAAGGCAAGAAACAAATGAATGCTTTCGGGCTAAAAACTAAGTGCACTTATTTGTTCCTTGTTACTTTAATTACACACACTATAAAGTGAAAATTAAACCTGTACAATCATATTTTAAGTTCCTTTCATATACAACGGTCTACTAACCTGTCACAACCGCAATGCAAAGTACTAACAGAGCAATAACACGCATTTTTGTCGTCCACAGAAATCTGTGAAAACGGCAACTTCAGCTATGGCTTTTATATCAATTGTTATAGATTGTATTATGTTGGCAAGTAACGATAATAATATTTTAACTAACGATAAAAAGACAAATCAATCACAACCATTCTTTGCGCTGACATGCTGAATTATGTGAAAATATAAAATGCTTATAAATTTATAATTCATGTTCAGCATAATGATTTCAGTTTTTGTCTGCCAGTCCACAAGATTAATTCTACACTACCGCTCTTGTTTTATGTTCACTTCTCAGCGGATCTAATGTGTTGTCGGCGTTAGTATACTTAGAAATCGGTTTTCAATCCTTTAAGGCATAAGAACCAGTTAGAAATTCACGTTACACAGGTCATATTTGGTCCGTAACCATGATTTTTACGGTTAAACTCACACAAATGTGAATCAAGCCTTGCCTAACTGTCCTAAACATTGTTGGGAAAGACCGAGTGTGATAACAAACATTCGAACGTATTCTAGTGTTATCAACGTGCAAAGTCACCAAATATTTTTGCTGATACATAACAATTAATCTAATACGAATACCCAAATAAAAACTTTATCTTAATCTGTTTGTATGTAGGAAGTTGTAGGATTGATTATAATGATGAACCCCAGTTTATAAATAAGAAAACGACGAACAAAGACTCAATCTGGGGACCGGTCTAATCAAGATAAATTGTAATCGCGAAATTTTCGACACGTTGTCTCAGCAACCGAATGCTCTACCCAGTGTACATCTCTGCAATGTATTTCGTGAAGTAAAGACATTTTATATTAGTATATAAGACCAGCGTTAGTCAAGTTTATACCAATCCCATGACAGTTACTTTTAACCCAAAAGAAAAAAAAAGAAAAAAACCACACCCCCCCCCCAATAAAAATTAGGCTTTCAGATGGGAATCCTTTATGTTGGTGAAAATGGGCATTCAGTTAGATGTGACTAATTAGTCTTGATTGAAAAACGGGCATTAGGCTTTCAGATGGGAATCCCTTATGTTGGTGAAGTTTTTTCAACTACTTTTATTTCATAATAATCATACATAAATTATTTTCACGCAAACTATCTATCTTTATTTTGGTATTCCTCTTTATTGGTATTTATCGCTTATTTGATAAATGCGTGTACCAATTATTTTTCTAGTGTTTTGTCATTTTTATCTTTAGGCCAGTGCTTCAAAGGATTTGAAAAATGTACTACTTACATATGCATGAGTAGTAAAGAGGAAACGTGTGAGAGAAAAGGAGGCTCTCCGTCACCCACAAATAAATTAAGTTATGGGATGAAGAATAAGCAAACTGCAGTGGCAACGGGTGGCCCATTATTAGCCGAAGAACCGATGTTCGTTGAGGATTTTTTATCTTCTTTATTTAAAAGGATTTTTGTACACAAATGCGACGATGCTTCCTACTTTTACACATATCAACTTACTTCCTAAACTAATTTAGCTTATCAAAACAACACATAACTGAATGAACTTAATCTCATTTCTTTATCTAATAAAAAACTATTAAAAAGTTTAGCTGTTCTGTCCGTCGGGGTAAACGTATTGTTGAGTGTAGACCGCGAATAGGCAAACGTAAAGTAAGACGCCCTCAGGTTAGTTGGAGCGTAGTAGTATTTAATGAGACTGGCTGGATGAGAGTTGCCGAATCGAGCGATTGTAGAGAGTGGACTGTTGTAGGCATATGATGATGAGCAGGAGTATACTGTACAGTGTCCATACTCTAATTTGTAAGTACCGTTAAAGGTTTGACAGTCAGTCCATAAAGTCCATAATAATTCAGTGGCAATCCACGCTGACGCATAGTACGGACAGGAAATAACAATTTACTCTTATCATATGATCGATTAATGTTCATTCATTAAATTGTTTTTATCTTATCACCACGAATAATATTATTGTTGCTGTAACTCACTGCTGCTTTTCTCTTAAGATAAGGTAACAATTTCCATGTCCAGCTTTAACCATTAAGTCTGGTCAAAGTCGGACACATTATGGAAGTGTGTATCAACATCATGGTTATATACGCGGAATATAGTTTCAGAAAGGACGTGCTCTAATAGTAGATACTTTTCTCGTTAAACTTTCTTTTTTAAAATATCTTGGGTATTTAGTGTATTTTTGTTTTGAAATTGATTTTAGGTTCACATTCACACCTGTTTTTGTAATTAGTTTCTTAAAAGTGATTGTTTTGAAATCCTATTAAAAAGGGGAGGAGCCAGTTTTCAGCTGCATCCAGATATTTATTTATTTATTAATATAGGTTCACCAACATCTTCTGTGTACAGCATTTAGGTACGTTACATAGATTTAAAAGTAACTTACACAGTCGCCAATTACAGGTTAACCAGCATTCACAAAAACAAGTGATAACATAATAGAAAAAAATAATAAAAATTGAAAACGAATGGCTCTGGACCATGAAATACAATAGTAAACCTTACATTTAAGAGTTTACTTGACTTACGAAACATAACATCATCAACATTATTGAGCACATTAATAACATTATTTAGGAAGCACTGTAGAGAATCAAGTTTGACAGGCATATAGACAACACATAGTGCAATTTTTTTAGATGGAATGACTGGAAGCCGATTCCAACATTATTGAGAAAAGGCTAGGCAGATGATGATGTAAAAAAGAGGAGCTTAAACCACAAGCCGTACAAAAATGTAACATCTAGGCTGCTAAAGTAGAGAAAAAAGTTCTCAAAGAAAACCCCCTAAACCCGAGCCGAGAATTCAACCAAGTCCTTGTAGCACTAAACCAGCAAGGCAAGACAAGCCCGCCACACTGTTCCCAAACCACTGTAACTCCTGAAAGCCAGAATCAACAGTGGCGACCACCAGAAAAGCGTCGACACAATAAAGCTCGACGAAGTCCCAGAGAATGAATTTAACTGTCTTGGATCCCGCAACGAAATTAATCGGAAAAGTATAGTGGAGAAGTAGGAAAAAACCGTAATTTCCACTGCCAAGCAAAAAAAACAAGCCAAGTAAACCAGCAAGGCAGTCAAATGTTATCATATTTTAATCTCATAAGTACGATGATTTGTAATCTTTCAGTATCTAGTATCACATCAATGGTAGGTATGCGCCGGACAGTCGTGGTTGATGTTATAAATATAACTGTCGCACATATCATTCGAATATGTTTGTGTGCGAATTGTAGTAGTTGTATTGTATTTGAGAGCAGCGGTGGCCCAGTGGTGGCGGCCCCGACTTACGAACAAGTAAGTCGTGGGTTAGATCCCAGACAGGCACATTACTTTATATCATTAAGGAAAACATATGTACACAACACAAGTGCTTACAGCGAATAGTTTAGCAAAATGTCAAAAAAAATCCTTAATAGCAATTTATTTTTCATGCTATGTCCCTACTCCTAGAGATGGCTTTTACCATAACCAGATGTGACACAGAGTGATGTAGCACACTCTTATCCTGGACGACGTTTCGGATCTATTGTTAGAGTGGCGGATTTTTCTATTGACATACTATACAGTCCTAATGCATTTTCACTGATGTGTATGACACTTTCGTACTTTAGCTATGATATACGTATGTTCAGAGATCATCAAATTACATATATTATATAGTAAATTCACTTTTCGTGGTGACAAGTGTGACCGCGTTTTTCTTTTAAGCAACGAATTCTAATGATTTCTACACCATCATTAATATTATTAATTCCGCCAGGTTTAGGTGTATAACACATTAATATTAAACTAATATAATTTATTAAAAATCAATGTTTAGTTATGTCATAAACACAGGGGCGGGTTGCAACAGTATTTTGTATTTTAAACGTCTCACGGCCCACGGGTTAAATTTACCTACGTTACTAATGCGAACATTATCAGTAGCCTCAGTATTTTGCACAAAGCGAGTGCCATCTGACCCCAACTCAATTACGGCTGATATGTCCCTATAATTAGTTTGACTGAAAGTGATGGCTCAGTTTAGTTTTTAAAGCCATCTTGCTAGTTAAACGTTGCATCTAATAACTGAATGCATTAGACCGTATTAATTGGAGGAGCTCTAACGCAAAGTCTATTAGACTGTTATTAGTACAGAGTAGTGCGTCAAACAGTGAAGGAAAACATCGTGAGGAAACCGGCATGTCCTAAAACTAAAAATTCGAAGACATGTGACATTTACCAACCCGCACTGGGCTCGCGTGGTGGATTATAGCCCATAAGAGCCCATAAGAGGAGGAGGCCGTGTCCCAGCAATGGGAACATTATAGGCTGTTGATGATGTAGACTTGCCGACTTGCCAGTCAGAGGTGGTAATATGTATAGTTCACGTCGAACGTCACTCTAGTGAGCGCACACAATTCAAAAGCGAACTCATTTGTTTTTAATCGACTTCCAAAAGAAGGAGGTTAACTATTCGTCTGTTTTTTTTAATAAAGTTTGTCATTGAGGATTCTCAACAACCAACCTTCGAATTACAAATGATGTTTAGAGAGAAGACCAGAAGCCCTAGGGCCGTTCGTGCCTCACATAACTTTCTAAGTGAGTTCGAACGATTTCGTAATCGATTGGTTTTCTTTTAATAAATGCAGCAAGCACAAGTAATGTCTTTTATATCTATACTTATTTAAATAAAATCTTAAAACGAAAATAAACATTAGCTGAGTAACGAGTATTGGCACAGGATATTATATTGACTAATATTTTTATCCGCGCATTCCTACTTGGCCCACAACTCTCAGTTATCTTGTAATAACAAAAAGTTACTTAGAAACAATCATAGGTACTTCTGGCGTTTGAATCGTATATGGACATCTTTTTCCGTTTCATAAATACCTATGTAGATGTATGTGAAATATTTTCTGATTCAGTAGTACCTATCTGTTTCTTAATTATAAAGGGTGTAAAAACCTCTTAACGAATCCGAAAGGCACTTGTTCTCCCTTTCATTGCGATCATTTTTTTGTACTACACACAACATACCTGGAAACCTTCTAGTTACGGAGATATTGGGGGTCAAAGTTCCAACTTTTTTTTTTTTTAATACTAGTTTTTAATGTTACATTTGCACAATGTTTTGAGTGCGTTACATTGAGTTCTACCACAAAAAATGATTTTTCACCCAAAAAAAAAAAGTCCTTGTATAACAGGGACTCGTGACTATATAACATCTTCTATAATAACAGCCGCACGGGTAGGTCTTCAAGGTACAGCAACGCTTACCCAGATTGGGTAGAGGAGGGGTTACCATCACTAACATACCGGATCTTGCTGTACGAGAAACGGAGGGGCCGTTTCTCGTATAGCAAGATGTTGGTCACAGCTGTCATTCATTAATTATTTTTTTCGTCATGTGCTTCTTCATCTTTGACATACATACTTTACGAGCAGTCACAATCCCAGACTTTCCAAGGGGTATCGTGCCACCTAGTATACCGGCTTGCGGAGGTGATGAAGATCTATTCTAAATAAACAAAAATATCCTTTTTAATCCCGTTAATTCCCTACAAAAACTTTCCAAACGAGTACTCCCAGATAAATCCATCTATAGCTATAATTAAACTAAGAAGAAATAATTAACGTTGCCTATTAAAATTCACTGCTGGACATAGGCAACCTCCAAAGCTGTGTGACACCTTGTTACCAGAAGCGTCCTTCTTTCAGATCTCAGCCAAGTTCAATTAGCCTAAAAATTTCCTACAGAGGAGGCCCGTGTCTCAACATAGGCCTCCTCTCGGTTAGAGTGAGCGGTCTATTATTCACTTATAGGGCACAAAGCTGATTGTCAGATGGTTATGTCGTCGAAATCGATGTTGTCGATTTGAAATCGACGTATTTACGTTACGTTTAAACAGCGCGTCCGTGCCTTTGGTTCCAAAATCATAATCTATCATGCCCTAAACAATACTGGTATACAAGCATTCAGAGCGACTGTTACGGTGTGACTGCCTACGAAATACCTCCAAAATACCCGGAAAATCCTAATCGCTAGGCTTTGACTGTCGGGTTTTTCAAATTTTGGACAATCTTGCCAAATTAATCTGTATTAAGTAGATACTAAGACTGTTTTATCAATCGTATGAAGATAAATTACTTTTTGTGAAAACAAGTAGATAAGAATATAATTGTATTTTACGGTATAATCTTATATAATTAAAATTAGAATACATGCCTATAATATAATTCACTATACACCGTGCTTCCGGACGATACCTATCGATAAACTTCAACCGGCCATTGTACTCATCATTATGAACAACTTTTACTATGGGACCAAACCCTGAATCGCGAAAAAAAAATCTGCTGTTCCCTACAATATGTTCGCATAACTCGTGAAAATGTATGGAACAGCTGTTTTTTTTTGGGGTTTGGTCCCTTAGTAAAAGTTATTCATGTGAGTACAATGACCGGTCGAAGTTTATCGATATCGTCCGAAAACACGCCGTATAGCGAAACAAAACTTCTAAAATCACCTAAAAAGTCTAAACATATCCTAAAGACTACAGCGTATCACCTCACCTCATTTTAACTAGCAGATTTCAATGTGAGGGATACCGTTACGTTCCTTAGGTGAAATGCGTGAGCCTTGCAGTATAGAGTTTCATAGAAACAGTGTTGCTGATCCAGTAAGTTTTCAGTAATTCCCTTATTGTATCTAAAGCAAAAAAAAACGCTTGTAAATAACATCCACGCCTTACTGTCTGTTTAGTTTAAAAGAACTTCAAATTAGGGAAGATCTGTGGTGATAAAGCCATACTTTTACGGGAATCAATCAAAATCAAAGCATTTATTTCAAGTAAGCAGGCACTTTTGAATTGTCGAAACAAACAAACGGAATTCTTTGAACTGACAAACGTGTCGAAATAAAACTCATATTATTAGCCTGCAGAATTCATCAGTTGCACATTTTGGACAGTATGGCAAACGAACAGTCTCGAAAACCGTCCATTCATCATGGCCTTCTGGTATACTGTACAGAAAAGGCGCTGAAACTTTCCCAGTGACCCGTTTAGATTCTGCAAAATGCAAATTACACTAACAGTGAAAATATAGTTCGATTCTCAGATCGGGGAATTTTTTTTTGGTTTTTTTAATCCGGAATTTCTCAGTAGCAGTCAAGGAGTCTGGCTTTGAGTCCAGTGGATGACAATCGGCCCGCCCTCTAACACTTCGGAGATTATAGGCGGAATTTTATGTTGTGTTGCAGCAATGGCAAATAATCACAAATTATTAATAAGAAGTAAAATAGGAGAGTAGGCATATTTTTGCAACTTTTATTACCGGTGGGTAATTTCATTACCCACCTACTCTCACTCACTATTATCTGAGTAGGTGGGTAATAAAAGTTGCAAAAATAATAACAATATATAAGTAATATATGCTTAAATATATATAATATAATTATGCTTATTGGACTAAGCTAGATTATTATTACAATAATAATAATCTAGCTTAGTCCAATAAGCTAGACGACATAAAATGGATAACGATAAAGAATGGGAAAATACGCTCAGATTACAAATGACTACCGGAATTATAAAAAAATCATTAATAAGATAATTTCGCGCTAAAAACCTTGAAGACAACAAAGTACGTCACAACTCACGTGCATATCTTTAAGTTTTTTTTTAAAGAAAATTTATTTGTATTACGTTGGTCTGGCGGTCGTAACTACTGCAATCCATGAGGTCCAGGGCCGGCAGTCTCGAAATAGGTAACGGCATTATCGTTAACTTTCGATCGCTAAAATAACAATGAAAAATCTCGGTTTTTAAAAAGAACAGGCACGGTAACAGCTTCCGAAGAATGGGAGTAGAGGCCCCTGGCGAATCTTTTAGTTCACCTGAGACGCTGATGTCCTGACGTGTACCTACACTGTGCACGTCAGGACATCAGCGTCTCTAAAACTGTTCACCTTTAGATTGTGTGAACTCTAGTATATCTGATCGTTGGCTTTACAAAAACCAAGCTGTTATATGATGCTTTTCATATCAAATCCAATCGTTTTCAAAGTAGTATTCCTTTCCAATTTTTGAATTAAGTTATTTAGTAAACAATGAAAATGCACAAACTAAACTTAATTTAGACTATTGCTATCTTTTTCTCTCTAATAAAACGAGAAAGAGACGGACGTAATTTAGAGCTGTCAAATTTAGTTGGAACTAATATTTCTGTACAAATGAAGGGTGCACGTAAAAACATGTCGACTAAAAACACGGTGAAGCGCAAAACATAAACTAGTTTGACATCTGTAACTTAGTTCATAGCTACAGCTGTCTTTTTCTCGCACTGCCTTTTAGTAAAATATAGCAATAGCCTAAATTAAGTTTAGTTTGTGCACAACAGAATCGACAATATTTCAGCTAAACATATTGATAAAAATAATTTAAATTATATAAACCAAAAAGTACCATCATATACTAAGCCAGAAAGAGAAAGAAATAGTACCTAACCAACAGTTTGACAACTCTGAAATACATATTACAGCATTGAAAATTATGAGTATTAATATTTTATTTCAGCTAATTCTAAGAAAACGAATCGTATTTAGATCTATTCGCCGAGTATAAACAAAGAAACAAATAAAAAACATGATAAAATATGGTATTATGAATGACAAGTATAAGTATAGCATATCCTATACCATCAAGAACTTAGAAAAAAGTTGCACTTGCAGTCATAGTCTAGATTTGTTCCCGTTTGATGTTTCAGAATGATTCAACTATTGGAAGTCGTTTTAGAATTACGAATCGCTGCGATAGCGATGGACACTTTGTCTAGGGCCTCAGATCCTGCTTTGCTCAATCCCAATAAGAAAACAATCAGAAAACAGAGGTCAGATTTTACCTCTGTTTTCTTTCGATTAAAATAATAACTTCACAAAATAATATCAAGAATGTACCTAACGTAAAGCTGTGGTGAGATTTTAGACTTGAATTATCATTAAAGTTAAAAACGTATAATTGGTGAAATGTGGGTTTACTATTAGCTACACTTAGCCTAACCGTTCGGGATAACAGGCGTAATGTCATGTTATGTATATAGCATAGTATATATATTAGCATAGTCTCATGTTGGAGCGAGTACAAAATAAATTCAATAGGTACAAATATATGAGGGAATACGGGGTATATCCATTTTATCCATCGATGTATCCAACTCTATTTGTCTTGGGAATGGTTGGATATAATGAACTAAGGGTCAGGAGGCAACTCACACTATGCGGATATATTGCGAAGAGTGGAGCTAGCTGTGCCAGACGGGTATGTGGGTCGTTGTCGTCAGCCGCAGTTGCTGGTAGAACCGCGCGCGCGAACTAACTTGCTGCGCGAGGCGCCGCTCACGAGCGCGCTCCGCACTCTCAACCTCATTGCTGAGGACTTAGACATATTCTGTTGCGCTTTGGGTGAATTTACAAGAACAGCTACTTATAGAATCTGCTATGTCAAAAACAGTTAAATTATATAAATTATAATTGTGCTACAATATCGCATTGGGTCTAGCCTGTAAGGATATTTGTATGTTTAGAGTAAATAAATAAGTAAAAAATAAATGTTATGTTATTTAGTTATAATTAGACGTTTGTGAATTATATTAACTTATTTAAAATTTAAAATAACGACCTGTCCAAATGATAATAGGAACGTCTTCTAAGGACAAGGAGTTACCTTATCCATCAATGGAGACCTGGATCAGTATCATAGATTCACGATATTATAATGTTGATAAATGATACATATCTCGTGATTTCTGGGAATTCACTGACAGTAGAATAACAATAATTATCCATTTATCGTATGTTTTTTTTATTACTAAAGATAACTGAATTACGGGCGTGAATTATTATTAAACGGTTAATTCACTACTTGGTATCGATTTAGATAATCTTGTAAGTGGATGTTATCGTAATCTCACAAATGGGCGTGATAGGGTAGTCACCCACTGCATGGCAGCGATGTTGATGTGCAGTGGACTTTAGCGTGTAAGAAAGATGGTGGTATACAGGACAACTAGCTCATCACAAAGCTCTCCCAAGTCACAGGTGAAAACCTATTTTGTGAGTTAGGTGACCTATCTGTGGGGCATTGTATGTTGTCACTTGAATTAGGAATTTATTGTGTCTAATTATCTATTTCCCTCACAGAAGTAAGATTAAAATAATACTGATATATACTTACCAGGTTAGCTAGCTGAATATCAGTGAGAGTCTTGACATAAAATAACACATGCAATATTTTATCAGAAGTAACAAAGATTTGCGAAGCTTTTTCCCAACTTTTTTGGAGTAGTCTTTCAGTCTAACTGAATGTAGCTGAATACCATATGGGGCGACTGTCTCTCTGAACCCCACCGTAGCAAGATGCCGATAAAACATAAACAAATCTGAACAAAATATACCTACCTTTACTAGAAGTTGTTGTGTAAGCTTGAAGTCATGTTGTTGAAGGGGTTATAAGTAAGGTAATAATTTATTTTTACAGGTTTGATTGCCGATGAGCCTGAACTATTGAAACGTTGAAATCCAAGTGACATATATTAAATAAAAATTAATTGCCTTTTAACCTCATAATTGCAAATAATCCCATAGTAGGCTTTTCGTATTTTTATACCTTCATAATAATTATAGTTAGTTGTAAGGAATATTTAAAAATGTAATTAATTTGTAAAGAAATAAATAAAGGAAATAATGGTTAGTTAAACAACATTTCAAAATTATATTGCTACTGCTAGATGTGGTACAGAAATGTGGCCGAGACGTGTAATTAGGTGGGTGGCGACCCTTAATTACTAAGCATGTAACATTTTCTTACATTAAAAATAATACCTTGATAATGAAAAACCCAATTGGAACCTAATCAGTTGAAAATAATAAATGCAGCACATTAGAGCTTAGATAACAAAAAATTGGAAAATCCAAAAATCAATATATACCTATTACCTATCAATATTTTTTGAAGTTATGCTAAACTTGAAATAAAAACAGATTTAGTAATAAAAATTAAATTAAATTCATTTTCAAGTTTATTTAACGACCTCGCAAATATTTTATGCTGATACTAGAATTATGCATTAGACTGAATCCATGTGGCCAGGCGCGAAATTCTAGCATTGACACCAGGATACGCTGCATTAGCACAGCCGTAGCCCCACGAGCCGATACCAACCAAGGCGCCATTATGGTAGACAGGCCCACCGGCGTCACCCTGGCATTGATCTCGACCTCCAACGTTGGGCCAACCGAAACACAACATATTTGCGGTCACGTTGGCACCAAAGGCGGCATAGCGGGACGAACAGGTGTACTGATTAATACTCCAACCTTGGATGTGGCGAAGCTGCTCAGTAGGAGCAGCACCGGCCTACAAATCAACAGAATAAAATAGAAAAGTTGAACAAACAATGGTTATAAATCGGCACCATTAAAGACAGCCTGAATTCACCCAAAGCTGGGAAAGGCCTCTATTTTCATGCCAACCTCCACGTCCCTGTGCCAGTCTCATCCAGGTTTTTCATCCGATGGCAACAACGTCTTCTGCCCATCTTGGTAATATAATATGAAACGCTTACGGCGACGAAATACTTACGACTGTGGTACCCCATCCAGCAGCCCAGAGGACCTGATTGTCGGGTAGGTTGTAGTTGGCTCCAGCAATAGAAACAGGCTGAACGATGTTGCTGAAGCCGATGGAGGCAACAGTACGTAAGATGGCGATATCATAGTCTAAGCTGCGGACGTTGAAACTAGGGTGGACGACGATGGATTCCAGTGAGTAAACGGCACCGCCACTGTTGGCCCAACTGGAGCCAATTCGAGCTCGCCATTTAAAGGCTGCATCGCCACTGTATAAAGAAAAAGAAGCAAGTTAGTAGTAGATATGGCTGTCACCTTGAAATTGGTGAGGTAATTTACAGCTTAGTTATTCAAGAGGATGAACATTGAAGAACGACGTCTTTCTGTCCGCTAATCAGTTTGATGTAACAAATCCAACTACGAATCGGGGTCTTCTAGGGTTCATCAGTGGGCTTCGGTAGGCTTTTATAACTCGTGATGTTTGAGAGTAGGTAATAATAATAATATGATGTCTAGATACTTACAACACACAATGAGCGGCAGTAAGGATAGCCTTGGTAGTGACGACGGAGCCTACGCATGCTTGGTTGAAGTTGCTGCTACTGGTCGAATACAGCAGAGCAACGACGCTGGGATACTGGTTGACGACGGCAACAGATCCTCCAACAATCACAGATTGCTTTGTGGGGATGGCTGAAGGAAAAATATAAATCTTACTTTAATGTTGCATACTAAGTAGGTCCACATTCCACAGTGCATGTATTTGATCATATTTTCCATTCTTGAAATTGTGACACACCGTACTGGGTCATCGTTGAGAATTACGGTACCTCCCGCAAGAGTTTCTCACAGAGTGAATGCTTGTGTACCAACAGTGGGAACTTCATACGGCTCATTATGCTTTAGCTTATGCTAACATCATTTAGGGAACCCTTTGCCATGCTTGCCTATGAAGTTTACCTAACTCTAATAAACATCTACTTACTCGAAAAGAGCAAAATCGAATATAATTTTCGCAGCGTTATCAACATTATCTGTTCAGGCTGAGGATGTTCTTAATACCTGTTTATTACAATCATGTTAACGATAAGCGACTGATTTGACATGGTTAAACAGATAGGGAATTTAAATGAATGTCAAATTGAATGAAAGAACGGAAAATCATGTTCATCTAGATGCTTGCGAAATTTTCCGATAACCGATTTTAAATGCCTCATTCATTCAGATACGCTTCCGAATTAATAACCTAAAAATAAAAAGCCATAATCATCAGTTTTCTGTTTTCTTATCTGAATTGAATAGATTGTTACAATAATATTTGTGTTATTTTTTATAACAGTACCTACAATAATAGTATTATATGACTGAGATTTGGATCAGTGGACTCATTTGAAGTCAATCAAGTAATTCTGAAATCAATTACCTGTTTGTTTCTAGATACGTCAATTATAAGTAATAATTAGTTGACTCTCAACAACAAAATTACCGCACGGGTCAGTCCTCAAAATTAAGTCACCCTTACCGAGATCGGTTCGTTGATGGGTCACATCCCTTTTTCCCGTTTTCCTTCACGGATGTCAACAAAGTCCACGATTAACGTAGAAAATAATTTTCAATTTGGAATACGACAACAAATCTAAGCACAAACTTACCCACAACGGCAGCAAAGCCAATGGCTAGTAAAACCGGAATAGCACGCATGATGAGCACTGATGCACCAACTTGCACTCCTGGTTCGCCGACATCATTTATATAAAGTGCACTGATTCATAGATTCCAATTTATCTATGATAGACCACTTCAATTACTAGTTCTCACCATGTTAGCATAGCTACTGCTTTCTACGTACTCTGCTGGTTCTAACTTTCTTATCTTTTAGTTAAGGGTTTTCCTTATACCATTACAAGCGATGTTTTTAAATAGTAGCTAATAGGAAAGAGTTCTTTGTTTTTTCTTGTATTTATTCTATTTTACGTTGCCATCATGGCTTACTCTTTTTCTAAAGAGATGACCAAAAATAATGTTTCACTTAACCCCGCTAAAGAAGAAAGAATAGCATTTTAAAATGGCTTGCTTTACAACACTCGTATTTTATTGACTTGACCCGACAAAAGTTGTTGTGTCTCAATCGAGATCTAGTCGAAAGATTAAAAACAATGATTTGATCGTTGACAACAGCACCTACCGCTAAGAATCACAAAAGAACAAAAATAAACATCAAAATCGTTCAAGTCGTTTAGGAGGAGAAGAATTTTATTACAAACCCACCCACACCATATTCTCACAAAATTCAATCTATTACCCTAACAAATAATGATTGATGACAAACAAGCTGTAAAAACGTCGTATCAGTGTTTTTCAATGGCAATCGATTGATTTATTCATATTGACATTACGAAGAATTGTGTCCTATTATTGTCGACAAGGATGACTAAGTTATCCTAAGCAGTTTAGTCGGTTATCGTCAAGTATTTATGTCTGTGAGCCACTTCAGAGGAAACATTTTCAAATAGCGTCGATGCTGGAAGGTGTCAACACTCGTGATCATGAATACTTATAGGAGTGACACAGTATTAGATTACAATAAGTCAGTTAAGAGCCTCATGGAAAGCAAGTAAAATTGTATTTCAAATTTTTAAAGTAGAAACAATTTTCAACAAAAATTTGTTCGACTAAGATATGATAGTTAGCTTTTGAGACATGGGACTTTTTCGTAAAACTGCAGCAGTCGTTTTTTTGTTAAATGTAAATTGATGACTTTTCACGCCCTATGCGTGAGATTAAAAATATTGTTATTAAAATGTTTGCTGCTACGGAACCCTGTGTGTGCGAGTCTGACTCGCACTTGACTGGTTTTTTAATCTCTCTCCATCAATAGCCAACTCCTTATTATAGGTGTTAAGTGGACACATTGGGAAATAAGGAGCCCTTTACATGCCCATTTAACACCTAATCCTTGCTAATTTACTAATTAAACTTCACATTGTTACCAACACAATTTGCTTGGATTAATAGCTACAGGTTTTTGCTATAAATAACCTCTTTGTGAAATAAATTAAACACTTTGGTTGGGAATAAATCAAGCCCTCCCTGTTATAAATAAATTATGGGTTTGGAAAGTCGGTTTCGCTAGCTTCGTCGACCACAATGATTGCTTATAACTACAATTATATCACTAAGTTTGTTATCATTTAGGTCCTGTGTTATAATAATTACCACTAGATTTAATATTTTATTCTTGAGTTGAGACTGGCCACGTTGCACTAATGCACCCGGAGAGATGGACAAAGATCATTACTCACTAGAGTTTGGAAGGAGAATGTGGAGGCCTTTCCCCAGCAGTGGATACAAAATAGGCTAAACACCTATGTAGGTATGTCAACAATATCTAGCAGACTTTACAAGGAATAGACTACGTTATAAAAACATTATTTTTATTCTTATAAATATTTACAATTTAAGCGTTAGTCTGAATCCAAGAGGCGAAGCGGGAAACACGTGCGTTAACACCAGGGTATTGGGCAAGAGCACAGCCAAAGCCCCATGAGCAGACACCGACGACGACACCGTTGTGGTAGAGAGGACCGCCGGAGTCACCCTGGCACTGATCACGACCGCCGACGTCCAGTACGCCGGAGCACAACATGTTGTCAGTGATGGTGCCACCACCAGCAGCATAGCGAGAGCGACATGTATTCTGGTTCACCGTCCAGATCTGAACGTGGCGAAGCTGCTCAGAGGCGGGACCACCTGACTGTAAAAACATTTCACATGATTAAACCTCAAAACAAAACACTTTTGTAATCGCCTTCTAGACAGAGGTTTAACTAAAAGTACACCCACATTTCACGAGTTATGTTATAGACCCATGTAATAGGGGGTGACCCTATACCGACATCAACCGAGCCCAAATCTCGACGGCTTTGCTGCTACTGAGAAATTCGTCACAGAAAAACTCAATAACACTTAGCCCAACCTTGGAATCGAACCCAGGACCTCATGCTCACCAGTAGCTCCTGTAACTACTAGATTAACTAGATAGTCATTCAAAAGTAATAAAAATATTGATACGAGTATCAATGTATATTTATCATTGATCATATATAACTTGATTAAAGTTTGTTTATAAAATAAAAATACATACAGAAATTGTACCCCAGCCAGCGGCCCAGACGACCTGGTGGTCACCAATGCTATAGTTAGGACCAGCGATCGAAGCGGCCTGAATAACGTTACTATAAGTAATGGTACTGGTAGTACGCATGATAGCGACATCCGAGTCCATGGTGCGGGTGTTATAGCTTGGGTGAATGTTGATGGAGCCACAGCTGTAGACAACACCGCCACTGCTGGCCCACGTGGAACCAACACGGAAACGCCATCTGGATGGAGCGTCGCCGCTGAAAAATAAAATTGTATTTAGTACTTTTGTTTACTTGTTTAATCAACGATTATCAGGGTCGTTAACCACATGTTTGGATCGGTATGAGACGGCACAAACCGGGCGACAACTTAGTATGCATAAAAATGTTTGTCGTTTTACAAATACTGCCAAATCGAACGTGCCGACCCAAAAAAGTGGGTTTCCTCCCCCTAAAAAGTATGTTCAACTCACTATGGACAATGTGCTGCAGTCAGGATGGCCCTGTTATTGAGAATGGTGCCTCCACAAGATTGCAGGAAAGAGTTACCATTCCATGAGTATAGCAGAGCCACGATGGTAGGGTAGTGGTCGATAGTGGTGACAGCACCACCAACAATCCGCTGTGGGAACGCAGGAACAGCTGTGGAACACGAAAGAAGGAAATCAGAAATAGTACTGGTAACTATCTTTTTCTTTCTTGCCCCATTGCCGATGAGAAACCTACTAACAATCGACTAAAAAAACGGATATTTAGGTTAAACATGATTACATCAGTTAGACTTACGTCTATTAAAAGTAGTTGAAAGACGGTTACGATGTTGCCTGCCTCCTTTCTACAGACATTAGAGAACGAGCGATCGACTCAGTCGTGTCAACTTGGCTACCAATTTATCGGTTTCTACAATCGCTTACGCCAAGGCGCTTACGATTGTAGAAAGAGGATACGAAACGTTTGTAACTTGGCTAGGCCTGCTGGTTTAACAAATTCTATTCGTTTTTAGTACACGAATGGTAAATTAGGTATAGGAATTGACAATGAGTGTTTTATGCAACACACATAACGATAGTTAATCTAATCGAGGCTTAGCTGCCGAGTTAATCTTATTCTATTACCTCGATACCGTACAACATAGGATTTTTGTTTGATTAACAATAAATCAAACAATAATCCTATTTTATAGCAAACTCATTAGTTTTTTTATGAGTAATAATTTTCATGTAAACTATCCGCCATTGTACCTACATGCAATGGTAAGTAAAGGTCAGTTTTCTACAACGATGCTTTGTAATGTTTATACTAAATTTGGTTTTATTAACTTTGTAAAAAAGTTGATAATAGAAACAAAACAACAACAACGAACAAACAGTCACTAGTTTTGGGTATTATTCTGATTTTTAAAAGTTATTAATAAATTGTATTAAAAGAAGGAGCTGAACAAACTGTGAGTGTTGGTAAACCTTAATTTAAAAAAAAAACGAACTAAATAATACAATACTCAATCTTGAATGCTTTCAAAACTCTACTCAGTGGACGATATATTTTAGGTAAATATAAAATGATGCGATGTATGAAAACCCGAATTGCTAAAAGAAAGCCACATGATAACAACCAGAAGCTCTCACTTTCGTGGATGAATAGGCATGAATACGGCCTACTCAAAGCTTATTTGAATATGTATTGACCGAAGGGATAAGCAAAGGTTTACTGTGTTGTACACCAATGCTCCTTCTATTACCACAATATGTTTATACTCGCATGATAATTTACGAAAATTCTATACACAAAAATTCAAAATCATGTTGCCCTAATCGAGAATCGTACCTAAATATCTCGCGCATTACTGTCCTTGCTATTTAAATATTGCTATGGAAAATAAACCTACTCGTATAAATCAAAATTTGTTTAATTTACTTCAACAAGTACAAATTAATATTAAGAGTGGAAACCATATAAAACGTCACTAGTAAACCATTTTTTTTTTGTCAGCCTTTTTGAATGTCCCAAATGCAAAAAATAATGAAATAGATACTACGGTACTGGCTTGAAATCTTCACACCGCAGAGCTTTTAAACTCAAATCTAAAAACAGTTCTAAGAATGGAATAAAAAGAATTTCATTAAAATACGTCCTCTAACGCCACTCTGCCCTCCGCAGAGATGAACGGTTCTGGTTGCTGGTAGCATGACCACCGTAGAAACGGGTTTTGTCGACGAAGAATCGACAAAATGACAGATGAACAAAAGAAACGGGTTCGCACCTACTCTATCTACAAGTCGCAATTTCGGATGTTGCGTTCCGTTACTAACAAGCCACAACTGTATTCTAATTAAAAAATCTGTATAATTGTATCTAAAATTGCATCGCATTGCGCAAGCGTGGTGATCTATGCTCATGCCTTCTATGTACAAGAAGAGGCCTTTGCTCTGCAGTGGATATTATTATAAACAGCAGGTATCTTTACCCGACTGCGCCAGAAAGAGGGTTATGTTTTTCGATATGTATGTATGTATAATTGTTTGGCACGCTCTGTGGCTTGAACGACTCGATGGATTTTAGCTTGAGAGGCTTCGTATTTACTGTGAGAGTGACACTGGGTATATAAAAATAAATAAAACAAAATGGCGGATTTTTCGCGCCAAATTCAAATGTTTGGCACGCTCTGCAAACTGAACGGCTCGATGGATTTTAGCTTGAGAGGTGTCGTTACATTTGTATTTACTGTGAGAATGACACTGGATATATCAAAATAAAATAATAAACAAAATGGCGGATTTTTGGCGCCAAATTCAAATGTTTGGCACGCTCTGCAGCCTGAACGGCTCGATAAAGGGCTCATCATGAGGATTTTAAAATGGTATATCCAAGTAACTAAAAACTGTAAAATAAAAAATTAAAAAATTAAAAATTAAAAAACCCGACTGCGTAAAGAATAACTATTATCTTTAAATAAAAACTGAAAAGAAAAAAACAAGTTTAGGAACAGTCGGGACCCATTAAATAATCTAGACCAAAATCATTACATCCAAAATGGGTCCCGACTGTTGCAGTCAATATGTCCTGTTTCCTGAACTTGTTTTTTTCTTTTCAGTTTTTATTTAAATATAATAGTTATTCTTTACGCAGTCGGGTTTTTATTTTTTTATTTTTTTTAAATTATATTTTATGAATTTTAGACATACCTGAAACAGCGGCTAGACTAGCCAATAAGACGACAATCACACGCATCGTGGCTCCGTTGTACACTTTTAACTTTAAGTAGAAACCATCCGTATTTATATAAAAAATCTAATGCGTAGGTTTAATTTAACGAATGTTATAGATTATCTAGAGATAAATATGAATTAGTTAATTGTTAGCCCATATCTGACCTTCTTGGGATGTTACAAAATATTCTACTAGTACCGGCTTTGCAGGTGTTGGTTGATAAAGTATAACTGTTTTACCTTCAAAATGTAATCACATATAATATAAGACTGACCTAAATCTATCTAGTTATCATATTTAATTCAAATTAACATAATATCGCGCCTGAAATCCCTGAACAGTTAGACAAAGGTACACCTTAATTCCACCTGTTATGTTGAAGTTATAGGGGCAATCCAATTGCCATCAATCGGGCACAAATGCAAACTCTACTTTAAAAAATTCTGATGAATAAACTTAACAATTAGTCCGACCTGGGAATCGAACCCGAAACCTCAAGCTCAACAGTAGTGTTCTCCCCGACATTGCGATATTTTTTTGTTCTGGTAAAAGTTTCGTTGAGATTCATAGATGACTCTGCCATATAGTGTGCTCGTAAATGTGGTGTTGCCCCACAAACGATGTGACACTGTCTTAGTATGTACTACCTGTCCTGTTGCTTGCACATCACAGGAGCTGAAGGACGCTACTGAAAGTGCCAAACTCGTCGCCTGGGCTGAATTAATTTAAATTGTCATTGACACGCTAAGAAGAAAAAGGGAACAATGTTAAAACGGAGTGTGTAACGTGTGTTAACGGACCCTCCGTTTACACCTTGTTTTTCCGCCTAAAAGAGTTAGACAGATATCATTTCGGTAGATAGTACGTTGCGCCTGATAGAAATAAAACATTTATATATAAACGACAATCGATTGATTTAATAACTCGATAAAGATAACATGCAAACTCACTTCAGGGATATTTGGCTTTACGAATTGATCAGGCGCTTAAATTAAAAGTTAAAAAAAAAATATTCAGCACCGATAAAACAGAAGTTTTTTTTTCAACAATTGGTAACAGTTTTCTTTGACAAATTAAAAGCAACGTTTTCAAATAAATCAGATGGTGCACGGGCCGAATAACTTATAAACCTACTTCCAAAATGGCGGACCCTTTGCCTCTCGTTGCCCACATTCATCTCCTTGAACTTAAGATATCGCACAATTCAGAAACTCAGCCCATTACGTAGCAGGATGATCGTGTTTTTCCGTGAAGTTATGCATCTTTACAAAGTATATTATGATCGAGTTTTTTCAAGGACAAGAAGACGATGAGTATAATAAATGAAAACGATGCGGATTATTTCAGGAGGCGTTGAACTAGATTCATTAGCGAGTAATAAAAATGCATAAGAATCACAAATACACGCTTTTATTAGGTATAAATGTTATTTTGACAAAAAAACTGGCAGCTAAAGAATTTCTCCTGTATCATGGCTGCTTTTATTAAGAATCATAAACTTCACACACACTGAACTAAACAACTACAAAATTAAGGGTATATCAGATATATTTCCCTACTGGCGACAGACCGACAGACATAGCACAAGAGCTAAGCACTCCCATTGCGCTAACTCAGCCATCTGTTTAGTTTACTTTTGCATTCGATTGGATCCAGCTAGCGAAGCGGGATACCCGAGTGTTGACACCAGGGAACGCAGCCTGGGCACAGCCAGCGCCCCACGAGCAGATGCCGACAACGACACCCTTGTGGTAGAGAGGACCGCCGGAGTCACCCTGGCATTGGTCGCGACCGCCGACGTCAAGCCAACCAGAGCACAACATGTTGTCAGTGACGTTATTACCACGGGCTGCGTACCGAGATCTACAGACAGCCTGGTTCACTGTCCACAGCTTAACATGCCGAAGTTGCTCGGAAGGTGAACCACCGGGCTGCAATGAAAGAAAAGATTAGAATAATAATCCTACTTCCTAATAATATTATAGATGCGAAAGTGTGTGAGGATGTCTGGATGTATGGATGTTTGTTACTATTTCACGCAAAAATTAAAAAAATATAGATGTTTGTTACTGAACGGATTTGGATGAAAATGAAATTCGCACACAGATAGTTAATATCCTGGATACATAGGATCCTTTTTATCCCAGTAGTAATATCCCATGGGACAATTATCAAATTTCACGCGGGCGAAGCCGCTGGCAGAAGCTAGTTTAGAAGTAAAAGGGAAGATGTATTGGTTATGTTCGAACTATTGTGAATACTGCATGTCGATTATTATTTACAATCATTTACCGAATAGTTTTCAAGACCTACCGCTCACAATATTTAAAAAAAGACTTTTCCAACTCTTACTAACTAAAAGATATTATACCGTTAGGGACTACTTAGAGGACAAGTCAATAGAATCTGTAATTTGTAAGTTAGACTAATTGACATCGCTTATTGTGAATGTATTTGCACGTCTTGTAATGACAGGATATGATGAAACTACAATTTACTGTATCACCTTAAATGTATCATATTCTAGCAAATAAATATTTTGATTGATTGATTGATTACAATATCAAATTGATGTGTAAGACGATAAACTTACAGAGGTAGTACCCCATCCAGCTGCTACCACAGAAGAATTATCGGGAAGATTGTAATTGACTCCAGCAATAGAAGCGGCTTGCACCGTAAGCCCAAATACAATGATGCCGGTGGTTCGTAAGATAGCGACGTCGTTGTCAATAGTACGCCAGTCGTATTTAGGATGGACGATGATAGAGATGATAGTGTGCACGGTGCCGCCACTGTTGGCGTAGCTGGAGCCAACGCGGACCCGCCATTTAATGATTGAATCTTCACTGGAACAGAAGGAAGTCTGAGTTAAAATATTTTACGAGAAACACTTATTTAAGGTAAGCGTCCACCTCTCCGCATCAAACGGATCGTAGTATTCTTTGTATAGGAAGTCCAGTGACTTCATGCGCACCGTACAGATCGCCCGGATCTGTTCAATAATATTACGATCCGTTTGATGCGATGCGTCCGATACGAACAGATGGACGCTTACCATAGGGTCATCGAACCGCTATCCTGTACTAGTAAAGATTGATTTGATATTGATCTTGACAGCGCTTTTTACAAAGATAACTATGAATCATAATATCATTTTAATATTGTCAAACAAGTCGCTATCTTCAAAATATCAAGATATTTAGTCAATCTCTTGAAACTTGACAAAAGAGATGATTCACAATCGATGCAAATATTTATTTGTACCACGAGTATATACAAATATTATAAATAGGTAATGTGTGTAAGTAAAGAATGTTGGGATTAAATTAATAATAATAAATAAATAAATATCGCTGGACATTAACACACAGCGCCATCCAGTGCCACACTAAGCAACGAGGCTTGTGTCGTGTACACCAGATAGTTGATATACTACATAGATACTTTTTCTTTGTAAACACATACGTATTATACATATAAACATCCATGACTCGGAAACAAATGTCCATGCTCATCACACAAACATTTGCTCAACCGGGATTCGAACCCGGGACCCTAAGAACGTAAGGCAGCCTCACTACCGCTGCTCCATTCGGGTCGTGAAATTCTTTTACTAATGCTAAAAGCTACATTATCTCCCATTGTCATAGGCCATACATTTACAAGAAGTTTCCGTGGGATCATTTCCGACCATAATCCGAGCAAAGCCGGGGCCAATAACTAGTTATACTATAAATAACATAGAGTAACTTACAAAGGACAATGCCCAGCGGTGAGGATCGCCCGACGAGTAATGATAGTGCCTCCGCAGACCTGAGAGTACCTCACACCGGAGTACGAGTAGAGAAGCGCGGCGATAGTCGGGTACTGATTAACGGTAGCTAAACTACCTCCTACAATCCTTAGAGGATTACGTGGGACGGCTAAAATTATAGAAATATACCAATTAAAAAAAAATGCAGTAGGAACAATCAACATCCTACTATGGAGAATACCATATCTTGTTAATATTTTATACCTTTCGAATGATCTTATCCAATCTTATTTTGGCGCATTTTGAACATTTATATATTCGCATAGCCCATGTTATAAATTATCTGTGTCCATGTTTACAATGCAGATAATTATTGTTAATTAATTTAAGGACACTAACAAAATATACCCACTCTCTTTATTTATAAAATACTCACGACGCATAATTAGATGTATTTATTGTTTGATATATACTCGTATTCATTCCACCAATCACATACATTCCAAAACCGTAAATTTATTAGGTATTAACCAAATTACATAATTATAGGCTCCGTAAGCCCTAATCACATCCCTCATCTCCCTTCTGTTGAAAGATATTACTTTAAGTGTTAATTAAAACACGTTCATATTATAAACTTTTACGTTCACAATAAAGAGAAAATGTAATGAAAATATTGTTAATGGTTAATAAAATCCATTTTATAAACATCTCAGGCTTCACCAGTTTTCATGGCTTACGTTTTATTATCTGACTTAATACGTCTACTTTAAAATAGCGTTTCTTTTGTTACAGGTATAAACCCATTGCTCATTCATCTTCAGCCCTTCTTGACTTGCACTTCTGAAGCTCCACCTGGACCTTGAAGGACCTGTATGAAGGCACTACTAACGCTGTCAAGGTGGTAGAACACTGGTCAATGCTCACCTAACTTGAAAAGACCGAAAATACGTTCCACTGCTAAACGCCTTTTCCCTTTTTATCACGTATATATATACGTGATAAAAAGGGAAAAGGCGTTTATATAAAAAATAAGTGCCTATAAAACTATTCAATAATATCTCTGTCAAAACCGATTAGTACCTAAATGAAATGTTAAACTTTCGTAAAAATTGTGTTCCCTCAAGTCTCATACAACTTAAAACAGGTACTTACAAAATCGACGTTACTTCTGATTATTTTTATCGAGCAAAATGTTAAATATTGTGTTTTTAACCAAAAAAGTCATTATACTGTCTGTACTATATATAATTTTGTCTTTAAAAACAACTCAATCTAGAAACGTAAATCTCGGAAAAGGGGCCCTATAAGCATAAGCCTTTTATTATGCGCACTGCCAAAGTGTGGAACCCTCTGCCTGCATCTGTGTTCCCACCCACATTTAACCCGCCTGGCTTCAATGCAAGAGTGAACAGGCATCTTCTGGGCGCGCTCGTGCCATCATAGATCTCATCCATCGCTTTCCATCAGGCGTGATCGAGGCCAAGAGCAGGCCCATTTTGTAATAAAAAATAAGCCTTTTCTAACTGAAAGTAAGATAGCTTTAATCCTGTCTGTGATTTGAGTGAAAAAATATAAATGTGAAGCAACTTCCTATCGTTTTCTAAACGGCCTGTGGTAATAAGGTATTGAATGTATATCCACTTATAAATTAATTGATACCGCTTAGAACCAACTCTATGAGTGAACGATAAGGACAGCCATGATTCATAGATTACACCTAAAGTGAAGCCTTGAGTACAGCTGTACAAAGATCTTTTGGCGCGTGGCTGAAATCGGAACTTGCGCCGTCATTTTGCTTTTTATAATATGTTTGATGGTCAGAATTGCACCCTGAAAATCCTGAAATATGACCATATCTTTCTGGTATACGCTGTATACATTTAACTAAACGATTTCGTAATATCTTCACTAAAGACGACCCCTGTCAACGCCAATTATAAAATAAATAAATATCGCTGGACATTACACACAGCGCCATCTAGTGCCACACTAAGCAACGAGTATTGTGTCGTGGACACCAGCTAGTTGATATACTACATAGATACTTTTTGTTTGTAAATACATACTTATCATACATATAAACATCCATGACTCGGAAACAAAATGTCCATGGTCATCACAAAAACATTTGCTCCTACCTGGATTCGTACCCGGGACCGTAAGAACGTAAGGCAGCCTCACTAGCACTGCGCCACGCCATTCGGGTCGTCAAAATTGGACACCAAAAGATCCCTGTAGCACCGTAGGTAGGTATCGACTAGCGTCGACTTAGTAAATGAAAAAAAGTCAAAGGTTTGCAAATCTTACCTATAGATCTTAAAAAAGAATGTAAATGATGTTTTTTGTAAGAAAGGACAGGACCCCCTTTGGGTTAGTGGTTCATCGTCTACAAACGGCACATAAACCCATTTCCCTTTAGCGCCTCTTTAGAATTTTGCGAGAAAATACCCCAAATGTAAGAGGTGCCGCTCGTTTTTGTTTACTCAAAATAGGGAACCTCCCTTATAAGTGAGTCTTATAGAAATTGGCTTATCTGTCAATTTTTCTATGAGGTGTTTTGTTTTGCCGGTACTAAACTATATTTAGGTGAGATATGACTTTGTCTAAGGAAAAGTAGAAGGTTCATGGCGGTACAATATCCTAAATACCAAAACAATCATCGAGATTTATTTGCTAAATCTAGGTTAAATATACCTTTAAACTCATAAATCTTTCGGAATAAATGCTCTAAATGATCCTGGAACCTGAAGATCTAAGCCACACAAGCAGACACGAAAAGTGAATTTGTTTTACCTATACTAAACATACAAATATACAGGGTGTAAAAGACCTCATCACGAAGCCGTCAACCAAGTATTCTGTACATCAAACTAAGTAACTTTACGCAAAAATTATTGCTGGGAAACGACTTTTTTTTTTGGGGTGAAAAATCATGTTTTGTGGTAGAACTCAATGTAACGCACTCAAAACATTGTGCTGATGGATGGATTGAATAGTACGGGGGTCGTGGAGGTGTTTAAAGTAAAAATCTTACATTAAAAACTTGTATCTAAAAAAAAACTTGTCAAAAAGTTGGAACTTTGACCCCCAATATCTCCGTAACTAGAAGGTTCCCAGGTATGGTGTAGAACAAAAAAATGATCGCAATGACGAGGAGAATAAGTGCCTTTCGGCTTCGTTAAGAGGTGTTTTACACCCTTTAGAAAGATCAAAACATGTCCAAGAAATATGAATTTTTCTATCAATATTTAATATTACCTGAAACAGCAACTAAACACAGTGACAATACCACTATCACTCTCATCTTGCACTTTCAAACGACGACTTAATTGTCTTCATGAAGTGCCCTATTTATATTAGGTACCCTTCCAATCATTGGTTCAGTCAAGATACCGTACTATCAGTCAAAAGGACAAATAACTTCAAACCCTTTGCCAACTAATACAAAATAATAAATTCGTGTTAATGCGTGATTTTGTCTGCGGCTTTTTACTGAAAAAAAATACTATACAATCCCGAGTCAGAGAATTACGGCAGGCCTATTGGTATTGTGAATATATTTAAACAGAAATTTTAGGAAAATAAATGGCCGTAAAAATCTATTTAGTATCTTTATGGTATTTGACAGATGTTACCTTCTAAAATGCCTAGTCTACTAAAATGGTCTGGTGGCCTACCATGACGTCTAAAAGCAGGATCGTTTTAATCTTGTTCCAGTGTGGGAAAGAGATGGCGCTAGACGTCCTCTATAGCTCCGTCTCTTACCCACACTGGAACAAGATTAAAACGATCCTGCTTTAAGACGTCATGGTAGGCCACCTAGTCTTCGAATTATTGACGCAGGTTTCCAATGATGTTTTGTTTATTTTTCGTTTATTTCTCGTAATTGACTTGTTCTAATACCTAAGCGATTGAATATACACTTGACTCAACCAGTATAGCAAAACGAATGCTATGTATTTGAAATACTTCACAAAGTATGAAGCTATGAAGCAAGAACTATTTTCGAACGTTACAATAAAGGAATTGTGTAGAGAAATGCAGGAATTGAAGTTGCTCCAACAGCAATGCTTCAGAATATTAAAGTATTTCTCATTTCTCTGCTATCCGAGTATTTTCTATAGTTCCATAACGGCATTTGTATCATTATGACCGATTGGACCCACTTTAACGTTCGTCCATAGAATGCCAACTACAGACCTTGCTGGACCACTGAAATCTTGGAAGTATAATAAGTAGTTCCATTATTTTGTACAGAGAAGTTCCAAACTCAGAAACTTGGAGCTGGCGTTACAGGGCTAGAATTTCGCCATAAATTGGAGCATTTGGGAAGGTTTCAAGAGCCAAATTTTCACGTCTCCCAGCAATGGCCAAATTGGTAAAATCAGACAATCTTTACATTTTAGGTTACTTTAATATTTCAGTTATTGTGATAGGTGTTTCATCCAGATTAGATTGTTAAATATTAAGTTCTAGGAATTTTTATTTCATTGAAATTTTTAATGGCTTCGAGGGTTGACAGACAGAGCTTTACCCAGGAGAGTACCGAAAGGAGTTTTAGGATTTTGCAGAAGTGTAACTGTTGTCAATCGATCATCTGAGTCCCTAAGTTTTAAACAGCTTGTTTTCTACACTTGGCCATTGTAATTGAGGCTAAGATTTAAAATGGGTTAATTAAGCAAAATATGTAGTAGATTATTTTGGTACATATCTGATTCATGCTTTTGATAGTCGATTTTATGTATTTTTAGGACCTTTTCTGTATAATAGACGCAACAAGAAACTAAACTTCTATAGTCTATGTTATAGGAAATATTTTTTTTTGTAATATCGGATTATTTAGCGATACTTAATTACACGGACACAGAAAAACTTCTAGAAGTCCTGGTTTGATTATGTTATTCCCTCGTCTCTAATTGTACATATGTATGTACTTAATTTAGTTTTAATGTTTATTGTAGCAATTTGATTATTCTTATAGTTGTTAATAGATTTTTTATTTTTATTTTTCAACATTGACTGTCCTAGTTAATTTATGCTTTGTAAAGTGATGGCCTGAAACACAGGTTTAAATAAACCTAGATCGGGCAGGTCGCTAACAAACATTTGAATTCCACATTATCGTTTCTTGCAATTGTTAAATATATTTTAGTTATAGTTTACTTTTATGCACTAATTATATGTTTCAGAAATAACACTACTGCACCTAAATATTCATTTTTTTAAATAAGTTATTCTTATTCTTATGTAACGGCCTAGGCCCATAATGGGGGATCTCCTTTGTTTGTCTTTTCTTTAGGTTTGAACCTATGCCATGCACGTGTGCTACGTTTCATTATTTTGAATTATAAGATAAACATAAGTTAAATTAATCATTTTAAACACGGTGCTTCTGTTAGTTTATTATAATTATTATCTATTGTTCTTGAGATATTATTTATCTGATTAAATACCAAAGTTGTGATTTTCATAAGGCCTTAGTAGCACTAGTTTTTTAAGTAGATTAGACCTACACGTACAACTTCAAACGTGCCTGTCCATTGTCCATGATAATTATGTAGTTCTTTGAAACTACGGAACCATTGATGCAATTTTCACTATCATAATAATATGGAGAATGTATTCTAGAAGGTTATTTGTGTATAATGCATTTGTATCAAAATAACAAATATAAAATAAATCTCGGGGTTTGTTCAAGATGTAATTCGGAACGGTCGGATGTTCGGTCGAGTAGTAAATAGTACTAGTAATATAATTCTAAGCAATTTATGTAGGTATCATACACCTTTCGTAAATGTGTCTGAGTAACTATCATAAATATCATATCAGCGCCGGATGACGACCAAAACGTAGTCTCCCCGAGAGGAATCTAATTAACACAACGAAATAATTAATGGAGGCTGCTCAGTAGGATTATCTGTGTCGGGGATGCCATTACGTAAACACAAACAAAGAATCCTTACAAAAGTTAGAAATATTACCCTACTATTTCTTGTGATATTTTCTTGTTTCTTCAGAACTAGCTAATATTGACTATAATAAAGAAAGATCCAACATTATTTGCTAGCTCAAGGCTAGGTATTTGATGTCTATTACAAAAGAGATGATACTTTCAAACAAAAAGTACATTCCAATCATACATATTTTCAAGATATAATATACCCTTTGTCCCACTCCCACTTTTACAAAGGGTAGTGAACAAATAACGTTTACCTTGTACACACACGTTCGCTACAAGAAGCCGAGTGTGTGTGCGTTTGTTCGTACAACTCGCACGCTCGGATATATTAGCTTTACGTGATTTAATTTTGCAATATATTTGATTCGCCAACACTTGAGCTTTCTTTTGCGAATCTGGCAATTTGATATTAAAGTCTATAAGAATTGATATTAATATCGGCATTGCAGACGTCGTCGTCGAACATTTCTGTTCAGCTCTCAGTGTTTCAATCTGTTTTTTCATTGAAAATTATTTGTACACTTTGTACGAGTTGCTGCAAATTGTACAGCTTTGTAACGCTTCGAGTTTTGATTTTACAAACGGATTTCTGTTTTGAGAGAAATCCACGTGGCACGTTTCAGTCCAACGTGGACTATATTTTATTTAGTCTACCTCCAATTTGTGCCACTGCCTTTTCACCACGCCTAGTCCTTTTTATTTCCCTCACATGCCACATATCCGAACAGAATATTGTGAAAATACACAGGGCGACTTCGTGCAGATATAAATCAATTTGGCGGAGGATAGCATTAGTATTCAGTGCGCGCTAAACTCGGCTCTTATCAGAAATTTCACCGACCTTACCTATTATTGGGCAGGATTATAGTGGCCCCCTAACTAACGCTATTGGGCCCGTCTTTGGGTATCGGCCTTGACTTTTTGCTGATCCTGCAGAATTATAAGCGCATTAACGCGGGTTACTTGATAATGATATTAACTGATGTTGTTTTGTAAAGTCAAAGTGAAGGTTAAATAGAAGCGAGGTCAGGCCACATTCACTTCCCTAATCCGCTTAATAGATTAATATCATCATTAGGGACCCTTTGGGCCGCGAAAAACAAGCCATTTCTGCAATGAAGGTAGTTAATACATTATGACGATTGATTTCTTTGACCGTGGTTACAGGCAACCTAAAAAGCTTCACAACTAGTAAGACTATAAAGTGCAAATGTGTATTTCATGAGTCTGCTACATGAAAACAAATGCGCTGTAGACTTTCAAGTAATATATTCACTCGGACACGGAATACGAAATATTCCTAACGAGCGAGTTTCGGCTTTAAGCCTGATTTTCAGTAGCAAAGATACTGGAATAGCCTGAGTTTACGGTCATTAATAAGCCTACGTCTTAGGTTCTTCATTCAGTAAATAGCAACTGCGATTTAGCATCCACAATCCCTACTAGGCCTCCATAAGGCAACTAGGTTTCTCATCTCCGATCTTATCAGAAAAACCTCACAGAACAGTACCGTTACCTAACCCACCTTAAACAAACTCGGAGTCACTTACGACCCCTTAGGGAACAGACTTAAATATAAATATATAGAAAGAGACTGTTTGTATGTTTATGTTCGTCTTTTGATCCGGAGGTTTATTTAATTTGTAGGTACTCAGCCTTTTGAGATTTAGAAGTAAGATAAGTAAGCTTTGTTTAGTCGCCAGGGATAGTTTCGCTAGTAGTTCGTAGCTATGTGTACTTTGAATTAAGGAATATCATAAATTATTATGAAGAGGCGGGTTAGTAAAATTGGATGTATGGTTAGTGGGTACCCACCCTATCTTCAGAATGATTGATCTGATTCTGAAATTCGTTCACTAATAGGAAGCTACATTAACCCCGAGAGTCATCGCCCGTATTCAATACGTTACCAAGGGGTAATTTCCAACCATAAATGTGAGCGAAACCACTGGCAATAGCTTGTTTGTAATAATTTAATTTTGGAACAAGGTTTAATTTTTTTTGGTTAAATGGAACGATACTTTTAAACTATTTTTTTAAATACAGAGAGAAGATTTATTTTCGTTGGATTCCAGTTTTGAATCACACTTTAATATTTCACTTTCACACTTTTTTTTGAGGTCAGTTTTTTGCTCTGAGTTTTCGTCGTCAATATTCAGATCGTACTTACAATGAGGTGATTCACATAATACAAAGCGAACGTTAACAATGTATTAATTAATCAATTCAAAGCCGTACATGATTGTACGCTTTTGAATCTTGCAAAGTGTACATTGTGTTTGTGTTATTATATTATAGTTCGTGACTGTAGACCACGTCAGTCATCATTGGCAGCGTTGCTTCACCCATTGTTGTATGTAGGCCCGTGCACCGTACACCTACAAAACTGTTTGAAACATTCTCATAAACAGGCTCAGACCAAATAAAAAACCAAGATAGCGCTGCGAACCATAAAGTGAAGCCAGCGTAAAACTAAGCTCCGCTCTGTGCATACACGGTCACACGCACACACACAAATCACACGTCAAACTACAATTAAACTACTCTCAAAAAAAGCACACATGTTTACGGAATCGGCATCACTTTATTGTTCGCAGTGCTATGTCTTGGTTTTTTTTTTGGTCTGAGTATACAGACCATGGCATGGCCATGGATTGTTAAATCAAAAACCGGCCAAGAGCGAGTCGGACTCGCGCACCGAGGGTTCTGTACAACTTATTAAAGGGCAAACTTAACTTTGCTGCTCGATCCCTAGAAACGGCTATTGCACCAACCGCAAATAATAATAAAATCACTTTTTTTTTTGTTATCAAACTACATACTTACGGTTTTCAGATTTTATCCTTTTACATTTGCTGTAAGACATTGCTTCTCGCCAAATTTCGTGATTCTAGGTTAACGGGAACTATTATATAGGTTTTCGACCCAAAACCTATAGGGTACTTCCGGTTGACCTAGAATTGTCAATTTTGGTTTAAAGCAAGGTCTTAAAACACAAGTAAAGGGAAAATTCCGAAAAATAAAAAAGTTGAAAATTAAGGTAAATGTTAGGTACAAGTTTTCGCGAAAATCGAAATTTGCCCAAATCTTTTTAACCGACTTCCAAAAAGAGGAGGTTATCAATTCGCCTGTTTTTGTTTATCGTGTTAACTGAGGACCTTGATTTTTATACACCTAATAGGGACTGTAGACCTTATTATCTGGTATAAATTTCAAATTGTTAGGTCCACCCGTTCCTGAGAAAATCGGTGGTGGCAGACGGACAGACAGACAGACGGACAGACGGACAAGAAAGTGATCTTATAAGAGTTTCTTTTACCTTTTGAAGTACGGAACCCTAAAAATCACGCCTGTAATCCTCGAAGGGTTAGGCAGACACCCACATTTTACCAATAATATTCAAATTTAATTATGTTTATTCGTGACACATAGGTAAAAATAAGTACATGGTCTCGCTACGTGCTGCTGCCTTGCAAGGTGTACAAATAGTGTTTACACAGTTTAAATAGTAGTTTTTATGAGTTCAATAACTACTGTTATTACAGCTCATCACATAATATTAATTCTTTGTTATATAATACACAATAGGGTAGATAACACCATAAAACAATAATTCCCAGACATGTATCTCAAAAAAAAACTTTATTTTAGGCCTGAAAACCCGATTTATTTTCATTTAATTGCCAAATTCGATTTTTAGTTGCTTTGAAATCAATAAATAGTTGAGTCATTGAGTTGAATAAACAGTGACGACACAGTTGGCTATTGCCATACAAAATCTATGAGAGAACCGCGTTTTGACAGCTCTTAAAAAGTATCTAAATTGGTTGGTGTGTCATCTACCCCATTTTAATTAATATGAGTACAAAGTAAGTAAACAATGACATCATTCAAAATCAAAATCAAATAAATCAAAATATCTTATTTCACATAGGCCTAGATGGGCACTTCTAAAACGTCGAAAAAGCTAGGTGCACGGTTCGCGTTGGTCGTTTCCATGGAGAAGAACCGACAAGAAACTCCATGGTTACTCTTTTCAAATCATTAGGTAGGTATTACCATATTATTTTGTTACAGCATTAGTATTTAAGTATGGGGGGACAGCGTAAGCCCGACAATAGGTCGTTGCTTACTATACAAAAAACGTAAAACAGAAAAATATTTAACAAAAGTTAACAAGCAACAATTGTGTTAGTAATAATAATAAAAGGTAGCGAGCATATTGCTCAACCGGGCAGAAATCTAGACTCCGTGGCTGCTACTGAGAAATTCCTGATGGTAAAACCCAGTAATACTTTGCCAAACTTCGGAATTGATTCCAGGAACGCATTCTCAGCAGTTACGGTTGTTATTATCATGCAGTCTAGGTAATAATGCCCGGTTGATAAAAATAGGGTCGCTCCTATTACATGGCAAAATGTGGTTGTGAGTACACCCACAAATCCACCGACATGCCTATCCCTTCGCAGAACATAGTGTGATGTTATAATGTTATCAGAAATCACAAAAAAACTCACTCAAAACCAAAAAAACGTCACAACACAGTCCAGTGTCATGTCACATTACAATAAACCGCGAGCTACAAAGTCGGCCACTTGTCATAAGCACGTATTTAGATAGCGATCAATCGACGATAGTTATCTATGTACATCGCTCACAGTGTATAAACTCGGTCAATGACTGCAAGTCACATGACTGCAGCTTATCGCAGATGCTATTTTGTGTATCACTAGGTTTGTCTGTGTTTATGATTAATGATATAATAGCAGCCTAACAGCCTTACTTAAAGTGTGCTTCGCGGAACCCTAGGGCTCCGTGGGGCCTCTGTAGGGGCTCCACAAAAATACTGGTCATAATTAAAAAATATACCAAAGAAAAACAAGGTTGCAGAAAAAGTTAAGGTTACTATACGACAGTCACTAAAATTTATAATATATTTTTTAACCAAGGTAATTCTAAAACAGCGATATCTAGCCGACTAGCTTTGAATCAGTTGTAGTAATCCATTGTCAATTCCATTTCTTCAAAGAGGTGACGGCTTTCCATTTCCTTTCACTCCGAACCAAGGTCGAGAGATCGCCGCTGCCAATCGCCGCTACGAGGACCCGGCGGTACTCCACCCAAGCGGAGCAAACCACCACGATGTGCTCCACCGTGTCCTCTGGTTGATTCTTGTAGTGGTAACAACCGGGCGTTCCTTCCCGCCCGATTCGGTGCAGGCACCTCCCGAATAGATCCATGCTGAGTTGATGCGGTGTGTTCACCACCACTTTAAAAACGGTGAAAGAAAAAAATTACAAGGTAATTTACTGGAACAAAAATTTATCTATCTATCTATCATGGGGTTCAGGTTTCCGCACTTAGTCCTTGAAGTGGACCACTGTGCGTGAGCCATGGTGGCCGATTACTCAAATCAACTCACCTCCCTCCAGAAGCAGATCAAACTTCCCGGTCTCCGCAAGGGATCTTGGTGTTCCCAGGATCTCCTCGCGTATCTTGGTAACGCCTGTGCACTCGAGGAGCACATGGGCCACCGTTTCCTCCGCCTCCATGCATGCTCTGCACAGGGGACTGTCAGTGATTCCTAGGGTTTGGAGGTGTTTATTCAGTGAACAGTGTCCAGTGATGGTCCCCGCCACCAGACGCAGGCTATCTCTGTCCAGGCGCAGAAGGCGCCTGGTCAGCTTTGTATCCAGGGATGGCATAGCTTCCTTGGATTGCCTACATCCTGGTGTCGAGGTCCACCATTTCTCCGCTTGGATCTTTTGTGTGATCGTGTGAAGTGTGATTCTTTAACCAGCTTCTTAGCTGCTTGAAAGGAATGGGCACAATGGGTTCTGGTCCGTAGGGTTTTGTGCTGGATCCTCTTGTGACAAGTTCGTCAGCCGCATCGTTTCCAAGTGATCCACTGTGACCTCTAATCCGTTGCGTTACCGTGTTGTGATTTAGTACCGTGATTCGTTCTAGGGCTTTGTGGCAATCTAGTGTTAGTCTCGACGTGATCTGATTACTCTTGACGGATTGAAGAACTGAGCCACTGTCGGAAAGTATTCGAATATCGGTATCCGTAACCTCCCTGGCCTCTATAGCGTGTGCCACTTGGATAATACCTACACACTCTGCTTGGTAAACAGGCATTCCAAGTGGTTTGGATATCTTAATGTTTAGGTCGTCGGAGAACACCCCGACGCCTGTCCCATCGTTGGTTTTTGATCTATCAGTGTAAGTCCTTAGCTCTTTTGTACCTGAGTAGTCACACAACTCCTCTATGAGCTCTATGGTGTAGCGTTTTTTGAAGCAGTGGGCTGTTCTTTGATTGCATCTGCTCTGATGCGTGTGTGTTTGATTCTGGAATCATTGCTTAGGGTGCCGGATGCTTCGAGTCTGAAAGTCACTATGGCCGCCTCCTCTCTTGCGACGAGGTGTAGGGGTGGTAGCCCCAACATCACCTGTAAGGCAGTAGTGGGGGGAAGTCCTCATGCTGCCGGTGATTGCTACGCAGGCAAATCTTTGAGGTTTCTCGAGATCCTTTTGGGTCGTACTTAGGTTGGTCCTGGGCCACCAAACTAAAGAACCGTATGTAATGATTGGTCGGATAACTGTGGTGTATAGCCAGTAGGTGATTTTGGGGCTTATGCCCCAATTTCTCTCTAGGAGTCTTTTACATTGCCATAGGGCTATACCGGCTTTTGTGATGATGTGATCAGTGTGTTTTGCCCAGTTCAGCTGTTTGTCCAAAAAGATACCCAGGTATTTGGTTTCAGTCGATAGGCTTAGGGTTGTCCCAAAGAAACTTGGTAATTGTAGCGTTGCCAGCTTCCTTTTCTTTGTGAAGAGGACGAGTTCCGTTTTGGTAGGGTTTACTGCTAGTCTGTATTCCTTGCACCAGTCTTCTACTATTCTTAGGGCTTGGCGCATAAGGTTGCATAGTGTGTGCCGTTTATTATTATGGTCAGATCATCCGCATAGCCCACCGAAACCTATACATAATTACGTATCTATCAGACAGCACTGGGCCCGAGTAGTTAACGTTCGTCGACCCAATTCCTCTCATGAAAAGAGGAGGCCTATGTTCCAGCAGTGAACTGTTTATTGGCTGGTTATGTTGTGCTATGATATTACATATTGGGTAAAGCCATTAGCAGTTGAAGTATTTTGCTTCCTAGAAATTAGCATTATCAACCTACCGGAAATAAAATTTATTTGCCATCAAGCATTGTACCGACCACCATCACGTGGTGGTTTCATCACCACTGCTTTCAAAAACAACGAAGGAAAACATCGTGAGGTAACAAAAATTTCCTAGAACCAAAAATTCGAAGACATGTGACATCTACCAACCCGCACTGGGCCCGCGTGGTGGATTATAACCCGTTCCCTCTCATACAGAGGAGGCCTGTGTCCCAGCAGTGGGAACATTATAGGCTGATTATGCTTTATCCTTATGGTACTGACATCAACAGCCTGGATAATTTGAATTCTAGTTGAAAAAGACAAAAGTAAATACTTTGCTACTCGTTAATGTCTGCACAGATGATACGTTGAAGCGCAGTTAAACCGTTTTATCTTATCTTTTCTAGAGGGCAAAGTAACTGCAGTCAGCGCTCAGGGCTAATCCTGAAGTCAAAACACAACATGACTTAACATACATATATGATGATAATGAAATACAAAAATTTTTTTGCACGTAACTTCAAGCCTGTATCCTCGAAGGGTTAGGTAGAAGTGTACCTAATATAGTATTCCTACATTTCAACAATTATGTTTCAGTCCCATGTTACAAGGGGCGAGCCTATTGCCAACGACTGGCCATAAATCCAGACTCGGGGGCAGCTACTAAGAATTTTTTGATGAAAAATAACACTTTGCCCGACCTGGGAATCAAGCCCAGCACCTCATGGTCAGCAGTCGCGCTTACGTGTGTTAATAATGACGGGTAAAGGGATGTCAAGTTCATTCTATCGAGCCTAACCGAAACAGGTATCTTGCAAGAATCGAACCCCTACAATAAGAGATTAATTAATTACTTAATTTAATTAAGCCATTTTCCCGTTCTGCGCCTGGCCATGTAGAACTGACACACCAATAGATATAAAACCCAGTTCCAGTATTCCTAATTATTATTGTCTGCGCTGCTAAAGCCGATTTCAGAAGACTTACTTTTTGTTAATTTTTGTCTTTCACTATTCAAGGAATATATATACAACATTGAAAAATTAATCAAATCGAATAAGAACTTTAATTTCTACATTAATGTGCAATTTTATAATGTCGTGTGACCATTGAACGAAACAAAAATTTCAACTTGCTAGGTCCACCCGTTCCTGAGAAAATCGGTGGTGACAGACGGACAGACGGACAGACAGACGAACAAGAAAGTGATCTTATAAGGGTTCCGTTTTTTCCTTTCGAGGTACGGAACCCTAGAAAGAACAGTTACTCAAGTGGACCACTCACTCAAGTGAAGCTTTAATAAACTAGTAACCCTCGTTCAAACGACATTGATCGACGTTCATTTTGCTGTATAATTTTGGATTCACATGGCAGTTCCATCATCATCGTCATCAGCCTTTCTTGTATACACTCTAACATTGAATGATTTGACATGTGTTTTATTATTTTTTACTTTATTTTTTTATTATTTTATGTGACATTTACTGATTTGACATGAATACTTATTTCATTAAGTACTTTACTTTTTATTATTATTGCGACATTTAATGATTTTTGTGATTTTTATTTACATTCATTTTGAAAAGAAGTTGTTATTAATTTTATTTGATTATTGTGAGTGTGGGGACCATGTGGGTCACATTTTTATTTTTTGTTTATTTTTCCCCACAACTGTCTGGCAGTTAGAGTACTATAAGCGACCTACCCAAATGTCCTTTCTTTGGTATTGTTCGTCGTTTCGTTGAGCTCCTTGAGTTATAAGTCGAGCTACACGATAAATTGAGCAAGATTATGTCTGGACTTCAAAAGAGACTATGACCTCTGAGTTTGTTTCGGCTGTTTCTTCTCAGAGTAGTCAGGTACGAAACACCGGCCCCATCTAGTTTTAAAAAGTGACGTGTAAAAGTGTTTGTAAAAACCTACTTGCAAAATAAACATCATTTATCATTTATCATAGCCTACAGTAGTGCACTGCTGGGCATAGCCCTCTCTAATCGCACGCCATTCAACTCGATTCTGGAGAACTCACATCCAGCGTTTTCCAGCCACCCTGCGGAAATCGTCAGTCTACCTAGCCGAGGAACAAGCAATTCTATATTGCATTTGTTTTAACCATATGACCATTTATTGTCGTGTGATCCAAACTTTTTACCATAAAATATTGTACAGGACAGTGTCGTGTGAACAGCCGCGTAGGTTACCCTACCGTCTTTTGTTATAGTCAGCCGACACGAGAAGAAGGCAAACGGCTATTGTCTAGGTCGTAATGACCCATTATCACACCATTAAAGTTAAGGATAGACAGTATGTCTAGACTGCCTCGTTGGTCGAGTGGTGGCAAGCGCATCTGCTGAGTATAAGGTCCTGTGTTCGATTTCCGGGTCGGGAAATGTGCTATTGGGTCTTTGTTACATGGGACCGTGACATGATAAAAGCCTTATGTTTTTACTAACACTCACACAAGGCGACAAACAACAAAACAACAACAACAACAGCCCATAAAATCCACTGCTGGACATAAGCTTCTCCCATGATGGGAGGAATTTGCCGTAATCTCCACGCTTGGCAGGCGGATTGGATATCGCAGTAATGAAAGACTAACAGAAATCGCTGCTCTGCCCATTCTCTGTTCTACGGAGGCGCAAGGTGTTCTGCCTCAGACATTAGTCGCTTATACGACACCCGTGAGTGTAATGGATTGGTTCTATTCTACTCTGCCGGATACCACACGGCTTACCACAAGGCGACACCTCAATTTAATGCCTTAATATTTCTTTTTTTCTGTCGCGCGGTTGAAAACAGTGTGTTTTTTGAGGCATTGCATTAAGGATTTGCCTAAAGTTAGTGACTACCAAACAAACGCCTAATAAAAGGGTTCAGTTGGAGTTTCAAGGCTCGGTTCAGCGAGGAGAGTTTAAATTCAAATAGTATTATTTATAAACTAAGGCCTAGGCATTAACTAGGTCGTAATGACTTGGTGGGATGGGTGTCGATTAGTGATACTCCAAAGCGGACATACGTCTATTTAATGTTAAGCCCGCATAAATCGTTCTTACTAACAAAAATCTTGTGATATGAACAAAAAAGCAGCAGAGATTGCTAAAATAAGATTACTTTATTGATACGGGTCCTTAATGAACCAGTAATTACCAAAACGGTACCTACTCCCATTTTATTTAGTCTTTTTCCTCGTCAAAAATCACTTTAAGTTAGACAATGAGTATAACGGACACAAAAAAAATCAAACAGCTCGCTTGTTTACAACATGCAACAAACTTAACCACTTTCTCCATATCGACCAACATCGAAAACGCGAAAAACTCAGCTACTATAGGTACACTTAGGCCGATTTGATAACATTTTGTATGGGACTACAGAATATTTTTTGCCGTTACGAACTTTGGCCCATGGAGAAAGTGGATCAGTTCCACACCACATCCCTAAATAATATGACTACAGCTCTTGGTTTCTCTACTCTTTTGTTAGTTAAGCCGGGCATAAATATGTTTGCCCATGCAGTTTGTAAGCCGCAGATTGGCATTCGTCTGTACATACCAGCTTAGTATTGACATTAAGTCTCGTTTATCAAGATCACAGTAAAGAACATGCAACTCCCAAGTAAATATTTAACTCAGATATAACTAACGATTAAATCTTTCATTTTCTAAGCAGTTTATCGTCTGTGAATGTGTTGTACAGACAAAGACGTTTGTGAAAATTTTAAAGATCCTTACTGTGAACACATAGTTAACGATTTTGAGTGTTCAACAAGTTTTGGCCTACTATTTATTGTTCTTGGCATTTTTATGACGTAAAAGGGATCAGCTGACTCAAATGGATGATGGCTGTGAACAAACAAGCGATGGGTACGCACCTCTAATTTTTAGGTTCAAAGGTAAGTTTATTCTTAACTTTCGATTAAAATAGAACTTACTAAAATGATTCTTGAATAAGTAAACAATTTATTTGAATTCAGTATGAACATTGTTTATAAATCTATTAAAATAAAACTAAACTAACTAACTTAAACTAAAATTTGAAATAGCGTCAAAAAACTTCTCAACACTGTAAACTGGTAATTTCCCCAAGAGACTGGCGGCGTTACCACGCTGTATGGCAACGCTAAGCCTTTGGCCAAGGTAAAAGACAGCCCTAGGGTCACGGGAAGTGTCAACTAAGCGTTTTGAAGTTTCTTAAAAAAAATATGAAAAATGATTTAGTCACGGAGTGAAAAAACATGATTGATTTTGGATATTTCCTTGAACTAATTAAATAATTTACATCACTATTCATAATAGCAGATAAGTATTTTCCTTACCTAAAAACAAACACAGATAAACAGATCGTCCGTAAATATTAAAATGTATCCAATATCCATAAGCATTTTTTATTATTCTGGAAATAAAAGTACCATCGAAGGACGTCAAGAAATTACTGTCTCATCAATGTGACTTTACAAACTTTTTATCTGTTTTGATTGGCAACGTATTGGAAAACTCTCGGTGTTGCCTGTTTATAGGTGACTGTCAACACATACCATAAGTTGGGTTGTAAACGTTTTGCTGCGGAGGAATGAGACGTGAAGTCGACGTAAAACGTCGTGAGGAAAGTTTTGAGTCGGAATGTAGATGGCTATAAGAATAGGGAACCACCAAAGAAGAGATGACGAGTAATGGAGAAGTATGAAAGAAAACGACATGCTGCATCGACAACAAATAAATTGAGATAAGGACATTAATACCTGGAGGCCAGGTAATAATTCAATACGCAAAGCTTTCAAAATTAATAACCAAGCCTTGTATTGGCATGATTGCGGTCCAAATATTAAGTAGGTCAATTATTATGATTAATTATTGCCACCATCCCCCTCAGCATAAAATTAATGATGACGACAGCGCGTAAATTATTACTAGTGACACAGATACATGAATCGTGTTTTTGCTGTCAAAGCCAGTATTTCTTAATAAACATGATTAATTTTAATAAACATACTTCGTTAAAGATACCCAAACCACAAAAATATATTAGGGAAAACTTTTTGGTACTGTACAGGGAATTTAATTATTTAATTTATAATAATATTCACTTCGCCCGCGACTTCGTCCCTAAAAATTGTGATAGCTCGGCTAATATGCATGATATAAATCTAATTTATAGTCCGAAATACCTATGTATAACGTAGCTTTCTGCCATTGAAAGATTTTTTTGAATTGGATTATTAGTTCCGGAGATAACCATAAATATACAAACTTTCAAATTCTCTTTATAATATTTGTATAATAATCACTGTGGTTACTGTGTGTTCTCTCAGGCCATTATTTCGCTATAACTCCAATATTTCTATCCATCAGCATTAGTTCCGGAGATAACCGCCGATATACAAACTTGCAAATTTTACCTCTTTATAATATTTGTATAATAATCACTGTGGTTACTGTGTGTTCTCTCAGGCCAAGATTTCGCTATAACTCCAATATTTCTACAATGATATATTGTAACTCTCATGAAGTCTGCGTCAATTTTATCATTATCTGTCTGTCCTTTGTCTGTGCAAATCCGTCAAAACACATTTATTATCAAACCACATAAAATTCAATGACAAATGCGTGGAATTATCTGAACAATTCACGTATCATGTGCAATCAATTGCGCCGAGTTCAAAACACTTCAAATCATGTTTAACTACATTTTTACTGCTCTTTTGTTTACTCATTCATTATCAGTCACATGAGCATCTATTACGATAAAGGATAACCTACTTTAACCTGTATATATAAGATTTCTTTACATGAGTACCGACAGTTTTGTTTTGTTTGCTTTAAATTAATCGATATAGAGAGTTTTGGTTGTGTTTTGTGAAAATGAAGTTGCTTTCGGGACAGGATAAGGAAGGGGGCGGAGCTGGACCATCAAGCTCCGCTGAGCAAGGACTTCTGAGAGGTCAGTGATCCCTAGCAACAGTGACAACCTAGTGGTGTAGCCAAGTAGGACATAGGTCTCGACTTCGAACCCAACGCACCTTTGATTTTTCGGATTTATGTGTGTATTGTCTAATTATCACTAACTCTAGTGGAGGAACCCGTGGTGAAACTAAATTTCTTGACGACAGTAAAGCCAAGTCAGAGGCCCATGGGCGGCATAAAAACTCTGACACCAGGTTAGGCACTGACCACACGAGAAAGAAATAAAGAGTGAATATATGTTATATGTTGCTTACATATGTAACATCAATAAGTAATACTTTATTAGCTTGGCACAATGTTTGGACTAAGTATAATGCTCGTTCGTGTAAACGGTCAACTTAATCCAAATCCTGACAGATGTGAGCCGCAAATAAAATGGAATGTTCATATGGTACTTTAGCTTTACATTTTGAGAGAAAAGCTGCTTTTCTCTTTGTGTATTTAAAGTAGATTTTACTTTGTGACAGTTTTAATAATATTCCTACCTCTAAATAGGTAAACAATTCTGCCATTATCTACTTAAGTCGTAGGTCAACTCCAAAAAGAAACTATATTAGATAAGTACGTATTTGTTTTAACTAGTCCACCAGACAATTAGCGAAGCAAATACTCGTGAATATGAATTTATTATTTAACATGAAAATTGGAGGTTCAACACTCTTCTGTATTTTGACAATTAATTGACAATTAATAAAATCGTTTATTTGTGAAACATAGGTATAAAGTAATAAGATCTAATTCGAATACTTATCAATTGAACATCAGTGTAACACAACAATAATATTTTTTAGTAACATTAACCATGATACAATAATATGGGTAAGAATAATATTTTTTTTATTCATCTTTACATTCAGCGAATTATAATAGATTTCATCATTCATCATCATTTCAGCCGAAAGACGTCCACTGCTGGACATAGGCCTCCCCCAAGTGTCGCCACATTGACTGGTCCCGTGCGACTCGCATCCAGCGGATTCCCGCAACCTTCTGGGGAAGGTGATATTATATCTATGGCAGATGGGTCATTGATATAATATTTCATACTTTATATCTACTTTCTCTTCTCCATCCTTGGGTGCTTTAACACCAATACCAATGTCACCACGATCGTATATAAAACTCCCACCGTTCCGAAAACCAGGTTAATTTATATACATAGCTATTTATTTAAAGTAAACCTTATCTCCGATACATATCTATGTAGACCGTTTATCGAAACATTGCACAATTAATCCTTCATTACAAGCTGCCGACAATACAATCATAATATAAATTTGCAAGATAACGCATTTTTCGCGTAATAATAAGCTTATGAAAGTAAGCCGCCACTTCCTTTTTCGGTATCATTTGTCATCAAAGAAATGTAGGCATTAGCTTAACATAACATCACGACTGTAATCCCTCTAAGGTTAGGCAGAGTTGTTTCACCTATAGTACACCCGTACACAGTCCACAGTTCATGTTTGAGTTCCATATAAAGGAAAGGAGACTTACCAATACGAAACAATCAACTGGGAACGTATCCAATGATGGAAAAACCCAAAATCATTTTGCCTGGCCCGTGGATGCACCTCGTACTCAGCAGAGAGAGAGCTTTCAACCACAAGACCAAAGAGGCAGACATAGCAATAGATACTGTGTAAGCTAATAAATTGAATAGCACACTAACACATCAGGAATTAGGCTTATTTGAAAAGTTAGAATTGACGTGAAATGTGGGAAATGGGGTCGTCAACTAATCCTATGTTATTGTGTTTGTAATATGTTGGGCTTGCAAGCTGTCACGTCAGACGCTGAAGTGACATTTGACGCTGTATGCTATAACTCGTGATATATGTTACGCTCTAAATTAAAATGGAGGCTTAGCTACTGGGCCTAGATGTATGGCAATCGTTATCATAGCGTATTGAATGTAAACAACGACTTACAACAATATTTAAATTAAGTTATAGATACTTTAATATACAACACACTTTTTTTGTCTTTGCCATCTTGGCTGTCGATATTGGAATGTCTTAATACCTAAAAGCCTAGACTCTCAGGTTATAAACTGTGTAAAAACACTGATATAGACGTCGAGAAATACTTGTCCTTTTCGTCAATGTGATTTTTTTTTTCTAGACCTAAATCTATACCTCCAACATTTTCATTTTTTTTTAAACACGTTTTGATCTTTACTTTAAACATCTCCACGATCCCCGTACTATTCAATGCATCCATCAGCACAATGTTTTGAGTGCGGTACATTGAGCGCTACCGTAAACAGTGGTTTTCATACAAAAAAAATCGTTTCCCAGCACTAATTTCTACAGTGTTACTTAGTGTGATCAACAGAATGCTTGGTTGACGGCTTCGTGAAGGGTCGTTTTACGCCATGAATACTATACACCCACATTTTGCCAGTTATGTTTTTAAGTCCAATGGAATAGGGGGCAAACCTAATGTCATCCACCACAAATCGAGTTCGGTGGCGTGAGAAAATCCCGATAGAAAAATCCAATAACTCTTAGCCTAGAAAAAAATGCATATGAAACTAACTATACACAGATGGGTGCGGCATCGTTGAAACTAATTACCGAGGCCAGCGGAGCTGTGTCGCCTATGATTAATAACTGTATGCTCGACTGCATTCATTACCCTGCTGACTGATTGCGACATCCGCTGTAATAGCTTGCACTTGTTTGTCCAAGTCATTTCGCAGCTAGACTTAGTTTGTTATTGTATTCATTAGTGTTTGACTGCCAGCCCTGGTCCTAGGGATCACAAACTGTACTGCTAGCATGAGGACCTGTCTGGTCTTCTAAACTAGATAGCGCGGAACTGCTGTTGAAACGGTGAAGGAATACATCGTCGGGAAACCGGCATGTCCTAGAACCAAAAAATTCGAAGACATGTGACTTCTGCCGACCTGCACTTTCTCTCCTAGAGAGGAGTCTGAGTCCCAGCAGTGTGAACGTTACCGGCTGTGTATGCTGAAGCTATACCTAAGAAATCTCGATATTTTTATAAGTCGTCGCATTAATGCACCTGAGATGTGCAGGGGCAAACTTTTTGGTAGTCTTCAGTGTTAGCAGTTCTACTTGCTTCTTGAAAATGCTAATAGCAAACAGCCAATGATGTCACATTTATAACCGTCAATTCATATTCAATTAAAACGGAATATTTTCCAATTAATTAACAAACCATCACAAGTCCATCCCTCTATTCTATGACGCACTACTCTGTACTAATAACAATCTAATTGACTTTGCGTTAGAGCTCGTCCAATTATTGCGGTCTTATGCATTCAGTTATTAGATGCAACGTTTAACTAGCAAAATGGCTTTGAAAACTAACTGAGCCATCATTTTCAGTCGAACTAATTATAGGGACATATCAGCCGTAATTGAGTTGGGGTCAGATGGCACTTGCTTTGTGTAAAATACTGTCGCAACTGACGATGTTCGCATCGTTAACGTAGGTAAATTTTACCAAAAAACAAAATATTGTTGCAACCCGCCCGTTTCGTATGGTGTTTATGACTTAACTAAACTTAGATTTTTTTGTATATCTAAGTTAAATATTAATGTTATACACGTTGTACAATGTTATAAACCTAACGGAATTAATTATATTAATGGATGTGTAGAAATCATTGAAGTTCGATGCTTAAAAGAATAACGCGGTCACACAGGTTACCACGAAAAGTGAATTTATTGTAAAATATGTGTAATTTGATGATCTCTGAACATATGTATATCATAGCTAAAGTACGAAAGTGTCATACACATCAGTGAAAATGCATTAGGACTGAATAGTATGTCAATAGAAAAATCCGCCACTCTAACAATAGATCCGAAACGTCGTCCAGGATAAGAGTGTGCTACATCACTATATGTCACATCTGGTTATGGTAAAAGCCATCCCTAGGAGTAGGGACATAGCTTTGCATGATGATAACATTTTAGGCGTAAATGCCTTTCTTTCCTACCCTGAATAATAAATATACTATTAACGAAATGTTTTGATATTTTGATATACTTTTCGCTGTAATCACTGCAGATACATTGTTTTCAACGTCCAACTATGAGAAACTCGATATCTCAATTTCACCCGGATTGATCAAGACAGTGAGTACCTACAGCCATCGTAACTACTTACCGCATAAAATACTAATAAAAGTCAGCAGTTCTGTGTGTTTATCACTCAACTTTTGTTTTTCATTTCGTTGTAATTTGTAACAAGTTATTTTCACGTCTATTTTCTCTTGGAAAAACATCTCGCTTCCTCGTAATTTCATCAAATCGGTAAAAAATTGAAGAAATTACGAAAGGTCTACGAACGGAAATTACAAAATTATGAAGGGTCTCTCCCTGGGACCGCGTTTCCAAGGAAGTTCGTTACGTCATATAAAAATATGATCGAGATCGACATTACTAGGCGTTTTTGTGACGTCGATTCCGGAAGAAATTACTGGAAATAGGAAAATAAACCACAATTTTTTTTTCTGAAAACCACTCAGTGTCGAAATATTAATAAGGTCCCGTTTAAAGATTCGGTATGTTCCGTAGACATCGTAAACTTCAAAAAGACTGGGCTGCAATGACCTGCAATCACTAAATCATTTTTCCGGCATTATGTTCGTAGCCCAATTCTATAAAGTTATCTTTTACGGGCAGATAAAAAGATGATCACCGATGCCCTCGCCAAACGCGGTAAAATTTCTATAGGATTTTTACCCGACTACGAAGGAAGGGTTATTTTTTTACTTTATATATATATTTTACGTTAGGTATAAACTTAAATATAACTCTTTCATCACGACCGAACGTTGAGTATTATAGGTGCTCATCCCGTGCTCTTACAAAGCAAGCTTCATATAAATAGCATCAATGAATAAAAAGGTCTTCTAGGAAAAACAGGAAAATAGTTATTTTTAAACTGCGTAGGTTGTATGCAACATGGCTGCCCGTCCGGAACTGTTCATATTACCGTCTCGATATTTTTAGTCCTTGTAAAAGGTAACACGTGGGTGTACATTGATGAAGAAAGTACATACATTCGGTATTTTTAATGACGTACTATCTATCTACCTACCCACCCAAGTCCACGCCTTAATTAAGAAAGGACTATACCCGGTTTTATAATTAAAAGCACACCTAGAGTGTCTGGAATGCTGGCGAGGGCCGCGGGCGAGATATTTTTCAACAAAATGTTGTTGAAACTTTCACGTGCCGCCATCACTGAAATGTGTTTATAGAGTACCTAATAATGAAACATGTTCAGTACCTAGCTACACAAATAATTTGGCAGAAAATAGCTGAAATTTATTTAGGTAATGTGTACGTTATTCGTTGTCGTTGTTAGTTTTAATTACTTATCCAGTCAACATCAAAAGTAAATGATGAAGATATTTTTAGATAAATAAAAACGGGCTACTGCTATTTGTTGAACGGCTAAAGGTTTATGTTAGTATATAAATTGTACCAGGTATCTTTTTATAGTTTCTGCCAGCCCCCATGTGAAAAGAGCGTGAGTTTATGTATATGTATGTAGGTAATTTAGTTATTTATGTACTCAAGTGAATTTCATTATACCGCAACAATCGTGTAACTTCTAAAAGCAAAATTAAATAAAAGCCCTCATGGTTATTAATTAGAAATTAGGGTACAACATTACGAATCTCATCTTGCTGTAATAACTTTCATTGTTCACATGTGTGTGTACGAAACCCAATTATATACGTACGTACACAGTTTTCTTGTAATCATAGCCAACTCAATTACATCATAACGACGTTGTGGTTCCACAATCAGCCGTCACATGTCAGTGGCGCCACTTGCGAGGATTCCACATTTAATGCCTTGTAATTCCACCCTGTGTGGGGTTTGCTTTAACGTGGTTTTTGTTTCATGCTATTTACGAACGCTTAAACAGTTACTTAATGTGTTTACTTCGCGTATTTGTAACGAAGACATTTTATTTTCAAGCATGAGGTGAAAAAAATCGTGTTTCAAATTTTCTAGAGCATGATATAACAGTAAAATATACCAAACAAACCTGCCTAATGCATGTTTTTACAGTGATGGCTTATTTTTCTTTCCGTAATAATATCTTGATGCGAAAATCTGCTTGTCCTAAGAGAGAGCAGAAATAACAGTCGTCCCGAGCAAAATCAATTTCTTACTTTTTCTCATAAAATTTTCGTGGAACCACTCTTTGCTTTTAAGTCAGTATTTCAAAATGAAAAATGCTTGAAATATAAAACAGTAAATTGTTCCTTTTGTTCCTTTGTTCTGGTTTGTGTAAGTTCCAGAGTTACTGGCCATAGTTTTACAATCGCATTAGGTACCACACAATACGCTTAGATTTACTTAACATACAACTTTAAGTTATTGTAGGGACTTTCCTGGTTTCAAAGTCCACGAAACCGTACTCCGGTTTGCACATTGTTCTGTTGTTGAAGCTTTTACTTTGTTTATTTATGCTTAATTTACACTTTTCGACGTGAATTTAAATTTCAAACCTTAATGCGAAGGAGTAGGTTAGCCTACCCGATGACTATCTATTCGTCAAGTATAAATAGGTGCGTTCGTGTTCCACGCGCGCCTCAAAGAGAGTGAGCAAAAAGGAATGGGTCCGCAAGGACCGATGCCTGCCGGGGTTGCGGGGGCTGTTCGAAAGAGATACCGTGGCCCCGGAACACAAAGGGCGATGAAGGAACATCGATGGGTTTTAGTCAGTAAAAGTCTGACACTCCCTCCTGCTCCGCCCAGAGCGGGAGAAGTCATTTGATGAATTCCTATCCGAAAAAAAAAAAAAAAAGGTACATTTTTTAAGGCTACGCTACGACAGACTGGAGAGACAGAGAGGAGCTCGTGGCTAAATAATAACAGCCGCTCGGGTCGATCTTTAGGTTAAGCCGTGCTTGCCTACGTGGGTCTGTGTATGGGTGACCACCCATTACATACCGAGTTTCCTCCGTGCCTCGCAAAGCACGTTAAGCCGTTGGTCCCGGCTGTCATTTGTCGATCTTTGACAGTCGTTAGGCAGACAGACGGCAGACATGGCTTTTATATTTTCATAATTGTGTTTGTCTATTTAGTTCTAAATACTTTGTGATTTAAAAGTTCGCTGATAGAATTTCTACTCATTGACTGTACTATTTCTAAATCTATCACAGCGTAGCGGTCGCTGCGCTAACAGCCGCTTCATTGCAGAGTATAAAGCGCTGCGAGGCTGTATCCTAATGAGCGACCAACAAAGGGACCTCCTCGCCTGTCAAATTAAGCTGACCCACCTCTGACTCAATTGTTATTCCGTTTGAAGCTAAACCGGTGATTGTATTAATCCCGCCGATAGTAAAACCTGAAAGGAATAAAGGGAAGTTTTGTGAAGCTATTTTAAACGGTTGAACTAAAGTGCTGCTACAATAAGCTTAGGGTAAATGGAACATTGTTCGTGAAATGTTTTTTTTTGTGACAGATTTATAACTGCGTATATTTATTCATTACATTTTGCAGTGTTATATTTGTGTGTTGTAGTCGCTCTATATAAAATACTGGTATTCAGCTGCATCCGGTAAACTGAAAGCCGACCCCAACATGGTTGGGAAAAGGCAGATGATGATATTTTAACCACAAGAAGATAGGTATTTTCCTTTCCTATACTTATGTATTTTCTTTGAAACATTTCTCAACTATTTTAAACAACGAGACCTATTTAGACGCACACAACGACGACTACAACAGTTCTCACAAAAGATTACTGACTGAGTTTATTTTACACGGAACACCCGAGACGAGTGTTGAATAAACAGCAGAAGAAACTTAGGGCGTTTTCAGATTAGCGCGTATATGCGCGTTTTTGTGCTCATATGCGTTTGTGGAAGTGCGTGTACGCGCATCTTTTGCCACACGCGCCACTCGTACAAACATTGACGCGCTTATAACCACGTATAATTCATAAGCCGCTAGAGACGTCTCCCCGCGCTAACACATCGGAATAAGCGCATGTACGCGAGTTCAGTTTTTTAGAGTAAATTGTGGCACGCGTATAAGCGCGTGAGTCAATACGAGCTTACACGCGCTGCAAAATACGCTAGTCTAAAACCACTCTTAGATTGTACAGTGTACCCTTGTACCCGTGTTCGAAATATTAGCATATACCGTAATTCCATGAAATGAAGATAAAATATTTGATCTTTACCAAAGAACCACTAAGGGTCAGTTCACACCGTGACGCGACGCGACGCGACGGTACTGGAAGTGATTTTGCGCTGCGCCGCGCGCAGCCGCGAGACGCATCGCAATGAAATGTGTATCTTTTCGTGTGGTGAATAAAGTTATATTTTGATTCGCTCTATTAAAATGTGCGCGCAAAGTCGCGTCGCGTCACGTCTCTGTGTAAATTGACCTTAACTGACTGTTGTGGACCAAGATATGTGTAATTATTTAGAAGATGTATTTTTATTTCTTCATAATGTTTAATACTTTCCGGGATGAAAAGTAGCTTGTTTGAGTTTTTAGTAGCATATGAATTATCGGTTAAAACATCACATTAAGGGTCAGCCCTATATTTTTTATTATATATCTTAGTAGACACAATTTTGATCACTCACGCAAAAATACTTTTCCATTAAAAACCAAGAAACTACGTACTTCCTCAACCACCTTTCCGGCGCTTACACAAAATAGACAAAATAAAAATGTGGGTCATTTCTCTAACACATTATCCTACTGTTCATATCCATCGTGATCGCTCACACCTCCTCCTTCCTTCCCCCCAGCCCCCTCTCCAGCCGCATCCCTACGGTAACATAATCTACGTGCAAAGTAGTCTATTGTCTATCTGTCTATTTGTCTATGTGGCTATTATTCTTTGCGGGTGAGCTTCATATTACTTTTGACGCCTGAGCATTGAGGAACGATGCTTTGGCAGGTAGGGCAATTGGCAGGTGGCCGTGTTACAATATTTTTGCAAAGGCGTAAAAGGTAGGTAGAACTACCGATCTGATTGTGTTCTTATGAGTAGGTTATCGTTGTTATAGATACGAACTAGAAGAAACGGCGACGTTACTAAGTAATTAAATAAAGAGGTCTGTATATTTAGGAAACCAGCATGTGCTAGAACTAAAATTCGAAGATATGTGACATCTGCTAATCCACACCGGGACAACGTGTTTAATATACACACTGTTTTCCAGTGAGGAGACCTGTGTCCCAGCAGTATTTAATTATAGCATACGGACCATTATAGCATTAAAGTAAATTTAAAGAAGTTAAAAAGTGACATCAATCTACAACATTTATCTAACACGACAGGTGTAGAAACCGCTATACGATACTTACCTACCAACACAATTTATTGGCGTAATAATAACTTTGTTTGTCGTGAGTGTTTGTGAAACTAAAATATGGCTAACACATTTCCCCAACGTGTACGAAGTCGGAAAATAAGAAAATGCGGGTAGTGTAGTGACCGCCCTAATGGCGCCCACCGCGGGACTAGTAATATTCAATCATTGTGGATAGGGATACAGGGTAAATGTTGTGGCGTAGCATTGATATGAGAAAAAAATCGTATTATTACTACAAATATAAAAATAAAATTAGCTTTAGCTTTGCTTAGCAAATATTAATAGGTACCCAATGTTTGAGAGCAAAAGGAATATTGCAATTTTCGACTCCCATTAACAACAAAAATCCAATTCCCTTCTGTCCATTTCACGATACGGATGCAGAACCACAGAATCGTTATCGGTCCGAAGCTTGTTCGTTACTGAAGCCAATTAACAATATCGATACTGCGAAATAAAATATTTAAAACTGTACTTTCAAAAGGAAAAAGTCAACAACTACTTGCAAATTGAAAGAAAACTGTGGAGACTAAGAAACGTACAAAAATAAACATAAAAACTGAACAAGTTTACTTGGTTGCAAGTTATCTAGTTAACCCATGTAAAGTCGGGCTATTTCTTACACAACCGCGGTTGTCAGCAGGCCAGACGTGCTTATTTACTGCGTGAAGGGTTAAGTTGATCATTAACCCTGCATTTGCTCGGGGTCGGTGGCCATTTTGTTTTGCAAGTAGAGACGTACTTGAGAACTATGACTTGCGGTGTATACGATACATTCTTGAAATGAGCGAAGTGGAGCTTTTCAATGAACTTGGTTGTTTTAGTGGCGTTATTCGAGTAAATTGGTTTGCATGAATTAGATTTCAAGGAGATTAGTTTACAAGACGGTGCCGCCGGATATTGGATCAAATACCTGCGATAGATCAAATTACACAGGAAGTAACGAGCGATTTATTGATCAATTTTCGAATTTACTTTTGAGAAACCTATTTATTTGCAAGCTAGTGTTGGTAAAAGCTTTTTGATTCGCGCAAAGAACATCCTGCAAGCTTCATAGAGATATTAAACAAGTTAAAAACATATACGTTTATCCAAGTTAACTTTAACTAACAACAAGTTAACTTTTATAATTATCTTATTTCCATAGCGTAAATTCTCGAAGTGTACGTAAAATTAGGAATCGAAAACACAAACATTTATCAACTATAGAAAAAAACACAATCACAAATTGGTACTGATGACTCTTCAAAAAATCGTTTTCAGTACATTTATGAGGTAGTAGCGAAACTTTTTCTATTTTGTCGCAAAAATCGCCATTTTGCGGCAAAGCCGTACATTTCTTATGATCCTGAAAAATATTGTGTTCGGCAAAGTTAAGAATTAGTGGCGTCCCGCGATTCAGCAGTTAACCGCCACCCATTTAATTTGCCGGTTGTTCTTTTTGCTAAAAATAGGTTTGTTCGTTGGGCTTTATTGCCGAAAGTAGTTCAGGGAAACTTTGAAACATGGCGGCATATTACTAAAAAAAAAAGCGAGCAGAAACATCTGTATATATTTTGTGAGCTAGAAAACGAAAGACATTATTTATAATGTTTTTCAAGCCACCATGTTTCAAAGTTTCCCTTTTTTTATTTATTTATTAATATAGGTTTACTAACGTCTTCTGTGTACAGCATTTAGGTATACATAAGTTTTACAGTCTTGGACTTACACAGTCGCCAATTACAGGTTAACCAGCATTCACAAAAATAAGTGTTAGCATATGAGAAATAAAATTAAAAATTAAAATAAGTGGCTATAGACATGAAATACAATAGTAGACCCTACATTCCCTTTTAGAACGACACTAAATCATACACCACACATAACTAATACACACGATTAGTGTAGAGTTAGTGTGATGGCCCTTTTGACCAACACTAGGCAAAAGCTAAATGAATGCGGAGATAAAAGCGCACTTCAGAGTTTGGAAACAAAACAATAATGAGACTAAGCTGTCGCTTATGCCCTTATAGTGTCATTCTTAGTTAAGGCGACTACAGGAGCTAAATTAGCAACTCTATTTGTGGTGGTTCAAACTTCGTTCAAAAAAGTTCAATAAAGTTCTAATCACTGCACTACAAAGTGGTTGTTACGTCAGTCACTGCGGGCCGAATAGTGCGAGAAATTAAAAGAAAGAATTAAAAAAATCTGAATTACTGCATGTATTTTAGTATGGTTTTAACTCGTTAAAAGAATTTTTTAGACATAAGTTCGTGATATTTTTTATCGAGTAAAATTAGTTGGATTATTTTATTTTATTATTTTCGGAACGCTTACAGCTAGGCAGGCACAATAGTTTAGTTAATAACAACAATATGGCCAATTACAATGAATTATGTTTTCAAAACACTATCATACTAGCATATATCTTGAAAAATATCATATATTTTTCTGGTTTTGTTTATTGCAGTGAATCATGTGTTTTTTGCATTATAAAACTCGCGTTTAGCTCCTGTAGTCCCCTTAAGAGAAAGTCGATCCTATTCATAAACTGAACAAGACTTTGCTTTGCTTCTACCAAATAAAACTAGTAGATATACCTACTATAAATCTCATCATCTTTCTGGCATTTTCCTATATTGTCTTATCTACCCATCATTTTTTTGGCCTTCGTACCCACAATCCCAAGGCAACGAAACAAATAATACCACGAATATCTTTATTAACAAAAGCCAAACAAACATTTCATTCTTCACGGAAAGCAACGTCTGCGATGCGTTGCCACTAATTAAACTGTTCACACCGTGCGCAATTAAAAAATACTTTATTAAGTAACGTACAGCTAATGTGTGTTCCACTAAAGCTATGAGTGGCTTATTGGTTCTATATGGACTTATTTTGGTTCTATTCTTGAATATGTTAGAGCATAAACTGTTTACCCGGTTAAAACGGTTGTGCCTGTATTTTTTTTTTTTTTGCAAAACTAGTTATTGCATACTGTCTTAGCTTTTATGCCATACTGTTTTTATTTTAATATTCTAAACGCCCTACTCGCGTAGTCCTGAAAGCTCGACCGCTACGCGCTGTGCTACGGTCTGAGCTACAGCGTAGCTTGAAGCTACGGCGTAGCTCGTAGAGCTATAACGTGTTCTATGCACCTTCAGTAAGTTTTGGAAAGCTTTCACTTTCGCCCTTTAATTAGACAAATATGTAAAATTGACTAAATACCGTCTTTAAATGTTTATTTTTTTTATATTGTGTAAAAATCACTTATTGGAGTCTTTAGCTTATTTAATTTTATTCTGATATCTTTAAAATGTGACTGATTTGTGTTCGGGTCATTGAATTTAAATGGAGTAGTAGTGTTGCTGTGACCCAATAAATACGGTTTGATAAATGTTAATCGCAGACACTGAAGTGATTAATGATCTAACTTTGACATAGTGATAGCTAAAATCATAAATTTTCGCCTAATTACTTAATTTTCTTAAAAGTTAATCAAGAATATTATGGACTGAACATAAAAACAACTAAGTTTGCTACTTGATTTAACTTCTTTATTATATTGATGTTATACAAAGTAAAAGCACAGTCATTTAGGAATTTATGTTTTTACTGACATTCCTAATAAAGAAAGAAGATAATCAATGATGATGATGATAAGAAGAAGATAATGATGATTTCTTAAGTCAATCAATCTTAATCTTGGGTCACACACACACACACACACTCATAATGTTTCACTTTATAAGCCCCATGACGTCTCCCGTCTTGCGAAAACCCCATACATTCAAGTCAACGTCACCGTGGCGTAAAAGTGATTTCAAGCGTTACGATACCCATACGAACTGTTTTTGTTATTAAATCTTAATTTTGACCATTTTTAAGTTTGTGATCAATTTTAGTTTTTACTTCTGACCTCTAATTTTAACAGCCATTTCCATCCACATCAGTATGAATAAATAAATACAATTTTATATTTTTGATACTTTTACGTTATTTAATTATTATTTTAGATTTATTTGCAGTTTGTAAATAAGAATTGAATATTGGTTTTGATTAAAAAACCGAGGGGAGACCTAGGGTAAGTCGTGTAGTTTATTTATAAGTTTTATAGAAATTGTAACTATGCTTACCAATCGAAACTGAAATTAATATAAAATCACCTGAAAATCGCCACATTAATTATTCAACCTTTCATAGTTTCCAAAGCAAATAAGTTCTACATATTAATTTCACCACAGTTTAGTTCCAGCTAATCCGATATTGGTAAACCAATTATGTGATTACATCTCACTAATTTTGTATTAAATCGACGAACATCCTGTCGTTGGTCTCTTTCTCACAAATAATTATAATCTTCCGATTAAACACAAGCTGCTGTAATATTAGTAACATTTTGTTTAACACATGGTAATTATACCCCAAACGTCGATCAAGAAAGTATTGCAGAAAAATAGAGATTCTTCGCGAGAATTCTTCGAAAAGTGCTAAAGCTAGCGTAACTACAGTTTCAACACAATACAAAGAAAACAGTTTGTTTGTGACAGTACATCGCGAGCGCTCGTTACATACATTACGTTATTACATTAGCATGTAGGGTACAATCAAAAACAAATCAGAATATGGAACAAAAATTCTCCGATTCAATACTTTTTATTGTAACTGAGCGGAAAATGAAAAATAGGCCATGTCACCGCGGAGCACAAACTTCAACCCGAGCATTGTATAGGCAAATCAAATTGGCCGACCTATCGAGCTATCGACCGATCAGCCAATGTATAATTGACTGAAATTAATCAAAACTGCAACGTATGAAGCGATCACAAAATCGGACAACTATGTGATCGGAATTTATAAATTGGATACGGTATGACGTATGCGAATTCTGAACAATGGGCGATGCGGAATCGTGATCAAGAGACTGTGAGTAATAATCTTGTGTGTGAACCTTTGTTAAATTAATTGATGAGACGATATACGTTTATTATTATGTAGTTTGGCATTCGATTGAGAAATAAAAAAAAAATCACAAATACTTATTTAATTAAGCTTCTAAATTAAATGAGATAATAACACTTACTCAAGAGAAAATTCTCGGAACCAGAAACCCATCTAAAATTAATTGGAATCAGATTCAAAGACCTTATAATCTGTTCGCTTCGATGAGTCTCATCGCTTTATCTGATACAAATGGTAAAGCATCTATTAAGTAATTATGCCCCCCCACCACGCCATTCCCACTCCCCGTCGATTGCAGTTGTCTTTAGAACGAGATGGGCCGGAGCCTCTTCAAAGACCTGTTAGTTCAATTGTTTTCATTTCAATTATTTCTTAGATTACAGGTATTCAAATAATATCCGTTTTGTCTTGAAGATTTCGAACCATTATAATGTTTGTTATGATTCACTTCAAATCATTTTTACAGTAGGTATCCAATGTTGGAATCACGCCTTCATAAATTAGTCCTACTTTCAATATCAAATCACCGAGATGAAAAAATAAAAAAAAAGAACTATCATAATCACCGTCACGCCGCACATAGACAGTCTGCGTGTAATCAACACACGCTCACGCGGAGGGGTTGCGTCGTGACGTCACGGGGAAACAAGACAACCTGTATCACCACCCGTAAGAGCAAACGAGACAGAATATAGGCCAAGAACCGACCTACCTTCTGATGCTGATACAGTGGCGAGCCGAGCCACCTATAGCAGCTAGGGAGCTTGTAATAAGGTCGCTCGCAAATGGTATACAGCCTTCAAATTATACTATTCACATTTTTTTATACACTGGAGACGCAAAATTACTATATATTCATGAAAATTAGGTTACCGAAAAATCGAAAAATTCCTGCAAATTTCACAGCTCGTAGCGAAAATCCTTTTGGAACTATCAATATACAAACAAAGGCTTCCATGCATGCAGCTTCGGTTTTCCCTGAAATATAAACTGATTTTAAAAAATTCATCCGCACTCGCTCCAAAAAATTCATTTTAAATTTCCACTTCGCCAACTTTATTCATGAAGTTTTGAAGCTAAAGTAGAACAGCTCTTTACAAGATTGTTATTTGAATTTTGTGTTTAATTTATAGTCAGGTAATAGCTCTTATTAAAAACTGTCTGCTGAAAGTATTTTCAGGCGTATATTCGCCTATTTGGTTATTCCAGCAGTTTAAACAATTTCTGAGGGAATGTGGCAAGTATTATAACTAAGGTTATACAAATACAGCTGTCATTAAATATTTTACGACTTTTTACAAGCTTTTGTTCTTAACGTACATATTTAAATGTACAGTACTGTTGTTACGAACATTGTGTGTTATTGTGTTGTGTCTTCAATTTATAGTGTGAGCAGAAGAGAAGAAAAAAGTGAGATAATATCTCGTAACGCTTATGTACAATAGGGAATATGCATGAAATACAAAACTCTTTTTATTTATTAAAAATACCTTGTATTGGCCCATGAAAACAATGTGGTACACTTGTTTAAGTTGCTAATACATCACTTATTTTACAATTTATTGTTTTAAGTAGCATGTTTTTGGTGAAACGGAACGCACTCTTAAAACGCGTCGTCCTCGATAACGCCGGTAATGCCGTTTAAAAAAAGTACTTTTATTTGAAAAGTGCCTAAAGTTTCACTAAGATTTTATTATAATATTGTTATTGCAATTTTTACATGACTAGAGCACATACAATTATTAAAATTATTCTATTATGGGCAAAAAATAAACAAAAGGTAAACAAGGCAGATTGTGTCACATCATGGCCGCGACAGCTACGGGCGTTTGAACTGTCATAGAAAATTGCAGGAGTTTAATATTATTTTTAAGCGACAAGCAGTAGTTGAACTTTTAATACTTTTCTTGGGTTGACATTACTGTATTTTATTGATTTAAGTGAATAAAATCGTGTACAAAAAAATTCACAAGTCACAAGCAGAATACTTTTTAATAATTCTATTGTTCACGACACATCAAGCTTCAGTCAAACCGGTTCGGACATACTCCGGATGAATCTCCGGACACCGGACTGTAACAGATAACGTACTGAAGTATCGTATCGTTTGACCGAACCTTAACAAATAGATTAATTTATAGAATACCATGACCTAAATATCACAAGCTCTTAGACTTTAATATACTACCTAAACTCAGTACAGTTTACCAGATGTTACTGTCCCAAATTCTAAGCCATTTGACAAGATGCCTCCAAGACATTTAACACACGGAAATGAAATCCCAAGGGGCGGATGCTGGCAGCAGCCTGTTCGGATATGCTAATGCAACGGTGCAACTGTCATTTACAGCCGGAACGCCAGTTTACCTCACTGATATTAACATTGTGTTCAAAGTTTCATTTCACAGTGTGGTGGAGAAATGAAGCTATAACACTATTTTGTGTTTGTTACATGGTTTTTATCACAATCCAAAGGATTTTGAATTAAAATTATGTCCCTGTTAAAACATGTTTGAAAAATTCGCCTGCTCGGCAACGCAGTGAATGTTGTTGAATTTTTAAATAGAATGTCATTGCTATTGTAAATGTGTTAAGCATTTACTGCAGATCACAATAATTATGAAATCTCGGGAAGACTACTCTTGAACCTCAATTCATGTAGGTATTGGACCTCAAAAACTTTTAAACATTTTACAGGCATTTTTTACTCATTATAATACGGTTGCTTAGTATTATGTTAAGCAAGAACAGTAGCTCAGTCCTAAATTTGTTATTCCTCGAAAAACAGCAAACGGTGAGTCCATTTCGGTCTCACGTCCAACGTTAACTTAATGTACAGCAATAAGCTATAGTACATATTACAAGTACGTTATGTTACGAGTGTACTACAGAATGTTGGTCGAACGTCCCGGGGGACTGAAGTGTCCAATCCAACGCGGTGTGCCCGCAAAACGTACCAAGGTTAAACGCTCCACTATTTTAGAACTGCCTTTATTATTCAGCGGTTTAGTTAGCGAGTTTCTGCGTTTCTAGTTAAGTATTCATAACTTGTTCGTAACAGTTATTGTGTTAAACTCATGTAGGTACTATTTGTTAGCATGAGCCATACTATAATTCTCAGTACAAAGTAGCTCGTAAACTTGAGAAATGGATGAAAATGTCGACGTAAATTGGACGAAAACGAACAATTATTTTGCTAATAATTTATGAGTAGGCAATTATCATAGAAGGATATTGTGGAAAATATCAATAAGGAAGCTGAAATAGCACTTCATAAAAACCTGGTGCCTAATTTTAAACCTATCCTCTATGCAAGCAGTTTTGCACATATTTAGTGTGCTAAGTTGTTACGCAAACTCCGGAATCTAATTAACTCGCATTTACATTAAAAATTCTAAAGGGAATAACCGTTTTCATAACAACATGATTTTAAAATCATGGGTTTCAAACCCGCGAGTGGATTATAAATGAAAATCATGCATTCCTTATGTTCGATGGGTGTGATCACTTTTGCTTCCGACCCCTTCGACGTAGCCATGCGTGCTCGCTGCCTAGGTGAATCACGAAATAATTACAGAAAACCTACTTTGAAAGGATTTAAGGTTGTAGAGGCTATCAAAAGAAATTTCATGGAAAAACTGTGATTAGTGTCTATAACGTCTTAAAAAAAAAGGTAATAATTAAAGTAAAAAAAATCCAACTATTACACGTTATACCTTTAGTGAGTGGCCCGAAAGTCTGACAACCAGTCTTACCAAGGGGTATCGTATTATCCAGTAGTAACTGGATTGTGGAGGCCAGATAGGCAATCGCTCCATGTGAAATACTAGTATTCAGCTGCATCCGGTTAGACTAGGCAATTAAAATAAATAAATAAAATAAATATCGCTGAACTTTGCACACAGCGCCATCTAGTGCCACACTAAGCAACTAAGCTTGTGTCGTGGACACCAGATAGTTGATATACTACATAGATACTTTTTTGTTTGTAAATACATACTTAAAATACATATAAACATCCATCACTCGGAAACAAATGTCCATGCTCATCACACAAACATTTGCACCCTAAGAACGTAAGGCAGCCTCACTACCGCTGCGCAATTCGGGTCGTCGTAGATGATGATGACCTTTTCCGACACCAACCAGTTAGTTATTACTAGTAGATTACGATGTTGTTAGCTTTGTCCCAATTAGGTATATTGAAAAGTTTTTACTCGAAAGAACTCCTTAGGCCCAGCGCACACCGCTGGAGGCGCAGCGCAGCGCATTTGAAGACAACAATTTAATATAAACGTTAACTACCTTGATATACGGTCAATATAACAATAAATTCGCACGTGGTACTCGGAGCGCCCTCAAGCTACTACAAGAGCATATTCAAATGCGCTGCGCTGCGCCTCCAGCGGTGTGCGCTGGGCCTTAGGAGCCACATAACAAAATTCGCTATATCTTAACTCCAAGTTTGTCAATTTGATCGTCATTACAGTCCTAATCCCAACTTTAGCCACTATTGGACTTAAGCCTTGTTTGGCCCACAAATGGGAATAATGAGACACGACTAGCCTGGTCAGCTCCTATATTCCTTGACTAATATCACCTTACAGAAAAAAGGTGATTGTATAAAGTGGAACTTCCGCATGTACGGTCGACCAAGCTATTTGGTTTACATTTTACAATGTAATTTGCACGTTAAAATGTAAACCAAATAGCTTGGTCGACCGTACTTAAATCGAATTCGGTGTAGAGGTGACGACACGCGTATAAAGCAACGAGGCCACGCGGCTGATTTCATGTTTTTATGTTATTCTCGCTTTTCTATAAAGCTAATTTTCATGTGGGATTAAACATCACTTCTTGTATGCTCTCTTATTGCTATAGACGTATACTGAACATGGCCTTAATAGCACAGCAGTAACTGTGTGTTCACGTTTAACGTGATACCATTAGATAAAAGTAAAACATTCATAAAAGCAAAAGACAAACAAAGAAGCAAATATACCAACGTAATTATTGTATCTTTGATATTTTGAAAGGGTACATTGATGGTCACGGTCTACCTCAAAAGAAGTCACATTACCATAAATGAAGACATTTTGATCAGTCAAAAACTTAATTAACACGTTATAAAACAAAGTACATTCAACAATGATAAAAAATTGACCCAAAGAATCAACTATAAATTCCAATTAAATAACTCAGAGTTAATTAATTTACGTTCCAATCATGCACTACGTATTGTAATTAACTAGTGAACTGATTTAGTTACGCAGTCCGATGGATAATTTAATTTGAATTTCTCATTTATTGAGTAATTGGTAGTAAAGTAGATTCCCGAGTAATCTTCCTACCTTTACAGAGTTTTCCCAAAGTCCTAACAGATTATCGACTTACCTGAGGAGAAAGTAGTTATCCCTTCCAAACTTTAGATAACGGCCTTGGATGTGGCCCGGTTGACTCTCTAAATAAGTTTTTCTGGACTCGGAAAAGCTAAATTGGTGTTTCGCACCCGACCGTTGTCGGTGTATACGTTTTTCGTGTTTGGACAAGAATTTCTCTGTTTATGGCTAAGAATAATGGTCTGTTACTAACAGTACAATACGGAGTAGGTCGCTGCCGAAGTGAGCAATTTATCGGCCTCTGTCAGGCCAACATCCCGCATGGGGCCCGTTGAGAGCTAGTGAATAGGCGTGACCGCAATTAAAATATAGCCGACACACCACCCGCTCACAAAGACCTTCTGACGATAAATACGGCGTCCCAGCGGCTTCGCGGACGTACGTTGTATTTCTCCGACTGTAACACGAATTACTTTACCTTTTTACTGGCAATAACTTTATTAGGATGACAAAATTCGTTTCAGAGTTTCCTCTTTCATCGTGAAAAGTAATTGGCTGGCGCAAGATAGAGTTCTTAGGATAAAAGCTTGCATCTTGTTGTTGAATGCAATGTTGAAACCAATTACTTTATGCGGACAATTCAGAATGTTGTCTTGTGGACTGTTGCAAATCGTTCTAACTTCTGAAGAAAACGAGCGTGTCTGATCATGACATTTCAATTTCTTTCTTGGTAGTTAAGCTATTAAAGTTCATTTTTCTGTTGACTTGAAAACATTACTTGCAACAAAATGCAAGAAATGAAAACTACTCAACGACTTAAATGAAACAAATCATATATTTTATGACTGTATTTTCTCAAATAGGTTTCATAAAGGGAACTCATTTCGCCAAAGTAAATTGAATAAAAATAAGAATCGTTTAGCAGAATCTGTAGTAATGGTTGATTCCGGGAATTAAAGAAAAATAAAATAGCCGGTCGACATGGTTCGCAATTGGCTCGCTCGGGCCCCCGGACCCCCGTAGCGGGTTGAATCGCTACGGGCTAACAAACTACCGTTGAGTGGGCCACTCTAAACGTTTATGCTGTATATTTGTTACCCTCTACTTCGCAGAGATCCTCGGGGAGTCCATCGTATGCGCAATAAAAACAACCGACCTTAGCGTACATCGAAAATCGAGATTATGTATATTATATCCTTTTGAACTTATTTATATACTTACCTATTATTTTTCAAGGATAATTTTAATATTTTCTTAGATATTACAGCAGTACAGGGTTGGCTCGATATATAGGTTTTCCTAAATCCTAATTGAAAATTTTCCTTTATCATTGAGTTTGCTATGAAACCCGATATTGGTGACTAAATGATATCAGTGTTACGAAAAGGAGGCAGTCCCCTTTGTACAAAAACATGTTCTTCTAAAATTATTGTATTCCTGGTTCGTAGATAAAATGTACCTAATTTGTAATCGGAAATCCATTTATGTTTTGTTTCTTTAGTTCTGATATCGGTATCTGACCCACAAAGTTATTTGTCTGGTGTCATTTCACTAACGTTAAGCGACACCTAAATCGGTAACCAGTATTCAAAGTTTTATGTCTTTGACATAAGAAAACCTCACATAATTCGAACACTTGGAGCGACACAACATGTATACATTTTATTTTTCTGCACTCTTCCGTACGCATAATGTCCTTGTCTTGACCTACAAAGCTTTTTCTACACATATTAATATATTTGTAGATTTTAATTAGTGATACTATCTTTTCTTTTCCAGGTACGTGTTTAGACAGATCGCATCAAACGAAGTTCAAGAGTAAGTAAACCTTCCTCTGGTTCGATTTTATATCCTTCAGATCTTGCTGTAAAAATGAAATCTCTTAGATAACCTCGTACGAACGAAATTACAGTTGAAGGGTTTTACATCTGATCTTAGAGTTTGGAAATTCCACTTTACGATCCTAACTCAAACTCAAACGTTATTGAGGCCTTAAGAATTGCTTGGTAAGTAGAACTAACTACATCAATTTTGCTACAGAATAGTTCTTTGACGAAACTGCAGGCGGAGTTTCCAACGCAAACTAGACTAACAGTTTGTAGTTATTTATTTAACTCAGCTTACACACGATTTATTTTCTGTAAGCCCAGGCTTTCGGTCGAAGCCTTTTGGTTGACAATTTTATCGACGAATAAAGGGTATTCGTATGAGCGCACATGATTGATTCAGCTCAGCTCTTAATCTGAGAGATGAACTGTCGATATTCTGTTGAGTAACATTTCCTAACCGATTTTATTAAAAACTTTAATCAAGCCTTTGTTAGCAGTTAATCAAGGAAGGAAGATTAAAGAAAGAATGTAATATTAACAGACGTTGAACCTTAATTTAACTCGTTTACTTAACATTAGAATACGGTATTAGTTTCCGAAACATTGATGACGTAACCAGCCCCAAACAATTGAATGTTACCGTCCATTGCCTCACAGCGGCACTCTCGACGCTTCGTTAACGTAAATTTATCTAAAATAAGGAATCTTCTTTCGTTAGTTAACCCTTCCATTGTTAAAGAATGTCATTAGGCAGCCTGTGAATATTTGAAAAGCGAAAATTGTACCAAATTGAAAGGGTGGGAATAGTACCAGCGGTAGTGTTACATCGGTCTTTATTGTTCTGAAACGCTACGTAAACGTTTTATTCTGTAATTGGTTTTACGTTTTTATGGATTCCGCCTCGATTTTATATTGATACAGGCGTACTTTTATGGTAATATTTTTTTTATTGCGTTTCCTGCCGTAGACGCCTATTCGGAGCTTCCACTATGTTGAGAACACAGAAAGTCGTATTGATTCGATAAATGAAGAGAGCGGAGCGATCGCCTGCTTTAATATGCATTAACTTTTAAACAAGTTACCCTAATCTCACTCTGCGATGAAGAATGACAGAACGTAAAATTATTCAAGCACCCGCTAGAACCTAATTCTACGGTAGCTATTTCAAGGGCTTTTTCCCAGTTTATAAAGTAGTAAGTATAATTAGCGTGAAAGGGAGCGAGTTAATCACCTCCCTGTCCTGCGGAGCCTGCCCGCGGATGAAACAAGCTGACATATTAATTTTGAGTTAACGAGAGCGCTCCACTTGGAGCGAAACAGAAATATTTATGAAATCACACCATCATGAACGTGTTCTGCTTATAAATTGACCTAATAAGAGAAGACGGATCTGGTAACTAGCACTTTGTCAGCGACTTTATTCGTCCGATAATTCCTATCCCAGGAGAAATTATAAAACCAAATATCTGCTCTTGTCTAAATCTTAAGGCAACCTACGTGTGAAATTTTTGCGTCCTAAATCCATGGGTTTGGGTCTAGGTGTTGATGAGTCTATCAGTTAAGCGAGTTGTCTTTCCATTTATATTTATATCCCGGCTGGTAATTAAGTCACCTGCACCCAACAATACAGTGATCCACTCATCGTATTAAACAAATTTCCCCATGAAACCCATATCCGATTTTTTTTTAAAGAAATCTTATTCTTATGCAACACCAGACACTCTCAATGCACACTGCACACTGCTCACTTTCAATGCATGTATAATTTTGTTTTCATGGATCTGTATGACGGGTACCATAACCCATTTGATAATTATACATCTACCTAGCCTTTTCCCAACTATGTAGTAACTAATGCTGCTGAATATTATTATTTTACATGGAACGACTGCCTCTCTGCCCTCCAAGACGTATAATACCCCTTGGTAAGACGGTTATCAGACTTTTAGGGCCGCTGGTTACTAAAACAGGTCAGTTTAGAAACAAGATAACCAAAAAGGAAATACCTTGTTTATTTCCATAAACGATGAAGGTATGTGTCGCCATTAACACCTCATTAATTATGTACCCTCGGTGTCACCCCGATTGTATTGGGCACGTTATCATCAACTAGTTTCAATTGTACGTATGATTAAGAGCGTGAAGCTGATAACAGTAAATTGATTGATTAATTTATGTGTCGTATCATTTACTATGATTGTGTGGTAATCGCCTGCAGGCATGATCTTCAGGGACAGCCAGAGAATTTGATTAATGGTGAACGAGTGATGAGATCAATTTGTTGTTTATTTTTTTAAATTATTTGTTTTTTTTTTAATTTGACTTACTTTCCAAAATCTTCCTCTAAGAAGAGATGATTCTAGAATCAAGGGCGAAAATTGCTGATTTAAGGGCGAAGGATCGATGAACGTGGCCTTCTGAAGTTTCTGGGTAACGCCAAAAGAGCTATTTGCTTGGTTTCCAAACCTAAAATAATGATATCCTAGTATTATTAAAATGCACTCAGCTTCAATCGCATAAACGCGTAAATGTAAACAGTTTCCGTTAGGGCGGGCGTCGCCTATGTAAATGCACCGTGCAACTCGTCACGATGGCTCTAAGCTATTCACTGTGATAGCATTATTCCTACTTTAACACCATTTAACTTTTATGGGTAACACGACTTTGTTGATGCCGGAGTGAAAGAGAGGTGAACATCTCTCGCGACGCTGTTTATGGCAAGCTGTAAACCTTATCTAGCGGAAACTGGTTATTTGCTATTTATTGGAAGGACAATCCTTTGGAAACATTTGTAAATATTTAACTCTTTCAGTTTTGAAAGGGAAAAGATTAAACACAAGTTCAAAGTGTGCTTTCAGTTAATTAACAACCGTAGACCATCCACTGAAATTTAAATAATGTATTTCTCTTTAGCTTAAAAAAAAACTACATGGCATAATTTTGTGAGAAACTGGTGTCTGCACTAAGTCACCGGAAATCAGAATCACTAGCACGTTACACAAACCCGTTAACTGATAACATTATCAAGCAAATTCGTGCAAACTTTTCCGAATTATTTCACGTAATCTCGGATGTAATATTCGGAATATTGCAAGCCGGGGAAGCCATCCAGCGGTAAGTTAACGTGGTTATACACATCCGTGGCCCAGCTTCGGTTGCGCTAACCTTGTAAAGGGTTTCAGAATAAATTTCCACGGGTAGGAAACTTTTGGGATAACATCTTCGAACGGCGGTCGCTTTATACGTATTATATGAGAACCGCTCCCATTTGTTGATGGAACGCAAGATATGGTGAGAGCTAATAAGTTAGTTTGTACGAATATTGCTCCTGCAAGCGCTGTCGTTGTTGTATAAATATGGAAACATGAGGCTAGTTTTTTTATACATAATGTTCTGTATTTTATATCTCTCATTAGTTAATTTTTTTTTTTTTGACGACCCGAGTGATGCAGCGGTAGTAAGGCTGCCATACGTTCTTAGGGTCCCGGGTTCGAATCCCGGTAGGAAAAAAATGTTTGTGTGATGAGCATGGACATTGTTTCCGAGTCATGGATGTTTATAAGTATAATAAGTATGTATTTACAAACAAAAAGTATCTATGTAGTATATTAAAGTGCGCAAGCGTAAGGTATGAGGAGCAAAATGGAAGGTGTGACATTGTCTGTGGAGAGACACCGCATACGCACTAAAGATCTGAGTCGTTCAAGAACCCCTACATGTTGTGTTTGCTCCGGTCGACGTGGTTTCGAAGTCTATTAAGAGAATCATATCTATTTTCTGCAATCGGCTTACAATTGATGCAGCAACCTGCAACAACAAGAAAACGCATTTTTTTGTTGAACACTATATTGTCTGATGACAAGCGATATTGCTATCGATGAAATATGCACGCTTCACTAGAAGTGACACATGCAACCATGACTCGAAGTTTACTAAACTGTTTAGACCACTTACAAATCAAATAAAAATTAATCTGAGTTTAGCAAATCACTAACACAAATGATCTACAATCTTCATACGTGTGCAAAAATACAACTTTTCGAGGATTCTCGTTAATTTTTTGATTTTAGAATTTCACTTTTCTTTTATCGTGTGGTTAGTGCCTAACCTGGTGTCAGAGTTTTTAACACATATTGACATTTGACGACCCGAATGGCGCAGCGGTATAGAGGTTGCCTTACGTTCTTAGGGTTCCGGGATCGAATCCCGGTTGGGGCAAATGTTTGTGTGATGAGCATGGGCATTTGTTTCCGAGTCATGGGTGTTTATATTTATAGGTATTTATTAAAAAAAAAAGTAAATATTATGTAATATATCAACTATCAGGTGTGTGTAATGTCCAGCGATATTTATTTATGTTATAAAGGGGTAAAGTTTGTAAGTTTACACGTAGGAGGTAATCTCCGAAGCCATTCATACGATCTCAAAAATTATTTCACGGTTGGAAAGCTTCTCTATTCCGAGTGCTATAGAAAATGTTTCTTCGACGCGAAGGTGCGACCCTGAACCGTTAAGTACTTCGTAAAACCAACTATCAGCTGCAATAAGAATGTTTAAAAGTTGTGTTTTAATGAAACCTTATACAAGTTAATATATATACCTAGTATTTTCATCTTTCGTCTAGGTAGGTAGGTATCCAGTAGAAATCCACTTAAATATGAATCCTTTGAGCTGGCGCGTTCTGTTCCGTTCCAGTTGAGGTTTTGATTAATAAATCTTTGCAGACACTGTTTCCGCGCTTTATGACTTTGTATGTAGAACCGAATAGGTTTTTCATTGCTTTTAAGGAACTTTAATCATTTCAGTGTAGTGGTAGATGTTGTTTCTCAGTAACAACGTTGTGCACATATTTGCTCGTTATCGATTGAGGAAAAAAAGAAACTACTTGTGGAAGCACTTTTTACTTAGAGTAAACGAAAGTGCATGGTCTGCAATCAGGTGGTGGTGATTAGGTCAAAAGTTGACCTATCTGGGTGTAATAGTAATTGAAAATTTTACTTGATTCGCAAATCTTCATTCGCTAACAGACAACGCTCAGTCATTGGGTCTCTAATCTTATTCTTATTCTTAATTGCACACAAAATAAAAAATATATACATACAAATTGCAATAATATAGCTTAAATACAGTAAGCGTTCATAAGTGCATAGGCACGCTTAGGATTGTATTGCTGTGAACGCACGGTCGAGCGTCCGTGCGTCTGTATGTGTAAGTGGTCTCAATACAGTACGCACACCACAGCCACAGAGTTCGCCAAATTGCATGTCGTCGCGTCACACTCCACGAAACATAAAAATATATTTCCGTCTCTTTTGTTATACACGCAGCAAACGCATGATCTTATTTGTGTGGCGACCTGTTCTTACCATTGGATAGCTAAAATTCACATTTATTTACCAGGTATTGGTAGCTGTTTGGGCTAATTAGTGGGATTACGATCAACAACATCTGAGTTCGAATCCAGTTTACGATGGTCGTTTTTCTTGGTGATATTAGTTTAGTTATTAGTTTAGCGTAATTATTATTTTGTGTTTTATGCAAAAACTTGTCAGGTGTTTTGTTTTTTTTTATAAGTAATGGATTCATACTTATATAAGAAGATATATATATTTAGAATATCTTTTTTATGAAGTTAAATATTAGTAAAAAAACTATAGTATTATTATTTATCTATTTATTTGATTGTGTATTATCTTTTCGGTGCTGGAAGGTAGAAATAAAAAAGTCGTGCTGAATGATAACAAAAATGTTTATTCGTTTTATTTATATAAAATTTGTTAACAAACTTTCAAGAGAATTGTAACGTCACATTCCTACTTAGATATAAAATAAGTTCTCTTGTAACCGTTCATAAGATTAATTATTTTATACCCACTTACTCTCACTAAGTCAATTCATAATAACATATCTTAGGTAACAAGGAAAGGATATTCTAATCACACAAATATATGTAATAATTATTGTTGATAGTTGATACCCATTATAGATATCGGTAATCAGCAGAGTTTATTGAAAACTGATATAAATGATTTAGACTTCATTAATATTTTTTTATGTGACGTCACAATAAATGTTACTCGAAGTTTAAGTGTTAATTTTCTCGAAGAAAAGAAGATTGAAACTAAAACTCAATTTAAGATCATTAAATAATTACGGATAAGTTAATATCACTAAATATTTTGTTACACGTCTAATTAAAACTAAAACATCTAGGGATTAATATTTTGTAGCATGACATCTTCTTAAACTTCTACATAAGTAGAACTGTTGGCGCGTGGAGGAATAAAAGCTAGTTCCCCTGGCCCTGCTGCACTTATCCATCCCCATATTAACCGTAGTTCGACCTAGGCTGAGTCTGTATTATGGATTATGATTTTATCAGACCAGCGAGTCGATCCAGCGAGCGCCATATCCTTGCGCCATAAATGAAGCCTACCCTTTTGACTTGATTTAAAAGTCTTTATCTGAAAATATGTAGTATTCCAGTCAAAATCTAAATAATCCCGTGCGAAACGTAATCGTCCTTCTTTATGTATTTCTGTCAAGAAGGGCTTCTTAGCTGGCCTTCTGTGATACAAGCCTTCAGCGTGGAGGGCACGGCGAACAGCGATGACGTGTCAACTAATTCCGCAAAGTGTCTCGCAGGTGTGAAACCATTTGTTTCATTTTCGCCTACCATATTATGTCGTCGCTGCGCGTAATAAGCGTAATAAGCGACGGCCTTCCACTTCACTGTCGACTAGCAAGGCCTTTTGATCCAGAGACTTACAGTATTCCTCTAAAACAAAAAAAAAATGATGATAAGCACTCTGCATTTATAAATCCAATAATTAACACTAATTATTTATCTTTTAAGCTTAATGATGGATTTAAAAACAATTAATTAATCCTTATGTCACCAAATAAATAAACTATAATAAATTCGGTTTTAATTTCTAATAAAACTTTAAGTTACAATTCATGAATAAATAATACTCACATTCAGCCCGGTTTCTTCAGATATATGTTCATTATGACCACTTTTATGCAGCACGATAATTTAATATTAATATCAATATTTAGATATATATTTGCCTGCATTTTGCGAAATACCAACAACAATACCGTTATCTATTAAACCACACGTCACTAACCAACAACTACAACCAAACGACAACGTTCATTCCGATCAAGTTAAATATTCATAAAACTCATGTCTACCTCACAAAAATCTAAATTCTTGACTTATTTTTCTACGATCTACCTTCCTAACTTTACGAAATGTGTGCACAAAGCGAACAAGTTAAAGAATATAGTATTTCTGTACCATTACTTCTAATCGAGTAAAAACTACAAAAAGTCTAATAATAACAACGTGAGATTTGAACTCACGACATAACTGCTTCACTCGGTTTGCACGCGGCTAACCGCTAGGCCATCTTGACTCATATTACATCGTTGAAATTATGAACTACAATTACTTGTAGACGACAATGTCTATTTTCTTGAAAGTAGAAGGTCGTAAGTCAAACTAAACGTCAGGCTATTCCTTTGTGAGATTGCCTATGGACTTTTGGTCGACACTGTACAATGGCGAGCTTAACCCAGAATTGGGTTTTCTTACAGCAAACCTTATTTGATTGCGAGATTTGCAGTAGAGGATATACCTATGATTTTTGCATTCCAGTCAAAACAAAACAGATAGATGAGATCACCAAACTGATAAATTCTCTCTACCTAAGGGTGCATGGGACCAACGTAGTAAACGCAAAAAAATGCATGACATGACATATGCAGACAAATGCTGACAAATGCAGAGCATGGACATTTGTTTCCGAGTCATGAATGTTTATATGTATGATAAGTATGTATTTACAAACAAAAAGTATCTATGTAGTATATCAAATATCTGGTGTCCACGTAACGTACACCCATAGCATATTAGCGTGTACATTATATAATAATGTGCCTCTAAGCTAAGTTTGGAAGACAACCAAATAATTGAAAACGTTGTCATCCAAACATTGTCATGATATTCCGAAGTTACGACAAGATGTCAACACGAGAGGGGTTTGATGTTAAAACAATATATTTCAGGAGAGAGAAAGGTATAATGACGTCACTTTCCAGTTTTGGTTCCCTGGTTTCTATCTACATATTAAAGATAAAGAAAGATATTGACCCAAAAAAATACTCATCAATCTGCATAACCTTTTCCGAATAATGTTGGGATCGGCTTCCAGTCCAACAGAATAAGAAACATGCAACATACCATTTAAAAAAATAATGTAGTTTTTTAAAATAATTTCCAAAGAATCATTAGGTAAGTAATCCTTGGTTAGCAGTACCTTCAAAAATTAGAACCGTGTCAAATAATTTCTTTATAATACCTGTCACGGTAACACTCCTGATTAAATGTTTAACACCAAAAATAGGTAATGAAACAAAAGAAAGAAAGAAAGAATGAAAATTATTTATTCGACGTTAGTTATTAAAGCACACACACATTTATAAAAAAAGGGTACAAATTATGGAGGAAAACATAGTATGTGCTGTGTGCCCCACGGCTGCGCCAAAAAGGTCCATTTCAGCATTCATGCCAGACAGGTGATGCTGTCTGACGCTGGTCTTCCAATGAACCTTGAGGGGGAAGGTAAGTAACGGAAAACAGTTTCAAACAAAATGTATAAATAAATGGTTACAAATAAATATATAACGAGTAAATTACCCAAGTATGTATTTGTGAGTTCGGTTATAGAAGAATGTAAGTAGTATTTTATTGTGTTAGAAAGTAACACTGGTAACAATAAATAAAAACAGAGATAAGTTTCTTGGCTTAATATTTTGAACAGAAAATAAAGTAGGCATACCGTATTTTAGTTTTAACTTATAACAACTACCTATATGAAATATAATATGAACTACGTACAAAGAAAATATATACGTGTACAGGCTATGTGTGCAGGCTAACAAAAACAAAATGAACCTATATAAGTAGGTATAAATTAGGACATGGCGTGTTTCTGTCTCGCTTCCACCCCACCCTCCCGCCACCGCGCGCCCTCGCCTGCGCGCGCGCCGATAAACATAGGATACGACCATCACCACATTTCTCCCGTGCACCTGTTAGCGCGATGACGTACCATGCGTCAAAAAGTCAGAGCGGTGCAGGTGGTGGCGCGGCGCCGCACGAGTCTCTGTGCTCACGCGACGCGTCCCACGTGATTAGTTTCCTACCTACTTTTATCTTGGTCGACGCATAATAACGAGTAACGCGTTTCTAAAAGCGTATCTTGAATTCCTCCTACGTACGAGCCTAGCTCAATCATGTACGACTTCGTTGATGTAGGTGTGAAAGAAAAGCGCTGTAGCTCGGAACTTTACCTCGGGAACCGCCAACAAATCTTCCGTAGGCACTGCCGAGAGCAGCCTTCATAAAGTGAAGACGTGAATAATGAAAACAGTATGAAGACATCACCTGCAAAATAGTCCGTTTCTGTCTAAAAATAGCTTTCTTCAGTTTTTGAAGTAGTCAAGCATACCAGTCCTTTTAATTTAAGGTTGCCTAAATACAGATTAAATAACATATTACAAAACTTTTTTGTGTAACATAAAATGTAACATTTTCAATAGGCTTGTGTCCTGAAAAAATCTAATTAGTCCGTCAGTTAAATTATCAAAAAATATTTGATACGTATTTTTTCTTTTGTTACGTAAACCAAAATTGACGAAGATACGAGACTTTTAAAATTCACAATACGTCACGCCGTGCTATAATTTTTAGTGCGTTGTGACGTCACGAGACCCACTCTCGAGTTTTGATGCGTTTCATTTTTGTCAATATTCATTGATTTACAAAAACAAAAAATTCGTGTCCGTTATTTTCCAATACTCTCAACTGACGGACTAAATAGATTTGCAATTTATTGATGGTGGAGGTTAGCCTATTTTCTTAATTATTGCAACATGTTATGTTATGCAGTGTGAACAAACTGTAACAAGTTTTTAATAACAAAATATCTTCGGTTTAGCGAAAACCATCACGAATTTTAGTTCCGGTTTTGGTCCGTCTCGACCATTTCATAATAAATCTTGAGTACTAATCAAATTAAAATCAGGAGTCGAACAAAACGCTGACTGCGCGTTGGGGAAGCCAATATCGAGAGCAATAATATTTTATCGAATTTTAAAGAAGCTCCAAATATTGAGACGTCTCTGATCGCAGAATGAAATCGTTTAGATGGTTGTCAATTTTATTTCTGTGATATCGACTTGCCTTGAGGTGATAATAATTATTATTTTGGGATTTGTTAGACAGTTGTTATCAATTGCAGTTAATAATAAATATCATCTGATAAACAGCAGCATCCGACTATCTAAAAGAATTCTGATTCACCTTAAGAAACAACACCGACGCAGCATGAGTTATAACTCTCCATCTTCTACCATAAAACTTTGAAAAGTGCTGGCTCACTCCATGTTTCACGGTATCTGAGCACATTATCAGTACTCACTCGCTGAATAAAATTTTATGCATAAAATAGACTTGGTACGGGCTTCAAGCTCTGTACATATTTTATGAACGCTTCGTTTACACAGAATATTTGAAGGAAACACTGTTTTATGTGAATCCAAAATAAAGCCAGATAAACATACATATTAAATCATAACAGATAGTTTTGTTTTGCCCGTACTATTGTACAGCGTTACGAGTAATGACTCCTTAGCTATTAGACTCGGATGCAATTCCCGGACACTTTCAAAGTAAGTTTAGTGAAGTAACGCCGGGGTGCTTAGAAGAATATATGGTAGTACTTAAGCAGAGCTGTATATTTATACCGCCCAGCTCGTTCATTGAGACAAATTGCCACAAAGCCGGTGCCATATACTTCACCACATCGTCCTTTGTTTAGATGGGACCCTAATTAACGGGAACTCTTTGAAGAGTGCTACAAAAACTTCACCACAGTGGCCGCCTCCTCCATCTGTGCCCTTTAATTAAAGAGAAGCACTCGCAAGCGAAGATTGGCATCGCGATGTAAAATCGATAACGGAGACGATTACGTATGTCTCACATCAAATTGAAAATTATACTCAAACTCACTGAAATGATGACCGAGCACGGAATCCACTAAATTATCTCTAATTGGTTAGCGTTCAGGAGAGATATTTTTGGAACTTTCATCTAAATATAAGATGGATATTTAATCGAAAGTAAATTGTATCTTTATGCGATTACTCTTGACATTTCGGGATTTCTTGAAAATAGATAGGGGCTCACGATGTTACCTTGTGGGAATACTATTTATTTAAAGGTCAAATGGTGCTAAAGTGTTCTTGCTCGGATTATTATTATTGCTCATGAAGGCAGATGATGTTCTTAGAGGCTTCGCTCACGTGTTACAAACGTAATTCAATAGTCGTTTTGTTCACACAAACGGATCGATGGGCGCACTGCATGGAAGGCTATAGCTGATACGATATTTCTTGTTATTGGATATCCAGAATACGCTCAGAGTATAAACAAAGTTGGTTGGTAATAGCAGGTTCTTGGAAAAAAAACATCGTATAACGTTGCAGTAAAAATTCATGAAATTCGTACTGGCCAGATAGAAATCTTGTGTTTACTTGTATCTCTCTCAGCCAAGAGCAAATATTGTGCAACATAGCAAATATAATTTTTTTTGGTATTTTTTGTTAATTTAGTTATGATTACGAACTCAACATTTGTAATTAATGAAATTATAAGCTGCTTAAATATCAAAGGGAGGAACTAAAACATGTTCTTAATAATGAAACAATTTGACGCATATCAAGGCACGTCGCCATTGCCGCGCGTTGGCCGCAAAAGTTTACTTATCTCCCGCGTATTACACTCGTTGTCTTACAAAGAAAATTACAGCCTGCGGTCCTTGTTGCCTCCAACGCTTGTATTCATGTAAGTAAACAGTGTTTACTTCCCTATTTCAAACTTAATGAACAGCTACAATTTCTTGCAACTTTCAATATTTGACTTTAACTTCAAAACTGTCGAACTTGACGGATAATATAATTATTCTAATTGTGTATTAATCAACTTATTACGCAATTTAAACAAACCGTTGTTACTTCTGTAGCAGTTATGTTATTGAGAGTACAATACGGAACTGAGTTTCGGACCCATAGTAAAACCCGTGAAAAATCAGTATTACTATGGAATCGAAACCCGGTTTCGCATCCTGTATGAATGAATGAACATTTCCTTTACTCTCAGTAAAGGAAATGCTCATTTATTTCTAAGACATTAAAGTAGGAACTGATTTCATTTGGCAGGCAGGACGAGCCACTGTTTATTTAATGTTCTAATAAAACGCCCGATGGCTGTCATAAAAACAACGTTATTAATTTTCCACAATACTGTTGACTATGGTAGGTACGATTGCGAAAAACGTACGCACAAATGTCCCACTTCAATAAAATTAATGAGGGCAACCTTGTGAAAATGTTTTGCATAATGAACTGTGCTTCTGAACAAACATTCACATAACATGACCTGTCCAATAAATTGCCGACAAACATAACAGAATCTGTCACCAAAAGTTGTTAAACATCTGCTCACGCATAGAAAAGCCACTACCGATCTGGTTAAGATTAAATCGGAACACTTCATGAATAAAGATCTCATTGTACATGTTTGTTCACCGCGGCCTGACAGTGTTGTTATCACAGAGCCGACGGGGCCTGTTACAGACATAATTCTCGAGGCAACACGGCAGACCGGTGACGTCACTCTATAGATGATGATATTCCAATTTGCCGCGACGTATTTGACGCCTCTTATAGACAGTTGCTATCTCACTTGCCTAAACAATTTTGCGGTAGATTGGTGCAGAATGGTGTGACATTTTACGGTTTGAACGGAAACCGTATTGTGTAGGTACACAATAAGATTACAAAAATACCGGGAATATAACGCACCAGCTTTTTCCCGCGGCATTGCTCGCGGTATGGTTGGATATTATCCCACCGGAATGTTTTAAATATAGGTAAACTATGACACTTTAGGATAATGTAGCTTCCCATCGGTGAAAGAATTTTCGGAATCGTATCAGAAATTCCGAAGATTACCCTACATCAAAACCTATTTAAAATACACTTAAAGTACTTACGGGATAATATCCGTGATTTTCTTTGGTTTTTATGAGCTCCCGATATTTAAAATATGAGTAGTACATTACATTTTCATCCTCCTGATCTTGTTTGTAGTTATTTCATAAAATACTAGCTGTTGCCCGCAGCTTCGCCCGCGTGAAGTTCGGGAACTGTCCCACGGGATCACACTAAAGACATAAATAGTATCCTACATGTTAATCCAGGTTATAAACTATCTATGTGCCAAATTTCATAATCATCACAATTATAATCATTATCATCACAAATCACTATCACAATCACCATCGTCGTTATAACAATCATTATCATCGTAATCGCAATCATTATCATCGTAATCACAATCATCATTATCACAATCATCATCATCGTTACCACAATCATCATCATCCTTATCACAATCATCTTTATCGTAATCACAATCATTGTCATCGTAATCACAATCATCATCATTATTATCACAATCATCATCATCGTTATCACAATAAATCAACAATAACCCTGTATAGAAGTTGAATCCGCCATCTTCTGGATCTCAAAATAAATGCCATATTCGTAATCAGCACCCCTGACAATCTCGGAATCGACACCCATATTGATTTTTAGACATTTCAACCCCATCGCACCCCAACAGAGGATGATGGTATTTCAGGTCCGTCACATTAAATCTTATTATCGTTGTTTTTGTAATACACCCGACCCGATACACCGTACAAACAATAACCATGTCGATTTTCAGACTTTGTCACCCCAATTCCCCCTTTAGGGGTTGAATTCTGAAATAACCTGAAATACAAATGTTAACTAATTTATCAATAGGAGTACTCCTGTGAAGTTTTGAATAAAACAGTCTAACTAATCTTGTTTCCCCATACAAACTTCCGACTCCCGTTTCACCCCCTTAGAAGGTAAATTTAAAAAAATCCTTTCTTAGTGCACCCTTAGGAACCTATGTGCCAAATTTAAAATCTCTAGACGCTGCGGTTTGGGCTGTGCATTGAATTTTAGACTTTGTCACCCCATTTACCCCTCTTAGGGGTTGAATTCTGAAAAAACCTGAAACCCATTTCTACTCATTTATCAATAGGAGTACCTACTCCTGTAAAGTGTTTCTAATAAAATAGTCTAACTAATCTTATTTCTCCATACAAACTTTGGAGCCCCGTTTCACCCCCTTAGGGGGTGAATTTTGAAAATTCCTTTTGTAGTGCACTCTTAGACCACTTAAGGAACCTACTTGCCAAATTTGGAATCTGTAAACCCGGAAAAACAAAATTTTATCCCCTTTTTCACTCCCCTATGGGTTGAAATTCTAACAACACTGATGCGTTAACTTCGAACCATAAGCCTATATAAAATAAATTAAGTGATTTTTACTTCGAAAATTAAGCACTTTCCACACACAACTTCATCCCCCTTTTTAACCCTTCGGGGGTAGAATTATCAAAAACGCCGAGACACGTATAAGTTAATTTTCAATCATCAGCCTAAACCCAAAATTTGAAGATCCTAACTTTAAAACTGACGGACTTTCATATAAACTTCAATCCTCTATTTTACCCCTTTAGGGGTAGAATTCCCCACCGTAGGCGCGGGCCTGTGGACGGTGGGCTATGGGCTAGCTCGCCGTCCGTCCGTCTCATGACGACAGGCCGTGTCGACGGCGCGTTCGTGTTCCACGCGCGCCTCAAAGAGAGTCAGCAAAAAGGAAGGGGTCCGAAAGGACCGATGCCTGCCGGGGTTGCGGGACTATTCGAAAGAGATACCGTGGCCCCGGAACACAAAGGGCGATGAAGGAACATGGATGGGTTTTAGTCAGTAAAAGTCTGACACTCCCTCCTGCTCCGCCCAGAGCGGGAGAAGTCATTTGATGATTTCCCATCCGAAAAAAAAAAAAGGGGTAGAATTCCCAAAAATCCTTTCTTAGTGGATACTTTTTCTTCACAAAGAATATACCCTCCAAGTTTCATGTCTCTAGGACCAGCGGTTTGGCTGTGCGTTGATATGTCACCCAGTCAGTCAGTCAGTTTACCATTTTATATTTATAGATATGCCTATTTATCAGCCTCCATCTCTGTATTCTGCTTTGTAACCATATAAGTAAAACTAATACTCTTACTCCATCCATATATCGAGTCTATAGTCTTAGACTACTCTTAAATCCATATTCATTCAAACTCTACTCTCTTTTTTCACGACATGCGGCTCTTCCCAAATTCTTCCACATTACAATAGGTTTTAAAATTTCGTAACACTTCGCCGAACAACAGAGATTGAACACTATATTTTTACCGGATTCCATCTACGGCCTGCTGTAGTGATTGTACAGATGCGTGCAGAAAAACGTACATTTGTATAGAGAAATGCAAACTTTATAAGAGTTCAAAAGAAAAATTTGCATTTGTATATCTTGGAACATCGTTTAGTCTTTGAATGATTTTCAAGCAAATAAAAACACAAAATGATGACATATTTTTAAACCGTGTTTCACATCTGGTGCATAAACACATTTTAAAATCTTTTCAGTCCGTACACCTCAAAAATCAAAGTTTTTATATCGTGTTAGAATAGATTAAAATTACTATCGTATTTAAAATAAATAGGTAAATAGTAAGTGCTTGATCTATCCATTTGTCAGTTTCCACCTATTATGAGCAAGAAAAAAATGATTTACTCTAACAAAAAATGCGTGTATGTCCGCCAGTGTATACCTTTTTATAAGCACGGCAGTGTACTTTCACGTGTATCCACACAAATCTCCTCGCGACACAAATGTGTGTAATATCTCCCCATGTTGTAGCGTGGACTCGCACGATTATCTTGTACTCGGTGTACCCGGCCTAAAAGGAAAGCTGCTATATGAAATTTGTGTATGCTTTCGTTAGCTTATGTTTTTGAAGTTTTTCATAAAAGAAAATTTCGGTGGACATGTAGCAAGGGCATTTTGCCAAGTTAGATAGTAAGGGGTACACAAATAGAAATTTATAGTTTATCCATTATTCTCGATCTATTACAGGTAAAATAAAAACAAGACAGATATGAGTGCACTGCATATATTATATTGTACTACACTTGCTTAGTAAGTGTACCAATACTACCCCACTAAAAGGCTTGAAAGCTATTCATTAAACCTTCTCAAAAATCTAGGCAGTTATATTGTATTGAATTTCATTACTGCCCTCAAAATCAGGATAGTAATCCATTACTAACGCGTTTTGTTTTTTTTTAGTCTTGATTGTTGGCAATCAAACGATTTAATTTTACCATAAAAAGTACTGGTACATAATGGTGGTACATTCCGATATGGCCTGCAAACTTCAAACCTCTATGCGGTAGAGCGAGAGATTTATAACACTCTCTCGCTTTAACACGCGCGTAAGTTGGAATCTGCGAAACGGGGCGTTTTTAGCTTCTCTAACGTCTCTAAAACTGTTTGACGCGCTAAAATAAAAAAAGACGTATTGTTGGTTGACATATTTTGTAGAGACAATTTTCTTGTTAAAGTTTATAAAAATAATTGTAACAATGTCAATCAAATGTCAATATAACTTTTTAATTAAATGATTTTTTTGTTATTTTGTCTTTTACTTCTTTGTGCTTAATTAAGTGTAGTATAAAGCAGTATATATCACTCGAGGGTAAGTACAGATTACTAAACTCGTGTGGATGCACACTCGATTAGTAATCTGTGCCTTACTCCCCTTGGTGAATAAATAGCAATTGAAGTCCAAGAACCAAATGTAGGTTCTGTTGATTAATAATCAAGCCATGATATTTTGCAGATAAGTTTAGATACGCGAAAATAAAAACCCTTTGAGCATCGATGCAATCTGAAAAAAAAAGGTAATCGAAGCAAAACGAAACAACCCGTATCAAATATGATCAACTTCAAAAGAAAATTCTTCAAATACGGCAAACAAACCGCAGAAAATAAAATGAAATAAATAAAAAAAATGACGGCACAAACAACTACAACTACAACAACACAACAACAACAACACAACAACTACAACTACTGGAATTTATTTCGACGAAGTTTCTATGCAAGCGAAAATAATATAAAAAGAACATAACCTTTTTTTTTTCGGATGGGAATTCATCAAATGACTCCTCCCGCTCTGGGCAGGAGGGAGTGTCAGACTTTTACTGACTAAAACCCATCCATGTTCCTTCATCGCCCTTTGTGTTCCGGGGCCACGGTATCTCTTTCGAACAGTCCCGCAACCGTGGCGTGGAAGGCGTGCGTGGAACACGAACGCGCCGTCGACACAGCCTGTCGTCATGAGACGGACGGACGGCGAGCTAGCCCATAGCCCGCCGTCCAAAGGCCCGCGCCTACGGTGGCCGGAGGCCACGTGGTGGCCCCCGACGCCCGGGGCGTCTCTCGCGGCGGCCGGGAAGTGAGGTTCTCTCCCTCTCACGTTCCGCCACCTCCTTCTCTAGCAATACTGCTTCGCAGAAGGAGGTGACGGCGTCCCATTCCGTCTCGCTTCGGACCATGGATTGAACCAGGGCCGGACGCGAGAGGTCGGCGAAAAGAACATACTATACATTTGTAATTGCAACTAGAGCTACGAGTTTATTTTCTAAACAACGTTATAATTTTGATTTCGTTTCATTTCCAACTAACACTAAAATGTTGGATTTAATCTATGCCCCACATATCCTTGTATGACGACATCAATCTCGCTGCGTACATCCAGGAATCGTGCGTTGAATTTAAATTGGAAAAGTTTTTACTAGCGCAAAATGTTATTCATCCCCGACGCAAGTGTTACCTAGGGATGGATAGGCAGGTTAACTTTAATATTATCTGTGTATCCACGCCCTTTCCGTATTGATTCGTTTACAACGCGACGGTTATAACAAATTTCTATGCATATTTCGAATTACACTTTCTGGCTATTGGAGCACGCGAGTAAATATCATGTTATAATTGACTTTCAGGAACGATTTAATTATGCAACGTTATAACGTAACTTTTTATGCAGAATAGATTAGCCTGTGAAATTCAGCAGGTTGCTAGAATATTTATTATGTTGCGGGCGTAATTAAATTCTTCATACGTTAGTTGATTACCATTTTGAATGTTATCGCTTCCAGCCAGAGACAAACTTATTTATAACCATTTTATTCAAACCAGCAACTGTTTTTTGTTGGTCACTGTATGTAGGTATTAGGTATATTTTTGCCGAAATAGATACGTCTATGTACTCTCTCACTCATTTTCTTTTATAGATACCATCGAGCAGTAAGCGAAAACACGTATTTATCTCTACAATACAACGTACCGATTACTATCTAACTCGATACAAAAAGTAATTTCCCATCGACTGGCTCTCTGGGCGGAGGTAAAATAAATAATTCAATACACAAGATACTTATGTACCGAGCAAAAAGTTTTTTGCGGGTCTTAAATTAGCTTAAGTGGTCTTTTTAGAGTCTCAGCCGGATTACCTACGGAGGAGTAAACGGCAAAGTAGATTAGTTTCGGCTTGATAAAAACTCCCATTTCCCCGAATGTACCTGTGTTTGTTTATTATGAACTTGTGTAATGATCCGAGCTTCATTTAGATAATTATATGAACTTTAGAAGGTCACGTAACTATGAATGTTGTTGTATAAATGGTCTGATAATGTTCTGTAAGAAGGCAGTTAAGTATGCTCGTGCCCTGATATGCAGCCGCTCCATGTAAAATCAGTATTTTACATGGAGCTGAATACCAGTGTATTCAGCTGCATCCGGTTAGATTGGAAGCCGACCCCAACGTAGTTTTGGAAAAGACCAGGCAGATGATAAATAAGAATAGGGAATATGCATACATGTGATTTTTTCTTCACATAAATCAATAAAATACAGTATTATCAACTCAAGAAAATTATTAAAAGTTAAGTTCAACTACTGCTTGTCGCTCAAAAATAATATTAAACTCCTGTGATTTTCTATTACAGTTCAAACGCCCGTGACTATCGCGGCCATGACGTGACGTCATTTACCTCAATCTGCCTTGTTTACATCTAATTTTTTGGCCTTATTATAGTAATTTTACTAATTGTATGTGTTATATTCAAGCAAAAATTGCGATAACGATATTATAATAAAATCTTAGTGAAACTCTAACTACTCTTCAAATAAAAGTGTTTTTTTGACATATAGACTTTGACGTCACTACCGGCGTTATCCAGGACGACGCGTTTTCCGTTTCACCAAAAACATGCTACATAAAGCAAGAAATTATAAAATAAGTGATGTTTTAGAAACTTAAACAAGTGTACCACAAGGCATTTTTAAAAATAAAAAGAGTTTTGTATTTCTTGCATACTCCCTATTGCCTGTTTTAATAGAAGAAAGAAGAAGAAGAAAAAACATTTATTAGCCCGCACAGGACAAAACACAAATTAAAATGGTTAAATTAACAGTACAGCTAATAAAAAAAATTAAACAAAGAGAAAAATGAAAAAAAAAAAAAACATTTAATTAAATTGGTCCTGTACTAAGCCAAAAGGCCCCTATCTCAGCATGGTGCTGTAACATTTTAATAATAAATAATAGGTATAATGAAGTCAATACAAACAATACGCGCTTAATATTTATTAATTTTACATAAACACGCAACACTATTAGAGTTTCTTCTGCTTCTGACGCTTAACTAGTGCCCATGTACTCGTATAGTTTCATTTGAAAAAAAAAGTTTTAAATTTAATTTCGATCTATACAGTCAGTTGTAATTATGAAAAGCGAAACGAAAATATTTGCTGAATTCTCTCGTAATAGAATGACCCTAGAGACAAACTACACAACATTTGACACACCTCATGGATGGTCTCCATCCTTGGTGTTCCTCCTCGTCACTTCTGGCTCGTGTACAAGGTGTGCGTGCTGCACAAGGTGTTCTGCCTCAGACATTAGTCGCCTTATACGATACCAGTGAGTGTAATGGGTTGGTTCTATTCTACTCAAAGTCTCTAAGTCTTGAATATTTCTGGAAAAAAAATGAAGTTAAGTGTGATAGTTACTGATTGATTCTGAACTTCCATTGTACTCGTATAATATATAATCAGTATCATATACCCGGCAACATGAATGAAAAACATTAGGGCACATGAGTGTAATTGCGTCACCTCAACAAGCGCGTAAGCGGACACGCAAATTGGGCGTAAAGGTAAGCGACTCAACCTGTCACTGCGAAGTTAATTCTATTGAGAGTCACGTGGTTGGCACGCGGTGGTTACGTAGTTCCGTCGCTAATCTGCTTAGTGCTCGTGAATATCATCAATTGGCTAAAGAAATAATAGTCAATAACTGTCGGGAAATTGACCCCAACATAGTTGGGAAAAGGCTAAGCAGTTGATGAGATGATGGCTGTCGGTAAGATATTCAAGACTAGCTCTTCGCCCGCGACTTCGTCCGCGAAAATTGTGATATCAATATAATTTATAGCTTATGTCACTCAGTGATAATGTAGCTTTCTAACGGCAAACGAATTTTTGAAATTTTAAGTTTATTTGTTATATACAAAAATACAAATCTTTCCTCAATATATCAATGTGTACACCTACACAGTTAAATGTTGTTTTTTTGGATTATTTTGTTTTCAAAAAATTATAGAAAAGCAGTTATGTATAAGAATAAAAAAAAATTATAATACGGTTCATTTTGGAACCAGTCGTCACTCACATCGCTCCAAAAAGCACAGTTACGTGAAAACTAATAGGTTTTGCCTATACAGAAATCCACAGCTGTCAGCATTTTTCCTGCAAACCCAATACATCAACGCCACTTTCCACCAGCCACGCCCACTCCTCTCCCGATTCTGCTTTCAGCGTAGCATACGATTTAAAACCACCAAAGTTTAACAGATTCAGAGCTTTTTGCTCACGATTCACTCAGTTGATATAATCTCTTTATCCCTCTAACGACGCAGATAAGGTTTCTTATCTTAATTTAATCAGCAAATTAAAAGTAAATCCAATTGCCTCGTCACTCACACACAACCACGTTGTAGACCTCACCCAAAATCCTACATATTTTAGATTTAGTCTGACATTTTTTCAGTAATAGAAAAACTTCAGAAAAATGATTAACAATATGATTAATATTTTTATTATTAATAATTCAACGATTTACAATATGTATACAGTACTAATACGGCATATGGTATATCTAGAGTAACAGAGATAATCTTGTATCAATTCAATCAATCAATTCTTTCAACAGAAGATTTTCTAATAATTTTCCTCAATCAATGGTTACGTAATGTTACATTATTTCTATAATTTGCCTCAGATAATGTAATCTGTATCCGTTATTTACGTACCTCCTGAGGAAATCATAAAAGTCAATAACATCCGTAATTCTGAATTCTTTATTCTTCTGTTATTCGGTTCTGTCTACATTTATGTTACATTACAATTTGTTTTGTAACGTTTTTTTTTTATTTCAAACAGTGACTAGACATCAATATAAATGAAATGTACCTACTTACTATATTACAAGATTTTGATGTGTGTATTCATAAAAATCGAAACTATCCTTTTTTTTTTATATATTATTTAATGACACTAGTACAGTTTTCTTAAGAGAGCCATATAAAAGCTAGAAGTAGTGAAAGTAGTAACATAAAAATCTTTAAAAACTATATTATTTTTTTTTCATATCACAGTCAGCCATCGTTATTCTAACTTAGTTTGCGTTAGTGGAGCGACGATGAAAAGTAAACCAATTTTAATCCAATTTCCTTTTATGGCCGACCATACTGCGAAATAGGTCGCTGCAAATCACATTCGGGGTTTTGTTTTCCCCATTCTAGTTCTGCAGACAATATTGTTTGAAAAACTATACGTAACAACGTAATTTTAGTTTTGTTATTATTTAAATAACATTCGGGTTTAATACCCAACGGTATTTCTTATGTTGGTAAGTAGGTATTTTGATATGTGAGGTAAAGGCAAACAAATTAATTTGATAATACTGTAGTTTGAGTTTAGCCTGAATGGAAACGCATAGAGATGTACTGAAAAAAAACTGTTGTATTGGAATTTTCTTTAAGCCTTTGTTGCCGAATTCCTCACCGCCGCTACTAAATATGAAACAGAACTAATTACACTAAATAATATGAAATAATATCTCCACCGCTGAATCTCCTTTGCGCCAACGTGTACAATAAATCAACTCGGTAATGACGCTAGGTGTTTCCCAGGTAATAAGATTTAACAGTCTGAGAACTCGCAACAAAAGAGAAAACGCGAAAGAAAACCAACCACAGCCAAAAGAAAACGCAATATTTTATCAGTATTATTAAATTGAAATAAAACAGATTACGAAACACCGTCTATATCTGATTGTAAACTCCAAACATTTATATTTATGATTCGCATTCCCCGTCCTTTATTTCTCTATTATTCTCTCTTTGTCTTTCCCGACGATCTGGAACAAAAAGACTATTAAAAATTCAGGAATAGCAGCTCCCGTGCCTAAGTAAACGACGGCGTCGGCCATTGTGGGCCCGCGCACTTTCTATAGGCGCCCTAACCCCACCGGAACCGTATTTTTTACCTTTATCCTATTCCATTTTGATAAATGACTTGATGCTGTCTGTTTATGTTACCAATTTACCGTAGACCGTTATATTATGTTCGCTTTATTTGATATTGGAGGATTGATTTCTATTTAAGTACCATTTCGGTCGTTTAACAAACAGTTGTTCAGGCATGTTAAAGAGCAATAATCAACATTCAAATAAAGTATAGCAGAATCAACATGACCTTGAATTGCCTCAAAATTTCGACGAATCGAAACATCTTGCATCCCAATGTTTTTCTTACATAATCAATTCAGCGAGGAACTCGAATATTAATCAAAAATTAAATCAGCTTCCTTTCGGCTATTAAAAATTCTTGTCATAACCTCAGGAAAAATCTTAATTTGAATCTCCAGATTTGTTTTTCAATCTAAGTACCATTACTTCATAAAATTATATTGCTTAGTGCCTCAATAAAAGGGATGGATGAGCTAAAAAGGAGATTTGGTTTTTGCACTGAACAATTATTTGATTAGAAATTATTATTTACACCAAAGTTTCTATCTAATTAATACCAATAAAATAGTAATCAAATTTCTGAACCCATTTCTCAAAAAAATAACATAATATTCCAGCCAGTAATATTAAAGACATTTAAGATAGATGCTCATAAAACGTCCGTACCCAAATCGCCAACCCCAATTTAGGATACATCGGAATCGACCCGCGCTATCGACTCATCGCCTCCAATAAAACGGCAATACCTGCTCCCGACATGACACGGAACACGGTACCGTGACGTCACGTGACGAAACCGATTCGATTCGACCCTCGCCTTCACCGTTGTACCGTACGCGATAATTCCCCAGGCATCGACTAAAACCCTGCCTCGAGTCATCATGTCAAAAGGTTTCAGTTAAGTGAGTGCCTCAAAATCGAAATAGAGTGTAAAGTGGTCGGGTTCTGACCATGTAGGGAAGTATGAAATTAGTTTCAGTGGTTGGATGTTTTGAAACAGTCGTTTTGTAATGTAACATACACTATTTGTCGAGACATCAGAACCATAAAACATGCTGTGTTGAGTAGACTAGTTACGTCCAATATCTTATTTTAATTCAAGTTTATTTGAATAACGATACGTAACGTATTCAATGCGACCTCGACAACAAATTTCGATTATTATATTTATGTGATTATGTACACTTCTCAGAATCACTTACTCACTCACTTGTCAGAATTACCTTAGAAAACTTACTACGTATCATAGAAGAAAAAGTTACATAAATAAGTAAACTAGCTAAACCAAAAAAAAACTAAGTAGAAGAACACTTAAACTAAAACAGGAATGAGAACTTTAACTTCAGTTAAGATAAGTTAAAAGTCCGAGATAAAAATTCGAGTCAACATTTTCTTGCCCGGAAGGCATGTTACATAACTCTTTCGGAGTAATTCCTCTTTGAAGTCTTTTCGCTTTTTCTTTTTAGTTCGACGTCAAATCTAAAAACCAATAAACGAGGTTAGCCGAATGAAACGAGTCAAGCTGAAACTTTGTCTTTAAAGCTACGAACGGCGACTTCTATTGTTATTAATATTTTCGGCCGGCGGGCGAGGGAACATTTAGGTAAATATTTACCCACCACATATAAACTGATACTGGCCAAAGAAATTGCTTTATTCCAGTGTTTGCTTTACGTTGGTTGTCATAGTAGGATAGTAGGTAGTTATAGTCACATAATACTTGTTTGACCCTTGGCTACTCCAAAATTTGGCATTCTAAATTCAAATTGTCTACACGGATGTGCCCGGTATTGGACGTTTTTTTGCCTGAAATGATGATGATGATAATACAGTGATATACAACCAGAATTTAACACCCTAAGCAAAAACTATTCGTAACAAACCAAGCCGAATTTTTATGTACAAAACTTTCTATAATAAAGTGTTTTCACACTACGCATTAAGGAACGCCAAAAAAATTAAAACGTCGAGCCTTTACATTCAACGGCGCGGACGTGAGGGACGCAAAGCTTTTGTGATTTGCGCCGTCCCGAATACTTCTTAGTGGACAAACATGCAGCTTGTCGCGACGAAATATTCTCTCGCTTTGTGCTCTGTTGCTGAAATAATACATGATGGTGCCTGGGAAATAAATCTCATGTGGGTCGCGATACGTTTCTCTTTTTTTAAAACAGTCATGGTATTGGTTTCCATTGGTAGAATTTAGTTTCATTCGCCAGGCAGGGATAGATAGGTGAACAAATCTTCTGAAATTATAAAAAAGCCCTTAAATAACCAACGAACATTTTAAATTCCAGAACCAAAAGAAATGTGCCGTATTGACAAAAAAGACGCAAGAAACCATTTATGAATTACGAGGTACCTACACCACGTTTTATCGTATCATGAAAGAGGTGAAACCAAACCGTGGCGTTTGAAAATGTGATTAAAATCTCATGTTCAAGCCAGCGGGAAGTGAATGTGTCACCATTTTATTGAGCACTCGGCCACACCCACCGGGGATTTGTTCTCACAGAAATAATGGCTCAAATTCTTTACCGACCAGACCAATTCACTAATTGATACTAAACATTTAATTAGCAAACAATCTTTCATTTTAAGAGTTTTATTAACATTTTACGGATGAGTAAACAGCATAACGCTAGGTAAAACGAACTTTATTAACTGTTCTACGATTTCGCTCCACCCGCGGCATTACCCTCATAACATTTATTTTTTATTATACTTCCCTTCATCGGCATCAACGCTTCAGTAGCTACAATACAGCCACTAACCGTAGGCTTTGAGTAAAAGTCAATAGACTTGGCCGAAAATCTCTCATTAAATTCTATTAGCACCGTGAAGCTAGAAATTACTTTTAATTAAAATCTCACAATAAAATCCTACTGCCTACCTACATTAATTCGTAGGAAAGGTCACAACACTAATATACTAATTGTTCAAACTAAAATTATAATCTAGGAGTTTAGATGTTTATTTGTTAGGCAACCAAGCAGAAATTCTCTAAAATCGGGCGACAGGACAAACAAACCTATACGAGTTTTAAACAAAATATTCGTTCTTCGGGCCGGATCTAGTAGAATATAGTATTTTTATTTAAGTACTTTCACCATAGTTAAGCACGCACTTTCACTGCGACTGGAGACCAGTCCAAATTCCACCAATCCAGCAAACTGCGACCCATCGCGCAAATGTATTTAAACCAGTATCAAAAATTCCGTCGGTACACTGACTTTGAAAGTATTGTTAGTTCCAAATGAGCTGTTTCTGTAAATCAAAGCGGGAAGTTGAACTGAAACGTGCAACGAACTTTCAGCGACAGATCCGCTCGTGATTTACTACAATTAGATTTGTAAGAGAGACGTACTTTATCATAGCAACCAGAACTTTGGTTTTCAACAAGAAGTTTCAATTTTAAATCTTGCAAAAAAGTGGAGATTTTTGTCACTTTTGTGATGGAAGTGGCTTTCTGTTTGTTAGGTCAGTGCGCACTGCGCATCATTATCTTCTGCCTGTCTTTTCCAAACTATGTTGGGTTCGACTTCCAGTTTAGTCAGATACAGCTGATACCTATCTGACCTCCAGAACCCAGTTACTTACTGAGCAACACGATACCCCTTGGAATGACAGTGGAACTTTAGATTACCCGTAAGGACTGGCTGTCTCTCTGTATCTAAGAACGACAGACAGACTTAATACTACTGCTAGTTATGATTCAAGACAAACATAGATTAAACCATTCATTGTCAGCAGATAAAACAATCTATTTCAAACCCGCAGTCGAACGAACAAAGGGATGTTGCAAATGATCGAACGCGTTATCGAAAACTCGTCTGAAAAACGACGTCATTACGTCCTGTTTATATTTAAACTGCAGTACCTATCAAAACCTTATATTTTATTTGAGTTTATTAGACACGAAACGGAAATTCTCTTGAACTAGCCAGTAAGCTTACCGAATATCTTCCTGATTTTATGATAATACCTAGTATTAGGAGGAGCTCGTGGCTAAATAATAACAGCCGCTAGGGTAGATCGTTAGGTTAAGCCGTGCTTGCCTAGGATGGTCTGTGGATGGGTGACCACTCATTACATACCGAGTTTCCTCCGTGCCTCGGAAAGCATGTTAAGCCGTTGGTCCCGGCTGTCATCAGATCTTTGACAGTCGTTAGGTAGTCAGAGACCCAAAAAGTCTGACAACCAGTCTTACCAAGTGGTATCGTATTACCCGGTACTTACTGGGTTGTGGAGGCCAGATAGGCAGTCGCTCCATGTAAAATACTGGTATTCAGCTGCATCCGGTAAAACTGGAAGCCGACCCCAACATAGTTGGGAAAAGGCTAGGCAGATGATGATGACCTAGTATTAGGAGCTCGTGGCTAAATAATAACAGCCGGTCGAGTCCATCGTTAGGTTAAGCCTTGCTTGCCTAGGTTGGTCTGTGGATGGGTGACCACTCAATACATACCGAATTTCCTCCGTGCCTTGGAAAGCACGTTAAGCAGTTGGTCCCGGCTGTTATTTGTAGATCTTTGACAGTCGTTAGGTAGTCAGAGGCCCAAAAAGTCTGACAACCAGACTTACCAAAGGGTATCGTATTACCCGGTTGTGGAGGTCAGAAAGGCAGTCGCTCCATGTTAAATACGTATTCAGCTGCATCCAGTTATTACTGGAGGCCGACCCCAACATAGTTGGGAAAAGATTAGGCAGATGATGACATAGATTCGTTTGATAACATTGCAATGCAAACTATACTTTATCTGTTCCTAAAATTATCAGTACAAGAATCAAAAAATGTCTCTTGAAATAAATAGCTACAGAAGTACTCGCTTAACCCTTTGCTGATGACCATCTTCAGAGGTACTGCCTGAGAATATGAAAACCCATTGACCATAAAAGGTCAACCGGGTCAAAGCGATAAAGGTTGTATTACTAAGAAGAATAAATAAAGCTACAGTAGTCGAGAGGGTAATTTATACGGGTAATACCGCCACACATGACATGGAGGTAGCTATAGAGCCTTCATTAAAATAATTACTCCACGAGAACATACAGAGGGTTCGACGTACACGTATGATATGTACGTTGTATAATTGAACCTACCTTAACAAAACAAGCTGCCGACCGACATTAGGGGCGGCCGTCGCCGAGGGGGTGAAGTGGGACCCGCCATTAAAGGCGATAAGACACGCGGCTATCGAGATCAGGAGTCAGCAGCGTCGTCTTGGTCCACTCTAGTACCTACGGGTCGAGGCGAAGAGACTACGGCTCGTAGTGAAAATGTTTTTTTTCTAAGCTGACAAACAAGACTGTAGGCGGACAGAAAGCCATCGCACCGAACTTAATCGTGGAGGCTGATCTGTGAATTTTGCAAAAATAGCCACTTTGTTGACAGCAAAAATACACCTTGATGCTTCCAGACTGATATTTTATTTACAAATATTATTTAATGATCATCATTTTCTATTTGGTGCGGCATGTTGTATTCCTTTGGAGATTGGGGTTTTTTGAAAATTTAAACAGCCGACGACGTACTCGAAAATCTCATGCAGATCAAATGGATCTGATTCAGATCCAGGGATCCATACATCCGCATCCGATTCTATTCACATTATGAATAGAACTAATTTGAACTTGTGTTCTAATGCCTACATATGAAGTTATGAATTTCTTAAATAAAGAAAAATAACTGAATATACATCCAGCACATACCTACGTTCAAGTATTTATTACACAGGCCTCCAAAGTTGGCAGCTCTACTAGAAGTGACTCCATATAAGTGCCCAACTACATTGATTAGGTACATCCGAATCCGCCAGAGCCTAATAAACGTTTCCAACGTTAAAATTCATCATAGCCTACAATTGGCAGACCGATATGAAAAAATATCATTATAAGATGGAACGTATCGTAAATCAGTCGGGGATGAAGAGGGAATTGAAACGTGGTGTGCGGCGTCGGGTCGGCGGGTCGGCGGCGACGCGAGCTGGGGGGCGCGTGCGCGGCGCCGGGGGCTCGGGGCGCGGGGGCGGCTGAGGGCGCGGGCTGCGGGGGGGCGGGGCGCGGCGCAGCCTCCCAGCTGCTGCACTCCGCCGCCGCCCGCCGCCCGCATCGATCCCGCCCGGGCCGCAGCCTCCGGCGAGCCGGGACCCGACGCGCGCGTCCCGAACGCGCGCCGCACGCGACCTCCACGCGTTCCGCACGACGCCCGCACGCCGCGCGCCCGTCGCGCCGCCAGCCGCACGCCCAAGGTCCACATACCCTGCATCTCATCTCGCGCCCACAACAATAACAGTAATCGCCAGTGTTGCAGGTTATAATCGTGGCTTACGTAACGTTTGAGATTTCGTGCGTATTGACAGGTTATGTGTGTCAGTGGCCCTCGTCAGAACCGTCGTGACATCCGCGAAGGTTTCCACTTGTTATGTATGTGTCATAGTGGAGCGCTGTTCCGCGGTTTATTGTGTTGCGACGTCGCTGACTTGTAAAGGTTGCGTATAAATAAAATGTAAGAGAAATTTATCTCAGGACGTTCCTTGTATACGAGTGAATATTTTATTTACGAGCGCTGCTACACACATAGCCTGCAGTCTACGAGGACGAGCTGCCCGTCGCGCCGTGGTTTTCATACCTGTTCAAATAAATTTCGACTTTAAGTTTATAGAGATAGAGTCTAAAGAGGAATGAAACAAAATACTCTTTACACTAACAGGCGAATTAAGTGGTTACATTAGAACATTTGAATGCTCCGTCCTTCGTTAGTTCTATAATATATTATAAGGCACTTACAGCTATAAAAAGAATTATATTAAAACAAATTAATCACTTCGGCATATTCAGTAATCATACAGCGAGAGATTCCATTCGACATCATTTCGCCTATTAGCAAATTGTTTTCAGCAAAAATCATTCATGTTTTAGATTTCCTTTGTACTGTCCCTACAACTGGCTTCATTGTGTGGTCGAATCTCATTTTAGCACACAAGTAACATCTACAACTGTCAATTTAATAACTGTAGGTGGCACCTTTCTATTGTCACTTGCAATAGGGTCACATTTTCACAGTCATTTTAACAAATTATTTTTAACAAGAGTACACACATATCGTAAGCGACAGAAATGCAGTATTTTATCTAAGCTTAGAGTACACTTGTGATTATTAATATTAAACACACACTTATTTATTTGATTAGCTATATTTTTTATGTAAAATTAGCCGTCAGAAATTCGGAAAATCCTTTGTCAAATACGAAATAGTTGCTTGTAAATCAGTTAATTTAAAGCAACGAAAGTCCAATAAAACAGTCAATTTTACCTGTGAGTCCTGTAACTTATTTTACAAGTTGTAACAAATACATACAAGTTCCGCAAATGACTATGGACAAATTTGTCCATAGTCATTTAAAGTATCCAGGCTTGTGACCAATTGGTCACAAGCCTGAAACATCTACTTGTAGTTGTCATCTATTGACGAACTTAATTAAAAGCACGACTGAGCTACATCTTATGTACCTAAGTCAACACATATGTACCTGGTCAGTACTTGTATGTAAGTACTTTGACCTTTTTCCGACATGTTAATGAGAAGTAACATATTGGATGTGCGATTAGCGCGGTTTAACTAATCTAGTATTGTGACAAACGTCGGCAGTTTCAGTAGCAAGCTCAGTATCAACAGGGCAGACGAGTCACGGCGCGGGCGCAGCGTGATCTCCCACCAATTAACTCATCACGTACATTAATACTTAAAAGTTAAACTTGACAACCACTTCACAAATATTAGGAATACCCAGTACGACACGACTCGGTCTATCAATTTAAGTAAATATCATAGTAGGTGACTTGCGGTCGATTTTTTTAATTTTTATGCGTTAAAGTAAATATTTGGATGGCTGTTTGCCAATTTTAGTCATCGGTAATCACTCATCGTTCATTATCGGTAATAGTCATTTGTGTGGTCCTTGGGTGCGGTCGTCCGCAGCCCGGCTTACTCGTACTCTTTACGGTAAAGACAGGTATGAGCAGCGGAGTGACCGTGATATAAATTCGGACGTCTAGTGTGTACTGCGCTTAGCATGGCTTCCGAAAAAGAGAAGATGGCGGCTGCCGAGACCAAGTCTCCCTCTAACAAGAACAACTGCACCTCCCCAGGGAAGAAAGGTGAATATTCCATCACTCTTCCATTATAATACCATCCATTATAACATTATATTCATGTTTGACAAGATTGACTAACTAATATCATAAACTCATTTAGATTACCTATAGATTTAAATAGTTGTGCAGTGATATTCCTTATTTTATCGACACACTAACCTTCTCCTATTTTGTCTCTTGATCTTCCCGCCGAGTCTACCGACGGCAACTGAAGTTCAGTGAAATAATTTCGTTTAAAACGGTTCATTCATACTATTTTGTTCTAACAAATCGGTGTACCAAACACGTTACTGTTCTTGACCAAAATAGAAAGTTACCTTTCAATTTAAGTAGCCCGAAGTTATCTTGCATCAAAAAATATTCTGAACACATAAAATTCTCTTACCTTCTTATCGTATTTTTAGCTCAACCTTTAACTGCATCTATTTATATCAAAGAGCCCTTGAAATCAGTAATTCATAGGCAACCTTAACCCCTCAATGCTAGGCTAGGAAAGACTACGGATACGCGTAAGTAGAGGGTTGAGGCAGTTGGCCGGCTTCATGCCTTGGTGTCTAAGCCGATCAGCTTAGTGCGGGGTAAGGCAACATGATTGCAACTTGGATAACTTGGCTATTTATAGATGCAATCATAACGCTTAATCACCTCATATATGAGGTAGACGTTTGATTTAATAACAAGCGTGTGGGTGATTTACTTGGGATAAGACTGATTTGTGCAGCGATCAAGCGTTAGCAGGGATTATGACATGTTGAATGAAATGGAAGACGTATTAAAATCAGTTCATATGTTATTAAATCAGGAAGATATTTATCGTTATTGACAGGTAATCGAACTAGGCAATATTATATTTTGTTTAAGCGTTTTTGCGTTCTTCGACGCGCTTTTTTTCCAAGAGTTTCAACTATATCTCAGGGTTTCAAAAGTTGTCTTGATTTTCAGGTAAATCTCCGTCTGAAATACGAAGAGTACGTGAAGACGTACTCTTCGTATTTCAGAAATAAAACATAATCTAAAAAAAATCATAGGTAATAATAAAAATAACATCTTCACGAAAATTAAAATTTTCCTGTTAAAATTTAATTCTATAAAACGACTTGTTTTAGGGAAATCTTACCTAAAATATACATGTAGTATATTTTGCAAAATAAACGTAGATTAAATAATCAAATCTCGAGCGGTTGGCAAAACTGAACGCCGTTGGCTCCACTAGCCGTCGCGTCGGCGGCTCTTGAACGGAGAGCAATCTAAATCCTAGCTGGGGCTCTTTTTATAATCACCTATCCAATTACTGAATATAATGAGGCCCATCGACCCGTTTCTAAACTGGCCTAGTGAAGCTTAACTTAGATTTCTGTGACGTCAAATTGGTTGTTGAAATTCTTGAGGACTTGAAAATTAAGATTAAGCTTTCAAGCGAAGATTGAGAGAATACTCAAGTAGACATTCTCTTAGTCTGGGCTCTTAAGCTTTATCTTATTGATTAAAATTTTAACTGGAAAATCTTGGTTATGGTTAAAAAGTACATTATTTCTAGTGCTATTATAAATTGCTATAATATTTAAGCTGCCTTTTGCAGCAACCTCGTATGGTTCTGTTCTGTTCTAGATCTAATCTATAAAAAAACGTAGCCTTTCCAGAAAGTTCTATATCAACTATCCTCCCTAGCTCTAAGGTCCATATTATCAAGATGGAGCCCTCATCTTTAACTTGCTAATATAGGTTACATCACCAACTTAGTTTCTAAGCCTTATCTTTCAAGTAGGTAATCTTGTAGCTGATCTGAGAGAAGTATACCTAAGTAACGAGCCCGACCGCAAAGCTTATTTTTATGGAACTTATGTTATTCATCTTTCTTTATGGTTAGTGCCTAACCTGGTGTCAGAGTTTTTATGCCACCAATAGGCCTCTGACTTGGCCTTATTGCTTCCAAGAAATATCTCTCATGCTGGTTTCCTCACAATGTTTTCCTTCACCGAAGCAAGTAACAATTGTACAATACGCACATGAATCCGAAAATCAGAGGTGCGTGTTTTGAGACCTATGTCTTGGCAGTCCGACGATCACATCAGTAGGCTATCACTGCTGTCAAAGTCAATACAAAATACAAAAGTAATGACTTTAGTCATTAGACCACGTGTTCGGTAGTCTTTATTACACAGTGCGATGATGAGGCAATATACGCCGGCAATTTTTCTCGCCGCGCGAATCAAAAGGACGCAATAACGTAAGCCCCACATAAATTGTTTCAGTACTTAACTACAAACGTTAAACTAAGGGTCTTGTTAATTTTTCACGTCGTTGAGCAATTGTCAAAGTTTATTTTATCTAGCCCACGTTTATTGTTCCGTTGCGGATCGGTGGCGGGCCGGCTAACGGCTAAAGTTCCTTTGTTCCAACACAAAGCCACCGATGGATGAATAGCAGGATTGGACAGCCGTTCAATATACGGTCACTTGTTATTTCTAATAACAGTTACGAGTTTTGATGAAGCGCCGCGCGTGGGTCCTGGTTGTCTGTCCGGTGTTCGTGTACTACGAGTAGGTACTCGTGCTTCAAATAATTATCTTAAAGGGCAAGGCTAGAATTACTTAACCTTACGTGTAGTGTAGTCTAAGATTATCATAATAACGCACCTGCAGTTGTCAGTTCACTCAATATATGATTTTCTGATCAATATTTTCGAGTCAAAAACATCAACGTTCTCAAGTAATATTTTCTTATCTCAAGTTATTGAATAGCAGTGACAGTAAACAATGACACCCTGTCATATAAATCCAGCAATTACTTTTACCAACAACGTTAACTCTGTCGTTCGTTACGTTTCATTCATACTCACCTTAATTGGACTTTCATTACGAAGTTCTTTCAATAGGTATTTAATATCAGCGTTTAGCAATAAATTACGGAGTTTTCCCTTTAAATCGTCAAACAGGCTCATATAAATCCTCCGGCTGGCGCTAATTGGGGTATTTACACGAAAATATAAAGATATCATAAGAAATAATTTTGATGACAGGAACTGGTCGAGTGTAAATCTGCAGCTAACTCCGTGTTCGTGCCAACAACAGCTTTTCCGGAATAATTCGATTACGTCGCTTTTTAGATTACTCTGCGATAGGTGGCCCATTCCAAGATAATAGGACTTGCCAAAAAACTCGAAGACAGGCAATATAGTAAGGAAAAAAGGGTATCTTTTTAGGGTCTTGTAGCTAAGGAACCTATATAATTTTGTCAGTCCCGCTGAATCCCACCCGTGCGCTTATCTATTATTTCTTCGAGTATCTTCGCTTTCCGAACGAATCACATTAATATTGAGAGCGCCTTAGATGAGCTCAAGAAACTTTTTGATCTGGAACCGAGAACTTCATATATTTTGCACCTCGTCCTTGTTTCGGCGGCGAGTTCCCATCAAAGATAAAACTTTCTAATTCAGAACTATTGGAACAGCTTAAGGACGGCACTTTGGCAGATACTTCTTGCTTTCTTAATGTTAGCTGTTGTTAGACCGTCGCAGTTCCAAGCGTACATTTAGGATGGGTCGCCGAAGTTACAACTCTCGTTCTAAACTTTTTAAATTGGATCCGAATCCTCGCCTTGCCCAATTTTGGCTCTGTCCGCAGTTACTCGTGTACATAATAAATGTCTGGGTCTATGCCTATTGCTTATATTCCAAAGTTAAAGGGTTAAATTATGCGATGTACCAGAACTTGGCAAAATCTATTTTCGAGTTATTTGCTACTTGAATTGGGGTAGAGAGGAAACAATTAAAATTTTACGGCCCTATGTACTGTTAAAGTATGTATAAATTCTCAAATATACTGCTGGACCAATTTCGAATTGTTTTCACTCTTGGGGATACACAGTTAACTTCCGAAACGGTCACCAGGGTCACTCAAATGTTATCAGGCGTATAAAAAGTTTCATAAGACATCTGCGTTGAGAATTTATTAAAAAAGAGATCAAAGCGTATAAGTAAAGCGCTCGCTTGCAGTCACAGGCTCGCAGGTAAAGAGTTAGAAAAGCATTGTTCTTATAGCTAAGTAGACGTGAGCAAGCCGGCTGTGCTCGTTACGTTATAAAAGTGCTCGAGCTCCGCTCTCCACGGATCTGCATTAGCGCACACTGAGCATTTAATCCCAACGCCTGGAGCGTAACCAGCTGAACTCGCTTTTATGACTCCGCTGTGAGTTTGACACTCCACATTTTTATGAGATTAGTTTAGTTTTGGGTGCTGACCTGGTTTTATATTTTGTTTGTGATAATTTAGAAGATATAAAGGATGTCGACGACGATTTTGAGGATGTTAAGTGAAGAAGTGTTAAGAATTCAATGCGTTAAGAGATGATATCGGTGACAGTTCTCAGTAATTAATTGGTACTACTGAGTTTTCCAAGAATAAAGTATGGAACAGACAAACGAAGCTGTCGCTATAATTGTTCATCCTCTGATATTGACCATGTTCTAAAACCACATCCGTGAACGGCACGTGTTGACGTGATGACGTCACCGCGAATCCAATATTCTCTATGTACACACAGAGCTAGTTCGACCGTGTGTTTTTATCAATACAAACACACACCTGTCCTCTATCTCTAAATGCGACGTATTTCAAAATACGCACCAACAAAAAACAATTGTCATCGCCAAGACTCTTGGCTCTGCTTCCTATAATACCACAGAGTTAAGTAAAGCACTAGCTCTAACTACTTAACTTAATTTCACTTTGTCCCATAGTTTGCGCTGACCGAAATGAGTTGACTACGCAATTTTGTCGAGTTATTCCAACTAGCATTATATTCAGAAGTGCGCACTTAAGCGAAACCTCATCGAGTTTTGTGAGTAGAACTGCCCGAAGCGGTGAAAGAAGATTACGCGCTAACACGAGGTATATCCTAAAGCTTTTCGGTTGGACGAACGAATTGGTTCTGAATTCATCTATCTTATATGGAAATTCAGATAAAAATATGGAATAGAACCTCGCATTTAACGTGCATTGCATTTCAGAACGCGGGATTCGCTCGTTTATTTAGAATTTTTATAGAACGCTTTTGCACATAGGTTTGAAGATGTTACTTGTAGGAGTACTTCTGATTAAAAGTAATCATGATTTTAAAATAATATCTTATAACATGGAATACCCTGTAACTGATTTTAACGCTAATCAACTCATAATGTGACAATCATTTATTGGAATGACTTTCCCGGAGGTATCTATTTCGCCACACGTGTCTCCAATAAAAACCGGCCAAGTGCGAGGTGAACTCGCGTGGAGAGGGTTCCGTACAATTAATAGAATTTTGATAAATTTTCCTGTGATCTACAAGCAATGGACTACATTTTGTATTTTTTTCAAAAATTTTAAGGTCAGTAGTTTCGGAGATCACGGGGGTAATGGTCAATTTTCGTCTTCTTTCATGAATAAAACCAAAACTATTTATTTTACAATAATAACAAAAATATATTTGAGATCCTCATAACGAGTCCTTTCATTTGATACGAGTATATGACACAAGAAAGTTTGCGAAACTTTTTTTTTTTTCATAGCTTGTCCCCCGAAAATTACCCATATTTAAAAAAAAAAAAAAAATTACTTTTCACATCTGTGTTTAGGTTATAGGATTACACCATCCTACCAAATTTCACCTAATTTGGTTCAGTAGATTCGGAGCATAGGTATTGGCTGTGACAGACAGACGTAATACAGACAGACGCACGAGTGATCCTATAAGGGTTCCGATTTTTTTATTTTTTGTACGGAACCTTAAAACTGTTCAAATCTACTTTGAAGTAACTGCCGTAATAAACCCAGCCGTGGTCATTATTTTCAAGACAATATAGCATGAAGTCTGGCATGTGCCGTTTTGGTCATAATTATGCAAATCTAACAGCCACGATTTGTGTGCCCTCTGAGGGCAACCTCTAAATTAATTTTAGTTTAAACTGCTAAAAGCTTCGGTTGAGTATGGGAGATTTGACCTTTGAGTTTGGCAGGTTATGATGATAATAATAACTATAGGACAGATAGATAGCACCCATTCAGAGCGGCTTTCACTAATGAAACTATACCCGATGACCACATCTAAACGGGGTTTAAGAGCAATCATTGTATCCGTGATTCCGTAGAAATTATTATATTTACAACTCTTTTTTTTTTCGGATGGGAAATCATCAAATGACTCCTCCCGCTCTGGGCGGAGCAAGAGGGAGTGTCAGACTTTTACTGACTAAAACCCATCCATGTTCCTTCATCGCCCTTTGTGTTCCGGCCACGGTATCTCTTTCGAATAGTCCCGCAGCCCATATTTATAACTCTTTGCGATAATGCGTCCTGATTCCTTGCACACAACTGCGTTTTAATCGTCCGATAATTCTATTTCGTATTCGTGTTTCTGTTAGGTTTTTTACCTAATGTCGGGTAGATTCGCCATTATTGTTCGTTGTTTTTTCGGAATATCGCAGTACGCAGAAACCAAAGCGTCCTACTTCTATTGGGTCGTTATTATCGCAGCAGTGTGTAACTTCGTAGCCGTCCTAATACATAATGTACTAAAAACAGATATCGCAGTAACGCATCCGGTATTATCGACCGATAATAACGCGCCTGTATGGTAGAGCCTTTAATGTTAGAACATAAATCCAGTGAACATTACTATTTGATCATACTTACGATACTAAAAAATTCCTTCGGCAAGCCGCAGGAGGAGGTAGATTTCATATATTTTTTTATTTATTTTTTACATTTTTTTTTTACAGCTGAAAAATAGTTATCATAAATTTTAAAATCCTCCCATAAGAGTTTAGCATGGAAACGTCCTCAATTTTTCAGTTATAATATATTTTTTTAAGTTATAAGTTTCATCGCTAAACTTTTTAAATAAAAAATTGTAGAGTGAACAATTTGATTTAAAAAAAAAATATTTGTGACGTAAAAATGATAATCTTATTATCTCCCTTTCGGAGATAATAAGATTCCAAAAATTTTAGAATTTTCAATCCCCTCCCCAAGTTAGGGGTTGCATCAAAAAAGTTTTCAGTTAAAAGTTGTCCGTATTCTTACTCGGCATAATAAAAATGTTAAACGGTTCAAAAATTTTCCATAGGAAAAAGTTATGGCCAAAAAACTGATTTTCGAAAAACCGTCCTTCCGCTGCCCCCCATAGAGGAATTCCGCCCATTCACGAACTTAATCTATGTTTTGACCCTTTCAATTTTTTCGGCAAGTTTGAAAGCAATCGGTGCATAATTGCGACCTGTAGAGTGTGCCTAAATTTTGCTTGTCGCCCCACATACATACTAAAATACACGTATACATATATATATATATATAAACTTTTTAACCGGCCGCGGCGGTTGTTTTAAACTCTAGGCTGCGGGACTGTTCGAAAGAGATAGCGCAGCTCAAAGGGCAAAGAAGGAACATGGATGGGTTTTAGTCAGTAAAGTCTGACACTCGTCTCAAATCATCAAACGATTTAATGATTTCGCATCCGAAAAAAAAGGGGGGGACTATGGTGAATTTTTCGGATAACTCGACTTTAGGTGCAAGACCAATAGGTAGATTTTTACTGACGAAATCTACTTAAAAGCGGTCTAGATTTTAATGTAAGGAAGGTAAGGAAAGTAAAGTGTGTTAGCCCGTTTTACCAGATTGTTTTAAAATTCTCCTTTCAAACAACCACAAAGTAAAGTCCTTTAATACATCCACCACTTAGTTAAGTATAACAAACACTTTGCAGTTACGAAAGCACTCAGCTTTTGACGACCGAATATTTAGTCGAGATTGTTGCAAAGTAGCTCAAAAAATGAATTACCGCTTCTTCATTTTTCTTCAAGTGTTTTATGTATACGGTCCATTTTCTTAAGAGATAGTTGCTGCTCCAAAATTCTTCACACAATCTTTGGTAGATAGCCGATTAGAAGACTTAAGATACTTTCCTCATAGTATAAGGTCGTAAACGACACGTTTATTCCCCCAGCAACGAATGGTAATTGCTATTATTTATAAAGAAAACAGTATCACAAAAAAACAATCAATTGAGTCTTTGTAATATTGTCTTTAGCCTCTGGCTAGATCTTGAAATGCTTATTGATTTTTCCTCCAGATACAGGTCTGCTTGGAGCAGGCCTAGCCTAGATACAGCCCATCTAGATATTATCTGTGCTTCGAAAATAAATGAACTCGCACAATGTCTGCAGCTATTGGAAATATTCCATTTTTTCGTTTTGTATTCTTAGGTCGTTCCTATTTCGAAGTCTATGCTTGTCTTTGCGACTTTGTTCGAGCTATTCGGTTTCTAAATGCCTTCTTTATTTGAAATAGAATCATTTTTGGCTTCTTCGCACTGATTCAGCTTTACATAGGAAATCTCCTCACGTATTTCAGTAACAACTGGGGTTACACAATGCAAATATTTATTTAATGTGGCATATTTTATATAAGTATGCCACTTTTAATGTTGTTAAAGGTACGTGATTAGAACCACATCTAATTTAAATGTATTTTTGTTTCAGGTAAAACAGCAATAAGCATCTAAAAAGTTCTTCAGTTTTGTTGGTTAAAGCACAAATTAATAAACAAGTATGTTGGTAATTCTCCTCCTATTTTTATAGGGTTTCTGCTAATACAATTTTAAATGCTGCCTAGCCCAGCGGAAGCTTCAATAACATGTTTCGGAGTATTCCGTACCTTTCATCTTTGTTCTATTTACGGAAAGAGAAAAATATTATGGAAACACCAATTTAACACAAAACAATCTATTTTTGTTCGGAGCGATCTCTTCCAAGTTTTGTTTCAAATAAAATAATTAGTTTTTGTAACGTTCTTTTATCAAACGACATTTAATATTATAAAAGTTCTTTGTTCTGTCGCCCAAGCATCTTCGATAATAATTCTTTTCTAAGGAAACGTTGTCTTGATAATTTAATAGTATCGCTACCTTGAACTGACTTAATTTTACTTTGAATCAAAGTTATGGCAAAACTTGGGAATTCAATACGTAGTTAAAGGCAATTTAGTTGACTGTAATTGTCTCAAGTTAAACTAAATACGACTGAGCTGTCCCACTCGTGGGCAAAAGCCTCCCCCCATTCCTTCTACTTTTCTCGGTGTTGCACCTCTTCTTCGCCAATTAACGAGAAAGCCATCCAAAGCGTCCCGCCATCTTCTCCTCGGTCTGCCGCGACCCCGTGTAGCTGTCTCAGGGCTTCAGTTTTGTGATATGCGGGCCCACAGCTTCGCCGGCTCCGGCAGACATGGCCTGCCCAGTCCCATTTTAGTTTAGCGGCTTTTTGAGCTACGTCAGCAATTTGAGTTCTGGAGCGCAGTGTGATGTTCCTTATTCGGTCGGTAAGTTTAACGTTAAGTATGCTGCGCTCCATTGCCCGTTGGCAAACCTTGAGTTTGGACTTCTGGATGTTAGTCAAAGACCAAGTCTGTGCACCATATGTCAGTATGGGGAGAATACACATGTCCATCAGCTTACGTTTTAAGGGGATGGGTAAATCGCCCTTGAAATTCAATTCATTAATTTATTGCATCAAATATGGTAGGTACATGAAGTTTTTTTATAAAATATTTAGTAACACACATTTGGCCAATATATAGCATGCAATAGTACAGGTTTTTACAGTTAAGATATTTATTACTAGGTAACTACATTTTTTTTTAAGTTTAAGTCCACTTAACTGTTAAATATGTCGGTGCTTTATAGTGAATAGCTCTTTCATGGACCAGTAGCTCTTCCAGGCGTTTTCCGTACGTCTTGCAACTTCTTTGTCGTCTCGCCTGGAAAGAGACCATTTGGCCCAGGTAGATGTATTCTTGGACATAATGTATTTTCTCCCCTTCTATGTGCACGTTGATCGGTGAGCTGTTGGTCATGAGCTTAGTCTTCGACATGTTCATCTTTAGTCCAACCTCAAGGCTTGCATTGCTTAGCTCTTGGAGCATCTTTTCCAGTTCCTTAGCTGATGAGGAGAAGAGGACAATGTCATCAGCGAAGCGCCGATTTGTTAACCTCGCCTCGCCGAGACAAATACCTCTCTCTTCCCAGGAGGTCACCAACTTTCTAAACACTTCCTCTAGAGTACTGGTGAATAGCTTTGAAGATAGTGGGTCGCCCTGTTTGACTCCCTTTAGAATTTTGAATTATCGACCTATCCGTTCTAATTTTATAGCTGCTTGTACTGCTGATATAAATATTCTGTAAAAGGTGTATATAACTTGATTCTACATTTTGTTTACTAAGAGCATTAAAGGTGGCAGAGTTTGTGATACTATCGAATGCTTTCGAGTAGTCCACAAAAGCAAAAAAAAAAAAAAAAAATGTTACAATATATTTCTATAATCTGATTTATTGTATGCAAGTGGTCGGTGGTAGAAAGTCCGGGACGGAAGCCTGCTTGCTCGGGAGGTTGTTGCTTGTCTAACTCTCCAGCGATATGACTATATTAGAGTTCAATTAGAACTTACAATGTTAACCACGGGCTTATTAGTTCCCTATACAGTTCATAAACAATTTCATAACGTTAATTAATAGGAGTTATAACGTGTAAAAATGGAGTTAAACATTGGAATCGAAAAACTATGTTGCAGTTCAAAAAGGGAGCATTTAATAGGTTTTTTCTTTCTGGTAAGTAGTAAAAGGGATAATCCCAAAAAGAGGGGCAGTGTAAGTCGGCCTGTTTGCTATAGAAACACCGATCAGCAATCCATCTGCCTCATTAGGCTTATGCCAATATCCCCTATCGCCCTTAATTGCATGTTGATTTGCTCGGCAGTGGCCTTTACGAGTAAATAAACAGAACATTCGAGAAATCGTGAAACAAATCGAGAACTCGAGTTGCGAGTTTTACTCGATATAAGTCTGGTCGTTTTACTTATCAAGAACTGAGCAGCAAAGTGTCAAAGAAAAAAAATTGCAAACGTATTAAGTAGATCTCTTTGGAAAAGTTTCTTTAAAAGATTCAGAATTTTATTGGAACAGATTCAAATTGTGTACTGTTTGTTTTTATTAAATCTAAAGAAGAAGAAATATTGGTAATGCCATTTTCTTAAATATTTTAAAAGCAAAGTGAATCTTACCTACATATTTCACTAGGGCTATTGGTTTTAAAGATAGGTATGTACCAACGTTTCCTGTAAGTTCGAATTTCAAATTCTTATTAAGGTTCCTTAGTTCACCTTACTAGATATGGTCCATATTGATATTCACGAAGCTTTCTTTCGACGCGTACGCTAAATTCTGATCCAAATACACAAACTGCTGCCTCCCCCTCAGAATCTTCCGGTTTTCCATATAATTTGAACGAAATACATCGTGTCTTCCGCCGGTGAAATATATCTACAAAGTGCATAGTCACTCCGTGTAAAATACTGGCATTCAGCTGAATCCTTAGAAACTGGAATCAGCGACAGGATCCAGCGGCAATATAGTTGGGAAAACGCTAGGCAGATGATGATAACTGTACCACATTATAACGTCTTCGCACTTTTGGCACGACACTACAGTGTCAAACGACGAAACGTCCAGAACTTCAGACACTGGTATTAACACACTGACAAACGAGTTAAGTAAAAGTTCTAGATTCTATCATGGACCAAATCATTTTAGTCAAAAAGAAAATTAGGGCACGCACCATTTGGATAGGCGCCAACCGCCCTACAACGGATTTGGGGACAAATCCGCTGGAAACCAAAACCTTAATCCGCTCAATAAAAAGTTCGCCGAACACTGCTCGAATCTGATTTATAGGGTTTAAACTAATCAGTCGCACCACCGGACTGCGGTTTGTCGTAACGTGTCCAATTTATCAGAGCGAGTTGACTTTCAAGCTGCTGGAAGCTTATTCAAGCAAAAAAGCGTTCCCTGATTATAATTTCAAATGGAGCCCCAGATCCGACCAGAGAAGTCTTTGAAAGAATATTGAATTGGAACCGTCGCTCTGTATGTATTCTGACTTATAAAATCTATGTGAATGGAGCTTATTCAGCCAGAACGTAGGTTTATGATTGATAGTGTATGAATGATAATTGCTTGGCTGTCTCTGGTCGCTGATTAACGACGTTTTTATCAAAAAAACTTCAGCAGCACGTGTGGAAATATCAGTTCTGTTTAACATTTTAAAGAGCTTTTCTCTGCTAAAAAGAAAACGACGCGCTCCTTTTAAGTTGGTAAGCGTTTTATCAACTACTTATATGAAAGTGTTGGAAATGCATGCACATAAGTATGAGACATTTAAATGGCCTCAGTCGGCTTACAAACAAATTCTAGTAGAGTGAGGCAAAATAAAGAGATACACTATTACCATTTCAAATTTAAGCTCCGCACGGACCTTACGATGCAAATCCAAGGTATACAGTAGCTTAGTGAGGGGAGGAGAGGCCTACTTCTATCAATTATTGTAGGCGAACAATTTACATCTGCATACATATATATACTATACATATACATTTGCATTATTAAATAAAGTTGAAGAAAAAAGAAACAAAAGAAAAATAGGACGGAAAGTCTTTGTTCGTGTTCTTTTGTCTGAATTCCATATTGCGACGTACTTGTAGAGGACATTTGGCTAAACTTGATGCGCAAAGTAGTCCGCTGTGACCTATTTACTATGTAAATTACTGGTTGCCCATGCTTTGGGGGCTATTTAAGTACCTTTTTGAAACATAAAACTATAGAGTTACTGCCGTTTAACTGTGCTAAGAATTTTAATCGCGTGCAGTTGGACCTAATTTTAATCAAACTTTGCACACATGCCTATTTTCTAAATGCTTTTATTTGAATACCATGTCCGTAGTACGTACGTAGCTGTCCACGTTACTGACAACAAAGGCAAGTTTACGCGCTTATCCTCAGAGCCGCCATTGCCCTGACTACGTAGTCGCAAGTTTGTGGGCCGCTCCACTTAACGTCAGTCGCAAGTGCTGTCTTCTAACTTTAATGCTGCGGTTAAGGACGGACTCGGCGAAGAGAGGTCGAACGATGGATAATAAAATAGATGTGTTTATTTTATTAAGAGAGAGGAACTCGTGGTTTTGATTAAACCACGAGCCTCTCACAGTCGCACGGGACCATTTTTAAGGTAAAGCAACGCTTGAAGAGTTTAGTCCGTGGATGTGTGACCATTCATTACATACAGACTCCTCAGTGGCTCGGGAAGTACGTTAAGCAGTCAGTTGCTTGTTTGTTATTCGTTAGCTGTAGTAAAAAGTAAGTCGCAAGTCCGAGTCCGTCTTGCCAAGGAGTATCCCACAAAGGGTGTTACCCCAGCACCTAACTGTGTTGTGGAAGTCATACAGTACTGGTATTCGGCATCAGCCGGTTACGCTGCCAGCTGAGCCCAACATGCTCGTACTTGGTAACCGATATAACCGTTCGAAATTCAAAAAAAAAATTGGAAAACAAACGAATGAGTGGAAAAATATAACCGTTACTATAACATGTACAACACACTAGTATTCTCAATTTCGTGACCAGTTTGTTGGCTCGCTCTACTTAACGTCAGTGACAAGTACTATCTTCTAAGTTTAACGCTGCGGTTAAGAACCGGCACTGAAACCAACTGCTAAGTAGAACTCCATGGAAAATAAAACGTTAGTTAACATTTCGTTAAAAGATACTTTTTAAAAGAAAAGTGAAACACTTTTAATGTGAATTGAGATGATGATAATTGAGATGGTGTAATGTAAGCGGTGATAGCCTACTGGTGTGACCGTCGGAGTATCAAGTCATAAGTCCTAAAGTTCAAACCCAAGACACGCATTTTTGATTTTTCGGATTCATGTGCGTATTGTATAATTATCACTTGCTTCGGTAAAGGATTACATCGTGAGGAATCCAGCATGTCTGAGAGATATTTCTCGATGGCCTTTAAAGCCAAGTCAGGCCCATGGGTGGCATAAAAAAAATTCACGATGATGAAATAATGTGAATTGGATTCATTAATTGCAAACAATTTTATAAGAAAAGTCATTGAAGTCGTAAAATTAATTCGGGATCATCTGAGACGATTTCAACATTGATGGGACATCTTAATCGTAAAACTTAATTTAAAAGGGACACAGGGCCGCACTCCGGAAACTTTTCTAATTTCTTTTCTACTTAAACTCAGAATTTACACTATGGTCTTGACGCTTTGGTTTTGACGTTCAGAGGAGTTATAATAAACTTGAAAATATTATTTACTTGAAAAGAACCCCTCCTTCACTTGTCTTTACTTTTTTTATGCTTTTTTTATTGAGAGTGGCCCCAGAGTTTGTTTAGTCATTTCTTTGTGTAGTCTGATATAAATTGGCGACTTCATCATTATCGTCTTGCCCTTATAATGGCCATGCCCATGTTACTTGGGGTCAGCGCAACACGTTTTTTTTTCTTCCATTCTCCTCTGTCAACCGTCACACAATCATTTACTCCTTTTTCATTCATATCTTTCCTCACACAATCCATCCATCGTTTCTTCGGTCTTCCTCTCGCTCTCCATCCATCAACATTTATATTCATCACTCTTATAATCACATGCGATTTAGGAATTGGCGACTTCATCTAGGTTTTTTAAAAATGTGAGGTGAAATAATGATTCTAAATCCCATTTCCAAAATAAATAATTTCGTTGCATTTCATTTCGTGAAATTGGGCTTGACTTACGAACTATAAATCGTAGATTCACATATTCACTTCGTGTAAATTATTTCATCACCACAGCTCTCAAAATGATGAAAAAAACATCGTGAGATAAACGGAATGTCTCTGCAAAAATTCGAAGTCATGTGACATCTACCAAACCGTACTGAGCCCACACGTGATTGATTACGGTCAACTCCAACTCTCAGAGAGGGAGTCTGTGGCCCAACAGTGGATACACCATAAGGCTTATTAAGTAGCAAAATCGTATGCACCACAAAGTTCAAAGTTTTTGAAAGATATAATAACTAAAAAATGCTTACACTGACTGGACAGGTCCACTCAAATCTGTGAGGTTCTTTCTTCAAAAGACCATCTCAGACAATAATTTGCATAGTCCTCATGTAAGTTGGCCAAGATTGTGTCTTGACTTTAAAAGAGACTATGGCCTAAACTAGTTGTTTTTTTTTTGTAAAAACTTATTTGCAAAATAATCATCATCTATAAATTCCAATCTAAAGTTATTTAATGATGGCATTATTTAATATATTAAAACAGGAAATTGACAAATTAGTCGAATGACACTAGACAATAAGGTGAAACGAAGTTTATAGTGGTCGGATTGTCATGGGCCTTTTTTTATTGAGTTCCTAGAGGAACAGAATAGAATAGACGTTTATTTCTTTGGTTAATGTCTTACAAATAGGGATTATTACAGGTGCATTTGGCGCAGTTTGACCGAGGGGGGGATCTTTTGCGACCTATTATGTAATTCTTTTCACACACGGTTGAATTATTTATAGCAAGTATGAGAAGTTTTGGATTTAGGATCCCAACAGGACTAGACCTGAAGTTACTTAAAGACTAGGAGTGACTGTATAAGTCAAAGCCCTGTGCTGATGGGGGCGTTCATAAACGAAAAAAAAATATTTCAAGGATACTCAAAAAAAGAAGTCGCGATTACGACATTTTTTCTTCGTTCCATCTTTTGAGTATTTTTTGTCTAATTGGCGGCTAAATATACAATCGACAATTGAATTCTTAATTATACCCATTTAGCAATGCCATGTGATAAAGTTCCGTAATTTTCAACAAAACACTCCTGATTAGCCTCTTCGGAAGCGAACTTAACAAACTTTTGCTCTCAACCGTAATAGCGACTCTGAAAGAAATTAATAACTTTGCTATTTTCACTTCGCTAGCGTTAAGCACTTCTTGGTTTAATCTCTGAAGGCAAACTTGTTCGTGCTTCGTATAGGCTATTAATTCATGAAAATCACAAGTTTACCTGGTGGTTGTTGATTTTGGCATAAATTAATAGTCGTTATGCAGTGTTAGGGTCGTTGGCTCTTAGATAATGATCACACTCCAACTAGAATATTAATATTGATGATGTAGTTAGTGAGGGGTTGTGGCTTTATTTCAGAGTTTGGATCAAGTGATTAGTGGTTAAATTACAGATTTCAAGTATCGTGAGTTTTGGTAATTGTTTCGAGGTTTTAGTCTCATCAGATTAGTAGTTGTACGTTGCTCTCAACCACATTTATTGCGTTTAAATGGTTTGAACCAAGCAAACATTGAGTTCGGTACTCAAATTCACCAAATACTCTCGAATACAAATTAACATAAACACATTATTGTTATTAGTCTTAAAACTCACTGTCTCATTTTATGTTAGTAACAGATACAAAAAAAACTCATCTAGTCGCTACGGCATAGCATGAGCATAGCATGGGCGTAGCATACCCGTAGCATGCTCGTTTCATGCCCGCAGCATGCCCGTAGCATGAGCGGAGCATGCCCGTAGCATGAGCGTACCAAGCCCATAGCATAGACGTAGCTGACTCTTATTTAAACCACGAAATGTTGTACCTTTTTTTTATGTAATTATTTTACCGGAGTAAGATAAAACTAAATCCACTTATCATAAATAAGTGAGTGTCATACAAAAGCTCTAGTATTTCGCATATTTCGTGGAGGTACAACACGAGTGCGAGGCCCTAATTAATTGATATAATTTATAGCTGCCGTAATCACCTCCACACACTACCTCCGTGTAACGCTAGATAAATACACTATTATCATAATTCATTCGCGAAGTATTTGCTTATCCCGCTCGTGATTAAAATAAAGCATATTTAAGTACGCGTTATATTTAGAAACCAAGTTTATTTTGCATGTTTGTTTTCTACTGTAAATTCTGAAATATGATATCTCTATTTGAATGTTTGTACCATTCAACATTATGTGGTGTGTGCTTTCCAGTTTTAATACCCAATGATGTTTCCTATCTGAAAAAAATAGCTACATATTTCATGCTTGTTTCTTTTTCTTTCGTATTGATGGTACGACTTAATTAAATTTCTTGGGCTCAGTATGGGGCCGCGTAAATCGCGGCGTTAGTTTTATCTTGTTGAAATTTCGAAAAGAAAAACAGACTTGTTGTAAAGCCAATAGATTGATGCTTAAAACTTAAAAAATATTTCTTGCCCTAAATCTTTGCGAAAATTTACTTAAACTTAACCATCACTCACGACAAGTAGATGCTTGGAACTATAACTTAGTTTCGAACAATACAATCAACAACCGACTTAATGGAAGGAATTTCTGTTAGAGGTACGTAGGCAATTAGCTGCTCCAAGTTTACCCACTTCCATTCCAAGTTGGCGACTTAGAATACATAAGTATTGTGTAACACAGATGAGACCTGTTTTTGAATAATAACTAAGTTGTTATAGAACACCGTACGTTACGCACAAGTTTTACAATTAATTTTCATTTAAAATGTTGAGTTGTGTTCTAATTTGTAATTGATGTGATGTAGGTCGACTTCACTGGAGAATATGAGGGAACCCGTGGCTTCCTTATTTTAACATAACATCACGCCTGTAAGCCCCGAAGGGTTAGGCAAAGGTGTAGGTACCTAATAGTACACCTACATTTCACCAGTTATGTTTAAGTCCCATGTAATAGGAGGCGAACTTATTACCATCAACTTATTATGTATTGTTAAAGAGAAAAAGATATATCTCTTAACTATAAAAGTGCCAGGTAAAATGTTCTACACAAATATCATGAAATAAACCATTCATGAAAAAAATATGTTATTTAACGTTACCATTCATATTGGCACGTTTTTTACGATGAAAGCAGTAAGTAAGCATGACACACCGCATGTTAAACAAGAATACAAGGATAAGATGGCAATAAAGAAGGAAATGCCGCGAACCTCAGTCATCAGCCTCGAATAATATCTATATGGATGGGCACCTGCCTCGCTGGATAAGGTGGAGGCGGCGCGTGAGCAAATACTACACGATCTTCAGCGCTTCGGCAAACATAATATATATAAAAGGCGTTACTTTATGCTGCATACGCGAATATCGAATTTTTACGCCGTGTTTTATTTGTGACACGCTTTTGTTATTTTTACCTTGAGGTTATAATTTAATAATTTAAATAATTTCAAAATCTCTCTTACAACTCTCATAACAGGGTTGAAGTACATATGCGGTGGAGCAGTTTTTTAAATTACATTATTTACAACAATAGATCATATTTTTATACATAAACAAGAATTAACACACTTTTTATCAGGATGTATATCTTAAAACTACGTAAGTCGGACTAAAAGTACCTTCTATAAATACGTACAGTTAATCCCTTTTTGTATTAATGACGTTTTTTACTGAAAAAGCATAAAATGAATTATTGGCTTAACTAACTCATCTCGTGATTCAAACAAACAACTTCAACACGGGATTTTTTAATATCCATGGAAATGTAAACCGATTGAAAACTTTCACCAGAATGACGCCATTGGGCGCCTAGTATGTAAATATGCCAGTAATATCTGCTCTAAAATTATGAATCTAAAGAGGATTGACATTTTATTTTGGCTATGTAAAGAACAAAGCCAAAATAAAATGTCCCATAGTAAAATGTTAATAAAATTATAGCCAACGTATATCCAACTTTATTATCAACATTCTTTTGACATAAATCTGATAAAATCTCTTGTACGAGTACAGTTTACTTCCAGACACATACAACCAATACAAGAATAATTTATTACATTCCTCTGTAATCTCAAATGACATCTCCGAATCATATCTCAGTACTGAAACTTTATTTCATTAATACGCAAAATTAACATATCCGTTCGAAGCCCCGCCGGTTCCCTGACGACGAAAATTGAAATTAAGTCTATAGGCTCGCATATTATAACAATTTGTTTTAAGTTCCCATTAATATTCAGAATATGACCTCAACTGGCTAGATATACTGTAGAGACCAAACTTTGGACAATGATTGAAGGCTTTAAATTCGGTAGGCCTTTAGGTACCTAGGTACTTTTGTTATTTAATACCTTTCTAACTTTATAATCTGGTCTCACAGGAGCTTATCACAGTCAACTGTAGAGCAAAAGCTACGCCACAACACCCAGTTCTCCGTTCTTGCTTGCTGCTTGAAATGTGGGACTTCCTTCAGACGATCGTATTACATAAGCTTCGGCACATTTCAAACAACGAAGACACATATTATGTACGTATACTTATTAGGTAGGTACATACGTAGATAGTTGGTGACAAGCTGTCGTCCTGTTCCCAAACTTTGCCAGTTTGCCGGCGTGTGGTCATTTGTTAACAACACGCGCCTTCTGCCTATCCCACTAACTAACAAGGACATATCTAATTAAAACTTGTGCCTAGTTAAAGCAGCCAGCGAATGTCGAGCGAAAGTTTTTTGCTCTCAAACTATGCCAAGCTTAAGTGCTCGCTCGAAATCTATCGTGAAATCATTTATTTATTCAGTAAAGGGCAAGTAATTACGTCGTTGGACGTTTAATAAAAAATGTACAACCTAATTAGGTAATGTTTGACGTGGCAATGCCAATTGATCCGTTTGAGACAGACAAAATTAAAATGTCTGTTACTCAGTAGGTTGGTCCTAAAGTGCTTGGATGTGTTTACAGTCCCCAATACTTAGTTCAAGCCAAATGTTTCAAATCGACACATTAATTTTATACAGAGGACACACGACCCAAAACTTTCCTATGTAAATAAAGACATGCCTACTTAAAACTCGGCTACCCTCATGCCACACTGGCTTTTGCTGTCACGACGCCCGCCGTCCGAACGTTCCCCGTACTTACACGGACGGAATGAAAATTTCAAATGTTCGGGATTTAAGAGTGCGAAATGTGGACGGTGTGGACAGACGTCAGCCGAACAACTTCGTGCGCCACACTTCAATGAGCCCTCGTCTCCACGATGCGGGATTTCAACCGAAACGAGGCAAACAGTAGACGACATTTGAAAGGCTTTAATCCTATTCTACAGTTAAATGTTTCACTACAATAGTCTCAGAGGAGCATTGTTGATTAATCGTTTTTGAAGTAAGCTTTGAAACTAGTTTCTACAGATAGCTTTTATGAATTTAATTCAGATTGTTATGATAAATGTTGTTTTCAAAACAAATTGTGGAACTTAAATAATATAAGTAAGTTTCTGGGGAGCTGTCTTGTGTCTAGGCAATAAATTCATATCCTCCAATTGTGTTTGTATAAGTAACAAAAATAATTTCTATGCCTACTTTTCAACGTGGCGCCGCAACATAATGTAACATGAAATTAGCAGATTTATGACAATTATCACCAACATATTAGCGGTCTGGCAATGATAAATAACCAATCTCTAACAAATTATTTAGCACCTTGCTAATTAGTCTAGGACTCTAGGGCAATGCACTGGTTATTCCATTAACTGATCAATTGACCGTCGCATTAGTTTGTAAGGCACGATAATCAATATGTTTGCTCTACAGCATTTTGCACCTAGGTACATATTTTTATCTAACGACTCTATTTATACTACAAACTACTACAACATAGGTAATGGAATTTCTATATTTATTTACGTACCACTAACAGTAATAAGTAATACCAAGTTCCACCAAATATTTGACAAACACATTAACTTAATACAAATGTGACATTAGATATTGTTTATATTGACGTCAGCGTCATAAATTTGATTTATAGCATAACTCAGTGAAAATATGAATCGCTCGACAACCGTATCGTTAGCGAGAGGAAACTATCCCTTCTGGCGAGCCGCCAAAATGTTAGCCCGGCCGAATTGTCATCAATAAAAGTTATCATACTACCGCCGCGACCGAATACCCCAAAAAACCCACATCTGTGTTCCGAACTTCTGTTCGGCGCTGACAAATTCGGTCACAAAGTATTTTTATTAGATACATATATTTCACAACTGCCTTTCAGGACGTGGGAGCTGTCTACTGATTGAACAAAGTAGTTATATGGCGTACTGTAGCACAGGAAGCGGTGCCGTGAGCTCCCTCCGGAAAAACACCGCCTATTTACGTACCTATCTATACACTGCGAACATATAAATGAATAAAACACTTCCGTAAATAGTTGATCATTTATTTCTCTTGCACGTTGGCACAATCAAGGAGAGGAACCGGGGAGGAGGAGTTCCAGTTTTTAGTCCGATTTTGTTTTACACATCCATTTTGCATTGTACGTTTTCCGTTTCGACCGGTCCCAACGAATACGCGGGTGGAAAATACGAGCAGAAATGCTAGTCAAGAAAAATTGGGTATAAAATCTGTCAAATGTAGAATCTGTCGATTGTAGAATCGGTCAAACATAGAATCTGTCGATTGTAGAATCGGTCAAACATAGAATCTGGCGATTGTAGAATCTGTCAAACATAGAATCTGACGATTGCAGAATCTATCAAATATAGAATCTGTCAAATGTAGAATATGATGTCAAAAGTTGAATCTGTCAAATGTAGACTAAACGATCTGAACAGATATACAAAAGAAAATCTAAGGCTGTCGTGCGAGACGAAATCTTAGTATTTCAGTGCATGTTGATGGACAAGTCTAAACGACTTCGGCGACTATCTTACGCACCACCACTCAGCCGTTTGTTCGCAGGCTTGGAAGTCCCCAGCCTCCCCTCATTTTGTGGGTCGGGCATCAATAAAGCTTATCGTTGGTAGTCCGGTCGCGACATCTCGTGTAGCGACGCTCCTAGCCACGTAGGCGCCTATAAAGAAAATATTGCAAATTGAATTATTTTTTACACAGCCTCACGATTTATGGTATCACCGGCTTTATGCGAACCACAGAGCTACCTATGTGCTGAACTTAATGTTGCTCACTGAAATTCGGTGCGGCATCGTTAAAATTTGACGACGACTTAGGGACGCGCTATATTTTTATTTTAAAGCTTAGATCCTTGTAATGAGGTGCGTGTCACATTGTATATGTTGCACACATGGCTACTTTTACCAGACTTAGGAACCTTCTAGTTACGTAGAAATTGGAGGTCAAAATTTCAACTTTTTCACTTTTTTTTAAATACTAGTTTTAAAATTCTACTTTAAATACCTCCATAACCCATTTACCATTCAATGCATCTATCAGCATAATGTTTTGAGTACGTTACATTGAGTTTTACCGTGAAACGTGATTTTTCACCCAAAAAAAAAAGTTGTTTCCCAGCAATATTTTTTTTGCGTAGAGTTACTTAGTTTGGTGTACAGAATGCTTGGTTGACGGCTTCGTGAAGGGTCTGTTTACACCCTGTATACAGTAAATAGGTAACTTTAGGTACAAAAATTATGTAGGTACATAACTAAGCAAACATAACAAAATGTTCTCAAAACAGTGCACGTAAGACATAATCACATTTGATTGCGTATAAAGGCCCATCCGTGCGTCTCTCACGGCCGTGTAATGCTACGATAAAGGTAACCGCACCCAAACTAGCCTGAATCGTCGACCCGTGCCAGTATTGCCGCCCGGGGCCGAATGTTTTCTGATCTCACGCTCCCCGAGCCAATGATGGCACATTTATAAAAATTGGAGCGATAGAAAAACTTCGTAACTAGATAAAAGAAAATCTGGATTTTATAGGTTCAGGCTGAGATAAATTGGTTTATACCAAGTACGTAGGTGTTTGTGTATAATTTGTTAGATTTATACAATGTTTTAAGAGCTATGGAGTTTCAGAACTTCAGACCGACTTCATTAAAATACTACATACTAACTTAATTCAATTGAACCATCCAAGTTTATTGTACTTATTAGAACAATATATAGCGGAAACAAAAGAAAATCTTCTCATACAAGCTCAAGTATTGATGGAAGCCACCGCACATTCATTTAACAAACTTTTGTGTTGAGAAACCTGATTAAAAATTAATTAGAACAGTATCAGACATCCCTGAACGAATGAATGAGAATGAACGAAAATAATCCGACACTGATGTTCGTTCTGTTCAATTAATTGAATGCCACACAGTGATCACAGTGGCGTTAGAATATTAATTGAACTGGTCGGAGCTTGGTCAAGACAAGCGGGGTAGGATTCGACGGATGAGTGATGTCTCTTAGTTTGTATGATTTAAGTCATCTTGGCTTTATATATGATGTTGTGGGTATAATAATATTTGACTGTAAGGTGACGCGACGGTCCTTTTAGTATTAATTAAAATACTGGTATTCAGCTGCGTACGGTTAGACTGGAAGCCGACCCCAACATAGTTGGCAAAAGGCTAGGCAGATAATGATGATAACAATTGAAATTTTAGATCAAAATTTAAATTGTGTATTGCCAGATTTTAACCAGACTTTCTTTTTTAACAGAATATCCTAAATAAACATTGTTTTTATTAAATTCATAAATATTAAAATTGTCTATTTTTAATATTAGTCTGTTTTGCGGCTTCATACCTTTGCTTCTCCTTCAACCTGCGATGTCAAACCGCGGAAAAAAGCAAATTTAATCATAGCTTGCTAATAAATATCCACACATTTTTGTTGAGGTTTGTTGGTTCCCCTTTGACTAAGCCATTCATGAAAATACTAAAAATACTTTCCTTTCTATTATTTTATTTCTTCGTAAGTGTATTGTTTGTATTGTTGTTGTTGTGGTGTGTTGTGTGTTGTGTATTGTTGTTATAAATGATTTGATTTGATTTGATTGTAGTGTAAAACGTCGTTAAACGTGGATGTGTCACTGCAGTTCTCGGCTCTATGACAAAATGATTTTTAATTTCACCTTCCTATATAATTTCACGTGGCATGGCTATATTATATTTTACGAGCGAAATCTCTAGTTTCCAAGCTATAAATGGAGTAAAAAATATTTTCTATGAAATATAGGGCGACCCAAGTTTGTTTTTTTTCTCCTTCCACGCTATTACCCTGGCTTGGAGCCAATAATGTAATTATCGCCAGTCGGCTTAGTAACACACATAATATTACTTTATGTCGTACATTCTTGATAGGAGAATATCAGATTCCATTCTCTTGTTTCAATGTAGGTATAAACAATAAGTTTATTTTTTAATCTTTAATTTACCTCTCATGACTTGAATTAATGACTTATTCTTCTCTTGTATAGCATTAGCAAAGTAATCATAATGATTAAACTCTCTTGTGTTTCTGTCATTATTGCGGACCACGAATGACTCATGAAAAGACCGAAGAGATCCGCACCGAACCGCAAGATCGAAGGTACATAACTGTAATATACCACACAAGTCACGCCCACTCATGCTGACACAAGAGAAGCACAAGAGAATGCGTCCATCACCGGTCTTCGGGCAAACAACGAAATAGGTTTCAGTAACATATGCACGAAGAACAATAGTGCTTAAAGGTGTTTACACAAACAAAGCGTTCTTAATGGTAGTAGTAGGTAACATCTAATGAAATCTCGGGGAGTCGCATCCATCAAGGTGCCACTAATGTATGATTACACAGTACATCTGCCACTACCTCCGCCGCTAATTAATTTAAAGGGAATTAAAAGAAGCTGCGATTTCTCTGAAAGTTTTTCTATTTCATTGTGTGTGTTGTAAAAAGAAATTGAAGTACTCTGCTTTAACCTATTATCAGAAAATATAAACAGCATTTTATAAGGACGCCGCTTTTATTAAATTGGTCTGTAAACCATGAATACCAGAAGAAAATATTAAAACCTAATAAACTTATCATGTTCTCATAAAAGCAGACGGTAGCTTTCACCTCGGATTTTTAATTAAGTAAAAGTGCCGTAAGACAAAGTTTAGCGTAATTTAATAATGAAGGAATGGACGCCTGAGTCCTGAGCTCAAAAGTTAACTAACTACTTAGCAAAGATATGTACAAACAACTGGAATATAGGAATTTTCATAAAAGCGAGAATAAGAACTGCTACAAACATTGAAACTCAATTCGGAATCAAGAATTCCTTTAATTTTCAAAGTAATTCCGGATTTACAAACATTGTACACTAATTTTAAAAGCTCGGAACTCGCTAATCGGCTTTTATATTTATAGGAACATAAGTTTTCTCCTAAATTGCGGGATTAAAATTTCTAACTGTTCACTGTTGCCTGCTGTGACTTACAATTGTTTGCGTTATGCAAACAGTTATTGTTTCAACAGCAGTATTTTTTGGCCAACATTTTCATGAAAAAAATAATGAAATACATTTCAAGTTATGTATTTTAGGTAGAATAGAGTCCACAACAAAAGCCTTCGTTGTACCTAGGACCAATTAGGGGCTCGCAATTAAGGCACAATTCTGTTATGCGGTATAAAAGGTGTCAATTGAAAAAGTTTCAATAATGGCGCGGTACGTACGTACAGTCCCGTCATCCTGTGTGAATTGGAACGTGCCCGCTCCCCACGGCTTGCATAGGCAGTATAGTCACAATGAACGCGTCGTTTATATACGAACCACGTTCGCAAATATACGCCCAGCCCCTGCCTCGCCGGGCTCCCGATAAAGTATACGTTTACCTGTATTTGTTCCCGATAACGTAAGTAACCACGTAAATGTATTATGAGCAAATCGAATTAGATTACCAATTTGAGTTCCATTTGTTTTAAAAGTATGAGGAAATTGTATTAGGTGCTTTTATTTACTTCAATTCTATCTTGGTCTAAGAATGTTTCACAATTGAGCAAGATCTAGGTACCTCTTACACGTGGAGCCTGTTCAGTACTGTAGGTACTTTCCAGTTGATTCGAACAAGTTATTAAGTTATGGTTAACCTTACCTAAACATAAAACTGAGGTGAACCTTAATCCAGAGCAAATCCCGAAGTAAAACCCCGATTAAATGGCATAAGAAGCCTTCAAACTGTAAAGTAAACAGATACTTACACAACTGCTAATACCAACAACTTTGAACATTATATTTAGACAATATTCGGTCAGTGTTGAACTACTGAACCACAAAGTGCCAAAGTCGGATTTACACGATTTTCTTGCCCTTTGAAGTTACTTGTGACCTTTAAATCCTTTCAAATAGGAAAATATTATGACAGAGACGGAGGTTCGTACCTACGAATGGAATGGCGTGGCGTATGAAATCGAATTCAACAATGTGATAAAGGTCGTGCCCTGTGATTCGTATACAACCTTGTGTGAATATTCTTGCTGATCGGAACCTGTAAACGAATCATTTTCATTTGATTGCTTGAGGGATGGGCTGCGTCTGTGTAGAAAGCGATGACATCATTTTGGCAGCGCGCAGCGGCACAATTTTTCGTAACAGTCTGCAATATGCTCTGAAATACTAAGCAATTTAAATGAAAATTTTGATACGTTGACACCGACAGCCTTTTGAGTTTTTGAGTTCAGAACATTAGTATACATATTATGGGAAACGAAATAGTACGATCGACCAAGCTATTTGGTTTACATTTTAAAATGCAAATTACATTGTAAAATGTAAACCAAATAGCTTGGTTGACCGTACATTTTGAGACAAGTAGAGAAAGTTTGTTATTGCATTCGAGGCGGAATTAACACACGTGTTGTAAGCGAGGGTGTTATTGAGCCGAGAACTGCAATAACAAATGTCCATGTGTATCAAACGACGTTTTTTAATACACTTTTGAAGAAATAAAATAAAATAATGAAACATATTTTTGTCATGAATTATGAGACTAATATTTTGTTTCTATTTTTTTCCGCGCTGAAGGAGAAGCCGTTATACAAAAATAGTTCTGTTTTTTGTATTTTTTATATAAAACACAAATAAATGTTAATTTGTATAGAAAAGTTAATATTAGTTTTAGTTGTAGTATTAGTTTTTCCATGTTTATCTATGTTATTCTATTTATAAACACAATTTGAATATTCCAAAAATATTTACGTCGTAAAGACGCACATTGCATTGCCGAAATTAAAAAAAAACATTTACCTCCGACTATAGACATTGAACCGATTTGAACTTCTTATAAGTGTGAAAAAATTTCCATAATTAATTTTGATTTAGATTATGTGATGATAAAAATCAATTTCCAAAATGAATAAAAAACATGCGTTTGAAATACATTGCATGTTGAACCTAATCGTAGTGCGATAAGCACCCGTTTTCGAGGAAGTGTATTGAAAAAAAAAATCATCACAGAACAGCGATGTTAAATAGAATTTCAACATTTTCATTTTTCAAAAAGACCCACCGTTAAGCTTTAAAAAAAATGTGTCATTAAAATGGCGCGTACTTTGTTGATGATTTTCAAAAAATGAATCAATTTTTTTTTGTAAGTTTTATAATAATAAATACATTTGCCACCCGCAGCAAAGCGTTAAATCCAAGGTACGTAATCCATTACCTCTAGAGAACAGAATTGAAATAATTAAAGCGCCCTGATTCTAATGCCTCATTATTTTACAATTACTAACGTAATTACAAAGCTTAGCGGGTGTATAGTTATGTTAGCTAACAAACGCTCCCGCACCCGGCCGTACAAACAATATGTTTGCACACCTTCTACATATTTACTGAAGGAAATACATTACGACACACATGGGAATTATGCGGTGCCTAAAAATATGACCCTATTTTATAAGACGGGTAATTTAACGCTTTTTAGAATCAAATATCTACATAAATTTTGAACAGCTCGCTTGAAAACTCTTGGAGAAAATTCTCGTTTATTACAAAAATGTGTGCGTGTAACTTGAGTCGTTTAAGTGTCTACATACTAAACAGTATAAGTTATGATGTTTTCTTTGTATGCTCCGAATATTATGAGTTTTATGAATTTTGTAACAAATATTTGTGTGCACTAGACATTTTGATGGGAGCGCTTAATTATTCATCAAACTATGGGTTAACATTCTACAATAACAATGTTTACAGCAACATCGTTGGTTGTTGTTGTTATTTTATCAGTTTATACCGACGTCTTTGTTACTCTTCACAGTTGCCTCTCGTTAATACGTCCTTTTTATGTCTCCTTCCGTTTCCCGGTTGCTGTAAAGTGTGCGGAGCGTGAACATGGCATTTAAACCTAATAACTACCGTGTACTGAGTGACGTCACAACCACCGGGTATCATAAATTCATTTTCTATAAACCAATTTCGATCGTGGTCTACGTTATGGTATCGTTCGAAAGTTAATCTTACCGACCTAGTATGTACATAACAGGTTCAATATATTGTTACCAAGCGCTAGGGAGTTCATTTTACGAAAGGAAATAAATGGATTTTCTGCTGGCAAAATTCCGTGTTACAATTTTTAGGGGTAACAATAAGTTAACATTTTTTGTAGACACACCGTACTAAGGTCCCGCTCCACCCCTCTGGGATAACCAACGCCCTGACATTTCATCACAACTCGCAGGTGTATGTAGTACCTAATTAAATGTTTCCACATTATTTATGTTCTCTGTTTTATTTCCAGGTGAAACCGACGAACATGGCCTACCCACAGAAAAGGACAAAGGGTGCGACACCAACCTCTACCTATACCATGTAAGTTTGTTTTGAACACCTGTTTACTTAAGTAAAGTTATGTAAAACCTTTTTAACGACTACGTCACGGTACACAATGTACTGTAGGAACTTAGAGAGGCTTATCGCAACTTCGCTGGACATTAAACATTGAAAGGCCTTTATTATTCAGAGTCTGGAGTCTTCACTCATCATCATCATCATCATTTCACCCGAAAGACGTCCACTGCTGGACATAGGCCTCCCCCAAGTGTCGCCACATTGACCGGTCCCGTGCGACTTGCATCCAGCGGATTCCCGCAACCTTCACCAGGTCATCGGTCCACCTAGTGGGAGGCCTTTTCGCCACTCCAGAACTTTTCGTCTTCACTGCATTAACAGTTTTAAGTGCAATTGTTATTGCATTATCATTTAGGGAACACGTTTAACAGACTGCTTATAAACGATATGCTCGACTCAGTGAGTGCCTCGTTGGCGTGCCTCATTGCCAGTGATCGCTAAACGCTACTGAGTATGAGGTCCTAAGTTCAATTGCCAGGTCAGGCCAATCGTTATTGGTTTTTCCGTTAGGAATTTCCGGGTAACAGCCATGGAATCTAGATTACAAATCTCTCTCTCCCTGTTTATGGCAATATACTCGCCCAATATCCCATGTAGGGACTTAAACATAACTGGCGAAAGTAGTAAATAAGTAGTGGCAATATTTGTTACACTTCTGCCCAACTCTTCAGGGATAACATACCTATTGTTAGGCTATTAACGACATCTCAGATTGCCAACGTTGTAAATTCTGATACGCGGAGAAATCAAATTAATTTAGTTTTCAATGTTCCGCCACACCTTTATTTGACCCGTATCCACCAGCCTCAGTGCTGAGTAAAGACTATAGACTCTTGTTTAACGCCACTTTAAACAACCCACCCCGTGGGCTCCCTGTACGCCTACACTCCCAGACCTTTATCTAGGTACAAACTCGATTTATTTCTGACATACTGAGTTTAGGGAGATACATTCACACAGAGAGCCACTAGATACAAAGTCGCACTTTTCCTAATACTCGATGATTCGCACGGTCGCATACGTTCTTATTTTGAGCTGTCTAGAACTCACTTTTTACCTAAAAATATAATTATATACAAAGGCGTTTCGCCCACGTCGACATTTCGTAACGAATGTTATCGCGCGTTTTGTTAACATACTTCTGCATCACTGCTACCACGTGTTAATCGCATTTGTAACGCGAGTCAGCATCATCGCTGCCAAATCGCTGTTACGGTGGGCGAGGACCCTAAAATGTACATACATACATACCTATTATATGTACAATTGTATAAGTACCTTCAGTTTCTCGAAATAAGGTAGATTAGCCATGTCTTCTCCTAAAACCTTCGGAGTTACAGTACTTTGAGCACAAAGATGAGTTGGAACAACTGTTCATTATTCAGGAGATGAATTGGACAGTTTCGTTGCGTAACAATGGCGTTTGCGTCTAAACTGTAATCCGGAGGATCAGCTCCATTCCTTAGTCAGACTAAATCTGTTAGGGTAGGCGTATTATCCTGTTTCCGTAGGTAAATGTTTTGTTATGATGAGTTCTCTTGACTGGTTCTTCGTGGGTACTACGTAATCTTCGGCCATTTTAGTTTCATCAGATTATCATTAAGGTTAGGTTCATTTATGAACTATGCATTTAAATGTCAAAAATATCATTTATATTTGTAGACCTAGTTATGACGTGTAATAACCGTTGTAAAATAATAATGTTTCACGTCATTAAATATACGCGTTCCTTCAACGTAAAAACGTGTTTTTCTTACTTAGGTGTTCTCATTTAAATGTTTAGTGAGACAGCACTTTCGAGACTGTCGTAAAAGTCTTGAGAAAGTTATGGCTCCAGTTTGTCGGAGAGAATTTATTTTATACACTACAAAACCGTGCTACGAACTCCACTGAATTTGAATGTTTCGGCCTACCCACGCCCGCAGTACCCACCACAGTTTAGTAGTTCTCCGACCTCTTATCTTTTCGGAAAATGCTCTTGTTCTAAGTATATGTTGATGGTTAAAAGTGATGATAAAATGTATGTGTCAAAACCTAGCTAAATGTGAGATAACACACAATTTAATAAACTGAAAGGGCAACAAATATAAATTACTTCCATTTACCCATGGTTTTCATTGTGTAATAAACACGTAATGAACCTTACCTGTTCCTTTACCGCAACCGCGTTTTATCTCAGAGTTTTCATCACGAAGATAATACCTAATAATTAATTCATCTAATCTTCTCTCTCCCAACGCCATCCCAGCGGGAATCTCGAGATTAAAAAATCATATTGTGTTACGTGTTATTTCGTTTCGGTTGCCCTCTCTACACTAATTATCCTTGACCTGACTTACTCTCTGCACGTTACATATAGTAATCAAATTAACCTCTCTCGAATATTAATACTCGATATTCAGGTATAAATTATTTAAAATAACACTTACGTGGGCTAATTTAAGACCCGGTTTATGCAGTACCCGAGGAGGAAACGGAATAAATTGAGCGCTTTATTGAAATTGAGTTAGGAACGTATTACCCTAGCTACGAGTGTGCGAATATACGTGTGCTCGCGATGACCCGTATAGATCGTAGCGTCCTCGTAGCGCTCGTAGCTAGTTCGTAGCTCGTAATTTGGCGGTCGTAGCACTTCAATCTCTTACGCTATTGGCTTGAGTTACCCATTCGATGCAGAGTTCATTCGATGCAATTCTTGATGCAGTTTCAGAATTCTGTTGATAAACTTTCAGAGTTACAGTTTAGCTTGAAAATTCATTTAAATCAATTCATTCAATTAAAGCGATGTTTACAAAAATTAGCCTCACCCTTTAAATATTTTAATCCAGCAATTCTCATAATACCTATGTGTGGCGACACGGGGCGGACGCCTTAAAAATATATACGCGTCTCGGAAAAATGGAACGGGAATAAAAACATTTGTATTCCGCAATACAATAAAGTTGGTTATTTACATAAAACGCGAACGCAGGTAACTTCACGTGATGAAAATAATCCTTAATAAAAAAAAGCTCTTTAGTATATAAAGGCGAAGCCACACCTGCGGTGCGCTGGTAGCCTGGAATAATCCAGGAGCGCAATCTCGTATATAATTCACGCACCATTTGCGAGCCGCGTGTCTTCTGCCCCTATTTCGTGTAGTGACGGCAAGGGAAAGATGGCAATAGAATTTTTATACGCCCGTTCGGGGTATTGGGGTATCCTTGATCTCCTTGGTAATTTGGTATGTACCTAAGTCCCTGCATGGTGCGTGAATTTTGATGTTAATATAGCTATGTCTTAGCCGTGTGGTATCCGGCAGAGTAGAATAGAACCAACCCATTACACTCACGGGTGTCGTATAAGGCGACTAATGTCTGAGGCAGAACACCTTGCGCCTCCGTAGACCAGAAAATGGGCAGTAGCGTTTTCTGTTAGTCTTTCATCACTGCGATCTCCAATCCGCCTGCCAAGCGTGGAGATTACGGCAAATTCTTCCCATCATGGGAGAGGCTTATGTCCAGCAGTGGACGTTATGGGCTGTTGTTGTTGTTGTATAGCTATGTCTGGACACAGTAGCAACTCGAAAGTGGCAATTGGAATACTATATGTTTTGAAATCTACTTACTTTTTAATGAATGTCTTTGATACAAGCTGTATAAATTATGATGAAAAGTCACACAAATAATACAGCCTAACGAACGCTTTTGCGAGACTCGCAACATTCTGATAAAGCATTCTTCGCTCGGCATATATCATACACGCCAGCACTCGCGGCATGAAATATAGAAGAGGTGTTTTATTCATGCTTTCAGACATTTTTTAGATACATGGGATCTTATGGTAACTTTAGTTATTCTAACTTGTAGACTAATCTAGTTTTGTTCACTTAAATATAATAGGCATGACGACAGTATCAAAAAATTGCAAATCTATTTAGTCCGTCAGTTAGAGTATTGGAAATTAATGGACACGTATTTTTGGTTTTTGTAAATCAATGAATATTGACAAAGATAAAACGCATCAAAACTCGGGAGTGGGGTTTCGTGACGTCAGAACTAGGTAAAAATTATACCTAGGCGTGACGTATTGAGAATTTTAAAAGCGTCATATCTTCGTCAATTTTGGTTTACGTAACAAAAGAAAAAACACGGGTCAAATATTTTTTGATAATCTAACTGACGCACTAATTAGTTTTTTTTTGTCGTTTCGCCTATTGTCCTACTAATATTACAAATATGAAAGTTTGTATCTTTAGTTGCTTGTTACTTAACCACGCCAAAACGACTAAAAGCATTTGAGTAAAATCGGCACTCAGTTACATAGTTTACCTATTACCTGGATTAATACACATTGAATACTTTTTCTCCCAATTCTGAAGTCCACGTAGACGAAGTCGAGGTATAAGCTACTTTTAAATACTTTAGGTACATATTTACTAATTTTTATTAAAAAATATATTATTTCAAGCCATTATAATATATTCAAAACTGACCAGTTACATTATTACGATTAAAAACGATTAAATTAACTAAACTAACAACAAACTAAAAAAAATACCTGTTTTGTACCTGCTTTAACTGTTGTGTAATTAATCAACAAACGTATGACGTTTTCAATTAACTGCATGAAAATTACTTTAATTATCATTACGCATGAAATTGCAGCACAATTAATTGATTCTTGTTTGTCCTTTAGCGTTATCTACATTGTAGTATAAACATCGTCATTAATATAATTATCGTAATGTATTATTATCTGCAACCTTAATTAATGGATGGAAGTTTAATTTGTACAATATTAAATCCAAAATTATCAATAAGAAGGCCAAAGAAAAGATTGTGTGAGAAATGATATGAGAGAGAAAGTAGTAAATGATCCCGTGACATCTGACAGGGGAGAATAGAAGAACAAGACGTGTTGCGCTGACCCCAAGTAGAATGGGACAAGAGCAGAAAGATGTTGATGAACATTTTTTTTTTATTAGCCTGTTTGAATGTCCCACTGCTGGGCAAAGGCCTCCCCTTTATCTTTCCAAACCTCTCTGTCCTGTGCGATATCTGGCCATGTTCGCCCCGCAAACGAGATCAGATCGTCACACCACCTTCGTCGCGGTCTGTCGCGACGGCGATTTCCTCCGACAGGCGTCCAATGAGTGACGATCATTGCCCATCTCTCTGGGCGCATTCGTGCTACGTGGCCAGCCCACTCCCACTTCAGCCTAGCTGTTCTTACTCCAACATCTGCAACTTGAGTAGTGTTTCGCAGTGGAGCGCAGGGTAGTGTTTCTTACGCGATCTGTCCGCTTTACACCTATTACACTGATGAACATTAACAAATCATTTTTTTTCTTTTTTTTTTGTTTTCGTCTACTCTTCAGTTCTCTCTACGCGTAGAACTTGTTGTTATTACCAACCTGCATTATCCCACTGCAAAAGCCTCCCTTTCCTTTTTCCAATCAGGTTCCATAGAGCTTCCAGAACATAGAAGTTATTTTCAATTGAATTAGTCTTTGGAATAAACGAGCATTCGTTAAAACTCTGTTCATTATGAACAAAGTTTTAGCTTACAAATCCTCCCAAATATATTCAGATGAATAGGAACACGTGTTAACTTTGACAGAAAAACACTAATATAAAGTAGGTAATTCAATAATTGAGAACATCATGATATCAACTGAACCATGAATGTAGTTATATTTAAATAAAAGTGACTGTTTACTTTTATTTCAAACTCTCTCTCTCTCTCTTCTTTTCAATTTGTGTGGTATACTACAACTAAAAACCCTAACTACAGAAAAATCACGCTTTAACACGCGGGGTTTACAAGGTAAAATCGACTCCTCGTATTGTTGAAGTCGGTTAAAATGTAGCCTATGTTACCCGGGCCATAATAACGAATTGATTGACACCTTATACATCAAAATTCGATGAATAGTTTAGACGCCACATACGAACATACTTACAGACGTACATTTACTGCTAAAAACATAACCCTTAATTTTCTTTTCTTTCGCCGTAGTCAGGTAAAAACAACTTTATTTTAAAACTTTAAACAAAACGAGGTTACCTCTAGTTAAAATTGAACCGCAACAAACCGCTTTGAAGGTTTATTTTCATCAAACTTCCTGAAACCGTAGTTTTAATCCCAAATTATGGTCTCCTCCTCGTGTCGATATTTTCACTGGTTTTTTTAGATCTTTCTTGCGGCTTCACTATTATTCTAGTACAACTAAAACGTGCAAGAAATTTATAAATATCTTTGATAACACTACTAGTTTACCCCAGTTTCTGGAACGAAAATTATCGACACGTCAAAAATGACCTAACAGATACGTCCTACCTAAAGTTTGAGAAGAAGAAGATGTCCCATTGCCACTTTGACCTGGTTTTTGCCATTACGATATTAAAACAATGTTTCATAATCTAATTTCTGCCTTTCCCCATGATGAAGGAGGTGTTTATGTAAGTATTTTTATAAGAAACATCGCTTGTAAGTAGCGTGCACCTATATCCGTCGGAAATCGGTGAGCGGCGCTCGGCCTCGTTGTCTAAGCGGCACTAAGCACCCTACAGCCGGGGCCGCTCTCGGCACAAGGCCGGAGCCGAATGCTCCACCGAAATCAATGTGAGAGCTTCAATAACGTCTCCACGACCCTTGAGACGCCACAGTTTCACGAGCTGCCTCGTCGTACTTAATTGTGTTTGATTTTTCTCATCTTTTGTTATCATCATGGCGGCCGCGATGATACTTTAAACTTGAAAAGAAAGGTTAAAGAAAAGAAAAATTTTATTAGAGTGCTACAAGCATCTTTTGACGAATGGTTCTGTTAGTAACCATTTTTGAAATTGCTTTGTCAAATGTATTGGAAAATCAAGATGGCGTCGCGGCGCCGGCGTTAGTTCCGATTCTGGCCACGCATCAAAACATCAATATCATCCTTTTGCTGTCACACCTTTCTACTATAATTATAAATGAGAAAGTTTGAATGGATGGATGTTTGTTACTGAATCACGCCAGAACGGCTGAAATTATCTGGGATAAGCATCCCAGATAATTTTACAGCACAGACATAGATTATAATCTGGAATACAACTTAAGCGACTTTTAAGTTTTTATTTCTACCACGTACAGCTCAAAATTTCCACACGAATGAAGTCGCGGGCAACGACTATTTGTAAACTTGGACAACCTTACCATTAAAATATAGGTATGTAGTGTGTGTTGTGGGATTCCAAAACAAAACAGCAAGCAAACTTTAGTTTCTTTAATATTCTTCTGAAAATATTACTTCTTCCATCTTTCTTATACGTCGTCCGTCGTACATCTAATAATGCTTTCTGCGCATCCTTCCTTGACATACAGTGTTGTCACTCCATCATCTTACATTCCCTCATTCTATCAGTGTTGCCACTTAACTCACCTTACATTCCCACATATATACCACTCATTTTCAGGTATTCCCTCTAGTGTTCAAGGCATAAAATCTTGACTTAAATGGCTTAATAAAGTACTAGGCAATGGACTGTAAACCTATAACAACTTGAGCGCTGTTTAACGGTTGTTAAATCTGATATTGTCATTTCAAGCTGAACCTAACCTGAATTGGCGTCGTTTACTTGAAGTTTATGTGCATAGCTACTATTAATGAAGATAAAATAACCTGATGTTATAAGCCTACATACAACATTACTAAGAGTTATGTTATCGACCTATAATCTTCGCACTGATGGACACAGTCCTCTTCCATTTCGGTTTGGTGGCTGAATAGTTCACTTAAAAGACTCATCAGAGCTACTGAACGTTGCCGCAATAACATACTGGGTAATATGTTTGTCACGCTAATATTCCCTTGTAGGGTAGGTACGGGATTTATTAAGGGTACCATCCGGGGACCACGAAAGCTTACCGAACCTCATGATGGCGCCCATTTGCAGTTCACTAAAGCCGGCCTAAGTTTATGGTTTCATTTTGGATAAAAAGGTCTCCCTATACCGTAACAGAGTGTAGTATTTAACAACATTTCGTTGAACTTTTACTCAATTTCATCATAAAAAAAAAAAAATTGACGCTTAATTTTCTATCATTAAAAATATACAAAGCCTGAATGAGTGAAAGCAATCGCTGAAACAGCGCCATCGTTGGTGAACGTTAATATTATGTCAAGGGCTCCGCTCTCGAGCTGGCTTCGTAAACCTCACAATCTACTGTGGATGAACAAAGAACTTCATTACGCTTGCGATTCCGACGGAGAGCCATCCGGATACCAAATAAAGTGCCGAATAATGGCGACGGAACAAATGAAAACAAATAGGAAAAGAGCCCCCGTGATAAATTGCTTGTGTTGTGTGCCTTTATTTTATTGCTCAACATAATTTACAACACGACGTTAAGGACCATCGTTACTATTTAAAAGATTTGCTTTTGACATCGATCTTTGGGAACGTAATTGATGCCACCGCGAATGTATTCGATTATTCAATTCTATAAAGCAATTGTATGGGAATACGACTGCACGGAGATGTTACTTCGTGATCAAAAGAGGTAGGTATAAGGAGAATAACATTGCATAAAGTCACGAAAGTTTAAGGGTGAATTTAAATGAATAGGAACAGTACCGAAATCCAGCAACGTCTGAACATATCCGAAATTCATTTTAAATTGAATAACGTAATGCGTTCCTTTGCGATGGTGTGCGATGTAAATCCTGATTTACTCGTACCTACATTCTCTAGAGGGAACGCTGAAAGCGTCACATTCCGGCAAGTGACGGTAACGCCCTAGGTATGTTCGAAACGACGTTACTGAGCGGTGCGCGTCGATGCGATGCAAATGGCGCGTAAATAAAATACGGGCTTTAGGAGACGAACACGCTCGCTCGGGTTTCAGCAACTCGGTACTCGGCGCTCGGTTCTCGGCTCCCAGCACTCGTATATCGTATTACAAACGCAAAATTAAAAACTCCTATGCCGGCTATATTTCACAATTTGAAACTCATCTCATACGTACATTGCGCACTTTCATTACACTTGTTGTGCTGTAAATAACCAAAAATGATAAAAGAAAAACAATTCTCTTTTTTGACTGTATTAGGTGAAAGCTTTTGACGATAAATACATTTTTTTTCTCATAGTTTCTCTCTTATCGCAAGACATTGTAGAACGCGCATTTTGTAGGTACAACAACAAGCGCTTTAGACATTAGAATGAAGATGCTAATCATGATGGAAATAATAAAGAACTCAATCTCAGCAACAAGGGCGTTATCACGAAAACGTCACTTTCTCTAACTTTATCATAACCGCTTTCAAGATTGCGATAGCAGAATAGGCGGGTGTCAGACAATGATTACATAACCTTGAGTTAGTCTGACTTCGCGAAAACCTACCCGTTGGGCTCTGGCCTTATTTTTACGTATGAAGTTAAACATATTTCAAGTCAGCTACGTGAACGGGATACATATTCGGTAGGTGGACCGCCTACCGACTCTAAGATTAAAGAGACAGTGTACGAAATCGAATGTCTCGCTATTATTACAAGATAACTTGACAGAGGACTCGTATTTTACATATATTATGCTTGAACAACCATTAAGCTATAAAGCGTATAAGTTATAGTTAGAAGATACATTCTACATTATATATTTCAGTAATATATTATTTATATTATATTATTATTTCAGTATTATTTATAGGATCGATGCTGTAGAACTCAGATGTATGTACTATGTGCTAAACAGCAATATCACTATTTCTAGACTAGGTATATGTGAAGCAACACAGTTAATACATGTCATGACAGTCGTATATTATGTAGCCCTTTAGTTAATTTACGTTAGTTACGCTTAAAAATGCAGTAGAATACTAATTTAACAACTGTTTCTACTGCAATAGTTTTAGACTAACACTTATCGTCCCTCTCCCGTGTCTCCGCCATATCTACCTTTTATATACCTCTTGGTTTATGAAACACTGCGTATTGACTATAACAAATATTGGCCTGGCCCTGTAAAAAAACAACACGGATTTTAGAATAAATTTATGCTAACTTATTTTTTATGAAAGCTACATAAAACCTTCTTTTTTGTCAACAGGAAGAGTTGGAGGATAGGCCCCGAGCGGCCACCTTCCTTACCTCCCTCGCGAACTATTCCAACACCATCCCCACGGCATCAGCAGCGGACCCTGACGCGAAACCGGCCCCCCCGGCCCGCATGGGCACGCTCATCGGCGTCTACCTACCCTGCATCCAGAATATCTTCGGCGTCATCCTCTTCATCCGTCTCACGTGGGTGGTTGGAACTGCTGGGGCTATTCAAGGATTCCTGATTGTGCTTGTTTGCTGTTGTACGGTGAGTAAATAAAATATGCTCTACGTCTTTTGCTTTAATGATCCCTTTGCTCTCTGGGTGGTTCATGGTTTACCGCTAGCCACTTCATGGGAACGCTGAGTCTGTGGTAGCGTTTTTCGTAAGATTTAATTTCTACCATAGATGAAATTGTGATCAACGCAGTTTCAGGTGGGCCATTGGGTGGTTTTCATTCACAAAACTCACATCACTTTCGTACATTAGTATGAACTATTACACACTATAGACAGGACGCGCTTTTGCTACTGAAATTGTGATACACAGCAACCCTACGCAATTGTAATGCGCGCCTAACTTTGATATAATCTCATTCAAAGATCGTGATTCGAGTTCTGCATCTTGTTTAGCATTCCATTTCATTCTAGTCACATACACACGTCACTCGTATTTTAAGTTAATAATAATGTAATGAATATAATCAGCGTCACTCCAACCACAAGCTATTTTGAATAAAATTACTTACGCATGTAGCCATTCACATTTCTCTGAGCGGGGGGCGATGACGCACGAAAACAACTCGCATATTATTTACTGCGTGAAAATAAAGTGGAAACAAGGAATACAGTTCGTTGTTCATACTCATAGCTATACCTGCCATGGAATAAAAAACGAAAGGAATGAAAATAACTCATCGTTCACATTGTATTCCCTACGCAGTGTATTTTCCTTCTGATTACGTTATTGTTGCGCAGAATTTCCCCCGGGTCTGTCCAAGCTCGTTTGTAAAGCTACATTGATGCCGCATCTAATAATTCCCGATCCTTCAACTTATCTAATTTAACTTGCCGACGGTTTATTAAATCTTCTAGACACTAACTGGATTATTTATCCAACCTATCTAGATTATTATTTGTTGCTGATACAAAACTAGTTTGATAAAATCTAAACTAACATAGCCTATTGGATTAAGCGTGTGACCTTTATTGTGACTTTTATGTTATGACTCGTTGTCCAGTCCCTTGGCAACCCTCTTCTCTTGATTCTATGTATTAGATAATATGCCAAGGGGTACATTTTTTTTCTGAAATGTTAAACAGGGTTTGATAGGTCTCCCTGATAGAATTTAAGAGTAGGTAAGCTTTAACTTTTTAGGAGTAAATGTTTGTGTGATGAACATGGACATTTGTTTCCGAGTCATGAATGTTTATATGTATAATAAGTATGTATTTACAAACAAAAAAAAGTATCTATGTAGTATATCAACTATCTGGTGTCCACAACACAAGCCTCGTTTACTTTGTGTGGCACTAGATGGCGCTGTGTGTAATGTCCAGCGATATTTATTTGTTTATTCACATTTACACAGACCATGCTGACGGCTATCTCGATGTCTGCGATTGCAACGAACGGCGTGGTGCCTGCAGGGGGGTCGTACTTCATGATAGGACGCGCGCTCGGGCCCGAGTGCGGCGGGGCCGTGGGCATGCTGTTCTATACGGGCACCACACTCGCCGCCGCTATGTACATCGTCGGAGCTGTTGAAATAGTTCTGGTAAGTGATAAAGTTTTACATTATTGTCGACAGGTATATAGACGGAATTGGGATGCGATACGTTTTCTTAAAAAACTAAGAAAAATATTTTGTTTTAAATATTATTCTACTATGTTTTCTTAATTCTTTGCACTTTCAACACTTAAAGTAATTCCACTTTTATCTTACGGCCATTTTCAATAACTTACTGTTCGGTTTCGGCAGGTCTAGGTAAGCTATCTCTGTCTGTTTGACATTTTGCTAACAGACAGTTAGGAACAAAACGTCACAGAAAATCATTCTTTTATTTTTCAATGAATCAAGTGACAGGTAATTGATGCAGATAGGATATTTCAAGCTAACTTTGTTTATAGAAACATCGATAGCTGTGAGACGTGAGATACACACATCAACACGGTCTAGGAATATTTAAAAAAAAGCGAATTACTATCAATGTGTTAATTATTTATATGACATGTATATATTTAAAAGATACGTTATTTAATATTCTACCATTTTTTAATAATGGTTAAGGTATAGATTAAAATTTCAGGATTTTATGGAAAAAAAATGAAGCATAGATGGAAACCGTATATGAATGAACTTTTAATTTGTGAGTAAAAACTGAAAAAAATAGAAAAATCATTTAATTTGTGTTTATAAACTTGAAGTTAGTAGTCTGAGAAAGCGCCCATGATGTTCATAACACATCGGCAACGATTGCCGCATGCTCAGAACAAGGTTGTCAATGTCTTGCTGCGGAATATTGTCCCATGTCCTTCTGAGGTGCGCAAAAAGTTGATCTTCTGTAGCCAGATTTTCAGGAACTTCCTTCAGAGCTCTTCTTTGCAGCATATCCCACGCATGCTCAATGGGATTTAGATCTGGCGATTGAGCAGGCCAGTCTAAGGCCCTAACATTATGTGTATGTAACCAAGCTGCTACCGTTCTCGCCGTGTGTGCCCGGGCATTGTCGTGCATGAGCAGGAAATCTTGCCCCATTTGTGTTCTGTGGGGCAAGATTACGGGCCCCAGCACCTGTTGGACGTATCGTTCTGCCGTCATATTGCCCCGCACCCAAACGAGATCCGTCCGTCCTCCAAGACGAATTCCTGCCCAAACCATAATTGTTCCTCCTTGGTATGGGTGAACTTCCTGAGGGTTCTGGAGACGGCTCCATCGTCCAGGAACTCGCCAAACACGCGTCCTTCGTGAATCTGGATGTAAGCCGAACCTGGATTCATCCGTGAACAGCACATTGGACCATTGGTCACGGCCCCAGTCCACGTGGTTCCGAACCCATTCTAGTCGTCGTCCACGATTGCCTCTCCGTAAAGGTGGGACCCGGAGTGGTCTACGAGAGCGTAGATTGCTTTCATGCAGTCGCCTTCTTACAGTTTGGTCACTCACAAGCACTTGGTGTTCCACTCGCAGCCTTTGGACCAATTGAGTCGCCGTTGCATTTGGTTGTGCTCGCGCAGTAATTTGCAAAAATCGGTCTTGTCTGGGGGTAGTGATGCGACTTGGCCCCCGGTGCCTCTCCGCTACTTCACCTGTGGCACGATAGCGTGTCCACAATCTTGAAATTACATTTTGATGGGTCCCTATGGGCTCAGCAACATTACGCTGAACAGATCCAGCTTCCAGCATTCCCACAGCTCGTAACATCTCCGCCCTCGTCAAACGTCGGCGTTGCATGGCTACAATACCTCAATTTTAACTTTATCTTTCGTTTAAAAATGAAAATAAACTGTAACTAAACGTAATTCGTATTGTTTTCTAAATTTCGCACAAATGAAAATTCCCTCTCCTATACATCAAGACATTTTTATGCCACCGAAACAAAAGAATTTTCAAAAATTTGAATTTGGAATTAGTCTGAGATAAATTACAAACAAATCGGTGTATAAAAGATTCCAATGCGGCCAGTACTTTTCGAGCTATTTAATTGAGTATGAAATATCCCTAGACCGTGTTGATGTGTGTATTAACTGACAGTTATACGTAAGTAAGTTATAGAAAACGGGCCTTAGTCATTATGAAAACTGCAACAGGATTACATTCTAAATACATATTTAAGACCAAACTACTACGGGCCAGTAGTGCCGAGCTTGAAGCAAAGCATTGTTCCGACTATTACTATGTATCTGAGTAACTATTAGATCCATGTCCACGGTCTCTAGACTCTACAAGTCAGATAATTCTGTCCTAACCTCAGTTAGAATCACTAAACCACTGCAAGTGAGTACAAAGGGGTGCCACGTTGCCGAATATCTCCTCGCCACAATTGCATAGTCCACGTACACGTAACGGTGCTAGGCTTACCGGACTGTAAGCACGTTATTAAGCTTGGCACACACAGACAATACTTTTGAAGATGCGATTAAACTTACCCCTAAAACTGTGTCTAATCAAGGCTTTTTAAAATTTATTATTAGCAGTTCTGATTGAGAAATGAACATAGTAATCCTCAAACATTCAAGTTAGTTGATCAAGATTTTTTGTTTTAATGCCTTTTTAGATTAATAAGCGCACACTGGCGTAATACGTGTTTAATTGACTGTGCCTATAGATGTCCGCAAGATTCCTATTGTAAAAATCATAAATTAACTGATCATTCATTAATATTAGGTCACTTATTCACCAAGAATTTTCATGACTTATACAGATACTACTAAACAGAATCGATCACATGCAGAACTGCCCGTTTGCCCTAGTCCTAACCAGTGTTGATGTAACGTACACCGTAGAGGCGGGCCGGGCCGGGTCGTACTTCATCCCGGTCTCAGGGGCCCGACACAGGGATGTGGTCGGCAGCCATTTAACGCCGACCTTATACTGCCAGCATTCATAATTTGGTACATCAGAAGCTTGCGGCTAGGAATTATACCTTTGTCTGGCTTAATATTTTAGCACCTAACTTTGGCAAGGAAGATACTGAAATACTATTTCGAGCGCGGATTCATGAAATGATTAGCGTCATTAACGGCTCTACAGGGAATCCCCAAAAGGAGTTTTAAAACCAAAATTGGTTGTTACAGTAGAGTTTTAAATGTAAAAAAGATGGAAAAACATTTCCCAACTAAACCACAAACCGGAGAGATTTTTAACTAGCTAATTAAAGCAGACTATTGCGAAGCGACCACAAAGCGAATTCGTATGCGGAATACAGCACTACTGTTTATTTCCTTCACCTTTATTGCCATCCTGATATAGAGGATAATTATGACGATGTTTGTTAGTATTCACGAAAGCGGCGATATAGTTTGAGGGCCTTTCCCGGCGCGTCTATCGTCAACGCGAGCATGGTCGAAAAGCTTGTTGTTTCATCCAGAGCCATCGCGGCGATATTTATTCAACTGCCCTGTCTTACCTAGCCCCGATCCCGCACTACTCGTCACCCGCGCAGCTCATACCGACTAACGTGAGGACATTGAACGAAAAATAGTGTTCGGAAATTATTTATAAAACTTGTTCCAGGAAATACGTGTTTTTGAATAAGTCTTACAAGTTCGTGAAATAAATATTTGTTATTTAGAATTTCCACTACATTTGCAAGGGTCAGGATATTTTCTTTACTTTTACAATTTATGGGTACATTATGAACGGCCAAAGTTGAGGTAAAATTTGTGCAAAACAGCAATTTTTGGAGGCTTATACTGAATTTGTTCCTACAAAATTTTATTTTTTGCTTCGATAGAAGCCTAGATATAGTGAACAAGATACCTATCCGTTCAAAAAATTTAAAGATATATGTGTTACAACGGCATAATCCGCACGAGCGTTTGTCATAATTCTTGCTAAAAGTATGGCGGGTTGGCCGCTCTTAATGCAGTAATCTCACAAATAATAACTGGGAGGAACATTTAGCTACAGTACACTGGCGTAAATAAGACACAATCCGAGCTTTAGAAAAAGTATAACAAACACGTTAGTTGAGTGACGGAGAAGACAAAAAAAATGGTTTAAAGAATGTGGAATACTTACGTAACTCACTTTCACTGGCAATACCTTTCATTTTGACAATTCAACAACATTTATTGCATAATTTACGGTGTCTAGCGAACGAATATTTACATATATGAAACAACGGACCTTTAAAATCCTTTGGATTTATGATTGAAAGTGCTACGGAATCTAGGTGGTGATTCAGATGCATTTTATACCCGAACAGAATGCAGATTATGTAAATTTCAAACGATTATCCAATGAATGGCCTAAAGGTGACATTAATATTCATCAAGCCGCTAATTACTCTTTTGAATGATTAAGCTCGCGCATTGTTCGCTTTCAGCTTACGGGTAATAGCTCGCGCTCATAGGCCACGAGTGATCAGCAATCATAAATAATATTAAACATGGTTTTGGAGCATAACAGAATAGTCTAGGGTGTACTACTAAAGCAATAGTCAATCACAATGGGCGCTATCGTTTTTGAGCTCACCAGATGGTGCCACTATCGCGTAAGGTCTTGTCAATAATTCTATTTTATACTGTATAGTACCAATAACGTCCCAAAAATTTTTTTTTATTAGTACAATAATATAGTGTACACTTCATATACATATTTACAATATTCTCCCTAAAATTAGCAAGCATGAAACATTTAAAAATCATTCTACCTCCAAGTACTAACAAATAAGATTCTAAGTTGCTACTTTAAATTCTTCAAGTCGTAACTATTCAAGAATGGCTCAGTATAGAAAACAATCGTGAGTATTAGTATAAATACGAGTTAAAAATTACGCAACGCGCGAACACTGTATGACATCTGTCATTTCGGAAGACTTTAGTCTACACGAACGCCTCTAGCGGCGAATTCATACGCAATAGCCCCCATTTAATCATTACCATAAAATATAAAAAATCCGACTTACAATTAGCTAATTTAGAAGAGTTTATATTAAAAGGGTTTCTGTATTAAATAAGTATCAATCAGAAAAGTGATAGAATATCCAAAACTAATCAACAGACGTACATGGCGCCCTGGATGTCCATCTTCGGGGACTTCACGAAGGACCCCGAGGCAATGTACAACAACTTCCGCGTGTACGGCACCGGGTTGCTGATCATCATGGGCATGGTGGTGTTCCTCGGCGTCAAGTTCGTCAACAAGTTCGCCACGGTCGCCCTCGCCTGTGTCCTCCTCTCCATCACCGCTGTTTACGTCGGAATCTTCGTCAATTTCAACGGAAATGACAAGCTGCAGTGAGTATTGATGTCTTGTCATAATTTATTTACTGTCTTTTTCCTGCTGTTCTAATAAGACATACAGATTGTCTCAAATAATCCATGAAGTTTAAGGAATACAAACACTGGCTGATATGACTGCACGCAAATTTCTGGTTGCACTGATGAAAAACAACATATGTAATGCAATGTGTGACGTTAAAATCAAGAGCAATAAAAATGTAAATCCTTTCCAATGACGACTACCACTGGAACAAAATTTATGCTTGCCATAACGAGCAAAATTTGGCAATTGAGTACAGAAACATCAGTCCCCGACCATTAACACGAAGGGTAGGGACAGGTCGTGACTGAGATAGTCTCATGTCTCATTAAGCCGCGTTTATGACACACATGAGATACTGAATTCCAGAGATAACATCAGCGAACTTTTATAACATTTTGCTGCTAAAAAAGTTGTTTAAAAGTATGATTAGGCCCGACATCGCCCCTAATTAATGATGTCCTTCCTTAATGAATATGAGTATGTTTTTTTATTAAATGTTATGTTTTTTTTTTCAAATAGGTACGATTTTTTTCTCACCTTATTGAAAGTAGCCCTTATATTAATGAGTATACAATCTGTTTCAATGCTGAGTAAACGTTTTCAGGATGTGCGTCCTTGGCAAGCGTCTGTTGAAGGACATCAACATCAACAACTGCTCGAAGCAGATCGGTGCGCCGCTGCATAACTTGTTCTGCCCCAACAACACTTGCGACCCATACTACCTAGCACACAACGTGTCGATCGTCCAAGGAATCAAGGTACGGAGAATACTTACATTGATCGTGAATGTCTTTTTTCCTGGTCATAAATTGGACGTATAACTTCTATATCTAACGACAGAAGTCATCTTTTAGATCAGTGGCTCCAAGATATTTTGTAAAAGCGATGCGCTTTTTTCTTAGGTTGGTATAGGTTAGATATTTCTACCTTTCAACAGATCTTATACAATCAGTATTTATATGTAATGAGAGGCTTTCTTTTTGAGGTATTAAAAAAAAACTTAGTTTCCTAGTACTCTATAGATGGCGTTGAACTGACTACGATAGTTGGTGCCAAAGCCACCGCGCGTTGGCGTTGGCGCTTGGAAAAAAAACATTGCGTCACGTCACATATGCTCGTTGACTGACACTTTCGTTTGCTTAACCTTCCGAATATAACCTAGTTTTCTCGTGCTTTGTTAAAATCAGTTTTTTTAGGTTCCGTTCCTTGCATTAACGTACTAAGTTCAGCGCCATCTATCCAGCGACTAGGGAAGAGCTAAAAAGAAAATCCCTCATTGCTAATTACTAAATGTGTACTGCATGCTATTAGTACCCCAAGATGTAAAATCTCAATATTTGTATGGCCGAAATGCCGAATATAGTGGAACCAATAGATATTAAGAACTTATGTTAACTACCTATATTCTTGCAAATAAATGTATCATTCATTAATTCATGCAAATAAATGTATCATTCAATCATGACCGCCTTACCAGACGAGTAAAAAATAATAGGTGAGACGACAAAAAAAAAACTAATTAGTCCGTCAGTTAGATTATCAAAAAATATTTGACCCGTGTTTTTTCTTTTGTTACGTAAACCAAAATTGACGAAGATAATATGACGCTTTTAAAATTCTCAATACGTCACGCCTTGGTATAATTTTTAGCTAGTTCTGACGTCACGAGCCCACCCCCGAGTTTTTCAAATTTTCAAATTCAAAATAATTTATTTCAATCCATTTAGGATCATAATTGCACACACACACTTGAAATACAAATTAACAATGATAAAATAACAATTTCAGCATTAAAATAATATAAATTAAAACTAAAATTCCAAAATTAAAATGTCAAAGACTAAATAAAAATTTACAATCACAAAAATTTAAATATTTTAAATTTAAAATTTTAAACATATTATTGACGTCGTTGTATATATGGAGGTTCTTACTTTTAGTTTTTATTTTTGTAATTATATATAGCCACAAATGTGTTATTTAAACAATAAACATATTATGTAGGTACAACAATAATTAATTAAATAGACAATACAAATTAAAACTTATGACTAATTTAATTTTGATGCGTAACACGCATCAAAATTAAATTTATTTGTCAATATTCATTGATTTACAAAAAATACGTGTCCATTAATTTCCAATAATCTAACTGACGGACTAAATAGATTTGCAATTTTTTGATACTGTCGTCATGCCTTAATTGTAGGCGTAGTGTGATTATTTTGAATGATTACCTGTAATCATGCAAAATATTATTCAGGGACTGAAAAGTGGAGTGTTCTTCGACAACTTGCAAGACTCGTTCCTACAACTGGGCCAGTACATCTCGTACGGCAAGGAGCCCGATGACATCGAGCAGATGGAGCGACCCACCTACAACCAAGTCTATGCTGACCTCTCCACGACCTTCACCATTCTCATCGGAATATTCTTCCCTTCTGTAACTGGTAAGCTCCTATTTAAATATCGTACAAATTTATTTCAGGTGACTGCCTCGTTAATCGAGTAGCAAGCACGAGTGCTGAGCATGAGGCAGGACCATGCTTATGCTGAGCAGGGTCAATTCCCGGATCGGGCAAAGTGTTATTGGGTTTTTCCATCAGGATTCACGGAGTCTGGATTCGTGCCCGGTTGTTGGCAATAGGCTCGCCTCTTAATACATGTTACGTTATTTTATGTACCACAAAAGATAAGAGTAGTCCTTCACTTTCATTGAGTTTTCTTTAGACTGTTTTCTACGTAGAAAATATTGTATATTAATTATAACACTATGTTTGTAATCTATATATTATGTAGGTATAACCGGCAGAGGAATAGTATCACCAGACTAGTTTTTTTACGAATCCTATCCTTATTAGTGATCGAACCTGTTATCACGAAATGTGCACAATTCCAGACTGCGGGGTAAAACTGTGACTGTAATAATGGAAACATTTTTGAGATTAAAATAAAGCCTTACCTATAAACAACCTTCCTCACAGGTATTATGGCCGGCTCCAACCGTTCGGGCGACCTGGCTGACGCTCAGAAGAGCATCCCCATCGGAACGATCTGCGCCATCCTCACCACTTCCACCGTGTACCTCTCCTGCGTGCTTCTGTTCGCCGGCACCGTCGACAACCTACTACTAAGAGACAAGTAAGGGCCTATTCTAGAATGTTCTGGAGTATTCTGGACCCTTACAAAATGTTTAAGCTTAGCTTCTCCTGTTTTAAATACGACCAACACTGGTATTTTCCTAAATTTACACCAAGCTAAAACATTCAGTCTATAACGAAGCAAAACATCTGCTGAAAAGATCTCAAAAATAATATAAAAAGTACGTCATCTGAGCAATATTATAATCCTTATTCTAACCAACACCAATTTTTTTAGGTTTGGTCAATCTATCGGTGGTAAGCTGGTGGTAGCGAACATGGCGTGGCCGAACCAGTGGGTGATCCTGATCGGGTCGTTCCTGTCAACCCTGGGAGCTGGTCTGCAGTCCCTCACCGGAGCCCCACGACTACTGCAAGCCATCGCTAAAGATGAGATCATACCGTTCCTGGCTCCGTTTGCCGTCTCGTCCAGCCGGGGTGAACCAACAAGGTAGGACTTACAGATTCAAATTCAAATTACTTTTTTTCGTGAACACAGGGCACATACAGAAGATGTTATAATAAAATAAATTAGATCCGAGCTGTGTCCCGCCAAAAGGCATACAAAATATCAAAGGCCTTTTTTTTTAAACAGATTAATTTTAGCAATTAAAAGTACAATCACAATAATTATAAATCATGTCAAAATTAGATAAAATGTCAAATTGAATAAAGTAAAAAACAATGTCACTAATTCAATAATACAACAAGACATGACAATACAACAATTCTATAATTCAAGATTAACAAAATCATTTCGTATGTAATCACTTAGCATAAAAACAGATTAGATTTGGAAAGGAATTAAATTTAAAATTTGTCATTTAAATATTTGCCAACAGAATAATACACCTTGTTTTTTAACAATTTGAATAGATTTCCTTTAAATTCGTTAATGTTCACACTTGAGATAACTCGTCCTGGTGACTTATTATACCTATAGTTTTTGAGCCATTGCATAATAGTTATTTTCACTTCTCATGCTCTGAAAGTGCTTATTGGTTAATATATTTTATGTCTTGAAAAAAAGACATACGGCAAATAAATTAAAGTAAATGTTATAAAATAACAAATTCTATCTATGAACTTCTTATTGTGTTTGGCTGTATGGCTCATTTTCTTTGCCTTAATATAGATACATTTATGAGTAGATACGTTAATGCACTTGTGCACAAAATTCGATTTTGTGCAGCCTATATCCTGCACAACTATGTCCCCAGCCGTTCCCGATAGGGAACAGAACATTGTTATTTTAATTGTGTCTGTAATTGCGGGTAACAACAGGTTAAAATTTAATTTCAAGTACGGTAGGTAATTTTTATTTAATTAATTTAAGAAAATTATCTTTACAAAATTAATGTAACAGTAGGCTGTATAGGTCTGCAGCCCTAATATAAATGTCGTAAGATTTAAAAAATATAAAGCGGCAATATGTCGGAAAAAACAATATCTCGCAATCGAAGTGAAAGCAGAGTTTATAACTCGTCCACAAAACCATTTTATCCTCGACATTACTATCAGCCCCCGCCTTCGGCTCGGGCTGCTAAAAGTCTCGGATAAAAATGGTTTGTTTTGTGCACTTGTTGTAAAATCTACTATTGCCCCATGCTCGCAGCAAAATCGAGTTTTGCTCACTGTCTGTAAACAGCCAAACCTGCTTGTTTGAGGTGCAGATGTGAAAAAGCTTTTGCAATAAAATTGTGTTTTTGTTGCTAACACGTGCGGCTTTTTTGAGCGCCGTTTACTATATATACTTTATAAATTTATGTTGTGTTTTATAAAAATACAGGCTTCATAAATATAGAGTGACGGTAAAGTTAATATTTTCAGCTCATGAAAATGTGGCTTGCAAGATTCTTTTTGTTTTATTTTACAAATAGCTCGGATACATTTTTTCTGTGCTACAAGTACTTCTTGAACCTTAGGGGCATTAATTACCCCAGAATATGAGGCCATACTGCAGAGCTGAGGCGACATAACCATGATAAGCTGCTAGTAGGGCAGTCTCATTGGCAATTTTACCCAGCGTATAAAGAGCATATGAAAATCTACTCAACTTTCCACAAACACTTACAATTTGAGTCCTCCAAGTCATGTCATTGTCAATATGTAGTCCAAGAAATTTTGTAACACTAGATTCAAGTATTTCATTCCCTTTATAGTTTATTTGAAACTGTGATTGTTATTTATCTAATTTTGAAATTTATATCTTTAGTTTTAGTTAGATTTATTTTAAGGTTATTAGCATTTAACCAGTCGATAATAGGAATAAGGCTATTGTTGACATGCTCTTCTTGTTCCAGAATTATAAATAACAGTGCTGTCGTCGGCAAATAGTGACATTTGATGTTTGATTACTTGGGGAAAGTCATTAATATAGCAAATAAAAAGTAACGGTCCTAGCACAGACTTTACTAACCTTATAAAATAAAATAATAAATAAAAAATGTTTATTTCAGACTAGGTAATGTCCATACCGACTGTCTCCAATACGCCTGCCAAGCGTGGAGATTACGGCAAATTCCTCCCATCATGGGAGAGGCTTATGTCCAGCAGTGGACGTTATGCGCTGTTGTAGTGTAGTAATGTCCATACTTTGTTAGTAGCATATTAAATATCTTAAGACTAAGTTAGTAGCAATGTATGCCGCGGGGATGCTTATACAAATACACATACATACGTCTGGAACAATTTTATTCAATAAAGTCTAGCGATTTGGATGTTCTTTCCCAATCACTGTTTGACTATCCTAGCCTATCCTAATCCGAAAAACCTGTGTTTTAAAACTTTGTCAACAGAAACTTTTATTTTAAATAAATGTAAAAACCTAAAGATCTTGACTTCTGTCCCCAGGGCCCTTCTCCTGACGATGGTGATCTGCCAGTGCGGTATCCTACTCGGCAACGTTGATATCCTGGCGCCACTGCTGTCCATGTTCTTCCTGATGTGCTACGGCTTCGTCAACCTCGCCTGCGCACTGCAGACGCTCCTCAAGACTCCTAACTGGCGTCCTCGGTTCAAGTACTACCACTGGTAAGGAACCCACATCCATACTTAACCCAACAAATGTCTTATCAACCGATAACAATAAATATAATGTGGAGTTCTTAAGAACAAAGGGCGGATTGTAGGTAAACGCTTGACGGGTTAATAATGGGTCAAACAGGTTAACTTCTATATCTTGATTGGTTCCAGGTCTCTGTCCTTAGCCGGGCTGACTCTGTGCATCTCCATCATGTTCATGACGTCATGGTTCTACGCCCTCATCGCGATGGGCATGGCCGGCCTCATCTACAAATACATTGAATATCGCGGGTAAGTTTAAAAAAAAACACAGATTTAAAATATTATACTTACCATACTATATTTATATTTTACAGAAAAAAAATACTTATTTATCTATACTGCCCAAATTAAATTAACTAGAGAAACTTTTCGGGCGTGATGGATATCTTAACAATAGGTATAGCTGGTGCCAGTTAAGATGAGAATAGCGGTCATTGACCCACCTACATTTATTAAACTTCATAACTTTGAAAACCAAAAAAAGGTCTGTTCAAGTCTTGAATCATCTATCGTGATCTTCAACATTTTTTCTAATGAAAAACAATACATGTTTTATTTGTTTTGGTTCGTACGAAGAGATATCAGGGAAAGGGCAATGACCGCTATTCTCATCTTAACTGGCACCAACTATAGAGTGATAAATAGATAGAGAATGTCTTTGGCATTAAACAGAGGCAAAGGCGGGCCGCCTTTGCCTCTGTTCATTACGCGTGGTTAAAGTATTAAATGAACAAACAAGATTTTAGATTGATGTTTTCCTTGGAATGCAATTTCACTAGCTAATTTATTTTGACACTGTACAGCCATACAAAATATACTTCAATATAAAAAATCTACTTCTGGTGCTACAAACCAAAGGCAAAATCTCAATCCATATTGCACCTTCCAGAGCCGAGAAGGAATGGGGCGACGGTCTCCGCGGTCTGGCGCTGTCGGCGGCGCGCTACTCGCTGCTGCGCCTGGAGCAGGGCCCGCCGCACACTAAGAACTGGCGCCCGCAGGTGCTGGTGCTCGCCAAGCTCAACAACGAGCTGCAGCCCACCTATCGGAAGATGGTCGCCTTTGCTAGCCAACTGAAAGCCGGTGAGAATTATTTATATAAATAATTTTATCGCTGGACATTACACACAGCGCCATCCAGTGCCACACTAAGCAACGAGGCTTGTGTCGTGGACACCAGATAGTTGATATACTACATAGATACTTTTTGTTTGTAAATACATACATAATAAAGGGTGTCAAACACCTCTTAACGAAGCCGAAAGGCACTTGTTCTCCTCGTCATTGCGATAATTTTATTGTTCTACACCATACCTGGGAAGCTTCTAGTTACGGAGATATTAGGGGTCAAAGTTCCAACTTTTTGACAAGTTTTTTTTTTTTAATACAAGTTTCTAATGTAAGATTTTTACTTTAAACACCTCCACGACCCCCGTACTATTCAATCCATCCATCAGCACAATGTTTTGAGTGCGTTTCATTGAGTTCTACCACAAAACATGATTTTTCACCCCAAAAAAAAAAGTCGTTTCCCAGCAATAATTTTTGCGTAAAGTTACTTAGTTTGATGTACAGAATGCTTGGTTAACGGGTTCGTGATGAGGTCTTTTACACCCTGTTTACATATTATAAACATCCATGACTCGGAAACAAAATATGTCCAGGCTCATCACACAAACATTTGCTCCTACCGGGATTCAAACTCGGGACCCCAAGAACGTAAGGCAACCTCTCTACCGCTGCGTTATTTGGGTCGTATTTGGAGTATAATAAATCCTACTAATATTATAAATGCGAATGTTTGTAGGTATGGATGTATGGATGTTTGTTACTCTTTCACGCAAAAACTACAGAACGGATTTGGATGAAATTTTGCACACAGATAGTGTATAATCTGGATTAAAATTTATGTTACTTTTTATCCCGGTAGTCAGATCCCATGTGACAGTTCAAAATTCAAGCGGGCGAAGCCGCTGGCAGAAGTTAGTAAATAATAAGGTGCAGGATGGAATGTTTTCGAGGAAAGGAACATCGGGTTTTAGCAGTTTTCTAAATAACTCGCATAAATACTTTGGAAATGTCCGTGAAAAAAACAAATTCTGATGCAACAGTGACAGACTATTCTTATCATATATGAGTTTCTTTGGGAAAGTTGAATATGACGTGTATGTGCGAGACCCAAGCCTCCACACAATGGGGAGGCTAACTGTGGAACTAATGGCGCTAGCATAGTTGGTACACAAACATCGTCATTGGTTGAAAATGTGGTAATGTCATTTTATATTTCAAAATAGCTTAACCTCATTGGTCAGATTGAGACCAACTATGGTGGCGCCATCTGAGATTTACTTTGCCTTAGCCACGCCATTGGGAGCAGCCAATACGATCTGTCGATGGGCTGCAAAGATCAGAAAACGTTCGCCTAGAGAAAATAAACTCTTACCTCGAGACATTACGTGCGACCTCTCCTTGTTTTGTTGATTTCACAGCAGCAGTCACAGTTTTAAGAGGGCCCTTCCCGGCTCGCCTATCGTCAACGCGAGCATGGTCGAAAAGCTTGTTCTTTCATCCAGAGCCACAGCGGTGGTATTCTTTCAACTCCCCTGTCTTACCTAGCCCCGATCCCGCACTACTCGTCACCCGCGCACCTCATACCGTCTGACGCGAGGACATTGAACGCAAAATAGTGTTCGAAAATTTATAATTAATTTATAAGTCTTGGAAGTTTTTGAAATAAATATTTGTCATTTAGAATCTCCACTACATTTCCAAGGCTTCTATCAGGATAGGTATTTTCTTTACTTTTACAATTTATGAGTACTTTATGAGCGGCTAAAGTTGAGGTAAAATTTGTGCAAAACAGCAATTTTTGGAGGCTTATACCGAATTTGTTTCTGCAAATTTTTATTTTTTAATTCGATAGAAGCCTAGATATAGTGCACAAGATACCTATCAGTGCAAAAAAATTTAAGATATATGTGTAACAACGGCATAATCACGCACGAGCGTTTGTCAAAATTCTCGCGAAATGTATGGCGGGTTGGCCGCTCATAAGAGATGTTCGTTGCGTTTATTTTGGAGATAATAGTTGTACACAAACACATCAAAACGGATCCTTTGTTTTGAGACGTACGTGGTTTAGAGAAAATAGGCATAACGACGGTATCTTTTGTTTTTGTAAATCAATGAATATTGACAACGATAAAACGCATCAAAACTCGGTATTGGGGGCTCGTGACGTCAGAACTAGCTAAAAATTATACCAAGGCGTGACTATTGAGAATTTTAAAAGCGTCATATCTTCGTCAATTTTGGTTTACGTAAAAAAAGAAAAAACACGGGTCAAATATTTTTTGAAAATCTAACTGACGGACTAATAAGATTATTTTTTGTAGACTCGCCTATTTTGTTGTGAAATGAAAAAAATGCAGGTGACTAATTCGCCACCCACGTGTATAGTCGTGTAACATCATTTTCCTCTCCGGCAGGCAAGGGTCTGACGGTGTGCGTGTCGGTGCTGGGGGGGGACTTCGCGCGCCGCGCGGGGGACGCCGGCACCGCGCGGCAGAACCTGCGCCGCATCATGGACGAGGAGAAGGTGAAGGGCTTCGTCGACGTGCTGGTCTCGCCTGACATCGCTGAAGGACTTAGCCATTTGTAAGTTATACTATGGCCAACAGACAATGTCCTTTTTATAAACTAATATTTTATAGAGGAAAGATTTGGTTTTTTGTTTGTTTGTTTGTACGATTTAACTCAAGAATTCAACCGATTTAAAAAAATATTTCACTATTAGAAAGCTACATACAAAACGCGTACCTAACACAGTCTGTACACCAAGCAAACGATTGATTGTTCCGTCTCACACCCGACACCACCATATTCACATACTTAGGATTCATCATACTCACATGACACAAAAATACACCCATCTTCCAGTCACATGCACTGAGTGTGCGTGTGACTGGGAGATGGGTGTATTTCTCTCACACACCCACACACATACACACACAGTCACATACACACACTCTCATACGCACACTCACACAATGCAAATAAATCATACGATTTCCAGACACACATACAGAATCCACGACACAGTCATTTTATAGTTTTCAAATTTAACTTTTAAATGACAGTTTTTTTTTTCAACTTTTATTATATTAACTTTATAACACTACATAATAATAGACTCTTTCGAATAATATCAGCTTACCAGCTCGCAATTTCCATAAGGTATAATATAGTGTCCAACTGGCAGTAGAACACTGATTCCTAAGTCACAGGTTTACCTAGTTTAGGAGTCAGGGTTTCAGCTTTTTTACGCCTTAACTATTGTGAACCTTAGCTAGATATTAAGCATATTGTAAGGATTTGTATCAATAAAGTATTATTATTATTACATCTTTACCGAGTAACAATTTCACAATTTTCGCGGACGAAGTCGCGGGCGAAGTGCTAGTGTGTAATACACACATCAACACGGTCTAGGGATATTTTTAAAAAAGCGAATTACTATCAATGTGTTAATTATTTATATGACATGTATATATTTAAAAGATACGTTATTTAATATTCTACCATTTTTTAATAATGGTTAAGGTATAGATTAAAATTTCAGGATTTTATGGAAAAAAAATGAAGCATAGACGGAAACCGTATATGAATGAACTTTTAATTTGTGAGTAAAAACTGAAAAAAATAGAAAAATCATTTAATTTGTGTTTATAAACTTGAAGTTAGTAGTCTGAGAAAGCGCCCATGATGTTCATAACACATCGGCAACGATTGCCGCATGCTCAGAACAAGGTTGTCAATGTCTTGCTGCGGAATATTGTCCCATGTCCTTCTGAGGTGCGCAAAAAGTTGATCTTCTGTAGCCAGATTTTCAGGAACTTCCTTCAGAGCTCTTCTTTGCAGCATATCCCGCGCATGCTCAATGGGATTTAGATCTGGTGATTGAGCAGGCCAGTCTAAGGCCCTAACATTATGTGTATGTAACCAAGCTGCTACCGTTCTCGCCGTGTGTGCCCGGGCATTGTCGTGCTTGAGCAGGAAATCTTGCCCCATTTGTGTTCTGTGGGGCAAGATTACGGGCCCCAGCACCTGTTGGACGTATCGTTCTGCCGTCATATTGCCCCGCACCCAAACGAGATCCGTCTGTCCTCCAAGACGAATTCCTGCCCAAACCATAATTGTTCCTCCTTGGTATGGGTGAACTTCCTGAAGGTTCTGGAGACGGCTCCATCGTCCAGGAACTCGCCAAACACGCGTCCTTCGTGAATCTGGATGGAAGCCGAACCTGGATTCATCCGTGAACAGCACATTGGACCATTGGTCACGGCCCCAGTCCACGTGGTTCCGAACCCATTCTAATCGTCGTCCACGATTGCCTCTCCGTAAAGGTGGGACCCGGAGTGGTCTACGAGAGCGTAGATTGCTTTCATGCAGTCGCCTTCTTACAGTTTGGTCACTCACAAGCACTTGGTGTTCCACTCGCAGCCTTTGGACCAATTGAGTCGCCGTTGCATTTGGTTGTGCTCGCGCAGTAATTTGCAAAAATCGGTCTTGTCTGGGGGTAATGATGCGACTTGGCCCCCGGTGCCTCTCCGCTACTTCACCTGTGGCACGATAGCGTGTCCACAATCTTGAAATTACATTTTGATGGGTCCCTATGGCCTCAGCAACATTACGCTGAACAGATCCAGCTTCCAGCATTCCCACGGCTCGTAACATCTCCGCCCTCGTCAAATGTCGGCGTTGCATGGCTACAATACCTCAATTTTAACTTTATCTTTCGTTTAAAAATGAAAAAAAACTGTAACTAAACGTAATTCGTATTGTTTTCTAAATTTCGCACAAATGAAAATTCCCACTCCTATACATCAAGACATTTTTATGCCACCGAAACAAAAGAATTTTCAAAAATTTGAATTTGGAATTAGTCTGAGATAAATTACAAACAAATCGGTGTATAAAAGCTTCCAATGCGGCCAGTACTTTTCGAGTTATTTAATTGAGTATGAAATATCCCTAGACCGTGTTGATGTGTGTACATTTTTCATTACTCATACTCGGAAAGTAGGTCTAAAGTTGCCTGAGGAGCGGGTTGAAAGTAATACTTTTCAGCCCTAGGGAGAATCGTTTTCAACTGACAGCTGTCTAATTATAATAAAAAATAGACCATTTTTCTATTGAACCATGTTCCAACTTTCTATACAGCCACGATGTAAAATTCAAATAACATACAATTAAGTATTAATTAGAGAATATATATTTTTTAAATAACTTTATTATAATTAAGTTTCAACTATTTCTTTACAATAACATAGATTTGGGCAAAATATTTACCATTTCTTCGATGATGAAAATGAAAATAGGTAATGGCTGAATAGCTGGCCGGTCACAGAAAAAAAAAGCAAAATAGGCGGGAAAGCGGTCTTCCGTGGTCCGATCTTCATTTGTTGATTGAATGTTTTTATTTTTATTTTCCTTGTATTCGTAATGAAAAGCACAGTGTTTACCTCGGGTTAAAGACTTATTTAGTCCCTCGAACTATTAGCGCCCTCGCTTCGCTCGGGCACCAAACCCCGTCTCGGGACTAAATAAGTTACTTTCACCCATAAGGTAACAATGTACGGCCGAACAAGCCATTTGGTTTACATTTTACAATGGAATTTGTGGGTTGAACTGTAAACCAAATAGCTTGTTCGACCGTACTATTTCACTTCTCATGCTCTAAAATTTCGTCTTTATGTCGTGCGTAGGCGACATAAAGTCGCATTTTATGCTAGAGCCTAAAGTAAAATCTTCGTCGAAGACCAAGGCAATCGGTCCAACAGCCACACGAACTTCAACTTCATAGAATAACCTCTTTATTTTAATTCGTTTCGTTAGTATTCTAGGAACAAGGCAAGGATACCAACAGTCAAAGTACACAATAAAACTTCATGAAATAAACTTATAATTGTGATAATATTTTTTATATCGTCCATTTATTATTTTACAATATAAAATTAGATTATACACTCATCCTGAAAACCCATTTTATGAACTTGATGTACAATCTACTATTTACCTAGAAGTGCCCCAGCAGTTGGAACGTTATAGGCTACCTACGCTTCATTTTCCTGACAATGGCGCTACTGCCTTATCTGATAGTATCTGGAGTAGATGTTACGAAACTTTAAATAAATGAAATGAAATTAAATGATGATGTTTATTTTTGCAAGTAGGTTCTTACAAACACTTTTACACGTGTCATTTTGACCTGACTACTCTGAGAAGAAACAGCCAAAACAAACTCAGAGGTCATAGTCTCTTTTGAAGTCCAGACATAATCTTGTTCAATTCAGATGAGGACTGTGCAGATTAGTGTCTGAGATGGTCTTTTGAAGAAAGAACCACACAGATTTGAGTGGACCTGTCCAGTCAGTGCAAGCATTTGTCAGTTATCGAGTAGCTTGACTTATAACTCAAGGAGCTCAACAAAACGACGAACAGTACCAAAGAAAGGACATTTGGGTAGGTCGCTTATAGTACTCAAACTGCCAGACAGTCGTGGGGCAAAGAATAAAATAGAATATGTGACCCACATGGTCCTCACATTCACAATAATTAAATAAAATTAACAATAATTTACAAAACGAATATCAAAAAAAAATTAAAAATAAACATTTAATTTCACAATAATAATAAAAAAGTAAAATACTTAACAAAATAAGTATTCATGTCAAATCAATACATGTCACATAAAATAATATAAAATAAAGTAAAAAATAATAAAATACTGAACTAAGTATTCATGTCAAATCATTCAATGTCATAGTGTATAAAAGAACGGAATTAATAATAAACAAGCGAAGTCCGAAATTTCGGCATTCACAGAGCAAATTTCATTGAAGCAGCTTAATCCCAAGCCTTTCTATCTTCGAGATAGTGATTAACATGATAGTAGGCTTTCAGGCATAACTTCCGTTTTATAAATGATTTGAATTTATTTAGGCTTAGTGTTTGAATATGGCTCGGAAGTTTATTGTAAAAACGTATACATTGGCATCTAAACGTACTTGAGCCTCGTTGCAGGAACAACAAATTTGTGTTTGTTCCTCGTATTTATGTTGTGGATATCACTGTATTTTTAACACCCTCTGAATTTGTATGTGCATAAGTATAAAGTTTGAGGAAGCAGGAAAGGCTTTCACCTCCGTTCATTAGTAGGCGAAGCAGGGCTGTGAATGTTGACGATAAAATCGTCCAAGTGCTGTCTTCTTTGTTATTCTACAGGCAGTTGTTGAACACCTTACTGCATGATGCACCAGTTCTTATTCCATTGTCAATGTGAATACAATTTCAGTTTCTTTTTATTACTAGGGTCCAAACGTGCGGGCTGGGCGGGCTGAAGCCGAACACGGTGATCGTGGGCTGGCCGTACGGCTGGCGCGCGGCGGAGCGGCCGGGCCCGCGCTGGCAACACTTCCTGCACACCGTGCGCGCTGTGGCCGCCGCGCGCATGGCCATGCTCGTGCCCAAGGGGATCAACTTCTTCCCCGACTCCACCGAGAAGGTAACACGCACGCCTATTGGTTGTATCAATAGCTTAATCCTTTACCCGAATGAACCAGATATTACATTAACGCCGTGTGTGAGATATGTTTATAAAACTAGTTGACTTGAAAGCATAATATAAGGACCGGTAATATACTTTTTATTTATTCTAAAAATGACAGCCGGGACCAACAGCTTAACGTGCTTTCTGAGGCGTCGTCAGTCGTTATAGGTAGTCAGTGGCCCAAAAAGTCTGACAACCAGTCTTACCAAGGGGTATCGTATTACCCAGTACTAACTGGGTTGTGGAGGTCAGCTAGGCAGTCGCTCCATGTAAAATACTGGTATTCAACTGCATCCGGTTAGGCTGGAAGCTAACCCCAACATAGTTGGGAAAAGGCTAGGCATATGATGATGATTAATAGTCTAGAAATGTTTGACATTATCATCAAAAACCTGTATGACTCCTACTCCAGGTAGCCGGTAACATCGACATCTGGTGGATCGTACACGACGGTGGCATGCTGATGCTGCTGCCGTTCCTGCTGAAGCAGCACCGCACCTGGAAGAACTGCAAGATGCGCATCTTCACGGTCGCGCAGATGGAAGACAACTCCATCCAGATGAAGAAGGACCTCAAGATGTTCCTCTACCAGCTGCGACTTGAGGCCGAGGTCGAAGTTGTGGAAATGGTTAGTTTTGGAACTACTTTAAATTTAACGACCGATATTTCGGTTAAAACTTACAATCGATTAATTTGTTAATTTAAAAAACGGCATTTTTTGATGAACAATAACGATATTTCAGACGGACAGTGACATATCTGCCTACACTTACGAGAGAACCCTGATGATGGAGCAACGCAACCAGATGCTGCGCGAACTGCGACTGAACAAGAAGGAAACCATGGGCATGGTGAGTTCACTACATACGCTCTTCATAACAATGAAATTTAATAAACTGTTCACAATTTCAATGTTCAAAAATGTCTGTACAAAGCTTTGTATATTAATATAACTCTACTCTGACCTAGAACTAACATGTTTGTCTGTCGCTATATACAGATGCAAAATTTCGTGGATTATCGTGAAAACGCTGAGGAGAAGTTGCCTTTGGTAAAGTGGATACCCTAACCCTGATTCGAGTCCACTTTTTTCTTTAAGAGCATTTTGTTAGCTATTCGTTGATTTACAATATTATCTCCCGCATTTTGAAGTCTACACTAATTTCTGCTGTTATTTTGATCCAAGCAATGTGTAGATGAGTTTTCTTTTTAGCTTTCATGAATTCTTGGTGTTTATTAGATTAAGTGTTGTCCTCTCTGTGGCTAAAATCTTCCACGTTCACTACTTCATCAAAATATGCTCTATTTCTGTCATCACCACATTCCACCAATTCAGTAATAAGTGAATTTGGCTAACTACTACCTACTAAGCTTTTGATGTTTAGATCATGTCTTCATTTCATATTTATTCACTAATTTTCACTTTTCACTAAACTCCTATCCTCTTTTATAATCACTTTTTGCACATATTTTACATTAATTTAACATTAACCTTCTGACTTGATCTATATGTTTTCATTCTTGATGTCTTTAAAGTTATTAAATCCTCACTCAAATAGCATGCAACTAGTAACAATTATTTATATACCTACCTATTAAAAAAAAGAAAATAGAGAATTAAATAACACCAATAAATTAATTTATTGGTGTTATTTTAATTCTCTATTTTATTCGGGATAAAATTTGTTAGGTTATTACAGAGTGTAAAATTAATAAGATAATTATTGAGTAATAGAGAAGTATGGAAGAAGAAGACATACTGCGCCGATCCCAAATGAATTGGGATAAGGGCGAGAGAGTGATGATGACAGAATGTAAAATTATATTTTCAATGTATTTGGAGTATTAACCTTCTGAGTAAACCCCGAAACCTTTGATTCCATTCCTTTCAAACAAGTCACAACCTCATCTACAGCTGGAGGCTATCTTTGTTTGTCGTTGTTTCTATAAGTTAGCACACGGCTACCTAGACATTCTATTAGAAAACCCTTCATTGTATTGAGTGATCACACATAGTCTTCTAATCAAATGATTGTTGCTACGTCACAGCAGAATGATGAACTTCATAAAAACATATTAGCAAAAACAATAGGGATGATGACTGACTAAAACAAATATGATTCTGTTTAGTCCGTCAGTTAGATTATCGAAAAATATTGGGTACGGTTTTTTGTTTTATCAAGTTTATAAAAATTGACGAAGATAAAACGTGTCAAAGATCATGAGTGGGGGCTTGTGACCTGACATTTGAGTAAAAATAATGGACTCAAATGTGACGTCACATGGGTTTTCGACGCACTGTATCGTCTTCATTTTTTTTTTACGTGAAAAAATAAAAAGTATGTGTCGGAAATCTATCTGACAGACTAATTTTTTTTTTTTGTCATCTATCCTATTATGATCATCAGCTACTGTGACGTCACAACAATCGCAGACAGATGTGTAACATGCAGCTCCTGAAATGTGTACGTTGGTGTACAGGTGCAAGCCATAGTGGACCACCACCACGCTGACGTGAAGACCGCCAGTAAGGTGCGCTTCACGGAGCCCGGGGACGACGCGCCCGCCGACGCGCCCTCGCCGCCGCTCGCCGACCCCGAGGACAAGGATAAGGATGACAAGGTGAATATACCTCCTGGACGTGTACACACGACCTGATTACCTGCACTTAGATAACAGCTAATACCCCATAGCCTTGAAAGAAAGATATACACTTCTGTATCAAGTGAAGATATTGTTATAAGAAATGGAGATTTATGTGAAAGTGACACTCCATTGAAACGATTTGAGAAGGCATTTTCTATCAAAATAAAACCTATCGAATTAAACTTAAATGTTGAAGCAATAAGATCGCCAATTAAAACAGAAAAGAATAAAATGTTGTAATCCCAACACAACCAAAAAAAAAAATGTTGCATTAATAACATGAACAAGCTTCTTATTTCTCAGCTAGCACACTATTCATGATCTGTTTATAATTTGATAAAAAGAAAATCATTTACATTGACATTTCCATTAAACCCTCATACAATATCTATAAAGATTTTATAGACATGTACAGCCATTTCAACTTCTCTAAACTCGTCTTGGTATACAACCTCACTGACAGATTCAGGGCGAGTTTCCCGGCAGCCTAAACTTGTTAACTACCATTAAAATTAAAATATTAGTCATTTTTGAAAGACTTGTTTCATTTGAGAAAATGAAACCAATTTTTACACTATTTTAATTTGTAAATTCTGACTTATCCTAGTTTCTCGATCGTTCGCAAGATTCGGCTCCAGACATCGATCAGCGCAATAGTGTGGTAGCCATACATGTCGGTGTTACACAAATGCACTGCAAACCATTTTTCGTCATTTTTATTTAATATTTGATTGATTTACTCATGATCATACCCCACCTTCATCATTGTCACCAACGAGTCCTAGCGAATTTACACACGGTGGTCATATGTTTGCGATGAGTTCATTCACGTTAATTTGTTCACTTTAGTTTGTTTCGTTGTCCACATTAGATAAGAGGTTTGATGTTTGAATGTCAGTAGTGAGTTATCGTTTAACAATTAAAATAATATATGACATCCCGTGTTTCATTCGCCTTGAATCCGTCATGTGCAACACAAACAAAACAAATCGCGTTTCAAAATTCAATTTGGACAATGGAAATTCTACGAATTGGGGTGAATAGGACGACTTTCGAAGTAGTTTGTTGCACATAATCGATTCAATGTGGGACTCGCCCGATGAACGGTCGCAGTGCGAGGACGTCAGCCCGCCGCCCGACGACAACAAGCTCAAGGAACAAGGCGCCAACGGAGACGCCGTCAAGCCCAAGCCCACCCTCTCCGACATCACGCCGTGAGTACCACTATACTATATCTTTGATTTCAACACTAACATAAGAAACGTCATCTCAACCTCCAGTTTACAAAGTATTTTTAATCAGAGACAACTACAAAAACAACGACTTGAGTTAGCTGGCAGCACTCGGCTCGCACAAGATATTATTATCGATTGTCACATGTTAAATCTACCAATCAATTAATCTATCACATACATATTTCTCAACACAACTTTCATTGAAATTGAAGATCAACTTTCATTCAAATAATTAAACTAATATAATTGTTACTAGTCAAATCAATAATGTACATAATGACTGTGAATTATTTTATTTTTAGGTTGTAAACGTTATCCGAATTTTAATCGTATTATTTTATTTTTGAACAATTGTAAACGTTAAAATCTGTGTGCTGTTAGTTTTTAATGAGTTTTCGACACAATGTAAAATTTGTTTATGAAATAAATGAAATGAAATGTCCCAGTGACGAGGGCACGGTGCGGCGCATGCACACGGCGGTGAAGCTGAACGAGGTGATCGTGTCGCGCTCGCACGACGCGCAGCTCGTCATCCTCAACCTGCCCGGCCCGCCGCGCGACACCAACATCGACCGGGAGTCCAACTGTGAGCATATGCCTTTTATAACAAACAAAAACTTTTTCTTGCGAAGTACGATGGTACTGGCTACCTCCATTATATTTCTGATCCTTGTCCAATTAAGCCAAATAAGCGCCTAATCATGTGCTATGTAACATACTCCAGTTCCAACACCATTAGCCAACGGGTTCAGCGTAGCAACAGTAACCGAATAAAGCGTAGTAAATGGCTACGAGTGGACTACCGCAGCTCATGCTACGCTTACTCCAAAAGCTTGAGCGTAGCTTGCTACGAAATTTCGGCGTAGCACAGCCTTTTTTTTTTTCGGATGGGAAATCATCAAATGACTTCTCCCGCTCTGGGCGGAGCAGGAGGGAGTGTCAGACTTTTACTGACTAAAACCCAGTAAACAAGTAGCAGTAGTAAAAAAAGTAGCACAGCCTACGGTTTTGGTCGCTCAATAAATCGTAGCATGTGCCACGAGTAGACTACTGTAGCACCATGTTATGCGTGTTCCCAAGAGGGTGCGGTAAAAGATAAAACCGAGCGGACCGGACTGTGGACACCAGACTTTGACAGATAAAGGGTGTAAAAAATCTGTTAACGAAGCCGAAAGGCTCTTGTTCTCCCCATCATTGCGATCATTTTTTTGTTCTACACCATACCTGGGAACCTTCTAGTTACGGAGATATTGGGGTCAAAGTTTCAATTTTTTGACAAGTTCGTTTTTAAGTTTTTATTGTAAGATTTTTACTTTAAACACCTTCACTACTATTCAATCCATCCATCAGCACAATGTTTTGAGTGCGCTACATTGAGTTCTACCACAAAAAATGTTATTCACTTCAAAAATTTCCCAGCAATTATTTTTGCGTAAAGTTACTTGGTTTGATGTACAAAATGCTTGGTTGACGGCTTCATTATGAGGTTGTTTACACCCTGTATATCAGTACAAAATCTGTCAAAGACCGGTGTCCGCAGTCCGGTATGGAGTCCAGTCTACTCGATTAGACCACACCTTGAGTAGGATGAGAGTAGCTTGCTACGAAAGTTCATGCGTAGCACAGCCTAGCTCGTAGCATAATTTGTGTGTAGTCCGGCGTAGCACCTGCTACGGTCTGCCTAACGTAGCAAGTGCTACGCTGTCCGTTTTGTATGTATGAGCTGACGCGTTGTGTCCGGCAGACATGGAGTTCCTGGAGGTGCTGACGGAGGGGCTGGAGAAGGTGCTGATGGTGCGCGGCGGCGGGCGCGAGGTGATCACGATCTACTCGTGAGCGCCTCTCCTAACTGTTAGTGCTATGGTTTGGAACGTTCCGATCGGTCGGGCTCGAGTCTCGTCGATCGAAAGACTTAACCCGCGCATCTCTAAGACTGCCGACACGACCGTCGCGTTCCGGTTCGTTCATAAATATTGTATGTATTTTCTTACGATGATTGTATGGCGTTCGTTTTACTTGTAAATGTTAGCTTAATTCTACGATACGTTTTGTTGAATTTGCTGTTTAGAGTGACGTTGTTTTGAAATTTATTCACTGTTGTATAGATATTTATGGATATGACGTATGTATCTAATGAGAAGCCTTATCTGTCGGACGTTAGCTCTAAGTTCGTTGTTTTGTTATCACATAGATTAGCTAAGCGTTACTTTAAGCACCGGAGTGGTCTCTTGTTTACCGACATGCCATAAATTTTTTATTTGACTGTGAAGACGTTAGCACGTAGACGTTGATTTGTATCATTTTTATACTTTTTATTTTCTATAATTATTAACATGACGTAGACATACTTTATAAGAGTATACATTTCTTGAAAACCATAAAGATTTTTTAACTATTTAAAAATTGTATTTTGTAAATATTATTCTGTTCTAAGATTTTTACATCTGCTCAACTTAAAACTTATCGTGTGACTGACGCAGGAAGTTGTGAAAAAATGTAACTGTCGCTAACCGGATAGATTCCGAGAAATGTTCATTTTGCAAATCATTTCTAGTCACTTTTGATATTAGTTATATCTAATACATACACAATTCGTTATACCAAAAATACAACAAGTCATTAAACTGACACAACAAGACGAACCCTATAGTTTATATGGTGAGTAGATTGAACAGCAAATAGAACGCGCTGAGGGATACCTAGGTAACTATTAACTATTCGTATTTAGTATTAGCGAGAAAACTTAATAGTTAAACGCGATCCCCCGTCGCAATTAACTTAGAGAATAACTTGAAAACTTATTGCGCACATTCGCGTAGGTAGATGATTTCTTACTGTGATCGTTTATATAAAGTTTATTGTTTTAGTTTTACTTAAGTGGTAGCGGTAATATATTCAGACTATTAAGTAGTCATCGTTCAGCTACATTTGTTTATATACATCTGTAATTGCCTTGACACGGTCGTGCTATTGTTTTCAGCGTCGATTGGTATGCCTTATGACGTGCGTCAATAAAACAAGAAATGTTGATACTGTGGAAACACTTCAAGTTGACAACAACGGTATTGCACCATGTGATTGCACACAGTCATCACGATCATCCAAAGAACACGTGACTATAGAAGCTCTAAAGCATTATTTTCGCAAACTCTACTCTCTTGTCGTCGAACGAAAAGTATATTTGCGCTACTTAGACATGTATAAATTTCCAGCAAAAACTAAAAAGTAAGAACAACCATTTCAGACAGAAAATCAATTTGAAAATGTTTTTGCTTTCGTAGGTATTGCATTAAAACTAGTACCTAATGTAATTAGTTAATTTTGAATAAAGACATCTGTAGCAGTACAACAACATTGGACATAGGTGCACCTTGCGCGTATGTAGGTACGTATAATGAAATCTTGTCAATTTTTATTTACCTATAACCGTTACACCACACTAGTTAAGGAACTATTTCTTATTCGTATAAAGAGTGTTAGATAACTGCCAAATAGGAATCGGTGTTGTAAAATATCCTAGTCCATAAGTGAGCTACCATCAACTCAATAATAATAACTTCGTATTAAAATATTGACGAAACATACAAACATTAATTAGCTAACAACACTTTCTAGATGAAATAGTTAGATGACTGTATTTTCTTTCTTTTACAATACTAAATTTAAGTAACTATGAAGTTTATCATTGGATTGATAGCATTTCCTTCAGGTTCATCATTACGAACTTAACTGTAACTGTTATTTTAAAAATTATCAATTACCTAATGCCCTAAGATTTTACGATAGCGTCAACTCGAATTTTGTACAAGAGTTGATATTTTTAAGATTTCCTCAAATAAAAATAGTTTTACCTTTTCATAACTCGTACTCACAAATACAAGTAACGTCATTTATTGTTCGCGCTCCTCTGCGTTACGAACAAAGTAGGAAGTAATTCGAAGGCATTTGAGAATTCCTTTTTGTCATGGTTGTAGATGCCATAATATTAAATTAAGTACATAGATGTTAGTTATTCTATGAATCGACTGTCGACTTCCCGTCTGTGAGATACCAGTGCGCAGTAACTGAGCACTCGGTCACCTAGCAACCAGACACCTAGCCCGCGGCACCACTGTCTACCACACTGAAGCATAGCGACACTAACAAAATTAAATCACTTAATAAGATTAAGTATAAATCATTCTAAATTATATTTATCTATAACTCAACATTTGACAACTTTGTCGTGATGTTACATCGCTCGTTTTCATTTTATGAATGTGTTGTCTGTCACCTAGTGATAACACCGATGTAATGAAATAGTGATCACATATCTTCCTTTCACATAGAAAAGATATATCTCTATATATAAAGCTATTTATGCCTATTAATAGGTATTGGACGATAATTTATTTAAAATAAAATTTATTGAATTATATATCTAAATTATTTAAATTAAAGTTATAATATACCTTTTGGGTATTTATTACTCTAAGTCGAAATTGGACATTTGTAGCCAAATAGTTTCTATTTTTAATGATTTCGTTTTACAAAATTGTCGATTATATTCAACGGCTCATTATCCATACCAAATAATAATAGGAATAGATATAAACATCGCGGAAGTGGAGCGCGTCGACCGACGACCGGACATCCGGGGTTGTGCTCATCCGATATATCATGTATGAGCCCACACCGGTAACAAGGCGCTTCACAGCAACTTTTTCAATATTAAGTAGGACACTAGTTAATGTTTGATGCCCACGATAATGTCTTACATGTGCCAAACATCATTATTTCAGTGAGTAACTAATTGACACGGTGGCAAATCTATAGCGTAGGTCATCCTACTCCCATTTGTCAGTCAGTAATGTGTGTAATATGAACAAAAACATAGCTTTCGGAAATACATTATGTGTTAGAAACGTCACGTTTAATTACATAGTTGTAATTGAACAACATGCACATTACATAGTCTACTCGGAATAGATTAAAAATCGTGTTCGTAATTTCAGTCGTTACATTTTAGCTTTATTAATATAAAATCATTATAAATTATTAAATGTAGAGTCGCCAACGTATTCAAGGGCACAGGTATTATTGAATACGCTGTTGGATGCGTGAATGCTTGGCGATTGTACCTGACAAGTATCAAGTAATTATTGATGTAAAACTATATTAAATTACCTATTTTAGACCTTAGGCTGTGAGTCAGCGTAAATACATTCTTTACAATTTAATATTCAAGCTAGAGTTGCTGTGATACACCATTATGGCTATAAAATTATAGTGTAGTCATTTCTGGCTATGTACTACAATGGGAGATAACGTGGATATACGTTCAACGCCATATTCTATCTGTGATTTCACTGATGTGTAGATGCACCTTTATCCGCGTAACCCTACAAAATCCTGAAATCTCATTCCCCATTTCTGACTTGAGTACGACTCGTAACTTTTCGCCTCATAATAAGTAATCTGTGACTATCTTATTGCGAATTACAAACTGCATCATGAAAATGTAACTAACAAGGCTGTCTCTACTTTGAAAATATTTTGAAAATTGTATTTTATAAAGCCTACGTCTAACAGCCAGAAATGTAACTAGTAAAATGTCTATTATTGAAACAAAACTATTCTTGATCTCGGAACTATTAAGCAAACAAAGATAGCCTACTTCATGCTACATCTCAAGATATTGAGCAATAACGAAAGTATAGATAGTGATCGCTGGGCGGTATATTTAACTTATAAATATTATGTATTTTGATCTGGAACGAGTTTTTCATAGGAAAATATTTCGAAATGTAAAAGTTGTTTAAGAAATTATTAAAATATTCAAATAATAATTCTAGAAAGTTAGTCAGTGAGTAATTCTAAGAAAAAGATGTTACGAGTATAATGAAATAAACTAATAAAAATTCATGATGCGTTTTTTTTCCTGCCACATGAAATGAGTTTTTCTCTATTATTATAACGCCAACGAAATGCCAACCAAACCTATCCCTACCGGAATGGTTCTATTAAATTCTAGGTCCATGATGTCAAGATGCAGACTAATGCTCCAGTGGACAGCCCAAACTCGAATGCCTAATAAAATGAATATGACGACTCTGTCTCAGCTGTTATGGTTGGAAACGAGCTGGAAATGGTTGATCATTATATTTAGGTATCTGGGACATGTTCTTTCTTTTGACAGGGAGCATTCCAACAAGATTTCTAGAAGAGCACCTACAACTCGGTTGGGCGGCGTTTGGTAAACTGGAGCATATTTTTCGGTCCACAAAGATCCCTCAGTGCCTAAAAACCCGCCTTTACAAACAATGTGTCCTGCCAACAATGACTTTTTTTTTTTTTTTTCGTCTCGGATATCATCACATGACTTCTCCCGCTCTGGGTGGAGCAGGAGGGAGTGTCAGACTTTTACTGACTAAAACCCATCCATGTTCCTTCATCTTTCGTTTCTCGTTCTCGTCTTCATCTTTTCTCACTCGCAAGGCTAACTTCATTGATTTTAATTACAGTATAAATGGTACGCACCTCAGTAAAGTTGATGTAATCAGAGATTTAGGAGTCCTTCTGGACCGTAAATTAACTTTTATTCCGCACATGGACAACATTGTTAAAAAAGCTTCAAAGACACTCGGTTTTGTGTTACGTAATGCAAAATGTTTTCGCAAGCCTAAAACTAAGATTTATCTTTTTAACAGTCTCGTTCGTACAGTATTGGAATACTGCGCAGTTGTATGGCGTCCCCAGTATGCAACACATAGTCTTAGGTTAGAGAGGATCCAGAAAAGATTTTTATACCATCTTGCCTATTCTGCGGGATTAAGCAAAAAAATACGGAGCTATGCAAAACGTCTTCAAAAATTTAGCATGACCTCACTTGAAAAACGACGAGATATTAGAGATTTAATTTTTCTTTTTAAAATACTTCAGAGTAAAATAGACTGCCCCCAGTTGTTAAGTAAGTTTAATTTTAACCTACCCCACAAATATCCGCGTCACCCTATAAAACTATTACGTCCCCCATTCCGCAAAACTGTGTCAGGATCCAACTCCCCCATCCCCAGAATTTGCAGGCTTTTTAATAATTGCGATGAATCAATAGATATTTTTTCCACAACACTTCAGAAATTCAAGCACCAGGTCCATCAAAACTACTCACCATAATGACTATTTTCTCTTTTCTCTTGTCATCTTTGTATTTACTGTGTTTCTAAAACTACCCACTGTTGTTGAAAGTGTTATTTCTGCACTACTATTGTAATTTCATTTTTTGATATAATTTTGTTTTATGCATGCTGTATCTATCGCATTATATTGTACACTATGCTTGTATCGTATTGCTTGTATTATTTAGGATAAACAGTGTAACAATTGTAGATAGGCCAATAAATAAATAAATAAATAAATAAATCTTCATCGCCCTTGGCATACGCCAAGACATGGACGCTTACGAAAGAGACTGTCCACCGAGTACGAGAGGCACAAAGGGCCATGGAGCGAGCCATGCTCGGCGTAACCCTCTTAGATCGAGTGCGTAACACTGAAATCCGCCGTCGGACGAAAGTCTACAACGTCGGGGACCGGGCGGCGCACCTCAAACGGACCTGGTCAGGACATCTGGTTAGACGTGAAGATAGCCGATGGAGCAAGGCTTTGAGGTGGCCAAGGTTAGGCCATAGAAACCAAGGCCGTCCCAAAGCTCGTTCGGTCGACGACATCGTCAAAGTCGCGGGAAACACCTGAATAAGGGACGCACAGAACCGGGAACTGTGGCAGAAAAAAGGGGAGGCCTATACCCAGCAGTGGGTGATTCCGAGCTGATATGATGATGGTGGTTTAGTCACGCCTATGTCAAAACACTCCGTGTCCTAAGTGCCCAAACGCCAACACTTCTGAGGAACTTACCAACACATTTAATAAAATAATATTTTATCATCGATTCAAAAAGAACATGTCGTCCCCGTAGCGCGAAAAGTCATTAACTCGAAAAACCTAGTTTTGAGATATCGAGAATTAAAGTTTTAGAAATTTAAAAATTCATAAGTTCGGCTTGTCATTACATATCTTTGTAATTTTAGCTTCATTTTAAAGATAATAAAATAAAGTAGGGCAATAATACGTGAAAAACTTCTAATAATTGAGAAAAGGAAGAAAATTAATTGTTTTCTATCAAATCATTGGCTTAGTTGCGAATTAGTTATTTTCGACCGGAGCTAGTGATTTTGCTCTGATATCGAAAGTGTTAAAAAGAAACAACTAGATTTAAGTAAAATGGAACTAACTGTTAGGTGTATCAATTGTGTATAGTAAATACTAACTATCTAAATATACGAAGCTTGTGTGGCCAGCTTTGTTTTAAATATTACATTAATAAGTTTGGAAACTATTTTATTAACATCAATCAAAGTTTTGCGCATCACGACAGCCACTACAGACTCTATGCTTTCTGCAAACCAGCAAGCCCCTTAATCTTAGTGTTTAAAGATAGATTTAGTCCGTCTAGAAGAGAGACAATAATTCTTTATTGTCTTTCTAGCAGGCTTAGACTAACTGCCTTCTCAAATCCACAATGATTTGGGAATATTTTAAGTAGGCCACTATGCTGTCTGATAAGATCTATTTAAGCCATACATTGCATTCTTACATTACTCTGTGATGCTGAAATAGCGGAGTTACTGCATTGGTTGGAAGCTGTTAGTCTTAGAATGAGTCTCGTGATAAACAAGACTAAGACCAAGCTTCTAGCCATTGATCGCTTTAAAACCATCAAGCGTAAGGACCTCTTAGCAAAAAACGAAATAGTCAACCAGTTTCAGTATCTTGGCTCTGTAATAACCAATAAGGGCAGCTGCGAACTAAAATGCAACGTGTCGTGACATTCGGTCACATTGTCCGCAAAGGTACTACGACATGTGACATCTACCAATCCGCACTGGGCCCGCGTGATGGATTATAGCCCATTCCCTCTCATAGAGAGGAGGCCTGCGTCCCAGCAGTGGGAACATTAATAGTCTGATGATAATGATGATGAATTGCGAGTACCTAGATATTTAGATTTACTAAAATATTTGTTGTGGTGCGGCGTATTAGTTATAGAATGATAAAAAAAAATATGTACAGACTACCTAGCTTATTTCCTTAAAGGTATAATTGAAACGAAATCAGTGCGTCCCACATACCGTTCATTCATTCATTTAAATGAGTCCTCGCAGAAAGTTCAGTTCGGTGACGGCAGCCCATGGGGGTGTTGGGCGTCATCTCGCCGAGCGCCCGGCTGCTGGCATTGAATGATCTGAGCAATCGATGGTGCTGGCGCCGCTGTGTCTGCCTCCATCTTTGACGTCATAGGAGAAAGTACTTGGGAAATGAGGACGGGCTTTGAAACTACCTAGACTATGTAAAAGTGAGATTTTATGTAATCTATGTAGTATTACAAACGCTAATGTGTTATGGACACAAAGGAGTCGTAAAATTAAAAGCTTTCATTGGTCTTGTAAGAAAGGTTAACTTTATCAAATTTTATTTCAAAATGATGACGTATACAATTGATTCTTTTTCTTATTCTATTTGCAGAATAAATTATTCCATTTAATTTGTTTAAGTCTAGTACGTATACCTTTCCTTGGCAGTAGCAGTAGTTAGTTAAGGGATCCAAGACAGTTTCATTGGGATTTTTTTGAGATTCATTTTCTCGGCGTTTTTCTGATGATCGTCACGTTTGATTCTGGCTTTCAAGAGTTGTAGTGGTTTGGGAATAGTGTGGCCTGACACTTCTTGCATCTCTTGAAATTGGGGGCTTGTCCCTGTGAATTTAAGAGATTGAGACATGCGTGATTTCAAAGCTCCCCAGAAGAGGTTGTTTTTTTTTTGTTAAGGACATAAGCAAATCGGATCGCTCTCAACTAATAATAACTATTGCAACCAGCTGTGTATTTCGACACACGATGAAACATGTCTGCTTACCCCTTTAAGAAATATGGTCGTGAAGCTTAAGCTTATGTTTTACCAACGATAAAAAAAGGCTTCATACTGATCAATATCGCTTGAATAATCCACTTTTTTCACTGCTTTTTAATTAAAGGAAAACGCGATTTACTTACAAAAAGGATTTTAACGCGATTTCAATGAGCTTTGGTAATTGAAAAGCATTAAACGCAACAATTGAAATCTACACAGAGCTTCTTGGACCAGAGTCCATAGAACTACGAAACTACAAACTTTACGAAAACTTAAATTCTTAATTTCAATGACTAAATTCAGGAACCGACAAATTGGTGTACTGGACTGAAAAGTACTGTTTTGAATGGGTTTGACACTTTTTTTGTGCCCTAAGGAAAGTTCAAAAGGCCATGATGATCTTTGTCTGCGCTAACTAGCTCATCTATAGTTCGATTACCTTTGTTATTAACCTTTGACCAGTTAAATACCCATGCGGACAAAGAATACGAGTCAGTACAAAAAAATAAAATTACTCTTAAATTAATAGAGCTACCAGCATTAATTTAACCGTATGATGTAAATAATTTACCAGTTTAACGTCAAGTCTTAAAACAATTATATTTATTATACATTAAGTACAATAGGGCATCGAAACAGTTTGTAGTAGAACAATAAAACTATAAAACATCACGAGGCTAGAGTCGCGGAGGATTACTGTTCACTTCCGTTGTCGTTGGCGATTCGGGTACTCTCTCCGTGCCGCCTGCGTCCCATTCCCTGAGCTCCCGGCATGAGGTGCGCAGGCGACGGGAGGGGGGGCGCACAAGGTATGGCACTGCGACTGCGTAACGACACCGCACAAGAACTTACTACATCCATAGACCCCGCGTTACATCCTCCCCCTCTAGTCCAACTAGGTGCCCTCGCCGTTGGGCTAGTCCAAATACCGGCGCGGCCTACCACGTCGGCTTTTCTCCCTAATGGGCGGCTCTATTTGACCGGCAAAGGGCGTGAGATGCGAAACGTGATACCTCCCCACGTCACTACCGGTCTGCACGTTCTGCAGACCGAGTTGTTGGACTGACAATTTTCCCTATTTTGTATGGGCCGTTGCGACGTGGGATGAACTTCGCGGTCTGTCCGCAGGACGCGTCGTTAGGTCCCTGCGTTTTTAACAAAACTAGATCGCCCACTAGTTCCTCCCATCATGGGAGAGGCTTATGTCCAGCAGTGGACGTTATGGGCTGTTGTAGTGTAGTAGATCGCCTACCTGGAACCCCGGTGACGCCCTCCTCTTTTGGTCAGCATTCTCCTTCTAACGAGCCTGCGCGTTCTCGTGAGTGGCCTCGTCCAGGGTTGCAGCCATCTTCTTCAAGTAAGGCGTAATGCTGGGTACGAAGTTGTCGTGATCTACAATAGCCCTCATATCTATCGCAGAATCGGAAGAAGCTCGTAGCTCTCTCCCGAAGGTAAGATAAGCCGGCAAATACCCTGTACTGCTGGTAATCGCGGAATTCATAGCAAACCTGATTGCAGCAAGATGCATGTCCCACGTGGCATGGTCGTGGCCTACGAGTTGAGGTTTGAGGTCTCGGTTCTTCCTCTCGATGGGGTTAGCCGCGGGATGATAAAAGGGCGTGAGTGACTGGCTGATCCCCAGCACATGGCACACCTGCTGCATCACCTCGCTCACAAATTGAACGCCGTTGTCACTGATAAGACGGCGTGGCACTCCATACCCGAGGAACACTTCATTCGCGAGAGTCTGAGCACATTCGACGCTGGTGGCACTCTCCAATGGAAACAATTCCACCCAGCACGAGCAGACGTCTTCTACGATCAGTACCGACCTGTTCTTCCTAGGCGTCTCTACAAGTGGACCAAACAAGTCCACGGAGACAACCTCAAATCGTCGTGACACGGCCGGGGTTTGCAGCAGTCCTGCTGGTTTGCGATTGCTGGCTTTATACCTCTGGCAAGGCACGCACTCCTTTATATAATTCGTGATGAACGTGCGCATACCAGGCCAATAATACCTTTCACGAACGCGGCTTAACGGGCGTTCCACGCCGAAATGGCCAGCTGTCGGCGCGTCGTGGAGGTCAGCCATGACCTGCTTGCGTTCGTGCTCGGGCACGACCAGGCCAAGCACCAAGCAGTCCTCTCCATAGTCTGCCTCTAGACTGTACCTGTATAATATGCCGTCGGAAATGGTGTACCCGCGGTCGGACCATGGTCTCCCCCTAGAGGGTTCGTCAGACTCCATATCCTCAATAATTTACTGACCTCTGGGTCCAATAATTATTGATTGCCGCGGATATCACTACTGTTCCTCTTCTGCATATCAATGACTGTCATGCGTAGGGCGCGTTCTGGTCCTCCGAACGAAAAGGTCGCGACAGCGTATCCGCAACCGCGTTCGAGCGACCGGGATGTACTCGATGTTAAGGTCGAACTCTTGCAGTGTGAGGGTCCATCTGGCCAGTTGGCCACTAGGTGACCTTTGAGTAATCAGCCACCGCAGGAGCTGGTGGTCCGTCCTAACCGTGACCTTCGCGGTTTCTACATAACCGCGGAACTTACCGAGTGCCCACACGACGGCGAGAGCCACCCGCTCGGTCGTGGAGTAGTTCCTCTCTGCGCTAGTGAGGAGTCGACTTGCGTACTCAATTGGCCTCTCGTCGTGTCCCTCCCCCTGCATTAGAACAGCTCCCAGGCAATAAGCGCTACTGTCAGTGCAAAGGACGGAAGGGTTTCGACTCATCTGCCTGACGGAGAATGGGAGCGGACACGAGGAGAACCTTGATGCGTTCAAACGCCTCCTGTTGCTCGACGTCCCGTCACCAAACACTCGACTTCTTCAAGAGGTTAGTAAGGGGCCTCGCGACTTCTGCATAATTAGTAATAAAGCGTCGGTACCAACTCGACGTCTGTAAAAAGCACTTTAAGTGTTTCACGTTCTGAGGGGCGGCCATATTGTCGATGGCTGCTGTCTTTTCTGGATCCACCTGGATTCCATCTGGCACTATGACGTGGCCTAAAAACTTGACAGATTCTTTCGCGAAGAAACTCTTGTCCCTATTGACCCTTGGCTTAAACATGGCCAGTCGTTCGAAAACTGCCTCTAGGCCAGCCAGGTGCTTCTCGAAGGGCCCCGGTGACAGCAATATTAGATCGTCAAGATACACGAGGAGTTCCACTTCTTTCAGGTTAGACCGGAACCGATCCATCATTCTCTGGAAAGTGGCTCCTGAGTTCCGTAAACCCATCAGCATCCGCTTAAATCTAAAGGTACGCTAAGGTAAGTGGCGTTGTGAACGCAGTCTTGTCTTGGTCCTCTGGGCAGACACTCACCTGATGTTAACCTGATCGAAGATCAAGAGTGGTCATGTACTCACTGGTCTTGGCCGCGTGCAGTATATCTGCAATGCGTGGGAGGGGGTACCGGTCAGGCTCGGTCACCGCATTAAGCTTCCGGTAATCTATACAGAGCCTTAAACTTCCGTCCTTCTTACCTACCAGCAAGACATTGAAGGCCCAAGGTGACTCACACTCTTCATCGTCGTCGTCGTCACTCGTCATTTCGCTTATCAAGCTCCTTCTGCAAGGCCTCTTTCTTATTCTGTGATATCCTGTGCGGTGGACAAGCAATAGGTTCTTGGTGCGCACTCACCTTTATACGATGCGTGGCGAACTCTGTCGCCGGGAAGTCGCGCGCGAACTGCGGTGCGCGATGTTCGATAAACGCGCTAAGCGTGCGCCGCTGCTCGGGATTTAACATCGAACCTTCGTCCGAGCGCAACGATAAGTCACTAGATGCGGCGCCCAACAGGCCCGCGTCAGCAGAGTCGAGTGTGTAAGTTTAAACAAAGTCATAACAATGTTCCGGACTATCCGAGAACGGCCACTTGCGTCGGGCGACGCCGACGTCTATTACCATGCCGGCCCGCACCAAAAAATCTACACCTAACAGCGTCCTAATACACACATCAAAAATGTCTAGGGATCAAGCATTTTTATGCGGATTTCTTGAGATTGAGATGTGGCTTTGTAATAAATTTATGATTTTATAAATTTATATGGATCCTTTTTGGTGCATTTCATAATTTGAATCAGGAACTCTCAATCAAATTCGAGTAAAAGATGAAAATAAGCTGTCAATATTTTCCCTATAAAAACATACAACGCATTGAAGACATTATTAGTGCTACTGTTTCCCTACTACTGATTAAAACCAACGTTATTATGGAGCGGCGACGTCATTTAAGCAGGGAAGAAATGCTCAGAGCCGTGGGAATGATAGAAGCTGGTTCCCGGCAACGTACTGTAGCTTTAGCTCTGAATACAAGTCAGAGTGTTATCAGTCGACTTTGGACACGTTACCGAAGCACTGGTACCGTGGCTGAGCGCCATGGAGGACGGTATCGCTGCACCACACGGAGACAAGACCGATACATTCAAATCTTAACTCGAAGAGCTCCAACAATAACCGCCATGATGTTAGCCGTGAGGCTTCATCACTCTTCAGGGAACTTAATTAGCGACCAAACAGTCAGAAACCGCTTGCATGAAGTGAACCTTCATTCCCGAAGACCGCTACGGGTACCACCTATAGCAATGCACAATCGTAGGATTCGATATCAATGGGCTCTTGAACACAGAAATTGGGCAGAAGAACAATGGCGTTTCGTGTGCTTTTCTGATGAGTCTCGTTTTGGTATGAGACCGGATACAAGACGTATACGACACTGGAGAACCCCTGGACGCCAACAGCGATTAAAATCCTGCCAGGAAGTCCATCCTTATAGTGGTGGAACCATCATGGTATGGGCGGGTATTTGGATCGGCGGAAGAACTGAGTTGATTTGGGTCAGAGGCAACCTCAACGCTCAAATTTATGCTGAGACGATTGTATCAGACGTCATCGTTCCTCTACAAGTGCAAATCGGTCCCTTATTTCAGTTAATGCATGATAATGCACGACCGCACACCGCAAGAGTTGTAAGACAGACTCTCGCCGCAGCTAACATCAATGTCCTGCCCTGGCCTGCTCAGTCGCCAGACTTGAACCCGATTGAGCATGCATGGGATATGCTACAGAGAAGAGCTCTGCCGAATATGGAGGGTATCCAGTCGCAAGAAGACCTTTTTTTGTTGTTGCAACGAACATGGGCGGCCATTCCACAGCGTGATTTGGATGAACTCATTTTGAGTATGCCAAACCGATGTTCTTGTGTTGTTAGTGTTCGCGGTAGAAACACGGATTATTAATTGTTTAAGTTACCCAATAAAATTTTAAAGAAAACTGTTATTTCAGTCTTTTTTTCGAACTTTAATGTTAATGGTTCAAATGTCAAAAATCCCTTTATTAGGAAAATGGCAAATTTCTTTATTAATGCAAAGGTGACTTGGTTTATCGTTACTGTGACAAACGAAAACACTTTATTTGATGAATCCTTAAAGAAAATTTTAATTAATATCAATCAGGAGAAGAGTTATTGCAAAAATATATGTTGATCCCTAGATACTTTTGATGTGTGTATTATCGCCGCGTAATACTAAAAACTGACACATTACCCTGCGACCTTTAATTATAATTTCTACTTCGGCTGACAACAGGTCTCTCCACCCTTGTGTACCGTCAGCCAGGCGTACAAAACGTTTAGTTTCGCTAAATATACTTCCTGAATTTACTAACAGTTGGTGTAATAGAGGGCTCGCATTCGCAATGCTATGTGTAGCACCGGTATCTACAATAGCCACACCGCTACGGCCCATAACACAAATATTTATCAATGGGTGCTGATCGCGCGCACTCACATTCGTTATTTGAACGCACGAATCAGCATTATTCGCGCCAATGTTATTATAACAACTAACATCACAGCAATAAAAACTACATCAACAGTGTTGAAAGATGTTTTCTCATCCGGTTTCGACAATGGTTTCACGCAAACATCACATTTCGATCTCACGACGCATTGTTTACCACAACCGTAACAACGTAACTCCTAAGTCGTAGTGACGCTATTATTTTTATTAGTTGTCGCCATAACACGATTGCGACACTCATCACTAACATGCCCAAATAACTTGCAATAGTTATTGCAAGTTATTTGGGCCCCGTTGTATGTAGTTACAACGGGGTCTATTTCTGTTGTTGCTACGCAGCGCCGTCTCACTCGTAGTAGTGGAGCTCGACGTCGAAGTCGATTGCGTGAGTTTACGGTCGGTAGTAGTCTCCGCCAATGTTTTTGTTAACGGTGTCGAATTTTTATTATTACTAGTAATGGAATTTGATACCTTTAGCGCTTTGTATGAATCCTTCGCAATCCTCACCTTATACATTAGCTCATATACACTACGTATACAATCTCGCGGCACTCTTTTCATCACACGTCGGTGCAGTAATGACACATCTACCTGCGCGGACCTGCCTCCGTGTCTATGCTCTTTAATCATCACCCCATTGGATCGAGAATCGAATAGGTACCGATTCGAATGGTTTAATAAAGTGAAAAACTGCAAAAAATAACGATAGTTGATTTTGCATAAAACCCGGCGATATTAAGAACATATTATACTTCGAATATTAACATGTTTGCTGATTATGACAAATAAACAGCGGGATTGTAGGGTAGGACTGAATCGAGGAAATCAAATGGCTTTGTTGTAAATACATATATTTTATTTATTTTTATTACTTGACAATCACAATATTGAACTGGTGACTATGTCACCTCACAAGTTACAAAAACGTAAATTTAGTCACTCTAATTGCTCAATAAATAATATCTTGTATGTTTTTAGTACAGTTATCTTATTTATGTTGATGGCATGGTATGCCTTATTGATTCTAACATCAAAACTGTGGCCTATACCTACTCAATTTAATTTAAAACTAGAAGTCTAGAAAAGTCAATGGTTTCAATCCTATTTTCAAAAAGTATGTGTAAAGATAATTTTAGTATACAAAATAAGTATACAAAATCTGTTTATCTGTATAAACCCTGAAAAGTTTAATCCATACTTTACCTACCTACAACTAATTTATCTGTATACATGGCTCAGCATTATTTATACTTTCAATCAGGTACTTTTTCAATCCACCTTTATTGTATGTTGTGTAAAATTGACTTAGTAAAGAATATTTCAGGCTCACAACTTTCATGCCTAAAATTTTCAGATGTGTTTTTTTCATCACTTGTGGACCAATCAAATGATCATTATTAGAACAATAATGATCAGGCAAATGAATTAAGATGGCAATATTTTCATTGCGAACAGTTTTTGATTTCCAGTTGAATGTCTTGCTCCCGAGACCAGCCGAGTGTAACATAACATCCAACAAGTATGTTTCATCAGATGGTAGGTATGGTATAGACACTGCCATAGACAATTTGTCTTGACCCCCTGCTACATCTATTAAGGTCTCCATAATTTTTTCTAATATGTTTTTAACTCGGAAGTCTTGAGAGATAGGTTTAGACCACTGGTCTTTTGGTAGCAAAGGACCAGAGTACTCATCGTATTCTAATGTCATCGCAGTATCAATCAAATAAAATTTTTTCAACAATTCGGGGTTACTTACTTTTGTCAGGTACTCTGGGCTTAGCATTCTACAGACTAAGGTGGAAGGGTATTTTCCTATGTAAATTAATGACAATAATATAGAACTGAGATCGCTGCTACTAATTTTATCAAATTTTTCATTTAATATTTTATCTACAAGCTTCCAAAATTCTGAGCTGTGTGCAGGATCAAAATGCAAATATCCATAAGGATAAATAAAAGATTTGATAAAACTAGGAGGGACCATGTGCGAGTTGCTCAGAAAATATTTGCTGCATGAATTTAATATCTGTTCGTTGTAAATTTGAAATTGCATACAAAAGTTTAAAATTCCTACTATGAGAACATAGCTCTCTATTTTTGAACCTTTCAATTTCATATATTTTTCCACAGCCTTCTCAATTTGGTCATCAGTATAATTAAGCTTAGTAAGTTTAGTAATTACATCTAACAATGAATCTTCATCTAAAGCATGAATATTAGCATAAAGCCAGCTCCCAACAACACCAAATGATTGGGCTGATAAATATTTTTCCAGCACAAAAGAGCTCAATATGTCTTGCATGACAGGTGCCTTAATTTTAAACCACAAATCACATAGCTTTTGTTCCAGCAATGTCAAAATGATTCTTTTGCTGACTTTCAACCCATGCAGGATACCAAACACCTGCACAATATTAGTTTCATTTATTTCATTTTCTTTAGCCACAAACCCAACCCATAATTTGTCAATGGTTTCAGAATATTTTTCATCATTTTTATTTTTTAATAGAAAAGTTATAAACTCACATAGTTGTTCAATATGTAACTTGTTGTCAATAACTCTCAGAAGAAGCTCATCATGAAATTTATGTTTGTAAGGTTCCATAAATGGTGACACGGTGTTCAATATATCCAATATTGTGCGTGTATCTTCAGTTTTCATGACCACTCTCAGTAGCTTATCCAAAATAGCACCCTTGGCCAAATTGATGTGCATTCTTTTGGAATCTAAAGCGAATTTTTCGATGTCATAAATTCTTTCGATTGCACCTAACGCAATGTTTGGAGTTATTTTTGAACACTTCGATAGTAAGGAGAATACTTCCCTCAGATCCAGGCATTGTTTAAACTCTTCTTGGATCAGCAGATAGCTGATAGAGTCGTGCGCACTTGTTGCTCGTTCTTCGTTTGGCTTCACTTCGATTTCCGAGAGATCCTTCAACTTCTTTATGGCAACAGGAAGTTCTTGAACATTAAATCCATTTTCTATTAATATCGTACTAGTGCTAAATTGTGGATTATTGCCAGATTTGTCGTCACTGAACGCTCGTGGCGCAAATGTTAGTATTGGACCGGATAACGAAATGTTCCCATTACTGGAAGACAATATATTATTTTTGGCTTTTAAATACGTTCTTCTCAAAACTAATGACATTTCGAAAACATAAACAAATTAGTCGCAAATAAAAGAAAACAACGCAAAACTTGTGAATGCGATCACAATGTTTGACAAGTGACAACTTTGACATTGAAAAAGTGACGTTTGTGAACCGGTTCTGTGTTGCCAGATGTTTGGCGCTCCAAGTCTAAAGGCTGTTTTACGCCGGAGCAACACTGTGCTACAATAATTTAAAATGTTGCACATTGTGGCAAGAATCGTGCGGCATAGCAACACCTTGCGTCATGCTGCTAAAGTTACTTCATCAGCTATGGCTGATGAAGTAACTTGATTGATCGAGGGGACAAGACACCGTAGAATATGTTCTACGGTGACTTGTCCCCTCGATCAATCAAGTTGTTAGACCAAAACACTCCAATAAATTTTAAAGCACGATGTTTTGAAAATTATCTGGGCACGATGTTGCCTCTGCTTAAAATAGGCTGCCGCATACTGCAATTGCCGCATTATGTTGGTTATTTGTGGCATACCACAAGATGTCGCACGCCACAATAGGTAGCATGTAGCAATGCCGCACAGTGTTGCCTCGGCATAGCAGTCTTTCTGCTCTTGAAGTACTTGAGCAGAAACTTATATGATTAAGGAAAACAAATACAAAGATAGGGAGCTAGGTCAAAGCAGCTATGCTTTGTACTTGGTTTTGATTTTGGTTTATCCGATACCCGTTTAATGGCAACATTAGAACGTAATATTCATTCATGTTTTTTATTCATTCATTAAATTGAAGATCATGCGCACGCATGACATTTTAGATGAACAGTTCAAATTCATTCATTCATTACTTCATTAGTTCATACGAAAATCTTTGAATACTTGTACCCTACTGTGTTTCTGCTCTCCTTTTTTCTTCTATTCGTTTAGTTCTGATAAGATATGACGATAATTATGTAACTTAAAAGTTATTGTAAATGTTATACATTAAACTTGATTTTTATTTTATGTCAAAGTAAGGTTATAGAACTGATTATTCTGAATTTCTGAGACGATATTTTCTTCTGCTCAAGTCAGCTGATTTTCTTTTTATTAAAATTTGTTTTCGTAATATTTACTAAAGTGTTGTAGCGTAGCGGTGTTATATTGACGCTGTTTGGGTAAGTTGCTATGTCATTCCTGTGAATAATAAATTAAAACTATTAAGTTGTTGGAATAAATCATTATGTACACTGTTTATTTTTAGTTTAATTATAATTTTGAAAATATATTGCCATAATTTGTGTCTTTTTGCTTATTTTTGTTTTAATAATAAGAAATGTTGCTTATTTCTAACTGAATGTATTTTTTTTTAGGTGGACTGGTTGTTTGATATTATTAATAAAACATAATATTCTGGTTAAAATATAAGTACATACAATAATTTTCAATGCCTGACCAAGGAAATGTAAGTACTTACCAATTGATACAATCAATAATGATAATGTACCCATCCAACTAGTTGATTAACATTAATTATTATTGTAAGTACCTACAGCTATGCAATAGTCCACACTATGCAGTTAGATATTCTACAAGACCATTTATATTCTAATTGTCTTTATACAATTGCATTCCGCTGTTCCTCTGATGTATTCCGGATTTAAAATTTAAATTCAAACAAAGCGGTTTGAGGGTCACTAAAGTCCAGTGGAATAGTAGACATCTAACTTTATTCTAATTTTTCATAAGCTCAAAGGAAACTCCTCTTTCCTCATTAGTAGGTGGATACAAAGACCACATCCAGGAATTCAAAAATAACAGAGAACTCAATCAGATAATATAATCAGATTACTATGCCCATCAAAAATGTAATGGCTGTGTGGTTTTCGATAATGACTACATCTGTTGTTAATTACTGTTTTCATTAAAGCTATTTAAAAACGAGTATGTATCTCCTGATGAGAGACAAACATTCATCTATTAGAGTTCTTGTTAATGTGTCACTTCAGTGCTCATGAACATAAATAAACATATGATCTCCTGTCTCATATAACACTAACAAACTACCAATCAACCTAGTTGACCAATAGACACACATCATACATAGCTCTACTAACTCTGTCATACACTGAGTTCAATTAACACATATTTAAGAGGCCTGCAGAGGCAAGTTGTCATATATTCCATGTGAGGACAAATCACAATACACTCCCACTACTCCCAGTGAAGTCGCGATAAAACATTGTGTAGGTAGGTACCTTTTACGTGATTATCTTAAAAGATAAGGAATACCTAATGCAATGTTATGTTTGTACACCTCTAGAAAAACAAATTTTTGTTACGTCTATATCAAGTGTCGTGTTTCATATTGACATTCAAGTACCTACGTTAATATTAAATTATTAATGTATTTGAAACAGAGTGAGGGATAGACAAACAAGGTTTTACTTTTATTGTGTGCGACTGTGAGCTAATACTAGAGCTGTGAACTGCATTACGAAAAAAGCGGAGGAGTATTTTTTCATTAATCGTACCATTAATTTATTCTCATCGAACAGCTCTGTAAGAAGGTAACTTTATTCACTTGTTTGTAAAATGGATTTGTCGAATTTCCTATCTCAGGTACCTACCTACTTATTAATAAATTACGCAACAAATCGTTTCAAAATCGCCCAAAAAAATGTACTTACCTATAATCCAAATGTCTTGTCTACGTACTTAAACAGTGAAACACTGATAATCTTATCTTGAGAAAATCTGTCGCTGATTTTCGCCACTTCATAGTACAGCTGCTCTAACCAGTCGCAGTGTCTGTCGACGTTGTTTACAAACTAGGTACCTACTCTAGCTATGTATTTTTCCAGATGGGTTTGCAACTTAAATGGGGCGTAGCCGGTGTGGGTATGATAGCTCACGACTTCTTGACCGCGATGGGGACGTTGCCGGCTGATCAGCACAAGGTCGTCGCCGTGGCCGGCAAAGATCTCGACCGTGTGCACAGATTGGCCACGCTCCACAAAATTAACACTGCCTACGAAGGCTACGAGCCACTCGCGCGTGATGATTCTCTAGGTAACAAAACGTCCTATTGTTTACACAAGCATCAGTACACAAACAAAAGATAACGAGCTAAATCACTCGAATGACTTTAGACACTTCCCTAACATTCTGTACCTACTACTATGTCATGGAGAAAAACTTGCCTTCTGCCTATCTACTAACCCGCCTGGTTTGCTTGTGGCCACTTGTAAATTCTTATTTTTTTTAAATAGATACCTAATTATAGTTACACCGTACGTACATTTCAAAGAAAATACTTAGTCGACATTATCCTTTTAAAAGTTTCCTTAGATTTGTAACGTTATCGTAATTGCGGCAATCTGGCATACTTTGTGGATGTGTGGGTCGGTGGGTCGTCTTAGGGTAGAGTCACACAACTGTTACAATGAATAGGTACTTTCCATTATTTTGCTGCACTCGGCAACACAACAAAGGTGCAGGAATTCCCCGTTTGTCGAGATTTCAAGAAAGACTGAAGATTTTTGCACGTAGGTACCTAACTTTCAATATTGGACTCAGGCGAAAATGGATCTAGATACATTTCAGTCTGTTGTCGCTTCCAAAATCTTTCCACAACATAATACCTACCTAGCGTTTTGATCTTACTCTTTTCTTTTTCTGACATCAAGCGTAAACTGGTGGTACCTACTTGATTTACTCATACCCGCCCCTTGGTCTGTGAAGCCCAACTGAATCGGTCAGACGCCATTGTTTAACTATTGTGTCTACTTCGATACCTAACAGATGAAGGTAGACACATACTCGTAAATACATTCATCCATCTGTGTAACTTTCGCGTTTATTTTAGACGTAGGATAGAGATACAAACATTTCGCAAACGTTGACTGCACCAGCATGTGCAAATGCAGAAAGTTCTAAAAAAGTAAAACACAGACAGTTTGCTACTAAAATTACTCCCTAATCTTTTCTATAGTATAGTATTCAAATGTAAATAAACAGGTTTCCGTGAAGTAAGTCTCAAACATAGCTGGGCCGCGATTGTCCGCTGAGTTACATTTTTAAAAGTCGAACTGGGTGCAGTCCAGCAACGCCCTTGCATCTCATTTCCGTTCAACATTGCGCCGATTGCCTCCAAACTTAGAATATGCATATAAAAGTAGAAATTCTCGAGTCGTTTAATGTTTTAATACGAGGTTGTACCTACTTCACGGCAAGGCACGGCAGTACGGCTGTCACTAACACGATATGGCCCGACATCGACATGCAACATGTTCATAAAGTCGGCGCAAGCCTTCAGATTTATCGGAAATATTTTTCTTGTTTCCAGACATTGTATTCGTGAGTGTCCTCAATTTGCAGCATTACGAAATAACTAAATTAATGTTAGAGAACGGTAAACACGTGCTATGCGAAAAGCCTATGGGCATGACTTACAAACAAACTAAATCGCTGGTGGACCTGGCTCGTGACCGGAAAGTCTTCCTCCTAGAAGGCATGTGGTCGAGGTTCTTCCCTGCTTACGACGCTTTGGATCAGCACATATCTTCTGGCGGGCTTGGGGACATCTATCACATCAGCATACAGTTTGGGGTCGAAATTAACGACATTGAGAGGAACTTGTAAGATATTTATTGTCATTCACTGCTTCTACATAACCGCTGGAAGGGGATATTGTAACATACATTGTCACCATGGATTCATACATAATTCTAGGCCCTAGGCACATCCGAGCGTTGAATTTTATCTACAATAATAAAAAAATGAGTAAAAATGTTCCTTTAAAAAAAAACAACGTAGAAATAGATCCAGAACCGTGTATTGAATCCATGGTAACATCTTGTCTCTCGATATCTCTTCCACCGTGTATAATAAATAATGCTTTACCCAACATCATTCATTTCTTGTACAAACGCAATATCTATTAACTTTTAAATTGAGCACCGCCATAAACTATTTAATTAATAGTTCTGTTTGACTTCAACTCGATCATTTGTTTTTTGATATCGGTCGTCAATTTCAGAATGAAAGACTTGGGCGGTGGTGCAGTACTAGACCTTGGTATATACATGTTACAACTAGTGCAGTTCATATACAAGGAGCCACCGACAGACATCGTGTGCACAGGGCACTTGAGCAAGAGCGGCGTGGACGAGTCCATATCGTGCGCGCTTAAGTACAAGGATGGCCGGACCGCCACAATGTCCGCGCATACGAGAGCCAATATGACCAACAGGGCTGAAATCGTTGGCACTAAGGGAGCTATTGCGGTGAGCACCTATATAGTTTTACTACCTTTTGTGCGTAAACTAACGCTACTATCTTTAATACCCAATACAATTTCTGCGGAAAAATCCACAACAGTTTACCAACGGGACTCTTTTGATAACGTAACTCGGGCACCAAAAGATCCTTGCTTCCTTTACGTTGAAACAAATTTCATTATAACTTGTTTTATCAGACAGCCTGGATATTGTCCTGAGTTCTATCCAGACGTTATCGTGTTTCTTTGACTTTCTCAATAGGCTCGCTCCCAGCCCACTTATAACATGGGGCGTATATAACTTGTGAAAAATTGTTTTATCATATGAAGAGTTTATCCATTAGCCTGACAATATGAGTGATAAGTTTTTTAATTATCTCCTTTTGATCATGCAAGTCATGCCGTGGAAAAAATATTCGCCTATCACCATGATGTTACCCCATAGTGCTTTAATTTTTACATAACGAATCCGACAATCCACTTTCAAAGCACTGTGGTAGTTGACACGACATACTTTTTAAGAGCTGTCAAAACGCGGTTGTCTTATAGATTTTGTATGGCAATAGCACGCTGTGACGTCACTGTTTGGTCAACTTAACTGAACTATTAATTAATTTCAAAGGATATAAATACGAATTTGGCAGTTAATTGAAAATAAATCGGGGTTTCAGGGCCAAAATAAAGTTTTTTTTTAGAGATTAGTGTCTTGGAATTTTTGTTTTATGGTGTCAACTACCCTATTAGCAATCCAATGCAAATCATAATAATTGTTTGTACCATTCATTCTCGTTTGCAGCTGGACTATTTCTGGTGCCCCACGATACTGCAAATATCGGCGGCAAACAACACAGAATGGAGTTTACCCAAAGGAAAATACAAGTTCCATTTCCACAACAGTGCGGGGCTCAGTTACGAGATCCAAGAATGTTGGGACTGCATTAGTAAAGGTAAGACATGTCTAGGAATAAGTATTATTGCAACCGGTACTTAAAGTTCATAGTCAAAAAAACACCTACCTCTTATAAATTGCTTTATTTTCAAAACATTTCGTGTTACAATATTTTTTTTAAATTTAATTTTAAATAAGTCTGTGTTTACCTTCTTCAAACATAAAAGGCACGATCTTCGCGACTACTCTGTGTTGTTTGTAAGTAGTCATTAACTCAATATACATGTGCAAATAAGTACGCAACTCTTTGTCACCGTACTTCGTCACGTCACGTCTGAAAAATGCTAATTTCACGCTTTGTTTTCTTTGTGCAATCAATTTTATGATCATGAACAATGAGTTTTTATTACTTTGTCTTCCCCATAATACATTGTTTGTTCTGTTTCGTTTCAGGCTTGCTGGAAAGCCCCAAAATGAGTTTGGATGAGACGGTTCTACTCTCGAAGCTAACCGACACCATGAGAGCACAAGTAGGAGCCTTAGAAGCCGGATTAAATTGAGGAAACAAAATGTAAATGCCAGTACTACAACAATAAGAAATACTAGCCAATCCAAGTTTACATAATACTTAAACATATATCTACATAATATACGTAAAAAGTATTTGCTTTAATTATATTATATATTGTAATGCTAAGTGCCAGAGGAACAAAAGAGCTATGCGTTGTGATATTTTACCTTAATTCGGCTCGTACATGTTTATAAAAGTTACATAAAAGTACAGTATTTACCTCAACTAACTGTGATTATTAGCGTGTTGTGAGATGGTTGTTAAATGTTAATATTAAAAAAAATTGTACCGCACAAAATGTGAATTCTTTTTATTTCAAAATAATCTCGTATAATTTTAATACCTTTATAATTTATAATGATAGTCTCATGAAATAATAATCACCTCTTGTTATGAAGGATGACAAAATAAATTAGTTACGTATTCTAAAAAAGTGGCATTAAGCGTAGCCTGTTCACGCTGCGGACGTGTTGCGACGGAGTTATTTAGCGGGAAGTTTATTTGTCATAGCTCTCGAGCACTTTGCGGATGATGTTGGCTCCGTCGCGGATCTGTTGCTCGTTGATGACGAGTGGCGGCGCCAGGCGGATGCATTGCCCGTGCGTGGTCTTGGTCAGCAGACCAGCGTCGCGCAGCCGTAGCACTACGTCGTATGCTGAGATGCCTGCAAAGCAAACGGTCGTTTAGATAAAAACTTTTTTGCAAAATATAAAACTGACTTCAAAAACAAAAAAGTTAAAAATAACTTCAGCTTCAAAAGTCGGTGACTTTTTTTAGTTTGATTTAGTATTTTCGTCACCGACTCTGATCAAATTTAAATGGGACCACCTCAGGAGTAGGTATACTCTTTCAATTCAATTCATTTATTTAGTCAGACAAATAAAATATCCATAGAGTAATACACAACTTCGACGTAACATAAAAATATTAGATAACATAATCAAATGAAAAAAAAATTTTTAGAATAGGTCCAAAAATTGAGGAGAAATCGGTGAACATACATAAAAAAAACATAACACAACGAACATTATAACCTCCTCCTTTTTTGAAGTCGGTTAAAAACTAGCTTTTTTTTTTTTTTTTTTTTTTTTTTTTTTTTTTTTTTTTTATTTTTTTTTTTTAGGTGGGACCACTCGCAGTTGCAACGCGCTAAGGTTGCTTAACTGCTTAACCGGACAATCCTGTGGTGGCCAAAAATTACTTTAAGGCCCCCAGCCAGGGCTTACAAACTAAGGATTTAAATTAAATGAACGGTCACTAAGGGCACCCCCTGTGGGGTTCGGGCCTCGGCTTAGTGCGTCATTGATGAGAGGGCAGCAAGGGACAACAGGCTGGGTCGGATCATTAATTGGGGAATCGGTCGTTACATGCTCAGCGTCGCGGGCTGGCTCGTCGAGCAAGGGTCGGGCAGTGATGTTACTGGGGGGTCGCGGAGGGCCTCGGCGGCGGGGCCGGATTCGCGGTTTGTAACGGTTCTTGTGTCTGTTTTTGTGTAATGTGCTGGTTTCCCTACAACTTTCTTGGAGAAGGGTGATGGGATCATCGGGTGTGGCAAGAGTGAGCCTAGGACGGCGAATTCTAGATATCTTGGAGAGGGCGTAATTGGCTGCTGAGGAAATCAGGGGGTTTGGGTGTTTTTCGGCCTTATCGAAAAAACCCTTTGTTAGTCGTTTCATGAATTGGGCTATGGTGGGGATCTTGAGGTCAACATGGAGTTGCTCATTCCTAACGTACCATGGGGCTCCCGTGGCCTTTCGTAAAAATCGGTTTTGGAGGGTCTGCATCTTATGGAGGTGATAGGGTTTGGTATGCGCGAAAACGGGACATGCGTAAGTCATGATAGGCCTAATGCACGCGGTGTAAATACGCAATTTGCACCTAAGTGACAATTTGCTACGTGCGTTCAGGACAGAGTGAAGCCTACCGAGAGCGAAGGCGGCGCGCGAACGCACCGTCTTAATGTGCTCACTGAAGTTTAGGCGCTGGTCTAAGATAACTCCTAGGTACTTGGCTTGCTTTTCCCAAGGGATCGGCTTGCCAAAGTTGAAATATAGATCTTCACATTTAAATCAACGTCGTGTTTTGGATAACTGCAGCAACGAATCATATATCACTCAAATTGATGGTAAAAAAGTGTGAGCTTATATAAGGATGCAGTTTTGCGAGTCGTTAACCAAAAAATAATCTAAACAAATACAGGGTGTAAACAACCTCATCACGAAGCCGTCAACCAAGCATTCTGTACATCAAACTAAGTAACTTTACGCAAAAATTATTGTTGGGAAAAGACTTTTGGGGTGAAAAATCATGTTTTGTAGTAGAACTCAATGTAACGCACTCAAAACATTGTGCTGGTGGATGGATTGAATAGTACGGGGGTCGTGGAGGTGTTAGTAAAAATCTTCCATTAAAAACTTGTATTTAGTTGGAATTTTGACCCCCAATATCCCCGTAACTAGAAGGTTCCCAGGTATGGTGTAGAACAAAAAAGTGATCGCAATGACGGGGAGAACAAGTGCCTTTCGGCTTCGTTAAGAGGTTTTTTACACCCTTTATAATACGTACTGTCGTGAATAACGATGGCACACATGAGTCCCCTGCCGCGCACAGTGGTCAGCAAGTTCTTGGGGATCTTGTTCAGTTCCTCGACCAGTATCTTGCCAAGCCTCTCCGCATTTTCACATAGTTTCTCTTCTAATAGCACCTGATAGCAGAGGAAATGGGATAACATTATCGGTCAAGCATCGAAGACCTCCATAGAACAAGATTGCCGTTATACAAAAAAAGCAAGTGCGACTGCTGAACACGAGGTCCTGGGTTCGATTCCCAGGTCGGGCAAAGTTTGATTGGGGTATTCCAACAGGGATTTCCCTGTAGCTGCCTGTCACCCTGGATTTGTACCCCTACATCATCATAGACTGTCTAACCCTACCGGGATTACAGGCGTGATGTATTTAAGTAAAATGTATACCTTAATGGCTTCAGTGGCAACAGCGCAAGCCAAAGGATTGCCGCCATATGTAGATCCGTGAGTACCAGGCTTGATCACCTAAAACAATGAAGCGTGATAATATTATCATTTAAAAGCTGTCTTTTAGCGGTGGATGTAGGAAGAACGGTCAGCAACAAAAGTAGCAACTCATCAACATTAATTAATAAAACAATTGCACGAAGTTTGTACCTGGTACTGACTGTGACTCGGTAATTTGTTAAACTTGGCCAATACTTTACTGGCGTGTAGTACTCACGTACCTACTCATGAAAATGAACAACTTTTACTATGGGACACATAAAGTCGTGAAAAATATATTAACTTCTCCAAACATTATAGGCCGCGTAACTCGAAAAAATTTCGCTTAAAGCAATTTTTTTATCATATTTTCATAGTTGGTCCCGTAGTAAAAGTTGTTCATATTTATGAGGAGGTACTTCACTCCCTTAAAGACTTGCCCACGTTAAAGCCTGAACTTCGTAGCTGTTGTATAACAGCTAGGAAGTTCAGGCTCAGCCAGCATTAAATATTTAAAAAATATATAAGCGGGTTAACCAATCAAAGCAGGCGTTCGTTAAAAAAACTTACATCCATAACGTTACTGTTAGCTAAGACTGCGGAAACTGGCAGCACCCCACCACTGAGCGCCTTGCCGAGGATGAGGATGTCGGGTTTCACGCCTTCGTGGTCCACCGCCAACAGCTTACCGGTACGACCTGCGACAGACAAAAGTTAATCCTCATACAAGTTGAGTCTTCTTAAATCCTTGTTTCCAATTCATGATCAACTTTATACTAGTACAAATTAAATTCATGTTACATAAAATAATAATGATATCTATAGTTGTGCCTACAATAATGACGCGTAGATAAGTTACGACTCAAAACAGTATTATTGCAAAGATTCGATGCCTTAATAAGGTCAATGTAATGTAGGGTAGTGCTTTGCGTAAGCCAACTACCATTTTTAGAACACTGATAAAACCGTTGACGTCGCAAAACGAATGCTAATAAAAACAGCAAAATATTATTAACTAAGGTCTATAATCGGCCTATCACAATGGAAATGTTTTATTTATATCCTCCGTATCAAAGTTAAACGCAGTAAACACATTCATCTATCTATTGTTGACCCGCGGAGTGCGATAAACTTCGTCTTGACCTTTTTCATGTAAGTACTGGAGACTTACCCAAACCGGTCTGTACTTCATCAGCGATCCATAGAACGTTGTACTTGGTGCACAGTTCCCTCACTTTCCTCAAATAGCCGTCGTCTGGGATCACTGTTCCTGCCTCTCCTTGGATGGGTTCAACCATGAACGCAGCTACGTTTGGGTCTTGGATTGCCTTCTACGAATTGAAAATGGAATTATTACCTCATGTATAGCGTATGCTAGATTACAAAGCTCCTTTATAGTATGTACGTACCTCCAAAGCATCAGTATCGTTGTAAGGAATCAAGTGGAAGCCAGCCATGTAGGGCCCGAAGCCCTTGTAGCAGGTGGGGTCCGATGAAGCTGATACTGCAGATAATGTGCGGCCCCAGAAGTTGCCCTCGGCGAAGATTATCTAGAGTAAAACAAAAAAACTTACTTAGGTTCGTTTGCACGTAAACGTTTAGAAGACGGAACACGTATATTTCATGCTTTAAAAAAACCCCTAAAGATGCACTTTTCCCTCGGAACTGCAAAGAAAAATTAATGAGCCTTGCTGGCCCATGTCATGTCCGCCGGATTCCCAACGTCGAAAGGACCGGATTGTTCCAGTCTCCACGGAGTTTGATAACCCGTGATAAAAATAACTACTTGATAGACGCTGTACTTAGTCATTAAGATTTGAAGCCACATGTTTCAGCGCATAGAGGTCAAAGTTCACCTACATCACAAATTTACATTATGATTAATAATAAAATTATGATCGAGATTATAATAATACTGTGCAAATTTGCATGGTCCATTGTTAATTGATTTTATTTTCATTTGATGCGATATATGTAATACATGTTGCGTTAATTAAGAGGTTAGATAAATGTTATCAGATAAAGTATATTGTCCTTAATGCCATGTAGTTTCCAGGTTTGTAAATGTACAGTCAGCAACGAAACTCAATACTCACGTAACAAACAAACAAACGAAACACAATACTCACGTAGCGACGATCAGCCACAAAATTCGATTGCAATTGCAACTTCTTTAAAGTACATTTCACCAAAGTCTCAAACTCCATTTTCTTTGGTGAATCCTGCAAAAGCCGACCAGTGTTTGGGCAGCGGGAGTTTCCCCCCCCCCCCTCTCGGTAGTCTATATGAAAGTGCTTACCTTAGCTTGTCCATCGGGTATTTTCTTGACTTCATAGCCCCACTTCCTGGCAATCTTGCAGGCGCTCTCTCCGCCCTCCACACCAGTGTTCATCGGCAGTAGACGGTCGAAGCCGAGGAGATCCGTCATGAACTTCTCAAAGTTACCCAGCTGATCAGAGTAGAAGGCTCTAAAAGACGTTGTTTAGCTGATTAATTCACTTTAACAGTTACTTTTTAAAAGCAAAATTAGAAAATAGATAGATATTTAAAAAACAGTAAAACAAAAAAAACACGCTCCACGACATCCACAAAAGGCTAAGCAGAGGTGTACCTAATATAATACACCCACATTTCGCCAGTTGTGTAAAGTCCCTACTCCCTTGTAAATACCTAAGTACTGGAAAAAACCCAAAACCTGAGCCCGAACTGGGACTGAAAAATAGTGATTTTCTTGTTAGTGCTTTTATTCATATTTTCTCCTGTGTAGGTTTGGTGTGAACGTTTCAGGAGATTTCTTTCATGCTCGATTACAGCGGCCTGCAGAATTCTTCGAATAAAGAGAAAAGTGATGTTCAGTGCTTTGCTTACCTGGATACAAGAGTGAGTTTATCGGCTTGCTCCTTGAGAGCAGCTATGATCCTCGGGTGGCAGTGACCTTGGTTCACTGCGGAGTACGCGCTTAGGAAATCGTAGTATTTCTTTCCTTCTACATCCCAAACGAAGACCCCTGGAAAAAAGTAAGGTCAGCATAACTATGCAGCCAGCCTACACTTATGTTCCCATTTCTGGGACACAATCCTACCTCTGTATGACAGTGAGTGGGGTCTGTAATCCACCACGCTAGCCCAGTGCGGGTTGGCAGATTTAATATGTTTTCATAGTGTAAGAATTTAGGTACCAGAAAATCCGGGGTTGCGGGACTGTTCGAAAGAGATACCGTGACCCCGGAACACAAAGGGCGATGAAGGAACATGGATGGGTTTTAGTCAGTAAAAGTCTGACACTCCCTCCTGCTCCGCCCAGAGCGGGAGAAGTCATTTGATGATTTCCCATCCGAAAAAAAAACAAGTACAAGAAAATCAGAGCGGCTGGTAGTTTGCAATTGTGCATCATGTTTGTATTGCTGTAGCTATTTGCTCACAGGAGATTTAAAATATATTATCAGTTAATAAAGTTTTAATGTAAATCGCACCATAGGTACCTATAATTTCAAAATAACCATAAACATAGCTTAAGCAATTTAAAATTTAGAAGATGTAGTTTATTACTTATTTATTTTGTGTTTCGTTTCGAGATTTACCGTCGTCTAAATTTTTTTATGGCATCATAAAAAACCATTAAAATAATCTCTTGTTACGTTTATAATCAAATTTATACACAGTACAGTACAGTACAGTACAGTCGACAACACGTCAATGGTAACAAATTGACCTTGCGCTGACCTCAATAAAAATCTTTTCGCATTGTTTTTTAGGGTTCCGTACAAAAAATGATTTAAGTACCACTGACAATGCGCCCGATTGTATCATATCGTAGGCTGAAGCGACATAAAAAGGAGCGTCGCTTATTTTAATAATTATCATGTCCGACTGCAGTCTTACAGTCTTACTAAATATCTTAATGCTTATCTTAGGCTGGCGGAAAAATTAAAACAATATTACCTACCAGAAAACGTCACTGAGCTTCCCCGGGGAGCTTTCATTAGCGTTTACTAAAATCTAAACGAATAATAGCTCTGTGTTCCTACTCGAAACAAATTAATTCAGTGTTAATGATAGTTTTTACCCGTCCCATGATCCCACATTTAGAAATTGACAGCTAATTATGTAATGAGTTCGAACTTTAGTGTAACTATTCCGAGAATAAAACGACACTTTATTTGTACTTATTTAGTTAGGTACTAGGTCCGTAGGTACTCTTTAAAAATGGTCTAAAAGAATAACTAAAAATTTATAAAAATAAAATAAATCTTTATTTATACAAAATCATCAACCTTAAATACCAGACCAAAATGACAATGGCATCGATCAACAATTATGAAATCAATGACAGATCATTGTGACACTATTGTAATAGCAGACTAGGCCCCCAGAATGCATGAATTGACTGTTCATTACCCAGGGAAAATTAATGCACCTATACGCCTACAAAGGCTAGCAATCACGCTGAATCAATGTAACTTATTAGTTACATACTTAAGTACCTATTACTTAAGTACCTACTTATTTACCAGCTTTGTCATGTCTTTTTTCATTTGCAGTTAATAAAGCGTGTAAAAAGCCTCTTAACGAAGCCGAGAGGCACTTGTTCTCCCCGTCTTTGCGATATTTTTTTTGTTCTAGACCATACCTGGGAACCTTCTAGTTACGTTATTGGGGGACAAAGTTCCAACTTTTCCACAAGTTTTTTTTTACAAGTTTTTAATGTAAGATTTTTTTACATCTCCACGACCCCCGTACTATTCAATTCATCCACCAGCACATTGATTTGAGTGTGGTACATTGAGTTTTACCGTAAAACGTAATTTTTCACCCCAAAAAAAAATGTCGTTTTCCAGCAATAATCTTTGCGTAAAATTACCTACCTACTCAATATGATGTACAGAATGATTGGTTAACTTTGGCTTTGTGATGAGTCTGTTTACACCCTGTATACTACAATACCCAACAAAAGAACCACTTATATTATAAAAGAGTGGGTGTGGCTCGTGTATGGTCAGCAACAAAATTTAATTAACACTTCAGCTTTCATCGCCGTCTATGGAGTGTAGGTACTACGTGAGCTCGACTGCCGACCGCGTCGAAGGTTGTGTGTGATCTGATCGTGTTGGTGGAAGGGGAATTCTTTACCCAGCAGACTAGAGTGACACAAAATACTTAGACCAACAAAAAAAATACGCAGCAAGAAAAACCGTATCCATTTAAAAAATTAAATAACCACTGCTTAACCTTTTGACCGCCATAGTCACATATACGTGACAAGGAAGCGCGTCCTGTACGCGAAACGACACAAATATTTGTGACAAAATGGTAGGTGAAATTGTGACTTGGCGTGGGGAGCACGCGCGTCGCTGGCTAGGTCATTTTCAATCAGTTCAATTAATTTGAGAATAGACTTTCTTTGCCGACCGTACCTCTATATGCTGGATGCAACTCGCATCATTGGTAATGATAGGCATCACTGCCAATGTTGCGAGGTGCTTAGAAACTTTGTTTTCTGACCCCCACGTAGATAGATAGGCTGAATTACGTTACACAGCAAATCGATCTAATCTTTACAACCGCCCCGATGCGATAACTTGTCAAGGTGCAATCAATAACAGTAGAATACCTACGTATTGTATTTACACTTCATTGATAATAGGTAGAATATCTAGGCACGAAGTCGAAATTTCAACTTTACATCCATAAACGTAGACCGTTATGTAGGCAGATACTAAGTTGGCCGTGGCCTGCGATTTAAACAACAATGATAATTATTTTCCGCCATTTCTTTTATTTGGAAATGTATCTACGTTGGATAATTATCTTACATAAATAAAATAAAAATAATTAAGTAGCCCAGAGGTGTGCCTAGAGGGTTTTTCAAAAAGAATACTTGACAGCTAGGTGAGTAGGGCGTGACGAGAAAATGCTAAGAAGGACTTGTTACCCGTCGCGATGGTGACAGTCGAGTGTTATATTTGAAAGGTTTCAGATAGGAGCCCTTCGGGTACTTACAGGCCCACTTTAATTTTTCAAAAAAGGCCAAAATTTTATCTCATCGTGCGGGGCTTGAACCAAAACGACTTTAACAGGCTTGTAACATTGGCCTTTCAGTCCGTTCACTCAATCTGACGAAGATGACTACATAACATTACATCACGCCTGTAACTCCCGAGGGTTAGACAGAGGTGTACCCATTTAAACACCCTCATTTCGCCAGTTGGCTGCTACTGAGAAATTTCTGATGAAAAAACCCAATTACACTTTGCCTGACCTGGGAATCGAACCCAGGACCTCATGCTCAGCCGTCGCGCATTCGAGCACTAGACCAACAAGGCAGTCAACGCTGATCATTAAACAAAATAATATAATTTGGATATTATAAACCCTTTCAATTTCCAAATAAAAGGATATTTATTTAGCAAAATAAAAGGCAAGGAACACTTTCAGAGAGAATAGGATAGTTTTAAATTCACAAACAGATTTTTAAGATCTAGTGCAACCCACAACATGTTCGTCAAGTGTTGTCGTTTTGGTTCAGGCTCCGCACAATGAAATGAAAAGCAACATTGATGAAGATCCCGTTCTTTTGGCCTTTTTTTTAAACTGAAAGATGGCCCCTGTCCGAAAGCCAAAAGGCTTATAATTATGATACTTTTCACGCGCTCCCTTCTCAGCTATCAAGTTCTCATGCTGAATATACTGATTGAAAAACTCTCTGGTCTAAGATAACAACCTAAGGCCCTTAGCTACCGGCTAATTAATATTTGCCTCTATCTTTTCTTTCAGTTATCAAGTTAATAAGCATTTCACCAACCAAAATCGCTTAGGTTTGGTAACTTAAATCATCCCAAGTCACAAAAAAAAATTTGGGTGCTCTCAGTAGGCACTTAATTTTTTTTTTCCTGGTACTCAATTCCCAGGTTTTTATTTATTTAGGGTCTTGAGCTTACCTTCACCACGGGTGAGGGCGACGGGCACGGGAGCGTAGTTGCGGCATCCGTACTTATCTTCCAGAGCGAAGATCTCCTCCGACGACAACTGCTGCTCGTTCTTGCCAACCATGCTGCACCAAAAAAACAAATTTAAGCCTGCTGACCAACCAACCAATTTGACTCTGCTGAATTTACTAGAAAATCCTCCAAAATCTAGTTCTTAATTCATAAACCCCACAACTAAAAACTCCACTTTATTATAATTCAGTAAATACGTACTTTATTTCGTAACTTGACTGAATTTTCTGTAACTAAGTAACTAGCTATTACTTCGATGCCTATCTTAACTGTAATGGCAAAAATTAACAATCATGTGACTTTATATAGGCACCACCACGATCAGACAATAAAGAGCTTAGATTACAGCCTCCACATAGATATAGGTACGTAATAATTAAATAAATATGTACTTATTATTAATCTCATTGTGCACGGTGATAAACTAACAAGTGACTTATTGTTTAATTGATTACTTAACTAAAGGTCAAAGAAATGAGACCGAAACCAGTTAACTAAGAATATCAAGTAAACAGATATAAATTCCCATTTATAAAGGAGTCGGTAAACTCATATTTCACTCGATGTCACTAAGATTTAATTATTAACTAATATTTCATTCATGTGTCTGTGAATGAGCTACTAAGTTACAAATAAATATTCCGTTAAGTAAACAAAGTATGATAAACTAAATTAACGATTAATTGAAAGAAATGCTGATGAAATATCTACCTTTCGATTGTTATTTTCATTTTTAATATCGTTGAGTAACTAAACTTCGGGTAGAGGTGTGTGGAGGTGCCCCAAGAGAAGTGTGTCTGCGTCCGAAATTGTCCAATGACTGATGAATAAAGATAAATTGCTGCCGTCGGAAAAGTACAACGAAAAAAGATTGTTTACTGTCTCGATGTTACGTCATACGGCCCCCCGGACTGATAATATCAATCGCCAGGCATACGTCACTCGCATTCAACACGTTTATCATCATAACAAACGTTGTCGACAGAAAGCATTATACACCTATCTAAAAAACTTTCCATTTGGAAAACTTTGGAGGAGCTCGTGACTAAATATAAACAGCCGTCCGGGGTGGATCTTCAGTGGATAGGGTGACCACCGATTACATACCCAATTTCCTCAGCCGCTAGCCGTTGGTCTCAGAGGTAATTTCTAGATCTTTGACGGTCGTGACAGGTAGTCAGTGGCCCGAAAGTGACAAGTAGTAAGTACACGTCTGTCTTACCAAGGGTATCGTATTACCCAGTACTGACTGGGTTGTGGAGGTCAGATAGGCAGTCTCTCGATGTTAAAAAAACAGGTATTCAACTGCATCCCGTTAGACTGGAAGCCGATCCCAACATAATAATACGTAGTTAGGAAAAGGACAGATGACGTTCATTTTTCAAAAAGGGCCATAAACACACAACAGACTATTCAGCAACGTAGATTTTTACTACGGGGCCTAATCGTTCTATAATATGATAACGGGCTACTACGGAACCTTCACTGCGCGTGGCCCGACACGCACTTGGCCGGTTTTTTACAGTTTGATTTTTTCACACTTTCAATGGGACTGTAGACCTGAGTATATGGTTTTAATAGCAAGTCGATACCTCTACGCGTTCCCGAGATAAAGGGACAGACATACAGACAGACGGACAACAAAGTGATCCTTAATGGGTTCCGTTTTTTCCTTTTGAGGTACGAAACCCTAAATATGACTCAAAATCAGTTTAAATAGGCTGCACCTACCTTAAACCAAAATTTTCAGTAAACAGCAAGATCGCGCAGAATAAATAAAACTGATTCATGTCTAGCAAGTCTGTTTCACAAAATAACATCCTAAACGATTGCAACTCGAGCATAGTTTCACGAACCTGTTGTTTTGCTACCTACATAATTATCTATTTTAGGTAATACATATATGAGTAGGTATCTAATTGAGAAGTAACGATGGCAAAATATTGATAACTATCCTACCTACCTACCTACCTATCTATCTAAAAACAATCGTGCTAATCGCGTAAGTCTCACCTAGATACCTGTTAGTTTTATGCGTGGCTGCTATTTTGAAAATAAAATAAAAATGGCGGAAGTAGGTAAGGCAGGCCATGGCGTCATATACCTAGGTAGAATATTTAAGTAGAAGAAGAGAGATATTTTCTCGTTATTTTCTTTTTAATTTTTGGTATTTAATAAAATATCTATTAGTTTATTTTATCTGTTTATGTGAGTATCTATTAGTATCAATCTAGGTATATACATGATCGTTAACAAGAAATTAGTTTTTTAGACATTATTTTGTAGCCTATCACTACGTTTTTCTATATTTAACCCAACCATTGAATGGTAGAGAATGCGTTGTGGCATTAAGTCCGCCTATGTATCCTATTGTAAATGAAGTTTAAATAAATAATATTCAAACCCCTTTACCTAATAACTTTTCTAAAGGCATAGGTCACATCGTGCAAGTGAAGTGCTACTGACATAGTTTTTTAAGTTGCTACTAACAATTTTTTTTTATTAGTATGTATTTTTAGGTTAAGGTATTTATTTATTTAGTAACTAATTCTTTGCTCATTCTATAATGGGTTATTCTTTCATTTTCTTCTCTCGTAAGAGAGTACAAATGCAAACTTGGCTTCGGCCCGTGGGTAGGCCCACGGGCCGAAGCCAAGTTTGCATGGGGAAGTTTAAATGGATTAAGTTGATGATATTGTACAAGAAGTTAAGAATTTCCGGGTGTTGCGACACGTGTTTAGAATTGTGGCTTTTTGGAGCAGGTGAAGTGTGTGGGGCGAAATGTGTACCTGAAGTGTTTAAGCTTTGCATAAGAGATTTCGGTACGATACCAGTGGAAGAGAGCACTATAGGGACGATGTGGACGGTTTGTTATTATAGGTACACACATGCCGTTTGTTCAACATGGTATGTCATTGTCTAGCTATTATATCAGACGCGGATGCGATGAGGTTTTGTATAACAAAGGGGGTGACTATGACTATTATCAACACATCACATTAGACAATCATAAGTACTTAGGTGATACCGTATCCACATAGTTAAAATCTCTATTAACATTTTCTGATAATATTTTTTTCTATTGATATCTGATAATAAAATTCTAAAATACAATTTCTTTGCTTATGTAATTAATTTTATGCCAAAAAATAATGCGTCATATTGTAAGCAGTATGTTCAGTTGACAATATTACGACGACAGACGACGACGCGACAACGCGGCAACGTTATTTCGACAGTTTACAATCAGACTAGACAGATTACAATCTGATGGGTTTTACAATTTGACGCCGACATAATGTACCTATTGCATAATCTACCTTTTCTGTGACACTGGGAGTCAATGTGTGTCAGTTGGTATGTTGATAGTCCGCTTGATAGCCAAACAAGGGGCTTCTCGGATAAACGAGTTTGTCATCTCATTCCTATGAATAACTTGTGTATCTAAGACGAAAAGCCCGGTGATCTGTAATTCAAAACCCCAGGCTCCTACTTCAGACACCATTCTTTATTTAGTAATACTAAGTATAATTATCCGTGTATAGTTAACCTATACGAAAATTAAGTAAGTAGGTATGAATGGGGAAGGCTGGTCAAAGCTGATTGTAGATGGCGCGTCCATAGCTTAGACCTAATCTGACCAATGAGGTTAAATTATTTTGAAATATCAAATGACATTGACAGATTTTCAACCAATGGCGATGTTTGGTTCATGCGATGCTAGCGCCATTAGTTCCACAGTTGCCCACCCCATTGTTTACCTACGCCTAATATTGTAGGCTACTCGAACAAAACGTGCAGAATTTGTTTTGACCACCACTCGCCCAGATAGATGCTGTGTCCAATCCTGACCAGCCACAAAATCGATAGAACCTAAAAAGTCAACACACTATTGCCAGTGCTGCTCTATATTGTACACAGTGTAAACACTTTTATAAACAATTTATCCTAAAACACTTTTAAAGATCAACAAAATCATCGTTCCTAACACCTAACTGTGAGTTCTTAGAACAAAACACATAAATATAGGTAATAAACGCATGCTGCACACGAGGATACAATTTAATCTAACTATTTACTTAACACTGTAATCTTTTCCGCACTAACTACTCAGAAATTATATTAAATTATGACCTGCAGACGAATATTAAAATTCATTATTATCTCTACATAATTCCTATCGCGATCAACTTTATAATGTACCAACTTACATACATAGATACACCTAGTTATTTCAGGGGAAAGATTTAGAGATTAGACCGTGATTAAATATGTATAAGTAAGTAAATTACTCCACGTTCACTAGACCTGACAAAGCCGAACCAGATTTTGGTGGTTTCTTTATTTATACGTATGTCTCGTACTTATCTTGACTAAGCACATACAAACAAATTAACAGTTTATTGTGCTTAGATTAAATTTTACAGAGGATATTAATAGGCCCGAAAATTAAAAGACCTTCAGACGCAGACCTTCACCTTGGAACAGCCTTCACTGTGTGAAGATGTGTCTTCATGATCGTAAAAACAACATTACACTTCCAAAATGGAAAATGGAGTCTTTAAAAATTGGCAGTGCACTACTATTTAAATATGAGACTCAATTTCAGGGGAAGGTATAACTCTCCCGAGTGTCGGCGCAAAACTGAAAGTCGATAGATTTAGCGGGGCCCCAATGTGCCCTAGTGTCGTATCTAACATGGGTTTCAGTCGCCCTGGACGTCCGCCAAATGCGCCGCCCCCTTACTGAACGAACTAGCTGTTGCCCGCGAGCTTCGTCCGCGTGAAATTATTATAAAAATATTATTTTGTTAAAAGTTTCTTCATGGTCACTAATCTCATGGGTTTTACCCCATCGTGTGGAGTATCGTTGAATAGGTATTTTAAAATGACTTTATTATTTTTCAATTTAATGCTCCATTTACGAAATATTAAACGTTAAAGTGCAAATTTTTGTTCCAGTAGGGCTAAGGCGACACTCGATTGAATAACTTTTCATGAAATCATTCAACAAAGTCATTCAATCGAGTTACGTGAACTTGGAGGGTATTATTGATGATTTTGAAGATAATAATTCTGTAACTACATGTCATAAAGCCGCAAATAATATTTTTATCAACATACAACCTAGCACTGGCCTGCAAATTGCAAAAAACGTAAGAAAATTTTAATTTCACGGGCTACCCTGGAGCATTAGCCTTAAGATAACTTTATTAGTTTTGCTAACTTAACTTAACTTGGGTGTTGGATAATTTTGTACAAAATACAAAATCCTTAGAATAAATCCTTTAGTGACTAAGATGAAGTAGTTGCTTTGCTTGTTTATAACGGGTGAAGACTTGCATTGAAAAACAAATTCTAAAATAAAAAAACTAAAACAAATATATTTACCTACCATTAACTATATTCAAAATAGAGAACAACAGAATCGTTCTATATTCATTGTGAAAACGGGCTACTACGGAACCCTACACTGCGCGTGGCACGACACGCACTTTGCCGGTTTTTCATTAGAAAAAAATGTTGAAGATCACGATAGATGACGATTCAAGACTTGAACAGGCTTATTTTTTGGTTTTCAAAGTTATAACTATAATAAATACAGGTGGGTCAATGACCGCTATTGCGATCTTATCTGGCAGCATAAGTACTTACTTTTATTATGTTCAGCTTTCCTCCGGGTCTTGAAACAATGTCAAATAGTTCGAAAATAATCGGCGTAGCAAGTCATCCCACTTAAAAGTTTCGAATTCCAGTTTCCACTCAAACTAGCTAGCGTTCACAAAACTGAAACGATGATGAGCCCGCGTGTAGCCAAGTTGGTACTTTACTGAAGTCTGCAATGGCCTGAAGCACCTGTTCGGTACCTATTTACCTGTTATGTATGTAAGAAAATTATCTGCGCACGTGCAGGTAATGTAGACACACATATTGTACCTAAGCTTTGCGTAGGTAAGATAGATAAATAGATAGATAGATAGATAAACCATTTATTTAGTGCACACCAGCTCAGTTTATTGTACAGGTAGGTCGGCTGCTTGTACTTTATAACTCCAAAAAGTATGCATACCAAGTGCAACTTACGCCGCGACTTCATCTTGAGAATACGTGCTTATTTAAGAATGGCGTTACATGACTTGGTGGGATTGAGAAACAGAATCGAGCGCAGGCATTTTGCACCCTCTGAATAAGTCGTTCAGCTCTTGCCAGTATCCGAGGACCAATCTGCGTGGTTTAGGTTAGATAGCACGAGTGACGGAGTGACTCAACCAGCTGGATACGCAGCTCCTCTGATAGATAAGGCCTTATTTTATAAAGGACTTTAAGCCGATAGAAACAAGTGCGCACTCGCCACGCATGACTCTGCCACGTGCGCTTCGTATCTCAACCCAACGTCCATGTTCAGACCCAGATTACGTGCCTCACTGACTCGACTGACCGACTCACCCAGCAGGGTAACATTAAGGGATGCCGGCACTGCGCTGATTTGGTTCCTGGTTCCAAACAGCATGTATTTGGTTTTAGTGGGGTTAAGTACTAGACCGTTATTTTCTGCCCAGCATGCTATTCTGTCAAGATCTTCGTTAAGACCCTTTATCGTGATGTCATAGTCACTTGGCTTAAAGGAGATATAGACTTGCACGTCATCAGCATATATATGGTACCTACATTTCTTCAGGGAACTTATGATATCCGCACAATACAAAATAAAAATAATGGGGCCCAGTATTGTGCCTTGCGGGACTCCCCTGTAAACAGAAGTGAGTGATGAAACAAGAGATGAGCCATTGCTCAGTCGTATTTCCACATGCTGCTGACGGTTGGTAAGATAGCTTTGGAACCAGTGTATAGTATTTTGGTCAAATCCATCCATAGCAGTAAAGCTTTGATAGAAACAAATCTATATTTATGCAGTCAAAGGCTCGCGAAAAATCAAGTAGGACAAGAAGTGTGCATAGGCCCTTATCCTGTGCTGACAGAATGTTATCTGTCACGTCCAAAAGAGCCGTAGAAGTACCACGCTGTTTGCGAAAACCTGACTGTAGCTCAGGCAGAATGTGTTTGTCTTCTAGATACTTTGACACCTGCTGACATACCGCCTTTTCAGCGATGTTAGAAAGGCAAGGCAGAATACTGATAGGCCTCAGGTCTTTTAAATCTGTTGGATTTGCTTTTTTAGGCAATGTCCTTACGATAGCAATTTTCCAGATGTCAGGGAAAGTTGCTGAGACAATTGATCTGTTCACAATGTCGGTGATGTATTTTAATGTATGTGGGAGTGTAAGCAAAAGCATATTCAGGGTGACCTTATCACAGCCTTCAGCGTTAGATTTTAGGTGGCGGAAGTATTGCAGAATTTGATCAGCAGTTACTGGTTGTAATGAAAAAGCGAAGCTATCATCACCATAATGATGAGATTCAAAAAAAGTGCGTTGCGATGTATTGCAGACAGGGTCACCAGGAACACTCAAAAAGTGATTATTGATTTGGTTTGGATCTCTGACGTGGGTAGGAAGGTCATCAAATTGTTTCTTGGGTAATACAGTTTTTTTTTTAATTATTCCTTAATGTTTTAGGATCCTTGATTTGGCCATTAATATTGAAGTTGAAATACGCAACTTTTTCTTTAAATATGGAAGTTACCACCAGAGGTTTCAGTTGTTTGTAGTATGCCTTTTTAGAGTCTGATTTCGTTTTACGGTATTTGGTCAGAGCGTCATTTCGCAAGTGCATCATCAACTTTATTGTGTCTGTTATCCAGGGATAAGACGGTTTCTTAATTAAACATTTCTTGACCGGAGCGTGCGCATCGTAAATCGCTAAGGTAAGGTAAGTAGGCACTTCAATATTTCCAGGTGTATGGTTACAGCCTCCAGGAGTACTAATACAAAATGTAAATCCGTAAGGACGGCGAGCCACCCTAGGCAGTGTACCCCGAAGCGTATTGCCAAACTGTATACTGACCCAGACACCCATAGTCCGTACTGAACTACATCGTGCTCATTGAAATCACAAATAAATTGGAGCAAAGTACATACGAGCTCAGAGCAAGCTGAGAAGGTACCTATGCATTTTATCGCAACAAATTGGATCAAAGTACTGAGCTCAGAGCAATCTGAGAATGTATGCATTTTGCTCGCTTGTATGTAAAGCAAACTGTGACACGCGAATATCTGTCAAGCGCGGATCCACCCTTGTGGGCACCATGGGCATAACAACCCACCTAATTGAGGTCGATAGTCTGATGTTCAACACAAGGCCATAATAAATTTCTTTAATTCCTGAAATGCGACGTCGCAGTTCTCGTCCCAACAGAATTGCCGCTTTTCCTCAGTGAGTTTGTGCAAAGGTTTTGCAATGTCGGCAAAATTCTTGACAAACCTTCTATAGTAGGAGCACAAACCCAGAAATGCTCTGACCTGTGTCTTGTCTTTCGGAACTGGCCAATCCTTGACGGCGACTACTTTTTCTGGGTCTGTTTGAACACCCATGGGCGTGCGCTACGAAGAGGCAATTAGACAAAGCCTACCCTACCAACTGGGGCAATTATTATAACTAATGAACTATGTAATAAAATAACACTTTGTACAAAATATTAAAAAAAGTTCAAACTCCTGTTCGAATACTTAGAGCAATATTTCGCGCCCGTGTTACGTAACTAACACTGTACTGGAAGTTGCTACGAAGCTCGACGCTCACCCGCCGGACGCATTTTATTATATAGGCAAATAGTCTACTCGCCTATAACCCATTGATAAATTTACGCACACAGCAGCACATTGGTGCATATTTTCGTGTGTATGAACCGCACACATGTATAGATTGCAGCCATTTTTGGGCGGTAACTCCTGCGAGTGTAGCTGGGCTATGATTGGCTGCTACAACACAAGGCCAGGATTCAAGGTGGATGTTCATTAGCCCGCGAAATTCAAATTTCCTGACGTTTTTTGCAATTTGCACGCCAGTGCTAGGGTGTGTGTTGATTAAAATAATGATTCCTGGGGGTTATTGGCGCGTATTATTATTGTAATAATTAATAATATTATTGATATTATATTTTTCTTCATGGGTGTCGTTTTCGTGGTTTTTGGGGTTGGTGATAATGAAAATGAGGTCAAAATGAAAATCCAAGATGGTGCCGGGGAAAATTTTCAGTTTTTTCTTCATGGGTGTCGTTTTCGTGGTTTTTGGGGTTGGTGATAATGAAAATGAGGTCAAAATGAAAATCCAAGATGGTGCCGGGGAAAATTTTCAGTTTTTTCTTCATGGGTGTCGTTTTCGAGGTTTATGGGGTCGCTGATAATGAAAATGAGGTCAAAATGAAAATCCAAAATGGCACCTACGAAAATTTTCGGTTTTTTCTTCATGGGTGTCAGTTTCGTGGTTTTTTGGGTCGCTGATAATGAAAATGAGGTCAAAATGAAAATCCAAGATGGCGCCGATGAAAATTTTCAGTTTTTTCTTCATGGGTGTCGTTTTCGAGGTTTATAGGGTCGCTGATAATGAAAATGAGGTCAAAATGAAAATCCAAGATGGCGCCGACGAACATTTTTTTTTGCTATCATTATTTCGTGGCCTACCCTTCGTGAAATACCACTGCACGTCACTGTGAACACCTGCCCCCGAAACTATGTGTCCTAGTGTTCACTTCTTGTCTGAAAAACGAGCACTTTTTCGGACTTAACTTGAGATTTGCTGTTTGGATTTTCGACAGTACTTGGTTGAGGTTTTTAAGGTGATCTTCAAATGTACGGCCCACGATGATTATGTCGTCTAGATAGACAAGACATGCGTCTCCAATCAATCCGGCGAGTACTTGCTCCATCAGCCTTTCAAACGTCGCAGGAGCATTGCACAAACCGAATGGCATAACTTTAAACTGCCACAACCCTTTTCCTGTTGAAAATGCAGTTTTCTCCTTGTCCTTGGGGTCTATTTCTACTTGCCAGTAGCCACTTTTCAGGTCAAGTGTGGTAAACCACCCACCCACCCACTTCATACCAGTCAGCGTATCCAGTGTGTCATCGATCCTAGGCAGCGGGTAGCTGTCCTTTTTCGTGACATCGTTCAGTCGTTGGTAGTCCACACAGAAGCGCATACCGGCTGCATGCGCTTCCTTTTTCTTTACCAGGACCACAGGAGAACACCATGGACTGGATGAAGGCTCTATAACACCGTCCTTCACCATTCCCTCAATCATGGTTTCCACCTCTTTTTCACGTGCAACTGGCAGTCTTCTTGGTCGCTGACGGTGCTAACTCGTTACCTGTATTAATCTTGTGCTGAACTAGTTCAGTTCTCCCTATGTCAGCATCATTTGAAGAGAAAGTGTCGGCGTACTGAAGTAACATCTTCTTAGCCTTGTCCATTTCCCTTTAGTTAAACCGCAGTTTTCCAAAAGCGTTGACACGTCAAACTTCAGACTACGAATTTTATTTCCGGTAGGCTGATTTTGCAATTGACGCATCCAAGCTACTTCCTCGCAAGTGCCGATCAAGGTGCCCTTCTTAATCACTTGCTCCTTGACACTTGGATTCAGTATGCGTACTGCCGAGACGTTGGTGGCCTTGACCAGAGTCCGTGCCATCTTCCATGGAAAGTCATTGTTCACCCTTTCTATCAGAACACTTCGATCTTTTTGTCCAGAATTCCGTGGTAGACTAATTGGCACAATCGTTTCTGATCTGCGAGGAAGAACAATCTCCTTCAAGCAGTATACTTTTCCTGATGGTGCACCTTCCATGAAGACTTTCTCTGAACCACATTTCAATACTCCTTGATTAACGTCGATCGATATTTCCGCATAAAATCAAGCCCAAGATGCTATCATCCACTATGTCGGCCACGATAACATTGTGCTTGTAAAATCTGTCACCCAATTTTAAATCCACCTCCTTCTTGCCTCGGACGGTTATGTGCTGACTGGTAGCTGTTAGTAATCGTATACGGTCGTGGTTACCGAAGTAGCCCCAAGAAACCGACTTGCTAGGTGAGAATTGACGACCGTGTGAGAAGCTCCAGTAACCAACGTCAGTTTGCATGGTGTTCCGTTGACTTCGCCTTTGATGGTCAGGCTGTTCCCGTCATGTGTTTGCGAGATCAAGATTCTCGGGGCTCTTTCATTACCAGCCAGCACTCGCCCCCCAGTCCTGGCATTTACTCGTTTCCCTGCTGTGGCTGGGCAGTCACTTCAGCCACCCTTTCCTGCTGATCTTCTCTCGGGGTGCTGCGCTTAGGACAGCTTGACCGAAGATGACCCCTTTCTCCACAAGTGTAGCACCTAGAACTGTACCCTTGCGGGCGGTCGCGTACTGGTGATGCTACAACCTCCCTGACGCGGTGCGTTCGGTGGTCCTGCCGCACTGCCTCTACTTCTAAGGCATGAGCCAAGGCGTTTTTCAGCGTCTCATGGTGCCCAAGTCTCACAGCGGCTCTAACTTCCAAGTCACGTATTCCATCAACGAACGCTTGTATCAGATTCCCATCTATAAGTGCAGGGGCAGACTGGTATGCTTTTCGAACCAGCTTTTCAACTTCCAGGGCCCACTGCTGCAGGTTCTCGGCACTAGCGGGCGGTCTCGGAGGCCCAAGGTGAGCGCGGTCATGGCTTGCGGTTTTGTCCATCCATTCACCTTCATAACGGCCTCAAATTGAATTTTATAAGCCGACCACGAAGATGTTCCATCGAATGGAGGCACCTTAAAGCCCCGCGCTGAAGGTGCAGCAACTACTGAAGCCACAGTCACGTCTCCAGTCTTTAGTTCTCCCAAAGCCTTTTTCACCCCAGCGATCTGAACTTCGGCCTCTGAGATAAGGTTCTCGTGCTTGTGAACCTGATCCTTCATCACCTTCAGATCTTTGTGAAAAGTTGCATGAAGATCCTTTATGAGGAGCATCTGTTCTTTTTGGCGGCGGGCCTGCTCCTCTTTATCTTGCTGCAACTGCTCTTCCAACCGGCGAGCCTGCTCCTCTTGAGGGCGAGCCTGCTCCTCTTGAGGGCGAGCCTGCTCCTCTTGACGGCGAGCCTGCTCCTCTTGACGGCGAGCCTGCTCCTCTTGACGGCGAGCCTGCTCCTCTTGACGGCGAGCCTGCTCCTCCTTATCTCGTTGCAACTACTCCTGTAACTGGCGAGCCTGGTCCTCTTGACGGCGAGCCTGCTCCTGTAGCAGCGCCATTAAAGCTGACAAGTCTGGCGCCACTGATGCTGGAGAAACTCCGGATGGGCCAGCGACTGGCACTGACGTAGGCTGGACACCACCCGGTGTCTGTGTCGGAGAATCTCCAAACCGGCTTTGGTCCATGTTCTGCTGTCGCTGACTCCTGGTACGGATCCCGTCCGTGTCGTCCTTTGGTAGAATTGGCATAATTTATCCCTCACTTCTGACACCAATTTGTTACGAGTTGGGTATGGGATAAATTAATTACTATCGATTAAACAACAAATAACTTTAATAATCACAAAACACTTAAAACTTAATCACAAGTACACTACTGATCACTATTCGCTTAGTTATCGCACTTTTAGTTCACTTCGATTCCCTTCGTTGTGTAGCCAAAATCAGACTCACTCCTTCCGCAAACACGTCGACTATTTATATGGCGACCGAACGTTTAAGAAAGATCCACGACTTCCTAGAATCTTCTAGACAATTCCATAGTGGGTCATTGTCCTTCGAGAAACTTCCACAACTTGTACAAAGGAAAGAAGTAGGGACTTTATGCCCTCGGCGTAAGGTCGAAATTACAATGACAATTCCAGATGTTCTTTTGTAGGTAGTTTGCGAACTTGTACCTACATTATTCGAGACTCGTTCTACCTACCTACCTACTACTACCTACCTACTTGTAGGTACCTACTACCGTAATTGTAGGTACGTACGGGTACGACGTAACAATAGAATACCCGCGACTATACTTGCGTGTTATAGTCGCAGGCAATGTTTAATTTGTAAATGATAGATTTAATTGGCGTCAGAGCTCTGTTTTTTTACTTTTGGGACCCTCTCCCTTGTCAAAGCTATAGCTACGTCCGTGCTTGGGGGTGCACTTGCACACCCCTAACGGAAAAGAAAATACATAGAAAAACAAGTGAATCCGTGCCATAAAGATATTAAAAATTTTAGACATCGCTTCGCTCGCTCGTACTCCTATGGTTTCTCCCTATTTGAAAAAATTAACCAAAATCCGAAAATATTCCAATTTATTCGGGCGCTCTCATACCTCATAAGTCCTTTGCATTGTAACAAATCTACTTGCTCTTATTAAATAAAAGGATAAGCAGATTTGTTCAATTAAAATTTAATGAGGGAAAGATTTACAAATGGGATAAAACAATACAGCTAAATATTAAAAACCTACCTAGCACGCACTCTAGGATTGTTTTTCAGTTCTCGCACTTAGTTGGTTAGGAAGTTTTGCACTGTAGGAGAGACGGGAACAGGCGTCAGGGTAGCAGGTCAATACCTGGGCAACTTCGAGGTTCAGCTTCTGGAAACCTCTGCAGGAAGGGCGTCGTGCAGATCTCAGAAACCACCAGGTCAGCTCTGTAGTAAGGCAGGCGAGACAAGTAGCAAAACAGCTTCAGAAGATCGGGAGTAGAGGTTCCAGATCCGTAGATAACTTCCGAAGATCGGGAGAAGAGACACCGGGCGGAATCTTTAGTGGAATCCCCTGGGTAATATAAATATGTAACAGCAAAAACCAAACTGTTTTCTTATGCAGATTCAGATTCAGATTCCATCGTAGACCTTCTCTAGCGGTTCGTCAGCTCGTTTTCCAAGTAGTCCTCCTTTTTTTTTTTCAAATCTTAGTTTTTTTGTAGCCATCAACTCATCTGACAAGTGTGTTGAGGACAGCGCCATCTGTGCACATCGGGAAGAACTACGAGGGCCTCGCGTCGAAACATTCAACATCTTGAACACACTGCGCACGCCAAGCCAAGCAGCAAACTACGTAGCTCATCCAACAACGACGAGATGGCGCTGAACCGTGGATATAAAAGGCTGACGACGACCTCCATGCGCTCCCTTTCCGACTCTTCACGCTGCCGCGACCACAAAACACGAACTGAAGTCTATCATTGTGCTTATTTGTAAATCACAATAAATTCCTTTCACTAGAAGAATAAACCAGTCACTTTGGTCATCATACCTGATTTGCAAAACCCTATAAAATAAGGAACACACCTTAACAAAGTGTAGTCGGCCAGGACTTATCCATGAGTGCGTAAAGATTTTTTTAGATATAATTTAATTTTAAGTTATTTAGTAAACAATCGTAATAATCTCTATAATACAATAGCTAAAACACATATTGATAAAAATAATTTAAATTTTATAAACCAAAATCATCATAGACTAAGGTAGGAAGAGAATTAAAAAGTAATTGACAGTTTCACAATTTGGCTTGTCACAACATGAAAATTATGATAATATTTTATTTCAGCAATTTTTAAGTTAATGAGTCGTAATTACATCGATTTGTTGAGTGTAAAAATATAAACAAATAAAAAGGATGATAAATAGTATTATAAATGATGAATATAAAGTGTAAGTATAGCATAATACTATAATCTCCAGTATTTCGAGTACTTTCCCTCCAGATGGCATTGAAAAATTCCACCCTGTAAATGTAATAGAAACATACACATAAAATACATATTTACATAACATATAAGTATTTGTGTTTTATAAGTCTAGAAGGCTTTAATAGATTAAAGACTGGATAAATAAATTATCTTTTTGCATAAATCTTAAACCAAGGTGCATTACGATTATAACGGCCCAAGATTGTTTAGTCCGTCTCGACACTCGCGCTGCACACACACAACGCAAACAGCGTTGTGTATGTGTGGATTGCTACGCACACATACAAAAACCTGCGGTCTTTTACCTAAACTCGAGCGTTGTAATTTTGTAAAATGGCTCTTAATACCAAATTGTTTGCTGTGAACCAATTTTGGACCTAAAGTAGGGCAATATTCACGTCATCTAGATTTTGGGCCCGTCTATTTATCTTAAAAATAAGGGAAGTGTCATCGGCAAATAACACCATATTTTGAGGTTGGTTTTTCAATAAATAGGGTAGATCATTTATATATACTAGAAAAAGGAATGGACCCAATATTGAGCCTTGAGGAACCCTCATTTTTACTTTTAACCCCAGTGAATTAACACTATTTATTTGAACATGTTGTCTATCATTCAAATAAGATTTTACCAAACTAAGTGCAAGTTTACCCAGTCCGTAATGTTCAAGTTTCAAAAGTAATGTGTCGTGATTTATTCAATTAAACGGTTTAGAGAGGTCACAAAAAATTCTTATGGCGTCTTGGGACTCTTCCCACACAGTAAATATGTGCTTTAATAAGGTTACACCGGCGTCAGTTGTAGAACGTTCCTTGGTGAAAACATACTGTTGAGCATTTGATTAAGCATTAATTTTTTCAAAAACCTTGCTAAAAACTGGTAACACGGATACAGGTCTATAATTATTAGTATCTTTACTGTCCCCGAATTTGAAAAGAGGTATGACTTTACTGTATTTCATTAAATCAGGGAAAACTTCTTGGTCTACACATAAACTAAAAATTAAAGCTAAGTAAGGGGCTATAGTCTCAAGTATGGATATACAAACTTTGACAGACATTCCCCATAGATCTTCGGTTAGTTTGATTTTTATTTGCCGGAAAGCTTTAATAACTATCATAAGGTTAATGTGTTTAAATTTAAATTCAGCCAGGCAGCCAGACAGAGGGCACGCCACGATAGTGGCGATAAGTCCCCTCTTTGAGGAGTGGCTGGAGAGACGCCACGGCGTCCTCACCTTCCGCCTGACGCAGGTCCTCACCGGACACGGTGTTTTCGGGAGGTTCCTGCACCGAATCGGGCGGGAGGAAACGCCCGGGTGTTTCCACTGCGAGGATCGACCGGAGGACACGGTGGAGCACACGGTGGAGGTGTGCCCCGCGTGGGCGGAGCACCGCCGTGTCCTTGAAGCGGCGATTGGCGGCGGCGACCTCTCGCGTCCGGCCCTGGTGCAAGTCATGGTCCGGAGCGAGACGGAATGGGACGCCGTCACCTCCTTCTGCGAAGCAGTAATGCTAGAGAAGGAGGTGGCGGAACGTGAGAGGGAGAGAACCTCACAGCGTCCCGGCCGCCGCGGGAGACGCCCCGGGCGTCGGGGGCCACCACGTGGCCCCCGGCCACCGTAGGCGCGGGCCTGTGGACGGTGGGCTATGGGCTAGCTCGCCGTCCGTCCGTCTCATGACGACAGGCCGTGTCGACGGCGCGTTCGTGTTCCACGCGCGCCTCAAAGAGAGTCAGCAAAAAGGAAGGGGTCTGCAAGGACCGATGCCTGCCGGGGTTGCGGGACTGTTCGAAAGAGATACCGGCCCCGGAACACAAAGGGCGATGAAGGAACATGGATGGGTTTTAGTCAGTAAAAGTCTGACACACCCTCCTGCTCCGCCCAGAGCGGGAGAAGTCATTTGATGATTTCCCATCCGAAAAAAAAAAAAAAAAAAGGCAGCCAGACAGATTCGCCTTTAATAAACCAATTGAGAGTTCAGGTGAGGAAAAAGAGCCTCCGTAGTTTTTATTGGTATATCGGTAAAGAAATTTACAAATTCTCGAGCTACTTCCTGATTAGAGCTTTTAGGACCACATGCTGTATCTAATGTGTAGCTAGTGTTACGTATTTTCCTCCTGTTAGTCTCGTTATTTATGACTTTCCAAAAAATAAACGATCATACAATTGATTTATATTAATATCGTCAAGGCTCATAACACTTAACTTGTTCGGTAGCGAAATATTATACCTATTTAATTTGCTAGAAGTTATAGGTCTAAATTTAATCTGAACTTTTTGCAATGGGGGTGTATTACACCTAAAAGTTACAGTTTCTCCGCTATGGTCAGACGGCAGACAATTTACTATGGCTTTATCTAAGTAATCACAATCGCAGAAAACATTATCTATACAAGTAGCAGAAGATGGAGTGACTGTAGTAGGTTCTATAAAAGTGTTGGTCAAGTCACATGACAAAAAGATTTAATAACCGTCTACTATTTGAACTTTCTTCTGAAATATTGATATTGAAATCACCACAAATAATTGTAGATTTATTACTGGCTGCAAGTTTTGCCAGGACATCTTCCATTATTGATTCAAATATGGAAAAGTTTTGATAGTTTGGGGGTTTGTACACACACACAATTACATGCTTTTCTAGCTCAACACAGGACAGTTCGACGCAATGTTCAACCGAGAGACCTACAATGTCATTACGTTATTTATATTTAAAACATTTTTTTATTAATATTAGGGAACCTCCACGAAGCATAGTTTTACGGTTAATCCTTTAGCCAATGTTCAGTAAAACAAATAATGTCAAACTTACTATTTTCTAAAAACAATTCAATTTCTAATAATTTGTAAGAAATGCCTTGGATTTTTTGGTGGAATAATTTTAAGGTGTTCTGCTGAGGCCCTTTTTTACTAACTAATTGAGTGCAAGAAGATACGTTGCTGTTGGAAGGATTAACAATATTGTTAATGGTACCTTCTGTTGTCTCACTTTCTAGTTTATATTAATATTTTGGGTGAGGCCGGAGACTCCCATGCCATCCTCAGACAACAAGACCCTATCACCCCTGACCCTAATTGAGAATTCTCCACGGTGACACATGGATCCTCCTCAGTACAATGTTTGTAAAATTGTACATTGTAATAATAAATTGTAATTGTACATTTATAGCACTACTGCTATATTCATTTAAAGTGAGTGTTAATAATAGAACTATACTTAGACATACTATTTATGTCCGTGTGAATATTATAAGCTAATAGCCGAGCTATTTTGTGTCTACATCTAATAGGTAGACACACCTTACCCCGTGTCGACTTAAGTTTACCAACAATAGTGTTGATATCCAGATATATAAGTCTGTCACTATAGAGACCTACTATAAAATGTACATGGTTATTTAACATGTGTATATAATTGTTTTTTCTATTACCCAAATTTTCAAAAAATGGAAAAGCACTCAATATTATTTTATTACAATTTAACTTCAACAACTCTGAAACACAGTCAGTGATGTCTTCCTTTTTAATCTTAGAACTATTACCAACACCACCATTACTATATGAGTAATGGTGGTACTAGGATCTCAGACAGTGTTTGCTACAAAACAAAATAGTATCAAAATAGATAGAGGTACCCAGGACCCAAAGTACTAGGGCTGAACCATCGCTTTGTGGGTCGGGCCGCCCCACTCGCAGAAAGCCGCGTCACGCCTTTGGTGGCGCGATTGCTGCGACCGCGATGGCGCCCGGCGGAACGCTGACCGCTAGCGCCGCACGAACGAAACCGAATGAAGCCTCTGCTGCTGCGCGAGCTAGCAATGTCGCTCCTACTGCGCGCGCGTAGATATGACCGTCTCAACGCTTCTGCGCGCCGACTCCATCACTCAGTTCAGTTCGGTGACGCAACGGAGCAGGCGCGCGCCGCTAGTCCGACCGTTGCCTCGCAGCGACTGCCCGGCATAAAAACAAGCAACCGCTTCTCCTCGCTCCCCGCCGAAGAGGACCACAAAGATCAATTGGAAAGGGAAAAAGACTACGCACACGCGACTTTTACCTCACCCAAACCCAAGAAGAGAAAGAGAGGTGTCGTCACTCCTAACTCAACAGCGACCCAGCGACAACCGAGAGTGATCACACCATCCACTCACATCCCCGACATAATCATAACAGACGTCAAGAAAATCAATGAACCGGAATACCTTAGCAAAATTTAAAAAATAACCACAGAACATGAAGCAAGACACGTCATGGCTAGCAACAAAAGAACCATCACGATCCGCGTATACACCGCGGATATGAAAAAACTAATTATTATAAGAGTTGAGGAAACTTGACGACAGGCTCCGCTTCGTGGCACGCGTCCCTAAAGCCCAGCAGACCCATCAGACGAAGGTTGTGCTCATCACGAACATCTACGATGAGACGGATGAGGCATGCCTTGGGGAAATGGAGAGGTGCATCGGTGTGAGACCGATCAAAATGAGAACAATCAAAGGTAACTTACAACTATTCATCTTTGATGGTGCCCATTCATACGATGAAATTGCCACGCTTATGAAGACAACAAAGCATGCTTGCTTCGGGGCCTTTAGCACGAAGCCTCAGGAATATAAAGATGATCCTAGGAGAGTAGTGCAATGTAAGAAATGTTTTTTCTTAACACATGCGACATCGGCATGTCACGGTGAGAAGAAACACCCCACCTCCACAATTCAAAACGAAGAAGGCATAGATATCGAAATATGCAACAGCATGCATCATGCAAAAAACCGGGCCATGGGGCCAACCAAGCCAAATGCGAGAAGTTCCAGAAGGCAGTGGACCGTCAATTGGCACAACATGAAGAAAAAGAAAGGATAAAAAGAGAAGCAGCTGAACGCAGACACACAGCATTGACATACCGTCGGGAAAACGTCTCGTACGCTAAAACATGAGTAATCACAATCACAACCACAGCGCCAGCCACCAATGCAACTACGTGAACAAACAACAAAAAAAGAAAACAGCATGGAGACCTTAGGGCAAGAGCTACAAACAACTATGAAACAAATATTACACCAGCTACAGCTGCAACACGAAATCCTCATAAAAATTCTCAAAAAATTATCCGAGAAATCAATATCATAAGTTGCGTATACTCGTACTGCATCTCAATGCTCAAGGATTGAAAGGTAAATTCCTCGAGCTAAAATCGTTAGCCGACCGTCACAAACCACATATAATCGTAGTCAACGAGTGCCGGGTGGACTTTTCTAAAATCCGCATGAATCTCCTGAACTACGACAAGATTACGCACTCGATCGCGTCGCATCTAACTACAGCCATGTATGTGATGCGAGGATTACGCTGGAGTCAAACCAACGTAACCCCAGGTACGAAGGAAGGAGACCGCCTCATCGAAGGCGTTGCTATCCATCTCACTTATGATCATCTGACCGGAGATTCCATAATGGGATCTATGCGGTATATACATACCGCACAGATCCCCTTAATTTTTATGGAATCAGAATCAGAGCACTTCGACGCCGCAGCGCTTAATGATGAGCTAGAAGACATCACAACCGAAGCTCCAAACATCACCATTGGCCACCTCAACCTTAAAATGACCGCGCTCAACCAGACGAGAGACGAAGGGGCGGGAATACTCGTCCAGACCTCTGTAACTCTGACGTCTGCACCATACACCACACTGGACTACCCTCGCGACCTAACAGTGCGGGCTATGGCATCCTCGATGCAGCCATCTTCTCGCACGATGCGCAAGCATTCAACACCATAACATGCCGACAAACAACACCGGTTAACTCTGATCATGTGCCCTGGCTACTGGACCTAAGCATAGTGGTGGACAGAGAGAAAACACTCTCGGTACCATAATGTTCTGCGTTTTCGCTTTTTCGTAACCACCTGAACTTGGTCGGGTTACCACGGTCATTCACTTCCTAATGACTTTAATCGTATTATCTCATTAATTATCCAATGTACTACGCTGAAATTTTACTGATATACAACTGAACTAAAAACTAATAATTGACATAACATTCAGTTCATATATCCAATCCAGTGGCCAAATAACACCGCGCGCATCAAGACCGTGCTCGTGAAGAACTGAATATCATCATAACTTGTTAAATACTTACAGGATACTAATGAAACTTCACATACATTTGAAGGCAGTTACAAGCTTTAAAATAACGTTTAACGTAAGTCTTTAGACTTCTTATTGAGAGTGCTGGGACCAATTGAAGTGTTTTTCTATTTAATGAAATAACCTTTAAGCTATGCATTATTTTGTTTTTTTTTATTGCAGAACAAATTTAAACTAATTCCTAAGAAGTCATGTACAAAATATGATAAGAATCCGCTTAGCCATTTCAAAGATCTAGCAAAACCAAAAACGTTACCCCAGCAAAATCTCGAATAACTTCGCAACCGATGAAAGAACAAATACAAAATAAGGCACAACATTTATTTATTTATTTATTTATTTATTTATTTATTTATGTACACACAAAATACTTTACAGGACAATATATTTACATAGAAGAGCACAAAGGTACTGCTTATTTCATAAGAAATTTCTTCCAGTAGACCTGCGAGAGGAAAGTTGGATAAGAAATGTAGACACAGTGTGTAAAAAAGTTAGACAAAAAAAAATTAAATTTAAACTTAAAACAAAACTATAATTATAATAATAAACATACATACAAATACATACACATATAATAAAATAAGAATATATTGTAAATATTTACCCATATACATACATATATATATGAAGAATATTACTGAGAAGAGAGGTAATGCTCTTTGACTTGTTTTTTTAAAGAGAAATAAAGTTTTAGAATCTCGAATGTTAGGCGGAAGTGAGTTCCACAAACGTACAGCGTGAACAGAGGAGGAGTATGAATACAGTTCGGTTTTATGGGATGGGAAATTAAGATGATGCCTGAGGTGGGATCTACACAGAGCATCAGGAGGACGGGTAAAGGAAAAACGATCGCGCAGGTAGCTGGGATATGCAGGGTTATGAAGGATGTTGTAAAGGAGACATAATATTCGAGTGTTCCTGCGAAGACGGATAGGGAGCCACTTGAGTTCCTTGCGGAAGTGAGAAACATGGTCATATTTCCTCAGACCATACACAAAACGAATGCAGAGGTTTTGTAAGCGCTCAAGCTTGTTTAACAGCTCCTCGGTGGCATCCAAATAGCAGGCATCAGCGTAATCAATGATCGGCTGAATCAGAGTTTGAGCTAAGTAAATTTTGGTTTTGAATGGCAAGAAGCTCTGTAAGGATTTGAGCGCGTGAAAAGAAAAGTGAACCTTACGACTAACCTCATTCACTTGAGCTCGCCAAGAAAGATTGCTGTCAATTAAGACACCAAGGTCCTTGGCTGTATCAGTATACGCAATGGTCGTGCAGCCCAGAGATAATGGAGTCAAAGATGATAAGTCAAGTGCAGTGCGGTAGTATCTGCTGCCTATGATCATGGCCTGCGACTTAGCAGGGTTAATCTGTAAGCCGAACGACTTAGCCCATTGATAGATGCTTTCCAGGTCATGATTCATGGCATTGATTGCCGATTCCGCATCAGCCAGCAAGAAATGTCTATACACCTGCAAATCGTCTGCGTAGAGGTGGAAGCTGGAGGTGATAACCTTGGTAACAATGTTAATAAATATAGAGAAAAGAAGAGGAGAGAGAACGCCACCCTGAGGAACACCAGCAGTAAGATCACACCAGTCAGAGTAGACCTCTTCTTGGCGGACACACTGAGAGCGACCCCGAAGATACGAGTCAAACCAGGCTATCGTAGAGGCAGAGAAGTTAAAAGATTTAAGGATCCCAAGAAGGATGTCGAAATCCACTGAGTTGAACGCGCAACTAAAGTCAAGTAACACTAAAACAGTCAGAGATTTATTGTCCATAGCCCAGCGGATATCGTCAGTAACCTTCAAGAGTGCAGTAACAGTGCTGTGGCCAGTACGGAAACCAGATTGGAATGGAGAAATAAGAGCATTGGACGATAGATATCTGGAAATTTGACCATGAACGATGTGTTCGAGAACTTTTGAAAGGAAAGGAAGAATGGAGATGGGCCTAAACTGGGATAAGGAAGAAGGATTGCTAACTTTAGGAAGTGGTATTATGTGAGCCTGTTTCCAGGCTGACGGAAATCTACCAGAGAATAAGGAAAAATTAACAATATGAGTAAGGATGGGGAGCAGCTCTGAAATAATGGGTATTATCATTCTCGAACACAAATTGTCATGGCCCGCAGCAGAGGAGGAAATAGTTAAGAGCGCACAAGTCGACATCTTTACATGTATTCGTGGGAGATTTACCGATACCGACAGACTTTAAAAATTTCCAGACATCAGAGGAGCTACGATCAACGAGAGATTCGTGAAATAGCGTCTCTTGGCATCCCGACACAGACGATTGCAGCGGTTACGCAAAGCTTTAAAGTGACTGAGATTAATTTCCGTTGGTCTGCGCCTATACCTACTCTTCGCCTTATCCTTACGAGCGATAGCATTTTTAATTTCAGTAGTCATCCACGGAGCAGGTTTATGTTTAATTTTAATACGCCGACGAGGGGCATGTTTATCGTAAAGATCTAACACAATGGCATTGAAGCTGTTCACCTTTTCATCGATACTGGCACTCTCGATAACTTGACTCCAATCGATAGCACCAGCAGTGCAAGTACGTAGGAATCGATTCGATTAATCTGACAGTTATTCTCGACAAAATGAGTTTTTATCTTTGTTCTAAACTCATTTTGTCGAGAATGACTGTCAGATTTATCGAACCGATTCCTACGTACTTGCACGGCAGCATCGTGTTTCAAAGCCTCCAGGTCAATGCTATTAAAACTACGAAGAAAACAGAATCGAGGCTTACGTTTAGGAGGTCGGATACGATAGGAAAGGTAAATGAGGTCGTGATACGAAAAGGTTGCAGTGAGCTGCCCAAACTCAGCAACATTGTGAGGTGAAGATACGATCATTAGGTCAAGAAGAGAAGGCGTGCAATTTGGAAAGTTATGGGTCGCAGAAAGAGGTAGAATTTTAAGGTTAAAAGAAGATAAAAGTGAACGGAGTTTAAGTGAACGTGAATCATTTGTAATTAAACATGTGTTAAAATCACCCATTAAAATGACATGCTCGTATGATGGGCAAAGAATATTAAGCGAGGATTCTAAGGAGTCAAAATAGTTAACGTGAAGGTTAGGAGAGTAAAACACAGCAAGCAATACATTTGTATGATTTAAGGTGATCTCCAGAAACAATGATTCAGCCGACCCAGAGTACTGAGATGGAGACGAACTAACAATTTTGTGCGGTATATCGGCGCGTATGTAAATAGCTACACCACCACCACCTTTGCCAATCCTGTCATTTCTGACCAGAACAAAACCAGGAAGTGAGTAGTGCGTAGAAAGGAGAGAGGGTTTGAGAAAGGTCTCAGATATTAGGAGTGCATCAATATGAACACTGCTAAAGGATGCCAGAAGATCGGAATAGTGACCAGGAACACTCTGAGCATTAATATGGGCTATATGCAGATTGTTGAGATAGTTAGAAAAAAGAGAGGAAATATTGTCATGCAAAGTATGAAGCGAAGGCTCACTGTCCGCACTAACAAAGCTACAAGTCGAGGAAGAACAAGAGAAAAAACTGTCATTTAAGTCAGCTGGATTATTCATAGATAAATACAAATATTATATAAATAAGTACATATAACAAAACCCAAACAGAAAACAACAATAACTACAACTAAATATACGGCTGATTGTTTTCAAATACAACCACCCTAACTCACTAGTGTGTTATAAAAAAAAGTAGTAAAAACAAAAAATAAAAGAACACGAAAAATTATTTTAACAAAAATAACAAATTATTAACGTAAAACGAATCACAATCGCAATGCACACAAATAGGCATTCCCACGAAACAGTAATGGAACGCTTTACGTCAAGTTGATAATGTCAAATGTCAATGTCATTTTCACAGTGACAATCAGAACTTCAGAAGAGTGACATAGGAAGTTTTGTAAATATACCGACACGACTTTAAAACTTAAAAGCAAAGAACATGTGAAAAGTAATCATACAATGCGGCTAATTTACAAAGTAACTTGGAACTAAATTGACAAACTAACATTAGTTACGCCGGCGCGCCTTTCTTTGGCCTCTAGTAGGTGTAGCGGTAACTTCGGTTGGGCTCGCACTCTTAGGAGAAGTATGTACCTGTGACAGCGCAGCATCACCTGAATCGATGGTGGCCTTGGGGAACCGCGAAACCAGTGCTCGAAGTTCACCCGGAGTTTCAATTTTGTGTCGCTTACCATCTGACGTGACGATCGCTATTCTGCCCTCCACTGACCAGCAGTTCGACACCCCAAAATGCTTGCGTGCGTCCATAAAAGTACGGTGTCTTGTGTGCGTTAAGAACTCGGAGATTGTGATGCCAGTACCTTTCAGTGACTTTTTGCTTTCCCAAATCAAGTGACGGTGCTCAGTGGTGTAAAGTCTTACTAGGATAGGTCTGGCTTTGCCTTGCGCAGAACCTAATCGGTGGCAAACATGAATATTTTCCTTTCTGACCTCAGACAAGCTCATTTGGTTGGTTAATACTTTGTGAACCACATCATGCAACTTTTCATTTGGTAGCTCGGCAACTCCATGAAACAGTAGGACCTTTCTTCTCATCATAGTCTCATGTCTGTCAAAGCCAAGAGAAAGCATCTCTATTTGAGACTTGAATTTAGAGAGTGCTTGCCATACAAAGGTTCTAAATTCAGCAAACTCACGTGAAAGTGCAGTGATATCAGGTCCTGGCTCAGATCCTGAGGATGCATTTATGAGCTTGTTCTCGTACTCAGCCATTCGAGAGTTGAACAGCTGCTCCAGATCTTCCAAACTTGTTGCCAGTTTATTGTCCATAAGGATGGTTGGATAGAAGAAAAGTAAATAGAGAAGAATGTGATGACAGAAAGACTTGGAAATAGTAAATAGTGAGAGTTGGGTGGTTAAGAATGATAAAATATAATTATAACATTTAGAATTTAATTTAAAATATAATAAAATTTAATTAAAACTGGGAGTAACCAAAATATGAGTGTTAACCCTGTGTCTACCCACACAGAAAGTGATGAAAATTTACTTCAACTAGAAGATGAAAATTTACTTCAACTAGACAACTAATTTTATAGCTAGTATTTATTTAAATATTCCCATTAGAAAGAAAAAGGTCTGGCTAGGGTAACGTTACCCCAGCAGGAAGTGTTTTTGTGAAATAATTAAAAAACTATAAGCCCAACCAGAAGCCGTAAAACTAATTATCTATAAGATTCAAATGACCATTTTCGACAACATCTGGCCTGGGTAACGGACACGACTCAAGCTCTCCCAATACGCCGATGATCTGTGCATCCTTAACAGGTCTCCCGACCCAAATAGCGCGCGCGACACGCCCCGCGGGCTGGGCCGCCGAAATCGTCATCGACTACTGCCGTCGCTGGGGGCTAAAATGTAACGTAGACAAAACGGAGTGTGCTATGTTCACTCACAAGAGAAATTACCACAGAACCATTCGCATCAAAGACGAGGCAATTGAATATCAAAACAACATAAAATATCTGGGCGTCCACTTAGACAAAACCATGACCATGGGCAAACAGACGGATTACGTCGTGCAGAAGGCGCGACGAGCACACGGTGCGCTAGCCCCTATCATAGGTTGGCATGCCAAGACAGATATCACTGTGAAACTTGCTGTCATTCAGGCCTGCCTACTTCCTATATTGGATTATGGCGTGGTACAACTGCTTTCACGTTACAGTAAGAGCAACCTACAAAAAATTGAACGCCAATATCGAATAGCCCTCAAGACCAGCGGACAATTCCCAAGACGCCTAGAAACCTCATTACTCTGGGCTAAGCTCGATTGGGACCTCAGTGCACAAGACTTGAACGAGGACATGCTGCGCCGACTCCGCGAAATGCACATCGAGGATCTAGAGACCCCTAGTGACGCCTACCTCGGATACGGACAGCACAACCCCCTCATCACTAATACTAGACTAGGTGACATCGAATATGTACCAAAAAAAGACAGGAGTCGGCTGCTTAGCAAGCAAACAACCGCTCCACGTCCCCATAAATTGTAATTAGCTGTAAATAGGATAGGGCAATTATATACAACAACATTATAAATTTATATAAATTCATTCTGAACACACTAACAATCTCACAGCACACACTACACGACACTTATATAGATCTCTCTCAGACAAACATAGGTAGACTGTAAGTAGCCGACACACCCACAGGCCGAATACACCACTGACTTGTGGACATAATGTATCATATGAACCAGGGAAATAAATATCTTTCTATTCTATTCTATTCCCCCCCCCCTTTTTTTTTTCGGATGGGAAATCATCAAATGACTTCTCCCGCTCTGGGCGGAGCAGGAGGGAGGGTCAGACTTTTACTGACTAAAACCCATCCATGTTCCTTCATCGCCCTTTGTGTTCCGGGGCCACGGTATCTCTTTCGAACAGTCCCGCAACCCCGGCAGGCATCGGTCCTTGCGGACCCCTTCCTTTTTGCTGACTCTCTTTGAGGCGCGCGTGGAACACGAACGCGCCGTCGACACGGCCTGTCGTCATGAGACGGACGGACAGCGAGCTAGCCCATAGCCCACCGTCCACAGGTCCGCGCCTACAGTGGCCGGAGGCCACACGTGGCCTCCGACGCCCGGGGCGTCTCCCGCGGCGGCCGGGACGCTGTGAGGTTCTCTCCCTCTCACGTTCCGCCACCTCCTTCTCTAGCATTACTGCTTCGCAGAAGGAGGTCTTCTATTCTCCCCGGTGGCGGCGGAGGGCCTACCCTTGTCTCTGGTGGCCTTGGTGGGCGGAGCGCAGGCCTTGCTCCCAGCCCGGTGATCGGCCGGCTTGCCAGCCGCCGCACAGGCACCGCAGTGCGACGGAAAAAAACAGCGGACGAAAATCCGGCCACGCTTCATACAAAAATCTTCAAAGCCTTTTTTTGTGTTTATTGGGTAGGTCTGAGAATAGGTCGTAGGCATTTATTTAGTTTCACACATACATATCAAAATTTTCACGCGAACGAAGTTGCGGGCAAGTACATTGCAGCTAGTATTAGGATTACACAACTAGCAACCAGTTGTGTGCAGTGGTTCTCCATGGAGGGTAGGCCACGAAATAATGATAGCAAAAAAAAAATTCGTCGGCGCCATCTTGGATTTTCATTTTGACCGCATTTTCATTATTAGCGACCCCAAAAACCACGAAAACGACATCCATGTAGAAAAAACCGTTTATTTTTATAATAACAATAATATTATTATTTATTATAATAATAAAATCAAAATCAAAGCATTTATTTCAAGTAAGCCAGTTACAGGCACTTTTGAATTGTCGAAACAAAGATGAAAATTAAATGTAGCTACAGTCCCAGTCACAAGACATAAAAACTGTGAAAGTACTGTAGTTGCCCATTCCCTAGCGTAGATCTCTATGGAGAAGAACGGGCAAGAAACTCCATGGACACTCTTTTAAATCAGAATAATATTACAAAATCTTGGTTACATCATTCAAGTTGAGATGGTATATTATGTGAGAACAATGTAGCACGATGTGCACGTTAAAAGTGTCCACAGCAAAAACACACAAACAAAAAAATACAATTCAAAATAAGCCATGGCAACTAAGAGATGACCAGTCACAACTGACAGCGCCCGTTCACGGACATGACGCATGGATCAGCACCATTCAACTCAACCATTTTGAAGGGAACTAAATGATCCGACACATGCGCCACCATCAGCGAGACATTTGAGTGAGCATGACATACTCTAAACCGCCAGGGCACATTCAAGTCAAGAAAAGACGTAGGTTTACAGTGAATGATAGCTTTCTAGTACGTAGTACTCACACAATATGGGCTATGCATTTATATAATACTAAAGAGATTGAATCTAAACAATGCAAAGATACTTCTTGGGACTTCTTCCCGCGCGCACTTAGAGCTAGACGTGTTGCGAGTCGCTCCGATAAATAATTATTTATTTTACTGTATTAAGTGAAATTTTAACCCGAGTCATACTATATAACAAAATGAATAGTGTGTGATACAAGAATACAATATAAACAAAATATATATATATATATATAGCATAAATAAGTAACAAGAACAATACGAATTGGAACAAAGAAACAAGTAATTAGCAGTGAGTCACACAGCGCGCTTCGATCCTATTCGCCAACAGCCGGTGAGTTAGACCGCATCGCACGACGAGGAACGCTACCTTATATGGTCACCTTTGCTTCAATCTACGCTGTGTCACTCCTGATGAGAAATACATCAGTTAATTCACATACAACTGTTAAGTCCATATAGTCGAGTGATGAGCCATGAGTTCGATTCTGGCGTCTTGCGATTCTTTTTGCATTTTTTTATAGCGCTTTGGCCACTTGTACGACAGCTTTGTGCCAAAACATTGCTATTGCTTTACTGACTGGCAGCATCAACAAAATCATGATGCCACTAAGACGTACACCTCCAAAGACGCCTACATGCAGTGAATCAGATGCACAATCAGCTGCATGCAAAGTAATCGCGAAAACAGCTGTATCCACCCCAAATATACCTGTTAGCGAGCCTGATTATGTGAATTCACGTAGGCGCAAACGTAATAAAGTCAAGTCAGTCGTCTCATACAAGTCAAACAGATAGCAAGCTGAGGGCAATTCAAACGGCCATGACTGAAATCAAAGTGCAAAATGCTGGAATCAAAGATTCTGTCTACCATATCTCTAAACAGTATGATGACATGGTCATTCAACTGCAAAATTTGGAAGCGGAACGAAAAGCTGACCGCTCTTACATTAACCAGCTTGAAGAGAGAGTGGAAAACCTCGAACGGATGATGAATTCGTCTAAAATTGAGATTAAGAACATCCCAAAAAAGCAGGGCGAAACAAAGGAAGACTTACGGAATATTATCACAGAAACGGCAAGCGTCCTGGAAACCCAAGTGCAGCATCAAGATATAAAGGACGTATACCGTTTAAAGAAAAAGGATGGCGTTTCCACTATCATGGTTGACTTCACTACCACAACACCAAAGGATAGCTTATTAAGGAACCTACGACAGTTTAACAAAAATAACAGCCAAAATAAACTGAATACTACTCACATTAACAAGGAAGGTCCATCAAAACCAATATATATAACTGAAATCCTGACCCTTAAAGCACAACGTCTTTATTACTTTGCTAGAAACTATGCTAAGGATAACGGCTACAAATTTTGTTGGACGTCATTCGGAAAAATTTTTCTACGAAAAGTTGAAGGCGGTAAGCAAATTTTGATTAAGAGCGAATCTGACATCACCAACCTTCGTCTGGAAAAATGACTAGCGATTATCTCAGGTTTTCTCTATTGTAATAATATTAACATAATTTTCTGTTACCTATTGATGTCTCTCATAATACTGTTAGTTAATTATAATGTTTTATCTGTCCAGCCCAAACCTACACTTTTTCAGTGCACACTACAACACAATTACTCATTTCACATTCTCACTCACAACCATATATACCAGGTAATGCATCACACAAATAGAATTGCAAATTTACCAAGTGACAAGACCAGTCCTGAACAATCCCAATCATTCCATTATTACAAATATTTATTTGATAAAACACCAATTTTAAGTGACATAATTTTCAAATCTTTTCCCAATGGCTAATAATTCAAATACCATTTTATTCGATTTAGATACTATCTCTGTGGCAAATAGCTATTTTTGTGACCCTGAAACTTGTAATTCTGTGTTACATAGCACTGCAAAGTCCTTAAAAATCATAACACAAAACATTCGCAGTATTTACAAGAACTTCGATAATTTTCAGGCACAACTTGCCAGATTCTCTTTTGACATCGACATTATAATCCTTACTGAATGCTGGCTTAATGAACACAAACCTATTCCTATTATTGATAACTACGAATCTTTTTCATCCAAGACCAGGCTTAATCAAAATGGTGGCATCGTTATTTATGTCAGAAAAAATATAAAATGCACTGTTGAAGAACCTGAGTCAAGTGACGCTAGTTTTCTATTGCTTCAAGTTTACCCTGATATTAACATATTAGCTGTGTATAGATCCCCATCTGTACACTGTACAAATAGCTTTCTCACTTCGTTGGATGCAATTATACGTCCTACTAAAGCTAAACATATAATTATAGCTGGCGACATCAATATCGATATTAAATCGAACAACACTGACAGAAACAGTGCGGCTTACCTTAATCTAACTGCAGAACTAGGACTACTTCCAGCACACACCTATCCAACAAGGCTTGCAAACTGTCTGGATCATATTATGGTGAACACATCCTATTCCACTGCGGCCTTTGTGATAGATTCAACCGTGACTGATCACGCCTCAGTCCTCCTAAGCCTTTGTTGCCGAAATCCTGACATTAGCAGAAATAATGTGTACAAAAAAGTTGATTATGATGCTGCCCTTGCACACTTGCAAGCTGTTGATTTTTCCTTTTTAAACAGTGATTCTGACGCAAACGATGCCGCCGCTCTTTTTGTTGATCATCTTTCAAGTGCATTAACACAACACTCGATCATAATTTCCGGACCCTGTAGGAAAAGATTGCTTAAACCCTGGCTTACCCCTGGATTACTACGATGTATCCGTCACAGAGATAAGCTGCACAAAATTTATACAAAAGACCCACAAAATACGTCTGCTGAACTGATATACAAAAGATACAGAAACTTTTGTAACGGTCTTCTTAAAAAGATAAAAAGGAATTACGAAAAATCTTTACTAGAAAATACAAACTGTACTAAAGATAAAATTGGAATGCTGTCAAAGCTATTATCAGTACCTACCTCAAAACAGAAATCTGCTGGGGACCACCTTTTAGTACCACAGAAAAGTGGTTCAAGTGCTGTAAATGAGATAAACACCTAATTCTCTAATATTGGTAAACAGCTAGCAGATAAAATAACTCCAGCTCAAAATAATTATAAATTTAACATAACCCCCATCCCTAATTCAATAGTGTTACTTCCGCCAGACGAAGTCGAAGTTGAAACGTTGATTATGAATCTCAAGAATGACTGTGCTACTGGTTGCGATTCTATCTCAGCCAAGTTTCTTAAATTAGCTAGACACATTATCGTCCCTCATCTGACTAAACTCATTGAGATCTGTCTTACCCAGGGTGTTTTTCCGAAAGTTTTCAAGAAGTCCCTTATAACTCCTGTCCACAAGGGGGGAAAGAAGAACGATGTTGGAAACTACAGGCCCATCTCAGTTCTTACTACTCTATCAAAAATATTAGAAAAGGTTCTAAACAAAAGGCTCACAAACTTTCTGCAACACAATAAGATACTGTCAGAAGCTCAATTTGGCTTTAGGTCGGGAAAAAGCACTGAAGATGCCGTAAACCAATTGGTAGATCACGTCACGCTAAAAATAGATCAAAAACAGAAATGCGTCGGCATATTTCTCGATCTGGCCAAAGCTTTCGACACCGTCATGATTTCTCTCCTAGTGGAAAAGTTAGATAGGATTGGTATTCGTGGAAATGCTCTAAGCATTTTTAAGGATTTTCTCTGTGACCGTACGCAAAGAGTTAAAATAAAAGAATACGTTAGCTCTGATGCTGGGGTTACCTATGGCGTCCCACAAGGCAGTATACTTGGCCCAAGTCTCTTCTTGATTTACATAAATGACCTGTGTCAGTTGCCACTTGTAAACGGCAAGATCGTTACCTATGCTGACGATACGGCATTAATATTCCATGGAGGGACCTGGGACGAAGTTCGACGAAGCGCCGAACTGGGACTGCATAGGGTAAGCCATTGGCTGAGATCTAACCGACTCACTTTGAACCTTTCCAAATCCACTTTTCTCCAATTCTCTTTTTCAAAAACTAAACCTGCCAATTTAGATATTAGATTACATGATTGCAACTTGGCTTCTTCAACGTCATGTTCATGCTCTACTATCACTAAGTCTACACATGTAAAATACCTTGGTGTGATTCTGGATGAAAAACTTGGCTGGCGACAGCACATAGACCTCACCACAACGCGTATCAGAAAACTGATTTGGGCATTTAAAAAACTTAGACACGTAGCAGACTTCGAACTCCTTCGCACTGTGTACTATGCGCTCGTGCAGTCAGTCGTGGGATATTGTGTTACTGTATGGGGGGGGTGGATGCAAGACTTTTATGATTCACCTGGAACGGGCCCAAAGATCTCTGCTTAAAGTCATGACTTTCAGACCCTTTAGATTTCCCACCAGTCTTATACGAGAAGTGTGAAGTACTCACAGTAAGACAGAATTATATTCTACAAGTGGTTTGTAAGCAGCACAGTATTACCCCTTATAATGCACAAAGTAATAAGAAGCGCACTATAAAAAACGTTTGCTTACCTCTACGCTGTCACACGGCGTCCGCTAGGCGACAGCGGGTATTTCTTTCCGGTTTTCTTTATAATAAATTAAATAAAATCCTCAACATAAATCCCCTAACGACTCGTGAAACAAAAAAGCAGGTAAAAATCTGGCTACTGAGCAAGGACTACAACTCTACTGAAAATTTACTGCAATCAACATAAATAATTAAGAACACAATTAAATGGTATTCACACACATACACACACACATACACATACACACTCCCACTCACACCCAGGCCCACATGCACATTTACATAATATCTGCACCCGTATTTCTAATATTATTTTGTTTCATCTTAGCTGAATTGCAATTTATTATTTTATTGAACTTTTATTTTAACTACAATCATTATTTTTTAAATTATTGTTTTGATTCAATTATTAATCTAAATTTTTAATCCTGATTTTATTCTAATTCTATTTTTAGTGCATAAGTAATAAATAACCTAAATGTAAAATTATAACTATTGAACTTAATTTTAAGTAGGTAATTTAATTTTGTCACCTTTTGCTGCATAAAACTTGCCCAATTGTAACTCAAATGGAAGAAGTCACTGGCTCCTGAAATACAGGTATTCTAACCTAGCTCTGGAGTCAGGGTCTCACATTTTTCTGTAACCTGTTTTTATGCCAATAAAGAAATTATAATTAATTATTATTATTATTATACTTAGTTGTACAATCTTCAGCAGCTCCACCAATACATTTTAATGCTATCTATTTATGCGCCCCTGTCCTTGTGGAGCAGGACCAGCAATGAGCCAAGCATTTTTATCAGCGATATAATCGCTCAACTTGTAATATGATTGCTTACATAGTGTGCGTTTAATGCATGTTTTAAATTTCGTCTCATTCAGTTCAAGAATACTTTGCGGAATTTTATTATAGCATCTCAAACAGTACCCCATGAAAAATGAGTCTACTTTAGCGAGTCTGAAACCTGGCTGAACTAGTTGGTCCCTATTTCTAGTACTGTAATTATGTCTGTCACCCCTTTTACCAAAAAGGTGCAGATTTTTTCTGACGTACATTATGTTTTCGTAGATGTATTGACAATGTACCGTCATGATGCCAATATCCTTAAACAGTTCCCTTAGAGAATCGCGCTTACGAAGATTATATATGGCTCTGATGGCTCTTTTCTGCAGAATAAATATAGACTCAATATCTGCAGCCCGTCCCCACAGTAAAATGCCATAAGACATTATAGGTACTATGAAAGTAACTAAAATAAACCAGTCTAGCGGTATCTACATCAGTATACTGACGGATTTTTCTAATGGCATAGGCTGCTGAACTTAGCCGCCCCGCAAGAGATGTCAAATGAGAACCCCATTGTAGCCTTGAATCAAGCGTAATCCCCAGGAAAACCGTTTTATCTACGAATTCAAGTTTCTCTTTATTCAATATTATATCACAATCACTACTTTTAACATTCGGTAAAGCAAATCTTATGCATTTGGTTTTTTTTTCATTTAATACCAAATTGTTTGCTGTGAACCAATTTTGGACCTGAAGTAGGGCATTATTCACGTCATCTAGATTTTGGGCCCGCCTATTTATCTTAAAAATTAGGGAAGTGTCATCAGCAAATAACACCATATTTTGAGGTTGGTTTTTCAGTAAATAGGGTAGATCATTTATATATACTAGAAAGAGAAAACGACCCAATATTGAGCCTTGTGGAACCCCCATTTTTACTTTTAAACCCTGTGAATTAACACCATTTATTTGAACATGTTGTTGTCTATCATTCAAATAAGATTTCACCAAACTAAGTGCAAGTTTACCCAGTCCGTAATGCTCAAGTTTCAAAAGTAATGTGTCGTGATTTACGCAATCAAACGCTTTGGAGAGGTCACAAAAAATTCCTATGGCGTCTTGAGACTCTTCCCACGCAGTAAATATGTGCTTTAATAAGATTAAACCGGCGTCAGTTGTACAACGTCCCTTGGTGAAGCCATACTGTTGATCACGTAAGATTCTGTTGGTGTTAAAATGATAGAGCATTTGATTAAGCATTACTTTTTCGAAAATCTTGCTAAAAACTGGTAACACGGATACAGGTCTATAATTATTATTATCTTTACTGTCTCCGGATTTGAAAAGAGGTATGACTTTACTGTATTTCATTAAATCAGGGAAAACTCCTTGGTCTACACATAAATTAAAAATTAAAGCTAAGTAAGGGGCTATAGTCTCAAGTATGGATGTACAAACTTTGACAGACATTCCCCATAGATCTTCGGTTAGTTTAATTTTTTATTTGCCGGAAAGTATTAATAACTATTATAGGGTTAATGTGTTTAAATTTAAATTCAGCCAGGCAGCCAGACACAATAAGCCAATTGAGAGTTCAGGTGAGGAAATAAGAGCCTCCGTTGTTTTTAGTGGTATATCGGTAAAGAAATTTACAAATTCTTGAGCTACTTCCTGATTTGAGCTTTTAGGACCACACGCTGTATCTAATGTGTAGCTAGTGTTACGTATTTTCTTCCTGTTAGTCTCGTTATGTATAACTTTCCAAACTGTCTTTATTTTATTTTCTGCTGTTTTGATCTTGTTGCTAATGTGCAGTGCTTTAGCAACCTTGCAAGTCTTTCTAAAATTTTTGAATAATTAGCAACATACTTGTTAAAAGTTTCAGTGTTTATAAAAGGCTTAAGGCCATAAAGCTCAAATAGTCTTTCCCTACTTTTTCTGATACCTCTAGTTGCCCAATCACTAAATATGAATTTAGGGCAAATACTTTTTGTCTTCTTTTCAAAAGTTTTATTGAATTCCGTGTGAACTATTGAAAAGAAACGATCATACAATTGATCTATATTAATATCATCAAGGCTCGTAACACTTAACTTGTTCTGTTGCGAAATATTATACCTATTTAATCTGCTAGAAATTATAGGTCTAATATGTATAATTTGAACTTTTTGCAATGGGGGTGTATTACACCTAAAGGTTACAGTTTGTCCGCTATGGTCAGAAGGCAGACAATTTACTATTGCTATATGAATAATATGCGCCAATAACCCCCGGTCAATGATATGATGTGAGCGATATAATGTGAGCGCGCAATCGTGAAGACTCGAAAATGGGCCAACTGGCTCGTTTTGCCTTTATTCTGCGTCACTGCGTGTATGTGAGCTGGCTCTGCCCCGCGGAACACTTTTTTCGGTGGTTTTGTAGGTGTATAACATATATGTTTATTAGATTATTATTGCCCACGTTTTTTGTAATTCGCAAATTACAAAAAACGTGAGGAAATTTTAATTTCGCGGGATCCACGTTGAATCTTGGCCTTGTGTTGTAGCAGCCAATCACAGCCCAGCTACACTCGCAGGAGTTACCGCCCTAAAATGACCGCAATCTTACATGTGTGCGGTTCATACACACGAAAATATGCACCAATGTGCCGCTGTGTGCGTAAAATTATCAATGGGTTTTAGGCTAGTCGAGTGTTTGCCTGTCCGGCGGAGCTCCAAGCTTCGTAGTAACTTCCAGTAGTGTTAGTTACGTGACACGGGAGCGACAAATTTGCTTTAAGTATGAGTTTGAACTTTTTTTTTATATTTTGTACACAAACAAAAGTTGAAAGAAAAAGAAAGAAAGTAAAAGAAAGAAACGAAAAAAGAAAGAAAGTTGTTGTGTTTTTTTTGTTGTTTTTATTACATAGTTAATTAGTTATAATAAATGCCCAGTTGGTAGGGTAGGCTTTGCAATTACCTCTTAGAAGCGCACGCCCATGCTAGCAACCTGCCCGCGTGGTGGATTTCCCACCAATGCAGTTGTAAATACTAAGTAGGTAAATAAAAACCAATACTAATAACATAATTTACTACTCAATAATGATCACAGCTCGTAACTATATCTAAGATAAATATGTATATAATATATACACTACTTACAAAAGAAAGTACCAAATTTTTAGAATTTATTTATTCATTTTTCAACTTCTGATCAATAAAACAAGAAAAATAACAAAAATATTTCTGTTTACAATAATATTTTTTGACTATTAACATATTATTTTATAACAAAAAAAAAACGTTATTAAATCACTGGACAGACCATAAGTTATTGAGTAGGTTGTAAGAAACAATACTAAATTCATAGCATAAAGCTACTAGGATAGAAATAATATTAGAGCATTTATTTTTTTAAATCATATAAATTAAGGCCATTGTTGAAAACAAAGTATATTTGTTTTTGCAATCTAATAAATGCTCTATAACTTAATGTTGTCAATAGAGCCAATAGAGCAATTTATTCCTACACTTTTCAAGAACTGTTTATATAATCAATAGTTATTTATGTACATGATGCCTATATGTATTCTAAAAGCAAGACAACCTGTGCTTGCCCCATACTCGTCAGTTAAAATTTATTCTTCGTCTTGTTTTCGGGGTCTCCTGAATGGAAATCAGAGTATACAGGAAATGACTGGGGTCCTCGTTCAGGTATTGCAGGCACACCGCCTCCTTCTGCCAACCTTTTTTGTTCAAGTTTAGCTGCATTTATCTTCTTCATTTGGGATATAGCAAGGTTCTTTTCAATTTCCTCTACTGTTGGTGGCTCTGTTCTGTAAAAGTAAATATGGTTTTGTAGTAATATTTTACATTTTGTCATCATCGTCACAACCCTGATTGAGATTAAGGACCATGTATAACATTAATTATAAAATAATGATACAGTGGACTACTATTTTTATTATTTTAAAAGTTTTTTTTTTGTTTTTTTAAGGATTATTTAAAAATGTAAGAAATATGTACAATAAATGATGAATAAACGAATTAAATGATACTGAATGAAGCAGATCTTTTTCTCATACCTCCTCATTCGCAACCATGCTTCCCATTCTGCAGGAATAGGATCTTGGAAGTCCTGTTCTTTTGGTGGATCATACCATCTAGAAGGCTTCCTTTTACCAACACTAGGATCAGCTGGAATTTCAAAGTAGGAATTTCCCAAGTAGTCTTTACCTGCAATTCACAAATGTGTAACAATAAATATTGGCTTTGGTTGGCTGTAACCGCTGGACATGAATCTGAGTTTACCTAAGGCATAGGCGCAAGCAGTAGTTACTAACTAGTCAACCATAACCCAGTGTACCACTTCCTAAAGACCAATTGTACTATGAAATAGAAGTGAAGTAGGTAGGTATTGTTGCATAGTTTAATTTTCTATAGGTTGCTTTGTTGTTTATGAATGTGGTGTAAATCTTTTATCATATATGCACAATGTATATTATTGTCATACCTATTTAAAATAAATAGTAAACATATTATATTTTCTAAACATATTGCTGTGGTGGTTAACAAATTTATTCCCTGTTGCAAATTAATTGTTACTTGGAGTGAAAAGCTGATAAATAAACAAGAATCTTGTCTGCAGAGGTTCAAGCAGTGAACAAGCATCATCATCATCATTTCAGCCGAAAGACGTCCACTGTAGGACATAGGCCTCCTCCAAGTGTCGCCACATTGACCGGTCCCGTGCGTCTCGCATCCACCGGATCCCCGCGACCTTCATAATTACAAGCTTAAATAGTTAATACTATCTAGTTTACCCATGTTATTTCCTCTTATCTGGCGTGGTCTAAAAGAGTCAATAAAATTTCTGACAACAATCCACCATACATTTCTAGTTGGACCGGACATCTGAATCTGAAAACATGAAAATAAGAATTACACATAATATGCCAGAAACTGGGTTGGTTATTTGCCAAATTATTGAAAATATTTACAACTGTCGCGGCTTTGGCGACTTTTTTAGGTAAGTATCATTGATTTAGAACTTTACGTTTACATCGTTCCGGATATCATGTAATGGGTAGGAAAACAAATACCTTTAAAGTGTGAGTTAGTTCTAGCTGTTATTATTTTATTTCCCTTCTGTTTTTCAGAATCAGCTGACCACCATGCAAAATGTGCAAATTCAATGACAGACAGATAAAAAAATGACATTGATTTGATTTTGACAGTTGGCAGTGGACTTGACTTGGCTGGACACGATTGCCATTACAACCATATTACATATAAATAAATTAAAATATTTACATTAAACAAATAGATCTAAAATAATAATGCAAACTAGTCTGTCAAGAAAATCATGAAAAAAAGGGAGGGCGCCACCATCGTTTACATGGTATCCCTATATACCCCCGTATATACTTTTTTTATAAAAATAGTAAATACCGATTTCTATGATTGTCCCTCAGAACAATAGTTATTGTTCTGAGGATTGTCCCTATAATGTCATGTGGATTATTTGACAGATATCTATCTGACACTCAGGTTACAAAAAAAGAGTTTTGACTTTCATTGACGGTAGTGGGTGAACAACATTTCACTTCAAACTAATTTCTATTCCAATGACATTAGATTTTAACTTAATAGTTATGTATTAATCAGAATCCAAATAATCAGAGTCGAGGTATTCTACTCCCGAAATGTTGCTGTGTAGAAAAACTGAACTTTCTGCTGACGAATGGTATATAGATCGAAATCATCTATGTGTTTTGTAAGGGGCCTTTCCTATGTTTTCCAGGCGTTACAAAACCTGCATTCTTCATACCTTCATCCACTATGCGCCGAATAGTGCTTTCACAAACACCTGAAATCAATCAAGACATGTGAAATAACAAATACCCTAATCATATTTAAATAAATAACACAAAAGGATCAAAACCGTTGAGTGTTACGTATAATAAATCGTAGATAAATTTCATAACCTCAACGAAATCTAAACAATGATTGTCTAATCTGTTTAAGTCGAAAACCAACATTGTCATTAGTTTAGTATCGCTATTCGATAACAGATGGCGTTGTGCCTTGACGTCACATTTGTAGATCGCGGTGTTAAGATTTTCATGCAAGGTATGACCTCCTCGGTACGTTATATATTAAAGTTTTGTCTTACTCTGGACACCCTTGTTTTATTTCTCTGCGAGATATTTTTGGGACATTGTACAAAGTGGTCCTTCGCAACCGGATTAAGGACTGGTGTGCATTGTCACTGGTGTGGTGGAGTCAGGTTGAATGGTCAACCTGCTGCGAGTGTGTTGTCAGTGGTGAGCAGCATCGGCGGATCGTACAAGGTTGGCGCTTAAGCGTATATGTACGAGTGGTACACAACGGTCAGCGCTGGTGCTGATGGACAGTTCATGTTGGCGTAAGCAGCAGCTGCGGTGCGGGGGATAGTACCCCGCATATCATCACGACGAGCTACGCTAAAGTGAGTGACAGTGAAGTGATTGTGTTACGAGGATAATCTGTGAGTACTTTATTAATACAACATTGAGACTTAATAATTACAAGCAAATTTAGACCTTATTAACTTAGAAAAATTTAATTAACAATTTGGACTTAGAAACTTTAACGTGTGCATGGACTTAGAATAATTTCAAGAAAAAGTGAACTACGGGGAACCTATGCCCGATTTTGCAGCGAGGAGTATTAAGTTCAAAGACTTGTGATTTTTCACGTGTTGTCCACGAACTTGGCATAGCGTCCTAGAACGGTTTATTTAAAAGACTTAAATAAACTCAACATGGAAGCTTTGAGTAATTTACAGTTTAATCTGCATTCTGCTATCAGTAGAGCAAGGTCCAACTATAAGAAATCACCAAAGGAACGAGTAACTAGTTCATACATAGAAGCTAGATTAGAGAATTTAGAAGCTAACTGGTCAACATTTTCGGAAACCCATATAAAAATTTTATCATCGGTTAAGTCTAATGAATTCGAAAAATCGGATTATTACATAAAAAATACATATGAGACCACGGAAGAATTATTTACTGATTATAAAGCAGAATTGAGGGAAGCATTGAAGAAAATTGTATGTTCGGATAGTTTAGGTAAAGTGTCTGAATCTTCTGCGAAAGGTTCTAGAGAAATATGTACTGTAAAATTGCCAAAGATTGAGTTGCCCACATTTAGCGGAAGTTATTCTGAGTGGATTAGTTTTAGAGATTTATTTAAATCCTTAATTCATAACAACACACAACTAGACGATGTTCAGAAACTGCATTATTTGAAATCACATTTGTCTGGAGAGGCTGAAGGTCTTTTACGACACATTCCTATTACTAGTAGTAATTATGCAACCTGTTGGACTAAATTAGAGAACCGGTACAATAATAAAAAATATTTAGCGAATTGTATAATGAAACGTTTTATGAGTCAAAAAAACATTGTAACCGAATCCTCCAGTGCAATTAAAGAATTATTAGATACTTCTAACGAATGCTTACATGCTTTGAAAAATTTAGGCCTAATGGTTGAGCATTGGGATATTATGGTTCTTTATGTATTGAGTTTAAAATTAGACACTGAGTCCCGTAAACAATGGGAAATGAAGATTAGTGATTGTTCAGATGACTGGCCTACAATGAATCAGTTTCAATCTTTTCTTGAACAAAGATTTCGCTCTTTGGAATTTTTAGATAACAAAAGTCAACGTCATCAGACCAATCGTAATGTGCCAGTCAAATCACTCCATGTGTCAACTACATCATGTGCTTGCTGTCAGGATAACCATAAGCTTGCTAATTGTAAAAAGTTCGCCGGTCTCGATATGGATAAGCGTCGTAACTTTGTTCAAACAAATGGGTTATGCTATAACTGTCTAGGAGCAAATCACTCCGTATATGCATGCCGCCAGTCTACCAGATGTCATATATGTAAAAAGAAGCATCATAGTCGTCTTCATCTCAAGAATGTCTCCAAATCAGTTGGTGATAGTAACAAAACTGATCAAGTTGCAGAAAGTAGCGGCTCTACTGATACAACTTCAACCCAGAGTAATTCCACTAATGTTGTAAGTTGTTTTGCTAATAGTCATAGCCAAATATTATTGGCCACTGCGTTAATTGCAGCGGAATCAAAGAGCGGTCCTGCTATTGTGTTAAGATCTCTGTTAGACCAGGGGTCTCAGGCTTCCTTTGTGACGGAGTCCGCAGTCCAGCTCTTAGGTCTTAAAAGAATACCAACTAAAGGTTCAATTTCCGGTATAGGTTGTGATCAAGGCCAATCAATGATTTCATTAAATTCGATGGTCCTCATTAAAGTAAAATCACGCGTCGACCCTAGTTTCATTTACACTGTTAAGGCTTATGTCTTAAAGAAACTAACGAGTATTTTACCGGAAAGGAAGGTCGTGGCAAATGTTTTGACGTCAATCTCGTCTTTGGCTTTAGCAGATCCTTCGTTCGATACTCCGAACAAGGTTGATTTGCTTTTAGGTGCCGAAGTTTATAGCCAAATTTTGTTAGAAGGTTTAATCAGATGTCCACCTGGTCGTCTCATCGCACAAAATACTAGACTAGGGTGGATCTTGTCTGGTCAAGTAGGTGAAATCAACCAAAGCGAGACATGCCACAATACCGTAGTTACATTGCATTCCACTCATATAGATGAGAACACACTCCTTAAAAGGTTTTGGGAACTAGAATCTGAGCCCAAGGGCGATTACGATAAGGTTTACTTGACCCCAGAAGAACAAAAGTGCGAAGACATATTTAAGGCCACGACTAAACGAGACGAATCTGGTCGCTATATTGTGCACATGCCTTTTAGGTCAAACGATCCTGCTTGTAAACATGGTGGATCGAAAGACATCGCTCTTAAACGCTTTTTAACCTTAGAAAAGCGATTTCTAAGGAATCCTGAATTCAAAGCTCAGTATTCAGCAGTTATAAATGAGTATATAGCTCTTAATCACATGGATATAGTACAGGATAGGGACAAAGAAGGTTCCGTGTACTTACCTCATCATGCCGTCATCCGTAACGATAAAAGTACAACGAAGTTGCGCATCGTATTTGATGCATCATGTGTAGGTAGCAACGGGGTATCTCTTAATCAGGATTTAATGGTGGGGCCTCCTCTACAACCTGAACTTCGTCATATTATCATGCGTTGGCGTTGTGAACCCATCTGTCTGGTAGCGGACATCGTCAAGATGTACAGACAGATCAAAGTATGCGATGATCACACAGATTTTCAGCGGATAATATGGCGTGAGAATCCAGATGACGAAATTCAAGTGTTACGTCATTTAAGAGTAACGTTCGGAACATCATCAGCACCTTACCTAGCAGTGAGATCATTGCAGCAGTTAGCTCAGGACGAAGGTGCCGAATTTCCTTTAGCAAAGAACCGTGTCTTTTCCGACTTCTATATGGATGACCTAATGACGGGTTGTCAAACCGTAGAGGAAGGAGTAGAAGTATTTAAACAGACATCGGAGTTACTTAAACGTGGAGGTTTCCAGCTCCAAAAGTGGGCGACTAACGACAGAGAATTACTTAGATTGATTGAAGACGGTGAACAAATATCACAAACACAAGGAAACATGGAACTAAAAACAGATGCAATTTCGAAAATATTAGGTCTAACGTGGGACAAAGACAATGACGAGTTCGTTTACACTATCCAGCTTAATGATCTAGATTTACCAGTGACAAAACGTAAGGTTATTTCGGACATAGCGCGACTATTCGATCCCCTTGGATGGTTAGCACCGACAATCATCACTGCAAAGGTGTTTATTCAAAGAATATGGATGACTGGGATCGATTGGGACACAGAATTACCTGCACCATTGCTGACAGAGTGGCTTGACTTCCGGAAGAGCCTTTGTAACCTCATTAAGTTTCGTCTGCCTCGTTGGATTAACTCTAGCAAGGAGAACAGGCTTCTAGAATTGCATGGTTTTTCAGATGCGTCCAATGTAGCATACGCCGCGGTGGTATACGTCCGCATCATTGATAGAGATGGACATACTCACACAGCCTTAGTGACTTCAAAAACCAAGGTTGCTCCTGTCAAACAGGTATCAATCCCGCGATTAGAGCTTTGTGGAGCTGTCCTAATAGCAAAGCTTCTTCAGGAAGTCGCTTCAACTCTCGAAGTTCCCAAACAGCACTTATATGCGTGGACAGACTCATCCGTCGTATTGGCGTGGTTAAGCAGCCACCCTAGTCGATGGAAAACCTTTATCGCGAATCGTGTTTCCGAAATACTTAACATCATGGATAGAAGTCAGTGGTCACATGTGTCGTCGTCGGAAAATCCAGCAGATTGCGCATCTCGGGGAGCAAGCCCTTCTGAGTGTAACGATATGCAGCTCTGGAAAAGAGGCCCAGTATGGTTACAGAATGAAAAAATAGACTATAAAAGGGGAAATATACAAGTAACTACACTAGAAGAAAGAAAAATTAAAACAAAATGTCATGCAACTGCGGTAGATGGTAATGATAGTCTATTTACTAGATTTTCTAGGTTCAGTAGGTTAATAAGAGTGATAGCTTACTGTAGAAGATTTTTACGAATGAAGGGAATTAAACATAATGAAAACAAAATGACTACTTGGCTAACCACTAAGGAATTAAATGAAGCTGTGCTTACCTGTATCAAACTCTGCCAACTCCAGTCCTTTAGTGATGAAATAGAATCTGTAAAAAAAGGCCGTAAATTAAATAAGGATAGTAAACTTACCTCGTTGAGTCCTTTTCTTGACGATGACGGAATCTTAAGGGTTGGCGGTCGCTTGCACCGAGCTTCTATTGATGAGGATATGAAGCACCCCATTTTAATTCCTCATAAATCACACTTCACCAATCTTTTGATTGCGGAGGCTCACGAGAGAACATTGCATGGCGGGCCACAATTAATGCTTAATTACTTAAGATCCAAATACTGGATACTCAATGCTAGGACTCTCGTTAGGCAATATGTTCATAAGTGTGTAATTTGTGTTCGACACTCAAAACAAACTCACCAACAAATGATGGGCCAATTACCGAAGGCCAGGGTGTCTGCTCAGAGGCCTTTCCAATGCAGTGGCGTAGATTACGCAGGTCCAATCAGCATCCGAACCTCTAAAGGTCGTGGTCATCACTCCACTAAGGGTTATATATGTTTGTTTGTTTGCATGTCCACTCGGGCTATTCACCTTGAAGTTGTCAGTGACATGACTTCTCAGAGTTTTCTTGCGGCTTTTAAGCGCTTTGTAGCCAGACGTGGCCGAGTATTGGACTTGTGGAGTGATAATGGGACCACATTTGTTGGTAGTGCAAAGGAATTACGACAGCTATTCAACGCTGAAAGGTCGATGGTAGCTTCGGAAATAGCTGATTTCCTATCTATGAATGGTACGACTTGGCATTTCATACCTCCCCATGCTCCAAACTTTGGAGGATTGTGGGAGGCTGGTGTCAAGTCCACGAAGCACCATTTGAAAAGAATTATAGGCACCAGCACATTGACATTTGAAGAAATGACAACTGTGCTGGCTCAAATCGAGGCCTGCCTTAACTCAAGGCCGATATCTCAGCTTTCTAACAATCCAGAGGACTCGTGTCCTTTAACGCCTGGGCACTTTCTCGTGGGTGAACCTTTGGTAACTGTACCTGATGCCAATTATGAAAATTCATCCATTAGCAATCTGAAGCGGTGGCATCTCACACAAAAAATGCTTCAAAATTTCTGGCGTAGGTGGTCATCAGAGTACTTAACTCAATTGCAGCATCGATATAAATGGACAGATGTTAAGCCTGAACCTGAGATTGGAGACATTGTTCTGGTGAGGGAGGATGGTCTTCCACCCGCTAGATGGCTATATGGGCTTATTACAAATAAGCATCCAGGTTTGGACAATATTACTCGCGTTGTAACCATACGGTGTAAAAATAATGAGATTAAAAGGCCTGTGTCTAAATTAATTATTTTACCTGTGAACACTTAGTTGTTTACCATCTTATTGATGTATTTTATATAAATAGATTTAGTTTTATTTACGCATTATAAATGTTTTGCGTATTTACTTCAATAAACTTGTATTTTTTTTACTGTGTTTACCAAATTTTAAGTTTAACTTTTATTTATTTGAATGATCTTCCATTTTTTAACTGTGTTTTACTGTTGTTTAACTTTTATTTACCTAAGGTTTGAATTAATCGTAGACATAAGGCACTAGGTATAAGTTGTAGGTAGTGGATAGCAAACAACCAATCTTATATTTAAGTTTGTATTGCCATGTAAGGTTTATGGACAGACCCGTCCATAGTGGGCGGAATGTCTAATCTGTTTAAGTCGAAAACCAACATTGTCATTAGTTTAGTATCGCTATTCGATAACAGATGGCGTTGTGCCTTGACGTCACATTTGTAGATCGCGGTGTTAAGATTTTCATGCAAGGTATGACCTCCTCGGTACGTTATATATTAAAGTTTTGTCTTACTCTGGACACCCTTGTTTTATTTCTCTGCGAGATATTTTTGGGACATTGTACAATGATTTTATTAGATAAATTTAACAAACAGAAGATTGCTTAAAGATTTTACTTCCGTAACTGTGTTTAACATTAAAATATATTTCAGTACCGGTTAACTTTGCTGTTCGACCGTAAACATCGTCTTTGCTCGTCCCAGCTTAAAATTCGGCCAACCACTCTTGAAAAACTTAAAATATAATTTGTTTTGCACCGCTCTTTTAAACATTCCGATTCATTTTTTATCTCTAAACGGTCACACGATTAAAAAAACTCGAAATAGCACAAATATAATAAAAAACATCAACCACAAAGGTGACAGAAGTACGATTCGAATCCGTATGATGCATAGATTAGAATAATGTACGATGTGACAGTTGAGGTACTCAGTTTGACAATTAGTGTGCGATACGTAATTGGCGCTGCAAAGATTATCCGCGCGTCTCTAGCGGCGAAATTTAGAAGTTGTCTAAGAACGATACTTTGCTTGTTTCCAAAAGACAAAATTATGAAGAAAAAATTAATAGGCAAGCCAATTTCACTTTTTTTGGATTGGCTCCTTATTTTAAAGATATTTTAAAGTTGGTGGTCTTACAAATTTCGGTCCAATTATAAAAGCGTATAGGAAAGCAAGAGTGGTAATAATTTTTTACATTCAATAAATAATTTACACACTACAGCAACTACTAGCTACTAGCAGTTGTATTTATTTTAATTCAAATTTTAAACAAAAGATCATACTGGTGGTACTATTTAGATTTTTTTTAAAACATACATTATCAAGACATAAACAAATTTCCAAAATGTGATTTTCGTCATATTAAACTCTTCTTATCGCTAAATCTTTTCCTATTTCAGAATAAACTAAATAATCACATTTCCTTCATCCTTCAAATTTCCTTCCATATCCATAGCAGTACCGTCTAGATTTCTCCATAACGCATTGGTTTTGTGTATCCTGCAGACGCTTTAATAACATCGATTAGTGACAACATAATTATTGTCTAGTCCAGCAAGAAACCACTTAGATCTTAGATTTAGATTTATATTTAATTAATAAATTTTTCCGTGACGTAAATTGTATCGAAAACTGTCAAAGAGTCGTTCACAATTTTGCCACTTGAGGCGCTAGTTAGAAGGGGTTGCGGGACTGTTCGAAAGAGATACCGTGGCCTGTCCGGTCCTCCCAACAGTCCTGCTCCGCCCAGAGCGGGAGAAGTCATTTGATGATTTCCCATCCGAAAAAAAAAAAAAAAAAGGTGCTGGTTAGAATCTTTGCGTCGCCAATACCAATATTATGACATTCTCGGTTGTCATCAAAGTTGATAGTCACTGGATATCAGTAGGGCTATTACGTAACTCTGTTGACAGCTCGAAATGATAGTTACAGTATGCCTATTAAGTATCTTTCTGATATCCAGTGACTATCAAGCTTCAGTTGTACACCGAACTTTGATGACAACCGAGAATGTCATAATATTGGTATTACGTATCGCACTGAGTGGATATCACTTTAAGGTGACTAAAAGCCACGGTACGGTGTAACGTCTTTCACGAAAGCCACTTCAAACTCAGTTGTCATCAATTGGTTGTCCACTATGCTTAAATAATCGAAATCATTTAAGTATCGATACGAAAGTGTCTGTCAAAATGAGTTACGGTGACCATTAGCCACGATGACAACCAATGACGTCATATTTGATCGCGACTGGTCATATATAATACGAAACTAACGTTTTGACAGTTAATTGATGGACACTGAGCCCAGTTACTATCATTTCGAGCTGTCAACAGAGATACGTAATAGCCCTACAGTGCACCAACGTCACGCCGTCTGGTCTCTCCCCATCGTCACGTACCAAGCCGTTTGGTTCTAAAATTTGGGTTATTATATTATTAGCTTGATTACCACTGACTGACTCACTGACTGACATAATTGTTCTCCCAGATGGTGGACGGGGAGGGGGGTATATTTTGACAGATTCGTAAACAAGTAACTCTCAGTAGTATGAGAAAAGTGCCAGACCTCCCCTTTTCGCCCCCCTTCCTCCCCCTCCTTATCGTATCTCGGAAACTAATAGACCTGGCCCCTTATTCACAACGCTTCGATTCGATTTTCGATTCGCAAAGTCGTATGTCTATCTTTTTTTGGCATTACGAAATCGAGCGAGATAGACATACGACTTTCCGAATCGAAAATCAAATCGAAGCGTTGTGAATAGCCCTGCTGTATTTTGTTTTTTTTATGGATTCGTATAGAGGAGGATCGGAAAAGTAAAATCCATTTTTCAAAGTTGTCCCCCTTGCCCCTCTTCTTCACGCTTCCCCTTTAGGCGGATCTCGGAAGTTGAGAGACATGGAACATTTTTTTTTCAGATTCGTAAGAATGGGCCTAGAGATGGTCAAAATCATTTTTCAAAACTCCTCACTCTACCCCCCCTTTCACACCCCTCTTCACCCCTTTTTTTACAACTGAAACAACTTTTGATTCTTACCTAAAACCGTCCGTAGATGTCTGTCGTGGAAGGTAGGTCCTGAACGGAGCGAACCGAGCGTCCTGGGTGAAACGTAACTCAGGAGCGACGACAAGCAAATTTAAGGGTAGGTAATGTTTTTTTTTTGTGTTTTAACGGATTTCCAATGCATTTAATTAAGGATTCCTATGGATTCTCAAAATGTTATTAGGTTAAGAAATACTTCTCAAAAATACGAAACCCGCGAGCTGCACGCAGCTCGCACACCCACGCAAATACTAGTCCTATAGATAAAGATTATTGTCAACCATACCACAAGCGCAACACCATTGCAGTCGCCTTTGGAAGCGTATATTATATACTACTATATAGTGCCTTCATTTGCTTGCTCTATGAAAAAAAAAACATGATAGTCGATGGTCAATCCGATTTATGATGACAATGACAATCTATGTCTACTTTTGAGTGATGTGAGTGAATGAAGTACACTGTAATAGAAATTTCGCAAGACACAACACTATTGTGTAAATTGTGTGTGTTTACCAGATAAATATACGTGATTTTAGTCTTTATACTTCTACTGGAGATTTTATTTTACCCGAAGGACATAATAATCAAACAGTCACCATGGCGAAAATGGCATTTCAACATCAAGCTGGAACAGCTATGGAGTGCCTCAGTGTAAGTCAGAAGACCACTCCCAGTTTTGTTTGTTTTATTCAATCTTTTGTCGTATATGCAATGATTAATAATCTTTCACAGATACCAATAACGCTTCAGAAAGAAGCTGGTGTTGATTCAGAAGGAAGAGAAGTTATGAAATGTGGTTTTAAAATTGGCGGCGGAATTGATCAAGATTTTCGCAAAAGTCCTCAAGGATACACTGATAATGTGAGATTTGATTCATTTATAATATAAAACCAAAATGACTTATTTTTCTATTCGTTCTGAAGCTCATTAATTTCTTATCTATTGCTCTTTCAGGGCATCTATGTGACAGAAGTGCATGAAGGTAGCCCTGCAGCAAAGTCTGGATTGAGGATGCATGACAAAATCTTACAGTGCAATGGCTATGACTTCACAATGGTAACCCATAAAAAAGCAGTAAGCTATATAAAGAAACATCCCATCTTAAACTTGTTAGTAGCAAGGAAAGGTGTCACATCTACATAAAACATTTTGTTACAAACCATCTTACTTATAAACATTATTTAGTTTTGTAATGACTTTGAGGTTTTATCTGTCTATTTATTACCTTTATAGAATAGATAAAAAGAGCTTAATGCTATCTTTCAAGATAAGTTGAAATGACTAGTAAATAATCTATTGAAAACAAGTATGGTGGCAAATGTCACTTACAAGTTAGAAGTATATATTTTCTTTACTAGGTTGAGATGATATAATTTATTATATTAAAACTCTAATATCCATCTTGACTAACACAGAAATAATGCCTAAATATTATAGCACATTTTGAAAATCAACTCTTGGCACTGGGCTGGCTTTGAAAACCTAACAGTGTGCTAATGGCTTATTTAATCATTCAAACTCAAACTCAAAGCATTTATTTCAATTAGACCATTACGGCACTTTTGAATGTCAAAAATACAAAAAAGAAAATCAAAGCTACAGTCCCAGTCACAAGGCATAATAACTTGAGAAAGTACTGTAGTTGCCCATTCCCTAGCGTAGATCTCTATGGAGAAGAACGGGCAAGAAACTCCATGGACACTCTTTTAAAAACAAAATATTGTTACAAAATCTTGGTTACATCTTTAATTTTGAGATTATACATATATGTGAGAACGACGTAGAAAGACGTGCACACTAAGAGCGTCCAGAGTAAAAGATTAGATCAACAGTTTACGAATAAAGTAATTAAAATGAACCTTGGCAGCTAAGAGATGACCAGTCCCAACTGACAGCGCCCGTTCACGAACATGACGCATGTACCGGCGCCATTCAACTCAACCATATTGAAGGGAACTAAATGACCCGACACACCCGCCACCATCAGCGAGACATTTAAGTGAGCATGACATTCTCTCAGCCACCAAGGCATATTCAAGTCAATGAAATATAAATAAATGTAAATGGTGGCTGAACAGTACAAAGTACTCACACATGTGCTATGCAATTATATAATATTATGAACTGGAATCTATATAATGCAAGTATATTTTTACAATCTTCTGCAGCTTCCACAAAACATTAACATGGGAATCAATTCTTCATCTTCTTCTTTACGTGTCGATGGACTCAAATAATGCCCGACCCAAACAATCAATTAATTTGCCCCCCCCCCCCCCTATGGTTGTGGAGCAGGACCAGCATTTAGCCAAGCATTTTTATCATCAATGTAATCCCCCAACTTATAATATGCTTGCCTACATAGTGTGCGTTTTATACAAGATTTAAATTTCGTCTCGTTCAGTTGAAGAATGTGGGGAGGTATTTTATTGTAACATTTCACATTCATTTAAGTGTTACCTAAATGATTATTATGTGTGTTAAATGTAAATAATATTTTTAAGAATACCGTTCTCTAGACTCCGCTGTATGTTTTATAAATACCTTTTGTTTTATCATCCAGTGACAATGAAAGTGCATTATAGTTTCACATTCAGAGACTTCCTCAGCACCACAGGAACTTTATCAGGTCTTAGGCCAAAGAACTCATAACATGCTATGGCTAATGAGTGACAATTTTAAACCAAGTTTAACAATGAATTATTGATGTTTTTCAGGCATCTTACCTTCTCTTATTTTTATCACAATATATCAAAGACAGTTGTTTTCAATAAACCCATTACAACGACCCACAATGATGATAAGATAAAAATTACAGAAGACAAATGTGACATTTATAAGAGTTTTCTAAAATAATTATTTTCAAGGAGATTACCTGTATTGTGAATATCTGTAAGCAGAATTTAATGAAACTATGTATATCTAAACTAAGTGAAGTTATTTATGTTTTAATACCAGAAAAAACATATATTAATTCCAGTAATATGCAACTGTGTCATTGTAAATATATCAATTTATTTGACAAAAAAAGAGCCTCAAGTAATAATATTAAAGTTTATAAGTAAATTGGGATATTGTTTGAGATTTTGAGTTAAGGTGATAAGAACATGGAGCACTGAATTAGTATTATAATAATTATGACAAGTGATTATAATATTGTTATTTATTTTTTTATACATAAGTTTTAGTTTGTAGAGTATTTTGTATTACTGTTTAATTGTCCAACTTTTGTATAACTGTCCTACAAAGTACAGCGAATTACTAAGAGGCATTTTAAAGTATTTATATTAATGAGTTACCAATGCCATATTTTTATACAAAACAATTGCATTTACACCAGCAGTTATTATTTTTTACAAAATTAAATGAAAACATGTCATGGTCATGGAAAAAGTATACTTAGTTAAGTATTTATTAGTGGTTACATTTGAATTTATAAAATTTATGAATTGGTTGTAATCCTACTTTCTACTTTACTCACAAACACTTACCAGGAGTCACTTTCAATATATGCAGAAGTTTGTAAGAGTAAAGCAGTCAGTACATTAAAGCTGAATGCAGACCGGGACAGCATGGCAAGGGATCTAAATTTTTGCCAATGGACATTCAAATGTATTGATTTAGGAATATGACCGTGGCGCATCTTTCAATACAAATCCCTTTCAATGCCACGGAATAATTTTAAACATAGCAATTTATGTCGTATTTCTATATCAATGTTTGATTGTCCATTGGTAAAATAATAAGGCCCTTGCCATGGAGTCCCGGTCTGCGTTCAGCTTAAACCTTACCTTGTTATGGCTCAGTAAATTCTTATACCTAAATGAAAAGTAAATATAGATATAAATGAAATGTTACAAACATTAATATCTGTATAATAATACATAATGGTTTATGCACTGTGCCAAATAAGTAACACTGCTCCATCTATTTTTTTTATACATAATTGAACTGAATCATGTTAGTTATAATAAAATGAAAAATTAACACTGTGTTTCATTCTTTAATATGTCATGCTAACCTTTTGAATGCCAGATCAAAACTGTGCACAAGCACTCCTTGCCAAGCCACAATTTCACTTACCATTTTGTCACATATTTGTGTTGTTTGGCGTACTTGTCACGTATGGACTGTGGTGGTCAAAAGGTTAAACATGTTTTGTAATCTTACCTAAATACACCTAACTGAAGCTATTATTTAGTAAAATATGTATTAAGGAATTAAAAAACCTTCTTTTTTAACATCATTACCTATATTCAATAAATTTGGTACTAACAAGAAATTTCAGAAAATTAAGACTTTGTAGGAGGCCAGTCCCACTGACCCTTGGGTGGCTTAGAAACAAGTGGTTCCCACGGCTTCCAATTCAGCATTTTTCTAGCCAGGTTCAATTCATTTTCGGCCTGTATAATTAGTTCCTCAGCTTGTCCGCAGCTAATTTTTGATTCAATCTCATACACATCTTTAGTCTGCAAAAATTCATTAATTAATTGTTAATAATATATCTTGTATCAATAAAATCAAATACCTTACTTTAATGTTTTACCTGTGTTAATACGGCAGCCCTTTCACGAATGACAGGTTCAGTATGTTTCCGGTAACCAGCAGTTTCAGGCATCTTTTGCAGGACTCGCAAAATTTTTCCATAAAGAGCACCAAGGGTGTGATGGGCATTTGGAGCTACAGCCATGCCAACAAGGCCAGTACTCTAAAATATGACAAATTATTTTGTGGTCAATATTAGCACCCCTAAGACACTATCGCGAATCGAATAGTTTCATTATTTTCAAAACTAGACAGAGATTTTTAAGCATTGAGAATAAAATTATTTATTCTTCATATCTGAAATCAAAATACATCTTTACCTTTTTAAGTACTCCCATTTTAGCGATTAGATAATCACAACAACCCGCAATTTTCTGCAGTTTCTCAGTTCTTTATAAGGTTTCGTTTGACAGTGACAGGACTAGTAGTGACAATTGACAATTTTTTTTTTTTTTCGTTCGCCCTGAAAGGGCAGGCATCGATCTATAGACCATTCAGCCGACAATTGACAAACTAACAACAGAATGACAGAGACATTTTTTTTTAATAATGATAGAGACAGGCGAGACTGTCAATTTAAATAATTTTATTTATTGTTTTTTCAATGACAGTACTTGCAAATTTGCAATGTAGATAGCAGCAGAGAGGCTGCATGTACTCCAAATAGGGATAAGGGCTAAATGGATAAACGACCGTCTCGCGCCAGTTAGCCTTTGACTCCTGACATTCCCGGTGGCGGGAAATTTGAATCGCTCGCTATTGCATCAGAGTCGAGGGCGGGGCTCCTACTCCTGAGGTTTGTACAAAAATAACCACGAAGGGCATGGCTCTCTATTCGCTCACTCACCCGACCCCACTGTAAAAAATAGTTGAGCTATAAAGCATAAAATGTTCGGTAAGGTAATACAAACTATGTCCTACAGCTCAACTGCTCAACTCACTTGACCATTGAGCAGTGGGGGAGAACCGGTCACGAAAGGGGTTCGTGAATTATAACCCCACAATATTTCCACCTTTAAGAACTTTGGTGGCAAACTGTGAATGAAAACTCCATGAAATCAAATTCTTTATTATCTGTGGTAACCCTGCACTTTGTTTCTGTCGTGTTCATTTGTTATTGGGGTGAGTAGTGACTAGAAGAAACTGGTGTGATTCTTCAGGCCTGTCACCGCAGCTTTGATAAACGAGAACTAAGTACCTAGATTAAGTAACACATCTCTATTCTTATCGTAATGCAGGAGTGGAAGTATGAAGCTTGGCGAAACTCTGTGAGCTGATCAGGTGTTCTGCTTCCAACTTATTAATCAGATAAGTCCGTGCAAGATCTACGGATTACCATGTTATTTAGTGTCGTACTGCCAAATCGTTGATGAGGCTTTTAAGTTACCTACAAATGCATCTGGGAATTGTTGAAATCGTAATCGAAAACCTTGGTGCTCAGTTATGGCCATGGCTGAGCACAGGGTATAAGCCAGTCTTTAGGGCTCGGCCCGAGCTGACGATGGCAGGGAATAAAGTATGAATACAGGTCTCGAGACTGAGCACAAGCTAGTAATATTTGAGCATAGAGTAGTCTTTGGACTCAGCCCGAACTAGTAACAGTTGGGTATAAAATAATAACTGAATCGTTGAATTCATGTTGTGACACATAATAACATGTTCGATAATTAATATTTGTGGGATTACAACTTAAAATGTGTGTCTAGGTGCTTAGAGAATTAATTCAGTTTGATTCATCTATAACTTAACAAACATGAGGTGCATTCAGCTTTAGTGCATGAGAAGTACGTGGCAGGCGCAGGCAGGCTGAGAACCTACTCCAATTTGGTAAGACAGACTAACTAACATAAATAATACACCCGATCAGTCTCTTGGTCACTTTACTCATAACATAACATTAAAGCGGAGCAGATAAACTCGTAAGTATTAGTAAAATCAATCTTGTAATTTTTGGAGTTACATTCTATTAGAACCTGATGTATAAGGAAGTCTCCGTGAGTTCATTCTTCTAGGATGCTTTTACTGTGATATAAAACTTTTTAGACTTTTGTAATAGAATCCAAAATGTTCGCTCGTTATTAATGTCGAAGGGGAATACAATTGATGATGTGGAATTAAGACGTGCTAAGGGAATTATCTACAACAATACGGCTCTGAATGTATTTTTGTACAACCTGCCTGAAAATATGGTGCGTATCGTTAGACTTAAATCGCCTACAACCTTAGAAGCAGCTTTGAGTATCGACTTGAAGAAGTCAATTTCTTAGATCAATACAATATGCGTAACCGCATTCATGGTAATAGTCAAATTCCAGGATCAATTTCAAGGTCATCGGTAACCCAACCAGAGGCGAACAAAGCTACCGTACCTTTTCAGCCTACACAAATTAAGATACCTCAAACAATGGGTCAAGGTCAATCATTCAAGCCAGTATTCGAGTATCGTCCCCAAGCGGGTTTACAACCGTTTGGTTATAGGCCAGTTCAACAGTTTGGTTATAGACCACCACAACCGTTTGGCTATGAGCCACCACAACCATTTGGCTATAGGCCACCTCAACCGTTTGGTTATAGACCACCCCTACAGTTAGGATACAAACCACCGCAACAGACTGGATCGAATCTTCCCCACGTATTAAAACCCCAAAATCAAGACAGTGACGTATCTATGTGAACAGCCCAACCTAAGCAGCAACACGGTTTTAATTTAAATGAGCTCACTATGAACGATTACGTATATGAATACGATCCATTTTATGACGAATTTTACTCGTACTATTATGATCTAACAAATGACTATGACTACTCAAACGACATTAACTACCTATTACTATGGTAACGAAGGGTGTGTAAACGATTCTAAAGTATTTGATGATAAATTAGAACCAACAAATGACAGTGATAAAGTGGATTTTCAAGAAAAAGCCTCTTTGAAGGACAAGAAGTCTTAGCACTAATTTGCGATCCAAATTTAAAGCTACCCTCCCTACATTTACTTAGAAGAAATAGACGCAAGAATGATGATTGACACTGGTAGCATGAGATCATTCATCAAGACTTGAAAGGCTTATGAATTCTTTCGTGAATACATTAGGAAAGAACATTTTCAAGTGGTAAGCACCCATGCTTCGAGTAGACAGGATGAAGTAATGGAAATTCCTCCGTTACCTTCCTTTGTAACTAACACTTGGCATAAATTTTATTTATATGACGTTGACGCACGCACGATATGACGGACTTATTGGTAATGACCTATTACTACAATTAAACGCAGTAATTGATTTAAAAAACCAAGTATTAACAACTAACACTACCTGTATTCCAATAATTAATAATAACTTAAATTAAATTATTGATATACCGTCACGAACAGAACAACGAGTTAAGTTACCTGTCAATGAATATTCAAGTGAAGCTATTCTAGATTTTCAAGAAATTGAGAATGGTCTGCGTATGCCTAGCGCTATAGTAAATTGCGTAAACGCATACACAGTTATTTAAAATACTTCGGATAGTCCAAAACAACTAAATATAAAACAACCCTTTACAGTAACTAAATATGAAAATAATGAATGTAATATAAGTTTTACTAAAAACAATACTGATATAGAGATAGACAAGTTGCTTGAAGACAATTTGAGGAAACTCAGACTAGACCATACCAACGATGAAGAACATGAAAAGATTTATAGACTTTGCGAGGAATTCAAAGACATATTTTACTGTGACCAAATTCCCTTGACATTCACTAATTCGGTAAAACACCACAAAAGGACTAAAAATGAAGACCCTATATATGTGAAACCGTATAGACAGGCTCCGTTTGTTCAAACCGAAATTAACAAACAAGTTGACCAATTAATAAAAGACAATGTCATACAAGAGTCCCATTCTCCTTGGAATGTCCTCCTGTTCACCTGGTGTCTAAAAAGATGGACGCATCTGGTGAAATTAAATACAGGATGGTGATTGACTTTAGACGACGTAACGAAATTACTATTGATGACAGATACCGAACATTCATGACCTTTTTGACAAGTTAGGAAAGAGCACTTATTACACTACGCTTGATTTAGCCAGTGAATATCATCAGATAGAGTTAGATAAAAGGGACAGGCAGAAGACAGCTTTTTCCACTCAAAACGGTCATTTTGAGTTCCTCAGAATGCCGTTTGGTCTAAAAACCGCGCCAGCCACATTCTAAAGGACAATGGATAACGTTTTACGTGGTTTGCAAGGACTACACTGTATGGTATACTTAGATGACATTATAGTCTATGGAAATAGCCTTGATAATATGATACAGAATTTACAGACTGTTTTTGACAGAATCAGGGCCACTAACATGAAAATTCAACTAGATAAATCAGAGTTTCTACGAAAAGAAGTACTTTACCTTGGACACACAATTACCAAAGACGGACTAAAACCTAATGACGACAAAATTACGGCTGTACTTAATTATCCCGTACCAAAAACCACGACTGAGATTAAAAGTTTTCTTGGACTAGTAGGATACTACCGACGTTTCATCAAGGACTTTGCAAAAATTACAAACCATTGACATCTTGTTTGAAAAAGCGAAACAAAATTATAATCGACCAGAAATACATTGATGCATTTAACAAATGTAAAGAAATCTTGACACACGCCCCTCTTTTACAATACCCGGACTATGACAAACCCTTCATTCTTACGACTGATGCGTCAAACATAGCTCTAGGCGCAGTTTTGTCACAAGGACAAATTGGCAGTGACAAACCTATTGCTTACGCTAATCGCACTCTTAGCGATACCGAATCACGTTATAATACAATCGAGCGGGAATTGCTTGCTATAATTTGAGCAGTAAAACATTTCAGACCATACCTAAATGGTCGAAAGTTTTACATATATACTGACCACCGTCCTTTAGTATGGGCTCCGATCTCTGAAAGATCCAAGTAGTAAACTTACACTTTGGGGACTCCGTTTGCAAGACTATGTTTTTTGAATTGATTTATAAAAATGGCAAACAAAATACCAATGCCGATGCCTTTTCTAGAATTAAAATGAATGCTTTAGAATCTGACGATGATAACGAATCACTTGCAGTTAACGTTGACGAAGAACGGCCAGAATACCTAGATAGAGTAGCTACAGAAAAGTCCACGGTTAAAAAGAAAAGAGAACACAGCAATTCATCAACTATAACAATATCCGACACAAGTAGAACCGCGACTGCTAGTTCTAAAGAGTTTCCCGACGAAAACATTAATGAATACCCTGTTCCGTTAGAAGTTAGTAAATCTGATACAGTTCATTCAGCTTTAAACGAGTCCACTGGAATACCAATTTTACAAGAATCTATTGTCGCGAAAGATGAATCGCGATTTTCCAAACCTATAAATGTAAATATATAATTCCATAGCATTAATGAGATGACAACACTAAATCAGTATGAACGACTTGACGCCGCCAAACCTAAAACGTTCTTTTGAATATCGCCAACCCGCCATGACAGTTTGTTTGGATTATAGTTAATTTGAGTAAAGCAAATTCAGTGCAAGAAGATTATATAGAGATTCTTGTCACCCGTGGCCGTGAGACGCGCTACCTTGAAAGCTAAGTATTAACTTTCTGTTTATGTAAGGTTTAAAGATTTGGTATGTTTGATAATTAATGTTTTACGAAGGTATGTTTGCCTGCTTGAATAATTTGCAACACCTAATTTATTGGAAGTGATGGTCGTGTCTTCAGTCGCGGTTTTGCTTCAATGAGATGGTTCCATGATCGCAGCTAAAGGTGTAACGACGACCTTTCACGCGCAATTAGTCCGGACATTTAAAGCGCTGGGGTTTGTGGGAAGGGTCGTGGGCCAACCAATCTCACAAACCTTCTTGTTTGTTCCCCATGGCCTACGTTGCGTCGACGGGCGCAAGCGCCGACGGGCGCTATATATGTATATACATAGATATGTATAATGTTAAGGGGAGTGTTCCAGATGAAGAGGCAAAGGGCCGAAGTCAACTGGAACGCGTGTGTGTTACTGCAGAGGAGGGGACATCCAGAATCTGATTAGCACACAGGTGATGCAAACGCTAACGATAAAATGAAACTAGCGAGAAATCAAAATAGATTTGTTAATCATAAACAGATAGGTAATACTAAACCCAGAGATTCATGGGTGTTTAAACTTACAGATGTCCTAGTCGCGCCTGAGAAAATGAATAAACTGATGGTTGACCTGATGATAGCCACTTCGGTGCCTTTGAGGACCGAAGCGTAAGAGACTGGATTGAGAAACACTCCGTATCGGTGTGTGATCCGTATCGGTGAGTGTTTCTGGCATTTCGTGAGGCGGGGGTTTCTCTTTGTATTAAAAGCGAAGCAGTAAAATTCTATATTATTACTATAAAACAAATTACAATGTAAATTTGGGGACAACTTGAATATAACATGAATATAAGAGAAACGCACGCCGCCGTCGCGACAGCTATAGACACGAAACCGAATCAAATTTTAGTGTTCTTTCTCATGGCTCAAAAATGAAATGCAAGTGACGGATCTCTCGCGTGACAAACAAAGTATTAGAAGTTTTCTTACCAACAGATAATCCAGAATTGATAAAATAATTTTTGAAACAATACATTAAACCAAAATTAAAGTAATTCATTTATTTTGAAGAAAATGAACATCGCCGTGCACATGCCGCCGTGTGGTATCCGGCAGAGTAGAATAGAACCAACCCATTACAATCACGGGTGTCGTATAAGGCGACTAATATCTGAGGCAGAACACCTTGCGCCTCCGTAGACCAGAGAATGGGCAGCAGCGTTTTTCTGTTAGTCTTTCATCACTGCGATCTCCAATCCGCCTGCCAAGCGTGGAGATTACGGCAAATTCCTCCCATAATAGGAGAGGCTTATGTCCAGCAGTGGACGTTATGGGCTGTTGTAGTAGTAGTAGAACATCGCAAATTATTCGGTAATATAATAATTCAGCTTTATATGAAAGATTTGATTAATTTTTATGAATGCACAGAACGAGTAATTTATATAGAAGATGAAAGAGAACAGAGAGCTATAATACACACATCAAAAGTATAGATCTAGGGATCAACATATATTTTTGCAATAACTTTTCTCCTGATTGATATTAATTAAAATTTTCTTTAAGGATTCATCAAATAAAGTGTTTTCGTTTGTCACAGTAACGATAAACCAAGTCACCTTTGCATTAATAAAGAAATTTGCCATTTTCCTAATAAAGGGATTTTTGACATTTGAACCACTAACATTAAAGTTCGAAAAAAAGACTGAAATAACAGTTTTCTTTAAAATTTTATTGGGTAACTTAAACAATTAATAATCCGTGTTTCTACCGCGAACACTAACAACACAAGAACATCGGTTTGGCATACTCAAAATGAGTTCATCCAAATCACGCTGTGGAATGGCCGCCCATGTTCGTTGCAACAACAAAAAAAGGTCTTCTTGCGACTGGATACCCTCCATATTCGGCAGAGCTCTTCTCTGTAGCATATCCCATGCATGCTCAATCGGGTTCAAGTCTGGCGACTGAGCAGGCCAGGGCAGGACATTGATGTTAGCTGCGGCGAGAGTCTGTCTTACAACTCTTGCGGTGTGCGGTCGTGCATTATCATGCATTAACTGAAATAAGGGACCGATTTGCACTTGTAGAGGAACGATGACGTCTGATACAATCGTCTCAGCATAAATTTGAGCGTTGAGGTTGCCTCTGATCCAAATCAACTCAGTTCTTCCGCCGATCCAAATACCCGCCCATACCATGATGGTTCCACCACTATAAGGATGGACTTCCTGGCAGGATTTTAATCGCTGTTGGCGTCCAGGGGTTCTCCAGTGTCGTATACGTCTTGTATCCGGTCTCATACCAAAACGAGACTCATCAGAAAAGCACACGAAACGCCATTGTTCTTCTGCCCAATTTCTGTGTTCAAGAGCCCATTGATATCGAATCCTACGATTGTGCATTGCTATAGGTGGTACCCGTAGCGGTCTTCGGGAATGAAGGTTCACTTCATGCAAGCGGTTTCTGACTGTTTGGTCGCTAATTAAGTTCCCTGAAGAGTGATGAAGCCTCACGGCTAACATCATGGCGGTTATTGTTGGAGCTCTTCGAGTTAAGATTTGAATGTATCGGTCTTGTCTCCGTGTGGTGCAGCGATACCGTCCTCCATGGCGCTCAGCCACGGTACCAGTGCTTCGGTAACGTGTCCAAAGTCGACTGATAACACTCTGACTTGTATTCAGAGCTAAAGCTACAGTACGTTGCCGGGAACCAGCTTCTATCATTCCCACGGCTCTGAGCATTTCTTCCCTGCTTAAATGACGTCGCCGCTCCATAATAACGTTGGTTTTAATCAGTAGTAGGGAAACAGTAGCACTAATAATGTCTTCAATGCGTTGTATGTTTTTATAGGGAAAATATTGACAGCTTATTTTCATCTTTTACTCGAATTTGATTGAGAGTTCCTGATTCAAATTATGAAATGCACCAAAAAGGATCCATATAAATTTATAAAATCATAAATTTATTACAAAGCCACATCTCAATCTCAAGAAATCCGCATAAAAATGCTTGATCCCTAGACATTTTTGATGTGTGTAGTTAAGCATCATGAAGGACACACATGCCATCGCGGCATCAAAGAGACATTGGTTAGGCTTCGTAGGAACTATTATTGGGATAGAATGCAGGAGACAGTAGCGGCAGTTATAAATACATGCGAGGCATGTCAGAAAATGAAATATGATAGAAAGCCCATTAAACCTATCCTACAGCTGACACAAACACAGAATGCTCCGTTTCAGGAATTATTTATAGATCTCTTTAGTATTGAAGGTAAAACTTACCTAACCCCTAAAGATGCTTTTAGTAACAACGCAGATAACAACAACGTAGATGCTTTTAGTTATGCTTGTAGTCAGGCTATCGAAATTCAGAACAAATTTACCCTACTTATAAGTTGTCCGTGCTCTAATGAAGTATTTTTTATACTACGGCGTTCCTAAAAGGATAAGTTTTGATTCAGGGTCTCAGTTCAATAACGAGTTGATGAAAGATTTTTTAAGCTTACATAAGGTTGGACTTCACATTGGCACACCCAATAACCCCAATTCAATGGGTTTGATAGAACGATTTCACTCCACTATAATTGAAATATACAGATTGGCGAAGTACGAAAAACAATGTACAGATGCGGCGTCAGTAATGATGTACTCGACTAGGGCATATAATCATACTATTCACTCTGTTACCAAACTCACTCCATTCGAAATTGTTTTCGGACATACTGATACAAATAACCCGTTTAGCATAGAGCTAGAAAAGCAATATTTTCAAAAAATGGTCAAGGATCATGCAAAACGAACCAGGGTCATGTACACACATTTGACAGTTAAAATGGTAGCAATCAAAGAAAAACGTAGGGAACGAAAGAGCGATGAAGTTGAAATTGAGTTTAATGAAGGCGAGGTTATTTTTGCGAAAGACGTAAACAAGCGTAAAAGTAAAGACAAACCAAGATACGTAAAAGCTAAAGTTATAGATCAGGCTGAATGAAATATTTTACCAATTCAAATAGGAGAAAGAATTACTAAAACCCCTATTAAAAATGTGAAACGCCCTCCGCAGGTGGTGTGGCATGCTGTTGGTAGTGATGCCCTCGCTGGCCCTTCATCTGCAAAATCTTGAAGGAAACCCGTCCTGATAAGTACTGACCCGTATCGATTGTCAGTACTTTAAAAATGCTTTCTTTATGCAAGCACCCTAAGACTTTGAGTCACGCCAATGGATTGAAAGAATGGGGATGGCTGGTCAAAGCTGATTGTAGATGGCACGTCCATAGCTTAGTCCAAATCTGACCAATGAGGTCAAACTATTTTGAAATATCAAATGACATTGACAGATTTTCAACCAATGTGGATGTTTGGTACAAGCGATGCTAGCGCCATTATACAGTTGCCTTCCCAGAAACATATTTTTTATAAAAAATATAAATTTTATAATTTATCCATAAACGGAATTTGGGATATAGGATCAGTAGGATTCTATCTAACTATATTATTAATGAATGGTGAGATACAATAAATTAACGAGAAATAAAAAATATATTTAAAGGTTACAATTTAATATTATTAATGGTAATGAATGAAGCTATACATCTATATACAGGCAAACTATTTGTACAAAATAAAGAAAGAACTGAAGTAGGAAAAGGAATACGGAGAGACAATAGATCACTGAGAAAGGAAGAACGGTCATAAAGAGGACAGGAAAAAAGAATATGGTTCAAGTCGCCCACATCTGTGCCACACGAACAACTGGGATCGTTTATAATTTTAAGTTTGGCAAGATGCGCTGGAGAGCAAACGTGACCGAGTCTCATCCGTATGAGAACGGAGGTCTCCATCTTGCCAAACTTAGCCCTGCCAAATCACGGTTTTTCCGAAACGTCGGGGTGAATCAAAGAAAAATAACGACCCTTTTGTCTACTGCTGATTCCCCAGGCCACCTTCCAGCTGTCCAAAAGAAAAGTTTTAGGTAAATTTGCAATATCCGAGTTGAAATTTATGTATGGAACTATGTCCCCACACTGCACCGCTTCACCAGCGAGAGAATTCGCCACTTCATTGCCCTCGATTCCAGCATGGGCTGGAACCCATGCGAATTGCAAGGTATTGCCCTCAGAAAAGGCTCTGTACGCAAATTCCCTTATTAAACAAATTATGGGTAACTGGAATTTATGTGTCAGTGGAGATTTGATGGCTAGAAGAGCACTTTGACAATCTGGAAAAATTATAACTTTTTTGAGCTTATAGACCCGACTATATTCAATGGCTTTCAAAATGCCAAAACATTCTCCTGTAAAAACGGAAGTCTCCGGAGGAAGTTTTATTTTTTGAACGATGTTGTATTGCGAGTGGTACGTGGCAATTCCTACACAACCCGTTTGAGAACGCTTGGAAGCATCCGTAAAAATGTGATGATATTCAGAGTGTTCGGCCAGAAAATTGTTGAAACTTATATGACAAACGGGGTCAGATTTACTTTTACAGTAAAAATTTATTTTGGGGTTGAAGTGTAAACTATCATAACTGCTGCTAAATATGGGGAGTTTGTTGGAACGGTGAATTGGAGAAGATAGAGAAAGGTATTTTTTATAGCTTATAACTAGACAAGGAGCACTTTTATGGGACCAGTAATCTGAAGAATCAATCAGCATCACTAAAGTGTCCAGTTTAGAAATGAGAGGAGAACTGAATAATTCGGAACAAATATTTATCAGAAAGGAACTGTCTTCTAAGATATAAAGGAGCTTCCCCGCATTCGACCTGTAAGGCATTTATAGGACTCGACTTCATAGCACTCGCAATAATTCGTAATGCTTTAGACTGGATGCGGTCCAATTTTTTAAAAGCCATAACACTACCCGGTTCAAGAATAAATATTCTATAATCTAATGTGCTTCTGATTATAGCATTGTAGATTAATTTTAAAGAAAAAGGATGTGCACCCCACCATACACCTGACAGGCATCTAATCATGTTTAAGTGATTTTCGCATTTATTAACAATAAAATCGCAATGGGGCCCACTGCTTAATTTTGAATCTAAAATTACACCCAAATATCGGAAATTGTCTTTGACTGGAATAGGTGTATCTTTATAGTAAAGATTTACTCCAGGAATGTTTCTCTTCCGGGTGATTATAACAGCCGCGCTTTTAGATGTCGATAACTCCAAACCGTTCAAATGTAACCATGAATTCAAAGCAAATAAAGCAGAATTAATAGAACAGCTAGCTTGCTCGATAGACTGACTTGTAGCATATAATAATAAATCATCGGCATATTGCAGGACTTTAACAGAATTAGGCAAGGACGAATCTAAATCAAAAGTGTAAATATTGTATAAAAGGGGGCTGAGCACAGAACCCTGTGGAAGACCTCACCATACAATATGCGATACAACATGATCCCCTATTAACAAGTTAACAGAGCGTTCAGTCAGGATATTAATGATGAAATTCAACAGGTTCATTGGAACTTTAAGGGCTTTTAATTTATTTTGTAAGACTGATAATACAACATTATCATAAGCTGAATTAATGTCGAGGAAAACCGCGACCGTGGATTGATTATTAGAAAATGAAATCCGAATATCCGACGTTAAAATGCTTAAACAGTCAGTGGTACTTTTACCTTTTCTAAAGCCATATTGTGAAGCTGCCAGGAGACCCTTACTTTCAACAAACCATTCTAGGCGATTTTTAATTAAGTGTTCCGCTAATTTTATCAGAATTGAAGACAAAACAATGGGACGATATGAAGAAACATCAGAAGGAGTTTTATTTGGTTTAAGAAATGGCAACACCCAGAACAAAGGCAGCAAGATGCATTTTCTGGATCAGTTTCACAGCTATCGCCAGTGTGTCCTTGGCCACATTTATAACATTTAGGCTTCGACCTACATTGGAGTCTTGTGTGTCCAAAACGGCAACAGTTGAAACACTGTACTGTGGGGAAAATAGGTATATAACTCGACAGGTAATGCATTGTAACACATAAATATTCTTTTTGGTAAAATCTGCCCATCGAAAGTAACCATAATGGATTGGGAAGGTTTCCATGTGGTACTGCCATCCACAACAGTTTTAAAGTTAAGGCGCCTCACTTTTAAAATAGGCCCGCAACCAATGGGGATCCACGCGCAAAGCTCAGCGCAGATGTCGCCACTCGCGAGATGGCTGCTGTCAAATCGTTTTCGCTTTGTTTACACTACGGTTTTTGCTAATTTTTGAGATTATACTGGTCCACTACTGTTTTTGTCAAAATGTATGGTACCTGGAAGGTTAAAGAATTGAAAGAAGAACTGAAAAATCGAGGAGGAAGGATAACTGGAAAGAAAGCCGATCTTATTGAAAGGTAGACTTGTATCTAATATTATATTATTTAACAGTGATATGCTCTAGATTTGGCAATTTTTTCAGTTATTACGTGTTAATAGTTAGTTGACTCATGGTAGGAAAATTTACGAAAAGTGAGAAAATATTGCTTTAGGTGGTAAATGGTATTATTTATTTTTTAGGTTAGAAGCATATGACCGAAATTTTAATTTCGGTAATCAAAGCCCTCAAGTTTCTGAAAGCCAAGCAATTGACGTTCCTGCTGCAGAACTTTACCACGATGTTAATAGCTCCACCATATTGCCGAAGATTACCAAACAACATATTCAAAATTACTTTGACAGGTATGTAATTTATTAATATTTCCTATGATACATGTAAGTTTTGTTTGATACCTCAGTGCGGCCCTTATTTTACATAATTGTTTTTATTGCAGATTTAATAAGAATATCAGTGATGCTGTAAGACTATATGAATCAAGATACCTTCTTGTTTTACGGTCAACAACATCCGGCCAAGATACATACCTAAAAGGTAGGCTTATTCTCACATAAAACTTGATTTAAAGAAAGTAAAGTGCGGCTAGGTCACTTCTTCCATGGTTGACAATGGTGAAGTTTCAAACGTTGATGTGTAAAGGAATTTTCCTATTAAACTTGTCAACACTTCTTCCAGGTTTTTGCAAGGCATCTATGAAGCAGCTTCAGTATGAGGTGAACATTAAATTAAGTAACGATGGAATGCCTGAAGAAGCAAGCTGCGAATGTGCCGCAGGAGAAGGAAAAGAAGCTCATTGCAAACATATAGCTGTGGTACTTCTTGCTGCGGAAAATATTATCAGGGAAAAGATAATACTCATACATGAAGTTTCTACTTCACAACTACAGACATTCCATAAGCCATCAAAAAAATATTTTGCAACACCATTGAGAGCCTCCAGATTGCCATCCAAAAGAGATATAAATAATTCTGTTTACTCTCCATACTTAAGACAAAACCCTAATTTTGATAAAAATGCATTTCTATGCAGGTTTCAGTCATTGATTTTAAATTATACACAGTCATCAATGCCTCTAAAACAGTTATATCCTACAGCTAACCAACAAGGAATATGTTTGGACCATGATTATATGGAAAAAACAGCATTGGATATTTTTTTAGAATCCATGAATTTATTAAATGTCTCTGAAAACAGAATTAAGGAAATTGAAATTGAAACTAGAGGACAAAGTTCCAATCCAAAGTGGTATGATCACAGAAAAACCCACATTACAGCCAGCATTTTTCACACTGTGTGTCATTTAAAAAGTGAAACTTTAATTAAATATTCTGAACAAATATTAAATAAAAATCTAGTCCGGACAAAAGCCATGGCACATGGAATTATAAATGAAAAAGTAGCCATCAAAAGGTACATGGAGACTTATGATGTGGTTGTAGTGGAATGCGGTTTGTTTTTGTCTCAAGAAAGGCCTTATCTAGGAGCATCTCCTGATGGTTTACTGGGACCAGAAACCATAATTGAAATAAAATGTCCATATACTTCTAGATATCAAAATATTAGTCCTATTACGGTACCTTATCTGCAATATAATGAAAATGGACAACTAACTTTAAAAAAATCTAATATTTATTACTACCAAATTCAAGGGCAGTTATATGTAACAAAAAGATTATTTTGTAATTTATTGGTCTTTACCTTTAAAGATTTAAATGTAATATTTATTGAACGTGATGAACAGTTCATTCAGCATATGTTGACAAAACTTGATTATTTTTATGAAAACTTTTTTAAAAACGCTGTAATCAAGAAATATTTTTTTAAAGAATAAGGTTCATAATAAAACATATTAATTAACAGATAAGAAAGTTTTTATTTCATAATATTTTCTCTAAAATTACAAAGCATAGCACAAACAAATAAAATTCTAGATGCTAGTGGTACATGATACGGGCTTAATTCACATTTTAAAATCTTGTAAGTTTTAGCTAGACCTATAATACGTTCTATATGAACTCGTTTGCTTGCTAGTTTTCTATCTTGTACTATTTTAACACCTGGTATTTGTGTCTTTCCTTTCAAGAACATTGGAATGTTAATTTTAATATCTTTTGGTGCAAAAATGTCTTGCACATTAAAACCCCTGTCTGCCATGATAGAATCGCCACTGTCACACAGATTTTCAAGGTTGGATCTTTCTATAATCTGTCTATCACTGACTGAACCTCCATAACATTCTGAGACGAATGATATTAGACCACCAGGTGTAGCTCCAATCATAGCCTTCACAGTATTTTTGTGCTTGTAGCTGCTGAATGTCACCTGCTGTGCTACAGGATTCCCAGGCTTTGTGATGGGTATTTCTGTTGTCTCCACAATAATTCTTGTACTTGCAAAATCCTTTCTAAATGAGTCTGGCATAAAGTATTGAACCAATGCTTTACTGGGCCATATATTAATTAAACTCCATATCTCATACATAAAATTAATCCAAGTTATAAAAATGTTAGCAACATTGGTTTGTGAAATACCAAATAAAAATGCTAACTGAAAGTCTGGTAAATACCTCCTTAGCTTGATAAGTGTTATCAATAGTTGGTCACCAACAGAAACATTGACTACTTTACTTCCCTTGTAACTTAAGTTATTATACATGGGACATAATGTGTCTAGAACGAGCATGAATTTTTCATAGTTTTCTAGCCCAGTATAAAAATGAATACCTTGCTGATATGCCCTCAAAGCCTCTAGTGATATGATTCCCAAAGAACTACCACATTGAACTCCAACAGATACTGTTCTTGGAGTAATTACTTCTGAGGAGCTCTCTATAGTAGTTAATTCTATTTCAGTGCTTGTAGAGGGTTCTGGAATACTTTCGTCCACAATTGGCTGTGTGAAATCAATTCTGCGTTTGGTTCTTTCCAAATACCGAAGGCTTCTTGATGTAGGCGTTGTTGACACCCGGGTGGACCAAGGGAATATGCTTGGTACAGTCCCTTTTTTGAGAAATCTGCATATTTGAGGATTTCCTGAAAAACAATTGTAAAAAATACTTTTCTGTTGTAGACCTATCTAAGTACGAGAGATTAAGTATAATACTACGCATAATCAGTATGGACTATAGAGGCACACAGGATACATGTTCATTGGTTTATTTACATAATAAACCCCCAGAAAACACAGTTTTCATACACACTTTGATAATCTACAGTTAGTCAAATTAACCACCACACCCACAGGGATCACGAGAAGTCTTTGTCTATAATAATAATGACTGATATCAACACCTAAGTAATAATAACTCACCTGTATAGGCGGACTCTCCTACATAATCAGATTCATGGAAATGATTCCGGCATAATCTGCTATGCTGTGTCGCTACAAAGTTTTTGCGACGTATAGCCTTTTCCCACTTCTTTTTTAACGTTGTATCTTTAGGAAATAAATGTACACCGGGGTTAGTACATCCTGGTACAGCACACAGAGGCATATTACGAGAAAATTAAAAATTTCTGAATAATAGGTTATAAAATGTATTGAACTGACAGCTTTCAATGGCCATGCCGACGATGCGCCACCTATCGTGATAAAATGGCCGTAAAGATCCCCATTGGTACTGATATATTTTCGATAATTTCCTCCGGAGACCATTCCGCAGGAACTCCACGCACTACGCCCATTCTGGTTACATTAAAAGTGGGTATGTAAGCTTTATAATTGTATTTCTCAAGACTAGAATGATTAATAAACAAATTTGCGTCCAGGAAATTACTAAAGGAAATGCTTATTTTATTACGCCCGATTTTCTTCACACTGCCGTTAATAATATTTTGGAAGGCATTTTGTTTTAAAAACTTCCCAAATGTGATGGGATGCAGTGTGGTTCCATCATTTTCAGAAATACAATTTTTTTGAATATGTATTACAAATGGCGCGATGTCGGATTTCTCGTAAAGTTTTCGCCCAATTTGAGCGGGACCTGACGGAGCTGGAGCAACCGGTAATATGTTAGCGTTGGTGGTGGGTGTATTTTGTTCCGCACTTATGATAGTGTCCATACAACCACAACCCGAAGATTCGGATCTGTGGCCTTTGCGGGTACGACGACGTTTGTTGCAGTGCTTGCACACATGCACACGACTTCTTTTTAAAGATTTGGTCGTAGAAGACCCATCGGTTTCCATTCCGGATTCATTGGAAATGGTAAGGCGGATCATTCATTATCAACTATACCTAATAGTAAAACACTTACCCTACCGAAGAATATACACAAACTAATTTAAATAAAAAATTAAGAAACTACGACACTAAAACTATGACAGAAACTGACTGACTGATGACTTTTAACAGAAAAGTTCAAAAAGGACACGTCCGCCAAGTTGAAAGTTTCCCACGCTTTTTTTGAGAAACATGTTGAGCAATCTATAATTTTATTATTTTCTATAGAATTGACAACCGTCGCAAACAAAATGGCGTGACGGGCCCGACCATGCCACACATTGCGCTGCTTGCAGTGTTTGGAGTGGGGATCGTGTGTAGGGCTGGCAGAACGACACTGCGGCCCTGCGGTAGGGTGAACAATTAAAGTATCAGCCCTGCATGCATACACAATTCGATCGGCAGTGTCACTGCAGGCAGGGACCTGCATTCAGTGCTTTGAGTAGGGGCCTTAAGTGCGGATACCTACGTCCACTTCATTGGTCCACTTAAGCTCTATGTGGTCTGTGGTCCACTTTGTCTTTATCACACCCATTAAATTATTGCCTTGAGATAAATCACTGTGTGCTCCGTTGCTTGTCCGTTTAGTGAGTAGGTAATAAGTAGTACGAACAATGTTGCCAACACTTTTGGCACTAGATCTAATGCATTTCTTGATGTTGTAACGCTCAAAATTCCATTACAGTGCCTAGTGCCCTAACTAGTGCATTTTTAAAAGTCTGCAATTTATCACGCACGTTGGTAAAAACAAAACCAATCAATGGCGCGTTCTCAAACACGAGTAACTTTAGCCAGATGAACGTAATAAAAACAAAGCAACGAAATCGAATGAGTCTTCACATACTTAATTCAATATTATATATTTGATCTGGGCTACGAGCAGCAAATAAAACTTGCTACAATTATGATAATCGGAAGGAAGTTTTTGAAAAAGTCGGTTCGAAAGAGATGTACAAGTTTAAACTCCAACAATCTCTCGCTATTCTGATCTAACCGTCTCTCTCGCGCACGTCTGCAGATGAGTGCGAGTGAGAGAGAAGGATAGATCTGAATATACAGACGAAGCTTTATGGAGTAGGGCCTCTGAGGGCCTACTCAGCAACTCCTGGTCCCTCAACTTCTCAAACAGCCACCACAGCAACCGTGAACTCAGACCATGATTCCAACTCTGATTCCGACGACGATCACATTTTGTAATAACAACTTAATATTCTCAATTAAAACTTCTTTTTTATATTTTGACTGATTTTATTTAGTTGGTGCTCTTTTATCATAATTAGCACAACCCTAGTGCATTTTAGGGCATTTTTAGCGCATTTCTTACAATAGCAGTTGGCAACACAACAATACGAATGCAGTTACAGAATTATAATCATCAAAATCATCAATACAACCCTCCAAGTTCATGTAACTCGATTGAATGAATATTTCATGAAAAAGTCATTCAATCGAGTTACATGAACTTAGAGGGTTGTATTGATGATTTTGATGATTATAATTCTGTAACTGCATTCGTCTTACAGCCGCGAATCATATTTTAATCAACATACAACCTAGCACTGGCCTGAAAATTGCAAAAAACGTAAGAAAATTTGAATTTCGCGGGCTACCCTGGAGCATCGGCCTTAATACTGTACCAATAACTTCATTAAAAAAATCATTTTATTACGTATAACAACACAGTGTAAGGTATAGAAACATTTTACAATAATTTTCCTAAAATTAGCAAGCATGAAAATTACATAGCGTATTTTAGACGAACAAATCGTTTGTCACCACGATTTGACATTACTGCGACAATCTCCTTAATAGTTAAGAAGGTTTCATATCAAACGCAACGCGCGAACACTCTATGACATCTGATATTTTGGAAGACCTTAGTCTACACAAGCGCCTCTAGTGGCAAATTCACACGCGTTAGCCCCCATTACGAATACATAGATTCGTCATAATATAGATGCTCTGTGGATTTAACCACACCACTGACGTATATCATATGGACTTGAAATGTTTGACTATAGAAAATATAGTTATAAAAATATGAGGCATATCGACACCGAAATCATAAGAATACTGTCATCTCTTTTTAACTTTCATTATTTTCCCGCTGTTTGGCTATTGCTATCTTTTTCTCTCTATTAAAACGAGAAAGAGACGGACGTAATTTAGAGCTGTCACATATAAATTGAACTAATATTGTCGATGTCGACTAAAAACACGGTGAAGCGCGAGGCATAAATTAGTTTGACATCTCTAACTTAGTTCATAGCCATAGTCCTGTAATCTTATGAGAACGTTTGCTGAATCAGCCTATATCCGTACTTTTCTCGCACCAAGATGGCGACATTAATTTTAGATTAGTTATTAAACTAGAAAATCGGCAGCAATGCGGCAACCAAACTAAACATGCAAAATGTTAGCTTAATCAAAAACCGGGAAGTGGGTCAAAAATAACTTTTAAAATTTATTTACATAGTTAGTTATTTTGTTAGTTCTAAACAAGTGAAGCTAAGAAAACTGTGTTAAAAATACTTACCCGTTGATATTGGACCGTGACAACGTGAAAACATTCTCACAATCTTTAATCGATGTTATTGTAGAGAAATATCGATATGGGCTACCCTATTAGCCGCCATTTTATTTTCTCTCTCTAGTGTAGGTATGTCCACGTTTTTCTTGTAGGTATGCCAAAATGCCAAGTACATAGGATTTATACGTCAGTGGTACTACCACCACAGAACATATATGCTCTAGCGAGACTACCACAGTACCACAGAGCATCGTATTATATATATAATACTGCTACGAATGAATAGGTACGATTTAGCTAGGTAGGTACGTGAAATACTCAATACTCTCCTATATAGATATTTCCATTCTAGTTTCCATGTGTGCGACGAACGTGTTTACTATAATGCGCTATTGCAGACTCGGAGTTCATTTGTGTTTTTATACCTGCTTTTGGAAATAGCAGGAGCGTTTACTTAGTTGGTTTAATCATGATCTGACGGAAAAGTTCTTGTGCTATGACTTCATTTTACTACATGTTTGAACATTATTTAATTGAAATCGAATCTCAGTGATCGAACTCAGTTAATTCGTCCATCGTCACGTCACAATTTACCAGAAATCTGTCAAGATCACACATTGTCAGTCAGTACGTGAGTAATAACATTTCATGAACTTCCATTTTCTATGGAAAATAGTTATGTTATGCACCGCAACCGTTACAGCTGACAATAATTGTAATTTCAAACGATTTTATTATTAAGTAAAACACACCTGTAACGAACGTACTCTATCATTCTTATTTGCATCCTTTATTATAATAACATCAGCATCCTTTGACTAAATTCACAATGAATTGCCTGTTACCTATTTGAAACCCAGATTTCATAGCCCATCCATTTTGAAGTAGGTACCTACTTTAAATGTTACTCTTTTTCATCTTTTTAAACCTACAACAACATGATAATGTTATTTTCTCATAATAATTTGAGCACAACCTAATTAATTTTTATAGCATATTATCGCATGTTGGGGGAAGTCAAACTGTAAAATCAATTCATTTCTATTAGCTCTGCTTATTCCAACCCCTGCAGTGTCAGTGACCAGTGAAATTTACAAAATGTTTATTGATAACTGTAGCTTTAAAAGTCACCATTTTTCTTCCATAATGTCTGAGATCAACATGTTTAATAGAATGTCAATATAAATCAATACAATACCCACAGATAAGTACTAGTGCTAGCCATGGAGGCCCTGCCTGCTGTTCAGGATGACAACCCCAGCAGTGTCAAGAGTGATGACAGCAGCCCTCAGCGGCCTAACAGTCGCACAGGCTCTCCTCCACCAAACTGCGCCATATGTCTTGGCAGTTGCAAGAACAAGTCATTTACTGATTCTTGTTTACACTCGTTTTGCTTTTCATGTCTTCTAACCTGGAGTAAGGTGAGCTTTTTTAAACACTAGATAATAGAAAAAATCTGTTTCAAGTGTTTGATTATTAGGAACCAAAAATAAAATGTGAGTGCCAACTGCTGGCCGTTTTGTAACAAATTGATAACAACCATTTCTATAATTATTCTAATGGTCTGAAATAACAACACATGTTTAAATGAGACATGACAAGCACATTTTCATTTCAAATGCAATTGCAGTAGAGCAGGTGCCTGAAGAGAAAAATGTGAGATTGTAATAATGTGGGTTGTATTTTGAGTTACAATACCTTTTTTATGGCAAAACAAATTTTGTTTTAGCATTGGTTATACAAACTTTAATCATATAAATAAATGTTTCCAGGTCAAAGCAGAGTGCCCACTCTGCAAGCAAACATTCAGATCAATCATTCATAATGTGCGCTCCAACCACCAATATGAGGAGTACTTGGTAGTTCAGCGGCAAAATGAGTCCATCGAGTCCATCCCTGAATTTAGCCGGATTGATATTGACAGAGTCACCGCAGCAACACACAGGTTCCGATACAGGTACAGCTATGATTTTTTATATATATTGAGTAGTGCATTAAATAAAATCAAAGATAACCATCAAACATACTACAGGACCCAACTTGCTTGTCATTCCTAGTTATCAGAAAATAAATAACTTAAAGATTCATTATTTTCAATGATGATAGATGAATAGTCAGACATAATTTTAGCAGATAAAAAACATTGCACAATATTTTTTCAGATTATGCAAGAGGTAGGTCTCAAATAACTTCTAGTACCTTCTAGAAAGATTTCCATGAATTATGTAGTAATAGTAGCATTTTGATTTGATTTTGGAATATTCTATGGGATGATACGCTTAAATGAAAAATATTACTTCCAAATTGTGGATGTTTGCAATGTTCTTGTACTTTACTAATTCCAATTAAACTATGAAATAAACCCCACTTTAAATCGAATCAGAATACCATGGCAGAAGAGTGTATGCATACAGGCTTTTAATAATTGGCACCTAAGAATACAGAACTGATGATAAATGAATTAACCTTATTCAGGATGTTGCTGTGGTTTATATAAACTCCAATTAACTTGTTTTAAGTCTAGATGACCCTGGATTTATGGGTGCTATCCCATCCCTTAGAAATATTATGATTTGATGTAAGCAAGTCATCAAGACTTCACCAATTTTTCTAACAGATTCATATTGTTTTCGCCAAAATACATACAATACAAACAATTAATACAAGTGTTTGTACATCACGGATGTAAAAAAATAAATATTTGTTTACCTAAACTTATGGTACCATTGCCATACGTTTAAGCGTGAAGGTGTAGTATATTGTGTTACTCAGGACCACGCTGACTATCCCAAGGAACGAGACGCTCGCCATCCAGCACCTGATCACGCACTACCCGACGACGCTGTCGGTGGGCTCCCCGTTCCCGCCGCCGAGCCGCGTGTGCCCGGCGCGACGCCGCCGCTCGCCCGCTTCCTTCCGCCGCACCGTGTACCGGCACAACCTCTGGGCGCGCCCGCTGCCCGACTTCACCGGCAGGTTCCGGACTTGCACGCCAGAATTCTACAGGTACATACATGAACTTGTTCAATCTGGCGAGATATATTTCTTTAAATTTCTAATGATATTCAAATATTACAATTTGTTCTTTGAAGGTACAATGACACACAAATGCACCGGTTGGTTCCATGGCTCAACAGAGAACTACATTATTTACTTAATGAAAACATCGGCCACATATCTTTCGTCATGACCCGGATTGTAGAATTACTACCACTACACCATATCAATTCAGCTGAATTCAGAGAAATGTTGCATCGATATTTCGGTGACAGAACCGAACACTTCCTTCATGAACTGTATTGCTTCGCCTCTACCCCGTACGACATGACTGGCTACGACCGTAATGTGCAATATACCACAGATATTAGAATATCTACTATGGTCAATGAGGTGATATCGAGTTCTGACTCTGAAGTAAGTGTAGATTCTGATATCGTCATGGTCTCGAGTTCGGAGCCAGCCGAGCCACCTCCAGGGCCCTCGAGGTTCCCGGTGCCTGCTTACCCACGAAGTTATATATCGCAGCCCACTTCTAATAATGTCATTCCTATCGAAACTATATCTCAATCGGACACCGACGACGACTCCTCCGAAGTGATGGTCGTGGGCTACATCAAACCTCCTCAGGAGAGGACTCCCGAGATCGTCGACTTGCTGGGATCCGACAGCGACGTCATCCTACAGGAAAATCCTCAGCCGGAACCCAGTCAACCCAACCCGTCGGTGATCCGAGAACACAGACCCACGTCGACCGTGAAGCTGACGCTGAAGCGGCTGCGCGCGCACGACAGCGGCGCCGACATGCGCAGCGAGTCGGACAGCGACGACAGCTCGTACCGGCCGCCCGCGCCGCGCCGGCGTCGCTCGCGCCGCCACTCCGCGCCCACGTCCGACACCTCGCGCTCCACGCCGCCGCGCTCCGAGACCGACACCTCCGCCGACCCGCCCAGCGTCTCCACCGCGCCCACCGACTGGGACTACGACCCCGACGAATCCACATATGTACTGATGAGGAAGGCAAAGAAGTCGAGCAAAGAGACCGTCACGTCTAGTAGAGATCGGAGGAGGAACAGGAAGCGGTCGTCACATTCGCGTCACAAAGAAAAGAAAAATGGCCAGCCTTCAGAAAAGGATAAGCGAAGCAAGCGAAAGTCACACTCGGGAAAAGGCGTTAAGTCGTCCAGTAAAACGAGTAATAGCGAGTACTCGGCACCCACCGAACATGATTTACCTGCCTTAGATCAACCAAGCACTAGCGGCACGTCGAAGAGGGATAGAGAGAAACGCAAGTCGATGAAGGAATGGAAACGACAGCGGCGCGACAGCCGCGAGAACAGAAGACTGAGAAGTGTTGTTAATGTTATGTATAATAGTCATAAGAATACGGATGAATCAAATTCGAGTGCAAATAACAGTAACTTGTCAAATGTGACTGCTACTAGAAACAGGTCTGACGTTGAATCGACACTAGCTGCCAGTGATTCTCAGATCGGTAACGAGGAGTCGACTACCGGTCACAGCGATCTTTTGGCGACCAGGTGTCCCTTCCCGGACATTTCATCCGATTCCGAAGACAACTTACCGCTGAATCTGACGTTACAGAAGTTAAATTCGTTGTCTTCTTCATGAAACGTCGTGTAAAAATTATAATTATTGTGATAAATTATTAAAATGAAACCATTCAGTAGTGTTACACTTAAGTATAGTATTGATTCAGTCGCATTTTACTTTCAAGACTTCAACTTACTGGGAAATATTAGTGTCACTGGGAAATAGAAAACCAAAGCAGTTCTGACTGTAAATCATAGATATAACTTTTTACAATAAGTTTGCGTGTATTCTGTAGTACATGCAGGTAACAAGTGCATCACCGACCGTCGGGAGCGTAGCGTCGGCCCAGGATACGCTCGGTAAAGCGCTGTAACCAACCTCAATCAAAACATTTAGCACGTAGCGGTTATCCGAAAAACATTAGAAGAATAAAAGCTGCCTATAATATCAGTGGCACATTTAGAATACTGTAAGTTCTTTGAGTGAAACACTTGAAAGGCTGCATGGAATATTTGTAATAATGCTGCTACAAGCACTTTGCCTTAATTTTCAGTTAAATTATTGATTTAATTAATTGTTCCCTATTTCATTACCACGCAATTTTATACATACCTACTGATAGTGACAGCAATTCACATTTAGCCCAAAATTATATTGATATAAATGTCTGCCAATAGAGGAAACAAATGTTCACTAATGACTTCATTATTTTTATTTAAAATACGGGTTTTTAATTTTTAGCGATGATCAATTTTTAAATGTGAAATTATAATGTAATGTCAGTGAAATGTTTTATAATTTTTTTTTTTTTTTATTTGATTAAAGGGCTTTGTCGCTTAGCGACCACATCGCCCAGTGCAGGAAAACAAATTACTTACGCTCATAATAACACTAACTTACGATCTACTTATTACTAGCTCATACAATTCTTTTGCTTTCTCGGACACTGGAAAAGCAAGGATGGTATTACAAGTGCCGATATTATACGATTTATATCGTCCAAAATCATTTATCCTACTATTTTCATTCCGGACACACTCCATCAGGATATGAAAAACATCATCAATTACTCCACAGTCATCACAATTTGGAGACAAAACTTTCTTCATTAAATAATAGAACTTATTTGAAGGAATATGGCCGGAACGAAGTCTTAAGGCTATGGTTATTAGTTTCCAATAAAAAACAGTATCTTAGTTTCCGTCACGCGAGAATCGTTGCAACAAGTCGGAAATGGAATGTCAAGTGGATATTTAATGTGCATTGATGCTTTAGTATGCAATAAGATACCACAGGATAATAATAATAACAGGTTTAAGGTAATGAAACAAAAACGTTTTCGAATGAACCAGGAATCAAATGTGGTGAAGGTTGCTGTTACAAGTGACCATTTTAAGGTTTTTACAATGATACATTATGTTACTGTTGTAAAGACAGGAAGCACAGTGATGTATAAATGATCTTTAATTATACCTTCTTGCTGCCTATTTTATTTATTTGATCTCTGACAAAGATTACAAACAGTCACAATGCGTCCAGCTAGACGGTTTTGCCTTGTGAGAGTCAAAATGGCGGGTGTACCATAGCGAATCAAATTATACCAATTACCAGTAAAATGTACCTAAAACATACTATTTAGTATGTAGCTCTAAAAAATCTACCTCCTTCAGAACCAAATTATTTCGAAATCAAGGTACACCCGCTATATTGACATCAAGATGGCGGGTGTTCTCTAATATTTTATTATTTAACCTTCACTCATAAAATAGAATTACACTAAATAATTGTATCATTGTCATCATCATGTATATCCTTATCGCCTCTTCTATCCGCTTCGCACGTCTCCGCAGATCCCCTTTGAGAGTTATGGAAGGCGACCTGCGTCCACCCATTCTGCAAACAAAAGTGACTTTTGGCTATAGTCTGCGCCAGATAAGTACGAAATAAAGGTCATTAACCCGCATACATTTATTCAAATACATCATTCCGAAAACAGAAATAATGACATGAACTTGTCCCGCAATTACCTTTATCGTGATCCTCGACTTTTTAACCGACTTCCACAAGGAGGAGGTTCTCAATTCGATTGTTCTAGTAATAAAAAGAGATTCATAATGTATTGTCGGGGTCGGGGTACCTACGCAGAGAAATTAAGGAAAGAGCAATTCCTACTTATCTGGTTCAGACTATAGTTTGTTTATCGCGATCTATGAGCCTATGCACACGGGCGTTGCGGGTTCTGAATAGTCATGGATCGCAACAGTGTGTTGTTGTTCCTATTACTACGCCATCGACGAAGAAGCACACAACAATATTGGATTAGTCCCTTTATTGCATTTAGTGATGGACAGTTCTTTCACCAAGAATACACCGGAGCGCGGCGTATGACATACCATGCATTTTTATATGCAGAACACCGCGTCGCCGCCGCCGCAACACACCGTGTGTGCATAGGTCTTAACACGAAAGGCGACCGTCGCACGCCGCTCACGAGTCAGCTGGGCGCTGGTGCCGAGTATATAAGCATATACAGGGTGTTGGCACATGGGCTTTTGGGGAGTTGGGAGGGTCATTTGCGAGGTTTCACCCAAAGCCCTACGTCCTAAGTGTCACGGTTATTAAGATATGATTTTTTTTCCGAAATCTACTTTAAATCATAGCAAATACAAATTAAGTTAAGTATACCATTTATTTCAAATTCATTTCTAATTATATAGATAAAATTTATTTCAAAATATCCATTTTTTAACAAAAGATCTGGCTGGGGTAACGTTACTCCAGCCGGAAGTGTTTTTATCAAATAATTAAAAAACTGCAGATAATAAATAATTAAAAAAGAAGCAGAATTTCTAATTATTTAGTGCACATAAAAGACGATTTTCGACAAAATCTGGCTGGGGTAACGCACACTCTTTAAATCGTCATGACGGACGGGGATAAATACCTTTCCGCTTAACGATATAAGGGAATTTTTACACCCTTTATACAAAAACTATTCTCCGCCACTTTAAAAGCTAAAGATAACGAAGTCTTTCTAATTCTGAGAAAAATCACGGTCTAATCTGCATTAGAAATCAAAAAGCGTTGATCGGCCCTCGCCGCATTGAATGGGTTTGTCAACTCCAAATTGGAGTAGTACAACTAGTACAAAAGCTGGTGGGGCAATGTTAAAAATAATACAAAATTAAATTATTAAAATGTTTACTCTTACAATTCAACAGTAACACATAATCTACGTTGTGTAATACTTACAAATTGATGACGTAGCCTGTATTAAAATATAAGATTATAATATCTTAAAATATTTATATTTATAAACATTATGCTACGCCCAATACGCGTAAAAAGTATATCTCAATCTGATTAAGTTTGAAGTACGAGAAAGACATTTTTTATAAATGGCGCTTTAACTAGCTTTGCTTGCAGCGCCTGACAATTTAACAGACCTAACCAGATTTGACTTAACGAACGGCACCACGAAATTTCAACCATTTTAGCGAATTCAATAACGACAGTGCAGTAGGTCTCTAAATGTATAATAAGTATGTATTTACAAACAAAAAGTATCTAGGTAGTATATAAACTATCTGGTGTCCACGACACAAGCCTCGTTGCTTAGTGTGGCATTGGATGGTGTTAATGTCCAGCGATATTTATTTATAACATTTTTTGCGTATTAGGCGCTACTATAATAACAAATGGCAAATAATATGGTATTACATCATAATCTAAACATACACATCCTTGCCTAAAACCCTCTTCACTTCCCACAATGTTACCTTTTAAGGAATCATTTCTACAAATCGACCGCGAAGTGCCAATAACACCTAACTGACTTTTAAAAAACTGCTTTTTAAAGTTAGTTATGAGGTAATGCCATAAAATAAACACGTTGGTATAGTTAGGAGGTATTTCTACATTTTAATTGAATGCTGTTGCAATTAAAATACTCATGAGAGATTTCACTGAAACATGCGAATAACTCCTTTAAAATCCAAAACGAAAAAAAAAGTGAATTTCTCGAAAAATGTCAGTTAGGATGTATTGGCAATTCACTGTCGAAATGTTGCGTAAACTGAGAAAAAAGTCTCATCTCGATGGACGGCTGGTCAATTTTTTTCGTCACCAAACCTGTTTAGGTAATAAGTAGAGCCATTAACTACACAAGCAATTGAAAAAAAATTACAGACGGTCTCTTGTTCAGCTATACATACAATCTTACTTCTAACTAATCATTAGCCGCAAATTAGTTAGCACCAGCATTATAAAGCCAATTAGTAACGGGTAACACAGTGCACAGGCGACCGCGGCGTGTCCGCATGTTGTTATTTAACAGCTTTTACTTTCAAATGGTAGGCTTACATAATTATATTTTATTTATGTTGATAAACGGCGGATGTATACGAGGGCTGCACTAAAAGTATCGGGAATGGAATATTTCCACTGTTCCTGCCATATTAAAATCTTTTTAATTGAAAACTCCTTGGTTTTAAAAATCGAATACCATTTATTTATTTAAAAAAAAGATTCTCGGTCTTGTCACAAGGTTTTGTCAAACTTGTTTAGTCGTTGAGAAAATGGAATTGACTCGAGAAAATTCAAGAGCGATGATTTATTATGACTTTCGAAGTGGTTTAACACAAAAACAGTGTGTTGACTGGGTGATTTCTGCATTTGGTGATGAAGCCCCATACAAAACCACAATTTATCGCTGGTTTGCTGAATTTCAACGTGGACGTGTCAAGCTCAGTGATGATCCCAGCCAAAGTCGTCCAAAAACTGCAGTCACCCAAGAAAACGTTGATGCTGTGCGTAAGCTGATTGAGGAAGATCGACATGTGACATACCGCGAGATTCAGGCAACTTTAGAGCATGAGTCAAATACAAATAATCTTGCATGAACAATTCGGTGTAAAAAAGTTGTTTTCCCGATGGATACCGCATTCGCTCTGTGAAGAGCAAAAAGCGGCTCGCGTTACTTGGTGCGTCAGAACTCTCGAAAGATTCCACGCAGGATCCTCAAATGCTGTATACAACATCGTATCATGGTGACGAATTTTAAAATTTCTATACTTTCCCTAAAATAAAGAATAAATTGCGTGGACAGAGATTTTCATCACCTGAAGAAGCTGTGGACGCCTACAAAACGGCCATTTTGGAGACCCCAACTTCCGAATGGAATGGTTGCTTCAATAATTGGTTCCATTGTATAGAAAAATGTGTTCCTTGATTCCCGAAATGTTCAGTGCCGCCCTCGTATTGCTCTTTTTATCACGATTACATTTTATAAAAGGCTCGATTGAATTTATTTGAATAAGTACCTTACTTCTAAACTAGATTTAGTATTAAAAATATATGACATATTTTCAAAGATAAGGACTAATGATATTGGGCGTGTTCTCAGAATGTGAATGCTGGTGCTTAAAAGCACAATTACTACAAAAATATTTACGTCGACAAGCATTATCACGGCAGCGTGTTTACCCAAGCTTATACACCAAAAATACGCCCAAATCATAATAGCCCTACAAGTTACTTACATCACAGCGGAGCATTAAATGCCTGACAGAGCCTCGTCTGCGACAACTTCAATCACTATTAACTATACATAGAGGGTGGCCACATATTCAGAACTTCACTCCGAACCCCCATGGAAATTTTTCACAGTGCAAAACTTACACGGTCAACATGATGTATATAACAGTTGTTCGGAGGGTGGGAGGTCCGGAATGATGTACAGTTTGGCAAAATAGAGTATGGAAAAAAATGAGGGCGTTGTTAGCGACTTTCTGGCAACCCTGAGCAGTGACAAGCCAATGACATTGCCGAGTTTGACAGAAAACGCGGTATTGCCAGTGCCAGGTAGGAAATGTGTAGTTCCAACTGTCACCGCATCACTTTCTTTTGCCAAGCTGTACTGAAAACGTGGTAACCATTTGTGCGTCGATGCGCCTACCGGCCGTATATTTATCGTGCCTAAAACCGATTTCATATATTATATTTTCAAAAAAATACACTTGTGCTTAATTTAATTCTTATTTCAAGTTAAAATCCATTTTCGTTCAATTTACATATTTATAACATTTAACTGCCGCAATGGTATACTTCAATGTTTTCCAAAATCTTATCAAAATTAGTTTGTCTCATCCATTTGTAAAATAAAATACTTACCTTACTTTATTTACGTCAAGGGGTAAACAGAAACTAGTTTAACACAGTAGACCGATAAACAAGCAATAAGTACTTCTGCAAAACTATATTTTAACAAACGTGAACATTGGTGGTCGACCTGTTTTCACCCTTATGTCGTTATGAATAAGGATGGACAGTGGTAGACTTCGCCTACGTACTTCAGTGCTGCTATTTTTACTAATCATCCTTATATATCTGTCTACTATGATGTTTCTTGTGAACCTACACAGTATAAAAGTATTGATTAGTGTGCTTAATTCTAATTATTATTTACCCTGGATTTTACTAACCCACCGTTTAAAGCGCCAGGTGTTGGTTCAGCAAGGTTCAAGTAAATCGATGACAGTTGTAAAAGAAACGTATTGGTGAATACAGTTTACTTTAAGATGGCGGCACTTCTACCACTGTGTTCATGTGTTGTGGATGAGGCTTGAACTCCACCACTTCTTTCCATACTTGCTCTGTAAAAAAATATTTCGTTTTTTGAATATTTATTTGTTGTGGTGGTTAAATGTTGAATGATTAATTAGAATCAGTTCTAAAGTATCATTCGAAATAAAATCTAATTTTATTATTTATAAAAAAATTATAAGTAATAAAATTAGATTTCATTATTATTTAATAATGATGTAAATCTACTATTGCGATGTTCAATTTCTCAGAATCATTAATTTTAACTCTTCTAAAAACTAAAAGCTAAGCCACTGGCTTTAGAAAAATCCAATAAACCCTTTACTTAAATCGCAATTATCAGCATGGTTACTTAGTAATCCGATAGAGCTATAATTATCGTATCATATCCATCAGATAAGGCACCCCAGCCCGTAACAGAACATTCCTCGTTATTATATTAGTGTGATAAATAACGTGTAAGAGTGGATTTTTTCATGGGAAAGCTTACATGCACTCTATCCCTTATCGACAAAATACTGATAACGAGTATTAACGAGTTCAGTAATTAACAATTCTTTAACTATTTGACTTGCCGATTTTAAGGTGCAAACGAAAATTTATTATTGAAGATGAATTTAAGAAACTACGTGGTGCGCCGAAACCCAAATGATCTAAGGAGGATTATATAATAATAAATACTAGCTGATGCCCGCGGCTTCGCCCTCGTGGATGTCGGTTATCGCGACCAAAAGTAAAGCTCCCTGACGGCTTATTTTTTATCCGACACCTCCAACAAATATCATTATATTTTAGCCAATGTATATAAAAACTTGACAAATTATACACTAAAACCTTTTTCGAGAACCACTCTATCCATTGGTGCAAACAGCATGAAAATCGGTGCAGTATTTTTTGAGTTTATCGCGAACAGACAGACAGACGCGGCGGAGGACTTTGTTTTATAATATGTAGTGATGTTACGTGGTAACTCCATAAGAATTACCTTTCCACCTGTCGACGGGCAGCTCCATATCCTCGAAGCTCTGGTCGTACTGCGCGGACACGGGCTCGTCGTCCGGGTCGGCGTACTGCGCCAAGTACTCATGCGCAAGCGCCTGCTCCGCTGTGATACGCCTGGAACAGGTCACTTGATCGTGAACTCGTGATCAAAGTGTAAATTTATAAAGATAAGAAAATGTTTATTTTGGACATTTAGGAAAAATCTTCTATACTTGTAAAATCGTGTGTCCCGACTATCAACGCACAACGACAATCACTGGATGGTTCGGGTTAAATTTTGGCCTAGGTACCTGGTACAGATAGCTATTATGACGTAGGCATCTGCTAAGAAAGGATTTTGGAAAATTGAAATAGCAGTTAAGAGTTGAAGTATGAAAATCCGTCATTGGGCGAAGCTGGTGTAAGACGGCTAGTTAATTCATAAAATTCAAACACTTGTAAGAGACAAACAGTAAATAGTACATAAAAAAATGAATTTAAACAAATTAAATAACCGACTCCGTAAAAAATAACTAAGTAATATCTTTAAACAATTGTTAGTTACTTAGATATACCATTTTAAAATCCTCATGATTAACCCTATATCGACCCGTTCAGGCTGCAGAGCGTGCCAAACATTTGAATTTGGCGCCAAAAATCCGCCATTTAGTTTTTTTTTTTTTAGTTTGATAATTATACCCAGTGTCACTCTAACAGTAAATACAAATCTAACGAAACCTCTCAAGCTAAAATCCATCGAGCCGTTCAGGCTGCAGCGTGTGCCAAACATTTGAATTTGGCGCCAAAAATCCGCCTTTTTGTTTTTTTTATTTTTATATACCCAGTATCACTCTCACAGTACCTAAATACGAATCTAACGACACCTCTCAAGCTAAAATCCATCGAGTTGTTCAGGCCAGAGCGTGCCAAACAATTATACATACATCCATACTCTCGAAAAACATAACTCTCCTTCTGGCGCAGTCGGGTAAATAGTAAGTCAGTTTTGGTTACACGCAAGAAACAATGAACATTGTGCTTGTGTAGGTAATACATGCTCGAATGAATTTTACCAAAATTGTTAAAGAAGTACATACTATAAAATTTAAATGTACCAGCATAGTTATTCAACAGATATAATTTTTTGTTAAAACTCTATAAGGAAAATGATGGAGAACAGGTTTTATTTGTATTGCCTAAGACATAATTTAGTCATCAAATCAAACCCAACAATACCTTTTTTTTTCTGATTGTAAATCATCAAATGACTCCTCCAGCTCTGGGCGGAGCAGGAGGGAGTGTCAGACTTTTACTGACTAAAACCCATCCATGTTCCTTCATCGCCCTTTATGTTCCGGGGCTACGGTATCTTTCGAACAGTCTCGCAACCCCGGCAGGAATCGGCCCTTGCTGACCCCTTCCTTTTTGCTGACTCTCTTTGAGGCGCGCGTGGAACACGAACGCGCCGTCGACATGGCCTGTCGTCATGAACGGACGGACGGCGAGCTAGCCCATAGCCCACCGTCCACAGGCGCGTCTCCCGCGGCGGTCGGGACGTGAGGTTCTCTCCCTCTCACGTTCCTCCACCTCCTTCTCTAGCATGACTGCTTCGCAGAAGGAGGTGACGGCGTCCCATTCCGTCTCGCTCCGGACCATGGCTTGAACCAGGGCCGGACGCGAGAGGTCGCCGCCGCCGATCGCCGCTTCGAGGACACGGCGGTTACCCAACAATACCTCAGACATATTTTCATCTCAAAGGAAAACTGTTAATATAACATCGCTTCCTTTCGACGAAATAGTATTTTTGATCTCAATACTATGGTTACTTTGTAGTTTATCCTGGTTTCTGGTTACGCTGCTCACTATAGGACAGCTTGGCACAAAACCGTCTGACGTTTAGTCGCGGGTGGAACAAGTCCGCGGACAATGAGATGATGATAACTTACTTGTCAGCGTCCAACTCCAACATCAGCTCAAGCAGGTTGACGGCTAGCGGGTTGGCGCCACGGAACACCTCGCGGAAGTCGCGCCTCTTCAGCGCCGGCAGAGACTGAATGTAGTTCCTGGCCTGGAAAATACCAACACCGTCGCGCGATATATCATTATCTAGTTTATCCAATTTTCTAACTAGTATTATACATTTTTGAAATAGGAAATATCAATGATATTCTAATAAACAGATATGTTATACACCTACAAAACTACCGAAAAAAGTGTTCCGCGGGGCAGAGCCAGCTCACATACACGCATGTGACGCAGAATAAAGGCAAAACGAGCCAATTGGCCCGCTTTCAGTCTTCACGATTGCGCGCTCACAACATATCTGTTTATTAGAATATCATTGGGAAATATAAAATCAATAAAACAAAAAAAAAACCCGACTGTGTAAAAAATAACTAAAAACTTTAAATAAAACTGAAAAGAATAAAACAAGTTCAGGAGACAGGACATATTGACTGCAACAGTCGGGGCCCATATTGGATGCAATGATTTTAGTCTAGAATTAGATTATTTAATGGGTCCCAACTGTTGCAGTCAATATGTCCTGTCTCCTGAACTTGTTTTATTCTTTTCAGTTTTTATTTAAAGTTATTAGTTATTTATTACGCAGTCGGGTTTTTTAATTTTTTTAGACCCCGTTTATCGAGCCGTTCAGGGTCAGGTCAGAACCGGTCAGGGCTCCAGAGAAAGTAACCTCCTACCAATACGAGCCTTGTCCAAAAGTACCGCTTTCCAAAGGGCCTGATCCAGCTGCCTAACGAGAGCCTTCTCAGGTATTGGAGGCTAGAAAATCCACATCGAGCCCATGAAGCTCCTTGCCTTGTCATACTTCCTTGCGTTCACCGGTAGTAAGTAGAGTACGTACCTACTACTACAGGTTTGCGCCAGTTTTCATAAGCCATGTCCACTGCGACCACATCTCGGTGCAGACGGCTTTAAAAAAATATTCTCCGAGACTGCACGCCTATTATTTTTATTATTAATTTAAATCTTACAAAACATGGTTATACCTACAAGTAAACTAAACCTTAAAACAATTTATAGTACTTGACCTATAACGTACTTATATAAAATAATTTATTTGACACCGGTAGATAGTTTTGATTATCTGAAAGGCCTCCCTAGAGCTTGGCACATTCTCCAGTCTTGGGTCTTCCTCCTCCAAGTTACACCAACCATCATTTTTGCCGTCGCGCGTTTTATTATAGGTAGGTACTTAATCTTAAAAGCGAGCATATTATCCCGGGCAAGTTAAGCAAAGGGAATTCAATTAATGTATCATAGAAAAGGGTAACCAAAGCTACCTAATGAGATTGAGACTCTGTGTCTGTATTGCCGGAACGGCTGTACGGATTTAGATATGACTGTTACATAATGTATCTGAACTATAAACTGAATTCTTATCTCGAAAGAATATCTAAGAAGCACAGTGTCCGCGGCCCGATTCATTTATTTAACTTAGGAAATAGCATGATACCGCATTACTATTGTAAAAATAATTTACATAACTCTTTCTTATGAGAAATACCAAATTGACCAGTGTTATTAAAACTTGCGACATTTTACTGTAAATTGCCATCAGAGGAAAAATTGAGGTCATTAGCAATCAAAGAGACTACCTGAAGACATGCCGTCTATCTCTACCGTACCCGGATACTTTAAGTGCCTTTCTGTGCTAATTGCTTTCTGTTAAGATGATTGCGCCTAAACCACTGAACCGATCGTTTTACGAAAAAACTAGCTTTTGATAGCGGCTTTGCTCCTGTTATGTACGGAAATAAAGTCACGTCAAAATTTTAAATAGGTATAGCCTTTAACATTCGGGGATAATGTAGATTCCCGTTATTGAAAGAATTTTCGGAATCGGATCAGTAGAACAAGTTACGATTACGATAAGATTTCCCCCTTCATACAAACCTACAAACAAAACCTCTCTAAAAAATTAGAATAGGTAGAAGATTTATTACTCGTTATAAAAATGAGCAAACTCATGAAAAAAGGTGTTCATTACACCTAGGTACCTATTCAATGAAAACCTTGGAAAGAAAAGTCAAAAACAATCCGTCACGTTGTCACGTTGCTCAAAGAGGAAATGTTTTTGTTCTAAAAGAACTCTGTCGGAATTTCGACGAAGCCATAAGAATAACTACAGTTAGGTAAGTGGTTGGGGACGGGGCACATTACGCGCCGAACGGATGGTCGTTGGGGTAGGTAAAGAGCGCGTACTGGAAGGCATAGTAGGGTAAGCGACCCCGTAGATATAACGACGACCTTTTGAAAGTCATAGGAATACGCTGATGCAGGACGCGAAGCAACGATATTTGTTCCGATACTTGAACTTACGTCCTACGTCTTTCAGCTGAGAATGCCAGTGTGGCAATGACATAAGCACTTAAACAAGCTTCTAGTAAGTAGGTAGGTATATAAACTCGTTATTCTAAATAAAGTGATTAATACACTAGGACAAGATATCTGTACAAACGTGACCATTATAACTGTATTTCTTTTAATGAATTAATTTCAACGATGACTCATTCCATACAAACGTAATTGCCAAGCACAAGTTAACACAAATTGGCACGTCACGAACTTTAAATACAGCGCACACCATTTTTTCTTTTCTCTAAAGAAGACGTTTACAATGATAATGACAACAAACATTACAAGTACATTATATCTATTCAAACAAGACAAACTTTTTTTTAAGCTGGTAAGATAAAATGATTGCACGCCTGAAATTGACGATTTTTGTTAATGTTTATTTTTAATTTAGTAATATTGTGTTGTTTCGCATTTCAGAAAGCAGCATTATTTTCTGACGTATGGTCTGTGTATTATAAAATGTCATGATTAGTTGCCTTACTCACCTCTTCACTTATTATTTTGTCAATAGTCTCTTGATCAGGTCTTCCACACAGAAACAATATTCTTGTGAGGTGATCAATATCTGAGTACACGCATGTTAAGGTTACACAAGCACCAAACTTACACAGGCCATTTATTGACACGACATAACAACATCAAATTAAGCGAGTTAATGGCGAAGCTATATTTGCTAATGCTGATAATAATATATGTACACTTATTGTTACACCATGTCACCACAGGAACATCGAATGAAAGCTACTTACAGACTCTGAAGATATTTTCGACATGAACTCCTGAGCAGGTGTCCCAAGTACCTCCATTATCAAATTCAATTGATGGATATCTGTCTCATCCATTAAGGTGAAAGCCATTGAGGGTAAAAAAAAAATTACAAGCTATGCTGGAAATCTAATGTACATCAGTTGAAACATAAATCATTATCATAAAAAATTAAATAAGTTTATTTTGAAACAAATACTAACTGATTGAAATAAAACGATTGGATTGGAATTAGAACAAAATGCATATGATAGAGAGTTAAGAATATACAATGCATATGAATTATTTAGATAACTAGTTTAGTTCACTTTACTATCCCCAGTTAGGTAAATGGGTTTAGGAGTACATATTTCCATAAACCTTACTCTGTTACTGAATCAACCTTAAAAAAACAAACTATTAGAACACTGACTCGAAAACCAGAAAAACCTTCTTATAACCCCAAGGTGAAAAAGGTTATTTGAATATAGTTACTAATACTTAATAAAAAGAATAATATTATAACAGACAGTAAATTACATGCATAACAAAATTCTAGACATTCAGAGAAATTAAAACTTTGAAATTAAAAGGATACGGTCTGAACCTGGGAATAAAGTGCGACCAGTTAGTAATTCAGCCATGATGCAGCCCACAGACCAAATGTCAACTGTCTGGTTGTAGTGCATCCAGTTGAGCATGATCTCTGGGGCACGATACCACCTGCAAAGTTGTTACTGGATAAATACAAACATGTAAGGTCTCAAACACAATAAATAAATTCCAGAAGCTATTTAAAGTTATTTCTTGAGGAAAAGCCAATGTGATTTTATTTTTTCGCAACCAATAACGAAACTAAATGGTGTAAAACACCTCTTAACGCAGCCGAAAGGCACTTGTTCTCCTCGTCATTGCAATCATTTTTTTGTTCTACACCATACCTGGGAACCTTCTAGTTATGGAGATATTGGGGGTCAAAGTTCCAACATTTTGACAAGTTTTTTTTTAAATACAAGTTTTTAATTTTTATTTTAACACCTCCATGACCCCCGTACTATTCAATCTATCCATCAGCACAATGTTTTGAGTGCATGTGTTTTGTGCATTGAGTTATACCACAAAACATGATTTTGCACCCCAAAATAAAAAAAGTTTCCCAGGAATATTTTTTGTGTAAAGTTCCTTAGTTTGATGTACGGTCGAACAAGCTATTTGGTTTACAGATAGACCAACAAATTACATTGTAAAATGTAAACCAAATAGCTTGTTTGACCGTACAGAATGCTTGGTTGATGGCTTCGTGATGAGGTTTTTTACAGCCTGTATATATTGTGTATATATTGTGCATTGAGTTATACTACAAAACATGAATTTTCACCCCAAAAAAAAAAGTAGTTTCCCAGCAATATTTTTTGCGTAAAGTTACTTAGTTTGATGTACAGAATGCTTGGTTGACGGCTTCGTGATGAGGTTTTTTACACCCTGTATATAGGTACACATAAAAAAAAATTACATAACAAACTATTTTCTGTGGTGGTAAAGGATGAGACTCAATCTGGATTAAGTTAAATCAGTTTACACATGGTGATTTCTTGATGGACTATCAGGAAAGGACTATTAAATCAATGGAAGTGCGAGTATTTTTTTATTCAATGAACATTGTAAATTACAGTTATTTATAAAATCATCTTGACTGAGGTCCAAGTTTTACCACCATACAAAATTCTGTATGCTATGTTATTTTGTCAAGTATGTATATTGTTTTGTTAGTGGCCGCAAATAAATAAAAATGCAACATTGCTCCATAGGTACATTGTCATTGTGTCAGCAGACCAAGATTTTATTACTTATATCTTAACTTTGCAATGAGGTTGACTGTAGTATTTGACCCTGAGTGAAGTTTAATAGTTCTAATTTACGAAGTAAATAAGGTAGCAGAAACAAATTTTATGTTCATACCTTGTAGCTACATAGCCAGTCATCTCTGTCTCAGTTGGCCTGGCTAGTCCAAAATCTAGGATTTTCAATTCACAGTCCTCATTGACAGCAATGTTAGAAGGTTTTAGATCCTACAATATTAATACTTGTGTTAAATAAATGGATGCCTTAAAGAAATGGCATGTGGGGTTAAACCATGCAAAATAGAAGTTCTAAATAATTTTCTGATTATTATAATGGAATTAGTTCATTGATCTATATTTTTCCAAGTGATGTAATGAATGGACACAACAAGTGAATGACTCAATTTCTGTTGATATAATAAGTTTTTAAATGTAAATTAGGATGCAAAACCAGTACTGGCATATATTCATACCCTATGAATGATTCCTGCTGAGTGAATATATTTAAGACCACGGAGAATTTGGTAAACCAGGAATTGGACATGGTCATCTGATAGTTTCTGAGTGCGAACTATGTTGTTCAAGTCTGCTCCCATCAAGTGAGTCACTAAATATACTTGCTGAAACTCTTCCAGAGTTTTTTCTGGACTGAATACATCCAGCAAACCTGTTATTGAATAGAGAGATTGTAACATAACATGCAAAAATCCTGTAAAATTAGGCTAATCACACCAATCCAACAATGAATAATTTCATATTTTCTGAGATTGCTGCAGATTAATGCAGATAATAATTTGGCATATTTACCAATAACATTCTCATGGTTCATATGCTTCAACATCCTCAGCTCGCGATAAGTCCGCTTGGCGTGCACGGCAGACTGGAATGGTCGCGCCAATTTCTTAATTGCCACCTTCATATTATGCAAAGTGTCGATAGCGGAACTGTAAACAAATTGTTGTTCAATTCAAGAATAGACAAACAGCTTATGCTGCCCGCCCACGTAAGGGCAATGTACCTACTTATTTCATATTCGGTTGCGCAGCATAGATTGTGCGCTATTGAAATAATTGATATAAATAAATGCAGCACTTTCGTTACACATAAATACTGGCATATTGCCGAATATATTCAACACATACCAGACTTGTCCGTAAGCACCTGAGCCCACAGGTGTAAGCATTTGATATCTCTCGGGGACAATCCATTCTGTTTTATTAATTTCCACTTTATGGTACCGAGGCATCTTGTTATCTTCTTCAGGATATTTTTATCCACCACAAATGTTAAAAAGATAAAATAGAAATAGTCGACACTCGACACTTCGACAGTCGACAGATGTCCGACGTCGATTTTTTTTAATTGACTGACCGAATGAAAATAATGAAATGCGAATGACTGATTGATTGAATGAAAAGACCATGGAACCAATAAGTACTACATACAATGATGGAAAACATTTTAGTGCCAAGGACAAGTACTCGGAATAATTTGATATTATTATTATTAACTATTAATTTGAAGTGTTGCCGATGTACGGGCCGCTTTGCGCGGCACCGGTACGCAAACATAAACGCCAACATCCGACTAGTTCTTGTCACCGTCAGCGTTCCAGCTGTTTTACGACCCAAGGCTTGGCACGTGACAATGGCAAAATACCAGATAACATGTTTTTGTTTCCTCGGATGGGTAGGCCTTTAGTATAGGACGCAGTTTTGCACAATCAAATCTTCCAAGCTCATCGTACTATGCTGGCGAACCTCTGCGTCTGCATAGAACCTGAAGCGGCGTAAATATAGTAACCTTAGTGGAAACTATATTTTCAAGCCGTTTGGAGCTGGGGCCGTGGGGTCCAAGTGCTCACAGCCTTTCTAAGCAAATAACTGAATGCCTAATTGACGCTTCCCATGATACAAGGGCTGGTTTTTGGCTTTGGCCAGAGCCTCCAGAGGCTATGCGTTGCCATAGAACGTGGCAACGCCGCCAGTCTCTTGGGCATATTACCAGCTGACAGCGCTGAGGAGTTGATTTATGCCTATAGAGCTTGTTGTTAAATTAATCGTTTTGAAATGTAGTTAGTTTTCAACATTAAAAAAAAAAACTCTTTTCGTAACAAGTTACATACGTATTTTTTAAAATAACTATGTACAACCCATAGAGGAAAAAGCTATAGAAGAGTCTGACACTGCCACACACAGAAACATACATCCAATTGCAACAAACGCAAACTCAGAAAAAACAACCACACAATAAAGAAACACTGTACATCGTTGTCATCTTTTTGTACTTAGACTTGACTAATTTCACAAATAAATAAATACCTATGACATATCGGTTCGCGGTTTCACCCGCCTAGATCACGTTCCCGTGGGAGTACCTACGGGAATCAAATATAGCTTATGTTACTCGCTGATAATGTAGCTATTCATTACTGAAAGAATTTGTCGTCAGTAATATTGTTCGTTATTAGTAATAATGCCGTACTGTCCAATTTGTTAAAGTTTTTAACCTTGTCTTCATTAAGAGCCAAATCTGCAGCAGCTTTATCACCAGCCCCACTTGCAGGTATTTCAGGTCTTTTTATGTAACCCAGTATTATATCTTGAAAGTTCTCTAATCCTCGTAGAAGTGCCGTCTTATGATATTTCCATTGTACCCAATTGGTACCTTCTAGTTTCGCGATCTGTATTTTACCGAGATCCATGTCCGATTATTTAAGGGTCCATAACCTAATATGTACAGATAAATAGAGGGTGCACTGTTAAATTTTTCTTTAGATACAATTTAACAAACATTTTTAATTCACAAATTTTTCACAAGTAACAAGTCTTCAAATATTCGAACTTACACTTCTTATTTTTCTTAACTTAATGAGGTCGCCGCAACCTTATCATTTTTCAAATCGGTCCAGTAGTTTATAATTACAAATACAAATCATACTTCTTTTTAAGTATTTCTATACTTAAAACGAAGTATGATTTAGAAGTATAGATCAGGGACCAGCGAAACTGCGTAGGTAACAACAACAGTAACAACGACATTATATACGATCAAGTTTGTATTCATTTTATAAAATAATATAATAACACTATTTGGATTAAAGGGAATATTAACAAGAAATTCAACATTTTCTTTATTCCTAAAAAATTCCTTATATTGGCCCATATTCAAACAGCTGTACACTTGTTTAATTTTCTAATACAACACTTATTTTACAATTTGAATTTTTTATGTTGCGTGTTTTTATGAAACGGAACAGGCAGATGATGAATGGTGTTTAATGGCGAATGAACTAGAATAGTTCTCCAGCTATGCCAACTCTAAAGATGATGCCTATAAGTGCCGACCGTTTCCTGCAAATAATAAAAGTAAATGTCTTTGCCGAGTACTGATTATTGTCTATGCCTATTTCGTTAGAATTTCTGTCATTTAATTATCAATTATTGTCAATTGTCAATGTCAAGTTGTCATTTAATTAATACTTGTGTCCAGTGATGCCAATTTAGCCCTTTCGGGGCTAGATCCTAGATCTAGCCCTTTTTAAGCTTTGTCAGCCCATAAAATAATAATTTAGCACCTAGCCCTATTTCTAGCCTCCAAATCGTGTAAGAAAACTCTACACTAGCACTCAGAATAAATAAATTCCGAAATAGGATGAAATTTGACTCACTAAATTCTTTAATACAAAATTAAATACGTTTTAGCATTATAAATTTCAATGAAACTTGCTACACAATGTGATACCTTCAAAAGATGTTATAAAAGTAGGATAAAAAGAGAAATATATATTTATATTGAGCAAGGCTGGGCAGCATAATTAGATAAAGCTCAACCTCAACCACCAACTTCGTCAGCACAAAGTGAGAGCAAAATCTTGTGTGGCGAAAAATCCTCTGGTGAGGACTTGGACATACAAGCTGTTATTTTTTTATTAAGTTAGATTGTTTGATTGTGTGTTCGAATAAATATATTTATTAAGTAAACAATTGTTAAAAAAAAAACTCCTTGTATCAATTTTGATTATAAAAGCAATTTAGCCCTATTCTAGCCCTTCTAGGACTCTATTTAGCCCCGAAACCTGACATTGGGTTGGCAATAGAGATGAGTACTTAGTACAAAATTTACCTAGTACGGTAAATTTTGTACTAAGTGCATCTAGTCCGATTCCGTACAAATGCTATTCCATTTAGTCCATTAAGTATGCTTACTGCTTAAGTCTTTGCGTACCACCAATACGTGCAGGTACAGGGTACATACGTAGTAATTAATTGTAATCTTCCCGTCATACTTTACACAGGTTTACGATTGTCAGAATAAAGGTTTATCTACAATGTAGATTATTGGTGTATCTAAAAGATTCAATTCAAAATACTAAACCTTTTTTTTTTTCCTTTTTTGTACTTACTTTTTTTTTTGTATCTTCCTTCAATCATTGTTTTAATATTTTAATAAAACTAAAATCAAAAGTTCTTTAAACAATACTTCGTCACGAAAAATGTTTGCTTATGTCCGATACGCGTATCGCGTACGCTATACGAGACGTCAAGTATAAATCATCGTAATCATCGTCAGTATCAATATGGCGAGCCGGCAGCCACCGAGATATCCGCACGAGTCCGTATTTGATACTCGACGTCTTTGTACTAGACTAGTTCAACTAGTGCAAGTGGATCATAATAGTCTTCATTCACATCGAGTATTTACAAGTACCTAGAAGACTGTGGAATAATGTAGTTAAAAAAAAAATAGAATGTATTCTTGCACAACACGAGTGCGGGTTGTGTTACTTTTATTTGTATTGGAATAAGGTTCAAATTTAAAAAAATCAATACTCGAATGGGGTGGGCAACTGGTGGAACTAATGGCGCTAGCAGCGCATGAACCAAACATCGTCATTGGTTGAAAATCTGTCAATGTCATTTTTTATTTCAAAATAGATTGACCTCATTGGTCAGATTGGGTCTAAGCGATGGACGTGCCATCTACAAACAGTTTTGACCAGCCTTCCCCATTATTTAGGTAAACATGAGTGCGCGTCGCGTTACTTTTATAAGCATTGAAATATGGTTCAAATTCAAATGAATGGCAAACGAATGATTTTATGCAAACACGAGTGAGCGGCAAAGCAGAATAGTAACTATGGAAACAAAATGCTATCTCGCTTCGCCGCGCCCGCGCCGGTACTTCGGACTTCGTACGATCGGGCCGCGGGTGCCGGACACCGCGTAGGCAGTGAGACTAGGTGGATCGAGTTCATCGAGTATCTAAAGAGTTGGATTAGGTGCAACTTAGTCTCGTTAAATACCTAGTGCCTGGATCTATTCTAGTATAATACAAAATGTACTCTGTGCTAGTATATACGCTTCATCTCTAGTTGGCAACATTGCTATTGTCAGCTGTCATCTGTCAACAATTGTTCAAATTTGGTTTTGGTTATTGGTTGGTTCTTGAAAAGAAACGATAGAACGGCTGATACCTGATAAGAATATTGGGCAAACATGGCTCAAACAGCGGGCGTGAAGCCAATGTCCATTGCTGGGCGTGTGGCAATTGAACGTGAAAGATGTATAGGAATGACCGACATCGAGAGATCTTGGCGCAAGCAGTGGTTGAAAGACCAGGTCTTGGCTCCAAATGAACCAGTTTATGTACCAGAATATTGGAAAGAACGCACTAATATATTCCGCCGCATCTACCGCGCGCCTCTGGATGGCTTGTTTGCTGCTCTTTCGCCAGTGCTGGTGAGCTTACATAACATGAACCTAACCTAAATGGTCAATACTTTTAGAATAATAAAAACTTAATTTTCGTTACAGGGCGCGTCACGAGCTGCCGATTATAGATACTTAGCTGGAAAATTTGCACTGATAGGAGTTGGAATTCTTTGTGGTCACTACTACTTTAAATATAATACAAATGTAAGTATAAATTCTAATACAAGCTTTGGGTGAAGAAAGAAGAAAAAATATTTATTTGTCACAAGGACATGACATGCATCATACAAAATGACAAAACAATAACATGGAACAAACAACACTCAATAGGATGGAACAAAAAAAACAGTTAACAGCTTAGACGTAATGACTGCGACAAACAGGCTACCACTCGGCATGATGCTGTGCTGTGGGGGGACCACAGCACAGTGCTAGTTTTCGAAGAGTTACTAGCTAACATGGTAGAGTCAAAGAAAACTGAGATGACCCAAAGTGAAAGGACTTAATGTTTGCACATGAAAACATTTAACTTGTACAAATTGTGACTATCAGTGTAAATGTGGATTGTTGACAAAAAACACATGTTTCTATGCGATTGTGTTTATGATGATGTTGTTATGAACTTTTTGAAATCATAATGTGACACCAATTCAAACTCAGTTGGTAATTTTGAAAATTCTGTAAATATATTATATTTACTCATACATATTTCACTATCTGTGTCCCAAGATCTATAACCGAGTGAAATATTTATAAAAATATGATTTCCTTAATTGAAATGGATTTTATTTCAGGGTTTTAATTTTTTTGCTTGGAACCCTAATCGTTTTCTAAAATAAAAGTTACTCCTTATAACATCAGCTACCTGCCAGTAAAAGTCCTGTCAAAATTAGTCCAGCCATTTTGGAGATTAGCCGGAACTAAATTTTATTTATTTGTTTCTAAAAATGTGGTTGAAAATCATATTTCAATCAATATCAAGGGATACTGTGATAACATAAAATTGAAAAAAAAAATCCTATTTACAATTGAATTTTGTGGGCTATCCTGGTGCTTTTGTCTTATTATTTTCTTTATAATTTCAGGATTGGACTAAGAAAGGAGGCTGGAGAGTACATGTTTCTAAACCAATGGTTTTGCCAGGGCAACCAGGGTTCCCCTTCAAATCAAATCTTAAAGCTGCTGACTATGCCAACAGAGGATTCAAAGACGCTAAAATATAAATTCTTAAATGCAAGATTATCCATCTGTAATTGCATTATTTGTTAGTTGTATCTATGCGGACTAAAACAGTTATTGAAAAAGTAAAGTCATTTGAATGTTATTGTTTTTGTTTTAATTTATAATTGTATACTATGCAAAATGTATTCCTTCAGAATTAAAAGCATGTAACAACTTCATGAAGTCATCTATGTCCATCATTCTAGCTCTCATCTGTTCTGTTTCAGATTTAGTTAATATTTCTTGAACCTTCTCTTTTATATCAAAGTCGTCAGGTATCTCCTAAAAAAAAAAAGTAGATTAATATTAAATCATATAAAGTCCTCCACACAGTTCCAGGTTCTCTAAGGACGACTCCTCAGTTTGTCAAGCCTACCTTATTATGAAGAGAACAATGCACTCTGTAATTTTTCTCTAATAGAGCCATAGTTGTAGCATGTTTGAAAACAGCTGCCAATGTTTTATTTTTCCTTACAAATGCTATTCTAGTCAAACCATCCCATTCTACAAAGTTTATAGGTGGGGGTGGGTTTCTTGGCTCTATCCTCACTACACTTGATTCCACTTTCGGAGGTGGCCTGAAGTTGTTTTTGCCAACCTGTAATATAATGTAAGATATTGTTCACTGAATAGAATACATTAAATTCATATTTTTGACAAAAATCATCATCATTTTCCTGCCTTTGCCCCACGTTTTTTTCTTCCATTCTCCCCTGTCAACTGTCACGCAATCATTTACAACCAATGCAACCTTTTTCTTTGATATCATTCCTCACACAATCCCTTCAGTGTTTATATAGTGTGTTTTTATTTGTTTTTTTTTGTCACTTGCGATTCATCCCTTCCTATCACAATCATGTCCATACCAAGACTATCATGACAGAAATAATAAACCTAAATCTGTACCAACCTTCATCAACATATCAACTCTAGCCAACAACTGTGTATTTATAGAGAGCCTACAATACAACTTATCACCAGGCTTTGCTACCAGTCTCTGTGCAAATTCTTTTTGAAACATGAGAACTGCACATCTAAAGTATGGCCTGTGTAATAATAATTTGAAGACTAGAGGTGAACTGATTTGATATGGGACATTGGCAACACAAATGTCGAAGAAAGGCAATTCTGTTTTGAGAACATCTCCTACAAGTATTTGAAGTTTAGCTTGGTAAGGAGTTCCTTGAACACGCTTCTGAAGTTCAGCAACCAATCTATAACAAACAAGTTATTACAATTTAAAATGCTTCATTCAACATTGATAAGTAAATATTCATATAAATAATATATTCAGACAGTGTTATACACACCTTGTATCAATTTCACAGGCCACAACTTTCTTGACTCTATCGAGTAACTTTACTGTCATGTTACCAGTACCAGGGCCAATTTCAAGAGCAACATCTGTAGGCCTTAAGCCAGCTTTATCTAGCATGGAAGTTATTATGAGCGGGTTTTTTAATATGTGTTGGCCAAAATCCTTGTTAAATTGGATACCTGAAAAAAAAAAGGGAAATACAATCTGACCGTTTTTTGATGTATATATAATTTGCAATTTTCCCCACATAACCATTGCGTTTCAGATTATACTATAAGCTAGTCATCAATTACCTTGCTTGGCTATTTCATTATGCACACGTGTCTTTTTTTCAGCTTTAATTTTAGGCATTTTGACAGTGTTTCTTCAGGAATTACTTAAAATCGAGAAGAATACTAACTCATGAAACAAAAACACGCGCTTCGCGCTGTCATAACTAGCTTTTTTTGCCATAGAAGAAATAAATATTGTTGTCGTCTATATATTTTAATTTGAAATCAAGCTTATCGATTTATCGAAAGCGTCGAGTAATCGACTAACAACAGAGTATCTATATTACGGCGACTAACACCCTTCAAAGTTGCAGACATTCTCGTTATATTTTCATTAAAATACCTGTATTTTACTTTCCATTTTAGTAATTTAATCTGGCAACTCTTCAAATTTTGGCATGGTTGATTTTTACGGGACCGAGTGAAATAAAACCGTTTCGTAGAATTATTATGAAAATGGAGTGGAAACCAGAACAAGAAGGATTAAGACAAATACTTACACTTCTCAAAGAGTCTCAATCACCAGATACAGCAACTCAGAGGGCCGTTCAACAAGTATCCTTTTCATAATTTTCACATCTTTATAGCTATCGGCGTGGATATTTTTTTTGTAACTATAACCGCTTAATTTTTTATTTACTTAATAATCATCATAAATGTTTTCATATTTCAATGCAATTCATCATAAAAGTAAGTGTTAATGCCTTTAAAACAACTATTTGTTTCATCTAGATGCTTGCGATAAAATCGATTTTTCCGACATGACAGCCATTGACAGCCTTTATTTTCCTAACAATGTAATCTCAGAAATTGGAAGAATTGAACAAGTATCCAGACTTCAACAATTATTTGATTTTTGTTTTGACTAAACTTGTCACTGAAGAAGAACCTACAAGATCTTTGAGTGGTTTGATTTTGAAAAATAATGTCAAAGCTCACTACAATAGTTTTTTGCCTGAAGTGGCTGAATTTATAAAACGAGAATGCCTATCTGCCGTTGGAGACCCTTCGCCCTTGATTCGGGCCACTGTGGGTATCATCATCACTACTATAGCTAGCAAGGGTGAACTAACATCATGGCCCGAGTTACTGCCAGCCTTATGTCAGATGCTTGATTCACAAGACTACAATGTTTGTGAGGTATTTATAAAATTTGTGCATTTCAGTTTTTATTATTCCTTCTATTAACCTTAAATTAATGCAAGAGTTGTAAAGTTATGATCTGAATATTTGTATAGAAAATTGATAACTTTGAAATGACCTCATACTCAACATTATTAATTCTTAGCTTAAAGTACATTCCAAATTGTGGGCAATAAATCATTTAAAATAGTTATCTATAGGGAAAAACTTTATATGCTTAATTTTAAGAAAATAGAAGGAATGAATAGCTTAATATTATATATTGGTGTTGATTCTGTTGTGCATAAACTAAACTTAATTTAGGCTATTGCTATCTTTTACTAAAAGGCCATGCAATAAAAGGACGGCTATAGCTATGAACTAAGATAAAGATGTCAAACTAGTTTATGCCTTGAGCTTCACCGTGTTTTTAGTTTACATGTTTTACGTGCACCCTTCATTTGTATAGAAATATTAGTTCCAACTAAATTTGACAGCTCTAAATTACGTTGTATAGCAATAGCCTAAATTATGTTTAGTTTGTGCGCAACAGAATCAACACCATTATAGCATTCCAAAAGATTTATATTAAGAAAGTTGTTCTACAATTATTGACAACAATATAGTTATTCCAGTTAAAATTATGTTTATCTGTTGAACTGTCAATTTTGTAATTTCAGGGGGCCTTTGGAGCATTGCAGAAGATATGTGAAGATACGGCAGAGATCCTGGACAGCGATGCGCTGAACAGGCCTCTGAATGTCTTGATACCTAAATTCCTACAGTTTTTCCGGCATTCATCACCAAAAATCAGATGCCATGCAATTGCTTGTGTCAACTACTTCATCATGGGCCGCACTCAAGCTCTCATGTTGCATATTGATGCTTTCATTGAGGTAAGATTATAATATTCAGATTTTGCTATTATTTTAGAGATTTATTTAGAATACTGATTGATGACAAATACTGATTAATAATTTGTTGTTGACAGAACTTGTTCCACTTAGCAGCAGATGAAGACCCAGATGTCAGGAAAAATGTTTGTCATGCTTTAGTATTACTACTGGAGGTGCGGCTGGATAGGCTCATCCCTCACCTACCTAACATCATTGAGGTAAGCAGCATGCACACATAACATACACTCATAACATTGCATCTGTTTTACCTAAAGAGTTCCACAGAGATGTACTATTTATTATAAACTCCTATTTAACCAGTTCCATGTAGAAATTAAATTTGTTTGTACAACACCTCTTAATTTTGTCTGTTTTTTTTTCGATGTGTGTATTTGTTTTATAACGAACTTTGTTTTGTTACATAGTACATGCTAGTGCGGACACAAGATCCTGAGGAGGGTGTGGCATTGGAAGCCTGTGAGTTCTGGCTCTCACTTGCAGAACAGAATGTCTGCCGTGAGGTAAGTTAAGTTATTTGTGTCATTTTGCTCAGCTATAAAAGCATGTACATATACTATTTTGTCAAGTATGAGTACTACAAAAAGATTTTTGTTCAAAGAAGAAAAAAATTGTTTCACAATTTATCTTTACTAATCAAGGTACTTGCAATCAAGATAGTGCCTCCTACCTAAAAATAAAGGTGATGAAATTTTTAATGTGGTTCATTTTTAATGGTGTTAATTGTTAGTCTGGTTTTAGACCCATTTATTTCAGGCACACAGCATGTCATCATCACCCATTATCTTGGTACTCACTCACCCTCTTCTTATATTCATGTTATGTATCATATTTAATATAATAATATGTTCTTTATTGCATAGGTGCTAGGCCCCAGGCTGCCAGCCCTGCTGCCAATCCTGGTCCGCGGCATGCGCTACTCAGAGATGGACGTGATCCTGCTGCGCGGGGACCGCGACGACGACGCGGATGACGCGGAGCCCGATCGGGAGTCCGACATACGACCGCGGTTCCACAAGCCGCGCTCGCACACAGTTAAACACAATGGTAAAATTATAAACTCACAAGAAACCAGCAGTAAATGTTATAAACCAGTACTGACATGTTGAAAACAAATAAAATCATTCTCTTGAAATAAGGCCATGGTAGCCAAGATTAGTAAGCGGTCAGCAGTATTCACCTACTTATTGCAGTAAGTAGGTGTTTCACTCATGCAACATGACAGAATATTCCTCTTCAAGATCTTAGAAAGATGTTGCTGAACCTCATATCATCTGAGGTGCTCATCGTAATGTCTGTGATGCTTATAATGGTGTTATATCATAAAGCGGGCGCGGGCGACAGCAACATGTCGGGCGGCGGCGAGTCGGACGACGACGACGACGGCGGCGCGGACGCGGACGACGGCTCGCTCTCCGACTGGAACCTGCGCAAGTGCAGCGCCGCCGCGCTAGACGTGCTTGCCAACGTGTTCGGAGCCGACCTGCTGCCCGTGCTGTTCCCGATACTTAAGGAGACGCTGTTCCACGAGGAGTGGGTCATCAAGGTGCGTTACGAGTTCAATAGGCCATAAAGATCAGAAAGCCTTCCAAAGGAGATAGCTTTGTGTAATACAGATAGCTATTCAACTACTTATGTCTATAAACAAAAAAAAAACATTTATTTGGCACTATGAAAATACACAAGCCAGTCACAATGTACTATGCGTACAACTACAACTACTAATTACACATACAATGTGTAATGTACACGAGTGTATTTCCACTCTTGTTAGAACTTTGGCAGCAGGATTGGAGCATTTGATGAACCTTGAGGAAAGTATATGTAATACACTTTTTCCTTACACTAAATAAATAGACTGATGTTGTTATATCTGTTGCACAGGAGAGCGGCATCCTAGCCCTGGGCGCGGTGGCAGACGGCTGCATGGGCGGCATGGTGCCCCACCTGCCGGACCTGGTGCCGTACCTGGTGTGCTGCCTGGCCGAGCGCAAGGCGCTGGTGCGCGCCATCACATGCTGGACGCTGAGCCGCTACTCGCACTGGATCGTGTCGCAGTCGCACGACCTCTACCTCAAGCCGGTCATGACTGAGGTTACTCACTTATTACTACTTTTTTTTTTTCATACAAATCCTCTTAATGTATGATTCATAAAATAATGTGTTAGAATCATAGACTTAGTATATACTGCCGTATAGACGAACTGACAGCTCGATAAGGCGTGACCAATTTTGATTTGTCAGTGTGTGCGTTAGTTAGCTATGTACCTTTTACTTTGGAGGACTATCGATAAGTGGTTGAAGTTCGACCCTTGGAGGAAGATGTTCCATAGGCTGCCTTTGTCTAGATTATAATTTTTACATTATGTTAAAAAAGTGTAAATACATTAAAAAAATAAAACAGCCAACATTTTATTAAAAATCGCTCAATACTGACCTTTAAACAGAATAATCTTATTTAACCGGTTCCTTACAGTTTTCTTTCCTAAATTATTAAGTTTACATTCATGTTTAAGTCGAATGTCAAAGTAAATTTCTATAATGTGTTCCATTATTAAATATCTACGACCACTTAAAATATCTTGGTCCAAATTTTGGCTCTCCAAACTCAAAAATAAGCCGAAATTATCTTCTAATATATTATAAGAAGTATAGCTTGGCAAATTGTAGATTTCAACAACGAAACGTTTCGATTTTGTGGTTGGTTTTTTTTTGTTGATTTGTTTTGTGGATTTTGACCTTGACTGATTTTATTATTTTCACGAATAAAATTTTCAATCTGTAAACAATGTTGTATCACGTCTTTGGATTCCAACCAACGCACCCAATGAATCTCAACCATTTTCCTCGAATTATACGTATAGTATATATACGTAAAGGGAATCCAAGGAAATGTACAAATTATACAAAACAATTAGTTTATGTATTTGTTAAAAGTTAATTACCTTTTTCTGATTAAATGGTTCAATTAACAGACGGTAAACGTAAGGTAGCATTTATTTTCATAGTTAACATTCAAGATAAAATATCGATAGTATCGATAAATTTAAGTCAAGCCCTAGCGTACATGTAAAAATAGATTGATGAACAATCTATTCACCAAAATCATGTAAATTATCAACAAATGGACTTTTAGCTATACAAAATATGAAAGTAAACAAAAACATTGGTATTATTTTATATTTTAAACAGGTAAAAAGGCAAATTTTAACCAAAAATAAACGCGTCTTATCAGTGAGTGGTCCTGAGTATTTACTTATGAAATGTGCAATTTTCAGGTTTATTTCAATGATTAACACCACATTCACGCACAGAACAAGTAACCATTGTTTAATACTACTGTATTCACTGAAAATAAACCACGATGTACGCTAAAAATCCAAAATACTGAGGAGTTGATTCCCCGCGTGCCGACTTGTGCAGACCTGTCATTCAAAACCGGTCACAGTGATATTAGATTCGCGATCCTTTTTCATCTTGCTATATTTCCATAAGGGATTTTCTTTTCCCTCGCACGCTTTGTTGGTCTATATTTACTAAGTCTATGGTTAGAATATTGCCCTTTCATAAACTATGAAGTGTAAGTCTCACTTAAATGTTTTTATTTCAGCTACTAAAGCGCGTTCTAGACAACAACAAGCGCGTACAAGAGGCGGCGTGTTCGGCCTTCGCCACGCTCGAGGAAGAAGCGTGCACTGAGCTCGTTCCCTACCTCGGATTCATCTTACAGACCCTCGTGTACGCCTTCAGTAAATACCAACACAAGAACCTGCTCATATTGTACGACGCCATTGGTACACTGGCAGATTCTGTCGGACACCACCTAAATAAACCAGAATACATCAATATGTTAATGCCACCACTTATCAATAAGTGGAATGTTTTGAAGGATGAAGATAAGGATCTGTTCCCACTCCTAGAGGTATGAATACAACCAATACATCATGATGTAGCAATCTTGAGTAGACACTCATAAAAGTATTTGTTACAGTGCCTGTCATCTGTAGCAACTGCTCTTCAATCTGGATTCTTACCATACTGCGAGCCTGTGTTCAGGAGATGTGTATCGTTAATAGAACAAACATTAAATCAGAATATTGTAAGTTAAAACACTTATTCATTATTCTTTTTAGCATAAAGAATTTCATGGAAGTTGAAACAAACGTTTTCTTCTCTAAAAAGTTACATGTACAATCAAAAAACTTCTTCATAAAAGTAAACTAAAAATAAAAACTTGAAAGAGGTAACATGTAGGTAACAGGAAAATAATTAGGAACTTGAACAATAGGGTACAAAACATCACGGGCGAGTCACGTTTCAGTTTAAAACGTGACTCGCCCGTGAAGTTTGATTAGTATTTTATTTGGTTAAAAGTTATGCAGCAATTTCCAAAGCCTAAGAACTAATACAGAGAATTGAGAAGCCAGGCAAACTTTATTTTGTTTCAAAAGGTTAAGTACCTAATATTGTAATATACAGGGTGTAAACAACCTCATCACGAAGCCGTCAACAAAGCATTCTGTACATCAAACTAAGTAACTTTACGCAAAAATTATTGCTGGGAAACGACTTTTTTTTTTGGAGTGAAATATCATGTTTTGTGGTAGAACTCATTGTAATGCACTCAAAACATTAAGAACTTGTATTTATTTTTAAACTTGTAAAAAAGTTGGAACTATGATACCCAATATCTCCGTAACTAGAAGGTTACCAGGTAGAACAAAAAAATGATCCCAATGACGAGGAGAACAAGTGCCTTTCGGCTTCGTTAAGAGGTTTTTTTACACCCTTTATCTTTATCAGCATTTCTGACTATTAATTAAGCAACAAAGACGTCGCTAATGTGTACACAAATTAAGAGTAAACTAATTAATTACCCATCAATCATCCATGACGGGCGTATATTTGAATTATACAACTCAAAATAAAATAAAGGTCACTAGATATTTTTGGTGTACACACGGCGACACATCAAGCTATATATTTCCAGTATAACATGGCTTCGATTTGTATAGATTTCCTGTACAATTAGAAATCCGCATAAACTGGTTTTGTATAGCTTGATTGGTAGTCGTGCGTACCATAAAATTAATTGCGTTGTGTTTAGTTAATGTGAAATTAAAGATGTTATTGTTTAAATTAATTCTTAATAAACCTTTTTTTTACTTAAATAAAAATTCACAATTTTAAATAAAAAAACTAACAAAGGAAAGTCACGGAAAATTTCAAATACTCTACTTTCTTATTTGTTTTTCTGTTTGCACTTCTGAAGCCTGATGTATGCTCACAATTAAATGTCTGACGTTTTCAGCTGGAATCTATTCCCAAGCAAATTTCAAAGTGACATTCAGTTACTGCTACAACCTGGTTACAATATCTCTGGACCTGGCGTCAATGACTTTTACAACAAGTCCAAACTGTGTCCTGTAAATACTTAAATATTTAAATCCCCTTTAAAATAGTTTAATTTTAGATAAGTCTTTTATCTCAAGCTCAATATCGAAGAGTTTACATATCAAGAGTTTGTAACATCAATATTTAGCTGCATATTAATTGGTTGATGCTTATTAAAATACACCATAATGTGAAAACAATGAAGTGTCCTTTATTTTGTTCTGAGTAGTATGTTTATATTTACCTCTATCACCTTTTAAAATAGGTATATATCGGAAATCAGAGCCATTTCAGGGTAATAGGATTATGCTAAGATTATGCAATTGTTTCTTTTCCCGTAAGCGACGTTAACGGTTGCTACGAGGTTAAATCGTCGAATAGTTTGGCATCTAAACCTAAGCACACAAGTGAGAGTGAAGTTCAGGAGTTCACACCATCACTGCTATTTTTCCAGGCAAACAGTCAAAGCCCGGAGCAGTTTGAAGCGCCCGACAAAGACTTCATGATTGTGGCGCTAGACCTACTGAGCGGGCTCGCAGAGGGGTTGGACGGACACATAGACCACCTCGTATTCAACTCCAACCTCATGCAGCTGCTCTACCAATGCATGCAGGATCCGATGCCTGAGGTATATCTTGTATGTGACTCATGCTTATCTAATCACAGGGACAAGGGTGCATAGGGCGTTTTTGTAATGTCAAGGTATTATGGAGTTTTAATGTATTTTAATTATTAATTTATTTCAGCTTCTTAATATTGTTGAATTATATTTACTGGTTGCGTTATCCAAAAGATTTGTTTTTTATTTGTTTGCTTGTTTATCAGTGTAAAAAGACATCCGTTATAGGATGTGGGATAAATTATTGCAGTTTAGCAAGTCAAACCATTGAATAGTAACTTAACTCAGTGTTTCGTGGTTTGCATCATCCACATAAACCACTATCAAACGTTTAGATATATTGTATGCAATGGGTACTACTCACCATGCATAAATTGATACTTGGATCTGGACTACTTCTATCATGGGGTTTAGGTTTCCGCACTTAGTCCTTGAAGTGGACCATTGTGCGTGTCTGGACTACTTAATACATGATCTAATTAAATTGGCTACTGAAATTTTCATGATGTGATGAGTGTAGTTTTTTTTTTTTTTTTTTTGTGTGTCAGTAACCGCTGATAATTCAGTTCCCATAAATATCAGTTTTAAGAATCATTCTTTTCTGTAAAATTCTCAGACATGATCAAGGTCACTACAAATACAATAATCAAACAAATAATAATCAATTAAATAAAACAATATTTTATGTGTTTAATTATATTTAGATAATTATGAAACCCATCATGTCTGCAGTTTCGCTAGCTAATGTAATTTGATGAAACTGTACTAAAACATAATGAATGGCAGATCAGACTCATATTTATTATTTTAACTGCTTATTTCTTGTTGCTTGTGTCGTCAGGTACTGTTCTTTGGATCGCGCAACTTGGTCTGGCATTTTCTCATCTTGGTCTAAGGTTGAAGGATATTGTATTATTTCACCCACAAAACCATTAATACTCATTGTATATCTTGTAACAACCATGTAACAGTAACTAACACGTATTGGGCGATGGAATTCTTTGGCATTCATATAGAATTATTATTTTAAGCTGTGTTTATAACCATCAGGTGCGTCAGTCATCGTTTGCGTTGCTGGGCGACCTGACTAAGGCGTGTTTTCAGCATGTACTGCCGTACATACCAGAGTTTCTGCCGATACTTGGCATGAACCTCAATCCCGAACTAATTTCTGTTTGCAATAATGCGACCTGGGCAATAGGCGAAATTAGCATCAAATTAGGTAAGTGGCAACAAAAAGTGAGAATATTATTGAAGACTCGCTTTCCAACCATGTTTTAATAAATAATTATTTCAGGGCAAGAAACATCAAAGTATATCCCTCTAGTGTTGAATCATTTAGTTGAAATTATCAACAGGCCTAATACTCCTAAGACTCTCCTTGAAAATACAGGTAAGTGATTGTTTTTATTAATTTTAATGTTGAACACTTATTTTATTGAAAAACGTGAGAATAACTAATCAGTAATGTTTTATTATTTGCTAGAACTATATCCAATGAGTGACTTTTCTTGGTGGCAGTCATGTTATGTATACTTATTGTATATGTTACTATTTAATGTTTTATATTGAGTTGTGATGTTCATGTTTACCTATATACCCCATTTATGTTCGCTGTAGTAGTCCCTGCCTATCTATACCTGGCAGAACTCATATAATATGTATTAGAGTACCTATTTGATGTGTACTAACTCAGTACTAAACAACACTTTGTTATATCATTTCCCACTTCTACTACACAACATGATATTTATAAAACATGTATTCTATTGCATATACCAATATATTTCACATTATATAAACACAAACAGTAGAACTCTCAACGTCATAGCTTATTTACATCAATATTTTTTTTGGTTTCTGGGGTATAATGTAAATACAATTAAAAATAAAAGTAGAGGCGAATTGTGAAGTGTGTGCCCGATTTAAAAGATGGCGTAGATCCCGCAGTACTGTATCATCAGCTTGCATGAGTTCATGTGTACTTGTTCATCTACATCGTAGCACTACTCAATGTTGAACGCGGAACAGTTCTAGGCCATCTTTTGTCAAACATACAATACCTATATTATTTTATTGATTACTTAGCAGATACGATTGTTTCACGTTTTATCCATTTGTAACACTAATTTGTTGCTGTTGAATTATGTAATTTAATATGTTTTGAATGGTTTGTTGATTTGTTTTCTTGGTTTTGTTCTCGGTATGTCGTGGCGTGTAGCGATTACTATCGGTCGGCTAGGTTATGTGTGCCCCCACGACGTCGCACCCGTTTTACATCAATTTGTACGCCAGTGGTCTGTAGTCATTTTTTTTATTATTACTTTATATTATTGTTACTATTACGTTTAATATTGAATAAGTTATTAACCGGTATTATTTCGATTGTGGATGGTGTTTGTCCATGGCTTGTTAATATTATTATTGTTTTATATGATATGTTGTTGATTTAAGTTGAACCAAGCATGAGAATATTAATTCTATGTATTTAATTAGTACGGCCACACATTGAGGGAAACTGATTTTTCGGGTGAAACCTACCTACTTGATCATTTTATTTTCAGTGCTGTACTTATATATGTGTTGAACACCATCCGCTTTCTAAACAATATAAACTATTTTTTACACCAAACTGCAAGACAAATTGTTTTGACTAACTTACAAACATAGTATGCTCATGTTATTGAATAATATTTTATTTATTAGTATAACTGAATGATTTTATTATTTAATATTATATATTTTATTTAATGTAATTTGCTTACAGTTTGGAATTACCCGAGTTCCAATATCCATACAAATATTTTCGTGTGCCAGTTTCAATATTTGCTATTCACATTAATAACCTTTCCTTTGTTTTCTAAATTTTTTCCTTGAACAGTATACAGTTTATTTTCGCTTGATTAATTTTCATCAAATTATTTTAGAACAATCATTTTAGATGATATTTCAACATGACATAAAGCTACTCTTGCTCAATAATGACACTCATTTTTTAGTGAACTGTTTTATTTACAATTGCGAGTGATATTTGAAAAATCATCTAAATAACGATCATGGTGTTCTAATCGATTGAACTCTCTCTGACAATGCGTCATTTGATATCAGGTGTACATCGCTGAGGAACATTCGCGACAACGACGAGAAGGACTCTGCGTTCCGCGGTATCTGTCAGATGATCCAGGTGAACCCGGCCGGCGTGGTGCAGGATTTCATGTTTTTCTGCGACGCGGTGGCGTCGTGGTCACACCCCAAAGACGACCTAAAAGAGATGTTCACCAAGATCCTGCACGGCTTCAAGAACCAGGTCGGCGAGGAGAACTGGCGCCACTTAACCGACCAGTTCCCGGTGCAGCTCAGCGTGCGCCTGTCCGCCATGTGCGGGATATAGACGTCTTCACTGCGTCATGGTACGTCGCCGCCGTCCAACGCTCCCCAGGGCGCTAGCTCGGCCAGTACTAACGTGCAGCGTGTTTGTGTCCACAGGGGAACCAATGTCAGCACGGGTCGGGAAGACATTGAGGGTGTCGCTTGCGCCGCTCCGAGCCGAGTAGGGACCTGCACGGGCGGCCGCAGCGTTATGTGCCAACACACTGACCTCACTACACTAGCGAGGATATTTACACATTTGTACCTATCGACAGAGAATATAACCTAGATTGTAAATTGTTACACTTCATTCTTCTGTTTGTACCTGAAAATTATATCTTTTTTCGTTCGACGACACGTACATTTAGAAGCGGCGTAATCACTTAATCGTAATGAGTGCATTGTGCACCGAGTGTATAGTATGTAGCTTGGCTGGGGCCGCGCAGGTTATGAACCGCTCCGCTCGGCTCACACGATCAGACGCACAACGCACAGGGCGGGGCCGGTACACACGTATACGTGGGGTGCTAGGCTTTCTACTCGTATCTTGTTACATGCATGTTGCACGTTGCATGCTTACGTGCACATATATATAACCATCGTAACGAGTGTACATTCATTGGCCCTTTCTAGTTGTAGTTTTACTCACTAAATTTTGTAACGCGGTGTTTATTACCGCGTTAGATGTTGAATATCTACTGTAATTGCATGAAATTTAGAGATAGTTTCTAGTTTATAACTTAAAAGATGAGACGAATTTTTCTTCTGTTTGATATGTCATTTTAAATTGATTTGTAATAATTCAAAAATTATGATTGAACCTTGTTTTCGTCTAAGCAAGACTTGTGTTATTTAGTTTCAATCTTTAATAATAAGATTTTAACGACACATCGAATCATCAGTCTCATCATAAAAATTACATAAAGAAACGTTAGAAAAGTAAACTACTGTTTTTTGTCAAATTTGTATCTTTAAGACATAACGTCGAAGCTGATTGTTGCCAGAACAATTTAAAGAAACAATATTCATGTCGCGAGCTGAGGTCAGTTCGCACCAGGCGATAGTTTGACCGAGGGTACTTGATCGCCAGTCACATCGTTAGGCTTTTGCTCGTAACAGATAAGCTTAGGTTGACTGATGCCATTCACTGCTCAACACAGATACAGCACGTGTTTATTTTGTAATTCGCTAACATCAAAATAGCGTCGTTGCGTTGAGAGGATTTAAAGTAAATAATTTGGTAATTGATTTATCGAAAAGCATTTATCTACACTCACTAGAGCTTTGCAAATATATTTTAGTAGATGTTTAAAATTGATGTGTTTACTATTATTTTATATAAATTACAAAGACTTAGTAAAATCGAGAATTTATGTCAACTGTGATTTGTGACTGGTTTTTTTTGACTAATATATGTGTATGATGATTATATGTCTGTGTCAGTGTAGATATAATATACTGCTTTGATAGATTTTATGACGGCTAGATTTCTGCTATATAATATACCAAATAGTATTTTTACGTTGTGTATTGTTTAATAAAATTGTATGTGTGAGTTGGGCGCGTGCGTGGACGCTTGCGCGCCGTCGCGTACCGTCACCGGTTCGTGCAACATCTTACAAAGCTATATTTACACATTTTGTACTAGTGTGCGTCGGGAGCGCGATAGTCCATGCGCCTGGTCAACTCGTATGATTGATATAAAGTACTATTTACGTGTATATTTAATAAAAGTAATATTATGTATATGTAAATACATATTGCGATGTATATTATTATTATATTCAAGTAAAATTGTTATTTTTTGTTTTATAAAAGCTAAAAGTCTGACTTTAAACACTTGTTATATCATTTAGTTTTTCAGATACGGGGGTCTGAAATTGTGGAGTTCAAAAGAACATTTAGCATATTTTACAAATTGCAATCGTAGCATAGGGTACAGTGTAAATAATACGGTATTTCGGGGATATAAAGAAATTTGAAACATTCCGTAATCTAAATTCTGTCTTTTGGCTCAGTCACAACTTAATTGTCACGTATATATATTTTATTTTGTTGCGTCTCGCTGAATTTGTACTGTTTAGATACATATACATTGTGATTTATTTGAGTAGGCAAAGTCCCCGATCCCTGAGACCCAGTGAGTTCCTATCCCGAGTCCTGTCTAGTCCCATCCCGTGTCATGTGCCAACGAAGCCCGGACGACTCGCAGGCAACGCCCGCGCCCAGCGTGGCGTCGATACGGTAGCTGTTTCACGTCTCGGTACCCGTAGGAACATTAAATTACTGTAGCTACGTTCGGATAAATTTGAGACACATTGTTTATTTTTTAAGTAGTTTCATTTTAAATCGATGTTACGGGTGACCTCGTAATTTATTTTTAAGGTTAGTAGATTTTATTGTCATGATTTTTTTTAATGTAGTTATTTGTTTTTCCTAAAAAAAACCGTGATAATAGTTGGATAAGTGATCGCATGCGTGTATGTGTGAGTGAGGCGGCATTCGTAAGGCACTCCCTTCCTTGAGGCATAGTTAGTATTTTATGAAAAATATTATAGTTGTATTGTGTTTGGACGAACATTAATTGTGATGCATTGTCGATATAAATGTAGGTTGTTTGTGTCGCGTAAATTGTCTTATTGTGTTGTGCATAATTGTCATAACGTACATATTTTGTACTTGTAATACATAATACATTATTTATTTATATATGCATGTGAACAATCTAAATCAATCACATTGTCAATCAGATTTCACTTTAGTTAGAAAAAGATAGATACCGAGCTCGCTACAGAAAAAATATATTTTTGTAATGGTAGCAAATCGTTACGATAGGTCAGGTTATAAAAATGTACTCGACGAGTCTCGCGTTGAATGTACCAAACAGTCCGCATCACATATTTTGTGGTACACCTACACTGTCATTAAAATCGCACCGTTCACTTTGACTGTGGCAGCATGTTAGCATCTTACTGGAACACAATCTAGGCAGCCTCCATCCACCCATGAAAATAAAAAAAAAAACGATCACGTACGATTTGGACTCGCGAACTACGGGTTTCCTTTTCACTAAAACTATTTTAGTGTACCTTCTTTCTTATTTGCCATCATAGATACCATTATTACACAAATTATGTGAATATTACAACTGGCTATCTACAATGGTAAAAAATAAATAGTCCATTTGGTTGAAATCCCCCACCCTTTAGGTAGTTTCCAAAAAAGGGTCAAATATGTCTCTTTTCACTTTTTGAAGTCTGGAAATATACGCTTACTTTTTGACCGTGAAGTACCCCGTTCTCGTAGTACTCGAGATGGGTACACAGTCTCTTTTGTCATAATAGACACAATTCTATCACTGAGCGCCCCCGGAGGCTCACTTAACGTGCATCAAATTAAATTACTACTACTACTACAACAGCCCATAACGTCCACTGCTGGACATAAGCCTCTCCCATGATGGGAGGAATTTGCCGTAATCTCCACGCTTGGCAGGCGGATTGGAGATCGCAGTGATGAAAGACTAACAGAAAACGCTGCTGCCCATTCTCTGGTCTACGGAGGCGCAAGGTGTTCTGCCTCAGACATTAGTCGCCATATACGACACCCGTGAGTGTAATGGGTTGGGTCTATTCTACTCTGCCGGATACCACACGGCTAGCTAAATTAAATTGCGTTGTGGCAATAATATGATTTTCATAAAAATTCATGGTGGTTTACTCAGTTAGAAGTTACTCTTTGATGTTTCTAAGTAGTCATTCACACTCCGCTTACTAAAATCTACATAAACTTTGTGAAATCTGAACACAATGTGATATTTTCACATTTCATCTATTTATTATTTCGCAAAAATTAAACACATTCGTGGTTTTACCATTTTTCGATATAATTATATATTTGAATATTATTTTAAATTATATTATATAAATTAAATATGTACTAATATTTTTATTACATATATTATTTCACTAGTTTTATTTACAAATCACTACCATTAGTTAGTCCTCTTGCAAATGGCGATAGGAAATCTATCCGTGCAAACTGTATCGTGTATGAAAATGAATATATTTTTAACTACTTAAATGTAAATTCTTGTCACTTGTAGGCAAATGTGTAAGTTATTTACATAAAAAATAACATGAAATTGTTGCAACTGTAATGTTTGTATTGTAATATTTGTAATACATAATTTCAGCTATAAGTCAACCGGTACAAAAATTACACACCATACATAACAATTGTGTTGTTTATTTACATAAAGTGAGTACAGATGAATGCATTTTGTAATAGACACTACCTACCTCTATTTTAAGGCCTAACCTGTTCAAAATTAACAATAAAAAGTATAATTTTGGAAAAATATATTTGTATAACTCACTTTTGAAATAAACATTCTGTACTCATTTTATATAATGATCTTTGAACATTATACCCAGATAAAAAAATCAATCAACAATTTAAATCTTAAGTTCTGGTTGTAATAAGATGACCTCACAATAGACATTCTTTTACCATACATTTCGTTAAATAAAGCACTCATTGTTCGAAGACGATGTTTTCTGTTATTTTAAACTACCAATAATATCCCTAACTGCTTTCGGATAACCGCAATAACCAATGATGCAGATGTAGATTTGAAACAGAGATGTGCCCTGCCCGCAATGCTATTTAAATGGGGGCTATCGCGCATGAATTCGCTGCTAGAGGCGTTCGTGTAGACTAAGGTCTTCCGAAATGTCAGATGTCATACTGTGCACGCGTTGCGTGCTTTTTTATCACGTATTGATACTAATATTCACGATTGTGTTCTAGACTGAGCCATTCCTGATTAATTATGACTTGAAGATTTTAAGTAGCAACTTAGGATCTTATTTGTTAGTACTTGGAGCTAGAATGTTTTTTTAATGTTTCATGCTTGCACATTTTAGGGAGAATATTGTAAATATGTATCTGAAGTTTTCACTATGTTATACGTAATAAAATATTTTTTTATGACGTTATTGGTACTATAAAGTATAAAATAGAATTATTGACAAGACCTTACTCGACAGTGGCGCCATCTGGTGAGCTCAAAAACGATAGCCCCCATTCTTGACTCCTGAGGGATTTTACTGAACGCCTATAATGGATTCAATGGAGAAAGAAAGTTTTTGTCGTTGTGGCTGGGTGTGTGGTGGTATCGGTGCGTAAGTAGTGAGCAGCGCTAGTAGGTTCCTGCAGAGAAGCGCGGCGGGGGGCGCGGGCGGTGGAAGAGGCAGCGGCGCCGCCCCGCGCTCCAGCTCGGCGTCCGCGAAGGCTCGGCGTCGGCGCACGCGCTCGTTCCATGCTGGATCACTCGAAAACATCCGATCATTACCTGTGCGCAAATAACAGATTGCGTTATGTTTTGTATGCAATCTGGGTTTGTGATACGAGTATCTATCTGTTACAGTCAAAACTGTTAATCGGTCAAAACCAGTTTTGACTAGTGTCAGTCAAAATCCTTATGAAGTTAAAATGCGTTTTCTGCATTAAAAATATGTTGTTTTATAACGCCTCAGTTGTAATTATCTAGTCCGAGAATTACATGATGTTTTTCAAATAGTCACAAAAAAAACCGCTACCTATTAAGTTTCTAAGTAAATGTTAGTTATTGGTGTCGATTCTGTTGTGCACAAATTAAACTTAATTTCGGCTATTGCTATCTTTTTCTCTCTAATAAAACGAGGAAGAGACGGACGTAATTTAGAGCTGTCAAATTTAGTTCGAAATAATATTTCTATACAAATGAAGGGTGCACGTAAAAACACGTCGACTAAAAACACGGTGATAGCCGTCCTTTTCTCGCACTGGCTTTTAGTAAAAGATAGCAATAGCCTAAATTAAGTTTAGCTTGTGCACAACAGAATCGACATCATTGTGAAAATAATTTTGACTAGGTGAAGTAGTTTTGATTGATAAACAGTTTTGACTGACATATCTATTGAATAAAAAGCATAATTAATTGAAATAAGAAGTACCTACAGCTTAAATCGACTAACCTGGTGTCAGAGTTTTTCTGCCGCCCATGGGCCTCTGACTTGGCTTTTACATGCCCCCAGCCCCGTCGAGAAATAAGAATAGTTAGAATAAGAATAATTTATTTTTCAACACACTTGCTCATAAAATGGCTCTAAGTTCACCGCAATTAGGCACATAATGACACCTATAATAGGCTATAATCAAACTGTGACTTTTTCATTACTATTATTCACAAGTGAGTTATAGGGTTATTTTTTTTTTGGTTGAGTTGCTTGTTGCTTTGTTCCTACAAAAGTTTCTATATAAAAAAAAATCGTGTTCTTAAGTACAAATAAATTAATGTACCTACCTATTGCTTGCTCATTTCACTGAAATGTAACTTTTGTTTTCTCTGTAATAAAGAAAACTTTGAATTCCCCATTTTGTACGTGGATTCGCTATCCGCGAAAAGCCAAAAAAACAAACCTCATTATTTTAGTCTGGCCGATCGCCATTGTTAGATGCGCGCGCATAGGAAAACTGATTAAATTTTCGCGCCATTGCGAAAAACTTTTCATTACTCGTTTTCACTGTTGAAATTATAGTTTTTATGAATAAAAAATGTCTGCAAGTACTAGTTATGAAGAAAATGATTTATGTTGTACACCGCCCGATATAAGATGTGACGCCCTTAACGTTATGGAAATATACTACCTGAAAACTGCAAGGACAAATATCTATTATCTAAATGATTTTTTTGTATTATTTTCTTCACAAGTGTGTTGAAAAACGTCGTATGACACACGTGTGTATTGATGATTACCATCCTCGGCTCTCTTAAGACCCTCGCCTGAAATCACCAACATTACACACTTGTACCATAATGTACTAATAAAAGTGTACATTTAGCTGCTGTAAGTAGTGTTATTTCTCAAACATTGGTATAATTAAATATAGTGAAAAGATAATATTTTTTAAACTTCTCATGCTCTGAAAGTGCTTGTTTGTTCAGGATATAGGCTGCACAACATCGAATTTTGTGCACAAGGGCATTAACGTATCTACTCATAAAATAAATGTAGGTATCTATATTAAGGCAAAGAAAATGAGCCATACAGCCAAACACAATAAGAAGTTCATAGATAGAATTTGTTATTTTATAATATTTACTTTAATTTTATTTGTCTTATGTGTTTTTTAAGACATAAAAGATATTAAAATTTAAATTCAAGTACGGTAGGTTATTTAATTAATAATGCAGAAGATGAATTATAGAGAAAAAAATAAAAAGAAGATTTTGGGTTGATAAAATTTGGCAGTCAAGATGCTTCCGGTCTCATCCGGTCAATTTGACTACCTCATTGAAGCTAATGATAAATTCGGTAGGTACAACCTGTTACTTTTATCAAGCAGCTCATAAAGATACACACTAAAATGTTATTATCAAGATGTCATAATGTGTGAGGGTCGTTTTGGCACCCGCCGAGCTATCATTCAACAGAACGGAAAGACATGTTTACAGGCAACAGTATTGCTGTAACCCGACACCCCGACAAAGAGCCGCCTCCGCCTTCTCTTGTAAAACAATCTTCACACATTTTTAGAGCCCATAAAAATAGTTAAAAGAAATTGTAGTTTTTTGTGTTAATAGACAGTGAAATGTTGCCGAGTGTTGGATGACGGCTTTTGTTCTGTAATGAAGCGGGGACATTTTCAAGAGTCGTTCAAATTTTTTATTACGACTGTGATGCTCTATTTTCGTACCTTGAAGATGTTTTGTGCAACATAGAACGACGCATGACGCATGTTGACTACAACGCAATTTGTTCAAACTAAATAACCTACTGCTGTTACAAATCAAACAAGAAAGAGAGAAAGAGATCTTAGATTCCGTTTAGCTGAGATATACATAACTACCGTACCTGCAATAATTTATTGATTACTTACCTACCTTTCAATATTAGGTAATCTATAAATTATTGCAGGTAGGGATAAACCAAATGAAGAGGTACTTACCTACTTAATTGGGTGAAGACTTGAAGACTTTCTAGTGTCTATCGTACCTGCAATAATTTATTGATTACTTACCTACCTTTCAATATATAAGGTAATCAATAAATTATTGCAGGTATGGATTAACCAAATGAAGAGGTACCTACCTACTTAATTGGGTCTGTGATTGGGTGAAGACTTGAAGACTTTCTAGTGTCACTATAATAAAACATTGTTTGTCTCTGTCACATCTTCAAACGATTGATAGAAACAAAACGTAAGTTTAAATACGTTTAAGGTTAAACGAATTTAGTGTTTATGGTTAGCCTATTGCCATAAACCGGGCATAAATCCTGATTCCGTGGCTCTACTGAGAAATTCCGGGAATCGAACCCATGACCTCATGCTCACACTAGACCAACAAGGCAGTCCATATAAATATTGTGCGTACCTACGTACAATATTTATATGGACTGCCTATGGTTACCTACAATTAAAAAGTGTTCATAAGTGGAAAGTGGCGGAGTGACTAATTAAATGACTTAAGTATAGAGAATTAGGTATACAAGATAAAGATATTCTGCACCAAGCCCTTATGAGTTGGGCTATGGGCTAATAGAATAATGTCCTAAATAAAATAAACAATACCTACATCTATCTGCCGATAAATGAAGCAGAACAAAGTATTCAAATTTAACTCTATCCCACTGTTCCAAAATAAATATTTATCCAGCTAATTCGCATTTAGCATTTCACGGATGAGAAAGGAAACACTCGACAGTGTCGGCTCGGTTACTACAACAACATGCAACGAAGTGGTGCGGACTCGATCGCACCCTGTTCGCCTGCTCGCTGTCACCGTATACATTACATTTTAAAATAACCATTTAGTTAGTAGACATATGCATGCAGTATAGGGATAACCCTATACTGCATGCATATGTCTACTATATATCTACATACCTATAAAGGTATGTAGATATATGAGAAAATCACAATTCGAAATGTGAAGTTCTTCAAAAAGGTCGGGTGCGTAGTAGGTAGTAGCAGGTAGGTATTTGTAAGTGCCATGCGTAGGTACGTGTTCAGATATTTATATGAACGTGGACGAGACGAAAGGAGTATGCAAGGGTCAAAATCTCTCTTACATTTAAAGATATTAGCATTTCATTGAACATGCCCTAGATTATAAGCCGATTAGAAAAACAAAATGGCTACCATTCGCGGGGTGTGGGGTTAGGATCATGTATAAACATGTATTTGTCGATAGAAATGAGTATATAATTTGCCCTTAAATTATCGGTAACCGGTAGCCAAGCACTGTATATGAAGTCAAAATTATGCTCACATTTTTCCTTCACAAGGTCCATCTTTCGCTTCTTTGGTCTTCTTCTACTTTTATAGCCATCCAACATTTTCCTCACAACATTTTCCTCATTCCTCCACATCATTATGTCCATACCACGATAGCCGATTACCACACTTTTCAGTCACCGACACCGCTTTCAGACTTCCTCTATGTACGATATATATGTATGATCTACGAGGACTAGGCATTCGCAAAAAAGCTTGATTTTCTATAGGAATTGACGCGAACAGGAGTTGCACAGAATGTATGGTAAACAAAACAAAAAGTTATGAATTTCCAAAAGTAATAGAACAAAAGTATCATGGTCTTAGTAGAACGAGGTCTTGCGTTTATTTGATTTATTTTTATTTATTTATTTTATTTTGTTTATTTTATTTTTCTTGACGACCTGAATGGCGCAGCGGTAGTGAGGCTGCCTTACGTTCTTAGGGTCCCGGGTTCGAATCCCGGTCGGAGCAAATGTTTGTGTGATGAGCATGGGCATTTGTTCCCGAGTCATGGATGTTTATATGTTTATTAAGTATGTATTTACAAACAAAAAGTATCTATGTAGTATATCAACTATCTGGTGTCCACGACACAAGCCTCGTTGCTTAGTGTGGTACTAGATGGCGCTGTGTGTAATGTCCAGCGATATTTATTTATTTTATTATGTTACACGTTGTAGTTTCTTGAAAAATTAGGTACTGAAGTAAGTGATATCCCAAACCATGGCCTACCCCCTGTCCTGCTCTTTGTGCAACTCTATCTGCATTTCAAGGGACCTGTCCAAAGCCACTAATAACTAATTTAATAAACTGATAATTATGGGACCCATTGACAATACGAAGAAGAAGAACTGATATTCGATTGATGGATGGTGTACAATTGATAGATATGTATATAGGTATCCTGTATAAATTAATGACTAAAGATAAAAAATACAACTGTCTCTGTAGTACCTAAGTATAATCGCGAACAACGACTACTTACCTAATAATGACGCTCTGGCATCAGCTCTTTTCTAATATAGGCTGGTGCTGGTCCCTAGGTACAAGCCGCGATACTTTAAACAAGGTGGCTATCTGTTTGTTACGTGGCACAACGGAAACGTGTCTGTCGTATTCCTGCCTAGAACTGACAAGGGGCATGATGTGATGACTCACCATAGATGGACGGTTGCACCGGGAATGTCCGCGACATCTGCATGCATCGCAGGCGTGCCCGGTACGCGCGCTTGCGGGCCGCCAGCGCCGCCGCTTCGCCGTCCCGTGCGGTTGCGCCGCCTGCACCCTGCTGCCTGCGCAGTGCCACCTTGAGAACACGGACATCGTGGATAAGAATGGGACTTTCACAAAATATCAGTTAAGTAAATATCAGTCCAGGACACATAATGGTACCTACCAGCTACCTATCATTTTCTATCATAGCAACATTAGAAACTAGTTTTATTTCAGATCAAAATATTACAAAAATGTTTAGAGATTTAAAACACACTGAATACCTCTTGAATACTCCCTGAATAATACCAGCAAAAGAATAGGTAAGGTCAAATATTTTTGACGTTATTGAATAATCGGGATGAGCCAGACTCTTTCGCAAAGGAGTGGCCTACAATCGCACTAGATCGCGAAATGTGGAAGGAGGGAAGGGAGCCCTTTGCCCTACAGTGGGATACGTATGGGCGTATTAATATCTATGCTAAATATTATAAAGTGGAAAGATTTGTATTTTTGTATGTAACGAATAAACTTAAAAACTACTGGACCGATTTGAAAAATTCTTTCAGCAATGGATAGCTACATTATCAGCGAGTAAATATATTCTAAATATATATACACACATCAAAAGTATCTAGGGATCAACATATATTTTTGCAATAACTTTTCTCCTGATTGATATTAATTAAAATTTTCTTTAAGGATTCATCAAATAAAGTGTTTTCGTTTGTCACAGTAACGATAAACCAAGTCACCTTTGCATTAATAAAGAAATTTGCCATTTTCCTAATAAAGGGATTTTTGACATTTGAACCACTAACATTAAAGTTCGAAAAAAAGACTGAAATAACAGTTTTCTTTAAAATTTTATTGGGTAACTTAAACAATTAATAATCCGTGTTTCTACCGCGAACACTAACAACACAAGAACATCGGTTTGGCATACTCAAAATGAGTTCATCCAAATCACGCTGTGGAATGGCCGCCCATGTTCGTTGCAACAACAAAAAAAGGTCTTCTTGCGACTGGATACCCTCCATATTCGGCAGAGCTCTTCTCTGTAGCATATCCCATGCATGCTCAATCGGGTTCAAGTCTGGCGACTGAGCAGGCCAGGGCAGGACATTGATGTTAGCTGCGGCGAGAGTCTGTCTTACAACTCTTGCGGTGTGCGGTCGTGCATTATCATGCATTAACTGAAATAAGGGACCGATTTGCACTTGTAGAGGAACGATGACGTCTGATACAATCGTCTCAGCATAAATTTGAGCGTTGAGGTTGCCTCTGATCCAAATCAACTCAGTTCTTCCGCCGATCCAAATACCCGCCCATACCATGATGGTTCCACCACTATAAGGATGGACTTCCTGGCAGGATTTTAATCGCTGTTGGCGTCCAGGGGTTCTCCAGTGTCGTATACGTCTTGTATCCGGTCTCATACCAAAACGAGACTCATCAGAAAAGCACACGAAACGCCATTGTTCTTCTGCCCAATTTCTGTGTTCAAGAGCCCATTGATATCGAATCCTACGATTGTGCATTGCTATAGGTGGTACCCGTAGCGGTCTTCGGGAATGAAGGTTCACTTCATGCAAGCGGTTTCTGACTGTTTGGTCGCTAATTAAGTTCCCTGAAGAGTGATGAAGCCTCACGGCTAACATCATGGCGGTTATTGTTGGAGCTCTTCGAGTTAAGATTTGAATGTATCGGTCTTGTCTCCGTGTGGTGCAGCGATACCGTCCTCCATGGCGCTCAGCCACGGTACCAGTGCTTCGGTAACGTGTCCAAAGTCGACTGATAACACTCTGACTTGTATTCAGAGCTAAAGCTACAGTACGTTGCCGGGAACCAGCTTCTATCATTCCCACGGCTCTGAGCATTTCTTCCCTGCTTAAATGACGTCGCCGCTCCATAATAACGTTGGTTTTAATCAGTAGTAGGGAAACAGTAGCACTAATAATGTCTTCAATGCGTTGTATGTTTTTATAGGGAAAATATTGACAGCTTATTTTCATCTTTTACTCGAATTTGATTGAGAGTTCCTGATTCAAATTATGAAATGCACCAAAAAGGATCCATATAAATTTATAAAATCATAAATTTATTACAAAGCCACATCTCAATCTCAAGAAATCCGCATAAAAATGCTTGATCCCTAGACATTTTTGATGTGTGTATATATATTTTATCTCCGTACTCCCACGGAAACGGGAACTTCGCGGGTGAAACCGCGTGACGTCCGCTAGTATTGAATAATCAGTTTCCATTCTATCTCCGATAAAATGACAGTAAACAAGGTAAAAAATGAAAAGAGATCAAGTAAAAGGTAAAAGGTACTAGTATACCTGTGCGGCCATGACACGTTGGCGCTCCAGCACCAGCAGACAGCCAGGGCACCGGCAGTCGCGCCAGCGACACAGTCTCTTGTGCCCCTTCAGGCACGAGATGACCCCGTGGTTGCGGCACCGCGCGCACTTCGGAGTCCGCAGCGCCTTCCGGCTGCTGCCCGTGCCTTCACTCTCACCCACACCCTCGCTTTGCATCTTGTGTTTACCCCAAACAATTTGAAACTGAATCACAATACCAACCACCAACTAATTCATGTTACGCGAACCGATCCCACGGGTTACTAAATTATTAATGAGACGCGACAGCGAGTCATGTTGACGCTGAAATATCGTTTCAGAGATTGACGTCTGTAAAGTGGGCTTCAAGTTTTAAAAGTTCGGTGGCAGCCATCGCTCCGCCCAGCGCGCTTCTCTATTGGCTGAGAATGCGATGTGGGCGGGCGGCGCGACACCAAACGTTTTTATATTGTAAAATAGTTTTATTTTTCGTAACAAAATGATACATTAATCGCTTGTTGGGTCATACTTAAGCGTTTGTAGTTCGTATTTTTAATGTTTTCAACGACACTTTACTCATAAAGAGAACTGTAAAAAAGCTTGTAAAAAGCGATTATTTTCATTTCTTGCTTCCCAATGAAAGCCTCTACTCGTAACTCGTCAGTCGTAGTTGAACTATTGGCTATACCTAGGGTGTACCGAGTGGCAATTTAGTCACGTTAGTATTGCACCCTGCAAGGGGCCGAGTTGACTGCATCGAAAAACTTTGCGGTCTGTTGTACTTAAGTATGATTTTATAATATATTTTTTGTCACGATTCGGATACTTATGCGTTTCTAAATTGTTTAATATGACGAGTAGACTCACCTCCTTGAAGGATACAATGTCAAGTACCTACTAAATGTAACTAAATCGCCACCCTGTATAAAAATATTTGAATCATTCTGCCAAAACAGAGCAACATCAGAAATAAGTAGATAAACAAAAGATCTGAAACACGTAACAATTTAATCGCCAATAGTAACGTGAAAATGATATTCAATCTCGAGCGGCGATTTCCAATTAGCTCTCATATTTCAATTGCCCGTGTCCACGCGCCGGCTTCGGTTACTTTGGCTCTACCTTCGTAGTTATTGATTTGGTTGACAAATTATTATTACGTAGATATGGTGCCTATAACTTATATATGGTGTATCTATCATAAATCATTTAAATGTAAGTCAATGGTGTCGATTCTGTTGTGCACAAATTAAACTTAATTTAAGCTATTGCTATCTTTTACTAAAAGGCAGTGCGAGAAAAGGACGGCTATAGCATTGAACTAAGTTAGAGATGTCAAACTAGTTCATGCCTTGCACTTCACCGTGTTTTTAGTCGACATGTTTTTACGTGCACCCTTCATTTGTATAGAAATATTAGTTCCAACTAAATTTGACAGCTCTAAATTACGTCCGTCTCTTTCTCGTTTTATTAGAGAGAAAAAGATAGCAATAGCTTAAATTAAGTTTTGGTTTGTGCACAACAGAATCGACACCAATGTAGATATCTAAGTATAAATATCAGGTGTATCTATTCATACACGAAATCTCTTAAGGGGTCATTGTACTCATCATTATGAACAACTTTTCCTATGGGACCAAACCCTAAATCGCGAAAAATAAATCAGCTGTTCCATACATTTTGACGAGTTAATGCGAACATATTGTAGGAAACAGTAGATTTTTTTTTTTCGCGATTTAGGCTCTGGTCCCTTATCTCCCATAGTAAAAGTTGTTCATAATGATGAATACAATGACCCCTTAAGAGATTTCGTGTATGAATAGATACACCTTATATTTATACATAAGTATCTACATTGACTTACATATAAATGATTTTGGAGGCCCGGGCCTAAAAATAACAACCACATGGGTCAATCTTCAAGATTAAGGTACATACTGAGTTTCCTCCGTGCTTCGGAAAGCACGTTAATCCCGCCATTGATCCGGTTGTCATTTGTATATGTTTTTGTCAGTTATTACGGGTAGCGGAAAAAGCCCGAAGCTCTGACAACCAGTCATACTAAGGAGTATCGTACCTATAGGTACCCATTGGGTATACCCAATAACTGGGTTGTGGAGGGCAGATAGGCAGTCGCTCCATTAAAAAACTGGTATTCAGCTGCACTCAGTTAAACTAGAAGCCGACCCCAATATAGTTGGAAAAGGCTAGGCAGATGTTAATTATTATTATTTATTTTATATTCCAGACTACAAAGAGGTCCACTGTGTTAGTAACAATATAACTTAGCCTATGTTAGTACTTAATAACTAAAACAGATCGGGTGCGATTAGTTAGCGCCCACATTAGTGGGCTGTCTGCCCGGGCAGCTATCGATTGCAGGATGGTGTTGGGACTGCCACGCAGCCTGTGGAGTAGCGAGGCAGATTTTTTACGCCACAACGCATCAAAACTTTCAGTGCGTGCCTCGCCAAACATTGCAGAGGCACTACAGAAGCGTGGCAGTCGCAACAATACTCTGAACGCATTATTATATTGGATACGCAGAGCATTATAAGCCTTTTGGGTATATGTGAACCACGGGGCTCCCGAGTACAGCGATGTGCAGTATGCCTTAAAAAGGACTATTTTAATTGCAGCTGTACAACGAGAGAACCGGCGTGCCAGCATATTTGCCCTAACAGATAATGCTCTGCGTTCCCTCTCTAAATCCAGATCATCTTTTAGGTCATCCGTCACCAGGTGGCCCAGATATTTAAATTTATATACCCTGTTTATCGGGTGACCTTTCATGAGAAGAGGAGGGACTGTAGTGGGGCACCTGGTACCAGACCTGAAGACCATGAATTCTGTCTTACTGCTATTGTAGATCAATCCATGTGCTATAGCGTACGATTCGCACACATTGAGTAGCTTCCGGAGAGCACCGATTGAGGGAGCCAGCAGCACCATGTCATCCGCATAGCTAATGTTATTAAAACAAACTCCATCAACGTAGCATCCGACACGCGTGCTACTATGTCGCTCAATCAGTGCGTTGACATACAGACCGAAGAGCAAAGGCGAGGATAGGCCCTCCTACCTCACCCCGCACTCCGGCCAGCATGGCTCCGACAGCTCACCCGCCCATCGCACCTGAGTCTCCTGGTTCAGATGCCAGTACTTGAGGAGTAATGTAAACTCTGGGGGCAGCGTCATCTCGTCTAGCTTTTTCCAAAGAAGATCGTATGGGACAAGATCAAAGGCCCTAGACAGGTCAAGGAAAACCGCATAAACAGGTGTATAAAATTTCTAGCTGTATAATACCTGACAGCATGCTTCAAGCTAACAATAGCTGTTTCCGTTGACAACCCAGGCCGGAATCCAAACTGAGCGTCACAGAGCTGCACATGTTTATTTAAATGTGAGTTGAGCACGCTGTCAAGTACCTTGGCTATGACGGTGGCGAGTGAAATAGGCCTGTAGTTAGACTTATCCGATACGTCTCCAGTCTTACTTTTGATCACTGGCACCACCAGAGTTCGCACTAGATCAGGCGGAAGATGTGAATGTGTTGTGAGTGTTAATGATGATAATGTTGATTTAGAAAAAACAACACGAGAACTAACAATGACATCTATTAAATGTGTGCATGCGCGATCCCGCTTAATTGCCGTAGCCAAAATTTAAGGCCCTTCTAACCCTAAAATTAGCAACTCTATTTGTGGTGGTTCAAACTTCGTTTGAAATACTGTTAGAATAAAGTTCTAATCAGCTTGCACTACAAAGCGGTTGTTACGTCAGTCACTACGGCCGAATAGTGCGAAATGAGTGTTTTTTTGCGATTTACAAAAAATCTATTGATTGGACTAAAAAAATAAAACACATACCAATACCTGCTTTATAGTTAATTCAGTTAGTATGCAAAGTTTCATGATCTAATTTCAAGTACTTTTTGAATACCAGCGGTTTATTGTTCGATTTGGAGGTAACTTTGGATTTTTTTTCTATCGAGAAAAGTTTATGGAATCGTGTTTTCGTGACACATAGGACTTAGCATTAATCCTCAACTTTACCATATATTAGTCATCATCATCAGCCTATTAATGTTCCCACTGCTGGGACACAGGCCTCCTCTCTATGAGAGGGAATGGGCTATAATCCACCACGCGGGCCCAGTGCGGATTGGTAGATGTCACATATCTTCGAATTTTTTGGTTCTAGGACATGCCGGTTTTTTCCTCACGATGTTTTCCTTCACCGTTTTGAGAGCAGTGGTGATGAAATAAATTACACAAAGTAATGCGCCTGTCTGGGTTTGAACCCACGACTTACTGTTTGTAAGTCGGGGCCGCCACCACTGGGCCGCCGCTGCTCTCTCTAGTCTGCCATATATTAGTACTAGTACTTAATGGAATTGAGGAGTGCTGGCCTAAATGCATATCCATGGGTTCGTATAAAAATTAATATGAAAGTAAGTACACATATACTTAGAAGAAGACACTTAAGCTAATGAAGTTTTAAGTTAATAATAGTATCACACAAAGTATCTTTGTCCGTAATCGTGGGTTACTTCGGAGCATAAGGCGGCCTTTGGTAGCGGTGCAAAACAAACGCGCATCTGTGTCGTTGTACTCGGCTGTACCAGCTCCCGACACGCGTGCATTCGCTTCATTATGCGGCCCACTGGCTTTGATTATACAATAAACAGTGTTAACAAACCACTGCATCTTTTTATTGTAATTATAATTTCAGATGGTAAGGGCGCGTGTAGACCTTAACATCATTTGATGAGTTCTTAGGTCGGAAATTGTCGGTCTACCCATTTTCGCATTTTGAATGTTAGTAGGTATAGATTTTGGATTTTCAGTTGGTAGGTACTTAAATATTGTGAGTGTGCGACTAAATAGTGTGTCTACCTTATCTTACCTGAATACGATTCCATCAAATCTCCATAGGGATATATCCCTATGGAGATTGGTTGGAATCGTATTCAGGTATGTAAAAATATCGCTTCTAAGTAATCAGCACAGGCGCGGACTGATTCAAAGATTCAATTCGACTAAGGTAGAGGTTCTCACTTCTTGTGGTGCAAAAGCGATACAGGAGCATCCTTTCATGAGCCTGAATCAAACAAAAAAAGATAAAACCGTTTTGAAATACAAAACATAACTTTATTATTATTTCATAATAAAAAAATAAGTACACGCATTATTATTGTCAATAGAGAATATGCAAATTTAAAACTTTTTTTATTCCATAAAAATGCCTTGTATTGGCCCATATAAACATTGTGGTACACTTGTTAATCTTTCTAATACAACATTTATTTTGCAATTTCATATTTTATGTAGCGTATTTTTTGAAACGGAACGCAAATTCAATACGCCTCGTCGCCGTTAATGACGTCAAACGTTAAGTGTCAAAGAAACACATTCTAATTGAAAACTACTTAAACTTTAAATAAGATTTTATTATAATATTGTTATTGCAATGTTTACTTAAATAAATCACATTTAGTAAAATGATTATATAAAGGGTAAAAACTTAGACGTAAACAAGGCAGATAGACGGTAATGACGACAAACGCTATAACATGAATGACCGCGACAGTTACGGACGTTTGAAACTGTCGTAGAAAATTGTAGAAGTTTAATTTTTTTTTGAGCAACAAGCAATCGTTGAACTTAACTTTTTTTATACGACTTTAAAAAAGGAGGAGGTTCTATGTCTGACTGTTTGTATTTTTTATTTTATGTGTGTTCACCGATTTCTTCCCCTGACGGAGATATAAGTACAATGTAACTCTTCAAAAATAGACTGCAAATCTGTCGTGATTGCTGCAATCGCTTGGATGTTAATTGTTTATACAACATCATGACGTAACATCACGCCTGTATGCTCTGCGGGGGTACGCAGATAAGTATAATACACCTAGATTCCGACAGTTAGGTATGTTAAGTTCCGTTTATTGGGGATAAATCTATTACCATGACATGTATTGTTAACAATGTAAAATCAATGCATAGCAAATATTTGTATGGGATATTACAACTAAAAATTGAATAACTAAAATAACTTTTTTTGCAAAAAATAAAACCATAAATCAATAAATAATTTAAACTTTTTTGGAAAAAATAAAACCGTCTTCGAAAAAATAAAAAAGTGAAAAATAACTTTAGCTTCAGAAGTCGGTGACAAAAATACTGAATCAAACTAACAAAAGTCACCGACTTCTGAATCTAAAGTTATTTTTCACTTAAGTATTTATTTTTTCGAAGACGGTTTTATTTTTTCCAAAAAAGTTTTAATTATTTATTGATTTAAGTGAAGAAAAAAATACATGCATATTCCCTATTCGTAGTGGTTATAAACTTATACAGTTATGATTATAATAAAAATAACACGCTTCACAACAGTAAACATAATTATTTTAAATAATAACGCCGTATAATATAATACACATATCAAAAAAGTCTATGCACAGAAACACGCATCATTTTACAGAAACTGCATGTTTTATTAATAATTGATTCCTACTTTATTTTTTCCTAACAAAGTATGGTATGCAATATTTTTGTTCTCGGAAACATTTATTGGCTGATTAAAAAAAAAACAGAAACTTTTCGATTGTGTTTTGTTTTCATTAAAATAAAAGCTTATTATTTTTTCCCGATTTCATGTGTTTTCGTTGCTTGTTAGGGTATTTATCTCACCTTTATGACCACCACCCACCCCGCCTCACCACACCACCTTTTTTTTTCACCTTTCCTTTGTATTTTTATCATTTTGAGAAATACTGTTTTTGAAAAAAATGAATGGTGAGTCATTTTTATGTCATGGAGCGACGCCATTTGACTGATGATCAAATGCAGACTCAGAGAGCTGTAGGAATGCTACAAGCGGGAAGAAGATCAGTCCCAGGTATCTCGGCATTTTGGTGTCAATAGGAGCGTTATTTGTTGTCTTTGGCGGCAGCGTTACGTTAATACAGGGGATCCTGCTGAGCAGCACCCAGGACGTGGAAGGAGTACAACTACTTCACATGACCGATACATACAACTGACTGCAAGACGTCAACCGATGTTAACCGCCCGGGAGATAGGTTTAAAGCTACAATTGGTGTTGTTATTAGCTACCAAACCGTGAGAAATAGGCTGCATGAATACGGCTACGAGCAAGACGCCCAATTAGGTGGCCATGGAAATCGCGCCCGTCGAAACGAATGATATAGGGATCACTTGACATGGCGAGACGTGTTCTAGAGAACCTGGACTGGAGTACCGGCAACCCTAATAGATCTGCAACCAATAAATCAGACGGAGGATGAGTGCTGGTTGCTGTGTTACGGGAATACAATCCTGTCTTGGACACATCTTCGATATGTCAACGATTAAGAGACTTCCTGACTGTTCACGACTTGAAGCAATATAACTACATTACTAACGCGTGGGCTAAAATGGGCGTATCCTTGATCTACTTCTCTCTAATAATGTTTGCGGTTTTAACAAACCCAACCAAGACCTGCTTCAAGCTGATAATCATCACCCTCCACTTTTTTTACTACTCTCATTCAATATTAACATCAACTCAATACCTACACAACATATTAAAAGATACAATTTTCGTAAGGCTGACTATCAACTAATTAACCAAGATTTTAATTAAATTGACTGGGACTCGGTTTTAGGTAGCCATTCTGCTGAAGTGTGGATATTTTCTACAACTACTTACACGGCATAATAAAAACTCGTGTTCCTCTATCGAAGCATAAAAACCCTAAGTTACCGGTTTGGTTTACTAATTCCATCATTCGTATATTCAATTTTAAAAAGAAAGCCTGGTGTAAGTGGAAAAAGTACGAAAGCTTATCCGACTACGAAGTATTTTCTTCATATAGAGCCCGTTTTAAAGATGAAGAGAATGAAGAGAATGCAACAAATGTTATCTAACTTACATGAAAACTGTTGAGGACGACACTATTCCACTAAACGATAAACATTTTTGGACATGTACATAGCTAATCGTCGGGGGAACTCGGGTATCCCTAGTCGTATGTTTTATAAAAGTAATGTATCTAGTGATCCTAATAAAATATGTAACCTTTTTTCTGATGTTTTTCAATCAGTCTATGAACCGTCTAGTCTAACACCCGACTGGTGCCCGCCACCAGATAAATCTAATGCTAGCCACACCTCCCTCCATAGCTTACATTTCAGCGACACTATGGTTCGCAAACAGTTACAGCTGTTGGACATCACTAAAGGCCCAGGGCTTGACGGGATACCACCTTGCTGTCTAAAGTGGACTTCTGATACCATCTCTAAACCTGTAACGATTATTTTTAACAAATGCATTCAGGATGGTATCCTCCCTCAGTCTGGAAAAATGCAATTTAGTTCCTGTCTACAAAAGCGGCTGTAAGCAAAATGTCGAAAACTATAGACCTATTTCCCTACTTTGTGCTCTAGCTAAACTTTTTTAAAAACTTATCCATCTCAAAATTTACCCTTTCATTCATCAGCTATTGGTTCCTCAGCAACACGGGTTCGTCAAAAATAAATCTACTGCTACTAACATATTGATATTTACGAATAATCTGTTTAAAAATATGGATGTAAGAGCTCAAACAGACGCCGTGTACACAGAGTTTAAAAAAGCTTTCGATAGAGTTGACCACGAAATATTAATGAACAAAATTGCATTCAGTGGAATTAGAGGTAATTTGCTGCGCTGGTTTCAGTCTTATATCAGTAACCGCAATCAAACTGTTGTGAGTAATGGGTATCATTCTGACACCTTTCTTGCTACCTCCGAGGTCCCTCAAGGATCAATTCTTGGCCCCTTATTGTTTTACTCTATATAAATGACATCGGATAGTGCTTTCGAAATAGTAATATTTTGCTGTATGCTGACGACCTCAAAATCTTCAAGAAAATCTTAACAATCAATATTTTTTTTTTTCCTAACAATCATTTTTTTTTTTTTTTGCAAGTAGGTTTTTACAAACACTTTTACACGTCATTTTTTTTTTTAAACTAGATGGGGCCGGTGTTTCGTACCTGACTACTCTGAGAAGAAACAGCCGATACAAACTCAGAGGTCATAGTCTCTTTTGAAGTCCAGACATAATTTTGCTCAATTCACATGAGGACTATGCAGAAGTGTCTGAGATGGTCTTTTGAAGAAAGAACCACACAGATTTGAGTGGACCTGTACAGTCAGTGCAAGCATTTGTCAGTTATCGTGTAGCTCGACTTATAACTCAAGGAGCTCAACGAAACGACGAACAATACCAAAGAAAGGACCTTTGGGTAGGTCGCTTATAGTACTCAAACTGCCAGACAGTTGTGGGAAAAAAAAAAGAAAACAAACAAAAATATATAAAAATTAAACCCACATGGTCCCCACATTCACAATAATCAAATAAAATTAATAATCATTTACAAAATCAATGTCAATAAAAATCACAAAAATCATATGTCAATAATAATAAAAAAGTAAGATACGTAAATATTCCTGTCAAGTCAGTAGGTAAATGTAACATAAAATAAAATAAAAAAGTAAAAAATAATAAAATACTGAAATAAGTATTCATGTCAAATCATTCAATGTCAGAGTGTATAAAAGAAAGGAATTAATAATAAACATATTGAATAAACAATAAAAATGATTGTCATCTCTTACAGGATGATCTAAATAGGTTTTCTAGATATTGTAAATTGAATAAACTACAACTTAGTGTAGCTAAGTGTAGGTACATGAATTTCACTAAGAATAAAAATATCGCTAGTTTTAATTATTCTCTATGCAACGAGCTACTTCTTAGAGAGACAGATCAGTGACCTGGGTATCTTATTGGATTGTAAACTACACCTAAATCTACACACTGATAACATTATTGCCAAAGCATTTCAAATGTATCATTTTGTAATGAGATTAGAGGTATGGTGTAGAACAAAAAAATTATCGCAATGACGTGGAGAACAAGTGCCTTTCGGCTTCGTTAAGAGGTGTTATACACCCTTCATTACGGTACACACATTGTTTATTTATTATTGTGATTAAATGAACAATTGAATGAAGGATCTTGTTGCTTTAGTCACGAATGCATCAAAAAGTGCTTATTATTATTTTTAGAAGAAATTTATATCTATTACAATAGTAAAAATCGTTCAAAAGTTAAAAACCGTACATGTTGCTGAGACTTTTTTGATGTGTGTGTAAGTTGGCAACGTCGCACAGTTGATTATTTATTTAAATAAATAAAATAAATATCGACCTGTAGTGCACTAAAATATTGAATATTTTATAGGTACATATTTCATAATTTCCATCATTTTCGATGTCGCCAACTTTCCCAGTACAGCCTCTTAACAATAATATAATAGAAAGTATGTTGCTTTATCTTTATTATTAAATATTTATCTAGTATTGTATCACGTTAGTAAGCACAATTTAATTGAACTTGGAAGGCACATTTTAGAAAATATTAAGTAAAGATTTTGCAGCATTGATCGGATCGGCTGAATGCTCTATACAGGGTGTAAACCAATGATAGTCTATTAAACAGATATGTTGTGAGCGCGCAATCGTGAAGACTCGTAAGCGGGCCAATTGGCTCGTTTTGCCTTTATTCTGCGTCACATGCGTGTATGTGAGCTGGCTCTGCCCCGCGGAACACTTTTTTCGGTGGTTTTGTAGGTGTATAACATATCTGTTTAGTAGAATATCATTGGTGTAAACCGACTCTTCACGAAGCCGTCAACCAAGCATTTTGTACATCAAACTAAGTAACTCTACGCCAAAAAATTTTTTTTTATTATTTAAATAAATATCGCTGGACATTACACACAGCTGACACAGCGCCATCTAGTGCTTGTGTCGTGGACACCAGATAGTTGATAAACTACATAGATATTTTTTGTTTGTAAATACATACTTATTATACATATAAATATTCATGACTCGGAAACAAATGTCCATGCTCATCACAAAAACATTTGCTCTTACCGGGATTCGAAACCCCAAGAACGTAAGGCAGCCTCACTACCACTGCGCCATTCGGGTCGTCGAAATTAGCAGCCTTAAAAATACGAATACTGTAGGATAATTATGATGGCATATCAGCGAAGGTACTAAAAAATTTAAAAGAACTTATAGTGCCACTACTACCACAATCATTTAATTAATATTTGTATTTGTGATGGCGTTTTCCCAACTAGCCTAAAGAAAGTCATCATCAAACCACTTATTGGTAACTATATTTTAGAGCCGTTTGGGGTTGAAACTCTAGGACCGTGGGGTCCAAGTACTCAAAGCCTTTTCAAGGAAATTTCAAAACGTTTAGTTGACACTTCCCGTGACCCTAGGGCTGGTTTCTACCTTAGCCAAAGGCTTAGCGTTGCCATACAGCGTGGTAACGCTGCCAGTATCTTGGGCACATTACCAGTTGACAGCGGTGAGGAGTTTTTTTTACGCCTTTTAATAGATTTGTAAATTATGTACATCACTATCACTACATATTATAAAACAAAGTCCCCGGCGCGTCTGTCTGTCCCTATGTATGCTTAGATCTTTAAAACTACGCAACGGATTTTGATGCGGGTTCTTTTTAATAGATAGAGTGATTCAAGAGGAAGGTTTTAGTATATAATTTGCAAAGCGGGCGAAGCCGCGGGCATCAGCTAGTAATGAATAAAACTTTTTAAGAAGAACGGTAAAACTGATGTTGTAAAAAAAACAATATATTCATATTTAAAAAAAAATAAACCTTTTTGCAATTAACAGAAGGGTTTAAAAAAATACTGAAACATATTAATATGGCTCTATACTGACAGATATGACAAAAGCATTTGATTTTGTAGATCATATTAGTAAGATATTACTACAAAAATTATATTATATCATATAATTAGAGAAAACATCCTCAAACTCGTGGAATCCTATTTGAGTGATAGAATCCAGTGCACAGAAATCACTAGAATTTATCCTATAATTGGCAAAATAGAAACTAAATATACTTACCAGAAATGTAAAAATGAAATGAAATGTAACCCTGAATTGCGAAAAAAAGTCAGCTGTTCCCTACAATATGTGTGCATTAACTCGTCAAAATGTATAGAACAGCTGTTTATTTTTCGCAATTCAGGGTTTGGTCCCTTATTAAAAGTTGTTCAAAATGATGAATATGATGACCCCTTACGATATTTCGTGTATGAATAGATAGACGTAGACCTTATTTAGATTTAAAAAGTCCCTGCAGGGGATACTACTAGACAAATGTTACTACAGTGTGGATGAATATTTAAATGATCATTTTTTGGTATGAATTATTCTGATTTGTGATTTTTTTATTTACATTTTATTTTGGTTTTCTTTTTATGATTTTTAATTTTATTGGCATTTTATTATTTGTAATATTTTATTGACATTTCGTATTTGTGATTTTTTATTTTATTTTAATTGACATTTTATATTTGTAATCTTTTATTTGAATTGACATTTTATTTGTAATTCTAATAGTTTTTTTTTTCTATTCAAATTTGAATGTCAGTAACGACAAAACAGCAAGAGCTTTAACTATTTATAAGATCCTTAATGTTTATACCTATGTCTAAGAAATAAATGATTCTGATTAAAAACATGTTTCTAAAAGAAAACTTGTGAAAAAGTTAGAACTTTGACCCCCAATATCTCAGTAACTAGAAGGTTCCCAGGTATGGTCTAGAACAAAAAACTGATTGCAATGACGGGGAGAACAAGTGCCTTTCGGCTTCGTTAAGAGTCTTTTTACACCATTTATACGCTACCAAAGGTATAATAACAAATATTAAAGAATCCCAGGTGTCAATCAAGGTGTCACATTTTAAAATCAGTTTCTGAAACTAATTTATTTTTAGAAAAGCAGGCTTCTAGCCAATCTTCACTAACTATCAAAGCCGCGGATGACTCCCTAATAGTATCAAGGTCAGTCTTTTCAGTAGTGTTGGGCACAACGACATGAGTGCAGTCACTGGTACTGTCGAGTACAGTGGCGCCGTACATCCGCGCTAGGATAGAGACTATACTCTCCTGGTTTGGTATGTGAATGCAGCACGGACGCAGGAATGAGTGCGGGCTGTGTTCGCCAAAGATCTCTATGTCCAAATCCAGCATCTCCTGTTTTGTGAGAAAGATTTGCACCTGCTGAGGATGACATGTTTTGTTAATTTATATTACATATTATAGGTATGTATGCTAGAGGACGAGGTTCAACGAGAAGGGCGCTATAAACGGAACCCAACGTCGCAATACAAAGCTTAGTCCATGCGCCTCTAAACTAATACTTCCAGAAATTGACTAAGATGAGATCTGACTGGCTCTTAAGAAAATAAGGAATATGCAGGCGATTTATCTGAGCCCTAAGCCGTCGACCACGTCTGGTACTTCAATAACATTCTTGTTTGGTAGTATCAGACAAATCAGGGACGAAACTAACTTAATATACATTTTAAAAACACTTACATCTCCATCCATTTTTTCGAAGCACTTCCTCAACGTGTCTTCATCTACGGGCTCAATGTAGCTGTCTCCATAGGCATCGTAGTGCCTGGACAGCGAGAGGCGCGTGGCGGGCGTCTGAGCCAGCATATGCAGCGGCGCGAGCGGCGCGGGCGAGAGCGCGGACGGCAGGGCCCGCAGCCACGCCGAGGTGATGACGTCAGCGCTGCCAGCCGCCTGCACCGCGCGCACGCGTGACGTCAGCTTGCCGGCCACGCAGCACCATGTGTCTGAACCTTTATGCGAGATCAATTACGTGAACAGTTTAGGTACTTTCTCACGTCCACAGGTTATGTACAGTGCGCGCGGAACTAGTTGGCCGCGCCTTAGAGAGATATCGTGAACAATAATTGTTCAATTATTGAAAAGAATAAATAAAAAACAATTGAACTTTTAGAAGTTTATATTGTACCTATCTAATTATATTGTAATTAATAGTAAAATAAACCAAAAACAAATTAAGTAAGTATATGAAATTATTCGGACATATTATAATGATGTATAAAATTATTTAATTAATATATACTTATATGAAATTACTCTGAATCACTTGATTCTGAACTCTCTGAACTTGATTCAGAATCATCTTGTAAGTTTATAATGATTTCGTCCATCATAGTATCAAATCTCATATCATGATTCCAATATTCTTGTTCGATTTTTTGTACGTGGTCATCGCATTTTTGCCATTGTTCAGCAGAGAATTCGGAAAATAGCCTTGTTAGTATTGTAATTTTCGCGTACAAAGTAGCATTAATGTGATCTCTGGCCAGGCAATTTTTAATAATAATTTTGCTTAATTCACATGAGGACTATGCAGAATAGTGTCTGAGGTGGTCTTTGTAAGAAAGAACCACACCGATTTGAGTGGACCTGTCCAGTCAGTGCAAGCATTTGTCAGTTATCGTGTAGCTCGACTTATAACTCAAGGAGCTCAACGAAACGACGAACAATACCAAAGAAAGGACATTTGGGTAGGTCGCTTATAGTACTCAAACTGCCAGACAGTTGTGAGAAAAAAAAAAGAAAACAAACAAAAATATATAAAAATGAAACCCACATGGTCCCCACATTCACAATAATCAAATAAAATTAATAATAATTTACAAAATCAATGTCAATAAAAATCACAAAAATCATATGTCAATAATAATAAAAAAGTAAGATACGTAAATATTCCTGTCAAGTCAGTAGGTAAATGTAACATAAAAAAAAATAAAAAAAAAAAAATAATAATAAAAATACTGAAATAAGTATTCATGTCAAATCATTCAATGTCAGAGTGTATAAAAGAAAGGAATTAATAATAAACAAGCGAAGTCCGAAATTTCGACATTCACAGAGCAAATTTCATTGGAGCAGCTTAATCCCAAGCCTTTTTATCTTCGAGATAGTTATTAACATGATAGTAGGCTTTCAAGCACAGCTTCCGTTTTATAAACGATTTGAATTTATTTAGGCTTAGTGCTTGAATTTGGCTCGGAAGTTTATTGTAAAAACGTATACATTGGCATCTGAACGTACCCCCTATTTTTTTGAGCTTCGTTACAGGAACAACAAATTTGTGTTTGTTCCTCGTATTTATGTTGTGGATATCACTGTATTTTTTAAACAAATTAATATTTTTGTGTGCGTACAAAAGGTTTTCATAAATAAACTGAGAAGGCACAGTAAGAATATTAATCTCTTTAAATTTTTCTCTGAGGGAGTATCTGGGTCTTAATTTATAAATTGAACGAATTGCCTTTTTTTGCAAAACAAATATTGTCTGAATATCGGCGGCATTGCCCCACAAGAGAATACCGTACGACATCACGCTATGGAAATAACTAAAGTAAACTAAACGGGCTGTCTCTAAATCAGTTAACTCACGAATTCTTCTAACGGCGTATGCTGCAGAGCTAAGTTTTTTCGACAATTTGTCTATATGCTGGCCCCACTGAAGCTTGGCATCCAAAGTTATGCCTAGGAACACTGTGCTATCTTCCGGTTTCAACTCTTCATTCTTAATTAGTACAGTGGTTTCCACTTGTCTTACATGGGGTATCGTAAACTTAATACATTTAGTTTTTTTCTCATTTAGGAGTAAATTATTAACATTAAACCAATTAACGACTTTTGCCAGGGCGCTATTAACATCATCCGTAACTAACTGCTGACGTTTGAGTTTAAATAAAAGAGAAGTTTTCAAACTGGACATAGTCGATTTCTTCTCAACTTGCACACAATGATAGGCAGCATTATGCATAATTATGACCGAGTTAGGTGGAAGTTTAGGTATTAATTTTCGATCAACCCAGTTGAAAAAAATTCCCAGTTTTTTTTTTAAATGGATATCCCAGTTTGTGCAAAAGTTCTCTTAAAAAAGGTTAATCCGCAATCTAAAATATTATCCTCTTTTAACACAGCATTTAGTTTTCGTAGACTTGGATTTTTTTCTCTAGCGTATAACACTGATTTATTTTTCTTCTTATCACTCCTAAATCAAAATCATCAATTTGTGTTTTCTTTTTATTTATTTTGGTCTCCGCGAAGAAATAAATTTAGCTTCCCCTGTATTTTGCAAGGAAGTTTTACTTTCAGCAATCACTCTCCTTACACTTCGTTCTGATATCCCTGTTACTTCTGCTACTAATTTATGTATATTCGCATCAGTTTTATATTCTAAACTATTGACATCGGCTTTCCGTTTTTTAAAAAACGTATGCACTTTCAATATTATTTCCTTAGATTGTCTTTTTATCGGAGGACTCATCTTGCTATTGCAAGCTCATGTGCGTTTTGTCTAAATTAGCCGGAACTTTCAACGCGTGTTGCCGTCGCGAAGTACGGCGCCGCACTGAGTAATGACAGCACAGGCTTCTACTACGGAATACGGAATACCATAGTAGAAGCCTTTATATAGCAGAAGACTGCATTAAAGACGGCGATACTGCCTAAATAAATGTCGACACATGCGCTCAGGGCGTCTGAATCTTGTGGCCCACTTGGAAATTAGGCTTATACAGACTTCTGTAAGGCTAATTTGAGTGCAACCTGAGCCAGAGCTCGAGTACCTAACGTTATATGTATTATATTGAAGTAGGTTGTTAAACCCACTACTGATTTTTTTCGCAATACATCGGTAACTTGCAAAAAACAAGTTGTACTAGGTCGTCTACCGAACTCCTAAATTTTTGAAATATTATAAACACAACACTATTGCTTACCAATATTAGCGACCACCTTTCCTCCATGTGACTCAATTATCTTGGCGAGTTCCGGTCTTTTACAGTCCTCATCCTCGGACAGTATGTACAGTTTCCTTCCGAGCAGAGCCTTCGAGGTCGCCTCAACGTCTCCACTCGAGGTGATCTGGAACTGTTCTGCGACCTGTGGCGCTTGCGTCTTCCGCTTCGCCCGAGGTTTAACTTCGACTATTTGATCGCCGTTTATTTGGTTGGTACTCAGTTTCACAACTGGGCCTTTGTTCTGGACAAAACCACGTTTTAAAAGATAAATAGATAAAACATTTATTTGGTGCAAAAAGAACAAAAATCAAGAGGAAACACTTAAAACAAACCTGGACCTTTATCTCTAGCAAAATTAGCTACTTACAGCGCAAAGGTTTTCAAACTCTTGTAGTGTCATGATATCCTGAACGGGTTTATCGTCTCGCACCTTCGTGACGCGCGGAAACCGCAGCGTATAGCCCGTGCCGAAGGCTGAGCTGCGGATCAACTCGGACGCACGAACCTATGCACCAAATACAGATGTCAATATGATGTCCATGATCTTATTACAACCCTTGCTAAAAGACACGGACGTAAATATGACAAAACGGGTTTCATAATTTAAGACTAGGTATGAATGACAGAGACCTCGCACTACAAAGTCGATCTGACTGTATAAAATAGCACCGTTACCGTTAATACGACGGAATGTTCAGGCGGGATCCAGTAGTCTGGTTTCTCCTTGTTGAAACACAAGTGTGGCGGCGCGGGTGTCTGTTTGTAGGGAGCCCAGTGCCGCTCGAGCGCGGCGCACAGGCTCTCGCGCTCGTCGAACGTGAGCCCCGTAGACACGCGCCCCACTGACACCCAGCGCTCCGGCATTTTACCTGACGCGTAGCATAAGCATAATCAGCACACATTTAATTTTCCCACTGCTGTCTCCATCTCATAATAACGCACACATTAAACAAGATGTAGTTTTGCATCCTGGTCAAAATTCAGGAGCTTGTCACAAAATACATAAATAATAAATTTAAATTACGATACCCAATCAAATAATTAATAAAGTATTTCAGAATAACACGAAAGTAATAGAAGAATCACCCATCGCGAGACATGTCTCTGTGTGCGTTTATTTGTGTGTGTGAGGCGCGGTTATAGGGCCAGTTACAGACGAGCTGCGTTTTAATACGGGTGGTATGTACACTTACCGATTCCCGTAAATTAAAAAAAAAATCTACCCATTTTATTATCGATTAGGGTCGAGAATCATTAGCATACATGACTCCTTGAATTTAACCAGGATGCAAAGCGACACCTTGTAGATGAACATCTGCAATGAACATTGTTCTGCGGTCCATACGCTATGCCAAGTCTGACCTTATCACTATCACTACATATTATAAAACAAAGTCATCCGCCGCGTCTGCCCCTATGTGTGCTTAGATATTAAAACTACGCCACGGATTTTGATGCGGGTATTTTTAATAGATAGATTAGTGATTCAAGAGGAAGGTTTTAGTATATAATTTGCGGGCGGGCGAAGTCGCGGGCATCATCTAGTTATTAATAATCTAAATGGGGTTGTGTTCATTCTGCTGCATTTGGATGGTAGTTAATGAGGTCCTAACTCACCTGGACTCACGCCGTCCGCACACGCTACAAGGAAGCTCTTGGCGCGTCCTTGCCTCTTGTTCTCAGCTTCATCAGCCCCTATGATTACCAGATCCAGGTCGCTCATAGTTCCTTCTGTATACTATATAATGGTACAGAATTAGTACAACACAAAAGATTACAAAAAATAATTTCATTAAGTAATAAATACGTGTCTACAATTTTTTTCCGAAAGAAATTCCGAAACAAAAAAAAGTCTCTAACCGTGACCAATGACTTTATTTAACAGACAAATTAAAATATTACCTCTGGCTTAATTTTGTACCATCCAGCGTTCCGTCGGTTGGGAATGTAGTAGGAATCCACATCTTTAACCACGATGCCTTCGTCTTGGTCTTCGATGGCCTTGTTTAACGCCTCCAGTATTTCTGGATAAATCGACCTTTGTGAAACCGTCAAAGTAATAAAAATTAAAGTTACTGTTAAAAAAGTATCTATCCCAACCAAGCAATCTGTACACCAAACTAAGTAACTCTACGATATTTGTTATGCTGGGAAACGACATTTTTTTTGGGTGAAAAATCGCGTTTTTCGGTAGTAGGTACTCAATGTAACGCTCTTATAACATTGTGCTGATGAATGGATTGAATAGAACGGGGGTGGTGAGGGTGTTTTAAATAAAAATCTTACATTAAAAATACGTATTTAAAAAAAAGCTTGTGAAAAAGTTGGAACTTTGACCCCCAATATCTCCGTAACTAGAAGGTTCCCAAGTAGGTATGGTCTAGAACAAAAAAAATATCGAAATGACGGGGAGAACAAGTGCCTTTCGGCTTCGTTAAGAGTCTTTTTACACACTTTATAACTAATTTCGGTTTAGATATCTAACGAATGGCTAGGCTTCCTTTCCGATTTATAATTTAGGAAGCACCTGAAAGCGCAAAACGCTCTGATTTGCCTTCGTGATCAAATCAGAAATAAAGGGAACCGATGCCCTAGTAAAGGTCACGTGAATCTGCTGGATGCAACAACCACAGCATAGCTCAATAGGGTTCCGCTTGGCGGAGACCTTTATGTCCTGCCTGCAGTGGACGTCTTTGGGATAATATGATGATGATAATAAAGTTGAATTAAGTAAATTATAATACAAGGTGTCGCTTTGCATCCTGGTCAAATTCAAGGAGGCATCTATGCTAACGATTATCGACCCGAATCGATAATAAAATGGGTAGGTTGTTTTTTTATTCTTATTTACGGAAATCGGTAAGTGTACACCACCCGTATTAAAACTCAGCTTGTCTGTAACGGCCTTGTAATCGCGCCTTCACACACAAATAAACGCACACAGAGACATGTCGCGCGACCGGTGATTCTTCTATTATTCGTGTTATTCTGAAATTACTGTCAAATTTAAACACTTTAAAATAGCAGCTTTAATTATTATTTGACCGGGTATCGTAATTTATATTGATTATTTATGTATTTTGTGACAAGCTCTTGAATTTTTACTAGGATGCAAAACGACACCTTGTAGGTTTAGTTATTTTACTTACCTCTGCGCCACTATCTGCCGTTGGCTATGTTGTATAACTCCGGGCGTATTCTTGAATACTTTATCTAAGATACGAAGTCTTTCGCTGAGGGGCAGCCCTCCCTTCTCTGGAGGCCCTACGAGAGTTCTACCGTTGTAGTAGAGAATGTCGAAAGCGCAGAAGCAAGGACGAAACTTTGAATTCTCAGTTATCTTTTTAACATCGAATGCCATTCCTGTAATCATACACGTACAAGGATATAATTGAACACCATAATTATACCTTTTGACTACGTTAATCTTAAAATGTTGCTACAACATATAGGGTGTAAACAGACCCTTTACGAAGTCGTTAACCAAGCATTCTGTACATCAAACTAAGTAACTCTATGCAAAAATTATTGCTGGGAAACGACTTTGTTTTTTGACGTGAAAAATCACGCTTTACCGTAAAACTCAATATAACTCATTTAATAGTAAACGGGTTATAGAGGTATTTAAAGTAAAGTTATGGCCTTCAAAACTAGTATAATTATAAAAACTTGTGAAAAAGTTGAAACTTTGACCTCCAATATCGCCGTAACTAAGTAGTAGGTTCCCAGGTATGGTCCAAAACAAAAAAAATATCCTTCGGGTTCGTTAAGGGTCTAATGCCCGTTTTCACCAGTAGCCCCTAAACAGTAACCTAAGTAAGGTTCCCTTATCTTAGGGGACCCTTCAAATCATCCCCTTACCTAAATTCTGTTTCACCATGCTAAGGTCTACTTAGGTAAGAGTCCCTTAGTTAGGTGACGTTTAGTGCGGAGGTACTGCAGAAACGTTTATCGATAAATCATTCGAGTAAACGATTTTATTGATATTTGAGATTTTATTTTATTGATACTTAAAAAACAAGATAAAACACGTCATTTCACTCAGTTTATTTGTTAAAAGTAGGGTCTGCATCTTTTAAATATTAGATAAATAACAAAAAGTTAAAATTTTACTTTTTTTGGCTGTATGACGAATGCCATTGCCTAATAAAGTCGCAGTGACATTTTGAAGTCACGTGACTTCAAAATGTCACTGCGACTTTATTAGGCAATGGCAAATGGTAAACGATTTTATTGATATTTAGCTTAAAAAACAAGATAAAACACGTCATTTCACTCAGTTTATTTGTTAAAAGTAGGGTCTGCACCTTTTAAATATTAGATAAATAACAAAAAGTTAAAATTTTACTTTTTTTGGCTGTATGACGAATGCCATTGCCTAATAAAGTCGCAGTGACATTTTGAAGTCACGTGACTTGACTTGAGTGGCATTTCGTTTGTCGCGTGATTGCGTGTTCTTTTTAACCGACTTCCAAAAAGAGGAGGTTATCAATTCGTGTTTTTTTTTTTTTTGTGTATGTTCAGCCTTTTTTTCGCCAATTGTGAACCGATTTCGATGATTCTTTTTTTGTTTGGAAGAAAATTACTTCGCGGTGGTCCCGTTTAAATTTGATGAAGATTTGATGGTGGTCTTCGGAGATATGCAATGGAACTCTTCAATTATAGACAGCAAATCGGTCGTGATAGCTGCTTGGATGTTTCTTTATTTATTTATTTATTTATGTACTTTACCGGATAATATATTGCAATATATTGCGGTGGCAAAGAAACTGAATCAAACACACAGAAGTCACCGACTTCTGATTTGAAGCTAAAGTTATTTTTAACTTTGTTGTGTTTTTGAAGTCGGTTTTATTTTTTGCAAAAAAGTTTTTTATTATCTTTCTTCTTTAACTATTTGTTGATCTTCTTGAGTGTCTGGAAATTGTATAAATTCGCTTCACAGACTCACAATAGCTTCAGACACTCTCTTTATAATTCGGCTGCAAGTAGAAATCCTGATGCTGTTTAGATCTGCTATTGATAATAATTGATTGCCTGTCGCATAAAATCTAAGGGAACACAGTAGTTGGTTAATCGGTGCCACAGTTTTATTTCTGTAAATAAGATACAAGTACCTACCTAATTAGGTACAAAGTTACATAAATACAAAATTATGCAAGTAACTACCTACACGCAAGTAGTAGTAGGCACTTTACCCAATTCACTTTAAGGGTACTTACCTGTCATCGTGAAATTCTAATAAATGTTATTTTTTTTGCAAATTATATAAAACACTCTTCTTATATAAACTATATCTTATGAAAATACTGTCATCATATTTGTTAAAATCCTTCAATCTTTTACGGTAAATACGAGGTCGCCTTAACAAACTTTGGTTACTTAATAACTCTATAATATTCAATTGCTTTTAAAGCTTCGTATACATTGTGGTCACTATCCATTTTTATCTCGTAAAATAAGAGTAGGTTATCTTGGTCGATCTCAAAATAACCTATAAATATGTGTCACCTAAATGTTACGGGGTCGTCAATTCATCCCCTAAATTATAAGGCCCCCTTAATGCTTTAGGTGTCACTTAACCGTTGGTGAAATCAAAACTTGCGTTAGGTGCCCCTTATATTTGTTTAGGACACTTAAAATTTAGGGGCTACTGGTGAAAACGGGCATTAGTCATCGAAATTTCACAAAGTTCTGCCCATACAATTTTTAAACGATTGACACAACATTATGGTCGTACATTTATGTCTTTTTTATCTAACAAATCCCTCTCATAATAACGACCTTATCTGCCATCACTGTTCAAAACTCGCTCAATCAAACAAAAGTACACAGCAAAGACGTTTAAATATAGGTGCAAACGATAGTCAGGACCACGCAAATAAAATCGTAATCTACTTGCAAGAAACACCTGGTTGCTTGCAGTCGGAACAAGCGTACAAATTCGGCAACTAAAGATGTAATATTGCTTTTAACCCAGTTGTTACTGAAACTACTTTTTTTTATCTCGAATCACAGTAATTTGTTAGTATTGTTACCGTGATGCATAGGTAAACATGGAATAATACTATACATATATGGTTTAGAATCGATAATATTTTCGAAATACTTAATGAAAATAAAAAAAAAACATTCTTTTTAAATTACTTAATTTTATTCCTGTCTACCACTAAAATGCGAACGTGTGGATATTGCAACAGCACAATTAGGATAACAACCTAGATAGGTAGCAGTTAGCACACACATAAATTTGGAGGTGCATGCACGCACACAACTCCATTGATTCCCACTAGGTTTATGATTTAGGAAAATTTTAAGACATTTTCAAATGAAGGCTATTATTTTATTTTATATTTTTTGACAATAATGTTTAAAATACACTTTTGGTTTGATATCTAGATCTTAATTTTAAATTTTGGCTGGTCATTGAAAACTAACCCTGTATAGATAGTATCCTAAGTGATATTTGGCACACAAGCAGTGCAGGGACAGAAAGCTTACCTTTAGAACCAAAACACTGGTATTGTTTATGCCAACCCATCATCTCCCCGTCTAGAATAAAGCTCTTGACATCCGATGAGAAGCAATTCTTCAAATGAGGCGTCAACAACCCAGAATCATAATTACTGCCATAATTCTTAGTAAATGAAAAGCCTCGTCTTGAAAAATATTCGAATTTTCCATTTTCCATGTGCACCTGTTTTAATGCCAAATATTTTCGAGTATAATACTTGTTTTAATAAAAAAATTACTTCAAAACCAATATATGATATTTCCGTGCAATAAAAATAAAATAACACAAATAAAGGCACATTTTAACCTGTTTATTAACATTCCCAGAGGGGAAGGCGGCTAACCGTCATCAATCGGGCACATAATAAAACTCAGGGTTGTAACTTCCAATTTCGAAATTTAATAATAAATATTTCTCTTTGCCCGACCCGGGGATCGAACCCTCGACCCCTACCTATACTTAGGAGTAGCGTATCATAGCATTCACAGCATAATAACAGTTAATAATTCCATATGCCTTTAGTCTCTAGCACATGTCAGCTAATAACAAAACAGAGAAATGAAACATTTCATAGTACCTGAATCGAATATTTCTAAAAGTCAACTGGAATTAACTTTTCAGCTTCCTCAATTAATTTGTAATTTTTTGTCATTGAAAATGCGTGCTTATTAAACCAGTTCTATTTATGTACCAGGCAATAGTTACTGGTATATATTCATTTTACAGTAGGTAGATACAGAAAAATAATTAGTAGATATTTGTATGTAAAATAGGTACAGTACATGCAGGTCTATACAAATAAATAAAATTGAAATATAAATAAGTAAAAGTGTCTGTTTGTAGTTTCAAAATTATTAAATTATTTATATATTTTTAACACCCTTGCTCGTAAAGCTGATGTAATTCCACCGGTTTTAAATATGTAAAGCGGGTCATAAAAAACGCGTGTGTTACCAAAGCAAATAGTTAAGTTATAGTCCATACAAATTCCATAACAGTATTATTTGCCATTTCAAATATGGAACTGATCGCCGCCGCACGACTCCAGCTAGTGAGCAGCGCGCTGTTGCTATTCAAATTTGGAACTAATCGCCGCGCGGCGCCAGTCAGTGGGCAGTGCTAGCGCGCTGTTAAAATGGCGGGAAAGCAACAGTGTGCATTCACAGATCGAGTTTATTTAAAATAAATAAAAAAACTGTTTATTCGGTAATTTAAAAACTTGGCTGCATGCTCTAGCGTCTTTGCCAACATTTTCACGCAGCCACGGCAGAAAATAATCCTCGCGGCATTTTTCTCAAATTTTCTTTTCTTTGTACTTGTATTGTGAAATGTTTCTTTTTTTCTGTTTCCTCGCAAATGTGTTAAAAAACGTTGTACGATATACGTGCGTATTGGTTATAACATCTTAACGCACTAATATCGTAATGTACTATTAATTTATTTTTGTTTTTTTTACTGAATTCATATGAAAGTATGCAGTTTTGTTGTATAAAAAAACTGTTTTTAAAATTTTTGTCTGTTTGTCTGTTTGCTCCGGGTAATCTCCGAAACGGCTGGACTGATTTTGACGGCACTTTTACTGACAGATAGCTATTGATGTTAAACGGAATAACTTAGGCTACTTTTACTATGTAGAAAAAGGATTAGGGTTTCGTGCAAAAAAAAAAGCCTTGGAGTTGTTAACAAAATCTAATTAAATTAAGGAAGTCATATTTTTATAATAATTTAACGCTCACCAAGGTCGCGGGGCACAGCTAGTTATACATAAAAATACAATAATATTATATTGTTTACTGTCTTGATCAAAGTGCGTGTTTGCGCGTTCCGGGATTGCCCGATTAGATACGAACTTGCAGAATGCCTACCGATACTCGAGTGGCACCTACTACTACCTACTTACTCATGAATCACAAACACTTAAAAACTTAAGGGTTGAACCACATCTGCACGGAATCGCATTTTTCTATACTACAATTATTATTGCTACAATTATGCTACAATTGTTATTTTGCTATGCCTTTTCTGTTGTTCAGAACCATCACTTTTAGCCGCCGAGCTTATTATTATTTTAAAATCCTCCTTAATCCTTAACTCATCATGAAAAATGTGTTTTACATTAAAGTGCACTTTAATTTCAATTTCATTGGTGAGTAATCGAACAAGAATTTAAACTTACCTGGAATCTTTCACCATCAAACTTGTTCTCTATCTGATATGTCTTGTCGATGGAAAGTTGGCGAACTATATGTTTGACGTCGAGTCGTTCAGAAAGCATCGGGCTTATGGCAAGGAACATCTGTATGCCTAGCTCCAAGGGCCGAGCGTCGCCGTCGCCCAACTCGTCACATACCTGAGTAAAAGAACTTGCTTGGTTACTCTCTGACTCTTGAACTAAGGAATATGCACCCTATATCAATAAAATGCAGTACTATCAACCCAAGAAAAGTATTAAAAAATCAACTACTGCTAAACTCCTGCAAATTGTCTACGACAGTTCAAACGTTCGTAGCTGTCGCGGCCATGATGTGACGTCATTTACCACAATCTGCCTTGTTTACATCTAACTTTTTGCCCTTAATAAAATCATTTTACTAATTGTATGTGCTCTAGTCAAGTAAAAATTACAATAACAATATTATAATAAAATCTTAGTGAAACTTTAAGCACTTTTCAAATAAAACTGTTTTTTGACACATAGACTTTGACGTCACTATCGGCGTTATCGAGGACAACGCGTTTTGAGAGTGCGTTCTGTTTCACCAAAAACATGCTACATAAAACAGTAAATAGTAAAATAAGTGTATTACCAACATAGACAAGTGTACCACAATGTTTTTATGGGCCAATACCGGGCATTTTTTTTAAATAAGAAGAGTTTTGTATTTCATGCATATTCCCTATTGTGCGGAGAGTCAAAAGAAGAAGAAACAAAATCAGAGAATTTTCTGTTCACACTTTATAATTTGTCAACAGTACGATAAAACTTAAAGTCGTATGAAAACGCAGACATTGCGTATCCATTTTGTTTATTTTGCATTTTATAGCACTTACAATAAAGTCTTTTGTTCAATGCCTTCATGAAAATCTTTGGCTATACGCTCTTCCCGGTCAAGATTACCATACCCATTGCATTTTTGGGAGATGCAGGAACAGGGTGAAACTTCATACCCAAAAACGCAAAAGGCAGAGTCAGAGTAGTTTATGCTCACCTTGGATAGTAGACCACACGTTTCAAAATACTCGGGAGCATCAGGATGAAACAGTGCCAATATGCGAGTGCTTCCCATTTCCAGTTTGAGATCCTTCAGGATCAATCTAAGGAACCACTTTAGTTGCTCTGCGGTCACTTTGTTAATAACGTGACTAAATATGTCGTCGAGTACCGCTGAAATGCGTAAAAGATTAATAATTAGGTAGTTTATTATCTTCCTAGCGCTCGTTATCTAGCTCTTCAAGCAAAGCTGCTTGAAGAGCTGCGCAGATACATAAGCAAGATCTATTTTAAAGTAGCGATAAATGAGACAGCTCATAGGGCCTATCACCTATGCGATGTCTCATTACGGCATAGGTACAGGTACCTACGTCAGTCATCATTGTTATCCGTTTTCAGTAGGTATCACTAACTTCAACTCACAGTTTATTTATTTAGGTATACACAATATACTGTACCAGCCGTGTGGTATCCGGCAGAGTAGAATAGAACCAACCCATTACACTCACGGGTGTCGTATATGGCGTCTGAGGCAGAACACCTTGCGCCTCCGTAGACCAGAGAATGGGCGTTTTCTGTTAGTCTTTCATCACTGCGATCTCCAATCCGCCTGCCAAGCGTGGAGATTACGGCAAATTCCTCCCATCATGGGAGAGGCTTATGTCCAGCAGTGGACTTTATGGGCTGTTGTAGTAATATACTGTGATTTCGGAAACTAAAATAAAAACAACTTTTTCTGCGCCAGCTAAAGGAATGTCTAAATACGAGTATTTAGGCGTTCCTCTAAATGAGAAAAGAAAAAAAAAAGACTTAATTATTAAATAACTCAATTACTTACATGCTTTCTTTCCAACCTCAGCAGAAGAGATTTTATCAAGGATGTCATTAATATCACCAACAGTGAATTCATCGGATTTTGGGCTAAGTCGACTTTTGAAGACAAAATATGCTACGCCAGCAAAATCGCTATCCTGCGAGTTACTGACCGATCTATAGTTCAACAACTTCTGCGCGTCACGTGACTGCTTGCAAAGCGATAAAACTTTAACTAGTAAAAAGCCCAATTTGCTTTCTTTTAGGTTGTATGCATTCCTTTCTCTATCTAGTTTAGGTAACATCAGCCTTAGGATCGGAAAAATACTGGGATTCTGGAAAAGAAGAACACACACAATATTTTATGTAACATGACGCGTATTTTTCTCTAAAGGTCGCGCCACATCTGCGGAACGTACGGCGCCGTTCGAATGTTCGGTTGAATACGCTCGCAGTGTTTTTCAAGTTCCCGTCATGCCAACTGAATACGACCGATAGTCGCTGAAGTGTCGTGTCGGCGCCGTACGTTCCGCAGATCTGGCGCGAACCTAAAGTGTAACATAACATAACATCACCCCTGTAATCCCCGAGGTGTACCTAATAGTATACAAACATTTCGCCAGATATGTTTGGATGTAATAAGGGGCGAGCCTATTGCCATCAACCCTAATTTCAAATACATAAGGGAGCAGGGAGCCTACTGCCAGCCTCCGTGTTTTTACTGTTAATTTACAAATAGCAAAACAAAAGGGAAAAAACAACTAGGGAATTGAAGCTAGGGCCAGACGGTCGCTTGTTATCGGCTACCAACCAAAGAAGCAGACCGTCAACTTATTCGTAATCATGTAGCTACCACAGTCCAATTACATAAGAAGGTAGAGGCGCAGGATTAAACTTACGGCTGTTTACATGTTCAGACGCCAGCACATCAAGCCACTACATTCACTACAATCTGTCAAAAATTATTAATAGATTTTCAGCTTTATCGCTACCACATTACGTTCAAAGTTGATTGGGAAAAATTGGTTAGCTTGATGTGCTGGCGTTTGTACATAGGTAGGTAAAGGTACTGTGGTCTGGAATAAATTAGTTGTTACCTTTGGGCCTACTATTTGCGATGCATTCAGTTTAAAATCATTTATAAAAGTTCCCAATATTTTATCTTGTTCTTGTTTTTGTTTTTTCTTCTTGTGCAATTGTTCAAAGAGAGTACACAGCTTTTCAAACTTAATTTCATTCGCTGGCGTTACTTCATTAGCCATGATAACAAACCAAAGATATTATTGGGCTCCTAAAACAAAACAATAATAGTACAGAGCTTGATTTGTATTTTATCTGCAAAAGTTGAGATGTGTTGATGTTGAGTTTGTTGTTGTTGATGTGTTGTTGAATTAGTCAACCTAATTATTAATTGCATTACCATGTTTGAAAACAATTCCACGTATACTGAAGAAACAAAACAATAATAATACAGAGCTTGATTTGTATTTTATCTGCAAAAGTTGAGATGTGTTGATGTTGAGTTTGTTGTTGTTGATGTGTTGTTGAATTAGTCAACCTAATTAGTAATTGCATTACCATGTTTGAAAACAATTCCACATATACTGAAGAAACAAAACAATAATAGTACAGAGCTTGATTTGTATTTTATCTGCAAAAGTTGAGATGTGTTGATGTTGAGTTTGTTGTTGTTAATGTGTTGTTGAATTAGTCAACCTAATTATTAATTGCATTACCATGTTTGAAAACAATTCCACATATACTGAAGCTCCACTATGTTTCACTAACTGAGACAGTGGTTTTGAAAGTTAACTAGACTTCACGTTTTAAAACATGCAATTGACATCCAACGTGAGGTTGGTAAACCAATTATGAGTTCGAGTTTACATCAATGTACTAGCGTTACAGATGAATGTGTTGTTGGAAACAAGTTAAAACATCCTAAATTGAGCCTTTTATCCTTTCTGCATAATCACTAAAAAAAAATGAGTTTTTTGGAAACACAGTTACTTAATTTTAAAAAAAGATGCTACTTTTTCTAATTATAAAATTAAGCTCTATTTGTCTAATGCTAAGGTAGATATTGTATTGAAACTGTTGGTATATTTTGATAACATTTATTTATTATATTACAAGGTAGTTTAACAAATATTTCCTCGCCATCACTGGTGAATGGTCTTTATAAAGCAAATATAAATTGTAAGCAGTTTCTTTTTTCAGATCAATGACGCCATGCTGGTCACATTTTGTAATATACTCACACGCAAGTGCTTTTTCGTAGTACTCAATAGCAAGATTATTAATATTTAACATTTGATAAACCCTTCCCATATTATAGTTAGCTTCTTGATCACATTTTCTTAAATTCCGATAAGTTTGCATGTAAGCCATTCCTTGCAGAATTAGATTGTGATGTCTGTCCACAGTTCTTTGTGCTGCCATGACCAAAATAGTTATGGCTATTAAAAATGCAGACAAAGGATCTCTACATTTTTCATGATGTTCCAAATAGTACTTCAGTGCCACCAAGTATCTTCCTGAGATTAGAAAGTTGTTTCCCAGAAACAGGTTCTTCACAACATTACCACTATCTCTTTGAAACAATCGTAACAAGAATTTTGAATGTGTATTTCTATCAATGTAGTTAATGACAAGATTTAGCAAGTTCCAAGAGCGAGCACTAGGGTGTTTCTGAGCAAACTCTCTTATGAAACGAAATGCATTTTGGTTATCATTATTTAAAAGGCAGGCTTGTAAACAATAAAATTCAATGTCCATACGATGTGGGGACAAGCTCTTAGACATCATTGCACCAAAGGTCAATCTTTGCATTGCAAAATACTTTTTATATTTACGTGCAGTATCAAGCATTTCAAGAAAAAAATCCCATTCTTCCTGTGGAGTAAATTTAAATGTTTCATCCTCATCAAAGTGGATGTCATTTTCATGGTATTGGCTCTCACCCCGCATTGTGCGGAAATTATGTATAAGATCAATTCCACACCTTGCTTTACAAGCCATATTTAATTCTTCTTGGTGTCTAAACCTAACAAATGTTTTAGAGAGCAGAGCTTCACCTACTTCTAAATATTTAGTCCACTTATTGTACTTTTTCAAAGCTAAACATTGTTCATAAAGCAAATTAGCATTGACTACATATTTAAAATCTTGTTCTAACATCTGCAAGGCTTCATCAATACGGCTTTTTTTCTCAAGGATGGAGTACAACTTTCTCCTAGCATCAGGATGTTGTGGGACATGTTTCAACACTTTGTAAAAAGAGTTTATAGCATCAGTTTCCCTCCCTAACATGTACAAGCATTCTGCATGTTTGAGCCATACTGCTCCAAGGTCAAAGCTAATATTTTTAACTAAAGGCTCTAAAAGTTGTATTGCCAACTCATGGTGTCCAGTTGAAGAAAGTGCTTCTTCTATATCCATATACAAGTCTCCAGCCTTTTCCACATCATTACTCAAAAAATCATTCAACAATGTTTGAACTAAGTTAATAGCCCCAAGATGTATGAAACATACCAACAACTTGCTCTTTAGATCTATGGGCAAGGAATTAGGAAGGGAACAATTCAAGTAATTAGTTTGCTCCTCTATACCTCCCTCAGCATTTTTTACAGTTTGTATTTCAGCTTCAATTTCAACTCCAGCATTAGCAACAAATATTTCAATACATGTATGAAATTGTTTTTGACCAATTAGCAACTCCAAAAATATATTGAGGTCTTCTAAATTAAAAAGTGATGGACATTTCTTATAAGCTGAAGTCATCACCGTCAGTGCTCGCTCCATTTCATTATTATTATGATACTGTGTTACAGCCAATTTAGCATATTTCATAATGGTTTCTCCTTCAGATGGAGGCAAGGAGGTTACTATTTTGTGGTAACATTTAAGTTTGGTGATATGCAAAGTCTGAATTGGATATTTCATGCTTTCTAATTTATCAAGAAGCTCCATTCTTTTCAAATGACTGTCAAAATTGTGTGGATCATCCGCTATGGCTTGTGTGTAACAGATCATCTCTTGTCTATAATCATCTCTCTGTTTAGATATAGCAGCTAGTCTCAGCCACTCTTCAGCATCTGGAGGGCTCAAGTGGGCTCCTAGCAGGGCGAACTGTAGTGACTTCTCAGTATCATATTCATATATTTGTGCCAGAGTTTGGTAAGGCTCTGGAGCAGTTGGAAATTGCTTAATAATTTCATGACACATCTTTTCAGCTGTGTCTCTATCTCCTCTGGCAAAGCGCAAATTTGCTTCACCCATCAAACCCAGAAGGCCTGGTGGCAGCCGTGCATATTTGCGGCGTCTGTGCAATGCTTTATCGGTTAACATAAATGGTTCATCCTCATTTCTTTTGCTTGCCTCATCTGTATCCTCTTCATCATCGAAATTATACCATTCATTAGAATATTCAGCAAATGACATTTCACCGCTTAAAAACTTACTGGTCAAATCTTTTTCTAAATCCATGTTGAAGTTTGTTTATCCTTCTCGGTCGGCGAAACCCTCGGTAAATTAAAAATTCGACGGCTATGAATGTGAAAATAAAACTTCTTGAATAGATTACTTACTTGATTGCAAATAGTGTTATTGTTTACAGTTTTTAATAAACATGTGGTTCTTGTATTTCGATCAAGGCTTCATACCCCAACACAACTTTTGGGACAAAACTTGCCACAACATGTGCGATAAGTTAGAATTTGTGGTAAGACGTCGAAACACAATCGCTCTATTTGTACCAGATAACTTCTTTTTGGCAAAAAGTGCAGCGGGGCACCAGCCAGCAACAGGGAGGAGAGAAAAACAAAGTGAGATTTTAATGTCAATCATGACGTCTTATTAGATTAGTGTCATTTTGACAATAGCAGAAAAGGACAGGCTAGCCAGCTAGGCGGATACAGTGCCACCAACCTATCTGTTCAACGGGGGTCGGGGGCTATCGTTTTCGAGGTCACCAGATGGCGCACTGTCGAGTAAGGTCCTGTCAATAATTCTATTTATTACCAGGTACCAATAACTTCATAGAAAAGTTTATTTTATTACATAAAACAACATAGTGTAAGCTATAGATACATATTTACAATATTCTTTCTAAAATTACCAAGCTAGCATGAAACATGTAAAAATCATTCTACCTCCAAGTACTAACAAATAGATCCTGAGGCTGTGGCACCATCTGACGTAGTCAGTTCAACGCCATCTAGAGAGTTCTTGGAAACTATATTTTTTTTAAATACCTCAAAAAGTGGTCGCAACAGGGCGTGTTTTTGTAAATCAATTTTTATTTCGTTCTGACATAAAATATGGCGAAAGAGAAGAAGCGTGAGGCCTGGACGAAAACAATTGATCTTTTCAAGGATATGTCGTATCTAAGGGATAAAAAACTTTTAGAATAATTGACCGTGACCATGAGGCAGGAGGCCTATAAAATGCTATTACAAGTTTACAATGAAGAGGTCGGTAAAGACCAAAGTCACATGTCACATTTTATTTTAGTTCTGTGTTTTCCCACTTGAACAGACAAGATATTAATCACATTACAACAATCTGAGTAATATCGACTACTACTAAGTAATATAAACCCGTTCAGAGAAGGGTGTCAGTCCCACAAGCGGCTTTGTTGGCAGCCGTGTAATTAATTAAATATACCTTCCTCAATGGGGAAACTACATTCGTCCAGGACCCCTATTCACAACGCTTCGATTCAATTTTCGATTCGGAAAGTCGTATGTCTATCTTTTTTTGACATTACGAAATCGATCGAGATAGACATACGACTTTCCGAATCGAAAATCGAATCGAAGCGTTGTGAATAAGGGGCCAGGACGGCTGTTTCCGCCTTCATTTTGATCTACTGTCAGGTCGTTGTTGGATTGCGTTAGTTCTGATTATGGCCACGCGCCAAAAGAATATTTTGGTACTACAAAATGAATAAAATTGTTTGACAGCAGAAAAGGGACGTCGACAAAAAATTCTTCAGCATCAGCAGGCGGGCGGCATTGTCACTATTTTAATCTCAATAATTTGTCTGTTTTTTTAATGAATTTTGCAATTTTATTTAGCATAACTGTTTTCAAAATGTTATGATTGTAATAAAATTGTCTTTTAAAATGATAAAAAGCCTCATACTTCGACACCAAAACAAAGGTTTGATGGTAAAACAAAAACAGTTTGACTGTTTGTTTGACACTTCTGCCTATTGTGTGACAGTGTGACTTGTATTTTCTGTTTTATTTTAAATTTTACCAAAATAGTACGAAGTGCTCAATGTAAAAGTTCAAAGCTTTAATATCATAACAATCTGTATTTGAGTTCAAAACGGTAATCATAAAATACGTCTTATTTTAAAGTTATTAGTCACGGAATGTAGATTAGTTTCATTAGACCTTTGTTTGTCGATGTAGTAAATTTACGTTAGTTAAACATATGGTTTTCGTTGCTACGCGTTGCGATTAGGTCTTCTTTGTTAATTAAGAACCCTTGGGTTAAAGTTCCTAAGTAGGTGAATCATACATGATGCCAAATATAGGCAAAGGCAACAATGTTTTACTACTTGCAAGAAAGGTCTTTGTTTTTTTTCATTTTCTTAACATATTTCTTATTCCGATGCCCGTGTGGTCTGTATTATGGATAGAATAGCTACTATCTGGCTAGTTATAGAAAAATACTATAGTATAACCAAATTATTTAAAGTTCCAAAGTTTTTTGAAAAACAGTTTGCAGCATCCGTATAGTCACCATACATAAAAATTAGGTAAAAAAAATTAATTAAAAACTATTAAAATAAATAAACAAACAACAAACTATATCCCTTTGCAACCGGGAGTGTAAAAACTCGCATAGATCAATAAAAACTTAGTTAACGTTTAGAAACTGTTTTGAGGTCCTGGAAAAATACTGAAAAAAATCTCACGAAAGCTGGTCTTCAGCAATCAGACCCTCACATACGTGAGGTTCAGGAATAATTTGCTAGTCGCACGATCGTGAGTATATTGTAATAATTAATGATTTAGTTCAAATGAATGAAATAATTAACACCAATTTAAATAAAATATGATGATTTATATTGTCATAATACATTAATCAATCTGTATTACAAAATAAACTACAATTAATTATAAAATCACGTATTACAAAAATTATTAGAATTTATAATAGAACTTGTTTTTTTCTTTTCAGTTTTTATTTTTTCTAACAATTTATTTATTAAGGGATCTGCACCTTTTATACAGGGAAAGGTCATCTAACCCAATGGGGGTTATTGCGCATGAATTCGCCGCTAGAAGCGTTCGTGTAATGTCATACTATGTTCGCGCGTTGCCCAGCGTTGCGTGCTTTTTTATCACGTATCTAGACTAATACTCACGATTGTGTTCTAGACTGAGCCATTCCTAATTAATTATGACTTGAAGATTTTAAGTAGCAAGTAGCAACATAGGATCATATTTTGTAGTACTTGGAGATAGAATGATTTTTAAATGTTTCATGCTTACACTTACACTGAAGTTTACACTATCTTGTAAGTTATATATACGTAATAAAATAAACTTTTTATGACACTAGTGGTACTTTAAAGTATAAAGTAGAATTATTGACAAGACCTTACTCGACAGTGGCGCCATCTGGTGAGCTCAAAAACGAAAGCCCCCATTGGCATACTGAAGTCTGGTTTTGTTTATGAGTTGCGCTTACTATTTTAGTGTGTAACTATGTACATAATATATATTTGTCAATACTTAATATTCAAAATACTTAAACCACACCATGATATTATAAATTACCTACTAGCTGTTTTTGCCCGCGACTTTGTTCACGTGGTTTGATGTGTATGTGTGAGACTTAAAAATAGCCTACAACATATTCTCAGACCTACCAATAATACACAATTTTTTTTTTCTATCAAATCATTTCGGAGGAGGATATCAAACACTATTGACACGAGATTTTTATTTATAGGTATTAGATTAATTACAGAATGTCTTATATGAAAATCTAGTTCTCTTTATCAATTTCGGCAACCCTTTATAATCGTTTCCTAGCATGCTGTAACTAAATTCAGTCTAGCGAATCACATAGCAATGTGACTCGCCAGACCAAATTTAGTTTGCTCTCTTGTAGTGGAGTTCTATCATTAGGTCTATTCTTCTTATTCTCTATTGAACACAAAATAAAGAATATATAGCATACAAATTGCAATAACATAGCGTATGAACAATGGCGAGCTTAACCTAGAATTGGTCTGTCTAGGATTCTTATTTTAATTTATATAATATATATTTTAAATAATATACAGGCTGAAGTTTTTAGTTAGGGCAGGTACCTTAGCACATAATAATATGCATCAGGGAAACGGTAGTACACTATCCCAATACATTTTGCACAAAATCTTTTTAATGCTAATCGATCCTGTTTCTTATCTATGGGACCAGCTGAGGTTTGAGTTCTGAAAAAGTATGAAGTCGCATTGTGCCTTTGCTCAGGGGCTTTGCTTTGTATTTTCATATTGAACATCTCCACAATCAGGTGTGCAGGCATAACCAGGTGTGGAGGCATAGCTGACATGTGTGAAAAACTTCAATCAGTCAAAGACGAGTTGACAGAGATTGAAAATGAGCTTAAAACAAATACAGAGACTTGTGATATGTATGACGGCAGTAATCCCTCGTTGCTGGATATGCCTGTCGAGGTAAGACGATTTTTTCATAACACTTCACTAAATACAGCCCTTGGGTACAGTACAGGCTACGACCCTGAATACAATATAATAAAGGCAATGAGGAAGAAGTTTGATAAACTCAGTTATTGGTCAACAAACTGTTATATTAAATTGGGAAAATTAAGGATCCCAAGAGCAAGCAGAGCTTTGGCACCCACCTCGAAACTGATAGGTTCTTTTGACTACATTTGTTACTGATCTTGTTACGCGCTGCGTATGGGATAAATTAATTACTGCCGATTAAACAACAAATAACTTTATTTAATTACAAAACACTTGATAACTCAATCACAAATACACTACTGATTACTATTCGCTTAGATATCGCACTTCTAGTTCACTTTGATTCGCTTCGTTGTGTAGCCAAAATCAGACTGCCTGCTCCCGCAAACACGTCGACTATTTATATGGCGACCAAACGTTCGAGAAAGATCCACGACTTCCTCGAACCTTCTTTAGAGTAGGTACCTACATCATTCGAGACTCGCCCTACCTACCTACCTACCTACTACCGTAATTGTAGGTACGGGTACGACGTAACACTGCCCTCTTCTGAGACATGCTCGTCCCGAGCATCATTAGCCCCGTAGTATCGCGCCAATCGGTCTACATGGACAATCTTAGGCGCACCACGTGGACCCTTCCTTCCTAGTCACGACTCGGAATGGTCCATCGCATTTTGCTTGCAATTTCGGAGACTTCCCCTTGCTCCGTACTGGATTATGTAACCGCACCAGTGAACTCTCGTCGAAACCCCTACTGTTTGCCTTCCGGTCATAACGGGTCTTCATCTTCTCAGACATCTGTTGGCCGGATTGTCTGATATGCTCATAAACATCATTCAACTTGTTACGCAAGTCACTTGCGTAATCTGTTACACTGCGTGGAGCATCAGGGGGAGTTCCAGTGATTAAATCTGCAGGCAACCGCAATTCCCTTCCAAAGTTCGCGAAGGCTGGCGTCACAGTCGTACTTTCGTGGACGGCGCTACTGTAGGACAGAAGAAATGTGCGTGTGCCAATCCCTTTGTCTGCTTTCCACAACTTTTGCCAGATATCTTTCTAACGTTTGGTTGAATCGTTCCACCATTCCATCAGATTGTGGGTGGTAAGAGGTGGTTCTGGTTTTGTGGGTACCCATTAATCGACAAGTCTCCTGAAATACTTGCGATTCAAAATTCCTTCCTTGATCGCTGTGTATTTATAAGGGTACTCCAAAACGACAGAAGACTTCCTGAACCAATTTGTCTGCGACAGTTGTAGCTTCTTGGTTTGAAATGGCGAAGGCTTCTGGCCACTTTGTGAAGTAATCCATGACCACAAGGAAGTACTTGTTTCCGCTTTCACTTTCTGGAAATGGTCCCGCAACGTCTAGTGCTATCCGTTCCAAAGGGGCTCCAACGTTGTACACTTTTAATGCACCTCTGCTGCGTGTGTGGGGTCCTTTCACGGCCGCACAACTGGTATATTTGCGACACCAGTCCTCCACATCATCTCGACAGTGGATCCAGTAAAAGCGTTCTCGATTTTTTAGTAAAGTCCTTTTTACCCCCACATGTCCTCCTGAACATCCATCATGGTAGAGCCGTAGAACGTCCGGTACCTTTGCTTTAGGCACAATCATTTGTAGATGACAGCTGTCCCCTCGAGCGTTTTCCCATTTACGGCATAAGACTCCATCCTGAATCACCAAGCTGATCCATTGTGTCCAATAACTCTTCATGTTGGAACTCATTGCAGCCACATCACTCCACTTGGGTTTAGGAGCACCAGCTTTGATCCACTCGAAGATCGGTTTGATGTCCGAGTCATTGTGCTGAGCCTGCTGTATGGTTACCTTCCATTCTTCACTGTGATCCGTTCTTAGCATCCTCACGGGCACCACTTCCTTAGACTCCTGTCTGGAACTGTGCTTCCAATCTTCAGGCAAAGGTCTTCTTGACAGTTCATCTGTGTTTTTCCTCTGTTGTGTGACCCCTTTCTCCACAAGTGTACCACCTAGGGACAGCGTACAGGTGATGCCCTGACGTAGTATTTTCGATGGTCTTGCCTCGCTGGCTCTACTTCCAAGGCATGGGCGAACGCCTCTTTCAGTGTCTTATGATGCCCAAGTGGCACAGCGGCTCTAACTTCCATCGCGTATTCCATCAACGAACGCTTGTACCAGATTCCCATCGATAAGTGCAGGGGCAGACTGGTATGCTTTCCGAACTAGCTTTTCAACTTCCAGGGCCCACTGCTGTAGGTTCTCGACACTACGTTGAACACGATCCTTCAACTTAGCACGAAATACGTGCTCCAGGTGCGCGTCGCCGTATCTGGACTCTTAACGCTTCCAGCAGCTGCTCGTAAGTTACATCCTTGCTGAGTGCCTCATGAATGTTTAGGGCCTGGTCTCGAAGGCCCAAGGTGAGCGCGGTCATGGCTTGCTGTTTTGTCCATCCATTCGCCTTCATAACGGCCTCAAATTGAATTTTATAAGCCGATCACGAAGATGTTCCATCGAATGGAGGTACCTAAAAGCCCCGCGCTGAAGTTGCAGCAACTACTGAAGCCACAGTCACGTCTCCAGTCTTCAGTTCTCCCAAAGCCTTCTTTAACCCAGCTATCTGAACTTCGGCCTCTGAGATGCGATTCTCGTGCTGATGAACCTGATCCTTCATCAGCTTGAGATCTTTGCCAAAAGTTGCATGAAGATACTTTATAAGGAGCATCTGCTCGTCTTAGCGGCGGTCCTGCTCCTCTTTGTCTCGCTGCAACTGCTCTTCCAACCGGCGAGCCTGCTCCTCTTGACGGCGAGCCTACTCCTCTTGACGGCGAGTCTGCTCCTCATGACGGCGAGACTGCTCCTGCGGCAGCAAAACACTTTTAACTCAATCACAAATACGAGGCATGCCTTTTAAGTTTTGTCGTTTGAAGAAAAAAAACAACTAGAACCTTATAGTACTTTTTATTGTTTTTCAAAGTATTCACCACGTAGCTTAAAATACACTTTTCCATTCGCTCAAACCAGTTATTATAACATTTATTTCACTCTAAAGTGGGGGTGTTCAAAATGGCTGACTTGAAAGCGTCGACTGCTTCTTCACCGGACTGGAACCTTTGACCACGAAGACTTTTCTTAATTTTAGAAAATGTAAAGAAATCGTTAGGGCTTAGGTCAGTCAGGACTGTATGGAGGATGGTCAAGAATTTCTACTTTTTCCTGCTTCAAATACTCAATCGTTTGACGAGCGCTGTGTGAGCTTGCGTTGTCGTGGTGCAGGATGATGCGTCGCTTTGAGTTAGATTTTCGAAGTTCGGCGATGACTTGTGGTAAACAAACTGTGGTATACCACTCTGCGTTAACCGTTCTACGATCTTCAAGTGCAAGTCGCAACATGGCCGGTTTTTCCAACGAACGTGGCCACCATCTTCTTTGAAGTGCTTCGAGAACGAACAACTTTTGTCGGCTTTGGCTCGTCTTGAAAGACCCAGATTGTAGATTGTTGTTTGGAATCAGGATCGAAAATTGGCATAGATCCAAAATTCGTCACCACTGATGATGTCGTAGACGTGATTTGACTCTCCTCGGTTAAACCTTTGCAGAGTTTTCTTACACCATCTGACGCGGGCCGCCTTGTGATCGTCGGAAAGCAGATGCGGTATCTAACGGCAAACTAGCTTTCTCACACCAAGCGCTTCATGCAAGATCTTCTGAATGGTTGTCCCTGAGATGCCTAATAGAGTCTCTATCTCTCGATTCGTCACATGACGTTCTTCGAGAATTAGTTGTCTCACAGCAATGATGAGGGAGAAGAAGACGCCTTCAGTGAAGGCGGATTTTGGGCGTCCTTCGCGAGATTTGTCACTAACACTAGTATGTCCACGCTGGAATTCTAAACACCAGCGTTCGACAGTCCGCAGACATGGGGCTTCATCACTGAACACAGATGTTAGCTCTTCAAAACACTGAAGCACCCGGCTTCAGTGTTTTGAAGAGCAGGCCTCTTCTAAAGTTGCAGAAAATTATTGCACGAACATTTTCCTTAGAAAGATTCATTTTCGTACGTAACCTGACAGATTCCAATCGACGCTGTGACTAAACAATAGCATTAATCCTAATACTTTCAACTGTTTTGAGATTCAAAATTTAAACACATTCGAAAATAGAACAGTTCCAAATTCAAAATTGCCGGGAAATATGGAAACGACAGAACTTAAAAGGCATGCCTAGTACACTACTGATTATCGCTTAGATATTGCACTTCTAGTTCACTTCGATTCGTTTCGTTGTGTAGCCAAAATCAGACTGCCTGCTCCCGCAAACACGTCGACTATTTATATGGCGACCGAACGTTCGAGAAAGATCCACGACTTCCTCGAACCTTCTTTAGAGTAGGTACCTACATCATTCGAGACTCGCCCTACCTACCTACCTACCTACTACCGTAATTGTAGGTACGGGTACGACGTAACAATACTTTTAAAACGCAATGCAAAAAATTGCCTGTAGTATGCACAATGTCCACTATTCATAATAATTCATTAATCATAATTGCCATGAAATAAACTAGGTAAGTATACCAAGTTTAACATGTAATTTTTTTTGCAGATCCTTTTAAAAATATGCTCATTTTTGGACGCACATTTTTTAAAATACACGTTGAGTAAAGTATGTCAGCGATTCGACGACATATTAGCAGATGATCACCTATGGAAGTATTGGGTAAATAGTAAAATTAACGGGAATTTCCCTACCTTGCCTCGCCTGAAAATATGGGAAGAAACACAAATGGACTGGGAAGCAGTTTGTGTAGAAATGAATGTAGAGATGAAGAAATGGACCAATGTTAAGGACACATCAAGACATATTGTTGTTAAAGATGTGCATATTGCATCTGTCGATACCGTTCTATTAGTTAATGTAAGTCATCATTATGAACCCATCTTGCTTGCACAGCTATACTATCTTCTTTAATACTAATATTTTAAAGCTCAAGAGTTTGTTTGTTTGTTTGTTTGTTTGTTTGGTTGGTTGAACGCGCTAATCTCAGGAATTGAAAAAATATTTTTGTGTTCCCTTTATCGAGGAAGGTTATAGGCTATATAACATCACGCTACGACCAATATAGGAGCAGAGCGTAAATGAAAAATGTTGCAAAAACGGGGAAATTTATTCCTTTTGTGAGCTTTTTCTCTCTTAGGTGACGCAGACGAAGTTGCGTGGGTCAGGTAATATAGGATATAATTAATATTGTAATTCATAAATATTTCTTGATTTTACCTTTCAGGGTGATGAAATTATTATTTCATGCTCTACGTTTTTTTCAGAATGGCGAATTATGTATATCGGGTGGTAGGGACCGCGGCTTGGCTTTATGGAATGTCCTTAATATTAGTCCTCACGATGAAAGTGACAATATCACTACATTCACTGATGCCAAGCCAAAGAAAATCAGGTACGACGCCCATGCCGGCTGGGTATGGGACCTGGCTGCAGACAATATAGATTCTGCTACAACTATATACTCCGCCTCATGGGATAATACTGTGAAAGCATGGGATCTGGAGGCTGGATTTGAACCTAAACAAACATTTCGGTTAGTCTTAGTCTCACTGTGGACACAAAAAATATACTTATTACCTTTCTTTGTCCTGTTTCCCTTGACTTTCATTTGAATTCTTATGAGAAACGTACATGTTTCTCATAAGAATTCAAATGAAAGTCTTTTTTTCTTATTTTTCAGATGTGGCATGTCAGCATTGTCTGTTGTTACTATTGGTAATGAAGTTATTGCTGGATTATACTCAAAAAAGATTCTGTCGTTTGACTTGCGTGCTGGACCTAGCCCGACTTACTCCTACCAACCACACAAAGGACCTGTATTAGCACTTCAATCATATAAAAATATGGTTGCCTCTCTAAGTGAAGATAAAACTATGGCTGTGTGGGACAGAGTAGCAGGAAAACTTTTGTTGAATGATATAAAAATACCAACTGATAAAGCTTACCCAGTGAGCATTAGTTGGAGTCCATCTGCCTTGTATATCGGGGACTCAAAAGGTTGCTTGCATCTGTTTAACCCTGAAGACCACACGTATGTGCGTACACATGAAATATGGCCTGAGCCACCTTTAATAAAACCATCCAGCAAGATAACAGGCTGTCATCAAAGTCCAGGGAACATGATTGTCTGTTCAGACAGGGGTGAAATCAAATTCATGTACAACTGCAATCCTCCACAAGAATATACAAATGTGAAGAGTAGTACATTTGATGTAACGCAGGTAAATACTGATTTTCACATATTTCTAAGCAATTATCAATCATAATACTAAAATGTGATAAATGTTGATGAATGAAGAGGGAGATTATGACAGAAGAAAAGATGGATGTGACGGCTGATAGGGGTAAAGACGTGTTGCGCTGACCTTAAGTAGCATGGGACACACTGACCGAGTAATGTCAGCAACAAGCAGTTACGGCAAGAACACGCCACAGATCTTTGTGTCGGTGAAATTGGCTTTTGTTATACATTTTATTAATGCTTTCTAACTCGAAGTTATGCATGCAAGGCAGACGGCGTCTAACATCTAAATTGAGCAAAGCATACTAACATCATCTGAAAAAAGTAGTGCTGGGCGTTGCGACGACGAACCGTTTTCAAAGGCCATTTTGTGTTCAAACAGTCTTCGTTGCACAAACCAATCTTGGAATTACTTGGTGCGATTTTTTATTTTACGCCTATGAAACTACAGTCGAAAACGCAATGAATTAATGTGTCAAATTGATGCACCTCAGCATCCAGCTGCAGGGAGACCAAGAAAGCTTTGCCATCTTTGAAAAGCAGGCCGACCAGGGGCTTACTGTGCCTGGACAAGGACAGCCGTGCCTGGTGGTGGGGACAAGCAAAGACATTGCTCGCCAAACTAATTCTGCCACACAATAGGCATAACGGGCAGTCCTCTGTCCAGAGCATGCATGGAGGAGGAATTAGTCTTAGAATGCACAAGCATCACCCGAATCAGAACAGAAACGCTTTTGTACTGTTGTTCTGGAGAGACACCAATGCCTATATTATTATTATGCAGTTATGCTATAGGCCCTATGTGCTCGGCCGGACTGCAAACGCGAGTGCGTTGCGGGCGCAGTGCGACGAGCTCAAACATATGAATTTCATTGGAGTGTCCACAGTGGGCACGCGGGCGCGGACGGCGGCGCGGGCCGCACGCGAATCGCGCGCGGGCATCTCAAGCCATAGCTCGTTCATACAAGTGGCCGCAGTGAACGCGGGCGGCAAGTGCGGGAGCCAGGGTTACCAACTCCTAAAAATATTTACCCCTCAAGCTAAGTCAAAATTCCCACAATAACTTGAAAAGACACTGAGAGAAATCCGCTTTGTATTTCAAACAAGTTTGACTTGTTAGATGGTTTTCTGTTTGAAATAAAAGTATTGTAGTTGTTCGAAACAAATGAAATATTATTTCTATTAGTCAGTTATGTACAAAGAACGAGGTAAAACTAGTTGGCTGGTATTTAATTGGATCAATCAAAAATCTGTTTGAAACAACAAGCTTAACATTGATTTAATAAAATTGGCATGTACCACCAATCAACAGGTAAGCTTATTGCAGTAACTAATTGTTATCTAGGAAACCCAACGAAATTGTGTGATTACCTTAATCGTAGGTACGTCAGGTTTAAACTAAATTGTATGTGTAGTTGAATGATATCTTATTTAAACAACGTTATAGCGATTGAAAGAACGCGCATCTTGAACATTTTGATACTAAAAACATTATTTCACCACGATACGCATAGTAGGCCTATCATATTATAGTAAATAAAATATCCGTAACTTGTTGAAGAAATTAGCATAGATACATTTCCGTCATTTAAATTTGATAGTAGGTAAAACACGAGTGTGTGTTTAAAAACCGAGCAGCAGGCAAGGTTTCTAATAGTTTAATCACACGCGTTTTATTACTTATATAGTTATGTACAGTTTCATACACTACTTTATCTACACTCATGCGATAGGTATTTAAATTACAAAACCAAACTTAACAAAAAAAAACAAACACAGTTACTATCCGCGTCCCCGTTACAATTTGCCAACTAGATGGCGCTGTATATTTACGTCACGTTTCTGAATCGCGGTGTTAAGATTCTCCGCCGTTGAACGACACTTGCGCGGTACTATAGTAAATTCATACGTATCCTGCTAGGAAAAACCGTGATCATATTAGGCGTAGGTGGTTCCCCCAGTGCGAGGCCTTTCCATTGCACTGCGGTTAGTTTAGGTTTGACCCCCTGCGATTATCCCTATGTCGATCTACGAACTTTTATGATCTGGCCTACCCCTTTTTATAAATCCGTGTTGGCTACAGCGGCTACACTATGTGGATAACTCGGGTGCGAAATTTTGTGACAGTTAGTGGTGGGTATATCGACAACGTGATAGGCATGTAACAACGATATATTTTATATAATGTTACACACTATATAGTCAACATGAACATAACGTTGAAGTTAAGTGTTAGGCAGCTTGTTATTTCAACTTGTTAGACTTAACAAGATGTAACATGTAGCTCTAACCTTAGAGCAGATTGGCGCTATTTTAATCAGAAAAATTATTCCATTAACATGAAATCTGATTAAAATTTCTCTCAGTGCCCCTTTTTTTTTCGGATCACAGATCATCAAATGACCCCCTCCCGCTCTGGCTTTTACAGACTAAAACCCATCCATGTTCCTTCTTTGCCTTTTGTGTTCCAGGGCCGCGGTCTTTCAAACAACCCGCAGCCCTGGCAGGCACCCTTGCGGGCCCTTGCGGACCCCTTCCCTGTTGCTGACATCTCTTTGAGGCGCGCGTAGAACACGAACGCGCCGTCGGCACGGCTTGTCGTCATAAGACGGACCGGGCCCGTCCACAGGCCCGCGCTTACGGATGCATTTATTTTATTATTATTTCCTTTATTCATTTCTGTACAAATTCATTACATTTTAAAATATTAATTTGAAAAAAATATTTATAAAAAATTGTAGCCCACCGGTATCGGGAACAGGGTCCAAGCTACCGGCGGTCAGGGCTTGTTTATTATTATTGTACTAATATATTTTTTTTTATTTTTACCCCTAAAAATAGAACGCCCCTAAAAATCACATCCCCATTATTTACCCCTAAATTTGGGGGGAAAACCCTTAAGTTGGTAACCCTGGCGGGAGCGGGGATCTTCGATCCCGCGCCCGCCACCATCTCGTCTATAAACTTGGGTTTATTGTCCTCGGAATAATGCTCACAAGATTTTGTACAAGTCTTTTTAATTTCATAGTTGGACTTTGTCAAGTAATCTGTTAGAAATCCAAACAGTTCCTGTAAAAATCCGAAAAATGAGATTGCTCCAACGCAGCTCTCCGCAGCACGTACTCCAACCAAATTCAGTGAGAGCGCTGCACATAGAACGTAGTGTACGAGGCGATTTATTTTCTTAATATGCGCCTGTAGACCATTGTAACAACCTGACATATTTGAAGCATTATCGTAGGACTGACATCTTGCATTTTTATATATTGATTTAAAACTTTTGAAATGGTAGCAGCTAGTTCTTCTTTGTGACTTAAGATAGAAATAAATGTGAGAAAACGTTCTGCTACTTCCCCGTTTGACGAAACGTATCTCATTATCTCAGCACTACAATCAACTGATCGGTATGAGATATGTCTGGTGTTGAATCGACGCTTGTTGATAAATATCTGGCTTTGATAATTTCATTAACAATAAGTTTTAAAACCTTACTTCCCAATATTTCAATAAGTTCCTCGCAAATCGTTGAAGACAAATATGACTGTCTTTTCCACACTACCTACCATATTTGGCCAAATGCGAACTAAGGAACGGATCGTACTCCGCGAGTAGTTTTAAATTCCCTAGTTGCCATTACGTTGAGAACCAACAATTTCATCATCGCCACGAAATGGTAATCCACGGGATCATAACAATTTAATCACTGAGACCAGTCTTTGTAAAACTTTCATCCAATATTCTCATTCTTTGTTGAATGCGATTTTCAAAGAGGGGTCAATTCGTCCGTGAATACGCCGTCTACTAATCAGTGTCTGTACACATTCTCGGTGCGTTGCACTTTTCTCATGGGATTGAATTCTATACGATACATTTTTTCAATCAGAAAATCCTGTTTGAAATTACGATTGGTTTATAACTCCACCAAAAAGAACACATGGAAAACAGTAATGGCACTTTTCCAGTAGATGGCGAATACATGAATCACTCTCGTTTAATTTTAATTTATGAAGTATTTCATCAACTGACAACATGCGTGCGCGAAAAAAAGGAATAATATTGACGAAGTTTTCAACAATAAAAATCGTCCGATTAAACGTTTGTTTTTCTTGGTGCGTGCACGGGGCCCATAGTTGACGCGGGGGCCCTAGTCGACGCGGGACCCCTAAGTTGCCTAATCCGCCTTATTGATAATCCGGCCCTGGTGGCGCGTGTGATGAATGAGAGGTTTTCTTTTTTAAAGGGATTAAAAAAAAAACATAGTTTCCAAGAACTTTGTAGATGGCGTTGAACTGACTACGTTACTTGGTGCCAATGCCAAAACGCTTGGAAAAAAAAACATTGCGTCACGTCACATACGCTCGTTAACTGACACTTTCGTTTGCCTATGCTTCCGAATATAACGTAGTTTTCTCGCGCTTTGTTAAAATCAGTTTTTTAAGTTTCGTTCCTTGCAGTAACTTACCAAGTTCAGCGCCATCTATCTAGCGACTAGGGAAAAGTTAAAAAGAAAATCCTTCACTAGAAATAAGGATCTATGGATGAATTTGGCAATCACGTTTTAATATTAATTTCTTTATTTCTTTTCCAGCTACGATACTTGAACGGCGTTTTAGTGGTTGGTACATGTGATTCCGCCCTGGAATTTTGGGTACCAAAAGAAAGGTACCAACATTGATCTTGAAATTGTTTTGCTGAAAGGTAGCTTTCAATGTTGAAATAGTCACCATTGTTTAATGTGGAGTCTGATATTGAATTGACAACACCATTTGTTTATTATGTAACATGATTAACGTGTCAAATAGTATTTATTCTAAAACAATTAAATGTCTAACCTATGTATTGTTAATAGGTATAGGTACTTACAACTTTTTGAGCTTGTGCTATGATCTATTCTAGTTTCAGTTTAAATAATCCTTACTGTGATATAATGTCTCAATAATTATTTATTGCATTTTATTTTACATGAAATTGCTTTTTTATTTCAATAAAATATGTCAGCTAACATAATTATTGTAAGAGGAAAGGAAATGATGTTAATAATTGTGATAAAACAACATCGTCTTTTGAACTAGCAGATTACATTACGGAACTTGCATAATAATAGATCAAATCAATTTGAACTTATGACTAATGCATAATATCGTGTTTAGAATTAACTATTTATTTATTGTGTAATTAATAGGACTAAGGTGGCTTATCCGCACATTATTGTTTCGAAAATAACAAACATAAATTAAACAAAATGGAGATAGCGTCATCGTAATGGTCATTTACGAAAAAGTCTTAACCAGAAGTACCTACGTATAGTTGAATCCGCGTATCACGGGTCAGTTTCCCTCTCCGGTCAGTTTATGTAATTCACCAGTTTCGCTGATTGGACAACGGGGAGGCTAACTGTGGAACTAATGGCGCTAGCATAGTTGGTACACAAACATTGTCATTGGTTGAAAATGTAATGTCATTTTATATTTCAAAATAGCTTAACCTCATTGGTCAGATTGAGACCAACTATGGTGGCGCCATCTGAGATTTACTTTGCCTTAGCCACCCTTAGATGTGTGGATTAGACGCAAACTGTCCAGTTGAGGCAACCGTCAACTAGACAGTTTTCAGCGTTGACCAGTTTCCTAAATTTGTCAGTTTTATTCTATTCGTCAGTCAAAGTAGGTATAGTTTGAACGAAACTACACACAAGTCTGTACCTTTATATAATTGTAATATAAGGGCGAGTGTCCACTGTCCACATTCTGGAAAGTCAAGGAAGCTCAGGTGGTCAGGAAATAGAGGGGCTACCTGGAAAGTCAGGGATAAATCGAGATTTTACACTTTTTGCCTCTTAAATTTCCCAGTAAAATTGGTTCCCAACATATAATCCAAATTTTTGAACTTTTAGAGCTCGTTTCGCTCGTTCCTGCATATCTACAGTAATTCTCAAGATTTATTGCAAATTTGACGAAGAAAAATAAGCTTATTAGCTTATCGCTTATTCGCATTCTATTCTTTATTTTATGATGTGAATGTGAAAGTGCAAGGTATAAGTTTGCCTTTTATATTTAAAAATAATGGTATATAATTAAATGAAGCTTTAAAATGAAGTAGGTGGGTACTTGGGCGACCGAGCTCTGCTCGGGTGAAAATAGAGAAAACTAAATTTCCCAGGTGAGACCTAGGTAGATCGATTTTTCACCCCCGTAAATACGTATACCTATTGCAACTATCGTCGAAATCGTTAGATCCGTTTTCGAGAACGTGAATTTTTCAAGTGGGCGTGTAGGTCAAATCCGAAACTATGAGGAATAGCGAAAAATACTCAAAGCAGTCTCAAACCCGATTTTGATGAAAACTAAAACTGCATCATTCGATTTTTGAAATGTCAATATTCCTAGCCAGGAATCGAACTCATTGATTTTGGAAAAAAAATACACTATTATGGCCGTCTAACCCTAAAATTAGCAACTCTATTTGTGGTAGTTCAAACTTCGTTTGAAATATTGTTAGAATAAAGTTCTAATCAGCTTGGTTCACACAACAAAGTGGTTGTTACGTCAGTCACTGCGGGCCGAATAGTGCGAAATGCGTGGTTTTTTGTGATTTACAAAAAAACTATTGATTGGACTAAAAAAATAAATAACATAAGGCCTGCTTTATAGTTAGTTCAGTTAGTATGAAAAGTTACATGATCTAATTTGAAGTATTTTATGATTGCCAGCGGTCTATAGTTCAGTTTAGAGGTAACTTTGGGATTTTTTTCTATCGAGAAAATTTTATGGAATCGTGTTTTCGCCAAACATAGGACTTAACATTAATACCCAACTTTACAATATATTTTTTCAAAATTAATGCTGCAGTATTTTAGGCGTAACGGAGGATCATCCTAAGGTTGAGGTAGTATAGGCCCTTAATACACCATTCGATAGTGTCGTTAGGATCAAATTCTGGGAAGTAATGACATACGGCAAACCACAATGTACTAACATTGTCAATTTGAAAATACAAGTTGATTTGCGTTATCAAGTCATTGCAGAACGAAAAATAATCCATATAAGTTTGAAGTTTTTTTCAAGAGTGTACCAAACTGACGAATCGAGGAAACTGCGCGAATTGATGCAGCTGTTTAATTGTGGACTGCCAATCAGCTGACTCCAAGAAGCAGAATATTCCACGAAATTGGCGAATTAAATAAACTGACCAGTAATACGCGGACTCGTACAATCAGCCCTCTATCTTACAATTAGATAACCTTTATACTATTTTGATATTAAAAAGCAATGGAAAGAAATTCAGTAATTTTAAAATGAATTAATAAACCCTGTTTTAACCATAAAATAATCGTTTACTTTTAGAGGTATTAAATAAATGTTTCGTGATCGATGAACGATGAACCCCAACCCCATATCAACAGGCTGCTCAACCAGAGAGACGTTTAACGAGCGAGACGACCTACTGTCAGTGCCGCTGACACGCCCCGCGTGTTTTTGGAACTTCTTTCAAAAAAAACGCCACGCGTGTTTATTAACAAGTGAAAACAAAACATTTTTGCCAAAAATAAAACCGACTTCAAAAACACAACACAACAGCCACCGACTTCTGAAGCTAAAGTTATTTTTCACTTTGTTGTGTTTTTGAAGTCGGTTTTATTTTTGGCAAAAAAGTTTTTTATTTTTCATTTTATTTGTAATATCCTAACCTATACCTACCCACATTTCGCCAGTTATGTTTAAGTCCCATGTAATAAATAGGAGGCGAGTGCCGGCGCAAATCCAGACTCCGTGGCTGCTACTGAGAAGATCCTGATGGAAAAACCCAATAACACTGCCCGACCTGGGAATCGAACCCAAGACCTCATGCTGAGTATTCGCCACCGCTAGACTAACGAGGCAGTCATTTATTTCATATTGTTAACAATACATGTCATGGTAATAGGCTTATATAAACTAATATTATAAAGAGGTAACATTTGTTTGTAAGTTTGTATGTAGGGGGTAATCTCCGGAAGTAATGAACCAATTTTAAAAATTGTTTCACTGGTAGAAAGCTACATTATTCGTGAGTGCTATAGGCTATAAATTATAAAAATATCATGCATATTAGCCGAACTATCTCAATTTTTGTCTAGCCAGGCGGAAAAAATAGCTCTTACAACAGAGTTATTTGCATGCGCTGCCTTAACAGTTGTATATAATTTAAAACAATGTATGGCAACCTGGTCCGCTTCGAATAGTTCTACAAAAGAGTCCGCGACACCATATTTCTATCTTTTATATTTTAGCAGATATAGTAGCTTTTATGTGTTTAAAAAAAAGTATTTTTCGACGTACTTACCTTTGGACGATTTTATAAACAACAAAATATTAAACCTTATCGAAAAAAATATTATTATGATCACAAGAACATCATACAGATACGGTTTGCCCAAAACTGTATGTCAATTGGTTAAATAGTTTCGAAGATAATATAAAATTACTAAATCGCAAAATGCCGCCGTCCATTCACGAACCGCATTAAAAAATGCTTTGTACGGACGTTTTATCCATTTACCCATAGATGGCGTTGTGCAATTGCGTCATTTTTCTTAATCGCAGTGTTAAGATTTTCCGCGGATTAACACCAACAGTAAAATAACCGACTGTTTCGCAATCGGCCCGCTAAACGTAAACAGTTGTTTAAACATGAGGTGGGAATTTTGGTGTTCACCACAACTTATTCTAGCTCGGTTATGTAAACGAGCGTTTTAGGAATGAAAGACCGAATGATTATAATACAGTCAAATAGGGTGGGTAACTTAACACGTAAAAAACCGTACAAATGCGAAACATCTAAAAATGATTGCATTATACCTGAGGTGACAGTTCTTTATAACCATCAAATTATATGTTGTGTTTGAAGTTTTGTTCGTTTGAAACAGTTTTTAAATTAAATATAATGGATAAGAAGCGCATTGCTAATTTTACGCATGACGAAAAAGAAATTGTCACTAATTTAGTGTTAAAGCACCAAGCCGTCATTGAAAACAAACGCACCGGACTCCGTTAAGTAGGGTCGTCTGGTGGAATACAAACAAGGAGTTCGCAAAAGTCTTTCAGCGGTTTCAAACTTGTCCAAACCGTCATCCTCTTCCAAAATATAATTCAAAGCAGACTGCATGTTAAATTCCCACAATAATATCTGGATGTAACCTTAAAACTTGTTATATTTGCAATTTACAAACGTCAAAATACACCGATTAACTACCAACCGGGACTTTAAACAACCTCTCCCACCTCGGTTAGAGAAAACAGTTGATTAGCGTGTTTAATCGGTTGATTTGCTTTGGTGAACATGAAAATGTGTTTTAAACAGCTGGTTTTAGATAATCAGACCGTTATCTTTTCGGTGAACATAGCCCTAAGGACTCTCTCCGGTTATTATTTAACTATCGTCGATAGGTATGTGAGTACGCAGTTGGTTGGATGTTGTTCTTTAAAATTGTTTTGGTTGTTCTTGTTCGGTTTCTTAAAACAAAAATACTACTTTGTTGATCGTTCTCATTCTTCGAGTTCGAAGCTACGAGTAGGTATTTCGGTTTTTGGGATATCGGTCAGTTTCAGTGATTGTTGTCTTATCATGCCTAAAAGGAAGTCACAACTTTCCCGTCAGACATCCCAGACAAGAGCAGCTCGAGTACGCCTTACGGAAGAGTCTGCTCTTGAAAATCATGAGCGCCTTTCGAGGAATAGAGAAAATATTTCGCAAGCACGCGCTGGGGAATCTAGCTCCGAGAGTTCACAGCGGCTTGCTAACCAAAGCTGGAGAACATCGCAGGTCCGTGCTCGGGAATCTAGCGCTGAACGTGCGCAGCGTCTAAGTGATTTAAGGCAGCATGTCTCTGCAACAAGGGATAGGGAGTCTAGCGCTGAGCGCTCGCAGAGGCTCGCTAGCCAAAGCGCGAGAACATCAAAGGCCCGTGCTTGGGAATCTAGCGCTGAACGTGCGCAGCGTCTCAGTGACTTAAGGCAGCATGTCTCTGCAACAAGGGATAGGGAGTCTAGCGCTGAGCGCTCGCAGAAGCAATGTTTACCGCCCAACGAATTGGGCACGGGCAGCTAGTCCCCCCCAATAAAATGGAACCTAACTGTCGAAATATGGGTGTACTGTACAAATCTGCATACCCCCTCAAAACATACAGACGTGATGTTATGCTATGATGTTGTGAAAACACCAAACATCCAAGCGATTGCAGCAATCACGACCGATTTGCTGTCTATAATTGAAGAGTTCTATTGTATATCTGCGAAGATCACCATCAGATCTTCACCAAATTTAAACGGGACTTTACGGAACCATTGCTAAATAATTTTCTTCCAAACAAAAAAAGAATCATCGAAATCGGTTCACAATTGGCGAAAAAAAGGCTGAACATTCACACAAAAAAATAAAAATAAAAAACAGACGAATTGATAACCTCCTCTTTTTGGAAGTCGGTTAAAAAAAGGGAATTAATTTCGAGGGACTAAGTTGGATCCCGAGTGGAGCGAAGGATTCTAGAGTAGAATCCCGAGCGCAGCAAGGGATACAAGAACCGATTTTTTTTTGTGTGCGTTACCCCAGCAGATATTGTCGAAAATCGTCATCTAAGTGCAATCGATAATTAGAAATACAGCTTCTGTAATTGTTAAGCAGATTTTTTAATTTGGTAAACTGATAGTTTTTTAATTATTTGTTAAAAACACTTCCGGCTGGGTAACGTTACCCCAGCCAGATCTTTTGTTTTATAATGGATATTTTGAAATAAATCTTATCTAAATAGAAATCAATTTGAAATAAATGGTACAACTTAATTTGTATTTGTATTTGCTATGGTTGCGAAGCTGGAGTAACGTTTGCACGATTGCTGTATCTCGGAATTGACTATACGGATGATTGTAATATTTGTACATGAGATCTGGCTAATTAGTTATAATTTGTTACGCAATAAACAAATCCACTCTAGTGCACCATTTTGAAGTTATTTTAGTAAATAGAAAATATGCTTTAATAGGTCCTAGCGCTTCCAATAAGCGCTCCAAAGACTAAACTTAAACGTTAATATACAGGGTGTGGCGTAAGTAGTGGTCCACCGTTCAGGATTCGATGAACCAGATAATTAACTGTTATAGTTATAATAATTAAAAATTTAAACCATTTATACCCAAGGGGTCCGAAAATAATTCCTTTTTGTCTTTTATTTACGAAATTTCTACCTTTTATTACAAATTTGGTTGTAGTTTCAACAAAAGTCATTATTCTTTCATTTTGACTACCATGACAAATTATGATTTTTTAATGTAAATTCAGCTCTTTTGAAGAAAAAGTTGGTTCTTCTCTAATTTTAACCCAAATTTTTAACACCATCAAGTTCAAGAGCGATTTTTGTAAAAAAAAACGTACCACATTGTCAGTGCCCATGTATTTAATAATATGCCTACTAAATGCCGATTTCAAAATGATATCATTATAACAGATCCAATAATTTAACAAAAAGATATTCAATTTTAATTGAAGAAAAGAAGATTTTCATTAATCACCGAATCAGGCGGGAGGAAACGCCCGGGTACTTCTACTGCGAGGATCGACCGCAGGACATGGTGGAGCACACGGTGGAGGTGTGCCCCGCGTGGGCGGAGCACCACCGTGTCCTCGAAGCGGCGGCGCCCACTCGCGTCCGGCCCTGGTGCAAGCCATGGTCCGGAGCGAGACGGAATGGGACGCCGTCACCTCCTTCTACAAAGCAGTAATGCTAGAGAAGGAGGTGGCGGAACGTAAGAGGGAGAGAACCTCAAAGCGTCCCGGCCGCCCCGGGCGTCGGGGGCCACCACGTGGCTCCCGGCCACCGTAGGCGCGGGCCTGTGGACGGTGGGCTATGGACTAGCTCGCCGTCCGTCCGTCTCATGACGACAGGCCGTGTCGACGGCGCGTTCGTGTTCCACGCGCGCCTCAAAGAGAGTCAGCAAAAAGGAAGGGATCCACAAGGACCGATGCCTGCCGGGGTTGCGGGACTGTTCGAAAGAGATACCGTGACCCCGGAACACAAAGGGCGATGAAGGAACATGGATGGGTTTTAGTCAGTAAAAGTCTGACACTCCCTCCTGCTCCGCCCAGAGCGGGAGAAATCATTTGATGATTTCCCATCCGAAAAAAAAAAAGAGTCCTATTATTGTGCCTAGATGATTTTAATAATAATGGGACCTATTTATGCAAAACGGAATCAACCCACACAATGAAAGTTTTCAGATAAAGCCATTTTTGTCAAAATTGTGTGTACAATGAAATGAGTTTGTTAATTTGAATAAAGTTTATTTAGAATATTGAACCAACAAATATAATATTGATGAAAATCATTAACATTTTTATCTAAATCTAAATATATAAAAGAAGATAACTGACTGACTGACTGACTGACTCATCTATCAACGCACAGCCCAAACTGATGGGTCTACAGATTCCAAATTTGGCAAGTAGGTTCCTTGTGTAGTCTAGGGGTGCACTAAGAAAGGATTTTTCAAAATTCACCCCCTAAGGGGGTTAAACGGGGCTCCAAAGTTTGTATGGGGAAACAAGATTAGTTAGACTATTTTATTCGAAACTTCACAGTAGTGCTCCTTTTGATAAATGAGTAGAAACGGGTTTCAGGGTTTTTCAGAATTCAACCTCTAAGAGGGGGAAATGGGGTGACAAAGTCTAAAAATCTATGCACAGCCTAAACCGCTGAGTCTAGAGATCCTAAGTTTGGCACATTTGTTCATAAAGTGGTCTAGGGGTACAATAAGAAAGGGTTTTTCAAAAGTCACACCCTAAAGGGGGTGAAACGGGGCTCTAAAGTTTGTATGGGGAAACAAGATTAATAAGACTATTTTATTAAAAACTTCACAGGAGTACTCCTATTGATAAATGAGTAGAAATGCGTTTCAGGTTTTTTCAGAATTCAACCCCTAAGAGGGGGAAATGGGGTGACAAAGTCAAAAACAATGCACAGCCCAAACTGTTGAGTCTAGAGATTCCAAATTTGGCACATACGTTCCTTATGAGGTTAAGGGGTGCAATGAAAAGGGATTTTTCAAAATGAACCCCCTAAAAAAATATAAAACGGGAGTCAACAGTTTATATGGGGAAACAAGATTAGGTAAGACTGTTTTATTCGAAACTTCACAGGAGTACTCCTATCGATAAATGAGTTAACAATTATTGTGTTTTAGGTTTTTTCAGAATTCAACCCCTAAAGGGGAAAATGGGGTAACAAAGTCTGAAAATCAACATCGGTATTGTTTGTATGGTGTATCGGGTCGGGTGTGTTACAAAAACAACGATTTTAAGATTTAATGTGGCGGACCTGAAATACCATCATCATCCCCTGTTGGTGTGCGATGGGGTTGAAATGTCTAAAAATCAGTATGGGTGTCGATACTGAGATTATCAAGGGTGCTGATTACGAATATGGCATTTATTTTGAGATCCAGAAGACCACGGATTCGACTTTTGTACAGGGTTATTGTTGATTTATTGTGATGATTGTGATCACGATGATGATGATTGTGATAATGATGATGATTGTGATAATGATGATGATGGTGATGATTGTGATTAAGATGAAAATTATTGTGGTTACGATGATGATGATTGCGATAATGACGATGATTATTGTGATAACGATGATGATGATTGTGATAATGATGATGATTGTGACAACGATGATGATGATTGTGATTGTGATAGTGATTGTGCTAGTGATTGTGATTGTGATTGTGATTGTGATATTGCCTGTGATAGTGATTGTGATAGTGACAGTGACAATGATGGCGATTGTGATAGTGATGGTGATTGTGGCAGTGATGGTGATTGTGATAATGATGGTGATGGTGACTGTGATTGTGATCGTGATGGTGATTGCGATTCGCTTTATTTTGAGATCCAGATGATGGCGGATTCGACTTCAATGCAGGGTAAAGGGAAAAAAACGGTTCAGTAAATCACAAGAAACAGCTTGGCCCCTCTTTCATGTGCAGCTTCCTAGAACGCAGGGGTCTTGATATGCTTGATAGTAGGTTTACTTAATTCATCAACGATCAGATCACCCTCGAGGCGGTGATGACAATAAATTTTGCTATTGTGTCTGCTGTCTGTTCGTTGAAGGGTTAATAATAGGTTATTTTGGTTAACGTAGGTACATGATTTAACATGATACGTATGATTGGAATTGTATAGTTTGCGGTACCTATATACCTAGATAGATGATAAATACTTTTGGGTATCTATGGATCGCAATAAAACCTTTTAGCTTAAAAACGAAAGTACTTTTTCTAAGATCATATTATAACGGTTCCATATTTTCCTTTTGAGGTACCTATGGAACGAGACCCGCGTCATCATAATACGTTATTAATTTTGTATTTGGTGCCATCTCGATCGACGTCAATCGGTGCTTACTTAGGCGAGTGCGGGCGGGACGGGAGGAGTAGTCGTCGGGAAACTTTCTGCATCGGTGATTAGTACAATTCATGGAGCTGCACAAAGGAGGCCTGATCATTTTTTATAAAGTTAGGCTTGCATTCTATTTGAAATGCAAAAAATCGTAAGTTCCTACTTATAAGTTTTATTCGTTTTTATTTCAAATTCAAATTCTAAATTGTTTATTTGTGACACATAGGTAAAAATAAAAAAGGTACATGGTGTTATCAAAAAAAATATGTCTGACTATGTGTTGCCTTGCAAGGTGTTCGAGACGAACGTCACCCAATTAGCATATAGTGTTTTTTATATAGTAAAAAAAGTTTTCTAGTCAGTGTATTTTATTTATTTATTTATTTATTGGCCTATCTACAATTGTTACACTGTTTATCCTAAATAATACAAGCAATACGATACAAGCATAGTGTACAATATAATGCGATAGACACAGCATGCATAAAACTAAATTATATCAAAAAATGAAATTACAATAGTAGTGCAGAAATAACACTTTCAACAACAGTGGGTAGTTTTAGAAACACAGTAAATACAAAGATGACAAGAGAAAAGAGAAAATAGTCATTATGGTGAGTAGTTTTGATGGACCTGGTGCTTGAATTTCTGAAGTGTTGTGGAAAAAATATCTATTGATTCATCGCAATTATTAAGAAGCCTGCAAATTCTGGGGATAGGGGAGTTGGATCCTGACACAGTTTTGCGGAATGGGGGACGTAATAGTTTTATAGGGTGACGCGGATATTTGTGGGGTAGGTTAAAATTAAACTTACTTAACAACTGGGGGCAGTCTATTTTACTCTGAAGTATTTTAAAAAGAAAAATTAAATCTATATTATCTCGTCGTTTTTCAAGTGAGGTCATGCTAAATTTTTGAAGACGTTTTGCATAGCTCCGTATTTTTTTGCTTAATCCCGCAGAATAGGCAAGATGGTATAAAAATCTTTTCTGGATCCTCTCTAACCTAAGACTATGTGTTGCATAGTGGGGACGCCATACAACTGCGCAGTATTCCAATACTGTACGAACGAGACTGTTAAAAAGATAAATCTTAGTTTTAGGCTTGCGAAAACATTTAGCATTACGTAACACAAAACCGAGTGTCTTTGAAGCTTTTTTAACAATGTGTATGGGCAATATAGTGACAGAATAACAAGTGCCTTCAGTGATTAGAATAGTAATACAGTAATTTACATAAGCGCTAGACTCATATAAACTCGCAAGTGGAGTTTTATAGTTTAATTTAGTATTTAGTAAAGTCCAGGTAGCCTAGGTTGCGACCTAGGCCTGGCATAGTCTTTGTTAATAACTTAGTTTTTAGATAAACCACTTTGACGGGAGTGTGACAGTCTTGCGCAGCTATCTTCGTCAATAACAGAAAAAAAATGTCTTACAGACTAACAGTCGTAGGACCGTTACAGGCTGAAAAATATATACATGAAAAAATAAGTAACAGTTTTAGATAGACCATGTACTCATCTAGTACATGGCGATTGTATACTTACAGTCACAATAACAGTTTTCGTGTAATTCAGCCTGGAAGATCCTTCCTCCAGCCACTATTGGAAAAGTTGTCTGATTTTTCGGAAATAATTTCCCTACTATAATAAAGCGTTCGAATCGTTAATTTTATGTCTGTACATAAATAACGTTATATAGAAGTGATGTCATGTATATAATGTACCTAAATATAAGCTCAAAATTGTAATCTTTAAAAAAGATGTATGTTTGGATAATCAAAATTTCCTTTAGAGTTTTCCAAAAATCAGGAAGCAAATCAGGGTTCTCGTTATAGTAAAGTTCTGGAGTACCTTAGAAAACACAACATCTCCAAGAATCGTAGTCATCCTCATCAGTATGGCAAATATAGATATAAGAACAGTGAAAAAGTTATTCGCGAAAAGTCCTGAATCGCTTCCTGAACAGTTATAAAAGTATATAAGTGTATTAATTCCCAGTAATCCCTTTACCCCCGTTAGGGTCTGAGATTGCGTAGAGCTGCTACAGTTAAATAGGTGTAGGATGTCAGCGCCGCGCGCCGTCTGAGAGCGAAGTACAGTGTGTATGCGTGCGCTCGGTGTAGAAAGGGTATAGGCAGACCGCTAGGTGCACGTTATACATCCACGCTTTCAGCGGATCACGCCCGTCCGGCACATTTGTTGGTCCTTGCGAGCCGGATAGTGGTAGCACATTTGTTGTTTCTTTTTTATCAAGTCTCATTAGCTCGCGAGTCTCAGTGCGTCGAAGTTAAAGACCTATGTGAACAGTGTATCGAAGTTATATACCTTCCAAAACATGTGTCAACAGTGCGTCAAAGTTATATACCAAACTTTATGTGAACAGTGCTTCAGAGTTGTATACAAAAAGGCTTATGTACATAGTCAAGTATATAAGTTACAGTGAACAGTCAAGTGTATAACGATAAACATATAAGTTATAGTAAACAGTAAAGTATATAACTACAGTACATAAGTTACAGTGAATAGTGGAAGTATATAACGACGATTATACGAGGGACAGAAAATAGTGAGGTAAGCAAATACATTTATGAGAGCCAGTGAATAACAGCAAGTATATAAGCAAGTACATAACAGCAAGTATATAACAGCAAGTATATAAGCCAAGTACATAACAGCAAGTAAATAACATCAAGTATATACGCCAAGTATTTAAGTCAAGTATATAAGCCAAGTACATAAGTTAAGTACATAAGACAAATATATAAGTCAAGTACATAACAGCAAGTATATAAGCCAAGTATATAAGTCAAGTACATAAGTCAAGTATATAACAGCAAGCTAAATTCTTAAGAAAACATAATAGCGAAGATTATTTATTTACATTGAGGGATTATACAGAGAAGTTTATATATTGACTAGTATTTGCGTGGGTGCCATGGATGTTCCAAGTCTCTTGGTTTCCGAGATAGGGTAAGGAGGGGGAGAAAGGGGGGCGAAAAGGGGAGGTTTGGCACTGAGAAGTAGTCCTTACCCATATAAAATTTTGAGAATCCATAAGAATCCTTAAACGAATTGGAAAATCCATTAAAGTCCTTAAAAGATTTTGTAAATTTTATAAAATCGTTTAAATATTTTGAAAATCCTTAAGAACCCCTAAAATCTCTAAAAAGTAATTTAAAAAAAAAACCTGAAGATTCTAATAAAATTAAAGTAAAAACCTTAAATAAAAACAAAGTTTGCTTGTCGTCGCCCCTGAGTTACGCTTCACCCACTCAACCTTCGTTACGCGACGGTCTTCTTCGTTCGCTCCACTCGGTTTCGCAGGTTCGCTCCGCTCAGGACCTTTCTAACACCGGACAGGTTTCGACGCCTACTATAATATTTGTTCAAACACCCAATGGCTATCTCTAACCGTTATGAAGTTACAGCCCTTTCAATTTTAGGGGAGGTTGGGGAGGGGAGGGTATACAAATGATTTTGACCAACTCTAGGCCCATCCTTACGAATCAGCAAAAAAAAAATTTCCAAGTCTCTCAACTTCCGAGATCCGCCTAAAGGGGGGAGAAGGGGGACAAGTGGGTCAACTTTTGAAAACTGGTTTTTACTTTTCCGAGCCTCTATACGAATATGAAAAAAAAATGTTCCAAGTCTCTTGGTTTCCGAGATAGGGTAGGAAGGGGGAGAAATGGGGGCGAAAAAGGGAGGTTTGGCACTTTTCCCATACTCGCGGGAATTACTTGTTTACGAATCTGTCAAAATATACCCACCTCCCCATCCACCATCTGGGAGAACAATTATGTTAGTGAGTGGTAATCGAGCTTTATACATATAATATAATAGTTATACAATGAATAAATAGAGTGAAGATTATTTACATATTATTATGAAGGTTATACAGTAGAGTTTAAAGTGAGGCTTATATAAATATATATAGAAGGTGTTGATACTTAGACACTGAAGCGAAGATTTAACATCAAGATTTAAATTAAAATTCCGAAACCAAGATGCCATGATGACAAGATCGCAAGGCAAATCTTATGCTGAGACGCGTCAAGACACAGCTATTTATCATCAGCTACCGCCACGATCACCGTCATCTACAGAACTAGTGGAACGGCTGGCGATTCGCCCTTCCGCTCAACAGGGGGCTCAAAGTGTACCTGAATCATCAGCTGCTTCCAAGAGAATCAGGTCAGAGGAAACTTCAGACGGGCTTGTGGCTTCAGGCACTTCCGTCATTCACCATTGGCACTATGATGGATGACGCATCGTTCCGGGTCGCTACGAGTCTACGCTTAGGTGCACCTTGTGTTGCTCCGCATCGGTGTCACTGCGGTGAAGCTGTCGACAGCGTCGGACACCATGGCCTGTCCTGCTACAGGAGCGCAGGTCGCATTGCACGGCACGCCAGCATTAACGACATTATTCGTCGAGCTCTTTCCATCGCCGGCGTACCAGCGGTTTTAGAACCAAACTGCTTGGTGCGTGACGATGGCAAGAGACCGGACGGCATGACGTTGGTGCCTTGGAACGTGGGTAGGCCTTTGGTGTGGGACGCAACCTGTGTCGACACCCTTGCGCCTTCTCACGTTGCAAGCACGGCGGGCTGTGCAGGCGCTGCTGCTGCGGCTGCTGAGATCCCCAAACGGCGCAAATACTGTAACCTTATTGGTAACTACAGCTTTGAGCCGTTTGGGGTCGAGACGCTCGGGTCATGGGGTCCGAGTGCGCGTCCCCTTTTTAAGGAAATCTCTTACCGACTGGTCGACAATTCGCGTGACCAGAGGGCTTTTTCTTTGGCCAAAGAATTAGCATTGCCATTCAACGTGGCAATGCTGCCAGTCTTCTGGGTACGTTTCCGAGTGACAGCGTTGCGGAGGAGTACTTTGACGCTTATTGACGTCCTTGTATTTACGGAGGTTCTTATTTTTAGTTTTTATTTTTGTAATTATATATAGCCACAAATATGTAATTTAAACAATAAAATAAACGTAACGTAAATCCCATAACAGTCATAAAAGGTTTTAAGCAAATCAAGATCAAATTAACGGAAGATCTATGGGGTATGTCTATCAAAGCTTGTACCTCAATTATTGAGACTGTAGCCCCGTATTTAGCCTTAAAATTTAATTTGTGCGTGGATCAAGGGGTCTTCCCGGATCTAATGAAATTCAGTAAGGTAATACCGCTTGTTAAATCCGGGGACAGTAAGGACACCAATAACTATAGGCCCGTATCCGTGTTGCCGGTTTTCAGCAAGGTGTTTAAAAAGATAGGTAATGCTCAATCAAATGCTTCACCATTTTAACACCAATAAAATATTACACGAGCAACAGTATGGTTTGACCAAAGGACGTTGTACAGCTGACGCCGGTGTCACTTTATTAAAACACATATTTACTGCGTGGGAAGAGGCACAAGATGCCATAGGAATCTTCTGTGACCTTTCGAAGGCATTTGGCATTTTTATAATCTCAAAATTAATGATGTAACCAAGATTTTGTAACAATATTTTGATTCAAAAGAGTGTCCATGGAGTTTCTTGCCCGTTCTTCTCCTTATAGATCTACGCTAGGGAATGGGCAACTAAAGTACTTTCTCAAGTTATTATGCCTTGTGACTGGGACTGTAGCTTTGTTTTTTATTTGTAAGTTTGACATTCAAAAGTGCCGTAATGGTCTAATTGAAATAAATGCGTAATAATTGAGATTGAGTTTGAGTTGGACATCACTAGCGAATTGAGGGTGTACTATTAGGTACACCTCTGTTTAACCCTTCGGGGATTACAGGTGTGATGTTATGTTGTCTGATTATTATAGAGTAGGATTTAGTTAAAATAAAACGGTATAATTCTTTACTTTCACTGACCCGATGACCCGATGGTCAGGAGTGGTCGAGTGGAACAAATTTCTGTCGTGGACATTTTGTTTGCAGGGTTACCATCAACACGAGGACGTGTGAAAGCAGGATGGCCGTGTCGTATCCGGTCATGAGTACGGACGGGCGAATGATTCGAAAGCGCGCCAGTGGTGACATCACGCGACCTACTTACAAGTCTACCCCACCATGGCGGCTTTTACAGAGTCCTGATGTTAACACCTCGCGGCGAGGCGGACATTCTGGATCTGATCGCAGCGGAGTTAAGATGTCTTATGAAACTGTATCCGATTCATTGTGCCCAGTGCTATTGTGTGAAAGTGTAATGTCATGTAATTTGTTAGTTTACTCAGTGAATCTGTTTGAAAAGAGTAACCATGGAGTTTCTTGCCGGTTCTTCTCCATGGAAACGACCAACCCGACCCGTGCAATGTGAAATAAAATAGTTTATCGCATCCAGTGTGTTTTCATAGCACGAAACCCTCTTCTGCCCACAAAATACTTGACCCTAGCAAAATAAATCCTGACATAACCCGACATATCTAAATTGGTTTTGATACAAGCATATTTACAATAGTTATTTTAACAGACTTTTATACCACACAAATATCAGTTAATTAAATAAAGCAGCTAGAAATCCAAAAGTAAACACCTAAGAATCTTTCACGATCATCAACAATGACGTCTGACAAAACCGAAAAAACGAAAATGAAAAAAACCATGAATAAACTATGAGAATGTGATGATTTTTTAACCAAATGATGTTTAAATGATTACGAGAGCAGCAGCACGACGCGCACGCCAACCAACCCCGGACTCGTCGCTCAGCTCCGCCTCGCCGCCGCCGGACCCCCGATCACCAGTGTCACCGGTTGCAGCTGTTGCGTCGAGCTCGAGCGACAAATATTTCTGTCCGCCGACGACGTCGCCACCACCTGAACGTCGGCAGGGGAGAGGTCGGCCACCGAAGGGCTTAGGACTTAAGGGCCAACAGGCCCCGAGCCAGCTACCGATGGTTGTGTGCAGCGCATGAAATGGACTCAATCAATGAACGAGAACGTCGTGCGCGCATATACTACGGGTCTACAGACGGGGGAACTAACCTCACTGCGTACCGTGTTAGGATGCTGTCTCTGTTCCAGGATCTTGAACCAACCGTCAACGTCTCGGCCCAACGACTGTCGGATCAGGTGCGTGTCATCCAACGCAACCACAGGTTGGACGACGCCGCGCTTGATAGGCTGCGCTCAGAAGTACTGAGCAACCTTATCATCCTAACTCCGACACAAACCGCGGTGCAAGTGTCAGCTATTAACGTAACCCTACCGCGGTCGAACTCTGCTGTTGTAGAAGAGGATGATAGAGTTGCCACGGTAAGTAGCCAGTGCAACGTCCGATTGAGGAAGGCTCTGGAGGATGCGCTTCGTGCATATCGGTCCACTCCTACCGAACATAAGCCCCGATTACCACGGTTACCCATACATAGAAGCCACCTGCTCCATAAGTCAGGTAGTCGCGCGGAACCCAAGAATCACGGTCAAAAGACCGGTCACGTGTTTGATGTCGACGGTCTATAAACTTCTTATATCCATTTTGAGAGTGAAAATTAATACACACATTGACGAAAACTCCATTATGTCTGCCTCTGAGAATGGGTCCTGCGGTACTAAGGAGCTCCTCCTAATCGACATGGCCATTAGCCAACAGTTCCGTCGATCCCGCAAGGATCTGTCGACATGTTGGATAGATTACAAGAAGGCCTACGACTCGGTGCCACATTCATGGCTCATGCGGGTGCGGGTGCGGGGTGCGGGTGAGTTGTACAAAATAGATGCAACTCTACGCACCTTCCTAGAGTCATGTATGGGCAATGGAGGACGGCGTTATCCAGGATGTCGACAGATCCAGGGGAACGATGCACTTGTATGGATTACGCGGGGAATATTACAGGGCGACAGTCTGAGTCCACTTTGGTTCTGTTTAGCCCTGTATCCTCTAAGCACATTGCTAGAGAATTCAGGCCTAGGCTACTTGTTGAGAAAAGATGGTCTCACCTGCTTTACATGGATGATCTGAAACTCTTTGCCCTCAACAAATTGCGACTGATGGAGCTACTGAAAGTAACTGAAACTTTTAGTAACGCCAGGTTGGAATTTGGTGTGGACAAATGTGCAGTCATGTATGTAAAGCGAGGGGAGATTATGGAATCCGAGGGACTTCAGCTTTCGGACTCCATACACCTAAGATCTCTCCGAAACCTTTATATATTTGGGTATGTCGGAAACGTTAGGCATTAAAGTAACTGACATGAAGCAATCATTGAGGGAGCGCTTCTTCGGTCGCCCGAAGAAGGTATTTGATAGCCTTCTTTCAGGCGGGAACAAGGTGCGCGCCTTCAATGGTTGGGTCATGCCGGTTTTAATGTTCTCTTTCGGCATACTCGAATGGACTCAGGCAGAACTGGACGCCCTGGATAGAAGAGTTCGTACACTGCTGACCGAAAACCGGATGCATCACCCACGATCATCGGTGATGAGACTGTACATCCCGCGGAAGTGCGGAAGGTCGGAGGCTTTTTAAACGCGAAGACCCTCCACAACCGCGAGGTGTGCAGTCTCAGAGAATATTTTTTAAAAGCCGAGGTGGGTAATGTGGGTATGCATCGAGATGTGGTCGCAATGGACAAGGGACTCACCCCGCTGTCCATGGCTAAAGAGAACTGGAGCAAACCTGAAGTACTTACCACCGATGACTGCAAGGAAGTATGGCAAGGCAAAGAGCTTCACGGGCGCTTCTACCGGGCTCTTCATGGGCCCGATGTAGATTTTCTAGCGTCCGTGTCCCGGTTACGTTTCGGCGACCTATTTAGGGAAACTTAAGGTTTTGTCTGTGCGATTATGGACGAAGTTATGTTGACGAACAACTACCGAAAATATATTATGAAGGACGGGACGGTTGTCATGTGTCGGGCATGCCACTTTCCGGGTGAGCTCGGACATATTATTTCTGGTTGTTCTCGTATACACCAGCAACTTTGCCTTGAAATATTAAATTGTGGAATCTGAGGTACCGTACTACAAGTATGTGCCCGACCCAGTTTTCGAGAAAGACCATGTCACGTTATACTGGGATCAGTCTATCATCACTGACAGGACTATTGTTGCCAATAAGCCTGACATAGTGGTGATAGACCGATCAGCACGCCGCGTAATGATAATCGATGTTACCATTCCGCATGGCGAGAATCTCGTGAAAGCTGAGAAAGAGAAACAAATAAAATATCTCGACTTGGCACACGAGGTTCGCGACATGTGGAATATGAACTCGGTTATCATTGTGCCGATTGTTGTGACGACCAATGGCCTTACAGCCAAGAGCTTCGATGACCATCCATCGAAGCTCTCTTTAGGCGGTTGGTCAAGGGCCTGATTCAAAAGGCAGGTACTCATCGATACGGCTCGCATTGTGAGGAGGTTCCTGTCTCTGCAGCCCTAACCACCGGTGGCTTGGACCCTGCTCCCGACACCGGCGGACTACTATTTGTTTTATATATTATTTTTTTATGAAATTTTTAAAAATGTAAAAATAATAATATGATGATGACTAAAGGATTAATCTATCATAAAAAAATACTGGTATTTATTGTCTTAGAAAATTGTCATTATTTCAGCGTGTGCGCGAATTTGTAGATCTCTTCCATTTTGTGTAATTAAATCCTCCCGTCTTTCTCGTCACATCACGCCTTTATGGGTACGCAGATGTGTACATTAGGGTAGTTGACACACCAATCAATAGACATACTTTTTAAGAGCTGTCAAAACGCGGTTCCTTCATAGTTTTTTATGGCAATAGCATGCTGTGACGTCACTGTTTGGTCAACTCAATTACTCAACTATATATTGATTTCAAAGCAACTAAAAATCAAATTTGGCAATTAATTGAATAAATCGGGTTTTCAGCCCCAAAAATTTTTTTTTTTGAGATTTGCATCTTGGAATGAGAGGTTTTCTTTTTGAGGTATTAAAAAACACTTAGTTTCCAAGAACTCTATAGATGGCGTTGAACTGACTAGCTAAACATGCTACTACAAGCCAAAACGCTTGGGAAAAAAAACATTGCGTCACGTCATATAAGCTGGTTGACTGACACTGTCGTTTGCTTAACTTTCCGAATATAACCTAGTTTTCTCGCGCTTTGTTAAAATCAGTTTTTTTAGGTTCCGTTCCTTGCATTAACGTACTAAGTTCAGCGCCATCTATCCAGCGACTAGGGAAGAGCTAAAAAGAAAATCCCTCATTATTGATTTATGGTGTCAACTACAATACCCAGATTACGACAGTTTATGTTATGTTAAAATTTGCAAAAACCTCCTCTCTCTGTCAATGTCATTAAAACACATGAAAACACTGACATATCCTTGTAGCACTTTGGCTTGGTAGATTCAAGCAGGGTTACCAACTTAGGGGTTTTCCCCCTAAATTTAGGGGGTAAATAAGTGGGATGGGTTTTTTTTTAGGGGCGTTCTATTTTTAGGGTTATTTTAGGGACATTTTTATTTACAAGTATAGACCCTAAGATAACTTAATCCAGCCAATCATAATTATATATTTGCTGACCTAGCGACAAGTAACGACATCTAGAGCAATTCCTCGATACAGAAAAATACAACTGTCACTAGTGTTAACCATAAGCAAAGGATTTTTTTTTCTATCACGGGTTTTTTAGTCAATACGATCTACTCTATAGGTTTAAATAGCTTGTGGTAACTTTGTTTGTTTAGGCTTACTGGAAATTATAAAATAATTATCTTGGCTTGGTTATTGTTTAATTTAATCTATACTTTTGCAATTAGCTATTTTAATTGAACTACTGCGTTAACAAGCAATTTTTTGTTAAAATGCTTAAAACCAATAAAAAATTTGGGGGATTTTCATTTTAGGGGTTTTTGACTTAGCTTTAGGGGTAAATATTTTTGTGAGTTGGTAACCCTGGATTCAAGCATGGAACGAAGAAGTATCTTCGGTTCACAGAATCACAACGTCGATCACAGTTTCGGTTCATTTTAGACTCGTCAATAATTTTCGTAGTCGTCATAGAATAACTTACTTTCCTTTTACGTTGTGTAGTTAAATCAGTGACGTTGGCAACATTGCCGTCATGGCTGAACGAAACTGTTGACTATCTGTCAATTTTGTGAAATCTTTTATTTTCGCCATGATCAGGAATAGGAATTTGTGAGTTGTGGTTTTGTAATGGATAGTGTTTAATAATTTTCTCATGAGTATTAGAAAAAAATCATCATGAACGGGTTAAGTTTCAGTGAACTCTGTTGCCTGTTTTGTTGTCCACCATGCCCGGGGAAAATTGCGGCTAAGCTCGCGTTTCTGCCTCCAGAACCTACGTATGCATTCACACCTGACGAAACGGGATCAAAATTCTCATTGACGCTGACTGAACGAGCAGAATGGCAATATTCAGAACGAGAGAAAGAGAACATCGAAGGCTTCTACTCGAGAACTACGAGAGGCAACAGAATAGCTTGCCTCTTTGTTCGATGTAGTCCTAATGCTCGTTTTACTATATTATTCTCACATGGAAACGCCGTAGATCTCGGTCAGATGAGCAGTTTTTACTTAGGATTAGGCACTAGAATTAACTGTAATATATTCAGCTACGATTATTCGGGTTATGGTGTGAGTGGCGGAAAACCATCAGAGAAGAATTTGTATGCGGACATTGATGCTGCGTGGCAAGCGCTGCGAACTCGCTATGGCATCAGCCCAGAAAACATAATATTGTATGGACAAAGCATTGGAACAGTACCAACAGTGGACTTGGCTGCTCGCTATGAGGTGGGAGCTGTTGTGTTACACTCGCCTCTCATGTCTGGTATGCGAGTTGCTTTTCCCAACACCAAAAGAACATGGTTTTTTGATGCTTTCCCGAGGTAAGTGTTGTTGTTTTAACATTGTTTTGTTAACATTATTGTGTCCCTTTTTCATAGACGTGTTGGTGACTCATCAATGGGTATGATGTGTCAGTGTGGCCATTTGTGTACCTATGTTTGTAATTGACTCAAACTTGTAGATGTCTAATTAAAATTGTATCAATTATGTGGCATTATTAATGCTACAAAGACATTATTATTTAATTAAACAACTAGGTGGGTACATTACACTTTTGCATCTATTGTTTTTTCAATACAAATGTTATTGTTATTCAATTGTATATAATCTGGGTTTGCAATAGAGAAAACCCTTTTTGTTCTATATTAACAAAGTTAAGCAATAATAATAAATGAATCAATAATAACAATACAATGACAAAATTAAATATTGATTTCCACTAAAATCTTCAGGACTACTCTTTACAGGAAGAATTCAATAGATAATATTGTATTATTGAATTTTGATTCATATTTTACCTGTTTGCCTTTAATAAAGTCAACAGGTTACATAATGTCATACCTACATATAACCATATCTTGTTGATGTCTTAAATGGATCAGTTATTTTGCCCTTCTTGTGACTCATTATCATTAATCAATAATATTGTTTTTTAATTCTTTCAACTCTTGCCACTGCATAATGTCATCTAAATATAAGCCCAGTTAAATAAAAAAATAATAGTGTACCTACTTTGTTGCCTGGGGGTAACAGACTTAGGGGAGTCTGTCTCCTGAATAAGCACAGGCCTGAGATGGTGATGCATCATAAAATGATCAGAATATTATTCTGGGCGTGCCTTTCAAGAGGAACGGTTCCTTCTCGTGAGGTACCCAACATGTTTCTGGAGCCGTACACACACACACAAGTATTTCTGCAAGGGTTCCATTAATTTAATTCAGATAAATGGAACCCTAAAAATGGTAAAATAAAAAACTTCTTTTCACTAAGTGTAAATAGTTTTCAGAATTCAGTGGGAAAAGTGAACAAACAAAAGCCACCAACTTCCAAAATCAAAATGTATTTTTACACTTTTAGAATTTTATTATTTTTTCTAATCAATATAAACGAATGATACAAACAAACGATATATTACGAAAATTGGCTTCCCCTGACTGCTAAGAAGGGTTTTTTTATAATAATACAGCTACTTAATATGCTTGTTATACAAGTCAATTGGGCTCATGGAAGTAATAATCACTTCATGAAAATAATATAATGTCTCTATTATAGATTCCTGAAGTTTTCCATGTGATAATTTGTGTTCTTCTCATGAATTAAAAAACATTATAATATGTAACTCTCTAATTATATTATACAAAAATGTTGTGATTCACCTGAAATCATTACATTTATCAGTGATGTTGAAAGTTGGTCATGATTCTTGCTTGATAACATTATTTAGAATACCTAGTTGTTATCAACACATCAGAGATAACACATCACAGTAATTAGTAGTGTCTGCCCAAAACTAAGTATTAAGACCAAAACAAAATTTATTTGCATTATACAGGGTGATTGGTAATTGGGTGCATTCCTTGAAATGGGTGAAACCTTATCTGCTGATTGTGCGAAATCTTCGTCGTTCAGGAAGTTAAACTGATACTTTTCTGATAGCTCATGAATGAATTCTTCGAAAACCAATTCGGAAAAAAAGACATCTGCTTTTGGAAATTAAGCGCCTTATAGGTTATGTTCTGAAACTTCCCCTGTTTTTCGAGGCGGGATTCTCAAAATAAACACTGCACACTTGCACACTTGTGCAAATTACAGGTCCGACTTTCGTGTCTTGTTTGTCGTCAATTGCTGTTGCAACCAGAGCATAAAAATACTGTGTCATTTGTCAATGTGCCGATCCTAATTCAGCTGCAACTACGATGTTCAAACAGAAGAAAATTCCAGCTTTAAATGTCTGATATGTTAAAATACACCAGATAGATAGATCTTACCTGATCTGATCGACCACGACCCGGCCATTAAGTGAAGCAGCTAACCAAAGAGTATAATAATATTATGGGAGAAGAGAGCCCTCTTGTGCCATTTTGAAGCATCCGATTTGAAGCGCCATCTGGATTTCTTAACGAGAATTAAGGCTCTATAGGTAGCTATAGGTAGATAGGAATGTATGTATACCTTCATAAGTATAGGTCAATATTTGTTTACAGGTGATCATTCAAATTTTCTTGTTTTTTTGCAAATAGCAGCTGTTTTGTTTATGTTGTATGTTGATCATAATGAAATTTGCGAATACATAACATAATGATGATACATTATGATACCAGTCATCATTTTATTCGCGAATTGCATTTTGATCAACAATACGATGTAAACACAGCTTCTATTTGCAAAAACAAGAAAGAATTTCGCCAGCTACATTCATATTTGAATAGAATTGACAGTTACACAGAGAATTTGTAAATAATTAAACATAAAAAGGAATAACAAAACATTCAAGCGCAAGCGCAAGTTGCGGCGGCCATAATATGATGTTGCCAGTTTATGTTACACAAAAAGGATTTCCGAACAAGGTTGTGGTATAATTGATAATACGAAACAGCCATGGAATATAAAAACGTCATAATTTTGGTGAAAAATGTAACAATTATTCTTTAAAAAACTACTTTAAATTAAATTATAGAACTTAATTATTTGATTTTCATAATTGAACAGGGACATCTATCGTTAATTATAAAATATAGTACATAGTTTATTGGTTAAGTAAAGTAGACGGCGACTCTTTCTTCACTGAAGTTGTACATGTTCTAACTGTCTCCCCCCTGCAGCTAACATTACTTAATGGTAATAAGAAAATCTGCAACAAGGAAGATGTGCATCGAAAAAACTGTACTACCCAGTTTTATTGAAATCTACCTTCTCAGGAACAACCAATGCTTTCTGGTCATTCACATAATAAAAAAGTGTACTGTGGCACCATTTTGGAAAGCTAATGAGACAAGAAAGTTAGTCCTGTAATTTGTTCGACAAATGTAATTCATTTATTTTAAGCAACCTGCCTTGAAAAACAATACCAGTTTCAAGAAAATTTCAGAACATAACCTGTATGGCGCTTAATTTCCAAAATCAGATGTCCTCTTTTACAAATTGGTTTTCGAAGAATTCATTGGTTCATGAGCTATCATAAAAGTATCAGTTTAACATCCTGATCAGTGGGGTTACCATGACGTCTTAAAGCAGGATTGTTTTATTGTCATTCCTGTGAGGGAAAGCGACAGCGCTATGCAGGGTGTCTAGCGCTATCTCTTTCCCACACTGGAATAAGAATAAAACAATCCTGCTTTAAGACGTCATGGTAGGCCACCTGCATAGATTTTCAATCTCTCTCAGCTCACTCAATCAGCAGTTTAAGGTGCAAAATTTAATTCTTTAGAAGTTCTAATTTTCAAAAATAACCCAGTTTGGACCCCCAAGTTATCAGAAGGAAGGCACCCAACCACCAATCACCCTGTAGAGCGATATTTCTTAATGTAATTCACTGTCATTGACAATAATTGTAAAGTATTGTTTGACAGCTATTTGCGACTTGTCAACTTTTTGGTTGCATCTTTTTTGGTTCTCTATCGTGTTACCTAACTTTTTTATCCATAATCTAAAGTGCCATATTTTTTTTTTGTCCTAATCATCATTTGTCCGAATGATAACTTACCCGAACTTTAAATAACATAGTACATCGCATGCCATAAAATTGAAAACCCTAAATACAATATGCCCTAAACCCATTTGTCATAAATATTACAATCAATAATATACAAAAGACTTAAAACCGTTTTCATTAATAGTTATAAATCCTAAATTCAAATTATTGAATGTACTGATCCGAATAATAGTTTAAAAAAGAAATTGTATTACTAAGCTTTTGCTATGAACTTCCCTCAACACACAACACAATTTAAAACAATATTGCTCTGATGAAATTTGTAAGAATTAAAAACTTGAACCATCATATTGCTGAAAGTTCACCGTTAGAATCTTCTTTTGGCATACATTTCATATCGATAGTCACTAAAAGGCAGAAAATTAAAGCGTCAATCATTAGAAAACAGTTGATTATGAACATTTATGTGGATTTTATTTCCCTGTAAGAAGCATGCAAACATGTAAACAAACATACACCATGCATACAGCAAGGGTGCAACAAGCACGCATACAGTATGCAAACAACCATGCAGCATGCAAACGAGCAAGCAGGCATGGTTTCTGTCATGGCTCCGGCGCGGCGGTCCCACGCAAGCTTATCGTCGCAGATGTGTTTAACGCTCACCACCGCAGCTTCGGCTTGCTGGCGGGTGGCATAGCCGGCCAGCCTCAGCAGCGGCGGCGAGTGTTACAACCACCTGCTCCTCAAGTCGCGGGCCGCCTTGCTGCTCCGCGCCTACGCGATTCTAAATTACACTCTAGGGGTAGGGCAGACAAGACTGCGTGGAGTCGGATTTACAGCAATTCGTTTCTGTCACAAAAATCAAATTTTAGCAAATGTTTTAAGACTAACAATTTAAAAATGAACATTCGGAATAATACACATTATATAATACAATACTTAGGACATATGACTTTATGTAATGTAAAATTAGGATTCAATTATTATAGTATTCGATATTATGACAGAATAGTTTTATGTAAAGATAATTATGTAAAACAAAATTTCAGAATTTTATCACTATGGTTACTGAAGTATAATGGCGACGCAAAGATTCTAACTAGCGCCTCAAGTGTCAAAATTGTGAAGCTGTCTAAGAACGACACTTTGACAGTTTTCGATACAATTTACGTCACGGAAAAATAAATTAAATATAAATCAGATTTATGTTGTTTCTTGCTGGACGAGACAGTTGTCAATAGTCGATGTTATTAAAGCGTCTGCCGGATACAAAAAACCAATGCGTTCTGGAGAAATCTAGACGGTACTGCTATGGATAGAAGGAAATTTTCTTTTAAATATTGAGATTGACATTAAAGGAAGATGAACTTATAGAAATTAAGCAATTCCTATTTGGAGAAAGGCGAAATTTTAAAAAAATACCTGCTCGGCATTATACTCAAATGCAATTAAGTATGTTATTGTCAGGTATCATTTAATGTATTGTCAGGTATCACATTCAATGTGATTATTTAGTTTCATTAAACTTAATAACTTCCAATTTAAAAAATGTATTATTGACTGGTTACAAAAATACGATTATGACGAATCGTGTGACGTGTTACATGACCCTCTATCACTTTCACACACTCACACAACACACATTCACACCACACACACACAATCCAGACACATTTACCCACACTTTCCTCAGAACGCGTTGAGTGGTTACTTAACATAATTTAACTTATAAAATTGCATACCCATGTAAAATACATAATTATTGTCACATTTTATTTTTTAATTTTTTATTACTTTTTTACTCCTTTTTATTTATATTTGTAAACACTTTTTGAATGCATGCCAAATCTTATAATGATCAAATTTTTGTGTCTAATTGAGAGGTCTGGCTCTTGTGATACAGGAACTCGTACAAGAGCCAGGCCTACACTGATGAATTGAGCAATCATTTGTCAATAAAGGTTTATTATTTTATTATTATTTGTTTATTCTGAAATAGAAAAAGATTTTGTGATAAGAAGAGTTTCATATGACGAAATACATATTTTGGAAAATTGTTTATGTCTGTAATAATGTAGATATTAATGTAGATAGTAAACTAAACTAAATAGTTAACAAGTATGGATCTATTGTTTAAAATTTGAATACAAATAAATACAGCTGTGTGTACTAAATTATTTATTGATTGTAAATATGTATTACCACTATTACAATACCCTTCAGATTCATAAGCTTCCCTTGTTACGCTTTTATAATTTTACATAACTACATAAAATCAATTTGAATAATTGGTGGAACCAAATTTGTAAGACCACCAACTTTAAAATATCATCAAAATAAAAAAAGTGAAATCGGCTTGCCTATTCATTTTTACTTCTTAATTTTGTCTTTTGGAAACAAATGAAAACTTATTTCCGAATCTCCCTAAGTACTTACTACATTGAGGAACGCAACAATATTTCGTAAAGATTTCTGTATGTAATCGTGATCCATCTGATTATGTCTAAACTTAACCTCAACTTTAAAGCAGTGTCGTTCTTAGACATCTTCTAAATTTCGCCGCTAGAGGCGTGCGGATAATCTTTGCATCGCCAATAGCAAACATGTTATGGATAATGATTTTCGGAGTTTTTTATTACCATCTTTTTTACATCCCCACCGATTTTGCCATAAATCGCAATAAAATATGATAAGGTGGCATGAAAGTTGAGAAAGACAAAGCAAATTAAAAGCAAGTTCACATTGCAGCCGCATCGGACTGCAAGAGATCGTATTTCCACACTTAAAGAACAATGTGGCCCGCTCGCTGTATTAAGGGGGTGGTATCTGCTAACGAGCGGTTTTCTCCATGTAACTCCTCTTTGATGAGTGAATATAAATGTGCAAAAAAAAAAGTTGCTTACAGGGTGAAATTTTGTAATGCCACCTGGAGGGAAAGTACTCTTAATACTGCAGATAGAAAATTTTACTCAAAGGAAACATTCCTTTATTTTTGAATAGAAAGCAGACTGCATTCAAAGATTTTCGAAAATTCTCTTCTCCCACACCCGGGAATCAAACCGGCTAAAATCTGAAAAAATTATACCCTGTACTTTTATTGCATCGATCGTTAGGGTCAATTATAAGGATGAAATCTCTCTAACAAACATGATAAATTAAATGAAAGGAAAACCAGGAAATTTGAAGTTACAAATTCAATGAGTCAAGTTAAAGCTCTTAACTAACATCCATCTTTTGTAATGCAGACTCCTTTGCGACATACTCGTAGCTGCGTGTATGGGGTATTGTATATACACACATCAACACGGTCTAGGGATATTTAAAAAAAAACGAATTACTATCAATGTGTTAATTATTTATATGACATGTATATATTTAAAAGATACGTTATTTAATATTCTACCATTTTTTAATAATGGTTAAGGTATAGATTAAAATTTCAGGATTTTATGGAAAAAAAATGAAGCATAGACGGAAACCGTATATGAATGAACTTTTAATTTGTGAGTAAAAACTGAAAAAAATAGAAAAATCATTTAATTTGTGTTTATAAACTTGAAGTTAGTAGTCTGAGAAAGCGCCCATGATGTTCATAACACATCGGCAACGATTCGGCATGCTCAGAACAAGGTTGTCAATGTCTTGCTGCGGAATATTGTCCCATGTCCTTCTGAGGTGCGCAAAAAGTTGATCTTCTGTAGCCAGATTTTCAGGAACTTCCTTCAGAGCTCTTCTTTGCAGCATATCCCACGCATGCTCAATGGGATTTAGATCTGGCGATTGAGCAGGCCAGTCTAAGGCCCTAACATTATGTGTATGTAACCAAGCTGCTACCGTTCTCGCCGTGTGTGCCCGGGCATTGTCGTGCATGAGCAGGAAATCTTGCCCCATTTGTGTTCTGTGGGGCAAGATTACGGGCCCCAGCACCTGTTGGACGTATCGTTCTGCCGTCATATTGCCCCGCACCCAAACGAGATCCGTCCGTCCTCCAAGACGAATTCCTGCCCAAACCATAATTGTTCCTCCTTGGTATGGGTGAACTTCCTGAGGGTTCTGGAGACGGCTCCATCGTCCAGGAACTCGCCAAACACGCGTCCTTCGTGAATCTGGATGGAAGCCGAACCTGGATTCATCCGTGAACAGCACATTGGACCATTGGTCACGGCCCCAGTCCACGTGGTTCCGAACCCATTCTAATCGTCGTCCACGATTGCCTCTCCGTAAAGGTGGGACCCGGAGTGGTCTACGAGAGCGTAGATTGCTTTCATGCAGTCGCCTTCTTACAGTTTGGTCACTCACAAGCACTTGGTGTTCCACTCGCAGTCTTTGGACCAATTGAGTCGCCGTTGCATTTGGTTGTGCTCGCGCAGTAATTTGCAAAAATCGGTCTTGTCTGGGGGTAGTGATGCGACTTGGCCCCCGGTGCCTCTCCGCTACTTCACCTGTGCACGATAGCGTGTCCACAATCTTGAAATTACATTTTGATGGGTCCCTATGGCCTCAGCAACATTACGCTGAACAGATCCAGGTTCCAGCATTCCCACAGCTCGTAACATCTCCGCCCTCGTCAAATGTCGGCGTTGCATGGCTACAATACCTCAATTTTAACTTTATCTTTCGTTTAAAAAAATGAAAAAAAAACTGTAACTAAACGTAATTCGTATTGTTTTCTAAATTTCGCACAAATGAAAATACCCTCTCCTATACATCAAGACATTTTTATGCCACCGAAACAAAAGAATTTTCAAAAATTTGAATTTGGAATTAGTCTGAGATAAATTACAAACAAATCGGTGTATAAAAGATTCCAATGCGGCCAGTACTTTTCGAGTTATTTAATTGAGTATGAAATATCCCTAGACCGTGTTGATGTGTGTATATTGTATAACGGGCTGGTGTCCGCAACTCAACTGTGTATGAGGTAATTTAAATATGGAATGTTAGATTATAATTTGAAAATTAAATTGTCACAATTGTTATTCACATTTGATTGTTTTTACAACTCATTTCACATTTTGTCTCACGGTGAAAATGGCTTATCAAGAACAGTTTGATTTAATGGAAGCTTATTTTTTAAATAACAAAAACGTGAATCTAGCTCTGCGGTGGTATGGAGAGAGATATCAAGACCGACAGGCACCAACTCGGTTCGTATTGAAAAAAAGAGAATTTTCGAAAATCTTTGAATGCAGTTTGCTTTCTATTCAAAAATAAAGGAATGTTTCCTTTCAGTAAAATTTTCTATCTGCAGTATTAAGAGTACTTTCCCTCCAGGTGGCATTACAAAATGCCACCCTGTATAGACTCTAAACTTTAATTGGTACAATTGAAATAATTCTAACTTTATTTTTACTAAGTATATAAAAAAAATATTCAAAGTGAAGCATTTTTTCTTTGAAATTTCGTAACTACTCCTAAACGGCATTAAGTTTTAGTTTTTTTTTTCACACAAATATTTGTCACTTTGTTCTTCACAAAGTGAACAATTGGCATTTTGATCTAATGATTTATTAGGCTACAATTAAATAAAAACCACTCATTTCGCACTATTCGGCCCGCAGTAACTGACGTAACAACCACTTTGTAGTGCAAACTGATTAGAACTTTAATCTAACAGTATTTCAAATGAAGTTTGAACCACTACAAATAGAGTTGCTAATTTAGCAGATACCCCCAGCCTTATGCGATACTATAGTTCATACAAAATGTCTTAAGGAGGATTAGTCCTTCTTAATCACTTACGTACATTTTGTATGCGTTGCGCGTATCACATAAACGAAAAATGCTTCAAAATAACTATAAAACAAATATTTTTAGAGAAAAAATAATGAATATTGCCGAGTACGGCCAATTGTGGCGAAATCCAAGAAATCCATCTCAAGAAATCCGTGGTTTAATTTACTGTCTTAGAATTCATTCTTGTCAATTATTTTCAACTGAACAAATTCAGTACGTATACTAAATGCAAAAGAAATGATGTGTTCATTGTTGTTTATATTGCCCACATATGCTTTCACTGTAATGCTTACATATTCAACTGTCAGCCCTCGATAACCATTAAGCGTTGCATTGCTAGATAATTAATACCACGTTATGTATGTATGTTTGCAGTTGTTACACCAGTAACTTGGTTTTATCATGTGCGACTAATTAATGTATTCAAAGAAACATTAAACAAAGAAGCTGTTGTGAACATTTTGTGTTTTTTTTTTATTGAACGTCTTTCTGAATTGTATGTTAAAATGTCTATCAGATAGACATTCTAACATACAATTCTTAACATAGACTACCATAATCTGAAGTTAGTAGTCTACATTCCAGTGTAGACACATGGACATGAGCCGTGGCTAACGTATGCAGGCACATTTAAAAATTATCAGAGAACAATATAAAGAGCTGGCATACATAATCCAATTATTGTTAAATTACAACCTATTTTTATAGAAAATTTTGACTTGTTAAGGTATTATGGATTTATGAAACCCCAAAAAAGTTGGAAATGTTCATTGTTAAATTAGAATAAATTATTTTTTGTTACAGTATCGACAAAATTCCCAAGGTGACCTCTCCGGTTCTTGTTATTCATGGAACTGAAGATGAGGTGATAGATTTTTCACATGGATTAGCAATATATGAACGCTGTCCCCGTGCTGTCGAACCATTATGGGTGGAGGTAACAAAAAAAAAACAAAACAAACATTTTCTCTAGGAGTCTTTTTGCAACTAGAATTTACCTAATCTTTCTAATTTCAGGGAGCTGGGCATAATGATGTTGAACTTTTCAACCAATATTTAGAAAGACTGAAGCGTTTCGTTTCAGTGGAATTGCTCAACTGACAAAGACTGCCGGCCCCAGGCCAGACAACTCAAGGTATGCGGTTTTTTAAACCCAACACAATGTGATTGCGAACATGTAAAGCATTTAAATAATTAAATTAATGTATTCTAGGTGACGACCAAAATCCCGCATCGACATTGAGCTCCGGCACCTCTAGTTCAGCAACAGAGAGACTCCTCTAGCTAGCGGGGGCCGGGCCCAGCCGGACCGGCCCCAACAAAAACTCAGCGAAAGCTAACGGCTCTGTGAGTCCACACAACTACAAGGAAAACAATAAAACAGACAATAACGAAATATCCTCTGCCGACCCGAAACCTTCCGCCACGCGCATTAAGATCAGCATAAACGTGACCGACACAAGCTCACCTATAGGCGTCCGAAGGCGGATACATTTACGATCTTATAGCGATGTTACTCCGACTTGTCGAGTCCTTACTCCACGAGCTCGTTCTCACTCGGAGCGGCCACGAGTGCTGTCTCCGACGCGTGTGGCGCCACCGTCACCCCCAGCCTCACCGTCGCCCGCGGAACCGCCTTCGCCCACGCCGTATGTGTTGCGACCGCGCATCGTGCGCAGTGAGCGCTCTTCGCCTGATGCATCGTCTCTGGCCCTCAACGATGGCGCCGAACCTCGTTTACGGAGTCGGGATCGCTCTGGCAGCGACGCCGTTTCTGTCCTGGGAAATCCATGGCGCAAAATGAGCGAAGTCGATTTGAACGCAGCCGGTAGTCGCGGTCGAACTATTGGTCGCGGAGCACTTGACCCCTGGGTTAGGAACCCTACTCAGCGTTCCGATAAGAAGAGCGACCTACCTACATCCCGAGAAGACGTAGGTCGGGCGGCGTCTGACTCTGAACAAAAACGAGAGGTGCCTTTCAAACGAGGTAAGCTCGAGCGCCGATCGCCAGTAGTATGCGAGACGTGCGGTAACGAAAGTTGCGAGTGTTGGCGTACTGGATGGGCACGGCAGGCGCGCGCGGCTCGATCCCTGGGCGCGCAGTGCACGTGTGAGGTGGTGCGCTCGCCGCGTCCGTCACCCGCTCGCCTGCGCCCGCGCGCACCGCCGCGAGCTCTTTCTGACGATGAAGATCGTCCACGACGGCTCTATAAGTCTGCCTCGCAGAAGATAATATGCACCTCGATTGATGGTGACAGAGTGAAAAAGCTCGCTGACCCTCTTTTGGAGACAACTTGCTAAGGTGACGGACGAAGGTAGTGCGACTCGAACATCCGGCTCGCGCCGCCGCGTCGCGTCTTGTGGTAGGCATGAATCGGTTAGAGTACGGTGTGTTGTCCCTTTTGATGTATGAGTATTATTAGTGCGAATTTTGTATCCCTATAGTGATTAAGATTTCAAAATTTATTATTGTACTGTATCATAATATTTGATAAATATAAATAGTATGTTCGTGTTATGATATGATAAATATGAATGTTTTTCATGAATATTGTGTAATTATCTTTTACTTCGGGAGGTTGTGCGTAATTAGAAATTCTGCATAATTTGAAGGTATTTTAAAAGTAATAGTTCACGTTGTAGCATCTGAAAAAACGTTCATCCTGTTCCTATAACATTATTGTACCTACACCAAATACTTAACGCACAATACCATGGTAGTTCTCTTACATCATTATTTTCACCTATATGTATGCATCTTCCATTAAATGTAAATATTTTTAGATAAGAAGTGAACATATTTAGAGTTGTTAAATCAAAATCGCATTGTAAGAATTGAATACCTACCTAATATTGGAAAATTTAATCATTTGCAATTTAAGGTGAAAACGTCAGGGAAGCCCGCGAAATTCAGGTGTAAGTACGAGTTTATTGGTGATTGATTGATATGCAGCCATGACAATATGTATGTATTAACTGAATTATTAGTAGGATTGTTAATAAAATTCCCATGAAGTCATTACATTTTAGCCCATCACAAAGTTAAAGAATTGTATTTTAAAATTAAATGAAATATTCTGTGCATACAACCTTAGACTGATCTGCAAATTGCAAAAAGTCTTGGAAAATTTGAATCTAAACGGGGCCCACCTTACCATTTTCCTCTTAATTTGCATGATCAGTTTCTATCTATACATTCCACAAACAAGTAATTATAATACCTAATCAAACTAGCTGATCTTTCAGTAATGCTTCAGCAATATATTTGGAAAGTTTTACATAAAACACGCAAACAACGTTTTATATATATGCGTAGGTAGTACTTGTAGTTAAATTGTTTTAAAAAAAAACTAGTAACATTTTTGCAAATAAGTACACAAATAAGTATGCGCTGGGTAAGTACATCTTACAGTTCTATTTCAATAATAACGTCTATAGATAGGTGAATACAAGCCTGAGTTATTCACACGTTTAGGGTTTCGTATGGATAGTTGGATACACACTATGCGCTTCATATTTATTGCAATGTACTTCACATGTATTTTTTATTAAAAAGTGAACCATAGAACAAGAAAACATAAAACAATACATGGCTATGTTATCGGTAGGCTATCTCGATGAATTACAATCCAAGGATTCAGATGCGATTTATGTCGTTTAAATTATTGTAGCATGCGGCCTTGTGGCATGCCGCAATGCCGCACAGTGTTGCCCCGGCGTAAAATAGCCTTTAGGCTACCTACATGAATATAAACACAAGTATGTGCATTTCCCATAGAAATCGTACCTACCTAAGCTAAGTTAAGCTGGAGGAAAGTAATGACCATCGAAGTATGCTGCTAATTCGGTAACAACGTTGAAACTAGACTGGAAGTCTGGAACAGAAAAAACCTTATAAAACAACTAACTACTTACTGGCAGATAGATTTTAACTACATTGTAATAATTTAACCTGATCAAGAAAGATGACCTGTTTGAATCGTACCTAACAAATTTGTTATTTCAAATACACCGTAGTCCTATGGCCTGTGCTTACCCTACAACCGCGTGAATGGAAATATCTAGGATAGTAATCTGAAATAGTTAACAAACTGCTATACAGCGTGGAGATTTCTATACGACAATAAATTCATTTGAAAATATCCAGTAGTTTAGTCACAGGAGATTATTTTTCGTTTTTAACATTTGCTACATGATGTATCTGTTATTATGGAAGCACTGACAGGTTAACGACCCGCATCGGTAACATCAAAACATTAAGGCTGATGCTCCAGGGTAGCCCGCGAAATTCAAATTTTCTTACGTTTTTTGAAATTTGCAGGCCAGTGCTAGGTTGTATGATGAATAAAATATTGTTCGCGATTGTAAGACGTATGTAGTTACAGAATTATAATCATCAATACAACCTTCTAAGTTCATAAAGGTCTAGCAATGACTTTGACCTTGAAAAAATCGTTTCTCGACCTTTATGAACTTGGAGGGTTGTATTGATAATGTTGATGATTATAATTCTGTAACTACATACGTCTCAATCGCGAACAATATTTTAATCAACATACAACTTAGCACTGGCCTGCAAATTGCAAAAAACGTAAGAAAATTTGAATTACGCGGGCTGGTTGGAGCATTCACCTTAAGGGGCTCCCCCATGCACACTAGCGCCACTTTAGTAAAAAAATCAGAACTCGTTAAATACGCAATTAATATAAAATCTGATTGACAAAATCAATGCTTTAGAGTTCTAGATTATTACGTCTATTTTTAATTCATTAAAATATACTTCACTGTAGTTACAGTTAGAAAAATTGCTAAAAACGGCCGTTTTTTTTTTCCACTTTGTATCTGTAACGACAGCGAGCTATGTTTCAATGAGTTAAGCAGACGTAAATAATTTAGAAGACCAAAAGATTGATTTTGTCAATCAGATTTTATATTATTTGTGTGTTTAACGAGTTCTGATTTTTTTACTGAAGTGGCGCTAGTGTGCATGGGGGAGCACCTTAAAGACACGTTGCCAATTTGGCGAAAGATTTTAAGTAGCTAGCTACTTAAAATCTTTCGCCAAATTAGTTTTTAAATTTAATTTAATGCAAATTATACCTTAAACCTGTGCTATAAGAGTCATAAAGCGTGTCAACAGAGATAAGAAAATAACACATGCGGAAGTTGCTATGCACTCATAATTAATAGAAAATTTAGTGTGTGCGAAAGAGATAAATATAGTTTCGTTTGTTTATTACTTCACTTTCTTGTCGAAACTTGCAACTAGGTCACGGTCACTGGTCGGTGTGTCGCCGCAATCCTGTGACGATCCACGCATCATTGCTTTGTAAGCGTACGAGTGCCGCAGGACATATTTTCGATAAGCGCCACGCCGCGCCGCGGCCTGCGCTTCCTTTCAAGCACCCGCGGCCAGCCGCTCGTGTTTGTAATTTGTAACTTAAGACGGTTATTATAAGTGCGAAATTGGACGCTTGAAAAACGAAAAAGTTAGTGACTACCTACCCGTACACCATATCTACTTAAAGTGATTGAACAATGATCCTGATTGTGATTAATAAATAACACGCGGGTGAGAGGTGCCTGATTATTCGATTAATAATCTGTGATTCAGTGTTGATTGTTTTTCCTAAGCATTAATAATAATAATGGCGCCAAAAGATCAAGTCGCTACAGGACTGCGCTGTTGCCGCTCTTACCACAGGTTAATAAACCAATATTTATAAATGGTGTTCTATTTTGTTTCCAGTATTATTCCATTTAGTTTAATTATTCCTATGAACTAGTATTGTCCGTGTTTTAATTTATTGTCGTATTATCGTCTCCACTCTGTATACATTAACTTTGCTGTTATTAAACATTACAGAAAATTTAATTATTTTATAAATTTCAAATTGTAATAGCATGTCATTAATACATGGTGGTTACGTGTCATTAGTTTTATGAAAAATCAGTGAAAACACGTAGTCGACAACATGGTACCTACCTGCCAACATTTTGCAGTCTTTCTTTTTATGTCATGTTAGATAAATATGTTTAATTGTTTATTTAAATTAATTTGTATCCATTATTACTGTATTATTATTTTAAAAAATGTCGGTACTTAAAGTTTTTTGTATTTTGAGCTGGGGTGTAAATGTCTGCATAATTCTATAACATATATCGAGGCAAAAACAATTTGTTAGGATTCGCCGCCCTTTTATTGCCACTTACAACTGAGTTATGGTGCATCCTTCAAATGGGCGATATTTGACCAAGAAAATTATTGTGATCTGATATGTATCTAGTTTTTGTATTTTGTTTTTAATGTTACAATGCCAAATGTTATAGAAATCTGATTACCTATCATAAAACCTTTACATATAAAATGTTGGTATCAAATCAACTATATACAATAGATAGTTATTTTAGCGAAACGCATTACAAATGAATATCCTGATTATAGAAATAGATGTACTTAGAATGATCCAAGTACATACGTAGATTTCTAAATTTTCTAATATACTTACATAGTCAAATGAACTTAGCTAGCGAAACTGCAGATGTATGGGTACATATCTAAATGCGAAAAAACAAAAAAAAAACTTTTTAAACAAACCATGTCCTGACAATTACGAACACAATAAAAAAACAGCCAAATCAGTCGAGTCGTCCTCGGAGAAGTTCCGTCATACATGTGGCAATTGATTTTTATATCGTTTTAAATATTTTAGCAAAAATCTTTGCCGCTCGCGTTTGAATGGTATAATCTATCATTTTTAATTATCGAGGGGTACCCATCACGTCTGTGGAATTAAATTTGACTTTGTGATTATGTAAACGTATGTAGGTAGGTACTAAGGAACTTGTACTATTCTAAAGAAAAGTTCCTCAGAATGCCGTTAAAAATTCCTACACTTATAGGCCCACAACTAAATTCACATTTTACTGCCATTACCAACTTCATGAATTGAATTTCTATTGTGTCTGAACACATCCCTGATCAAGATAGATCTGCCAACTCGTAATGATTACATGGGATACATTAATTTACATGAATTATTTACACATCTAAAATATCTAAGAAAGTGTGTTCTGCCGCCTGTCAAGAACCCTAGAAACTTACTTATCTACCTAGCTTTCATTCAATAAATAAATTAATAAATATGTACTCATAAAATAATGGCAGTTCTATCTTGAGCTAGCGTGTGTATTGATGATTTATTCGTTATGTACTCATCCAATTAATAATATGTAGGTACCTACTTGATTTAATAATGTACAGGAAGTTGTTTAGTTGGCCTCGACAGCTACTCGTATTTTATGATTATATATAAATGTTATCTCTAAATTGTAAAATAAGAGGTAAATTACTTTTTAATAAACTAATTAAATTGCACATATCTAAAATATTTTGTCTATTATTTAGGACATTTTAATTATAACATATTAAGTAGGTACGTCACGAGCGCAAATTTAAATAAAGTAGGTAGGTACACAGTAACTTTTAAAAGTGGATTAGGTAGGTATTCATGTATTGATTGTGATTTATGTTGCTACTAGCATTGTATTTTGAACTCCTTACTACTACTAGGCGTAGTCTTAGCTGAAAGTTGCAATGGATATTTTTTACGAGGAACTCTCTTTTTAATTTTGCTGTGTGTTTACATATTTGCGCTCGTACCCATTCATTGTAAAAATGAAAAAAATGCCGTGTTTAATGTCAATGACGGTAGGTACTTTCATCCAATCCTAAAAGCTTGGCTTGCCCTTATAACCTACTATTAGTCATGATGTTATGGTTTCTGAACAGTCTGCCTGCCGTATTGTTGGCCCACGCCAGTTTAATGTCTGAAATGTGCTAGTTTTGCATAAAATTATGATTTTATTTCTGTAAATAGATAATTTGAAACAAGAGTTGCCATTTTCTAGGTGACAATTTGTAGTAAAAAAATACACTAAACCAAACCTAAGCAGGATTGGGCAACATTGTTGTTTGTAAGGTACTGTTGGGTTGGTGCTACTAACAAGTCTATCAACATCACAGTACCTATACATTTTATTTTTCCTAATAACTACGTGGTTAGGCACCTATTCAAACACGGAATGTTTAGATAAGTGTTTTATTTAATATTTTTCCCGGACACCACACACCACCATCACTGAACGATCTTATTAGCAACCTAATTAAAAATACTGACATGATCATACCCTTCATGATAAATAGTGCTTCCCTTGACCTTTCTAATCAACTGCTACATAATGATGGCCATCACAGTAGCCATTCAAGTAAAATTAACTACCCACATAACTACGTAAAATACATAATCTCATGGCGACAATCTGTTCAGATTAGCTATTCTTATGACAATTGCATTGCTGTCGATTCTGTTGTGCACAAACTAAACTTAATTTAGGCCATTGCTATCTTTTTCTCTATAATAAAACGAGGAAGAGACTGACGTAATTTAGAGCTGTCAAATTTAGTTGGAACTAATATTTCCATACAAATGAAGGGTGCACGTAAAAACATGTCGACTAAAAACACGGTGAAGCGCAAGGCTTAACTAGTTTGACATCTCTAACTTATTTCATAGATAGAGCCGTCCTTTTCTCGCACTGCCTTTTAGTAAAAGATAGCAATAGCCTAAATTGAGTTTAGTTTGTGCACAACAGAATCGACACCAATGACCGCTATTGACATCTTAACTTTTTTTTCCCTTTATCTGCAATCAGCATTAGCTTTATGCAGATGTGTTGTAGGAAGTGGCAGTTTGAGTGTGTCCTCCAGTGAGGTTATCTCCTCATCAGTAGACCATAGAAGTGAATTATATGGTCAATATGTCTTTCCGCTTTAGTCGTTTTTTGTAGCTTCTAGTTGTTAGCTTAGCCGCCAATTTGTTGGGGTGTCTTTCCAGCTTCCCTTTGTATGTCTGTGTTATGACTCTCTTCCTTCACCATGCTCATCCCGAGATGGTGTATTTCTGCGTTTGTGCTGTGTCTTGGGACATTGCATAGGTTTCTGAGGATCATGTTCTGCATTTGCTGTATTATTATGATATTGGAGTCACAAGCGCTGCCCCAGAGTTGTATACCATATATCCAGACAGGTTTAAGGACACTTGTATTTAAGTAGTTTGTTGTCTACACTTAGTTTGCTGTTTCGGCCCAGTATCCAGGAGAGGCGAGTGTTTCGAAGTTTGAGTTCTTGTCTCTTAAGTTTTAATATGTTGTCTCCATGTAAGGCGTCGGTCTAGGCGTAGTCCAAGGTATCGTACACTGTCTTGATGAGGTCTTGTATCGTTTCCCAGGTGTGTACAGGAGGGAAATTTCCTTGTCGCAGTGTGCACGTAACATTACGTATTGTTAATTCTTGTTTGTAGTTTTTGTGTTGCGAGCACAGGGTTCTTGTCGCTCGCTAAAATTGCAGTATCATCTGCGAATGTGGCTGTAGTGACACTCTCCTCTTCTGGCAGGTCAGACGTGTATATGGTATACAGTACAGGTCCCAGTTATTACCAGGCCTAGCTATTACGTATCTTTCTGATATCCAGTGACTATCAAGCTTCGGTTGTACACCGAACTTTGATGACAACCGAGAATGTCTTAATAGTGGTATTACGTATCGTACTGAGTGGATATCACTTTACGGTGACTAACTGGTTTTGCTTCCGAGTGTCTAATGACCTATGAATGATCGTTAAAAATATAATTATATATTTTGGTGCTACGGAACCTTTTGTGTGCGAGTCAGACTTGTACTTGGCTGTTTTTTTTTTTATCTCGTCTCCTATTTAATTCCTTTGTTAAGCTAATTAACTTGTGTCAATAATTTCTATATAATAACCTTACAATATATTATATATAAACTGAGTCACCATTTCTGCTACTTGTTCTGATGATTTTAAAACAAATGCATGGTCAATATTTACTTCGGTCATTGGGATGTCTGGTTGGTATGTATGCACATCTTCCATATACGAAACTGGAGCCCAGTTATCATTACTGCTATAGATAATATTAGTTACATGCTTAATTTTGTTTAAACCTTCATTATTCAAACCTTTAACATTATCCATTTCATCATAAGCTAAAAATAATATCTTTTCTCCAACCTTTGGATTTAAAAACTTCAAAATGTATTTTGAATATTGAGTAGGCAATGAGTATAATCTTAAATAAATCATCACTAAGAAACTGACTACTACCGTTGGTAATAGACTTACAACAAGGTATAGAAATAGGATAAACCAATGAAACTTCCTGAGAATGTTATTTAAAAAAAGGCCATTACGGGTGTCTGCCATTTTTTGTAATGTTGGAAATAAAAGATTAACTGATTTAAGTCGCATTGTTAAATTATCATTGTCCCGCAGTAGTTCTAAGATTAGCCAACATCCGATGGAATGGCCAATTAAATGCAGTTTGCTTTGCTTATCTACATAATTATTGATAAGGTCAAGCTTGTGTTTAAGTTGACCTTCAAGATGAAACAGATGCTCTTGACCTTTCAGAACGTTGGACTGTTTATCTGGAACTACATCATGACCAGCGTGTCCTGAAAACAAATATACATTTTTTATTTAAGTTGGTATTGAAAAAATTTGAATTAGTATGAAAGGATAATAATTATACCGTAACTAGATGGCTGACTTCTTTAGATATTAGTTAATAACAGTACCTACTGCCTATACAATCTAGCAGTTTATTCAATCAGTTATCTAATGATGTCCTGAAAATGTGGTAACTTTTTGAGCGTTGGTGTCTCTTCCACCCTGTATAGATTGTAATAGGGTAGATGAAACCATAAAAAAAATATTTATTTTGGGCCTGAAAACCTGATTTATTTTCATTAATTGCCAAATTCGATTTTTAGTTGCTTTGAAATCAATAAATACTTGAGTCATTGAGTTGACTTTACTGTGACATCACAGTTATTACCATTTTTTTTTTTTTTTTTTTTCGGATGGGAAATCATCAAATGACTTCTCCCGCTCTGGGCGGAGCAGGAGGGAGTGTCAGACTTTTACTGACTAAAACCCATCCATGTTCCTTCATCGCCCTTTGTGTTCCGGGGCCACGGTATCTCTTTCGAATAGTCCCGCAACCCCGGCAGGCATCGGTCCTTTCGGACCCCTTCCTTTTGCTGACTCTCTTTGAGGCGCGCGTGGAACACGAACGCGCCGTCGACACGGCCGTCGACGCCCGGGGCGTCTCCCGCGGCGGCCGGGACGCTGTGAGGTTCTCTCCCTCTCACGTTCCGCCACCTCCTTCTCTAGCATTAATCACAGTTATTACCATACAAAATCTATGAGAGAACCGCGTTTTGACAGCTCTTAAAAAGTATCTCAATTGATTGGTGTGTCATCTACCCCATTGCAAAAATTAATTGAGGGGCTGGTTTAGGAACTATATTCTATGAATGTGAAAAACTAACAGTTTTATGCATTCATTTAATAGTATCGGGAATATGCAGTAATATCTTGAATGCAAATGTTGCTCATTAATTGTGCAGTTCCAGTTCCAGCAGAAAAAATTGGTTCAAGTTTAGTTGATACTTTTTGCTGGGTCTTCATATAATACTAATTCAAATAAATAAATTCCACTGAAATTTCAGTGGTTTTTTTTTTTTTTATTACACTCATTACTGCAATATGAAACAAAAAATCCAACCGTCAAGCAAAAGATTACCCTGGAAGCCAACCCTGCAAATTAAGTTGTTCTTTTACATGTATATATCATAGACAGAGAAAAATAGTTTTCTGTTTATTACGGTATTTTATTGTCCACAAACTAGTGTTGTATAACAACAATAAAGCGTTGGTATATGTGAGATTTTCTTTGAATTAGATAGGTACTTGTTTCTTTTTGGTTAATGAATTTGTAAGTTTGACTTACCTATGACAACCAAAGGCAATCCAGTCGATTTATGTAATTTTGCAGCAAATTCTATGTAAAAATCGGGTATACCCGGGTTTCCAGTAATGCAAACAATAACATCTTTTCCATCGCATTCAAAAGGGTCCCCGAAATTAATTAAATGTGTTTGTACATGGTTTATTGTTACAAATTCATGCTTCATATTTAAAGCAGGTATTTCAAGTTCTCCACTTCCACACGGTAGTTTCTCTTACAGATAAACTGTTGATTACACTTGTTGTACTAGCATAATTATATAAAAAATTCTATGTGTAGCAAACTCGTGTTTTACAACATGGTTTGTTTGTTTCAATCACAGATTAGATATGTTTCAATTCAAACAGTGATCAAATCGCCGTCAAAAAATCACTGACCAGAGAGTAGACTAGTAGAGTAGATTGACTATTTGACATTGACAATGACATTGAAAATATTGAAATGTCTATTGTTGAGTACTTCAGTAGGGATGCAGGATAACATCGATTAATAATATTGTAATATCGATTTACCAAAGGCCTATAATATTTCGATATTTCACGCTATATGGCCTATGCTGACTATACTGTCGCCATATAACGTGAATTGGTGTAGATTTCACTGACAAATTTTGTTAGGTTTGCGCCTCATCTAGCAGCACAAAATCCCACTTTTCCATGCTCATAACGTTTCTTTCGCTTGAAACCACCATTTGCTAGAGAGAGAATGCTATTGGCGATGCAAAGATTATCCGCGCGCCTCTAGCGGCTAAATTTAGAAGTTGTCTAAGAACGAACTTTGCTATAAAGTTGAGGTTAAGTTTAGACATAATCAGATGGATCACGATAACATACAGAAACCTTTACGAAATATTGTTGCGTTCCTCAATGTAGTAAGTACTTACGGAGATTTGGGAATAAGTTTTCATTTGTTTCTAAAAGATTTTTTTTTATTAGCCTGTTTGAATGTCCCACTGCTGGGCAAAGGCCTCCCCTTTCTCTTTCCAAACCTCTGTCCTGTGCGATATCTGGCCATGTTCGCCCCGCAAACGAGATCAGATCGTCACACCACCTTCGTCGCGGTCTGCCGCGACGGCGATTTCCTCCGACAGGCGTCCAATGAGTGACGATCGTTGCCCATCTCTCTGGGCGCATTCGTGCTACGTGGCCAGCCCACTCCCACTTCAGCTTGGCTGTTCTTACTCCAACATCTGCAACTTGAGTAATGGAGCGCAGGGTAGTGTTTTTTACGCGATCTGTCCGCTTTACACCTATTATGCTGCGCTCCATTGCCCGCTGGCAAATCTTGAGTTTGGACTTCTGTTGTTCAGTAAGTGACCAACTTTGCGCACCGTAGGTTAGGACGGGCAGGATGCACATCTCGACGAGTTTTCTTTTCAGCGTTATTGGAAGGCTTCCCTTCATGTGTTCTTTTAGGGCCCAGAAGGACTTCCAAGCATTTTGGACTCGTCTTTCTATTTCTTTGCCTATTTTTAAAAGACACTATCTGGCCCAAGTATGTATACTCATCGACATAATGCAACACATGCCCGTCAACCTCGACCCTACGTTTCGTGCTGTTGGTCATGACCTGAGTTTTGGATCTGTTCATAGAAAGTCCAACCTCAAGACTTGCTGTGCTTAGATCTTGGAGCATTTCTTGAAGTTCTGAAGCTGATGTGGAGAATAACACAATGTCATCACCAAAGCGGAGGTTTGTTAGCTGATGGCCGTTAACTTTTACGCCTCGGAAGTGCCATGACTCAGGCAATTTGTTAAAAACTTCCTGCAGTGCGCTTGTGAACAGGTTTGGTGAGAGTGGGTCGCCTTGTTTGACACCTTTTTCTATGTGGAAATTTGGACCAGAAATATGTAATTTGATGTTGGCAGAGCTATTTCGATAAATGGTGTCAATGAGTTCAATGTAGATGTGCGTTACGTTTTGGGACTCCAAGGCATTAATAACTGACTGATGGTCAATACTGTCGAATGCCTTGGCATAGTCCACAAAGGCTAGGTAAAGTGGTGTGTTGAATTCGCAGAACTTTTCTATGGCTTGGTTGATAGTATGGAGATGATCGGTTGTGGAGAAACGGGGACGAAATCCAGCTTGTTCGGGAGGTTGGTGAAAGTCAAGGGTAGGACCGATACGGTTCTCTATTATTTTAATAAATACTTTGTATAAATGTGAGATGAGGCTTATAGGCCGATAGTTCGAGATGTCAGCTTTCTCTCCTTTTTTGTGTAATAAAATAATAATGGAGTGACACATTTCAGAAGGAATACGGCCGGTGTGTAAGATGGTGTTGAAAAAAGATGTGATGTGAGGTACAAGAACACTACGCCCTAGCTTTAAAACTTCTGTTGTTATGCCGTCCATTCCAGGGCTTTTATTGTATTTCATTTCGCGAAGAGCCCTTTGGACTTCGTAGGGACTGATCGGCTGAACAGAGTCAGGGCAGTAATAAGTGAAGTGTCTTGCTTGTTTGTGTTGAGCCTGGTACAATTTTTGGTAAAATTTAGTGGCTATGTCGATAATATTGCTTGAATTGTTTTGTTTTACCCCATTTTTATCAGTCAGATTAGAAATCCAGGTTTTTCCTTTCGTGATTCCCTGTTTGGCATTTCTCAATGTGGCGTTACTTAGCAAAGCTGACTTGATCATGTTGGTATTACCATCTCTTACGTCTTTTCTTATACTTCGTTTAACCAATTTGTCTATTTTATTATATTCTACTCGATTATCCTTTAAGTTTTCCCCATTCTCTATAAATTAAATTGTGCTACTGCTTAGTTTATCGTGTGGTATCCGGCAGAGTAGAATAGAACCAACCCATTACACTCACGGGTGTCATATAAGGCGACTAATGTCTGAGGCAGAACACCTTGCGCCTCCGTAGACCAGAGAATGGGCAGCAGCGTTTTCTGTTAGTCTTTCATCACTGCGATCTCCAATCCGCCTGCCAAGCGTGGAGATTACGGCAAATTCGTTCGTAGGGCGTCGACGTTATGGGCTGTTGTTGTTGTTTAGTTTATTATTACTTCTTCTTGGACATTTAATTTTCTTGGTAGCTGTTGAAATACTTTCTACTAAGTTACTGAATTGAGTCTCAGGGCTTTGGTGTATATCAATCGGCAGTAAATCAACATCTTTAGTAAGTTTCTTAATCCGGTTTTTAAATACTGCTTTACGGTTTAATTTAACATTATGAACTATCTTTGCGCGTACGGGTCTATGATCTGAACTAAATTTAAATTTATTTAAAATACTTACATCTTTTACTATATTATTACGACTGCAAGAAAGCACAAAATCGATTTCATTTTTTGTTCTCCCATCTGGCGAGATCCATGTCCATGGACGCTGTGGCTTTTTTGGGAAAAAACTGTTCATTATTGTGAACCCCTGGCCGAACGCAAACTGAATGAGGGCAGTTCCTCGATCGTTTCTGGTTCCGAGGTCATGTGGACCAAGAACTTCTGGGTTATCTAGCTCTTGTTTTGCCCCGACCTTAGAATTAAAGTCACCAGTAATGACGTTCCAGGTGCTACGATTTTCTTCGCACGCTTTGTTAAGTACATCATAAAAGTCTTCCAGTTCGTCATCGCTGTGTGATGATGTAGGTGCGTAAGCTTGGACAATGGTCAAACTATGTTGGTCTGTGATGCTTAATTTAAGAACTGCTACCCTCTCCGAGTATCCAAGGAACTCTGTGATATTGTTCTTCCACTTTTTAGCCACCAAAAAACCAATTCCATATAGTCCTCTGGTGGCTCCAAAGTGATAGAATATAGATTTTTATCTTTCCTCTGTATTCTCTCCCGTTCTTCTCACTTCTGATAACCCTATTACATCCCATTTTATTTCTTTTGAAGCGTTTTCTAACTCTAGTAGTCGTTCATCTTGCATTAAAGTGCGTACAATGCAAGTCAAGATATTAAGGTTAGTATCGGAGTCCATTTTCGTAGCTGATTGGTTTCGTTGACGGTGGATCGATCTCACCCGGGGATTCTTAGCACCCCGTACTCTGGGAACCCGTTGACTACCGTCGTTGTCGGAAGGTTCTCCAGAGCTGCCGGGCACTTGGGGTCTGAGGTTTTGTTGTTCTGTCATGGTTTGAAAGTTTATACAAGGGGGGATTTGGACTTTAGTCCACCACGCTCGCACGTGAGGTTGGCTTGGATCTTTTCAAGATGTTTATGGGACCCCTTGCTTCCGACCGTCTCGCGCCAGTTAAAAGAAAAAATTATGAAGAAAAAATGAAGCAAGCCGATTTCACTTACTTTGGATTGGCTCCTTATTTTGATGATATTTTAAAGTTGGTGGTCTTACAAATTACGGTCCACCAATTATTCACATTGATTTTATGTAGGTAGTTAAGTAAAATTATAAAAGCGTAACAAGGGAAGCTTATGAATCTGAAGGGTATTGTAAGGCTGGTAATAAATTTCTACAATCAATAAATAATTTGGTACACACAGCTGTATTTATTTTTATTTAAATTTTAAACAAAAGATCCAGTCTGGTGGTACTATTTAGAAATTTTTCAAAATAAACATTATCAAGACATAGACAAATTTCCAAAATATGATTTTCGTCGTATGAAATCTTTTCCTATTTCAGAATAAACTAAATAATCACATTCTGTACCTAATACCTGACAATAACATACCTACTTACATAGGTACCTAGTTGCATTTGAGTATAATATTGAGTTTTTTTTTTAATTTTGATTTTTATCTAAAATAGGAATTGCATTCATTTCTAAATGTCCATCTTCCTTTTTTCCGTCAATCTCAATATTTCTAAGAAAATTTCCTTCCATATCCATAGCAGTACCGTCTAGATTTCTCCAGAACGCATTGGTTTTGTGTATCCTGCAGACGCTTTAATAACATCGACTATTGACAACATAATTATTGTCTCGTCCAGCAAGAAACCACATAAATCTGATTTATATTTAATTAATAAATTTTTCCGTGACGTAAATTGTTTCGAAGACTGTCAAAGTGTCGTTCTTAGACAGCTTCACAATTTTGACACTTGAGGCGCTAGTTAGAATCTTTGCGTCGCCAATCGCTCACGGCAGCATAGACGGTATGGTCGGCAGCACGCTCTGTTTTTGTTGAGGTGCAATCCATAATCACCTCGCATCACTTGATGCCCACTAAAAATTTAACGACCGTCTCGCGCCAGTTAACCTTTGGCTCCTGACATTCCCGGTGGCACGAAATTTGAATCACTCGCTCTTGCATCCAAGTCGAGGAAGTCCCAGTCGACAGAGCCCCGCTTCGCAGGGCTCCTACTTCTGAATAGTTTATAAAAAAATAAACACTTAAAGCATAGGTAATATAATTATATTAAAAACAAAATAACTCAATTTACAAAAAGAAATCCTTAGGCCGGAATCGAATTCGAGTCACGAGATTGTAACCAAGCGCTCTGTGCCCCGAGATCAGCTAGATGGTTGAAAACCGTGGCAAATTTGTAGATCTTATGCTTCTTCAACAAGTTCGGTAATGTTCGGGATATCAGCAGGCCTATAACGTATCTTTCTGATACCCAGTGACTATCAAGGTTCGGTTGTACACCTAACTTTCATGACAACCGTGAATGTCATAATATTGGTATTACGTGTTACACAGAGTGGATATCACTTTACGGTGACTAACAGCCCGGGTACGGTGTAACGTCTTTCACGAAAGCCACTTCAAACTCAGTTGTCATCAACTCGTCGTGACGTCTGATCTCCATAACTATAGAGCCAAACATTTTGAAAAAACCTGGGCTACCGTGGAGGTGTAGTGCGTCCGGCATGTTTGCGGAGAACAGAGTAGATGATTTCTATGCCGTATTAAGAAAAGCGAGGGCCACCTTTATGAGCCGTGATAATATTGAGAGCCTTAAATGAAGCTAAATATTTATTTGTATATGGGTGTCAATATTCCTGCTAACAATGCTTCCGAATATAAACTAGTTTTCTCTGGTTTTCTCGCGCTTTGTTAAAATCAGTTTTTTTACGTTCCGTTCCTTGCAGTAACGTACCAAGTTCAGAGCCATCTATCCAGCGACTAGGCAAGAGCTAAAAAGAAAATCCCTCATTGTAATTATTAAATTTTAAATATGGTTAACTTATTTTATAAAATAAATGGATACATTTTGAAAATTTGTGAAAAATGTATCTTCCGTAATGTGGCTTCCGTCTTGCCTGAATTAGATGAATTTTATTTATTCATTTATTTATAATTTCATTGCTTGTAGAATACAAGAAAACCTATAAGAATTCTATCAATTGAAAATCAAGTGGTAAACTCAATATAAGCCTTTGGCATTGTACGGAACCCTCCTCCACGCGAGTTCAACTCTGACTTGGCCGGTTTTTTTATTGAATTGTACCAGAGCGCCGCCGCCGGGTGTTAGGGGACTGTCGGAGTAGGTTTTTCATAAATAAAAACACATTTTATAAACATTTTTCATATTTCTTATTTGCGCAGCGGTGCATAATACTATGAATGCTGCTGAAGCTAAAAGCACGTCCTCTTCTTCGTACATCTCAAAAGAAACTGCCGATAATATCTCTATAATATGTCCAGTACTATTTTGAATATAACTAGTTTTCTAGTAAAAATACATAAAACGATAATGAGGAATTTTCCACTGACGTTTGTCACAACGCTTCAGTATATATCATTAGATGTCGCTGATTAGCTTTGGGAATATTTTTTAGTAAAATCCAATGAAAAAAGAATTTACCACGTATTTATTATACGTCAATGGTAAAATTTTTTAGCAGGGCAAAAAAAAACCTCATAGACAGTTAGACACATGTCAAACTCAGTAAAATTTCTATATTATTCATTGTTTTATATAAAGTGAGAACTTAGAACTTAAAGGACCTTATTCCTGTCAAATATTTTTACTTAAAAAGGCTACTGTTCTTTTGCATCACTGAACTGTAGGGCTATTACGTATCTCTGTTGACAGCTCGAAATGATAATAACTGGGCTCAGTGTCCATTAAATAACTGTCAAAAGGTTAGTTTCGTATTATGTATGACCAGTCGCGATCAAATATAACGTCATTGGTTGTCATGGTGGCTGATAGTCACCGTAACTCATTTTGACAGACGCTTTCGTATCGATACTTATATTATTTCTATTATGTAAGCATAGTGGACAACAAATTGATGACAACTGAGTTTGAAGTGGCTTTCGTGAAAGACGTTACACCGTACCCGGACTGTTAGTCACCGTAAAGTGATATCCACTCTGTGTAACACGTAATACCAATATTATGACATTCTCGGTTGTCAACTAAGTACGGTGTAAAACCGAAGCTTGATAGTCACTGGATATCAGAAAGATACTTAATAGGTCTACTGAACTACAAGTTTTTGCATGGTTTTTCGTTTAAACTCCTGGTGCGTTGAATCGAGCTTAGGTTCCTCCGTACTTCAGTTAACCCTTTACCTTATGGATTTTTTTATTTATCTCAAATTTAAACTTAATGAACTTAAAAAAAATAAAAACACTTGGAAAATCGAGAAAAGTCCCAGACGTCCCAGTAACATTAATGTACCATATTTGGTACAACATGCAGTAACGTAGCTTTTTAGTTAATTTAGCTGACTGGTCGAAATTGGTACAATATGCAATAAAGGGGGTTCTCTAGGAGTGTATATATATGTATATATTTCGTATTAAAAATGTATGTATGTCTCTTACATTAACTTTCACTGTTTTTGAAAAGTGTTTGTTTGAAAGATAATATTTTTGACAGAAATCAACTTAATTATACAAAAATCGTCCCATTTCAGGTGGAATCGTCCGAAAGTCGACGCGGGTATGGCAACACTAGCATCAAAGAGTATATTATAGTAATATATATATGACTAGCATGCATGGCTCTATATGTTCTGTGGACTGTGATGATGGAGAATGCATAGAATGGATGTGTTCTGTGCCTGTGGAGAATGGAGATATCGGATATCGTGCGCCATACTGTCCCATTAGCATCATAATAATATTATAATCTATGTACTCTTCGTCTGAGCCTGAGCGAGTGTGAGCATTTTGGCACTTGCTTGAAAAGCCCAGCACTGCTCTGCTCTCAATAAGTCGGTTTGACATGCATACATTTTGTTAAGCTAATAAAATTAATTGTTTTTTCTTGACCTTTTACTAGTGGTGTTGTTGTGATTACTTGTGATCTTACAATGTCAGGAGGAAAGAAAAAAGCATTGTTTATATGCCTCGGTATGATAATGTTTTTTTAACAATTTTTTATAAAACCTAGGTTAATGCGAAATTAATAAAATGCTATTTTTTTAATTTGTCAGTGAAATCCGTTACCTGCTGACCACTAGCTAATATAAATAATTACACTGTAACTGCATTCAGATCCATTAAAAATTTTTCCTTGAGGTTGCCTCACCCTGTCAACAGCTGTTATGCTGAAAATTGACATGTGTTAGTTACACTTGGAGCAGTAGTAGGCCAAAACAAAAAAAAAATGCAAATTGACTTCTTATTTTTTTTTTAAGTAGCTTGTGGGCCGGATGAAAGACATAGGCGGGCCACTAGGAAGCCCGGAGGCCGTATGACGGACAGGCTTGCCCAGGGCAAGCCTGTCCGTCATACGGCCTCCGGGCCTATGGCCCAAGAAGAGCATGGTCTAGGGCAAGTTGCCCTAGACCATGCTCTTCTTGGGCCATAGGGTCAACGCCACTGACTAATCCTAAATAATCCTAACATATCAAACAGATATTATTATTAATCTGAAGTGATATTGTGTTTATCTTTTAGGTAATATTTGTCGATCACCAATAGCCGAAGGTGTGTTTCAAAAAACTGTGGATGACATGAATTTGGGAGATCAATGGGAAATCGACAGTGCAGCTATAGGAGGCTGGCATGTGGGTAATCCACCAGACTGGAGAGCTTTGGACACTATGAAGAAGCATGATGTGCCATATAACAATGAGGCGAGACAGGTATGATAATGATACGTTTTGACTGTTGATATTCAATGTACACACTGCAAATGTTATGTTCAGTTCAACTTCTTGGAAAAAAGCAAGATAAATATGAAATCTGTACTTGCTTTACCTGTATCCCTGAAGCGCAAACTCATCGACATGTGCGTTCTGCCCATCCCAACCTATGGTGCTCAAACTTGGTACTTGACTGCAGCGCAAAAGTCCAAACTCAAGGTTTGCCAAAGGGTGATGGAGCATAGTGTGTTAGGAATTAAGGTCAGCGACAGAATATGTAATACCACAATTCGCTCCAAAACTGGAATGGCTGATGTGGGGAACAAGACCGCTGTGTTGAAGTGGGATTGTGCCAGAAGTCGGGCGTGACGACCTAGAGACATTTATGAGAGATTGGCCACAGAAAACCGCACGGAGAGAAGAGTGGAAGGCTATGGGGGAGGCCTTTGCCCAGCAGTGGGACAATATAGGTTAAGCAAAAAAACAAAAAAGTGCTTTTACATGGTTTTTCAATTCAGAACCCCAATACGTTGATCACATTGAAGGCCAGAAAACAAATCTAAAATAATCTTCCAAGTAATAATAACTAGCTGTTTAGATAATTATTAATTAACAATGAGTTTGTGTTGTCTGTTAATAACATGACTATTAAGAAATAACCTATTTTGATTTTTTCAGATTGTGTCTGAGGACTTTAACAATTATGATTATATATTTGGAATGGATGAAGCAAACATGAGGGATCTTAGTAAAAGAGCTCCGAAAGGAAGTAAAGCAAAACTCCTTCTTTTTGGAGAGTTTGATCCTCAGGGTGATCGAATTATAAGAGACCCTTATTATGTATGTTTTACTTACATACTTATTTTAATAATGTTGATTACAATGTAACAGGTGACACTCACAATGGCGGGTGTACCATAGCGAATCAAATTATACCAATTACCAAAAAATGTACCTAAAATATACGATCTTTGAAATGGTTAAGCGGATTCTTATCATATTTTGTACAAGACTTCTTAGGAATTAGTTTAAATTTGTTCTGCAATAAAAAAACCTAAATAATACATAGCTTAAAGGTTATTTCATTAAATAGAAAAACACTTCAATTGCTCCCAGCACTCTCAATTAAGAGGTCTAAAGACTTACTTTAAACATTATTTTGAAGCTTGTAACTGCCTTCAAATGTATGTGAAGTTTCATTAGTATCCTGTAAGTATTTAACAAGTTATGATGATAATCAGTTCTTCACGAGCCACTGGATTGGATATATGAACTGAATGTTATGTCAATTATTTGTTTTTTAGTTCAGTTGTATATAGGTAAAATTTCAGCTCAGTACATTGGATAATTAATGAGATAATACGATGAAAGTCATTAGGAAGTGAATGACCGTGGTAACCCGACCAAGTTTAGGTGGTTACGAAAAAGCGAAAACGCAGAACATTATGGTACCTTCTAAAATATGTAGGATAGTGGTACAAAAATAGTACAGACATGTACACAAGTTTTAAAAAAAAACTACATGATTATTAAAGAATTTTTATTGACAGGTAAAATAATCATTTCAATTGAACTTTTAAAGTATTAATAAACTTATACTTAAAAACAATCACAGATTAAAATTACAGATAGTAATTTTGCTTTTTTGAAATTTTCTATTATTTTTTATTTAAATTATAGATTTCAGTATACACAGTACACAGTTACAGTTTTTATTTAAATATACACATATTGGAATGTGTAATGATCACAGACAATAAATAATATAAGTACAATGGTTTTTTTCAGTTAACACTAAACTGACGTATGTCTACTAATACCTACTTATATCAATTAAAATCACAGATCAATGGTAGGTAATATTAAATGACATCACAATGTAGTAAAATGCTCACAGTTAGTCCTACTGTTTTGTTGTCTCATTTGAAATATCACATTTCACAAATCGTAGTAGTATAGGTATACCTAGCTAAATGTAAGTACGTACTCACCGTAAATTGAGAGTTTCTGAGTTACAGACGTAGAGACGTCAAACGATATTTTTTACAACTTCACCACGCAGCCATAGTCACCAGCCATCACCGCGTCCATCATCGCGGCCCACGGCTATTGCTATGTTGCCATTCTGTTTATGCCTACAATAAAAAGAAAGAGTACATTTTTTTGGTCAAAATTCTTAATGGGGTTTCAATTGTAGTTTTGCTACATATTTGAAACTCGAATCGTCATCCATTTGCGAGTTTATATCAACGCGAGTGTCGCAACAAGGTAATTATGGATTTCTTAGAGTGTACGTGTCCAAGGAGTTTGTGGAAATAAATACCTACCTACCTGTTGCGGTAGTCCCGACTCCCGACATTGATAACGATAAAAATCGGTCGCTAAGTCATGAATTTCATTAATCAAGTTTCAAGTCATATGTTGACAATGTCTATACAAAAACCTTCCACTTGAATCAATCTATCTATTAAAAAAAAACTGCTTCAGAATCCGTTGCGTAGTTTTAAAGATCTAAGCAAACAGGGACAGACAAACGGAAAGCGACTTTGTTTTATAGGTACTATATGTAGCAAAGGATAAATATGTCGTTATCATTGTTGAGAATTCCAGTCCAGGTAATAACTAAGTACGAAAAAAAAGAAAATAATAAGTAAGTTCCTAAATTCAAATATAAAAAATACAGTTTTAGATAAGTACATATCAACATGTACATATTAATAATAATTTTGTTACTATTTCTGTAGTTACATTATGCAAGCTTACCTTGTTCGTGAATTCATCAAGCAGCCCGCACCATAATTATGATCATCAATAGAAGCACTCCACATTAGCAGTAATTCGCCACACTTATTATTATATAATAGCTCTCACGCACTCGATAAATATTTGCAAAAACAGGAAACGGAACTGCCGAAGCACACGCGCACTCTACAAGATGAATTATGTGATTATGGAGCATGTTTAGTGCGTTATGCAATTGCAAACAATGTATTACCCCTTAATGTAGGTATGTGAAACTTCACATACATTTGAAGGCAGTTACAAGCTTTAAAATAACGTTTAAAGTAAGTCTTTAGACTTTTATTGAGAGTGCTGGGATCAATAATAATTATGGTTTTTTTATTGCAGAACAAATTTAAACTAATTCCTAAGAAGTCATGTACAAAATATGATAAGAATCCGCTTAACCATTTCAAAGATCTAGCAAAACCAAAAACGTTACCCCAGCAAAATCTCGAATAACTTCGCAACCGATGAAAGAACAAATACAAAAAACGGCACAACATTTACTTCAACTAGACAACTAATTTTATAGCTAGTATTTAATTAAATATTCCCATTAGAAAGAAAAAGGTCTGGCTGGGGTAACGTTACCCCAGCAGGAAATGTTTTTGTGAAATAATTAAAAAACTATAAGCGCAACAAATTTAAAAATGTGCGCAACAATTATAGAAGCCGTAAAACTAATTATCTATAAGATTCAAATGACCATTTTCGACAACATCTGGCCTGGGTTACGGACACATGGTACACCCGCCATTTTGACTCTCACTGAAGAGATTATATATTATTGTCCATTTTCAGGATAGCGACTCAATAGGATTTGAGAAGTGTTACCAGCAGTCACTGAGGTGCTCTAAAGGATTTTTGGAAAGCTTGCAGAAGTGATGTGAATTGCCAAACAATAATAACTTTTACAACTGAATTATGTTTGTCAGTCAGGGTGATTTGTTGGTACTTATTACTTCTTTTTTCCACAATATTTTTAATAATTGTTTCTAATAGGACGCAATTATAAATTGTGTAGGGACATTTATTTTAGCAATAAAAATCAATTAAAAAAACAATTTTTATTAAGTACTCTCTAGACAAGCTACCATTTTAAATCTCGAAGTTTGCTCATTACATTCCTTGAAAGATTTTCTATTTGCACTAGAGTTATCAGTACCCCAGCTAGGCACTAAACAGGTGGTGAGGAATGTGTAATTTGCTTGAAGATCCTTTAACATGAGAAAATTGAAAAACCATTGTTGGGTCTTTTTACCAATATTAGGTTCAAGACTTAAGAAACAGAACGTGTCTTTCTTGTTTAGATATCCATGGGCTATCACAGTTCTACCATTACTTAATCCGTCCCTATGATGATGTTCTGATTGTTCTTTACCCTGTTTGTGTACATTCTCTTTCTTCTCATCAGTGCATTCAAATCGATCATCCTCTTGATAGGCAGGAACAAAGGGTAAGTCGATGTATTCAGCTGAAAGAAGGCTAATATGTATTTTTTATCTAGCTGATATTTGATAACCATGCCATTTACATATTTTTAATAAAACGAAATTTCTTATTTAACGTTGTCGATTCTGTTGTGCACAAACTAAACTTAATTTAGGCTACTGCTATCTTTTTCTCTATAATAAAACGAGAAAGAGACGGATTTAATTTAGAGCTGTCAAATTTAGTTGGAACTAATATTTCTATACAAATGAAGGGTGCACGTAAAAACATGTCGACTAAAAACACGGTGAAGCGCAAGGCATAAACTAGTTTGAACTTTGACATCTCTAACTTAGTTCATAGCTATAGCCGTCCTTTTCTCGCACTGCCTTTTAATAAAAGATAGCAATAGCCTAAATTAAGTTTAGTTTGTGCACAACAGAATTGACACCAATGTGTTCTTAATTCAAATAATTCATTTGTTTACTTGGTAATTCGTCATCACTGTCGAGTATGTCTTGTAAACTGTTCGCCTTTTTTTTTGGTGCTTTCTTCCTCATAATGAATAATACTAGTGCAATACTTTTGAATGATTAATCTGAATACTTATAAATCGACAAAACCAAAAGTGAAAACACTGCACTTGTTGCGCATCAATGTGTAAATTCTGATTCTGTTTAGACTTTGTTCAAGTGAGCAAGTGACGGCGTCAGTGTTGCCACTTTACCAGACTTTATATTACGAAATTCCGTTAGAAATCCGTTAAATCTCGCATTTTTCTCGTCGGTAAAATCCGTCGAAATACATACCTGGTGTAAAATTAAATATTAGTAAGTTTTAATGAAAATTAAGTGCAACTGCTTTTTTTTTAAATAATGTAAATCTATTCTATTCTATTTTTATTTATGGCAAATGCTGTCGATGCCAATGTCGACAATTCTGCCAATGTCAGAAGTGAATGAGAAAGCAAGTGATGTTTAGAGAACAGAAAAAAAAGGAGAGAAGTAATATAACAGTTAAATAGCTGAACTCATTGCAGAACTTGTTGGGTTAGTAGGACAGCACTGAAACAAACAAGAATATATAATTATATAAATTAAAATTGTTAGTAACATGAAAATTTTAAAAACATGTACCACACCAAATTTAGATAATTTCTATGGAATAAAAACATTTTTACAATTTAATATTATTAAGACGGATAAAAACCATCAGCATCTGGAGCAGTTCTGGGGAGGAGTATGTTAAAAGGGAAGGGAAATTAATTGGCACAGGAATCTTTAATTTGGGGAGACGACTATATAAGTCGTAGGATGGATCATTGTTGATGCAGTCAAAAAAGATGTGATCCAAGCTACCCTCATCCAATCCGCATTCGCATAGGGACGAGTCCTGCACACGAATTTTACGAAGGAAAACTGGAGAACAGCAAAAGCCTAGGCGAATTCTACAAAGGACCGATACGACACATTTAGGTACCTTCTTGTATTGGTAGAACCATGGTTTCGGTTTTATCAGCGGTTGGACCGCGTAGTAAAAACTACCTTTCTTTTTGCTCGAGCTGTTCCACAGTTCCTGCCACGAGCTTTCCAAATCCGACTTGGGAAGGTTTAGTAGATCATAGCCTTGGTGATTAAGGTGTTTAAGGTCTGCAGTTGGGGAGGTGCATGCGTCTTTAGCCAATGTATCAGCACATTCATTGCCTTTAATGCCACAGTGGCTGGGTATCCAAACTAGATGAATGTTTTTTTGCTGATTGGCACAGGATAGGAGTGTCTTTTTAATATTTAAAATTAGTGGGCTATGTAATTTACTTTTGAAGGGATTCTGGGATAGGGATTGAAGAGAGCTGAGGGAATCTGTAAAAATTACACCAGAGTTAATATTGTGGGATTCTATGAAAAGGCATGCTTCCAATAAAGCCACACTCTCGCCTGTAAATACAGAAGATTCCTTTGGACATTTGAATTGCAGGATAATTTTAGAATTTTGGTAATAAACAGCAGCACCCGTATAACTGTTACTTGCTAACTTAGAGGCATCCGTGAAAAACCTTTGAAACCCATTCCATCGCTCACACACCACCGCATTAAAGATCGAGTTTGCCGAAGGGGACTTTTTGGAAATACCAATGTTGTAAAATATTTGGGGTTTGAAGCAGAGTACTTCATACGGGAAGTTAAACAATGGTAATCTGGGATATTGGACAATAGGACAATCTAAATTTTGGAGCTGGCAAAACGCTTTTAATATTAGCGGAGATTCCTTGCATTTCCAATATTTTGAATTTCTGTACAGAGTATCTAATTCTTTCAATTTTGGAATAAGAGGATGTAGAGTTTTGGGGATAACCCTAGACAGGAACCGGGACGCCAGATACTGCCTCCTCAGGGCTAAGGGAGGTTCGGCGCATTCGACCTGCAAGGCGTTAATGGGAGAGGACTTCATGCAACCTGAGATGATCCGAAGGCATTGAGACTGAACCCTATCTAATCCAACTAAACCGCCTTTGTTACATGGAATCAACAAAAATGAGCCAAAATCTATAATACTACGAACTAAAGCATTATAGATTAATTTCATAGTGTAAGGATGGGCACCCCACCAGACACCAGCAAGGACTTTTAAAATAGGGATAACCCTTTCGCATTTTTTAACTAAGTAATTAATGTGGGGTAAACCAGATAATTTGGAATCCAGATACACGCCTAAAAATTTTTTTTTATTAACTACTGGAATACCTTGATCTTCAATGCTAACTGAGACTTGAGGGATCCGTTGTTTCCGGGAGAAAACGACAACCGAACTTTTCGGAGGAGATAGGGAGAGACCATGGTCTAAAAGCCATTGATTTAAAGAGTCCAGAGAGAGACAGAGAGATGTAGCAGCATCAACAACTGATGCATTGGCTACATACAGGACAAGGTCATCGGCATACTGTAAAAGATGACAGTCAGTATTAAGACAGGAGCCAATGTCAGCTGTGTATAAATTGTACAGTAATGGGCTGAGGACAGAGCCTTGGGGAAGACCCTTCCACGTCTGTCTTTCCTCAAATATCTCACCCTGGACTCTCAACACCAAAGAGCGGGACATAAGAAGCCCGCATATGCACTGTACCATCTTCGCCGGAATACTCAGCTGTTGCAATTTTTGCCTGAGAATGGGAAGAAGGACATTGTCGTATGCGGAAGATATGTCTAGGAAGGCGGCTACAGCAGATTCATTTTTGGAAAAGGCTGTACGTATATCCGTAACTAACGTTGCCACGCTGTCCATTGTACTAAGTCCCTTCCTAAAGCCAAATTGATGGCTGGGTAGTAGATCCCGAGACTCAACAAACCACTCAAGTCTATTTTTAATTAGTTAGATGTTCCAGTAACTTGGCCAAGACGGACGACAAAGCAATTGGGCTAAGTCCATTCGGGTCATCGGCATTCTTGCCTGGTTTCAAAAGAGGAATGACGATTTGTTGTTTCCACTGATCCGGTACCCAACCAAAACGATAACAGTAATTCACAATTTCGAGAAAATAGTTCTTAGCGTTGGTACCAGAGTGGACTATAAAAGAGTATGGGATGCCAGCCTTGCCAGGGGCAGTATCCCGTACATTTCGAAGCACCGTATTCAATTCCTCCATTGAGAAGGGGTAATCCAGCGGATCATCCGCAGTATTTACAGGCGTGAAAAATAATTCTGAAGATAAGGGAACATAGGGTGGAGCAATTTTATCGAAAAAGGATTCAGCAGTTTGTCTGGTGATGGGGGAAGAAATTGACGGGGAGCAACCACGCCTAAATCGGTTTATACTCTTCCAGACTGCTGATACGGGAGTGGAGGGGGATAGAGAAGTGCAAAACTTAACCCAACCTGATCGTTTCTTCTTACGAAGAAGACGTTTAGATTGAGCATACACTCGTCTATACTGTAGTAAATTGTCGTTATTCATCGATTCATTGTACTGTATTTCGGCGTCATTCCTCGACTGTATTGCTGCTGTGCATTCATGGTCCCACCATGGGGGTGATGGAATCTTGTTTCTAGCACAGTTCCGTAACTTAAAGGACGAATCTGCACTTGAAATTATGGCCGAAACAAAGCCTTCATAACAATTCTTAACATGGCAGTGCCCCAAAAAGCCTGAAAATGCTGAATTTAAATTTGGGAGTTCACTAATTTTACTCCTCCAGTAATGATGAAAACTTTGTCCAATCGGGTTTGGACAAGTTGTACTTCAGAAGTGGGGGAGAAGTTTTTTTCCAAAAAGGTCTTATTAATCAGAGATATAACTATAGGGTAATGGTCACTACCATGCGTCAGAGTAGTGCATTGCCAATGAATCGATGCCGCCAGCTCCACAGAACAGAATGTGAGATCTACACAACTCTTTTGCTGCCCAGGAAGAGGTCTCCGGGTCGAGCAACCGTCATTTAGGACACAGAGGTTAAGGTCATCTAGAATTTCTACCAAACCTTCCCCGAAGGAATCGCATCTATTAGAACCCCACCTAAAGTGATGGCAATTGAAGTCACCCATGACCAAAAGGGGACCTTGGATACTACTAAAAATATTTCTTAAAATGGTTAAAAAGTTAAGATGAGGATGCGAAATGTATACAGAGAGGACCGTGACCCCCTCAACAGTCCCTCCAACAACATTCACATCACCACCAAGCGCAGGTAAGGATAGGGACAAAAGTGGGACACGGTTATTGAAAAGGAGGGCCGACCCTCCATAGCCATCAGATCTATCGCATCTAAGTATATTAAAATGTGGTACACGAAAGCTAAGACTTGGGGTAAGCCAAGTCCCAGCAATGGAGCAAGCCAAGGGCTTGTACTCATTCAGGAGGGATATGAGGTCGTGCTTTTTATGCCACACGCTCCTCACATTCCACTGAAGGAATACTTGGCGACCCGCCATTTTTAATGTCTAGAAGAAGAGTAACAAGTTGGTGGGCAACGTTGGACGGTATTTGTGAATTAGAAGAAGACATTACAGTGGTTAGGAGTTTTACGAGAATTTCAATGGTAGAGGAAATATTATTACGGTTGACGTAGGGGTTATTAAGTGTGCAGCCATTAGGCTGTGAAGATTGGGGAGAACTAGTTATTTGCTCATGAGCAACTCTATCGTATGATGGGGAAAGGGGGGCATGGGTCTTAGGCTTTAGAAAAACTGTTTTGCGATATGATTGGGGTTGGGATTTATTAGGTATATATGAGGGCAGTGAAGCAGTAAATAGAAGACTTTTGTAGTAATTAATATTTAATAATTAGCTTACATGGAAACCACACATTAATCGGTACAAGGTAGCAGAGAGAAGGGAGGAGTGACCATAGATCATAAATCACATACACTTATAATGTTACATGTTATGAGTATCGGGTAATTTATCCCTAACACCCCCTCTCAATATTTAGTATAAATATTGTTTACAGTGTAATCTTAAGTTTACTTACAAAATAATTATGTTTTACTGATAACAATGGCTTAGTAAAAATATCTGCAACATTTTCATTGGTTGGCACATAAGAAACAGTAAACATATTTTTATTTATACAATCTTTAATAAAATGAAATTTTATGTCTATGTGTTTTGTTCTTTTACCATTTTCGTTACATTCAATCATTTGTATGGCACTTTGGTTATCTATCAAAAGGTATGTATCTGTGAGACAATTAAAATTTGTGAGTATACCTTTTAGATATAGTAGTTCAGAAGATACCATTGCGGCTGCTATATACTCAGCTTCTGCTGAAGATAATGAAACTGTTTGCTGCTTTTTAGAGAACCATGAGACTAAATTATTATTATGATAAATAGCGCAACCACTTACACTTTTCCTGTCTTCTTTGTCGCTCGCCCAATCTGCGTCGGCGTAGGCTACTAGAGATGTCTGATTATCTTCTGACTTTGTATATGTTAGGTACTTACTTGAAGTTTGCTTAAGGTATCTTAATACCCTCTTGGCTGCTATCCACAAAGTTTTAGTTGGCTTATCTAAATACTTACTGAGATATGATGTGGTAAAAGTAATATCTGGTCTTGAAGTAGTAGAAATATATGTAAGACAACCTATTAATTCACGATATGGTACATTGGTTATAATTTCCTCATCTGATAATGACATTCCATGTTCCATAGGCGTCTGTACACCTTTACAATCTTGCATTGCAAATTTTTGTAAGACTTTTTCTATTAATTTTCGTTGACTTATCTGAAGTTTTCCTTTTTCTCTGATAATTTCCATTCCAAGATACTCTTTTACTTCTCCTAAATTTCTTATTTTAAATTCTTCTTTTAGTTTTTCTATTATTTCCAAAGTTTCTTTAACTTTTCCTATAATCAAAATATCATCAACCCATATTAGAAGTAAAGTTTTATCTTTGATGTATAAACAAAAATCAAATTTAGATTGTTGATATCCTTGTTTGGTTATATATTTATGAAATCTGTTGTTCCAGCATTTTGGAGCTTCTCTAAGTCCATATAAAGCTTTGTTGAGCTTTAACACTTTTCCTTTTTGTACTGTTACTCCTTCTGGTGGTTTTATATAAATATCATCATTCAGTTGACCGTTTAAAAAAGCTGTTGGTACATCCAACTGTTTCATTGGTAAATTTTCTTGTACTGCATAGCTAAACATTATTCGAATTGTAGACATTCTTGCTACTGGTGAATATACATTGTATGCATTGTTTATTTGAAATCCTTTGGCCACTAATCTAGCCTTTTTCTTCCCATCTTGTTTTGTTCGGAATACCCATCTAGTATCAATAGCTTTTTCACTTTTTGGTAGATCTGCTTCTGTCCATGTATCCAATTCTTCCAGTGATTTGAGTTCTACTTCTATTGCTTTCTTCCATTCTTCTCCTTTGTTTATAGCTTGTGTATACGTTAATGGATCCGAGTCCACTAGTAAACAGTATGCAATGTTTGATATATCTTCTTGATCTTCTAGAATATAATCTTGTAGGTGTTGAGGTAACTTTTTGTTTCTTTCTGATTTTCTTTGCTGTTCATGTGTAATCGTTTGAACTTCTGTGTTTTCATGTTCCTCTCTATCTGTTTCAGATTCTTGTTCTTCTCTATTAATTTCAAGTTGTTTTTCTTCTCTATTCTTCTCTATTTCTTTTCCTTTTTTATCTTTATTTGCTTTTACATTTTTCTCCTGTTCTTCTTCTTCATCTTCTTCATGCTCATAATATTTTACTTTTTCATTTTCTTTGTAGGTTATATCATCTTCATTCATTCTTACATCACGTGATACTAATATTTTATTTGTTTCAGGATTCCACAGGCGATATCCATTAGGGGAATATCCTAACATATGCATTTCTTTTGCTCTTTGATCAAGTTTATCTCCTTTTGGCATTGTTACTACCCATGACTTACTTCCAAATACTCTTAATTTTGATAAATCCTTTTTACCATACATTATTTCTGCAGGAGTTTTATAGTTTATAGCAGATGATGGACAACGATTAAGCTGATAGGTAGAACATGCTATAGCTTCACACCATAAATGCTTTGGAAGTCCAGTTTCCAACAAAAGTGTGCGAGTCCTATTATACAGGGTACGGTTCATTCGCTCCGATACTCCGTTTTGCTGAGGCGAATAAGGTTGAGTATATTGGATTATTATTCCTTTTTGTTTACAAAAATTCTCTAATATATGATTTTTAAATTCACGACCATTATCACACCTAATATTTTTAACTTTAGTATTTGTTTGTGTTTCAAATTGTTTTATATAATTTATGACATTTTGAGTAGCTTCACTTTTATTTTTCAGCACAAATGTTACACAAAAATGCGAATAATCATCAATAATAACTTGATAATATAACTCACCATTAATTCCAGGTATTCGACACGGACCAGCAATATCTGTATGTAATAACTCACCTATACATGTTGATCTCGGTCTCTTTACAGGAACAAAGGGTAACCTTGTAGATTTACCTAACATGCAGGGTGTACATGTTGTGTCGCTGACTGGTAATCCCATACTGTGTAAACTTCTTCTATTTAGATGACCAAGCCTTTTATGCCACAAATCTTTTGAAGATGAGGCGCTATTACAAGAAACACTGAGACATACCTCTAATTTCAATTTGAACAATTTACCTTCAAGCATTCCTTTTACATAGTTTTTAGTATTATGCTTTTTAATAATTACATTATTTCTGTTAAAATTCACATTATAATTTTTGTTTACCAACTGTTTTACTGAAAGTAGATTAAAGGTTAATTTTTGTACAATTAATGCTTCTAAATTAATTTCAGAATTTCTATAAGACATTTTAATAGAACCTTTCTTTTCACTTAAAATATAATCACCATTGGCAACATATATTTTTAATGGCGTTTGAAGTTTTTGAATATTATACATGTATTCTTCATATTTTTCATTAATTAAATGCTCTGTACAGCCTGAATCTATAATCCAATTAATCTCACAATTATTGTTATTCTCATTAACATTATTATTGTAGTTAATTGTGGAAATAAATGTAAATGCACTTTGACTTACAGCTACATTAGTTTCTGATGAGTTCTCCTGTCTGGGATGCTGTTGAGGTTGCGACCCACGGTGACCTCTATATCCTCTAGCTCGTGCTCTTCCTCTATGATGACCTCGATTTGATCTGCAGTATTTTGCTGTATGCCCTTGTTTGTTACATATGTTACAAGTGTAGAAAGCCGTTTCAGTATTTGCTGTAGTACTGTTCTTCTCAGAGATTTTTAATTCTTCATCTAGGAGACGTTGCTTCACAAAATCTAATTTCAGGTCTGGAGTGATGCCTGACATATCACTGTTGCATTCGATGGCAGTTATTACTGTATCATATTTGGTATCTAGACCCGTTAACAAGCAAGCAATTTTATCTCTGTCACTTAGTTTTTCTTGATTACATTCTAATTCCCTTACAATAGTTTCAAACTTTTCAAAGTAGTCTTCCAATTTTTCATCAGGTTTTTGTTTCAAGTTTAATAATTTTCTTCGTAAGTGAATTATTGAAATTATACTTTTTCTTTCGAACATATTTTTGAGGATGTTTATCATGTCCTTTGCGGTTTCGCATGACTTTATAATATTCAAGTATTTATCTGGAACGCATTGAACAATGATGCTTTTTGCTTTAGCATTTGCTTTCATGAATTCTTCGTCTTCATGTTTAATTTTTGATTCATCCATTTTTATGGTATGTAATAATTGTTTTTCGTCCAGTATGCATTGAACTCTGAATATCCAATTGTTGAAATTATCTGGTTTCAATTGGGGAAATTTTTCTTGAACGGAAGCCATATTGATCGTTCACGTTCGTTCGTGCACGCTTCTCAAATTATTATATTGTTGTTATTCGTGCTTGTAACTTTGCCCTCACTTTTTTTTGAGTAGCCCATAACCTATTAGGTATATATGAGGGCAGTGAAGCAGTAAATAGAAGACTTTTGTAGTAATTAATATTTAATAATTAGCTTACATGGAAACCACACATTAATCGGTACAAGGTAGCAGAGAGAAGGGAGGAGTGACCATAGATCATAAATCACATACACTTATAATGTTACATGTTATGAGTATCGGGTAATTTATCCCTAACAGGATTTTGTTATATTGGCATAGTTACGGGAAGCAGCTGGGACAGTTTTGCTTACTTCAGCATAGGACAAGGATTTCTCAGCCATGATAGTCTTTATAGCTTTCTGTCTACCAAACTCCGGGCATGACCTGCTATTAGCAAAGTGATTCCCTGAGCATAGTACACAGAAAGCTTCAGCCTCAGAAATGCTGCAACCATCACCAGGGTGATCATTACCACATTTACTGCAGCGTGGTTTTGACCTACAGATTGATGCAATATGTCCAAATCTGCAGCATTTACGGCACTGAATTGTAGGGAAGACATATTGCTGTACTGGGAGAGATGTGTAGCAACAGTAAATTCTGTTTGGTAAAACCTGTCCGTCAAACGTGATCACGCAAGTTTCTGTGGGTTTCCATTCTATAGCCCCGTCATGAAAATTCTTTTTGTTTATACGTCTGACCTTAAGAATTTGTCCACAGCCAGATGGAACGAATAAATAACTTTTACACTCCTCTTCTGACATGTCGTGGGGAACTCCTTTTACAACACCCATACGGGTAATGTTAAATGTGGGGATACTAGCGATATAACCATTTTTTGACAAAATACTGTTTATGATAAAGGCATTCGCATCCTGAGGGGAAGTAAATTCCACAGAAACTCGGTTACGACCAACACGTTTAACTCCGTCACGAACTACGTTACCAATGTTATTATTGAAAAGAAACATGCCGAATGTAACGGGATGGAGTGTTGTATTAGCATTCGGTTGGGATTCCGTGCGGGATACGTGGACTAGGAAAGGCGCTTTATCTGTCGCTGAGTACTTAGTACGACCAACTTGAGCTCTTTGTTGCTTCGTAGGAGGGCTTGTGATATTAACATCGTCAACTGGGCGTTTGCGTGACGGATTGGTTGAAATTTGCGTGTCTGCTATGCTGCAAGCAACATTGGCAAGTTGGGATAGCAGGGAGTTCGGTGATAGAGGAGCATAATCGGAAATTGAGGAAGAAGACATGTCAGGTGGAGGATCAGGGTCGGGAGGTTTATTTCGCTCCATTATTACAGTAAAAACTACTATAACAAAAAATAAACAATACAAACCCGATTAACGACACAAGGACAACACAAAAATACAAAAACAAGTCACAACAAGTCACTTTTTCACTGAAAACAACTTAAAATTCAGGACACACGTGCTATCCAAATACACTCTGTGGCGAGAATCAACCAACCCTAAGTTTCAAGTCATATGTTGAAAATGTCTATACAAAAACCTTCCACTTGAATCAATCTATCTATTAAAAAAAAAACTGCTTCAGAATCCGTTGCGTAGTTTTAAAGATCTAAGCAAACAGGGACAGACAAACGGAAAGCGACTTTGTTTTATAGGTACTATATGTAGCGAAGGATAAATATGTCGTTATCATTGTTGAGAATTCCAGTCCAGGTAATAACTAAGTACGAAAAAAAAGAAAATAATAAGTAAGTTCCTAAATTCAAATATAAAAAATACAGTTTTAGATAAGTACCTAACAACATGTACATATTAATAATAATTTTGTTACTATTTCTGTAGTTACATTATGCAAGCTTACCTTGTTCGTGAATTCATCAAGCAGCCCGCACCATAATTATGATCATCAATAGAAGCACTCCACATTAGCAGTAATTCGCCACACTTATTATTATATAATAGCTCTCACGCACTCGATAAATATTTGCAAAAACAGGAAACGGAACTGCCGAAGCACACGCGCACTCTACAAGATGAATTATGTGATTATGGAGCATGTTTAGTGCGTTATGCAATTGCAAACAATGTATTACCCCTTAATGTAGGTATGTGAAACTTCACATACATTTGAAGGCAGTTACAAGCTTTAAAATAACGTTTAAAGTAAGTCTTTAGACTTCTTATTGAGAGTGCTGGGACCAATATTGGAAGTGTTTTTCTACTTAATGAAATAACCTGTAGGCTATGCACTATTTTGGTTTTTTTATTGCAGAACAAATTTAAACTAATTCCTAAGAAGTCATGTACTAAATATGATAAGAATCCGCTTAACCATTTCAAAGATCTAGCAAAACCAAAAACGTTACCCCAGCAAAATCTCGGAATAACTTCGCAACCGATGAAAGAACAAATACAAAAAAAGGCACAACATTTACTTCAACTAGACAACTAATTTTATAGCTAGTATTTAATTAAATATTCCCATTAGAAAGAAAAAGGTCTGGCTGGGGTAACGTTACCCCAGCAGGAAATGTTTTTGTGAAATAATTAAAAAACTATAAGCGCAACAAATTTAAAAATGTGCGCAACAATTATAGAAGCCGTAAAACTAATTATCTATAAGATTCAAATGACCATTTTCGACAACATCTGGCCTGGGTTACGGACACATGGTACACCCGCCATTTTGACTCTCACTGAAGAGATTATATATTATTGTCCATTTTCAGGATAGCGACTCAATAGGATTTGAGAAGTGTTACCAGCAGTCACTGAGGTGCTCTAAAGGATTTTTGGAAAGCTTGCAGAAGTGATGTGAATTGCCAAACAATAATAACTTTTACAACTGAATTATGTTTGTCAGTCAGGGTGATTTGTTGCTTTGGGTATTAAATAAGTTGTTGGTACTTATTACTTCTTTTTTCCACAATATTTTTAATAATTGTTACTAATAGGACGCAATTATAAATTGTGTAGGGACATTTATTTTAGCAATAAAAATCAATTAAAAAAACACAATTTTTATTAAGTACTCTCTAGACAAGCTACCATTTTAAATCTCGAAGTTTGCTCATTACATTCCTTGAAAGATTTTCTATTTGCACTAGAGTTATCAGTACCCCAGCTAGGCACTAAACAGGTGGTGAGGAATGTGTAATTTGCTTGAAGATCCTTTAACATGAGAAAATTGAAAAACCATTGTTGGGTCTTTTTACCAATATTAGGTTCAAGACTTAAGAAACAGAATGTGTCTTTCTTGTTTAGATATCCATGGGCTATCACAGTTCTACCATTACTTAATCCGTCCCTATGATGATGTTCTGATTGTTCTTTACCCTGTTTGTGTACATTCTCTTTCTTCTCATCAGTGCATTCAAATCGATCATCCTCTTGATAGGCAGGAACAAAGGGTAAGTCGATGTATTCAGCTGAAAGAAGGCTAATATGTATTTTTTATCTAGCTGATATTTGATAACCATGCCATTTACATATTTTTAATAAAACAAAATTTCTTATCTATCGGTGTCGATTCTGTTGTGCACAAACTAAACTTAATTTAGGCTACTGCTATCTTTTTCTCTATAATAAAACGAGAAAGAGACGGATTTAATTTAGAGCTGTCAAATTTAGTTGGAACTAATATTTCTATACAAATGAAGGGTGCACGTAAAAACATGTCGACTAAAAACACGGTGAAGCGCAAGGCATAAACTAGTTTGAACTTTGACATCTCTAACTTAGTTCATAGCTATAGCCGTCCTTTTCTCGCACTGCCTTTTAATAAAAGATAGCAATAGCCTAAATTAAGTTTAGTTTGTGCACAACAGAATTGACACCAATGTGTTCTTAATTCAAATAATTCATTTGTTTACTTGGTAATTCGTCATCACTGTCGAGTATGTCTTGTAAACTGTTCGCCTTTTTTTTTGGTGCTTTCTTCCTCATAATGAATAATACTAGTGCAATACTTTTGAATGATTAATCTGAATACTTATAAATCGACAAAACCAAAAGTGAAAACACTGCACTTGTTGCGCATCAATGTGTAAATTCTGATTCTGTTTAGACTTTGTTCAAGTGAGCAAGTGACGGCGTCAGTGTTGCCACTTGCCAATACCAGACTTTATATTACGAAATTCCGTTAGAAATCCGTTAAATCTCGCATTTTTCTCGTCGGTAAAATCCGTCGAAATACATACCTGGTGTAAAATTAAATATTAGTAAGTTTTAATGAAAATTAAGTGCAACAGCTTTTTTTTTAAATAATGTAAATCTACTAAACCACTATTTGCGGTCTCAGTCATTTCGGATGCAGTACAGCCGAAGTTGACGGTTGGCAGTAACTTTGTCTCGTTTACTGGTAACTCGTTTTGATTTTTGAAAAAACAAAGTTTAAATTTGAAATTACACAAATCTATATTGATTATTAATCTTTTGCTACTAAATTTCGCAAAAAAATCCGTAAGGCCTCGGTCTCACTATGTCGTGATAACAGATAATGGTGCCGATTCCCTTGTTTACAAACTAAACCAAATTTAAGTTCAGTGCATCTTTTTCTTTCTATTTCATTAAGAAAAGGACAGAAGATAAATTTTAGTTACGTTCTGTCAAATTAATCAGCGCCATACAACTTTTAGACGCGATTAAAAAGTTGACTACTAAAATTACATCAAATTACGTCAGGTGCTGACTAATTTGACAGGATTAAACTAATTTTATCTTCTGTCCTTTTCATAATGAAATAGAAAGAAAAAGATGCATTCAACTTAAATTTAGTTTAGTTTGTGAACAAGGGAATCGGCACCAATAGTGTAGTTTTAAGTGTCATGTCTTGTGTTCACGTACAGGACGACACGATTACTGTCGTCCACGAGTTTTGCCAACTAAAAACCAACGATAAATTAATCGTCAGGACATAGTGGGAACGGGGCCTTAGCCGTCAAAATACTATTTCTTCAGTTTCTTCTGCGTAAATTCCGCTAGAAATGGCGGGAAATCCGTTACGTTGGCAACACTGGACAGCTTCGCTAGTGGCGTCGTGATTTTGGGATTGCCATTTAAAAAACTCACTAGGAAAAACCGGCCAAGAGCGAGTTGGACTCGCACACCGAGGGTTCCGTACAAACTTAACTTTGCTGTTCGATCCCCAGAAACGTCTATTGCACCAACCGCAAAATAGTAAGTTTGCAATTGAGTTTGAGTTTGAAATTGACAATTTTGGTTAAAAGCAAGGTCTTACAGTACAAGTAAAGAGAAAATTCCGAAAAATAAAAAAAGTTGTAAATTAAGGTACCTACAGCTTGGCAAAAAAGTCTAGAAACGAAACTAATTTTTTTGTTTGCTGGCAACATTTAAAAACTTATGACGTTTGATGTAAACAAAGTTCACAAGTTTATAAAATTTATATTTTTTTCAGTCCCGTACTAACCCGACAAGATCCACGTTGTATCAAAAAATTTAACCTGCGATCTCAGATCAGTCCGTCAGACGTAGCATAGTTAATATATATTTTTTTTTTCTTTTCTTTTTTTTTTTCTTGTCATGCACACTTGTTTTTTCAATTCACTCGACATTGGCAGAATAGTCGACATCGGCTTTACTTGCCATTAAATAAAAATAGAATAGAAAATTTATAATTGTGCCCTAAAAGCGTGATTAAACTAACGTAAAGTGATAAAAAATGAATAAAACCATCCGAAGTGCTGGCAGAGAGATTATTTAAAAGGTTCATGGGCGATATTTGGCAGAAAAAGAGGCCAAAACCATTCTTACACCGATCTCAACGATGTTTACCAAAGAACCGCTGATATATGGTTAGGTAACCGTTTGTTTTGTTGTTTTTAGATGAATTAAGTGTTAATTGATGAACCCCATTCTGTTTTGAATTGCTTGCTTAAGAAATAAGTGGAATTTTTAACAATAATCATCGAGCACATATATTTACATTTTGTCACATTACTTTGGTATAGCGCGCTAGATTAATGTTGATACTTGAGTGGCGTACTTTGCAATAATTATGTAAATTAAAATTCGATTTCTACATAAAATGCTGCCCAAAATGTAGGCTCGATCGACCTATAGGTACAGTAAATTATTGATGTTTTACTTTTAATATTGATAGAGGTTTAATCAAATGTTTCGTCTTTATAGGAAGCAGCTGAGCGCGCATTCCAATAAATTACGGAGGAGGATTGGAAGAATTCATGCCAACATGTAATTAAAATTGAAAAAGATTATTACGAGCGGGAACTAACTATGTACGAAGACATGGAGCGAATAGTGAACCTCGAAGACGATAGTAGTTCCTCTGAATCGGAGAACGATTCAGACGAATATGTGGCTAACTCTAGCCAAGACTCCGATGACATGGATGGGGTGGAATATTTGGAGGAAAATATATCAGATTAAATTATAATATCATTCTAGTTAGTCTTTTTTTAATCCTAGAATATTTTAAAAACACAGTATTACTAGCATATATTTATTTTTAGGCAGTTACATGAGGAGAATAATTGAACAAGATTTCAATTAAATGATACTGATTATAATAAATAAATTATATGTATAAAAAAATAGTAACAAAAGTATCAAGACGATAGATTGGTACGCTATACGGTCACTGCGGGTTGCCATATGAACAGCACAGTGGCGGCCCCCGGATTTTCTACTCTTTTTTGCCAAGCTGTAAATTTTGGTACCTACTTATAAGTCTTTGCGAAAATTTAAATTTGCCCATCTTTAGAGCGTGTTGACTCAGGACCTTGATTTTTATAAACCTATTATGGAATAAAGACCTCAGTGGTGTCGATTTTGTTGTGCACAAACTAAACTTAATTTAGCCAAATAATAATATTTAAAATGTCATTTTATCAAAACAAAACTGTTAATATGTAGGTACCAATCGAAAGCATTTTTTTCTCGTAGGTTGGCAACTCCTTGTCTATTATTTGGGGTTTTCTAAATAATAAACATACAGGGCGGCAATGATCGATTTTAGAAAAACATCGATTCGAAAGCATCATTAACATTTATGAATAACCAAAGACTACATTATGTGATTGTGAATAACGAAAGGAAAATATCGATGTCTGAAAATGTAAAAATTACTAAAGTGTGTAAAACACAACATCAGAGTACCTACTTTATTTATTAAATGTAGGTACTTAAGTACTCTAATATTGTGATATTGAATAACGAAAGGAAAATATCGATGTCTGAAAATGTAAAAATTACTAAAGTGTGTAAAACACAACATCAGAGTACCTACTTGATTTATTAAATGTAGGTACATAAGTACTCTAATATTGGTGAATAACGAAAGCAAAATATCGATTTCTGAAAACGTAAAAATCACTAAAGTGTGTAAAACATAACATCAGAGTACCTACTTTATTTATTAAATGTAGGTACGCCAACTAGGAAAAAAAAAATAACATTGCCTGTGTTTCCTTGGAAACACACTGCAAAAAAAGGAACTTTGAAAAGTAAAAAAAGTAGAAGCAAGAAAAAAAGCGCGGGAAACGTTCAACTTGGCGGACGCGTCCTTTTTGAATTTAAGATAAATTATTTTGTAATACGGTAATATAGGATCAGTAGTCTTAGTTTTAGTGCTATAGCTTCTTTAATTTATAATTTTGTAGTTTTTTTTTCTTTTCTTCGGTAGTGGTAAGTTTTTATTTAATTTTTTGTTGAAACCGTTTAATGAACGACCCGCCAGACCCGGGGGACTTTGTTCCCCCGGCAGGCAATTTTGTTACTGTAAGCAATGAGTCTGGCATGGATACTGATGGGTCGTCCTCGGCTCGTCACCGGAAAAGAAGCCGCGTACATGTGTGCAAGCACTGTAACAAACGCCGTCGCACCCGAAATAACCGTGGTTCCGAGTCGTCGGGTTGTGATTGCACGGATCCTCCAAGTCCTACAACAACTTTAACAGAACCTATTTGCTCTGTAACACCAACCATTGCTGCTGATATTCATGCTCCATCCGTAGCTGTTCCCACGCAAATCGGTCGTAAAGCATAATTATGACAAAACCGACAGTGCACCCTACATTATTCATTTACAGAAGAAAACTATTTCCCCTGATGATGGTACTATATTGCACCCAATCACATTTGGTAAGTTCCTTAAACACAACGCCTTTCAAAATATTATAAATGGTAGCGTCAAAAAAATTGGGCGCAATAAAATTTCCCTCTCATTTTCCAATTTTCTGGATGCAAATTCTTTTATTTCACATAGTAGTCTGGAAACATATAATTACAAAGCTTTTATACCCACTTTTAATGTTACAAGAATGGGTCTAGTGCGTGGTGTTCCTGCAGAATGGTCTCCAGAGGAAGTTATTGATACTATTACAGTTCCAATTGGTTGCGGTCCAATTCTTAAAGTCAGACGCCTTAATTTTAAATCCGTTGTTGATGGTACAACCATTTGGAAGCCATCCCAATCCATAGTTGTTACTTTTGATGGACAGGTTCTACCTAAAAGAATTTTTATGTGCTATAATGCATTACCTGTTGATTTATATATTTTCCCTACTGTACAATGCTTCAATTGCTGTCGTTTTGGGCACACTAAACTTCAGTGCAGATCTAAACCTCGGTGTTATAAATGTGGTCAAGGCCATACTGGAGATAGCTGTGAAAGGGAAATTGAAAATGCATCTTGCTGTCTGTGTTCTGGGTTTCACTATGCCATTAATAAATCTTGTCCTGAATTCTCTCGACAAAAACAGATTAAATCATACATGGCACATAGCTCAGTTTCTTATGCTGAAGCAGCAAAAGTATATCCCCCAGTAACTAAATCATATGCTGACACACTTTTATCTTCACCTACTAAAAACTTTACAGATACTCCATCAATCTCTTCACCTAATAGAATGCAGGCTTCAAGTAGTTATAAAAAGACTGTCTTCCTGAAACCACGCTCCCCACCCAAATCTATACAAGGTTATAATCAAGAGGCCCATAATGCTATAATTAATGATTTTAAAATTCCCCAGCCATCTAATGGTTGTGCTTTTTCTAATAATCAAAATAATGATAAAAATGATGTAAACTTTTCTATAAATGATTTTCTCTCAGCATTACACAATCTTCTTTCTCAGTTCAACATCTCACCGTCCAACGTTGCCTCAACTTTCAATGTACCTCAATCCATTCATAATGGACAACACATCCAATATAATCCAGTGGAACTGCCGCAGTCTAGTAAACAAAAAGAGTGATGTTATATACCTTTTAAACAAATATGAGCCATTTGTCTTTGCTTTAGCAGAGACTTGGCTCAAATCAAATCATATTTTTAAAATTAATGGTTATTTAACCATTAGGGAGGATAGATCTGATGGGTATGGTGGTGTAGCTATACTTATCAAGAACTCTTTTCCTTTCTCTATTGTTTCATTACCTCCTCATAGTGAGGAAATTTCTATTGTAGCTATTAAGGTGCACCAAACTTGTTTTGTTTCTATTTACATTCCTCATCCTTCTTCTTCTATTCTTCAAGAGATGAATAATCTCTTTTCTTTTCTCCCAAAGCCTTTCTTAATATTGGGGGACTTTAATTGCCATCACCAATCATGGGGTTGTTCTGTTTCTAATTGTCATGGAGAGGAATTACTAGATATAATAGACTCACACAACTTATGCATCTTGAACTCAGGAGCTGCTACTCGCCGTTCAGATCCCAACCAAAATCAAAGTGCAATTGACCTTTCTATCTGTACTCCAAACTTAGCCTCTTCATTAACTTGGCATACTCTAACCTCCACTCATGGTAGTGACCATTTCCCAATAGTTATTTCTTACCCTCTTTCCAAATCAAAGGCATCATCAAGGAGATCTAACTTAAAACATAAATTACCTAATAGAAATAATAATGACTGGGACAAATTTAGAAGCATTGTTGACAGTAAGCTTTGCTCCTTGCCTGTAATTTCTGATGGCAATGAAAACAGCTGTGCTGAAGCTTTAGCACTTTTGTTAATCGAAACTGCAGATGTAGTTTTTCCTGTAAAAAATAACAATAATAGTAAAATTCCCTCGCCTCCATGGTGGGACTCTGAGTGTACAGAATTAGTTAACAAACGTAAAGAGGCGGAATACAATTATAACCTTAATATGTCTGATATTAATTTTGAAACTGTTACTAACATAATTAACGAAACATATAAACTTTTTAAAAAGAAAAAATTTGAATCTTGGCGTAATTTCTGCTCATCAATTTCACCGAACACTCACCCAACGATTGTCTGGCGTAATATCCGTAGATTTAGATCCATTTATAAGAACCCTTCCCCTATACCTGATTCTTTAGCTACCGATTTTTTAGGTAATTTAGCGCCGCATTGGGTTCCTGAGGCTATTAACCTTAACCTGTCCTTACCAATACTGTCAATAACCAATGGATCCCCTAACCAAGACACCCATACGACTCTAGATGGCCCATTCACTCTTAGTGAATTAAATGGTGTTATTCATAAAACTAAGGATTCTGCACCAGGCAGTGATGGCATCCCATATTCCTTTTTTGCTAATTTAAATGAAGACGTCCTCAGTTATTATTTACATCTTATCAATTCTATTATGATCACTGGAAACATTCCTGTTGAATGGAAACGTCAAATGGTGTTGCCATTCCTTAAACCAAATAGAATCCCATCTGACACTTCTTCATACCGTCCCATAGTTTTATCTTCAGTTCTGATGAAATTAGCTGAACACTTAATTAAAAATCGTCTAGAATGGTTTGTTGAAAGTAAGGGTCTTTTGGCAGAATCACAATATGGCTTTAGAAAAGGTAGAAGTACCAATGACTGTCTAGGCATTTTAACATCGGATATTCGGATTTCATTTTCTAATAATCAATCCACGGTAGCGGTTTTCCTCGACATTAATTCAGCTTACGATAATGTTGTATTATCGGTTTTACAAAATAAATTAAGATCCTTACGGGTTCCATTGAATTTGTCGAATTTTATTATTAATATCCTGACTGAACGCTCTATTAGTATGTTAATTGGAGATCAAGAGGTATCTCACCTTGTGTGGAAAGGCCTCCCACAGGGTTCTGTGCTCAGTCCCCTTCTATACAATATTTATACTTTTGATTTAGACTCGTCCCTAGCTGACCATGTTAGGGTTCTTCAATATGCCGACGATTTGTTGTTATATTCCTCAAGCCAATCCGTCGAACAGGCTAGCCAGGCAATCAATTCCGCTTTATCTCATTTGGAGTCATGGTTACATCTTAACGGCTTGGATATATCCACGTCTAAAAGCGCGGCCGTTTTATTCACCCGAAAGAGAAATATTCCCACAATAAATCTCTTTTATAAGGAAACTCCTATCCCGATTAGAGATAATTTCAGATATCTAGGTGTAATACTTGACTGCAAATTAAGTAGTGTTCCTCACTGTGATTATATTGTTAACAAATGTGAAAATCACCTAAACATGCTTAGATGCCTGTCTGGTGTATGGTGGGGTGCGCACCCCTTTTCATTGAAACTTATTTATAACGCAATCATCAGAAGCACTCTGGATTATGGAATGTTTCTACTGGAACCTGGTAGCGTTATGGCTTTTAAAAAGTTGGATCGCATCCAATCCAAAGCTCTACGCATTGTTTCGGGTGCCATGAAGTCCAGTCCCATTAATGCACTCCAAATTGAATGCGGAGAAGCACCTTTACATCTGAGACGTCAATTCCTGTCTGACAAATATTTGTTCCGGATTCTTCAGTCATCGACTCATCCTCTCATTCCTAAACTAGACTCTTTAGTGTTACAAATAGAATCCTCAGACTACTGGACCCATAAACGTGCTCCCTGTTATAGTTATAAGCTATAAAAAATTTCTTTCACTTTCTTCTCCTATTTACCGTTCCAATAAACTTCCCATGTTTAACTGTAGTTATGAAAGTTTACTGTTCAGCCCCACCCTAAATTTTACCTGTGTTAAAAAATCAGAACCTGACAGAAATTCATGTTTTAATTTTTTCTTGGCTGATCACTTAGAGTATCATCATGTATTTACGGATGCTGCCAAGCTTTCTCCTACGGGTTGTGTTGGGATAGGTACGTATCACTCTCAATACAACATCGTCCAAAAAATAAAACTGCCTCCGGAAACTTCTGTTTTTACGGGGGAATGTTTCGGCATTTTAAAAGCATTAGAATATTCTCGCGTTTTTAAACTCAAAAAAACTATAATTTTTACAGATTCTCAAAGTGCTCTTCTAGCCATCAATAAATCCCCTTTCGAACATAAATCACAGTTTCCTATCATTTATTTAATAAGAGAATTTGCGTTCAGAACCATCTCTGAGGGTAATTCAATACACTTTGCGTGGATTCCGGCCCATGCTGGAATCCACGGCAATGAAGTGGCGGATACACTCGCCGGTGAAGCGGTGCAGTGTGGAGACTTGGTCCCCTATGTAAATTTTAGCACTGATCTTGTGACTCTACCAAAAACTTTTCTTCGGGACACTTGGAAGATAGCTTGGGATATCAGTAGCAAATCGAAGGGCTGTTATTTTTCATTAATTCAACCTGACGTTCCGGAAAAACCGTGGTTTGGTAGGGCTGAGTTTGGTAAGATGGAGACCTCCATTCTTATACGGATGAGACTGGGTCATGTTTGCACTCCAGCCCATCTTGCCAAACTACATATCATTGACGACCCCACTTGTTCGTGTGGCACAGATGTAGGCGACATAAATCACATCTTTTTCTCATGTCCCCTACATGACCATTCTTCCTTTCTTAATAACCTTTTAAATCTCCGCATACCTTTTCCTACCTCTATACTTTGTTTACTTTGTACAAATAGTTTTCCTGTATATAAATGTATAGTCTCATTCATTATTCTGAATAATATAAAATTGTAATTTTTCATCATTGTAATTTGCTCATTTGTACCTTCTCATTCATCTCTCAATTTAATGATCCTATATTTCTGTCCTATTCTAAATCCCGTTGAATTATTATTTTTGTTTCCAGTTTCCCTACCTTTGTTTTCCTCATAGTACATAATAAAATAAACAAAACTCAAACGTGACATTGGCTAATGCACAAACCGTGCGAAGCCACAAAAAAAAAAAAAAAAAGTAGAAGCAATGATATTCTCTTTAGAACTGTTCCTTTGTTGTTTGATGTTGACTAGTTTTTGAAAAAAGTCTTTCCGAGGCTGTTTTAACAAAAATTCAGTCAAATTACAAAAAAAAATTGCCGGTTCATTTTGTAGGTATTATAAATTAACAAAGCTTACAGTCAACCACAGATCGTTGGAAGTTCATTTATTTTTTCAGAAGCTTTACTTATTATTTCCGAGCATTACAATACGCGAGCAAATTCATAATAATAATATCTATAATGGCGTCCGATTATAGTAATTTATTATATAGTGGCGTTTTGGCTTTGTTTATATGGGAAAGGTTCACGTGCGCGTCAACGTTACAAAATATACGAGTAGTACCTACGCAAAATTCGTGTACCTAAAGCTGTTAATCTTTTTTTAACTTTTGACTGGTGCAGTCAAAATCCTTACGAAGAAAAAGTGTTTTCTGCATTAAAAATAATTATGTTGGTATATAATTACGCCTCAGTTGTAATTGCATAAAGTCCTAAAATAACATGATATTTTTCAAAGGGTCACAAAAAAACCTAATTTTTATGTAAATGTTAGTTATTGGCAATGATATTTTAATAAACAGATATGTTGTGAGCGCGCAATCGTGAAGACTCGAAAACGGCCCAATTGGCCCGTATTGCCTTTAGTTTGCAACACGCATGGCGACGAGTGATACGCTGCTACGAATTTAGATAATAATTGTAAAAATGCTATCGTGCGTGTTCAGAAAGTGTTCCAATTATGATACCAAAGTAATTATAATATAACACAAGGGATCTCATAACACATGTAACTACGCAATGTATTTTGATTTATTAATATTTTTCATTTATTTTCTTATTATTCTGATAATGGAGGATACAAAACAGAAAGAGATGGGAAACGCATTTTTGTCGTGAGTACGACACTATCTGTCTCTTTTTTTCTTATTGGTTTTATCGAGCTATCCCTTTTATATCATTTGAAATGTAGAACGAATGATAAGTGTGGTGCCGCTGCTGCGTAGAACTTTTTTCGGTGGTTTTGTAGGTGTATAACATAATATCTGTTTATTAGAATAACATTGGTTATTGGTGTCGATTCTGTTGTGCACAAACTAAACTTAATTTAGGCTTTAGGGAATATGCATGTATTTTTTTTTTAACAATCAATAAATTACACTAATATCAACCCAAGAAAAGTATTAAAAGTTAAAGTGAATGCTCCAACCAGCCCGCAAAATACAAATATTGTTACGTTTTTTGCAATTTGCAGTCAAATTATTTTTTCCACCTTTATGAACTTGCAGGGTTGTATTGATGATTTTGATGAATATAATTGTGTTACTACACATGTCTTTCAGCCGCGAATAATATTTTAATCAACATACAACCTAGTACTGGCCTGCAAATTGCAAAAAACGTAAGAAAATTTTAATTTCGCGGGCTACCCTGGAGCATTCACCTTAATGTTCAACGACTGCTTGTCGCTCAAAAATAATATTAAACTTCTGCAATTTTCTATGACAGTTCAAACGTCCGTGACTGTCGCGGCCATGATGTGACGTCATTTACCGCAATCTGCCTTGTTTACATCAAATTTTTTGGCCATAGTAAAATAATTTTACTAATTGTATTGTGCTCTATTGAAGCATAAATTGCATTAACAATATTGTAGTAAAATATTCGTATAAATTGAAGTACTTTTCAAATAAAAGTGTTTTTTTGACAAATAGAATTTGACGTCACTACCGGCGTTAACGAGGGACGATGTATTTTGAGAGTACGTTCCGTTTCACTAAAAACATGCTACATAAAACAAAAAATTGTAAAATAAGTGATGTTTTAGAAACATAGATAAGTGATCCACAATGTTCTGCACCAACACAAGGCATTTTAAAAAAATAAAAAGATTTTTGTATTTCATGCATATTACTATCTTTTTGTTTCTACTAAAACAAGAAAGAGACGGACGTAATTTAGAGCGGAACTAATATTTCCATGTAGTAAATGAAGGGTGCACATGTAAAAACATGTCGACTAAAAACACGGTGAAACCAAGGCTTATACTAGTTTGACATCTCTAACTTAGTTCATAACTATAGCCGTCCTTTTCTCGCACTGCCTTTTAGTAAAAGATAGCAATAGCCTATGTTAGGGATAAATTACCCGATACTCATAACATGTAACATTATAAGTGTATGTGATTTATGATCTATGGTCACTCCCCCCTTCTCTCTGCTACCTTGTACCGATTAATGTGTGGTTTCCATGTAAGCTAATTATTAAATATTAATTACTACAAAAGTCTTCTATTTACTGCTTCACTGCCCTCATATATACCTAATAGGTTATGGGCTACTCAAAAAAAAGTGAGGGCAAAGTTACAAGCACGAATAACAACAATATAATAATTTGAGAAGCGTGCACGAACGAACGTGAACGATCAATATGGCTTCCGTTCAAGAAAAATTTCCCCAATTGAAACCAGATAATTTCAACAATTGGATATTCAGAGTTCAATGCATACTGGACGAAAAACAATTATTACATACCATAAAAATGGATGAATCAAAAATTAAACATGAAGACGAAGAATTCATGAAAGCAAATGCTAAAGCAAAAAGCATCATTGTTCAATGCGTTCCAGATAAATACTTGAATATTATAAAGTCATGCGAAACCGCAAAGGACATGATAAACATCCTCAAAAATATGTTCGAAAGAAAAAGTATAATTTCAATAATTCACTTAAGAAGAAAATTATTAAACTTGAAACAAAAACCTGATGAAAAATTGGAAGACTACTTTGAAAAGTTTGAAACTATTGTAAGGGAATTAGAATGTAATCAAGAAAAACTAAGTGACAGAGATAAAATTGCTTGCTTGTTAACGGGTCTAGATACCAAATATGATACAGTAATAACTGCCATCGAATGCAACAGTGATATGTCAGGCATCACTCCAGACCTGAAATTAGATTTTGTGAAGCAACGTCTCCTAGATGAAGAATTAAAAATCTCTGAGAAGAACAGTACTACAGCAAATACTGAAACGGCTTTCTACACTTGTAACATATGTAACAAACAAGGGCATACAGCAAAATACTGCAAATCAAATCGAGGTCATCATAGAGGAAGAGCACGAGCTAGAGGATATAGAGGTCACCGTGGGTCGCAACCTCAACAGCATCCCAGACAGGAGAACTCATCAGAAACTAATGTAGCTGTAAGTCAAAGTGCATTTACATTTATTTCCACAATTAACTACAATAATAATGTTAATGAGAATAACAATAATTGTGAGATTAATTGGATTATAGATTCAGGCTGTACAGAGCATTTAATTAATGAAAAATATGAAGAATACATGTATAATATTCAAAAACTTCAAACGCCATTAAAAATATATGTTGCCAATGGTGATTATATTTTAAGTGAAAAGAAAGGTTCTATTAAAATGTCTTATAGAAATTCTGAAATTAATTTAGAAGCATTAATTGTACAAAAATTAACCTTTAATCTACTTTCAGTAAAACAGTTGGTAAACAAAAATTATAATGTGAATTTTAACAGAAATAATGTAATTATTAAAAAGCATAATACTAAAAACTATGTAAAAGGAATGCTTGAAGGTAAATTGTTCAAACTGAAATTAGAGGTATGTCTCAGTGTTTCTTGTAATAGCGCCTCATCTTCAAAAGATTTGTGGCATAAAAGGCTTGGTCATCTAAATAGAAGAAGTTTACACAGTATGGGATTACCAGTCAGCGACACAACATGTACACCCTGCATGTTAGGTAAATCTACAAGGTTACCCTTTGTTCCTGTAAAGAGACCGAGATCAACATGTATAGGTGAGTTATTACATACAGATATTGCTGGTCCGTGTCGAATACCTGGAATTAATGGTGAGTTATATTATCAAGTTATTATTGATGATTATTCGCATTTTTGTGTAACATTTGTGCTGAAAAATAAAAGTGAAGCTACTCAAAATGTCATAAATTATATAAAACAATTTGAAACACAAACAAATACTAAAGTTAAAAATATTAGGTGTGATAATGGTCGTGAATTTAAAAATCATATATTAGAGAATTTTTGTAAACAAAAAGGAATAATAATCCAATATACTCAACCTTATTCGCCTCAACAAAACGGAGTATCGGAGCGAATGAACCGTACCCTGTATAATAGGACTCGCACACTTTTGTTGGAAACTGGACTTCCAAAGCATTTATGGTGTGAAGCTATAGCATGTTCTACCTATCAGCTTAATCGTTGTCCATCATCTGCTATAAACTATAAAACTCCTGCAGAAATAATGTATGGTAAAAAGGATTTATCAAAATTAAGAGTATTTGGAAGTAAGTCATGGGTAGTAACAATGCCAAAAGGAGATAAACTTGATCAAAGAGCAAAAGAAATGCATATGTTAGGATATTCCCCTAATGGATATCGCCTGTGGAATCCTGAAACAAATAAAATATTAGTATCACGTGATGTAAGAATGAATGAAGATGATATAACCTACAAAGAAAATGAAAAAGTAAAATATTATGAGCATGAAGAAGATGAAGAAGAAGAACAGGAGAAAAATGTAAAAGCAAATAAAGATAAAAAAGGAAAAGAAATAGAGAAGAATAGAGAAGAAAAACAACTTGAAATTAATAGAGAAGAACAAGAATCTGAAACAGATAGAGAGGAACATGAAAACACAGAAGTTCAAACGATTACACATGAACAGCAAAGAAAATCAGAAAGAAACAAAAAGTTACCTCAACACCTACAAGATTATATTCTAGAAGATCAAGAAGATATATCAAACATTGCATACTGTTTACTAGTGGACTCGGATCCATTAACGTATACACAAGCTATAAACAAAGGAGAAGAATGGAAGAAAGCAATAGAAGTAGAACTCAAATCACTGGAAGAATTGGATACATGGACAGAAGCAGATCTACCAAAAAGTGAAAAAGCTATTGATACTAGATGGGTATTCCGAACAAAACAAGATGGGAAGAAAAAGGCTAGATTAGTGGCCAAAGGATTTCAAATAAACAATGCATACAATGTATATTCACCAGTAGCAAGAATGTCTACAATTCGAATAATGTTTAGCTATGCAGTACAAGAAAATTTACCAATGAAACAGTTGGATGTACCAACAGCTTTTTTAAACGGTCAACTGAATGATGATATTTATATAAAACCACCAGAAGGAGTAACAGTACAAAAAGGAAAAGTGTTAAAGCTCAACAAAGCTTTATATGGACTTAGAGAAGCTCCAAAATGCTGGAACAACACATTTCATAAATATATAACCAAACAAGGATATCAACAATCTAAATTTGATTTTTGTTTATACATCAAAGATAAAACTTTACTTCTAATATGGGTTGATGATATTTTGATTATAGGAAAAGTTAAAGAAACTTTGGAAATAATAGAAAAACTAAAAGAAGAATTTAAAATAAGAAATTTAGGAGAAGTAAAAGAGTATCTTGGAATGGAAATTATCAGAGAAAAAGGAAAACTTCAGATAAGTCAACGAAAATTAATAGAAAAAGTCTTACAAAAATTTGCAATGCAAGATTGTAAAGGTGTACAGACGCCTATGGAACATGGAATGTCATTATCAGATGAGGAAATTATAACCAATGTACCATATCGTGAATTAATAGGTTGTCTTACATATATTTCTACTACTTCAAGACCAGATATTACTTTTACCACATCATATCTCAGTAAGTATTTAGATAAGCCAACTAAAACTTTGTGGATAGCAGCCAAGAGGGTATTAAGATACCTTAAGCAAACTTCAAGTAAGTACCTAACATATACAAAGTCAGAAGATAATCAGACATCTCTAGTAGCCTACGCCGACGCAGATTGGGCGAGCGACAAAGAAGACAGGAAAAGTGTAAGTGGTTGCGCTATTTATCATAATAATAATTTAGTCTCATGGTTCTCTAAAAAGCAGCAAACAGTTTCATTATCTTCAGCAGAAGCTGAGTATATAGCAGCCGCAATGGTATCTTCTGAACTACTATATCTAAAAGGTATACTCACAAATTTTAATTGTCTCACAGATACATACCTTTTGATAGATAACCAAAGTGCCATACAAATGATTGAATGTAACGAAAATGGTAAAAGAACAAAACACATAGACATAAAATTTCATTTTATTAAAGATTGTATAAATAAAAATATGTTTACTGTTTCTTATGTGCCAACCAATGAAAATGTTGCAGATATTTTTACTAAGCCATTGTTATCAGTAAAACATAATTATTTTGTAAGTAAACTTAAGATTACACTGTAAACAATATTTATACTAAATATTGAGAGGGGGTGTTAGGGATAAATTACCCGATACTCATAACATGTAACATTATAAGTGTATGTGATTTATGATCTATGGTCACTCCCCCCTTCTCTCTGCTACCTTGTACCGATTAATGTGTGGTTTCCATGTAAGCTAATTATTAAATATTAATTACTACAAAAGTCTTCTATTTACTGCTTCACTGCCCTCATATATACCTAATAGCCTAAATTAAGTTTAGTTTGTGCAGTGCACAACAGAATCGACACCATTGATAAAAATTAAAATAGTTTTCACTGGTCAAAAAGGGTCAAAAGTAGTTTTGACTGATTAACAGTTTTGACTGTGACACTTAAGTACATTGTAATCTCAGAATCCACAGATTACATAAGAAAATAATGTATCTACCTAAATTAGAGCTGAATCATGAGAACAGAGAAGAGATTTGTACAGAATGTAAATGTGCTGTACCTTTCGGCTTCGATAAGGGTGTTTTGCACGCTCTTTATTTTGCATTATTTGCTATTTATATAATTCATTACAGTCACCAAACGGTATAAGAAAGTACTGTAAAACGGGGTGAATAGATAGGTTTTCGAACTTTGGTAACGTTTTTCGTAATGTTGAATTGAGACTTTTTTTTTAATGCATTGCATGCATCTATTGAGTCAAAGCCCAAACTATTGAAATAGGTATATTAATTATATAGATCGGACTAACTTACCTAGTGACGTCCGATCCTTAATTATGTGAAGTAATCTCGTCCTCATTTAGTACTTGTAGTTTGCACTTCTTGCTAACTCGCTATCACATTTTTTTAAAGATGAATCGATTTCATCAAAACGAAAATGTTGTCTGTGGTCCCGTCTTGGCGCGCTCTGTCCTGACATCTGTCAACTCATTCTTTCAAAGCATATGATCGGGACTTCAAGATGACCGATACGGTTATCTATCGTAGTCCCGATACATTTGTCAACACAACTTTAAAAAGGGGTGTAGATAAGACACTTTAAAGCACATATAAGTAGGCTGATCTTCTGGGAAGGGTTGGGATACAATGAGGACGAGATTACTTCACATAATTAAGGATCGGACGTCACTAGGTAAGTTAGTCCGATCTATATAATTATGCTCCGTAATCTCGTCCTCATTTAGTACTTGTAGATGTTCAAATAAGAAAGTTGTGTTGGTAATCTAGTCAACATCTTATAATCATTGAACAATGCAACCTAACATACTATTCTGATTATCATTACTTAGGTACTAATTACACATTTATTTAAATAAAAGGTAACATAACATAAATCTTCTCTAACTCAACAACCTGTGTCATGATAATCTTATAATGAGCTTAATTACTTTAATCAGACAGTTACCATTAACATTAAATTTAATCAACCAAAAATAACAAGCAGTGTGTTCTATATTACAGAGACTATATAAAACACTGCTCGTGCAAAAGCACTAGAATTTAGAATCACTCCTCATAGAGAGGAGGCCTGTGTCCCAGCAGTGGGAACATTAATAGGCTGATGATGATGATGATGAACTATCTCATCTCATATATCTAGGTCTCATAATAAAAGCAAGCAAAGTTAAGGAATTTGTGGTCCAACCAGCTGCTTATTCTTATAACGTCAATATTAAAACCCATTTCAGAGGTTTTTTTTTTTTTTTTTTTTTTTTATGCAGAAGCATGCCTTGTGCTGTGTGATGTGAATTTGGGAGTATTTATTCCACTATTAGTTAGAATTTGTTTCATCCACTTGCTAATAGTTGCAGTAGTGGCGGCACGATATGGTTTTCTTATAGTTATAATTGGTGATTTACAATCTTGTCTTATAGGTATTTTTTGTAATATCTAGATAGAACTAGATAGAACAAAAGGGTAGTAGCAGAACACACAGACAAATTCTCCTTAAAAGATGGTAGTATCAAATTGGGTTGATATCTACCAGGTTCAAAGGTTTTAATAATTTCTGGAATGTTTATGTTAATAATTATCCTGATTACAAGAAATGTTATCAGTATACTTATGAGAGACAAGGTTCGAATTCTGTGTGCAAGGGCTATTATGGTAATTTAATTGTTGGTTATTAGTTCTAAACTAAGGGTTTCATTAGGAAATAGTTTACACAAATAATTCAAAACGATACTGAGATTCCATACTACTTCATATTTGGGGTTCTTAGGTCTTAACCTAAATATATCCCTGAAGAACCTTGACAGTCGGTCATCTAGGCCAATTTGGGGCCCTAGAACTAGAGAAATAGCTAACTTAATGGTATTGAGTGAGCTATTTATGATAGTCCCTCATTAAAATTTTAGTCAGAAAAGATATCAGATATAGAACTGAGTCTAGGAGAGGGTCAATATCTTGGTTCTGACAATAAGAAATCCCTGATTCAGAGCAGATTCGTATCACTTTCATGATGGGGTTCCATTATTATTCTTTCAGAAATAACCTTGGATTCAAATTAGGGAAACCATGGTTGTGAGGGCCATCAAGGTACTACAACAATGCCTGTTGCCCCTTCCCTTTTTATTTTCTGTAACATCTTACTAATAAGCGCAAATGGTGGGAATGTATAAAAGAAATCACCATACCATTTGACAGTGCATGATATATTAGCATTATTATTATTATTTTGTGCATTATTTATTATTATTATATGTCTGAAGTAAATGAATTTATTATTATATATAATTCTGGCAATTAGTGTTAAACTTGTTTGCCAACAAGTCAATCTGAGGTTTAACAATAATAGTCTTGTAAGCTACATCACATAATTTCTATTCAATTTCTGTGTTTGGATGCCTAGATCCAAATGTGTCTTTCCTCACACCGTTGCCACAACTTTCTGGCTAAATTATTATGGTGGGGAAAACGAGTGCCACCATTTTATTGATGTAGGCTATGGCAGTTGTGTTATCTATTTAATTCTAAGTAAAACTTCACAGTGTCTGAGTGTGCTTGCAAATGTTTTCAGCCCTCTAAATGCTGTTAATAGTTCAAGGTAATTTATACGAAATTTTTTATCATCAGTTGTCCAGTGCCCATGGCTTCTGACATTATTATATACCAGACCCCAGCCAGTTTGTCAAGCATCAGAAAATATTTCTAGAACAAAGTCAAATAGTTTTATACTGTTGTAGGTTGTTGGAATGTAAGACAACTACTAATCTAGTCCTATCCAAATTCCTTTTGTGATAGGTAGCAGAGCCTTGTAATTTTTATTGTTGTTTTGTTAATTTCCATAACCTTGGTGTAAGGCCAACCATATTCCACTGTTGAGCATGCAGCAACAAGTATACCTAGCAACTGAGCAAATTCTACTATTTTGCATAAATATTTTAGATTTAAAATTATTTAATAAGTTAGGGATGAAATTTTATCTATCTTCTTCTGATGAAGTGAGATAATACTGAACTGTATCTAACAGAAAACCTATATAAATTGACAGCACTGTCTGGGTTCTCAGGCACTCCTTTTAGTATTGACAACGAACACTAGTTTTTTTTTTTTTTTTTTTTTGAAAATTTGATTTGTCGACACATTTTTCAAACACTTATCATATGAATCACCAAGGCACAAAATATCACCCAGATATATTATAGAAAAGCAACCCCATTGACCTCAGGTGACACATAACTGGCTTCATAATCTTTGTGAACACAAATGGTGCTATGCTAAGCCCAAATGGAAGGCATGTAAACTCAACCAATGTATCTTGAAACTGAAACCGGAGAATTCAATCATATTTTGTATGGGCAATAAGTATTTAAGCATTTTTAAAATCTATAGTTGCCATAAAACAAGCTGGGTTTGGTCATGAGTTTTGTTGCTGTCCTTAAGTCTTCTAGCTTGAAGTGATGGGTATTAATATATTTAATAAGTTTTTTGAAATTTAATATATAAATCCAAGTGCCATCTGATTTTGGATGCAAAACTATGCTGGATAAAAATTGATTGATAAACATCATTCAATAGCACCATAACTGTAGGAGTTTATTAATTTCCGTTAAATAAGATTGCTTTCTTTCTGACTGAAGTTATTGTTTTTAGGAATGCAAGTTTGAACTGGAATTTCATAAAAGTGTAGTTTATAAACCTTGATCCAATCGTTGTATTGTTGGATAGGTGATAACATTATTCCAGACTTCAGTGAAATACTGCAATGTACCAGTCTACCTGAGCTAGACGTATTCCTGCCCCCGACGTCGCGGCTGGTGCCTCTGTGGTGAGTGTAACTTGTCCTGTAGCTTATCCCCGAACAGGTACTCAGATATTGGAGTCTGCCCCATTAGCTTCTTCATTTCCATACTGAGGCCAGGCAGGATTAGGGAGCGTCTGGTGATGCATTTGCATGATAAATGTGACAAAGTAGTCTGGCTGCATCACTTGAGAGTTAAAATTTGATCACTACTCTCTTAGTTATTGATTAGATGGTTTAACAATCAAGAAAAAAAAAAAAAAAAAAAAAAAAACTTTGCCTATTGATGTAATGGCAGCAGCCGTGATCTGCTGCCCCCTGATTCGTTGGTCCCTTTTTACTCCACCATCCTCAGTGCGGCTGCCACTTCTTCATTTAGTTTTTAAATATTTCCTTCATTCAGGACAACTGTCTGTAGTCAGCAGTGGCGGAATAGGTGATAATTGATGGCAAGGAGTAAATGGTATGTGGCGTTATGGGGAATAGCTGTCGCGGCGAGTCAGGCTGCGACGGAATTTATCACATGTCTCACAACTTCGGTCGCGATACCCACGGCTTCTCGAGCGTGTTCGACTGGAGCGGGTTTCATACTCGTCTAGAAAGAATAGTTAGAGTTAGGCCTCTGACTGGTCGAGTTTAAATCCACGGCTAACCTCTCGTGATAGTTCAAGGGATGCAGTAGGGACGCAATTATGAACAACTGAATGTGTAGGTACACCATCGGCTGACCTCTCGTGAAAGCTCTTGTGATGTCGTTCTACTGTAGGATGGCTTAGATCATCGGCTAAACTCTCGTGAAAGCTCTAGCGATGTCTTACTAATTGTTGGCACAATTGGTGTTCTCATGGTTAACCTCTCGTGAAAACTCTAGAGACATGTGCGAACAACTGAACGTGTACACCATCGGCTGGCCTCTCGTGAAAGCTCTTGTGATGTCGTTCTATTGTTAGATGGCTAAGATCATCGGCTAACCTCTCGTGAAAGCTCTAGCGATGTCTTACTAATTGTTGGCACAGTTGGTGTTCTCATAGTTAACCACTCGTGAAAACTCTAGAGACATGTGCGAACAACTGAACGTGTACACCATCGGCTGACCTCTCGTGAAAGCTCTTGTGATGTCGTTCTATTGTTAGATGGCTAAGATCATCGGCTAACCTCTCGTGAAAGCTCTAATGATGTCTTAATAATAGGTTGGCACAATTGGTGTTCTCATGGGTAACCTCTCGTGAAAACTTTAGAGACATGTGCATCTTATGCCAGGATGCCAGGTACTTCTAGGAAAAGACGAGTGTAGGTACTTAAACAAAAAAGCTTACCAGATTTTCGATGACGACTCCCTTTTCGCTTGTTCGACCGATTTTCTAGTACTTGCAGACGTTCGTTGAGTTCTCTCATATTTACGCCTCGTTTTCTTCGATGTTTTCCCATCTCGGTTTGGTAATTACAAAATTATCAGAACTTTATTATCGGAACCGTGACCTGCGCGCTTCACAAAAAAGTACAATGAGTTGACAGATGTCAGGACAGAGCGCGCCAAGACGGGACCACAGACAACATTTTCGTTTTGATGAAATCGATTCATCTTTAAAAAAATGTGATAGCGAGTTAGCAAGAAGTGCAAACTACAAGTACTAAATGAGGACGAGATTACGGAGCATAATTTCCTTTCGGATATGTTTGTAGTTAAGAAAATCCACAAAATAAGCGTGATTTCTATTTAACTCCCATCAGGGGACAATAGACGCCTGAGGGGTGATTAGAGCCCGGGGTTGCGGGACTGTTCGAAAGAGATACCGTGGCCCCGGAACACAAAGGGCGATGAAGGAACATGGATGGGTTTTAGTCAGTAAAAGTCTGACACTCCCTCCTGCTCCGCCCAGAGCGGGAGAAGTCATTTGATGATTTCCCATCCGAAAAAAAAAACAAAAAAAAAAGGGGGTGATTAGAGAAAGACCGTAGGGCTGCCTCATTGTAGTTCCCATATTGTTTAACTGGGATCAACGAGTTTGCCATAAAAAACGTTTGAAGTTTTTCCATGTTTTTTCTCTATTCACCCCGCGAGTTTTAGTCATCCCGTCGGTACCTACCTGTATGGCGAGTTTCCTCCTTGAGCAGGGCGATGACTTTAATTTATAAATGCTAAATAATCTAATCATGATGTAGACGGAATGTAGGTAGGTAGGTATAAAAATATCGTGTCAGTGTTTGTTAGGGAACTCCTCCAAAACGGCTTCACCGATTTTAATGAAATTTTTTGTGTATTGGTAGGTCGTAGGCTATTTTTTAGTCTTACACATACGTGCACATCAAAATTTCTACGCGAACGAAGTCGCGGGCAACAGCTAGTATCTATGTATAGGTAAAATTTTACATCGCCCGAGACGCCTCCAGGGTTTCTATTGTGAAAAAACGCCCAATAACCATTGATGACTGCACTTTATTCTTGACATAGTCATGTATGAAAACCAATGCTTTCTGTTTAGTTTGGTTTTTAAAGATAAGGGGAGAGCTCTTTGAATAAAATAAACATATTAACAATCAAAATTAAATATTTATTTTAGCAGTTCAATCAATCAATCAATGCAGCTTAAAAGTAATTAAACATGAATATTATTATGTCTCTTCTATGAATCATGGTTAACTGCTTCTAACTCTCCATTCTCATTAAGTTGTAAGGTTTTCAAACGCCGTTTACGATATTGGTGTTTCTTCAGTTTAACCAATCCCTGATCTGCAATTTCCGATAAAGGTTTTTTTAAGTATTGTGGGATTCTGCAGACAACTCTTCGAGATACTTTGTATAAAAATTTGTGTGTTAGTCCATCAGGAAACTGCTTCACTAAATCTTTCCATCGAATATCAGTCCAGACTTGATATGATGATGATTTAAGGCTGAAAACATGAACATAAATTATTAACATCACGCCTGTAATCCCCGAAGGGTTAGACGGAGGTGAAACAAAGTGGGCCCATTAAAGTCAATTAGAAACTTACATTTTGACTAATTATTAAATACTTAAAAAATTGATAATAAATAACATAAGTTACATCAGGGTGTATACAGATGCTTCACGAAGTCGTCAACCAAGCATTGTGTAGGTACATGTGGTGTACATCAAATTAAGTAACTTTACGCAAAAAATATTGCTGGGAAACTTGTTTTTTTGGGGTGAAAAATCAGGTTTTACTGTAGAACTCAATGTAACGCACTCGAAACATTGTGCTAATAGATGGATTGATTAGTAGGTATATGACCCATGGAGGTATTTACAGTAAAAATCTTACATTAAAAACAAGTTAAAAAAAAACTTCTGAAAAATTTGAAACTTTGACCCCCAATATTAACTAAAAGGTTTCCAGGTAAAAATGATTGCAATGCTTTCGGCTTCGTTAAGGTTCTAATTACACCCTCTAAAACAGCAATGTTCATGAAACATATCTTGTGTGCATAGTAAAAACATTACCCTCTTATCTGGCTGCCCTAGCTAGAGTTGGGGGGGTGGGGTTGGTTTTAATAAATACCAACCTTTTGAATACTTTTTTTCTTAGTTTGTTTATTTTTAAATTTTCTTTTACAAAAACTTGAACATGGAGACTGTCATACCAAAAGCATTGCAAGTAAATATAATGTTGTTCAAATTTCTTTTCCAGCTTCAACCAAACAGATTTATCTATTTTTCTGTACTTTAATTCTTCCAGAGGTAATTTTGTATACTTCAGTAGTAGCAATAAAAATCTAGTTGCAAGTTCTAAAGTCCATTTTAGTCTCTTCTTTTCTGGTTTTCCTAAAAATATATATAATGCATTTAATGCTGCTTTAAAAATAAAATAATTAAACTTTATTTTCAGAGTTTTGTTAGTATTTTAGTGTTAGCAACAACACAGTATTAGCAGCACTAGTTTGCAGTGAGTTGAAATATGTTTTTTTGCAATAAAAAAATTAACAATGGTTTATTGCACATACCATTAAACAGCTGCTGTAATCTTTTATAGATTCCTCTAGGTTCTCTGCCTAGAACCGTAGATAATATTGTAACACAATGGTTGGGATGGTGCATGAAACACACTTTCATGATTTTTTCTTCAGCTGTCGAGTAGGGGCCTTTGTTTGAGCCTCCATAATAGGTCATAATATGCCTGAATACTTGAAACATTGTTCTATGTAGTCCACGAGCCAGAAAAGCAACAACAAAACGTCTTGCGCATTCTTCAGGTGTATTCGGTAGTCTGCTCTTATCTTTATTTCTCCACCGAGCCAAACATATTAACTTATCAGGAACATCATAAAGCTGGCAAAAAAGATTATTTTAAAATATTTCTTATATTCCATGCTAGATTGTTCAAATTAAGTAATCAACATCATCTGCCTTTTCTTAACTATTGGGGTCAGCTGCAAGCCTAACTGCAGCAAAAACCATGTACCTATCCGAATTTATTTGACTGCTTAACAGACAACCATAACCCAGTTAGTTCAGTTCCACCTTCACAGGCTTCACAAGCTTTCTGAAGAATAAAGGGTTTTCAATAAATTATGCCATAGCTTAGCCTTTGATCCACCCATGTGGCTGTTATTATGTAGCCATCGGTGCCTCAAATGAAAGCGTATGAACATAACATAATATGACGCCTGTAATCTCTGAAGGGTTAGGCTGAGGTGTACCTAATAGTACATCCACATTCCGCCAGTTGTGTTTACTTCCCATGTAATAGGGGCGAGCCTATTTGCCACTAACCGAACATAAATTCAGACTCCATGGCTGGTACTGGTAGATTCCTGATGAAAAATACCAATAACACTGCCCAACCTGGGAATGGAACCCATGCACAAATTTTACCTCTTTTAAATATTTACACATTATATAAAATGCAATATTAAATTGGGTTCACACTACTTATGAGCTCATGGGGTGACGGGCGCCTACTATACCTTCATAAACTCATGCCAATTCTCTTGTATTTTATCACATTCAGCTTTGCAAATGGTATCTGTTCTATAAGCTTGAGGATGTTTTTCATTATCAGAACTTTTAAGTGGCCTTGAAAGAGAATTTGATTGTTGATACCAAGGTTGATCCCATGTTATGTTCTCATCTTTTAATTTTTCCACTAATAACTGAAATAAAGGAATACATTAATTTCAGTTAAATGATGTCTTCCAACTCATTATAAACATTCAGAGCACCCAAATGTTTGGTCTTAAGGACTGATAAATTATTGCACCTTGAAGCCTTTATCATTTCAGCTAAAAGGCATCGACTGCTGGACATAGGCCTCCCCCAAGTGTCGTCACATTGACCGGTCCCATGTGACTCGCATCCAGGTCATCAGTCCACCTAGTGGAAGGCCTTGCTCACTGTTAGATTAAGCAACTTTTATGGTACATCCATAAGTTTTAACTGTGGCTTCATAGGTGGTTATTTCCTTGTAAGAATTATTGTTGTGAGTAACAAAAAAAAATCAAATTGTTTATCTTGCATAAACATGGATTAAAAGGTTATTTTTAGTGATCTCCATAAAATGAAACGAGCTTAGTTGTTAAATTCAATTTAAAGCTCGAGTTACCTCTATGAACAAATAATCTTCGTCTTTAATCTCTTCTAAGTACATGAGTATTCTATCCATACAAGCGGGTTCATTCAAATCATCCATATCCCGTAATATATCATCAAATTCCATGTGCCTTTCTATCTTCGCCACTGGTAACTGCTCTTCACCATCACTTGATTCCGTTTTAGTATCGTGGGAGTCCTCCTCCATCCTCCTTTTCTTGATCGGTGATTCTTGCATCTTTTATTGCAATCTTTTGCCTTTTCATGACTAGTGATCCGTGTATTAGATGTTATTAATTAATGACATTTAGAAGATTAATAAACAAAATAACACAGCGTGAGTGAAGATAACAAATCATGCTCGACAAGAACTTTGAAACTAAACTAGATTATTATAATCTATGAACTAAACTGTCGGCTGTCGGTCACAGATTACTAATATGTAGCAAGCTAAGCTGTCGGTCTAAGTGACCCATGACCAAGAATCCTTCAAAAAAAGCCTCTTATAATTTTAGTTTATAGGTTATGATTTTACCACAACAAGGTTTTGTAGAGTATAGTAATATAGATAATTATAATTATGTAGGCCGTGTTCCGAATTGCGCTGTAATCGATTTGAGCGTCCATAAACCCGTTCCGAATTACCGTGAGCGCGATATCGATGTCCCTTATATCGTCATAGATGACGTCATGACATGCGGCTGATGCGGCACATGCGCCATCTTGCGATTACACAGACCAAGTCTTTTTTTTTTTTTTTTTTTTGTTTTTTTAGGAGGGACCACTCGCAGTTGCAACGCGCTAAGGTTGCTTTACTGCTTAACCGGACAATCCTGTGGTGGCCAAAAATTACTTTAAGGCCCCCAGCCAGGGCTTACAAACTAAGGATTTAAATTAAATGAACGGTCACTAAGGGCACCCCCTGTGGGGTTCGGGCCTCGGCTTAGTGCGTCATTGATGAGAGGGCAGCAGGAGACAACAGGCTGGGTCGGATCATTAATTGGGGAATCGGTCGTTACACCGACCACGACCATGCCCCAAATAAATATCGACGTGTGCGCTGTCAAAAATGACAGTTGTGTTGACAGATTGTGTTGTTTTGATAAGAACTTATGGGTCGCATCTAATTATACATTATATTTAATTATCGTTGCATTTATGTAATTTGTAATTCGTGGTAATTTTTTAAGGGGAAAATCTTTGCCGGGAGCAAAATACGCTAATATAAACACTTCCGTCATCCTTTTCATCACTGGACGAATCGTCGTTCTATATCACAAAATTTGAGTTATCAGAATCGATAGAGTCAACCAACATAACTTCCATTTTCAAAAATAGGTCTTGTGAAAGTTTTTGGTTTGGGCTTTTTGGTTTTAATTCAGAACGCTCGAGACGAGAACGCGTTAAGTGTATGTTCACTTAACGCGTTCTCGTCTCGAGCGTTACGAATTGATGACAGCACTTAGCTGTCGTAATCGTGATATCTAAATCGGAACGCAAATTATAGATGTGAGCGCCGTGAGCGATTATTTTCTAATACGGAATGCAGCCGTAGATTTTGGTTTGGTTTGACAGAACTATGCCGTTATGGATATAATGCAACAGTACACTTAAACTAATTAATCTGAGCAGGAGGGAAAATACAGAACTAAAATTAATGTACCAAGTTTGACATAACGATGCAAATTTTCTTGATACTACTGCCACATCTGGGTTAGCGTTAACGTTAATGGCAATGGTCAACTACTCGTTAATTAGGGCATTAAAAATCCGCGTTGGCTACATTTAGGTTACAATGCCGTTAAGGTGAATGATGAATACAATCGCGAACAATATTTTAATCAACATACAATCTAGCACTGGCCTGTAAATTGCAAAAAACGTAAGAAAATTTGAATTTCGCTCGAAATGAACTTGGAGGGTTGTATGGATGATTTTGATGATTATAATTCTGTAACTACATACGTCTTGCAGCCGCAAATAATATTGTAATCCACATTAACCCTAGTACTGGCCTGCAAATTGCAAAAAACGTAAGAAAATTTGAATTTCGCGGGCTACCCTGGAGCATCCACCTTAAGGGGCTCCCCCATGCACACTAGCGCCACTTTAGTAAAAAATATCAGAACTCGTTAAATACACAACTAATATAAAATCTGATTGACAAAATTAATGCTTTAGAGTTCTAGATTATTGACGTCTATTTAATTCATTAAAATCTACTTCACTTTATTTACAGTTAGAAAAATTGCTAAAAACGGCCGTTTTTTTCCATTTTAAATCTGTAACGACAGCGAGCTATGTTTTAATGAGTTAAGCAGACGTAACTAATTTATAAGACCAAAAGATTGATTTTGTCAATCAGATTTTATATTAATTGTGTATTTAACGAGTTGTGATTTTTTTACTAAAGTAGCGCTAGTGTGCATGGGGGAGCCCCTTAAGAGTTAATTCTTCAAGAAGTCACACAATTTTTTTCCGAAAATTCGTTAACCGGGTTCAGCGGCTAAAGATACAATGGAGCTTGAAGCAGCTACCCTAGTTACAACAATGAGCGTCATAAATTATTTTATGCATTTATACTATTTGATGACTCTCTGACTCCATGATTCCATGACTCGGAAACATGTCCATGCTCATCACACAAACATTTGTTCCTACCGGGATTCGAACCCGGGACCCTAAGAACATAAGGCAGCCTCACTACTGCGCCATTCGGGTCGTCCAGATAATGAAACCTTGTCACGGTATTTTTTTATTAATTTGGTACATCAACAGCAATACATACTAAGAATTAATGTGAAACAATGAAAATAACGTTTATGTGCTGGTATGTATGCCTATTAAAGGTATACGCAGCATTCACTGTAGTATTTATCCCTTTTTTTCCGGATGGGAAATCAAATGATTCCTCCCCGCTCTGGGCGGAGCGGAAGGGAATGTCAGTCTTTTACTGACTAAAACCCATTCATGTTCCTTTGTGTTCCGGGGCCGCGGTATCTCTTTCGAACAGTCCCGCAGCTAGTATTTATCCCTTGTTTTTCAAAAGAAGCAATGATGATTACTCTATTTTGTTTGATGTGCCAAAAAATACCGACACCCGAGCTATCGCTTAACGTTGAATAGCATTAGTAATGACGTCTGTAATCGAACACATTAAAACGTTGGCCACATTTACGTAACGCCTAAATTAACGTGCTAATTTACGCTTAGACGCAGGTAGAGCCGGAGCATGACAAGCAAGCAACGCCACCTTGAATGGGGGCTATCGTTTTTGAGCTCACTAGATGGCGCCTCCAGTAAGGTCTTGTCAATAATTCAATTTTATAATTTAAAGTACCAATAACGTCATAAAAAGTTTATTTTATTACGCATAAAAACATAGTGTAAATCTCAGATACATATTACAATATTCTCTCTAAAATTAGCAAGAACGTAACATTTAAAAATCATTCTACCTCCGAGTACTAACAATTAAGATCATAGGTTGCTACTTAAAATCTTCAAGTCATAATAATTAATCAGGAATGGCTCAGTCTAGAACATAATCGTGAGTATTAGTATAAATAAGTGATAAAAAAGCACGCAACGCGCGAACACTGAATGACATCTGACATTTTGGAAAACCTTAGTTATATTACTTTGCTCTATGACCTTATAGTCTACACGAACGCGTCTAGCGGTGAATTAGAATGGATTTTTAATTCTCGTTTTGGCATTGCACTATTCGTGCTTATTGCCCATCCATCCTCCATTGTTAATGATGCTCGATTATTAAAGAGTATAGTAATATAAATATGGAATTATTGCTACTAACAATGCCAATTTGAATTTCGCGGGTTTTTGACACTTCCATCCTTCACTTTTCGACGTGGCATCCATATGATCCATATCATGAGCATAGGCATGGGAGGAATGGAACAAATAGGTTATGTATCGATTTTTTAAATATTTTTTCAAACCCGATCAGTCACTTAATAGACAATGAGGGATTTTCTTTTTAGCTCTTCCCTAGTCGCTGGATAGATAGCGCTGAACTTAGTACGCTAATGCAAGAAACGGAACCTAAAAAAAACAGATTTTAACAAAGCGCGAGAAAACTAGGTTATATTCGGAAGGTTAACGCAAACGAAAGTGTCATTCAACGAGCATATGTGACGGGACGCAATGTTTTTTTTCCCAAGCGTTTTGGCTTTGGCACCAACTATCGTAGTCAGTTTAACGCCATCTATAGAGTTCTTGGAAACTAAGTTTCTTTTTAATACCTCAAAAAAATAGACCTCCAGAAAACCTCTCATTAAAAAATAGTACAATAGTGTGTTCATGTGTGTGTGTTTTTAATGATTATTTGTGTACAATTAGTGTACTAATTTTTATCCAAATCCGCCCAGCCGTTTCAGTATGGTTGGGTCACATTTTGTTGCCATCAACACGCTGAAGAAAATGAGACTTCCTTTGTATTACGCTCAAAATTATTAGTACTACTTTTTGGTCTGTGATCATACTTGCTACTTACGTAAAATGCAACAAATACAATTTCGGTTGCATTCCGTATTAGGAAATAATCGCTCACAGCGCTCACCTCTATAATTGGCGTTCCGATTTAGATATCACGATTATGACAGCTGAGAGCTGTCATCAATTTTATTAGGTTCGGAACGCTCGTGAACGCGTTGACAGTGAACATAACCCCAAACCAAAACCTTCCACAAGACCTACTTTTGAAAATGGAAGTTATGTTGGTTGATTCTAACGACACTGTTAACTCAGATTTTGAGATAGCGAACGACGATTCGTCCAGTGATGAAAAGGTTGACGGATGTGTTTATATTAGCGATAAGTTCATAACACAACCTGTCAACACAACTGTCATTTTTGACAGCGCTCACGGTGATATTTGTTTGGGGCATAGTCGGTGTAATCGCAAGATGGCGCATGTCATGACGTCATCTATGACGATTCAAGGGACATCGATATCGCGCTCACGGTAATTCGGAACAGGTTTATGGACGATCAAATCGATTACAGCGCAAATCGGAGCGCGGCCTTCATAGATGCTCTGTGAAGTTCTTCGAATTTGACAGACTGCTGATGCTTCAGATTGGCAGATTGGTTGATGGTTGACATTGACAATTTAGTATTTTAGTTTTAGTTTTACATTACGTGCATGACATTTGTTGGTTGACTTTTAGCAAGCAAGCAACGCCGCCATGTAATTTATTGAACTGCAATTTCAAAGCAAAGCTATATTTTGACTCCAGGAAACTAGCACCACACTGATAAAAAGATATGTTTCTGGTCAAGAATAACTGTTTGGTTTCATTGCGGTTGTTGTGATGAATTTACCGAATCAGATTGGAAAACTGAGAGCACGAGCTGTACATCGAGATTCACAAAAGATCGCAGTCAGAGAAACCTTCAGCTTTTTGATCGTGTTTAGTAATGTTCCATAAGTTATTCAAAACGTAGAACAGTGAATATCTAAGTTCCAAATTACAGCAATCGTAAGTTAAAGTTGGAGGCTGACGATGTTGTGGAGTAAAAGGAATAGTTATTTTTACGTTTATTGACGCATCTTGTTGAGAATTCTGCCTCAATTGTAAGTTTTTGTTTTATTTCTTTACATAGCGTTGGAATTTACCTATAGTACTCTGTGTTTTTGTTTGATTGAGCCACCTGACTGAGGCCTGAGCTAAGGTTTTTATGAATCTGATTGAACATAGTCTGACTGAGTACAAAACAACAACAACAAAATATTCTGATGCATAGAGCTTATGTGATGCCATACATACATCTGATAGTTTAATTTGAAATATGTTCAGCTCACTTCTTCAATCTATGCGGGGAACCTATTTGTTGGCGTTATTTATACTGCTGCTGCCTTTCCATAAACAGCTGAAGCATTTATAAACATTTACAGAGATATTGATAATTTTCAGGTTTACCTTCCAATGAAGAAAACCTAAAACTATGTTTGCATCAAATGAAAAAAATGTTAGCAAAAAATCTTTTCAGAAACCTAATATTCTCAGAAAGAAAGGTAAAACTTCTATTCCTAAAGCAAACATAACCAATGCGAATGAATCTCCTGAAGCAATATCTCTAGTCAGTATTTCTCACATGGAAACAACAAACATATCTGATCAATTAGACAGCATCACAAAACTGGGACGAAGCAATAAGTTAACAAATGTAGTGTGGGGACTGACATTAGCAGATTGTGAAGATAAGCAAACTAATATAATACAATCTCTGGAGACTGATAAACATGCCAATATAAATAGTAATGCACCTATAGTTACAGAAATCAAAAGTAAGTACCTACTTATAAATAATCATTATTCAATATTGTTCAACCCATAAGCTTGAAAGTATGTACAGATTCGGTAGATTATGGACAGATAATTGAACTTCTCATTAAATTAAATGTAAATTATATGGAAGTGGTAAAAAAGAGAGAGCTTAAAATATAGCTCTAAAATATGCTTTAAATTATTAAACCAAAGCTAGACCCAACACATTTGAAGTGGCCCGCTAACAGAGATCATCTGACAATAGTCTTTTGACAACAGATTTCCAAATTTCAAGTCTCAACAAGCTAATATCCAGCTAGAAATTACAGAAATCCAAAAACCACAATTCATGGATAAAGAAAATCTAATAATTTAGAGGTCAGTTGCTTAAAATATTTGTCCTCGCTTCGTTCGCTTATGAATACTACTGTCTCTTAGCTATTCTGCAACTTTTATGCATAAGTCATGACAAATATTGATAAATAGTTATCACAAAAACCTCTTCAAGATTTTATTTAATAAATGGCTTGCTGGTTACACGGAATCAAAATTTTGCCACACCTTCAAAATAAATTAACCAGCCGTGCTTTAAACAACTAGAAATACTGGAGATCTTATTATTTTGTTTGGAAGTCACTAATAAAAATATTTTTTAATGTTTTCAGGTGGAGGTAAAAGCTTGGAACAGAATCGTCTCTATTTTGAATCCTTCATAAATAGTACAGGCAGTATTGAACAGGTACATTCTTTATTTCTCTTCTCTTTCATTTGTTCAATTTAAAGAACTGATCTGCTCCCAATTTGTTCTTCTCTCATTTACTAGTTAAGCTCTGTTTCTCTTGACAGGAGCTGCCTATGTGTTACGATGCAAATATATCCACAGAAAAGACACCTACTGAAGCTAAACCAAAGTGGTGCTTTGATATAACAAACAATTATATGGATATTATAATAAATAATAGTAAGTAAACAGTTAAATATTGCTTTTAATTAGAAATTTATAAATAACTTAGAAATAACAAACTAATTATTCAACCAAATTATGGTTGAATAATTAGTTTGTTATTTAAATTGTGGAAGGGTCACCAAGATTCTATGTTTTGTTACTTCTGTGTTGTGTGTTGGTGTAGGTGGCGAAGACTCAGAGAATCCTAGTATGAAGACTAAGATAGCAATTAATGTGAACAATTTTCCAGAAAAGGATCATCAGTTGGGGGACTTAGAAGAAAAGTTAGATACAGTTATTGTAACTCCTTCAGAGCCTGTATCAGGGCAACAGCCAGAACAACCTAACCAGGCAGCTGCAATAACTCCAACACAAAGTATAGCTGTTAACTACTCCAATAGAGCAGTTAAGTATAAGGTATGCATCATGCTACATTTAAACCTGAACATTAATTTGCTACCACTAACAAAAAACTTATTTCACTTAAAACTGGAACTTATTTTTTGCAGTGTGATGAACCTAATTGCATTAAGGGCTTTTGGAGTGAAGAGAAACTGAAAAAGCACAAAAAATCGCACAAACAGCAGGCATATCGAACTCCGACGCAGATAACTTATGAATGTCCTGTGAAAAAAAAAGCCACAGATGGATCTGAAGAGAAGTGTCCCCGCACTTTTGTAGTGAGGGCTGATCTGCTAAAACATCTGGAAGATGACCATACGCTAGAGGATGCCGCGCACAGGTACACAATGAAATATATATTGTTTGGACCCCATAGACAGAGTAGATAGTTTATACAGCATCCATGTTGTAATTTAAAAAAAGTTAACTTTTTTAATACTATAGTATGGTGTGTTATCCAGTTGGTGTGTTTTGGTGTGCAGGTGCGAAATATGCGGGCGGCGCTTCTTCTGGGCGATGGGCCTGCGCGCGCACGGCACGTCGCTGTGCGCGCGCGGCGGGCTGGCGTGCGCGTGGCCGGGCTGCGGCCGCGTGTTCCGCCTGCCCTGCCGCCTGCGCGAGCACGCGCGCGCGCACACGGGCGACCGCCCTTACGTGTGCCGATACCCCGTAACTAATTACACTATAAATATTTTATATGTTCTTCACCTAAATTTATATTTTTGCTTGCTTTGTGCACTATACAGTGTGGAAAGGACACGCACAAACGAATACTACGTATTCAGTACATTACATCATTCTGTACCTACTTAATTTTTTTTCACGGGTAATTAAAAAAAAAAACAGTTGTTCCACACATTTTGACCATGTAGGTATTGAACTTTTGTAGAAAACATTTGGAAACTTATTTTTTTAAATTACCGATGAAAAATTTGAATGGGGTGTGGGTTCACAATAATGTACAGTCGCATGCATCGCAAGCACTAAGACGTATCCACGCAAGTTCATAATTTCAAAAGAGATTTTTTCGTGGAGTAACGATTACAACTATGAGACACTTTCTATATTAAAACGAGTTATAAAATAAAAACCAAACTAAAGAAGATTCGCGTAAATTGGATCATAAATCTCAGCGTAATCGGTGTACATACATAAAAAAAAAAAAAAACAATCGAATTGAGAACCTCCTCCTTTTGCAAGTCGGTTGAAAATATCTGTGTTCGAAATAACATGAAATTGTAATACTGTTGGAGAAAAGCTATTACATTTAAAAAGTTGCTAAGTGTATACAAATTGGTTCTTGTGACTTATATACGTGGTATTCGTTTGTGCGCGGATGTCATAATGTCAATGTCACAGAATGACAGTCAGTTGATAAATAAAAATTAAAAAATCTTAAGTCACTCACTGATAGACGACTCAAAGCCTAAACAGCCCGCTTAGCATGACCACCGTACACACGAAAGAGAATCGACAAATCTTTTGTCCATCTGTCATTGAATTGACAAAATGACAGATGAACAAAAGATTTGTCGATTCGTTTCGTTTCTACGGTGGTCATGCCATGCGGGGCAGGGCTTGTGTAATGGAATGATATGAAAGAAAAATGTAATATGATACAAGGGCAGGAAGATAATGATTTGTCTACTTGTGTCGAGAAAAAAAATCCCTTTATTGAATCAACTGTCAGAGGAGCTCGTAGCTAATTAATAACAGCCGCTCGGGTCGATCTTTAGGTTAAGCCGTGCTTGCCTAGGTTGGTCTGTGGATGGATGACCACCCATTACATACTGAGTTACCTCCATGCCTCGGAAAGCACGTTAAGTCGTTGGTCGCGGCTGTCATTTGTAGATCATTGACAGTCGCTAGGTAGTCAGTGGCCCAAAAAGTGACAACCAGTCTTACCAAGGGGTATCGTATAATCCAGTACTAACTAGGTTGTGGAGGTCAGATAGGCAGACGCTCCATGTAAAATACTGGTATTCAGCTGCATCCGGTAAGACTGGAAGCCGACCCCACCATAGTTGGTAAAAGGCTAGGCAGATGATGATGAATGTCAAACTGTCGCGCAGGACTGCGGCTGGGCGTTCCGTTCGGCGAGTAAGCTAGTGCGGCACGCGCGGCGCCACACGGGCGAGCGGCGCCACGCGTGCGCCACGTGCGGCCGCGCCTTCCTGCGGCGCGAGCACCTGCGCGACCACGCCGCGCGCCAGCACGCGCCGCACAAGCGCCCGGCGCATCGCTGCACGCACCCAGGTACGCAACCTGCCTCACCTGCCTGCCTCTAGCTTGCTTATAAGGCCGACACTGAGAGTTTTTAGAACTGGCCACTTGTAAACGATATAATAACAAAATAAGTTCAAATTTTGAAAATATTATTTTACCAATACCTTTTTACCAATATTATTGTGTACCTACATTATTTATTTTAATGATTTGTCATTTGTTTACTATTTGGCGGTAAGTTGAAAATTGTCTGCGTCACGTCAGCATGACTTTAACGCGAGAGGATTTTCGAACAATTATTTTTTATGACTTTCGATGTCATTTAATTCAACAAGAAAGTTATGATAGACTTCGATTGGCCTTTCACGATGAAGCCCCATCTCGTGCCACTGTTTACAACTGGTTTAATGAGTTTAAACGTGGTCGCACTAATCTCACCGATGATCTGCGTGAGGGGCGGCCTTCTACGGCGACGACTCAAGATAACATCAGTGTTGTGCGGCGTGTGATAGAGACTGACAAAAGAGTAACTTATCAGCAGATTCGGACAAGCTTAGGCATCGTTATGAGTCAAGTGCACAAAATCCTCCATGAACATTTAGCGGTCAGGAAGCTTTGAGGTGTCTACCGGGCGGTGGTTACCTCATAATTTGACAGAGGCCCAAAAACTCCGTTGTGTTGTTTGTTGTCGTGAAATGGTTCAAAGATTTAACGGAGGTGACTCAAATGCTGTGTTCGACATACTTACGGGTGACGAAAGCTGGATTTATTGTTATGATCCTGAAACTAAGATCAGACAAGACAAGACAGTCTGCTGTCTGGGTGTTTCCTTTCGAGGAGTTGCCAACTAAAGTGAAGAGAGGTCGAAGCGTGGGAAAAAAGATGGTGGCCTCGTTCTTCGGAAGGACAGGTCATTACGCAACAATTGTTTTAGAGGATCGAAAAACAGTTACTACATGTGGTACACTAACATTTGTATAATATATGTATGTTTTTATTCAAGAAAGTGTCACAGAATTTTACAAATATCTTTTATGCTATATTGGCTACTTGGCGACGTCAGACGTGGAATTACTGGGTCACCCGCCTTTCGAGGAAAACGTTTTATGGACGCCGAGGAAGCAGTGGCTGCGTTTCAAAATGCCGTCGAAAAGAACCCTAAGGACGAGTGGGCAACAGGGCAAAGTGCTTTTCTCAGTGGTTCCATCGGATGCAGCGATGTATTGATATAAATGGACACTATTTTGAAAATAAATAGTAAAACTAATAACTGCTAGTTTGTTTGTTTTGATTTTAGTACTTTCAGTATCACCCTCGTTATATATTGTAATATATTGAGGCATTTTAATATTGACCATGTTTTTGTTACTTTTGTCCTCCATGTAGAATTGATCATAGAGACATAACGTTTTTATGAAATAATAATCATCTAAATTTAATCTCTTTTTGTCGGTATTCCAATTTATGCAGAGAATTATTATGCGATAATTCAAATGTACACGTCAGGCTGAATGTTTCAAGATTTGCCTTATAGAACACTAGCGGACGTCACGCGGTTTCACCCGCGTAGTTCCCGTTCCCGTGGGAGTACGGGGATAAAATATAGCCTATGTTACTCAGGGTGAATGTAGCTTTCTAATGGTGAATAAGAATTATTGAAATCGGCGCAGTAGTTTTTGAGTTTATTCATCACAAACATACACACAAAAAAACAAATATTTCCTCTTTATGATATTAGTGTAGATGTAGAAGTGTAGATTGATCATGGGAGTTTATTTTATTAACATTATAAATTTATTTAAAATTTATTGCGGCGGCCGTCTCCACACCTCTCCCGCGCCGCACACCTCAGGCACCGTCTCAGTTAAGCGGTAGTCTACAGGACTACCGACTTACTGTTTATGGGGTATCGATATACATTGCTTTTATATGTCATTTGTTCGTCAGGCTGCGAGCAATCCTTTACGAACATGAGCACCGTGTACATGCACATGAAGAAGGTTCACAGGAAAGGTAAGGAAGAACCCGTCGCAGCTGTCGCCGAAGATCCGCCGCCGACCGTGAGTGAAGACGCAGATTACGTATATTTGGTGAGTGATTAAGTCACGGGACTTTTGGGACCTCGAAGGTCCCTTCATCCCCATTCTCCCTTAACCCAATTTATTTTTCTTGTTGTACAGACCTAATTTTCAATTATTCTTAGCTTTCCCACAATTAAATTGACTAGAAACGGACATTTTTGTGCACGAAAATCAGTAATCAGTCATCTGGGATTTTCCAATATATAGATTTTTTTTATTATTTCAAAATTACAGGTCAGTATACCGGACAACGTTGTGGTAAAAGAGGAAGAGTCTGAAGCTGTGTCATTACTGATCCCTGAGCTCGAGGGGGAGCACTCGCAAGGATCTGTGTGCGCGGAGGGCGAGGTGGGGGCAGGGGGCGCGGAGGGCGAGGCGGGGGCGGGGGGCGTGGAGGGCGAGATGGGGGCGGGGGCGGGGGGCGTGGAGTGGCACGCGGCGCGCACGCACTGCACGTGGCCGCTGCCGCGAGCCGCGCACGCGCACTACGTGCTGGATGACGACGTACAAGTACGTCACCACGCTTTAACACTTCATACCGCTCGCGGCATCAACCCTTAGGCCGGGAATCACCAAATTCTATTGGTGGTTTAGAACACATCTCTCCTCTCGTTTCGTCTTCGCTTTGGTGGAGTCTGGCACTCGACTACTGTTGAAGAACTCTCCGCCTTTGTAACTTTTTATGTTGTATAAAGTTAAATAATTATATTATGTCGTCAATAGAGACTGGATTATTGAAGATCATGCTTATTTTTAGCTGAAATCGGCATATCGTGCATATTTTGGGCATGTTTCCTTTATCTTAAACTATATCTAAGTAAAAAAATTATAAAATGTGCTAGAGGGGATACCCGCAAAAAATCACCTAAATTCAAATAGTGCCTATTTAAACAAATAAATGTAGAACAATGGTTTTCAAGTTACAATAAGTATTTTATTTTAATTAAATCGATGGCTCAACCGTACGACTGATAATCGTAATTCCAGAAAAAAAAAAACATTCCCAGAAAAAGTAGAAAATACAAAAAACAAACTTTTTCTAACACATTTCAACTTTGTTGCGCATTTTGACAATTTAAGGCAAATTTCGAGCATTTACGATGCATATTGCGACGATTTTAAGTTGCATATAATTCTAGTATAGTTCTAGTTTATAATTATTTCTAGTCATCAATGTGCTAAATAAACTTAATATTGCAATCCAGGTGGAACGAGCAGAGGGTTCCGTCAGCGACGTGTACACAGTGCGCAGCGACCTGTTCCTCCACGGGAACGTGCCCATCGATGACGATAGCCAGTGAGTATACCTACCTAACACTAGGACTTGAACAAGTGATACTTGTCCTTTTTATTTTTTAATAACCTGTATTGCCCCACTGCCGCAAAGGTCTCCCATCGTAGTGTTCCAATTCTCTCTGTGTGTGGCAATCGCCCGCCAATCTTAATCTTAGTCATCACGCCACGTCACGTTTTCTAGGTCTTTCTCGGCGACAAGCTAATTAAATAAATAAATATCGCTGGAAATTACACACAGCGCCATCTAGTGCCACACTAAGCAACGAGGCTTGTGTCGTGGACATCAGATAGTTGATATACTACATAGATACTTTTTGTTTGTAAATACATACTTATAAACAACCATGACTCGGAAACAAATATCCATGCTCATCACAAACATTTGCTCCTACCGGGATTCGAACCCGGGATCCTAAGAACGCAAGGCAGCCTCAATACCGCTGCGCCATTCGGGTCGTTCGGGTTGTTAATTTGTAGTTATTCATATTAAAATTGTAACCAGGGACTAATGTAGAAAGCCGTAAAGCGGATAGTGGAATTCAAAATGGTTACCAAGGGCACTTAGTTTTCGATCTGCAACCTAAACGTTCTGAATGTGTACAGGCAGATCGTGAGCGCGGCGGGCTCCATGGACGCAGACCTGTGCCTCATCGACGCGCACCCCACCATTGATCTCATGCAGGTATGACGACACAATCCATGTCGTACAACTATTCTACACACGGTTTACCGAAAGCAATCGACTAATCGGCTAGATACTAATGATTACGGTTGGTTGTTTAAATTTAAAGTAACCAAGCATATTCACGTACATTATTTGCCGAGGATATATCGAATTATTTATTTACTACCAGTTATAGTGACATCTGATAAAAATACCATAACAGATCATATGCAAAGTCATAGAAAGATATAAACGCACGCATCTACTCCTAGTACCGTATTTACTGATCGTTGATGCCCGTTTTCACTAGGAAAACGGGCATCAACGATCAGTAAATACGGTTAATTATAAAAAGTTGGTTGTGGTGCAAAGTTGTACTGAATAGCTGACAAGTTACGTAATACTATAAAGCGTGTTTTTTATATTACGTAAGTAAGGGATAGTATGATGTTTCATTTCATTCCACTGCCCGACACTTTGTGTGGTGTAAACCCCGCGCCAGACACTTTAAACTATGTTAAATTGTTCTTTAAACTTACGTTATTTTTATGATTTGATAGTTTTTTGTTCTCTAAGAAAAAATTGTTCATTTCGAGGGCTTATTAGTCGTCTGTTGTTTAAGGCTGGGGTATCTGCTAAATTAGCAACTCTATTTGTGGTGGTTTAAACTTCGTTTGAAATACTGTTAGAATAAAGTTCTAATCAGCTTGCGTCAGTTACTGCGGGCCGAATAGTGCGAAATGAGTGGTTTATATTTAATTGTAGCATAATAAATCATTAGATCAAAATGCCAATTGTACACTTTGTGAAGAAAAAAGTGACAAAGATTTGTGAGTTGTCGTTTGAGAGTAGTTACGAAATTTCAAAGAAAAAATGCTTCACTTTGAATATTTTTTCATATAGTAATAATAAAGTTAGAATTATTTCAATTGTACCAATTAAAGTTTAGAGTCTATTAAGCAACATATTTTTTTTTTGCACATTTATATACTCATCAAAGAGGAGTTACATGGAGATAACCTCTCGTTAGCAGATACCACCCCCTTAACATATTATGTCCTTATTGTTTAGGAGGAGTTGATGTACGAAGACGCTGCGGACGAGTCCTCATTCAGGGTGTTCCTCTTGAACGGCGAGGAGCTCACTTAGCTTAGGTGATCAATATGTTGTGTGAGTTGTGCTGCTACAAGCAAGTCATTGTTATTTTATGTACTATGTTAGTCTATTATGTCACTGTGAGTGATGCTGTTGCCAGATACAGTTCAGTAAGTGTTTCATCGGAGTTATTATACTGAATCAGTTCTTTGTTATCACCTATAAAACTTACAAGTAGTACAATATAACATTTGCATAAAAGGTAAAGTATCTAATAATTATATGAGATGCAAATGTTTCTTCCAATATTGTGATGCAAAGTCTGAATGTATTTGTCAATACTACTCGATGATCTCAAATAAGTTGAAGTATGCCGATTGTTGACGGTTTATACTAGCTTTTACGAAAGACATGATTTTTTAGTCTTAGGGTGCAATACTATCTAATATTTTATATCTACTAATACTTTTGAGTAATGTGTCTTTGTTGGACTTGAGCAACTAATTATGCGCTTGATGTTTTTTGTCATTTGAATTGGCTTCCGGATAAAAAACATTTTATAATGTAGTTAAGTAATACCAGGATCAACATGTACAATACTATTGTCGTAATTATAAGTAGATATTTGCTAAATGTATGGATGGGTAATATGCTACAAACAGGGTAGCGAATAAAACCAAATCTAGTAAGTTTCGGCAGTGTTTCATCCATACATAAAGTAATTATGACAATGTTTAATAACAATCATAAACCCTGCTGCAGTTACGATCCCCTTTCATTATTGTTAAATATTGATGTTATCTCTTCCCTTAAATGTTAGATGTTTCGATACTGTATTTTTAATCTACTAATTGGGTAAACTTTGCTCACTCGAAATTTTCTAAAGTAAGTTATGATCTCTGGAAATGCCTTTTAGATTTAAGAATTTAGTAGAATATAAGTACAATACTAATTGTTTGTGATATTGAGTGTTTATAAAGGAACCATTGATTACTGTACGAAGGGACAGTTTAATGTTGGATATGATTAATCGCTAGATGTTAGTACTCACGGTTTTATTAACCGGAGCATGTTACTTACACAGTTAAAACTTCTTAATATTGTGATGTAAAAAAATACCTTCTAAAGTACTTTTTGAACGAATATAACGCGTTACAGCGAATGATATAGTCGTGTATGCAGACTAGTTGATCTGCCCGCGCCGCGAGTGCAGCGCAGTGCGTCGCCTGCGCAGGCGGCGGCCATCTGACGACCAACAATAATAAATATTAAGCTGTACGTCTGTTCCCGGTCGTCTGGGCCCGCCCTCGCCTGCATGCATACGCTCATATTTAGTCTTACAACGTACCTATTGATTGTATATACGAAGTTATATATTTTGGATATACCAGTTAAATGTAAGATTGCTTATTTTTTGAGACTGTTGTCCAAATTATGATCATGATATCTTTTGTTGAAATTGTATTCTTGGATGTAGATGTATTTCAAAATTATTTTTTATAAACGAGTTTATTTTGGTTGTTAATATTTGTTCTATTTAATTAATTAATATGTCAAGAATAAGTGTAATATTTGCTACTACAGTCCGCACAGTATAGATGTACTAAGTCAAATTTAAATTAATCACATATCAATTATTTAGTTTGTTATTTTAATCATAGTTTAAATTGGTTGCTTCGTGTTAATTTGTAGATTTTGCTATATATTAGTACCTAATAAATGTTTTTTTTGTAATACACATTTATATCTTTGTTTGAAACCTCGATAAGTGTTTTAATAATTTTCTATTAGTTTTATTTTTTTATTTTTTGGGTAACGTCAAACACCGAGACGCGATACAAGAAATTGATGTTTGAAGAGTCCAGTTTTCTGGAATGGGTAACTTCCTTTCACAGTTATTATACCTGCTTCTTCTTCTTCTTCTTCTTCTTCATGTCGATGATTCCCATTGTTATTAATTTAAATTTGTTTCGACCAGAACTCACACTTATGGATGATGATGAACGCACACTTATCAGAGCCGAAGGAAGCGAAGGAGCCGAAAGAATCAAATTTTAGAATTACTTGTATGGAATCCTATGAAACCTCGCACACTTATCCGCGTCGAATCGGACGAATAGATAACTTTATACGGATGAATAAATGTTTCTTTCGGCGCGGTCGGTTCTTTCGGCGCGGATAAGCGTGCGTTCACCTTTAAAGTGCAGGTGGAGTTACACAAAGGGCAGGTCAGGAGGTGGGCCATGGTTTGAGATGAGGCTCCGCAGTCGCACAGTCAGTCAGCTTTAACGGAATACCCCCACCGGACCAAGTTGAACCTGCTTCGGCCCACCTGGCTTCTAAGTCGGTTTAGTGTCTTCGAGGTGGGCCATGGTAGTTGGTGACCCGCTGGGAGCTTTTCATACCTGCTAAGGTTGAGGCTTTACTTACACTTTACACTTTACACTTGAGGATGGCTCGACCGATTTGGCTGATTTTATTTAGGAAAGGTTGGTTTTTTTTTTTGGGTATCGGCATTTTTCATTTTCTTCATTAGTAATTTGCCGCTGTGCGAAGCCGGGACGGGTCGCTAGTATTTTATGGAATTGGAAACTGCTATAAATATATATTATTCAGGTTAGTGCACAGCTACGCTCAGCGTGGGTTTCGACTGGGGGGGAAGAAGTACCACCAGTAATCGTCTCTGCGACATGACTTAGGATCTGGAGCCGACGTTGGATACTGGGGAACAAACTGATGCTGCTTACTTTGACTTCAGAAAAGCATTCGATCTACTCGATAAGACAGAACTTTTATTTATAAATATAGCTATGAGTACCTAGTGATTAAAGTTTACGAATAGTAGGTATAGTTAATGCACCTAGGTGAATTAAGTGAACTCCAAGGATTATTTGGCATTCGATTTAGTAGTACCTACACGTACACCCCTTTAATAAACAACACGCACCCATGATGTACTCGCTGAAATAAGGCACACATTTCACACAAATAGGTTTATTATGTATAACTTATAATTATATAACCCATTATTTACATTTAAATAAATAGACGTAAAATTTCATTGTATACTAAATAACTAAAAGATACAGAAAGTTTCGTGCTGAGTTAAAACAAAGGCATTTTATATTTGTTTACAAAATTCAAGGACGGATTTATTGTAATCATGAATACGTACTTACATCAGGACTATCCGATCACATGCAGTAAATTGCCCGAAAACAATATATTTTATTTTGTACTACATTTTGTAGCTTCATTATAATAACCTACTCAGGCGCGGATCCAGGCCTCAAAATAGGTTGTGGGCATGGCCCTAAAATCGGCAAAGTGCCGTCGAATAAATAAAAAGAGAAAAATCTTTGTGTTGTGGTAGTATTTTAATGATGAATTTTACAAGAAGAAACAAATAATATGCAACAGCAAGTGCAGCGAGCTCGATTTTTTGCCCCCGCCTCTGATATGTTAGATTTTCAGAATAAACAACACTGTAGAATTCAGGATCGAGCACAGCGAGCTCTAAAATTTTAGCAGTTCTCCGATTCCTTACGCTTTATTAATACCATTTTAGACGCGTTATTAAAATGATTTTGCCAACTTAGTTAGAAACATGAAGACTTTAAGAGGCGAGCTAGCGAAGCGAGCTCGAAATATTTTTGCACCCGCCTTACTTTGCCGACAGCCTAACAGTTTCAGAATGAATAAGTAAATTAGACTCCAGAATGTAAGAGCGAGAACGAAACGAGCTTGAAAAACTTAGCAATCCTCTGATTTAGTATAGATTTTATTTTTACTATTCATACCTACTGGTAATACCGTCGACCTAAGTTTCTGAACAATTAGTACTTTTATCAACAAGTTAAGGCAATTCTCGCCGCCCCAGGCCATAGCCTTCTTGGCCCAAAGGAAATAAAAACACCATTGCTTGTATCTACAGTGTTTAGGTCCACGCAGGTAAAACCGTGGGATGAATACAAATAAATGAAGAAGCCTGTAAAATGTTAGCCTGCTTCATCACGAAAATTACAAAATTGTGTTTGTTTGAATGCATATCACACATTTAAACTCTAAACTATTCCACCGATTTTGTTGAATCATCTAAAGCAAAATATCATTAATGAAAATGATCTCTCAGCTCTCCGAAAATTTGAATGCTAGGGTAACTAGCGTTATATTTTTTAAAATTTTATGAAGGCTTTGTGTAGAACATCAGACTATCGACCTCAATTATTAGGGTTGTGGGCATGCCCATCGTACGTGCCCACAATGGTGGATCCGCGCTTGAACCTACTTACAAACTATTAGTTGAGCTTCTGCCTATTCTTAAATAAAATAACATTCATGTCATTATTCTAATACAATATACACTACTTTATATCGGGAAAAGCTTACTGAGCGAAAAACAAGTCATGGATCGCAGCTTCATCGCAACATTGTTCGTTTCTGCGCTCAATGAGGTTTAGATTTTGATTCCTTAAATCTTAATATATTAGTGGATTCATAGAATTCTCGTAATATGTCTGTCAGACGGCGCCGCAGCCAGGTTATGGCTGGTCGTACGTATCAGGGCCATCGACAGTTTGTCTCTACAAAATGCGATTCCCCAAACGAACGCATACACGAAGATGAGGCCTGCCATGGACGCTGCCACCACGATGCTGGTGCGTCTACTATGTGACCAATCCAGCACGTCGTAAATGAAACGGTTCCCGTTTCTGAAACGATATAATATGTAGGTACTTACTCAGTGGTAATAGGATAGTGAAACAGCTACTGCTAATATGTCAAATGTCAAATGCCCATGACTAGTCGCATGAAGATGTCAAACTCTACAAGGTGTAAATAGACTCTTCACGAAGCCGTCAACCAAGTATTCTGTACATCAAACTAAATAACCCTACGCAAAAAATATTGCTGGGAATCTTTTCTTTTTGTGGTGGAAAATCACTGTTTACGGTAGAACTCAATGTTACGCACTCAAAACATTATACTGATAAATGCATTAAATAGTACTGAATTCATGAAGGTATTTAAAGTTATCGCATTAAAAATTATGCTTAAAAACATTTGTGAAAAATAGTAATTTGAGCTCCAATATCTCCATAACTAGACATGGTCCGGAACAACAAAATGATTATAATTACTGGGAGGAGAAGTGCCTGTCGGCTTCGTTAAGGGTATTTTTACACCGGTTACATCCAAAGGATTTGTTCGATGACGAAACATAGATCTAAGTTTGAAAACAAATCGTGCTAATGACAATTTTTAATTGTAAGTAGTGACTACTAATAAATGAAGGTTTATGTCATTTGACTGCTATTTTGAAATCCACTCTTGATCATCAAGATTATGTTTCGTCATCATGTTCAATCGTCCAATCCAACACGCTACACTGACCGCTAAGCTGAACGCTACGCTGTGCGCTACGTCGAAAGCTACGCAGAATGCAAAGTGCTACGACGAACGCTAAGCTAAATGCAACCAACGAAGCTACGACGAAAAATGCAATGCATGATGCTAAACCGAACCACGACCGAACGCTATGATGATGTTATGATCTCTACGCTTATCCTTATGCTAAGAGCTCCGGTGATTTCAACGTCATTTGCTTTGCTTATGCCACGCTACCACTACTCACATATCCGTGCCGCCGGCCGCGTAGAAGATGGCGGAGAAGCCAGCGTACCACAGCCCCAAACCGAGCGGCTGGTAGACGTGCAGGAAACGCACGGGCGTGCGCGATAGAAGCAGTTCCACCATGCACACGCACGACGTGATGCCGTGCGTCGACACATCCAGCCAGAACGCGCGAGCACCCATCTCTTCTCGCAACTCTGTAACCATGGAATAAAATTCCTAAAGTCAATATTCTACTACTACTACAACAGCCCATAACGTCCACTGCTGGACATAAGCCTCTCCCATGATGGGAGGAATTTGCCGTAATCTCCACGCTTGGCAGGCGGATTGGAGATCGCAGTGATGAAAGACTAACAGAAAACGCTGCTGCCCATTCTCTGGTCTACGGAGGCGCAAGGTGTTCTGCCTCAGACATTAGTCGCCTTATACGACACCCGTGAGTGTAATGGGTTGGTTCTATTCTACTCTGCCGGATACCACACGGCTAATTCAGGCTAAGTCAATATTCACGGGTCCCAAATTCCCAATTTAGCGATAAATAACGTGCCTTTTTACCTAACTGCGGCGAAGCCCAAAATGACGGCTATTTCATTCATTAGACCTAGGAATGGAATAACCGTAGTTTAATTAAATAAATTAAATAACCTTTACATTTTGCCTAAGAATGTCATTGGGTTCTTAAAATGATCCAAAATCATTTAAACGGAAGCAATTAATAATACCTGGTCTGCATGTTCCTTGTAAGAGTAAGTGGAAATTTTTGCCATGTTGAGGGACATTTTAATATTTTATTATATTATTTGACATGCTAGTAGGTGTTTTTTAAATTGCTATTAAATGCTAGGTAGGTATGTGACATCAAATCAAATTAAATACGTTTATTTTTACACACCCACCAGCACAAGTTATCCTATTAGGTATCAATGCAACTTCTTGAGAGTGAACATAATTTTAATGTCAACTCTGTGTGAGTTTCCGTTTCCGGCCATGAATCTCTGTCACGATAATCCACTGACCTCTATTATAGAGGTCAGTGCGATAATCAGAGCCCGTTTTACTTTTTGCCTTCTCTACGTTTAAAGGCGGCCGAAGAGACCATATTCAGTACTATACACACGTCACCAAGCTAAAATTATTTCTGTTGTGTTAACACGGTACGGAGGTAGGAGGTGTAGCTAGCGAGGTAGGAGACTTACCAGGGTTATACAATAGCAGCCAGTACAGCGAGGTGATCATGATGGAGATGGTGATGGCAATGTTGAACACCGCCCAGTACAAGCTCGCGTACCATGGCAGCGACTTTAGCTCTGAAAATAGACCAGAAATAATTATTGGGCATCAGGCTGAAACAGCATCAGCAATAAAATCGATATGGTCAAAACCCTAAAACACACTCAAGGAAAATGAGGGTCTGAAAGCAACCAACCAGCCTGAAGATTCAGAACTTTCAATCGCAATGTAATTCAATGAGGTCTTTGACAGTCATGTTTAAGAAGTTTAAGAAAAAACACTATCGTTGTCATTGTTCGCAACTTTATCCACCTAATCAAATTTTCGTTCACATGAAACTTTGACTTTGCTTCAAGAGTTCGTTTTGGTGTTTTGAGGCGCTCCCCACATGTAATTTTAGACGTTCAAGAAGTTAGAAGTTCTCAGTTACTTGAATGAATGACTTTTGAATTGATTTCATGTAAATTTTAAACTATGGAAGGATATTTATAAAATTCGTTCCAAATGGGTTAAAGTTTATATTATGGATATTAGCTAAATCATTATCGCCGATGTACCTAGTAGCTTTTCCATTGGGCACACGATTTGTTTTTATAATATAAATTTTATTTTAGGTGTTTCAACTGGCGTTAATAATTGTAACGCACGCGACATTGCAATCATTTATTGTTGCCGCGTTTTAAATTCTATACCAAACTATAATTGTTGATACTATGAATACTCGCACCAGGGGAATACTACAAGTCTATACCATTTAGTGCAATTTGGTAGTGTCGTGGGAGATTAGCGTTACTATCGTTTTCTTAATTTATTAGATTAGCGAGAGATGAGAAAGTTAGCGCGCGGTCAAACTGGGTACCTATACAAAAAGGTGCTAATCGCCACCAATTAAGTAGTTGTTTACGTAATTTCTCAGGAAAGGAGTTAGAGCGGTACAAAATAATGTACTGTTGCCACAGCATGCAGCAGTCTGATGTGCAATACTGACGACATATTTCTATCGTCATTCGTTTTGCTTTGCGGACGCGGTGACGGGAATTAAAGTACTACACTGCCGAAGGCGACGGCAGACCGCACGCGTTTGTGGCATTGCGGTGGATAATATTAATAACCCACAGACCACAGCAATACTCAATAACCGTGAGCGACATCGCGGATGCGATTTTTAAACCGAACGCGGCGTCATCATTTCGACGGGCTTCAGTTCTTCAGTTTCGCAATAGTCATATTTTGCGTAACAGCAAAATATTTACCCACGTCATCTCGCTTTTTTTACATTACGCCAGTGACTGGGTTACCTACTGGTTTGCGGTCTGCGGTCATCGCGTCCGCTCGACTGCAGCGTCAGGCAGCAATGTCGTCATGTACGGGAGCGCTTTCATAGTGACACAGGAATCAGTCGTGTCGCTGCGGTCTGTCTTGGCGAGGTGGAGTGCAGTTGCCCCTTTGGTTTGCTGTGCGGCCGCGTTCGGAACTGTTCCTTTATTTACTTAGCATAAACCTAGACGGTGCTTACCTCAGGGCGTATACACGTAGAAAGCTGGCTACCGGCGCCGATCTGCCAGCGCTTATCGCAACCGGTTCGCGCAGATAGTCGGCGCAGGCAGACTATACTTTGTGCCGAACCAGCAGTGCAAGTACGTAGGAATCGATTCGATAAATCTGACAGTTATTCTCGACAAAATGACTTTTTATCTTTGTTATAAACTCATTTTGTCGAGAATGACTGTCAGATTTATCGAATCGATTCCTACGTACTTGCACGGCAGCGCCGATAAGCAGGTCGGAGACTTGTCGGAGACGTTCGGCGCTTGCACATCGGCGCCGGTAGCCAGCTTTCTACGTGTATACGACCTTAGTGAGCAGATTTATAAAAGGGAAGGGATTCGGTGATAAGATATTTAGGCCAACTTATACTATGTAACACAGTCCGTCAGAATATTTAAAGTCAAATTTAACTATAAATTATTTATCAGGGTTTGGTGAAATTGGATTTAGAACAAATAACTGTGTCAAGTTTCTAGAACGAACAAGGTCAAGTACGAATGGTAATTTAAGGGGGCATAATATAGTTGGTAGTGAATGTTAATGGCAGGTGATAGCTAGTTGCGTCAGACATAATGCTATGTTGCGTATGGGGTCGTCCCACCACGCCACCAGACGTCGACATCGTGGAAATTACGACATTACCTACTGCGTCTCTGCCGGCAGTTGAGTTTTGTTGTTGGATGATTATTGCAGAAAATAAAATTGGTTTATGTTTATGCGGTTTATCGTAGCTATGCCATGTTCTTAATATAATATAGCTACTTACTTACACAACATAAATAATAACAAGTTAACAATTGTTTATTTTCTTGGAGAATAAGTTTATAAATACACACATAATCACCGTTATTTAATCACCTATGACTTCGGGGATTACAAGGCGTGATGTGGTATGAATATGATGTTGTTTTTCAACCGACTTCCAAAAAGAAGAGGTTCTCAATTCGACTGTAGGTAAGTATTTTCTGTACTCTACTGTTACCTCTGAACTTTCGACTGGGTGAACCGATTTTGATGATTCTTTTTTAGGCTGGTGCTTCCCGTGTAGTCCCATTTCAATTTGGTTAAGATCTGATGTTGATCTTCGGAGATATACAATAGAACTCTTCAAAAATAGACGGCAAATGTGCAGTGATTGCTGGAATCGCTTGAACATCACGCCTGTATGCTCTGAGGGGGTACGCAGATGTGTAAAATACACCCAGATTTCGACAGGTTTAGGTATGTTAAGTTCCATTTATTGGGAATACGCCTATTACCATGACATGTATTGTTTTTTTTTTATTTGTAAGGATGTACTTCAAGGACTGTTTGATGAGAGTTTGGTTAGGTTCTGATAATGGGATCCATGACAAAGTAACGGAACTCTTCAATTCTTAGGAGCAAATTAACGATACTCGGCCGAATCTTATATTTAATGTAAAATAAATGAATGGCAAATATTGTTTGGGGACAAATAAAAATGGAAAAATAAAAAAACTTTTTTGCAAAAAATAAAACCGACTTCAAAAAACACAAAAAAGTGAAAAATAACTTTAGCTTCAGAAGTCGGTGACAAAAAAACTAAATCAATCAAACAATGGTCACTGACTTCTGAAGCTAAAGTAAAATTTCACCATTTTGTGTTCTTTGAAGTCGGTTTTATTTTTTGCAAAAAAGTTTTTACCAGTCAGTTTCCATGTTATTCAAAACTAATTCTGACAATAGTTGAGAAATTTTAAGTAAAGAAAAACTAGTAAGTATTTCATTATTAACAGTATAGGTAGATATATATAATATGTAGATACGCTTTTATAACAAGTTACCAAAGTCAGTTACAGAACTGACCGATGTAAATTCAAAAACTAAGCACATCTAACGTGTCCTTATTTTTTAATAAGGACACGTTAGATGTACTGTTAATATTGTGTTAATGTGCTTTTCAGCACATTACAAAATCAAGGACTCGTTGAACTTATAGAAGTTCGACTATAGCCCTTATTTTAGATTCCTATATTTTTTTTTTTTTTACAATAAGTAGTCTATATCAATTTAAACACCTTTTGTTCAGAATAGCAGCACTGATGAAAATATTTGTGGTGTTTAAATTATTAGAAAACTATTTTGTTCAGAATAGCAGCACTGACGACAATATTTGTGTCACATGTTTAATTTAGTCTTTTTAGACGACTGCGCCAGAAGGAGAACCCTCCTGTTATCGAGTTGTGTTTTTCGAGAGTATGTATGTTTGTTTTATTGTTTAGCACGCTCTGTGGCTTGAACGGCTCGATGGATTTTAGCTTGAGAGGTTTCGTTAGATTCGTATTTACTGTGAGAGTGACACTGGGTATAGCAAAATAAAAAAAAAAACAAAATAGCGGATTTTTGGCGCCAAATTCAAATGTTTGGCACGCTCTGCAGCCTGAACGGTTCGATAAAGGGTTCATCATTAGGATTTTAAAATGGTATATCCAAGTAACTAAAAAATGTAAAGGACCCATTGGATGTAATCATTTTAGTCTAGATTATTTATCTAGACTAAAATCATTACATCCAATATGGGTCCCGACTGTTGCAGTCAATATGTCCTGTTTCCTGAACTTGTTTTTTTCTATTCAGTTTTTATTTAAAGTTATTAGTTATTTTTTACGCAGTCGGGTTTTTTTTTTTTTTTTTTAAACCTATTATGTTCTTATCTTTGTATAGATGATGAGAGTTCTTTTTACCTATTGTTTGTGAATGTGTGAACAGTGTAGGCACAGTAAAATTTACTATGCTCTAGGCCTTGTAGATTCCTAGGTGCTTGTTAACTTTTTATCTAGTTTTACGTTTTTGTGTATTAAGCAACGACTTATTGTCGGGCCTACGCTGTCCCCCCCATACTAAAGTACTAATGATGCAACATGATATTATTGTAAAACCAAATAATTTGAAAAGAGTAACCATGGTTTCTTCCCCGTTCTTCTCCATAGGCAACGACCAACCCGAAACGTGCACTTTTTTCTTGACGTTTTATAAGTGCCCAGGTACTTACACATGAATTGTGTGAATTAAAATATTTTGATATTGATTTGTTATCTTTTTTTTTAAATACAAACCAAGAAAAATAAAACAAACTCGCTAATATTAAGATTTTCTATGATACATTGACTTTAAAGTAGGGTACGACCTTGTTTGGTTTTTACGACTATTATATATTTAAATTTTAGATCATGTGAAAATATTATTCTATTATAGGTACCTAATTCACATGAATGTGAGGTAAAGGTATATTATTGTTATTAATATGTTATTATCAAACCAGTGCCTTTTATATATAATAATATTTTAATAATATTTCATTATTAGATTTCATACAAATACGATAAATAAACGACGATGATTATTTGAAATGGAAAAGTATGTCAATAGTAGATATCTAGATCTAAACTGCATAGCTGTATTGAAAATTCGGCCAAGTGCGAATCGGGCTCGCACATAAAGAGTTCCGTAAAACTCCGTAAAAATATTATTTCCCCATATTTTAACATCGGGGATTGGCGGTTGTTTAAAAAACGCAATCCTGCATTTATTTGAAATACAGATAAATTCATATTTATAATAGTACCTAGTTTACACATATTTTTTAATATTGGATTGTAGGTTAAGTAGGAAACAATCTAGGTCATTTAGGAAACCCAGAAGACTCTGTACCTACTTCTAATCTCCAATGTATATAATTGCATATTATGTAACTTGACTCTTGCTACACTCTATGTATTTACTTTTTATCTAACTACGCGCGTAGAGCCGGCTCCGACGAAAGGTTAGTGTGACATAAATAAACAGTCATAACGAAGACGCCAACAAACTTTAGTTAATCTCATTTTCGACCACGTTGACAGCCAGGCAGGTCCTACCGGTTAGCAGTGACGTCTCGACCTGTTTTTTTTTAAGTTCTTATATTTTATCGGAGACTTTTATCCTCATCACAAATCAGCAAGGAGCATTGCTATCTCCGGTGTAGCTTTCGACTTTGGACTGTTTTCGTGTTTCTTTAATTTTTGTTTCTCTTTCCTTCTTGTTCTTAGTATCTACACTGTACATCTTCAACCGTTCCACATGCTTGAAAGTTGGGAGAATTTACTTTCTTCATCAAAAAGCCAAACTCCCGAGATGGGTAGTGACCAGAACGCAATCTATGAAGCAGAACAATATGACACCTACTCATTTCCACGTCCGACCAGTTCTAGGCTGATACACTAACAGCGGCAGGAATATCTGGATATAAACAGCTCTTTTTAACCTTATTCAATCTAAAGGAACCTTTGTCAATATTTATAATTCCGCCATATTCCTCGTGTGACAATAGGACAGCGTTATTGTAAATTAACTTTATTTAATGTTGATTTAGAAGTTGATCACAATGAGCGGATTTGCGTGTAACACGAACATTCGAACAATCGTGGCTTTGTTTTACAAAAGGTAAATCAAGTTACTGTTGAATGGCGATTAAATAGTTTGCGGATGTTATCTATCGTATATTTGCGATTGTAGCTGGTGGCCGTCAAAACATGCATCGCCTTCTTGAATTAATTTTAAACGTATTTCACTGTTGTCCGGTTGAGGGCCAGCGGGAAGTGGACTTGGACATTCATGAATTTACTTTAATTGTTAGAGTATGCCGTTGTTTATTCGAGCGAAAAGTTAAAATATTTAAGTACATTTTTGTATGATAATGGTGTTGATTCTGTTGTGCACAAACTAAACTTAATTTAGGCTATTGCTATCTTTTTCTCTCTGATAAAACGAGAAAGAGACGGACGTCAGCTGTCAAATTTAATTGGAACTAATATTTCCATATAAATGAAGGGTGCACGTAAAAACATGTCGACTAAAAACACGGTGAAGCGCAAGGCATAAACTAGTTTGGCATCTCTAACTTAGTTCATAGCCATAGCCGTCCTTTTCTAGCACTGCCTTTTAGTAAAAGATAACAATAGCCTAAATTAAGTTTAGTTTGTGCACAACATAATTGACACCAATAGCTGACTCGACATACGTAGTTGTCCTGTCCCAGTATTTTCTGGATGTCGACAACAGGGCCTCCTATCCGTTCTGTCTACGAGTATACCAATCAAAATATAGCCATCTTGCAGGTGATTCCAAGTAAAAAAAATACATCACAATCGATCAAGCTCAAGAAGTTTAGGAGGTGAAGAATTACAAACACGCACACAGGAATCAGGAAGAGAAGAAGGAGAGTTATTTGTTTGTTTGAACGCGCTAATCTTTGGAACTGCCAGCAGACAAAATTTGAAAAAAGAAATGGTCAGTTTACGGACGATAATTTTACGTGATAAGGACACAAGAAAACATTGATGATAAATTGCATACTTTTATGAATTAAATTATTATTATTCATGATATTAGTGATTTTAACTTAAAAAACTAAATTTCATCCCCCTTTTCACCCCCTTAAGGATTGAAATTCTAACAACACCGTTGTGTTAGCTTCGAACCATACGCCTAGATAATACATTTTGTGATTTTACTTCGAAAATTAAAGGCTTTCTATACACAAATTCATCCCCTTTTTTAACCATTTGAGGGAGGATTTATCAAAAAACGCTGAGAAACGTGTGAATTAATTTTCAATCGTTAGCATAAACACAAAATTTTAAGATCCTAACTTTAAAATTGGCGGACTTTCACGCAAACTTTCATCCCCTATTTAACTACCTTAGGAGTTGAATTTCGGGGGCCACCACGTGGCCACGGCCACCGTAGGCGCGGGCCTGTGGACGGTGGGCTATGGGCTAGCTCGCCGTCCGTCCGTCTCATGACGACAGGCCGTGTCGACGGCGCGTTCGTATTCCACGCGCGTCTCAAAAAGAGTCAGCAATAGGAAGGGGTCCGCAAGGACCGGTGCCTGCCGGGGTTGCGGGACTGTTCGAAAGATATACCGTGACCTCGGAACACAAAGGGCGATGAAGGAACATGGATGGGTTTTAGTCAGTAAAAGTCTGATACTCCCTCCTGCTCCGCCCAGAGCGGGAGAAGTAATTTGATGATTTCCCATCAGAAAAAAAAAGGGGTTGAATATATAAAAAACCTTCCTTATTCCTTGTCTACATTAAAAAGGGAACCACTGTGCAAAATTTCAGTTTTCTAAGTCCAAGGGTTTGGGCTGGGCGTTGATCGTCTGACGCGCGGAGAACGGTGTGACACATTTTCGTGCAGCCGGCGTTCATCGATTTATAAGACGTTATTAAGTCAAAAAAAATAACAAAACATTTGATAGCTCTATTCTTGAGGCAGGTTACCTACAGGCTATATTACATCACGCTACGACTGTTGGGGGCCGAGTAGGCAAATAACATCAGATACGGCGAATGAAAATGCGAGGCACTGCTACTTAGTTTTCAAAATAAAGATGAACTTGAATTTATTGACATCGCAAGGAATGTCTTCTTGTTCATTCTGATAAATGTTAATAAATTATTAGTTTATGACTGTACCTACGAGTTTTGCTTCTTGAAAGGTTAAATTGAACAAGACTCATTGTTTTTAAAAGAACAGTTGGTATGTAGTAACTGAAATTAGTATTTCCCACATCTCATGTTGACGATATTTATGCTTTATTATGGAAAAGCGTTATATTCGGTTTTCTTGAAGATCAAGATTTAAAGAGAGAGTGGGTCTTTTAGTAAACCACAACGATATTCCCAACGTTTTTCTCAGCCTTGTCTTTTCTATTGTCAGTAACGTTGTACCCAAGTTAATTTAGACTTTTTTAGACTTTGGTAGTTCTGCCGTCTTCCGATAAGAAAATGATTTGGAGTAGGAGATGGATAGGTCACTAATTAAATCATGTCGCGTCATGATGATTATCAACGTCATTACTCAAACTGAGAACAGTTTCCACAAAGATAGCTACTCTTGCAGGATCTTGTAGCAAGCGGCTTCAAGATTTGGATGACTTGCTTTGAACACTTGAGTACCTAGGCTTTAACAAGTCAAGCTGTATTCATTGATGCAAACTATGCCCTCGTAATATGAAGTGGAAGGTTTTACTGAGACTAAAATTAAAACGATAGAAGTTATAGATATCAAATAGCTTACCGTATGACTTGTTGTAAAGAGCCTCGAAGGACACAGTGATTCCACATATTAGCATACCCACGACCAGCAACAAGCCCCAGTTCGTGAGGTATATCAGCCAGTAAGGGTTGGGGGCTTCCACCAAAGACCAGGTGAGGATGGCCAGCGCTACTCCTGTCAACAGCATCCTGAACACCAGCATTGGTATCGGCGACTCTCCTCGTTGCCATGACGACGCGTAAAAATCGCTCAGCTTTTCGTTCGTCGACACCCATAGGGCCGATAGAGACAAACTTTTCCTAGAAATTTTCACCATTTTGATCACTTAAATATTAAACACTGACACTTTTAGCAGAGGTAACACATATCCCTGCATTCAACACGCAGGAGACTAAGATAAGTTCAATCACTTCAGATAATAATCTATTTAGTAACGCGCACCGCACTACAGCTGAAAACCGTACGTCGCCGTCTTGAGCGAGTGAGTTGACGATGGGCCGTTATCTTAAGACTAATTTAATCCTATGTGTGTCTTACAATTAGCTGTTATAGTGCAATTAAATATAGTTTGAATCTAGGCAAACCTAAGCACAATTGATTTGGTAAATAAATTTAATAAAGCAGAAGGATGATGTATAATGAGCTCTTTTTCATAACACAAATTGAAATAAGAGATTTAATACGAGCGTAATTAATATAAAAGTTCGCGCGTGATGTCGTCGGTGCGGTTGCGCGAGCGCAGCGCAGGCGCGCAGAGACGCAGATGTAGACTGGCGGCGCGGGCGACCAGCACAGCAGGGCGGCGGCGGCGCACCTACAACACCTCGCTGTACTTGCGTAAACTATAACCTCACTTATGTAATGCAATTTTAGTTGTTTTCTAAACCCGAACTTGGTCGTATTGTGTCAACGCTTTACAATTAAATAATTCGGAATTTTGTTCGCGAATTAATCAGTATAAGTACCAACATATGTATTGAATACGGTTACTATATTTATGTAACTAAGTTAGGAAATTAGTTTGGCTAGTAGGTAATTTTTGCAGTTCAGTTTATTGTTAGCAGGTACCTTTACCTCTACCTACCTCTAATGTAAACTTAACATAAAGTTAAACATAAAATTATACTCGTACATAACAAGAATCGTCAATCAAATGAGATCTGTATTTTTTGCGTTGTTTGTTATGACACATAATTTACATAAGTTGGTACGTAATTCGGTATTTATTGTTGAATTGAAAGAAGGCATACAGCCTCCACATAATTTGAGTAACTTAGGTACTCCGGTACATTTTTGGATACCCTTCTAGAAGGCCAATGTTTTGGGGCCATGGCCTGTTAAGATTGAAGTAACTAACTGAACTATACCTATATACGTAATACTAGTCAAACAATGTGATGAAAAATGTCTCAGAAGGGCATTTTGGAGAACGTCAGTTGCAGCTTTGAGATTAAAATGTTTGTGTAAAAACGCTATGCTTTTACGCAATGACTAAGACAAAAGATTTCTTTCTCATGAACTGACTAAGACAAAAGATTTTGTTAGTTAGCCTAATACCGGAATCAGTATTCACAATAATCTGTTTGGATTCAGATCTGTGTCAAGGTGCGATCCTTATTGAATGATTTGGTTGCTTTTGAAATACTGAGAACTTCAGAATGATTCATGCCACTACATAAGAACTTACCTACGCTGTAGCTAGTCGATTTCCGTATATGGAATAAAGTGACATACGTAAGATTGGAAATACCAATAGAGCAAGTTCCCAGGGCCGCCAGACCTTATTTTCTCATGAACAAAATGTGTGGCATCAAGTAGTGTTCGTATGTACTTTGAACGTATGCTAATTTTTAGATATCAGGTGCTAAAGTTGCGTAAAAATAATAGGTACATTTTTTTTTTAAAGGACGAGTGCTGTTTTTTAATATGTTGTAAAGAATATTGTTAAAAAAATATTTTTAACACTTCCAAATGCTTCAGGTCGGCAGAAATTTCTGCCAAGCACTTCGAAGCACGGAAAAAAAGATGTGATTTATATAGTCCGATAGTCTGAGACTTAATTTTTATATTTGATACTCAGGAAATCATTTCAGTACTTATTTTAAGCCAGACCAATCATAGTTGGGCCAAACATCCCCCAGACACAATTAAAATGTCGCTGTATGAGCGCATTGGTTTATTGATCTTATACAAAAATGATAAATTGCGACCCTACAATTGTTCTGACTGCTTGACTATTAAAAAAACCCTCTAAGTATCAAAATATTAAAAAAAATAGACTGACGTGATATTTCACATTATTTTTTCCGCGCTTTAAAGCGTCTGGCAGAAATTGCCGTCAACGGGCGGTGTCAGGCAGTGTTGGTTAATAGTTTTTAACAATGTTCTCTGTAACATAATTATATAAAAAACAGCACTCAGGCTATAAGAAAAAATAGTATTATTTTTACGCAAATTTAGCAACTAATATCTAAAAATTGGCCGTTGGTACAAGTTAGCAGGATACATACGTTCACAGTACATACTAATACTCGTACTAGTTGATGCCACACATTTCCTGAGAAAAAAAGTAAGGTCTGGCAGCTCTGGGATCTTGGACCACAAGTCATTGTCATATGACGAAGGTAACTTTAAAAAAAATATGGGTAGGTGGGTTGTTAACGAAATGACTCGATTATGAAGTCTCGTTGGTCTAGTATAAGTGGTCACAAGCGCTCCTGCTGATAAGATTTTCGATTTCAGGTTGAGCAAAGAGTGATCGGTTTTTTATATCAGGAATTTCTAACAGCCACAGTCTGGCTTTGAGTCCGGTTTATTAGCCATCGGTTAGGGATTAGGGGGCAACTCGTACCCCTTTGAAATTGGGACCAGGGACCAAATCCACCTTTTTTAGTTTAGCTAGCACATCAAACATAAACATAACTGGTGGAATGAGGGTGTACTATGGTACACCTCTAACTAACCTTTCAGAAACTTCAGGCATGATGTTATAATATCTTCTTAAAGAATTAAGTATGTGTAGTTGCAGGTCTCCACTGAACTGTAAAGACTTGACCACAGCTGTTAACTGCTGCGCAGTAGGTACTACCGACCTACTTATGCTGTATAAACCTGCACGTCAAGTTGATTTACTTTATGATTAAGCGTATTATGGCTCTGACGGTCTGAGGTGAGTTTGAATTGCACAGGCGTTTTAAGTGTTCATAGCGGACAGTCGAGTGTGTTGAAACTGAAATAAGTATAAAATTGTTAATTATTCAAACAGGTTTTTTAATTTTATTTAAGTGTGTTGCGATTAGTGGCTTTTCTAGGTGAGGAGTATAGTTAATATTGAGTTTATACTGTTGGCCCACAAATGTCATTTTAAAAAAAACTGCAGTATTTGGAATCATAAAAAAAACGTGAGTTTTGTATTTCTACCTGATGTTAAATGTAGACGAAAATAGGAATGTACTGCAGTTAGCGGCTACCGATGATTAAATGTAATAAGTACTAAATTTAAAGATAGCCTAATAAGAACATTTTCCTAAAGAATTAAATACGATACGTGCTACAAAAGTTCAATACATACACGGTCAAAATGTATGGAACAGCTGTGGAGAGGGGGTCAGAATGATATACTGTCCATTTGTGTGCGTCGGTGTCGGGACTCCATCGTGTCATGTGACTGTTCCTAAATTACCCCAGGCTGATAAAATTTTCGTTTTTCCTAATTCATGCTAGTATATTAGTATTAAGGTCAGTTTTCCCCTGAGACTAAATAGACTTCATAATTTAAAAACGATATCTTGGGGAAATACAGTTATTTTGAGTAAATGTACATAAACCTGATAGGCATAAATATGTATGATGTAATGCGGGTATTTTGTTAAAAGAATAAGTATATGCTTTAAAAATTTACATAATTGCGATAAAATTTAACTACCGTAACTTTTTAATTACTATTATATTTCCCTGTTCACGAAAATAAACTTATTATTGGGTTCTTATGGGTACTTACGTAAGTACATGATCAATTAGTTCATAACTCATTATTGATACAAATATAAAGCGCATCAGATTTTATTTCTCATACACATTGAACTGGTTATTTATTCACTTTTGTGAAAAATATGAACTATCAAGTTGACGTGAGGAATGACGTTGAGTTTACCATAAAAACTCTTTAAAACAAAAAAAAAACTCTTTGTAGGGCAGTCGCTATATATACCTTAGGGTCAGTTCACACCCTGCTGCTGATGCTATCTCGTCGCGTCTCGGTACGAACTGACCCATAAGGGTTGGGCAGGTTGTATGTTGATTAAAATATCGTTCGCGACTGTAAGACATATGTAGTTCATCATCATCATCATTTCAGCCGAAAGACGTCCACTGCTGAACATAGGCCTCCCCCAAGTGTCGCCACATTGACCGGTCCCGTGCGACTCGCATCCAACGGATTCCCGCAACCTACACCAGGTCATCGGTCCACATAGTGGGAGGTCTTCCAACGCAACGTCTTCCGGTTCGCGGTCCCCACTCCAGAACTTTTAGGCCCCATCGGCCATCCGTTCTGCGAGCAATGTGCCCTGCCCACTGCCACTTAAGTTTGGCAATTCTTCGGGCTACATCGGTGACCCTGGTTCTCTTGCGGATGTCTTCATTTCTGATTCGATCACGCAAAGAAACTCCGAGCATTGCCCTATCCATTGCCCTTTGGGTGACTTTAAGCCTTCTCATAAGGCCCATTGTAAGCGACCACGTTTCGGTTCCGTATGTAATCACTGGCAACACACACTGGTCATACACTTTCGTCTTGAGACACTGCGGTAAGTTGGACGAGAAGATACCGCGCAGCTTCCCGAATGCTGCCCAGCCGAGTCGGATTCGATGATTGACCTCTTTCTCGAAGTTAGACCTACCTAACTGGACCGTTTGTCCCAGGTACACATAATCGTCCACAGCTTCGAGTGTAGTGTTTCCGATTTTAATAGGAGTGGGTGTTACATGGGCATTCAACATGACCTTGGTTTTGTCCATGTTCATTTTTAGCCCCACGCTTTCGGAAGCTCTACTGAGGTCATCGAGCATTGTACTGAGGTCCTCCATGGTCTCAGCCATGACCACTATATCGTCGGTAAACCGAAGGTGAGTGATGTACTCGCCATTGACGTTGATGCCTAGCCCTCTCCAGTCCAGAACCTTGAAGACATCCTCCAGTGCAGCAGTGAACAGTTTCGGAGATATGACGTCTCCCTGTCTCACACCTTGCTGCAGAAGAATAGGTTCCGAGGCTTGGTCCTGAAGTCGGACTGACATGGTGGCGTTTTTGTACGAACACTTTAACACCTCGATGTACCGATAGTCGATTTGGCACCGTTGGAGAGACTGCAGTACAGCCCAGGTCTCGATCGAATCGAAGGCTTTCTCGTAGTCCACAAACGCTAAACAGAGAGGCAGGTTATACTCTTCGGTCTTCTGTATAACCTGCCGCAGCGTATGTATACGGGCACGGTGCTAAAGCCTTTTCGGAAACCGGCTTTTTCGGGAGGCTGAAAATCGTCAAAACTGCGCGCGAGACGATTCGTGATGACTCTTGAAAACATGGCAACAACTTGTAGACATGGCTTAGAAGTGAGATGGGCCCATAATTCTTCAGACGGACATTGTTACCGTTCTTGAAGAAGAGTACCACCACACCCCTGCACCATACCTGTGGCGTTTTTCCCTCGAGTATGACGGAATTAAACAGCTTGATGATGATGATGATGATGATATGTAGTTACAGAATTATAATTATCAAAATCATTAATACAACCCTCCAAGTTCATAAAAGTCGAGGAATGACTTTGACCTTGAAAAAGCCCTTGCCTTTACCTTAATTGGACTGCTTCGTTCCGAAGTATTATTATGTACTTCGCAGTAACCGTCTATTTAAACAAATAAATACAAAATACAGTTTTAAATTATTTTATTGTCAACAGTTTGTAACAGTAATTTGCATGACCTAAGAAAGCTGGTAAAGTACATAAATGAACATAAAGAATAATGTAAAAAACCTTTGTAATTTCATTTCTAAACAGTGTATGGATATACCTACAACTTCACAGAAGTATTAGGATTCCCATCAGGATAAATAAACTAAACTACTTAATGTGACTACTGCAACAATAAATCTGATCTTAATCAGCCACATCGCTTCTCGAAAATAATAATAAAAAGAAGCATTGAGCTTTGTTGTCTTGTTCTTCATTTTTCACAACACTAATGGTAAGTAAGTCTGCATGTTTGGGATTGCAGCGGCGCTATGTCACCTCGCTTTATGGTCGAGATTATCTGGGGAAGTAATACAAAATTCATATTTAACAGTAAAAAAAATGGTGATGAGGAAAATCCCGATTTACCTCTCGAGAGCCTCGCCTAGCCTCGCGAGAAGTTGTTATGCAACTGAACTCGATCTTTCGCCGTATGAAACAACATATATTACAAAGTACCTACTACCTATATGCACTGCTGTCCCATTAACTGCATCCTTAAATTAGTGTACACGTCCATCCTATGCGGCAGTCCTAGGTTGTCGTAGAGGCAAGCCTTCATCGGCGCGCGCGGTGGCGGCCCCCCGCACGCAGCGCCTAGCGCACGCGTCCCGCGCCAGCGTCAGGCCCAGGGTCACCAGGAACAGGACCGCCAGCAGCAGCGTGGTGAGGAACACCACTAGAATCGTCGTACCCGGATCCGACCAGTTCACCACTGGGTAAATGTAGGCGTTTCCTTTTCTGAAACAAGGTGAATTGTTTGTGTTTGAGGTTACCAGCTAACAGACAAAGACAAAGATATTTATTCGTCGGATATAGTAGGCACAGAGTTGTTAAAAAAATAAAAATAGCAGGACATGACATATCCGCCGCTAGACGCGGCATACGAATATTTATGCATATTCCCTATTATTTAATAATAGGGAATATTTATGCATATTCCCATCATTTAATAATATATGCATAAATTTTCTTTTTTTTATTTCGATAAGGAATGTTAAAGTACTTTAAAAATAATTAAATAAATTAGACAAAGTAACGCGCCTGCTTGGGTTCGCATCCACGAGCTATCCTCGCAAGCGCGAGGATAGCTCGTGGATAGCCCCCACTGCTCTTCTAGGTTAGGCGTAAAAGTATAATACGCATGTACCTCGATTTCGTAATGAGTTTGTGATGCTAACTATCATGGGAACGCATACCAATATTGGTGGACTGTGGGTAGCCAGTCCACCAATATTGGTATGCGTTCCGCTAGTCCGTTGTGCTTCTACCTGACCAGGGATAGGTATATTATTATGTTGTTTACATGACAAACAATTTGAAAAATACTTAGGCTGGATGTTACAAACCACTAATTATATATTTACCTACGATTCATGTGAATATAAAAGTCGTTTCCTATCACGAGTAAGTAATCATAAAAACGTCTGCAATGTTAACAAACGCTCTTGGCATCATTACCTACATACTTATATACACATAGCTACCTCTACGTAAGTATATAAAGCAAACAAAGTCAAATCAATTATGTACACGTCTGCTTGCATGCTCCTTATAATCTAGGAAACTTAAACTGAATAAAAACAAGTTCTAATAGAAGAATCTGAAGGATGCAACTGATGTTTTCTACAACAACTCAAAACATAAAATAAGTAGGAACGTCCGTCGTGCATGCTGTTTAAGTTGGTTCAATTATGAAGCATTTCATTATTTCTGAAAATACAAGAGTTAAAGAGTATTACCTAAAATATGAAGGATTTTATAACAGCGCGGGTTTTGGATAATGCACCTTAGTAATGCATGTTATGCTAAGGCTATGTCTGGGCTTTAAATATCTGGTGACTGGCGAGTGACCGTTATTTACTTAATCTTTTCATAACAATTTCAGTCTTTCACATGAGTGTTCTCATACAACACAACAACTTACGGTTACTACCGGTTAATCTTCATTATGAAGCCCTAGGAAATGTTTATAAAACAGGTCGATGAGAAAAAATCTTCTGAAGCAGATTGTTACGTAGCCAAATCAGACATACAATCAACAGCAGTACCTACCTTCTAGAAACGGTACAATGAATAACATTAGGGTGCTTATTAATTGGCTGTAGGATAAAAAATCAAGAGACTTAAAGACTTGCTTGCTTTTCGTACACGCACGCGTGTGTTGGTTGGTCTTGTGTTTATTGGAACGTGTCCGATTCAAGTAAATTAATAAAACTTACACCATCGAAAACCGGTGATTGCCGACATAAATATCAAAGTAACATGCATATGGCATATGTAAATGGAAGATAAACACACTGTAAGTCGTGTGTTATCATTCTCAGAAACGAGTCTTACTACCATAGTAGAATGACTCGTTTGTCCACTCGGTTGTCTTGTTTGTCCTACTGATTCTTACATTGCATATATGTAGGACAAGAAAATATTTAAATAAAAAGAAAATTATTCCATATACGAACATTGATCAGTCGTCGTGAATAGTTGTTATGTGATTTAATTTCATATCTGTTGGATGAGTAGGTGTGTGGGAAAACCTCAGAAGCCCGCGTCTATAATAATAATATACAATTAGCATTCCTAACAAATAGCTCATTATGAGCTTATGATTATGAGTTTTCATTCCTTGTTAGGGTTCCGTAGTCCTAACAAGGAACCCTTGTAGTTTCGTCATGGCCGTCTGTCCGTCCGTCTATCCGAGGTTTTGCTAAGAGACCGTTAGTATTAGAAAGCTGTAATTTTGTAGGGGTGTGTGTGGCTTGGCCATGTCGCTACATTCACTTGGGCGTAAGGTGAAAAAATTATCCACTGTTCATTACTTTTCTGTTTAACAATTATTGTTCTTGTAGTAACGAAACGGCCAAGCCACATATTTTGACTAAGGTGTTGAGTTTGTGATGTTAGACCTTGTAGAGTTAGGGCTTGTAGAAATAGAAGCTGGGCTCTACATGAGATCTTATAACTTTTTGACCGGGCGAGTCATATGGTTTCGTCTTGGCAACATTTTACATGAAAATGTTTTTGGTGGGATATCAATTACGCTGACAAGGTGGTAAAATAAATTTTAAGAAAATAATTTTTTTTTACGTAGCTCGCCTACATGTGAAGTGGGGATGAATTTTTATTTCGTCGTCTACCCCATAGAGTGGGGTATCGTTGAATAGGTCTTTTAAAATGACTTTGGGGATGCTAACACTATTTTTAGATTTAATAGTCCATTTACGAAATATATAAATAAAATAATATGCAAATTTTTGTTCCAGTCTCCCCCCTCTAAAAGCTAAACTGCTGGTTTGAAAAATCTGGAAAAATTCATGATGATAGTAAATTTTATGAACTTTAAAGGAAAATTATAGCGGTTAAGATAACTTTATTAGTTTAGTCGTTGAACTTGGGTGGTGGATAATTTTGTAATACCAAATACAAAATCCTTAGAATAAAGCGTTCTATATTGTGAAGCCTGTACGGCGCGTGGCCCAACACGCACTTGGCCGGTTTTTATTTCTAGTTTTGAAAAATTTCAGATGCTCATCTCTATACCTAAGTGCAGAGCTGTGCAAGTAGGTACCTACAACTCCATAATTACATATTATATATTTTAACAGACAGTTTAACAAAAATAACAGCCAAAATAAACTGAATACTACTCACATTAACAAGGAAGGTCCATCAAAACCAATATATATAACTGAAATCCTGACCCTTAAAGCACAACGCCTTTATTACTTTGCTAGAAACTATGCTAAGGATAACGGCTACAAATTTTGTTGGACGTCATTCGGAAAAGTTTTTCTACGAAAAGTTGAAGGCGGTAAGCAAATTTTGATTAAGGGCGAATATGACATCACCAACCTTCGTCTGGAAAAATGACTAGCGGTTATCTCAGGTTTTCTCTATTGTAATAATATTAACATAATTTTCTGTTACCTATTGATGTCTCTCATAATACTGTTAGTTAATTATAATGTTTTATCTGTCCAACCCAAACCTACACTTTTTCAGTGCACACTACAACACAATTACACATTTCACATCCTCACTCACAACCATATATACCAGGTAATGCATCACACAAATAGAATTGTAAATTTACCAAGTGACAAGACCAGTCCTGAACAATCCCGATCATTCCATTATTACAAATATTTATTTGATAAAACACCAATTTTAAGTGACATTATTTTCAAATCTTTTCCCAATGGCTAATAATTCAAATATCATTTTATTCGATTTAGATACTATCTCTGTGGCAAATAGCTATTTTTGTGACCCTGAAACTTGTAATTCTGTGTTACATAGCACTGCAAAGTCCTTGAAAATCATAAGACAAAACATTCGCAGTATTTACAAGAACTTCGATAATTTTCAGGCACAACTTGCCAGATACTCCTTTGACATCGACATTATAATCCTTACTGAATGCTGGCTTAATGAACACAAACCTATTCCTATTATTGATAACTACGAATCTTTTTCATCCAAGACCAGGCTTAATCAAAATGGTGGCATCGTTATTTATGTCAGAAAAAATATAAAATGCACTGTTGAAGAACCTGAGTCCAGTGACGCTAGTTTTCTATTGCTTCAAGTTTACCCTGATATTAACATATTAGCTGTGTATAGATCCCCATCTGTACACTGTACAAATAGCTTTCTCACTTCGTTGGATGCAATTATACGTCCTACTAAAGCTAAACATATAATTATAGCTGGCGACATCAATATCGATATTAAATCGAACAACACTGACAGAAACAGTGCGGCTTACCTTAATCCAACTGCAGAACTATGACTACTTCCAGCACACACCTATCCAACAAGGCTTGCAAACTGTCTGGATCATATTATGGTGAACACATCCTATTCCGCTGCGGCCTGTGGCTTTGTGATAGATTCAACCGTGACTGATCACGCCTCATGTCAGGATTTCGGCAACAAAGGCTTAGGAGGACGCCTTTGTTGCCGAAATCCTGACATTAGCAGAAATAATGTGTACAAAAAAGTTGATTATGATGCTGTCATTGCACACTTGCAAGCTGTTGATTTTTCCTTTACAAACAGTGATTCTGACGCAAACGATGCCGCCGCTCTTTTTGTTGATCATCTTTCAAGTGCATTAACACAACACTCGATCATAATTTCCAGACCCTGTAGGAAAAGATTGCTTAAACCCTGGCTTACCCCTGGAATACTACGATGTATGAAAAGGTTCTAAACAAAAGGCTCACAAACTTTCTGCAACACAATAAGATACTGTCAGAAGCCCAATTTGGCTTTAGGTCGGGAAAAAGCATTGAAGATGCCGTAAACCAATTGGTAGATCACGTCATGCTAAAAATAGATCAAAAACAGAAATGCGTCGGCATATTTCTCGATCTGGCCAAAGCTTTCGACACCGTCATGATTTCTCTCCTAGTGGAAAAGTTAGATAAGATTGGTATTCGTGGAAATGCTCTAAGCATTTTTAAGGATTTTCTCTGTGACCGTACGCAAAGAGTTAAAATAAAAGAATACGTTAGCTCTGATGCTGGGGTTACCTATGGCGTCCCACAAGGCAGTATACTTGGCCCAAGTCTCTTCTTGATTTACATAAATGACCTGTGTCAGTTGCCACTTGTAAACGGCAAGATCGTTACCTATGCTGACGATACGGCATTAATATTCCATGGAGGGACCTGGGACGAAGTTCGACGAAGCGCCGAACTGGGACTGCATAGGGTAAGCCATTGGCTGAGATCTAACCGACTCACTTTGAACCTTTCCAAATCCACTTTTCTCCAATTCTCTTTTTCAAAAACGAAACCTGCCAATTTAGATATTAGATTACATGATTGCAACTTAGCTTCTTCAACGTCATGTTCATGCTCTACTATCACTAAGTCTACACATGTAAAATACCTTGGTGTGATTCTGGATGAAAAACTTGGCTGGCGACAGCACATAGACCTCACCACAACGCGTATCAGAAAACTTATTTGGGCATTTAAAAAACTTAGACACGTAGCAGACTTCGAACTCCTTCGCACTGTGTACTATGCGCTCGTGCAGTCAGTCGTGGGATATTGTGTTACTGTATGGGGGGGTGGATGCAAGACTTTTATGATTCACCTGGAACGGGCCAAAGATCTCTGCTTAAAGTCATGACTTTCAGACCCTTTAGATTTCCCGCCAGTCTTATACGAGAAGTGTGAAGTACTCACAGTAAGACAGAATTATATTCTACAAGTGGTTTGTAAGCAGCACAGTATTACCCCTTATAATGCACAAAGTAATAAGAAGCGCTCTATAAAAAACGTTTGCTTACCTTTACGCTGTCACACGGCGTCCGCTAGGCGACAGCGGGTATTTCTTTCCGCTTTTCTTTATAATAAATTAAATAAAATCCTCAACATAAATCCCCTAACGACTCGTGAAACAAAAAAGCAGGTAAAAATCTGGCTACTGACACAGGACTACAACTCTACTGAAAATTTACTGCAATCAACATAAATAATTAAGAACACAATTAAATGGTATTCACACACATACACACACACATACACATACACACTCCCACTCACACCCAGGCCCACATGCTATTATTTTACCACAATCATTATTTTTTAAATTATTGTTTTGATTCAATTATTAATCTAAATTTTTAATCCTGATTTTATTCTAATTCTATTTTTAGTGCATAAGTAATAAATAACCTAAATGTAAAATTATAACTATTGAACTTAATTTTAAGTAATTTAATTTTGTCACCTTTTGCTGAATAAAACTTGCCCAATTGTAAATCAAATGGAAGAAGTCACTGGCTCTTGAAATACAGGTATTCTAACCTAGCTCTGGAGTCAGGGTCTCACATTTTTCTGTAACCTGTTTTTATGCCAATAAAGAAATTATTATTAATTGTTATTAAAAAAAATATATATATTATATAGAGAGGTAGGTAGCGCAGAGTTTAACGCTGAGGCGGGCCCTGGAAGGCAAAGGACTAGATATTGATGTAACCAATTTTTACTCAAAGTTTGGTTTGTTTAGTTATTTCTTATTTCTGAAAAGTCGGTTGCCCATCCCGAAATCAAACCAATTTTAATGTGAAAGAACATTCTGCATTTTTATCTTTAACAAACTATATGATTTAGTTATTGTTACTTTATAAAGCTTTGGCTATTGCCAGAGCTTCGCTATTAAGTAATCCTTCGGGCTTGTATGTTGTCCATCTGTACAAAATCATTGATTCTGTCTCAATATAACGCAGTGTTATAACTTGTTTCCACTAAAAATAGATATTGCACCGGCTTGGACACAGACGTTTATCGCTGCGGTTTGAACTCATTTTGTTCGATTTTACTTGATCCTGGTCTTGAGGTACCTACGCAAGTTTCTAAAAAAATAGGTATTAGATCCTTCCCAAACAGGTTAGTCTAATAAGCGCAAAACGTCTGAACTATGATCTGTTTTGATGTTTCCCTATATTGTGAGATTCATAGAAACCTAGCTGCTGTTAGATCTGAGGCCCTAGTCACTAACGTTTCGTCCGTATATTCGGATCTATCCGTCTCTCTCACTCGCATTCATCTGCAGACGTGAGCGAGAGAGACGGATAGGTCCGAATATACGGACGAAACGTTAGAGAGTAGGGCACCTGGATCTTCTCACCAACGCAATTAAATAATTATCCGTGCCTGGGTCACTATTCTGAGAAGAAATCAAGAAAATTATGTTTTAAATATATTCCGATATTGCTATGATTGCTCAGGGTCCTAGAATATATTATCGAAGCTATGTCATTTGTGAGAATTGTTGCACGTTATTCAGGGCTGCCAAACTGCTTGCAATTTCTGACTTTTTTAGTACTCCAACCAGGGTTGGTCCCATAGAAGTTTTTGTTCAGTATTAGAAATCATCATCAATCAAGTGTTTTGTGTAAAATGGCTATTTTCTTGCTAATTGTAATTTTTTCTGAAAATCAATGAATGGGAATCAAAATTTTACGAAATGGAGTCTGCTCTGTCCATTTTTGTGTAGCTACAACGGTTAAGGTACTTCCCCGTTGAAAGTTTCCAACAAGGGTGGAAATGGAATATTATGTCTTGCTTGTGACATGGACAAACAACCTTTTTAAAAAAATTCTAATCCTACGTTGAGTCATCCCTTTCTTCCCAAGCTAGTACAATGGGTGCTACATGTGTAAGGACGTTACTTGCGTCAGAGAATAATGTTTTGGTTTCCTACGAGTCTTCCAAAGTACCTACAATCTGATGGATTCTCAGGTCTACCGGATGTCGTTGAGAGAGTTTATAACTTTGTGACCACTACGTACAAAAGTACATCTTAAAAGATAGCCAGAAAGACATGAACGATGCCTAAAATTAAAACACCATCTTTACTAACTCAGCGTAGTTGGCGATAGGTGGGTCTATGGTATTTATTTTGAGAACCAGTAAATCCATGAACTTGATTTCTGAGCTTTGTCCAAAAGGAGTAATTAAGATCGAAATATTAGTATCTATTTAAAGCAATCTTACGTGTCTGTGCCACCGGCGAAGTGGTAGATGAGGCTGAACGTCACGTAGAGGATGCCGAAGACCAGCGGCTGGTAGATGTGCAGCAGTCGCACAGGGTGCGCGCTGCTGCACAGGACCAGCAGCATTAGCAGCGAGTTGAGCGCGTGCACCAATACGTCCAGGACATGGTTCTGCTCCTCTTCGATACCAGCTGTCAACGAACAGATTGTTGATCATTTGCGAATGATACTCGCGCAGAATAGGAAAGTTTGGCATTAAGTACAGAATGCCTATACTCAATAGTCTGCTGAAAGTGGTTGTGAATGACTGCTGTTATGACATCTACTGAGTTAATAAGCGATAACAAAACGTTGAGTTGCGCCTCATCTAGCCACAAGGAATCGCACTTTTCCATGCCAGGGGCACCCTATCCTTTTCTGTCATTCAGAACCGTCATTTGCAAGAACGAGAAACTGGTGGCCTACCATGACGTCTTAAAGCAGGATCGTTTTAATCTTGTTCCAATGTGGGTAAGAGACGGGGCTATAGAGGACGTCTAGCGCCATCTCTTTCCCACACTCGAACAAGATTAAAACGATCCTGCTTTAAGACGTCACGGTAGGCCACCGAGCGGGAATACTGTCGCACGCGGCAGCGTCGACGATGCGTTCAAAAGGTTGGTTTATATCCCGACGAGTGGTCCTCAGCCCTTCTCCTCCACGTTATAATGCGCATAGCCAAAGTGTGGAATCTTTGCCGGCCACCTGGTTCCGTCCCACAATTAAAGCCAGAGCCTTCAAAGCAAGAGTGAACCTATCTTCGGGTACGTTCGTTCCATCATAGAACTCATTCATTGCCTTCCATCAGGTGTGATCAAAGTCAAGAACAGGCCCATTTTGCAATAAAAAAAAGGTTCATCCCTTTTTACACATTATATACATTTGTACCTAAAGGAAAAGTAAAGCAAAACACTGTCATCATAAGCGTTTTGCTAAACATTATCATGCACCTTTGAAATGAGATGAATTGAGTACTTAGAAACTTAGATCATTACCAACCAAGTAGGTATTTAATAAAACAAAATTGAACCAAAACACTAACCTGAGTATAGTACAGTCCAGTAAAATATTGTGATCATGAAGGAAAAGGGTACGGCAATGTTGAAAAGTGTCCAGTAGACCTTCACGTACCATGGCAGCTTGAACTCGGTGCCTGACGGATTTCATACGCAACATATTACTCAGTGAAGATTATTTTATCAGGCGTTGTTGTTGCATTTTGAAACAGCTTTACTATATTCGCATCTATGTAGATTGGTTTGCCGGCAAAACGATTCACTCGATGAGAAAAGAAAGTGTTATCGACGAAACTGTCGAAAGTGAATCGTTCTGTCGACGAACCGTCGTCGGGGATGCGAATGTCGTAGAAGTGTAGATAAAACTGTTTCAGAATCTTGCTGGTGTACGCATAGCCCTAAAAATACAAGGTCAGGTATGCCATGATAGCAATTGAATAATAAACGTTTGCTGATAATTTAGAACTTTAAGGAAAACAGATTACATAAGTATCATTACACATAATATTATAACACTTAAATGAGTATGAAGTTTCAACCATAGGTTTAAAAAAAGAATTTCAAGAAAAAAACTAAATTTTTGTTACTTACTTATTGGTCCGTATAAGTAACAGCGCACTGACACCCAAGTAGCGAATCCAGTGGTAAGGATGATGCTCGTCAAGCCCCAGTGAGTTAAGTAGATGAACCAGTATGCGAACGTTCCACTTGTTATGTATATTATCACAGAGGTTAGCACTATTGCTACTGCCGAGAGGAACAGCAGCGCCCGTAAAATTAGAAGCGGCACGACCGACCGCGTCGTCTGCCAACTACTGAGATAGAAGTCAGTTGGCTTGTGATGCTCCAAAGTGAGCATACTCTTATTCACTTCTTGTACGAAATAAGTCTTTATAGCACTCATATTGGTATTGTTGTAGCAACAGAAACACAGTTAACGCAACACTATCGGAACCGATATCGATATCGTGCAGACGGTTATCGATGACTCACTTCAAACGTATCTAAACGCGGTGCCAACATTTATGTTATCGTAGTATGTTACATCACTGATTGATGCGTGTACTCTATGGGTGTGAACCTCACACGGACTGCACACGTGTGGCCACAAGGCAGCAAGCAGAGATTATGCCAAAAATATGGAGTTTCCGGCTGATAACAAACTGTTAAAAACTGTAATGCCAGTATATGCGATGGTAATGGGCTGATTGAAAATGTCTGTATTTCACGCAATTGAGTGAACTATCGCTCAGATCGAAATGGGAAAAATAATAAAACAAAAAAAAAACAATAAACTATATTTTTGAAAACTTCGAAATTAAAATACATTTAAATCGCAACATTCCACCCAAACTACGTTTTTTTTTAGGTCGAAAGTCGTATTATTATTAGTGTCATATTCGTCAGCAGGCCACTCTGAGTGGCTACATCCACCAGCCTTAATACTCCATCGTTGCTAAGGAAAATTGGAGTTTACAACTTTCGGGTCATGTAACCCCAACAGCCTACGTACCTCTTGGCACTAACCTCGAGCCCAAGTGACACGCTGCTGGCAACGCCGACGGCAACTTCGGAAAAAGAAAATAAAAGAAGTTGTTTAGAGCAATTATCATAAGTAGAGAATTCGATCCCGGGATCCCGGGATTAACTGTAGATAAACCCGAAATCCCGGGATCAGAAAAAAGGGCAGGGATCGAACCCTCTAATCACGACCGTCAGTAAATGTCACTGACGGTTGACACCCTTGATTTTCACCCTTATGTCCTAAGCAATAAGGTTGAAAAGTGGTCGATCGTCAGTGAGCGCGGTAGTACGGTCGACCAAGATATTATTATTTGGTTTACATTTTTCAATGCAATTTGCATGTTAAATGTAAACCAAATAGCTTGGTCGACCGTACATTAGGTCAGGCTATAAGAGGGAGGTCAATATAGTTCCACACCCAAAACTCTTTTTTTGTAAATTAAAGATAGTTGATAACCGTTATATTAATATCTTAGAGACACTGTGGCGTGTATTCTCGACTAGATATTATCTGCTAAAAATCTTTTATAGCCATTTTCAATAACTTACTAGTCGGTTTCGGTAGGATGCTATCTCTGTCTGTTTGACATTTTGCCTACTGGACGGTTAGAAACAAAACGTCACACAAAAGCTTCAAGCTTCAAGCTTCAAGTGACAGACAGGTGAAACGGATAGGATATTATTTGTTTATGTAAACATCGATAGCTACGGAAGATGGCACATTAAGGTGGATGCTCCAGGGTAGCCCGCGAAATTCAAAATTTCTTACGTTTTTTGGAATTTGCAGGCCAGTACTAGGGCCAGTACTACTACTAATTATAATCATCAAAATCATCAATACAACCCTTCAAGTTCATAAAGGTGTAGAAATTACTTTTTCTGTTTTTTTTTTGTTTCCTACACCTTTATGAACTTGGAGGGTTGTATTGATGATTTTGATGATAATAATTCTAAAACTATATACATACGTCTTACAGCCGCGAATAATTTTTTAATCAACATACAACTTAGCACTGACCTGAAAATGGCAAAAAACGTAAGAAATTTTGAATTTCGCGGGCTACCCCCTGGAGCATCAGCCTTAACCAACAGTTATACGTAAGTAAGTTATAGAAAACGGCCGTTAACAGATGTTAAAACTCAAACTTGTTCTTTTTCTTCGTTTTGTATTTCCATCATATTTTATTATGTTGTTATGTGATTAATTAAAAACAAACCAGCCAGTTAAACAGACCCACACACACAGCCACATATTCATTCTAGTCATAGTTTTTGTTTTTTTTTACCAACTTTGTTTTTAATATATTAACAGGATTCGTAAAATGTTTGCTTATAAACATGGAAGGTCTTCTGTTATAGGTATTTCCATACTTAAAGGAAGGCCTCTACAATATATCTGGATTTCATACGCAACATATTACTTACTTACTACTTAGTGAAGATTATTTTATCAGGCGTTGTTGTTGCATTCTGAAACAGCTCTACGATATGGCTGCGTCTCATAACATATAAGGTTATTTGGTATATTTTCATTTCAATAACGTTCACAAGATATAATAAAACGTGAGTAATGCCAACTGTTGATATAATTTCTTTAGATATAACATTTATATACTCTAAAACCTGTTTCGTATAACATTATTGGATACATTCAGTCAAAAAAGTATCGGGAATGGATGATTTGTTTATGGTTCCAAATTCAAATTTTTGTTTTTTTGTAGTTGTTAGATTGGCACAACTGTTTTCCATTTTGGCGCGGAGTTTGAGTTGCATCTGTTATTTATATTAAATACAGTGCTGGTTTTAGTAATATCATTATAGTGTGTATTGCGAATTTCATAATGGACAAATATAGAACAAAGAGTTTGTCTTAAATTTTGCATCGCCAATGGAATTTCGGGTTCGGAGTCACTGAAAATGTTACAGAAGGCTTACGGTGAATCGACTTTATCAAAAACTCTTGCTTATGAGTGGTTCAAAGCGTTCAAAAGCGGTCGAGATGTGATGGAAGATTTGCCTCGCTCTGGTAGGCCGTCAACGTCTGCAACTGAAGTTAACATCGCAAAAGTGAAGAAAATAGTGACTGAAAATCCCCATTCAACTCTGAGAGAGATAGCCGCCGAACTTTCTGTATCTCACGAGTCGATCCGTACCATTTTAACTAATCATTTGGGTATGAAACATGTTGCTGCTCGGCTAGTCCCAAAAGATCTGAATTTTCTCCAAAAACTCAATCGCATGAAAGTCGCTGAGGACATGCTAGAACGAGTCAGTTCGGACCCAACATTCATGAAACGCATTGTTACTGGTGACGAGACGTGGGTTTACGAGTTTGACATGCAAACTAGTCAACAAGCTTCGGAGTGGCGCCTTCCAACTGAACCGAAACCGAAAAAACCACGCCAAAGTCGATCAAAAGTCAAAGTCATGTTGACTGTTTTCTTTGACTATCGTGGTGTTGTGCACTCTGAATTCTTACCGGAAGGTCTAACGGTAAATAAAGAATATTATTTGAGCGTTATAATAAAACGGCGTTTAAGAGAGCAAATTCGACGAAAAAGGCCAGATTAGTGGAAAGAAAATTCTTGGATTTTGCACCACGACAATGCGCCTTCGCACAAGGCTATCATTGTGAACGAATTTTTGACCAAACACTCAACAAATACCATCCAGCAACCACCATATTCACCAGATATGGCTCCTGCTGACTTTTTTCTTTTTCCTAAACTCAAATTACCACTTCGTGGCACCCGTTTTCAATCGATAGAAGACATAAAGGAGAATTCGCGGCGAGAACTGAACTCAATTCCGGAAGCAGCGTTTAAAAAATGTTTTGATGAATGGATTATTCGTTGGCGCAAGTGTATCGTTTCTAAAGGAGCATACTTTGAAGGTGATAAAATAAATTTGGATGATTAACAGACATTTTGTGTATTATTGATCTTTTCCCGGTACTTTCTTGATAGAGTAGTATAACGTTTATTTAATCAAAAATCATTAGGCCTATCGTTTTAAATATATATTATTGATGTAACGTTTATTTAATCGAAAAGCGTGACAAACGAATCGCTGCAAAACCAAATCCATGTAGTCTTGTCTGCCCTACCCCTCTCAGTGTTATTTAAAATCGCGTAGGCGCGGAGGGGCGAGGCGGCCCGCGAGCTGAGGAGCAGGTGGTTGTAACACTCGCCAGTGAGCGTAAACCACATCTGCGACGATAAGCTCGCATGGGACCGCCGGAGCCCCGCAGCGCCGGAGCCGTGACAGAAACCATGCCTGCTGCATGTTGCATGCTTGCTTGCATGCATTATCTGAAATTTTGCTTTGTCGGCGAACCGTCGGTAAAGCGAATGTAGAAGTGTAGACGAATCTTGTTGGTGTACGCATAGCCATAAAAAATACAAGCTCGGTTAGGATTGAATAATAAAAGTTTGTTGATAATATAAAACTATATGGGAACCCACGGACAGATTACTTATGTAACAGGTTGGTACGGAATAAACTTATTAATAACGTCTACCAATACTGCTGAGCGTGCCCGCCTGCTGGCTGTGGGTGAATGGGAGTCGGGCCTCTGGCTTCAGGCACTACCGTCACCTAATATAGGCACTATGTTAGGTGACACAACCTTCCGGCTCGCTACATGTTTGCGTTTGGGCCTACCCAACTTCCATAGTTGGATAGGCCTTTGGTGTGTACAATAATTTAATTGGTAATTATGTGTTTGAGCTATTTGGGGTTGAAACACTAGGGCCATTGGGTCCGAGTGCCCACCTAGTATTTCGGGAAATTGCCAAACGGTTGGTCGACTCTTCGTGACCAGAGGGCGGGCCTATTTTTTGACCAAAGAATCAGCATTGCCATCCAATGTGGCAATGCTGCCAGCCTTCTGGGCACTTTTCCTGTTGACAGCGATGTGGACGAATTTTTCGACACCCTGTAACCTTTTTTGATACTTGTAAAATATTTTTATTGCTTTTATAGAGTGTGTGTAAATAATGTAAATATTATTAGTCTGTGTTTAATAAAGTTAGATTTTATTTTAATGTTGCAATTTTACTATAAACACCTCCACGACCCCTGTACTATTTGTAACATTAACGTAATATAACTCGCTTATTGTAAGTATGAAGTTACAACCGTAGGTCTAAAAAAAAAGGATTTCATGCAAAAAACTAAAACTTTTGTTACTTATTGATTGGTCCTTATAGGTAACAGCGCGCTGACACCAAAATACCGAATCCAGTGGTAAGGATGGTGCTCGTCGAACCCCAGTGAGTTAGGTAGATGAACCAGTATGTGAATGTGCCACTTGATATGTATGTTATCATAGAGGTTAGCGCTATTGCTTCTGCTGAGAGGAAAAACAGCGCCCGGAAAATTAGAAGCGGCACGACCGACTGCATCGTCTACCAACTACTGAGATAGAAGTCAGTGGGCTTGTCATGCTCCAAAGTGAGCACACTCTTATTCACTTCGTGTATATAAATACTCTTGTATAAGCACTCATTTTGATATTGTTGTAGCAACAGAAACACAGTGAACGCAACACTATTGTCACCTCACACGAAGTGTACACGTGTAAAGTGGCAACGCAGCAAGCAGAGATTTTGTCAAAACTTAGGAGGGAAACTCCTAAGTTTTGACTGATCACACACTGTTTACTGTAATGACAGTATATGCGATGGTAATGGGCTGATTGAAAATGTGAGTAAACTACGGTCAGATTATAATGTTCGAAATGGAAAATATAATTAAAAAGAAAACAATAAACTTAAAATTTTAAGCGTGGGTCAGACTGTTGTAAACAAGCCCTCCACACACCTATTATACTCCTCCACAATCGGTCTCCACCGGCGGTTTACAAAAGCACGCACTATTGACGCACTGTTGTAAACCGCCGGTGGAGACTGATGTGGAGGTGTGTGGCTTGTTTACAACAGTCTGGCACTGGCAATAATCGCAACATTCCACACAAACTACGTTCTTTGTTAGATGTAAAGTCGTTTTCCACCGGCCCGCACCGGCACCGGAAGCTTAGGAAGGTTGATCTTGGTTGACCGATTCAGCAGGTCACTTTGAGCGGCTACTTCAACAGCCTTTTTTGGAGTAATAAGGCGAAAATGAAAATAAAAGAAGTTGTTTAGAATATATTATGAGTGGAGGATTCGATCCCGGGATTAGCTGTAGATAAATCCGAAATCCCGAGATTAGAAAAAAAGCCGGGATCGAACCCTCTAATCACAACCGTTAGTGAAATCGGTGGTACGCCACCGAGTTCACTGACGGTTGACTTTTTATCATAGCATAAAGGTGAAAACCAAGGGTGGTTTTCACCTTTATGCTATGAGAAAAAAAGTTGAAAAGTGGTCGACCGTCAGTGAGCGCGGTAAAACATTAGGTCAGGCTATAAGAGGGAGGTCAATATAGTTCCATACCCAAAACTCTCTTTTTTACCGACAGATAGTTGATAACCCTTATATTAATATCTTAAAGACACTGTAGCGTGTATTCTCGACTTGATATTATCTACTAAAAATCTTTTAACAGATGTCTGATAACCATCAGTTACATAATTATGATATAGATATCTGGTAACTTATTGTTTTTTTTTTCGATTTTTATTTGCATAATTTTTTTTAGATATTTTGTAATTTATAAATTTATAAAAATATTTAAAAAAAATGTGTTTTTAAAGATATGTTCGACACAGTGCCACACCATTTACAATAGAAATTCGAACCTGGGTATTCGATGCTATCGTCAGGTTCACTAAAAAAATGTCTGAGAAAAAACTTTGCTTCCAATAATAACATTATTCATATTACTGGAAAACAACGAAGTTTACTTTTAAGTATTTCATGCTATAAACACAGTACAGAAGGTTTTGCACGAATTCTTTCAGAGTTTTCTAGTTCAGAGGTACAGAGCCTGCAATACTATAAATAAGTGCGATTTCAGAAGGGCGTTGTGGGTCAATTTAATTAAAATTCTGAGGAAATTTTATATTTGATTGAAAAAAAACCAGTTGGCAGCGTTAGATATGATTATGGCCATACGCCACAAGAACCATGGTAAGGTACTTACATCACGTTCAACGTGACGTAAGTACAAAAAAAAAGTGAAAAATAAGTGTAAAAGTAAGTGAAAAATTACTTTAGCTTCAGCTAAAGTAATTTTTCACTGCCGGTGCCAGAAATGTATTATATGTTATTATATATATTTTCATCATATTTTAATATAATTATGTTTTTCTTTGAGTGTTTTTTTTTTTGTGGTTTTTATATATCGCTTTGATGTATAATTGAAGTTCCTTTCTTGGTTATATTATACTCTATGTTTAGACCACATGACTGAAGTAAAAATTTTTAATAAAATGAAAACTACTGGACCAAACTATGTTAAATCTTTATGGGACCAAATGGCAACTATTCCGCATCAGACTAAAGAAGAATCACGTAAATTGGATCATAAATCTCAGCGTAATCGGAGTACATACCTAAAAAAAAAAACAATTGAAGTGAGAGATCATCGTATGAGTCCTCCTTTTTGAAGTCGGTTAAAAAGGTTCGACATGTGTTTGTGTGCAGTTTTAACACTGATTATCAACTTTAAGCAGCGTTTATGAATGACCACCAATGGTTTAAAGCCACTTCTTGATTTGTAGCGGTAAATATGTACCAACTTATTTTAGGCTTTGGGCTATATGTATTGAGGCACTGTACTATGTACCTATAAAATTTAGAATTAGGGGAAGAAAGGTCAAATTAACCCGCATGTTAAAAAAAAACGGTGACCGGACATTAGGAATTTCTCCTGTATCGTGGACGTGTTTACAAACATTTAAACTCACATACAAATAGGTCATACACATATTTGTTCCAAGCGGGAATCGAACCCGCGACACGCAGCGCAGCAGGTATATCCTGTGACATCCATTTGTTCTATATAAATTGTAAGCACAGGCTGATTCATGGCAAATTTCCCCAGCATGTGCCTCTCCAGACTCAATAAATTCGAATGCTAAGCCCGAAGCTCGAGAACAAATTGAGTGTTGTCACGCCATCGCAAAATCAACTTCACTGTGGAGTCTCATCTTTGCAAATACACCTTAGCCCGAGCACGTTTAAATCGAGTATTTCCCTGTATGGAAATCAACACAGGAAATATTCGGTCTTCGTTTGCAAGACATCGACCACGTTCTTTTGGTCCCGAGTTCCTGTCAATCCCATGCGTGCAGCTACGTCTGAAGTCTTAATGTCGCTGTGCTGCCATTATCGTCAAGAAGAGCGAATGTTTAAAAAGAAGAAGAACGAAAGAAGAAGAAGCTAGAAACGATAACTGGTACCACTCGTATAAACGTGTTTGTATATGAAAGAAACTTGGACTTTCTATCCTAAAAGGTGTATGAAAGAAAATGACGCTGGATACCGGGTTCGATACCCTTCCGATGATATATGAACTGTTACAAAATGAAAATAATTTACATTTAATTTTTTTGATTTTATTGCATATCGTTCAGTTTTTGAGGAAGATTCTCTCAGGTGGGAATAGTGGAATAACTCAAAATGAAAAGGGGAATTTCTGGATTATTTTTACATTGAAGTCCAGTTTTCCCCTTTGATGGGGATTCTCTTAGGGGGTTTTGTGGAATAAGCCAGTTTCAAGTAGAAATAATTTCTTTCTGTAATGTACATAAGTAAGTAGCATTAATACTACCAGATAAATCTTAAAGCTAGGTATTAAGATGAAACATACAGCATCGCTAGAACGAACTAGCGACGAGTGTTTGATGATACATTCAGTCAAGTTGTTTATCTGTAGTAGTTACTAGACATCCCACTGTTTTCGCCCGATATGGAGAGGACTCTGGGTGTCCTGAATCGCTTGGTTAGGGCATCCCTGCTAACGCTCATCCCGACGACGATGAAATGGATCACAACGATGAGGAGCGCTGATCCTACTGCCAATAGTACAGTCATGCCAGGTTCAGCCCAGTCCAGCATTGGGTAAATCCAGGTCGTATTGAAGCTAGACAAAGAAAATTTTACAATTAAAATTATGCAGACGAAACACCGTTGAAGCCGATGGTAGGTAAATCTGTGATAATAATGGTATATTGATTGCAACCATAGAAAGTTATAATAACACCTACGTACACGAAGTCATACAGCATTGAGAAAGTTGTGGTCGTATTTAAGGGCATAATAGAGACCATCTTCGTATTTAAGGGTATTATAGAGACCATCAAACTGAATAACTTTCTCCATAGGACCAACATTGTATCATCTCACTCTTCCTCCCTTGCCCATGTTAATTGGGGTCGCGGTCGGCGCAACACGTTTTATTTTACCATTCTCCCCTGTCAAGCTATCATTTACACCTTTTTCTTTCATATAATTCCTCACCCAATACAACCATCTTCACATTGGTCTTCCTCTCCCTCTCCATCCATCAACATTTATATATATCACTCTTTTAGTCACATGCGATTTGTCCCTCCTCATCCCAAGTTGTTCCAGTGACCTCTGGAATCAACATCATAATCGCAAAATAATAATCAGCTACCCCATTATAAATTTGTGTAGAATAGGTGTTGAAGTTCATAAGCCTAACCTACACAAATCGCGCGCATCGGTACGCTCTCCAATATATCAACCATCATCAATTGTGTACTGATTTCATGGTTACAGTATAAATAATGTAGGTACGGTACTTACGGACTGAGCCCACCTCCTAAGTAGTAAAAGATGCTGAAGAGCATATAAATGATACCAAGGATGAGGGGGATGTAGAAGTGCAGCAGCCTGGTGGGGTGGCGCGCAGTGACCAGCAGGCAAAACATCATGACGGAGTTGATGCCGTGCACGAACACGTCCAGCACGGGGTCCAGCGCGTAGTCGGTGCCGGTCTCCACTGACACAATAGAGAGGAAAAGATGATCATAATATCGAACATTGAAACATTGTTTGATTAACTACAAAATTCATGAGTAGATGACTCTCTGATCTATCACCTCTAAGGGCTGCTAAAACTGGTGCACACTATGCGTAAATGTGTGTGGTCAGGTCAGGTTCCTAAACGAATACTTTCGGCTTATTTTATCTAACTTCTTCAAATATGGGAAGTTACCTCCAGGACCTTTGTTTATTTATCAAGAATTAGCTACTACAGTTACAAACTACCTTTTTTTTCGTAAAAATGCTTTTACAAAATGATATGTTTATTGAACATGTTTGTAAGTAGGTATCTGACTAGATTGGTCATCGTTAAGTGTATGTGTTCATGGCCTTTTTACCAACTTACTACTCTGTATGTACATACAAGTAATAATTTACACTTCAAAACACATGTGTACATTCTATTTCGTTAATTAATAATACACCACAGTTTACAACGGTACTTTTGCCATGGAAGTTACACAACAGCAAAGTTTTATAAGCAATCAGTCGGCATAAAATTAGGTTGCTCAAATGCCTGCAGCGATTTAAACTACGCTTAATATGATTTGGGTTTACGAGTAATGGAAGTACTCACCTGGGAGGTCAGTGAGCATGGTCCAGTAGAAGGCAGTGATGAAGAACGCTATTGAGATGGTGGCGTTGAAGAATGACCAGTACACTTTTACTAGCGTGGTCGGACTCGAATCTGAAATCAATGATGATTGTGAGACTTTATTTTTACTTCAAGGCTAGAGAAATGTAACGCGATATTGTATTTTGTTTGTATGACTTCGTAAGTCCACAGTATTGGATGGCACTAGCCTACGTTGATAACACATAATGACACGGCTGAATTTTCAGCATATTTCATATAGTAATTAGGTCTCAGAGGAGCTTGATGATATTTACTGCTGATGTAAATTGCATACAATTATTAACTTCGTTATTTTTGATATTGTTTGTTCTCTTATCAATTGCGTATGGTAAGTTTTACAGTTAAAAACTGCTCGTTGTGTCTTTCGGCCTCATTCGGGGTCATATAAACAATATTTGAGTCAAGCATCCTCCGTTTCCGTGTCACATCTATACAGGTACGAGATGCAACTATCGCCTATTTGACAACACGATGATGACGTATTTCCGTCTTCGTTCAGCAGGTGGCTGCAGCGCGCCAAAAGTTCATTGGCGTCCTGATTTTCGGACTGTTCACATCTATAAAAGTTTAACGTTGTTAACGTTCGATATTTTCAAAATATTTTATGACATTAAAACGGCATCAGAATTTATACTAATTTTGGATAACGCTGTAGGCGTTCGGTATATGCATAGTTTAAAACAAAATAGTTTTCAAACACTGTTCTAAACTTTCACGGTTTAAAACTACGTATAAACTTATATATGATATAAGTTTAAAATAGTGTTCAATTTAGTTTTTCTTAAAATGGCGGATAGATACAGGCGCGTATAGTCGTAAAGATTTTGTTTCGTCATCGGGTTCATCGAGTTTCTCTGAATCGTCACCGCCGGTTTCAGAGGTTGAACAGGTTGATAAATCCCGTAAGAGGAAGAAGGCGAGTAAGGAGAAGAGGAGGGCAAAGCAAGGTAATCAAAAAGCTTGCAAAACAGGTCAGTGGTTTGAAAAAATTATGTTGGTACCCACCTAAAATGAAGCATTCAGAAAATGGAAATTATGATTGTGTTAACCCGATATATTATGGTGATACTGATAACTTAGATATGGCCCAGGAGCAACCAGATACAAAAGGTTGTCAGAACCCGTCGCAGACCCTGCACCGGTCATTTGATTTTGATTTGGCAACGCAATTATAGGAGCCAGTCATTGCAATTCCTTCTAATCAGTTAGGTAGTGTTGTTAAATTCCATACAAATATTTCATAAATGACAACTGGAATATGTGGAAAAATTTAATGCTCGTATAGGATATGTTGACCTTAAAGTTAACGATAAAATCAAGTCTTTAGAAAAAGTTAATCTACCCTCTATGGATAACGGGCAATGATTATGCAAAGCGAGGTTTTGCAACAGGGTTTCCGACAGATTGTGAACTGGGCATAGTAGTATGGATCCAGAACAGTTACCATTAATATTAAAAGAGGTATTTTCTGCCGATTATCAAAAAGTTTCACGAGATTGTTTACAACTGGTTTGTGGTCGTAGGGCGTATATAATTGAACAAAGACGCGAAGTGTTCATTATTCAATTAATAAGTGAATTTTTGTTGTAGGAAGAAGTCGATTCTTGTCCCACAGAATATAATAGAGTACTTAGGTTTGATGTGGGATCCGTGGCAAAATCAAAGTTTTTATCAGAAAGCAAAATTCAGAGCATGCAAATAGTTTAGTCGAAATTACACCGCCGCGCCGTGCGCCGGCGGAAGGCGTCTCTTCGAGAAATACAGAGTATCATATCTGAATTTTGCTCGTCTGGTAGTTTCGATGGGTCGTTTGAATTTTTTGCCATCTTCTGGCTTACTGCAACTGGTCCTGAAAATGCCATGTCAGTCGACTTACTTCTTGCCTGCGGAAGTGCTGGAAGAATTGAATTGGTGGAATTTTGTTGTCTAGAAAAGTCCAGGCTTCGTCCACCACCAGTGAGAAAAAAGTTTTGACCACGGATGCAGCCGATTCAGGTTGGGGGGCGGAGTTGAATGGTCTTCATTTATCGGGCAAGTGGACAAGAGGAGAAGAGTGCCTTTAATCACATGTCGCAGACGGTCTATCGCGTCATTCGTGTCATTGCAGGAATGGTATCTGCTCCCCGAATTCACCAGTATTGTCTTTGCAAAGTGGGGTGTCCCCAGACAGATCTTTTTGCTTCCAGCACAACTAACGTAGTGCCTTGCTATATCACTCATTTAGATCAACAAGACCAGCGAGCATGGATACACAACCCGTTCGCATTTCAATGGGATTTTTGCCTGGCTTGAGTCTTTCCTCCTCCGAGTTTGTTACCCCGGGTCCTGATGCATCTCAATCAGGCTCGAGGTGTACTCCTGATAGTTGCACCGAGGTGGTCTCGAGCATTCTGTTCACGATTCACCGATTATCGAAGGTGCTAATGGACACGAGGACCGGGCAGCCACCACCTCGAGGGAAGGAGCTGGTCCTAGAAGTATGGAGATGTGTGGGTGGTCTAAATCCTTATTAGGTGACTGGTCTGCAGAACAAAAGTATCTGCTCAAACAAGGTTGGAGGTCATCAACTTTAAATACCTATAGGCCAGCATGGCAGAGATGGTTAAATTGGTGTTCCATGTCTGGTGTAAATTTTTCAGACCCGTCAGGTAGTGAATTGGCTCGATGTTTGGCCGATTTTCACCTAAAAGAAAAATTATCGTATCGTACAATTTTACTTCATAAATCGGTTGTCTACTTTAAGTAATACAAAGATCGAGGCCGGTACTCCCTTAATTCTCCTAAAAAATGTTGTCCGAAAATAAATAAATCCATAAAACGTTTGCTTATAAACTTCAGTAACCATAATGTTCAAAATCCCGAAATTTTGTTTTACATAATTATCTTTATTTCTAAAACTGTTCTGTCATAATATCGAATACTACATTCAGTCAAAAAAGTATCGGGAATGGATGATTTGTTTATGGTTCCAAATTTTTTTTTGTTTTTTTTTTTGTTGTTGGTAGATTAGCACAACTGTTTTCCATTTTGGCGCGGAGTTTGAGTTACATCTGTTAATTAGATTAAATACAGTACTGATTTTAGTTATATCATATCTAGTGTGTATTGCGAATTTCTTAATGGACAAAAATATCGGACAAAAAGTTTGTCTTAAATTTTGCATCGCCAATGGAATTTCGAGTTCGGAGTCTCTGAAAATGTTACAGAAGGCTTACAGTGAATCGACTTTATCAAAAACACGCGTGCTTATGAGTGGTACAAAGCGTTCAAAAGCAGTCAAGGTGTAATGGAAGATTTGCCTCGTTCTGGTAGGCCATCAACGTCTGCAACTGAAGTTAACATCGCAAAAGTGAAGGAAATAGTGACTGACAATCTTGCCGGAAGGTCAAACGGTAAATAAAAAATATTATTCGGACGTTATGCAGCGTTTAAGAGAGCAAATTAGATAAAAGGGCCAGATTTGTGGAAAGAAAATTCTTGGATTTTGCACCACGATAATACGCCTTCGCACAGTTGTGAACGATTTTTTGACCAAAACTCAACAAATACCATCGAGCAACCACCTTATTCACCAGATATGGCTCCAGCCGACTTCTTTATTTTTCCTAAACTCAAATTACCACTTCGTGGCACCCGTTTTCATTCAGTAGAAGACATAAAGGAGAATTCGCGGCGAGAACTGAACTCAATTCTGGAATAAGCATTTAAAAAATATTTTTATGATTGGATTATTAGTTGGCGTAAGTGTGTCGGTTCTGAAGGAGCATACTTTGAAGGTGATAAAATAAATTTGGATAAATAACTAATATTTTGTGTTTTATTGATCTTTTCCCGGTACTTTCTTGACAGAATAGTATAATAATTGAATCTTCTAATTTTACATGCCATAAAGTCAAAGGTCCTAAGTACATATTTTATTATATAATGTGTATTATTCCGAATGTTCATATAAGTATAATAAAATTTTTGGTCCAAAACATTTGCTAAAAATTAGGTTTTAGTGACAGAAACGAATCGCTGTAAATCCGACCCCACGCAGTCTTGTCTGCCCTACCCCTAGAGTGTTATTTAAAATCGCGTAGGCGCGGAGGGGCGAGGTGGCCCGCGAGTTGAAGCGCAGATGGTTGTAACACTCGCGGCCGCTGCTGAGGCTGGCCGAAGCCGGCCAGCAAGCCGAAGCTGCGGTGGTAAGTGTTAAACACATCTGCGACGATAAGCTCGCGTGGGACCGCCGGAGCATACCGGTTTGTTTTAAAAATATTATTAAGATCAAAACATTTTTTTTTTTAATTTAGGATTTATAACTATTATTGAAAACGGTTTTAAGTCTCTTATAATTGTGATTGTAATATTTATGACAAATGGGTTTAGGGCATATTGTATTTAGGGATTTCTTCCCGGATATTGGTCTTCAACTGGTTAATCGTGGCTGGGTTATTGGAGTAGACTCTACTTTTTAGGTATCCCCACAAAAAAAAGTCCGCTGGCGTTAGATCCGGACTTCTAGGAGGCCATGCAATGTCACCTCGGCGCGATATCAGTTTCCCAGCAAACATCTCGTTTACGAACGCCAAAGAGGCATTAGCTGTATGGCATGTCGCGCCATCTTGTTGAAACCATGTCGCACGATTATAGGCTTCAAATTGTTGCAGTTGTGGAAAGAAAAAATCCCTTAACATGGCTATGTATCGGTCAGAATTTACAGTGACAGATTGGCCTTGTCGATTTTCGAAGAAGTAGGGTCCGATAATTCCGTGCGCTGACATGGCCGCCCAAACGGTTACTTTCGGCGAATGCAGAGGCTTTTGATGTTTTGCACGTGGGTTCTCTGCAGCCCAGTAACGGCAATTCTGTTTATTCACATGCCCATTTATGTGAAAATGGGCTTCGTCGGAGAACAGAATATTGTTGAAACTCCGAAAGCGTTCCAACATTGTTTGAACAAAAGCTCGTCGTAAAATTGGATCATTTGGCTGTAATTCCTGCACAAGTTGAATTTTATACGGGTGCAATTTCAGATCTTTCAACAAAATGCGACGCAAAGATGTTCTGGATACCACAAGTTCGGCTGAACGCTTTCGAGTCGATAGAGCAGGATTACGTTGAACTGAAGCTCTAACTTGTTCAATTGTGTCTTCCGTTCTTGTTGACCTTGGGCGTCCCGCAGGCTTCTGTTTGAGAGTCGAACCAGTATCTTCGAACTTTCTGACCCACGATCGAATCACACTTTCTTTCGGACACTGATTTAGGTCATGTAATCCAAACTCACGCCGAAATAAACGCCGAACAATAGCGCACGAATCGCGATTTTTGTAATAATGTTTAACGCAGAATGCACGTTGCGCTCCGGTGAAGTGATCCATCGCGACTAAATTTCCGAGAACCGAGCTACTTAACCCCACCACCCGCGCAGTCCCCTCTCTAAAGCTTCAAACGCAAGAGTGTTTTTAAAATCGTACGCCTTTCTGGCCCACCCTGTACAATAGAGAACCATCGAGGCCCGTTTAAGTTCAAACATTTTAGTTAAGCAAATGATTAAGCTATAGCGTTGCAGCAACCGAAGAAGTGTCCACCCACTGTCTGGGATCCTCAGTCTCTGGTAGGTTGGTTGGGTAGTCTATAAAATCAAAGAGTTAGTTGTGCAGTTCTTTTGTTGCTGTGTTCAGGGCTTAGGATACACGACTTTACATTGCCAAGTATGTCTTCAGACAGATGTATAGTAGGTGAGAATAGCTAAATGTTTTGGCTGCATTTTGGGACCAAAATTGATTCAGAACACGTACAGTCAGGTTGGAGATTATTAGGTAATGTTGAAAATGAGGCTCTCTTGGTTTGGCTTAAAAAGCTCATAGAAATTGGAAAACCGCGTCGTCTGCTTTGTTCTAGTGTTAGATTATTTGTTACTGTTGTTTATTGTTATTATTTGTTTTTGGAAAAGCTTAGCCAGCTAATAAGACTATATTGGTTGGGTTAAGTCGATTTTGAAAGAGGCAGGAATTCAGGAAAGAAAGAAAGAAAGAAAATAAAGTTTTCGTTCTGCGGTTGCTTCCCTAAGTTGGTTGGTTAACGAACCTCTTGACGAGATAATGGCACGAGCCAATTAGAGATCCAGTAATACTTTAAAAGCATTACAGGATGGAAGTGGTTCCAGCACAGGAAAGCTCCTTGATCTTTTAAGCCAATTAATTAATTATCTCATTCAATGAAATAATTTATTTTTATAACATTAAATGAGATGAGGTATTGATGAATGATAAATGTTGTACTGTAAGATTATGATAAGTTTACAAGATGATTTATGGTATGTATAAATGTTCAGTTTATTCTGATACGTGTTTACTAGTCATTGGTTGGTATTCGTTATTTTAAAACGTAATTATTTTATTGCAATATATTTAGTAAATAAATATAAATTGGGGATTTATTTTTAAACTCATTTTTCTTATTAGTTCCTTGATCAAATTTAGATAATTTACTTTATAACACATTGGCCTCTCGTTGACCTGGCGGTAACAAACAAAGCCTCGTTGCTTCGTGTGGCACTAGATGGCGCTGTGTGTTAATGTCCAGCGATATTTATTTTATTTATGGTTTATATGACTCCGAATGAGGTCGAAGGACACAATAGTAGCGTTTTAATAAAACGCTTGTTGTATCCGGAGACCCATTCGGGGTCATAATTTTAAAGTCTGCCTGGTTTAATTGGTTCTCAAGTTTTTAGGTTTTTGAGGCCACAATGAACTTTTGGCGCGCTGCAGCCACCCGGTGAACGAAGACGGAAATACGTCATCATCGTGTTGTCAAAAAAGCGATAGTTGCATATACCTGTATAGATGTGAGCGTTTTATTTGAAGGTAAAACGCTACTATTTTGCTAGGTTAGTATTAATTAGTGCTCGAACTTATATCTGCACTCTCTAACTGTATTAGTCATAATTAATGAATAATAAAAATAAGCATTTTCCTAAATATAAGGTATAAGGTTTTATTGATAAAACATTGGACTGTTTATCGATTTCTTGACGGTCCTTTGGTTGGTTATGCTGTACGAAAAGTAAACATAAAAATGTTTTGCTCGAACTTTACTGTTTGGACGAGAATGTGTTAATAACATGTTTTGGTCGGGATTTTTTTGGATTTGATCAAATTGACTTATTTATACTTATAAAATCAAAATTTGGCAAGTCATAGTGATTAAATTGATTGTATCGACTCAATGAATGTAATCCACATTATCTTTCATGTCTAGAAATAGTGAACATTATCAATATGATTCATTTTTAAGAGTAAATTTCAAAATATGTAATTATGGTTTTTCCACTTAGTAACAACGGACGTGACGACTAAATAGCGAGATGAACGAAAGAGGATAATATTTATATTCTGTGCATCGAAAAAATAAATCCAGTTGATTTATTTTTTCGATGCACAGAACATAATTCCATACAAAATTTTAAAACATACTCGAAAAAACTGTATGGGCAGCTTTTTTATACACTATTTGTTCCCATGGATAAAGTTGTTCAGTTTGATAGTACTGTATAGTACCAATCCCGTAATATGACCACATCTTTATCAGATAAATTTATTATTATTATTTGTTTAAAAATACTGTGTCTCTATAACGGTCTGCAGTGAACGAAAACCAACCCAAGAGAGACTGAACCTTGAAATGCAAAGTATCCGCAAAAAGTAGGAAGGTCTTACGATCATTTCATAAACAGACCTACAGTGGTAACTTAAGGATTTGCTTAGGCATATAGAAAAGTTAACAGGCAAATGGATTACAATTTATTAACCTAATATTTTAAATAGCATATTAGGCAGTTAATCTAACAATACGATTTCCGTTACTAAATAGTTAAATGAACTTACCTGGTCCATTGCACAACTCCCAAACGGAAACAGTCCATGCCAATGCTGCAGAAATGGTGTTAAACACCAACCCCCAATGTGTCATGAAAATAAACCAGTGCCCAAAACTCATTGCCCCTTGAGTCATGAGGACCATCGAGGACACTAAAATAGCTAAACATCCTATAAATATTAAAGTTCTAACACACAATAAAGGCCAGCAAGAACGATTCCTTTGCCAACAACTTAGGTAAAAGTCTGACAAGTCTTCATGTTCTAACTTAAACTGATGTAATCGAAACTCCTTTCTGAAATAACCTTTCACTTTTTCAGCCATTTTTCGCAAATTATATTTAGTTTAATTTATCGAGACGATATCGAGCAAGCGTTTCAACCGCGGACTGCGAGCTGGCGCTGTTATCTCTGATTACGTCGTGATTGGGTGCCGTCGATGATACATTTTAGTAGATAACAATAGAACGTGACGTCTTGATTACATTAAAACCTCTATCAATGAAAAAGGTACTGGAAGGAAACAATGGAACGTCTTTTTGCAAAAAGGTAGGTACGTTCTCAGGGAAGTGCATCATCATCGTACATACACTTGTCCAGAACATGGGCTTCTAGCGAGGTCTGAAATACAACCGCACGACAATGCATAGATTTTGTTACGAATGGCCCCAACTGATGTACTGACAATACAATCTCAAATTTAATTTTATCTTAAATAATTAGCAGTCAATAAAACTAAAGTAACCTTCCCTGGGGGTAAATAATATTCTTGAAACACATTAAAGTATTTAATTAAAATGTTTTATAACGTCATTTTATAGAGTTACTTACAAACCAATTTTATAAAAGGCAAATAGCCTATTTACAAATCTTAAATAACTAAAATCACAGTGCGCTTTGATTATTATTAAAGTAAAAATATATACCATAACAAATAAAAAAATTAAGATCATATAAAATCAAACATAATTTTTACATTTTAGTTACATAAATCATTCAGACGATTTACAAAATGTTTATCTGTTTAGCGCTAATTAATGACATAATTAAAATGAACCTACACATTTCCCTTAAAAACTTGAAACTACCTTAATTTTATTTCGTTAAATTATATCACATTTTAATACACTACACACCCAGAATAGTTTATTTAAATTCACACAGTTTCACTTGATACCCTTACAAAAGGAAGTTGTCATACAGCTTATCCTTGGGAGGTGTCATGGCCGGTGTTGCTAGGGGCATCATAACTAGCAGATATTACTAGGTCATGGTGTGTTGTGTTAAGGTGTGAATGCATCGTTGTAGACTCCCGCAGGTTGTGCCTGGCGTCTCTTGGCGACAGCGTCTCTTGCTGCGGCAATGCCCACAGTCAGCAGGTGCATCAGGGCCAGGAACAGCGCTGTCAGCGTGATCACCACCATCGTCTGCTCCGGCTTGGACCAGTCCACCACGGGGTAGATGAACCGGTTACCCCATCTGGAATACACCATGATTATACACATAATTAACGATTTTGAATAAATAAGCGACTCCAAATCAATATGACTTATCTGTGGATGTTTTGGGTCAGTTTTATTCGGATAATTTGATAAGCAGTTGATAGTGGATGGATTTATTAATCTATAGATAAGGATGTGTATAGTTTCCGGGACAAATAGGTCTACCTATAAGTTTATCCGCGACAACACCTGTATAAATATGCAGCTGTGCTATTTTTCATTTCCTTTGATCTAAAAATATTTATCAAACCAAATCAATTGAGTTTTTAAGAGAGAGCATTTTTCATTCTAATTAAAATTGACCAGATTTTCAGTTTTTTTAGGTTTTAAAGATACTAAAAACTTAACCAAAACATAAGCTTTTATTGCACAAGACTTTAAAAACGATACTCAAGGTATATCTACATTTAAATGTTAAATAGCACACAAAATGACCTCGTATCAATTTATTTCGACTTAGATATTATTTATACCTACAAAATATATTTCCATTCAAATCTTTTGTCATTTGTGTTAATTTAATTCTACTAAGATTACTAGACAAAATTTTAAACACCGTTATATCGTGTCCATTCATAATGCTTTAATATCTACCTACATAAATAAATGCAGCCAGAAAACAGTAACTGGTATTTAAGTGTGTGTTAGTAAGACGTGTTTAGTGATAAGGATCTCGGCACAGATGACTATCTCACTCCAAACACCGAGCAAGGTCGTTCCCACGCAAAGGTGCGAGAATCTACACATAACATAAAATCGCGCCGGTAATCCATAAGGGTTAGACAAAGGTGTACCTAATAGTAAAGCCACATTTCCCCATTTATTCTACATTTCCCATGTAACAGGGGGATAGTTTAACCGGCCACAAATCCTGAGTCCTTGGCCGCTAATGAAAAATTGCCTGAAGGAAAAACCCAACGTTTGCCTGACCTAGGAACCAAATCTAACACTTAAGCGCGAGATTTATTGTATCTCTTTATTTATCATTTGCTGAAGTAGTGGTAATGTATCACATTGCATGGTCTTTCCCAAAAGTATACAAGATAGAGTCCATTATACAGAGCAAAATAGTTTAATGATAAAAATGTCTTTTGCACTTGGCGACAAACACGACCAATAATGTCGTATCGTGTTTGTCGTAAAGTTAAGACAAACTTATGAATAATTCTGAATGTAATGATATTAAGAAGAAAAAACTAATATAGGGGTAAAATAAGATAGGACTTGGGTTTTAATGTAGAGCTGCCGTATCAATAAGTAACAAGGAGAATCAAGAAAAGATGAAGTGCAGTTACTCGTATAGTAGATATTTGATGATGCAATGAAGTCGAGTTATTAAATTACAATTTTACTAATAATATTATAATTAAACGGTAGATTGTCAATTGACTTCATTTCTTACAATTTAACGGCCTGGTTTTAGTGTCATTGTAACGTTTAATTTTGATATTATTGAATAATTGTATGTGTCCATTTGTCATTTCCACGGTGTCATTGAGAGCCTCTGTTTACAAAGGGCTTTGTTAGTGTTTTGCAAACACTCTAGGGTACATATTTTGAGTAAATGTTTGCGGTTTCTATAAATATAGCCAAGGCTTCACATGCGTATCTTTGGTGTTCAGCGCGGGCGCATAAGTGCGGTCGTTCACATTTAGGTGAGTACCAAGCATACATAATGTTTGTATGAATAAGTATTAAAATTACCGTAGGTTTGGTAAGAAACAGTGTCTTTTTTATTTATTTTAGTACAGAATTGAATCATACTACAAACAAAGTGACTTAGAAGATCTATTTACAGAAATAAACATCAATACTTTATTTCGTCTTTGAATGTATGTAATATGGCAGTACTTTAAATACAATTCCATTATATTTCATTGAATCAAAATAAAAGCTTTCTTTTTTTTGTATCAGCAATGCTTTTGGCTGTAAGTGGAAACATTGGAGATCTAAAAATTAATTTCCTCGGTATTCATAAAATAAAATCAAACTAGCCTTTTTTTTTTTTCTTTTTTCGAATGGGATGGGAAATCATCAAATGACTACTCCCGCTCTGGGCGGAGCAGGAGGGTGTTAGACTTTTACTGACTAAAACCCATCCATGTTCCGTCATCGCCCGCCGCCGCTCGCCGTCCGTGTTCCGGGGCCACGGTATCTCTTTCGAACAGTCCAACCCCGGCAGAAATCAAACTAGCCTTGGCTGAGACTACAATCTTGCCAGAGCGTGTGTTCCTAAGACTGCAATACTTCGTCTTATTATCAAATTCACAGTTTCTCACACAACTGTGTTTTATTGTGTGCGTGGGATATAAAACATCACATATTCATTGTTATTCTCCTATTCACAGTTTAGTTGGGAAATAGACGATAAATGAGTACCGACCGGATACTTAACGTGAGATCATTGTATTTACTTGTATCAAATAATATTAATATTCGCCCGAAAATCGTGTGTATTTCCCACGTGGCGCAAGCGCAGCTTCTTGTCACTAATTATACGAGAATAGATCACAATAAAGTTAGTTTTACGTTCCCATACGATTTACTGCGATTACATTTTATTATCGCTTGTTTACGAGTTAGGCAAACCAATAAAGCTTTTATGTAGTGGAAATGTAAAAATTAAATGGTTCCCTATTCTCATAGAGACATAAACAATGTTAGTATTTTATCGTTTAAAGAATAAATCTAATAGAATTTATTGATGTAGTAAGATACCTAGTACATCCGGACCCAACTGTCAACGGTTTGTAAGTATTCGGTAACATCGCCGTGGATGTCCTCAAATTATAAACATAAAACAAATATGCGTTGTGGTACGTCCTATCATGCAAATGTACAACTTCTGCATACTAATCTAAGGTTTTTTGGAATTGTTTGTTACCTTGATTTATTGTCCCCGAAATTGGAAACAAGGTAAAGCTTCTAAGGTGACATTAATACGCACAGATGTCTCCTCTGCCATCGGCCTTGTATGTTATGGCGGTATATTTGGCGACGAATCTGTGGCGTATCAATGCTTTCTGCCATAAAATCAATGTCACAAGTGCAATTATGAACTTGAATAGTAGGTATGCCCGAGTGAGTGACCATCGACCTCTCGCCGCAGTGGGTATGTTGGTCATGTGTCAGTTAGATGTCGAGGCTCCAACGTTACGACATTACATCAACAATCTCCATCCGACCCGTGGAACAATCAATTAGAACATTATATTTTGATCTTGAACTTTTACGGTGATGCAAGCGTAGTAACATGGTCACGAAATGTCTGATTTGAGTGCCATATCTTATCTGTAATGATAACTAATGCTATAATATTACAAGCTAATATTTGCATAAAATTAGATGCAACTCTAACATTTGAGTAAATATTTGATGTACAAGCTCATAACCAAAGTGTCTACTGATGATTTCAGTATTTAAGGTCACACACACGCACGTGAATACACGTGTGGGGTACACGTGTTTCTTTTAAGATCAAATTGAGTTATTATGTTGATCGCGTGTCGCGATTTCGACATATTTATCTAAAAACCGTTAAGGTCTTTTGAAGGTAGCATTGATCTATTAATTGGTGTTAAGGTACCCTTCACGCATGTAAACGCCGCTAACGAGGCAGACCTGCCAGAAAATAGATTGTAAGTCGAAATTCTGTAGTAACTAATGTCTCATCCGGTGATATATATTAGTTGTGTCATGTCGGTATAATATGAAGGAAAACATATAAGCCTGGTGAATTACGGTCCACTCCATCTCTCCGAGAGGGGGGCCTTTTCTTTTTCAGTTTTCATAAAACTTTAACCCTTAATATCGAAAGACGGAGGGCCAAAAAGTTAGACATGTGTAACTCTAAATGGGGGTGACTTATGATTACTTACGGAAATTCAAGGGTTCTTATTTTTTTATATTGAATTGACTCCAAAGCCTCCAATGTACGCTCCAAGTTGTCAGTAGAACAAGAGCGGTAGACTGGCGAGATTGACCGGATGGTCATCATCTGCCTAGCCTTTTCCTAACTATGTTGAGGTCGACTTCCAGTCTAACCGGATGCAGCTGAAATACTAGTATTTTACATGGAGCGACTAACTATCTGACCTCCACAACCCAGTTAGTACTGGGTAATACGATATCCCTTGGTAAGACTGGTTGTCAGACTTTTTGGGCCACCGACTACCTGTGACGACTGTCAAAGATCTACAAATGACAGCCGGGACTTTCCGAGGTACGGAGGAAACTCGGTATGTAAGGGTGATCACCTATCCACAGACTAACCTAGGCAAGCATGGCTTAACCTAAAGATCGACCCGAGCGGCTGTTATTATTTAGCCACGAGCTCCTACTTACGAGATTGACCGGATGGTAGAGAAGTTAATATTGCGAGTGACTCACGGGTCTATTCCGCCGGCGAAGTAGTAGATGACACTGAAGAGCATGTAGGCGCCGGCGAAGTACAGCGGCTGCATGACGTGCATGAGGCGGCTGGGGTGCGCGGAGCAGAGCAGCTCCACCAGCATCACCGCCGAGTTCACGCCGTGCAGCATCACGTCCAGCACCGGGTTCGGCGCGAACTTTACCGTGTTTGGCGCTGGAAACAATTACCATCGAATAAGAGAATATGCTAAGTGTTATGGACGCGTACCACAAAGGCTGGTTCGATGTGGCTCAAGAAAAGAGTACCTGGGAAGATATTGCTTTTGTCCAGAAGTGGGATATACAAACTAAGGAAAAATCATGTCTGTTTTTCCTTTTCGCAATCGGATTCAGTGGCCACGTTAACCGTTGAAAACATTATAGCTAAAGTTAAAGAAGAAAACGAAAACCGAAATGCCGATATCAGAAGGTATTGTCTTTTTAAAATACTTTAATGAAATTATTTACGCGTGAGTTTTGAACCTAATATCTAGGTCAAGCAAAGCGTGAGCGCTAAATATCTAGATTTACCAACTACAAACTTTACTTCCACGTCACTTAATGCGCGTTTTATGTAGTAAAGTAAGTAGAGACGAAGATTTAAAAAAAAGATGGATAAGTTTTAAATCGGAAACCGTAATTAAAACAATCATTGCAAACATTTACTAAACTTTAAATGAACACTATTTCGTAACTGTCAATCAAATATTATCAACGCTTGTTTCGATGCAATCGTTGTACATTTAAAAAATTATAAATGTTTAACAAGACAGCTACAAGGCTGGTAGTGGTTTTTGAGCCCGATGGCTATCGCCATTGAGGAGGGAGAAACGGAAAGTTTAATTCTAATTTGCAGAGAAGAAAATGGTCAAAATTAATCCGCTAATTTTCTACTGACAGCAGTCACAATATTTGGATCGGCAACTCAAATAAATCTAGAATAAGAGCTGTTCGCTTTTTTTTTGGCTTTTTGGTAAACAACTATTTACGATAGGTACTGCCTATGTAAGTATATAAAAGCCGTTTTGTAACTCACAAGTCCTCAAGATTCCCCAGTAGAACACTGTGATGAGGAAGGCGACGGGAATAGTGATGTTGTAGAGAATCCAGTAAGTCTTCACGTACCATGGCAGGCCGAACGTTGCATCTGTAGATCATAAATCATAGCAATCGAATTGGTAACCTCGAGCACAGATTATAAGAGATATGTAAGTACTCAAATGTCGATAGTTGTTTCAATGTCAAAGTGTAGGCAAGCGTCTTGGTTTGGCATATAAAGAGAATATTTCTAACATTGGGACGAGGTTAACTCAAACTATTAAACTGCGACTTTTATGGATAGTGGATATCCCATAAAAATAACTGCCGTTTACTACATAGCTGCTAACTGCCAATACTGAACTTCTCACGCGCCAGAAACGACTTTAACTTTCCGGTCATCAATGAGGCCTACGAATTACGAATAGGTATACAATTTGGTGAATGTAATGTTCACATCTTCCGCTAACATTGGTCGCACCGCGCACGGTGGCAGCGGAACATAACTAATTCATCCGCTCCACTATAGGTACAATGGCATTCATGACCTCCATAAAAATGGTTAACGTTATTACAAATGTATTAGTTTACAAGCATGAACACATGAACTGGTTATTCAAATGTGCGTAAAGATAGTGCGTAGAGTGTATGTAGAGTAAGTGAGTGATAGATGAGATACAGTGGAGGTAGTTTATTACGAGACCTCACGCGTCCGGCGCGAGGTCGGGCGACGGACGACCGCGTTACTACGTGATCCTCTCCGCAGCCACGTGCCACATATTATTATTTGACGTGACAACAAACTGGCCCCTACACATACATCCTTTAATAAAATAAATTGTGTCCCTACTAAAAACTGTGTCAGTCTAGTTTTAAAATCAAACGTTGGAACCAACACAGATTGTTTTCAAATGTGCTCATGTTTGATAACAAATCTACGTGCGGTTTTATCAGAGCATATCACACAAGTGCCTAGATAAACATAGAAGAGAAATAGTAAACAGCGTACCAATAGGTCTCTTAAAGTAAGCGTATGCCGATACAGCAGTAGCGAAGCCCTCAGTGAGAACAATTAGTAGGAAACCCCAATGAGTCAGGTATATGAACCAGTAGCCGAAATACATGTCCAATGTCAAGGGCACAGCGACAGACGTGAACAGCACGCACGTCGAGAACAGGAAGAGGAAACCCCTGAGCAGCATGAGCGGCGCGGCCGAGCGGTTGCCTTGCCAGCAGCTCACGTAGAAGTTGCTGGGCGACGGGTGCTCCAGCCGGCACATGCGCCAGCCGCACTGCTCGCGCGCGCACTTGCACAGCATGGCGCACACGCAACCAACACTTCGCACCTCACCAACACTAACAAAGAACACTGTAAACAATCACTTCCCAACCGCATTTCCAGACGGTCTTTGTTTAGCGCGTGTTCGCATTCATCCTTCACTGTTATAGATTGCACTGATAGCCTTTATATTATCGGCTAAGTATTAGCGTGAAGTAGGACCGATCGTGTACATAGTTAGTGATAAACTAAGCAGTGAAAATGTGCTGTAAGCAGTGAAGCGTGAGCACGGCCTGATCTTGTAACAACACTGTCTGTAATGAACTTGTTCCTTATTGTATCGTCAAGGTCTTGCGACATAGATTTTTAATCGGTTCTTGCAATACTGATTTTTTGCACCCAGATAACTTATTTTCAGAATAATCGAATCCTAAAAATATTAACTAGCCGACCGTTCTATAAAACAATGATTCGTTATGAATTAATTTATCACGAATGAGGATATTTTTTTTTGCACATTTCCCCCACCACTCTCGATTTTTTTCCTGTATCGTGTGTGCTACTTGTTAGCAAATGCTTAAACTTAGGTAGCTAGCTAATCCTTTGTACGTAACTCTTTATACCGCTATAACTTTGATACCTACTTTGCATACTTAAATAAAAATTAAAGAATAGTATGCTTTATTTACAAGTACATACAATTAAGTGTCACATGGTGATAAAGATTTGTGTTTATAACGAAACTGCTCGTATTTGTGTCTAGTTGAGTCAATCGTGGAAAATACTTTGCAGATTGTTCTTATCTTTCTTTTGATTAGGATCTAACCTTCCCACGATTCAAGTTTTACAACCTTATAATAACAATCTTGATTGTTTTGTTTTAATTATGTATGACAATAATAACGAGCTTACTCAAGAAAATAATTGAATGGGTGATTCTAAAACATATTGATAAAGAACTAGATGAACAAGAAAGTATTTTCCATCATTCAGTTAGTATTTTTCCTTCAAAGAAAATTAATAAATTTTCAGTGAAAAAGTACCGCTTGTATAACCCAATATTTTGATTGAACTATTTAATCGATATTTGATCATAGTAATAAAGATAAAGTTTCCAGTTTAGTAGTTTTCTTTGCGAAAGATTCATGCACGCGTGACTAAGCCGGTGGCGCGAATCTACTACTTAAACGATAAAAGAATGTAGTAGTTGTCAGGCTAACAGGTGCATGTAGGTAGGTACCTGCTGGACTCGCACCAGCCGCCTGCACGCCTGCCAGCCAGGATGCTATGTGAAACACGAGGTGGAGCAACCGCCGCCATTTGTGACGCACCACTGACCGGCTCGGAAGACGACCATTACTTCTTGATTAGCAGATGCAGTAATTAAAATGCAACAACATGCCTACCTGTTAAACCTCTACGTCCTATGGCCACGAATATTCCGAAAGACGACTCCAGTACTATAAATGCCAGGCCCCAGTGTGTCATGTACAGGAAGAACTTCTCTGTCGGGCCCCAGAAGAATGAGATGGACCAGAACAAGACGAACAGCGCCCACACCAGGATGGGCACCCTCCAGTACAGCGGCGAGATCCTGCCGCAACATGATCTTGTGAAGGGCTCGCTCGTTTCATTTTCCTCTTTGCCAAGGATTCCTGTGATGCAATAAAAGGCTTGCCTCCAGGACCACTGCATCATTGTATCTGTTTAACTGTTGATCTGTCGTTGAATAATTTATGCTTGGTAATTTGTTGGTGCTGCTTATTCATAATATCTCGAGTTAGCCTCCAGTATGTTTCTGTAGCTGTGAACAAGGTCAGAAAATAGGAATATTAAGTGAGTACGTTATAAAGTGTTATTATGCTAAAAATGACATGGCTTAACAAGGTGAATTCATGTGATTAACATAAAGACGACTACTGAGTGAGTTAGAGTCGCCATGGCCCAACACTTCGTTCAGCTTCGCGTGTTGTCTGACCATCACAGAATACACGTGAGACCAAGAATCACGTGTACACGTGCTCGTGCGGTTTCCTTGTATGAACATAGCTATTGTCTTTATATCCTTAGGCTCAACTAACATCGCTGCGCAAAGGAATGAAAGCGAATTTTTGTAAATAAATTGTATTCAGAATCACAATTAAATTTACGTCAATTGGGTAATGCATAAACTATGTCCGACCTCGAAACCAGGTCGTGGGACTTCCGAAAAATTCTAGTTCATTCTCGGGAGGAATTCCTACAGCTAGCAGGTTGTATCTGATTGCAAGTTAAACAATTTGGATAAAGTCATTACTCGGGAACAAAGTAATCCTAATTGTGCTTCGTACAATTTCTTAACAAAAAACCATTCCGTCTTGGAGCAACGTTAATTGAGGGCACTTAGGTGCTCTAAAAAGTAACTAAGTTTTTTTCAGAATGGGCTAGATAACAACATGAAACTGCTATCACGAGGAAGATTTACAGGCATTCTTTGTTCACCACAATTTTTTTTTGTTAAAAATTAATGAGTAACTTGCACAGGGTGTTACAAGGGGCGGTCTCTTCGCAATTTTTTTTACGGACCACCATAAGTGGTATTTTACGGCGTGGTAGAGCATTGAGGCTGACTGATGGGGTTTCAAGAGTATTAATCAAAAGTATCCTTCAAGAGTATTTATCATTGGGTCTCTGATGGGGGCTACCTTCGACCAGCTGATAAAGTGATAAGAGATAATATGATCAAATGAGAGATGATAATAATGGCTGTAATCAAATATTAAATGCGTATAATTTAAATAATTGTTATAGACTTTAAAGACCTTTTTATTATTAAAAGTAATTAAATTCTTAATAAAATAAACGATATGTTGCGTTTTGTATCGAACTAACAACGTACAAAAGAAAAGTCAAGGTGAAGCACCTATAAGTTCGATATTAATAGTTTATATTTTTTATGTTTTTATCTATCTTGCAATTAATTTGAATACTTGTTGCAGCTGTTCTCTAAAATAAAAAGCGTAAAGCTTAACGTGTTTAATAAGTTACCTGGAAATTCTGGCTTCGAAGGTTCGGAAAAAATAAATAAAACGAGTGCAATGAGATGTGCGACTAATATGTAAGTAAACTTATACCAAAGGCCAATTATTTCCCACGGTAGCAAAAATAGTTTCATTATAACTTTTGTGGAAAAATCATTCAGATACAAACATCTGTATAATAATCTTGACTCTATGTACTTATCATGCTAACTGTCCCGGTAATATATTTTCAATCTCCAGAATGTAACCATTTGTACAGATCAGGCTAGAACGAGAAGCATACCTACTAAAATAGAAGCCAAAACATTACCTCATTTGTTTGCTGTCATTAAAAAGACTTAAACGCATTTTAATGACAAACGTAACGTTGCCGCGATTACCGAATTTACATAGCGACACAATGCCGTGGCATTCATCATAAATTATACGTTAGGAGGACAGTCAATATTATTACATAGGTTCGTACGAGTTTTGGTACAAACAAGCACACGCTCAAGTTCAAGTTCAACAGATCGTTGATAGCAGGTTGCGCAGGCGCTGGTGCCTGATGACCTACATTATATATTACGTAGAATGAATCGACTCAACTATGAAATGTTTACGAACGGCTGTTAACGCATGTTAGGCAAATGCTATAAAGCATTACATTTTACTTGATATTATATAATTACTAGCCCGCCCCGGCTTCGCTCGGGACCAATTTAGAACAAAAAAAGAAGTGCGCTTACTGTAAAATTATTTTGTAATGCGGGTACCTTTATTTTACAATAATTCCATTTTTTTTGGGTGGTAAAATCATTAAATTGGTCCTCCCGCCCTGGGTGGAGCGAATGGGACTGTCAGACTTACTGACTAAAACACACTGACTAAGACACCCTGTTCTTTCGGTTGCCCTTGGGTTCCACAGCCCCGGTACCCTGTTTAGACAGTCCCGCGACCCCGGCAGTTGCGATAACTCCTAAGATATTCATATAAATTGAATAGTGTTTAGGTAAAATATGTTCCAAAATAGATATTGAAGATAATCTATATAGATTTACACCATACACCACAAATAAGCTTTTAAAATAATGCATTACTTTTTACGCAAAACTTAAAAGATGAAAATGGTTAAAGTGACCAACTGTTACACTGCGACCCCATTTGTTTCGCTGAGAATGGTATTTTCAGTCGCAAGTACACACATCAAAAATGTCTAGGGATCAAGCATTTTTATGCGGATTTCTTGAGATTGAGATGTGGCTTTGTAATAAATTTATGATTTTATAAATTTATATGGATCCTTTTTGGTGCATTTCATAATTTGAATCAGGAACTCTCAATCAAATTCGAGTAAAAGATGAAAATAAGCTGTCAATATTTTCCCTATAAAAACATACAACGCATTGAAGACATTATTAGTGCTACTGTTTCCCTACTACTGATTAAAACCAACGTTATTATGGAGCGGCGACGTCATTTAAGCAGGGAAGAAATGCTCAGAGCCGTGGGAATGATAGAAGCTGGTTCCCGGCAACGTACTGTAGCTTTAGCTCTGAATACAAGTCAGAGTGTTATCAGTCGACTTTGGACACGTTACCGAAGCACTGGTACCGTGGCTGAGCGCCATGGAGGACGGTATCGCTGCACCACACGGAGACAAGACCGATACATTCAAATCTTAACTCGAAGAGCTCCAACAATAACCGCCATGATGTTAGCCGTGAGGCTTCATCACTCTTCAGGGAACTTAATTAGCGACCAAACAGTCAGAAACCGCTTGCATGAAGTGAACCTTCATTCCCGAAGACCGCTACGGGTACCACCTATAGCAATGCACAATCGTAGGATTCGATATCAATGGGCTCTTGAACACAGAAATTGGGCAGAAGAACAATGGCGTTTCGTGTGCTTTTCTGATGAGTCTCGTTTTGGTATGAGACCGGATACAAGACGTATACGACACTGGAGAACCCCTGGACGCCAACAGCGATTAAAATCCTGCCAGGAAGTCCATCCTTATAGTGGTGGAACCATCATGGTATGGGCGGGTATTTGGATCGGCGGAAGAACTGAGTTGATTTGGATCAGAGGCAACCTCAACGCTCAAATTTATGCTGAGACGATTGTATCAGACGTCATCGTTCCTCTACAAGTGCAAATCGGTCCCTTATTTCAGTTAATGCATGATAATGCACGACCGCACACCGCAAGAGTTGTAAGACAGACTCTCGCCGCAGCTAACATCAATGTCCTGCCCTGGCCTGCTCAGTCGCCAGACTTGAACCCGATTGAGCATGCATGGGATATGCTACAGAGAAGAGCTCTGCCGAATAGGGAGGGTATCCAGTCGCAAGAAGACCTTTTTTTGTTGTTGCAACGAACATGGGCGGCCATTCCACAGCGTGATTTGGATGAACTCATTTTGAGTATGCCAAACCGATGTTCTTGTGTTGTTAGTGTTCGCGGTAGAAACACGGATTGTTAATTGTTTAAGTTACCCAATAAAATTTTAAAGAAAACTGTTATTTCAGTCTTTTTTTCGAACTTTAATGTTAGTGGTTCAAATGTCAAAAATCCCTTTATTAGGAAAATGGCAAATTTCTTTATTAATGCAAAGGTGACTTGGTTTATCGTTACTGTGACAAACGAAAACACTTTATTTGATGAATCCTTAAAGAAAATTTTAATTAATATCAATCAGGAGAAAAGTTATTGCAAAAATATATGTTGATCCCTAGATACTTTTGATGTGTGTAATTTTAATTCTGTGATATCTTCTAAATTATTCATTTAAATGATATACTGTAGGGGCTATATTGATCTATATTAAATGCACAATGTATTTAAGGTACTGAATTGGATAAGGATTAATACTGTATTGCTTAAATTCGCTTCGTAAATAAGCAATTATTTACGAAGCGATTACGACGATTCGTAAAAAGTAAAGGATAAAAATGGTTATTGTAGGTTATCGCTAAGAGATAGACATATACCACCGCGGACTTTTTTGTAGATCTTTTTAAGGTGTACAATACTGTAGTACATTATTTTGTTCTATCTCGTAGGGTTCTCGTAGGGTAGATCTAAGCATACATAGGGACAGACAGCGAGAAGTGACTTTGTTTTATACTATGCAGTGATAGTGATAGTGATAGTGACTATGTAGTGATGGGTATGTATGTACCTACGTTTTTAAATATCTTTGAAGTTACAGTACCTTACTCACTGTTACGATTTTATTATTCGACAAATGTCGAATAAGTACCAAAATAAACACATTTTTAAAACCTAATGGATGTGCGAATAAATTTAGATATTTTACAATTAAATTATAATATTTGATGAAGGTCTAATGTAAGTAGTGGGCTGGGACTGTGAAGTAACCACCGCGCTTGTCATTGGCTGGTGCTAAATAAGGCAATGTTAAGTTTGTTTGTAAGTTAAACCATTACTGAGAATACGCGGATGATGGATGAACTTCCTGACTGTTACGTGCTGCTTTAATGTAGAGTAAATATCACAAGGAGACTATTCGTTAAATGGACTAGTCAACCGTTTATGTTAGTCTTCAATATTTGCGATTGATTATTAAATTACCAAATGTTATATTCTGTTCATTTTAAAACTTATCGGTAAAACAGGATTTTTTATTTGCTTATAACATTTTACTGGAAGCAACTTCATCACTAAATAAGTAAATACATGGAGGCACGTGTTCGAAAGGCTGTCAAATATCTAGTATCAATCAATTTCCAAGGTTGAGCAGCGCTGACCACGGTCAAGAGTAAGTTTAGTAACTGGCTAGTATTTACACATCGAGAACCGTTCCTTCTGAATTGAGATCACGCCAAACTGTCGACCCTGAATGTAAAATACATCTAAGTATAGAATTTTAGTAAAAAGTCGTCGATGGAAAGTCTTATATCTAACCGTCAAATACAGGGTGTAAACAACATCATCACGCAACCATCAACCAAGCATTATGTACATCAAAATAAGTAACTTTACGCAAAAGATATTGCTGGGAAAACCTTTTTACTTGGGGTGAAAAATCATGTTTTGTGGTAGAACACAATGTAAAGCACTTAAAACATTGTGTTGATGGATATATTGAATAGTACGGGGGTCTTAGAGGTTTATCTTACAATAAAAAGTTGTATTTAAAAAAACTTGTCAAAAAGTTGGAACTTTGACCCCCAATATCTCCGTAACTAGAAGATTCCCAGGTATGGTGTAAAACAAAAAAACGATCGCAATGATGGGGAAAACAAGTACATTGAGGTTTTTACACCCTTTATAACTCCCGGTATCTGCTACTAGAGAGGGTGTAAACCTCAGAATTCAAAAAACCATGAACGTACACAAGAACATGAAGTTTAAATAAAAAAATAAAAAAAATTGGCGTAAATCGAGTCTCATGATAAATACAGTGATGAAGCATGGAGTGTACCCCTAATCCCAGTTTTATAAGTTTGACCCAATATTGAAGATTTCTGACATGATGGATGATATTAACGCACCGATTTACAAAGTCAATTTATTCTTATAGCGCAATGTTAATTCAAGAAACTTTTTACCGTAATCCAAAACATATAATGAGAGAAATCCACTATTCGCCAGCCCAAACAATGAACAACACAAGAATCACTATATAACACTGTTTCTTCTTCAAGAATCAAAAGCATAATTATGTAAAATATTCAATCGTTTCAGTTGGTAATAAAATTAATTGAATAGTCCAACTTTTGTTTTGACGTCCGTTGCGTCGCAACAACAGTCCAACACAGTATTGTTTAGTCTTTGTCAGTTAATAGTACGACGTGAAACCTATCGGTGAACAATACCATGTAACTGAAGTCTTAGTATTTTGCAAATGTTTCCACAATCAGGCCGCACTATGGGTCAACACTAGTTTTGCTTAATTTGTGAAGTCTGAACGTCATAAAATGTACTTGTGTTGAGCCAATATTTTGTTATTTAAGTCCGCGCCGACCTACAACGTCCTATAAGGCAACCGAGGAGCTCACAGCTCACTACGTGGAAAATCATTTCAGGGGCATTAGAAACCGAGGAAAACGTTCGCTCATTATCCTAACCTTAAGGATGCGCGTCGCTCACGATACATGAACGATTTGTAATAACATTAAGGATACGGTACTAACACGGCCATCTACCGGTGTTCGCGTGTTTCTAAACATCCGATTCACTCCAGAACTGCCTTTGTCATAATATTTGTAACTGTAACTGATTATATCAAAATAAAGCGTGTAACACCCATGGCAGCGTACCGTGACGGCTAATCACTGAGATTAAGAAAGAGAGTTTCGTTTTACCACGATGGGTGAACGAGGTTAGAAACTGAAGTTGCCAGGGTTGCCATTATGTGAAGGATCTCGTGTGATCGTGATAAGAAACACTTAACCAGTTCCTTTATTCTTAATTAAGAGAGTTCCTGTCATTATGAAGAATTACTGCCTAACATTCTCAACCTCCAGCGAAATCAGGTTCTTAGAAACATTATGTTGCCAGTGCAAAGTGCACTGGCAACATAATGTTTCTAAGAAATACTTCATTAAAAGATGTATTTGCATAAATGATGTTCAGGCGATAGGACTACTTATTATTAGCAGGGAGCTGCACAGTTAAAATTATAGTTCTACAGGGTGTAAAAGACCTCATCACGAAGCCGTCAACCAACCATTCTGTATGTCAAACTAAGTAACTTTACGCAAAAAATATTGCTGGGAAACGACTTTTTTTTTTGGGTGAAAAATCATGTTTTGTGGTAGAACTCAATGTAACGCACTCAAAACATTGCGCTGATGGATGGATTGAATGTTATGGGGGTCGTGGAGGTGTGTAAAGTAAAAATCTTACATTAAAAACTTGTATTTAAAAAAAAACCTAACAAAAAGTTGGAACTTTGACCCCCAATATCTCCGTAACTAAAAGGTTCCCAGGTATGGAGTAGAACAAAAAATATATCCCAATGACGCGGAGAACAAGTGCCTTTCGGCTTCGTTAAGAGATGTTTTACACCCTTTATATTACGAGTTAGGAGTACACTGACAGAGTTGGAACGTATGGGGCGGCCAGCCAATATCTAGGCACGTCGTTGGGAGACGCGCCAAGATCCTAGTGGACCTAACAGATGTGTAGATCAGTTCCAAATATAGCTTCAGTCATATATTACGTGCTGTTTGTTAGATATTGATATAGTTCATTTTGAGATGTCGTCAGGTGCAAATGGCCAAAACCAGCTGAATAGTGTAATGTACTCCTGACCTAGCTTTATCATATTTGACACTCCTGATCTATACGATGCACCTCCCCGCTGCACGCTGCTCTATTCGTAAGAGTAAAATTATCAAAATCATAATATTAAGGCTAATAAAATTGGCAATCGATGGATTTATATTAAACGAAATAGCGTGTACAAGGTTTTATACCGTTTCGGGTCAGTTAGGTACCTTATAAGGGCGAGTACCTACCTGTGATCAACCTATGCTTAGATTAGGGCAAGGATTTCTTCTTCGGTGACAGTCAAACTACCGATGCTATTCACGCGACCGAGAATATCCAATCGAGTAATTACTAACTAACATTATGGCACGCTAACATATTTGTATTTGTCAAGCAAATACTTTTAGTTTTTTTTTCGAAGAAAACCTACTTAGTAAGCCACTGTCTGTACTGTATGTAAATAGATGAAGTATGTACACTATGTGCCTAGTGTGACTAGTATGTAAAAAGGTATTACCGTCTGCGTGGAAATAACGTCAATACTAGTATCGCATTTTTTTATCGCTGTTTCTTCACTAAGTACGTCAGGTATTTGATTACTCAGATGGAGATGATTATAATGAATGACGTATGATGGTAAATAATGGAAATATATATCAGTGAATGTAGAAACATGTCGAGGGATGTTTTCAGTACGCGCGATGCTACGAACGGCTACGAACCCTCTTAAAGTCGTAGCCCTGCGTACAATCTCAAACCTTAATAAAAATATCCCTTTTAAAATACAACTTTAAACTGTAGCGGTAAATGAAAAGCTCATCATTTTTCAATCGTTAACATTCCTTGATAATGATTGAAAAATGATTAAAAATATTTACTGTTATAAACAAAAATGTAGGTGTGAAGTAATTGTATGACGATAACTGCTTTCCCGTGAAAATGAAAATAGTTCGGGTGCGTATTTCAAAACATAATTTGTTGTGATTTGTAATACATACCTCTTGTATTTTATTTTGTACACACACATACACACACTTATTGTGGAAAATCAAAAAAATATATAATTTCAATGAACATCGCGCTTTTATGATAATTCTTAAGATTGCGCGGTTCTATAATGTATTGTAAGCAATGTTGGTGAGCACGCGGTGCGCGTGTAGTAGCGCGCGAGTGCCGCGCGACTGGTGTGCCGACCGCAGTGCAGCGCGCGGGATGCTGCGCGCACGCACCTGAGGCCGCACGCAGATCGCGCTCAACTTTACGGGTCAAAAATCATCCTTCATGTATCATAAATTATTCTGATCACACATTCTATGTGATATTTTGGATTTAACCTTGATTTTATTTTTAATATGAAATGGTCAGTCATTGATAGAATGGAAAATGAATAAAACAAAAACATAAATTACCTGGGAAAATTAATATTTTATTTATTATCACGAATAATTACACTGATTATAATACGATATGACCAGATCCCTCAGGATATATTTTCTTAAACGTTCTTGAAATTGGGATTTAAAATTCAAACTACATTACAAATAAATAAATTCACGTCCGATTTCCGAAACAGACCAGAATACTGGGATGACGATCTCACATTTTAATACTTAGAAGATACAATATTTATTTCAAGTGAGATTACAGTCCATTACATTTTAAAAGTTATTATTTTATTGCTTACAATGTCATCGAGATTACATCATTGCTTCTTAATTTAATTAATTTAAAGAAACATCGCATCACAGCATTTTGTCCGATTTTAAATTAGGGCTAGGAACGATTCATATCACTATAGTAAGTCCTACAATATTCTCTACGTAGATATTTGCTTATAGTATAAATGCTGAGCTACTTAAGTTTGGAGCAAGGCAGGAATGTAGGTATTCAATACATTTTACACTCAAGTACTTACAACAACGGTACGGTATTACAATTTGTATAGAAATGCAGAAATTAGTTTTTGTTTCCCACGGCTGCTCCTAGTTGAACATAACAGTCAGGTTATTTTCTCGTTTCTAAATGCAACAGCACGAGTATGGCGGACAAGGACACATACTAAAATACCTATCAATGCATTTATACATACGACCATAAAATTATATTCATCAATATTGACGGGCCAAGGTGACAGAGGTAGGTTCCATTTTGACAGTTTAATGTACACCTCTACTCTACGCCCTATGGGCAAAGCTCTGTACAATAATAATACTGCCTTCAAAGTTAATTATATGCTAATCTGATAGTTAAATTAAAAAGGACAAAGACAATCAGTCTTTCCGGGGACAATCTGTGTCTGAATTGTTTACGACAGTAAGTTAAGTTGTCCCCAACAGTCTATAATGACAAGGAAAACCCCCAACAGACAGTACAATTGTATCTTTCCTTTTTAAGCATATTTTTTGCACCCAATTTTTTGGAAGATTACATCCATTGGCCATTTACCATGATTGTAATTCAGCGGATGAATTTCAATAAAATGCCTATTTAATCGATAAATATATAAATATCACAATTTGAGTAAAAACTACATAATGTAAATTTATATAAGCCAGCCGTCACCCGGAGAGTGCATAATGGACCAAGATCTTAGGATCTACGCCCACGACGACCTTTTGTAGCGGTGCGTCTAGGAAACGCGCGACAGTATCGATGTCAACGCGCAAATGTTTTTGACGACACCACAAAAACCAAGGTAGGATGTAATGCGACTGAAGCACCACGGAATCTCGATAGTAGTGGTACAGAACTACGGCTTTCTGGGCGAAGGTATACAGCCAGTGACGGCACCGCGACTCTATCGCGGCCGTATTGAGTTCGCATCGGTACAATAAGTCGCAATGGGTAAGGGTCCTTACAGAACAGAATAGACACGCGCTTAAGTTCATATTATGTTAGTTTTGTTTTGTTTGTATGGCACATTTATAATTTAAGTATGCTGGCTTTTAATTCATAAAAATTCTCCAAGAGGGTGACAGAACTCATTAAATTGATGCTACTTTTAATGTGGGACCAACTCTGAAATAAGGAAAAAAGTGGTCTCGTAACAAAGATGTTTTTGGACTAAAAGTTCAACATTTTCATAAGTACTTTCACTTTGCCAATGAATTTAATTTCAATCTGCATGATGTTTCACAGCTTCTGTATTAACCCCTCGTAAGCCGTAATTATAGACAGTTAAAATAATATATAATAAATAATATCAATAATAAATAGGTATAAAAAATCAATTGACATATTTCAGAGTGTTATAAAAATCACGGTGATTAATGACATGACGACAAAATGCTCATGAAATGTATTTTCCTTGGCTATGTTATTTAAGTGCTAAACTAAAGATAATACACATACTTAATACACACACCAATGACTTATTGCTACGTTTCTTTGGAAAAATAGGAATGTCTTGTAAGTCGACCATTTAAATTAAATGTAGTGACAACTGCTCGCTCGACATTATACCTAAAACCGACTCACAAACACTATCATAATTATTATAATAATTGCAATATTATTGCTCGCATGCAGTCCCTATAGTTACAATGATCACTGTCGAGCCTTACTGGCTATGTACCGAAGACATCAAAGTACACAATAATAAAATTAAAGATGGGTGCATACTTTTTTTGCACAGTAAAATTATGCAAACAGCAAAACGTTACTCTAGCAGGTATACTAAACGAGATTGTGCGAGGTGGTGCATTCTGCAGCGCTACAGTTTTATTTTGTACTTTGGCCGTCGGTATTTTGATACTCCTGAGCATCGACGCATGCACACATCGGATGTTTAAGTTAATGGAACACATTGCTAATTACATAAACACACGTTCATGTCTTAAATACACTTATTCAGCTGAATGATATATCTTTTTTGAAGTGAGGAATGTGTGGAATGAGCAATAAGCGATAAAAGTCAGTTGCACTCTTTGAGACAAAACTTCTTTTTACAGCCGTAAGTTTTTATAACTAAGCATAATGCTATTCTTTTGAGAATGGTGATATTATTAATATTATGCTCGCAATTTTTATATAAAAACCACGTCTATAAGATTAACTACTATCGAAGTAGAAGAAAAATTACACAAATATGGAGTAGACACATCATAGATCAAGACGTTCTTGCATCTATAAACTAGTAAATCGAAAAACAATTTGCCAAAACACGATCTATCAACATTTAGACATTTTGAAGTCTAACTTTACACGTAACTGAGTTCCTGTTACCTCCTGGTATCAGGACGGTCAATTACGCATTTACCTACCGTTCAACTTGGTGGAGAATAGGTACCAACAAATTACAATTTGCTAACTTTTCTGCTGTCTGTACACACCAATTTAATCGATTTGACAATAAACGAAATGTTCAGTGAGTAGACACTTATTTAAAATATTCAGTAAAGTTGATGATCGGATCGGCTGTATCGACCAGCAACACTATCGAAAAAATCTACAGTATTTATAGTAGGTCACTGGACACACTAGGAAGGAGCGTACACTGCATCCGGTACGAGCGACCGGCGCAAGCGCTTCTTTTGTTCGCGTCCGATTGTTTTAACACTTGTGCAGTTGAGGCGCGGCATGCGTGTGAGCGGATGCTAGTGCAGCTTGCCGTGCGCTCAGTGCGTGGGCAGCGCCGGGCGGGCGGCGAGCGCGCGCGGGCGCAGGCGCAGCTTGAGGCGCGCGCGCGCCGCCGCGCCGCACGTCGCCAGCGCGTGCGCGCACACCAGCACCACCGCGCACAGGGACACGAACCCGAACGCAGAGCCTGGTGAAAAATATTCTTCATTACTGTTGGAGAAGAAACATATCGTTCAAGGACTTCTCCTAAATTGGGGTTGATTTTAAATACGCAAATCTATGTAAGATTTGCGTTGCCCGAACATCCAAACCGGGAAGGACCACAAATCACCATGTTACTTATAAGTAACATGGCCTTGTCTACGATTAGCTTTTACCCTATGGGGTAAAAGCTCTCTCACACTAAGTACTTAAAAACTTCTTGCAGGCTAAGAACAGAATATAGATCATATTCTTTGACTGTCCTTCGCAAAGCCCGTGACACTGTCAGTCTTCAGTGCGACAGTTTGACAGCCGCGACTGATTACTGTCTGTCATGCAGTAGTTTAATGACAATTTTGGATACAGGCGTCCGTCAGCTCTTTGTAAAGTTGTAACAAGGCCGTTATTAGTTAAGCAGTTTATATTTTTTCACTTCTCATGCTCTGAAAGTGCTTGTTTGTGCAGGATATAAGCTGCACAAAATCGAATTTTGTGCACAACATGGTACTCATAAATGTATCTATATTAAGACAAAGAAAATGAGCCATACAGCCAAACGCAATAAGAAGTTCATAGAATAGAATTTGTTATTTTATACATATTTACTTTAATTTATTTGCCTTATGTGTTTTTTAAGACATAAAAGATATAAAAAATTAAATTCAAGTACCTACGGTAGGTTATTTCATTAATTTAAGAAAATTATTATTACAAAATTAATTGAATAGTAGGCTGTATAGGTCTGCAGCCCAAGCCTAATATCAATGTCGTAAGATTTCAAAAAAATAAAGCGGCGGAAACAGCTCTTGTTTTTTCGTGCGTTTATTAATTCCTTCAATTTAAACTACTGTTTTATTTCCTCGCAATCGAAGTGAAAAACAGAGTTTATAACTCGTCCACAAAACCATTTTATCCTCGACATTACTATCAGCCCTCGCCTTCGGCTCAGGCTGCTAAAAGTCTCGGATAAAAATGGTTCGTTTTGTGCACTTGTTGTAAAATCTACTATTTCAGATTTTATAGCTCCGATTACAAATAAATCATTGTAGAAGAGCCCCTTTATTATGTGTGAGATACTTAATAATGCAAGTTTTCTAAAACGACTGTGGCAAACAGGAGTTACTAGAACTCCTGCTGTTTCCTCAACTGCAATCAGTACTGAGACCTCTCCAACCGTCCGTAATCTAATTGATCCTCGAATTTTCATCCAGCTGCTACCAGGAAACTACTGATTTACACCTAGATATTAGCTGAATCATTCCATAGTCAGTAGTAGGTTGCGAAGGTCAGATATGCAGTTGCTCAATGCTTTTATTCATCTACTTCCGCTAAGACTGGAAGCCGACCCCAACATAGTTTGGAGAAGGCTAGGCAGATGACGGTGATTGGCAGCATCATTTACCAGGTTTGTTCCAATCCAGTGCTGGGTAAATAGCTGGTAAACCAATCCTGTCAGTTCCCCCGACGGCCCAGTAGAAGGCGCTGAAGACGCCGTAGGCAAGGCCGGCGCCGGCGCTGTAGAGCGCATGCGCGGCGCGCACCGGGTGTGACGTCACCACCAGCTCCACCAGCATCACCAGCGAGTTGCCGCCGTGCACCAGCACGTTCAGCGCGTTGATCTCGTGGATCTCTGTGAATCGACAACGTTATTAATAAAAATATGTAGGTATCATCGATTTTTGAATGCAGCGGATGTAAATATCCGAAGATCGCACGATAGCAAGATATCAAAAATGCTCCTTTTAAGAAATATCTAGTCGTGTATCTTGGAGCCGAGATGCTATATTCTTTTCATTAGGCGCTAAAAACGTGGTGCATGAAAATGAACAGGTTCACTGTCCGCAAAGCAAACATGATACTTAACAATCACCACATTTCATGTAATGTGACTGCGAAGTGTTTAAAACAATTACAATTGTTTCTACTTAAGAGGGCCCTTCCCGGCGCGTCTATAGTCAACGCGAGCATGGTCGAAAAGCTTGTTGTTTCATCCAGAGCCATCGCGGCGATATTTTTTCAACTGCCCTGTCTTACCTAGCTCCGACCCCGCACTACCCGTCACCCGCGCACCTCATACCGACTAATGCGAGGACATTTAACGAAAAATAGTGTTCGAAAATTTATAAAACTTGCTCCAGGAAATACGTGTTTTTGAATAAGTCTTACAAGTTTGTGAAATAAATATTTGTTATTTAAAATCTCCACTATATTTGCAAGGCTTCTATCAGGCTATTTTCTTTAGTTTTACAATTTATGAGTACATTATGAATGGCGAAAGTTGAGGTAAAATTTGAGAAAAACAGCAATTTTTGGAGGCTTATACTGAATTTGTTCCTACAATTTTTTATTTTTTGCTTCGATAGAAGCCTAGATATAGTGCACAAGATACCTATCAGTTTAAAAAAATTAAAGATATATGTGTAACAACTTCATAATCACGCACGAGCGTTTGTCAATATTCTCGTGAAAAGTATGGCGGGTTGGCCGCTCTTAACAATAATAATGAAAATTCTGATAAAGTATTGGCTGCACCACAAAACATTTGCTGAGACATGATATAAGCAGATTTTATAAGTATCTCTATATGATTCTCCATGGGTTTTTATCGAGTAAAGAAACTGTTCATCACTTACTAGGATCATGAACTAGCGCCCAGTACACGAGCGAGATGACGAATGCGAGGTCGGTGGCAATGTTGTGCGCGAGCCAGTACCCGCGGCACATCAGGGGCGTGCGCGTGCGCCGGCCCAACGGGATAGGGATCTCGTCCTCTTCGCATGCTGCAAAACGTAGGTTGACTGTATGAACATAAACACACAACACAATTATACTCGTAGCACAGTTCTTGAAATGCTAATAAGTCTCATAACAGTTATTTATGCAACTGTTGTATAAGTTGGAATGATACTTGTATCATTCATTTTTGTAAACAACAAAGTACTCTAAGCAATATATATCGAACAAAAATGGCAGCATACGACGTGAATTCGTGAATTCGAATGAGAGGTTTTATTTTTGAGGTATTAAAAAAAACTTAGTTTCCAAGAACTCTATAGATGGCGTTGTACTGACTACGATAGTTGGTGCCAAAGCCAAAACGCTTGGAAAAAAAACATTGCGTCACGTCACATACACTCGTTGTTTGACACTTTCGTTTGCTTAACCTTCCGAATATAACCTAGTTTTCTCGCGCTTTGTTAAAATCATTTTTTTTAGGTTCCGTTCCTTGCATTAACGTACTAAGTTCAGCGCCATCTATCCAGCGACTAGGGAAGAGCTTAAAAGAAAATCCCTCATTACCCTATAAGTTTTATTTTTTAATTACGGCGTTGTGGTAGTAAAACGCGCGTGCATGACAATGTTCTTTTTTTTAATTGAGTTGCATAATGAAATTTAGTACAACATTATAACATCCGTTTGGATGATATTATGGTTACTATGACACTGGTTGTTTTAATGTTGGCAATAAGCTAACTGTTTCAGATACTTTTATAGAGGATTTATAGCATGGGTATAAATCCTCTAGTTATAGAAATTTATTTATTTGGATAAGTGTGTAAATGTGGCTGGCAATTAAACCTCACTAAAGAAATCTCCTGTAAGTTTCACGGATAACCATCAAGGAAACTTACACTAATTGCAAATTCAGTTGCAACCTTGTACTATTATTGTAATCTGTGCCTAAACAAACAAGTTCAACAAGGCAGGTCACCATCGCACGAGTGTGTTGAGTATCGTCAGCATACGCGGTATAGGGCAGGGCAGCTGGTATATCATATAACACGCTATTCAATGAATGAATGCATCATGTCTTCAATCCCAGGCTAAGTCTCCGGACGAGTTGACAAAAGTGGGCGTGGTATAAATCCTTTAAGTCGCACACCATTGTGCGCCACTTGTTATTGAAGTGGACAACGTCTCCAATTTTTAACAATAGCTGCGGCATAATACCCACTTCATCTGGACTCGGTTCGGTTGGAATGAGGAACCAATAAGGATAATTTGAAGCACAATGGACAGCGGACCCGCTCCACTGTGATCTTAATTGACGCGAAATTGTTACCAATCAAGCGTTCGTGACCTCTGTCGATAGCGCGCACTCAAATATTGTCCAAATGTCTTTATTTGAATATATATGCCCTTGACAAGCATCGACGCGAACAAATACGACAGGACATTACGTGAGCAAACCAATAATGCTGTTATTAGGAGATTTCATCTAAACTGATGAACAGTCTAGACATCTTAAAGTATAGCGTTTATATTGTACGAAAAAAGATAAAACACGTGTTCAATCGATCCCCAGCGAGCATTTTGATGAGTACGACCACATGCAACTCAATGATTCCGATTAATTGATTCGCGCGAGGAGTTACGACGTCCGAGGAAACCGTTTTGTGTAATAAACGTACCCACGCAAAGCACTTGACATTGACGAGCTCGACAGCCGACCTGCCCGGAATGTACTCAACACTTTCCATGGCAGCTTTGACAATGAGCTCCAAACGGGATCTAGGTTATTGGACTGTAAATTAGGCAAACACGGGTAATGACTTTAATTAGTTCATCTAGTTTATACTCCGAGACCTAAATTCTGTATGTCCTATATATAAAAAAGCAACGTGAATAAAGTTCATATTTCCTGCTAGGCACTTCATTTTCAAGGTACATAAGAAACCTAAAGTCATTCATAGATACTCTTTACTACTGATGTTATATCTCGCAACGGAAGTTCATACGATATCTTGATCAGCAAATGTGTTTACTAAACATGGCAATTAATACGATCATACGTTACATACTTTTTGGTTCTTCATTTAGTCAACAGAAGTAAGTGAGATTTCAGGCCTGAGTATGTGGTTAAATTGTTTACTGAAATATTTGCAAGAATTTGTCACTTGCTGTTTTTCTAAAGGGGCGCTGTTATAGGCTTAAGTGGTTAAATAACTTAAACAAGGTATAAACAGACTCTTCACGTAGCCGTCAACAAAGCAATCTGTACATCAATCTATGTTACTCTACACAAATTTTTTTGCTCGGAAATCCCTTTTTTTTTGGGGTGAAAAATTTCGGTAGGACTCAATGTAACGCACTTAAAACATTGTGCTGATGGATGGATTGAATAGTACGGGGGTCGTGACTCGTGAAGGTGTTTAAAGTAAAAATCTTACCTTAAAAACATATATTAAAAAAAAAAACTTGTGAAAATGTTGGAACTTTGAATATCTCCGTAACTAAAATGATCGCAAAGACGGCGAAAACAAGTGCCTTTCGGCTTCGTTAAGAGTTTTTTTACCCCTTTTATTTAACAAGTCGCCCGTAGCAAAGACAATAACTTCAGATCTATGCTTCATGGCCGACTCAGATCTCAAGTGTGTATGCCGCGCGTATCTCCACAGATAATGGCCCACCTTATATCTTGAGCTGCATGCCCTGACTCCTGCGCACTTTACGATCTTATGACTGCATCAGCGGAGTTCGCATAGCTGAATTTTAGTCCAAGTATATTTAACGAAAATTTGCCATCGACACGCTAAGAAGAAGTCGAATAAACCAATTCATTCAGTGCTGGGTCGGGTGTTCACATAACATAGATCAATAAAAATAAAACCCATGTTCCTTGATAACCGAAAATTCTATTTGAAAATAAAGATGCAAGCAGATTACAGCTTTCCATTCATTCCGCTTATTTTGGACACGTGGTAGAAAACTTCCGAGGCAAGATTCTCAGTATTAGAGTAGTTAACTGAAATTCTGTTCCAATCAACACACCATGACTTGTTTTTATCAACATCTAGTACTTATATTTTTATTAGTTTCGTTAAGACTGTAGTGTACATGTGTTTAATATAGACTATTTAATTTGATTGCACCATATTTAAGCTTCATCTGAATGAGGTTACATACGTTAATTTGAGAGGTGTAGGCCATTGTACTTTTTCAAATAGGTTATATAGCGCATTCTTAGCTTCGCATTCATAGCTATTTCTTCTTCAAAAAAAAAAATTGAATTGCATCATCTCGTGCGGTACGTTATCCCAGTAAGCTCAGTGGCTCCAAAGTCTAGCGTAAGTCATTGAACTTGGCAAACCATCTTACATTGTAGCCAACTGCATTTTCTTGTATTAAGACTGCAGTTTTAAAGTAGGTACTATCTTGGTATCTTAGTAGGTTCTATCTTAATTTTAAAAGAGCTTTGGATTACTTTGGCGTTCAATTTTTTACAATATGAATGACTGAAGCTAATTTGCATCACGTTATAACAATACCTACTAGGCAAACAGAAACTTACGAGAATCAAACTTTTGTGCTCTGTACCGATGCACGACCGCTAGGGCTAGCCCAGACTGCAGTGCGATCAGCAGGTAGCCCCAGTTGGTGAAGTAGATGAACCACTTCATGTAGTTGAGCTCGACCTTCGGACCCTCGTACACGCGCGGCAGGCGCTGGCACGCAAAGCTCGCCACGCCAATTGACAACACCGAGAGGAATAACAGCCATCTGTAAATAAATATCAAGTTTATGTACCGACACGGAAATACTTATAAAATGACGTAAAAGTGCACACGCCGTTAAGTTTTACAAATTGTATCGATAGAAAGATATTGATGTGTGTTTTTCGTATACTTAATTCATTTTGTTTTGTATGGAATTAAATTTGCAGCAGACACTGTGTTACCTTATCTTATTAATTGGATAGATCACATCTTCGTTTGAGCCTCGAGTCATCCAGGGCTCCTTTCCTTTCTGTCATACTTCCCGAATAGATCTAATTGTGTATATTTTCTCATAAAAGAGATGATTGTCTAGTTCTAAATACTTCAGGGATGTGATAAAAAGAAAGGCCTTATTAACATAGTAAGTTCTGCTCAAAATAAGGTTTGGCGAAGCTAACCTGTATATTAGATATGCTGTGGAAGGGTGCGGACTGGACTGCCACTGGCTGCACGCGAACTGATATGCAGGCGCATGCTCCAGGTTGAGCGCGCGCCTGCTAGCCTGCCACATGCGACCCAGCATCGCCGGCTTGCATGACTTCTGGATGGCTGCAGAATAGAGAACAATCAGTCAGTGCTACTTGATGGAAAACAATAGTCCATTCTCATTTCATTCGTGAATAATACTCAAATACAAACACGTCTGAATATTGAAAGACGAAACCAATATCGTAACAGAAGCGACGAGACGGAGGAACGGTGAGTCAAACTAACCGAGGTGGTGCTACTACGTCTTGAAGGTAGATTAAGGACATAGGTAGATACATACTTAACAATCAGTAGTCGATTAGTATTTCAGGCTATAGTTTCATGTGTGAAGTGAAACCGCCCGCCAAGCATACTGACTTACTGAGTGAGAACCATACCTGAATCTTCAGCAAGGAGCATTACTAGTGTAGGCACTATTGGTTGACTAGCAGTAGTTTTATATCCGAAAAGCAATTTTATAAATTAGCACCACTTTAAACTCTGCCAGTTTTTATACGTTGACAACAAACGACTAATACATGAATCGTAACATAAATTCTAATTGTACCTCCGTTCAATGAAACTGCGTGAGTGGTGGACGATCGATTTTATGAAATAGGCACCTATCGTCTGTATTATTACCGTTCCTTTCTCATAATTTAATAGGCGACGATGTGTTTCGTTCACAAGCTCAAGGAGGCCTCACCTTGACACGGGGGAAGGGATACTATAGCTATATATTTATATTATTGTAAGCCTATATTGTCCCACTGCAGAACAAAGGGCTTCCTTTCCTCCTTCCGCATTTCGCGATTTTGTGCGATTGTAGGCCAATCCTTTGCGAAAGGGTCTAGCTCATCCCGCCATCTCTTTCTATAGCTATAAGTATTATTTAAACTGACGCTGTCTGAAAGTTTTCACACGTTTCCACGTGACAAATATTTCAAACTTCTGTTAGTTTAAAAGTGTATTTATTTTAAAAGCTGTTGTATGATGAAGCATGCAGCATATGGTCATGGTCACGTGAGCATGCGGCGACGGCGCTAGCAATATTTTGCACGCGATCAATAAAGGCATTAATTAAGAATACGTTATGTGGTCCGATGTTGAGATAAAGATGGAGGGGAACACTTCACTATAATCAACAACGATCCTTTCAATACAGTAGCGTATAAATCAGATCAAATGTCTTCCTCATGACTGGACAGTATAATGAGCTGAATAGATAACAAAATGAAAGTAACATGAACGTTATTTTAGATTTATATACATCGGCAAACGAGATAAATACATAAATAAGAGCATTAATGTTGACGTAGGTAAGTTCAACGAGTCAATGAATACAGTGTTGTCTACTCAAGTATCAGTTTTATGAATTACAGGAGAGGAGATTAACAGTTCAAGATATCTATGATGAGTCTAGTGAGCGAGGTCAATGTACAACAAATAGTGAGCCACCTGCGTCGAATGGCTGGAGCAGCGAGTGGGCGCACCAACTGTTCGCAGAATAATCACTAATTAGTACACAAGGCTGCGAGGGCCCGCACGGTGGCCCGCCGAGCTCCTCCATACTTGAGCCATACAATTGCATTGCAGGCTCCTGTTACAACTTTTTCTTGCTTCCGCCACCAACGTCCTTTCATGATATTCGCTTCCTCGACCTTCTTACGTTTAAAAGATAACATTAAGAGTAGTTTTGATTACTTCTTTGATAGCATGAATCATGAAACATTCAATCTGACGCACACAAATTGTTTTCATCATGTGTTTTTAAATCGGCTACGAAGAGCGCGAGCGTTAATTTTTATGGTTGTGGCAGCGTGAAACAAATACATGAAACTATTATTCTGCAATGAATGGTGGCCATTTAATTCGTATGAATTAATTTTGTTATGAATGCGTATTCATGGTGTTTATCAATGGAACCTTTTCAGACTCGCTATAATAAAACAGTCGGTGAGATTCCGTCTCGGTTGGCTGGCTGCCACAGTGCCATTTATGATAACGATCTGGCCTCATGCAGGACATCAATATAGCTGGCATGCTATCGCCGTTGTTCTAATTCAAGTTTAGGTACGTCCAACTCGCGCCGATCGATGCTCACCTGTGGAACACACTGTGGCTCACACGGTTGTAACTAATCAGTCGGTATAGCCGCATTATGCCTTCACACATGTATTGGACATAGAACTATTCAATTCAAACAATATTGTGTCTTTTTTCACCTCGAAAATATCCATTTCGACACTGCTACACGCTGCCCAACGTCACTTTAAAGTGTCATGCTGACAGTTTCAGACAGTGACGTCCTGAGATAAAATCATGGAACTATTATGGACTTTTGAAGATCCTTGGCTAAAACTTCAAAGACAGCATCATTCTAATCTCTGGTTATTCTCAGTTCTCAACATTAACGGGAGGTAATTACAATAATAACGAAGAAGGCACTGTAAAGTGGCGAGTAGAACCTGAGCTTTCGGCAGTTAAGTTTAAGGCCCATTATCCAAATCTACACTCCGGGCTGCAAGCCTGCAACTAAGAAATTCTAAATGGAAAAACCCAATAACACTGTCATATCTCTAACCCAAGACCTCACAATCTGCCGTAGCGCTTGCGATCACAAGACCAAGAAGGCAGTTACTAATCTTCTGTTGCCACCTGTGAATGTCAGGTCCTCGTAACCTCACAAACACTTCGTTTTAAGAAACATTAACCACCAATCGAAACTCTGTAAAGCCTGTCGGGGATAATAAGCGTGTTTTTATGAATATAGATAATATGTAAACTGCAAAGCACAAGTATCCGTCACGGATTACGTGTATCCATTCACTAGACGAGAATGAATATTTATCGGTGCAACAATGTTAGAACTGTTTATCTAGACAGCGGGCAGACGCCATCGCGCCAGCCTTCCGGGACGACCTTGTACTCACAGCTGGCTATTGTAATGCACTCCGTGCTATTTCCTACATCCTATCATGTCCTGATACGACTAAGTAGAAACTTATTCGGGCATCCCGACGTTTAAGTCGAGGTTAGCCTATAGATTTGAGCACCTGTTTTGAATCTAGATTCTCACAGCTGCGGGACCGATAAAGAAGCTAATTAAAGTATAATATTGTTATTGGTAGGTCGTTTAGGTTTGTTATGAAAACGTATTACACAATATTGTTTATGCAGCTACACTGCATAAATTACACCTTGTTTTGCGTATTCTACTCACACCTAAAGACTCAATGTCGTATAAATGTTTTGTTGTTGTATACAATGTGATTATAGGAAATCTATGTTGTTTAATAATTGTTTATTATAGCCTTTATAACACAATGAATAAATCCCCCGATTCGCGCGTTTTGTGTGTATAGGTATTTTGTTTGCTTATGTTTCTGTATATTCAGGTGTCTGGATGTACCCGTGTAGAAAGAAGGTAACCGTTATCAACATTTGTCTATAAATGAGGAAATGTTATCGGTGACCGTGGTAATTAACCATACGTTATGACGTAGCTTGCTTGCACACTGTCTACGCTGCACACATTACAACATGTACTTTTTTGTCAGATACAAAAAATATGACAAGTTTGAGTAATGAGTTTGTACCTGTTAACTGAAGGGCCAACGTGTCGTCAAGTGCTGAACAAGGCATCGCTACAAAAAAAGATACATGCTTATAAACTTAAGCAAGCTTCGTTTTTGTTTACCTAAATCTGTAGGGGGTCATTGCGCTCATCATTCTAAACACCTTTTACTACTGCACCTACCAGAAAATCGGAAAAATAGTACATTTTGATACAAGTGGAGAAAGTTTGTTATTGCGTACGAGGCAGAATTAACTCCCGAGCCGTAGGCGAGGGTGTTTTTGAGCCGAGAACTGCAATAACAAATGTCCACGTGTATCAAACGACGTTTTTCAATACACTTTTGAAGAAATAAATTATAAGAACGAAAAATATTGTTGTCATGAATTACTATGAAACTATGACTTTAATTTTCTTTTTTCCGCGCTTTACTTTCGCCAGGTGAAAGAGAAGCAAAGGTATGAAGCCGCTAAATAGCCTAATATTTTTTTTTTCTTTATATTTTTGAATTTAGAACACAAATAAATGTTAATTTGTGTATAAAAGTAACTATTAGTTCTTAATAATCATGTTTATTTATGATATTCTATTTATAAACACAATTTGAACATTCAAAAAATATTTATGCCGTAAAGAAGCATATTGCTTTGCCGAAATTAAAAAAAAAACATTCAGACTATAGGCATTGAACCATTTTGGACCAAGTATAGGTATCTGTGGCAATTTTCATTCCCGCACACGTGCGGGAAAATGGAAAAAAACGCACGCGTGTGAAATACATTGCATGTAGTTCTTAATCGTAGTGCGTTATGGACCAGTTTTCGAGGAAGTGTATTGAAAAATAATTTGCTGCCCATTTGTGTTAGCATAAATCGTCAAAATCGGAACAGCGAATGCTGAGCAAACATGACGTTCCTAATTCAAATACTGACGGTGATACCAGTTTACGACTGATTTACATCGGACTGGTAGCAGGCGACCGTCTTAATTAGATAAGTTAGCGCCGTAGCTGTCACCGGTAGAGGTCACAGCTGAACTGACATGAAGCTGCTGTTAGTAAACACACGCCAAAGGACTTAGCCTCAATGAAATGTCACTGTATTGCATTCATTCTCTGCAAATTGTGCGTGGTGAGTCGTAAAAGATCATTTCGCGATTTGATCTTCGTATACTAAATTGAAATGGAATAAAGATAAAAGGGAAAAGAAAGAAGAAAAATCACTTCAAAGAAAGAGCGAAACAAAAACTCGCAATGGAGTTAGGATTTAAGAAGAACCAAAGTCAATGGATAAAGACTCAATTCATTCACTTAATTATTAAGTAACGGCTGTATAGAAAAATGTTACACTTGAAACAAAATGGAAGAAGATGATTCTATAGTGAGTCATCACTCATAATGATTGAGTAATATAAGAAGGTTCTCGTAGACTTGTAGAGGATAATGGCTGCCTAGATACAGGATGCTTGTGCGATCGACGCCGCTATTATTTTAATGAAAGTGAAATTCGTTGGTGGTCAAGGTGATTGACGAAGAGAATTAGACATGGCAAAATCCAGCTGAGGCCAGAAATTATGTACATAACATTAATATGGAGGTCACAGTTATTGGAAATTTTGACTTTAAGATGGCGAAAGAGTGACCTTGCAGATGCTTTTGTAAGTGTCCTGGATATTACCTAAACGTATGGAATGAAATCCTCGGAAACCATCATCATTTTCTGATTATTATAATAGATATGATGATCATAGTTCATCAAATCATCATCTACATAATGTAAATGTTTCATGAAGACGTGCCGAACAATTGCGAGCACGCACAGAGAAGCGCACACGTGTACTTGTGATGCTTGGTCCCCCGCGCACGACTACTAATGTGTAAAACGTCGTATTCTTAGTTGAATGTTATTCAATTTCGATATAACTTGATAACGGGAAGTTGCTGGTAATCCATATCGGTTAAAACGTTATAATCGGTTAGTTTGTTACGTCATTCGAGATCCGGATACTAGGCGTCAAGATTTTTGGTTTTTACAACGAACAATTCTATATAAAAAACACAAGCACACTGCCTTGTTGGTCTTGTTTGTCCTTGTTGCTCGAGGTCCTGGGTTCGATTCCCAAGTGTTATTGGCTTTTTTTTTCATTAGGAATCTCAGTAGCAGCCCAATTTTGTTTGGATTTGCACGTGGTTGATGATAATAGGATTATATTTCATGGGATTTTAAACAAAACTTGCGAAATGGGAATGTGGGTGCATTAAAGAACAGCTTTTTTTTTTTTTTTTTTTTTCGGATGGGAAATCATGAAATGACTTCTCCCGCTCTGGGCGGAGCAGGAGGGAGTGTCAGACTTTTACTGACTAAAACCCATCCATGTTCCTTCATCGCCCTTTGTGTTCCGAGGCCACGGAATCTCTTTCGAACAGTCCCGCAACCCCGGCAGGCATCGGTCCTTGCGGACCCCTTCCTTTTGCTGACTCTCTTTGGAACACGAACGTGCCGTCGACACGGCCTGTCGTCATGAGACGGACGGACGGCGAGCTAGCCCATAGCCCACCGTCTACAGGCCCGCGCCTACGGTGGCCGGGGGCCACGTGGTGGCCCCCGACGCCCGGGGCGTCTCCCGTGGCGGCTGGGACGCTGTGAGGTTCTCTCCCTGTCACGTTCCGCCACCTCCTTCTCTAGCATTACTGCTTCGCAGAAGGAGGTGACGGCGTTCCATTCCGTCTCGCTCCCGACCATGGCTTGCACCAGGGCCTGACGCGAGAGGTCGCCGCCGCCAATCGCCGCTTCGAGGACACGGCGGTGCTCCGCCCACGCGGGGCACACCTCCACCGTGTGCTCCACCGTGTCCTCCGGTCGATTCTCGCAATGAAAACACCCGATTAAAGAACACCTGCGCCTGTGTGTGTACCTTTCGGGGAAATACAGGCGTGCTGTTGAACAGACAATTATTCATTTCCTAGCCGTTATCATAACTATCGGCGCCAGTATCGATAGACTCCACCCTTGTCAATACAGAATCAAATGACGTTAACTTCAATTATTAATAGCTTCTACGTAAGGTACAATGCACACTTTACACGTCTAAGAAAAATCGATATTACGGTCATAATGAAGTAGGTCGAGTATTTCCAACTAGTTCAATTACCCCGAAAAATAGCCGCTGGCAACGACCGTTGGAATCTGGCCGACTAATTCTGTGGGAATGAAATTAGGATAATTCGGGCCAATATTTTCTGATTACTACAAGGATCTTTCAGGGAAGTGAATTGAAAAAAACCGGCCAAGTGCGTGTCGGGCCACGCGCATTGTAGGGTTCCGTAGTAGCCCGTTATCACAATATAGCGGCAGCTTTGTGGAACTTATGACAATTTATTATGTTTTTTTAGTTTAGATTGTTTTCATTGCATGTCTTTACCCGTTATAAACAAGCAATTACTTCATCTTAGTCACTTTAAAGGATTTATTCTTAGGATTTTGTATTTGGTACAAAATTATCCAACACCCAAGTTCAACGACTATTGCTGCTAAACTAATAAAGTTATCTTAATCGCTATAGTTTTCCTTTAAAGTTCATAAAATGTACTATCATCATGAATTTTTCCAGATTTTTCAAGGCAGCAGTTTACCTTTTAGAGGGGGGGACTACTGGAACTAAAAAATTTGCACTTTAAACTTTAATATTTCGTAAATAGAGCATTAAATCGAAAAGTAGTTTTATCAACTCTTAAGTCATTTTAAAAGACCTATTCAACGAAGCCCCACACGATGGGGTAGGGCATGTAGGGGAGCTACCCTAAAAAAAAATATTTTCCAAAATTTTATTCTACCACTTTTTCGGCGTTATTGATATACACACCCCTACAAAATTACAGCTTTCTAGTACTAACGGTCTCTTAAACAACCTTGGACAGACAGACAGACAGACGGACATGACGAAACTATAATAAGGATTCGGAACCCTAAAAGGAGAATAGTCTTCGGTTTGAGGAAAAATATGTTTGTATGTGTGGAGTTTTTAAGTAGAATAATTCAAATGAAAGCGTATACAATGTATGTATAATAGCTACGTCCATAACATATTATTGACTCGCTTTTCACTAAACTTGGCAGCAGGTCATTCAACTTGGTGCTATGTTACGGTCAGAAACTTTAGTAGCAACAGATACGAGTGGCATAAGGTGACGGAATGCATCACGCGCCACCCCTATAAGTCTTCTCCTCACATTAAACATCTGCCAAGTATTTTCTCAAGTTTCGGGTCAACTTTCAAAGTTCTAAGTTTACTTAGCGACTACCTTCGAACTTTTGTAAATTGAATCTTATCGACTTAGCAGTTTCAGTTAGCATTTAACAGTTTCTAGGGCTGTCCATTTGTAAAGAATGATCTGCACTCATCCGTGAATTCACGTACGCCTAAGAATTGCAGCTGTGTTCGAAAACATATGAACTATAAATATGTATGCAGATATTATTAGAAGAAACAACGACAATGGAATTTAGCACGACTAGTTTTTTAAACAAATTACTGTTCTTCAGTAAACAAGTACCGATAAGTTTTCAGGTGCCGAGCCTTCATTATTATTAAATTCAAAGTATGCCGTTTAAATTTAATTATGGCTAGTTACGTGATTATGGACGTAACCGAGTATAGACAATAATATAGATGATAGCAAAATGATACGTGAATGAAGACTGGAGCCTGAAAAAATTGGCGATCTTTATTCAATTCATCCTAATTGTAGCGCTTGTTGCTAGGGTCATGATTTCGATTGAAAAAGAGTTAGCAGTCATTGCTGATTTATCTATTGGCCATTATAACAATTGGACGATTCGTTCAATATCGTAAATGTTCGTCGAAGTGCCATCGCCACGGAGACAACACACGTCACAATCGATCGGATGTTTTGTTTCAGTTTCTACAGTTTCACTCAATGATTGATTTACGCCACTCTTTGTCTTAAATCGGTGACGAAGGATTTTACCCTCGGGATGGGCATTTGGTCAGCAGTATCCTTATGGGCATAAAATTAATATGATAGTCTTTGGTGAAGCATAGTTTTTCTCCTTCTAAGTATTTTACGATGCTATTCATCTAAGTAATAAAATACCCAGGGGTCCCTAGTAGATATGACTTACATGTATATTTACTTACAAGTAAGAGAACTATTTTAGGTACACAATGTCAGTGGTTTCTAATTATTGACTTGGGGAAACTGGTATGTGGTTTTATGTAACACAAATGTATTGTATTGTACTGTAGCTATACAACTAGTATGTAACTACACCCTATCGGAAGGTTTTTACGTCAACGTACTATTAACTTTACGATGTTGTTATAGGACACACTCTAGTGACTCTTACCACTCACATTGTAAACGTGATAGGTAACATTGAAATGATCCACTGTTTCTTAAGTGGTCAGTTCGACAGTAACTAATGGTTTTAATTAGTAAAATATTACCTTCTGACTTTAGTGTCTGGAAAAAACTACAAAATAAATTAATTTGAACTATATTTACTACGCTTCGCGGGGCTCCTATTTCTGTCCGCAGGGTTTAAAGGAATCTAACTAACCTAACATCGAGGTGCCCCAAGTCTCGAACTTAAATGTTGTTTTTTTCAGGCTGTTAGTTAAACGGCCGCTGTTTAGTAAAGAGGCTAGGCTGTTGATTGAACGGCTAATTAAGCTAGTTGCCTGCGACATATACATCACCATCGTTCTCTTGCCCAGAATTCAATTTATCCAGGGTCAGCGCAGCATGTCTTTTTCTTCCATACTTCTCGAAAATACTTATATAATAATTTTATCACACACAAAGTCTAGAAAAAAGTACTGAAAAAATGTTGAATACGTTTTTCATCTTAATTTTTTATCTGCTCACATTGCAAATTATCATTAATGAGTCTTTTAATAAGTACTTGTCAAAGAGATTTAAAAGAATTAGGTATAGTGCGGACATTGGAAATAATGTCATACAAAAATTTTGATCCCGAACATTTTCGATTTTGACACACGAATGCTAACTGACAAGCGAGCGTATGACACTATTCAGAACGATTTGTTATTAAGTAGTAACAAGTATTTGGATTACGATTTTCTTCGTCTTGTCCCGTCTATCGCTCATAAATATTTGAATGTCTTTGGTACTTGTTAATCTTGTGACTAAAATTGAGTGGATATTTTTTAAAGTTAATTTCATGTAAGGTATTTTTTGAGTGCTTGATTATTCAATTTTGTTATAAAATGTGATTTTGTTGTGCGTAGTTTTGAGAAGTATGCATGAAATTATACTTGAGATCAATTTTATTTTACATAATGTTAATGTTATCTTAAATTAAATGTTTTGTTCTTTCAGTAAATAATTTATATAATTACGTTACTGATTAATATTAGTTAGATACTTTTTATGGGTTTTATGTTTATTATGATATTTTTCCTTTTATTATTTAAATAATATAGTTGTCCTTACCTATTTAATTTCGCTTAACCAAAATTATCAATGTTTATTCTATAGCCGTTCTAATTGATCAATCTAATCAATTATAAAATTTGCAATGCGATTGCCGACTGAACAGATTAGAGGCTTCAGAAACTGGACGTTGGAACAAAATTGGAACAAAAACAAATCTAAGATTCAAATAAAATGACTGCTATTAACTGCACCCGAATTTTTGGAAAGTGATGCTGTCTGTTTCGAACTTTGTAGTAATAGTCTGCAGTTGGATTTAAAAAATAAAAATTAAATACCGTCTGCTTTAAAAGTATCTCATGAAAGTGCATAAAAATTCAGTTCAGGTTAAATTGACAGGCAACTAGAAGGATATGTTACGTCTGTCTGCTGAAATAATGATGATGAAAATTAACCGCCCTTTTCAAATTTAAAACCATCTGTGAAGTAGTAGTAAGAAGTGTATATATGTCATCTACAGAGTTCATACGCTTTTTGATCCATTTGTTTATCTTTTCATCAAATTCTTTTGTAACAGGTAGTACATGAATGTATAAGAGTATGTTTCACGTTTTCAGTAAACAAACTTGGGATGAACTGGATTTAACTTCATTTAATTTCAAATTTTAGGAGAGGACGGAATCTCATAAGGAAGCTTCCGTCCGCGCCGCCGCGAGGGCCCGCGCCCTCCGGAACGGTTTGACACGAAAACGAAGTTTGTTTGAAAGATTCGCGCAATCTCTCGGATATTGGGTTAGCGTGAGGTGCTGAGCACCCTGACTCCCCAACTTTAGACACTTCAAACAGCTCCAACTTGCCTTTTACTGAGATTAAATGGTTTACTAAGTATAATTCTTGCTTTTGATCACGTCGGCGTTTTTTAAATATAGTCCATAGATTTTTGTTACCTTATCATCGACATAAACGTAGACTAAATACGCAACATTAAAGTTGACTCAAAAACTGGTCACCAAAATAATATGGGATCACCCCGTTAGTTTTTTTTTTCTTTTTTCGGATGGGAAATCATCAAATGACTGCTTCAGCTCTGGGCGGAGCAGAAGGGAGTGTCAGACTTTTACTGACTAAAACCCATCCATGTTCCTTCATCGCCCTTTGTGTTCCGGGGCTAGGGTATCTCTTTCGAACAGTCCCGCAGCCCCGGCATGGGATCACCCCTGAGTTAACCTTTCCAACAAAAAAGGAATCATCGAATTGGAGTCGTGGTAAAGAATTTTGTTGAATAAACACTTGTTAAGAATCCTTTAGGAAGTCAAAAAAAGTAAAGAACCTCAAATTAATTAGCATGATTAAACCGACTTTCCTACATAAAGTGCAACACTCACATATTAATATTGTGTCTTATTCAGTAAACAAACACACGAATATTATATTTAAATAATTCACCATACTACTGAACAAAGTCCTACCTAAAATTGTGCTGCAGTTCATAGTCAGGGGATGTCATGCGATACTTTAACTTAATCACTATGTTACCCCGGTGTGACCGGGGTTGCGACTTGCGAATATACTGCCTTTCAAACTTAAGGGATCACAAACGTGATGCTGATGAGTAATACGATTTTTCGGTTTTCAACTCTCCGTGTTAACTAGATTTAAGAGCGGTCAACCCGCTATACATTTCGCGAGAATTTTGACAAACGCTCGTGCGTGATTATGCTGTTGTTACACATATATCTTTAAATTTTTTGCACTGATAGGTATCTTGTGCACTATATCTAGGCTTCTATCGAAGCAAAAAATAAAAATTTGTAGAAACAAATTCGGTATAAGCCTCCAAAAATTGCTGTTTTGCACAAATTTCACCTCAACTTTGGCCGTTCTTAAAGTACTCATAAATTGTAAAAGTAAAGAAAATATCCTGATAGAAGCCTTGCAAATGTAGTGGAGATTCTAAATGACAAATATTTATTTCAAAATCTTCTAAGACTTATTCAAAAACACGTATTTCCTTGAACAAGTTTTATAAATTTTCGAACACTATTTTGCGTTCAATGTCCTCGCGTTAGGCGGTATGAGGTGCACGGGAGACGAGTAGTGCGGGATCGGGGCTAGTTAAGACAGGGGAGTTGAAAGAATACCACCGCTGTGGCTCTGGATGAAAGAACAAGCTTTTCGACCATGCTCGCGTTGACGATAGGCGAGCCGGGAAGGGCCCTCTTAATACTTCTAATTGCCGGTTTCCGAGTAGTTGAAGTTTAAAATTCGTCTAACCCTACTTACCTGCAACAAACTATAAAAGGGCATCAAAAAACTCCTCATCAACGCTACGCAACGCAACGTCAGCCGCTGGCTAAGGTAAAAGCCAGCCCTTGGGTTACGGGAAGAATTATGTATGAAAAAGGCATTGTACTATTGGTTGGATTTTCAATGCTCGGCTCAGCTCGGAAAGTTGTAATTCTGCTGAAATAACGTTTAGTGTCACTGTCAGCGAAGATGGGCCAGCTGTTTGGTAAGAACCTTTATGTTTTCTTGTATTTTGGGATTTGTCCGACGATGCCTTACATACTAGAGACGGATTGATGTTCACGTCTGGGACTATCGCAAATCGACAAATCTTTTGTTCATCTGTCATTTTGTCGATTCAATGACAGATGAACAAAAGATTTGTCGATTCTCTTTCGTGTCTACGGTGGTCAATCTACGCGGGCTGGTAATGGCACTATATGTTCTGAGTTAATTTTCATAAAACTTAATTAGTTGAGATGACACATCACGTGTCGAAATAAAATGAATTGGAGAATGAATTCAAATAATATTTTTACGGTACGGTTCTATGATCCCTAAATATCTGTTAAGGAACACATGAAACGGTGATACTTATTGCTGATTATCTCAGTGGTGTGCAGCAATAAGATAATCCAATAAAATGATCTACCTACTGAATGTCTAGTATTTTTTCCATTTAATTCGTTTGTGAGTTGTTTTACAAATATCTCAGAAACGTACGACGTTCAACAAAGAACTTCTGAGATACAATGTCAAGTGTGATGGCACATTGTACGCATGTCTCCGAAGATTTTGGACATGGTTGTTTGTGTCGGCTTACACTATTTTACGTTCACTAATATGGTACATTAAACCAGAATGTTGCAATTTACAACAAAACGATAACAAGCTTGTAATGAACGTTTCAGTTTTTCCTAATGCTTACCGGAAATCAAAAGATAGCCGTAAAACAGCTCAAGGAAATAAAAAATCAAATCACAAACAAGTACCTATTAGTGACATGCAGGTACTTTATGTGCGTTCATGAAATGTTTTATTATTCCTGTTCATTTGAATAGTAAGTAAAAGTGTAATTACATTACACGTGCGTGAATCATAAAATATATTGACATACCTACATATAGACATCTCCTACTTATTGACCTACACATAATTATAGTATTCTAGCGTAATACAAGTCGTAATTCAGACTTACACAGATCCAATTTCGGCAACTTCATCTTTCTGCAAATGTTCGGGATTCAAGACTCAGTGGTCAGTTACAACGATGCCGGCGTATCAAAATACCACACTACCTATATAAAACGATTACAAGAAGTTCGCATTACGTTGATTTCGAACGATGAAGAATGTGTCCGATTCGTATATCGCGATGTTTTTGAAAGGAGACAGTGCAGTGATATGTGCGGCTGTGCGCATGTACGAGCAAGCACTGAGCAGTGGTAGTGAGCACTGCGGAGCGGCGCGCTGCTCGCGAGCCGGTGGCGTCCGCTGCCGAGAAATTAGTAATAACACCGTCCTCACACGATTGGAATTAATTCGACCGATAAGTGCTTATTCCGCGCCGCTCTTCTCCATCGACAATCACGCCGGATCAATGCCGTCGCCTCTCAACTATCGACGTGACGATTAATAGTCGCACATGACACTTAATACGAACAAATGGGTTCCTAATTTAAGACAATTGCAGGTCAACCCGCGAAACTATCCGTTGACCTATAATGATGAAATTTCAAATGTATTATTACCGCGTACCTACGAATGAACACGAGGACGGACTCGTTATGCGACAGCAAACTTAAAAATAAAATAAAATTATGTGTCACTTACATTTTAACTGAAATAAAATGTAAATGCTTGTTAAAACTGTCAGACGGAGGAATACATTCCTAACTGTTGCCATCGTCACAAAATGATGTACTTATAAGCGCGCTCCCTAATCTCACTACCTGCACTACCCCAAACAAAACAAACGACAAACAAATGGGTAATAACTAAAACATTACTGTTAAATATTCTTGATATCACTAAAGGATAAAACGATACACATAACATAAACGATATCGATGTGAAAATGTAAGTGAAAACCGTTATCAAACTCACCTGAGTCCACGGTCTTCTTCATGGGCACCATGGCTACATTTTTGCACATTTTCACAGCTAAACTTATTATGCACTTTATTAAATGAATTTTTAAAATGGAGAGGATTTATTTTGTTTGAAAAATTATTTATTTTATTTGATGACTTTTAGCTAGGTGTCGTAATTTTATTAGATGAGCGTAATGTTTATTTAGTGTGTTGTATTATGCATAAGTGCGTGTGTTGTGCGGCGCGCGTGGCCGCGACTGCAGCGTGCATGTGGCGGCCGGCGGTGGTGGTGGCGGCCGGGCATGCGCGGCGGCGCGCGCTTATCCGCCCGGCTCGCGGTTCGCGGCCTCGCCTACAGCCGCGCGCCACCGGCCACCGGTAGCTGTGCTCTCATAAACAAATTCTCATTTCGATAAACAGCACAAACAAAACATAAACAAGTTGTCACAATACAGTTTCGATAATATCGTCAAATCACACACATAACGCCAGAAACGAGGCTAAATATTTACCACATTTTCCTATATACTCGTACTACAACACTATTTATAATATTTACCTCAAAAATAACACTAGAAACAGTTGTTCCAAGAACGCGCTACTGAAGTACCAAGAACAAATCTTTGTTAGCATAGCGACGTCAATCACTGTCGTTACGTGTGCCTAAGAAGGGCTGTAGGAGTGAGCAGGCCAGCTGGCCAGGTATCCCGGGGCGAACACGTGCCTCTACCTGGCCCCGCTGCCGACCCTCCGCAACTGTATTACAATTTTGTTAATAATAATTTAGCGCCGAATCATACGATCACGGCCATCTGCCTGGTGATTGCTGCGGTCGTTCATTCAATTTCTTAGCGGAACGTAATCTTAGAACCTTTGTGTACCGTTACGACTAGTGCTAAGTAACGTCGCTGGTTCTGGTATACACCGTATACATGCTCATTGCTCACTCATAGTTTGGTGCACAGTACCTATAAATTGGTACTTTCTGAAACAATTCACGATAAGGACACTATTTTATGTTTTTTTATGTTTTGTGTGTTAGTAAGCTAGTATTTGATAAGTTAGCTTGGTTTAGAAAGTTAAATGGAAAGCAGTTGCTGAATAAAGGTAGAAGTGCTGCAACTTGCTGCAGTTTCTGTCATTTTTCAGTAGTTTAGTACGCCTACAGATAATATATAATACTTGTACAATTATACTCGTGGGAAGGCACACGTCGGTGAGTCTGCTGGGGTGTCTCTTCATCTGGTCTAGAAAATTACGAATAGTTTCAATAGAAAGATGCCAGTTCACTATTTTTATTGCCACTGAACTGTGCGCCCTAATGAACTTTTAATAATGAAACCAACAAACCTTAAAATTACATATTAAAGCAAACAGTAACGTATCGCGCGCGTGCAGTAAGTGCATTGTTTTTTTTTAATTTTAATTAACGTGTAATTGTTGATTGTGGAGCATTACAAATACATATTAACATCTCACGTTCCAGATCGTACAGTAATCAGTATATGCTGCTTGGATAAGACTATTTAGTTGTTTTTGGCATGTAATTAAATCGATATCGGTATATTCCCTTGATTCAAACAAAATATTTCAAAGTTAAACCAAAAATACTGACTTGCACACAAATTATGCACACTAAATAAATCAAATTAAATATAGGTACTGTTTAATGGTATTTGCAGAACTGTTTTTTTAGTTATTTTAGAACCTGCTATGACTCCATGACGCGCGCTCGTTTCGCTCGCATATTAAATAACACTCTTTGACTTCTGTCCCCGAGGTGCCGGGCCTCCGCCGGCCTCCTTCGTCGGCCTACGGCCCGGTGCCCATGCCGCCGATAAAAGAAATTCCGTAGTAAGATTGTACAATTTAGAGTGAAAGTTAGTATTTTTGTTTTATAAATCATATATCCGATGTACGAACCTAATTTTTTTTGGTGTGAATTCGATAAAAAAGGACGTTTTCGTACCACTTGCTCAAAAAAGTGACATTCTATGCCACAAAAAGCGAACATAACAATAGTCATTTTTAATCTGTTAAAAACAGGGAATAGTACATTGTTCACCGAGAGGAGAAAGTGACCGATTACCGTCGAGGGTGTCGTTTAAAACGGGTCAGAGCCCATTCGTCCCCTAAAATTCGTCCCCCAGCATAAAAGTTGTAGATTCGGCCCCTATATAGGTGCCCATTGGTCTCCTGGTAGGGGACCAATTAATATTTTAATAAAAAATATTATTTTTAAGGTACCCATTCGTCCCCTCTAATATAAGTACAATATAAGTTAAAGATTCGGCACCTCTTCAGGTGCCTATTGGTCCCCTGAGATAAAATTAGCTATATTTTACATAAGAAACGGTTAACATAGTACACTTGTGAACAGTTTATTAACGGAATTAATTTAATAAATCATAACAGATCATTGATAGAATAAAATATTCATTAGTAATGGTACTCAAAATATAAATTAACAACTTATGAAATAATGATTGTGTTTCTACAACCACGGACAGACATGCATTATGGTATGGTGTCCTATAAGACCGCCTATGTTACCATGTAATTACCGAGCTCTGGTCGGGTGAAAATAGAGAAAAAGAATATTCCCAAATATGAAACCCAGCTAGGTCGATTTTTGGGCCACGTAAACCGGGTATTGCTGCACTTTACTTTCATCGAAATCGTTAGAGCCGTTTTCGAGAACGTTATTTCAAATGTGTTTCAAATATTGCTCATTTGGTAGTGTAGGATATACTTAGTTAAACACCTGTGTATCAATATTGGTATACCTAAAATAAAGTATATTCTATCAAAGTATATTTTATTAAACCTACTAAGATACTAGTGAGAATTTTCCATTTGATTCGAGGTAATTCGAGAAAGCCATTTTGCATTTTCACGGTCAAGGTTAGGTGCGTACTCTTGAACATTATCTTCACCCACGCCTTGGGATATTGGTTTTATATTTAATGTTGATTTATATGATGGTCAATCAAGACTGATTTTTGTAAAAGAGTTGTATTTTGTTAGTTTCTAGTACATTGTGATTTTGTATGTGTTAATCTTATTTGAAATAAACATGATATCTACCGAATTACTATATTTTTTATTTTAGCCTTTTCTGCGCGACTGTACCAGGACTACCAAGCTGCAGTATACAGATATACATGTACTTATATTAGAAGAATGAATAAAAATAAATATTCTTCAGGGGACGAATGGGCCCCTCAAAAGTTCCAGGGGACGAGTGGGCACAGGTTGTGAATCTTAGGGGACGAATGGGCTCTGACCCTTTAAAACACCCGAGATCGGGAATCGAACTTTCTCTCGAGTGATACATAGTGCTTTATACTACACCTACGAGGAAAATAAAAAAAGAAATCTTTACTAATTGAAATTTATATTGAAATTGTTGCAGTTAGTGAAGCTTAATGTAACACTTTTTCCATTAATGTTTGTTTGAGATGTTTGCGACAATGTAGGAGGAATTTCACATGTTCTTTTTTCAAATTGTTTATCCTGCCGCCGCAGGGTCGCACTGCCAGTCCGATACCATCCAACACACAGCTAGTGGCCAGTGTCATTTTGCGAACTTGGAGATAAAAACTCACTGTAAAAACTTTTTGGCTTTTGATATGTAGGTTACCGGCGCATAGTCTTAACCAAAATTAAAAAAGAAAAACCACGTAAGAAATGGATTTTCATACACTTTTCTCTCCCGCTCAGATGCGTTTTCTCCCCGCATATTTGTTCGATATGCAATGACGTACTTTCTACCGTAAATTTGATAAAATATCAAGGTACTTTCGAAGCAGGTGTAGTATAAAGAAAATTGTACTGAATTTCATTAATCCTCTAGGGGGAGAATGTGATTTAAATTTGGAATACTTACCGAAATTTATACTGAACTACATCTGTGTTTACACCATTGAGTTTGTATATAAAGCATTTTACATCTTTTTGAAAAAGAAATACGCATTTATTAGGCAATTATGATTATTAAATAAAATTACGAAAACCGACGAGGCCGTATGAGCTTGATGCCTTTGCTTTTCCGACAAAAAAATATTAGTCTAGGAATTTGCCGCGTTTTTGTTTTCTTCAAATACATAAACGTTAAGTACAAAAATATAAAACTTAATCCATCAGAGCCGTAACTCACGATGCACCACCACCACTATCTCCGACGTATATACTATCTACAATGAAACGCAAGTTCCTCAGACGCAAGAACAGAAAAATACTCAAATCAACTGATCAAACAAAAATGTAACTCTCTCTATCAATAATTGGACCAATGTTTCGAATGTTAACTTTTACTTTTAATTGTCATTATTTTTAATAAATGCTTATCTCATAATATTATTGTGTTAATTTTTTCGCAAATGGTACGAAAAGTAGAGTATTTTCCTCGGTGATAAAGCTGTCTTAGTCTTGGGTGAACTTAAATCCCTCGCTACACTCAGGACTCGTCTTAAATCCCTCGCTTCGCTCGTGACTTAAGTTTTTAACAACCTCGCTACGCTCGGGAGTAAACCTCGAGTCCTTCGTTACGCTCGCGATTTAAATCATCACCCGCGACAGAAGACACTGCTTTATCCCCTTGGTTAATAATCTACTATTTGTGTTTTTTTAGTTTTTTTTTTGTAGGACATGTTTAGTTAATCAATTGGTTTTTTGCACAGCATTCATATTTCTGTTCTGTTGTTGGAGTTGTGCTGAAAAATTATACGGATGTGCATTTAAAAATATCCCGTTGTTTTTCATGTGATATCTAAAACAAAATGAACCATTCTTCCCGTAGAGAGCCTTAAGAGCGGCCAACCCGCCATACTTTTCGCGAGAACTTTGAATATGCCGTTACACATATATCATTATTTTTTTGCACTGATAGGTATCTTGTGCACTATATCTAGGCTTCTATCGAAGCAAAAAATAAAAATTTTGTAGAAACAAATTCAGTATAAGTCTCCAAAAATTGCTGTTTTGCACAAATTTTACCTCAAATTTGACCGTTCATAACGTACTCATAAATTGTAAAACTAAAGAAAATATCCTGATAGAAGCCTTGCAAATGTAGTGGAAATTCCAAATGATAAATATTTATTTCACAAACTTCTAAGACTTATTCAAAAACACGTATTTCCTGGAACAAGTTTTCGAACACTATTTTGCGTTCAATGTCCTCGCGTTAGTCGGTATGAGGTGCGCGGGAAACGAGTGGTGCGGGGTCGGGGCTAGGTATGACAGGAGAGTTGAAAGAATATCGCCGCCGTGGCTCTGGATGAAACAACAAGCTTTTCGACCATCCTCGCGTTGACGATAGGCGGGCCGGGAAGGGCCCTCTTAAAGCCTACTGGTGAAATTGTAAGCAGCAGTTAGCGATTGGCGGTTAATAGAATAGAATAGAATGGAATTTCTCTTTATTCTAGTATCTATGACTCAAAAACTGTTAGTAAGTCTTAAGACTATGTTAGTTAGCACTTTTAAAAACAATCAACACAGCAAATAACGGTGGATCACTGCTGCGATAAGCCATGAGTAAATGCACAACAGCGACCCGCATAAACACAGTCCAGGCGACTGGCAATCATGCTTAGGATACTGCTGGTGCTGCCCCCACACCCTGCGCACCAGGGAAGCGCACCTATCACGAAGATAAGATTCGCCATCTGCATTTCTTTTTCCCAACTATGTCGGCTTCCAGTCTAACCGGATACAGCTGAATACCACATTCATCACAAGATACGATGTTTACAATTCAATATGAACAATATTCATGTTGTTTTTACAAATATCCACTTTGGATAGGAGTAATGTTTCTTTTTGATGTAATCAGAGTCGTCTGAATGCGATCTGTCGCAAAATTGTTTGCATTCTTGTCAATGTACTAGTATCATTCGAGTCTAAGTATGGGTGTGGACTTTTTTGTGATGGTTTTGAAGTTAGATATTTTTATGACGGTCCTAATTGCAATTGTAACGTAGCAATTTTGTCTTTGATTTAAAAGTCATTCTACAACGTTCAAATAATTCTGTTTTATTTAATCAATGGACCTTCAACAAATAATGCATAATTGAATCATTAGACGAACTCAAAGTTCTCGCAGGCCTTCGAAAAGAGTACTTTGCTACGCCGTAGGCCGTAGCACCACCACCACCTCAGCCGAAAGACGTCCACTGCTGGACATGGGCCTCCCCCAAAGGGGGGGGTTTGCCGTAGCAAGTGTACACATATCCCTTCTACCTGAGAGCAGCGGTGGCCCAGAGGTGGCGGCCCCGACTTACGAACAGTAAGTCGTGGGTTCGAACCCTCACAGGTGCATTACTTTGTGTAATTTATTTCATCACCACTGCTCTCAAAACGGTGAAGGAAAACATCGTGAGGAAACCGGCATGTCCTAGAACCAAAAATTCGAAGACATGTGACATCTACCAATCCGCACCGGGCCCGCGTCGTGGATTATAGCCCATACGCAAAATACGCGCTTTGACGTGGAGTTACGGACACCAGCCCGTTATACAATATACAATATCCCTTCTACCTATGTTTGCTAAACTATCTATGTTACGCGTAACAGCATAGTATTAGGTTAGTGATTACTTGAAACGATGCATAACATTATGGAGAGCAAACATCGACGGTATTTATTCTTATAAAATGTAGGGAGAGACAATTTGCCTGACTGAAAGCTCCAGAGAGCTTTAATTCTGGCAAATTGATATTTAAAAGTAAAAAAAAATATCGGTAAATGTAGAGGCATCTCTTTGTTTAAAAAGGAAATACAAAACCCAAATCGAATAAAGTCCTTGGTTGGGGCTGTCTTGGCTTTGTTCCAAGGACATTTTCCGATATTTATTCTGAGTATTTTGCAATGGGAGGTATAAGGTCCCAGTACGAACATTTATTATTGCTGGGTTCCGTAGCAGGCAGCAGCAGCAGTTTCGCAAACCAATTTATGCTGTGAAATACGATTAGCAGGCACTCTGTGATCATATTATAGCGCTAACGAATCATAATTTCAGCTGAAAGACGTCCACTGCTGGACATAGGTCTCCCCCAAGTGTCGCCACATTGACCGGTTCCGTGCGACTCGCATCCAACGGATTCCCGCAATTTTCACCAGGTCATCGGTCGACCTAGTGGGAGGTCTTCCAACGCAACGTCTTCCGGTTCGCGGTCGCCACTCCAGAACTTTTCAGCCCCACCGGCCATCCGTTCTGCGAGCAATGTGCCCTGCCCACTGCCACTTAAGTTTGACAATTCTTCGGGTTACGTCGGTGACCCTGGTTCTCTTGCGGATGTCTTCATTTCTGATTCGATCACGCAAAGAAACTCCGAGCATAGCCCTCTCCATGCCCTTTGGGTAACTTTAAGCCTTCTGATAAGGCCCATTGTATTGCTAACGAATAACACTGAAAAAAATAGGTTTTATTAAATATTGCATGTTAAATTAAGCTATGTGACAACATCGTCGGCACCCGGCATTTCCTAGAACCAAAAAAAATTCGAAGACATGTGACATCTACCAATCCGCACTGGGCCTGCGTGGTGGATTATAGCCCATACCCTCTCATAGAGAGGAGGCGTGTGTCCCAGCAGTGGGAACATTAATAGGCTGATGATGATGATGATGATGATGATGACAACATCCTCGTTATTAAAATGACTACATGTTGTCGTAATCGATAGTTAAAGGTTGTTACAGATATGATTATCAACACTCCCTCGCCTCCTTCATTAAATATCCGTAAATTACGGTTTCGCGAAATCCTTAGTTGCTAGGAAACCTTAAAAACTGAGCTCCTCAGAGGTAAGAGCCCCCCGGTAAGTGGCGGAGGAATTAAATTACAGACACTTTTCCGCCTCCCGAAGTGCTCTCTACTTAAACGATGCTGTTGAAAGAGGAGACCCGAATCACTTATTTTTTAAATAAATGGTAGGCGGGCGTTATTAATGTCTTCCTAATAAAATTAAGTGATGTGTGCGTTTTGTGTGGGGGGTGATGTTAATGGGAATGATAATCATAAATCTAAGAATTTGTATGGTAAGATTAAAGAAAAGCTTTACAGAAAATTTGGTTGCGTATGACTTCTACGATCTTAAATTGATTGTTTTGTCTCCTTTATTGAACTTATTTTTACTCTGCAAAGTTATCCACCCTGGCCTGGACAATAGCTGAGAGAGGAACTACTTGCTCGTTTGCGGGTGCCGCGGTTCCCTTCCTTATTAAATATTTGTATAGCTTACAGATATTTGTTCCGTACAAGCTGGGAAACACCTACGTTTGCAACGTGTTGATAAACTGTTGTTGTGACTAACGACACAATTACGCAGATATAGTAAATATCTATTATTAGCTGGAATAGGCGCATTATAATATTTGTGCATTCTTCGATGCGTTTGTTATGGCGATTTCCGTGACGTCTGTTTACTTAGTCGGATTACTCTAGATCAGCACTGATGTTATTCAAAGCAAAGCGAAACAAATTCAATATTTATTGCACATGATATTTATTGCACATGATATACGTAAAGGTGATAACTCGCAGATCAAAATTCTATCATTTTCCTAAGTAACATTATTGAAAAAATGATTGCTGAATACATGGAAAATAATCCGACTCGAAAAAATCAATTTGTAGAAATTGGGTCAGCTTATAGGTACGGTTAAGGTTACACCGCTGCGGTATATTCAAAATGGGTCATTATAAAGTTCTCACTTCGCTAGAAAAGTTAAATAAATGTGTTCTGTGGAGCCCACGGTCGTTTTTTTAGGATTTTACCAAAGACTTTCAAATATTTACGAGCGATAGACGGGACAAGACGAAGAAAATCGTAATCCAAATACTTGTTACTACTTAGTAACAAATCGTTCTGTCTAGTGTCACACGCCTGATTGTCAAGAAGCATTCGTATGTCAAAATCGAAAAAGTTCGAAATCAAAATTTTTGTATGACATTATTCCCAATATCCGCTCTATACCTAATTCTTTTAAATCTCTTTGGATTTTACCTATTAGTGCCTACTCGACGTTAAATTCTGCTTCTATACGTAACTCTGCCTCAAGCTTTCGGCGAATTCTGGTCACGCCATATTGTTCATGATTATTCGGGTGAGCCTATCGCTTCTTATAGAATACTAGCGGCCGTCACGCGGTTTCACCCGCGTAGTTCCAGTTCCCGTGGGAGTACGGGGATAAAATATAGCCTATGTTACTCGCTGATAATATAGCTATCCATTGCTGAAAGAATTTTTCAAATCGGTCCAGTAGTTTTCAAGTTTATTCATTATATACAAAAATACAGTAAATCTTTCCTCTTTATAATAGAAGTATAGATATCGTCGAATTCTGATCACGCCATATTGTTCATGATTATTCAGAGGACCCTATCGCTTTTTCTATAATCTACCTTAAAGTCAACGACTTGAGTACTGTGACTCAGAATTTCCTATTGCATTTACATTTTACAGTAAAAGGCAGTTTACGCGTTCGTAATAGTGTCAGATTTGCAGTGTACGTATGGCAAAATGTAAAAATGAAAAACTTGCTTTTACTGACGAGAGTGCCAGCGTTGAACGTTCTGTATGAAGGCGGTCCCTTGCTCGGAGACGTTATGATTTTAGGAGTCTATGTACCTATCTCTGTATGTATGTTTGTATTTACGATGTTCCTCCGTAGAGCCAAAATCGATTCCTTATTCATCCGATTTTGATGAATAAGGAATCGATTCGTAACTATAGCCCGGGTAACAGGCTATGCTTTTAAACTATCTTGCTTATTAAATATTAAGACAAAATTATCCGCTTTTTTTTTTTTTTTTTGGATGGGAAATCATCAGATGACTTCTCCCGCTCTGGGCGGAGCAAGAGGGAGTGTCAGACTTTTACTGACTAAAACCCATCCATGTTCCTTCATCGCCCTTTGTGTTCCGGGGTTACGGTTAAAATTATCCCCTACGAGACGTCGGACATTGAATTATGGAAATAGCATAACTAAATTTGTCAACAGGACATAAATAAAATGTGGTTAATACATAATACATGTTATATACAATTATTATTTTTCCCCACCAACGGTTTCCCTATATACTCCCAATGTAAAGTACATTCATTCATTCATTACCAATGCAATAAGGAACTATAACTAATTTAATAAACATTAGTTACATCATTTACCTGCGTTTCTGCAATTAATTATTTCCCGCTCATTGATTTAGTGATAGCAAGCGTTACTACTGAGCACGAGGTTCTGGGTTCGGTTCCCAGGTCGGGATAAATAAAGGGTGTAAAACACCTCTTAACGAAAACAAAAGGTACTTATTCTCCTTCGATTTCGACAAAGTGTTTTACAGTGTGGATAGATAATAATAATAATAATAATAATAATAATAATAATATATTTATTCAAATTTAAAATTGGCACGAAAAATACAAGTTAAATCTTAAAAATAATGTTGGTATAACAGAGTTCGATGCCTGTACTAGGTTAAACCTGTATCACAGGCGGCATGTTTCTAATAAATACTATTTGGACAATGGATTTCTTAACAATATAAAACATAATAGATAGATGATAAATGATATGATGATATGGTGATAGGTGATAGATGTAAGGTACCTACTGACTGTTTTACAGTGCGGACTATACAGGGTGTAAAACACCTCTTAACGAAGCCGAAAGGTTCTCCCCGTCATTGCGATCATTTTTTTGCTCTACACCATATCTGGGAACCTTCTAGTTACGGAGATATTGGGGGTCAAAGTTCCGACTTTTTGACAAGTTTATTTTTTAAATACAAGTTTTTAATATAAGATTTTTACTTTAGAAACCTCCACGACCCCCGTACTATTCAATCCATCCATCAACACAATGTTTTGAGTGCGTTACATTGAGTTCTACCAAAAAACATGATTTTTCACCCCAAAAAAACAAGTCGTTTCCCAGCAATAATTTTTGCGTTGGTTGACGGCTTCGTGATGAGGTCTTTTACACCCTGTATAATTGGGTTTTTCCGTCGTGGAATTTCGGTAGCAGCCGCGGGTCGTTACATGGGACTTAAACGTAACTGGCGAGATGTGGGTGTACTGTTAGGTACACGTCTACCTAACCCTTAATATTTATGTAGTGTTTGCTTTCTCTCTTAGGGTACATACAGGGTGCAAACGGACCCTTTACGAAGCCGTCAACCAAGCATTCTGTACATCAAACTAAGTAACTCTACGCAAAAAATATTGTTGAGAAACGACTTTTTTTTGTTGGGGTGAAAATTCACGTTTTATGGTAAAACTCAATATAACGCACTCAAAACATTGTGCTTATTGACGCATTTAATAGTAAACGGTTTATGGAGGTATTTAAAGTAAAGTTATGGCCTTATAAACTAGTATTTGATAAGAAACTTGTGGAAAAGTTGTAACTTTGACCTCCAATATCTCCGTAACTAGGTTCCCAAGTATGGTGTAGAACAATAAAACGATCGCAATATGACGGGGAGAACAAGTGTCTTTCGGCTTCATTTAGGGTCTATTTACACCCTTTATACTAGCCAGACTGTGATGTGTAACCGGACTTACTACTCGCGATCCACGGCACATGGACATAACACAAAGTTTCGCCTCTCGTGGAGGCCATATTTGATTGAACCTCTTGTCTTCATTTTTACGAGGGAGGGGGAGGAGATTATTATTTAATCGTAATCGTCCCAAAACTTCGGCCACACCAGTTGGGATGTAAGTACTACGGACACTGGTCTCTGACAGATAATTAATGCACATCAAGCTACTACAATGTCATATTTCTTTAATAGATTTTCAACTTTATTGCTGAATTTTTAAGTTCAAGGTTGATTGAAAAAATTGGATAGTTTCGGGTACATTCCGATTGGTTTGCCCGAAATCTTAATCGTTACCAAAAATCTCCTGCTAGAACTGTTAGAACTTTGAGCGATGCTCATTATTTTTGTTTTATGTTGGTGTGTTCACACAACATAAAACAAAAATAATGAGCATCACGGCATTTGGCATGTGCCAAATATTTTCTATTATCTTTCTTTTTTAATTTGTCACACTAGCCGTTTGCTAATTACATAAAGAAACAGACACAAAAACATTACCATATCTCATATCATTACATATCATAAACACAACGCACAATCATTGTCCCGCTTTGAGAACTTCGAGACTGATCCCTTTTCTATCCTTGAGGGGCCGCCATATACGGTCTCTATTTGGTATGTCGTTCTATTTTAGATCCAAATCTCTAAAGGAAAGGCCTTTTGTGTGTGAGCTTTAGCCCCAAGTAAAGCTCTCAAAGGACCGGAGTTCTCATAACCTTCTAACCCACTTTCCGGGTCGCAAAAACTGTATAATATCTCGTTTTAATGCGTGTAGAACACTATCGTCAGGCGAGCGAAAAAAGGAATAAAAATATCGAAACAAGCCATTCTATTGGTCCTAGATAAGAACCAATAGAATGGCTTGTACTTAGGTCTGTAGCGGAAGTAGATAACTTTTTTTGGATTTTTTTTTCGGATGGGAAATCATCAAATGGCTTCTCCCGCTCTGGGCGGAGCAGGAGGGAGTGTCAGACTTTTACTGACTAAAACCCATCCATGTTCTTTCATCGCCCTTTGTGTTCCGGGGTCACGGTATCTCTTTCGAACTCCTTTTGCTGACTCTCTTTGAGGCGCGCGTGGAACACGAACGCGCCTGTCGTCATGAGACGGACGGACGGCGAGCTAGCCCATAGCCCACCGTCCACAGGCCCGCGCCTACGGTGGCCGGGGGCCACGCGGTGGCCCCCGACGCCCGGGGCGTCTCCCGCGGAGTAGATACCTTACCTTAGAATCTATACAGTATCTAACATCTGTGATAACTGCTCTTGTCGTAATATAAATTCTTTGTTAGCATTGCTCGTTAACGATTATTACGCCGTTAAATTAAAAAATGTAGTATAAAGGAGGTCCTGCAATCCTACATACTAATGTTGAGAGAAGGGAGCTATTGGTTAACTAAAAAAAATTAAATGGTTTTAAGAATACCTAGTAATAAAAAAACTAAATGTCAGCGTTTGTTTCGAATGAGGCCATGTGTACTCATACAGCTTTAATTTATCTTATTACATAGACGAACCATCTATACGATCGAACCCTCTTCCCGTCTTCTGTCGAACCTTCTATAAGATTATGGTGATTTTTACTAATATCTTCAAATATGGACCATCAGTTTTCTACTTGAAAATGTGATGTAAGAAAATTTTGCTTCTTTGTTTTTATCGTCATTAGATCTTCTTTTTCTACACGTCGTCGTCGTTGGCACGATAGACATTTATATATTCAGATTTTGTTGGCCCAAAACTTACAAAACATTCCGAGAAATATTTCCTGTTAGGTTAATTTGACCCTTTACCTAATAAAGTGCGTTCACGTCCTCGTGTCGTGTTCTTCCTTGAATGTCTAATAGTGAACATTTTCAGATGAATTCGTAGGAGTATCTTTTCATGCGACTGAAAATATGAGCTGAATATTATATCCTTGTCCCTCACTAGCTAGCTGACCTCCTAGCCTACCTCCCGTCACTACTCTACCTTTTGCCTGCCTAGCTTCAACTAAGCGCAACTTGACACAAGAGGACTGTCGTGGCCTAGAATCGGCGTTGGTTGGTGGGTTGCACCTGGCTGCCCACATGAAAAATTGGCATTGTTAATAGTACCATGAGAATAATTTAATTTAAGAATTTTTCAATTCTAATAAAGAAAGAGGTTTTCTTTTTCAGAGATTAAAAAAAAATAGCTTCCAAGAACTCTCTAGATGGCGTTGAACTGACTACGTTAGTTGGTGCCAAAGCCAAAAAGGTGGGGAATAAAACATTGCGTCACGTCACATTCGCTCGTTGACTGACACTTTCGTTTGCTTAAGGTGACACAACTCACGGGCTCGAACGCATTGGTGGGCGTGGCCAATAAGCACGCTGTCTCACCTGACATCGTGCCCGACAGAGATAGTACGAGTATCAGTGATGAGCAGTTAGACGCTAGTATCCACGCACGTCTAGTTCGTACGCACACACACAGCGTTCCGAACCGTTCCGAACAAAAACGAAGTTACACTATGCACACATAATGCTATTCGACGCCGCTCAACACTCGCCAACAATATATATCTTTACAAATAACTTTTTCTTATAATACTTTCGTCTGACGTCTGAAGTCTACCAAATTATACTGTCTTTAAAAAACACTAAATCGGTAGGTTATGATAACTTACCCACTCAAATTCTAAAACTATCTGCACATTTAATAGCACCAATACTATGTCATCTCATAAATTCTCATAATAAATTCTCACAAGGTACTTTTCCAGACAAACTAAAAATATCAGTTGTAAATCCGATTTATAAAAAAGGAGATAAAACAGAACCTAACAACTATAGACCTATTGCTCTCATACCTATACTAGCCAAAATTATAGAAAAAGTTATGTTTAAACGGTTAACATCTTTCCTTAATAAATTCAATATACTCAAATCCGAACAACATGGTTTTCAGAAAGGAAAGTCTACCACACTAGCTGCCTTTAAACTAATAAAAAAAGTCTCGGAAAATGTTGATAAAGGTATTAACGCCTGTGCAGTGTTCTTAGATATGAGCAAAGCGTTTGATTTTGTTGATCATGAAATTTTGCTCCAAAAAGCCTACGCATACGGTATTCGTGATATAGCACATAAATGGTTACAAAGTTACCTCACAAATAGACAACAATATGTAGAAATCAACAAAATTAATTACGAGAATATAGAATCCGCTTATAAATCTAATCTTACACATAACAGAGTCGGTGTCCCACAAGGTAGTATATTAGGCCCACTTCTATTCCTTCTCTACATCAACGATTTGCCTAACGTGACCAATCATCACTGTACCCTTTTTGCAGACGATATATCGTTAGTAATTCCACAAAAACCTAATACGACTTTTGATAACTACAATAAAGAAGTTAACGAAGCTGTTCAAAGCATTTTAAAATGGCTAGAGTTCAATAATTTAAAAGTTAATATAGACAAGACCAGAATAATTCAATTTTACAATAGAAAACAGAATAATTACAAACTAACTATCTCATACAAAAACAATAACATAGCACAATCCGATAGTATAATTTTCCTTGGGATGTCATTAGATAGTCAGTTCTCATGGAAATTACACATAGATAAAATCTGTAACAAAATAAACAGGTATGTTTACGCTCTTTGGCGTCTTACACGTATATCCAGCCAAAAAACAGCTTTCCTATTATCATGGATATGTAGCCTCCAACCTGCGATATGGTATTATATTATGGGGTGGCTCAGTAGAATTTAACAGAGTATTCCTGGCGCAAAAACAGTGTGTTCGCGCACTTTGTAATGTGGATTCATTAACTTCATGCAAACCATTGTTCCAAAAGCTAAATTTATTAACAGCACCGTACATGTATATTTCAGTCTTGTATTTTCGTTAAAACACATCAGTACCTATACAAATCGTTTGGTGAAAATATTGTAATTTTAATACCCGTTATCCCAATAGCTTTCCCTTGCCAAACATAAAAACTGATCTGTACAGAAGAAACTGTTACCCCATGTCAATTAAATTATTTAACAAATTACCTAATGAGCTAGAAGACCTACCCATTAGTTTATTCCGAAAAAAATTGTACGCCTGGTTAGTCAATAAATGTTTCTATACTATCCAGGAATACCTTAGTCCTAAGAGTAGTAAATTATTATAACACCTTACTAAGTTCCTAATCTAGTGCAATAATAGATAGTTATGTTCTTAAACATAGTTATATCACTCATTTCGTTTAATTGTTATTACAGACACCACTATACTACTAGAAATAGGGACCAACTAGTTCAGCCAGGTTTCAGGCTTGCTAAAGTAGACTCATCTTTCATGGGGTACTGTTTAAAATGTTACAATAAAATACCTCCCCACATTCTACAACTGAATGAGACGAAATTTAAATCTTGTTTAAAACGCACACTTTGTAGGCAAGCATATTATAAGTTGGTGGATTACATTGATGATAAAAATGCTTGGCTAAAACGCTTTTGACATTCAAAAGTGCCGTAATGGTCTAATTGAAATAAATGATTTGAGTTTGAGTTTGAGATTAAAAGCTTTTATTTTATATTTCGTATACCATATATATATATTGTTATATTATGTAATGTAACATTTTATGTACCATCTATTTACCCATATTATGCGAATAAATTATTTGATTTGATTTGACCTTTTATTTAAATGCGCTAAAAATAATAAAATAAAACTTTTCCTTGAAAACTTTTACTATTAACTTATAACGTCATTACACAATTCGCGAGATTAGTGACAACAATAATATTGTATAACTATATTGTTGGCCTGGGGTCACGATGTCCTGGGACGCTTTCCGCCAGGTTTGCTAATCCCTCGAGAGAAATAAATGGCTGTGAAGCCAGCAGAACGTTGGTCGGAAGACGACTGCTTTATATTGTCCTCGCGGTACTGTGGATTTTCTTGGCCTGATGAAATTTTGGATTTCCTTTTCAGGGCGTTCACGTCGGGGTCACCAATTTAGTGGCTGTTGTACGGTTGAACAAGCTGTTTGGTTTACATTTTACAATGTAATTTGTTGGTTAAACTGTAAACCAAATAGCTTAATGTTCGACCGTAGACTAAAAAAATTAAATTAACATTTTTCATCATTCATTATAAATTTAGTCAACACAAGACAGAGAAGTGACAGATCAGAAGAAAAGTAAAAATCATATCGTGAAGGTTATAAGTATATAAAGTTTCTAAATAAGTAGGTCGCTACACCATATTATAGGGTGTGCGTTTTGATGACGCGACCACGGCGTTTTTTTTTAAAATAAGTATGCCATGCCATGGTTTTGTAAAAATATGTAAAATTGTTTCAAATGTCCCAAAACCTTAAATTTGTCAAAGTTATGGTTAAAAAGTTATAAGGGTTTAAACGTGGCCACGCCATCGAAACGCGAAGAACCGCGCGGCCACGAAAATCTTAAAAACTAAGCGTTGCAGAGGCCTGAAATTTAGGTAAATAACAGATGGAATTTGTAAAAAATTGAAAAAATCTTATGTTTATAATTTTAGGAACTGTAAGACTTTAAACCCCATGGCCACGCCATTGAAAAGGTAAAAAACACGTTATCGCCGCCGATATCTCGCTGAAAAAGCATCGCAGAGGTCTAAAGTTTTTGTAAAACCTAGATTTGAATTTGTCAAAATGCACAAAAAATCCTAGGTTTATATTTCAGGAGATGTAGTACGGTATCGCTTATAACCTACAAAACGTTCTGAATGTGAAACTTAAAATTGAAATCTATTAAATTAATTAATTATTTTAATTTTAAATTAAATTTTTTACAAAAGCTTTCCATAGTTTTAAAAAAAAAATGCCGTGGTCGCGCCATCGAAACGCACACATGTGGAGTGCAATAACAATGTACAGGCTCTTTCTTCAACTTCAGCGAAAAACAAATGACACGTCACTGACGTCATGCATGAAATGAAAAGGACAGAAATATAGTTCTTGTTCTTCTATCAAACAAAGGACTTGTCAATATCGCGTGTGACATATTGTTCATATGTGTGCATGAGCGTCGTCCTCCCGCACCGCACCGGGGGGGAAACATTATTCAGGGAGATGCACGAAAATTCATAGTAAGGGGCGCGTGTAAAAAAAATACGAAAAGGCCTATGGGAAATCGAATTTTATGAAAAAACCACTGCATAAATCATTTACAAATAGAATTTATTGAATTCTTCGATAATCGTGCTGTGTCGGTACGGACTTTGTTTTGGAAATTTGACACTTTTTTTATTACTAATTTTAACCCAAAGTTTCGTTAAAATTGGCAATAAAATCGAATCTTTGGTAGCTCGTAACTTTTGAATGGCTTTTTATTTTAATATTCTGTTTCCGCACAGACACAATTAATAATGAGACAAAACGATATCATGTTTAACTTTAGATGTACCATGTCAAACAGTGGAGTAATAGCCCCCCGAAATTTTTATGGAAAATATGTTGAGTAGTGCAACCTTAAGGTTCCGAATATAACCTAGTTTTCTCGCGCTTTGTTAAAATCAGTTTTTTACGTTCCGTTCCTTGCATTAACGTACCAAGTTCAGCGCCATCTATCCAGCGACTAGGGAATTGCTATAAAGAAAATCCCTCATTTAAAACTTTATGATCTATGCGATCTCTTTAGTTCTGAAATTATAAACAAAACATTGGCCATTGCCGTTGAAAATAATCAGGATGCCATTAAGTTTTTTTCCTATTTGTTTTTTTTTGTTATTGCAATAATGTCTTTGAAAATTATTTTTTCACAAAAACAGACAGGGTTATTGACACTATTTAAGTATGTACCTGTGTATGTGCCTTTTTTGTGTTTTATTTAGTTAAAACGGAAGGGGTTAAAGTATGAAATTGCCGATTTGTACTGAAAAATTTAAACTCGTTTTTTTCTAAGATATAACATATTTATTTAATCAAAATAGTTACCTTCAATATCTAAACATTGCTGCCATCTAAACGGAAGTTCATTTATGCCTTTACGATAGAACTCTGAGTATCTAGATTCGACAAACTGTGTGAAAGCATTTTGTACTGCCTCCTCGGAAAAAAAAAAATTATCACGTAGAAAATTGTCCAAATCACGAAAAAAATGGTAGTCCGTTGGAGCAAGGTCTGGCAAGTACGGAGGATGACGTATAGTTTCTAACTGCAGCTCCTGTAGAGTTACAACGGTTTCTCGTGCAGTGTGAGGTCTTGCGTTATCATGGAGCAATAATGGTGAAGATCGATTCAAGAGTCGGGGCTGTTTCACTGCCAGTTTCACCATCATTGTTCGAAGTTCGGCACAGTAAACATCTGCTGTTATTGCCTGACCAGACCTGAGAAAGCTATAGTGAATAACACCATGAAGAGACCACCAAATAGTTACCCATTACCTTTTTATTGGTAAGCTTTGCTTTAGGGCACTGTTGCGGCGTTTGACCTGGGGTCAGCCATTGCATTTTTCGCTTACGGTTATCGTAAACAATCCACTTTTCGTCACATGTCACAATTCGATCCAATATTCCTTCATTTCTGTACCGATTCAACAAAGCAACACAAGTTTCAACACGCATTTCTTTCTGCAGATCAGTCAAATCATGGGGCACCCATTATTCATATTTTTTATCTTATTGATTTGATGCAAATGAGTCAATATTGTAGGTAGGGTAACGTTAAATCATGCCGCTAATTCCTGGGTAGTTTGACTCGGATCGGCTTCTACTATCTCCTTCAATTCAGCGTTATTCACTTGTGTGGGCGGTCTACCACGTGGTTCGTTCTTCAAGTCGAAGTTTCCATTACGAAAGCGATTAAACCAAAAACGCACGATGCATTCATTAGCAGTCTCCTCTCCAAACGCAACGGTGATATTGCGAGCTGTTTCTGCCGCATTAGTTCCGCGTCTAAACTCGTATTAAAAAACTAGCTGTTGCCCGCGGCTTCGCCCGCGTGAAGTTGATCATATTAAAGGGATAAATAGTATCCTTCATGTTAATCAAGGTTATAAACTATCTATAGGTCAAATTTCATAATCATCACAATTATAATTATCACAATCACTATCACAATCACCATCATTATCACAATCACCATCACTATCACAATCGCCATCACTATCACCATCATTATCACTGTCACTATCACTATCACAATCACCATCATCGTTATCACAATCATTATCATCGTAATCACAATCATTATCATCGTAATCACAATCATCGTCATCACAATCATCATTAACACAATCATCGTCATCACAATCATCATTAACACAATCATCATCATCATTATCACATTCATCATCACTATCACCATCACTGTCACAATCACAATCGGCATCACTATCACCATCATTATCACTAACACATTCACAATCACAATCACTATCATCGTTATCACAATCATTATCATCGTAATCACAATCATTATCATCGTAATCACATTATTGTCATCACAATCATCATCATCATTATCACAATCATTATCATCGTAATCACAATCATTATCATCGTAATCATCATTATCATTATCACAATCATCATCATCGTTATCACAATCATCAAAATAAATCATCCATAACCCGTATAGAAGTCGAATCCGGCATCTTCTGGATTTTAAAATAAATGCCATATTTGTAATCAGCACCCCTGATAATCTCGGAATTGGCACCCATATTGATTTTTAGACATTTCAACCCCATCGCACCCCAACAGAGGATGATAATATTTCAGGTCCACCACATTACATCTGAGTAATTGTTTTTGAATAAAAAAACAACAACAATGTACGTTGTGTTAATTTCTAACCATAAGCCGAAATATTAATGATTTTAACTTAAAAAATAAAGAACTTTATTTAAAAACAAAATTCCATCCCCCTTTTCACCCCCTTAAGTATTGACATTCTAACAACACCGTTGCTTTAGTTTCCAACCATACGCCTAAATAATAAATTTTATGATTTTTACTTCAATAATTAAGGACTACACAACTTCATCCCCCTTTTTAACCCTTTGGGGGTAGAATTATCAAAAACACTAAGACACGTATAAATTAATTTTTAATTGTCAGCCTAAACACAAAATTTGAAGATCCTAACTTTAAAACTGACGGACTTTCATACACAAATTCATCCCCCTTTTTAACCCTTTGGGGGTAGAATTATGAAAAACGCTGAGATACGTATAAATTAATTTTCAATTGTCAGCCTAATCACAAAATTAAAAGATCCTAACTTTAAAACTGACGGACTTTCATACAAACTTTCATCCCCTATTTAACTGCCTTAGGGGTTGAATTTCAAAAAACCCTTCCTTATTCCTTGTCTACATTATAAAGAGAACCTCTGTGCAAAGTTTCAGCTTTCTAGGTCCAAGGGTTTGGGCTGGGCGTTGGTGAGTCAGTCAGTCAGTCAGTCAGGCCTTTAGTTTTTATTTATATAGTTATATAACTCGGATTTTCGAAGAATTTTTTTTTTTTTTTTTAATGGCCTGTCCTATTTACAGTGCTGCAAAGATTTTTAGGCGCTCGAATGGCGTTGACAGGGCGGCTTACTCTGTTGGCATTATACATGTAGCGGACATTACAAAAACTGCAACAGTGCCATCTATGCCACAAAAGAAGAACAAACATCAAAATTCAGAATTGGAGTTATTAAAGTAATCCGCGACTTGACACCATATAGAAAAACCTGACTACCGTTGGCCCACCAGACACTACACCCGTCTGTTCGGAGGATCCTCCCTTTTCTATGGGGGATGAAGAACTCTACACCCTGTTCTTCATAACCCATAAACTTAAAATACTTGTAAAATTGTGTTGTTTTTTTTCGCGATTCAGGGTTTGGTCCAGTTTCATCGTTACTTTGGTTACATCGGTACGGGCTAGGCAGTCTAGCCAAAATCTGACGCCCCGTACGAGTATAGCCGGCGCGGCGTCATTAAGGAAGGATCAGGTGACTGCGGTGGCTTTGGCTCCCTCTTTCTCCATGCTTGCATATTTTCCAAATGGTTGGAAAGAAAGAAGTATGAAAAGCTTCAGGCTCAATAATAACAGAGACACGGGTCGATCTTCTGGTTAAGCCGCACTTAGGAAGGATGAGGTGATCATCCACTAGATAGCAAGTTTCCTCCGTGCCTCCGAAAGCACGTTGAGCTGGTTGTCCCGGCTGCCATTTGTAGATCTGTGACAGTTGTTCCAGGAAGTCAGTAGCCCGTAAGTATAACAACCATTGCAGTCTCACCAAGGGGTATCGTATTACTTAGTACTAATATCTTACTGGATTGTGGAGATCAGATTAGCAGTCGTTCCATGAAAATACTGGTATTCAGCTGCATCCAGTTAGACTGGAAGCCGATCACAATATCGTTGGGAAAAGGCTAGATATGCAGAGGAAGGCAGAGATGATGATGGGTGGGAAAACAAATCTTTGGAAGTCGGTGACTTTTGTTTGTTTGATTCACTTTTATTGTCGCCGGAAACCGATTCTAAATATATTTCTTTGCGCCAAAATATATTTCTAAATGGTTGGTAAGAGTGATATTGTAAAAAGTCAGAACTATGTGGATTCCTCAACTCGCACAGTTTCAATATTAATACAAAATATGAGAATAGTTGAGCAAAGAACGACAAATAATAAAATAATAATATACAATAATAGGCGTGACGACAGCATCAAAAAATTGCAAATCTATTTAGGCCGTCAGTTAGAGTATTGGAAATTAATGGACACGTATTTTTTTGTTTTTATAAATCAATGAATATTGACAAAGATAAAACGCAACAAAACTTGGGAGTGGTGCTAGGCTAGTGACGTCAGAACTAGCTAAAATTATACCTAGGCGTGACGTATTGAGAATTTTAAAAGCATATCTTCGTCAATTGTGGTTTACGTACTTAAAAAAAGAAAAAACACGTGTCAAATATTTTTTGATAATCTAAGTGACAGACAAATTAGATTTTTTTGACGTCTCGCCTATTTTCTATTCACAGATATTAATGAATGCGATTTTACGGTTATTAATATAAAGTAATATTTGCAAAAAATAATGACCTATGCGAACTCTTTAGTTAGAAATTTTCAACGAACACATTGGCCATTGTTGTTGAAAGTAAACAGGATGCCATTAAATTATTCTTATTTTTCTTTGTTTATACAAACGGCTTTGAAATTATTTTTCTCGAATAACGGCCAGGCTTGTTGGCGCTATATGCTGCAACCTTTTTGTAACCATGTCATTAAAATAATAAAGAAAATACTTTTTGCGAAAAAATAATTGATTTTCCTTCTACTCTGGTCTTGTCCTAAAGTTATTTAATCGCTAGAATGATGTTGACTTTTGGTAAATATAGTGATGGTTACAACCAAAATAAAATTAATGTATCCAATAAAAAAAAAACAATTCTAGTCAAACATGATCTTATACTTATGTTATCAAACTTACGATGTACGGTCGAACAAGCTATTTGGTTTACAGTTTAAGGCGGTTCCCCGAGCAAAATTAGCAACTCTATTTGTGGTGGTTCAAACTTCGTTTGAAATACTGTTAGAATAAAGTTCTAATCAGCTTGCACTACAAAGTGATTATTACGTCAGTCACTGCAGGCCTAATAGTGCGAAATGAGTGGTTTTTATTCTAAAAAATAAAACGACAATTATGTTCATTATTGAATTGTCTATTCATTAGTATAGGTAGCAAATCGAAATAATGGTTACTTTACGAGGAGTAGCATTTTATAAATCATTATTTCTCATTTCTGTGGTTTCGTTGTGAGGGGATTTATTAAACATTAAGCTACTTAAAAAAAAAAAGAAACGACAATTTTGGAGTCAAGAATATGTAGTAATTTAATGTATTTTTTATTAGTTGGTATTTCTTTTGGATAAAGAGGAGTAGGCTCCAAAAAACTGCTCGTTCAAGGTCATTTGCTCGGGGAGGCGCCTTAACCCACAAATTACATTGTAAAATATAAACCAAATAGCTTGTTCGACCGTACAACTTTCAATTTTCTTCGGGTCTGATTTTAAGCTTATGAAAAGGGTAGGTATTTAATCAATTTAATCAACCCCTAATTCAAAGTTGTAGGCTTGGCGGGGCGTCTCGACGCCGCGCCGAGGCGCCGCGGTGCCGGAGTCGGGCGCCCACACGACGCCAGAGTCTTGCCCTTGCAGACTCGCCAGGCTATACTCATATACTTCAACTGAAATAGATAACTATGAAGTGGGTATTATATCGCTGAAAACGGTTCAACTTATTTTTATGTGTAGGAAAGTTTTGGGAGGTAAATTATATTTCCTCTAATTTTGTTTCTGCTGTTTCTTCTTAGAGTAGTCGGATAGGAAATTATACCGTTTCGATTCTCCATTCCGTTTTTTAAAACAATTAATTTTTGACACGTCAAAAATATAATAAAAAGCTTTTAAGCTTTTTATTACCAATTTACAAAATAAATATAAACATTTGTCATTCATTTATGGTTTGGTATGTTTACCTGTTTAAAAGCTAACATGTTTTGAAAGGCTCAAGTAAATTTTTATGTTTATTACGGTTAAAAACCCAAATATCACCCGTAGTTATACCCTAGCCTATATGGATCGTATTACTCTCGAAAATTCAATTTATCCTGAAACGTTCGCTTCCTAAAATGTCTTAAAATATCATTTTCCCAGTTTTTTTTAAAGAAAGGAACAATAATATATAAATCTTAGTAAGTGAACTGTCTTATTACCCAAATCTATTACAGTCCATATTCAGATTACAAAAAAAAATCAAGGTTTTATAAAAAGGTACACGAAGATATCTGGATTGGTTTACGAGTTTAATAAGCATACTAATACACAGACAGAGTCTTCTAACATTTTTTGTGTCTAGGTAGGGTCTGGAATATTAAAAATATATCTACAATGCTACCTTTTTGGTAGTAAAAGTAAATGTAAATATTAGCTATTTACCTATGGAAAATGATCAGGATGCCTTAAAATATATGTATTTTTTTTTAAATGTAGTTGACGCTTTTTTTTTCATTATAACTGGCCAAGTTTGTTGCTTCCTTTTACAACCTCTTTTGTATGTTATTATTAAAATTGCTAACAACATACATATTAAGATTAGAAAATTATTTTTCACTAGCAACTTGAGTGCAATTTTATTTATTAATGAAGGAAATGAGGAGTGCGTTTGTAGTAAAAATAAAACAGCCAAATTGTTGGAGCCGTTCTCAAGTGATGAGTATGCGACAACTGTTTTTTAATTTTCTAGATTCTACTTGCTTAAATTCTGTGCTATAAGACGACTGACCAGCATTTGTTAAGAAAGGTAAAAAAAGGAAAATTAATGTATTTAGAGAATCTGCCAATCACATAGAAAGCCGAATTCTTAGCAAATTGATAATGAAGTCAGCTAAACATCAAAAACAACATTATCATTAATTGTTTTTTTTTGTAATATTGATTCAAAGAATATTCTATTAAAATACGAATTTGGAAAGAAACCGGTTGGTCCTTCGTCCTCCGGTTCTGATATGAATCGTAACGGTTCATTATCGTAACTCTTTATTTGATAAAGGGTTAACTTAGAATTATAAGACATTAAAACATGTCATATTTGTTGCAAAAATACAAGGCTGCTTTACCACAAATACCGTGGAAGCTCAGCCTTTTCATGTTGTGAAGGAAACAAAGCGTGTGGTCATACCGAATAATATTTTAATTTCAAGATTTAGAGATATATGTATCTCTGAATCTTGAAATTACAGCGCACATATTTTGTTCTCTTTATGTCCTTGTCAGTAGGAGTGTGTCATCGTATACAACATTAGTTATAGTATATATTGCGAAACCTGAAACACGTGTCTAGTATTTTTATTTAATGAATCTATTACAAAATTTCAAAACTGTATCATGATAAATCACGAAGTTATAAGCTTGTTTTGTTAACTGTTACGCAGTTAATTTGGTGGGTGTATAAAATGTACAAAATGTTTGGTCCCAATTAAATGTTTTTTTTTTGTACAAAAACATGGTGGACGGGGTTGACCTCCAATAACGGCCCCATTACGCTTCCTCCAAGCGAATATCAACCACTGCGCCTGTGCTCAGGATCTGTTACTGCAGAGCATGTCGCAGTGGTCGATTAACATCGCTGTGGTCGCAGAGCCGTATTTTGTCCTGCCCATGGAAGACTGGGTGGCGGAGCTTAGCGGCTCAGTGACCATAGTGTCGTCGGCCGCCGCCGGTACCCTGACCCTTGAAGGTGTCAGGAGGGGTCGGAGGTGCGTTGCAGCACGGTTCGGAGAGATCGTAGTGGTGGGAGTCTACTTCTCCCCGAGCCGAACTCTCGCCGAGTTCCACAACTCTCTCGCAGAGTTGAGTGTTGTCGTCGGAAACCATTCCCTCCCCGTGCTTGTCCTCGGGGACTTCAATGCCAAGAACTTGGCTTGGGGATCTCGTTGCACAGACGTGCGGGGAAGGAAGGATGGTGGAGGATTGGGCTCTGGAGAAGGGCCGTCCTCAATCGGGGTTCTGTCCCCACGTGTGTGCGGATGCGGGGCGAGTCGGTGGTTGACATTTCGTTCGCTAGCCCCGCTCTGTCGCCGCGTGATGTTGACTGGCGTGTCATGGAGGGGGTGGAGACCTATTCCGACCACCGGTACATCCGGCTCGACGTCTCCACCCAGACCTCAAGCGCGCTGGTCCAACAGGCCCCGAGTGGTCCGCGTTGGGCGCTGAAGCTGCTTGACCGGGAGCTCCTCCTGGACGCCTCGATCGTGCAGGCCTGGGTGACATCACCGGACAGGCCTGCCGACATTAACAATGAGGCAGGGTGGTTCCAGGAGGCCATGTCCGACATATGTGACGTGGCAATGCCCCGAGTCCGGCCAGGAAGCGCCCGGCGTCAGGTGTACTGGTGGTCGCGAGACCTGACGGCACTGCGCGAGGCGTGCGTGGCTGCGCGACGCCTGGCGTACAGCGCCAGGCATCGCAGGCTTCGCATAAGCCCACCGAATGCGGCAGCAATCGAGGCGGAGCTTTTTGAGGGGTACAGAGCGGTGAAGACCGCCCTCCGCGAGGCTGTCCTGCGGGCCAGGGATCTGGCCCGTGAGAAGATGCTGGGGACTCTCGACAGAGATCCGTGGGGGCGCCCTTACAAGATGGTGCGGGATAAACTCCGCACCTTAGCCCCCCCACTGACACAGAGTCTCCGGCCTGAGCTCGTGGAGGACGTGGTGAGCACTCTGTTCCCTTCGCGAGGGGAACATCCCCCCCGCCTATGGCTCCGCCGCCTGTGATGCTGGAAGCGGACCAACAAGACGAAGACGACACCGCTCCGGAAGTGACTGGGGTAGACCTGAGAGTGGTGGTACGCAGGCTCAGTGCCAAAAATACCGGGACCCGACGGCTTGCCTGGCAAAGCCTGGGTCCTGGCCTCGGAGGATCTCGGGCCCCGACTGGAGGGGCTCCTAAGCGCATGCTTGGAGAGAGGCCAGTTCCAGCTTCGTTGAAGGACGGGGAAGCTGGTTCTCATTCGGAAACCGGGGCGCCCTGCGGACTCATCCTCCGCATACCGGCCCGTGGTAATGCTCGACGAGGTGGGCAAGCTCTTTGAAAGAGTTATTGCAAACCGCCTCGCCGAGCACCTTGCGGGGACGGGGCCGGATCTTGCGGAATACCAGTTCAGTTTCCGCGCTCTACGGTGGACGCCATCATGCGCGTGAGTGCCCTCACGACGGGGGATGCGGTGTCCAGGGGTGGGGTTATCCTGGCGGTGTCTCTCGAAATCGCCAACGCCTTCAACTTAGAGCCAACCTGGAGCTGCATTAGGGAGGCACTCCGGTATCACCGGGTGCCGACCTACCTCCGTCGTGTGGTCGGGGATTACTTGACGGACAGAGCCGCACTCTACCCCGGTCGCAGCGGAGAATGGAACCGGCGAAAGATGTCGTGCGGTGTTCCACAGGGATCGGTTCTACGGCCGTCCTTGTGGAACATCGGGTACGACTGGGTGCTGCGCGCCGACCTCCCTAGCGGCGTCAGCGTGGTCTGCTATGCAAACGACACGTTGGTGCTGGCACAGGGAGGGTCGCACGAGGCGGCGGCCGAAATAATGACACGCGGGGTTGCGATAGTCGTCGAGAGGATCCGGCAACTGGGTCTCGAGGTGGCATTGCACAAGTCCGAGGCCATGTGCTTTCATGGGCCTTGGAATGCGCCACCTCCGAGATCCTCACTGACGGTAGGAGGGGTATCCATCGGCGTCGAGTCAACGCTGAAGTACCTGGGACTCGTCCTCGACAGCCGGTGAAACTTCGTGGAGCATTTCCGACGTTTGGCCCCCAAACTGGAACGGACCGGGGCTGCCATCAGGCGGCTCCTGCCCAACCTGGGGGGCCAAACGCCTCCTGCCGGAAGCTCTACGCGGGAGTCGTGCGGTCCATGGCCTTTTACGGGCCCCGGTGTGGGCACGTTCCTTAAGGCGGCGAGCCGCCCACTACCGGAACGCGCCCCAAAAGGTGGTAGCCGTAAGGCTGGCCCGTGGGTACCGCACGATCTCCCGTGAGGCGGCGTGCCTCCTTGCCGGATTGCCGCCATGGGATCTGGAAGCGATAGTCCTCGCGCGCCGAATGGCCCGCGGAGGTGCTACGCCGGGGGGAAACGCTGCCGCAGCAAATTGTCGCGCAGCGGACAGACTTCCGGCGTGATCTCATGGCGACATGGAGAAAGCGACTGTCGCAACCCCGTGCAGGGCACGCCACAATAGTGGCGGTAAGTCCCCTCTTTGAGGAGTGGCTTGAGAGACGCCATGGCGTCCTCACCTTCCGCCTGACGCAGGTCCTCACCGGACACGGTTGTTTCGGGAGGTTCCTGCACCGAATCGGGCGGGAAGAAACGCCCGGGTGTTTCCACTGCGAGGATCGACCGGAGGACATGGTGGAGCACACGGTGGAGGTGTGCCCCGCGTGGGCGGAGCACCGCCGTGTCCTCGAAGCGGCGATTGGCGGCGGCGACCTCCTGCGTCCGGCCCTGGTGCAAGCCATGGTACGGAGCGAGACGGAATGGGACGCCGTCACCTCCTTCTGCGAAGCAGTAATGCTAGAGAAGGAGGTGGTGGAACGTGAAAGGGAGAGAACCTCACAGCGTCCCGGCCGCCGCGGGACCGCCCCGGGCGTCGGGGGCCACCACGTAGCCCCCGGCGCGGGCCAGTGGATGGTGGGCTATGAGCTAGCTCGCCGTCCGTCCGTCTCATGACGACAGGCCGTGTCGACGGCGCGTTCGTGTTCCACGCGTGCCTCAAAGAGAGTCAGCAAAAGGAAGGGGTCCGCAAGGACCGATGCCTGCCGGGGTTGCGGGACTGTTCGAAAGAGATACCGTGGCCCCGGAACGAAAAGGGCGATGAAGGAACATGGATGGGTTTTAGTCAGTAAAAGTCTGACACTTCCTCTTGCTCCGCCCAGAGCGGGAGAAGTCATTTGAAGGTTTCCCAACCGAAAAAAAAAAGGGGGTTGTTTGACCTTCCTCCGCGCCGCTGTGCGCTCGCGCCTAGTGCCGCTTTGACCTTCCGAGACCTGTTTTGTGTGCGTATGATTGCGGATAGGTACAGTGTTGCTCGGTGTCCAACTTATAACCTTTTTTAAATATTTCTGGGACAATTATAACATGGTGTAAAAATTATTGGAATCGATTCAGTTACTTATTCTGAACAAACTTTATTCAGGTTTCGCATTTACTAAAAATGATATTGTAAATGTACTTATGTTCATAGTTTGAGTGTAATGGAACAGAATGTTAGCTATATAATACACAACAATTTTATCGACGAGAAAAGCTTCGGGAAACTGAAAGAATTGTTTGTTTTGTATTCTCAAAGGATTGGAAATGTCTTTGTTATTTGAGAACGTTGAGCATGATTTTATTTTGAATTCAGTTTCTCTGTGTGAAAAACTGGAGCTTTGCGTTATGTGGGTCTTATTCCGAGACTTTGATTGCAATAAGGGTAATTGGTTCTATTGGGAATTTTCATTCGCATTGTTTGAAGAGAAATCGAGTTATTTCTAGTAATTAATTTGAAAATTCGTTGCGACGTTGTTGGTCTAAATTTATATTTGAATAAAATTATTTTTGAATGTAATTAAGATTGAAAATTTAGTTTTTTTATTTTCCCCAACCTAGCTTCTGGTAGTAGTCTTCTTATAATGGTGTTAGTAAGAATTTATCTTAATAGGTAAATATATAGAATTAATATTACACAATACGTACCATACGGTACGTATTGTGTAAACTTATGGATTTGTTTCACTGGAAATATTACTATCGCTTTCTTTCTTCTTTTTTCTAAGTAACTCCAGCTAAACGCATTTATATAATTTTTCTCACGTTACTTAGAATCTTTTTACTACTACATCAAAAATTTGGATTCGATTTTTTAAATTATGTTAAATTGATGGGCTTACAAAATGTTTTTCATAGAAATGACTTTTGTCTTATTTAGGGTGAACCCTAACAACGTAGTTATAAACTCATAATTAGCTAGATAGCATTCTACCTTCATTAAGCAATAAATATATAAGGAGATTACCCCTCTTGAGCATAACCTCCCATTAATTTACGGGACACCAAAACTTTCCACTATAATCGAGTTTGGTGGTAGTAAAAACTTTATAGCTTTGCCAATTTACAAACTAATTCCATACACATAACATAACATCACGACTGAAAATGTTAAAATAGGTTTGGCAGAGGTTTGCCTGTAGTACTTACACATATTTTGCTAGTATTTGTTTACTCCCTTGGAATAGGGGGCGAGCCTTTTGCCATCAACCACACACAAAACCAGATTTACTACTACTACTACTACAACAGCCCATAACGTCCACTGCTGGACATAAGCCTCTCCCATGATGGGAGGAATTTGCCGTAATCTCCACGCTTGGCAGGCGGATTGGAGATCGCAGTGACGAAAGACTAACAGAAAACGCTGCTGCCCATTCTCTGGTCTACGGAGGCGCATGGTTTTCTGCCTCAGACATTAGTCGCCTTATACGACACCCGTGAGTGTAATGGGTTGGTTCTATTCTACTCTGCCGGATACCACACGGCAAACCAGATTTAGGTGGCTCTTGAGAAATTTCAGATGAAAACCTAAAAACCCTTTGCTCGACTCGGATACCGAGGACAAAATTTATTAAGTACATATTTTTTTGTTATTTGTAAACGCCTGATACAAAAGTAGTAGCAAATAACACACAAGCAGATAGCTCAATAATATCCAGATGTATTCAGTTACATCTGTGCTCGTATGGCTCTATGGTTCTTAGATAGAGGTTGACCGCTTGTCGTTGGTACTTGTTGCCCTCTTGAATAGAGGGAGCTAGCAAATCGTAGACGTTCAAGAGCGGGCATTGTATAAGATAAGCAGGCACTTTTCTATCCAGATTACCATAGAAATAATGAGCGATACCTATGTTTCCTATACTTAAGTTTTAATGCTGATAATAATATGTGGTTGACTTTATGCACTTGTACCCCTTAATATTTTCAGATTTCCGACTTAAGGAAGATTTCCACCAAACGGCTCATATTGCATAGGCTGTTTTATTGTGAAACATATAAAGGGTGTAAAAGGACCCTTACCGAAACCAGAAAGCATGTGTTGTTCTCCCCGTTATAATTTTTTGTTCTATAGTTCTAAAACCATACCTAGGAACCGTCTAGTTACGGAGATATTGAGGGTCAAAGTTCCAACTTTTTGACAAGTTTTTTTTTTTTAATTCTTATTTTTAATGTACGATTTTTACTTTAAACATTTTCACAACCCTCGTACTATTCAATTCATCCATCAGCACAATTTTGAGTGCGTTACATTGAGTCCTACCGTAAAATATTCACACCAAAAAAAAAAAAAAGCGTTTGTATAGTACTTAGTTTGATGTAGGTACAGAATGCCTGGTTCACGGCTTCGTGAGGGGTCTGTTTACACCCTGTATACACAAAGGTTCTGGGCACGTCAGCAACTTTTTTACACGTGCAGTTGACATGCGGCCGACTTGCCCGGCTTAGTTAGTGTTCACTAGTAACACTAGTTGGGTTTAGAATAAAATCACCAAATTATCAGTAAGTAGATGAATTCTAAGAGTACGTGTGCTCGCTGCCCGGGATAAGCTTGGACTACTCAAACGACGGAACCTTAAAGCTCACGCTACGGAAGGCTCCTCCAGTACGTGTAGCAATTAAAACTGATAACACAAATGTTATCCCACGTGTTGTGGTCTCCACTGTACCACAACAATCAGCGTGTGTTAATCCCCTTGCTCAGATCGATAGCGCTAGGCATCTACTCACCACCCAGCCTCGACATACAAATACAATGTAACAAAAGCCATAACCAAATATTCTACTTCAGCCACGGCATTAAGGTCCTTGTTACTATTTATGACGTCATCAAGAAATGAGTGGAGCTGGGGCGGCTATTATATTAATACATTCCGTGCCCCAACGCCCAACATCTTCTGAGTCACCGTGCTGCATTCAAATGTCTCATGCACTTGGAAAACCCCGGTATTTTGAGAAAGTAGGTACAATGTTATACTAAACATTTAGGAACCGTAAGTCTTGTAACATTGTCCATATATTTACAAAAAAAACCTCGTGAAATATGGGAGAATTACATACTAACTCAAATTATTAAGGACTGGATTATTTAAAGAAACAAACGAATTGGAACAAGATTTAAAAATAAAATAAAAAGCGTTTATTAGTGATGACGTCAAAAAATATTACTTCTGCCAAACTGTAAAGCAGTTTGTTGGCAAATGTAGCTCCCATGCACAATTTTATATTTATGTAACTACTTGTACTTATTGCCTACAACTAAATACTACTTTTATTTATAACATTATTGGGCTTTTGTTTCTGTTTCACACCTCTGGGGTTTTCCCCGTTTAAAAAGTTTCATGTGCTATCTCTATGTAAATCATGTCCACCCACTTTCGTGAAAGCAGGTTTATACCTAAATCCAACTTTAAATTACTTTTTTATTATCTTCTTAATTCCATCTGACACCAAGATTATAAAGTTTCAAAGTTTAGAAAGGAACAACGAAGGAAAGCAAATCTTCGTAGCGTAGATCTTTACGTTGTTAGCGTAGTTTACGAGTCTCAATTAGGCACAAGAACGGAATAATAATGGCTCTTCAGCAGACAAAACGCGCTCGTTATTGCTCCAGACATAGATAGGAAGACATTTTTCTTCACAAAGAGCGCGCGAAATAAATTCTCGGAAAATCCATGATCATTACGTCTTCATTTTTCCCGAATATTGCTCTTTTCTCTTGTTTCTTTAATTAAGTGGAAGGTACTGTATGACATTATAACAATTTGTACGATGTAAAGTAATGGAAACAATATTGTATTATCGTCGTTTTTTATTTATGTAGTTAGAGGTGATATAAAATAGGGTTTAAGTTGAACAGACACTGCTGCTTAACATGCTCAAGAATAAAAAATATATTTTCAATACACTTCCTCGAAAACTGGTTCTTTTCGCACTACGATTAGGTTCAACATATAAACGTTTATGAACAAATTAACATTTATTTGTGTTCTAAACTACTCGTAAAAATATCTGAATTTTCTATTTTTCATATTAGGCCGTTTAGCGGCTTTATACCTTTGCTTCTCCTTCAACCTGGCGAAAACAAAGCGCGGAAAAAAAAGAAAATTTAAATCATAGTTTCCTAATAATTCATGACAAAAATATTTGTCGTTTTTTTATTTTATTTCCTCAAAAGTGTATTGAAAAACGTCGTTTGATACACGTGGACATTTGTTATTGCAGTTCTCGGCTCAATAACAATCCTCGCCTGCGGCTCGGGTGTTAATTTCGCCTCGAATACAATAACAAACTTTCTCCACTTGTATCAAAATGTACTATTTGAAAATAATAATGAAATCGAGGACAGCTTTTATTGGTTACATTGGTTTCCTTGTTTTTGAATGTCATACAGTTCAGTTAAGCCGTACTGATTCTGACATCTACCGTCGTGTATGATAATAATGGTCTAACTATACCTATATACTCTCTGAGCTGACATAGAAGGATCTCGATGTCATCTACAGCTAGATTTAATCCAATTAGTGTAGATCATTCAAGAATAATGGCAGGTCAGTGCCACGTTCGACAATCTACAAATGAACCACATCAAAACTTAGTTCAGTACCGCAGATCAATAAAGCGCGTGTTTACCCACGAGCCCCTAAAAGGTCGTAAAGATAACGATCCACTTAAAAGAGAAAGTTTCAAGTGTAAATAATGAAGGCAGAATGTTATGGTACGCGGCTTGTGTACTTGAATGTTTATAAGTAATGTTTACACGCCTCGTTCGCCGCCCTTTGCATATTAAATCAGTTTATTTCACGAGGCGTAATGAAGCCCTAACGTTATGTTGCTGCTCATTTCAGCTGTAAGCATATTCGGAAATGTATTTGCACTATTCTCGTGACGTAGGTAACCTTTGTTATGTATTAAACACTTCGCTATATCAACTCTTTATTTACCCTATACCTAAATCACATTGAGATGTATTCACTACTAATTAGTAATTAAGACCATGTTTTTAAGCTAAATAGCTTGTTATTGTTTCCCTAAATAAGAAATCAGTTAGTGATTTAAGTATCCCACGTTTGTTAACTAAATAAGCTTAGATCATAGAAAATTATATTCACTTATATTTCCGAATTCCACTGTATCACTAATTCCGAACTTCTTTGAAATGTATTTAAAAAAAAACAAGTTGAAGTCATTTAATGCGTAACACCCTCTAGTCACCTTTTGAACCACGTGAATAAGTTTGATTGATTTTTGAGTTGTCTTGTATATTTCGTAGCACAGTAGTACCGTAGTACCCTTTAATCTACATATTTTCTACAAACTATACATTATTTAATTTGTACCAAGAAGGCATGTTTGGTTAATTAGTCTCCAGTATCGCCACTTGGTCGAGGCTGCACATAGTTCTCAAAGAAGCTCTTTGAGTTCAGATGTATTTAACCATTTAGGGTCGTATTCGTACAAGCGCTACGGCTGCTACGCACGGCGTAGACCCTGTGAAACTCAATTATATACGATTTACACTTTAAAGTAGCCAGCAATTTATTCAATTCTAAATGCTAGACAAAACTAAATCGAAAACTTATAGATAAACTTAGTTAACATTTTATTTAAGGTCACTTTCAAACATTTGCTACGAACCTTGCTACGCGAGGCGTAGACAGCGTTTTTTATGAGAAACAAAATATGTTCATGCGGCAGTATATACTAAGTCTATGTGTTCATGCAAACTTTTCACTTTCAAAAGTTGACGGAAGAGCAATGCAATAAAAATTGCTTTATAAATCAGCTCGTAAAAGCTCAGCTGGCTTCACAGAAACAACATGACGGGCTTACGTCGTTGCATACAAATATACCAAAAATAGACTTTGAAATCGATATCTAGATTGCATTATATCCATTCTCAGTGTTTGGAGTTGTTTCGATGTTTAGTTTTCTCCTTTTTGCCATTGCGGTCAAGGGTTTTTATTTAAATATTTGCTGTAACATTCTCAAACTATAAAACACGAAATACCTTATGTAGGCCCAAAGTGCCTACAAAAGATGTATCTGTAAACTTATAATGGGATTTCAAGCAATTTCATAAAATCTAACAGAAATCACCGCCCACATAATCTGACCTTGGCGTGAAACTCCAAACTCTCATTAGCTAAGAAGCAATGAGAATGTGAATCACGTCCTAACCGTAAGCTCGCAGACAAAAAGTTGTAACGTCTATAATTATAAGTAGTAGCTGCGATGCGTGCCGGTAGCAGTGTGTGGACAGACACGGGCCGACCTAGATCGGGTCCGCTCGATGCCGCCCGAACGCTCGCCGGCGCCCGCCCAGAATAGACGCAGCACGTGCGTCGGCCGCGACACACGCTCGCTCCCGGTCCGCCCGCTCGCCCGGCCGCGCTCACTCCCGCCGCGCTCGGTCCGCGCGCACCGACAGCGTCGCCGCACACAAACTATCTCGTACTCGCGCTCTTATAAACCCACCATGTAACTCGACGTGTTGTGATCCTGCGCGTGACTGGACGACTAAACTCTAGTTTAAACTCTTTAGTAAACTATAAATAACCTCGTTAACGTGAAAGTATTTAGTGACTAAATGTTTACTGTGCTTCGAAATTGTAGTGGCCTTGCTCGTTATCTGTCGACGAGAAAGCTTTCTGTTACCTTTAGTTTGGTTGTTCTTTATCTGTCGTAGATAAGTGTTAGCAGTTTGGAGTGATATATTTTTGTGAAGTATCGTGAAAGCTTATTTATATAACAAAACACTGTAACGATGTGCCTTTATCCTGTAATATTCGCGTAGTTTACGACGATAACTCCGGATCGCAATAAATATTAGTTGATAGCGCGTGACTCACCGTCGCAGACATGCAAAGTTTCAAGTTCGTGATACTTTGTGCATTACTGTTTGTACCTGAGCCTATCCCCGCCTGGAAGGCTGACACGTAAGGATACTATATTATTTATGACATCTATTACTTTAACATTTATGTAAACATACAAGCTTGCGGAGCACTCAACTGGCTGAAACATTCTGAATATTTTAAGTAGTTTGAAACTAAACTGTAGCTCAGAGACAGAACTGCAAAAGTTTTATGAATAGTGTTTTTCTCCTTTGTATCTACAAATTATGCTTGTTTACTCTTTTTGAACAAACTTCTAAATAGTCTTATAAACGAAGCACAGAGGAAGAGATAAAACAGAAACAACAAAAGTTTACGCGTCAAGTAGGTACATGTTACAAAGTAAGTTTACTTATGAGCATTATCTACATTATGTACAACTCCGGCCGCGAGGTCGGACACCTGCGACCGGACGACAACGTGACGCACATACAATAACATCATACACGTCGAACAACTGAAACTAAAATATCGAAGTTGTGATCCAGCATAAAATTTGTAAAGAAGCTTAATTTATTTGGGTGACTTTCGTAAACAGCCCTTTATTTACGAGTGATGGGTCTGCGGATTACCTCCCGTCGGTCGCGTGCAAATATAATGGGCTTTGAAAATTTTCTTCATGACCGCTTATTATTCTGGTGAAAGGAATATTTAATATGCCTTATTTTGTGACGAATTTGTTTTATTTTGTTATTACTGTGCTTTTTGTTTTATAATAAAAGTTCCTTATTTTGTCATTTATATTTTTTTCTGTACTTTTAACATAAAGTTTTCTTTTTGTAGAGTAAAAGTGTGGGCGAGAGCGCTTGGGGACGAACTATGGAAGTTAAGTGAAGCGCTGACAAAATCAGATGAAATCAGAATTGTGAGTGAAATCAATATTTTCGTAGGAAATGTCGTTACGAACATGCAGAATCAATAGACATGACATGACTTTGAAACAAAACCCAAAAAAATAATTTGCAATTACATTCTGCAGGAACGAATTTTAACATTGAAATTGCGATCAACAAAATCTGTTACGTTTCACTATTCAATGATTCTATTTACGCACTACCAATTTCACAGAAATACAAACAAATGAATGCGAGTGTGAAAAGAAAAGATGGAAAACAAATATTGGAGTCGTCACTGCGCTCCGTGAGCACCATGCTCACTCGCAAAATCAATGCCGTCAAGGTAAGCCATAGACGTAACTTGTGTTGTGCTATTACATAATGTCCCGTATTCCTCATACTCCAACTTTCAACTATGTATTGATTAATCTATTAAAAAAATTAATGCGTAAGTTGTCCAGTGTAGAGCGATTTTTAGCGGGTATAGTAAAGTACACCTGCATTTGGTGTGTTTGTGATAAGTCAAGTGTCCCACTGCTGGGCTAAAGTCTCCCCTTTTTCCTTTCAAACTTCTCTATCTTGTGCAATCTTTGAAAGAACACGCTTCAGAGTGACGTCATTTTATTTCTTGTATTCTTCGCAGCAAACCCTTTCATTTGATACCCATACCATGGGAATGCATAAAAAATAACGGTACTAGCCCACCATATTATTTTGGGAGTCCGTCTTATTGGAATTAGTTTTACGTCACTTAGCTAACCATGCGTTGTCATCCAAACTAAACATGTATGCAAAATTTCAGCGCAATAAGCAATCGGAAATTGGGTCAAATTTAACTTCTAGGATTTCTTAACACAGTTACAGGTGATGCTAATAAAAGCGCGTTAAATTAATTTGTGGTCGGTGGATATTGTGGTAAATATTGAATAAGCTTTCAGCTAATTAAAATGGTAAAAACGGTGAATGCATTAACAACGAAAAGTAGAACTGTTGTGGGTTAATATTGTCCATGAGGAACATGTTTGCTTAATTATGTAGGCTGTTTTCGTTACATACTATATAAGTATACCCCTTAGTACTAACACTGAATTTTGATCTAAGCAACAATTTGTTCTTTATGTAAACTGTTTAATAATTTTAGTCTTAGTTTTTATTGTATTTTAATTCAAACTATGTTTTTGTCACGTAGTAGACAATACAATGTTAGGGGGCGTCCATTAATTACGTGATACCATTTTGGAAATTTTTCGGCTCCCCCTCCCCCTTGGTGAGAAGTCGCGTCGTGAGATTTGGCTGGACCCCCTCACCCCCTCCCTAATCTCACGTGAGATTTATCAAAATTCGTAGTTAAATGCGTCAATCTGTGCTTGATTGCGTTGGATTTATTTAAAAATAAACATAATTTTATTTCCATTATTTTTTTTTATTAATTATTGTTGTGTCGGATTTAGTTATATATTATTTTAGTGGAGAAACATGTTTACTTAATTAGTAACCTATTTTCAATAAATTTTTCACTTTTTATTGCGGGAAATAAATTACGTGATATTTGCCGAGATCCTCTCCTCGTGAGATTGGGTGAGATTCGGCTCAACACCCTCCCCCCCTTAACCCCTCACGTAATTAATAGACGCCCCTTATCTATTTATGATTCCACAAAAAAACAAAATGTGTTGCAAGTATAAGCATTCAGTAGAAGTAAAGTACATCAAGCAGCCCGTTTGTAAAGTGTGGTGATCCAACTTGTTTCTTTTTTCTAATGTCATGAGCTATATGAGTGACACATGGTAGACTAGTGAAAAGATTGCGCGGTCAGCAAGGTTAATAGACGGACGGGGTGTGTAGGGGCGCAGGGTGCGCCAAACACACTTACCCCCGAATACTGAAACGTCACTCAAAATTTAAGTAGTACTTATATTTAACAGATACTCAAACGTGACGTTTGGCCATACGAAATTTAAAATTTAGAAGCTGCTCAAATGTTAAGCAGCCCTTATATTTTGAGTGACGTTTCAGTATTCGGGGGTTAAGGTCTTAGCCCACGGTGGGCTATGGGCTAGCTCGCCGTCCGTCCGTCTCATGACGACAGGCCGTGTCGACGGCGCGTTCGTGTTCCACGTGCGCCTCAAAGAGGGGTTGCGGGACTATTCGAAAGAGATACCGTGGCCCCGGAACACAAAGGGCGATGAAGGAACATGGATGGGTTTTAGTCAGTAAAAGTCTGACACTCCCTCCTGCTCCGCCCAGAGCGGGAGAAGTCATTTGATGATTTCCAAAAAAAAAAAAAAAAGGTCTTAGCCCACATAAACGACTAGGTAATTCAAATATGATATAAGTATATCTAAAGAGCAATACATAAAGCCCATATTTCAATTACATTTATTTTTGCCGGCTGGGAGCGGAGTCGTGTAACTGGGCTAAGACCTTTACGTTTATTTATTTACGTTATATGTGAATACGATGCCATGCAATTGTACATAAACCTTACTCGTGATAACTTTACGCAGGGTGTTGTTGTTTTATCAATATGTTTATATTTCTTTTTTAGTGTATTCACGCGACGGCGGAAAAGTTGGCAAGAAAGTTTAACTACACCTATAATAAATCTGATTCGTTCGAGTACTGTTCGGCGAAATATTCAAATTTTTCTTATGAATCTGAAGCCGACAACCCTAGTATCGTCGATGAGGAGGACCTGCCCAGATATGTTAGGAACAGTACCCGATACATGGACGTGGACCTGGAGAGGGACTCGCACTTCTACAATATTAATGTAAACACCAACACCAGTTGTGTTCACGTTCCGACTAATATATTTGATATAGGTACGTAATCATTTAAAGTGCTTCAGTAGTTTTAATCCTCCATAATAGGCGTGCTAATCCGCACAGTGCGTAATCCGGCGATCGCTTTATTACGTGACCCGTACGTACGGACGGTGAAAGGATTGCCCTTTCACCGTCCGTATATACGTACGGGTCACGTTGACGTCTAATTGGACCTCTATGATTGATAACTACATTAAACTAATTAAAGGGAATGTACGGTCGAACAAGCTATTTAGTTTACATTTTACAATGTAATTTGTGGGTTAAACTGTAAACCAAATAGCGTGTTCGACCGGACGTGCTATTCCAATAATTAAGAAACCCAATAATACATTGCCCATCCCAATCATGTAACTGGTGGGTGGCACGGGGCAGTGCCAACAAATCTCTCATGGGGTCAGCTGCGAAAAGGAAAATGGCAGCATGAGGGCCGAGTAGCCCGCGAAATTCAAATAAATAAGCAAGTTTGTGTCCGGTTGTATGTTGATTAAAATATGGTTCGCGGCCGTAACAAATATGACTTTACAGAGTTATAATCATTAAAATAATTAATATAACCCGTTTAAGTTTATTTAACCCCATTGAATAACTATTTCATGAAAAAAAAAAACATGCGATTTACGGCCCTAAATGATTTTTTGTTCAGCACATAGTGACATAGACCAAACGTAAAGAAAAAGAAATGCGGGCTACCCTGACGCTTCCACCTTAAGTAATTCTTTAAAAGGCAATATAATAATATACGTAACCATTTTAACGAAGAAGTTAACTACGAATGAACTAGTCAAATCATCGATTATAAAATACTAAATTCTACTGTCAAAGCATTACCAGCTTTAGAGGTGAAACACTTTCCAGTATGTGATTGTTTGAGAGCAGCGGTGGCCCAGTGGTGGCGGCCCCGACTTACGAACAGTAAGTCGTGGGTTCGAACCCAGACAGGCGCATTACTTTGTGTAATTTATTTCATCACCACTGCTCTCAAAACGGTGAAGGAAAACATCGTGAGGAAACCGGCATGTCCTAGAACCAAAAAATTCGAAGACATGTGACATCTACCAATCCGCACTGGGCCCGTGTGGTGGATTATAGCCCGTTCCCTCTCATAGAGAGGAGGCCTGTGTCCCAGCAGTGGAAACATTAATAGGCTGATGATGATGATGATTGGTTGATGGTACAGATACAGTTTACATTTTTTACCGTTGAACTGGGGTAGATAACCAAAATTTTTTAACGGTTTAAGAGTTGCCGAACCAGTTTTTTTAACTCAAAATATTGAAAAACCTACATATTTTTTTTTGAAAATGAAAATACCTGTCTTAAGGAAAATTTATGATTTTGATTTTTTTGAGTTAAAAAAAAATTCAAACGTCTGTTAGTCCGCAATATCTTTTTATCGATTCTTACACTCAAAGATACGAAATAACAAAATATGAGAATTCCCCTAAAAACGTACGTCTGTTTTCAAAATTTTAATACGCTTGTGACACGTGTAGAAAAGGTGTAATATTTGAAATTTATGTGCAAGCATACATCCGTGACGAACGCGTCAGTCTCATGACAGTGTTCTGCTCAAGGTCACCGGCGTATGTTAAACCCTTAAATAACCAACGTATAACGTGTTATTTCAGCCAGCATAATAACAATACATCCATTTGCGTCCTTCAATTTCATATACATCCATTTGCGTTTTGAATTTTGTTATATATCAAATTACAAAATATACCCTTTAGTAGGAAGCCAACTATGTTTGATTAGATCTTCAGTTTCATTTTCCAGTGTAGTATAATTATAATGAGGATCTTTAAGATCAACAACATTTCACCTGCATAAAATATATGAAATTTTGTTTCTTTTTTACAGAAACGAGCGCTCTTAATGCCATTTTGTGGTCAAAGGATTTGAACGACATCTTTTTAAAAAACTATAAGTCCGATCCATCATTATCATGGCAGTACTTTGGCAGTGCGCACGGCATCCTGCGCTTCTACCCCGGCATGCGGTGGAACACTAACGAGGTGGACACGTATGACTGTCGCGTCAAGTCCTGGTACATAGAAGCTGCCACCTGCTCCAAAGACATGATTATCCTATTCGATGTCTCCGGATCAATGACTGGATTCAAGAACTATGTGGCTAGAAGAACGCTACGCTCAATTTTGGATACTCTTTCGAACAACGATTACGTCAACGTATATACTTTTAAAAATGAGACTCACTTCGTAGTGGAATGTTTTGTGGACCTAGTTCAGGCCACTCCTGAGAACTTGAAGACTCTTACTGATACTCTCGAGCCGACAGACCATGGGAAGAAACATAAAGTGCCTCTGGAGGGTTATGCCAACTTGACAACGGCGTATATCAAAGCTTTTACTACATTGAAGCAGGTAAGTGGCATGTTACGTTATGTTCATCATGTCCCAGCAGATCATCATCTGCCTAGCCTTTTCCCAACTATGTTAGAGTCGGCTTCCTGTCTAACCGGATGCAGTTGAATACCAGTATTTTACATAAAGCGACTGCCTACCTGACCTCTATAACGAAATTAGTACTGGGGAATATGCTACCTCTTGGTAAAACTTTTTGTCAGACTTTTTGGGCCACTGCCTACCTGTAACAACTGTCAAAGATCTACAAATGAGAGCCGAGGCCAACGGCTTACCATGCTTTCCGGGGTACGGAGGAAACTCGGCATGTACTGGGTGGTCACCCATCCACAGACCAACCTAGGCAAGCACGGCTTAACCTGAAGATCGACCCGAGCGGCTGTGATTACTTTGCCACGATTTCCCAGCAGATCAACCACGTTTTATCATTCAAGTTAACACTCGTAATTATACGTTTAAAGTGCCAATCGTTGGTATTTATTTTCCGTGTGTACAATTAAAATCTTTCAAAGGTCTCATAGGGCACAAAGAGCACAAACCACAAGAAGTAATTACAGTTAATCACAACTTTATTTAGAGAAGAGCACTATGCAACGTGAGCAGCACCCAGGGCTGCAACCAGTTGGTGATGGTGATCACGGACTACGTGCCCGGCAACCTGACCGAGGTGTTCGAGGAGTACAATCGCGAGGTCGTCGACGGCAAGACGTACATACCTGTCAGAGTGTTCACTTACCTCATCGGGAAGGAGGTCACCAATGTACGCGAGATACAGTGGATGGCGTGCTTGAATAGAGGTGACTATACAGTATTGTTAGAGAAGTCATTTACATCACTGTTTACTCTGCAGGGAGTTTTAATACATTATAGAGATAATTATATTACGTGCACCTGAAAGATAATACAAATAGTAGGAACACGAGTATAATGGGGTGTATATGCATTTTTTATCACTCTAAACAAAGCGTATTAACGTCAGAAATAGCAGTCAATTTTTTTTTTATATTTATAAAAAATACTAAGTTACATACTGAGCAGCGGTGGCCCAGGAATGGCGGCCCCGACTTACGAACAGTAAGTCGTGGGTTCGAACCCAGACAGGCGCATTACTTTGTGTAATTTATTTCATCACCACTGCTCTCAAAACGGTGAAGGAAAACATTGTGAGGAAACCGGCATGTCCTAGAACCAAAAAAATTCGAAGTCATGTGACATCTAAGTTAAGTTTTTAAGTCCAATGTTTTTAAAATCTTATCCAATCATAATAAGAAATAGTGTGAAACCTTTATTATTATTAATTTAGTTTATTTCAACCGTTATAATTATTTGCATTAATGATGTATGAATTCATAATTGCATTGTATTGTCAATTTCCGTAATTTACACAATTTTAATAAAATAATTCTCATTTGTGATAATAACGAATAATCCCAAAATTTTCTTTTTTTTTCTCAACAATTATTATTTCTTTTCTTAGATAACTTATTAATTGTATTGTGTTTATTTTAATAATCTATGTTCTTTTTTAATTCTTAAAATGTTAATATCTGAGTAATGCTAAATCTAGTGGCAATTTTTTACCTTATCTTAATTTTGTTAATATGCGGATAATGTAGTGGGCTGCAATATTGTTAATACTTCATAATTTTATGTAAATTATTGTTATTTGTAAACATTATATATTGTAGCTGTTTATTGTCCCATAATAAATAAAACTAAAATAAAAAAATCTACCAATCTACCAACTGGGCCCGCGTGGTGGATTATAGCCCATTCCCTCTCATTGAGAGGAGGCCGTGTCCTAGCAGTGGGAACATTAATAGGCTGATGATGATGACTAAGTTACAAACATTTGAAACTGCTGATTAGACAGAGAGACCCGATACCTTTCATGACGTCATTCGACATATCGACGTACAAAATCCATACTAAATTTCGTTTATCTAGAAAGAGATAGAAACTAAAGTTTTATTGGTTTTAACTTTTGTGTTGTTTGGCCGATTTTGATCTTGTTTTCGTTTTTTGTCAATATTTTTATAGTAGGTACTTTTAGATTCCGTATCGAAATAAAAAAAAGGAAATTTATGCAAATTCCTTATTATCCAAGTTAAACGTTTCTCCCAGGTTTCTTCGTGCACATCCATTCAGTGGAGGAGGTGCAGCAGCAAGTGCTGCGGTACATCAACGTGATCGCTCGGCCCATGATCCTGGAGAACAAGGAACCGCCCCCGACCTGGACACACGCCAACATCGACAATACAGTCAGTACCTTACGTAGTCCGCACTATAAAACAGTCATTACCTTACATAGTCCGCACTGTAAAACAGTCAGTACCTTACATAGTCCTCACTGTAAAACAGTCAGTACCTTACATAGTCCGCACTGTAAAACAGTCAGTACCTTACATAGTCCTCACTGTAAAACAGTCAGTACCTTATAAGTATAGTCCGCACTGTAAAACAGTCAGTAGGTAGGTACCTCACATAGTCCACACTGTAAAACACTTTGTCGAAATCGGACCGTTTGTTTGGGAGGTACAATGCGACTCAGATACACACGTTAAACTTATAACACCTCTTTTTTTTCCGGCGGTAAAAAAGGAGGCAAAAGGGGAACCTCTGACATCGATCGAACCTCACTAGAGAGTTTGTTTCCGAGTATCACGGTTTCCTTGTAATAAAACCTTTTATCATTACTATGTTGCTTCAAGGAAGACATTGTTTCAGAATCCGTGGAAATAATATACTACCCTCTTCTTTTACAGCGAACTACCAAATGGGGTGTGAGTGGAGACATCTTAAAGGTATTAAAACTTGTTTATATACTTGTTCTCTTTTCAACAATTAAAAAAAACATTATCTGAGGATAAAAGGCACGATCGTCCTGATATAACCGATCTTTTGGGTGATCTCATATAAAAATTACTATCTTACCTTATTACAGATAGCAAAAAAATCAGCCAAAAACTATGTAAATTATGTTTCCATATTATTCATTGTCTTTAAAAGTAAAACCTGGAAACAGGCTTCTGTGTAGACCTGAAAGGAATTAACTCCAATGTTATTTATTGCGGGACCGGAATTTCAAAGTTCTCACATTTCATAAGGTCTAAACGCAAATTGACAAATTACCAGATTGGAGTAAAAGATGGAAAATGATTTCTGCTCCTGGCGGTCATTAAAGTGTTACCTCTTGTAATCATATCGTACGTAATAGTTTTAGTTGGTAATTTGGGTTTGTCACCACCGATCACGGTATCAGATCACGTTAGCCACGGATCACGGTGAGTTACCAACTAAAACGTTTAGTATCTGAACTAAAAATGTTTTACCAAAGAGGTATGTTGTTAAATTATCCAAGCTGGTCCGGATGAAGGTGACAGCTTTCCTGATACCTACAGGGTAATCCTAGTACGAGTGCCAAAGCGCTCGTTTAACAACTCAACATTACTTAGAATAAAAATAATTCGCTGTACCATTTTGTTGTAAAAAAATTATGTGTTGTTTGTTTCCAGCCGGACGAGGACAAGCTGGTGACGTCGGTGGCGATCCCGGCGTTCGATTACAAGTACAATGAGGAGCACAACGAAGCGCTGCTGCTGGGGGTCGCCGGCACCGACGTGCCCATAGACAGCATCGCCAAGCTCGCGCAGCCACATCAGGTAACACTTCAATCTACCAAGTAAAATACGCGAGCTATAGAGCTCACTATAGATGAGCTGATCGCGTTCACCTTCATACCTTTGTTTCTCCTTCAACCTGGTGAAAGAAAAGCTGGCTGAAGAGAAAAAAGAAAATTAAAATTATAGTTTCCTAATTCCTACTAATTCATGCCAGAAATATTTTTCACTCTTTTATTTTATTTCTTCAATAGTGTATTGAAAAACGTCGTTTGATACACGTGGACATTTGTTATTGCAGTTCTCGACCCCATAACACCCTCGTCTACAGCTTGGGTGTGACTTCCGCCGCGAATGCAATAACGAAATTTTTCCACTTGTATCAAAATGTACTATTTCTGGTCGATAGTGTTAAAATATTTAATATGAAATAAGTCTTATCACCCCATTTATATTTTTCAGCTCGGTGTAAACGGCTACTCATTCATCGTCAGTAACAATGGCTATTTGTTGCTGCATCCCTTGTTGACAACGACTGTAAGTAACTTTTACCCACAATTTAAGCCGAAGAGTGTATCCATAAACCAAAACTTACGATCATGCGCTCCATGGCCTATACTTCCCGCAGTGGACTTTCGGAATCCATATGGCGTATATCAACTTCATTTGGTCATAAGAGTTAATTAAATGTTATTTATACATGATGAGATGGCAAGAAAGGAGGTGTCTGATGAAATGACGAGTAATAGAGAAGAAGTATGGAAGAAGAAGACATGCTGATGAGTTCATAAAATGTTGCCCGTTTTCAAACCTAAAATTGCAATTTGGAAAAGATAGGTCATACTTGACATACGAGTACTATACCATGCCTACTATAGTCGGGCAAATTTAATAGACCACATTTGACACTTCATCAAAATACAACAACGTAACCTTGTAACGGCTGGCATAAAATATAATTTATTTTTTATGAAGTTAGAACTGCACAATTGCTTAACTTTTTCAATTATGATTACATATTTATTGTAATAATGAAAAAAAGGTAACTTTAAAATGTAGTAAGTAGTACTAAACTGACAGATGTCAAATGTGGTCTATTAAATTGGCCCTACTTTACTATCTTCGTACATTTTCAAATAACCCTAGAAAAGATGTTCGATCTCAATACAAACTAACCATCACTCACAACGTGTTCAGATAAACGGCGACCTGCAAATAAACTACAACAGCGTGGACTTCGTGGAAGTGGAGCAGGTGGACGACGGCAAGGGCACGCGCGAGCTCGGCGAGCAGATCAAACAGCTGCGCCACAACCTGGTGGAGGGCGTGGACGGGAACATGACGCAGGTCCCCGTGCTCTACCATTATGACAACATGAGGTAACATTACCTACATCCAAGTTGATGCCACCTAATTTGTATTTTGATGTGAAACATCTATAGGCGCGGGTAAAACCAAAAAATGGCGTGGCGACGCGTCGCCAACTGTCAAGTTGTCAACCCGGCCGAACAATCCCGAACATTACCGACCTGTTGACGCAGCTTAAGATCTACATATTCGCCACGGTTTACAACAAGCCAGCTGGTCTCGGGGCACAGCGCTGGGTTACAATCTCGTGTCTTTGAGTTCGATCCCAGCATGAGGATTTTCTTTTTGTGAATCGAGTTATTTTGATTTTATTTTCTTTTACGTTTGTTTTTATATTGACTTTTTTTTGGATGCTTCACATCAGCCAGGCGTCCTGTGACGGATCACTTTTTTTTCTGTTTCTATTTGCGATCGAAAGTAGTAAAATAGTAACACGGTTAATTATTAATTCCCCATCAACTACTTATTACTGCGGTAGAAAAAAAGGCAATGGAATCACCCGTGTTTCTACTGGTAGTAGGATTGGTAGTGACACGGATAACCCATGTTTTTTTTCTGTTGAGGCTTTCCTCAAACAACATCCCTATGTATGTAAGGTTACCTTGGTATCTGGCGTTGGTTAACACCACGAATACGCATAGTTAATAGTGGACGTCTTTCGGCTGAAATGAAGATAATGGTGATGATACGAATAGTTTGTAGCCAGTTCATAGTTGTACGCCGTTTTGATAGGACCAAACTGAGGCGGGTGGCGTTAGCATACTAGCAGATAAGTTAACTGTACGAAAACAGCACCCAAACTGCAGTTTAGCAGCAGGTGTCAAGTTAAAATAAAATTCGTCTTTTTGAACCGCGGTAACGTAGCGTAACTAAAATGTGCCACAAATGGTCAGGGATATAGACGGCTAATTCGATTGATTTTGCAGCTCACTTTCACTTTTACAATGTTTTCAGGAGGATTTCTCGAGTAAGCCACGACTACTTTTTCAAGCAACTTGAACAAACACCATTCTCCATGGGAATTTCACTGCCGAAGGTGTACGGAGATACTGAACTTCTACTCAAAGAGAATCCTTTAGAAGCAAAGCAAGGAAAAGACCTAACTGGAATCAATGTCACAGATTACTTTAGGTATAGCTTCAGGGTTCATCCAGACTGGTAAGTTTCAGATTTTATACAACTATTGTAATTCTTCTTAAAATATTCTTGTAATATCTAATCTCACGACTGTTCACAGGGTATATTGCAAATACCATTATTTGGAAGGCCACGAGTCTGCTAATTCTGAAGTGGAGGCTTGGAAGTTCTTAGTTGGTTTATCTAAAAATGAAATTGATATAACAAAGCAGCAATATACAAAAGAGAATGAAACCAAACCGTTCAGCATTAAAAGTGAGTAGAAAACATAAAATGTTGTAGTTATTTGAGCCGTTAATTGGCTTTGGTATATGTTGTTTTTATGTTCCCGGTCAACGGGAGAATCAATACATATTAGGCATGACAAACAAAACGTCACGCTAGTGGTTTTTAAGATGTATGTACAGACAGACAAGGCGCCATAGATTAGGAATTCACTTTTTGAAAATTCCTAAAAGTCCGAATTTCATCATTCCGAAGAATTATAATGTCTATTATTTGAAATTCCGAAAGTCGTAAATAAGAATTGTTTGTTGTCCGATTTTTACATGTCCGAAGAATCAAATGTTCTATGGATCGTTAGTCCGAAAAACGATATTTCGACACTTAATAAATTGCTAAAATTGTCCTAAAAGTCTTGCTAGCTGGCGTGAGTAGCGTAGGCCGAAGGCCAGCGGAGAGACGACGACATTTGTGACAGAAAGTGGGTGTGTAATGTAAAATGCGAGCGAAATTTAAGAATGTTACTAAATGCGAGTACATGGATTTCCCTGGATTCCTCTGGATTTCCCTGTACTTATACAACAAATAAATTCATAACATTATATAGCTTATAGATATTCCTAACAACTTATGTTTCCACAAGCGCACTGCGGCATGACACCACTGGGCAAGGACGATTACTACTGTAACGAAGACTTAGTAAAGCAATTAGTATTTGATGCTAAACTATCGACGCCATACTTCGAGGACTGGATCGCTACTACTGATGAGCGGAAATTGGCGAAGAAGTATAATGTGAGCGTAAGATTTATTGCCACGTCGAGTGGCCTGACGAGGTGGCATTATGTGTTCGATACGGATAAGAACGAAGAAGTCGATGATCAAGGCAATAGGAGGAAAGAATATAAGGGAAAGTAAGATTTTTTGAGCATTTTCTATAATTGCAAATGTATACCGTACCGTACGTGTACCGTATGTGTGTCTCGACGACCCGAATGGCGTAGCGGTAGTGAGGCTGCCTTACGTTCTAAGGGTCCCAGGTTCGAATCCCGGTTGGAGCAAATGTTTGTGTGATGAGTATGGACATTTGTTTCCAAGTCATGGATGTTTATATGTATAATAAGTATGTATTTACAAACAAAAAGTATCTATGTAGTATATCAACTATCTTGTGTCCACGACACAAGCCTCGTTGCTTAGTGTGGCATTCGATGGCGCTGTGTGTTAATGTCCAGCGATATTTATTTATTTATTTATTTATTTATACAGATATATAAACCTTATGTAAGTACAATGACAACATAGTTCTAAAGCGGCAGGTAGGGTACCGATTACGAATTTGTGGTACTTACTTAATTTGATTTATAATAATATAGATAGATAATAATAGATATTTGTAATTGAGGGTCATACTGTTCTAAAATTGGGTCCATGTACCATCATGCTTTGAGAATAATAAGGACCCTAAATTTTTTACTAATATTGTCGATTTCGTTTTGATTGATGATTACAGTGTTTTCGGAGATCAATATCACAACACAATTGAAGAGACTTGGTACAAAGCAGCAGTTTTACAACACATGATAAACAAGGAGTCTCTGGTGGTGTCCACGCCACTTCCTGTCCTGGATGCCATCATCGAGAACGCTCCGAAGGTCATCAATGATGACGGGGACATCACTCTCACTTCCACCTACGCTATTTTCTATAAAGACGGCCAGTCAGAGACGCCTGCGTCCGTTGTTGGCTTCCAATATTCGTACTTGAAATTCTACGAAAGATTTTTACAAATTACTAACATTACTTTGGATGGTGCTAAGGTACGTTTTGACAATTTCTTGTGTTTCGTGTTCATTTTGATGGCTGATGAGCTATCAAAGTTATTAAAGTCCACTCACTGTATGGCATCTGCAGCACAATTTTGATAGCTTATTATCTCGGAAACGTGACACATTAGAACATTTTGTTATACAAAACTTGTTTGTATTGCCAGAGCAGCTATCGATTCATATAGGTTTAATGCCTGTCCGAACCTTTGAATAAAATTAAAATGGCGGAAGTTAGACCGGCCATTGATTTCAAACCCCTTTGGATTTACTGTTAAGTGTAAATTGACCCATTAACTGTTTCATCCCTTGACAGTTAAAAATGAATTCTTAAACCAGTATGGAATCATTAAATTTTTTTCAGGATCCATCATGTGATCCAAAATCGGACAAATACGACTGTTACGTCATAGACAGCTCTGGGTACATCGTGCTAGCTAAGGAGAAGACGCTGGTAGGCCAGTTCTTCGGCACGGAGCAGAAGTACGTGCTGCAGTCCTTCTTGGAAATGGGCATATACGACCACGTCGAAGTCTTCAACTACCAGGCACTCTGCCCACCCTCCGCGTTGTCCAAGAAAAGTAGTTCCTGGACTTTGAGAACGGTCAGTTGGGGCTTGATCACTGCAAATTGAGAATAGAATTTTACAAGTATTTTGTCTTAGATTTGGTACATAGATCTTTAGGGCACTGATTAAACGCAGTTGTATATTGTAGCTTTGTCAAGTTATTTATCAACAAGTTCGGCAGTTAAAACTTAGCACCTTAAAGTTAACAAAAATGAGTCAGAAAATAAAGAAATGGGTAATTGAATAAATATTGAGCATGAACACAGCAAAACGGGCTCTATTATCGCCGAACTGTTTTTCTAACTGCCCATTCAACATTTTTACTGGCCATTTATTTACTAGGTAAGGTAGTAATCGGTTGTCGTGGTATGGGGCATGCGATGCGAAGAATGAGAAAAATTTGAGGAATGTTTTGAGTATGACTGTTAATGGGTTTAGGAGTGGATGTAGGATGGACTGTGTGAAGGATAATATGGCACGAAAGGAGGTGTCTGACATCATCCGACATCCAATATCCGTCATCTCAATGACGGATGTCGGATGTCGGATGATGTACGAGAACGAAATTGTAAAAAGTAAAAGTCACAGAAATAATTGAGTCGTTTTTGCAATGAATAAAGTATTTAATTAGCGGTCTACCTACACATACGGATCTCAACTTTGGGGCCGGCGGGCTTTATGCATTCCAGGTGACCTACCATGACCACGTAAGACGTCAAGACGGATTGTTTTATTCTTATTCCAGTGTGGGAAAGAGATAGCGCTAGACACCCTGCATAGTGCTGTCGCTTTCCCTCACAGGAATGACAATAAAACAATCCTGCTTTAAGACGTCATGGTAACCCCACTGAGCATGTCTTAACACCTAAAACAGAAATAAAAGGAAGGTTATTTAGCGTCCTTACGAGTAATTGAATTGAATTTAGGTATTTAATTTATTGTTAATGGTTTTAAATACTGTACTAAATAAATAAACACCAAAGGACCCGAAACTGAGTGGATAGATCCGATGCCTTGTAATAACATGAATTTTTGTAGCCTTTTAGTTTAGCGCTGAACTTGTTCCACTGGCTGGTGACTGAGTTGCTGCTGCTGGTCACGAACGTGTACAACCCACTTGATGCGTACGCCGGCGTCGCCATTGATGATGACCCTGGTGAGATTTCCCTATACTTAATTTTGCGGTTCTGTACTATATGGAATTAAGGCTGGCATTATTTCATAATGTAATATTGCGATCTTCTATAATCTTGTGTAGATAGAGGATATTATAATAATTAATATCCTCAGGTCTAGACTAAGACTTGACACACTTTTAATGTTTTCGTTAAGTGTGCTTTCAAAACACTCGTGACGAGCCACTATCTATATATTGTGGCGGTATTTATATTATTTATATTTTTTTATTACTAATGCATTGCTTAGGTAGGTATGAAACGGCCCTTATCCTGCAGTGGAAAAAAATACTAGTTCATCATAAATGCAAAATTGGAAAAATTGGCTGTAACCACTCGCTTTTGTTGTTTAGAAGAAAGATCGCAAATTGGTGTAGTTAAGAATGACTAGGCAAATCAAACTAATTGCTTTTAGTCGTTTAGTAGCTCACAAATTATTTAACTGCTGTAGTATGTGGAAGTCCTTTTGTAAACGGGCGATAGACTAAAGCGACTATTACTAAAATAATCTTTTAGACCAAGGCTGCTCAATCTATTTTGAAGGTGGGCCTAAATTTTTATTTCGTATCAACCAGCGGGCATCTAGTAAATAAAACTTTAAAGAGGTTTTTGTGAAAACACTTTATCAATATTTGTCATGACGTAATGAAGTTCTAGAATAACTAAGAGGCTTCGTTCGCTCGCGAACGAAGCGAGCTCGAAATGAAGGCGGGCGTCTGCCCCGTTCAGTTTTGCGGCCTGGGGCCATTGCCTGACCTAAGGGTAAAAATACGCCACTGTCATGTCACACATTGATTGTGAAGATATTATCAGAAGATTGTATCCATGAAGTCTGGTTTTTGGATTTCTGTAATTTCTAGCTGAAAATTGGCTTGAGATTGGGTTCATAACGAGCAAAATGTTGCTTCGATCGGGTTTGAAATCCTGAAATCTGTTGTCAACTGACAGACTGCCGTCAGATGACCGCTGTTGGTGGACCCACAAAGCGTCATATATAATACTGCGGACCACTACAAATGCGTTGGCGGGCTTGGAATTGAGCAGCCTGAGTAGACATCCGGTTTTAAATTAGGCATACGAACTTGATAATAAGCACTAACAGCTGAAGGGTGGCATCACCATCAGGTAACTCTCGAAATTCAAAATTTCTTCCGATTTTTGACTTGAGAAATGTTACATTTCAGAGGTGAAAGGTAACATAGATGGTAATTGCCAAAATAATGGTAAGGTAAAGTTTGACAAGTACCCAACTTGGAATTCTTCGAGTTGAGATACCGGCTGGTGGTGATGATCCAACTTGATTCTAAGCTTTTAGCGAGCACAGTCTTAATTAAAATGCATATCTATTTATTTATAAATATGTAGTACTACTTTAGCTGCATGTTAACTGGCAGCCTTTTCTATTGTATAAGCACGTCTAATTCTTCTGCTTAATGTAACTGCATGGTCGTCCCGCTCACAGATTATTTCGAACTAATCGAGAAAGCGATCACAGTGACGCCTCCGACGACTGCATCGCCCTTACCGGACAACAGAACAGAACCTAAGAAAGAGAATAAAGATGAGGAGAAACCGTTCTCCTGCGACCACAGTATCACCCTATATATACTGAACCAAAAATATTTTTTGGAGGCGTCGGGAGCTTCGCCCACCGTTCAAAAAGATCAAGCGGGCGAGTGTTGGCCCGCCTACTGGGCGTCCTACGTCCCTAAGACTAACTTGCTGCTGGTGGTGGTGGAGAAGCAGGACGACTTCGCCGCCAACTGCACGGTACCGCCTACCACCAAGCCGCAGCCCACGGACATGTCGTGCTCCAGCCGGGAGCCCTGCCACAAGCTCGACTTAGGCGCTCTGCACAGGCGACGACTTGAAGGCTGCTATACTTACCACGATGGGGTATGCTACCATGATACTATTATAATTATACCTGCTGCTCATTACTTGGATTGCTTTTTCCCATAGGAAATTGATGCTGATCCTTCATTTTATAATAAAATGAATAAAATAGTATTATATGTGTGTATTACCCTATATGGTCCCTTTTTGACTTTACGCACAAGTCCACAACACACCTGTAGAATGACCATGACCCAGATATTGCCAGAAACCCAACCTACAAATTAGAACTGTCTTTCAACAATTTCGACAATTTCCCTCCCTTCAAAATTAACAAGGACGGTTTTAAGTAGGTAACTGTTTAACGTTTGCCGTTTGTCCACCAGGAGCGGAACATAACAGCGTGTGGTATGGGCAGCCTCGCGCGCGTGGACGTCGCCGTCCTGTTGTTAGCGGCGCTCGCGGCTCTGGCAGCCATGTTCAGCACGTGACACGCCGCACTCGATATATTTGTACCTTTGTTACTTTGGCAATAAAATTTGTTGCTTCTGTGAATTGTTGTACTTATTCTTTATCGCATATAACTATTTTCTAGGCAGTGAGAAAATCTGCCATCAACTAATCATTTTCCTGCTTCTTTCATTAGATTCAACTTTCTAGTCGTAGGTAAGTATATAAATCATCAGAAACTTATGTATTCTTTGCATTCTAATATGGACTACTGTTAGAGATATTGCAACCAACATAAACCTGGTCTCCATCGACAGATTTTTTGATATTTCTACTAACACATTATGGATAATTTTATATAGGGAGGTGCTCATACTACGTACGAAATAGAATGAGCACTCAATAACATGAAACATTCAAATACAATACCTACCTAGATATATACAAAAGTTAGGGACGTACGTAAGAATGTACGGTACGAAAGCTCAAAACATGTAGAACCGCGCGTCCTATAGACACGCTGACCTAGTGCTGAGTGCGATGCCAATCGATGCGTCAGGTGGCGAGCGAATCCACAAGTTACGTTAACGCGCGATATGCGATGTACTATACACAAACAACGGATCTCGGAGGTCGCTAGTCGAGCCGCGCAGGGGAACTAGCGCGCATGCCCGCCCCGCGCTCACTCGCGCCTGCGCACTGCGACGCACACCTATAAACCTTATCAATGTTCGTGTTCCAGTACCTCCCGATACATCTAACTCGGAGGATTCCCTAAACATCATCAATGTCATAATTCGATTAGTGTGGAACATGCTCTCCTGCAATTCTAGCCAGTGAACTAATTATCGCAGTGGTTCTGATGTGCAAGTGTGTCGGCACCTTCGTGTTACTTCTTCTGGTCTTGTTCCTGGACTCCAGGGACTGCTCGGCTAGTGCACAACATGATGCCACTGGCAAAATATCTCTTAACTCGTAAGATATTTTTGTATAATACTGATTTATAATTAAATTACTTTCATAATACCAACACTAATGGCTTCCGTTCAATTAGTGGGCAAACAGAATACCCCATTAAAAACATAACAGTAGAACTAGACTAACTTGTTCACGTCAATAAATAAAAATAAGTTTCAACTGATTTTGGACTACGAACAATCTATTAATATCGAAATGCAAACATCGTAAAAAATCCATAAAGAACGAGTAACTCGGTAATGCTGAACAAATGTTCCTGACAGAGTAGATATGATTTATAGATTTGTTTTATTGTAACATCGAGAAATTACCATTTTAGGGTCCAAGCATGGGCGGTTAAACTTGGTACTGAGTTGTATCATTTCGGAGAGTTTATCACCAGGAAGAAAGAAGTTCAAGATGTAAGTAAACTCGTAGTATTTTCTGTTAGTAGGTATTTCGTTTGTTTCCTAGGCAGGTGGTGGGTGACGTTTGCAATTTATTGAATTCAGAGTTTCAAATCTGCCCAAGTGGAATCGAGAGATGGTGAAAAACTAGTCCAGAGTATGTCAGACGATATTCGCGCCATGATGGAACTGAAGATTAGCGCCGTCAAGAGGATAGTGGAGGCTGCAGAAAACATGGCGTTTGATAAGCAAAATGAACCAGTTCCTGAAGACTTTCAGTACTACAACAGCAAAGAGATGGAAGAGCCGTGGGACGAGATATCCCTCACCACAACGCCTGAGACGGACTTCGGTCAGGAGAGCTGGATAGTACGACCGCCTTCGAAGAACGCGCACACGGCGCAAAACCCACACTTTTCAAACATTCCAGTAAACACTAATTTTAGCAGTGTACACGTACCAACAAATGTTTATGCCTGGGGTGAGTAAACCATAGACGCGAAGGTAATCGTAAATATTCTGTGATCGGATTAGAAACCGTTTCTGTATTGCAGCACCGGAAGTTATCAAAGGGATCCACTGGTCAGAAGGACTAGACACCCACTTCATAAATAACTATCAGAGTGACCCAACACTCTCGTGGCAATACTTCGGCAGCTCAACTGGGTTCATGAGACATTACCCTGGTAATCTAAAAACATTGTATTTAGCTAATGTCGTATTAATTAATGTTGATATAAGATAATGTACGTATTCGAGATTGTTATATTAATCTTAAATATGTTTTAGCATTGAAATGGAGGGCTGACCCTGTGGATATTTATGATTGTCGGACTCGGGCGTGGTACATGGAAGCGGCTGCGAGTCCAAAGGATGTGATCATTTTAGTAGATCGCAGCGGGTCGATGACCGGGCAGAGGCGGGATATCGCCAAACACGTCGTCACCAATATACTTGACACCCTCGGTAACAACGACTTTGTTAACGTACTGACTTTCGCAGACACTGTGGAGGAAATCGTACCATGTTTTGAGGATTCTCTTGTACAGGCAAGTCAAACAATGTTATTAAATACCTATTTTGTATCGTCACGGGGTTCAACAGACTCAGTAAAAAAGACAAAAACACTAGGCATAGGTATTTTTGCAGCAAAAGCAATGTGTTGTTTGAACATGCATGTAGTACATGAACAATATATCAAGATAAAGACGATAATAACTTTCTTATCTATCCTAATAATATGTAATAATGACAGACTTAGGCCCCGTTCCCACTATGTCGTGACGACAGATAATCGTGTAGTTTTAAGTGTAGTGGCTTGTGTATTTAAATGGAGGTGTTAACATACAGGACGACACGATTACTGTCGTCCACGACTTTTGTCAAAGATAAATTCATCGTCACGACGGGGCCTTATCGCCACATAACATTAATTTTATTTTCTGTCATTATTAGGCCACACTGGGAAATCTTCGGGAATTAAAACTGGCGATGGACAGTTTCGAAACGCAGGAAATAGCAAACTTTTCGGCGGCGCTGACGAGAGCATTCGAGCTGCTGGAAATTTACAGGAATACCAGTGGAGGAGCGAACTGCAATCAGGTAACAAAATAAAATACCATACCATCCATATTGATCTTTTATTTTATAATACCACATATGTAATACAATGGAATGCAATAATGAATTGAGAATTGAATTGGATGGTATTTTTATTTGCAAATGTACTCCTGAATAGACAATGAATCTAAATGCTTGAAATGCAATATGTTGTTTATAACAAAGTAAAGATTTGCTTACCGTTTGAGACTTGCGTGGATTATATTAAAACAAAGTAGTAAAACATTTTGTTCTTCCAGGCAATAATGCTGGTAACGGACGGTGTACCCTACAATTACAAAGAAATATTCGAGAGGTTCAACTGGAAGTATGAGGCCCCAGTGAGAGTGTTTACGTACCTGATAGGGCGCGAGGTAAAGGTAGTACCACTTCAGGTATTACTGTGTGTCGTAGTCATTGTGCGACCTGCATAATGTCTTCCTTCGTACCAACTTGCCAGTACGCCTAGAACGTGGTACCCGTTGTCTGTCTACTCAACATATTCTACATAAAACCTGTCTATTGCATGGTGGTGTTATCGTAATTTGTGAAGTTTTCCAATCTCAATGTGCTTATGCTTGTAGTTTTTGTTTGTGCTGTCTCTTCTTTCGTGGGTCCACACATGTGACTACTTATAGTGTGTTCAATATAATAATGACAATTCACAGACTGTAACAAGTCCAAATGGGATGATAACTAGGTAATAAGAGACGCACTGTAACTACCATTGCTCGGTTTACATGCCGAATATGGTATAGTCACATTTTTGGATTTACCCTTCTGTATGATTTACACCTGACGTAATTTGGGTGTTCAAGGCGAGAGAATCCATGTGCGCGGTCAGTCAGAAAAGAATGCACACAAATCCGTCAGGTTGCGCTGTGTCTATAGTTGGTGCCAGTTAAGATGAGAATAGCGGTCAATGACCCACCTACATTTATTAAACTTCTTAACTTTGAAAAACAAAAATAAGCCTGTTCAAGTCTTGAATCGTCATCTATCGTGATCTTCAACATTTTTTCTAATGAAAAACGATACATGTTTATCATTATATTATTTGTTTTTGTTCGTACGAAGAGATATTAGGGAAAGGTCAGTGATCTCTATTCTCATCTTAACTGGCACCAGCTATACACATTTATTGTATTACTAGCCTATGCCCGTGGTTTCGCCCGCGTGGATTTCGATAATTGTCCCACAGGATCATACTATCAGGATAAAAAGTATCCTGTGTTAATCCAGAATATAAGCTATTTTGATACAAAATTTCATCCAATTCTGTTAAGCCGTTTGAGCGTGAAGAAGTAACAAACATACACACACACATACAAACTTTCGCCTTTATAATATTAGTGTGATTTAAAAATCTGTATGTTTTCTGATATGGGCTATGTGGTACCTAAAATCGATGAGTTTTCAATTTAATTTATACCTAGGTGTAAATCGTTCTTTAGACTCAAGATCAAAACCGACGGTCATTGAGTGAATAAATCAACCGCGACGCGAATAGGATAGTTGTGTTCATTCCAATTTCGACATTCGTCACTTTAATCTAATGCGACGATAAGATGAGTTTGAAACCAAGCGTATAACCCTAGTCAGAAATAAAATATATAGTTGCAACAATATCTCGTGACAAGAATGTATGCGTATGTGTATAAATTGGTAGGTACACTTGAAAATATGTCAAATGTGGTCCTAGGAAAGTGAATCCGGATTCTACAGTGAGTCTTAACACAAATTGTCACGTGATCCCGGCGGTTTATCGCTAAATGGTTGCTTGACTATTCAAGTGGATACCACGCAGAGTGGTATCCACTAGTGATGCATGATGACTGGTTGTTACGTAGTGGTTTTTGGGTAATGCACTATATCTATTCTTTCATTAGTACTTACTATTCTTACCTTCTTGTAGGTATCTATTTAGAGGAGCTTTGAAGTCCTAACTACTACTAGACTATTTTCCTATGTATCCAACAAAACTTAGATTACGAAAGCATCTTGATTGTAGATAGTTCCAAAATTGATGTTGTGAAGCCTTACCACAATGCCGACACTTAGCTAGGTGATAATGAATGCAGCACTCACACAAGGCCGACTAGAGAGACACAAGATATGACGGATGTGTGCTAACACGTTAAGGGTTGTTTAGGTGGCAGACGTAAGGGAGGTGAAGTGGATGGCGTGCGCCAACCGCGGTTTCTACGTGCACCTGAGTACTCTAGCAGAGGTGCGCGAGCGCGTGCTCGAACACGTGAACGTGCTCGCGCGCCCGCTCGTGCTCCAAAGAGAGAGGCATCCAGTCGTGTGGACCCCTGTCTATGCTAACGTCACTGTAAGTTCTTTAGTCTACTCAAAGTTTTGTTTGGTTTATACCAATGTCTACATGGTTTTTATAGGAACTATATAACTGCATCTTTTATCATTCTCCTGAATTCACTGTACTCATTTTTGTATGTAACGGTCAGGATCCGAAAGTAGCAGATTATCTTTGGGAGCAACGCGAGAGAGCTGAGCAGAAAGAGCGCTTCATGAGCCAGCGACGTGACAAGAATCTGTTCAACTCGGACAAGGAGCAGGACAGGCGATGGAGAATTACACAGGTATCAAAATAAGTCATCACCAAATCTTTTGCATGCGTCTTGATGTTAGTCTTAAGCACGCCTCACTACTGCCCTACGTTAATGGAAGGTCGACTTACGTTCGTTGCAGATGAAACAGGGCCAGTACAGTGAGCTCGGAAACTCCAAGTATCAGTTAATGACATCCGTGTCCATGCCTGTCTACGATCTGCGACACAACGAGGTGAGCTGTCTCGCCTGCTCTAAACTTAAGCCCTGAACTTAAAACTCCCCAAATGTGTCTCAAAATATAACAAAAATATTCGGGAAAGAGAATGATTTGCGTATCTTTATTAATTTGCGTTATTATTTATAAATCGAACTATCCTTTTTCAGTGTAAGTGAAGTGTTCTTCTCTCTTCTAGCCAAATTATTCTCTTATCTCTATTATTTAGCTGTGTTACGTCTTTTCCAAATTCTAAATTAATTTTCCATGTAGCATGACCCAAATAAACCTATCATCTGTTTCAAAAGATTATGTTTACAGATTGGTTTTGTATTTCCTACTAATTGGACGTAAGCTCTATCTCTTCTAATTACTTTATTGTCTTCTTCTTTTACATGTCAATGTCTATTAATAACTCCGTTTTGTTTGATGGTTTCCCCTCAGAACATCACAGAGAATGTACTGATAAATGAAGCTTACTGGGTTTCGGTTACGAAAGAGGTACTACACTTAGAAAGTTTTGATGATTTAATTGTAAAGTTTTTGCAAGATACAAGAGAGTTTTTATGATTTAGTTTTTTGGATTTCAGTAACGGTACAGTGTTATTTGGCCCCGTTAGCGATGCATCTGTCCTCGATAGATGTGTGCGCGAAGGGCGGCGCGCGCGCAGGCGCCGCTCCGCCTGACCAATGTGTTGTCCGACCCTTTGGCTTACTGTAGTGATGTAGTTTCTACTAGATCGTAGGAGTAGACCACTAGGGTGTTATGAACGACTTTTCTATCAATCATCAAGTTAATTTTCTATGCAAGAGTTATGATCTATATACACTACACACACTATCTAATGAAATCAAGTATTTTTGCCTGAATATATAGTGATGTCTTCGTAGAGACAATTTTTAAAGATTGACTTGTATGACGACAAGTAAATGTAAATATTTTTGAATAACAGTATCGTGCAGCCCGACATACACAAGACGAGTATGGGGCCTTTGTTACTTGAGTATCTATTGAGTTTGAACTATTCTCTTCTTAAGAATGGCAATTTTTGATATTAACAATTTTAGCAATATTTAGTCTCTCACGAGAGGAGCCATTTTAATTTCTAGCGGAAGTTGTTACAACGCATTTATCTATATGTTATTATATTTTATTGCATTCGTACGTCCACAACCAATCGCAGTCCGTAGAGGAGAACGGCCAGAAAGAGGTAGGCCAACGCTCATAGACCATACTGCCTCCGTGAGACGCGACAGACGATGCATGAAAGGCGACGGACGAGCGGTGTGCGGCGCACCATGTGTCCCGTGTGCCGGTGTGCGCCTGCGCAGTGCCCCGCCCACACCAGCACACGCTGCACTGTCTGAGAGATGATGCTGCTTTCAATGTTTGTGCACATACTTATTTTAACTAAGGGATACAGTCTGAAGTGCAACATAAAGTTAGTATAAGTGGCAATGTCTTTGTCTACCTATATGATTAATTTAAAAATTTCGACAGATTTTGACAAGGATACATTCCCAGGGTATTTGTATACTTACAATCAAAATAATGGTAGTGGGTTTTTTAGAATATAAAGAGTAGTATTTTAATTTTATAACATAAAATTATTTAATATTTGAGTAGTTTTGCTAGAACCTGTAACCGTGGATATAAAATTAGAATCCCTTAACATAGTTCTATACAAATAAACAAATAGAACTTCGCCTAACGGGGCTTAGATGCTAAAGAATCAGTAATTTATTGCTAGTTTTACAAGATTGCCATAATGTTGTATAATATCAGTAGACTGATGGCCAATACATCGCCAAATGCGGAATACCTTGTAGTTAGAATAATGTTTGACTATTTACTTACAAAAATGACATACAGCATATTTTTATAATATTTTTTTCTATTTCGAATGTAGATTTATAAAATGGTAACGTAGACATTAGCGATATTGATTTGCAGAAAGCCTGAGACTAAAAGATAAATCAATAGATATCAATAACAGTCAAGTGTGATGTGATTTGTAATGTATACAAGTGCCAGTGTTATGTAGTACTCTTCTAAATATTTTCAGATGCGTATAGCTAGACTATTGGGAGTGGCAGGCACGGATGTGCCTCTCTCTGAGATACAAGCAGTCATGTCACCTTACAAGGTAATTGTTACAAACGTAACATGTTACATTAAAGTTGAATCTCGAAAAAAAAAAATCAAATTCAACACATTCCATGATTTTTAATGTTGCAGGTTGGTGTGAATGGTTACGCCTTTATAGTAACCAATAATGGATACATCCTAATACACCCTGATCTGAGACCCGTGGTACGTATACCAGTCCATTCATCGGAATTATTGTACACAACACGGGAACAATAATTTCGATTAATTGGCAATTTGATGACTGTTACTTTATTTCCAGTTTCAACAAATTTTGAAACCAAGCTACAACAGTGTCGACATGATAGAAGTTGAACTCTTTGACGACGAGAGAACGCCCAGGAACTTTAGCAAAGAGCTAACAGCAGTAAGTGTCTAGTAGATACTGGAATTTGTTCTTTAACCGTATGCAACGAAGGTTTTAATTTAAACAAATGTTACAGCTCCGTAAAGAAATAATAGATCAGAAGACTGGCAACAAGGTGATGAGTGTCAAATACCACCTGGATGATATGGTAAGTTGCGTTTAGTAAAAATGGCAATAGAATGACAAATACGAGATGTTATAAGAAATGATAACAGATAGGGTGCGGGTCGCATACAGACAGATAAAAAGCTCCAAAATTGTGTCAAGAAAGATGTCAGGATTACTTTCAGAAACATGCACAATAATAGGCAGTATTTCGGAGAAAGACAAGTCATCAATTCAATTCTCACACCTAAAAATATGTACTTTTCCTACAGAAAAGAGTATCCCGAGCGAAACGACATTACTTCTGGACGGGCATCAGCGACTCCCCATTCACGTTAGTGGTGGCGATACCTGAGAACTATGGCCGCCAACGCATCACGCCTCCACCGACTGACGACATACACAGACTCTCGCTCACCTCCAAGAACATATCAGCGAGGCAGTATCTATCGGATAAATGGAGCGTTCACCCTGACTGGTGAGAAGATGAAAAGATAACAAGACTCCTGCTGCACGAAAAAGGATTACATTCAAAATAACATGTTTCTTTTGTTTAGGATGTATTGTCGGCATTATGAACGAACATTTGCGACTGCCGAGGAAGAGCTGCTTTATTTCTTGGAGCGAGTGGCCAAGCCTGGTTGGCGGTGGCCAGCCAAGCCTCGACCTCCGGAACACCACAAGAATAAGCCTGGACACGAGCGGCACAATAACGGTAATATTAAATAAGTAGTCCATTTATCGAAATCTTGTGACTTTTTTCTATAAACTAGGCGAGTTTAAATACTTGTATTAAAATGTAACTTTCATTAAATAGATGTTTGATTTACCAGGCACACCGGAAGCAAGAGATAGGACCAAAGTATCAAACAGTACCCCGAAGAACGAATATTATTGTAAGTATGGCATTTTAATTGATGTACGCACAATTGTATAATAATCATCATTTTCATGCCTTTTATTCCAATTTATAAGTAATTAAAACACATAACAATATCAACAAAACAAAAACAATATCTTTTTCAGTCGTCTCCTTTCTGTTGACTCGTAAATCATGTAATTATACCGATTTTATCTTCCTTTCTACCATCAGGCGACCATGGCTTGATGCAAGCCTTGGTGTACGACGCCAGAAACACTGCTTGGTTCAACAAGAGCATTTCAGACTCTGCATCCGATGAGAAAGCGTAAGTAGTTTTATCTTGAATGACATAGATCTTATAATTTTTTTTTTCTAACTAAATATTTTAAAAAGATGACAAGGATATTATGGAATATTGTGCCGCAATGCATGCAGGGAGTATTTATATTAAGTTTATTTAAACTTGTCATGTTATTTATAAATACAATTTAATTTATTTGGACTGCACTTTTATTACTTTCACCTGGATAGCCCATTGACAAAAGTGATCGGATTGTTGCCGAGGTAAAGTAAACTTGTCGATGTGGACCACAGTTTTGCATGTCTTGTTATTTAGGTATCGTTAAGATAATATTATATTCTGATCATTTTGGCGAAGATAACTAGATTTTCACACAATATGTGATCTGATCCCACCACAATCAGCAAAGGATGCCACAAGGGACCATATTCGGTCCAACACCAATAATATACATAATTATGCATGTAGGGATACAGTATGTCGGTTTACTTAATTATGTGTATTTTGCAGAATACTTTAAATGCAGCTTTGGATGGGTTTGTATTGTGTTGTACATTTTATACTGTGTTTCGACAGTAGATCAGGCGATTTCAGAATGGATTTAAGTTTAGTAAAATGAGAGCAAATAGAAAATATTCATTTTAAGAATTAATTAAAGTTTTTCTAAGAATCTATTAGCCAGTATGTAACGTTAAGTGGCAACTTGAGCCAATTCAGGAACTCGTTCCGTAAATCAATACAATTGAAAAAGCATACACGATAGGTATACAATATGGCCATCTTTGATACAGGGTGGAGTTCATACAACGGTTTGGATACATCGTGGCTTTTCTGTCGACGCACAGCGGACTGACGCGATGGCAGACTCACCCACCCAAGGAACACGATAATGACAAGTGAGTTAACTTCATAATGTCTTGTTTTTTAGGGTTCCGTACCCGAAGGGTAAAAACGGGACCCTATTACTAAGACTCCACTGTCTGTCTGTCTGAACCGTGATAGCTAGACATTTGAAATTTTCACAAAACGTGTATTTCTGTTGCCACTAAAACAACAAATAATAAAAATAAATGAAAAATTAAAGGGGGCTCCCCTACTACGATGGTACGGAACCCTTCATGCGCGAGTCCGACTCGCAGTTAGCCGGTTTTTATCCATATCATCGTGTCTCGTGAACTTCTAATCAGTAGTCTATGTCTGGTAGATACACACATCAACACGGTCTAGGGATATTTTTAAAAAAGCGAATTACTATCAATGTGTTAATTATTTATATGACATGTATATATTTAAAAGATACGTTATTTAATATTCTACCATTTTTTTTATAATGGTATAGATTAAAATTTTAGGATTTTATGGAAAAAAAATGAAGCATAGACGGAAACCGTATATGAATTTACTTTTAATTTGTGAGTAAAAACTGAAAAAAATAGAAAAATCATTTAATTTGTGTTTATAAACTTGAAGTTAGTAGTCTGAGAAAGCGCCCATGATGTTCATAACACATCGGCAACGATTCGGCATGCTCAGAACAAGGTTGTCAATGTCTTGCTGCGGAATATTGTCCCATGTCCTTCTGAGGTGCGCAAAAAGTTGATCTTCTGTAGCCAGATTTTCAGGAACTTCCTTCAGAGCTCTTCTTTGCAGCATATCCCACGCATGCTCAATGGGATTTAGATCTGGCGATTGAGCAGGCCAGTCTAAGGCCCTAACATTGTGTATGTAACCAAGCTGCTACCGTTCTCGCCGTGTGTGCCCGGGCATTGTCGTGCATGAGCAGGAAATCTTGCCCCATTTGTGTTCTGTGGGGCAAGATGACGGGCCCCAGCACCTGTTGGACGTATCGTTCTGCCGTCATATTGCCCCGCACCCAAACGAGATCCGTCCGTCCTCCAAGACGAATTCCTGCCCAAACCATAATTGTTCCTCCTTGGTATGGGTGAACTTCCTGAGGGTTCTGGAGACGGCTCCATCGTCCAGGAACTCGCCAAACACGCGTCCTTCGTGAATCTGGATGGAAGCCGAACCTGGATTCATTCGTGAACAGCACATTGGACCATTGGTCACGGCCCCAGTCCACGTGGTTCCGAACCCATTCTAATCGTCGTCCACGATTGCCTCTCCGTAAAGGTGGGACCCGGAGTGGTCTACGAGAGCGTAGATTGCTTTCATGCAGTCGCCTTCTTACAGTTTGGTCACTCACAAGCACTTGGTGTTCCACTCGCAGCCTTTGGACCAATTGAGTCGCCGTTGCATTTGGTTGTGCTCGCGCAGTAATTTGCAAAAATCGGTCTTGTCTGGGGGTAGTGATGCGACTTGGCCCCCGGTGCCTCTCCGCTACTTCACCTGTGGCACGATAGCGTGTCCACAATCTTGAAATTACATTTTGATGGGTCCCTATGGCCTCAGCAACATTACGCTGAACAGATCCAGCTTCCAGCATTCCCACAGCTCGTAACATCTCCGCCCTCGTCAAATGTCGGCGTTGCATGGCTACAATACCTCAATTTTAACTTTATCTTTCGTTTAAAAATGAAAAAAAACTGTAACTAAACGTAATTCGTATTGTTTTCTAAATTTCGCACAAATGAAAATTCCCTCTCATATACATCAAGACATTTTTATGCCACCGAAACAAAAGAATTTTCAAAAATTTGAATTTGGAATTAGTCTGAGATAAATTACAAACAAATCGGTGTATAAAAGATTCCAATGCGGCCAGTACTTTTCGAGTTATTTAATTGAGTATGAAATATCCCTAGACCGTGTTGATGTGTGTTTAAGCCAAAGAAAATCAGTGATTTTAGCGTACTGAATTATTTTAGTACATTACTGCAGAATCCAGTAAGTAAGCCTTTCTGACCAAGTATGAGTAAACCGGACCAAACCGCAGGTGAGGTCCGGTTATATACGTTGCCAGGATGGCTTTCTTACTGGTTGAGGTTTGTATAATGCTTTTCTCAAAAATGAAAGAAAGTTTAACAACAAATTCGTTTAATTAATATTTAAGGTTTCATTTATATTAGGGCAATTACTGATAGATATTGTGATCGATTTACCGGGGGCATTTATATTTGTTTGTAGTGGCAGTAAATTATTGTTTTTGAAAGTCCATGTTAATTTTAGAATGGAAAGTTTTAATACAACATGATTTATAAACTGAAATTACTAAATACAAACATAAAATCCCACACTATACTTCTACAACATTACTAAGTACAAAACGCAACGTGCATACTTTTTCTGCGTCGCGTTAAGTGTCACAGACTATAAAATGGCTGTTTAAGGCTCCAAAAATATATGTATCTCATAAAATGTCATATCAAAAAAGAGAGATAGATATATATTTGGAGCCTCCCTCCTATAACCATGTTATAATGGCTAAACTCTAATCTGTGTCTGGTACTATGTTTTTTTTTCTAAGCAGATCTAAGAGGATGACTTACTGTCCAGTAAGTAAATTACATACTTACTTACTGGACAGTAGGAGATTCCAAATTTAAAATCTTGCTTCTTACTGGACAGTTGTGAATAAGTCTCCGGTAGAGTTCACTTTCTGGATACTTTTTAGAGATGTTATGGCAACATTACATACAATTTTTGAGAAAACACCATTTTCCAAACTAAAAAAAAAACATATCATACTTTCCAGGCCTGAGTTCGGCAAGCAATGGCCAAAAGCGATCGAGGAGGTGTGGTACCGCCGAGCCGTGGAGCAGCACTACGTGGACCCACTGAGCTACGTGTACAGCGTAGACCTGAGCACCACCAAGTTCCCGCTAAACGTCAGTCTGGCCATGGTCACCGCCTCGCATGCCGTCTTCCACGGAGACGGACACAGGAAGGCCCCAGCGGCAGTCGTTGGGTTCCAGTTCAAACATGAACGACTCAGCGAATGGTTTGATAACATTACGTCTTCGGTAAGTGCTAGACTTTCTGTATGATTTCATAAATTATATTACTACATAGTTTATAACAAAGTCGCTTCCCGCTGTCTGTCTGTCGATAAGTATGCTTAGATCTTTAAAACTACGCAACGGATTTTGATGCGGGTTTTTTTAGTTTTGTGGGTTTTTTTAGAGAGATTCAAGAGAAGTTTTATATATACATTGCTGCGGGTCGCTAGTATCTAATAAGACACATCTCTCAAGTGACATATGTAGTAAAACTAGTATACATTTAATTTAGTTGAATTCTGATTAAAAATAATCAACCAGACTACGTAAAAATACAAAATCAAAATCAAAAAATCAAAATCAAAGCATTTATTTCAAGTAAGCCAGTTACAGGCACTTTTGAATTGTCGAAACAAAGATGAAAATTAAATGTAGCTACAGTCCCAGTCACAAGACATAAAAACTGTGAAAGTACTGTAGTTGCCCATTCCCTAGCGTAGATCTCTATGGAGAAGAACGGGCAAGAAACTCCATGGACACTCTTTTAAATCAGAATATTGTTACAAAATCTTGGTTACATCATTCATGTTGAGATGGTATATTATGTGAGAACAATGTAGCAAGATGTGCACGTTAAAAGTGTCCACAGCAAAAACACACAAACAAAAAAATACAATTCAAAAGAATTCATTCAAATAAGCCATGGCAACTAAGAGATGACCAGTCACAACTGACAGCGCCCGTTCACGGACATGACGCATGGATCAGCACCATTCAACTCAACCATTTTGAAGGGAACTAAATGATCCGACACATGCGCCACCATCAGCGAGACATTTGAGTGAGCATGACATACTCTAAATCGCCAGGGCACATTCAAGTCAAGAAAAGACGTAGGTTTCCAGTGGATGATAGCTTTCTAGTACATAGTACTCACACAATATGGGCTATGCATTTATATAATACTATAGAGATTGAATCTATACAATGCAAAGATAGTTGTACAATCTTCAGCAGCTCCAACAATACATTTTAATGCTATCAATTTATGCGCCCCTGTCCTTGTGGAGCAGGACCAGCATTGAGCCAAGCATTTTTATCAGCGATATAATCGCTCAACTTGTAATATGCTTGCTTACATAGTGTGCGTTTAATGCATGTTTTAAATTTCGTCTCATTCAGTTCAAGAATACTTTGTGGAATTTTATTATAGCATCTCAAACAGTACCCCATGAAAGATGAGTCTACTTTAGCGAGTCGGAAACCTGGCTGAACTAGTTGGTCCCTATTTCTAGTACTGTAATTATGTCTGTCACCCCTTTTACCAAAAAGGTGCAGATTTTTTCTGACGTACATTATGTTTTCGTAGATGTATTGACAATGTACCGTCATGATGCCAATATCCTTAAACAGTTCCCTTAGAGAATCGCGCTTACGAAGATTATATATGGCCCTGATGGCTCTTTTCTGCAGAATAAATATAGACTCAATATCTGCAGCCCGTCCCCACAGTAAAATGCCATAAGACATTATACTATGAAAGTAACTAAAATAAACCAGTCTAGCGGTATCTACATCAGTATACTGACGGATTTTTCTAATGGCATAGGCTGCTGAACTTAGCCGCCCCGCAAGAGATGTCAAATGAGAACCCCATTGTAGCCTTGAATCAAGCGTAATCCCCAGGAAAACCGTTTTATCTACGAATTCAAGTTTCTCTTTATTTAATATTATATCACAATCACTACTTTTAACATTCGGTAAAGCAAATCTTATGCATTTGGTTTTTTTTTCATTTAATACCAAATTGTTTGCTGTGAACCAATTTTGGACCTGAAGTAGGGCATTATTCACGTCATCTAGATTTTGGGCCCGCCTATTTATCTTAAAAATTAGGGAAGTGTCATCAGCAAATAACACCATATTTTGCGGTTGGTTTTTCAGTAAATAGGGTAGATCATTTATATATACTAGAAAGAGAAAAGGACCCAATATTGAGCCTTGTGGAACCCCCATTTTTACTTTTAAACCCTGTGAATTAACACCATTTATTTGAACATGTTGTTGTCTATCATTCAAATAAGATTTTACCAAACTAAGTGCAAGTTTACCCAGTCCGTAATGCTCAAGTTTCAAAAGTAATGTGTCGTGATTTACGCAATCAAACGCTTTGGAGAGGTCACAAAAAATTCCTATGGCGTCTTGAGATTCTTCCCACGCAGTAAATATGTGCTTTAATAAGGTTACACCGGCGTCAGTTGTACAACGTCCCTTGGTGAAGCCATACTGTTGATCATGTAAGATTCTGTTGGTGTTAAAATGATAGAGCATTTGATTAAGCATTACTTTTTCGAAAACCTTGCTAAAAACTGGTAACACGGATACAGGTCTATAATTATTAGTATCTTTACTGTCTCCGGATTTGAAAAGAGGTATGACTTTACTGTATTTCATTAAATCAGGGAAAACTCCTTGGTCTACACATAAATTAAAAATTAAAGCTAAGTAAGGGGCTATAGTCTCAAGTATGGATGTACAAACTTTGACAGACATTCTCCATAGATCTTCGGTTAGTTTGATTTTTATTTGCCGGAAAGTTTTAATAACTTGCATAGGGTTAATGTGTTTAAATTTAAATTCAGCCAGGCAGCCAGACACATTCGCCTTTAATAAGCCAATTGAGAGTTCAGGTGAGGAAATAAGAGCCTCCGTTGTTTTTAGTGGTATATCGGTAAATAAATTTACAAATTCTTGAGCTACTTCCTGATTTGAGCTTTTAGGACCACACGCTGTATCTAATGTGTAGCTAGTGTTACGTATTTTCTTCCTGTTAGTCTCGTTATTTATAACTTTCCAAACTGTCTTTATTTTATTTTCTGCTGTTTTGATCTTGTTGCTAATGTGCAGTGCTTTAGCAACCTTGCACGTATTTCTAAAAATTTTTGAATACTTAGCAACATACTTGTTAAAAGTTTCAGTGTTTATAAAAGGCTTAAGGCCATAAAGCTCAAATAGTCTTTCCCTACTTTTTCTGATACCTCTAGTTGCCCAATCACTAAATATGAATTTAGGGCAAATACTTTTTGTCTTCTTTTCAAAAGTTTTTTTGAATTCCGTGTGAACTATTGAAAAGAAACGATCATACAATTGATCTATATTAATATCATCAAGGCTCATAACACTTAACTTGTTCTGTAGCGAAATATTATACCTATTTAATCTGCTAGAAGTTATAGGTCTAAATTTAATTTGAACTTTTTGCAATGTGTATTACACCTAAAGGTTACAGTTTGTCCGCTATGGTCAGAAGGCAGACAATTTACTATTGCTTTATCTAAGTAATCACAATCGCAGAAAATATTATCTATACAAGTAGCAGAAGATGGAGTGACTCTAGTAGGTTCTTTAAAAGTGTTGGTCAAGTCAAATGACTTAAAAAGATTTAATAAGCGACTGCTATTTGAGCATTCTTCTAAAATATTGATATTAAAATCACCACAAATAATTGTAGATTTATTACTGGCTGCAAGTTTTGCCATCACATCTTCCATTATTGATTCAAATAAGTAAAAGTTTTGATAGTTTGGGGGTCTGTACACACACACAATTACATGCTTATCTAGCTCAACACAGGACAGTTCAACGCAATGTTCAACCGAGAGACCTACTATGTCATTACGTTGCTTATATTTAAAACATTTTTTTATTAATATTAGGGAACCTCCACGAAGCATAGTTTTACGGTTAAAGCAGCTACCCACCCTATAGTTCTCATAATTGATAAGCATTTGGTAATCCTTTAGCCAATGTTCAGTAAAACAAATAATGTCAAACTTACTATTTTCTAAAAACAATTCAATTTCTAATAATTTGGAAGAAATGCCTTGGATATTTTGGTGGAATAATTTTAAAGTGTTCTGCTGAGGCCCTTTTTTGCTAACTAATTGAGTGCAAGAAGATACGTTGGTAGGATTAACAATATTGTTAATCGTACCTCCTGTTGTCTCATTTTCTAGTTTAAATTAATATTTGGAGTTAGGCCGGAGACTCCCGTGCCATCCTCAGACAACAAGACCCTATCACTAATACTAATAGACCCTAATTGAGAATTCTCCACGGTGACACATGGATCCTCCTCAGTACAATGTTTGTAAACATTTATAGCATTAATGCTATATTCATTTAAAGTCACCTGTACATTAGTATTACTACTAATAGTCGCAGTGTTAATAATAGAACTAAACTTAGACATACTATTTATGTCTGTGTGAATATTATAAGCTAATAGCCGAGCTATTTTGTGTCTACATCTAATAGGTAGGTACACCTTACCCCGTGTCGACTTCAGTTTACCAACAATAGTGTTGATATCCAGATATATAAGTCTGTCACTATAGTGACCTACTAAAAAATGTACATGGTTATTTAACATATGTATATAATTGTTATTTAACATATGTACAAATTTTAAATGTGCCTTTCACTTGATACCCAAAACGGCCACATTCAAACTTTTTATGTATCAATGTTTGAGCGCAACGTGGTGCCCTCTTGATGGCGCCACGTTGAATTTATTTTGACTTCGTGCCTAATACTATAAGCAATGGACGATCAAGACGCTACTAACGATGTTCATTTGTCGAATTATGATAAGTAGTTTAGAAGCTATGCTGGAACAGATGAACATTCACACAAACGGGCTGAAATCATTACCCTCGTAGTCCGGTAAAAAGAAACAGCTAAAAGTATCCTATAACAACCATTATGATTTCAGTGCGAACACAACAAGGAGTGCACAACCTGTCAATCTGATAACTGGGACTGCTTTCTGGTGGACAACAACGGCTGGATTATTGTCAGCAAAGATGCGACTCAGACGGGCCAGTTCTTCGGCAAGGTAAGCATAAACAGCAACGAACAGTTAGACGACATGATAGACTTATAGACGGTAATTAATTGGAACCACCACAAACCACCACACAACTCCATAACATTTTTTAGGGCGCTTTCCGATTAGGGTATTTTTGGCGCGTATACGCTCGTTATTGGAAGCGCGTGTAGGCGCGTGTGCGCGCGCCTTTTGCCACACGCGCAACTTGTTCAAAATAAAACAAAAATATTGCTACTGATTGAACCCACCGGCATCGGTTCGAGTGAACACGCAAAATGTGACGCGTGTCAGCCAATACGATCTTACGAGTATACGCGCAGAAAAACACGCTAGTTTGAAACTGCTCTGAACAAATAAACACCAAGTAGTTACCAGTTAGAATATTATTCGCAGATACGAGCGGACATCATGTCGAGATTAGTCGAAGATGAGGTGTACAGGGCGGTGCACGTCGTGGACTATCAGGCGGTCTGCTTCAGAGAGAAGAAAAATTCAAACCCAGCCACCATGCTTCTTTTTACAGTAACATATACCTATTATGCTTATATTTTTAACGAAATCCGGCAGAGTTAGCCGTGTGGTATCCGGCAGAGTAGAATAGAACCAACCCATTACACTCACGGGTGTCGTATAAGGCGACTAATGTCTGAGGCAGAACACCTTGCGCCTCCGTAGACCAGAGAATGGGCAGCAGCGTTTTCTGTTAGTCTTTCATCACTGCGATCTCCAATCCGCCTGCCAAGCGTGGAGATTACGGCAAATTCCCCCCATCATGGGAGAGGCTTATGTCCAGCAGTGGACGTTATGGGCTGTTGTTGTTGTTGTTGTTTGTTTTAACGAAATTAAAACTTTTAACCGACTTCTAAAAAGGGGGAGGTTATGTATTCCACCAGCATCTTTTCTTTTCATGTATGTACACCGGTTTCTCCGTTTGAAGCTCGCGATGCTCGCACGGTGGTCCCATTTCATTTATAAATTAACTTTGCTTTGCTTTTTACTTTAGGAGTTAGCCTCTATAATTGCATTTTTTCTAATGATGTGCTAATAACTTATAGTTACAATGTAAAATTGATACTTGACAAGGATTTGTGTGACATGAGATACAACAAATACTTATGTAACTAAAACTTTTTAGCACCTGAGTGAAGGGTTTTAATTGTTAATACCTGCAGTATCTTATTTTTGATTTCCAGCCGCTAGAAAACATGCGCCTCATCATGGCATGGATCCTCGCCACCACGGTCTGGTTCTTCAACTCCATAACGACAGGTTTGGCACAAGCGTCCAGCTACGCATTAGATGAAGGTACGTAAACCCTTGTATTGAGCTGTTCAATGATTCACTATCAAACATGTGTGAGAATAGTTTCAGAATATTCCACAGCAACCATGAAAAAACAGGCCAATAGCCTAAATGTTGTGGATATTGCGCATTCGATGTTGCTCTTGAGAGTTGTCGGCATGTTTTGTCAATCTGCATGACAACGAGCATTTATAATCGAAGTAAAATGTGTCTGTAGAAATGTCAGTGTCTAAATGGAAATCAACGTTTCTGTGCGCGAGGGGGCAAACTTTCGCTTATTGTTTCTGTGCATGGAGTATCTTGACTTTATGAAACGGAAATATATATGTTAACTATTAGGTAATTGCCTCTAGTCGACCTTAGATTGACCTAACACGTATTAATAGGTAGTCAAGTGTGTTACAAAAACTTGGAACACTTGCTCACTTTGAATTTGTATACACGAAAGTTATTTTGGGTGCATGCGAGTGTGCACCGCGGTTCAACTGCACCCAACATTACTGTTATAGCTGGTTCTCACAGTATCTGTACCTGTAGTGAAAGCAAAATTCATTAATGGAGTCAACAATTGGACTTAGATATTTCTACTAAAGTAGTAATGACTCCATCTTTTTTCAGAGAATGTTACACCCACTGGTGAGTTACTTGTAGCGCGAGCACAGGCACGTGTCGTCGGATAGATACTAATATTATAGTTTTAAATGTATTTATAGATATTCTAGTTATGTGCTCTTATAGAAAGCAAGTTTACCCTCGACCTAAAAGTACTTTCAGTAAAAAAAAAAAACAATTTTTTTTTTGAGTTTTAAAACTTCTAGCTGAAGTTACGAAGCTAAGCTGAAACGAAAAAAAATCTGTTTTAGAATTGTCTAGAATAGCTCATGGATCACGAGTAAGCTTCCTTAACGGCGAGAATGTGCATGTTCGTAGATTTTATGACCATTTTCTAAACTTCTATCGGTAAATATAAACTCACTCAACCGAAAAACGAGCTACACTGGTGTCGATTTTGCTGTGCACAACAAACTAAACTTAATTTAGGCTATTGCTATCTTTTACTTAAAGGCAGTGCGAGAAAAGGACGGCTATAGCTATGAACTAAGTCAGAGATGTCAAACTAGGTGCATGTTTTTGCGTGCACCCTTAATTTGTATGAAAATATTAGTTCCAATTAAATTTGACAGCTATAAATTACGTATGCCTCTTTCTCGTTTTATTAGAGAGAAAAAGATAGCAATAGCCTAAATTAAGTTTAGTTTGTGCACAATAGAATCGACACCACTATCGGCTAATCCAAAGATTAATGTATGTAGGAATATAAATATTGCATGCTATTTGTTTTCAGGCAATTCTTTTACCAACGGCAATCTATTCAACGACATTTAAAATCATCACATACCTTATTTCTATGTCATGTACATATTTATTTGTTGGTACCTAATCATCTTCACATCTTTTCTTTTTCGTTGAACTGGGGATACTTACAATCAAATATTTTTCTATTTCTATCTTGAATTGTAATCTGCTATTAATAACTTTTTTATTTCACTTCATCTCCGCTGTACAATAAATTCTTATCTTTAAACCTTTTTTACTCTTCTGCATGTTTCTTATATTTCCAGCTTCTTTTTTTTATCATTAATAATAAGATCTCATTGATTCTTTGCTCGTGCATGAGGATTCAAACATCTCGTACTGGAACTAACAGAAACTTTCCCGACACAGTTGCGTACCAGAGCTACGAGAACGACGAAGAGACGGATGACCCGTACATGTCGAAGCCTCCGAATTTGCGAGTTCTGGAGCGAGACTACGAGAAGCTGGTGCTGATCAACCGAACACGGCCGACCCCTTGCGACCGAGAGATGTTACTATACCAGCTAGACTACAACAACCTGGACGAAAAGCTGAACAAGCCGGTGACAGAGTGCGGCCGTCCGTTCTACGCACAGCATGTCAACTACACCAACTTGCTGATGATCGTGGTTGACGCCAACTGTCCCAAGGACGAGGTAGCCGCCATGTCCGTGGACGCGACAGAGGTCAACTACAACGAGTCGCTGCCCTGCTGGAAGCACATGCAACCCTTGTATAGGCAGCAGCCTAATTCGTGTATTAATAATCATTCTGAAGTAAGTCAAACAAATTTCACCAATAGCAAAATAACAATGATAGTGTCATAGCCATGGGAAAGAGAATTGAAAAAAACAAAAACTGCCTATGCCAAGAAAAACAGTGTCTTTAATAACTATCAATTTACTAAAAAATCGCATATACATTGATACTGTGTCACTCCACTGCATATTGACATAATAATTTGAAACATTTTTGTTTCAGGAGAGCAACATCGATATGTGTGGCCGCGGTAGTTTACCAGGCAACAGCAAGACATGGGTTTCGTTGAGCCTCCTTATAGTGGTTAGATACCTTACTTAGGTAAAGTTGTACGGGAACGTTTAGATAGCCCGGCAGGTGAAGCACTTTGTAGCCTGACTGTGAATTCCATAAAACCTTTTTACCTACGTGTACGTACACGTATTGTTAGCATATCGGATAGATCAATACGGTTCTTGCTACTTAGTGCTATATCTGATTGGCTCCACTAATGTTGGCAATGGGAAGATATTAAAAAAAACATCATGCATACTGGTAGATATTAACGATTAATTATTGAATCATTTCTGTCTCTAACGATGGCGTTCGTAAAGGCGTTGTATGTTCTGCGTATGACAAATTCTTAAACACAATAGTACCTAGATATTACCTAGTTTTGTTAAAATATGTCATAGTTTATTGAAGTATTTCTGTTCATAGCAAACTTAAAGAATTATCAAGTAAAATAACTTTTGAATAGTTTAAATCTATTTGTGTTAATAATAATGAAGTATATTGATCTCTGCCTTTAGACTAAGTAGGTAAAATTAAAGAAAGTACATGTCATTCCCACATATCAAATTTTAAATGATAGAGTATGCTCCCTTTGTGCCACTAATAGGAAGCAGTAATAAAAATATTCATATCAACAAATAAAATGATCCTCATCACAATGTGGGGTGTTTATTATAATTGTGAAATAACTAAAGTTATAATTTACTTATTTAAGATATATTTATAGCTTTTGTAAAGAATTGGCTTTTTGCATGATTAAAAATATTTCCTGTTAAAACTTTGTCAGTTTTCGATATTGTTCCGTCCTGGGTGAATAATAAAAAAGGGATGGAATCTTTTTACATCTTCCACAACAAACAATTACGACAAACATTTCAAATGAAATTTTATTGTATTCTTCAATTATATTGATACAGTATTACACCACCGAGTGGTCATGTTTGTAATATTATTATTAGAATTTAGTATTTCGAATCTCTGTCATTTACGTATTTGTCTTAGACGTGATCTGTTTACGTAATTACCGAAATGTGATTGTTTGTTTGTACAAATAAATAATTATGGGAATTATTTCAAATGTGTTTAATTTATAAAATCCAGCTGCGATTTCACTATGCTAACATTAATATAGGTGCATGTAAGTAACTCACATGCAATAAGAGAGTTATAGGTACTAGTTCGATTCAGCTGTTTTCGTATTACATTTTTCAGCAAACTGACTGATTTCCTCCATGAAGTCGTGGCGCCAGCGAATCCTCAGCAGATTGTTTTGCATCTGTTCCAGTAGATAGTCCCCTTCCATAAACTCCGGCAGATTGTGAGCAATTCCGCCACCCTTGCGATGTTCCATCACTATGTCTTCAGGGTAGTCATATGTTCGGACCAGATCCATTATGGAACTTGAACCAATCTGCAAGAAACATCGAATATAAAAACTTCTTTAAATGACTAAGAATGAATAATACAAGCCTTTTATCGCCCCAAAGAATTCATGAGCATTGATCACCACGCTTGCTCAAGGGTTATGGCGATTTCGGGCATATAATACACAGGGTGTCCGGTAATTAATGGATAACCTCGAAATGGCTTATAGTAGAACTTATTGCCATTCAGAAAAAATCTATCATAAAAAACATCCATCCGCAGATGTAGGGCCTGCATAAGAATATTACATATTGTATTAAATATATTAAGTACTTTTTTTGCTTCAGTTATTTTTTCTGCTTTTATACATTATTAGCAATAATTCATTATTTATGGCAGATACAAATATGAATTGTACCATTATCAAATCTACTTGAAACCGACATTATTTTAAAATTATTGGTCACTCATTCAAGCATACATTTTTTTTTACCCAAGTAGTTTAATTAAACTTTGTGTAAAAAATAATTTAGGTATACTAATTTCCCAAAATAAATGAACTTACTACGTACGTACGAACGTACTACCTAATTATTACTTATTATTTTTTTTATTGTCAAATTATTTTTTCTTGTCTAGGTAGGGCTGCTCCATCGCCGAAGCCAAATAATTTGGCTAATGGTTTAAATTTATACTTTATAAATTTATATTTTTAGAGGACCTGTTCCAGCGGTCAGCGATTGCAGCTCCAAGATGTTTTACGAAAGTAGACATTTGTGGAGCGAAGACTCCGTCAACGGATGTAACAAGAGAGGTGAATGTAGCATGTCGCAATTCAAAAGCGTTTGAATATTTTCTTTTCTTTCGTCTTCGGCGGATTTTAGTACAGAGGCGACAGGACGTGAAATATAAGAAGGAGCGCCAGTGTCTACAACACGGATATCGAATAACGCTCCCTCTGAGCATCCCAAACGCCACGGCAAGAAAGGTCTCCACGTAGTCCACAATCTCCTTCGGAGATCATGCCATCACAATGATTTCGGCATAGACACTGGATCTGTGGTAACGTAATGCAAGCGCGTCTCTAAACTCTAATGGGGACAGATCGGCAGAATGGTCTTTCTTTGTCGGTATGGTAGATAACCAGTTGGAGGATTTAGTTTTCATTTTTGTCGAAATTGAACGTTCAATCGCTCTTCTCTTGATAGGAGAGTGTTTGACTGAGACGGTATCCAAGAGTTCGTCATTGAGAGAGTCTTTGTTTTTGTGCATCCTTGAGGGATATAAGATGTTGAGAGAGGTCCATATGTGAATTTTTAATCAGAGCATTTGAGAGGACTGCACAGCCTTTTTTTGAACATACATAGTTTATATTTGTCATGTTTGATACAGCGGATATTGATATACCACCTTTGTGAACGGGTAGAGAGAATAAATCAGCTTCCAAAGGTGAGATATCGCCTCCTAGTAGAGTGGGTAAAAAATTGGTACGCATGTACTAATTATTGTTTTTTTTATTTCGTATTTTTTTCTAAATGGCTAATGGATTTAGTACTACAGATAAGCCGTTTCAAGGTTATCCAATTACCGGACACCCTGTATAAGGTGTACTAATTCACAAAATATTTTCAGGAAATCATCTAACGGCTATAACGAAGCCATTTCAAGGAAAAAATATTTTCAGGAAATCATCTAACGGCTATAACGAAGCCATTTCAAGGAAAAAATATTTTCAGGAAATCATCTAACGGCTATAACGAAGCCATTTTAAGGAAAAAAAAATCTGAGTATAAAGTGCGCAAAAAGACTCTTAACGAAGCCGAAAGGCACTTGTTCTCCCCGTCATTGCGATCATTTTAATCTAGCTAGACCATATTTGGGAACCTTCTAGTCACTGAGATATTGGGGGTCAAAGTTAGGAAGAAACTAGTATAAAAAAAAAACTTGTTGAAATTGTCGGAACTTTGACTCCCAATATCTCCATAACCAGAAGTTTCCCAGGTATGATCTAGAGTACAAAAAAAAATATCGCAATGACGGGGAGAACAAGTGCTTTTCGCCTTCGTTAATGGTACCTACTTTTATACCTTTTATAAATATCGCTTAAAACCGACAAACCTGTGGTTCCCCTTCTCTATGTGATGTTTGTTCTGCTTTTTGCTTCCTCCACAGAAGTGTTTTCAATTTTTGCAAGGCAATCTCTTCGTTATTTTCTTGTGACGTCCCTTCTTGACACTTAACCTCTGTACCAGTTGGGCTATGAGTGATTCGGACCGCGCTGTCTGTAGTGTCACCATGGTGGTCACCCACACCACTTGCACGTTTGGTTTCAATGACAAGGTCTCGCTCATCTATATTTGCTTCAACATCAGTGGGTTTCGAAAGAACAGCTACTGATGCAGTACTTGTGTGAATGCGTCCACGCATCTCAGTGGCGGGGATTCTATGTACGCGGTGCACTCCAGTCTCAACTATCATTAGTTCAGGCACACCCTCACCCTCGATAAACATTGAGCCCTTGCTGATGCCTCCCATGGACGACTTTTCGACGGAAACAATGCAAACTTCCCAGTCTTTGTACTTGGCATAGGATTCGTACATTTCGAACAGTTCATGCGCGAAGAGCATAGCTTCCTGCTCGTCGGTGCCAGGCGTCACCTCCAGCAGTACCCCGCCTTCCGTTAGTTTAGGTTCCAAGAGGATTGATTGCAGATTACGATCTACATCCGTCATTCGTTTTAAGTATGACACAGCTTCTTTTTTTATCATTTCCATCATGTCTTTATCATCACTTTGTCTTTTACTGAGCGCTTCAATGTTGTCATGCAAGTTGTTTCGCTGTTCTAGCACACTTATGATTGGTTTTATTTCAAATAAGCGTTTAGATTCAGCGGGTGTTCGCTTAGGTTTAGTGAACAGATTGTCATGTTCTACCATCAAGCTTTTCAGGTAAGCTTGTACGGAGGAATCCGATATATTCAAAACGTGTGAACTACACTTACGATGTAATTGTAGTTTTAAAGCAGCGAATATGGGCGACGTAAGCAAAATTCTTGAAATTGACATTGATTAATTTATTGTTATTTGGTTACCTACAGTAATATCAAGATCGAATAAAGAAATAACACTATAAAATAAAATCCGAAGAAAAAATGGAGATTTTTTAAGTGAACTTCAAAAACCGTTATTACAATTGCGATTTTTTTTATCTATCACGACAGGCGATTTCTAACAAGTGGTCAACGTCATGTTGAGACAGCAAGGAGGCGTACGTTCAGACCCTACCTACTTTTACAGAGAGAAGAAGCAGTATTTTATGAAAACGTAAATACGAGGTAAGTTTTACTTAGTGCGTATACAGCACAGGTAGCAGCAGGTGGCAGCGTAGGTTTAGTGTCGTGGGCTCTCTAAATATTATCGGCGCCGACCTGCCAGCGCTGACAACCAGCGTTTTACGTGTATACGCACTAAGTAAAACTTACCTAATATTTACGATTTCTTAAGAACATTTGGTGCAATGGCTTAATTTCTTGCATTTTAACCCTACTATGACGTCCTGCAACTGCAAGAAATACGTCGAATTACCAGTAACCCTGATATATAATTAGTTACGATAATACGTAATGGGCACACGAAACGGCGGTGCTGCAATGCAAAAACCTGGAGGCGCTATATAAAAAAAAACTATTTTTAGAACATAAGTACTAAAAATCGTTTTTTTTTTAATAGCGCCTCCAGTTTTTTGCTCCATTTACGAAATATTAAACTAATGCTAAGTGCAAATTTTTGCTCTGGTAATAGAAGAAAATCTGGAAAATTCATGATGATAGTGCATTTCATGAACTTTATAGGAAAATTATAGCGGTTAAGATAACTTTATCAGTTTAGCATAAATAGTCGTTAAACTTGGGTGTTGGATAATTTTGTACCAAATACAAAATCCTTAGCATAAATCCTTTATAGTGACTAAGATGAAGTAGTTGCTTGTTTATAACGGGTAAAGACTTGCATTGAAAAACAAAATCTAAAATACAACGGGCTACTACGGAACCCTACACTGCGCGTGGCCCTCTTGTTAAATATTTGATTCATGAACAAACTACTTATTACAAAACGGAAGTCCTAATTCTACACGCACAAACCGCATTAACTGCCCTTAGAGAAGATTCCATTTTTATGGACGGCAATGCTCGCGCTCACCGTTTTAGTAACGTGGAAGCGTATTATGCAAAAAGTTGGGATCCGTCGTTTAAATTGGCTAGCTCGAAGTCTCGTCCTCAATACTATTGAGCATGTCTCGGATGGGTCGCTGGGTACGAAACGGGGCACTATTTTTTACTGCTAGCAATTTCGAGGTACTTGCAGTTTTGCAGGTAGTCGTAGTTGGTCAAAGTTCTAACCTAACCAAACCTAACCTATGTGGTTGGAGTGAACGGAATCCCTTCGACATCATTTTTACGACAAACGGTTAGTCGGAGACAAAAAACACCAAGACACTTTTAGCCTTATTTAGGTGTTTTATACGATAGAATCGAGAAAATAAACAATTTGCGAAAATAGCTAAAAAGAGTTGAACTGCAGAAGAGTAGGAAAGTATTCCATAAGACGTTATTAAAAATATCGTGGAAAGCATGCTCAGAAGGATGCAAGCTATAATTTTGGCATGAGGAGGGCACACTCGTTATTGGGATTTTACATTTATTACACTAAAAAAAATCTTGTATTTGAATTCATCACGCACATTAATTTACAAGATTATGTGTATTTTATGTATAAGCTACATCAAACAATTAAATTCAGTTAACTGAAATCGGCCTTGAAAATGTAAATTTTCTTAAGTGCCCGTATCTTTTGCGAAGAAGTGTTTCTATTGTCTGCGTTAGTAAATTATACAAATTCTTGAATATAACATAATTTATTCAACTTATTTATAACCAAATAAACATTGCTATCTTGTGACTATTATTACAGATGCATCTTACTTGTTACTTATTATCAGCTGACTGTAAATTTATTTTCTTAGCAACAGCGTTGATTTCCTCAAAGAATTCCTGACTCTTTTGTGCCCTCAGCAAATTATGCTGCATCTCTTCTAGTTGGTCTTCACCTCTCATGAAGCCCTGTAGGTTGTGAACAGTTCCACCACCCTCACGATGCTCTGTCACTCGGTCTTGTGGATAGTTGTATGTGCGAATCTTCTCATTTCTATTACTGGAACCAACCTGCCAACAATGCAAAATATAGTTACTTTTTGAAAAGATGATATTCGATGAAACCTTAATAATTATGAAACCGTAATTATAAGAAATTATTAGGTATGCTTAGTAATTCCTGCTTTTGAAGGTTTTCAGGTTGTTTATGGAGTTTTTCTTTTCAAAATTAATTAATCAAAACTACTAAATAACTAAGTAATTGGTAAATAATTAGGCAACTAACAAGATTTAATTCAAACCTGTGATTTCCTCTCAGTATTTATTTTAGATGTTTGTTCTTGTTGCTGCTTCTCTAATAAAAGTGTTCTCAGCTTTTGAATGGCAATCTCTTTATTCTTAATTTGGGATCTACCTTCTTGGCACTCAACCGCTGTACCCGTTGGAGTATGAATGATACGGACTGCACTGTCCGTAGTGTTCACATGCTGGCCACCTGCACCACTTGCACGCTTGGTTTCAATGACAAGGTCTCGATCAGGGATATTTGCTTCTATATCAGTGGGCTTGGGGAGGACAGCTACTGATACAGTACTTGTGTGAATTCGTCCACCCTTCTCCGTAGCAGGGATCCTCTGAACACGGTGCACTCCAGCTTCAATTTTCATTAGTTCAGGCACACCAACACCATCAATAAACATGGAGGCTTTTCTGATGCCTCCAATGTCAGTTTTTTCGAGAGAGGCAATGCAAACCACCCAATCTTTGTACTTGGCATAAAATTCGTACATTTCAAACAGTTCACGCGCGAATAGCATAGCCTCCTGACCGCCGGCGCCGGCTGTCACCTCCAGCAGCACGCCACCTTCTGACAGCTGAGGCTCCAAGAGGATCGACTGAAGCTCATCATCTACTTCTGTCATACGCTTCAAATATATCTCAGCTTCTTCTCTAATCATACTCTTCATTTCATCATCTTTGTCGTTGCTATGCTTCTTATTGAGTTCCTTGAGATTTTCAATGTTTTCATACAAGGTGATTCTCTGGTCTAGCACATTGACGATTGGTTTTAACTCAAAAAAGCGCTTTGATTCCTCCGATGTTCTTTTTAGTTTTAAGCTCAGACTTTCGTGCTCAAACATTACATTTTTGAGGTATGCTTGAACAGCTGCGTCTTCTAAATTAAATACATTTTGTGAGCTACATCTATAACATATATTGATCTTTTCAGCTGTAAATAACCGCCGGGAGAATAAAATTCTCAAAAGTGACATTATTTGCGTTTATTACACCCAACCCAAGTGTTGCTTGATTACAGACAGCCAACAAACACTGATTCAGTCTAGAGATAGTAGACTTTTGCAAATATTTTTATTGCCGAATAAACTTCGTCTTCCTTTTAGTTTGTTTCACTTCTACGTTTTTAGTTATTAAAATAGGTTATTTAGGTTATGTCAATTGACAGCTGACTTTTTTTTTTCGTTCAGTAATAATGGGTTAAACATAATTTTTTTAACAACCATAACATAGTAGCTCCGCAATCATCTCAACACCTATCTTCGATTATTTTATAACTTTTTGAACATTGTGTTATTTTTGTATAAAGTGTGCTTCCTAACTAAATTGAAAACACTGCCATCTATTGTCGAGTAGAATTATTAAAAAGTTAGTCATTTTCTCCAGAACAATAACAGATGGCGTAAGCAGTCGATCCTGTTGAGAAAAATAGTTTCAAAAACATTTTGAAATTATAAGTACATTCTTTCTAAACTAGGTATACTATCGGCGCTCTTTGAGGGAACCTGACCTCTGAACCTTTGTAAGTCTGTCTCGTTCGCACTAGTAGGGAAATGTCTGTCTCAAGTGTGTGGTAGCCCTAACATGAAATGTAACACACACTGAAACAAATTCGCCTTGTTGTTGGGTTACATTTCATGTTGCATTGCATAAGTCTGGACGGCTCATTCGTGTTACATTTCACGTTACGTTACACCAATCTGTGCCCGGCTTAAAAAGCTAAGTTGATCTTATTATTTTTGTACTTATCTAAATTTGTACCTTGTCAGTTTTTCCTCGGTACCTACCTACTTACAAAGTGTTTACTTTATTTACCTGTCAAGTTTGTTTAATGTGGATTGGTAAGCTAGGTAGGTAGCTCATAAGCTGCCTACCACGTGTCTGCTACCGAGTAGGTACCTAGATAATAGGTAAAGGTTTTCGCTTTTCAATAAGCTTCCAATTACCTAGGCATGACACTGCTTGCTTAGGTACCTAAGTACTTACCGGCAGGGAAAACTGGCAATTCTATATAGGTGGGTAGCTGTATCTAATTACGTGACACAAGCCGACACTCGTAGGCGAGCTAAACGCAACACGTTACAGGCACCTAACATAACGTCAGTTAAATAAAAAAGAAAATAATAGTCTTACGGTATAAAATGCAATTAAGATTCGAACCTAAACAACAACAAGGAAATTACACATGCTGCAACCGTCCAACCGCATGAATTGCTCGTCTGTTGGCTGAAGCTTCCTGTGTCAATTGTAGCCGACGCTTGCAATGGCTGCATTCCAAACATATTCTACTCGAGCGATTACCACATCGACCGCAGCGATGCGCCTATTGATAGAATTATTAGGACGCTCAAAAGGAGTTTCCTCTCCAAACCGCAAGGACGTCACTTTTGCGTTATTGCAGGCTGTAACGTGCTTCCAGCTATTAGTGCTAATGACGAGGGACAGACGGACGGCGCAACCACACCAAGCTTCCTTTGTTTCATCGGCTGTGGTGGAATTACGAGCATGCAGCGATCAGCTACAGTTATGCTGAATAAGATGAATTGTTGCTACTTTGTCAGAAGGCGTTTTATGCTTGCCAAAAAATGTTTATAGGCATTACAATTTTGCAAGTACCTATCTAGGAAGGAGAGAACTAATGAGGTGTCTAGTAAGTAAGTATGGAAGAGGACATGCTACGGCGATACCAAATAAATTGGGTTAAGGTCAGGACAATTCTGATGATATTTTTGCAATAACTTTTAGTACAACTTGGATTATCATAAGTGTAGGTACGTGGTTAACCTAACCGGTTCATGAGTTTTTCCTGAATGCGAAAAACTTTGGAATGATTAGGTAGGTAGGTACTTGTCCAGCTTGACTTGATTACTTATCAATTGGGTGCTACCTACTGTTTACGTTCTAATAGAAATGTTCCAAGATTACAATTAAATAGTACATTCGGTAAGTGGGTATTTTATTGTAAGGTATAGGTACCGGCTTTCATCGTGTGTTAGAATATGCAACAGCCGTTCGTTGTATCATTTCACAACGATACAACGAACAGCGAAAATTGACGATGAAATACGGCATTACATCGCTACATAACATGTTTATCCGGTACACTTAAATTAATGCGGCAAACATCGCGGCAGTAGCTCCCACTGCAAAACTGCTCAAACGGCATTGAATTAAATTGATAGCGCTCAGTAAGCGATAATGTTAGTTAATGTAACATAATTACACGCGAGCTACCGTACGTACCTACGACCAGCAGAACTCATTCATTACATTAATGAATAAACACATCACACACACTCATACAAAGGTAATTAAAATGCAATGCGCATGTGTGGGTTATGATAGTTTCACACTATCAATTGCTATATCACGTTTCAAGCTACACACATTACATTGTCTTGTAAAATTAGCAAAGTTGCAATGCAATCTAAAACAGCGATGTATACATATCGTACTTCTGTGTGTTGTGCTGTGTTTTGTGTGCTATAATAATATGTATAAATGGTTTATCTTTCTATCTATCTGTCTATCTATCTACATACGGGACAGAATATTTTTTTCTTGACAGCACAATACCACCTTTACATAGTTCTATGTTATTATGTAGATAATGCTTATGTGCATGAAAGAAAAACGCGCTGTGTTATTAATTATTTTTAAGTGTAGTAATACATTGTACAAAATATACATATAAATAAAACCGTGACGAAAGAACAACACACTTACAGTCTCGTATATTTATGTAGCAACGCTTTTATCATGTAAAGTTTTATACAAGAAACACAGAGTTGGGTAACTACGACCTTAAGTAACTACGAGTCTACGAGTACATCCACATGTACTCGTAGACTCGTAGTTACTTAAGGTCGTAGTTACCCAACTCTGTGTTTCTTTTAACCACTTAAAGGATAGGTTATAGTAGGCATACCTACATAAATACTTAATACATTAGGCCTCAGATCGATGGTGAAATGTTGGCAGCACCGAGTTACAGTTGGTATTTCATGATTCTATGCACAGTTAGGTAAACACAATTTATTCGTCAACTCGTTACGTACCGATCTAATGATTTGGTGACACAATATACATCTTCAAAACAAATGAATCTTATCGGCTACCTAGTTCTTTCAACTGATCTGATCAACGATCATAGGCACCTAGGTATGTACTTACCTGCATTCCAGAAAGGTGGCTTAATTGTTTGTTTGGTCCTTCGCTGTTGAGGGTTGAGGCCATCTCAAAATATCAACTAACTATCCATGTGAAAAAAATACTAAAGCAGTTTCGAAAAGTACCTACCTAACCGGTTGAAGTTACTTTTCGAATCCCAAGAATGTTCACCAAGACTTCGTCCCCCGAACAATTCGTATCAATTCCAAGTCCAAGTGTTACCAACGCGCAAATATTTCATCTAGAGTAAGTAATCGAGCAAATTGGCGTACGCTTTATTTCCGGAGGGTTCCGGTACATTTGCAGGGAGAAGTGGCAACATTCCCTCACCCAGTCAATATTGGTTCACTAAATTCACACTATGGGCACAGACTCGTAAAACCTCGGTTGAAACGATCCACAGTCCGTATTAACGCGAATTTCCTTCACAATTTTGATAATGCTCCATTCTATTTTATGAGCTGTTTATCTGTAGGTACATCTACAGATAATGGGAAGCTCTATGAATTTTATATTTTTTAATTTTCAATTGCTTTTTTAACCGACTTCTTTGCTTTTTCAATACATAACGGTTTGGTAAGTGCAAGATTTTTAGAGAATTTGGAGGTAGGGTACATAAAAAAGCTGTGGCTAAAGGGAACCGATCTTGTGGCTCTCCTGCATTAAAATGGAGGAGGGTTATGACTTTTTAAGCTCAAGTTAAGTTTCTTCAAATTAAAGTCTAAGCTTTTTCTATTTAGATTCTCTTCGTGATACCCTTCACTTCATCAACATCTCGTACAGATTCACATTAGTACTGTTAGCGATTCCCAAATAAGAAGGCCTTTTCAAATTTCTCACCCAGCACCGTATCCTCCTCCCTCACGCTGGGCGTCGGGTGCTCGCTCCACATCGTCCACATTAGTCGTGGCCCATTTCCGTCCGGAGTGCTCAGTTTGCGTAGTCCGCACTTCGCACTCCGCACTCGGCACTCGCTGCCTCTTAAATAAATATCCCACGTTTGTGCAATATAACCGCTAACAACACTTCACACTTTACTTTTACTCGGGAAGACATTTATTGCGCCCGCATAAATCCACTCGATTTATTGTTTCACCTACAAGTACATATTTAAACTTTTACAGTTCCTTTAATGGTTGCTTTGTGAAAATAAATATGCTTTTGTTTTGTTATGTTACGAGTAACTAGGTAGGCCATGCTTGTGTTGAAATGTAGAATATGTGCTGTGGTTTTACGATAATTTTCAGAAAAATGTGAGAAGAAAGTACTTACATTGATTGAAAGCATCAAAGCATGACAGTGGTGGAACCTTGAGTGGTAGGAAACGGGGTTTTCCGGAATTTTTCACTGTTTAGAAAACCGATTCAGAACTTTTTTATCGGTACAGGCTTAACAGGAAATGCTAGTAAGTAAATATAGACCTGCTGAGTATTTGGTAGAAAGTACCTAATGCTATCACTGGGAGCAGTAGGTAAACACTGCGTCACCATGCTTCGGGTGACAGATCTGCGTGATGCGATAAGCGTGAGTCCATCAATGTGTGCCTGGCTTTGTGTTTCATCTCAATGGGTCTCTTGGACGTAGAGAATGTCGCAGTGAGTTTTGCGGTATTTATTTTCCTGCCTGCATTGTTGCTTGAACACTTAGGCTGCTGAATCAATTTAGTTGGCCATCGACAGGCTAAGAAGAACAAGTAGACCTGCTAAACAGACACAAACCCAAAAGTAAAAAAAATAAAACACAAAAATATAATATTCTAATAAGTAGTACCCATATTGGACTCAATAGCAGAAGTGCACACAATAATTGCTTTAAATTCTATATAGTTAAATGTCAAGTAAAGTAAAGCTGAGCTCGCGTGTACGGCCAGTCGGGCAGTAATGGCCTATTAGCCGAGGCGAGCAAACACAGCGATTGTTTTCTGTCGTGCCTTGCCGGCCGGCCACTCTGACGTGACGTAGGCATAGGCTGTACCTACGTACCGCTTCACGTAAATTTTACATTTTCTGCAGCATTTTTTACTATTTATGAAGAAAGGTAAAGTTTCGGCCACATGCGCTGCGCAAGTAGGTGAGTCTGTCTCTGTGTTTTAAGAATAATATCTGGATTTTTTTCTTTTTAGGTGACATTTTATAAAAATTAAACCTAGCTAGATCGATTTATCGCCCCCGAAACCCCCTGCGTACTAAATTTCATGAAAATCGTTGGAGCCGTTTCCGAGATTTATATACATATATACAAGAACTGCTCGTTTAAAGGTATTAGATATTCAAAGTTTAAATAAATGTAATAGAATAGAACTGCAGTGGCCCAGACGAGTTGTTCGAGACAAGCGCGTTATTTTCATAAGAAAACATCTTGATGAAACCGTATTCGAAGGCACTTGTGACGTCTACCAACTCATATTGGGTCCTCATGATGGATTACAGCCCACTCCTCTCACAGAGACAAGCTAGTCTGTGTCCCAGCGGTGGGACCATTATCGGCCGATGATGCTATCCAGTTGACGAATTGCCGGGCTGGCAAGGCGACTTTATCTTAATATCTACATAAAAATAATCGAAATACCTTTTTACTGACGTAAGTTGCTTAATTAATGAATGACCAAAATAAATATTTTTAAACTAGATGACTTCGGTGTTTCTTACTCGACTACTCTGAGATGAAACAGCGGAAACAAACCCAGAAAAACCCGGACAAAATCTTGGTCAAGTCACAAGGACCTTGCAGATTACTGGCGAGATAAAGGCTAGGAGAAGATATTATAGAGAATCATATCAACATATTTCTACTCTGTAACTTTGTACCTACTGATAGGAGACCCTATTAACACAAGAAAGAGTCTTGCAAAACTTGTAGGTAGGTACTTTATTAGCGGGTACCTAGGTACTTCCCTGCTGCGTAGTCTGCTGCACTGCTTCGTGTCCTACTTCCGACCTACGCGTACATCGAGTGAACTTTGATTAAGTCATTATATTCATCGTCATTCAACACCAACCATCATCAATAACGTCATTTGGAAGGTTAGCGAATGCAGATCGCAGTTTAAGGTACGTACGCTGCACATTTATCTTTACTGCTGTCTGCATTGACTATTGTGAACCTCAGCTTGAAGTCGTAAGATCCTTAAAGCGGTCTCCCCAGGGTAGCAGGATGCCATCAAACCCAGTTTGGCTCATGCGCATGCTACATTTTATGGTGCAGCATGCCCAGTTTTAGCTGCAGTTCAAATAACTCTAACTAAATAAGGAAGAAGACGATCGAAATAACAATTAAATAATTAATTCGTTTCTCTAAATAAACTCCGTAGACATCGCTTATAAGATGAAGCATTATACGTTTATTTTCACTCAAGAATATCAATAAATAATGCTATTAAATCCAGAGAATGGCCATCGTCCGCTGGCTAACAATGCCAACATCACCTGGACACAATAATACATTAATCGCGCACTTCCTGAAGACTGTCACAATGTGCTTTATTAACGACATTAAATTGTGTGACGCCGAATTTGTCGTCTCTCAGCGGGACGTTATTCAATTTATTTATGGCTTACCAAAACATTTACCCTATTATTGTTATGTTGTTATGGCTGTATTAAAATGCCATAAAATTTATGATGCTTGCAGATTTTTTGGCAGGAGAATTTTATCCTTAATCGCAGGAGTTAAAGTTTGATATTGTTTGCGGGTGGTTTTGCGGGGTAGGATGACAAAGGTTGTTCGTCCCCCTCGATTACAGTGTCGCGAGGAGGCGAGAAGTCGGCGTGACGCAGACTCAGCGTTGCCATATTGTCTCACTTGTGTTGGGGGAAGCCACAATGCTAAAGGGGTGAATACACGCTACGTGGCAAATTGATTGTGATTTGCTGTTGTACAACATTGTAAATGGAATCGAATTTAATTTAACCGAAACGTTTTGGTCCGGTTAATTTTATTAATGTCGTGACTACAACTAATTTCTCTTGCTGTGAGTCTATCGTGTTTTGTGTAGAAACAGCGGATCAAATCTACTACTTCACAACAGATGGCGCTAGTTTCCCTATGAACACTATTGTGTGATTATCACATTATATATTTAAAGGCATTCTTGTTTCCTATCCTGTTAGTAACAAGCTATGTTGTCATAATTCCTACACAGGCTTATAATGTACATATGGATGCGGTTAGCTACAAACATTTTAATTACTTACGGATGATTAGCTTAGATTAAGCAAATAAGTACCTACTACAGATGACTTCACAGATCACAGTATTTCTGACATAACAATGTAAGTGGACTAGCCTAATTATTAGTAAAATAAGCAAAAACAACGAATAAACAAAGCACGTTAGAATGTGATAGGAAAAAAGCCAATTATGTGTGCTGTTCAAACACGCCGATCTAATAACGAGTTATAATAAAAACAAATATGAGATCATCATTACGGTAGTTGCAGGTAAGGCGCTCACAGACAGACAGACGGGCTATTTAGCTTGTAGGGGATTCTAACCTAAACAAAACAGGATCTAAAAAAAGTTTTTGGCCGAATTAATAATTGTTCTTATTTTCTCGTAGCTCGTAGCAAAGTTCGTAGCCGCTCGTAGCAGCTTCGGCAAGCTGTCATTTTTTACTTGTCTTTGCTTCTTTGTAATGACAATGTTTTAGGTAGTAGGTATGTACCTTAGTCCTCTCTTAGAAAAATGAATATCTAAAATGGTGACCGATAGCAACTTGTTACGCATTTGGTAGATATAGGTTTCGTTGTGATTTTTCTATGCGCATCTTCAGCTCCTGCAGAAGGAAGCTTTTATTTTGCAAGTACATGCGATTAAAGAGCTATGTAGCCTCAGAAAATCTGCCCATAGAAAAAAAAGAGTAGTATTTGAGCATTATATTAAAGATTACGTTTATTTTGCCGTATTTTGCTGTTATTAATCAGCATTGTTGCATTTTTTATAGAAATTTTGTTAATAACATGAGCTTAAAATTCAACCAGTGCGCACTTCTCCTAATAAGGCGAACGCAAATGAGTGTGTCGGCTAAAGCAACGCTAATCAAACAGATTTGGGCGCTCATCCATCATGTCAAGCGCAGGGCTCATTAGACCGCGGCTGTAAACGCGGGGCGTGCAGCGGGCGAGCGGGTTAATGCGCGGGCACTACAGTTGCGCATAGGGTTACCATTCGGAAATTTGAAACATACTAACAAAAAGCTGAATATTTGCCAAAAAGTCCGGAAATTTTGCAATTTTCCTGTTTTTTTTTCTATTTTATTTCTTAAAAAAAAAACACTGAGTTGCAAAGTTCGTAGGTACAAACCACAAGGCCGGGCAAAGTCCGAACGGAAGGTCACAAAATCATATATGTTTAAAAATCCGGACAGATGGTAACCCTATTTGTGCACCAGTGAGTGCACCTTTGCTAACTGTAACAATCTGTTTCATTTATATGCTCGTTTAACATTGAGAAAGCAATACCCTAATGTAAGTAAGAGTTTGAAGCTACAGTTTCAGTATTATCGATTGTAGCTAACTTGAAGTAGCGTATTGAAACCATCGACCAGTGGTCCACATTGGCCAGGTATAGAACCAACTGGAATCATGGGGAGAAGAGGCCTTTACCCAGCAGTAGGATGACGCAGGCTAACAGTATCAGTATTGAAGCGCATGAAGCGCATTTTTTAGAAAGGTACCCTTTTTAAACAAAATACAACAAAGACCCAGATCTTCGTGGGTCTTTGTTGTATTGGTTGGTCTTTCTTTATAAAAGTCAATTTCTAAGACGATAATCAAACAATGGCTACATTAATGGTATAGAATTAAATATGATTGTTTATTGGCAAAAGTGTGATTTGTTTCATGTCTAGAAATATGAACGAACAAGGTTCACACCTTCTGAAATAAAGCTAAGTACCTCTGTGCTAAAATGACACCATGTGTTACCCAGTTATTAAACCCCTCTACAAAATGCTTGGTTTGAAATTATTCTTGGTTTAAGTCTATTTCAAGTATTACTAACCATAGAGTTAAGTCTAGTATTGTTTAAGTTTTTAAACACTGAGTGTTTTGAAAGCTTTATGGCAAATAATAAAAATACGTACATAAAATATATTCAATTGGTAAATACCCAGAATAATCATTAGGATAGGTATACAGTTAGTTTGCATTCCTTTACTTAAAATAATACTAGTTAAAATTACACTGTGTCTGAGTGTCAGCAGCTGATAGGTAAGTTTTATGCTTTTTCTTTGAGTGAAGTTGTACTTGTACCTACCATGCAAAATTATTGCTTATTCCACTAGTCACATTATCTAGGTATGGTTGTTAGTTTGCAGGTGCAACTAAATCTATTATTCTTTTACATTTTTGAATGTTACAGGTATTGGTATTGGTTATTTCTGAACTCCAGTTCAGAAATAACCAATATCTCTAACATGCAGCATAAATGCAAATATGAGTATGTATATTTTATTTGTAAAATAGGTTCGCTCTGAGGAATACCTCAACTACTCAAACAGATATTTATCAAGCACAAAAACAATTGCACTCGGTATTTTTTTACGGCCAGATGGTCTATACAAATCTGCCGAAAGGAAAAAGAGAAATATTAGTACTTTCGAAGGTCTTGCATTTCTGTCTAGAGTAAATGTTTTGTCTCCCTTCCTCTGCGCCGGATCGTCTACGAAGACGATTGCGTCAGCTCATCTCAACAGCGCAGCAACCTCCTTCATGCCTTTATAGCAATCAAATAATGTGGAGAACATTTCACTAATTTGACATATTATTGCAGATATATAACCTATATACTTACTATTGTAATAAGTACTGAAAAGGTACGTTATACGTTTTTCAATAAAACATGGACACTTACCTACGTAACATAAAATCAGTTACCATAATAGCATAAATTGTAATTAGGCAATTCCTGATTTTCGATCAATACAAATGGTTAACTCAAGAAAATTATCGTTCCTTTGTCGGCGAATAGGTCACTAAAAACATTTTTATCCGCAATAACAGTAAGGTTCAATAACAAGCTAATAATATTGTACAATTTATACTTCTTAGTAAATTCATTTATGCCCGATAAATGAATTTAGCGGCGTCGTCTGTCTCAGGCGAGGCGGCGCGCTCAAGCGAGCGTTTACGACGCACTTTAAGTGAAATAAATAAATCGCTACACTATGAGAACTTTGCCTTGGTACGGCACTATGTAATTTTTGAGAGAGGTTCGTTCCGTCCGCTTGATGTATAATGTGCCCGAAGCGCGCTCTAACCAGGGCTTCACGAAGCTCCGCTAAATGCTCCGGACGAGCACTAAGTGGTATTCTTGTACTTGCAGAGCCTGCGCACTGACGCTGTAATTAATTATAGAACAAAGAATGCGCCGAAGGACAATGTGAGCTGCTATTATTAAGAGGGACTTGACGTTGGTCCGTTCTGTAATTATCGACCCTTAAGATAATGCACAAATAGGGATAGCTTGATAGTTTTTCGTATAACAGGATACTTGTAGGTGCTTGTTTTTAAATCAGGTTTATTTGAAATCAAATGCCTTTTTCATTTCAGCCAAACCCTGCAGTAATAAATGGACTGATGTCCTCAGTTTTATATTTTTGTAAGGAACATGCATCTCCACATCAAAACGCTTCCATCAAACTCAATTGAATCAAATCAAAACCAAATCATCGTTAAAACCTAGTCCACTTCTTAATCTCGTTAAAACATAATACGTAAAGATAAACCGGGCCGCGTATATCGATAGTAATTTCACGCGTCGAAGTGTGATTTTTCACGTTTTCTCCCGAGATGCTAACGTGACCCGGAGCGGGCTCCATTTATGATCGGTGCACCGAAATGGCCGACAAATAGCGGCCAAATGAGAGGCTTCGTCCGCCGATGCCGGCCGCTGTTCAATAGGACTGGTCGCTTTTTAAAAACAAAACCACTGCTCCATCGACGACCACGACGTCCAATACAGCGTTTGTTGAGCCAGATTGAAGTTATCTTGTAACAAACAGGCAATGGATGGTGGACGTCAGTGTCTGAACCGGCTTTGTTCTCGGTAGAGGTGGCCCGAGGCACATTTGATTATACGTTGAGAGAGGGCTAATCGCGCTCGACGGGCGAACACCTCGAGATCAAACACGAGGCGCGCCGCCAGATATTTTTGTTTCTATTAAACAACACCCGACGTAATAATGTTTAACAATCGTGCAGCGATAATTTGAACAACAGAGACAGTAGAGTCGCATTCAACTGTTTAAAATTTATAAAATAATTATTAGCCATGAATGTTATAGGTATGTTTATAGTTAATCATAGATTAATTACAATTGATATCAGTACAAATTTTATCTAAAAATAATAAATACTCGTAAATACTGCCTGTAGTTTCAGGAGTTCAGAAAGATATTTGAACTAAAATTGATGATTCCTAACTAAAAAAAACATGATTCTGTTTCGTCCGTCAGTTAGATTATCGAAAAATATTGGATTCGTGTTTTTTGATTTATTAAAATAATAAAAAATTGAAAGACGCGTCAAAGATATATATGTATAGCGAAAGTGACGTCTTGTGACGTCACTTTCTGGTAAAAATTGTACTCAAATGTGACGTCACACGAGTTTTCGACGCACTGTATCGTCTTCATTTTACGTGAAAAAAAAAATGTGGCCACTATTTTTTTAAATCTATCTGACGGAATAATTAGATTTTTTTTGTCATCTACTATAATCAAAACTCAAGATAAGGTGTATAAAATTATAAAACCGAAAAACTTAAAGCAAGTTATTAAAAAAAACTTCAAACAATTAGGCCCCCTGTGGGTCACACATTCTCCCATCCAACAATTTAATCCTATCAGTTTGAACAGCGACTCCACTCCTCTTACTACTCCAATTGAACAGATAAGTGGTCATCTCAGAGGATCTGGGATTGTTATTAAATATTTGTGTTGTGGTGCAATTAGCGGCGGCTCACCAGCTAATTTATCCACTGCTTCGTAGCACTAACTCTACTTATACCTCATGGATAACAAGCGCAACCTGGCACTTGATGACATACTAGCACTCTTGTTGCGCAGTATACTAGGGGATATAAATAGAATTTATTGTGATTGTAGATGCTGGTTGGGAGTGTAAGTCTGACAATCAGGCTTACTAAGGATCAATTGTCGTTTCCATGTATTCAGCTGCATCCGGATAAGCTGGAAGCCGATACCAATACCGTGGGGAAAAGGCTCGGTAGATGATAAGATGCAGGTTGGGAATTGAGTGGCGTAGACGCATTGCTACGTTTTTTGCTACGATTGCTACGAATGAGGAATAAAGATTTTAAGTTGTATATTGCCCGGTCTCTAGTTATGACTATTCGTTTTAACATGGACGCATCGTATCGCAATACGTTGCGATACAGTGGGACTCATGTTACCGTACAATTCATGCTCAAACAATGCATACCAGATGCACTTTACAGTTAGCTTACAGTTAAACACAGTACCGAACATTCATCTGTCTGAATCTCTGTACATACACTCTTCATCGATATTATTTTTCGTTTTATTCACGCCAGTGTCTCATTATTTTAAATTGTTCATGATTCTTCGCGAAATTATGTTATGCACACATGTATACTTAAAAATTATGGTATACTGAATTATATAACCTCAGGATATTAAAACCAAGTGTGACGAAAAGACAGTTGACAATTCGATGGAAATTGAAAAGTACAGTACTTTCACACAGTTTACCTCAGAAAGCTGCGGTCTAAAAACGACTTTAGTGTAAAAATAATAAAGGTCACTTTAATTTTCATAGCCTTGTCCGTGACAGCAAACGAACCGCAACCTTATAGGAACGAGAAAAATGATCACAGTTATATTACTGCATGATGCAAAGTTAGAGGTAAGATATATGTGAAAGGACTTTAGAAACGTGCATGTCCTCTAAGGCAATGTTATTCTTTTGTTTATTGAAATAAAGTAAACAATTGATTAGATATTACAGAAATGGGGTTTTGACGTAATAACGTCTTATAAATCGATGAACACCGGCTGCACGCACAAAAAAGTGTCACACCGTTCCGCGCGCCGGTCACGTTACATCTGACTCATCAACGCCCAGCCCAAACCCTTGGACCCAGAAAACTGAAATTTTGCACAGTGGTTCCCTTTTTAATGTAGACAAGGAATAAGAAAGGATTTCTCGAAATTCAACCCCTAGGGGTTGAATTAACCATTTAACTAAATAGGGGATGAAAGTCCGTCAGTTTTAAAGTTAGAATCTTAAAATTTGTGTTTAGGCTGAAAATTGAAAATTAATTAGTACGTGTCTCAGCGTTTTTGATAAATCCACCCGCAAAGGGTTAAAAAGGGGGATGATGTTGTGTACTACTCTGTCAAGAAAGTACCTACCGGGAAAAGATCAATAAAACACAAAATATTAGTTATTTATCCAAATTTATTTTATCACCTTCAAAGTATGCTCCTTCAGAACCGACACACTTACGCCAACTAATAATCCAATCATAAAAATATTTTTTAAATGCTTATTCCAGAATTGAGTTCAGTTCTCGCCGCGAATTCTCCTTTATGTCTTCTACTGAATGAAAACGGGTGCCACGAAGTAGTAATTTGAGTTTAGGAAAAATAAAGAAGTCGGCTGGAGCCATATCTGGTGAATAAGGTGGTTGCTCGATGGTATTTGTTGAGTTTTGGTCAAAAAATCGTTCACAACTGTGCGAAGGCGCATTATCGTGGTGCAAAATCCAAGAATTTTCTTTCCACAAATCTGGCCCTTTTATCTAATTTGCTCTCTTAAACGCTGCATAACGTCCGAATAATATTTTTTATTTACCGTTTGACCTTCCGGCAAGATTGTCAGTCACTATTTCCTTCACTTTTGCGATGTTAACTTCAGTTGCAGACGTTGATGGCCTACCAGAACGAGGCAAATCTTCCATCACACCTTGACTGCTTTTGAACGCTTTGTACCACTCATAAGCGCGTGTTTTTGATAAAGTCGATTCACTGTAAGCCTTCTGTAACATTTTCAGAGACTCCGAACTCGAAATTCCATTGGCGATGCAAAATTTAAGACAAACTTTTTGTCCGATATTTTTGTCCATTAAGAAATTCGCAATACACACTAGATATGATATAACTAAAATCAGTACTGTATTTAATCTAATTAACAGATGTAACTCAAACTCCGCGCCAAAATGGAAAACAGTTGTGCTAATCTAACAACAACAAAAAAAAAACAAAAAAAAATTTAGAACCATAAACAAATCATCCATTCCCGATACTTTTTTGACTGAATGTATGGAAAGTTTTTAACTTTCGAAGTAAAAATCACAAAATTTATTATGTAAGCGCATGGTTGGAAGCTAACGCAACGGTGTTGTTAGAATTTCAATCCTTGTGGGTGTGAAAAGGGGTTAAAAATTACAAATATCATGATCATTTGTATTTTAGCCTTTTGGTTGGTAATTAATATAACATGTATCAGCGTTTTTGACAAAACCATCCTAGAAGATAAATAATGATAATCCACTGATAATAATTAAATTAAATTCATAATAGTATGCAATTTTTCATCAATGTTTTCTTAAGACGTTATCACGTAAAATTATCGTCCGCAAACCGACTTTACAGACAACCATTTTTGTTTTGTTAACTTTGGACAAGAAATAATTATTATTGTGTAATTTGTACAAGGGTCACGGTTTCAGGTTTTGTTTATTTCACTATAAAGCAGTAACTTATTCGTAACTTCCGAGTAAAAACTAAAACCTTTGATTAAAAAACGTCGATTTTATGTTTTCCACGAAACATAACCAATTTTTTTGTGACTGATCTGAAAAGCTTTAAATGAAAACCACCTATTCCACAAAAAAACACAGAAATGCAATACAACAGACCGTCCTTAAACATAGATAATACCTACACGGTACACAGCAGTTCCCCTCAAGTCATGCCAACGCATTACCTTTATAAACAGTTTTCAACGATAGCCAATTATTGCTCATCGATAAAAGAAAACGTGCATGAACAAAGCTACCATAAACAAGTGACAGGTCATCGACAAGCAGAATATAATTAACCTCCTTCTGCGACTATCAATTGATTCACCATAGCGTTCTACAATCAAGCGCTGACAGCCCACAGGGATCATTTGACAGTTGACAATTTGACATTTATGAGCATAGACAAACTAGTAGTTTTGCCAATCTAAGAGTTTTGCCAGACATTGGTCAGCGCATTGTGCATTGGTAATGTGACATACACGTAAAGTGAAGCTTTGATAGATGATGAGTACTCGTATTGTATAATAGTAGGTACTGGCACTAATAAATTTAATATTCTATTTACGAATGAAATTCAGTCGACTTAACTGAATACGAAGTATTCAATTATTATTAAATTCATACGTAGTTGAATCATGCGAGCCATAACGTTCATTGCATTTGAGCACAATGTAGGTAGGTACTCTATGTCTTTAGACAATATTTGGCTACTGTCTGGCGAAAAAGAAATAGGTACACATTGATTGATATAAGACCTGAGTTGAGCACTTGTTACCAGCACTTAAACAGTATTTTTATATCGTTTCGGAATATTCCCGAAAATTGCTTTGATATCGAATAAGAAACCGTGCACTGTTATTTATGGGACGCTTATCCAATTTCAAGTCATACTCGATTAGCACATCAATATTTCATGCCATAATTTTTTCTTGTTAAACATCGCAAACCTTCTCGCATTATTTCTGGACGTGATTACTTTAAATGACTCAGCGAAGATGGGCACTTGCATGTAAACCTTTTCCTCAAACACCCGAATGTTTATTAAATACCCTTCACATTAAGCATCATTAAAGTCTCGCAAAGAGAAAAAAGCTAAACATTTCGCGCGTATATTAAGTGGTTGGGATCGGAGCGATCCATATATCTCTCGCAAACCGAAGCATTGTGTTACATAAATAAAAGCGCTAAACGCCGGCTTATTGTCTATTAAGAATTACTTTTCTGGCGGCGCGGGCGGCGCGCACAATGGGCCGGCGCAGCACAAAGCGTCGGCGATGGTTATCGTTCCGCGGGTACATTAATACGCAACGAACACGCCCCGATCACGAAATACTAGATCCGTTTGTGTTATGATACGTATTTGTGTCTGTTACTTGCTCTTTATTTTCACGCCGTGTTAATATAATTATCTTCATACGACCTTTGCGCGGCCGCGCTAGAGCTGGCTCGTGCTAAACGAGACATTGTTTCAGTGAGAACTGTTTATCTGTAACCACTAACCATAAGGTATTTGTATTTGTATAGAGGAAGATTGACCGTAGTCTAGACATAAACATAGCTGCGATGGTCAGACTATAATATCTGTTCGTCCATGCATAATCTGTACCGCGTCCCGTTTGACAAATAATTTGTATAACGATGACAGTCGGAAATTGAGTTAGTAATACGCACCGTATTATTGCTAAAGAATTATTACGTGGCTTAGGAGACATTATCATGTCCATGGCGAAACACGGATAGGAATCTTCTACATCGCTTGATGATCAGCAAGACGTACTATTTTAGGGGCCTGTTCCTATACCCAATTTAGTCGAATCAAATTATTTATTCGCATAACATGGATAGTTAGATGGTACAAAAATGTAACATTATACAACACTATTTTTTCGTCGTTTTAATTACTATAAACAAATCTGCTGTTTTATACATTATTAGTCGCGTGTGTCGCGCGTAACTCGGAAAAATTTAGGCAGCAGCTGATATTTTTTTCGAGATTTCATAGTCGGTCCCTATGGTAAAAGTTGTTCATTTTCATGAGTACTAGACGCTATAAAGTTATTAAAACGACAAAAAAATGGTGTATATAATATATACAATATTCAGCATTTGGCATACAAAATATAAAATAACAATGGAATACATATTCTTTCACCATCTAATTACATTTTATGTACTAAATTGCAATAATAGGTACTTAGTAAGGTGTTACAAACTCACAATAATTTAATGTTACGCTTTTTTAATAAATGTTAATTTTATAGATTTGAAGACCAAAACCGTTTAAAATTATTATCAAATCAAAAGTCATTTATTCAAATTAGGCTGATGAATAACAAGAACTTTTTGAACGTCAGAGTTTACAAGAGACAGTCCCCAAAGTCTTCGACACCTCCTAGTGTTTTAGCTGGGAAGAAGTGACGGTACAAACTCCCCAGTAACACATCTGTTTGTTAGGTTAGAAGAACAAGATTTTATAAAATAGCGTGTGTTCGGCGTAGATGCAGAAAATGATAAAAACAGAAGAATATACCTTTTGCTATTTATAGTATGTAACAGAAAGGTGTGGTCATATTTACCATTTGGGTCGAGTGTGTACTTAAACCAAAAATAGATTAAATTAGGTTCTTAGCGAACGGTTTGTTCCGGAGTAATCGCTATTATGTCACATGGCGGCGACGCATCGGCGGCGTCTGTGTCGCATTGTCGATGCTAATTTTATTGTTTAGCATTACACCACTACTAACTTCATTAATTTACTGGGAAATGTCGAATGATTCACAGTGACAAATATTTTAGATTTCTTGGAACGTCCTGTCCTACCTATAAGTACAATATTTTATCATCGTGGTCTAAAATCACGTCGACTACTTATAGATCTTGATCACCAATTTATTCAAAGCCAAGTTTAATTTTATAACATTTGTGAGAAATCATATAAATCTTAATCATAATTATAAAACCCGGGAGATATGATTAGAATAAGTCATAAAACATAGGACTGTAAGAAGCAGCAACAAAAACAAATTAGCCGTGGTCTAATTTCGGCCTCCTCTAAACGCGTTCATTCAACCTAAATCACAAAAGGTTTTATTATATAATTGGTGCGTTTTACAACAAAACTCAATGAGCGCGCACGACACAATGTTCCCAGAATTAACTACAATAAATTTGTAAACGATACCACAAAACTTCTGTGTGTGGAGAAAAAAAGCCAGTTGGAAACTTGCCGCTTCTTGCCCGTCAGCGTGTTCTCATGCACTGCGTTTTTCGTAACCTCGGGCTGAGCCGGTCCGCTAACCCAGCAAGCAATGGTCACTCGAACACTAAAAAAAACCGCCGTTAGCGGGGAATCATAAATGGTTTCACACACTTGTGCATCGACCGGCACTTTATGAGTTTATTGCATTACACCTCTCGGCTTAGGATAGACCCCGCTGGTAATTGCTCCATGAAAGCCTCATAAACGGACGGTTTATTAGTCAAAAACATTGGTCGCATATTATTAGATACAAACAGTTCAATTATCTCGAGTGTCCCTTTTATAACATAACACGTTAGAATTACGTTGCATCAGATTTAAGTATCGAATCAGTTGCGTCAACTCCAACCGAATTAAACATACACACATCAAAAGTATCTAGGGATCAACATATATTTTTGCAATAACTTTTCTCCTGATTGATATTAATTAAAATTTTCTTTAAGGATTCATCAAATAAAGTGTTTTCGTTTGTCACAGTAACGATAAACCAAGTCACCTTTGCATTAATAAAGAAATTTGCCATTTTCCTAATAAAGGGATTTTTGACATTTGAACCACTAACATTAAAGTTCGAAAAAAAGACTGAAATAACAGTTTTCTTTAAAATTTTATTGGGTAACTTAAACAATTAATAATCCGTGTTTCTACCGCGAACACTAACAACACAAGAACATCGGTTTGGCATACTCAAAATGAGTTCATCCAAATCACGCTGTGGAATGGCCGCCCATGTTCGTTGCAACAACAAAAAAAGGTCTTCTTGCGACTGGATACCCTCCATATTCGGCAGAGCTCTTCTCTGTAGCATATCCCATGCATGCTCAATCGGGTTCAAGTCTGGCGACTGAGCAGGCCAGGGCAGGACATTGATGTTAGCTGCGGCGAGAGTCTGTCTTACAACTCTTGCGGTGTGCGGTCGTGCATTATCATGCATTAACTGAAATAAGGGACCGATTTGCACTTGTAGAGGAACGATGACGTCTGATACAATCGTCTCAGCATAAATTTGAGCGTTGAGGTTGCCTCTGATCCAAATCAACTCAGTTCTTCCGCCGATCCAAATACCCGCCCATACCATGATGGTTCCACCACTATAAGGATGGACTTCCTGGCAGGATTTTAATCGCTGTTGGCGTCCAGGGGTTCTCCAGTGTCGTATACGTCTTGTATCCGGTCTCATACCAAAACGAGACTCATCAGAAAAGCACACGAAACGCCATTGTTCTTCTGCCCAATTTCTGTGTTCAAGAGCCCATAGATATCGAATCCTACGATTGTGCATTGCTATAGGTGGTACCCGTAGCGGTCTTCGGGAATGAAGGTTCACTTCATGCAAGCGGTTTCTGACTGTTTGGTCGCTAATTAAGTTCCCTGAAGAGTGATGAAGCCTCACGGCTAACATCATGGCGGTTATTGTTGGAGCTCTTCGAGTTAAGATTTGAATGTATCGGTCTTGTCTCCGTGTGGTGCAGCGATACCGTCCTCCATGGCGCTCAGCCACGGTACCAGTGCTTCGGTAACGTGTCCAAAGTCGACTGATAACACTCTGACTTGTATTCAGAGCTAAAGCTACAGTACGTTGCCGGGAACCAGCTTCTATCATTCCCACGGCTCTGAGCATTTCTTCCCTGCTTAAATGACGTCGCCGCTCCATAATAACGTTGGTTTTAATCAGTAGTAGGGAAACAGTAGCACTAATAATGTCTTCAATGCGTTGTATGTTTTTATAGGGAAAATATTGACAGCTTATTTTCATCTTTTACTCGAATTTGATTGAGAGTTCCTGATTCAAATTATGAAATGCACCAAAAAGGATCCATATAAATTTATAAAATCATAAATTTATTACAAAGCCACATCTCAATCTCAAGAAATCCGCATAAAAATGCTTGATCCCTAGACATTTTTGATGTGTGTACATGTTTGACTTTTTTGTCAGGCTTATGTTTACCTACCTGCTTACTCAAAAGGTTTTTTGCTGCTTACAAAACCGAAAATCCTATTATTTGAATGAAACCCAAAGCAAATAGAAGAAAAAGCGTTTTTCAATGTGGCCACACCGAGGCAGCGCTGACAATGGCAACAATGCGGCCGCGGCTTGAGCCGGCGTAATCTGTTCGTCATTAATAAGGGCTCTTCACACGTTCAGTGTTAACATGACAAATGCAGCGGCGCGCACAAAGCCGCGCGGGCACCCCGCTACGCGCACCATTATCATTTACACCATACCACACAGATCGGCGCAGCACAGCCTCACCATTCCTAAAGACTTTGTTATATTGTGCATTATGTGTACTTTACTCTGCTGAGCCTAAGTATTAAATAAGTTGGTTTAGCTCTACAATTTACAACAGCTGAGTACATCTACGATAAGATAATCTGCCTACCTCGATAGCAATATAATTATTTCAATATTACGTTTGTTTTTTAATTCATGATGGACCATACTTTTGCCTTTAAAAACCTATAATTTTCAAGTTTTTTAGAACTTTTTTCACTAAACAGCATAACTGTAACAATAAAGTTTTAATCGCATAAGTGGCAATACGTGCGCTTGACCGTCCGGGCAAGGCGAGCGGGTGAGCGGGCTAGCCGGCCGGGGCACACAGTCACGTGTGTCCGCTCGCTGTATGTAAAGACAATTCTAGTATGTCGTGTCGAGCCCTCGCCTGTCTGTCCCGGGGCTAACTGCAATTATTGCAAGTAGAAAATTAAATTAACACACACGCACATCGTGTAACTCGGGGGAGGGCAAACGACTAAGTCAACATGACCTCCGAATATCATCGCTCTACCCCCTCCGTCGAGTCACATCGGGCCCTGCTGAAGAGACGAGGGACGTCTCGCTACAGTGGTTGACTGGTCAGCCATTTTGCTTCGTTCACTAATTGCAGGCCCTTAGTAGTCATTTCATCGCTCACTACGAGGGACGTCTTTGTGCTCATTATAGTACACTGCGGTTTGTATTTTTCAAATTAGCACTTCCATGGCTTCCGTTGTTTTCTGTGCTTCATTGTTATACATAATTATTGGGTGTAATAGAACACATATGGGATGAATACAACGACTGCTCGGTCAGTAGAAGCTTTTATGTTTGAGCAAGTCTAAAGTAACAATTACAACAATGCAACAGTATTGCCAACTGCAGGTTTGGCGGTTGAAAAAATGTAGAAGTAATTAATACAGATGTTCCATTTTTGTTTCCTAAATCCTCTTTACTAATCATAAGAATAAGAAATACCTAAGTGCCAAGATGCCTAATAAAAAAATTAAAAAAATAAAATGAAAAAGCGTTTATTCGTGGTGACATCGTATTAATACATAAAATGTTACTTCTGCCAAACTGTAAAGCAGTTTGTTGGCAGATGGAGCTCCCATATAAAACATTCTGCTTTAATGTTACCACTACTCTAGGTAATTTTCCATCAATATAACGAACTAATAAACTACGTTAACTAAAACTAAACACTAATATTTTACAATAGCACAAAAAGGCTGACCAGTAGTGAATTGAAATTGAAATGCCACAAAAATAAAGCAAGCAAAGCATTTGGCACTTACTTTTATACTAATTGGACTTCGTCGACTAAGGCGAAATTGAGTTTTACAGTATTTCCCAGTTTTTCAGAGGGAGTCAGGTCATAATGGCTTTTTAATCACCGACTGTTAGTGCTAGTGTTTAACCATACTATTTATTTATACTAATATCACAAAGAGGTAAGGCTTGTATGTTTAGATGTAGGGGGTAATCTTCGGAACTTCTGATCCATTTCCGAAAATTCTTTCACTAGTGGGAAGCTATATTATCCCTGGGTGTCATATGCTATATATAAAACGTTTCCGTAGGATAATTTCCGACCAAACCGCGAGCGAATAAGGGATTTTCTATTTAATTCCAACTACAAGACACCATAGAAACTCACACACTCATAAAATCGTATCCTTTTCAGTAAGGAATTTATATCTACATTACGATCCATGTCTGCCCATTTGTTCTACTTCGCTTTACTAATTCAATTAACAATGGCGGATTGAAATTATTTCAAAATGTTTAATAACGCAGCATGTCAACACATTACACACTTCCATTTGTGAGTAATGAAGAAAAAAATCATAGTGTCGACTCAAATTGAGCATGGCAAGTTTTTAATTCGGCCCAGTCTCAAATATATTTTTTAATCGAGACCATGCTTGATTGGAACCAATCAAATGATGTAATTTACAACTTGTGTTTGTATCGGAGCCTGTCCAATGTCGGAGGAGTGTTTTACGCTGACCTTGACCTCGTGTGGGATGCTGCGCGGGTCGAGGAGTTTAATCCTTCGTGTCGAATCGTCGGTTAGTCACGCTGTATACTGATTGGAAACCTAATGAAAAGCACGTCGAATGGAATGCATTGAATAGACCATGCAGTGGGTTCTGGGATTGCGCTAATTCACCCCAGAATGTGAACTGTGTTTGAGCAAGTAAAATCCTTTTTAATTAGTTTCCGTTTCTCGCTTTCTCGTGAATTCGCAATTTACGTCACCCAAATTAAAAACCAGATAGTTACACGTTGAATGATTTTTTAAATATTTACAAAATAATATTGGCGGGGTTAGTTGGTTATTGGCCAATCAGATTTTCAGAAAACTTTTGGTCAACTACAACTTGTGAAACAATCTATGAAAATAAAAACCCTGTTTTTTTATTCTTTGAAAACTTTTGTCGGTTTGAAATATTTAACTACTTAATAATAATTTCTGCTACAAATCAAAAGGACACGCAACTAAATATTTAGTAATAAATTGAACTAATTACGCATTTCGCAATAACTACCCACCCACCAGTAATCATATAGGAATGCATATATCAAGTGCTCATTATGAGCGCTCATTACTTCGTTCTACTTGCCTTGTTACTCGAATTAGGCTCAAACATTCATCTATCATCAATTATCGGGCTATTAACCTTGATAGATGCAAGTTTTATAAATCAATGGCCAATAACTCAGTTGTAGGACAGTAAGTAACATTCTGATACCTTGAGAATATTAATTAATGTGATATCAATCTATGGTGAATGTGCTCCCGGATGTAGACTCGCTATCGAAATAAAAATTAGACTGTTCAATAATTATAACACCTTATACATCCGTCTGTAGCGATGTGGTTTTATTGCTCGGTATACGTCAGATTAATCCGATACCATCCAATATAGAATAACGATCTTTAAATATGATGCGTTTCACTCAAGGTGAATCTATTCTGTGTAATATAACTAATAGATCATGGCACAATCAGAGGCCATTTGTCATGTTGCCAATCATCGAGCGCTGCCCGCCGCCCGCGCCTGCGCTGCCCGGCTCACCAGCGCAGTGCTCCCGAGGGCCGCAGCGTTTACATTACAAACGAAACAAACACTGTGTATATAAATAATAATAAAAAAGCTGAAGGTTGTTGATTAACCCGATAATATCGCGAGATTGCGGGCGGCGAGATTGTTTTATACTTAATCAGCTGTTGCGGTGTCAGGAAAGCCATAAAGCGGCGAATTGGCCGAGATGCGGGCGAAATGTGATAGAATTAATTCTCAAATTGCAGGTTCGCCGCTCTCAAAGCCAAGCCTGTTTTTTATTATTATTTGAGCTCGGCCGTACTCTGTTATTTGGGCATCAATTTGAGGCGTATTGCACCTGCTAACCTCTTTAAATATTTATTATTGTGCGGACGGACACACTGTCCACGAATTTGTGATGATAATTTGAAAACTATTTTCGGTGTTGGGAAACGTTCGACAAAGTTTTTCAATTATTTACGTTGAATATAACAGTTGTTTGTAAGTTAGTTGTGTTTATTGACTAAGTTTGTTGTAGGGAAATATTAAATGTGTACATAAACAACACGTAAGTACTTAGGTAGTCGTTTTGTAACTTTGCTAGACCATACACACTCTCCGTCCTTTAATGATATCAAACATTTATCCACAACAATACCATATAGTTTGATATCGCTCGTAACATATCTATAAATATCAATTGGCATAATAATATCATTAGTGTGGCTTGCAGTGTGCCCGCCCATACGTTTTGTATCGTTTTGGCTGTTCCCTACATCCGGTCGCGTTTTGTACATATTTGGGGGAACACAACGACGCGAATAAGGGGCAGGCCACATGGAAATGTTACTGTAATTGTGGTTTAATTTTAAATACATGTGTCAATCGTATTCGTTAAAATAAATAATTTTGACCTTTTCAGATGTTATATGTGAACTCACTAGTTATGTGAGTTTACGTACGTTTTATCGGACAGTTTTGTAGGTTAGTTCATCTATAAACTTTTATATTAAAGTTATTCATGAAAGTTAACAGAAATAATTGACATTCAACTTTATTTAAACGAAGTGATTTTTATTCCAAAATATGTAAATGCGTTTTTGAAAACGTGATATTTTAACATGCATGTAATATTTTAACAATACATTGGGTCTATCGAATCGTTGATTGCAGAGGACGCGGGTCCCGGGTGGCGCGCACGCGAACCCAACGATCGAAATTCGATTACCGACGATTGACCAGAATCAACCGGAACAGAACCGTGGATATCCACCGATAGTTCCGATCAAGCACGCGTTCTCGATTACCAACCAAATCGATTCGAGAGGCACACACCGAGAGTCTTACACACACCATTACGGACACCCGTGCCGTGCACATTCCACTATTAAATAGAACGTTTTTGTTTAAATCCGAGTCGAATCGGAAATTTGAATACTGTTGTTATTCCTCGGCTCGTCTTATTGACGGGTTTTATTGTGCTCTATCATGCGACGGGAGTGCCGAATATGTTTATTGATTCACGGTACGTCTTCCGAGCTCTCTGAATTTCACACTATACTTTACAATTATGATGGAGGTTTTCTTAATTGCCTATCAACATATTATGAGGCTTACCCGTGCCTAATAACGACAATATGTAACATTGTATTTTGGAGAGTTGCTAGGTCGTAGTATAGTCTATTTTCGTGTACCTATACAAAGAAAACGATTTTATTATTATTTTTTATCTTTTATTACCGTGACTCAAAAGTGTAACAGAAGACATTAATAACAAAACATTGCACACAATCTACCCTTGCAGTACTGCTGACAAACGTTGTACGTACTTTGTTATTGTTATGCTCAAATCGCTTTTTTCCAAAACGCGAGTCTTGCTTCACGGTGCATTACAAAATCATAAAGTAAAATAAAATAATGTTTGTTGTGACAGCGCTTCCCGCATGACAAAACGGCCACATTTATTTCAGATAACAATGTTGTAAATATAAGTTTAATGACCGTGCACACAGTAGAAATTACCCTTGAAGATACATGCGGCGTCTGTGTCGACTTGTCTTATAGTCGATGTTTATGCCTATCGTCATTATTTGAATATAAAATTTTCATGTTAATTTCAACCTATAAGTAATTGAACGATTTTCGAGTATGCACGTATATGATGGACAAATAGCAACCAATAGAGACAATCGGCTACTGACATTTTAGGATTGCTACGCGGCTACGTAATTCGTAGACCCGCTACGGTTTTGCTTCCGTGTTGGCTCAGATTGCAAAATTGATTTGTCTAATTCATAAATTTAATGTTTAGATACTTTCTGGCTAGTAAAATACTTCAGTATATCAGTATTGTACAAAATAACTAAAGTACAAATATCAAAACCAAACAACAAAACCGCAAGACGTTACCCGCATGGCGTTTCTCTCGTCGAGAAATTTGTCATGCTATGAAATACGGAGCACAAAACGGAACGGAATTGAATTTATTTTGCCCCGATGCGGTATAACGATCTAATAAATCGGGAGGACGCGGCCGTAAGTCAGGGTTCACCGCAGCGCCGTAACTCAGGCGCGCAATGTGCCGCGAAATCAATAGAGCTGACAATACGACCCGCGGAAAAACTGCCACCCTGTATTATTTGTAGCCACATTCAAGTCTTTTATGGAACTGTCAAGTCTATGTAATCGAACTGAATTTAAAGTGAACAGTTGTTTCCGCTATACGCTTTATGTGGCTGGTCCAATAAATATATTTTATCTGACATAAAAGCCAAGCTTACAGTACTTAATAAACAGTAGTCTTTATCTATAGAGCAATTATTAAATATCAGTAAGTACGGGGATATTTTGACATGAGCCAGTGTAAATTTCAGTTAGATTACAAGCTGTCAATACTGAGAGGCATTCGTACCGCGAATCGAATAAACTTAATGGAAACACGGCGCGCAATCAAACGGCAAGAACAAGCATAAATTTATTAACGATGCTGAAATATCACCACATAAATCGCTATCTCGCCTGTCAGTTTATCGACAATTATTCTTAATTGGATTATGAAAGCGGTGTGCGCTGTCGCTGAGGGCCTAGAGAACGAGCGACAAGCGATCAAGCGGTGAAAGTACACATTAAGAACTCTATACGGTGATCAAAATAACATTCAGAGATCTTCAATGAAAGAAATATAGTTATTTGTCTCTATTTCTTGACAATTAATACAAAGGATCTTTTCGTAACCTATACAACTAGTAAACCACTTAATTATCTGTAACTATTGACTCATTTATTGCCATTAACTATTAATTCCCATAAATATGATAAATCTACACCCTCGATCTACCTGCCATACATTAGCGTAGTCGCTCTCCGCTCGTGTCATGCGCAGGTTTCCCGAGCGGGCAGGCGCCTCGCAGATCTTGCGGAGACACGACGGGCGCGTCCCATTGGCGGAGGAGAAAGGGGCGGCCCTCCGCGCGCTGCGACCGCCTCGTAGACACTCTCTAACATTCTAACACTGCATCGCAAGCGACAGAAGACCCAAATGTGCATCTCTTATTGTGAAAAGTGGTAAGGTAGACACAAAGTTATAAAAAGATATTTACAATTTCGCAAATCAAATTATTGAAACCCAGAGTCTGCAATCGCCTGTGTGCCTATCTGCTGGTTTTAGAAATGGGCAATATACAAACATGACCTTTTCATCAGCTTTCCTACAAAACGACTGGAAGCGGATTTACTTTCGAGGGCTTGTAGATAACTATGTACCTTTACCTTAGTTACCTTCTGTTACCAACAATGTTCTCGTACCTTCGTCTGTCGCGTCGCCCCACTTATCCTACTTAGTTACTAATCGTAATTGAGTTAAATTCCGACTCAGTTTACTATCTGTTTAACTTGACTGTCGTCACTGTAAACATAGGACATAGAGTAAAGTTAATTTGTCGAACGAGTTACCGTACTAAACCGAAACTTAACTGCAAATTGTTAATTAAGTAAATTGAGTATTAACGGAAACCTTTAATTAATACGTTAAGTTCATTAACAGTGCACGATTAAGTTTATTTCTTAGTTAAATTAAGTTTATTGTTCGGATTAGAGCTCAACGGCTTATTAAAGTTAGTAATGAGTCATGGCTGGCTTTTTTGCTGTGTTCCTATCACTATTGTTTTAAATCTGCGGCCTTCAGAGGTTTTGATGTCTTAATCTTTTGTGTCTGCTTGTAAATAGTGAAAAAACTAATTGCTTCATTACCATCAACTATACATTTTGACCAGGAAGACAGTCGTAGAATTTATAAGTTTGCGTTATAAATGCATGGTAGATAAAGGATTTGGTGTTTAACCAAAATACATAAATGCAAATGAAAATGAAAAAAAAATGGGGGTTCACAAGTTGTAAGGCCCACGAGAATTTATCTAGTTTCGATACTTAAGAACAAAAATATTGGCTTGGCATTATCTATCAATGTAGGCAGATAATAAGCTACTCGAAAAAGTAAAAAAAAACAAATGTTCGGGTGATGACAGGTAGTATTTCAGTGAAAATGGTTGATTTGAGACTTTAAAAAAATCATTTCGAAGCTTTAAGATTTTAATCTTCAGATTTTTTGCCGAAAAAATCATAGGAGCCGGTCCTCATGCAATCCTAACAGATAGCGCAAAAATAATATTGCAAATTTCTTGCTTAATCTGTTTTGGTCCATGGACTTGAAAAAAATTCAAGACTGAAACCAGAAAATTTTAAAAGTGGTCTACCAGAAAAAAAGTTTGGGAGTTTTGACCTCTGTGCTAAAGTATTATTTTTGTGCGTTTGATTTGGTGCACTAAATAACAGTGGGTCTTCATTTTTTCCTGGTTCTATACCTATTAAACGTCATATTTTATATTATCTGTAAATATGCATAATATTCCCAAGAAGATAGGCAGAAAGTACAGAACGCGACCCGCTACGAGACTACGAAAATGCCTACGAATATGTTCACCTTCGAACTTTTTCTGCCCTTAAAAGATATGAACGCACAATTTTATTTTAACCGACTTCAAAATGGATGAGGGTCTTAATTCGGCTGAAAGTTTTTTTTTATTGTTCCGTGTATTTTTAATAAATAAAAAATAACTTTAGAGACTACAAATAATTATGATCTACTCAGCCTATCTGGTCTCCGTGCCATTCTGTCGGCATTTTTCTCATTTGCAAAGATTCCAATTAGATAAAGAACAAAAAAAAAAACAAAAAGTACAAACAAACATAAATAAATCTTCATACAAAATTCACATACAAATCAAGTTTAGTGTTTTAACTAAAAAAGGCGTTTCACTCACAACCTCTTTGTATCAAGTACCGCGAAAACAAAGGCTTATTTATGAAATTCTTCAGAGGATCGTACACAATTAATAGCGGCGTAATAAAACACAAGTCAAAGCCCGCCGGCAGGGACATAACATTAACAGACTAATGGGATAAGATTATGATATTTACAGCTACATGCGGCCGGCTTAAGCCGCGGTCCCACTAAGCGTTTACGCGCGGTAATAGAAACTTTTTACTAGCCCCACTAGCCGTGTGAGCCGACGCGGCTGATATTGAATGTTGTGAGGCTTTTGTTTTGGTGATGGTGGCTTTATGCTCGATGTATGCTGTACTCATCCACGTTATGCGACTGTAAAAGTAGCGTTTCTTCTGTAGCTCTCTAATTATTTTAAGTTCCTTCAAACTGATCTATCATTAAAGAAGTTCCTTTTAAAGGGGTTTTATCATCGATGCTTAAATAGTAGACAACACAACAAGTAAAAAAAGGGAATTTAATTCGAGGGACTTAGTTGAATCCCGAGAAAGCGAAGGATTCTAGAGTAGAATCCCGAGTCTAGCAAAGGATTCTAGATTAGAATCCTGAGCGGAGCGAGGGATTCGAGGACCAAGTTCATTTTTTTTTCACAAGTTGTGTACTCTGCTTTTTACCATTGACAGCGAGAAAATAAATAGTGGTATAGTATTTATTTTTATCACATTTTATTATAGGATATAATAAAACACATATATCTGTAATCTACTTTCCTTTCATAACATTAAAAACTGCTTTCAAAGGTTCAAAATTAAACTATGCCATAGAATATAATGTATTAAATGCTTATTGTACACTATGTGAACTACAGTTCACATAGTGTATAATAAGCTCACCGTGGGACAAGTAGTTTCACTGAAAACTCGTAGTATTGTGGAGCAAGACCGCACCTTATGCAAATGAGGCGGCAGCGGCCAAAGCGTTGCCTAAATATTAGTTTAATATTTGGAAGATTGTATCACGGCCGCACTAGAGCAGCGTTGTAACTTGTATTGTTGGGTACCTTTTGAAAATCCGAGGAACTAGACACGAACAACATGAACCTACTTCATTTAAATGGTTTGCCAAAAAATACACTTGTTTTCCTGGGTCCCATTCAATTACACGTAACTTCATATGCATATACAGGGTGTAAAAGACCTCATCACGAAGCCGTCAACCAAGCATTCTGTACATCAAACTAAGTAACTTTACGCAAAAATTATTGCTGGGAAACAAATTTTTTTTTTGGGGTGAAAAATCATGTTTTGTGGTAGAACTCAATGTAACGCACTCAAAACATTGTGCAGATGGATGGATTGAATAGTACGGGGGTCGTGGAGGTGTTTAAAGTAAAAATCTTACATTAAAAACTTGTATTAAAAAAAAAACTTGTCAAAGAGTTGGAAATTTGACCCCCAATATCTCCGTAACTAGAAGGTTCCCAGGTATGGTGTAGAACAAAAAAATAATCGCAATGACGGGGAGAATAAGTGCCTTTCGGCTTCGTTAAGAGTTGTTTTACAGCCTTTATAATGTTAAATAGACAATGCTAAAGGAGACAGGTGAATATTTTAAACAATATTTTAAGTACCTAATATTACCAATCTCCGCGTTTTTTTTTTTCTGATGGGAAATCATCAAATGACTTCTCCCGCTCTGGGCGGAGCAGGAGGGAGTGTCAGACTTTTACTGACTAAAACCCATTCATGTTCCTTCATCGCCCTTTGTGTTCCGGGGCCACGGTATCTCTTTCGAACAGTCCCGCAACCCCGGCAGGCATCGGTCCTAGCGTCTCAAAGAGAGTCAGCAAAAAGGAAGGGGTCCTTCCTTTTTGCTGACTCTCTTTGAGGCGCGCGTGGAACACGAACGCGCCATCGATACCGCCTGTCGTCATGAGACGGACGGACGGCGAGCTAGCCCATAGCCCACCGTCCACCGGCCCGGGCGTCTCCCGCAGCGGCCGGGACGCTGTGAGGTTCTCTCCCTCTCACGTGCCGCCACCTCCTTCTCTAGCATTACTGCTTCGCAGAAGGAGGTGACGGCGTCTCATTCCGTCTCGCTCCGGACCATGGCTTGCACCAGGGCCGGTGCCAATCTCCCCTTGAAGAGCTATCTATATACTGTGAAACGAAAACTTTTGAGGCTTCACGTCAATTATATAAAATCGAGACTGACCAATGAAAGGTTAGACGAGACGGAGCTATTAGAATAGATAGTTTAGTTTTCAAGTTACAACGCTTGGACATCGCAATGAATAAATTATGTAAATAGTACGAGGCGGGTTCTCGCTTTCTTGTAAATGATTTGGCGTTTTGCGTCTAATGGTCGACTGACCGACGGCCAACTCCACGCACCCGAATCTACATATTAGTGCCACAAATTATTTAATTGCTATTTATAACGTCGCTCTGTTTACACGCGAACTTGAATACATGCACCCAAGCATGACTGGATGAATCAACAAAGGTAATAGGAACTACAAAATATTAGCCAGGAAAACATAAGTAAAACTTTAGACACAATGAAATATTTTCCATTGTCGTTTGTGTGAATGAGCCTTCGAAAATTATTTGTTAAATAAATTGCAAGTTCAACATCAGGCAATTATCTACCTAATTGCAATGTGTTATTACTACACCTAGAGTGTTACAGAATGGTTTTAATTAAAAGATAATGATCATCTTGATTTTGTAAACATTTCGACGACGAGCTCTTTATACGGGCACCATTATCAAAACATTACGGCAATGAGTTTTTACATTAATCCACTTTTTCCACATCGGTCCCCGTGATTTTCGTCAAACAGGTCACGCGTAATGTTTCCATAATTTTGATGACGGAGTGATTGGTTATGGTCTCAAAACCGAAACCATTAAGTTCGCATTCCGGCGGACGTTCGCGGAGAAAAAGAAAACGCCGCGGCCCGAGGTGCAAACAGGGCGGGCCGGTACTTTACTGCGCCACCTCGTTCCGAAAGTAGTGACAAATGGTGGCGGCATCTTTCATCTCCTTACTTTTTCAATATCGCCACGCTTAAATATCGACCCTAACAATCTGATATAAGGCAGCAAACCCGCCAGCCAACTACAGTGATTAACGAAATGATAACGCAATAATGAAATTCGGAAATAATCGCAAATAGCTTTCGAGTGGCTCGAGGGCGGGCCGTGTCTACCTGAATTGAAAAGGCCATTGAAGTATTGCAAATAAATTAAATGCATTTTTCTTCACAGAAGCGTTTCATTAATTTGTGAATTATTTAAATGGCTCCACGCGGAGTTCGTCGCACAAGCGTCCGACGTGGAAACGGCTGTCATATCATGATAAATTCATAGCATTTCCAGTTATTACACAAGGACTCCGCGTAAGGTATGGTTAACGTGCTCACGGAGCTCATGTATCATGCATGCCGCGGATATTTGCAAAATTCACATTGTACTATAATGTGTGTGCAATCCGGTGGCTATTGTCTAAGGCCGATTATTTAAATGGCGACGCATTAAATGGATAGTGCATCGTATACGATAATAGTCCCTAATACGAGATAATTACAGAGAGGAAGCTCGCTGGTTCACAGTAGTCGATGAAGATATAATTCTTCATTGAATTAATGAGGGCGTCGTGCGTGATGCCTCGGTTTGTCGTGCAGCGGTAGGTACGGTACACGGCGCGGCGTCGCGTCGGTGCGCGCTCGGCAATCACTCAGCGCAGTACGTAAGTGGCGCGGTTTGATAGCTCCGAGCATTCACAATTGCTTGCATGCGATGTGACTCCACTAATTGAATACACATTGTATCATTAAATTACTTGGTAGCACGTATACGATGTGCGTTCAGTTTCCTTTTATAAGAACTTAATAGGCAAGCTAGCCTACTAGATTGTTTAATTACTATCAGCGTTTAGTGGCAGGCTATTAAAATTATTATTTATCGCTCACACTTTCCATAATAATAGATGAAATAGAACTCACCGGATAGTTTTTAAATGGGTTTAAAAATTCCCCGTAGTCGGTGCATAAGGTAGCCTCAATTGATAGGTACGAGCAAATTAAATTCAGCCGTTCCCCTTTGTTTGCGAAAGTTGTGTGCTTAGCAGCAACAGCTAACAGCTAATATCTACATATTTACGTCGACGTATTCCTGTTCGTTCGGCACATAAATTACTGCTGTTCGCAATTATACTTGTGACACGTTACACGATGTTTTCAAACATTTTAGATAATATGGACCTTACTGCACTCCCCTTGTGAATAAATATGATTATTTAGAACATGCATGCTAACCCTACCTAACATAATCGATTTCAGAGTGGACGAAAAATTTGTAATTAAGTAAATAGTTGGAAAATTCGTTATCCAATGTGTTCTACTTAAATATTCCCACATGACAGCTACTGATCTGAATATGTAATGAAGAGAAAGTATAATAACGTGTGATAGGGCCTCTCATCTGTAAGTATCACCGATTGATATATTGATTCGTGATGAGAAGTGAGCATCGGTGTCAATCACAATATTTTATTCTATGAGTAATAGTTAATAAAAATGTCGTTTATATCAATGATAAATTACATACAATCGTCGCCTCTGTTTCGTTTGCTATTTAGGTACTCATGGAAAATAAAATCTTCTAAATCGTTGTGAATTTATGATCATAACACAAAAAAAATGTGTTGATGCAGCTGCTCTCCGTAGTATTCGAGTTTTTTTTTGCATTTCCGAGTGGCATTACAAACAACAGTTGCGAGAAAACTGCACATAACGTGCTTTGCCAGAAAATAAATAGACTGTCATCGATAAATAAATTTAAATTTAAAGGTTAATATTAATTCCGACTTTTCCCTCTGCAGCAAAGTACTAGAATAGCTGATGTTTACGATGCCTATCTAAGCTCAGTCAATGTAACCATTTATAATGTTTAAAAATCGCATCTCATCGTGCATAAGTAATGACAGGTTGGTTATAACCGCTCCCAAGCATTATAACTACTCGTTTCCTCAGTTGACTCTTAATTGCCGCTTACAGGGGATAATAGGCAGATATACTCCATCTTACCTTCCAATGAACACCGAGAAAATAAGTAACTATAAACAGCCTATTTAGCCACTGTTCACGGTGATTTGTAGAATGGCTTGATTTTCTTAGCAGATTATCATGAAATGTTTATATATAAACCCACGGAAAAAGAATGAACTCAAATTTCTGGTATCTACGGTTGGGTAAGTATTTTAACGGCAAAGAGCAGAACTTTTAAGCGCCGATATGTGACAATATACACAATTAGAAATATGTACTTAAGTAGAGTAAGCTTTTCTTATGAATACCTTACTTCCCATCTTATTTGACTTTGATTTCCACAAAATTTACTCAAGAACGAATCCTAAAGTCAACGTCGGAGTAGCACACAAACTTCTTCGACTTTCATAAAACTCCACAACATGAGTGTCTACGAGTACCAGCCCTGGATGTTCTCAAGTTACCTGCATTAGTTATTAAGCGGGCCCTTTGCAGTATATCGCGCAATCTCGCCGGTAATTGCCGCTTTACCGGCGACGTCGAAATTTTAATTAGTTGGCGAAAATAAGCGAGCGGGAATGGCGGCTCATCCATCAGGGGATCAGCAAAGAACTTGTTTACACTGGACGAGTGGACTTGCTCTAGTGTAGTTGTAAACTTGTAATTATGATGCCACTGATATCGGGGATCGATTTTAATTGAGCTTGTGATGGTTTTTACTACGTTCTATAAAAGAAGAAGTTTTCTATCTATTAATAGTTCCAGTTAGTTTCCAGGTCATGAGGTCCTGGATTCGATTCCCAGGTCGGGTAAAGTGTTATTGGGTTTTTCCATCAAGAATTTCTCAGTAGTAGCCACGGAGTCAATAGGCTCGCCCCCTATTGCATGGAACTACCCCGATTCGGTGCAGGAACCTCCCGAAACAACCGTGTCCGGTGAGGACCTGCGTCAGGCGGAAGGTGAGGACGCCGTGGCGTCTCTCAAGCCACTCCTCAAAGAGGGGAATTACCGCCATTATTGTGGCGAGCCCTGCACGGGGTTGCGACAGTCGCTCTCTCCATGTCACCATGAGATCCCGCCGGAAGTCTGTCCGCTGAGCGACAATTTGCCGCGGCAGCGGAGTTTCCCCCCGGCGCGGCGTAGCGCCTCCGCGCGCCTGTTATGCACTTGCGTGAGGACTATTGCCTCCAGATCCCATGGCAGATTAAGCATACTCCTTACAGCGCTAACGTTTATTCAACATAGAAGCAGTATCTGCTTTATAAATAAAGTAAAAGTAAAATTGTTTAATTCTCACCATTATAAAGTTACAATTTACAATGTTGTTTACTTAGTTACAATTAGTAGGTATTGACATTAAAATTATTAAAATTGTTTTTATTTGTGGTGGCTATAACGAGGTTCACAGAGTTTTGACCCTACCCCCTGAACTAGGCGGGAACCTGTATCTCAGAGGATAGTGTTCAGCCATTTACATTCTGATTCTTCTTAGGAAATTATTTTGTATGTCGCTGATAAAGATAAAGTACCATTAAAAATGCGAGGGTTTGTTGGTGAGTTTAAAGATACGAGGTGTGAATGTAGGTATATGTGTTAATATGAGTGGTGAATTAGAGGAATGTGTGTAAGTGAAGAGAGAGTGAGTGAGAGGTTGAGTGATGTGGGAGTGTGTGTGTGCGATGTAGTAAGTAAGGAAAGTGTATTTGTTTGTATGGTAGGTAGAAGATTATACATGAAGGGTCATTAGGTTTTCAGTGTCTTCGTAGTCCAATTGTAGTAAGTGTATTTTTAGCTTATTCTTGGCTTCATGACTGCTAAGTCTTATTTAATTTGTTTTTTCGTTTATAATGTTACCGTTTTGCAAACTTTGTGCTGTGTGGGACATTTGGGCAAGGTGCTGGATATCTGCGGCTACCAGTATCAGGAGGCGGGAGAACTGTCCGATGGCTTCTCAGAACTGATGCAGCACAAAAAGCTGTCGAATTGTTAGCACCTGACATTCTGAGTACAGCTGTCTATTTGGGTATCTAAAAGGCTCCCTTTTTATAATTTACAGAACAGCTCTTTGGGCTCGTTTCAAGACTAGAAAATTCGTTTTTGTGGCTCCACCCCACACAGGATTGCAATAATTTATGATAAATTGACACAGAGCGATGTATATTTTTACAAGAAGCACTTGTGATGCAGATTTTCTGAGAGTTTTAAACAAGAAGATCATGTTTCTTAACCTTGTCATTACTTTTTCAAGTTGTTTATCCCATCTTAGGTACTCATCAATTTGAACGCCTCAATTTCTGACAACACTGGCAGGTGTAATAGTTTTGCAATTACAGTTTTGTGTTTTATCTAAACAAGTGTGTGCAATTATATTATACTCATCAGGTGGTTTGTTGTTATTTCTGATTTTGAAGGTTACATAATTAGTTTTGTCTAAATTAAGTGTCAGTAGGTTGGAGTTGAGCCAGCGCATTATTCTTCCAAGGCAGCCTTCAGCCATTTGCTTTACTAGAGCCCAACTAGAACCATGAACCACAATGGCAGTGTCATCTGCGTACGTATAAATTTCTGCATTTGGTGTGGACATTTTACAGAGGTCGTTTAAATAAATTTTGAAAAGGGTTGGGCCTAAAACACTGCCTTGTGGCACTCCCAAATTGACAACTTGTTCGTTACTAAGACCACTAAACCAATTTGTACTTGTTGCGTCCTATTAGTCAAATAGTCCTTAAACATCTCAAGTGGTTTTCCCCTGACACCTATTGACTCTAGTTTGGCCAGCAGGATGGGGACAAAGACCGTGTCAAAGGCTTTTGCCATATCCAGGAAGATGCCAAGACATTTGTTTTTAGCATCCAGTTGTCTTGCAATGAATTGCGTCAGATCTAGTACGGCATCCACTATGGATATGCCACTTCGGAAGTCATACTGATTATCCGCAATAATGTTGTGACTGTCCATAAATCCGTTTAGTCTGGAGTTCAGGATTTTTTCCAGTATTTTAGACAATGCGGACAACACCGACATGGGCCTATAATTAATGACGCAGTCTCTGTCCCTTGTGTATAGGGTGTACCAGAGCTTTCTTAAGTGCTTGAGGAAAAACACCCATGTTTATAGATCTGTTAATTAAGTGTGTAATGAGGTAGTAATCAATACGAGACTCAAAGCAGTCGCATAAAAAAATGTGAACATAAATCACATAAAACCTTAAAATAAATAAAGTGACTAAAATAATTATCAGTTCAGTTCGTTCAGTCTATCGAAGAATAAATGATGTTCAATTTGTTTAATCAGAACCAGTTCCTAAGCTAATAAGTTTGCAATTTCTATGACAAACTGGAAAGGGGTCGTCCTTTAATCACGTGAGGTTCGAACATGTGCGAATTTGTGTCAAAAAAACGTTTTATAGGGTCTCGTACTTCAAAAGGAAAAAAACGGAACCCTTATATTATCACTTTGTTGTCCGTCTGTCTGTCAAGACCCTTTATCTCGAGAACCCGTTTAGGTATCAAGTTGAAATTAAAATCATATACTCAGTTCTACAATCCCTTGAAGCTTTGAAAAATTAAACTTCCAAGTTAACGTAAAAAAGATACGACCGTTAATGCCGAAAAAATACTAATATTTCGACACTCACAAGGTAATCAAAATTTATAAGGTACTTTACGTTGACCTAGAAATATGAAATTTGGCAAGTAATATCGTTTTATACTACAGGGAAAATCTGAAAACTATACATTTGTAATCAGATCATAAAAATATCATCTTTATTTAAAGTATTTATTAACAGTAAAATATGTACGGAACCCTCGGTGGGCGAGTCCGACTCCCACTTGTCCGGTTTTATTTAATTAAACGTGACATCTATGATCAGAGACCCAGATTGGTTGCACATAGTTCGATCTGTGAGAAGTCTACTCTCTATCTACTTCATGGCAAGTGTCATACATATACTCTACGCCATAAACACAGGTTTCATTTGAAAGTTAATCAAATACGAGCCATTCTGAGTGAAACAGTTCTGCACCATATATGGGCACATACTCGATACTACATTACAATAGTACTTGCTATCTACAGCACGTTATGCAACCGATATCAACCAAATGAATAAGCATAAGAATTCAGGTTGTTGCAAACGATTAGTTATCATATTTATTATAATAAACATTTACGTTTTTATATCAATTTGTTTTAACAGCGCTACAAAATTGCAATATATGGCAATGTAATTTTGGCATTTTTATTGCAAGTTGTATAAAGGTGGACTGAGTTTTAGTTTAACTTTTGCTTTGACTTGTAGTTGGTGTCGTTAAATGTTTTTGGGATGATCAAGGCTTTGCGATAATAGTTTAATCTCCCACAAAAACGCAAATAGGTACTTTTTACAACTTTACTCATATGTCGCAGCCAACTCGTATAACACGCCGTTTAACATAATGGCACGCCGGATTGAAAAACGCCGCCGTTATGTAATACGGCGTCCTCACGTTCAGCCGGATTGTGGTGGCGATACGTTCGACAAAGCGGCGTCCAACGCTAAGCCGTATTGTCAGCAATTCCGATACTTGAAATAACCCTCTAAAATTGTCGTAAAAGTCTTGCTAGCATGGCATAAGGAGCGTAGGCCGAAGGCCAGCGGAGCGACGACGACATTTGTGACAGAAAGTGGGTGTGTAATTTAAACATAAAACGACGGTATTTTTCAATCCGGCGCGCCAATACGTAAAACGGCGTGTTATACGAATTGGCTGCCACACATACGTGAGTACAATGACAATGCCTTTTATTTCGACAGTTCAACCATAGGTAGCTGTAGCCATAATATACATACATGTACTATATCTATGAAATATAATACTAATACTTCATATTCATATTCCACGCATAGTTCTGTAGTATTCCGACTCATCATTCTTTTACCCTTGTCGCAATTTATTTGAGGCCCGCTTGCATAATTCTCTTTTAGTCGTCATTTAAGCATTCACACCCTTTCTGGCCATGTATGAATACGTACGTTCCAACGAAAATGCGAAATTTTAATTGAATGGAAATTCATTAGCAATTTATCATGAGACGTCTTCTATAAAGTCGCGTGGCTTTTATTCAAATCAGATGCATTCGCATTAAACCCCACTAACAACCTATTTTGGGGTAGAGTTTATATTTAGCGTGTTAAGCGAATAATCTACCAAATGGTTCAACCTCCGTTTTTGTGTACTTAAATGTGTGAAACTCGTTAGTGTAGTGGTTGCAAGCGCGACTGCTGATCGTGAGTTCCTGTTTGATCTTCAGGTCAGGCAAAGTGTTATTGGATTTTCAACAGGAACCGCGGAGACTGGATTTCTACCGGATTGATGGCAATAGGCTTGCTACTAACACATGTAAGGGGCACGCCGACTTACCTAAACATAATTAGTGAATTGTGGATGTACTACGTATTAAATACACCTCTTTGAGGATTACAAGCGTGATCTTATGTAATCATGTCTTATGTTCGCGTTCTGTTAATCGTTTGTAAGGGTTTGGGAGGATAAGGATTTATGACCTGCTCTATAAATAATACCAGTATTTAAATTAATCGACATGCTAACCTTGCCAAAAGTTTCGAGCCCCCAAAAGAAAACTGGAAATAATTATGAAGTCTAGTTAGGGTTCCGTAGTCAACTAGGAACCCTTATAGTTTCGCCATGTCTGTCCGTCCGTCTGTCCGTCCTCGCTTAATCTCTGTGACCGTTAGCACTAGAAAGCTGAAATTTGGTACCAATATGTATATCAATCACGCCGACAAAGTGGTAAAATAAAAATTGGAAAAAAATGTTTTATTAGGGTAGCCCCCCTATATGTAAAGTGGGAAGTGATTTTTTTTTAATTTCAACCCTAACGTGTGATATATTGTTAGAAAGGTATTTAAAAATGAATAGGGGTTTTCTAAAATCATTTTTTGATAATGTCAATAATTTCGGAAATAATCGCTCCAAAAGTAAAAAACAATGTGTGTCCCCCTCTAACTTTTGAATCATAAGTTTAGAAAATATGAAAAAAATCTGAAAAGTAGAACTTTATAAGGACTTTCTAGGAAAATCATTTTGAACTTGATGGAAACAACAGTTTTTGTACAAAAAAGATTTAAGTTGGGTTACCACTTTTTATGTTCGCGCTCCAGCAGCGCTCCGCGATCCTGCAACTGCTCCAATGGATACGTCGCGCGCACTTCTACATGCGCTCCCCTTTGACACACTTCGCTCCCCTTTGTGTTCGCGCTAAAAACCGTCACGAGTCGGAGCGCCTGCCGCGGAGCGTGCAATGTTGCACGCTCCGTGTTCGCGCACGTACCCACTACCGGGAGCAGTTGCAGGAGCGCGGAGCGCTGCTGGAGCGCGAACATAATGGATACCCACCTTTAAACTCATAAGTGGGAACACTTATTGTGACGGACGGAAAACTACGGAACCCTACACTGAGCGTGGCCCGACACGCTCTTGATCGGTTTTTTTTTGTAGAATTTCAGTCAGCTATCTTTACTGTAACAAATCATCATCATCATCATCATTTCAGCCGAAAGACGTCCACTGCTGAACATAGGCCTCCCCCAAGTGTCCCACATTGACCGGTCCCGTGCGACTCGCATCCAACGGATTCCCGCAACCTTCACCAGGTCATCGGTCCACCTAATAGGAGGTCTTCCAACGCAACGCCTTCCGGTTCGCGGTCGCCACTCCAGAACTTTTCGGCCCCATCGGCCATCCGTTCTGCGAGCAATGTGCCCTGCCCACTGCCACTTAAGTTTGGCAATTCTTCGTGCTACGTCGGTGACCCTGGTTCTCTTGCGGATGTCTTCATTTCTGACTCGATCACGCAAAGAAACTCCGAGCATAGCCCTCTCCATTGCCGTTTGGGTGACTTTAAGCCTTCTGATAACGCCCATTGTGAGCGACCACGTTTCACATATAGCAACAAATAGTACGCCAAAATTCCTCATCAATTAACTTTTACCAAATTATTTATAACTTAATAAATAGTTATAGTTAAATGTAAATTACTATCTTCTTTATTAACGTTCTCAAAGTATATTTACAATTTACAAATTTATTAAAATAAACTAAACTAACTAAAACTTAAAAAATGGCGTCAAAAAACTCCTCCTCAACACTGTCAACTGGTAATGTCCCCAAGAGACTGGCGGCGTTACCAATGTTGCCTTAGCTACATTATGTTGCTGTAAGTTGCAAAATAATATCCAAATTTTGTTTTCATGCCATTTTAAAACAACATAATTTACCTTTTTAAAAACAGCAATAAGTAACTAAAGACCATTCAACGCTATTACTAAATGTATGTACTGTACTTAGCACTTAAAATTCATTGCGTGTCGCCAACTATAAAATTAATGTAATTACCGCAACTAAAAAGTGTAGTACCGTGTACCTAGGTTATATCTTAATTTCACTAGAAATTGATTAACTTGTGCGCAATAAATAACATATTCTTACTAATACAAAATGTGTGTGAAAATGTCTCCTACTCTTCTTTATGACATCATAAATAAATTGTTTTAATAAAATATGAGGTTCCCATCCGATTAATCTGAGAAGAAACATTTTACAGTTACAGTTTATTTTATAGTCCAGACATAATATTGCTCAGCTCATACGAGGACCACGCAGATGAGAGAGAGAGAGAGAGAGATGATGAGTTGTCAGAGATGATCTTTCGAGGACAGAAACACACAAATTTGAGTGGACCTATCCAGTCAGTGCATGCATTTGTCAATAATGGTAACACACTTACTATAACATATAAACAATGTTACGGTAAGTGTGATTAATTGAAAATGATTAATAATTATCCATCAAGGAGCTTAACAGTGTGAATGAAACCATGGACACCATCTAGTTTTTAAAATATTCCGTCGACAGCAAGCCTACATGCTGTTTTAGCGAAAACTGCCACTTAAACACAGGCACATGCATGACGCACAGCTATCTAAACAAGCAGCCCATGCAAACGTGTAATTTTCTCCCGAGTTATCTATGAATATCTAATAAGATTCGTACCGACTTAGCTGTACAATTTATAGGATGCAGGAAACCGTAGAAGCTGTGAAACGATTTTCGTCTTGTCTTTAGGTTAATTATATGTACTAGCTATTGTATATAGCCAAAAGGAGAAGTTACTCTTGTAATCGAAGCTTATTTTTTACCTAGGCTATTTTTGGGTGCTTTGCATTCTGCTGCTCATAGGTCCTGGGTACGACTTTCCGGTAGGGCAAGTCGCCATCAGTAGCAGTTTTATGCTCGGGTAAATGGTAGGCAGGATCAGGATAGTAACATGGGACTCAAATGAGCAGCTTCAGCTATAGGTACCTCTATACCTATCATAAAGTGTAAGAGCCCTGAATCGAACAGGCTTGAAGTCATTGGAAGAGGCACAGGTGTGAGAAGACGCAGGTTTCAGCAGCAGTAAAAGTGAGTATTTTAATAGCAATAAAAATGTATGACAAATTGTTAATAATGATATTAATAGTGTTAGAAGCAAAACAGTAGTCACTAATATAAAAATAATAATAAGTGTTTTTAACATCAATCACATAACGCAAGATATAAATGCGTTCTTAAAAAGACATAAACCTCTATCGCTTGATATTTACGTGGTAACGACCTTATAAAGCGCGTTATAAACAAAAATTGTCGACGCGCGCAGGTATCAAAAACTTTAATTGGATGGTACAAAATCTAATCAAATTTTATTGGCGGGCAACACACAGCTAATCAAAAATAAACATAATTTCGTAATCACACCGAAGTAACATGTTTTATTCATTACTTTAATTGTTTTAATGACGTGCCTCGTACTAATTGAACTTGCCAAGTTAAAATAGCAAAAGCCGTAAAAACATATTGATTGATAATTTAATTTGATTATAAAATTATATTTTAATCCTTCAACGTGTCGATATTGAAATATTGACATTTAATTGCGATGCGTTTTTAATTTTTATGTTATTTAAAAGTTAAATTTTGTTATTCACGTTTTGTCCGTGTTTAAATTCGCATAGTTTCTATTTAGAAAACTGCAAATGTCGCCAAACATGGGCACTTAATTAAAGAGGAAAGTCTAAAAAGTAACTAATTAATTCGATATTATTAAACAAGACCAAGTATGGGCGATTTACGCACGTATATATGATAAACATGTTTGTTGATTTATACATTTAACTTTATTCGAATAATAAATAATTTATATGAATGAGCAACGCTAAAACAATGCATATTTCTGTCTGTAAAAATAGTGACATAAACAGGGTAAAATATAATATTTACGTGGAAACATTATTATTATGTATTAATAAATCTATTCAATAAATTTAAAGAAACCATCGTTATTTTGTTGGTTATCAAACGAATTGGACAGATTTGTCATAATCATAATCATTGATTCATTTGCGAATATGGGTACAAAATAAAAGGTCTTTAATAAACATTAGCCATATCCTACCTTAAGGCATGCAAATTTACTTACATTATATAAGTTTGTCCTGTAAATATTCAGTGACAGAGTAATATGCTTTTTTTTTTGTAACAGTGTTTTGACATTGTTTTTAAATAAATTCATATCATTTATCTCCAGGAATGAGTTTGGTAAATGGTTATATATGCGTGGAGCCATACATAATACACTTTTATTTAATAACGCTGTTTTATTTATTGGTAAGCATATTTTGAACTTTTGTCTTTTCTTATGTAATTTACTAAAGAGGTTTGTAATTTTTTTACAAACATTATAATATTTAATTTAAAAAATGATGGTCTGCAACTGTCTGTTACTTTTATACTCGTGATGGCTAGTATATATTTCTTCTGGGCTCTAAATACCGCTTCTCTATTAGTAGAATTACCCCAAAAAATAACACAATACTTTAGAATAGGTGCAACATTTGAACTTAAACAAATATTCAGGACTTCTACAGTCCTGTAGGAAGTACTGACCATTTGTTTAAGTTTAAACAATGCATAAGAAAATGTATTTAATCTAGAGCATAATGTATCTATATGTACTTTAAAATTTGAATTATTATCTATCTTTACACCCAGAAATCTCGTAACGTCTACTTCCTGGATCTTATTATTTCGGTAATTTATGTTCATGTTTGCTATTTTACTTGCTCTACGTCTAAATGTCATGAAATTCGTTTTGTCGAGATTTATGTGTAAATTGTTTGATGTCAACCACTTTATAATGCTGTCTAAAGTCATATTTATCTCAGGTTCCATGGGGAATTTATTATAATTATTATTTGTAAATAAGGATACTAACTTTACTGTAAAACTTGTGAAATATTTGACGAATGTTATTCGAAAAATTATTATAGATCTAAATACTTATTTGGTTTCCATCACCAACTGAAATAGATATACTGGTAAACATGAACTTTCTAAAAACTCTACTTACCCTACAATGACTAACATGGTGTAAAATGGCTTGTCTGCATCCCCTACTCTATGGGTTACAATGAAATTAAGTTGAAGTTGTACAATTAAATTAAACTTTAGTAGGAAACCGACTTTACAAACAACAATTTTTTTTAGTCTTCCTCTACTCCTATCGCCATCCACATTAATACTCAAGACTTTCCTTGCGACATTTCCCTCATTTCGTACTAAGACAACTGATTACCAAACAACGTTTCAGTCCCAGCGCCACTTCAGACTTCCTCTTCTGTACTCATTTCTAATTCCATCCAGTCGTGTAGCACCACATATCCCCCTTAGCATTCTCACTTCAGCCAGATGCCTTTCATTCATCCCTCAAGCAAGTTGTATAAATGTACTCACGCAGTGTCGAAAGTTGCTCAAGTGTAAGTGCAAGAGGTGTACTTGGAGTGGCTGGTAGTAATACGTTTTCACTTGACTAACTGACTAATAATGAGATGGCTTGAGAGCCATGATGAGCAGTTGGCAGGTCTGTAATCAATTAAACTATCAACTCAGTTTTGTATTCTCGAAGACTGAATTCAATTAAATGAATGTATTGTGTGCGAGTGACTGTGATGACTAACGACTGCCGCTTTATTGATCGCCAGTGAGACGGCTTTGTTAATAACAAAGTGTTCAAAACGCACTTTCAATTCATCAATCTCATCAAAACAATGGGATTAAATAATTACACTAGCGCAACAAATCGTGACCGCGTGCCGCCAATAAAAAGTTGAGTACAGTGCGATTATCCGATTACACACATAACACTCTAATAACAAGGTGGTGTCTGAAACAGGACCATTTAACAATATTGTCTCTGACCAATCGGCGCGTGGTGAGCCCGGCGTGGCGGCGCGGCGGCGTCACGCACCGCCCGAGCGTGTCACTGCGCACATTCGCCGCGCGTTATTGCTGCCTCGCACGACTTTGCCGTCATTTGTATGAGCGTAAAGAAGGCGCTCGTTTATCGAGAGAGCCACGAACAAAAGCGCTTACGCCTCGTCTTAATTAATATGATTAATGAGGCGAGGCCGCGGCGCGTTTTGAACTCGCGTTACTGTTGTAATCGAGAAATAAATTAATTTTATTAGTAGTCCTTCCTAATAGAATACGAGCATCGAGGGCCGCGTCGCGTCGCTCCCAAACGACTTTGACGATACCGTGTTTTCCCGGTTCGTTACGTTTCTTTAATTTAAAAATTGGGCGTTAAAACTCACCGATTATAATTTAAATTTATGACATTATGCATAATATAAAGGCATATAAAAAGGAAATTGTGACGCGTTATAGTGGGGCGTCACTAACAAGGCACATGTCTGAACACACCTTAATGACTTTAACTATAATTTCATTTCATTAAAATTATTTTATCAAACTGCTACTTACAACATCAATTTAGATTCATTAATATTAACATAATTCGATTGCTCGCAAAGCACTAATTTATTACAGCTATGAATCTACGTTACTACTATACATACGCGTACCTAACACTTATACTTACAGCTACGCATTAGTGGTAAAATAATTTGAAACTATTAGAGGAATTCGCAGTAAAACAAATAGTATTCGCGCAGACGTGTTACCCTTTCAAAATATAGGTATCTATTTATTTTCCCATGTTTCTAAGCTAACGCGGTGTCGTTCTTTGGGCGATAGACTTTGTGTCTTGTGCGGTGGTGTGAGGGTGCAGATTAGAGGTGCGCGTGCGGCGGTTCTCTCGCGCCTCGGGCCGAGATCGTGGCGGAGATAATTAGAGGCCGCGGCTCTGTGGGAGCCATAAAAACGGCAAATTGACCGGCGGGATAACCAGAAAGGCACAATGTGTTAGATAATAATTTCCAAATTACAGGTTATGTTGGTTCGCGAGCGAGGCGAGGCTGGCTCTTTTTTCTCGGACGCCGACTGAGGTGCTAAGGGCAGCCTAATTATTATTTGGGTACCAGAGCGAAGATTTTAGTGCAGCTGCTACCTGTATCAATATTTATTATTAAAAAAGATCAAACGCCAATTTCGATGGAATCCAATTTTTATCAACCAATTAATGTTGCTACAAATAACTCATCATACGATATGTTCGTACGACAAGGAATAAACAATCTACTGATAATAATCATAAGCAGTAAAATACATCAACAAAATTGCCACAGTTAATTTTTACAGGTTTTAAAAATGCATGTGCATTTTGCCACACAATTTGGTAAAATTGCGTAAGTGCCAATCATTAACCATCCATAGAAAATAAAACGTGTGAATAAAAAAATTACCAAATAAGCAACTTATGAACTTACACAGTATAAAAACGCAGCATCACCTACAGACAAGAAGACGCTACATTCCGATACAATATGGAGATGGTCCCCAATTCCTAAGAACTTGTAAGACAATCGATGGCAGGACAGGAGCGAGGGGCGCCGCGCGAGGAGCGCCGCCATTGGCGCCCGAGCGCTCCGCCCCACGCCTCCGACTACTCCTAGATTAATGTTTTGTTAAAGGGAGCATAATCTCCTAAGATGTGATGAAATATGCGAGCTGCAGCATCCGACACGCTAATGCAGGTAATGGCGCTCGTGAATCCATCCTTGTTTGTAGTGAACGAATCTAAGTACTTTAACTTCAAAGTTTCTATAGTTTGGTTTTAGATTAACTTGGGAAGTTGGAATATTTTCTGAAAATAGGGCTTTTCCTTGGTTTAAGTTTAAGGTTTTTATCTTGACATTTCCATCGTATCTGCTCTATACGGAAAATACCTTAAATCTAAATCTGAAAATGTCTTTCGATGTATTGTTTCATCATGTAAACAAAAACCCACATCGTGGAAGCCAAGACTTTCAATTTGAAATCAGCTTTGTTTTTATTTACAGCATCTTAATTTTTAGTCACGACTCTCAATAAAATTGTAGCTTCACTTTACAGTGCTTTCTGTAAATGAAATTCCATTTTTTCAGCAAACTATTTGAAGTATCAAATAAGAAGTATTAAATTAAATTAACCCACCTCTTTAATCAATAAAATTGGAATCAAATACTGCTGGCTGAAATTGGTAAAAAATATGAGGATGCCATTAACTTTCATTTCTGTTTTTATTTTTTATTACCTAATGGCCTAAAAAAAACAAAAAAAGGCCTGCATACATTTCATTGAGCATTTTTTTTAGTTTTACCAAAGAGGTCACTTTAAATTTCCTGCAAAATTGAAACACGGATTTCTCATAGGGACTTGAAGCCATGTGTCTGTTTAAATTTTTCATGAGGATTCTTAATCCTACGAAAAGAACTGACGTTTTGAAACATGCAAATATTTGCATGTTTCAAAACGTCTTCTTATGACTTTTCATGTCATTTGCGCCTTCTGTTGTTGCTGTAAAAGTCGAATATTGGGAAATCTTAGGTTTTACTGGTATGTCTTTGAATTTACCAACCGGTGTTGGTAAATAAAAGGCCTGAAACTTACAAAGTTTTTTCGAAGTTGTACCATTACAATGATGAACAATTAATTATAAAGTATTTGAATAAACATTATAACTTTTATGATGAAATAACAACGTACAGATATTCTGTTACCTTTTCTGCAGCTCTTGACTTGACTCGTAAAACTGAGTCCGCGTAACACTGGTCAGTTTCCCTCACTCGTCATTTTATGTAATTCGACACTTTCGTTGATTCGTCACTTTTGCTGATTGGACAGTTGTGTGAATTCGACAGTTGCGTCAACTCGACAGTTTCCATAATTTGCCAATTTCTCTCGTCACTTAAGTGTACTTAAGTGACGAGTCAACGAAATTGGCAAATTCGCTCGGAAGAAAAAATATAATAAACAATTAATGTGGATATTTTAAAAGAATAATTCTGACAAATCTATTGAAATAAATAAATACAATAAGTCAGTTTGACACATTCATAAAATGAGGTTGTATTATATTTCATATCCATTGTTATAAAAGGTTAGTTGTAAAATAGACCAACTTAAATCCCATCGTCATAGATCCAGCTATTTATTACTCTTATTCCTCTTTCCATGCTGTAAGGTTGGAAAACTCACTTCAACCTTTCCTTCATCATTCGGGATTTGAGTGAAAAAGCATAATCTTTCCTCTCATTTATGATTTATTACGTACATGTCTATTTTTATTTGTTTATATATCTTAGTATTATATATTTAAACAAGTATATATTAATATTTACTTATATTTATATTCAATGTTGTAGGTTAAGTTAGGTTTAGGTTGACGACGTAAATAACGCCCTACTGCAGGTCCACAATTGGTTTACCGCCAATAATTTAGTACTAAATGGGAAAAAAACTAAGTGCATTAGATTTGCTCTACCAAATGTCAAAAGTAGTGATTGTGACTTAGTATTGAATCAAGAGAAACTAGAATTTGTCGATAAAACGGTTTTCTTGGGAATCACGCTCGATTCAAGGTTACAATGGGGTCCTCATTTAACATCTCTTGCAGGACGGCTGAGCTCAGCAGCATATACTGTTAGAAAAATCCGTCAATTTACTGATATTGATACCGCGAGGCTAGTCTATTTTAGTTATTTTCATAGTATTATGTCATACGGTATTTTACTATGGGGACGGGCTGCAGACATCGAATCTATATTTATTCTGCAGAAAAGAGACATCAGAGCTATTTATGAATTACGTAGACGCGATTCTCTAAGAGAACTGTTTAAGAAAATTAATATCATGACAGTACCTTGTCAATACATCTATGAAAACATCATGTACGTTAGGAAAAATCGGCATTTATTCAGTAGAAGAGGTGACAGACACCACTATAACACTAGAAATAGGGACCAACTAGTTCAGCCAGGTTTCAGGCTTGCTAAAGTAGATTCATCTTTCATGGGGTATTGTTTGAAATGTTACAATAAAATACCTCCCCACATTCTTCAACTGAACGAGACGAAATTTAAATCCTGTATAAAACGCACACTATGTAGGCAAGCATATTATAAGCTGGGGGATTACATTGATGATAAAAATGCTTGGCTAAATGCTGGTCCTGCTCCACAACTATAGGGGCAAACTAAATTGATTGTACTGGTCAGGCATTATTTGAGTCTATCGACACGCAAAGAAGAAGAAGAAGATTTGATTCCCATGTTGATGTATTGTGGAAGCGGCAGAAGATTGTAAAAATATACCTACTTGCATTGTGTAGATTCCAGTTCTTAGTATTATATAATTGCATAGCACATGTGTGAGTACTTTGTATTGTTCAGCCACCATTTACATTTAGTTATCTTTTATTGACTTGAATATGCCTTGGTGGCTGAGAGAATGTCATGCTCACTCAAATGTCTCGCTGATGGTGGCGGGTGTGTTGGGTCATTTAATTCCCTTCAATATGGTTGAGTTGAATGGCGCCGATGCGCGCGTCATGTTCGTGAGCGGGCGCTGTCAGTTGGGACTGGTCATCTCTTGGCTGCCAGGGTTCATTTTAATTCGTTTGTTGTTAAATTGTTGTCTTTTTCTACTCTGGACGCTCTTAATGTGCACGTCTTTCTACATCGTTCTCACATATATGTATAATTTCAAAATTAATTATGTAACCAAGATTTTGTAACAATATTTTGATTCAAAAGAGTGTCCATGGAGTTTCTTGCCCGTTCTTCTCCATAGAGATCTACGCTAGGGAATGGGCAACTACAGTACTTTCTGACTCCTAAGACACAGGCACATACACCTAGTTTAGGAGTCAGGGAATTAAAATTATTGTGTCCTAGCTATAAGCCTTATATGCTCTTAGTTTTTGGTTCTTGTTATAATTATGATGGCTTTTGGTGAAAATAAAGAATTATAAAAAAAAAAGTATTTTCTCAAGTTATTATGCCTTGTGACTGGGACTGTAGCTTTGTTTTTTATTTGTAATTTTGACATTCAAAATTGCCGTAATGGTCTAATTGAAATAAATGCTTTGAGTTTGAGTTTGAGTTTGAGTAAGGCAGTAAGGTAACAAATTATTCTCTTACTTTTCTCACACACTATCGTCTACAATTTTTTCATTTCCCCTTTTGCAGGTCAGCTGGCAAAAGTTTTTTAAGAAATAAGCAGTACTCTGTACTCAAATATTATGTTATTTTTCTGTGTTTTCCTTTGTGTTTCATTAAATAGTAAAATAAAGAAATAGATCTCGATACATATTAAAATTAACAAACATTTTCCTACCGACTGTACTTCGACTGACGAATTAGATAAATGTGACCAATCGACGAAACTGGCAAATTATGGAAATTGTCGAATTGACGCAACTGTCGAATTCACACAACTGTCCAATCAGCGAAAGTGACGAATCAACGAAAGTGTCGAATTAAATAAAATGACGAGTGAGGGAAACTGACAAACTAAAACTACATTATTTTCAAAATTTGTAAAATAAACTTAAATACTTTGCTTCTCGCACACTTCACACTTTTCTTACTTTGGCTCAGTTAATTATTATTCTTTGATAGTTAATATCATTTAAAATATTAAATTTATGGACAAAGAACGAACTACGGTCTAGCTAGAAGCATGAGATAAGCACTCAATTTGGGTTGGATTTTAGGATTAGACTGTAAGGGCAAATAACCGTTCTAGTTACAGGAAAAAGTTCTTAGAAGACTGCCCGTAACTTTTTGAGTAATTTACGGCTTACGGCATTCACATGTTTCTTAGAGATTTGTCCAACAGAGGTTAGAGTACATACTAGGAAAGACACAAATTACAACAAAGTAACAAATTACAACAAAGTAATTAACATTACATTTCGTAATTTCGTTCGAGTCCGCATAACACTGGATGATTTATCCACACCTCAGTTACTTTTTGTTGACCAACGTTTCCAAGTGTTACTGAGCAACATCCGATAAGAAAAAGTTCTATAATGTTATTACCTATATGTTGCTGTGTTGGTATATGTTAAGTAAAGTTGCCTAACTTTTGAAAATAGTCAACTTGTGGTAACATTGTTAGAGAATGTTACTATAACAGAACAAATGCTGTGCAACTAGCTTGTTGCTGAAAGTTAGTCTTTGTTATATTTTGTTAATTTATGTTACTCGCGGTATGGACGCGATGAACTTTCTATTTGTTGAATGTGAAAGTAACTTCCAGCAACAAGCTAGTTGCACAGCATTTGTTCTGTTATAGTAACATTCTCTAACAATGTTACAAAATATAGTAACAAGTAGCCACAAAAGTTACAGATTGTTACCTAATGTTACGTGTTGCACAGTGTTGCTCCATAAAAAGTAACCACTACTAACTGCGGTTCCAGGTTTAAAAGGCAACAAAAACCTAGTCAAAATATCCACATATTTTAACTAGGTTTTTGTTGCCTTTTAAACCTGGAAACTTTTCACATGCATGACTTTCTTAGTGATTCTTACCCGTTCTTCTCGACAGAAACCTACTACAGAATGAGCAACTAACTTTATCTTTGCACTGGCCGAGTTCCTTCCGACTGGCGGCCTTGGTAACTTGCCTTCATAAACAAAGCTGTTTTAATATCAGTTACCACGGCATTACTGTAAAACATTGCACGAAGCCTACCTAAGATTTTCTTTGTCATAGGAATCCCTTGCGATGCGCTTGTTTTAGGTTTTGTGGTTCGTCGACCGGTAGATTCATTTGTCATTTGGCACTGGAGCTTTCTCCCTTGGATTACCCTTTTTTGGCTTGGTATTGCTAGCAGATATACTTAGGTAGCTTAATAAACGAAAGCTCAGTTAATACTAAAGCTTGCATGCATAACAGAAAAGCAAATGAGAAAATACCATGTCGCAAACACAGATAGATACCTAAATAAACTCACAATGCATATTTTTACATTATCAGCAACATCATTTCAAGTCCACGTCGCAGCAGGGTCTGTTCGTCTCCCTATAATCAGAAGATTCCAACCTGTGGCGTCACGTAAGCCTCAGTTCTAAGATTGTTTATCCACCAATTTCTCGAGATGGGACCCAATACAATTGTGTTTGTCAATGATAAATGGTCGCGCGCGGCGTTTTTCATCTCCAATGGTCAAAGGCGCCGCCAGTGACAGACGACAGATAAATTTAAATTCTAATACGAGACGCATAAGGGTTATTCCCGGTTGTATGTAAATAATTACAACACAGGACTAAATGATACGGTGCTAATCAAGGCCGGGAATAAACGCGGATAATGCGGTTTAATATAGTTTGAAAGGAACCTTTCGGCGGGTAGTCGCATTCAGCTATAATGAGTTTATTCAGAGATTTAATCGAATGAATCGTGGTAAGCAAATAGTGGTTCTACAGTATCGCGCCGGGGTCGGCTCAGCGGCTCAGCGGCACTCCGCTAGTTGCCTTTTCAATTTATATACGAATGATAGACGGAGGTCGGAGATCCAAAATTAGAAAACTATTCTTGCAATATTTAAAACAAGTTTTTACTATAAAATCTCGTGTTGTTTGCTAAACTGTTACAGGACTCTAAAGTCACTTAAATATTCCTTCTTCTTATTCAGATTTTTGTCGGTTTTCATTCAATACGGTTTAACATTAACCTTGATACTGAACGTGCATATATGCAAGTTTATAAAAGCTATTACAATAGCCCACAAGAAAGCCCATATGTCTCGTACACTTTCGTGGACGATGTGGCGTATCATCGTAAAGGTATACCTATATACACACATCAACACGGTCTAGGGATATTTTTAAAAAAGCGAATTACTATCAATGTGTTAATTATTTATATGACATGTATATATTTAAAAGATACGTTATTTAATATTCTACTATTTTTTAATAATGGTTAAGGTATAGATTAAAATTTCAGGATTTTATGGAAAATAAATGAAGCATAGACGGAAACCGTATATGAATGAACTTTTAATTTGTGAGTAAAAACTGAAAAAAATAGAAAAATCATTTAATTTGTGTTTATAAACTTGAAATTAGTAGTCTGAGAAAGCGCCCATGATGTTCATAACACATCGGCAACGATTCGGCATGCTCAGAACAAGGTTGTCAATGTCTTGCTGCGGAATATTGTCCCATGTCCTTCTGAAGTGCGCAAAAAGTTGATCTTTTGTAGCCAGATTTTCAGGAACTTCCTTCAGAGCTCTTCTTTGCAGCATATCCCACGCTTGCTCAATGGGATTTAGATCTGGCGATTGAGCAGGCCAGTCTAAGGCCCTAACATTATGTGTATGTAACCAAGCTGCTACCGTTCTCGCCGTGTGTGCCCGGGCATTGTCGTGCATGAGCAGGAAATCTTGCCCCATTTGTGTTCTGTGGGGCAAGATTACGGGCCCCAGCACCTGTTGGACGTATCGTTCTGCCGTCATATTGCCCCGCACCCAAACGAGATCCGTCCGTCCTCCAAGACGAATTCCTGCCCAAACCATAATTGTTCCTCCTTGGTATGGGTGAACTTCCTGAGGGTTCTGGAGACGGCTCCATCGTCCAGGAACTCGCCAAACACGCGTCCTTCGTGAATCTGGATGGAAGCCGAACCTGGATTCATCCGTGAACAGCACATTGGACCATTGGTCACGGCCCCAGTCCACGTGGTACCGAACCCATTCTAATCGTCGTCCACGATTGCCTCTCCGTAAAGGTGGGACCCGGAGTGGTCTACGAGAGCGTAGATTGCTTTCGTGCAGTCGCCTTCTTACAGTTTGGTCACTCACAAGCACTTGGTGTTCCACTCGCAGCCTTTGGACCAATTGAGTCGCCGTTGCATTTGGTTGTGCTCGCGCAGTAATTTGCAAAAATCGGTCTTGTCTGGGGGTAGTGATGCGACTTGGCCCCCGGTGCCTCTCCGCTACTTCACCTGTGGCACGATAGCGTGTCCACAATCTTGAAATTACATTTTGATGGGTCCCTATGGCCTCAGCAACATTACGCTGAACAGATCCAGCTTCCAGCATTCCCACAGCTCGTAACATCTCCGCCCTCGTCAAATGTCGGCGTTGCATGGCTACAATACCTCAATTTTAACTTTATCTTTCGTTTAAAAATGAAAAAAAAACTGTAACTAAACGTAATTCGTATTGTTTTCTAAATTTCGCACAAATGAAAATTCCCTCTCCTATACATCAAGACATTTTTATGCCACCGAAACAAAAGAATTTTCAAAAATTTGAATTTGGAATTAGTCTGAGATAAATTACAAACAAATCGGTGTATAAAAGATTCCAATGCGGCCAGTACTTTTCGAGTTATTTAATTGAGTATGAAATATCCCTAGACCGTGTTGATGTGTGTATATCTGCGTGGGAAAATAAAAGATTACAACAGTTATGTAAAAAAGCGTAGATGTTAAACTTTTGTCATCATATCTCAATCAATTTGAACTTTCTGACTGTATGCTTGTGATGCCTTATGCATTCATAAGCCTTTTACAAAAAACCGTATAAATGATGTGTAAAATACTTCCGTCAGTCTGACAACTTACAAGCTTATTATTACTCTATATACACAGCAAAACTGAAATTGCTTAATCGTCGGTGCAGCATGTTTTCTTTTTCCATACTTCCATATTATCATCTCGTTACACACCACGCACACAAATATCATTAGGGAACTTAAATGCGTCAAGGTTCAAGATATTGCCATTGGGCCATTGGTATGGAAGCAAAAGAGTTTGTACTTCATGCGAAAAAGATTGTTAATTTTTCTCATAAAATACAAACTCCTTGATGAAAACTCTGCAATAGCTGGCTGATTGTCTTAAAAAAAATGAAAAGATGCCACAAAGTTACAGAAAAAAGATTGTTTTATTTTTCTTTTCAATCAGTGTGATGTCAGATGTGAAGTTGTTATAAATGGCCAGTATTATTAAACTACCAAAAAGGTTGACTCAGAAGAGTTTTATACAAAGATTGCATTATTTTAAAACCAATTGTGTGCCATATTTATTTTTCTAAAGTGGATTTAAAAAAATGAATGATCATAGATGAATATTTCTGAATTTGATTTGGACTTTGAACTAAAGCTGTGATCTATTCTATCAATAATTAAATCAAGACTTTTTACTGCTCTTCTATGTAAATTGAGAATTGAGTCTCTGTCTGTGTTACAATGGTAATGTAAACTGTTGGGTAAGTGCTTAAAATGGTTATTTTTATCATAACAATAACATGTACGCTAACTTTCACATCGTTTGGACGTTTTTACAATCGATGTCACCATCATGTGTAAAAAAGTCAACTTGAATTCAAAAAGTCAGACCGAAATATATTCCATTAACCTAATGGCGTTATACATTAGCTAGTATGAAAGTTAATGTCTTAAATATCAGAGTATATATATATATAACTCTGTGTGGCGTATGGTTATAGCACGACACAATTTAAATGTTCCAAGCAACGTTAAGATTAGGCAAATGCGGTTATTTTCAAACTATGAGGAAAATATCGTCAGGAAAGTATGGAGTATGAATGTGGATGTTTACAAGAGTAGAGGAAGACCAAAGAAACGATGGATGGACTACGTGTAGGATGATGTGGCTGGAAGTGAGTAGTCAGCTCATCTCAGTACAAGACGAGTAAAGACAGGAGAGTGATGATTACTTACAAACCAATTGACTTGAGTAAAAACGAATTATTCATGACATGAAACGTTTGAGTAAAGTACTTGTGGCTGTCATTTGTAGATCTTTGACAGTCGTTAGGTAGTCAAAGGTAGACAACCAGTCTTAACAAGGGGTATCGTATTACCCGGTACTAACTGGGTTGTGGAGGTCAGATAGGCAGTCGCTCCATGTAAAATACTGGTATTCAGCTGCATCCGGTAAAACTGGAACCCGACCCCAACATAATTGGGAAAAGGCTAGGCAGATGACTAATAAAGTACTTGTGGAACAAGAATAAGCAATGGCTATTACTCATTTTGGTCGTTTGAAAAAAATATAATTTAGTCAATCTTATCTTGAACTTACAACAGTATCACAATTGATACTGTTGTAAATTCAAGATGAGATTAACCAAATTATATTTTTTTTAATGTAATATTACGCGTATTTTAATTCGTGGACTTACTGCCACAAGGCATTCTCTAACAGTAAAAATTTGGGCTAAATAGACAACATTATTACAGGGTACAAAAAAATTAAAATACATTTTCAGAAGTTTTAAAAGATACTTAAGCAGTAGGATGTTTAAAAAAGGGATTTAATTGTCGATCTTTCTTATTGTTTAGGGAATTAAAAGGCGAGGCTTATTAAAACAATTCTAAACTAAAATACAATGAAAAAATGTGTTTCCACACAAATTGGACTGATATGTACTTACATCGATGGAACATTTAAATTGTGTCGCACTATACCTACTGGGTAGAATGGTTGGAGGTGTGCCGATGAAAACGCTTTTGATTCGGCACGCCCGACGTCCGTGACATTGCCGCAAAGAGCACACACCACGTTAGATAAAAGATACGATGGACCACCTCGTGAGCGACGCTCGTTTGTTTTCAATAAACTTTTACCGCGCACGCTTTGACTCCACTATTATATTCTATTGCTCTATGCGACGTGAGCAGAGCTTAGGCTGGCTAGCTGAAATAGCCTTTGGGAATTTCATTGTTTTCAGTTAATTAGAATTAGGAATAAGCGTAACATATTACATGCTCACTACAACGGAAGCGTGTCTTGTGGCTATCTCTCCACATATCCTGAAACTATTAACCCGACTAATGTATAACCGATAAAGACACATAAGAAAAATATACTCAAAGCTAAAATAAATATAACCGTTGAAATCGTGGAGTTCTTACAACGAGAGGGCGGTTTGTCGGGATTAACTAAACAGCTTGTTCATCCTAGTTAAACGAGACTGGAGATGTCTCAGTCGCCTCTGTAGTCACACATTGCATCTTTAAATATATTTTAATCATTGTTACAGCACGCAGAATCCTAAAGTGTGAAAAACAGGCGTTCCTAAGGTTAACACGATACAAGTGTAATCAACCGGTTTATTTCGAGTAGAAATGTATTCATTAATTCGATTATAGCTGCTCTTTGTCACGTTTCTCTAGATCGATTTAGGCTTTACCGTAAAAAAGGCATCATTAACCAATATTGCAATACATAGCCTGAAAATGTTGAAACCAAAACTTTTTCTAGTAGATGAGTTATGAGTACCGTTATGAAAATGTGAGGAAATCTCAGTGGGTGACCGTGACCCATGCGGTAGTTCAAAGAAACATTAAAAATTAACGCCACGACAATTTCCTGGAAACATTAACTTGCCTAGCTTTTGGTATAAAGGATATTATTACAATGACGATTCTTACAGCTTTCTTATGTATCCATTTTAAAACTGATGTCTATTGTTGAAGTTCAAAGAGACAATGAACAATTAATGAAGTAACGGACACGACGTGACCACGAAAACTGATAAAATTATTGTTGATATGCAAATGTGGAGTTGAAGTAACATTTATAGTGGCGGGCTTGTGGCTGACAATGGCGGGCGGGCCGGCGCACGCGCACTATGCGGGTGCCGCTTCTTGCGGCTTCACTGCCGCCAATTACTGTTTATCGCTATTTTTACATCGCGAACCGCGTATTTAGTAAACATTGTCTGGCCTATTGTTTGTGTCACCAGACCCTCAGTAATTGTCACATAACTATTAAAGTCACTCAAGCCAAACGAATAAAACTATGGTACTCGGCGAATACCTATTATACCTCGTACCTCTGTTACTCTACCATAGCTCTAATTATTTTTATAAATACTCGGTTAGAACAAACGGTCCGACAAGAATCAACATGATAAGTTTGAGTAAATTACAGTGTTGTCAGTAAAGTACCGCACCTAAACTGTCTTTTTAAATCGAAGTTAATATAAAACCGAGTTAACCCCTGTAATTAGGGCTCATCCCGCGCCGCCGCGCCGCCAAATGGTCTGCCAGCAATCAATTAAAACAATATTTGAAATAGTGCTTCCAAAAAAATTAAAAGGAAGTTCTCAGGCTATAAACATTGGGTATTATGTGAGCCGGGTGCTTCCCTCTCCCGCTCGCACGTAGCGGCGTCCCGCTCGGGTTGCGCCGGCGCGTCTACGCGTACCATATTACCGAGGAGGATGCGAGCCACGATGAATTATGAGCCAGCCGCGTTACCGCCAAAGCCTTGTTTGAGAGAACCAAAGTAATTAACTTCGACTTAGTTAACATTATGACTTTGAAATTATTTTCAACTTCTCCAAATTTTAAATCGTCGTAGCGCGTAGCAGAGTGGTGCTACGCCGTAGCAACTGCAAACATAAATAAAAGATAACAGTTTTATTGATTTGGCATCGGTATAAGTTATCTGTCAATCGTATGTATAAACCGGTTGATGTTCAATACTCATTATGAAAAGTTGATACGGACAGATAAGTCATGTATGATAAATCGTGTGGTCTAAATAATATTTTAAATGAACTACAAAAACCAATCGTAGTTGGCTTTTTAAATGGTTATCAAAACGTATAAAGAATATAATTTAATAATTTTTTGAATAGAATTTAATATCATATATTAATCGAGTGTGGCTAAGTACTAACTAGTACTGTTTTTCATGTTTATCGATACAGTTTAAAGATAGGTGGAAGTTCGGTGACAGACATTTTACGTTGCTGCCTTACGTTCTTAGGGTCCCGGGTTCGAATCCCGGTAGAAGCAAATGTTTGTGTGAGGAGCATGGACATGTTGTTTCCGAGTCATGGATGTTTATATGTATAATAAGTATGTATTTACAAACAAAAAGTATCTATGTAGTATATCAACTATCTGGTGTCCACGGCACAAGCCTCGTTGCTTAGTGTGGCACTAGATGGCGCTGTGCGTAATGTCCAGCGATATTTATTTATTTTATTTATTTATTAAATTATTTATTTTAAATATAAGGTGCAGCATATAAGAAGTAAGTAGTTAACATTGTTATATCATTTAAGTTGTAAGATCAGAAGGTCCGATCAGAGGCTGGCAGCTAAAAGCGTGCTCCACCCTAGGCCTCATCATCGTTTCTACATCAGGCAAGTTGCGGCCAAACAAATTCAAGCAAACTTGATAAAAGAGTACCTTATCTTCTCAACCGATTGCCTGCTGACATAAGAACTCAGAAAATAAAAGGCAAATTCGCCAAATTACTTACGCAGTTCTTTCTCAAGAATCTGTAAACCATCTTCTTAGGAAAGTGGTTTACAGATTGTTGTGTGAGAGCAAATAGATAAGTAGAACTTATTATAATAGATTTATGTTTATTTACTGTAGTTAAAGTAGTTATTCCGTTCCGTTATCGTGTTCCGTTCCCACAGACAAACCGAGAAAACGGTGTTTTGAGGCATTGTCATAAATTTAAGACTTTTGTAAACATTCATTTAATAGATAAATATACAAAAAAGCAAAGCAGAGTAAAAAAAATGTGGTCAAATCAATGTCAAAAACTCGTCAATAATGTGAGTAACTTAAGAGCCCTTTTAACAGATTGACTGAGGCTGCAATCATTCTTAGAAATACGAGAATTGCCGATCTGTACAATCGCCTGTGACTTGCCCCACGGCTTGTGAGAGTCAGTGGAGCCGCTAATCGAGTTTGTCGGCCGATGTTATCTCCAAACCACACGTTAATAGTACCAACGCCTCTGGTCGCTGCGAGCCACACTTACTCATGGACCATGCCACACACTACTACACACTACAACCGATGCGTTTTTGTTTTGAAGTGCTATCTCTATTGTGTTTACTATTGTTCTTGTCAGAAATAAAACAGTAAGATCGACGAATAATTACTATATTTCGATCGCTCAAGCTATTTTAAATACGTATTTGAATGCGTCGAATGTGTTGTTTATTTGATTTAACTGAGACTTTGTTTTTGATGTGCAAAAGTAAACACGTTTTCTCAAAAATATGTAGTTAAAAATCAAGCGACAAGCGCAACGTTACAATTACCTGAACAAAGGTGCCCATTACAGTATCTACCTTCTATTGAAATGTTTTTCTGATAATTTCCGTACATGCCAATCATCTCATGTCATAACTTCGCAAACTGTTTCAGCTGGTATTTATATGTACTGTGTTATTTTTTTATCAACATAAAATAGATAGTAAGTAACTAAGTAAAGCAACATATTTTATAAACACAGGTGATAAATTCAATTCAAAAACATGAACACAGTATTTAATTATGAAAACACCACCTATTATTATTTATTATCGTTTCTAAATTGGGTTAACGTGTCAGAATTATATCAAATCGCCTCTACTAGCCGGAAGCAATACTTTACTGTTATGGCACAAAAGAATCCATTTGTTTTGAATGTAATAGCTATTGTTCTAAAGTGCTCTAGAATATAATCACGACATGTTGATTTATTATGGAATCTATACTGCAGTAGCAGCTGTAATGTTTGATGTCAAAACTCTTTGGAAAACGAGCTGGTTACCATCGTCTACATGAAATATAAGCCTTCATTTGACTCTTCCTAAAATTGATGACATATTGTGTAGCCAGCACTGAGTGTGCCCTCAGGGTATTGTAAGGGAGGCACACTAGTGCTGTTACCAGCTATCTGCTCTGTAGTAAGGCTACCCTATAACGTTGACAATAAAGTCATAAAGTAGTTTATACGCCTTAATAACCGGCCTCCTTCATAATACTAACTAAACGTATAATCATACAAGTAAATGTATAAGTATATAAACAGGATGCATTATGCAAAGGTGCTCAGAGCGATCTCAAACGAGCGGATGGCATGCCGAAACTCTGGCAGCATCGCACCCCTCATACAACTCACTTCGACCAATATTTTCTCTCAAAGAAACGTATTTTTCTTGAAATTTTAAATTTCGATTGTTTCCATTCTTTTAGCGTCCCTGTTATTGTTAGGGTGGAAAGGAAAATGGATAGATGATGTTGCTGCTTATTATTCATTGTTCAGAGTACGAGGGGAGGCGCGCGAGGGGAGGCGCGCGAGGGCTGAGAGCTTTTCTTGGCTCCGTGATTTAGCTCATTTTTTAAGTAACAAAACAAGTAACCGACCCTGTTGGAAATAATGTGCTTTGTGAAAAAAAGAATGGAATAAGTGACATTGGTTTATGCAAATCTATTAGCCACCAAGAATAATTCTGTAATATCACCAAACTCGATCAAAGAAGGTAGATCGATTCTCAATATCTCACCACTCGAAAGGTTTTCGATATGTTTAACCCATTGTTTAACTGTTTCGACACAAAAGCAGTCGGTATTCAATCATATCAAAAGCTTTAATGAAGCTCGCCATATTTTAATCCAAACATTCAATTCAAATCCTATTGAATCGATCGGCCACGCTCATAATCAAAAGTCCGTGATGTAACAAAAAACTAATTGACAACAATCAACACTGTTGCAACAAAAAACAATATTTTCTATCATTGTCATTAATAATAGTTAGAAAAAAGTCATTCACACCTTGGAGCGCGCTAACATGACAAATGCGGGTGTCGGCGGTGCGGCACAAAGCGGCGAGGTGCGCGCGCGCCGCGGGGCGCCGCCCGACTCTAAATATTAATTATCTACAACACTACGAACACCTTTTAAGAGATTATCGCACTTTTGTGTATCGTAATGTAACAATCTTTAGATCTAGATATCGCTCAACCAGCGCCCTTGTTGTGACCGCATGGTATCCGGCTTCACTTTTACGGTACACGTTTGTCTTCACAATTCAAAGCAACACCAAATAAAATACATTTCAATGTCAGGATAATGACTTGTAAAATCGGGGTAAAATATTTAAAAAAATAATTCCGTGCTCCTTCACCATAAGGTAATTCTTTTATTGGACCTACTTCTGTTCTTAAACATCCTGAAACTACATATTAACATCCGCCATTGTTGCGTCATTATAGTGATAGAATATTAAATTAATTTTGCGGTGGGTATAAAAGTAGCGTGGCCTCAAGCGACAGCACCATGTGGCGCTGGTCTGCCGGTAGGACGGAGTTGTAAAACGTACCTACAGCGATATCAAATAATAATGGTAATCGCCCTGGGGCCGATTGAACCGATTATCAGGCCATTGTGACCCTCCGTTTAATAATCAAAGACAAGATTGGGTCCATTATGTGACTGTTACTGGTGTATATAGTGACCACAAACGCAAGACGAACAGTACTCAACAAATCCAAACAGATATTATACGTAGTCACAAATGGAACGACCGAGGGCTACTGAATACGCAAAACTTCTTTAACCGATGATTTATTGGAAACGCAATAAATATTAAACCTTTATAAGTCATAAGGATCTCAAAATATTTTAATGCAAAATGAACCTGCATTGAATCGTAAATATTGGACTCAAAAGGATTCCATCATTCCCCGTGCCAATACAAGCCAGTGATAAAACGTATTGCTTGTTGGTATAAAATGCGTAAAACCTTAAAATTCACAAATAAGAACGAAGAATAAATTACCTTGAATATTGGAAATCTGTATAATATATTGCGCACGTAATGAATATTGGATTACTGACCCGGACAACTTGCTCGGAGACACAAATATGTAGATTCCAAGCTTTGTGCGGAGTTGCGATCATTTGCGTTATCAACAAACGCATTGGAATCTGACAAGACAAACAGACAAACGAAATTCTTATTTAGGAACACGTAATCCTACCGAGACGCTAACTGAATTGTACGCGTAAGATTTATAATCTCAATAGCATGGCAAAGAGATCAATGCCACCGTCTCGACAACAGTCGGAGCCGACGACATAAGCCCTGACAACTAGTCAAATAAATAACCTTCAACAACAAATATTGTAATAACCGAACTCACGAGGCACCACATGAAATGATACTGCCCGACACAAACCAAATAAAATTGTGTCCAAGCTGCGAGGCGTTTAAGGACTAATGTCGTGCTACACTAAATACTAACCAGAATAAAGTTTCTTTAAATCCCGACGAAGTGATATACAATTTGGAGTCTCGAGCGATTCTCGATTTTGATCAAACACAATAAGAAGCAATTTCGTTTGTAAACTCGAAAAACGTAAAATTTTATGGGTACATTAAAGTAAAGTGGGAAATCCGAAAAGGAGTGTTAAAAGTCCAGCGAGCAGATGGCGGCGCGGCGTTGATACAAACTCAATTATTTACACTCAATAAAAAGGACGTTATACGAGTATTAGGAAATAACCTGCTAAGCAGTCAGATGAGCGTTCGAGGCAGGACGGCTGTTTACGAGATAAGAAATTACTGAGAACTAAAGATAAAGGCATTCGTATTGAACTTGAGTTCAATATACATTTGTATATATGTAACTTACTCGACGACGACAATTTATTGCTAAACTTATAGAGCAAACAAAGTAAGTATGCAAATTAAACTAAGATTTGTGTTTTTTTGCAAAACACTCTACAATTATTAGATTAATAAATTCTCAATGACATATTTGTTAGATGGCAACATTCGACTTCGTGCCCACTTTCTTCAGAAAACTTATATTTCTGAATCTCAAACACAACAATTTAAAAATCCGTGTTAGATCCGCCACGTATTAAAGCACCATCTTTAATTCAGCGTGTTTAATCATATAGAGCTTTTATGACGTCCTTGATTCGGTCACGGCAAATGTAACAAATGTTGGTAAAAAAGCACAGGTAGACGCAAATATTTGTGAACAATTTGTAGAATTCACACTTAATAACAAGGTGGAGGTGTTTAATTTTTTTCGCCGAGTGTCCAGGCGGCGGCACCACAAAGGATCGTCATTAGGAGATCCTAGTGAGCGAGGTGCTATGATTGACTCCATGGGATATTGCAACAGGTGACAGCGATCGCTGAGATAATAACCATATCGTTTTTACGTTTTTGTGTAAATGTTTCGAATGTTAAAACAGATCATCATCTTCGTAGAAATAACTGATCTGTCTATATTACTCATATGGCGTTTAACACGAAATTCCCTCTATTTTAGTAGGGGAACCCAAAGGGATTTTTCACCAAGCATAATATTAAGCATGAAAACTTGAAAGTTTAGTAGGTATGGAGTGATGAGAGTTCGCTATACCTATATTAAGAAAAGTTTCAGACTGGAGCCCTTCGGGCTGGAACCCACTTTAATTTTTGTAAAAGGGCCAAAATCTAACCAAAGGTTTTTAAGCAATATCGTACGGTGCCTGAACCAAACTAACTTAAATTGGCAAAAATTCTCGAAAAATTGTGAACTTTCACAATATCTTCGAGATCTGTTTAAGCCATTTAGGTTCAGGCTCCGTACGACGAGATGAAAATCAAAGTTGCTGATTGTTAGTTTTTGACTCTTTGACATTATGACGTTCTCCCATCACGTACTATCTTTTCAGCTATCAAGTTTTTATGCTGGATATGCCTGCTGAAAACCCCTTTGGGTGTCCCTACAATTTCGTTTTCAGTACAATTGTAAAACTAACTACACTTTCTTTGTGTGAAAAAAAATCATCTGTAACAAAATCACTGTTAATTTTCATGTCGCTTAGACCCGTCTAATATTCACTAAGAAATTACTCTGAGGCAATGTAACTCAATAGGTACTCACAAAGCGTTCATTTTCTTTGTTTTTCTTCGAAGTTCTCAATTGTATTGTATTGTATAACGGGCTGGTGTCCGCAACTCCACGGTTCGAAGTTCTCAATTATTCTGTTATGAAAATCTGTCAGCTTTCTTAACGCGCACATATACAGAACAAGCAATTAAATATGTAGTTAGGTAAGGAAGTAAAATCGATATCGATTCGTTTTGTTTTCGTTAATTCCTTTGTTTGTTCGCACATCACTCAAAACTGCTGAACAAATTTAAATGGATTTTCGTAGTTGCTTTACTTAGAGCCTGGGAACGGAATCACCATGTTTCGTCTCGCTATAATATTAGTACCGATAAGTGGAATTTGCGTGAGTCATGTAGACTAACATATGCCAATATCGATTTTACTCCACATTGTTTCCAACATGATTGCATTCAATAGAACATTGTGTGACGTCAATTTATCATCGGTATACTTGCCATAGAAATTACGCATTGTATTAAAAACAGCTACGTTTTTCTTTTAAATTAGACAAAATAATGTTTGTTAGGTAGTTCTGATCAGATTTTTTGGCAGTCCAAATGTTTAAGTTTATGAAGCCGTGGCATCAAGAAAACGTCTTGTGAAAGTCGTTTTCAATTACTTCGATATGGTTATCGAAGAAATGACAGTAGCGGCGATCAGCTTATTTTCCCTACACCAAATAAGAAGGAGGAAGAATCTCGCTTCCTGCATAAAAATAGGGTCAGGCTGACATAAAGGATTGTAATAGAATTCAAACCACAATGATACAGTTATTAATTATTTCATTGTGTAGAATCATTTTAAAATAACTATTTAATCGTACAATTTGTCGTGTCATGTCTGTAAAATCGCGTCGCCGTGACTAAAAGACAGTACAATGCTATTGTAATTGTATGTTACCCCTGCGAGTGCGCACTGCTTGCGACGCGACTTTTATAAACTTTTTACTGAATGATTTATAACCGAACATGTCGTTTAATTGTAATTTCTGTGTGAAATATTACGCGCAATAATTCTGTTGTTATTTGTTAGAGTATTTGTCATAAAATGTCATTATACTAAACATGAGGAGTACCTAATGCTTAAGATTAAAAATACAGGGGGTTGATGAGTAAATAAGGAAATATCACAGAAAAAAAACAAAAAAAAAATTGTAGAAAATGTATGTTATTTCTTTCTTTCAAGAATCAGAAAGTATGTCTTTATACCCTCGATTGGCAACTTGCGTTTCTGAGGTAGAAAAGCAAACGTACGAATCGGTGCGACCATAACAAAATGTCAGTGTTGTTAATTGTAATTCCGCAAAATCCTATAGTGATTTAAAAACCATTATAATGTTTATGTATGCCTAAAGACGTTCGTACTATAATTACACGCAAGCCTACATTAATAAACTGAATTCGTTTCGCGCTTGGCTTATTGTTACCCAAGAGGCCATTTTAGATTTTATGACTGCTTAACGTTTCTGCACAAGCACGACGCGATCCTTCCCATAGCAGACGAGACATATTTGGAATACAAAGCACCAGGATTCACCTTGCGGTCCTGTACCTTATGTGTTACGTTAATACCTCTAAATTATATAGGAGACGCGTAAGTGACGCTTCTGTCTTGTTGCTGCGACCGATTGAATTTAATGGAGCTATTTGCGAAGACGCCGACAATTTGGCGAGACGTGGTTAGCCTGCAGATCGATGGAGCGATGTACGCCTCTATTACATCTATCGGCGGCGAGATGAAAGGCAGCGCCTTACTTACAAATGACGTGATTCCCGACACCAGGTTACAGCAAAATGAAAAAACAGCACGTGAGTGGATCTAGTTTACAACATACATACCTTACCTTACCTTACCTTACCTTTAGCAAAAGATATTACGCTTTTTTATTCAATTCTATAAGTATTTGTTTAAAAACATGTCAGCAACTTTGTTTCGGGTTTATCAATATTTTACAGACAAGAAAAAAATTAAAAGCATATACCTAAAGCAATCATTATTCTATTTTCATTCACCTTTTAGATCCTGCGTTTTATGTTTCATTAAACCACAGCAGATTAAGCAAGAAATCGGAGTAACGCAAGCAGTCGTAAAAGGCGTGCATTAAGTTCTGGAATTAACACAAAGACGACTTTATTAAAACTGCTCGTATTATTACATATTCGGGCACACAAGAGATAACTGTGATAATATCAGCTCAGTATTACACTCTCCAACCTAATGAAAAGCCCGAATTCACCCACTGCTGGGCATAGGCCTCTCTAGGCCCTCTAGGCCCTCTAGGCCCTCTAGGCCCTCTAGGCCCTCTAGGCCCTCTAGGTTCCTGTATCAGTGGACAGTGTCTATACCAAATGTGGTCTGCAGCTTAAGTAAATAAAATAATACTCTTGACATCCAAATCACATCAAGTGCAACTAGACCCTGAAACAGTTTGTCTGGTAGGAACTGAGTGGCTACAGTCATGAAAGGAACATTACCCCGCGAATATTTTGCAAGTTCCTAGACTAGTGATCCCACGGTCTCGGGCTCTTCGTATGATGCCTACTTCAAACAAATATTCAACCGAGCTATTTACCGAAAAACTTTAGTCAGGTTTTAATCCCATCCTACCATTCAGATGTGATTGAATCAGATCAGTCCCTGTGATGTCATTAATTTATTAATTCATTTTCGTGTAGGAACAGCACATTTATTATCATCTGAAATATAAACCTATTCCTGCTGAGTCTGTGCATTTTACTTTATATGCCTCTTCGCTTTTCTCAGCACTGTTATACCTAGTTAAAACCTCGTTGCCATGTCAGTTTTAATAAGTTAGTTTCTACCATCAATAAATTGCAAATCTATTTAGTCCGTCAGTTAGAGGATTGGAAAATAATGGACACGTATTTTTTGTTTTTGTAAATCAATGAATATTGACAAAGATAAAACGCATCAAAACTCGGGAATGGAGTCTCGTGACGTCAGAACTCACTAAAAATTATACCACGGCCTGACGTACTGAGAATTTAGAAGCGTCGTCAATTTTGGTTTACGTAACAAAATAAAAAATACGGGTCAAATATTTTTTGATTATCTAACTGACGGAATAATTAGATTTTTTCAGTTGACAAGCCTATTACTAAAGCTCGCTGGTTTATGGCGTACTTACTGATCTATTATTTACTCAGTTTGTGTCACCCCACGGTTGGTTAAAAGTTCAATTCTATCGATTCAGTGCTGATGTGGATCACTGGTCTCTGGTTTTATCCAGCTAGTCCCGAATATCTCCTAAAAGGTCTATCGCGACGGTTTCTGGTTAAGTCAGGGTTCCACAGTGGTTTTTTTTGGCCCACAGCTCTTCGGGCATACGGCAGACGTTGGCGGCTCAATCCTACTTCAGCTAAGCGGCGTTTTTGGGTTTGGGTCAGGTGAAATGTTTCATTACATTAATAATGGAATTAATTTAGCAATTTACGTCTTAACGGGATGTTAGAGGAAAATGATCGTCAGTTATATGTATTATGTATTATTTTATTATATTTTATTTATTTTCATACCAATTTACCTAAAACATGAGTGATTAAACGATTAACTAGTAAGAACATATTATTGCAAGTAATCTTGTAATATTTAATAGTTATTAAATATTTGTAAAATAATCACATTCCTACAATCATTATATTGGAGCTTTAATGTTCGTAGCAATTTTAATTGGACGACACCCATATTAGGGAGACAGTTTGATGTTAAAGGAAGTGATCTCAAATCGCTCTATCAATCTGATTTGATCTTTAATCAACTGTAACAATCTGAATGTGATATTGTAGGTACTCGAACAAACATTGATATTAAGTTTGATTTTCTGTTGTCTACAGATATGATATGATATATTTATTTATCAAAAACACGTGTAGGTTTACAATCAGTTGGAACGATAACAGAAAAACGTAAGATTAGGAGATTAGCATTTCCAATACTAAAATCTACATAAAATGAAGTAGACTGATTACGGTTGATGACACGGCACCTAAATACAGCTCTTTGGTTAATTTATACACCCAACGCATCATCATTTACACCTGGACGCTTCGTTCAAACCCCGTAGCTACGCCTGTATTACGGAACACCGGTATTTTAGCCGCTCCGAGCCATGGCGGAGATCGTAGCGATGCGGGACCAACTAGTCCTGCATCCACTTGAAGTAACTAGTCACTTGAATTGCTTCTGATTTTTCTTGTCAGAATACTTCACTATACACTCCTACAGTCATGAAAGTGGCATCCATTATGACCAAAAACATTTCGAACCAATATGATAAACTTAAAGTACTTACGGGATAATATCCGGAAGCTCATACAAAAGAAAGAAAATCACGGATATTATCCCGTAAGTACTTTAAGTGTAGTGAAAAACCGTGAAAGTCTAAAACAGTGCAATATGCTAAAATTGCGTAACTCTGTATTTCAGGATAACTACCTATATCTAACATGTAGAAAACGCAAAAATAAAATCTATCATTATTTTTTTCCAAGATTTTTTCAATTTCAGTCTCATACATGGAGCACTAAACTTCTTATCAACCACCTCAGTATAAACTCGATGTGCATGGTGACCTAAGATGGAAGCATAGTGTGCAAAGCTCTGCGCCCGCGCATATAGCTTGATAACGACCGCAAACTGGAGTTGCGCTCAGATCACCGTAAGTACTGTAAGCGCACTTACACATACAAATTGACTAATCGACACAGATTATTTAAATATATTTATTGTTCACAACAACATCCGTTAGAATTTTTACTAAAGTAAGTAATAGGTAATCTAAAACAAATGATTGTTTTAATTATGTCATGTCAATACTCCCTCATTTTAATCCACCAATTTGGCCAATCAGAACATAAGTCCTTAATATTGTGAAGCCTCTACCTATTTAACAGAACGAATGTATGAGTAGGTAGGTATCAGCGCTAAACTTTATTTATTTCTCTTTCTTTCCCGCACCATCAATAAGTATCTCCTACTTTAATCATTGCAATTTCGAAACAAGCTCAAGCTGTTGTCGGTGTCGAATAAATTTTGTATAATGTAAACGTGATAACAATTTAAATTCCTCTGTAACGGGTCCGGAGCCGACAAAAACAACAAACAAACTTAGAGGCTCGCGATTGGCGGCGGCGCGGCAGGGCGGCCCCTCGCGGTCGGCCACTCCCGCCTCGCGCACGCAGTCTCGCTCACTCACCCAGTCCTTATCTTCCACTCCGCTGTGAGAGACGTGTCGTCCAAGTTTTTCCCTCGGAGGTGACAAACTTGACATTACAGAACAGTATTGTGCGGAAAGATGCCTCGGCCGACACGTGAGTCCTACGGTGATCAAAAACCACCCTTTTCCTACATAGCCCTGACGGCGATGGCGATCTGGAGCTCCCCGGAGCGCATGCTGCCGCTGTCGGAGATCTACCGGTTCATCACGGACCGCTTCCCGTACTACCGGCGCAACACGCAGCGCTGGCAGAACTCGCTGCGGCACAACCTCTCCTTTAACGACTGCTTCGTGAAGGTGCCGCGCCGCCCGGACCGGCCCGGCAAGGGCGCCTACTGGACGCTGCACCCGCAGGCCTTCGACATGTTCGAGAACGGCTCGCTGCTGCGGAGGCGCAAGAGGTTCAAGCTGCACAAGGGAGAGAAAGATAGTTTGAATGCAGAACTAGCCGCTTTGGCCAGCTTTAATAGAGCGTTCCTAGCTCGACAGGCGGGTGCACCACCGCCCCCGGCGACGATGCCGAATACTAGCATGTACAGTCCAGCGTCGACGTACATCTCGAGGCCCAGCCCAGAGCCTACAGAGGCAGTGGAGACGACAGCCCTGCTGCCGCTGGGCCCGCGGCCGCGCAGAGCCTTCACGATCGACGCACTGCTGGAGCCGGAGCCGCGCCGCTCGTCCCCGTCGCCCCCGGCGCCGCCGCCGCTACCGCCGCACTGCCCGTTGCCACTGCCGCCGCCCTACCTGCTGGCTGCGCAGAGGTACCACGCCGAGCTGCTTGCCGGCCTGCAACAATCCTGCTTGCCTCCTTTATGGACGTGGCGAGATACAAGTCAATTCTCACATTATACGCTTAATTCATGAATGGTAAGTTCTATTTGTTTTGGGAAAATACTTACACAGCCGTATAAAGAGTGTAAAAAACCTCGTAGAAAAGCTGAAAGGCACTTGTTCTCCCCGTCATTGTGATATGTTTTTTGTTCTACACCATACTACCACATAGTTACGGAGATATTGGGGGTCAAACTCAAAGCTCCAACTTTTAGACTTTTTTTTTTTTTAATTCGTTATTTTTTAACTTTCACACCTCCACGACCCCCGTACTATTCAATCCATCAATTAGCACAATGTTTTGAGTGCTTTACTTGGAGTTCTACAACAAAACATGATTTTTCACCTCAAAAAAAAAGTCGTTACCCAGCAATAATTTTTGCGTAAAGTTACATAGTTTGATGCACAGAATGCTTGGCTGAATGGCTTCGTGCTCGTAGGTTGTTTACACCCTGTATGGTTGTCTTACTATCGCTGAAATCAGTGGTCAAATAACACTATATTTGTCGAGCTTTATAATCAGATTAATATCAGAGTATATTGAACGATTTAAAGCAGGCATTTTAAGAAAGCCCATCCCTTCGCAAAAACCCCTAGGTCACTTTTTAAGATAACCTTAACAGGAAAAGAAAAACCAACGGTTGGAATTGAAGATTTTCGTTGTTTTTCCGATACATAGCTGTTCTTAGAAACTACCCTATACTAAGAATGTTTACCCAATACTAGAATACGTTGTAATTGTAAATATACTAAAGAGCTATGAGGGTGTATGATCCTCATCCTTCTTTGTATAAAGAGGCGAGACCAACGAGGCAGTCGGAGGATTGCCTCGTTGGTCTCGCCAGTGCTACTGCTGAACATGAGCTCCTGGGTTCCACCCCCAGGTCGGATAAAAGATAAATTTTTAGAGCCAAGAAAGTAACTATCATTGGCGTTTTCCATTAGGAATTTCTAAGTAAGGTATTTATCCCCTATTATACATGGAACTTAAACATAACTGACAAAATGTAGATGTGCTGTGGTACACCTCTGCTTATCCCTCAGGGGATGTACTACATGCGTGATGTTATTTTATGAGGATGATCCTTCGGCAGTAAAATCAAATGAATGTGACTGGTAGACTACTGGCCTATGTATCCTGTTCTGCATGCGCGATGTAGAGTTTTGCGAGAGTTTAGAGTTTATATTTGATGCTGTAGATGCTGCCACAATACTTCGCATCTTATCTTAAGATGATAACACAGACTTTCTATATTTTCTACGATGTGGGAAAAGTCAAAAATGTATTCAATCCTGTTAAAGGTCTTTGTGGAAACCAAAACGTATTGAAAGCGATTGAAGAAACACTCTGTACTTTAATAGTTATCATATAGTCGAGATTAATTAATACTTACTGATTAAGCGTGATCATTGCTAATGCCTTTACTGTGTAAGAAAAACGCACAAGGCACCTAGCAATAGGGTATATCATGAGGAGCTGACAAATTGAACATATTATTCAAATGAGTCAAACATTGACACACAGTCTACCATATCTAAACTTGTGAAAATAATAGAAAACCAACCTACGAATGAATAGGAGAAATCGTTCATGAAATATTATGTAAAACAGATAAAACTACTGTAACTACACTCTTTAAAAACTAACTAAAAACGTTCCGTAAAAAAGCCTTTAAAGCGAAAATATTTTGTTGTATAGCACATAATTTTATTTTAATGAACAAAAATAAAACGGTTATAAATTGCTTAACAACTAGTTACCTCAATACCGCGTTTGTTCTTTTGAGGAAGTAGGTAATGTCTAATTGAATACGAAACATGTTTATATTACTTAGTATTATTCGTACCAGCAGAATTTCAAAACGTTTCTTTGATTCTCGAACAAAAGATTTTGTAAAGCAACATGGAGAGCTTTCAATAACAAAGCTTTATCAAACGTAGGTTTTATTTTGAACTCGTAATCTAAGAAAATCTCTTCTTTCAGATATTCTATCTTCCTTAAAAAATAATGAAAAGTTAAGATTCAGTTTTATACATGGTATTTGTGAACGAAGAACATACTACATGCCAAAAACCACAGTGTTTCTGTAAAAGGCACAGAGCCATCTATCGAGTAAGGAGGTAAACGTATGTGCATTCTATAGGTACTTTATTTTCATCTAATTTTTCTTCGTATTAAATATTGTTTGGTACGGGAAAAGAATAAATACATTTTATTGTAACGAAAAACCTTTAGAAAAAGTGAATACAAGCAAACTCGAATTATGTGAACAATTAATGTTGTAAAAATTTCAACTGCCAACCCATTACGGGTAAAATGAAAGCCCTGTGACACATAGACAGACGGCGTAATATTATCGTACGGACTCCAAAAAAAACTTGATTGAGGTGTCTGAAAGCAGCCTTTGTCATCATCTGCCTAGCCTTTTCCCAACTATGTTGGGGTCGGCTTCCAGTCTAACCTACTTCGTACTACTTTCGTAGTACTGGGTAATACGAAACCCCTTGGTAAGACTGTTTGTCAGACTTTTTGGGCCACTGACTACCTGTATCGACTTTCAAAGATCAAAGCAGCCGTCAATAAGTAGAAAATATTGTTCCAGTGCAGTTATGAACTTCGTTTTAAATCCTATCACTTCGACTCGAGCTGTTACATTAACGACACGAAAGAATGTTTCGGGTGGTCAGAGGTACTTCTTGGTAAGCCTGGCAACCAGACTTACCAAGAAGTATCATGGTACCCATTTGTTGGTTTTTTAGGTTAGGTTAGGCTAGACAGTTATAAGTATAACGGGTGTAGGTAAATAGACCCGTAAGGAAGCCGAAAGGCACGTGTTCTTAGCGTCATTGCGATAATTGTTTTGTTCTGGATCATACCTGGGAACCTAATTGTTAGTCTATGAATTGGAGGTCAAAGTTCCAACGGTTTTTGAAAAAGAAAACTAGTTTTTCAAGTGATAACTTTACTTAAAATACCTCCATGACCCGTTAACTATTCAATGCATCCACCCCAACAATATTTTGCGGCCGTTAGATTAAGTTTCACCCTAAAACGTTACGACGATTTTTCACCCCAAAAAAAGTCGTTTTCCATCAATAATTTTGGCGCACGGTTATCATGTACAGAATACTTGGTTGAAGGTCTCGTGAAGAGTCCGTTTGAACCTTGTATAAATAATTGACATTAGGTTGATATAACATAATTATACCAAAAATAGCTACCTACCCAAGTTAAAATACTAAGGAATTTTATTTATTATAATTGATAAAAAAAAACCGATAAGCGATAAAAGCGACCTTTTTTCGTAAACCCATAACAAGAATTTAATTTACTAATTGTAAATTAATTTCCCTAGGAAAACCCAAAAAGACTTTGCACGCTCCTGGAAGTCCTGGGTTTAAACCCAGGACTATTGTAAGTAAAAAGTGTGTTCAAAACATTTTCATAAACGTTATATGCGTGTCTGACTTTTTGCGTATATGACATAGGGCGTATAAATCGTTCTTTCGACAGCAATGCGACACGACGTTATTTAAATTAATGTCGCTCTGTCTTATTCATGGACAGAATGTCAAAATCCACATAGTTTTCAAGTTTGTGTAAATTAATTTTACTCTATATTACAAACCTGACGGTTAAGGAAAAGCTGTATTTATAGTACACCAACTTTTTACCAGGTATGTTATGATTAAGATTCATATAATAAGGGTTGGCGCCTAATGCCATCAATCCATCATACAGACACAAATCTAGACTCCAAAAAATGTACTTTGAAAAAAAAAACCAATAGTGCTTTGACCTAGGAATTGAGCCCAAGATAATAATTAGTTTATTACTATTTGCTATAATTTATTATATTTAAATCAGGATATATATTAGATTATCTAGCTAAATATGGATGTACTATTGGCAAAAACAGGTTAGGGAAAATAAAATGAAATTTCATATAACATACACACATCAACACGGTCTAGGGATATTTCATACTCAATTAAATAACTCGAAAAGTACTGGCCGCATTGGAATCTTTTATACACCGATTTGTTTGTAATTTATCTCAGACTAATTCCAAATTCAAATTTTTGAAAATTATTTTGTTTCGGTGGCATAAAAATGTCTTGATGTATAGGAGAGGGAATTTTCATTTGTGCGAAATTTAGAAAACAATACGAATTACGTTTAGTTACAGTTTTTTTTCATTTTTAAACGAAAGATAAAGTTAAAATTGAGGTATTGTAGCCATGCAACGCCGACATTTGACGAGGGCGGAGATGTTACGAGCTGTGGGAATGCTGGAAGCTGGATCTGTTCAGCGTAATGTTGCTGAGGCCATAGGGACCCATCAAAATGTAATTTCAAGATTGTGGACACGCTATCGTGCCACAGGTGAAGTAGCGGAGAGGCACCGGGGGCCAAGTCGCATCACTACCCCCAGACAAGACCGATTTTTGCAAATTACTGCGCGAGCACAACCAAATGCAACGGCGACTCAATTGGTCCAAAGGCTGCGAGTGGAACACCAAGTGCTTGTGAGTGACCAAACTGTAAGAAGGCGACTGCATGAAAGCAATCTACGCTCTCGTAGACCACTCCGGGTCCCACCTTTACGGAGAGGCAATCGTGGACGACGATTAGAATGGGTTCGGAACCACGTGGACTGGGGCCGTAACCAATGGTCCAATGTGCTGTTCACGGATGAATCCAGGTTCGGCTTCCATCCAGATTCACGAAAGACGCGTGTTTGGCGAGTTCCTGGACGATGGAGCCGTCTCCAGAACCCTCAGGAAGTTCACCCATACCAAGGAGGAACAATTATGGTTTGGGCAGGAATTCGTCTTGGAGGACGGACGGACCTCGTTTGGGTGCGGGGCAATATGACGGCAGAACGATACGTCCAACAAGTGCTGGGGCCCGTAATCTTGCCCCACAGAACACAAATGGGGCAAGATTTCCTGCTCATGCACGACAATGCCCGGGCACACACGGCGAGAACGGTAGCAGCTTGGTTACATACACATAATGTTAGGGCCTTAGACTGGCCTGCTCAATCGCCAGATCTAAATCCCATTGAGCATGCGTGGGATATGCTGCAAAGAAGAGCTCTGAAGGAAGTTCCTGAAAATCTGGCTACAGAAGATCAACTTTTTGCGCACCTCAGAAGGACATGGGACAATATTCCGCAGCAAGACATTGACAACCTTGTTCTGAGCATGCCGAATCGTTGCCGATGTGTTATGAACATCATGGGCGCTTTCTCAGACTACTAACTTCAAGTTTATAAACACAAATTAAATGATTTTTCTATTTTTTTCAGTTTTTACTCACAAATTAAAAGTTCATTCATATACGGTTTCCGTCTATGCTTCATTTTTTTTCCATAAAATCCTGAAATTTTAATCTATACCTTAACTATTATTAAAAAATGGTAGAATATTAAATAACGTATCTTTTAAATATATACATGTCATATAAATAATTAACACATTGATAGTAATTCGCTTTTTTTAAAATATCCCTAGACCGTGTTGATGTGTGTATTTTAACTAAACGGTACGATTATTTTCTAAACTATCTGGTCCATTATTAATTAATACCGTAGCCAAGGTATGTTAGTTACATTTGAACATTATATTATTATTTACCTTGTAACGTTACATTTTCCTGGTAGGAGCCAGGAAACTGTAAGCTCAACAATGAGCACTCACCTAGCTAACTTTCAGTCTGGAGGAGAGTACGGTTAAAAGAAATAGTCAAGGGAACGAGATGAGACATTTTATTAATAATAAAGCACACCCTATCATATAGGGCCTACCTACCCGAACTGCTGGAGCTACATAACTAGGCCAGTGAAGCCGGCAAACGAAGCGAAATTATATAGAAGATGAAATGGGAAGCCAATAGTCATCGGTCATCTGTCTTCTTTCAGCGAGCCGGAAGACATCAATCATCTCAAACCGTCGAGGAGGGTTGAGGGTCGACACTCAGGCCATAGAGGGATGAGGAGCCAAAGGTCATCAGACGCATCTTCTTTTCAGCGAGCCGGGGAACATCAGACATCTCAGGCAGGAGCCTCGGAGGGTTGAGTTTCTTCAAACATCCATCAAGCCGGAGTCACAGAGGGCCGAGTCCCCTCTCAGAGAGAGTAGGATCGAACCTCTGGAGGAGTTAGAAGCGACAACACGTTGTCTCGCCGGTTGTTCACCACATTGTCTTCATAAGTTGAGAGGAGGGATACTGCCCTTATACTTGGGAGGAGGGAAAGGCCCTCTTACCACCGTTATTTTTCTTATCAAGCACTTTTTGTTCGTTTCAGCTCTAGACGTAGACTGATTTTTCTCATGACGGCTGTCCGTCATCAACAGATGATCGGCCTGTCATTTTAAATTTAGACAATAGAAGCGATGGAAAAATAAAATGTACTAAAGAAGGTCTAATAACAATTTGATATGCAACCTTAAACTCCTAGCTAGCTCCAGTAATAAATTAAAAATAAAACTAGGCCTGTCACTAATTGACATTACAAACGTAAACAATGATTCAAGCAAGAGAGATAAAAATCTACAGAAAAACTTAATTAACATAAATTACAACGTAAAAGGTATGCTAAACCTCCAGAAAATGAGCATGAAGCTACGTAGAGAGGACGAATGCTTTAAATTTCAGGTTAATAATATCAAAAATGTAAGTATAAAACCCCATTTAAACATAATATCATCTAACATGAACGGGTAAAGAGTTTGACTCAGAGAAATGTATATCCCATCAAAAACATAAATGTAAGAAGAGAGACAAGTCCAATGTAATGATATATGCCTTGGTTGTTGACTTCAACGACAAAAGAATTGAGATCTAAATGGGTGCCAATTTATTGAACTTGTTGTTAAAATAAAATAAAAAAAATATAAAATATTTTATATCAACTTAAATTATCATTTCTTCTTATAACTTAGGATAATATATTGAAGCCTAAGGTCTGACTTGGCAAATTTTCATATACGAATTATTAATAAGTACCTACTAAAACAGTCATGGAAGAGCCCTATGTTCGACGGCTATTTATATAAGAATAAAATAAGAACTTACAGCTTTAGAACTTGCGAAGGCTATGTTATAATTTGAATATGAAAACTAGCCAAGTCAGACCTTAGGCTTAAATATAATTATCATCCTAAGTTATAAGAAATGATAATTTAAGTGGATATAAAATATTTTATGTTGTTTTAAATAAATTTCAGGACTGACCATAGAACTTAGCACCCATTTATATCTCAATTTTCTCGTCTTTGAAGTCAACAACCATAACTAATATATCATTATATTGAACTTTGCTCTCATTTCACATTTATGTTTTTGATGGGCTATCATTACTTTTTGTACAGAAATTATTAGTAGGTTATTTAATTATTATTATTTTATTCATAATAAAATTAATACCAAATGGTTTTTGTTTCTACTGTATTTTCTAACGTTAATGGGCTTTTTGTGTTATTTTCTATATTTTCTTGTACCTTTGATATGTTCGAGTGAATTGCCCATTCAGTATCCGGATTTTTTTACGCATTTTCTGGTTATTCTTAATTTGGCCAAGTCGGGGCGGTATAACTTGCGCAGGCGGTTGTACTGTACAATGGAGCTCTCTTGTGCCTTGATTTGACTTGGATCTAAATTTATAAGATTTACTCCATCTAAGGTTTTAACCCTGGAGAGTCCAACCCTTTAAACTTTGTCATGAAAAAGTTAATTTTTGAAGTTAGAATTGTAAAAATAGTAGATGAGCTCATTTTTATGCATGGTTAGAAAGAAAAGTATACTGTTTCACTTTTTTGGAACTTCAAAAATGACGGAGTTTCATACAAACTTTCATCCCCTATGTTCCCCCTTTAAAGAAAGTTTTTTTTAATGGTGATACTGAAAACATTTGTTTGAACTATGAGCTCATATATATTTTTTCACATCTCTAACTTCAAAATTTGATGATTCTTACATTACAGGCACTATAAGTAAATGTTCATAACAGAATCAATTAATTGAAAAATTGTCATAAAATGATACAAATTTACTAGTTCTGATTTATTCCTTTGTATTCACCCAACTACCTACCTGGATGCCAAATTTGAACTTTCTAGGTCATCTGGAACTGGGTTAGAATTTGGATCTACAAGGGCGGCACTGAAAATTTCGGGAATCAAGGAAGTGACACAACATTACTATTTAAAAATGTATTTATTGCTTTTCGAAGTATTCTCCGCGAAATTTGACACATTTTTCCATACGATGGAACCAATCATTGAAGCAACCATTCCATTCGGAAGTTGGGGTCTCCAAAATGGCCGTTTTGTAGGCGTCCACAGCTTCTTCAGGTGGTGAAAATCTCTGTCCACGCAATTTATTCTTTATTTTAGGGAAAGTATAGAAGTTTTAAAATTCGTCACCATGATACGATGTTGTATATATGTACGAGTTCTGACGCACCAAGTAACGCGAGCCGCTTTTTGCTCTTCACAGAGCGAATGCGGTATCCATCGGGAAAACCACTTTTTTACACCTAATTGTTCATGCAAGATTATTTGTATTTGACTCATGCCAATGTCTAAAGTTGCCTGAATCTCGCGGTATGTCACATGTCGATCTTCCTCAATCAGCTTACGCACAGCATCAACGTTTTCTTGGGTGACTGCAGTTTTTGGACGACCTTGGCTGTGATCATCACTGAGCTTGACACGTCCACGTTGAAATTCAGCAAACCAGCGATAAATTGTGGTTTTGGATGGGGCTTCATCACCAAATGCAGAAATCATCCGGTCAACACACTATTTTTGTGTTAAACCACTTCGAAAGTCATAATAAATCATCGCTCTTGAATTTTCTCGAGTCAATTCAATGATTTCGAAGTAATATATATGTCAATGAGTCAATTCCATTTTCTCAACAACTAAAACAAGTTTGACAAAACCTTGTGACAAGACCGAGAATCTTTTTTTTAAATAAATAAATGGTATTCGATTTTTAAAACCAAGGAGTTTTCAATTAAAAAGATTTTAACATGACAGGAACAGTGGAAATATTCCAGCCAGTCAGTCATAAAAATTGCGATTTTTGGACGTTAATATCTAAATAACCGTTCGAGGTTTGCTTATGAAATTTGGAGCACATATTTATCTCGCAAGTTTCAATATATGAGTCAAATTTGACATGTATGTGTGAAATGGTTTTTGAGTTATAAAGTGGCTCCAAATGGTTCGTGTAATATTAGACACGGTGCTGCTCGCCAGTTCTGTTAGCTTGAACTTTAACATTATGCCAATAATATATATTAAGTTGTTCAAATAACAAATATTATTTTATTTTATCAATTCCATGTGCCCTTTTATAATTGAATACTAAATAAGTATTCACCTCTAATTAAATACTGAAGTATTTTCCCTGAACTGGGTTTTGCTATAAAGCCCTGTTTTAATTTTGCTTAAAACCTTCTAGAATGAGTAATATGAATAATGAAAAATCATTCGATATAATTTTATTAATAGTAATACCTTAATGTTACGTAGAATGGGGTTTTACGTGATAGGTAAGCAAAGTAGCTTGTGGTCTATATAACAAGGAAATGGTTGAATTATATTTAACTGGTCTTTCTCCACACTATACTAAAGCCCATAGGTAATGATTAATTAGCCACCGCTTCTTATTTACCTGCAATAGAAAGGGGCTTTCCAATGCCGTAGTAGACTTAATAAATATTGACATCCAGTATATATTCAACTTTTTCGTTGGCACGAATTCGACGCATGACTTAGTTTACTCCTGAGTATTTACTCAGCAGGCTACCGCATCGTCCGGGGCTGCGGGACTGTTCGAAAGAGATACCGTGGCCCCGGAACACAAAGGGCGATGAAGGAACATGGATGGGTTTTAGTCAGTAAAAGTCTGACACTCCCTCCTGCTCCGCCCAGACGTCATTAGCTAAAAAAAGGCTACCGCATCGTGACAAATGAGTTACGTTTCATGTAATTATGTAGTACAACATATCACAAAGTTTAGTTGACAAACCTAACATCCGCGTTTGATTTTATAAAACAGGGTTATTATTTTACTGTTTGTCTTTATACTTTGCCAATGCCTTCTTAAACTATGAAGTTGGAACGTGCGTCTTTCTCATATACCTAAAACAGCTGTTGTCGGTAACCATACAATCTAAGCTTGTGATAGATGAAATTGTTTAGTGATAAATGCTTCCCCATTACTAACTGCTACCCTTTAGATTACCTATTCTTTAAGAAACATGCATATTGTGTAATACGTTTTCGGTCCATTGTTGTGTGAGAGGTCCAGTGTGAGATAATCGTGGACCATTCCGCCGCCCTGCACCCCTGTTGAAATGCTGCAGAAGATGCAAAACTGTTAGTGAAAATGCATTACACACAACTTGGTCAAGACTAAAATCATAAAATTTGGACGAATATTATATCTTGGAATCTATTTTCAATAACTCATAAACCTTGGCGTTCTATTACCAATTATGTTCTATTAAATTATTATTTGCAATAAAACACTTCATATTTGTGAAATATCATCAACGTGTTTTGATTGCGATCATCAAAAATGTCTATTAACAGAAGTATTGTCAGTTTTATGTTAACTGTTATACATTTTTTATTTCTCTTTAGAACCAATTTGCAGAGATATTTTGGAGATAATTGGAATTACGATATTTTACCGCAGAATTTTCATTAGTGTCGTATGCAACTGTGTCACACTCATACAACATTTATGATATGATATTTATTTAAAGACACCTGAAAAAATACTTTGTACCCCTTTTTAAGTAATTGCGCATCCGCATAAATTTGAAGTTTGTCTTAATAAAGTTCATATTGAGAAGGAGTGCAGAAATATAAAACAATATACATATTTATATGTAGGATGAAAAAAGAAAAACTAAAATTATCATCAAACGATAAATTAGGTTTGTATTACATAGTTTATTGTACTTCAGCAACATAGAAACTGTTGGTATCATTAAATAATGACTGGGCAGACACTGACCACCAACGTTTGATGACTTTGTGTGTTTCTGAATGGTAAGAAAACTATAAAGTACAAATGAACCGGCCGCGTCAAAGCTCGCAGCACAAAGCGCACGGCACCTTTATCATGCTAAATGCCTTACAATGTTCTTTCAACACAACTACAAATCTCGATTATGGATAAAAACATTTCTTCTAAGCACTTTCTTTGTATTTTATTTCATTGGATTATCATAATAAAGTACTAATTTGATGAATTATACATACTTAACACTATAATTCATTAATTTAATACATTTTTATAGGTTGATAAATTTATTCCTTCGTCCGTAGAATCCTTTCAGTAATAGAATAAAATACTTATATGGATGGTGCAGGTTTAAATGTAATTCTTAGGGTAACATAATTAATACAAAGACACTAGTGTCTATTCTGTTGTGCACAAATTAAACTTAGTTTAGGCTATTGCTATTTTTTCTCTCTAATAAAACGAGAAACAGACGGACGTAATTTAGAACTGTCAAATTTAGTTGGAACTAATATTTCCATACAAATGAAGGGTGCACGTAAAAACATGTCGACTAAAAACACGGTGCAGCGCAAGGCATAAACTAGTTTGACATCTCTGACTTAGTTCAAAGCTATAGCCGTCCTTTTCTCGCAATGTCTTTTAGTAAAAGATAACAATAGCCTAAATTAAGTTTAGTTTGTGCACAACAGAATCGACACCACTGTCTTCTAAACTAAGTTTTTTCAGTTTTTTACTAAAAAAAAAATTTCACAATTTTCTCTCTTTCAAACCATGCTCAGACAATTACGTAAACAACAAAAAAAAAATAAGTGATGCTCCGTCATACACGTGGGTTGCCACGTGTATGACGGAGCATGACGTGATTTTCATTTATATAGAAGAAGATAGATAAAAGATTAATGTATGTTTTCTTTGTCCGCAGATGTCGCAGATGTGTATAATAGACAGATCTCAGAGGTAGCTCTAGTTGTAAGAAAATGTCTAGAGACAGTTCATGTATGCAAGTAAATAAGTTAGATGATTAGTGACCTGGGATTATTCGTGCAAGTTCGATATCAAGTGGTGGCGCACATATGTATGAAGATATTATGGTGAGTTACGTAGTACCTATAGTATAATATACCTATTTCAATTTATAACGCTCTATACGACATTACGACTTTAAACATTGCCCATAAACGTACCTATGTCACTGTTAAATTCCGCATCCACTACTTTACGGGCGCTTTCTTGAATGTAAAACTTGAAACTGAACCGAAGATGAAAGCCGAGAGAGCTTACGATAAATAGATAAGTATTTAAGTAAATGTGCTTAAATGTATTTATCAAATGTAGATAAATAAGGGAAATTCCCTTTCTTAGGATTTCAAAGTCCTGACAAGGAACCCTTATAGTTTCGTTATGTCCGTCTATCTGTATGTTTGTCTGTCCGAGGGTTTGCTAAAAGACCGTTAGTACGGGAAAGCTATAATTTTGTATAGGTATGAATATCAATTACACCGACAAAGTGGTTAAATAAAATTTTGTTTTGTTTTTTTTTTTATGTAGCTCTCTACATGTGAAGTCGGGATGATTTTTTTTCGTCGTTTACCCCATCGTGTGCGGTATCGTTGAATTTAAAATGACTTAGAGGTTTCTAATACTATTTTTCGATTTAATGCTCCATTTACGAAATACTTTTGAGTGAAAATTTTTGAACCAGTAGCCCCCCCCCCCCTCTAAAAGCTTAACTGCTGGCTTGAAAAACCTGGAAAAATTCATGATGATAGTGCATTTTATGTAAAGGAAAACTATAGCGGTTAAGATAACTTATCAGTTTAGCAGTAATAGTTGTTGAACTTGGGTGTTGGATAATTTTGTACCAAATACAAAATCCTTAGAATATATCCTTTAAAGTGACTAAGATGAAGTAGTTGCTTGAATATAACGGGCTACTACGGAACCCTATAATGCGCGTGGTCCGACACGCACTTGACCGGTTTTTTATTCAGTGAGACATGAGAGCTGTAGTCAATGTTTTTTGTTAAGTGTAGGTCCGTAGACCTCGTTTAAAATAGGATTTTAGAGAAACATGAAGGTTTTAAATATTATTCTTGTCAACAGTTATGAAAATAACTATCCAAGGCTCTGTCCTGAACCTTATATTTCTACTCGGTCTTGGATACACTTACTGCTGCGTGTGAAACACGCACACAAGAAACGTTAGAGAAAAAAAATATTAACTGTTTTGTTGTTAAACGCACCCTAAGGGAACGCGGCAGAGACGCTTATTTAAAAAAAAAAAACCACCTTTATTTGTTACCCACTTATAACAACTATAAAATAATATTATATTCTATTAAACGAAGCTCTAAATTTATCTATTATCATTAAGTCACCAGTTCAAATGAAGCGCCTATTTATACCTAAATCTAAAAGTAACTGACACTGCGACAGTGGCTATCGTTTTGGAGCTCACCAGATGGCGCCACTGTTGAGTAAGGTCTTGTCAATAATTCTATTTTATACTTTAAAGTACCAATATAGAAAGTAAACAAAAGTAAATACCATAAAAATCGTGTTTTATTACTTATAACAACATAGTGTAAACTTCAGATACATATTTACAATATTCTCCCTAAAATTAGCAAGCATGAAACATTTAAAAATCATTCTACCTCCAAGTACTAACAATTAACAAATAAGATCATAAGTTGCTACTTACAATCTTCAAGTCATAATTAATCAGGAATGGCTCAGTCTAGAACACTATCGTGAGAATTAGTATAAATAAGTGATAAAAAGCACGCAACGCGCGAACACTGTATGACATCTGACATTTCGGAAGACCTTACTCTACACGAACGCCTCTAGCGGCGAATTCATGCGCGATAGCCCATTCAGCAAGTTTACAAGTTTTCTACATAACTTTTCTTCATGACTAAGCCGCACTTTGACGGCACGGGTGGCGCAGTGGCTGGGTGATTGACTGCTGCACTGCGTATCGCGGGTTCGATACCCGCACAAAATAAATATTTATATGCGCCTTCAGATAGTTGTTCCGGGTCTGGCTGTTTGTGTATGAGTTTAAATGTTTGTAAACGTATCCAAGATACAGAAGAAATTCTAAGAGATTTTTTTTTAAACCAAAAATATTTTTGTTTTACTAATAGTTTTGTATTTTTTTGTCAGATATTTCGCATTTTCAATAAAATAAAATATGACTTTTTGAGAGAATCAAGCTCTTTAGTCTCTCTTAGGTTTGTTTGTTAATCTTAATTAGAATAAATAATGCCCTTACAAGTACTTCTATGTTTAGACCGCAGCAGCCACTTTTGATTGGAACTACTTTTGATTTTGGAAAGATTTTCGTGTTAAATGTGATTTTAAGACACGAAGTATCGTATCTCCCAAGGAGAATCGTATTACCCAGTTACTGGGTTAAAAAAAAACTTTCCAAATAAAAATGTCATGCTCACTAAGCGCAGAGATAGTTGCGATAAACTGTAAAATACTCCTGGTGTGGTATGTAACGAAACTATAAACTAAAAAATATAATTAATTCTTCCTCTAGACATAAAGAGCATTCTGACGTTTCCTACCCTCTTCATCTTCTTCTCAAATACAATCATCTACAGCAGCTGTAGCCAGAAGATAAAGAGGGACAATCGGGAGTGTCCGAAAGTATATCCAATGTAAATAAGTACTTGAAACAAGGTGCAGTAACCTAACGTTAACAGTAACTAGAGCGTTATTAAATTTTATTGCTCTAATTAATGCTAACAGTGTTATCCCCAAGCGTATAATTTTGCAATTTATCTACAAATACAATTACTAAAAACTAGTATTAAGACAGTTTCTAAAATAAACCGTGAGTTACTGTATAATTATATTATACTGCGCTGTTTGTGTAAATTATTGTACCTGTTACTTAAACATGAATTAGACAAGATTTTCTTTTCATTTCAGGTTTTGGCACGTTAGAACAAAGAAGTGGATTTCGAAGTCAATCGGAACGGCTCCCTACATTAGCTACGTAGATCTTTTAACTGTGTAAACTGTGATATAGATTAGGTATGAACTGTTTGTAAATATGTACAGATTTAAACGGTATTATATGTAATTAACCACTATAATTTATTGCTCTTAGATATTAGTGAAAGAAAATATAGAAAAAACCGTGTTAACTGTTCTTAATTTTTTTATTTTAATAACAGCCACCTAATTAAACTAAAGAAGCTTCTATGTATGAACTTAAAAGAAGCTTCTATGTATGAACTTAAAAGAAGCTTCTATGTATGAACTTAAAAGCTCTTCAATGGCTTTTACCTATTAGCTCTACAAAATCTAATCTGGCAAAATAAAATTATAACTAGCTAACTTTCGCCCACGGCTTCGCTAGTTTTCTGATGGGAAATTATCCGGGGACGATGTAGCTTCTCATTAGTAAATATTTGATTAAATCAGATCCGTCGTTCCGAAGATCACCCCTACATTGAAACTTTCAAAATTTACCTCTTTATAAACTTAGTATGGTATGGAAGAACTTTCCCATTACCGAAATAAAGTCAATACCTATTTCCGTAATATTTCTAGATCATTTCCAGTTTTCAACATTCTGAATTCTCGTGAAACAATTCTGACAAAACAGTTAGCTTTGACATGCAAATGGGACTGTCTAATAACTCTATTATTGAGCCTCAGGTCGTGTGGTCTGCTCGTTGCATCCGATTGCGGCGGAGCCCAAAAGGACAGTAATATTTAATATACCTAGTATAAGAGCCAACATTGCTCTAAAAGGACCTGTTATGGCCAAGTTGAATTGTTTTTTTTACCGTATTTGTGACGTCACATGTTTTCGCAAAGTTAAGGAGACAGAAAACATGATGATACCTAATGAGGTTTTACCGTTTTAGGCATTTGAGTTATTTACAAACCTTCCAACTAAACTGATAAGTGCTGGATTTCATCTATTACTTAACCACAAAATGCAAAAACAACATGTTTCGGTGCCAATTAAAACTGATTGTATATATGAGAGTAGTAGTGGTGTGTGGTATTATTATTAATTTAACCACATTTTATAATTGTGGTTGGGGTTTTCCCCTACGATTCAGGAATAGTAGATACAAACCATTTTAATTAAATTAAATTGGCTTATTTTCACTTCTTTTCCCTCGTTGGTCTGGTGATCGCAGACGCGAGTCCTGAGCATGAGGACCTGGATTCGATTCCCAGGTCGAATTGAATTTTACTGGGTTTTTGCATCAGGAATTTCTCTATAGCAACAATGGAGTCTGGATTCGTGCCCTGTTGTTGAAAATAGGTCTCCTACTACTTGGGACTTAAACATAACTGGCGAAATGTGTGTGTATTATTAGGAACACCTTCCCTTCGATGATTACAGGCGTTATGTGATGTTATATTTTCATAATTCGGAATTTAAATTTAAATTTAAATAATTAAATGAAAGAGATGACGCCCTTCTTCAATAAAAAAACTGTACGTGAAAGGTGAACCATGTACACCTACAAGATACTTTTATCGTCCATAACGCATTTAATGTGTTTGTGTACATCCTTTTTTGGAGATCCTAAATAGATAAATAAATAAATAAACAAAATAATTAACAAATAGAAATAAATAATCGTTTTACACATAAATAGAGTAGCAAACAAATACTTATTAGTTTTAGTTTTTAATTGCTGGTCCTGTTATTATCACAAATTTTTCGCGCTTTTCCATATTTGGAAAAATAAATAAAACCATTTTAACCAGTTACAAGGAAATATAACTTTCACTTAAAGACCCATTCATGCTATTTGCTTTGAATGGATAGGGCTGGGTATTATTTTATGCTCTTTTGTGAAACAAAAAATAGATTTCCCGGCTGTCAGTTTCTCCGCCGAGCGACTGAGCTTCAATGGAGTCAATGGATAATGCGATTTTAATTGCTTTAACGATTACGTGAATTATGAGTACGCAGACATTTACCAAATTAGTTACACCCAAGCGAGATTTATAGCAGACGAGGCTTTGTCGTAAGAGAAACAATAATTCGAGGCATGGAAAGCATAATTGTCAGATAATTGTGGTTTTGGAGATACCAAACTTTAATTTTCAAAATGGATTATTTCCAAAAAAAAACATCTTATTGACAGTACCTATCAATTTTCTGTTTGCTTTCCAAAAAAACAGATGGCCTCCTAAATTTATAGACAAAGTTTAATAAAAAGTTAAGCAATCGTAGGAAACTGAAACGTTAGACAAAGGGTAAACTAAATTTCGAAGATAAAATAAAAGTACCACCAGCATATTTCGTCGGGTAAAGTCGAATCTACAAGTTGTATCTCTAATGGTTGAACTGGGACAAGTGTTTTTCCAAACCTGAACTTACGTTCAACTTCGAAGAATTCAGTACATTTTTTGTACCTAAATAACACTTTTCCTGTTAATACCGAACAACTATGTATGACGTCACATCCTAACGTGACCATATTTGGGTAGTAACAGGGAAATAAACCTAAGTAAAATAAGGATACTTTCAAGCCTCTAGATAAGGTGTTTTGAGGTAAGGTTAATTAGTGCATCGGTTTCAGTAGAGCCTAATAAACGGTGTCAAAACTAGATAAAGTAATTTACTTCAATGTTTCTATTATTAACTGGCTAAGTGCAAGTCACGTGTGCGCATTACTATCCTGTACCGTATTTTATTGTTCTAAATTAATTCACTTGATAGGTACGTATTTCAAATGATAAAAATTACAAAATAACTAAATGTTTTGAGTTTATTGATCATTGCAGAATTGTATTGTGATAATCTTAGTTTTATTTTCAGTAACCTATTTCTCAAATTCATGCTTTTGTTATTTTTTTGGTCTTGACAGCCATTTTCACGCGCTTCAGGTAAAATATTCAAAATTGCATACAAAAAATAAACGACTTGGAAGACACGTTTGAATTGAAAAATACTTCACTGGGCTTTTGTTTTTTTCATAATCGAAATCTCTGAAAAAAAATTCTGACAGATAATTTTAAGACCATGCTTACCGTCCTAGAGCCTACAGTCTGTTGGTGCATCTTATTATCCAGTACTATATTGGTTGTAGAGGTCAGATAGGCAATTGCTCCATGTAAAATACTGGTACTCAACTGCATCTGGTAAGACTGGAAGCCGACCAAACGACGTGGTTGGGTAAAAGGTAGGCTGTTTGTCTTATAATTATATAAGTCAAATGATTCAAAGACTTATTCGAGCGTGATTCACACTATAATTTCCGATCCATAGGTACGTTTTGAGTTTTACCAATGTTCGTAGTAAGTATCAACATGTTTACACTACAACTATTACCTCATTGTAATACGTTACAGTAAAGATACCTCATGTTATTGTTATTGTCCAATGGCTGGAAAAACATGTGTGGAACACATTCCCGAAACAAAGTTTTAATTAACCAACTTGTTTACAAACAAACACTAGGTAAATCAAAGTAGGTATGACAAATTGAGTTAGGTGCTATTGGGACGTTTGGACTTTGACCGCTGTGGATTTAAGTTGAACTCCAATACAGCGCAAATAAATACATCAAATACATTATATGTATCTAGGGGAATACCACATTTAAATTCATCACCTCACACTTAGCAAAATGACGATACTAGTTCAGGGTAATGAGTGCCACGTGTGCATCAATGTGTGCATAACCAGCCTATAATGTTTCCACTGTTGGGACACAGGTCTCTATGCGAAGGAGTGGTCTGTAATCCACCAAGCGGGCCCCAGTGCGTGTTGTAGATATCACTTGTCTCCGAATTTTTGGTCATAGGAAAACATCATGAGGAAACCGATTCATCGTGATGTTTTCCTTCACCATTTTAAGAGAAATTCAATGTCAAAATATGTACCACCAGATCACTTCGTGGGGATGTCATCACTAAGGGACTGCGTCAGGTAAGTAAATAGCATTTATACATATTGCATTGTATTGTACAACGATGTGACTGTATGTGAATGTGTTGTTTGTAAATACACTTTAGATAGAGACAAAATAAAAAAGTTTTAACCTTCAAACTAATCAGGCTACGCAAATCATGGGGCCTTTGTCCAGCCGAGGAATGACCCATTTTAACAGTATCAATATCAGTAAATTACTTGAAGGTTTCTTGCAGTATTCGTCGATAACATTACTGACACATGTCACTGAAGAGCTATAATATAAAATTGTGTGCACTATACAATACTTTAGTAGATATATTATGTAACTACAAAGTACATACATAGGTCAATTCGAGGTTATGCGAAGAGCCTCTTTTAATCCTGAATGCGGATACAGATTAATAATAATAAAATAGAGTTTGGTAGGTAATAATATCGATTAATTTTGATTAATGGAATAATTAAAATAGCGGTGAAGAGGTTGCTTAATTAGTCGACGTTATTAAATAAACAGGTGAATTAAAGTTTTACGTAAACCGATCTGTAAGCTCATTGGCTTCGCATGTGTTTTATTAATAACTGGCTTTTAGTTAAATAATTTGTCTTCGCTCATCATTTTAAATGAAATAAAAATAAAGAGAATAATTTATTGCTTAAGAAATTACATTCAATGCATTGATCCTTGAAACTCACACTAGGATTCCCTCTGTCGTGAGTTCCAGGTTCTTTCTTTAAATGCTTTTCCCTATATTTAAAACCTTGTCATTAGACATTTCGGTGGAAAAACTTAATGAATGCCATCTGTGTTTGTAGCTGACTGGCGAATTCCCCAAACCCCATTCGCCAGTAAGTCATGGGTTCGAACCCAGACAGGCGCATTACTTTGTGTAATTTATTTCATCACCATTGCTCTCAAAACGGTGAAGGAAAACATCGTGAGGAAACCGGCATGTCCTAGAACCAAAAATTCGAAGATATGTGACATCTACCAATCCGCACTGGGCCCGCGTGGTGGATTATAGCCCATACGCAAAATACGCGCTTTGACGTGGACTTGCGGACACCAGCCCGTTATACAATACAATACAATACCCCATTATATTACGAAAAATTAAAACCATAGTTGCACCTACCACCAGGTGGGGACAGACCGGTGAGGGCAGATGGGAATAAAACAATGTTTTCGGAAAGGGGACTAGTTTCAGATTGAAAAATGACCAAAAATAACAATAGGCTGTTCATCAACGTTGATTTTCATCTTATCGTACGGGGCCTGAACCTAAACGACTTACACATAGGCAAACTCTTCCAAGATGTGGCCTTTCACTAAATCTGAAGAATCTGACGACTCTAAAAAAAACAATTTGGACATTTTGTAAAGGATAAGGATTATATCCAGCTAATATCGCTACTGGAGGCAAGAAACACTTTCAAAGAGTATAAACTTTATTTGTGCAGAATGTAAAGAATATTCTAAACAAAAACATATTTTGACACAAATCAGATTTTTCAAAAGTGAAAAGCTACAATATCTTCTTAGTAATTTAGGTTGACGCCTCGTACGATGAGATAGAGCCGGTTGATAGTTATGAAAATCCTTTTTGAAAACTAAAAGTGGGCCGTACCCGAAGGACTCTTATCCGAAATTTTTCGTAGTATAATTTTACCGTTCTGTCATCACGCCCTACCTACTCAGTTATCAACATTTTCTGATGAATATGCTTGCTGAAAAGCCCTCTAGGCTTCACTGCCATGTAGGTACTTGAAGCAAATAAATAATCAACCATGCAGTAACAATGCTGCATTCAGTAGCCTACTGTAAATACGACTTGGGAAGTCCATATAATATAGGTAGGTAGCTAACCGTCACCACATTCCTGAAGGCAAAATAACAAATAATATTGGATGAATCATAAATAATTTAATATTATAATTAATCATAGATTATTTTTTCGCGCTGAGTTTGGTCCCATGGAGAAAGATGGTGAATTTGATGGTCTCTAGCGCGTCCTTATATCTATACCATTTCTGTTACACGCTTAAAATAAAGTGATTACAATTCAAGCTCTTGTGAAAAATATTCTAGTTTTAAAACACTTAAATGAATGAATACAAGTGGCAATTAGTAACGAAACATCCTTATAGGTAGCGGGCACACTTGCTTTCATAAAAATATTCGATATTTTTGCAAATATAACACACTCTGCGGTTTTACTTAGAATAAAAAACGTTGATTACGTACTATTGTGGACTGTAACATTTGTATTTCCTTATAGACTTAGATAGCCTATATACCTTCATGGACGTAACCTGTGGTAATAACAAAATAAACATATTAATAAGAAAATAACTAAATAATTTCCTCAACGTTACCAAAGCAACTCCTAAAAATAACCTCACCTTTGGTTTTCCCTCGAAATTTCCAGAAACGATAACGCTAACAACAAATATTAATTAATGCTTGAATTCCATGATAAGAAAGAAATAATTATTATACTTCTACTCCTCACCTTCAGGTCAATGAGTGAAAGGCGACTAACAAAATTAAAAAAACGGCCTAGTGCGAGTCGGACTCGTATATGAAGGGGTTCCGTACCATCGTAGTTGGGGAGCTCCATTTAATTTTTAATTTATTTGTTGTTATAGTGTCAACAGAAATACATATTCTGTGAAAATATCAACTGTCTAACTATTATCGGATCATGAGATACTCGTATAGCCCACAGACAGACGGACGGGCGACGCCGTGGACGGACAGTGGACACTTAGTAATGGGGTCGTTATTTACCCTACGAATACGAAACCCTAAAACTATACTTCCTTGATGTTCAGTAGAAAGTTAAGAAGCATAGTATTCGCTTAGATTTATGAACGTGGATGAAGAAAATGAAGCAGGTAAAGATTGTTTAAGAATAGACTACGTAAAGTTTTGACAGATAAAAGTGTACTATAGATGAGTTTCCAACAGAGAAAAATATATTTGTTGAGTAATTAGAATAATAATGATATTATATATAATTTAGTAATATAATGAAATCTGTAATGAAAATGATAATTAAATTAAATTTAAATTAATTTAGTTCAGATAACATTAATTACTTATTAACTGATCTATTGAATGATAATTGTAATAATATAATCGATCTGGTCTTTAAAATGTAAGTATGTACATGTATCCTAAATAATCTGTGTGTGTGTGTGTGTTTGCATGCCGAATGGTAAAATATGGCTGAGCTTTGATATGTCATAACAACTATTGTAACTATACCCACATTTGCAAAATAAAGTTCTATTCTATTCTATTGTAGCAGGTTTCGTTCTGTAGTTTCTGCCGACCACATGGGAGACGTTATACACATGGGAAAGAGACGTTATACAGGGACACCGACGGACAAACGGTGACCATGTATTCAGTACATCATCCTGAACCATTATCCATTATACCACATTAGCGAAAAAAAAATATGTGGGAGGGGGGAGCCTCCCCATACTCCCCATACATATATTTTTTTTCTGAAATGTTTTTTTTTTTAGTGTAGAGCTTCTTTAGGCACGTTGAGCACTTTTGGGTGATAAAAAACAGGGAACTCGCGTCATCGTTCGTTTGTGCTCGCTAAAACTCGAGAACGGCTGGGCCGATTTAGCTGATTTTGGTTTTTGAAATGTTTGTCGTAGTACAGGGAAGGTTTAAACGGTGATAAAAAAAAACACTTCTTTACAAACCAAAAATAATAATCTAATAGCTCGACGATACAATTCACAAATTACTAAGTTTTCGCTTCTATCTGCAGTCCCCAAAGACTGCCCCGCATGTTTTTTTTTCTAATTACTAGTTTCGTACTGAAACTAGTAATACCTCCCACAACTTTACCCTGCAACCACACTTGCAGGTATCGACAGCTAATGAGACGGCTAGTGTTAATTAATCTAATGAAGCACTCAAATTAACACACTTGAATATAATTAATTATATTAAAATCAGAGATGAGCAACACAAATTAATTCGTGTGGGAAAGTGTTGTGGAACATATCCGGTGCTGTATTCATAATCGACTGATAGTTGATGATCACTTTGTATGAGTCACTTCCTGGATGAAGTTATAATCTTTTTTATTTAAATATCCTTAACGGAAAAAACCATATTTGATTTTATGAAGACTTAACTGTTAGAGCCGTGATAAACATCATGTAAGTTATTTATATATTTTTTTAGCTAACATCGAGCTAAAAAAATCTGGAGTGAATCCGGAAAGATGTCTTCGGTCATCGCACCACCTCTTTCTGAGCCGACTTCGACGTGTCTACCAAACTTCGAGCACTTGGACTTGGCATGACGTCAAAAAAATGTAATACTAGCGACCCGCTTTTGCTTCGCACGGCGCCACTTATCAATTCCCAAACTATCCTTTCAAGCTGGTGGCAACTATATGTGTTTGGGTGGTTTCGGACAGAGTGACACGCGAGTACTACATCGACTTATGTTTGACATCGTGCACAAGTAACTCTCAGTGCTGGACAGTGAGTGAAGAACAGAGCTGAGCGTTAGTTAACATTGAAACATTTGAAAGTATCAGCTAAGGCTTTTATAATAAACAACAACTAGTTATATTCAACCAGTATATGAAGCAGCACTGTCACCAAAAAAATTACATTGTCTTTTCATCAGTTCCTGTAGTAATTTTAGAAATCAAACTTATATAATCATGGTCAATTAAAGCATTATCCAGCCACTCTACTAATTTAATACTATTACCGACCCAACGCAAGTCATCATCTGCCTAGCCTTTTCCCAACTATGTTGGGGTCGGCTTCCAGTCTTACCGGATGCAGCGGAATACCAGTATTTTACATAAAGCGAATGCCTATCTGACCTCCACAACCCAGTTAGTACCGGGTAATATGATACCCCTTGGTAAGACTGGTTGTCAGACTTTTTGGGCCACTGACTACTTAACGACTGTCAAAGATCTACAAATGACAGCCGGGACCAACGGATTAACGTGCTTTCTGAGGCACGGAGGAAACTCGGTATGTAATGGGTGGTCACCCATCCACAGACCAACTAAGGCAAGCACGGCTTAACCTAAAGATCGACCCGAGCGGCTGTTATTATTTAGCCACGAGCTCGCGAGGAGGAAATGAGTATCACTTGTTTAAAATTCACTGCAATAAAATAAAAAGTTACGTAGCAAACTACGCATGATTAGAGCTCGTAGCAGTGAAAATAAAAAGTCGTAGACATGACGCGTTCGTAGCCATTGTCTACGAGCGGCGTAGCTCTACGCAGGGTACTGTAGTTAAACTTTACAAGAGGATGCTCATTGGTTTAAACTTTTATTACATAATTTGTTTAAAAGTGTTAAACATAAAAATGAAATATCCTCTGAAACAACCAGGTATATTTTGTTTTTGTACCTAATTTGCAAAAGATATGACATAAATTATTATGAAATGTGATACAATATAGGTATGTGTCCTAGATCTTTTAAGAAAACTAGATGTGTGTAATACACGCTGTACAGTAATTGAAACTTGTGCTAATAAGTTCTGATAGGGCTTAGCTCAATGGAACCATTAAAACATTTTAAAAGTCTCAACTTAATGAGTTTAGCTTTCCGTAAGTATTGCAACACCACGCGTCTACTTAGAATTGTCATTTCGGCCCATCCTTACATAAACCGCACAAACAATGGTCGTAGGTAATGCCTAGGTGTTGTGTAATTGTTAACGCGACCCTCCTTAACATCCAACTCATTCAATAGCAACAAAGCTCAGCTCCATAAAACATCGTAAGTCATGGCTCGGCATCGTCGGCGGCCGTCCGACAAACGATATGTCACGGCACGTAGTACAATGCAAACAGTCGGCGTCTGTGTCGGCGCTTGTGATGCTCTGTGCCAGTGTCACAACACTCGCGACACACAAATGTGGCGGCCGCGGCGCCGCGACTAATCGCGCGACAATACGCGCGCTGGCCCGCTATGCCGCATGCCGCACCGAGCGATCAAAGACCAGCGGTGGCGACAAAGCCTTTGTGTGCAGGCGGTCGCACCACCACACGCTACCTCCACCAGCCGCACTCTAGCGAGCAGTGCTGACCCCATCCGCTAGTGCGGATACGCAGCTAGGCGGGCTGCGTCGCATCAATTAGTTAGATTTGTATCAACACTCGTAACACAAGTAGTATATAGGCGCTCGAGATACGATCTCTCGATGCAGCATCGCATCGGCGCGATTGCGAATCGAACTCAATCAACTGTCGGGTTTTATTAATCTATTCTTCATTAGACACTACCGTCTGATCTGCCCGCTTTCAATTGAAACAATATTTAATGCTCTGCCGGCCCAGGAATAAAATAAAACGGTAGAACCATAAACATTCCACATTTATATTCGACCTCTGCCGGCCGGTCGTTGCGACGTTCCACTTGCACTCAGCGCTGTGTCCCGCTCGCGCTGCGCCGGCGCGTCTGCGGGCTCCGCGCACCTCTCTGTTTAAAGATCCAAGAGGGAGATAAAAATTGTATGGCTCATAATGTTTTAACAGTCTCATCGTTTGAGCGCATCAAGCCGAAGTCCAATTTAATTTTCATCTTCGGGTTAGTAATAATTGAGTCGATTCGTTCTATGCGGCGAGGAGTTAGCCGCGCAGAAGCCGACGCGTCTGCTTCAGGCCCACGTAATCGATTCCTTTTAATTGATTGTTTCGACTCTCACATCTGGTACAAACATGTACTATACGTATTCAAGTGTTTATAAATGAGAACCAATCTCCATTACCATTAACTTTGTACGAAGGTTAATACAGTACTCGATTGATCAATCAGGTATTAGATTTAAATTATAAACACCTCTCCTGACATCTAGCTGCTGACACAGCGAAGTGTCAGTAGACTGCGAGGTCAACGTAGGTTAAATTGTCTTATTTATAATTCTAAAGTTGATGCTAAAACTTTTTTACATTTTTCAAATAAAAATAAAGAGAATTTTGCGATGTTATTATCTCACACTAAGAATTGGTCACAGTCGTCAACAATGGCAGCCATACAGGGCTCCGGCAAACCACCTACATCAGAGAGAACGTCTGTCGGCGAGCCACAAAGCCTCTCCACATATACAAATAAATAACATCGGAACAACAAATATTTTAATAACCAGCTCTAAAGAATTGTTGAACGCTTAGTTACGAGTATACATGCGTGACACACAGAGCCGTCGCATGTCGCGTAGCGGCGCGTACACCACCTGCGTACCCTCACTACGACATCGCGCGTCGGCCGCTCTGCAAGCAGTTGTCGCCCCAAAACAAACACGCCTAAGTACCGATTTTGTATCCAGTTTTGCACGTGCAGATACGTAAACATGGACAGACGGCATGACCAATGTCAGAGTATATAGATTCAGTGGTGAATAGCGCTCTTTTCGAAAACATAAAGTTTTATAGCGGCATAAGAAAGAGCTGATGGAAAATTGGAAAGGTGAGCGTGAAATGTGGCAGATGTGTTGTCAGAAAACGGTCAGGCAGTCGTCACACGTTTCTCTACTATACACGTTTTACTCATACCAGTCACACTATAGTTCGAGCCTTTGCCAGGACCGCCTGCTGTGAAAATATGAAACGTAAACATATTTAATTACGGCAGAAGCTTATAGCAGATAGAGACTTATAATTTAATAAACATAAATACGGTAGCTTTTATACATTTAAATTCTAATACATCTACCCTTCATTTGCATCGGTTTTATCACCCGGATATTAATTAAATTGCCGGTAAATACGAGTCCACGACAAATTGCGCAACGCGATATTTAGGTCCGTTATATCACCTCCACGTTAATATATTAGATTTGATAACACCTAAGAAGTAATAAAAATACTTCGACTTATAATATGATTTATGTTGTTGACGAACCGCAGTCGCAGTCATTAGTAAAAATCTGTCTGAGACGAGTCCGCCATAGTTTAGTAGCTGCGGCTCTCAACACGACCATCTTTTATTATTTTTTATTACTCGTTATTAACGTTTAAGTATAGCTGCAAGATTATTAATAAGACAGGAAAATGACATCCACACTACCTAAATATGTAATCAAAACTTTTATACGTATCTTAAAACTGTTATTTCATTCTCATCTTTAATGACCACAAACATATCCAAGTTTGGCAGATTATGGAAACAGTCTGCAACATAACCCACATTTGACTTATAGCAGTATTTTAGAGGAGTCTCCGACAATACGAGTATGCATATTTAAATAAACGGACGTTTCTATGGAATTGCTTAATTAAGTGGATATTAGACCACTGATATAAAGGTGTCTGAATAAAGTAAATGTCATACAAAACTAATAAAATGGCTACCTACTGAGAGTGACAATAATGAGTTTTATGTTATTCACAATAAACTAATATTATAATAAAAAATATATTTTGGGACGAAGGACGCATATTTTTTGGGACGAACGAACCAGGGTTCTGTTATGTGGGCCGAAACTCAGTGGGACGAATGAAGAATAAATCATTTATTGGGTTTGTCTTGCGCGTATACCTAACTTGAAGAGGTAAGGAAATATTTTCTGTATGTATAAAACGCTTATGAACCTGACTCAGACACAGCGAAGCCTGGAGCACTGATGATAGAAAATAGTCAGAATTTATGTTCCTTGGAGGCTGACACTTTTGTTTTCCACACAATAGCTAGATATGTTGTTTCAGCAGTAGGAATGTGTTTACTTTGTACTACATAATACGTATTTACGTAAGGTCATAAATAAAATGTGTTTCAAAATATTACCTACATTAATGAAGAATCATGAATCATTAGCAAAGTATTTATACACTCATACCTGTAAACTCGGACGTCACAATTCCTTGCTGGGAAAAAATTGTTCATAACGGAAAAAAAAAATATTATTTTACAAAGACTTAAAATATTTTTCGGGAAATCCCAAGACAGAAATGGGTCATAATTAAAACTGGTGAACAATTTAATAATGATTTACATTAATATGATTAACATTTTGTCCGTTAGCGCTCTAAGGTGGGCGTCAGCGTCGCGTAGATGTAACGTAGACGCTGCGTAGACGTGATGGTATAAACACAACGCTGAGTTTTAACTACGCTGAGTTTTAACTACGCAGTGATGACTTATTTTTGATGTGAAGGCGTATTTGAATAAATGTTTGTTTCCTTTCAAAATATTTGAGGCATGGGTGAAACAGAACGCAGAAGCACTTTTTAAACATCAAAATCTAACAAACATCTATCTTTAGCACAATTCCTTAAGATGATCATGGCAATAAACCACCAGATAAACAATTTGATGTGTGATCACACATCAAATTGTGCGACTGACTTGCGAAGACTGTTACGTAATAATTTCAGCGGCAAACATAAATAGAATGAATGAGACAAGAAAATTTAGTAATTTTGTAACTCATACAAGTAACAAGAGCATTTTACCTACAAGTTCTTTATGGTATTGGTAATTTATTACCATTTATTTTCATTCATCATCATCATCATTTCAGCCGAAAGACGTCCACTGCTGGACATAGGCCTCCCCCAAGTGTGGCCACATTGACCGGTCCCGTGCGACTCGCATCCAGCGGATTCCCGCAACCTTCACCAGGTCATCGGTCCACAGTATTTTCATTACCTTCTAACAAATAGCATAATAACTACAAACTAAAAGTAATTTTCTTTGGAGAAAAATATTTTATTAATTTTAACTTTTAAAAGCGGCCGGTCGTCATATTGAGTAAATAAATTTATTATTTAATTTGATTTTTTTAATATAAAGGTTTAGTTTTCTTTTATGAGAACAAACTGCTGTTTACAGACTAAAATTGTCTGTAAACAGCAGTTTGTTCTGTAAAGTAACTACCTAACGTGGAGTTACGTTTTGTTTGAATATTTTACTATTAAATTAAAAATAGCCGGTAGTTTGTGCTGAAAAGCTTTAAACGAATTCCTTATTAAAAAAAATACTATCAGACATTATTATAAAATACTTTCAATTCAACAGACAGATGGTGGTTGCTGGCACTGCATGAGCTTTCAATAAAACAATACAGCCGGCTTCCTTGAGTAGTTTCATGGCAAATTATTTTGATATCTGCGCCTGCGCGGCGAGAGGTAATAAAAAGTATGCGGGGTCGGCAGACAACGCGTCGGAGGAGACCAGACGGGCAGGCGACTCAGCTGTGTCACTGTGGAATATTGATAAAAGTATGGGAACCTCTCTCTTTGTGATACATCAGCTCGATTAGGACCTATTATTTAAGCACTTTTGCTGTCGTATGAAAAGTGAAAAATCTACTTAGCATTGTCACTTAATATAGAATCTCATTTCGATTCGCTGTTGGTCTTGTTTTTTTTGTTTTAGCGTATTGCTCTCCTGTCTTAGTATGTACGTTAAATACGTAGCAACTCAACAGTCTCACACGAACATTCAACCAGCTACGATCCTGCAAATATGAACAAAGCCTGGTGTGAACAAATTAGCAAACTCACTTAACACCTTACTGTTCGCTTCTCATTAACTTGACGAAACAAAATAAACAAGCCCAAGGAAAAGCAATAGCTGAACGTAATAGCTTCGCTTACAAATATCGATCACGAAATAGCCCGCTTTCATCTCATAAAGTTTTTCGCGTCTTTTTGGCCCCGAATCCATCAATTCTCGTGATGGATGGACCATTGGACCCGACTCGGGCAATCGAATTTCAAATTCGCTAAATCTTCCCACACGGCATCGAAAACAGGTCGGGTCGTTAACAGTGTACGCACGCCGAACCGAACCTTGTGTTTCTGTTTTTTTCTGTTTGCTCTGGAGATATTCGCCCTGGGGCGGTGCGGGGTGCGAGCAAGGCATGCGGGGGTGCGCGCGGGCTGCGGGGCGGAGGGCCCGGGTCGGCGCAGACGCACGGGCAGCAGAGGCGTGATTACAGGGCTGTGCGCAGCTAATCACTCCAGCAACACGGCCCGGACGATACGAGACCTGGTACGGCTGACAGAAATTTACCAAAGCATGTCCGTCTTTATTATGTTGAAAAGTCCCGGAAAAACTGAAGAAAATATATTTTCCGATTTGTCGCTACAATCACTGTTGTAACAAAAAATCTAGAAGTACACAATTCTATTTTTTTTTTTTTTTTGTTTTAATTAATTAATTAATAACCGAGACAGGCCCAAGAAACGCTGGCGTGACAATCTGGACTCGTTCTTGACGGATTGCTCGGAGAGGGCAAATTGTAAACAGGATTAGAAAGCCATGGGGGAGGCCTTTGCCCAGCAGTGGGACAGAATAGGCTGATAAAAAAATAAAAAATAAAATACCCTTTAAAAGTAAGTAAGACCCACCGTCAACACCCGCTCTACATCCTGCACACACTCCTAATTCACAAAAAAACCCTCCATCCGTAATTTCTTCCAGCCATGCACGTCCGTCCAGCTCATTGTTGTTAATAACAAACAAGACAAAAGTCCGCCGCGCGCTAACTGCACACGTTTCTCCACATCGCGCGGCTTGATAACGCAGGGAAATATGATGTGCCTTGTGTTGTCTCTTACGACCAGGCACGAAGATTGCTTAAACAGTCTCAAACTGCCTATCGAACTTGTTTATGCCTTTGTAGACTTGGCCTTTTGTTACTTTTGTATGGAAGTCGCATATTTGTTATGGGTGTGGGAGATAATGTGGAATGTGTAGCGCTCATCGTGCTGGTGAAGTATAAAAGTGAGCGCAAGAGGTTTTAGGTAATGAGGTTGTTTCACGTGCCGACAAACGTAATTTTAAGAAGTGCTGTGGTGGGTTCGCCCTACGGCTACGGCTCTTTGTAAAGATCTGAAGTATAATAAAATTGTATGACGTAAGTACGTAAGTACAACACCTCTAATGGTAGGTATATACTGTAGATGTAAACGCTTCGTAGAGATAACTTGAACATGTCTGGTCATCATATCAGAAAACCTGATGCCCTTCACAAACAACCTGTTAGAATTTAAGGTATATTTGTTTTATTACGCAAGCCTTCACCGTGGTCTGTATAATTATGAATATCAGCTACCTATTTACATAACCCCCAAATTAATATTTATTGCCGCCTCTAAATTAAAAATCATATTAATTTTAAATCGAGGTAGACATAAATAGATTGACATTTGATTCAATATTCTGATGAAATGATTCTTGAACTTATCGGTTCGCGTCGTTTGCAGAGGTAACCTATATCATATGTCAGAATCGTGCAACGATTGTCGATCTACGTTGTTCGATAACCATGTTTATAATATTTATAATGCCCGTCAGTATTATATATGAACAGCATATAGGTACACTTTCACATAACTCCTCAGCGACTAACATTTAGTAAAGGTCCTTTTTACCCGACTACGGCGAAGCCAAAAGGAAGGGTTATCTAACAAAATTGTAAAACACATCATCTGCCTAGCCTTTTTCCCAACTATGTTGGGGTCGGCTTCCAGTTTTACCGGATGCAGCTAAATAACAGTATTTTACATGGAGCGACTGCCTATCTGACTTCCACAACCCAGTTAGTACCGGGTAATACGACACCCCTTGGTAAGACTGGTTGTCAGACTTTTTGGGCCTCTACATAACGAGAGTAATTCATCAACTCGTCCCGACTGTCAAAGATCTACAAATGACAGCCAGGACCAACGGGATAACGTGCTTTCCGAAGCACGGAGGAAACTCGGTATGTAATGGGTGGTCACCCATCCACATACCAACCTAGGCAAGCATGGCTTAACCTAACGATCGACCCGAGCGGCTGTTATTATTTAGCCACGATCTCCTCAAAGTGTAAAACACTTAAAGTGTTGAATTTAAACATTCCTCAGCGTTCAGTTTTCAATAATTATGTTTTAATGTAACATCAAATCACTGATTGTGTTAACTTCACTACTTTAGGATCAAAATCTGCAATCATTTAAATACTATGGGTATGGGAATTTGTGTATAAGGTCGATACAGGTATTGTAAAAACCACATGGACACGGTCAATTACGTTAGGAATACTTATTGAATGACCAGTTATCAAATAGACAGTAAAATGTATGTGTGTCGAAGTACGTGACTAATATCGCAATATTGTACTTATAAAAACAAACCATTGTGTATGGTTTGCAACTAATAAACAAACAGACAAATTATATGTGTTCGAAGTATACATACTCGTATATAACATTTGTTTTATTTTCGAGGAGACTAAACTAATACCTACTCTGTTAGACTGAGCTACCGGAGCTACCACTAATTTACATAGAACAGACAAAAACTTGATTCTCGCCCAAAATAATAGCCGTCTTTTAATCTGACTAAACATAATCTCCTGTAATTTGAATACCAGTTTTAGTTGTGCAAAATTTACCGCGAATTTATGCAATTAGATGTTGTTCTCCTGTCGCAAGCGCGATCTCTTAATTTAATTTTGTTTAATGTCGGACACAATTTATGTGAAACAGAATAAATCAAGAGCTATATTATTATAAATAGGTGTAATAAATAAGTACTCTGACATCGACACAACGGGCAATTTACACAGAATATACCTACTTAGCTAATGTAAGCAAGAATTGAGGATAAACAAATAATGTTTAAATTGTTAGTGATTATGTTTGTTATAAAATTTATAAATAAAACTTGAAGACAAATGTGAGAGCTCTACGACAGTTTTGTTGTATAAATTCAAAACTGCTATTTAGAACAACAATAAATCTCATTCTAATCTCATTTAAATAATTATATATGTATGTACGTAATAAACGCACATTCTAATTTAGATCAACAATCATTATGCATTGAGGTGCGTCGTCGGGGCCTGAGGCCGCTGCGCCCGCGCGTCTCTGCGCTCATCACCAGCGACAGGCGTCAGCAACGCTTGTCAAATGTCAACATTTTAAAGCCACAATATTGAAGCGATTTTAATTCAATCGTGCGACATTCTGTTCACATTAAGGCGGCTCCGCGGTCGCACTCCTACTCATTACGACTTCATTTTGTTATAACAACAATGAAAGCCCGCGTTTTGCGTTTTATTCATCCGCCGAGCTTGACAGCGCCTTTGTGTGGGAATCAATCTTAAGTCGCTTGTAATGATGCAAAATCGGTTCCACTGAATGACAAAGAATGAAGCTGCCGCAAATGTTGTTTATTCGTTTTTTTACCCACGGAGTTACTTATTGAATAAAACTTTTACGGTGCTCTATACAATTTAACTTAAGTTAAACATGCATAATGCGGTTGATTAGGTACTATTAAACGCTCAAAATTACATAGTATACTGGCGACTTTTATGTACAAGTTGATTCTCGGTGCTTTGGCATTATTCTGCATAGTAGTAATTTATAATGTTCCCATGGCATCGGCAATGAGAAGACAATCTCAATAATAACATGATCAATGATCGGAGTCATCTCTCATTAAAATGTATTAACTCAACGATAAGTAATACAAGTAATCACTATACAAGACGCAAATAATGGCGAGCGCTCAGATAATTGTTATGGAGTCATATTTACGGTAATATATCAGATTAGACACTATTATGAATAGGCACGTCTTTTTGAGCGCCTCGTATCTTCTTGATTTATAAACGGAGTCTTCTTGAAGTTTAATTAACAAATTCCACAACTTAACAACTACATCAATTACTAAGGAATTCAACTTATTGCCAGGTGACAACACTCTCAAGTCGCAACTCTTTCCTTAATCATGAATCATTTTCTTTCGAAGAGTAGGTTTGATGCTTAATTCTGCTTTGAAAGACCATGACTTTGAAAGAAAGAAGTAATTGATAATTTGATAAAAATAACAAATAAATGGACGAAGTTAGGTCAGTTAAATTGTGCTAAACCAAATAAAGTCGTCTCCTTACAGTTGAATCTATAATAACAACTGGCTAATTGAAATACTAAATTGATTATTCCAAATGAATAGTATAACACGTAGGTTTATACATAAAACATACATAATAATCAGCCTAGAATATTCCTAGTTAATATCTGGTCTGGATCTGGTTAATTCAAACTAGAGGATTAACCAGGCAACCTAGGAGCGAGCTTATCTCATAATTATATGTCATATTTGCCCCTTGGCTGAAAATAAACACCATACGTGAGTCCGTAAAATTACCATAAAATTAAAACTACACGGTAATAGAAAGTGTAAATGTGTGGCTGGTTCCTGCGGTAATGCTCGCAATCATCAGTGATTACTTAGAAACTAATTTGTGAAGGCGGCGCAAGTGCGCGGGCGCCGCTGAAGGCGTAATGTGCAAATAAAGACAGGGTGCGCGCCGGCGCCGACGCGCGCCGTTTGTCAACCAGCTTCTAGTCCGTTTGTCAATATTTGTTAGAGGTACCCTCATAACCTGTGTATACAAGGGGATTATGTTTTGTGTCAATATGTAGGCACTTTGTTAGCTTTACTCGATTATTTGCCTCTTGAGTTTGTATGCCGAGTATCCCTGAATAAAAATATACTAGTACTAATAAAATCAGAACTATTTTCAGTGCTCGTATGCATATTTGTAACCTATGCCAAAAGGAGAAAAAAATGTTGAGGATAGAATTATATAATATACGAGTTCCTTTAGTACGAGGAAGAGGGAGGATATTATGTATGATTTAATTCTATTCCATTTTGTTCTTAATCCGTGCGTGTAGCAGTTTAACTGAGGAGATTAGCTTAACGATAGGTACGTGTAGTAGTAAGTACGAGCTACTTTACTGTATTGATTGCCTCACTTAATACTTATAGCTGCTTATCTGGCGCTCATCGCGAAAATGAAGATTTTTATGACAGCTGAATGAATGACCTTTTATTGGAAAAACAATAATGACACTTCCTGACTAGGTGATACAGGTTTATGTACTACATCATCGAATTCTTTATTCTAAAGAACTGCAATAAAAAATATTTAGTACAAAAGACATAAACGAGATTTTTCCAAAAAGATGACATATTTTAGTTCACCATGTATACAGCTGTCCTACTTTTTGTCATTTAACTCTTTCCTTAATCGTGACATCAGGATGATAACCGTTGAATTATATTCTACTTTAAACAAATCGTCATCTGCTGTCCACAGACGTATAATCAAAGTGCCATAAGTAGACGAGCTCATATGTTTAGGACCGCATCCTTTCGATTTTTTACCGTCTTTTTTGTTGTATCAGAGCTAAGCAGTACCTACGTGGTTATTTTCACACTAAATTATCAAAACTCGTAATGCTAAACTAGTGTCAGTTTGGACACACGTCATTATGGCATCAGCCGACTCCATTACCAGAATTGCAGCTTACGCGAGAAAATAACAGCTAATAACTCTGTTTTTATAACATGGAAAAATAGTTCTATGTGCGAAAATCACCTTAATGATACCAATAGTGATGTTGGACTAATCGATCCTTCTATTAATCCAGTAGTTATCAGAATAAAAAAGCAATCAACATCTCCGAATTCGCTAATTATAAAAAAGCAGAAACGGTAGTTAACATATTTAGTTATTGAACGTTTATAGATCCGTTAATTAATTGCAATAAAAACTAATAAAATCTACACTTTATCACTGTTGTAGAAACGAAAAATAACTTACACAATTACACGCAATTTAGTAATGATAAGCACTTCAATTTATGCAAATGTTTCTTTCGACTAATTGCTAGACACCATTTATTAGTTCGCGTGCAAACATTAAATAAATCGCTGACCAGTGACTAACACAAAGTTACCAACCATTTGTCTAATGGATATCGATACCCGCTTCCTTACGTGCCTCTATTACCGCTCTGAGAACTTTAATCACGAAACAATTATAAACAATCGTTGAAGAAACAATGACGGAACAAAAAATATCACTACAAGTGAAACTTTACAATATTGTGCATGTCTACACCAAGTAATTAAACACATATTTTACAGAAGTATTTACTGTGATATATTATAAACTAGATAGGTACAAAAACGAAAGCTTATATTACCCATTCAAAGGAAACCAAATAACATGATACTGCACGGGGCGGCCCGACGGCTTTCCGTCAAAAAATAGCTTATTACAATGTAGGAATACAACAATAACAAACAGGAATGAATTAACAATAGTTACCTACGTGTCAACTCCCACACACTCGGCATTACAAACATGCTACAAAAAAGAGGTCGCATCCTAAACGCACGCCACAAAAACTACGACGTACAAAACGGTATCGGGCGGCGAGTTCAAAAGCTCCGGCGACCGCTCATTTCACACCATCAGCCGGCCGCCGGCAAGCCATCTTCTACCCTGCCATACGTGACCTAATGACAACCACCACTGTAAACCACGCAAACGTGGCACAACACGCACATCAATATACACTCTATCCTCAACGGCATAGAGACGCAAGTGCCACCCCAATACCTTACAGTTATGTCGTGTTTACAGTTTTTCTGATAATGGAGCAGACACAATGCCAGATTTGTGCAAAAAGTGTTTTTAGCAAACAATTAGCAGTTAATGGTTTAAGGACATTGTATCTAGAACGACGATTCCTCAGTAGTTTATATTTCAGCCAGGATTCCGGATATAATTATATATAGTTTGTTAAATACATTTGATCCCTGACATACTCACAGCAGTACAGAAAAATGCTGCTAAGAACAAAGCGGAAACAAATTTTGTCAGGAAATTCACCTGTATCAAACAGGTGAATTTCCTGAAAAGTAAATGCCGCACATGCAAGTGAATTGCTAATTAAAGTCAATAGTTTTGGATATCGGGGCAAAAATACTTGCAGTTTATACAATATAGGTATACAGGAACTACCTAATTAAATATTAATAAAGCCAGCCTATATAATGCAAGTACTTTTAACACGAACGCCGGACGCGTTTGAAGGGCTTCCAAAAAGAATTGATTTTTCGTAGGAAGTTATTACAAAGCACCAACTTAAAGATAATTAGGTAATAAAATAATGTATTATGTACCGTAAAGTTGAATGCAGCGTCAAGCGTGAGACGCTATAACAGTGTTGACGGAAACGAGCGCTGAGGAATAACGCATGACTGAGCGAAGCCATTGTGGTTTCGTCACAACCAACCATTTAACAAGACAAGCTTACCGAATTTCACCAACTTAAATGTTTATTGTAATTAATTAATTAGAAACCTTAAAGGCTGCTGAACATGGTTTGCAGTTATATTTATTTGTGTGCCAATAGTTTGGCCATGTTTTTCTTTTTCGTTCCAATTATTTTTCTTGTTTATTTGCCTGTTGAAATTGCGCATTTTTTATCGTACATTTTTGTGGTTTTACAAATTGTTTACTTATTACAACGTTCAGGATTTTTTCATTATATGTTTACAAAACTTGCGTCACTATCAACTGGGCTTCATTGACCTCTCACCGAAAAAACAAGGTGTTATAAAAACTACTATTACTACTATTACTTAGTGACTTATTTTATGCTTACCTTACAAACCACACACTTCTATTACAATGCGTACTTCCATAGGTACTATATATCCCTTTCACGACTTCCTTCACAACCGAAAATAATCGCTTATTGCTCTTTTACATGGTGACATACAAGGTCTACTGAGATATCTGTCTTCTGTTCTAAATTCAAAGAAAAACTCACAAATATTTTTAATGGTAAAGATTATTAAAGAAGTATTATGAGTTACTGATAATTCTAACAACAATGGTTAAGCAGATCATGTTAAAGAAGAAGTAAGTACAGGCACGTCGTAGTACTTAATATGGTAAAATACAAGATTAACACTTACAGATTCAGCACCGGTTACCATATGTTTTAAACGAGCTCCTGATTTCAGCACACAAACGAATGAGAACCTTAAGAACCATAGGTTAATCCGTAGATCAAGAACTAGATTCATCAGCTAGATATAAACTCATTATCATCTGCCTAGCCTTTTCCCAACTATGTTGGGGTTGACTTTCAGTCTAACCGGATGCAGCTTAATGCAAGAATTTTACATGGAGCGACTGCCTATCTGACTCCACAACCGGTTAGTATCAGCTAGAATTAAACTAAAACCTACAAATTCTAAGTGATGGCTAAGGATCCTGGTGGACAAAAGTGATAAGAAAAAGCTTCACACTAAGACAACACAATCAAAACAAAAAAGGACAAATTATAAATAGGTGCGTATAAGTCAGGTTTCGGCCAAGAATCGTAGGGTTGGGGGCGTGCCTTCGATACAATCACCGGAACCACTCGGCGGGACACCGGTGCGCGCGCCATGACGCCGACATTCGCCGACACTCGCCCATTCACCGACACACACCGACACCGGTGACAATACGCCGACACCTTGATCACCATGACGACATTGTTCTTTCTCTATTAGATTGATATACGGAGATATGTGACATACATTTGTTGATATTATATTGATAGGCGCAATGAAATTCTAATAAACAGATATGTTGTGAGCGCGCAATCGTGAAGAATCGAAAACGGGCCAATTGGCTCGTTTTGCCTTTATTCTGCGTCCCATGCGTGTATGTGAGCTGGCTCTGCCCCGCGGAACACTTTTTTCGGTGGTTTTGTAGGTGTATAACATATCTGGGATAAACATGAACCTTTGTTCATGGATCCAAATGTGTTTCCGTTTCAATTTATGTGACGTTTTGAGTTTGTCTCAATAACTGAATTGGAAATACTAATTTAATTAACTTTTTCTTCTATCCACATTCTATCTTCACATTTTCTAATATTTAAAACACGTCTTGCAAATAAAGTAGAAACCTTTTTACACGTTTCAGAGACACCTTTAATGAAACTAATGGAAAATGTTTGAGCATAAACCTTTTAAATGAATCACATTCTTACATTACTCTCAAACAGATATTACTTTTAGCAATCATGAATATTGAAGAGTATATTGATTATTAAAGTAGTGATTAAAGCAAAAACATAAATTAAAATAAACATGTCAAAAACAGAATATACGAAGATCCGGATGTATATTAAAGTGTTTATGATTAAATAAAGTAAATTAGCAATTATGAAAAGAAATAAATAACGTAAAGAATTGATTAAAACAAAAGTTTATAATTAAATATAAATTCAGTGATAATGTAACAGGACACGACGTCACTGACAGCTTATAAACTACACAAGTAAATGGAAAACACAATCTGTTCCTACTTAGAATTCAGCCAACGTGCTTATTGTATGAATTCGAAGCGGATATCGTTAGGTATAGGACCAAAAATTCCGTAGCGAATTCACATTTAACCCAGATTGCTGATTAAAACCTTTTTGGGGGCTGAACTTAAACCCTACATCAAAGAATTAAAGTTCAGATTGATTCGCTGATAAATTCGGGAAAGGCTCAGGGCGATGCCGCGGCAGATATAATTAGCAGTTACGGTGTCGGGAAAGCTATAAAAACGGCAAATCGAGGGACGGACGGATAGGCACAATGTGTTAGATATTAATTTCGAAATTATAGGCTAGCGTTGCATGCAAAGGTGTTCGGAGCAAAAACATCAACAGAAGTGCTAAGAGAGGACGATTATTATTTTAGGTTCGTGTAATAATCCGTCCCGAACAGCTGCCTCTACAAATATTTATTGTTTGATATGTGATTTAGATTGCTTGTAAAAACTTTGTAAGTAAACACCTCGCACTCGGACGAGGATAAACTGACAAACACTAATTAGGAATTAGCAAATACTTATTGACCTATTTTGTTTTGCGTCTGTTATCATTTCTTACTTCGGTATCCTCACATGAAAATCTTTTTTACCATTGGTTTAATTTCTAGTGATCACAAGCGCGACTGTTGAGCTGAGATCCTGGGTTCGATTCCCAGGTCCGCATAGTGTTTTTGGGTTTATCCATCAGGAATTTCTCAGTAGCAGCCACGGAGTCTGGATTTGTGCCCGATTGATGGCAATAGGCTCGCCCTCTATTACATGGAACTTAAACATAGCTGGCGAAATGTGGGTGTACTATAAGGTACATCTCTACCTAACCCTTCGGGGACTACAGGCGTGATGTTTCATGTTATGTTATGTGTAAAAAAAAAGGGCACAAAAGAAGAAATTAATAGCAATTAGCTATTAATTTCTTCTTTTGTGCCCTTTTTTTTTTCTACTGGTAAATCTTCAAATGACTTCTCCCGCTCTGGGCGGAGCAGGACGGATTGTCAGACTTTTACTGACTAAAACCCATCCATGTTTCTTCTTAGTCCTTTTTGTTCCGGGGCCACGGTATCTCTTTCGAACAGTCCCGCAACCCCGGCATTGGCATCGGCCCTTGCGGACCCCTTCTTTTTTGCTGACTCTCTTTGAGGCGCGCGTGGAACACTCCTGCGCCGTCGGCACGGCCTGTCGTCATGAGACGGACGGACGGCGAGCTAGCCCATAGCCCACAGTCCACAGGCCCGCGCCTACGGTAGCCGGGGGCCACGTGGTGGCGCCCGACGCCCGGGGCGTCTCCCGCGGCGGCCGGGACGCTGTGAGGTTCTCTCCCTTTTACGTTCCGCCACCTCCTTCTCTATCATTACTGCTTCGCAGAAGGAGGTGACGGCTTCTTTTGTGCCCTGAGCTCTTCGTTGCTAATCCATACTTTTTACTTGCGGCTTCCTTGTTTCAGTTCGATAAATTGCTTTAGATTTTGATAGGTTAACAACCATGCATCCCACTTGGAGCTCAAAGTCTTTTCTAGACAATTTCTTGATACCCAATTGATAAAGTGCAGCAACCTGCTTTTAAATTCACGCCATTTCCCATAAGGGTAGGCATTTACTAAAGAAAGAAGAGAGAACGTTCATAAATCTTATCATAAACGCAAATCGCCTGCGAGGACTACGTACCAGGATGTAAGTAAACGTACGAATTTGGACGATTATCGGTTTCTATTCGGATTCTCGATTTTTCCGCTAATAAAAGCCAGACAGGTCTGAATTCTAGTACTTCGGGATTTCCCTTAAAATGTTAATAAAGCTTTAAGCAAGAGCTAATAGGTAATTTGACGTCAGACAAGGAAACAAATTATTTTTCGGTAGATATGAAATTTACCTATAAAAAGTCATGTCTCGCCCGTTTATAGAAAATTTTGGCTTATTCGTGAACTGGCGAGTGAGAAACTCGCGAGTGCGCGCGAGTTGGCACCAACCGATATGTTTTTTGTCGTCAACTCGCTCGACCTTGAAAATTTGAAATAAAATACGTCAGATGTATAGTCAGCTATATAAACTTCTTATAAAATGTATTAAATATGTAGGTTACCTACTTTAAATGTACCTACTAAGATAATGGTATCTACTAAGATATTTTATACGACTTGACTGTAAAATAAATATAATAAAATACTTTTCATTTGACTGTACTTTATAACGTGCAAGCGAGTTGACGACAAAAAAAATAACAACCGGACGTGCCAACTCGCGCGCAGTCGCGAGTTTCACAGTCTCCAGTTGACGAATAAGCCAAGATGTTACAATTCCACTCGGATCATTTATAACATACCGACTAACGCCTGTTCTACCCGAAGGGTTAGGGAAGTATCTTTAGTTACAAATCCACACATTTCGCCAGTTATGTTATCATCCGGCGTCAAGTTAGAAGCCGAAACTCACTTGTTCTCCCCGTCATTGCGATATTTTCTTTGTTCTGGATCATACCTTCATACCTTCTTGTTACGGAGATATTCTGGGTCATAGTTCCAACTTCTCCAAGTTCCAAGTTTTTTTTTTTTATTACAAGTTTTGAATGCTAATAATAATAATAATAATAACTTTACTTTAAATACCTCCACGACCCCCGTACCATTCAATGTATCCATCAGAACAATGTTTTGAGTGCGTTACATGAGTCCTACCGTTAAACGTGATTTTTCCACCCCAAAAAAAAGTCGTTTCCCAGCAGTAATTTTAATTTTTGCGTAAAGTTACTTAGTTTGATGTACAGAATGCTTGGTTGACGGCTTCGTGAAGGGTCCGTTTACACCCTTTTTTTTTCTTTTTTTTTTCGGATGGGAAATCATCAAATGACTTCTCCTGCTCTGGGCGGAGCAGGAGGGAGTGTCAGACTTTTACTGACTAAAACCCATCCATGTTCCTTCATCGCCCTTTGTGTTCCGGGGCCACGGTATCTCTTTCGAACAGTCCCGCAACCCCGGCAGGTCCGTTTACACCCTGTAACCACAAACACAGGTAACATCATAAACACCGACATTTAATAATAAAGTACATAATTTTTAGGTACTCGTTTAAGGATGTTATTTACAACACTTTAATGTTTGTTGAACCTAAATTGCCGAAACAACCTACATTACCTGGCAAATACTTGAAATAATTGAAACATAACATATTTATGGAGGTAGTAGGCCTTTGTACAAAGGCCTCCCCTCCCTACAAAGGTGCCCTACGAATATGTTTGTGTATACGAGGCTAGACATCACCGCATAAGTACTTGATAAATAACTCCACGCCTTTTTTACATAGGTGTAGGAAGAAAGAAAGTACAGAACAGAAAGTACAGAACAGAAAGTACAGAACAGAAAGTACAGAACAGAAAGTACAGAACAGAAAGTACAGAACGCCACCTGTGACGATCCCTAAATACTCCTTTTGCCTTGTTCACGTTCATACATCTGGTCATACACATGTAACCGCCATAAAGTGTCTAGGTACCTACATAATAATACAAGTACTTACTCATGTACTGAGTGGAGCAAACATTGCCCACGTATTTTTTACAGGAATTTCCGTGCCTTTTAATTAAATATATACACACTTTTTCTATGAAAGCTTGATAATGTTAATGTAATAATATGTTTAAATACCTTATTTTTGTACATTTTGTTACATTTATTTACCAACGAAGCCGGTAGAAAGGTATCTAAACATTTTACCCTGCCTCCCAATTATATTAATTTTTTTCTATGAAGAAAAATAAAAAACGGGGCCAAAATCTTTGTAAAATAAACGAGAATTCTTCTATTTTCCTAAATTACTAAAATTATAAATATAATTCAAATTAGATATATATAGATTCCCTCTCATAGAGAGGAGGCCTGTGTCCCAGCAGTGGGAACATTAATAGGCTGATGATGATGATGATGATATATAGATATATTAAAATTGGTAAGTAAAGTTTTATCGGCAATTCTTTCAGCCGCTGTTTTCTTCAGTCGGAACAGGTAGTTAGGTAATATTTTCGAACTGTTATTTTCCTGTTGACCTAACTATACGAACAGATTACAAAATAAACCAGACCCTGAACTCCCAGATAAGCTGCATACTTATAATTTATAATAAAACCCTCCTGAGGAGGAGTTTTTATATTTCATAGTAGCGTAGCGTACCCTCGTCAGCGTGAAATTAATGTTACAAAAATACGAATACCCTAATTGATCAGACTTTGTAAACAATTTCATGGGTTTTTTGCACGGAACTCAAATCTATTTTCTAAAGTAAACGTTAGTAACACCAGCTAGCTATCTGACACTAAAATTTCGTCAAAACCATGATAGCCATTTCGGAGATAAGCCGGTGCAAACAGACCGACCAGTAGACAGGTAAAAATAAATATTTCATTGTTTTAAGTATCGTATAAGCTTTCATATGCATTGAGTAAAAAGCTGATGATTAAACAGACACTTCAATTTTATTTATTTACCTATATGATTTTAGTTTCTTGTAAGGTAAGGTTATTGTGTTGATTTCCTTTTAATGTATACTAGCCCTAATGGTTTATGTATATATAGATGCTCTGTGGTTTATCTTGCTGACACTTCAGGATAAAGAGTAAATAAATATTTCACAAACACTTTTTGTTCAAATGACGTAGGTTAAATGGTGTAACAACAGCCAACATGTTTGGAATACTCTTATTTCTGCATAATACTTCCTTCCTCATTTTCCAAAGTAAATGATGTATGTTGCCTAAGGTAATCGGCACCATTTCTATTTCCTCTAACTTATAAATTTTTAATTTAATAACATAAAAAAAAAATAAAAAATAAAAATAAGAGACTATTAAAACACCACCTAAATAATTTATAAATTGCAAGTTTTGCGGTTTTTTTTTATAACTTAATTTTAGATTTTACCAAGCGAAATCGTCACTTATTGTATCTTAATTATTATGTTTTTCCTCATAGAAGTGAATAATTGTATTCTTTTTGAGCGAAATAAATGTCTTAAACCGTATAAATACTATATTTTATTTATAGTGACTAACAAAGGAGAAGTTAAATGGAAAAAATCGCCTTCATCTTAGTTCGGTCAGACCGTCACGGACTAATTGCGGACGCTGTCCTGACACGGACTACTCTATATAGCAGTGTTTGGTGTCCGCAGCTGGTTGCAGGCTGTCAAATTAATTCGGACTAGAGCAGGCATTATGACAAGACACGAATCTCCAGAGACTGACAGACACAATGTCCACATAAAACTCATTGATTAATTCGTAGTTAAAAGAGTTTTACTATAGCAGAAATGTATTAAACTAGCAGTAATTAGCGCTTTCAGTGTTTGTGATAAAAACGTTCAACTCCGTATCGATGTTTTTTTTATAAATCCCTAAAATACTTTCATATTTCTCAATGTTATCTTTCCAAATCTACAATATAGCTTTTTCACAACATAGAAAATCTTTTAATATTACAATCACACCAATGTACAGACACAAACTTAGTGCTTTGGGCATTTTCTACTAGTCTTTTTTTTTTTTTTTTATTCAAAATCTGTATAACAATAACATATAAAAAGTCTGCCAAACTGCAAAACAGTTTGTCGGCAGGTGTTCTCGTTTCACAATATCATTATAACAAATTTCGATTTTTATTAGAAAGAAACATAATATAAAAAAAGGAAGTGAGTTTACAGAGGGAAACACATTTTACACCTATGAAAAATAATAATGCTATTGTCCATAATACAAAATTAGCTATGGACACAATGAGAGGTAATGTTTTTTAAGAATATTTTTAAGCTGGATTTTAGATTTAACATGCGATATCAGGTGTGGGGGTAGCTCATTCACTAACGACGGTTCCGGTCTACTTTAGGGTGATGTAGATCAGATACAAACAGTGGTGGGACTGGTACACTTAGTTAAATGTTGTAAAAAAGATTTTGCTTGAACCGTATATACTGTTTCTTTGTAGCAAGTAGAGATTGTAGAGCTGCACCTCAAAAGATACATCACCTTTTCATCTCTGTAACTGCTCCTCTGTCTTATATCACCTGCACTATTAATAAATAAATATCGCTGGAAACTACACACAGCGCCACACTAAGCAACGAGGCTTGTGTCGTGGACACCAGATAGTTGATATACTACATAGATACTTTTTGTTTGTAAATACATAGTTATTTTACATATAAACATCCATGACTCGGAAACAAATGTCCATGCTCATCACACAAACATTTGCTACTACCGGGATTCGATCCCGGGACCCTAAGAACGTAAGGCAGCCTTTAGTACCGCTGCGCCATTCGGGTCGTCAAAAATAGACGTCCTATGACGTCCTAATGCGATGCCAATGCTAACGCTGTCGACGTGTGTGAAATCTGTCCACTTCGATTCGTATAATTTAAAATGATCGATACGTCTAAGAAGAAGATAAGAATTGGCAGGATACAAAGACCTTTAGTTAAAATGGGTTATTAAATCCAAACGTGGTTTACCACACACCACCGAACCAACCACTACCAGACCACAGTAACCAAACAAGATTCTTTATTTAAATTCGCTCCAAACGATTAGTACAAGTATTTTATTTAACCCAAACCAATAAGATATTCAAAAGAAGTTTTTATAGCCCTGTTTTCCCCAATCCTAATTTCATAAATTGATCCCACAAAAAGGAACAGAAGAATGAAACCGCTCTATTGTGCCTTCCATCATTAGATTAAAGGTTTTTCACTGTGAAAGAGGGTCAAAATGTTGAACAAGCCTATAATGCGCATTACGGTGTGTAACGAGCCGCCGGGTGAGTCAGCGCATCAGGCCAATATCAGGAACTATCAGCCCACAAGCGGGCCCGACGCGCCGCGTTACACCGTGAAACAGACCACCAAGAATACCCCTTTTTTTCACTTTTCTACCACTTTTTTCCTTTACCCCACACGAAGAATTTGTAACCTATTAAATTGTATGGATATTTCTAAGTTAAACTGTATATTTCAACTGAAAATTGTCGAGCAAGACCATAAACAATATGCATGGCATATTAAAAATATGACTTGATTTGTTAACATTGAAAATTTTGGAAACAAGAAAAATGTTCTAAATAAAACCAGGAAATATAATGAATTCCATTTAATATTCCTACTCAATACTTATAACAATTTAACCAATATTTACACAAATAATTTGATCTACGAGTACACTACGAACGGAAAAAAATATTCAGTTCTCATCACTAAATAAATAACAATCTTATTCTACGCTAGGTCTCATTATAACAATAAACTTTATACATTAACTTCTGCTAATAATATAATTTATACCTATTAGAACGAAAGAGTGACTCTGTTTCTATAAAGAATGCGACATGGTTTGCACTTTACCAAATAATTTGTAACATTGTCGGCCATCATGGTCATTTACTTGCTCTCTCAATTCGTTATTTTATATTTACAGGGTTTTTTTACAATGACAAAATTATATTAAACAGTTTTTCACATCTTTTGTTTATCTAGCCATCGATAGTTACATGAACCTTAAAGTGAGATCACTTGAAACACGAGGGTGACGAGCTCTACCGAGGAGAATCATCTGCGGAATGTTCAACAGTAGGCCAATCACACTTAGCCCCGATGTTACTGTCTTTATGATAATAAATAGTTAAAATACTAATTGTGTTATAGGTATATCATCACTATTGCCTAGTTCATGATGTATTTATTCATCAGAACACTAGCTCAAGGTTAGGCACCATGAGCTGGTATTAACAATCGTGTTTACAAAGTAGTGAACTTTAACAATTAAATACTACAACACGAATGTCCCACATAAAAATTTAAACACTATACAAAATGATGAATACTAGTGGTGTACTTACAATCTAACATTGCACGAAACATTGTCGCAGTTAGTGTGCGCGCGCTGCGGATGTCACGCGACGGGCAGCAGTGGCGGCGGCAGGTAGCAGGGGCGCAGCGCGTGCGCCGCCGCCAGCAGGCCGGCGTGGTAGCGCGCTACGTACGCCGGCACCGGCATCAGCACCGGCTGCGGCGGCGATGGGGACGCGCGCGGCGCGTCCGGCTGCAGCAGCGCCTCGATCGTGAACGCTCTGCGCGGTCTCTCGCGCGGTAGCATGGTCATCGTGGCCGTCTCGGGCAGCTCTGCCGGCTCCGGGCTTAGTTGTGGACCCAGCGGTGGACTGTATAGACTGACACTTGGCATTGTCGGCGGAGGTGGTGGCGCACTTGCTTGTCTCGCTAAAAATGCTCTATTAAAACTTGCCAGCGCCGCCAACTCTGCATGCAGGCTCTCTTTATCGTCTTTCAGTAGCTTGAACCTCTTGCGTCTCCGCAGCAGCGAGCCGTTCTCGAACATGTCGAAGGCCTGCGGGTGCAGCGTCCAGTAGGCGCCCTTGCCGGGCCGGTCCGGGCGGCGCGGCACCTTCACGAAGCAGTCGTTAAAGGAGAGGTTGTGCCGCAGCGAGTTCTGCCAGCGCTGCGTGTTGCGCCGGTAGTACGGGAAGCGGTCCGTGATGAACCGGTAGATCTCCGACAGCGGCAGCATGCGCTCCGGGGAGCTCCAGATCGCCATCGCCGTCAGGGAGATGTACGAGTACGGGGGCTTCTGGTCACCGTAAGATTCACGCGAGGGCCGCGGCATGGTCACTTCCCCCAAAATCCCCGGAAGACAAGTCAATGTTATTAAAGTCAAAAGCAACAACACACGGATGTACGAGCACGTCTGTCCGGCGCAAGGTGTGGAGAGGAACTGAGGCGCGGCAGGCGCGTAGCTCGTCCCGCCCGCTGCCAGCCGCGGCGGTGGCGAGGCGCGCACGTGATTGGCGCGCACGTCATCCAATCGGGCCCCGCCACTTTCAGGTATGATGTCGGCTTTCGCTCCACTAACAAGGAATTTAAATTGATATTATGTTTATATTGCCTCCAAAATCTTTTGTGATGACACCGCTTTTTATTTAGCATATGTAAGTTACGATTATACAGAAAAAGAGATTTGAATTACACACAGATTTAATAATGGATGGGTATTATTAAAATCTTTAGCATTGTAATTTTATAAACGATATTAAAAAGCATAGTAAGATGATGTGAGTGGCCTTTTATCTGTTACTGAATCTATGTGCAGATCTACTATGTGAGTATATAGTAGGTTTACGACGAAGTAAATAATATGTATTTGGCTATCTTCAGCTCTTAGAACATAAATACTTTTTAATTTACACAAAAAGTCTCTTACGCGTCATTATAATTTAAAAGAAGGTAAATTTCGAAGAAGGTTCCTAAATACTATATTTTAAAAGTACCTCCTTTATGAAAACATCAGTTGCCAAAAGACATGGTCGTCATGGCAATGACTTTGTTGACGTTTGACAATTAAACGTCATAATCGACACAGATCATGGGTTATCATAAAATTTAAAATCCTCCCTTATGAGTTTAGCATGGAAGCCCTCAATCTTTCAGTTATATTTTTTTTATTTCGAAAGCTATAGTAGTAGTTTTATCGCTAAACTTTAAATGTAAAAATTGTAGAGTAAACAATTTGCTTTCAAAAAAACATTTTTGCAAGCTTTCATAAATACCGTTTCGGAGATATAATTTTTTTTTCTTAAATTTTGGAGTTTTTAACCCCCTCCCCAAGTTAGGGATTACATCAGAAAAGTTTAAATTTAAAAGTTGTCCGTATTCTTACTCGAAATGATAAAAATGTTAAACGGTTCAAAAATTTTCCAAAGGAAAAAGTTATGGCCAAAAAACAGATTTTCGAAAAACCCCCCCGCCCCGCCCTCCATGAACGAATTCCGCCTATTCACGAACTTAACCTAAGTTTTGACTCTAAGTCTAAGTCTAAGTTTGGCCAAGTTTGAAAGCAATCGGTGCATAATTGCGACCTGTAGAGTGTGGCTAAATTTAGCTTGGCGCCCTACAAACATACGTATAAATTCGTACGTTGGTACATACGTATATATATAAACTTTTTAACCGGCGGTTGTTTTGGGCTCTAGGGGTCATAACTAGACCCCCTATGGTAAAATTTTCGGAAAACTCGACTTTAGGTGCAAGAACAATAAGTAGATTTTTGCTGACGAAATATACCTAAAATAAGGTTTTAAATATCTCTTCGAAAAAATTAAGAAGACTCGATAATTATAATTTTAACTACTGAAAAGCCAGACACAGAATAACATCAAGTTAACATGTTATTATTACGTCAACAGCTGACAGAGGTGACTTTCCAGATGGAAGAAACCAAGAGCCAAGAGCGTGTGCTGTCAAATCGATATCCCATAATAACATAAGAGGCCAAGGACGGCATCGTGTCGTGGCACGGTCCCCGAATCACGAGAACAATAAAATAACAATATTGTTATAGCCCCACTGTTACATTTACAGCCTAGTTTTAGTATCCCTAAAACCAAATAGGTTAACAGCACCAACTAGCCTAAATTATGATGGATATTAACAACATTTTTTTTACCTTGAGATTCATAAAACCAGTGTTCTTACCGATGTTATATTTCTGCATGAAGAAATAAAACAGTAGATTACTATAACGATGGCTTGTTTAATACAACGGAACTCCGTGCCTGAAAAGCTCGTAAAGCATGAGGATTTATTTGTATACATATTAGTTTATTAGACAGAAGTACCTAATAGTAGGTCACACGGCGCCATTTATGTCCAAGTTCCATGTTACAGGGGGTGAATATTGCCATCAACCGGGCATAATCCAGGCAATAATCCGGATTCCGTAGCTGCTACTGAGAAATTCCGGATGAAAATAACACTTTGCTCGACCGGAGGGGGAAGCGCAGAACCTCACAGCAATCGCTCTTGCGATCACTAGATTAACGAACGAATTTATGTTATTTGTTATCTTCAAAATCTACAAAAATCAAAAATCTAAAATATCAAAATGGACATCCTGTGTACCCTCTGACTATTTAAATGATAACTTAGATGGAGCTATAGACAAGATAATATGTTGTAAATATCGGAAGTGTGTTCAGAAAAGTTGAGGTCACGAATTTAAATAATTAGTAGATGAGCTTGATGTTGATTGAATATCGTAATTCTTAAATCTCCAAATATTGGCATAATCCCGTAGTTTTTAGAGACGATACAGTTTGCCTTTCTCAATCATTAAAAATTACCATAATCGCATTAAATGTTAAGAAGCTAAGCAGCCATAAAGTGCTAATTGAATAGATATTCTAATTGGTTGCGTGGTTGGTGCTAGTTGGCATGGTAATCTAACCTAAATTGTCCAATCCAACGATTGGATGCAGTATTGACTTTTAGAAAGCAAAAACGTTAATAGACGCATCGATCACGAAGTATCGTGTTTTTATATTATTTTTTATTGTTATACCGTTTCCTAAATTCGTGAATGATTGGGAGGTGAACGATCTGCTACAAAAACATGGCGTTGACATCCGTCTGCCCGCGCAAGCGCAACTTGGACAAGTATTTTTGTGATGACTAAGATCTAAATAATACCTATGCTCTCATTCTGCAGTTTTTATATTAGGAAAGTGATGAAGCTTATTTATTTACCCTATTGGTGTATGTGTCTTTGAAACTTGTTTTTTTTATTCAACATGACATTGTTTTATAAGGTTCTATTTACTAACAAAATTTTTATTTTACCTTTTATCTATTAGCCAAGTTGCCTGAAAATTAATGAATATTGTTGTTGTTATTCTTGGATTAAAACATAATCGTTAAATGATACTGTATTATCCGGGTCACCAAAACTAAGAAAAAAAATGTTAAATGTCTGGTTCCGTCATGTGTGATAAGCTAAATTTGCAAGTAGTGCAAATCTATTTAAAAAGCTTGGTATACTACTCAGTAAGAACTTTCTCGTTGACTGAAATATTATGACTGGCATGCACATAGACGTGGTAATCGTAAATATTTCACCTTCTGAGAAATTTAAACTGAAATCGTGTATAATCGTATCAGATTAGTTACGGTCTTCCTCTGCTCTAATTCCTTTTATATGAACTCAAATCGATTTATAAAGTCATAATTTTTCTTTGTTGCCAATTATTTGAAATCCTCCAACTGTAAAATGTAAAAACCGTGACGTTACATTATTATAGGATAAAACTACGTAACACAAAACTTCCTCAAAGTATGGTTTCTCAATACCTGTATGATAAGCCGTTGAGGTAATATTATAATTGGAAAAAAATTGTATCGATACGAATATCTTGGACATTTTCCCTTATAAGGGAATTAACTGACTTAAAAATGACAAGCTGCCCTTAAAAATAATTCTTGTGACGTGAAATTTAAGATATATTTTTGGTCGTTGATGGTGTATTATTAGTCGTTTTAATAAGGTGTTTACGCGGCCATGCGAGTATCGTAGGTCCGAGGGCTCGTCGCTCGAATGGTGCGAATTCGTCACGGATGCTTATCGAGAAGGCAGTCGATAAAGGCGGCCCGTCGATGTTTTATTATTACAGGGGCCCGTGGTAATCACTGGCCCACGCTCTGCTTTCGATGAGACCGAGTGGGACTCATTAAACTGTTCGCCGGCGCTTTTACAACAGAAACGTTCTCGAAATATAGGTTTAGTTACGTTAATGTTCTCCGAATTCGTTGGTATCGATAACTATTAAACTTACCTTATAGTTACACTCTTGTCGGCTGAAGGGCTTGTGGCTAAGAAATTGTACGGATTGATCTTCGTAATGTTGCAGGAAGCAAGGTTGCTTGTTTTGAGGAAACATCTTCGCGCTTCCGAGTGCACGCTAGAACCTAGCCATAATTGCCATAACAATCTCTATCATCATCTGCCTAGCCTTTTCCCAACTATATATTGGGGTCAGCTTCCAGTCTGACCGAACGCATCTGAATATCAGCATTTTACATGGAGCGACTGCCTATCTGACCACCACAACCCAATTAGTACTGGGTAATACGATACCCCTTGGTGAGACTGGTTGTCAGACTTTTTGGGCCACTGACTACCTGTAACGACTGTCAAAGATCTACAAATGACAGCCGGGACCAACGGCTTTACATGCTTTCAGAAGCACAGATTAAACTCGGAATGTAACGGGTGGTCACCCATCCACAGACCAACCTAGGCAAGAAGAATCTCTATGATAATAAAATAAAATCCGAAAATATAGGTATTAACAAGTTATTAAAGAATCTTGATAGACATTGCCCACTAGGTAGACAGTCTTCATCTATTTAAAATATTGGAATTAGTCAAGTGTTGATAATAAGTCCCTGCTTAAGTCCTCTGGTTAAGTAGAAAACTAAAACATAACTAAAGGAAATCCTCCAACCTATCATTTATAACAATTATTATTTTTGGCAACGCTAAACCACAATAATTCAGTTGCCTCAAGGAAAACGGAACAATTACACAGTATCGGGAGCTATTAATTGATTTTCCTTCTGTTTTACTGAAAACAGATCAACTAAAGTCCCATATTACGTCATAATTACACGTTAAATTATGTTTTGATAAAATAAAACCTGCGAACAAGTGTTGGCACTTCACGACAAATATTTTAGTGATGACGGCTATTCAGCGGACTCAACACAATTAATTCTAAGCAAGTCCGCAGCTACTCAAAAAAGCTCTCAGGGTGCTTTCGTCATTACTTGCATATTTTTTGTTCCAAGTAGATCGAATTTTTTCGCGCCCTCGCGATTTAGCCACAGGGTGATTTATGATAAAAGTTATAAGCGGCACTTTTAATATCAACGAGCCTTTTAAGCCTGAGCCCTTTGTAGATGCCGACTGGGAGATAACCTAATTAACAAACGTTATATATCATTGGGAGAGCGAGCGCAAATATGAGGTTTTATTTATTAACAGGTCTCGGAAAAGTGGTAATGTATGTGGGGGATGCGATGCGGGGTCGTATATTCATGGAGTCGTAATTGCTTCTTATCTTGCATCTGCAAGTCGACGAGATCACAATTTGTATGTATAACGTGGTACAGGTATGAATGGGGTCCGCCTCCATCGCGCTCTGCGGAACATGAGCCGAGGATACTCCCCCTGGGCACCGCTTGCGGTTTTATATTAAGCAACATATATACCTATTCACTATAAAGTATTATGAGTCATTTTCACAAACCTATTGTAATATAAGTTCCTAAGTTCTACATTGTAACATCTCATACAACGAGTAACTACCTATGTATACAAATAAAAGTTTCTTATTCTTATAAAATTGTTTGCGAGTGTTTACGAGGCCAATTTGTCCAATCGGTGGTAATACGGTATTAAATGTTCGTAAGTACCTACCTAGGTAGTCATTTATATTCAATTTATTGCTGTTAACCAGTATTGTTCAATTTAGGAAGGTATTCTTTTCAAGTCATTGACCTCACTACACAACCTATCTATTTCTTAGATTCGGGTAGACATTAACTTATGAAATTGGTAAACAGATACAAAAACAAATCGACGCTCTACTTCAACGCTAACCGTCTAGAATTACATAAAGATAAAGTTGGTACAGTAAGACAATGGAACCGAGATCACAAAGTATGGAGCAACTCACGTAACGACTCGTTATTCGTAAGCTCAACCAAACCATCCTATAACCAAATAGATCACTCATCAGTTTAACCACAAATGCCAAGAAGCTTACAAGAAAAACTGACTCTTACGTCTCTGTAAATGAAAGTGGAAATCAAATGTTTCAAAAATTAGATAGGTTGTTCTCGCTGTAGCATAGGGCGCATGTCGGCGTTAAAGAGAATCCGATTATTGTTATTGAATTACATATCAAGAGATTGCGTGTACCGGGACACAGTATAAAAAAGTTCAATTACACAACTCTACGAGTAATTAATGGGTTATCAAATTAGTTAAATGATTTATTGTCGCTTGCTGTCCAATTGTGTTTCTAAACGTATAATTAAAATGAACTGTGTTTGTGGCCCTATTTGGCAACTTGGTTAAATGCTCTAAAGTTAATTTGGAGGTGGTGCCTTTAAATACATTATGCTTTATTTGAAGATACACCTTAAAGATACTACATTAGGTATCCCGGTAAGAATCAGGTTTGAACTTTATTTCCTAAGTCTTTGCTCTATATGCGTAAACGAAATGCAGACTTAACGAAAAACTTAAAACTATTGTCGACAGATTTCAGCAGGTGCTTGTGCTTACCCGCCTTATTTAGATAGTTTTCACCGGATTTCAAAGAAGAGTTTAGTTATTAAAAAACATTGCACTACGTAGTGCTAAAAAGGTATCATTTAAATAATACCAAAGTTGCGTAAAGTAGTAGCGGATTGCTAATTCATCGCTCGCTCTGGCCAGCCGCGCGGCCTGTTTAGCGCATTGCACGAGCTTCATGCAACGCCTCGCGAGCGTGGGATATGTAATTTTGTAATGGAGCCTAATGATGCTCATTATCTGTTTAGACGATTTGTAAGCCTCAAGTAATTTAGAATTTGCTTTATAAATTAGCAAAATTGTGCACTTATCTAAACTAATTTAATTTACCTACACACAATTTTAAAGGTATGTGCTCGTTGACTTCAATTATTATTTAATCATTTAATTTAATAGTGAAGGTTAATGTTGTATTAAACTAACAATAGAAATAAATTTAACATATGAGTAGATCTGTAATTTGGTCATGACACACACTGTTTTCTTGGTTTTTATGAAAAACAATCGCATCAGACCAATAGGTTTGACGTTCATATCCGTAATACCAGTGATACAAGACTTGTTTAGTCTCTATTTAAGTAAAACTTTACAATATTAATAAGAGATCCTTAATTGAACCACTGCTTTACCCTCCTCCACTGTGACATTAAAGCGTGGGTAGACGAGCCTCGTGTCAGTCCACCTGCAACGTTAGTGCCCCGACAGACAGGCGTTATTTATGTATGACGACCTTTCAGAGCCCCTCGTATGATGTCTGTTGTCAATAAATATGTAACACAATAGGAACTATGATCTAAAAGTAGATGTTATGTGCGCACCTGTTTTCAGCCCAGGTGTTCAGAATTAGAAAGACATAAATAAAGAAAGTCTTTTAGTGGAACTATGTTACCTGAAATGAGGAAATACATGCTACACTATAGGACAGACATCGATAAAGTATTCTGTTTTTTTTTTGTTGTATATTTTGATTATCTAATCTGCCACAGGCCTTTTTTTTTTTTTTTTTTTCGGATGGGAAATCATCAAATGACTTCTCCCGCTCTGGGCGGAGCAGGAGGGAGTGTCAGACTTTTACTGACTAAAACCCATCCATGTTCCTTCATCGCCCTTTGTGTTCCGGGGCCACGGTATCTCTTTCGAATAGTCCCGCAACCCCGGCAGGCATCGGTCCTTGCGGACCCCTTCCTTTTTGCTGACTCTCTTTGAGGCGCGCGTGGAACACGAACGTGCCGTCGACACGGCCTGTCGTCATGAGACGGACGGACGGCGAGCTAGCCCATAGCCCACCGTCCACAGGCCCGCGCCTACGGTGGCCGGGGGCCACGTGGTGGCCCCCGACGCCCGGGGCGTCTCCCGCGGCGGCCGGGACGCTGTGAGGCTCTCTCCCTCTCACGTTCCGCCACCTCCTTCTCTAGCATTACTGCTTCGCAGAAGGAGGTGACGGCGTCCCATTCCGTCTCGCTCCGGACCATGGCTTGCACCAGGGCCGGACGCGAGAGGTCACCGCCGCCAATCGCCGCTTCGAGGACACACCTCTACCGTGTGCTCCACCGTGTCCTCCGGTCGATCCTCGCAGTGGAAACACCCGGGCGTTTCCTCCCGCCCGATTCGGTGCAGGAACCTCCCGAAAACACCGTGTCCGGTGAGGACCTGCGTCAGGCGGAAGGTGAGGACGCCGTGGCGTCTCTCCAGCCACTCCTCAAAGAGGGGACTTACCGCCACTATTGTGGCGTGCCCTGCACGGGGTTGCGACAGTCGCTCTCTCCATGTCGTGTCGCCATGAGATCACGCCGGAAGTCTGTCCGCTGCGCGACAATTTGTCGCGGCAGCGAAGTTTCCCCCCGGCGTAGCACCTCCGCGCGCCATTCATGTAGGCGCGCGAGGACTATCGCCTCCAGATCCCATGGCGGCAATCCGGCAAGGAGGCACGCCGCCTCACGGGAGATCGTGCGTTACCCACGGGCCAGCCTTACGGCTACCACCTTTTGGGGCGCGTTCAGGTAGTGGGCTGCACGCAGCCTCAAGAAACGCGCCCAATCTGCCACAGGCCTTAGAAAGAAATACATAAAGTTATGTTGCACATTCAGTTCTCTGTAAGTTTTCGGTTCAGTAGTATCGTGTTTACTTAACAATTATTAGAACTGCTGATCCGTTAGGTATATCCTGAGTTCTCGTCATGCCTGGGATAGCACGTTTAGCCGTTGGTCCAGGCTGTCATTTGTAGATCTTTGGCAGTTGTTACAGGAAGTCAGAAGCACGAAAAGCCCGACAAGTATTGCCTGATTTCGCCGCATCCGGTTATACTGGAAGCCGCCGCAATAAAATTTCGTAAAGGCTAGGCAGATGATGATCGTGAGTGGAATTATATAAAAACAAAAAACTAAAAATCTACCGTCTTAAAAACTCTTGCAAAAACTACGATTAAAGAAAAGTAACGGTAAGAAATCTCGTTATTGCGAAGTAAATCATCTTCCACTTACGCATCCAAAAGCCTTATTAAACCATTAACTAATGGAAACGTAAAAAGCCTCCTGTAGGCACCTGTGTAGGCAGCTAGCTAGGTACATAACACTAAAAAACATAATAAAAACAAAACAGTAGAAGTTTATGTTAGTTTTGCTCAAAGCAGCGGCTGAGCAAACGAAGTCGCAGTCACGTCAAGTAGATGTTATCACGATACACACTACCACACACGGCCAAGGAAATTCTAACTTTCGTAACAGTATTCACTTACATACATTACATTGCGTTGCTCACACAAGTCACGAAGGCTATGCTTTGAAGTAAAGCAGCAACGTACATCAAATATTACATATTTTTATAGTTGCCTAACCCCTGAAATTTGTATTACAGGGGAGCGGAAACGGAAGCGCCAGGTTGTGCTGGTAATGAATTTGCGAAGGCGGGCGCCGCCCTACAAAAGTAAATTGCCGCATGGTTTCCTTGTTTTGTTTTTAAACCTCCAGCTGACTTGAATGAATAACGGTCTAGTGTGTGTTCTCAAAAGCGTATTGTGTACTTCAGATTACAATCGGTAACCTCATTATTATTTTGAAATTGAATATTTTACAGTTAATCTGCTGAAAAATTGAGTTTCACCTAAAAACATAGTTTTCTTATCGCATTGTGCAATCAAAACTGCAACAATCATAATCAAAAATTTATTAACCTCTGAATGAAGCTCATAACCGTTAACTGAAATAAATCTGGAATGTATTTTATATTTTTTGTAACAGATATCTGATTTATGTTATGGTGGATTAAGACTTTGTCTTTTTATAACGTTATAAATTTAATTTGCGCGTAAAAAAACGTATTAAGTTGCTCTTTATCAAGCTAAACAAAAAGTTACTCACGTGATGGGTGTATAAAAAGGTAACAAAGCGGACCGTTACATGGCAATTGTACGAAATTCAATTTGTGTAGCTCCGCCGCGCCGCGCCGCGCCGCGCCGCACACCGCCATACCGCAACCGCACCGCAACGCCAAACACTAGGCGCCGTGAATAACAATGATTGTTTTGATTACCGCACCGCGCCGCGTCTAATAATTCACTCTATGGCCTAAACTCTGTAATTACGCGGATGGAAACGTCGGCTCACCGTTTGAGATAAAAATCGTAGCGGGCTAGTGTGTGCCGCGCGGCCGCTTCGTTCCTACCGCCGCCCTCGGTAATTGCGGCCTTTCGTACAAACAACATAAACATTTATTTTGTTATGATCAAGCAAACGTTTTGTTTTACACAGATACATACGATATTATTGTGTTACCATTACTAATGTTTATGCACCCGCCACACTCGCTACTCGGGAAACTTTAGGTTCAAGATCGTTCTTTTTTTGCTTCATTGTAAAAAAATCGTTTGTGTAAACGATTTTAAAATCTATAATTTTTATAGCATGTTTAACGCACATTTGTCTTAATTTATTGATGTTTTTCAAATGGAAGTTTATGGCGTCATCGTGTGCACGACAGAGAGGAGATCATTTTAGGATCAACGGGCAAAGGCAAGGAAAAAATATCAAATCGAAGAGTTTGTAAGCATAAGACAAGAAAGCCGATGTTTTTTTTTCCTAAAGGCGTTATATGCCAACTCGACCCCGTGGAAATTTAATCCCAGGCATTCTCGACCCTGACAAGTACATAATATCCCTTGGCAATTCAACCCTGGCCACTCGCGATCTCGCTAAGCCTTGTAGTAATCAAATTGTCCGGATGAGTTATCATGGTCGACTTGTCCTGGGGTCCAGTTGTCCAGGTAGAACTGTCAGTGTCGGATTGTTCGGGTCGAATTTTCCGAGGGTCGAGTTGTCACGGGGTCGAAATGACGTGGATGACCTGCCTCGCATAGGTAGTGACACCAATCAAAGATTTCACTCTGGTGCTGGTAGCCTATGAAACTATGCTTTTACTTGTGTGGCTTCTGAATTATCCTTTAAGCCAATGTGGTTAGAATAGGTAGGTATGTACGTCGGTGACCGGTAGTTACAGTTGTTATCTGTGTAACTGGGCAAGTCTACAGTACACGTAAGCCAAAACCCTATCAAAAACACCACTGACGTAGCAGCCGTGTGACGTCACCAATGAGACAGAAATAATAACATTCCCAATTCATTGATTCCAGGAATTCATTAATTCACTTAAATTGTCAATTATTACAATAATAGGAACGAAAATGATAATAATTTTAATTAATAAGATGTTAACGTATAAATTGAGGTTTGACATGTAAACTCGTACAAGGAATTTACAAATGCTTGGTAATTATAATTGCGGAAAATATATATACCTATGAATATACCTATGAATACCTATGAATACCTGTAAATACCTATGAAAAATCACTTAATTATAAAATAATGATCTATTTATAGGGAAAGTCCAGCTGTGACGTTAAAACATTTTTATTAGTCTTCATGAATCAGCTGATAAACCCGTATTTTCAGCAAACTTTAAACAGAAAGTTGACATACCGTGAAATTGATGACGTCATGTGAAATCATGTATTTAGTTTCAGCCCAAGTAATAGGTACCAAAGGACGTTGAATAACTAAATAGATGCTGTTCCTACGAATTAATATCGTCTTCAAATTGATCAATGCAATCTGTGTTTAGCTAGAGACATACCTTTTGATTTGAATCGCTTACCGTTTAAATGAATACCTTTTTTTTTTTTTTTGGATGCGAAATCATCAAATGACTTCTCCCGCTCTGGGCGGAGCAGGAGGGAGTGTCAGACTTTTACTGACTAAAACCCATCCATGTTCCTTCATCGCCCTTTGTGTTCCGGGGCCACGGTATCTCTTTCGAACAGTCCCGCAACCCCGGCAGGCATCGGTCCTTGCGGACCCCTTCCTTTTTGCTGACTCTCTTTGAGGCGCGCGTGGAACACGAACGCGCCGTCGACACGGCCTGTCGTCATGAGACGGACGGACGGCGAGCTAGCCCATAGCCCACCGTCCACAGGCCCGCGCCTACGGTGGCCCCCGACGCCCGGGGCGTCTCCCGCGTCGGCCGGGACGCTGAGAGGTTCTCTCCCTCTCACGTTCCGCCACCTCCTTCTCTAGCATTACTGCTTCGCAGAAGGAGGTGACGGCGTCCCATTCCGTCTCGCTCCGGACCATGGCTTGCACCAGGGCCGGACGCGAGAGGTCGCTGCCGCCAATCGCCGCTTCGAGGACACGGCGGGGCACACCTCCATCGTGTGCTCCACCGTGTCCTCCGGTCGATCCTCGCAGTGGAAACACCCGGGCGTTTCCTCCCGCCCGATTCAGTGCAGGAACCTCCCGAAAACACCGTGTCCGGTGAGGACCTGCGTCAGGCGGAAGGTGAGGACGCGCCGTGGCGTCTCTCCAGCCACTCCTCAAAGAGGGGACTTATCGCCACTATCGTGGCGTGCCCTGCACGGGGTTGCGACAGTCGCTCTCTCCATGTCGCCATGAGATCACGCCGGAAGTCTGTCCACTGAGCGACAATTTGTCGCGGCAGCGGAGTTTCTCCCCGGCGAAGCGCCTCCGCGCGCCATTCATGCAGGCGCGCTAGGACTATCGCCTCCAGATCCCATGGCGGCAAGGAGGCACGCCGCCTCGCGGGCGATCGTGCGGTACCCACGGGCCAGCCTTACGGCTACCACCTTTTGGGGCGCGTTCAGGTAGTGGGCTGCACGCAGAATCAAGGAACGCGCCCACACCGGGGCCCCGTAAAGGGCCATGGACCGCACGACTCCCGCGCAGAGCCTCCGGCAGGAGGCGTTCGGCCCCCCCAAGTTGGGCAGGAGCCGCCTGAAGGCAGCCCCAGTCCGTTCCAGTTTGGGGGCTAAACGTCGGAAGTGGTCCACGAAGTTCCACCGGCTGTCGAGGACGAGTCCTAGGTACTTCAAAGTCGACTCGACACCGATGGATACCCCTCCTACCGTGAGTAAGGATCCCGGAGGTGGCGCATTCCGAGGCCCATGAAAGCACATGGCCTCGGACTTGTGCAATGCCACCTCGAAACCCAGTAGCCGGATCCTCTCAACGACTATCGCAACCCCGCGTGTCATGATTTCGGCCGCCGCCTCGTGCGACTCCCCCTGTGCCAGCACCAGCGTGTCGTCTGCATAGCAAACCACGCTGACGCCGCTAGGGAGGACGGCGCGCAGCACCCGGTCGTAACCGATGTTCCACAAGGACGGCCCTAGGACCGATCCCTGCGGAACACCGCACGACATCTCTCGCCGGTTCCATTCTCCGCTGCGACCGGGGTAGATGACGGCTCTATCCGTCAGGTAGTCCCCGACCACACGACGAAGGTAGGTCGGCACCCGGTGATACCGGAGTGCCTCCCTAATGCAACTCCAGGGCATGGTGTTGAAGGCATTGGCGATGTCGAGAGACACCGCCAAAACAACCGCACCCCGGGACACTGCATCCCCCGTCGTGAGGGCTCTCACGCGCATGATGGCGTCCACCGTAGAGCGCCCCTTGCGGAAACCAAACTGGTGTTCCGCAAGATCCGGCCCCGTTTAAATGAATACCTCAAAGAACATAAATAATGTCGCGTGGTGACTACCTACTAATATTGAATTATGACATTATACTAGCTGTTGGCCAAAACTTCTTTCGCGTGGAAATTTCGATGTGCACATTCACATTAAAAAATCCAGAATCCAAATTATTTGAGAAAAAAAAACGTGTGGCAGTCCTTGGGGACTGCCGATAGGAGTGAAAACTACGTAACATGCATGTAAATTTTATCGTCGAGCTATTAGATAATTATTTTTGGTTTGTAAAGAAGTGTTTTTTTTGTTTTCTCACCGTTTAAACCTTCCCTGGACTACGACAAACATTTCAAAACCCAAATCGGCTAAATTGGCCCAGCCGTTCTCGAGTTTTAGCAAGCACAAACGAACGATGATGCGAGTTTCATGATTTTTGTTCACTTGCTGAAATATTCTTTTCAATACACTTCCTCGAAAATTGGTCCATAACGTACTACGATTAAGTACAATATGCAATGTATTTCACACGCGTGCGTTTTTTTCCATTTTCAGATAACTAACTATACCTATACTTAGTCCAACTTGGTTCAATGCCTATAATCTGAGGTGAATGTTTTTTTTTTTAATTTCGGCAGAGCACTAAGTGTCTTTACGGCATAAATATTTTTTGAATATTCAAATTGTGTTTATAAATAGAATATCATAAATAAACATGATTATTAAAAACTAATAAGTAGTTACTTTTATACACAAATTAACATTTATTTGTGGTCTAAATACAAAAACATAAAAAACTACTTTTTATATTAGGCTGTTTAGCGGCTTCATACCTTTGCTTCTCCTTCACCTGGCGAAAGTAAAGCGCGGAGAAAAAGAAAATTAAAATCATAGTTTCGTAGTAATTCATGACAAAAATAGTTTTCGTTCTTATAATTATTTCTTCAAAAGTGTATTGAAAAACGTCGTTTGATACACGTGGACATTTGTTATTGCAGTTCTCGGCTCAAAAACACCCTCTCCTGCGGCTCGGGAGTTAATTCCGCCTCGTACGCAATAACAAACTTTCTCCACTTGTATCAAAATGTACTATTTCGTTTATTTTCTTCTTATAATTATTGCACCCTAGAGGTACTTTTATGGATTAACCTACCTACAACAACAATAAATAAATATTCTACAAATAAACTCTAAAAACGGACTTGTAACTATAATTTGTTGTCAAACAATCAAATTAAAGGTTTTGTTTACGTATCAAAGCTTATAAGTAGTTGGTATCGTGAAGCGTATCATAGTTCTGAGTAGTTTCTGAGAAGGTCGGTCGGCGGCGCGGCGCGGTGTCTAAATTACAGGGGCAGCGCCTGGCCCGAATCTACGCTGCCCAAACAATCGAATTAGCTGTAATGATGCACCTAGTAGTTTCGATTTGGACCCCTTTCTGTGCCGACGACTTTCACTTGCACCACTATTAAGATATCGTTACAAGAAATTTTGTTATTGGTGTCAAGAACTATTGAATTACTGATTTTTAAACCTAACTCGACTGTCCTGCAAAAAAAACTTTGTAATTGTATGAAAAGATGTTTCAGAGCTGAGATACACACGTGGATCTCTAATTCTCAACATAACATACCTTGTTCCATTTAAGTTTAATTTACATTAATTTAGTTCGTACACCGATACCCATGATTAATGTTCACGAAGCGGCCTAAACTAAAAGATAAATTAACGTCATTTTAATACCTACTGGCACACAGGCGTTGTATTGATACAAAAAATCCTATTAGCCGTCCGAGTTCGTCCAAACATTAGACAAAAGCAAAACGCCGACATCGGCAGCATCGGCTACATAAATACATAGCCGCTACCAATAATTACCGTTTATTATAAAGGGTGAAATAAAGCGCATTCCAAACAAACGGGTACATGGTACATTCGGTAGTTCGTGTCACAGGTCGTGTCTAAACTCATCAATCTTGGCTCCATTTAATGTTGGACTAGAACACGAGTGCGAGTGTGAGTCTGTGAGTGTGAGCCGCGGCGTGAAAAGCTCCAGCGTCGAAACAAAACTGGCTCGCGTGCACAATGAACGAGTGAACAGGAACGATGCCACGCAAATGGAATACGCCCGGCAACGCCATTGTCGATACACAAAAGAAAGGCAATCATTCGACATGAATAAATATCTTTGAATAATGGGGGCCTCGCTGCCTATAATGAAATGTTTTATGTTTTGGAATTATCGCGTATAAATCGCTTTTATATGACGCTACACTTCCTTGTTAATGTTTGATTCGCGGTTTCGTTATCATATTTAGGATATCAGCGTAGCGGTTCATTAACCGTTCTCAGTAAGTATTGAATTAATATGTTAATATTATAATTAAGACATAATAGGTATTTAAGTAAATCGCCTACTTAACCGTAGGTATCTAAGAGTTAACCAAAGGGTATTGATAAAATAGAAAATTGATTAGTCCGTATTTTAAAGTAAATCTTTTAAACCACTTATTCAATATGTTCGAAAGACACTTAATTTTGTTCGTTACGTAAAAATAAGCATGAGTAGGTACCTAAATAGAAACCACAGTTCCCAAATTGCATCACAATACTATCGTATAATAACATGGCAATTAATTAGAGCCATTGGAACATATAACTAATTAACTTTATGAGCCTATTACATCAAACAATACATAATTAACTGTTCTCAGTAAACAATAGTCATCAACATTTTAATTTATCATTTTAATCCCAACATTGTTCTTAAATCATTCAGATTTTGTATAATACGGGATGAGAAAACTTGCAACAGCACCTACATGCAGATGTTAGGTCATACGATATTTAATAAATATGTTAACAAGCGGAAAATCTACTCAAAACCCATAGATGACCCATAGATGACGTGGGAACCAACATTCGTGTCGCCAGGAGACTTGAGGTAAACGTCAACTTGTGCTTAGCGTCTTATCGCTCTTATCACCCCCTGCTCGATATGAGTTAAAACTACGGATTGGAAGAGACGAATTATGAAATGCTAACAAATCTATATTTTTTTCGTAAATCTTCTATGTCTTCCAAACGGTGACCAGTCAGTACACCAAACATTAATTCAAAAACTTTTACTTGACAAGCAACGATTAGCAAAAATATTATTTGTCATTATTTCATCATTATGCGGAATTGTGCACACTACGTGATTTTTTGATACTCAAAAAATATAAAATTGTTTTATAAGAAACCGAACATTAAACCCTATATCTGGAATTTTCGAGCTTTATTGAAGAGGCCTGCCTGCCCCTCCTGTCTTCACTGCCACAACATTGGATGTACAACAACAAGTTTACCAAATAATTCACTTAGCAAAATAATTATCCGATAAACTTTTATTTAATAACGTATTATTTGACAAAAAAAACATTTTTTTTCATTTTATCTCATAAACATAAACATGATTTATCCAAATGTATCTAAATAAGAAATGAAAAATGTATAAATGATTAAATATCATCTGATGCATTTGATAAAAGAAGTATTTGCAGAATAAATATTTGTAAAACGAATATTTTTTAAATAAAACATTTGCGGAGTAAGTTGTTCTCGAAATAAATAGTAGGTATACGAAACGTTGGTTGTAAAATGAAGATTTGTCAATGGAGTTGTGGTGAAACTTTAGTAAACCCTTCAAAACAGCTTGAATCATCGCACACCACAAGCCAGATCTGTAAGCAAAGATACATAACGTAAAAAGATTCTACAAACTACGTCGATGAATATAAAGAACCATTGCTTCATTGCTCTTTGATCAGATCACGGAGCATATCATCCGTCGGTCGCAGCGTCCATCAGTTAATTTTTCCGGTGTATTTCCGAATCGAATAGCATTAATTAACGCTGCGCGGGAGTTCGGCGGAACGAAGCGGAGAGGAGGACTCGGCTCACGCTCCTCCACCAATAAATCAATTTAATCTAATTTAATTTGAGCCAGGCTTCCTCCGGACGGACGAACCGACGGTTTTCGTACAGTCACGCAACTTCTACTAGGTTTTATCAAGCGGCCGGTTTCAGGCGACAGACATTGTAGTAGATTCATTATTCCATACTACAATATACTACTGTTGGTGTCCTAACGATTATTTAATTCAATAAGAAAGATATCTTATACTATAGCTTTTGCCTGTTATGGTAGGAAATATCATAAATGTAGCCTATGACACTCGGGGTAGTGTAGTTGTTTGTAATAGCTAGCCGTTAGTGAAAGAATTTTTGAAATCCAATCCATAGTTCCGAAAATATTTTTTTATAATACACTAGCTTTTGCCCCCGGCTTCGCCCCCGTTATGGACGGAAATTATCCGACGGCAACAATTAAATATAACCCACACACACACGGGACCACACTCCACTCCTACACTCGAGGATAATGTAACTTCCCGTTAGTAGTAGAATCGGATAAGTAGTTTTCGAAGATTACCCACCACATACAAACTTGAAACAAATACCTCTTTATAATATTAGTATAGAAGTATAGATTAACAACAGATCTAGACTTCTAGCTGATTATTTTATACCAAAACGTAGAGTAGCTTTGTTTCTCTCTTTCAACAGAATCCGATCTACCGTAGCATCTCGTAGCACGTCGTAGCGCGTAATTATTTTTTATCGTAAATTAACTTTGCTAACATGCATTGTTAAACTCATACCTTCAGTATATTAAGCTAGATTTCAAGATACAGTTACTACAAAATAACAATCGGTAAAAATAGAATGTATTTATCTAAACAAAGGCTTGAGCCAGGTCACGTCTTTACAATCTAGTGAAAAACCTCTACAACATACGAAAGTTCCGTCCAAGGCCAGTTAATAATAGCAAAAAGTGAGACAGGAAATCTTTATTTAATGCCTAGAACAAAAACCATCGAAAACCTGAATTACTACCTATATAAGTATACATTAAAACTCCTAATTCGTACAAGCCCGTAAGCCGTAGCATGTAGCACCAAATATCCAAACTATACGCCAACAAGATAAAAAACCACTATTATAAAACTTATATCTCTAATTCCGATCAGCAAATATCGAACGTTCACTGGCTACTACTATAAGGACATGAAGCAAGTCACGTTTGATGAGTTCATGAGCAAAACTTACAAAAAACTTTTTAAACAGTAGCACAATCATTACACCACGTTCCCACATATATCAATACATTCTACCGCTACTTAGATAGGTAGATGTTACAAATAAATTACTCTCAAAACGAATTAGAGCGCTACTACACTGCCTATAACATCATTTTGTGCTTCATTATAAGTTAACAGTACCCCAACAATAATAAGACACACATCAATGGCTAATTCAATTTCATCTCAACAAATTGAATTTGTTCTACGGTGTGAGCGTATGCATTCTTGTTCGTACAATGAGTATACCAACAATAAGAGGCCGAATACCAACGACGGCTACCGGGCCGAGGATCGAGCAGTACAGCCAGCGACCAACAGCGCGACCACACAGCTCGTCGTCACGTTTCCAATGAGATCGGTGCCGCGATGACACCCTTGAAATGTTTTTAATAGCGTGATTTATAGAGCAAATTAAACATTTGACTTGGCGTGAATTTGACGCTGAGTGGATCGGTCACGCACGGACACTGCGCCCGCGCCGCCCGCGCCTCCTTCGCCTCCACTGCGTACAGACGAGCACATCCATCGAGGAAAATACATTTTTCAATACACTTCCTCGAAAACTGGTTCTAATCGCACTACGATTAAGTTCAACGTGCAATGTATTTCACACGTGTGCGATTTTTTTCATTTTCCAACACGTGTGCGGGAATGAAAATTGCCACAGATAACTATACCTATACTTAGTCCAAATTGGTTCAATCCATAGGGATTGAACCAATTTGGACTAAGTAAAAATTAAAAAAAAAAAAACACCTATGTTTTTTTTTTTTTTTTTTCGGCTAAGCAATAATGCGTCTTTACGGTGTCAATATTTTTTGAATATTCAAATTGTGTTTATAAATAGAATATCATAGATAACCATGATTATTTTAAACTAATAAGTATTTACTTTTATTAACAAATTAACATTTATTTGTGTTCTAAATTCAAGAAAATAATAAAAACTATTTTTTAAATTAGGGTGTATAGAGGCTTCATACCTTTGCTTCTCCTTCAACCTGGCGAAAGCTAAGCGTGGAAAAAAAAAAACATAGTTTCCTAATATTTCTTTTATTTTATTTCTTTAAAAGTGTATTGAAAAACGTCGTTTGATACACGTGGGCATTTGTTATTGTAGTTCTCGGATCAAAAACACCCTCGCCTACGGCTCGGGAATTAATTCCGCCTCGTACGCAATGACAAACTTTCTCCACTTGTATCAAAATGTACTATTATATAATTTAGTTTTTCATGGCATGACAATTATGAATAGCTACGGTAAAATGTGTAATTAGTTATTATTTGGGCTTCTCAAAAAAATTATAAAAATATTATTAAACATGCATTTTAAACATTTTAATTAATAATTAATATTTATTATTCTTATATTATTATTTCAGTAGGTCCAATGAATTTTTGAACATTCTGAAACAATAATCTTAAATGTACCAAGCTATTGGTACCTGCAGTCTGCGACTTAAAGACATTATAAGTAGCTAGGCTTCGTTCAAAATCAAAATCAAAGCATTTATTTAAAGTAGGCCAGTTACACGCACTTTTGAATTGTCGAAACAAAGATGAAAATTAAACGTAGCTACAGTCCCAGTCACAAGACATAAAAACTGTGAAAGTACTGTAGTTGCCCATTCCCTAGCGTAGATCTCTATGGAGAAGAACGGGCAAGAAACTCCATGGACACTCTTTTAAATCAGAATATTGTTACATAATCTTGGTTACATCATTCATGTTGAGATGGTATATTATGTGAGAACAATGTAGCAAGAAGTGCACGTTAAAAGTGTACACAGTAAAAACAAAACAAAAAAAATAATTAAAAAAAGAAAATAATGCATTCAAATAAGCCATGGCAACTAAGAGATGACCAGTCACAACTGACAGCGCCCGTTCACGAACATGACGCATGGATCAGCACCATACAACTCAACCATTTTGAAGGGAACTAAATGATCCGACACATGCGCCACCATCAGCGAGACATTAAAGTGAGCATGACATACTCTCAACCGCCAGGGTACATTCAAATCAAGAAAAGACGTAGGTTTCCAGTGAATGATAGCTTTCTAGTACATAATACTCACACAATATGGGCTATGCGATTATATAATACTAAAGAGATTGAGTCTTTACAATGCAATGATAGTTGTACAATCTTCAGCAGCTCCAACAATACCATTTAATGTTATCAATTTATGCGCGCTGTCTTTGTGGAGCAGGACCAGCATTGAGCCAAGCATTTTTATCAGCGATAAAATCGTTCAACTTGTAATACGCTTGCTTACATAGTGTGCGTTTAATTCATGTTTTAAATTTCGTCTCATTCAGTTCAAGAATACTTTGTGGAATTTTATTATAGCATCTCAAACAGTACCCCATGAAAGATGAGTCTACTTTAGCGAGTCTAAAGCTTGGCTGAACTAGTTGGTACCTGTTTCTAGTACTGTAATTATGTCTGTCACCTCTTTTACCAAAAAGACTTATTTCGCAGACTTTACTTGACTGACTTACTTTTCTGACGTACCTACATTATTGCACTGGATAAGGACCACCAAAAATAATACTTTTTTCTTGTCATTTAGATATATTTCTAAATTAAAGGAAGCCTTTTTAGGCGTTCCATGTCTTGTATCGGCGACTGTACCTAGGTACGCGCGCGACAGAGCCTCCAGTCCGGTGGTCACAGCTGATTAATACGCGCCGCTACCGTCTTCCAAGGAAGGTTTTTTACATCGGCGACACCGTGCGTGCGCGTGAGAACCGATTTCCACCGCTGTTTTCAGCACCAAAGTAACGGTACAGCTTCACCCGACCCGCCGCTGTAAAAGAACCCACTAAGAAAGTACCAAATAAAAGCTTGTCTAAATCACGTAGGTCAAACCAACCGTGAAAATACGTTTGCAGTTCTGAGTATCGGTGTGGTTTTGTTAACTTAAACCATGTTGCTGTGACAGGCTGTTGGTATTGCGTTTGGCGGCTGTCAGTAGCCGAACGAGCCATTGTAGGAAACAATCGTAAGTACAAAAACAACGAATTATAAAAATGATGTAGATGGAAATCAAAGTGTTTGTTTATTTATTTATTTAGGTAAGCAACAGCGAATACATAAAATTTAACAAAATAAGCTTGTTGTAGTTATTATGGCCAATTATTATAGGTTTCCCTGTATAACTGGGATTATGTATAACACATGCGAACGGATTAATGCCAGATAATTTCAATAATAAAATTACAAAACAATACAAAATAAGTTTCAAGTTAAATTTAGATGACAATTTTGAAAAATTTAAAACAAAAAGGTTGAATAAAAGATAGTACAAGAAGAAGATTGGTTGCTTGTCATTTATCTCCGTTTATAATGTTTACTATTCGTTTTTTGAATGTCGGTTTACTATAGTTAAATAAATCAACTTCCGAGAATTCCTAGTTATAAATTCGAACAATGCGAGTCAGTACACATTTCTTAGCAAAGTTAGTGTAGTGTCTAGGAACGCGCAACATTGGCGTGTGACGAGTGCGCCGTAGGGGAGTGTTAAAAGTTATCTGTGCGACCAATTCCGGGCAATCAATTATTACGTTATTATTCGTAGCACTCTGTTTTGGCTTGTCGTATGACCTGTTGTTTACCGTTCGGTGACAAATTATACAACTGGTTATGTTACGACAGTTTTTTTTTCTTATTTACACATTTTTTAAGAGAGTCCAAGATGGTTAATTGGGTGTCAAAGTGAAACATTTACTAGGCACGAGCACGACAAACAACGCATACAGAAAACATCACAATTTTTATATCTAGTGACAATCATAACGTTTCTAGACCATACTTACTTTAAAAGTCTCTCTCATAGCTCACAAGTGCTAAATACTAATTTAAAAGTGCTCAATACTCGCGGGACAGTAAAGCAGGCAGTAAAGTGCGCGTTGTAAAGGAGTTCAATCAGCTGCCTGTCGTCCAATATTTGTTATAGGCGGTATGGCCGCAAGTGCCCATTGTGTAGCAATATGTACCGCGGACTGAGCAGCTGAGCACCTATTTGTTATACTTCTGATTTTTAGCTACAGGGTGGATTGTACTAGGCTCTAGTGTATTTAACCAATGGATAAATAATACAAATTAAAATTGGATTTATTTCCCTAAAATTAACAATTCTATATTTTAAACTTAACATATTAATCCTATCATCCACATCAATTCCATTATGCGAAAGAGAAGCGCTTCCCTGCTCGCTCGTCTTCGTGGCGGTACCAACAGTATCTTGAGTTTATTCGCAGATAGATGGGAGTCTCCAATGTGACATTGGATTTTCATCCAATGACACAAACACAAACATACTATTATGTGTGGAGTTTCCTCCACACATAATAGTATGTTTGTGTGTGTAGGTATTTATGTCTACTAACACTGGGCGTAGCCTGAAATAAACGCTATTATTATTTTTTTGTATCTATTCATGGTTTTCTCTACCGCTCTTTGAAATGACCTAATTTTATTTTCATGATGGCATCTGTTGTAGTCCAAGTTTTACATCCGTATAAAAAAGTTGTTAATATTATATTTGAGTCAAACAGTTTCTTTTTGAAGACGTTTGAGAAAGTTCCTTTAAATATGTCTTTATGTGATCAATCTTCTTCCACGTAATGGTTATCCTTCGGTTGAATTCTTATATATCGGTTAAATATATTATATTTTGTCACTAGTACTAGCATTTGTTCTCTATTGAAATTACTTTCGTTTTTTCATAGATATGTACTTACTATAGATAAATTAGTACATAAACTGGCGCATATTTGACGACCCGAATGGCGCAGCGGTAGTAAGGCTGCCTTTCGTTCTTAGGGTCGGTTCGAATCTCGGTAGGGGCAAATGTTTGTGTGATGAACATTTGTTTCCGAGTCATGGATGTTTATATTTACAATAAGTGTGTATTTACAAAAAGAAGTATCTATGTAGAATATCAACTATCTACAATGGTGTCCACGATACAAGCCTCGTTGCTTAGTGTGGCACTAGATGGCGGTGTATGTAGTGTCCAGCGATATTTATTTAATTATTCGTAATCGTAGTATTATAATTTACTAGTTTCTGCCCGCAACTTCGTCTACGCAAGTTCATTAACAGGGATAAAAAGGATCCTGTACGTTTATCCAGGTTACAAACTTTCACAATAATTATAATGTAGGTATAAAGTGGGAAGTCACCTACGCGGCTACGGTGCTACGAAAACGTTGCTGTAGTTCAAGTTGTTAGGTGCCTAGGTACTCTCGAGTTCACTGACGTTCTGTAGTTCAAGTTGTTAGGTGCCTAGGTACACTCGAGTTCACTGACGTTCTGTAGTTCAAGTTGTTAGGTGCCTAGGTACACTCGAGTTCACTGACGTTCTGTAGTTCAAGTTGTTAGGTGCCTAGGTACTCCCAAGTTCACTGACGTTCTGTAGTTCAAGTTTTAAGGTGCCTTTTTTTTTTTTTTTTTCGGATGGGAAATCATCAAATGACTTCTCCCGCTCTGGGCGGAGCAGGAGGGAGTGTCAGACTTTTACTGACTAAAACCCATCCATGTTCCTTCATCGCCCTTTGTGTTCCGGGGCCACGGTATCTCTTTCGAATAGTCCCGCAACCCCGGCAGTTTTTAGGTGCCTACAATGATATTCTAGTAAACAGATATGTTGTGAGCGCGCAATCGTGAAGACTTGAAAACGGACCAATAAAGGTATATGCATGATTTTTTTTATCACTCTAAACAAACCGTATTAACATCAGAATTTGCAAAGTGAAATTATTTTTTTAATATCCATAAAAAATACTAAGTTATAAGCATTTGGTACTGCTGATTAGACAGAGAGATCCGATACAGCGAATGACGTCATTCGCTGCATCGACGTACAAAATCCATACTAAATTCCGTTTATCTAGAAAGAGATAGAAACAATAGTTTAAATGGTTATAGCTTTTGTATTTTTTTGGCCGATTTATGTCTTGTTTTCGCTTTTTGACATTATTTTATAGTACTTTAACATTCTTTATCAAAATAAAAAATAAAAATTATGCATATTCCCTATTGGGTCGCCTTTATATTGCCTTTACTTATTCTGCGTCACTGCGTGTATGTGAGCTGCCGCTGCCGCGCGGAACACTTTTCTCGGTTGATTTGTAGGTTGTGACATATCTGTTTATTAGAATATCATTGGGTGCCTAGGTACACTCGAGTTCACTGACGTTCTGTCAATTTTCACCCGTATGCCCTAAGTAATAAGGTTGCAAACTGGTCGTCCGACAGTGTGAACTCGGTAGTACATGAAAACGCAAACAATGAGATATTGATACAAATATCTTTCAAAAGTACCTACAACTTCAGGAACGTCTTTTGTCACAATTTTGTTTAAAATACGTGCCATCAAAAATACCGCATTAAATTAAATAAACATAATGTTTAAACTCTAAATAATTAAAATAAGTTACACCAACTTCCTCTAAGGTTATCTTAAACCTATACGAACAAAGCTTGACGTAATAGGACTCCCGATTAGGTACCGACGTCATTTAACATAATCTAGATACTTATGTGTAATGCCTACGTCAATAAGACATTGTCGGGATGTGGGTTGTTGTCTAGTAGGGGACAAACTGAGGAATAGGGGACACACTTGATCATAAAGTCAATCATCAGATTTTTTCCATACCGTGTCGATTTTGAAGTGATTCTTATGAATACAATTTGGAGGGTATTTCTCAGCCCCTTGGCAAGACGACCTAAGTCGAGGAATATACTACAAATCGATTTGAATTTTGAATTTTGATTGGAATTTTGATAGAAGACAACTTTTGGGGTCAACCGCAGAATTTTACGGAATAACAAGAAACTGTGATGTTAGATGTCTCAGGAAAAAACATGCATGGTTAGCAGTGAAATTGAGCTTGTGATAGAGAAGTGATAATCATGATGTTACTTTACCTACTTCTAACTTGCTGTTCGTGTGCCGTTCCTACCCACAAATGAACAGTGACGAATCTATAATATACTCAGTGTGTGATTTCTGTGCATTTTGTGTAAAAATTTCAATCCCGGTAAAAATTTGAAATTGATTTTTTTTCTAAACAATTTTTTTTACGTGATACGATCAACTTTTGAACCTGCTGTATATTGCATAGGTTACTTAATATCTACTCTCTGATGGTGAGATAGGCAACGATCTGCCGAGCGAGCGTGTGAGGTTACCTTATAGCTCATTACATCCTCAACTCGACCAAACCACGACCCGCAAATGTTACGCAAAGCTTATTACTGACTTTTTATTACTCTGATAATGAAGAAAAGTGGCTGTCGTGAAGGAACACGGGTGGAGAGTTGGACAAGCTGCTGCTGTTTCTCTGCCGGTCTGTCTGTCTCCACAACGATACGTATACGATACGCATTATTAATTGATATTAGCAATAGCTAATATCAATCAATAATTATGACAAACTTAACGATTAAAGGAGTTTTTCCACAAATTTCTGAACAGCTAGAATTTTACTTCCAGAAAATATTTAATAACTAAGTTTTAACTTGAGGATATTATCATAATTATAACATAATTTACCCCAAGCTTACGGAAATATTAATTATTGTTTTAGATAATAAATTTGACGTCACAATGGATTTTTGCAGTCCCACTCAGATAACGCCTGGTTTAATTAAATTATCAGCATATAATTATTTCAAGGAAAATGTGTAAGTTTCCCCATTCAAATAATTGGCAGGTACTACCTAGATAATATTGTTATAGTTATTACCTACTTGTATCTTATTGGAAAACATACCAATTTTGTTTTTTTGGATTTTATAAACTTAATGGCGCGGGCACGAATTTTTTATACGAATTCAATGATAAAAAGTTATTAATAACAAAAAGCCGAGACAATGAAACTCGACAAAGTCCCTGAGAAACAATTTAAATGTCGACTAGGACTACTAGAAAACCGACTACTTAGAATCTTGTACAGTGTCACATTTCCTAAATATGTGCTTTATAAGTTCTGCTGATTGCGAAGATTGACACAATATTGACACTTAGACACAATTATACAGGGTGACTGGATCTGGACCCGCCCTAGCAAATTCGCATATAGAGGAGGTCATTTGCTAATTATTAAACCTTACTTTAGTTTTTGTTTTTTTTAAAAGCCTTCTATCTTTTTTTTTAACCCTAGTTTGAGGGAAGTTCCGAGGTATTTTAATCACTAATGTTTATGACTACCAACAATGAATAAAAAAACTACTAAAATAATGCAAAAAAAAAACTCAATAATGTATAAAAATTGACATATCTCCCAAACTATAAAACTTTAGCTAGGGAAAGTTGGTTTAATAATTAGTAAATTACCTCCACTATATGCGAATTTGCTATGTATGGCGGGTCCAGATTCAGTTACCCTGTATACTTAGGTACTCAGATTGGAAATATAACATACTTATTTCACAAACCTCGTTGCTATGGATGGTAACCTTCTAAATCTATAATAGGTGGAATAAAGAGGTATTTTTTTTTAATCATAGGTATCAGCTGCATTGCATTACACTGGAAGCCGACCCCAATATATGTAGTTTGGGAAAAGGCTTAGGTAGATGATGACAGTGGTAATTTTTTTCATCCAATTTCATACATATAAAAAAAAAAAGTTTTTATTGTTTCTCATACAATTGTTCTACAGCACAAAATTGAGGCAGCCCCTATAAGTTATAGGGATACTAGTGTCGGGGTTACCTCGCAACTTCCCATGAGTTACAGTTTACAAAGTTCAGACATTTTTAAAATAGACTATTTTTAGGTTCAAGAATGTTACAAAATTATTGTAGCAAGTTCAGGTACCTATGTGTAGAGTTTGTGGGTGTGTGTGGTGTGTGAGTGTGTGAGTGTGTGTACGTGTGTGGAAGGTGAATATTCAGTTAGTGGGTGTAAGTAGGTGTGTGTATTAATGATTGATCGTTTTATGTATATCGTTTTATAGTTAAAGCACATTATCCACGATTAGGTATCCATAGATAGCCGAGATCGATATGATAATTACCTATGTTTCCTCGACACGGAAGAAGTCGCTGTAAGAAGATAGTACCTGATAAAACTAAAGTTAAGAACAGTAAAGAATGCGGCAACCAGTCGATGTGTAGGTATATAAACAGCTCCGCCACAACTCAGAGCCGTGTAACGGTGACATCGATGTTAATTCCACGTTCACTCCACACAAAAGGTGTTCGGTGGCGGGCAGCGGGAACGCCCGGGGGTAAACGGCACTCAATTTAACCATTTCTCTATATTAATTACCAAAACAGCCCCCGGCCGTTGTGCCGAGCATAAATAACAAAAAATGACGTGTACGTCACGCCGGCCGACTCCACCGATTACATTAGCATCCCCCTTCTCAAGCTTAAACGAGTTTAAGGGAGGCGATTTATCACATGTTTAAAAATTAACCTCGCGTATAAATTGTATAAAATCCATAAAAGTGGTTCATAGACTACACCTGTCTTTGGATCTGGTGTCCGTTTTTTCTTGTTGCCTCCATGCAAACAGAGCATGTGAATAAGTAAGGATATAGCCTTATATGAAGGTAGAGGGGGGCGGGGGGGGCATCACATCATCTTCATATGTATGGACCATAAGAACTTTTATGAAGCGTTTCTATTCATGACTGATGAAGTCTCTTTTTACAAATTTGGTTTTTATTGGTTCAAGGATGAATCAAAGGATCCAATAAATACCAAATTTGCCTGTAGGTGGTGAGCTATGGGCTAGCTCGCCGTCCGTCCGTCTTATGACGACAGGCCGTGTCGACGGCGCGTTCGTGTTCCACGCGCGCCTCAAAGAGATGTCAGCAAAGGGAAGGGCTGATGCCTGCCGGGGCTGCGGGACTGTTCGAAAGAGAAACCGCGACCCTAGAACACAAAGGGCGATGAAGGAACATGGATGGGTTCTAGTCAGTAAAAGTAGTTAGTAAAAGTCTGACACTCCCTTCTACTCCGCCCAGAGCGGAAGTGTCATTTGATGATTTCCCACCCGAAAAAAACAAAAAAAGAAAAGGTTGAAACAAAGGATAAAATTATTGCAGCAATTCAAGTTAAAACATAGATTTATTTTATTTAGGTAATCATTAACACTGTTAACAAAACATAATGATAACGCAATAACGCTGACAAGAAAGCGTGAAATTAAGTCCAACATTTTGAAAACATTTAATTAAACAATAAGGTTATATTTTAACATACAATAAACATTTGAATATTTACATGCTTATGATAATATCAATAATATACTTGCGCTTATTTTATTATCTACTTATCGAATTATAAGTAGGACTACCCACTTATTTATTTTAATTAAATACATTATACTATTACGAATACCTAGTTTATTATCTACATACTTAGGTATATTTATCAAAAATAGCAAGATATAATTGAAGCGGGACACTTCCTTCTCTTAATAGTTACAACCAGATAGAACACCTTGACTTCAACTCGAGGCACCTGGTCAAATCTCATTACACCCTTGTTTTCTCTTTTTAAATCTAGATTCTAGCGTCTCGGATATTCAAAGAACTTTAAATAAAAATACGATGTAGGGTGTTAATTATAAAATTTGAAGATGCATGTGCCTACTTACTTAAATACTTAAGAATCTAAAATATAGGCACTTATCTAACATAAAAACACAGTTGAAAACAATAGAGCGTAATTTCAGTCCAGTCAGTTTAACTTTTACCTTGGAAATTTAAGTAGGCTGCAGATTACCAAATTCGAAAAAAATGCGAGCGATATATGATAATGATGAAGTTTAGTTAGGTACTTTCAGTTTTTAAACAAATCAGAATCGTGTAATCCGAGGTTTTGCAACATACTCGTAAGAACAGAAAGCGACTACTTACACTATGTATTAATGTTCTACAGATATAATAATGCGCAATTAGAACACTCAAGACATTGTTTGAAACGAATAGTTTACTAACTGAAACTATTGTAGGAACACGAACTGTAACTTTAGGTACATAGGTACCTAACATTGCCTTAAAACGACACGCTAACTAACGTAGCTCTACCTAAATACGACTTACCTAGTTATATAAGAAAATTGTGTAAAAAATAAGTACTTACATAATTTAAAGTTTTATACAATTTCCATACCTAAGGTCATCTACCTGCCTACCCACATAATTATCTACAAACTCAATATTACTTATAATAAATGCATAGGTTGCTGAAGATAAAAATGTAGATTATGGACAATGTTTTGAAAGTTAAGTCTTAACTGCAGGTGTTCGAGTGGCGATGGTGGTATGAAGGAGGGCCACATGGCCGCGCCCAGCGCCGTCAAGTCTGGCCGGTACGGCACCAGCGGCGCACGCGCATCACTCACGGGCACATCACTAGCCTTGTCCACTCCACTGCTCAATAAACTGTCTATGGAGAACGACTTCCTCCAACTATCCTTTGTATCGGTCACTGTATAGGTATTAGGAATCACTGGTGCTTCAAACACTTGCTGCACAGGAGGAACCCTCATATTCAACTGACCAGCGAGGAACTGCTGATTGAAGTTTGCCAACGCGGCCAGCTCGGACTTGAAGCTGTCCTTCTGATCCGTGTGCAACTTGAACCTCTTGCGCCTTCGCAGCAGCGAGCCGTTCTCGAACATGTCGAAGGCCTGCGGGTGCAGCGTCCAGTAGGCGCCCTTGCCGGGCCGGTCCGGGCGGCGCGGCACCTTCACGAAGCAGTCGTTGAAGGAGAGGTTGTGCCGCAGCGAGTTCTGCCAGCGCTGCGTGTTGCGCCGGTAGTACGGGAAGCGGTCCGTGATGAACCGGTAGATCTCCGACAGCGGCAGCATGCGCTCCGGGGAGCTCCAGATTGCCATCGCCGTCAGGGAGATGTACGAGTACGGGGGCTTCTGGTCGCCGTAAGAATCACGCGACGGCCGCGGCATGTTCGATAATGCTAAATGCTAATGATATGTGTCGGGGCGGTGTGGGCCGGGCGTGGCGCGGTGGGCGGGGCGCGCGATGCTCCGCCCGCCGCCCGCTCGCGCCGTCAGATATGATAACGAGAATGCCACTCGCCGAGCAAACCACATCTCCCCCTGGGACTATCATTACTGACATGATTGACTGTGCACTTACCTCCTGTTGGTTTAAACCTGCATAACGCTAAATAGACATTTTCTACGCGGAGTCTTCAGCTTACTTATAAGTAGTACCTAGGTAAAATAAGCATATAATCTACTTACTTAAATTGAGTATAAGCAGGTACTTTTACATAGTTCTTAATTAGTTACCCAGCCATATACTTAGGTACTTTAACATTCATAGATGTTTTACGCAGCCTGCGATTAGTTAGTGAACATGTTAAAATTACCTATTAAGTAGGTAAGTACCTACTCTATTACCTATCTCCTACATTTAAAGGTATCTATGAAACTACGAAAGTTTAACAACTTTGGCCTATTAAAATAAAATAATATAAGTTACTACTAATTTATTAGATACAAAAATATTTGGCTTTTTTTGTAGAATCCGAAAAAAATACAAGCGATGCAATATGACAGCGCCATCTGTTATCGAGTAGCAAAACAAACTATTTAAATAACAATTCGTAAAGCAAAAACTATATTGCTAGAAGATGTAACAATTAACAGCAGCCTAATTTTAAATTTGATGTAACTATACAGGATGTAAACAGCCCGTTCACGAAGTCGTTAACCAAGCATTCTGTATATCAAACTAAGTAACTTGACACAAAAATTACTGCTGGGAAAGGACTTTTTTTTGGGGTGAAAAATCACGTTTTGCGGTAAAACTCAATGTAACGCACTCAAAACATTGTGCTTACGGATGCATTTAATAGTAATAAACGAGTTATAGGTACGGAGGTATTTAAAGTAAAGACCTAAATGATCTTAAAAACTAGTATTTGAAAAAAAACTTGTGAAAAAGTTGGAACTTTGACCTCCAATATCTCCGTAATATCAACGTACTAGACGTTCCTAAGTAGGGTCCAGAACAAAAAAAAATATCGCAATTACGGGGAGAACAAGTGCCTTTCGGCTTCGCTAAGGGTCTATTTACACGCTTTATTATAAAACATAATAATATATGCTACGCAGTTAGCGGTTTTGAAAGAATTTCCAAATAAACGTCGCGCTGAGTTTGAATTGCTAACGAAATCATAACTTTTTTTTACAAGGTCATTTTTGTATTACATTTAGATAGTTAAATCGTTTTATATTGAAATTCTTGCTGTATTTCCTCAGCTATAATAAAATTGACTACTTCTAGAATGTCGCAAAAATATCTCCGACTTATATAAGAATAAGAATAACTTATTTGCCTAACAGACGGGTTCCATTTCCTCTATTGGTAATGATAGGAAATAATAATTAATTATAATAATAATTTTTTAATAACATTATCATCTCATCATCTGCCTAGCCATTTCCCAACTATGTTGGGGTCGGCTTCTAGTGTAACCAGATCTCTTCATGTAAAATACTGTTATTTACCTGCGTAAATAACAGAATTTTACATGGAGCAACTGCCTATTTGACGAAATATCTAACTAAATATTTTTTATAACATACCGTTATAAAAGAGTATAGATTTAGTAGCGTTAAAACAAGCAAATATTGTAACAATCTTTATTTTACATACATAATTCGCTTACACAATCATGATAAATTACGCTGATCAACAATATAAAGTTCACAAATCTCGAGGGAAAGGGTATAAAAGTCGTATAAGAATAAAAGTTTCATCTAAAAAGGTTTAGACTATGTACTTCATTCTCTCTCTGTCTTTCTTCAATTTGTAAATGTTCACAACTTCGATGTGAGTTCAGGGACAGCCTTGAACAAGTCGGCGACCAGGCCGTGGTCACTCACCTAGAAAAAACATAAAAGTAAAATCAAATCAAACATAAAAGTAAAATCAAATTAGGATGTTTGTTACTCTATTATTTTTTATTTGTTGTAATTTGCGTTGAAATATACTAGACTAGGTAACTCATCGAATAATGCTTAATTTGTTAACTTTTATCTATATCAATCAATGCTGGTTGGTAAGTAGAGTCGCAAAGATAAGGCGCCGATAAAAAATATTAATCCTTGACTTGTTGACATATGGATAACTAACGCCAAATATTGACTACATTTATCGAATATTTAATTTTCGATATATACAGAATGTGCAATAAAGCAGGCTTAATATGTTATTTGACGGAATAATCTCTAATATAGTCTAAGTTAGTATAAAATCTTGCGAAAAGCGTTGGCCACACGATACTTTCGCAGTTCTGTGACAACTTACTTTTTATAGCTGTTTACAAATAATCTGACAGTTACCTGGAAGATAGGTGCCTCAGGGTCCTTGTTAATGGCGACAATGGTCTTGGAGTCCTTCATACCAGCTAGATGCTGGATAGCACCACTGATGCCTACTGCGATGTACAGATCCTGTGGAGAAACATTACATTAATATAAACCTAGAATGTTAACTATTTTGCTAAGTATAGTACAGACAACGCCTTTATTTTATAATATCTTTTACCCTTCTTTTCTACGACTTGCCCACAGGAAAAACATTCTATGGCTCTCGGCAATAGTGTAGCATTCCTTTTATGAAATATTTTTTTAAATCGGAAGAGAAGTACTTACAGTTACAAACTATAACCTCTTTTAGTGTTACTAACTACTGACTGACACGTCGAGAATACAAGTAAGTGACCCCCTCTCTTTTCTTTATAGCCATTTGGTGTTTTAAGCTGAGTGGATAAAACAAATATAAAGCTTACAGGGGCTACAATCTTGCCGGTCTGTCCAATCTGCAGATCGTTAGCGACGAAGCCGGCGTCCACTGCGGCTCTAGAGGCGCCCACAGCGGCGTTCAGCTTGTCCGCTAGGTCGTACAGCAGCTTGAAGTTTTCGCCTGACTTCAGACCGCGACCTGTTGGCGATAATTCTTGTTAGTAAGGAGATTCTAACTAGAATCAATCTTAATGACAGAAATAGGGTAACTTGTAAGCCAGCATTCATGTCTTTACTTTATATATCATATTTATAGTTAATATTTCATAAACCAAATATATTCTGTTTGGAATTCAAATTGGCTACCAATAAAACTTCCTGTTAGAAGTATTGGCATTGCATTCTTATAAGATCACCTACCTATCTTACTGCAGTAAACAAGAAGCCAAAGTTTTAAAAAAGATCTTGAATGGTCTCCTTACCACCAGCAACAATATTCTTAGCACTAGTAAGTTCAGGCCGGTCAGACTTGGCGAGCTCCTGGGACACGAACTGGACGAGGTCAGACTTGTAGTCGCCCTCCGGCGCCTTGTCCACGGCTGCGGAGCCACCCTCCAGAGGCTCCGGGGGGAATGCCGTGCTTCGGACTGTGATCACCTTGATGGCATCCTTGGCCTCCAAAGTAAGGATTGCGTTACCTGGAAAAAGATTATAATATTTGAGCACATGTGCTGTAAGAAACAAAATGCTTACTTGAGATTTTTTTAACTGTATTGCATAAAAAAATGAGACTAACACTATAGAAAACGGACATCAGTATTCAACAATTCACTTTCAATAGTGTTCATTTAAATTCCTACATTTGTAATAAATCATGAACTGTCCACCCGACTGATTCGGTCGGGATGCCATTGTTTAACTATTGTGTCTACTTTGTGGACAGATCAAGGGCATGAGCTTTACATAAGAATAACATTGAATTGCTATATTTATATCAATAAAAATGAAATTTAGCATACCTGCATAAATAGTTCTAATGAAGGTATTGGCATCCTTAACACCGATAATATCAGTGATTGGTGAGACATCAAGCTTGGCCGCAACTCTGGGCAGAACAGCTTTGCCAAAAGCAGTTGCTGGTGCCAGGATGTGGGTGAACTTGAACTGCTTCTGAGAGGCGATGATAAGAGGTGCTAGGGATTCTGCTGTAAAACCTTTGAAGGCATCACCTTCAGCCACCAAGACTTTGGTAATGCCATTGGCTTTGGCTACAGCCTGAGCAGCCTGGAAAAGAAAATTATAGATTTCTCATTTCAATGATTTTCTACACATTCAATGAATTACTTGCTCGTTTCTAAATAATAACTGCCGCTCGGGTCGATCGTTAGGTTAAGCCGTGCTTAGTTTCCTCCGTGCCTCGGAAATCACGTTAAGCCGTTGGTCCCGGCTGTCATTTATAGATCTTTGACAGTCGTTAGGTAGTCAGAGGCCCAAAAAGTCTGACAACCAGTCTTACCATGGGGTAGTATTACATGGTACTAACTGGGTTGTGGAGGTCCGATAAGCAGTCGCTCCATGTAAAATACTGGTATTCAGCTGTATCCGGTAAAACTGGAAGCCAACCCCAACATAGTTGGGAAAAGGCTAGGCAGATGATGACTCTTCATAAGTACCTTCTCTATACCATAATCAACTCCACACAATTTATCAGTTTATCTTAAAATACTCCAATGTTCTGTTAATCAAGAGGAACTTACAGGGCCACACTTGGTGCCAGCTACCAGTACGGCTACATCTCCTCCGATTTTCTTGGCAGCACTCAACGTGTTCCGTGTAGCCGGCGAGAGGACTTCATTGTTGTGCTCTGCTATCACCAGGGTGCTCTGCAATCGCCTCAACTAAAAACAATAGTATTTGAAGAAACTTTGTACACTGATTGACAAATGTTTAGGTGGATCCTGAAAGTGATTCCCTCTGCCTTAATAGATAGCAAGGTCTTATGTTCTTTTTATTATAATTATTTTTTAAGTACAGGTAACCATACAAAATGATAAAGAAAAAGCTGGCATCACCACAGACAACGGCATCATAACTACAAAGTATTTGACTATCTTGAAATACTGAAGCAGCTTTTGTACAAGCAGTTAATTATGTAATAAATTAATGGATAATTGACATGTTACATGAGGAATGATAAATCAATCTAAATGACTTGCTAGTAACTAAACTTGAATGTACTGTGCTATATCATTTTGTTCCTGGCACGTCCACGAATTCATCAATGTAAACTTATTTTACATAGATTTTTATTACAGTTATGAAGATTATTTATGTAACCTGTATGCAAATATTGGAAAATAACTTGATAAATGGGTAGACAGACACGAAGGTTCAAGTACTATCAATTATCTTACCTGCGTTGAATAGAGCAAATGTCTGCTGCACGGGGAGAACATTTTGTTTGATATTAAATAATATATTATGTACACTAACTTAAATTATCACTATGCAGCTATGTATTTACAATATTATTTTTCTAAAAGGTTACAAAGTCCAATGCACTGTACTTTACTTCTAAACATAGAGTTACAGAAACTTCGTAGATATTCCACTTGTTGACGCGTTTGACATTGACATGAGTAGCACAGGTGACAAACAAATAGCTATCTCTTTCTAAAACCTTTGAAATTCTTAGTTGAGAAGGAGACAAATTGAAGGGAACGCTTTTTTTTTGACGTCTATATTGCTACTAAAATCGGCCCTACTCTATATTCAATAGACTCTGCGTTCTAACATTACAAGCTCGTGAAATCGAAAATTAACAAAAAAAAGCTTATTGCACTCACAAAAAAACAACGTTTTCAGATTTTTGTCCCAGCTGGAGACGCTGCTGCTACAGTGAACATAAAAAATATTAACAGTTGAAATGGTTGTCAAGTATAGCAACCCCAAAACTCAAAAAGTGACAACTCAAACGTAAACTTTTTAAAACACTTGTTGTGCTCGCTCGTGATTTCTTTCGTTAATTTTATTGTTCATTAAAATTGTACCAAGTAAACTGCACCGTTGTCATTTGCCCCAGTCACCTTTACTTCGCCATAGCCAATTCGCTAGTATTCCATTAGCTGTCACTAGAAGTAGTTGTCGACTTTGTTTCTATTCAAAATAGATATTTTTATTATAAAATAATGACTCCAACACCGCTACCGATAGTTTCAATAACTAGGCGTGAAACATTTAGTTCATGCCATAGACTGCACAGGTAAGCATAGTTCTTTATAGCACGCAACTTGCAGTAGCAGTAAATTAATAATTTGTCTGATATTTGAGATGTTACACATGCAACAAGTTTGGCATACATTCTTCCGTATGGCGACACGATAGAATATTATAATACCCAGAACTGGTCACTGATCCCTGAGGTTATCGATCCTTGAATTTTAAATCATTTAATTTAAAACTTTTTCTCAAAGTTAAAATATTTTAGCTAATTATTGGTTTTGTTTCAGTCCATTTTTGTCTGATGAAGAAAACAAAAAATTATATGGAAAGTGCAACAACCCCAATGGACATGGACACAATTATGTTGGTAAGTTTATTTGAAAGCTTTGATAGCTGGATTCATGCACAAAATAAAAATAAAACTGGTTATCGCCCCACTGACTCTTCAAAATGAATTCCCGTAACTACCTCTGCCATGTCCTGACTTAATAAGTTAATAATTAATAGTACCTACTCTTTTTATTTTACAGTTTTGGTGACAGTTAAGGGCCCAGTGGACCCTACCACAGGCATGGTGATGAATGTGCATGAGCTTAAACAGTACATGCAGGTTGCCATCATGGACCCTCTTGACCATAAAAACTTGGACCATGATGTACCTTACTTCAAAGCTCAGGTATTTATAAAAAAATATAAACTAGTTCTCAAAATTGTGCAACTAGATATTATTAATAATCACAGCAACAATAATTAATGTATTTTTAATTAAACGATTGTCTAAAGTTGTGTCATACTAAAAGGGCAAGGAAGTCAATACTTATCTAAAGAATTATCTCAAGTCTCTAAACAGTTTTTTACTTTTATAGATTACTGGCTGTTGCCCACGACTTTGTTCGCATGGAAATTTATGTGTATGTGTGAGACTAAAAAATAGCCTATGACCTACTCTCAGACCTACCAAATATACACAAAAAAAATCATTAAATTTCGGTCAATCGTTTGAACTCAAAATACTTGATATCGAACTGAACCATCAAACCAAAACATCGGAGGAGTTCGATAACAAACACTGTGCCACAAGATTTTTATATATTAGATAACCTTTGAACTTTTTACTATTGATTGATTTCCTGTTTCCATGGACAAGTGAACAAACTTTTTTCTTTTTTAGGTAAGCACAACAGAGAATGTGGCAATATACATTTGGGAACAACTCCAGAATGTGATGGAGAAGCCACAGTTGCTCCATGAAGTGAAGATATTAGAAACTGAGAAGAACCATGTGGTGTACCGAGGTGGTAGCACTTACCCTAGGAAGAAGTTTGACTCGGCTAGCTTACACCCCAATCAACATCATAATGTATCCTCTGACTCTGATTAATACATAAAATAAAAGTTCAAATTATATAATATACTACATAAGAACAAATGTTATTCAAATGTATAGGGATCTGATTATACTATAATGCCAAAATTCATTCCAGCCTTTATTTTCTCGCCTATTATTTTAATATTGGGCAAAGGAGTAAGTGAAAAAATTTATCGAATTCCCCAAAATGTTTATTATGTAGATAGGTACATATTTAATCTACAAAATTCAGACAAAACTAAAAACATCAAAAAAATACGTCAATCGAAAATAAAAAAGATCTTAACTGTTCAATTTGCTTTTACTACATGCAACACATTGCACATAGCTGAAGTTGGAATCACACTCAGGAGACTTGAGGTCACAATACTGGCTGCATATGATTATATGAATCACATTAAAATTCCTAAAATAGTCACAGACACAATTATTAATATTATTAATTGTCATTTTGTGACCATTTTACGAATTGTAACGTAATTCATATTATTATTTTACTAGAGTGGCCATTGTTAAATAATGTCAACAAATTGAGATTCTTATTCAAATCATAAAATAATAATGTAATAAATGTTAACTTTTTCATACATAATAATAAACCATACACCATATTTTGATAAAAGATAGATGCCCCTTATTAAAGTTATTTTAAGTTTTAAAACAAATCAGAAATATTGCAGTTATTAGAAACCAAAAATGAATTATTTATCTCCAGACTCAAGTTGCCTATTCACAACAAATTTCTAAATTTACACTGGCATAACATCTACAAAATATGAATACTATTCGAGAACACTTGAATTTCTCGAGGAAACAACCTATAAAAAATATTTGTGGACAAATCAATTCATTGTGAACATGAGCCATACATTTTATAACTCAACCTAATAAGTACAGCAGGTTGGAGACACTGACTCTAAATCGTGTTGGCTGGTGGAAACAATGTTTAACTGACTCATTGTTTTTAATGAGTACTTGAATTTTCATATTATTACAGTGTCTCAAACAAAATTATCTGGATACATAACATGTCATCAATATCACTGTTATTTTGTACTACACACTGTTTCAAATTTACAATCTAGAAGTTTACAAAATAAGTAGTTTGACACTTAAAACTATCCTACATTAATATCTCAGATATATTTGACATCACATTTTTTATGTAAATATTTTATAAATCATCTCATTCTAAACATTTTCTGGTTTATTTAGCTTGACTTAACTGGCACTGATATTAGCGACATCCATGAAAATGTTTATAATTTTTTTGTCATTTATTTATAAATAAAAAGAAATATATGAATAAACAAACTATTATTAAAATACTATAATGTATTAATAAAAATGACTAAAGAAAAAAATAATTAAAATATCATTAAAAAAAAAAACATTTAGAACAATACAATACAATTGTATTGTATTGTATTGTATTTTTGAATACAATCACAGTCAACAGCTGTACCTAGTGTAGTAGGTCAATCTGCTCGAAGATTCCTACAGAAAGACTTTTAAAAAAGACTAAAATATTCATGTCAATGAACTAAAGTTCAACAAACATTTTTCGTAAAAATACTTGCTAATTGTCATAAAACCTTTAAAAATATATATTTTGGCTTAATTAAAATGAACATTTAAAGCGTTCTATAAACATGTATTTTGAGTTCCCATTACGCCAATCTCTTCAACTGCTTCTGCTGCTAAATAGATGTGTTTAATAAAAGCTATCATTTCAATAAGGTCAAATGATAGTAGACAAGTTAATCAGCAACTACAAAATAAAAATGACTAGATGGCTAGATTTTTGTCTGTTTTGTAGGGATGTTTCATAGTTATGTATGGGATACCCAATTCGAATTCGTTTACTGGCCAGTACTTGAGTTGTGGTTTCTGTTCGGGGCTCTCTTCTAAAACGTTAAAGTAGGCGAAGAGTACGAGAGCAGTGTAGCCGGCGATGAAGATGAGTACGTGCCACACGCCATGCATGTAGGGGAAGTCGATGGACAGCCATGCGTCGCAGAACATGCGGTCCAAGATCCAGCAGAATATTGCTAGGAGACTGACTCCGAAGCAGCGCAGACCAAGGCGATACACGCGCGAGCACTTCACTCTGAAATAAAGACAAATTAGACATTATATTATCTAGAATCATATACAACATAAAGATGCCTGGTTAAAAAAATGCCTGTAGTCAGCAGGCATTTTCTTTTTCATTTGTATTTTTTTAACGCTTGCGATTTCTACACCAACAAGACTTCGTTGGTTCAGTCGTCGCAAGCAATACTGTTGGGCAGTCTTAGGTTCGATTCCTAATTGTATTTGGAGCCTGGAGCCACAATTTGTATTCGGTTATTAAATTGCAATAGTCTTACCTCCTTTTCTTTGGGATTTAAACAAAATAATTGGCTATGTACATAACTTTCTCGAAATGCACGTGATGCGGCGTAATTTTTCGGGAAGTAAGTACTGGCGTGATTGTTGATATTATACGGAATTTCTTTACCTGGTCAGGCCTCCATATAGAAAACCAAGAGCTGGCAGAGCGATAGTCATCAGCGCAAAAGCATTAGCTGCCGGATGCATCACTAGGAAGCCGGTCGCCAGCACCGACGCTATCACCGAGTAGATAGCCAGGCGACGTCTGAAAACGAACAAAGGATTATTTTACAACAATGCTATTCAATAACGATTACCCTAGTAACTTATTTTTGCGCAATCAGAACGCGTGAATCATGCACTCGGTATCTCTACGTGCCAATTAGAACATAAGTAGTTAGAAGTTCAGATGGAAATGGTTTTATTTAATAACAGTAGACTGCATGGCAGCTGGAGATACAATTTATTAGTACGCGGAAAATTAATTTTAAGTAGATAAGTACGCCGTACACAAGTGATCTACTCATTCAATTTATTTATAAGCTGCACCTTTTAATTACACGTTAGGTACATAGGTTGTAAACAATATAGCGTGAAATAGCTCGAAGCTATTTTAAAATACCTAGGTATCTGTAAAACTCACAACAGCATGGCTAGGTATGGAATGTTTATTTAATGGGTCACGCAAACTAATACCAACGGTGTTTATGATCAAATTGAACTTATAAATTGTAAACTTATTTACGAACCACATAGGTACCTACTTGATATTATACAAATAATTATGTATTTCAAGGTTTTAACGATAAGTTGCGAACTTGTTTGTGTATTTGTGAGAAGAAGGACCAAGTGATGCGGGTATTATGTATATATATACTACCTACCATAGATACCTACATTACATAATTATATTGTATACTTACTTAAATTATAAGAATAATTATGTAGAATGCCCGGGTATCATGAATAAGGGCCAGTCAAATCGGGCAATGTCAGCCCTCACATTGCCCGATTTAGGTACTTACCTACTTGTTCAAAGCAAGATAAAACTCGTAGCAGACCGGGAGGAGCGAGCGGCGCTGGCGGCGGGTGACAATTTTACCGATTCTGTCGCCAAGGAGGCCTCAGTAGGTAATACATTAGGTAGGCGTTACCTACTGCGGCCTCCTTTGATGAAAATGGGGATTTTGGAGGCTATTTTCATCCTGGAGAATATTATTTTGGAAATACTAATAATAATAATAGGTAGGTAGAGACACGCAGCAGGTGGTTCTGGGATAAACTGTACAGTCTACCACTTGATTCCCATCAAGAACCAACGTACTCCACTAATCAATGGTCTAAAAATCGATCAGCCAGTTATGCCCTTTTCCACTTACAATATTGACACTTCATGCTGGAATTGTAACTCGCGGGGCTGAACATAGCGTTGAAAATCCAACAATGCGCTTTTATTTAGGCATTCATTTAGATGTCCCCTAGCCTAGTGTTAGTAAAAATGGAAGTGAAATAGAGTGAGCGACTGGACGCTACAATTCACAATATTCCGATGCCAATAGTAGCGACATGTTGTAAGTAGGTAGGTAAGTAAAGTTTTTTTTTTACCATAATTTATGAATTACGTCGGAGGAGTTTTGCTAGCTAATCTAATGTCATCCTGTTTATGTCTAATAAAACACAATAGTACCTACCTATACCTAATATATTCATCAATATTCACTCCTCGCTCTGGGCGGAGCAAGAGGGAGTATCAGACTTTTACTGACTAAAACCCATCCATGTTCCTTCATTGCATTGTTCCGGAGCCACGGTATCTCTTTCGAACAGTCCCACAGCCCCGGCAGGCATCGGCCCTTGCGGACCCCTTTCTTTTTGCTGACATCTCTTTGAGGCGCGCGTGGAACATAAACGCGCCGTCGACACGGCCTGTCGTCATGAGACGGACGGACGGGACGACGACGGCGACGGCGAGCTAGCTCTCCGTCCACAGGCCCGCGAGTATAACAGCCTTGATTTGTATTGGTTTTTTGTTTTGCTCCTACCCTACCTACTCGTCATAAGCCTATACCTCCTATACCTACCTATCATAAGTTTTTATCACGCGATAGTACAAAACTATTACTTTTTATTCTGCGTTCTTACCGATTTTTTTATTGCATCACAATTGTGAAATATTATAATTTATTCCTTCTATGAAAACTTACATACCTTTATACATATACATAATATAATTGATAATATTTACCTACAAAAGGTTTTCAACTTTACTTTAGGTACCTACGCGGCGTAAAATGATGCAATATATACCTATGCTAAAAGTCGAGCATTATTAGTAATTTATGATAGCTCCAATTACCATAGTCACATTCTCTCTATAACAAAATGTGAATTTGCGTTAATTTATGCTAAAAATGGGTAGGTAAGTAGCTACTTGCGTATCTATAGAACGAGGAAGTAATACTACGTGGGTGTAATGTAAACAACAACAAGTGGAGCCTTTTAATTTATATTTCATATGGCCATCATGGAGCATAGCGACTATGGGAAATGTAGGTACTGACATAAGTACCAAGAAGTAGGTATCTTACTACTATTTTAAATAGTAAAAAGTTTGTAAGGAATAGTGAGGATCCATGGATGTTTGTTTCTCTTTTACGCAAAAAATATGGATCATAGCTGGATGAAATTCGACACAAGGTAATAAGCAGGATCACACACTGGATACTTTTTATATCGCTAGTACGAAATAACTAATTACGATCCTGTGGGACAGTTACCAGAGCGGTGCGTGGCCCAGTGGTGGCTACCCCGACTTACGAACAGCAGGTAAGTCGTGGGTTCAAACCCAGGCAGGCGCATTAATTTGCGGAATTTATTTCATCATCGCCGCTCTCAAAACGATAAATAAAAACATCTTGAGGAAACCGGCATGTCCTAGAATCAAAAAATTCGAAGACTTGTGACATCTACCAATCCGCACTGGGCCGACGTGGTGGATTATAGCCCATTCCCTTTCATAGAGAGGAGGCGGAGCAGTGGGAACATTACTAGGGTGATGATGATGGGACAGTTACCGAACTCCACGCGAGTGAAAGCACAGGCTTATGCCTATATGCTTTAATACAATACAATAAATGTCATGAGGGTCCTATGCCTGATTTCTCTCTGGTCGTGTCGGAATGCCGTCTCATCGAACGTCGTCGTGCCGTCTGTGCACTACAATATCTCTGCTAAGATAAGCCGCCATGGCCAAAAAGGGTCAGGAAGGTTATTATTAAGTCAACTCACCTGTTTCCATCTAAGAATGTCGGAAAATGTCTCTTTGGCAAAAACATTGCAAATGCTGCCACACACACCCATAGTATTGCCAACTCATCCATTAGCTGTCCTGAAAATATAAATAGCATTGAACATAACAAACACAACCAGTCTTACCCAGTACTAACTGGGTTGTGTGTGGAGGTCAGATAGGCTGTCGCTGCATGTAAAATACTGGTAGTCAGCTGCATCCAGATAGACTGGAAGCCGACCCCAACATAGTTGGGAAAAGGCTAGGCAGATGATGATTGAACATGACATAACACCACGCCTGTACTCCGTGAAGGGTTAGACAGAAATGTACTTTAAGGTGTGTATTGCACAAATCTAATATAAATTATTTACATTTTATAATAAATAAATACCTTTGTAATGTAATGAGCCATATTCTCCTTCTTTTGTCTCGGATAAGCATGGCAAGTATGAGTCATTTAAAACATCATTCTGTTTTAAAGTTTTAATACATTGTGTGAAATGGGAAGCAAACTTGAGTTACTCATATGTTATGAAAGAAAAATTGTATCTAATTCACACAGTGTTATTTCATAGAAATAGGGGCAATATACCCAGATCAATATAGGTTTGACGTATAGACACATTTAAGAAAACATCTAACATTGTATTTTTTTGTTACAAAATACAACAATATTGAAACATAGATCATTATTGAAAATATATTACATAATATGCATAGTCTGGATTTGTGGCCAGTTGATGGCAATAGGTTCACCCCTTATTACATAGCCAATACCACCATACCATTAGGTACACGTCTGCCTAACCTTTTGGGGATTACAGGCGTGATGTTATGTTTTGTAAATTACATTACAACAATAACTTAACTTGCAAAAATATTGAAACCTTTTTATAAGGCAATAAACAAGTTTTTATTATCAAAAACATACTTGTCACAATTCAGTTCATACAAAAGAGAATATAGAAATGTTATCACTACATATTTTAAAACAAAGTTGCCAGCCGCATCTGTCCCTATGTATGCTTAGATCTTTAAAACTACGCAACGGATTTTGATGCGGGTCTTTTTAATAGATAGTGATTCAAGAGGAAGGTTTAAGTATATAATTTGCGGGCGGACGAAGACGTGGGCATCAGCTAATTATGTATAAATAATATAGCATAAATCCTATTGGATTTTTATGTCTAGATAACAAAAAAAAATGTTAAAAGTAAAGAGCTTATGATCTTACCTACTAAACTCAAGGTGGCATGGAAATAGGCAGAGCTGATACCAACCACCATCAACAGAACCCATAGGACATTGATTGCAGGGTTGAACAACTTAGAATACTCTTGGAAAAGATGCATCAACACTGGTGGCAACAGGAAGAACAACACATTGCTAATCTAGAAAGAAATAAAAACTTATTCATACGATATTGCTTAGGCTTCGGTAGGTTGATTAAATATTAGAGGTCCAGGCCAGGTTCATTGACCTAAGTGCCAGTTTTTTACAGCTTTTAATAAAGACTTAATACCTCTCATTTTACTCCTCACTATTATTTCAAGGCTAACTCAAAAGTATCGAATTTAAATGTACAAAATTATAAATGCGCCAAGAAAGAAAATCCTTTGTCTTTGCTCAGAAACTAAAAATAGAAAATACGAAAAATACTTACTGTGTTCACAAATTCAGCTATTACCGGTGAAATAGAATAGTTAGATTCACACCAGTCTACCGGTGAACTTCCACGTTGTAAATGCGACCACATTGTTTTTGATAAATAGATTCTTTGTTTACAATCTTTCTCAGACGCACAAATAAAAGTAAAATATTGCAATTAGATGGTATAGGAGTATTGTTTAAAGGAGGTTAGTTAATTTAGATACATTTACTCTTGCATTTTAAGTTTAAATAAATCAAATCTGTCTATTGCGATATTTTTGTTTACGCACAACGAATAATACGTCCGTTCCAATATCAATGTTGATTTGACACTGACAATGAATGAGTGACAAGTGAGTGGTGACACTTGAAACTACTGACTGGTGTCGCCAAAAGTATCGCGCTCCGTCTCACGTCGTCGTGTCGGTCGCCTAAAGTAGAACTAGCCCCTTATTCACAACGCTTCGATTCGATTTTCGAATCGGAAAGTCGTATGTCCATCTCGCTCGATTTCATAATGTCAAAAAAAGATAGACATACGACTTTCCGAATCGAAAATCGAATCGAAGAGTTGTGAATAAGGGGCCAGGTCTTTTTTGGGTTCCGTAGCCAAATAGATAAAAATGGAACCGCTATAGATTCGTCCCAGGGGGGAGACAGTTAGAACATGTACAACTTCAGTGAAGAAAGAGTCGCCATCTACTTTACTTAACCAACAAACTATGTATTTCATAGTTAACGATAGATGTCTCTGTTCAATTATGATAATCAAATAATTAAGTTCTATAATTTAATGAGAATAATTGTTAAATTTTTCATCAAAATTATCACGTTTTTATATTTCATAGCTGTTTCGTATTATCAATTATACCACAACCTTGTCACGGAAATCCTTTTTGTGTAACATAAACTGGCAACATCATATAATGGCCGCCGCAACTTGCGCTTACGCTTGAATGTGTTTCGTTAGTCCATCTTATGTTTAATTATTTACAAATTCTCTGTGTAACTGTCAATTCTATTCAAATATGAATGTAGCCAGCGAAATTCTTTCTTGTTTTTGCAAATAGAAGCTGCGTTTACATCGTATAGTTGATCAAAATGCAATTCGCGAATAAAAATATGGCTCATATTATAATGTATCATCATTAAGTTATGTATTCGCAAATTTTATTATGATCAACATACGACATAAACAAAACAGCTGCTATTTGCAAAAAAACAAGAAAATTTGAATGATCACCTTTAAGTAAACAAATATTGACCTATATGAAGGTATACATACATTCCTATCTACCTATAGCTACCTATAGAGCCTTAGTTCTCGTTAAGAAATCCAGATGGCGCTTCAAATCGGATGCTTCAAAATGGCACAAGAGGGCTCTCTTCTCCCTTATTATTATTATTATACTCTTTGATTCGTCCTGTCCGTCTATCTTTCAGTTCGTCCATATGTCACAGGTATTTTACTCTGAGACTGTTGGCACCACACATATAAAATGTTGCTATTAGATGTCAGAACCGTTACACAAAGGCAAGGCCAAATTAATAAAAATAAAAATGGGTTGACCACTTTATTATGTATTTACTTTGTGGGGTGTCGACAGGTCTTAAATCGGTCAAGTGGTTATGTGTAATAAATACTCTAAGGCGAGTGCCTTGTCAATGGCAAACCAACGGCAACCTTTTTCTCATAAAAATAAACATTACCGTTATTTTGACTGTGACGACGTCTAGGGAACGTGTACAACCAAGGTGCTGCTGACTGGGGCGTCGCGTCGGCGTCGGGAATCCAAATCTTGTACTTGACATTTATCAAGTAAACAGAATTAATTTTATTAGTGAAAATATTGATTGTAGCTAATCGTAATGTATTGTTGCATTTCTTGATGTACCAATACATCCACAAAAATAAACAAATAGCGTTAAAAATAAAATAAAATAAATTACTTTCCAAAGACTATTATTCTCATGCCATGGTTATGTAAAAAATGAATAAAAAATGGATACCTACAATTTTCACGTCGTAAACATTGGATATTTTAGTTTGTGCGAAAATTTTGCCAGTTATTACAACCTCATTTTCTTCATTTAGTATCTCTTTAACCTCCAATACATGGCCGACCAGGCCCCTTATTCACAACGCTTCGATTCGATTTTCGATTCGGAAAGTCGTATGTCTATCTTTTTTTGACATTATGAAATCGAGCGAGATAGACATACGACTTTCCGAATCGAAAATCGAAACGAAGCGTTATGAATAGCTACGCTGCATAGCTATTCACAACGCTTCGATTCGATTCTCGCTCGATTTCGTAATGTCAAAAAAAGGTAGACATGGAGTTGGGAACGGCAAGCAGGGAAGATGAGAAAATATTGCGTACACGCTTTAGCATAAATGTATATTAGAATACTAAACCGACATTTGCTTTTTACATAGTTATAGTTATTGAATTAGGAATCAACACTCCATGGCAACCATAGGGTTGCTCTTACGCACTTACATTAGGGATGTGCTACATAATCGATTTTGTTCGATTCAACAGACACAACTATCCGAATCGAAAATCGAATCAAAGCGTTGTGAATAAGGGGCCTGGAAGAGCTTTTGAGCTTTTAACATATTTTGAAAAAACGTAAGAATATTTGAATTTCGCGGGCTACCCGAGCATCCACCATAAGGTGAATGCTCCAGGGTAGCCCGCGAAATTCAAATTTTCTTACGTGTTTAGCAATTTGCAGGCCAGTGCAAGGGTGTATGTTGATTAGAATATTATTCGCGGCTGTAAGACGTACGTAGTTACAGAATTATAATCATCAAAATAATCAATACAACCCTCCAAGTTCCTACAGGTGCAGGAATGACTTTGACCTTGGTCGGAGCATTCACCTTAATTTTCCAGTGCTTTTTATGAACGAACTAGATGGCGCTGATCAACTTTTGGGAATAATAAAATGGCTCGTTTTTATGTCCACAAAGCCTCAACTGAAGTATGGAGGAACTAAGCTCGACTCGACGCACCAGGAGTATAGACGTAACGCAAAAACACTCAGAAGAACAAAAAAAAAACAAAAACCGTGCAAAAACTTGTAGTTCAGTTCAGTGATGCAAAAAACAGTAGACTTTTTAGCTTATAAATGTTTGACAGAATGACAGAAAAAAGGAGATCTCACTTTGAGCAATGAATAATACACACATCAAAAATGTCTAGGGATCAAGCATTTTTATGCGGATTTCTTGAGATTGAGATGTGGCTTTGTAATAAATTTATGATTTTATAAATTTATATGGATCCTTTTTGGTGCATTTCATAATTTGAATCAGGAACTCTCAATCAAATTCGAGTAAAAGATGAAAATAAGCTGTCAATATTTTCCCTATAAAAACATACAACGCATTGAAGACATTATTAGTGCTACTGTTTCCCTACTACTGATTAAAACCAACGTTATTATGGAGCGGCGACGTCATTTAAGCAGGGAAGAAATGCTCAGAGCCGTGGGAATGATAGAAGCTGGTTCCCGGCAACGTACTGTAGCTTTAGCTCTGAATACAAGTCAGAGTGTTATCAGTCGACTTTGGACACGTTACCGAAGCACTGGTACCGTGGCTGAGCGCCATGGAGGACGGTATCGCTGCACCACACGGAGACAAGACCGATACATTCAAATCTTAACTCGAAGAGCTCCAACAATAACCGCCATGATGTTAGCCGTGAGGCTTCATCACTCTTCAGGGAACTTAATTAGCGACCAAACAGTCAGAAACCGCTTGCATGAAGTGAACCTTCATTCCCGAAGACCGCTACGGGTACCACCTATAGCAATGCACAATCGTAGGATTCGATATCAATGGGCTCTTGAACACAGAAATTGGGCAGAAGAACAATGGCGTTTCGTGTGCTTTTCTGATGAGTCTCGTTTTGGTATGAGACCGGATACAAGACGTATACGACACTGGAGAACCCCTGGACGCCAACAGCGATTAAAATCCTGCCAGGAAGTCCATCCTTATAGTGGTGGAACCATCATGGTATGGGCGGGTATTTGGATCGGCGGAAGAACTGAGTTGATTTGGATCAGAGGCAACCTCAACGCTCAAATTTATGCTGAGACGATTGTATCAGACGTCATCGTTCCTCTACAAGTGCAAATCGGTCCCTTATTTCAGTTAATGCATGATAATGCACGACCGCACACCGCAAGAGTTGTAAGACAGACTCTCGCCGCAGCTAACATCAATGTCCTGCCCTGGCCTGCTCAGTCGCCAGACTTGAACCCGATTGAGCATGCATGGGATATGCTACAGAGAAGAGCTCTGCCGAATATGGAGGGTATCCAGTCGCAAGAAGACCTTTTTTTGTTGTTGCAACGAACATGGGCGGCCATTCCACAGCGTGATTTGGATGAACTCATTTTGAGTATGCCAAACCGATGTTCTTGTGTTGTTAGTGTTCGCGGTAGAAACACGGATTATTAATTGTTTAAGTTACCCAATAAAATTTTAAAGAAAACTGTTATTTCAGTCTTTTTTTCGAACTTTAATGTTAGTGGTTCAAATGTCAAAAATCCCTTTATTAGGAAAATGGCAAATTTCTTTATTAATGCAAAGGTGACTTGGTGTATCGTTACTGTGACAAACGAAAACACTTTATTTGATGAATCCTTAAAGAAAATTTTAATTAATATCAATCAGGAGAAAAGTTATTGCAAAAATATATGTTGATCCCTAGATACTTTTGATGTGTGTAGTACAGTTTTGAATACTGAAGGAAATTGTTTTTCCCGGCATATCACTTTATTTTCTTAAATCTTACGACATTGATATTAGGCTTGGGCTACAGACCTACACAGCCTACTATTAAATTAATTTTGTAATAATAATTTTCTTAAATTAATTAAATAGCCTACCGTACTTGAATTTTAATTTTAATATCTTTTGTGTCTAAAACACATAAAGCAAATAAATTAAAGTAAACAAAACAATAACAAATTCTGAACTCCTTATTGTGTTTGGCTGTATGGCTCATTTGTAGATAGACTCAAAAACTCAAAACTCAAAGCATTTATTTCAATTAGACCATTACGGCACTTTTGAATGTCAAAAATACAAAAAAGAAAATCAAAGCTACAGTCCCAGTCACAAGGCATAATAACTTGAGAAAGTACTGTAGTTGCCCATTCCCTAGCGTAGATCTCTATGGAGAAGAACGGGCAAGAAACTCCATGGACACTCTTTTAAAAACAAAATATTGTTAGACACATGAGTAGATAGGATAAGCACTTGTGCACAAAATTCGATTTTGTGCAGCTATAACCTGCACAAATAAGCACTTTCAGAGCATGAGAAGTGAAAAAAGATTTTACCATTGACCTATATTATAATACGTAATAAATACTTTTTTTATTGGATTTTACTAGAACGCCGGCGCCGCTTAAAAAATATTCCTCAGACTGACTAGCGCCATCTATTGATATAATTATACTGAAGTGTTGTGACAAACGTCACTGGAAAATTCCCCATTGAAAGCACGATGACAGGTCTAATAAGAAGTTTCCTACTGTCCCCATCTCCTAGAGTATAATAATAATATAATGTGTTCTATGGTCCCCATCTTCGATCAACAATTAGCAACTAGATACCGTGCGTTCGTGTCAAGTACCAAATCAAAGCTAAATGCTGTCCGCGTGACAGCTACATTTGTTTAATAACAAACGGAGAAAAATGTTTTAAAACAGTTTTAAGTTTTTAACCTAATTACAACCATGCCACTTAATGTTAAAGTCACAAATCTTCAAAATATTATCTAATACTTACGATCATTCGTCACAAAAAACGAAATAAATTACTCCTGTCACTTAAGAATGAAAAGACGTAACTTAAACAACATTTAGTGTGAAATCATCCTTTAGTCGTAACAAATAAAGTACATAATAATGAACGTAATAAAAGTTTATAATACTTTTTATGTTTTGGGCATCTATGTTTGTTAGTTTATATTACTTATTATTTTATTACCGTTCCGTTTTTGTGTATAGGTAGTAATATGTTTATTTGCTCAGTGTTTTTTTTTGTCAAAGTCAAAGTCAAAGTCAAAATTATTTATTTGCAGTAAATGTGGTACAAAAGATAGTAAAAATAATATGTAGTGCAATGACACATTTCGCCATAAAATTGGCATGCAAACATTAAAGAATTAGATGCTAATTTTAAAACAATAACTGAATGTGAAACATACATTAAATTAGGTAACTAAGCGTGTTCGAAGTTACTCAATACAAAACAAAATTTTGCTGTTAAACACTAAAACCAAACAAAGAAATTGTTAACAGAAGGAAAATAATAGGAAAATAAAATATTTTCTAATATACAAACACAACAACATATTATTATAATTTAGGTAATTCTCTACAATACATTCCGGTAATGGTAAGATTGACAATTAGATTTTTTGAGAAATTCAGTTATGGAATAAAAGCTATGTGAAATAAGCCATTTTTTCAGAATTTTGCAGAATTTTCTGTTCGGAAGATCAGTAATAAAATTTGGTAGAGAGTTATAGATGAGTGGAGCCATATATACACAATTACGTCTAAATAATTCAATCCTAGGTATAGGCATGGTAAATAGATACTGTGTAACGGTACGTTTATTAATATTGTTTTTCAATTCAAAAAGTGAAGAGTTCGTTTTGACAAATTTTGCAATTTCATAAATATAAATACAAGGAACTGTGAGAAGGTTGTGTGATTTATACACTGGTCTGCAAGAATCAGTCCAGTCCATATTGTAGATTGAGCGTATGCATTTTTTTTGTGCTAACAACACCCTAGTAACTTCAGAAGAGTTTCCCCAGACAATGATTCCATACCTGATGATGGAGCAAACATAGGCGTGATATACCATTAACGCAGTTTGTCTGGAGGTCTCATCTTTAACTTTTTTCAAAGCGAAAACAAATCTATTTATTTTAATACATATTTCATCACAATGATCCTTCCAGGTGAAATGTTCATCAATTGTAATACCAAGAAATTTTGTTTTATGAATTTGTTCAACTATTTGGTCCCTATGTGATACTTTAAGGTGTACATATTTACTCTTCTGTGTTTTAAAATTTAATACTTTAGTTTTTTCTATATTTATTTTTAAGGCGTTTATATCTAACCATGTAATAATTATATCTATGGTGTTGTTTATCCCAAGCTAAGAAGAAGAAGAAGCTAAGTATCTAATTAGAGTCAACAAACAAACACAAAAGTAGCATAAACCAATTTAACTTTAAATTTTAGTTTTTCGGGCATTATTTTAGCAACTTTTGAAAACACACTGCGGCTTTGTGGGACGTGTTGACATTGGTGTCGATTCTGTTGTGCACAAACTAAACTTAATTTAGGCTATTGCTATCTTTTTCTCTTTAATAAAACGAAAAAGAGACGGACGTAATTTAGAGCTATAAAATTTAGTTTGAACTAATATTTCCATCCAAATGAAGGGTGCACGTAAAAACATGTCGACTAAAAACACGGTGAAGCGCAAGGCATAAACTAGTTTGACGTCTCTAACTTAGTTCATAGCTATAGCCAGGGGGGAGACAGTTAGAACATGTACAACTTCAGTGAAGAAAGAGTCGCCATCTACTTTACTTAACCAATAAACTATGTATTTCATAATTAACGATAGATGTCTCTGTTCAATTATGAAAATCAAATAATTAAGTTCTATAATTTAATGAGAATGATTGTTACATTTTTCATCAAAATTATCACGTTTTTATATTTCATGGCTGTTTCGTACTCGTATTATCAATTATACCACACAACCTTGTCTCGGAAATCCTTTTTGTCTAACATAAACTGGCAACATCTTATTATGGCCGCCGCAACTTGCGCTTACGCTTGAATGTGTATCGTTTGTCCATCTTATGTTTAATTATTTACAAATTCTCTGTGTAACTGTCAATTCTATTCAAATATGAATGTAGCCAGCGAAATTCTTTCTTGTTTTTTGCAAATAGAAGCTGTGTTTACATCGTATAGTTGATCAAAATGCAATTCGCGAATAAAAAGATGGCTTATATTATAATGTATCATCACTATGTTATGTATTCGCAAATTTCATTATGATCAACATACGACATAAACAAAACAGCTGCTATTTGCAAAAAAAAACAGTAAATTTGAATGATCACCTTTATGTAAACAAATATTGACCTATATGAAGGTATACATACATTCCTATCTACCTATAGTTACCTATAGAGCCTTAGTTTTCGTTAAGAAATCCAGATGGCGCTTCAAATCGGATGCTTAAAAATGGCACAAGAGGGCTCTCTTCTCCCTTATTATTATTATACTCTTTGGCTATAGCCTTCCTTTTCTCGCACTGACTTTAAGTAAAAGATAGAAATAGCTTAAATTAAGTTTAGTTTGTGCACAACAGAATCGACACCATTGGCTGTCTTTCAAACCAACTAAACAAAATAAGATCTCACTTCTCAAGTGAGCTGTTATTTACCGAGACGGTTTTTTTGCGCCGACCCGATATCTAGTTGTTAATTGTTGATCGAAGGTCCCCATAGTGTCTCTTTTGTCGATTTAGTGCTGCCACCTATAGTTCCTGCACGTTCCCTATACTGTGAAAGGACTATAAGAAAAGGACCGACTCGCGCCAGTATGGCTCCTGACATCCTTCGGGATGTGAATCCCGAATATTACCGAAAATTACCGATCTTGATGAAGCAGCTTAAGATCGACATATTCAGCCCAAGAATTTTCTTTTTGTGTTTTGTAACGACAGTGGTAACAAATAAATTGCAATATTTATTTAAACTTTTATTCGGGCAGAGTTTTCCCTTGCAATTATTACTATTAAGTGATCCCACAAAATCATCGCTTCGGGCTTTTATATGACTGACTGGCTGGCGGCTACTTCACTTCACCTCCCCCAGCTCGCAATTTGGCAGGGCTAGGCTCTCGTGGTGGGGAAGAGACGTAACGGCTAGGCGTGGCTGGCTTGACAGGTGGCTTCATTATTGGATAATCTAATGCGCATTTGAAATAAATCCGTACATCCCAACTCCTTAGTACAGCTAGCAAAACAATTACAATACCGAGTAAACTGATTATCATCAGCGTTACTTATTAGGCCTACCCTAATTTTGTCTACGACTACCCTACAATGGCATAATTGTCAACACGTGAGGCACTCAATTGTAAAACACATTTGGGTTATGGCATTTTGCAAATATTGGCATGTCATGCTCAGCGCGAAGTAGGGCGGTTCCTCTTTTCCTGCTGTGATGTCCTTGGCTCCGCTGTTGACGACCTTGAGATAGGCTTCATTTCCGCGTAGACGCGTTGCTGGCAGAGAGAAGGATACTTCTTGGAACTTAAAGTGGCTCGCAGGTGTGACCACGTGGTTACTGGCCGCATTCTTCGTTTTTAGGGTTAAATTCTGGAATTAGCGATGCGGCACGGTGTTTTTTTCCGACGAATGAGGGTAGGTGCTTTGTGTTCCAGATCATTGAATACTTTTTCGACTTCTTGTGCTAGAGGAGACTCTTCAATATTTTCCTTGCAGGTGGTGTGCATCGACCACCTTCTTCGTTTGAATTTTCAGACATCTGGTTTACCGACGCAGAATCTTCTATCTCATTCTTCTATCTCGTCCTCCCGACTAGGCGATTGTCGACGTTTGTACGAGTATGTAGCAGAGCGTCGTTTTATCGTAGGTTTTTTTTCGATACCACTTCTGAATGTATCGACAGTGGTAAGAAATAAACTGCAATATTTATTTAAACTTTTATTCTGGCAGATTTTTCCCTTGCAATTATTACTATTAAGTGATCCCACAAAATCATCGCTCCAGGCTTTTATATGACTGACTGGCTGGCGGCTACTTCACCTCCTATCGAAGTTGGAGGACATCGGCATACGTGGCTTAGCTCATGATTTTTTTGCAAGCTATCTCACTAACCGTAGACTGTGTGTTAGGGTTGGTGACCATGTTAGTAGAGAGGAAATTACGACCTTCGGTGTACCGCAGGGAAGTGTGCTTGGCCCGACCCTTTTCCAGGTCTATATCAACGAGCTTTGCTGCATACCTCTCAAAAACTCCAAAATATTCACCTATGCTGATGATACTGCAGTAATTGTTCATGGACTCGAATGGGAGCATCTTAGAACCACTGCCGAAACGTCACTTAGATCTGTAATGGGTTGGGTGCAACTAAATCTACTCACTCTGAACTTAGACAAGACCTACTTCATCCCATTCGGGCTAAACCCTGGTACTAAACCTCCCATAGACTTTGCCATAAACGCCCACACATGTAATGGCCATACCTCTTGCTCATGCTTTGCTCTTCGTAAGGTTAACCATCTAAAGTATTTGGGTGTGGTTATTGATAGCGGTCTCAACTGGTACGCGCACTTGGATACTATTACTACAAGAGTTAGAAGAATGATTTATGTATTCAAGCTACTTAGGTCCTCAGCTGATTTCAACACGATTAGAATGGTGTATACTGCTATCTGTCAGTCCGTCATCACCTATTGCATCACAGTGTGGGGAGGCGCAGCTCGGACAAAGTTTCTCAAGTTGGAACGAGCACAAAGAGCTGTCCTAAAGGTGATGTCAAAGAAGAACTTTAGGTATCCCACCACACAATTATACAAAGATGCAAATGTACTTACTGTTAGGCAACTGTTTGTGCTTCGATCCGTACTGAGAAAACACACCAAAGTCCCCCTACCAGACCCAAAACGCCGCAAGAAAAAACCTCTTATTCTTACGGTTACGCATAAGACCGCTTTCGCTAGACGCCAGCATTATGTTCTAAGCTCACACCTATACACAATAATACATAAAAAAATAAACATAATTCACTTGGATACTTATAGGGTTAAAGCTAAAATTGAGGAGTGGATAAAAGATCAAGACTACGAGGCAACTGAAAGTCTACTTGCTACGAGGGATATCGCTACGCCCCCGTCAGGGGGCGTGGCAGGCGGCATCGGGGCTATGCCCCCTGGCCGCGGAGGCCATACCGTGACCTGTTAAAACAGGCCCGTCCTTATGTTGCCTATAGGCTATGGCCTAGTGGCGTGCGACCGCAATATCGCACGCCTGTGAATAGATGCTATGGAGTATTCCGTAGGCGCGCCTACAGCGCTGTCTATACAGCGCTGTTTTCTTCACGACACCTCGGCGGTCTGTCCCCGCCAGGTGAGACCCGAAGGAGGCCCGGCGGAGGACGACCAGCGACAGAGGTGCCGATTCCGACGCACCTACGGAGGATGTAATGGTCCCTGCCCGCCTCGCTTCCAGAGCTAGCCGGTTACGTTACAGGCGAGGAACCGTTATGTGAGTATAGGCGGTATTGTACTGTGTAAACACCGCCCAGTGCAAGCGTGGCTCGCGAGCCCGCGCCGCGAGTCTACGCGTGTGTTTACGTGCTTGTGTAGGGATGCATGTGTGGTTGTAGCTACTCGCACCTGCCTATATTAACTTAGCACAGGACGAGTAGCTGGATGTGTGTAGTGTATGTGGAGTCGTAAATGTGTGGGTAAGCTGCGTGTAACCTGGGAGAAACAGCTTACCCAGGCGTCAAGTCCGGTGGGTGGGGTCTACTTGCCTGGTTCTCCTAAACCAATGCTACCTATCACATCACAAAGAAGGAAGCTACCCCCACTAATTCCACTCACTCAACACACCTCACACACCCTCACAGCACACCAAACCCCATCGAACTACGCCACATCACATCACATCACACCTCACCACACCACACACCCCTCTTCCTTACACATACATACACACACAACACCTGCACATGACATGACTCCCCATACAAATACACTTCACACATACTATTCACACATATTATTGCTTACTTATATAAAAATACTAAATATATTTCTATAGATATGTCTTTTTTTTACCTTTCAGTCATATAAATACTGTTTGTTTTACGAGATTATGCTAGTACGCTCATAAATTGCTCGTCCACTATTTATGCGAAGACACTGCCTCCTAAGATACAGGATCTTCCTAGTTTAGGAGTCAGGGCTCAAATTTTGTATTGACTGTACTGTTATTCATCTCTCGCACACAACTTCTGTTTGCTAATTTTTCTGTACCCTTGTGACTGTTGTGTACTTTAATATGTGTCAAACTTGTATTATCCTAATAAAGACTTATTATTATTACCTCCCCCGGCTCGAAATTTGACAGGGCTAGGCTCTCGTGGTGGGGAAGAGACGTAACGGCTAGGCGTGGCTGGCTTGACAGGTGGCTTATCGGCTGGCTAGCGACATCTGACGTTACAGTTTATTTTCTTTTAATTTCTGGTTGTTTTTATATTGACTTTTTTATACCGACTTGGGACACCCAGGCATGGATAGATTAGGTTAGAAGGGTATGGTGGGGTCGACATTGTTCTCACATAATATACCATCTCAACATGAATGATGTAACCAAGATTTTGTAACAATATTTAGATTTAAAAGAGTGTCCATGGAGTTTCTTGCCTGTTCTTCTCCAAAGAGATCTACGCTAGGGAATGGGCAACTACAGTACTTTCACAGTTTTTATGTCTTGTGACTGGGACTGTAGCTACATTTAATTTTCATCTTTGTTTCGACAATTCAAAAGTGCCTGTAACTGGCCTACTTGAAATAAATGCTTTGATTTAGGATTTTGATTCGAATGAGCGGTGACATTTGCCATGTTTATGACAATTTTGTATTATTTTACTATGTTGGCCGATGATGGCGGTACACTAGAGAGTGAACTATAATAACTATGCAGTTGGCTTTTTTTTTCTTGTATCTCTATCTCAGAAAAATGGAAGAAATCTTCCTGTTATGAATTGTTCCTGTTTATAAGAAAGGCGATCAAGACAGTATTAAAAACTATAGACCCAGTAGCTGTTGCCCGCGGCTTCGCCCGCGTAAAGTTCGGTAACCGTCCCACTGGATCATATTAAAGAGATAAATAGTGTCCTACGTGTTAATCCAGGTTATGAACTATCTATGTGCCAAATTTCATAACTCAATCATTATCACAATCACCATCATTATCACAATCACCATCACAATCACCGTCACAATCACCATCACTATCACAACCACCATCATTATCACAATCATTATCACAATCACTATCACAATCACCATCACTATCACAATCACCAACACAATCACAATCACAATCACCGTCGCTATCACCATCACTATTACTATCACAATCACAATCACCATCATCGTTAGCACAATCACTATCATCATTATCACAATCATTATCATCGTAATCACAACCATTATCATCACAATCACCATCACAATCACGGTCACCATCACAATCACCATCATCGTTATCACAATCACTATCACCATTATCACAAAAATTATCATCGTAATCACAACCATTATCATTACAATCACCATCACAATCACTATCACAATCACCATCACAATCACCATCATCGTTATCACAGTCACTATCATCATTATTACAATCATTATCATCGTAATCACAACCATTATCATCGTAATCACAATCATCATAATCACAATATCCATCCTCGTTATCAAAATCATCATTACCACAAATACCATCACTGTCACAATCACCATCACCATCACAATCACAATCACTATCACAGTTACAATCACTATAACCATCACAATCACCATCATCGTTATCACAATCATCATTATCGTTATCACAATCATCATCATCATTATCACAATCACCATCACTGTCACAATCACCATCACAATCACTATCACAATCACCATCACTATCACCATTACAATAACCATCACCATCGCTATCACCATCACAATCACCGTCACAATCATAATCACCATCGTCGTTAGCACAATCACTATCATCATTATCACAATCATTATCATCGTAATCACAACCATTATCATCACAATCACTATACAATCACCATCACCATAACAATCACTATCACAATCACCATCACAATCACCATCATCGTTATCACAGTCACTATCATCAATATTACAATCATTATCATCGTAATCACAACCATTATCATCGTAATCACAATTATCATAATCACAACCATTATCATCGTAATCACAATCATCATAATCACAATATCCATCCTCGTTATGAAAATCATCATTACCACAAATACCATCACTGTCGGTTGAGACTTTGAGAGTATGTCACGCTCACTCTAATGTCTCGCTGATGGTGGCGCGAGTGTCGGATCATTCAGTTCCCTTCAAAATGGTTGAGTTGAATGGTGCTGATCCATGCGTCATGTTCGTGAACGGGCGCTGTCAGTTGTGACTGGTCATCTCTTAGTTGCCATGGCTTATTTGTATGTTTATTTTTGAATTGTATTTTTTGTTTTTACTATGGACACTTTTAACGTACACATCTTGCTACATTGTTCTCACATAATATACCATCTCAACATGAATGATGTAACCAAGATTTTGTAACAATATTTTAATTTAAAAGACTGTCCATGGAGTTTCTTGCCCGTTCTTCTCCATAGAGACCTACGCTAGGGAATTGGCAACTACAGTACTTTCACAGTTTTTATGTCTTATTACTGGGACTGTAGCTACATTTAATTTTCATCTTTGTTTCGACAATTCAAAAGTGCCTGTAACTGGCCTACTTGAAATAAATGCTTTGATTTTGATTTTGATTTTGTCACAATCACCATCACAATCACTATCACAATCACCATCACTATCACCATTACAATAACCATCACCATCGCTATCACCATCACAATCACCGTCACTATCACAATCACCGTCACCATCACAATCACTATCACAATCACCATAACTATCACAGTCACAATCAGTATCACCATCACAATCACAATCACCATCACCATCACCATCACTATTACAATCACTATCACCATCACCATTACTATCAGTATCACCATCACTATCCAATCACTATCACGATCACCATCACCATCACTATCACCATATTATCACAATCATTATCACAATCACCATCACTATCACCATCACCGTCATTATCACAATCACCAACACCATCCCTATCATCATCACAATCACCATCACGATCACAATCACCATCACCATTACTATCACAATCACTATCACCATCACAATCACCATCACAAGCACCATCACTGTTATCACAATCATCATCATCATTATCACAATCATCATCATCATCATCGTTATCACAATCATCATCATCATTATCACAATCATCATCATCGTAATCACAATCATTTTCATCGTAATCACAATCATCATCATCGTAATCACAATCATTATCATCGTAATCACAATCATCACCATCATTATCACAATCATCATCATCGTTATCACAATCATCACAATAAATCAACAATAACCCTGTATCGAAGTCGAATCCGTCGTCTTCTGGATCCCAAAATAAATGCCATATTCGTAATCAGCACCCCTGATAATCTCGGTATCGACACCCATACTGATTTTTAGACATTTCAACCCCATCGCACCCCAACAGGGGATGATGATGGTATTTCAGGTTCGCCACATTAAATCTTAAAATCGTTGTTTTTGTAACACACCCGACCCGATACACCATACAAACAATACCGATGTTGATTTTCAGACTTTGTTACCCCATTTCCCCCTTTCCAACAAATGTTAACTCATTTATCGATAGGAGTACTCCTATGAAGTTTCGAATAAAATAGTCTAACTAATCTTGTTTCCCCATACAAACTTTGGAGCCCCGTTTAACCCCCTTAGGGGGTGAATTTTGATAAATCCTTTCTTAGTGCACCCCTAGACCACATAAGGAACCTACTTGCCAAATTTGGAATCTGTAGACCCAGCGGTTTCGGCGTTGATAGATAAGTCAGTCAGTCAGTTTCTTCTTTTATATTTTTAGATTGCTATTCTTTCAACCTTGGGCAAAAATTTTTCCTTAACAATCATCATTCCGTATCAATCCCGCATTTACCAGGGTAAATGCGGGATTGATACGGAAAAAATTTTCTGATTTAAAAATTTGAAATTCTGAGAAATTTGAAATTCTGAGATTCTAAAATTTCACCAGGTTTTAGATCGACATGTTAGTAATCTTATCTAAACACAACAACACGGTTTTAGAAGTGGTCGTTCTATTCAGACTAATTTGACCTGTTTTATCTCTGATCTAACAACTGACATTGATGGAGGACACCAGGTTGATGCGATATACAGACTTTTCTAATTCCTTTGATACAGTTTACCATCAACTTTTATTACAGAAAATTTGCCTGGTTTAAATCATATTTGAGCGGAATGAAACAAGTAGTTTCAGTGGGAGGTCACGAGTCTAGTTTGTTTTATGCCAAGTCTGGTATACCACAGGGTTCGCACATGGGCCCTCTTCTTTTCATTGTATTTATCAATGATCTTGCTTCTCGAATAAGCTGCGACTTTTCCTTTAATGCTGATGATCTTAAAATTTATAAAAAAGTTGAGTCACCGGCAGATGCCAGTCTACTCCAACTCGTTCTTGATCAAATCAGTCAGAATGCAGAGAAATCTTTCTGTACGTTACAGTCGAAAATTAGAGCCAATAATTTCCCCCTACAAAATAAACAACTTGCAAGAGGTTTCAGAAATCCGTGACCTGGGAGTCATTTTGGACCAAGTTCACTTCTCATCACTCTCGATCTCATATCTGTGATACTGTCTATAGCAGCTCAAATGTTAAGTTTTATCAAAAGAAACGCAAATACATTTGGGGTAATTTAACTAAAATTATTCTTTTCAAATCGTTGGTACGTTGTCAACGTATGTATGCCAATATAGCATGGAATCCTATGTATGCTGTACATTCGCAACGTCTCGAGAACATCCAGCGAGCAGGACACATTACAAGACATATTGCTTACATGTCCACAGGAATATCACACACACAGGTGGCCATACGAACAACGTTTGGCTTTCTTTTAAATTGAGTCACTTCGAAACCGTCGCACTGTCCATGACTTAGTTTTTTTACATAAGGTTGTGAATAGTCAAATTGAATCCGAACAGTTGCTAGAACGTGTCATGTTGTTAGTCCCATATAACCGTCCTAGACAGCCAATTTCTAGACTGTTTCAACCGCCAGCCAGTCGAAGTAACATAGGGAGACACTCACCAGTATCAAGAATGTGCATTCAATACAACGAACTCAATTTAAAATTTCCTGACTTGGATATGTTTTTTGGTTCCCTACCCAAGTTCAAAACCCTGTTGCGCTCCCATTTGAATTGAACCGACATCGACATTTAAACAGTCTTAAGTATTTTTTTTTTAGTTTTTGTATTTATTATGTTATGATATTTTGTTATGTTATTTTGTCTATACTACTTTATTATTGTAAGTCTGTTATTTGATCTCTTTTTTAGCAAAAAAAATACTTTTTAACCTTGTAATAGGTACTAAAAATGTTGTGTACACCTATAATTGGTACGTACATTAGAACCATAGCAAGTGTACTTTTATCAATAATATTTTAGGCATGTACTGTTGGTGCACCTATTTTAAATAAATAAATATAAATCTCCGTTACCTACCTTCTTAACTATCTGCGGTAATAGACCAATCTCGTGGTTGTATAGATCTTCATTTACGAAACACTTTAGAACGGTGACATTAAATTTTCATGTCAATATTGTTTCCATACAAAATTGTTTGTCAGTGAATATTAATTATACTTAGATTGCGCTAAGATTACAATATGAATTTGCTTGTGTATTTTTTATGCAGTGTTTCCGGCTAAATCAGGGAAACAGTACCAGTTCCAAACAGGACCTAGGTAATCTCACAATTAATTGCAATGGGTTATCACGGTTCTCTTCACGTTTCAGGTAAGCAGAAATAATATTAAAATTTAATAATTAGTACCTAGTTGTCGGTCTTAGTATGGACATTTGATGATGGGGGATGAAACTCCTCAAAGCGTGATAAATATAAATGTTGGTGGAAGGCGAGGGAGAGAAATACCAAAGAAAGACAAAAGATGGATAGATTGTGTGAGGAATGTTAGGAAAGAGAAAGGATTAAATAATACCGTGACGTCTGGCAGTGGAGAATTGAAGAAGACAACGTGTTGCACCGACCCATCATGGCCGGGCATCGCCGGGAATCTCTACTAAATGACACATTTCTTTGAACAAGCGCGTGTAGTCCGTACTTTACCCCTGCGAAAAAATTTATCAGTGGTTTCTTTGTTCTGCCTCTGGATTGGCACTCCTATTGAATTTTCGCATGATCGGCCGATATCGACAGAGGCTGAAATAAATTAGAAGCTTCTTTTAATTTGTACCAGCAGTGTACTTACATCTGAAGATAGTACGATGACTTTGGCTCTACGATTTAATGGAGTAAGCAAAGTACCTAAATAAATATGGTATTTTAAAACGAAATGTGATTTCGCCTATTGATGGAAATCTAGGATTTTAGGTGCACATTGCGGACCGGCTGCGGACATTTCATTTACAATACTGCACCATCTAATTGTATATTCCAGGTAGTGAAGTTTGTCTAGCAAATACGATACTGGAAGATGATCTGAAGTATAATAAAAAACTCGATTTAGCTGAGGGTTGGCTCAACGCAGAGCTGACCATTCCTGATGTAGTCTGGCGTGGTACTAAACTCCGTGAAAGAAAACCAAAACCAGCTAAAACGAAAGATGAATACTTCGACCCCGATGTCGACTTTATCAGATCTTTTGTAAAACAACATCGTAAAAGGTGCTGTGACCGCCATGTTTTACCATTTACTTGGATAAACCCCTGAGTAGTTTACGTATCAAACCAAAAAGCAAATGCTCATTCTAGAACTTAGGGCTAGGTGTACCTAAGTTTAACGCACCTTAAAATAAACTTGAGAGATTCGCTGTTGAAATCAGAAAAAACCTATAATAATATTCACTATGAGTAGTCCCTACAGTAACATTTTGATCATTAATTATTTCATAAGTATTTATTTATCAATATAGTTGTTTTATTGATGTTGTAGGATTAACTTATCATAAGTATAGGTACCTACCTAACTGAGCAAAAAATACCTAAGTCTACATAATAGGTACCTACCTACTTTCTTAATATGTTGTTGCTGTTTGCATTTATTTTAAGTAGCCTATTTGATCATTAGATTAAAGGCTTTAATTTTCCATCACAGGAGAAGCCGCTTAGAAGTCTCAAGAAAAAATTCAAGGCCAATTAGTACTCCTGGATCAACATGTGGTTGTATACGACCAACCCCAAATGCAAATACTCATTTGTCGATCAACAGAGATTCAAGAACCAATCCTATAAAAATAGTACCGAAAACAAAAACCAAGAAAAGTAAAAGATGTCCAATTAGGATAGCCGAACTGGCTGTACCGACAAAACGACAATGTATTGAAACATGGAGGAATAATTCTGATATTTTACCTGTATATATGGTACGTATACGTAATTATTAAAGTTAAGTTAAGATTTTCATTTTAACCTCATTTTCGTTATCAGTGACCCCAAAAACAATGAAAACGACACCCATGACGGAAAAACCTTGGCGCCATCTTGGATTTTCATTTAGAAAATCATTAAAACGACACCCATGGGCCATGAGGCAATGACGGAAAATCGAACAAATTCCCTCAGCGCCATCTTGGACTTTCATTTTCACCTCATTTTCGTTACCAGCGACCCCTAAAACCATGAAAACGACACCCATGACGGAAAATCGCGCAAAAGTGCAGTCGCGCAACGGCGCAAGTGTCCATTCGCACAAGTGCTCTTCGCGCAAATGTCCATTCACGCAAAAGTCCATGCGCGCATAATTATGACTTTTCACGCAAGTGGGTTCGCGCAAGTGTCCCTACCCACTGTGCAATATGCACATTGCACAGTGGGTAGGTACATTTGCGTGATACGTACATGTGTGCGTGCGCGGTGCACGAGCCTCGATCGTTGTGAGTGTAGCGCTAAAAACCTAAACTTCGCACGGCGCGTCCGAAGCCGGCCCGGAAGGCTGCGTTTTAGATTTATTGGAATATTGCTCAATGCCGTGCATTGTTTATAAAGTGTGCGCAGCGCACGCACGCTACGAGGCAGGATGTTTTAGAGACCAATTACGCACTTCAACCATAAGCCGGGTCCAGACGTGTGTAACGCGTAATGTATCCGCGAATTCTGTGGCATTTGCATGGCACTACGAGCATCATGTAATGCTTGCGCCGACGCTCGCCGTGATCCATCGGCTGTCGGTTTTTAGTGCGAACACAAAGGCGCTCGCAGTGCGTCCCCACTGTTGACGCTATATTACACGTAATCTTACATTACGCGTTAAACACGTCTGGACCCGGCTTTATCCTAATAATATATTATTACTAAACTCTTTGATCCTAATGCTCCAGATTGAAAGATTGAAACAGCGAATTATGGATCAGACACCAGTCGCTGGTATACCAGAAGCAATCAATTATTTTCAAAGTGGAAGACGTGTGTCACCAAAAAAGTAAGTACTTACTTAAAACATTTAATTTATCAAAATCTTTATAGGACGTCTAAAAGATCCTTGTAACACTGTAGGTACCTAATATGGCATTCCCATACTTGCTAGCTAATTTTAATCTAACTAAAGATTTAACGTCAACATTACTAGGTATGTACGCATTATCTATTTTGAATCTTAGGTATAGTGTAGGTCTATATGTAGGTACCAAAGCATTTAATCACCCTTCGACCGTTTGCAGCTAATCTAGCGCCTTTTTTCAAAACCTTTCTACGGGAATTTGCAGATTATCTCATATTCTTGCACATTTTTAGGGTTCCGTACCTCAAAAGGTAAAAAAAGGAACCCTTATAAAATCACTTTCTTGTCCGTCTGTCCGTCTGTCACCCCCGATTTTCTCAGGAACGGGTGGACTTAGCAAGTTGAAATTTATACCAGATACTGAGGTCTATAGTTCCTAAGTATTAGGTGTACAAAAATCAAGGTCCTGACAGCTCGTTCCCACTTGTCGGGTGTCGGATCCGTATATTAATTGGATGTCGGTGGCTTTGTTCACACTTACGATTAATAATCGGTTGTCGGCCACGGTCGAAGCTGGTGCGGTGCTGGTGCTGGTGCACGATGTACGACGACGAAGTTCTTGTCGTGATGTATTATTATTCAAGAAAAAAACGAATAAAGACAGCCAAAGAAAGAAAATATTGTGTGCATCCAATCCTGAGGGAAATATTTAATTTGGGAACATTTCAGAACTTAATAACAGAATTGAGAAGTGACGAAATTAAATTTTTCAATTAATTTAGAATGTCGATTACTACATTCAATGATCTACATGTCAATGGCTTAAATATCAGTGAGCATAAACAACTAAATTGTCGGCCCCGACATCCGATAAATGTGAACAGCGCCATTATTACTCATAGGCAAGCGAGATCCGACACGATTTTTTCCGGGCGTAGAGGGCTGGCAAAACATCCGACATTTCTTGTCGGCGCCGACACAAAATCGGTTTCCGACAAGTGTGAATATCTTCATATAAAATGCTCTGCCACTGGAACCTCCGATTAATATACGGATCCGACACCCGAGAAGTGGGAACGAGCTCTGAGTCAACACGATAAAAAGATATGGGCAAATTTAGATTTTCGCGAAAACTTGTAAGTACCAAAATTTATCTTAATTTTCATTTTTTTTTTTTCGGAATTTCCACTTTACATGTGCTGTAAGACCTTGTTTTTAACCAAAATTGACAGTTCTAAGTCAACCGGAAGTACCCTATAGGTTTTGGGTCGAAAACCTAAATGGTAGTTCCCGTTCACCTAGAATCACGAAATTTGGCGAGAAGCAATGACTTACAGCACATGTTAAGGGAAATATCTGAAAACCGTAAATATGTTGTTTATAACAAAAAAAAAAAGCGTTTTTACTATTACAAACTTATTATTTGCGGTTGGTGCAATAGCCGTTTCATGGGATCAAACAGCAAAGTTGAGTTTGTCCTTTAAAAAGTTTGTACGGAACCCTCGGTGCGCGAGTCTGACTCGCTCTACAGACCAAAATACAGAACGCTGCACCGCTGTTGCCGCTTGGTGCGTGAATAGGGGAGGTTACTTACACATTTTTATGCTGTTACATTATCTCTGCCTGCAGATGCTGTTTCAGATGGCTTCCAAATATGCATAAAAGCAATGAAACCCAGAAGCTCAGTCGCATGGACACAAGGATTTTATGTATAGTATTCGCGCATAGAATTGCTAAAAGATTATCCATACCGTCAAACTTAGCTTTAAACTCGAAGTAAGTGCATAGCCCCTCGAGAAAATCGGGAATAGGGGAGGTTTTTAGATTAGTCAGAATACCTACTATAATCGGCGCGGTTTTGAGTGTTGATCTTCACCTGCGCATAGAAGTAAATTATTGGTGTCGATTCTGTTGTGCACAAACTAAACTTAATTTATGATATTGCTGTCTTTTACTAAAAGGCTGTGTGAGAAAAGGACAGCTATAGCTATGAACTAAGTTAGAGATGTCAAACTAGTTTATATGCCTTACTGTTAACGCTAAATCGTTAATTCTAAATTCAATTTGGGTTAAAAACTGCAAATTATGGCTGGTAACTTCCTATCCTTTTCCCTCTCACCCATTTACTCTATTCCCCACCCTGTCGCACCTAAAAGACAATGATAGTCGTCATCACGAGTTAGTTCGTGTCACGTCACCGTTCAAAGTGCATCTACTTGGAATTATTCTTATTTTAAATCAATATAGACCAAATTATCGTACGTACACAGCAATTGTCGTTTTTGGTGAAAATTTGTGAGCATTTAGTGGAAGACAAGGGGCGCCCCGAAAATCCAGGGATCAAGATCTACGGTGCGAGGTACCTAACTGTTTTCCTTTAATTTCCTACTTGCCATATTACTTGTGTGCCTAGATTTATTCTACAGTTATTTTCAAGCATATTAAAGCATCGCGCATTCACTTACGCTTCACCGTGTTTTTAGTCGACATGTTTTTACGTGCACCCTTCATTTGTATGGAAATATTAGTTCCAATTAAATTTGATAGCATTTGATTTATTTAATTACGTCTGTCTCTTTCTCGTTTTAATAGATAGAAAAAGATAGCAATAGCCTAAATTAAGTTTAGTTTGTGCACTTTGTGCACAACACAACAGAATCGACACCATTATTAGTTCTAACTAAATTTGACAGCTCTAAATTACGTCCGTCTCTTTCTCGTTATATTAGAGAGAAAAAGATAGCAAACTATCAAACTCAAAGCATTTATTTCAATTAGACCATTACGGCACTTTTGAATGTCAAAATTACAAATAAAAAACAAAGCTACAGTCCCAGTCACAAAGCATAATAACTTGAGAAAGTACTGTAGTATCAGTAGTCAGAGCCTCATTCTAGCTACGTAGGTAGGTACATGTACATTAACAATAAGCACAGAGCATCTACACTATGGCACCTTGTGCACTACGGTCATGAGCAGCAGATAGTGGCCGGTCATGCGACAAGTTGTGGTCGTGGCCGTATTGTAGTGCGCGAGGTCCCTATGTAGGCACATGTACCAAACGCGCAAGCAAGAAATCTTCACCGCAAATTTTAGCGGCAAGGGTAGCCCGCGAAAGTTCATTTAACTGCATTCAATAACTAATTCAAGAAAAAGTCATTCAATGGGGTTAAATGAACTTAAAGGGTTGTATTGATGATTATAATTCTGTATCCTCCATACGTGTTACATGCGCGACTCATTTTTCATCCACATAAATACCTACCTGCTAATTTTATTGCAAAAAGCGTGAGAAAATTAGAATTTCGCCGGCTACCCAGCGCCAGGGTAGCACGCAAAAATCCTTTTGTTTTACGTTTAGTTAAAAAACTAATAAACCCGGCTAAAAAGCAAAATTAGAAGCAGGCGGGACCCATTTCATGTTTCAAAAATGTTATTATTAAGTAGGTACTTGGGATATTTTAAACTAAAATCTGGTTCATACCGTTCATTTATCTAACCTAACAGACAGATGTGTTGAGTGCTGAATTGCGGAGGAGTTTGTTACACTACTTCTTTTAAGGGACTGTCTTGTGTAATTGACGTTCAGCCTAGTTTGAATACTTGTCTTTTGATTTTTTTAGTAACCGCGATCACTGTATCACTAAAATAAAGTATCAATAATATAAGTAAGTAGAGACCGGACTAAGTAAATGCAAATGGTAGGTATGCAAATGCAAAGCTAAAATCGGCCTCTTCATCTGCTATTTGGCCACGCAGGCACACGTGCATATATTTGGGCAATTTCCTTTCCGTGAAAGCGTCAGGGTAGCCCGCGAAATTCAAATTTTCTTTCGTTTTTTGCAATTTCCAGGCCAGTGCTAGGTTGTATGATAGATTAAAATATTGTTCGCGACTGTTAGTCGTATTAATGTAGTTACAGAATTATAATCATCAACATCATCAATACAACCCTCCAAGTTCGTAACGGTCGAGGAAAAACTGACCTTGATAATCCTAACCTCGACTTTTATGAACTTGCGAGGGTTGTATTGATGATTTTGATGAATATACTGGTATTTTTGTTACACATAATATCGTACATTTTTGATGCATATTAGCATGCATACGACTAAGTTGCAAATAATCCGGCCTCTACAAAAAGTAAATAGGTAGGTACCTACATTTGCTAGAGATACTAAAATGAGTAGGTACTTCTTACAATTTTCGTCTCTTTTAGTTTGGAAAATGTATCGAATATAGTATCCAGTCACATTGCGAAAATAATGTATAAACCCCGGTGCCTCTTTGGTAGAGATCAGGAGTTTAAAGCGATTCATAAAGACGTATCGAATAAAGTGAGTATACTTAAATCAATCAACTCATCCCCTATATCAGTCCACCGCCTCTGCCAAGCTGCGCACTACACCTCCTCCACCTTCTGCATCCAAGCATCCTCTACACCTTTTTAATGGTTGCATATTAGAAAATCAAAACTTTTCTGAGCAAATTTCAAAAGAACAACGTACAAATCAACAAAGTTTTAAATAACGATGGTCATTTGATCAAAAGTTCAGCTGACCAAAGTCTGGAATATCAATGTTTATATTATTTATTACACTACTTATTGACCAAATCGTTTAAAAAATGGATTACTGGATAAATTAATACAAATAATATAGGCGTTATACTAATGCGGGTAGAACTTAGATAATAAAATTATATAGGCGTTATACTAATGCGGGTAGAACTTAGATAATAAAATTATATAGGTGCCATACTAATGCGGGCAGAACTTAGATAATAATTTTTTTAATTGAATGCATGTTACAAACTGTTTGAAGCGTTTTCGTTTTCACTCGTGTTCGATTAATTAACCTACTAAAAACAATCTCTTTTTTTATATTAATGCAAGTCGTTTCTGGCGTAGGAGGTAGGAGGTCACAGTTTTAACCTAACCTAACCTACCCATTTTGTTTAAAGAAGAAATTTACCTAACTTTTGATCAGTCGTTCATTTGATGTCACATACCTACATTGGGATTCTAATTTTTTTCTAAATAAAACATTTGGTCATTTAAATTTTGTTATTTCGTTTATTGTTCTTTTGAAATTTGCTCGAGAAAGTTTTGATTTTTTAATATGCAACCTTTTTAATAATGTATATTGGGATAGGTAAGTTATGTTTTGTTATGTAGGTACCTATTTAGAATATTTAGTGGCTCGGGTCGATCAATCAGGTTAAAAATAATAATGATTTTATTATCAGGCAAATACAGCCCACAGATAAAATACCTACACAAAATAACATTTGTTGCATTGCATTTTTAGTTTGTTGCAATAGTTTTTTTTTTGCATTTGCTTGCCGAGGTTGGGCCGTGGATAGGCTAGGATATCTCTTATTAATCATCTTGATACTGAGACCCATAGTTGTCATTCGTGGTCCAATGTAAAATACAGGTATGAATCATATGCATCTGGTAAGAATGGAAACAGTCTTCAAGTTGGGAAAATGTTAGGCAGATGATGAATAGAATATTTCGATGAGTACTTACCTACCGAGGCACTTTAAAATGTAAGTAGGTAGGTACTACCTACATTGCAGTCGTCTAATAGATTTTAAAATACTAAGATTTATTTTAAATTAACGAACTCAATTCGCAGATTACAGTTTGGATAACAGGTATTCTCGGAGATTTATCTGACAGGCTACTTGAAGAAGAATTGAGAGGTAATTATTTGATATACTACTCTGTCAAGAAAGTACCGGGAAAAGATCAATAAAACACAAAATATTAGTTATTTATCCAAATTTATTTTATCACCTTCAAAGTATGCTCCTTCAGAACCGACACACTTACGCCAACTAATAATCCAATCATAAAAATATTTTTTAAATGCTTATTCCAGAATTGAGTTCAGTTCTTGAGTTGATTGAGTTCTCCTTTATGTCTTCTACTGAATGAAAACGGGTGCCACGAAGTGGTAATTTGAGTTTAGGAAAAATAAAGAAGTCGGCTGGAGCCATATCTGGTGAATAAGGTGGTTGCTCGATGGTATTTGTTGAGTTTTGGTCAAAAAATCGTTCACAACTGTGCGAAGGCGCATTATCGTGGTGCAAAATCCAAGAATTTTCTTTCCACAAATCTGGCCCTTTTATCTAATTTGCTCTCTTAAACGCTGCATAACGTCCGAATAATATTTTTTATTTACCGTTTGACCTTCCGGCAAGATTGTCAGTCACTATTTCCTTCACTTTTGCGACGTTAACTTCAGTTGCAGACGTTGATGGCCTACCAGAACGAGGCAAATCTTCCATCACACCTTGACCGCTTTTGAACGCTTTGTACCACTCATAAGCGCGTGTTTTTGATAAAGTCGATTCACTGTAAGCCTTCTGTAACATTTTCAGAGACTCCGAACTCGAAATTCCATTGGCGATGCAAAATTTAAGACAAACTTTTTGTCCGATATTTTTGTCCATTAAGAAATTCGCAATACACACTAGATATGATATAACTAAAATCAGCACTGCATTTAATCTAATTAACACTGATGTAACTCAAACTCCGCGCCAAAATGGAAAACAGTTGTGCTAATCTAACAACAACAAAAAAAAACAAAAAAAAAAATTGGAACCATAAACAAATCATCCATTCCCGATACTTTTTTGACTGAATGTATATTCAATGAATTGAGGAACCAGTACGAGATGAAGCGATACGCTCACGCACCCCTGCCCTGACAGGTAACTACCATTCAGCGGATCTCGGAACTTGCGACACGCGTGTAGGAACGTACTGTCTGGAGCCGTACATACTTACTTCCAAAGTATTTAAAGAAATACTTAATGATGTTTTAATCTTAACATTACTTACCTACCTCACGAACTCTTACCAACAGAGTTAATTTTTTATATGCCTCCTCCTCCTCGCGTCGTGTTTCTCATTTGTAAGGGTAAGTAGATTCCCCCGACGTGAACATAATCTTCGTTTTAACGATGTTTCCCATCCGTCACGCCTAGCGTACCGGTTTTTTTTTTACTTACACCTTTTTTTTATTATTTATACTTACACCTTTTTTTTCTTTATTTTTAGTCAACAACGAAATGAAAGCTGAAAAAGAAGCTCAACTAGAAACAATGCTAGAATTCTATGAGCAGTTCATTGCTATTACTGACACAATTAAAGATCAAGAAAATAAGCAATCTAAAGGTTTTTTTTTTATTCACTCAAGTATTTTACTTTTTGTTCAATTATTATTTATGAATTTACTTATTCAAAAAAAAAATGCTACGAGAAAGTTCATAATTATGCTCTTTTTGAAAGTTGAGTGTGTATCTGTAGCTATAAAATTTAGCCATCCTTCTAAACCTCAACAGATTTGGAAGAGGAAGAAGGCCCGGCATTGGACTTTATTGATGACGTAGTTTATAATGTTTTGGTAAGTGAAAACAGAACATTAACATTTTTACATGTTTTTATTAAAGAATCCCTAGGTACATCGTACAAAAACCATGTGAGGGTTTTAGATAGCGAGGGAGAACGGAGGAAGCATCTAATCTTATTAAATTATGAAAGGTCCGACGGATTTGAGACATGGACACGTCGTCGTAGATTCAAATAACAATAAAGATAAATAGCTACCTATTTTATAAATTGGATTTACTTACAGAATATCTGCGACCCGCCACAACTGCACTATGACGCCGACTCTAGTGGTTCTGGCTCTTATCAAGACCTAGTCGAAGAAGAATCAGAAAAACTGCTCGACGCTTTGGATAAAAAAGAAATGTTAAATTCAGAAGGATTTATACAAAGTGACAGTGATGGAGAAACTAACGATGCTGTTGCTGTTACAGACAGTCGCAAACATTTTACGGATTCAGAACATTTCCGAAACGAAATTATTGATATAATAGATAATATTACCAAAGAATCAGAGGATGGTAGAAGTAATGGTTCGGGGGATGATATGGAAAATGAGGGAATAATAGTAAAGTCAAAAATGGATTACGATATAAATATAAGTAATTTTGAGGAAGTTTCACCTAACGCAGACATGGACTACGTTATAAATGACGGAAATAATGAGGAAGTTTCACCTAACACAGACATGGAACACGATATAAATGACGGGAATAATGAGGAAGATTCACCTGACACAGACATGGAACACGATATAAATGACGGGAATAATGAGGAAGATTCACCTGACACAGACATGGAACACGATATAAATGACGGGAATAATGAGGAAGATTCACCAGACACAGACATGGAACACGATATAAATGACGGGAATAATGAGGAAGATTCACCTGACACAGACATGGAACACGATATAAATGACGGGAATAATGAGGAAGTTTCACCTGACACAGACATGGAACACGATATAAATGACGGGAATATTGAGGAAGTTTCATCTAACTCTGACATGGAACACGTTATAAATGACGGGAATAATAAGGAGTTTTCATCTAACACAGACATGGAACACGTTATAAACGACGGGAATAATGAGGAAGTTTATTCTAACGCAGACATGGAACACGTTATCAGTGACGAGAACATTGATCAAATAGATGACGATTCGCGAAATTTAAAAGAAAATGACGATGCTAAAGATAACCTCGAAGAAACTCGTTCAAACGTGAGTGAACGTTTAGAAATATTTACTGGTGATATTGACGATGACAAGAACAGCAAAAAAGTAGTGTTTCCTAATACAGACTCGGGTAAATTATTTTTTGTTTCTATAATTTTATTTTGTTATTTTAATGACCTTTGATTTTTACTAAGGAAATTAAGCTACATGATTCTGTTATCATTACACTTTAGAAGAATTCGTTCGTAGATTTGTCAATTGCGAAACGATACAATAATGTTTAATTACATTTCAGTGAACCCAGATATCCTTGCCGACCAAATTAACACCAGGTAAACTAGCCAATTTTAATTTTCAGTTATAAGGTTAAAAACTGCGGTTTAAATAATCAAACGAAGTTCTTATTGTGTTTTTATTCTTGGATCGGCACACACACACAGCTGGAGGAATTAAATTAAATCCCGACTCTTTTATTTAAGCACTACAGAGAAACCGGCACCGAATTCCTATGAACATAAACAGCCTCGATGGATTTTCCAAACGAATAAGCCAAATATCATGTTTTCTGAACCCAATCAAGACCTACTTAGTAAGTAAACAAAAATATCATGTGAACTAGCTGTTGCCCACGTGCACACCTTCGCCCGAATGAAATTATTATAAAAAAATAATACTTCCCTATTTGAATCTGCTTTTGTTAACAATTTCAAGGGTATTATTTTTTTGCACGGAACCCTAATCCTTTTTTCTAAAATAAAGTCTTTCCTAAATCTATTTATAAAATCAGCTATCTACCAGTAAAAGTCCCGTCAAAATCGGTCCAGCCGTTTCGGAGACAACAGACAGATACAGTCAGTTTTATTTTATTATGACACGACTGTCCTAAAAAAAAGGATTGTTATGTTTTCAGGGTTCATGTATGAATGTTTGTGAGTTTCTATATATTCCACCATAACTTCTAAACGCCTAAACCGATTCGATCGATGTACGTGGTATCGTTAGAATCCTTGTGTTACCCCGGGTAACATATAAGCTAGTGAAAAATAAAATAAAAAATTGTATACTGCTATATGAGGGCTCATCATGAGGATTTTAAAATGGTATATCATGAGTTTATGACCATTTATTTTAATTAAAAAAAAAGTGTTATTTATTTGTATAAAGAAGTTACGCGCGGATGACTAGGTAGGTTTGTGAACTTTAAAGTGATAAATGTACACCAAAATAAATAAAATGCGAAATTCTCCATCTTATTATAATCTAACTAAAAAGTGTAAAATAAAAAAAAACCCGACTGCGTAAAAAATAACCAATGGCTTTAAATAAAAACTGAAAAGAAAAAACAAGAACAATAAAAAATCTAATACAGAACATAATTATTGACTGCAACAGTTGGGACCCATTAAATAATCTATACTAAAATCACTACATCCAATATGGGTCCCGACTATTTGCTGTCAATATGTTCCGTATTAGAATTTTGAAGTGATAACTTCTTAAGGGAGGGTGACTCGATTCGGAACGTTAACGAAGGAGTTCGGGAACGAAGTAGTTCCTGAAGGACTGACTGACGGATCAACGCACAGCCTAAACCGCTGATCGTAGAGACCTGTACCTTGAAGGGTGTGTTCTTTGTATGTCGTAGGCATCCGATAAGAAAGGATTTTCCGAAATTCTACCCCTAGGGGGGTGAAAAAGGGGGGCAAAGTTTGTATTCCTTGGTCCAATCTACTTCAAATTTTGCATAAACCTTTTTTAACAGAATTGATGGAAGACGTGTTTCGTATTTTATTGAAATTCATCCCCGAATCAATAATCCCCATAACGGGTCAAAAAAGGGTAGAAAGTTATTTTGGCGGTGATTTGCTTCGAACTCACTTAATTAATTGTAAAAAATGTCTGTGTTTGATTTGTTGTGTATACTAGTGTTATATGGATCTTTTGACTGTACAAGGATCTTTTGGCGCGTGGCCAAAATCTGAACGCCACAATTTTTTTGTTTATACTAGTGTTATAGGTATTACTTGTTTTTTTCTGTCCTAAGTTATTTTGTGTTTTATTGTAATTAATATTTTAATTTGTTGATTATCTTTTTTTTATAATAATGACTGAATAAGTATGTGAAAGAGTGTACACCTATAAGGTAGATTTTTGAGGAACGAAGTATTTATTATTAAGATCTCATGTAACATGTACCAAAAATCACACCAATAAATAAATTTGAATTTGAATTTGAATAGGGATCTTTTGACTGTAAAAGGATTTTTTGGCGCGTGGCCAAATTGAACCAACGCCACTATTTTGTTTATTTTAAACAATTTCAATATTCAATAGTTCAACTTAGATTAGATTGAGTAATCACTTCTGTTGAGCGTTCCGAGACGCACACATTTTTTTAGGGTTCCGTAGTCCTGACAAGGAACCCTTATAGTTTCGTCATGTCCGTCTGTCTGTCTGTCCGAGGTTTTGCTAAGAGACCGTTAGTACTAGAAAGCTGTAATTTTGTAGAGGTGTGTATATCAATAACGCCGACAAAGTGACAAAATAAAATTTTGGAAAATATTTTTTTTTAGGGTAGCTCCCCTAGGTACTAATGTGAAGTGGGGATGAATTTTTTTTTCGTCGTCTACCCCATCGTGTGGGGTATCGTTGAATAGGTATTTTAAAATGACTGGTTGCTAATACTACTTTTCGATTTAATGCTCCATTTACGAAATATTAAACTAAAGTGCAAATTTTTGTTCCTCTTAAAGCTAAACTGCTGGCTTGTAAAATCTGGAAAAATTCATTATGATAGTGCATTTCATGAAGTTTCAAGAAAAAACATAGCGGTTACGATAACTTTATTAGTTTAGCAGTAATAGTCGTTGAACTGGATAATTTTGTACCGAATACAAAATCCTTAGTATAAATCCTATAAAGTGACTAAGATGAAGTAGTTGCTTGTTTATAACGGGTAAAGACTTGCATTGAAAAACAAAATCTCTCTCTTAATAAATTATCATAAGTTTCACAAAGCTGCCGCTAGATGGCGCTGTACCAACAGGTTCGTTCTTGTGATAACGGGCTACTACGGAACCCTATATTGCGCGTGGCCCGACACGCACTTGGTTGGTTTTTATTTATTTGTTCTTGTTTTTTTCTTTTCAGTTTTTATTTAAAGTGGTTTTTTTTTACGCAGCCGGATTTTATTATTTTTACTATCGTAGGTATATATACTTTCATATGCATTCAGTAAAAAGTTGTTATTTTGAAATTACAAACAGACACTTCAATTTTATTTGTTTGTATACGCTATAAGACTATTTCATGAAAAAGTCGTTCAATCGAGTTACATGTACTTGGAGGGTTGTATAAATGATTATAATTCTGTAACTACATACGTTTTACAGCCGCGAATCATATTTTAATCAACGTATAATCTAGCACTGGGCTGCAAATTGCAAAAAACGTAAGAAAAATTTAATTTCGCGGGCTACCCTGGAGCATCAACCTTAACCGTGAAGAAATCGGCCGGCCTTATCTACCAAACAGCACCAGGCCCGCGTGGTGGATTGACAGCCTATTCTTTCTCATAGAGTACTCTATATGAGAGAGCATGGGCCTATAATGTCCTAGCAGTGGGAACAGTATAGGCTGATTGTGCTTATGCTATGAATTTAGTCATTGGCAGTAGCGCAACTCTCACTAATATTATTATCATTTAAAAGGCCGCCATTTGAAAAAGGTACTAATATAAAACCATCCATTCAACGTATAATTATTATTCTAATATGCAGTGCGAAGGCACATCGAAATGATAGATTTTATCAAAATTATTGTTGAAAACCCATATGAAAATATAACGAGGCCTCGCCTAAACGCGACACTTGCTCCGAATCCATGCTTCCTGGCGCTCATGCAAAATCAAAAAAACTTAATGTAGGGTAAGTTAATAATATACAATGTGGGGAGGACAATTATGATCATAAATGAGTCATGATATTCCCAACCGTCACATAAAAAATCAAATCAATATATCCAGTAGTTTAGCCACAGGACATTATTTTTCATTTTAAGTATTTTCTACATGATGTATTGTAAACAGGAGAGCACGCGACAGGTTAACGACACACGTTGCCAGCTCGCTACTTTAAAAACCTACGCCTTTTTTTTCAAATTTATTTTCTCAATGCAAATTATACTTTATGCCCGAGCCATAAGAGTCATAAAGCGTGTCATCACAGCTAGATAAGAAAAAATGCATGCGAAAGTTATTACTTTCCTGTTACGCACTCATGTCAATCGCAAAATATGTATGTGCGAAAGAGATAGGTAAGTTTGCTTGTTTCTATTTTGCTTACTTGTCGACGTGTCTAGGTTACGCGGTCAGTGTGTCACCGGACCTCCTTCCTGCCTATGACGCGTTTTGTTTTTCTCTGGAATTTCGGATGCGCCCGCGCCCGTTTGAAGTCGCCGCGCGAGTGTTATCGTATCTTTGTTGTTGTTGTTGTGTTGTGCGAAATTGGACGCTTTGTTTTAATAGTGACAGGACACATAAACGTATTATAGGTACTTAGTTAAATAGCTAAGTAGCTTTATCATGAATGAAACCAAGCTGCGTTGCCATTCTTACCGCAGGTCAGTCTACCAATTTTATAAATGGTGTTTTATTTTGTTTGCAGTTTTAAGCTATTTAGTTTGTTAGAAAAAAATGTTTCTTTTTATTTTTGATGTTCGGATTTATTTGATAGTTTACAAATGTTTCTATAAACCAGTATTGCCAGTGTTTTCATTTAAAGTCATATTGTCATCTCCACATTGTATATTTAGATTTATTTTAAACGGTTAGTCTTTCGATCACCGTGCTTTCTCGTTAGTTTTATTCTAATCTGACTGTAAACGCAGGTGATGCAGACGAGTCCTGGCCTAATGATTTAAGTGACAAATCAGCGGTAAAACTCAGCCAAATTGCAAGCAAATCAGTTTTATCTCTTGGAAACATCACTGAACGTGATGAGAAACGCATGACGTCACAAGAAGAAGATATTATGACTCACATAGATGATGCGAAATTACAAGCAAATGACATTATGAAACAAATAGGCATTAAGCTTCCTACCAAAATACATGGTGCAGCAAGCCAATTAAACGAACCACTGATAAAAGTATCCGTAGAAACTAGTGGCTCGGAACCAAGTTTTACAAAATCCGTCTCAAAAATTAAAAAAGAAAACGATATTGGTATAACCGTTCCAAAAACTACTAAGTATTCAGCACATGAAACAGACAGTGGAGAAAGTGAGCTCAAACGAACACAGAGAAAAACTACTAAGTATTTAGAACATGAAACAGACAGTGCAGAAAGTGAGCTCAAACGAACAGAGAGAAAAACTACTAAGTATTTAGGACATGAAACATACAATGCAGAAAGTGAGCTCAAACGAACAGAGAGAAAAACTACAAAGTATTCAGAACATGAAAAAGACAGTGCAGAAAGTGAGCTCAAACGAACAGAGAGAAAAACTACTAAGTATCAAGAACATCAAACCGATAGCAGAGAAAGTGAGCTCAAACGAACAACTGATTGGCCAGACGATAATAAAATACCTAGACAAAAAAGTCAAACACTGTCAGTGGATATTAGCTGGAGTGAGTATTTCATTTCACCCCTTTTGGAATAGGGTAGTTGACACCATAAAATAATAATTCCAAGACTACAATCTCTAAAAAAAAAAACTTTATTCTGGGCCTGAAAACACGATTTATTTTCAATTAATTGCCAAGTTAGATTTTTAGTTGCTTTGAAATCAATAAATAGTTGAGTCATTGAGTTGACAAAACAGTGACGTCACAGCGTGCTATTGCCATACAAAATCTATGAGAGAATCGCGTCAATTGATTGGTGTGTCACAACTACCTTATCCTTTTTAGGGTTCCGCACCCGAAGGGTAAAAACGGGACCCTATTACTAAGACTCCACTGTCCGTCCGTCTGTCTGTCACCAGGCTGTATCTCATGAATCGTGATAGATAGACAGTTGAAATTTTCACAGACTGATGACGTATTTCTGTTGCCGCTATAACAACAAATAAAACTAAAAACAATAAAATAAATATTTAATGGGGGCTCCCATGCCTCCCATACAACAAACGTGATTTTTTTGCCATTTTGTCTAATGTTGTAGGTATAGATAATGGTACGGAACCCTTCGTGTGCGAGTATGACTCACACTTGGCCGGTTTTTTACACTAAATAGGCTTGCGTTTGAACGCAACTCGCCTGATGTGAAGCGATGATGCGGCCGATCCGATTTACTCGTATTTTGAAGAACCGTCCGTCACAGCTGGTCCGATGATAGCATGGGAATGGGGGAATGAAATCTTCTATCTTCGTAAATACAAACCCTACGATCTCAATGAAAAGATCTAATCTTACAGCTATTACAACAAAGTAATTACTACTTCGGAAACACGAAGATTACAGCAACCACCTTTTCTGCTTATACAGTACCTATATCTAAACTTTTCAATATCAATAACTAATTTATTATGTATAATATTTAATAGAAGTCCACCCCAAGACAGCACCATCGTGGGTCACTGCGAGTAAGTGGGGCCAGGGCCGCGGTGAACCCAGTGACGATTCTATACCAATTCAAAGTATGTATTTTATGTTCTTAGCTCTTTTCCAAACAAAATATTTTAAGACTGGAGACATTATTATCTGACCTCTTATATTGAATAACAAATAGAAGTTGACCCGAAGAAGTTAGATATAAGATGTAAACAGTTTCAGTTCCTATATTAACCGCGTCTTGCTTGCTTTGTGGCTTAAGTGAGAAGGTATGTGTTCTTTAAAACTTGTTTGTGCAACTGCAATTTTTCATGAAGGCATAATAAGCGTAGCATTGCAATGGTTTGAGTTTGTTTTCAGTAATGCCCACTCACGTGAAAGAAAGCGACTTGCGCAAATGGTGCAAGAACTTACGAGATGCTTTTATTAATTTAGAAATGTGGAGTAGTTGGATAAGTGCCACATGCAAAGAAAGTTTTATTTTAATGAAACAAAAAGGTAATATTTACTTGGATGCTTTTAGTAAACGATGCATAGCTACGATTAGACAACCAGCCGCAGCGTATCACGCGTATCTGTTTCCTTTCCAGAATCAGCTTGTCCGGGTTTGGCTCAAAGAGCGGTAATTAAATGGAGTAGGCTCAAGAGAAATGTCCGTAAAGATGCGCTTCTTTGGACCAAATTGTACCAACGTACGAAAACAAATTTTCAAAATTTGAAAAAGAAATATGATAAAATTGAGGTGAGCAGCACAATACGATTGCATTAAAAAAGGATATTCTACAAAAACCGGCGTTCCGTACATTTTGACCGTCTACCATCTAGGTCTTTCTTCACTTTGGTAGGGAACAGCTGTTTTTTTTTTAAATTAGGTATTGATGAAAAATGTCTATGATATGTTCAGAATGATGGACTGTATGCGTGTACGTTTGTGCGTCGCTCGGTGTTCTACCACACTGTATACTTTTTTTTTTTTTTTTTAGATACCGCCCACAAAATCGATGTCGATTTTAAATAGAACCATTTTTGAAACCATGCTCAACTTTGAGGATTTTTGTGTGAAGTTACATGAAATGGTAGATATGGCAGATATTATTCTTTGTTTATGTACTGTATTTTTAAGGTGTCTAAGTATCCGGGGCTGCGGGACTGTTCGAAAGAGATACCGTGGCTCCGGAACACAAAGGGCTAAGAAGGAACATGGATGGGTTTAGTCAGTAAAAGTCTGACACTCCCTCTCCGCCCAGAGCGAGAGGCGTAATTTGTTGATTTCCCATCCGAAATATTTTTTTTTTTTTAGATTGTGGCAGCTGAATATTATGGAACTTTCACTTGCGTTGTACAACACTAATCATTGAATAAGGAACACCTAGGTTGCAGTACTACGTAGAAATATGATAGTATACTTACATTCCATATAGTAAACTAGCCTAACGGATATGATTAAAACTAACACAATCAGTGCCAAAGAGACAGGTATATTAAATCTTATGCCTAAATATTCTTATTACAAACGGTTGCGTTCACTTAAAGTGGACATTAATCTGATTAAAATCATATTTACGCACGTTAGAATCTCGACACCCAGCGAATACCCACTTGCCATTAAACGACAGATCTCTGATGCCGTCGCAATCTGAGCCTGTTAACTGTACTCGAAGCTTAGAACCTCCTTCATCCAGCGACAAAACTGTACAAGTGCCGTCCTGCCGGCCAACAACGAACATGTGATTCGTCAAAGCTGCCATACTAAGTACAGGGTTAGCAGATTCATGCCATTCTTTTAGTACGGAGCCATTCTGGAGATCTAATTTTGTGACCTGTAAAAAAAACGTTTTTGAACATTCTAAATAACACAACGGGAAGCAAAAGACTATTTGCCTGGGAAATTATTTTCATATGGTGATTAAGCTAAATTATTTGGATTGACTTTCATTGTGTATTAAAATTAAATAATAACTGTTACTTATGGAAAACATTTTGTCATTTATTTTATATTTTCTTTTATAATAAATAAGTGCGGAGGTCCCGCCGCTGCGATAGGACGTTCATAGCTCAGTACTACACCACAAATTGAACGGGTTCATTTGCGCGACGTTCATTCGCGCGCCCGCCTCGATCGACCAATGGATTGCCATTGCGCAACTCGAGTGATGCAACGTGTCGCCGCCGCAGGATCTCGGACACTTTAACTACTAAATAACTCTTATAATTAGCCCGACTAAACACGTACTGCGTTCTGTGCGCAACAATAGCGATAGAAAGACAAGGCGCATCGCCTGACGATAAAAGAGATTTGTAAGTCACTTATACATCGCGAAAATGTCAAACTCATAGTGTTACCAACAGGCAAAATATAAATAACCTTTCCATTGCTGCAGCCTACAATGACTGCCTGGTCCAAAACGATAATGGCGTTACATGCAGAGTCCAGCTGCTTGGTGTACAGGTGTGCTCTCTTGGCCACGTGAGCACAGACCACCAGCCCACTCTCACATCCAACTACTATCAGCTTGTTTTGAGTGCCAACCTGAAATATTATATCACAATTATTTTTTTAATAAAGACCATTTTGTATGAAAGATGGCTTGTTATTTAATTCTTTTAACTTGATATTTAGGCCAAATCAGATACAATCCGGGGGTGGATGAAACTAGATGTGTCCCATTCTCCCCTATAAACGACGGCGCCAGTTTTTAAGGGTACGATTGCACTGCTTTTCCCATCTGAAACTATGAAAGGACATAGGGAAAGATGTGAGCAAGTCCCTCTCGTTAATTGAGCAAAGGGTTACATTAAGTGCTGTCATAAACAACTACTGATCACAAAATGCAGAATAACCAATATCATGGTTAAAAATATAAGACAATTAGCAAGATCAGGACAGAGGTTGACTGTCTATACTATACTGACTGAAAAGGGGTCTGAAATTTTGAATTTTTTGGCCGGAGTTTTTTTCCTCCATTTTGTTTTTTTTTTCTCAAAGTAGCGGCCAGGCATAAGACTCATAGTAATCGATAGCTGGCATCAATACATACAAGTTTTGTATGAGAAAAAATGTTCTAAAATGTCACGTTCCCGAGATTTAAGCTATCACGGGAAAAATCATAAATATCCCGAAGTAACGTCCAGGCCAGAACTAACATCATCATCTTTATTCTCTGAACTAACATACAGAAAAATTGCGTACACACTAAAACACTCACTCATTTTAGACCAGTAACACCCTCACCAAAGCACCCATACACACTATCACACCCATGCTCACTATCACACCTATGCTCACTATCACACCCCACACCAAGCACAAAATATTACCACACTTAAATTCCTTGTTTAATTATTGCACGATTTTTAATTTTCTCTATTTCTTAGTCAGTTTTAATGTAGTTATTGTATAATGTATCATATCTAAATTTTGTAGTCTACCAGTGTAGGAATTGTCATCAATTAATTCTATAATTTGTCCATGGAAGTGTACTGATTTCCAAGATACAGGTTCTTTACCTAGTTTAGAAGTCAGGCGTCCTATTAATTTTTTGCAGCCTTTTTTGTACGACCCCTAATGGATGACATTGTTAAGCTATATTTTACTGAGTCCAATAAACGATTTATTTATTTAAAGTTGTGCTGGTAGCGATCACAACATCATATAAAAGGGTGTATAAAAAGCCGAAAGGCACTTGTTCTCCCCGTTGCGATCATTTTCTTGTTCTACACCATACCTGGGAACCTTCTAATTACGGAGATATTGGGGGTCAAAGTTCCAACTTTTTGACAAGTTTTTTTTTAATACAAGTTTTTACAGTAAGATTTTTAGTTTAAAAACCATGGGCGTGCGCAACGAAGAGGCAATTAGACAAAGCCTACCCTACCAACTGGGGCAATTATTATACCTAATGAACATAACACTAACTCCTGTTCGAATACTTATAGCAATTTTTCGCGCCCGTGTTACGTAACTAACACTGTACTGGAAGTTGCTACGAAGCTCGACGCTCACCCGCCGGACGCATCTTATAGGCAAGCAATCCACTCGCCTAAATCCCATTGATAAATTTACGCACACAGCGGCACATTGGTGCATATTTTCGTGTGTATGAACTGCACACATGTATAGATTGCAGCCATTTTTGGGCGGTAACTCCTGCGAGTGTAGCTGGGCTATGATTGGCTGCTACAACACAAGGCCAGGATTCAAGGTGGATGTTCTTTAGCCCGCGAAATTCATATTTCCTTACGTTTTTTGCAATTTGCAGGCCAGTGCTATGTTGTATGTTGATTAAAATATGACTACATACGTCTTAAAGCCGCAAATCATATAATCATCAACATACAACCTAGCACTGGCCTGCAAATTGCAAAAAACGTGAGGAAATTTGAATTTCGCGGGCTACCGTGCAGCAATGCACTAAGCAGGGTTGGTTCCGGTTCCTTTCCAAATTAAATATAAATTAGTGGAATTTCGTATTATCCTGCAAAATTTTGTTGATCACTGTTGTGAAGCAACTCGATATGAAAATGATGCAATTTTATTTGGTCGTATTTTTCCATCGACAAATTAGAAATTATATTTTTCTGAAGGAAGCCATTATTGTTTCATTGTGACAAGCAATTTATATCGCGATCTTGAACGTTTTAATTTTAACATATTAAGTTATTTACACATTTGTTTTGAAACAAAAAACGTACATTTAACAGTAACAGCAGTGTAAATATTAATTTTGTTGTGTATTAATTGTTTATTCACCTAACAATGGTGTTTACTTGTGAAGTTTGTGCTGATAATGTGTGTTTGTTAGAAGTTAAAGGCAATAAGTTTTCTCTATTATCGTATAATGACAAGCTTCAAGTTGTGTCTTAAGGTAGATGTGTACCCGAATTACGAGAATTAATCTAAAAATAATATATTATGGTAATTAACTGACGTGTTCTGTAACTATCACCCACTCACTTGGATAAGATATTAGAGGTAGCCGAATCTTTCTTCTGTTTGCATCGTTAGAAAATCGTGAGTTAAACCTTGAATAATGTGGTGAGTTCTTTACTTCTTGTATTTATAACTTTTGTTTTTACAGGCTTATTTTCAAATATTATAAATCAATAAATGTGACTACTTTGAGGGCCATCATAATTATGTAGAGCGACGGACGTTGTGGAGTTGCGCGTTTTTTTTTTGCTATCATTATTTCGTGGCCTACCCATCCTGGTGGACGACTGCACGCCGCTGTTAAAAACCTCCACGACCCCCGTACTATTCAATCCAACCATCAGCACAATGTTTTGAGTGCGTTACATTGTGTTCTACCACAAAACATGATTCTTCACCCCAAAAAAAAGTAGTTTCCCAACAATAATTTTTTCGTAAAGTTACATAGTTTGATGTAGGTACAGAATGCTTGGTTGACGGCTTCGTGATGAGGTTGCTTCGTGAGGATGTCGATTAATACACGTTTTATGCGTTTCTGATCAATTCAAAGTTGTGCTGAAGATGCCATCAGTGAATAGACTTACCTACACTTTGATAGCTCATATATCTCAGAAGTGTCACTTTTAAGGCCCTTCTAGCCCTAAAATTAGCAACTCTATTTGTGGTGGTTCAAACTTCGTTTGAAATACTGTTAGAATAAAGTTCTAATCAGCTTGCACTACAAAGTGGTTGTTACGTCAGTCACTGCGGGCCGAATAGTGCGAAATGAGTGGTTTTTTGCGATTTACAAACAATCTATTGATTGGAATAAAAAAATAAAACACCTATGACCTGCTTTATAGTAAGTTCAGTTAGTATGCAAAGTTTCATGATCTAATTTGAAGTACTTTTTGAATACCAGCGGTTTATTGTTCGATTTGGAGGTAACTTTGGAATTTTTTTCTATCGAGAAAAGTTTATGGAATCGTGTTTTCGTCACATGTCACACGTCATAGTACTTAGCATTAATCCTTAACTTTACCATAGGTATATTTATTTCAAAATTAATGCTGCAGTATTTTAGGCGTAACGGAGGATCATGCTAACCACCGGTCAGCAACAGGCGGACCGCGGTCCTTTTGCGGATCGCGAAAGGTCGAACCTCGGACCGCGAAATATTGTAACGCATTGTTTATAAAAATAATTACAAATATTTTTAAATTTTTGTTATGCACACGAAACATCCATAGATTGAACTACGTAGTACGTACATACTTAAAAACTTTCTCTTCTTTGTTTCTTTTTTTTTGTTTTATTCCTATTGACCCAAAAAGGGTGGTCAAACATAATGTGATCATTAACAGAGCCTGAGATTTTTTGTCAAACAAAGTATAACGTAAAAAAAGGTTGCATATTTTTTTTTTGTTTTTTTTTTACTACCTACTTACTATTTTTAAATGTTTTGTTGAAACAAGCTCGAGCTAGTATCGAAATCGGGAAAGCAGACTGCCAGTCGGTCAAGTCGCAGCGCAAACCGCGGAGCAACCGTTCATTTGTTTTGTGATTTGTCGCGTTTTCGTTTGTTTAATAAAAAATCTTTTTGTACCTACGTTAATATGAATCCGTGGACATTGAAAATAGGAGGTTTCTGGCAGAATGGACTGAACAATATTGTTTTACGCTGCCTGATATGCCTCAAGCGGTTCCAGTGTGTCTTATAATGTAATAAAACTGTCGCTATTGTTAAAAGTGGAAATTTGAAGCGACACTATGAAACAACTCATCAGCAATTCCACAAAAACTTTCCCTTGGCACTTGGCAGTGAGGCTCGTAAAGAAAAACTTCAGGCATATCTCAGTTCTTACAATAAAAGCACAAATTTACTAGTTCGTTGCATGAGCGAGCAAGAAAAAACCACAGAAGCAGCGTTACGTGTGTGCTGGACGCTTAATAAACACCAGAAACCATTTTCAGATTCTGAAATAGTGAAGGAATGTATGGTGGCAGTAGTCACGGCACTTTTTGAAGAAAAAAAAGATGTCGCTGCAATTCAAAGTATTCCATTGTCAGCGAGAAGTAATACACGAAGAACTGAAACTTTAGCTGCTGATATTAAAAACACAAACAAATGTATATTTTTGTAAGATTTCTTGACATTGAGTGTCAAATTTTTAGCGAAGAGTTGCTAGCAATATTGCCATTGAAAGGTAACACTCGAGGAGAAGATTTATTCAAGGTCATTGATGAATTTATTACTAAATCTAACATCAGTTACTATAAAATGGTGTCGCTTTCAACTGATGGGGCCCCAGCAATGATTGGCAAAGAAAAAGGTGTAGTAAAGAGAATCAGGGATAAAAAATCAGGTCTAATATCGTATCAGTGCATAATTCACCAGGCAGCCCTTTGTGGAAAACTCAGTGCTACACTGAAAGAAGTGATGGACGGCTTGGTCAAGTTAATTAATTTTATGAGATCTCATTCTGCGCTTCAGCACCGACATTTCAAGGGGTTTTTTTTAATGTGATTCAGCGTATTCTGACTTACTGCAACACAACAATGTTCGTTGGCTAAGTAAAGGTCAAGTCATTGAACGTTTCTGGCTAATAAAAGAACAAGTAACCTCCTTCTTGCAAAGCTTAGGTATGCAGGGAGCCAGGAAGCACTTTGAGTTCGTAACAAATCAGCGCAATATGCTGGTTGTGGCTTTTCTAAAAGATATTTTGAAAGATTTAAATGCGCTCAACACTGAGTTACAAGGAAATGGAAAATTATATATATGTGATCTGATACAAAGCGTGTCTGCTTTTCGTGTTAAGCTGGATATTTTTGAAACAGATATTGCAAGACAAGAATTTATTCATTTTCCGACAATTCTTGAATATAAAAGGAGAACTCTGAAGAAGACATTGCACTGTTTGTAAAATTTTTGGCCGATCTTAAGAACGAATTTGCTACAAGATTCCAAGACTTTGCAGAGATGGGCAAGCTATCTCCGTTTCCTAAATCGCCATTTGAAATTGATGTAGCGGCAGAATGGACAGATTAACGGACGCACACCTAGAAGATACACTTCGAATTTGCTGTTCCAAACTATAAAAAAATGGCTCAAGACCGTCGGTGCAGTTTCTCACATTATAATTCCTCGTTAAAATTTTTCCTCAGTATCCGGACCCCACCTATAACTACTTGACTGTGCTAAGCCATTTGAGGTAGTATAGGCCATTTAGATTTTGCCTCATACAAAACTTATTCATATTGATACCAGCTATCGATTAGCATAGGTCTAATGCGCGGCCGCTACTTACTTAAAAAAAAAAAAGGCACCTCACCTCTCTCTCATTTTCGACTTCGATTTCCTCACTAGTTGTTGCGATAGCACAGCAGTTGATCTGCCCATGCCCTTCAACAATGTTGTCCAGACATCTAGATTCACCGACATCCCATAGTTTTGCTGAACCATCTCTGTGAACCAAGAACAAAACATTTAAAATCAATGCATGTTGACCATTTTTGAAATTCATTTGAAAAATGATTTAGCTAGAAAAGTGATGAAGACTGAGATGAAAGCTTATAGAAATGTATTGAGAAAGACACCAAACAATTTTGGATAGGCACAGAAGGATGATAATAATGAAGAAAAAAAAATACATTTTATCAACACTGAAACATTAAAAATTACAAACTATGCCTTACTTGCTAACAGAAACTACATTTCTTCCTTTTTCAATTATAGATATATCACATATGGCCATAGTGTGTCCCTTAAGAATGACTGGATTTATTCCAGACTCTGCAGACCATATTCTACAGGAACCGTCAGCTCCCGCAGACAAGACCACAATGCCTGATGGAAAGAATCTGCACTTGTATACTGGACCACCATGCCCTTTCAGTTCCAGGCTAACTTCACCTAAAAAATAATTAAACATTTTTTTAAAGAAACTAAAATGTTATACTTTCTATGGAAAACTTTTGCAAAGCTTGTAGGAGAGTTTGAAGGACACTTAACAGAGGGAATTTGATATGAGAATACAAGAATACAGAATGAAAACTGAAAACCTGAGAATCTGAGAAAAAAGATCTTGAAAAAAGAATTGATTTAAACATTTCAAATTATAGCTTACTTTTGCCTTAAAATAAATATCATAAGGATGTCTATGAATAAACTCATTTGGCTTGCAAGGTTGTAAACTAAACAATTTCTGCTACTTACTTGTCCTGCTGTCCCAAACCAATAGTTTATCTTCTTCACAAGATGACACCGCCAAAGCATTTTCTGCGACAGCTACAGACAAAACTCCTTTACTGTGAAGTTTGTGAGCTTTTGTGGGAGCTACAAATGCAACTTTTAGGCCAGAGGGTATATGCTTCACTACCAAGTTCAATGGCCCGTGAGAAATGTACTGATAATTATCTGAGAAATTAATTTTCACTCTTCCATCACTTAAATTTGTTGTAAGCTTGTCATGGACACTTGTTTCATTTAGTTTTTTCGAGGATATCCAAGCACTACCTTTAGGCAATCTGTAAAAAACTGTGCTTGTCAGCTCCGATGCGTGACTGGAGTTTACTCTTAATTAAACTTTACATCATTAAAACTCCACAAATTTACATTTGAAGGGCATAGGGGATAAACGTGATGTATCATTGGCCACGCTGTTATGCTAGTGCCATACTGCTATGCTATAGCCCCACTGCACTTTCCACATAATATGTATTTAGAAAGAGAGAGGGTAAATGTGTACTTAGCACTCGGGAGCAGGTAGCACTATGAGATGCGCGAGTATGTTGCACAAAGGACGGTAACGGCTGCACCTTTTGTTAACACTTGATTTTATTACCCCCACTATATTTTTCATATCTTAATCTATAAATTAAATGATTCTTATGGAGTAAACTCCAGCAATGCATAATTTTTTAATAACGCCTGAAAACTAAATAATTCAATGACAATTGTAAGAAAGTTATGTACATAGCAGTAATAGCAGCTAATGAAATGCATTATGCATTTCAATTCATTTCATTCATGGACATTCTGCCTATTTTTTGGATCTTTCTGTAAACATTGTCAACAATCTTTTGAAGATTATTTTATTTGAAGCAGACTTCTAGAAACGATTATGTAAAAAAAAAACAGGTTTTAAGGTTTCTTAATTGATGTTTAAACTATTTGCGAGAAATTTACCTTACAACATCGTTCCAATCACATTGGATTGTAATAACCGGCAAAAGATTCGACATTTTATTTGTTGTGTTAAACTACATCGACGACGATGACTTTTTGCTCTGGGTTCCACCAATGGAAAAGTTCTCTTGCACTACAAGATATCTGAATATTACACTCATTAAAATGGTGTATTCTGGTTTCCTAGAATATCGATTCGCTAAAATTACAAATCAAAATAAAACTACAGCTGACCAAGATGAGATGACAAAATGACAATGACAATCAGTATTTCAGTAAATTGGAACACAGATAACAATAAATAGTCGGAAAATTTAGGTTACTCTGTGATGCCAATTGACAAATGGTGTTGCCAAGAGCTCCGAGCTTGAGCGATCATAGTGCTTGAAAAGTGGTAGAGATGGGTAGCTATTCCAATAACTAGCCAAATAGCGGCTATTAATGAAATAGCCACGGCTATGATATCCGTCAATACGATAGCCAGCTATTGGCTACTGGCTGGCTAGAATACGGCACAGCAGCGGATAGCTGCCCCAGAGTATAATATAACTACTTCGTTTTGCAGCCGTCGCGATATTCGGTAGCCGGCTAGCCGGAGTAGCCGTTAGCTAACTAGCTAGCTGTGTGCGTGCTCACTGCGCTGAGTAGGTAGTGACGTAATGTGAGACGCGAGTGCGAACTTCATTTACAACGCACATCTCTTTCTCACAATAGTCACAAAATAGAATAAAGAAAGTGTTAGAAATAAATTAAGCAGGAATCCGAGATCCAAATACGTGAATTTAATTTTAATATAGATTTTTACACGATGACAACAACAGACAGATATTGAATGACACTTAAAACAACTTAATTTAAAAATGTTCTTTCTTATAAAATTCTCATTTAACCTCTTTCAACACTCCTCCTTAAATGAGATCTTAAGAACCAGTCCAACTCCTCCTCAAACTTGCATTCCTTTCATACATCTTTCATGCTTTTCTCTGCTAAGCCCTTTCGTTAAAACATCTGCAGTGATGCCTCACATCTATGTGTTTTGTCCTTCGATGATGCATTGGATTCTCAGCAATTTGAATCGCAGACTGACTATCACTTAATAATTCTATAACTTCATTAATTCCAGTCAACTCAGCTAGAAGTGCAGTTAAGAATGCAGACTCTCTACACCCCTCTGATAGTGCCACATATTCAGATTCAGCACTTGAGAGTGCTACTGTCGTTTGTTTACAAATTTCCCATGCTATGGGACCACCTCCAAGTGTGAATACAAAACCGGTGTATGATTTTCGATCACACACATCGCCTGCGTGATCAGCATCAACATAACCAACAAGCTTATTCCCCGTCTTTTTAAATGTTAGTCCAAAATCTTTTGTAGCATTCAAGTATCTTAGCACACGCTTTGCAGCTGCCCAATGTGTTTTGTCGTAACAGCTGTTAAACTGGCTCAAATAGCTAATTGCGTATGAGATATCAGGTCTTGAACATACAGCTAAGTACATTAACGAACCAATTAGTTCTCTGTATGGCAGTTCTATTGGTGGAATGTAATTTTTATCCTGTGGTTTTACAAGTTTAATCCCACTTTCAACAGGAGTCTTCACACTCTTACAGGAACTCATTCCAAATTTCTTCAGAATTCTCTCAAGATACTCAGTTTGGTTGAGTTGTCCTGACATTTGATTTTCATTCCAAGAAAGACATCTACCTCACCTAGATCTTTCATTTCAAACTTTCTTTGAAGTTCTTTTTTCAATTTTATTCTCTCCTTCTCATTGTTCCAAAAAATTTGAATATCATCTACATAAACTGCTATAATCATCATACAGTCATGTTTCTTTCTTCTGTAAACACATGGTTCAGTTTTGCATCTCTTGAAACCTATGTCTAACAACACCTTGTTCAATTTCTCGTACCATGCTCTGGGGGCTTGCTTAAGACCGTAAATAGCTTTCTTCAGTAGACAGACATGTCCTTCTTTACCTTTTTCTTCAAAACCTTTCGGTTGTTTTAAATAAACCTTCTCTTTTAAGTCTCCATTTAAGAACGCGGTAACGACATCCATCTGATCAACTTTTAGATTATTTTCAACAGCTAGAGCCAAAAGTAGCCTCAAAGTACTGTGGCGTATTACAGGTGCAAATGTTTCGTTGTAGTTTACCCCTTTTATTTGAGAAAAACCTCTGGCTACGAGTCTCGCCTTGTACCTTATCTTCCCCGGCTCTTTTTTTATTCTAAAAATCCATTTAGAATCTACGCAGTAGCCATCAGCTTTTTCTACTAACTCCCATGTTTTGTTTTTCTTCAATGCATTAAGCTCTTCTTGAATAGCTTTATGCCACTTATCCTTATCAACTCTTGATAAAGCTTCTTCTATAGTTATAGGGTCTTCCTTTATATCTTCTTCTGCATAATAGAGAATGTAATCATCGAAATTTTTCAATTTCTTTTCTCTAAGAGGATATCTTCTTTCAGGATTATCGTGCATGTTTTCACTTTCCAGTACAGGACTTTCACTGCCTTGCACTTCAGTTTCAGAAACATCCACTCCTTCAACTATATTTTCCACACACAGTTGTTCACAAGTGTTTTCCAATCTATGTTCAGATTTATTACTGTCCTGCAGTTCATATTCAGGAACTTCCACTTCATCACATTCATAAAATTCATCATTTTCTTGTCGTACTTCATGTTGTTCTTCTAGAAGATCTTCATTAGGAGCATTAACTTCTTGGATCATTAAAGGTCTCTCCCAGACGTCATCTGATGGCATCATTTCTACTTTTTCATCAGTATCGTTTGCATGAATCTTGATTTGATTTTCAAAGAAAACTACGTCTCTTGCTTTGTATAAGCGATGTGTCCCAGGGTCTAAAAGGCGATAACCCTTAGTGGTTTCACAAGAGCCAACAAACAGTAGTTCTTTAGTCTTCGAGTCAAACTTCTTCCGTTTCTGTTTCGGAACATGCATAAACGCCCGGCAACCAAATACCTTTAAATGCCTCAGGTCAACCTTTCTTTTAGACCATGCTTCTTCAGGTGTCATCCCTTTAACAGCACGTGTAGGACATCTGTTTTTCAGATAAACCGAAGTATTGACTGCTTCAGCCCAATACTCCTTGTCAAGTTTTGCTTCTTCAAGCATGCTTCTGGCTCGTTCTACAATTGAACGATTTGCCCTCTCACTCACTCCATTCTGTTGCGGTGTGTATTCCACTGTCAGCTGGTGGGTAATACCATTACTACGCAGAAATTTATTTACACGTTCATTGACGTAGTCGGTTGCGTTGTCCGTCCTAATCGCCTTGAGATTTTTACCAGTCTGGTTTTCAACAAGCGTTTTAAACTCTACCAACTTCGAGAAGACCTCGCTTTTGTTCCGCAAAAAATAAACAAATGTTTTTCTCGATTTGTCGTCAATAAACGTCAGAAAATACTTATACCCCGCAAATGAAGCAGTTTCTATTGGCCCACAAACATCGCTATGTACTAATTCAAGAAGTTCAGTAGCACGCGTACTCTCTGTTTCGGAAAAGGTAATGTAGTTTGCTTACCTTTCAAGCACGACACACATTGTACTGAGTCTGGATCCTTAAAACTAATACCTCTAGCCAATTTGTCACGTAGTATCTTCATGTTGACAAGTCCCAAATGTCCAAGTCTGCGATGCCATAGCTGGACTTCATCATCAACTTTTGTTTTTAAAGCTGAAAACATGTGAGGATTAGAATAAGACTTTACTACATAAATCCCTTTCTCTTCCTTACATACCAACTCAACCTTGCCATTCACTTGACATTCTTCTGACCTATACAACTCACAACCTCTTTTTGAAAATACTACCACAAAATTTCGATTCACTAATGTACTTACACTTAATAGATTCGTAGCTAACTTGGGCACAAAGATAACTCCCTTTACACTCACGTTCAACTCATCTGAACAGACATCACCTCGGCCTTCACCTTCCACCCTGTTCCCATTCGCGCATGATATTTGGACTGGCTCATTCAACCTCTCATAATTGTTTAGCCAATCTTTCCTGTTGGTCATATGAAATGACGCTCCAGAATCCAAAATCCACTCTTGCGAAACGTTTCTATAGGTATGGAGGGCCGTATGTGTGGTGTGTGCATGATTGGAATGCTTCTTGGGGCAAAAACGCGCTTTATGTCCTTCCCCACACACATAGCATTCAATCTTCTTATTTGCTATCTTTACTTTACCCTTTTCATTTGCTTTCCCATAGCTTTTCTTTTTAGAAGCACTCAAAGCATTCTGCGACGAATCCTCATGTGTTGAAGTGACATCAATCTGTAGCAATTTAGTTTTAACGTAGTCTGTTGTTAACGTTATATTGCTATTTTCGATAGCCATCCTTATCGGCTCATACTGTTCTCCTAGTCCTGGTAGCATAAGTGCAGCCAGTAACTCATCATCTACTTCTTTGCCCATATCTACTAGCTGATTGGCTAGCGACAGTATCTCTGTGACGTAGGCTCGTGGGCTACTATACATGCTCAGCTTCTGACTAACTAGTCGTCCTAGCAATCGACATCTATTATTAATTCCTTGGTCTTCGAAGGCAGCTTTTAAAGCATCCCAGCTCTTCTTGGCTGTAGTTGTTTTCTTCACATGCACCAAACAATGCGGTTTAAGCATTAAAAGCATCTTTGCACGTACCTTCTTATCCATCTTAAGACCAGCAGCAGTTGATGGTGTTTCTTCTATAAAATCCCAGAGATCTTCCATTACTAGATAAAGTTCTACTTGCACCTTCCAAGTAGCGTAGTTCGACGCTCCATCCAGCTTTTCGATGCTTTCAACTAATCTCCCAGATCGGTGCGGCGCACCGCCACCATCGCCAACTGCTCCACGTACGTCTTCCATTATTAACAATTTTTCAAATGTTAATATTTATCGCTCATGCTACCATGTTAGAAATAAATTAAGCAGGAATCCGAGATCCAAATACGTGAATTTAATTTTAATATAGATTTTTACACGATGTCAACAACAGACAGATATTGAATGACACTTAAAACAACTTAATTTAAAAATGTTCTTTCTTATAAAATTCTCATTTAACCTCTTTCGACAGAAAGAGAAGGCATTGTATATTAGTAATTTCGTTCGGTAATGTATGAATTTACGAAATACGATAGTTAGAAAGGTAGTAGCTAATTACAGTTAGATGTGAAGTAATTTGATACTAATTAAACGATTTTATTAAACCTAATTTCAGTCAAGAAATGGGTTTAAATCGTTTAAATTATCAGAAGCGCGACATCTGTACTTTACTTGCCTACAACTAAAGTCTGAGTCGATTTAAGTACAGTAAAAGTTTTTTAGTTCATACAAACAGAGATGACGCTACTGTAGATTTTCGTTTTTCTAAAATAATAATACGTACGACCTACGAGGGGAAGTCAATTCTTTTCAAAAGATTATGAAATAAAATAAAAAGTAAATGAAAAACGAAATTATGACATTACCTAACTTATTGACATCTAGACTTGTTGCCGCGGCGAGGATCGAACTCGAATCGCAGGGAAGTTGACTGTTATTCCCGCTGCGCCGCTAGCCGCTAGCGAGCGCTAGTCGTTATTGTTCAATAGCCAAGTAGCCAAAATAGCTGGCTAGCTAGCTGGCTATTCCACCACAAATAGCCGGCTAGCTAAGCTATCGAAATTTCGGCTAGTTACCCATCTCTAAAAAGTGGACAGTGGGGAAGGCTGGTCAAAGCTGATTGTAGATGGCGCGTCCATAGCTTAGACCCAATCTGACCAATGAGGTCAAACTATTTTGAAATATAAAATGACATTGACAGATTTTAAACCAATGACGGTGTTTGGTTCATGCGGTGCTAGCGCTATTAGTTCCACCAGTTGCCCACCCAGTTGGTCAGTTGATTTGTTTTGATTTTGAAAGTTACGGTAGTAAACATTTGGGACATTTAAAGAAAAGTTAATTAGAATGAAAAAAAGCTATGGTGACAACTTGGAATAATGACATGATAGACTGCATAGTTTATCAACGGCCATTGTATACTCGGCCCATAATTTAATTGACGACCTTGAAATCAAGAAAGTGGTTACAGGCCGTATTAGAGGACTTTCTTTCAGTTTCCTTTTGCTAAAATAAACAAATTGATAAACGTTTGGCTTAAAAATTCTGGGAAAATTAGTGTCAGCTGTGTCCTTTATATTCCCAATGTCTCAGAATCGAGAATCGAAAAAAATTATATCGATAGCTGTTGTCAAATTTCAGAAATTGCCAGTCTCTAATTGATGTGGAATGGTAAAGTCTGTGTTTTGGGTAAAAGAAACAAATTAAAAAGTGGGCGATTTCATTAAGTTCTTAGAAGAAATGATTGAATAATTTCCATTATTTTATCATCGGCCAATTGTTCAAAAGTAATGCATTCTTTGCAATAATAAAAATGCATTTTTCTATTCCTGATTCGCAACAATTTCATGATGACAATGGGATCTCATACACGGTAATCTAAAATTATTATTGTTTTTAAACCAGTTATTAAATCTGTTGTGTCCGTATCTATTGTGTGTTCATCTCGTTTATAGGCACGAGTACTTTTTTATTGTAAAGGTTTAATTTTTCATAGTTTTAGGTAATTTTAGCAAAATGCTTAAAAGTTTGATAAGCAATAAAAATATTTGTTTTTTATTTATGTAATTGTGTATCAGTATTTTCTTTGCTGCTTAGTGGTAATGGTTATGTTTTTGTTTTGTTTGTGTACAAAGTGTTATTAATTTTTCAACTATGATTGACTATTGTTGTTTTTAGGGCTACAACATCCACATTGACGGTGTCTTCCACTGTACGGCTCGGTACAAACAACTGCTTAGTCTCCATGAGCAGCTGCAGGCACAAAATCCTTATGTTAAACTACCACAGTTCCCGCCAAAAAAGTTGTTCCTCACTAGCTCTCAACAGGAAGAAAGGAGAATCTTGTTGGAAAAATACATGCAACTAGGTAAATATTTATTTTTACGGTGGTATAGAGTTACATGACACAATTCATCATATAATAATGAAAAAACTCCTAAAGCCAAAACTAAATAAGTAATTGCATTTGGAAAAAGTGCATTTCTTTTATAAAAGTCTTGTTAAGAAATTGCACAATATTTTCAATAACATATTACAACAATAAAATAACATAACGAAAATGCTGGAGATATATAAAACATGTAACCTCTTTTACAGTTGGCCAGAACCCCTTGTTTACTACGTCCGACCTATTGATAACATTCCTGTTTTCGGCTCAACAAGAAACGCATTGTGTTAAAATGCATGAAGTAGAAATAGAAATATCCCTCATGAATGGTTACAGAATACCATTGTCAGTATCATCAACTGATTCATCAAACACAATACTAGAAATTGCCTGTAACTATATTAACCTGCCAAAGGAGTTGGTCAAGTACTTTTCTTTATATCTATTCAATTGGAGTTGTGCGAAAGATGGACAGCCTGCACTGAAAAAGTTGGAAGAATATGAATCTCCATATATATCGCAAAAGTATGTTAGACCAGAGGATAAAATTGTATTCAGGAAGAGGTAATTATTGTTATACCCTTTTAGAATGTGTTTATGTGCACATAGCTTATAAAATGTGCTCATGTGCACACTTTATATTCTATATTGTTTGTTACAGCTACTGGGACCCATGTTATGATGTTAATTTACTGGCAGACAGGGTGTCCTTAGACCTTTTATATCTACAAACAATAGAAGACTTGGATTTAGGGTGGCTAACAGCCGACCCAGAGACTAAAGAAATCCTTTCCGCACATGCTGCCAAGAAACAAAAGAAAGAGGTAGGTAAGCTGCATATTCTTTACCTTTCTTCTTATTTTTTCTTATTGTGTGTTTCTTTATAGCCATAACCAGATGATGGCTATGGCCCTTTGGCAAGATGGTAAAGTGATGTTCCATTGACTATTTATTCTTTTTTACCATTTTTATACTGTATTGTGTCATATTCTTTGTGCTCTGTGTATATCAGTAGGAAAAACCAGTCTATAATTAATGTATTTTGGAATACATAAGGAAATGAAGATATTTTTTCTTTAGTCAACAATACTGTCCATAAATTCACTTCACACTTCAAGTTTATCAGTAAGCAAAACATACAGGTTATGGTCTGTGTTCACACACTGTCACAGTCATGCTACAGTGTGAAGCTACTGTAAACATCTTTATCTGCAAAGAATGTTGGGTCAATTGAGAGCATTTGGTTTTACAATCACACAAGCAAATAGGTTTATCAAATAATGGACAAAGTGTCTGTTTTTGGGATTATACTTACTCAAATTAGCTTATTATATTTTTTTTTGTACAGAGCAGATCAATTAAAGTGATTATAGCCATGAAAAAACAATTTAATTGATTATTCCGGTTAATTATTCTCTACAATAAAATTGAGTTAAAATTAATTTGAAGTTGTGCGGAGTGGAACCCTAGAATACATAATAATATAATACTCTGCATCACATAATATTTTATTGCATTCATACAAGCTGCAGATTAGTCAATAATAATAGTGAAGATTATGTCATGATATCAATAACTGATATCATAGAAAATTGATGAATCATACCTACATAAATCATCAATATTATATCACCAAGTTTTATAGAGAATCAACCAACAGACTAATTTAACAGTCATCTGTTCCAATAATTCATCCATTCATGTTTGTTATTCTTTAACAGGAATGCATTTTCAAATCATTTAGTGAATAACTAATAGGTACTCCACACTTACAGTATAAATTCTCATATTTCATAATGCTAATTAAATTATTATTGTAATAAACATTTATAAAAATCTTTTATCATTGATTAAGGAAAACAAAATCCATGACTATGAGGAAAAAGTACATATGAGCATGTCAGTCGTGTTAGTTCCAATGTAATTCAAATTATCCTGACCCCCATTTTCCTGGTTTTCAGAAGGGGTGAATCAAACCCTACTTACAATGTGGGTGAGAATGGTAACCATACATACACTGTGTGTTCATACAAACTTATGATTTCACATGCATATCGATAATGGCAACTTATGCACACTTATAAAAGCCCATATTCTCACACAAGTCCTCAGACTGACATTACTAAAAAAAATAAAACTTCCAGTACATAGAAGTAGCAAAATTGTTGCGGTATTACGGAAGGATACCGGCAGGGGAGGCGCTGACGGAGACGAGCAACGTGACGGAGGGCGCGCCCGAGGGCACGTGTCGCGTGCGTGTGTCGCTTGCGTGCAAGGAACTCACGCTGCTGAGTTTGACGCCCCCGGCGCGAGAGCAGCGGTACAAGGTCACCAGGATGCGCTGCTGGAGAATCACTACCTTGCACACTGTAAGTATTGTCTTGAATTACACACCCGTTTTCTCAGGAACGAAATGCTAACAGGAAAAAATTAATGACATCACCACCAACATTTTCGTTCTAAATTATTACTGAAGATTTTTCCTTACTACTGTTTTTAGACACTGTTTGTTCTAAATAAATAGCGGACATGCAGCCGAAGTGTTCGCGAGAGGGAACCTTTTGATTAATTATTACCTATTAACAATCAGAGACGCCTGCTTAATAATTCTTATTAGTATACTTAAGGTTGAACTACTCAACATATATTCCATACAAATTTCGGGGGGTATTACTCCACTGTTTGACATGGTACATCTAAAGTTAAACATGCTATCGTTTTGTCTCATTATTAATTGTGTCTGTGCGGAAACAGAATAGTAAAATAAAAAGCCATTCAAAAGTTACGAGCTACCAAAGATTCGTTTTTATTGCCAATTTTAACGCAACTTTGGGCGTAAATCTAAATATATAAAAGAAGAAACTGACTGACTCATCTATCAACGCACAGCCCAAACCGCTGGGTCTACAGATTCCAAATTTGGCAAGTAGGTTCCTTGTGTGGTCTAGGGGTGCACTAAGAAAGGATTTTTCAAAATTCACCCCCTAAGGGTGTTAAACGGGGCTCCAAAGTTTGTATGGGGAAACAAGATTAGTTACACTATTTTATTCGAAACTTCACAGTAGTGCTCCTTTTGATAAATGAGTAGAAACGGGTTTCAGGGTTTTTCAAAATTCAACCCCTAAGAGGGGGAAATAGGGTGACAAAGTCTAAAAATCAATGCACAGCCTAAACCGCTGAGTCTAGAGATCCCAAATTTGGCACATATGTTCCTGAAGTGGTGTAGGGGTACACTAAGAAAGGGTTTTTCAAAAGTCACCCCCTAAGGGGGTGAAACGGGGCTCTAAAGTTTGTATGGGGAAACAAGATTAATTAGACTATTTTATTAAAAACTTCACAGGAGTACTCCTATCGATAAATGAGTTAACATTTGTGTTTCAGGTTTTTTCAACATTCAACCCCTAAAGGGGGAAATGGGGTAACAAAGTCTGAAAATCAACATCGGTATTGTTTGTATGGTGTATCGGGTCGGGTGTATTACAAAAACAACGATTTTAAGATTTAATGTGGCGGACCTGAAATTCCTTCAATCCCTGTTGGGGTGCGATGGGGTTGAAATGTCTAAAAATCAATATGGGTCGGATACCGAAATTATCAGGGGTGCAGATTACGAAAATGGCATTTATTTTGAGATCCAGAAGATGGCGGATTCGATTTCTATACAGGGTTATTGTTGATTTAGTGTGATGACTGTGATAACGATAATGGTGATTTTGATAATGATGATGATGGTGATGATTATGATAACGATGATAATGATTGTGATTACGATGATGATGATTGTGATTACGAAGATAATGATTGTGACAACGATGATGATGATTGTGATGACGATTGTGATAACGATGATGATGATTGTGATGACGATTGTGATAACGATGATGATGATTGTGATACTGATGATGATGATTGTGATAACAGTGATGGTGATTGTGATAGTAATGGTGATGGTGATTGTCATGGTGATTGTGATTGTGATGGTGATTGTGATAATGACGGTGATGGTGATAGTGATGGCGATTGTGATAATGATTGTGAAAATATGGTGATCGTGATAGTGTATGTGATAGTGATGGTGGTGGTGATAGTGATGGTGATGGTGATAGTGATTGTGATAGTGATGGTGATAGTGATTGTGACTGTGATAGTGATGGTGATTGTGATAGTGATGGTGAATGTGATGGTGATTGTGATTGTGATTGTGATGGTGATTGTGATAATGATGATCATGATTGTGATTACGATGATAATGATTGTGATTACCATGATAATGAGTGTGATAACGATGATGGTGATTGTGATGATGATGATTGTGATTACGATGATAATCATTATGATTACGATGATGATGATTGTGATAACGATGATTGTGATTGTGATAGTGATTGTAATGGTGTTTGTGATAGTGACGGTGATTGTGATGGTAATAGCGATGGTGATGGTTATTGTGATAGTGATTGTGACTGTGACTGTGATAGTGATGGTGATGGTGATGGTGATAGTTATTGTGATTGTAATGGTGATTCTGACAGTGATAGTGTTTGTGGTCATTATCGTTAGATGATGATGCGTGTGATAACGATAATGATGATTTTGATAACGAGGATGGATATTGTGGTAATTAATAGAATAGAATTTTATTTCGCAAATATGGGTAATACAATACAGTTGTTATGACATATCAAAGTTCAGCCATATTTTACCATTCGGCATGCAAACATTTACATTATTTATGAAACATGTACTTACATTTTAAAAACCAGATCGATTATATTATTATAATTACAACTAACATTCAATATATCAGCTAATAAATTATAATCATTTTCATTACAATTATCATTCAATTAATAAATTATCATTTTATTACAATTATCATTAAATTACTAAATTGTCATTTTTGTTACAATCATATCATTCAATTAATAAAATATCATTATTATTCATATTAATCAAAAAATATATTTTTCTCTGTCAGAAACTCATTTATGCTATAGTACATTTTATCTGTCAAAAAATTACGTAGTCTACTCCTAAACATCACCGTATTTAAATCTTTCCAGCCACTTCGCAATTTATCGAAAATAACAGGGGCCATGCAATAAATACTTTTGCGCATTGAAGTGGTTTGACATGATACTTGACAAAGTTTGCTATTGTCACGCCTGTTCCTTGGGAATACATCAGCAAGTCGTTGAAAACGACTTGGATTTTGCTGTACAAACATAGCTACTTCGAAAATATAAATACAAGGAAGGGTCAAGATATTGTATTGCTTAAAATAGGTCTTGCAACTGTCTGTAAAGATGATAGTGATTGTGATAACGATGATAGTGATTGTGATAACGATGATGGTGATTGTGATGGTGTTTTGGATAGTGATTGTGATGGTATAATGGTTGTGATTACGATGATAATGATTGTGATAATGATGATAGTGATTGCGCTAACGATGATGGTGTTGGTGACAGCGATGGTGATGGTGATTGTTATGGTGATTGTGATGGTGATAGTGATTGTGACTGTGATAATGATGGTGATTGTGATAGTGATGGTGCATGTGATGGTAATTGTGATAATGATGATCATGATTGTGATTACGATGATAATGATTGTGATTACCATGATAATGAAGGTGATGACGATGATGGTGATTGTGATTACGGTGATAATCATTATGATTACGATGATTAAGATTATGATTACGATAATGGTGATTGTGATTGTGATAGTGGCGGTGATTGTGATGGTGATAGCTATGGTGATGATTATTGTGATTTTAATAGTGATTGTGACTTTGATAGTGATGGTGATTGTGATTGTGATTGTGACGGTGATTGTGACAGTGATGTGATTGTGATAATGATGATGATGATTGTGATAACGATAATGATGATTGTGATAACGAGGATGGAGATTGTGATGATGATGATTGTGATTACGATGATAATGGTTGTGATTACGATGAAAATGATGATGGTGATTGTGATCGTGATTGTGATGTGATAGTGATGGTGATTGTGATTTTGATTGTGATAGTGATGGTGATTGTGATAATGATTGTGATAATGATGGCGGTTGTGATAGTGATGGTGATTGTGATAATGATGGTGATTGTGATAGTGATGGTTATTGTGATAATAATGGTGGTTGTGATGATAATAATTGTGATGATAAAATGAAATAAAATTTGGCACATAGATAGTTCAGAACCTGGATTAACACATAGGAAACTATTTATCCCTTTAATATGATCCAGTGGGACGGTTACCGAACTTTACGCGGGCGAAGCCACGGGCAACAGCTAGTTAGTAATAAAAGAAGTGTCAAATTTCCAAAACAAAGTCCGTACCGAAACAGCACAATTATCGAAGAATTCAATAAGTTTTATTTGTAAATGATTTATGCAGTGGTTTTTTCATAAAATTCGATTTCCCAAAGGCCTTTTCGTATTTTTTTGCGCGCGCCTTTTACTACGAATTTTCGTGCATCTCATTGAATAATGTTTCCCCCCTGGTGCGGTGCGGGAGGATGACGATCACTCACACATGAACAATATGTCACATATAACTTTGTTTGATAAAAGAACAAGAACTATATTTCTGTCCTTTTCATTTCATGCATGACGTCAGTGACGTGTTATTTGTTTTTCGCTAAAGTTGAAGGGCTTGTGCATTTTTATTGCACTCCTATAATGTGTGCGTTTCGATGGCGCGACACCGGGGTTTTTTTTTTTAAAAACTGACTAGGTTTTGTATAAATTTGAATTTAAAATAAAATTAAGTAATTAATTTCATTGAAATTTCACATTCAGATTGTTTTGAAGGTTATAAGCGATACCGTACTACAGCTCCTGTAACATAAACCTAGGATTTTTGTGTATTTTGACAAATTCAAATCTAGGTTTTACAAAAACTTCAGACCTCTGCAATGCTTTTTCAGCGAGATATCGGCGATAACGTATATTTTACCGTTTCAATAGCGCAGCCATGGGGTTTTAGTCTTACAGCTTCTAAAATTATAAACCTAGGGTTATTTTCAATTTTTTTTACAAATTTTGTACAAATTCTATCTCTTATTTACCAAAATTTCTGGTCTCTGCAACGCTTAGTTTTTATGATTTCCGTGGCCGCGCGGTTCTACGAGTTTCGATGGCGTGGCCACGTTCAACCCCCTTATAATTTTTTAACAATAACTTTGACAAATTTAAGGTTTTGGGAAATTTGAACCAAATTTTACATATTTTTACAAAATCATGGCATAGTTCATCATCATCATCATCAGCCTATAATGTTCCCACTGCTGGGACACGGCCTCTTCTCAATGAGAGGGAATGACATAGTTTTTTTTTTTAAAAAAAAAACGCCCTTGTCGCGCCATCGAAACGCACGCTATAATATGGTGTAGCGACCTACTTATTTATTAACTTTATATACATAAAACCCTTCACGATATGATTTTTACTTTTCTTCTGATCTGTCACTTCTCTGTCTTGTGTTGACTAAATTTATATTGAATGATGAAAAATTTTAATTTAATTGAATTAGACAGCGTGCTTTTTGGCCACGCCCACCAATGAGTTCTCACGGAGAACTCAACACACACCACTCACGGAACACAACTCACGGGCTCGAACTAATTGGTGGGCGAGGCCAAAAAGCACGCTGTCTCTCCTGGCATCGTACCCGACAGAGATAGTATCAGTGATGAGCAGTTAGACGCTAGTCTTCACGCACGTCTAGTTCGTATGCACACACACAGCGTTCCGAACCGTTCCGAACAAAAACGAAGTTACACCATACACACATAATGCAATTCGACGCCGCTCAACACTCGCCAAATAACGTTTTCTTATAATACTTTCGTCTGACCTTTTATTTAAATGCGCTAAAAAGAATAAAATAAACTTTTCTTTTAAAACTTTTACTATCAACTTACAACTTTATTACACATTTCGCGAAATTAGTGGCAACAATAATATTGTATAACTATTATAATTATATTGTTTTCACTTCTCATGCTCTAAAGTTCGCCTTTATGTCGTGCGTAGGCGACATAAAGTCGCTTTTTATGCTCTAGAGCATAAAGTAAAATCTTCGTCGAAGACCAAGGCAATCGGTCCAACAGCTACACGAACAACTTCAACTTCATAGAATAACCTCTTTATTTTAATTCGTTTCGTTAGTATTGTCTGTCTGTCTGTCCATCCATCCATCTGTCTGGTCTATCCGTCTGTATTTCCGTCCGTCTAACCGTCTGTCGGTCTGTTCGTGTCTGTGCGTCCGTTTGTCCGTCTGTCTGTCCATCTGTCCGTCTGACTAAATTGACTATTTTTCTCGCACTCAAAGTGAAAAGTACAGTGTACACGTGCACGTACACGGCGTACGTACAATGTACACGGCGCTAAAATCCAAAATCCCATTATAACTCGGTTCCTATTTACTACCTCGTATATATTGGGTCATTTTAGCCCCTTGTATTACAATGTATTATTGTTATTGTTGGCCTGGGGTCACGATGTCCTGGACCCTGTCCGCCAGGACTGCTAACCCCTCGAGAGAAGTAAGTGGCTGTGAAGCTAGCAGAGTCTGGACGTTGCTCGGCGGACGACTGCTTTATCATCGCGGTACTGTGGATTCCCCCCCCCCGAAATTTGTATGGAAAAACTGTCGAGTAGTTCAACCTTAAATGCTTAATATCAATATCTGCTTTATGGCTGCATGATTGTAATATATAATTAATTTAAATTAGTAAAAAATAGGTATGTAACTTTAGCTTATATTTGCACACCTAAATTAAAAGCAGAATAAGAGAACAATTTCATATATTTTACCAAACTTCTGTACCTTAATTACGCAAATAAATGTTTTTTTTTATTTTGAATGGGTAAGTAACTTTGTCCATCTGTTACCTTTTCACGCTCCTTCGGCTGAACATATTTCAATTAAATATAACTAAATTACAATTAAATACACAGGTAGACCAGGCCCTATCCTACTAGTATTATAAATGCGAAAGTTTGTGAGGATGGATGGATGGATGTTTGTTAATCTTTCACGCAAAAAAATACTAAACGGATTTGGATGAAATTTGACACATAGTTTATAACCTGGATTAACATAATTATACTAGGACACTCTTTATCCCGGTAGTATGATCCCGTGGCACAGTTACCGAACTTCACGCGGGCGAGGCAAGGCATAAACTAGTGTTAGAATAAAGGATAGATTTTTATTCCTTTATGACGTTCTTCCAGTGACCATGATTTACGACAACATTTAGCAGTGCTAACCGGTTGCAAAATTCTCTGAAAATGTGTGGTCTGAATGAGCGTCGCCGCGTCGGGTTTCCCTGAGTCACGTTGTGCTGTTTCTGTTATTTAATTTGACGATTCTCAGAAGCAGCTTATGCATCAGGCTCGCCCCCCCTTTTTTTTTTTTTCGTTTTTGAAATCATCAAATGACTCCTCTCGCTCTGGGCGGAGCAGGAGGGAGTGTCGGACTTTTACTGACTAAAACCCATCCATATTCCTTCATCGCCCTTTGTATTCCGGCGCCACAGTATCTCTTTCGAACAGTCCAACCCCGGCGGCAGGCATCGGTCCTTGCGGACCCCTTCCTTTTGCTGACTCTCTTTGAGGCGCGCGTGGAACACGCGCCGGCTACACGGCCTGTTGTCATGATACGGACGGACGGCGAGCTAGCCCATAACCTACCGGCCACAGGTCCGCGCCTACGATGGCCGGGGGCCACGTGGTGGCCCCATTCATTCACGCGCCATTCATGCAAGCGCGCGAGGTCTATTGCCTCCAGATCCCATGGCGGCAATCCGGCAAGGAGGCTCGCCGCCTCGCGGGAGGTTGTGCGGTACCCACGGTCCAGCCTTACGGCTACCACCTTTTGGGGCGCGTTCAGGTAGTGGGCGGCTCGCCGCCTCAAGGAACGCGCCCACACCGGGGCCCCGTAAAGGGCCATGGACCGCACGACTGCTGCGTAGAGCCTCCGGCAGGAGGCGTTCGGTCACCCAGTTTGGGCAGGACCCGCCTGAAGGCAGCCCCGGTCCGTTCCAGTTTGGGGGTCAAACGTCGGAAGTGCTCCACGAAGTTCCACCGGCTGTCGAGGACGAGTCCTAGGTACTTCAAAGTCGACTTACCCCCCCCCTACCGTGAGTAAGGATCCCGTCGGTGGCGCATTCCGAGGCCCATGAAAACACATGGCCTCAGACTTGTGCAATGCCACCTCGAGACCCAGTTGCTGGATCCTCTCAACGACTATCGCAACCCCGCGTGTCATGATTTCGGCCGCCGCCTGGTGCGACGCCCCCTGTGCCAGCACCAGCGTGTCGTCTGCTTAGAAAACCACGGTGATGCCGCTAGGGAGGTCGGCGCGCAGCACCCAGTCGTAACCAATGTTCCACAAGGACGGCCCTAGAACGGATCCCTGCGGAACACCGCATGACATCTCTCGCCGGTTCCATTCTCCGCTGCGACCGGGGTAGATGACGGCCCTGTCCGTCAGGTAGTCCCCGACCACACGACGAAGGTAGGTCGGCACCCGGTGATACCGGAGTGCCTCCCTTATGCAGCGCCAGGGCATGGAGTTGAAGGCGTTGGCGATGTCGAGAGACACCGCCAAGACAACCCCACCCCTGGACACCGCATCCCCCGTCGTGAGGGCTCTCACGCGCACGATGGCGTCCACCGTAGAGCGCCTTTTGCGGAAACCGAACTGGTGTTCCGCAAGATGGCTCGGCCCCTTGACATAAGCATAACAGAACTTCCTTTATCGTATAGGTACATAAATTGTTCCCATGTTATGCCGAAGCCGATCACTTAGGATAATGTGTGTTAATAAGATACCTACCTACGTGTGCATCTACGAACCCTATAAAGATTCATTTATTACTCATTTTGTTTATATTAACTAAGATAAGATTTAACTCAATTACTATTGTCTGTGGTTTTAATACCTATCTCGAAACAAAACACTAATTTACAATTGACCTGTTCATTTACGTCCTTCACTTGACTGAAAGGTCAACATGTGTTAGTTTATTTTTGAAGTAACAATGCATTAATATTTTATGTTGAAGATAATTATTACTTATTTTCTGTTACTAACACGGCTTTTTACTGTTGCAGATTGAAAAGGCACAACCTCCAAATGGTCATTGTTCCCTTCTAGAAGATTCTAACAGAAATTTTGAGTTGTCGTTTGAATATCTCATCAGTAAAGATAACCTGAAATGGATAACCTTGAGGACCGAGCATGCGACATTCATCAGTGTTTGTTTGCAGGTAATATTAATTAATCAAGTTACAGTTTCACACAATACAAAACAACAAAAAAACTGATAAGGGTCAAGATCTTTTTCGTACTTTTTTTTTTAACTGTTGGTCGCTATGGCCGATTTTTTCATCCGGTCATCGATTTTGTATCATCTCGTCTTGAGGATATTTATTTTCGTTAAGAAAATTCTATAAGTAATTAAGTCTTCCTTTACTTACCTAATAATTTAGTGAATTGGTATTGCAGTCCATAGTGGATGAGTTGATGCGCCAGAAGGCGGGTGCGGGCCCCGTGTCGCCGCGGTGCAGCAAGCGCGGCAGTCTCACGTACCTGCGACGCGACGGCTCCAGCCAGCTCATCACGCCGTCTTCCTCCAGCGATACACTTAGCTCAACTGTGAGTATCAACATCATTATAACACGCCTTGTAGTCTCCCAAGGGTTAAGCAGACATGTACCTACCTAATAGAACACACAGCATTTCGCAAGTTATGGTAAGTTCCATTTAACAAGGAATCCAGACTCCTTTACTGCCACTGACAAAATGCTTATAATGCGCCATAACTCTTTTCTCGATCTTGGAATCTAATCCAGGTTAAGACGTCATACTTCAGCGTTTGAGACCACTAGACCAACGAAGACCAACCAACCGACGACCAACGAAGTCATAATATTAAGAGAAATATGAGTTTAATAATCAATTAAACTTTATTTTTTTACTACAACAAATCCACGAAAGACAGCATAAGGGGCCTAAGCACACGGCGTATTTTTAACGCGCAGACGACGCACGATATACGCGCAGATTTGAACGCAACCTTGTAACCCAAGCACATGGGGCGATCGTGAAACGCGCAGATACAGCGATAGACACGCGCTGTAGTCGCTCGTAGCTTCCGCGTTTTGGTCAGGGAATCCTCATCTCATCAATTGTACAATGGCGTCGGTTGAGACAACACTGCTTAGCTGGCTTTGACCCTTTGACGGGCTTCAAACGAGTTTCGAACGCACTTCATACGCGCGTTTGTATCGCGTTTTACGCGCGTTTGAATCTATAAAAACGCAAAAATCGGCATCTACGGCGCAGAAAACACGCGTTCCTGAAACACGCGTCGTCTGCGCGTTTAAAATACACCGTGTGCTAGGGCTTTAAAGTACACTTCCGAGAAGACCCTGGCGGCAACTCCAGCCCAATCGCAGCGGCATCACTGTTTCTAATCTAAGTAACTCTCTGGAAACTGACAGGCAGCAATGTTGCTATCCATGGAAGCTATTCATATATCCAAAATTATATAGAAACCACCTTGATCTGAGGAAATCACTTGTGTGAAGAAAGACAGAAAAGCATTTTAACAAATTATTATAGTTATTTTGTAACTTAACTGAGGTGGATAAGACCTCGCCATATACCGGATGACTTTTTTATCACTTTCCAAAAAAATGGGTATATTAGGTGAACGGAGTAAAAGCTTATGGCATACCTAGATTTTTTTTATTTTTCCAGAGCAGAGAGAAAAATTGATCCATCATCAAAAAACGCTACAAATTTCAAGCAAACTTTTCATATTAGAACAAAGAGAAATTTTGAAAAAAATATTGAGAAATATCGATATTTTTTCAACTTTTTTTCCGTAAAAAAAAAACAAAGTATGCCATTTGCTTCTACTCCGTTCACCTATTATACCCATTTTTTTTTGGAAAGTGATAAAAAAGTCATCCTGTGTAGGGAATTCAAATGTAGTGCGCTAGATATCGCTAGATATTATTTCCGGTTGAGTCCAGTTTTTCGCGTTCTATTTTTAGTTTTTTCCCGTTGTTAAACAAAACTTACGGTCATTTCAGAACGGAGATTCATATAACTCTGGCAGTTCGAGAGAAATATTTTCTGTTCAGAAGTTGACAGAAAAGTTCGCAACTGTCTCGTTCAAGCCCGGCAGAGAGTGCGTGGAGAACAACGCGTTCGAAGCTATAGGGGACGAAGAACTGTAAGGGCTTCCTCTTCACTCGAATTTAACTACAATAATGTTTTCCAAAGAAAAATAAACACTCGGAAACAAAGTTGCCAATAATGTAAAAAAAATCGTGTAAAAAATTGTATACATATTTGCATTTTTCGTATTTGTACAGAATATTTTTTTATCTAATTGTCTTTATAGATAGATTATACATTTTACCTATTATTGTAAGTACTTGGCTATGAATACTGTTTATATCAAATTGTACGTCATATCATTATTTGAACAGTCTACTTTGCCATATTATGTAAGTGCATGTTCTAGTTACTAAGTAACGATTTTCTTATTGTAAACTTGCTCATTAATTATTTTGATAATAATCATTGTATTCTTTTTTTTATGATTAAGTAAAGATCATTAATTCGTCATTGATAATATCGGTTTTGGGGTTTTAGAGTATATTTAATTGTAGTAGATACCGTACAGTTATGATAAATAGTGAAATTGAAACCGACCGGAAAAATGGCAGTCCGTCCCAAGTGACTCACAGAAAGTATGAAATCATAAAACTTAACCATACAATTTAAATCAATAATTTTAAAATAAAACTGTTTATTTTTCCTTCGTTATTAAATTCTCACTTCTTTGGCGATTTACATAAAGTTGTGTATAATTAGCTTCTTCAGATCTTAACTATGTTTCGAACTAGTTAGACATTACTTTTAGGGTCAATTCACACCGAAAGAGCGGCGAAGGGCAGCGCAGTTTCAGTTTCATATGAATTTTAACTTTATTATCATTACCATGATACTTATTATCGCATGAAAAACTCGTTTATCGGTGCGGCGGAGCGGCGCCGCGGGCATCCGCGCGACTCGTTCGAGTTTCTCATGCGATCATGCGATAATAAGTATTATGGTAATGATAATAAAGTTAAAATTCATATGAAACTGAAACTGCGCTGCCCTTCGCCGCTCTTTCGGTGTGAATTGACCCTTAGTGTACAGACTGTTTTTATAATCATGTTTTGTTTACAAACTATGTATGAATTTACTTGCCGGGAAAATAAATTCAAATTTTTCCCTCTGGCGGTAGCTATCCTGACACAACAGCCGTAAATCTTAACAACGATAGTCGCCCATACTGCCACGCAATCAAGGCGCTATCAAAGTAAACTGTTATCGAGAACGCGCGGGTTACTAAGAATACATGTAGGTACGCAGTCAGCGCATAATTGGTTTTTACCGTAAGGTTGAATGTGAGAGTCAAACATTTTCAAAGAATTTTTACTTTTTTTTTGTTTTTTTTTTTTCAAAAGTGGTGAAACAGTTACTTTGATTTGATTATACGTCGTACGTAGATCTCACCTAATTTTGTATTATTATGTATTTATATTTTACTTATGAACAGATCTGAACCATTTTTCCACAATTATATCATATAGTGTAGTTATAAGATAGGAGTTATATTGGTACCTACATACATAACTAACGAAGTTATCAAATGTAATAATTACTCACTAACTCACTTAATAATCTTCCTTACAACTAATGCGAGCAAATACAGTGTCTGACAGTAAGTAGTAAAACAAACCAGCCAAGAGTGAGTCGGACTCGCGCACCGAGGGTTCCGTACAAACTGTTTAAAGGACCAACTTAACTTTGCTGTTTGATCCCTAGAAACGGCTATTGTACCAACCGCAAATAATAAGTTTGTAATAGTAAAATCGCTTTTTTTTTTGTTATTAAACTTCATATTTACGGTTTTTAGATTTTTCCCTTTACATGTGCTGTAAAACCTTGCTTTTTTATTGATTATTGATTTGATTCTAGCTCAACGGGAACTACCATATAGGTTTTCGACCCAAAACCTATAGGATACTTCCGGTTGATTTAGAATTGTCAATTTTGGTTAAAAAGGTCTTACAGCACAAGTAAAAGGAAAATTCCGAAAAATAAAAAAAGTTCAAAATTAAGGTAAATTTTGGTACTCACAAGTTTTCGCGAAAATATAAATTTGCCCATATCTTTTTATCGTATTGACTCAGGACTTTTTGATTTTTATACACCTAATAGGGACTGTAGACCTCAGTATCTGGTATAAATTTCAATTTGCTAGGTCCACCCGTTCCTGAGAAAATCGGCGGTGACAGACGGACAAGAAAGTGATCTTAAGGGTTCTTTTTTTACCTTTTGAGGTATGGACCCCTAAAAATATCGGTACGTCTAGTGAGAACATGTCATAAAAACTGTTTTGTACTAGACACGAGATATTATCTGTTCCTAAAACTTTGAAAGCAGAAAACCACTGGACGCCGTAACTTTAATCATCGTTGTCAGGCGCATTTGCTTGTCGGTACTTTTCCTCCAAGCAAAGTTCATGTTAGTAAGTTAGTAGACCATTTTTATGTAGATACAGAAGTCTTCCGTGAAATATACTTATTTATGTAAGAGTCTATTCACACACTAGCAGGGCCTGCCGGGTCGTCCAGCGTCCATGCAATGTAACGTACTTGCGAATGCTCGACGCGGTGTTCGAAATAATGCTGTAACATTCCTTGCTGTTTTGCGTTTACTCTACATTGAAATGTCGGATAAAAAGGGTATAAAAAACCTCTTAACGAAGCCGAAAGGCACTTGTTCTCCCCGACATTGTGATAATTTTCTTGTTCTACACCATACCTGGGAACCTTCTAGTTACGGAGATATTGGGGGTCAAAGTTCCAACTTTTTGACAAGTTTTTTTTCAACAAGTTTGCAATGTAGATACGACCCCTTACTATTCAATCCGAGAGTGCGTTACATTGAGTTCTACCAAAGAATATGATTTTGCACCCCAAAAAAAAGTCTTTTCCCAGCAATAATTTTTGCGTAAAGTTACATATTTTGATGTACAGAATGCTTGGTTGACGGCTTCGTGATGAGGTTGTTTAAACCTTGTATAGGTGTGTATATCTCGAAAACATACGCTTTCAAAGACTTTGTGTCATTTAATACTTATTTGTATTGATTCCAGCTATTGATTTAAAGAGGTTATCGTGCGTGGCCAAAAAAATAACGGAGAGTAGGCAGGGCTAGGGTCGATACACCCCCCCTGGTTATTAGTGTTAGTAGCTCTCTAAAATAAGTATATAACAAAGCTATTCATACATATACGAACACCCAGACAGACGGAGAACGGAAGACCCCGATTTAAATTTTTGATAAACTACTTCCTGACTGAAGTTAAAGACGAATTGGCTGCTGTATAGTTATTTTAGACATTTTTTTTTAAATATCCCTTCGATTTTCATTTATCTACATTTTTATTTTTAGTTATAATCTCTCGAATAAGTACCTACCTACTAATTGATGCATCTTGGTTTTTTTTAAGATTACTTTTGGTTATAAATTATTGACGAACCAATCTTGAAATTACATTTTGGATACATATCTCCAAAGGAAATGTGATAATTTGTCTATTATTACTATTTTAAAACAATGCCTTATTTCATATAAACTATCGTTATTGAATTAATAAAACATTGGTCTTGAACAAGGAACTGGAATTAAATCTCATTTGAGGCAACAACTAAGTACTGCTTTCCATATCTCTTAGCAATGTTTTACACACTTTATTTTACTTATTAATAATTATTAGGTCAGCAAACCATTATTTATCTTTACTTTGCTCAAGGGTAGAAAGACAGGAAGATCACTTAGAATAAGTAATCAAAATTTAATCATTACCTTCATAATAGTACATTATGATATAAGTGCGGTAAGTTGAAAATTACAGCCGAGGCGATATTGCTAGCCCGAGCCGTAAGCGAGGGCTACAAGAAAGTAGAGGCTGTAATTATCAAAGCGCACGTATGTCGTATGACGTTTTATAACATATTTGCGAGCAAATAAATAATACTCGGACTTTCTTAATCGAATAAATCTTTAATAACTTGTTATAGCAGTTTAAAAATTTGATCAATTTGTAAAATTGAATAATACGTTGCCAGTTGGCATTTTTAATGTTGTCAAGTTATTATTATTGTATTTTATCCCCCAAAGTTAATTTTATTCATAAAATGTTGACCACTTTTCTGACATAAAAACCTCTACTAAGATTTAAAAAAGTACCTACCGTTCGTTTAAGACGGAGCATCTTGATAAACCGTGCGTTTTACATTACAATTAACGCACGCGAAATTGGTGAATTAAGAGACCCTTTACGAGCAAATGTGTTATAAAATTATTTAACATACTTTAAATGCCAATTGTTGACTTGAAAAGATGGAGTTTAATTGTTGTTATAAAACTCGTGTTATTTTTAAAGGGACCACTATATTGTAATTCGAAAAATAATCTTTCCTAGTGGCCATAATATATTTTGTTGCCATACTTTGTTTTTATGATTCTCCTACTATATTACATTCTTCGAATTCTGTATTTTATTATTTGTAAATTTAATAAAATTGTTTATAAATTCAAGTGTTTCATTGTTGTTACTCTTACTCTACAGGCAACTATTTTGGAATGGTCAACTACAACTATGATGAATGAGGGCTTATGAGGGTCACATGTATAGTGCTGTGAATAACAGCGACTCGCCAATTACAAGATTGGCAGTAGTTCAACGAATGAGGGGCAGGCTGGCGAGCGAGTGGTTGTGATTTCAACCCCATATTAATTTATACCCTCTGTTGCATAACTTCTTTCAAGATTAGATTAGGAATAATAGTAAGTTAAGTGCAATTCAGTCCACAAATTTTTATGGCTGACGCAGATTCTGCAAAGCAGAACACAGCTCCGATGTCATAGCCAAACAAAGATAGTTATTTGGCAGTGACACTGACAACAGCGCTATATTGCGCTCCTCCAGATTTACGACGGGCCTAATATCGTAGCTCTAAATCTGCCTAAACCTACATCGAATTGTTAGTCAAGTAAAAGTATATCGCGCACGCGCCCTCTACGCCAAGCCACAACCTTATATCTACCATTTTGTCACATATTTGTGTCGTTTGGCGTACAGGGCACGCGCTTGTTTGTCACGTATATGTGACACTGGCAGTCAAAAGGTTAGATTAGAACAAAAAACATTTAGGGAAAAATTATTTACAATTTGAACATTGCTAAGTTTATTTAAATAATAATAATAACACACCAGACATTATATAACTGTAACTATTCAATAGTTTTTCTCCCATTCCTCACGTTCTTCTCTCTCCTTCCTGACTTGCTCTACGACTGGTGAGAGGTAAAGCTTGTCTTCATCATACTTGGTCCACTCTTTCTCAGGAAGGATGGTCTTGGTAAGGGACAGTTGCATGGCGCGCACTATGCGGAAGTTGCGCTCATCAATTACGTGTTGGGGGATGCGGCGAAGAGCTTCCGTTACATCTTCGGTTTCGTGGAGGCAGTCGTCCCGAAGGAGACCTGTAATAGATTATTAAAAAGTGTTATTATAATAATAAAATTAATACACAAGTTTTTAATAATATTACGACCATAAAACTCCAGTTAAGAGTTTAGTTGTTTGATGGGGTGAGCCGTTATGAATCCCTTGAATGATTTCTATACCTAACACCCAGTGAAAGGATTTCTTCTTCATTATGATAACTTATATGAATGGTATGGTGTAATGGTATGGTATGATATGGTATATAATGGTTTTGTTCAGGTTACGGGTAGTAGGTACCATTAAAAAATGGTCTGAATTTAGTCATTCAAAAGGGATGCCCATATCATATGATTTTTGATTAACTGCTTTTATAAACCCAATTGAAAACACTACCAATGTTTAACCAATTAACTTGTTCAAAAGTGTTTCTCATATTTTTTATGTTATTTATTAGTATAGAATAACCTTACTGAAAACCCTTTCAATGGGTAACCTGTTCATGTTTTTCTATACTCTAGTTTCATTTTCATATGAATTAAGGATAAAAGCAGACTGCAAGAAACAAAAAAATGGCTTCAGGTCTGTAATTATGTCCAGTTTTACTTGGAGATGTTTGCCCCTTTTATGTGCAAATTGTAGATCTCTGGCAGTCTAGGCTCATTAGCTGTTTCTGTCAAATAGATCTAGATATTCGGTTACTAGCACTCATTAGCTAAATAACAATACATAGTGTTTCAAGTTTAAATTATACAGACAGGTTGTTCTTCATTATGTGCCGTCAAATGCTTTTAAGACTGTCTTTAAAACAGTACCAGGAAATCATTAGTTATTTCAGTCAGATAAACATTAATCTAAGTTGAGTGAACATCAAGTACTGTATACCTTTAACTAACTGTACTGTGTTGTTTCATTTTTTATTTTTTATTATTATTGCAATTGTGTAAAAACAAAAAACAACAAATTGCAATTGTGTTCTGGGAAATAACAGAAATATAATCGACAATGACATACACATCAATAACCTGTGTCTAAAGAGGTAGGTCACCTTATAAAGTGCACACAGAGAAGTTAATTGAAGGAGTAAACGTACCGTATTTGTTAAATCCAGCCATTTTGTAGGCCCATCTTTTCACGCCGCCTGAAAATAAACAAGTTACATAACCATATTGTAACAACTGAAATGGTAGTACATAATATAGTAATGTTGTTCAACACATTCTTGTAATCATTTATGTGTAATACTCACTTAAGGCAACGGAAGTTGTCCTAAAAGCCATTTTTTTGGATGCAGTGAAATCTCAGTTGTTGAAATTATCACAATTTGATCGAAGAACGACCGTGCCTTTTGCGTACAAATTCTGTCAATTAAAATGACATTTACATGACTTAAGGGATAGATGACATTGACACAAGGCTCATCCAGCAGATATTTTACTTGCCATATGAAAATAAAATCAATTCTACTAAAAAAGAAGTTGCCATGATGTTCACCAACAGCGCCTCTCTCCCAACGTCTTTCGAGCACCAAAAAATCATTGTTATTTGTGAAATATTGAAAAGATGTATTTATTCAGCCTCACTATGTACCTCTATTACAGATCAGTAAAAAAAAAATATGTAAAAGCGTTTATTCGTGGTGACATCGTCATAAAATGTTACTTCTGCCAAACTTTAAAGCAGTTTGTTGGCAGATGTACCTCCCATATAAAACATTCTGCTTTTATGTTACCACTACTCTAGGTACTTTTCCATCAATATACCGAACTAAACTACATTAACTAAAACTAAACACTAATATTTTACAATAGCACGAAAGGCTGACCAGAAGTGAATTGAAACGCCACAAAAATTCAAAATGCTATTATATAAATAAAATTAATTAAACTTTATTTTAGACTAAAGTCCATAATTGTGTTAGTATTTTAGTAACAATGATGCTTATGAATTAGGTTAGTATTGTTAGTATCTTAACAATAAACATTTTAACTTAGCTAAGGATACCTATATTGTGGTTTGTTTTTTTTTTTTTTTTTTTTAGTTTTTAGATTTTGACAAACTATACTTAAAATGTCACTTAGGGGATATCTTCCGTGATTATTGTTTATTTTTGAGCTCCCGATATTTCGACGCTATTGCACGCGCCATGATCGCGGGTTAACTGGAGAATGCGGGTGGATGCAAAAATTGTTAGGAGCAAACAAATCGGTCTACCCTCTTTCCCGATCTACGGTGGAGCGCCAACCAACTTTCTTGCCATACCTCCACAATCCACAGCTCCGCTAGGAGTAATAGTGTTCTGTGATCCACAGCATACCTTAGAGGAGTAAAGGACAAGATAGGTCGTTTACTCAGTAAATACTCGATTATGACCGTGTTTACTCCTCACAAGAAATTTGCATAGAGTCTGCGTTCCCTGAAGAATAAGATCCCGTACGAACATCCTTGTGTATAAAATCGACTGCAGTTGCGGCAGTTTATAAATCGGTCAAACGAAGCGAGCTGTCTCATGCCGCATCAAAAAGCACTTAAAGGCTGTGAAAAACAATGATGAGCAGAAATCGACCATAGCTGAACATCTACTGCAGTCAGGTCAGGGCCCAATCATTGGATTGAATTCCAGAAGCCACGTATTTTGTCAACAGACAAACATTATTTTCCAAGGCTGACAAGAGAAGCAATTGAAAACACAAAAATTTCAATCGAGAGGATGGCTTCAAATTGTCAAGGACGTGGAATCCAGTATTGGGTATGCTCAAAAGTAGCAGCTAGCAACATAATAAGGTTGACTCGTAGAAAATGCCTATGGCATTAAGTCCGCCTCTGTATTATGTGCTTGAAGTGTTAAATAAATAAATAATAAGGACTCCACAAAACCACGGTAATATTATAATACAGTACTCCAACTTCATACAAACGGACGAAACGCGAGCTATACCTACGCGCCTCGATCTCGGGGTGCGCTCCGGGCGCATACTCTTTGGTCACGGCTGTACCGCAGTGTCGAACGGACGGTGTGTTGTTTTTTTAACAATAACCGCGCGATTTTTTCTCTAAAAATCAGTTAATATGACGAGTAGGAAATATTGTGCTGTTTTATGTTGTATGAATTCGTCAAAAACGCATCCAGACATAAGTTTTTTTAAATTACCTGAAAACTCTGAAAGGTAAGACTATAAAATAATTTTACTTACTAGTAGATAGGTAGTAGGTACATAATGTGTGTCTTTTTAATGGATAAGTATTTCCTTTTATCTCACGAAAAAAAAGGGGTTTGGATTAATAAATAAAGCGAATAGAGTTGTTTTTTGAATTAAATCTACCAAACAAAAAACAACACGCATTTTTATTGAACACTTCCTATTCAATATACAAAGTATTTCATTTATTTATATAAAAAGGATATTTACAATCACAAAACTAAATAGAAACAGAAAGTAGGCACATGTAATTAAAATGCTGGAGACGGGCAGCCCTAACGCATGTTTACGTACCGCGCGGCTGTAGGCATTTATTTCTATCATGCGGCCGAGTTACACTACTGTATTATAATATTACCGTGACAAAACCTAGTGATACTGTGAGTGTGTTTGGCCGTGATTTAGTGTCGAGTTCTAGTAGTGCGCGTAGCAAAAGACAAAGAAAGAGGGTAGACAGATTTGTCTGCTCCTAACAATTTTTTTTCATCTACCCGCATTCTCCAGTTAACCCGCGATCATCGCGCTTGCAACAGCGTCGAAATATTGGGAGCTCAAAATTATACAATAATCACGGAAGATATCCCCTATGTGACATTCTAAGTATAGTTATGAACCGTGAAAGCAAACAGTGTTTGATAAAATAACCGCAGCAAATTACTAACGGCAACCTTTTTAGATTCATTTCGCTTTAAAAAAAACTATCTTTATTTTACACGGCTTTTTCAGAAAGAGGCTGACTGATGACGTCAGTATAATGAGTTTTGGTGTAGGATTCGTAATGAATATCCACTTCTTGCCACAAAGGCCGTGAAAGTTCCTCTTGTTCCCAACCATTTAATTGTGCGAAACAGGTTTTTCGACTTTTGCAGCTACAAAAATTAAATACCGCATTATACTGGATGCCGAACATGATTTAAAACACAAACTTTTTTTTATTATTTATGTTACAAATGTTATTCTATGGTTTCGCCAAATACTTAGGTTTCTGTAGGGGTTCCGTTGTTAAAAAAGTTTGAGAACCGCTGGTCTAGGGGAAAACCAACCTCGAAAATGTTATCTGCTTCAGCTGCCGTATTCACAACGCTTCGATTCGATTTCGATTCGACAAGTCGTATATTATATCTCGCTCGCTTTCGTAGTCCCTAAAAAAGTTAGACATACGACTTCTCGAATCGAAGTGTTGTGAACTATAGGTATAATGTACTCTGTGGTTGTGAATATGGCAGCAGGATAGATTGGATTGGCACGAAAAAAAGTTATCGAGTTTTGCCATTTCATGCTAACCAAACTTTTTTTTTATTAAGTGAATGCTTCCATATAAAATATAAAAGTAGATAGTCCTAGTCCTGAGATTGTTTTCCTGTAGCTAAAACGAATAATATGCTTATCGCCAGCCGTGGTGGCCAAATGTTTGAAATCATTATTCAAACATAAAAATTATATAAAATGATCAGTCAAAGAAAGCCAATTTTTTCTATTAAACAGACTTGTAAAAAATTAGTTTACAGATGACATTATATCTGGATCTTACTGCCTCATCTCAAAATATTCGACTCTGTGTATATTTCACGCTTCACAGCTGTTTTTTTGAAATGTCATACAGTCATATTGTCAGTGTGTTGTCAAATGTCAATGATTTTTATTTTATGGAATGGAAATTGGGTGAAAATTATCGAAATAATGAATTTATTTAAAGTAATTTTTCAAACGTAACTTTTGAGGAGTGAGAATGGCTTTCAAATCACCCTACTGAGTTAGTTGGGCACTCAATCCTCGAATTAATTGGAGCATCAATTATTGTAAAATGAAATGGTATGTACTTAGAATCCTTTACAATTAATGGTAAGACGTTACACACGACTTATCTGTTGTATTATTAAATGTCCAAGACAAGTGTGATAAGGTTGCGTGCGCGTGGCTACTTCGTGCTTCTTATCAAGTTGTTTGTTTTCTTGTCTTGGACTGAACTTCGAATGACCTCGCTCGACCTCCTAGTTCCCAGTCCGCTTATCATTATCAGTACGAATAAATTCAGACGGCGGTAAGTAATTCATTTAATTCATCAGATACCGTGGTGCGATCACATACTGTTCTCGGTTCTTACTCGACAAACGTCTTTGTAATACATTGTGGTTGTGTAGTACGCGTATAACTGCTATCATCATATTGAATCCTTTCGGGTTTCGTTTTCGTGTGCAATAGTGTAGTGGTTTTTTTGTTAATCCTGCATTCAAGAAGAGGAATGCCAAGTGACTGTCGAGACTGTTTGGGAATTCGTTATCGAATTAATACCCTGCACCAAACGTGGAAGTGGCTGCATCAAACAATCGCCCTTCACGAATATCTGATCTCCCTCTCGTCGGCTGATACTGACGCATCCTGCAGCTGTTCTAAGCACTAGGTTATAATATTCTAGAGACTATTTGAACTGTTATTAGTCAATTTATTTAGGTAACAATAACAATTAAATAATTAACGTTTAATAAACTGTGGTTATAAAGTTCATACAGAAAAGTATCCGTTTGACAATTAATCTTGATAATATAACATTTAAAGATGGCTCAGACAATGATGAAGAAGATAGTCGCAAGCAGTGCCTGCCTTGTGGTGGGTTTAACAAGAAGAACCAGCTCTCGCAGCTTGGTCACTGCAAGCCAGAACTTGAATGCTAAGAAAGAACGCGACTTGCCGTCTGAGAGGGAGATCACCAAGTCTGTCTTCATGTCTCAATCAACTGACATCTACACTAACCTGGCTTTGGAAGACTGGATGTACCGTAACATGGATTTCACTAACCACCATGTGATGATGGTTTGGCGCAATGAGCCATGTGTTGTGATTGGAAGACACCAAAATCCCTGGTTAGAAGCTAATCTGCCACTCTTGAGTGAAAGGGAGATTGCTCTAGCAAGACGCAACAGTGGTGGTGGTACCGTGTACCATGACCGAGGAAATCTCAACATCTCATTCTTCACTCCTCGTGAGAGATATGACAGAAAATACAACTTGGAGCTGATTAAGAGGGCACTCTTCAGAGGATTTGGAGTCAAGTCCGTCATCAATGAACGCCAAGATATGATGGTTCGAGATAAATACAAAGTATCCTTTTTAAATGGAAATCAATGTTTACCCAATGATTGAAACAAAATTTTAAAGAAACTGTTTTTAAATTTTATTGCATTATTGAATTCTATGAGGTTTTGAGAGTTGGTGTAGGATTTATAGTTTTAGTACTTGCCAAAGATTGCTTTACCAATTGTTTGCTCCAGTTGCTAAAAGCACTGTGAGTGAGATCCAAAGTTTAAATTACGGGTTGGGTTGGGTTTCGCATACAATTTAATATTTCGAAATAATTTTAAGAAGTTTTCTGAATTTTTTATGTGTAACAAACTAGTTTCCTTAGCAATCATTCTATCAGGTATCTGGAACAGCTGCTAAGCTAGGCCGTCTGACAGCATACCACCACTGCACACTTCTAGTCAATGCCAACAAGGCAGATCTCAGCAGAGCCCTTGCTAAACGTGAGGTGAGTAAAATTATGACCGAACTAGACCGGTACATACTTATTTGAATTTTTTATGTGACTCTTTCTGGGTGATGAAACTTTATTGATTGGTCCTTGTTGGCAGTTTTAATTTTTAAACTGCCAATATTTAATTTGATTCTCTATAGAATGTCTGCATACTGCATAAAGTTAATAAAGTTTAATTACCCAGATGGTGTCACTGCCTATTGTCTTAACTCTATTGCACTATTATTTCTTTTAACTATCTTCAAAATAACCTTTCTTGTCTTGCCTGTTAAGTAGTTGTTTTAACACTGTTTGGTTGTTGACCTATTTTTGCTATCTATACTTTACTTTAGTATCAGACAAACACAATTAAAATAATTTATCGTTAGACTTTCTGTAACATAGTTATCTCTGCCTATAATATGAACAATTCAAATTGCCCCCTTATGATTTCTCATACCTTAACAGATCTTTATTTATGAATATTCGACATAATTTAATTTAAACCACAATCATAGTCAAATAACAGATAAGTATTCAGTATGCTGGTACCAAGCAGAGGCCCAGTATGCTTTTTTGAATATTCAGTAATGTCACAGGTCGTACATGTTGCATTTCATTGTTTACGTTACGTGTGATTCATCATTTTATGTTGGGGAACAAAAGCGTCTACTGATTTGCACACGACCAGCAATATTCTAGATTACACAATGTTCACCAAAACAATTGTGGTTATAAAACTCATTGTTTTATTAACCTCTTATTTGCTTGTTTTCCACTAACTATTTTTAACTGACCTTGACTTGACAGTCCCCTCCCAGTTCATAAGTTAAGGACCTTTTAATTCTATTTAGCATGGCATACAGACTCAGGCGACGGCGTCAACGCGCTCTGAGGTGGCCAATCTGTCGGACGTGGACAACCGCGTCACTGTGGACAGCCTGCAGACCGCCGTCGGCTACGAGTTCCTGCGCACGGCTGCCCTGACCCTGCAAGACGGCGGCACCAATCAGATCTCAAAGCAACGAGGCTTCCAATTCGTCAATCCTACTGATGAATGGTTCCCAGGTAAATTGAATGATTTAACAAAAACTTCCCATGGTTTACAAAGAATATATTTTTCTCTACTTAAAAGTCACCCAATTTTCATAATCATAATTTGGTACCTACCTATAATAGGTGTAAAAAGACCCTCAACGCCAAAGCAGAAAGGCACTTGTGCACCCCGTCATTGCAATTTTTTTTTTGTTCGGGAACCTTCTAGTTACGGAGATATTGGAGGTCAAAGTTTCCACATTATCACAAGTTTTTTTTTAATACTAGATTGTAGTGTTATAATTTTATTTTAAATAAGTACATGACCCCTGTACACACAGCGACACATCAAGCAATATTTTTCCAGTATTATAAATAATGTGGTCTCGCTTTGTATAGATTTCCCGTACAATGAGAGATCCGTATAAACTGGAAATGTGTAGCTTGATTGGTCGTCGTGCGGACTATTAAATGCATCCATCAGCACAATGTTTGGAGTGCATTGAATTATACCGTAAATCGTGATTTTTCTCACTATAACATTGTCGTTTCCTAGCATTTTTTTTGCATAGACTAGATAGGCTTCGTGAAGGTTCCGTTTACACCTTGTATTTTGTGCAATTAATTAATCATAACAATTTCTCCAGGTCTAGCAGACTTAAGGAACGAGCTTCAGTCTTGGGACTGGTGCTACGGCAGAACACCCGTGTTCACAGTGAGTCGCTCCTTCCCCGTCCCGGCGGAGCTGCTAGCTCCGTCCAAGGTCTACTCGGCGACACAGGAGCTCGTCATCACCATGTCGGTAGAGAAAGGTCTCATCGATGACGTCACCCTCAACATCCCACCAGGACTCGTTGAGTCTGGGTTCCACGGAGAAGCGTCCGTCATCACTCAACTGAAAGGAAAGAGGTTCACCTCCGAGGCTCTCTCCGCGTTGCAGGACGCTATGCTGACGCGTCACTTGAGCTCTGACGTCAGAAAGTTGGACGAAAAGGAACAGTTTGTCGCGAAGTGCTTCGACCAAGTGGTCAACACAGTGTAAATGTCACTGTCTCAGATTATGTACACTTAATGTTGTAGGTGCTATGAGTACTAATATGTTAGATTAAGTATCATTATAGAAAATGTTGTGGTGTCTATAAAGTAGACATTATTTTATATTTTCGTGTTGATTATAATTATAATGTATAGTCATCTTAAATTGTCAACATGAAATAATTGTAATAATGTAAATAGTCTGTACATTGTAATGATATTTTTTATACAATTGAATGTGTTACCCTGACTAACAATATACTTGTCAGCTTCCTGTGTCTTCTAATAACTCCTCAATGCTTGTTAACATGATATTTTTTTTCGTTTTTAACTTCCCGTCTGCACATTCCATTGCTTACGTGTTTCTTTTAATTTAGTATTATATTTATAAATATCTAGACTGTTAGCGTAATATTGTAGGTACATTTTGAAGGATTTTGAATCTCCTACCACAGTTGTATGAAGGCCTACTTATGTTGACTACAATATTGCGCTACCCGGTTAGTTTGTTCACGCGAGTCGCACCCTAGTGCCGAACGCTACAAGAATGCATCATATCATTTGTTTTAATTAATTAAATTATAATTTTGTTACAGAATTAACGTACCCACGTAATGTTACTTATCAAACATTTTGTGTAGCATGTATTACCTATCGTATTGTAATCATTGTGTAGGTTCTTTTGGCTAATTTACCCATTTCATAAACCACGCAACCTTGTTTTTGTAACACCACTCCGAAACGGGGACTTTTTTGTATGAAATGGACTTAGAATAATTTAATATAATTTAGTTTTGATAAATGTAAGTATTTTATAAGTTTTGTTTAGTGATGTCCAAGATTGTGCTTTGTAATAATAACAACATACCTAGAACGCCAAATTAGAGTTTCGTGACTCTTCAGAATTATTTACTTAGTTATAAAAATAATAATTTTAGAAATTAGGCAGTTTTATGTTATTATTATTATTAATGGGAGATTGGATTTGAAAGTTAACTCATTGAAATAAAAATTATAATGAAAAAAAGCTTTTTTTAAAAACACATTCCTTGTGAAATACACTTGCTTTTGAAATCAGTGTGAAATGGCTAAAGTTAGCAAGTCAGGTGTTACACGTCTCAGGGCTAAAATATCACAAATACATACACCATTCAGATACCTACCTAATTATAGAAAAAATCTTGCTGCAATCTCAGAATGGTCCAACCCATATCAGAGCGATGTATGTACCTACTTGTCGCGCAAGTTGCATAACAAATAAATGCCATCAACTTTAATCAGCATAATATTTATATTATCATCACCATAATATATCAATTATTTAAGTTATTCTAACTAACTTGAGATAAATGAGAGACGTCGCGCTAACAAGGTGTAAAAGATCTCCGGTGTATGCGCATCGCGCACTACGCATACAAATCAGTGCTATACTACTGGAAACGTGCACTTGTCCTCGCACAACTAAAACTCGCTTGGAGCCTGGGCTCTTCCTCTCGCTTTCTGAAGAATCGCGGTGGTGGTCGGCGTCCGCGCAGGCCTGCGCAGCCAGTCTGCGTTCGTTCACAGAGGCGCGCGCGCATTCGCCGCCATATTGTATTTACATTCGTTACCATGACGACCGCGTAAACACCAACTCGTACGTTTTGATTGAACTATACCGGTAAAGTTTAGTTGGCTTATCGGTTGTAATATCAGACTGAAAGTGTTGTGGGTCAGTTACTCTATGATAACAGGGTTTACCTGTATTTTTTTTTCGAATAAAAGTAAGTATTCAATCTTTTAAAATTATATTTTAAACCCTGATTGTTAACATTTTGCAGCAAGGTAAAGTGCCAGGTATCTCGCGTAAAAAGTAAGGAATTTTTATTTGTTAGGTATCAGAAAATAAGTGGGTAGGTACTCAAAATACTAGTCTTAATAATGATATCTTTTGGAACCTTAAAAGGTAAAGATTCCATTATCAGTTCCATTGCAAGAACTTGATAGTCCCCAGAAAATTATGTTTTTGTGCAAGATGTTTCTCCATCAATTTAATAATCCCGAAAAACTACTCATTCAGTCATTCTAGAAGATAAGAAATATCATAATTTAGGTATCTATTCACGTGTCTGGTAATACTCACACCGTGTTGTATTTTATTCACATTACCTAGTTAGATATACAATTATATCTACATACTTAATTTGAGGTGAAGGTTGAAAGTTTTGGTTTTTGTAACACACTCGTATTTGCACCTAATGATCTTTTTTCTAAGTTCTGGCAGATTAAGTTAAGAAACCATGGCTACGTTAATTGTTCCTTTATTTTGCTAGTACCTATCAGAAAAAATAATGATCTTATTAGGTGATATACATTAATTAGACTTACCTACCTAAAAATAATGTAACCCAAAAATATCTAACGCCTGTGTAATTTGCCTGATGCTAGGTAAGTTTTAAATATCTGTTGGTAGGTAGGTACACCCACTATGTTGTTAGTGACTCTATCAAGAAGTCCTTAACCGGACGTCGAACCCAAACTTGCATGCACAACTACCGCACATGCGATGTCCTAATCAAACATCTTATATGAAAAAGATGATTTCTGAAATGAATGATTTGATTGCATTGGGCAAGTGTTTTGCCATGAGCAACTCTACTTTTTCCTGAAGGATTTGTAAAGCGTTCTATAATGATTATAGGCGTCACGCATGATAAATATTGTGAACATCACAAAAAAAAACATAATGAGTCATTTAATCCAAAGCAAAACAAAGGTTTAATAGCATTCCCAAAGTTCCCTTCACATAAAACTATTAGCAGAAACATTGACTATACTAGTAATAGTCTATTGTCCTTGATTCTAATGAATTAGCTAGCTTCCCGCTTAGAAAACGGGCATCCTTTTTATTCCGGCAAATTGTTATCACGCAGACCGATGTAACAATTTCATAGGGATTGCAACACTCGGCGCATCGCTATTAATTGCATATTAATATTAAACCGTTAAAACAATTTGAAACTCGATAATTAAATTGCAATTACACGTGTTTCCAACTCAATAATCATGCATAATAAGGTATTAACTGAAGAATTAACATTTTCCGATAGGTAACATTGAGGAACTTTTCACACGACCGGAACCTCTGAGATTCTGAAACGAGACTTAAATGAAATGATTGTGCTGCCACAGATACTAACGTAGTTAGGTAGTCTTCCATCTTTTTATTCAGATAAGAAAAATACAAATGGGCCTAGTAGAGCTCTGTCCACTAATTGTACCTGTTAAGAGTTTTTAAAGACCAAAGAGTATTCACTGTTTTGGCAAAACTGTTCTTGAAGTAATACAAACCAATGCAATGGAAACACTTTAATTTGGACATTAAGTAAGTAGAATAGCATTTAATGCGTAACAAAGTGTGCTCTACTAAACGTAGGCGTATTAGTTACATCGTCAAATACGTATTTGAGCATTACATATTTGTATAGGACGCAAGATTAGCTGACAGTTAGCAACAAACATGGGTACATCGGTATTCGTTGCACAATTATTGTCGGTAACATCGCATTACGTAAGGCTGGACATGGCGAATTCTTCGAGCGAATGGCTGCAGATGTGTCCTAAGTACTTAGGTAATGGCTACTGTGGTCATTTTGGAAACAATAGAAACTATCTCTTTCACTATAGTGAATACGAAAGAGGTGGCGATGGCGTGGCCTGGAGTCCTGGACGCATACGAGGGTTGGTTCGAGGTAGTGCCGGACAAGGGTTTATGGAAAGACTTAGGGGAGGCCTTTGTCCCGGTGTTGGGAATCATGGGCTAGAGGTTTTTTTTATGATGGATACTTTTTCTTGCCACCTGTAGATTTTATTCAAGATTTCTTCAAGATTTCTTCCTGTTGTGATAAATGATAAATGATGTTTATTTTGCAAGTAGGTTTTTACAAACACTTTTACACGTCATTTTTTTTTAAACTAGATGGGGCCGGTGTTTCGTTCCTGACTACTCTGAGAAGAAACAGCCGAAACAAACTCAGAGGTCATAGTCTCTTTTGAAGTCCAGACATAATTTTGCTCAATTCACATTAGGACTATGCAGATTAGTGTCTAAGATGGTCTTTTGAAGAAAGAACCACACAGATTTGAGTGAACCTGTCCAGTCAGTGCAAGCATTTGTCAGTTATCGTGTAGCTCGACTCAAGGAGCTCAACGAAACGACGAACAATACCAAAGAAAGGACATTTGGGTAGGTCGCTTATAGTACTCAAACTGCCAGACAGTTGTGGGAAAAAAAAGAAAACAAACAAAAAAAATAAAAATGAAACCCACATGGTCCCCACATTCATAATAATCAAATAAAATTAAGTAATAATAATAGTTTAAAAAACAATGTCAATAAAAATCACAAAAATCATATGTAATAATAATAAAAAAGTAAGATACGTAAATATTCCTGTCAAATCAGTAGGTAAATGTAACATAAAATAAAAAGTAAAAAATAATAAAATACTGTGTTCAAGAGTTTCCTGTAGCTACCTATATCGTTTATTTAAGGTATATTGCCGTTACCGAAAATGATGCCCCATATTTTAGCGCTAGAAACACCATTTAAGACACTATTTACTACTACTAACACAGTATTTACCTAGATATTATTATGATGTGGGATCTGACTCGGGCGAGAACTATTGAGTTGGATTCGAATCTTTTCTCCATAAAGGTACTCTTTTCATCACAGATTGAATAAGGGAAAAGTTAGCCTTTTTGTACCCTGTCAAAGTTTAAGGTACATATATTCTATAGAAGGTAACAGTATATCGGACAGTAATTGAAGTCGTTAGAAACTTGCAGGAAGAACGTGCAGCCTGCACAATCGACTTTCACCGTGCAACATCTTCATTCCGCATTTAAGCGTCTCGTTACAATAACCATTTTCCTTTTAACATATTATGTATGTAGCCTACATAATCTGTATTCAGCCTTGATGTATTTCTACAATCGAAAACTAAAGTTCTCTGAATGAAATATCTTAGACCCGAAACAGGAATCTACGAGTATTCATAAGGTTTAATTGTTCCGCCTCACTAGATTATTTTCGTCGACTTCCACTTCTCAGTTTCACTTCAATTCCGCCAGCAATATCTTATATTTTCCGACTCAGTTTTTGTGATCAACATACAATAAATGCCTGGGGGTTTAAAAAGGCAGGAATCATAGTTCTAGGAATTTAAATGTTCAGTTAGTGAGCGCGCGCGCCGGTTGCGGGAATGAGCCCCTGGCCATTTTTTTTTCGATATGGTGTCTCGCAGTTCAACCTAGAGGTTGTCGTCTGCATAACCGGACCACCCCTGGCCACGCTACCCGCTCGCTTATAGAGGCTCGATCACATGCTCCGGGCTTTCTGGAGGGGTATAGGTTGGTGACGCAGCTAACACGGCCTCTCCTGACGTGCCAGCGTCCTCGCAGGACTAGTATAAAAAACATTACAATTCAAAAAATGGGATAATACGCAGTTATTATTCTGAATTGTCACTTTGTGACCGTTTTACGACTAAAAAAATAATAAAAACCGGTTTTGTATTTGGTACAAAATTATCCAACACCCAAGTTCAAGGACTGTTACTGCTAAACTAATAAAGTTATCTTAACCGCTATAGTGTTCCTTTAAAGTTGAAATGCACTATCATTACGAATTTTCCCAGATTTTACAATCCAACAGTTTAGCTTTTAGATTTTTAGTGGAACAAAAATTTGCACTTTAAAGTTTTTTTTTGTGTATTTAATATGTTTTTTTATTTTAAAAGACCTATTCAACGATACTTCACACAATGGGGCAGATGACAAAACAAATATTCATCCCACTTCACATGTAGGGGAGCTACCGTAAAAAATAATAATTTCCAAAATTTTATTTTACCACTTTGTCGGCGTAATTGATATGCATACCCCTACAAAATTACAGCCTTTTAGTACTAACGGTCTCTTAGCAAAACCTCGGACACACAGACAGACAGACTTGACGAAACTATATGGGTTCCTTGTCAGGACTACGGAACCCTAATAAATATGATCATGCTCATCACACAAACATTTGCTCCTACCGGGACCTTAACATACTCAAGCGCGTTAGTTTTTATAAGTTTTATAAGTTAGCTACAAGACTTACCTACAAGACATGTATAGGACACTTTTACTAGTAATCTCTAAATCTAATAGTACTTTATAAGAGCGCTTCATGATCAAAAAAGCTTATTAGCTACCAGATCAAGAAATTTATTAGTAAACCTACAAGACCAGGAAGTAAATAAAGCGCATCAAGTGCGAACGCAGGTGAAGTAAATGAGGGTTCCGCGACCAAAAATATATCCTCAACCCTAGCCCCAGTGGCGTAGGTAGCTTGGGTGGCACCCGGTGCAAATATTGTAGGTGTCACCCCAAAAATCAATCAAAACAGTAAAAAAAAAATATGTTTAAAAATTTACGTTTACAAATATTTTTTAATATGTACATTATTTTATTATTAATCAACGATGTGAAAATAGGCGTAGGTATACCTACGGTCATAGGCGCCGCGGCAGGATTATTTTATTATTATTTTAGTGCATCTCGGTTCCATTAAAACAAGCTCGACAATTTTTTCACTCCTCGGATAAGTTAGATTTTCGTTTGTCTACCTATTCATTCAAGGGTGTTGTCGATTTATACAGAAAAGCCTATCAATCGAAAAAAATAAGATGTTATAGCGAGCGTAGCGAGCATGAAAATTTTAGCACCTGCCTCGAACTTAATAGGTTTTCTTTTGCCCTTAAGTATAGAAATAGGGCTAATTGTGCCTAATATATTTTTTATAAAGAAAAGCTTATAAACGCAAAGGACATATTAAGACAACTGAACGAGCGAAGCGAGCTTGAATAATTTAGGATATTCTCGGATGTAATATAATTGGGTTGTTTTTGTTCATACAAACAACTACAATGATTGGAGTACGAGCGAGCCAAGCGATCTCGAAAACTATAGTTACCCAAGATTTCGCACCCTCCACCTGCCTAAAGCCCTGACGATGGGTAATCTGCCACTGTTTTACGATTTTTATAGGTGGCACTAGTGATGTTCACGGGGGTGGTACAGGTGTCCCTGTGTCACCCCCAAGTGGGTGACACCAGGTGCGGGCCGCCCCCGCCGCCCCCCTCTAAATACGCCACTGCCTAACCCTCCACTCAAAAAGTGAAGAAGTTGAAAATTGAGAAGCAGAATACGATTTACATATCGAAGAAACCACGGACTATGAAAAAAATCTTGAATTGTTTAAAGATATGCAAAGCTGGGGCTATAAAATTTAATATACTGAGGTATATCGAGGTATAACCTAGCCCCTAAACGAACTATCTATATTTTGAACAAAAGATATACAACCATCTTATTAATTAAATCCTAAAAAAAGTAAATTCAAACATTAGCAGGCATATTCCAAGGGAACCCTAATTTGTTTTAAAATGGAGGCGGATGGCTGCTATAAGTACTAATTTACCTATAAAGTACTTACTTACTTGCTACAAATACTAATTTACTTATAAAGTTCTACAAAGTACTTAATGAAGAGCAATTTCAAATTATAGCGAATATTCATTAAAATTGATGAAATATTTTATTTACAACAATATACTAATGTGCTATTTTTCGGAGGGGATTGTAAAAACTAACTAAATTGCGGTACGAATTTACAGAAAAAATGACTTTCCCCACGAGTTCATACACTATATTTACGATATATATTTTGTAATTAATATTCTACAATACAAAATGATGGTAATAGAAACTTATGTTTTTATTATGTATTTACCACAAAACATTTTGTTACCACAAAACAACCTGAACAAAAGAAAATACTTATGTACAACTAATATCTATGTACGTAACTAGTGCATTATAAACAAGATTGCACTAGTAAGATACTTATGTCAGATATTAACAAGAGCGTTTGTGCTTGTAACTGTGTAGTATCAGATCATTATATAAGCTATTGCGCTTCGTCAAGTATATTATAGGGCTCAGGAACATTTAATAAGTTGATTATAATTTAGTTATAGATATAAACGCTCCTATAACTGCGCCCAAATACAGGCTTGTAGCGTATTATAAACAATTTTTAAGTAAAAATAAATGTAGTCTTATGAGCGTCATAAGTACTGATTTTGCTAGTTTGGTGTAGGTATACTCTCGCCGAGACACTCCGAAGGAGGCCAAGTGCGAGAGTGTATAGAAGCATTGGTAGAGCAGCTCTCGTCTAATAGTTGGTGCCAGTTAAGATGAGAATGGCGGTCATTGACCCACCAACATGATTGTACTAAACTTAACTTAACTTTGAAACCGAAAATTAGCCTGTTCAAGTCTGGAATCGTCATCTATCGTGATCTTCAACATCTTTTGTTATGAAAAACAATACATGGTTTAATTGTTTTGGTTCGTACGAAGAGATATTAGGGAAAGGGCAATGACCGCTATTCTCATCTTAACTGGCACTAACTATAACTAAGGTGTTCTTCGCTTGCTCGAGAGTTCGAGAGTGTGCAGCCACCATTACTGATGTAAGTGCCCAAAGATATTGGCCCAGTCACGCGCATAGGCTACGTCTGTATGCATAATATGAAATAATAAATAGTGGTAAAGAAATCGCCTCGTAAATATCAGTTGCATCGTTACCGTTTTATGTAAGCTCTGCTCGGATTAATTACTTTATACAGCTGGATTTAATACCATGGGAAGCGATTTCTTGATCCTGAAACTGTCGAAACCTAAGTTTAAAGTGTGTACTTCGTATTAGGCAATGGTACAAAACAAGTGTTTAGCGAACATCTGCGTATTCATGCATACGACGCCGAGCGACGTCTAAGAGACGTTTACGTGAATCCTACGAGATGCTACGTGACGCTACGAGACGCTACGAGACGTCTGCGAGATATCTACGAAACGTCAGACAGTCACAGCTTATCAGACATGTCAAAGACGCTTACGATTTTATATTTTATCAACTGATGTTATGTGCCGAAGTGGATAGATAGGCATGTCGTGTTGAAATTCACATAAAATTTTAATGCAGTTGTGTCAAAATCTAAAATAATAAAGTTGACAATATTTATTTTCTACAAACAACTATTCGTTAACATAGGTAATGCATTTAATATTTAAATAGCATCCACCAGCCAGTATAATAAAATGTTCGATTTTTAACGAAGCTCCGGTCAAAGTTCAATGTTACTTACATTCGAATCAATCTGTAAGAGTTAAACGGGTCTTGTTAATACAGTCGTGACGTTACGGCCATCCGTAAGTAACTATGGCCATCAAGCCATGCGCAATCATATACATTTTTATGGAGGTATATTAATGGCTATTAAAAGCCGTGAAACGTTATTAAGTGATTACCTATTACGTGAGCTTATGGTTTTAATTTGTATGAGTGAAAAGCTTTTAATGGAGCGCTAGGATATGAAACTCTCGGTTATGAGATTAGGAATAGTGATTAGTCCACTTATTTGGCTCTATTGTTGTATGTGGCTCAGACAATTCAGTTTACCACTACTTAGTACGTGTGTACTTCTTAGTGTTACTGCTGGAATACTGGAAGGAATGGGGCTTTGCCTTGGAGACAGCTCAGGCTAACAAAAAAAAAAGCTGGAAATATCCAAATAAGTATTTGGCAATACTTAAAATGACTTCGCCAATAAATCAGATTAGGACGGGTGATTAGATCTGTGTAATTTCGTCATGTCAAATAGATAAATTACGAACTTAGTAATATTCTACATGATTCCATTAAAATTTCATAATAGGTCTAAGTAGTGATGAAATGACCGTTCAATGACTGTTAACTTGAAAAAGGTGCAGCCTGCACCTCATTCAAGTGCGGGCTATGACAGAAATGAGTTTGATGACAAACTTTTTACCATTGTATGGTTGGTTAACTGAACGATAAATTAGCATCAATTGTAATGATCAGAGGAAAGAGGGAATGGTGGACTTGGACTGGAGTTTTGGTTGGATGTTTATACAATATGGGAGGTCCTCATTCCAACAGATCGTGAATGTAGGTAATTCGCATAATATAGCTAGCTCTGCTCTCTGTATATTTGGCTTAGGTATCAACAGGATAATCGTGGTTATTAATTTTACAATGTTGCTGTAATTAACATAATTATTATAATTGGAGAGTCAGCTGTCCACATAAATGATTGATTAATTATTATTTATCTAGTCAAGATTTTAGATATCTAACCCAATTCAATTATGCATCCGTTGATGTTTATCTTTTGGTTTTTATCAAGCAGCTAAGTATGTAATTTTTTGTCGACTGTCGTGACAAATATAATAATTAAAACACGTGACAATATTATACTAATATTTGCATTAAAAATTTAATTAATTCTTCACTTAAGAAACATTGTCACATTGGTACGAATAATTTAATATGTCTGAATTAGTTGACCTCTAGGCCAAATAATTAAACCTATTTGAATATCGAATAAACTGTAAATATTTATTTTTATTCTGTTACAGAACAGCAAAAACTAGCCTAACACAAGGATGGAAATGGAGAAGGACAAAATTGTATTTAAGGCAAGTCTAGATTTAGTCGTTTTAAACAACTTGTTATGTTTTTTTGCTCTAATTTCACGAAACTATTGCACTTTGTTTTTATCTTGTGCCATCGTTGTCAAGAAAACGCGTGAAACCGGTAAACATCCGTGTCGGTTAGTTTTTTTCGTTTAGTCGAGTCACATTGAACCAGCCAGCCGGCTATTGGGACGAGCTGACCACATTACCGTTTTTATACGCGGTTTGATACTGCAATGTTTTATAGCAAGTACTTAGGTCTAACTAGAAATATCTGTACAAACAAACTAAATCGTGACCAACGTGTCCTTAACTTCCGTATGGTTTTAGTCCATATTTGGATATACCACATTCGAAGCAGAAAACACTTTGGATCGACATCCAAAGTGTTTTCTGCTTCGAATGTGAAAACACTTTGGATGTCGTACGAGTAATTGAAAACATGAAGAAAATCCCTACTAATATTGAATCCTTCGTAGTAAGTTTAAGCTCTATAAAAGCTCTGCCTTATTCTGTGTCACATAAATAAGGGCTAATGTAATGTTATTAAAAGCAACACTAATAGCAGTGTCATTTATCAAATGAAAACCACTTAAAAGGCACTTGTATGAACTTCATAGACAATAGAGCAGTTTGTATGCAAATCAAATTGCGTACATTATTTCTAAGACAATTCAACGCGTGATCGGCATGCGTTTTCGTGATCACAATTTTTATCTCGTACCTAAATCTGTTTAGTTTATTTATGGAAATTGTGTAAATTTACGTACACCTGTGGTCAGCAATCACAGATTATGTTGCAATAATAGACCGTCTGTACTCTATGCCTGCGTGTGACCAATGCGACAGGTTGCGGAGGCCGATTCTATTAGCGGACCAATGATGAATATCTTTCGACAGTTTCTATAGATAGATTCTCACTTTCAACCAACCTTAAGATTCCGATGCTTTACTTCCTAACGGATAGTTATTGCACACCAGCATCAGCCTCCATTGAATTCCTCAACCCACCGTGGTGTATGTGCTCATAGTAGGGCATGTCGTGCGCCTGTGACATTCCACTCATGCCATACCTACTCATTAGTCGTCATCAAGGCTTCCCGTTCACTATCGTGGGTCCTACCTGGTCCTGTGCTCGCCTTCATGCGTATTTAGATACCCTAATGTTATTAGCCTTCGCGAATTAAAGCAGGCTTCAATCAGGCGGCCATTACTTATGTAATCTGTTGTGTTAGAGTGCAATCAGCAATACAAGTCTCGTGTCGTTGAGCGGCAAGCGAATGAATTTGTTTCTCACATTTTTGTTGTTTCATAAACTAAATACGCCGAGATGATTGTGGGAAAGGTATTTGTCCCCATTAGTTTTTGCTTATTCGGATTGATCGTCGCGCGGTGCGGCAGGTTGTGCCGCAGCTGCTAGTGACGTCGCCTCGGTGATCCGCTCGACATGAGGAGAGATCGGAACAGGTTCGATGTCACGGCTGTCGTCGTGGGTCAAGGTGTCCGTAATCAGGCGCTGATCCCGAATACGAGTTTCGACGAAACAAGGTCACGTGTTCATTGGAGAAAATTGCTGTAAGATTTGTTCAACACCTTCACTGTGCTTTGTAATCTTTCGAATACATGAATTAGTCATTCATTCATGAGGTCCGACTTTAGGCTATGATTCCTCGTCGTTAGCTGTCTAAATTACTGGTAGTTTAGGCAAACCACATTGTCTAAGCAGATAATGTAATTTAGCACTGGATGCAATCATTTAATCACATACGATAAATCAGTGAGGGCACAAAAACTGGCGGAATGTTAAAATATACAAGAGTGTTTGATTAACTGCACCGTTTAGTTCCGACAGGGTTTTTATTCGGCATTTGTTAGTTATAACGTGGAAGGTAATATAAGGAGTTGGGCAAGCAGAGCGTGATCGTCGGCAGCACGTCATCCGGCAGGCGAGAGTATACATCACGACTGTTTCGTGGCTCGACGTAACAGAGCCGGAGCGGCGGCGCCGGCCCTCAGCACTGACAACACTTTGACACACTGAAGATGACATGACATGGTAATCGGAGCTACCAAGGCTGATATTATGGTCTTCTAAAGAGTTGTTAGTGTCATGTCAAGTTATTTGTACTTAGGTTAATAGTTACTTAACGTTGCCTCATTGATGAGTAAGATTTGTAAGCAATCGATCAAATAGCTTTAAATCTGGTACAAGTGTTACAAGAGTTTAGTTCCATTATGAAATTGACGTGATCTTTTAAGCGATGCTAAAGTCCTTCGTATTTGTATAGCTACCTATGTACCTGGACCCATCACATCCGATTCGCGCAGGAGTCCCTCAGGGATCTGTGATATCCCCATTAGCCATCACGCTATATACCAGCGATATCCCCAAAAACAATTCAACCCAATTAGCCCTCTTCGCCGACGATACGGCCATCTATTATTCTGGTAGAAGCTATCCCAGCATTACCCGCATTCTCCAAAAATCCGCAAACGCCTTAGGCGATTGGTTCCGGAAATGGAGAATCGAGGTCAATCCCGACAAGAGCCAGGCGGTACTTTTCTCTAGACCCCGTCGTCTCCCCCCCATCCCTCAACCGATCACCATGTTTGGCAAGCCGATCCCTTGGGAAAAGCAAGCCAAGTACCTGGGAGTTATCTTAGACCAGCGCCTAAACTTCAGTGAGCACATTAAGACGGTGCGTTCGCGTGCCGCCTTCGCTCTCGGTAGTCTTCACTCTGTCCTGAACGCACGTAGCAAATTGTCACTTAGGTGCAAATTGCGTATTTACACCGCGTGCATTAGGCCTATCATGACATACGCATGTCCCGTTTTCGCGCATACCAAACCCTATCACCTCCATAAGATGCAGACCCTCCAGAACCGATTCTTACGAAAGGCCACGGGTATGTTAGGAATGAGCAACTCCATGTTGACCTCAAGATCCCCACCATAGCCCAATTTATGAAACGCCTAACCAAGGGTTTTTTCGATAAGGCCGAAAAACACCCAAACCAGGGGGTTTGGGTGTTTTTCGGAAATCAGGGGATTTCCTCAGCAGCCAATTACGCCCTCTCCAAGATATCTAGAATTCGCCGTCCTAGGCTCACTCTTGCCACACCCGATGATCCCATCACCCTTCTCCAAGAAAGTTGTAGGGAAACCAGCACATTACTCAAAAACAGACACAAGAACCGATACAAACCGCGAATCCGGCCCCGCCGCCGAGGCCCTCCGCGACCCCCCAGTAATATCACTGCCCGACCCTTGCTCGACGAGCCAGCCCGCGACGCTGAGCATGTAACGACCGATTCCCCAATTAATGATCCGACCCAGCCTGTTGTCCCTTGCTGCCCTCTTATCAATGACGCACTAAGCCGAGGCCCGAACCCCACAGGGGGTGCCCTTAGTGACCGTTCATTTAATTTAAATCCTTAGTTTGTAAGCCCTGTCTGGGGGCCTTAAAGTAATTTTTGGCCACCACAGGATTGTCCGGTTAAGTAGTAAAGCAACCTTAGCGCGTTGCAACTGCGAGTGGTCCCTCCTAAAAAAAAAAAAAAAAAAACCTGGACCCATATTAAAGGGGTAGAACTCTGTGTAAGTAATACTAGTCAAATATCATTGCGGTGATACCAGTCTTTCGACAGGTTTCGGCACAATCATGTATAGGTTCCAATACATTCGCATATTAATTACTTGTAAGGTGTATAGGTCTATTGTATTCTAATTTATCTAGCCTGGTCGTTATACGAAGGCTGATCTTGTCACGACTGTGTCCCTATGACAGAGCAAGATAAACTTAGATCAGCTACTAATTCATGCACGAAATGATGGATGTATCAGACATGAGCCACTCATGTTATTCAATCATAGATTTATTAGGTGTTAATACTGCTAATAATTGCTTCCGCCAATGAATTACCTATCACGTTACTTACCTAATTATTACCTAGACAAATTACAAAACTGTTAACTTATTACGTACTTTAGTGTCTTAATAAGGCTAGTAGACACATCAGAATTATGAAGTCAGTTGTTGAGTTATGTAAATACATAGATAATAATTATTATTTTAGCGGATGTTTTTCTTCCTGTCCGTTCGAGTGGTAATAGTGATATTTATATCTCGAGTGGATGACACGCGATACTAGAAAATCCTTTCACTTTCAGTGGCCTAACCGCGATCGAAATCAGCTTTTAATACTTACGTGAGTGTCCCTTACCTACTTAATTATAACAAGATCCAATAAATAAATAATTAGGTATATTGAATCTATCATTGTTTCCAGTTTTCAAGATAATCACCACTAATATTTTTGAATGATAAAATATTGTTTCCATCTATAGACCAATGAAGATTTGATTTCACCGAATGTCTGTCAGATCTGTTTAAGATTCGGGACAAGTCACGCTTGTACCATTATGTTTTTCAAAGTCAAAACATATATAATAATAGATCAGTAAATTCGGTTCATATAATTTAATAACATATTCCTTGCGACTTTACAATGGAATCTTTATGCGTGGCCCTGACATTTCAGTGGCGTTTAGATATTTTTTCGGTTCAGTGATCACTGAGAATTGATTGCCCTTTTTAGTTAGAGAGATGTATGATGTAATGTGAATGTAGGAATCCCGTCATACAATTTACAGGTGATTTTTTTTTATTTTGATGTTTACGAGATATGACAGTTTTACGAAATATATAATACAACGATATACCTTTTTTGGTGCATGGCTAAATTTGGAACATTTACAAACTGGATCTTTCTAAATCATACGAGCGCCAAAAACTTTCGGGGACAAATATAATGACCACCAAAAATAACTTTGTGACCAATAACATCTATTACCTAAAATAATAGCAATCAGCAAAAAAATTAAACATTACCCAAAAAATTAAAACCAAAAATTACAATGGTACAACTTATTTTAGTCATGATTGCACTTTAAATTTTATTGTAGGTACTATGAACCCAAATTTAGTAAATTGATCACCAAATTTTGATGAGCAAATTATTGCGCTATTTCTACCGAAATACACCGTTTGATTGTCATAAAATGTTGCTATACTACTCACCACCACCTCAGCCGAAAGACGTCCACTGCTGGACATGGGCCTCCCCCAAAGGGGGGATTTTGCCATAATCGTCCCGCTTGGCAGGCGGGTTGGCGATCGCAGTTCGGTTGTAACAAAAGCACAGAGAACGCTGCTGCCCATTCTCTGGTAAGTCCCTTAGTCGCCTCTTACGACACCCACGGGAAGATATGGGATGGTGCTATTCTTCACGTCCGACACCATACAGACACTATACTACCGACGCTACACTACCAAATATCTTTTATGGGCGGTATGGGCACCGGGCCGTAGGCCGACGAAGGAGACCGGCGGAGGCCCGGCATCGGCACCTCGGGGACAGAAGTCAAAGAATGTTATTTAATATACGAGCGAAACGAGCGCGCGTCATGGAGTCGTAGCAGGTGCTAAAATAAATAAAAAACATTTCTGCAAATAGCGTTAATCAGTATATGTATTTTGATTTATTTAGTGTGCATAATTTGTGTACAAGTCAGTATTTTTGGTTTAACTTTGAAATACTTTGTTCGAAAAAAAGGGAATATACTGACATCGATTTAATTACATGCCAATGTTAATTACAAAGAGTCTGATTTTTAAATTTGTTTAAATTTTATGAAAAGGATTATTTTAACTATAGGAGTTGTTTATTTTTTAACCTAAATTTTAGTTAATTGTAAACCAAAACTTTCTAGTACAGTTGTATAGTCAGCGCCAAAAAGACATAAACACGGAGCCATTTCATTGTCTACAACCACTACAATGTAAAGCTACAAAACATACTTAAGTACTTAGTTAACAATTCATTTCCTACACAGGCAGGACGTAGACAATAAAATGGTTCCTTGTTCGTGTTTACTCACATCTTTTTGGGGCTGATTGTACCACTGTAACTTGAAATCAAACTGTTTACCCAAACGTTACGTTATTTTATTTCCTGTTAACATTCCGCATAACATTTCCTTTTGGCACAAAATCCGTAAAATAAGTTGATTGCTTTCATTAATTGCATCTTCTTAAGAAAATCTCCTGAGAGATCGGTATTTTCCTTTCCTTTGTTGCAAATACTGGCGAACTACTTACGTATTTAATTAGCTGGTGTAATAGATAGCGCATTCACTGCTGACGATTTCCTACTTGTATCAGGGTATATAACCTTCATACATTATAGATAGAACACGCCCATACACCTTTATTTGTAACTTGTATCAGGAACTAATCTCCAACTAATATTTCGATATGTAGGTACATAATTGTTTGGTATTTGCAAATCATCTCGCATTTATCTTTGTTTCTATTTTTAATAAGTATTTATTAGTTGACGTAGAGCAAAATCTTGTTATTGTATTTAAATAACACGTTCGATTTTTAAATAACACGTTTGATTCTAAAGTCTACTTCTGATTATTTTGCGGAAAATAATTATATTAGTATTCTTTGTACCTAATGTTTAGGACGTCCAATATCTGGAGAAATCAATCGAAGCGCTTTTATGAAACAGTCTTCTACACTTACAAATATTCACGTAGGTACTGCAAGAAGTGCGCAAGCACTAACCACACATGTCTGTTCTAACATGAACAACAAAGCACTTACTTATTCATCTAACTACATACAACAGTTCCAAGAGTCCTCAAAGATAAGAGCCGTCACAATAAAATATGAACGGAAAGTCTTAGGGCTCAATGTCTCTAACTAGTTCATTTCTCCGACTGTTCATTAAATCACATGTCCGGTATCAGTCCGGCCTACTTGCAGGAGACGGACTTATCTGATACGAGCTGTTTATAACAGGTCCGATTTGTAGACCGTGCCAAACAATATTATGTTATATAAACCGATAATATATATATTATATATTGATTCTTTTAATTAACCTGAATGCTTTATCGCCGTTGATTTTAGATTCGGTGTGGCAGAACGAGATAATGAAATTATATATCAGTCTGATAATATTCTTCAGTTTATTTTCCACATAATTTATCGTTTAATAATACATAATTATTATAAGATCTATTGTTGAGAATTTGTTTTTGTTATGATTTACATTTAGCATAAAATCTTTAGCAAAACAGACAACAAGAAAACTTTCACTCTAAAATACTAAACTGATTGAATCTCGTTAGCAAAATTTATGAGTATCATAAAACGACGCCTCGTCTTTTGCATTACATTAAAAAAGTAAAATATTACTTCTGGTTCTATTGTAACACGGCATTCTTCCAATTTTCCTTCTTTAATGACTTTTTCGTTTTGAATTTCGTCATTAAACCGTGTGTTGAATTCACATGTGTGAGTCAGCCACCTGGACATGTCTTGCTACGATTTATATTGTAGTGGAGCTTTCAGGTGTAATGTTGGACAATATTGTACAATGGACAGATTGCGAAATGTTCCTGTTTGTTAACTGCCCACTTGTACTGTGACATATTAAACCTGTTGACAAAGTATTTAACCTAATAACATTTGATTTAATAGCCGTCCTTCGTTTAATGGGAGTTTAATCATGTGCAGTTCATATTATTTACGAAGAGCGTTCATTGCACTTTCAAAAACAGCACACCCCCATATAATTAACGTAGAGGGAAAACGTAAGTTCATTAAAATCAATCTACCCCAACGGGCAATAACTAGGGCAAGGCGGTGATTCTATCCGCCATCGCCACCTTATGTAAACAACCTTGACGTTATGCAGGTGACTGAACCGCCACCCTGTATTCAGACCGTTCTGTGGCTGAATAACAGACAAAACATATAAGAAAGACCACGCATATATCGTTTGATGTTCACGATTGCAAGAAAGCTTTTCATTTTACACTTCTAAATGTAGTTTGTGTTGAAGAAACTGCATTCCTTGTTCCGTTAATCAAGTGATTCAGACTCACCTATGGGTTACCTAACTTTTTCCAGGCGCCTGACATATGATAAGCCACAGAACTCGTCTATGATTCTCGTAAAACTTTCTTCAAGATCTTACCACACGCTTGATTGACAAGTCTACTGACTACTGGTCACTGGCCGGTGGCTAGTTGGCTGTCCCGCCACTTTTCCTGCATCACAACATGTTAAGAACTTACTAATGTCTCTATTACACCTGTCATCGGTAACCGCTAATCATAATTATCTATCAACATTACTCGATACTCAAACAACTATTTGAACTTATTTGGTCAATACCTACACGTTACTTTGCGGATGTCGTTGGCACTCAAGAAGGAAATAACTTAGGTACCTACATTATTTTTGTGATATTCCTAGAATTTCTTATATAAAATAATATTGTATCGAAAGTATGTATTAGTCAATCCCTAATTGGCTTTTAAATGTTATAGGTACTATGTTTCGTTTTTAAACACTTTGTTCTGGCCCAATTAACTGCGGTCGGTGAAGATAAGTTATAACATATTACTTAACAGCTTTTTTTATTGAACCTTGCTATTACTGCTAATTAAAGAGCAAAGGTTTTCTCTAAAAATAATGATTGAATAATGACCGGAGTAAATAAGTACATAATTATTTGAATGAGTTTATATAAAACTTTAAGGCACAACCGTTTTATCTAAAGATGTCAAAAAAATGAAATAAACTTAAATCATGATACTTTTTCAATAGTGAAATGGTAGAAAACAAAACATTTCAAAACCACATCTTACATCTTCATTGTTATTTTGTAGCAACAAAAAACGCGCAACATCAACTTAGTAAACTAAATTTAAACCAAACAAGTTTCACACTTTTGCTTTTATTAATATATACCTACGAGTATTAATAACAATTCTGAGTGTGCCGATTGTATCATCTTGCTTTTGCGCATTATTTATTTATTTAACGTCTTATCTATGTTAATTACACGAGCTACTAGCTGTAGAGTGGTTATGTAGGTACTTATACATTACGAAGGGACACCTTTACAAACATTTGTGCGTCGGAATCACTTCCAGCATGTTTTATATTGCCTTTATGATACGATTTGGTGTCCTACATTGCTTATTTAGCAGTTAAAACAATGTGATAATCATGCAGTCCCATCTGCCTAGCCTTTACCCAACTATGTTGGGGTCGGCTTCCAGTTTTACCGGATACAGCTGAATACCAGTATTTTACATGGAGCGACTGCCTATCTGGCCTCCACAACCCAGTTAGTACCGGGTAATATGATACCCCTTAGTAAGACTGGTTGTCAGACTTTTTGGGCCTCTGACTATCTAACGACTGTCAAAGATCTACAAATGACAGCCAGGACCAACGGCTTACGTGGTTTCCGAGGCACGGACGAAACTCGGTATGTAATGGGCGGTCCATCCACAGACCAACCTAGGCAAGCACGGCTTAACCTAACCTGATCGACCCGAGCGGCTGTTATTATATATTAGCCACGAGCTCCTCAAGCTGTACTGCGGCTAAATATGTACAACGTTCCACGTTGTTTCGTCAAATCTTGTTACAAGTGAACGGAAAATAATAGCAATATTCCAGATTCTTTATTTAAAAATGTCTGTGTCTTCCTGGATTGCAATTTCGGTAAAAACAGCTTTCATCTTACGCTGTAGGCTGTAGTCTTTCTTTGGCAGAAGAGAATATTTGCGAGTCTGAGGTTGGTCACTTTAGTTGATATGTGTGGTAGTGTAATAAAGGGGGGTGTGGATGTGTGTGACTGAAATGTCTATACAGAAGTCGGTCTTAAGTGTGTCTGGTATTGATGCTACATACTTAGTTTTGTATACTGGACTTCTGACCGCAGTTGTACAATATAGCTCTGGAAAACTACCTATAGACCGATTAAGATAAGTCTAATTAACTGATTATAACATAAAATATAGGTACTGGTTGTAATATACTGTTTAGTTGAACTATTCTCTACATTGTAGAGAATAGTTCAACTAAACAGTATATTATGTTTTATCATCGCATGCCTTAGAAACGGATAAAGCATTTAATACTTTTTCTTACAGTTATATGTATCCGTATCGTATTAACAGATATATAAGTCAAGACCCGGCCTCCCGAGCAGGGTTATCAGGCCTGATAAAAGTGCCCCCGATGTACGCCAATCAGTGGTCGCGACATCCGTCCTACATTATAATGTAGGCACCTTATTATAATATGAGATACTATTGTGATACCTACAGTTATTTTAAGAATAAATCTCCGCCTCAATTCAGCATCATGGTCAAAAGTTATTGTTGCTTACAAGTGTGGAACGTTCGATAGATATTTTTAAAGATTTTTTAACGTTCAATGTGACTCTAAAATGTAAAAAATAGTACTGATATTAAATGTTTGTAGATGGCAAAGCTATCGCGTATTGACAAACTGTTATTACGAATATTCATTGAACAAAGTATTGACATATTATTTTCCCCAATTCACTTATTTGTCAAGCAATCTCAGATTTCACGGCACACCTACCGTGTTCCCATGACTAACCCGACAGATGAGGAAACACTTCCTCTTCCAACCTTTTACCTGAGAGTTGCGTGACACTCGTCACGTGGTCACGCAGTACCGACATGTCTAATGTTATCGGATAATCGGAGGTACAGATAACATTTACATTTATGTAACACCTTGAAGCAATGTCTAGCTATCCGTGAGACGACACACTTTATTGTTATTTTTTTCTATAAGGTTGCGTCAAAATGCTCGTCTTGATATAATTGATAATTGGGGCTTATAAATCACCAGTGAGATCCACGTCGGGTTGAGACAGAGCCCGGAGCAACGTTGTAAAGTCATATAATCTTCATTAGGCAATAAGAACGGGTCATCACTCACAAAATTTACATGTCAACAGCGTCCAAAATATTGTGTACTGTTGCAAGATACCACAATCTATAATAATAAGTGATTTCGTTCTCGAAGCAAGTTCTAAAAGAGTTAGGGGAATTAATTAGCAATTAGTATTAGGCAATGGCAATTTATTCATTGCCAATGTTTAATAAGGTTAAGGGGTCCGTCATGAAGGTTTATCTATAGATTTTTTTATAAAAAAAGGTAGCGTAGGTAGTTTTGTACCTTTTGGATTAAATTTGTTTTTTTTTGTATCGGCCAGAAACCCATACCAACATAACACGCTTGCAACTATACGCAATGATAAAACTGATGCAATTACTCGTTATGATTTTGAAAGCGCAATGGCGGAGTCTTATTAGTCTCAACAGCAGCGTATAATTAGATTTGTTATTAACAATGATGATTCTATTGGCGCAAATGATTTGGGAAGCAAAAAGTAGGTAATTGATGAGCAATGGGCCGGTTGCCCGGGTCACATAACGTTCTCTTGCCAAACGCACATCACTGAACCCACTGGCTAAATGTCATGACGAGCAAGATCTAGACACAAAGCACCTATCTGTCGCCTTATCCTAAAGGTGATCTGCTCAGAAATCGTTTTTGCATTGCATTACTGTGTTAGCGTTACACCAATTTTTTCTAGCATGATGTGGTGAAAGCTGGCGAGGCTGGCCTATGGATCTTTAATGTTTTCAATCTAAGGTGATTGTGGTATATATCAAGCTTTTCTAATGCTTATTCATTTCTAGTGTCAGAACAGCTTCTGGCAAATTCCCACCTCATACATTGTAGTCACCATGTAAGTAGTGGCGGTACTTTCATCCAAACCAAAAAGCTTGGCTTGCCCTTACAACCTAGGTACTACTTTTCGCGATGTTAGGGGTTTTGAACAGTCTGCTCGTCTTATATGCTTGCCGTATTGGTGGCCCCTCTAGGCACACCACTGTCACCATGCTAGGTGCCCATAGTTACCAAGCTTAAATGTAAACACTAGCCAGAGCAAGCTCACCTGTCAACGTTTGGATTTTACGACAGCGAAAATGAAAAATAACAAATATGAAAGGTAGCAATCTAAGCTAAAAACAAAAGGAAGGCTAAACAATCAGAATTTCCAGACGGAATCGCAACGAGATAAGTACAATCGACCTACCTTATGTGATAATCTCTCACTATCTCGTCGCGTGCACATTTGTATTGACAAAGCGAAAACAATATATTTTGTTGATTCTTTATCTACAGACGGACTATACTTAGCAAATATCGAACGTAGATGGCAGATAACAAATAATAATTAGTTTACAGTTCCTTGGGTTTTGCTGCTTTATATGATCGTATTTAAAAACAAAAGACAAAGAAGCATTTTTTGGGGTTCCGTAGTCTACTAGGAACCCTTATAGTTTCGCCATGTCTGTCCGTCCGTCCGTCCGTCTGTCCGTCCTCGCTTAATCTCTGTGACCGTTAGCACTAGAAAGCTGAAATTTGGTACCAATATGTATATCAATCACGCCGACAAAGTGGTAAAATAAAAATTGGAAAAAAATGTTTTATTAGGGTAGCCCCCCTATATGTAAAGTGGGAAGTGAAAATCACTTCCCACTTTACATTTAGGGATATTTTTTTTTAATTTCAACCCTAACGTGTGATATATTGTTGGAAAGGTATTTAAAAATGAATAGGGGTTTCCTAAAATAATTTTTTGATAATGTCAATAATTTCGGAAATAATCGCTCCAAAAGTAAAAACAATGTGTGGGGACACATTGTTTTTTACTTTTGGAGCGAGGGAGCCCCTCTAACTTTTGAACCATAAGTTTAAAAAATATGAAAAAAATCTGAAAAGTAGAACTTTATAAGGACTTTCTAGAAAAATAATTTTGAACTTGATGGAAACAACAGTTTTTGTACAAAAAAGACAAAAAGTTGTACAAAATAATTTCTGGACTAAGTTTGCGGAACCCTACACTGAGCGTGGCCCGACACGCTCTTGGCCGGTTTTTTCCATTTTTGTAGGGCTTTTGTAGTAAAGAGCCACCCAATCCAACACACTGTTAAAATGATACTATTTCAGTATGAATCAATTATTTAGAAATAATGTTTATCCAGGGCCGTAATCAAATGAATGTGACAAAATTGTGAGAAAAAGACATTGACTCGTATGTCCTAATTGGCTACGGTCGGACTTACATGTAGCTCGAACATAATCAGCAGCGTGAGTAAACTCTTGCAACTCATTTCATAAGGTAGGTAAGTACCTATAAACTTTATCAGTTATAAATTACATGGAAAAGAACCTCCAAACAGATCAAATGATTAGCATGATTAAGCATCTTTAAACGTATTGGCAATATCGATAAAAAACCAGAATTAACAGGAAATTATGACCTTCGAGACAACTCTACGATACAGATTCACAAACACAATCCTTTTGTATCAATTTTATGTTATCAGTATAGTTACTATGCGGTAATCGAAAATGTTTTTGTTTAAATATCCACTTCTGTAGTTTCACGTGATGGTTTATTTTTTGAGAGATAAAAATATCGCTCTTTTTGATAATATGCGTTGTAAGGGTCAAAGTTGGTCCGGGGCTGCGGGACTATTCGAAAGAGATATCGTGGCCCCGGAACACAAAGGGCGATGAAGGAACATGGATGGGTTTCAGTCAGTAAAAGTCTGGCACACCTGCCCCGCCCAGAGCGGGAGGAGTCATTTGATGATTTCCCAACCGAAAAAAAAGGGTCAAAGTTGGTAAGAATAAAATAATAAAGTACGAAGTATTTTAAGCGTACCAACCAACTGTTTGTTTTGCTGACATTCAGTTTATTGGGGTGAAAAATATGCAGAAACAAAAATTGTTTTATAGTGTATTGTAGAGCTGAGGATGCTGATCTGCTGATAAATCCACAGGATGATAAAAGACACCATCGCAAGATACACCTTTTTTATTTTTATTTTCGGATGGGAAATCATCAAATGACTTCTCCCGCTCTGGGCGGAGCAGGAGGGAGTGTCAGACTTAAACTCATCCATGTTCCTTCATCGCCCTTTGTGTTCCAGGGTCACGGTATCTCTTTCGAACAGTCCCGCAACCCCGGCATCGCAAGATACACCTTGAAACAGATTTCACACTTCAAAGGAATTAAAAGTTGCTTACTTTTTGAAAATTGCTTCAACAAACGTGTATTAGTCTGTGTTTGTTTAATAATTCTTTAATATTTACGACATTCTTGGTGCGTGTTGTAAGATGCAGATCTGTGAGCTGGGCGGGGCTGGCGCTCGAAGCTGCGCGGGCGCACTGAACTTTACCTGACCTCTAGTTACTGGTTGCTCTTCGGGTAGATCTTTGAAACACTCAATTAGCTTATTTACTGCTAGCGATATAAACATTTAAATGTACGAGGTTTTTGTAATTGGGGCGCAACCTAACAGTAGTTGTGGGTAATTAGAGCAGTCGTGGCGAATAGTGATTTAATACCACGGTACATTTTATTCTAAAGTACCGTGTCAGTCTCCTTAGTTACCCTTTGTTAATGTTTCGTTTGTTTTACAATAGTTCATGATTCTAAATATAGATGCAATAGAAAATATTCACATAAATATCACCTAGAGGTGAACTCGTGTTACTGTTGACAAGGTCTCAGGACCTTGACATGTTACGCATCTAGCGCGTCGCGAGACCTTCAGAGAGCTTCTTTCGATACCATTTCTGATTTGCATATACTGAATTTTACGATGCATAATGGTAAGTTGTTTTTATAGGTATTAATGAGGTCGTGTTGCGCCACAAGCGTGACCCGCACAGCCCCTTTGTAACGGCTGATGCCGCGATTGGCCACGGGGATTAAACACCAGTGTCATATGTCGACTTGCCACCGCGCACCGTTTGCGAAACTACCAAATGTTGTCTAGCTTTAATTACTGGTTGATAACTGCTGAACAATTATAAATGATTGTCTTCCGAACTTAAATGTCAATAGAATGGCGTTTGTGTCCTCACATGTTGACCGGTAACGTCGATGAAATAAGTTTTCTTTTGCAATAGTTGCCACTTTGTCATCGTTCGGTGGATTTTTTTCCATAAGATAAAAAAGTTCACTACGTATTTTAAATAATGAATAGGTAGCTAATGTCATGTAGACTCATTTGTAATCAAAGTTTTACAAGTCATTATATCACCCGTAACGCACGCTCAGTACGCTCACCATTAGGAAGTAGTTAGTGTACTTACATATCAATTATGTTTACATAAATATCATCTAGTGTTATAATTACGATTACCCAATGGTTGAAAGCTGTTCAATAAGTTATGAGGCTAAAAGTAAGCCCACATAAATCACATCCTCTCGTTGAACACATAACTATAACGCACGGTAATCTCGTGATATGGATCCTTGAAGATAGCATCTTAAATAAAACGTCAGATGATAAATGATAAGTAGTCAACGAAAAACCAGTATCGGAACTGTATGCTGCATACATTTTTTTAAACTTGTAAAATATCCACTCCATCCCAGTCTCCAAATTGCGTAAACGTAAAATCTACATATCTACTGATATAAATCGTGAGAACTTAATCATTTTGCTCGCTTACATTTATCTTAGTTAAATTAGAATGATTTTGTGAAATATGTGCAGTTCTTAATTCGACAATTTATAGGAAACTGAAATTGGGTCTAAATCAACTTAAAAAGTCGGTATCCGTCTGGGTGGAGAGACAGTGTCTTCAGTCTTCTCAGAAACAGCAAGTTTGACATTTCAGCGAGCCGCCATGATGGTTTGGTGACGTCACCTAATAAAGATAAGGATGCCCGTCATTCGTCTGCATGGTTCATTGTTATCGGGAAACTTATTGACCTTTAGAATTTTCCGCGCAAATGCCTTCACTAGGAAACGTAGAGATGCGTTGTTACTACGGCCCGTTGCACCAGAACCTACTGTAACTTTACAAGACTTACGTCAACTGAACGATTATAATATGTATTTCATACGTACGTGGCCATTTTACTGATCCGCTTTCCATTCAATTAATGATAATGATAAGGTTATCTCGTTTAGAATAAACGTTTATTATAAGATGTTGGTATGTACAAACATACCTAATATTTATGCTCCTTACCTAAATTGGTAATGGGATATATAGCCATATTAAATTGCTAAAACCCAAATAAACGCATGTTGGCACTTAAGCATATACGTAACAATTTAACCTTCTGTAAAGTACACAGTAGGTGAGTAGGCCGACATTGCAGTTCAAATAGTAAAAGAAACGGGAGCACCTTTTCTTGGCTTCTTACATAACTAGATTGATCTTCTGCTTGGACGTGAACTACAAGTATTCCAATGGAAATGTCATTGTTCTCCGAGGTTCCGGCCCACTGGCTATCTTAGCAAATATCTGTAGCACATGTGAAAGTGAATGCAGAACAATGGAATCAAGCACAGGTCGAGAAATTAATCGTCGCCCATCTGTCTAAACGAATATGGATGTTATAGATCACAATGATGAATGTAGGCATCGGTTTACAACGAGGTATGGTACGCAAATAATTATGAAACCTTCCTACATTCTGTTGCTTAGGCGTTGGCTAAAAAGTAAGTACTTTTTAATCATGTTGTCAATTTCCAATAATATTTTCACAAGAATCTTGTGTAAGTCAAGTTTTCCCAGGTGATGGAGTTTTTGTTAGGCATTTGTAGCTTGTAGCATAAAATTGGTTACTACATTATCTATTAGGACATCATTTTGTGATTCCAGCTGTAGCTGGCCAGCCGCGCCTACGCTTAGCAGGTGCAATAATCAGAAACCAGAACGCATTTACGATAGAATCATTACTCAAGTATGCAATTAATCATTTCGTTTGCGGGAGCGTCCCCAATTGATTGTGTTCGGCTGGTTTTGTTCAAGGCACTTCGATTGTTCAGCTCTATTAGTATGCCTTGATAGACTACAATTATCCGTTAATGTCATGCTACGGTTTTATCATCAATTTTGTTAGGGACAGCCGTGGAAAGGTTTGTTTTGAACTTCATCGATTAATAATCTGTTTTGTATCGGTATAGAAACTCCACATTATCATCTACGTTTAGTAACAATTACAAAATATAAGGATAAGTCAAGCGGTCTCGCCCTTGTGTCATGAATGCCATGACATTTGTGCTTATACTAGAACGTGGCCCAACCCGCGCTTGCGCGAGATTCCAACCTCCTTCGAAGAGCATTATCGGGAAACATACGAAGAATAATGTTCATAGGTTGCTGTTGGTAAATATTAGTAAAAAATTACTTAATTGGCGTACAGAGTCATGGTGTACCTGAATTTTGTAGGCATTTATACATGTATTAGACATTACCAACGGTAATTCCGGATGGTTGCGCTTGTACCATATAACTATCATTATAGTATCACGTGCTATTACGTGAAATGTCAGGAGTGTACTAGCGATCGGATTACGGATAACCATTGAATTAGAGAAGCTTGTATCCAAAAGATAAGCCTTTGTATAGCATCACAGCCCACAGTCACACCACTCTACGTAAATATTGATTCTTATCAGAACATCGGAACACGTCTGCACAATGTGTTAATTGACGTTTATTTATATTATTAGTCAAAGGGGGTTAAGAATGGAAAGCTACAGAGATATAGATAGTGATAAATAATTATTATAGTCTTATCTTAATTTGTATTAATCATTCGGCGCACGCGGCGGATGCGTGTGCGCTGGTTTAGTGCGTTACTGTGTACGTACGTGTTGTATTGAGAACTATTGCATATTTGCGTCATCCCGTAACTTCTGTCACGTTGGTATGACATATCTATGGTTCTGTTAATACGTTCTCTTCAATACTGTTACAGTTATTTTATATTTATGATTTTGCATAACTGTCAAAATCAAAGTATACTTTATTTTTGTTGGAATAGGGTAACTGATGGGCGGCTCTTTGGGTTGCTGTCGGAGACAATATAACTGTGAAAGGACTGCCTACGTGGGTTGATTTGCACAGCAGAGCCTTAACATCCAAATAAAGGAGTATTTAAAAATGATGGTGCACTTTGATTACTTTATACAAGTTCTGGACAATATATTTTAAACATTATTTAAATTGCTTTAAATTATAGCATTCATTGTCCAGCAATTATTTTATGAGTGGAATGACCTAAAAGTTATATAGGTACGGAATGTAAGCACATCACTTTTTTTCATTGTTATTATTGTATCAATACAAGACTAAGTATGATTAAGTTCATACTGTAGACAGTCATTGACCATTTAACCATACTGGTTATGAATTGTAATATTCAGTAGTCCATTTCTACTGACTATAGAAAGTTATACCATTTATTTATTTATTTATGTACACACAAACACTTTACAGGACAATATATTTACATAGAAGACCACAAAGGTACTGCTTATTTCTTAAGAAATTTCTTCCAGCAGACCTGCGAGAGGAAAGTTGGAATAGAAATGTAGACACAGTCTGTAAAAAAGTTAGACACAAAAATTTAAATTTAAACCATTAACTATTATTGGATTGGGGGATAAGCAATTTATTAGACCCTTAATCTTTAGCTGAAAATATCTTGCTTAGAACGCTTGTGACTTACGACATCGTGGATGTCGTAGTCATCAATCCAACAATTACTTTTAATTCTAATACAATTTGAACAATAACTCAATTTGCAGACGACGGGAAACAATTCAATTATTTCATAAAAGCATTCGATTTCATACAGACGTTCCGATGCAATAAAGTTTTTTAAAAGAAGAAATAACAAAAAAAAATACAATACTTTTGTTTTTGGCATACACGTACATGTATGTATTTCCTAATATCAACCAATCAAAATTTGCCATACGACCTAAGTTTTGACTCAGCATACAATGATGCAACCTTGTTGCAAGGTTCACGAGTGCTTCAGCTTTACTTGAGCTTACAAATGTATGCAAAAAACTTGCAAAGTATTTTAAACTCAATTCTTCAGACATACAGTTGAATTCAAACTAATAGAAATCATAGTGTCTATTAACCCCATGTGTGGGGTTATGATGCATGCAGGAATTGTTGTGAGAGATGAAGATGCTATGACATGCATTATGCTGATATAGATCATTTGAATTACTGTTATGTAAGTTGTTACAACATTAGTGTATGTATCGTTAACCTGTGCCTCGGCGTGCCACAGACAACATAACATCATTCGAATGTTCTTTTATTGAATTTGTTTCGCTACAAACCTTGTTATTAGTACTGCTTATGGTAGTAATAAACATTGTTTACCACACTAATGCCGTCAGCGAGTGATCATCTCAGAGAATGATGTATGAAATTTATGTGAGTTATGTAATGATGTTGCCGTTGTTTAATGTATTGTTACTATTAGATAATGGTACCGGAACGAATCACCGTATAGTTCGGTTTTTTAAGTATAGTTTTAAGTGTACCTATGTATGATAAAAATAGTATATAACCCCATGGAGCATTAGGTGCTTGGTAAAGTCTGAAAACCAGTATATAGCCAAGAATTCCTGATGACTTCACAGAGGACAGCTTTAATCAGGTCAATCTGGCGTAGCTAACGAGACAGTTAGAAGCGTAAGAACCAAATTATAGCTGCAAAAAAAATACAGAGGCTGTCATTGAATTAAGTCTAAAAAACGCAACCTAATCAAATCATTAAAGCGCAAGTTTACCACAGCTACCCCATCTGCTTAGCAAATCCGGTGATTGTGCTAACGATCATTGCTTTATGGCATGTTGCGTCTAAAACAACACATTACGCGCCAGCAGTTGCCCGTGGCCGCGGCTCTTGCATCACGCTGGTTATCAACTACGGCTACCAGCAGACAGGTAAAGGTCCTAAAATTCCCACGATGTAGCCGAATAGTGTTCATCATTAAGCATTCATTACACTTGACTTTAGAGTCCCAAATACGGCTATCTATCTCCAAATCTCCAATCACGAACACCATTTGCATTGCCCCGGTTTTAATACTTTCGAAGATTCTGTCAGTTGTTCTATGAGTTACCGAAGAACTAAATTGCGCAGACTTTGACCGTATCGAATGAACTTAGCGATTTTGGTCGTAACCTTGTCATTACGTTGTAAAATAATCGTACATTAATAACACGGAAGACAAAACTTTACAGTCGTGAAGACCATCTTTATTGATATAACTCCTTGTACGATTTTATGAAACGATTTATCACTTTCAATGTCGATTTATTGTATGACACAACAAAACAACATACACTTTGGGAAGGTTTGAAAATCAATTGTATCTCTCATACAATGTATGACTTTGGATATAAATAATGTAAATATTCACAGATTGTTAGGTAGGGAGGTTGACTAATGTTTTCCATTAATAACTCTAATAATTAAGCAGATAATCAATTAAGTGTGTGCACGGAGCATGTAGGTGGTATGTCAAGGTTATTAATTTATTTAATAAACATATTTAATATTATCTAAGACGAGCTCATGTTGAGGTACATGTTAAGGACGACCGCGTCTCTTGCCGGAGATGCGACCCGCTTTATTTCACACCTGCGAGCTGCGTGCGCGCACTGTGTGAAGCTTTAGTAATTAAATGGTGTAGTTACGTGCTTAATGATCTTGTCAAGGCACCATACATTACACGGTTTATGCTACAGTGATATTTTCGCGTTAAATTCGGAACGTCTTAATTATGCTCATAGAGTTGTCATTCAAGCTTTTAGAGGTACGTTGACCTGTTAATAAATTAAAGCCGTTGGTGCAGTGCACTATGACTTTGTATGAATCTGTGTTAAAAGCCCACAGACAATTAAATCCTGTAAGTCATCATCTGCCTAGCCTTTTCCCAACTATGTTGGGGTCAGCTTCCAGTTTTACCGGATACAGCTGAATACCAGTATTTTACATGGGGCGACTGACTATCTGACCTCCACAACCCAGTTAGTACCGGGTAATACGATACGCCTTGGTAAGACTGGTTGTCAGACTTTTTGGGCCACTGACTACTTAACGACTGTCAAAGATCTACAAATGACAGCTGGAACCAACGGCTTAACGTGCTTTCCGAGGCACGGAGGAAACTCGGTATGTAATGGGTGGTCACCAATCCACAAACCAACCTAGGCAAGATTAATCTCTATGATAGTCGAAATTTTAAGTCCGAAAATATAGGTATTAACAAGTTATTAAAGAATCTTGATAGACATTGCCCACTAGGTAGACAGTCTTCATCTATTTAAAATATTGGTCATTTAGTCGCAGCACAAGCACGGCTTAACCTAATAAAGATCGACCCGAGCAGTGGCGTAGCTACCTAGGGGCTAGGCGGTGCAGTGCCCCGGGGCCCTCAAGCTCAGGGGGCCCTCGAATCCTTACCAGAAAACCTCGATCGAACTGAACTTTCGAAAATTTCATTTTGGAAGTTGATAGGTTCATTATAAAATAAACCCTTTCTATTTTGTTTTATTGCCCAATACCAAGTATTAATTGTAATGTTACGAGCTGGGTATGGGATAAATTAATTACTACCGAAGAAACAACAAATAACTTTAATAATCACAAAACACTTAAAACTTAATCACAAGGATACACTACTGATCACTATTCACTTAGATATCGCACTTACTAGTTCACTTCGATTCGCTTCGTACTGTAGCCAAAATAAGACTGCCTGCTCCCGCAAACACGTCGACTATTTATATGGCGATCGAACGTTCGAGAAAGATCCACGACTTCCTAGAATCTTCTAGACAATTCCACAACTTGTACAGAGGAAAGAAGTAGGTACTTTATGCCCTCGGCGTACGGTCGAAATTACAACGATGTTCTTTTGTAGGTAGTTTGCGAATTTGTACCTACATCATTCGGGACTAGTGTTACCTACCTACCTACTATTACCTACCTACCTACTATTAGGTACCTACTACCGTAACTGTAGGTAAGTACGGGTACGACGTAACACTGCCCCCTCCTTAGACATGCTCGTCCCGAGCATCATTAGCCCCGTAGTATCGCGCCAATCGGTCTACATGGACAATCTTAGGCGCACCTCGTGGACCCTTCTGTATTCGGTAGGTGACATCGTTGATCCTAGTCACGACTCGGTATGGTCCATCCCATTTTGCTTGCAATTTCGGAGACTTCCCCTTGCTCCGTACAGGGTTATGCAACCACACCAGTGAACTTTCGTCGAAACCCCTACTATTTGCCTTCCGGTCATAACGGGTCTTCATCTTCTCAGACATCTGTTGGCCGGATTGTCTGATATGCTCATAAACATCATTCAACTTGTTACGCAAGTTAATCGCATAATCTGTTACACTACGTGGAGCATCAGGGGGAGTTCCAGTGATTAAATCAGCAGGCAACCGTAATTCCCTTCCAAAGTTCGCGAAGGCTGGCGTCACAGTCGTACTTTCGTGGACTGCGCTGCGGTAGGACAGAAGAAACGGCTGAATGTGCTTGTCCCAATCCCTTTGTCTGCTTTCCACGACTTTTGCCAGATATCTCTCCAATGTTTGGTTGAATCGTTCCACCATTCCATCAGATTGTGGGTGGTAAGAGGTGGTTCTGGTTTTGTGGGTACCCATCAATCGACAAGTCTCTTGAAATACTTGCGATTCAAAATTCCTTCCTTGATCGCTATGTATTTCTAAGGGTACTCCAAAACGACAGAAGACTTCCTGAACTAATTTATCTGCGACAGTTGTAGCTTCTTGGTTAGGAATAGCGAAGACTTCTGGCCACTTTGTGAAGTAATCCATGACCACCAGGAAGTACTTGTTTCCGCTCTCACTTTCTGGAAATGGTCCCGCAACATCTAGTGCTATCCGTTCCCAAGGGGCTCCAACGTTGTACACTTTTAATGCACCTCTACTGCGTGTGTGGGGTCCTTTCACGGCCGCACAACTGGTACATTTGCGACACCAGTCCTCCACATCATCTCGACAGTGGATCCAGTAAAATCGTTCTCGAATTCTTAGTAGAGTCCTTTTTACCCCCATATGTCCTCCTGAACATCCATCATGGTAGAGCCGTAAAACATCCGGTACCTTAGCTTTAGGGACAACCATTTGTAGATGACAGCTGTCCCCTCGAGCATTTTCCCATTTACGGCACAAAACTCCATCCTGGATCACCAAGCTGTTCCATTGCGCCCAATAACTCTTCGTGATGGAACTCATCGCAGCCACATCACTCCACTTAGGTTTAGGAGCACCAGCTTTGATCCACTCGAAGATCGGTTTGATGTCCGAGTCATTTTGCTGAGCCTGCTGTAGTGTTTCCTTCCATTCATCGCTGAGATCCGTTCTAAGCATCCTCACGGGCACTACTTCTTTAGTCTCTTGTCTGGCACAGTGCTTACAGTCTTCAGGACAAGGTCTTCTTGACAAGGCGTCTGCGTTACCGTGAGTTCTCCCACTGCGATGTTCAGTTACGAAGTCAAATTCTTGCAGTAGTTCAATCCATCTCGCCACTTGCCCCTCTGGATTCTTGAACTGTAATAGCCACTTCAATGCAGCGTGGTCAGTTCGTAATTGGAATTTACGTCCCAACAAATATTTACTGAAGTGCTGCAATGTCTTTACTACGGCGAGTAGCTCCCGTCTTGTAACGCAGTAATTTCTTTCTGGTTTGGATAAAGACTTGCTGAAGTAAGCTATCACAACCTCTTGGTTTCCTTTCCGTTGAGACAGCACGCCCCCAATTCCAGTATTACTTGCATCTGTGTCAACTATGAAGTCATTTTCAGTGTCAGGATATCCCAAAATAGGCGTATTGCACAGACGTGTCTTTAATTCCTGAAATGCGACGTCGCAGTTCTCGTCCCAACAGAATTGCCGCTTTTCCTCAGTGAGTTTGTGCAAAGGTTTTGCAATGTCGGCAAAATTCTTGACAAACCTTCTATAGTAGGAGCACAAACCCAGAAATGCTCTGACCTGTGTCTTGTCTTTCGGAACTGGCCAATCCTTGACGGCGACCACTTTTTCTATGTCTGTTTGAACACCTTCCCCCGAAACTATGTGTCCCAAAAAGTTCACTTCTTGTCTGAAAAACGAGCACTTTTTCGGACTTAACTTGAGATTTGCTGTTTGGATTTTCGACAGCACTTGGTTGAGGTTTTTAAGGTGATCTTCAAATGTACGGCCCACGATGATTATGTCGTCTAGATAGACAAGACATGCGTCTCCAATCATTCCGGCGAGTACTTGCTCCATCAGCCTTTCAAACGTCGCAGGAGCATTGCACAAACCGAATGGCATAACTTTAAACTGCCACAACCCTTTTCCTGTTGAAAATGCAGTCTTCTCCTTGTCCTTGGGGTCTATTTCTACTTGCCAGTAGCCACTTTTCAGGTCAAGTGTGGTAAACCACTTCATACCAGTCAGCGTATCCAGTGTGTCATCGATCCTAGGCAGCGGGTAGCTATCCTTTTTCGTGACATCGTTCAATCGTCGGTAGTCCACACAGAAGCGCATGCTGCCGTCCTTTTTCTTTACCAGGACCACAGGAGAACACCATGGACTGGATGAAGGCTCTATAACACCGTCCTTCACCATTCCCTCAATCATGGTTTCCACCTCTTTTTCACGTGCAACTGGCAGTCTTCTTGGTCGCTGACGGATTGGTAACTCATTGCCTGTATTAATCTTGTGCTGAACTAGTCCAGTTCTCCCTATGTTAGCATCGTTTGAAGAGAAAGTGTCGGCGTACTGAAGTAACATCTTCTTAGCCTTGTCCATTTCTCCTTTAGTTAAATCGCAGTTTTCCAAAAGCGTTGTCACGTCAAACTTTGGACTACGATTTTTATTTCCGGTAGGCAGATTTTGCAATTGACGCATCCAAGCTACTTCCTCGCAAGTGCCGATCAAGGTGCCCTTCTTAATCACTTGCTCCTTGTCACTTGGATTCAGTATGCGTACTGCCGAGACGTTGGTGGCCTTGACCAGAGTCCGTGCCATCTTCCATGGAAAGTCATTGTTCACTCTTTCTATCAGAACACTTCGATCTTTTTGTCCAGAATTCCGTGGTAGACTAATTGGCACAATCGTTTCTGATCTGCGAGGGAGAACAATCTCCTTCAAGCAGTATACTTTCCCTGATGGTGCACCTTCCATGAAGACTTCCTCTGAACCACATTTCAGTACTCCTTGTTCAACGTCGATCTCACAACGATATTTCCGCATAAAATCCAAGCCCAAGATGCAATCGTCCACTATGTCGGCCACGATGACATTGTGCTTGTAAAATCTGTCACCCAATTTTAACTCCACCTCCTTCTTGCCTCGGACGATTATGTGCTGACCGGTAGCTGTTAGTAATCGTATACGGTCGTGGTTATCGAAGTAGTCCCCAAGAAACCGACTTGCTAGGTGAGAATTGACGACCGTGTGAGAAGCTCCAGTATCCAACGTCAGTTTGCAAGGTGTTCCGTTGACTTCGCCTTTGATGGTCAGGCTGTTCCCGTCATGTGCTTGCGAGATCAAGATTCTCGGGGCTTTTTCAATACCAGCCAGCACTCGCCCCCCAGTCCTGGCATTTACTCGTTTCCCTGCTGTGGCTGGGCAGTCACTTCATCCACCCTTCCCTGCTGATCTTCTCTCGGGGTGCTGCGCTTAGGACAGCTTGACCGAAGATGACCCCTTTCTCCACAAGTGTAGCACCTAAGACTGTACCCTTGCGGGCGGTCGCGTACAGGTGTTGCTACAACCTCCCTGACGCGGTGCGTTCGGTGGTCCTGCCTCACTGCCTCTACTTCTAAGGCATGGGCCAAGGCGTCTTTCAGCGTCTCATGGTGCCCAAGTCTCACAGCGGCTCTAACTTCCAAGTCACGTATTCCATCAATGAACGCTTGTACCAGATTCCCATCGATAAGTGCAGGGGCAGACTGGTATGCTTTTCGAACCAGCTTTTCAACTTCGAGGGCCCACTGCTGCAGGTTCTCGGCACTACGTTGAACACGATCCTTCAACTTAGCACGAAATACGTGCTCCAGGTGCGCGTCGCCGTATCTGGACTCTAACGCCTCCAGCAGCTGCTCGTAGGTTACATCCTTGCTGAGCGCCTCAAGAATGTTTAAGGCCTGGTCTCGAAGGCCCAAGGTGAGCGCGGTCATGGCTTGCGGTTTTGTCCATCCATTCGCCTTCATAACGGCCTCAAATTGAATTTTATAAGCCGACCACGAAGATGTTCCATCGAATGGAGGCACCTTAAAGCCCCGCGCTGAGGGTGCAGCAACTACTGAAGCCACAGTCACTTCTCCAGTCTTCAGTTCTCCCAAAGCCTTTTTCACCCCAGCGATCTGAACTTCGGCCTCTGAGATACGGTTCTCGTGCTGGTGAACCTGATCCTTCATCACTTTCAGATCTTTGCCAAAAGTTGCATGAAGATCCTTTATGAGGAGCATCTGTTCATCCTGGCGGCGGGCCTGCTCCTCTTTATCTTGCTGCAACTGCTCTTCCAACCGGCGAGCCTGCTCCTCTTGACGGCGAGCCTGCTCCTCTTGACGGCGAGCCTGCTCCTCTTGACGGCGAGCCTGCTCCTCTTGACGGCGAGCCTGCTCCTCCTTATCTCGTTGCAACTGCTCCTGTAACTGGCGAGCCTGGTCCTCTTGACGGCGAGCCTGCTCCTCTTGACGGCGAGCCTGCTCCTCTTGACATCGAGCCTGCTCCTCTTGACGGCGAGCCTGCTCCTGCAGCAGCGCCATTAAAGCTGACAAGTCTGGCGCCACTGATGCTGGAGAAACTCCGGATGGGCCAGCGACTGGCACTGACGTAGGCTGGACACCACCCGGTGTCTGTGTCGGAGAATCTCCAAACCGCCTTTGGTCCATGTTCTGCTGTCGCTGACTCCTGGTACGGATACCGTCCGTGTCGTCCTTTGGTAGAATTGGCATAATTTATCCCTCACTTCTGACACCAAATTGTTACGAGCTGGGTATGGGATAAATTAATTACTACCGAAGAAACAACAAATAACTTTAATAATCACAAAACACTTAAAACTTAATCACAAGGATACACTACTGATCACTATTCACTTAGATATCGCACTTACTAGTTCACTTCGATTCGCTTCGTACTGTAGCCAAAATAAGACTGCCTGCTCCCGCAAACACGTCGACTATTTATATGGCGATCGAACGTTCGAGAAAGATCCACGACTTCCTAGAATCTTCTAGACAATTCCACAACTTGTACAGAGGAAAGAAGTAGGTACTTTATGCCCTCGGCGTACGGTCGAAATTACAACGATGTTCTTTTGTAGGTAGTTTGCGAATTTGTACCTACATCATTCGGGACTAGTGTTACCTACCTACCTACTATTACCTACCTACCTACTATTAGGTACCTACTACCGTAACTGTAGGTAAGTACGGGTACGACGTAACAGTAATTTATGTCATTACTGTTTAATATTTTCATTACCTACCCTGCCAAACACTGACAGCTGATAACAAAGTAGCTAAGCATTTTAAAGTATTTGTATATTTAATATTTTTACTTCATAAAACCTAACTACCTACATACTTAGATAGTAGTGGGGCCCCATTTTTTTATTTGCACCAGGGCTCTTGGTTACCTAGCTACGCCACTGGACTCGAGCAGCTGTTATTATTTAGCCACGAGCTCCTAATTATTAATTAAATCCTGTAAGTGTAAGTATCAATTCGAATTAATCTTAATCGACGTATCGTCTAGGGTTGCTGTCGTAGGTGTCGATGCAGTTGACTTATGACGTGTCTGTTATCTGTCAATGATCTGAGGACTCGTGGACGGTGGATGCCGAACGTATCAAAAGACATGGCGGCTGCACGCCGTTACTGCCCGGGCTGCCGGTGTCCGTCGTAGCCGGACCCAGAGACCGTTGAACTTCTCGATCTAGATATAAATTGTGAAGTACCGATTAATTTCGTATTTAATCATTACATGAGTGCGTGATTGTCAGCGTTTTACAATCTCTGCCTATCGATTGTCCTCGCGACCTCGACAATACTTCTAGAAAACCGTTTACGGCCATCTAGAGCTGTTATGTTATGTTCCATCGGGATTCCCAGCGATTTAAAGGTGATCTTTTTGCACCCACCCCCTATTTGTTGGAGCTGCTGAAGATTGTACAACTATCTTTGCATTGTATACATTCAATCTCTTTAGTATTATATAATCGCATAGCCCATATTGTGTGAGTATTATGTACTAGAAAGCTATCACTAGAAACCTACGTCTTTTCTTGACTTTAATGTGCCCTGGCGGTTGAGAGTATGTCATGCTCACTCTAATGTCTCGCTGATGATGGCGCATGTGTAGGATCATTTAGTTCCCTTCAAAATGGTTGAGTTGAATGGTGCTGACCCATGCGTCATGTTCGTGAACGGGCGCTGTCAATTGTGACTGGTCATCTCTTGGTTGCCATGGCTTGTTTGAATGAATTATTTTGGTTTTTGAATTGTATTTTTTTTTTGTTTTGTTTTTACTGTGGACACTTTTAACGTGCATCTTGGTACATTGTTCTCACATAATATACCATCTCAACATGAATGATGTAACCAAGATTTTGTAACAATATTTTGATAGAGTGTCCATGGAGTTTCATTCCCGTTCTTCTCCATAGAGATCTACGCTAGGGAATGGGCAACTACAGTACTTTCACAGTTTTTATGTCTTGTGACTGGGATTGTAGCTACATTTAATTTTCATCTTTGTTTTGACAATTCAAAAGTGCCTGCAACTGGCCTACTTGAAATAAATGCTTTGATTTTGATTTTTGATTTTGATCGCATAGAGTTGATAACGGTAGCTTTATTTATTGTAATGTAATATATCTCCTACCCGGTTGGTTATATCTGCTTCCAAAGTACGGTTAGTGGATGGGTGACCATCACAAACATTCTGAGACCACGAGATTGAGGTCACCCACTAAACTTATCTGTGTCGAAATTCAAAATCCCAAAATTCTGACATCAAGTTTTTCTAAGCGGTCTATTATTAACAGAGTCAGCAAAAAGAAGGGGTCCGCAAGGACCGATGCCTGCCGGGGATGCAGGACTGTTCGAAAGAGATACCGTGGCCCCGGAATACAAAGGGCGATGAAGGAACATTGATGGGTTTTAGTCAGAAAAGTCTGACACTCGCTCCTGCTCCGCCCAGAGCGGGAGGAGTCATTTGATTGATGATTTCCCATCCGAAAAAAAAGGGACATTGACCTGGTGACTGGATTGTGGAGTTCAGATAGGCAGTTCCGCCTTGTTATGTATAGTTATAGGCATTTACTAGTTTTCAGCTGCATCCGGTTAGACTGGCCGACACCTTAACATTTACCTACTTCGGAAAAGACTAAACGGACGATTATTGCTGGAAAGAAATGCAATTATTGTACTGCCTATCTATATGTAGTACCTATTTGCTTTGCAAAGAACGTTTATTTATTTTGTTCTTTGGCCTTCTAAAATTTTCACATCCACCTATCTGTAAATCCAGAAAACCAGAGATAACCCCCCGAATAATATTTAGCACAAACATTGGTATGCTGATAACATTGTTTTTAATTCTGATAATGATATCCCACATATGTACCTCCATTTAGTAGATATTAGACGTTTTTACCTAGTTTATAAACCTTTCCGTTTCAAAATCCAGTCTCATATTACGTAAATCGATACATTTTTCTCGATCCTATCTATCTGGAACACTACAGAAGACCTACCCTAATCTGATTACTGTGAACAACATTAACATAAAACAAAGCATGACATTTGTTACCATTCACAAGCAGCAGGTATTATGTACTTACTTAAGTATACAATACTTGTTAAAACATTTGCCATTTGAATGTCTATTAAGCATGATATGTTCTTTGATGTCGATGTCGGGCGGCGCGGGCGCAGGGTGTAGTTGCGAAATGATCCATTGTGCTCAGGCGCCACCTGGCATACGTCAGCACTGCCCCGCCCCTCGACCACTATCTGACTATTTGAAATACGGACACGGGAGCCTTGACGTGTCCATCATTCGACGATGAATTATGTTATTGTCACTTACCTATGTATGTACTACAGTACTAGTCTTCAAAAGTGTGATGTGATCATAGAACACACTGAACTGGAACACAAACATGCATTCTCAACATCTGAGTCATTCTGTAGATTTGTAGATTCGTTTCGATAAATTTTATGCCAAACGCGAACGTACCTATGCTATGGTTGTAAACCGCAAAATGAAGTTGTTTTAGGTCATTCTGTCGAATGCGTTTTAAATGCTTGTGAGAATATGTATAATATTAAGGCCTAGTGCTTTAGTAGATACTTTGGTGTCTTTAACTAAGTGCTAAGATTATTCTAGAATAAATTGCATATCAGCATTCAGCTCACTAAAATAGCTAGGTTATCAAGTGAACCAGTTTAACGATTGCTGAATATACGTAGGTACGTAACGGAATGATTACAGTTTATATTTACGACTGTTTAATTTCGTCTTGATGATGTTACGATAAAATCCGACTAAATTTGATACTTAGATGAAAATATACCCGTCACGGTGGATGCACGACAGTGTGACGAACGAGGATTTTATGGGCACAGATGAAGACTTGATGAAAAAGCATGTTGCAACAACAAAAAAGCGAAAACACACTTGTTACGTGAGCACTTTTGGGTGAAGACAGATGTGGCGTTATGACACATTAGATTAAACAGCAAGTTTTGAAAATATGTGGTCATATTTAAGGTGTGGTAGACCATCAAACTTCCTAAAATTATGTCTTTCCTACTCATAAATTCTTTTCTGATTATTTTCGTTGCGGGATCCAAGACAGTTAAATTGTTTCTCTGGGACTTCGTCGAGCTTCCATTGGTTCGGCGCTTTTCTGGTGGTCACCACTGTTGATTCTAGCTTTCAGGAGTTGCAGTGGTTCTGGAATAGTGTGGCGGGCTTGTTTAGATGGGGATTGCATAGAAAATTCTTCCCTATTTTCCATATAAAATGATATTTAAGTACCAAAATCAACCATTGTTTTACTTCCAAAGCTTTGTTCAGAAGAGATTTACGCAAAAATACAATACTTGTCGAGTCATCACAACTCAAAACTATTTTGAATCATGCAAGCCCTACAAGTTGTTGTCCAGAACTATTAAAATACCACCTTGAAGTCATGTCAGCCTATATAGTACTTTTTACAGTTCTGAAAAAAATACATTACAAAAAAAAAAAGGCCTTGTGGTATTAATGTAGTAATACGAAGTATTTTAAGCGTACCAACCAAAAGTTTGTTTTGCTGACATTCAGTTTATTGGGGTGAAAAATATGCAGAAACAAAAATTGTTTTATCGTGTATTGTAGAGCTGAGGATGCTGATCTGCTGATAAATCCACAGGATGATAAAAGACACCATCGCAAGATACACCTTTTTTTTTTTTTTTTTTGATGGGATATTATCAAATGACTTCTCCCGCTCTGGGCGGAGCATGAGGGAGTGTCAGACTTTTACTGACTAAAACCCATCCATGTTCCTTCATCGCCCTTTGTGTTCCGGGGCCACGGTATCTCTTTCGAACAGTCCCGCAACCCCGGCAGGCATCGGTCCTTGCGGACCCCTTCCTTTTTGCTGACTCTCTTTGAGGCGCGCGTGGAACACGAACGCGCCGTCGACACGGCCTGTCGTCATGAGACGGACGGACGGCGAGCTAGCCCATAGCCCACCGTCCACAGGCCCGCGCCTACGGTGGCCGGGGGATACCACAAGGCCTAAAGTAGTAAAAAGATTCAGAACTGTTAATTTACCACCTTGAATTCATGCCAGCCTAGTACTTTTTGGGAGGAATTTAGCTATTTATCGGAAAGACGATTTTTGAAAATAGGTGTGAAATTTATAAGGATCAATTTTGGCCATCTATCTACCTACCTTATAATAAACACATAACCCTTCCATGAAAAAAATACCGAAACACACATGTGCAAAGTAAATAAATATTTTTTCACCATCCTACCAAATTTCACCAGATTTGGTCCAGTAGATTCGGAGCAAATTGGCTGTGACAGACGGAGGGACAGACAGACGCACGAGTGATCCTATATAAGGGTTACGTTTTTTTTTTTCATTTTTTGTACGGAACCCTAAAAATTGTTGAAAAAGTCGGGCATAAGTCCTCCCAGACGTGTGCACTCTGTTTTATGCACACTTATAATTAAAAGCTGTTTTAAATAAATCAAAACGTTCTACATAATACTCGATGTATCGCGTCATGGAGGAATGTGCAATCACCCGAAAAGATAAGATAAAGACAGAGAATGAGTCAATTTGACTTGACAACGATAATCAAAAGTTCAGTCCTACACGGCGTGTAAGTAACACTTTAATATTGTGTGATTCGATACGCAACCATACTTCTTATCAGTGCCGAATAAAATATTATGTTATCACAGCCCGTTGTAACATGATAAATGCAAATGTACTCGCACAAATATTTACATCTTCGAGTGGTTCAATAAATATGGGCGCTGATATTGGTACCGTGGACGAAATAAGTTGGTATAGGTACATATTTTTATTGTTTTAAGATAAACTTTGTTGTTGACTCGTTATTCTTTGCTTGGGGGTCTTTTTTCAGATAACAGTTTTCGTAGTAATTGGCGATTAAATTATAGTTTTTTTTTGTAAACCAAATGTTTGATTCTACATCAAAATTGACTAACTTGACACCTAAACATTGACATCTGGTGAAATAAACTTGCAGAAAGCTTGAGATCGTCTTTCCATTGCCGAAAATTCAAGATCTGTTTTATACGAATACTTACCACTGAAATACATTAATATATACTTTTTGTTTTGGTCATCTGCGTATTATACCACTACACTACTACTACAACAGCCCATAACGTCCACTGCTGGACATAAGCCTCTCCCATCATGGGAGGAATTTGCCGTAATCTCCACGCTTGGCAGGCGGATTGGAGATCGCAGTGATGAAAGACTAACAGAAAACGCTGCTGCCCATTCTCTGGTCTACGGAGGCGCAAGGTGTTCTGCCTCAGACATTACTCGCCTTATACGACACCCGTGAGTGTAATGGGTTGGTTCTATTCTATCTGCGTATTATAGCTATAAATAATTCTCTGCAAAATATACATTTACTGACTTTCACTACTCAATCAATACGATTTAAAAGAATAATTATATCATATAATATATTATATATATAAGCTTAATTTCCCCCGAAATAACGTAACCATCACGCACGCCTCAATTGCCCCGAATGGTTAGGCAGAGGGGTACCTATAGAACACCCATTTTTTGCCAGTTCTGTCAGTTATGTGAAAAAACAATGTCACATAACCTGAGAAATAGATATAAAAACAAACTGGAAGTCATCAGCGTACGCACTAATTACGGTAGAAAGACTATAATTATATGAAGGAGTTCATCTGTTCAATGAATTACCGGATGATATGAAAGAGTGCGATAACGTGAATATATTTAAAAATAAGCCTAAGAAACATGTATGTACATTATAACTTCTAATACTCTAGGGGAAATTATCATACTTATTACTTTGTATCTCATTATAAGCGGACTGTATGTTCTTATGATAAATAAATTTCTTTAAACCGATGTGGGGCCCTTGTGGGTGAGCCTATTGTTATCAATTGGGCACAAATCTAGACTTCGAGCTTCTGCAGAGAAATTCCTGATAGAAAAACCCACTTTCGACCTGGATATCTAACCCAAGACATGCATGCAGTTCAAGAAGTCTTGCTCGGCGCAAGAAGTCAAGTGCTTGCAACTAAACTGATGAAGTAGAAATCCTCTAAAATACTCGGAATCCTCTGATATGTTCATATCATACTTAATTTAAAATACTAGGTATTTCGAGCGTTCAGTTATCATTGAATTGACCCACCTCTTACTGTTTACTTCAACATTTCTTATCAACACTTGGAATTTTCCAACACTCTTAAACTTTGAAGTTAATTATAATTATTGTTACTAATTTAGTTAATAAGCAAACAATAGCAATACGTTCGATTACAAAAATATATTCGTTTTAAGAGCACAATAGCAAGATTATGCACCGAGGGGATAAAGCAGTGTCTTACGTCACAGGGGCTATATTGATTCCCGAATTCTAGGGCTCCGAAGCTTTGAGTTAACTTCCGAACAAAGCGAGGGTAGGTACTCGAGAGTAGTAAGAATTCTGAGAGCAGTGAGAAATTTAAGCTCGCCCAGGACTATAATCTGAGGGGAGTATACGAAGTTCTACTTTTTACATCTATTGCAAGGGAATAAAAACCTATTCGAAAAATGGCGTCGCGCACCAACATGATACTAGGAATTTCTCAGTAGCAGCCATGGAGACTGGATGTGTGCCCGGTAGATGACAGCAGGCTCTCCAACATAGCTGGCAAAATGTGGTTGGTTGTTCTTTTAGGAACACCTCTGTATAACCCTGCCGGGACTGATATTTTAGGAACACCTCTGTATAACCCTGCCAGGACTGATATTTTAGGAACACTTCTGCATAACCCTGCCGGGACTGATATTTTAGGAACACCTCTGTATAACCCTGCTGGGACTGATATTTTAGGAACACTTCTGCATAACCCTGCCGGGACTGATATTTTAGGAACACCTCTGTATAACCCTGCTGGGACTGATATTTTAGGAACACTTCTGCATAACCCTGCCGGGACTGATATTTTAGGAACACCTCTGCATAACCCTGCCGGGACTGATATTTTAGGAACACCTCTGCATAACTCTGCCGGGACTGACATTTTAGGAACACCTCTGCATAACCCTGCCGGGACTGATATTTTAGGAACACCTCTGCATAACCCTGCCGGGACTGATATTTTAGGAACACCTCTGCATAACCCTGCCGGGACTGATATATTAGGAACACCTCTGCATAACCCTGCCGGGACTGATATTTTAGGAACACCTCTGCACAACCCTGCCGGACTGATATTTTATGTTTACGGTTTTAACTCACGGTTAGCTTTGGGATTGTCCGATTAGTTTCCAAGTCAACAGGACCCATATTCACGAACTCATCACGCTGCGAGATTCCGAGTCGTTCTTATATGTATATACATAACATATTTTTCCATTTGTCAAGGAATGAAACGAAATCTGATAAATAGGATGTCAGAGGTTAAGACGTTTTTTTATTATTAGCAACAATGTTTATACTATGAAATAAATTATTATCGGAACCAGAATTAGCACCACGATAACAATATTCTGTTTACCAAATAGTTCACTTAGCAAAATAATTATCCGATAAACTTTTATGTAACTTATTAATATTATTTGACAAACAATTCATTATTAACCGACTTCCAAAAAGAAATACTGTTAGAATAAAGTTCTAATCAGCTTGCACGACAAAGTGGTTGTTACGTCAGTCACTGCGGCCGAATAGTGCGAAATGACTGGTATTTTGCGATTGACAAATATTCTATTGATTGGACTAAGAAAGTAAAACACTATGATACTAGTATTTTGCTTGTAGAATTATTTGCCAAAAAATCAGAATGATCGCGTATATTTTAGTATGGTGTTTACTCGTTAAAAGAAATCTGCCGACAAACTGTCCTGCAGTTTGGCAGAAGATTTGTGAAATACCCTTAAGTAACTTGTTGAAATAAAAAAAAAAGGTCATTAGGAATACCAGGGATGTTCAGAGAAAAGATTTGTGTTTCATAATTTTAAAACTCATTAAATATGAGTTCATACATTCCACATTATATACATTGATGATGATGATTGATGCAATGACGGGATTGTTGCGCTGTTTTTGTTTGCAACAACGTCGAAATATCGAGAGTTCAAAATAACGAATAATCGCGGAATATATCCCGTAAGTGACAGTATAAGTTTAGTTTTAAACCGTGAAAGCTTTTTGATTTCTATCCCGTACAGTATAAATTTAAATATCAAAATGTTGTAATAAGGCGTATTCGAGGTAGCCATATTTCTGTCTGCTGGGTTTAAATTAAAGTAACCTAACCCGAAGGGGATGGGATGGATCCCAGTTCATTCGCTTCGCTCGCTCTTAAGACCGCCAGTCTCTTCGAATGTCACCTGTCCGGAGCCAGGGAGCCCCAAGACCTAGTGTTCGTTCCGCTCGCTCTTGCATCTTTAGTTTTCCTTGCCGCAGTGCCTTGTTTATTATGTTGGTGTGGTGTGTAATGTATTAGAACATAAAAAAGAAGTACGATAGACGCTATCGACTGTGTGTAGTTGCCCTCGCACCGCTAACTCCACTGTACTTTTTTTTTTTTTTAGGATGGGAAATCATCAAATGACTCCTCCCGCTCTGGGCGGAGTAGGAGGAAATAGTCAGACTTTTACTGACTAAAACCCATCCATGTTCCTTCATCGCCCTTTGTGTTCCGGGGCCACGGTATCTCTTTCGAACAGTCCCGCAACCCCGCAACTCCACTGTACTTAAGAATGTAAATATGTAATACATTTCCGATCGCTATTAGGAAATGTATAGATTTCCTAGGAAAAGTGCATAATTATTACAAAATATATATTCATATATAAATATATATATATAGATTTCCTATCTATTTTAGGAATTGTACACATTTCCTAGGAATTGTGTACAATGACGGAGTAAATACTTTTTCGTTATCATATACCTACGCTTTAGAATAAGTGGAAAGGGGGAAAAGCATAAAGGAAATATGTAACACTAGCTACACATTAGATTCAGCATGTGGCCCTAAAAGCTCTAATCTGGAAGTAGCTCAAGAATTTGTAAATTTCTTTACCGATATACCATTAAAAACTACGGAAGCTCTTAATTCGTCACCGGAAGTCTCAATTGGTTTATTAGTGGGGAATGCTGCACGGTTGAATTTAAATTTAAACACATAAACCCTATGATAGTAATTAAAGCTTTCCGGCAAATAAAAACCAAACTGACCGAAGATCTAGATACTTCGAGACTAGAGCCCCATGCTTAGCTTTAATTTTTAATTTGTGTGTAGACAAAGGAGTTTTCCCTGATCTAATGAAATACAGTAAAGTTATACCTCTTCAAATCCGGGGACAGTAAAGATACTAATAATTATAGACCTGTATCGTTTTGCCAGTTTTTAGCATGGTGTTTGAAAAAGTAATGCTCATCATTTTAACTCCAACAAAATTTTACACGATCAACAGTATGGCTTCACCAAGGGACGTTGTACGACTGACAGCACATATTTACTGCGTGGGAAGAGTATCAAGACGCCATAGGAATATTTTGTGACCTTTCCAAAGCATTTGATTGCATAAATCACGACACATTACTTTTGAAACTTGAGCATTACGGATTAGGTCAACTTGCACTTAGTTTGGTAAAATCATATTTGAGTGATAGACAACAACATGTTCAAATAAATAGTGTTAATTCACAGGGTTTAAAAGTAAAAATGGGGGTTCCGCAAGGCTCAATATCGGGTCCTTTCCACTATGTAAGCAAGCTTATTACAAGTTGCGCGATTATATCAAATGCTGGTCCTGCTCCACATGGACAGGGGCGCATAAATTGATAGCATTACGCAGAATTGTTGGAGCTGCTGCAGATTGTACAACTATCTTTGCATTGTATAGAATCAATCTCTAGTATTATATAATCGCATAGCCCATATTGTGTGAGTACTATGTACTAGAAAGCTATCATTCACTGAAATCCCACGTCTTTTCTTGACTTGAATGTGCCCTGGCGGTTGAGAGTATGTCATGCTCACTCTAATATCTCGCTGATGATGGCGCGTGTGTCGGATCATTTAGTTCCCTTCGAAATGGTTGAGTTGAATGGTGCTGATCCATGCGTCATGTTCGTGAACGGGCGGTGTCAGTTGTGACTGGTCATCTCTTAGTTGCCATGCCATGGCTCATTTGAATGTTTATTTTTTAATTGTATTTTTTGTTTTTACTATGGACACTTTTAACGTGCACATCTTGCTACATTGTTCTCACATAATATACCATCTCAACATGAATGATGTAACCAAGATTTTGTAACAATATTTTTATTTAAGAGTATCCATGGAGTTTCTTGCCCGTTCTTCTCCATAGAGATCTACGCTAGGGAATGGGCAACTACAGTACTTTCACAGTTTTTATGTCTTGTGACTGGGACTGTAGCTACATTTATTTTCATCTTTATTTCGACAATTCAAAAGTGCCTGTAACTGGCCTACTTAAAATAAATGCTTTGATTTTGATTTTTGGAACTTATTGTTCCAGTTTACTGTGAAGGCATCTATGGAAAACGTTTTTTTTTTTTATTTATTATTTATTTTATTAAAACAAAGTTTACAAAAATTTTAACTTAAGAACTATGCCCCACAATTTTTTTTGTTTATAGGAACGGAACAAACAGTCGTAAAAATAAGGTTTATTATTGCGGATACTTAATTTTTACTTTTACATAAAAAGTAACTAAAAATGATATCTAATCTAATAATATTTAAAAATGCGATATGTATGAAAACGAATAAAAGTAATAAAAATGTTTAATCTTATCATGTAAATTAAAGAAATATCTAAATCTCTAATTCAAAGGTATGTGTTTTTAAAACTTAGCACATTCCTCTGCCACCAAATTAAATCGTCCAGAATTAAGTACAGGGTGAGGGTTGAACTGTCTATCAAAGCTAGGACATTTTTGTAAGGCTAATCCAACCAACCGTACTTTACGGGACACCGCGGCTATCAAAACTCCTATTAACTGAGCACAATTCTGACAATTTGTCAACTAGGTTTACAATTATTATTTTTTCGAATCGCAATGCAAGTGCATGATTGATTTACTGAATCAAACATGAACCACAGAGATTTGTCTAAGTAATAATGTTCAATTAGAATCTTAAAAAATTGCGATCATAGAGTTACGAATTGGGTATTTATGGAAATGTGCTTATTTTGAATCAATAGTGTCTATATAAAGCCATTTATGGGTAACGTTTAGAAGCCGTTCGGTAATCTTCCATTTTGAAGTGTATGTTTTTATTTTATTTAAATATTTTTTTTTATCACAATTATATAGATTTGCAAGTGCTTACCGCACCTAATTTTTTTTTTGTGAAATAACACTATTTTTTCAGTCGCCATTGACACGTAAAGTACATGAGTTTGTGACACGTTAGAATCAGAAACAGAGTAGGGAAACCATTACGTATCCAATTTTAAATTACAGAATTAGATGTAATGTTTAGTGACCAATCATAAAAGTAAGTTAATCTACCAGTGTGGTGTATCTGAGCTATGGGCGCGTCACAGGTGTCCTCGAGCTCGACGGCGGCTGAGGTGGAGGCCGACGGCTCATGATGTGGTTCTCCCAGTCCGGATCTCTGCGCCTCCCCCTGTTCTCATGCTGTAATCGCGAGGAGCCGGAACAGTTTTGATTCTTGGGACGTGAATTAGATGTCGACATGCCTTGCTTCTCAATGGTTTTAAAATCTTTTATTTTTTGCCCTAAGTTGTTGCCAAATAACGTTTCGTCCCTTTCGCAATCCTGAAGGACGTTAGAAAAGGGTTTGCGTAATTGATATAAATCGATATTGATGAATCTCATTCGCAATTGTGTTTCCTGATAATGAAGATCAGTCAGGATACGACATCCGTCTCTCATAATGCTTATTGCTTCAATTTTTTCAGTTTTGTTGTCGCTCTTAAGCATTATTGTCAAAGCTTTGTTGATGGCTGAAACGCCAACACCCAATTGCTGCTGCTTAGCTTCCAACTTCTTATCTGTATTACGACATTTTACGGAAATAACCTCTAAAACTTCGCTATTCAGTTTGGGTGCTTGAAGCAACGTGCAGTTTTGGGGCACGAGATAATCTTTGAATAACCTATCTTTTGCTTCCTCTGATAATCCGTTCTTAAGGATAGGTTCCCATCGCTCGGTTAATTTGTCATGAATTTTATCACCGAACCTTGGAGTATTATCTGTTTCGTCTCCGAGTGCTATTAAAAGTTCTGGATCGAGCTCTGCGCTGGTACTAACTTCCTGGCTAGGAGTTGATGCTTCCGCGGTCGTCTCGGTCGTCGTCGTCGTCGTCGCTTGGGAGGCGTCTTTAGGGATATTGTTAAGTGCATCTTCAGTCGTCGTCAGATTTTCGTTATCGTCTGAAATGTATAAGACGTAACTTTAAATTCCACATTTTTGTTCTTTGTGTTTACTCACGGTTATCCGCTAGAAATATGGATATAAAACCGCTACGTTTAATAAATATATAGGTACCTACTTAATATCCCATAGTACAGCCATCGTTAAGAGCGGGCCTAAAGCAAAATCTTCAATCTTTGATTAGATTTTTTTCTTATTTTTTATCAGTTCCCAGAAAATAATATAAATCGAGCTTATGTACAGTGTCGATCAAAAGTCCATAGAGACAAAGCAATAGCTTGACGTTTAGTCTGACTTACGACCTTAAACTTTCAAGAAAATAGACATTGTCGTGTACTTCATAATTTCAACGTTGTATTAATATGTCAAGATGGCCTAGTTAGGCGCGTGCAGATCTATGAGTGTATCAGTAAGCCGTGAGATTAAATCTCACGTTGTTACTTTTGTAAGTTTTTACTCGATTGGAAGTAATGGGACAGAAATATATTCTTTATCTTGTTCGCTTTGTTCACACATTTCGTAAAGTTAGAAGACAGGTAGATCATAGAAAAATAATACCTATACAATACCGAAAAGATAATACACAATCATAATAAAGAGTTAAATAATAATACTATGTTTTTTTTACTAATATTTAACTTCAAAAAATAAATAATAAGTATGAAATTTAAAAAATAAACAAGTTTTTGCATAAAGCACCAAATAATAAACTAAACTAATATTACCAAGAAACAAAAAACCCACACTTTGTTAACGGGATTCGAACTGTTCGAACGGTTCTAATTGATCGTAAACCCACCGCTTACCTCAACAGATATCAACTCTTTGTAAAGAAACGTGAATTTTAGCTATCCAATGGTAAGAACACAATTTATCATTTCTTTTGCTGCGTGTATAACAAAAGAGACGCAAAAATATATTTTTATGTTGAGTGGAGTGTGACGCGACGACATGCGATTGGGCGAACTCTGTGACTGTGGTGTGCGTACTGTATTGAGACCACTTACACATACAGACGCACGGACGCTCGACCGTGCGTTCACAGCAATACAATCCTTAGCGTGCCTATACACTTATTAACGCTCACTGTACCTAAGACCTTGGAGATAATAGGCGGTAACACTTCAGTCACTCAGCATGAACAATCAGACATTTATAACTCGAGCAATAGAGACGAATTTCTAGCTGACACTCTTGCAAAGTATTTTCGACAGTTTTTTGCGGTGATATAATGTACACATGTACACATGGCGATAGATCAAGCATTACCTACATTTCCAGTATATGTAGTCCATAATTACTTAGCCAAAAATAATAGGTAAATAAATGCATCCAACTATTCGATGCCTACTATGATATAAAAAAAAAAAATGAAATGGAGTACTGGCTGGACAGATTCGTAACTCGACAGATTCTCAGCTGGACAGTTTCTCAGCTGAGCAGATTCTCAGCTGGACAGTTTCTCAGCTGAACAGATTCTCAGCTGGACAGGTTCTCAGCTGGACAGATTAGCAACTGGACAGAACTTGTACAGTTCATGACATAGTTAAAGTGGATGAGTTGGGAACGGAAAAAAAAAGTTAAAACGGGACCCAACCCAAGTTCCCAACCTAAGTCCCCGTGCTTCACCCAGGTGGAGAACCGATGTGTAGGACGGGTCCGGACCCCGCCTACAGTCGTTAACATTATCTCAATATTAGTTTTCTCCCCCTAATAGAGAAGTAACAAATTGAAGATTTTGTTTAATATTACCTACCTTAAAACAAATTCTCAATATAATAACACATTGTAAGGCAGGTTGTGTAGAGTTTCCTTCAATAAACTCTTCTTAAATTTAATACCTATGTGTCATAGTTTATAAACAAATCTTTTTCATGACTACTCTGTCCAGTTGCTAATCTGTCCAGCTGAGAATCTATTCAGTTACGAATCTGTCCAATTGCTACGGAGGCCTTACAATACATACCGGAAGCAGATGAAGATTTAATTACTTTTCTGGTTACTTACGTTTTCGTTGCGCCTCCTCGAGTTTACGTGCATAGTATGCAATTGATTCAGCATCAGTACGTTTTCGTTTCGACATTTTGTAATAACTAGTGAGCGCGCGTGTGCTTGCTAACGTTCACGAAAAAATAATGACAGCTTGACTAGTGGTGTGATTATGGTCAGTATACGAATAGAATCGACTTAATTGTAAAAGTCGATACCTTTATCGATTTTCATAAATCTCTTGAATTGTGCATGTTATCTTATAGATTAAAAGGTATACCTACATCTGAAGAATGAAGGGAAGAAATATAATATAATACAAAATACTAACATAAGTACATAGGTATTTGCATAAGATCTAACTATTATTAAACACGAAACATTTTCTGATAATCATCTAACGGCTATAACGAAGTCATAGCAACGAAAAAGAAAATCATCTAAGTGTTTTTGTTTTTACGAAATTATTATAATTCAATAATTTCTTGAGACATTTTGCAATAGCCTTTACTACGATCTACGACGTAGGTAGTAGGTATTCCGCATACGACGTAGTAAACTAGCGTAATGGATGTCGAAAAATAATTTATAAAAATTTACTTATATAGATACATTTTTTTTCCTTGAAATGGCTTCCTTATAGCCGTTAGATGTTTTTCTGGAAATATTTCGTGTATGAATCATAAAGCAACTAAGACCCATAGATGAAATAACAATTTAACAACAATGATAAACTAATACATATTTTAAACCATAAGAAACTATAATCACCCCCCCCCCCCCCGCTCACCCTCACCATCACCCTCTCGTTATGTAGCTATACCGATCTATCTACTCGTGTAGATAATTTAATTCAACGATTACATATCTTGTCAGTAATTACTCGTAGGTATTATTATTGGTATGGTTCCGAAACTTCTAGATCAATGTTCTGAGATACCATGTGGTAGTGACCGCAGTTAAAATTAAAAACTTATTACACTAAAACTAACTTAACTCTAACTTATTATTAAACTTATTAACTAATTTTTTAAATTAGAATTCTGCTTTCCGAATAAAATTTGATAATCCGAAACATTGTTTCTGCTAATGCGTCGATTTTTACTACTTGAAAACGTTTATAGCTAGCTGCCTTGGTCGCGTTGCCTACTAGAAACATAAATGCTAAACGTTTACGAGTCACGGCTGGCATTATAACTACTGGATTCCATTATATCAACCTTATGCCACACTGTTTTCTGTTGTCCTAAATACCTACCCTTTAGGGCGACACCCTAAAGGGTAGGTATTTTTTTTAAACAAAAATATCGCAAATACTTTAAAAATAATCTTTTGTTAAGCATTTAACCTAAAAGTGTATTAAAAATAAATCGCAACCCTGAACTTTGAACGCTTAATCGGTCGCTTGTAGAAACATCCTACGAACAATTGAACGAAATAAATTAATGAGACGTTAAAATATTCATTCACACATGAACAAGGAGCATCGCACTATGCCATTAATGACTGTTTATTTAGTATCGGTAGTTAGCTGGTTGCGACTAGGGGACTGTGCCAAGGTGAGAGCATTCATCTCGCTCGGCCGCGCTGCGCCTGCGCCGACACACTGACTCATCCCAAGACGTGGGCTCCACAATAACACCCATCGTCTGATAATTCTGGCAGGTGCACTTCATTATCCGTATCCACCTACAGGATTAACTTCACCACATATGCAGCAATGGCGAAACTTCATGCCGAAAATGTCTACAAACATAACAAGGCGTGTGGTGCTTAATTCTCAAGGTGGCTGTACCCCCTCTTTGAGACATGCAGGGCAGACCGAATGTGAGTGTGGATATAGGAGCGAGAATATTATCTCCAAAGTTGGATAGAATTAACACACATAAAAAGATACATGAAATACCGGACAAAAACATAATCACACAATGTTCTTTGGAGTTTTGTTCGAAGCTCGAAACACTTGTTGTTGACACACTACGCACCTTGTATTTGACTCGGTGTGACATGTTTCAATAAACGTCGACAGTTCTTTTATTTTTGATTCCTACAAATCAACAATAATGTAATTATTTTCTGTAAACGCATTAATTTCGGTGAATTTGTCTGTTAGGTACATTTTTGCTACGATTTCCGTGCGTAGTTGCGTAGCGCCTAGCCCGTAGCCCTACATCCATTTCATGATTTTGCGGTTGCGGACATTGTCAGTTGCGATCCGAGGTTTTGGTGTTGTTTGTGCTTAATATATTTATACCTCCGATTCCTTACACCTGGCGGATGGCAATAGGCTCGCCCACACGGAACTCAAAAATAAAATGTAGGTGTACGACAATACATCTCTATCTATGATTACTATCAATAAAAAGATGAATAAATGTATTACCCCCTCCTCCCATGCCTTGGTAAATATCATAAGCCGTTGGCGCCCTTCGCTGAGATTGGATGCGAAGATCTACAGGGTGTTTGGCTTATGGACCGACACAATTTTTCCAGGGGTTTCGGAGGTCATTAGCTAGGTCTACCCATACATACTATGTCCCAAATGTCACGGTTGGTTACATATGTTATTTATTTTTTATTTAAAAAAAATCCCCAAAATGTTTCCTTTAATTCGAAATAACTTTTTACGTTTGTGGCACAATGGCACAAAATAAATATTGGGTTAATTTGAATCAAATTTGAACAAGATTTATAACTTTAGTTTATAAAAACATAATAACCTTAATACGTCTTTTCTTAACCCTGACTCTCCTAACTAATATTTTGACTACTTAATTAATTGTTTTTTGTGACTTGTAGCATACCGTTAGAAAGGGTATCAACTAAAGAACTTTTTAAAATAAAGTTAAGTTCAAAATGGCTTTTAGTTTTTTTTATAATAAATTTAGAAGTTGTAAAATTACATTCATTTAAAAAACAAAATAACTTTGGTAGCTCGTAAGAAATTCTCTTGAAACCAGTTCTATCAAACAAAGATTTACTTAGATTTAAAAGACTTTGAAGAGTACAACAAAATTTATTTTGTGCCATTACACCCACAAACGAAAAAGTTGTTTGGAATTAAAGGAAACATTTTGGGTATTTTTTTCATTAAAAAAAACAATAACATATGTAACCAACCGTGACATTTAGGACATAGGGTGTCTGGGTAGAACCTAGCTAATGACCTCCCAAATCCCTGGAAAAATTGTGTCGATCCATAAGCCAAACACCCTGTATAACACGGTGAGGAGGACTACTGTAAGATTTAATCATCTGTCTCCCGATCTAACGCAACTGTACTAAATACTAAGCCATCTGCGTATATTTAAGGGTACATTGCAATGTTTATATTTTGTTTAGGTTATCTGGGGTCGAGCGACCCCGCGCACGCGGCACGTCGCCGTCGGCGGCGCGGTGGTGGCGGTGGTGTATCACTTATCACGATGTTTGAGAATCTAGCGACCTCGGATCATGCAGCGCTTAGATGCCTCTGAGATGTCACACCACTCCATTAAAATGATGATAACAATTTTTAAATGTTATTCTAGATTCAACATGGTAATAGTTATCGGGTAAAACTGCTTAAATGCTCGTGATTGGTTTTCTAGGCAGTTCGTAGTATTAAGTGTTAGTAACATAGTGGAAATTCTGGTAATCAGCTGCATCCAGTTAGCCGGCCCCAACATAATATGTAGTTGGTAAAAGGCTAGCCAGACGATGATGTCGTCAAGTGATAATTTAATTATTTGCTTTTTCACCTGCAATAAGATAACATCACTGAAGTCGGCACTTGCTACTCGAAACTGTTTATAAATTATCAAGTGATGTTGAAGATGACAACTAGTATTTTTAATATCAATAAAGTAGTACAATGGGTTTGTAACCCAGTCTTCCATTTTACACTCAGATATAATATAACTTTGATAGTCTGGGCCCTTAGACCGTTGATATGTAAATTATCCCCATTTCGTAAAATGTTAATATTAATTCGACCTTTCTTTATAATTTTAAAAAACAATTTATGCCCACGCAGGCGCTACGTGTCTCGTACTCCTCGTACATAGCGGCTGACCCTTTGTAAACTAATTTACATACTTATAAAGTAAAACGGCTTGGTGCGTGACGATGGCAAGAGACCGGACGGCATGACGTTGGTGCCTTGGAACGTGGGTAGGCCTTTGGTGTGGGACGCAACCTGTGTCGACACCCTTGCGACTTCTCACGTTGCAAGCACGGCGGGCTGTGCAGGCGCTGCTGCTGCGGCTGCTGAGATCCTCAAACGGCGCAAATACTGTAACCTTATTGGTAACTACAGCTTTGAGCCGTTTGGGGTCGAAACGCTCGGGTCATGGGGTCCGAGTGCGCGTCTCCTTTTTAAGGAAATCTCTTACCGACTGGTCGGCATTTCGCGTGACCAGAGTAGTAATAATAGTAGTAATAATATATAGTTCTAGTTGTAGTATGTATATAATGTACACACTAATTTTATAGATCCTTTGATTTATAAAGTGTTGTCCTTTATGGAACAATTTTCTTTACCCCTTCATTACATTCCATAGTTTCCCTGTCACCACTAGATGACGGTGATTAAACAACTCATTCTCTGTAATTATAAATGTCGATTCTATTAATCTTCCTTATTTACCCTGAAGTTGTCGGCCTACCCAGCTTTGCATAACCATTTACATACATAATCAAGAGCAAGACCAGTTCTTCTATTTCTATCTATGCAAATGTCTGATGTCTAGGTTCACTCATCGCCTGGTCGCAGAATTAAACAAGGTATCTCGTTTAATATCTGGTCGGATTTTTTCTTAAGAGAATGTTTTACGGGATTAAAAGTATCCCATGAATATATGTATCCTATCATGCCAGAGTGCCAAACAAGGAAATTCGTTCAGCAGTTAAGGCGTGAAAAGGTAACTTTTAAAAAAATATAAAGGTAAATAGTTACTTTTGCGGTCGCAAGAATGTTGACCATGAAGTCTTGGGTTCAATTCCCGGGTTGGACAAATTGATGTCGTGGGTTTTCCGGCCAGGAATTTCATGGGACTTTAACATAACTGGTGAAATGTGTGTTTACCATTAGGTACTACACCCCTGTCTGACCTATCGGAGATAACAGGCGTGATGTTATGTTATGTATATTAACCCTTTCGTGTCCAATGAACCACATTTATGGTTACCACCACAAATGGGTATTTCGCGGACAGTGAACGTGTCAAGTACGAAAGTATGGATGGGAGTACTTCTTAGACCTTCACACGTTTATAACGAGCAATGCAATTACTACATCAGTCAGTGAACTATTGAACTGTGAACTCAAGTTAGCGCTGCAAATTAGCAAAAAGTTTACAACGACACGTTCGTAGACATGTTGAATCGAAGATCGCACGCATTAGCAATTACACGACGATCTACACCACCGGCCCATTAAGAATATCTAAGTAGGTACTGATAAGAGTACTCGCATACCTGCCGTGCACGGATGACTATGCAATTACTTCAACTTATTATTTATTTATTTAGTATGCGGGAAAATATGCAAAGATTAGTTTACTTAACAATAAAATGTGTAAAATTAAACAAAGAAGGAATCTTCACGATGATGGAAGTTCGTAGCTAGAAAGATAAACACAAGAGTCGTTTTTAAGTTTAAATGTTTGCGAATTTGTGAGGTGCAGTGTTAAATTCGCTAACAAAAAGCAAGCAACTTTGTGTAATCAAAGTGTAAAATTATGCATAGCTAGTTCATTGAGCTACACAATAATTCATAACCCCAGGGTTCTGTAACTACAGTACGCTGTGTTCTATGTTCACATTCAAAATTAAGACGTCAATTTACTCACAACTGAAATATTTGATGCTAAAAAGATAAAACAAGTTATACACAGAATATATAAGCTCTTGGAGTTGTTATGTACATTAACGTTTTCCGTTTTCGTACCTAAGAGTTGGCATATAAACTGACCACATAATTTACCTTAATCTAATCTAATAACCCAAATCTGTGTCGTAAAATTTAACATGCGTGATATTACATACATTTATCATTTGCAAAATAATTGAGTCAGGCCGTTCTGTTCTATTTATTGTAAAAAAGGACATTATTGTTTACCTACACCACTGTTCCTCTTTTGATCTACTTGTTTCATCCGTTGCAGCGAAAGTATTTCGATGAACAAAGATGCGTTGTTTAAAGTAGGTCGCAGTGTTTGCTGCCACATTATGTAACGAGTATTACATTCTTGATTATGTTTAGTAACTAGGTATCGTTAATAGAGCCGTGTTGAACTCCAGGTAGCCAAATAGCGCTATTGCATGACTGCAAATACTACAATTAGGATGCAGTCGCCTAGTTTCTAAGTATTTCCGTTAAACTCACTGATATATTATTCAAATAGTACGTTCATCTGGGCCAAGTGCTTTTGCAGCGTTCGTAAAGAGCTATCCAAACATCTAACTGCCTGCAGTACAAGCAACTTCAGACAGAACACAAAGATACTCGTAACAAGCCGGTGATATAGCATATACTCAAGGATTTCGCCTTGTTTGGATTGTATAATAGCAGACAAAAGAATCAACACAAATGAAATTTAACTTTAATTTTCATACAATTGAACTCAGTTTCAATGGGCATTGAATAGGGATTCTGATAAGGTGCACCCTCTGACCTGCGGGTCACGTCGGCTCGTGTGCGGCGGACGATAATTGTCCAATATTAGTTGAATACACTGTACTGAAGGGAATATGCGTATGCGATAAATTAATAACGACGGTACTCATGCACGGCCACGCGCATTTATTAATGTGATCGTGTACGAGATGTCTTGTGTCTCATAGTTAGTTATTAATGATGCAGAATTTCTAGTATCATGTAGCCGACTGCAAGCATTCTGGCGGTGTCACAGTGCACATAACTCACGAATGCGTTACAGGCAATTTGCATTTGAATGCGTTTTATTGTGGTTACACAAGGTCTGAAGAAACAGCACACTGTGATAAGTGCGAAGAATTCGTTTTACATGTTAACGAAATTGCGTAGATATAAAGTTTCATTTATAGTTACAGTGAAATTGAACAACCTCTGTAGCAAATACAGAGTTCAGGTATGCAACTGGCAGTGAGGTTGTCGAACTACCTTCAGCCGCATGAAATGTAGGAACTTATTGGTTTATTTTAGTAAAGGTTATCGAAATTTCGATATGGGCGCGGCTGTCAACAATTAAAACCAATGTCATGAATATTAAGTAAAATAAGTTATGTCCAGAGGCTTTTATGTTGTTGTTTATGTGGCTTATTAACAGCCGCAGTTGCAGACACCATGTTTAAACAACATATTTTTTGGTTGTTCATATCGCCGAGTGGTGGATCACCTGTGCGGTGCGGTGTCATGGCCTGAACATTTGCGCAACTTAACAAAGGCCGCAAACATCGCAGGAACGTAAAAACGTCAACGATGTTATTTTAATTTATTGTGTAACACGGTGTAAGGGAATAAAATACACGTATAAACGTTCACTTAAGTTGTTCGGTTTGATCTCATGTTACTGATAAAGAACGTTTCTTACTACCGTTTATTCCTCACGATTATTATTAATAATTTATTAGCTTCGATTCGAGTTTTGAGTGGTTATATTATATTTTATGACGTCAATATCATTTTGAAATATAAAGTACTCCAAAAAAATTAAAATGGCGGAATAAAATCCGGCCAAAAAATTCAAACCCCTTTAAAACTATGCAACATAGGTATATGTTGCATAGTTTGAAAAGTTATTTTTTCATGACTGTATCTCTGTCCAGTTGCTAATCTGTCCAGCTGCGAAACTGTCCAGTTGCTATAATCTGTCCAGCTGCGAAACTGTCCAGCGTAGAATCTGTCCAGTTGCGAATCTGTCCAGTTGCTACTTAGCCCTCCACACATACACTTCTAGATTCCTCATGTGTATTTTTATTTTAATTCGGAAGAAACTGTACACTGCTTCTTGCGGTGTGGCATAGCTTGGCATCTTACCATAATTCTTGGGCGTCGTCAAATAGGTTCTTTCAGTATCATAAACGAAAAGTAATGTGTGAATTATATAAAAGTAGCGACTCGACCCGGCTTTGCACGGGTGCAATGTAGACATATAAACCTTCCTCTTGAATTACTCTATCTATTGTTGAAAACTGCATTAAAATTCGTTGCGTAGTTTAAAAGATCTAAATGTACAGACAGCGGGTGCGACTTCGTTTTATACTATGTAAAATTACCTACCGAGTTTATGTAGGTCATGTTGAGGATGTGTTAGTATGTGAGACCGATGGCCGGTAGAGCAGACGAGTCCTGGAGCGCCATGTACAAGCACGGGACAATCTTACAGCTAGATGAACTGATGACGTTTAAAAGGGAGGCTGGGGCAGACTAGATGAGGGAGACGGAGGAAAGGATATTGTGGCGTTACTTGGGAGAGGACATGTCCTGCACTCCACTGCAACAGGCTGACTTGATTGATTGATGGAAGAGATGTATTGTAGCTGCATACAATAGACCCCGATTCACGCCAGGCCATTCATACTTAAGTCTCTGCCAATCGCTGTCATTTTACAAGTACTGGCCTATAATTATTTAATAGCCAGACTACACACAGCGTAATTACTCATTCGTTTTGACGATGATTACTTTTGTTAGATTTTGCAATTCTATATAATTCCATACATTTAAACACTTAACTTCAAAATATCGAAGGTCCTCCCAACAATTAGTCTTTACGTCATTTCAAGACAAGACTTCCATGTGTGTAGGTATAATGCTTTGTAATATTTGTATATTTATGTATTATTGAAATGGCAACAATTGCTGTCGCGTGGCTTTATGGATATGGCAGTGACAGTCAGTGCCAGCTATTATACTTTCGTCTAAAATATTAGCAGTTATGGGCACGTGAAGGTTAATCCTCTGATTGTTGGAGCCTCGAATGCCAGCGTGTATAATACGCCAAGTGCCAAGTTGTTGCAAAAATAGTATGAGATAATATTATGATCCGTGTCGCCTCTTTTTGTGCATCCCACAATCAATGCACCTTGAAATAATTGTATAACCTATTATGTGAGACTATGAAAGAACTGTGATACTTGAAGGATACTGGCATTGCGTATTATTACGAATAAGTTTTATAACTTTATGTCTATTGTCAGCAATTAAAGTTGATTGTAAGTGGGTAAAGGATTTCTATGTTGTATGTTAAATCTATTAAGAACAATTACCCCATAGAGGAGTTTATTTAAGCTTGAGCTTATACATTAAATGCTTTTATTTATTGCAGATAATAAAATCAATGCTTTCGCGAAATAATGCAGTTTAGCCTTCTCCGTAGGTCAAATAATTCTCCTTCAATTTTTAATATTTTTATAACGGTGACGTAATCCTGGCAGATATCAAAATTAATAATGACTGTTAATATAGGGTTCATAAATGCCTGGTATATTTGCGTAATATTGCCCGTGTCGGTGCTAGCCGGATGTTATAACAGGTTGACCTCCTGCCATGATGCTATGTTCTCGTTTATAATATTGTAAATCACGACTCTTTGTCCATTCCATTCATGCAAATGGGATCTGTGTGTCGTGATCGAAGATAAAAAAACAAAGTGGTCGGTACAAGCACCTGCAATTATTCAGCTGCCGTGGGTTTAAAATGACAAGCCTATAAGTGCTAAGTGATTTTTCACTAGCTAACTTATAGGTAACACAAGAGTCGAAAAAGATCCTGGAACTACACCGCAAAATGCCAATCTTACGAAAGAATGCAGCATCGATTTTTAAAACTTAGGGACGTCGGATTTTATTTAAATCTTAAAACCCGGTAAAATAAAGAATGATTCCATTGAAATTTTACATAACAAATACTTTTTGTCAACACCTTTTTATTTATCATGATTAAACAGAGGTCTCGTTCCTGCCCGACAAAGATAAATTGACCAAGAAATAAGTTTAGTTAGTGCATCAACCGTAACGTGACTGTGAAGAAATCAAACGCTTATCTCAACTAGAGTTCAATTGTCAACAAAAAAAGTAAATGCAAAAAGGACACAAATGCTTTGATACATTTCGAAATAGATTACATGTCTTTGAGGATTTCGTATCATCTTTTTGTTCGCTTCACATTTGAATCAATGCAATAGGTACTAAATTTAATGTCAATGTAGGGTTTTGTAATTGACATTAACCGCCATCAGGATGGTAAAACGGATAACACTGATGTGGAATAATAATTGGGGCAAAGTAGCAGTTAGAATATTCTTCTCTCTTCTTAGCGTGTCGATGACAATATAAATTGACTCGGTCCAAAATTTGGCGACGAGTTCAGCACTCACGCTTATCGCCGATCTGCCGAAGATCAGCCGAAGCACGGTAACGCAGTGTTTGCTGCTCCCGGGCGGCGCGGAGTACCTAAGCATACTTTCCACCAAATGCTCAAACGAGATTGGCATAGAAATCATCACAGTAGAGTTAGAATATTAATCCTATGATACAGTTAGTTACCCACGCTCTTGTTGCCTGAAATTGTAACAATCAATTAGGCCGTGTCAATTAATACTCTCAGGAAGTATTGAATAGGGACATAAAAAACAATAATAGCTTTGTGTCAGTGCATTCTTAAAAAAAATACTACTTAAAATACTTTGATGTTCTGCACTTTGTAATAATTACTTAACTTCATTACTGCGACTGCGGTAAGTCGTGGTCGAATCAAATAGTTTCTGCCGATGAGACTTGAAATTACTTTAAGTTTACTTTCAGCTTACAGGAAGTTATTATGGTAAATGTTTTAATTGCGAAAATACTTTGTCGTAGTTCTACACGAACGAACTTGTTTTAACCGATTTACGAACTCAAATGTTGCAAAAATTTACACATTTGAGAACGGATTTAACGGATGTAAAATAAACCCGATAATTTATATATTCATCGGTACCGTATGTCATGAATCGACTCCTCAACAATGCGGACAGCGTTCGTATTTTCGTCAGGTACACAAAGTTCAAGCTTAACTAAAGTATTCGTGTGTAGCACAAATGCCAGACAAAGGTCGCAGGATGATCGGGTGCTATTGTCGTGGTGTACCTAGGTAGGTACTATGATACAGGTTATTGACTCGTGACTTGTCGAGAAACAATCGAGATTGAGCGATTAAACCCCCATTTATTCAGTTATCGATAATCGTAATTGATGTCTATTATAGCGGTTCGGAGCGGGCGCAGTTTAAATAAATTAGATTTCAAAGTCAAAGTCATAATGTAAAAGTTGTAAGTGATTTATCAACATTTTATAGTTGCGTCGTCCTCAGTATGTAGTGTGTGACCTTAGGTGTTATTTTGGTATTTATTTGCGCAAAGTGAGGTGATTTTCCTATGACGTGTGATTATCGGTTGCCCTGATAACGGATTGTTCAAAGTACAAAAGTGTTTTGTTTACGTATGAGTGCGTTGTTTTTCATATTACGTGATGGATCAATCACGATAGCAGTCAGTTGTGTTTACAAAACACAGGAGAAAAAAAACTGCTCCATAAAAACTGATAATATATTGTTAACGTTAGTTTATTAATTAAAATTATCAAAAGAAGCGATATAAAGTAACTTTTTTATGATACGGCTATTAACAAAAACACATATGTTTTCTGATGATTTCTAGAAAACATTATATTTATTAAACATGCACCGATGCCCTTTACGACATCGTGGCAATAATCAACACCCACAGCCAGACAGTCATGGTTTTCCGCATCAAAGAATGTCTCTTATAATATACTATTAAATGTATACCACGATATTTACTTGTTTATTAACAGGTACATAGTTCACACCTTATGACAAATGTCTATAGCATTTAGCGTTGCAATGAGGTAGTTGCACGCTGCAGAAATTACAGACAACGCCTACACTTGCTTCTATAGTCAGGCGAATTAAAGGTGGAAGGTTAAGTAAATAGTTTGACATAATTTAATAAACAAAACAATGATTCTTCCGCTTATACATAAGCATATAAACACGCCACCACAATCTCAGGTGATGACAAAAACAAATACAATATGATTAGCAATACATTTTGAGTGGTAGTAATTTAATAATCGCGTGTTTGTAGTGAAAACCTCAGGCGGACTCCCGCGCAGCTTCCGATTACATAAATTTCGTAACAACAACATTCTAGTCCGGTACGGTAATGAATATTTGACTTTTGACATTGTCGCCTATTTTATGCTCTCTAGATTTTCTATTCCGTCTCCGTGTCATCGTTTGATTGCGATACATAAAATCTTGCGACATAATGACATATGAACTGACGATTTAAGTAGACAATAATATGAACTTTAATGTTTGAAATACCATATTTGCATTTCAATTTACCGAGATGATGATAGGTATTATCAAGCTCGATCATTAATTTTATTCTCTTGGTAAACATTTCTTATTAAAGTCACATTAAAGTTGTGAACTTAGGAGTGTTCTGTCTTAAGTTCTGTGTTAACAGTCTTTAACATGAAAACAAAGTTCAAAGTAAAAGCTACTTTAAATATCTTAACAATTAAAATCACATCATTATTTTAAGTACCCCGTTCGATACTTTTGCCGAAGCCATTTAAGATCAATTATCATAAAATTACATATCGAAGTGTGAACAGCGTTTACGGTGGAGAGTTTATTTTTAAACGTTCTGTTTTAAAAATATAATGATCGCGTGTGATAGCGTTAAGTAGAAGTGGATCACAATGTCCGACTGAAAGTTGGCGCCAATTCTGAGATAAAGGCCAACCCATACAGAGATTGTAATTTTCCTCAAGTCAAAATGTTACCTTTCTTTTACATACTTTTCCTCAATGAAATGTTTAGCTTTTAAGAATGTAACTGAATAACATTATTTATTTCAAGTAGGTATCACTGATGATGAGTAGAGTGTAATAAGTATAACTATGTGTCCTCTTTAAATACTGACTGAAGTAGATTTAAATTAAAAGAAAGTGGTTTTTCCGTCCCATGTTCCAAGCATTCGCTTAGCACAAAAACAGGGTTATTTTCTCAGAATACAAATCACACTAGTTTAGTTGGCCCAGTTACCATTTCGTTTCGGTCTTCTTCTCCAGTTTTTTCGAGCTTCATTAATCACTGGGCAGTCAAATCAAGCTACCAATCAGAGAATCAAGACAAGTCATTATCATGTGAACGAGCTTTTATCTTAAGCAACACGCGGGTGTAACCGGTCTCCTGTCTCGTGTCTCGAGACCAGTGATATATGGACGAGACAAGATTAATAGCCCCCGAACGTAATACTAAGTTAATTCACACATTTATACCTCATCATTAGAATCTCCCAATCAATTATTTTCGTTTACGTAACGACCGCCGACTGTTCCGCTTGTTTATCTGTATTTATTATAATTATAATAGGAAAACAAATTATTTTGTGATTTGGGGCTTGATGTCATAATATTGGTTTATGTGATTATCGGATGATTCAATTTATCTTCTGCTATTTATGATAAGAAAGTGTAAATTGATCGAACTAACAAAACACAGATAATGTTCGAAATTCGAAATCAATTATAATTTAGCCTTTTTTTTTACTTTTTGAAGTTTGTATTCATATGGACAGGGACAGTGCTACAAGATTCTTTTGGCGCTCGCATCACGTTGACAAAAACACGGTCGGTAATAAATAAATAAATTAAACTTTATTTCAGACAGAAGTCCATTGTTTTGTTAGTTTTGTAATATTAGTAACAATGATGCTTAAGTATTAGGTTAGTATTGTTAGTATCTTAATAATAATGAACAATTTAACTTATAAATGTATTTGTTAGTAACAATGAAAACTTATAAGCTATGTTAGTTATTATTTACTCTAAGCTGGGTGAGGCACGCCGATCCTGGGGAATGTCTACTTGACTGCGTGCAGTCGTTTCCACCGCCCCAAGATCGGAGAGTCCCATCTATTAGCCAACGTTCAGAATGGTGTTGGGGCTGGCGCGAACACGGCGTAGCAAGGATGCGCATCTCTTGCGGATGATGGCCGAAAAACTATCAACGTCCACATCCGCAAACATGCCGGACGCGCTGCAGAAACGCGGCAGCCCCATCAGCACCCGGAACGTGTTGTTATATTGTGTGCGCAGACCACTGTATGCCCTTTGTGTAAAGTTCACCCACAGGCTGCACGTGTAAAAGGATTGGCAGTAGGCTTTGAAAAGCATCACCTTAATCTGAGCCGTACAATGTCCAAACCTGTGGGCCAACATCCCACATCGAACAGCCAGCGACCTGCGCTTCCATTCTACATCAACATTATCTTTTAAATCGTCTGAGACCCAATGCCCCAGATGATTAAAATTTGCAATTCTTTTTAGAGGACATTTACTGCCTGCTTTAAATATCGTTCACTGTTCACTCTTTGATGCATTATATTTGAGTCCATGGGTCTCAGCGTACGATTCACATACGTTAATCAGTTTCCTTAATGCCTTGATCGATGGCTCAGCAGAACCATATCGTCTGCATAACTTATATTATTAATGCATACCCCATGAATATGACAGTCGATTCCGGTTCTGCTAACCTCATCAGATTATTCATGTATAGATTAAGCAACAATAAGCAATTCCGTTTCTGACCACGCAAAGCCTGTAAACAACTGAATAATTTGGAAGAGGTGGACTAGGACCGGTTTGTACAAAAAATCACTTCTGAGCGAGTTAAACTCGTTACAGTTCTTTATGCTTTGGATAGGAATAGGAAGTGGCGGGCTACGAGTACTGGTAGTTAATAGTAAATGTCATAATGCATCGCATTAGCAATTGATGGTGGTGTTCAGTTTCCGTGCAGTTCATCAACATACTCTTTAATGTATCGAAGTTGCTTTTTCTGTAGGAAGCGGTAGAAAAGCGGCGTCAGACCGCTACTGTTGACGCGGATATTAAATTAATTTTATTTCATTAATAAATTATGAGAAATTGATTAAATAACATGATTATAGCATAACTTATAGTTATTTATAACTATTATTAAGTGAATTATAATAAAAAAAATAGTAAAATTTGTAACAACAGATAAGTAATACTTGCAGTATTTTTAATTGTTCGTCTTTTGAATAGTTCTACAAAGTAACCGTATAACTTCAAATAAAGTTACACACCTAGAAATACCTATGTATTTTAAAAGATGTAAAACATAATTAAAATAGCAATTAATTACTTCAGATCAGATAGCATTATTCACGATTTTGTGTGAGACATATAGACAATAGTTCTAGTAGCAATAAGTATAGTTTCTTTCGACTTTTTGCGTTACGTTGAGTAAGGGTCATAAACTTAGGCATGATGAAACGCACAGGTCGTATTAAATTATAGACATAGGTTTAACTGGACAAAGTTTTACTGCCTAAGATTTCTGTCTAATGTAAAAATGGTAAACCTGTTTATTGCCAAATATTAGGCGCAGTTGAGAGCAGCGGTGGCTCAGTGCTGGCGGCCCCGACTTACGAACAGTAAGTCGTGGGTTCGAACCCTCACAGGAGCATTACTTTGTGTAGTTTATTTCATCACCACTGCTCTCAAAACGGTGAAGGAAAACATCGTGAGGAAACCGGCATGTCCTAGAACTAAAATTCGAAGACAAGTGACATCTACCAATCCGCACTGGGCCCGCGTGGTGGATTATAGCCCGTTCGCAAAATACGCGCTTTGACGTGGAGTTGCGGACACCAGCCCGTTATACAATACAATACAATAGGCGCAGTTACAAATATAAAATTGCTACAGAAATATTCCTATCGGAATCAATTTTCTTTACTTTGGAGTCGATCCTGGGATCTCATTATAATGACATACCAGTCGATATTTCTAACACGATTTCCTCCGACAGGGCGTCCAGTGAGCGTTGATCGTTGCCCATCTCTTCGGGCGCATTCGTGCTACGTAGCCAGCCCATTCCCGCTTCTGCTTGGCTGTTTTTTCTCCAACACCTGCAACTTGAGTAATGCCTGTAATCACATGATATTTAAAAAACTTTGCTGGAATCTTTCCGTCATGCGTCTTGTTATTTTCGTAGATGTACGTGTCATTAAACTACCATTGTTCGGTAGCCTATTGCTTGCATTAGTTATTATAATAGTTAATTTAAAATCTCTACAAAACATAACAATATTCATAACTGAATAAGAAAAATAGATTACGAACGAAGCAGGCAAAATACTTGTAGCCAGAAGGTGACGCAATCCTCAACGCGTTGATGTCTTTTGTTCGACCGCATGAAAAAGTTGTAGCAATTTCTAAAGCACACTCACTGACTATCGTGAATCTTAAATGCTTGTTGAAAGCATGCGTCAAATAACATAGTATTGTAGTATGTGCTTCACTGATTGATGTATCTCCGTACGTTTTAGGAATTATGTGCCATATTGGCAAGGAACTATGCAAACTTTGCGCTGCGCCTTACGTTGCGCGTTCATTGAGTTTGTGTTTAATGATTGAAGCATTGTGTTTTGTTTCTATTTATATATTTTACTAACATACTCGTATTACGTGCGAAGTGATTATTAAACTTAGGAAATTGTATTTTGTTAAGTAATTTATTTATTCCTGTTATTTTAGTGATGCAGCGAGTGCTATTGTTAAAGTGACTATTGCCATAAACCTATGTAATATGATATATTATTTGTTCAATTATTTAGATCCCTGAATGGGCAACAATATATATTCTTTTTTGACAATGTTAAATTAGAAATAAAATATAAGCATAGCTCATCACGTTTTTTGTCTGTGTGTTTGGTTGCACAAGTGTTGTTTTATTCATCTGTTACATTAATAGCGCGCGCCGCGTCTGCGCGTGCGACTGTTCACTCACTTACACGCGTTTCCACTTCACATTACACCTTATGAGTTACCAACATAAACATACTCACATTACCCGCTACTATTAATATATATAAAGAATTTTAATTGAAAAAATGCTTGCCTATTGACCTTCAGCCCCCTTTTTTTTAGTAGGAAACCTTCCGCTTACTCAGAATTTCACGCGTTTTGCCCATAGGGGTAGGCAGAAACTCCAAAAGCCACCACTGTTACCATCCCTAAATACTCGTTTCTTGCAGATTAATCGAGCCTGTTTAGAACAGCTGTATTAGAAATAGCTGTGTAATAGCTGTGTGTGTGTATGTGTGTAATTATTATTATAATAATACAATGTTCAAGCTCATTTCCACTAACACTCCAAAGACAATGCAATAAAAGTAATTTCGTTAACGTGAACGCATCGCATTCCAATCATACACATACCACTACGAATTCATGCAAATTGTCGTAACGCACACGATTTACCATTCACGTTCACCCAATGATATTCTAATAAACAGATATGTTAGGCACCTACAAATCAAGTGTTCCGCGCAGCAGCGGCAGCTCACATACACGCAGTGACGCAGAATAAAGGCAATACGACCCAATTGGGCCGTTTTCGAGTCTTCACGATTGCGCGCTCACAACATATCTGTTTACTAGAATATCATTGCGTTCACCAATCAACTTGCACTTTGACGAATAATAATATATCACTTGTTTTTGTAATTGTTTGCCAATTTGAGAACGTCCGCGGGAACTGTGTAACGGAGCTGATTGCTATTCAAGTAATTTACCACAAAAACAATGAAGTGACAGTAATATGTAAAGCGGTGTTGTACTCGTATGAATTCTCCTTTGTGAATAAACGCCATGTTTTTGCGGAATGAAATGCTCTTTCATAAATTGTTCGGGCGGAAGCCGGTGTGCAATGGACACTCGCTAGCTCCCCATGGGAACTGGCACATATCTTCTGAGAATTGGCGTCTTTTGAATTGTTTAGAACAGTTTTTGCTTGTAATTATTGTTGTAACATAATGTAGTGTTATGTTCTGTATTTCTGAAAACATAAATTAGTGTGCATAATTACCTGAACGTCACGTTGTAGGATTGTTTCACTGACCCTAAAAGCTTAATCTTGTGTGTTGTTTCAGCACAACAGTTGACTTGTGATTTTTATATGTTAATAACTAATCACAGACTTGATTAGATTTAAAAAAACTGTGGTTTATTAAAGATTGGGCTTGTCTCTCTATCTTTAGAACTGCGCACATTTCCCAAGGGGTGCTTATTATTTGAAGGCCTCTTTGAATTTCTTAACATCATTCAGCAGTTATTTGAAGCATTAATACAAGTTCTCAGTGAGTGTACCCATAGTGCTCACAGACACATCTACTTTAGCTCCCAGTTCCCACCTTATTTTCTTCATACTTAAGCATTCCGATGAAAACTATTGTTGTGTTACCATTTAATTCGTGCACTGAGCAATAATAATCATCATAATTATCTAGTATCTTCTATGTATAATAGATTGCGTAAAAGTGTAGTTGGCGGGTTTCCACGGTTGTGTTGACAATGCGAGGCTTGCGAGGTGGTGCAACGGTGGTGAGCCTCATCTGGTGGAGCGGCTCAGTCGCACGCGCAGCCTTGCACTGTCAACTGCACATGCCAATACTTCACGCTTTACTTACATTGCAAACGGTTCTACAATAGTATCTAGTGTTCCGCGCGTTTCATAACAAACAAAAAAAGTGTATGTTGTTTTGTTTTCCAAGTGTTGTGCTGTTATCACGGAGTGTTGGCTAACCTGATTGTATAATGCTAGTTGTTTGTTTGTACATACTTATGTGTTTGAATGTTGATCGACAGAAACCGCGGAGTAATCTTCGACTTGGTTCATTTGTATTTAAATCAAGTTTCTTGTTGTTGTGGGACACATACTAGTATGAAAGCTTTATATGACAGTCCTCTCGCGACTTTCATGGGCGGACGCATTTAGGGCGGGCGGGCGTTTAAAACGAACGCATTTTAACAATTTTGTCATGTTCATTCATTGAAAGTTATTTTGTTAGTTCTGTTATTTTTGTTTTTTAGATAACTTTTATCTACGGTAGATACAATAAATGCAGCTGCACTGCGAACTATAACAATTACGGAATATCCTTATGATGAGTAAGGATATTCCGTAATTCAGCTGATCATCAGCTGTTTTACCGGATTCAGCTGAATACCAGAATATACATACTAATACGATCAAAATTTTTGATATTGACACTATAAATCTGAAAGTAACTAACTGTCTGTTACAGTTTCACGCCTAAACGACTCAACGGATGGCGTACAGGAAGACCATGAGCTGAGTTAAGGCAAACGATACATTTTTATTATCAACCAGGTCGTCCAAAGCTAGTTTGTTTATTAATACACACCTACAATAGTTCAAGTACCTAGTCATATAGCCGTATTGGATTTCCCCAGTTTACGTCGAATTAGTAATACATATTTGCGTAGAGTCGTTGACCGGGCGTCGATTTCTCCTGAAACACTACTAGTGCTTACGCGTAGTACATAGGTATTACCGCTAACGGTCAAGTGGCATGCTAATTGAGCAAGTCACAGTTCAATGCTCTAATAACTCTGTGAATAGCAATCAGTAAACGCTAATGATACACCAACCCCTTGTGCGACAAACGTTGGCGCCAACATCGCGTAACGTACGTTAGGCTGTGTCCTCACTAGGCGTACAGTGAGCGACTGACTGTTTGCTTACAGTTCGACCCTGGAGTGGAGTGTCAATTGAGGGCGTACTCTACGCAGTTTGTAGTGTTTCGCTTGCTGACTCATTTAGTGAGCGGTTCGTGAAATTTGCCCCAGTCGGCGGCAAAGTACGCTTGCTACGCCGCCGACTGACCGTCGCGGGTGTCTGGCCTTCTTTGACAGAGTTCGCCAGCACTTCGCAGCTAGTTAGCTACAGCTCGCCGCCCAGTCAATCAGCCGCTCATTGTTCGCCTAAAATGCACGCAGTCGAACGAAGCTTAAGACTACCATGCGCATAACGGTTATAAATTGAAAACTTATTATTAATACTGAAAGATCATATTGACATTGGAAATATACTAAACAAGTGACCACTAATGTTTAGTATTTAAGTAAAAAATAGTCTTTGTTTTGATGCCCTTGTAGGCCTGAAACGTACCGTAACATTTTCATGTTAACTGGGGCGAGGAAGATCGATTAAATATTTTTTAAACAAAACTACAAATGTAACAATATTTCTAATATGTATTATAAACATCGACGTAGCCAATTTTTTTTTTACAATACCAAGTGCGCAATACACGTTAATAAATACGCTGTTAATAAATTCATCTATAAGTCAATTAACATGTCTATCAATTCCGGTAAAGACACACTTGTTCAGTTTCTAATTAGGCGTAGTGTTCGCAGTGATAATGCATTGTTAGGCGTAGCACACACGACCGCGGTGCGCGCTCGCACGTGACGACTTTACAGTACGATTACCGCTACGCATTAAGGCTAGTCTAGTTTGCGCCTAGCGTACTCTCTGGATCAACCCGTTAAAGACAATAAACCTATGATTACTATCGCTATAAGTAATTTAATATTAATTTTGCAATGGGCTTTGAAGTATGTGACTTATGGTGTAGGTCGTAGTTGGCACATTTTTCTTTTGGATAGTGTACTGTGTTTTATCCCACGTTTTTCGGCCATTTTCAATACCTGTTACCCATGTTTGCAAAGAATAAATGATTTGATTTGATTTAATTTACTGTTCGGTTTCGGTAGGTTGCTATCTCTGTCTGTTTGACATTTTGCTGATCAACAACGATTAGAAACAAAACGTCGCAGAAAAGCTTTCTTTGATTTTTCTATGAATAAACTGACAGGTAGGTGACGCGGATAGTAGATAACGGGCCTTAGTCAACAGGTCTAACGTTACTGGTAAGGATAAATTGCGAAGGCGCTCCGAACTCTGACAGTATTTGTGGTACCTACTATGTACTTAGGTTCGCAAAGTTTTACAATTCACAGATTACTTAGATTGTAAAGGTTTATTGTACGCTAAAGTGCAAAATACAACAGGTTTGAAGTATTGCGCTACCTCATAATTATAACAACTTTACTTTTCAACTTAAACTTTGGCTTTAAAATTTGCTTTAAAGGTACATAAAACGCACCATAAAATACCGATAGAAAAACCAAAACATAAACATCAAACCATCAGTCTCAGTAATAAAACTTAGTGTTAATAAAATTGCCTTTTTTTCTCCGAAAACTCGGGAAATCCGTGAACAGAACATGTTTCTGGAAAATTATTGAACCAGAATAGCTGGGTCAATGCGTTCCATATTGCTGCTGCTGTGGTCGACCGCCATAATCAAAATGATGCGTTTAAATCTAGATTATAGTATCTAACTCATGAATGATCTTGCACCAGTTTGTAAAAGAGATGCACTCATAATGAGGTATCGGTCAGAGATCGGTGTTCGGTGAAAATTTCAAAACCAGTTAGATTGAACCTCTACTCAAAATAATCCGAACATTGGGCCTACTTTATCATCCGTTACGTTTAACCGCAATATAACATTAGTTAAGCAAAAACAATGAAATCTATAGTTGCTGCCAATTAAGATCGCAATAGCGGTCATTGACCCACCTACATTTAATAAAGTTCTTAACTTGAAATCTTAAAATAAGCCTGTTCAAGTCTTGAATCATCAGATCTTCAATATTTTTTCTAATGAAAAACGATACATGGTTCATTTGTTTTGGTTTGTACGAAGAGATATTAGGGAAAGGGGAATTCAATACTTTTTCAGGTGGCTAAGTTGGGATTTGAGTTTTTTTTAATGATAGTAGTAGTAGTATACATACCGTACTTCAAAATCTTGTAACTCAATACTCATAAATAAAGATGTTTTCTGTGCTAGTTTATATTAAAAAAATACTATATATTGTTTTTTTTTTAATATGACTTGAATTGTCATTTGTCAGTCACCGCAACGCAGCCACCGCGATGAGTAAACGATCCTAACAGTGTGTTGTGTAGTATACAAAGTACAAACCACTGCGGCATTGAGACAATGATATTGTATTGTTTTTTTTTTTTTATCTTAACTGTCATGAAACGGGCATGAAATATTATGATTGCAAGTACCAAAACGGTGCAATTCATTCTTTTCCCATCCACCATTCCTCACAGGTCATCAGATAAATCGATCTTCACCTCGACATTTAGGAAATTCGTACACCATCAAAGTTCCAATCATAGTTTTTTCCCAAACTCGTGTAACCAAATTACTGTTCAAAGTAACATTCAAATGCGAACAAAGGAATGAACTTTATGATATTGGAATTCTCAATGGTGTAGGGTTAGGTCACAGATACAATGATAAACTATCATGAGACGATCCGACGAACTTCAAGTTGGGTTTGTATTGTAGTAATAATAGCTTACGAAACTGCCTGTGCCTGCCTACACATAGATCAAGGACTAAGTTTGTCATTACTGATGATACAATGCGAACGATTATATGAATTGTGGGGTCTTGTCTTCCATAATTATATAAGTGCTAATGGAATTTGCATTTCGATAAATATTTATTATATGCTTGATCATTGCGCAGACACATACATTTCCTCTCACTGCTGATGGATATTTTAACTGGAATATCAATCTGGACTTCATCTTTAATCAATTTGCAGCTGGTACTTATCGGCGTGTCGTAAGCGTACCTAACTAACGACTTGAAACGTGAATTACAATGCGCACTGACATTAATGCGTTGTTCGATGTGCTTCGAAGTATCGTTTGTGTAGTTAAGTAATCTTTTAGTCTGTCGTTCGTTTCCTTTGCAAGTCGTTAAAACAAGTAACAAGTACATAAACGTTAGAAATATTTTCGCGTATAATTAATCTTTTTGCGCGATTGCAATTGGTAACTCGAGTGTGGGAGCTGTATCATAGTGTGTTGGAATTTTTTCGTATACTTACTTGCTTTGGAAATAGTACAGTCAATTGAAGTTAAATGTGACCTAAGCAAATCTCGCAATTATATTACCTCGATTTTTTTTATTTATTTACAGTTTTAAATTACCTTGCTCCTATACTTAATCCGTAATAAAAGACTTCAGAAACAAAGAGTCAGGGGTCGGAATATTGCTTAAATTTTTCAGTCGGTCAGTCCAACCTGAAGGTTGCGCAATATCTTGTAGCAATTTGTCTTATAAGTTCACAAATGCAGTTCACCTTATTTCACTTTACATAACGTTTTCTAATGAAGAGAAGAAACTATTTCGCTGGTATGCATCAGGAAATACAAGTCTTGTAATAGATGAACCGAGTTATCGGTGCATCTGTACCATTAACGGCACATCAGTTGCATAAAGTGCTGGCGCGCGTTGCACAATCGCAGCAATTCACTCTCGTTGCGTGTGCCGCGGCCGCCATTGTCGCGCACGCGCTTTACTGAGAACGTTCCCGCGTAAAGGGGGCAAAAAGCGCGGGAACTGCGCCCAAACAATAATGGCCGACATAACGCTACGAATGTTATCTGTTGGTATGTACTTACTTGCCGTTTACAACATAGCGAATGTTCTCATTGCCTGTTTCTCTGCAGTAGCTCATTACATACCAACTTAAGTGTCCGCTAAATGAAACAGTTTATAAAATGTAGTCGTTGAAATGGATTTGGTGATACTTTCAATCAGTAGGCACAGGTTGAAGTTTAAATTCATTATTTTCGTAGAAACATGTTTAATGTAGACCATATTACCCAATGTATCAGCTTGACCTGTTTCATTTACTTTGTCTTCGTTCATCTGTACCAGGTCTTCATACCTATTTCAAGTTGATTTCATACCAATACCACCAATTCTGTTTCTGTACTGTTTCAGTGTACCTTCTGGTCGACGCAATGAGTCACACCAATACTTTTTGTTATTAGCATGCCTAAACAATAGGTAACTCGAGAAAAAAGAACCTGGTTTTTTCCTATCTTCAAAATTGACAAAGATAATAAACGTTCGCAACGTGACGTCACGCTGCAAGCTGCGAGTCGAAATAATAAGTGTAAATCTTTACAAATCTAATCTAATTTCATGAACGTAATCACTCGTAGAGTTAAATAATAAGTGCAAACCACCTTATAAATCATATTTTATGAATGTAAACACCTGCAATCGGACATGATGAGTTGATGACACTCGCAGGGTGTCGTCTCGCTGCGAGTGTGAGAAGGAACGCAAATTAAAAAAAGCGGTGAAAATTTACTACTCTGTAACTTCGAAAATCTCTCGATTTCGATGAAACAAAATCATCCACCTTAATGCAGTAGCAGCACTTTTATAGTAATATTTTGATGTGTTAGTGTGATTCATTGTTGCCCCTACAAACAGTGCCTGACGTTTCAAGTGATACAACACTTCAATCAATAATCTTAATAATTTTATTTGTTTTGACGCCAACTAAATTGTTCCACCGCCAACTCTGGCAGAAACATAGTTTCGGAGCGTTTTGAAAAACGTATTCACTTTGAAACAAATATCACAAAGGTGTTGGTTTCAAACCCGCTATTGATTCACTTGGTTGAGTTGACAAACAACAACGTAACGGATTACTCTTCGTCCGGTCAGTATTTGGAATTCTGTTTAATTGATGCATATTTTACAGCTAAAGAATTCCACCGTTTCGCGAAACACAACAAACAAACAATCAGCATTAGTAACGAGCGGCATCATTCAAGCTCAGTGATTTGTGTGCCGTTGACAGCTTAACATCACTTTTTTACGAACACTCCAGGTGCAGCCGTCAATATCATGTATGTAGTTAGAAAATAACAAAAACACAATTTCAATAAAATATTTTTAAGTGAAGTGTAGAATTACACAATGATTGTAAAAAGTGAGAAATGCTCAAAATAAGTTCCGATATAGAGTGATTATATTAGTAACTGTTATTAAAAATGGTAAACGGAAACTACGTGCTCTACGGAGACCGGCCGTCCTCTGAGTCAGAGATAGTCGACGACCACATTCATCGATCGCACGATCGCAAGAATAAACGCAAAACAAACCGGACAGCAAACGAACTACAACATTCATTGAACTTGGCTCAACTGGACAATGAGACGGATTCAGTTAAATATGAAAAGAAAATAAAGGAGCCAAGATTGCTGCGCTACGTGCCAACTTCAGAAGTGAAAGAAAACTTTGTTACTGAAAAATTTGAAACTTACGATCTGAAACCGACAGAAGAACGACCGAGACGATACGCGTTTACCAAGAAGCCGAAGAACCCCGCGGACGGGTCTGTTAACTATGCTTACTCGCGCTCGAGCAGTAGCTGCAGCTCGCCGAATGGCAACCTGCCCACCATCTCGGAACACGGCGAGCAGTACGGCACGTACCGGGTGCGCCCCATGTACGCCGCGCCCGCTATGCCCAACCCGACCGTCAACGATCTCATCCCCGGCTACGACACCAAGCTAGACAAATACTTCGCCAAACCCAGAGATGAGAAGCCATTCTCTGCCAAGGTAGGGTACAACGTAAGTCTAGTGTTTTATAAATGTGTTGTTTAAAATAACTGTTAACACAAGAATGTTTCTTAATCTTTATTTAATTTTAAAGTGAGTCTCATTTATCAAAACTTATGCTCATTTAAAAAAATATATCACGTGAAAGAAACTAATAAATATTATTAATATTAAAGCTAATTTATGTACTGTGAAATTCTTTCATTCCATTTATATTCATGCAAATAATAAATTTATTTTTTGTCAACGGTTAAGAATGCATGGTTATCCAACACAGAATTATTATGTAAATGTGTTCAACCTCGATTATTATAGGTAACAACTTAATATTTTCAGTTAGTGCTTTGTGCTGATCACGAACCAATACTAAAAGAATCGATATAAATCTCTAGTGGCATGAATTTATAAAAAGATGTAAAATTAAATCGTTACCGTGTTAAAAATAAATAATGAGACGTGTGTCTCTAACACCGACTGATTCTTTGGATGATTTAATAATATCTACTTATTGAGATTATTTCTAAAACAATATTTTTAGTAACATTCAGGACACATTATGACTTTATATTGAATTCCATCTTTTTATTTGGATAACCGTAGTTACATAAATATCTTAGAACAGGCCACAGATTAAACTCACGCCTTTGTGATAATGAGATACTCAGAACATCTATACAAATATTATAAGGAGGTAAAATTTGTTTGTAAGTTTGTGTGTAGGGGGTAAACTCCGGAACTAATGATCCAATTTTAAAAGATTTTTTACCGGTAGAAAGCTACATTACTCGTGGGTGCTATATGCTATAAATTATACAGGGTATAAACAACCTCACCACGAAGCCGTCAACTAAGTACTCTGTACATCACACTAAGTAGCTTTACGCAAAAAAATATTGCTGGGAAACGACTTTTTTTTTTGGGGTGAAAAATCATGTTTTGTGGTAGAACTCAATGTACCGCACTCAAACATTGTGCTGATGGATGGATTGAAAATTACGGGGGTCGTGGAGGTTTTTAAAGTAAAAATCTTACAATAAAAACTTGTATTTAAAGAAAAACTTGTCAAAAAGTTGGAACTTTGACCCCCAATATCTCCGTAACTAGAAGTTTCCCAGGTATGGTGTAGAACAAAAACATGATCACAATGACGGGGAAAACAAGTACCTTTCGGCTTTCGGCTTCGTTAAGCGGTTTTTTACACCCGTTATAAATATCATGCATATTAACCGAGCTTTCACGTTTTTTGCGGACGAAGACGCGGGCGAAATGTTAGTAGGTAGGTATCTAATACTTTTGAAACAACAGATTTTCTTTTGTTGTTCTTCTTTTAATAACAAAAACAGTGTTTTTTTTGCGATATTGCAGTCTAACATCATGCGTTAATCCTGATTAGGAACACAATTTTAAGGCGAGCTTTTCACATCCGCAATAATTACTTATACATGCAAAAACGTATACTTATGATGTAGAAAGAACTTAGCCGGTTAATTATACTATCTCATATACCGCGTTTTAATGACGGCTAAGTACCAAATACGACGTTTTATAAGAGGCTTGGCAATAAACTAATTATAATATCAGTATCTAGTCTGGCTGAAATTGGAACATATGTGGTGGGTGGTTTGACAGGTGACAACGTAACGTTAGGACTAAATGCCTTCCGCGTTGGGACCGTAACTACCTAAGCACATACTCCTCTTGCTGATTTAAACACTGCTACTGTTACCAGTCCAGATTTTGATTTATGATATTGATGCGAAAACGAAGCTACTATTACGGACGTGTGAAATACGATAAAAATTGTATGTTTTAATAGACGTGAAAGTATAGAAGACCAAGGAAATATTGGATGGATTGTGTGAGGAGTAGTATAAAAGATAAAGGAGTAAATAATAACGTAACGGTTGTCAGGGGAGAACGAAAGAAAAAAAAAAACGTGTTGCGCCGACCACAAGTAACAGGTGGGATAAGGGCTTCAAGTTGTTGATGATGATGATATGGGGTTTTGTAAAATGAGGAAAACTTAAGGCTCTTTTTTCTAGGAAGGGGTCCGCAAGGACCGATGCCTGCCGGGGTTGCGGGACTGTTCGAAAGAGATACCGTGGCCCCGGAACACAAAGGGCGATGAAGGGACATGGATGGGTTTTAGTCAGTAAAAGTCTGACACTCCCTCCTGCTCCGCCCAGAGCGGGAGAAGTCATTTGATGATTTCCCATCCGAAAAAAATGGCTCTGTTTTCTGTGAAATGTGTAGTACTACCCGCCTCAAGCTCTAAAGTTTACGAGTAAATGCAACCACATTACCTACCAATTAAATCGCGATAAAAATTATAAAGGGTGTAAAACACCTCTTAACGAAGACAAAAGGCACTTGCTCTCCTCGTCATCGTGATCATTTTTTTGTTCTACACCATACCTGGGAACTTTCTAGTTACGGTATATTGGGGGTCAAAGTTCCAACTTTTTGACAAGTTTTTTTTTTTAATACAGGTTTCTAATGTGAGATATTTTACTTTAAACACCTCCACGACCCTCGTACTATTCAATCCATCCATCAGCACAATGTTTTGAGTGCGTAACATTGAGTTCTACCAAAAACATGATTTTTCACCCCAAAAATAAAGTCGTTTCCCAGCAATAATTTTTGCGTACACAGAATGCTTGGTTAACGGTTTCGTGATGTAGGTCTTTTACACCCTGTATAACATTCGTTTAGCGTCGCCGTAGTCGAGCGATGAAGCTAAAAGCGGATCAAATGATTCATCGCTGTAATATCTTTGTTATTTAACACCTTACAAAGTTGCCGATTTGTATTATTTTATTTCTCCGAATAAAGTATGCAATCAAAGCAGTTTAACGATGTTGCACCACTAAAAAACCCGACTACTGAAAAATCACGCTCTAAATAAATTCGGGGCTTACAAGGTAATATCGAGTCCTCCTATTGTTGAAGTCAGTTAAAATGTAACTTATTATTATGTTACCCAGGCCATAATAACGAATCGATTGACACCTTATTCATCAAAATCGGATGAATATTTTAGACGGTACGGAGGATCATACGTAAATACAAACATTCATAGACTGCTAATATCGTAACTCTTCCTTTTATCGCCATAGCTTCGCCGTAGTCGGGTAAAAGTGTAGCCACGACGTATAAATAGCCGTCGGGCAAGCAATATCACTGTCACGCATTCATTTACTGTCAAGCAATATAATAATAGATTACGTAATTGATAATATAAAGGATTTTTGTTTACAATAAATCATAATAATAATATGTATCTATAATCTACATCTTTCTATATTCTCTCTATATGGATTGAGTTGAATTTAGGAATAGATTGATTTTCAAAGGCTTTAATATAAAGGTACATACGAGCTGTGGGCCAAAATAACCACGATATGGAGCCCTGATACAGAAGGCGACGCGGTAGACCTCGCAGTAGATGGCGGGACGAGCTGGACAAAACAAACGACCAGTGGTCCACATTGGCCCTGGATCAAAGAATTTGGAAGTCATGGGGAGACGCCTTTGCCCAGCTGTGGGATTACACAGGCTAACAGTAACATACATACAAGTTAACATGAAATCTTATTCTAAACTTGCACTTACGGGACATCTTCCATGACCATCAATTATTCTGAGCTCCCTAAATTTCGACGCTGTCGCACTGTTGGCATGGCGCCTGACACAGCATCAACATTTCAGTTTCGTAAGTAACAGTGTAAGTTTTTTTTTTTTTTTTATAATCCTTGAAAACTACGAACGGCTCGCCAGCACACAGATAAGCCCTGAGAGGATTTCGATGTGTCGCTAAAACCAAACTGTAATAGCATAAGTGTTTTAGGTATTAAATAAATAAATAATAGTACTTAAAACAATGTTTGAACTTATTCTAAATGTAAACTAATATAATAGGCTAAATTATCTCTTTTAACACACAGCATGTATTAGCATGAATAAGTACTAAGTAGAATAAGTTTAACCGTCCCAAGTCTCAAGAAGATTAGCTCAAATCCTAACAGGTTTGTGATCGCTAATGAAATCGCCATTATACATAATTAATATGCAAATAACATATTTCTCGAGCCGTAAAATTAAACGGTTAATTGCTCTATTGCTTCTCACAAAATTCTATTAAATCTTTATGGCATTCATTTGGTTTAATTAATTTTAAACGAAGCCCGGTAGCAGTTGCGCATACATTTTGAGTGAACATTGCGATGGAATATCAATAATGAAAATGATTGTGCTTCGGACAGTTAATATGTAATTTGTATGGATTAAGAAGAGCCGGCACCGCGGGAGCTCTGATATTACACGGAGATTCTACTCAAGATTATAATGGTTACCAATATTTATGTTATTTATAGCCCATTCGAATTTATTCTGTATTTGGGATATTATTTCCCGACACATTTTGCATCTCTATTATTGAAACTTAATACTAAAAATTCAATCGAAATGCAACTTTCTTCTGAAGCAAAAAAAATCAGTTTAAAAAATGCCATCTGTTACAATTTATTGTCATAAATAAAATATTTTAACAGTTTCGATAAATCACCATCGAATTACAATCGATTAGTGAAATTTAAATACCGCCCACATTCGATGTGAGTTCTTTATAATGGTAATGTGGATACTATAGCCCGTAGGCTATTACTGGCTATATTAATGATTAAGATTAATATTTACTGACACTTCCGATAGTTTTCCATTTTCCAAATATGTATAAATATACAAATGCCTGTTTGTATATTATTTAGTATGTAGGTTTTGTAACTTTACTTAAAATACTATGTTGGAAAGCTATTTAAAAAATAAATATTGTTTGAATTTGTTGACTGCCTCTTTGGTCTAGTGGTCACAAGTGCTACTGCTGAACTGAACATTAGGTCCTGGGTCCGATTCCCAGGTCAGGCAAAGCAGTGGCGTGCAGTAGTATTCCACGAAGGGTAGGCCACGAAATAATGATAGCAAAAAAAATTTTCATCTGCGCCATTTTGGATTTTCATTTTGACCTCATTTTCATTATCAGTGACCCTAAAAACCTCGAAAAAGACACCCATGAAGAAAAAACTGAAAATTTTCATCGGCGCCATCTTGGATTTTCATTTTGACCTCATTTTCATTATCACCAACCCCAATAACCTCGAAAACGACACCCATGAAGAAAAAACTGAAAATTTTCATCGGCGCCATCTTGGATTTTCATTTTGACCTCATTTTCATTATCACCAACCCCAATAACCTCGAAAACGACACCCATGAAGAAAAAACTGATAATTTTCATCGGCGCCATCTTGGGGTTTCATTTTGACCTCATTTTCATTATCACCAACCCCAATAACCTTGAAAACGACACCCATGAAGAAAAAACTGAAAATTTTCATCGGCGCCATCTTGGATTTTCATTTTGACCTCATTTTCATTATCACCAACCCCAATAACCTCGAAAACGACACCCATGAAGAAAAACTGAAAATTTTCATCTGCGCCATCTTGGATTTTCATTTTGACCTCATTTTCATTATCACCAACCCCAATAACCTCGAAAACGACACCCATGAAGAAAAAACAGAAAATTTTCATCGGCGCCATCTTGGATTTTCATTTTGACCTCATTTTCATTATCACCAACCCCAATAACCTCGAAAACGACACCCATGAAGAAAAAACTGAAAATTTTCATCGGCGCCATCTTGGGGTTTCATTTTGACCTCATTTTCATTATCACCAACCCCAATAACCTCGAAAACGACACCCATGAAGAAAAAACTGAAAATTTTCATCGGCGCCATCTTGGATTTTCATTTTGACCTCATTTTCATTATCACCAACCCCAATAACCTCGAAAACGACACCCATGAAGAAAAAACTAAAATTTTCATCGGCGCCATCTTGGATTTTCATTTTGACCTCATTTTCATTATCACCAACCCCAATAACCTCGAAAACAACACCCATGAAGAAAAAACTGATAATTTTCATCGGCGCCATCTTGGATTTTCATTTTGACCTCATTTTCATTATCACCAACCCCAATAACCTCGAAAACGACACCCATGAAGTAAAATATAATAACAATAATATTATTGATTATTATAATAATAATACGCGCCAATAACCCCCAGGAATCATTATTTTAATCAACATTGAACATACACCCTAGCACTGGCCTGCAAATTGCAAAAAACGTAAGGACATTTGAATTTCGCGGGCTAAAGAACATCCACCTTGAATCCTGGCCTTGTGTTGTAGCAGCCAATCACAGCCCAGCAGCCCAGCTACACTCGCAGGAGTTACCGCCCTAAAATTACTGCAATCTATACATGTGTGCAGTTCATACACACGAAAATATGCACCAATGTGCCAATGTGTGCGTAAAATTATCAATGGGTTTAAGGCAAGTCCAGTGCTTGCCTGTCCGGCGGAGCTCCAACCTTTGTAGTAACTTCCAGTAAAGTGTTAGTTGCGTGACACGGGAGCGACAAATTGCTATAAGTATTCTAACAGGAGTTTGAACTTTTTTTTAATATTTTGTACATAATGTGATATTTTATTACATAGTTAGTTCGTTATAATGAATGCCCAGTTGGTAGGGTAGGCTTTGTCTAATTGCCTCTTAGGGGCGCACGCCCATGAGGCAAAGTGTGTATTGGGTATGAATTTTAGGTTGGTCAGGAATTTCTCATTTGTTTATTTATTTAACACTACAAGCACAAAGTACAGAGGCGGACTTAATGCCATAGGCATTCTCTACCAGACAACCTTTGGGTGAAGCAGAGATAAGCAGTGGTAGGTGTATATCTGTAAACTACAAGGATATATAAAATACTATAAAAAATATATAAATACTATAAATCACTCATTAGCAGCTATGGAGTCAGAATTTGTGCTTAGTGGTGGCAGTAGGGGCGACCCTACTGCCACCACTAAGCACAAATTCTGACTTCTATTACATGGGACTAAAACATAAGTGTTGAAATGTGGGTGTTAGTGCAGCTACACCTCTACCTACCTCTTCAAAGATTACAGTTGTGATGTGATGTTATGTTATGAACTGTAGATACATACAGAGAATATTATTTGAATTCAGTTTGTACATTATTTACAATTTACAAATCTATTAAAATAAACTAAACTAACTAACTTAAACTAAAAACTTAAAAAAATAACTTGAATAAGTAATTCTACTAAATGAAATCCATTAAATGTAACATACAAAAAAGATGATCTTACTTGTATCATGAGATGTATCACAGGCTTGTCGCCCCTTGCATAAATAACGCTAAGGTTTATACAGTACTTAACAAAAGTTATGTTATATGCACCTCTCGAGCGGCAGCTTTCTTCAAAATAAATGACATAATAAAAGTTTTATTGGACCATCACGTAACGTTACTGAGATGAACACAATATGTGTTTTGTCTTGAATAAATATAAAGTTAATCTGGTCGAAGCGTGGGTGTACAGACTAATAAGTTTTTACATAAAACTGTTCAATTTTATTACTAATCGTTTTCTTGGAATTCGGCACGGATATTAAGCCATTAGTAATAATAGCAGTGCGCATGTATAATATAACGATTGTACGAATTCTTATGCACTGCACAAATAAGAGCAGAGCGACAATATGTATTTTTGGGAATTTCTAAAATAACTTGTTTCACTTTAGTTTCAAATCAAATCTCACCAGTTTATTGCAAACATTTACAGGGGTCGGAAATTTGAATTATGTCATCAGTAAGGGCACTGCAAAAAAAATACATTTCATAATTTTACGAAAAAAATGGAATATGTCAAATCAATATAAAATTAACTAACAAATGAATTATTCTATATTTTTTTATTTATAATTTTGGTAGTTCTCTGGTATAACTACTTCTAGATCAACTTTCCTTATACAGGGTGATTGATTAAACGTGGACAATATTTTAAGGCAGTGAATTACTCATAATGAATATGAGCAACTTTTACTAAGGGGACACACTCTGAAATATGAAAAAAAAGACAGCTGTTCCTTACATTTTCTCAGTTATGCGACCATTAATATATGGAGTTACTGATATTTTTGACATTGGAAATGTCTTTTCGTTCGCTCCAGTGGTAGGCACCAATTTCACGAAAAAGTGCGATCCCCTTATATCTTGGAGAGTTGTGAAGATCTGATATTCAAAAAAGACTCAAGGGACGCGCATTAACTGCGACGAGCTGTAAGGTGCAAAAAAAATTATTCGAGAAAGTCAAAAACAAAAATAGTTATGGCCGAAATAGTGAAAAAATTGTTTTTAAAAATGATAATTTTTTCCGAATTTTTGATTTTGGCGCTCGATATTTTGGAAACGAAGAATGATATCAAAAAATTTAGAAATATTCCTGTGGACGATTTAGTCAGCTACAATTTGAGCCTAAAACAAAGACGATTTGAAAGGTATACTCAGCGACAATATTTTTTCGAATTCCGTAGATTCATTCCCAATGTGCTCGATAGTCGTGTGAGGCACGAAATCTGTGATTTTTTTCGCGATTAAATGGTTGATCCCATAGTAAAAGTTATTTATTTTCTTGACTACTAGTGTTTAAAAAATGACGCAGTATAATCCACTCTTTTAATAAAAGCAAATCAAAGTTAATGGTTTCTTGATATATATAAGCTTTTGACAAATCAGCGATTACATTATGGTGTGTATTAAGTACTTCAGAACCTTTGAAATGTAAGCTATATACATTTCTTATTCATACCATACAATATACATATATAAGAGATAAAAAGCCCAGTGGTTAATGGCTAGATAATGAGATAGATTACGCCGTAACCCAAAGTGGTTCTGTAGCTTCGTAAGTCAAGCAGACGCCCAGATAAAATTGATAAAAATCTCGAATCGTATTATGAAACACTTTATGTACGTCGACCAAGCTATTTGGTTTACATTTTACAATGTAATTTGCATGTTTAAATGTGAACCAAATAGCTTGGTACCCAAGACTTTGACCAACAACTTCTTCAACCTTTCAGCGGCACCTAGCATTTTGCTCAACTAGACCTTTTTAGCCTAGCTAAATGGTTTATATTGAAGTTTTTTTTTTGTGTATACTTATTCTTTATCTTCTTTTTTTTCATCAACAAGTCTTATTAATTCTCCTTGATTATGGTAAATGTATTGATTGTTTGTGTTTTTCCGCAGGGCTCCCACCCGGACAGTCTGTACCGCGTGTCGGCGGACAACGGCGCGGGCGCAAGCAAGGTGACGCGAGCGCTGCGTATGCTCCGGTGGCCGGTCGCACTCGTCCTCGTGTGCGTCGCCCTCGCTGCCTTCGTCTACTTTCTCATGCCTGGTAAGTACTAACATTACATCACGCCTGTTACCCCCGAAAGATAAGGCAGAGGTGTACCTACAATACACTCACATTTTGCCGGTTATGTTTAAGTTCCGTATTGAAGCACTCTCCCCGGTCGTGCCGTATTGCCATTCCATCGGACTATGAGAGTAAAGGGGAGAGAGACTGAGTACACCGGTGTCTGCGCACACACTTGTACAGGGCATGCACCATCACCATCTACAAATACGTTGAAAGAACCGGGTATACCAGGTTCGGTAGAACCGGGTGCATGCCCTATGCTAGTGCTTGCCGTGACCAAAAACGGTCACGAGGACTATTAATACGGGGACGATGTCTATTGCCGTCAACCGGGCACAAATCCAGACTCCTACTGATAAACCAAAATCACTCTGCCCGACCCGAGAATCGAACCCAGGGCCTCGAACTCAGCAGTCGCGATTGCGACCACTCGACCAACGAGGCAGTCGAAAATTAACCTATTTATATCGTAATGATTTTATGAGTCATTAAGATGATCGTAATATTCGTAATAGCCTCGTTTCTTAATAGAAGCTCCTAGTACGATTGAGAGCAGAGAGTAAAAGAATACACTCAGTCACTTAGGTCGACGTACACTTTGGCGTTCAGTAACAATCTGATTTTGGAAAGATATAAAATTGAAGAGTACCTACCTAATTTAGCTAGAAAAGTTAGAATTTTCCTTTAATAAATAATACTTGAGATCTAACGACTTACGAGTTAGATTGACGGAAGACCTCAAGCGTATTACTATGGAGGTTAGTACTGAACTACTATTTAAGGGAAAGTTATAAACATAAAGAGAGCACAACTTATCTTGAACTACATTACATTATAATGTTGACACATTTTTATTTACAACTCTTGAAACTTATCACAAAGATCCATCTTTTTGTTACAAAATTAAATGTACCATTTTGTAAATTACCGCCTTTCTATACCTTTCACCCGTTTACCTATTTACAATCTCGTGCAATTCTCCTTTTTCCTTTCTTGTTTGATACTATCTGTGTGATTTATTAGCTCTATGGCTTTATTTTATACGAGTTGTAAGACACGAGTAAAGCTCAAGTTTACACGGTCACCCAAAAGGTTAAAACCAATCAATAGTGCTAATGACACAACATTTTTAATTCAACAGTTTTTAGACAATCATAATCCATGGTTATCAAAATTGTTTACTGCTATAAAAGGAACAGAATCCTGATTAGCCGCAGTTATTCTGTGAGTATGTACGTATATGGTTAGCACAAGGCTTTGTTGGTTTGGTCACGTCGGAACTTTCAATTTCCCAAACATAATGCCCCAATATCTGTAGCTTTGCATCATACCGGGCGTATTTGTATCGTGGTGGGTATCGCACGACAACTGGTATTGACACCAGTTGGTTATGGCATGGCAATAACAACTGGATGCGACAAGTTCTCACAGCTAGATCAGTAATGTTTATGGACGAGGGACAGTTCCGAATGGCCTGCGGACCATTCTAAACCAATTTATTTTTACAACAGTTTTATTGTGACAATGGTTGTTATGATTTCCGCTGAGAGACCGAAAGTTGTGTGTTGTTATCTCGCGTGTTTATCTCCACACGAAACATTAAAACAGTATGAATATTAGTTGTATTAGTAAGCGCGTGTGAAACATTCTTATGTGAGCATAAGAATGTTAAAACTGTGCATAATTATCAGCTCATAATTAAGCGCTTTCAGTATTAATTAAAATAATTTTCTCAATTAACTAAAACCGTGTTCGATTTAACTACAATATTGACCGAACCGGTGAAAATAAGATATAAGATTTATAATTATTTCAACGATCGAGTAAACATAACTAACATCTCTTAAGTTTATTTTTGACATAATGTCGATTATATCAGACGCTATTCAACATTCTTGATCGAAAGTCGTTATTATAATGTGATAGAGTCTGTTGACGTTTGGGCCGGAGATGCGCCCGCGCCAGACGGACGGCACGAGCGCACGAGCAATGTCAGAGGTTAAATCTACACGTAACAAACACTCGCGTAAGAAAGCTCCAACGACACCAAATACTGTAATAAATGGTTTTGTTATATCAACGTGTCTCTACGACTTGTTCGACATAAACTATACAGACACTTAATTTTTTATCGACAAGCCGACTCAGATTTACCGACACGTAATAGATTTTTATTAATATTATCACCTCATAAACGTAATTGGATTCTAGTTGACTATACTTTTTGATTGACAAATCTATCATAACTTTATTCAATCTCTATTTTTGAACTAAGAATGTGACCTGATCTAAAATAAAAGAGAATTTGCATATAGAAAGTCTGTAATGTCAATTTTTGCATTAAAATCAGTAATTGCCCTCGAAGCGGAAGCTGAAATACGTCGTAAAATAACTTTCAAAGCCATTATAGTCCTTTTCATGTGCAAATTGTACTTTGATAAGACTCGAAACTTTTGATCTCTTCATAAATATTCAGCGACTTTCACATCTCACACGCGAAGGGATTTTTTAATAACAGATTTTTTTAAATGGTAAAGTAAAATCGTGGTGAGCAATCATTTGATAGAGTGGGGTGCCCACCGCCCCGCGCCGCGCGCCGCCTGTGACCGGATGCGCTCCAGTCTCCTTTGTTGCTCTCATATTGTGTTTTTATTTGCGAAGGATCCGTAAAAACGAAAGTTGACCTCGCGAATACTTTTGTGCATCTATAAGGATGTAGCCGGCTTTATTTTATACATGCTCCGCTTTTTCACATTTCTTTTCCTTTTTAGATAGATGAGATTAATGCTTATCGTTCTGTCGCGGTTTTTTTTATGTAACGTGCATAATTTTGCAACACAATGAAATTTAAAAAATCATCTCATAAATAAGATCACTTAAGCTGACAAACAAATTCACTTTTATTAACAGTCTTGCTTCGTATTTCGTTTGTCAGTGTTGATGATTGTATCTATTGTAAAACAAACAATAAGTTATACTATTGTATTGTGTTGTGTGTGATTTGTTGTGTTTACAATATATTCGTCATTATGTGTAATCGATGACAATAGGTGATAATAAAAATATAGAAGAGAAAACATACGTAGTCATGAGCTCCATTCACGACGTCACTTTCCTTTTGAAATTGAAACTACAATTACAGTCAATGAAGCGTTTATTGTACCAATATAAAACCGTATAGTCAGTACCGCCATACAGTCAGTTAATTACAGTATGCAAAACGTGAAGATGAAATAATCATATATGAGTACACGTGAAATCAATTACGAAATAAATTGAAGGTTGTTGTTGCTATCTGTTGATGCTAATGACCGCTTCGCTGCACTTAATACAATAACATTGCAAACTGTTTATTTGCAAAATATTGGTATGAGTGAAAACAATGAAAGAACTTAGAAACTACTAGTAACATTTTATGTTGTTTGCTAATCATCATCTAATTTCATAATTAAAAGTCCATTATGTATTTCAAAATTAATCATAACAATATTCACTATTCGCCTTTAACTACCTAATTTAAATTGATAGGCACAAGGACGGCATTCCTTTGTAATTAATATTTATAAGAACAAAATTATACTAAATAAGGTATTTAAGCCTTTATCATTCGATTTGCAAAACAATTTATCTGGGTAGAATTAATAATGAATGGCTGTAATTAAGGACGTTTATAACTAGTAGGACTTACAACGACAGTTGATATGTTTCGCTGAGGTGTGGCCGCCCAAGCCTGTAGGCTGGAGTGTCGCTTTAACGCTTATCTCATGTGCACTGTGGTTATCTAGTAAATTACCTAATGAGTCCTCAGCACATAGGCTAGGTACCTACGTTAATAACCTCCCGCAGCGAATACAGCACTAGTTCACAAATTGCATTTCATTTGGCGCACGTCTTACAGCCTTATGTAACATATAATCATTTTAATTACTTACAAACTAGGATACATGTTACAGGGAGTTAAACTACATCCCGTATGTCGGTTAGGTCACATTTCTGCGAAACTGCTCGAGTGTTCGCTGTGCTCAGTGGAGTGGAGAAAACAAGCGGAACGTCAACCAACTGAATTCATGTTGTTTGCAACAATGTTGGAGTATCTGATGATCCTCAAACATTATAGAGTAAACATTTACTTACACGTGTAACTGTTAAGACTCTATATAAAATAAAGCAAATAGTAACAAGCTAACAATAGACTGAATTACAAAGCATAACATGTAACCAAATCGGTAATCACATGCAACAAACTGCATGCATAACAAAATGAGTCGACATAGGAAGTCCCAGCGCTCACCTATGACACTGACAGCTGACACGTCGGAACGGGAGCGTGTTTACCTACTATCTGCACATTATTTATGTATGTATATTGTGCAACCGCGATAAGGATTAATGGCGATACTAGGCTGACACGGCCGGAGGAGTGCCGTGACATCTTGAACCAAGCTTTCACCGGCTCGCGTCTTCGCTCTCAAGCTCAACAGATACTCTGGCTTCCTACTACGTTTACCGATATGCAAGGCTCGATCGGCGACGAAAGTTTGCAGACTAATCTTCTTTAGGTTTTAGCTGCCAGTTACAAAACACAATACGTAATACTGATAGTAATGATAGAGTCGTTACCTTTCCAGTAATCAGAGTATCTGTATGAGTTATTTGGTTTGAAAGGTACTTAAATAGGAGAATTATCTAACAGCAAAACAAATTTTAATAGAAGATTAGGTACGTTTGTTTTAAATGGTCATCATAAAAATAATTTTGGTTTTGTGTCATGGCTATCCACTTTCTTCCGGCCACTTTAATGAAATCGTATGTCCACCTAGTCGGTTGTCTTCCCACATTCCTCCATTCCCATCTCTGTAACATTGCACTCCAGCACTATCAACACTATAATAATGAAACGTTCATTTAATTAACAGTTTTTACAGCATTATTACTTTCAAATGTAGGTATGTTATCCATTTGAATTACCTAAAAAGTTATTTCATTTAAAAACATCATAATGAACACGAAACCAATTTAATTAAAATCAACGTTATATGAAACTTTAGTATAGTTTCGTGTGTTAATTAAATATCTACAGTATAAATTACATTTCAAACATTCACGTTCACATTTGTAGATTTTTGGCACGCGTCAGATCTGTGCATTTAATCAGTAGAAGATAAAGTTATTGATTTATAACTTATGGTATCCTGAATATCGTTCGCTAACGACTGAGTTAAGGCAGTTAGCATGTTCGCTCCTTAATTGCCCAATCACCAGACTGATCCGAATTATAGTAAAATTGAACATATTCATCGTTTTTTATAACATTTGATTTTGTTTATGATCGAAAATTCAATTTATATTTGGACATAAGTCTTGTGACAGACGTAAATACGTAATATTTCGGATTTATTAATATTTACGGCTACAGTTAAGTGGTTTATTAGGGTGGCGTCGTTTGCATACGTTTTGTTACTACGATAGGTACAATCACGCTTGTAATCCCTGAAGGGCTAGGCAAAGGTGTACCCATTAGTACACCTACTAATACTAGATTACTAGTTATTTAATCAATAAGAAAAATTTATAAAATTTGCTGCTATACTTGAGCCATTGTGCGCCTGTCACTAAACGCAAGCAATACAAACATTTGACGCGAGTTCGTTACTCTCAACTCTCTTGAAACTATAAAAAGAAAACGAGCACCTGACGTTACTTTTAGTTTAGTAGTATTCAATTCACCTTTCCTGCTGGCTGTGCAAGCGAGAACAATGAGCACCTTAATAAATAAATAAATAGGATAAAAATTCGTTTCTCGAACTTCCCTTCGCAACTAAATATAGCAACAAACCATACTTATGCGATCGTTAATCTTGCAATTCCAGACAACTTGGAGTCTCGGACGGGCGACAACGGCACCTACTGGGAGCCTTTTGCTGCTGGACAGCGTCCGCCCCAAGGTCGGAAACAGGAGCAACAGCATGGCAAGAAACCGGCGGAGGACGACCATGGTATGGGTTCTAAAACTAATTCACATGTTATGACCTCTTGCGCAATCAGGAGGCCCACCAAAACCTCTTAAGCGGTTTTGTTCAGGTGGCCTACTTTGACGTCTTAAAGCAGGAACGTTTTAATCTTGTTCCAGTGTGGGAAAGAGATGGCGCTAGACGTCCTCTATAGCTCCGTCTCTTACCCACACTGGAACAAGATTAAAACGATCCTGCTTTAAGACGTCATGGTAGGCCACCTGATCTTATTTCAGTGTGGGAAGGAGATGAAGCAATACAGGACGTCTAGCTCCATCTGTTTTCAACTTTTCACACTTCTTCTTCATCTTGTCGCTGGCACAACAATTTTGTTAGCCCAGAACTTCGCCAGTGGAGACCGCATCGTCGGTGGCAATGCAGAGGTCACATTAGAAGGAGGAGCATAGTTTGCGACACAGTTCCACAACCACATCCCGCTAGTGTTTGGGGTGGCCGACACTGAAGTGACAAAAGTAACAAGTGATTAAAGTAACACTGCTTAATGAGGTGGTGAATAGGCTCAGGACTTTATTAAAGTCCCCACACCATGACTGTCCAAAATGATTCTCCTTTGTTCGTCTTTTTGGATTTAAGTTTAGCCTAGCTATGTCTGCTGTAGCAAGGTTTGTTCATGTAGAAAAGAATCTAAATGTCATTACAGTACCTACATCACTTGGCAGAGGCCCCATGATAAACTCCTATCACAGACCAATTTTAATGGACAAAACGTGAGAACAAATTAACGAATTACTTTCTTAAATTACGTTTTTTTCGATGCGTAAGCGTAAACCTGTCTTTGTTTTTCTTCTGCAATACACCGTGCGTGGCGGATCTCTCTGCATAAACGGAATATTTAGCTAGGTTCAGTACTACCTACATACTGTAATGTAACGGTTTTAATCATGCGTCACAATATCCTTGTATAACTACCAGAATATATCAAGGTGATGAACAAATCAATGGGTTCATGTGTGTATGTTTCAATGTCAACTGATGTTAATCCCAAAGTGTTGAATGTTTGTCTTATGCACTTAATCTAGAAAATATTTCATTGATAAATTAATGGCTTGAAATAATACGCATTGTCAGTGCCGTAAATAGCCTTTTCTGCGCCCTGTTCGAGGTTCTATAACTGCACCCTAGTTTTTTTATTATATACAGGTGACTTTTTTTATCACTTTCCAAAAAAAATGGGTATAATAGATGAACGGAGTAGAAGCAAATGGCACACCTAGATTTTTAATTTTCGAAAAAAAAAAAACTAAAAATATCTGAATTCAAATCATACGCAATACGCGTATGATTTGAATTCAGATATTTTTAGTTTTTTTTCTAAATATCTCTTTCTTTGTTCTAATATGAAAAGTTTACTTGAAATTAGTAGCGTTTTTTGATGATAGATCAATTTTTTCTAAGCTGTGGAAAAAAGAAAAAAAATCTAGGTATGCCATGAGCTTCTACTCCGTTCACCTAATATACCCATTTTTTTTGGAAAGTGGTAAAAAAGTCATCCGGTAGGTACCTACCCTAGCTAGAGCAATGCTAAGTATGTAATAGGTCTACTTTATTTCATTCAGGGTGATAAAATAAAGCACAAGGACCTTGATGTTGGTGGACCAATTATCCAATATTTTGAAAGAAAAATCGATTTTTTTAAAGATGTGGGCTAACAAGCAGACGAGCTATTTAAGTGGTCCCTTCGCCTATTATACCACCCACTGTGTCTTACTCACTAAAAATCAAACGCAACATCCGCCCTGATGATTAAGATTTAATTTTTGGGCCATTACACAAATTTATACGCTCGTGCGCTGCCAAAAAAATATGAGCGCGATGTTTTGTCTAATTTAACAGACGTTTTTGATGATACTGGCATGTAGGTACGTATGTGTTGGAATCGAGCACTAGGAGCACAGCGGGAACTTATCAGGATCAAACCGAAAAAATAAATAGTCCTACCTGGTCTGGCCATACTAGCGACCCCCAGAGTCTACGCCCTGTGCCTGGGCACCCGTGGCACCACCCTATTTACGGCACTGAGAATTGTCAAATTAGTCAGGCTGTGGTCTGTAGGTTCCACATAATATCACAAACCACACTAGTCGTAGGTAAGAGGAGCACAACTTGGGAATAAGAATTTTATTTCACACTTAAATGTTAATTGTTATCACAATATACCACTCGACATCATTGTGTGCTCAACATTTGGGAAAAATAACCTTGCATGAGTAAATGTATTAACTAAACAAATCACTGTTCCGACGAATATTGTTGCTCATACATAATTGCAGGTACGAAAACATCGGAAATAGATTTCAACGATGCTGAAATCGATAGAAACCACGATTTTCAATCTGCTGTCAATGAGATGGCAAATGAAGTTCCCAAAAGAAAACTACCCATACCTCCAGTCTTCCCAACCCATCTTACACCCGAAGTCCAATACGGCAACGAAAAAGCTGACACCGACAATTTGAGAACAGCCAAAGTGTTGGACGACGCCGACACCGACGACTCGACGTTGAAACCGCATATTACTCAGAAGCCTGAGAGGCCACTAGTGATTTACTTAAAAAAGGGCACTGCAGTGACTACGGAGGTCGAACCGTATATTACTGAGAATCCTGAGAAGCCACTAGCGATTTACTTAAAAAACGGCACTGCAGCGGCCACGGAGGTCGAACCGTATATTACTCAGAAGCCTGAGAAGCCACTAGCGATTTACTTAAAAAAGGGCACTGCAGCGACCACGGAGGTCATAACGATAGCAGAAACAATTAATGATTCTACTAACTTTGATCATATACAAGTAACAAAGAAAAAAGTGGAATACGCACAGAAGGATAAGAGTTATAGCCCCACAGGATACTCTGTACATTCCGAACCGCGCTACGACGGAGCAGACAAACATATGCCAATTGAAGTACAAGAATTTTACAATCGCCGTCCCAATCCAGATATCAGTTTTACCTCAGGTCATTCAAAGCTCTTTGGTATTTCCATAGAGGATGCAGAAACAATTAAATCAACTACTCAAAGCTCTCTGTATAACACAAGAGTATCCCCCACGCTTCCGACGTGGCGTGACGGCGATGACACCACCACCAAAAAGTATCCATCCAATATCTATTCAGAGGGTAAGTAAGTCTTTATCTTTTGTATCGGGGCGAGGGGGGGGGGGTATGCGGTTCCATCAGAAAAAGGTACAATTCAACATTATTATTATCTCACATTTTTCAATATTCACTTTCATGTTGTAATTGGACTGGGTGGCTGTAACTAACTGACTCCGTCCGACGTGAGCTCCGTTATTTTGGGATAAAATAATAGGGTATATGTGTGTATTTTTTTCTTCGCATAAATCAATAAAGTACAGTACTATCAACCCAAGAAAATAATTAAAAGTTAAGTTCGACGACTGCTTGTCGCTCAAAAAAAATATTAAACTTCTAGAATTTACTACGACAGTTCAAACCTCCGTGACTGTCGCGGCCATTCCTGTCAAAGCGGTTGACGTCATTTCCCTCTATCTGCCTTGTTTACATCTTATTTTTTACCCTTAAGGTGGACGCTGGGTAGCCCGCGAAATTCATATTTTCTTAGGTTTTTTGCAATTTGCAGGCCAGTGCTAGGTTGTATGTTGATTAAAATATTGCTCGCGACTGTAAGACGTATGTAGTTATAGAATTATAATCATCAAAATTATCAATACAACCCTCCAAGCGCTACTGGTGCAGGAATGACTTTGACCTTGAAAAAGTAATTCCTGCACCTTTTCGCGGGCTACTCTGGAGCATCCACCTTAATATAATAATTTTACTAAATGTATGTGTTTTATTCAAGCAAACATTGCAATAACAATATTATAATAACATCTTTGTGAAACTATAAGTAGGTAGTTTTGAAAAAAAAAAATGTTTCTTTGACACAAAGCGTGTGACGTCACTACCGGCGACGATGCGTTTTGAAATTGCGTTCCGTATCACCAAAAACACGCCACATAAAATATTAAATTGTAAAATTAGTGTTGTATTAGAAAGTTAAACAAGTGTACCACAATGTTTAAATGTGCCACTATAGGGCATTTTTAAGGAATAAAAAAAGTTTTGAATTTATTGCATATATATTCGGGGTTGTGTTCTTTCGGAGACAGTTATTCGGGATTACGATTTTCACAATAACGTATAAACTCTTAAAAGTTATTGTGTAGGTAAATGTGAATGGTTGAATGTTAATCAAACCTCAACATAATTGGGAAAAGGCAGATTGATGATGGGACTAAAGTATTAGAGAGAGTTTAACTAATTATATGATTAATTAGCCCAAATTAGGTATTTTTGAGCATAGTACTAAGGTGTTTATAAATTCTTTCAGTTCAATGTCATTCGACCCGCATGGCTCTGTGCCAAGGGATCCTACCATACGATTTAGCCGGAGCACCAGCGAAAATTGGAGATGTCGAGGCGACATCTTTACTGTCCCAGATCGACTACTTAGTGGCCACCAACTGCAGCGACCGTGTCAAGCATTTCATGTGTGCCTTGCTGGAGCCTGAGTGCTACCCGCCACCCTTCCCTACGAAGATGCCATGCTACGCTCTATGTAAAGGTAAATACAATATCTAAACATTTGATTTTATTACCAATTCATACCGCATTATCAGAATATGAATCCCTCAAATATGCAAATTCCAGCGGTCGTAGACGCGTGTGACGGTCAGATCCCTGCTGAGCTAACTCCAGCGTTCAAGTGCCAGTCCTATCCGCGCAATAACTGCGTAGAAGCGAAGACTCCGTGCTACCCGCGCGAGTTTTCCTGCAACGACGGCTCGTGCGTGTCCCGGGACTGGCTGTGCGACGGCACCAAGGACTGCCCCGGCGGGGAGGACGAGGCAGCTACGTGCATCAAGTGCGATCAATCTGAATACCGGTAATGTTTCATAATCAAAGTGTTTCAATATATTTATTTGCCTGGCGGTTGTCTATTATCTAATATTATCTTTTTTTCCGATGTTAAATTAGAAATGTTAATAATTTGTCGTACAGCTGTAGTTCTGGTGGGTGTATCCTGAAGCGGTGGCTCTGCGACGGTTACTCGGACTGTCCGGACGGCGAGGACGAGCACATGCAGACGTGCGGCGAGCGCAGGAAGGTCGCGCACGTGGCGGGCGCCGCCGACACGCACGAGCCCGGAGAGGAGTCCGCCGGCTCCGCGCCCGCACCCACTATCAGGAGGCCTAACAGAGTTTCTACTGGACGCAAGGCCACCCATCAACGAGCTGGTATGTTATGAACACCGCAACGTGTTGACTGCACAAACACAACACAATAAGATTGTCCTTACATTTCTTTTTTTGCACGCTCCTGTCGACAGCGATGCGGAGGAAAATTTTAGTGCTATCTTTCGTAAGCTTATAAACTTTTTCTATTTTACTGACATTTTATATTTGTTCTAGGTGAAAACGAAAGTAGCAAGGAGCTACTCGTGACGAGTGACAGTAATAACTCTCTGAAAAGAAATTTCACGCGCCGTCCCTCGCCATCCCGACTGTTGCCTTACCATCACCCCCAACCAAACAAACCAACCAAGAAAGTCGAGACGCCTGTCATCAAAGATACACCCGTAGTGAAAGCTAGTCTAAAAGTACCTGAGGAAGAGAAAGTTACTCAAGCCCCTCAAAAACCGAATGCAGAAAAGGAATCTATCGAAGATGTCAACATGGGAGATCTTGGATTTTTTGATGAGTTTTACAAAGACGGAAAAGAAGTACCAGAGCCTACTGAAAAACCAGCAAAGACCTTGAAGTTTGGAGTGCCTATGCCTAAGAAACAACCCGTACGACCAGCTGCAGTAAACCCACCCCGGACTAAACCCACTCGGTCTAATAAAACTGCCAACAACTTTGACATAGTCTTCGATGGTGCCGCCCTGCTGAGGGTAATACAAACTTTTTATTTTTGGCTTATTTATGGTCATCTCTATTTTTCATGTTATCTATCTAGTTATATTATATAGGCTTGGCAAATTCTTCTCGGTCGTTAGGGCAATTTTGCCGCTTTTAACCTCGAACGCAATGTCGTCTATCAGGCGACCAGAATCTTTGCCAATCTATCAGGGTGCATTCAAGTGATACGTCTGACCCACACCCGCAACTATTTAAACCGAACTGTCTTTTTTAGCGATTCCTAAAAGCGTGTTAACAGCAGTAGCGGACCCTACTATTAAGCCTATGCCAGTCTGTAGATACACCCATACAAGAAGCCTCAAAAATGCATAACCCTTAATGTAAAATTGCTGTGTTTACTTTTACAAATGTCAGTTGAGTTCAATTTCATTTTTGTAAATATTTGTAACCAAAGTATTTTTAAGTATCCATCTGATTTATGGTTAAAAGATTTAATAATTCTTTTAAATTAAGCCAAAAATATAAAGATAATCGCTACTTTCAGAAATCAGCGGCGGAGCACGCAGCAGAAGTTGCTGAAGACCAAGCGTCGAACGATACCTTGACGTACGGGGATGATATATCGGAACCGTCTCAAACCGCCACAACACGAGACGAAACTCCCCTAGTGACTATAACCAAATCTAACCAGGGCACCCAACCCATGACCGGGCCCAGTCCGAACTCGAACGCCGACGGCCGGAGCTGGTCCCGCGCGCACGCGTCGCCGTGCCCCAGCGGGGAGCTGCGCTGCGTGGACGGGCTCTGCATCACGCTGGCGCAGCTCTGCGACGGCACCATCGACTGCAGCGACCACGCCGACGAGGACAACTGCTACACGTGATCCCACTGCCGCACACTAGCGGTAAGAGGTAAGAGGTAAGAGGCAGTGACTGCATCTTACCCGAGGGACGTCGTTTTTATTATTCCAGTGACTGACTAGTGTTTGATGACTAGGTACGGTATAATAGTTTTAAACTTCTAACATTTTTTAATGATATTAGGTACGACTATTCGAGTGTGCTTTGATATAATAGTAATTTCATGAATTTAAAATATTGATCATGAAATGTAATAATTAATAAACCGTAACACCGAATAATCAGTTTTAGATGAGAAAAAACTATTAACTATAACTTTCCAAATACCTATTTTCTTATTTCCATACAGTAATATTGCCAAATTAATTAAAATAGGTAAATATTTGACAGCTATTTGCAAGGTTGCCAACTTTTTGGATGCGCGCTCTTTTATTCATTCTAGTTTTCCTAAAAAAGTCAGACGTGGTCTGGGTACCTGCTTAGCACAAAGTTATGAATCAGTCATGTTTTTTTGTACAAAAAGTATGCGTCACATCAACTACAAACCCGTCACTCACTAGAGCATCAAAACAAAGTGTTTAAAGATATAGCACGAAAGGTGACACTACGGAGTTATTTGCTTATTGCTTTAATTTGACAGACGTCATCGATTGACTGAAACAGTAGGCCAGCACTGGAAAAATACGAAGCATACATTCATGACCCTCGTGAAACGATGTCCTTAAGTTATGTTTTACAATAGTATACGCTGTGATAAAGCAATACACGAATATGGTGGAATATTATTCCCCAGCCATTTTGACAGTATAGTTTCACTCGTATTGCCGTCCATTAAAATAATATTATGTAGATCTTATTATGTAAGGTACTTGTGCCTGTGGAGCAAAACGTTACATTTTAGAATTAGATTTTTTTGTACCTTTGTATTGAAATAATCATATAACATTTTACAACTGTATTTAAAATTAATATGATTGAAAGATAAATATAGTTAGTCCTTAGAGAGACTGTATCTACAATTTATTTCTACACCTATACTAAATTATAGAGGAAAGATTTTTATGTTTGTTTGTCTGTACCGAATAAGCTCCGAAACTACTGGACCGATTTTAACCATATTTTCATCAATAGAAAGCTAAATGATCAGGAAGTAAAATAGGCTATACATTAAATCATTCAAATTAGCCGACCTATCATGGCGGAGTCGCGGGCGAATTGCTAGTTTATGATAAATTAAGTATCGAATAAATATTTCTTGCTCTTTTGGCATTCGATATCAGGCCCCATCGTCATTACTTTATTGTAAATATTTCTCACCTAGATAACTACTTAGTTTTACATGTTTGTTTTACGAACAATGTTTACAAATGTCAACTAATCTTTAAAAATAAACATAAAACGTTTATTTAATTAAGTTCATCAACATAATTATTAACTCATGTCATGTAATGATTAGAGCTGCGTATTTGTAAATAGCGATGAATTATTTATATCGATAAGTATTTATATGAAGATTAGTGTATTGATTAGAATTTTAGTAAACGTTCATGAATTGTTTTTTTTTAACTTTTGCTATAAGTTTTGGACGTAATTGTCTTTGGAATTAAATTATACACACTGAATAAAGAATTGGAAATTAATTGTAGATTTTCTATATCCATTCGCCAACTCTGTGTAGCTTTTGTTAATAATTATAGAAAACCTCAACGACGAATTTATTAAATATTTTTTGGGTTATCCCAACATACATATTTTAGCCATAAGTTTTTTTTTAAGATTGTATCTAACGAGAACCAGAAAACTGTTTAATAATTTCTTAAACCTTAAACTTAAGTGACTGAAATTGATGATGAATTAATATAAAAAATTGAATGTAGTCGAAAAGTAAGTTATAAATCAAAGTGATACCTACATGAAATTTCAGCTACGCAGTAAACAAAAAAAACACTTTAAACTATACGATAAACAGTACTACTGTTACTGTACTGTTTTAATCTGAATAAAATCATTAACAAATTAGAAAACACACGGTTTCATTGATAGTAGTCGATTCTGGTGGAAAATCTTTTGATAACTGAAAATGTGAACTTACGATATCGGGTAGGTATAGAGTAAAACGCAAGTAATTTGTTAGTGCTAAGTAATCCATCCATTCATAAAAACGTAGGCTAATTTATTTAATTGCTTCATATTATCCAAAGTAATGTCATAATAAATCTATATTGCCGCAGATTCGGTTATTCTTCATTATATTTGATATTTTAACTCTTATGTTCTAAGGAATAAGGATTGAACGTAAGTTATCGATTGTTTAAAATAGGCTTGTGTCCTGAGAAAATCTAATTAGTCCGTCAGTTACATTATCAAAAAATATTTGACACGTATTTTTTCTTTTGTAACGTAAACCAAAATTGAAGATACGACGCTTTTAAAATTCTCAATACGTCACGCCGTGCTATAAGTTTTAGTGCGCTGTGGCGTCACGAGCCCCGACTCTCGAGTTTTGATGCGTTTTATATTTGTCAATATTTATTGATTTACAAAAACAAAAAATACGTGTCCATTATTTTCCAATACTTTATCTGACTGACTAAATAGATATGAAATTTATTGATGGTGGAAACTAGCCTATATAATGATGTAAGTTATAATTTTTATGATAATAAATACTATGCCATGTTATAAAATGTTTGTTTTATTCTCCCATGCACCATCATCTCTCTGCCCTTGTCCCATGATATTTGAGGTCGGCGCAACACGTTTTTTTCTTCCATCGTCTCTTGTCAATCTTCACGCTATCATTTTCTCCTTTTTAGGGTTCCGTACCTCAAAAGGTAAAAAAAGGAACCCTTATAAGATCACTCTCTTGTCCGTCTGTCCGTCTGTCATCACTGATTTTCTCAAGAACGGGTGGACCTAGCAAGTTGAAATTTATACCAGATACTGAAGTCTATAGTCTCTATTAGGTGTATAAAAATCAAGGTACTGAGTCAACATGATAAAAAGATATGGTCAAATTTAGGTTTTCGCGAAAACTTGAAAGTACCAAAATTTACCTTAATTTAAACCATTTTTCATTTTCAGATTTTTCCCTTTACATGTGCTATAAGACCTTGCTTTTAACCAACATTGACAATTCTAGGTCAACCGGAAGTACCCTATAGGTTTTGGGTCGAAAACCTATATGGTAGTTCCTGTTGACCTAAAATCACGAAATTTCGCGAAAAGCAATGTCCTAAAGCACATGTAAAGGAAAAAATCTGAAAACCGTAAATATGTACTTTAATAACAAAAAAAAAGCGATTTTACTATTCCAAACTTATTATTTGCGGTTGGTGCAATGGGGAGACACACTGTGGAACTGATGGCGCTAGCATAGCTGGTTCCCAACATCGTCATTGGTTGAAAATGTGGTAATGTCATTTTATATTTCAAAATAGCTTAACCTCATTGGTCAGCTTGAGACCAGCTATGGTGGCGCCATCGTAGATTATCTTTGCCTGTGTCTCCCCATTGGAAACCCAAAGATTCTAACTAGCGCCTCAAATGTCAAAATTGTGAAGCTGTCTAAGAACGACACTTTGACAGTTTTCGATACAATTTACGTCACGGAAAAATTTATTAATTAAAATAAATCAGGTTTATGTGGTTTCTTGCTGGACGAGACAATAATTATGTTGTCAATAGTCGATGTTATTAAAGCGTCTGCAGGATACACAAAACCAATGTGTTCTGGAGAAATCTAGACGGTACTGCTATGGAGGGAATGAAATTTTCTTTTAAATATTGAGATTGACATTAAAGGAAGATGAACATTTAGAAAATAATACAATTCCTATTTAAAAATCTAAATAAAAAAAAAATACTCAGCATTATACTCAAATGCAATTATGTAGGTACCTATGTTATTGTTAGGTATTACAGAATGTGATTATTTAGTTTATTCTGAAATAGGAAAAGATTTAGCGATAAGAAGAGTTTCATATGACAAAAAATCATATTTTGGAAATTTTGTTTATGTCTTGATAATGTAAGTATATTTTGAAAAGTTTCTAAATAGTACCACCAGAATGAATCTTTTGTTTAAAATTTGAATAAAAATAAATACAGCTGTGTATACTAAATTATTTATTGATTGTAAAAATTTATTACCACTATTACAATACCCTTCAGATTCATAGGCTTCCCTTGTTATGCTTTTATAATTTTACATAACTACCTACATAAAATCAATGTGAATAATTGGTGGACCGAAATTTGTAAGACCACCAACTTTAAAATATCATCAAAATAAGGAGCCAATCCAAAAAAAGTGAAATCTGCTTGCCTATTCATTTTTTCTTCATAATTTTGTGTTTTGGAAACAAATGAAAACTTATTCTCGAATCTTCCTAAGTACTTACTACATTGAGGAACGCAACTATATTTCGTAAAGGTCTCTGTATGTAATCGTGATCCATCTGATTATGTCTAAACTTAACCTCATCTCAACAGCAAAGTGTCGTTCTTAGACAATTTCTAAATTTCGCCGCTAGAGGCGCGCAGATTATCTTTGCATCGCCAATAGCCGTTTCATGGGATCGAACAGCAAAGTTAAGTTTGTCCTTTAAAAAGTTTGTACGGAACCCTCGGTGCGCGAGTCCGACTCGCTCTTGACCGGTTTTTCCTTCGTATCATTCCTCACACAATCCATCCATCTTTTCTTTGGTCTTCCTCTCCTTCTCGATCCATCAACATTTTTATTCTCCCATACACCGCGACATGCAATCCATGTAACCAGTATAAAATGTTAGTTGAGTTAGCCAATCTAGATAAAAAGGTGTAACTTGTTGTAAGGGCTACTCTATTCTTAGTTAATAGCCAGGCTGTCTGCGCCTTAGCTTAGATCACAAGCGCTCATTATGTCTGGTAGTTACAGTTTAATGTAAAAACTAACATTTCGGAAACTCGACTTCATAGTTCAACATTGCAACATAGTTCGTAGATATGTGATATGTACTATAAAATAAAAATAAAGTATCCATAAAATAAATTGTTAGCAACACAGAAATGCTTATGAGAAACTATTACGTCGTACTACCACGATATTAATTTACGCAAAATTTGAATAGAGGGTCATAATATTATATGGTGATTCAGAGATATCTGTTTCAGTTTGATATTTTATTTCATGTCGAAATCAAGTGTCAAAATTCAGAACGCGGTTGCTATCAGTACAATTGTCAGTTCTTATTTAAACTTTCAATGAATAGTTATTTAAAAAATCTAATCATTGCACGAGTAGTTTGTGTGGCGTCTACGAAAATCCTACGCCGCGTAGCTGTCTTAAACCACGTAGCAGTAGTACCCAGCGTAGCTGCCCTACGGACCGTAGCATTCCTACGGCGCGTAGCAGACCTACGGACTATAACAGCCATACGCCACGTAGCTGTCCTACACCAAGTAGCAGAACTACCCAGTGTAGCAGTCCTACGGCGCGTAGCAGTCCTACGCCGAGTAGCTATCCTACACCACGTGGCCGTACCACCCAGCGTAGCTGCCCTATGCCGCGTAACTGTCATACGCCGCGTAGCGACACTAAGAGAACGAAAACGTAAGCTGTTCTAGTCACATGTTAATGCCCACGTAGTGTCGTGCTATGTCTCGTACCCGCAGTGCTTCGTAGCGTCTACGCAGCGGCTGCATAGTAACGGAATAACAAAAAATATTCTTTTCAATACACTTCCTCGAAAACAGGTTCTTTTCGCACTATGATTAGGTTCAACATGCAATGTATTTCACACGTGTGCATTTTTTTCGTTTTCCCGCACTTGTGCGGGAAAATAAAATGCCACAGATTACTATACTTAGACGAAGTTCAAATCGTTTCAATGCCTATAGTCGGAGGTGAATGTTTTTTTTTTAATTTCGGCAAAGCAATATGCGTCTTTACGGCGTAAATATTTTTTTGATTATTAAAATTGTGTTTATAAATAGAATATCATAGATAAACATGATTATTTAAAACTAATATTTACTTTTTCCAACAAATTAACATTTATTTGTGTTCTGAATTCAAAAATAACAACAATTTGCCTCTCCTTCAACCTGGCGAAAGCGAAGCACGAAAAAAAAAAAGAAATGTTAAATCATAGTTTCATAATTCATAACAAAAATACTTTTCGTCATTTTATTTTATTTCATCAAAGTGTATTGAAAAACGTCGTTTGATACACGTGGACATTTGTTATTGCAGTTCTCGGCTCAAAAACACCCTCGCCTACGGCTCGTGAGTTAATTCCGCCTCGGATGCAATAACCTTTCTCCACTTGTATCAAAATGTACTATTCTTTATTCATACAAGGAAAGTAGATCTGAAGTTGCCTGAGCAGCGGATTGAAAGTAATACTTTTCAACCCTAGGGAGAATCGTTTTCAAGTGACAGCTGTCAAATTATAAAAAAAAAATAGTTCATTTTTCTATTGAACAATATTCCAACTTTCTATACAGCCACAATGTAACATAAAGTTAAGTATTAATTAAAGAATATACATTTTTTAAATAACTTTATTATAATTAAGTTTCAACTAGGTATGTCTAATAACATAGATTTGGGCAAAATATTTACCATTTTTTCGATCATGAAAATGAAAAATAGTTAATGGCTGAATAGCTGGCCGGCCACAGAAATAAAAGCAAAATAGGCGGGAAAGCGGCAATCCGATGTTCAACGATCCCAGTTGTTCGTGTGGCACAGATGTGGGCGACTTGAACCATATTCTTTTCTCCTGTCCTCTTTGTGACCGTTCTTCCTTTCTCAGTGATCTATTGTCTCTCCATATTCCTTTTCCTACTTCAGTTCTTTCTTTATTTTGTACAAATAGTTTACCTGTATATAGATGTATAGCTACATTCATTACCATTAATAATATTAAATTGTAACCTAGGTGTATAAATATATTTTTTATTTCTCGTTAATTTATTGTATCTCACCATTCATTATTAATACAGTTAGAGAGAATCCTACTGATCCTATATCCCAAATTCCGTTTTAGATAATATTTATAAATTCCAGTTTCCCTACCTTTGTCTCATAGTAAATAACTTGACATTGGCTAAATGCACAAACCGTCCGAAGCCAAAAAAAAAAAATTAAAAAAAAAATCCGTTGTTCATTTGTTTTTTCGAGTTGATTCATGTTTTTATTTTTACTTTCTTTGTATTCGTAATGAAAAGCAGTGTTACCTCGGGTTAAAGACTTATTTAGTCCCTCGAACTATTAACGCCCTTGCTGCGCTCGGGCACCAAACCCCGTCTCGGGACAAAATAAGTTACTTTCACCCCTAGGGTAGGTACAAGGTAGGTAGGTAATTAGAGTAGGTACATACGTACCTACTCTAATTATGTACAGTAATAAGTACTGGCTTATCCGAGCCGTGTCATCCCAGCCCTGAGTTTTTGCAGCTTCTCAGCTGGAGGATACTCCAGCTGAGAAGCTGCAAACCATACAATCTCAAGATATTGAGATTAGCGTTCATTAAGGATAAAGGTTTTATGTTATTTTGGGTTCCATATTTTAAGGTGTACTGAGTGTATGTATTGGGGTCACTCTCATAATCTTGCTGCTGGACCCGACTCCATACCATATCTACAATGACTGTCCAAGCCAAGTGTCCATCTACCATTTTAGCTAATTAATCGATCTATCCCTAGACTAGATGATATAATTATACTAGACTTTAGGTCCTGTTATCGTTTTAGTTCGTGAACATTCTAAATATAGCCTGAAATCGTATGGGTACCGAGAACTTAAACACAACATGAATACCTAAAGTTCACGCTCAGTGATCTCCTAGTCACAGATGAGTCATATTCTGTATCTGCTACGTCTATTAAATGGCGCAGTGTCTCAAAATATCCACACGTTGTTTCACAGTTGAAAACCATCTATAGCAGTGTGAGTTTAAGATTGATTTTTGAGTCGTTTCTCGTCGACCTTACAGTTAGCTTGTTTTAGATTTTTTATATATTTTTTCATTCATAGTGTGATTACCTCATCGGCGCTACCGTTCGGTTTCGGTCCTCGTATTCGTTTTGCTTTAGTCATTTCGCACTTGTTTTTGAGGTCGGCTGGCTTCGTGGCGTTTCCTTATCCATTGTAGCTGTAGGGTTGACCTCAACTAAACTGCATGTTAGGTATCGATCAGGAAAATAATTCAAAATACCTATTTATTTTTAGCATCATTTCATACTTACCTCAGTGATTAATGAATAATTAATTAATTTTAAATTTAAAACCCAGTTTTCCAGGATATTAGTCCACTGTTAATCAATCAATGAAATGAGTTCATTGATTGATTTTAAATTGTAGTAGGTACCTAAATATGTAATACCAAAAATTTTGCTCACCTAAGTAAGAAAGAAACCGAAGTTTACAAACCACATCTAAACCCTAAGTTCCACCCACAGAATGTAAGGTATTCCTTAGTCACTTGTTTACGACATTACAGTTTTAGCACAATAGGTCTAGTACGAATGGGGAATAAACAGGCTGGTGTCATCGACCGCTACCCACCGCCTGGCGAGCTGCTATAGAAAGCGCAGTGACTCACCCGTGCCCAGCGCAGGCACTCCAGGTTGCCTTGAACGGATATATTATGTAGGTACTAGGTATATATCTACCTACATGTATCAAGGACCCTTACGTTATATTGCAAGGAGAAATTTTAAGACCTATTTCTAATTTTTCATTTCTCTAGAAAGGCTATCAAGCAAGCTATTTACTTTAAAGAATAACAATTTCAGTGAAAGAAGGTCATTAAAAGTGTCCTGGAAAGCGTGCAGGTACTGGCACGAGCACGACGCACGCTATAAAAACAGTCACAAAAGTTCACTTTTTTCTTTTGTGAAAACTAACGGCATTTTAAGTTTTTTTTCTGGGGATATCACCAGTATCCCCAGAATATATTGCCTATATATTTGCTTGATTACGAAGGTTGAATACTGAAACTACAATATAAAAATCTCACAAAGAATTGTCTTTTGTAATAGGCGTATGATTAGGATCATTATTTTTATTTGATATTTAGATATAAGGTCGAATTTTATAAACAACCAAAGATGCTTTTGTCGTTAAAAGAATAAACTAAAAACCAAACGGCATTACAAAGTATAATTTTGCAAGACGAGAATTTCAAGCACACGCGACATTAAAACACAACCTGAAGGTTAATTTTCTTATGGCTCAGTAAGGAAAGATACAAAGAAATACATTCTCTCTAAAACAATGGCTGGCCGGGCATTCTATGCAGAATGTAGACAGGTTGCTGGGATACGAATGAAAGTAAATAAACATCGCATTTGTGAGGTAAACAAACTTTGAGACTGGTTTGTCAACTCGGTGCACTAGGTACCTATAGCGAATGCTTTCTAAATAGTTAGTTAGGTCGAACGTTTATCTAATCAGTGTTGGGCTCAGCAGTGTATGGGCAGGAATTACCTACGACTGAAGTAGGTACGATTACCATGACGATTTAATGTCAATTAAATGAAACTTTAAAAGGAACTTCACCCTACAGGAATAATATCCGAGCGCTACTGAAATCGCGCTTAAACGTACTAAGGTCTACATTTCTTTGCTTTTTGTGCCATCACAGCGCCAAAGCCGTAAAAGTATGGCAATGTATCGGTATGCGGAAGGCCCAAGCGACTAGACAAGTGTTTCTTAATGTAAGATTCGTACTTGGACCCTTGTACAACCAACTGGCTCAGCTAACTACCGCGAACATGCCTTCTATAGATACTACATTTTCACTTACACTATGTGACACCTAAAGGAATGCCTAAATATAATTGCAAGTTAGATTTTCACATCTAAAACCTTACCTGAGCGTTGTAAATCCTTGTTTTAGGCTATACATACTTTTAATTTTCGCCAGTGTTATTTTTATTAAACACAGACATGCTAAATAAGTAAACCAACACCTAGCTTAGAGGTATCTAATATCATCTTCATACAATAAAGAAAAAACATAAGATATAAAGATAAATACCTGTTCATTTAATTTTGTTTAATTTTCTCTTCTATTTACCACAGTCAGAGCAAATATTTCTTCGATTAGGTACTTAATTTTTTTTACATAAAAATATTCATTTAAAAATAGCAGCAGAGTTTACCAGTCAGAAGAAAAATGCACTACCAAACTACCATAGCGAACTCAAGGAAATTACGGGGCAAACACAATGCTTGATGGAATGGTATGTTACTGTGAAGGGCCCACTCAAGTTTAAAAAGTAGAACGCTAATTAAAATGAGGAGGACCAGAGGCATCGACGCGACGTTTGAATGTTTTTCCTTTACCTTTTGAATGGCCGAAGTCGACATATGTCAAAAAGTGACAATTGTAATTTTGTTCAGTTTTATGAAGCTGACAGGTGACATAATTGTCATGGTGCAAAATTCACAAATATGTCGAATTGTCGCGACAATCCGACATATCTCTGTTTTATGAAACTTTATTAGCGACAGGTGACAATTTGTCGCTTTTTAAAACACACAATTGTCATGACGTCATGACATATATGTAGAATTGTCCGACAAGTCTGACAGGAGCGTTGCCTCTGTCGCGAAATCATATTTTGAATGTTGAAGGTGTAAGAAAGTGTTTTTAAAAGGATTATTACAAAAAAATGGTACATACATCTTGCAGTGAGAGTAGTGATGACGAATATTTGGAACAAATACAAACGAGGAGACGACGATGATCGTTTAAATTTTAAAGGATTGAGAAAGAAAAAAAATATTCTGCTTTTAATTTAAAAGCAGAATATTTATTTTTCTCAATTATAGATTTTTGCTCTAAAGAAAATATTTGGATATGTAGGTAAAACTACCGTAGAATATTTAATTGATAAAATTGGTCAACGACTTGAACATGATACAAGCAGAAGTCTAGCACTTACACCCGATAAACAAATTTAATGCGCTTTGCATTAGATGGGGTGTGGTTCACAGTACCACGTTATTGGTGATGCACATGGTATAAATAAATCAACTTTACAATTACATCTTTGCATATGAAGGGTATGTGGAGCCGTGACTACTAAGTTACTCGGAGAACAGGTCAAATCTGAATAGGTACCTAACCTACACAATGCGAATATTTCATACATAGGTACCTACACAATATGATACATATTTAATTGGTAACTATTTTATTTAAAGTTAGTAAATTAACAGTTTAAATAAATAAGTAAAAATTACGATTTGATGACGCATCAATTGACGCATATAGAATTTAAAATAAACAAAACTTTACCATGGTCCTTTTGCGCCAATTTTGCCATGTGGTGTCACACGGAAGGTAGGTATTTCCAATCCTTATTAAAAACACCTATGCCGTAAGTTGTTCTGCTATTTCTTTCCATTTTTTTACTTTTATGTCGTGAGTCAATTCGTCGCTAAACTTCCCAAAGTATATTTTTATCTTCGTAAAATTGTAAGATTTTTTGTGCATTTTATCAAACAAAACAACGTTGTATTTCTAACAACCAATCGAAGTTGCATTAGTAATTGATTCGTTCTTTTACTTTGTTAATATATTTTTCTATTTTACTCTCATTTAGCTTCATAAACAAAATTATTTGCAAATATATGTCAAAAGTCGACTTTTGTCACGATAATCCGACATATGTCACCGGCAATTGTCAGGAATAATTGGGTTTTTGACATATGTCGAGTTTCATAAAACGCGTTCTTAGATGGCAAATATGTCAAGATTTCACCTGTCGCTTTTTGACATATATGTCACGTTCATAAAAAAGCCTAAGCGCGACAATTCTACAATTTTGTAATTTTTTAACTTAGATGTCGGATTGTAGCTTCATAAAACAGGGCCACGTGGTTAAATCGTTTAACTGAGTTAAACTGAGTACAAATAAACTTTAATCCTATCCTGTATCAGTGGCTTGGCTAGGCCTATTAAGGCTGTATCAAAATTGTTTGGGGGCCCTACGACATCACCGATTGCAGTGAAAACCAAAAAATATGATTAAATAATAATAATAACAATAACAATTTGAGGTTATTGGAAGTTTTTGTGTTTTTTTCCTCTACACGTCGTCGGGGCCCTTGTTACTCGGGGGCCGCCATTGAAACGGCTAATACGGCGGTAGCTACGCCTCTGTCCTGTAGGTACTTACTATTAAAAGAGCACTATTTGTTACCACGTTCTCGAAAACGGCTCGACATGAGACCTGGCCCCTTATTCACAACGCTTCGATTCGATTTTCGATTCGGAAAGTCGTATGTCTATCTCGCTCGTTTTCTTCGAAAAACGAAAATCGAATGTCTATCTTTTTTTGACATTAAGAAAACGAGCGAGATAGACTAAGACTTTCCGAATCGAAAATCGAATCGAAGCGTTGTGAATAAGGGGCCTGGCTTGATCGATTTTTCGTCCTCATAATTTAACCGATATATTGCAACTTTAATCGAAATCTTTAGAGCCGTTTATGCTGGGTCGCCCAGATACTTAATTTTATGACATTGGTGTATCCGGCTCCGTGCCACAAAAAATACTCTCTGAAAACTTGAAGTTTAGGTCAAAATTGGACCCACTGTTACATGGGACATAAAAATAAAAACATTAGGTACTTACTAGCGAATTGAGAGAATTAGCTACTCATGTACCTACAGCTCTGCTTAAGCCCTCGGGAAATACCAGCGCAATGGAATGCGTAATAGCCACTTGTGGAAAAATAATGTAGCGTTGATTAACTTTACAGATACTTGGGTATCTGACAATATTTGCAGATCTTGTGAGTGTGAGTCATCGGCGTCTTATTGGGCTTATTGCGAAGTTAGCACAGGGTTGTCTCCGCCACTTGTTATAACAAACGACGTATCAACCATGTTTAATATCAGTCAATAAAATGAAATACCTACGTAACGATTATTTTTCATTGCCGCGTTGGAACATATTGTTGGATTTTTTCAGCACCTAGACGAAATTCCTTTTATAATAAACAGCTGTTTATTAAACATATTTAATAATATACATTTAAGCTACTTTGAATGATTCTGTATTCTGTGGCTGTTCTTAGGTCTCTCTTGTACATATGGGACTCCACTAAGTATACCTACCCCAAAAACTTGTGAAGTTGTAAAGCGCGCTCTACATTCTCACGAGAATCTCAGTGAGAATCTCGCGAGAACTTCTTTGAGTACACACTCGCGAGGTTCTCAATACAGTTCTCACGTTCGATGACGATGGACGCAGAATTAACTGTTGCGACAAGCTTATTGCTGTGCGCATTTGCATATTTATAATTTTTTATATAAGTAGATACTATTATTTATATGTATAATGACGATTTACCCACACAAACACTGTTTAAAAGCTTTCACGGTTTACAACTAAACTGTCACTCAACGGCATGTCTTCTGTGATTGTTTTTTATTGCTTTTACTATTTGTATTGTTTTATTGTTTTTAGTAATTGTTGTTTTTTTACCGGGAGCTCAAAATAAATAACAATCACGGAAGATGGATCCTTATGTAACAACTCAACCTTTCAGTGTAGGTACTTCCGATTTCCATATTAAAAACGAAAATTAGCAGCTTTTGCTTTTACACCTTATGCCATCGACTCCCATGATCATAGTAAATAGGTTTATGGTCTTAAAATAAGTTGGTAGGTACCTACCTACATTATTTACCTACCTACCGTAAGTAGGTGAACCTATTTAAGTTTTTAACTATATAGGTAGGTTCTTTACCTAGAAAATTATACTATTTATAGCTTCATAATATAATCCTATTCAAAGAGTAAAAAATAAGAGAACTTAGGTAACCTACTATTTCTAAAAATCCCTTAGGTACCTACATAAATAGGTATTACTTGCAACTACTTACATACATATCCAAAGGTAATTTATGTCTTTATTTACAAATTACAATAATGAAGCAGTGTTGTGTTGTGGGGGAATGCGTACTACTTATAGCATTGTAGAACTGAGTACGTTGGTGATTCATTTCTCGGAATTGACCTTGCTATGAGTCATTCGTTGGAAGGCAGAGTCGGGGATACCGCGCCTGTCTGCCGGCTGCTTGCTAGACGCACTCCGCGCTCACCGTGCTGCGCTTTTTACGGAATACCTTGTGCTAACACAATAATTAGTTAATTTCGTGATAAATATGTGTGGTAACAAGAAACGAAGAAGATTTATTTAAAAATTCTTCTTCCGTATATTTTGTAAATATTTTTGTGTTTCCAAAGTTGGATATCATGATAACAACCATGACGTCATTCATACTGTTGAAGGTAAGTTTTATTTAAAAGTTACTAATAAATATAAATGAATTAATGATACATTCTATTGAATTATATAAGATTTTTAGTGTGGATGAATCATCCTAAATAGTCTTATCAGTTTCTTATTTGACCATTGTAGTTGGTCTGACGTTTACAATATTATACGGATAAATTGAAAATTGGAGTAGTTTATAGAACGAACTCTGTTACACATACTGAAAAAACGGGGTTTTAGAAAGAGAATGAAGTTTTATGTTCGGGCATTTTAAATTGTTTGCTTGTTTGAATGTGACTTGTACTGTGTGGGAAAGAAATAGGGAGAAACATGGCGAACAGTTTCTAAAAGTTTATGTTGGAACGTAAGAAGAAGTCTCGTGAATTAATTTAAATAAATAAAGATTTAAAACCACAATTCTTTAAATTAATTATGTTTTTTTTTTGTGAATGAATAAAGATACCGTGTTAGCAAAATATTGACTTGCACAAGAAATGTTCAAGAAAAGTTTTGTGTCTGTGAAAATACTTGTTGAACAAGTTTTAAATTAACTTTTCAGACAAACTCTTTTTTGTTGAGAATGAACAGAGAAGATAATGTCAACTGGTTTCATGGGAAAATATCTCGAGACACGGCTGAGAAGCTGTTGAAGGAAGGTCGGTTGTGATTATTATTGTATGTTGTTATTGTTGTACCAATGTTTTGCATTATTGATAAACGGGATATTTGTTGAAAATTTCAGAAGGAGAGGATGGTGTGTTTTTAGTACGTGAAAGTAACACTTCCCCTGGAGATTATGTGCTCTCAGTTTTGCACCAGGTCAGTTTTAAAAGTTTTACTAACCTCAAAACAGAACTTTGTTTTCCTATTTTTAAAACTGTCACTGTTATCAGTCATGTTTATCTGTACACCAAACAGAAGCCATGCAAAGTAACATTTTAAATTGATGCCTCGAAAGATTTAAAGAAATTGCTTCTGTACCTGTACTTTGAACAACTTTGTAGGTACCTGCATTGAAAGCCTCTCAAAAAACTATTCTTATAAAGTCATATAATATATTTTCTACAGGGAGAAGTAGTGCACTATCAAATACGGAGACATGGTGAAGATGCATTCTTCTCAATTGAAGAGCACACTACTGTGCATGGACTTGACACACTCATACAGCATTACCGAGGAGACTCCAATGGCCTCGTCACTAGGCTGTCAGTTGTGTGCAAGGGGCAGCCCCCACCTCATGAATCCCGCACTCAAGGCACTACAAACCTTTTGCACCGGTAAGGATTTGCTAATCATAATCATCCTTGAGCTTCCTGGATATCATCATTGTTATTGTATAATTTCTTTGATGTAAAAGTGCCTAATTGGTTGAGTGGTCGCTAGCACAACTGCTGGCCATGAGGTCCGTGGGTTCGATTCCTGACTGGCAGTGTTTTTGGGTTTTTCCATGAGGAATTTCCTAAGTAGCAGCCACAGAGTCTGGATTTGTGCCCGATGATGGCAATAGGCTCATCCCCCACCCATTTGATAGAACTTAAACCTAACTGGCGAAATGTAAGTGCACTATAATTGGGTACCCCTCTACCTAATCCTTCGGGGATTACAGACATATTGTTATGTTATGCTTTTATGCATTATCTTGTGGAATAGCGATTGCAACTTTGAGACCACACCTTTTTCACAGTAGTATGAGTCCCAAAATAATGTGTTGGTAAAAGCAAATTACAATATACTTAGAGAAAATCACTTTTAAAAGTTGTCATGCTTGTGGCTGTACATAATAATAACTTTAAACTCAATATTTCTTGACCATTTGAACAAAGAAATTCTACATATTGTTTGTTTATTTCTGTCACTGGGGTGATTCATACCCTTGTTCTTAAAACCATGTAATAAACAAATAATGTAATGTGGAAGAGTTTTCAATTCAGGATTAATTTAACACTCTTAATGTATTAATCAAATACTTATTCTATTTCCATACTATCAGGTATGGTGTCATAATATTGATAATGTTTTGGACTGAAGTGGGACAATGCCGACGTATTTCTACTAATAACATTGTTTGTATGACTGCCTAGTAATAAATTGGTTGTATTGAATGATTATTAGTTTGCTACTAACTTATAATCAATTAATTGTTTATGAAATAGCACATTCCATAATGGGGTTCTACATAAACAATAATGGTTTTCATAAAATATGTTTAATATGTCTATGATTTGAAAATAACCAATAAAAAAATAGCAAAGACAATGATAGAAATGTAGTTTTAAAAGGAAAGTAATTTTCGTCTGACAATATTTTTAATAACTTGAGCGCCTGTTTATTTCATACAAATTCGATTCCATTTTTTTAATTTATTCAGTAAGTAGTGGCTATTCGTGAAATAGGCCCTGAAACTTTTAAACTAACATTCAATAAAATGCTATATTCCCACACTAGTAAAAAGTACCTAAATTGGTCATAAACAAAATAATAGATAGAAGCATGCAATGTCAATTAGAGATAGAACATGTACATATTTGAAGAAGGAAGTTTCATTAAGATGAGAGCCACTTAAATTGCCCTTAATTTATCCCTCTTGTTTTATTATCAAGCGAATGGAGTGTAGAGTAGCATTCTTTTACCATCAATGGATTATTTTTCTATTCAGCTCTATTATACTGAAACATAGTGTAGTAGAATGTGTATTATGAAAATAAATACCAGAGCTGCTGTAATTATTAAAAATTGCTATTGTCTACATCATTTACTTCTCAGGGCAGCAAATCTACAATATGCAGATTCTGAAAATCTATTCTGTCAGTAAATCTCTCACACTTGACTGTACTTTCAAACCTAAGGTTCTATGGTGCTAATAAAACCTTATTCTACAATGGCATCCTTTTATGTATAAACCTAGGACCTCACACAAAGTTTGAACTCTTGTCTTCATCCTATAAATAAATTTAAGTTTCGAGTCAATTAAAAGTAAAACAATGACCATGAGTAAAATTAATTTCTTGTCAACTTTTAATGACCTGGCTTGTTCAAAACTTATTTTTGTAAGTTTAATCGTAAGTAAGATCAACCATAAAAGGGGTTATTGCACTGATTTTAACATGCACTGCACTTTATAGGACTTGTAATTTAATACAAGTGCTGACAAGCTTATTGACAATTTCCTGTTGAGCGCATTGTTCAATATGTTTATCCAATAAATATCAAGAGAAGGCCAGTAGTTGTGGCCATATACTGGCAGCATGATAATGTCTACATATGTGACATGATGCTATGTGTGTACAACATCAAAATTCTTTGCATGTTTTATGACAAGATGTGTTTGCAATGTACTCTGATTGGAATACCAAATGTGGTCCGAAATAATTGAGTCAGAAGTCACATGCCATACCTAGATTTGTAATCACATTCTTGAATCTTGTGTAAACTATTTTGCTAGGAATACTTATTGATCATATGACTAAACTTAATTTACCTATAAATGACTAATTCTTATTTAATGAAAGCAAAAATCGTTTTCTAAAATGATTGATTGCTTTTGCACATAATTAAGTTTATGTACTTAATAAATACTATTTTTAGCTGCATGTCTTTGCCCCAAGTAGTAAGAAAGTAAATATGTAAACAGTGCTTGTCAAAATCTAATTTATAAAAAATATTACAAAAAAAAATATATAGTAATGAAAAGTTGTATCCAGATCAATATTAGTTCAAGTGAGCTCTAGGAGCTGACATGAGTCATACCCTGGGAATGTTTGATGGTGTCTGATATGTTGACAACTATTCGCTCAGAGACATCTGTGTTTGGCAACGGTGAATCATTGTTTATGCTAATGATTCATTGGAGCACACATTGTTCCTTATTGATATTATTTAAATACTTCTTGTAAGCTATTATCAATTTCATTGTCTTAATTATGTTGTCATTAGCTATGGTAATGTGTTTCAATTAGGAGACTGATGACTGACAGTCCTGGTTGTTTTTAAAAAACTTATTTCAGATTTCAGTAATTTCTAGTTACCTTTATTAAAAGTTGGTTGTCGCAACACCGCTTAAAGTTTGTTACGGGCAAACATTTACGCCATTCATACCCTTTTTCCGCTATATCTTTCTGACGAGACTTCATGTAACGTTTTATAAGGCCCCTTAATTCAGTGGTGCATTTTGCCCTTTGCATATCATCATAGCATAGCACCACACAAGTTTTCCTGATGGGTTAAGCAGAGGTGTACCTATAGTAAACCCATATTTCGCTTTAGTGTGCCCTTTGCTTCAAAATAAATAACCTTTCATCCCATTTCCAGGGCGACAGAAGCCGGCGACTACAACATAGTGTCTCAAATGCTAGCATGCGGCTACCGAAGTCGCGACGCTAAGAACCAGGATGGCCAAACTGCCGTGCACATCGCCGCGAGGGCCGGGAGAGACAATATACTTGCCAAGCTGATAGAAAGCGGAGCCACTGTCAATGTTAGAGACTCGTTTGGATATACGCCTTTACATGTGAGTTGTGTATTATCTTTTGTTGAATTTTGTAGAAAAAAGTAAGATGAACGTTGAGTTGGTCAAACCATGACGACATCAATGGTGGAAGAGTCACGTTAGCGTGCAGTCATAATTGGGAAACATTAAAGAAACTAACAGACTTGAAAAAAACACTTCACTTGCAGAAGTCGGTTTGTTTTACTGACGTTTTTGCCAGCGACTTTTTTTTACCCCATTTTAGTTATGATATTCGAGTTTCGAGACAAATTCCTGCCATAAAAAAAATTCATTGTAACTAGAAGTTATTAAGAGATCAACATACGCTAATAATGAAAAAGTATATATTTAGGGGAAAACTGACCAAAAAAATACTAATATTAGCATGGATTAGGAAAAACGAAAATTTTATAAGCCTAAGGGTAATTTAGGAACAGTAACACAGGAAATACAAATATACAAATGGGTACAATAAAAGATAACTAAAAATAATAGAACAATGAACCTGAACTAAAGTTAAAGAATCATAGAAGACAATAGTACCTATAACTTAACTTAAATTGCTTTGCAGATGTGGGAATGTGGGGAAAACACAAAATGAAACTTTTTAAATAATTACAATAACTACTTCTAGAAAAATACTACATTCTTAACAACTACGCAAGGGATGGGTACGTGAGACACAGTCGCCACACATGAATTAGGTATTCAGTTAACTTAGTGTTGGTGAAAATGGGCATTAGGCATTGTCTAATAAAATCTACATTTTTAACATCGCCATGCTTACGGCGATAGATCTTTCTACAATCTGTCATTTTGTCGATTCTTTCGTCGACAAAACCAGTTTCCACGGCTGTCATGCTACGCGTGCAGTAATGCAAGTAATCACGGAGAAAAAGGTGTACATAAAGAAAAATAAAAAAAGATGCTGTTGGAGGAGGAGGTTATGTACCCACCTCCTTTTTTTAGAAGTCTGTTAGCTAACACTACTTCTAAATACTAGTCCTTCGTACCCTGAGGAGCCCTGTCGTTGAGATTGGCAATATTTTTTTACCGCATACTTACGAAAAAAAAAAGAAAAACTAGTTCTGGGTTGGCGACCGCGAACCGGAAGTCGTTGTGTTGGAAGGCCTCCCACTAGGTGGACCGATGACCTGGTGAAGGTTGCGGGAATCCGCTGGATGCGAGTCGCACCGGACCGGTCAATGTGGCGACACTTCAGGGAGGCCAAAAATAATATTAAACTCCTACAATTTTCTACGACAGTTCAAACGTCCGTGGCTGTCGCGGCTATGCTGTCATTATCCACAATCTGCCTTGTTTACACCAAATTTTTTTGGCCTTAATAACATAATTTATGTCCAGCAGTGGACGTCTTTCGGCTGAAATGATGATGATGATGACGCTAAATCAACCTTTCATAAAAAGTACATGTAGGATACAAATCTGGAATCTGTTGAGAAAATAATTTGTATTTCTGTGCAGTACACATGCCAGAACAACTTGCCGAGTACGACGGAGCTGCTGATAACGAAGGGCAATGCGAACTACCAGATGAGACACGCGCCCACGGGCAAGGTGCCGCTACACGACGCCGCGCAGAGGGGACATATTGACTGTATCAAGGTATGTTCTCTGAATTTGAAGTACAGAGAGAGAGTAGAGATAGTTCTGGGACTGACAGACAACACACAGTTTAAACCTTTTACCCAAACTTCACAGCCATAGGTGTAAAGTTGTACTAAAAAGGATTTACAAAAAATGAAGTTTTGAGCATCTGAGCGTAAAAGTTTGTATGCGAACTAAGTCACTGACTATGTAGTATGTGAACTCCATTGTCTTCGACTTTCATTCGGTCCGTTGTGTGCAATGGGTCCTGGCTAACATAGCCACAGCTATGAGTCTAGCTCTGCCCAGAAGAATAGAAGCTGGGACCTCCCGAGAGCCGACATTACTGTTCTGATCATTTCTTCTCGGTGGGCAGCCGAATCCGTGCGCAGGAACATAAAATGAGACGCGGGCGGGGAAGCCACGCGTGCAACACGCAAAAAACGTCACGGCCAAAGTACTGCGTGCATAATGGATTTTCTGACGTTTTGTTTTTGTCGTGCAGAATATATGTAACTTTCCTTACGATTTTCCTTGAATTATTTTCCAAGTACAAGTGCTTTTTTTTTTTGTTAGCCTCTTTGAATGTCCCACTGCTGGACAAAGGCCTCCCCTTTCACCTTCCAAACCTCTCTGTCCTGTGAACATTATGTTAATTCCAAATTTTAATTTTTAGGTTCTACTAAAGCTGAAGGCTCCAGCCCTGCCGAGGACACTGGCACACGACACTCCTGCTGACCTAGCAAAACATTACGGACACACCGAGTGCTACCAGTTGCTGAGTAAGGAACTTACGTTTTTTTTTATATATTTTCTGCAGTGTGAGAATCAAGTACTGGTGCCGATGCTCTTGTCACATTATTACGCACTATTAAAAGTTTTGATAGTGCAATGGTCGGTGCAGACTTGCGTAGTTTCCACTGCCAACCAAATAACATCATTCTCTACGTTGAAATAAAGGCGAAGTTAACTAAACCACGCCCAGTCTAGTAATCTTACTTCCATGACCATAATCCAATCTTTCTTTACAGAAAACCACCACCCAGATGTCCCAAAAACGTCTAAAAAGTATTGGTACCACGGTACATTGAACCGCGAGGAAGCCGTGAAGACATTGGAGGAGTACTGCAAGCACCACAATGTGGAAGGCAAGGCGTCTGATGGCGTGTACCTGGTGCGCTACAGCGAGAGGCATACCGGCGCTTACGTGCTTACTATGCTCAGCGAAAACACGCCTTATAACTTCATTATTAGGAAAGAGGTACTTAAACATTTTATTTTTTTCATCACACTTACACGTAAATTGTATCATAACATGCAGGTTAACTTGGCCGCAATGCCTCGTATAATACCCCCTTTTTCTTCCCATGAAGCCCAAGGTCGGTAAGTATTTTTTTTTATTTTGTAGCACTGCACACAGGTCATGCAGGTTCAAGTTCAAGCAAGGAGTTTACATCAGATCGAAATTACAAAATTGTCTTTAAATGCTATCTAAACACAATGATATTCTAATAAACAGAAATGTTATACACCTACAAATCAACCGAGAAAAGTGTTCCGCGCGGCAGTGGCAGCTCACATACACGCAGTGACGCAGAATAAAGGCAATACGACCCAATTGGGCCGTTTTTGGAGTCTTCACGATTGCGCGCTCACAACATATCTGTTTAGTAGAATATCATTGCCTAAACAGCACCCCTAGCCAAGTTGACAATCTGCAATCGTTAACGAATAAAAAAAAGTTAAATAAAATAATGAATGGGAATGACATCATCTCAACGTTATATCACGTGATCAACACAAACGAATAGAAAATTCGTAGACAAGTTAACTTCGTTCAAAATGATAGAATAGAATGTTATCGTTCCTACAATGTTGATCGCTAAACTCTTTGGTAGGAACGCTCACCATAGACTAAAGTGTAGGTTTTTTCTACAGACATTAGAGTCATCAACGATCGACTCAGTTGTGTCAACTTAGCTACTAATTTAGCGCTTTCTACAATCGCTTACGCCGAGGCGTTTACGATTGTAGAAAGAGAATCGATACAAAACGTTTGTAACTTGGCTAGGCCTGCAGGAATGTTATTGCAATCTCGCTACATATTACTTTTATACCGTCATGGCTGTATGCGTATTTGCGCTTAATGTTTCTGAACGAAACATTTGTATTATCTATGGATCTGCTTAGAAAAAAAATCACGAATTTCGTAATATTAGTTGTGCTGACTTGTGTAGGTAGTAAAGCTGTATTTCATTTTTTTTAATTTGAAGTAATAAGTTTTTCTGCCCTTTAATTTTATTTATTTACTCGCAAATGTGAGGAAAAACATTGTATGTATCACGGGCGTTACGAGAATTACGAACCTCGACTCAGAAAGCCCTCAGTCTTCGACTTCGGGCTTCTACTAGAGCCTCGATCGTAATTCCTTACTTACCGTCCTTAATACTCAATGTACTATTTCATTTATTCTATGTGTAAAGAACTCCAGTTAAATGACTTTGCATCACTGTCATAATTGCAATAAGGTTGCTGTCACTGACAAGTTTGTCAAACTACAGTGATCTTTATTCCTGTAACTGAAAGGTTTCTGTTGGATTGCAACAGTCAGTGGTAATAATATGTGAAAGCGACTAGATACGCTTCTACCTATTCTTTAATTTAAAGGAATACAGGCTTCATGTTATGTTATAACTTTGAAAGTTTAGGCTCTTGGTCATAACTTTTTATTTGAATTTCAGGCAAACTGGCTGTTTATAGACGACGGACCTTATTTAGAATCTCTGGAGAGGCTGATCGAGCACTACAGTACAGTGCCTGACGGTTTGCCTACCCGCCTTACCTCCGCTGTGCCGCCTAAACCTAAGCCACCTCTACCTGAAGTAAGCACACTTTCTTTTAGGCTTATCTCACATCATTAAGGATGATTGTAAATACTCATTATTGTGTGCGTTCCTCATAAAATGACGACAGATTAATACCATGCACGTTATTTCTAGACGTTTTTTCGACAATAATATTTAAACTGCACTTTTGGCTTGATGTCTAGATCTTAATTGTAAATTTTGGCTAGTCATTGAAAACTAACCCTGTATAATAATATTTGCTTTATAAGCCTATGAACTGAAATTCTGTGTATGTTATAAACTCTGTTTTTGCTCGTTTCAGTTCTCCACAATGCCACGAACGAAAAAGCTAGCATCAAGTCGTGCCGCCATCAACACACAACAGTCGCTCTCTCTAGTAAAACATGACATACTGAGCGACAAACAAATGTCTGCACAAACGTCGCCGCCCACCTCCATACAGTCCAACAACAATATGTTTGAATTGCTCACAAGGAATCTATCATTCTCGTCAGATTTCAACAACGATAGTATTAATAACAACGAAGAGCCAGCAGACGATAATGAAACGTATAAAGTGCCAGGGAATAATAGTGCGGTGGTAACGTTAGCAGAAAATTATAATGAAATATCTGTTGATTCTGATGGACAGCTATCCACACTGCAGGGTAAGTTATCTTCTCTAAAACTTATAGCGAGATTTTCACAGCATGAATTGTTTAGTCGCGATTAGGCTAGCCAGGCTTTGTTGTAACTTCCCGCCGATCGCAGCATTAAATTTATAAGCAACCTTCATTCCTTAAATTTATTAGCAACTCACTCTACATCATTATAATTGTAACGACACAAGCCTCGTTGCTTAATGTGGCACTAGATGGCGCCGTGTGTAATGGCTGGACATTACACACGGCCATCTAGTGCCACACGTGATATTAGTACAGAGTTATATTTATACAGGGTGTAAACAACCTCATCACGGAGCCGTCAACCAAGCATTCTGTACATCAAACTAAGTAACTTTACGCGAAAATTATTGCTGGGAAACAACTTTTTTTTTGGGTGAAAAATTATTTTTTGTGGTAGATCTCAATGTAACGCACTCAAAACATTGTGCTGATGGATGGATTGAATAATACAGGGGTCGTGGAGGTGTTAAAAATCTTACAATAAAAACATGTATATAAAAAAAAAAGTTATAACTTTGACCCCCAATATCTCCGTAACTAGAAGGTTCCCAGGTATGGTGTAGAACAAAAATATGATCGCAATGACGGGAACAAGTGCCTTTCGACTTCGTTAAGAAGTTTTTTACACCCTTTATATTTATTTATTATCGTAGTAAAAATTTCTAAAATATAACGAGAGGTTTTTTTTTTGATGTGTTAAAAAAAACTTAGTTTCCAAGAACTCTATAGATGGCATTGAACTGACTACGATAGGTGGTGCCAAAGCCAAAACGCTTGGAAAAAAAACGTCACGTCACATACGCTCGTTGACTGACACTTTCCTTTGCTTAACTTTCCAAATATAACCTAGTTTTCTCGCGCTTTGTTATAATCAGTTTTTTTTATTTTCCGTTCCTTGCATTAACGTACTAAGTTCAGCGCCATCTATCCAGCGACTAGGGAAGAGCTAAAAAGAAAATCCCTCATTGCATATTCTTAAAAAAAAAACCTACCTTATTCAGCCAGCAATAACATTGATTAAATATTACTTGCAACCTCATTTGACAGAATTCATCCCAATGACGGAGCTAACGCTAGGCGCTGTGCTCGGTGAAGGGGAGTTCGGTTCCGTGCTGCGCGCGAGCTACAGCCCGCCCGACCAGGCGGCGCAGCAGGTCGCCGTCAAGACGCTGCACGTGCAACACACAGACACCAACAAGAAGGAGTTCCTGTCCGAAGCGAAGGTTATGATGTCCGTCCGACACCGATGCATCGTCCGAATTATCGGCGTATCTTTGGTAAGTTGAGTGTACCTGCACTTATAACATTTCTGTCTAGGTATTACAATCTCAAGTTATTGACATAATATAAGCCGTACGAGATTACGAAATCGAGATCTGGTCTACTTTTAAAATAAAATTTTTGTTTGTAAAATATGCTCGTACGAGAATGAAAATTACAAATATTTTGTCTGCAAAACGCATAGGTACATAACGTAACAAATCACCACACACTATAACCCTAACTGTTTACTCTAAAAATGGCTTCTGAGGCAGCATAGTGTGCCAAGTCGCGCGGACTCATTAACAAAATATAGTCGGAAATCTCAAACATCAAAATCTCGATGCTAATGAATTTTGTAGAACGACATATTCTTCCACGATTTTGAAAACTCTTTTGACTTATATTCAATCTTAACTCGAGATTGTATTATCTAGATCTCGCGACTGAGATTGCATTTCCTAATTTTATCTCTGAATTTGGCCTTGACAACACTTGCAATACCACTGGTAGTGCAGATGTCCGAAGGCGGTGTTGACATCAAGTGGGCGTGGCCTTCCCAATAACAAAAAAAAAAAAACTATGTTCCTTTATCGTTATCAGTATATCAGTGATTGACCTGTAATACTAACATGTATGTATGTGTCAGATAAAATAGTTTGTATTTGTGTCAGCTACCGTGCAACCTACATATTTTTGTGCACGTCATCATGTATGTACAAACAGTGTCGATATCGTTATGATTATGACTGGAGAAGATACAATGGACGACAAAAAAGACATACAAAGATAGAAACAATGATGGCTGATGATTTATTTAAGTGTAGAAGAAGACTGACCACCCCAATCTTAACTAAATAGGATAAGGGCAGAAAGATGTGTTATTTGTACAATAGGGAAGATGACTGACAAAAAAAAAATGATTCTGTTTAGTCCGTCAGTTAGATTATCGAAAATTATTGGATACGTGTTTTTTGTTTTATCAAATTAATAAAAATTTACGAAGATAAAACTTGTCAAAGATCATGAGTGGGGGCTTGTGCCATTTGAGTAAGAAATGTACTCAAATGTGACGTCACCCGAGTTTTCGACGCACTGTATCGTCTTCATTTTTTGTTTACGTGAAAAAAGAAAAAATATTTGTTCAATTTTTTTTTGGAAACCTATCTGACGGACTAATTAGATTTCTTTTTAGTCATCTACCCTATTATAATTACATGTATAAAAATTGCTTATTTCTTTGTTCAGGGCCCACCACTAGCAATGATTCAAGAGCTAGTGCCTTTAGGATCATTACTAGAGTTCTTAGTGCGTCACCCCGACAAGGCGTCACCCGGGTACGAGCTCCGACTGTGGGCCTGCCAAGTGGCGGCCGGTATGCGGTATTTAGAACGGCGTCGCTTCGTGCATCGCGATTTAGCTGCGAGGAATATTCTGCTGGCTAGCAGGTAATTAAAGACCATTGCCCCAGTCCCTTTGTAGTCATTTTTAACTTTATCAGTGTACAGGTGATTATCACTCTCTTTATCAAATTAGCATAAAACGTCTAGTAGTGACTGCTTTGTTCTTACAATAAACATACATACATATTTTGGCAGCTAATCCAATTGGAAATAACTTTTACAACAATCTTTTTCAAGTCCACCATTTGCCACCAACATTTATTAAAATAATGTCTTAATTATGACAAAACATAGCACATGGTCCCCTATTTATGTAAACACCTATGTTTCACAAATACACTGTTTGTTTGATTGAATAAAATATGATTTCCAGACATCAAGCAAAAATAAGTGACTTCGGCCTCTCCCGAGCTCTGTCAACGGACAGTTCCTACTACAAGGCCAGCCGCGGCGGCAAGTGGCCCATCAAGTGGTACGCGCCCGAGTCCTACAACTACGGCACGTTCAGCCACGCCAGCGACGTGTGGAGCTACGGCGTCACTCTGTGGGAGATGTTCTCCTATGGACAGCAGCCCTACGGAGATATGAGGGGGATTGAGGTGCGTACATTTTATTACATTCTATACTTAATGTAAGACGGCTCAGTCTTATGAATGAACTCTACAGAGTCCATTATAGGGGGTGTTTGATTACGCCGTGTCTACCTCGCCAACGTGATTTCAACTAATTAAGCATCAGTAATAAGTAGTACAGACAGTTTCCGTTTCCTGTTGCCTTCTCAAGTTCATAATAATTTTAAAATGGCGACCCGAATGGCGCAGCGGTAGTGAGGCTGCCTTACGTTCTTGGTCCCGGGTTCGAAACCCAGTTAGAGCAAATGTTTGTGTTATGAGCATGGACATTTGTTTCCGAGTCAAGGATGTGGATGTTTATATTTATACATATAAACATCCTTGACCCGGTAACGTATGCACAAGCCTCGTTGCTTAATGCGGCACTAGGTGGCGCTGTGTGTTAATGTCCAACGATATTTATTATTTATTTAAATCACAAATTCATTTAAAGGCACTTTTTGAATTTCAAAGTCCGTTTACAAATAAATAAAACTTTGCAGGCAATACAAATAGTAGAAAGCGGCAATCGCCTAGAAAGACCAGAGAACTGTCCCGACGAGATCTATCAAGTGATGCTGGACTGCTGGGCGTACAACCCCGACGCGAGACCGACCTTCAGCCAACTAGTAGACGTGTTCTCCCAGCACCCAGACTACGTCAACATCAGCCAACTGGCGCTGGAGAACGAAGACCCTAACGTGTAAGAGATAAGGAACAAAATGTATTTATAATGTAGGTTCAATGTATTTGTAGTTATGAACAATGCCCCGACGTGTCCGACGAAAATCCTGGTAACTGCACGAGGTTTCTCAATTTATAAGCCGTAAATAGTTGTCTTAACCTTTTCAATAGAAGAAGAAGAATAAAGAATAGTATTTTTATCGTCATCTTATTAAATGCAGACATCGGATTCATGTGATTCATATGTATAATAAGTATGTATTTACAAACAAAAAGTATCTATGAAGTATATCAACTATCTGGTGTCCACGACACAAGCCTCGTTGCTTAGTGTGGCACTAGATGGCGCTGTGTGTATTGTCCAGCGATATTTATTTATTTATTATGTTCAGATCGTCGAAGTGCCTCTGACAGTATGTTCATACCTCTCTACTAGGATATCTGCCTACTCTATATTTATAGGCATGCACAAATATTTGTGTACAACGAAATATCATTAGTTTCAATTCGGGTAGTGGAAATATTCGCGTGATAATCAGAAATGACATGCCATGATGTGCCTGATTACGTATTATGGTATAATTAGTAAGTAGTAAGGTATGTAAATAGGTTAGTACGTATGTTGGATAATAGTGTCGATTCTGTTGTGCACAAACAAATCTTAATTTAGGCTATTGCTATCTTTTACTAAAAGGCAGTGCGAGAAAAGGACGGCTATAGCTATGAACTAAGTCAGAGATGTCAAACTAGTTTATGCCTTGCGCTTTACCATATTTTTAGTCGACATGGTTTTACGTGCACACTTCATTTGTATGGAAATATTAGTTCCAACTAAATTTGGCAGGTCTAAATTACGTCAGTCTCTTTCTCGTTTTATTAGAGAGAAAAAGATAGCAATAGCCTAAATTAAGTTTAGTTCGTGCACAACAGAATCGACACCAGTATAAATGTATTTAATCGCAAAGTTTACGTCGTTTGGTAGTTTACTGAAATAGCATTTTTTTAGGTTAAATTGTATTCACGTGTTTGGTATTGTTTTGGTTTACTTGACTAATCATGCATTTCCAGTTCATGTTCCTTTTATAGCCAAAATGGATGTACATATTTAAATTTGTAACGATATTATATTTTTGTCTTTTTAACGCTATTTAAATCAACTGTACATTCCATTTTCTTACAAATATACCTATTTATTTATAAACTAATAGATTTAATACTAATGTTGTCTATGTGATGCTTGCTTATCTGATTTACTTGAATCTGAACTCGATTTCCATCTAAAGTTATGTTCACTGACAATTTGGGCGCCTGTAATAGTTCAATATATAATTTTACCAGTGTTTGGGATCTAAAATAATATGCCATGGGAATGCCATAGTTTACGAATATGAAATTGCCACAAGGTTGTGTTATGTAATGTACAAAATTCTATAGAGTTACCCAAATTATATCTATTTTAATTTTAGAGAATTTATATTAAATTCTATGAGTCTGACTTAGCATATTATATTAACTTTTATATTATGACAGATCATATAATTTTGTTAATGAATCAAATGTGATAATGGTATTTATAAAATAAATAACGATTTTATAAAAAAAAGTTTTACTTTTATTTTACACACTAATTTATTGTTTCATTCCGTCGACCTTATGTTACAGTCTTCATATTTAAACACAGGCCAGTGGAAGAAGTTATAAAATTACCTATACATATTTATCTTATCATAAACGTCATAAAATAACAGGAAATCAGAGGTTTCCACTTGGGACGACATAATTCGAAATATCACAAGAGAGAATAAACACTAGAACACAGCACACTCCGTCACTCATGTCATATATTGATGCGGCAGTCGTTATAGGGCGGCGGCGGCGTCTCCGCACGGTCTGGCAAGCGTATCGCGTCTATGTGTAGGGGAGCTTCCGTGAAGCCCGGCAGACCGTACGTCGGGAACGGCGCACTTCTGTCGGGCAGGGACAGCTGTCTGCGGAACGAGGGGGGAGTCTCCAAGTCAGGGTTCACTATAGTGCTCCACAGTAAATTCGTCCTCATGTCCCCTTCAAACCTCTGCATCCTTCGTCTTTGTCTTCTCGTCTGTGGCCGTCCGCAGCTTAGGGCGCCACATTTACAAAACTTGTTCAACCAAATGTAAGTTCCCACTATTCCAATTGCTAATCCTATTTCAACACCAATAACGAACGCTTTCACTGATGAAAATTCCTGGTCAAACTTTTCATACGGTGTGAGTGGTGTAGACGGCTGTTGGGGCACAGAATCGTTTTGATCCGTAGTTATATTCCAAATTTCGCTCAAGTCGACTTCTTTTTTCTCCACAACCGGAACTATGGATATCATTTTCTCGGACATCTGCGGTGTTCTTTTCTTGCATTGCTTATCATAGGTGATACCTTGAGATGTTATCCAATTCTCAGCCGCTATGAAGTCTGTATTGCATTGCCAATAATCATTTCGTAGTTCTATTCTTTCAAGCTTACGCAGTGGCAATAATAGTTCAGTTTTTAAAGTAACAACGTAGTTTTCACTTAAATCGAGTTTTCTTAAATTCGGCAAACGGTTGAACAGACGAGTTGGTAGGGCTTTAATTCGGCAGTTGTTTAAATTTAATACCTGGAAAAAGAAAAACAGTCCTTAGAAATTAAACGCTTACGTAAAAAATGTCCTGTAAGACGTGAAAGTCAGTTAAGTATATTTTCTTACCTTTAATTTGGAATGCATCAGAAAGGGCTCATTCTTTATGCTTTCAAAAACGTTGGATGACAAATCCAAAGTGTCGAGTTCTGGCGTATCCCAGAACAGATCTGAGGGGATGAATCTTAGTCGATTGCTGCTCAAATCCAAGTGGAGTAGTTTGTCTAATCCCGAGAAAGCGTGCAGGCCGATCCAAAATATCAGATTGTATGACAGATCCAGTACTTCCAATGACGTGTAGCCAGTTTCCTAAAATAAAAACAAAGCAAACTAGTTAACAACCATTTAAAGTGTAAAATTCAAAATAGGTACCTACGTAAGCAGTAGGTATAGAAAATATTTGTTATGCGTAATATCCTTTTCATCATTTTTCTACATTAACAGACGGGTCATGCAATGATTTCGAAACAATAAACCAATGATAAGTGCCTGTACCCACCTTCTGACACAAATAATTATAACAGAGTTGATTTTTTTTTCTGCAAACAGTACCGAACAGAAATTACAGTATGCTATATCGAATTGGCTTTTGATAAAATCTAACTAAACACACCGTGTTTAACTGTTTACATGTGATAATACTCATATAATAATGTGCCGATTAAAGCTTTTGTAAGCACGAAATCTGGTCCTGTCCTGATAGGTAACTAAGGTAAGTAAAGATTTATAAACCTCCTTTTAAAGTTGGTCAAACGGTCCGCCATGAGTCAGCAAACAAACAAACAATCAGGTAGAGTATGACCAACTTTATTCTTGGAATTACAAGTAGGTTTAAGTTGTTTTTTTTTTAATTTTTTTACATCATTTAAAGCAACAACTTAGTACTTGAGAAATGACTTACCTACATCAGAATTGTGTTCTATGTGACACTGATTGTATAAATCCACCCTGACTATGTTTACCTACTCATAAAAATGTATTAATAACAAAAAATAATACCTTAAAACAAAAGTTGTCCAGTTCGCTAATAGCATTATGACTCAGACTATACACTTGCACCGCTTTGGGCACTCCTACTTCTATGTTGATAATGTTTTGATCCACACACACGGCTCTGTTCAACCCATTGTCCATATCACAGTCACATTGCTTCGGGCACTTCTCACTCCACACGCCCGCACTAAATAACACTAACATTAAAAAACAGTTCCACTCCATCTTTAAAAAAATCTTTTAATCCAATGTGTGAAAGTTTTCGCATTATTGTATGTAATTTTAATATCAAATAAAACGATGTACTAGAGACAGTATAGTTCGAATTCACATGAAAATGGAGCAATGATACACGACTTGATAAAACAATCACTATCAGTGAAGATAAGATAACTACGTGGATATGGTCTTTCACTACATAAACACTGCTGTTCTTATAAATATAACAGGATAAATGCAGTTTATACGAGGAAAATAAAAAGCCGAAGTCACTAAAAGTAATAATCTTACTTATTCATTAAATACTAACAGTACAGCTGTCATTAATATGCATAAAAGGTTACTTAGTGTAAATAAACTATGTACAAGTCAGATTACAGAAATTCAGTCTGTATGATAATAATACTATGTCTACAACATAAGGTTCCTAATGGCATGTAAATACATTTAAAATGCACCTAATACTATCGATAAATTTTAATTTAAGAGATCAATAAAAATATTTTAGCTGAATATGTTTGAGTTTTGCCGCTGCTGCGTAGCTGTTGCGGGGTAGCACCGTTTCATGGTGTAATCGATTCCTAAGATAGCATTTCTGATGTCATGAACTGATGCGTTGATGGTCTCAAATGTCCCGGCTAGCCTGTCTACTGCTAGTGCCTGTGGAAAACATTCTCTATGTAGGTATTTTAAGGCTGAAATAACGCTCAACTGGGGGGTCTAAACTAACTAAGGTCTACTTTATAGTAACGACTATAAAGTCCATTTTAATAACTTAAAATTTTGAACGTGATTCATAGCTGATTCAGATTCTGCTAAAGCGGCCATTTAGACCCCCTGATCATCTTTACTGAGGTGGCCTCGGGGTGGGCGAAAAAAACATTCCTTTATTTTGACGACCCAAATGGCACAGAGGCAGTGAGGCTGCCTTACGTTCTTAGGGTCCCAGGTTCGAATCCCGGTAGGAGCAAATGTTTGTTTGATGAGCATGGACATTTGTTTCAGAGTCATGGATGTTTATATAAAAATAAGTATGTATTTACAAACAAAAAGTATCTATGTAGTATATCAACTATCTGGTGTCCACTACACAAGCATCGTTGCTAAGTGTGGCACTAGATGGCGCTGTGTGTAATGTCTAGCGATATTTATTTTTGTACGTTTGCGTTTGCTTAGGTACGGAGAAAAATATTGACCGTGTGGTGGCCAAGGCCAAAGAAACCAGGGCCGTCCAAAACCTCATTGGGTTGATTATATCGTAAAAACCGCGAGAAACACCTGGATGACGGACGCACAGAAACGGAAAGTGCGGCTGAAGAAACGGGAGGCCTATATTATACCCAGCAGTGGGTGATTACGGGCTGAAATGGTAATGGGATTTATGACAGAAAATCACACAAGTGCAACAGACTTCTCTTGCTTACTTAGCGCGAATATTAACCATGGTTTTTGCAAGTTGAAATCTCTGTGTACCAAGTATGAGAACTACATATTTAAATAAGTAATTACAATAGTAAATAATTCATTTACTTACTTGAACATGTGAGGCATCTGCTACTCGTTCTAAAGCTTTTGCGTTACTAAGAGATGCCTGCGCCATCTGAGTCATAGCTGATGCTTGCTGATCCATTACTTCCACCTTGGAATCAAGACATGACAATCATTAAACAAGTTGTATATTAATGAATGGGCCAGTCTAATAACCATCGATTTTTTAATACAAGGTGTGGATTAAAAATGTTAATGCTATTTTTGATGTTGCATCTTCTGTCAGATATCAACATGCTCGTGGAGATTTTACTAGCGTAGTCTCGGTCCTAACTGCTGGGAAGCCCGTGCCTGCTTAGGCCGCGTTCCAACTATGTCGTGACGTCATCGTTAGTTTTTAGTTGGCAAAAGTCGTGGACGACAGTAATCGCGTCGTCATTTAAGTGAACATCACCATTTAAATACACAAGCCACGACACTTAAAACTACACGATTATCTGTCGTCACGACAAAGTGGGACTGGAAACGCGGCCCTAGGCACCGATGCGGAGTGATGATGGTTTTGTGACAGTGTTGAGGAGGAAGCGCCGTAAACGAATCAACAAGAACCGCTGCGGCATGGGCTCCATCGAAGCCCAACGTGACTATACGCGCCGCCAAAACACTACGGCGGAGGACTGACTGTATTTGAGTGCTCTTCAAACACTCAAATACAAGAAAAATTGTGATCTTATAGAGCAACTGAAACTGTCAGTAATTCTTGAAAGGCATAATGGTCAAAAACTACCTACCAACTTGTCAATCATATTCAATTGACGTTCATCTGACTCTGTTGGGTACTGTTGACTATTGTCTGCGGTGCTGTAGTCTTCATCCTTTGAGTATGTGTCATCAAATGAATCTTCATCATCACCATTGCACGGTTCTTGCTTCACAGCTCTCTTTTTTCCTAGATAATATTTATATCTTGATTATATTGAATAGCTAGTTAAATATTGCTTTGATCATCATCTGCATAGGCTATTTTATAACTGTTGGGGTTGGCTTTCAATCGAACATGATGCAGCTGAATACCAGTGTTTTACTGTTACTAGATTATTATACAACACCCTTTGGTATGACTAATTCTCAGACTTTTAGGCTCATAAATAACCATAAGTTCTGTCAAAGATCTAATAAAATAACAGTTGGGATCAATTTCTTAAAATGCTTTCCGAGGCACCTATTCTACATCATTATTAAGTAAAGCTACTTACTGGGCGTGGAGGATTTATCATCACAAAGTTCTAAAATCTTTATTTCTAGTGGTGTCAACCTGCCTTGAAGTTTTCCTTGATCAATCTGCTTTTGTTTGATTACTATACTTCGTCTTTTGTCGGACCAAAACTGAAAATTTCCAATATAGTTTATAAAAGTATAATACAACACCACTATTGCCAACACCCAGAGAAAAAAAATTGGTTTAGCAATTAGCACGTTACATTTCAGGTAGGTATAGAACTAACTATTCTTTGCCAGTTAAAACATGTATATTATCATTTATTTGAAACAAAAATTTGAAATTGTAAAACATGTAGATTTGATGAGGCCTAAGAATTACAAAATATTCATTGTTACCTTGATCCATCCTTTTGTGGATTTTATAGCTCCTTCAATAGAGTTGGCAATGTTAGACAGTTCTACCCACAACTTCTTAAACTTTGCATGGCCCATACCAAATCGAAGCTTCCTGTGTGCCAAGTCTGGATGTTTTTCCATAAATGCTATCACTGCTCTAACTTGAGCAAGTGAAGGTCTCATATTCTAAAAAGTAAAGAATGAGGTATATTCGTAGCAGTCTGAAGATGAAAAATAAATAGTAAAATACACTATGTCTATGAAAATAAGTGGTGCCCACCCGAACAGCACTGTCACCAGTATCTGTGTCGTCTAATAAATTATCAGACATTTCAATTTATAAAATTCTGCGAAGAAGTTTAATGACTTTTTGTAGGGTTTTATTTTATATCAACTTATCAGTAAAGCGTCTCACAGTTCACACTATTGTTCAATGTTTTGTTTTCCCAGATCTGTCAGTGTCTAATTTTTATTTTGACAATATGATATCACTGACAAGCAAGTGACAGCGTTCCGTTAAGTGCGCTCTACACTCTCGCAAGAATCTCGCGAGAACGTGAGAAAAACACAAGAACTGAGAATGTAGAACCTATTCTCATAATCTTCTCAGGTTCTCGCCTTGTTCTGTTTTGTCGGTTTTTTGGCGCCAGACAAAAGACGCGAGAACGGGAGAACAGACGAGAACTTGTGTTGACTCCACACTCGCATGTTTCTCAGTAGCGAGTGACTCGCTGTCGATAAGAAGAGTTGTGCGTGGTATTGTATGAGCGTCAATATGAGCCGGATTTGATTGATCGAACTAGAATTGACATTTCTAAAATGTTTTCTAGTTCGTTCATTTAGTGGAACACATATTAAAATAAATTAATTAGCCTATTCTGTCCCACTGCGGCAATCATTCAGGAACGAGTCCAAATCGTCATTTTAGAAATTATTGTATCTATATTAAAAATTATAAATATGCAAATGCCCACAGCAATAAGCTTGTCGCAACAGTTAATTCTGCGTCCGTCGTCATCGAACGTGAGAACTGTATTGAGAACCTTGTGAGTGTGTACCCAAAGAAGTTCTCGCGAGATTCTCACTGAGATTTTTGCCGAGATTCGCAGCGAGATTCTCAAGAGAATGTAGAGCGCGCATTACAGATTTTCGTTGATTATCCATAATCATATTATTCATTTTATTTGCGTTCCACAACGTGGTTATAAGGCCTTTGGAATAAATAGTTTATATAATTATCATAGCTTATATAAAATAAGGTAGGTAAACCATTAGTTTATAGCACGTACTCTGTTAGCAGGGACAGTTTGGCAAAATGGAATATGGAATGTTAGAAAAAATGAGGGCTATGTTAACGACACTCTGGCAGCCCTGAGCAGTGACAAGCCAATGACAATGACATTACCAAGATTGACAGCAAACGCGGTATTGCCAGGTAGGAAATTTGTAGTTCCAACTGTCATTGCGTCAGACTCTTTTTGCCAAGCTATAACCTAATTAATATTATATTCTAACCTATTATATATACATATATATATTATATATATATAATGGGGAAGGCTGGTCAAACTGATTGTAGATGGCGCGTCCATAGTTTAGACCCAATCTGACCAATGAGGTCAAACACAGATTTTCAACCAATGACGATGTTTGGTTCACGCGATGCTAGTGCCATTAGTTCCCACAGTTGCCCACCCCATTTATAAACAATAGGACGTTTATACGTCAAAGTACTCCTCCACATTGCCAAGAAGACTGGCACCATTGCCACGTTGAATGGCAATGCTAATTCTTTGGGCAAAGAAAGATCTAGCCCTCTAGTCACGTGGTCAATAGTGTCGACTAGTCGGCGAGAAACATAAGTAGATGCGTAATTGGGCCTCATGCATGACCCGCGGCAAGAAACTAAAGTAGATGCGTACTTGGGCCTCATGACCAGAGCGTTTCGACCCCAAACGACTAGGTTACAGTATTTACGCATCACGCAGCAGCGCTAGCTCAGCCCGCTGTGCTTGCAATATGAGATGGCTCACCACCACCTTCCGAGGCATCAGCGTCGTGCCGTCCTCGTTCAGCTCGTTCGCTCGCTCGCCAGCTGGCGGTGTAGCCAGCGCTTAATGTTTGAACTAAACTACACCCTTTTTTGCGTCTCGCAGTCGGGTACAGTATGGCAAAATAGAGTATGAAAAAAATGTGGGCGTTGTTAGCGACTTTCTGGCAACCCTGAGCAGTGAAAAGCCAATGACATTGCAGAGTTTGACAGAAAACGCGGTCTAACCAGGTAGGAAGTTTGTACTTTGTAGTTCCAACTGTCACCGCGTCAGACTCTTTCTTGCCAAGCTGTAAAATTGTAAATAGCCATTTTAATTCTTCTAAACTAGTAACACTCGAATTGTTTGCTGTCAGAGCTGTAATAATACTCTTTACTCATTGCCTACGAAGAAAACCAATAAAAACTTGTATTTCGTCAATTTGGTGTAGTTTCGTGTAGATTGTGTTAAATTCGTAGAATCGTATTATGAACTTATATATTCATGAAATATTAAAAGAATATTGAATTTATCTACGGTAAGCATGAAAGTCAATTATTCATATGGAAAAGTTCAGCTGATTAATGTTTACAAAATGTTTTTATTTGATTTGTTTAGAGGTCGTGTGTTCTGTTTAAGCTATGTATTCGTTCGAGGGGGACTTCAGGCGCAAGCCCCAGCAGAACTTAGCCGGCGCGAGTGCTCAGCACAAGACAGACCGAGACGCTCTGATACTGCAGTCACAACAACAAAGACAGAAAAGAGAGGTTAACTTGTGCTATATGTCCTGTGACTTTCACTTTAATTGCTCTTGAACTATAAACAGTGCAATTACAAGTTAATGCAATTAATTAAAACTGATGCATGTAGACTAGTACCATCTAACTCTATCTAAACATCACCTGTAAAGTCAATGAGTCCTTTTTAACCCATTTATTAGGATAAAGTAAGATTATACCCACTATTTGTAACTTTATCTTGGTATTTATCGTTTTAAGGAGTATTTTAACAATTATTCTAAAAGTAAAACTTTGCAAAACCATTGAAAATATTACAAATCATCCACTGATCATTCAATGACTTTGCAGTTTTCAAATAGTATATTTCAACATGAGTAGTAATATTAGTTTTAGTGCTAGTGGTTTTTGAAAAGATCTTTAAATTATTCTAAAATTATTTAATAATTGGGTATCATGATAACTCACAATTTTTAAGCAGAATAACATTTAACCTTCTATAATTTCTTTTCAGGAACACAGAAAACGTTTAAATAGTACAATAAAAATCCAAGCTTATGTGAGGAGTTATCTGACTAGAAAACATTATAAGCAATATGAGAGGGAACAGTTCGACAGCGTTTTCCCATTATCCGTCAAACCTAACGATCAAAAGATGATGTGTGGACTCGTCGCCAAAATACTGTTTTTTTATGATGACCACCAGGATTGCCTTAGACTGGTACTTATTTTATTTACTAAAATAAAAAATCTGATAGAAAAATATTGAGAACTTCCTCCATATCTATCTTGCTCATCCGAAATACAGAGAATACAGAATATCATTTGAAATTGTCACATACACTCTCTTAAACCAGAATGTTTTGTAACAACATTCTTATTTCAAACAGCATCCATGGAGTTTCCTACATGGAGATCTATCCTTTGGAATGGGCAAAAACAGTTGTTTCATAGTGGAGGATGATTTCCACTAAACGTCTCGCATTGGAATGGATAAGAATGTATGTGGCGACGTAATGAGCTGATTAGCTCTCATGGTCTTAACTACATTTGAAAAAAACTGTCTCATGGATCTATCTGACTAAGATAAAATATTATGATTTTGACGGTTTATTTCTGAAGAACCATGCGGATTTATACACAAATGATAAAATTGTTTAAAAGCATTTTTTTTTCCTTTTCTTTGGATACCAAAATCTTGAAAAATCTCAGAATTGGATTTATCCGAGTTTAAAGTTAAAGGACACAATTATATTTTGTTTTTAGGTTGCCCTTTCACAATTGCTCCTGCAACAATGGAAGAAAGTATATGAAATCTGTGGGGCTTGTGTTCAGATTAGAAGGTTGCTAGCATTACACCTACGTTTGTTGAGAGATAACACAGAGGTAAGTGATCTGTATCATCCTATAAAGTTCCCACTATTTGGTCACAGACCTCTCTATGAGTCGAAATCAATGTAAAATTGGTGTAGGTATTTATGAGTACTATGCTAAGGGGAAGAAAGACGATTTCATGATTTTCCTTTCATTTAATTTATCATGTTTGTCAGAGATACAGATCCATATGATTGCCCCTATCGATTGATGTAAAAAAAGTCCAGGGTAATTTTATCTTAACTTTAGTCAGTTCGATTCCTGAGTGTGGCAAGCGAATTTAGGAAAACCTGTAAATGCAGATTTGTTTCATTTAAGTAAAATTTGCTCTCTCTCTCTCCTCCTCATCCTCATCTCCAGTATTTTAGACTTTCCCTCCAGGTGGTATTGAAAAATTCCACCCTGTATTTATAGGAAAATGCGAGACCAACTGTCGGGCAACAGCCTACCAGACTACCCGTCGGGACGGAGGATCCTCCCTTTTCTATGGGGAAAGAAGAATGTTAGACCCAGTTTTTCTTACTCCTATATAATATACCTAGTCGTTGGTCTGGTCGTCGCAAGGGTGACTGCTGAGCAATGCGGTCCTGGGTTCGATCCCAGGGCGGGGAATGTTATTGGGTTTTTGTATCAGGAGTTTCTTAGTAGCAGCCTCGGAGTTGATGGCAATCAGCTCACCGCTATTACATGGGACTTAAACATAACTGGCAAAAAGTGACTCTGCCTATCCCTACGAGTTACTGTTATCTACTTAGAAAATATAGTTTTAATTTTCATTGTCCTGTCCCACAGGTATCCTTGGCTGTGCCTCTTAGAATGTTTGAAGTGTTCACATCCACTAACTCAGCTGAAACTTCAATAAACTGTGATGAAGTTATCAGTATTGTGGGGAACACATTTTTATATCTTGTCAAAAGAGGTAAGATCTATTTTAATCTCATGTTTAATATGCTATTCAAAATTCAGCTAAAATTGTGGAGAAAAATAATATTTTTTTTATTACTTTCAGGTTACTTTCAAGATCTATGTAAGTTAATAAGTCAGAAAACGCCACCCCTGTATGGGCCTTCGCCCAACCCTCCGACAGCGCTTTGTGGAGCCCTATTAGATCTCATACAACGACCTCTCACTCTCACATCGCGGGTCAATATTCCAAATTACGAGTAAGTTGTACTAGTTTAAAGTAGACTCATAATACGATTTTGACAAAGCATCATCGAATTCTTGATCACTGAAGACTATGCCATTGGTCCTGCCATCATCAGTGTCATTTAAAGATATATTGTCTGTCTTCCAGCAACCAAATAATGACAGAGTTCGCGTCCGCGTTCCTCTGCAACCCGTACCCCGAGCCGGTGGAGATGTACATCATCCCGGCGCTGTCCCACGACCCCAACAGGAAGTTCCCGTTCCTTGCGCTTATACAGGCCCTCCGAGACGACTCCAAGTTCGCCACACACGTGCTGACCAATGACTCGTGGTTATTACACTCTGTACTGTCGTTGGAACCACCGGATCTTGGTGAGATTTAGGGTCTAAGATTTTTATAATTTTTGATCGGATATTATTGCGGGGGTAGATTGGCATTGTGCGTACAATACGGTAAATGACAAAAAAAAATCTAATTAGTCCGTCAGTTAGATTATCAAAAAATATTTTACCCGTATTTTTTCTTTTGTTATGTAAACCAAAATTGACGAAGATACGACGCTTTTAAAATTCTCAATAAATACGACACGCAGCGGTTAATTTTTAGTGCGTTCTGAACTTCTAACGTCACGAGCCCCCACTCCCGAGTTTTGATGCGTTTTATCTTTGTCAATATACATTGATTTACAAAAACAAAAAATACGTGTCCATTATTTTCCAAAACGACGGACTAAATAGATTTGCAATTTATTGATGGTGGAAACTAGCCTATTACATAAAGATGCACTTAGATTGCAGTCGATTGATGACATCGTCCGTCAAGATCTGTCCAAGATTGTGTTCCAAGGCATCCAGATTATGGTCAATGTTGATCGACCGTAATCTGAATTGCAACTTAACGCAGTTATGGTACTACATTACAATAATAGTCTGGTCAAATTAAACCAAAAAATAAGAGTGAAGCTACATAAATTTACAACAAGCTGAAAATTGTTGAAATCGTTCAAAATATAATTATAAATAAAATTTGAAAGTTCCCCATCTTTCCCCTGTATGGAATTTTTTTATTCAAGGTCAAAGGTAAACAAAATGAGTTTTTCGTGATTTTCAGCAAAACGGTAAGTTTTATCATAAAATACCTCAGACAAAAATTGTAGATCATAAAATTGTCTATAAAAAATGTTTAATGCTTTGTTTCCTACGAGCCACCGTTTCTGAGATAAAACGATTGTAAAAGTTGCAATCGTCATAATATGCATGAGTACGCCTCGTACATACATCTCCAGAGTTGTAATATAAAGGGTTTAAAAAACCTCTTAACGAAGCCGAAAGGCACTTGTTCTCCCCGTCATTGCGATCATTTTTTTGTTCTACGCCATACCTGGGAACCTTCTAGTTACGGAGATATTGGGGGTCAAAGTTCCAACTTTTTGACAAGTTTTATTTTAATACAAGTTTTTAACGTAAGATTTTTACTTTAAACACCTCCACGACCCCTGTACTATTCAATCCATCCATCAGCACAATGTTTTAAGTACGTTATATTGAGTTCATCATTTATTGAAAACATCTGTCTCCTGTTCAACTGTGTGCGTGGCTAGGTATACCTGCTATAACAAATGAAATACCGTTAGTCTTGAATGCTACTCTGTAGTGAAAACACGTGTTTATCCTAACCTATATCGTGCTGTTTTGAGTTTTATAAAAAAAATGTCACAATATTGTTTTATTTGTGCTAAACTATGAGGTGAAAGTCAAGTTACTACTGTTGAAGGGGGAATAAAGACATTAATTAATGCAAGTATCGAAAGAGCAGATGAATTTTCGGAATATCTTAAAAATGAAGCCAGTACAGCCTACTGTGGAAACCACGTTAAAAAAAACGCGCTAAGTACACTACCTCATAGGTGGCGGGAAATGTGTGCAAATTATGACGATTACAACTTTTACAAATTTTTGAATCGTTATATCTCAGAAATGGTGGCTCGTAGGAAAAAAGTACCAAACATTTTTATAGATAATTTTATGATCTACAATTTTTGTCTGAGGTATTTTTATGACAAAACTTACCGTTTTGCTGAAAATCGCGAAAAACTCATTTTTTTGACCTTTGACCTTGAATAAAAAAAATTCCATACAGAGGAAAGTTCCCCAAACTTTCAAATTTTATTTATAATTATATTTTGAATGATTTCATCAAATTTCAGCTTGTTGTAAATTTATGTAGCTTCGAATGTCTAAATTGACCGGACTATAAGTACAGAAATAAATTATTGTTATAAATAAATGTAATTGCTAACTAGAATAATAACAATGCGGTGCGAAAATGTGAAGAAATACTGGGACAAGAAATAGCGTTAAAAGTTTGTGTTACTATTCCAATCAAGAACGAGAATAAACTTGTAATCCCTGGGTATTTGTTACAGTGGACATCGTACTAAGCATAGACAACACAAGACTGCCAAACAATCCTATAATTTTAGAATACTTTAAAATTATTGCTAAGTTAACTGTTAATGTTTGTAATAAGCAAATTACATACGAGTATGAAGACTCGTTGTATAGTCAAGACACGGTGGCCAATAAGCACGACGACAGTGATAGTGAAGACGAGCCGAATCCGACCTCGGTGCGGGAGCAAATGTTGCTGACGCGGTGCATAGAGTTGTTGAACGAACCGGACCGCTGTGTGCTGACCACGTGCTCGCAAATAAAGGAGGCTGATCTGAGTGAAGATTTCCTTGACTGCGTGTCTGAGATATGTCACAATTTGTTGCTGAGCCACAGGATGGCGTTACATAAGTATAGGTTTGTTGATTTGAAAACTGTTTAACTTAACCCGTAAATGAGTCTCTTTTCAATTTCGTATTCCGTACGAGTTATTCAGAGCTAGACAACCTTGTGGACCAACGTTTTTACCATATTATGTATGTTTTTGAAGTGAAAACTTCTTTAGGCGCGTTGAGCACTTTTTGGGTGAAGGAAAAACATTGAACGATCGTCACCTCACATCACGCTTCGTAGCACTCGTAGCCGATCCGCTACGGCGTAGCTCCACTTAGGTGTGCGAAGGCACAACTCGTAGCAGTGCTACGACTGGGGCGGGGCCTGAAAGGGTTAGGGAAGGGGGGTTGGGAGAGCGAGGAGGGGCGAGGGTGTTTGGAGGGGGAGGGAGAGATTTTTCAAAATGTATGGATTCACAAGTTACTTAGTGTTCACTTCTATCGGCAGTCCCCAAAGACTGCCCCCCATGTTTTTTGTTATCTTTAATCCCTTGACACTAAATGATTCTATATCGTCTTTATATAATCCCCATAGACTGCTATACACGTTAGCGTTCAAGCCGATGTTCGTGCGCGGCGTGTGGGCGTGGGTGTCGTCCATGTCGCACGTGTCGTCGTTCGGCGCGCCCACCACCCCGCTGCTGGCGGCGCTGGCGCGCGGCCTGCACGCGCTCAACGTGCAGCGCCTCCTGGCGCCGCTCGCGGTCTTCTGCGCACTATTCTCGCTGCTCATCGGGACGCTGCATGACACGGAGTTCTGCAGGGATCCTGAGGATGAGAAAATTGGTTGTGAGTTCCATTTCATTTTAGCTTTCTGCGAAGTCAGTATTTATTATTTTCGCTCTATTCACACTGTTTTTTTTTTGTGTAAATCCAAATACAAGAAAATGACTTCGTGCGGGTATTCTCTCACTATTTTTGATATTCGTCTGTCGCAGAGTACGCCTACCTTTTTATATAAGTAGACAGCCGGTTGAAATGTTCACATAATGGTATACGTGTGCAGCTGTGTACTAAACCATAGTTTTCATAAACGAAACTTGACTGGTGAGTGACAATATTCGTGTGGTGTGGTCAGCGGGTCCTGACGTGCACGCGTTCGCGTTCAGCGAGCTGGGCGCGCTGTGCCGGACGCTGCGCTCGGTGTGCCTGGGGCTGGTGGAGCTGGCGTGTCCCGAGTCGCGGCCCGCCATCGCCGGCCCCTACCGCGGCGCCGTACACGCAGATCACATACAGATGTCGGGGAAGAACCAAACGCCGGCTTGGTCGCATCTGTTCAAGGTAAATTGTTGTCACACTCTGACCTTCAAATCACGGTGAACAAAAGTGGCCCATCAACATTTTTTTAGGTTACTAATTACGTTACCTAAATAATTGCTGTTTTTTAGAAGCACTTATTATTATAATGTATTAGTAAATGTTGCGCGGTTTTGCTCTATCATGTTTTTGTTTGCTTTAAATATGGCGCACCGACTGCTTTTAAAGCTCAGTCGTCATAAAGTTCGTTCGTTTTGGCTCCCAGGTATGCACATCGCTGCTGCGCGGGCTGTACGCGCGGGACGGACGGCTGCAGTTCGTGGGCGCGGCGGCGTGGCCGGCGCCGGGCTGCGTGCCCGAGGGCGCGGCCGCCGTGCTGCTGGTGGCGGGCGAGCGCGCGCGGCGCACTGTACCACAGGGTACACACGCAGGTATGCACACGCGGCTGTACGCGCGGGACGGACGGCTGCAGTTCGTGGGCGCGGCGGCGTGGCCGGCGCCGGGCTGCGTGCCCGAGGGCGCGGCCGCCGTGCTGCTGGTGGCGGGCGAGCGCGCGCGGCGCACTGTACCACAGGGTACACACGCAGGTATGCACACGCGGCTGTACGCGCGGGACGGACGGCTGCAGTTCGTGGGCGCACAGGGGGGGATGCAAGCCTGTAGTTAAGTGTTATTCCTGTCACTGTTCGACGACTGCCAAACTACAAGTTCACGATATTAGAAACGGGGAAGGTCTAAGCTTAAGCACGTGCTAAGTAACAATTATAGATGTTGACTCAAGATTTCATATTGCTTTAATTACGTTTCCACATTTTCAACACCACGGTTCGCTGACCCACACACCACAGTATGTAGACTCGGTCCGATAGGCCTTTCTATTTGGACGAAAAACATGAGCAACGTAGAAAACAATGGACATAGGCACTGATACAATATTGTCTTCTGTCATGTTTTAGATGAGGGACCACCGTTAACAGTCAAAGAGTTGAGAACGATTACTATTCTCAAAGAAATTCCTTTCGTCGTGCCTTTTTCTACGCGTGTGCTTATATTCCAAGGATTATTAGCAAGGTAATGTACTATTTAAGGTACCGCCATATTTATTTATTTATGATTTTAATTCTAGTTACTTCGTAGCGTGTCGGTTTAATTTTTTTATTAAATATTTTTGGCCCAAAATTCAGCTATGCGAACTGTGTTAGTTACTAAAATAATATCTTTATTTTAGAGAGAAACACGAACATTGGTACGAAATGACGAACTTCAACGAGGGACCTTCAATAAACATTAGCGTTCGACGGACACATTTATATGAAGACGCATTTGACAAACTTAGCCCAGATAATGGTAGTACATATTTATAATATTTATCTTTAGCAGCAGCAATAAATAGCTTATTCTGTAGTGAATAAAAATTATATTCGATTGGCATCGCTTTTTTCTTTCTTTAATTTTTCTGTACCTTACATCATTGGCCTAAACGGCGTTGTTTTCTTCTAGAGCCTGACTTAAAGCTAAAACTTCGAGTACAACTGATCAACCAAGCTGGGGCCGAAGAAGCTGGCGTTGACGGTGGTGGTCTATTTAGAGAGTTTATCTCTGAACTTCTCAAGTAAGATATCTGATTTATTTTGCGGTTTATTAACTCAATTCAGACCATGACATTCAGCAGAGGTTTTTTTGTTTCCTACCCCTGAAGAGGGCCGTACCGACCAGTAAGGAAGGTTTTTATAAAGTCATCCCTTAAAAAGAGCCAAATGGGAGAAAAAAAGTTAAGGCGCTACCTCGAAACCTCGCACCGGGCGACTGATCTACTAAGCGAGCGAAAGTGATGCAATAACTTTTTCATCCCATCTATTCGAAAAGGACGACTTAATTCGCCTTTAAGTGCACCCAAAGGTGGCGTTTTCTATAAGAAACTTTTAACGGGCAGTAGTGATTTTTTAATCCTCTTTATAAGTGCGCCGCAATTATCTTTGCCGCGCACTTTTTGAATTTCACATAAGAAACTTTTAGCGGGCAGTAATGAGTTTTTAATCCTCTTTATAAGTGCGCCGCAATTATCTTTGCCGCGCACTTTTTGAATTTGGAACATCTTACTGTTCAGCGCCAAAGAAATCGAATGCAAACGACGGCCCATAGTCGCGCCGTTTGTCAATGTCGCTACTGGCATGCTTTTTTATTTTACTCAATAGTTTAAGGACCAAACTAGACTATAATATCATACAATTATACATACGAGTATTCTAAGAAATGATTTTTTACAACACCACAAACTTTATAGTTTTGACGGACGTCCATGTTAAGCCCGTTTACTTCATCACTTTCAAATTGATTTTATTGTTATACGTTACAGGAAAAGGTATAATGTGTTATATATTTCTGGAAACCTCGTCTTTTGAAGAATATGAAACAACTAATATGTATTTAATATTATGTTAACGTTTACCTTAAAATAATTGCAAAATAAAATAAGGTGAGAAAAAGTTTTTTTAAAGTTCATTGAGACTTTTGACAGTTGCCCACGTTTACCCCCCGCTTTACATTTAATGTTGATTTGTAGCCTAGCTATCCATAAACATAATCGAATAAAAAAAAGCTGCGGATATTTGCGGTTTTCGCAGAAATTAGTAAAAATGTGATAAAAGTCAGAAAACGGATAACCACTCGCTATCTATTGCGGTTTGAAATGTTGCTGTTTACATCAATAGTTTGCGGCAAGATTATTTTAGATCCCGAAGTTCATCAAGTATAAATAACATAACATTTAGTAAACATTACAATTAATTAATTAATCTGTGTTCGATTTTATTTACATGTTTTTATTTTTCGAAAAATAAAAAGATTTTATTATTTTAATTTATTTATATTTTGATGTAGGTACTATATGATATTTGGTTTTTGTAATCATTAAAATAATAGAATTCATTGTTAAAAAATAAATACTTATTGGACATTTTTGATAATTTTGAATTTGTTTTATTTTTTAATGTATGGTTTTAAATTCAATCATAATATATTACATTCCATTTGAAGCCATATACACTATTCTATATTTGTGCAAAATTTTAAACATAATATTCAGAAATAAAAAAGTTATTGATTTTTAATCAGAAACAGACCTTTATTTTCCATAGTGCGCCGCACGCCGCCGACTGAATATAAAAAAAAATAAAAAAAAACAATCGCGCGAATTTTCGTCAATTTTCACGGATTGTTAGAAATTCATGGTTTTGTTTTGAAGAATGAGTTCTTCAAGTGACAGTGAGTAAAATATGAGGCGCCTTTTATTTTCTCATAGTGGGTGATGAAAAGTAGAGTGTATCACTCGGGCGCAAAATATATTTTACGCTCGGTCGACGTAATTTGAATCCCTCGTTACGTTCAGAATTCTACTAAAGAATCCCTCGCTACGCTCGGGTTTCTACTCTAGAATCCCTCACTTCGCTCTGGATTCAAAAAAGCGCCCTCGCCGTAAAAATAATATTTTTCTCCCATATGATACAATCTACTATTGAAACGCAAAAGAAGACTATAATGCGCGTGCGCTCGGGATAAAACGACGTATGTGCCAAAACGAATTACTCCTTTTTTATCAAAAACATAAAGAATTAAATTTAAAACTACTGTAAGTAAACTTTGATACAATAATTCTCAATGTTTTAAAGTAAATTTCATTGAATAACCCTTAAACGTTACGCCGTGATGTCGAAAAAAGTAAAAAAATAAATATAACTTAGCAATTTTATTGTATCGAGATAAAATCATTTAATCGTGCATTCCTTTAGTTAGCTATAACGAAGTATTGTGGAACTTGAATTAAAGACATTTGTTTCTTTGGAGTCCGATTCTTTATTTATCTCACCAACGACATAACACGCACAACAACATGATACTAGACCAAAGAGTCAAAAAACATATACCAAAATGTTAAATCCCTATTCCACATACTTAACAAGTTACACGAAATAGATAAATCACATTTTTTTCAACAAATCACCTTAAGAGATCTTCTTTCGTAAACTAAGTAAGTTTTCTTTCCCAGATCCGCGTTCGACCCGAACAGAGGCTTATTCCGCCTGACGAACGACAACATGCTATACCCGAACCCCGCTGTCCACTTGCTGTATGATGACTACCCCATGCACTATTACTTCGTCGGCAGGATGCTGGGAAAGGTAACATGATTACATATACATAACATCATGCCCCCAAGGCATAGGCAGAGGTGTACCTATTAGTACAGCCAGATTTTGCCAATAAAGTCCCATGTATTAGGAGGCGAGCCGAACCGGGCAGAAATCCAAACTCCGTGGCTGGCACTGAGAAATTCCTGATGGAAAAATCCAATAACATTTTGCTAGACCTTGGTTTGAACTACGCGTTACGTAACACTATTTTTTTAACCCCTTCAGAATAACAAAGGTATTTGTACAGTCTTACACTGTGCACGTTTTGCTGACGCGGTGCCCTGCACCAAACGACGATATGAACGGCTTTCGTCACCATACATATAAATATGGCTATGTATCCCTTAGAAGTTTTCACGCCTCTGCCCTTGTTGTGTTTGACGTCGACGTGCCCCGTAAATTCAACTCCTGTGTGTGTAAAAGGTCGGCATGGTGTGATCCTTTGATGTGGTAGGTCACCCATCAGTTGGCGGCTATCTGTCTATCGACGCGCCGTACAGTATTTTAGCGACTTCCCGGTACTTTACGCCATATAATTGTGACTTTTAGGTAAAAATAGTCACTTGTTACCTAACGTTTTACTTGGGGTGGGGGGGGGGGGGTTACAGAAAAACGTTACGGCGCGTTACATAGGGGGAGGAGGGGTTCAAAAATTGCGTTACGTAATGCTTGAACGCTCCCTTATCCTCAGAAGACTGATTAACTGACTTGACGACTTCACACAGCTACACTTTTATTTATTTTTTTTCTCCCACAAACGCACCAACACTAACGCATAGCTTTTTGGTTTCTTATAATATTTTCGACTCATTCTAGATCCGACTGTAAAATTAAAGTGTTGCCATGTTTTAGACGAAAGACAAACATCGTCAATTTTTGCGTTAGTAATGATACATAAAAAAATAAAATAAATTGTAAAAAAAAAATAGAAAAAATAATAAACTCAACATAACCTAATTTTCCACCGTTACTGCGCCGTTGTCGGTCCAAAGCCCGAATGTGAAAGGAGGAGGGTAGGCAGGTAGGTGATATAGACTGCCGTTATCTCAATAACGCCGAGCATCGGGCGGCTGTTAATTAACCCGTACACTGGGCTACCACAAGTCCCGAGGTGAAAATACTCTCGAAAAGAGTGGACTCGCCAACCCGCACCGGCCAGCGTGGCGTTTTAAGGCCAAGAACCTTCCAAATATGAATAAGAAGCAAAAGCGATGGCCCTCAGTCCCCAGTGGTCCTGGTAGGCCTGGCTACGGCAGCGGTCAGGGAACCTCCAGGATGGATTGTGCGATGAATCCCTGGGGGAATCCGGATCCGGCTGCCTAAACAATATTTACCTGACTACGTATAATGAAGAACTTTATACTCACTGACGAACGCTACGAAGAACTTGAGTCCGAAGTCCTAAACAAGATCAAGTGGGACGTAATAGCCTTTGCGAGACAAGGCGTCGAGGCGAAGACCTGCTTAAACTCCACTCAGGACAACTGTTCTACTACAAAGGATACGACGACAAGTCCCTAGGTGTGGAATTTATCATAAATACCTCGATGGTTCATTTATTGCAAAACATCTGCGCAATATCCCCTCGGGTAGTACTCGTATATGCGACCTTTAAATTGAACTGTCGATACTCTTTGGAGGTAGTTCAAGTATATGCTTGGACTTAATCTAAAGACGATGATGAAATAGATGGCTTTTATGACGATATCAGCAAGGCCCTAAATGAAAACCCTTTGTTTATACTTTCGTAATGGGTGATTTTAATGCCAAATTAGGTGGGACTCTGGGTGATGAGCAGTATATACGTGTGTGGTTTTGGTCTCGGCCAAAGAAACGAAAGGGGGCATATACTGGCCAACTATTTAGAATACCAACAACTGCATGCCATGAACACATTCTTTAAGAAAAAGCCCCAGGAGATGTGGACATGGAGGAGCCCAGGTGGTCGATCGAAAAACCAAAGCGACACTGTCAAACAGAAAGCATATCTTCCACGATGTCGATGTACTAAACCAAGTGAGCGCGGGAAGTGACCACAGAATCAGTGAGCGCGGGAAGTGACCACAGAATCGTAAGAGCTCGAATAGGCAAGACGACAAAAAAAATCTAATTAGTCCGTCAGTTAGATTTAAAAAATATTTAACTCGTGTTTTTTCTTTTGTTACGTAAACCAAAATTGACGAAGATATGACGCTTTTAAAATTCTCAATACGTCACGCCTTGGTATAATTTTTAGCTAGTTCTGACGTCACGAGCCCCCACTCCCGAGTTTTGATGCGTTTTATCTTTGTCAATATTCATTAATTAAAATTAAAAACAAAAATATGTATCCATTTATTTCCAATACTCTAACTGACGGGCTAAATAGATTTGCAATTTTTTGACACTATCGTCATGCCTATTGCACTTAATTTACCTCTAGAAAGAAGGCGACTTGTAGAGACACTAAAACCTTGTGTTAATAGCACATTTTTGTCAGTTTATAAAAACTTCTATCAAGAAGAATTGGCAGTCCAAACTCACAGCCAGCACACATGGTGAATAGAATACTGACAAAATAAACCAACAACTAGTGGACTCTATCAAGAGCACAGTGCAGAAGTTAAAACCTGCAGTGAAGAAGTCACCTAAAACACCGTCAGGTGTCAGGTTTTTGATTTAGGATTTGGCCCTGTTACTGGAACGACGGATGGCTTTACTAGCAGCTCCAAACTAAACTGGCATCAACACCGTAAACATATATAATATGTACTATCCGTAAACACCAGAGAAGAAGGAAGCATGGCTTAATTATGGCAACCATAGAAGCACATAAGGGGCCATGACTTAATTATGGCAACCATAGAAGCACATAAGGGGCCATGACTTAATTATGGCAACCATAGAAGCACATAAGGAGCCATGACTTAATTATGGCAACCATAGAAGCACATAATGGGCCCAAAGTGTTCCGAAAACAACTTGGTCGTGGTAACCTTCAGATGCACAGGCTTACTAAGCAAGACGATCAACAAACATCTGATCACAAGGAAATAATGGAGACTGTAGGGGAATTCTACACAGATCTCTATAGCTCACATTCATCTGAGCTAAACGCTTCTGCTCCAGGAGACCTACGAACAACCCTTTACCAGACACCTCACTGAAGATCTCCCCGAAGTTAGCATGTACGAAATAAAACACGCTCTCAAGCAAATGAAGTAAGGGAAGTCACCAGGAGAAGATGGTATTAGGTACGAACAACTTTTTGGGGTTCGACCAGTACTCAAACAACTGCAAATACTCTATAATAAAGTGTTATTCGGGGGGATAACTCCAGAATTGTGGAAGAATGCGGTCGTCATACTCTTGCATAAGAAGGCGGACAACACCAAGCAGAGCAACTACCGACCCATTTCTTTGCGTAGCCACATATACAAACTTTTCACCAAAGTCACCACAAACCATTAACTTACCACCAGACTAGACTCAGCACAACCAGTGGAACAGGCAGGGTTCAGGAGTGGGTTCTCAACAGTAGACCACATCTTCACAGTACGACAAATAATTGAGAAGTGCAACGAGTACAACCGACCTATAGTGTTGGCGTTCATCGACTACGAAAAAGCGTTTGACTCGGTTGCACAGTGGGCTGAGAATTACTCGCTGAATCGATGTCAGGTCGACACCAGATATATAGGGGCAATAAAGGAATTATACCGTGCGGCTACCTTACAAGTCAAACTTCACGAGCTTACGAATCCAGTACGCGTTAAAAGATGTGTGAGGCAAGGAGATACGATATCACCTAAACTCTTCACAGCCTGCTTGGAAGACGTATTTAAGCTTCTCGGCTGGTCTAATAGAGGTTTAAACATTAATGGTGAACGGCTAACCCATCTGTGCTTTGCCGACGATATTGTCGTTTTTGCCAGCAACGTGGACGATCTGCAGGCCATGGTACAAGAACTGTATGACGTGTCACTCAATGTCAGTCTAAACATGAACGCCGCAAAAACAAAAATAATGTGCTGTGTTGACGACATTGACACGGTAATATTATAATACAGTACTCCAACTTCATACAAACGGACGAAACGCACGAGCGGACAGTCACGGCTGTACCGCAGTGTCGTACGGACGGTGTGTTGTTTTTTTAACAATAACCGCGCCATTTTTTCTCTAAAAATCAGTTAATATGACGAGTAGGAAATATTGTGCTGTTTTTGGTTGTATGAATTCGTCAATAACGCGTCCAGACATAAGTTTTTTTAAATTACCTGGACACTCTGAAAGGTAAGACTATAAAATAATTTTACTTACTAGTAGGTAGGTACATAATGTGTGTCTTTTTAATGGATAAGTATTTCCTTTTATCTCACGAAAAAAAAGGTGTTTGGATTAATAAATAAAGCGAATAGAGTAACATGTTTTTTTTTTATTAAATCTACCAATCAAAAAACAACACGCATTTTTATTGAACACTTCCTATTCAATATACAAAGTATTTCATTTATTTATATAAAAAGGATATTTACAATCACAAAACTAAATAGAAACAGAAAGTAGGCAAATGTAATTAAAATGCTAGAGACGGGCAGCCCTAACGCATGTTTACGCACCGCGCGGCTGTAAGCATTTATTTCTATCATGCGGCCGAGTTACACTACTGTATTATAATATTACCGTGACATTGATGACATTCTAGTAAGTGGCCAGCAAATAGGAAACGTCAAGGAGTACGTATACTTGGGACAGACTTTGAGTATTGCGATGAGCGGACAAGACCGCGAAATCAAGCGCCGTATCCAACTAGGGTGGGGGTGCTTTCGGTACGCTGTCCGACGCACGTACTCAAGTCGAAGCGGGGTAATTATATCTATTTCGTTTATGGGCATAAACGAAATAGATATAATTACTATTATTACTATTGTGTGCTTATTTATCTTGTTTGGTTTACTAACACCTTTTTATTTTATTTTTTTCTTTTTGTTATTTTTTTTTTGTTTACTACTAACAACCCTACTAACGCTTTCTTTGTAAAAATGTATATGGATGTGTGTCTGAAATAAAGATATTATTATTATCTCCTTTATTCATCATAACATCTTATTATTATTATTATAAACCTTAAGCGTCGCATGTTCGAGCAGTGTGTCCTCTCAGTCATGACGTACGGGGCTGAAACTTGGACGCTCACCAAACACACTATCCACCGCATGCAAGTCACTCAGAGAGCTATGGAACGAGCCATGTTGGGCATCTCCCTCTATGACCGGGTGAAAAATACCGAAATACGGAGACGAACGAGACATAGCGGTACTGATAGCAAAAATAAAGTGGAAGTGGGCGGGCCATATATGCCGCAGACTGGATGGAAGATGGGGGAAGAAAATGCTGGAGTGGAGACCACGGACGGGACGGAGGAATGTGGGAAGACAACCGACTAGGTGGACAGACGATCTCACTAAAGTGGCCGGAAGAAACTGGCCATGACACAAAACCGCGCGCCAAAAGTGGAGGGATTTGGAAGAGAGCTACACTCAGTATTGGGTGGCCAAGGGTTGAAGAAGAAGAATAGAACCTAATTTTAACAAGCTAGTTCCTCCAAACTTTTTATCTAAGCTGAATGCTCGTTCTAAAAGTAGGATGAAGAATATAATGCAATGGACGATCTTGAATGTTTGCCATCATTGATTGTTGCTTTTAGTGCCTTCTGCACACTAAAATAATCTTCCAAACCATCTTTTCATTACTGGAACGTCCTTTTCCTCAGGCGTTGTACGAGAACCTGCTCGTAGAGCTCCCTCTAGCAGAGTTCTTCCTGGGCAAGCTGTGCGGCTGCGGCGAGGCGGACGTGCACGCGCTGGCGTCACTAGACCCCGCGCTGCACCGCGGTCTGCTGCTGCTGCGTGCGCACGCGCGGCGGGAGGTGCCCGACCTGGGGCTGGACTTCACCGTGCTCACTGACGAGCTGGGCGAGCAGAGGGTACGTACTGTGTCACGTCGGTGGACCCCGCGCTGCACCGCGGAGACCAGAGGTTATGTTCTATCAAATAATGAAAAGATTAGGCGATGTTTTTAATGCTTACGCCTCTTACCCGTTATCGTCGTCCCATCTGACTGTAATCGCTTTAATATTGGTGATATATTGTAACAACTTACATAAAGATACCTTATTTACGCGTCTGTTCATTGAATTAACCCAATCTGTATATTATATCTTCACAGATAGAAGAATTAAAACCGGGTGGTGCAAACATTCCTGTGACTGCAGAAAATAGAATAGAATACATTCATCTAGTCGCTGATTATAAGTTAAATAAGTAAGTAAACCCTTTACAACACAACGGCGTGCTATGCATATGTTCGGAACGGCTTCACTCGGCACAATAACTCAGCAATTTTAAATCTTTGTAAATAAAATATCGGTGTGCGTGCATTTGTTCGTAAATGTTCTCCTTCTTAAAGGCTCGACCGATTTCGATGTATTTTATTTTCGTACTTATGGGGTCACCTGGAGGGTTCTTAGCTATAGTTGAGCGCGGTAGATGGCATTGGTGTCGTCATCCATAAAGGTATGTGGCAGGACAACGTCTGTTTACCGAATCGCTAGTACATATTATGTAGATAAAATTGACTCGTTAAAAAAAAAACAAATATGTCAAAACACTGTATCAGCTGTATGTTATGATGAGTAAACATTAACATTGTGACGTCACACGCGCTCGAGTTTGTTCGGGAACTGTCAGCGTGTTTTCGGTACTGGGTTCAAAGAATTATTTTAATTTTTCTTTGGGGGCGTCCAGTAATTACGTGAGACGTTTAGGGGGGGAGGGAGTCGAGCCGAATCTCACCGAATCTCACAAGGGAGAGAGAGTGGGTCTATGCAAATATCACGTAATTTTTTTTCCTGCAATCTGGTTTAATTAAGTAAATAAATGTATCTCTACTAAAATATGGCCAAATCGTACACAATAATATTTAATAATAAATAATCACTGAAAATTATCAAACAATCAAGTACAGATTACCGTATTTATTCTAAACTAAGCGGTTTGATAAATCTTACGTGAGATTAGGTGGGGGGAAGGGGGTCAAGTCAAATCTCACGATGCCTTACTAAGGGGGAAGGGGGGGTCGAAAAATCGGCAAAATAGTCTCACGTAATTAATGGAAGTTTCTAAACAGAGCGAAAACAAAAACTAAATATTGTTTGTTATAAAACTTATGATCTTTCCAATTATGACAAAAAAAAAACTACTATACCGTCTGGCTTAACTCCAGGTGCGATGTTAGATGCCGAACAAAGTTTCAATTTAAACTCAATTTTAATCTGTTGCTTATCAAACAATATGCTAGTTTCCATCATCAATAAATTGAAAATCTATTTAGTCCGTCATTTAGAGTTTTGGCAAATAATGGATAGGTTTTTTTTTTAAATCAATGGATATTGACAAAGATAAAACGCATCAAAACTCGGGCTCGTGACGTCAGAACGCACTATAAATTATACCACGGCGTGACGTATTGAGAATTTTAAAAGCGTCGCATCTTCGTCAATTTTGGTTTACGTCACAAAAAAAATATACGGTTCAAATATTTCTTGAAAATCTAACTGACGGACTGATGCGATTTTTTCAGTTGACAAGTCTATTGTCCACACTGGTTTTATGCTAAAGTAAATATTTAGATACCGTTTTTCTTTTCCCCAGACAAATAAGGGGTCAATGCAACGCGTTTAGGCGTGGGCTGGTGTCCGTGGTGAGCGCGGCGTGGCTGCGCATGTTCTCGTGTCGCGAGCTGCAGCTGCTGGTGTCGGGCGCGGAGGTGCCCGTCGACATCGACGACCTGCGCCGCCACACGCAGTATGCTGGTCAGTGCGACACGCTCATACTCTACTATTCAGGGTTCTGTTACCCAAAGGGTAAAAACGGACCCTATTACTAAGACTCCACTGTCCGTCTGTCTGTCTGTATCTCATGAACCGTGAATAGCTAGACAGTTGGAATTTTCACAGATGATGTATTTTGGTTGCCGCTATAACAAGAAATACTAAAAAAAGAATAACATAAATATTTTAGTGGGGCTCCCATACAAAAAAATGTTTTTGCCGTTTTTTGCTTGATATAAAAAAAAAAGGTTATAATATAGTGTCTAAAATGTTGTATAGATAATGGTACGGAACCCTTCGTGCGCGAGTCCGACTCGCACTTGGCCGGTTTTTTTATTATACTTTTGATTTGTATGGTGCACGATGGATGGACTGTGTGAAAGAAGATAAGGATAGAAAGAGATAATGTTTAATAGAGAAGTTTGGGGGAAGAAGACATGTTGCGTCGACCTTCAATAAATGGGGATGGCAACTGTGGAACTAATGGCGCTAGCATCGCTTGTACCAAACATCGTCATTGGTTGAACCTCTGTCAATGTCATTTTATATTTCAAAATAGTTTGACGACCCGAATGGCGCAGCGGTAGTAAGGGCTGCCTTACGTCGGTCCCGGGTTCGAATCCCGGTTGGAGCAAATGTTTATGTGATGAGCATAGACATTTGTTTCCGAGTCATGGATGTTTATATGTATAATAAGTTTGTATTTACAAACAAAAAGTATCTATGTAGTGTATCAACTATCTGGTGTCCACGACACATGCCTCGTTGCTTAGTGTGGCACTGGATGGCGCTGTGTGTTAATGTCCAGCGATATTTATTTATTTTATTTTTATCTCATTGGTCAGATTGGGTCTAAGCTATGGACGCGCCATCTACAATCAGCTTTGACCAGCCTTACCCATGGGAATAAGTATAAGAAAATGATGGTGACTCATTAAAGAGTATTCTTGATCCTTGGTGAAGCGGCCTAACGGTCGCTACCACGACAGCTTAGCGTGAAGTGACGGGTTCAATTCCCAGGTCGGGCAGCGTTATAGAGCTTTTCCGTTAGTAATTTGTCAGCCCGGTGAGTTGGTGGACAAATGAGGGGCTCATTTGTCCATGTAAACTTTGTCACAAGTATACTCATCTTTATCTCTAATAATATTATAAAGGAAGGTTTTTTTTTTGTTTGTTTGTACCGAATAAGTTCCGAAACTACTGGACAGATTTAAACCATTTTTTTACTAATAGAAAGATAAATTATCAGAAAGTAACATAGGCTATAAATTATATTGACGTCATGTAAATTAGACGAGCTATCACAATTTTTGCGGGCGAAGTCGCGGGCGAAGTGCTAGTCTATGCTAATATTATAAAGAGGAAAGATTTGTGTTTTTGTATGTAACGAATAAACTTAAAAACTACTCGACCGATTTGAAAAATTCTTTCAGCAATGGATAGCTACATTATCAGCGAGTAACATAGGCTATATTTTATCCTCGTACTCCCACGGGAACTGGAACTACGCGGGTGAAACCGCATGACGTCCGCTAGTTTTCATTAGAATCCAATTCTTGGTAATTTCTCAGTTACCTAATTCTCAGAGTAATAATATTTTTTTTTTTTTTTTATCCAAAAAATATAAGGTAAACGTTTACAGTTTTTCTTAAATCTATGTCAAGTTCACCCATGCTTTGAGCCTGAACTAGGTAATCCTGTGTTTCAGGCGATTTGAGGTAACATTAATTGATTAAATAATCATATATCATATTAATATTATTGGTACCAATGTAAAATGGTATGTAATTTGATACTATTTTAAGTTAGCTAAGAGTATTAGTCATATAGTGGTATGTACACAGGTGGGTTCTCAGCGCAGCACGCGACAGTGCAATGTTTCTGGCGCGCGCTGGCGAACTTCTCGGACGACCAGCGCCGCCAGCTGCTCAAGTTCGTCACCAGCTGCTCCAGGCCGCCACTGCTCGGGTTTAAGGTATGCTATGAAACTATACTGCTTTCCAAATGAGGCAGGGTATAGAGGGTGTAAAAAGACTCTAAACGAAGCCAAAAGACACTTGTTCTCCCCGTCATTACGATCATTTTTTTGTTTTAGATCATACCTGGGAACCTTCTAGTTACGGAGATATTGGGGGTCAAAGTTCCAAATTTATTACTAGTTTTTTTTTAAGTACATGTTTTTAATGTAAGATTTTTACTTGAAACACCTTTACGACCCCTGTACTATTCAATCCATCCATCAGTGCGTTACATCAAGTCCTACCGAAAAACGTGATTTTTCACTCCAAAAAAAAGTAGTTTCCCAGCAAAATTTTTTGCGTAGAGTTATTTGGTTTGATGTACAGAATGCTTGGTTGACGGCTTCGTGAAGGCTCTGTGTACACCCTGAATAAAAACCGTTTTTTTTTCGACTTGAAATTGACCTAATTCCATAGTTATCAACTATTATTAATAAAAAATATTAAAAGGGAGCAATTCAAAGTTGGTAGTCGCTCAACAAGCCAATATATTATGATGTTGATTTGCTAACGTTAATTATGACGACACGGTTGGCTTAGTGGCCGATTGATGCGCTGCGTGTCGCGGGTCCGATCCCCGCACGGAACAAATATTTGTATTATGACCTAAAAATAGTTGTTCCGGGTCTGGCTGTTTGTGTATGTGAGTTTCAAAGTTTGTAAACGCATCCCCGAGACATGAAAAATTCCTAGTGTGGGTCATCGTTTTATAAAAAAAAAAAAAACAAATAAAAAAAACCGAATGTGAACGGATGGAGTCGTTACGGTTGACAGGGAAGAATCGAAGATAAAAACGTGTTGTACCGACCCTAAGTAACATAGGATATGGACAGCAAGGTTTTCATGAAGCATTGACTGCTGTGTTGCATTTGGACTTTATCACAGCAATCTACTTACTACTATGTTTTCATAATACACATAACACTTGCACAGGACACGACTCCCCACACAAATACACTTCACACATACTACTATTTCACAAATATTATAGCTTACCTAATTAAAAATACTAAGTATATTTTTATAGATATATCTCTTACCTTTTAGTCTATAAATTGTATGTGAGTACGAGATTATGCTAGTACGCTCATAATTTGCTCGTTCAATATTTATGCGACGACACTGCCTCCTAAGATACAGGATCTTCCTAGTTTAGGAGTCAGGGCTCAAATGTTGTATTGACTGCACTGTACTCTTCTCTCGCACACTACTTCTGTTTGCTATTTTTTCTGTACCCTAGTGACTGTTGTGTACTTTAATGTGTCAAACTTGTTTTTTCCTAATAAAGTTATTATTATATTCCGTAATATAAGTTATTATTTTGGCCCAGGACCTACAACCACCCTTCTGCATCCAATCCGCGGGCGCATCCGACCGGCTACCGTCGTCGTCGACATGCATGAACCTGCTGAAGCTGCCGGAGTTCCACACGGAGGAGCAGCTCAGTGAGAAGCTCCTATATGCCATACAGGCGGGCGCCGGCTTCGAACTTAGTTAGAGTGAGTAGACTATCATCTATTGATTAAGCAAGGTATCAAGCGATTTTGAACCGTGTGCAGTGCAACCATCACCTTGGCTTACCCTTCAAATAAACTAATATGTGACATGTATGGCCTTTGTATGTGTAAAGCGAAGGATAAGCACTGGATTGTATCAGATTTTTTTTTGGAGATGACTGCTTCCTTAACACTCCATATATTTGGCCCCAAAATGAACAAAATTACTATTCATTCATTTAGGTACTATTGGATAGAATTCCAGAGCTGGTATTTTTGGCGGCGCTTGAGTTGGCCTCTGTTCAGTAGCTATTCAGTAATATCTTACGTCTGAATGATCATTAACGGCCATTTTTTATAACTTACTTACGTATAACTGTTAGTTAAAATGCCTAAGTCTCGAAGCTATCGTTGTTTCTATAAACAAAGTTAGCTTGAAATATTCTATCCGCTTCACCTACCTTTCACTCGGAGGACTGTAATTCATAGAAAGAAACAAAGAAAGTTTTTCTGTGACGTTTTGTTTCTAACGGTCCGTAAGCTAAATGTCCAACAGTTAGAGATAGCAACCTTCCGTTACCTGTTAGTAAGTTATTGAAAATGACCATTAGTCTGCTTCTCAAATATATATTAATTTAACTCGTTTTATTTTTTCAGGTACAATTACAAAGACCACATATTTACGTAGTTATCTACTAAATATTTGAAGGTTAGATGTTAGTTTATTTACCCACTGTAGTAGTTCATTTACCACTTATAAATCGCATTTCTTGTGATAATAGAATATCTGAAAATACTTACTGTATTTGGGACTGCGCGAAGTGGTTGTGTTTCTGTAAATAAATGTTACCGTTAGTTATTTTCTCGAGTTCTACTGTGTTTAAGAAACATATCTTATGTATTCTATTGTATTCAACTTTTATTCACATTAAATTATTTATTTAAATCAATTACTCATTTCTTCTAAATTGGTATAATGTTTTTAATTTATGGAGTAAATGGATGGAGTGTTGAGGTTTAATAGATAAAATGTTAGTGCAATGTTGTTACATGTAAATAAAATAAATTGAAAAACATATTGTGTCGAATTTATACACTATAGCTGATATAGATTCTAGATTAGGTACGGTCGACCAAAATATTTGGTTTACATTTTAACATGCAAATTACATTGAAAAATGCAAACCAAATAGCTTGGTCGACCGTAGGTACGTGGGATTGTGTAAAAGAGTAATAATATTTTATTTTATTGAATTTTATATATATGTCCGTAGAGATGGGGTGGACAGAACAATGTTTCTTTCTGCTAGATAGCGGAGCGCCCGGTCTTGTATAAAACTATTCAGTCGTGTCAAATTTGGGACTTTATATTTTAGTACCTATTGAATAAAGTTATCTGAATCCTGACTCGCAGTTTTTTTTCCAAGAATAAGCCCTGAACTAACTATTCCGAACATAAATCAGTATATTATCACAATATCTATCTCCATTACACCTCTATTACATGGCATGGCTAATAGTACACACGAAAAGTAGATGAGTATCAGGCCAGAGAGCACGCACAACACTACCGTCAGTGTGACAGATATAGCGCAGAGCTAGAGAAAGATCATCTTGATAACTGTAGCGCGACGTGCCGGCGACCAGTCGACCACCGACCACGCGCGCGTCACTAGTCGCCACACGGCCCACACGACCACGGACCCCTAATATCAATTTTACAACTCTTGACTACCTATGGCGCGCACAATGCCTTGATTGACGCACGCCACTTTATTGATCGTCGTAATTTATATCACCGGAACATTGAATGCCACCTTTTTAAACCTGCAAGATTGATGCCCGCTGTATACAAAATATTTATTGAAGTAATTCCAATTCGTCATGTTGTACCGATGAATGTACGGGGAACACATACGGTTTCTCGGAGATCGAACGGGCGATACGAATTCAATTAAAGATTGATTGCCACAATCAGTTTTACGTGACTGCCAACATCGCATCTCTATAAGTGCAGTCGAGACCCAAATACTGTTGCACGAAATCCTGTTCATAGTAGGTACCTAGTCTGATAGACAAGGCATACCTTCTTCGAATTAGTATTTAGGTTGCAAATATTAGAAAACAATTTCTATTGAATTGTATGACATTCACAAATGCAGTTGCCTTTTTTGGAATTGGGCATTGGGCGGCCCATGTTGGTAGAGTGCATCCGGAAAGTTGGGTACAATCTTCACGTAGCGAATGCCTTACGGCGTCACTTCAGGACGTCAGATTGCCAATTATTATACTGCACAATAATCAAAGAAACGCTGCATGGGGATTGGGTTTTATGGTGAAAAGAAAAAAAGCCTTGAATAGGTAACTATTTCTGGGTTGTAATCAAATAGTTACTACCTACCAAATGTAAGTAATCTTCCTAAGTAATAAGAAAGTACTTTGTAATCAGAGAGAGACCCAAATATCAGGAAAGTAGGCACATATTAGATAGGCATACATAAGATTCTAGATTGTAAATGGTGGAACGCTTCTCAAAATTCGTCTGCACCTACCCTCGTTAACAAGAATTTACAGACAGCTCATTTCCCTCTTTCTAATCACGTTTACAGAATGTTTAATAAATTACACATCTAATAAGTAACCGTGAACTTGGCGGGGCCCATAAATAACGAGCATTAATATTGGCTTAGGTGCATTCATCGGGACCAATATGGTCGTACTCGCCGCCATTACGGTTTTGACAGTTGCAATCAATCAGAGCTGATGAATGAGGTTCGCGAGCCGGAGCCGTGCGCGTGTGCGGTAGCTACACACAAAAACTATAAACTACATTCATGTTTTGATTTCGAAACTGTATTTAGACATGCTATTTGGCGGTTTAAGTCCTAAGCGTCTCTCCCACAAAAGCGTTAAAATCTTGACCGGAAAGCGTAGGATGTGAAAATAAATAATAGGATTCCCACTTATTTTAAGAATGGTTGTGTATGGGTGGTCCACAATTAGTAATGACGAAATTTACTGATAGCTTCTATAATTATTGTCATAGAACCTAAAAAAACTAAGACAAGCGACAATTGCCTTAAACATAGTAATTAATTATTAATAAGTCCCTTTCATAAAATAGCATTAGTTGGTATGATTTATATTTAGTAGCAGCCCTAATGTGTCTACGAGTATGTCTGCATCAGTCTTTGTCGTACAGTTGTTGAAGATGAAGAATTGAGCTGACAGCCGGTGCCGTGACCGTGAGTCACCTCGGGCCACCGCGCGCGGTTCATTCTCTGCCAATGAAAAGATTAAACGACTGTCCGTCAACCAACTCGTACCTAATGTGAATTAAATTACCGCTCCATATATTACTCAATAGTCTGAATACTTTGTGCAACCACTTATGCAATATTGTAATGATCATATCTCTTAATTATTTTTACTAGGTCCTTAGCATACGTATACTTTACAAATGACTCAAGTTTAATGCTAGAATGCATTCCTGTACGAGTGCACGAAGCTTTAAGCTAATACTCGTTCCTTAAATGAAAACGTCTTATTTGTATGAGTTACTCCCCGTCGATCACTCTTCAACAATACAATGTGTTCTTAAAACTGGTGTTGTGGTTATAACAAGGCATTACATTGTTAGTGTTCGATGCACTCGGGATTAACCTCAACGACTTTCAAAGATGGATAGCCGTCATAAAGGCTGAGCAACACCAGCTACTCGGCAGGCAAGTCACGCATGGTCGTCCGTGCCGATTGTCGCGCGAATTCGACAGACGCCCATTTAATTTGCAACATTGTTCACCAAACTGCAGCCATGGAAAGTTACGAAGTTATTCGGGAGGTGAATAAGAAATCAAAACATTTTTTGCAAATTGACACGGTTTTTAGTGTAAGCTGGCTGCGTCCTGCCTGTTCTTTGGCTGTTTTTGACAGTAAGGTATAGACCTTACTGTCTAGCTAATTCATGCTAGATAACTAAGTTAAAAGTCTTGTAGGTTGTCCTAGTCTTATTAGCCCGCAAAATTCAAATTTTCTTACGTTAACTGTTTATTAATTATTGAATGGCTATTTCATGAAAAAGTCATTTAATACATTTACTCGTACATCAACTTAGAGGGTTGTATTGGTGATTTTAATGATTATAATTCTGTAACTACATACGTGTTACAGCCGCGAATCATATTTTAATCAACATACAACCTGACACTGACCTGCATAGCTATTCACAAACGCTTCGATTCGATTTCGATTCGGAAAGTCATATGTACATCTCGCTCGCTTTCGTACTGCTAAAAAAAGATAGACATACGACTTGTCGCATCGAAATCGAATCGAAGCGTTTGTGAATAGCTATGCTGTAAATTGCAAAATAAAAAACGCACGAAAAAATTTCGCGGTCTACCGTGGAGCTACCACCTTAATTCTTCTTTAACTTTATTTTGTTGTTGTTGTTGTAGAAAATGTAGGTAGGATTTTTTATTTATATAATAGGTATTTTGTGTTGTCCCGACTTCGTTCGCGTGGAAATTTTGATGTACCTGTATGTGTGAGAAAAAAAGCTGCGCTATTCCAGACTATTAATCTATCTCTATGCCTAATTTTATCCAGATCCGTTCAGCCGTTCTGGCGTAATGAGTAACAAACATCCATCTATCCAAATTTTCGCATTTAAATACATAGCAAGAAAGAAATAGAACTGGTTCGGTTTCTATTTTGTTTGTTTACAAATTAACATTTGTGGACTTTTGCATTCACTATCTTAATGAGGTTTACTGTTACAAAACCCAATTCTAAATTAAGGTCGCCTTTGCACATTAGCTGTAAATCTGTAATATTGTAACTCGGTATTTATATTTTATTCATGTGTAAAATAAAGAATAACTAACTTGTAACTGCCCGAACGTAGAGCAATACCTTGTTTAAGAGCAGAGCAGAGAGTAGAGCATTTCTATCAATCGCCAGTAACTGCTGAAGGGTGGAGCAAAAAGACAAGTGTGAAATTGCTTCCTAAAGTAAGTGCTCATGCTAGAGCCAATAGGCCGCAATAAAGGTAATTAACTATAACCACTCAAGTAAGAGTATTAAACACGAATCCAAAAAATCTATCTACTTACTATAAACCGTCACAAGCAAATCTTTTAACGAATAAAAAGATGAGACGGCTTAATAGCAGTGTGAAGGCTGTTCTGTGAAATAATAGCGTCAAGTGTCGTACAAAAGATGACAGCACAACAATACAACGCGGGTGGTCCGTACTGTGCCAACTGATACAGTTCTGGGAAGGTCAGGCGCAGGCCGAGAGCCCCCGAGCTCCTCCGAGGAGGCTTTGGGACTAGAAGCTCGTAAACCTCTGGAGTCTATAATTACGTATGCGGAACTCTTTGGTCCGCATATGAGGAAGTCTTCGTTGATCGTTTTGAATTCTCCAGGAAATATTTATTGACTTTGATGGGCATTTTTTAAAGGTGATTCGTATTATGTACCTACCTAGTAATTACTTGCAGCTAAGGTACTGCTCGCTGATGAGTGAATCACCGAATAGCTTTGCTTTATTAAATAGCTACTAAGTTGGTAGTTCTCTTGTTGTTTTCGTCACAGAATGTCTCCTCAAAATTAGTTGAGAGGCTATTGTTATTATTTTTGGCCAGGGTATACGGTGGTGTTTAATTTTAGCCACAATAATGTTTTTTTTTTTTTACAGGTGACTTTTTTATCACTTTCCAAAAAAAATAGGTATAATAGGTGAACGGAGTAGAAGCAGATGGCATACTTGGTTTTATTTATTCTGCAAAAAAAAATGAATATTTTTTTTTTCAAAATTTTTCTTTCTTTGTTCTAACGTGAAATTTGTAGCGTTTTTTGATGACGGATCATTTTTTTTCTAAACTGTGGATAAAAGAAAAAAAAAACTAGGTATGCGGTATGCCATAAGCTTCTACTCCGTTCACCTAATATACCCATTTTTTTGGAAGGTGATAAAAAAGTCATGCGGTATAAAGATATTCTATTTATATTACCTATCTACCTAGAGACTGCAAAGTTAAAAAAACCTACTCTACAGTTTTATTGCATTCCTTTTTGACACGCAGCTATCTGGGTGTATCAAACAAATGCGTCTAATTTAAGTAAATATGCAGGTATTTACACCAGCTATGTGTAACATATCGTAAAGCAAAACGTTAATTTTATTATCACCTGGGCGTTTCTGTTTATGGTAAATAATTAAAAGCTTGAATGGCGGCGGCGTTTGTTTACTACCAACTAATTTTGGTATAAATAAGCAATTTTGTGTGGGAGTAACGACCATAAAATGAAAATCAGTGACTGTCGACTCCATATCTTTTACCTTTTGCAATACAGTATCAAGTAGGTAGGACTAAATACCGTTTATTGGGAAATTGCCTAACGCTTGACAAACATTAAATTTATTTTAATGGCAATTCTGCCGGCTATAAAGTAGCTGTTGGATATAAAATTAAATCTAAATTGTAATCTTATACGATTTCGTCACGGCTTGTTGGTTGTTCGCACCGGTCCGTAATGGCGGCGGAGATATGGCTGGTAAATGTTCCGAGGTGACATATTATCTAGGCGCACCGGTGCACTAGATTCGATGTGACGCGAGATAAATCCCAACTCGCTATCTATTTCAATTTCATTGGAGCGCGCGATATCGTACAAATCTCGGCCTTATTCTGTCCGCCTGCCAGCGCTCGCGACCGCCGCGCCCGCGCCGTCGGACCACCCAACGCGATTCACAACCACTCCTAAACATAGCGTCCGTCTATCTATCTGTTTATACTAAACGATACCAACAGATACAAGAATAACGAAATCCGAGATGAATGTCAGCTCATTCCTTTTATTATAGCCGTATACTTACATTCGTATTTTCAGCTCTAGAAGCGTCCGAAATAATATTCGGATCTTTTATTTTCTTTGCATGTTCATTGTGACGTTTCAATGATTATAAAACGTGATAATCACATCATAATATCCACTTCTGGGATCGATAAAATAACGTGTCATCGTAAATAAGAGCTGTATATATCTAAAGACGATTCATTAATATGAGGTCGTAAGAACATAATTTACCCAAATAATAAAATGAGGCACGTTCCTTAAGTCGAGCTTTTGCGGTAGGTAAAAAGTACCTATAGGTTATACCTTTAATATACATGCAGCGACGTTTTGTTATGTGGTTATTATAAACTGTTTTATTTTTCGCGAGGTGGTGTGGCGACCGTCATATTTCACGATGTCTGGTCAAAGGGGATCGTGTTATACGGTCAAACCTCTGGAATGTTTGATTGAGAGCATAGCCGAGTCATACTTTAAATAAAATGTTAAACGATAAAATATTTTATTTATTTGTTAAATTCGTTGATAAGTTAAAGAGGATCTTGAATTATTCCTTTACAGACCTCGTTGCCATTGTTTGTAGTTTCCTAGGCAAGGGAAGGGCGTAGATGTTTTCGTAGACTATTCTGATTGCATCAATATTACTGACTTCAGCATATTTTCCGTATGTCGTCTTATAGGTGTAAGGTGTAGGATATAGTCAGCTCACTCGGACTTGCCTTATCGCGACCGCAGAGTCGCGTGTCACTTGGTGCGACACGCGTCGTGAAAATTGTTGCAACGAATAGTTTTTTTTACGCATTTTACATTTTCCTTCAGTGTCGGCACTAACTGTTCCGGTGGAAAACGGTCGTCTATATAGCTTGAAGGCAGTGAGGTACCAAGGCTTTTAACACTTTCAAAAGCCTTGAATTTTCAAAGAGTGCGTTAAAGCTACAACTTCTATAGACGACATGTCGATATAAATTGAATAGATTTTAATTAAAATTCAGTGAAATCATGTTGGTAACAAGTTTACTTCAATTCCTTGTTGGCGTGTTCACTTGCGTACCTGTCTGTACCGCGAGTGGTTACTTTACGCTGCTCGTAATATCCGTCTTACTCACAGTCGCAGTCGCGTCGTTCCGAAACAACAGCGTTAACAGTAATGCTTTTATTTGACTATATTACTTACATTCATGTGAAGCCTTCGTAAATCGTCGTGGGTGGTATCCCGCTCTTATTTCCTCACAAAAACAAAAGAAAAAAACTAAATCCCCAAAGGAAATTAGTCCCTCTAAAACATGGTTTGGACATGTGTTAACTTTTTTCGCTTTAAACACGTCTCTTGGTAAGATTTATGTTTAGGTTCCTCTCCGACATAAACTTGTGGTCAAGTAAACGTAAAACTTTAGAAGGATTAATTTAAATTAGAATGGAACTAAGTCTACCCACTCGTACGTACGTATCTTCAAAATAGTGTTTTTATTGCATTCGGTTTGTTTGATTTCAAAATCCTTCTTAGAGTATTTGCTGTTGGATTTTCTAGTATTTTATAGAATGATAAGGATTGTGTGCATTGTGTAGTGTGGCGCAGGTAGAGCGTAGCACAGGTAGCACAAACAGCTACTGTGCTCCGTCCTGAGTACACAGCTTACTCACACAATACACGCGGGCGCAACGCGGGGAAGCTTCACAACGAAACGAGGGAAAAAAACTAGGCGCGCTTACTACTCACCCACCCTTAACATGAGAGTTGCGTGTCGCACTCATACCGATTATTATGCAGATGTAGGTATGTTACGGTTTGTTTAGCTTGTTGTGTTTACTTAATGATATTGTTCGGAACATGTTCGTAATTAGACACATTGTTTATTTAATAAGCGATGTTAGTGAGGCAATAACATGCGACATACATGATAATGAGATAACAGTTAATGTTAGTGGCAATGTTTAGGCAATTTACTAAGCAAATAAAAAACTTCAACGACAATTAATGATTTAAACAGAATTTAGTGATCCAGACGTAATATCCGATAATCTTTTACAAGAAATCGTATAACAATGACGCTTACCACAAGCAGATTTTTTCTCTAATACTCAAGTGTACTTAAGTCCAAGTATGTCCTATTGTGTTCGATATCTATGGATACAACATCACGTAACAATGCGAAAGTGTCGGGCAATTGGTCCGACACCGTCGCCTGTTATTGTTTATCCGGTGGCTCACGAGGTAACAAGCAGACGCTAACCAGGCTGGCAAATACCGCCGGTCACTACCCGACGCCCGACGGCTCTGTGCTAATAGTTCTTCAGACAGGCTGTTGATACAGGAGCAGATTTCTTACAACTAGCGATTACGAGTCACCGAGCTACGCGACACAAAAAACAGACAATAAAAACACAAACAAAAAAAAACACAAAAAAGTGAAAAATTACTTTAGTTTCAGAAGCCGGTGAAAATAACACTAAATCAATTAAACAAAGGTCAAGCTTCGAAGTCGGTGACCTTTGTTTGATTGATTTAATATTTTTGTCACCGACTTCCGAAGTTGTTTGATTGATTTGGTGTTATCTTTTGTTTGTTTTTTTTTTTGTGTTTTGTTTTTATGTCGGTTTTATTTTTTGCAAAAAAGTTTTTTATTTACTTTTACATTTTAAGTTGTTCCCAAACAAGTCGCCATGAATTTATTTTACATTATGTCATGGTAATAGGCTTATCCCCAATAAATGGAACTTAACATTTATTTGTTTATTTAATTACAACGGTTATATTTAAACCAAGAGGAGGAGCTCGTAGCTAAATAATAACAGCCGCTCGGGTCGATCTTTAGGTTAAGCCGTGCTTGCCTAGGTTGGTCTGTGGATGGGTGACCACCCATTACATACCGAGTTTCCTCCGTGAAAGCACGTTAAGCAGTTGGTCCCGGCTGTCAATTGAAGATCTTTTACATCATCATCATCATCATCAGCCTATAATGTTCCCACTGCTGGGACACGGCCTGCTCTCAATGACAGTCGTTACAGTAGTGACCCAAAAAGTCTGACAACCAGTCTTACCAAGGGGTATCGTATTACCCAGTACTAACTGGGTTCTGGAGTTCAGATAGGCACTCGCTCCATGTAAAATATGTAACCGGATGCAGCTGAATACCAGTGTATTCAGTTGCATCCGGTTAGACTGGAGGCCAACCCCAACATATTTGGCAAAAGGCTAGGCAGATGATATTTAAACCAATTACTGTAACGCTGTAACTAAAACTAGAACTAAATAAGAGATAACATAAAATTAAAATAAATACAAAATAACAAAGTAAAAGTTTACATTCATAAATTCTTCTCACAATACTTCTGACATGCCAATAAAATATTTTTCCATTCATCCGCAGATGTGTAGATTACACTCAGAGCATACAGGCGTGATGTTACGTCATGATGTTGTATAAACAATAAAAATCCAAGCGATTGAAGCTATCACGACAGATTTGCCGTCTATTTTTGAAGAGTTCCATTGTATATCTCCGAAGATCAGCATCAGATCTTCACTAAATTTAAATGGGACCACCTCAGGAGTATACTCTTTCAAATAAAAAAAGAATTTTGAGAATCAGTCCAAAAATGGGAGAGAAATCGAGTAACATACATTAAAAAAAAAAACATACCCACGAACATTTAACATCCTCCCTTTTTGAAGTCGGTTAAAAATGATGCGAAATGTTTATGTCGCCCCGAAATTAAATAGATTTTGTCAAGCGTGTGTTACTGGAATTCTTCCTCCAATGGCTATTCATCCTATTCAGGTGAAAACTATTTAGTAAAGTGTTATATAAAGATGTTTTAGTCCAAGAACTAAAGAAAGCGACATAGTACTGGGCTACATGGGGAATCATTTTTAAATTCAGAATACGACTTCAGGCAACGACACCATTCAGTTTTTAGTCCTTCTCATTTGATCCACCGTCAGGAATGACATTATAAATGAAAACCAGGGTTCAGTAGCAAGCTCCGCTGATCATCAACTGTCTCACGCGACGACAGCGCGACGGATTAATGTAAATAATCGCGCTGTGATCGGTCGCCACGTCGCTGACTGCCCTTACGCAGGAAGTACGCTTATCCTCGAGAGGTGCCGTCACTAAATGTAGGTTTCCATTCGAACACCGTTTTTCGCTTTAGGTAGGTAAAAGCTTATTACACAGTTTTTGCTTTGAGGAAGTCAGATAGGCAGTCGCTCTATGTAAACTACTGGTATTCAGCTGCATCCGGTTAGACTTCGAATAGAATCCGGATAGGCAGATGATTGGGAAAATAACTATCAGTCCTACTTAATGTATCCTCATTACCAACCAAACTACCCATCATTAGGTAATGTTAGTAACACACCAAACATAGATATAGGTACTTTTTTTTTTTCTCTTTATTTGTTTTGGGGTTTTTATCTAAACAGATATGTCAACCCCATCGTAACTTTTACCATTGTTACATTAACACATAAACTCGACCAGTTAACCAATATAAAACACTTGGGGTTAAGATAATACAAGATAAGACAGCAGTCAACGATGAAGGACTGTTATTAAATGGCATAACTTTTTGGCACCTTCTGAAGTCGGTTGGGATAGAATTGATTGTATTAATCCTACGTTAAGCCTATCTAAGTCTTAATTCTCTCAGTGTGACTCCCTCTCGCGTCTGTTGCGGACACATTCCATCAGCAAATAGGTACTTACTACAAAATCTTGCTGTTTCTCCAGGCCTGAAAAATGTAAAAAAAGCCCCATTCCTACACGATTTCATTTAACCACCTTTATTTTTTAAAGTTGAATATACCCGTACTGTAAAACACGATCAGAACTTGCGACAGTGGAAACACTCGATGAGATGTAGCGTAGATTGAAGAGTGAATTATTGATGTAGCGCTCCAAGCTAAGTTTGTTCAGCCGCCGAATGCCACCTTGACTAAAGAACAGAAAAAATATTAAAAAAATCATCTGGGAACGGACGACATCCTGCCCTTTCATTAACTTTCAGTTTTTCTCAGAGCTGACCTGCGCCGCCACAATTATCCGTTAATGATTGATTATACTGTTTACTTTCCATTTTTGTAATGTCACTGTTTGGTTTATCGTGAGATAGTTTGTACAAAGTTTCTACTTTTTGTCACTATTTAAACATCTTTTTCCTTTTAGGATCATAATCGAGTGGTCCCACAAGCTCTACCCACGGCAATTTACAGCCTATTGTGTGTGCGGCCTTATCTCGTGCGTTCTGCTAATTGAGTCATTCTACACTAGAAATGGCATTGTTTGCAAAACTTGACCATAAGTTAGCCGCAAACTATTCCACGTGGGTGGTCTGCTGTAAGCTGTAAATGTGATCCGGACGTTGCTCCTATTTTATGATTACATTTTGCATTTACTTACAGTAAATAGAACATTACATTTTAATACAAATTAGGAGCTCCGAGCAGTTCGTTTGACAGACCATAACAAATCTAAAATGATATTTCAGTAATTATAATCAACATCACAGGGTCTTTGTTATTGTCAGAATTTGAAACTAGACTTAGAAACACATAGTACGTAATTATAGTCTAAAAGGTCTTCAGCATCTATTATGTAAAGTCTGGCTCAACAGGAGCTTTTGAAGCTTAATTATGTGGCAACTTTTTGTAGTGCCATTCTCTCACGGCTCGTCTTAGAATCATATTAATAGACAAATGCGCACAGGATCCGTGACGAAAAGCGCATATACGGTGTCGGTCGCGAGTGTCGGGGAGTACCGGTGTGTGCGCCCGCGCCGAACGCCGAACAAATTGATTACAGTGCGCTGAGTGACAGCCGACCACCCACGACGCTGATGCAACTGCATTGTGAGCGACGACTGCGACCGACTGCAGCCATTGTGAACACACAGCTAGCAGCAATTTGCGACCATTCAAATGTCATGCATTGAACATTTGAAAGATAATTCCGCTTATAATCTTATTAAGTATGAGCACGTAGGCTGGGATGTTCTGCTCTTCCTTAGATTTAAGTCGAAAAGCTTGAATACTTGTTGGATTAGAGTCACCAGAGACACACTACGAGATCCTCGTGTAGGCAATCGACTGGCAATCTACGTGACTTTAATGTGACTCTATATCAGAAATAAATGATGAGTAAGTTGTAGTGAAGGGCGGAAAATTAACTGAACCAGTCGAATATCAAAATCAAATCAAATATATATTTATTTTGGGACAACTAGATCCAAGGGTTAGATAAACAAAACTTAGAAACTATTATTAGTACTTAAATAAAATTTTATAAAATTTTGTGGAGAGTATTTTATAATCTCTTTGCTTCTTCAAACACCACAGTACCTGATATACATGCTACGAGATTTTTAAGCATGTAGAGTCTCATAGTACTTTCCATGCGGAACCTGGTTCTTCAACTGGCGAAACCGCAAAAGCAACACAATTTTTTGGGGTAGTAACCATTTTAGGGGCCAATTTATGCACTAATACAAATAATATCTAGACTAGGTCGTAGCATATCGTTTGACCTGAAAGCAGTTTGTGTCCTTATAGGAAACCTAATGGCTCTATCAAATTGAAACTTTTATTCAAAAATGGAAAGCTTATGTAAATATTTATGATCTCTAGGATCATAGAATAAACATGGAGGCTAAGCAGCGGTGGGTGCGGTCGCTCACGTACCTTCCTATCCTTTTCTGCTATTAGACTCCTTAATTGCTCTCAGATTGGTCATGTTACTCTCTTTTATGGCAATGCGGTCAAACATAATTGTTTTTATGTGTGCCTGTTTTTTAACTCTGTATTATTAGTTTTGTAATCGGACGTAGGTGGTCTGTCATTAGCGTGGCACGGTTCGTCTACGGCATTTTAATAGTCTAATCGCTAATTAATTGTTTGAAAACGATTTCAATGTCTGTTTTTATGGAAAGCGTGTTGACACTGAATAAATATAGATATTTTATGAAATGTTTATATTTTACTGTTAATTTATTCAAGTGTCGCGTACTATAAATGTTCGCTACGTTTCTGTATACCTATAATAGTATATTTTGATCGGAATGTATCCTCTGTATTCATGGGAGTTCCTCGCATAAGCTAGATCTGTATCGGGAGCATGCCTATGTTCAGTAATAATGTTGATTATTTATTAGTGTGCTGATGATAAATAAAGATAATTAAATTTTGCAGAAAGCTCCTATATACTTATTTATGGTCGAAGTCATAGACTAAGAATTTTCTGGTACTGGACTGGTAATTTTTAAAACATGAAAAATTGACGAAGTTTACCTATACTACAAGTAAACAGTCTCCATCGTGCTACGAAGACTACGAACTCCGCCGAGAGTGAAAGTTCAGTGACAAAATTTATTTCATGTTCAAGTTCAAATGTACTGCATTAAATTGAGTATAGTGCAGGAGCATACCTACAACACGTAAGCATACAGTGCGCCGCTTATTACCTTTAATGAAGCTTGACGAAAGAACCAATATGAGTGGAGGCACGAAACTCAAACACCGTCCGTGCGACATTTAGCGTGCGATTTGGTACAAGTTTAAAACTCACACGTAGCGGTATTTCCTTTATTCCGCTGTCGTCCTGGGAGGCTACTGGCCAATAAAACGGACCGTTTCGAACAATGGCCACATAAAAATTGGGAGAACTGAACAAATGACGTACGAGTATGACGAAGTGATTCGTAGGCGACGACTTTTACGCGTTCAGTGCCGGGCTGTAAAACTTGTGTTCATACATATCACTGATTTAAGTAGAACTTCAGAAAACTGGTTGCTCTTACCATGGAACCACGTTTTTCCCCCTCATCTCGAGAGAATCCTTTTACTTACGATCTTTTCAGATTTGTGCAATCTCTAACTTTGGTGAACACGGTCTGGATCTGGACTGGAAGCCGCATAGATACAAAAGCCAAGATAGAAAAGTAGCAGCTGCTACCTTAGGAAATACGGAGAACTAACATTTAATGGAGACGAAACGCAATGGACCTGCTACTAAAATTGGATTACTCGTGGGCAAAAACGAAAGGGTTGATCCGTTCCTTTTGATCTACTTTTGTTATAAACTGATCAACCAGGGATATTTGACAATTTGTCAGGAGTTCGCAAGTCTTTTTGGTAAAATGTTTAGATTTGGAACAACATTTACATTTAGCGGCTGTTCCTAGTATACCTATCATCATGTCCTCATGATGATCATGTCTTGTGACAATAAGTTATCTTGCTCACAGCAGCTGGTGTCGAATACATTTTACTGATTGACCGATACAACAGTTAACTTTAAATTGCACCCTTTTACGGGCACTGGTATCATTAGTGTAAACGTGTTCTAGTTACAACTAGGCACCGGTAGTTACAATTTGCGCAGACGCAGCCATCGGCTGGTTTTACTGCATGTCCTAGAGCTCTATTACGTTTACATACGATTGAATATTAAGTTATAAATCAAGGTAGCCGCATGCGCCAACAGGCGTCAAGTTTTTGCGCCAATTAACTTTACATATTGCGGAAAGGCGAACAGACACTACTATGTTTTTATATTCTCCATTGAGAATTGCATTTCAGCGAAAGCTAAATATGCTTTTAATAATATTTATTTATGATTACTTTATTTACCGCAATTCCACTTCGGAAAAAGAATAACTCAGTACAAATAGAGCTTTAGAGACTTCGTCGTAAGTACATTAGTAAGTATCTTCTTATAAATTACGGACGTTTTGTTCCATGTGGTTCCATATATCAATACTTACTGGTAATCCAGTTGATGTCAGTGGTCGGTAGTTTACACAACAAATGAGACAAATCGTCGATTTGAAATGTGATACAAAACTTGAATGTTTACTTTGTGATTTGGAGGAGGTTTACGTTCCTTAAACGCGACTTCAGACGATTCTATGTCTTTGAATAGAAAATTTATTCGTAGAATATAAGCGGATTAGAAAATTAGCGTGCTTGGATCAGCTCGGAGCGTCGTAAAGTGGGTAGTTTGCGTCCTCGTACGCGGGCGGGGCGCGCGGCCGCGGCCGTGCTGCGCGGGCGCGTGTCACTCGCCGCGATTCCTGCAATAATCTCCCCGAGCGATTGCTCTATCCGGTGACGGAGTAAAGTATCGCTAGTTGATTATTGTGTTTATTTGCGCGTCGGGAGCGTGTGTTGGTGCGGCGCGCGTGTGTGTGATGCGTGCGCGCGGTAGTGGCCCACCCAGCGCGCGGCCACACAGCGCGCCCACCCACGTGGCAGGGGCGCCGCACTCGCGGACCGCGCCCCGCGCTTTGCCATCCACCAACATTCTCCCTTTACGGCACGCCAGCTACCGAAGCACGACCATCGATATGGGGCTTTGATTGACATGTGACTGTCTCCGATACAACCGTCCTAATTGAAATTTGATTGGCGGGAGCTACTGTTACGCTTCGCATGAGGAAACATTCTACTTCTCAGCATTAATGATTTATCACCCTTATTTCTTAGGATTCATCTATCATTTTTACTCACGAGTCATCATTTCTGTTAAAGTAGGTACCTACCTGTTAAATATGTATTAACTAACCAACATTAGAAAGGTCAAAACAAATTTAAAAGTCAAGAGATGTTGTAGGTACGTCAAATATTAATGGATTTCGTTAAACGCGCTTATATAAATACAGCAGTGCAAGTACGTAGCACTCGATTCGATACGATTCGATAAATCTGACAGTTATTCTCGATAAAATGAGTTTTTAACCAATCGAAAAGTCGGATTTATCGAATCGTATCGATTCGATCGTTATCGATTGCTACGTACTTGCAGTGCTGTATTGATATGATAAAATGAAGCGACACAAATGCATTGTATTATATTTTTGATATCATAAAAGACAATGCGGAAAATAAAAGTGTAGTTATGAATGCTACCGCGGATGTGTAACACCTGCCTCGCTACGAGAGCGCGCGTGCGCATGCGCTGCCAAATTTCGCGATCTCTGCGTCGCCCGCGCACCTCACCTTCTATAGTTCTATCTCTCATTCACTAACCCCTGGCACTTCACTACACTACACATCACGTTAGATATGGTCTATAAAACACTAATGTTTATATAATTTAGCGAGAAATATTGTTCGCGCCTAACGTTTCCGCCAAATTACTGTGAATAATCTGTAATGTAGTTTTATGAGATTTTTTCGACTGATGCGTGTTTCTTTATACGCTATCAAAATTTATTAGGTGCAAAGCTGTAATTTATTTTTTGCTACTAAATAATGAAACTCTCAGAACGACTCAAATCTCGTCGCTCAGAATAATGACTAAAAACATTAATTCAAATGAATGACAGTATATTGTCAACCAAGGTCTTGCTTCAAAAATTGTAAAGTCAATTTCTCGGTACTCTGAAAACAGACCACTTCTTCTTGTTGGGATCGTAAAAGGTGTCTACAGGAAAAAATCCAGAGAATTATTACTCTGAACTTCATCAACGGATTGGCAGGTACCAAACCAAACACCAAATATTGTAAATAAAGACAATATTCTCTTATCACGTTTCATGTTTAATGGAATTAATCTAGTTATAAGCTGAAGATATTAAGGCTTTCATTATTCTATTTATTATAATAGATGACAATCATCAAAACCAACAACATTCACCATGAAAAAATCCTCAAGAATTTCCTCAAACTTAATTTAACAAAAGGCCAATTACAACTTGACAAATTTCAAGGATCGTCCCTAAACGCGCGATTCTTTGGCGGCACGCGGACAAGCAGTCAATATTTATTGTGATCATTACCAGCGCCGGCGCCGATCACTGCTTCACACCTTCCTAGAACTTGCTCATTAACCCCTGAAGTCTTAATATATTGAAAAGTTAGAGACCACCATCGTGTCGTAGTCTCGCAGACAATATTTATTTGTAACTTTAACCTTTAATTTCTTTAATTTGAACGTATGTTTGTGCCTTGTGGCGGCATAGCACAGTAATTGGTGTTAGAAGGTGAACCTTGAGACTGACATCGACATACATTATGCTGATAGTAATGATGTTATATTTGTGATGTTGATGGTCTACATTCATAAATGTATAAATGTCGTATTTCATGGCTGCATAATCATCGCTGAGAAATATGTCTGACAGACACTATTTTGGCTTAAAACGTAAAGTCATTATCCATGTCCGATTCTCTAAGCAGGACAAAGATTTGGGAATCTTATTAATGTCTTTCCGGCATTGCATTATCGCCTTCATTTATAAAGCCACTTTTCTACGGCTCTAAAAGGAATCATTTTTCATACTGAAAGACTTCTTCGAAACTTCTAAGAACCGCCTGCGTTTTCCTCTTGTTCTCCGAATGATTCTCATCTGCATTAGTAAGTGGCCAAACATTGCAAAGACAAACATCCTTAACCATTCTAGGAAGTGATGATTGCTGATCATGATGTCTCTTCCTTAATGACAGGTTGGCGCGGCGATAATAACATTGTTATTAGGCAATATTTTAGTAAGCTCATCAGTTCAGGTAGATCGGCTACACGGCCGGCAATATGGCCTGTCGCCACGTAATCGCCGTGTCGTAGATAAAGAGTAGTTTGTTGCTGCGGACACTTATATCATAGAACATAAAATAGAAGTAGAGGAGACATCTGATTGTACCTTGTAACTTTTGACTTTCATCGTTTTTCGTTTCAGATTTTAAGAAACACAAGATAACGCAAGCAAGTCAAAGAAGGTAATAAGAATTACAGTAGATCGTAACGTTAAGTAAGTACTGCAGATCATGTCAATCAGTCGTACCTATCTCTTTGGACACTTGATGAGTGTGTGCAGTAACTTAACTAAACTGACATAACAGATGATTCAGAGTTCGAGCTTTACCAATGTATGCGTAAGTGAAACAACGTGAACGAAATACGCGAAGCAAGCAGATTGTCGCACAAAATGCTATAAAATTAGCATATTATGTAAGTTTATAGCAGGAAACTGGCGCTCACATCTATGATGCAATGGAATCTGAATCTATGTAACATATCGAGAGCTGTGTGTCGTTTAATGTAGCCGCCAGCTACCGAGAAGCCATCGTCCGAGCAGGCCGGGGCGTGCCCAATCGCCGAGCCATCAATCTGCGCCACCCTATAGAGACATTAGCTCGACAGACATTTTCGTAGTGCGATTAGTCAGGAATCCGTTTCCGCTCGTTTTTACCTATCTTCCTTTACATTTTTCGCCGCCGCTTTGTTCTTTGTATTATTTTGAACAAAATTTTCTGCCCATAAATAAACGGTGGCCACCAGCCTGTAGGGATGTTGCGAAATCTTTATAGATATCGTTTTCTGTATGTTTAAGTGGGTAGGTACCCGCACTTCATTACACTATTAATGTTATCTAATTTTCAGTATCTTAGCTTTTTGATTGGAAGAAATTAGAAATTTCTTTCTGGAGTATATTTTAGCTTGTCTTTAAGTTTTTTTAATGAGGAAACTCAATGCCTGATTTTTAACAAATGAGACATTAAAAGCAATTCCAGGTGTAATAAAGTGACACTCTGCAAGGAAAGCTTAATTACAAAACGCACGACTCCAGGCCTATAATTATTGGCAATAGAAACTTTTACTAGTACCTAATAAACTTTTATGTAGTTATGCATTTATGCTCGGAAAGATAAAGGTTTGACATACAAGTTTTAACATACCAGTATTTTTATAGCTGTTGTAACAAAATATAACTTGTAAAGTAATAAGACATAATGCTAGAAACGTTAAGAGCGGACACTCGTGCGCATTTAAATTTTCGAAGTACAAAGTGAGTTAATAAAGTCAGTTGTTGTTCCGTCGAAGTACAAAATTAAGTCATTATACGGAACGACAAGTATTATTTAATTAATGCGTGGTTGGTACAAAACAATGGCTCGATTGTTCCACTGAGCGCTCTGTCAGCGCGCCTCGTCGCCGCGCGCCCACTGCGCCCAGCCGGCGCGCTTATGGACCAAATTGTACCTACATTAGACACGGATGAACTCAAACGATTACAATAATGACGATGGATCCAATTTGTATGTTTCCATAATTTTTAAAGAAATTAAGTAAAACATCATTACAAATATTTCCTAATTTATTTCTCGTATCACAGGTACCTGTATATTTACCTATTAAATATGATAGTATCACGAACAGATAGAGGTTACTATCAAACCTTTAATTGCTTTTTAGTTACGAAGATTACTTTGGTTTTCGTTTAAAACTTTTAAAGTTGACTTTCAATGCAATTGTCACGCTGTGCGCTCGTAATCTGCTGCAAAATACAGTGATACAATTTTAATTAATGTAAGATTGAACATTTATATGTTTTAGATGAGGTTGTTGTTGGAGCAGTGTGTTGCGTTACAGGCGGGGACTCGTCTCTATGGCAACGACTTGTTCCGCCATCTTGTCCAGCTTTTTGTGCCGACGACCACCCAACACGAACTCGCTACATTATTTTATTGTACAATAAACAAATTTATTGCTCCATATGGCTATTTATGTTTTTATTTATAAGGGTTTTTGTTAACAACCGAGAGAGATGTTAGTAATCTTCGTAAGTCGTGGTGTAGCGACGGTTGTAACCATGACCCTTCATAACGCGACTAATAAATCTTCAGTTGGTACAGTTTACACAACTGTGACGAAAAACTGATGATGTTATTGCGAACAGTATGTATACGTACGATGCTGGAAACTGAGGTGAGCATCATGTAAGTTTCTATTATTATATTGGGATCTACTCGTAGAATTGCAGTTGTGTTGCAATGAAAATCTAGGTACAAGATTTTCTTTCGATTTGGGAGGGATAACTTTTTGAAGCGAGTATCACAGCTCTCGTGAACGTGAGGCATAGACAAAGTGACAAGGATAACTTTTCTTAATCCTGTTGAAACTTCTTGTAAAAATATAGTCGAAAAGATTTTAAAGCGATTACGACTAGGCCCTCAGGGTTTTTTAAAACTACAAGATCGTTTTATTGTTGCCCAATAATTTATCTTTAAGTATCACCATAAGAGATGCTGGTCACGATTTCACTGATGAGTGCAAAAACAGTAGGTACGGGAATTCATGAGGTAGGACTGCTAGAAGACACCAATGTTAAAGAGAATATGAAACTGGAAGTGTAGGTAATTCTGAAAATATGTACTAACCCACATTTCTCACATTTTCCGAATTTAATGTAGGTACCTACTGATTTCGATCAATTAAGGCTAATTAATTTTAAATCTGTTCTAAGCATATATATGTTTTGGACATTATATGGGGCTGATTTAACTGAACAGTAATATTTAGAAGTTAGTATTAGTTTGAGGTATGTAAGTGAAGTAAATAAATAAATAAATATCGCTGGACATTGCACACAGCGCCATCTAGTGCCACACTAAGCAACGAGGCGTGTGTCGTGGACACCAGATAGTTAAAATACTACATAGATACTTTTTTGTTTGTAAATACATACTTATTATACATATAAATATCCATGACTCGGAAACAAATGTCCATACTCATCACACAAACATTTGCTTCTACCGGGATTCGAACCCGGGACCCTAAGAACGTAAGGCAGCCTCACTACCGCTGCGCCATTCGGGTCGTCAAGTAACCGAATTAATAAGAGATTGTGGATTTCTTTATATTGACAAGTCTACTAAGTCCTATGTATTTAGATTTGGATTTTAGTTCTTCGCCAGACGAACTTTTCACCGTATACCTATATAGGTATACGGTTACGCATACGGTTAGGCATACGGTTAGGTACGCGGTTAGGCATACGGTTTAGTGTTTAGTGAAGTTTTTGGCATATGCCAAAAACTTCACTAAACACTAAATCCAAAACATTTTCTTCTTCATTCGAACTTCTTCAATTTGTTTAGAATGCTAACCAAAACCTGCCCATGAGGGCCAGAGTGTTGGTTGTCGGTTACTCAGTGCCCGGTGAATGATCGGTAGCTATCTGGAGTTCGTCCAACTTTATCGAGCCGTTAAGTTTGATGCCCCGTCAGCACGTGCTTATGAATACTAACTTGTTTCTTGCGTACTTAGTTATTGTTCAATGACTGTTACTTGTCGGCACTGCGCCTTGATGTGTCACGCAGGACTCGCAGATTACATGGTTAAGAGAAATTAAAAATATATTTCAGTTTCACCTTTTTTATCAAATTATCTTGGAGATACATACCTAAGTCTTAACTGAACTTTGGTGGTCTTCTTTTTATCGTGTGGTTATTGCCTAACCTGGTGTCAGAGTTTTATGGCACCCATGAATGAGCCTCTGACTTGGCTTTACATGCCGTCGAGAAACATCTCTCAGGCATGCTGGTTTCCTCACATTTCACTTTGGTGGTGAAACAGACGCTTAAAATATCTCTTGTTCATTTCTTCCATGGTTTTCAAATGAACAGTTTTATTTACGATCAATTAAAAAAAAACAATTAAAAAAACTCAAATGAAGAATAAAACTAGCCTTTATTAACCCACAGCTGGGCAAAGGCCGGGAGGTCTGACCTCCTTGCACCTCTCTCTGTTTAGAGCTACCTGGGACCAATCTTAGTCTTATAGGAGTCCAGCTCATCCCGTCACTTACTTCTGGACCAACTGCCGCGTAAGCGCTTGCAATGTTGGCTCTTAACATTGTAAGGAATTATAATTAAATTATTAGAAATTATTTTTAAATCAATTTCACAGACCGCTCTGTCTAAACCAAAAAAGCCCTTTCTAGATTTCTGCTATAACATTGTAAACTAACTGGTCTAAAATGCCAAGGCAAAAATAATTAAAAGGACGATTAAATGCTACTAACAGCCTCTGAATTGTCATCTTAATTACCCAGTTCTTAAACAATCATACTAGAAGCAGAATACAAAGTACACATTATTTATTTTATACTTTGAGTGCGGATAATATCGCCGGGAGCAGTGTGCGGGCATTGATTAAAATAATTAAACTATCAGAGAGTACACGTTAAGGTATTATAAACATGCATTAAGTATTAATTAAGTTGGTAACAAAAAATAGATTCTGTATCATTAATGGGAAATATCAGACGGGTTTGCAATATGGATGCGCCTGCGAGGGTAACAATGCGACTAGGGATTTTTAAGGATATTGTGTCCTTCCAGCTTAGACAGTATAAACCTGATTGTTATTCTAACTTCGTCAGACTATCATTAAGACAAAGTGAAAATATTGATAAAAATCACAATGTTAATTTAATTTAGTATCGTTTTAATTAACGTGTCGTGGAGCTAACCAAATACAATAAATCGGTCATGAATGAATATATGTACGATAACTCAATTGAATGTCGTTGTGTGACAGATGAATAGAAAACTATCCAAATATAGTTAACAATAAAGTAGCATCGTAGGACAATCCTCCGCTATAAATTTACAACAAACGCTACAATGAGATTGCAATAAAAGATAAGCAATAAATGGTTGTCAACCCGGTGCTTACGGATACTATAGTAATTCGTTTTCCTTTGACTTACGCAGAATATAAATCATCTGATTAATTTTACGTTTCTGTCCTGAATACAAGTGGAATTTTGGTGCTCCTACATTGGAGCAAAGTGGCAGATGTAGTGAATTATAAGGACATTTAGATGCATGTCCATAGCCGGCCAGCATAGAGACGTCAGGGGACCACCCACTGCGCACCTTGCTACTAGCGCATCGTACTCGGAAAGACTTATCGTACAACTGATACTATTAAAATAACACTTAAAACACGTTGTTATTATTTGTTTAAATTGGACAACTGATATGGTTTTGGAGTACGTGAAAATATGTTTATTGTAGAGAGCAGTTCTTTTTTATTTTAAGTGCCTTTCGAAGTTTCGGTGAAACTTTCTTTGGAAAAAGTAGTTTTAAAGAGCACAGACGATCTTAACCTCGCCTTAGTTAATATATACCTGTGGTCAATATTTCATATCAAAGTTGACCTTTATTTAAAGCTAAAGTGACTTAAGAGCACAGTATAAAAGCGAAGGTGATTAATCAAACACTACAAGATATCGCAATGACTTATTTTATTGTGTCAATCGAAAACAAATTACGATCGCTCTAGCCATTTATTACAAGGTATACAACTAGCCAGTCGGCTCTCAAGTCTAATTAATATATGATTAGTGTTTCATAATATTTCGGTTGACTAATTACAAGTGCTGCGTTGGTGTAGTTTTCGCAAGCGCGACTACTGAATACTACTACTACTGGTCCAGGGTTCGATTCCTAGATTGAGCAAAGTGTTATGGGGTTTTTTTATCAGGAATTTCTCAGTAGCAGCCACGGACTCCATATACTCCGATAAGAATAGGATCACCCCCTTTTAAATGGGACTTAAACATCACCTTTCGAGGATTACATGCGTGATGCCGTGTTATGTGCTGTGTGTAATTAAAACTACAGGAACTAAAAAGAAACAACTTGTCAGATTTCAATTGCTGGCTGCTACAAAACTAGCAAACTTAAATATGTGTACCTAAATTTAGTTTTTTTATTATAATAAAAACTGCCTACTACGGCGAAGCCAAAAGGAACAGTTAAGATTAGGGTTGGGGGGTTGGGGTTGGGATGTTACGGCGTTTTTTTTTTTTTTCGGTTAGATTTTTTTTTTGTGCTTTTTTGTATGTATGTATGTTTGTTTGTATTTACGTTTAGTTCCCTAACAAGTCCGTTAAGGTAACAGTTATACTTGGAAAAACGCGAGGCGTAAATTTTATGTGACGGGTAAGAGCTGATACGATCACTCCACGTTTCTGACACTTGACGGCACTTTCTACTAGTACACTACTTCCCTTTCCTTTCGTCCACCTTTACGACTTATACGGCATGATAAGCAGGTGGGCAGGTGGTCTGTTTTTTTAACGCCCAATAAACAATTAAGTATTTACCGTGTACCTATTGTTTAACTCGTGGCGTTTAACTATGGTAATATCCTTACCTCATTAATCGCGCAAAACAACTAATAAAGCGAAAACGAAAGTTAATTCAACGTTTAATTTTGACGCGTCGGTAATTTAAGTAATTATCGTCCCCGAAATCGGGCGTATATTTGTCGAAAATACTAGGTTAACACTACGGGATTAAATACTATTTTAACACAAAAACAACATAAATACATGGCAACAATTTAAATGTTTTCAAATAAAAGTCTTGCCTTGTTTAATCCTGTCGCACTGTCTCCTGTCACCAAGTAGGTAAATCCTAATAGAGAACTTTTTCGCACATAAATAATAGGCGAGACGACAAAAAAAAACTAATTAGTCCGTCAGTTAGATTATCAAAAAATATTTGACCCGTGTTTTTTCTTTTGTTACGTATACCAAAATTGACGAAGATATGACGCTTTTAAAATTCTCAATACGTCACGCCTAGGTATAATTTTTACCTAAATCTGACGTCACGAGCCCCCACTCCCGAGTTTTGATGCGTTTTATCTTTGTCAATATTCATTGCTTTACAAAAACAAAAAATACGTGTCCATTAATTTCCAATACTCTAATGACGGACTAAATAGATTTGCAATTTTTTGATACTGTCGTCATGCCTATTGCACTCCATAATATAGGCCAGCAAGTTATTACTCATTAGTCTACGAACGTGTTCTACGCAGCTACGCAAAACATTAGAAAAGTTGCATGTTTGTGTAGTTGCAGGCTACGCCGTAGCACCGTAGCGCGCCGTCAAGCGATAGTTACTAAACAGGCAACATGCAGGTAAAATAACAAATTGTTTAATTCAGTGTATCGTGCGTCTAACTCGGCAATTTATCCAATTAGGCGTCCGCTGGACCACCCACCGCGCTCCACTATTAAACATAAATTATAAATAATTTGGTAAAGTTTATTTTGGCTCTCGGTCCTCACTGATTGCTGCGGTTAGGAAGCTAGTGGATGAATGTGTTCGAGAGGATATCGTTTTGTTTGGTTTATTCTAAGTTCGGTTTTATGGGTTTGGAGTGCTACGATCGTATTAAGCGGAGTCTTATAAATGGATATGGGTAGCCGGTGTGTAAATGAAGAAACGACAGAAAATTATTACGCCATAATGAAGCCATAAAAATGTTAGATATCGCAAAATACTCCCCGGAACTGCAAGCATTTTACGACCTAAGTATTTCATGAATTTATAAACCATCATAATTGCAATAAAACCACGCTACTAAAATATTTATTACAGATATGAGGTAACATTATACCCACAAACATGTATTAATTTGTTGCAGTGTCTGTTGGAATCAAATACTAACATTAATATTGCTGTTAATAGAGTAAATAAAACTGTATGGCGCCATATAGCAGTAGCAACTAAAAAGCTTATAGTAAGCACGTAAATGCAGTGACAGAGAGTTCTAAATCAAACAATTTATAGTGGTAACTACTACATTATTTAACGAGAGGCCACGTGACATGTTTTTATCAAGATGTCGCATGTCGTTGCAAGCCGCGAGGTGCGAAACCGAAGAGCGTGCAATTAAAATACTCCAAGTGCTTGATTTACGCCCGACGCGCACGCGCAATCGCGCATACATGAGCCGCCTGCCCGCCGCCCGCCAACTAATATATGTATCAACTGCAAACACACAAGTTTTATTGTTCACCCATTCATAATGGTGTAAGCACATTTTACGATTCACCCGGACGTGGGTTTTGGAAACGACGACTATAGAAAAGAGGCGGTGTGTCTCAACAGTGGGAACATTAAAGGCTGATTATGCTTATGTTTCAGTTTCCGACGTGTATCATTGACTGATTCATTATTGGACTCCCCCTGCGTATGTTGCTTGCTAAGAACAATTTTAGGCATTTCATATATTTGTACCTAACATGATATGAAAAAGTGCAGGGTAATGGGAAAATTCTGATCGACTCGTCGTATGTTGGTCAAAATACTCTGATAAATGTAACTTACATTCTTCCAGTTTTTCCAAATGATCGTATGAATCACGTATTAAAACTTGTTTACTTCTAATATAACGTTACAGGATGATTTGCCCGATGCACGACGGTCCAGTTTATATTTAACCATTTTGGTTATATGACTGAACTTTCGCGTGAATTAAACGTGTTTAAACATTGACTATTTAAATACCCATTGGCTGTCAAATAACTTAGTCAAAGTGCCATCCTGTCCTTGATCTGTCTAATAGAGTGTGTGTGCAGAATTACCGTATTTCTGTATCTAAATTCGTCTCGTGACACGTTTCTCAGTTTACGAGGACTATAAAATGGTATGTGGACATGCACGTCAGTCGCGCGCAGTCACAACATGTCAATGAGCCACCACTGCCACCAGAACTTCCACTTGGCGCATTCAAAAGTATCTGGAAGTGCCCAACGCTCGATAACGATCTAACTACAGTTTGTCTTACCTGGTACTACAAGTAAATAATGGTTATGTATATTTAATTGGCCCCAAGGATGTCCAATGTCTTTTCCAGCGGTGTTTAACTCTGTGTATGCAACGATTGGCTAAAATTCAGGCAGGCACGGTGCAGCACGGCGCCATAAATTTGTCAATGTCACGCCTGTCGACAGCACGACTACTACTAATTTTTATTAAGCATCGTGATCGCTGACTGGAATGCCAAAAGCTAATCACGAATGCGAGTTAGATGCATATCGCATACGCCGTTTTAGTGGAGTACATCCTTTGGTGTGAAGATGTTAATCTATAGAATAATTAGACAGTGAAACTTGCTTTAAATACTGAAGTATGGAGAGTTACAATGATTCTAAATCTTCTATTATCTACCCTTGCTTATTTCTCAAGGTCCGATCTCATAATTGAAACATTTCACAGGATGGTCTCAATCCCGTACCTCAGGCGAGATTCTAAGAAGATGTATAGAGCGGCACCCCGCGGCGTCTTCGCCCGAAGTGTCAAAATGTCCAAGTTTAGCCACCCCTATGGAACCAAACAATATAACAATTGTTCAACGAAATGCTTTGGGATATTAGACTTTAAGTATAAAGAAATACGATGTATTGTCAGGTGATAATCGGCATTATCTATTATGGTTGTAGTATATTTGCGGTCCCTAATATCACGAGATCGATCAGTTGCATTCACATTATGTGTGGAATGAATTCAATAGGGACGTTTACACCTCCACGGGTTCTTGGAAGGTTGTGCACCCCGGACCCCGTGAAATCTAGTTGTCGTCGGGTGTGGCTCGAGATGTTAATCCGTTCAACTTCATATTATCTCCATAATGCAGTAAACTTTTATTGTTGTTATTGGAGCTTATCAGTAAGATATATTTTACGCTGCCTCGTTAAATATTATCTATGTAAATTCGAGATGTTGAAAATAATCTTTTAGAACAGTGGTTTTTAATAGGCTTATAAAAATCACTTTGAACCTTAATGTTTTTTTTCAGCTCAACTTTATTTTTAGTCTTTAGCTTTTGATGAACGTAAGCGTAGCTCGACGCTGAAAGTTTATTGCGAACAATTCAAATAAATCTAAATATATAAAAGAAGAAACTGACTAAGTAAGTGACTGACTGACTGACTGACTCATCTATCAATGCACAGCCCAAACCGCTGGGTCTACAGATTCCAAATTTGGCAAGTAGGTTTCTTATGTGATCTAGGGGTGCACTAAGAAAGGATTTTTCAAAATTCACCCCCTAAGGGGGTTAAACGGGGTTCCAAAGTTTGCACGGGGAAACAAGATTAGTTAGACTACTTTATTCGAAACTTCACAATAGTGTTCCTTTTGATAAAAGAGTAGAAATGGGTTTCAAGGTTTTTCAGTATTCAACCCCTAAGAGGGGGAAATGGGGTGACAAAGTCTAAAAATCAATGCACAGCCTAAACCGCTGAGTCTAGAGATCCGAAATTTGTATTTACATATGTTCCTGAAGTGGTCTAGGGGTACACTAAGAAAGGGTTTTTCAAAAGTCACCCCCTAAGGGGGTGAAACGGGACTCTAAAGTTTGTATGGGGAAACAAGATTAATTAGACTATTTTATTAAAAACTTCACAGAAGTTATCCTATTGATAAATGAGTAGACATGAGTTTCGGGTTTTTCAGAATTCAACCCCTAAAGGGGGAAATGGGGTGACAAAGTCTAAAAATCAATGCACAGCCCAAACTGCTGAGTATAGAGATTCCAAATTTGACACATACGTTCCTTATGAGGTTAAGGGGTGCAATAAGAAAGGATTTTTCAAAATGTACAAGGGGATGAAACGGGAGTCAAAAGTTTGTATGGGGAAACAAGATTAGGTAAGACTGTTTTATTCGAAACTTCACAGGAGTACTCCTATCGATAAATGAGTTAACATTTGTGTTTCAGGTTTTTTCAGAATTCAACCCCTAAAGGGGGAAATGGGGTAACAAAGTCTGAAAATCAACATCGGTATTGTTTGTATGGTGTATCGGGTCGGGTGTGTTACAAAAACAACGATTTTAAGATTTAATGTGGCGGACCTGTAGTGATGATAATGATTGTGATAACGATGATGGTAATTGTGATAGTGATAGTGATTGTGATTGTGATTGTGATTGTGATTGTGATACTGACGGTGATTGTGATGGTTAAGCGATAGTGATGGTTATTGTGATGGTGATAGTGATTGTGACTGTGATGGTGATTGTGATTATGATTGTGATGGTGATTGTGACAGTGATAGTGTTTGTGGTAATGATGATTATGCGTGTGATAACGATAATGATGATTTTGATAACGAGGGTGGGTATTGTGATGATTATAGTGATTGTGACTGTGATAGTGATGGTGATTGTGATTGTGATGGTGATCGTGATAATTATGATGATGATTGTGATAACGATAATGATGATTGTGATAACGATGATGGTGATTGTGGTTGTGATGGTTATAGTGATTGTGACTGTGATAGTGATGGTGATGGTGATGGTGATTGTGATTGTGATAGTGATTGTGACAGTGATGGTGTTTGTGATAATGATGATTGTGATTACGATGATAATGATTGTGATTACGATGATGATGATTGTGATAACGACGATGGTGATTGTGATTGTGATACTGACGGTGATTGTGATGGTTATAGCGATAGTGATGGTTATTGTGATGGTGATAGTGATTGTGACTCTGATGGTGATTGTGATAGTGATTATGATTGTGATGGTGATTGTGACAGTGATGGCGTTTGTGGTAATGATGATAATGCGTGTGATAACGATAATGATGATTTTGATAACGAGGGTGGGTATTGTGATGATCATGATTGTCATTACGATGATAATGGTTGTGATACGATGATAATGATTGTGATAATGATGATAGTGATTGTGATAACGAAGATGGTGATTGTGATTATGATGGTGACTGTGATAGTGATTGTGATGGTGACGGTGATTGTGATAGTGATTGTGATGGTGATTGTGATGATAATGGTTGTGATTACGATGATAATGATTGTGATAATGATAATAGTGATTGTGCTAACGATGATGGAGATTGTGATTGTGATGGTGATAGTGATGGTGATAGCGATGGTGATGGTGATTGTGATGGTTATGGTAATTGTGATTGTGATAGTGATAGTGATTATGACTGTGATAGTGATGGTGTTTGTGTTAGTCGTGATGAATGTGATGGTGATTGTGATTGTGATGGTGATTGTGATAATGATGATCATGATTGTGATTACGATGATAATGATTGTGATTACCATGATAATGAGTGTGATATCGATGATGGTGATTGTGATGATGATGATTGTGATTACGATGATAATCATTATGATTACGACGATTAAGATTATGATAACGATAATGGTGATTGTGATAGTGGCGGTGATTTTGATGGTGATAGCGATGGTGATGGTTATTATGATGGTGATAGTGATTGTGACTTTCATAGTGATGGTGATTGTGATTGTGATACCGAGGATGGAGATTGTGATTACGATGATAATGGTTGTGATTACGATGATAATGATGATGGTGGTTGTTATGGTGATTGTGACGGTGATAGTGATGGTGATTGTGATTGTGATTGTGATTGTGTTGGTGATTGTGATAGTGATGGTGATGGTGACTGTGATACTGATGGTGATTGTGATAATGATGGTAGTGATAGTGATGGTGATTGTGATGATTATGAAATTTGGCACATAGATAGATAGATAGATCATAACCTGGATTAACACGTAGGACACTATTTATATCTTTAATATGATCCAGTGGGACGGTTACCGAACTATACGCGGGCGAAGCCGCGGGTAACAGCTAGTTACTTATAAGTATTTTTAAATCTCTTTGATTGTGGCGAATAACTATTTTTCAATACACTTCCTCAAAATCTTGCTATTATTGCACTACTATTAGGTTCAAAATGCAGTGTATTTCATATTCGTGGTTTTTTTTTCATATATTTCTACTAGTGTTTTTTGCAAAGGTGCCTTTGGACTTAGTGTGTAGTTCTCTAACCTATAGACTAAGTCATAAGTGGTTTCGTTTCGTGGTTTCGTCGTGGTTAGTGGGAAGTTTTTTCAAACCCAACAAAGAGGAGCACACCTTTAGAGGCCTAAATAATTTATGAATATTTGAATTGTGTTTATAAAAAGAAGAATATCATATTATGCACATTATTATTACTAAATTATTTGCTTTTATCAAACATTTTACGTGTTTCAAATTAAAAAAAAATAGAATTTTCAATTTTGCAATTTTTAATATAAGGCTGCTTTGCGGCTTTTGACCTTTGATTCTCCTTCATTCAACCTGCGAACACAAATTGCGTAAAAAAAGCAAGTTAAATCATAGTTTCCTAATATTAAAGGACAAAAATACTTTTAGTTTCATTATTTTATTTCTTCGTAAGTGTATTGAAAAACATCGTTTGATACAACCTTGACATGTCCACAATTTGTTTGCTAATTCCTCCTCGGTTGCGATGACAACGTTTGTCCACTTGTGTCAAAATGCAAAAATTATTGCCAGGCGTCTTTCAAGTGGTCACTTATTCAATTACTTCCAGACAACTACAAACGGTTTAAACATCAAAATAGCTTTTTCCCAAATATGTAAAATTCATAAATACTTGCGTTGTTTGAGATTTTGTACTATAAAGATGGGATGGCGTAAGGGTATTAGATGGCGTAGGCATATGGTATTACACTAAAAGCCTACCCAACTTGCATGGCATTATGGTCATTCCGTCTGGTCTCTGAAAATTCAAATAAAATATTATGATTCCCGCTAGGAGGGGAGAATTGGGAGAATTAAACAAGTTAACAACTGTGTTTAAACGTTTCATTCCCGAGGTAAAATATTTAAACTTTCACTCAAACTATAACTTGTTTAATTTTGGGGTTTTTCTCTGGAGACATATGTTTTTTTAAGTTTTTTAATTAATTACATAATTAATTAAAAACTATTAAATAAGCTAAAATGTTTTTATAGTGTTTAAGAAATCAAACGCAAAGCAGGTAACGTAAATATAGTTGGAGGGGATAATGATAATTATAATAATAAATAGTAATTGTAATTATGACTCGCTCTCCTGCTCCTGCTACCTCGTCAAGTGTAGAGTTGGTGTCGAAAATAATCGCAGGTGGATCGCATTCGTAACTTCACACGAGCAATAACTAGCACACTCCGTCGGGGGCTATCGGAGGTAATTGAAACTTCATCCCGCTAGAGTTATTCGAGTGACGTCTAAAATATTGCAAAAAATTGCGAAGTTCGAAAAAAATGATAAGAAAGGCTTAATCTCGGAAACTATTCTACAGAGACAGTTCTAGTATCATATTTTAGCAAATTTAGTCTACGCGTTTTTTCGCGGTTTATTCGATTTTTGACAAAGTTGCGTTCGGCGCGCGAGGCCACAAACTTGGATCATTCATTAGGCCAAGATCATAAACAAGTCTGGAAAAATAAGAACTGTCGGATTTGACGCATACTACCTCATATTTTCAGGCGACAAAGTTACTGGACTAACACCTTAGCGGTGTTAATTTTATATTATTTTAGGAGTCCATCTTCTGAAGTTTCTGCAATTCAGTCACTAATGAAACATCCAACAGTATGTCATAAATGCTGTTACCTGAACGATTACATTGCCTGATTTTTTATACGAATAAATGGAAGACTCCGTAATCTCTAAACTATAAATAAATCTCAAATTACAGTGTTCTACTGCTATTCATACATTTATCAGCAGTACGTCTACGTACGTACGTATTGATAAACCACAGACGTATTACAATGTAGGTATAATAGGTGCTCACTAATGAAATGCTTGAGGCTTATGGCTCGTTTACGTATAACAACTGCTTTAAGATTTCAAGCACATCAAATCAGTGATGTCTTAGAATACTAATGATACGGCGGCTATATTTGGCAATCCCCTGATTTCGGAATATATTCATATCGCGGTTTCGCGAAAACATGATACGGTACACCATTCACGCTATACTTCATAAGAGAGATAAACCTTCGAAGTTTTTGCTATACTTCAGAGATCAAGCTATCTTATAAGAAGTATAGTTAAGGATTCAGGCCCTGCTTCCCTAGCAAGTAAGTAGAAGTTGAATTAGCACACCGGAGTTATGGATCATCCTGTCGCACTGTATGACTGCGCATATGAATGACTTAGCTTCAATCAAGTAGGAAGGTCTGATGCCCAAGCTTTGTGCTTCTGTATGATGTGTAGTGTAGGCCTTCGGGATGATATGCAATGGGTTAGTTTTCTTAGCAAGTTTCCATTCCATCAAGTTAAATTTTACCTCCAGATATGGGTCAGACACTTGCCAATCAAGTCGTTTAGTTTTCGCAGCCTATTTAAGGAACAACTTTGTCTGCTATCTTTTTAAAAATTTGCAACTGCCCCGAATTCTTCGTGTTTTGTTAGAAATTGTGCAACTCCTTGATAATCAATGATCAATTACAACAGTGTCTAGTGTCGAGTGCATGGGGACAGGGCGGCAATCAGTCAGTGCGGCCGCTAAATAAATTCATTAGTTAAATCACCGCCGGCGGCGTTTTGTGTCGGCAACATCAAAGGGCCAGCCCGCCGCCCTGCCCGGGGGCGCGCTCGTCCGACTTTTTACTCAGAAAAGTCTGTAAACAAAATGATATGGTGCGTCCGAATGTTTGATCCGCCTTTATTATCTGTATACAGAGAGAATGTTTGGCTAGCGATCGTACACTCTTTGGGGTCATTGTGGGGATGTAATAACGTCTGTCAGTGCGGGTAAACATTAACGCTTTGAACAGCCTTAGAAACTTTGGGGCCCCCGAGAACTCGTGGACACCATTGAAGTTTGTCAATGAAAAGTTCTCCATAGTTTCACTATTTGTGTTTTGCAAATCCCTAGAGCCGCTTGTTGTGTTTATTTGGTTTCCTGTGCCCTTATTCCAGCACGGTATCAAATTATACCGCCGATATCGGTAATGATAGTGTATTCGTTGTGATCCGGTGGCATTCGTAGCAGCTTCATTCAATGCTTTTATTTTGCCGCTCAGCTTCCCTCTTCCTCTCAATTGTGTGAGCGAGACAGCAACAACATGTGTGTGGTCCTCCGGCGAGGGGGCTCGGCCGTTTCCGCCGAGCTTCGGTCGGTCTCGGCCCCAAGACGGCAACATAATCGTTCGAATCATGATGGCGGCTCAACAAACATCCAGTGTACGCACTCGAAGCTCGAATCAGTATTGCCCGAGTCGCGCCACTGTCGACACGCAAACGCGACGTAACTTTTGTAATGAAACTCGGTGTCGTTCCGTGTTTCGTACGGTAAAGTGAGAGATAGAAGTGACGAATCCTGGTGTACAAGTGTGTGGTTATGTGGTGGCGAGTGATATGACAGCGTGCGCCGCCAGACGGACCCCGGCCGTCTTCATGAGGATACTGGTGACAAGCCTGGCCCCGAGATCATGGTGGCTCCCGATTCCGAGGCTCCTGCGAATCCTCGGATAGCGGCCGCCGCGCACGAGAGCCCCTCTGCCGCCGAGGCGCGCCACAGCGCCGACCTGTACATTCGCACCAGCTGGGTGGACGCAGCCCTCGCGCTCTCCGAACTTGAAAAGGTGCAGTGTTCACTAGATACACAACAGTTCAGTGTTGAGTTTGAATTGTCATATTGCACGTGTGATTGTTTTTCTGCGAATGCCAATCGCGTTGAGGAACGCGGCAGCGCGAAGCGGTGGCGCCCACTAGTGGTAACTGTGCGTACTATCAAGGCCGCGCGTATTTTGTAATGAAAAACATCTGATTCTGGGCTACATACAAGTGAAGATGACATTTACGAAGTAATAACACACTTCATAGTGGTGGATGACACAACAAAAAATATATATTTTCTGAATAAATAAGTTACTGTTCCGATTTAGCAAATCTCTTCTTAAAATACCCTGCCATGGAAATAAGAGGAAAGTAATCCGTTTAAGTTATTTCAATACAATAATTATTCCAAAGAAATTGTAAGACCCAACATTTACAATGTATTCAAACGAAAGCTATTATGAAAAATGGTAACGTTCTTAAAGAAATCTTTGCAATAGTCGAGTCGAGTAGGCACGTCATGTATGTATAGGTCCCAGTGGCGGACGGGTTCGGGGAAGGTAGCGCTTTCCTAGAAGGCCGCACGCACGCCCTACGGTGGTCCGCAGTTCCGCACCCCTACCAGCTCCATTCGCGAAACTTCCACTCCGAAATGTCTCAAAAAAGCCTCCTCAGAGCGTGCGATCAAAACTATAAGACTCCGTATATTTTCAAAATAATATTTTGTTAAAATACATTTGAAAAACTATATAGGTTTAAGAAGGTTATCAAAAATTATTAAAAGGTACCCAATAATCTATTTGCAGCTATATCCATAAGAAACATTTATTAAATTCATAAAAAACAGCTGTAATCTGTGGTAAGGTTAATGTAACATACCACCAGTCGATGTGTAGTTACTTATAATGTAGAAACTTGGTCGGTTGTATGCAAGATGAAGCAATTAAGGCGCAGTGGGAGCGAGGCGCGCGGGGGCATGCGCACGCGCAGCGCATCGGCGCCGATAGAGACATCAACGCGGCCCGCACGCCACGACCCGCGCACACTAACAAAACACACACAGTCTTATTATTTAATACTTTTTAGTTTTTGGGAAATTAATTGCCGAAAACTTTAGTTATTAATTAGTGCAAATTATTTTCATTCAGAATGAGAAGAATATTAAGAATGTTTGATACATTTTAAATATTCTAGCGATTTTACCAATTAACTACAGAAATCCAACATTGATAACTTAATAACGACACATGTCATTTTCTAAATTTAAAACCAAATAGATATCAAGACTCCTCTCAAATTATGAACAAACATTTAAATTACATAACTGCTTCCTTAATATAAAAATAAAAGAATGCTATTCTACGAAGTTTTATGTCTGACAAGACCGCACAGAGCTCGCCTCGTGGAATTGAGACATCTTGTGGTTTCCGATCTTACATCTCGTTCTTTCGTAGCAAAAGGGCAGGTTCTTTCCTCTTCTTTAAGGTTTACATTCCATCTCTTTTCCACTAGTTTTTCCCACATATCGTCTGTCTTCGTCCAAACATTGCGTTCGCCGGCGGTCGGCAGCTGCGTTGGAGACCTATAAATGATTGTACATCCACAATTTTAAAAGGTGCGTCTTTTGGGACGGACTCATTATATATTTCGGAAAGAAACATGGTTTTAAAGTTGTCTGAAATCTTGGCAATGTTGCTTTTTGTACACAAGTCTTATAAACGAGGAGATCGGTCGTACTGCGACTCTGGCGAGTTAATAAAATCAAAGAAGTTGTTTGCTAGACTATGAAATGCATGTGGTGGCGGCAATTTCGGTATCGGATTACGGTATGCACTGAGCAGGGCGCCGCAACACGTGGCCTACACACAGCACTGCACACTCAGCAATTTTCCACATCACTGACCGTTACCTCCGACTCAGTAGCTTCACAACACCAGCTGTTTTTCCCCATGTTTTAGTAACCACTCAAGTGTTAAAAGGAATTTTCTTTCCGTGTCAGTAAAATCTGCAAACTAAAAAAACCAAACTTTTCGTTCAATCTTACGAGTCATATATCGCCTATGTGGCAAAATTATGGTCAATTCTGTGTTTGTTCAGTGAAACCAAGAGTTAAAGTCAAAACTATTTTGTGACGAATACTGATATCAAATAGAGTAAAATCTGTTCTTTCTAAAATTCCACGTTTTTCATATTCTTGGACCTCTGCCTCCATTCCATTCATAACTTCTGCTTTGGTCCCTGCATATTCCCAAATATTTGTTTGAAAACCTGTATTTACGAAACTCAAGAGCTTCCCAAAAAAACCTTATACTTTTATTTCCATAAAGTTCCAATATAAGAACAAAAACCCGGTCGTTTGTGTGTAAATACCTACTACTTGTCGGGTCAGGAATCTCAAGAATCTTCTTAGAGTTTAGATAGGAACAGTCGGTTTCTTTGATATAACATGATTACCAAATTCTGTTTCCTGAACAAAAAAAACAAGCCCCAATTACAGAACTATGTTATAGTGATTAGTGACTCCCAATTATGATACTGTCGGATTTCATGTAAGTTACTATTGAATTCTAGATTTTTGCTTGAGTTTCCTACAATAGACCTTCACTCTTCCGAGGTTCTTCTGCAGTAGTAGTCCGAAATCCAATGAGCTTTTGATGAACTTTTGAACTTTGTCTCTTGCATGCTCTTATCAATTCATATCCCCTTTAAACCATGTTTATTCGATTTTATCCTTCCGTTATTTTTGGAATGAACCCAGAAATTCTACGTATGCAGCCAGATGTTGTGAATCTCTGGATCTTGACTATTAACCTAGTGCTTTATCGATATGATCGCTATCATATGGCCGTTCGAACCGGTTACGCTGTCCACCTAACATGGCAACTTTCTCGATGTTATTGAATGCTTTCCGCCCCGGATTGACATTGAACAAATTTCTCCACTATGGATTCGCAAATAATATGTAATAAAGTTATGGTGACTTGTCAAGGGATCGTTGAATACCGGACCATTTTCGGTTTGTTTTGCAGCGTCAGATTTGCTAGTTTCTCTAAATCATCGAAATCTTCCGTTTTGGAGCCCCCAGATTCATATATATTTATTTATTTGCGTTTTACGAAATTATAAGTATAAAGGTGTTAGAAAAGGCTTAAAGCTAAGACTAATAATGGACCCTGTCAGCGCACAAAGATTTGCGACTTGGCGTAATTGCTAGACGAAAGTATGTATTTTATACTTATATGGATATTATGAATCAAAAAGCAGCTATTGCAAGTTCTGTGTCCCAGTAGGTCCCCCACATACAGGTGATCGTTGTCTTGAAACAGGAAATGAGATTCGACGATGTCTCGGGAGAATTGCCACATTCACAGCTGGTGCTCAGATTATTTATTAAATACTTTTCCGCCGACCGGCGACCGCAGCGGTTAGCGGTTGGAGCAACTCAAGAGATTTTAACGAGCAGATGATAAATTTTATTAATTTGACCCTTGAATGTTTTTGAGTCTAGATCAGTCGGGTGGTCATTTGTACCGTTAGTACGGTAATAAAATTCTATTGGCGATTGCAAAAAAAATAATCAGACTCAATTTTATTCGTTTAATGTTTTTCATCCATCAACTTGTGTGCTACTTATTCATGTTTAGTTACGTGAACGAAAATACAAAATCTATTTCCAAGTAGACAGTCTAGCAAAAGGCTTTATCAACTTGTCCTAGTATCAGAAGTGTGCGTAGAATTACGTAAGGAATTTTAAAATGTCATTGACATTCAGTGGCATTGGTTATGGCGCGCCGCCGCCGCCGCCGGTGGCCGACTGGCCAATTGGCCAAACGTGATGTCCTTGACGAGGGCCATTCGAATCTTTAATCATACATGCATACTACAAAGTAGGATGGAAGCGATAAAACATGTCATTACATTTCTTTTTGTCCTATAGACGACTTAATTTTACATAGTTACACCTCTGTCAACATCTTCCGGTAAAGACCCAAAATAGACCATTGCGTTTGAACCTGGACCTTACTGATTGTAACTATTAATTAGATTGTTGTATTAACACATAAAATAGTTAAGTAAAATAGGCTCTTGTTTGTGGCACTAAGTTCTTAGTAGTCAAACTTTCTTGAGGAAAGTTTAATTAAGTACTAGCTTGCCTTTCCTTTACTTCAAACTCTTTATAGGTTTGTTAAAACTTTAAAAGGCGTAGACATTTGAATGTTGATGAAAAGTTTGAAACACAAGACTCATGTATTGTAATGGGATGATGTTGGGGCGACACCCACGTCCCATTATATGCAGATATAGGGAACCGAGTGATCGGGCCGGGGCCCGTGGATGCTGCGCCTGCGCCGCACAGGATGTCAGGGATCGCGCCAATCACACCACTCACTCCTCTTGTTGCTACGTCCAAATGAAACTCCGACATGACAGATTTGAATGATGCATCGCTCATCGTCTCGCTAACAGAGGGATATGGCGCACATTCCTTACGGCTTACATACTAATAATAAGTACAATCTTCTCTAGATAAATAAACAATTTATAATTTATATAATAAGTATGTATCTATGTAGTATATCAACTATCTGGTGTCCACGACACAAGTGTCGTTACTTAATGTGGCACTAGATGGCGCTGTGTGTTCATGTCCAGCGATATTTATTTATTATTATTATTTGATTATTTTATGTGTGTTATTTTCGTGGTTTTGTTCAAATATTTTCGCTAACCATAGACTGCGTAGATCGATCGTAGCTTTACATATTTTTAATTCGTTCAATAAAGATTAGGGAATGGAGATCATATTAATTATTGGGACATGTTATACTGAAGGTAACGGGCAAGGCTGAAGGTGGCACGTAAGTCACACGTGGATATATAATTACCAACTCGTGTGTGGTCTATGCGATAACTTTGACATTTTCTTTTACTATTTGGAGACACTTTACGGAGTAATTAAATTGAGACAATAATTGCACCCCGCTTGACCTCAGATAAGTAACAAAAGTCAGCCGCCGAGAACATACTCGCCTATCACTCGCTATTCATTACTAAAATTATCTCAGAACTGTTTCCTGTAAGATGATAAAGAGTTGTTTATGTAATGGTTTATTAATAGCTAGTAAATTAATTAGAAATCATTTGAGTCGAGAGGCACGAAGTAGGTAGTGCAAAGTACCCGCGTGTACTGTCGCCTGTCGCATAGAAGTTGATCACAGCCGCTAGCCGGCGCGGGCGCTTGGCAGCCACATCGTGCATCGTGAGAACACGCTTCTAGTGGGCCAATCTCTTATCTGCAGGAAGCGCGGTCGCCGGCGCCGGCGCATCGCGGATTATGCATAGTAAATAATCCCGTAGCACTTGCGTCAGCGTGCTTGTTGTTGGTTTGTAGGACACCGGTGCAGCCACACTCGGAGCTCATCACGTTGCGCGTTATACATGTGTGTGCCAAATTTGGTGCATGAATGAAGGTGTGGTGGTGGTGGTGGTGGTGGTGGTGCGGCGCGGTGGCGTGTTGCGTACGCTCCACGTGGGTCGCGGCGCGGGCGGGGGCGCGCGGTGCGAGCGGCGCGGGCGCATTCCGGCCGTGACGTCACGGCCACCCAGCGCGCCCGACATTCACCTCGCCCGCTCACCCGCGCCGCGCGCCGTGCCCGGACCGTTCTACGACTCTCCACTGTATCTGCCATTATTGCTGCTACGATTTATTTATTTACGCTCGGTAGCTAAACAACACGATTCGGCGGTAAATATCGGACAGTTCAGCGAACCCACCAGCCACCACACATCCACAGGTCCACACCAACTGCAGTAAACCAGGATGATTGACCATAAGCGCCTGGAACTTGCTGAAATCACTAATGATGTTTTGATTGCTACGTATTTTATCTCGCTACGGTTTCGAGTCTCTTTAGGCGAGTTGTTGTGTTTTAGCTTCTCAATTAGTCAGTTGATGTTATTTATGGCTTATTTCTTTTTGTGGATATGCACAGGCTGATAAAACCAAAATACTGAAGTTTTTATTTAATTATAAACCAATCAAGTTTTTTGGGGAGGTAGGCCCCCCCCCAAGCTTTTGCCGGATGAAGGAGAAAATTAGTAACATATTAAAAAGTAGGTAAAAATAAAACCGAAACTGCTAATTATTTTCACATTACTGTTCGTCGTCGTATCGTAATGACCATTACTAAAGGGCAAACTTACCCTTGATCGCTTAATCGCTGCGTTCAACACGAGACGTCGATTGAGTTATTATTATGCAATTAGTAAGCACTTCACGAGATTCGGAGTGTGTGTCGGCTGGTCTCGTGGGCCCGAGTGCGACCGACTGCGCCCGAGAGCGAGCGAGCGGCCGAGCGGCCAGAGAGCGGCGCCACCGCTGCGGGCCCCCAGCCCACTCTCATTAATCACTATCAACTCTGAAATTATTTCGACATTTAAAGAGTTCGATGGTATTATATCTGCCGCCAAAGCGATCTCATAATCTGTATGTTTATTGATATAAGATCGAAGATTAATAAACCGACATGTTTGTGGTGACACGCATGTATGGCGGCTACCATTCAATCTATTCTTGCCACTCTGCTTCCGATTTGTTTTAACATAAAAACCGACGATGAATAGTGGATCAGAACAGAATGTCATTATGAATGTTGGTTTGTTATTTTTCAGGGCAACATCGAAGGCGGGCGCACGTCGCTGTGGATCCGCGCCTGGCTGCAGGAGCAGCTGTTCATATTAGGATGCTTCCTACAGGGCGACGCGGGGAAAGTCCTATTTGTCGCGATTCTCGTACTCTCCACGTTCTGCGTCGGCTTGAAATCCGCGCAGATACACTCAAGGGTCGACCAACTTTGGGTTCAAGGTACGTTAAATTGTAGTGCACAGTGTATCTTTGATCTTTATTAGTCGTGTATACGTAGGAAGGGTGAAGCACATCATGATAGAGACATTGTGGCACATTGTGCATCTTGTGGAATACCAATGCAGAGTGACAGGCGCGTCTGAGGAGCCGCTTCCGTCTCGCGTACGTGCGCGGCATGCGCGCCGCATCTACACAGCGCGCCGCGGTGTGTAAGCGTCCTTATAAGCTCTGTTAACTTGAATTTAAATTCGTCAATCAACAATCTCAATGGGCATTAGCGTCCGGTGCGCCACTCGATTTAGTCTAATTGTATTTCAATGTCTGTGTATTGTATTAAGATGTAAAGCTACACACATCAAAAGTATCTAGGGATCAACATATATTTTTGCAATAACTTTTCTCCTGATTGATATTAATTAAAATTTTCTTTAAGGATTCATCAAATAAAGTGTTTTCGTTTGTCACAGTAACGATAAACCAAGTCACCTTTGCATTAATAAAGAAATTTGCCATTTTCCTAATAAAGGGATTTTTGACATTTGAACCACTAACATTAAAGTTCGAAAAAAAGACTGAAATAACAGTTTTCTTTAAAATTTTATTGGGTAACTTAAACAATTAATAATCCGTGTTTCTACCGCGAACACTAACAACACAAGAACATCGGTTTGGCATACTCAAAATGAGTTCATCCAAATCACGCTGTGGAATGGCCGCCCATGTTCGTTGCAACAACAAAAAAAGGTCTTCTTGCGACTGGATACCCTCCATATTCGGCAGAGCTCTTCTCTGTAGCATATCCCATGCATGCTCAATCGGGTTCAAGTCTGGCGACTGAGCAGGCCAGGGCAGGACATTGATGTTAGCTGCGGCGAGAGTCTGTCTTACAACTCTTGCGGTGTGCGGTCGTGCATTATCATGCATTAACTGAAATAAGGGACCGATTTGCACTTGTAGAGGAACGATGACGTCTGATACAATCGTCTCAGCATAAATTTGAGCGTTGAGGTTGCCTCTGATCCAAATCAACTCAGTTCTTCCGCCGATCCAAATACCCGCCCATACCATGATGGTTCCACCACTATAAGGATGGACTTCCTGGCAGGATTTTAATCGCTGTTGGCGTCCAGGGGTTCTCCAGTGTCGTATACGTCTTGTATCCGGTCTCATACCAAAACGAGACTCATCAGAAAAGCACACGAAACGCCATTGTTCTTCTGCCCAATTTCTGTGTTCAAGAGCCCATTGATATCGAATCCTACGATTGTGCATTGCTATAGGTGGTACCCGTAGCGGTCTTCGGGAATGAAGGTTCACTTCATGCAAGCGGTTTCTGACTGTTTGGTCGCTAATTAAGTTCCCTGAAGAGTGATGAAGCCTCACGGCTAACATCATGGCGGTTATTGTTGGAGCTCTTCGAGTTAAGATTTGAATGTATCGGTCTTGTCTCCGTGTGGTGCAGCGATACCGTCCTCCATGGCGCTCAGCCACGGTACCAGTGCTTCGGTAACGTGTCCAAAGTCGACTGATAACACTCTGACTTGTATTCAGAGCTAAAGCTACAGTACGTTGCCGGGAACCAGCTTCTATCATTCCCACGGCTCTGAGCATTTCTTCCCTGCTTAAATGACGTCGCCGCTCCATAATAACGTTGGTTTTAATCAGTAGTAGGGAAACAGTAGCACTAATAATGTCTTCAATGCGTTGTATGTTTTTATAGGGAAAATATTGACAGCTTATTTTCATCTTTTACTCGAATTTGATTGAGAGTTCCTGATTCAAATTATGAAATGCACCAAAAAGGATCCATATAAATTTATAAAATCATAAATTTATTACAAAGCCACATCTCAATCTCAAGAAATCCGCATAAAAATGCTTGATCCCTAGACATTTTTGATGTGTGTATTTACATATATTTTTGTATGGTAAACGTTTCCAACAAAGTCATTAAAATGTCGTATTGTTCAATTGACTTTGCCACAATAACTGTTTTACATATATGCAAAAACAAGCACCGCTAAGGTAAAATATTCGTTACACAATGTTAAAGATTATTTAGATAAAATAAAGTTAACATACGTTTCCATATACTTGCTACGCCGTAGCCAAATAAAATTGAAGTTTATGTTAAAAACCATACCTATTTAAAGTACTTGCCCACATATTATTCAATAACTTTCATAATATATGAATTACAATATTAAAGAGTGTTTAACAAAGATTTAGAATTCGATTAGTAAAATTCTCATTACGACTATTACAATGCTAAAACAGCCTTTTAAAACGCGTGAAATAAGTATATTTTCTAACTTATTTTTCCATAAGTAAAAAAAAAAGTCCTTAAACTTTCTTTAAAGTGATTGTAAAACTTTCTTATGAATTCTACAAAATGTGAAGAAATTAATAAATTCGTAGCAAAATCTCGTAGCAAACATTTTTGCATTTTTTTTGGTAATTATTTCATGTATTTTCATCGAATCAATGTCTGTTTTAATTTATTACCAGCTGTTAAAGTACAAAGCATGACTTGCGTATTTTAAATATTCATAGTTTATGGAAGTGTAGTTTCGTAGCACTTCGTAGCCCCTGACAATTACAGTAGTTAAAATTTAATTCTCTGCAAATAAATTAGTAGCTACGTATTAATGATTTCGTTTTGGACTGGGTTTTTGGGCAGGATTTTTTTTGTAGGAAAGAATGTTATATCGAAGCAAGCAAGGGGTGCTTGCTTCGATATAACATTACATCTTGAAGCGTGATTACGCTTCGCTCACGCGAGACCCTGATCTTGCAATTACGAGTTAAAAGTAAAAGTTTTAGCAAAATATACAAACTATCGGTTCTATGTTAAAGGAACCCGATAATTCAAGTTTGTGCAATACATACTTATTATTAACATTGATCCGTGGTCATAGCGCCTCGTTCTAGTAACGTTATTGTTTTGGCAAAAATGCATTGATGATGAAAACGATCAGTTCTTTTAAGGCAGTAGTGATGTAACGAATGTAATTTGTTGAACGTTCGCGAATGCGATGCAAATATCTACTACTGACATTCGCGAATGCGAATACGAATGTTCAGTTTTTGGTGCCAATTGTCTATAGTTTGGTGGCAGCCTCGAGGTGCGTTCCGTTTTAATATTTTGTTCCGAGAATTGCCGAGTTGATATGAACTCATCCGAAGTGTCATTCCGGTCGCACCGGTCTTTTCATAGAGAAAACAAGTGAATTTTGAGGTTAGAGTGTGAATAGTTATTTATTAACATGAGTAAGTCAACCTCAAGTGAATTAAGGACTTATTTTACACTTTGCGATGCTGAACGAGCTTAATGCAAGCTGTGTAACAATGAATATTCAAGTAAAGGAGGAACTACAACTGCTATGAGAAATCATTTGAAGGCAATGCATAAAAACCGAGTTTTCAGAATTAGAAAAATGTGAAAAACAAAAACACGAATCTAAAACACTTGAACTGGCATCATATTCCCATCAAAGTACTAAATCCGACATGAAACAGCAGATATAACTTCAAGAATGTGTCGATAAAACGAAACAGTGGGATAATAAATCTGTGAAGTCATATATTTGGCAGTTGATAATTTTGTAAGTGAAATGGTTGCGTTGGAAGACTTGCCATTTAGTTTGTGGTTTCGTTGAAAGTGTTGGATTTGCAAGACTTATGAAGATTTACCCTTGCATTAATAAACCTAAGAAATGAATGGAAATTGATTTTATTAACCTACTGTTATCTTCAAATTGTTTTTTAGCCTGATATGCATATTCGCAAAACATTCGCAGAAATTTTGCGAATGCGAATGCAAATGCGAATATGCAAAAATATGCGATGATCCGCGAATGCGAATGCGAATGTTCGTTACATCACTAGATGGCCGTCTTTTCCATTGGCTACTCTGGCCAAATGTGTAGGACCCCCGTTCCATGGGCAGGCGCGGATACAGGGGGGGGGCAATGGGTGCAATTGCCCCCCCCTGAAATGGACCGAATACGTCGTTAGCCAAGCTTGAACTAGTTTTGACGGAATTGAAACTAAATATTATAGTTGTATATCTTGTCATGGGCGTCGCCAGGAAGAGGCAGCTGCCCCTAGAGGCTCAGGATTTTTAAAAGTTATAGCTTTTTCTGTAAAATGGAATCAATCAAATTAAAATATTGTGTAACCCTGCTAAACGACCTCGCTAAGCTCGCTCTTGCAGCCTACTTTTTCTTGAATTTGTTTATCAGAGGCCCAGGTAACTCCAGTAGGTCGAAACAATTCTAACCTGTTCAAAGTGTTAAAATGTTCGAGCTCGTTTCGCTCGTTCTTGGAGCCTTAGTTCATTTTGTTGTTAAAATTGACGCCTGTCGATTAAGTAAAATCAATTTTTCTTATGAATTTTCCGTAAGATAGGTAAAATCAAACAAAAATTGCCTGTCCATGGGACTCCATAGTTCCTATAAGCGCCATAGTTAGAAAAGAAAACAAAACCTAACGTACCTATCCCAGGCGAGGTACTAAAATTTTCGAGCGCATTTCGCATTCTCCATTATTCAAAAATACAAGGGCCTAAAATACGTTAATATTGACCCTGGACACAGGAGCAGAATAATAGAATCCCCCGATAAGAAAAGAGTTAGTAACAACTATTGCACACATGTGTCCTCCTTGTAACCGCGTTAGTACTCGCTCCACGTACAGTCGTTGCACGTACTCACTTGATTTATATTCATTGACGTGAATTATTAATTTTACTTCACAATCTTTTATTGATGTGGCCAACTATGTGTGCAATAGTGTATTCACTTTTCCGGGTTGCACAGCTATTTATTTTTATTTTGAGCTCCACATCCGTAATATGCACAAGTAGAATCTAGCAGAAGTAAAAATCATGCAAATAGGCATGACGACAGTATCAAAAAATTGCATATCTATTTAGTCCGTCAGTTAGAGTATTGGAAATTAATGGATACGTCTTTTTTATCTTTGTAATTTTCATTGATTCACAAAAACTCGTCACTCGTGACGTCAGAACTAGCTAAACATTATACCTAGGCGTGACGTATTGAGAATTTTAAAAGCGTTATATCTTCGTCAATTTTGGTTTACGTAACAAAAGAAAAAACACGGGTCAAATATTTTTTGATAATCTAACTGACGGACTAATTAGTTTTTTTTGTCGTCTCGCCTATTGTCTATTAAAACGTCAGCTTTTGCACTTAATTGTAATACTTATTGTATGTACGTGCCCACTGCTGTACATGAACCTCGCAGTGCCTGCTGAACAGACAGACTTCATGTTTAGGGAAATTGTTCGTAAGTTTTCCTAATCGTTTCACCTGGAAAACAGCTTGTTCTTTGGCTTCATTTGTGCATTGTCCCTTGTCCATCTTGGTATCAAAATATTTTTCTTTCCGTGTATTCATTGTCCTCAAACCTCTAAACGAGTTATAAAATAAACCAAGATCAAATTTCTTACAAAAAAGTCAGTCTCTTCATTTCTTATCAGCAGTGAAAAGTTTTTAAAAGCGTTCAATTTAATTATACAATAAAATAAACAGAATTGAGTCATATACTGGGATCAATACCGATTAATTTGTGTTTTATAGTTTTATCACATTGCTGTAAAATATCACGTCGCGCTGATGTTGGTTTATTTGTCAGCATTTTGATGTCGAAGCTGACAATCTGTTTATCTTTTATGATGTTTTCTTTTATTATTAAGCTAATCAGTTGTCTCGAATTGATTGCTTTCGAAAGAACAAAAATCAATATTTATTAAAAGAAAATGAATTAGGGCTTTTCAAACTTTAGAAACACGGAACAAGATAAAAGCCGGCCCATAAAAATGCAATGTTTAAAGATGCACATTATGTGTTTAGTTATGATCCCGGAACCACGTCGGACGTGAGCTGTGCGCATGCGCGCCGCCACACCAAGTATCTCTTATGGACACATCCCACCATTAAACTTTACTATTTATTACCCACCAGCGTTTGCTTTTAACTTCTTTGATGTAACTTATATAAAGCTCGTTAATCCCTTAAATTGATATTTCACAGGACAACATTTACCTACGCATTATCGCGATGATGTTATTTTAATCTACTCTGTATGGACAAATCAAACGCATTGAAAGTACCTACCTAGTTAAATACGACCTTACATAAATGGCAGTCGATCACATAATGATATCTAAAGCAGTTAAATCGGAGCAAATTTTAATGACTTACGGAAAAATATTATTATATAAACGCGAATAAAATAAGAAATTAAGATAACCGTCGTAAAATGTTTTCCTCTTTATTCAGAAGCATAAACAGCTGATATTTATAAGTGCGAATGGCCGTAAGAGCCATATTTATAATAGTCATAATTGTTACATCAAAATCACAAAAGTGTTATCTTCAAAATGCTGCATGCTGTATGAAATGCATTTTAAAAACAAATACAGCTTTAGGAATCGTCCTTGGAACCAAAACTGATACAAAAGCAGTGAATAACTTCTTTTTTTTCTTGTTTAGACCCTTACAGTGTTGGGTGGTCCGGGTTTATGAATGTCAGATGTGGTACACTTACACATGAATCGAGTAGTTGTATTTTTTATTTTTCGCAGATTGTTTTTAATTGGATGATGAGTTGATGACGTCATGAGTTGATGACGTCATGAGTTGGGCGGGAAGGAAGCGCACGAGTGCAACTTCCGTGATTGCAGCATCCCGTGGATGGTGTACTTGGTCACGGAGATAATGTTAGTAAACAGAAGTCCAGAGTAAACGAGTAAAGTGATATTTTATTCTGGAAGAACTAACAATTCAGTTCAGTTTTGTAAAATTGGTGTGTTTTTGAAATTGAATTAGCTAAAGTACCGTACCTTTATAGTTTACGATTGTGTTTCGTTATTGACTGTTTATTTATTTCTTCGTTTAACGGTCCGTTTTTCTAAACAATAAGACTATAAAACCTCTATAAGTCCTTATCCAAACTTTAGCAGGACTGGCATCAAAAAAAGTCGCAAAAGGGCGGACGTAACAAAAAGGAAGCGACCGATTTTATTGAAGCACCTGCTTCAACACCGGCACAACACTATAACACAGATAAAGAAACTTTATTCGCGATGCTCCAAAGTTTTAAGGGCCGTGTCTACACGATAAATTGTCTCTAAATAAATCGATTGAAATGTCAATTTATATGAAGTCGTCGGCTACTGTCCAAACAATACAAACACATTGAGAGGTAACTGCCTGCCAGACGTTATCGCGGAACAAAGCCGGCACAGTTAAACAATGCCGAAGGTCCCGAGTCGCCTAACAACTTAATTAGGTGGCCCGCGGCCGCCCGTAAATATCCCTACGTAAAATTACGACCAATAAAACTAAAAAAATGTATAACATTTCTATTGACTCACAAAAAACGAGGGATCTGATTGTCCGGTCGCTTTTGTGTGAAGACGCCTTGCTGCGCGCCACGCTCGCCCATTATACCGCGACCCCTCCTAACCTGAGCTTTTCCCACTTTTCTATTGACGCTGGGATGTGGTCGAGTTCTATATAAACTGGTGTTTACTTGTGAGCGTAGAGAATCATTATAGTACCTATTATTTGCGGAACTTGAAAGGACTTACGGTATCCATTATATTCTCTCTCATTATATAGACAATTGAGAATCAGTTTACCTGTTCGATAATTACACGAATAAAAGCAAGTACTACAATAATTAATTCTTGAAACTAAACATAAATCCTATCCTAAAACCTTCGTTTTAGAATTCCTGCCACATCGATGAAGCAAAGAAAGCTTTTACCAGCCTACATTGTCGTGCAACATTCAAACCCAGCTATAGGTAATGTTAGTCCACGAGCACGCATCTTGCTACATAAATGATGTGATGTACATGTACACTACACTCGAACTCTCAAGTGCTTGCCAATAAACTGACAGACACCAGGGTATGTATAGCCTTCGTTAAAGTAGGCTTTAAATCCGCTCGGCTCGTAGAAGCAGTTCCACATTCAAATCAGCCTGGTTGGAATGTCAAATGAGATGTGAGTGTGATACACGTGTTATTTGTAACTGATACATAATACAGCACGGTATAATCTGCTAGTTGATTACATGGCCATGGCGGTGTGGGCCACCACCGCGTCCGTGCAGCCTATCTCAAACCACGCTCGTTACTCGCTATGGACTTCTAAATGTGACTAGTTTTTGTTCAAAAACCGGCCTCAAGCATGCCTCAAGCTGGATCGATTTAGCGAGTCCATGACCGAAATGTAACAGATTTCTCTTATTCAAGCTTTGCGTTTGATGTAATCTAAAAGTAAGTTTTCGTCTACTTTCGCTTTAGTAGAAAGCTTTTGAACCAGATCTCAACTATCGGAATACTTTGTGTCGCACTTGATGTGTCAATTAAAGGTCCGGAGAGCGTGCGCTAACAAAGCGACCGAGCGCTCGCGCCGCGCGCCGGCCGCAAAGGATGCGGTTTGTTTATTCCGCCATCCATCTGTTGTCTACGCTCTGGCTAATTTGCATAGAGGGCCAGCTTGGCGGTGCGCGGAGCGGGGGCGGGGGCGGGGGCCGGACCACACGGGCTCGGCACGGCGGCGGCGCGCGGGTGGCCACAACCACATGCGCGAGCGCACGTACCACCGCACTCCCCTCGTCCTCGGATCCTCCGCGACGTCATTCATTGCGATTGTCCGCGCTGATCGTCCGCTACCACATCGAGTAGAAATGTTGTCATTATCGACGCACACGCAACGAGAATGCAATAAAAGGTTTGAGATTCGCATTGATTATTTCCAACGTACATTGACAGATTTAGATACCATTCAAGCGGTCATTACGCATTGTGTTGTCAGAAGAGCTTATTGTTATGTTGAATTATGCAACGACTATGTGCGTTGTCCGATAACCGCAAGTGTAACTAAACTGTATAAGACGCCGCCCCCGCCGGCCGGCGCGCGATAAGGCACTGCTGCACGATACAGTGCGATACGCTGCGGTGAGTGTGAAAGCTGTACTCTGGCAGACAGTCGCGATAACCCCGCGGGACCTTGCGAGGTTTCCGCGCCGCTCCTTACCGCCCGCCCATAGCGTTCAAATTAGCGGATATCTACTGTCTCCAAAAGCAAATCATAAACATGTGATGTACGGAAAATATGAGGACAGGTATTTGTTTTTGTTCCCTTGCCAAGTTGTAAACCAATTTTTAGGAGTAAAAAAAGTTGCACCGTACAAAACAAACGCAAGCTTTCAGCCGCAACTTCACTTAAATTTTGCCACAATAATAAGTTAGCTAAGCTCCACTTGGCTATGAGCATCGATACCGATACTTAATCCATTCTGACGCGTCCAACACAAGCGTGGAGCGATGCAGCGTCGTAAATCGCGCCCACGGCTTGGTATGTGTTAAAATAGAGGCGCCCTGTGCGGCCCAGCGGCCTGCCACGCCACCTCGCCACGAAACGCTCGATTCCATTCCACTTGCTTTATGATAATCCCTAATATCCGGCACGAGTGGGGCTATGTATAGCCTGAATGATTACAAAACAGACGCCCGCGCCCTTCACTTGTACGACACTTCCAATGTTGATTTTTCTACGTCGATAGTTTTAACTGACGCTCACATTTTATGTGGGTTTGTTGGCTAAGCAAAACGGACGTAAGTCTTGAAATATCATAGCATATGGCTGTGCGTGAAATGTTAGTTCTTGTTTTTGCTTGGTGGAATCTTTTATCTATATTTTCTTACTCAATACGCTCAATAATGTGTTAACGTTAGGGCATTATGATCGAGCTGAGTTGAATTTGTATAAATACGAAAAATAAACATAATCTAACACAAACTGTATACATTAACACGCCACCATTAGCGTTGTGTCACGAACTAAAAACATTTTTCAAATTCTTGTACCTGGACACTTCATTTCACGCAGTTTATTTTTGAGCAGAAAAAGTTTATTCTTTAACGTTCCTCTTGAAACCTTGTATTATTAGTTAAATAGTAGGTAGTTTTGAAGTGTGTTTGGGTTTGGTTTTTTAGCCCCAGGCCTAATAATCTTGTTTACATTTTATATATTGAAAACCTAGTCAGTTTATAGAGTTTTGAAAGAGTGTTCTTTGAGTCTGTCTGCATGTTCGCAAATCGTTAAGTTGCAAAACTAAAACAGTTCCCTGCATAAAAGCTTCTCATATCGTTGATTACTACTGTTATCGTAACATTGGTAACCATGTGGCCGGTATTATGAGATAGAATTCGAATAAAATGTCTTAAAGGTTAGTATACTCGTATACACAGTTACACACAACGGTGCGAGGTGCACAAAAAGTTCTGGCACGTTTCATCAGATTTTTTGTTCATACTCGTTTTGTAATTTTAATGCTTATTAAGCTCATTTACATACAAAGTGTTCTGCGAAATGTTGATGGCATTAGCATTAGTACAATATCTGTAGCTGTGAACAAATGACTGACGACGGTCAGGTGGTCTCCGGACTGGGAACATTAACATGCCATGCCTTGCCATTGCGCCACTTGTCGGGTAACCACCAAGGAGAATACTCAGTAGTAATATTATACCGGCACTAAACAGTTACCTTAGGAACGGCTGCATTTATGATGCCCGTGTGAGGTCTGTATAATTTAACTGAGTTTAAAGCCAATTTCGAAATTAAAGAAAGTCGTAGTGAGTGGCTGTCGTGTCTAGAGATTCCCCAGAATCTCAGTAAATATTATGCGAAAGTTCATTACTAATATTACTATTGCTGTATTTACAACTGCTGCAGTGTGGCTGTATACGTATACAAACCTATGCAATCGAACAAGTGTTAATCGTGCGGTGTTCTGCTCATTAAAGGTAACAACCGTGATATTGGTACACTGACCCTACTAGTAAACTCTAGAAATAAATCATTAGTATTGCCAGTATGCAAATAGCATCGTTGTTTATTTGCAAGGTAGGTACTCATTGTGCTGCGCGCGCTTTCTATGCATTACAAACTACATTGACCGGTCACGCTATAAATTAGCGACGAAAATAAAATAGCATTCCGAGCGAGGAGCGAGGGCGTTAACGTTAACTGCCACTGTTTCACTGTTCCACGGAACATATGTAAGAAATAGTTCCAAGGGGAGGGTGGGGACCGACGGGTTTCAAGTGTGTAAAGTCGCGGTAGAACTACTTTGAAATAAAGGATTCTGGTGATTGTGCTTGAACTTTTATAGAACTTATGAAGTACTTTTCTTATGCGCATATATATTATATATATATAGCATTTATATATTTATATATAGCATTTATATTTTTGGCTTTAAGAACAATAATACGAGCCAAGCCTGGTGTTGTATAATCTCTAAATGCAGAACGTGCGTGAGCACAAATACGCATAAGTAACCTGCTGTTTTCGTAATTATTCTCTGATGAATTTCCACTTTATTTATACCCACATAATATAGTGTGTCTTCACAAGATAATTTAAGGTTAAGCGAACCTGTCAAACCTTTTTTTTATTCTAACACGTAGCACCTAATTCAGCACAAAAAATGTTACGAACCGGCTTATAAATCAGCGGGACGGGTGTTAATTGGAACGAATTCTCTCGCCGATTCGCTGACAACATGCGAAATGACTCCGGCTTTACGTGAGACAAACACGAACCTATTTTAATTTATATATGAGCAGCAAAATAATTTCATTTTAAAATTATCGGACAGCTATGAGGAACAAAATACATAGTTTTATATAAGTTTATTTATATTGCCCTAAAATAAATAAGATTTCAACACGACAAAAACGCAATAATTGGGCGTTGAAACGTTCAACATCTGTTTTAATTAAAAGCAATGTTGACTATTTCAAATAAAAGGGTGTCAGGCGACGATGGTGACAGTTGTAACACACAGGGGCGTCGGATAGGAACGCGGTAAATCACTGGCATCGCCTCAGCACGCGGCTCCACCCGCTCGCCGCGGTACAAATGTGTCGACTACACAAGTACACACTAAACCCGCGTAGACGGGCGTTCCGGCTATATTTGGATGTTTTTACAGTCTCACTTTGCCTATTCCCTATTTAATGAGGAGAAATGCTACCGTTTCCACACACGATAAGATATATTATGACGATTTGTAATTACTAATTAGTGACTTACTATTCGTTTTAAACTTGAGTATTATCTTATTTATCTTAATTAGTCTGACATTAAGAAACATCAAAACAATTTTATCAGTGACGTGCTAAAAATAGAAATTAAAACAATATTTGTTGAATGTAAATAAATGACCGACCTTGTAGGAAATTATCTGTGCTTGTAACCAACTGGGATAAAATTATCTGTGCTTGTTACCAACTGGGATAAAATTATCTGTGCTTGTTACCAACTGGGATAAAATTATCTGTGCTTGTTACCAACTGGGATAAAATTATCTGTGCTTGTTACCAACTGGGATAAAATTATCTGTGCTTGTTACCAACTGGGATAAAATTATCTGTGCTTGTTACCAACTGGGATAAAAAGGAAGATCTCGGCTCATAACCAGTGTTGCATTAAACAAGAAATTTATTTAAATGAACATGAGGCACGCGATACAGAAAAATATAATTCAATGCAAAGTTAATTGCTTTTCCATCGATTCATAAAAGTTTTTGCTGGACTCGCTAATTGCGCGCTAATTTGACATTGATGTTAATACAGTGTCACCCACCAGACCGAATGCTATTGAAGATATGTTATAGTCTTAATTGGATCGCGTTCAGTTACCGTCTCGCGCTTGTCTCGTGTGCACGCTCGCACTTACTACCTCTCGTTCTTACTCAACTCAGAATAGTGATTCCAAGTTTCGATAATCGTTGTCGATAAAATGTGTCTCGACCATAGCCCCTGGTACTAATGGAAAGATACCTGCAGAGATCGGACTCAAGCGGTAGTCTCAACTCTAAGAGACCAGCCACCGAAAATGTGGATGATTGGCGTACGCCAAAGCGACCAGCTGTCGCAAAACACGCTAAGTTCGATAGCACCCGAGACATTCCAACACACAACAATTTTCAAGAACTTCCCGTAGATGGAGTCGCCAAAACCGCTGGTAATGAATTTTACCTCAAAGCGACCGCCAAAGTCAAGAAGACCGGTCACATTCCTCCTATTATCCTGGATATGAAGACCGACTGGACCCATAAGGGCTTAAAGGATAAAATTTCTGAGTTTTCGAACCAATATCACCTTCAATACAGAAATGGAGGCAAGGTTGCCATTTTATGCCACACTGCTGATGGCCACCGAGCAGTTAAGGATGGTCTTCGTCGTCAAGATGCCTCTTTTGTAACATTCTCCCGGAAGGATGAAAAAATGCCAAAATCAGTGATTCGTGGACTTCCGGCCTATGTCGATCAAGAACTACCGGAAGAGCTGGTAAAAATCGGATTCACCGGTGCATCAGTAAAACCCCTTAAGACTCGCAGTGGATTAGACAATCCCTGTCCTCCCTTTCTAGTACAGCTTCCAGCAGGAGCTGATATTACTAAATTTCGGCAAATAAAGTACCTGTGTAATTGTGTGGTGTCTGTCAGCAAGTTCAAGCCAAACCGAGCTTATGGCACCCAATGCTTTCGCTGCCAAGAGTTTGGTCATGCATCCCACAACTGCAACAGGCCTCCTCGCTGCGTGAAATGTGTTGCTCCTCACGCAACTGCCTCGTGTACCAAATCCGACCGCTCTGAGCCTGCGCAATGCTGTAATTGCAATGAACATCACCCGGCAAATTACAGCAAGTGCAGTGTCCGAATAGCATATCTGGACAGCATCGAGAAAAAGAAGGCTTTAGAACGCAAACCCGTACCTTCAATGATGGCTACGAAATCTACGCTAGTTCTGCCAAATCTGCAGCATCCGACGTTGCAACCAACATTAACTTCAAATCAGAGATCCTGGCCTACTGTAGGAACTCGCGACACGACATCGATCAAAAATCAGGTTCACATAGACCACCCTTCGGCTGACACAAATGATAAAACTACAAAGGAGATGTTTGAAATATTATTAACTCTAAAAAACATAAAGTCACAATTTGCTACTTGCACGTCATGGTTGGACAAGGTCATGCTGGTTCTCTCCCATCTTGGTAAATATGTCTGATTCTGCAGAACTCCGATTACTATCCTGGAACTCTGATGGAGTACGTTTAAAGATCCATGAGCTACTCGATTTGGCGGTAAGCGTTCTATCTGTTGATATTATTGGTATTTGTGAAACTAGAATAACCCCAAATTCAATGTTAGTTACGCCTGGCTTTACCTGTTATCGCCAAGATAAACATCTTACTGGCCGCGGGCAAGGAGTTGCTATTCTTGTAAGAAATAATCTTACTCATTCGGTCTTAACTCGTCCAAACACAAAAAATATTGAAGTTGTCGGTATTACTATCAAGATATCAGGAATTGATCATATTGTGTTGTCCATTTATCAGTCACCCAATCTGCCATTGCTTCGTAGTGACCTTGAGTTGTTGTTCGGCTTGGGTTCCCATGTTGTTATCATGGGAGACTTTAATGCCAATCACTCACACTGGCTTAGTAGCTACACTAACACGCGAGGCAGAACTCTTTTCAAACATATGCTTGAATCTGACTACGTTATACACAGTCCTAGTCTACCTACCCAAGTGAACTATTGCCCCAATCGCAAACCAACGCGCCCGGACCTGGTGTTGTCCTTGAATGTAGGCTGCATTAGTGATGTCGAAACGATAATAGCATTGTCATCGAACCATTACCCCATATTCTTTACCATTGGAGGCTTCCCGAGTCGCAAGGTAAAAACCCAGTTTTTTAAATTTCACTGTGCTAATTGGAATAAATATCGTTCTCACCTCAATAGAAATATATCACTTAGTTCTAAGACGTTTAACACCAATGAAGAGATTGATAATGCCATAGGTCATTTGCAACAAACTATCATTGATGCTAGAGACTCTTCCATACCGTCCACGACTGCTGGGTTTAGCGATACCCCTACCAAGCTACCCAGGTATATTAAAAAAATAATCCGCTACAAAAACTACTTGCGTCGCATTGAACAGAGATTGCCCAGTGGTTACCTTAGAAGGCTTAACCGTAGTAATATAAACACTCTACAAGCTCTCATTAATACGAATATCCGTAACTATCTTGATAACGTCTGGAATGCCAAACTGGCTAAAGTTGATAACCCCAGTCAAGATATCTGGCGTGTAACTAAATCCCTCAAACCTAGATCTGAGAAAATACCTCCTCTTAAGCTTTCCGATGGGTCTCTGACGACTACCGAGGCTGAACAATGTAACGCGTTGGCTAAAGCCTTTTATGAAAATATGAGCCTTACCACTAACTGGGTTTGTGACTCTGAACTCGAGGCTGAGGTAACGAAATCCATGTCGGTAATTAGTAATTATAATTTTACGTCTGGTCTAATTAAGCCGGTTAGGCCTTTTGAGATCCGTAAAACGCTGACTAGGCTTAAACCCCGTAAATCTGCAAGTCATGACGCGATCCATAATGCACTGTTAAAAAACTTGCCACAGAAAGCGATAGTTTACATTACAAAAATCTTTAATGGCTGCTTTGGCCTGGGCTATTTCCCTAAGATCTGGAAAAAAGCAAAAATAATTCCGCTTAAAAAACCTGGAAAAGACAGTACCTCACCTACAAATTACCGCCCTGTAAGTCTGCTACCGTCTATTGGCAAAATGTTTGAGTCTGTAATTTATTCAAGACTATTACGTGCCACTGGGCAGTTTCTGATCCAAGAGCAGTTTGGGTTTCGTGCTACTCACTCAACTACCCAACAACTGGCTAGGGTGTGTGAACACATTTCCCATCACCTAAATCTTAAGCAGTCCACAGGTATGTTTCTGCTGGATATCGAAAAAGCATTCGACACTGTGTGGCACGAAGGCCTGCTACACAAGTTGCTTTCGCTTGGCGTGCCTATGCCTCTCATTAAACTTATACAATCGTACCTTGCGGATCGAAAATTTCAAGTACACATCGGAAACACCACTTCTTCGCCACACAGTATCCCAGCTGGCGTTCCGCAGGGCTCTATTGTAGGACCCTATTTATTTCTCATTTTTGTTAATGATATCCCTATTCAGCCTCGAACGAAATTAGCCTGTTTCGCTGACGATACTGCGTCTTATACCTCTTCTGACGATACCGATTTGATTATAGGTCGCCTACAATATTCTATTGATTTACTTCAAGACTATTTCAAGAAGTGGAAACTAAAAATAAATGAGGCAAAGACTGAAGCAATATTTTTCTCTCGTGCTAGGCATCCCCCCTCAAGAACCTTAAAAATAGCAGGCCATAAAGTACCTTGGAAAGCAAGTGTGCGTTATCTTGGGGTCAGAATGGACAACCGTCTAAACTGGTCCAAACATATTGCCGACTTGCGTCTAAAGGGTGCCCAAGCCCTTGGTGCTTTAAACCCTATAATAAACCGTAAAAGCAAAATAAGTAGCGGTACTAAATTGAGGATTTATTCTACACTTGTCCGTCCGTGTATAACGTATGCTTGTCCTGTTTGGAGTGGCACTTGTCTTTCCAACTATCACCTACTACAAGTTATACAAAATAAAGCTGTTAAAATATCCTACAAAACTAAGTTTAAGACTAATCTTCAGAGATTACATAAAACCATTAAACTTCCTTTGCTATTCAATTATGTATTTAAGGTTTCACTAAAATTTTATAATAAAAACAAAATTAATACTAATAACCCATTGATTTCAAATCTATGTTCATCAACTGTAGACAAATTACCGTATATCGATAGATACGGCACTTACCGCCTACCACATCACTACCTTTTGTTTCCACCAACCGAGGTGTCGACCAGGCATTTGACCCCTGAGTCGCACACTGGCCATCCCAGCCTCGGTCACTAATACTTAAGAGCGCGGGCAGCAGGGAGGCTCCGTCCGCTGATAGTTCACTGGTCGCGCGATTGCTTGTGTTTGCATACGTAGTCTGCGTGATCAGTTAACTATTAAAATATTTTTCGACTTACCTACATGCAAGCAGTAAATTATAATTAACTAAGTAATTTACACATTTGTCATTATATACCCATATTATTGTGTGTTAATATTATATATGTTATTACCAGTTTAAACTATCTTTTGTAAGCTTTGAAAGGCGAATTGCTAGCCTAATATAGTGTCTTTATTTTAGTGTGTTAATGTAGCTTAGGGTAAGTGCATTTTGTTAGTGTTATTTGATGGTAATTAAAGATATTTGAAAATGAAAATGAAATTGGATCGCGATTAAACATGTATTTTTAAAGATACCTTGATATTATTTTGCTTATTGGACAAGTCTAAGCTACCAAGATCTCATTCCGCTTTAAGTACAGGCCATTCACAATTAGTTTACGTCTGACAGCAGCAACCCAACAACAACCGTATAATCATGAGAATAAAGATCATTGTTATTTCATAGACTTGTCAGTGCACCTGAATACCAACCTTACCTTATGGTAACGAAGATAAAGATCATTGTCATTTGGATAAGAAAGCCAATCAAAAGTTCCCTAACCGTGAATAGTAGTTAGCTCTTCATCAACAATTCCATATCCAATTTTTTACTTTATTTGTCAACAGAGGGCGGTCGTTTAGAAGCCGAACTCAAGTATACCGCGAAAGCTCTGGGAGAAGCTGACTCCTCAACGCACCAGCTCATCATACAGACTGCCAAGGACCCTGACGTGTCGCTATTGCACGCAGGGGCGCTGCTCGAACACCTGAAGGTAACTTACTAATCTTCCATATAAATCCGAAGTTTATAGTTCTTTTAACCGTTTTAGCCAACAACCTTCACGTAGTGGCTGTTGGCATCATATAAGACACGAAAATTATACGAAATAAAAAACAAGTGAGCAGACGGCAAAGTTACGATTTAGATACCGATGTGCTGCAAATGGGAGGTCACAAGTGTGACTTCTTTGAACACACTTCATCGATAGCTAGCGTGTTGGTTATAAGGATCCATTGTTTCCCCAGGTGGTCCACGCAGCAACGCGCGTCACAGTTCATATGTACGACATCGAGTGGCGGCTAAAGGACCTGTGCTACAGCCCCAGCATACCCGACTTCGAAGCCTACCACATCGAGAAGATCATCGACAACATTATTCCATGCGCGATCATCACACCGCTTGACTGTTTCTGGGAAGGATCCAAGTTATTGGGACCTGATTATCCCATTTATGTTCCGTAAGTACCATCATTTGTGAAAACAAGCCCACGAACTTATTCCGATCCGATTTTGAGCGTGATATTAATTGCCATCTTTATTTTACAGTGGTCTTCAGCACAAGCTACAATGGACTCAGTTACACCCCCAAGAGGTTCTAGAAGAAGTAAGGAAGCTGAGGTTCCAGTTCCCGTTCAGCACGATGGAGGCCTACATGAAGAGAGCTGGCATCACCTCCGCCTACATGAAGAAGCCGTGCCTCGACCCCACCGACGCCCACTGTCCAGAAACGGCGCCCAACAAGAAAACAGGCAATGTACGTATTCGCTAATACTGCACTTTATAGTCCCCAAAACTTCAGGTAGTATTAATCTCCTTTGTATAGTCAGTTGTTGTGTATAAATCATTTGTTACGGCTCCGTGAAATACGCATTAGGGACCATTACGACAACTCCCGGTCCTTTTATGAAGACTTCAATTTACGACAGTTTTACTGGCTCCTAAATAAAGCATGTAGGATCACGACAAATAAAATATCTTTATCGAGACGAACGCATAAAGTTTAAATACTTTCCATAATAATAAAATATTTTTGGAAACGGTAATAAGGCAGGATGAAAGCGGTCGCCGCCGGGCAGATGTGCGACTACCTGCCGCCGGAGCTCCGCCCTCGAGAAAGTTATGTTACCAGCTACGTGATAACATCATCACCAAATATAGGTTTCGCAACTGAACCTTTACTCGCTACTCATCAATTTTGTTTTGACACTTTATTTTTTCAATAAACACATAAATCAGAAGAAATATTTCAATCGTGAACGATTCTATATGTGAACAAATTGTCTTTAACAAATAGTATATTCGTGTCGGGTACTCAATTGCATTGGATTGGTTTTTGTGAGTTCGCTGCTGAGTGTCTGTCGCCACCCACGTTCGGCGAAGGGTCGGGCGCAGATCGGGCGCGCATTGTTCGGTGCGCCCGCGCAGCCGGACCGCCGCATTATGCGGGCACATTGTACACGCTTCAATGGGCTTCGTTTGCCGCAGCTATCGCCGTCACAATGACACTATTATATCAATAAAGCTCACCATCCGATGGAGGCGAGCGCTTCCACGGAATCCTCATAAATTTTAAAGTTTACTTTGTTTCATTATCATTGTCATCATTAATGACGTTCCAGGAATTTGTTTAAATTGTTAACTGTACTTACATTCAATCGGTTTGTCTATAGGCTGTTTGATATTTACAAACATGAATTACAAAAAATAACCATTGATTTATTACATTTAACCAGAGACAATGGCACGTACTCACGTAACTGAAATTCAAACCATTTATTTCAATTAGACCATAACAGGCACTTTTGAATGACAAAAACAAGAGAATGATGTAGCCACAGTCCCAGTCATAAAGCATAACTTGTTAAAGTACTGTAGTAGCTCATTACAAAGCGCTAGGTACAGTATTAAAACTTTAATTGTCTACAACAAATCTACTGTCCAGATTCCAGACGTAGCGGCAGAACTGTCTCACGGCTGCTACGGTTTCGCAGCAGCATATATGCAGTGGCCAGAACAGCTGATAGTAGGTGGAGCGACCAGGAACTCCACCTCGGCCCTGAGGAGCGCGAAGGCGTTACAGACGGTGGTGCAACTGATGGGCGAGCGCGAGATGTACGAGTACTGGGCAGACCACTATAAGGTGCACCACGTCGGCTGGACGCAAGAGAAAGCCGCTGCCGTCTTAGATTCATGGCAGAGGAAGTTTGCTGCTGTAAGTTTCCATTTTGAAAATCTAATCAATCCTTAAGATTACATGTGTAACGTATTGAGGGTCCTGCTTTCAAACAATTTCGAAACAAACAAAACATTTAGTGTTACGTTACATTTACGTTGCTTAGTGTGGCACTAGATGGCGCTGTGTGTTAATGTCCAGCGATATTTATTTATTTTATTTACACATTATAGAAACACATAAAAGATGTCAGCCTTAAAGTAATGGAAAGCTTGCATAATTATTTAATCTCTCCATAAACATTGGTGCCGATTCCCTTGTTCACAAACTAAACTAAATTTAAGTTGAATGCATCTTTTTCTTTCTATTTCATTATGAAAAGGACAGAAGATAAAATTAGTTTAATCCTGTCAAATTAGTCAGCACCTGACGTAATTTGATGTAATTTTAGTAGTCAACTTTTTAATCGCGTCTAAAAGTTGTATGGCGCTGATTAATTTGACAGAACGTAACTAAAATTTATCTTCTGTCCTTTTCTTAATGAAATAGAAAGAAAAAGATGCACTGAACTTAAATTTGGTTTAGTTTGTAAACAATAATTTGGAATCGGCACCATTTTCTATTTGCCAAACCCGCTCTCAGGGGTAAAGTTACGACTTTTCCATTAAATCTTAGATTTATATTGCGCAAATTTCCAGGAGGTGCGCAAGATGACAGTGACCGAGTCGGTGTCGCCGTCCTATACTTTCTACCCATTCTCGACGTCAACACTAAATGACATTCTTGGCAAGTTCTCCGAACTATCGTTAAAGAATATCATGTTGGGATACATGTTCATGGTAAGGCATTTTTTCGCAGACACTTCACCATTTATTTGCTCTTTCTAGTTTATCTTTGTTTTTATTTGTTTTTATTGCACCTGTTTTATTGGCGTTATTTTATTTTTGTTTTTTTTTTCTTTCAGTTAATTTACGTAGCCGTGACACTAATGCAGTGGCGTGACCCTGTCCGCTCGCAAGCGGGTGTGGGTATAGCCGGAGTATTGCTGCTTTCGATCACTGTCGCAGCCGGATTAGGTTTTTGTGCTTTGTTAGGTGATTATTATTTTATTTTGTTTTTTTTTCGACGCACAGCTTACACACATTTTAGAATTCATTTTATTTTAGATATTTTTTTTTTTTGATCCGAGACGACTATGTACTAAAGTTCTTTTGTTCGACCCTCAGGTATACCATTCAACGCATCAAGTACGCAGATAGTTCCGTTCCTGGCACTAGGGTTGGGCGTGCAGGACATGTTCCTTCTCACTCACACGTACGTGGAGCAAGCGGGAGACGTGCCTCGCGAGGAGCGGACTGGCCTTGTGCTCAAGAAGAGTGGCCTCAGCGTGCTGTTGGCCTCACTCTGCAACGTCATGGCTTTCCTGGCAGCCGCTTTACTGCCGATTCCCGCTCTGCGCGTGTTTTGCCTGCAGGTGAGATTCTAATAACAATCACCAACATTATCATACAAACACACACAATCCAAATACAGCCGCTATAAATAAATTCTTAATTATCAATAACTTTTCTTGTAATTGTTATAACGAAGAAACTATAACTTTACGATTGATACTCAAACCTTTCCCATTCACCCCACAGGCGGCCATCCTCCTGCTGTTCAACCTCGGCTCGATGCTGCTGGTGTTCCCCGCGATGATCTCGCTGGACCTGCGGCGGCGCTCGGCGGCCAGGTCCGACTTGCTGTGCTGTCTGACGCCGGAGAGTCCCATGCCAAGGAGAAATAAGAAGATTGCAGACCGCTCCCGTGGGAGGGCTGGAAAAACTGATAAGGTTGGTTTGGACCCTTAACATTTTCACAGAAAGTAATGGTGTACATGTGCTTTCACCTGAACTGCATAAATAAGATCTTGGGCTAAAACTTATATGTAATTTGCAGACTAATTGGAAAGACACGACGAGGCAACCATTGGATCCTGAAGATCTGGGAGACCAGTCGAAGGTGACGTGCCTCAGTCTCTCGCTCACCAAGTGGGCGAGAAACTACTATGCACCGTTCATCATGCGACCCTCCGTTAAGGTAAGATTTACCGTCAATTTCACGAAATATATAAAAAAGAAATTTAACTGGAAAATGCAGAAGTTATAAAGTTTGTTTTATTTTTCAGGTTACATCAATGCTAGCGTTGATCGCAGTCATACTGGCCAGTGTTTGGGGAGCTACGAAAGTCAAAGACGGTCTAGATCTCACAGACATAGTACCAGAGAACACGGACGAACACGAATTCCTTTACCGCCAGGAGAAGTACTTCGGCTTCTACAGCATGTACGCCGTCACGCAAGGAGACTTCGAATATCCCACCAATCAGAAGCTACTGTACGAATATCACGACCAGTTTGTTAGGATACCGAATATCATAAAGAACGATAATGGCGGACTTACGAAGTTCTGGCTGAGCCTCTTCCGAGATTGGTTACTGGACTTACAGGCAGCTTACGACAAGGAAGTGGAGATCGGGTGTATAACGCAAGAGTACTGGTGTAAGAACGCAAGTGACGAGGGCATATTGGCGTACAAACTAATGGTGCAGACAGGACACGTAGACAATCCCATCGACAAGTCACTCATTACGACCGACACGAAGAACGGTCACAGATTGGTGGATAAGGACGGTATCATAAACCCGAAAGCGTTCTATAATTACCTATCAGCCTGGGCTACGAACGATGCCCTGGCGTACGGCGCTTCACAAGGAAACTTGAAGCCGCAGCCGAAGAGATGGACGCATTCGTCAGGAGACGTGGAGTTAAAGATACCAAAATCATCACCACTGATCTACACGCAGCTGCCATTCTACTTATCAGGGCTAAGTGACACGGAGAGTATTAAGAACCTGATAATGTCTGTGCGGGATCTGTGTTTGAAGTTCGAAGCGAAGGGATTGTCTAACTTCCCGTCTGGTATTCCTTTCCTGTTTTGGGAGCAGTACTTGTATCTGAGGACATCGCTGCTTCTCGCCCTCGCCTGCGCTCTGGCTGCTGTTTTTGTGGTAAATATTTTTGCTCTTTCATTGCTAAGGACGTACATTTGTTATTGTTTTTAGCACTTGAACTCCTGATCCCAAGTATTGTGTTATAACCCTCTTTCTATTCTACAGGCTGTAATGGTACTCCTCCTCAACTTCTGGGCAGCTGTGCTAGTAACGTTGGCACTAGCAACGTTGGTGTTGCAGCTGCTGGGTACGATGGCACTGCTGGGAGTCAAGCTATCTGCTGTGCCAGCGGTACTTCTAGTCCTTTCCATAGGCAGGGGCGTCCACTTTACTGTACATTTGTGTTTGGTGAGTAACCCTTCGTTTATACGTATAATAAATCATTTTTTTACCTCCGACGAAAGAAGTAGGGCGTCATGACTTTAACATGTGTATCTGTGGATCTGTGGCATCTTAGACCCCAAACGGATGATCCGATTACAATTAAGTTTATTTTTGTTTTCCGAGAGTATGTATGTATAATTGTTTGGCACGCTCTGTGGCCTGAACGGCTCGATGGATTTTAGATTGAGAGGTGTCGTTAGATTCGTATTTACTTAGGGTGACACTGGGTATATCAAAATAATTAAATAAAAAAATTAAAAAACCAGCCTGCGTACTTTAAATAAAAACTGAAAAAAAAACAAGTTCAGGAAACAGGACATTTTGACTGCAACAGTCGGGACCCATTAAATGATCCAGACTAAAATCATTACACCCAATATGGGTCCCGACTGTTGCAGTCAATATGTCCTGTTTCCTGAACTTGTTTTTTTCTTTTCAGTTTTTATTTAAAGTTATTTAATATAATACATCCTAAAATTAAAACTAATCGGTATTTTACTCTACCAGGCTTTCGTAACATCAATTGGCTGCAAGCGACGACGCGCATCTCTTGCCCTCGAGTCAGTGCTAGCTCCGGTGGTACATGGTGCCCTGGCAGCCGCTCTAGCAGCATCAATGCTGGCTACCAGCGAGTTCGGATTCGTGGCGAGACTGTTCCTGAGACTGCTGCTGGCTCTAGTACTCCTCGGCTTGATAGATGGACTGCTGTTCTTTCCAATTGTACTCGCCATATTGGGACCCAACGCTGAGGTAAATTTCCTGAATTTCACCAACCAAATATATGCCTATGACTGTTTACCTAACACCGATGTTTAGTAGTATGATAAAGAAACTCTTGTTGCATGCTCTTTGACACGAAAATGTAAATTTTGAACAAGAATTCTTACAATTGATCTTATGCACTCAGGTTCGACCGTTGGAACACCCTGAAAGATTGTCGACGCCATCGCCAAAGAGTTCTCCTGTGCATCCTCGGAAGTCAAGTTCAGGGTCGGGTGGTGGCGACAAAGGGGGGCGCGGTGGCAAGTCAGCGCCGCGGCCCTCCGCCCCCTCGCTCACGACCATCACCGAAGAGCCGCCCAGCTGGCACTCCTCCGCGCCCTCCGTGCAGTCCTCCATGCAGTCCATCGTGGTGCAGCCCGAGGTGGTCGTGGAAACCACTACTTATAATGGCAGCGATTCGGCCTCAGGACGATCGACACCTACTTCAAAGACACCTCACCCGGGTGCTATTACTACTAAGGTTAGTTTTGTATTAGTCGTACCTAGCTGTATGCATGTAGCCGATACAATCTTCTCATCATCAGCCTACAACAGTCCACTACTTGGACGTATGTAGGCCTATTCAATCACATGCCACTCAACTCGATTCTCAACAACTCTTATAACTCATACAATCTTCTGTTTAATAGCAATTATTCGCATTCTTATCTATCCAAATCTTTGCAGGTAACGGCGACAGCGAACATTAAAGTAGAAGTAGTCACACCGAGTGATAGAAAATCGAGACGATCGTACCACTACTACGACCGACGTAGGGATCGCGACGACGACAGAGAGAGAGACCGAGACAGAGACCGGGACCGGGACCGAGATAGGGACCGAGAGCGAGATCGAGACAGGTCGCGGGAACGAGATCGCAGGGATCGGTTTAGGGACGAAAGGGACCACCGCGCCTCACCTAGAGAAAACGGCCGTGACTCCGGCCACGAAAGCGACTCCTCACGACATTGAAGACACAGAGACTGTCACATACTGTGTCACTTGAGCAACGAGCCACACCGTGTCAACACGCTGTGAACACTAGATTTACTTGCATGAATGCAACTAATTATACTGTATGTAATGATCTGAACGATTTGACATCTTTACCTAAAGTTACGGAGTTTACCTCTTATAAGCTGAGCAATCGTACGTAAAACATGTTTTAAGGTTGGCAATACCGCTTATAATCAGTACCTTAAGACAGTATTACGAGAATTGTAATTTTAAGTTTACTCTTCATTTATGAATATAGTGGAGGCTATATTGTAATTCGGTACATGATGGAAGTGCTAGAACCTAATGGCAACATATGTAACTACTAGTAGTGCATACCTACAGGATGGTACTGAAATCATTCCATAGCGGGCGCTAGTACTTCTATATTGTGGTTCGGTATAGACGTGTTCCAGTGTCAAAGCTAGTGAAATCTTTACTGTATAAAACCAAATATCATTTGTAGACGTCATATCTATACATTTGTTTGTGTGTTCCTATTTTAAAGACATTTCCATTTGTCTCCAAACTCTTTGTTACATTTATACTTCTAAAGACTGTGGTCAAATATTATTAATTTATAATATTATTTATTTGTATGTCTATAATTATTCTGTCACCAGGAAAATCTGTGGAAAATCTCAGATTAATTGTACAAATTATTTAGGTAGTTGTAACTAGGTTAGACGGCTATTTATGAGATTACTTAGTTATGTTTTATACCTAACTGTATTGTTGTGATCTTTAGGTAAACTTAGTAATTGTGAAGACTGCATTTAAAGATCAAAGCACAGTATTGTGTGAATATAAGGCGAGGTGACGCGTCGCTGCCGCAGTACAGCGCGCCGTCCGTCACCGGCCTCCCGTTATGATCGACGAGTTACATTGTAACGCTTTGTGCAAAGTACTTAGTAGCATATATTAATTTATACGTACCTATATAACTTAATGATATTCTGTAAATATAGCTGTAATACTAGCAAGTAGGCAGCTCGTAGGCAGCGCGCCCGTGCGGCGGCTGCGTACATTTGTATCATTTATTTTTATACAATTTTAACTGACATATTGTCGAAAAACTGTAGGTTGTAACAGACGCGGAAGCATTGATTAACTTTTGTAGGTTTTTTAAAGATTTAACAAATAAAGTGCGTAAAATGTAATTATTTTGACAGTGTTCATTAATATGTGAATCAGGTAGCATTTATTTGGGCCTGAATTCCTGCCTTGCCCGACGTCGGTCGCGAACGGTCGGTCGCGTACGTCAGCGACAAATACAGTAGCAACGTACGCGCCGCTGACGTCAGCAGCGTCGCAGTATGGTGCTATAGAACACAATGTATACTCGTATACGCGACCGACGTCAGCACGGGAGGAATTCCGGCCTTACAACGAATATTTAAATTATATCTGAGCTAAAAATAGCTCTAAAAAGAACAAAATATTTTCGTTAGTAAAATACTTAATTCAGAACCAATCTCTGTTAATAACATAAAGTTTACTTTGCCACACAAATGTGACTATAAATGTTATTGTTAAAACAAAAGTTAATGTCAACTGTATTGAGAAAATAAAATACTTTTAAACTGTACAATCATCGTATTTACTTGATCCCCCTTAACTAATCTCCAAACCTTGACATGAGCTAAAATAAACATGATGTTGATACCCTAAACTCGTTTAAAATTAAATCTAAGGCAATGCAAAAATTTTGCATGAAACCTAGGTAGAAAGATGTCATCATCAGCCGATTAATGTTCCCACAGCTGGGACACAGGCCTCCTCTCTAAGAGGGAATGGGCTATAATCCACCAGGCGGGCCCAGTGCGGATTGGTAGATGTCACATATCTTCGATTCTTTTGGTTCTAGGAAATGCCGATTTCCTCACAATATTTTTCTTCACCGTTTTGAGACCAGCGGTAATGAAATAAATTACACAAAGTAATGCGCTCAGTTCAGTCCACCAGTTACTGTTCTAAGTCGGGTATTTTTGCATGAAAACTAGGTAGAAAGATGTACGTCAACAAAGGATCCATAACTGGCTACCTCGTTGATTTAGTTTTGAGTCATGAGGTATAGCAGGGTTCGATTCCCAGGTCGCATAGTGTTTATTTACACACACATACATCTTACATTGATTAATAAAAAAATAGCCAGACTGAACTGAGAGTGGGCAGGCGACGTCGCACGGATGCATCCGGAGATATGGGCAAGGAGCGTCTCACACTGGACGCCTAAGGAAGGACAGCGTCATCGAGGTCAACCTCGGCGAAGGTGGCGTGACGATCTGATCATGTTTGCGGGGCTAACATGGCCGGAGATCGCACAAGATAGAGAGGTTTGGAAGAAGAAAGGGGAGGCCTTTGCCCAGCAGTGGGACACGGTGTAGGCTATTTAAAAAAAAAACATTAAAGGTTATTGGGTTCAATAATCAAGCATTTCTCAGTAGTAGCCACGGTGTCTGGATTTATAGACGCTTGATTGCAATAGGCCTTTCCTATTTAAACATAATTGGAAAAATGTGGGTGTATTATTAGGTTCACCTCTGCCTAGCCCTTCAGGGATAACATGCGTGATGTTATACAAGAGCATTCAGGCTGTCAAACCGTATTTAGAGGGTAGTTATATAAAGCTCCAAACTGTAGCCGATAGGACGCTCTAGTTATAATCTCAATTACCTCGTCAGCCTCTGTAAGTGGTAAGTTTGTAGAACTTTGAAGTTGAGCGTCATGAACTTATAACTTACAAGTTCATACTTTGCCGTGTACATTTTCAATAAAACGGCTAAAGGAACGATACTACACCATACTATATTGTAAGAGATCAGATCCCATCCCCGCCGGTGTTATCGAAGCGTATGTTGCGTAAGTACCTGCCGCGTGTATGCCCTAGGATACCTGCGCCACGCAGACGTGTCGTAATCATACCGATTTGTCATTTTATTCTTCCTAAACTCAGAATTTAGTAGTAGGTACCGACGTACTGATTGGATAGCACAATGCTAAACATTTGATTAACATTTGATTGGCAGGTAGGTATATAATCGAAACTTTTGAGAACTTAATGAGAAACAAGTGCAAACAATTTAAAAAAAAATGCCTACATTTCCCATACATGTGTATGTACCCTACCTGGGCCGTTTGGTTCCGTACATAAATAAATCCCTAACTTTCGTGAGGTGTAACGAATGCAATCCGCGAAGCGTACTGTGATCCGCTTAGCTCAAATTATAATAGTGGGAGGGTAAAATTTTGGCGGTAGCAACGCCTGCGACATTCCTTAGAAAGCGGGAGCGCGGGAATCAATAAAGGATTTCCTGGCGACTTGCCCACGCATGTGCGTGACGGCCGGTGTCGCGGCCGGCACAACCTCGCACCACCAGCGCTGCCGACGCGACTGCCAGCGAGCAGCCTCGTCATCAGCTCGCCTGCCACCGTCATCATACCAGCTTGCCGCTCGCCGGCCACTCCGCGCTCCTCGTAATACTATGCCGGATGTTGTCGTAGAGTGGCTCGAAGACGTTCGCATCGGTCGCTGACCATCAACCCTATGTATGAGCAAATAAATCTCAGTAATAAGTAGTAGGCCGCTGCGTTATTGGGCGTATGATTCGCGCGCAGCGTCAGTGCGGGCGCGGGGTAGGGTGCGAGCGCGGGGCGGGCGGGGCGGCGGGGGTCGGGTGCGCGCTCGGCGCGCGACTCGCTTGTCCTCGCCTGCGGCCCGCCCGCTCGACACCGGCCCCGGTCCCTACCCTGACTGACAATACACTCGATGACTCATGCACAAACGTACGCCCTGTGTCATACTGTCAGGAGAGTTTAGTGCCGTGTGTTGTTCCATGTAGGATCGGTCAGTGCTGTGTCGGTTGTCGTGTGCCCTTGTCATGTGGGGAGTGCGATGGCGCTGATGGACAGCATGTGTCCGCGGAGGCCGCTGGGCCTACTCGTCGCTCTGCTCGCGACCGCCGCGCTCGCCAACCAGCTCGAGGACATCCCGCACAATGAGTAAGTGCCAGTAGCTTCAGATAACCTACCACCCGTCGCTGATACACATTACCGTGTTGAACTTTTGACCGTTGGTAGAGTGTGTAGTAAAATTCCAAGTATTAAGATTGACTTATCACATTAATTGGTTCATTCCAAGAAATGTAGACAACAAGACTATTACTGGAGTGCATTGCCATTCAATAACTACATTAATAGCGGTAGAGAATAAGTAAATAAAACTATTTGCCGGGATTTAGATTTTTCCAGATTGAGATATGTTTGAACAGAATTTCCCACTCTAATTTTCACATATTTACCAGAAAGAAAATGTTACACAATCAAAACAGATGCCACATACAATGTACTAAAGCTACTTACAAATATTAGTTAATCAAAACACACCTGTTTTTTAATCTATTTTCAATAATCGTAACTACATTCGGAAAGCTTTTTCCATTAATTACTCGAAGAATGCTGTACCTTAGAAGCCTCCAAATTACCGTAGAGGAAAGCTTGTAAAACATTAATAAACAGCTTTTTAGGAAGGGGGGGTGATGTGGTGGTTCATGGAAAAACAATAAATAATCCATTAAAAAAACACATTAGTATTTACAAGGGCTTTAATGGTAACATCGCCTACGCTTTACTCCATGTATCGTAGTACAAACGACGAGTAGTATGCACGACATCCACTCGTCCTCAACCTCTACATCATCCAAGGACTCCTTGAAGACGGGTTACAAGTTTATTCCATCGTGTGTATATTTATAAATAGCTTTCATCGCAACATTTGATTTAAACTTAGATGAGTTTGTCAAATCGAGCGGCGAGATTCACTTCAATAGGTCTTTATCACTAAGATACCCTTTGATAGGTTCTATATCTAACTTGATATTACATTTAACATTTATATTTAAGTAATTTTTGACTGATAATATACTAATTTTGAATTTGCTCGACATATGGCCATGTTTCATAGCTATTGCGTCAACGAAACCGCAGCATAATTCGCGGAGATGACAGAAAGTGGTGAAAATTGACACGCAACCCACGACTGCCTACTTTCCTGTACATTAATCATATTATTTGTACCTGTTGCGACTATATTCGCGGCATTTTTTTCGTGTAATTCTTATGGTGATATTGTCATGGGGAACGGAGTATGACGCCCCTCTTAAGTTGTGGAGTTCATGATAGAAATTGGTTGCTTTGGCGTTTGTAGGCACGACTGAAACCCTGCATAGTTTAGACTTATTACTTATGTTCTAAGGTTTAGCCCATACTGTTTAGTATCTTTTTATATAATTATCTACTTGCAACCAATCCGGGTGGCATCTACGCGAAACGCTCCGTATTATTTTTAAGAGAACGTTTTCCAAATAAGCTCACAAGGGTTACACATTTCTAATAGCTTTTCAGAAACTGGGGATTTTCCACAAAGAATTTCTCAGTAGCAGCCACAGACTCTGGATTTGGGCACGATTAATGGGAATAGGCTCGCCCCTTGCTTGTAAAATCCCATAGGATTTAAACATAACTGACGAGATCTGGGTGGTATACTAGGTTCGCGTGATGTTATGATTCGATTGTCACTTACGTTTAACATAGCATGATGCCTTTATTTGCTAAAGGGGAAGCAGAAATGACAACATGTTATTCCGAAGGGGCGAGTTTTTTTGGCATTGATAGGACTTAACTCAAAACGGGATTTGCTAGTGATTCATTCCTAATAGATTGTCTCTGATTTTTTTATTAAATCATGAGGCATTCATTCAAGTACTGTATTTCTAACAAGAACACAGGATGAACCCCAATTCTCTTAAGGTGGAAGCTCCACGGTAGCCCGCGAAATTCAAATTTTCTTACTTTTTTGCAATTTACAGGCCAGTGCTACATTGTATGTTGATGAAAATATGATTCACGACTGTAACACGTATGTAGTTACAGACTTATAATCATTAAAATCATCAATACAACCCTCCAAATGCATGTAACTGTATTGAATGACTTTTCAGAAAAAGTCATTCAATACAGTTTCATCAACATATGTACAATCATATTTTTTTATACACTGGAGCTTCCACCTTATGGAAAGTTCAACTAGATTTTTGCCAATTTATCTACTAAATAACGGCATGGTTTTCGCAATGAATGACCAATAGACATCTCGGGTTCGATAAAATAATCACCCACATTTGTAGCAATTTCTATAGAGGACAACCGTCTATAAGAAAATTATATCTCAGATAGTATTCAAATCTTCATAAACTCTAGATAAAGCATAGAAACTGAAATAGAAACCGTTCAAACTAATACATTACAAATAATACTTTTTTTTTTAAATTGACTAAACAGACGAACACCAGCCATGTTTAATCGTAAATTGATAAAATATTTTAAAAAGGAAAAACGATGTCTATCATTTGTGTAATTTGGATTCAATATAGATTACATACTCGTAATTGCGGTGGGCACGCTATCTGTAGCTAGGTATCCACCTAGCTACAGGGTAGGTATTACATCCGTAATACCACAAAATACTATAATTGCTGTTAGTATGAACATACATAGATACATAGTAATTGTTGGATGTGCCTGTACATGTTGAACTGTATTGCTATGGGTACTTGGGTAGTAATTGATATTATTACTCTAAAAAAAGATGTTTTATTGTTTTACAAAGTCCAGACATATCAAGCCTCAAGAAAAACCAATTCTGCAAAAAAACTGAAATCTTGTAAAGTTGCATTTCAATCTGGAACTTATCAAAATTGGCTGAAGGTCAGACAGAGGAGACAATTTGGTTTAAAATGTAATAAAACGATTCCGCTCATGTTGAAGCATCATCATTTTATGATCAGTTCCCTGAGCTTGTCCTTACCATAAGCTTTTATAACAAAGTTAATATATTGTGGATTGAGATCACCAGAGGCATACGCATCTGTCCAATGTGTTAAACAAATTCAAATTAATTTATTGTTTATCACAGGTACTATATCAGTTCTTATGATAATCTAATCTAACTAATTAAATATATATAGTTTTTTTATTTTTTTTATTATTATTTATTATATCTATCTAATTTAATATAATCTAATTTACAACTTACATAATAACATTATGTAACTGCTATGGGTGAACTGTATGTGATTACGTGCAATTTCTGAAATAAAATGATTTATTATTATTATTTATTATTATTACATAAAGGCTCGTTGTAACATACTTATAAGATGTACATTTTTTTTTTGCTAGCCTTAAGTACATAGTGTCCCACTGCTGGGCAAAGGCCTCTCTATCTTGAGCGATCTCCGGCCATGTTAGCCCCGCAAACATGATTAGATCGTCACGCTACCTTCGCCGAGGTCGACCTCGTAGACGCTGTCCTTCCTCAGGCGTTCAGTGTGTGACGTTCTTTGCCCATCTCTCCGGGTGCATCCGTGCCACGTGGCCTGCCCACTCCCATTTCAGCCTGACTGTTTTTTTCCAACATCAGCTACTTGAGTTATGGAGCGCAGGGTGGTGTTTCTAACGCGATCTGTTCGCTTAACACCTATTATGCTGCGCTCCATTGCTCGCTCGCTGGCAAATCTTGAGTTTAGACTTATGTTGTTCAGTAAGTGACCAACTTTGAGCACAGTAGGTTAGAACGGGCAGCATGTACATGTCGACGAGTTTTCTTCTCAATGTTAATGGAAGCAAGAAGGATTTCGTTCCCATTTCTCCACAACAAACCTTCTCCATACTGTCAACCAAGTAATCGAAAAATACAACGAATTTAACAAACCGCTTTACTTGGCCTTCGTAGATTATGCCAAGGCATTCGACAATAAACACCATCAATCAGTCATTAAATGCCTTGGAATCTCAAAATGTACCACACACCTACATTGATCTCATTGATACTATATATCAAAGTAGCTCTGCGAACATCAAGTTGCACATTTCTGGTACAAAATTCAGTTTTGAAAAAGGTGTCAAACAGGGTGATCCACTCTCACTCAAGCTATTCACAAGCGCACTGCAGGAGGTTTTTAAAAAGCTGCCCGACTCTTGGTAGTCACGAGGCATTAATGTTAGCGTCCAACACTTAACAAACCTCCGTTTTGCCGATGACATCGTGCTTTTCTCCACATTAGCTCCAGAACTCGAAGAAATGCTCCAAGATCTGAGCGCAGCAATTCTTGAGGTTGAACTTTCAATGAACAGATCCAAGACCCATATTATGACCAACAGCACGAAACGTAGACGTAGACGGGCATTTATTGCAATATGTCGACGAGTATACTTATTTGGGCCAGATAGTGTCGTTCAAAAACAGGCAAGGCAAAGAAAAAATGCTTGGAAGACCTTCTGGGCCCTTAAGGAACATATGAAGGAAAGCCTTCCATTAACATTGAAAAGTACAATATTTATTTAACATAAAATCACTTTTCGTCCTAAGTCAAAAAAACAAATAGCTTTTTTCTTAAACTCCCACTTCAGAGCAGGCAAAGGAAACATTTTCAATAAAACGAATGTTGCCGAGGGGCCATCCTCTGTGTCTTGCACCCGGCCTTGCGATGCAGCGGTATGTAGGGCAGGACGTGCCCCGCAGCGCCAAGCAGCTTATTGACAGCCAATTACAGAACGATATTCAGTCCGCTTCCTACCCCGCTTCCGCCCCCGCGCCCTCTTCCGCTACCTAGAAGAATTACTGTAATGACGTTTCGCCGCGATTTGCTAAACGAAAAAGTTCACAAGTGACAGTTGAGAGTTCCGAGATGGATCAATTCGTGATAAATGGCGCCACATCCCGCCTGCTCGCCTACCCTCTGGCCAATCACACAATGAAGCGGTTGTAAAAACTTTGAATTATTAACGAGGATTTCCGGTTAAAGTAATTACGAATCCGCGCCACTGATTAAATGTATTGGGTTGTTTTATTAATGCATGTTACGATGTGTGCCGCTACGTGTGTTTGTGGATGGGTTCCGAGTAAAATATAATTAATTAGATAGTATTTATGAATGATTTATGAGGTTATACGTAGGTATGACCTCATAAACCTTCCTCCTTTTTTCTAGTTATCCAATGTCCCAACTTGTTGACAATTTGGTGTCTCTAGATATCTTCTCTGATTTCTAGTCACAATGTCAGTGATAGATAAGAAATTAAGTTTGTTGTTTTCATTTGTAATTAGAATAAGAATTTGCAACTATTTCAATAATTCTTTGGCTAGTGCTTATTATCTAACATGTTCATTACTAAAATATATTTTCCTTTGAAATAATGAAGTCAATTTGCACTCATCATTATACAAATGTGGGTTCGTTTATGGATGTGAACGAACGTGGGAATTTCATTCAATTTCCCCACACATCGGAGGGGAGAAAATCTTTTTATCAAGAGTGCAAATGTAAAGCTTAAACGAAATCAAAAAAATAGCAAGCTAAGGCCCGGAGCCGGCGAGCGGCGCGCCGCGTGATCACGCGCGCACACAAAGTCTATTAGCTATGTGCCGTATGGTATCTGCATTTTAATTTGTTTTAAACTCAGTTTCAGTTCAAAAACTAAACAGCAGTAAATTATTGCTTTCCAAAGACCAAAAAGCATTGGTTCTAAGCAGCTTACAATATAGGAGTGTTTAATCATTAATTGATTAACGGGCAGCTATTTATAGACTAATACTAATCTACACTTCATGGGATTCATGATGTGTAGCTGGAGAGCTAATTGTAGGTTAACAGATAACATTGATCGCTCGTACCATATTCATTAGACTATTTAAACATTCTTCTGTTAAAAAGAACCCTTCATCCACTAGTGGATGCCGCATATCTCCGAATTTTCGGTTCTACATGACATTCCGGTTTCCAACACCATGTTGAGAGAAGAGGTAACGAAATTAATTACATAAATTAAACAGCCTGCCTGGGATCGAACGTCGGGTGCAATTTGAAAACCAGATTTAACATAAACCACAGCAATGAGGGTTGAGAACTCACGTAGTCTAAAAGACAAGTACGTCTTTGAAATTAGTGCAATTTTCATAACTTGAATTCGCCAAATGAGCATGCGAGTAAATACATGGCTAAATGAACAATACTTTTGAAGTACACTACTTTTTACCAACCATTTCATCTGTATCACAGTCCATCCATCATTTCTTTGGTCTTCCCCTACTCTTATAGCTATCCACGTTCACTATCCGCCGATAATACTGAGGAAAAGTACTAATAAAAATACACACAAAAGTATATTTATGTAAAAAAAAAAAAGTTCTTCTCGCCATATCAGCTTAACTTATCTACATAAACTAAAACGTTGATTAAACGGCATGTATCAGAAAGTAAAAACACCATGGATAGATGAACAATACTTGCTGCCATATCTATCTTTTAATGACTTGTCTAACCTTGAGATCCACTTAACAAACTTGTGTCTATTAGTAGACGTTATCAATAACTAAAAATAAACGACACACTTTAGTGCTGCTAAAGTACAGAAAACAAAGCCGCGATCATCATCTGATGCCCTTATCCCAATTCATTTGAGGTCGGCGCATCATGTCTTTTTGTTCCATACTTCTCTATTGCTCGTCATCGTAGATCGTCACCACCTTTCTAGCTTAGCATTTTTCCTTTGTTTCTTTGGTCTTCCTCTACTCTTATAGCCACACACATTCATACTTAAAACTTTCCTCATGACAAAGACACGATGCAATGTAGGTATCGAGAGCATCAGAACCAAAACTACATTACAATGTAGACCAAGCCTTAATATTCAAGAGGTACGTATATTAAATATTTCTGAAACTAGAACTTGAAGCTCCGCCCGGCTGTTTCAACGTTATTACAATCTTTAAACTATACACACGCCTCTGGCGATATTAAATTAACTGGTATCCTTATCTCCAGAGATTTTTCTGATCTAGTAACACAGACATATTTTATGCCGTGATGTAGTTAATCTAAGTACTGGAATGTACTTCTATCTGTTTTATTTGAACGACGAACTAAAAAGAAGGCTCTCAATTCGCCGCGTATAACTACATATTATTTTAAAATGACCACGTACAACATTTTAACAGACTGTGGTCCGATTTAATCCAGTTTTTTTTTTTCTGCTTGTCAGTTCCTGTTTTCGTTGATTTAATTTTTTGTAAAAACCTGTTATTAAATTAACTGGTATCTTTATCTTTAGGTCTTCCTATAATATCCCTAGCCGTGTGGTATCCGGCAGAGTAGAATAGAACCAACCCATTACACTCACGGGTGTCGTATAAGGCGACTAATGTCTGAGGCAGAACACCTTGCGCCTCCTTAGATCAGAGAATGGGCAGCAGCATTTTCTGTTAGTCTTTCATTACTGCGATCTCCAATCCGCCTGCCGAGCGTGGAGATTACGGCAAATTCCTCTCATCATGGGAGAGACTTAGGTCCAGCAGTGGACGTTATGGGCTGTTGTAGTAGTAGTAGTAGTATAATATCCCTATAATCATCACTAGCAACGAAGGTACTAAGAGAATCAGTTACTCGATTACAATCGGCGTTTTCCACCTACGTTGACGTTTGATGCATGCCCGTTTTTCTAAGAGATCTTTGTCGCGTAACTGTACACTAAGGCACTATACTCCCACCACACATACAACGAGACCTCATTCATCCAGTCTATCTTAGCGCCTCGTCTTGCCCAGTACACTGGTCGTTTGTAAGCAACATGTGGGCTGCTAGCTGCAATATCCGCTCCCCACCCAGCGGCCGAGATAGCAGCGCTGTAAACAATAGCTTTATATGCGATACGGTCATAGTTGAGCGGATCGCAACGAAGCTCCTTGATACATAAAATAACACCACGCGTGTAATCCCCGAACAGCTAGGCAGAGGTGTACCTAATACCTAATAGTACACCCACATTTTTCCAGTTGTGTTTAAGTCCCGATAAAATGGGTGAAAGCCTATTCCCATCAACCAGGCACAATTTTAGACTCCGTGGTTAAACCCAAAAGGGAAACATCCGATAACTCTTTGCCCGACTTGGGAATCGAACGTATAATCTCATGTTCAGTTGTCGTGCCTTGCGACCACTGGATCAACGAGGCAGCTTTAGCACTTACAACACAGCGGTTGTATCTGTGGGCTTATAAGCGTGTAGTGTCAAGGTTCAATGCGTGGGACGCACTACATGACCCCAACCCACGTAGCACACGGCTCACACAAGTATTGAACATTATTTTGTTTCATAAATATTCAGAAAGGGAATGATAAAGCGTACACCAAAATATATGTAGTTTTTGTATGTATAATACAATCAAGGAAACAAATTAATAGGTTTAATTCAAGCGCACAGAAAGAAAAGAGGTGGCTGCTGAGATGGCGAGTAATAACGGTGAGACATTACGGATAATGATAGGTCAAGGTCAGAATCCATTTCGTTGATCAGATTGATTTTAGGGAACATACAAACTAATATTACAATTTGGTGACCTGTCGGCACTTTGCGTATCTGTCCGTGGGTTAGAGATCGATAATATTTATCTTTGAAATAGATTTATGATGTTTTTGAAGGTGAACTCACTGTTGCGTGTTAACAGCTTAAGGTTATGGATTAACCTGAAGCATTAATACTCATACTACAAACAATTTTATGTCTGTGCCTTGATTTTTGGTCGCACACTAGAATATTTGTTCATGCAGCTGGATATAAAGTATTCTATATTTTTATCCGGGTCTTGGTCTATTTCATGTCCATATCTCAAATTATTTGGAATCGGCGCAGCATGTCCTCTTCTTCCATAATGCTTTATTGGTCATCTTCTCATGAGTAGGTATCTCCTTTCTAGCCCAATCATCTTCCACACAGTCCATCCATCGTTTCTTTGATCTTCCCCTCCTTCTGAAGCCATTCACATTCCCTATCAAGCATGGTTAATACTGAGAAATAAATAGGAGTGGATTCAAATTTCGCTCATAAAAACATTTCTGATAGTTCACTTCTGGGCCCACTGACGCCGCTGGGTAATCAGATAATAGTTTTCAAACCTTCATCTCACCATATCAGGCTTATTTACATAAACATAGATCAAATTACAAAAACTTTGATTACATAGCATGTATCAGAGTGGTCTGGTCATATTTTACGAGTGTTGTACAGACCATAACATAACATCACAGGGGTTAGACAGAGGTATACCTTATTAGTACACCCACATTTCGCCAGCTATGTTAAAGTCCCATGTAATAGGGGGCGAGTCTATTGCCATCAACCGAGCACAACGGGATATCATCCGTGAGCGCGCGATCATGGCGCTTGCAACAGCGTCGAAATATCGGGAGCTAAAAATAAACAATAATCACTGAAGATATCACCCGTAAGTGACATTTTAGTTTAGTTAAATGAACCGTCATAGCTTAAAACAGTGTCCGTGGCTGCTACTGAAAATTCCTGATGAAAAAACCCAATAACACTTTGCCCGACCTGGGAATCGAACCTAGGACCGCATGCTCAGCTGTTGCGTTTGCAACCACTAGAGCAACGAAGTAGTCAGTGTGGTACAGACCATCAGATTTAATCATTACAATACCTACTCGATGCAAATGTTTGGGTCTACTGATTTTTTTCCCGATCATATTGTCAAAACATCATCACTACGAATAAATTCGAACGAGTTACGATTCTTAATTTGTGGTCCGTACTGGTTTACCATGCTCGTAATACAAAATCGGACAAACTAACCACGTTTAATTCTAGACAAATTTTTCCATTTTATATAATCATCTTTGCAAGATAAGCAAGTACGGCTATCTTTGCTTACTAGTTATAAAATGCTCATTTCTATGAGCGGTGTCGCCCCTCGACTAGTTCCCGAGATTGATCACAAAACTTTGTCTAGACATATCGTAATTATATAGCCTCGTTCAGAGCTCTTAAGGATAATATAAATGAAAGTTCCATTAAAACTTGTCCAGTAGTTTTAAACATTGCTAAGGAAAAACGCGCAAATGTTGTAGTTTTGAGTTCGCTCCTACTAAGTGCTTTGGTCGTATGGTTCAGTTTTAACGTAAGGAATGGTTAAATACGGGAGCTAAGCAACAATAGAGCTTATTTAATTACTACTTACTAATACCATCATAGTTGGGAAAAGGCTAGGCAGTGATGAAGATGATTATCGTATATAGGTGACATTGTCGGACCAAAAATCCTCCAATTTGTGTCGTAATACGTGATACGATCATCTTAAGCAATTAGGCAGCTGTATCTGCTACATACCATTAATTATTACAATTTTTAACCACATACTCGTATAAACGATGATTGAAAAATCTATAGTTAACCAGCTGACGATGATTTCATTGAATTCTGCTGTGGAAAAATGCAAATCCTTTTTGATGGAGCATTTTCACAAGATTTTGTATACATGCTTTAAAAAATCGCAAACATGAAACAAAAAAGGGTTTTATTTTTGGGAATGACATTCAAAACGTCAGGGAAATTAAATTTGCCTAGCCAGTTAGGTATAGTAAACTCGCTAGAATTTCCAAATACCGCTTTATCTAATACCTTTAAACGAGCAATTCTTGTACATGTATGCATATATACAGGGTGTAAAAGACCTAATCACGAAGCCGTCAACCAAGCATTCTGTACATCAAACTAAGTAACTTTACGCAAAAATTATTGCTGGGAAATGACTTTTTTTTTTGGGGTGAAAAATCATGTTTTGTGGTAAAACTCAATGTAACGCATTCAAAACATTGTGCTGATGGATGGATTGAATAGTGGGCCGGGGGCCGTGGAGGTGTTTAAAGTAAAAATCTAATATTAAAAACTTGTAAAAAGTTGGAATTTTGACCCCCGATATCTCCGTAACTAGAAGGTTCCCAGGTATGGTGTAGAACAAAAAAATGATCGCAATGACGAGTACAATACGTACCTTTCGTTTTCGTAAAGAGGTGTTTTACACCCTTTATAATCTGAATCTCGGAAACGGCTCTAACAATTTTCATGAAATTTAGTATGCAGGAGTTTTGATCTAGCTAGATCATAGATCATCCGGTCATCCAGATATTTTCAATTAAAATTATTAATAGACTAACGTATAGTAACAATACACTCCGTCCAATAGAATTGCTTTAACATAAAAGCACTATAACTAACAACAACCTTTAATGACGGTATTTAAGTCCGTGCCAGTTACAACCCTAGCTCAATTAACTGTTTCGTAGAAGCGTAGACAATTTGCACAAGCGACGTAGGCTCGTAGCACCGTAGCACTCGTAGCATCTCGTAGCGTTCAATGTGCTACGCTGTAGTTGCACTGTGCGGTGTGTACCCAGTCCGATATTCAATGCGGGTAGAATATTAACACTGTTCTGTTCTTGTTTTTTTTTTAAAGCCTTTCAGATGATTTAAATTAATCTAAATATAGACTAGATGCACATGAAAATATTACCTTAACTTTAAGCTTAAAAGGTTTTAAAATGTATTTTGCAGTAGATTTTATTTTTATGATAACATTAGGGGTAGGTTTAAACTAATATAAAAGCGAACGTCATATTATCATTTGGAACACTTGAATATTTAAATTAAAGCTGAACGTTTCGCGTAAATGAAGTTAATTCAGAGTACAAATTAATTTGGTTTATTTTATCTGGTGGATTGCGGCTTATCAATGATTGGCCGGCACCACATGCGGTAAACGTTTTAGTTAAAACTGACTGAACCATAAAACGTTTAATGTGAATTAAACTGATGACTGTTCAACTCTTAACGCTAACTGCTATGAGTAAATATTTAGATTAGCTCAGCTATACAATTGAACGTTCAAAACCAAAAACTAGAGCTAAAAAGAAGCAATCAACTAAAACTAATTGAGACATAAATTAGACGTTTGTCAATTAAATTGGTTTTTATTGTGGCTGGTGAGTCGCAGGTGGCGAACAAACAGGCAAATGAAACTAGTTATGATCTGTTTCCACAACGTAAATATTTGCAGAGCGGCATGCGGCGCGGGGCACATGTCAAAGGCGCCGGCTCCGGTATTGATCTAGAGCGGGGCGGGCGGGGGCGCGGGCGGGTTGCGGGAAGCGGGGCGCGGGACGCCGCTCGTACTACGGACTCGGAGGCTGCCTTACGTAAGGGCGCAGCGCGTCTGACACCCCGTCTGCCAGCACTCGCCGACACTGATTAATAAAACAACCGTTATCGACTCACTGCAACCGAGACATCATCGGCTTCTATCTCTAATTAATTTACTTTGGCACTTAATTGAATAGCTCAGCTCCTAACTGGTATCGATCGCTTTAATATTCAAAGAAACTTAAGGGTTCATAACAGTTCCTTTTCAACACTTCCTAGAAGTAGGTAGGGAGAGAATTGGAAGGAATTTTCCTCGACACTCGTCCTTTTAGGAACACCATCGTTTCTTGTTGAATCATATTAAATTAAAAGGTACTCGGAACGATGAACCCTAATTAAACAGCAATCATAAATTAGATAAGTAATTTAAAAGGTCGCTTTGATGTCGCCGATTGCTCAATTTTCCGACGTTTCACTAAGTCCCAGTATTTTAAACAGAAATTTGTCATACGCAAAGGAATGATATTAAATTCAGGTGAAACGTAAATCGGTTTACCCCCGCCCGGCGACGAAACCCTATGCTCAGCGCCAGGGTTAAACCGATTACAGTAACAAGATATTTTAAGCGGATCACTGCAGTGTTGAGACCCTTTCCTTCGTTTTGTACACTAATCGCATAGTAGTAGATACACACGCACAAACCACCTCTTGTGAGTTCATTGAATTAACGTGCAAATACAACATAGCCCTGGATCGTTTTGTTAGCAATTAAACCATCGCGATTTTTTTTAAAGAAGGCCCTCGACAATCATAACAGTCTTAAAGAGATTTGTTGAAGATGCTGTGCGGTCCTTGTAACCCGCGTTACGGGCCGGAGACGGCGCCGGCTGCGTGGCGCGCACCTGGCGGCCACCGAAACGAACGTTTTAAATAATTCTAAATTCCGAACCGGTGCCGGTGACGGCCGAACTTGGGCGAACAATGCCCGCGAAACATTCCCTGATTGCTAATGAGGACATTGTGGAACAACTTGAATTAAACGAAACGGAATAACGAAATAAGAACGAAGTTTTGCCCAAAAATTCGCTGAACCGTTCTCGTCTTTTACATTTCCTTTATTATTACTTATGTTATCAGGGAGATCTTTAAATAATAGATAGGGACGTGATACGGTCAGAAAAGGAATGAATAAAAGAACTCGAAAGCGGCAGAAAACATTGCAAACGACTCCGAAGACATTTTGATAAAGTACACAAAAAAATCACTCCATTAGCTATCTACGTTCTACAGGGAAGTCAAACCCTTATTATTTTCTTCCCAGTTACTTATTCCATATCTGTGATAAAAAGATCGTGACAATATATTCAAGGTTCAGGAACCCTTAAAGGATGATAAAGCAATCTCTTTTGAAATAAACTCTCAAAGTTGAGACATTGCATATTGTAACTTTGAAGCAAAATATGAAACGATTGAAAGTTATTCTAATCTTGAGAAGACTTGTAGCGAACCGTTTATGACATAAGGTCTAGACGTCGTCTCCTCGTGCTTCATTTCGGTGCAGCGCAGTTTCCATCGATTTCTCATCACAGGGACTGCTCAGGACAGGGATAATCCCGCATAGATAGACTGGTTTAAGCTCAACTAAATACTAAAGGACGGAGAAGCGGTATATTATATATAAAAATTGGACTTTTTTAAGTCAACTCTTAGAATATCTTCTATATTTAAGGAGCTTTATTTAGCCTCACCTAAAATACACACATCAAAAGTATCTAGGGATCAACATATATTTTTGCAATAACTTTTCTCCTGATTGATATTAATTAAAATTTTCTTTAAGGATTCATCAAATAAAGTGTTTTCGTTTGTCACAGTAACGATAAACCAAGTCACCTTTGCATTAATAAAGAAATTTGCCATTTTCCTAATAAAGGGATTTTTGACATTTGAACCACTAACATTAAAGTTCGAAAAAAAGACTGAAATAACAGTTTTCTTTAAAATTTTATTGGGTAACTTAAACAATTAATAATCTGTGTTTCTACCGCGAACACTAACAACACAAGAACATCGGTTTGGCATACTCAAAATGAGTTCATCCAAATCACGCTATGGAATGGCCGCCCATGTTCGTTGCAACAACAAAAAAAGGTCTTCTTGCGACTGGATACCCTCCATATTCGGCAGAGCTCTTCTCTGTAGCATATCCCATGCATGCTCAATCGGGTTCAAGTCTGGCGACTGAGCAGGCCAAGGCAGGACATTGATGTTAGCTGCGGCGAGAGTCTGTCTTACAACTCTTGCGGTGTGCGGTCGTGCATTATCATGCATTAACTGAAATAAGGGACCGATTTGCACTTGTAGAGGAACGATGACGTCTGATACAATCGTCTCAGCATAAATTTGAGCGTTGAGGTTGCCTCTGATCCAAATCAACTCAGTTCTTCCGCCGATCCAAATACCCGCCCATACCATGATGGTTCCACCACTATAAGGATGGACTTCCTGGCAGGATTTTAATCGCTGTTGGCGTCCAGGGGTTCTCCAGTGTCGTATACGTCTTGTATCCGGTCTCATACCAAAACGAGACTCATCAGAAAAGCACACGAAACGCCATTGTTCTTCTGCCCAATTTCTGTGTTCAAGAGCCCATTGATATCGAATCCTACGATTGTGCATTGCTATAGGTGGTACCCGTAGCGGTCTTCGGGAATGAAGGTTCACTTCATGCAAGCGGTTTCTGACTGTTTGGTCGCTAATTAAGTTCCCTGAAGAGTGATGAAGCCTCACGGCTAACATCATGGCGGTTATTGTTGGAGCTCTTCGAGTTAAGATTTGAATGTATCGGTCTTGTCTCCGTGTGGTGCAGCGATACCGTCCTCCATGGCGCTCAGCCACGGTACCAGTGCTTCGGTAACGTGTCCAAAGTCGACTGATAACACTCTGACTTGTATTCAGAGCTAAAGCTACAGTACGTTGCCGGGAACCAGCTTCTATCATTCCCACGGCTCTGAGCATTTCTTCCCTGCTTAAATGACGTCGCCGCTCCATAATAACGTTGGTTTTAATCAGTAGTAGGGAAACAGTAGCACTAATAATGTCTTCAATGCGTTGTATGTTTTTATAGGGAAAATATTGACAGCTTATTTTCATCTTTTACTCGAATTTGATTGAGAGTTCCTGATTCAAATTATGAAATGCACCAAAAAGGATCCATATAAATTTATAAAATCATAAATTTATTACAAAGCCACATCTCAATCTCAAGAAATCCGCATAAAAATGCTTGATCCCTAGACATTTTTGATGTGTGTATATTTGTGGTTACGTTTTCATATTCGGAATAGTTCGAAGTCACATACTCTCATTACTTCAATAATTAGTATATATAAATAAAATTGTGCCCGCGTAACTTTATTTACTCTAAATTCTTTGCACTCTATTTTATTTCATATTTGCACGCAACAATGTGTAAGTGCCGAATGCTTTCATAGCCTAAATAAAGTTTCTGAATTGTGATAGACTTAATTAGGTCACACCGATTGGTCTAAAAGTACTCTTGGCAACTAATAAATCCATTAGTAAATAAGTTAGACGAAAAATACAAAAAGTGTAAACGAAATTACTTTATTTAGCTTTTATTTCGTCTTTCAATGTGACTGTACTCTGTGACAACCCTTTCGAGGTGAAACAAAAGACAATGCATCAAAACCAGAAAAATCACGAGTCGACGTAACGGGAATCGACATAGCGGGAATGATTCGTAGAAATGTGTGGCTGATTCGCATAAAACTGAGCTACAATAAGAATGTGTAAATGTTTCAGTGGGGTACTTCCGATGAGAGAGACCCAGACTGCCACGAGTAGTATTTTAAAATAGCAATGTCGTAAGCTATTCCTGAACCTGAATGGACTCACACGAACTGTTTTATTCCTTACTTTATATTTTCGAGCGAATGTTAACCTAGTTTGAATGCATATATTAGCACTTTTATCGTTAGTGGCTATTCATATTTCCTGAGAGCATAAAACTGCACTTGGTTAGCTAATGGTTATATGATTGCCAACCTGTCATTAAAACTTTTTTGCCTTATGTATTTACCGTTTATGTTTGACTTGTGCAGCAATGTGAATATGAACTATGCTTTCTTTTATACTATGATTTCTAAGACCTCGTTTTAACCAAAGCGATCGTCACACGCACACGCGACCGTTGCGCGTCGCGTTCATATTTTTCAGCAAGCCCGGATGTTTATTCACCAATGAAGATAGCCTCCCGGTTTTCTGAACAAATGAGGGACACGTGAACGCGACGACCGAGTATTTGTGCAACCGGTCGGTTAAGACGTGAGCAAACGGTCCAAACAATATAATTGCTTAAGTAATTAAAATAAGATTGCTTAAATGGTTTATTAAAACGGTAAAGTTTTAGTTATTATTAAAAAAAAACTTATACACATTAATGGTAGCTATCAAAACCTTTACAGTGACGACAAAGCGCCGGCGGCGCCAGGTATCGAGACATTCATTAAATTGGTTTCATCCTGTGACAACGGCTATACATTTGTACGCTGTTACGACAAATATAAATTGTACGCGTAAGCTTCTACCGAATGAGGGGTGCCTGACGAAGTGGAAAAAAATGCTTAACCTGCTTCCCAGATCACATTTACTTCTCCGTCACAGACTTATGATAAATGTTAAATTATTCTCTTAGAATTGTGCGAATTTGTTTCCTAATCTTATTTTCTACTTGTATTATCGTTGTTGAAATACTGATACCTTTAATTAAAATTGTCATCTTTGTTACAGAGTCAAAAACTGGGCGCTGAAATTCGGCGTCGACTTATGGGAGTTCGGAAGGCATTTTACGAAGATGAATCAAATTCAAAACGTAAGTATAACCCACACAAATTATATGATCGTTTCTTTTTACATAATAATAAAGCTACGTCAAGTTCTGCATTCGTAGTAAAAGCCGCACATGAAAATCGGACTGAAAAACAAAAAAAAGTTTCCATTTCCTGAGAGTTGTGCGTGGAGGTACGTGTGATGTTTCTCTCTTGAAGGCGGCGAGAGAGCGTGGAGCAAGTAAGCCGGATCGCCGGTCCGACGCGTACGTACAAAAACTACGAGTCCGCTCTCGTGGCGCCCCCTAGCGCCCCAAACACCCCCCGACACCCCCTGGCACCCCACAACCCGCGACCCAGTTACGTGTCCGACCAGAGATAGGGATATAGCGAGCGACTATTACTAAAGCATGGTATTAGTCACTTATCGATGCATCTTGATCGCTTAATGGTTTCAATTAGATGCTATTCGTAATATTTATTATGTGGGGCCTTTTACTAGTTTTGGTCGTGTTTGGGCCGCCCCTGCTGGAATAAGAAAAAAGATCTTTAAAATAATATGTATCTACTGTTTTTATGGGTGGTTATTTTATCATTTGCATCATCATCATGAGATCATTAATCTGTAGCACTGAAAATCGGTCAAGTGGGCAAACAGGGCTAAATTAGAAAAATAATCACTCGCTAATAAAAAATAATTGTAAGCTACTGAAAATATCGCGTCGTTTTCATTCGAGTATATATTTACTGTGAGCTTCTCATCGCTATAACTTAAAAGTTAAGAAGGTAGTTTGAAAAAAACTGAAACACGTTATTTGTCTGTAAAATTATTTATTTAGTCTAGACACCATTCGGGTTGTGGAACGACTTTTATTACGCTAGCTATGTATGTATATGAATATTCCAATATAATGAGCATGATACTACTCTCATGTTACTGTACCTACTTTCAAGGAAATTCAATTTCCTTTTGTGTATTAAACGACAGTGAACTTTAGTTATGTCAAATACCATTAATTTATCAACTTTTTACTTTAAAAACTCATGATGGATCACTCTATTTTGATATGGCAAAAAATATGCAAATGCGTACCTTATCAATTTAAGCTTTGTTCGATTTTGTACTTGTTTACTGTTTTTACATTGAACAATTTTTGCTCATGAATACCTATTCCCTGCTAATATGATGAATCTTTGGGCGCTATTAGCTTACTGCGAAAGGAAGGATCAATCAATCAATTGAATTAAATCCGGGGACAGTAAGGACACCAGTAACTATAGGCCCGTATCCGTGTTGCCGGTTTTCAGCAAGGTGTTTGAAAAGATAATGCTCAATCAAATGCTTAACCATTTTAACACCAATAAAATATTACACGAGCAACAGTATGGTTTCACCAAAGGACGTTGTACAACTGACGCCGGTGTTACTTTATTAAAACACATATTTACTGCGTGGGAAGGGGCACAAGATGCCATAGGAATCTTCTGTGACCTTTCGAAGGCATTTGGTTGCGTAAATCACGAAACCCTGATCTTGAAACTTGAGCATTACGGTTTAGGTAAACTTGCGCTCAGTTTAGTAAAATCGTATTTGAATGATAGACAGCTGCAGCAAAAAAAAAATGGAAAAAAAAATGAAAAAAATGGAAAATGAAAAAAAATGGAAAGAAAAAAAAAATGGAAAAAAAAAAAAATGGAATGGAATGGAAATGGTGTGACCTCAATGGGTTTAAAAGTAAAAATGGGTGTACCACAAGGTTCGATATTGGGTCCCTTCCTCTTTTTAGTGTATTTATTTATTTATTTATTTATTTAAGGAAAAACAAACAGTAGCACAATAAGAATTAGTAACAAAAATTTAAATATTAAATTTTAAAACAATTATGCTACCCACAACGTTTACCACAGAACACCGTTTTTTTTTTTCGTATATTAATGACCTACCCCATTTGTTTAACAACCATCCGTATATGGTGTTGTTTGCTAACAATAATACTTTAATATTTAGAATCAACAGACGTGCCACTAATCTTGACGACGTAAATAACGCCCTACTGCAGGTCCACAATTGGTTTACCGCCAATAATTTAGTACTAAATGGGAAAAAAACTAAGTGCATTAGATTTGCTCTACCAAATGTCAAAAGTAGTGATTGTGACATAATATTGAATCAAGAGAAACTAGAATGTGTCGATAAAACGGTTTTCTTGGGAATCACGCTCGACTCAAGGTTACAATGGGGTCCTCATTTAACATCTCTTGCAGGACGGCTGAGCTCAGCAGCATATGCTGTTAGAAAAATCCGTCAATTTACTGATATTAATACCACGAGGCTAGTCTATTTTAGTTATTTTCATAGTATTATGTCATACGGTATTTTACTATGGGGACGGGCTGCAGACATCGAGTCTATATTTATTCTGCAGAAAAGAGCCATCAGAGCCATTTATGAATTACGTAGACGCGATTATCTAAGAGAACTGTTTAAGGAAATTAATATCATGACAGTACCTTGTCAATACATCTATGAAAATATCACGAAAACGAAAATAGTACGTTAGGAAAAATCTGCATTCATTCAGTAAAAGAAGTGACAGACACCACTATAGTACTAGAAATAGGGACCGACTAGTTCAGCCAGGTTTCAGGCTTGCTAAAGTAGATTCATCTTTCATGGAGACTGTTTGAAATGTTACAATAAAATACCTCCCCACATTCTTCAACTGAACGAGACGAAATTTAAATCTTGTATAAAACGCACACTATGTATAGGTACATAGCGTGCGTTTAGCATATTATAAGTTGGTGGATTACATTGATGATAAAAATGCTTGTCTAAATGCTGGTCCTGCTCCACAATCATAGGGGCAAACTAATTGATTGTACTGGTCGGGCATTATTTGAGTTTATCGACACGCAAAGAAGAAGAAGAAGAATTGATTCCCATGTAGATTGTGCAAGCTGCAGAAGATTGTAAAAATATACTTGCATTGTGTAGATTCCAGTTCTTAGTATTATATATTATAATTGCAGAGCACATGTGTGAGTACTTTGTATTGTTCAGCCACCATTTGCATTTAGTTATCTTTCATTGACTTGAATATTTCTTGGTGGCTGAGAGAATGTCATGCTCACTCAAATGTCTATGGTTGAGTTGAATGGCGCCGATACACGCGTCATGTTCGTGAACGGGCGCTGTCAGTTGGGACTGGTCATCTCTTCGCTGCCAGGGTTCATTTTAATTCGTTTATTGTTAAATTGTTGTCTTTTTTACTCTGGACGCTCTTAATGTGCACGTTTTTCTACATCGTTCTCACATATATGTATAATTTCAAAATTAATGAAGTAACCAAGATTTTGTAACAATATTCTGATTCAAAAGAGTGTCCATGGAGTTTCTTGCCCGTTCTTCTCCATAGAGACCTACGCTAGGGAATGGGCAACTACAGTACTTTCTCAAGTTTTTATGACTTGTGACTGGGACTGTAGCTTTGGTTTTTTATTTGTAATTTTGACATTCAAAAGCAATAAATAAATAATCAAAATAAATGCTTTGAGTTTTGAGTTTGAGTTTGAATTGTATTGATTAATCTCTAAAAAGCGCTTACTGAGAAATAGTTTAGTTTGGGTGATACGTTTAAAAGTGAGATCGAAAACGTTTTACAGAAGTAACACCGTGGTTACGTATCATCAACCACCGAGCCTTTTTCCCAACTATGCTGGGGTCGGCTTCCAGTCTGACCAGCAGCAGCAGAATGGTTGACTGATGGACTGGTTGTCAGACTTTAGGGCCACTGAGTACTTATCTTGACTGTCAAATATCTACAAATAACAGCCGGGACGTTAACGTGCTTTCCGGGGCACGAAGGAAACTCGGTATGTAACAGGTCACCCATCCACGGACTTACCTAGGCAAGCGTGGCTTAACCTGAAGATCGACCCGAGCAGTTGTTATTATTTAACCACTAGCTCCTCACCGCTGCGGTTACGTATTGTCCGTTGTAATAAAATAATCAAAATTCCTTGTACATCGCGCCGTCCGAGTAATAATGTGATGTTTCGCGGAAAACTTCGCCATCGCAACTTATTCAATATTAAAGGGCTGGTCGACCCCCTACCCTGTACCCTGTGCCCTGCCGGTACCCTGCCCGCTATCACTTCAATAAATCATTTATATTATTAACTTTCCTATTTATTTATTAGCTTCTCTATTGTTGTTGTTCACTACTACGTGCCTTCGCTTCTATCTAATGTAGTTTCTTTATTAATGTTGCTTGTACTTACTGATAATTAAACCTTTTTGGGTGATTACTCTGTTGATTGACTTAATTGTTGTTAGGCGGAAAATAACAGTATTTCAGGAAAATTATATGGTTTTTCTTGGAACTGCCAAAATCTTGGTGAAAATCCGCGGCTTTCCACCCTGGCGGAAATCAGATAATCTACTCGTAGTAGATATAATCTAATCTATGCAATACGCATTGACTTTATTGTGTTTATTTTCAAAATAATTTGGTGGACCCAAATAAAATCTACGAACATACATAAAGGTACGTATGTGAGAACGATATAGGCGGTAGCTCGCGAGAGTCACGACACATTAATTTCTTCCCTTGTGTCTGTTGTTTACCTTGCCCCACATCTCACAAAGGGAGACGAGTGACCTAAACCCACTACTCTGTGAAGGTCCAGGCCTTCACTATTCACTCTACAATCAAATTAGGTTAAACTGTGCGCGGCCGCCAGAGTGCGCCAGTTACGGATCCGGCCCCACAGCCCACAGCCCACAGTGACACTCGCGCTTCAAAACATTACAAGTGGACAATTGAAATTAGCGGAGTTTGTTAAGCTTCGTCTCTTAATTTTATTAAGGTCATTACTGTTAGGGTTTAATTAGAGGTAATCTTAATTTATTGTAGCGTTGTAGAACTAATGTCTGATACGCAAGACAATGTTTGAGTATATTGTAGACGATATGGGTTTACCTGTGTGTAGCTGTATGTCTGTCATGTTTTCCTTTGACGGTTCGTTCTGTTTAATTATTGAGAAATCAGAACGCAACTGCGTGGACGTCCGCTCTTTGAAATGATGAGAACATGTCTAATACCTACTGTGTAAACGTAGAAGTTTTGAATAACCTACCATCCAGTAAAGTTGATGAAACGTAAAACATAATATGCATCGGAAGTTGCAGATGATCAACTCTCTACGCAATATTAAAAATGACGATGAAAATATTTCAAAACGCATTCACTGCTGCAATAATCTGATTCAAAATGAAGTTTTTCAGTGAAATGAATCTTCAGCACGCTCAATCTCGACATTCTAACGAGAATATGAAATTCCAAGATGGTCGGCTGGCTTCGCTCTTGCCTTTCGAAAACTTAAATTTCATTAGTAATACATTTTTAATGAATCGCTGCTACTTATTAAAAGTTTGGCATTTTTGGCAAGCCGTCGCAATTAAAATTTAGTTGGTGAGGATGACACTTTGTCCCCAGAGGTGAATTACCTGCGTAATACATTTTACCGAAAGCTTCATTGAATAGGATGCATGACATCATCGCTCTTTTAAACTAAATACAGAGGCAATTACTAGATTTATTCTTAAAATGATTCAACGTCAAAATAAGCAAACTAAGTGGCTAAGTAACATGAAGAATTACTTTGAACTTCAAAACACAGAAGAGTAAATATGTACACCTTAAACACACATAGGGACCAAATAGTTGAACAAATTTATATAACAAAATTTCTTGGTATTACAATTGATGAACATTTCACCTGGAAGGATCATATTGATGAAATATGTATTAAAATAAATAGATTTGTTTTGGCTTTGAAAAAAGTTAAGGATGAGACCTCCAGACAAACTGCGTTAATGTTATATCACGCCTATGTTAGTTCCAACATTATGTATAGAATCATTGTCTGGGGAAACTCTTCTGAAGTTACTAGGGTGTTGTTAGCACAAAAAAAATGCATACGCTCAATCTTCAATATGGACTGGACTGATTCTTCACACACCACCCACCCACCACACAACCTTCTCACAGTTCCTTGTATTTATATTTATGAAATTGCAAAATTTGTCAAAACTAACTCTTCACTTTTTTAACTGAAAAATAATATTAATAAACGTTCAGTAACACAGTATCTACTTACCATGCCTATACCTAGGATTGAATTATTTAGACGTAATTGTGTATAATTATATGGCTCCACTCATCTTTAACTCGCTACCTAATTTTATTACTGATTTTCCGTACAGAAAATTCTGAAAAAATGGCTTATTTTACATAGCTTTTATTCCTTAACTGAATTTCTCAAAAAATCTAATTGTCAATCTTACCATTACCGGAATGTATTGTAGAGAATTACCTAAATTATAATAATATGTTGTTGTGTTTGTATATTAGAAAATGTTTTATTTTCCTTCTGTTAACAATTTCTTTGTTTGGTTTTAGTGTTTAACAGCAAAATTTTGTTTTGTATTGAGTAACTTCTAACACGCTTAGTTACCAAATTTAATGTTTGTTTCACAATCAGTTATTGTTTTGAAATTAGCATCTAATTCTTTAATGTTTGCATGCCAATTTTATGGCGAAATGTGTCATTGCACTACATATTATTTTTACTATCTTTTGTACCACATTTACTGCAAATAAATAATTTTGACTTTGACTTTGACTTTGACAAAATATGAAGTGTTCATTAGCATATTAAGTAGAAACACGTGCAAATAAAAGATATAGATCTTCTACAGCTATCTAAAGAATCCAAAGTCATACAAGAGTAAAGTGCGTACTAGCTGGGGAGCGTTTGTTTTCCCGGCCCATTGTAGTCCGCAATAATAGCAACGAACACCTTTCATTCTTTTTAAAACTTCTGCCAAAGGAGAAAAACGCCGTCCTTGCGTTACATATCGGCGCTCACCTTTCTGCTCGTATTTTTCCGTGTAAAGAGGAAAAACCGAAACCTTTCTCGTTGTCTTTATGCTTGTGAAACCTGTTTTAAAACTCTTTGGTTTGGTTTTTTTTAATGAAGAATTTTGATGCTACTTGAGCTATGTACTAAATGGACAGGATCTCGGATTTGGATTTTTCATGCAACCTTGGATATCCAATAGATAACAAAACTACCTGGGTAAAATTACTCCTTACATTATTAGGACTTGTCCATATCATTTGTAGTAGGTAATGGGTTTTTGGTCCATAGGGACGTAATAGACCTTCTGCTGCTAAATATTTAATTAAAACTAGACTTTTACGTTGCAATATTTTTTGAGGGATACAGTTTTCTTTTTCATAGGGTATATACTTCTTAATTAAATATATTCTATCACTGCTTTTTCTAACTATAATAAAATACTTAAGTAAATATTTCCTTTTTAGTATTTTCTTGATGAATATTAAATATGAACATTGTACATGAAAATATCTTCCTACTTAAATATTTATGTAACATTTTTCTTGTTAAAAATTAAAAGCATCTTGCAACTACTTTGTATTTTTTTAAACATTTTAATTAAATAATTTGAAAAGTCCATTGCTTGCCTAGGTTGGTTTGTGGATGTGAGATCATTTACATACCAAGTTTCCTCCGTGCCTCGGAAAGCACGTTAAGCTGTTGGTACCGGCTGTCATCTGTAGATCTTTGACAGTCGTTACAGGTAGTCAGTGGCCCAAAAAGTCTGACAACCAGTCTTACCAATGGGTATCGTATTACCCAGTATTAACTGGGTTGTGGAGGTCAGATAGGCCGTCGCTCCATGTAAAATACTGGTATTCAGCTGCATCCGGTAAGACTAGAAGCCGACCCCAACATAGTTGGGAAAAGGCTAGGCAGATGATGAATTTAAAAAATCAATTTCAACGAGTTCATGAAATTCTTTTCACAGTTGCTTCTAAAAGTATTCAAATCTCCTTCTATAAAGTAGGAGGAAATAAACGAATACAATGTAATAGAACCTCCCCACTGTCCCGAGGGTTTACCAATCACACAGAAACAATAGAGCCGCGGTCGGCCTATTACTGAAGTTAGTGTCTTCTGCGAAAACTTGTAAATCAATATTCAGTAACAAACGAAGCAACTTTCATTGTGTTTCAAACATAAATTTACACAAATCACGGAACATATAACTGGGAAAACGTCACCATCTTCCGGCCCTTGTCCCATGTTACTTGGGACAACATAGCACGTTCTTTGCCAAAAATTCGGTGGGACAAACATTTTCCATAAAACAACAATAGATTTTTTTCAAGATCAAGTCCATCATGTCGACATACAGGGTGTGAACGTATTCGATCGGGGCTCGTCCGTGACCACCGCCATTATTTATTTCCATCCTATGTATTCGGAACAGTTGAGAGGCGCGCCCACCTAATATATTTCCCATCGGCTCGTGTTTTGGAATTCGCTTAGAATTGTACAGCACACAAGGCGATCGTGCCCTTTTCACTACATATTTTTTGTTCGCAAATGGAGTTCCCTTGTGCGTAGTACGAACAAATGCGGCCGGGCGGAGTGGAAAATCCTGTCCGGTACGAGCAAGAAACGCCGGACCGACGAACCGGCCACCGACCGTGACGCCGCGTTTTTACTGCTGATATTTAACGCAGTTGATTATTCAACTGTCCCAGATATGGGTTTATCATTTTTTTGTGATGGACAGCCACATAAGCAAGGGATAGCTGAACCTATAATAAGCGTTTGTCAGATATATACAGGTGTACGCCGTTATAGCGTTCATACGTACGCATTTTATTTTTCAAAATACATATAACGCGGTTACGTGGCTCTTATTAGTATACTCTTTGACCGATAGCATTCCTTCTTGAATGGCTCAACGCATACCGTACACAATATGTGTATAAAGATTCTAATACCCTCAGCATATTCTCCGTAATACGGCTCTTCAGAAACCATATCCGCAGATGAAGCAGATCAGCCACCTACATTCCTGTGGTACGTACAAGTTCGTATAGTACCGCGACCGGTGGACAATGACCCCTGACAATGCTCATTCAGCTATCCATAAATTGGTTCAGTTCAGAAACAAGACATTTTTAATTCTACTCTAGGTTTGTATAAGCGTTGGATTTTTGTTGTAAAGTAGTGATGGCGTCACTACCATACTAACAAAAGTAGACAAGTATATCGATACCAATATTTTGTAGAGGTAAATTTGGATGTCCCCTACATCCAAATTTACCTCTAATACTAGTAATCTTCGGAATTATTGGTTCTATTCCGTTTTTTTTTAACTAATTATAAGGTACTACATTATCCCAAGTGTCATAGGTTATACTAAAACGCTCGTGCGATAATTTCAGACCATAAGGCAAACGAAGATACGGCAGAAGCTATTACATAGTTAATAAGTACATATAGTGAATAGTGCTGTGTCTTCTTTCTAGTCATGATTTATTTGTTACTAGCGACCCGCCCCGGCCTAACACGGGTGCAATGTAGATGTGTGATGCACATATAAATGTTTCTTTTCAATCACTCTTTCTATTGCTGAAAACTGCATTAAAATCCGTTGCGTAGTTTAAAAGATCTAAGCGTACAACAGCGGGAGCGAAAATGCGAAAAAGCTGTAAAAGATTACTCTATAAATAATTGTACATTTTACTCCCACGTAAGTTGGGAACACAATACTACAAAAGATTATTATGTTAGTTTAGATACTCGTATATTATTCCATACTACGAGAGCTCAAAATCTCCTCACGGCTGTCTTCCGAGTGCCTGCACAGAGTCATGGAATACTTCGGTCACATTGCAACGAAACACAATGGAAACCTGGAGAAGCTAATCGCGTCCGGTAAGGTGGATGGGAAAAGATCTCGTGGACGCAGCCCAATACGATGGTCTGACCAGATCCGCACCGCCCTTGACTCCACTATTCACAGCGCCGATGGAGAAAGATCATTGCACCGTTGCTTAGTGTGGCACTAGATGGCGCTGTGTATGTCCAGGGATATTTATTATTATTATTATCATCCGAGAGAAGGTGATACAGAAGGGAGGTCACGACCCTCAGCATTGAGGAATACGACGCAAGGAGAGAGATATTATTATCAAAAAAATATTAAGTCAACCCAATAAGCTTTAATTCAATAAAATCCATCACGATAGCTTTCTTTCAGTGCCATATATAACAACCGTAACATTACTGAAAACACCTCTTATTTGACACCAAAATAAATTAAAATAGTTGAATATATAGGATTAATCATAGGTCCGCGAGGGTGGTGTTGACACACAAAGCGGATTAAATTAACTGCCTTAATTGAATTTAGGTTCCTTGTTAGCCAATGTGTCCGGGGGTCCCTCGGGCGGGGCGCGGGGTGCGGGGGGCGTTATGCAACCGCGCGCCGCAGTGATGCCGGCCGGAGTGCCCGCTGCCAACCAACCTACCGATTATATTCCGAATTAAACACAACACTACCTAATAAATTGTCTATTTTGATGATGTTCGACGGGTCTTGGCGTCTATTACTTACATAGGTTGTGATGAGAGTAAAGACTTATTTGTTTTATGATATCTACAAGGATTCAACTTTACTTGCTTAAAGGATGCAACTGTGATGTAACTAAAATTCAGATAAAACCTCAAATCTTCCTTTTAAACTATTTACAACCTTAATGGCAGTGAATACAAATATTCTGTTTCCCATCCTTTGTGTGGCCTTATGGCCACATTTGTTATCATGAAAACTATAAAGAAAAAAAAACACTGGAGACCATAACACTAAAGTTTAGCCATCATTTGACAAGTGACAAAAAATTGGCGGAATTTCAAGTGTTTTTGTTTAAGTAATTAATTTTATGTCTGCTATATTATTAAACGAGTTCCATTAAAATAATAAACGGTGGAGACGATTAACAGCCCCGTCCGTACATAATGCAGCCCTGCGGGTTTGACCCAAGGGTCAGTAAATTCTCCTTTCCATGAGGCGCCCTAAACTCACGTAAACCCATTTTTTTTGTTTATCGACACTTCCAGTTTTTAAAGAAGCATTTGATTTTTAATAAATATCTTCCGCAAGATAAATCTGCTTTTTATTTTAATTATAATATTAGAAATACTTTGAAGTTTTTTAATCTGTAATGTAATTTTGTAAATAGATGTTTCCTAATGAACTGTTTCCACATTAGGCACCTATTTTTATTTCATCCTAGGCCATGCTTAGTTAAAACTGCGAGACGTTCAGCTATGACCTAAATTGCGAGTATGGTCGCAATTTAGGTATTTATTTTTTCAGTTTTTCGAAAGTAAAATCTACGATACGTGAAGTCCTGGTATTGGCAGCCCTAGAGGTCCACAAATAGGGCACGTGTATAGGGCGGGATCAAACCAAATATCCGTCGGCCGCGACCCTTCCTCGGCCACTCGGCTCCGACCAGCGAGCCACTCTATTTGCGCAATTAATATGGCTTTCCTTGATAAACTGGGATTGAACAGGTAGCTAGAATAACAAAGCTAACGTTAAAAAAAATTCAAAAGTACTTTTTCTCCGGGTGTCGTTGAAGACAATGTAATATGAAGGAGGGTGTCGTCGTGTCGTGGCCAGCGGACGGACGTCTCTATGGCGCGCCGCCGTGCCCCATCCGCCGCCGATGGTACCCTTAAAACGAACTTTATTGACTGAGCGGCAGCAGCTGGTTTCCCGTAAAACGTATTGCCGCCTATCTATAAGCTGTATTCCTTTTTATTTCCTCGCTCATCCTTAATCTAAGAGATGTTCGGAGTTAACTCTGTTATTGCAGGCTCACATTTCCGCAACAGATAGGCGGCTGTTTTGTCAAAGCGGTCGGTGGAAACGTTAATAAAAAATATTATAAGCACAGTGACGCATCTCGTTAGATTTGATAGTACAACAAAGGCGACATCGGGCACATACAAAATTCAATAACAAGGCAGCACGGAGCGGGCGCCTCTGCCGAATAACAATAATTTGGCAGCCAGCATCCGCCAAATTCCGGATGTGTTCGTTCCATTTTTAAATTTGACAGGTCTCGGCCGAGTCGCGCGCGGTTCGCCCTGCGCGGAGTCGCGCCGCGCCGCGTCGCCATGTTGGGAACCAATAACTCAACGCGTAATGTAGCGCGAATGCGACACGATTGTTGTCATTTTCACAAATTATGCGAACGCTACAAGCCTGCCAATGTTTATCTGTGCTCGTGAAAGCATTAAATTACGCGTGCTCTACGCAGATATTACTTGCACTAGTCTATTTGCTGTGAACTATTGTTATGCTTTATATGTATTCGCTGATGAGAGATAATTCGGGTGCAGTTCATAATATCTCTACCATAATGGTTAAACTACGGTCCACATAAACTCGGAAACTTTGTATTCAGTTTTTTCAGCAACGCTATTTATGGAATGTTGCCACAAAGACCATCGTGGTAGACACATCTGCATCCTATATGAATTAAACAACATTATCTCGAAGGCGTTTTTTCGTTTCAAACTATAAATGGCTCGTTTAACGTAACCAAACTGGCAGTCTGAAACAGTGACCAATGGTGACAGAATCTGTCACTGGCTCGCTTCAGATATCACTACTGCAGAAGCTGTCTGCCTCTGTCCATGTATTTTATGTAAACAAGCTATTTCTTTTACAGCTAATTAATTAATATGACGCTTTACGCAGCCGCATTACAGCATGCTTGATATAAATTAATTGTAAAAATATGATGTATATACAGAAATACCACGAGTACAACGTGGACGTGGTGCGCAAGGACGGGCTGCTACTGGTGCGCGAGCTTGCGGCCGAGGTCAAGAACCACATGGACTTCAAGATCAACGCAGTCATGGTGAGCTACTTTAAACTCTACTGGGCTTTATAGAAATATGTTTAAGTCAGCTTCATAAGTCCCATGTATCTTGCACTTTCAAATATTCAGAAAGGTAAATAACCAAGCAATTTTATGCTATAGACAATAACACAATCAATTCAATAGTACACACAGTAATTATATACTGAAAGCCGCGTATTACTAAAACAGATCAAGCTCGCTACGCTTGCTACGCCAAAAGCTACGGCGTAGCACGCACTGCTACGCCGTAGCTGCTGGTAGCTTCCCAGTAACTTTATTTTGTCTGATTAATTCAATCTTGCCTAGCAGCCTAAACTGTTTTCGGTGAATGTATTTATTGTTATCGCATAAATAAATAATCTAGTTCTTCTCACCTTCTACAATATTCTAAATCTATCTGACTGAAAAAAATACATAATATACAGGGTGTAAACTACCTCATCACAAAGCCGTTAACCAAGCATTCTGTACATCAAACTAAATAACTTTACGCAAAAATTATTGCTGGGAAACGCCTTATTTGTTTTTGGAGTCAAAAATCATGTTTTGTGATAGAACTCAATGTAACGCACTCAAAACATTGTACTGATGGATGGATTGAATAGTACGGGGGTCGTGGAGGTGTTGAAATTAAAGTTATACTATTAAAAACGTAAAAATCTTACAATAAAAATTGTATAAAAAAAAAAACTTGTCAAAAAATTAACCCCCAATATCTCTGCAACTAGAAGGTTCCCAGGTATGCTGTAGAACAAAAAAATGATCGCAACGACTGGGAGAACAAGTGCCTTTCGGCTTCGTTAAGAGGTTTTTTACACCCTATATGTACCTATGCCAGTCGATAATTTTAGGTGTTCAATTGTTTACAATGAGTAACTCTTTCATTTTGTATTTATTTACACCATAAATATTAAATATATATTTAATAACGCTTAAAAACGAAGGCAAACAATTGCGCTGCAAACATTTTAACATCACCATCTTAGGAAATATTTCTCCAGTATTCATATAAAGTATGTTTTGCGTATGAGTGGCATACGATAATTGCTGAACATGCAAATTTAATTTATACTGTAACGGCAAGCCATCAATTATAATACCTATGTGTTATTTGTTTATTCAGAAATTCACACTATAAGCCGGTTTTTTACCGAAACGCTCAAATGGTAACATAATCATATTAAAATGTCAAACAGTATCTTGTAATATAATAGAACTTGGCTTGACAGGCTGCCACGTATCTAAATAACACCTACATAAAAATAAAAATAAAATAATATAAGTAGTTGATAATAACTTCCAATTTAATGAAGACAGAAAGCGTATTTTCAGTAGTCAGCATTTGTAAAAAGTAACTGTTTTTTGTACCTACATTTTATGTAGTAAATAAGGTTGCCAACCTGCCAACAGACAGAACATGTCTCATCGAACGAATGTCACTGAACTTTATAATATTGAAGAATGGATTGAAGTTCGAACTCTGGGATATATTTAGGTGTATGCGTTTTTGTAGCCATGGCGTTTATTCACCTTTTACATACACATAGTTGCATATACAATGTTCTTAGCTCATCAATTGAGAATGATTCGAGTTCTATTAAAAGTATAATAAAATATGAAGTACGCCGACAAATGACGGGGCTTAGATAAGCTTCTCATTTGTATTTTGTCATGTCCCTTTGTTTACACTCCCCAAAAGCACTTTTTTATTTGTCAGAAAAAGCGAAAATAATTTCTCATTGTGACATTCTGGCTCAACAGATCTTAGATTATGTTCAATTAATTTAAACATTCAAAGTTTTGTGGGAGTGAAGCACTACGCTATCTTTAGAGCATTTAGTCATTTACAAAATAATGCATTTACAGTTAGCTGTTCAAGTACCACAGTAAGTCCAGCACTGAACTGCGGTCAAGCTGACTTGACACACAGAGTTAAGGCTACCTCTCTTATATAAAGTTTTAGACATCTTCCACTCTGAGCTGTTCCCCTGGTGGCTGCAGACATTCCAAGAAAAAAGTGTAAGAGTGTGTACAAAAGCGTTACATTAGATTGCCCGCGGCTTCGCCCGCGTGAAGTTCGGTAACTGTCCCATGGGATCATACTAAAGGGATAATTAGTGTCCTACATGTTAATCCAAGATATAAACTATCTATGTGACAAATTTCATAATCATCACAATTATAATCATCACAATCACCATCATCACAATCACTATCACAATCATTATCACAATCACTATCACAATCATTATCACAATCACTATCACAATCATTATCACAATCATCACAATCACTATCACAATCATTATCACAATCACTATCACAATCATTATCACAATCACAATCACAATCACTATCACTATCACAATTACTGTCACAATCACTATCACAATCACTATCACAATTACTGTCACAATCACTATCACAATCACTATCACAATTACTGTCACAATCACTATCACAATCACTATCACAATCACTATCACAATCACTATCACAATCACTATCACAATCACTATCACAATCAATATCACAATCACTATCACAATCACTATCACAATCAATATCACAATCACTACCACAATCACTGTCACAATCACTATCACAATTATCATCATCGTTATCACAATCATCATCGTCGTTATCACAATCATCATCATCGTTATCATAATCATCATCATCGTTATTACAATCATCATCGTCGTTATCACAATCATCATCGTCGTTATCACAATCATCATCATCACAATCACCCTTAGACCTCATAAGAAACCTACGCGTGCTAAATTTCGAATCTCTAGACCTAGTGGTTTGGGCTATGAGTTGATTTTCAGACTTTGTCACCCCATTTCTCCATATATAGGGGTTGAATTCTGAAAAAACCTGAAACCTATTTCTACTCATTTATCAAAAGGAGCACTCCTGTGAAGTTTCGAATAAAATAGTCTAACTAATCTTGTTTCCCCATACAAACTTTGGAGCCCCGTTTAACCCCCTTAGGGGGTGAATTTTAAAAAATCCTTTCTTAGTGCACCCCTACACAACATAAGGAACCTATAACTTGCCAAATTTGTAATCTGTAAACAAAGCGGTTTGGGCTGTGCGTTGATAGATGAGTCAGTCAGTCAGTCAATCAGTCAGTCAGTCAATCAGTCAGTCGGTCAGTCAGTCAGCCAGTTTCTTCTTTTATATATTTAAATAAAAGTTACAAGATTCAGTCACAAAACATGAAAATTTCTCGCGCTTCTCCTACGATATATATTTCCACATGTTCTAATAGTTGGAAACCCTTTATTAGTTTCAGTAGGTAGCGCACAGTGACGCATCTAATGCTACGATTTACTGAATAATCCCTCTTACCAACGTGAAGCCTACCTACGTAAATAAAATGTAATTTAATTTAATTAATACCGAGTTAAATTGCATAGTAAGAGGACGAGTGAATGCTGTGAGCGCCGTGTGTCGTGTACGCACAGTGGTCTGGAAATCGTCCATCCATACTCATAAAATTAAAAATTTTAGAATTCAAAAAATACAAATTTCTATGGCTCTGGTATACCTCCCTTTACGTCATATTAACGTATGGTTGGTATTACATAGTAGCCACGGATGAGAAAAGAAAAGTTTTTGGTATTTTTTGTATGGGAGAAAACACTTAAAGTACGTTTTTTTGAAACTGAATGGAACTGAAGGGCTGGTGCTCATACGAGCTATTGTACCATACACGGCGATCAAGATGACATCTAATATATATATACGCCTTTGGTTGCCGCTTTGCACGTACAATGTTTTTAAATTTTGAATTTTTGAAAAGAGGATTTTCATATCTATGACAAATGAAGTTGCCGATAGATTTACTTATACTAACGTTAGTTTATAGCCTACATGCTATGACTTTTCTCCAACTTATTCATTTCCGAAGGAGTAGCAGACTTGTGAAGTATGTAAAGTTACTCTTTCTGAAATGAATAAGTTGGAGAAAAGTCATAACATCATCATAAAAGTCATTAGCAGGCTATAAACTAACGTTAGTATAAGTAAATCGGTCGGCAACTTCATTTAACCACGTCATAGATATGAAAAAACTCATATCAAAAATTCAAAATTTAAAAACATTGTACGTGCATTGCGGCAACCAAAGGCATATATATATATTAGATGCCATCTTGATCGCCGTGTATGGTACAATAGCTCGTATGAGCACCAGCCGTTTAGTTCCATTCAGTTTCAAAAAAATGTACTTTAAGTGTTTTCTCCCATACAAAAAAAAACACAAAACTTTTTTCTCACCCGTGAGCTATTAATACCATCCATACGTTAATATGACGTAAAGGGAGGTATACCGGAGCCATTGAAAATTTTATTTGTTGAATTCCTGACTTTGAGTTACTATGAGTATGGAGCTCGATTTCCAGACCACTGTGCAGCGTACCGCGCCTGTGTTTGTGAATGTAGTGCACCATACAGAAATCCTTTCAAAGTGAATTTCATGCGAGTCGAGATCGAGCGAAGCTTACATTCCCCGTTATGTGCAGATTGTAAACGGATTGTTCCCGAAAGTGTATTGGCTTATAATACCTTTATAATCTGTACACAATAATGACTGGGCATTTTATGGAACAGATGATAAATAAACTAATCACAATCAAGAGAATTAACAACATGACTTAATTACAATTAAGTGAAATCTTTCGTAAATTGTAACCGTATTGTCGCGTATTTTAATTATACATATCTAAGCAGAAATAGGCACTTTTCAATTTGCGTAACAAAAGCAATAAAACCGCTGAGCTCCATTTCGGTATAAAACTCAATAGGAATGTGTTAACGATGAGGCGGGCGAGTTGCGAATTGAAAGTAACGATATTGCGGCGACAGCGAGCGTGGCGTCTCCGACATTAACATATTCAGCAATGGTTGATGTCGAAGTTGTGCGGGCTCCGCAGCCGCCGCACCGCCCGCCGCCGCGCCGCATCGCCCGCAGCCACGCCGCGCCGCGCCTCTATCTACTCGCGGCCGCGAAGTCTCGTCTTCGCGATTTGCCGCTCCCACTGATATTGGAATTCTTTTGAATCTCAACTAGTCCTCTGTCTGCTGTAGCCTGGCCAACTTTCAGTCGAATGCTAAGTTGACAATTTCGAGGGAATACTTAAATCTCTCCAGCAACTCGTTCTATTCACTATGTACGCAGCATTACATATTATACACACGAAAGGCTCTTTGAAGAAAGTTTTGCATAAAACCGCTTCGCCTCTTCGGTGTTTGATTGCGTACACAGAATGACATGCGACAAGTATTTAGGTACCCATGTCATCTTTTCACTTAGACAAAGTTTGTTAAGCACTTACATTTTGGTAAAACATGTAATAATTCAGGCAGTGAGAAGTTGTACGCAAAGTTTTATGAAGGAGCGACGATGTTTGAGTGTGAAAGCCAAGTTGAGCATGAGCCGCGGCAACGTAATTATTCGATCCGTGCCACCTCCCGAATGTCATTTGTGGTTTTTGTCGGTACCCCGACGTTCTCCTTTCCGTAAAAGTTCGTTTTTGTCGAATCGTCCCCCGCCATCTCTAATGAAGGCCTACAGGATTCAATTAACCGGAGGGATTGGAATGTTTTGTGATTTGTACCCGGTACGGAATTCTATCAACGCGCGTCAATTCAGTGCCTACCAGCAGCCTTCGTGCAAATTAAATCGATCAAAAACTGAAAGAAACTGCTATGTAGCCTACAATTCACCTTTTACTCCGATGGAAAAGAACAGACGAGGAAAAATCATGGATAAATATATATGCGAAATCTAATTCTTGTGTTTTTTAAATAGTTGATACTCAGCAACTTGAGTAGTATCTACATAGGTACAGAATAGTTTATTAAGGGACGGTGGTGCTTGAGCGCGATATTCAAAGAGCTGTGTGGCGCTCGGCGCGGCGCGGCGCCGGCAGATTTCACTGAATGCACTCGTTCCTCTGTCGCCGTGTTTGCGTTCTGACTATGCACTTCCAATTTGACGCATTGTTGGATGAACTCGAACGTTGTGTTAACATTGGGCTTCAGACCTGCAATCACTTCTTGCAAATCGAGTTGCTCCTTATAAATCGCCATTACTTCTTTTCATAAATATGATCACTTTACAAATATAAATCACAATTCAGCATTATTATACAACCTATTCAAAAACACAAAGTCAACACACGACTGAGAGACGTAGGCGGTGTGTTCTCAAGAGACAAAGCATATTATTTTAGGCTCTCACCCTCACATAAATTCCTCTTTATTTTTACATAAACTATTTACCAGTACCTACCTTTGCCGTATCAAAGCATCTGATTCCTTTAAAGTTGTAGCATAGTTGAAATTCCTACATGTACATGAAGTTTCGCAACATTTCGGTGAAATTACCCGAGTGTCTGAGGCGGGGTGGCGCATCGATTGAGCAATAAATCATAATAATATAATAGGTATAATGTAAACAGTGGCCGCGGGTGATGCCCACCCCCTAACCTCTGCCGCGCGGCCCCAACTGCCACCATGCTTTATTTAAACACACAAAAATGTACAATGGAACAGGTTAGATTGAAAATTCGTGAGCTATACCAAATATTGGCACAATATTTTCATACACTCTACTTGGATAGAAAAACATTTTGTCGCGTCGTGAATACTGTACTTGTACATTAAAAATATATTTTAATTCATTATTTTAATTTCGTGGTGGTCTACGAGATAACGTGGCCCGTAGTCGCTCTACGAGTATAAGCTACTATCCTTTGAAATGGACAAAAATGTAAATGACATTTAATAAAATAAGATGAAAACATGTAGAAAGGTTCGTTTATCCGCATGCATGTCATAATTTAGGACGTGCAATGAACCGGCGCTAGTCGCAATACAACTAACGGCCTAGTTTCAAATGCGCTAACTACCTCTGTTCTGCACGAGTATTTAATTACTGTTAGTACTTGTAAGGACTGTTGTTTGTTATTTACCTCGGTAGTTAATAAAGATCCTGACAGATCATCATAGATTGTGTAATTTTCACAAAGTGATATTTATTTTCACGTCAATCAAACACTCAATCAATGGAAGTTGCTTTATAAAAACTTGCACTTACCCTAACCCAACGTTCAAACAAAAAAAAAAGATTAATTATAAATCGCGGCGAAGATCTGATCATGTTCGCGGGGCAAATGTGGTCAGAAATTGCACTAAACAGAGAGGTTTGGAATGAATGAGGAGAGGCCTTTGCCAGCAGTGGGACACAGTATATGGTTATGAAAATAAATAAACAGCAGATGAGTTTAAAACGCTATCATAAAATTAAAAATCAATACTAAATTCGACATTTTATTTGTATATAAAACTACACTGCATTGATTGCCATTTAATAAAACGCGGTGCAATTCGATGGTTCACAGGATGAATGATATTGCCTGCGGTAGGTAAGCGTCGCTAGTATAAATAAGTTCGACGGAACCACGGCTACAGTGACACGAGCTCGCTGCCAGCTCCGTATGTGAATCAGAATTGCTTCATTTTATTCACGTCCGAATCTCGATATTTCTCTCTTCCACATTAATTTTGAAAGCTGATGCCCGCTTGACAAATTATATACTAAAACCTTTCTCTTGAATCAGTCTATCTATTAAAAAAACCCGCATCAAAATCCGTTGCGTAGTTTTAAAGATCTAAGCATACATAGGGACAGACAGATGCGGCGGGGGACTTTGTTTTATAATATGTAGTGATAGTGATAGTGTGATTGAGCACTTTAGTTCACTATCGATTACATCAGAATTAATACAAAATTCAAATCAAAGATTTAAAGTTAATGGAATTATGGTGAGTTTCAGTTTCGCCAGTTACAGTCACATTTCGCCAGTTACGTTTAAGTCCCATGTAATAGGAGGTGAGCCTATTGCCATCAACCGGGCACAAATCTAGACTCCGCGACTGCTATTGAGAATTTTCTCTGATGGAAAAAAAAAACAATTTGCCCGACCCAGGAATCGAACCCAGGACCTCAGTTTCATATGGATCAGGATCAGGAGGTCTGAAATAAAGTATTTTTATTTTATTTTATATACATATGTCTGATAACAAAGCACACACGAAAAATCAGGATGTGGAAAACTATTTATAATATTGTTCAACATATACATGGATTAAATTCCGCAGCAACAGATTTCAGCAACAATGTCTTGAAAATGTAACGAGATGCAGCTTCATAGATGCATGCCTTCGCAAACTATGATAAACTCAATAATTCGTATAATGTAACGCCAACAACTCGTCAAGTTAGTGAGCACACGCGGTCGCGAGCTTGTCGCGCGCTTACTGCAAGTTCCCACCACACGACGTTGCGCGACACAACTATGCGAACACAGGTGCTGCCTTCAAACACTTGGAATACCTGCTTCGACTACCCTAGCCAAATCAATTTAGAATTCACAAAAATTCCCAACTACGTCACTCTGCCTCATTTTCTACCATCTAAGAATATTCGTAGCAGAGATTTATTCGTAGCGGTTAGCGTAGCAGTTCGTAGCAAGCTTACTGGCCACTCGTAAATCTTTTCAGCAGCGGTTCGCACTAAAAGGAAATGACTAGAGTTGAAACTAAACACTGAAAGCTTAGTAGTGTGAAGAGAAAACTGAATAGTAATGCTGTCACCATATTTCTCGAATTCAAATAGTCATAATGTTTACGAATTCTTGCAGTATTTAAGTCTCTCAAGTTAACTGAAACTTCTTGTGCTAGGTGTCCGAACTCACGACGTCACTTATAATTATCAACATTACGGCTTTTAAGCTAATTGTAACTCCTGTGAGATTTCTTGAATCTTCTAGAATCTAACATTTTATGGTGAGTAAGTGAATAGAAGTATCACAGCATCAGAAATAATGAATGCAAATTGAATTGTGGAATGTGCTAAGGATTATAATCTTAGCTTTGTATTATTACTTTCATCCACGTGCTCTGTGCTTGTAATCTGTTCAACGTATTTTATTTTTATTAAAACATTTGAGAGCAAAGGGTTGGGAGCCACACAAGCGAGCACAATATCCGCTCGGCTTGTAAGGTAATACGTTACGCTTCCCACGCTATACGATACATGTGTATGCTTAAATTCCGTAGCGAGCCTAAGTGCAAGGCGCACCGCCAAATTCCAGCGGCGTGCCGCAGGGCGAGCGGGTGTCCCACCGTGTGGGGGCTTGGGGGGGGAGGAGGACACACCAAGTAGACCACTGCACTTGCCCGACCTTAATGCCGCCATCAGCAAATTGCGAAACACCAGCTGTTTGTGACAAGAAATCTCTGACATAATTCATGCCATTGGACCGCAATCGGTGCCGGAAATTGCTATGACAATCATCTCCGTTGCGACATTCATGACGACTCCGCTTACGAACATTCTCTTTGCAGCCCGTTCAAACTTTAAAATGCGAACGAAAAAAACGCGATCTCAGTATTTATGTCATAACGATTTGAAAGCGCATTTAAAAATCTTTCCTGGTGCTCCATCGCTTACATTTAAACACGTCGCGGTCGGAAGGAGGATCGAGTAATATCTGTCAGAGCGTGTAGAGGGTTATTAAATACCATCTCGGGGGCTGAGTGCACCGTGACCCATATCCAGTCACTGCACCGCCCGACTTATACGAGTGGACTTTATTGATTCGCAGTCTTGAGACGGTGCGCCGTCCCGCTCGCACACCGCCTCGCGCCAGGATAGAGGGCGGTGATTCCTGTAGGCTACTTACTCAATATTCTAAAGCGCGCTCCGACGCCTGCACTACTACCATCATTCCCGATACTCCGATACCACGTTTTATACATATCAAATGACAACACAATTTATAGTCCTTGCATCCTTGCTAATGTTAAGCACGGAAATGGAACAGCATCAACCACTAACGCAATAATAACATCAGCGGTATAGCAGAAATGCTTTTAGATATTACGACTTAAGAAAATAAATAAAATTGTTCCAAAGATTAATGGAAGTAGTGCGGCCTTTTACATTCTTGTTCCTTTTCTATTATGACAAAGCGCACAATGCAGTGCGAGTGAAGCTTCAAAGAATTATTAACTCAGTACGTAACTAAACATTTGATTAAATTTTGCATTTGAGGAAATGTTAGTGATATGAAGGTATAGTTGCCGCGTGGGCGCAGGGCCAGCCGGTGGCGCCAGAGGGCGGGGGTCGTTGCCCTTCACCGCTACCTTCAATATAAAACTCAATTTAGCGACCACTGCCTTCTAATAAACGTTACAAAGTAATCATGTTATTGTTAGACGTGCCTCCGGAACTTTTTCTTTGGAACAAAACCCAACTAGTTTTTTCATTGAGATCCGACATGCGATCATTTTTTCTTGAATATATTGCAAAGAAGATTGACATTGTGAGAGTCCATTACAGAAAAATATTGTTCATGTGGCTTTATTAAACGTGCCCCTTAGTTCCATTGCTTTTCTCGCACGAATCGAGCAATTTGTAATTACTTGGAGAAAATAACATAAATGTTCTGTGACAAGTATGTCGACGGTTTTACGATTACATCTGAATTTACTAAAAAGGGTGACTGAAGCAATGAATTTTTATTGCTCACTTTACGAATAAATTAGTGGGTACAGTTATATTATGTGAGGCTAATAAATTGGTACGTTACATGAAATGGTTTATTTTATTAAGATTTCACCATACATGGGTAACAGTATGCTCAATAAAATAAAACTCGAGTTTGTCTTGCTTTTGCTCTTCTTTTGATACTGAATAAAATCCATGTAGTTTTAAAGTATGTTAAAGGAAGCTAACTTAATTTTACAATATTGCCCTGACAACATGAAGTAAATCTTACATACATAGAAAGTAATAACTTTACAATTTACTATAATGACTTTTGTATGTTAGTTTTTAATATAACATGTCGTAACAAAAGTTCCCGGCACGTGTAACATAAATATATTAAGTTTGCTGTAGCGATTTCCTCGAGTTCAGCACTGTCGACACGTCGGATTACGTTTGTTCATATTCCGAAGCTAGGACTTCTAGCAATATCAAAGCTGTTCACAATTGATATTCAAATACTTTTTTTGACCTCATCTAGATGCTCTAACAAGTGGCTAAAATGTCTTGAAGTGTCACATTGAGGGACTTTCTCAATTCTGAAACAGCACTGCGTTATGGCTAGGGAAAACATTGTGTCGAAATCTGAACCTGTATCCGTCAGAAACTCTCATTCCCAATGCAAAGGCATGGTGATCTATGCTCTTTCTGCTGATAAGGATAATCCAGGGTTATTCTTGCATAGGAAAAGTTGCAATCCAAAAATGGCACATATTTTTACCTTTGCAACAAATACTCCAACTTGGTTAACCACGTTGGAGTAGTCAAGTAATCGTCATCACTTTAATTGTGTGTTAGATTTACTAGAGTCTAGTCTACTTTATCAAATGCCATTGGTTTTGCACGCATTACCAGACCAAACAGTTTCTCCAATCGTGATTTTGCGCCGCATAATATATTGTCACGGTTTCCTACCTACTGTAAGACAACATGCTACTACGTCTCCGCACAATTTCAAGTTTGTAACTTTGAAACCTATATCTTGCGCGCAAGTGGGAAGTGTTTGCACGTGTCTCGTAATAACTGTTAGGTATTACTTATTGCGCAACCGCCGGGAACTTGATGTACGACTAGCACGCCGGTAGACTTGTCACTATTACCTATTACCAGCAGGCTTATGAGATCCGTGTCTTCTAGCGCGTTTTATGTCTAAAGTCACACTTGTGACACTCGTGGAACTCATCATCATCAGCCTATAGTAATCCACTAGGACGTAGAACATAGACGTTCCCGGTTCATGGCAATAGGCTCACCCATTATTACATGGTACTTATACAAAACTGGGGAAATGTGGGTGTACTGTTAGGTACACCTCTGCCTAACCCTGCGGGGATTACAGGCGTGATGATATGTAGGACGTAGATCTGTCCACTTGAACCCTATTCAACTTTATCCTCGGCGACTCTCACCAAGTTAAAACTCATAAACTCAGCCTTTTATAAGTCAAAGTCATTGCTTTTTTATTTGTAGACATAGTAAAAACTAAAGAGTTAAAGCACCACTCAACCCCACGTGTGAAAACAGTAAATGCTGAGTTAAGATTACAGTAATCCATTAATATCAATGAGGCTAACCCGCTCTTAACTTACAGTCACTATAACTCATTTTGTTTGGCTAACCATTTTAGCGCGCTGAGTCGATGTGAAATTCATGGAAATCGAAAATTGCATTTGCAATCACTTTATGCTTAGTGTATGAGTAACGGTTTTGTCGAATATTAATATTGATATTTATATACATGGGTATTTAAAACCTAATGACGGTTCTACTTACAAAATAGCAGGGTTGGGTTTTTTTTCTATTAGGTATGTTACAAGCGAAGAATTGGAATGACTTCTAATTTCGTTGTCTCTGCTACTCAAGTATCCAAACAACACATGCCATAGAACATCTATGGCGAAAAGTGAACATACATGCAGTATCGGTGTGTGGTGTGTAATCAGATTATTCATGTGTGGCCGACTGACGACTGCAGCAGCGTGCTCATCGCTGCAGACTTATTGCATTATGGCACCGCTTCGCACCGCGGGGCACGTCCTCCGTAAACACGCCGACACTACTCCACAAGCACCCAAATTAGATGCTAGTTTCATGACATGGAACTATTCTACTATGAATTAAGTCACGTCGTTGACTGAAGTGAAGCATGTCTCCCCTTGAAGTTCTGATTGTGAATTAACGCAGGGTGTACAGTCTTATAAGTACTACTAAACCAACTTGTTGGATGAATATGCACTGTATGCTTGTAGTAACTGGTATTTTTGAGTTACCACTACCAGTACTAAGTAGTCATGTGCAAGCAGGACATACATACCTAGGTATACAAACAGTATACTCGTGATATAAAGTGCCATGAGCAAAGTTCACTAACCCGTCTCAAAACATGTCGCTCTTGACAAAGAATGGCAGCACTTCAGCGTTTGAACTTGTTTCAAATTATTTTGTGAAGTTATTACGGAATATTTTGTAGCGACTTTGACATCACAGTGTTCTTTACGTTTCCATTCAAGTTGGCAAAGTATTTGCTCAGCCAGACTAAGCTGATATCTAGACTTAAGCTGGAAAAAATGTTCCTTATATTTGTTATGTAGTAGTTATTTAAAGGCGGCGTGTATACACATTGAACGCCAACGAGACGGAATCATAGTGAATACGTTGAGTTTATCTGAGGCGTTTATCTTCGCTTTATTCGTCTCAACCCCTCATCTTTACCGGTTTCTACAAAATGAGAGTGGCATATCGACGCTGCTCTGTATTTCTCTTTTAGGTACATACATACCTTTTTGAAACGTTATTTGCTTGAATTTTTCTTGCAAATACGTATTTAATGAGACACACTTATGTAGTGAGAACCTAAACGCTCCTATAAAGGTACTTACTTAAATTTAAATTACTATACAGCACGCGCGTTGCATTCCTTGCGGTTAATGAATTCTGTCTCTACTAAAACGACAAACTTGAACAAACAATTGTGAATAACGTTGCAATTATTAAAATATAACAGCACAACATTTGCAAAGACTCCATTTGCCTGCACAAGAAGCGCGCAAACAGAATAGTTCGCATTATAAGTTGGGAATAGGACGGCAATAGTGGGCCGAAACCGGCGGAACTTAGCTCAACAATAAAGTTGAAAAATCGAGGGGATTGCTGCGCTGCGGGCGTCGCACTGAGAAAAAACGACGCCAACATTTCGCACTTAATGAAACTGTAGCTGAAACAAAATAAAGGAATGTATTTACGGCCGGCACTAAGCATTGTTCCAAGAATACTCCACTTTCAGAGCGCTCCTAATGGCCGAGATAAAATATTTGAGGTGTCTTGTAATTATTTAATTACTGCTTTTCTCTATTAGCCGCGCGACATGGATCGCAATTGTCTTCAGCACACTTTCCGTTTGTTTCCAATCTGTTATAATATGTACTTTAGTGCCGTATAGAATAAGTTTAAGCTTCATTATCATAAAGAGACATGTTTTAATTTGGAAAAATGTCGCACCCAGATTAAAAGATTTTCTCCTTATTATCAAAGGATTAATTTTAATAAAAATCCTCTTGCGTGGAGCTAGGGTGTCTCGCTACAAGTGCGGTGTAGAGTAGTGGTGTAGGAGGCAGGCTCAGCTCAGTGCAAGTTTTAATTACTTCGCCCCCACTTCGCGAGCTTGTTCCTAGGATGAGGCTATTTCATCTCACAACTAAAAACTCTCATTTACAAACTGTGTTTCCTGTAGATCTTTTTTAAAACTTCTGATACGTAACAAGAGCTTATTAGAATCATTTTCAGAGCTACTGATCGATTGTGAAATTGACTAGTAACCTTCTATTAGCATGAGTATTAGAGCCATGTATTTGTTGTCACTTATAAACGAGCTGCGGTTTGTTTCGAAAATATTTGAACTATGTACCTAATCGTGTGGTATAGATGTGGCCTAATGGCCTAGATGTGACAATAATGAAGTTTATACAATGACGTGGAGCAACACATAGCTATAGGCTGTTATATAGCTATAGGTTCTGGGTCGTTAAGATCACGCAAGCCCTATCATTTTTATCAAACACTCGGAGGTCAAAGGATTGCCGAATGTCTGCACGTGAGGTGACCTGGAAACGACCTCACTTATCTACCATATCTTTCTTTTAAGATGTTGTCTGACTACTATATTTTACTTGTAAATAGACTTAATTAGATATTTTGACCTTAAACTAAATACAAGCTTATCCCGTTTGCGTTCACGTTAATACCGAAATTTCTATTTAGCTTGTTAATCCTATTTTGTAATAATCTGCCAAACAAAAGGTTAATAAAATCAAATTAAAAGAAAATGAACGTAGCGGTGGTTGGTATTTTAGACATTGTGATGTTTTTATTAAATTCAGTTTTTACTAAGATGCTGAAACGCGAAAACTCCCCCGAAAAGATTATAAAAAGAGTGCGGTGGAGAAAACACGTCCTGTCTTCAATAAAGCAAGGGAAAGGTGTGGCGGAGAGGAGGGGGGGGGTGGAACTGATTATTTTTGATCGTTCGCTAATGCCTGGCTGTGGGACAAAGGCTGCTATCGATCAGCCCAATTCCATGCCGGCTAATTGCCGACAATTGTCTACCGCTTTTATCCGGCCACTCTTTGTGCTCGCTGGCTGCGGCTCGCTCCATGACTTGACTGTTTCAACCCTTGTAAATCATACGAAAGGGGAAATGTTGACACAAATACAAACTTTTATTTTAAACCGGCGTGCTTTTAATACTTTTATGAGTACTTGTCGCAATACAGAGCCGCTAGTTTTTACAAACGCCTGGCTTAGCAATTGTCATCGTTAGGGACTGATGTTGGCTTACGTTAGACATGTTATTTTATTTGTTGTTTTGTTTACTACTGTTTTCATAAGTTATTGTTGTTCACATCCATTATGATGGATAGTGATTTTTTCATGCTATTTGGCGTGTCCCTTGAACTTTAGACTGAGGAAATAACGGGCCTACGTTGTCGTCACGCGAGATTTCGTCATAAGCTCTTCTGTAAAAGCAAACCCGTCTGTTAATCTAGTACCAATTATTAGCCTAGTAACACCCGGCCTTAACAATGACTTGTCCCCAAGCTACCTTGTTATACTAATTCAATAATATTGTCACACAGCGCATAATGGACAGTGCAGAGGCCGCAGCCCTGTCAGCCGGCAATGCTGGTAGCGATGGAGCTCCCGGCTCATACTACGATGCTCGTTGGCTGAACGTGCATGCCGACGACGGGACCTTGGCGGCGCGGGCACGGCGCCTGACGCTGACGCCCAGCAGGCACTTCGACCACATCGCCGTCAATACCAGCTACAGTGCTGCGCTTATGCCGCCTTATATCAATACTGACGGTTTGTAGCTAATCCTGCATTTAATTTAATATGTAAAGGATGATATGGCTAGAAATTACGTGTCTGGTGGTATGACGAGTAATAGAGAAGTATAAAAGAAGAAGACATGCTGCGCCGACCCCAAATAAATTGGGTTAAGGGTAGGAGAGTGATGAATGTCCAATCTAACCACTTCCTAGTTAGAAAAAAATAACTTTTGAAACGCAAGCAAAAAATACAACTCCTCTCCATCCCTAAATAATGGAAGCTAATATATTGTTGACACACGAGGGAGGGGACGATGAAGGGGGGGGGGGCAGGTCTCAGGGTGGCCGCCACTGATGATTAATGAACAGATTGACGTATTCCTCACTATTTAGTAGCGTGCACTCGAACAAACGTTATTTCAAATCTACGATGAATATTGTTGACCAAATGATTTCCACATTCTTTGAAACAAAGATTTTTCTAGAAGTCAGTAAACCTTTACATGAAATGGATCTACTAAAATTGGGATTAAAATATCGGTACATATCCCTACATATATAGAAGCTGAGCCAGCAAAAAATCCATATACAGCGAACTTCCCACAAAATCCTTCACGGTTCCGAAAAGCCCCAAAATATCGTTTGGCAGCCCGTATTTAATTTAAAGGGCGTAATTACATAGGGCCTGGTGCGTTTATTTAACAAACCCATAGTACACAGGCGAACCATTAATTTTTCCGGCCGCCGGTCCAGGAGAAAGCAATCACGGCTGCCCAATGAACCAAGTTTGCCAATTACACTTCTTTTAATGGGTAGTTAAAGAAAATCTCCCTAATTGGTGGACAGAGTGCCAACAGTGTCGCGATTATCTTCTATTGTGTAACGAACAGTTACTGCATTCATACATAATTCATAAGTTTAACAGCACGTGAAATAATTTGCATATAATAAGCTGAATTTAAAGTTGTTCGTGCTTGTGGACGGTTCACAAACTGTTTTATTGTTGTCTATAAAAATGGTCGGCTACTACAATTCAAATAAAATTATATTTTTAAAACAGGATGGATTAAACTGTTTCCGTCTGTCGTAATTTTCAGCAAGTTGTTTGATATTTTTATTGTATGCTTTTGTTATATGTAAAAAGCTGTTTATTTTAGTTTTGTAAATTGCTTTTTCAGGACGTTTATTTAAATGCTGGAAAATAAATGTAGTATATTTTACGTATTACATAAAAACATGTGTTCTCCTCATTTGAAAATCTTGCGGATTCTCGCGGTATCTACGTAATTATCCTATAAATATTTCCGGAAGAACTGTTCGCAATAAACGTAGCCGTAAAATATTGTCCAAGTTAGAGACAAGTTGAAAGTTGGCCTGTTGTCGCAGATGGCGAGGTTCAGAACCAGATCGCATGGTCGGAGCACTTGGACCCCCTGTTCGTGAACAATTACGAGATTGACCCCACGCTGTCATGGCAGTACTACGCCTCTTCCTCTGGCTTCATGAGGCGGTACCCAGGTATGTACAAAAAACAAGTAAAAACAGCGTGTGACAGAAAGGGTGTACTCATATTTACATTTACATACATTTGGGTCGAGTGGGTCCTGTATTGAAATGTTGTCATGTGGCAACTGATTATTTTTTCGCGATTACGGTAATAGTCAAATGAAAAAGTTAGTCAGTTCGATGGTCTGACTACACCCTTTCTATAACACGCTGTAAAATGAGTTATAAGTGTATCTTCTTTACATCACATACAACGTCTTAAGATCACGATTTCGTAAAAAAAAAAGCTTACATTTTTGATTACCTACCTTAGAACAGGCTCAAAATTTAAATCCCAGTAAACAATACTTGTTTGCTACAAACGAAACAATAATAGCTATTTATTCACCAACAGATTACTAATCGAGTGTGCATTAGAGGTCCGACGCGAAGCGGAGGGCCGTGAACCACACGAGTTTAGTAATCTGCACTTACCCTCGAGTGATATATACTGCTTTATACTACACTTAAGCACAAAGAAGTTAAAGACAAAATAGCAAAAAAAGCATTTTATTAAAAAGTTAAATTGATATTGTTACAATTGTTAAATGTTTTTAATTTTAGCGCGTCAAACAGTTTTCGCGCCAAAAGACGTTAGAGAAGGTAAAAACGCCCCGTTTCGCAGGTTCCAACTTACGCGCTTGTTAAAGCGAGAGAGTATTATAAATCTCTCGCTCTACCGCATAGAGGTTTGAAGTTGCCGGCCATATCGGAATGTATGCTACCTGCTTTAAAAGTGCTAGTGGCCAGTACTTTTTATGGTAAAATTCAATCGTTTGATTGCCAACGACATCAAGACATAAAAAAAAAACGCTTTTACGCGTTAGTAATGGATTACTACCCTGATTTTCAGCCCAGTAATTAAATTTCATACAATTTAAATGCCTAGATTTTTTTTTTTCTTAACCTGCCCTTTGTAAATACAGTACACATACATTTGTACACTTTTATTTTAACCTCTGTAATAAAAAAAAAAAAATGTTTGCTGTGTGTGCTACGCGTGTACGCTAGGTACATAAAATGTATATCTCCCCAACATCGCCGCAAATGAAACACAAACATTTACCTTATCTCTTCTCATATTGAACTTACAAACTATTTGATTGATTTTGAAATATGAAGTACCTAAAACATACGTATTTGTTTTAATAAATGTGAACATAAAGAAAATTAAAAATATTTTTTTTTGTGTTGTAAATCAAATCAAATCATTTATTACTTTGCAAACATGGGTTATAAGTACATAGATGTTCTAGTATAAAAGGGTTCTCCACATTTTTCCGTCACATGGGCATGCATGGTTTACAATTATAAAATTAAATTAAAATAGTTGGCAGGTCATTGGAATTACATACTCATACAATAAAAGAGTTAAAAAATAAAAAATGTCAACATGGTCAAAGTAATAAAAAAAAAAAAGGTACCTAATTATATTGTGATTTTGTTCAATTAATTATGTAATTTTTTCTATGGATGATTTTTGATCGATAAACGTTTAATAATAATAATTTTACCTACTTGCATTTTCAAAGTATTATTTGTGTATCGCAGCCATGTCCTGGCCACCAGAAGACGGTTACTCGCACCACGCGAGAGACTTCTACGACTTCAGGTCTTCGAACTGGTTCGTGGAGGCGGCGACATCTCCTAAGGACTTGGTGATACTGCTCGACGACTCCGATGACCTGAGCTCCTCCTACTGGCGGCTGGCCAAGTCTACCGTGTCTGCGTTACTGGATACTCTTGGACCCAATGACTTCGTCAATATCTATAGATACAGTGACACGATATCCGAGCTACATTCCTGTTACACGAAAGTTCTAGCTCAGGTAAGCACCATTTTACTTTAATATTTCTTAAATATTTTTCCCTTGCCCTCCAGATTGGAAAACATTTAAAAGATCTCGCTCTTCACGCTCAGATTGAAAACACATTTATCACTGGAAATTCCACGAAAATCAAATCTTATTTTAATATTAAAAGTATCCTAGTTTTTGATCTGCGCCGCGATTCATCTTCAAGTTGGCAAGCTTCACTGAAATCGGTTTCAAAGTTCCAACGATTTGAATTATTAAGAAACGTGAGTAAAATAGTAATAAATGATCGCATTTACTTGGAAATATCAAGTAAATGGTATTATTTGACACACAAGTAATGGATAAAACATGTTACCGTATATTACGATGATACATATTATATTAATACCGTTCGCGTTATAAGCTTAACAAAAGTTCAACACGGTCGGGCCTGAAGCCGCGACCTTTCGATCCAAAGTTCACGCCCTGGACGATGGACTATTGGCTTTTTATTAACGTTAGTTTTCGTGTTATCGAATCATAGTGGCTTATGACTTTGTGAAAAATATTTTCGTACATATTAGATATTATGTATGGATTATGACGTAAAGAAAAGAGTTCACAAAAAATCTAATAATAGTTTAATTTTGGTGTCGGATTTACCAAAACATGTAGGCAGGCATGTCCGTAGTCCGTAGGCGTTCGAATAATCGACCAGTATTTATTTGTTTACGCTCTATTAGGACATTCGATTACCCGTGAGCTAATATTTTGTGGGTGTAAATCCCACGCACTCGTATATGGGAGTAAAACGCTAATACTACACAAATATTAGCACGCGCAGGAATCGGTAGAATAAACCAGTTTCTTTTAATAGATTTCAGATACCTATCTTGTTTTTTTTATGATTGATAATGCAATACCCATGCGACGAATTATTTTATGACTAAAATTGTTTTAGTTGATTAGTTGATACTTATTTGATGATATAATTAGCACCCAGCCGCTCAAATGGACGCTACTCTTACAAACAACACGGTAATTGAAAGTGTCGCTTAGGAATAAGAAAATATTAATTAAAAAATTAAAACTTTACTAATAGTTTCCAACACGTTATTATCTAAGCGCAAACAACAATCAAGAGTAATTAGACGACATAAGTTTAATTAAAGCAAGGGTTGCAGGTACAGGTGGGCGGCACAAATTGTTTCATGTCATTACTGATTTAAACATGACGTAAATTCCTTTCTGAATCACCTACCTACCCACGGATAAAGCTTTTAATATCAGTTTATGTGTGTCAATTACTGGAAGGGAACATTGTCCACGATGTTGAATTAACAATCCCAGATTTGGGTCACATCAAGATATTTATAAGAACAGCACGTTCAGGATTATACACCGAAAATTGTTAAAAAAACACTGTTGAATATGGAAATGTTTGTGGAAATGAAAATGAAATTCGCGATATTGTGACGGAATTGAAGCTGAGTACTCGTGTTATTAATTATTGCGTATTTCAGAAAATAAAACTGATTAAAATTGGAAATCGTAAATAATAATCGGCTGCACTAGCGAAATACCACCGTACCAATTCCACAATGATTATTTTGTGATTCTATGGGCCTGATTTAATATAAAGTCCTGAAGAGAAACATCGACATTATAAACCTGAAAAGGCGTTCCAGCTTAATCTTCTACACAATGAAGACGTTAGACGGTTAGGAATCCCAGATTCTAGTAAGGCCTAGTTAATTAAAGGCTAACTCTAAGCTAGTCCGGTAGAATTCTAGACCCGTATTTCCTATAGGCGGACATAATTAAATACCAAGCCCTATTTGGAATAGGTTTTAATTAAGACACGTGACCGCACAATATCTGAAATGGCCAGATCAAGAACGGCTTTTGAAGCTCCGTGTAGAGTATCTAAATACACACAATTGGACTCTGAGCTGACTCTGTGAGAGCTTTGTGTTTATTTTTATTCAGAAACTATCTATATTTCAAATGGGAGCACTGGAACAGTCAAAATTTTGTTTTTGAAGTAGCGAGTTGGCAACATGCAGTGGCGTGCGTCGACAATTCGGAAAGCCCATAAGGTAAGCTGACTGTTCGGAAACCCGGACATCATGAAGAGTAGTAGGTTATAAGAGCAATAAAGCCAGGCTTGTAGACTCGTATGAAAGTACCGCCACTAAACATGTGTTTAGTGTTTATACCGATGCGGGGGTCGTTAAACTGTCTGTGCCAGCCTATTAATCTACATCATGTAGAAAATGCTGAAAATGAAAAATAATATAATGTCCTGTGACTAAACTACTCGATATGTTCCAATTATTTTTGTAAACAGACTAGGAACGTCATAAGGTATACGCAGTTTAATTTGTTGTCGTATTGTCAGCGCCACCTTGTAGGTATAATGAATATTATGATAATCTCAGCTAATGTACAAACATAGTCTAAAGACGTTTACAGCAACTTCATAAAAAGCGGATTTATCCGAAAACTTAATAATATTTTATATTGCAAAGGAATGCGGCAATATTGACAACGAATTTCATTAATATTTTCGAATCAAAATACCATTACTTGACCTACTGAAAAGACGAATAAAATATTGTTAATCACTAAATATACAGGGTGTTGACTGACGTATACTTTATCCATGGAGCGACCTTGACAATGCTTTATATACCCTGACCCCTCCAAGCCTCCGAAAGCACGTTCAAAGATCTCTTTGGTAGTCAGAAGTCCAAAAGTCTGACAACCTGTCTTACCAAGAGGTATCGTGTTACCCAATCATTAGGTTGCTCCATGTAAAATACTGGTATTCAGCTGCATTCGATGAAACTGGAAGCCAATCCAAACAAAGTTGGACAAAGGATAAGCAGATGAAAACTTCACTACACAAAATATAACTAAATATTTTACCTATCAAATATATTTAACCAGAGGTCGAATGCTAAAAATCAAAAATCAAAACATTTATTTCAAGTAGGCCAGTTACAGGCACTTTTGAATTGTCGAAACAAAGATGAAAATTAAATGTAGCTACAGTCCCAGTCACAAGACATAAAAACTGTGAAAGTACTGTAGTTGCCCATTCCCTAGCGTAGATCTCTATGGAGAAGAACGGGCAAGAAACTCAATGGAACTCCATTAAATCAAAATATTGTTACAAAATCTTGGTTACATCATTCATGTTGAGATGGTATATTATGTGAGAACAATGTAGCAAGATGTGCACGTTAAAAGTGTCCATAGTAAAAACAAAAAATACAATTCAAAAATAAACATACAAATAAGCCATGGCAACTAAGAGATGACCAGTCACAACTGACAGCGCCCGTTTACGAACATGACGCATGGATCAGCACCATTCAAATGTCTAGCTTAGGTTACATAGGGGCTCATGAGACTAAGAAGATATGACTGGTTTTTTTGTGCTACATCAGAAGTGGGTACCTTAATAACTACCTCAATAAAATCCGCCTGTACACAAGGATGTAAATGATGACGACAAATGCAAGTATCGCGTGACGACGCGCCGCGCGGCGTTCGGCGCCGATACTCATCTGTCATCGTGTGTACGCACCTTAATGGATTCCATGGAGCCGCCTTTAATGCGACGCCATTAATACCGGGTATCAGATCATTTTAATTTCACTGCACACAAATCCCACATTCATACTAATAGTTATTAAATTAACGTTAATGATTTGATCGTGACCAATTTCACTACTTTTTTCATTTGCACCTAACTATTTCAACTGTGTATTGTAATCAGTCTGCCTTTGTTCGAAGTGCTGATGTAACCCAAACATTATCACCAAACAGTACCAGCTAACCAAAAACTATGTAAATTTGTATTTAACTAGCAGAACCACAAAAACGGTTGAAAACGCTATACAAAAATTATATTTACATTAACTACATGTGGAGGTAACGACCGTAGTTATCCACAAATAGAGCATAACCACCAATTAAAATGACAAGAAATTACACACGTGGGTCGCTACGGTGTTAAACAAATAAAGCTGGTGATCTTTACAAACCACCCCGAGGGAAAACATTAGGGGTTCGTACAAAACCACTTCATTATCAGTGCGGTGACACGCGAGCAGTCACATTCATCAATCGTTGGGTCGACTCACGCACTACCACAGTACCCACCTCGGGTCCACCCGGTGTTAACACGACATTCGTTAAGTGATAGACGACATTTAAATATTTATGCCTCCAGCTTTCAAAACCCATATCCGATTGTACAATCAACTGGCTCGATTTTTTATTCTTTCATACTGTATTCAGCGGCTTTACTTTGATGACGTAGCTTATACGTGGCGACGATAAATTATATAAAGGACTTGGATTAATAATGTTCTGTAGAATCAGATAAGATGGGAGAAACTCCAAAGTTCACCGACCAACACATTCGAATCCGACTGTTGTGGGCCTCAACTTTAACTATAAACTCTTAGTTGATAAGACAGCCTCACCTTCCCGAGGTGTCTGTCTCTATTTTAGCGAGAATATCATCTTGGCGTGCTCACTTTATTCAGTCCATAAGTCTCGGCAAAGTTTAGAGATAAAATCAGCGATACAAAGAAGAGAGCGGCGCGTAGCTCGTGACAGGTGAGAGTGCTGGCTCTGTGGCATTCCGGGAGGAGGAGCCGCGCCCTTATCGCGCGAGCTTGCAACTTTGCTGCGATACTTGCCCACTTTCTCCGAGCGGGTCGAGCCAACTCACAAGTCCGATCGATGACTAGATAATACGCCAGCTCTATTCCAGATCACTATATTTTATAAGGAAAAATAATTCTAAACCGTACAATTAAACCACCGTGCAGTGATTCTATCTCATCAAATAGATAAAGCCGATACGTCAAGCAGTACCTACTTGAATTCGTCCAAAAGGCTGGTTCGCTCTTGAGCCGGCAACTTCGCTAATATACGATCCAACAATTACCTTCATGGCAAACATTCCCGGCTTTATGTCGTCCCGGGCGAAATGAAACTTTGTATATTTAAGAGTAACACGCACCATGTTTCATTAGTATATTCGTCTGTTTGTTCTCGTTAACGACTCTGGAAACGGTTTATTTGTTATCTTATGACTTATTTGCTATTTGTAAGCAATATTGGTAAAGTTATTGACGCGTTAAATATAGATTTGAGATCAGTTTTCACACGGCTTGTAGACGGACCAAAAATAACCCAGTTTAATTTCATTTAAGGAAAGCCGCAATGTGTGCGTGTCGTATAATTGTTCACACTTGCTACATTTCCTTAACAACAGGTAATTAAGTTACAACTTGCATGAGTAATTACATAAACAACTCAACGTCAGCAGTTGGTCGTACCTACTTCCTTGTTATGCATGAAACTTGAAGATAGCTAAGCAATAAACGCCAAACATGCTAGTGGTAGTTGGAACTCATAACAATGGCCCTTCGCAGCAACTTTCAAGGTTGTTCGCCTGCACCCGGCTGCAGCCTTCGTCCGTGGTTAGACACTACTTTAACTCTTCGCTAGTTGAACACGCAACTTGACTAAACAAAGCGAGCCAAGGTAAGACCTTGTAGATTCTTCAGAAGATAAAGCCGACGTTACATTATGTACCTTCTGGCACATTTTCTAACACAATGACTCCAGTTAACTCCAGTTAAGAAACCGAAGATTCGGTGCTCATGAATTGACTTCCTTTTTACTTCATATCTTCCTCATAATAACAACAAAAGCAGAGAAGAGAGGATAAGCAATTATATATAAATTAGTCACATTTCTTATCTCAATGGCATCGCCTTATGAAGAGAATGTAATGAATATTCATATTTTCAAACGTCTTTACGTTTTACTACCTTTTGATGTCAACCAATAAAATTGCAGGATATCTCTCCAGCGCTTGGAGCCACTTTGCGCGAATTATGGACAAAGGGATGTAGTAAAGTGAACTTATTGAGTTACTTCAGAATAAGTGTCATCTCGGAAGGAATGTCTTCCTTCCTCTGTCTTCCTTTCAGAAGGAAACTTGCATGAATAACACACTTTTTCTGGATAAATATTGAAAGCAAGCAATGCCCTAAAAAAATCAATAGTAGGACTTTATCTATTCTTATGCGTACTTCACAAGCATACTTAATATGCTTATCGATAGTCATTTTGTTACAGGCTCTTCCAGAAACGATAAGAGAACTGAAGACGGCAATATGGAACGCGGAACTTTCTGGAGGAGTGGCCAACTTGACCGGCGCTCTCACTACTGGCTTCGAAATCTTACATCGGGTAAGAATTATGTGTATTCTAGAGATTTTACAGAAACTGAAAAAGGGTTTGAAAAAGGCGAGGAAAGTGGTGCAGCGCTTTTCGTACTATCAGTATTATGAAAAAAGAAAATTAATTAAACTTAAAACGTAATAATCCTTCTCTCTGTATCCCTGCAGTACAACCGAACGGGTCTTGGTTGTCAATGTAACCAGGCTATCGCCGTGATAGGCGCCGGCGGCGGCGCGGGCGCAGTGAAGGGGGTGTTCCGCACGTGGAACTGGCCACACATGCCCGTGCGCATCTTCACCTACCGAGTGGGCGGTGACGCCACCGCTGGACATAATATGAAGGATATGGCGTGCACTAATAAAGGTATAGTCGTAATTACTTTTGCTCAAACATGCTTGGAAATTTGAGCATTATTTTGACAATCTTCTTCGAGATAAATCGAAATTTCTGCACTGGGCAGATACATGCGACCAGCGGCCGGCAAAAGTTGTATGAAAATCTATATCTGTCGTGTTTAGCGGCCAAATAAATTACATAGTAAACTCATATCTGTCGTGTTATTTAAAAATGGAACGATCTTCTACTCTGAAACATGGCAACCAAGGAGGTAACTTATCAAAGGTTTTATTTAAATTTCGAATTGGCTTGCAAATAGAAAGCGGTTTATTGAAAAAAACAAATGAACTCTTCAACGCGAGAGTTTTAATTTCCTCGCATTATTTGAGAAAAGTACTCAATCAATCAATGCCTCTGATGCTGGCCGCTGCAGTAATGTACTATTGTTGCTGTTGTTATATTGAAAACACTTGGATGTCAGCTTTATTGAACCATTAATTATATTATGTGTTAGATTGTGTGAGGGGTGATGAACTTATAGTGAGTTAATGTAAGGTGACAGGGCATAATGAAACAAACAATCACATACTGCGCTAACCGTTCTGCCTTCCTAGTCTCAAATTCCTTCTCCGGAGCGGGGCAGGCAGAAAAGGAAGTAATTAAACAGAGATACCAATTATGATCCTGTGGCTCTTCATCGTATTCTGTTGATGACTTAACATCAACCAAATGATTATCAAACAGGTTTCTACGTGACGATAAACGAGCACTCGGAGATCAAGTCGAAGGTGCTGCACTTCGTGGAGGTGCTGGCGAGGCCGCTCGTCATGTACCAGACCGTGCACCCCGTGCATTGGAGCCCAGCGTACGTCGGCGGAAGGGTACGTATACAGTATATTATGCACATGCAGTGTATTATGTATATTTGAACCGCCTCTATGGTCTAATGGTAAGATTACTTATCTCAGACCCAGAGGTCCTGAGTTCGATTCCCAGCGAATAAAAAATTTCTGCTCGTTTTGGTTGGGGTAGGTCTTGTTTTAAGTCCGCCTAGCTAGCACCATCTTATCCAAGTCTGTCTCCCTAACAACACTGAAAACAGCAATGTTGTGTTTCGGCAGTTAGAGGTAAGATAACCAGTTTCTATGTGAGATGAAGGCAAAGAGATTCCGCGTTGTTGTCAAAAAGTAAAATCGATTGAGGTTTTTTTTTAACTAAATGACAGGGTGTATTGCCGATTAGCATCAATTTTGTAGAAAAAACTTAGCCTAATTTCACTCGAATCATCGCAAACACCGTGAGCAGACAGATAAGAGGACTAGAACGCCTTGAGAGTAGTTGTGAGTCGTGTTGTTTGCGAAGTAATCTGATTTTGTTAACTACGCTATCATTCACGAGCAATATTTTGTTTTTTATCATTACAGAGCAGTAGCCTGTCTGATGATGGCATGGGCCAACTGATGTCCTCCGTCACCGTACCCATCTTCGATAGGAGAAACCATACGGTATGTATCTCCGCACCGTATTACATTCCTACTTACGAATTTAGTATTACAATTGTCACTGCCTTACTTATTACAAAACCTCTTATTTCAGCAAAGAGAAGCTAACTTACTCGGCGTAGTGGGAACCGATGTGCCTATCGATCAATTGAAGAAGCTCGTACCACCATATAAGGTAGATTATCATACCTCAAACATTACTACCTACCTTCAAACTGGATTTTCTTTGAGAGTATTAAAATATTTAATGTGAATACGCATTTTCAGTTGGGTGTGAACGGTTATTCGTTCATGGTGGATAACAACGGGCATGTATTATATCATCCAGATTTGAGACCATTGGTATGTACTTTTAAATTACTTGTGTTTAGCTAAATACATAATGCCAAAAATTGCTTATGGTTTTCGTCAAAAACTTATAAATCTAAAATCTCTTGTTACAGCATACGAACGAGGAAGTAAGTACTTGAGAAAGTTATCATAAAGAATTATTTTACAGTTTTAATCGTTATCAAGAAGGGATATGAGAATTTGAATAGTGTTAGTTGAGTTTAGTCGGTTAAACTAAATATGGCTACTATACTTCACAGTACACTGAGACGCTGCGTCCTCTGTACTCGAGTGTGGACCTCACGGACGTGGAACTGCTCGTGGACTCTGATGAGAACTCCAGGGTCAACCTCACTTCACTACTGCTCGATGTAAGTTATCATCTAACCCCGGTCTTTAAGTCGTACAGGAATGATTCCTAAAATGGAAGTACCCCAAAGACCTATATTTGGTTACATCAAGGTCAGGCTAAAATGAGCGTACCCTAAATATCTATTTTTGAGTCCTCGATTATTTAAGGCTCATTATGCTTAATGGGGCCTCCAAGGATCTATACTCGGGCTTTGTTTATTTCAGACTCGTTTACTAAAACGAAACTCCTATTTTAGTATCCGGAAGGATTGATGTTTATTTTTTGGTTACCGTTTTATCAAAAGTTGTATTGTTTGAACAGTTACTTATGCGGGTTTAACCTAAACATCACTCAAAATGTACCATCATTTTCTAGCTCCGTCACGACATGATAGAACAGCGGGAAGGTGAAACAGAGATCGCCGTAAAGGTTCAATACGATAACATGCGGCGCGTGGCGACCAGACGCCAGCGGTACTTCTACAGCCCCGTGGATGGCACGCCCTTCTCTCTGGCGGCGGTGCTGCCGGACGGATACGGGATGTACGAGTTGCAGGCCGAGCAGGAAGTCAAGCATAGCCCTATTAATGGTAAGGGTGATACAGAACAAGACGTTGTTGGAATGGACATTTGAAAATGAACTAATTTATTTTTTTTGTAATTTCTGCAGTCACGGAATACTTCAAAGGCGAAAACTGGAAAGTTCACCCAGATTGGTACGGATTACTTTTATTTTATTTTCTCTAATGTTGCTTTTCTGCCATTAAAATATCGATTGGAAGAAGTTGCACTATGAGTGCATTTCGGTTGGACACTTTGACGGCTCTAAATTAGAAGTTGAAGGAGTTTTAGTGGGTACAAACATGGACAACCTTAAGTATCTCTCAGCTCCTTATCTAATACTTAAGGTGAACGCACACATATCCGCGCTAAAAGAACCGACCGCGCCGAAAAAAACATTTTCACATCCGTCTAACGATATCTATTCGTCCGATTCGATACGGATAAGTATGCGAGGTTTCATAGGATTCCATGCAAGTAATTCTAAAATTCGATCCTTTTGGCTCCTTTGCTTCCTTCGGCTCCGATTAGTGTGCGTTCACCTTTAATGGTAGTCAAAAGACATGGATATCACCGACTGGACTTAGTTCCCTTAATTTTTTTGCGAGAACTATAAAGACACCGAACAGCGTTTATTAAGCAAGTTGTATGTACAGGGTGTACTGCGAATATGCGTCCACGTCCGAACAGTCTTTCAACTCACCGGAGGAGCAGCTGGTGCACTTCCTATCGCGCGCGGGCCGGCCCGGCTGGAAGTGGATGTCGCTGCGCCCGCGAGCTCTCACGCTGCACAACGCGCATAAGAAGCAGGACAGAGACTCTTATTACTGTGCGTATTACTGTTACTGTTACCCTTCATCAGCCCACTGCTGGGAAAGTCCCCTCGCTATGACTTCCAGCTAGTTCTAATTCGCTCGATCGAGTGAGCCACTGGGCGTACAGCTTGCCTGTAAATCGAGTTTCCACCAATCTGAGTTCAATTGATTAGCTGACTCCTATAAGCGACAGGAGAAGAGAACACCATAGTTAGCACTTAGAGAACTTTCACTTTATTAATAAAAGTATAAAGTAAAAAATTATAAAATTTAAGGTCAGGAATAGTCTTAGCCACGAATATTCTTTTTCAGACTGAAGAGACTCCGCTCTTCAGTATATCTTCAAAGCCCTCTGGATTTGAAAAGATTCTTTAGCCTTAATAAGTTACTAAACTCATCGTTTGTTTCCAGGTGACAAAACTTTAGTACAATCACTGATTAGGGATGCGATGGTAATCAAAGAATTGGACGCTCACACTGGACATGCGAGTCATCACTCCCAGTAAGTACACCTTGTATTTGAGCATGATATAGCACCACACGAAATAATTCAATATTCAATCTCTGCAACACCTTTTGTTTTGCAACGGAGGGAAATCTATCCCCAGTTCTAAAGTGGTGGTACGAGATTATACAAACATAGGTATTGACGGAGTAATTAAGCCACATCGACATTTGTCTCTGTTTCAATCGCCAAAATGGGCTGTTAAAGCTAGTCGGTTAGTTAGACATTGTGAGACCTGTTTCCAGAAATCAGTTTAATTTTTGCATTTACTTCTACGAACTTCCTCGTTTGTCTAGTGGTAGAGCGCTACTGCTGAGCTCCTGAGTTCGGCTCAGGAAGCTCGACGCTAGTTGAGGTCTTGGGGTCGATTCCCTGGTCGGACAGTTTTATGGGTTGTCATCAGGAATTTCTCAGTAGCAGTCATGTACTTAGTAGGGATTTGTGTGTTTCTGATATCTAAAACATGCGAAATGAAGGTGAACTATAAGGCACACCTCTGGCTAGCCCTCCGGGGTTTACAGGCGTTTTGTTATGTGTTATGAACTCTTGACAATAAAAGGCTTTCACTAAATGTCTAACTGTATGCATGAATGTCTCGTACCGCCACCGAAAATAGGACACTTTAAAACTAAGTTCACGCAACCAAAAATAAGACCCTTTATGCACGAAAATTTAGCACCACCACCAGCAATAAAATTTCAGCTTTTTCTATAATTTTGATGACTAATTTGTTTGTGTTTGTCACACAAATAGCCCGATAGCGACTTTAATGGCACTCCTTACAAGGTAACGTAACTCTTCACATTGGTGAACAAGTACTTAGAACTATTAGTAGTATTTAACTGCTAAGGACAGACGTCTTCACTTATATACGTATAATGGCTATGGGATTGGAAACACTGGGTGAAGATTTGTAGGCACAAATGTAAATTGCTCTTGAACGCACGGAAAGTCTTTAATACTTACGAGGAATTTTGAATCACACGACGGGTTTGCTATTTGTACAGCTTGTACTACTGCTTTTGACAACTGTGCAAAAACCACAAGTAGTAGAAATAGAGTACAGCTCTTTGTGGCTGGATCCACCCGATGTAATAGGGACAACCAGCATAAAGGACCTACCTACCTAATATTGCAGAAAAAAATCTACAACAAAGCGAACATTGTTCGAATGATTTGGGGAAACATTCAGGCACGTTACTGCCTTTTTAACAATGTAACTTTTTACATTTCGCGATCCATTTTTGCCGTGTTACTTATTTATTTATCTACCATGTATAGCTACCGAGGATCAGGTAAAACTACTATTAAGCTATTTTGTGTGGATTTTTAGCCGGCACGGATTTTTCTTTCACTTTTCTTAATTGAAGTTGAACTTTATTTTTCTGCGTGGAGTTTTAAACCTGCCATAAAGGCCTTTCACAGAAATTTCACCTTTTACATCCAGATTTTACATCACTGTCAAAATCACTTTATCATCGTTAAAATAAGGTTGCTATTGAGTTGCAGACAGTGAGTCAGTGACACATATTATGTTAAAACCACAATAATGGGGTAGATGACACACCAATAAATTAAGATACTTTTTAAGAGCTGTCAAAACGCGGTTCTCTAATAGATTTTGTGGGGCAATAGCCAACTGTGACGTCACTGTTTTTTCAACTCAATGACTCGACTATTTATTGATTTGAAAGCAACTAAAAATAGAATTTGGCAATTAATAGAAAATAAATCGGGTTTTCAGGCCCAAAATAAAGTGTAATTATTGTTTTATGGTGTCATCTCCCTATTATTATTATTACAATAATAATAGGGAGTTATGGAGTTGCATGCTGAGTTATTATGGTTGCTGCTGACAGAGGTTATACAACTGTGAAAGGAATGCATAAAAGTATATATCGATAAAAACAAACTGTGTTCGAGATGATATATAGCAATGTAGATATCTTTTATACCGGAACTAATTTTAAAACTCTATCGCACGCACACCTTTGTGTATCTGGGAAATAAAATAAAAATAAAATAAATTTATTTATAATTTTTATAAATATTTTACTTGAACAAATATAAATCAAATAACAAGTCGAATGACTTTAACCTTCAAATCCAAACTAGACTCACCAAAAAGTTTTCAAACCTCTGCTACTGCTTTCTACTTCTCATCAAGAGGACAAGAAACACATTATAATAAATATACTAAAATGAACCATACCCACTATCGGGTAACATATTTTATAAGTCCCCAACAATAAGATCCGATCAAGACGAAATGCTTACCTCGTATGTCTTTGCAGACAAGGCCGGTTCCACAAGTTCGTGGTGACCCTGTCGTTCATCGCGACGCGCTCCGGTCTGCTGCGCTGGACCGAGAATGTCAACACCTCCAGGAATACTGACTCTGCCGAACCGTAAGTAGTGCTACCATAGTAACATGGAAAATGATTCGAACAAAGCTGAACGAGGCTTCCACCGTTTGGCAGAGATGTAACTCAAAGCATCTACTGCAAACTTGAGAGTGAGAATGCAAATAATGAGGGATTGTTCCCGTTTGTACGTTTCGTCTGGGGAGAATAGTTATGCAGGGTTATGTAAGTCCTACCGACAAAAATCGTGGTTCAGTCTGCTGCCATGAGCCTGTAGTGCCAGAAACCAAATAAACATCCAATTTCCAAATTGTTATCTTGCAGCCACTTCAGCGAACGATATGCGCGAGCCTACGACTCGGAGTGGTACCGGCGCGCAGTGGAGCACCACGCCATCGAGCCCGAGAGCTTCGTGTTCTCGGTGCCGTTCCGCGACGGCTCGGAGGCCGACGAGCTGAGCGGGCGGCCGCCGCTCGTGCTCGCCACGCACGCCGTGTTCGTGGAGTCCCGCGGACACCGAGCTCCCGCCGCCGTCGTCGGACTACACTTCCAGCTAGACTCGCTAGCAAAACACTTCCTCAACGTTACTTCTGCAGTAAGTCATACTCAAATCGACGACCCTTCTTGTGACCCAGTCTCATTTTTCATTTCTTCTACAGTGCACAGGCGGCACATCATGTAAGAAAACCTGCGCAGGCGACGAGTTAGACTGCTACATTTTAGACGACAACGGATTCATCATTCTGTCCGAAGACGTCTCGCAAACCGGCCGGTTCTTTGGCCAGGTTGACGGCACTATTATGGATTCTCTAGTACAGGACCGAATATACAAAAAAGTTGTCGTTCATGATCATCAAGGCCGATGCCCGGATTCCAGAAACTCGTTTAGCGGAGATGGACATAAAATTACGGTACGTTATAAAATTACAAACTTTTTAGAAATGTGATATGCAGTATATCTAGTTTTTTCCTGTCATGCCATTACTTGTGTTTTCGCTTTCCACCGCAGCCCTTGAAACCGCTCTCCTGGCTCGGTGGATATCTCACCAGTCTAATTGCCATGTGGTTCCCCCTTTGGGAGCCTGTGCGCGCACACGCCAGGCCTTACGCCGAGGAAGAAGCCGGTAAGCAGACGATACTCTCAATCAACAGATACTACAGAGACGTCACCAATAGGTTACACAAACTTACCGACTGAATTTGTGTTAACAGATTACGAGGACTACGAAACTGAAGACATGGAGAACGATGACGACCTGGACAGGGACCGCGGCACCTACGAGATCATCATCGACGGGCTGGGCGAGAGCTCGCGCGGGCACGCGGCCGCCCCGCCGCCCGCGCCGGCCGGCGCCGCGCCCGCGCCCCCGCGCGAGGCGGCGCGCTCGGCGGCCGTGCGGCCCTGCGACACCAGCGCGGAACTGTTCACGCTGCAGTCCTCCCGGCTCAACACCGCGCAGCCGCTCAAGGGCAAACTTACTAACTGCCACAACTCTGGCTGCGAGAGGTAACCGCTCTAGCTTTCACTTATCGAAAACAAAACTAAAGCCTTGCCTAAACATTATAGAGGTAAATAGTACATTACTGCAGCGGCCTGCAACAGAGGCATTGATGGACGAACGTGTGAACGTGTATACGTAAGTCCATTAATGCTCAAATAATGCAAGGAAATTAAAACTCTCGCGTTGAAGAGTTAATTTGTTTTGTTTTTAATAAACCGCTTTCTATTTGCAAGCGAATTCGAAATTTTAATAAAACCTTTGATAAGTTACCTCCTTGGTTGCAATGTTTCAGAGTAAAAGATCGTTCCATTTTTAAATAACACGACAGATATGAGTTTACTATGTAATTTATTTGGCAGCGGGTCGCATCCCAAGTAACAAAAGGTTCTATAACCAAGGCATTTTATCACCAAAGAGTGATATAGTAGGCCTATAACGCTAACCATTGTGACGGCTTGTACTACAAAGCGTTTTAGCTCTTTAAGATTAAAGAGCATTTAAGTTGTATAATTTAGCTCTTAGAACGCTTACAGGACCATACAAAAAAATCTTTAAAGTGTTGCACTGTAATAGAAATGAGAAAAGCGATTTTGGTACTATTTAGTACCATAGACGTCCTTACTAACACTTTAATGTATCTATTTTGCTCTAATAATGAGTCAAAATAACTTATACAGTATTGAAGCAGTATTGAAAACACGATTACAGGGTCAATCAGCAATATAAATGTACCTTGCACTACCATTACATAACCGTTTAACTTCTTAAAAGATCCTTCAACATCGCTATGGGGCTTATTCTGTTATAGTCGTGAAAACTCTTGCATAGTACTAAATAGTACCATAGCGACTCGTGGTACAGTTGCTAATTAAGTAAAATTCTAAATAGCTCTACAAGTGAGTTTGTGTTACTGCTACGAGACTAAACCGTAACTTATAAGCACTAAAATTAACAATGAATGAACTAATTAGATTTATACTAGCTTTTCAGTATCAATTATACCACTAGTATTTCATAAATGGTGGTACACTGTGGACTGTCACTGAAAATATAGCACATGGTTCCGCACAAAATATTTGTTTGGTACCAGAACAGGGCTGAACAAATAATGTTCCTTTTTGAACATTCGGCTTAAAATATGGACTGTTGATCATACGCATTTTGGTCTGCAACTGTTATTCAACAACCGAAGAACCGACTTTCTTGCGCGGCTGATGGGGTGTTGGGCATGTCCGCATGCAATAAGATAGAACTTTTAGTTTAGTCAAAATAACTTGTGAGGTTGCATTAAAGACACACACAGGAACATTGTTTTTTAATGTAACTATTGTTTTTAGCTATACATTCGTGGTGATTTCGCGACTGAATTGGTCGACAAACTGGAAAATACCTAAAGTTGTGTTTTTTCTGTTCTAATTGTAATAAAAAAAAACACACAAGCTGTATGTTAAAACTGAGAATTAGCTTTAAATACCTACACCCTTCAACTGTGGTAATAATTAATCTCTTGGTTTCCGTATGGAATTTTCAAAATAAGAATTTTTATCTTAAGATTACAAAAAAACTGACCTACTTACGTTTTTTAGGTACATATTTACCATACCTATCCCAAATTATGCCCCAGTATGCATTTAATGCAACTCCATACAAATAAATTTATTTGACGACACTATTTTATATGTGGTCGACGCAATCCTAATTCGTTTTGGGTGAAAATATGGCTGCTGTTTTTTGCAATGATTGCTATCATTGCAAAAAATTAGCAGTACGGCTGGAGACAATGTGTACTATAGCAGCCATAGTCAGGACAGGTCCATATTTTATTAATTTAAATTTAATTAAAACACGAAAATTATAGGGGCGCGTTGTCGAATTTGAAATTAGCACAATCATTTTATCGATACATTTTTTTCGCTAGTGTAAGTTATGCCAGAGTTACTGAATGTATGTCCTTTTTATAACGCTAAGCAACAATGGCTAATGACATTGCCAATGACATTGCATTATTATAACTTACCGATATATTTTGTTTTCTTGGGGAACAATCACGACGTGTGATAAAAAAAGATCACTGGAATCGTTATAGGTGCAAAATAGCACTATAAACAGGTTTTGGTTATTTTTATAGCGCAAATTTGTGACATAAACATTGCAGACAAGCACTATTTTAAGTAAAAGAGTAGTGATACGCTTTTTAGTACTAATACTAAAAAGCGTATCGATACTACTTACTCTTTTCTTGTCAACTATCGAGCTGATTTATCACCGTGAGGGCCTTATTTTATGTAATGTTTATAGAATAACTCAGTGACAAAACTCGGGTCTATTTGGGGTTTTGTAAACGTTTACAACACCATTATAGTACTAATCATGAAGCCTTATAGCACGCTCCAAAACGTTCTCAGGACTTTTACAGTACCAAATTTTGTTACTTGGGATGTATCTGGCTAATACAGCAAGGTAGTCATAATAATGCTCAAATTTCCAAGCATGTTTGAAAAAATTGTTTTTTTGTCGATATCTGCGGAAATGGTAAATAATACGTTGTTTCACGTGCACCAGGCCGTTCAGCGTGCAGAAGATCCCGCACAGCAACCTGATCCTGCTGGTGGTGGACACCCTGTGCCCGTGCGGCGCCAAGCGCCTGGACGTGCGGCCGCGCGAGCACGCGCCCCGCGCCGCGTGCCGCCGCGCGGCCGCGCTGCACCGTCGCCGCCCCGCGCACTGCGGCTCCTACCACCCCGAGGTGCCTCCTATTTTTTTTCTGCCAAAATACAATTTCCTAGTTGTAAAGTGTCACAAGTCGCGTCCACTCTTGGTCTAATTTGTTACCGACCCCGCACGAGTGCCTACCTCAGAAAAACCTCTTCTAAAATGAAATTATGCAATGGGGGCTATCGTTTTTGAGCTCACCAGATGGCGCCACTGTCGAGTAAGATCTTGTCAATAATTCTATTTTATAGTATAAGTACCAATAACGTCATAAAAAGTTTATTTTATTAGACGTATAACAACATAGTGTAATCTTCAGATCCATATTTACAATATTCTCCCCAAAATTAGCAAGCATGAAAGATTTAAATTAAAATTAAAAAATAGTAATAATTTACACAAATTTTAATATTTAATTTCTACCTCCAAGTACTAACAACTAAGATCCTAAGTTACTACTTAAAATCTTCAAGTCATATTTAATCAGGAATGGCACAGTCTAGAACACAATCGTGAGTATTAGTATAAATACGTGATAAAAAGGCACGCAACGCGCGAACACTGTATGACATCTGAGATTTCGGAAGACCTTACTCTACACGAACGCCTCTAGCGGCGAACTTATGCGCGATAGCCCCCATTCAGCCACACACCTACAAACACAAATTGTTCAACATAAGCAAATAAGTAGCTTAATTTTAATTTAATTTTGATGTAATTTTAATTCTAGTTTATTGTATTTTCTTTTTTATATTACTTTAATCATTAGTACAGGCACCAACGATTCTCAATTGTCTTTTGTCGAAATGCCCATTTTTTTATTATATGAAAATTGTTTTTGTGAAACTTAAATGTGTCTTTTAAATTATTATTATTACCTCGGCACACGACGACTTTGTTTCAGCTCGTTATCAGTTTAGAATTTTTAATGAAACGTAATTTATAATTCCCCAGGAAATTGAGATCCAGTCGTGCGGTGGCGGGGGCCGCATGATGCCGGCGCTGTGGGCCGTGCTGACGCCGCTGCTGCTGCGGCTCGTACTCAGCACGTGACTGCGCGGCGCAGTGTAAAGTCTACCAGTACCAACCACGCCCGGGACGCCGCCGCCGGCGAGTCGTGAAGCTTTCTGTACCCCACTCAGTTTCAGCAACCGGTCGATTTTTTAACTGTTATCTCGTAGTTTCACGACATCTTCAGGGAAAGCTTCTACCGAATAAGGCGTTCGAGTGTTCTTGCGAGTGATGTGTGGAGGAGTGCGGCTGTATGTGTGTGGCGGGCGGACGCTCGCCACAGTTTTGATCAATTTTACCGACTGAAGTTTTGGTCCGACCAAGTGAACTTTTGATCTTGTTTTGAGACAGGATTCTAGTCGAGTTAGGGTACGATGATTATTGAAATATTTTCTCCTCTCTGTTAAGTTGTCACTTTCATATTGTAACTGATGCAGACGCATACGGTAAATAGGTAGGTAACGAATATCTTGTTAAATTTAAATCGAGGATTATCGCAAACTTGGAGATCTTATAAATTATAGCTAATGTTAATAGGTATTGAAAGATAATTAATGTAAAATATTAATATCGTTTAACTGTTTTAGAAAAATTTACCTATGTTGAGACCTAATTCGATTTATTTCTTTATATCTGTCATTCAAATTTATCGCAAACTTATTGAATAGTTGCATAGTGGTTGATGTAAATAAGAAGAATATTTGTTTGTAGAGAGGTTTATTTGCTGAATTTATGTGTGCCTGTGTACTGTAAAAAATCGTTGTGTCGTCGAGAAGGCGTCGTAGCGCTAACACGCACTGCCATTCAGGGGAACAAACTATTGATAGCGCGTTGTTGTGAGGGCTCGGCGCGTGGGCCGGTGGGCCAGCCGGGGGGCCTGTGGGCCTGCCGGGGGCCCCAGTGGGCCAGCTGGGGGCGCCGGTGGGCCAGCCGGGGGGCCGGGGGGCCTGCCGGGGGCCCCAGTGGGCCAGCCGGGGGCGCCAGTGGGCCGGCCGAGCCCACCGGGCTGCGCGCCCACGAGGCGTGTCCCCGGGCGCGGCGACGCCTGTGTCTCTGACGACTTTCCATTCTAGTCGTTAGTGATTTTCTCGCCTAATCTTCGAGTAATGTCGTAAAGAAACTGTAAACAGTTTCGTATTTTTATTGTAAATATTTTATTAACTTAAATGGCCTACTACAATTTTAAGAAAGTGTGTTGCTAATATATAGGTCGTTCAAATTCGACTTCTGCTGTCGTAAAGAATAACTTCGTCATATCGATCTGTTGCAATAAATAATGATTGTTTGCATATCAGAATGTTCTCTTTCGATTGTTTCACGTTGAGAAGTCAAGCCTCGGAACATTGGATACGTACTGACATAATACTTTCATACGTAAATTTCAAATTTCGGAGTATAAGAGAATAAGCGTATTTACCTATTAACTTGTTTGTACCTAACCTAAATGTGAATGTTACATAGGAGTAATGATCAAATCCACATACTTACATTAAATAGAGTTTTATATATCATATATTGAATAGTCATTAATGTACATGAGTATACGGCTTGCTATTGTCCATTTTATTGCAAACTTTTGAAATAGTACAAAAGCCATACTTGCCTATACAGATATTCCTAATTAACATAGCTGACAGAGATTGAGTGCCAAACCACTGTATACCAATATGTGTCTCAGATCACACGGGTTTTATTGTATGGAACCGAAGATCGTGAGTTTATGTGTCGACGGCGTGCCTAGTGGAGCTAGGGTGTACGCAGGACAATAGCAAGCTAGACATTCTATAACGTAGATTGACGACAGTAATCTCTTGTGTACTTCGCGTATTATATTATAAGTGGAAAGAGAACTGAGCGGGCTTAGAGTTTTTAGAGTCGCCTGATTTCGGGCATTGTATGCAGTTTTACCAATATTTATATGGTACAGTAGTTAGAATACATTACCCAAGAAAGTTTTAGATATTACAATTCTCTTACATACAATAGAGAAATACTAGCAATTAAAAGCAATAATAAAGTTAACTCGGTATATTCCCTATGAGTGGCATCGAGGTTACTGTGGTCAGTGTGCGCGTCACCGACAAGCTAACATAGTCATATCGTACACGGCATACTCACAATATACAACAGATATCGTTGGTTGGGGGCGCTTTTGAGAAATTGTACATTTTGTATAAATAATACAGTAAGGAGTCGATTTAATGGCGTAGAGATTGTTTAAACTGGTGAGTGGCGAACGACTGGTAATGTATTGAAAGTGCTTCTAGAAAGCGTCGAGTCTTCCATAGCAGTCGAACGCGGGGCGGGTGTTTACTGTAACGTCTAAGTATTAAACGATAATAATAGCGTATACTTATCATAGCATAGGCGAGCTCGCGTCAACTACCATGTGCAGATATTTTTACTTGCACTTCGCGGGATTTAGTTCTATGTTACTATAGACACAAAACAAATACCTCGTTTAGTTACTCAAAATGTTATAGTTAGACAGAGTTAGCGTTTATTTCGCGTTTAGTTCTTGGACATATCAATTCAGGCACCAAAAGAGACTATAGCGTAAGCAATTTTTTAAATTTTTTCATGTATTACAATATTGATATCGATTATTTTAATAAGGTCTTTATCAATGTTTTGTAGAGTCGCGATATTGATCCCACATTGACAGGGTCCTCGTTAAAATAGTTGCGTAGTGCGGCGAGACGGAACGAGTGCGTGGACGCTCACGTCGAAATTTTGCCACGTTCACTTTATCCCTATATCGTAAATTTTTATATAAATCCAAAATTCTTGATTTTTACGTAATAGATCTGTCAAATCAGTTCTAAAGCTTTTTAGAACTAAAATCAAAATTCGTATGGGTAAATTATAAAAATTTTCGGAATTGAAAGCAAATTTTTGACGTCACTGTTTGTAATAATTTTCTTTGTGTTAGTTTAAAGTTGTTGCATTCGGCACGGCAATCTGTGTGAACATGGTTCTCTAGCGTAATTCTAGTAAAATACTGTTCTTTTTGTTACTTGCCAGTTCATGCTATAGATATACAGTAATTACAACAATAAAGTTCTCTTATAACATTGTGACTCTGTGCTTTATTTCCTTTACTCATACTTCCCCACCTACGTATTTGTATCCTAGCCAACTGCTGTACCACGGGCAAGGAATGCAATTGATATCAAGTAAGTGTAGGAACCTTTAATGCAGTCAATTCTAAGTAACACACAGCCTTTCCGCACTAGGGTAAATTTGTATTGCAAATTGTTTTGGCATACAATTAACGAACCATCAGATTTAGAAAAAAGTAACGGCAATAAAATCACTTGATTGCCAAAATTAGTAAATGATCACCAAAATGATTCCCCATTTTATTGTTAAATTAGAACAAGAAAATATTTTTTTGTTAATGACCACCAGAAATTGATCTGTTGCTCTTGCATCCGAGTCGAGGGAGACCCGGTCCACTTCTGAATGGTTTATGAAAAAATAACCACTTCTAACCTTATATATCCGTGTCGGGGTGCCCCAAGTCGGCCTAGACAAAACTAGTTTGCCATCAACCACCTCATTAAAATTTGGTAGGTACTCAATTTACTAAATTTGGTGATCAATTGATATTTTAGGTGATAGATGTTAGTGGTCACAAAGTTATTTTTGGTGGTCATTATATTTTACCCCATTGTTTTCGGACACACAACTTGCTTGTATATCGTTTTATGTACCGAATGTACCGAAACGTGTTCTGCCATCTTCAACATTGTGGCGATACATGTGCCAGATACTAGAGTCGTTGACGAGGCTGTATGAAAAAGTATTACAGGTCAGCCACCAATTTTGCCTGCATGACGCTGGCTAATATTAATCTAACTAGATGATTGCCCAAGCGTACTAATCAAAAGAATTCAGCAAGTTCTACGACTGACTTCCAAAAAGGACTACAAGAAATAAAATACAGCAATAAATTGAAATACGCTTATATTTAAATTGTAGGCTACATAGCAGTTACATGTAGAGACTGGCCGCGAACACGATGTCCCTCTTCAGCAGTTTGATGGCCTCGCTGAATTTGTTCTCCAGATCTGTGTTGCCGATGTTCTTGGCTGCCTGGCACAGCTGACGCAGTACCTCTTCAAGTCGACGCATGCATCTGATTATGGAACCTGGGGATGAATGAAAATTGTGTTTTTGCAAGCTTTATAAATAAATAGCCCGCGGCTTCGCCCGCGTTGAGTTCGATAATTGTCCCACGGGTTCATACTACCGGGATAAAAAGTATCCTATGTGTTAATCCAGGTTTTATACTAACTGTGTGCTAAATTTCATCCAAATCCGTTCAGAAGTTTTTGCGTGACAGAGTAACAGACAACCATACATCCCACAAACGTTCGCATTTATAATATTAGTAGGATATTTTTTGAAGACTTGGTATTATTCAATAAGACAAAGTGTGATGTGTACTTGGTATTCCTACATTTAACCAGTTATGTTTAAGTCCCATGTAATGGGCACAATCAGTCTGGTGGTTGCTACTGAGAAATTCCTGATAGAAAACCCAATAACACTTTGCCCGACCTGGGAATCGAAGTCAGGAGCTCAGGCTCGAGAGTAGCGCTTGCGACCACTAAACTGACGAAGCATTATTCAGACAATTAAGACAATATTATGTTCGCAATAATATTTGCACACAATTTTGACAGTTGCGGTTATTCAAACGCTGCAGTTTTTTCGAATCATCAATCATGACCTTCAGTTTTATAATATAGTCATAAATGACGAATCAACAAATACTTAGGTACCGCATAGTAAAATAACGCTTACTTATCATCACTTACAGAGGCTGTTATATAAGTAACTAGCGACCCGCCCCGGCTTCGCTCGAGACCAATTTAGAACAAAAAAAGAAGTGCGCTTACTGTAAAATTATTTTGTAATGTTTATTTTCCAATAATTCCATGTTTTCGGTGGTAAAATCTTTAAATGAGTCCTCCCACCCTGGGTGGAGCGAATGGGACTGTCAGACTTACTGACTAAGACACTGTTATTTCGGTTGCCCTTGGTTTCCAGGGCCCCGGTACCCTGTTTAGACAGTCCTGCGACCCCGGCAGTTGCGATAACTACTCTAAGATATTCATTTAAATTGAATAGTGTTTAGGTAAATACGTTCTAAAATAGATATTGAATATAATCTATATAGATTTACACCATACACCATAAATAAGCTTCTAAAATAATGCATTACTTTTTACGCAAAACTTAAAAGATGAATATGGTTAAAGTGACCAACTGTTACACTGCGACCCCATTTGTTTCGCTGAGAATGATATTTACAGTCGCGCATAATTTTAATTCTGTGATATCTTCTAAATTATTCATTTAAATGATATACTATAACCATATTGATCTATATTAAATGCACAATGTATTTAAAGTACTGAATTAGATAAGGTTAATACTGTATTGCTTAAAATCGCTTCGTAAATAAGCCATTATTTCTCGTAAAAAGTAAAGGATAAAAAATTGTTATTGTGGGTTATCCCTAAGAGATAGACATATACCATCGCGGACTTTTTTGTAGACCTTTATAAGGTGTACAATACTGTAGTACATTATTTTGATCTATCTCGTAGGGTTCAGCCAGTGTCTGCAATGTAAGCGCAAAAAAATGTGTTTGTTTAAGGCATCACATTAGAAACCTCTAAATTTTAGAGGTTTCTAATCATCAGTGTTTCTCTACTATATTAAGCATGTTATATACATATAAACCTTCCTCTTGAATCACTATATCTATTAAGACAACCCGCATCAAAATCAGTTGCGTAGTTTTAAAGATCTAAGCATACATAGGGACAGACAGACAGCGAGAAGTGACTTTGTTTTATACTAAGTAATGATAGTGATGAAGTCAATTTCCAAACAAGTCTTTAACCATGTTTTTTTTAAAGTAAATCAAATATGTAAACAAATAGGTACCTTCAAACACGTCAGTCATCTTGCAGATCTGCAGGAAGGAGGCGCCCTTGGCCCAGGAGTGCACCACGTCCATGAGCGTGCACTTGAACTTGCCCACGTATTCGTCCTCGTCCACCTCCAGCTTCGCGTCCAGCGACACCTTCGCTATCCGCCGGGCGTATTCCTGGAACATTACATGTCAATTGCCAATTTTAACGCAACTTTAGGCGTAAATTAGTAATAAAAGAAGTGTCAAATTTCCAAAACAAAGTCGGTACCGACAAAGCACAATAGGGAATATGCAAGAAATACAAAACATCTTTTATTTATTAAAAATGTCTTGCATTGGCGCATAAAAACGTTGTGGTTTCGTTTGTCGTTTAAGTTTCTAAAACATACATTTTACATTTTATTGTTTTATGTAGCATGTTTTTGGTGAAACGGAACGCACTCTCAAAACGAGTCGTCCTCGATAACGCCGGTAGTGATGTCAAAGTCTATGTGTCAAAAAAACACTTTTATTTGAAAAGTAGTTGTTAAAGTTTCACTAAGATTTATTATAATATCGTTATCGCAAGTTTTGCTTGATTATAACACATACAATTAGTAAAATTACTATAATAAGGCCAAAAAATTTGATGTAAACAAGGCAGATTGAGGTAAATGACGTCACATCATGGCCGCGACAGTCACAAGACGTTTGAACTGTCATAGAAAATTGCAGGAGTACAATATTATTTTTGAGCGACAAGCAATAGTTGAACTTAATGGGGCGGGCAACTGGTGGAACTAATGGCGCTAGCAGCGCATGAACCTAACATCGTCATTGGTTGAAAATCTGTCAATGTCATTTTATATTTCAAAATAGATTGACCTCATTGGTCAGACTGGGTCTAAGCTATAGACGCGCCATCTACAGTCAGCATTGACCATCCTTCCCCATTGTTAATACTTTTCTTGGGTTGATAACACTGTGTTTTAAGAAAAAATTACATGCATATTCCCTAATCCCTATTGTCGACAAACGTATATTAACAGCTAAAATCTTATACCCTTTTGGCTTTGCGGTAGTTGTGTAACACCGGCCAAGTGCGAGTCGGTCACGTTTTTACCCTTTGGGTACGGAACCCTAAAAAGTAGGTTTAGGATACCCTAGTTTTTTATGTGAATTGATTCAAAAAGACGTGTTTCCTTGACCTACCCTGCGCTTAAGCCTAAACTACCCTGAAAACTGTTATGGCACAATCCCACCACACAAATACATCAAAATATACCTGCAACTGTCTCAGCACACTGCGCAGTTCCTCTCCGGTGGCGGAGGACTGCGAGGAGTTCTCGTCGCAGACGAAGCAGCTGACCAGCGACGCGCTCTGCTCCGAGCTGAGGCCGTTGAACACGCCGTTGAATATCAGCTCCGTCAGTAGCAGCTCGTCGGCACTGCAGGCAGTCAACATTCATAAATATAAGATTATTTCTTTTATTTTACGTCTATAATAATATTATAAAGAGGTAAAATTTGTTTGTAAGTCTGTAGGTTTATATGAAGGGGGCAATATTCGGAACTTACTGATCCGATTCCGAAATTTCTTTACTAACGGGAAACTACATTATCCACGAGTGTCATAGGCTACATTTAAAATGTTGCCGTGAGTTAATTTTTGTAGATAACGGGAGCGGACCGGCGAGCAAAAGCTAGTATGTAATAAAGGCGATTATTTGTCTCTGGCTTCACGATAACACTACAAAACAGCTTTAAATACAATCAGACACAGAGCTTAAGCATCCCAGAGAATGATTATAAAGTTTAATAATTATACAGGGTGTCCGGTAATTAATGGATAACCCTGAAATGGCTTATAGTAGAACTTATGACCATTTAGAAAAAAATACGAAAAAAAATCTATCATAAGTAAGTAGTAAGCAAGTTATTTATTTTGGAAAATTAGTATGAATTAATTTTTAAACTAAGTTTAAACATCTTGGGTAAAAAAAAAAAGTATGCATACATGAGTGACCAATAATTTTAAAATAATGTCGGTTTCAAGTAGATTTGATAATGATACAATTCATAACAGGCATGACGACAGTATCAAAAAATTGCAAATCTATTTAGTCCGTCAGTTAGAGTATTGGAAATTAATGGACACGTATTTTTTGTTTTTTGTACATCAATGAATATTTTCCCCATTTATATGCAGGCCCTACATCTGCGGATGAAATTTTTTTATATGATAGATTTCTTTTTTCGTTTTTTTTTTCTGTATGGCCATGGGTTCTGCTATGGGCCATTTCAAGGTTATCCATTCGTTGCCGGACAGTATACGGGTCATGTAGAGTCCTTTCACAATTATTTTACCATTGACAGCAGCGGCCCAACAGCAACCTTATTCCAATGTAAGTAATGGTTACTGTGGTTTTGACAGCAATGCAGACACACAAGGTAAAATAGTTGTGAAAGGTCTGTATCATACTTCCCCGATTCATAAACGGGCTTAGGATTTGAAACAAGAACCCATGTAAGTAATTTATGTTTAGTTCTGACCTAGGACAAACCATTATGTCACCATCATGGAGAGCCGTAACCTTGTTAAAGTGACACTAGTCGAAATTTTTTCCATAGAAGTTTCGGGAGGGTATTACTCCACTGTTTGACACTGTACATCCAAAGTTAAACATGATATCGTTTTGTCTCATTATTAATTTTGTCTGTACGGAAACAGAATAGTAAAATAAAAAGCCATTAAAAAGTTACGAGCTACCAAAGATTCGTATTTATTGCCAATTTTAACGCAAGTTTTGGGCGTAAATTAGTAATAAAAAAAAAGCGTCAAATTTCCAAAACAAAGTCGGTACCGACAAAGCATAACTATCGAAAAACTCAATAAATTTTATTAGTTATTGATTTATGCAGTAGTTTTTTCATAAAACTCGATTTTTCAAAGGCCTTTTCGTATTTTTTTACGCGCGATTTTTACTATGAATTATCGTGCATCTCACTGAACTCACTCTGTCGGGCACGATGGCAGTTGAGACAGCATGCTTTTTGGCCACGCCCACCAGTGAGTTCGAGCCCGCGACTAGTGCTACCTTAAAGTGAATTATCGAACCTGCTCAACTCGCAGGCGATGCGTCCCTTCAGTTCGATGACGTCAGCGGCGGTGCAGTAGCCCATCCTCCGCAGCACTCGCTTCCTCTTCTTCAGCTCGTCCATCTGCAGGATACTCTTAGCTTTCCTCAGCTCGGCCTTCGCTACGTTCAGCTCTTGGTGCAGTTCCTGTTTCTTGTCGTATGCCGCGGTGAGGGCGCCGCGACTCTTGTCGTTGTGTAGGGCGTGGGAGTATAGTCTGTGAGGAATACATTGATTAGGTATAACTCCCTGAATTAAATAGATGAACAACTCTATAAATAAACCTTACGAAATAATAGATGAACTGGGAAAGGTAAACGAATGTATAGTTTCAAAATTCATCCTAACTAATACTATTAATGTGAAAGTGACTTTTTTGTATGATTGTCACGCCGTAACGGCTAAACAGATTAAGATTAAATTTGGCATACCGATAGACCATGGCCTTGTCCAGTTTGGACTTTTGACAACTAAAACTACTCATCGTCATTAAATTGCCCTTATCCCAATAGGGTAGTTGACACGTCAATCAATTGACATACTTTTTAAGAGCTGTCAAAACACGGTTCTCTCATAAATTTTGTATGGCAATAGCACGCTGTGACGTCACTGTTTGGTCAACTCAATGACTTCACTATTTATTGATTACAAAGCAACTAAAAATCGAATTTGGCAATTAATTGAAAATAAATCGGGTTTTGAGGCCCAAAATAAAGTTCTTTTTAGAGATTGGTGTCTTGGAATTATTGTCTAATGGTGTCAACTACCCTATTTTTTTGGTGTCGGCGCAGCATGTCTTCTTCTTCAATACTTCTTTATTACTTTTCCCAGCAGTCACCTCCTTTCGACAGTCCAGTCCTCTTTCACACAGTCCATCCATCGCTTCTTTAGTCTTCCTCTACTCTTGCAGCCTAAAACTACTAACTCTGTAAATTCACAATCTATCTCACCTTTCTTCTAACAATTTTATTCTATCGACGCATTCTTTGAAAACAGATTCATTTATTTTCATGTCTTTTATAGGGTTCAATAACGGCGGTCCTTCGGGGAAGCGTTTCTTGACTTCGCCGATAGTCTTCAGCACAGATTTGCGGTTGTCTGCGGGCCTTAGGTCCTTGGGGTAGTACACTCGTAGAGAGCTGATTTGATAGATTAGTGTGTGGGTTACTGGGACCACTTCCACATCCCCAGACTGAAAGAAAAATCAAAATATTAGATGACATACGAGTAAATTGAATATTTGTTGGGCTTAGGAACCATGCAGTAGAAAATTTTCTGATGGATGATTAACAGTATGATTTTGAAGCAATTATTTTAGCCCATAATGGTGAATGATCTTTCAAAAGTATACATAAATCCAAGAATAAAACCAGGTCATCTTATATTTGACAGCTCACAACTTTTCTAAAACTTTTAAAATCCATGACTTTTTTACGAAACAATAGTATGCATGCATGCACATCATACACAAATATGGACTAAAAGTTAGTAGACTAATGTCAATGTGTTTAATAGTACAAAGTAATTGTTATTAAATTACAAATATATGAGATTCTAGAACAAAATAAGAATACTCATAAGAATCTTAAAAGCTTATTTACCTCGCCGGGTGGGCACGGCACTTTGGTGTCCGAGTCCTCTGGGGTGGCGTTCTTCACATGCAGCAGTATGTCCACGATGATGACAGTCTCCGCGGTGAGCGGGTTGTCTTCACCCTTCTTCCCTTTGCCAGTCTTGTGCCTGAAGTTCACTATGATGCCCCAGTCGAACTCGTGCTTTTCTGTTTTTACCTAAAATACACAATAAAAAAATATTTAAAAAATCAGGAAAAATTAAATTAACAAAATAAATTGTATTCAATTATTATTAAATATTAGTTATTATTTAATTATTATTACTAAATTAATTAGTTAAATTCAAATTTTAAAACAATATTGTTATTTTTTTTAAAAACATTCCCAATAGTTCCGAGTTCGATGATCGAGTTTATGGCTTTTGGTTCCAGAACGACCTAAAAATAATGGTGTATAGAGGGGGGGCTTGAATTTATGCTTTTGCGGTTGCACAACGACATGCTTTGCTTGCGCTTTGCTTAGGAGTATAGATGCAGGCCAACCTTACTGCCTCCCTCAGAGGCGGTCAGCAGCGGCAACCTTATCATGGATAAGGAAATTAATCTCAGAGTTGCCTCCCCCTACTAGCACCACGCTGGTGATCAGGAGGCAGGCGGACATCAGGCGCCGGGTGAGATGCGGAATCTCCATCCCCGACGAACAGGGGATCTTCACGGAGCCGTCCATCATTGGGCGAACTCTGTGTTACCAGAACCCTTGGGTTGGAGTTAGGGAGTGGGTGATGCTAGGCGCCTATAAACAGGCCGACGCATAGTATGTGGTGGTCGGGGTCCTTGAGGACCAAATTCCGACCCTGATGAAGGCCGAGCGCCGTCTTTGGTGTAGGGACGGTGTACGTGAAATTCCAGGGTCCGAACGGCAGATTTGTCGACGTCCCTCAGGGATATCCGACCGCTGAAGCCAGCGCCGACACACAGGCGGTGGAGGCAACTCCACCCCCAACAAACACCGCGGAAACACCCGCGGTTGAGCCTGCAGTAGCAGCGCCAGCCGCCCCTACCGCCGCTCGCGTGGGCGCCGTCCTCTCGGGGGAGGAGATCGAGGACATCATCCTGTCCTCGGCCTCTGACCTGGAGGGGGACGGCTTCGACGCGGGCGACCTGTTTGCCGGGCTGCGACTAGCAGGAGACGAGGAAGGAACGTCCAGCGATGGCGTCCCCTTCGTCGACCTGTAAGGTCCTGCAGGCCAACCTCCACCACAGCCAGACCGCGACGGCTCAGCTGCGGAAGTGGCTGTAGGTTCAGCACACGGCCATTGCCTTGGTCCAGGAGTCGTGGATCAGGGCGGGCCTAAATACAAGGACTCTCCAACCTCGGTGGTAAGCTCCTAGTAAGTACAGATCATGACCAGCCCACATCGTGCATCTATGTGACACGTAACATTAAAACACAGCCACTAACAGATTTCTGTTGCAGGGATGTCTCTGCAGCTAGGCTACTGATACAGCGGGGGGACACAGTAGCATCTGTGGTCTTCGCCTCCGCTTACATGCCCGAGGAAGAGAAGCCGCCACCGCATGACCTCGCCCGCCTCGTGGCTTATTGCGAGAGCACAGGGCTAGAAGTTGTCATAGGCGCTGACGCGAACGCTCATCATCCTCTGTGGGGCATGGACACGCTAAATGCTCGGGGTAAGGCTTTAGTAGATTACTTATTTACAACAAACCTAACCCTACTGAACACAGGTTCTGAACCAACCTTCGTAAACAGACGTAGCCAAACAATCATAGACCTCACTCTGGCATCGGAGGGTGCAGCAGCCATCACCACTGGCTGGCAGGTCTCCAAGGAGGCTTCCTGCTCGGACCACAGGTGGATCCGCTTTGACATTCAGCTCTGTGTAACACCAATACTGCCACGGCGAAACCCGCATAACACTGATCGCGCTGCATACACACGCTTCCTCGAAAACAAACTTGCGTCAACAAACTACGGGATGACCTACGAGGACACGCCGCAGATCGACGAGCGTGTAAGTCATCTCACGAAATCTATGCTAGACAGCTACCATTCATCCTGCCCCGAGACCACTCCGCCCAAAACACCAGGGAAACAACCATGGTGAGGAGCGGATCTGGAACGCAAGCGCGGGAAGGTAAGGTCAGCCCTAAACAGAGCCATGAACACCTGTGCTGATTTGTAACGTTACAGACTAGTCTGTAACGTTACATTTTCCCGGTAGGATCCAGAAAACTGTAAGGTCACACTGAGTACTCACCTACCTAACTTTCAGTCTGGAGGGGAGCACTGTTAAAAGAAATAGTCAAGGGGACAAGTTATAAGAATTTATTATTAAAGAACCTAGGGCCTACCTATTTGGAGCTAGAAGATAACTAAACTAGGTTAGAGAAGCGGGTGGATGAAAATGAAAATACACGTTAGATAGACTGGATAAAGGAGGGCCTCTGGGCTGTAGCAGTGGCCGAGGGACGTCAGGCTTCAGTCTTCTTTCAAGGATTCTGGTCGAGGTTCGTGGCCGAGGGACGTCAGGCTTCAGTCTTCCTTCAAGGATTCTGGTCGAGGTTCATCATTCTTCGTCATTGCAGCCGAGGAAGAGAAGGCCGACAATCATTCTCCTGGAGAAGCCGGAGGACTTCAGTTTTTTTCTTTCTTTCAGCTCCAGACGTAGACTTGTTGCCTTTCAGCTCTAGTGGTAGACTTGTGTTGCCTTTCAGCTCAAGATGTAGACTTGTGTTGCCTTTCAGCTCTAGTAGTAGACTTGTGTTGCCTTTCAGCTCAAGATGTAGACTGAAAATTCCACCACCAGGCTCCTGTCATCTCCAGATGATTGACATTTTATAATTTGGAAAGAATTTCTAGAACATAATAAAAAGAAAAGATAATGAGGTCGATGTGATTTACCTATACGGCCTACAACTAGCTCCAGCAATAAAATAAAAATAAAACTAGGCCTGTCACTAACTGACATTACAAAGGTAAACAAAGATTCAAGAGAGATAAAAGTCTATGGAAAAACTTGAATAATAACATGAATTACATGGTGCAGCATGAAGCTACCTAGGGAGGACGAATGCTTAAATTTTCAGGTTAATAATGTTCAAAAATGTAAGTAAAAAAACCATGTAAAAACACACATTACATTACCCCAAAAACCCCGGAAAATGTTTGAATACAATAATATTTTTTTCTTATTTAGCATTAAGAGAGCAATAATCAGCAAAAATTAAAGTAAATGAGTATTTACAGTGGTACAGTAAGTTTAAAAAAAATTACTCTAGGATTCCCCATAACCCCAGAAAATTTATCAACTAGAAATAATTTCGAGGTTGTAAATAAGACCTTGCACATATTATACATCTTTCATCAACCTACTCTACACACTTTCTCAATCATACATAACCAGCATACTTAGGGGATATGGTTCACATTCAATGACGCATACTCCACAAGGACTTATTTTTAAAGTTTACGAAGGCTTATTTATTTAATTTAGGTGTCGTAATCCGCACCTGTTCTAAAACCCGATAAAATTAAAAGAATATATTTACAAAGTTTTTCTGCTTAAGAAAAACAGCCAAGGTTTAAGAGCATAAAGTGCTTAAGAGAAGCCAAGGCAAGCTTTAAGTCAAGGATCAAGGAGGGTCAAGGATAAAAAAATATTATCTAAGTTAAAAAAAGTACACTAAGGCTTATTTTACGAGTTAATGCGACCGCTCGACACAATGGCTTATTTAAAGAGTTGTGTACCGCTCTACAAAAAAAAAATATCAAGAAATAAATAGAGGGATCTAATTAAGCCAAAAGTTTTTGGGAAGGTAAACCTTGTGGAGTATTTACAGAACTTACATCTAAATGGTTTTTACAAGGAAAAAGTTAAATAAATTTTAAGAGGCTAGGCTGTCATTTAAGATAAATATAATAAAAATAAAAAAATCTGCGTATAATTTAACCGTAAAGTACTCCAGAAATCATGAGGTGTATTATTAATATATGACTTTAACAAATTTAAAAGTAAAAGATAGCAAAAATAAATAAATAAAATATTATAAGAGTAATAAAAGAAAGTAAAAAAAGTCTATGGAGGCCGAGAGTTTTTGAGTTAGAACTCAAGTCGAGAGAAGGTTTGAGTTAGGACTCAAGTCGAGAGAGTGTTTGAGAGTGAACTCAAGAGAGGACTGAAAGTTAAGACTCAAGTGTTTAAGAGGAACTCAAGTGTTATAGAGCACTCAAGATTGTGGACTCAAGTGTTTAGGACCCGCACTTAAGAGTGTGAAGTCAAGGGTTTAAGAGGAAAAGGAGGGAAAGAGGTGTCAGGTCAGGACCGCAACACCGTAGTCAGTAAACTCCGAGTAAACGTCAGGGCAGCTCCCATAATATAGTAGTCGGTAAGCTCCGAGTAAAACGTCGAGGGCAGCAGTCAGTAAGCTCCGAGTAAACGTCAGGGCAGCTCCCGCAATACAGTAGTCGGTAAGCTCCAAGTAAAACGTCAAGAGGGTCTGAATGCTGGAGAGGGTCCAAGAATGTTTAAAAATTTAAGACTAAGACACAGAGGGTCTACAGAGGGTCGATTAAATGATAATACAAAAATCAATGAAAACTGTGTTGGTGGTAAAATTCAGAACTAATGCATAAACGGTTTTCTAAACTTTAGTACCTATTTTTGCCACCGCAAAGTTTGATATAAACTTTTTGCTACTGCAAAAGGACTAGATCTCTATGGGCTTGTTACCTAGCAACGCGTGACAAAAAACAAGTCAACCCAAAATAATTTTATGCAAATTTACCCGCCTAGGGCGAAACTCAAAAGGGAGGTTATGTATATTATCTGTATGTATGTAAGTCCGTTTTTTATCAAAAAATTAAGAATTTGTTAACGAGTATGTTTATAACATTTTGGCGTTATTGAATAAGAATATCACCAAAACTATCATAGCTCAGTCTAGGTTTAATTCATTAAAAGTTCTTAGAAAAATCTAGATTTAGTTATTTTATTATAGCATAAAGATTCAATTTTACGCCAGAATCGCGTATGACAGATGTATAGTCTAGGATCAAATAATTTTTTAGGTTGCACTAGCCGTGTTTTCAAATCAAAACTAAATGAAATAATGTTTAAAGTGTTAGTAGTTCAGAATAAATTAGTAAAGTATTTGTAATGGGTGTAACGTAGATTTTTAGGGCTGTACTACTCTGTCAAGAAAGTACCGGGAAAAGATCAATAATACACAAAATGTCTGTTATTCATCCAAATTTATTTTATCACCTTCAAAGTATGCTCCTTTAGAAACGATACACTTGCGCCAACGAATAATCCATTCATCAAAACATTTTTTTTTAAACAATTGAGTTCAGTTCTCGCCGCGAATTCTCCTTTATGTCTTCTATCGATTGAAAACGGGTGCCACGAAGTGGTAATTTGAGTTTAGGAAAAAGAAAAAAGTCAGCAGGAGCCATATCTGGTGAATATGGTGGTTGCTGGATGGTATTTGTTGAGTGTTTGATCAAAAATTCGTTCACAATGATAGCCTTGTGCGAAGGCGCATTGTCGTGGTGCAAAATCCAAGAATTTTCTTTCCACAAATATGGCCTTTTTCGTCGAATTTGCTCTCTTAAACGCCGCATAACGCTCAAATAATATTCTTTATTTACCGTTAGACCTTCCGGTAAGAATTCAGAGTGCACAACACCGCGATAGTCAAAGAAAACAGTCAACATGACTTTGACTTTTGATCGACTTTGGCGTGGTTTTTTCGGTTTCGGTTCAGTTGGAAGGCGCCACTCCGAAGCTTGTTGACTAGTTTGCATGTCAAACTCGTAAACCCACGTCTCGTCACCAGTAACAATGCGTTTCATGAATGTTCGGTCCGAACTGACTCGTTCTAGCATGTCCTCAGCGACTTTCATGCGATTGAGTTTTTGGAGAAAATTCAGATCTTTTGGGACTAGCCGAGCAGCAACATGTTTCATACCCAAATGATTAGTTAAAATGGTACGGATCGACTCGTGAGATACAGAAAGTTCGGCGGCTATCTCTCTCAGAGTTGAATGGGGATTTTCAGTCACTATTTTCTTCACTTTTGCGATGTTAACTTCAGTTGCAGACGTTGACGGCCTACCAGAGCGAGGCAAATCTTCCATCACATCTCGACCGCTTTTGAACGCTTTGAACCACTCATAAGCACGAGTTTTTGATAAAGTCGATTCACCGTAAGCCTTCTGTAACATTTTCAGTGACTCCGAACACGAAATTCCATTGGCGATGCAAAATTTAAGACAAACTCTTTGTTCGATATTTTTGTCCATTATGAAATTCGCAATACACACTATATATGATATTACTAAAACCAGCACTGTTTTTAATATAAATAACAGATGCAACTCAAACTCCGCGCCAAAATGGAAAACAGTTGTGCCAATCTAACAACTACAAAAAAACAAAAATTTGAATTTGGAACCATAAACAAATCATCCATTCCCGATACTTTTTTGACTGAATGTATAAACGCCCACAAGATATTCTCCTGTTTCAGTCGTGAAGTGTCCCAACAACCAACTTGGGAGTGTCCACGAATGGATTAACACATCAAGCGGCCATTGGGTACGAATACCCGAGGGTAAACGTAGTGGTGTGCAAGTCTGTGGGATGCAGTGTAGCGATGTTTTGGTAGAGAGTAAGTATAGTATGAGATAAACGATTACGAGATATTGTCCAATAACCGTTGTAGAGTAACCAATCTTTAACCTTGGCAGTGCCCACAAGTGGGTTAACACAACCAAGAGGCCGAAAGGGTGCCAATTATCTTTCGATAATGGAATGCGTGTGAGGTGAAGAATACCTAGATGATGTTTAGTTGTAAGAGTTAAGTAAGGGTTGAGATGAATGAAAAGATGAAAAAAATAAAATGCTTACGAAATATACTCACTTGAGGAAGTGTTATTTTGAATTTTGAGAAGTGCAGAGTGCCTAGAAATAACTTAAGAGGGGTGGGTTAGTAAAAATTTGGGCGCCAGTTTGTAACGTTACATTTTCCCGGTAGGATCCAGAAAATGTAAGAACACACGGAGTACTCACCTACCTAACTTTCAGTCTGGAGGGGAGCACTGTTAAAAGAAATAGTCATGGGGACAAGTTATAAGAATTTATTAATAAGAACCTAGGGTCTACCTATTTGGAGCTAGAAGATAACTAAACTAGGTTAGAGAAGCGGGTGGATGAAAATGAAAATAAACGGTGAGATGAACTGGAGAAAAGGCGGGATTCTGGGCCGTAGTAGTGGCCGAGGGACGTCAGGCTTCAGTCTTCCTTCAAGGATTCTGGTCGAGGATCATCAATCTTCGTCATTGCAGCCGAGGAAGAGAAGGCCGGAGGACGTCAGTTTTTTTCCCTTCCAGACGTGCGTTGCCTTTCAGCTCCAGACGTAGACTTGTGTTGCCTTTCAGCTCTAGTAGTAGACTGTGTTGCCTTTCAGCTCTAGTAGTAGACTGTGTTGCCTTTCAGCTCTAGTAGTAGACTGTGTTGCCTTTCAGCTCTAATAATAGACTTGTGTTGCCTTTCAGCTCTAGTAGTAGACTTGTGTTGCCTTTCAGCTCTAGTGGTAGACTTGTGTTGCCTTTCAGCTCAAGATGTAGACTGAAAATTCCACCACCAGGCTCCTGTCATCTCCAGATGATTGACATTTTATAATTTGGAAAGAATTTCTAAGACACAATAAAAAGAAAAGATAATGAGGTCGATGTGATTTACCTATACGACCTACAACTAGCTCCAGCAATAAATTAAAAATAAAACTAGGCCTGTCACTAACTGACCTTACAAAGGTAAACAAAAATTCAAGAGAGATAAAAATCTTAAGAAAAACTTAAGTAACATGAATTACATGGTGCAGCATGAAGCTACCTAGGGAGGACGAATGCTTAAATTTTCAGGTTAATAATGTTCAAAAATGTAAGTAAAAAAACCATGTAAAAACACACATTACATTACCCCGAAAACCCCGGAAAATTTTTGAATACAATGAATTTTTTTTCTTATTTAGCAATAAGAGAGCAATAATCAGCAAAAAATAAAGTAAATGAGTATTTACAGTGGTACCGTAAGTTTAAAAAGTTAACTCTAGGATTCCCCATAACCCCAGAAAATTTATCAACTAGAAAAATTTCGAGGTTGTAAATAAGACCTTGCTCTTTCATACACCTTTCATCAACCTACCCTACACACTTTCTCTATATATTATTATTATCGAAAGTGTTTTTTCTTCTCAGCCCTTAGACTGGATTTCAACTACATTTACGGGCCAAAGCCAAAGTAAATGAAGCGTGTGGTGTGTTAGTTTGATGAATGTTTATGTGTTGTGATGAGGTCCTATCTCGTTCTCTTCTATCTGCATGAACTTCCTAACGATTCTACATGTATTTAGAATAGCAGCCTTTTGCAGTGTAATGTATAGGGTTTCTTTAAGGTCTAATAATTTTAAGCTATGGATGAGATGATTTGGGATTACCCCTGTTGTGGATAGGACTATTGGAACTACATATACTTTTTCTTGTCGCCAAATTCTATTTACTTCTTCTTTGAGTTCTGCGTATTTACTTATTTTTTCAGTGATTGTTTTCTGTATGTTGTGCGTGTTGGGGACTGCGATGTCTATCAGGTATGTAACTTTATTTATTTTGTCCTGTAGAATTATATCCGGTCTGTTGTAGTGGATCGTCCTGTCAGTCAGAATAGCACGATCGTAATAGAGTTTATGTGTTGTATTTTCTAGGGTAGTTTCTGGTTTATAATTGTAGTAAGGAGTATTGGTATTTTGAATGAGTACGTGTTTGAGTGCTAGTTTTTGGTGAATGACATTGGCCACTTGGTTGTGCCTGTGAGTGTAGTCTGTCTGCGTGAGAGTTGTGCATGCTCCTGTTATATGCTGGATGGTTTCTGGGTGGATGTGACATTTGCGACATTTGTCATTAGTTAGTGTATGATCTTTGATTATGTATTTTCTGTAGTTTTTTGTGTTGATGATCTGGTCTTGAATTGCTATTATAAATCCTTCGGTTTCTGGAAATAAGTTACCTATTTTTAGCCATTTATTTGATGCTAATTTGTTAATGTGGGATTGCTCTAGGTCATGAGGGTGCCGACCATGGAGTACTTTTCTCTTCCAGTCTTCAATTTTTTGTGTCTGCGCGTCATCATTGGTTGTGTTTTGGGTTTCTATCTGTTCGCTTAAGTTAAGTGGAGTGTAGTTAAGATCGTTTGTTACTATGGCTTTATGTATATTACTATTGCGGGATTTTGTGTGAAAGAATGATTTTAGTCGACTAACTTGTTTCCGCCATAGGTGCTGGATATCTATAAGGCCTCTTCCTCCATGTTCTCGTTTAATAGTTAGTCTCTCTATGGCAGATTTAGGGTGAAGGTTGTTATGTTTCGTGAGTGTTGTTCGTGTAGTTCGTTGTAATTGTTCTGTATCTGTTTTGGTCCATTTTATGACTCCGAATGAGTACGTTAATACTGGAATAGCGAAGGTGTTTAAGGCTTTAATGAGATGTTTACCTGATAGTTGGGTTTTACAGACAGCGTTAACTCTCTTCTTGTACTCTGTAGTTAGTGTATCTTTAATTTTAACGTGGTCAAGACCTTTTAGTTGCGTGTACCCTAAGTATTTATACAAGTCAGTAGGTTCTAATGCGGTTATAGAATCTGACTCATTCACTGCATAGTCGCCGGGCCGCACCTTGCCTCTAACAATGTGAAGTGTTTTGCATTTTTCTAATCCAAATTGCATGTTAATATCCTGACTAAACTCTGCTGTAATATCTACTAATTTCTTCATATCTTTTTCTGATTTTGCATACAGTTTGATATCATCCATGTATATTAGATGTGAAATTGTTGTTTCATCTGTAGAGTGTTTGAGGCAGTATCCGGCCCCGCAGCGCTGCAGCAAATGAGACAGAGGGTTGAGGGCAAGACAGAACCACAGGGGGCTCAGGGAGTCGCCTTGGTAGATGCCTTTTTTGATAGATATCTGTCGTGTTGTAACATTATTGTTACTACTATTTATTTGTAATGTGGTTTTCCATTGTAGCATTACATGGCGCATAAAATCAACTATTTTCGGGTTTATTCTATAAATCTCCAGAATTTGTATTAACCAGGAATGCGGTACACTATCGAAAGCTTTTTTGTAATCAATATAGGTGCAATGGAGATTTCTGTTTTTTGAGGTGGCGTGTTTATGTATAGTGGAATCAATAATCAGCTGTTCTTTGCATCCCATGTGGCCCTGCCTACATCCCTTCTGTTCCTCTGCTATTATGTTGTGGTGTATAATGTGTGAATTAATTTTCTTTGTGACTGCAGATGTTAGTATCTTGTAAATTGTTGGTAGACATGTGATTGGTCTGTATTGGGAAGGCTCTGATGTATATTTTTGGAATGTGCGTGTGTATTTTTGGAATGTGTGTTATTATTATTTTTGGAATGTGCTTTTGCTTCTCAGCTTACTGGTACTTCCAACTACATTTACGGGTCGAGACCAAAGTAAATGCAGCGTGTGATTTGTTATGTTGAGAGTGTGTTGTGATGAGGACCTATTTCGTTTTCTTCTATTTGCATGAACTTTCTGACAATTCGGCATGTATTTAAAATTACGGCTTTTTGTAGGGTAATGTAGAGCGTTTCTTTTAGACTAAGTAATTTAAGGCTATGGAGAAGGTGATTCGGAATAACACCAGTTGTAGAGAGAACTATAGGGACGACATAAACTTTCTCCTGTCGCCATATTCTTGTTACTTCCTGTTTGAGTTCTGCGTATTTACTAATCTTTTCGGTGATTGTTTTTTGTATGTTGTGAGTGTTGGGAACTGCGATATCTATTAGGTAAGTGACTTTATTTATTTTATCTTGTAGTATAATATCTGGTCTATTATAGTGAATTGTCCTGTCGGTAAGAATGGCGCGGTCGTAGTAAAGTTTATGACTATCATTTTCGAGCGTCGCTTGTGGTGTGTAATTGTAGTATGGAGTGTTAGTGTCTTGTATGAGTGAGTATTGAAGTGCCAATCTTTGGTGAATAACATTTGCTACCTGATTATGCCTGTGTGTGTAGTCTGTCTGCGTCAGAGTTGTGCATGCTCCTGTTATGTGCTGGATGGTTTCTGGCTGCGTGTGACACTTGCGACATTTATCATTTGTTATTGAAGGATCTTTGATAATGAATTTTCTGTAGTTTTTGGTGTTAATAATCTGGTCTTGTATAGCGATGATAAATCCTTCAGTTTCTGGGAATAAATTACCTATTTTGAGCCATCTATTTGAGGCAACTGCGTTGACGTGTGATTGTTCTAGGTCATGGGGATGTCGGCCATGAAGAACTTTTTTCTTCCAGTCATAATTTTTTTGTGTCTGCGGGTCTTCGTTAATAATGTGTGAAGTGTCTGATTGTTCATATAAGTTTAGTGGAGTGTAATTATGATCATTTTGGGCTATGGCTTTATGGATGTTACTAGTTAGAGATTTTGTGTGAAAGAAAGTTTTTAATCTACAAACTTGTTTCCACCATAGGTACTGGATGTCTATTAGGCCTCTCCCTCCGTTTTGTCTTTTTATGGTAAGTCTCTCTATGGCAGATTTAGGATGCAAATTATTATGTTTTGTAAGAGTGGTGCGTGTGGTTCGTTCTAATTGTTCTGTGTCTGTTTTTGTCCATTTAATAACTCCGAATGAATATGTTAATATGGGGATGGCAAATGTATTTAAGGCTTTGATGAGATTTTTTCCAGACAATTGGGTTTTACATACAGCGTTGAGTCTCCTCTTGAATTCTGCAGTAAGTATCTCTTTAATCCTGACGTGATCTAGTCCCTTCAATTGTGTGTACCCTAAATATTTGTATAAGTCGGAGGGTTCCATTGCTGTTATGGTGTCTGTGTTATTTTCTGCATAGTTGCCGGGTCGTATCTTGCCGCGTATAATGTGAAGTGTTTTACATTTATCCAGACCAAATTGTATATTAATATCTTGGCTGAACTCTGCTGTAGCTTCTACTAGTTTCTTCATATCTTTTTCGGTTTGTGCATATAGTTTAATATCGTCCATGTAAGTGAGATGTGATTATTATTATTATCGAAAGTGTTTTTTCTTCTCAGCCCTTAGACTGGATTTCAACTACATTTACGGGCCAAAGCCAAAGTAAATGAAGCGTGTGGTGTGTTAGTTTGATGAATGTTTATGTGTTGTGATGAGGTCCTATCTCGTTCTCTTCTATCTGCATGAACTTCCTAACGATTCTACATGTATTTAGAATAGCAGCCTTTTGCAGTGTAATGTATAGGGTTTCTTTAAGGTCTAATAATTTTAAGCTATGGATGAGATGATTTGGGATTACCCCTGTTGTGGATAGGACTATTGGAACTACATATACTTTTTCTTGTCGCCAAATTCTATTTACTTCTTCTTTGAGTTCTGCGTATTTACTTATTTTTTCAGTGATTGTTTTCTGTATGTTGTGCGTGTTGGGGACTGCGATGTCTATCAGGTATGTAACTTTATTTATTTTGTCCTGTAGAATTATATCCGGTCTGTTGTAGTGGATCGTCCTGTCAGTCAGAATAGCACGATCGTAGTAGAGTTTATGTGTTGTATTTTCTAGGGTAGTTTCTGGTTTATAATTGTAGTAAGGAGTATTGGTATTTTGAATGAGTACGTGTTTGAGTGCTAGTTTTTGGTGAATGACATTGGCCACTTGGTTGTGCCTGTGAGTGTAGTCTGTCTGCGTGAGAGTTGTGCATGCTCCTGTTATATGCTGGATGGTTTCTGGGTGGATGTGACATTTGCGACATTTGTCATTAGTTAGTGTATGATCTTTGATTATGTATTTTCTGTAGTTTTTTGTGTTGATGATCTGGTCTTGAATTGCTATTATAAATCCTTCGGTTTCTGGAAATAAGTTACCTATTTTTAGCCATTTATTTGATGCTAATTTGTTAATGTGGGATTGCTCTAGGTCATGAGGGTGCCGACCATGGAGTACTTTTCTCTTCCAGTCTTCAATTTTTTGTGTCTGCGCGTCATCATTGGTTGTGTTTTGGGTTTCTATCTGTTCGCTTAAGTTAAGTGGAGTGTAGTTAAGATCGTTTGTTACTATGGCTTTATGTATATTACTATTGCGGGATTTTGTGTGAAAGAATGATTTTAGTCGACTAACTTGTTTCCGCCATAGGTGCTGGATATCTATAAGGCCTCTTCCTCCATGTTCTCGTTTAATAGTTAGTCTCTCTATGGCAGATTTAGGGTGAAGGTTGTTATGTTTCGTGAGTGTTGTTCGTGTAGTTCGTTGTAATTGTTCTGTATCTGTTTTGGTCCATTTTATAACTCCGAATGAGTACGTTAATACTGGAATAGCGAAGGTGTTTAAGGCTTTAATGAGATGTTTACCTGATAGTTGGGTTTTACAGACAGCGTTAACTCTCTTCTTGTACTCTGTAGTTAGTGTATCTTTAATTTTAACGTGGTCAAGACCTTTTAGTTGCGTGTACCCTAAGTATTTATACAAGTCAGTAGGTTCTAATGCGGTTATAGAATCTGACTCATTCACTGCATAGTCGCCGGGCCGCACCTTGCCTCTAACAATGTGAAGTGTTTTGCATTTTTCTAATCCAAATTGCATGTTAATATCCTGACTAAACTCTGCTGTAATATCTACTAATTTCTTCATATCTTTTTCTGATTTTGCATACAGTTTGATATCATCCATGTATATTAGATGTGAAATTGTTGTTTCATCTGTAGAGTGTTTGAGGCAGTATCCGGCCCCGCAGCGCTGCAGCAAATGAGACAGAGGGTTGAGGGCAAGACAGAACCACAGGGGGCTCAGGGAGTCGCCTTGGTAGATGCCTTTTTTGATAGATATCTGTCGTGTTGTAACATTATTGTTACTACTATTTATTTGTAATGTGGTTTTCCATTGTAGCATTACATGGCGCATAAAATCAACTATTTTCGGGTTTATTCTATAAATCTCCAGAATTTGTATTAACCAGGAATGCGGTACACTATCGAAAGCTTTTTTGTAATCAATATAGGTGCAATGGAGATTTCTGTTTTTTGAGGTGGCGTGTTTATGTATAGTGGAATCAATAATCAGCTGTTCTTTGCATCCCATGTGGCCCTGCCTACATCCCTTCTGTTCCTCTGCTATTATGTTGTGGTGTATAATGTGTGAATTAATTTTCTTTGTGACTGCAGATGTTAGTATCTTGTAAATTGTTGGTAGACATGTGATTGGTCTGTATTGGGAAGGCTCTGATGTATATTTAATCTTAGGCAGCATGTAAGTAATTCCTGTTGTGATAAATTCGGGTATATTCTGCTGTCCTAAAACGATATCTGTTAAATTTTTTGCGATAGATTTGTGTAATACAGTTAACTTTTTGTACCAAAAGTTATGTATTTTGTCTATTCCAGGTGACTTCCAATTATGTAATCTAGCTGTAATGTGTATAATGTCAAACTCTGTTACCTCTACGAATTCCATCACGTCAATATATTATTATTATTATTAATATTATTATTATTAATTTGTAATATAGGAAAATTTACACTTCACGACCGAAACAGGAGAATATCTTGTGGACGTTTATACAATCCTAAAAATCTACGTTACACCCATTACAAATACTTTACTAATTTATTCTGAACTACTAACACTTTAAACATTATTTCATTTAGTTTTGATTTGAAAACACGGCTAGTGCAACCTAAAAAATTACTTGATCCTAGACTATACATCTGTCATACGCGATTCTGGCGTAAAATTGAATCTTTGTGCTATAATAAAATAACTAAATCTAGATTTTTCTAAGAACTTTTAATGAATTAAACCTAGACTGAGCTATGATAGTTTTGGTGATATTCTTATTCAATAACGCCAAAATGTTATAAACATACTCGTTAACAAATTCTTAATTTTTTGATAAAAAACGGACTTACATACATACAGATAATATACATAATCTCCCTTTTGAGTTTCGCCCTAGTCGGGTAAATTTGCATAAAATTATTTTGGGTTGACTTGGACGACAAACGATCGGATGCCAAAACAATTCGTATTCGATAAGAAATATAAAATCCAGCTCCATGAGGATCACCGCTGCGAGGGATTAAATCCAGCGGAACTGCGGATCTTCACGGATGGATCTAAAACAGGTACTGACACTGGTGCTGGAGTCTTCTCGGAGGATCTCAACATCCACATAGCCAAACCTCTGGGGGCCCACAACACGGTATTTCAGGTAGAATGCATGGGCATTTCCCTGGCGGCATCTGCCATCTTAGCCAGGAAGGTTGTGGACCACTCAATTCGTATACTCTCAGACAGCATGGCTGTACTGCTAGCACTGTACAACCACACAGTGAACTCTGGGTTAATACACGAGTGTCACCAACGCCTGAACCAGGTTGGTAATCTCAATAATATAACTATCCAATGGATCAAAGGACACAGCGATTCCCGTGGCAATGATGCGGCGGACGAACTCGCTAGAAGGGGATCGAGCACGGCAGCGTTGGGACCCGAACCTATCGTCCCGCTCCCTTTCGGATACCTACGCACACTGGTAAGGAAACGAACTAGCGAACAACACCACAAGCTGTGGCTGGACCACGGCGAGTGTAGGCAGGCCAAGGAAGCTCTTCCTGCTATCGATGGCCGCTTCACCAAACGCGCGCTGCGGTTGACTAAACCACAGCTGTGCACAGTTACAGCCGCCATTACCGGACACGGCTCTTTTAATAAACACCTCTTTGTCTTAGGAGTCACAGACAGCCCCCTGTGCCGTGCCTGCATAGAGAAAGACGAGACAGCAGCCCACGTGCTTCTGCACTGCCCAGTGGTTGCAACATACAGGGCAAAGGACTTTGGTAACCCAGGTACTCTCCGCGAGATAGTCAGCAACATTGGGGCGTTACTGGCCTTTCTCGGGGAATTGGGATGGATCGAATAGTTTCCCACCCGCACGCAAAATACGCACTTTGACGTGGAGTTGCTGACACCAGCCCGTTATACAATACAATACAATGGTGTATAGAAGAATCTCACTAGTTATGTTCCCTCGGGTGGGGTGGTGTTCATGAGATGAGCCTGGGTGGTGGTTTTTTATGGCAAACATTAGTAGATAAGATAGCGTTGAGGAAAGGAAGTAAGCCTATTCCTTGACTTGATTGTAACTATAACAAAAGAGACTACAAACTCTCCTGAATTTGAAAATATTTTCGGAATTTGTACTCCATCTATCAATAACCAAATTATCAAGGTCAATTACTCGACTTTATAAACGGCCTTCAATAATATAAACATCGTCCTGGTGTAAATATTTATTAGCAATGATGTATTATATAACATTGGCTAACTCGGCCAACATATCTTGATGATATAAGGGGAATGCTACTCCAATTCAAAATAGCATAATATAATTTACATTAAGTGCCACTTGCTCATTTATCCATTTTAGAATAAAGTCCAAGTTGTTTTTTGAGTGAACATTTGTGAATCAATAAATCCTTCAAAAATATGTGGTTGCAATAGAATTTGAACTAACGCGACAAACATCCGAGATTGTTTTAATAAGTTACTATTTACCTTAATACAAATGAAAAGTAGGAAAACTTACTTTAACAAGACGTCCTGGCTGTAGGAAAGGCTTCAAATACTCCGGCTTAGTGATGAAGGCTCTGAACTGCGCGCCCAGGAGGTCGAGCTGTGACCTGATAGCGCTGTACGAGGCTATCGAGTGCTCCTCCGCTATGCTCACGGAATCGTACTCTTTCTGCTTCGATTTCACTTCTGTTGGTGTGGAAAATATTTATTTATATAGGTTCACCAACAGCTTCTGTGTACAACATATAAGTATTCATAGGTTTTACAGTCTAGGACTTACACAGTCGCCAATTACATGTTAACCAGCATTTACAAAAATAAAATATGGATAATATTATGTGAAATGTTTCAAATCAAATCAAATCATTTATTTGCGTCAAACTGTACCAAATAGCTTGTTCGACCGTACGTACCCAACGTACGGTCGAACAAGCTATTTGGTACAGTTTAACCCACAAATTACATTGTAAAATGTAAACCAAATAGCTTGTTCAACCGTACATGAGGTGAAACATACAACAGGAGCTCTTGAGCCATATCCTAGCTTATCAGGTGTGCAAATATCTATTGCAATAAAAAATAATAAATCTTACATTAATACACGTTACATATTTAACCATAGCAAATATTATTATTAGGGTATTTATGACATTCATTAATTATATTATTTTATTACTATTACATACCTAATTAATTTAAAAAATTAATTACATTTATCATTTAAATAATCATTAACATTATAATAGGCTTTATTGATCAAGTAAGTTTTTAATCTATTCTTAAATCATATAAAATTATTTTCTTCCTTTATTTTACTAGGCAATTTACGAGTATTATAGATTTTAGGGCCCATACAAAATGCACTCTTGTCAAACATAACCGATCTATGGCGTATTGCACGATGTGTACTGGCCAGCCTGGTACTTTTTAACGTCTCATATTCGTTTAAATTTTTTCTAATATCTAATGCTAGTTCATAGATATACAGTGAAGGGAATGTCAATATTTATAAATTTATAAAATGTGGTTTACAAGTCATCATCATTCATCATCATTTCAGCCGAAAGACGTCCACAGCTTGACATAGGCCTCCCCCAAGTGTCAGCGGCTCCAGCGGATTCCCGCAACCTTCACCAGGTTATCGGTCCACCTAGTGGGAGGCCTTCCAACGCAACGTCTTTCGGTTCGCGGTCGCCACTCCAGAACTTTTCGGCCCCATCGGCCATCCGTTCTGCGAGCAATGTGCCCTGCCCACTGCCACTTAAGTTTGGCAATTCTCCGGGCCACGTCGGTAACCTTGGTTCTCTTGCGGATGTCTTCATTTCTGATTCGATCGCGCAAGGAAACTCCGAGCATAGCCCTCTCCATTGCCGGTGACTTTAAGCCTTCTGATGAGGCCCATTGTGAGCGACCACGTTTCGGTCCCGTATGTAATCACTGGCAACACACACTGGTCATAGACTTTCGTCTTGAGACACTGTGGTAAGTTGGACGGGAAGATACCGCGCAACTTCCCGAACGCTGCCCAGCCGAGTCGGATTCGACGATTGACCTCTTTCTCGAAGTTAGACCTACCTAACTGGACCGTTTGTCCCAGGTACACATAATCGTCTACAACTTCGAGTGTAGAGTCTCCGATCTTGATAGGAATGGGTGTGACATGGGCATTCGACATGACCTTGGTTTTGTCCATGTTCATTTTAAGCCGGCTTCCGGAAACTCTACTGAGGTCATCGAGCATTGTACTGAGATCCTCCATGGTCTCAGCCATGACCACTATATCGTCGGCAAACTGAAGATGAGTGATGTACTCGCCATTGACGTTGATGCCTAGTCCTCTCCAGTCCAGAACCTTGAAGACATCCTCCAGTGCAGCGGTGAACAGTTTCGGAGATATGACGTCTCCCTGTCTCACACCTCGCTGCAGGAGGATAGGTTCCGAGGCTTGGTCCTGAAATCGGACTGACAAGGTGGCGTTTTTTGTACAAACACTTCAACACCTCAATGTACCGATAGTCGATTTGGCACCGTTGGAGAGACTGCAGTACAGCCCAGGTCTCGATCGAATCGAAGGCTTTCTCGTAGTCCACAAACGCTATACAGAGGGGCAGGTTATACTCTTCGGTCTTCTCTATAACCTGCCGCAGCGTATGAATGTGGTCTACGGTGCTAAAGCCTTTTCGGAAACCGGCTTGTTCGAGAGGCTGGAAATCGTCAAACCTGCGCGCGAGACGTTTCGTGATGACACTTGAAAACAACTTGTAGACAAGGCTTAGAAGTGAGATGGGCCTATAATTCTTCAACCGGGCATTGTCACCCTTCTTGAAGAAGAGTACCACCACACCCCTGCACCATGCCTGTGGCGTTTTTCCCTCAAGTATGACGGAATTAAACAGCTTCTGAAGGGCCTTAAGTACCGGTTTTCCACCCGCCTTCAGGAGTTCGCCAGTAATTCCGTCATCACCCGCCTTGTTGTTTTTGAGTTGCTTCAGAGCCATCCTAATCTCGTACAGTCGGTACGATGTCTTCGGTATAGTGTCGGGTCAGTCTAACTCTTGGGTCGTTGCTAGATCTACGAGGGGTTTACTGATTAACGTGTACAACTGTCCATAGAAAATCTCGATCTCCCTCAGAAGCTCCGGTTTGGCGGATAAGATCCTACCATCGTCGGTCTTCAGTTTCGTGAGCTGGCTCTGCCCAATAGTCAGATCTCTTGCAAATACCTTGGAGCCTTTATTCCGCTCAATCGCGTCTTTAACACGCTCGGTATTAAAGCGGCGGAGATCGCTCTTCAAGGATTTAGAGATCCATCTATTGAGCTGCCGGTATTTACACGCCTCGTCTGAAGACTGCAGGATCATCTCACGCCGCTCCTTCATTAGCTTGAGAGTTGTGATCGGAGAGCTTCTTGTTCTGATCTGTACGACGTGCCTTTAAGAACTTAGACCCGGTCGTATAGACAGTTTCCACGAACCCATCGTTGTATTCGTCCACTGAGCTTCCTAGGCACTCGAAACGGTTTTGGAGTTCAAGCTGAAAGCTCTCGGGGTTTTGGATTTGGATCTGTGCTGGACGGAGCGTAGACTTCATCAGTCGATACCTTTCAAGCTTGATTGATGTTCAATGTGCCTCTTACCATGCGGTGATCGCTCCCGGTGTCCACCGAATTGATCACCGAGACATCATTGAACATTTGCTTCTTGGTTGACATGATGAAGTCAATCTCATTTCTAGTTGCACCATCGGGGCTCTGCCAGGTCCACTTCCTGTGCTCACGCTTTCTGAAGAAGGAGTTCATCATATAGAGGCCCTCCTTCTCCATAAAGCTAGCCAGTTGGTGACCCCGGCGATTCCGACGTCCAACTCCAAATTGCCCCACTGTGAAGTCCCCCATGACAACGGTGAAGTGAGTTTTGAAGAAATATCCTCATACATGGTCTCCACTTCGTCGTCGAGGTGTGCCGAGGTCGGGGCGTAGACCTGTATGACCTTCAGCGAATATCTTGAGGATATTCTGAATATAAGGTACGCCACCCTGGTCGACACACTCTCGATCTTCACCACGTTGTTCACAAACGACTTGTGGACGATAAACCCAACACCACCCTGGGACTGCCGGTCACCCTCTCGGAAATAGAGCAGGTTGCCGGATTTCAGGATTATCGTGTCCTCCCCCTCTCTTCGGACTTCGGATAATCCCACAATATCTTAGTGTCGAACCAACGTAAGCGTGGTAAGCAGATAGAAGTGCACTTTGATTTACCACTTTACGAAGCATATTGATGGCATATGAATACCGACTTAGATTAGTACATAATTGTTCAATAGGTGTCCTCCATGTAGTCCAAAAAATTTTGTTGTGTTTATGTTTTCTATGTTTATTTGGTCATAATTTATATTGAAATCACTTAATTTTGCATTTTTATTTTTGAAAGTCATTGTAAATGTTTTAGTTAGGTTAATATTAAGTTCATTTACATTTAGCCAGCTTACTATAGATGATAGCGTATCGTTCATTTCATGTTCATGTGGCGTAGGGTCTTCAGATACAACTATTGTAGTACTATCGTCAGCATACAGAACCATGGAGGATTTGGGGAGGTCATTAATATAAATAATAAAGAGTAGAAGACCTAAAATACTCCCTTGTAGACTTTTACTGGTTTTGACAAGTGCTTCTTTTCGACTTTTGTGATATGTGAAATGCTAGATATTTCAGTTTGTTGTTTTCTGTTACTTAAATATGATTTTATGATATCTCTAGCGTTCCCCCTATTCCATACGCTTCTAATTTATTTAACAATATTTCATGATTGACGGAGTCGAAGGCCTTCGTCATATCCATATGTGCAGAGACATGTTTTTTACTAGTGTTTAATAGTGGGCACTAATTTCAACTTCATTTAAAAACTCCATTACCAAATTTTACACTGAAAGAAAAACTTTTTGAGCACCGGTATCGGTATTACAATGAGCCCACGTCTCGAGCATGTCAGAATCTACACAATTACACAAGGTCTCAGATTATTTATATTGTATACCCTTAAATTTTATGAACTGTTAGACAATTCGGTCTGTTGATGATGATTTAAAAATAAAATTAAACTTACGATCTATGAGATCAGGTATAGCTGCCTGATTTTGGAACTGGAAGAAACTTCTCTCTAACATATACTCCGGATTTATTTCTTCTACTCGCAACAAATTGAGGACCTAAAAATCATAAAAGTAATTTTATCAGACTGGCAACACATATTCTTTAAAGGGGGAATATGCATGTATTTTTTTCTTCCCTTAAATCAATAAAATACACTAATATCAACCCAAGAAAAGTATTAAAAGTTAAGTTCAACTACTGCTTGTCGCTCAAAAATAATATTAAACTTCTGCAATTTTCTATGACAGTTCTAACGTGCGTGACTGTCGTGGTCATGATGTGATGTCATTTACCTCAATCTGCCTTGTTTACATCTAATTTTTTGGCCTTAATAAAATAATTTTACTAATTGTATGTGCTTTATTCAAGCATAAATTGCAATAACAATATTATAATAAAATATTCGTCAAACTTTAAGTACTTTTCAAATAAAAGTGTTTTTTGACATATAGACTTTGACGTCACTACCGGCATTATCGAGGGACGATGTGTTTTGAGAGGGCGTTCCGTTTCACTAAAAACATGCTACATAAAACTATAAATTGTAAAATAAGTTATGTTTTAGTAACTTAAACAAGTGATCCACAATGTTCTTATGCACCAATACAAGGCATTTTTAATAAATAAAAAGAGTTTTGTATTTCATGCATATTCCCTATTCTCTTCTTATGTATTAATTGTATTATGGCAACAAAAAAAACTAACCATAAAAATAACTTACCATATTATAAGTGAGATGGAAAGCAGAGTTGATAGGGTCAGCCTTGCCCTGTACCATGCCCTTGACGACAGCTGGTGTTACCTTCTCATCTATCATCAAGATCACGATACCCTTGTCATCGAGACCTCGTCGGCCCGCACGACCTGACATCTGAATGTACTCGCCTGAAGTTATCTACAAATGAGGATTGTTATGAAGTTCGTGCAAGTTATTTTGAAGTTATGTCAGTGTGGTGAAGTCACAAGAGGAATAAAATTTGTCCTGGACCCTTATTCACACCGCTTCGATTCGATTTTCGATTCGGAAAGACGTATGTCAATCTTTTTTTGACATTACGAAATCGAGCAAGATAGACATACGACTTTCCGAATCGAAAATCGAATCGAAGCGTTGTGAATAGCTATGCTGGTAAAACATAGGTCTGAAGTAGTACAGAAATGTTGGTTCATTGTATTATATTTATACATATATTGTACTTCTCAAGCTAATACTACTCTGTCAAGAAAGTACCGGGAAAAGATCAATAATACACAAAATGTCTGTTATTCATCCAAATTTATTTTATCACCTTCAAAGTATGCTCCTTTAGAAACGATACACTTGCGCCAACGAATAATCCATTCATCAAAACATTTTTTAAACGCTGCTTCCGGAATTGAGTTCAGTTCTCGCCGCGAATTCTCCTTTATGTCTTCTATCGATTGAAAACGGGTGCCACGAAGTGGTAATTTGAGTTTAGGAAAAAGAAAAAAGTCAGCAGGAGCCATATCTGGTGAATATGGTGGTTGCTGGATGGTATTTGTTGAGTGTTTGGTCAAAAATTCGTTCACAATGATAGCCTTGTGCGAAGGCGCATTGTCGTGGTGCAAAATCCAAGAATTTTCTTTCCACAAATCTGGCCTTTTTCGTCGAATTTGCTCTCTTAAACGCCGCATAACGCTCAAATAATATTCTTTATTTACCGTTAGACCTTCCGGTAAGAATTCAGAGTGCACAACACCGCGATAGTCAAAGAAAACAGTCAACATGACTTTGACTTTTGATCGACTTTGGCGTGGTTTTTTCGGTTTCGGTTCAGTTGGAAGGCGCCACTCCGAAGCTTGTTGACTAGTTTGCATGTCAAACTCGTAAACCCACGTCTCGTCACCAGTAACAATGCGTTTCATGAATGTTGGGTCCGAACTGACTCGTTCTAGCATGTCCTCAGCGACTTTCATGCGATTGAGTTTTTGGAGAAAATTCAGATCTTTTGGGACTAGCCGAGCAGCAACATGTTTCATACCCAAATGATTAGTTAAAATGGTACGGATCGACTCGTGAGATACAGAAAGTTCGGCGGCTATCTCTCTCAGAGTTGAATGGGGATTTTCAGTCACTATTTTCTTCACTTTTGCGATGTTAACTTCAGTTGCAGACGTTGACGGCCTACCAGAGCGAGGCAAATCTTCCATCACATCTCGACCGCTTTTGAACGCTTTGAACCACTCATAAGCACGAGTTTTTGATAAAGTCGATTCACCGTAAGCCTTCTGTAACATTTTCAGTGACTCCGAACACGAAATTCCATTGGCGATGCAAAATTTAAGACAAACTCTTTGTTCGATATTTTTGTCCATTATGAAATTCGCAATACACACTATATATGATATTACTAAAACCAGCACTGTATTTAATATAAATAACAGATGCAACTCAAACTCCGCGCCAAAATGGAAAACAGTTGTGCCAATCTAACAACTACAAAAAAACAAAAATTTGAATTTGGAACCATAAACAAATCATCCATTCCCGATACTTTTTTGACTGAATGTACATAATTATTAACAACACTCAAAAAACCTTAAAACTTTCATGATATTAATGCAATCCTATAAAACTTAAACAGATAGAGGAAATATATAAAACTGAGCCTCTATAATCAAATCTAGTAAGCAGAAGATACTTACAAATCTAAAGTCTTTTCCATCGAATTTCTGGCAGTTTGTGAACACAACCGTTCTGGCGGGCATGTTGAGACCCATGGCGAATGTCTCAGTCGCGAACAGTGCCTGGTAAGAATAGAATTATTAAACAATAAACATGAGTTGCTGACAATTTAAGATGGCGAATCCAAAGCTAGATTAGTCATGTAGATTTAAAACTATTCCATACCTTTATAAGTCCCAATCCGAAAAGAATCTCAATAGTTTCCTTGAGTATAGGCAGCAGTCCACCATGATGTATGCCGATGCCGCGCCGCAACAGAGGGATCACGTTCTCGACCTGAGGCAGCTTGCGATCCTCCTCGGATAACACGTCCATTGCGTTGTTGAATACTTCGTCTACTAGCTTCTTCTCTTCAACTGCAAGTGATGTATTGCGAATTAAATATGATGAAGTAGTATAAAACCAAAAAGCAAATGCCTTTTTCAGAGGTATTTTTTTGTCATTTTGACTGATGTCTGTCATTTTGAACTATTTGACTACTGTCATTTTGAATGATAACCTCATGCATTAGGGCTTTGTTTGAGTTAGAAACTAGTCAGGCGAAAACAAACGCGTGAATTTCAAATCGTAAATATTATTGGTTTGATTATTCTCTAAACTTACAAAAATACGTCTTCACTCACTTGTATTAAAGTCCAATTTAGCCATCTGCATAGCATAAGCCTCGCAATCCTTTTTACTGAAACTGAATATGATGACGGGAGCGAAGTTCCTTTCCATGATCATCTTGACGATGTTGAATATGTTAGTCTGATTGGCGCCGCGCGGGCCTCCACGCCGACCGCGCTGGTCGCCCTTAGCTGCGTCACCCGCGTTACTTAGAACTGTCATAGCCGTGTTGAAGTTATCTTCTTTGAATATACCCTGATTAAAGATAAAGAATACATGTTCGACTTTAGTTTTAACATTTATGGGAATCTTTTAAATCACAAGTTTGGAGAGCTTATCTAGAATGATGATTTTCAAGGTATTTCATGTGATAAAATGACAGTTTAAGATGCGGGAACATTACCAAATACTCCAACTAGATTTTGAACCCCAAATTGAACCAACTATGTATCCCGTAAACCTCAACTTACCTTTTCATCCACCACAAGGTGTATCCCATCTCCTCCGGCTGGGAATATGTAATGCTGCAGCGGAGTGGGTCGGTACTCAGTGTAAACCACATGGCAAGGTTGGGAGTGCAGGCGGCACACCCACTCGGCGAACTGACGCGCGTTCGGGATCGTGGCCGAGAGGAACACGTAGTGCACATTGTCGGGCAGCAGGATAAGGGTTTCTGTGTATTAGATAATAACATATTGGCAGTTGTAAGTCAAGCTTATTAAAACATACTGCTTTCTTAATAAACAAATCAATTTGAGTTAGAACAAGAACAGGAAAAAAAAACTGTATGATTATTATGAAGTTTAACAAAGATAGAAACCTATATAAATAAATAATGGGTGTAAAGTACCCTTAACAAGTTACGAACTTAGTTCTAGAGTTCTAGACCATACCTGGGAACATTATTTATTTATTTAAACTTCATGTACAATAGTGGTACATAGGCGGACTCTAGAACCGCTGAACCTTCCAGTTATGGAAATATTGGGGGTCAACATTACAACTTTTTTTTTGGATACCAGTTTTTAATAATATAACTTTAATTTAAATACCTCCACGACCCCCGTACTATTTAATGCATCCATCAGCACAATGTTTTGAGTGCGTTACATTGAGTCCTACCATAAAACGTGATTTTTCCTCCCCAAAAAAAAAGTTGTTTCCCAGCAATAATTTTTGCATACAGTTACTTAGTTTGATGTACAGAATGCTTGGTTGACGCCTTCGTGATGGGTCTGTTTACACCTTGAAGAAACCAATTCCATACAGTATTATGCATAATTTACCTACCTTCCCAGACAACACCTCTCTCTTTATCTCTCATGTAATGAATTTCGTCAAATACGACCCAACCCACTTCACGCATAATTTCTGATCCTCTATACAACATATTCCTCAAAATCTGTAACATAACAATCAAAGCTTTACGTTATCAAACAATTTAAAACACAGTAAAGGGTTTGAATATTTATTTGGCCCTGCTCGCCCTTTTTGGCCCTTTTGTCCTTTTCGCCATTTTATTTTATTTTCAGAATAGCAGCCGTGAATAAAACCTGTTTTAATCAAAGTTACAATGTCGCCATCAGTGCTTCAAAAAGAAATGAAGCAAAAATGGTTGGTTGTATGTAATTCCGGGATAACAATAATTACCAAAAAATCTGTTTTTTGCAGCCTTCATTTCGAGCCAGCGGATTTTTAAATTATAATGTTTCACACACACTTTTAGTTTTAATATCCCACAACCGTGTTCAGAAAAGGTACAAAAAAAGGTCAAGAAAAGGTCATGGTTGAAATATGTAATGTTTTCGAGAAAAACTCTTATTACGTACAGAATACATACAGTTATTATAATGCTTTTTATTCCATTGATTACTTTTTCAGTAAGTCAAAATTCTTAGTGAAAAAGTATATGAGAAAGTAAACTTATTTTCTTTTTCATAATTTTCTGTAATACAAACTAAAACTAAACAATAATTTAAAATCATTTGGGTTTAACATGATAACTGCACACAAACCTTCGCATTTAAAACCATTTTCCTATTTATTATAAAAATGTTTGGTCACCCTATTAGAAAGAGATAAACAGCCTCGGTTACTTTTATAACTCTCCTGGCTTATTTATCTGGTATTAGTGTTCAGCACAGTTTGTATAATGTTTGTCTAAAATCATATATTGATTCCACGATAAAAGTTTATATTACAATGTATTACACCATATTTATTACATCAAGACTTTAAAATATCAAAAAAAAATTGTTCTTACCTCAGTAGTCATTATAAGACAAGAAGCGGAAGGATTTATGGTCACATCACCGGTTATAAGACCTACATCATGAAACTCCTCGGAGAATTCTCTGTATTTCTGGTTAGATAGGGCCTTTATAGGTGTAGTGTAGATGACCCTCTGTTTGTTCTTTAATGACAATGCTATGGCATACCTAAGGAAAAAAAAAATGTGTGTTGATTATCTATACTAATATAATAAAGAGGAAAGATTTGTATTTTTGGATTTTGTATGTAACAAATAAACTTAAAAACTACTGGACTGATTTGAAAAATTCTTTCAGCAATGTATAGCTACATTTTCAGCGAATAACTTTGGCTATATTTTATCCCCGTACTCCCACGGGTACCTACTATGCGGGTGAAGCCGCGTGACGTCCGCTAGTTTTTTTTTAATAAGTGCAACAAACTAATTTTGTAAATGCCAGAGAATAGGATCTGTTGTATAATTTACATGATAATGTTATTATAATTTTACTGTTTTCTACAAATTGAAATCATGGCTTTATCCATCAGGTATAGTTGTTGTAAGATTATTTCACCTTGGTGTGCGGTTGAATTGAGTTAATGAATATCTTTGAAAGCAGTAGTTATCTTTTTGTAGTCAAACAATAAAAAAAATAACTATTAACTTTAAATAAAAACTGAAAAGAAGAAAACAAGAACAAATAATAAATTCTAATACAGAACATATTGACTGCAACAGTTGGGACCCATTAAATTATCTAGACTAAAACCATTACATCCAATATGGGTCCCGACTGTTGCAGTAAATATGTTCCATATTAGAACATTGAGCTATTACTACTACGTATAGAGAAGACACCGCAAACAAAATCTGTGCTCCGTTCAAATGCTGTTAGATGGCTGCAATTCACTCCGTTGCTTGCTCGCCACAGCATTATATATACGGGGTTAGCCGTAGACCGGGAAGTTTAATCTGCTTCTGGAGGGAGGTGGGCTGGTTAGAGTAATCAGCCACCATGGCTCACGCACAATGGTCCACTTCAAGGACTAAGTGCGGAAACCTATACCCCATGATAGATAGATACGGGGTTAGCCGGCCCCTGCACGCCCTGCACTGCGCACAGATTTTGTTTGCACTGCCTTCTCTATATGTAGTAGTAATTGCTCAATATATTAGAATTAATTTTTTGTTCCTGTTTTTATTTCAAGTAATTAGTTATTTTTTACGCAACTGGCTTTTTTTTTTTACTCTTTTTAGTTACGATTATTAAAACATGGAGAACTACCTAGTCATCCGCTTATATCCACTTTACAATGTTACTTACTCAGCCACAACCGTTTTACCAGCAGAGGTATGAGCAGAGACCAACACTGACTGCAAATTGTCTATGCACAGAATAGCCTCTTTCTGGAACGGATCCAGTATGAAAGTGTACTGCTTGGCTGGCTCTCCCGTGATGGGTACAAGTGGTGCATACTCATGGTTGGGTGGTATTGCCACCTCGTGTGTACAGCCCTCATGAGTTTCTAGCGTGTGTATCACGATTCTGGCGTTCAGGAGTTCTAAACTGAAACAGACATTGTAGATTTCATGTTTTGTGATAGCAAACAGAAATAAGAAAGAACATTATGCCATATCAGATCAGTTTATTAAGTGCTAGACTAGACAGTAGACTATTTAAAACTTACTTTATGTCACTAGTGAGCTCTGCATCATCTTCCTCCTGTTTTGGTTTCTTCGTGGTTCGTTCAATAACTTCCACTTCTTCATGTAACCGCTTTAGACTGGTAGCTTCTTTTTCAACGCTTGCTTCTCTGCGAAAAACACACAATCGTCACATGGAACCAAGAAAGGAACAATAACTATAGAGGTTAACTTACGATTCATCTTCTTTTTTTATGTTTGGAAACTGGACAGACGCTTCATTTGGCGCCGCCTCATCAAAACAATCGAATAAACTATTCACGTCTGCCATTTCTAATTACTTAACGTAGTTTATCAATAAAAATATCCTCAATTTTTCTTAATTTTAACATGCTATCATGTTGTTCAACAAACTTCAAAATCTGAAGTTCAGTTCAGTGATGTCCTTTTTTTTTTTTTAATTAGTTCCTGACGGAACAGGCTAAGGTCTGAGACCATGCTGCCAAGTCATCAGTTAGTGATGTCCTTCGATTCGATAAGTACAGATTCGCAATAATGAGATTTCTGTCGTCTTTCTGACTGGAACTAATAAGTACGACGTACAATTTATGAGTACCATCCATACAATGATCTTTGTATCCGCCTCTAGCATGTTAAAAAACCAGTATTATTGATTTATAAAAACCTGGCAACATTTGTTATGAGTCAACGGTCACGTGACCATGCAAGCTTGGGTTTATTGCGCTTTGATTGGTGCGTTGAGCGTTTGCTTGCTTTTTCGTGAGCTCTGCGCTTGGCTGAAGCAGTGTACGCTCGTGCGGAGTTAAATATTTTGTGTTGATTCTATTTATTGTGACAGAAAAAGAACATTACAATGTCTTCAAAAACAAAAAAGACTGTATCGTCGTCGTCCTCTAATATAAGTGTGGTGTCATCGGTGCAAAGCCCCCAGCAGTCGAGTACTCCTGTGGGAAGCCGTCCCTCAAGTTCAGCCGGCCGGCCGAACAGCCCGCTGAGCCCTACACGACACACCCGTCTGCAAGAGAAAGATGCCCTACAGAATCTCAATGACCGTTTGGCGGCTTACATCGATAAAGTCAGACAGTTGGAAAGTGAGAATTCTGGTTTGCGCCGTGAAATTCAAACTACACAGGAGGTGGTCACCCGCGAGGTTTCGAATATTAAGGGAATGTACGAGCATGAATTGCAAGATGCCCGAAAGCTCTTAGACGATACATCGCGTGAGAAAGCTAAATTAGAAATTGATCTGAAGAGGTTATATGAGGAAAATGATGATTTGAAGAAGCGGTAAGTTGTAAACCTATATAAAACATAAATAAAATTGTAGATTACAATAATAGTATATATAAATGTAGTGCATGTGGAAGCAAGTTCTTCCGGCTAACCTTAGCAAGTTTACGTCATCGGCGGAGTTTCTCGACGGGTGCGGTGTGACGAGCGCGCCCGACCTCGCTTTTACGACACAGTGACATCATAGCCCGATTTAACCAAACTAATCACATTCCTATGTCTAACAATAAAAGTATAATGTTTAACTCACAATGATGTCGCAATTAACACAAATTTGTTTATACACAATACATTTTATTGATTTCCAAAAGATATTATGGTTGATTAAATCAGTATTACTAATTTCCGGTTTGATAGATTTCCCAGGTGAACTGAATTTATATTTCAAGTAGGTATATTACTCAACAAATGTGGGAGCCAAAAAAGCTTGTGTTCTTAAAACAAGTGGGGCCCCACTTGTTTATAACCAATCATAACAACAACAAATTGTTGGATTCAATACTGTAGCGGCATGGTAATGCTAAAAATAATAGGTCAACTACAATGTAGCGGACTGTTACAACTTTATCATGCTGTTATTGCAGATTGCCTGAATTGCATGCTAGTTAGTAATGGCTACCCTCCAGCCATATTATCTTCTAGTTCATACAATGTCAACCAAATTTCACAAAGCGAAATTCTTTCTATATTTTACAATTTTGTAGAACAAATACCTTCATGCTAAAGAGAAGAGACCTTGGAGATTTTAGACTTAAATACAGATTTTAATAAATGAGTAACTCAAAATAATAAATATTATATAAAGTTTTGTCTTGAAGACGGCCCAGATAGCAATCAATTTATTTCTACAAATTCGTCTAAACAAACTAAAGTATCAAGCCCACTACTATTTTAAAATAGGTGTTTATTAAAAAATAATTACACAACATGCTTAATATCAAATAGAAATAAATAATCATTCATATTAAAGATAATTTTGCAAACCTTGTCAATGGTTTGATATAAAGATTATTGTGGATTACTCAGTTTGATTCTAGTATTAGCTATAATATGATAAAAATTTACATGTACAGAATACTTAGCTAAAATTTCTTTAGTACATTATTGATAATGCTTCACTAAAGTGCAGCACTAATTTGCATTGTATTGTGCATGGCTACATCCATATGGCGATAATAAATGACTTTAAAGTTCACCTTGACTCTGTTTGCCAGTTTCGGTAGACGTTCAATGTTAGTATCAAGTTTAGAGGTCACACTCATACATTATAGCTTTGTAGAAACATACAGCTAAAAGGTGTCAGAATACATTTTGTAGACCTTGAGTAAAGTTATAACTTGATCTTTCAAATGTCTAGTCCAGACATAGGTATAACAATGTACTTTAAAAAACCTTGAACACCAAATTGGATTGGTTCATCAAGCTAAGTTTAATTGACACTTGTTGTGGCAGACTGCTTACCATTCCTTTATAAGATTGATACCTTTTTTCAGAATACTAAAATGCTGTACAGAAACTTAATACTAATACTTTATAAGAACTCAAAAAAAAATGTACATGTTACAGAAAATATTTTGCAATATTAATTTCAGATAAATAGATGTACAGCGTAAATGAACTAGGCAACACACATAGGAGTGATGGGTTGGCCTAATATGCATTTATTTGTTAAATATAAACAATTTATTGATTATAGGAAAATAATAAGATTCTATAAACATTGTATTTTATAAAGCCCCAAATATCATTATCAGGGGTACGATGCCGCGACCTTGGCGCACGCAAATTTGTAACTAGGTCAGAGAGCTCTCCTCAATGTGAATACAAACATTTCACTTCAAACTTTTCAAACTTTTATTTTATTTTAGTTTTAGGGAGGAGATGAGAGGGAGATGTTAATGTAACCATATAAACGTGTGTCTTTTGTAATAAAGCTCAGTATTGTATCAGCATTCGTTGTGTCATTTACTCATACCATCGCCCATCCGCACAACTTGCTTTCATTCTGATTTCGTATTTTCAAGGAGTTTTATCTTATCAGTGAAATATTAAAAAAATGTTTAATTCCTCAGTTTAAGAAGATAAGACACCAAATGAACATTGTCTAGGTCCTAAACCAACACAATACAAGCACTTGAGTTATTTTCAACAAAAAGATGGTCAAGTTATTTTCTAGTCATGAATTATGAGCGAGTCATTTATGTATGAGATTTTCAAAATTCTACGAAAGACATAGGTACCTAACAGCTACACAATCACGGCTGTAGGTAGTGTCGAAAGGACATCTGTGTGCCATATGTTGCTCTACTCGTTTTGTACAAATCACAGGATTAGAGTTCGATCAAGTTTCCGCCTAGGCATACCGATTAACTTAAAGGCTACGGCTGTTGACCCTGGCAAGCCTACGTCAGCCACACGCATATTACGACGCGGCGACGCACTGCCCACGCAGCGTGAGCTTAAAGCACTTTCACGACGTGTCATCCATTAAAATACTATGCATGGTACACCCAGTTAGCAAATATTGTTTAACAAAGATAATTATCATTACCAAACATATTTATAGTAAACATTGCATGTACTTAATATTTAAATTCACAAATAGGCGTTTCCTGTCTAATTTGATCAAAGCTTTGCCAATGACGTCATACCTATAAGCGTGGAGCTATGACATCAATACAGCCTTCTTCAAATCGAAACTGGACTTAATAACGTCGATGACGCCCTCTTGAAAATATGTCCATGGATATTACTGTTAGTCAGTCTTGTGTTAACAATATCAAGCTTTTCTTGAATCAAAATTGCTCTATTTCCCTATGCCTCCCGCATTGCGAATTGTCGTTACACACGTGTGTTATCAATTTATCATCATTTTTATAGATTAAATTCTTAACTTTTGAACATATTTTTTAAGAATGTCTCTTAACTTTGAAACTAGGTCACATAAAAAATATTTTTAAAGAGATTTGGGTGAATGGGTGTTTACCAAAATAGATCCTATAATATTAAGCGCCGACGTCGTACTACTCCTCACGTAGACATCCGACTATTTCGGATGTAATTAGAACACCAGAGAGTTGTAGTGTCATGCCGTGCAAGTCATTATCTGAATAGTGATACAAATAAAGTTCTACGAAAAAATGTAGATTCAATAAATGAAAAAATAAGCGTTACCATGGCGTAATTTATTCGTTTGATCATTATAACTTCGGCAGGGCACGGACGGGTGGCTAAGCGAGTAATCGTTATTTTCGTTATTGACCTCGGTCTTCTGTAAATATTACGTAGGTACACCGAATGACGAAAATGACGTTATGATTGTCATATTGTAGTCATCTCTAAATAAAAAATCCGCCATAACCTAATAGAATTCAACTTGAAGTTGTATCAATATTAAACGAAAAACTTTATAGCCGTGTTTCTTATGGTAAAGTTATCTGTCGTGCATTTCCGTTCCAGTTTAATAATTGGTTACAGTAAATTATCCTTCCCTTATCGCAGTTTATGAGTCATCATTTGCTTACTTTTAAATTGGCCAAGGTTTATCATGGTCCCGCGACGTCAAACGACGTTGTATTATAACGGGCGGGAAGCACGAGAATCAAATAACCGTCGTATACATACAAATGTTTTTTCTTGGCGACGAACGACACGCGGGAACCGGATAGTGGCGTGTTTACAAAAACATTCCGCGTGCTGTTGCGCAACAAGGCGCATGGCAACGCACCTTTATTTCTGAGGATTACCTCGTTTGGATGTCACGGTTTCGTGTTTTCAATAACTTGTCCCTCTAATTATGTGAATGAAATGTTTACTTATTTACTTAGGAAGGCATTGACAAAATACACACACGTTTTTATTGTCATGGTATTGCATAGAGGGTCAAAAAATTACATCATCGTACGTTACGAATAAATAAAAGAAATATTATTTCTTTTCAGCTTGGACAAAAAGACTAAGGATTGTCAACAAGCAGAGAACTTGGCGCGTCACTACGAGGCGCGCTACACTGAGGAGAGCAACAAGTACAACACTACTCTCGCCGATAAGAAGAAGGCTCAAGATGAAGCCAGGGTTCGTATACTTTTGATCCCAGCTTTTGCCAATGCATAGGGTTTCATTCTAACACCATACCACGGCCAGTTTTGCAAATACATGTTATGTTTGTGCAATGCACTATTTATAAAGTATGCCAGTATCTGTAATAATACATGAAAATAAATTAATTTTAGACACTAGGTCAAACTATTTTCCTTGTCGAGAGTTGTAACACGTTTACCTAGAGCCCTTGACTATTTCCATAAAGAGCTAGAACTTATTTGCATTAAACAAGGCTATTTTTTATTCTGTTTCCTAGAAACAACAACTATCTACTTAACAAATATTGTTTTGCAGGAGTTGGCTAAGGAACTGGAGAAGTTGCGCAAGGTCTACGCTGACACGCGCAAGACCTTGGAAGAGGAGATGCTGTGCCGCATCGACATGGAGAACACCGTGCAGAGCCTGCGCGAGGACCTGACCTTCAAGGACCAGGTGTTCCAGCAGGAGCTGTCGGAGACGCGCACCAGGCGCCAGGTCGAGATTTCTGAGATTGGTGAGTCTATCTGTGTTAAAAACCATCAAGTCTTGGACTCATATATTAAAAAAAAACCTGACTGCGTAAAATATACCTAATAACTCAAAAAATCTAACTGAAAAGAAAAAAACAAGAACAAATAATAAATTCTAATACGGAACATATTGACTGCAACAGTCGGGACCCATATTGGATGTAATGATTTTTCGTCTAGATTATTTAATAAATCCGTTCCTCTTTCACGCAAAAACTACTTTTTTGCGTGAAAGAGGAACAAACATACATTCAGTCAAAAAAGTATCGGGAATGGATGATTTGTTTATGGTTCCAAATTCAAATTTTTGATATTTTGTAGTTGTTAGATTGGCACAACTGTTTTCCATTTTGGCGCGGAGTTTGAGTTGCATCTGTTGTTTATATTAAATACAGTGCTGATTTTAGTAATATCATATATAGTGTGTATTGCGAATTTCATAATGGACAAAAATATCGAACAAAGAGTTTGTCTTAAATTTTGCATCGCCAATGGAATTTCGTGTTCGGAGTCACTGAAAATGTTACAGAAGGCTTACGGTGAATCGACTTTATCAAAAACTCGTGCTTATGAATGGTTCAAAGCGTTCAAAAGCGGTCGAGATGTGATGGAAGATTTGCCTCGCTCTGGTAGGCCGTCAACGTCTGCAACTGAAGTTAACATCGCAAAAGTGAAGAAAATAGTGACTGAAAATCCCCATTCAACTCTGAGAGAGATAGCCGCCGAACTTTCTGTATCTCACGAGTCGATCCGTACCATTTTAACTAATCATTTGGGTATGAAACATGTTGCTGCTCGGCTAGTCCCAAAAGATCTGAATTTTCTCCAAAAACTCAATCGCATGAAAGTCGCTGAGGACATGCTAGAACGAGTCAGTTCGGACCCAACATTCATGAAACGCATTGTTACTGGTGACGAGACGTGGGTTTACGAGTTTGACATGCAAACTAGTCAACAAGCTTCGGAGTGGCGCCTTCCAACTGAACCGAAACCGAAAAAACCACGCCAAAGTCGATCAAAAGTCAAAGTCATGTTGACTGTTTTCTTTGACTATCGCGGTGTTGTGCACTCTGAATTCTAACCGGAACGTCTAACGGTAAATAAAGATAAAGAATATTATTTGAGCGTTATGCGGCGTTTAAGAGAGCAAATTCGACGAAAAAGGCCAGATTTCTGGAAAGAAAATTCTTGGATTTTGCACCACGACAATGCGCCTTCGCACAAGGCTATCATTGTGAACGAATTTTTGACCAAACACTCAACAAATACCATCCACCAACCACCATATTCACCAGATATGGCTCCTGCTGACTTTTTTCTTTTTCCTAAACTCAAATTACCACTTCGTGGCACCCGTTTTCAATCGATAGAAGACATAAAGGAGAATTCGCGGCGTGAACTGAACTCAATTCCGGAAGCAGCGTTTAAAAAATGTTTTGATGAATGGATTTTTCGTTGGCGCAAGTGTATCGTTTCTAAAGGAGCATACTTTGAAGGTGATAAAATAAATTTGGATGAATAACAGACATTTTGTGTATTATTGATCTTTTCCCGGTACTTTCTTGACAGAGTAGTACATTCATACAAACTTTCGCCTTTAAGGTGAACGCACACTTATCCGCGCCGAAAGAAACATTTTCTCATCCGTATAACGTTATCTATTCGTCCGATTCGACGCGGATAAGTGTGCGAGGTCTTATAGGGTCTTATATTTCATACATACAAGTTATTCTAAAATTCAATTCTTTCGGCTCTTTCGCTTCCTTCGGCTCTGATAAGTGTGCGTTCACCTTTATAGTATTAGTGTGATGTGAAGTAAAGTGCAGTAGGTTTTAATGCCTCAGGCATCAAATCCGCCTATGCAAGTTTTTTTGCACAATTTTTATGTTTAAAAAAATCAATTAAACTTGGGCTGCCTACAAAATAAGGAGAAGTATGAAGTTCTGTAGTTTGCATTGGTGGTACAAGTTGCAATCAATTGTTTGTCTAAAATAATGATTTGCTAATGAATTGACTTATAATTTTATTTTTGTTATAGATGGTCGTCTGGCCCAGCAGTATGAAGCTAAGTTGCAGCAAAGTCTACAAGAGCTGCGCGAACAGCAGGAGGCCAACATCAAGGCCAACCGTGATGAAATCGAAGCTCTCTATGAGAATAAGGTAGTTAAACTAAACGTACTTTTATTATGGTGGTGTCTCTTACCTGTTAGAATGCATAGTACCTACTTGTATGAGATACGTAACATTCCTGTTTAATTTTATAATATGACTGTATTGATTTCTCTAGATGAAGAATCTGCACAATGCAGCAAACCGCAACAGTACGGCCGCCACCGTCGCCGTGGAGGAGCTGCGCACCATGCGCACACGCATCGACAGCCTCAACGCCACGCTCAACGATCTGGAAAACAAGAACGCGGCGCTTAGCGTGAGTGCTGATATTACTATTAAAATATTACTGAGTTTATGCAGCCCCTATTGTTGTAGATAAAAAACAATATTCTTCTTGCTGGTTCACACAATCTGTATTTTATATGGTTGGTATTTTTTACAAGTTGTGTTCTTTAAAAAAAAGTCAATATAAAAAACAAACATGAAATAAAACAATATAAAAACAAAATGACTTGATTCACAAAAAGAAATTCCTTATGCTGGAATCGAACTCGAAGTCACGAGATTGTAACCCAGCACTCTGTGCCCCGAGACCAGCTGACTTGTTGAAAATCGTGTCGAATAATATGCTGGTTCAAACACGCAATTTTCATTTGTTTTGCCATGGTATGCGTCGCGACGCTCGCCACGGGAATTTCATTTGGTTTTTTGGTTTACTCGCGCCTATAGATCATCATCAACCTATAATGTTCCCACTTCTGGGACACAGCTTCCTCTCAATGAGAGGGAATGGGCTATAATCCACCACGCGGGCCCAGTGCGAATTGGTAATGTCACATGTCTTCGAATTTTTGGTTCTACGACATGCCGGTTTCCTCACGATGTTTTCCTTCACCGTTTTGAGACAGTGGTGATGAAATAAATTACACAAAGCCTATAGATGTTTCCCATCAAAAATAAAGTGTAAAAGTGTAGCTACATTATTCTGGTTGTACAGAACCGCTGCCGCGAGCTGGAGCGACAGCTGGAGACGGAGCGCGCGCGTCACGCAGAGGACCTGGCGTCGCTGGAGCAGGAGCTGGCGCGACTGCGCGACGAGATGGCCTCGCAGCTGCGCGAGTACGCCACGCTCATGGACATCAAGATCTCGCTCGACTACGAGATCGCCACCTACCGCGCGCTGCTCGAGGGAGAAGAGGACAGGTAATACTTGCTCAAAAGCTTCTACAACTTTTTATGTTAACTGTAGAACATAATAATATTATTTGACGACCCGAATGGCGCAGTGGTAGTGAGGCTGCCTTACATTTAGGGCCCCGGGTTTGAATCCCGGTAGAAGCAAATGTTTGTGTGATGAGCAAGGACATTTTTGTTTCCGAGTCATGGAAGTTATATGTATAATAAGTATGTATTTACAAACAAAAAGTATCCATGTCATATCAACTATCTGGTGTCCACGACACAAGCCTCGTTGCTTAGTGACACTAAGCAACGAGGCTTGTGTCGTGGACATTACACACAGCGCCATCTAATACTACACTAAGTTAGTGTAGTATTAGATGGCGCTGTGTGTAATGTCCAGCGATATTTATTATAAAATGTGAAATTACAATATTGAATAGTTCAAATAGGGTAAAGTCCATGTAAAACATCAAATAAGGTAAAAACATGTAGAGCTCAAAAGAAGGTAAATTAAACCCTCTAAAGTAGTTACAAGAGTATTTTCATCAATACAAACAAGACAAAGTAGGCAACATACTATACTGAATACCTCGAAACAAACAGGCTGAACCTGACGAGCCAGTCCCCGGGTCGCGAGTCCCGCGCGTCGGGCAGCGCGTCCGCGTCGGGCGCCGGGCGCGCCACGCCCGCGCGCCGCGCCACGCCCCTGCGCGCCGCCCGCAAGCGCACGCTGCTGGACGAGACCGAGACCCGCAGCCTCAACGACTTCAGCGTCACGGCCAGCGCCAAGGGAGACCTCGAGGTCGCCGAGGCCTGCCCCGATGGCAGCTTCGTGAAGATCCGGAACAAGGGCAAGAAGGTGAGATTATATGCTGTTATTCTTTCTTGTGTATGTTGTACCCGTGTGCTGTTTTGTTTCATAAAACCAGAGATATGATCAATTTTTCTTGAGAAGACTAATCACTGGCAACAAAAATAATGTATTTGTGATACTTGATCCATATTATATTACATAGGAACTGAGCCTCGGTGGCTACCAGATCCTCCGCAAGGCAGGCGAGCAGGAGACAGTGTTCAAGTTCCACCGCACCGTGAAGCTGGAGCCGGGCGCGATCGCCACTGTGTGGTCGGCGGACGCCGGCGTGGACCACGACCCTCCACGCGACATCGTCATGAAGGGACAGAAGTGGTTCGTCGCGGACTCCTTCACCACTCTCTTGCTGAACACCGACCAGGAGGTAATTTATTTCGGCTTTTGTACTTCTGAGTGCTCAATCGTAGTAAAGGCTTTCTTTTGCAATTTAATGTAACATCGTTTTCTAAAATCTTAAATTACATAAAACGCAGGAGGTAGCAGTGTCGGAGAGACAACGGCGACAGATAAGCACCAGTGCCCAGAGACATCGCGAGCTCGCGCATAAATATCCTCGTCGGGAACAGGTATGTTTAATAAAAAGATGTTTATAAATAGCAAACCTACGTATCTATGATCTAGATTTAGATTGATACTTTATATATTTACTAATATTCCAGCTGGGAGAGCTTCGTGAGGGAGAAGAGAACTGTCGCATAATGTAAGTGTCGCCGCATTGCCACCCGGTGCCTCACGCTTCACGCGGACCTATGGACTGCCCAAAGCACCCTCAGCTTTCAAACTGTTTATTAATGACTGTCTTCATTTCTACATCGGATTAAATGTAATGAAGCTATATTTAGACAAGAATTAAATTACGTTTATTAATAAAGTTCTTTATTAGCAAAACACAAAATAATGTTAAAAGAATATTAGCTATAGAATGAAAAATATTGAAGAAATTGTGAAGTATAAATAAGTACTATCTAACGGTCATATAGCATTATTCGAGGAAACATAATAAAAAAGGAAGGCAACTGTTTCTAGACTAAATACCCAAATAGAGTGGAGGTGCTGCTTAAGTAATAAATGTATTATCTATCAGTGTAATATTTTTTGAAATTTAAGTTCTATAGTCCTCTAGCTATATGCCTCTTAGATATTACTTAAAACTAAGAAAAAGCCTTTTACGTTCGTTTTTCTGTGACAGTTGGTCGTTTTTTTTTCTCTCTGGTCAAATTATATAAGTATAACTCAAATGGCTTTTATAATATAATATATAGACAGTGAACAAAGTACAAAAAAGTCTGTTCCCTTATTGGTGAGATGATTGCAATCCTTCAAAGATAAAACATGAATACAGCTTACAACATCATTTTCGTTTGCTTTCGTTTTAAGCCATTCCACACAATTATTTAATGTAATAATAATATTGGCGTATTTACACAAAGTTTCGGGATTATAAAGTGATCTTTTTATTACTATAATACAAAAGTAAACGCATATTTTTGACAAACGCCAACCGAAACGCCATCACCAGCTATCAAAAAACACACGACTCCTTCTTTGGGGGATTGCAATCCATAGTGGGTAAGTATAGAAATACAGTTTTTTCACCCCACCCTTTTTGAGTTAAGTATAAGAAATTTTATATCCATAAAGTAATTTAAAACATTCATTTAGTAACAGTTCATTCAATTCGTAGATTAAATCTACTAATATCATTATTCTTAGTGACCTTGTACTAGATAAATCACTGTATTAGTTCTAAGTTTCTGTCGACTATCACAAAAGATGGCGATTTAGAAGTAAGCGTTAGTTCGCACCTATAGTATTTTAGGAGTTCAACAAATTATAGGCGCTTTACAAACTAAGATGTTTCTGTACTGTGGCATTCAAACTTATTGTAACAAAAATTCTGGGTGACATAAAGAGAATTAAGTAAATTTGTAATAACATTTTCAATCATGTAATCGGAAGATATGATGATATCATCAGAAACACAAGTCGCCTAATAAATCCTGATTGCTAATTTCAAAAGTTAGGTGCAAATAAAAGGCTCTGTCAGCAAAAAGGATGAAAAATAAAAAGCATTTTACAACAATATTGTTTGTTAATGAAGTAAACTTAATTATAAAAGAGATAAGTTGCTACGTTTACGTAATAATTCACTTGGTGTTAATTATTGTTTTTAATCATTGAGGATGGAATCTGATTCATTGTCATTCTACTTTCGTTTTATGAGTAATCGTGAGACCTTTTTAGTTTGGACCCAGTTTATATCTTCTATGTAATAAACCATATAATATTAAAATAAAATTATATTTAAGGTTACAGGATATTTTATTTAGTCCTTCCATGCCACCTAATTGATGAAAAATAAATGAATAAAACATGTGCCTTTCCACTACCACTACTATATTGGGGTTTGTTGTAGTCTAACTAACCGGATGTAGCTGAACATCAGTATTTTCCACGGAGCGACTGCTTATCGGATCTCAACAACCCAATAACATGGTCAACTTTGTTTTTCCGTTTCTGAAGATTGTGCCTGTCATAAAAGGCTTAAAGGTAATATGGGGATGGTCGGTCAAAGCTGATTGTAGATGGCGCGTCCATAGCTTAGTCCCAATGAAGTCGAACTATTTTGAAATATAAAATGACTGACAGATTTCCAACCAATGATGATGGTGTTTGTGTACAAGCGCGTCAGAAGAGCCTTCAATAGGATTTGCCTACTGCCCGTTGATTCTGCGCTTGGTTGAAAGCGCCTCTGCTGCTTCCAACCCACGTCCGGGGCACGTTCGAGCTAACGCCTGCTCGTTTGGAATGAGCAAGAATCAACGTTGCGTACTAATTAGATGTAAGGATTTTATGTACTTGCTTGTAATTTTTTTTCTTCAATTTTTGATCGTCATCAAGGTAATACATCTTTGACTAAATATCAGCATTTTTGGAGTTTCTTTGGAAAGTTACCTAATATTCCCCCACATTTTGGTGATAGCCATAGCGAGTCGCTCTGGGTTTGACCAACAAAGAGGGGAATGCCAACGCCCGCGTGGTCTTTTCCCAACCACTATCCCGACTACAACAAAAGTTATATGGTTGCCTCTGGCCGTTAAGAGGACTCGTCTGAAGCAAATCGTCGATTCACACACGGTCGCAAAGCAAGACATCGTCTTTTTATGATGTGTCATGTACACCTCAATAGTCCTACCCATAAGCCGTAACCAATTTATTTCGAAGGGTTGTCACTATATGTAGTGATTTCGTTACTTTCTCTTTTTGCCACTGGCTCAGTTAAGTTCCTCTGAGAAATCTATGATTTCCATAATAACCGTGAACAGAAAACTTCTGCAACCATAGCTATTTACGCAACTGTGGAATTTGCTTATCATCAAAGAGTATAGTAATCTTATCATCTTCCGTTCTATGTTACTTGGAGTCGGCACTATAAACCCTAAGGGTCGGACGGTTGGCACACCACGATTTTTCTTTCATTCTCCCCCTATCAACCGTCACGCAATCATTTACTCCTTTATCCCTCATATCATTCCTGACACAGTCCATTCATCGTTTTCTTGGTCCCTCTCTGCAGGATGCCTTTGGCAAATAAAAAATCTGGGTCCACGGTCCATGCCCCCAAAACACTTCGTAGTATAATTTTAGTGTTATCTCATCACGCTCCTCTACCTACTCAGCTATCACACGTGACTGTTCCTGAATTACCGGCTGATAAAATTTTCGGTTTTCCTAGATCAATAATAGTTAACTTGGGTCATAGAGCCTCCGGTCCGCCGGTGGCCTGTGTTGCTCTATGACTTGGGTAAGAAACACTAGTACCGTATCCAACCTTAGAACTGTGCGTAGGGGTAGGACCTAATAGTGCCATACCTAAACTGTCACTGTCATGTGAAATGTCATAACAAATATTCTAACCTCAAATATTATAAATAAACAACCAAATAATTGAAAGCTGCTGTGCCTATTATCTGTAAGTATACCGTACCAACAATATAATCTGTGAAATGTGTAAAATTAGTTTGGTATTTTCCCTACAAATATTTTTTCTTTATCTTAAATACTAGCTTAAGCCCGCGGCTTCGCCCGCGTGGATTTCGATAATAGTCCCAAGGGATCGTACTACCAAGATAAAAAGTATTATAAGTGTTAATCCAGTTTATAAACTATCTGCGTGCTAAATTTCATCCAAATCCGTGTAGTAGTTTTTGCATGAAAGAGTAACAAACTTCCATCCAACCATCCTCACAAACTTTCGCATTTATAATACTAGCTTCTACCAGCGGCTTCGCCCGCGTGGAGTTTGATAATTGTCCCATGGGATCTTACTACCTGGATTAAAATTATCCTATCTGTTAATCCAGGTTATAAACTATCTGTGTGCAAAATTTCATCCAATTCTGTACAGGAGCTTAAGCGTGAAAGAGTAACAAACACTCACAAACGTTCGCATTTTTATTATTAGTAGGACTATTAATTAGTAGTTCATTTAGCAAATAAATTTATTGAAAACATTTTCAACCTATTGTAGATTTAGATGTACAAGGGGTATAGTGCTTAGTGTGAAATATTTATGTTTGCCGACGACATCAACAAAATCTTTTGCAATTTGATTGATTTTAATGCATCTTCATTCTTCCATCTTTATTCTTCTCCATCATAAAATTCATATTAATATTAGTTGATATTGACCCAGTGCAGGACAAAGTCAGGGAGACTTTGTCCTGCATTGGGTCAATATCAACTAATATTCATTCTTTTCTTTCCATCGGGCTTGGTTTTGTCATGATGATTTTGTTCTACCTTTTTCCAATTTTCAAGGAAGACATTCAGGCCGCCCATTACATCTTTCGTGGTCAGCCGCGGCCTCGTGTTCCTGTTTCAGGACACCAATCTCGTGTTTTACGGGCCCACAGCTTTTATGCCATGCCGGCCCATTTTAGTTGAGTGTTTTAAGCCAAGTCAATGGTTTGTATCTCTCAGTGCAGTGTGGTGTTTCGAACACAATCTGCTAGTTTAAAACTTAAGATAACTAATAAACTAGAATAATCAAAATAAAATACCTTTTTTTGTGAAACAGTAGGTTAAATATTGAAACACAATCATGTATATAAGTTATACTTATAGTTAAACTACAAAGCTACGGCACTTCTTGGTTTGGTTGTTCAAACAGGTCTAACAAGAAGTCCTGAATTAAGAGCAAATGTTGTTTCCCGTTTTTTTCGACCTTTGACTAACGAATTTAGGTCTAATCCTAAGAGAGACCAACTTGGACAGTTAAATGCTGAAACTCAAAATGATCAAATTGTAGGAACAAATGGTATGACTAGCCCAATCCCAAATTAGATACAGGACTGTGTTAGTTGATTAGACTCAGGTTTTAAAAAAAAATTGTTCTTAATTTGATTGTCTATGGATGGAAATAAATATTTACAAATATTAATTTAAGTAAATATTTTATAATCAAACTTGGGATAAACCAGTCTTTCCGTGAAGAAGCTAATTAATATCGATCTTGGACTATAAAATGAATCTAATACATAATGGTCTAAATAAACCATAAATATAACTGGCGAAATAAGGGTGTACTTGTTAGGTACACCTCTGGAACCCTGCGGGGATTAAAAGGTGTGATGTTATCTCCTGTTATAATTATATCAAAATGTCAACCTTTAGCTGAACTGCCTCAGGGTTGTTCTAGGCGCTGTGTTAATCACTGGACGTCTGTATTCAAGGGTGGTAGCTTTATAATATTTAAATTCGCTTTGTTTGCGTGTTTAAAATTCGCAAATAATATGTTTGCGTAAAAATTCAGTAGCTTTACGACGGGAATATAAGAGAAATCTATTTGGGAGAGACAAAGTAATAAGGCCTTGTATAATAGAACGGTTTCAAAACTTAACAATGCATACGGCAAGTACTTAAGCACGAGATACGGATCTGCCATGGCCATCCATCCGGTCTGCGCTGCAGCTTCGGTATTGACGGGCGCGTTCCCGATCTTTGCCACTCTGCCGGATGGCACGGATCCAGTCGAACCCACGCGTTTATATCCGTTCCGTTGGGATGTCCAAGAATAGCAAGTGTGTTAGGTCAGTTGCTGCCTCAAAACACTGTTTTCAGACTACACGTATAATCCTGCGGTCTTTTGATCCCTCTGCGTCGCATGGCTTATCCGTTTTTTTACCAGATCATTTAGTTGTTTTGTAATTTAGTCTATAATAGTGTTGTTTTGGGTATAAACTGATATAATCTAGGTAGAGTAGCTATACAAACTTTCGGATCTTAGCTCTTGGGTGCGTTATTCGAAAAGATGCTGTCGAATTATATCGTCATTTTAATTTTGTCATACCTCTGAACTTCATCAACTAGGTAGTTAGTAGGTACCTACATACCTACCTCTCACTGTTCCAGCAGCAACAAACGCAACACATAAAATTCGTGTACAACGTAGTTAACCAATTAACTTTAATAGAGAGCGCTCTATCAAGGGCCACGTTACCTACGCGTCATTAATGAATGTGTTCAGGCAGTATCAATGAATGTTTATATCCTTTCAAAGGTGGGCGTCTGTTTGTGTGGGTATGAAGAAAAACACGATTGTTCACTTGTACTTAACTACGTAATATAGTGTAACAATGTCGGCTGAAGGTATTTCAACATCCGGGCGGGTCCAGCGGGCTTCCACACCTTGACCCAGGTGGGCGTAACGGCGCAATAGGTCAGAAGGGAGAGACGCGCGCGGGGGTATGTTTGGGCGGGCGTAGTAGCGTAGTGACGTCAGTGACGCGCGCTATCGACCCCAGCGAGTGCCGTCACAACACCCCTCCTCCGCGGCACCCAGCACCCGCCACCCGCGCCTCCCCGCGCCGCGGCCTCCGCTGGAGCTACCGCGCAACTACGCAGCGCGCCAGCCGGAAGTTTGCCGACGCTAATGGAAAACGCTCATGGCCCGCTTTGATGAGATTCGCCCGCCGCAACCCATACCCCGATGAATTCAAATAATATGACGCCCCCACAAAAGAGGGCCTACTTGATATTGTGGTGCTATTCTCAAGTTATTATCGTTGAGCTTTTGTTCGGTTTTCATACTAGGTACCTATATCGAATTCTTATTCATCATCATCATCAGCCTATTAATGTTTCCACTGCTGGGACACAGGCCTCCTCTATGAGAGGGAAATTCTTATTAGCTTAATCAAATTAATTCATACCTATGTGTTTTCTGAAATTTACGTCAGCTTGCCTTGAACAGTCACAAAAGTCACAATCATTGCATAAGGTACCTACATAATATTTAGTCCGAATGTCCGAATCAAAATGAATGGTGGATAAGACACACTTTTTGTGTTACGGTACCTACTGCAGCAATAAAGTTACGCATCGCTAGGAATACCTAACATTAATGACAGAAAGTCTTTGAAATAGTAACTATAGGTACTGCAAGCGACTTCCAGCAGAAATGGCCAAACCGCAAAACTAAATTGTAAGATTTGTAAGTTACGATTTCATGCACTCAAAACCGTGGATCAGCTAAGCAAAATTGGTCGTAACAAGTGCGCAGTAGCTGATCGGCGGGGTGCCACTCCCCTTAAATTTTTCTGTCGTTTGCCCTTGACCCAAATTAGAAAAACCCTCGAATAGACTAAATAAGTTCGAGAGCGAAAGTCTGTTGTCTCGGCAAGGGAGGGCTGGGTTGTTTACATAAGTACCTAATATTGTGTAGTTAATATTATGGACCCTGTTTATATTGTTTGCGAATAAGTAGATAAGATAACCGATATTGAGGAGTATTATCTGTAAACGCATACAATTTACGCAATGTAAACTTTAGGTTGGAAATCTGACTCGTAGTCGCGCACATTGAGTGGCTGAAGTCTGGTGCAAAAGAAGTAGGACGTAGGTATACCAAATTGCCTACTCTTTCGATTGCCTTTTGTTCCATTAGTTATCTTTACGTGATATTTTTGATCTACATAATTATCCAAACCTTAAAAGTAGAGATAGGTACTTATAATAAAAATTACAAAAATAATGTAAGTAATCTAATTTAGATATTTTCTTTTCAGTTCTAAAATAAAATACAAACATGTTAAGAAATTAATAAAAGATTTTAAGGCTCTTAAAAATTAATAAAATCAATGGCAGAAATCTGTGATGAAATAACGCCTCAGAAGCGATTCAAAAAGATTCCTATTTATGTAGTCGAAGAACATAATGATGCATTACAATTTATATATTCAGCAATTGGGGGCAAGAAGTTACCATTAGAAGGAACAACTCTGCTACATTTGGATGCGCATCCTGATATGCTCATTGATCGTAAATTGAAAGGAGAGGAAGCACGTTCTGGGAGACATGTTTTGCCATTATTACAAATAGAAAACTGGATTGTACCAGCAGCGGCAGCTGGACACATCAGCCGAGTAGTGTGGCTGCGTCCTCCATGGGCGAGTCAGTTCCGGGACGACTCGCGACCCATACACGTCGGCGATCACCCGACATCGGGCGAGCTGCGAGTCGACTGCAAGGAACCTTATTACCTCTCTGATGCTCTGTATTCATCACAACTAGTCAATAAGAGAAAGTTTATTTTTACATCAGCCGAACTCTCAGATTCCTTACTTGCTGGGGACGAAAACAATATTCGGAAACTTACAACGAATCTTAATATTTCACAACCTTATGTTCTCGACATTGATTTAGATTTCTTCAGTACGGGAAATCCTTTTCTCGGTCTCTATGAAAACATAAGTGTTTACGATCGATTGCAACCAATATTTGAATTTGAACTTCCGGACGACAACGATACGGAAACAATCGATAAAGTTGTCGCATCACGGGAACTACAACTTGAAGAACTAGAACACTTGTTCCAGCATTTGGAGCAATACGATAACTTGGATGAGTATAAAGGAGAAAAATCGAAATTGTATCACATGGTTAGTAGAATTTGTCGCATGAACTTGAGAAATTTGTAGAAAAACCATTAATAAACAATATTAATGTTAACCAGGTTGCCGAGTTAGCAGCAGCAGTACTGACTGAGGCCGAACGATTAAACGAAAAGCCGGACTGGTGGGCAGTGTTCGCAGGAGGCTGCACACGAGACCAAGGAGGACTGCCTTACCACATCAGCTCCGAACAAGAGATACAAAACATGGTTAAGAATGCTCTGGTGCCACTGCTAAAGAACATACCGCCGCCTGTATTGATCACGGTTGCTAGATCTACTGAAGATGGTTACTGTCCTCCTGATCAGGTAAATAAAGAAATGTACTTACTCCGACTGCTATTTTACAGACAACATTAATGAAATGATTTTATTTATATTTCAGGTTGAATACATACAGTCTCTGGTGTTAACAACTTTGAAAGAATTATATGACATAGATGAACCAGCCTTGTACTACCTCAACGCGAATACCTCAGAATAATTAAGATGTTTTAGCAACTTTTTGTAAGTGATGGCGTCTGATAAATTAAATAAAAAGTTCTTACAAAAACAAAGGGTTGTCATTTCCTTAACCCTTTGGTTTCATGGTCAACCTGAGCCCACACTCAGTGAGCTTGATTATTTAGTATAAAGAGTAGAGCCTGCCTGGTTGCAATAAACACAGTAGCGACTGTGTTTATTGCAACCAGGCAGGCTCTACTCTTTATACTAAATAATCAAGCTCACTGAGAGTCGCTATAATTGCTGCCAGTTAAGATCGCAAAAGTGGTCATTGACCCACCTACATTTATTAGAGTCCTTTACTTTGAAATCCAATCAAATTATAAATTAAAAAACCTTTTTTAAAATAAGCTTTTATAAAAGTGCACTGAAAAGAGAAAATAAACCTTTTAGTAAATGAAAACGAAAAGCTTTCATTAAAGCTTGTCGCGCAAATGATAAAGGCAAAACGCAAAAGAAAAACTATACGCTACAAGCTTTTATTAACAAAAAAATAGTTTTGTCGTAATCATTGAACTCGTATAAAAAATTTCGTGTCCGAATTAACCGTTGAGGAGTCCCCTTGTGAGAAGACAATCCTGGCCGTAGGATCAGGTCATGATAGAAATCATGTTTATCTATCAAATATGAACGCGTCTACAAATTATTGTATTCGTGCTATTTACCGTTGAGGAGTACTCTCGTGAGAAGACAATCCTGGCTGCAGGATCAGGTCATAATAGATATCATGTTTATCTGTCAAATATGAACGCGTCTACAAATTTTCGTATCCGTGCTATTTACCGTTAAAGAGTTCCCTCGTGAGAAGACAATCCTGAGTGCAGGATGAGGTCATGATAGAAATCACGATTATCCATCAAATATGAACGCGTCTACAAATTTTCGTATCCGTGCCGTAAACTGTTAAGGAGTTCCCTTTTGCGGAGACGATCCTGGCTGCAGGATGAGGTCATGTTAAAATCATCTTTATCTATCAAAATTGAACACGTATACTAAGTTTCGTAACCGCGCTATTAAAGATAAAAAAATTCTTTTGTAAGGAGACGATCCTGGCTGCAGGATTAAGTATTGTCTGTCATAAAAAAATATTATCACCAGAACCAAAGGTGTGCGCAAAATTTTAGCTCAATCGGTTAGGGGGAAATGGTCTGAAATTCAGTTGCAAGTTGCAAGATTTGACCAATACATACTAATAATCAAGGAAAGTTGAATAAAAACTTATAAATAAAATAAAAGCTTATAATAAGACTAGTATTTGCGTGGGTGCGCGAGCTGCGCGCAGCTCGCGGGTTTTGTGTTCCTACCTACCTACTATCTACCTACTCCCTACCTACTCCCTACCTACTACTACCTACCTACTACCTACCTACTACCTACCTACTACCTACCTACTACCTACCTACTACCTACCTACTACCTACCTACCTACTACCTACCTACTACCTATCTACTACCTACCTACTACCTACCTATTACCTACCTACTACCTACCTACTACTACCTACTACCTTCCTACCTACTACCTACCTAACTACTATCTACCTACTACCTACCTACCTACTAAGAACTTTTCCCATTAAAAAAACATTACCCTAAAGTTTGCTTGTCGTCGCCCCTGAGTTACGCTTCACCCACTCAACCTTCGTTACGCTACGGAGGTCGCTCCACTTGGTCTCGCAGGTTCGCTCCGCTCAGGACCTACCTATCACCGGACAGGTTTCGACGCCTACTATAGTTTTTGTTTAAACACCCAATGGCTATCTCTAACCGTTATGAAGTTACAGCCCTTTCAATTTTAGGGGAGGTTGGGGAGGGGAGGGTATACAAATGATTTTGACCAACTCTAGGCCCCTCATTACGAATCTGCAAAAAAAATGTTGCAAGTCTCTCAACTTCCGAGATTCGCCTAAAGGGGGGAGAAGGGGGACAAGTGGGTCAACTTTTAAAAACTGGTTTTTACTTTTCCGAGCCTCCTCTATACGAATCTGAAAAAAAAAATGTTCCAAGTCTCTTGGTTTCCGAGATACGATAGGGGGGGGGGGAGGAAGGGGGGTGCAAAATGGGAGGTTTGGCACTTTTCCCATACTCGCGGGAGTTACTTGTTTACGAATCTGTCAAAATATACCCACCTCCCCATCCACCATCTGGGAGAACAATTCTGTCAGTGAGTCAGTGAGTGCTAATCGAGCTATAAATAGTATAAAGTCGGTTAAAAATAAGCCTGTTCAAGTCTTGAATCGTGATCTATCGTGATCTTCAACATTTTTTCTAATGAAAAACGATACATAGTTCATTTGTTTTGGTGCTTACGAAGAGATATTAAGGAAAGGGCAATGACCGCTTTCGCGCACGTAGGTCGGTTAACTAGTGTCGACGGTATGGGAATCGCAAAATAAGTACTTGATTTACTTAGTGAAGGAGTAAGTTTAATAAAATAAATTACAAGGAGCAAGAATGCCGACCGACCGAACCCGGAGATGAAAAGCTACTGACTGCATTCCACATTTGAACAATTGTCTAGAACTTGGGATACGGTCGGAGCGGCACGTTACAAACTAAAAACTGTACAATGGTTTCTATAGCTAGCTAACACAATAAAACCCTAACCCTACTAAATGCAGGTTCCGAACCAAGCTTCGTAAACAGACGTAGCCAAACAATCATAGACCTCACTCTGGCATCGGAGGGTGCAGCGGCCATCACCACCGGCTGGCAGGTCTACAGGTCTACAGGACTACAGGTGGATCCGCTTCGATATTCAGGTCTGTGTGACACCAACACTGCCACGGCAAAACCCGCGAAACACTGACCGTGCTGCTTAAACACGCATCCTCGAAACCAAAATTGCGCCAACAAACTACGGAATGACCTACGAGGACACGCAGCAGATCGACGAGCGTGTAAGTCATCTCACGAAATCAATGCTAGACAGCTACCATTTATCCTGCTCGGAGACCACTCCGCCCACAACGCCAGGGAAGCAACCGTGGTGGGGAGCGGATCTGGAACGTAAGCGCGGGAAGGTAAGGTCAGCCCTAAACAGAGCCATGAACACCTGTGCTGATGAGGATTGGGACACGTACTACGCGACCAAAAAATCCTATAAAAATTGCATCACATTCAGGAGCTCCACTGGATGGCGCAAATACTGTGGCAACATCGAATCCTGCCAACAAGTAAACAGGTTAAGGAAAATATTGGCACAGCAGAACCCGACTGGGCCTGCTGTCCTCCGTAAACCCGACAACACACTTACCACCTCACCAGAAGAAGCGACGCGCGTCCTTATTGAAACTCACTTCCCAGGCTGCGCTTTCACACAGGCTATCGACTGGACAGAGGTAACTCAAACACCGTCAGAAAACGACTGGCGCTATCACTCGCGCACACAAATTCATCACGTTGGAAAAACTCCAGTGGGCTATCCGGTGCTTCCATCCTTTCAAGGCGGCCGGTCTGGACGGGGTCTTTCCTGCCTTACTGCAATGGGGTGGGACCTCTGTCGCCAACAGACTGGTACCTATAATGAGAGCGTGCCTGGCCTTCAGATACGTTCCAAAAGGATGGAGGGAAGTGAAAGTCATATTCATTCCTAAGCCAGGTAAGAGTGACTATACCAAAGCCAAACACCACCGACCAATCAGCCTGACCCTTTCTCCTTAAAACTTTGGAGAGAATTTGCGAGAGAGAGCTGAGGGACGGCGTTTTGAAAACTATCCCACTCCACACTAACCAACACGCATACAGCTCGGGCAAGTCCACGGAATCCGCCCTCCATCTAGTGGTCGGCCGGATAGAAGAGGAGATTCACCAGAAGGGCATCTGCCTGGGCACCTTCATAGACATCGAAGGAGCCTTCGATAAAACTAACTTCTCCAGCATCAACACCGTGCTCTCCCGTCACGGAGTAGAACAGGTACTGACAGACTGGATCACCAATATGTTAAGCAAACGAGTGGTTCGACTTGAAGGGGAACAGCAGATAGCCTTGATAGCCAGAGGCTGCCCCCAAGGTGGAGTACTATCCCCGCTCCTCTGGAATCTGGTGATAAATGATCCCATCACAAAACTCAACGCGAACCATTTCTACACAATAGGGTATGCAGACGACCTCGCTATCCTCATTTCAGGTAAAGTGACGGGGACAATCTGCAACCTCACTCAACAAGTACTACGCATCGTTGAGCGGTGGTGCGGAGAGTTCGATCTCTCAGTGAACCCCACGAAAACTGAACTAGTCATGTTTACCCAAAAACGAACAATAGGCCCTTGTCGCCTACCCAAACTCTTCGATACAGAACTCCAGTTAGCCAATGAGGTCAAGTATCTGGGAGTCATCCTAGACAGCAAGTTAAATTGGAGTAGTCACTTAGATAATAAAATAAACAGGGCCTGCATCACCTTTTGGCAATGCAGGAGGGTGATAGGTAAGAAGTGGGGCCTATCCCCTAAAATTATACTTTGGTTATACTGCGCGGTAATCCGACCTATGATCACTTACGGGGCAGTGGTCTGGTGGCCCCGCACCAAACCAACTACAGCCTCCATCAAACTCCAACGCATGCGCAGGCTTGCCTGCATGGCGATCACAGGCTGCATGAGGACTACCCCGACCGCAGCTCTCGAAGCCAAGCTGGGGCTCCCACGGCTTCATCTGTTCATACAGCAGGAAGCGACGATGACGGCTGTACGCCTTAATACACTACAACTCTGGGGTAAGAAAGAAACACAGCACACCGCGGTACTGGAGGGATTCCACAACGAGTTCCCCCTGGCGAAAGCAATAAACGATCGGATACCAAAACAATTCGTATTCGATAAGAAGTACAAACTCCAGCTCCACGAGGATCACCGCTGCGAGGGATTAAACCCCGCGGAACTACGGATCTTCACGGATGGATCTAAAATAGGTACTGGCACAGGTGCTGGAGTCTTCTCGGAGGATCTCAACATCCACATAGCCAAACCTCTGGGGGCTCACAACACGGTATTTCTGGCAGAATGCATGGGCATTTCCCTGGCGGCATCTGCTACCTTAGCCAGGAAGGTTGTGGACCACTCAATTCGTATACTCTCAGACAGCATGGCTGTACTGCTAGCACTAAACAACCACACAGTCAACTCTGGGTTAATACACGAGTGTCACCAACGCCTGAACCAGGTTGGTAATCTCATTAATATAACCATCCAATGGATTAATAAGGGACACAGCGATTCCCGTGGCAATGATGCGGTGGACGAACTCGCTAAAAGGGGATCGAGCATGGCAGCGGTGGGACCCGAACCTATCGTACCACTCCCTTTCGGATACCTACGCACACTGGTAAGGAACCGAACTAGTGAACAACACCACAAGCTATGGCTAGACCACGGCGAGTGCAGGCAGGCCAAGGAAGCACTTCCTACTATCGACGGCCGCCTCACCAAATGCGCTTCGGTTGACCAAAACGCAGCTGCGCACAGTTACAGCTACCATTACTGGACACGGCTCTTTTAATAAACACCTCTTTGTCATAGGAGTCACGGATAGCCCCCTGTGACGTGGTTGCAACATACAGGGCAAAGTACTTCGGTAACCCAGGTACTCTCCGCGAGATTGTCAGCAACAACAAGGCGCTGCTGGCCTTTCTCGGGGAGTTAGGGTGGATCGAATAAATTTCCCACCCGTACGCAAAATACGCGCTTGACGTGGAGTTGCGGACACCAGCCCGCTATACAATACACAGTAAATACGAATATTACGACACCTCTCAAGCTGAAATCCATCGAGCCGTTTAGGCCACAGAGCGTGCCAAACAATTATACATACATACTCTCGAAAAACATAACCCTCGTTCTGGCGCAGTCGGGTAAAAATAATCAAACCATTTTCAATATAGGTGCCTCAATCTGAAATAGAGAAACAAATACATATTTGGCATCAGTATTGGCTATACTTTCAAGGCTTTGTTTATCGTATCTGCCTCCATTAACAAACATTCCTTGTATTATCGTGAAAACCCTAAACACATTTGTGTCCAAGTTTCACGTTGAATCGTTATTCGTTGTACTGAACATAAACCTACTCGTTAATCCGCAGACGCAGTCTCATTCAAGCCAAATGCAGCCGTAACTCATTTGTAATGTGTTGTAGAAACAGTTTTCACAACAATTACCGAAGCGAAATATTGCCTCTGAACAATATTATGACACCCACTTGAACAAGTTCATTGTAGTTCCGCAGTCTCTGAACATGCACATTAAACGTAAATAAGTAGATATTGTTACGTCGTACCCGTACTTACCTACAGTTACGGTAGTAGGTACCTAATAGTCGGTAGGTAGGTATTAGTAGGTAGGTAGGTAACACTAGTCCCGAATGATGTAGGTACAAATTCGCAAACTACCTACAAAAGAACATCATTGTAATTTCGACCGTACGCCGAGGGCATAAAGTACCAACTTCTTTCCTCTGTACAAGTTGTGGAATTGTCTAGAAGATTCTAGGAAGTCGTGGATATTTCTCGAACGTTCGATCGCCATATAAATAGTCGACGTGTTTGCGGGAGCAGTCAGCCTTATTTTGGCTACAGTACGAAGCGAATCGAAGTGAACTAGAAGTCCGATATCTAAGCGAATAGTGATCAGTAGTGTACTTGTGATTGAGTTATAAGTGTTTTGTGATTATTAAAGTTATTTGTTGTTTAATCGGTAGTATTTAATTTATCCCATACCCAGCTCGTAACAATTTAGTGTCAGAAGTGAGGGATAAATTATGCCAATTCTACCAAAGGACGACACGGACGGTATCCGTACCAGGAGTCAGCGACAGCAGAACATGGACCAAAGGCGGTTTGGAGATTCTCCGACACAGATACCGGTTGGTGTCCAGCCTACGTTAGTGCCAGTCGCTGGTCCATCCGGAGTTTCTCCAGCATCAGTGGCGCCAGACTTGTCAGCTTTAATGGCGCTGCTGCAGGAGCAGGCTCGCCGTCGGAGGAGCAGGCTCGCCGTCAAGAGGACCAGGCTCGCCAGTTACAGGAGCAGTTGCAACGAGATAAGGAGGAGCAGGCTCGCCGTCAAGAGGACCAGGCTCGCCAATTACAGGAGCAGTTGCAACGAGATAAGGAGGAGCAGGCTCGCCGTCAAGAGGAGCAGGCTCGCCGTCAAGAGGAGCAGGCTCGCCGGTTGGAAGAGCAGTTGCAGCAAGATAAAGAGGAGCAGGCCCGCCGCCAGGATGAACAGATGCTCCTCATAAAGGATCTTCATGCAACTTTTGGCAAAGATCTGAAAGTGATGAAGGATCAGGTTCACCAGCACGAGAACCGTATCTCAGAGGCCGAAGTTCAGATCGCTGGGGTGAAAAAGGCTTTGGGAGAACTGAAGACTGGAGACGTGACTTCAGTAGTTGCTGCACCTTCAGCGCGGAGCTTTAAGGTGCCTCCATTCGATGGAACATCTTCGTAGTCGGCATATAAAATTCAATTTGAGGCCGTTATGAAGGCGAATGGATGGACAAAACCGCAAGCCATGACCGCGCTCACCTTGGGCCTTCGAGACCAGGCCTTAAACATTCTTGAGGCCCTCGGCAAGGATGTAACCTACGAGCAGCTGCTGGAGGCGTTAGAGTCCAGATACGGCGACGCGCACCTGGAGCACGTATTTCGTGCTAAGTTGAAGGATCGTGTTCAACGTAGTGCCGAGAACCTGCAGCAGTGGGCCCTGGAAGTTGAAAAGCTGGTTCGAAAAGCATACCAGTCTGCCCCTGCACTTATCGATGGGAATCTGGTACAAGCGTTCGTTGATGGAATCCGTGACTTGGAAGTTAGAGCTGCTGTGAGACTTGGGCACCATGAGACGCTGAAAGACGCCTTGGCCCATGCCTTAGAAGTAGAGGCAGTGAGGCAGGACCACCGAACGCACCGCGTCAGGGAGGTTGTAGCATCACCTGTTCGCGACCGCCCGCAAGGGTACAGTCCTAGGTGCTACACTTGTGGAGAAAGGGGTCATCTTCGGTCAAGCTGTCCTAAGCGCAGCACTCCGAGAGAAGATCAGCAGGGAGGGTGGCTGAAGTGACTGCCCAGCCACAGCAGGGAAACGAGTAAACGCCATGACTGGGTGGCGGGTGCTGGCTGGTATTGAAAAAGCCCCGAAAATCTTGATCTCGCAAGCACATGACGGAAACAGCCTGACCATCAAAGGCGAAGTCAACGGAACACCTTGCAAACTGACGTTGGATACTGGAGCTTCTCACACGGTCGTCAATTCTCACCTAGCAAGTCGGTTTCTTGGGGACTACTTCGATAACCACGACCGTATACGATTACTAACAGCTACCGGTCAGCACATAATCGTCCGAGGCAAGAAGGAGGTGGAGTTAAAATTGGGTGACAGATTTTACAAGCACAATGTCATCGTGGCCGACATAGTGGACGATTGCATCTTGGGCTTGGATTTTATGCGGAAATATCGTTGTGAGATCGACGTTGATCAAGGAGTATTAAAATGTGGTTCAGAGGAAGTCTTCATGGAAGGTGCACCATCAGGGAAAGTATACTGCTTGAAGGAGATTGTTCTTCCTCGCAGATCAGAAACGATTGTGCCAATTAGTCTACCACGGAATTCTGGACAAAAAAACGCAGTGTTCTTATAGAAAGGGTGAACAATGACTTTCCATGGAAGATGGCACGGACTCTGGTCAAGGCCACCAACGTCTCGGCAGTACGCATACTGAATGCAAGTGACAAGGAGCAAGTGATTAAGAAGGGCACCTTGATCGGCACTTGCGAGGAAGTAGCTTGGATGCGTCAATTGCAAAATCTTCCTACCGGAAATAAAACCCGTAGTCCAAAGTTTGACGTGACAACGCTTTTGGAAAACTGCGATTAAACTAAAGGAGAAATGGACAAGGCTAAGAAGATGTTACTTCAGTACGCCAACACTTTCTCTTCAAATGATGCTGACATAGGGAGAACTGGACTAGTTCAGCACAAGATAAATACAGGTAACGAGTTACCAATCCGTCAGCGACCAAGAAGACTGCCAGTTGCACGTGAAAAAGAGGTGGAAACCATGATTGAGGGAATGGTGAAGGACGGTGTTATAGAGCCTTCATCCAGTCCATGGTGTTCTCCTGTGGTCCTGGTAAAGAAAAAGGACGGCAGCATTCGCTTCTGTGTGGACTACCGACGACTGAACGATGTCACGAAAAAGGATAGCTACCCGCTGCCTAGGATCGATGACACACTGGATACGCTGACTGGTATGAAGTGGTTTACCACACTTGACCTGAAAAGTGGCTACTGGCAAGTAGAAATAGACCCCAAGGACAAGGAGAAAACTGCATTTTCAACAGGAAAAGGGTTGTGGCAGTTTAAAGTTATGCCATTCGGTTTGTGCAATGCTCCTGCGACGTTTGAAAGGCTGATGGAGCAAGTACTCGCCGGATTGATTGGAGACGCATGTCTTGTCTATCTAGACGACATAATCATCGTGGGCCGTACATTTGAAGATCACCTTAAAAACCTCAATTAAGTGCTGTCGAAAATCCAAACAGCAAATCTCAAGTTAAGTCCAAAAAAGTGCTCGTTTTTCAGACAAGAAGTGAACTATTTGGGACACATAGTTTCGGGGGAAGGTGTTCAAACAGACCCAGAAAAAGTAGTCGCCGTCAAGGATTGGCCAGTTCCAAAAGACAAGACACAGGTCAGAGCATTTCTTGGTTTGTGCTCCTACTGTAGAAGGTTTGTCAAGAATTTTGCCGACATTGCAAAACCTTTGCACAAACTCACTGAGGAAAAGCGGCAATTCTGTTGGGACGAGAACTGCGACGTCGCATTTCAGGAATTAAAGAAACGTCTGTGCAATACGCCTATTTTGGGATATCCTGACACTGAAAATGACTTCATAGTTGACACAGATGCAAGTAATACTGGAATTGGGGGCGTGCTGTCTCAACGAAAAGGAAACCAAGAGGTTGTGATAGCTTACTTCAGCAAGTCTTTATCCAAACCAGAAAGAAATTACTGCGTTACAAGACGGGAGCTACTCGCCGTAGTAAAGACATTGCAGCACTTCAGTAAATATTTGTTGGGACGTAAATTCCAATTACAAACTGACCACGCTGCATTGAAGTGGCTATTACAGTTCAAGAATCCAGAGGGGCAAGTGGCGAGATGGATTGAACTACTGCAAGAGTTTGACTTCGTAACTGAACATCGCAGTGGAAGAACCCACGGTAACGCAGACGCCTTGTCAAGAAGACCTTGTCCTGAAGACTGTAAGCACTGTGCCAGGCAAGAGACTAAGGAAGTAGTGCCCGTGAGGATGCTTAGAACGGATCTCAGCGAGGAATGGAAAGAAACCCTACAGCAGGCTCAGCAAAATGACTCGGACATCAAACCGATCTTCGAGTGGATCAAAGCTGGTGCTCCTAAACCTAAGTGGAGTGATGTGGCTGCGATGAGTTCCATCACGAAGAGTTATTGGGCGCAATGGAACAGCTTGGTGATCCAGGATGGAGTCTTGTGCCGTGAATGGGAAAACGCTCGAGGGGACAGCTGTCATCTACAAATGGTTTTCCCTAAAGCTAAGGTACCGGATGTTTTACGGCTCTACCATGATGGATGTTCAGGGGGACATATGGGGGTAAAAAGGACTCTACTAAAAATTCGAAAACGATTTTACTGGATCCACTGTCGAGATGATGTGGAGGACTGGTGTCGCAAATGTACCAGTTGTGCGGCCGTGAAAGGACCCCACACACGCAGTAGAGGTGCATTAAAAGTGTACAACGTTGGAGCCCCTTGGGAACGGATAGCACTAGACGTTGCGGGACCATTTCCAGAAAGTGAGAGCGGAGACAAGTACTTCCTGGTGGTCATGGATTACTTCACAAAGTGGCCAGAAGTCTTCGCTATTCCTAACCAAGAAGCTACAACTGTCGCAGATAAATTAGTTCAGGAAGTCTTCTGTCGTTTTGGAGTACCCTTTTTTTTTTTTTTTTTTTTTTTTTTCGGATGGGAAATCATCAAATGACTTCTCCCGCTCTGGGCGGAGCAGGAGGGAGTGTCAGACTTTTACTGACTAAAACCCATCCATGTTCCTTCATCGCCCTTTGTGTTCCGGGGCCACGGTATCTCTTTCGAATAGTCCCGCAACCCCGGCAGGCATCGGTCCTTTCGGACCCCTTCCTTTTTGCTGACTCTCTTTGAGGCGCGCGTGGAACACGAACGCGCCGTCGACACGGCCTGTCGTCATGAGACGGACGGACGGCGAGCTAGCCCATAGCCCACCGTCCACAGGCCCGCGTTTTTGGAGTACCCTTAGAAATACACAGCGATCAAGGAAGGAACTTTGAATCGCAAGTATTTCAGGAGACTTGTCGATTAATGGGTACCCACAAAACCAGAACCACCTCTTACCACCCACAATCTGATGGAATGGTGGAACGATTCAACCAAACGTTGGAAAGATATCTGGCAAAAGTCGTGGAAAGCAGACAAAGGGATTGGGACAAGCATATACAGCCATTTCTTCTGTCCTACCGTAGCGCCGTCCACGAAAGTACGACTGTGACGCCAGCCTTCGCGAACTTTGGAAGGGAATTACGGTTGCCTGCTGATTTAATCACTGGAACTCCCCCTGATGCTCCACGTAGTGTAACAGATTATGCGATTGACTTGCGTAACAAGTTGAATGATGTTTATGAGCATATCAGACAATCCGGTCAACAGATGTCTGAGAAGATGAAGACCCGTTATGACCGGAAGGCAAATAGTAGGGGTTTCGACGAAAGTTCACTGGTGTGGTTGCATAACCCAGTACGGAGCAAGGGGAAGTCTCCGAAATTGCAAGCAAAATGGGATGGACCATACCGAGTCGTGACTAGGATCAACGATGTCACCTACCGAATACAGAAGGGTCCACGAAGTGCGCCTAAGATTGTCCATGTAGACCGATTGGCGCGATACTACGGGGCTAATGATGCTCGGGACGAGCATGTCTAAGGAGGGGGCAGTGTTACGTCGTACCCGTACTTACCTACAGTTACGGTAGTAGGTACCTAATAGTAGGTAGGTAGGTAATAGTAGGTAGGTAGGTAACACTAGTCCCGAATGATGTAGATACAAATTCGCAAACTACCTACAAAAGAACATCATTGTAATTTCGACCGTACGCCGAGGGCATAAAGTACCAACTTCTTTCCTCTGTACAAGTTGTGGAATTGTCTAGAAGATTCTAGGAAGTCGTGGATATTTCTCGAACGTTCGATCGCCATATAAATAGTCGACGTGTTTGCGGGAGCAGTCAGTCTTATTTTGGCTACAGTACGAAGCGAATCGAAGTGAACTAGAAGTGCGATATCTAAGCGAATAGTGATCAGTAGTGTACTTGTGATTGAGTTATAAGTGTTTTGTGATTATTAAAGTTATTTGTTGTTTAATCGGTAGTAATTAATTTATCCCATACCCAGCTCGTAACAATATTATAAGAAACTAGCGACCCGCCCCGGCTTCGCTCGGGATCAATTTAGAACAAAAAAAGAAGTGCGCGTACTGTAAAATTATTTTATGATGCCTTTATTTTCCAATAATTCCATTTTTTTTTTGGGTGGTATAATCATTAAATGAGCACTCCCGCCCCGGGTGGAGCGGATGGGACTGTCAGACTTACTGACTGAAGACACCCTGTTCTTTCAGTTGCCCTTGGTTTCCACAGCCCCGGTTGTTTAGACAGTCCCGCGACCCCGGCAGTTGCGATAACTCCTAAGATATTTATTTAAATTGAATAGTGTTTAGGGTAAATACGTTCTAAAATAGATATTGAAGATAATCTATATAGATTTACACCATATACCATAAATAAGCTTCTAAAATAATGCATTACTTTTTACGCAAAACTTAAAAGATGAAAATGGTTAAAGTGACCAACTGTTACACTGCGACCCCATTTGTTTCGCTGAGAATGATATTTTCAGTCGCGCGTAATTTTAATTCTGTGATATTGTGATATATTTAAATTATTCATTTAAATGATATACTGTAAAGGACCATATTGATCTATATTAAATGCACAATGTTTTTAAGGTACTGAATTGGTTAAGGATTAATACTGTATTGCTTAAAATCGCTTCGTAAATCGTAAAAAATATAGGATAAAAATGGTTATTGTGGGTTATCCCTAAGAGATAGACATATACCATCGCGGACTTTTTTGTAGACCTTTATAAGGTGTACAATACTGTAGTACATTATTTTGATCTATCTCTTAGGGTTCAGCCAGCGTTTGCAATGTAAGCGCAAAAAAATCATTAGAAACCTCTAAAATGATCAGTGTTTCTCTACTATATTATGCATGTTATACACATATACCCCTTCCGCTTGAATCACTCTATCTATTAAAAAAACTCGCATTAAAATCCGTTGCGTAGTTTTAAAGATCTAAGCATACATAGGGACAGACAGACAGCAAGAAGTGACTTTGTTTTATACTATCTAAGTAGTGATAACTTATAATTTCGCTTTTTAGTACGATGCCGGCTTCGCTGCGAATGACAAAACTCACTTATTTTTAAGTACTTACCTGAATGTTTTAGCTGACTAACTGGCCAACGGCAACGTCTCACTGGGTCAAAACTGCATTGCCGGAAATTTTAGAGTGGAGGCATCATTAGAGTAGAGTGGCGTGCGTGTGTAAAAGGTAACTCAGGAACCGTAAAAAAAAATCTTCTTCATATTTTTTGACAGAAACCTGCTATTCCGAGATCGATTTATTTCCTCTAAGCTTACCCAAGCTGATTCTGCAGAATACGGTAGCGGAGGTAAAAACAAATAGCTATACATTTCAGTTATGTAGGTTGAGGTTCCTACATTCACAAACTTTACTCACCATTACAACATCTCAAGAACAATTTTCTCTATTCCTAACATCAATAGACCTTACCACACGCACACATGCGGGAAAAATAAAGAAAATGTACGCGTGTGAAAAACATTGCATGTTGAACCTAATCGTAGTGCGATAAGTATTGAAATAGTACATTTTGATACAAGTGGAGAAATTTTGTTATTGCATACGAGGCGGAATTTACTCACGAGCCTTAGGCGAGGATGTTTTTGAGCCGAGAACTGCAATAACAAATGTCCACGTGTATCAAATGACATTTTTCAAAACACTTTTGAAGAATTAAAATATAAGAAAGAAAAATATTCTTTTTTTCCGCGCTTTGCTTTCGCCAGGTTGAAGGAGAAGCAAAGGTATGAAGCCGTTAAACAGCCTAATACTTTTTTGTTTTTTTTTATATTTTTGTATTTAGAACACAAATAAATGTTAATTTGTTTATAAAATTAAATATGCGTTTTTTAAATAATCATGTTTATCTATGATATTATATTTATAAACACACAATTTGAATATTCAAAAAATATTTACGCCGTAAAGACGCATTATTGCTTTGCCGAAATTAAAAAAAAAAAAAACACCTCTGACTTTGTATGAACTAATTTGGGCTAAGGTATAGTTATCTGTGGCAATTTTCATTCCCGCACACGTGTTGGAAAGTGAAAAAAATCGCACGTGTGTGAAATACATTGCATGTTGAGCCTAATCGTAGTGTGTTAAGAACCAGTTTTCTAGGAAGTGTATTAAAAATTATTTTTCGATACACTTCCTCGAAAACTGGTTCACCGTGTGCGGGAATAAAATACCTATACTTAGTCCAAATTGGTTCAAGGCCTATAGTCGGCGGTGAATGTTTTTTTTTTATCTCGTCAGACATATGCGTCTTTACGGTATTAATATTTTTTTAATTACACACATCAACACGGTCTAGGGATATTTTAAAAAAAGCGAATTACTATCAATGTGTTAATTATTTATATGACATGTATATATTTAAAAGATACGTTATTTAATATTCTACCATTTTTTAATAATGGTTAAGGTATAGATTAAAATTTCAGGATTTTATGGAAAAAAAATGAAGCATAGACGGAAACCGTATATGAATGAACTTTTAATTTGTGAGTAAAAACTGAAAAAAATAGAAAAATCATTTAATTTGTGTTTATAAACTTGAAGTTAGTAGTCTGAGAAAGCGCCTATGATGTTCATAACACATCGGCAACGATTCGGCATGCTCAGAACAAGGTTGTCAATGTCTTGCTGCGGATTATTGTCCCATGTCCTTCTGAGGTGCGCAAAAAGTTGATCTTCTGTAGCCAGATTTTCAGGAACTTCCTTCAGAGCTCTTCTTTGCAGCATATCCCACGCATGCTCAATGGGATTTAGATCTGGCGATTGAGCAGGCCAGTCTAAGGCCCTAACATTATGTGTATGTAACCAAGCTGCTACCGTTCTCGCCGTGTGTGCCCGGGCATTGTCGTGCATGAGCAGGAAATCTTGCCCCATTTGTGTTCTGTGGGGCAAGATTACGGGCCCCAGCACCTGTTGGACGTATCGTTCTGCCGTCATATTGCCCCGCACCCAAACGAGATCCGTCCGTCCTCCAAGACGAATTCCTGCCCAAACCATAATTGTTCCTCCTTGGTATGGGTGAACTTCCTGAGGGTTCTGGAGACGGCTCCATCGTCCAGGAACTCGCCAAACACGCGTCCTTCGTGAATCTGGATGGAAGCCGAACCTGGATTCATCCGTGAACAGCACATTGGACCATTGGTCACGGCCCCAGTCCACGTGGTTCCGAACCCATTCTAATCGTCGTCCACGATTGCCTCTCCGTAAAGGTGGGACCCGGAGTGGTCTACGAGAGCGTAGATTGCTTTCATGCAGTCGCCTTCTTACAGTTTGGTCACTCACAAGCACTTGGTGTTCCACTCGCAGCCTTTGGACCAATTGAGTCGCCGTTGCATTTGGTTGTGCTCGCGCAGGAATTTGCAAAAATCGGTCTTGTCTGGGGGTAGTGATGCGACTTGGCCCCCGGTGCCTCTCCGCTACTTCACCTGTGGCACGATAGCGCGTCCACAATCTTGAAATTACATTTTGATGGGTCCCTATGGCCTCAGCAACATTACGCTGAACAGATCCAGCTTCCAGCATTCCCACAGCTCGTAACATCTCCGCCCTCGTCAAATGTCGGCGTTGCATGGCTACAATACCTGGTAATTTTAAATTAACTTTCGTTTAAAAATGAAAAAAAACTGTAACTAAACGTAATTCGTATTGTTTTCTAAATTTCGCACAAATGAAAATTCCCTCTCCTATACATCAAGACATTTTTATGCCACCGAAGCAAAAGAATTTTCAAAAATTTGAATTTGGAATTAGTCTGAGATAAATTACAAACAAATCGGTGTATAAAAGATTCCAATGCGGCCAGTACTTTTCGAGTTATTTAATTGAGTATGAAATATCCCTAGACCGTGTTGATGTGTGTATTTAAATAATGTTTATACATTCAGTCAAAAAAGTATCGGGAATGGATGATTTGTTTGGTTCCAATTTTTTTTTTGTTTTTTTTTGTTGTTGTTAGATTAGCACAACTGTTTTCCATTTTGGCGCGGAGTTTGAGTTACATCTGTTAATTAGATTAAATACAGTACTGATTTTAGTTATATCATATCTAGTGTGTATTGCGAATTTCTTAATGGACAAAAATATCGGACAAAAAGTTTGTCTTAAATTTTGCATCGCCAATGGAATTTCGAGTTCGGAGTCTCTGAAAATGTTACAGAAGGCTTACAGTGAATCGACTTTATCAAAAACACGCGCTTATGAGTGGTACAAAGCGTTCAAAAGCAGTCAAGGTGTGATGGAAGATTTGCCTCGTTCTGATAGGCCATCAACGTCTGCAACTGAAGTTAACATCGCAAAAGTGAAGGAAATAGTGACTGACAATCTTGCTGGAAGGTCAAACGGTAAATAAAAAATATTATTCGGACGTTATGCAGCGTTTAAGAGAGCAAATTAGATAAAAGGGCCAGATTTGTGGAAAGAAAATTCTTGGATTTTGCACCACGATAATGCGCCTTTGCACAGTTGTGAACGATTTTTTGACCAAAACTCAACAAATACCATCGAGCAACCACCTTATTCACCAGATATGGCTCCAGCCGACTTCTTTATTTTTCCTAAACTCAAATTACCACTTCGTGGCACCCGTTTTCATTCAGTAGAAAACATAAAGGAGAATTCGCGGCGAGAACTGAACTCAATTCTGGAATAAGGATTTAAAAAATATTTTTATGATTGGATTATTAGTTGGCGTAGGTAAGTGTGTCGGTTCTGAAGGAGCATACTTTGAAGGTGATAAAATAAATTTGGATAAATAACTAATATTTTGTGTTTTATTGATCTTTTCCCGGTACTTTCTTGACAGAGTAGTATATAGAATATCATCAAAACCCAAGATTATTAAAATAAATTAAAAACATTTATGAACAAATTAACATTTATTTGTGTTCTAGACTCAACAATATTTGAATTTTCTATTTTTCATATTAGGCTGTTTAGCGGCTTTGTACCTTTGCTTCTCCTTCAACCTGGCGAAAGCAAAGCGCGGAAAAAAAAGAATATGTTTCTTTCTTTTATTTTATTTCTTCAAAAGTGTATTGAAAAACGTCGTTTGAAACACGTGAACATTTGTTATTGCAATTCTCGGCTCAATAACACCCTCGCCTATGGCTCTTGTGTTAATTCTGCCTTGCAATAACAAACTTTCTCCACTTGTATCAAAATGTAGGTACTATTTTGCATGTGCATCAATAAGCAGCTGGCTAACGGCGAGACGGCCAGTGTCACCTCAAGCGGGTCAATTAGCAATAACAAGGGATCGTCGCCCTAGCTACGTGTGACAGCATCCTTGGAAATACTTAGCAGCAACTCATCGGCGAGGATATGTTAATGAAAACATGTTTTACTTTTTTTCTCGTATATACAACCTGTTTTTTTTTATATCCCTTAATTCTGTAGGTAAAAATAATACTAACACTCCTAGATTATGCATGAATGTGGCAAGCGAATTTACTAAAATCTGTGAATGCAGATTTGTTTTTTTTTTAAATAAAGGAATGTTTCCTTTGAGTAAAATTTGCTATCTCCTGTATTTCGAGTACTTTCCCTCCAGGTGACATTGAAAAATTCCATCCTGTATCTTGGTTTTAGTGCTAGAACATATTCTTATTATAAAAAATCAATGCGCACCTTGTACACACTTCCGTTGGTAGGTATAAACTAAAACCCAAACCGTAAAATTAAACCACAAACGTGAATATTATCTTGGGAGACTTGTACAACTAGCGCAATACCTATATGTTTTGTAATGTTTTTAACCGACTTCAAAAAGGAGGTTCTCAATTCGACTGGTATTATCTTATTTTTTTATTATTACGCTGACATTTATGATCCGATTTAAGTACGTGATTCTTCTTAGTCTGATGCGGAATACTCGTAGTTGCCATTCGGTCCCATAAAAATTTAACATAGTTTGGCCCAGTAGTTTTCATTTTATTAACATTTTTTTACTTCAGTCGTGTGGTCTAAACACAAAGACATAGAGTAAATAACCAAGAAAGGGACTTCAAAAAGACATCAACGCGATATCATTTTTTGTGTCATTTTATTACTTCAGTCGTGTGATCTAATTTTATGTACTTTCACCGATTTCTCCCCCATTTTGTTATTTACAAGGCATATTTTGCGCCTATTGACATAGTGTACCTACTTACTAATCGATACTCCATTAGAAAGAATATGTTGTGTAAGTGTAACAAAAAAATAATTTCGATGGCGGCGCCCCTATTGCCTTGGCGCCTGTGTGCGCCGCACACTTCGCACACAGGGGCGGCGCGGCCCTGCAAACAGCCACGGTTCAAGCGGATGGAAGACCAAGAAGTCTTCGTTCCGAAATACAGTTTTTTCTGAAGAATGGTTAGGATATGATCTTGGAAAGCCTGTAGTCAGGATGGCCACTGTATGATTGCTTCTCTATCCATCGAGTCACGTCATACAGCAGCCGCTCAGAATACTATAGATCCGCGTAGTATGTCTTCTTTCTCGATACTTTCTTATTAGAATTAATTGTTGTGATGCCTAGCAGTTGGACCTGTTCAATAGAGATGAAGAGGCAGATTCTGTCTGCATTCGGCTAGCTATTCAAGGACTTGTTTGCTCCAACTACTATCGGTCCTGCGACTGTCTTTTATCTAGTCATGAAACCGTGCACCATTGACGGCACAGTTCCATGACTAAATGTAGTACTTATTGGAAATGTTCTGGTCTCGTTGCGAATCATGTAGCAGATTGCAGAGAAATGATTGAATGAATGGTCAATAGGTTCCTAGTTTGAATTCTCACCCAGATTCATAAAGCAAAGCTGCTGAGACCGCTGAAGCTGAAGTACATAATGTTCAAATGACAACAATGGCATACTATTTTTTATAAAGATAATAATATCACTTGATTGGACAAACAATTTAGTCCTTCGATTGGGGGCGATTGGGGTCAACTGCGCATCGAACACTCGAGTCACATTACTAACAACGCATTACATCATGCGTCGGCCATGCCTGGAAAACTTATTTGCCAATTATGTCCAATAAAAACGCACTACTCAGAAATTATTGTATAGGTACGCCCCACGTGGTGTTTTCTTCATTTATTTTTATCGTACTTAAATAATTGTTTGTATAGAATTAACTGATTTGTCTGCAATATTATTTCTGCCTTCTGATCTTTCATAAAAATCTAGTGTAAGTGTCTTCGTAATACCTAATCGTAATTCTACTTCTACTCTTATACTGCGTGACCTATTTGATGAAAGGGGTTGGAATATTTTTGTACTACGCCTGGCCTGCCTAACTATTGCCAGCTGATTTTATTTTAAAAATAGCAGCCACGCATGATAATCTGGTATCAAAACAAACAAGTTGTCTATGAGACAAAATCTTCTGAAGCGGTACGCTTCCGAGATATATAATATCCTGATAAATAAAATGGCGGTAAAGTAAAAAAAGTATTTTGTACTTAGGGGGTCATCTGTTGTCGACTTAAATCCATAGATCGTCTGTCAGGTCAGCTAGTATTATTGTAATTTGTATGACAAGACGTATTGAAACCTTGGAAATAATTCTCAGTAGGTTACAGGAGCTCAATTAACATAATATGGGCCTTGTCGAAACAAGCGTAGCCATTTTGTTATTTATATAAGCAAGGAAATTATACTTACATCGAATGGACCAAAACTGTTTTTTTGCACACGTAGGGAATATAATCGTGCGGCACGCTACTTGAATCAACAAATTCAGAATACATTCAGTATTTTATATTACTTTGTGTTTTCCGCTTGGCAAGTTTACGAAGCGTTATTATAATTCATGTACATAGACCCCTATACTGATTGTAGTATGTACTTAAAAACTTTAGTCCTAAGAGAAATAGCCTAAATGATGGATAGCTGCTGCTGGCTGCCAAACCGACACAGACAACCGCCAAACATTTTGATTTCCGAAATGTTAACACACAGACACACACACCGGAAGCGGACACATATTTCGGCCCGTGGAAGGATGACCTTCCACTAAATAGATAGACCCCTCCAGCCTTGGAAAGTACGATAGTCGATAGGCCGTTGGCCCGGGGTTCTGTTCTTGGCTGTCATTTCACATTTGTATTAATTTTTTTAATTATATCTTTACAAGTGACATATTGAAAATTAAATTCTGAATCACAGACTGAAACGTTTTCCCTTAGTAAAGACTCGGCAGCAGCAGGTGACGAGTTTAGCGATTTAGTAGTCGATACGGGAATATCCGCAAAGAAATTTTCAAAGGCTGTGGCAACTTGAGTGTCTGAATTTAAAATTGTATCGCCAATAGCAAGGCTGTAGTCACTATTTCGGTTGCAAGACCTTCCCGTTTCGCTATTAATAATGTTCCATGTCATTTTAATTACATTACTGCTGTTTTTAATTTTTGAACTCAAGTAACGTGACTTTGCTATAAAACAAACTTTTAAATATTTTAGAATAATTCTTAACATACAAATTAAATTCTACAGTGTTTTTATAGGTCCGCTCTGCATACAGCTCATAAAGTCGTTTTCGACTCTTAAGAATACTAATAGTGGCACAGTAGTTGAAGGAAGCGTTACTATTAACCGAGATTGACTTAGGAATAAACGTGGTATTAAATTGTATGCAAAAAATCGTTATAATGTTGATTGGGGTTTGGGGTCATCAGTAGTTGACAATAGTGGTAATTTAGACAAAAGTTTAGTTTTAAAGGTTTCCAGGCGAGTTTTAGTTTTTGGATTAACAACGATATCCTTTTTAGTGACTTTCTTGCTTACATTAGGAATTGTGATCAATTGCCCACAGTGATCTGAATCAATTAAGTTAATAATTTCTTTGTGGGTAGGTATAACATCTGTGTAAATATTATCTAGGCGAATGGCACTAGTTGTGGTTATTCTATTAGGCTCCAGAGATTGGTTTTCAAGATTGTATGAATGAAACAGGCTTAAAATTTTAGTACTTAACCCAGAATTTTCTTACAAATTAATATTAAAATCACCGCAAATAATTGTAGACTTCTTAGAAATACAGATTTTATGCAACACTTCATCCATTACCTTTTCAAAACAATCATACAATCCTGAAGGTGGTCTATACACACTTAATATGATAAACTGCTCCAATTCTATACAGGCTATTTCAACTGTACGCTCAACAGATAGGCTTACAATATCCTTGCGGTCTGCTGATTATTTACTAGGATTAATGCGCCGCCATGTATAGCATTTACCCTGCTGAAGGAACTACCAACCTGGTGATTACTAAAATTGAAAATTAATTGGTGACATTTCAGCCAATGCTCCGTTATACAAATAATATCTATGCAATTACAATTCATGAAAAGTTCTACTTCTAATTCTTTGTTCATAAATCCTTGAATATTTTGATGAACCAGGTTGATACGATTAAAATTCTCAAAACGTTCGCCTGATTTACTATCTGGCTTCCTTATAATATTGCAAGAGGTTGCCTCTGTTGTCTCAATTTCTAATTTAAATGATTCATTGATTCATTCATTGTTGACAAACTATTGGCAGAGTAATTTAGCTTAATATTGTATTGATTAACAGAGGCAACTTGATTAGCCAAGTTCTTGGCTGTAATAGAAAAATAATAAGAGAGTGACACAGCTCCCTGTCTTCTACAATAGTTTGTCAGATAGCACCTGTCTACAAGATATCTGTCTTTTGTCAAATATAAATTGTTGCCAATATTTAATTGACATTGTTGATGTCAATTAAATGAAATGAATTACTGTTGAATGTCAAATTATGCAATGTCCTATTAATATTATATCTATAGTAATTTTCTTCCTGTGGCAAACTTTTACTATAAGGAAATGTAAACAACACAATTTTTCTTAAATTTAAGTTTGACAAAGTTCTATAATACTGGAGCAATTCTCCTTTGTTCACTTTTCCTCTATTACCTATCAAAATTAATAATATTGTTACGTCGTACCCGTACTTACCTACAGTTACGGTAGTAGGTACCTACTAGTAAGTAGGTAGGTAATAGTAGGTAGGTAGGTAAAACGAGTCCCGAATAATGTAGGTACAAATTCGCAAACTACCTACAAAAGAACATCATTGTAATTTCGACCGTACGCCGAGGGCATAAAGTCCCTACTTCTTTCCTCTATACAAGTTGTGGAATTGTCTAGAAGATTCTAGGAAGTCGTGGATATTTCTCGAACGTTCGATCGCCATATAAATAGTCGACGTGTTTGCGGGAGCAGTCAGTCTTATTTTGGCTACAGTACGAAGCGAAAAGAAGTGAACTAGTAAGTGCGATATCTAAGTGAATAGTGATCAGTAGTGTACTTGTGATTAAGTTTTAAGTGTTTTGTGATTATTAAAGTCATTTGTTGTTTCTTCGGTAGTTATTAATTTATCCTATACCCAGCTCGTAACAATTTGGTGTCAGAAGTGAGGGATAAATTATGCCAATTCTACCTAAGGACGACACGGACGGTATCCGTACCAGGAGTCAGCGACAGCAGGACATGGACCAAAGGCGGTTTGGAGATTCTCCGACACAGACACCGGGTGGTGTCCAGCCTACGTCAGTGCCAGTCGCTGGCCCATCCGGAGTTTCTCCAGCATCAGTGGCGCCAGACTTGTCAGCTTTAATGGCGCTGCTGCAGGAGCAGGCTCGCCGTCAAGAGGAGCAGGCTCGCCGTCAAGAGGACCAAGCTCGCCAGTTACAGGAGCAGTTGCAACGAGATAAGGAGGAGCAGGCTCGCCGTCAAGAGGAGCAGGCTCACCGGTTTGAAGAGCTGTTGCAGCAAGATAAAGAGGAGCAGGCCCGCCGCCAGGATGAACAGATGCTCCTCATAAAGGATCTTCATGCAACTTTTGGCAAAGATCTGAAAGTGATGAAGGATCAGGTTCACCAGCACGAGAACCGTATCTCAGAGGCCGAAGTTCAGATCGCTGGGGTGAAAAAGGCTTTGGAAGAACTGAAGACTGGAGACGTGACTGTGGCTTCAGTAGTTGCTGCACCTTCAGCGCGGGGCTTTAAGGTGCCTCCATTCGATGGAACATCTTCGTGGTCAGCTTATAAAATTCAATTTGAGGCCGTTATGAAGGCGAATGGATGGACAAAACCGCAAGCCATGACCGCGCTCACCTTGGGCCTTCGAGACCAGGCCTTAAACATTCTTGAGGCGCTCGGCAAGGATGTAACCTACGAGCAGCTGCTGGAGGCGTTAGAGTCCAGATACGGCGACGCGCACCTGGAGCACGTATTTCGTGCTAATTTGAAGGATCGTGTTCAACGTAGTGCCGAGAACCTGCAGCAGTGGGCCCTAGAAGTTGAAAAGCTGGTTCGAAAAGCATACCAGTCTGCCCCTGCACTTATCGATGGGAATCTGGTACAAGCGTTCGTTGATGGAATACGTGACTTGGAAGTTAGAACCGCTGTGCGACTTGGGCATCATGAGACACTGAAAGAGGCGTTGGCCCATGCCTTGGAAGTAGAGGCAGCGAGGCAAGACCATCGAACACACCACGTCAGGGAGGTTGTGGCATCACCTGTACGCGACCGTGCGCAAGGGTATAGCCCTAGCTGCTACACTGGTAGAGAAAGTGATCATCTTCGGTCAAGCTCTCCAAAGCAAGTTGTGGCATCACCTGTACGTCAGCGTTCGCAAGGTTATAGCCCTAGGTGTTATACTTGTGGAGAAAGGGGTCACCTTCGGTCAAACTGTAAAAAGCGAAGCATACCGAGAGAAGATCAATCCCTGCAAGGAAAAGCGGCTGGAATGATTGCCAAGCAACAATGGAGAAACCACAGCAACACAAATGATCTGTCAAGAAGAACTTTGCCTGAAGATCGTAAGCACAGTCCCAGACAGGAGTTAAAGGAAGTGGTGCCCGTGAGGATGCTTAGAACGGATCTCAGCGAGGAATGGAAGGAAACACTACAGCAGGCTCAGCAAAATCACTCGGACATCAAACCGATCTTCGAGTGGATCAAAGCTGGTGCTTCTAAACCTAAATGGAGTGATGTGGCTGCGATGAGTTCCATCACGAAGAGTTATTGGGCGCAATGGAACAGCTTGGTGATCCAGGATGGAGTCTTGTGCCGTAAATGGGAAAACGCTCGTGGGGACAGCTGTCATCTACAAATGGTTGTCCCTAAAGCTAAGGTACCGGATGTTTTACGGCTCTACCATAATGGATGTTCAGGAGGACATTTGGGGGTAAAAAGGACACTACTGAAAATTCGAGAACGCTTTTACTGGATCCACTGTCGAGATGATGTGGAGGACTGGTGTCGCAAATGTACCAGTTGTGCGGCCGTGAAAGGGCCCCACACACGCAGCAGAGGTGCATTAAAAGTGTACAACGTTGGAGCCCCTTGGGAACGGATAGCACTAGACGTTGCGGGACCATTTCCAGAAAGTGAGAGCGGAAACAAGTACTTCCTGGTGGTCATGGATTACTTTACAAAGTGGCCAGAAGTCTTCGCTATTCCTAACCAAGAAGCTACAACTGTCGCAGATAAATTAGTTCAGGAAGTCTTCTGTCGTTTTGGAGTACCCTTAGAAATACACAGCGATCAAGGAAGGAATTTTGAATCGCAAGTATTTCAGGAGACTTGTCGTTTAATGGGTACCCACAAAACCAGAACCACCTCTTACCACCCACAATCTGATGGAATGGTGGAACGATTCAACCAAACGTTGGAAAGATATCTGGCAAAAGTCGTGGAAAGCAGACAAAGGGATTGGGACAAGCATATACAGCCATTTCTTCTGTCCTACCGTAGCGCCGTCCACGAAAGTACGACTGTGACGCCAGACTTCGCGAACTTTGGAAGAGAATTACGGTTACCTGCTGATTTAATCACTGGAACTCCTCCTGATGCTCCACGTAGTGTAACAGATTATGCGATTGACTTGCGTAACAAGTTAAATGATGTTTATGAGCATATCAGACAATCCGGCCAACAGATGTCTGAGAAGATGAAGACCCGTTATGACCGGAAGGCAAATACTAGGGGTTTCGACGAAAGTTCACTGGTGTGGTTGCATAACCCAGTACGAAGCAAGGGGAAGTCTCCGAAATTACAAGCAAAATGGGATGGACCATACCGAGTTGTGACTAGGATCAACGATTTCACCTACCGAATACAGAAGGGTCCACGAGGTGCGCCTAAGATTGTCCATGTAGACAGATTGGCGCGATACTACGGGGCTAATGATGCTCGGGACGAGCATGTCTAAGGAGGGGGCAGTGTTACGTCGTACCCGTACTTACCTACAGTTACGGTAGTAGGTACCTACTAGTAAGTAGGTAGGTAATAGTAGGTAGGTAGGTAAAACGAGTCCCGAATAATGTAGGTACAAATTCGCAAACTACCTACAAAAGAACATCATTGTAATTTCGACCGTACGCCGAGGGCATAAAGTCCCTACTTCTTTCCTCTATACAAGTTGTGGAATTGTCTAGAAGATTCTAGGAAGTCGTGGATATTTCTCGAACGTTCGATCGCCATATAAATAGTCGACGTTTTTGCGGGAGCAGTCAGTCTTATTTTGGCTACAGTACGAAGCGAAAAGAAGTGAACTAGTAAGTGCGATATCTAAGTGAATAGTGATCAGTAGTGTACTTGTGATTAAGTTTTAAGTGTTTTGTGATTATTAAAGTCATTTGTTGTTTCTTCGGTAGTTATTAATTTATCCTATACCCAGCTCGTAACAATATGGTGTCCTGGTTAAACTTACATTTAATAATTTCTTTCATAATATGATATAAAGAACATCCTGGCATACAATTGTTTATTACTGAGTGTCCTGGATATTCATCTGTTAACAGATTACCTAGGTCTTTTCCAATCTCATCACAAAAGATTAATATGTCATTATTTACACTTTGTTTACATTGCTTAGTAGAACTATTCATAGGAGTATGCAAATCAACACATGGCTGCGGTAAGGTGGTATTACATGTTGTCAACGAATGGTCTGGTGTATTAACGAATGGTCTTGTGGTTAGCATTTATTTTTGTTAATAATAGTCCCCAGTCATTTTGTAACACAGGGGACTTTTTCTTTTAGATACTCACATCTAAATGCCATATTGCACAACAGAGACCAGGAGGCTAAAATGGCCGCTTTAGCTGAATCTGAATCTGAATCAGCTGTGAATCATGTTAAAAAATTTAAAATTCTTAAAATGGACTTTATAGTCGTTAAATGGTGTAAATTCAATGGGTTTAATTAAAAGTAAAAATGAGTGTACCACAAGGTTCGATATTGGGTCGGGATTCCTCTTTTTTGTGTACATAAATGACCTACCCAATTTATTTAACAACTACCCGCAAATGGTGTTGTTTGCTGACGATACTTCTTTAATATTTAGGATAAACAGATGTGCCACTAATCTTGACGACGTAAATAACGCCCTACTGCAGGTTCATAATTGGTTTACCGCTAATAATTTAATACTAAATGGGAAAAAAACAAAGTGCATGATTTACCAAATGCCAAGTCGTGATTGTGACGTAGTATTGAATCAAGAGAAACTAGAATTTGTCGATAAAACGGTTTTCTTGGGAATTACGCTCGACTCAAGGCTACAATGGGGTCCTCATTACCAGTACCAGTACCTTGTCAATACATCTATGAAAATATCATGTACGTTAGGAAAAATCTGCATTTATTCACTAAAAGAGGTGACAGACACCACTATACCTACTACTAGAAATAGGGACCAACCCGACCAACTAGTTCAGCCAGGTTTTAGGCTTGCTGTTTAAAATGTTACAATAAAATACCTCCCCACATTCTACAACTGAATGAGACGAAATTTTAATCTTGTCAACATAGTCTTGTGTAAGCATATTAGAAGTTGGTAGATTACATTGATAATAAAAATGCTTGGCTCAATGCTGGTCCTGCTCCACAACCATAGGGGAAAACTAAATGGGCAAATTGCTTTGTATAGATTCCATCTCCTAGTATTGTATAATTGCATAGCACATGTGTGAGTACCATGTATTGTAAAGCTACCATTTGCATTTAGTTATCTTTCATTGACTTGAATATGCCTTGGTGGCTGAGAGAAAGTCATTATGCTCACTCAAATGTCTCGCTGATGGTGGCGGGTGTGTCGGGTCATTTAGTTCCCTTCAATATGGTTGAGTTGAAAATGGCGCCGATACACGCGTCATGACATGTCATCTTTTATTCGGTTCATTTTAATTACTTTATTTTTAATTTGTTGATTTAATCTTTTACTCTGGACGCTCATAATGTGCACGTCTTTCTACATCGTTCTCACATAATATATCTATAATCTCAACATGAATGATGTAACCAAGATTTTGTAACAATATTTTGATTTAAAAGAGTGTCCATGGAGTTTCTTGACTGTTCTACGCTAGGGAATGGGCAACTACAGTACTTACTCAAGTTATTATGTCTTGTGTCTGGGACTTGACTTGACTCTGGAGAAAGTTTGTTATTGCATTCGAGGCGGTTTTAACACGGCCGAGCCGTAGACGAGGGTGTCATTGAGCCGAGAACTATTAGTAGTTGTTGAAAATTGCAATTTTTGAGCCTAGAACAGTTGATTTTTTTACAGATGATCTAGGTATTTCTGTTGCCGCTCTAAGTAACAACAAATAATAAAGATAATAAGAGCCCCCTTTAATTAAAAATTAAAGGGGGCTCGCCTGCTACGATGGTACGGAACCATTCATGCGCTAGTCTGACTCGCACTTAGAAGGTTTTTTTAATTTTAATGAAGCCAATGTATAATTTATCCAAATCAGGGAATAAAGAAACGGGCATACTTAACGTACTTACATACATGTCAACAAACACATAACCCTTGTTTTGGGCTTCGCCGCAGTCGGGAAAAAAGAATAATGCGGGAGATTTTTGTAAATACATAACTTCATTTATTAATGTATTTTTTTTAATATTTAACTAAAATATGCTTCGGGTACCATGTCAGCATGTAGGTACACCTAAGGGCCCAGCGGCCAGCTTACAATTTAAAATATGCTTCGGGTACCATGTCAGCATGTAGGTACACCTAAGGGCCCAGCGGCCAGCTTACAATTTAAAATATGCTTCGGACACCATGTTAGCATGTGGGTACACCTAAGGGCCCAGCGGCCAGCTTACAATTTAAAATATGCTTCGGACACCATGTCAGCATGTAGGTACACCTAAGGGCCCAGCGGCCAGCTTACAATTTAAAATATGCTTCGGACACCATGTCAGCATGTAGGTACAACTAAGAGCCCAGCGGCCAGCTTACAATTTAAAATATGCTTCGGACACCATGTCAGCATGTAGGTACACCTAAGGGCTCAGCGGCCAGCTTACAATTTAAAATATGCTTCGGACACCATGTCAGCATGTAGGTACACCTAAGGGCCCAGCGGCCAGCTTACAATTTAAAATATGCTTCGGACACCATGTCAGCATACAGTAGGTAAGTACACCTAAGGGCCCAGCGGCCAGCTTACAATTATTTTCGATATGTACACTAAGTATTTTAATGTGAATCTCTAAAATAATGAATAGATTAAACCTCTGCATTACCTTACCCAGTTACGAATACAACTAATAAATGTAGTATTTACGGGGTAACTGGGTAATTCAATTATAGAACCAACCACTTGAAAAGTTGTTTACAACACGAAGGTAAGTCGGACCGTTGAGTTCTCAAGTACTCACCTCGTACAAGTACAGACGTGTACGATAAGAAAAAACTTGCTTTCTTCATTGATAAAATACTGCTTGCGTAAACGATGTTTTTCAATGGCGGCGTTGATAAGCAGACGTCACTGCCGTGGCGCCACTTGCAGATAAAAGTGCCCTACAACAGATGTTTACAGGACGAATAAAATACTAACTTTGAGATAGGTATTTCATAAGTTTATGTTATGTGGCTAAGTAGGTACCTATGTTAATTACTAACCACGGAGCCACGCGCCCTTTATAACATTAAAATGGAGAAGTGTACGTGTATAGGTACTATTAGGAACCTACACCATTGCCTAATACTTTGGGGATAACAGGCTTGAAGGTGTGATAGATAATTATGAGAACACTCAACAAATTAAAAGGCAACCCTCATTGACGTAGTTATGTAGATACCTACCTTTTATCTACCTACTTTATTGAATTATACGATTTGGTATCCGAAGTAAACAAGTATTTCACAGAATTGAGCAATATCTAGTAATCAATATAAAAATGCGTTGATTGCACTCACTAGTGCTGCACGTGCATCGGTAATCAAACCCGAGAAAATTAAATCACAAACAGGTTTTCTGCTTATAAATTCGAAAATGATTAAGTACACAAGCAGGACCCACAAGGTTCAGCTAAATATGATGGTCTTTTCTAGACCACTATAAAAAGATGGTGCAGTGAAAAACGTTTAGAAAACAGCCTGGTAAAAGAGGGGCTATGATTTTCGCCGTATTAGGTATGTTTGGTCTCAGGGTGAACTTGGACAAAACGCAGGTGTATGTTCAACAAACAAGCCACCTATTATAATTATTTGTATTATCGTCAATGGCCTCTCGTCTCGAGGCTGTTCGGGAATATGTTTACTTCGGGCAAAATCTGCAGTTTGGTAAGAACAACTTTGAGGGGAGGCTAACTGAAGAATCTAGCTGAGCTGGACAGCATATGGGAAAACTAAGCTAACACTTGGGTCTTCAATCAGTGCGTCCTGTTATGACTTACGGGGCCGAAACGTGGAGACTCACAAACTCACAGATCTTGCTGTTTTTCCATAAATTCAAGGTCGCTTAGCGAGCGTTGAAAAGGGCTACGCTTGGACTCCTTGGAGTCTCTCTGAGGGATCGCATCTAGAACGAGGTGATGGTGACTTTGTTCATTTGGTTGGGTTAGGTTAGGGTTTTTCCCGGTTCTCAAACACCCGGGAATTCCCGATTTTTCACTTTGTAAAAAAACCGGTTCTATCGATTAAAAACCCTGGTTTTCGGGTATTTCGGTCTTTTTTAAATCGATCATTATTGATTTGTGAACTTCGCAGTTCAGACACGCAACACGTCGTAGTCGTACGTAGGTCGTAAAAATGTAGAAATATGCCGTTGATGTTAATGCTACGTCCTTCCCAGTTCAGCGTCTTAAATACATCCTCCACTGTGTTGGTGAACAATTTCGGGGGAATTACATCTCCTTGCCTCAGCCCCCGACGCAATGGGATATGCTATATTTGCTGGTTCTCAACACTTAGATGTACCGCTAGTATGCTTGGCACCGCTGCAGAGACTCCAGGACTGACCAGGTTCGCATTTTCATAGTCCACATATATACTACTCTGTCAAGAAAATACCGGGAAAAGATCAATAAAACACAAAATATTAGTTATTCATCCAAATTTATTTTATCACCTTCAAAGTATGCTCCTTCAGAAACGACACACTTACGCCAACTAATAATCCAATCATAAAAATATTTTTTAAATGCTTATTCCAGAATTGAGTTCAGTTCTCGCCGCGAATTTTCCTTTATGTCTTCTACTGAATGAAAACGGGTGCCACGAAGTGGTAGTTTGAGTTTAGGAAAAATAAAGAAGTCGGCTGGAGCCATATCTGGTGAATAAGGTGGTTGCTCGATGGTATTTGTTGAGTTTTGGTCAAAAAATCGTTCACAATTGTGCGAAGGCGCATTATCGTGGTGCAAAATCCAAGAATTTTCTTTCCACAAATCTGACTTTTTTCATCTAATTTGCTCTCTTAAACGCCGCATAACGCCCGATTAATATTCTTTATTTACCGTTTGACCTTCCGGCAAGATTGTCAGTCACTATTTCCTTCACTTTTGCGATGATAACTTCAGTTGCAGACGTTGATGGCCTACCAGAGCGAGGCAAATCTTCTATCACACCTCGACCGCTTTTGAACGCTTTGTACGACTCATAAGCGCGTGTTTTTGATAAAGTCGATTCACCGTAAGCCTTCTGTAACATTTTCAGTGACTCCGAACACCAAATTCCATTGGCGATGAAAAATTTAGGACAAACTCTTTGTTCGATGTTTTTGTCCATTATGAAATTCGCAATACACACTAGATATGATATAATTAAAAACAGCACTGTATTTAATCTAATTAACAGATGTAACTCAAACTCCGCGCCAAAATGGAAAACAGTTGTGCTAATCTAACAACAACAAAAAAAAAACAAAAAAAAAATTTGGAACCATAAACAAATCATCCATTCCCGATACTTTTTTGACTGAATGTACTACACAGAGGCCAATTATACTCTTCAGACTTCTGTATAATCTGCCGCACTGTGTGGATGTGGTCTAGGGTGCTGTATGTATCCTGCTCGAAACTCGGCTTGCTGACGTCTCTTTAACCAGCAGCGAAATGGATAGGTATGTAATTCTTTAAATGGTCTTGTTCCCCTTTTTAAATAAAAGAACGACCACGCTCCTACTCAACGCTTCTGGACTTTTCCCAGAGAACAGGACTGAGTTCAAAGGCTCCCGAAGCTCTCTTAATAGAAGATTTCCTCCCGCTTTCAGAAGCTCAATCGTTATCCCATCGTCACCAGGGGCTTTTCCATTCTTAAGCTGTCTAAGAGCCGCCTCAATTTCATCTTGGCTGACTCATACTCTCGGCAGGTCTTCTGTGAAATGGCGGTTTAAGGTTGCTCTGGAATTCTCATTTTCGGGATCAGATCCAGATGCATGCGATGCGTACAACTGGCCGTATAAGTTTTCGACTTCCAAAAGAATCTCCGGCTTCGAAACGACGATGTTCCCACGCCCCATGCCCATGCCCCACGCCATGTATAAGGTTCAAAATTGTAGCTGACTAAATTGTCCAGAAGAATTTTTCTCAAATTTTTGATATCAATCTTCGTTTCCAAAATATCGAGCGCCAAGAATTTCGGCCATTACTTTTTTCGTTTTTTACTTTCTCGAATAATTCTTTTTGCACTTTACAGCTCTCATGAATACGCATCTTTTGAGCCTATTTTGAATGTCATATCTTCACAATTCTCTGAGATATAAGGGGATCGCACTTTTCCGTGGAATCGGAGCCTATACTGAAGCGAACGAAAAGAAATTTCAATGGCGAAACGCGTCTCTTCCTCCCTGAAGATTTCCACCATTGGGTCGAGCGCCTGGTCAATACTTTAACCATTGTAATTGTTCATTAATAAATAGACCAAGAGCATTTTATATTAACGAAAAAACCCGGGTGACCGGTTTTGAAAAAAAACCCGAATCCGAAAAACCGATTTTGGATAATGGCCCGTTTTCGAAGTGTAATGTTATGTAAGTACTTAAAAACTTCTCTCGAAACATAAGTTATGACTTATGACCGACGACGCCGTGTGACCGTCATGGTCGGCTCAAGTGTTTTAAAGATAATATGCCAAACCGATTTCCACTGAACTTTGATCTTTCAGCAATTTGTTGATAATATTTTTAGTCAACAAAAATCTTGATATATTTGTACCTCTTAAACTTTGTGAAATACATTGAGATTGTTTTGTTTAGAAGGTATTAAACGGTACTGGCTGGTTGGTAGGTGCTTATGTCAAGTTTTAAGCCACAAACCACACTAAGGTGAATGCTCCAACCAGCCTGCGAAATTCAAATTTTCTTACGTTTTGCAATTTGCAGGCCAGTGCTAGGGGGTATGGTGATTAAAATATTATTCACGGCTGTAAGATTTATGTAGTTACATAACTATAATCATCAGAAAAGGTGTAGAAATGACTTTTTCTGTTTTTTTTTGGTTCCTATTCCTACACCTTTATGAACTTGAAAGGTTGTATTGATGATTTTGATGATTATAATAGGCGAGACGTCAAAAAAAAAACTAATTAGTCCGTCAGTTAGATTATCAGAAAATATTTGACCCGTGTTTTTTCTTTTGTTACGTAAATCAAAATTGACGAAGATATGACGCTTTTAAATTCTCAATACGTCACGCCTAGCTGTATAATTTTTAGCTAGTTCTGACGTCAGGAGCCCCCAGTCCCCCACTCCCGAGTTTTGATGCGTTTTATCTTTGTCAATATTCATTGATTTACAAAAACAAAAAATACGTACCCATTAATTTCCAATAATCTAACTGACGGACAAAATAGATTTGCAATTTTTTGTTACTGTCGTCATGCCTATTCTGTAATTCTATATATGTATACGTTTTACAGGGCGAATAATATTTTAATCAACATGCAACCTAGTACTGGCCTACAAATTGCAAAAAACGTAATAAAATTTAAATTTCGCGGGCTGGCTGTAGCATTCACCTTAAGGTTAACATATTTCTTGTAGCTATAGTGCTGCATGGTTCTCGGCCACAGCCACAGTCGCAACTAAAACCACCATCCTGTTTTTTTAAATTCACAGGCAATTAATTTCACAAAGTTATCCAACAAGATAAGTTATCCTGACAATTTTATTCGAACACCAAAAGAACCAGGCTCTATCTCACGTACCTACCTATTCAATGTGTTTTTTTTTCACTTCTTCTGCCTAACTAAATACACAGGAGTCAACTGAGAATTCTTGGCCGCCAAGATCCGCCTGCCCGCCGCGACCTGGCCGCCCCAGTGCGTTTGTATAGTCACGTCCAGAGTGTGCAAATATCACATTTAGTTTACATGATATTGAATTGTTTTGTTCAAAGCGACATATTTTTGGTATGTGGAGTTCGTAAGTACGTGCCAGATTGATAAGGATGGTTATTTTCGCCAATTACGACAACAATCGATAAAGTTCATGCTGTATAACACACTATGTATACTATACATGAATCTACATAATTTTGTGTAATTTGTACCTTAATTAGTTACAATGTAGCTAGAGCTACACAATGAATGATGATATTACACAAGTGGTATTTTAGTCTTCTAGGTTCTTCTTCTTCTAGATTTTGAGCTCTATATAGTTGAGTTTAGAATCCCATTTACATTATTGTATGCGATGTTCTTTATTCATACCCATATCCAAGCCTACCTACTATACCTATACCTACAGATAATTATATTATAAGTACATAGTTACATAGGTACATTTTCACGCCTTTTTTCATGGGGGTGGCAGAAACTACAGCCCGCGTATCATGACCACCGTAGAGACGAAAGAGAATCGACAAATCTTTTGTTCATCTTCATCTGTCATTTTACCGATTCAATGACAGATGAACAAAAGATTTGTCGATTCTCTTTCGTGTCTACGATGGTCATGTCAAGCGGGCAGAAGGCACCTGTTTCCACCAGAGATGTGCGAGGTAGCTGGCCCGGCAGTCTCGACATAGATAACGACCGCGACGCTGCGCTGTCAGTGTCACAAACTTTTGATCGCTAAATAACAACGTACAAATTCGGTTGCAATAACGATGCTTGCCAGAAACGCATCTTGGATGTAGAGACTTGCGTTACGCGCAATCATTATTATTGCAAGTTTGCAACCGAATTTATTCGTTATGCGTTACGGTAATTTATATTTAGCAATTTTGTCGTTATCTCTGTCGAGACTGCCGATGCCGCCCATACTGCAGTCAATTATTTACGTTCACTAAATTACTTACACAGAAATAAACTGTAGGCTTGTCTAGGAGTTCTAGGACACCCATTTCCGTTTTGCTGCTTCCACGGGACGAGCAATTTGTAATAATTTTTGCTTCCGACACGGCACGGTTACTCGATTAATAAGTACCTACCTATGTGTTCAAGAAAAAGATAGCTAATCCTAAACAATTTTGTGTACCTACTACCTACTTCTGAATTTCTGATTACAAAGTTTTTAGCTACATTACAGCGGATAGAGTGGTTTTATACTGATCATACTAGAAAAATGACAATGTAAGATGTGATTTATCAATTAAGTAGTATTGGTTCCTTATAAAAAACTAAAATTATAATTTGTGTAGTCTACACTTAATATTATAAAGAGGAAAGATTTGTATTTTTGTAGGTATGTTTGTAATGAATACTTAAACTCAAACACTACTGCGCCGATTTCAAAAATTTTTTTACCATCAGAAAGCTACATTCACCCTGAGTAACTTATGCTATATTTTATCTCCGTACTCCCACGGGAACGGAACTACGCGGGTGAAACCGCGTGACGTCCGCTAGTAGGTAATATAGCCTGAAAATGCCAACTTCCGGAGGATGACATTGGTGTCGATTCTGTTGTGCACAAACTAAACTTAATTTAGGCTAATAAATGATAAATGATGTTTATTTTACAAGTAGGTTTTTACAAACATTTTTACACGTCATTTTTTAAAACTAGATGGGGCCGGTGTTTCTTTCCTGACTACTCTGAGAAGAAACAGCCGAAACAAACTTAGAGGTCATAGTCTCTTTTGAAGTCCAGACATAATCTTGCTCAATTCACATGAGGACCATGCAGATTAGTGTCTGAGATGGTCTTTTGAAGAAAGAACCACACAGATTTGAGTGAACCTGTCCAGTCAGTGCAAGCATTTGTCAGTTATCGTGTAGGTAGCTCGACTTATAACTAACTCAAGGAGCTCAACGCAACGACGAACAATACCAAAAAAACGACATTTGGGTAGGTCGCTTATTATATTATATAGTACTCAAACTACCAGACAGTTGTGGGAAAAAAACAAACAAAAAATAAAAATGTAACCGACATGGTCCCAATAATCAAATAAAATTAATAACAAGTAAGTACTTACTTTTCAAAATGAATGTAAGTAAATAAAAATCACAAAAATCATGAAATGTCACAATATTATAAAAAAAAGGAAGATACTTAATAAAATAAGTATTCATGTCAAATCAGTAAATGTCACAACATTATTGCTATTTTTTACTAAAAGGCAGTGCGAGAAAAGGACGGCTATAGCTATGAACTAAGTTAGAGACGTCAAACCAGTTTATGCCTTGTGCGCTTCACCGTGTTTTTAGTCGACATTTTTTTACGTGAACCCTTCATTTGTATAGAAATATTAGTTCCAACAAAATTTGACAGCTCTAAATTACGTCAGTCTCTTTCTCGTTTAGAGAGAAAAAGATAGCAATAGCCTAAATTATGTTTAGTTTGTGCACAACAGAATCGACACCAGTATCCAAGGTATTTGGATTCATACCCCCAGTGGTCTAGCGGTCGTAATTTCGCAAATGCTTCTGCTGAGCTGAGCATGAGCTCCTCTACCTATTTAATTTCAAAACGGAGACTAATTCCGTGCATCCATCAGAAATTCTTGAAAAGCAGCAAGCAGCCCGCGAAATCTGGATTTACGACAGGTTGAAGGCAAGTAGGTACTTACCTAATTTCCATAAGTTAGTAGGTAGGTACCTACTTTCACTTACCTAGTTTTACTATTCTTAAGTACTTTTTAACAGTGGCTAAGCCTGTCTAACTGAGGCTCTGAGTAAGCAGAACTAAATGTGCCCCGATATATAGAAAAGTTAGAGAAGTTGGTGTGGTAGAAGTACCTCGGTTGTCTGGACGATACAATACCTACAAGAGCAAGCGAAACGAGCACAGACATTTTTACACCCTACGTCGGAAACGTTATCTTGAATTCATTCATACAGAAATAAGAGAAACTTGGTAAGACTCAAGCAGAACCAAAGAGCAAGCCCGATTTCTTACAGAACCGGAAGACGCCCCCTCCCTATTCCCTTGGCCACAAGACTAAAAAATACCCCGCCTAGTAGGTACCTACCTACCTACTCATTTTTAAAGTTGAAACCAACTTAACGTAAGTTCAGAAAGAAAGACAAGGGATTCTGGCGCAATTTTTAATTCAAAAAATTATAAATGTCAATAAAAATGTGTTAATCATCTCTAACTTTATTTTATCACTTGGTTTAACCATTTATATTTAATTCATTACAAACAATGCTATTATTTCGATCAATAAGTTACAGTAGTATTCCTTTACTTTTCTATGTAGGAATGAAAATATGAAATCTATAGCACGGTAATCTATAGGAAGAACGCCCCCTGAGCGTCCCATCGGACTGAGCAAAAAAATAAGCACGCGAGAACGGGCGAGCCGAGCCGCATTCCTCGACTGGGTCGACGGCACGGCAGGCCCCGCGCTCTCCGCTTCCCTCCACCCTCCCTCAGTCGTTCGCGCGCGTCGTTTGTGATAACTCGTCCGCACGTTATCCGCTGTTTGCCGCGTATTATGTTTACAATAGTGTTGTTATTGTTGTGATTATTGTAAAAAAATACACAATTCAAGTGTTCAGTGCTGTGTGAGAAAGTGAAATATTGTTCTGAAGGATCTGCATATTAAATAAACTGTGGATCACGAGGAGCAGACAAGCACGGCAGGCACCGAGCTCAGGTAGCGTTTCGTATTTGTTTTCGATTTGATTACGACTAGAACTAGACGTGGGTTCTAATATATTTTGTAGTTCACCGGTTTAGCTTCGAAATACAGGTTATTTGTAATAACAGAACCACGTGACCATGTGAATACTCAGTGCACACCACGTGGTGTGAGCGGTGGTGTAAACAACTCTGCCCTTCTCCACAAACGCGCGCGGCTGCGGCGCGGCGGGCGGTGCGGCGCGCAGGCGAGGCGGCGAGCGAAATGTGCGCGATGGCGGGGAGCGGTGACAACGGTGAACGGTCCGCGACCGCGCCGACGACGGCTTCTTCCACTATCGTGCTCGTAGGCGCTTATAACAGTCGTTTAGAGCGAGTTTTTAGTAGATTCATTACAATTAACTCACAGGGTACGATTGCTACAAATTCTACCTCATTAAAAACAGTACTAGAACCTATCCATTGAATAACGCTCCTTTTTTTGGGCAGTCGTGTAAAAAATATAAATAACCACAGATCAGATAGGATTTGGTGCAAAATAAGTTTGATGTATTTTGTAGTAAAAATTACCCATTCTAACAATAGGTATTGTGTTACTCGTGATAGCAGAAAATAATATAACATCATTACTCACCGAGGGGTTATAGCAGTGTCTTATGTTTCGGGCGCTATTACGCGCTATTTTCAATCCCGAACGCAACGAAGGATTCTGGTGCTCCCGAGGCCCCGAGCACAGCGATATGAGACAAGAATCCTGAATGCAGCGAAGGTTTCGAGGTCGCTCAAGACGAAGACACCTTTATCCCCTCCCTAAAATTCGTACTAGATTTTACACTGAAAAAAGATTTACAGGGTGGCAAAAAACCTTGGAGATTCTCAAGTACTCTGGGTACTTGAGAGTCTCCAAGGTTAATTTAAAAACTTACGCAAAGCCTTACATACACACATCAACACGGTCTAGGGATATTTTTAAAAAAGCGAATTACTATCAATGTGTTAATTATTTATATGACATGTATATATTTAAAAGCTACGTTATTTAATTTTCTACCATTTTTTAATAATGGTTAAGGTATAGATTAAAATTTCAGGATTTTATGGAAAAAAAATGAAGCATAGACGGAAACCGTATATGAATGAACTTTTAATTTGTGAGTAAAAACTGAAAAAAATCATTTAATTTGTGTTTATAAACTTGAAGTTAGTAGTCTGAGAAAGCGCCCATGATGTTCATAACACATCGGCAACGATTCGGCATGCTCAGAACAAGGTTGTCAATGTCTTGCTGCGGAATATTGTCCCATGTCCTTCTGAGGTGCGCAAAAAGTTGATCTTCTGTAGCCAGATTTTCAGGAACTTCCTTCAGAGCTCTTCTTTGCAGCATATCCCACGCATGCTCAATGGGATTTAGATCTGGCGATTGAGCAGGCCAGTCTAAGGCCCTAACATTATGTGTATGTAACCAAGCTGCTACCGTTCTCGCCGTGTGTGCCCGGGCATTGTCGTGCATGAGCAGGAAATCTTGGCCCATTTGTGTTCTGTGGGGCAAGATTACGGGCCCCAGCACCTGTTGGACGTATCGTTCTGCCGTCATATTGCCCCGCACCCAAACGAGATCCGTCCGTCCTCCAAGACGAATTCCTGCCCAAACCATAATTGTTCCTCCTTGGTATGGGTGAACTTCCTGAGGGTTCTGGAGACGGCTCCATCGTCCAGGAACTCGCCAAACACGCGTCCTTCGTGAATCTGGATGGAAGCCGAACCTGGATTCATCCGTGTACAGCACATTGGACCATTGGTCACGGCCCCAGTCCACGTGGTTCCGAACCCATTCTAATCGTCGTCCACGATTGCCTCTCCGTAAAGGTGGGACCCGGAGTGGTCTACGAGAGCGTAGATTGCTTTCATGCAGTCGCCTTCTTACAGTTTGGTCACTCACAAGCACTTGGTGTTCTACTCGCAGCCTTTGGACCAATTGAGTCGCCGTTGCATTTGGTTGTGCTCGCGCAGTAATTTGCAAAAATCGGTCTTGTCTGGGGGTAGTGATGCGACTTGGCCCCCGGTGCCTCTCCGCTACTTCACCTGTGGCACGATAGCGTGTCCACAATCTTGAAATTACATTTTGATGGGTCCCTATGGCCTCAGCAACATTACGCTGAACAGATCCAGCTTCCAGCATTCCCACAGCTCGTAACATCTCCGCCCTCGTCAAATGTCGGCGTTGCATGGCTACAATACCTCAATTTTAACTTTATCTTTCGTTTAAAAATGAAAAAAAACTGTAACTAAACGTAATTCGTATTGTTTTCTAAATTTCGCACAAATGAAAATTCCCTCTCCTATACATCAAAACATTTTTATGCCACCGAAATTTCAAAAATTTGAATTTGGAATTAGTCTGAGATAAATTACAAACAAATCGGTGTATAAAAGATTCCAATGCGGCCAGTACTTTTTGAGTTATTTAATTGAGTATGAAATATCCCTAGACCGTGTTGATGTGTGTACTTGCATAACTTTAGTGATAATGCAGTTCTGTGATACCATGGGACTGGTCAGACGATGCAGCCCTATGTGGCTATCTATGGGAGTCCCTCAAATAAACATGAAATTCTCGTCGTGTTTGGTATAGTTGCATTTTTCGTGACAAGCCCCTAATAAAATCGACCCTCGATTTTATTAGGCTAAAAACGACGGGCCTGTCGAGTTTCTATGACCACCTTCCTACTCGGACATCAAATCCTGAAATCTGGGTAGGACTACAAATATTACAATACTCGTTCATTGGATCAGGTGCTGTGGCGCTTACTTCCTTGACTAGGTGCCTTAGTAACGATATTATTTATTGTTATTGTCTATTTGATGAAATTGAATTGTTTAGTTAAAACAGTGTATGAAACTGCACATCTAGGTAATATCCGGTTATGTAACAGGTTCATAAACCACTAATTCAAACCTCGGAGTGGATACAAAAAAAACCGGCCAAGAGCGAGTCGGACTCGCACACCGAGGGTTCCGCACAAACTTTATTGAATGTAAGGTAAATTGCGGTTTACGATTTATGACGTATTAAAAAAAAACTACTTACTAGATCTCGTTCAAATCAATTTTCGGTGGAAGTTTAAATGGTAATGTACATCATATATTTTTTCTCATCATACGTTTTATCATTCTCTTATAGAAGTTACATGGGGGGGACACACATTTTACCAATTTGGAAGTGTCTCTCGCGCAAACTAAAAAAATGAAAAAAATGATATTAGACAACTCAATATCATTTTTAAAGACCTATCCATAGATATAGATGGTTTTGATGAAACAAATTTTTTGAGTTTCAGTTCTATGTATGGGGAGCCCCCAAAATTTATTGTTTTTTTTTTTCTATTTTTGTGTGAAAATCTTAATGCGGTTCACAGAATACATCTACTTACCAAGTTTCAACAGTATATTGCTTAAAGTTTCGGAAAAAAGTGGCTGTGACATACGGACGGACAGACAGACAGACAGACATGACGAATCCATAAGGGTTCCGTTTTTTGCCATTTGGCTACGGAACCCTAAAAAGTATGCTCCTCGGGGATAAAGAGACTATGTCTTGGTTGAACTTGTCTTGAATACCTGCACTCAGGATTCTAGTTTTGATCAGAAGTCAAGAGTCATTTCCCGCCTACTTACCTAGGTACTCCTTAATGAACCATAATGTTTTTATAGTAGACATTGAAGTATTAAGAATTTGTTATCGATAAGCGAGTGCGCAAGAAACGTACACCTTGAAGTCTTATCAAAACAATAATCCGAAAACAACGTTTTTTTACAGTTCGCTTGGCCTTGAATTAACTTGTTGATGCGATCTGTTGCATTCTTTGTTCTATAATGGCTCAGTGTGCTAAGATTTTCAAACGGCTAGTGGTATTTTATGACATTTAAGAAAAAACGTTTCAGAACTGCGCACTTTGCCAAATTATATTGGAATATTCAATTCACCTCTTCATAATATCGACGCTCAAATCTATGTACTAATTAGGTAGGTAAGTAGTACTAGGTACCTCTTATTTAGTTAGACTGCGTCGATGCGCGTGCAGGACCGCGTAAGAGCCGTTTGCTTTAAGGCCTAATTTTCAATATTATTCCAATCAAAATTAGGCCTTATAGCAAAATGCGGTATTACATACCTACAGTATCACCGATGATAACAAACCTTTTTTGTAATATTAATTCGTCTCATTTCAGTCATCCTCATCACACTACGAATACGGCTCTGTCAAAATCATCCTGAGACACATAATAAGATCTGACATTGACAGAATCGTCGACATCGGTAATTCGGTACGTATTGCCATAAAGATAAATAGAATAGAAAATTAAATGTCGTTAGTATTTTGTAGCTATTAATTAATAAATAAGGAGAGAGGGAGAGAGAAAAGACTTCCCAACAGACTCCCAGATCCCGTGATTATGAATGGCGTCATATGGTTAGTACTCTAGTAGTCTTAGTACACAATACAACATTATCTATCAAGCGTACCTATCTATTGTGTCACACCTAGGTGTTAATTAATAAATGTTAAAAATAAAGTCGCCCATAGATTTGCTTAACTTTTGACGATCGACACGTGGGATCATGATCAAACACAAACGCGCGTAAATGTATACGCAATAGATCGTCAACAGACTCTTTAAAAAGCTAACAGATATTACTGATCGTCTTACCACAGCATTAATCGAATTAGCTATCGAGTGACAAAACGATCGCCATAAAATCATAAATCGAGCCAATCTGTAGACACACCATAAGAATAAGACCCCTAGCAAACGGCGTATTTTAAACGCGCAGACGATGCGCGTTTCAGGAAGGCGCGTTTTTACGTTTATAAAGATTCAAACGTGTGTAAAACGCGGTACAAACGCGCGTGTGAAGCGCGTTCGAAACTCGTTTGAAGCCCGTACAAAGGGTCTAAGCTAGCGTAAGCAGTGTTGTCTCAACCGACGCCATTGTACAACTAACGAGAAGTCTCTGACCAAAACGCGAAAGCTACGAGCGACTATAGCGTATCTATATCGCTGTATCTGCGCGTATACGCGCAGTAGACGCGCGTTTCACGATCGCCCCGTGTGTAGGTTACAAGGTTGCGTTCAAATCTCGTTTTTAGCGCGTATACGCGCGGGGCCTAAAAGTACATAATTAGTTATTTATTAGGCCTGAATTCTTATTAAAATGTTCTGCCAAAAAGTTGTCTGTTATGTATTATGTATTTTATCTTGTAAATTACCAATTTAAATCTTGTCATAAACCCTAAACCTTTTCTAGTCGTAATAATGTTTAACAATAATTAAGGTCTGATGTTACCGGAAAGCAACCTAGATTTTTCAATCCATACCTAAGCAGGACACAATGTACCTAAATCTATGTAATCTAAAATACCTCAGTATTTTTATCTATTCATTTTCATAGAAATGTAATGAGTAAATGACAGATAAGTTAAATTATCATGTTATGGTGTCGTTATCATCACACACACATTTTTTTAAATAAAATTCTACAAAACATGTTTGCGTCAATCTAAATCATTAAAATTTAAAGTCATGTATGGCTGGGTGACGTCTTACCTACTCTTGCAGTTCACAAAATTGTCGGCAACCTACCTATTGCGTTAAATAAAGCATGCCAACAAAACAGTGTCTGCTCCGCTCCGCCCGCCATACGCGCCAGTCCGCATAGATAAGATTTTACGTAGTGTGCTTCCTTCCTCCTAAGTGCGTCCGTGTTCTTCGGGGGGTGGGGGTGCAATGTTTTGGGTACAGAGCAAAGCACGCGCCGCCGCACTGATCGCGGTCTGATCGATCGTGCTGCGCTGCGCTGTTCTATCTATTATTTATTACCAAAAATATGGCGGCGTGGTGCGGCACGAGGTCGACGACCTCACTGTCCGACACGCCGCGTAAACAACAAATGCAGCGCGGGAAACTCGTCCCCTCTTATTATCTGCCAAGGTTTTACCCGCGTGCCGTGTTTTGGACCTTGGTGCGATGATAATTGTTTGGCTCTTTTCAATCACGTTGAATAACACCTTTGCGTTAGCGGTTTAGAGCAATTTTTACTACCGGAAATGCTAGTCACCATAACATTCCTCGCTACATTGTATGTATTACTAGCTTCCGCCCGAGCCGGCTGAGCCCGCGTAATTTTTTTATACCCATTATCTTATAAATTTTATCAAAATCCATCTAGTAATTTTTACGTGAAAGAACAAATATCTTTTCATTCATCCTTACAAACTTTCACGTTTGTGAAAAAAAAAACTTTACATGTGGCCATGTGGCTCTGACTGAGTTCAAACCTTTCTAAACATGTTTACGTGAGTGTTACTTTAAAAACGTAGTCATTTTCTAAACGAAGAGGTCATAAAACCATTGTTACGCTGTTTTTCATAATAATCATGGTGTAGTATTCACTGGACTTCTCAGAAAGTAAGCCCGCAGTTATTACGTTGCAGGCTAATTAACAAATACATAAATATAGGTACGTATAAGTAAAAGCAGGTAGGTAGCGAAAACTCCAAGTCAAAACGCCAAGTTATTACTACTAAGTTACTTCAGTCAAACTGTGAGTCAAACGTTCACGTATTATATGTCACCACAAATGTATGAAATCCGTCATTGTATACAATTCCTAGGAAATGTATACAATTCCTAAATTAGATAGGAAATGTATGATATATTTTATAATATGCATTTTTCCTAGGATAATACATTTCCTAAAGAACGATCGGTAATGTGTTACATTCTTGATTCAAACTTTAAAATGTTTAGCTTTAAAAAAAAAAATTATACCGACTTGGGGCACCCCGACACCGACACCGACCCCGGTTTTTTTTAACCATTCAGAAAACCTATCAATTAACGTCAAACAAATAAAAAACCAACTCGAATTCAAATTTCGAAACAATTATAGTGCAAACCATCTTGATAAAAGTTATGATTTCAGTTCTCAAACGTGCTTTATTTATTTTATTTACAGAGAGCATTCGTTTTTATACATTTCCTAACATACAATTCCTAGGAAATGTATGTTCATTTCCCAGGAAATGTGTGTATTAAACACTCTTTGAAACATTATTTTACACATTTCCTAAGTAGGTAGGCTCGGAATTGCATACATTTTCTAGGATTTGTGTACAATTCCTAGATTTTATACATTTCTGGTAACATATTAACTTAGTAAGTAAGCATTGTTAATGTTATATCTCTGTCTTTGATTTGTCCAAAAAGTTTTGTCTTGCAATATTGGGCTGCTGCTTAAGAAGTTAGGACCAATATCTTTGAAAGGACCGCTTCCTACCGTCAATCGGGCGCCACGCCATCGCCATCGCCAGTAAACAGGCCCGGACTGGGACCCGAAACCGGCCCGGGCATTTAAGAGACGGTCGGCCTTCTACTTTCAAGACAAATGAAAACCACTAATGTAAATTTTGAATCAACTGTAGAAGAACGTTAGGCTGAAATGCTAGGCTACGACTTTTATAAAGAAGAGGCTCGCAACTAAAAGAATATTGACGCTGTCGAACAAGGGCGTCGCAAACTTTTGAACTAGCGGGAGGGGGCAGAATAGTACGAGTAAAAAAGGATTTGTAAGGGTTAAGTTTACCAGTTACAGATGTAGCTGAACTTCTTCTAAATACTTGAAAAGAAGTAGAAGTTACTAATTTTGAAGAGTTAAATGAAAAGTCTAGGAACTAAAACAAAATGAGCTCTCCACTTCAGGGAAGTTAGCATTTCTTTAGTCCTTTTATTCGGAAATTAGACGTTACTTGATCGATTTAAAAAGGCAATTAATTATAAAAACATAAAGAAGTAAGGCTCCAAAAGCGTGCTCGGAAATTTTAACGCCCTACCTTAGACAGGTTAAAACTGTTTCGACCCTTTATACAAGACTTACTTGGTCGACTCGAAAATTTGTTGACACTGTCTGTTTAAGGCAGTGTCAACAAATTTTTAGAATTGTTGTTGTTGTTAGAATTGTTTCGACCTATTGGTGTTACTTGGTCGATTTATAATAGCTTGAAAATGTTTCCTGGTGCTCACACCTCGAAATTCAGTACTTAATTATATGTAATTTGAGATCAAAATGTTTACATGCAACATTTTTTGCAACCTTGTGTATGCATGCCAGAATTGCCTATAGGCCGCGGGGCTCAAGGGACTCCTAATTTTTTTCAGCCTGTCTATACCGGTCGATCATGCGAAAAACCAAAAGGAGTACCAGTCCGGAAGCAGAAAAAAGGAATCTTTGTGTAAATGATTTTTCGCAGGGTTCAAAGTACGAAACGCGCGCGGTGATTTAAAGAAAATGTGTAAGTTTCTAGAGGTAGTAGGAGTTCTCAGAGGCTCATTTTTATCCTTCAAAAGTGATTCTACAGTAAGCTACAATTTATTACGTAGGTACTTACTTATTCTGTGACATCAGGCAAGAAATTAAAAACTTTCAATAATCCTGAGCCTCTACTAATACTGTACTATTACTAGTTACTACAGATAGTCTAGAGTAAATTGAATTAGGCCCTCGACTTGATGGTACAGGAAGTTATTGAGATGTTTTTTTTTTTAAAACAAAAGTAAGTCGATCACCAATCGGCCACACCGGCCCAACGGGCATCTGGCCCATCGGGCATTTGCCCGATTTTCCGGTATGGCCAGTCCGGGCCTGCCAGTAAATACAACCTTGCTGTGTATAAAACTCCGTTGGGTATAATAATTGTGGTCGTCGAAAAGGTATAACTATGTGAATTATTATTTAGGTAGGCAAAACATGCCCCTTGCGCGTGTCTTGAGTTCTCGACGTAGCGTACCTACTCGACATAAAGGTAGACGCGCCGCAGGACCCTTTACGCATCGCGTTTTATAAATCTTGAAATAGTATGCAAGTTATCCGCGCGGTCAGGGGCCCACTCGCACTCATCTGCAGACGTGCGCCGCGAGGAGACGGATAGATCCGAATATACGGACGAAGGGATAGGGAGTAGGGTATTTGCCAGCGCGCGAAGTGACGTCATCAAATTTGGTGCGAAAGATGCGTTCGGCAAGTGCAACACGTTTGCTCTGAATAGAAAGGGATGCGAAACGGCGGATAAGTGCGCGGGACCAATAGTATACTATGGCGGGACCATCCAAAAATGCGATGCCTGCGGCGCGTCTAGGTGCGCGCCTACCTTAAGTGAATTTACATAGGCTCACGAACGATTCCCCGTTTGCCGTAGTACCTACAATCAGTGTATAATTTTAAATTAAAATGGTCCTTCAAGTACTCGTGCGTGAATAATACGTGTTCATCAGTTATGTAATAGTCGATACTTGAAGGCCCTCGCGTGGCCCACAGTGTGTTCATCCCTAAGATATTCTGATCTAGGTTGTATGTCCCAATAATAACTTTAAATTATACTAGAGGGCTTATAATTTGAATTACTTACCTTAAAATATGAATTTGCCTAAAAGAACTCAATTTTAACTCTATAATTGGCAATAGGCTACATTGGTGTCGATTCTGTTGTGCACACTTATTTTAGGCTATTGCTATCTTTTACTAAAAGGCAGTGCGAGAAAAGGACGGCTATAGCTATGAACTAAGTTAGAGATGTCAAACTAGTTTATGCCTTGCGCTTCACCGTGTTTTTAGTCGACATGTCTTTACGTGCACCCTTCATTTGTATAGAAATATTAGTTCCAACTAAATTTGACAGCTCTAAATTACGTCCGTCTCTTTCTTGTTTTATTAGAGAGAAAAAGATAGCAATAGCTTAAATTAAGTTTAGTTTGTACACAACAGAATCGACACCATTGTTCTGTTTTGATGACCGTAGTTCTAAAGTCTAGATACATATTATAATGGAACTAGCTCATGCCCGCGGCTTCGCCCGCCTGCAAATTATATACTAAAACCTTCCTCTTGAATCACTCTATCTATTAAAAAAAACCCGCATCCGTTGCGTAGTTTTAAAGATCTAGGCATACATAGGGACAGACGCGGCGGGCGACTTTGTTTTATAATATGCAGTGATACGTAATACCTACCCAAACAACACCGTCACAAATCCAAAAGGGACGTCCTTATCCATTCAGTGTTATCTATATTTAGAGCGTGGGCACTTTGGATAAAATTAATTGTACAAATATGCCGCTCTATAAATAGATATAGGTACAAAAAAGGTTCTTGCAAATAACGAATACATTATTATTAAATGCATGGCATACTACAGGAAAAACAACGCATACAGTTAGGTTTTTACACAATCGCTTAGTAAAATATAATGTTTCACATGATCGCGGTTATTTTGTTCAATACTTAACGTGTTTCTTAATTAATATTTTCCTGTTACGGGCGTGTCGTGGGAACGTCGGTGGCTCCCACGCTAATTACCGCGGTATTTATTCACTCATTGGCCTCTGCGAGCCGACACTTTGATCAATGAAATTTATATTCATCAATGAAACCACTTTTGTTGTACGTACAATAAGGTTGGCAATTTGCAGAAACGCTTTTGTTACAGTGTGAGATAATGATTTACTATCGTGTTTGACTTTTAATGCGCGGAAGTCGATTATTTATCCGGTGTGGCTCGCACATCATAACTGAATTAATCATCACAACAACAAAGATTTTCGCTGACCGAATGAACGATTACTGATCTCATGAAAATCATTAATTTCATGACATCAATCATGAACAATCGCTCTGAGCTACTTCTGTCTATCGCACTCTACTAGGGCAGGCTTGACGCAGCGCGATAGCAATAGTTTCTTCAAATACCTATAAGTATCGCAGGCTCAGTTCCCTCTTCATATTTTAAACCTAAATGAACCGTTTATGCCTTGATTGAACTCAATCATACATTGTAAACGAATTAGTAAACCCTTTTAAAAGAAAACAGTTAGTCCCAGCGCACACCGCTGGAGGGGCAGCGGAGCGCATTTTGAAGACAACAATTAAGGCCCTTCTAACCCTAAAATTAGCAACTCTATTTGTGGTGGTTCAAACTTCGTTTGAAATTCTGTTAAAATAAAGTTCTAATCAGCTTGCACTACAAAGCGTTGTTACGTCAGTCACTGCGGCCGAATAGTGCGAAATGAGTGTTTTTTTTGCGATTTACAAAAAATCTATTGATTGGACTAAAAAAATAAAACACATAAGACCTGCTTTATAGTTAGTTCAGTTAGTATGCAAACTTTCATGATCTAATTTCAAGTACTTTTTGAATACCAGCGGTTTATTGTTCGATTTGGAGGTAACTTTGGATTTTTTTTCTATCGAGAAAAGTTTATGGAATTGTGTTTTCATCACACTACTTAGCATTAATCCTCAACTTTACCATATATTTATTTCAAAATTAATGCTGCAGTATTTTAGGAGTAACGGAGGATCATGCTAACCCATTTGAGGGATATATAGCCCTTAATATACTTAAACCTTAACCACCTTGATATACGGTCAATATAAGAATAAATTCTCTATAAGAGCATGCGCGCGACCATAATTATATCGAGGTAGTTAAGGTTTATATTAAATTGTTGTCTTCAAATGCGCTCCGCTGCGCCTCCAGCGGTGTGTGCTGGGCTTTATTGCATAGGGTAGGTAACACCATATAAAAACGAAAGGAAAGGTACACAACCCTTTCCCTCGAAAGAATTTATATAAATGTTGGGTGAACATTTTAATCATTTACCAGAATAATCATTTACTCGACTAAAACTCGTAAGTAGGTAATGCGAGGTAATAATAGTCCTCGATTAAAATACTTCGTATTCGTAGTAGGTATGTTTGATTCATTCATGTTTGGGCAAGAGCCGCAAGACAATGTTTTACGAGTGACAAAATTAGAAACGTAACGAAGAGGAAGTAGTTATAATATTGATTGTCAGTTGTTTGTTCCAGCTCGGGTCATGTGGTCAGCGAGCCAGGGGCGCGGCACGGCGTGATGCGGTGTGCGCGCAACGACCTCGCCTGGCCGGTGGTGGCGTGCGCGCTGCTTATGGCATGCGCGTGCGCCGACGCCATCGGCGAAAATGGAAGTAAGTTTTTCAGTGTGTTTATTATTTGTTAATGTTATTCAAGTTGCTAAATGTAGGGAATTAAGTAATAAACTCGTCTAATAGGAACCACACTTCGTCATAGTGGGGGATGATGATCTGGCTTTACAAATCGTAATCTCATGAAATATTACGGTACGATTGAAAGCTAGCAATACAGTCGTAATTTTATTTAATAGTTATGTTGCAAGAAAGTACATTGTTGTTACTCATTCATACATGATTGGCACGCGGACAAACATTATACGGATACCCTATATGAAATAAGTACGCAGCATTTGAATCAATAACATTTTTTTGTGTGTAGTGTAAAACACAGTATGCTTCATTATTACTTCACTGTCATGGGTCCAACTTCAATCGAATTGAGTCAGTCATCATGCGTTCAAAAATATTATTAGCACTTTAACTGCACTTTGTCGGTAAGTGATCCCTTAAATGCCACTGTAGATTGATAGCTTAATGAAACCAGTAAGCATGAAACATTAGAATACCGTTAATGAGTTCAATAATTATTGGACCCCTATGTTTTTGTGCACTATTTCCCCGTTTACACATTTGGCGGTGTAGCGCGGTCTGCGTCGCAGTCGCACTCGCGTGCGCGAGTATCGACTATCGTGTCTGCCGCCGTTTAATCCACGAGATAACGAACGACTCGCCTCGATGTGTTGTTTGTTTGTAATTCTCTGTTCGACGACCGACGAGCTAGTGAGGCCTCGTTTAGGAGGCGCCCCCCGTTATCTTGTGAACCGGCCCGAAATTCACTCGACCGTGTAATATGCGCTGTGATATTGGAACATTCCGGACTTGCGAATTTTGAACTTCTCATTAATTTATTGCTTCCATTTTTATTGTAACTAGGACTGAATGCAATTGATATGGGCAAACTAGTGCATTATTACTTAATTGTTTGTTGTTAGACAATTTAAACATTGTTATCCCATGCTCTGCGGTCTGCATTATCTAACATAATATTGCGTTCATTTTGGCAAAGAAATAAAGAATATACCTACTCTCATAAAATATGATGTGTAGATTGTTCCATTATTCCAAATCAGATGTAGAACATTGACAAAAAGTCGAAGCAACAAAAAAAAGGAGCAACGACCGGTGAGAAATTGGGCAAGAATCATCTTAGTTTTACAAATCAATCGTACATTAAGACACATTTTTAAATTACACAGCACGTACTCGTTGTAGCTGCTAAACTCGTACCGTTCCGCGTTCCCGGGTAAGCGGATCCCTAAAAGTCGCCCTTCACATACCTACTAATCTTTTGATTGTATGCCAGATGCTTATGTATCCTACCTTTACTTTCCAGCTGTCGGGTTCATTGACCTCGAAGGGGGACCGCATTCTGACCCTCTATTTCGGAATTTGAAATTAAGTACTTCACTCTCACAGTGGTGATGATGCCCTTTAGGACCTTATACATTTTGTTAACATTAAAAAAATCGTGTCTTCTATGAAGCTAAGTTAAATAATTATACCTACTTTTAATTTCTATAAAACACATAATAATATCAGCCATTTTTCCACTGACAAACATGTAACTCGTTTTGTAAATTCATTGTATTTGATTAATTCATTCATTATGCGAGTAGTAGTTGTGTTACAAATAATTACTAAAGGTACAATTGTTAGTGGCATTGAATAACATAATGTTGCAACAGACTATTGTCATAGATAAGTATGTTTTACTGTAAAAATGTAGACGTAATGAGGTAATTAAGAGCTCAAACAACGAAATAGACACTAAGTGTTTAAAATTGTTTTTTAAACACAGGAAAAAAGTGGAGAGCAACCTTAAGACGACACGGCCATGAGTCGACCGAAAACCAGGCAGTTAAATGAAAACACACTGATTATTTTGGCAATATTACCATTATCTCTACGATATTATTATATAAATAAGTTCAGAATATGACGGTTTAATAAACTTAAACTCAATTACGCATACAACTATCGCTGTTATTAGAATACAATTATCGGTTCATTATGAAATATTCATAAGTTTGTAGACGTGCAGATTACTCTGGTTAAATTAATTAGCATGTGGCGTACTCACCTACTTATCGCATTTGCATGAGATAGGTTCGTTATCAGTTGGGAGGAACAGGGTCTGCAGTGCTCCACAATGCTTTTGTTTTATCTTAACAAAGTAATTGAATTATTCGCTTATCTCTTCTTAGCTATTCGGGTATTGGTGACATTGAACGCATGTCTCATCGGTACCGTTGCTGTTTCATTTAATTGTGCGTGCGTGACATTTCTTTTGACTGCCTCGTAATTTTTTTTTTAAATAAAGTATGTGATTGTAGCACTGGCCTTAATATAGTCGAGGTCAGTGGATAGCAGGCGAATACAACGTAAGTAAATAAAAATCATGTAAAATAATGTTCATGATAGGGACTGGCTATGGAGATGTGAACCCTTGACACGGCCAGAAGGTGTCGCGGCAGACCTCGTTGGAGATGGCGGGAAGAACTGAATAAAACCAATGTACAGCTGGTCTACGTAGCCAGATCGAAAGAATTGGTTTTCATTGGGAGTTTGGGAGTAATCTGTAATGGATGATAGAAAACAGTAGCAACATAAGTAAATAATGTGTAATTTAACTAAGTTGATCCTGATCAACCTATGTAGTTTCAGTTTTTGATTTTTTCTTATTACAACTTACACCTTGCAAAATAATTAAGTACATTCTAACTCTAACTGAAATCTACCTTTTTGATCAGAAAACTGGTACTGATTCCTTCATAAATGTCAAGTTACGAAATCGGTAAAACGATTAACATTACAATATAGGTTTGTAATTATTTATAACGAGACCGCCAATCGGCGCCTTACTTTATCTAAGCTATGAAATCGGTGTTCAACGAAACTAGGCCGTAACACAACAGAATTTCTAGAAGTTTTGTATTCTACACACCTAGCTGAAACACTGAAAAAAGCCAATGACTCAATAGCAAAACATTTCTTTGAAATATGATTTCACACAAACACGTATTTATTTATCAACATAATTGCCTGTGTGTGAACTGTGTTGCGTGGATTCAGAATCCTGAAAATTGATAAGTAAGGTTCTCACAAACAAACACCTGTGATAAGTGAAATCTTTGGCGCCTTGATAAGCTTTATCAGAGTTTGTTTATTTGTGTAATTTAGTTTGTTATTTTCATGCTGATCTGAGCCTGAGAATGAATATATAAACGGCCAAGCGCGTGTCGGACCACGCGCAGCATCAAAAGGTTTCGTAGTAGGGGTGAGTTTATTTACGAATACACACGCACATGCATGGCGATGTTTTGTTTATACTGGCCGTCCCGACGCGACGGACGACGCGAACGCGGCGATTCCGTAATCTGTGATGTACCTATATGTAAGTAATGTAATAACAATTAACTATTTTTAGAAAGTAGATCTAAAAATAGCCTAAGTGATGATTGCATTAGATTCCATGAGAGCGTAGGTATGTTGTACTAGGGCAGCTATTTGTAAGCGATAATATGAGGATGTGTGATGCTCTCACAAGACGTTAGTAAATCGTAAAGATAATTACTAACCTGCCGCTCGAATGCGCTTATGATAACAAAGTCAATGACTTTTCACTAACGTCTGTACTCATTACTGGGATATTATCAATCCGCTGTGTTATTGTGCATGAATGTCAATTAAAAGTTAAAAGTGGACCCAACAATTACCCACGATACTATTTAGATAAGTCGGTAATAGGCTCTAGTAACCGGATGTTATGAATACTTATGATAATGCCCAAATATTTGTTAATAGGCGGTGCCATTAACATATTTTCTACTTGATTATATTATAACTAGAATGTTGTTTTTCTATAGTGTTATCTGGTTTGTAGGAAAATATAACCATTATGCATATTTGATTAAGTAAGGTTTCCATACGAATTTACTAGGCTAGGAAATTATAATTATTACTGAATTACCCTGATGCTATTTTCAAGTGAGAGGATGCCATAACGCAGGCGTCGCTGTCGCCTCTCGCCGCTGACAAATACTTCGGTCAGACACAATATCATAATACTGCTCATTCTTTCGTCAGAGCAGCCGCAACACGAATCCCATTGTCTGCTTAAATCGATACTTTGTGGGAAACACAATGTTTATTATTATTATTGCACGGTATAATGTTACTAGTGAATACGTCCGTCGATCCCTAGTAATATCTATGAATGCAAAATTATGCATTATGTGTGATTGAAACGTCTGCGTTCATATCTGCACATGCAGCATTTATCACTTATTCAAAGAAGACCTAGGCACGTGTATAGGTACTACCCATAATTTTCCAGTCCTGGTACAAGCCCCATAACCCACTGAAGCCACCCGCAGCATTTTATGTCACTAGGACACCATGGCGACGGCGTCGCAACCAGAGCATACTGCCTAATAAATATCGCTGGACATTAACACACAGCGCCATCCAGTGCCACACTAAGCAACGAGGCTTGTGTCGTGGACACCAAATAGTTGATATACTACATAAATACTTTTTGTTTGTAAATACATACTTATTATACATATAAACATCCATGACTCAGAAACAAATGTCCATGCTCATCACACAAACATTTGCTCCAACCGGGATTCGAACCCGGGACCCTAAGTACGTAAGGCAGCCTCACTACCACTGTGCCATTCGGGTCGTCAAAATGTATGGATGATTGCGCATTGCGGAACCCAGTGAGGTACCCTCCACAGAGATGATACATTTTAACAGTAGCGTCTGGTTGCGCAGCCAGCCAGTCACTTTTGTCCTGTTCGGCACAAACCCGAGAGTTACATGTAATTATGTAAATGCTTCTGAGAATTTCATAACGTAAACCATTATTAGGTTGTTTATTTCCAAGAACTTTTTGTTAGAGGAAATAATCAAGGATTCTGATGAAAACGAGTTTAGAGAACTACACTTCTACCTACGTAAATAAAATACTAGCATAGAACATATAAATATATAATCACCATGCAGTTCCGAACTCATTTTATAAAATTACAACTTGATGCACGCACGAAAAGGTACAGACTGCTGCAACGACGATTAAAAATTCATTTATATGTGTCTAAGTGTTTTTAAAAATTCCACCCCCAAAGAGTTAAAAAGGGGATAAAGTTGTGTATGGAAAGTCCATAATTTTCGAAGTTAAAATAACAAATTTTATTATCTAGGCGTATGGTTGAAAGCTAACGCAACAGTGTTGTTAGAATTTCAATCCGGGGAGTGAAAAGGGATATGAAATTTTGTTTTTTGAAATTAAAATCACTATTATCACGAAAAGTTACATTATCACGTAAAATAATAGTCCGTAAACCGACTTTACAGACAGCCAGTTTTTTTATAATGATAACGAACCAAAAATTAATCAAACATATTTGGTTGATACTTGCTTTCTACCATATACCTACGTATTTATAATGTTATCTTGAGATTATCAAACTCAAACTCAAAGCATTTATTTCAATTAGACCATTACGGCACTTTTGAATGTCAAAAATACAAAAAAGAAAATCAAAGCTACAGTCCCAGTCACAAGGCATAATAACTTGAGAAAGTACTGTAGTTGCCCATTCCCTAGCGTAGATCTCTATGGAGAAGAACGGGCAAGAAACTCCATGGACACTCTTTTAAAAACAAAATATTGTTACAAAATCTTGGTTACATCTTTAATTTTGAGATTATACATATATGTGAGAACGATGTAGAAAGACGTGCACACTAAGAGCGTCCAGAGTAAAAGATTAGATCAACAGTTTACGAATAAAGTAATTAAAATGAACCTTGGCAGCTAAGAGATGACCAGTCCCAACTGACAGCGCCCGTTCACGAACATGACGCATGTACCGGCGCCATTCAACTCAACCATATTGAAGGGAACTAAATGACCCGACACACCCGCCACCATCAGCGAGACATTTAAGTGAGCATGACATTCTCTCAGCCACCAAGGCATATTCAAGTCAATGAAATATAAATAAATGTAAATGGTGGCTGAACAGTACAAAGTACTCACACATGTGCTATGCAATTATATAATATTATGAACTGGAATCTATATAATGCAAGTATATTTTTACAATCTTCTGCAGCTTCCACAAAACATTAACATGGGAATCAATTCTTCATCTTCTTCTTTACGTGTCGATGGACTCAAATAATGCCCGACCCAAACAATCAATTAATTTGCCCTCCCCCCCCACCTATGGTTGTGGAGCAGGACCAGCATTTAGCCAAGCATTTTTATCATCAATGTAATCCCCCAACTTATAATATGCTTGCCTACATAGTGTGCGTTTTATACAAGATTTAAATTTCGTCTCGTTCAGTTGAAGAATGTGGGGAGGTATTTTATTGTAACATTTCAAACAGTACCCCATGAAAGATGAATCTACTTTAGCAAGCCTGAAACCTGGCTGAACTAGTTGGTCCCTATTTCTAGTGTTATAGTGGTGTCTGTCACCTCTTCTACTGAATAAATGCCGATTTTTCCTAACGTACATGATGTTTTCATAGATGTATTGACAAGGTACTGTCATGATATTAATTTCCTTAAACAGTTCTCTTAGAGAATCGCGTCTACGTAATTCATAAATGGCTCTGATGGCTCTTTTCTGCAGAATAAATATAGACTCGATGTCTGCAGCCCGTCCCCATAGTAAAATACCGTATGACATAATACTATGAAAATAACTAAAATAGACTAGCCTCGCGGTATCAATATCAGTGAATTGACGGATTTTTCTAACAGCATATGCTGCTGAGCTCAGCCGTCCTGCAAGAGATGTTAAATGAGGACCCCATTGTAACCTTGAATCGAGCGTGATTCCCAAGAAAACCGTTTTATCGACAAATTCTAGTTTCTCTTGATTCAATATTATGTCACAATCACTACTTTTGACATTTGGTAGAGCAAATCTAATGCACTTAGTCTTTTTTCCATTTAGTACTAAATTATTGGCGGTAAACCAATTGTGGACCTGCAGTAGGGCGTTATTTACGTCGTCATGATTAGTGGCACGTCTGTTTATCCTAAATATTAAAGAAGTATCGTCAGCAAACAACACCATATGCGGATGGTTGTTAAATAAATGGGGTAGGTCATTAATATACACTAAAAAGAGGAAGGGACCCAATATCGAACCTTGTGGTACACCCATTTTTACTTTTAAACCCATTGAGTTGACTCCATTTATTTGTACCTGCTGCTGTCTATCATTTAAATACGATTTTATTAAACTGAGCGCAAGTTTACCTAAACCGTAATGCTCAAGTTTCAAGATCAGGGTTTCGTGATTTACACAATCAAATGCCTTCGAAAGGTCACAGAAGATTCCTATGGCATCTTGTGCCTCTTCCCACGCAGTAAATATGTGTTTTAATAAAGTGACACCGGCGTCAGTTGTACAACGTCCTTTGGTGAAACCATACTGTTGCTCGTGTAATATTTTATTGGTGTTGAAATGGTTAAGCATTTGATTGAGCATTATCTTTTCAAACACTTTGCTGAAAACCGGCAACACGGATACGGGCCTATAGTTATTGGTGTCCTTACTGTCCCCGGATTTAAAAAGCGGTATTACCTTACTGAATTTCATTAGATCTGGGAAGACCCCTTGATCCACGCACAAATTAAATATTGAGGCTAAATACGGCGCTACAGTCTCAATAATTGAGGTACAAGCTTTGATAGACATACCCCATAGATCTTCCGTTAATTTGATCTTGATTTGCTTAAAACCTTTTATGACTGTTAAGGGGTTTATATGCTGAAATTTAAATTCATTTGGACAGGCTGAAACGTTCGCTTTCAATAAATCAATAGAGAGCAAGGCAGAGGAATTTAAGGTTTCTGTAGTTTTAAGTGGGATACTGGTAAAGAAATTTACAAATTCTTGAGCAACTTCATTGTTGGAGCTCACAAGGCCACGCGATGTCTTTAGTGTGAAGTCATTACCTTGTTTTTTATTTCTATTTGTTTCATTGTTGATAATTTTCCAAACCGTCTTTATTTTGTTGTCGGCTGATTTAATCTTGTTGCTAATGAATAAGGATTTGGCTACCTTGCAAGTGTTTTTAAAAATTTTCGAGAAAGTAGCAACATATTTATTAAAAGCTTCAGTGTTGATGTAAGGCTTAAGGCCGTACAGCTCAAACAATCGTTCCCTACTTTTCCTAATACCTTGTGTTGCCCAGTCACTGAAAATAAATTTTGGGCCAATAGTTTTAGATTTCTTTTTTAAAGTATTATTAAATTCGGTGTGCACTACCGAAAAGAATTCTTCATAAAATACATTTACATTGTTTCTAATATGACCCGGTATACTTAACTTGTTAATTAAATTATTATTAAATTTGTCTAGATTGCTGGGTGTTATTTGTCTAGTTTGTATCTGAATTCTTTGTAATTGTATATTGTACGCGAAAGTAACGGTCTGACCACTATGATCTGAAGGCAGGTAATTTACGATGGATTTATCTAAGTAATCGCAGCAACAAAAAACATTATCGATACATGTAGCAGTATTTGTAGTAATTCGAGTTGGTTCTGAAAACACATTTGACAAATTAAATGATTTAAAGAGACTTAAGAATCTACTGCTAATCACATTATTCTCTATGATATTAACATTAAAGTCACCACAGATAATTATTGGTTTATTACCAGTTACAAGTTTTGCCAAAGCATCTTCCATTACTGACTCAAAGATAGAATAGTTCAGGTAATTAGGGGGTCTGTAAACGCACACTATTACATGCTTATCCAGCTCAACACAAGACAATTCAATGCTATGTTCAACCGATAGACCGACTATATCATTACGCGACTTAGATTTAATACAATTTTTGACTAGGATTAATGAACCCCCACGCATCTTAGATTTTCGGTTAAAGCAACTGCTCACATTGTAATTCTCATAATTTATTTGCATTACTTCATAATCTTTCATCCAATGTTCAGTAAAACAGATAATATCAAACTTAGTTTTTTCTAAAAATAGTTCTATTTCTAGTAGTTTGGAAGAAAGTCCCTGAATATTCTGGTGAAACAATTTTAAGGAATTCTGCTCAGCCCCTTTTTTACAAACAATTGATTGAGAGCTAGAAGATACCTCGAAGTTGACGAGATTAACTAAATTGTCACTCGTACCTTCTATTGTCTTAGTGACTAGTTTAAATCTAAGCTAATATTTGTATAATTACAATTAGTATAATTACTAATTTCTGTAGACCTATTTACAAAAAACTGCGACATACCACTTATGTCTGAGTTTATAATAAAAGCTAATAGCCGAGCTATTTGACGTCTAAAACTAATAGGCAAGTACGCATTGTTCCTGGTTGACTTCAATTTCTGAACGAAACTGTTAGTGTCGAAAAATATCAACCTGTCACTATAATGACTAACTAAAAAATGCACATGATTGTTTAATTTATGGATATAATGATTTTGCTTGCTAGACAATTTCTTAAAGTACGGGAATGCGCACAGAATAATTTTCTTACATTTTAGTTTTAACAGTTGAGTGACATTGTCAGTGATATCGTCAATTTTTACGTTCGAACTATTACCTACAAGTACAGTTACTATGGCATTAGGATCTAATTCCTTCCGAGTTATGGATGACATTATGTGGTTGTATGAAGCCTGAGGTGTACAATAATTTTGAGAAGAATGACTCAGATTGTTACTAATTAATTTTCCTAAACCTATTCCTAAACCATCTGAAAACATAATGGAGCAGTCACAATGTGTACTACGAGAGGGAGAACTGCATTCTGTTTGTCCTACCTGTGATGAACCTTGTACAATGTCTGGTGAATTTTGAATGGGGAAACAGTCCCGAGCACTTCCTAACCGGGACGGGTCCTCCGTTTCCTCAGGCAGGATAGTGTCAGGGCAGAATTCCCTTTGTGATGTACATTGAGTGATGTTGGTTATCATGTCTACGCAGTCAGCATTACTATTACCACTATTGACTAACTCGTTTGCAGCAAGGATATGTTCCTTAATTTGTTTTTGAGATTTCACATACATGGAATAACATGATTGTAGTTGACGCTCTAGTACTTGAATCTCAGACTGTAAGTTTTGAGTGTCTATTTCATAAAAATTCTTACTGTCCTCTAATTTAATTTGATAGTTGTTTAACTTCTTTATGAGAAAAACACGTTCTTTTCTTAGTTTAATATTGTGGGAAATGTGTTTTTGTTGTTTTTTAAATTTATTGCATTTCTTTATAATTCTATTAAGTTTTGCATATTTCTTTATTTTATTTTGGCTTACCTTGTAACTGCTACAATTATATTTCAGAATAGAATCTTCAGTAAGATCTATTGTTGTTAAAGAATGTGGGTTGCAATTTGAGTTTAATAATTGATTATAAAGGTGATCTGTTTCCCTAACCTGAGTACATTCTCTTTCTTTCTGAAACTTAATTATTTGTCTGTTAGCATGAAGCAGTTCATCTTCTAAGTCCCTAACCTTACATAAAGCCGTCTCATAATAGTTACTACAGTCATTGAAACCATCTGTGACCACCCGCAGTTTGTCCCGTTCATCAACAACATCTGTGTATTGTTGGTGCAGGTCCACTAGCTCCCGTTTCAAGCTTGTGTTTTTCTGAACGACTTTCTCGATTTCGACCTCGTGTTCCTCTCTATCCAATAACAGCTGCTGACATTTGCTGTTTGCTGCGTTAAGTTCATCAAGGGCCGTTCTCAACTTAGCCTGCAACTCCTGGGTAGTAGCCTTACGGGTCATCACAGGCATGGTTTCAGGGAATAGAACTGAAAGTAGAAGTGCAAAGAATGGTGAGAACTAATTGGATGGACAAAATTAGGAAAGCTAGAGAAATGAAAGGAGAAAATGAAAATAGTCTGGAATATGTGATTACTGGTAACTGAGGTAGGCTTATAAGTCTGACACAAGATACTTCAATAAAATGAATACACTATGTTGAAAATATTGATTCCTTGTCCTTTACTTTTTTCCTAAAGTGGGTAGGACTCTTAGTTTAAAATTATGGACTTAACTGACTATAAATGCCAAAATTTATAAAGAATAACCAACGTTCTTTACTGTTTTGTATTAAAGTTGATTAAATAGATAGCTAGTTACTATATGAACTTATTACAAACTACACAAATACTTATTCAACAAGTGATACCTGACACTGAACATTATTTCAACTACAAAAAAGTGCCAGATTAACCAGAATAATGAACTTATTGCTCCATGAGAGCTTTTAATTAACTAATGTGAGCGAATTATTTATTAAAAAGAAACAATTATACTCCCCAGAGATCCGTAGGAACATCAGCTGTTTGTGAAATTATAGGTTACCGGTCGAGGTAGGCAACCAAACACTGTTTTGCAGTGTATTTTTGCATGAAAACATTAAACCTGGGTATTTATACACTTATTTGATAATTAGTTATAAATTGACGAGTTTTTTACACTTAAAAATTAATTAAAACTAATTTTAAAATACGGAGGAAAATTTTGACAAGTCACTCAACCAGTGTTGCCACAAATATAATCTACTGTAAAGCCTGTAGTTCAGTGCAGTGTATCTGTACATGACCTACCGCACTCGGTAGGTTATCGTGCGATTCTACCGCTACTCGTCTGCGACTCCGCGGTGACCGACTGCCGAGGCTGAGGTGGCCGAGGTGAGGTTTGAGCTCCAACTCTGCTCGAATTTCACTTCATATAAACTATATCTACACTAATATTATAAAGAGGAAAGATTTGTATGTTTGTAATGAATAAACACAAAAAATACTGCGCCGATTTCAAAAATTTGATTTGATTCGAAAAATTCTTTCAGCAATGGATAGCTACATTATCAGCGAGTAACGTAGGCTATATTTTATCCCCATACTCCCACGGGAATACCTCGGGTGAAACCGCGAGACGTCCGCTAGTTACTTATATCCAGATAAACCTACGTGGCTATTCGTTATTGTCCACTATTGCTAACTTATATCAGTATGCAACACCTGATTACCAGTTATCGTTTCAATTAGTCCATTAAAATCGTCATCTTCTTGCTTTCATTGTATGAATGCACATTGCGTAATTGCACCCAAATAATTCTAGGCTTGTGTCCTGAAAAAATCTAATAAGTCCGTCAGTTAGATTATCAAAAAATATTTGACACGTATTTTTTTTTTTGTTACGAAAATTGACGAAGACACGACGTTTTCAAATTCTCAATACGTCACGCCGTGCTATAATCTTTAGTGCGTTGTGACGTCACGAGCCCCCACCCTCGAGTTTTGATGCGTTTTATCTTTGTCAATATTCATTGATTTACAAAAACAAAAAAATACGTGTCCATTATTTTCCAATACTCTAACTGACGGACTAAATAAATTTGCAATTTATTGATGGTGGAAACTAGCCTATTACATTAGCAGGTCAGTAATCCAGGACCTATCTTCATCTCTCTGCCCTTGTACCATCTACTTGGGGTCGGAGTAACACGTTTTCCCCTTCCATGCTCCCCTGTCAGACGTCACTGTATTATTTACTTCTTTCTCTTTCGTATCATTCCTCACACAATCCATCCATCTTTTCTTTGGCCTTCCTCTCCCTCTCCATCCATCAACATACATGTCTATCACTCTTTTATTTCTCCTCATTACATGTCCATACCATGACAAACGACTCCCTTTCAATTTTTCTGTAACAGGTGCTACTTTCAAACTTCCTCCAAACTATACTCCTTTATCCATTCTTGTCACACCACACAACCATCTCAACATTCTCATCTCCGCTACATGCAATTGTTTTTCATCCATCTTCTTTACAGCCCAGCATTCTGATAAATAAACGACTCCAGGACCTAGGTAAACATAAATGTTAATTATCTAACAATATGTTATCGCATTGTGTACATCGGGTTTACTACGTTGTATAACATTGTATATAAGCAACGTTACGTAACTACATCGTTGCATACTATCTGTCGGACATGGCTTACGGTGATAACGTCGGCTATAGTACGCAGATCGGCGAGGGCGACCATCTGATAGAGCGTGACCTACCGCATTCAGTCTCCGAGTACGTCGGCTAGTACACTAGCACGTGCTTCGGTGAGAGTGAACATGTGGACCCCACTTGTACAAAGTGAGTGAGCATTCGGAACTCAAACATTGTCGGTTGAAGGCCGCTGCGTGACAGATATGATCTATGATATTGTTGTATGGCCTTACTTTGAGGTCGTTCAGTGACCATAATACACTAATTTATAGGTGGGAAAAGTTAAATTGTAATTAATTGCCTTTGAGTATCCATTTCGTCGAAGAGCCGTCAACTTTTTAGTGTAATTAATGATGTATGTGGGCAGGTACAGCATTATGCGGACAATACATTCCGAATGAAACACCTGTTTGTGTCCTTTGCTTATTTTGGGAATTAATGTTTATTTAAGTTGCAATTAATAAAATATGATGTCTTTTCTGATAAGTTACTATTTATTTCTAGTGTTTTAAGATGTTTATAAACATTTTCACGTAGATGATACAGTGCAGAGACTATTATGATTTATATTAATTTATTTAAACTTCATGTACAATAGTAAAAAACTAACTCCTTGTTAACGAGAATTTAAATAATAAATTGATACTAATACACATTATACAGATAAAATAAACTAATAGATATGAGTGTGTGTGTGTGTGTTATGTATTTAAAGCTTTATTAATTCCACACAATCAAATGTAAATTAAAAATTACTTAAGATAAAATAAACAAAAAATCATCATTAGATAAAATTAAGTTTCATTATAATTTTCATAAAATCTTTATAATTTGTAATTACACGGTTTTACAAATATTTTTTGAGTAACATTCAATCTGATATTGAGCTGAAAATTACAAAAAATAAAGAAAATAACCTACCCTGGCTCTAACTTGGGTAGTATAGAAGCAATCATGGTGTCTCGTAGACATACAGCAATTATACCAATTAAAGACTACTTTACCAACGTACTCGTAATTTGTTGAAAGTTATAAAATTCATTTTTTTAAAGTAAACGTTAGTCTCCTAAAACCGTAGCTACAACAGTTCAGGTAGGGTGCTCGCCCTACTGCCCTATCTCAAAATTCCACCCTGTACATTTTTTATTTGAATAATAAACTAATAAATAAAATAATAAAAATCAGGTTGTTTTCTTGAAGAAGCAGGAAGATATTACTGCAGTTACATTGCGTAACACACTCGGACTTAATCACAGTTCTATTGCAACCTAATTGTTTTATGAGGAGAACAATGAATCCATTTGTAAAGACTTCTTTGTAGTAAAAGTTACGTTTAAAATGTATTGACGGAATCTGAGACAAAGGATGTTGTCATACATAATTATTTAAAACCTGCAACGCACACTTTTTTATCCCTGTTCGGACTTCGTCCGGCCTTGTCATTTGTCCTGAAATATTTGAGCTTATGGGATTTTTTGTAAATTAGAAAGTTAAATTTAATGTATTGTATACTTTATGTATTGCATGTATATTCAACACAATGTAAATTGTTCACGAATAAAAAAATAAAAAAAATATATACTTATAAATATTTACTGAAAAGATTTCGGTCGATTCTAAAAATGACATTACCTATGTTTCTTGTTTTTAACGATGGTAGGTATGTACATCAAACATATAACAGCTCTGAGAAAAATAACAGGTGAGAAGTAAAGATAGTCGACTGATTCATACTAAATTAAATGAATAACAGTACCTGCTGAAATCGTGTCTCTTGGCCACCGCGCGCCTGTGCGGTGCGGAGCTGCGGATTGGCGAATGCTGTGCCGGCGCCGGACTGAGGCGCTCTACTAAATGTGAACTTATTATTTTATGATTCATTTAAATCAATAAATATCGCTGGACATTACACACAGCGCCATCTAGTGCCACACTTAGCAACGAGGCTTGTGTCGTGGACACCAGATAGTTGATATACAACATAGATACTTTTTTGTTTGTAAATACATACTTATTATGCATATAAACATCCATGACTCGGAAACAAATGTCCATGCTCATCACACAAACATTTGCTTCGACCGGGATTCGAACCCGGGACCCTAAGAACGTAAGGCAGCCTCACTACCGCTGCGCCATTCGGGTCTTCGTAAATAAATAAATATCGTTGTTATTCCAACATGCAGTTTCAAGGTTTCCCCTTCCCGACTGTATCGTGATTCGTGCGTAAAAATGATAATTTTTAAAATAAAAATGTTTGTGCTCTGATAACCGATAGTGCCGTTGCATACTCTCGCCGTGTGCACCACATGCCGATGGAGCGACGTGGCTGTTCTCGTGCTGATGCTGGTATGGAGGAATTATGAAAGCGGTACACAACGAACACAGTCACGCTAGGTCCATAATCATCTAGAAATAATAAATTATCAGTCTAACTTAAAACAAACGATAAAAGGAAAATGACACCCGGTAGTGTTTCAGCCAAGTTCGCATCGCACATGGGCGACACAACAGCCGTTGTGATAAACATATTACACGAACTACGCTAACTAAGTACTATTCTAATTAAACAGATCCGGAAAAGTTGTTATCAACTCTCTGAATCTTATCACTTAGTATGTAGTGAGAAGAGACCCGTTCCGGAAAGCAAAGTGGCGCAGTTTCCCGATCAATGCTTCATCACTACATCGATTCCAAGACCAAGATTTCTGTTTGACTATTAATGATATGCCACATCGTTTTTAAGTTTTTAATACATTAGTACTGTTTTTATTTTATTTAATACAAAACAGGTTGGAATTTGAAAGATGGGGCATTAAACCTGCCCTCTAAAAGTTGCGAATAGTCTAAAACGGTAAAGGTACGTAAAATGGTCTTACGAAGACTATCCGTAACTTTGGAAAAATTTAGTAGTCACTAGTCAGCCAGTCCGCAAAAAAATTGGCAGTTTTCACAAAAACTTTTTTGGACCCCAATGGATCCTGTTTCTTAGAAGGATTAAAAACTCTGTGGTACTGAGGTTACCGAACTATAAAAATCAAACACAACAAACTTTTCCCATACATTTAATAGCTCGCTAGTGTTGAAAAATAATACTAGTAAGTAATAGTAACAAACAATATGACCTAGGGTGATCATCGAATAAAATGAAAAAAAAAAAAAGAAACATTGATTATTTCATCGATTTCACAAGCTCCGGTCAATTTGTTATACTTGTCGAGACCGAGAGACCGTGACTTTGATATGTTAATCATTGATTCATTATACATACATAGAATGGATTATAATTTAGTTGACCCCAGCTGCGATTATGAGCACTGACATTTACTTTTAATAAAAGTTGCCATGTTCCATTTATCGAAAGCTTATGTCCTGTCGAAAAAGCTATTTGGTTTACAGTTTATCCCAAAAATTACATTGTAAAATGTAAACCAAATAACTTTGTCTAAAATAAGAAAACAAAAAGTACAAAAGTAAAAAAACAAAAGTACTTTTTAAAGAATTTGTTTTTATTTTTGTAAACCTTTTATATGAAGTCCTGCTGTCATCAATTTCTCAATGTAAACATGTTTGCTAACTTCTGCATTATTTGAAATTTTGTGATAATCAAATTAATCATTAGCTAATCACAAAAACACCTTTCTATAGTAGTGAGAGTTCACGGCACGTGCAAACTATTCAATTACTTAAGTAGGTAGTTGTACTGTGTAGGTAATTAATTATTTGCTCTAACCGTGCATTTATGCAGTTTAGGTAAAATATATTTATATACTGTATTTATTTAATCAATTGCTTGTAAACAGACAAAGTTACAACATACAGAACATACTATTACAAAAGTGTCGAAGTCTCGCTGACCGTTTCTGTTCATCGGTTGTTGTGTTGTTTTTTAGGGTTCCGTAGTCCTGGCAAGGAACCCTTATAGTTTCGTCATGTCCGTTTTAGGGTAGCTCCCATACATGTGAAGTGGGGATGAATCTATCCCATCGTGTGGGGTATCGTTGAATAGGTCTTTTAACCTTACTTAGGGGTTGCTAATTCTATTTTTCGATTTAATGCTCCATTTACGAAACATTAAACTTCAAAGTGCAAATATTTGTTCCAGTAGGGCTTCCCCCTCTAAAAGCTAAAGCTTTTAGAGGTGGGACGCCCTACTGGACTGGCCCTGCTGCTTTGAAAAATCTGGAAACATTCATGATGATAGTACATTTCATGAACTTTAAAGGAAAACTATAGCAGTTAAGATAACTTTATTAGTTTAGCAGCAATAGTCGTTGAACTTGGGTGTTGGATAATTTTGTACCAAATACAAAATCATTAGAATAAATCCTCTAAAGTGACTAAGATGAAGTATTTGCTGTAGTTGCTGAACTGATATATTTCAAATTTGATCTACTATATCCATTGAAATAAAATATCTATTTTTAATTATTTTTTAGGGACCTCAACAGGTAAAAAGGAACCCTTATCAGATCACTTTCTTGTCCGTCTGTCCATCTGTCACCACCGATTTTCTCAGGAACGGGTGGACCTAGCAAGTTGAAATTATACCAGATACTGAGGTCTATAGTCCTTATTAGGTGTATAAAAATCAAGGTCCTGAGTCAACATGATAAAAAGATATGGCAAATTTAGATTTTCGCAAAAAATTGTAAGTACCAAAATTTACCTTAATTTTCAACTTTTTATTATTTTTCGGAATTTTCCCTTTACTTGTGCTGTAAGACCTTGCTTCTACCCAAAATTGACAGTTCTAGGTCAATCGGAAGTACCCTATAGGTTTTGGGTCGAAAACCTAAATGGTAATTCCTGTTGACCTAGAATCACGAAATTTGGCAGGAAGCAATGTCTTATAGCACATGTAAAGGGAAAAATCTGAAAACCGTAAATAATGTGTAGTTTAATAAAAAAAAGCAATTTTACTATTACAAATTTATTATTTGCGGTTGGTGCAATAGCCGTTTCATGGGATCGAACAGCAAAGTTAAGTTTGTTCTTTAAACAGTTTGTATGGAACCCTCGGTGCGCGAGTCCGACTCGCTCTTGGCCGTTTTTTATTATTAACGGGCTACTACGGAACCCTACACTGCGCGGGGCCCGACACGCACTTGGCCGGTTTTACATCTATTGGTTGGCGTCCATTGGTTGTTGCAAATTGTTCATCGTCTGCACAGGCCTTTTTTTTTCGAATGGGAAATTATTAAATGACTCCTGCTCTGCATGGGCGGAGCAGGAGGGAGTGTCAGACTTTTACTGACACCCATCCATGTTCATCATGACATCTCTTTGAGGTGCGCGTGGAATACAACGCGCCGTCGTCGACACGGCCTGTCGTCATAAGACGGACGGACGGCGAGCTAGCCGAAAGCTCACCGCCTACGGTGGCTAGGGGCCACCACGTATGGCTCCCGACGCGCGACGCGCTGTGCGTCTCCCGCGGCGGCCGGGACGTGAGGTTCTCTCCCTCTCACGGTTCGCCCGCGCCACCTCCTTCGCTAGCATGGCTGCCTCGCAGAAGGAGGTGACGGCTTCGAAAAAGTGTAAGGCTGCACAGGCCCTTACACTTATTCTGGCCTAGCTCTCATCCACCAACGTCTGTTGCGATACTGAAATTCATTCGAAAAAGTACACCAGCTTTGTATGGATTATAAAACTATGCCTTTAGTTTATATCATTATTTATCAACAACTTAGTTAGTCAGGAAATGCAATATAAAATCTTTATGACCAACACTCAGTCATTCTGTAATGAGTGTAGGTAGATTACATGGTAATTATACAAATGGTGTTGTTTATTCATAATTTCGAATCGACGTCACAGCGTCCAGGCCGCCGCCGCGCCGCGGGAGACGCCCCGGGCGTCACCGGGCCACCGTAGGCTCGGGCCTGTGGACGGTGGGCTATGGGCTAGCTCGCCGTCCGTCCGTCTCATGACGATAGGGTCGATAGGCCGTGCCGACGGCGCGTTCGTGTTCCAGGCGCGCCTCAAAGAGAGTCAGCATAAATGAAGGGGTCCGTAAAGACCGATGCCTGCCGGGGTTGCGGGACTGTTCGAACACAAAGGGCGATGAAGGAACATGGATGGGTCAGTAAAAGTCTGACACTCCCTCCTGCTCCGCCCAGAGCGGAACAAAAAAAAAAGGCATTCGAATCGGCGATGGTAAATGCCGTGGCTAGGTCGTCTGTCGGCAGTCGGCTTGGCTCGTGGAATGCGCTCAGAATGCACACCGGTGCAGATTGCTAGCCGGCCACCTCTTACCTCGCGCACTGTCCTCGACTCCTTGCCACTTGCGAACCGTCAACCGGTTCTTGAACAAGTATTACGGGCTTTACCATATGTAGTACAATTTAAATGACAACATACTTAGATTTTGTGGGACTAAACCTTTAAACCTAGACGCCAGTGGAAGTATAAATAATGAAAGTCTTAAAATGAATTATAAAAGCTGAATAAAAATAGTTCTGAAACTTATACTTGGGTAATAATAAAGTAATGGATTTTCATTTTCATTACTAAACAGACAGTCGGGAACACAATGTCCTTTTTATTTGAGCGTATAGTAAGTAGGTACCTACTCTATTTGTGAATTCTCAAGATTTTGTCATCTGATTTGGTTAGTAAGTACTAATAAGTAATAAATTTATTGATATTAAACCTACTTAAATAAGTTCTATGATATGAACGCTCTCTACATAGTCTTGTATTCGTACAAGCAGTAGGCAGATACTCCCTGTGTAAAACGGAATATTGAGTAAATGGAGTGATGATTTAACTAATAAGACCCACTTTTTGATTTGAGTATTTTTGATTAAAGAACTAGTTGCAATGTGGCATTCGAAATTCAAAATTGTCTGTTTTTTCAATTGGACGTTCGGAACATGAAAATCTCTTTAGATTGCACATAATATTTTCCATCATACTAACGATGACGCGGGAAAGTTTCACGGAGGTATCACGTTCACGTCATAGCTAAATAATTAAACCTAAACATTGAGTACAATCACCGAGAGACAACAGTGATGGCAACGCGACGCCACGATGACGACGTTTATTTGCACAGCATGACGTCTGCTCTACGCAATGTTCCCATTAATTTATAGTTGCAAGTAACACACGTATATTTTCAATGTAACGAAGAAAGATAAACGTTGATCTTATTTTTTTCACATATTGCTGCTGATAAGGTATGCTCCGATATGACATGAATAATAATCATTTTATCGATGAAATCTGTTACGTCGGCAATGAGCAGAAATTTGTATGCTGAATGATAAAACAACAAATTTCCTTAAATTTAATTAAATCAAAACATCCTTTTTTCTTATCGTATTACAGCTACAGCTGCAGGTTGTATGTAAAAGAAGAGAAAGTACTAGTAATTAAAACAATATGAAGAGGTAAAGGTATAATAAACTAAATACAAAATAATTTGCGTCAGCTATGCGTAAATAACAGCAAATTGGTTATTTAGTTGTATCAACTTGGTTATTTTTCTGAATGTTTGATTATTTTGGTTCTGTTAAATCGTAATAATTGAAGATAGATTATTTCCGATCTAAATTCAACAAACAAGATGAGTAGTGAAGTGATGGTAATTTCGTATTATAAGATCAGCTGATAAATTATGGAAATGAAATCACGGGCCGCGGCGCGGGCATGACGCTCGCGCTCGCCCGCTTGGGGCCTCTATCTTCAAAACAACACTTGTTGCGGAAATAGCGACGAAAAGCGTTTGCTCGTCGTGTCGTGACACTCGACGCGGACACCGGCACGGCACGTTCACCTCGCTCTGCGCTCAGCTGCTAAGCCGCATGTCACCCTCACCAGTCCTACATAGGACTACCGCGTGTGCGAATGCGAACACTCACCATCTTAACCGTTCTTAAAACAAATCGAGATGATGATTTCCCTTGTGAATATTTGATAAGCGATTTTCCATTCAACATTTCAAAAACATAAAACGTGAGCTCGTTAAAGGGCCGCGGCTCATTAGAAGTAAAATATTGTAAATAAACTAACTCATTCAATTAAACATTAGGTACTGTTTGATAACGCTAAGGTGAATCCTCTAAACTTGCCCGGCAGGTATTGACTAGATTGATGATTTTAATGAATATAATTGTGTAAAAACAATATTTATTACGGTCGCAAATCAATCAATCATCAAAATACAACCAGAAAAGCTTCTTCTTCATTTGGCGCTTTCGCCTAAAACTAAGCAGAGTTATTTCCGATTTTATATACATATTTCAAGTTAGATTTTTACTTTGCAGCATTCTTATCAATGTTTTCATAAAATTTCCATCATCTAAAAAGAGAATTCAAATATTATTAATATCCTTTGCTATTACTCATTAGCGAGATTTCGGAGATTCATTTATCGCCTTGTTTAATGTTCACATGTTTTGGGCAGAGAAATCAAAACAAATCGTCATTTGGCCTCGTCAAACAAGATAGTTACGTAGCGCGTGCGAAGCGTGATAAAATTAGCCGATACACTGACATTGAACGCAAAAACAAAGTGGAGCGAACTTCGCGCATGCGCTCAGGTAATCAGATGTGGGGCAGTTTTAGCAATCGCATTGCTAATGACCGCGCGTGTATGGAGCAAGAGAGGCCCATATCGGGGGTCCGCTACAAATACTTATCCATACTAATTGGAACGAGCAAAGATGACGACTGTCATCGGTCGTCGACCGCGCTACCTTAGTGAGTGGAGGATATCTCTGAGGTTGTTAGCCTGATGAAGATGGCGCCGACCTTCCCACTGCTCGGCTAATGCCTTCGGAAGGCTGTGGTCGGCGGGGCCCACCCGCTACCTGATCCTGTATCCGACACGCGCTGTTACTCCCATTAACACCTGGCCGGATACTTCATTAACCAAACAATTGTGCATTTTGCTATCTGTAATTCTGTATAATGTTGTTGATCTTTGACAATATGTTGTGTACTCATGAATTCTATCGCTGAAACGTTTTTTAAGTGACTTTTAACAGGCATCGCATTGCAGTAAAGTGCAGCAAATCAGAATATTAATGACTAGCGGACGTCACGCGGTTTCACCCGCGTAGTTCCCGTTCCCGTGGGAGTACGGGGATAAAATATAGCCTATGTTACTCGCTGATAATGTAGCTCTTCATTGCTGAAAGAATTTTTCAAATCGGTCTAGTAGTTTTTAAGTTTGTTCGTTACATACAAAAAAAAATATAAATCTTTCCTCTTTATAATATTAGTATAGATGCACTCTGCCGAAATCGCTTGTACGGGCCGTCAACACGCACTTTAGCACTCCATTTGTTTTTGCTCCATGGGAAAATTAATGACGCATACTATTTAAGTATCTGGTGGTTGCATTTAAAACATTTTAATAAGTTCATCATAAATGTCACCATGCTTCTATTATTTATAGTAAATTCGAACGTAGCTCGGTCTGTCTGTTATCAAACCAATGAACGGATTTCGATAAAATGTAATCTTGAAAACCCTATAACAACCCCGACCCACCCGACCCGTGAATCCAACCCACCACCACATGTTCAACCGTCCAGTAACGCCTACGGCCAATAGACCAACGATACAGTAAGGGGAAAACTGACCTTAATACTAATATGTATATAATTTAGGAAAAACGAAAAGAGCTTGGAAGATTTTTGTATGAAGCGTGGCCGGATCAACTTCCGCCATTTTGTTTTTAATTTCAAAGGTCCTATAGGGCGCCACTGGTGAACATGACGTGCTCGGGCTTGGGTACGGTATTTTTGTAATAATTCTGTGAATACAATTTCTTTACGTTAGCAAATCAGTCAATGACGACCCGAATGGCGCAGCGGTAGTGAGGCTGCCTTGCGTTCTTAGGTTCGCGGGTTCGAATCCCGGTAGGAGCAAATGTTTGTGTGATGAGCATGGACATTTGTTTCCGAGTCATGGAAGTTTATATGTATAATAAGTATGTATTTACAAACAAAAAAGTATAAATGTAGTATATCAACTATCTGGTGTAGACGACACAAGCCTCGTTGCTTAGTGTGGCACTAGATGGCGCTGTGTGTAATATCCAGCGATATTTATTTATTTAATCACCACGTACAATAATAAAAAAAGACTGCACGAGTGCTCAAACCAACGGATCAGATATGTAAGGTATTCCCACAATTAAGTAGTTATACATCATCTTAACACGTATATTACTACGCATGTTTCTCTACTTGGTAGACCAAGTAAATAAACAATATAAACGTGTTTACATACACGGATTACGTCCACTGAAACTGTCTTGCACAATTCCAATTATGGAAGTGATTCCGGTAATTCGGCGCTAACGTTCACTGACACAGAAGGTCAGTTCCGGCATTGGAAATCCGATATTGGATACCATGTTTGAGCTGGGCCGAACAAAATCACTACACCTACGACCGAACAAAATGCGTGACTTTTTTGGCAGACGTAGTTCGCTGTGTGGTAAACAAAACAGACCAAATTACATACAATACGTTCCAACGCAAATATATAGCACTTGCGTAAGTTTTTAGTCGACGAATTTACTGTACCTAAGTTATTTAGGCACTGGTACCTGTTCGTCATTATCAAGGGATGTCGAATGATCTTCTAACAACAGCTAATTGTAGCTATCCTGACAAAGCACGACTAAATTATTGTGATTGTAATTAGCCAATGATGTTGTCATGAAGGCAATTAAGTCTGCTAACGATATTTTATGATGTTAGGCATTTTATCAAATTGGTCTGCGTCCTTATTACAGCTGTCATGGTTAGGGCTACCTACGAGCGATGAGCAACCCCGTGACCCATTTTCATTATTGTAAGAGAAAATAGGGCGGGATATATTTAACTGCGAGCAGCACGGGCGTCTATTTCGCGGGTTGTAATTAGAAAAGTAAACAGTACTCGGAACAGAAATAGAACGCATTGCAGACTTGTATATAACGTGTGCGTTTTGCATACAAATAGTGCAGAAGACAGTCTAAGCATGTCTATTAAGGCTGCATGGTCGATACCTTGTTTACGACCGACTCAACGTCTTCGCATAGAATGCTGTTTTTCACATTCCTTCTTTCGCTTGAGGGGTCAGGTTTATTTTATGTATCGTATTTTGGTAGCTGAGAAAATATAAATCCGAACCAAAAAAATGCTTCACTCCTGAAAATTTGCTTCTAGAAACTATCCGAAGAATAGGGTAGATGACAAAAAAAATCTAAATAGTCTGTCGGATAGATTTCCAAAAAATATTGGACACATATTTTTTCTTTTTTACGTAAAATTGAAGACGATACAGTGCGTCGAAAACTCGTGTGACGTCACAATTGAGTACATTTTTACTCAACTGTGACGTCACAAACGCCCATTCATGATCTTTGACACGTTTTATGTTCGTCAATTTTTATTAATTTGATTAAACAAAAAACACATATCAATATTTTTCGATAATCTAACAGACGGACTAAACAGAATCAAAACATAATCACAACGGCCGGTAAGGTAAGAAAGCTAAACAACACCTTAACTACTAAGTAATAACTTAAAACATGGTCTAATTACAAATTAAACCTAACGTCCACTACATAACAAGTAGGCAGAACGGTGGCACAGTCAGCCCTTTTCTCCAGACAGTTTACGATGTAAACAACTGTTATTTGGCATGGTTACATTACGAATTTTGGCGCAAGTATAGCTACGTAGTTTACGAAGTTTACAGAGTTGTCATGTGCATGGTTCATTGCACGAAAGCGGACGTCATCTATGACGTCGGAGTGGTGTCGTGTGGACACGTCGAAGACGCTTATTTGCAAATCTATCTTACGGCTTTCTTAAGATATAAAGAGCATAAATATGAATGACTTAATACCTAATGTTTACTGTGTTCTGTATGGTGTCGGACGTAAAGAATAGCACCATCCCATATCTTCCTGTGGGTGTCGTAAGAGGCGATTAAGGGATTTACCAGAGAGTGGGCGGCAGCGTTCTCTGTGCTTTTGTAACAACCGTACTGCGATCGCCAACCCGCCTGCCAAGCGTGGCGATTATGGCAAAAACTCCCCTTTGGGGGATGGGATGCCCATGTCCAGCAGTGGACGTCTTTCGGCTGAAATGATGATGATGAATATGAATGAAAGCCAAGTTCGTAACAACCAAACTTGCAAGATAAATACTCGGATAACGGCTTAGCTATTAAAAGAAGTGAGATCTACTCGTATAAACTGGATGCCAAGTTCTTCGTTCATCGCACGCGTACTTTATTATTCTGAAATACTCCGATCACAGCCCCCTAGATTATTGTCATCCTGAATTTCGACAGTTAATTATCAGATATTTTCGTATCATCATCATCATTTCAGCCGAAGGACGTTCACTCCTGTACCTGGGCCAGTGGTCATTTCGAGCATCCCGGCTGCTCTCCCCGCAAAGCCCGTGCCTGCAAAGGCAACGGACTGGGCTGATGATGACGGTTTCGTGACGGTGCAAAGGAGGAAACGCCGTCAGCGAAGCTGTAAGAACCGCTCCGGCAAGGCTCCTGTGGAGCCCAACGTTAAACTGCGCGCCGCGAAGCCGAACACCCCGGTGTACATCTCTCGCCTACATTACACCACTGAGGCTGAGGACATCGAGGAGTACGTGCGCCAAAGACTGAAGTACACGCCAAGAGTACAGCTTCTGGAGTCGCGCCGCAACGTCCATTTCAAGGCGTTTGTGGTGCGTATCCCAATGTGTATGCTCCATTTGGTGTTGGAAGAAAGTTTTTGACCGCAGGATGTGGTGTTCCGTTACTTCCGCGGACAAATTCCACAAGTATGCACAAAATATCGTGCAAGTGAAGTGCTACTAACATAGTTTTTAAAGGTAGTATAAAATACTAACGAAAATTTGTTAATAGTATGTATTTTTATGTTAAGGTATTTATCTATGGGTCTTTGTTACCTGAAATAAATGGTTTATTATTATTATTATTTCTCGAAGTACATACGCTGCGACAGGTTATACAGAAGACCGAAGAGTATAACCTGCCTCTCTGTTTAGCGTGTGTAGACTACGAGAAAGCCTTCGATTCGATCGGGACCTGGGCTGTACTGCAGTCTCTCCAACGGTGCAAAATCGACTACCGGTACATCAAGGTGTTGAAGTGTTTGTACAAAAATGCTACCATGTCAGTCCTACTTCAGGACCAAGCCTTGGAACCTACCCCTCTGCGGTGAGGGGTGAGACAGGGAGACGTCATATCTCCGAAACTGTTCACTGCTGCACTGGAGGATGTCTTCAAGGTTCTGGACTGGAGAGGGCTAGGCATCAGCGTCAATGGCGAGTACATCACTCACCTTTGGTTTGCCGACGATATAATGGTCATGGTTGAGACCATGGAGGACCTCAGTACAATGCTCGAAATTTTTATATGTGCTAGTTTAATTAACCGACTGAGCTAGAAGGAAAAAAACATTACCCTAATGTTTTTTTCACCGAAATGTTAACAAGATTGAAAGATCGTGCGCAGCAGTATTTACATAATTATTTCCTTTATTTATATTTTCTACATAATTATTATCATTAGATTTGTTAATACCTACATAATTCTATTAATTAACTAGTGATGACCTAAAATGTCATGAAATAGTCATTCACTCAATCAATCAATCTTAAACAAACATACTGATTTGAATTTCGCGGGCTACCCTGACGCTTCCACCTTAAGTAGGATAATTTAGAGAGGCTATTAATATCAGAAGAAATATCATAGAAAAAAAAGGATTCGATGTTGTGTCACATTGTGTCATTGTCAGTGGAGTCTTAAACCAAAATGATGTATTTAAACTTAGTCACCGTTAAGGAACTAGTGGATAAGCTTATTCCTCTAGAAAGTGACAAGAAATTGCTATGCAAAACAAAACTTGAAAAAAAAAAACATCGTCCCTTGCGTCATTTCCAGGTCGATGACCGCAACCTTGGCGCGCCGAGCCCTTTCTACGTTCAAATCTCACAGTAACTGTACGATAACAAACCGTAGTACTTATCGGCGTGGTGAAGATTGGCTAGAATTTGATCGGAACGCACCCGCGATGGTGTTCGATGAAGCAACCGTTAATGAGTCATCACCAACCGACGGCGGCTGCGACGTAAACAACCGGAGCTCCTCCGCGCGAGGCCGCCGCGCAAATAAACGCGCCTCACATGGGTGTACCGCCAACTGTTTTGTTTGACGCACCCGAAACATGTTTTCTTTTTGTTTTGTTTGCGGCACAACAAGGATTTTATGGGCACGTACCTGGATACTCAACAATCTGTCTTCGTAAGAGCTTGCAACAAAAGAGTTGAGTTAGAACACCATTCAAATAAAGAAAACGACCCCGATAAATACTTCCGCGATTCTAAAACTAAAAATAAATAATCATGAAACATGAATTTATTTTCCAATTCTTCAGTTCAACTCTTCAAGTCAAAATTTTGAAAGGGTCCAGGTCACAAGTATAGAGCCAATTATATTGCCAGTTTAATTATTTATTACGTGTAGATGTCGCAGTAATGTCACGCGGGGGTTGGGTCGGTTAGATCGGATTAGGCTGCTATTACCGCGGCGCGCGGTATGCGTAAATAAATAGTGTCTATGTGCGAAACGTTGTCGAGTTCAAAGGCAGGTCACGTGTGGGGTGGGGACCTGATGCCGCCGCACAGCCCGCACCACTTTTATTACATTCCCCGAATAAATGCTTACGACCTACGAAGTCTTGTAGATCATGCGCCTACAATTATTTACAGAAATATCTGCGCTGAATGTACTGAATTCTGTTTCCCGTATTTCGTTCGTCGAATTATTTTTATGATAATTTCTTGTGTCGCCTGACAGCTGGTATTACTATGCTAAACTCAATCTAATCCTTCGAGGAACGAAATGCATACCTACCTAATTTATTATGTAGTGTAGCAAATTAATGTAATGATTTATATTTTTCTTACGGTTATGTAGATGAATTTCGCTAACTTGAAACGACGAATTGTATCCGGCTGGAAGGGCTGCGCGTTCTTTTTTGGACTATTTTACAGCCAGAAACTCGATTTAAAATTATACGACCTGAAAAACAAAATAATCGGTCATGAATTTTTTTCTCTCCAATAAATTAGTTATTATGTGTGGGATTTGTTTGTGTTCAGTTTTGGAGGACCTTCTAAAACGATGTCGTAAATTAGTGATTCTCTTCTCTTAAATAATGCCATGCAGCCATTCACTGCGTAGCGTGATTAAGAGCATGATTTTTAAGATTAGAAGTACATTATCGTTTACATCTATCATTTATTCAATAGATTCTATTGTGTTATTTTTACTCGATTGTGGCGAATCCCAAAAGGAGGGTTATGTGTTTGTCCTGTATGTATGTCCCTTTGTTGCCTCGTAAATCCTAACCGATTTTGCATATACGTGTCGCGCGTCGTTAGATTCGTCTTGGTGGCGCATGTGTCACTGCTTACAGTGGCTGAGCGATTGGCTGCTGGTCGCTGCTGCGCTACGGGTCGTGGGTTTTATTCCCGTACGAAACAAAAATGTGTATGGCCTTACAGGTAATTGTTCCGGGTTTGGCTGTTTATGTATGTGTGTTGAAATGTTTGTAAACACACCCACGATACAGGAGATATTCCAAGTGTGGGGCAACGTTTAAAAAAATGTGCGGATTTTGGGTGAAAAAGGTTTTAAAAGGTGGTGATCACAAACACAATACGTATAAAAAGTGAAAAAATCAAAAGAATTAATTGCCTGCGAACTCTTTCACTAAAAAGCTGCAGGTATCGTACTATCGTACACTGTTTTATATATTTCTGTGATCGTACATATATCGATATACATTTATCGTAAAATGTACTTATTTTTTGCTTTTCCGTTTTTTTTTACCGCAGCGCAGTTGGGTTTTTAGGGTTCCGTAGCCAAATGGCAAAAAACGGAACCCTTATGGATTCGTCATGTCTGTCTGTCTGTCTGTCCGTCCGTCCGTATGTCACAGCCACTTTTTTCCGAAACTATAAGAACTATGCTGTTGAAACTTTGTAAGTAGATGTATTCTGTGAACCACATTAAGATTTTCACACAAAAATAGAAAAAAAAACAATAAATTTGGGGGCTCCCCATACTTAGAACTGAAACTCAAACAATTTTTTTCATCAAAACCATACGTGTGGGTATCTATGGATCATCATCATCATCATCATCAGCCTATTAATGTTCCCACTGCTGGGACACAGGCCTCCTCTCTTTGAGAGGGAATGGGCTATAATCCACCACGCAGGCCCAGTGCGGTTTGGTAGATGTCACATGTCTTCGAATTTTTGGTTCTAGGACATGCCGGTTTCCTCTCGATGTTTTCCTTCACCGTTTTGAGAGCAGGGGTGATGAAATAAATTACACAAAGTAATGCGCCTGTCTGGGTTCGAACCCACGACTTACTGTTCGTAAGTCGGGGCCGCCACCACTGGGCCACCGCTGCTCTCTATCTATGGATAGGTCTTCAAAAATGATATTTAGGTTTCTAAAATCATTTTTTTCTAAACTGCAGTGCAAGTACGTAGCACTCGATTCGATACGATTCGATAAATCTGACAGTTATTCTCGATAAAATGAGTTTTTAACCAATCGAAAAGTCGGATTTATCGAATCGTATCGATTCGATCGTTATCGATTGCTACGTACTTGTAGTGCTGAATAGTTTGCGCGAGAGACACTTCCAAAGTGGTAAAATGAGTCCCCCCCCCCTCTGTAACTACTAAAATTAGAGAAAGATAAAACTAAAAAAAATATGTGATGAAATACACACATCAACACGGTCTAGGGATATTTTTAAAAAAGCGAATTACTATCAATGTGTTAATTATTTATATGACATGTATATATTTAAAAGATACGTTATTTAATATTCTACCATTTTTTAATAATGGTTAAGGTATAGATTAAAATTTCAGGATTTTATGGAAAAAAAATGAAGCATAGACGGAAACCGTATATGAATGAACTTTTAATTTGTGAGTAAAAACTGAAAAAAAATAGAAAAATCATTTAATTTGTGTTTATAAACTTGAAGTTAGTAGTCTGAGAAAGCGCCCATGATGTTCATAACACATCGGCAACGATTCGGCATGCTCAGAACAAGGTTGTCAATGTCTTGCTGCGGAATATTGTCCCATGTCCTTCTGAGGTGCGCAAAAAGTTGATCTTCTGTAGCCAGATTTTCAGGAACTTCCTTCAGAGCTCTTCTTTGCAGCATATCCCACGCATGCTCAATGGGATTTAGATCTGGCGATTGAGCAGGCCAGTCTAAGGCCCTAACATTATGTGTATGTAACCAAGCTGCTACCGTTCTCGCCGCGTGTGCCCGGGCATTGTCGTGCATGAGCAGGAAATCTTGCCCCATTTGTGTTCTGTGGGGCAAGATTACGGGCCCCAGCACCTGTTGGACGTATCGTTCTGCCGTCATATTGCCCCGCACCCAAACGAGATCCGTCCGTCCTCCAAGACGAATTCCTGCCCAAACCATAATTGTTCCTCCTTGGTATGGGTGAACTTCCTGAGGGTTCTGGAGACGGCTCCATCGTCCAGGAACTCGCCAAACACGCGTCCTTCGTGAATCTGGATGGAAGCCGAACCTGGATTCATCCGTGAACAGCACATTGGACCATTGGTCACGGCCCCAGTCCACGTGGTTCCGAACCCATTCTAATCGTCGTCCACGATTGCCTCTCCGTAAAGGTGGGACCCGGAGTGGTCTACGAGAGCGTAGATTGCTTTCATGCAGTCGCCTTCTTACAGTTTGGTCACTCACAAGCACTTGGTGTTCCACTCGCAGCCTTTGGACCAATTGAGTCGTCGTTGCATTTGGTTGTGCTCGCGCAGTAATTTGCAAAAATCGGTCTTGTTTGGGGGTAGTGATGCGACTTGGCCCCCGGTGCCTCTCCACTACTTCACCTGTGGCACGATAGCGTGTCCACAATCTTGAAATTACATTTTGATGGGTCCCTATGGCCTCAGCAACATTACGCTGAACAGATCCAGCTTCCAGGATTCCCACAGCTCGTAACATCTCCGCCCTCGTCAAATGTCGGCGTTGCATGGCTACAATATCTCAATTTTAACTTTATCTTTCGTTTAAAAATGAAAAAAAACTGTAACTAAACGTAATTCGTATTGTTTTCTAAATTTCGCACAAATGAAAATTCCCTCTCCTATACATCAAGACATTGTTATGCCACCGAAACAAAAGAATTTTCAAAAATTTGAATTTGGAATTAGTCTGAGATAAATTACAAACAAATCGGTGTATAAAAGATTCCAATGCGGCCAGTACTTTTCGAGTTATTTAATTGAGTATGAAATATCCCTAGACCGTGTTGATGTGTGTATATGGTAAACTTCCACCGAAAATTGGTTTGAACGAGATCTAGTAAGTAGTTTTTTTTAATACGTCATAAATCGTAAACCGCAATTTACCTTCATTCAATCAACTCAAAAATAAAAATTAAATAAAAATAATAATAATTTCATAAACATAAACCTTATGCATAAATCGTGAACCATTATTTTCTAATAATAAATCTGTAATAGGTGTCTTAGATTTGCTGCTACGGAACCCTTCATGGGCGAGTCCGACTCGCACTTGGCCGCTTTTTTAGTTTTTGTTTTCTTCATAATGTTGTAGAAATTGACTTTTTTCCGGGGTTCTTTGATTATTAAACCGTAACCGTACCAGACTTCCAGTCATGCTCTCGTGGTCGTGACCCGTATTTTGTGCGGAATTTTGTCCTTTCCTTATTATCAAATACCAGTTGCCTACGTTTTGCTGTTAAGGTAGGTATACATTTTTATGAATGTAGGTATCTGAGCTTTAGTCATAATTAGGTACTTATCATTGATTTCATCTACGCGAGATTTGTTTGGGAAGTTACTCATCAGCATCCATAGTATTCCAGAGCATTGTCCCAATGCAAAAGCTTCGATTGTAAAGCATGTTCTTGCTGGTTTTGGACCAGAGACCATAACGATTCAGTATTAAAGGTTCCTATAGGGTTTTTAAAAATGTCTCACATTATGCCGGCCACCCCGAGTCCAGACGCCAGCACAACACGCTACTTCAATCTGTCAAATTTCTTTAATAGTTTTTCAACTTGAGCTTTAGATTCAAGGTTGATTGGGAAAATTTGACAGTGTCGGGAGCTTGATGTTCTGACGTCTAGCGTCTGTACAATGTGAAGTGAACTGCGGGGTAAAGCGTAACACGCACACACTTCCAATGTTATTCTTTATTACAATTCCACAACATTCAATATCTTTTGTGTTAGGTAATGTTTTTACTTTGCCAAGTAGATGAATGTTTCAAACATAGGAAGCAATGCACTATGCAAGCCTCATTTTAATGAGTTATTTATATTGTCTGTCCCAAGTTTGTACGTTTTGGTCCTGCTTAGCCACTTATCAAAGTATAATATATCTTTGAATATGAGACTGAAGATGAAAGGCAAAAAGAGAGTACAAGAAGAAAGGATCTACAGATAAACTACACTACTACTACTACAACAGCCCATAACGTCCACTGCTGGACATAAGCCTCTCCCATGATGGGAGGAAATACAAACAGACAGATACAGACACACAGATACACAGATAAAGCATCACCTGAATGTTGCAAAGCATAGCAGCGCCTACCACAAGTCTTTAAAAATGTTCAATAAACTGCCGACAGGAATAAAAAGTCAAGTAGGTAGCTACTGTCTATATTCTATTGATTAATTATGAATTAGTACAAAATTCGGAAGTATAATTTTCTTTATAGACTTCAAATGGACATTTTTATTGTATTTTATGAATTTGACACATGTGACATGACATTAATTTTTAAATCTTTTTTATTTTTTATTATTATTATTCTGATTTTATTTTAATTTAATTTGGGTAATTCGTTGTAATGATTTTAATACGAATTGCATGTATAATGTTTGTTGTTCTGTTTGATGTTCATTGATAATTTAGAGACATTCAGACACGATGTAAAAGTCGTTATTGAATAAATGAATTGAAAAAAACTACGAATTTGCTTCAAATCCTTGGGATTGTGATAGAAAAGTGCAATTGGGATGCAGGCAAGTGAACTCTTAACAACACAACAATTCTTTTATGAGGGTAACCGTCCTCCTCCTGAGCTGAGCCGTTTAATCGTATTATCGTTATGATTGGGTTTCCGCTTCTAGGTTTAGAAAGGGTTAATGTGCTTCATAAGATAAGGGTTATCAAATTAACAGCTAACCGTTTGAATGACTTATTAAATATCAAGCGGCGTTGTATTGGTCATAGTATTTTGGACACCGCAACGTGTTACAACAACACTAAGGTTATGTCTGAAGTACCTAGAACAATCCAGAAGTAAGTACCCAAGGAAACGTAAATAAGTACATAATTTCTGAATAATTAATCAAAAGCGCAATAATTAAGCAAATAAAACAATAAAAATGCTTTGTATTGATACTATGAGTTTATAATAACAATGTCTAACCTACTAAAGAGTATTAATATTGATATTGACTGTGCTATAAATGTACCTACATAATATTATGATACTTCAGCTTCGGAATATTCCACGTGACCGAGTGTTACGAAATACATTCCCTAGCATTTGTTAACTTATCGTTAGTCATGGCCCTTGAATGTTGTGTACCAGTACCAGTTGTCTCTGTCGTACCTGGCTACAGGCGAGAGGCGTATTTCAACAAGCAAAAAGCTCGATTTGATTTTATGGTCTAGGACCGAATTTATCGCACACTGCAATCAAAGATAGAAACAAACTCCACGTTATTGACAAAAATGATGATTGTGTTTATGGAGGGCTCTAATCACAGCAAGAATATAGAAAAGAGTTCTTAGCTGCGTCACACCGAAAATATCGAAAATATTTTTGAATTTAAAACACAAGTAAATGTTAATAAAAGAAGTAATGATTTTGATGTTTTGATACTAAACTATGATTTAATTACTGATAACTCTGTCGTTCGATATGTGTTACAATATGGTATAAGATATTATATTGCTTATAGTTAAATTCTCCTTTGATAAATTGGTACGATACTTTGTAAAAATGTATTCGTAAAATACTTTAAAAGTTGTTACCATGAAGTTTATTGTCCATCTTCCTCAATGCCTATGAGGACCTAGTTCAGTGGTTCCCAACCTTTCTTGGACCAGGGACTACTTTGTTGTCTTCATTGTTAGCAAGGACCATAAGGTTGGACATGGACACCGACAGGATTATATCTAGTGGGGTTAATCTTTAACTGACACTGAAAATGGTGATACCTACAAGAGCGATTGAAGTGAGTTCGAAAACTTTAGCAATCATTCATACAATCATGCAAAAATACCTACTTATGAGTACTACTACATACTTATGATACTTGCAAGAGCGAGCGTGCTGTCGCGGGACGCCTGGCAGATGTGAAACATCGAAAAAAACAAACACAAAATAAAAACAAAATGACTCGATTCACAAAAAGAAAATCCTTATGCTGGAATCCAACTCGAAGTCACGAGATTGTATTTGTAACCCAGCGCTCTGTGCCCCGAGACCAGTTAGCTTGTTGTAAATCGTGGCGAATATGTAGATCTTATGCTGCTTCAACAGGTCGGTAATGATCGGGATTGTTCGGGCCGGGTTTGATCGCCACGCTCGCTATGAATTTTTCATTTGTTTTTTTGGTTTACCTGCGCCTATAGATGTTTCACACCAAAAGTACGAATAACATGTTAACCTTTCGCGGACCATATTTTATTTTAAGCTCCTGCGGACCACCGGTGGTCCGGGACCATAGGTTGGGCTTGGGAACCACTGATCTAGTTTTGCTAATGGACTGTAGCTTTACCTATAACTGACAAGTCTATCTATACGCTGACAAGTCTAATTGAAATAAATGGCTGATCTTATGTGATTTGCTTTGTTTCTGCATTAACTTTCCGTATACACGATATTCATAGGTATTTAAAACCCAGTAAATAATAAGTAGGTAACCGTCCTGACCTTACATCTACATTTCAACACGCACGTTAGCTACCGCTTACCACTGTTGGGGGTGGCCCTTACTATTGTGTGAACATTTTTTTAAATCTATGAGTGTCTCTAAAATGGTAAGTATTCACAACAGATATGTTGTGAGCGCGCAATCGTGAAGACTCGAAAACGGGCCAATTGGCTTGGGTTGCCTTTATTCTGCGTCACTGCGTGTATGTGAGCTGGCGCTGCCTGCCCCGCGGAACACTTTTTTCGGTGGTTTTGTAGGTGTTTATCATATCTGTTTATAATATATTTTCTGTTTAGAATATCATTGGTATTCACCTGCTTATTATTTCAGTACCCCATATTCGCTTACCCAGTACCCCATGAAAGCTTTAATTTAAATTTATATTCGCGCGTTTAAATACTAAATTCGCTGACTTTGAATACTTTTAGTAGTTTAAATAAATTATTATAATTTTCCACTTTTAGCGGGTTTTCAAATTTTTGCGAAAAAAAATGCCGCTCTATCCCTCGCTGCACATCTTTGCTCATTTCAGGTGGAAACGCAGCCTAACTCTCTCACCCATCAGTTACCGGTTATTTTTTATTAACCCGATTAATAAAAATGTATTGTACTTAAGTATTATAATTTTATTATTCTGGTACTCACAATGGGTACTCATATGTATTACATGCTGTTATAAAAACAAGTTGATTGATCTAACTAAATTTAACAGTTATTGAGTGAAGTCATTTTAGTATTTAATCGGCTGTCACTTGTCCAATATTATAATAGGAAGTTACTGAAACTTGCATAATGGGCTTAGGCTTTAGGTTTGAATGAACGTGTTCACCAATCACCAGCCGCGGTCTACGGATCGAACGTTGGTATCTTCATTCATTCATTCAGGGAGCGGACACATAAATCAACGTGGAGCGACACGTGTCGCAGCGGATTACGACTCCGACTCCGATGTTTTCTGTTTTGCTATTACTTTACAGAGTTTCTATGAGCAATGTTTTCATCTCAATATAGGCATTTTTCACAAGCATTCCTTTTGTAACAATAAAATAATTGTAGCTGATTCAGCTGCTTACACAATTTTATTGGCGTTTAGGAATTGAAACCAATGTTATATTCACCAATCTTTTTGTTTCAATCATGCTTTTTGTTCATCAAATCGCAAAATAATTCAGTAAAGACTAAAAATTAGTTTAAAAACAAGTCTTAAAAGCAAGTCATTTAAAATTTATGAAAAGGTATCCTTTTATTAGTAGACAAGCGAAACTATTTATTTGCAATAAAAGTGCAGTGAGTCATGCGCGTCGTCGAAAATAGAGCTGCGTGCGCCCGCGCCGATTTTGCTGCGAGCTGCGACTGCGACTGCGGGTGGCGTGCGAGCCCGTCCTCAGCAAGGGTCACAAGACAAGTCACATAAGTCCGTGATTTACTTCCTAGTCTTCCTACATAATAACGTACAACATATAACTGGCAAAAAAACACACTTACCGAAATGAGATTGGTAAGCGGAGCGACGTATTTTGCCCAACAGCGGGTGAAGCCAGACTGAATTACCACAGGGATTCTCTAAACGCATCATTTACGCATAAATTCTCCAGAATATAGAGCTGCAATATACACAAACCACAGCATATTATTCCATTTTACTATTTAGATTACCTGATAAATCATAAATGACGTGCAAAACGATAGTATTTTTATCATTCATTGATTAGATAACGTTTCATCGCGATAGGGATATTGTTTCTAAAGTGAGAAATTGTTTATTTATTTATTTTCATTTGGTTAAGTAATTTAATATTTTCATAATAATTTATGATGTTTATTGTAAATTTGTAATTAATTGATTAAGGACTTTATTTAATAAATTAATTTGGTGTCATTTTTTCTATACATAATGCACAAAGCACCTGTACAGGATTGATTAAATTTCCTAGGATTACCTATAGATTCTCTAAAGAATCAGGCACAAATTCAAGTGTTTGAAATCGCGTTAGAAAGGCAGGTACCTACAGGAATGATTTAGAAGACATACTTACACAATAAGTCCCTCAAACTTAGCTTTTATTGGAAAATAGTAAATCATCTCAACATCCGCTTTCAGTGCTTTCACTGGGAAAACTGGCCTTCAATGGAACAACCGCACAAGGTCATCAAAACGGTTGCTGATAATGATAACTGAAACGTCACGTGACAATTGCGGTTTCCTCAATCTAACAAAAAAAACCAACTTCCTATTTGCTATAAAGTGTCACGCTAAAATCAACGTTCGTAAATAGTCATAATTTTATCAGCGTTTTGAAACAGTAGATTAGCTGAAAAACTGTAAGTATAATTATGTGTAGTGGCACTGTAACTGTAAGCCATATTCATTCATCGGCTTGGCTGAGAACCTACTGTATAACAAGTCAGTGAATACGCGCGCGGCATACCCATTACCCACGCAACTCAATGTAGATACTTACTATTGCAAAGAATGCACCGACCGACGTGATATACGTGTGATTGACGTATCTTACTTCCCAGGCCTTGACAGTATGTAATGTTGATAGTCAACACAAATGAGTCAACTTGTTTATCCGTAAGTCGACACTGAGCTCAATGGCTGCAATTTTATAAAATTGTCGTAAAACGTAAAAGCTACTCGAAATGCAACGCAAAACCAAACGTCAAATTTCGTACTCAGAGCGATAAGTATATGGGTTTTATTCTCTTGGAATTAAGGTTTAATGTTCCATATAAGGGTATTGACGTTGTGTTAATGTGTTCGCGCGGCGGCGCGCGGCGCCTCGGCACGAGGGTACGGGCGGGAGGAGTGGAGGCTGTTGTGGAGACGTAGTAAGCGCGGCCGGTTGGGGGGAGCGGGGAAGCTTGCCGCGTTCATTATTACTATTATTAGCCAGTCAGTACATTCAGTGCAACTATGTTATAGAGATACAATTTTATTGTTATCGATAAATAATAATTGGTACCTACTTACTTAATGAACTAATAACCTTGATAAATTAAACCAGTATTATCAATAATGCTCAAATAGGTGAGTATTAAGTATAATGAAGATTGAAAGAGAACTGAAGACACTCTTTTCTAAAGTACTGAGATCATTTTAGGTTACCTGAATACCTACATGGATGCAAAATTATTTTTGTTACTCTAATGCAAAAAAATACCCTTAGGATGTGCAAAACTGCAGATCGTATTCGTAATGGTTTAAATGAACCGGTTACCCCTGCAACCTTGCGATGCAAACCAATAATACAAACTCTATCCCTCTCTTAGTTCTCTTACCTTTTGAAGCCTTTCTCTGGTAGGTAACTGTTTTAAAGGGTTAGCCTTTCAATTGTTTATTAACCAGGTAATACGGATACACAGGTAAACAGATACACAGGTTTTACACAAGGTCAGATGTTATTATTGGCTTAAACTAGTTTTAGTTTTTACATATTGATAGTGTTAGTTTCCAGCGAGTAAGTTAACAATTGATAGTAGGTAAGGTAACCCATTCATGCAGTTCATGGAGAAATAAGCTGCTACACCTGCTGCGTGGCTAATTCCGCTGTGGGTATCGACATTGTTATTGAGGGACATCACTATTCTGTGGAGTTTTAAATAATATGACTGGCTCTATTTATACTCAGTGAGCTGAGTGACCGAGGTGTACGAGACATGAGACGGCAATATGCGCGAGTTCATTTGTATTGTGTCGACTTTCGTGTTTTCAGGTTAGCATGGTGTTGTTGTGCCAGTGCCACCCGCCCGCGCCTTGCCGCCATATATACATTTAATACGTTTTTTTTCCCAAATGTCTACTTTTATGACTTGAAAATGTTTTGGGAGACTAAATATATGCCTAAAAATATCAACGTTATGGTATAGCATTGCAAACAGCGCTTATATCAGCGATTTTTAGCCCACTGTGCGCCACCCCACTGCGCACTGTACATACTGCATACCACGGCGTCTATCGTTTCTCCGTTCGCTCCCCTTGCGCCATTTCAGCGTATTTCATCATGCAAGTTGAACTTGTTCCGTGGCAGAAGTACAAGTTGCGAGTTTTTAATGTTTATTGATCGAGTTCCGATTGCCACTCTCAGTCTCACTCGAAAATTTTTTGATTACATTTACTTACCTACTTGTCTAGTTCTGTTAGATTAGTTTAGAATATTTTTAGAGATTCCTGAATCCGATATTAAAATGATTAAGAAATCATTTGTTCACTCGGTTATCGGAAGCGTCACACATCCCTTTTTACGGACTGGCATCATGGTCATGGCGCGTATTGTTTACGCCGCCATCTTGGTTTCCCTCCCGCGCATTTTTGCACATGCGCACTCAGCCTTTGACCTTAACTTCTTCGCCCTGGTGAGAGTAGCTTGCAGGTACTGCGTAAGTACATAGAATGAGATTAGAACTTCGGAATTCAGCGCAATATCTTCTAAAATATTGATGCAATACAATTTTTAATTCCTCTACCATGACACTCACGATTAATTCTAAGGTAGACATACATAATTAAACAAGTTTTTAAGTTAAATAAAGTAGATACATAGGTACCTACTATACCTACGTGGTTGACTAGTTGACTAGTACCTATACTATACCTAAGTAGGTATACCTAGTATAGGTACCTACTTACTCGTCAACTTTCTCGTACCTACAAGTATAACAACATGCTGAATTTGTTACATTATGTAAGCCTACATATAGGCATACAGTTAAAGATTCTAAGCCCGAGTTCAAGAGAAATGTTCTTTTAATGTCGTGACGTGTAAGTCATCACAATCATCATCATCATCATCAGCCTATAATGTTCACACTGCTGGGACACGGCCTCCTCTTAATGAGAGGGAAGGAATCCAAAACGCGGGCCCAGTGCGGATTGGTAGATTTCACATGTCTTCGAATTTTTGGTTCTAGGACATGCCGGTTTCCTCACGATGTTTTCCTTCACCATTTTGAGAGCAGTGGTGATGAAATAAATTACACAAAGTAATGCGCCTGTCTGGGTTCGAACCCACGACTTACTGTTCGTAAGTCGGGGCCGCTACGCGCCACCACTGGGCCACCGCTGCTCTCTGTGGTGTAAGTACTTATATAAAATTGCCTTGGAGTTTGACTAGAAAACGTAATTGGTATAACCTTAATAAGTTTTAATTTCCTTGCATATTTAGGTAGCCTGTATCATACCATCTGTGCAACATAAATAGAAACATGAAATTGTTTTTTAGTAATTAAACACAATACTCTAAATAAGTCCAATGACACCTTTGGTATGCGTTGTTCGATGATCTGCAACATTAACGGCATCTCTCCAGAGATGCTACGATACAATTATTTACCGCGCTGAAATGCGACTAAACTAAGAAATACGTTAGTTTCCAACGACTACCAGATGACTGCGACAGGTACCTACATTTAATTTCAGTATGTCAAAAGCTCCCCCTGTACAATGTGCAGGCCTCGCACTAACTTGCTACTTTGTTTCTCAAGGATGTTGCATTATGTCTAGGCCAGATATTCTGGACAATCAATAGTATTATTGCTAGACCGATGCGTAGTTCATACAAACGTAATACCGAAATAATTTGTAAATCAAACATAATATTTGTGTTTTTATTTCGATTAGAGTACAGAATATCTATGTACCCAAATTTATTTTCCCTTATTTTGAAAGGATCATCATCATCATTAGCCTATTAATGTTCCCACTGCTGGGACCTGGCCCTGGGTCTCCTCTCTATGAAAGGGAATGCGCTATAATCCACCACGCGAGCCCAGTGCAGATTGGTAGATGTCACATGTCCTCGATTTTTTTTTTTGGTTCTAGGACATGCCGGTTTCCTCACAATGTTTTCCTTCACCGTTTTGAGAGCAGTGGTGATGAAATAAATTACACAAGGTAATGCGCCTGGCCACCCTTGGGCCACCGCTGCTCACCGCTGCTGCTTTTTAAAGGACAGCGATATAAAGACGAGATAATTATGAGGAATTTAAAATTTCTAAAACTTATTTTTCTCATAACTCTTGTTTAAATCAGTGTCAATTCAAAATATATATTTGGGAACCTAGATAATTATTCTGTATTCCAATCGGAATAAAGACACATATTACGTTTGTATGAACTACGCCTCATAAGAGATTTTTTTTTTTTGTTTTGATTTGCATACGAACATGATTTTTCAGAAACCATTTGCACTACGGCCTACAGCACAGCCATTTAGGATAATTCATATTGATAATACACAAGTTTCTTCAGTTAGGAGTGTGCTAACAGGCCGCAACTGATAAACGTAGGTACGTATAATAATATTCCTCCCCAGTGTTCGATAGAATGATGTTAGCTAGCTCGTGGGTGGTAATTTGTGCCAATAATTGAATTGTTTACGGAAATAGCAATATAACTTATAGTTTAATTTAACGGACGACAACGGAATCTATTTGAACTATGTATGTACATACTTTTGTTTGTGTGTCTAGTAAATCCCTCTGCTAATTCCAATAAAATATACCTTTTTCCATTCACGAGGTCGGATATAATGACGTCCGAAAGTCTATTATCTTTATCACTGACCGAGTCACTCGTCCAAAGTTTAATTTGTCTTTACTGTCGCGCACTCGCGCAGTCGCTCGCGAGGAGCTCATGGCTAAGTAATCACAGCCGCAAGGGTCGGTCTTCAAGGTCAAGCCGCGCTTGCTAAGGTCAGTCTGTGGATGGGTGACCATCAATAACATACCTACCGAGTTTATCGGATTAACGGAATGAAAGTCTATTCTTTTGAACGACTATCATTTAAGAGGGGTTTAGTGTCCCAGAGTTCAGAAAACCCCTCTATCGGTTATACGAGTACCTGGTAGATAGACTACGCAAAGTTTTGACTCAATAGCACATGAATACATGATAGTATATGAAAAGCTCTCAATCATCATAAAATTCTACAGTCGTAACGTCAACATCTTGAAAAATATCTACGAACTAAGCACAAACCGAGTTAAGCTGGACCGTACTAGGTCTTATAACTTGTTATAGCAGTAAGTACGACAGCACATCATACAAAATATGAACTGGAACAAAAAGGGAATCAATGTCAATGGAAACTACCTGAGCAACCTTCGTTTCGCAGACGATATTGATATTTTTTCGGAAGCACCTCAAAGCTTCGAAGCCGTGATAAAAGAACCTCGCCATGTTAGTATAAAAATAGGCCTAAAATTAATAATCACAAAAACCCTACGTACGAACAGTAGCAAACACCCCACAGAGGTTGATTGAAAGCAACTTGAATATCGTTCGCGGTACCGACGCCGCCCGCACTGTTGCCGCACCGCGCGCTTTGTATGAAAACAAACGAACGTCCGAATGCAGTACGACAAACGCACCAAATTGAAAGCGCCTTATGAGCGGCCAACCCGTCATACTTTTTGCAAGAATTTTGACAAACGCTCGTGCGTGATTATGAAGTTGTTACTTACACATATATCTTTAATTTTTTTGAGCTGATAGGTATCTTATGCACTATATCTAGGCTTCTATCGAAGCAAAAAATAAAAATTTGTAGAAACAAATGCAGCCTCCAAAAATTGCTGTTTTTCTCAAATTTTACCTTAACTTTGGCCGTTCATAATGTACTCATAAATTGTAAAACTAAAGAAAATAGTCTGATAGAAGCCTTGCTAATATAGTGGAGATTTTAAATAACAACTATTTATTTCACAAACTTGTAAGGCTTATTCAAAAACACGTATTTCCTGGAACAAGTTTTATAAATTTTCGAACAATATTTTTCGTTCAATGTCCTCGTGTTAGTCGGTACGAGGTGCGCGGGTGACGAGTAGAGCGGGGTCGAGGCTAGGTAAGACAGGGCAGTTGAAAAAATATCGCCGCGATGGCTCTGGATGAAACAACAAGCTTTTCGACCATGCTCGCGTTGACGATAGACGCGCCGGGAAGGGCCTTCTTAAGTGTCTCGGTTGACAGGGTACAATGGAAGTAAAAATGTGTTGCGCCGACCCCAAGTCATGGAACAAGGGCAGGAAGATAATAATGATTTATTTATTAATGTTAAATTATACTACAGAACTACAAACATTTCCAAGTTCGCTGCAAAATCTAAACACAGTATTATAATTATTAGATTAGTATTCGTTTTCACCTAACAATGTCTGACTGAGTGCATAGGTAATAAATTGTGTTCATAATACATTTTATTTACAGAAAACCTGTTATTAACTTAAACATTTCATTGTTCCAGTATGCCCTTCAATGGACATTAGAACCAAGCACACATTTCTCAAGCAGCTGAAAAACTGCCGAGTCATCGAAGGTCAGCTGAGCATCGTATTGATGGAGACAACCACTCCCAAGGACATCGAGAACATGACTTTCCCGCTACTAAGAGAGGTCACCGATTATATTCTGATATACAGGTGAAACCGATTAACCTTATAAACGCAATGTTAAATATCCCCACAATAAATAAAACAACTCTCAATAATGTTCAAAAGAAAAATATTTAGATTACCTGTAAACTACACATAACTAAGACCCATCTCTTGGGGGCTACTCGGACGTATTACGTAACTGAAATCTCTAACCAGTAAAGTAATAACTGAAAACACACGACACAAGCCTCGTTGCTTAGTGTGGCACTAGATGGCGGTGTGTGTAATGTCCAGCAATATTTTTTTACTACTTATTTATTTAACTAAACTCCGTATAACAAAAGTCAAGTCAAGTGAATTATTATCAGTTTTGCTTGTCGTCTGCACTGTGCAGTGTGCAGATGTATAGATCATTTTTTGGTCGTGCCCACCAGTGGTAGACAGTGACACAATTTAAAAAGTTTATACTAATTATTACTGTTATAAAAAATGAATTTTTTTTGGGCGTCAAAAGATTCTTATTCTAAATAATATAGTTATCTACAATAATAATTTACCTTACTAAAATTAGTAACAATTCCTGAAATCGACCAGGACATTACAACGTCTTAGCATCGGTTTTATATATTTTTTCTGAAAAGTATGTATTAAAACCGTTCGTACACTTGTAGCAATAATGGAACAGTGTGCCGTGAACTGCCGTGCCGAAAAAAATGAAAAGGCTGTGTCTGTAAACACCATCTTTGGATAATCGGATTACGTTTAAGTAGGTACACTCGAGTAGAGCCTAAGTCATTTACAATAACAAGTTTGAATGTATTGCAGGACGAAAGGTGTTCAGAACCTGGGAAATCTATTTCCCAATCTGGCAGTGATACGCGGGATTCAGCTCTACAAGGATTTCGCTCTCGTTATATTCGATAATGAGCATCTGGAAGTAAGTTGGTATTACATTTTTTATTTGTAACAGATTAGCGTTACCTATTGTAATTATTATTAAATGTGTGAACGAAATTATTGACATATATCATAATTGATACAGAGTGTGGCAAAACACTCTGTATCAATTATGAAAGCGAAACCAGTTTGCGTTGATTATAATTTTATAAGGTTAATTGAAATGCAAATTATTTTATCACTAAATTGTTTTTTCTTGCTGACTTCCTTATAAAATAATAATGAATGGAAAAAGGAATACGAGTTACCAATGTAGCAGACTGATGTATGATTTTACTCGAAGTAACCTAATGATTAATGTTTGTAATGTTATTCTATCTGCAGTCTTTGGGTCTTCGTTCTTTAATGAAGATTGAGAGGGGCGGTGTGCGAATACAACAAAACGACAGACTTTGTTATACAAATACTATTGACTGGACCCGGATTACTTCGGATCACGCCGACAACGTTATCAGAGTAAGTTATATTAATTAGTAAGTTGTAGACTAATTATACGTCAGGTCACTAAGGAGATGGCGAGATGAATTGGATCGGTTCCCCTTCAGAATTGGAAGGAGGACGCGGGGGTTCGCGAGAAGTGAAAGGACTGGACAGAACCGGCTAGGAAAAAAAGAGAATGATAAGTCTATGGAAATGTCTTTCAACATGAATTTTAATTTACTAAATGGTAAAATAGTTTTGTCTATCTGCACCACGCGGCCACATAGTCGTAAACGTAAAGTAACCCTTTTCTATATAACATCGTGTCCATCCGGACATGTGTCCAATAACAGTGGAGTTAGTGCCCTCTCATTATTATTGTTCTTCACCAAACTTGTTCTGGTCATGGACCGTGGGATCTTGTTATTAGTTCCGCCACGACTCGTGTTTACCCACGATACACCGATACATACGCAACATAAATTAACTGGTTTATTTTGGACCTAACTAATAAAACCACATAAATATCAACGTTACGTTTTACGTGAAGCTCACTTTATGTATTAGTGTTTCTTTTAAGTCATTTAAAAATATTGTTTTTTTTTTTAAACCATTTGCCGTATTTCATGAAGATGATATCATTACTTCTAGTGTTGTGATATTAAATGGATCGTGCGCATAATGTTGAAATGACTAACTCTTAAAATAATGTAGATGACCTCGTCATCTCCCAATTAACATTAATATTGATCTAAAGTATTCTTAATTTGTAATTTTGTAGATGAACTACGACACGAGACTGTGTGGGCTGTGCCCCAATGCACAGAGTCGAGTGGAGGACCATCGTCAATCGCATTTGCAGTGCCCGTCCGATGCGAATGGCCGGTTGCTGTGCTGGGATGACAAGCACTGCCAGAAGCGTGAGTATTGAATATTATCATTCTTCAATTATAAATAGTCCATGACAATGACGAGAATGGCCTATGAGATGAGCTATGCGTACAGGCGCACTTTTAATGTAAACTAATAGGTTATTGTTAAGTAATTGATGGACGCATTGTAAACAAAGGGAGCAATGGACTTGGGGAGCATGGGTCATTGAGCATAGTTACGTGAATGATGCAATGATATGATATGACACACGCTCCATTTTAGTGATTCGGCTCTCAGTTGTTATTCTAAAATTCTTTGTGATCTTCCTTCTACATTCTTTGACCATAAACTGTCATAGAGGTTTGCCGACTGTAGTTGTGATGAGAAAGTGAAAACAACCAGTTCTTCACGAATAGAAAACTCTCGATCGGTGTTTGGCTTTTTTGAGCCAGGTTACTTTCTAGCTTTGACTCTGGACCATGCTAGTACGTGTGTGTTCCTCGTTTCTCAGGGTCGTGATTCCCTCGACGTGGAGCAATATTTTGCTTTGCTATGTTTCGCAATCTGTGCCTATCCTTGGCCTTGTGAAGCGAGACGTGGAGCGATGAGCGAATTTAGTCCGTCCATCTAAGTGGGCTAAGTGACCATCAGCTGTTTTACGTTATGGCCATCTTTTCTTGCAATGTGACCAAAAAATCCCAAAACTCGACATGTTGTAGAAAGTCAGGTTTTTATTATTAGGTCACTGAAAAGACTCGATAATGTGGAATGCAGTCCAAGGTATTTAGAGCATTTTCCTTCAGCACCACATCTCAAAGGCATGCGATCTCGATCGGCTTTCTTTAGAGTTCATATTTCCGATCCATAGCTAAATATGGAGAACTCCAATGAATTGACAAGTATTATTTTAGATTTTCGAGACATGTTTTTTTCTTTCCAAATTCGTTGCAGTTGGGACATTGGATTTCTAGCCATTAATATACACCTTCTTCTTTCTCGCTTAATTTGTATTGTTGATGTTTCGGACGATTTCAAGTGACAGTGCCCTTGTTAGTTGCAGTTTGTTGGCGCGGTCTATCACCATCAACTTGCAATGGTTCGTGATTAATCTTGAGACCTTGTTCCACGCTAAAACTTCCCATGCTGCTGAGTAGATGAGTCATTTCAGTTTCATTGGCAGCGTAGGAGTATTGTGTCTTCTGCATAGCGCAGGTTTGTAATTTTGATACCACCTATTGTGACATCTCCCTCCCAGTTTTCAAGGGTTCGTCTAATACTCTCCATACGTGTTAAAGAGAATGAGGGATAGAATACAGGCCACGCCTTTACCGAAGTTAAAGGTCCCAGATGCACAAGAACCCTCTCGACATCGACACCCTGATTGTTCATATAAAGCGACTTATTAGAGCTACAAGATGTTTAGGTACTCCGAGATCCTCAAACACTTTCCAGAAGGCTGACCAGACAACACTTTCGAAAGCTTTGTTTTAATCAATAGAACACAAGAGGTGTATCGAACTCATAAAACTTTTTGATGAGTTCGCGAGTCCCTTCGCCTTTGATGAAGTCTGCCTGTTCTTGAGGAGTTCGCCAGTCTAAGAAGTGACGGATCCTACTGTTGATGATGTGTAGCATCACTTTACTAGAATAAGATATTAGGGCTAGAGAAAGTGGAACCTTTTTTGTGCAATGGTAGAATGGTTGATCTTGCCCTTTCTCCCGGCCAGTCACCAGTGCGCCAAATGTTGTCGCATATTTTGTCCAGTGCGGCCACTCCTTGTGTTCCCATTGCCTTACGATACCGGCCGTAAGCTGATCTGGTCCCCGGGAGCTTTTTTGCCTTTAAGCACAGCGATAGCAGCTGTGACTTCAGATAGCAGAGTAGAAGGTTCTAAATTGATTTCTCCCCATTCAATTGATACGGTCTGCAGTGTTATGTCGTGGGAGTTCTTATACAGTCCCTCGCAATATTTTTGCCATCTATCAGCTATTGCGTTCAGATCTTCAAGTGGTGTACCAACTTCATTTTCAATCATCCAAGCTCTGTGTAAAGTGTAAAGTGTTTCGAGAGCAGCTTCACTTATTTGAAAATTTGAAGAGATCGGAACTTTGTAATTTCAACTAATGATTTTCAATTTCTTGGCAAATATGGTCGTCTACAAAGCTGTTTTTGCTGCGAAGGCATGTGGTACTGCAGTTGGATTGTGTTACTACTCTTCGAGTATTTATCCCAATGTTCGGGGTTAACTAGTCCTTGTGTTTTAAGAGCTTTTCGCTCTTGGATTATATTCTTAGGGTGGTATTAGTGGATAGCCAGGTGGGTGGTCTGGTGACGGTGATTGGTGGTCTTTTCTAGTCTTACATATAAGATCTTTAAACTGATTCCATTGTTCATTGGAAACTACGTTCATGCGTTAATAAGTTCATTTACGGGGTAACATGGTTGAAAAAGAAACCGTAAAAGTTGTTTATGTACATAAACGTGGTCAGTTGATCACAGTCATGTGATGTTATTGTTGCAGTATGCTCGGCTGGGTGCGGCGACCGCGGCTGCCTGGCCGACGGCTCGTGCTGCCACCCCACGTGTCTGGGCGGCTGCTCCGGTCCGTCCCCGAAAGACTGCCACGTTTGCCGCAACTATTCCTTCGGTTACGGCAGCGAACGCCAGTGTGTAGACGCCTGCCCTGCGAATGGCACATATCAGGTGACTGGATCATTTTTAACTATAAACTATCTACTAAGTATGCTTGTTAGAATAAGAGTTGAAAACGCATGATGATGTTAGTATAATGCTGATTCTGAGAAGAGTTTGAAGATGAGACCTGTCACATCACTTGAAACTAGTGAAACTTTGTGAAATCTTGATTATGCCTCGAGGTAAAACATTAAGAAGACAAAGTAGGAAGATGGTTTACGACCTGTACAGGTACACCTATATGTCAAAAGAAGTATTTCGTTACACATTACTCGTACACAAGTGGTGTGACAGGTCTCATCTTTCGTGGCACGGATTGTAGATGTCTGTTTTACTAAACTGCAGCGTATCTGTCATTGATGTCAACTGCCTTCATATACCGCGAAATCCCGTAATTTTTCATTGTGAATACTGATGTGGTACATATTTTTTTCTTGGGTTTCGGAACATGCTGGTAAAAGCAAAAGCATGCTAGTAAAAGACTATAAGTTGACATTAACAGGTACGCTCCAGTTCAGGGAAACTGCCGCACTCGGCAAGGAGCGGAATGGACAGGCATCACGAAAATGCGAAAAGTCGGTCGAAACGGTCCTGTAAGAAATGAATTTGCGGCTTTTTCTTCCTCAACAATTTCGTGTGTATCCCATATACATAATAAATGGTTTGTTTGAATGCTCAATAGCTCCCTATGCTTATTATCTGCAGCTGTTTCGTCGCTGTGTGACGGAGCAGGAGTGCCGCAATATGCCGGCGCCGCTCACCGGCGCTGGCACCGACCCTGGCCGCAAGTACAAGATCTTCGGCAACCGCTGCGTCTACGACTGCGACATCGGTTTTATGGAGGTTCGGTAACCAATACTACGATACGCATTATATTTAATAAACCCTGTGATATTTGTTTCCGAGTCATGGATGTTTATATTTATAATAAATAGGCATGTATTTACAACAAAAAAAGTATTTTTGCAGTATATCAACTATCTGGTGTCCGCGACACAAGCCTCGTTGCTTAGTATAGCACTAGATGGCGGTGTGTGTAATGTACGTTATCTACTATTGTTAGGAGGGCGATGCGGAGAACTCAGTATGTCGAAGGTGTTCACCATCCGGCTGCAACAAAGATTGCAAGGGCGGCAAGATAGACTCTGTGGAGGCGGCAGAGAAGTTCCGCGGCTGCACACACATCAAGGGCAAGCTCGAGATCACCGTGCGAGCCTCTGGCGGTGAGCTTCATCACATAATAATGGTCGAGTCCCAATACTCCTGTTTTCTTTACAGACTACAGTATTTCCCCTGTCACAATTCAAACTGCTTGTACGTTTTGATGTGAATATTATTATTGTTTTAAATTACCTTCTGAAAGTATTGGAATATGATTCGACTTGTTTTGATCTAACGCCTACAAGCAGATATGTGGCTGAATAAATAGGTACTATGAACACTAAATATTTAAGCGATATTGGTGTCGATTCTGTTGTGCACAAACTAAACTTAATTTAGGCTATTGATATCTTTTTCTCTTTAATAAAACGAGAAAGAGACGGACGTAATTTAGAGCTGTCAAATAATATTCCCATACAAATGAAGGGTGCACTTAAAAACATGTCGTCCAAAAACACGGTGAAGCGCAAGGCATAAACTAGTTTGACATCTCTAACTTAGTACATAGCTATAATTAACCGTCCTTTTCTCGCACTGCCTTTTAGTAAAAGATAGCAATAGCCTAAATTAAGTTTAGTTTGTGCACAACAGAATCGACACCATTATCTTAATTTTTTATTCAAATTGCAGGTAACACGTTGGCACTGTTAGAAGAGTCATTGGGAGAAATACGCGAGATAACTGGCTCCTTGCAAGTAATACGTGCCTACCCCCTAGTGTCGCTGATGTTTCTAAAAAGTTTGAAGAAAATCACCGGAGCATGGGGCAAAGATGAAAAGAAAAATAGGTGAGTCAAACTGTACCTTCTTAAATGATTTATATAAATGATAGGTTTAATTTTTGGTTGCTTTTGTGTTTCTATAAGAAATTGTGAATGTTAAATTAATGGAGGAACATCGTTTGAGCTATGATGTTACCCCACAGAGGTCACGACCTTCAGCATAGAGGTGCGGCGCGGAGCAAAGGGCTGAAGATTCTGTTCAATACTAGTACTATATAACACAATAGAGTAGATTAGATTGGTACGTGTGCTTATTTGTTTATATACATTTAAATAATAGATAAATATTGTTCTTTCTTATTTTAGTCTATAACTCTATCATTACCACGATTTTTTCGACAACTGTTTTTCTATAAGGGATTTAGGTTTTTGACTTTGTAAAAGATTTATTAATTGAGTTTGGTGATAACACCTTCTAATTTTCAAATTAGGGCTTTGGGGCATGTCCAAATCAAGTGAAAGACTACCTTCAGTTTATTGCGATAGGTTTTTTATAGGTGTATATAATATAGTTTGGGTAAATACAAAATAATAAGAGTTTTTAATTTCTTTTAATAATTTAGCGAAGGTTTATTTAATGCCATATAATTTACTTTTCAAGTGATACACAACAAAGATAATATTATTAATATCATTTTACGAGTAAAATGGAAATTGATTGTAAGATGACTCTTTTTAACATACAAGTTATGTTATATGTTAAAGTTTATTTACTTATAACTGATAACATTTCAGAGGTCAAGTTTTACATATATTCAACAATCCGAATCTCGAGTTGTTATGGGACTGGCCAACTCACGGCGCCATTGACATCTCAGGGGGTTCCCTCTTCATACATTTAAACCCAAAGCTGTGCTACGGAACCCAGATACTGCCGCTTAAGAACATGACTAGAAATCCGAGGTCCAACTTCACTGAAATTGAAGTGTCAGAAGATAACAACGGAAATCAGGCCTCCTGTGAGTAGTTCACGATGTTATGTAGCGCGCAATACTTCGTGCTTAGAATAGATTGTTTATCCAGTAATGAGTTCAATGCGTAACGACGAGTCGCATCTCCGACGGTGCCTCATTGCTGAGGTTGGAGGCCTGTTTCCGATACCTGAAAGTGATATTCCGCAGGTTCGCCCGACGAGCTGAAGCTGCAAGTGAGCCAGCAGTGCGACCGCGCGGTGATCCTCACGTGGAACATGTACTGTCCCGAAGACATCCGCAAGCTGCTGGGCTACTCCGTGTACTACATCGCCACCAAGCCCAACCAGAACGTCACCTTGTACGAGCAGCGGGACGTGTGCTCAGACATGTTAGTACCATTTTTGTTATTTAATTCCTATCATTCATAACTATTATTCAAACAACAAGTGGATCCAGACGGCGTGTCTTTTAATTGCTTTTTAATTTATTTTTGCGATGATATCCACTTATTATTTGAAGACCTAATCGGATAACCATTAGTTTTGTTTTACAGATGGAATGTTCTGGATATAACCATAGACGAAGCACATACTTTAAGAGAAGAACCCACCGGAAAACATTGCAAGAATAATCAAGTTTTGTTTTACAGATGGAATGTTCTGGATATAACGATAGACGAAGCACGTAATGGTTCAAAAGAAGAACCCCCATCCAGCAACCAAACAGACCTGTTGAATCCATGCCCGAAGAAACAGCCATTATTCTACCTTCTGTCACATTTGACCCCCTATACGCGATATGCGGCATATGTGAAGACGTATACCACACTGCAGGAGAAAAAGGGTGCTCAAAGTTCCATCATATACTTCACCACCTTACCTGGAAGTAAGTACCAGAGAAAAATATCCCGGAATTTTGTTTTGTATAATGCTTGATATTTTAAAAAAATACCACAAGGAACAATAACCGAAACTGTAGATATAATTAATATTCTTTAAATTCATGTTGTTTTTATTGGCATTTTGAAAGTTAATGCGCGATGGTTGTAGAGCCGAGTCCGCCTGCGGCCGTGTCGGTGGAGTCGCTGTCGCCGCACTCCGTGCTGGTGCGCTGGGCGCCGCCCGCCATGCCCAACGGGACCATCGTGCTGTACCACGTGGCCGTGCAGGCCTCCAGCTACAACGTGCCGCAGCTGCTGGTCGGGAACACCAACTACTGTGCTAACCGTGAGTTAATATGACAATAGCGGTCATTGACCCACCTACGTTTATTAAACTTCTTAATTTTGAAAACCAAAAATAAGCCTGTTCAAGTCTTGAATCGTCATCTATCGTGATCTTCAACAATTTTTGCTAATGAAAATCGATACATGGTTCATTTGTTTTGGTTCTTACGAAGAGATATTAGGGACAAGGCAATGATCGCTATTGGTGTTGGTTCTGTTGTGCACAAACTAAACATTGCTATCTTTTTCTCTCTAATAAAACGAGAAAGAGACGGACGTAATTTAGAGCTGTCAAATTTTGTTGGAACTAATATTTCTATACAAATGAAGGGTGCACGTAAAAACATGTCGACTAAAAACACGGTGAAGCGCAAGGCATAAACTGGTTTGACATCTCTAACTTAGTTCATAGCCATAATTAACCGTCCTTTTCTCGCACTGCCTTTTAGTAAAAGATAGCAATAGCCTATATTAAGTTTAGTTTGTGCACAACAGAATCGACTCCATTGTCATCTTAACTGGCAGCAACTATAGTTTATGATACGGGCGATCTCGTATTATCTCCATATAATATATTTGTTGTTGCAGCTAGCGCCCTACCGAATGTGATCACCGGTCGAGCAGAAGAGTCTCCGGACAGTCAGGACAAGGAGGCGACCGGTGACGTCACCAACGGCTCGTGCTCCTGCAAGGAAGAAGACAAGCCGGGCACGAGGTTCAACTCGCGTGCCGAGCGGGAGCGGGAAGAAACCATCACCTTTGAGAACGATCTGCAGAATAGGGTACGGGGATTATAAACCAAGATAACAAGTTTTTTGGAGGTGGAGGAATGAGGTGCGAATTTTTTCCATAGAAAATGGAGGATTCGCTTTTCACCAGTGGATCTGTGAAGTTCCTCATTTCTCCCCCAACAAACTGGTCAAAGGCTGCGCCAACGAAGCGATGCCAAAAGTTAAGTGTAGGCTAAATAATCATCCTAGTTGAACCGAGACCACACATTCTGTATGAATCCCCAACTCGGCTTGGGCTTACGTGCTCCTAAGTTCATCCTTATCTACTGTTTTATCAAACGCTTATTCATTACAGGTGTACAGAAAGACGACTGACAGACAGAAGCATCCAAAGAGTAGGTTAAAGCGATCTCTGGATCACTACATGAACAGCATGCTTGTGAAAGTGGCCGAGAGCGTCGTGCCCAGACTCGGGCAGAACTACACCAACACCACGGACGAGGCAGGTAGGTCAACAATTTGTAATGATTTCTTATTAACAACGTAATCATCTACTTACGGTTCTGTTAACACTTTCATACACCAATAGCCTTGCTTTCTCTGTTCGTCCTTCATGGCCTCGCTTGTCACCCTCATGACCTCATCACGACCATCTAACCATTCTCATTTCAGCCAAATGCAGTCGCATCGAGCCTAACGCTTGCGTCGTAAAGGATTCCACAGGTTATAAACATAGACATATTTGTTTTATATTTCACGGGGATTTGGTTGCTGCATGTTGCCATCATCACTTTATTATCATTATCACAAGTGGTTTATTTTCCATCTCTTTAACTAATAAGGTTGTTCGTACATATAATCAGCGACTAACAAATAACTTCTGAATTAGGAAAATTATGCATGATTCTAAGTTTCATAGTTAATACAATGTCATTGGCACCAGACTGACTTATAATTATATATTGCATGCAGTAATAGGGTAGTTGACACCATAAAACAATAATTCCAAGACACCAATCACTAAAAAAAATTGTACCTGAAAACCCTATCTATTTTCAACTAGCGGACGTCACGCGGTTACACTCGCGTAGTTCCCGTTCCCGTGGGAGTGCGGTGATAAAATATAGCCTATGTTACTCGCTGATAATGTAGCTATCCATTGCTGAAAGAATTTTTAAAATTGGTCGAGTAGTTTTAGAGTTAAATCGTAACAAACAAACAAAAAATCAAATCTTTCCTCTTTATAATATTAGTATAGATTAATTGCCAAATTCGATTTTTAGTTGCTGAAATCAATAAATAGTTGAGTCATTGAGTTGACCAAACAGTGACGTCACAGCGTGCTATTGCCATACAAAATCTATGAGAGAACCGCGTTTTGACAGCTCTAAAAAACTATGTCAATTGATTGGTGTGTCAACTTACCTATTGTATAGTTGTAGTGAAACAATTTACAAGTACTTTAAGCAAATTACACATGTAAAAGTACTTAGGTACTTCTTCAAAAGAATATAGACAAATAAAAAGAGTGTTTGTGATTCAGAGATAGGTACGGAGGAACTGAAGGAACTTTTATCATAAATAGGGATACAAATCCATTGAAATCTAGATTTTAGTTGTCTGAAACAATGAAATGATCTTTACATGAAACACAGTTGAACTGAACTGTACTAAAAAAAAACCGGCCAAGTGTGATTTGAACTCGCATGGAGAGGTTTCCGTACAATTTCAAAGTCAAATTTTCCATAAGTGAACGTATTATATTGAGTTTACCACTTTATTTTCAATTGATAGAATTCTTATATTTTTTTCTGTAATCTACAAGCAATTAACTATATTTTTTTTTTTTTTTTTTTTTCAAAATTTTAGGCTCAGTAGTTTTGGAGATTAGGGGGGGGGCAATGGTCAATTTTCGCCTTCTTTTATTAATATAATCAAAACTGTTTATTTTACAATAATAACGAAAATATATTTGTGATCCTCATAACGAGACCTTTCATTTGATATAATTATAACACAGTAGAGTTTGCAAATCTTTTTTTTAATTTCCTAATTTGTCGCCCGAAAATGACCCTTATTAAAAAAAAAAATAATGTACTTTGCACATCTGTGTTTGGGTCATACATTTGGTCCAGTAGATTCGGAGCAAATTGGCTGTGACAGACGGACGTACAGAATAAAATAAAAGTATGAATGAATAGTAGAATTGTTTTCAGCCAAAAATTATCTTAGGACGGTTTCTTAAACAGTTTCCTCGTATCGTATCATATTATATAGATTCAGATCTCTATAATACTGTCCCAGTAAAAAGACTGTACCTATACTATGCATAGTTATAATAGGTAACTTAAGTCTGAATATAATAATTATTGCTGGCTCAAGGTGGTATCATTGTCACAGTAGTACTCCGAGACAACTTAAGAGTAACCCCCTCGACCCCAACCCCTTTATAAATAATTTCGAAACGAAACAGGAAATATAATTTAGTATATTTTGTACTTAAAAAAAGGACGATGTTTGTAAACTCTTGGCGAATTTGGCGTTGTAGGCACATTTTCATTTGTCGTCTAAACCCGAGTGTAGCGCTCAGAAGGGCTGTTGTAACATTGATATTTGGCTGCAGGTGGCGTGGAGTCGCTGTACTTCCAGCTGGACGGCGACACTCGGTCGCTGACGGTCAGCAACATGCGGCACTTCACGTGGTACACGGTCAGCATCTACGCCTGCCGCGCCAAGCACGACATGGAGGAACTCAACGTATACAACAACACTTGGTGCTCAGACCGGGCTCTGAATACCTTCCGAACTTCGGAACTAGGTAAGCTCTCAGAACCAACTAAACTGTATTAATAATTTAGTTAGTTTTCAATTTACGTGATTCATAAATATCGTTATTTTTTGTTTGCAGTAAACGCGGACAAAGTGACAGACTTGCGAGCAGAAGTGATCGTGTCTAACAAAACGTTAGCCGAAGTGAACGTGACGTGGAAACCGCCCAAGAACCCCAACGGCTTCGTCGTGGCGTACACCGTGCACTACTCCCGCGTTGAAGATAACTTGGCGGTACGAATTTATATTAATATCTATAAGTTGTAGCTTGAAAAGTGTTTTAATTAATTTGGCAAAATCTTTCTTTGTGAAACGTATGGCATGTAACTTCTTTAATCAGGTTGCCGGCAACCTTATTTACACAAGAAAGTAAAAGAATATCAGGTTTCTGTTGATATTCTTCCACATTTCATGTAATCGAGGTATTGCTTCCTTGATATTATATTGTCATATCCCGTTTTGAGGTTATGAGGAATTGCAGCATGAAGTGTGTTGTTGCGTAGGGCCAGGACGTGGGCCTGCAGAGCTGCATCACGGCGGACGACTACGAGAGCAACGGGCACAGCTACACGCTGCGCAACCTGTCGCCCGGCAACTACAGCGTCGAGGTCACGCCCATCACCGCCGCCGGCGCAGGCAACGCCTCCACCATCTTCCCGCCCATCTTTATACCGGTAACTAACTAATCATTCTTTTATCTCTATTTTGGTCATTGCGGCCAACATGTGTCTCATCATGTGTCATCTCTCTCTCTCTCTCTCTCTCTCTATCTCTCTCTCTCTCTCTCTCTCTCTCTCTCTCTCTCTCTCTCTCTCTCTCTCTCTCTCTCTCTCGCTCCTGGTGCACTCACATACACTCGACTGGTTGTTAAAACTCATGTCATCGGCACTAATCGGCAGAGTTTTGCGATCTGGAAAAAAAAACATTGTAAACTTGCGCGAATATTTCGTCGGGCTGTCAATTTTGCTAGACTGGGCCCTTGCAGTATTGCAGTTCATAAACGAGACAGCTATCTTGACTGAGTTAACGCGTGATACCAAAAATAATAATTCAACACGTGCTACAAAAGCGAGTATTCCAATTAGTTAAATGTTTTCAGGAAAGAAAAGCTGTTGCGGCGTACGAATGGATCTGGGGCGTAGTGGGCGGCTGCGTGATGATGTTGCTGGTGCTGGGCGGCGGCGTGTGGTACGCGCGGCGCGGCCTGCTGCCCGTGGGCGACGCCAACAAGCTGTTCGCGAGCGTCAACCCGGAGTACGTGGCCACCATGTACGTGCCCGACGAGTGGGAGGTGGCGCGCTCCGCAGTCGACTTCGTGCGCGAGCTGGGCCAGGGCTCCTTCGGCATGGTAAGTCTTCATTACTCTATTGTCATCATCATTCTAGCCGAAAGACGTCCACTGCTGGACATAGGCCTCGCCCAAGTGTCGCCACATTGATCGGTCCCGTGCGACTCGCATCCAGCGAATTCCCGCAACCTTCACCAAGTCATCGGTACACCTAGTAGGCCTTCCAACGCAACGTCTTCCGGTTCAAACTGTATTGTTAATATCGTTAATTTGTGTTGGGGACTATTATTCACAGGGTATTGCTATGAGCACAAATACAAGACTTTGTACTTTCGAAATCGAGTTCATGGCCACTTTGACTATTTTGGTATTTTGATCATAATTTCAAGAAATACATATACCATTTCAATATAGTATATATCTATCAATTAAACTTGGTTTATTTTTAGGTGTATGAAGGTCTCGGGAAAGGTATAGAAAAAGGAAAACCCGAAACGCGATGTGCAGTCAAAACTGTCAATGAGCACGCTACTGATCGGTAAGTAAAACAAAATACCTATTAAAATTCATTCTCACAGATGATTAGTTTGTGAGCATTAGCACTGAACGCCATGTGCTTGTGACAGGGAGCGGCAAGAGTTCCTGAACGAGGCGTCCGTGATGAAGGCGTTCGACACATTCCACGTGGTGCGTCTGCTGGGCGTCGTGTCGCGCGGACAGCCCACCCTCGTCATCATGGAGCTCATGGAGTTCGGAGACCTCAAGACCTACCTGCGCTCGCACCGCCCCGACGCCGAGGCCTCGCTGCCGCGCAAGGGCGGCAACGACCCGCCCACGCTGCAGAACATACTGCAGGTACGAGTATGTCCTCACTAACAGCATGACATATCTCATGGAGTTCGGAGACCTCAAGACCTACCTGCGCTCGCACCGCCCCGTGCATATCCATCCAATCATTACGATAGATACGATTGGTTATTCAATAGTAATATCAATCAAAGAATTTTATTATTATACATATATGTAATAAAAAATTGTGATCACATTATACGTATTTTTTTCAGATGGCTATTGAAATAGCCGACGGTATGGCTTACCTATCGGCCAAAAAATTTGTGCACCGCGACCTCGCGGCGCGAAATTGTATGGTCGCCGGAGACCTGACCGTGAAGGTCGGGGACTTCGGGATGACCAGAGACATCTACGAGACTGACTACTATAGGAAAGGCACCAAGGGCCTACTGCCGGTGCGCTGGATGAGCCCTGAGAGCCTCAAGGACGGAGTAAGTGTTTATAGAAGAAAAAATAATGTTTTTTGAAACGGGTTGTCCTTCGGCGAATTATTGCAATCCACGGCAACCAAATTTATTTGTTAACCTAATATCACACTTTCCCTGAAGGATTAGGAACAAATGTTATGTCTATGGGCACAAATCTAGATTTAAAAAGTGTTTTTTTGAGTCATAGATTTTGACGTCAATACCAGTGTTCAGAGTACATTATACTTCCAGTGTTATCGAGGGACGATGCGTTTTGACAGTGCGTTCTGTTTCACTAAAAACATGCTACGTAAAACAATAAATTGTAAAATAAGTCATGTTTTAGAAACTTAAACAAGTGATCCACAATGTTCTTATGCGCCAATACAAGGCATTTTTAATAAATAAAAAGAGTTTTGTATTTCATGCATTTTCCCTATTTGAGAAAACAGGAGAACTGAAACAAAATATAATAGAAAAAAATATGAACACAAACAAAACTTACAAAATATGGACTTCTTGATATTAGTTATCATTGGCCGGATTATTAAGTTCGTTATGTGCTTCAGGTGTTCTCGAGCAGTAGCGACGTGTGGAGTTACGGCGTCGTGCTGTGGGAGATGGCCACGCTCGCCATGCAACCTTACCAGGTAATTACATTATGAGCTTATCAGAGGCCTAAGGGCGAAGCGCCCAGAGTAGCTAGTCCAGTAGTAGTCGTTTTTTTTGCAGTTTGCAGGTCAGTAAACTGTCTGCCGTCTGACCATAGCGGACAAACTGTAACTTTTAGGTGTAATACACCTTTGCAAAAAGTTCAGATCAAATTTAGACCTATAACTTCTAGCAAATTAAATAGGTATAATATTTCCCTACAGAACAAGTTAGGTGTTATGAGCCATGACGATATTAATATAAATCAATTGTATGATCGTTTCTTTTCAATAGTTCACACGGAATTCAACAAAACTTTTGAAAAGAAGACAAAAAGTATTAGCCCTAAATTCATATTTAGTGATTGGGCAACTAGAGGTATTAGAAAAAGTAGGGAAAGACTATTTGAGCTTTATGGCCTTAAGCCTTATATAAACACCGAAACTTTTAACCGGTATGTTGCTAAGTATTCAAAAATTTTTAGAAATACATGCAAGGTTGCTAAAGCCCTGCACATTAGCAACAAAATCAAAACAGCAGAAAACAAAATAAAGACAGTCTGGAAAGTCATAAATAATGAGACTAACAGGAAGAAAATAAGTAACACTAGCTACACATTAGATTCAGCATGTGGTCCTAAAAGCTCTAATCTGGAAGTAGCTCAAGAATTTGTAAATTTCTTTACCGATATACCATTAAAGACGACGGAAGCTCTTAATTCCTCACCTGAAGTCTCAATTGGTTTATTAAAGGCGAATGTATCTGGCTGCACGGTTGAATTTAAATTTAAACACATAAACCCTATGATAGTTATTAAAGCTTTCCGGCAAATAAAAATCAAACTGACCGAAGATCTATGGGGAATGTCTATCAAAGTTTGTGCATCCATACTTGAGACTATAGCCCCATACTTAGCTTTAATTTTTAATTTGTGTGTAGACCAAGGAGTTTTCCCTGATCTAATGAAATACAGTAAAGTCATACCTCTTTTCAAATCCGGGGACAGTAAAGATACTAATAATTATAGACCTGTATCCGTGTTGCCAGTTTTTAGCAAGGTGTTTGAAAAGGTAATGCTTAATCAAATGCTCAATCATTTTAACACCAACAAAATTTTACATGATCAACAGTATGGTTTCATCAAGGGACGTTGTACGACTGACGCCGGTGTAACCTTATTAAAGCACATATTTACTGCGTGGGAAGAGTCTCAAGACGCCATAGGAATATTTTGTGACCTTTCCAAAGCATTTGATTGCGTAAATCACGACACATTACTTTTGAAACTTGAGCATTACGGATTAGGTCAACTTGCACTTAGTTTGGTAAAATCATATTTGAGTGATAGACAACAACGTGTTCAAATAAATGGTGTTAATTCACAAGGTTTAAAAGTAAAAATGGGGGTTCCACAAGGCTCAATATTGGGTCCTTTCCTCTTTCTCGTGTATATAAATGATCTACCCTATTTATTGAAAAACCAACCTCAAAATATGGTGTTGTTTGCTGATGATACTTCCCTTATTTTTAAGATAAATAGACGGGCCCAGAATCTAGATGACGTGAATGATGCCCTACTTCAGGTCCATAATTGGTTCACAGCAAACAATTTAGTATTAAATGAAAAAAAAACTAAATGCATAAGATTTGCTTTACCCAATGTTAAAAGTAGTGATTGTGAAATAATATTAAATAAAGAGAAACTTGAATCCGTAGATAAAACGGTTTTCCTGGGGATTACGCTTGATTCAAGGCTACAATGGGGTTCTCATTTAACATCCCTTGCGGCGCGTCTAAGTTCAGCAGCATATGCTAGTAGAAAAATTCGTCAATTTACTGATGTAGATACCGCTAGACTGGTCTATTTTAGTTACTTTCATAGTATAATGTCTTATGGCATTTTGCTATGGGGACGGGCTGCAGATATTGAGTCTATATTTATTCTGCAAAAAAGAGCCATCAGAGCCATATATAATCTTCGTAGGCGCGATTCTCTAAGGGAACTGTTTAAGGATATTGGCATCATGACGGTACATTGTCAGTACATCTACGAAAACATAATGTACGTCAGAAAAAATCTGCATCTTTTTGGTAAAAGAGGTGATAGACATAATTACAGTACTAGAAATAGGGACCAACTAGTTCAGCCAGGCTTCAGACTCGCTAAAGTGGACTCATCTTTCATGGGGTACTGTTTGAGATGCTATAATAAAATTCCACAAAGTATTCTTGAACTGAATGAGACGAAATTTAAAACATGCATCAAACGCACACTATGTAAGCAAGCTTATTACAAGTTGGGCGATTATATCGCAGATAAAAATGCGTGGCTCAATGCTGGTCCTGCTCCACATGGACAGGGGCGCATAAATTGATAGTATTAAATAGAATTGTTGGAGCTGATGAAGATTGTACAACTGTCTTTGCATTGTATAGAATCAATCTCTAGTATTATATAATCGCACAGCCCATATTGTGTGAGTACTATGTACTAGAAAGCTATCATTCACTGAAATCCTACGTCTTTTCTTGACTTGAATGTGCCCTGGCGGTTGAGAGTATGTCACGCTCACTCTAATGTCTCGCTGATGGTGGCGCGTGTGTCGGATCATTCAGTTCCCTTCAAAATGGTTGAGTTGAATGGTGCTGATCCATGCGTCATGTTCGTGAACGGGCGCTGTCAGTTGTGACTGGTCAACTCTTAGTTGCCATGGCTTATTTGTATGTTTATTTTTGAATTGTATTTTTTGTTTTTACTATGGACACTTAACGTGCACATCTTGCTACATTGTTCTCACATAATATACCATCTCAACATGAATGATGTAACCAAGATTTTGTAACAATATTTTGATTTAAAAGAGTGTCCATGGAGTTTCTTGCCCGTTCTTCTCCATAGAGATCTACGCTAGGGAATGGGCAACTACAGTACTTTCACAGTTTTTATGTCTTGTGACTGGGACTGTAGCTACATTAAACTGTGTTTCGACAATTCAAAAGTGCCTGTAACTGGCCTACTTGAAATAAATGCTTTGATTTTGATTTTGATTTTGATTTTGAGTGTTAAGCTGTATGATAAACAAAATATGGCTACCCTGACGCTTTCACCTTATACATAAACGTTTCCTTTTACTAGAGTTTGAAATGAACATAATGTACAGAGGGCAAACCAAATAAGTAACCCAGGGTCGGAATATATGTAGTTGAAGTTTTCTTAGAAACCGATGGATGATTTCGTATGAAATTAAATTAAATTGATAGAAATATTCAAATTTGTAAATATTTAAAAAAAATATCTGAAGACGTGAATAGTTTAAAAAAAACTGCAACTATATCTGATGACCATGGTTACTTATTCATTTTATTGACCGTACATTGCCGTCAAGTTTTTTTTAGGGGGAAAGTGTCATAAATCCCCCAAAATTCCAATCTTTGAATTTCAAATCTAATGTTCTTGGAGCAGATCAGTTCAGTATCAGGTTGTATGTTGATGATTGATTGATTTGCAATCGTAACAATTATATATTTACAGAATTATAACCATGAGAATCAACAATACAATATGCTATTTGACAGTAAGGAATATGATTTTTGTTTTGTGGAATGACCATGAGCTAAAAAGTTTAATAATAATTAATAAATTAATAGTAAAATAACATTTTAAGAATCAAGCTTACATAACTAGTCCGCCTTATTGGATTAAGAATAACGTCACTTAGCCAGCTACGCATTTTCATCCAAACTGCTAGATAAACTTTTAATATTTTTTTCACCTTTATTTGTAACCCACATAAAAAAAAAACAATATTTTATTTTTATTATTTGTTGTTATAGCGGCAACAGAAATACATCATCTGTGAAAATTTACACTGTCTAGCTATCACGGTTCATGAGATACAGCCTGGTGACAGACAGATGGACGGACAGTGGAGTCTTAGTAATAGGGTCCCGTTTTTACCCTTTGGCTAAGGAAATCTAAACATGTGTCGGTGGTCGTCCGCAGGGGCTGTCGAACGAGCAGGTGGTGCGCTACGTCGTGGAGGGCGGCGTCATGGAGCGGCCCGAGCACTGCCCCGACCGCCTGTACGAGCTCATGCGCGTGTGCTGGGCGCACCGCGGCCTGGCGCGGCCCTCGTTCCTGCACCTGGTGGCGGACCTGGCCCCCAGCGCCATGCCGCACTTCCGCACGCGCAGCTTCTTCCACTCGGCGCAGGGCCAGGAGATGTACGCGCTGCAGCGCGCCGCCTCGGGTAATACTAATATTCCTCTATCGCTCGGATTACTCATTGCAAAAGAGATCGAGTCTCGAAGCTGATCCCCGCCTGGAACGTCCGATGTCGCATGCAGGATAACGTTCAAATAACAGTATTGATTGTTGTTGATCATCCTCGATGCGAAGTTTACCACTCATAAGGTTGAAATTCAAGCGTTTTCCTCCCGTGTCCTGGTCTTCGGCAGCGAATGATAACATTTGTTGCTGGTACGAATCTGTGTTTAATACGAGCCCGCTTTTTTGTTCCAACCGTTGCACCCCGTACAGACGTGTGCCGAGTCGGCGGCACGCCGGTGAAATGTAAGTAGCGGTACTAGTTTGCATGTTTAAGTTAACGTGAGATGCGTGCGGGCACTTTTGTTATCATTTTCTGAGACCATGACCCATTGTAGTGACAGTATGATTTATTTGCGACACTGAAATTTATGGGGAAGTTGACCACAGTTAATGGAATAGTAACGGGATACCGTGCATGTTTCGAACATGAGAGATTTTTTAATTATTATTCAATATTGCTCTGTGCTTTAGTATGTGGTCCAGGGCTTTAAACAGATGCTAGTAGACATTTTGGTTGATTCATTTTTAGAATTCCACTGTCATTCCATCAGTCGGTATTAACTCTGTCACACTACAATAGTTGGACTTCTTAGTTACAAACGCTTAAAATTGTAATTTAGCCTAACCATAATATACGCGTGAACCGTTTCGTCAAATGTGACGTAGAACGCAATCTTACCTGTGGTCGCTTCGCACTTCGCACTCTCGCAGAGGAGGAGCAGGAGCCGGCGGAGGTGAACGTGGGCGCCGTGGCCACGGGCTCCGGCTCCAACCTGTTCGGCGTGTCGGGCCGCCTGGCGTCCTGGGTGCGCGAGCTGTCCAGCCTGCGCAGCCGCGACGACGACGCCGCCGCCGAGCCGCTGCAGCCGCTGCAGGCGCCCGGCCTCAAGTCGCCCAACGGCGCGCCGCCCGCCGCCGCCGGCTGCTAGCCGCCCGCTAGCCGGCCGCTAGCCGCCCGCTAGCCGTCCGCTAGCCGTCCGCTAGCCGGCCGCTAGCCGGCCGAGAGCCGTCCGCTAGCCGGGCCGGCGCCACATCTACCTCAGGTCGGCCGCCGCGCCGCCGACTCTTCGAATCGTAGCCGTAGCCTAGTGTGTAAACATCGTAATGATCGTCCGACGAGCGGGGATCGTGTCTGACTGTAGTGTACGTGTATATTAGGGGGAGCCCCTCGATCCCTCCGCATTTATTACGTACGTGCCGGGGCCGACGGAGCGTCCGTTTTGTTTTGTGAGAGCTCGACCCGCGACGGCGATGCGTTTCTTTTCGTCTGACGATTCGTTTTCATATCAGGAAAGTAATATTTTTGCTGAGACGATATTGAGTGAGTCGATTTGTTTCGACGTGAATCCTATATAGTTTACCTCGACGTTATTATATAGTTATAGATCGGTGTCACTTTTGACATAGCCTATTAATGTTAAGTTTACCGTTAAGATGTAAAGCGTGTATAGTTTTATATAGGCGAGATCGTGTACAAATTACTTTATTGATTTCTTGACGTATATATAGTTCGGTTCCTTGCTACTGTTACAAAGGTAAAGTAATCTTGTCACGTTGAAGTTGTTGTTGTTGTGCCAAGTACTTTTATTGTAAACGTACTTGCTAATGAATTTGTCACTTGTCCTAATCGATGCAAAATGCAACCGCTTATAATACTCAACTGTCGGATATGCCGCTATAAATACCAAGTTATTTTTACTACTTTCATGAATAATTTCAAATATTGAATTTAAAATAAATTAACCACCAAAGATTTGGAAAATAAAGTCTAAATTTGCAATTATTTTTATGCTGTTACTTCTTGTAGCTTTGTTATCAATGTTTGCAAATATAAGTATATAATTGTATTAGAGTAATTATACAGGGTCGTTTCAAATTAGTTGTAACTGGTTTTAGTAGGAACGTGAAGCAACAGCCACAGTTTAGTCATAAAGCGTAACTTAAACGAGAAAAGGCGAAGAACGTGTTACTTAGTGTTGCCGGCCATAAGTAGCGATATTTATATTGCACAGACTACAAGCACGATGTGGTTCGCATGTAGTTTGTACAAACGAGTACTTACTAGTACCAGTTAAATGGCAACGTTGAATTTAAATGACTTCATATACCGCAACGATTATTATTAATCAACTTATTAATGTGTATGAATGATTATAAAATGTATGTCATAAACGTGTTGCAGTTATTAAGTTCAATAAGAATTTACGCTGAAAAAAACATGTTCCCCATCGACTAAAATGCAACAGATTATACCTGCCACTATTTCTAATAAGTAGATGTTACTTACTTACTATTATTATTTTAAACAAAATGTAATTTAAAACCAAAGTAGCTTGATGTTATGTGAACATCAGTGCACACCGGCGAACGAACGAAAAATGTTATAACTGAAAGAGTTTCGAGTATCCAGGAGCATCAGAGCTGCCGCCGATATGTGCTGACCCGTATAATATGCTAAACTAATCAGTGAATTGTTACATCTATAGTTACAAGTTACAGTTATATCTCACTAAGTTACTGAAATAGTTAACTTATGCAATACGAATGTATTTTAACTTTTATTGTGTTCATATTTTCCATTCATATACTTAGTTCTTTTAATAATTTTCACTGAAATGTATCTGTAGTACCTAACACAACGTAATAATTAGGTGTACAGGGTGTACACAGAGCCTTCACGAGGCCGTCAACCAAGCATTCTGTACATTAAACTAAGTAACTCTACGCGAAAATTATTGCTGGAACGACTTTTTTTTGGGGTTAGAAATCACGTTTTACGGTAAAACTCAATGTAATGCACTCAAAACATTGTGCTGGTGGATGGATTGAATAGTACGGGGGTCGTGGAAGTTCATACATTAAAAACAAGTGTTTAAAAAAAAGTTCAGAAAAAAATTGGAACTTTGACCCTTAATATCTCCGTAACTAGAAGGTTCCCAGGTACGGTCCTGTACCAAAAAAAAAAAATCGCAATGACGGAGAGAACAAGTACCTTTCGGCTTCGTTAAGAGTTTTTTTACACCCTTTATAATAAATATATAGTTCCTTTTTATTTTGTTCACATTTGAATGTGCAGTGATTTTTGGCAGCAAGTATTGTACCTAGATTATTGATTTTGGTAATTGAATGAATGACATAACGCAAAACATGGTCGGGGGTGAATTTATGACGGTTTCAATATGAATTTTACAATGTTTTTTTAGAATTTGTTACAAAAGAAATACCTATTATTGACAGCAAGTTTCTAGTTAAATATAAATACGATAATCAAGTGTTAGCTACATAATAGTAATTAACTGTAAAAAAATATATAATTATAATAAACATTCAACCAAAGTTAGGCTCCAATATATACATCAGTCGTGGACATTAGACTCCAGCCGTCAACCAGCACTGGCGCTGGGGTCCGATGTGGTTACAATAACTATAACGATAATGTGGTATAAGGGTTTTAACGAGTGCCTTCAGACATCCAGCCTTCATGCTCGCAGGGTTGTTGATTGTGTGAGATGGACACGATACAGGCGCGACACACGCGCGTGCGTGTTGTCGTGTCGCGTGTCGTCATGTTTATTTCTATAAACAATATTTTAGACGGCATTTAAATTGTTTTCATTATAACACAATCAAAAACCTCTGCCACAGGAAATCAATTCAGCTCGGTTGTCTATGGATATGGGCGGTGTATTACGAATAGCTAACCGATCGTATTTTATTTCAGTCGTTAACCACCTTTTTATTGTGAATTAGAAAGAAATCCCATAAAAAGTAATACGTCGGAGCGATGGGTGGTGGCAGACTGGGACTAGTATATGAATGTACACGTTTGTGTTGTCGTCGGGGGCACAAGGCACGTTGCATCACTTATTCAACCATTTTAGGTAAATCGAAACGATCTTCGTTGGAGACAGAAATCCAAATATTGTTTTATGTGTAAAATTTGCATAGTGCCTTTTGCTCAATTATGAGGAATGTCGTAGATAGGTATCGTTAAGCGTAACTTAAATATATTAGAACTATGATGTAGTCCCAATTAAGTTATTCGCTAATATTCCAGCGCGTGAGACACAAAAAGCCCCACCAAACAAACTCGCTGCACTGGAATGTTACGCGGTGTAATGTATAACGTGGAGTGTAGTGTTGTCAGTACTTGTCAGTCCTGTGACAGCGAGCGAGCCGCGACACTCCACGCCACCACGTGTCAGAGGCCCTACTCTCTAACGTTTCGTCCGTATATTAGGAACTATCCGTCTCTCTCACGCGCACTCATCTGCAGACGTGCGCGAGAGAGAAGGATAGATCCGAATATACGGACGAAGCGTTAGAGAGTAGGGCCCCAGGCACGTGGACTCGTGAGTGACTGCGGCGAAGTCTCGCACGACGTTGCCTCACACAGCGTTCCCTGCGGACTATGCCTACTATCGACCTTTGTTACTTACGCTCTTGTTTTTATCAGTATTTGTTTCATTGTGATTATCACTTTACAAGGCAGTTACATTACCTCATTTTTAGTGATTATATTAGATATGCATAAATTATTGACTGATAAAATAATTTCCAAATGATTTATTTCCTTGTGTGAATTGTGTATGTTTTGTATAAGTGTCGGGGTAGCGTTGTGCTATATGCTCAATTTAGATACAATTTCACCAAACGATTGAGATAGTGTACAATTTTATATAATTAATTTAATAAAAACCGAGTACCTATTAATAATTTTAATATTTATATTAATAAAAAAGTTGTAAAAAATAGTAAAATTTAGTTTGAATACATCCTTTAGCATGAAAATTACGCTGAGAAAAGTTGTGTCTTTCCCAATAAAGACTGGAGCAAATACAATGTGAGGCAAAAATAATGTCATAATGTGAACGTGCCACAATTTACGCAAATGGTGCCATTATGGTATTGTGATTTGGAAAATAAGTTATAAATTTTAGTGATAAACGTTGAATTAATGTTACTTCATATTTAGTATTACACGTGATCCCCCGTTTTGGCGATTTGTACAGTAGGTACAAGCCGACAGACTTTCCATTGGAGCCTTTTGAAATCACACGTTACAACAAAACTTAGCGGGCGTTGAAAGCCAACATTAAAGAAGAAACAATTTCGACCCAGGATGTTTTGCAACAATCCATAATATCTACCTTAGAACGAACACAAACATGCATCAACCCTGGAGGTGCAATATTTCATCGATATAATTTTTTCGACATAATCATATATTTTACAGAATCCAACTAACGGAGACCATTTTCTTTCTCAACTAAATGGCAGCCAGCCATTTAATCACATTGTCATTATTTTTCCCCATTGCCTCATTTTGTAATTAGGTAAGGTTGTTCAGACACGCAAAGCTAATGACTCAGCTATGCGCAGTAAATAATGGGTTCTGTATCAGTAGAACTTCTGAGAATAGACAGGCTACCGCTTGTTATGGACTAAGGGGGTGTCCATTAATTACTTGAGGCAAATTTGGCGCTTTCTCGACACCCCCATCCCCCTTAGTGAGAAATCGTGAGATTTGACTTGACCCTCTCTCCTAATCTCACGTGAGATTTATCAAAATGCGTAGTTTAGTGTAAATACGGTCACTGTGAACTTAGCATCTCAAGTATTAGCATCTCAACAAATAACTTGAGTTCTGTTTGCATCCAGCATAGTTCCACAGTTCCTGATAGTACATAACGATTGTTAAATTTGTTTGGCCTAAAAAATCCAATTTTGAAAATGAGTTGCCAACTTCACTTAAGACCTCGCAGCATCTCATCATATTAAAGGTTTTTAGAATCGCCGCGGGAGACACCCCGGGCGCCTGTGGACGGTGGGCTATGGGCTAGCTCGGCGTCCGTCCGTCGCATGACGACAGGCCGTGTCGACAGCGCGTTCGTGTTCCACGCACGCCTCAAAGAGAGTCAGCAAAAAGGAAGGAGTCCGCAAGAGCCGATGCCTGCGGGGCTGCGGGACTATTCGAAAGAGATACCGTGGCCTCGGAACACAAGGGCGATGAAGGAACATGGATGGGTTTTAGTCAGTAAAAGTGACACTCCCTCCTGCTCCGCCCAGAGCGGGAGGAGTCATTTGATGATTTCCCATCCGAAAAAAAAAAGGTTTTTCAGAATCGAGGAATCGATTTCCTTTAAGACGTCATAGCATCTCACAGTATTTTCAGTGTTATAACACCGAGGAGTTGTATTAAGGTGAATGCTCCGACCAGCCCGCGAAATTGACGTATGTAGTTATATAATCATTAAAATCATCAATACAACCCTCCAAGTTCATAAAGGTATAGCAATGACTTTGACCTTGAAAAATCGTTCCTCGACCTTTATGAACTTGGAGGGTTGTATTGATGATTTTGATGATTATAATTCTGTAACTACATATGTCTTACAATCGCGAACAATAATTTAATCAACATACAATCTAGCACTGGCCTGCAAATTGCAAAAAACGTAAGAAAATTTAAATTTCGCGGGCTACCCTGGAGCATCAGCCTTAAGAATAGTTCTATACACCCTGATTGATTGCATAGTTCCGTCAATTTGCCGCCAAAGTCGCGACCCCACCGCGATTTCAAACGTATAAAAATATGGTTACCGTTAACTGACAGTTCTGTCCAGCACCTCAGCTGTTTTCATGACCAATACTATAAATACGCCTACTACTGCTGTAGGACACACCATACTACAAGTTTTAGCGAAAAACAAAAAACCAAAAACAATATGGTGACCGTTTACTGACAGTTCGGCCCAGCATCTCACCCATTTTCATTAAAAATGCTATAAATACGCCTACTACTGCTGTAGGACACACCACACTACAAGTTTGAGTGAAAAACAAAAAAAAAATTGGTGACCGTTTACTAACAGTTCTGTCCAGCGTCCAATACTGCAGTATTCCGCTTTCAACACACACCACACTACAAATTTTAACTAAAAACCCAAAACCAAAAAAATATGGCGACCGTTTACTGACAGTTCTGTCCAGCATCTCAGCCATTTTCGTTACCTACGCTATAAATACATCTACTATTGCAGTAGGACAGACCACACTACAAGTTTAAACGAGAAAAAATAAAAACTATGTTAGGTTAGCTTTGGTTACCATTAACTGACAGTTCTGCCCAGCTTACAATGCCATAAATACGCCTACTACTGCGCAAGGACACACCACACTACAAGGTTTAGCGAAAAACAAAAGCAAAAAAAATATGGAGACCGTTTACTGACAGTTCGGCCCAGCATCTCACCCATTTTTATTAAAAATGCTATAAATACGCCTACTACTGCTTTAGGACACACCACACTACAAGTTAGAGTGAAAAACAAAAAAAAAATGGTGACCGTTTACTAACAGTTCTGACCAGCATCTCAGCCGTTTTTGTTACCTAAGCTAGAGATACGTCCAATACTGCATTATTCCGCTTTCAGAACACACCACACTACAAATTTTAGCGAGAAAGACCAAAAACCGTGTCAGGTTAGCTTTGGTTACCATTAACTGACAGTTCTGCCCAGCATCTCAGCTGTTTTCATTACCAATGTATTAAGTACGCCTACTAATGCGGTATAACGCTTTCAGGACACACCACACTACAAGTTTTAGCGAAAAAAAAAAAAAAAAAAATGGTGACTGTTTACTGTCAGTTCTGCCCAGTATCTCAGCCGTTTTCGTTACCTACGCTATAAATACATCTACTACTGCAGTATGACAGACCACAGTACAAGTTTTAGCGAGAAAAATCAAAAACCACGTCAGGTTAGCTTTGGTTACCATTAACTGACAGTTCTGCCCAGCATCTCAGCTGTTTTCATTACCAATGCCATAAATACGCCTACTACTGCGCAAGGACACACCACACTACAAAGTTTAGCGAAAAACCAAGAGTAAAAAAAAAGATGCTGGGCAGTACTGTCAGTAAACGGTCACCATTTTTTATTTTATTTTGGTTTTTAGCTAAAATTTGTAGTGTGGTGTGTCCTGAAAGCGTTATACCGTAGTAGCAGGCATATTTTTATAACATTGGCTGTGAAAACAGCTGAGTTCCTGGGCAGAACTGTCAGTTAATGGTAACCAGAGCTAACCTGACACGGTTTTTGGTTTTTCTAGCTAAAATTTGTAGTGTGGTGTGTTTTGAAAGCGGAATACTGCAGTATTTGACGTATTTATAGCGTAGGTAACGAAAACGGCTGAGATGCTGGTCAGAACTGTCAGTAAACGGTCACCATTTTTTTTTTTTTAGGTTTTTTTTGTTCGCTAAGTCTTGTAGTGTGGTGTGTCCTACAGTAGTAGTAGGCGTATTTATAGCATTGTAAATGAAAACAGCTGAGATGCTGGACAGAACTGTCAGTTAACGGTAACCATATTTTTATACGTTTGAAATCGCGGTGGGGTCGCGACTTTGGCGGAAAATTGACGGAACTATGTCGGAATGCGTATGCGACGGAACTATGAATCAATCAGGGTGTATAGAACTATTCTTAATACAACTCCTCGGTGTTATAACACTGAAAATACTGTGAGATGCTATGACGTCATATAGGAAGTTTGCATCTCATTTTCAAAATTGCTATTTTGACGGTAAAGTAACAGAACTATTGTTACAATCAATCACGAGTTATAGAACTATGTTTAAAACAACTTCTTGATTCTGAAAATAAAATGAGATGCTGCGATGTCTTAGGGTGAAGTTGGCATCTCACTTTCAAAATTGGATTTTTCAGGACAAATGAATTGAACAATTTATTGTTATAAACTATCAGGAACTGTAGAACTATGCGGGATGCAAGCAGAACTCAAGTTATTTGTTGAGATGCTAATACTTGAGAAGTTAAGTTCACGTTCACGTGTGATGTAAATACTTTAATCTGTGCTTGATTACGTTGGAATTGATTAAAAAAACATAATTTGCTTAATTTTATTAATTGAATAGTACCTACCTACTTATTGTTAAACAGTATTGTGTAGGATTTAGCCATATTTTAGTGGAGAGACATGTTTACTTTTAATCTTTGGGTGAGATTCGGCTCGACGCCCTACCCCCTCCCAAATTGCCTCACGTAATTATTGGACGCCCCATATGTAGTACGGTCCTGTTTTCACCATTTAAGTACAGTTACAGCTAGGTAACTTGATGTACTGGCGAGTACCTACATCAAGTTACCACAAATTTTACCATACAATGTTGACGGTTGTGTTCAAAATCCAATGAGATTTGATAGTTTGTTGAACTTGATTCAATGCGCTGGCGACTCTACCTATGTAAGAAACCTAAAAAGAAAAACAGATATACTGATGCCTTTTTTACCTTTTATTTTCAAACGAACTTTTGTTTCTTTTCGTTTGCTTTGATCATTCTATGTTTCTTCAAATCCAACTTAAGTGGTTCTCGTTCTATTATTGTTGGTAACCTGCAGACACATGGGTCATTGTACCCATAGCGCCTTAGCAAACAATCCGCTCGTAGGTAACCTTCGTTGCCGTTATCTTTCAACTTTCTCAGATAACGTATATAGCACAATGGAAGACGATTTTGTTTAGCCCCCATTATAATTATTTGCTTATATGACCATGACGGCCACTGCTCAGAGGGTATTGGATCTCGGTTACCTCTCGGTAAAGGATAAACTTTCTGCAAATAACCCCGACACGTGATTGTACCCAAATGAGGAGTAAGGACTTCAAGGTACTTCACAAAAAACTTTTTTTTACCAACATCCCTGTGGCTGTAAAACAAAAGGATATTATCAAAGATCATATTAAATACATATTTTGATTATTTGATATGTTTACAATGTTTTTACACTCACTTATCGAGAGATTCCATATCATCTTTATGAACTCTCCATATGACGCCCCATACATGTGCGTTGGCCGTGGGCACAACAGTGGCGACAGGACCTTCCCAAAAATCTGTGCACCTCATGAAGTCAAGTCTATAGTTCTACAATAACAAAGGTAAATTTACCAAATTTGTATCAGTCTGTATCGAGTGTTTACTTAATATTGATAAGATAAGGTAGAAAGTACATACATCCAGTCTACCTATAGAAACAAATTTTGCAGTTGGACAGAATGTTCCAACAAGAAACCTTAACATGTTGCCAGCATATGCGAAGTACAGAAACGTGTTGGGTAGATGAATATCACATTTCTTCATTTTCACAACGAAGTATTGACTTATTGATTTACCATAATTTAGTAACAGACTACTGTTGGCGAAGGTATGTACCGGGTGAAATCATAGGATCCATAATTTTATTGACTTCAAAATTTATAGTCTCTAAAATAAGTAATGAAACTAGTGAAGTTTACATAAACTGACATAAACCACGTTTAAAAACTGTAAGATTTTGACAGCAGTAGGACGATAAATAAATAAAGTCGACTTTGTCAAGGATGAGAAGAAAAAAAATTACCGGCAAGAATTCCATCATTCAAGTCCCTCGGAAAAGGCACGACTAGGGCCGAGTCACACTGGAATGGCAGCGGCCGGCAGCGACGCGGCGAGCACTTTCACTACTCATGTGCTTTAGGTGTGAAATAATTTTAAACTTTATCTACTTATTTAAAAGACCAGTATCGCTTGAAAAGGTCGCCACGCGCGTCTTGTCGGTGGTTCTGCCCGCGGCTGCCAGCGGCAACTCGGGGCCGCTGCCGGCCGAATGTAGAAACCAAACTAGTCAAGAGGAGACTAGGGTCTGGAGGTCGCGCAAGGCTGTCACCGGCCGCCAGCGGCGACGCCGGGGGCTGCTGGCGTCGCCGCCGCCGCGCCGGCCGCTGCCATTCCGGTGTGACTCGGCCCTAAAAAATCTACATTTAATCTTGATAGTAGGTACTCCATGGTTGCGTTTCCAAAAACGCACTGTGAAGGGTTCCGTAGTCGGGTTGAATAATTAAACATTTTATGGGAGAACGTGTTTTTGAATTGCAAATGTAGGTACGCACAATATTGAGAGATTTACCATGTAATTTTTTGTTTTTAGGGTTCCGTACCTCCAAAGGAAAAAACGGAACCGTTCTTTTTTTTTTTTTTTCGGATGGGATATCATCAAATGACTTCTCCCGGCGGAGCAGGAGGGAGTGTCAGACTTTTACTGACTAAAACCCATCCATGTTCCTTCATCGCCCTTTGTGTTCCGGGGTCACGGTATCTCTTTCGAACAGTCCCGCAACCCCGGCAGGCATCGGTCCTTGCGGACCCCTTCCTATTGCTGACTCTCTTTGAGGCGCGCATGGAACACGAACGCGCCGTCGACACGGCCTGTCGTCATGAGACGGACGGACGGCTAGCCCATAGCCCACCGTCCACAGGCCCGCGCCTACGGTGGTCGGGGGCCACGTGGTGGCCCCCGACGCCCGGGGCGTCTCCCGCGGCGGCCGGGGCGCTGTGAGGTTCTCTCCCTCTCACTTTCCGCCACCTCCTTCTCTAGCATTACTGCTTCGCAGAAGGAGGTGACGGCGTCCCATTCCGTCTCGCTCCGGACCATGGCTTGCACCAGGGCCGGACGCGAGAGGTCGCCGCCGCCAATCGCCGCTTCGACGACACGGCGGTGCTCCGCCCACGCGGGGCACACCTCCACCGTGTGCTCCACCGTATCCTCCGGTCGATCCTCGCAATGGAAACACCCGGGCGTTTCCTCCCGCCCGATTCGGTGCAGAAAAACGGAACCCTTATAAGATCTCCTTCTTGTCCGTCTGTCCTAGCAAGATGAAATTTATACCAGATACTGAGGTCTATTAGGTCCGTATTAGGTGTATAACAATCAAGGTCCTGAGTCAACACGATAAAAAGGTGTCCGTTACCCAGGCCAGATGTTATCGAAAATGGTCATTTGAATCTTTTAGATAATTAGTTTTATGGCTTCTATAATTGTTGCGCACATTTTTAAATTTGTTGCGCTTATAGTTTTTTAATTATTTCACAAAAACATTTCCACAAACAGCAGGAAATGTTTTTGTGAAATAATTAAAAAACTTTAAGCGCAACAAATTTAAAAATGTGCGCAACAAATTTAAAAATGTGCGCAACAATTACAGAAGCCGCAAAACTAATTATCTATAAGATTCAAATGACAATTTTCGACAACATCTGGCCTGGGTAACGGACACGATAAAAAGATATAGGCAAATTTATATTTTCGCGAAAACTTGTAAGTACTTACCAAAATTTACCTTAATTTTCATTTATTTTTTATTTTTCAGACTTTTCCCTTTACTTGTGCTGTAAGACCTTAAATTTTAACCAAAATTGACAATTCTAGGTCAACCGGAAGTAAGTACCCTATGTTTTGGGTCTAAAACCTATACCTACCTATGTTATTTCCCGTTGACCTAGAATCACGAAATTTGGCAAAAAGCAAGGTCTTACAGCACATGAAAACCTGAAAACCGTAAATATGTTGTTTAATAACAAAAAAAAGCGATTTTACTATTACAAACTTATTATTTGCGGTTGGTGCAATAGCCGATTCATGGGATCGAACAGCAAAGTTAAGTTTGTGCGGAACCCTCGGTGTGAGAGTCCGACTCGCGCTTGGCCGGTTTTTTATTTTTTCCTTTGTGCTGTAAGACATTGCGTTTATCCCATGTTTATCTTTTCACTAGCTGCCCCGTTCAACTTTGTCTGCGTTACATTAGAGAGAGAGAGGGTTAGAGAGAGTGTGAGTCAACCTTAAAAGATAGACTTAGAACTTATCAACCGACTTCCAAAAAGTCCTCTTTTTGGAAGTCGGTTGAAAAGTTCGCGATAGCTATATACACACATCAAAAATGTCTAGGGATCAAGCATTTTTATGCGGATTTCTTGAGATTGAGATGTGGCTTTGTAATAAATTTATGATTTTATAAATTTATATGGATCCTTTTTGGTGCATTTCATAATTTGAATCAGGAACTCTCAATCAAATTCGAGTAAAAGATGAAAATAAGCTGTCAATATTTTCCCTATAAAAACATACAACGCATTGAAGACATTATTAGTGCTACTGTTTCCCTACTACTGATTAAAACCAACGTTATTATGGAGCGGCGACGTCATTTAAGCAGGGAAGAAATGCTCAGAGCCGTGGGAATGATAGAAGCTGGTTCCCGGCAACGTACTGTAGCTTTAGCTCTGAATACAAGTCAGAGTGTTATCAGTCGACTTTGGACACGTTACCGAAGCACTGGTACCGTGGCTGAGCGCCATGGAGGACGGTATCACTGCACCACACGGAGACAAGACCGATACATTCAAATCTTAACTCGAAGAGCTCCAACAATAACCGCCATGATGTTAGCCGTGAGGCTTCATCACTCTTCAGGGAACTTAATTAGCGACCAAACAGTCAGAAACCGCTTGCATGAAGTGAACCTTCATTCCCGAAGACCGCTACGGGTACCACCTATAGCAATGCACAATCGTAGGATTCGATATCAATGGGCTCTTGAACACAGAAATTGGGCAGAAGAACAATGGCGTTTCGTGTGCTTTTCTGATGAGTCTCGTTTTGGTATGAGACCGGATACAAGACGTATACGACACTGGAGAACCCCTGGACGCCAACAGCGATTAAAATCCTGCCAGGAAGTCCATCCTTATAGTGGTGGAACCATCATGGTATGGGCGGGTATTTGGATCGGCGGAAGAACTGAGTTGATTTGGATCAGAGGCAACCTCAACGCTCAAATTTATGCTGAGACGATTGTATCAGACGTCATCGTTCCTCTACAAGTGCAAATCGGTCCCTTATTTCAGTTAATGCATGATAATGCACGACCGCACACCGCAAGAGTTGTAAGACAGACTCTCGCCGCAGCTAACATCAATGTCCTGCCCTGGCCTGCTCAGTCGCCAGACTTGAACCCGATTGAGCATGCATGGGATATGCTACAGAGAAGAGCTCTGCCGAATATGGAGGGTATCCAGTCGCAAGAAGACCTTTTTTTGTTGTTGCAACGAACATGGGCGGCCATTCCACAGCGTGATTTGGATGAACTCATTTTGAGTATGCCAAACCGATGTTCTTGTGTTGTTAGTGTTCGCGGTAGAAACACGGATTATTAATTGTTTAAGTTACCCAATAAAATTTTAAAGAAAACTGTTATTTCAGTCTTTTTTTCGAACTTTAATGTTAGTGGTTCAAATGTCAAAAATCCCTTTATTAGGAAAATGGCAAATTTCTTTATTAATGCAAAGGTGACTTGGTTTATCGTTACTGTGACAAACGAAAACACTTTATTTGATGAATCCTTAAAGAAAATTTTAATTAATATCAATCAGGAGAAAAGTTATTGCAAAAATATATGTTGATCCCTAGATACTTTTGATGTGTGTAGATTAGGTTCTCAATTCAACTGTTTCTTTTTTTTTGTGTTTGTTGCCTCAGAACTTTCGACTGGGTGAACCGATTTTTTATTTGAAAGCTGGTGCTTCCCGTGTGGTGCCATTTCATCAACATCATGACGTAACATCACGCCTGTATGCTCTAAGGGGTTCGCAGATGTGTACAATACACCCAGATTTCGACAGTTAGGTAGGTACCTATATTAAGTTTCCTAAATTACGGTTAAGCCTATTACCATGACATGTATTGTTAACAACGCAAATATTTGTTTGGGAACAACTAAAAATGGACAAACAAAAACGTTTTTGCAAAAATAATTTACTTCAAAAAACAAAACACAAAAATGCGAAAAACTTTTTTGTTTTTAGTTTTTTGAAGTTGGTTTTGATTTAATAAAATATATTCATTTATATTTGTTTCTTTTATTATTATCATTACACACTTCTTTGTAACTTCTCAATCATTTTAGGAGAGGCTTCTTGGCCATTATGAGGTATTTTCTTGAGCTCTTCAATATAATCTTCTGGAAGCATGCATTCAGTTGCACCAGTTACAATACAGTTTAAATATGTTATACAAGGCCGTCTTTCTGGAGGTAGTTCTTCATCCTTTTTCCGGATTGCTGGGTTGATTGTTTGTTGGTATGTTCGGCAATCTGTACTAGACCCATCTGGTAGTACAATTTTTACAGTTTTAGCAAAATACCAATTTTCATCAACTCCTTCTTGTCTACAAAGAAAAAATTACAGTCTCAGAAATAAAATTAAATGAATAAGTTCATCTTATTAGATAAAATAAATTATTATAAATGCAAAAGTTTGGATGGATGGATATTTGTTACTAAATCACACCAGAATGGATCTGGATGAAATTTGGTACAGAGATAGATTACAGTCTGAAATAGCACATAGGTTACATTTTATTCCGGAAGTATGATTCCATGGGCAATTCCTGAACTCAACACGGGTAAAGCCACAGGCATCATTATCCTCATCTGTCCAGCCTTTTCCCAAGTTTTATTGGTGTCGGCTTCCAGTCTAACCGGATGCAGCTGAATACCAGTATTTTACATGGAGCGACTGCCTATCTGACTTCCACAACCCAGTTAGTACCGGGTAATACGAAACCCCTTGGTAAGACTGGTTGTCAGACTCTTAAAGCAAAGCCGCAGGCAGTTATGTAGTTTTGCATAACTCGTCAAGGTGTGCTTACTTGTCCAAAGCAGGCATATCATTATTGTGCAATCTCCAAATTGCTCCCCATACGTGTGGACCAGGGGTAGGTACTATAGTAGCTGAAGTACCCCGCCAGTGTTCAGAATATTTGATGAAATCGAGCTGGTGATCCTAAAATAATAAAATGAGAAAAAATAAATGTTTTAATGTAAGTGATACCTTGACAATTCACTCTATATTAGGTAAAGATTAGTCAGAGGGAGATTCTTCCATTAAATGAGTTTCAATACCGGGGGGTATAGAAACTAATTTCCTGGCCCCTGGTACCTATTGAAACAAATTTCTTTGCTTTATTCATTTCTGTGGTACTTAAGATTTAATCATTATTGTACTTACATCAATAAGGGCATCAATAGGGGCTAGAAAGATAACAAATTAGAAAACTTACGTCCAATCGGCCAATTCCTAAAAATTTTGCAGATGGATTGTTGATGTGAATTCTCTTTTTAAGTAAATTACTGCCATACGCAAAGTAAAAAAACGTATTTTCAATGTTTTTGAACATATTAAAAACAAATACACTTTTTAAATAATTTGGAATGTATTTCAGTGCTGAATTGTATTGCAACTAGAACTTTATCTTATATTTGCTTCTAACATAACATTTTATCTAAAAAAAATCCAACTTTATAGAACACCTTGATGACCTTAACCTCATACTGACTGTCACTGACTGACATAACTGACACGAACAAACATCAAAACATGCATGACAGATGACGGACAAACATTAGCTGTCAGCAGTGTTGCCAACTCAACTACTTCAAAATTTGCTAGATTGGTGTAAAAATAAGCCAAAAATATGCTAACCTCTAAAAATTTCCAACAAAAAAAAAGACAACCTAAATAAGTGTCAGTATTTAAAAAAAAAAAAAAACAGGGGTATAGAATATTACTGTCTTGATATAAGCTGATGTGGTAGGCGCTAGGTAGAGTCGTAAGTCTCTTTGGTTCCGATACAGAGTAGTTAATTGTCTGGAACAATGTAAGAATAATAGCACTTTCCTGCTCTTTTTAGGTCGAATCTGACGTACAAAATGGCATTCAGGGTTCTCACCCCTTTATGATCATGCTGACTAGAAATCAACGTGTCTATGCCAAGTAATGCCTAAACCTTATATTGACTAGGAAGCACAATGCCTACCTTGCAATATGTCTATACAGTATTTAAACTAAACCTTATTCTGACTATGAAGCAAAATGCCTGCCTTGCGATATGACGATGCAGCATTTGAACAAAACCTTGCCCCAAATATTAACAGTTTGCCGTCAGTCTCCAATCGCATCGTGCGTCCTGCCATCCAAGGCAAGTCCAAGGCAATGATCGAAGCCGCCGCGGAAGACGCCCCGGGCGTCGAGGGCCACCACGTGGCCCCCGGCCACCGTAGGCGCGGGCCTGTGGATGGTGGGCTATGGGCTAGCTCGCCGTCCGTCCGTCTCATGACGACAGGCCGTGTCGACGGCGCGTTCGTGTTCCACGCGCGCCTCAAAGAGAGGCAGCAAAAGGAAGGGGTCCGCAAGGACCGATGCCTGCCGGGGTTGCGGGACTGTTCGAAAGAGATACCGTGGCCCCGGAACACAAAGGGCGATGAAGGAACATGGATGGGTTTTAGTCAGTAAAAGTCTGACACTCCCTCCTGCTCCGCCCAGAGCGGGAGAAGTCATTTGATGATGGCAATGATCGAATTGCTTTCAAACATTAGTAAACATTTTCGGGCAATTCTACATTACATTTTCTTCGATTATTTATTTCAAACAAAGAGTGGCGTATTTTCCTGTCTTGCCATTTCGCTTCCTTCAATAATTTTTGAAGGAATAGAATGAAGGACGCGTTACGTTCGATGCGACCATTCAATCTTCGATGCCGCCCCTCAAGCCCATTATTTGTTCTGTTTGTTTCAGAAGCACAGCTTAATATTTGTGGCAGCAGTTTACGCCATTGCTTTTCAAAGTATAATACAAAGTCTCTTATTTTAGAATCATTATTGAGGTCGGTCGGTCTGTTGCGATAAAGACAACCAGCCTTCTAGAATTTTTTCAGCAGGTAGCACAGGTATTTTGGCCGTCATTGCTGTGAATAACCTTTCTTCTTTTGAATTAGTTAAGTTCAACTTATTCGCATATTTCCAAATGGCTTTACTAAACTGATAGTAGCCTCCGATATTTTTATATCAGGGAAACAATTTTCTAATGCATTTATAAGTGCTAATTCATAATCGCATTTAAGACTCTTAAATTCAATATTCAAGAGCTCAAAGAGCCTAACATATGTTTCTTGGCTCTTATTTGGTAATAGGGCGTAGATGATAGGAACAATGTTCACCATTTCTTCTCCACTAGCAATATCTACATGTATTGTGTAGAGCTGGTAAAAAGGATTTGGCGTAGACCTAAATGTACCGTCTGCATAAAATTTACTTTGAATATGGTGTTTTTTAATTTTTTTTGGAAAATGTGACAAAAATTAAAATTTTATTGTTATCATCTCCATCCTCAATAACATTAAACTCTTTAGCAAGTATTTCAGGTACCTTTACCTCATTTAAATTGTTAAATTCTGTTTTCGTTGCCTTTAAAAAACTTCTTCGATTCCGTAATAATGTATCCTCTTTTGCTTTAAATAATGGAAGTTTATCTTTATCATCAGACGATAAAATGTTGCTTTCACTATAAACTTTTTCAAAAATCTGTTACACTGGTTTATTTCATTAAAATGTATATATACTTCAATCTAAAGTGTCCAGTACATACTTATATACCAAGTAAGAAGTTTCATTGTTAATGCAGACATTACAGTATAGACATAGTTCTAAACCGGTAAACTAGATGTTTCCCAAATACATGTTATATCAAAATTATTTCTAAAAAAAAAATATTTGCCGATTCAGTTTAGCGAAAGTTAGATTTAAATTGAAATTAAAAATATTTGTTTCATGTAATTTGCTGCTTAAAATTATTGCTTTTTAGGAACATTGCTTGGTAGGCTTTTGATCTCCTGGCGATTTACTACTTAGAAATTATAGCATTTTAGGCATTTTACTTCATAAACATTTTGATCTCTAGGCGATTTATAGCTTAGGCAATTTGCTGTGTAGACATTAATTTTAGGCATTTTGCTTCGTAGACGAATTGAAAGTTAGACACTCTGATCATAAAGGTTCTCACCGCCCAACCGCCGCGGAGTCGAGTATCGATTTCAATTTTTATTTCAAGAAAGATTGTGATTTACATTCTTTTCATGTTTTATAAAATATGTTAAAACAATATGCTATATGCTAAAAGCCAAAAAAAATTTGCTAAACAAGAACAAAATATGCCAAATTTAGCACATAATATGCTAAATTGGCAACACTGGCTGTCAGTCAGTCAGTCAATTTTTAGGGGCGTTTGGTCAAGGCCTCGGACACCCAGAGTTGCCAATTTGATTTTAAAGGGGATGGTACCTATTTTATTAAAAACGCAGTCCAGTAGGCCTATTACGTATCTTTCTGATATCCAGTGACTATCAAGCTTCGGTTGTACACCAAACTTTGAAGACAACCAAGAAGGTCATAATATTGGTATTACTGAGTGGATATCACTTTACGGTGACTAACAGCCCTTGGAACGTCTTACACTTCCGTACCGTCTTATCATCAATTTGTTGTCCACTATGTTTACATAATCATAATAATATATGTATCGGTACGAAAGCATCTGTCAAAATGAGTAACGGTGACTATCAGCCACGATGACAACCAATGACGTCATATTTGATCGAGACAGATCATACATAATACGAAACTAACCTTTTGACATTTAATTGATGGACACTGAGCCCAGTTACTATCATTTCGAGCTGTGAACAGAGATACGCAATAGCCCTACTGATATAACCTGTAATGTGGGAAGAGTATCAAACCTACACAAAAAAATGAATCACTGACATTCAGAAATATTATAAATGCGTGTGTTTACAAGCAACCATGCCGCCCACTTGGTATTTCAGTCGCCCATATTCAGTTTTATTTTTAATTTATTTTCGCTTGTTAAATTAATATTACGCTTGGCAACACTGAAATCAAGGTACAGACGCCAGTACGTCAAGATACCCAAAACTATGTAATTTTCCCAATCAATCTTGAACCTAATAGCTAGGAAGTACAGTTGGAAGTCTATTGATTGTAGTAGCTTGATGTGGTGGCGTCTTACTCTGAAAAGAGCAGTCAGCGAGCCAAAAGTTCACAACAAGAAGGTGCTGCTGACTGGCGATGGCGTCGCCAATCCGAATCTTGTACTCTTACTACTTGACATCTAAAACAAGTAAACTAATTTTGTTAGTGAAAAATATTATGCTAATCATAATGCATTGTTGCATTTCTGGATGTACCTACCAATACATCCACAAAAAATGAAAATAAATCAAATAGCGTAAAATTTCATTACTTTCCAAAGAATAGTGCTGCCGATTATCGATCGTAACCCAATAACTGCCGATAAGATGGTTTACCCCATTGTTGGGCATCGCTAGTTTTTGATTTGGCGCTTTCAGGATAATTTATGAGTAGAATTTTTCAATGCACCTGGAGGGAAAGTACTCTAAATACTGGAGTAGTGGAGATAGCAAATTTTACTCAAAGGAAACATTCCTTTATTTAAAAAAAAATAGATTTTCGAAAATTCGCTTACCACATTCGGGAATCGTACCGACTAATGTTCGAAAAAATAACATCCTGTACTTTTTTGACATCAATCGATAAATCGGTCAATCATGTGGATATGGAAAAACACAACAAACGAAAAATAACTTTAGTTTCAGAAGTCGGTGACTTCTGTGTGTTTGATTCAGTTTCTTTGCAACCGACTTCTGAAGCTAAAGTTATTTTTCGTTTGCTGTGTTTTTGAAGTCGGTTTTATTTTTTGCAAAAAAGTTTTTGATTTTTCCATTTTTAGTTGTAATATCCTATACAAATATTAGCTATACATTTATTATAACATAACATAACACCACGCCTGTAATCCCCGAAGGGTTGGGCTGAGGTGTACCCAATAGTACCTTCACCCACATTTCGCCAGTTATCTTTAAGTCCCATGTAATAGGGGGCGAGCACTGGTGCAAATCCAGACTCCGTGGCTGCTACTGAGAAATTCCTGATGGAAAAACCCAATAACACTTTGCCCGACCTGCGAATCGAACCCAGGACCTCATGCTGAGTAGTCGTCATCACTAGACCAACGAGGCAGTCATTTATTTCATATTGTTAACAATACATGTCATAGTAATATGCTTATCCCCAATAAAATGGAACCTAACATACCTAGCTGTCGAAATGTGGGGGTACTGTACACATCTGCATACCCCTCAGAGCATACAGGCGTGATGTTATGTTATGATGTATTGAAAACAACAAACATCCAAGCGGTTACAACAATCACGACCGATTTGCTGTCTATAATTGAAGAGTTCCATTTTAAATCTCCGAAGATCACCATCAGATCTTCACCAAATTTAAACGGGACCACCGCGAAGTAATTTTCTTCCAAACAAAAAAGAAAGCATCGAAGTCGGTTCACAATTGGCGAAAAAAAGCTGAACATACACACAAAAAAAAAAAGACGGACAAATTGATAACCTCCTCTTTTTGGAAGTCGGTTAAAAATACAGGAATGTTTCCTTTGAGTAAAATTTGCTATCTCCAGTATTTAGAGTACTTTCCCTCCAAGTGGCATTGAAGAATTCCAACCTGTATATCTCAAGCGCAGATGTGCTTACATTTCCCTGAAAGACCGGCCTTGCACTTGCAATGTTTAACAAAATTAACTGTTTTGAAAAATTAATACATAAATGAAAAGGTAATTCAGAAAATTATTTACCATTATTTTCACGTCGTAAACATTGGATATTTTAGTTTGTGCGACAATTTTGCCAGTTATATAGCCTCATTTTCTTCATTTATTATCTCTTCAACCATATACATGGCCGGCCTCGAAAAGCTTTTGACATATTTGTGTCCGTTACCCAGGCCAGATGTTGTCGAAAATGGTCATTTGAATATTATCTTATGACGACCCGCTTGGCAGCGGTAGTGAGGCTGCCTTACGTTCTTAGGGTCTCGGGTTCGAATCCCGGTAGGAGCAAATGTTTGTGTGATGAGCATGGACATTTGTTTCCTAGTCATGGATGTTTATATGTATAATAAGTATGTATTTACAAACAAAAAGTATTTATGTAGTATATCAACTATCTGGTGTCTACGACACAAGCCTCGTTGCTTAGTGTGGCACTAGATGGCGCTGTGTTTAATGTCCAGCGATATTTATTTATTTATTTATAGATAATTAGTTTTGCGGCTTCTGTAATTGTTGCGCACATTTTACTTTAACTAATTTTATAGCTAGTATTTATTTAAATATTCCCATTAGAAAGAAAAAGGTCTGGCTGGGGTAACGTTACCCCAGCAGGATATGTTTTTGTGAAATAATTAAAAAACTATAAGCGCAACAAATTTAAAAATGTGCGCAACAATTATAGAAGCCGTAAAACTAATTATCTATAAGATTCAAATGACCATTTTTGACAACATCTGGCCTGGGTAACGGACACGACATATTTTGGCCACGCTGACGATCATTCTTGATAGACCGGAATCCATATTTTATAACTTTTATCATATTAAAAAATAATAATGAAGAGATAATTTTGTTTACTGAAAGCACGATGACAGGTCAGATAAGTTTACTTTACTGTCCGCAATTCCGCATAGTGTCTCTTCTGTCGATTTAGTGCTGCCGCCTAGTTCCTGCACGTTCCCTAAACTACTCTTTTTTCAGAAGCCAAGCACATCGCTAGCTCAAGGGTTCGGCTACACGCTCAATCTAGCACGCGTTGTATTTGTGCGATAAACCGTTTGGCCATCTTAATGCATTAATATGATTCTTTGCTTGTAGTGTACAAACCAGTGCAAATAAGATTGAGCGTTTAGCCAAGCCTTATTTTTTTTTTCAGATTCTATAGAATGGAACTACCCACTGATTAAAAAAAACATCAGAAGTTCCATAATGGAACTGTTAATGGTATAGTGGCAATGAACCATACCAAATTACCAAGGACCATATAGTTCTTTTAGCCTTTTGAACGCCAATTGTAACATAAAGGTACGCGTGAAAAGCAAGCGCGTGCCCTGTACGCCAAGCGACACAATAACGTGACAAAACAAAATGGTAGGTGAAATTGTGGCTTGGCGCGGCGTGGTGCAGGCTACGCGCGTGCGTTTATGCTCTGGCGTTCAAAAGGATAAGGTTGTTTTTGGGTTGCTGCTGCCAGACGTTAACTAATAGGGTAGATGATACCATAAAACAATAATTCCCAGACACCTATCCAAAAAAAAAAACACTTTATTTTGGACCTGAAAACCCGATTTATTTTCAATTAATTGCCAAATTCGATTTTTAGTTGCTTTGAAATCCATAAATAGTAGAGTCATTGAGTTGAATAAACAGTGACGTCACAGTTGGCTATTGCCATACAAAATCTATGAGAGAACCGCGTTTTGACAACTTAAAAGTATCTCAATTGATTGGTGTGTCATCTACCCCATTTTGAGAGGACTGTAGATACGTCGGACCGCTTAGTCTTTCAAATTGTAAATAGAAATAAAGGAGAACATTCATTTTGTTAGATGATAAAAAGTCGGCTGCCACGAATGAATTATATTGTATTTAAATGGTGGCAGGAGTGGAAACACTTTTTTGTATGGCGACAATGCTGTAATGAATTCGGGAACAAAGATATACAACGATATAATTCTTAAAACCCATCGATCACTAATAAAAAATATTACAAATTGTTTCCCGTTATGTGTTTTATCAAAATTGAACTCTTTCCTTTATTTATTTATTTGGATCTCCAACAAAAGATACACAGATCAATATAAGTCACAGTTATACAAAGGTTCTTTTAAGTGTGTTCCTTCAATTACAGGAGACCACAGCATGCACATAAAACTAGATGTTAACACAAAAAAAAATGAAAAAATTATAAATAATTCGGAAAACAATACAAAAACCAAAACAATAAAAAGCATTTGATGACAAGAAATCATACGTATTCAAACTAAAGTTTTATTAAAATTGAATTACAATTAAAATTAAAATCAAAATTAAAATTAATTTTAATTTCCCGTGTGTCATTATTATCCTTATTAGCGACGATACTATCGAATGGTGTATACAGTGTTCTTTTTCCAAAATCAATGGGTCGATTCCTGTCTAGGAAAAATGATTTTTCAAAAATCGAATGATGCAGTTTTAGTTTTCATCAAAATTAGGCTCGAGACTCATTTGAGCATTTTTCGCAATCCATCCATTAGCACAATATTTTGAGTGCGTTACATTGAGTTTTACCGTTAAACCCCAAAAGTTTCCCAGTGATAATTTTTAGTAAAGTTTTTTTTTTGTAAAGTTACTTGGTTTGATGTACAATTGTACAGAATGCCTGGTTGACGGCTTCGTGAAGAGTCCGTTTACACCCTGTATGTACGAAGCAGTCAACACTGTAAAGCAGTCCCACCGGCCCAACGCAAGCTTTACATCTGGGAGTCAGCTGGGCTGGGAGGTGGAATGTGGATCAGGGTGGAATCAGGGTTTATCAACCAATAGACATCTCTATTGGTTCATGAAGGTGTTGAACAAAAACAAACACTAACTCAAACTCCATCTATTTTTCTAAAAACCTTGGCGCTTCCGTGTTTTCCTATGCAATACTTCACTGTTGCATATACTTTCAACAGTCTTCGTTCTACCGCTGCGTAATGGTCGTCAGTGGTCAGCTTTTCCCCTTGGAATGAAGCTAATAATTTGATTGTCTCAGTTAAACTGCCGCCAGACACAAGCTCCAAAGTTTGCCAGGTCTTCGAGGATAATCTGAAATGTTAAATTGATATTTACGAACGGAATAACAAACTCAAGTACTATACGATTTTTAAATGGGACAGTATCGGGAAAGCCCGATCATAATTTTCAAGTGTTTGTTATTGCATTCGAGGCGGAATTTGGGGAGGGTGTTATTGAGCCAAGAACTGCAATAACAAATGTCCATGTGTTTTTTTTTTGTCCAACGACGTTTTTCAATACACTTAGGTATATTTTAGTCATGAATTATTATTATCTTTTACTTCGCGCTTGTCTTTCGCCAGGTTGAAGGAGAAGCAAAGGTATGAAGCCGTTAAACAACCGATTTTTTTTTTTGTATTTTTGTATTTAGAACACAAATAAATATGAATTTGTTTAAAAAAGTAAATATTAGTTTTAAATAATCATGTTTATCTTTGATATTCTATTATAAACACAATTTGAATATTCAAAAAATATTTACGCCGTAAAGACGCACATTGCTTTGCCGAAAAATAAAAAATAAACATTCACCTCCGACTATATAGGCATTGAACCGATTTGAACTTCGTATAAAAGTATCCGTTACCTGTGATCTTTTTTTCCCGCAGCGGGAAATTGAAGAAAACGCACGCGTGTGAAATACATTGCATGTTGAACCTAATCGGAGTGCGATAATAACCCATTTTCGAGAAAGTGTATTAAAATAGTACATTTGAAACAAGTGGAGAAAGTTTGTTATTGCATCTGAGGCGGAATTAACGCCCGAGCCGTAGGGGAGGGTGTTTTTGAGCCGAGTACTGCAATAACAAATGCCACGTGTATCAAACGACGTTTTTAATTTATATTTTTTTAATGCGAATTCGGTATGGCATTTGATTATGAAACTTATAAAGAAAATTGTACACAATTCTTTTTCCATCAAAAAAGCAACAGCCAATGCTTCTAAATTCGGATATCGTCATACTGACCCAGCAAAAAAAAAATGCAGAGGTGTATCTAATAATACATGTTGGCAGTTGTGTTCAAATGTCATGTTATAGGGGGTGAGCCCATTGTCATAAACCAAGCACAAATCCGGACTCCTTGACTGCTCTTGAAAAATTCCAATGAAAAAAACCAATAACATTTTGAATGACCCAGGTATTAAACCCAGGACCTCTTGCCTCACCAGGCGAGATTGAGGAGATTCAGCATAGCTATTCACAACACTTCGATTCGACAAGTCGTATGTATGTCTTTTTTTGGCATTAAGAAAGCAAGCGAGATAGACATACGACTTTCCGAATCGAAATCGAATCGAAGCGTTGTGAATAGCTATGCTGAATCTCCTCGATCTCGCCTGGAGAGGCAGAGGTCCTGGGTTTAATGCCTGGGTCATTCAAAATGTTATTGATCATTGTAGTTTTTTTTTCTTAGCCTATATTGTCCTACTGCTAGGCAAAGGCCTGCCCCATAGCCTTCCACTCTTCTCTGTGCGGTTTTCTCCTGCCAATAACGCACAAACAAATCTAAGTCGTCACACCAGCATTCTCTAAGCCTCCCTCGACGACGACGCCCGTCTCCTGGCACCCACTGCGTGACGACTCCGGCCCATCGGTCCTGATGCAGTCTAGAGACATGGCCCGCTTAATTCCACTTCAAGACACCCCCCCCCTCCCCTTCACTTCTTCCGCTTCTTCTTCTTCTTCTTCAAGTGGAATTAAGCGAAATGTAGTATTGCGAATTCTGTCGCGAATACGCTACGTTCCATCGCTCTTTGGCAAACCTTGAGTTTGGACTTTTGTGACTGGGTCAGGGGCCGTTTGAGCACTGTAGGTTAGATTGGGCAGAATGCACATGTTGATGATGTTTGTGCTTCAGGGATAAAGGCGACAGCGACTTCATGGACCAGTAGCTCTTCCAGTTGTTCTAGTTGCGTTGCGTTCTGTTCTAGAAGGTAATAAAAAGCTAGTGATTTGTTTTGTACTCACATGCAACACTGATAAAGTGGGGCCAGTATATCGAGTTCATCCAGCATAGGATTACCAAGCCCTTTCCCATTGTCCAGCAGAATTATTCTGTGTTTGTACACTTCATATCTATGGCGATCTCCATTTTGTATTAGAAAATCAATGATAGCAATATCAATTAAATTAAGTATTCGCTTTGTACTCAGCACTGATGACACTTTCCTGTGAAATAAAAAGTTTAAGTTCAGTTAGTGGCCTGAAGGCTTGGGTTCAAAGAAAATGTTTGTTTGTAGCGGTAGTATGGGTACTAAAAGGGCTCATTTTTAGCCTTAAAAATATTTTAGTTTGAGAATGATGCTACTGTCAGCTACACTTGCATTGCTAATTAAATGGCGTCAGGCAGGAAAAGGAGGTCACCCAGCCCCCATATATTGTTGGGCTATTTTTAATTTTTCAATCATTATTATTTATGTAGAACTTGGGTGGCATAATTAAAAATGTTTATATCCATATGCTCTTTTTAATTATTGCGTTTATTTAGTGGCCGACAAAAAATAAATACCTCAATCTGGGTATTCTCGGATATTTTGTGGTTAAATAACTTCTTGATGAATTGACTTACGACTTAGGAGTCGGAATAAAAAATGTTTTTTATGATAAGTTCCCTCTCATAGAGAGGAGGCCTTAATAGGCTGCTGATGATGATGAGGATGATAAGTTCTATCCAAATAATAAGATCATTTTGGTTGACTTTTGAAAATTGCCCAATCTGGGTGACCTTTAAAAAAATCCAGGGCCCCTAGGCCCTTGGCAACACCCATGATGGGAGTGAGCCCATTACATAATTGGGTTGAAATCTGAACTCTGGGATTATTATATTGTTTAATCCAATAAATAAACAATACTTACTTACAATGCTCATTATCATTTTCCCATTCCATTTTTAAGCTGCTATAGGACCGCCTCCATGGGGACTTGTTAACTTTGAATTGTTTATCTAAGTACAATATAGCCGCTCCTTCAATGTCACCCTTGTTGTCAGGACATACAGTTTCATTTGCTTTACAGTAATAACACTTGCCATAAACACACACTCCTTTATCTGTAACAGGGGAGACATGGGGAATTACTATTATGTATAACAAAAAATCTATAACACTGCTATATTACCTCACAAACTTCAATTTGCAATTAATATTAAAACTATAAATGATTTTCTTCATAAATTTTGAGGCAGTAACTCAACTATAGTCTGCGCCAGATAAGTAGGAATTAAAGGTCATTAACCCGTATACATTTATTCAAATACATTATTCAGAAAACAGAAATAATGACATAAACTTGTCCCGAAACGACCTTTATCGTGATCCTTGAGTTTTTTTTAGTAATAAAAAACGATTCATAATGTATTGTCGGGGTACCTTTGCAGATAAATTAAGGAAAGAGCAATTACCTTTAATTCATACTTATTTAGCGCAGACTATAGAAAGCATCTCAATGGCTTAGAGGCGTTTGTGAGAAACTGGCCAGAGAAAACCGCGGACAGAAAAGTGGAAGGTTATGGGGTAGGAATTTGTCCAGTAGTGGGACAAGTCTGGATTTTGAATAAACTATTAACATGTTGAAGAAAGTTTTCAATATATTACTCACCATTTTTAATCATCGTCCTTTTTAACCCAGCTGTAGCATGAGCTAGAATCTCTTGGTTAAAACTAATCCTCCTTATGACAGAAGGGGCCACCCACTTATAGTTTAATATCATGGCAAGGTAGTATGTAAATACTTCTGAGTTGTAGCGGTCATAGCCCGCGTAAATGTTGCCTCTAATTACATCACTAATATTATACCTCTTTGGTTTGAAGTACAGCTTTTGTTTTCCCTATAAAAACAATTGAATTACTTAACTTGTGTGAATACTCAAGATGAGATTATCATAATAGAAATGCATTCAAATAACAAACCTTTAACAGGAACAATAACTTCAATTGTGTCCCCTTGGGAGCATTGTCAGCAAGTGCTATCTGTGAGGTGCGCAGAGCATGCAGTATCTGACCGGCCGCACCATCCCTATATGGAAACAAGGACTCCTCATCAGCCCACTGAAATTAAAAAAAAAAACAGTGTTTTGTAAACTTCTACTTTAAACACGAATCAAAATAAAGTTACATACACACAAACTGGCTACAATTTGCCCATACTTACATTTTCAATTTTGTGCCAAACACTGTCTAAACTAGCCCCAGAAGAATTGAATGAGCTTATAAAATCTCTTTGAATGGGAAGGAATTTAGAATTTTTGGTGTGGTACTGACTAGGCAAACGGTTGAGGTATTCATTTATTTCTCTGATAACAGGGGGTATAGGGTCAGACTTCACAAGAGGCAGCTTAAAAGTAGCAGGTTTGTGCTCAGTATTAAGAATATAGAAGAAATATACATTCAGACCTACTAGTAACAGTAGAAATAGAGAGAACCCAAAGATACAATTCATCGACATACCTAAATCATTTCAATTTTATAGTCGTCTATATTTATTTCAGGTCCTAAACAAACACAAGTGTTTCAGAGACGACGGTTAATTATTTTTGGCTCTCACACCAGTTTCCTTACCCTTGTCTCAGCTAATTAGACCTTTTATATAGATTTTTGGCACATGGCTTATTAATGATGTGATTAAATTATTTTATTATCATTTGAACTAAACTTCTCAATGACAAGCGGTAACACTGGTTAACATATTTAATTAAAATTATGAACTGCAGTTTTTTGTTTTATTACTGTTTCTCTTTGACTAGATTTTTATCGAGATTCGACACTAATAAACACAGGACGAGATTCGAATAGCGAATCCTGCAGTTGGTTGTGGTTTAGTTTTGCTGTCGCTGTCGCTGTGACGATGACGCTGTCACGTGTCCGGTGTCAAGTCATAATAATTATATTCTGTGGTCAGGTCAAGTCACTGTCTCTGTTTGTGGCAACCAGTCAACCACAGATCTACAAAACAATCCTGTTGGCAACACTTGTGTCATCAGTTTGGTCAGCATGGAACCATTTAAAGTGCTACTTTTTGCAGTAATGCGTCTATATGGCGTAAATATTTTTTGAATGTTCAAATTGTGTTTATTAGAATATCATAGATAAACATGACTAATATTTACTTTTATAAACAAATTAACATTTATTTGTGTCAAAAATATAATAAGAAATCTATTTTTATATTAGGCTGTCTAACGGCTTCATACCTTTGCTTCTCCTTCAACCTGGCGAAAGCAAAGCGCGGAAAAAAAGAAAATTTAAATCATAGTTTCATAATAATTCATGAGAAAAATATTTTTCGTTCTTTTATTTTATTTCTTCAAAAGTGTATTGAAAAATAGCGTTTGGCACACGTGGACATTTGTTATTGCAGTTCTCGGCTCAAAAATACCCTCGCCTCGGCTCGGGAGTTAATTCCGCCTCGAATGTAATAACAAGCTTTCTCCACTTCTATCAAAATGTACTAAAGTTTTAATAATTTTAAAATCTCAGAGGCAAAAGAGTGGACCTGTGGAGTGGACGCATGACCATAGTATTATATTTTTGTTATTACAAAATTAAATTGAGTATTCTAGCTTTGTAGCTGAACAAATCAATTACCTCCTCTGTGTCGATGTCAATTCTGCAGTGGATTGACATTAACGTCTTAAATAAAAATAACAGTAGGTAGAGGGTTGTGTTTGTAGTGATTAACTATTATGTTATGTATAACAACAGAGTGAGATGGACGCGCTGCAGTCTCATTAATACTTACTAAAAGTTTTTTTTTTTTTTACATTTCGTTGTGGTATCAATCCCCCTTGTTCCTCCCTGGTTACGGCCTTGCCGAAACTGTTAAATTTTCCCAATTAACCTAGGACCTAATGTTGTAGCGATATATAGTTGAGAATCTATTAAAGAAAGAAAGATTGTAGTAAGTTGGTGTGCTGGCGTACTTTGCACATTTGAATAAGGATAAAGGAAGTACGAAATCTACCTAATCGACCACTGAGTATTTACTCATAACGTATTATTATAGCTTAAGGGGCTCCCCCATGCACACTAGCGCCACTTTAGTAAAAAAACAAGAACTTGTTAAATACACAATTAATATAAAATCTGATTCCACCGCATTATCTAAAACAACTTTCCCACCTGACTAAATGACAGGAAATTTTTCAATCTTGCTCATATCTCATTGGTATCGGATGTTTCAGCGCTCTAGCGGTTACCTGATCCATTAACTGTCGACCTCTACAGAAGCATATTTACAAAGTACGTGTGCATAGGTGGGTAGTTCTTAAAAAAGTATTTTCCGCGTAACTTTCGTGGCGATTTTTTTTTAGAGTAATCTTCAAATAAATTGTCACACATTTAGGACGTTGTAAAAACAATAATACAATTTTATAAAATGTGAATCGGTGCATAAACTTACAGAGATATTCTATTTTGAAATTGCGGTTCCCACGAAAGTTACGAAACTTTTTAAGCAAGAGGGATACAATTAGCAAATCATCCCAGTTTGGGGTGGGGTAAACTGTTAAATTGGCTACGAGAAAACATACAAACAGAAACACATTCTACGAGTCGTTAAAAGAAAACAATTGAAACACAAACATGTAAATTAATACTTATACAAATTCATAACATCTTTCTTTTGAGCTTCACGACATCGACAATCGAGTAAATGCATCTACGGCTTTCAAAAAATTATAGTTATTATTGAATGGATATTTATAGCTTTTGTGGTGCGGTAGCTGACTTTCGAGGCCAAATTACCACAAAAGTTGAGCCACGAAAGTTATGAAAATTTTACATTTTTGTGAATTACGAATAAAGTTATATGTAAATTAACAAACAAAGTACTTGGGAATCATTTCAAAGAGATATCTTATTCCTTAATTCAAAATGATTTGGAAAATTATAAACATTTTCCTTCAAAATATAGGTACACATGAAAGTTTCTTGACCATGGCTACTTGAAAATTGTGAACCAAATAGCTTGTTCGACCGTACATGTCTCCCCCACTGACGCCGGGATACTACAGTGCCCGACTGCCAGTGCAGCTAAAAAGTGGAGCGACAAGTTGGCGCTTTTGGAAGAAAGGTGCAGTTTTGTTGCGCGCTCGCGAAACTAACAAAATCGTGTGACAGAGACATAATGCATAAGTATTGTAATATAAGAGATAAAATGAATGTGCTTTAGTAATTATGATGCACAGTTACACACGGTTAATTTGATGTATTACATATGCTTATGAATTGAATACAAAAGTTATCAAAGTTTGCCGTGAGCGCGAACCGAGTGTGACGCGCGAAGAACACCTTGATATTGCTCCCATTTTGGACATTAGTTGTATATATTTATTAAACATTATAAAATAATTTTAGGTGTTTAATCTTGAAATTATACACATAAGTATATAAATCAAGAGTAATCTATGTTTGGTCCTAAGACGGAATGTTTAATAGGTTAGGAATATTAAGAGCGTGTGACCGCGTTTTGAGACACCTCGAATAAACACCCAGGTAGGTACTATCTCTTTTCATCCCCCATAATAATATTTTCCCAGAGCTTAGATGTCGGTAAAAAGTAGAGAAAATAGAAATGGAATTTGTTGGTCCTTAAATTTTATGGTTCTAAATTGTGTAAGTACACCGAAAACGTAAACTAACAGTTTTACTGAACAGTTAAAGTTGGAGAGCTAATAATAATAGTAATAATAACAAGAAGAACAACTACCTTGTCCACCACTACAACGCTTGACAGTATTGTGCAAGAAGTCAACCTTGACTGTGAGCTTGCACCCGCTACAAGCGCTCCTAGAACACGCAGACGATGGACGCCAGAAATGAATAAGTTCATACTGCGTACTTATCTTCAACTTACCTTATTAGTTACAGATAGAAAAACTTACCTTGAGCCGCTCCACTTGAAATTCATAGAGAAATACCCTAACATGCAAGTCAGCAGACAAAGAGTAGGAGACCAACGCCGAGCTATAATTAATAACAAACCACTAACACAAAAAACAATAGATAAAATAGAAGCTGAAGTCAGAGAAGAATTAAATCAATTACAAATACGTTCTCAAACAGCCACAACTTCACAGACACAATCTACAACACTGGACACACCGAGGGCTCAAAATAAAACGCAAACTCGAATGAGATGGACCAATGAACAAAACGAACCGATCATGCGGTCATATTATCGAGTTACAACTTTGGAGAGTAATCAAACGGTATTTCGAAAACTCATGCATGAAGATGTTATTAGAAAATTTCCCTCACTTGCTCATTTAAGTGAGCAACGAATCGCTGATCAAAGAAGAGCAATAATTAACAACAAATATAATGAAAGGTTAAATTCACTAAAATTAGAAATATGTAACGAATTACAACTAGAAAATAGAAACCATAATAATGTAGCAGTCACAACTGATGTCAACAGCATTGATACCCACTCAAACGCAAACAATATAGAATTATATTCTACAGAAAATCCAATAGTACAAACACTGAATAACGATCAACTAGATATAGCAACAGATAATTATACTACATAACCCTCAAACAAGTCTAGATAGGGACCTATTAATAGATGAAACTTTCCAACAGACACACCAATTTTATACATATAGCAACTAGTCCTACAAACAGAATGTACATCCCCAAACAAAAACCGTCTGTCTAAAAATTTGGCCAGAATACGAGTAGTAGGGAGTGTGATTTTATTGATGTAGTCAATAAAATCACACTCCCTGAACACGTAAATAAGGACATTGACTTTCACACATTACAGACTGCCATATACAGTGCGGGATCGACCGCAGCTAAACTAACATAGTATAACACTCCAACCTAGGGAAATCAACACAAACACAAATACATAAAAGATACACACGCCGCATTGGCAGAGGCGTTTAGAGCGAAAACTAAAAGACTTACGATCAAAGATAGGCAGGATGATACAATTTATTAACGGAAATAGAAGCAGAAAAATAATAAAACATGTAAAGCGTATTGCTAAACAATATGAAATCCACACCATACACGAAGCTCCAAATACACAGGCAGAACACACATTAGACATACTTAAACAGAAATTCGCAAGGGTACAAAGCGTGCACACAAAGGAAACAACAAAACAACCAATTCATTCATAATGAAAAACTTTTTTATCGCAATCTAAGGCAGACGACCACTAATGCTCACATTAACAACACCACTAATACAGATAGTCACACCAATCCGGACCCAGAAGCCTTACCAAGGTTTTGGGCAGGAATATGGGAACAACCAATCAAACATAACACCCAAGCGGAATGGATACAAACAAAGCTGACTAACAGCAGCACGAACATTCAGGCAATGTAATTTGAACAAATATCGCTACAAATATTTCATGGGGTGCTAGCTCGGTTACATAACTGGAAAGCACCCGGTTGATCATATTCATAGTTACTGGTACAAAAAATTCACAGCTCTTCATTGTTTTCTTTATAATTACATAAATAATTTCATTCAAGGCCCTAAATCAATTCCATCTTATTTAACATTGGGCACAACTTATATGATATCAAAAGACCCGAACGACCTCTCTAATCCAGCAAAATAGAGACCTATTACATGTCTGCAGACCTTATACAAAATTATCACATCCTGTTTATCAGAATTTATATACACACCAATACATACAATACCCTACATCTTAGTTTAGTCAAGGATGTAAAGAACAGTTGATCATAGATTCCATAATTCTTAAAAAGGCTCAAAAATCCAAAACTGATCTTTACAGTATGTATATTGATTACAAAAAAGCATACGACTCGGTTCCCCGCTAATGGTTAGTACCTACAAATTCTAAAAATTTACAGAATACACCCAACAATTATCACATTCATGAAAACTATCATAGAAACCTGGTAGAGTGTCTTAAGAATCAATAGCTCAAAAGAAACTGCGGATACCCGCCCAATCAAAGTACAACGAGGTATCTTTCAGGGAGATGCTTTGAGCCTATTGTGGTTCTGCCTCACCCTAAATCCTCTATCAAATATTTTAAATTCAACATGCACAGGATTCCCCTTAGAATATATAGCCAGCGATGGACAGCGCGAGGTACAAAATAACGCCTTAAATCATCTATTATACATGGATGATATTAAATTGTATGCATAAAGTGAGAGCCAATTGAATGAACTAGTAAACCTTACAGAACAATTCACTAACGATATCAAAATGGAATTTGGTATTGATAAGTGCAAAATAAATTCAGTTAGAGCAGGACAATACTACCAACACCAATACACATTAGAAACAGGAGAACACATAGAGCCATTCGACGAACATGATACATATAAATATTTAGGATACAACCAATCACGCCAGATTAACCATAAAGAAACTAAACAAAAATTAAAACAGCAGTTTCAACACCGATTAAATACTATTCTAAAAACATAACTTTTTCAAGAAACACAATAAAAGCAGTCAACACTTATCCAATACCTGTACTTACCTATTCTTTTGGAATTATCAACTGGACCAAAACGGACCTAAAAAACCTACAACGCAAAATAAATACCACCATGACCAAATTCCGAAAGCATCACCCAAGATCGTGCGTGCAAAGGCTAACACTTCTAAGAAAAGAAGGAGGCTCATTGACATTCAAAACTTACACAATAAACAAATAACAACCCTTAGATAATATTTCTTTACCAAGGCAGAATCTTCTGCACTTCATAAGCAGATAGCAAACAACGACCACCACTTTACTCCTCTAAATTTAAAAGACAAATCCAAACAAAAAAACGAAAAAGTAACCGACAACAAAACCAAACTACTTGAATGGAGCCAGAAGTCTTTACACGGATGACATTACCAAGATTTAAGCCAATTTAATGTCGACAAGAAAGCGTCGAACGCATGGCTTAAACGAGGCGAGCTCTTCCCAAAGACTGAAGGCTTCATACTCGCAATACAGGACCAAATAATTGAGACTTAAAATTATAGGAAGCACATTATTAAAAACCTAAGCACTGATGTGCAGCATTCAGCATATCACAGGCGCGTGTAAATCAATAGCTCAGACAGACTACAAATATAGACATGACCAAGTCGCTAACGTGATACATCAGAAACTAGCACATCTACTACAAATACATCCCCGAACCTGTGCTGGAAAACCTTCGACAAAATTATATTTTGACCGAGGGATTTTTACAAACCGAACTTTAATAGACCAGACATCACATTATAAATAAAACAAACAAAACTGGATATCTCATCGACATAGCTGTACCAAACACAACTTACAAACTACGATTGCAGAAAAATTATCGAAGTATATCGAATTAAAAGACGAAATAACTCGCCTCTGGCATCTACAAAAAGTAACACATAACATGGGTTGGTTCTATTCTACTCTGCCGGATACCACACGGCTACGGCACGGCTATAACTGTTAACTCAGCTGATAATCACTTGGCTTAGGCCCGTGCTATCAGTAATTTTCGGCTACCCGGTTAGCCGAGCAAAAAAAAAAAAAAAAACTTATAGATATAATAATAATATATCATTTAATTCAGGTAACAAAAGACCCATAGCATAATTATTTATACCTTACATACTAACATACATATTTATAAAAACCACAAAAACCTAATTAAACTATTGAACACGAAGAGACGGCGTCGTGTCGCGCTGCGTCAGCTGCGTGGTGTCGCGTAGCCTTCCGCGGAATCGCCGATACATGACACCCTTCAGCCAAAACTCTTTCTTGAGGAAGGTCTCAATATGATGAGTCGGAACTCACAGCACGAACCACTTAAAATTCGTGTTCTTCTCGACCCTCAAGGTCCAGCTGGTCTTCGCTCGGACTTACTCCACGATCTCCTCAACCTTCGTGGTGTGATGCAGCCGGGACACAGAGTTGCGTCGTTGGTATCGCCGGACGCAGCATATTGGGTCCTGCCAGCGCGGTCCCAAAGACTACAATGTATCGCGGTCCCACACTGGTTCCGCCTAGGAGGCTTCTTCCTCTCCACCTTCACGAAACCATCCTTGTCACACGTGGCCGTTGCTAGGCTATGCTGTTTCGAACCCCTGTTGGCAGGTTCACAGCAGCTCTCATTTTCCCCCTTCTTCATCTGCGATACAGGTTTGTGCGTGGCGAGGGCAATAGCATCGCAGGCACGTTTAGGCGAGACGAAATGGGACGCCGTCACCTCCTTCTGCGAAGCAGTAATGCTAGAAAAGGAGGTGGCGGAACGTGAGAGGGAGAGAACCTCACAGCGTCCCGGCCGCCGCGGGAGACGCCCCGGGCGTCGGGTTTTTTTAGTCAGTAAAAGTCTGACACTCCCTCCTGCTCCGCCCAGAGCGGGAGAAGTCATTTGATGATTTCCCATCCGAAAAAAAAAAAAAAAAAAAAAAAAAGGCGTTTAGGGGTCGACGTACTTTTTAATAGCACCGCCAGGTTTTTTGCATTGCAGCATCGCCATTTCGTGTTCCCCCATTAATAATGTGGCTAATTATTTAGATATATCATCTGGGAGTCATACTACTACTACTACAACAGCCCATAACGTCCACTGCTGGACATAAGCCTCTCCCATGATGGGAGGAATTTGCCGTAATCTCCACGCTTGGCAGGCGGATTGGAGATCGCAGGAGATTGTCGGCTCTCCAACTATTAATCGAATTTATATTGTTAAATACAGCTTACCATGGTTACACTATGAAACAACTAACATAAGGGACATTTAACAGTAACAATGAGTTTCGTTTCTTTTTGCAGCCCAATGGGCGAATCTTGTATTGACGTCACACTTTCTAGTGCAGACGTACGCTTGGATAGGTGGCGTGTCCTACCAGATGCGTCTTGTAGTGATCATCGCCTGATCGTGTACGAATTTGTTCCGGTGTCTTCTCAAGGTCCATCTCATATCACTGGTAATTTTAGATATAAAAGTAAAGGCGCGAATTGGGAATTCTTTAGCTCGCTTTTTGCGTGTCACGCCAAAGACTTCACTCGTGATGGGCTGTCAGCTGAAGAAAGTGCTGAAATTATGTCAGACACCTTCACTTACTGTGCTGACATCGCCATTGGTCGCGCATCTATGACCAACATCCATAGATGTGATTGGTGGTGTGACTACTTAATTGAACAACGTAAAAGCTATCGCCGAGCGCGTAGGCATTTAAACAAGCTTAAAAAACAAAAGGTCACCGGAGACCCACTCAACTTTGCTTTAAATGCGTTTAGAGTTGCCAAGTCCCGCTACAGAGCATCGGTGGAAAAATCCAAGGGTAATTTACTGCGAAAAATAGTAGAAAAATTAGATAAAGAAGGTCCGTGGTCTCCTTTGTATCACGAATTCAAAGCTAATCGATCAGTCGACCTGGCGTTTGTCCAGAACATTAAAGTCAATAATAAACACACCACCGGTATTGAGGAAACAACCGAAGTTCTATTAAATAGTCTGATTCCTGATGATTCGCCGGTAAATGACAATTACTACCATCAACAGATCAGAGCGTGGGCTGCTGTGCCACCTGAATCACCAGCGTCAGACCTTCCATCCATTGACGAATTCATTAATGTTGTCAGGAAACTGCCTCTTAACAAATCATCAGGTGAAGATAAAATATCTAATCGGATGATAATAGAAGCGTGTAAAACAGCGGGCGACGCCATTCTATCTGTTTTTAACCGATGTATTGCGGACGGCGTTTTCCCTCGCGTATGGCGACGTGGCTTTATACGAATAATTCCAAAAAGTGGTGATAAGCCACCGGACGACCCTAAGTCGTACAGGCCCATAACCCTACTGCCATCTTTAGGAAAACTCCTGGAGCGCCTTATCGTTCCACGTTTGCTGCCAGACGGGCCAAAGTTTCATAACAACCAATTCGGTTTCACCGTGGGAAAATCTACCGTAGACGCGGCACTTTCTGTTAGAAAAATTGTTAATAACTCGGAACACAAGTACGTGGTTGGAATCTTTTTAGATATTTCCGGGGCCTTTGATAACGCATGGTGGCCGATGCTACTACTTAAACTGAAGAATCGTGGCTGCTATAAAAACATATATAATCTTGTTTATTCTTACTTTTTAAATGGTTCCGCGAAGCTCAAACTCGGTCATTATTCTATGTCAAAGTCCCTTACCATGGGATGTCCTCAGGGGTCGGTAATCGCTCCGTATGTATGGAATTTAGGTTTTGATGATTTTCTCGCGATTCCCCTTCCTCCCGGCTGTTCATTAACCGGTTACGCGGACGACGGCCTGCTGCTCATTCAGTCGAGTACTCGGGCTGGTCTCGAGAATTTAGCTGATACTTGCCTACGATTAATATCTCAGTGGGGCGATCGAAACCGTCTGACCTTTGCACCGCAAAAAACTTATCAACTAATTTTAAAAGGTAATCTTAAATCGTGGCCTAGTATTAAATTTAATAACGTTCCCGTGAAAAGAAAGCAATCCGTGTGCTACCTTGGTTTGGTCTTAGAGAGAAATTTTTCATTCATAGATCATATAAAAACTGTCGGTGAAAAAGCTAAAAAGAACTTTTATGCCTTAACGAGAATATCAAAATCTACGTGGGGTCTGTCATTTATAACTTTAAAGACCATTTATGGGGCTACTTACTTGGGGTGTATGTGCTACGGGGCACCTGTCTGGGCCGATAGGGCCACCATAGGAGCGGCACGACGTAAATTGCTTCAAAGCCAGCGTTTGGCTTTGATATTCTTATGCAAAGCGTATAGGACGGTTAGTACTGAAGCCTTACCGGTACTTGCAGGTGTACTTCCAGTTGATCTTGAAGTGCAGCGACGGGCTGCAATGTACTATAACGCACGTGAGACCGCGGACGCAGACTTTTTAACCCTACGTGACCGTGTTAAGATTGCTAGATTATTTAAACCACAGACCGACGTCTGGGAGGAACTTTTGTCTGAATGGCAAGGTAGGTGGGATAATTCCATCAAGGGCCGACACCTCCACCAGTTCTTTCCATCCGTTCGTGAGCGGCTGGCCAGGACATGGTTGGATGTTGATCACTGTGTTGCCCAATTTCTCACCGGTCATGGTAACTTTAAGAGTAAATTATTTTCCTTCAAGCTTGTTGACTCGCCTTTTTGTCAATGTTCCACATCTGACTGCGAATATGAACAATCAGCACATCACATTTTATGGGAGTGCAGTCTTTGGCAGAATGAACGCAACATTATGTTGGATAGTGTACAGGTTACATCCGGAGTTATTTACTATACAGACCTTGTGGAAACTAGAACAAATTTCCGTGCGTTCAAGCGTTTTTGCCATACCTATTATTGGAATCAAATATAACAGCTCACAACTTAGGACCCATTAATGTTAATATTTATCCGTGGTGCTAGGCAACTGGGCCTATCCCAGTTGTAAACGTCCCTTTGTGCCTATTGGCCTTGTTTCGTTCTGTCTCCTGCTGAAATGGAGGGAAGTGGAAATTACGGTTTTTTCCTACTCCTCCACTATACTTTTCTGATTAATTTCGTTGCGGGATCCAAGACAGTTAAATTCATTCTCTGGGACTTCGTCGAGCTTCATTGTCTCGGCGCTTTTCTGGTGGTCGCCACTGTTGATTCTGGCTTTCAGGAGTTACAGTGGTTTGGGAACAGTGTGGCGGGCTTGTCCCACAAAAAAAAAAAAAAAAAGTAACAATGAGTTTACCTTCATACAACATGCGATGTACCTAATAGCCGGCGCGCGGCGGTGACGTAACAATCATTTGAATGGGCCCTTAGTTCACGTAAAGGCAGTTTAAAACAATCGGCGATCTCGTGTGTCGCGACAGGGTGCAGGGGGCTGTTTGTCGCCGATACTAACGCGATTACGCCCAATCAGCAGCGTCGCCGCCCTAATTGGGCGCACCCGATGCGAGGGCGGGCTTTTTTAACAGCTTGTGCAAACACGCTCGCTCCCCAGTCTGCGCCGCAGCGACAGCCCTGCTGCTTGTCTCACTCCAAATACACGAACAACTGAGTGCATGTTATTAGTTTATAACGTTATTCGTCTACTAACATTTGCTTTGCATTTGTTTATTTATTTTTTCTTTGAAGTTAGGGATATCTAGGTTTTTTTTATTTTCTATCTTGAGTTTTTTTTTTCTAGGATGCACGAAGACAGACTGGCGAAGCGCATCTTCTATTCTGAACTCAGGAAGGAAAACGGAAACATGGTGGTCAGTTTTTACGTTTCAAGGATGTTCAGAATAGACACTTCAAAAGATGCGAAATTGACCTCTTAGTGTGAGAAAAGCAGGCACAAAATCGATCCGAGTGGAGACGTCGCGTTCATCGGCAGATCAACGCCTTTGAAGAGAGAAGAAGGTCGCAGCTGGAGTTAAAGCGTGATGACCTTAAAGCTAGACCACCTTTACCTATACCCTACAATTTCGTCAATGGTGTTCTGACATGTCCGCTTTGTGCTCGGAGTTTTTCGGCCAAAGTTGGATAATATATGCTAGCCACTTGAGAGCACATGAAAGAGCAGCACACCAAAGCTCTCAACAACCACACTAGAAAGCCATCGAATGCAGTCGCTATGCCCAAAATCGGCTAGATGGCATATATCATCATCATCTAGGTTTGCGAAAAACAAATCCTTTATTAACATTTGTATTACAAATTTATTGGGGGTTTTCAATGCAAATTGCGGATAACGTTTCAAGACTTAAATAGTTACCAGATTCCACATTTATTATTTAACCACAACATTAAAAATGCAGGTTTCCCGTAGCTGTACCCTACAGTATCTCTACGGAGGCACAGACACTGGGCATACAGCCAGAGCTGTCATCAATCAGCTACAAACGTAGAAACAATATCGTTCACCGATGGGGATGCACACCCCTAGCCCTGATTTATGAGGGATGTCGAAATAACAAACTCATTTGTATCGTATTTCGGTGGCTGTCGCTTAGTGATGTTTCGATTGAAAATTTTCACTTGTAACAATGAATGAGTGTTTTTTCTTGCGTTGAATGAGTCTTGGAAAATTGTTTTTTATCATTTGAGTTTCATAATTTAGTATTCGAGATTACCTATACAATTCGCACTGGGTTCGATTATGATCCGCCATTTTCTCTCGCCGGGAGGAAACCTGCATCCCAGTACGTTAACGTTATAAATGCTGATTATGTTTTTCAAGGTTAAAACTGATAATGACTAAGGTTTTTCAAACCTAGGTAGCCCCATATAGGTATCTCCTCCTACTGACTTTCCAGTGAAAATATAGCTTTGTCTTTATAAATCTCCTGGCAATACTGAACAAGCAGGGACCACCTTCTCCCATAGATTCAAATAACTAACACATTATATTATCTTTTAAAACAGTAATTAATGTTTCACTTGGATCGTAAATGGTAAAAATCTAAGTGATAAAAAAAATTAAAAGTCATAACGATCTTCATCTAATATTTATTTGTAGGTAACTATAAACAGAGCGTTGTTACTTGATACCGAACACTCAAATATCGTATTTACATTTGTGATCGGAATTGTTTTACAGTAATTAACTTACCTAAATATCAAGAGTTCATTTATCTTATTACATCTGCAGCCATGATCCAATAGGAATTACGTTTTTTCATAAATAAAATCATGATCTAAACTGCAATAAATTAGGTACCTAATTATTTTACATTGAATGGAAAATATTGATAGAACCAAAAACCACACTTTTTATCATCGCCGCTACTAGATAAGGAAACATCAAAAATCTGTAAAATAATCAAAATCCATCCTATTGTAATACGGTGTGTTTCAAAAAGAGTATACAGCAATAGGCTGATTGACAGTGATACTTCTATCAAAACCTTAAATTGAATCATTAATATGTAGATCATTTAAATAAAATGAAAAAAAAACTAGCTAAAGAGATCATGTCTTCCCATCCCAACTCGTACACTTATCACAGCTTATTAATTTACACATAAGTCACAGTCCAATTACTCGTTTGGTCATTTATCGCTAACATACTGTTCTGTACATGCCTGATACAAGCGGAGACTATTTTCACAAACACTGTACTTATATTAAGGCTCCCGTACGCAATGAACAAACTTCAATTTATTTTTCATTTGGTAGTTAACATTAAAAAAAACGCTCTCGATAAATCAATGGTTTTAAAAAACGTCACGAAGGGAATTTCAGTTAAGGATTTATCAGAATCACGATCACTTACCGAAAAAAAATCATTTGCATCCTAAAAGATTGTTATATTGAGATAAACTTTGTACAAAAGGTAACAATAACTGATGCCTGATCACTGCGTACTGAATGCAATTATCTTAAATCTATAACTATAGGTAACACCCACATAACGAATTTCAACTGTTTAGTTTTAATTATGCTTACAAGTTTAGGAACCAAGAGTCCTCAAAGTACCTTCAAGGTGCCTCCGCAATTGGCGTTGGTTTAGTGAAGGCATTCTAAATAGATCGCGCGCAGCCGTTATGATGCGATTTATTCTTAAATAAATATTAACGTCACGATTGTAAATATATAATCGTTAATATTTGAAAATTTATAAAAAGCAATTTCAGCCTAAAACTCAATAACTTTTTATATGTTGGCAACGAAGACAACAGTGTTTTGATTGAACACACATTTCTTGTCGAAAACAATTTAAGTTAAGTACGGTACTGAGTAATTTTTTTGTGACTCCCCAATTAAAATCATTTAAAAACACTGCTGTGCGTCCGCTATACGTTGCTACGCGTCTGCTACGCAGTGCTACGCGTCTGCTACGCGTCTGCTACGCGTCTGCTACGCGTCTGCTACGCGCCTGCTACGCAGTACTACACGTCTACTGCGCACTGCTACGTGCTTGTTCAGCACTGGTACGCCACGACTACGCGGTTTCATCGCCTACGCTAGACAAACACCCATTGCAATGGCATTATAATAGTTTTGATTAATAGTAAGTATGCAAGGTCCTCTGACTAGTACTCGTACTTTAGTTTGTTGAAACGCTATTTTACAATCGTAGATTTTTACTTTTTGCAACTTATTTTTACAAGATTTTTGTTTTCTGATCCAAATGGACAAGATCTCTACCAAGTACTTTATTCGTAAATGATTTTAAACCACACTCCGCTATATCAAACAGTCTATGTCTTATTTATATAGAACTCTTATAATAATTCTCATTTTCGATTTTATAGACGAAATGATTTCATTTTACAAATCGATCAATAAGTATTTACATACAATGTGGGACTAGATTGAAGAGCTACTAAACATTTGTTAAACTGTTGTCGACCCAATTCTAAGTATGTTCAGACAAAATGAATAGATAGACCTTGAAAACCTGGTATCTCTATGTTTAAAAACGATAAATCTCAACGAACTGCATCGATTAAAGCCGTAGTCCGTTTTACTTCAGACCACGACCTGAAATTTAATAATTCAGTATATATTTCTTGTTAAGATGCAGTTGCAGGAAATATTTCCAACGTGTGCCTTTAGGCTTTACTGATGATGAGAGAGTACAGTAACTCTTCTGAATGGAGTGTAGTGTGGCTATGTGTCAGCGGGCGCGGGGGCGGGGGCGGGCGCGGGCGGCGGGGAAGCGCGCGCGGCCGCCAGCGCCGCCGCGTGGCGCCGCGCCTTCAGCCGCAGGTCCGCGATGGACGACGAGCGGCAGCGCGCCGCCAGCGCCGCCAGCCCGGCGTACGGCGGACACAGCGCCGCCGCCGCCGCTGCCGCCGCCGCGCTTGCGTACTGCGAACACCACCGCAAATACGTATTCGATAAGTGCACCTTCCAAATTCGTCATTCGCTGTTGCATGTAGGATGTTTAATTGAAATGGGTCAGAGTAGAATAATTTGAAACTATGAACTTTGGAAACACGTCGCTGTTTTTAAAGACTAAATACTAAGATTTTCAAATACTGACCCATCACAATGAATCACCGAGCGAAGTGCAAGAAATAATGCTTACCTGATGAGCAGCAGCAGACAGGAGAGCGGAGTCGAAGGGCGCGAATGCTGTGGAGGGTGGAGGATGTGGGCCGAGTGGGGGCAGCTGCGGCGCGGGCGGCGGGCGCGGCGCGGCCGACAGGCGCGGCACCGACACGTACGGCGCCACGCGGCACGGCTCCAGTGGTGTGCCGCCGCCGCTCACCAGCAGGCCTAGTGCACACATAATGATCATTATCGACATCACTATTCATTTTACACCAATATTTATTGATGTGGTCATGAAACCAAACCATGCTGTTAGCCTATAGTATTATGCTTCTGTTTTGACTTTGGTTAGACAGTTACCTACACTATTCATGCTACATGCACGGCGTACCTATCTATGTATGCTAGGATGAACACGACCATACATACTAGTCATACCACCTTCAAAATCATTAGGTATCGCATATGATTTTCAACCCAAAACAAAGAAGTAATTCAGTAAAGCAGGTAAAATTGTTTTTGTTCCAACTTTTTAATGATTCAGAAAGAAATCCATGATGAAACAAGTTAATTTGTCGGCGGGTGACGCAACCGGCTCGCTCCAGCGATCGATCCTCCTCGATTGGCAGAGACAAACGAGCTCGGCGAGCTCACGGCGCTATACAAATCCACCGAGATCCGTTCCCGAACTCCACTTAATTAAATTGATATTTAAGTAAAGCATAATTTGCTCGTAAATTAAGTGAGATCCGTTGTTTATAGCCCACCCGTCGGGCCAAGTGGGCAATTAATAAATTAACGCGGATCTTCTCGACTTAAGGTGCTCCGTGGGTCTCGTCGGAAAGATTCATTTATTTAATTACTGTTAATAGAATACCTCGCCATTCGATTATATTAGACACGATTATATTTTATCAAACTCTAATTACGTGCACAAAGGGATATTGTTATATTAATTAATGAAATTTCAATTGAAATACTATTGTTAAATTGTGTTGAAATTATTGTTCGCAAGTCAAACGAAAATGTTTTTTTTTTTTCACGAGTAAAAAACTGTACAAAGGGCTTGGGCATATTGCTTGGATTTAGTACCTACTTAGTTTAGAAATATAAATATAAATATCGCTGGACATTACACACAGCGCCATCTAGTGCCACACTAAGCAACGAGGCTTGTGTCGTGGACACCAGATAGTTGATATACTACATAGATACTTTTTGTTTGTAAATACATACTTATTATACATATAAACATCCATGACTAAGAAACAAATGTCCATGCTCATCACACAAACATTTGCTCCTACCGGGATTCGAACCCGAGACCCTAAGAACGTAAGGCAGCATAACTACCGCTGCGCCAATCGGGTCCATCGGGGAAAAATCATAAAACTATTAGAAATGTTAATAGTTTGCATTTGTATTTGTGTGTTTGTGTTGTGCAATTGTTAGTGCTCAACTTTATTGAACTAAGTATTATATCTTATTGCATAAAGCATAAATGCACTGTAGGTAACCTACAAGAACAAGATTATCGAAGTAAGAACATAGCATACGTGTCAGAGTCGGCGAGGGCGGGCGGCGCTAGGGCGGGCGCGCACGCTCTCTGTAAATCAGAACCTCTCCGGTCGCCGTCGGCATTATCAAAATGGATGTTCTCCGCGCGTATGAGTTATTTCCATATTTGACACCGAATTACTTTCGAGAAGTGCCGACATAAATACCGTGTGCGTCCGGCGGCGGCGGCGGCGGGTCGGCACTCCGGCGCGGCGCCCTCCACCCGACGACCGCCGTGCATTTATTTGATTAACTCTGAGTTGTTTAATTTAATCGAATTAGAAGGTAAGCCGGGGCGCTGCTCCTCTCTCTCGCTTATTTTAAAGCGCTCCGAACATCTTTACAGCGGTTTGTGCGCAATAAAATATCGCCACCCTCGCGACGCGCGAATAACTTTACAATTTTATGAACAGGGGAACAATTAAGCTTCGCTGTATTCTTTTATTCTTGAATTTCACGGCTGCTCTGATTGTTTTTATAGCGGGCGCTGCGAGCGGACAAGATTCATGTCTTCGTTAAATATGAATTCTTAATTTTATGAAGATTCAGCGCCTACTGGTTTTGATTTAAAGGGAAGTGATGTTAAAAATATCGCTATTTACGAAAATAGATACAATTTTAAAAAATGTTGTTTTGAACAGTTCCTTTCCACCAGACTTGCCTCTTCCTTCTTTAACGCAAAACAAATTAAGTATTTACCTAAGAAATCGATATTTAATTAATGTTTCAAGATGTAACATTTTGAATAAGTGTACCATTATTGAACTGCTGAGATGAACACGACATGATTTTATGAGTGTATTCGTCTAAAATACAAATTTGGAAATCGCGGACTTTCAAGTTAGAAAAGGGTTTTTTTTAAATAACTCTTAGGTGGTTTTGGATACATTTATTGTTGAAATGAACTAACATTTAAACACTATATGTAATTGATTGAATTTTGATATCAATTGAGTTTTGTTATTTCATATTTTTTTACAAGCAGCCAGTCGGTCTTTACGGGAATGACCTTATTTGTTTGAAGGTTCAGTCAAACCAGTACGGACAAACCGACAAATGCGGACCCGGCTCCAGACAACGGACACGGACAGATCATATACTGAAGTAGTATCTGTCAGTCCGTGTATCTAGTGTCAGCGCTTTGACCGAATGACCGAACTCAGTGCTACGGCTCGTAGCCGTAGCGTAGCTACGAAAGATGCGTTACTAAGGTTCACGAAAAGTGTTCCCATCATATTTATTTAATTCTTCCCTACAAATTACTTGTAGATATGCTTTATTCATATAATATACCTAACCATTAAACTGAAACTAACACTTAAACCTAATTGAATTACGTGATAACGCATCTTCAAATCATCGATATGAGGCCACAAACGATTGCGTAAATCAATAACAACATTGAGAATCTCGTCGCTCCGTTTAAGGGGAATAACATAACAAATAACCGTTTCATTTCACTTTACATGATTATTCTCGTGTTGGTAGGGTGGCGGCGGGGGTGGGGCTCGCGGCGCGGGGGCGGCACATAAGTTAATAAGACATTTAGCAGGGGACGGCGGGATTGCGTCCGAATGGCTCCCGCGGGGAATCATTTTATTCGATTCCGGCGCGCGGCTTTTTTCCGCTTTACGCTCCGTTTAGCGGTTCCTCAATGCTCTCACAATCACGACATAGTGCGATCTCCTGGAGATCTTCGCGGGTAAGTCGCGCAGTCACGTCTCATTTGTCTATGTCACGTTATGAGCGGAGACAGCGCTCGCCACAGAACACAACAATATGAGACAATGTGATGTTTTCGTCCGTGCAATGTGTTACTGGGGATATAGGACAACCGCCGCGTCAAGATGTGGGTAATTAATTGTACGCTCTGACGATTCATTGTTTTGACATAATGTTTTAAATGCGATAAGTCTGTTCTATGAAACTGGCGCTTTCAGATTGCTAGGTCGAACAATACTTACTATTATAAATATATAACTCTTGTAGGTTCTAAAGTATAAGTAGTTTTTTTTCTAGTTTGTAAAGTATCAATAAATATAGAGACAGGTTCAAAGTGTAAGGAATCTCATGTAATTATTATTTATTTCCTCCTTGACCAGTGTGAGGGAGGTCAGTCAGTCGATCGCTAAGTGCGTTGTGCAATTCCCTGAATTTATCGCCTCGCGTGTACCGTTTCCCGGGCTTTTTTTACCGCTTTCGCGCGGATTCCCGCCTCGGCCCGCCATTTTAATTATTCATCCGCGTGAGTTATGGTCGAATTAAAAAACTGTTAGAGTCGGACCGGCGCCGGCGGGAGTTGTAATCGAGTTAGACGGAGTCATGGAGAATACATAATGTGCTAGTTCTGTACTGCACGGCGAGTTGTGCATGCCGTGGCGCTGCACAGTGGCTCGCTAACTACTCATGTTGTGTGCACCACGCACGAGTGAATTCATTGCGATTATACAGCGGTGCCAACTAGCCGACAACTAGTTTGCCAGGATCATTTGCGATTTGTAGTTTTCAACTACATTAAACAGGCAAACTGTTCTGAATATAAATTATGACGTTGATGCATTTAGTAAAATTTAAATGAAACATTAACATGGGACTTTGGTGGTGAAAGTTACTTAGTTAGTTTTACTCAATTGTAAATTGAGTCTAAGTATGATTCAATTGTAAAGGACCTCATTTGTTTTCTAGAGTGTATACCATATATGTTATTATATCTAGTAACTAGCTTACCTTTGTGCATCTGACTCTCGTGTTTGCGACACTTTGCTCTTCGGTTTTGAAACCACACCTGTATAACAATAAAATACGCGTATTCATTAAAATATACTTAATAATAGGCAATACGCTGGCCCCCTATTAGGTACACGGGTTTTAAACATATCTGGCGAAATGAGGGTGTGCTATTAGGTACACCTCTGCCTAAACCTTCAGGGATTACAGGCGTGATGTCAAATGGCTATCCTTATTAGCTAGATATCCTTTATAGCTAGTCTTTTATTCAAAGGTACGAACAAGTACCTAAGTTCCTGATTTGCTCTCATAAGTAGCAAAGGTAAAAAAAAACATTCAACTGACTATAAACTAAACAAATGACAAGCAAACACAAAACATTTGCATTTAATCCAGTTTCCATAATTGACGAAACAAACAAGGGTCGATCTCGTCGCGAGTTTCCGAGAAATCGCATTACACGACACACTGACTAGTACTGTATGTATGATGTACGTTAGTCTGCTATTCGTGTAGCTTACAGTACGTGCATGCGAGCAAACACGGGTAACCGCATTAGTGAGGACAGCACGAACGTTGTTGATTGCATGTTGCAGACAATCTGTTGGCGTGCACCAATTGTCATTTACATTAACAAAAGTACCGTAATTGTTACGTCTAAATTAATTTGGAGGGATTTAATCTGTTAAATAGGTATTTACACTTAAATTCGAAGGATACAGAAATACAGATAGACTTTACTAACGAATACAGTGTTTAATTCTGTGGATTATTGATATATTTTTTCTGAGAGATATTTCTCGACGGCATGAAAAGCCAAGTCAGAGACCAATGGGCGGCATAAAAACGTGACTTCAGGTTAGATCTGAATGAACCACACAATAAAGAAAGAAGACCATATTGATAGCGCAACTTCTGAAAGTAAAGGTTTCGAAAAGCTAGTTAAAACAAAATTTCAGGAAAATCCAATTTGAATGGTCAAGTGGTATAGCCTGAATCACCACACATTAACTCTCATTTCCGCATCCAATACGCATCTTCATAGTAAATACTACTACTATTACAACAGCCCATAACGTCCACTGCTGGACATAAGCCTCTCCCATGATGGGAGGAATTTGCCGTAATCTCCACGCTTGGCAGGCGGATTGGAGATCGCAGTGATGAAAGACTAACAGAAAACGCTGCTGCCCATTCTCTGGTCTACGGAGGCGCAAGGTGTTCTGCCTCAGACATTAGTCGCCTTATACGACACCCGTGAGTGTAATGGGTTGGTTCTATTCTACTCTGCCGGCATAGTAAATAGCTCAATTCAATAGATACAATGCGAATCGATGCTGTGTGATATACCGATCTCTTAACCTCACATCTACCTCAACACGTTTAGGTACTTCTGTTTAGTACAATTTTTTTTGCGTTAATTCTATGAATGTAGGTAAATTATTAAATCGTCCATATTTTTTATATGTAATGGGCCTACTCTTGATATCAATCTTATACTGACAGAGATGAGGTCGACGTCATTTACTTACATCTAAATTAATATATGAAGAGAAAGCAAGTGATGAAACAAAAGAAAAGCACATTTACTTACTACAATTTAGAATAAACTTTGTGTGGGTAAAAGTTATCATCCTCTACGATACGCTATGCTTCGTTCGTATGTTGTTACCAGTGGCGACCGATACGCTAACTAGGGGCGCATTCATTAGCTCTGATTACATAAGACAATACGACTAAATAACAAGCAAACATGCGAACACTCTCTGTTCTAAGCTAAACAAATGTTTTGCTTACGTTTGTTTGGATGCAGAATTATGAGAAGCTGTTCTTAGTTGATTACATTGCTACCAATTCAATTGAACAGATTAGTTAGATTTAAGTACTGATAACCTACATTATCTTCGTCAGAAGTGCCTGTTTCAATTCGTTTTGATTCAGGCTCAGTACGATGTGATTGAAATCTGCTTCGTTGAACATACTTACAACATACATGAATATACGCTGTGATTTTTTGAACTCTGAAAGTAGGCCCCTGCCCTCAATGGTCCTATCTGAAGCTTTTCCAAAATATAGTTTTGGAGTTCTCTCATTTCGTCCCACCCACCTATCTAATCTATAGTCTCAAGTTTTCGCGCTGCATAAACTTGCTAAAAAAGCCCCTAGGCTCCTTTGTATTGTATTGTATAACGGGCTGGTTTCCGCAACTCCACGTCAAAGCGCCTATTTTGCGTATGAGCTATAATCCACCACGCGGGCCCAGTGCGGATTGGTAGATGTCACATGTCTTCGAATTTTTGGGTTCTAAGACATGCCGGTTTCCTCACGATGTTTTCCTTCACCGTTTTGAGAGCAGTGGTGATGAAATAAATTACACAAAGTAATGCGCCTGTGAGGGTTCGAACCCACGACTTACTGTTCGTAAGTTCGTAAGTTGGGGCCGCCACCGCTGCTCTCCCTAGGCTCCTTTTCCAATCATCTAAAGCAAGACGTAAATCAACGAAGGAATAGTACATACGAGTATTTCATTAATGAATCAATATACATAACGGATTCATACCATATGCCTTCCCAAGTTTCCATACAGCACCTACACAATAAACGAAATCACTGCAAATAAATATCAATAAGATCAACAAAGAGGCAGTTCGCTTGACACTAGGGAAGACACACGGCGTTGTCCGGGGTCAAGGCTTTTATCTATTTATTGTAACATCCCTACTCACGGCACTTAACGGCAATCGGACGGTAATCGCGATATATGGCCGATAAACGCGTCGCTCGTTGGCCGCTCACAGCTAATTACGTGCATTAGTAATGAGTGCGGGTCGCATCACTATTAAGGCTAGGGTCATATTGGATAGCAGTACGAGTAGCGGGGTCCTTGAAAAGAACTACATTTTATAGAAATGAGCTACATGAAGGTCGTAGTGAAAAGGAGTCTTTATGCCAGTTTCTTATTTGGCTATATGTATTTAATTGCTGAACTAATCAAACTCTATACATACGAAGAAGATTCCTTCGATGTAATGTAGCATTCGGAATTGAATATTTAAATCTTCTTTAATTACTTACTCAATTCAGAAACCGGCAAAAAACATCCAATTAAGAGTAGATCCACCACTTGGCTAGGTCAGTAGCGGAGGTGTCGTAACTGCGGTGCCAGGTTTATTTAGACTCTGGTGAATGGACTTTTATTTATAATAGCGCGTTAGGATTTATATCGAGGTACCTTTGGAACTGCGGTAACCAATGATGATACTCACTCAACTCAAAATAACGTAGCCCATAATACGATCAGTCATTACCAGGGATCATAACAGGTAAAGTTTATCTGCCTCAACTTCAAGTAGGTAAGCTACATGTGGATAAAACCTTCGTTTTTAAATCCCGGAACGATTTTTAAGTTCCGAAAAGCCGTTAAATAGGCGAGACGACAAAAAAAAACTAATTAGTCCGTCAGTTAGAATTTTCAAAAAATATTTGACCCGTGTTTTTTCTTTTCTTACGTAAACCAAAATTGACGAACGAGATATGACGCTTTTTAAATTCTCAATACGTCACGCCTATGTATAAATTTTACCTAGTTATGACGTCACGAGCCCCCACTCCCGAGTTTTGATGCGTTTTATCTTTCTCAATATACATTGATTTACAAAAACAAAAAATACGTGTCCATTAATTTCCAATACTCTAACTGACGGACTAAGGGCCATGCTCACCAACAGTAAAATAACCGACAGTTTCGTAATCGGCCCGCTAAACGTAAACAGTTGTTTAAACATGACGTGGGAATTTTGGTGTTCACCACGACTTATTCTAGCTCGGTTAAGTAAACAAGCATTTTAGGAATGAAAGACCGAATGATTATAATACAGTCAAAAAGGGTGGGTAACTAACACGGAAAAAACCATACAAATGAGAAACATCTTAAAATGGTTGCATTATACCTGAGATGACAGTTCTTTATAACCATCAAATTATCTGTTGTGTTTGAAGTTTTGTTCGTTTGAAACAGTTTTTAAATTAAATACAATGGATAAGAAGCGCATTACTAATTTTACGCATGAAGAAAAAAAAATTGTCACTAATTTAGTGAAAGCACCAAGGCGTAATTAAAAACAAACGCACCGAACTCCGTGAAGTACTGTCGTCTGGTGGAATACAAACGAGGAGTTCGCAAAAGTCTTTCAACAGTTTCAAACTCGTCCAAAACGTTATCCTCTTCCAAAATATAATTCAAAGCAGACTGCATGTTAAATTCTCACAATAATATCTGGATGTAACCTTAAAATTTGTTATATTTGCAATTTACAAACGTCAAAATACACCGATTAGCTTTATTATATTAGATTACCTCGGTTAGAAAAAACAGTTGATTAGCGTGTTTAATCGGTTGATTTGCTTTAGTGAACATGAAAATGTGTTTTAAACAGCTGTTTTTAGATAATCAGACCGTTATCTTTTCGGTGAACATAGCCCTAAATAGATTTGCAATTTTTTGATACTGTCGTCATGCCTATTAGAGGGAGGTATTATCCACATATTACTTTCTAGCTTGAATCTTAGGAAAATAAACCCCTCCCTATATTCCGATCTCTGGTCATCAGTTACTACGTATTGGTTTCTTGGTCGTTTACTTTTCTGCACAGAACGCCCCGCTAGAAGCTCCGCTCTCTTATAAGCGCAGCCTTACCTAGCTGAATCGCAGGGGTTCGAGATATTGCCAAGCTCTAATTAATACCGTACGTGAAAATTTCGTGAGTATGAGTGTTGTGTCGAGTTGGTGTTCATTGATATTTGTGGTGACAGGTGGATACAATCGTAATTACGGCGTCTCCTTGTTATAAGTGTGTTTTGTTTGGGTAAATAATTTATGAATTTCCTTGTCAGCATCATTTTTTTTTTTTTTTTTTTTTTCGCATGGGAAATCATCAAATGACTTCTCCCGCTCTGGGCGGAGCAGGAGGGAGTGTCAGACTTTTACTGACTAAAACCCATCCATGTTCCTTCATCGCCCTTTGTGTTCCGGGGCCACGGTATCTCTTTCGAATAGCCCCGCAACCCCGGCAGGCATCGGTCCTTTCGGACCCCTTCCTTTTTGCTGACTCTCTTTGAGGCGCGCGTGGAACACGAACGCGCCGTCGACACGGCCTGTCGTCATGAGACGGACGGACGGCGAGCTAGCCCATAGCCCACCGTCCACAGGCCCGCGCCTACGGTGGCCGGGGGCCACCACGTGGCCCCCGACGCCCGGGGCGTCTCCCGCGGCGGCCGGGACGCTGTGAGGTTCTCTCCCTCTCACGTTCCGCCACCTCCTTCTCTAGCATTACTGCTTCGCAGAAGGAGGTGACGGCGTCCCATTCCGTCTCGCTCCGGACCATGGCTTGCACCAGGGCCGGACGCGAGAGGTCGCCGCCGCCAATCGCCGCTTCGAGGACACGGCGGTGCTCCGCCCACGCGGGGCACACCTCCACCGTGTGCTCCACCGTGTCCTCCGGTCGATCCTCGCAGTGGAAACACCCGGGCGTTTCCTCCCGCCCGATTCGGTGCAGGAACCTCCCGAAAACACCGTGTCCGGTGAGGACCTGCGTCAGGCGGAAGGTGAGGACGCCGTGGCGTCTCTCAAGCCACTCCTCAAAGAGGGGACTTACCGCCACTATTGTGGCGTGCCCTGCACGGGGTTGCGACAGTCGCTCTCTCCATGTCGCCATGAGATCACGCCGGAAGTCTGTTTCCCCCCGGCGTAGCACCTCCGCGCGCCATTCATGTAGGCGCGCGAGGACTATCGCCTCCAGATCCCATGGCAGCAATCCGGCAAGGAGGCACGCCGCCTCACGGGAGATCGTGCGGTACCCACGGGCCAGCCTTACGGCTACCACCTTTTGGGGCGCGTTCAGGTAGTGGGCTGCACGCAGCCTCAAGGAAAGCGCCCACACCGGGGCCCCGTAAAGGGCCATGGACCGCACGACTCCCGCGTAGAGCCTCCGGCAGGAGGCGTTCGGCCCCCCAAGGTTGGGCAGGAGCCGCCTGAAGGCAGCCCCGGCCCGTTCCAGTTTGGGGGCCAAACGTCGGAAATGCTCCACGAAGTTCCATCGGCTGTCGAGGACGAGTCCCAGGTAATTCAGCGTCGACTCGACGCCGACGGATACCCCTCCTACCGTCAGTGAGGATCCCGGAGGTGGCGCATTCCGAGGCCCATGAAAGCACATGGCCTCGGACTTGTGCAATGCCACCTCGAGACCCAGTTGCCGGATCCTCTCGACGACTATCGCAACCCCGCGTGTCATTATTTCGGCCGCCGCCTCGTGCGACCCCCCTTGTGCCAGCACCAGCGTGTCGTCTGCATAGCAGACCACGCTGACGCCGCTAGGGAGGTCGGCGCGCAGCACCCAGTCGTACCCGATGTTCCACAAGGAAGGCCCTAGGACCGATCCCTGTGGAACACCGCACGACATCTCTCGCCGGTTCCATTCTCCGCTGCGACCGGGGTAGATAACGGCTCTATCCGTTAGGTAGTCCCCGACCACACGACGAAGGTAGGTCGGCACCCGGTGATACCGTAGTGCCTCCCTAATGCAGCTCCAGGGCATGGAGTTGAAGGCGTTGGCGATGTCAAGAGACACCGCCAAGACTACCCCCCCCCCCCGGGACACTGCATCCCCCGTCGTGAGGGCTTTCACGCGCATGATGGCGTCCACCGTAGAGCGCCCCTTGCGGAAACCAAACTGGTGTTCCGCAAGATCCGGCCCCGTCCCCGCAAGGTGCTCGGCGAGGCGGTTTGCAATGACTCTTTCAAAGAGCTTGCCCACCTCGTCGAGCAACACTATGGGCCGGTATGCGGACGGAGAGTCCGCAGGGCGCCCCGGCTTCCGAATGAGGACCAGCTTCCCCGTCTTCCAACGAAGCGGGAACTGGCCTCTCTCCAAGCATGCGCTTAGGAGCCCCTCCAGTCGGGGCCCGAGAGCCTCCGAGGCCAGGACCCAGGCTTTGCCAGGCAAGCCGTCGGGTCCCGGGGCGGTATTTTTGGCACTGAGCCTGCGTACCGCCACTCTCAGGTCTACCCCAGTCACTACCGGAGTGTCGTCGTTGTCGTCCTGGTGATCCGCTTCCAGCACCGCAGGCGGCGGAGCCATAGGCGGGGGGGAATGTTCCCCCCGCGTAGGGAACAGAGTGCTCACTACGTCCTCCACGAGCTCAGGCCGGAGACTCTGCGTCAGTGGGGGGGCCCAGGTGCGGAGTTTATCCCGCACCATCTTGTAAGGGCGCCCCCACGGATCTCTGTCGAGAGTCCCCAGCAATTCCTCGCGGGCCTGATCCCTGGCCCGCAGGACAGCTTCGCGGAGGGCGGTCTTCGCCGCTCTGTACCCCTCATATAGCTCCGCATCAATGGCTGCCGCATCCGGTGGGCGGATGCGGAGCCTGCGATGCCTGGCGTACAGGTGCCCTTGTCAGCATCTTCTGTGTTAAACTGCACTTAATCTGAGATGCTGACAAATCTCAGATTAAATTCAGTTTAACACAGAAGATTTAGCAAAGTAACTTGATTGAACTGGATCATTCTAGAAGGTAAGAAGTAACAGTTATGTATTACGTTAGTCGCAGATATGTATATTCTGTATGAGTAGATCATAATAATATGAGTTTTGTAAAACGAAAAGAAAAAATTATAAGCAGATTCAAAAGTGACGATACTTCTCTCTCTGTTCCTTACATACACCTACTCACACAATCATCTTTTCTAATTGTTTTTTTCCAAAGCAGATATTATTTGGACATGTGTTAAAAATGAAATTATTAATAAAAGGTATAACTCTGGCTCGAACCCAGACCGGCGCATTACTTTGTGTAATTTATTTCATCACCACTACTCTCAAAACGGTGAAGGAAAACATCGTGAGGAAACCGGCATGTCCTGGAACCAAAAATTCGAAGACATGTGACATCTACCAATCCGCACTGGGCCCTCGTGGTGATTAGATTATAGCCCATTCCCTCTCATAGAGAGGAGGCCGTGTCCCAGCAGTGGGAACATTATAGGCTAGTGATGATGATGATGATAAGCACGATTTGTGTGGCCGTAATATTTGATCGAGTATTCGTTCAGGTGATGTCGTAAATACATTTACGACTAAATATATCATATTTTCCACTAAGCAGCTCTTTGCTGTTTATTGCATTAACTATTATTTAGTGCATGCTAGACGCTACACGGTAGCCTATAAATAGTGGCATAAAAAAACGAGACCAAACTCGTAAATTGAAAGTTGTGTTAAGTGAGGCATTACAATACCTGAATCAGGACTAAACGAAGCAATATAATGTATTTTATGTTTCTTCGCGTGCTTTAAATTATGGAGTTGTCTAAACAAACAATAAAACCAACCTTAGCCTTTTCCTAACTACGAGTATGTTGGGGTCGGCTCCCTATCTAACCGGATGCAGTTGAATATCAGTATTATACGTGGAGCGACTGCCTATGTGACTTGCACAACCTGGTTAGTCTGGGTAATATGAGATATCTAGCAGGTGTGATTCTTCTTCGGTTCCATAATTTAATGATATGTAAGCAAAACATAGACACTTTTTCTATGTATTTAAAGATTTACAAAACCATCCACAGACAGGTCAAAACTGGGTTGTCCCATGTCTGTAGTAAGTTAGTAACAGGACCCAACGATTGGTAGATGAAGAGACACTACTACTGAAAAGACTATATATGTGGTGGTACTTACAACAAAAATTTGTGTACCACTAAAAACCCGACTACTGAATAAAATGCCTATGTTACCCGGCCTATAATAACGAATCAATTGACACCTTACGCATCAAAATCGGATGAACAGTTTATACATACATAGACTGCTAAAACCATAACCCTTACTTTTGGCTTCGCCGTAGTAGGGTAAAAAAGAAAAAAAGTGAGCCGTCACGGGACGCCTGGCAGATGTGATACATCGAAATTATTTTGTACAAATAAACTGCTTAAAAAAAAGTCAATATAAAAACAAACACAAAATAAAATAAAAACAAAATGGCTCGATTCACAAAAAGAAAATCCTTATACTGGGATCGAACTGGAAGTTACGAGATAACTCAGCGCTGAGCCTCGAGACCAGCTGGCTTGTTGAAAACCGTGGCGAATATGTATATCTTATGCTGTTTCAACAGGTCGAAAATGTTCGGGATTGTTCGGGCCGGGTTGACAACTTGACAGTTGGCGACGCGTCGCCATGGCATACGTCGCCACACCATTGTTTGATTTCTAAAAAGTCATAGAACAAAAGTTGTTGTTTATGATGATAGTATACAGTCCTGCAAGGTTATCGGTGTTTTAGAAATAACCCTGTAGATGTTTCACATCAAAAAGTTTCTAGTTATACCTGAACCCTAGCTTCGCTGAGTCCGAGCCGCTGGCTGAGCTCCTCCCTCATGAAGGCGTCGGGGTAGTGCGTCTCGTCGAATAGCCGCTCCAGCTCGCCCAACTGTTCCAGCGTGAAGTTCGTCCGAGAACGTCTCTGCTTACCCCCGCCGTTGTTGTTGCCGCCGTTCGGGGATTTGTCTGTGGCATCTGGTAAAGAAGACGGAGGTTTAAACAAATGACTGACTGATTTACTCTAGATAATCTGTGATTTAAGCTGAACTAGGCATCTTTGCAATTGTTGATACTCGTTTTCCGAAACATCAAAAGATTGTTTTAATTTTCTGCAATAGAACTTTAATTTACTGGACTCCTTAACTGCCGTAAGCAAAAGGGGCGCTGGGAAAAAAAAAGGAAAGAAAAAAAAATAAGCCCGCAGGACAATTCACATAGTTTCAGATACAATTCCAAATTCCAAAAATAGCTAACTTTGCTTAGATACTGGAAAGATAATCTTGTTTGGTGCATCTAAATGATTACAAACAGAATTCGTATCATAAAATAAGAAGTAATAGAGCAAATCAAAATAAAAGTGCCGTTTAAATCAACATTTCATACGAGACGGAGGGATCCTTACTCTCCAGGGACACCCCGGTACAAGCAGGGGACACTAGGTAAGGCAGTGGGACTGCTGTGGATTTAGTGGAAAATGGAAAGGAATATAAATATTTTAAAGATTAGACAGTAACAAGGAAAATAAAAGCTTTTATACCGACGTAAGGACCTTTTTAATAAGTGCACTAACTATGGATCGTGTGTATACTCACCATTATGCAAATGGTACCTAAACAATGTTAAGATCTATACACAATGATTGAAATATCAAATTAATTTAATTAATCTTCCCTTACTCTCACCGGAGCATTCACCTGTAATGTAATACAAGATTCAATTTTGTGACGACAAAAACGTTCAGACAAAAGTGATTTTTACAATAAGAGGTTTTTGTTTTGAGTATTTAAAAAAAAATAGTTTCCAAGAACTCGGTAGATGGCGTTGAACTGACTACGTCACTAGGTGCCAAATCCAAAACGCTTGGGAAAAAAACATTGTGGCACGTCACATACGCTCGTTGACTGACACTTTCGTTTGCCTATGCTTCCGAATATAACCATTACATCCAAGTGAAATGATGTGACGTTCCGTTCCTTGCAGTAAGTTACCAAGTTCAGCCATAGACACACCACAGACACAGCGCGAGATAAAAAAGAAAATCCCTCATTGTATCGTTACAGGTGCGCACTGTAAGGCGGCGGTGTTTCTACCAAAGATGAACTAACCAATCACATAGCTGGAATAGGGATGATAACTGACAAAAAAAAAATGATTCTGTTTAGTCCGTCAGTTAAATATTGGATACGTGTTTTTTGTTTTATCAAATTAATAAAAATTTACGAACATTAAACGTGTCAAAGATCATGAGTGGGGGCTTGTGACGTCACATTGAGTAAAAAATGTACTCAAATGTGACGTCACACGAGTTTTCGACGCACTGTATCGTCTTCATTTTTTGTTTACGTGAAAGAAGAAAAAATACGTGTCCAATATTTTTTGGAAATCTATCTGACGGACTAATTAGATTTTTTTTTGTCATCTACCTTATCTCAAGCTGTGAAAAAGAAGCGATACATTGGTTAGTTTCACACACATCCCTCGCTACGCATCCTCGCTCATCTCTGGTGGAAACACAGCCTAATGCTCGGTTCTCCTCACTCGCTGATGTAATGCTCGAATCTGAACATTACGTATATGCGTATGCTCCCGATGATTTTTTTATTAGTACGGTAAAAAGATTAGTAATAATTTTAACTTCTCAAAACTACGTATAAATGGATACAGCGCACAGCGCAAATGATTATACAACATTCTGTCAACTATTGATGATTAGTGGACGAAGTAGTTAGCAACACTACGTAGATAATTGAATACGATGAAAACGCAATTTCAATGTTTTATTCAAACGAAAATGTTAAACTGTAATACTAACTTTGAATCTACGGAGTGTTGTCGTAGCATTTCTCGTAGCGTCGTAGCTCGCTCGTAATCAAGTTAAGGAATAACAGTTTCACTCCGAGTACAGCTCTTAGTTTTACTGCTGTTTGAGATGTCCCGTAATACCAATTTCTTTTATTAATATTTGTTTAGTCCAGTTTGAATGCGAATTTATAAACCGAATTAAAACTGTTGAACTGATGTTCTACAGTTAGTTTCTTGAAGCTTTTATACCGGATGACATTTTTATCACTTTCCAAAAAAATGGGTACTTAAGTATATTTACGGAGCAGAAGCTTATGGCATACCTAGTTTTTTTTTTAATTTTTTTCCACAGCTTAGAAAAAAAATGTATCATCATCAAAAAACGCTACAAATTTCAAGTAAACTTTTTATATTAGAATAAAGAAAGAGGAATTTTGAAAAAAAAAAGAAATATATAGAATTTGAATTGGTTGACTGGTAGAGAATGCCTTGTGGCATTAAGTCTGCCTTTGTACTACTCTTGTACACGAAGTTTAAGTAAATAAGTGTAAGTAAATTTCAAATCATACGCAATTTGCAAAATAAAAACAAAACTAAGTATGCGATTTCCTTCCACTCCATTCACCTACTATACCCATTTTTTTTGGAAAATGATAAAAAGTCATTCTGTATTGCTATACAGCGTGTAGCAAAAAGGTATGGCCATTTTTCAGGATGTGATTCTGTCGACGATCAAACCGAACAACTTTCTCCATTGGACCACCATCGAAATCGCGAAAAGAAATGATGGCCTGGATCACACCCTGAAAAATGACCACCCCCTTTCTGGTACATGCTGTACACAGGTGTGAGGTTAACCAGGGAGATAGAACAGAAGAGTGTATGTAGTACTCATTACACAACAAAACAAAGTCAAACTATGCCCCTCGGTTAACCTAACACCCTGTATTAATACAATTTTATTAATAGTTTGGAAAGGGTTAATTAATCAAGAAATAAATCGGCAAAGTGCTAATACATCGTTAATCGCATCGAGCGGCTGTGCCGGCGCGGGAGCTTGCCTCCCGGGAACAACCCGGTTGTACGTTTAAGATTGTCGTTTGAAGCAATTTAGCAAATTGAAAAGCTCTCCTTTTTATACGGCAATTATGTAAATGGAGGGATTATCCGGCTGTGGGCGGTGCTGTGGGCCACACCCGCTCTCCCCTTTCGTCTCCGGGCCATCCGAACTCCTCAGACATCTAACGACCAGCGAACAGTGATTAATTGTACAACGCTCCGTAAGAATAACCCCTGTTAAAGTCGCCGAGCGTCTCTGATTTATTTGATTGAGAACTCTTTCTCGGATCTGTTAGGAGCTGTTCTCTTAGCATTCGGCGTTAATCCTCGCTTTAATGTAATTAATGATCGTTTTAAGAATGATACCTTTTCATTTGGTTATACTTGAAACGTGAAACTGATTTAATTTGATATCTATTTCGATTTTACTTAGAGAGATACAAACTATATCATAAGTAAATTCTAGAACTCCAGAGAAGGCTAGAGAGAAATGCATGTAAGATGTTCTCAATGATTCTCGATAAAGGGTGAGGGGTGCGAGTATATCAAATGGATGGGTAACAAATATCCGTAGTCATCATGGCGAGTTTACATTCGTTCATAATGATTTCATTACATTACAATAGAGGATACGTGATAAATGTGTTTGAGATACTTTCTTTCTCTTTGATGGCAATTCCGTTAGGCCGTTCTGTTAGGCAGTTCCGTTAGGCAGTTAGGTCTTCTGACTTCGTTATTTTCCGAAAGGAATTAAATCATGCATAATAGGCCCTCCGCCCACAGCGACTTCTTGCTACCGCGCGTTAGTTGCATTTGCAACACGCTACAGAATCGATCGCGTAAACGCGTGTTAGCATCGCCACTGTATCGATGTAAACGAGCTACTGTTTCCGACGACTTTGGGGGAATGAAGACTGGAGAACAGAGGCATTTTAGTATCGATGCTGAATCACGTTTGCATGACGACTGAAGCGTGACATCATCGCGATACAGATTCATGGTTACGTGGGCGAAGGTATACAGTCAGCGACAGAATAGGGGGGCGGGATTTGTGTTTCAGCTGTTTTACGTTTGCATCGCTACAAAAAGGCACGATGAGCGAAGGCCCTTAAAAGCTTATTGCACAATCATTGTAGGGGTTTAATTAATAAATGTGACTGTGTGGAGTTCGATGTGTGTACCTAATAATACTGATGTGTGTACCTAATACTGATGTGTGTACCTAATACTGATGTGTGTACCTAATACTGATGTGTGTACCTAATACTGATGTGTGTACCTAATACTGATGTGTGTACCTAATACTGATGTGTGTACCTAATACTGATGTGTGTACCTAATACTGATGTGTGTACCTAATACTGATGTGTGTACCTAATACTGATGTGTGTACCTAATACTGATGTGTGTACCTAATACTGATGTGTGTACCTAATACTGATGTGTGTACCTAATACTGATGTGTGTACCTAATACTGATGTGTGTACCTAATACTGATGTGTGTACCTAATACTGATGTGTGTACCTAATACTGATGTGTGTACCTAATACTGATGTGTGTACCTAATACTGATGTGTGCACCTAATACCGATGTGTGTACCTAATAATACTGATGTGTGTACCTAATACTGATGTGTGTACCTAACACTGATGTGTGTACCTAATACTGATGTGTGTACCTAATAATACTGATGTGTGTACCTAATACTGATGTGTGTACCTAATACTGATGTGTGTACCTAATACTGATGTGTGTACCTAATACTGATGTGTGTACCTAATACTGATGTGTGTACCTAATACTGATGTGTGTACCTAATACTGATGTGTGTACCTAATAATACTGATGTGTGTACCTAATACTGATGTGTGTACCTAACACTGATGTGTGTACCTAATACTGATGTGTGTAACTAATAATACTGATGTGTGTACCTAACACTGATGTGTGTACCTAATACTGATGTGTGTACCTAATAATACTGATGTGTGTACCTAATACTGATGTGTGTACCTAATACTGATGTGTGTACCTAATACTGATGTGTGTACCTAATACTGATGTGTGTACCTAATACTGATGTGTGTACCTAATACTGATGTGTGTACCTAATAATACTGATGTGTGTACCTAATACTGATGTGTGTACCTAACACTGATGTGTGTACCTAATACTGATGTGTGTAACTAATAATACTGATGTGTGTACCTAATACTGATGTGTGTACCTAATACTGATGTGTGTACCTAATACTGATGTGTGTACCTAATACTGATGTGTGTACCTAATACTGATGTGTGTACCTAATACTGATGTGTGTACCTAATAATACTGATGTGTGTACCTAATACTGATGTGTGTACCTAATACTGATGTGTGTACCTAATACTGATGTGTGTACCTAATACTGATGTGTGTACCTAATACTGATGTGTGTACCTAATACTGATGTGTGTATCTAATACTGATGTGTGTACCTAATACTGATGTGTGTACCTAATACTGATTTGTGTACCTAATACTGATGTGTGTACCTAATACTGATGTGTGTACCTAATACTGATGTGTGTACCTAATACTGATGTGTGTACCTAATAATACTGATGTGTGTACCTAATACTGATGTGTGTACCTAACACTGATGTGTGTACCTAATACTGATGTGTGTAACTAATAATACTGATGTGTGTACCTAATACTGATGTGTGTACCTAATACTGATGTGTGTACCTAATACTGATGTGTGTACCTAATACTGATGTGTGTACCTAATACTGATGTGTGTACCTAATACTGATGTGTGTACCTAATACTGATGTGTGTACCAAATACTGATGTGTGTACCTAATACTGATGTGTGTACCTAATACTGATGTGTGTACCTAATACTGATGTGTGTACCTAATACTGATGTGTGTACCTAATACTGATGAGTTGGTGGTGGAAACACTTAATGATTCAGTAGCTAGCTGGCTACATATGGCTATGGAACGATAATGAGAAATCTTTATTTTTCTCTTTCGATCTTCAAGGTTAAGCAGCGCTTGCAAGAGTTGGCCTGTGGATGGGTGAAAGCCCGTTAAACCGTTGGTCCCAGCTGTCATTTGTGGATCTTTAACAGTCGTTACAGGTACCTAGTCAGTGGCCCGAAAGTCTGACAACCATACACTGGTTGTTAGACTAGAGGACCAGGACCAAGAGGTATTGTATTACCCAGTACTAATGGGTTGTTGAGGTCAGATAGGCATGCCGCTCCATGTAAATTACAGCCTAGGTACTCGGCGGTATCCGGTTAGACTGGAACCAGACCTCAACATAGTTGGGAAAAGGCTATAGGCAGATGATGATGTTTTTATTGTAATTTTTAACATTTAGCTGCATCCGGTTAGACTGGAAGCCGACCCCAGTATAGTTGGGAAAAGCAGTGATGTTGTAGACAGAGAATTAATTAGTAGACAGCAACAACAATGGAGCAACATACACACCTAAGAAAATGGAATCATTATTATTGCTTATTTGATCTTAGGTGTGATCTCCCGGTGTTGAGAATTTGAACTGGCCAGCCAGATGGTCAAATCTGAGGTGCATAACTTCTTGGTTTTTTTTTTTTTTTTGGGCTTTTTTGGGTTCTGTACAAAAAATGAAAAAAAAACGTAACCCTTATAGGATCACTCGTGTCGTGCGTCTGTCTGTCAGTCCGTCCGTCTGCCACAGCCAATTTGCTCCGAATCTACTGGACCAAATCAGGTGAAATTTGGTAGGATGGTGTATGACCTATGACCCAAACACAGATGTGCAAAGTAAATAAATATTTTTTTTAAATAAGGTTCATTTTCATGGGACAAATTAGAAAATTAAAAAAAACAGTTTTGCAAACCTTACTGTGTTATACAGGGTGTCCGGCAACGAATGACACATGACCTTGAAATGGCCCAAGCAGAACCCATAGCCATTCAGAAAAAAATACGAAAAAAAAAATCATCCGCAAATGTAGGGCCTGCATAAGAATGGGGGGCCATATTACATTTTACAGCTTCAGTAATTTTTTCTCCTTGTCTACATTAATAGCAATAATTCACTATTTAGGGCAGCTGGCAGATACAATTATGAATTGTACCATTATCAAATCTACTTGAAACCGACATTATTTTAAAATTATTGGTCACTCATTTATGCATACATTTTTTTTTACTCAAGATGTTTAAACTTTGTTTAAAAGTTAATTCATACTAATTTTCAAAAATAAATGAACTTGCTTACAGGTACTACATAATATAGTTTTTTTTCGTATTTTTTCTTAATGGCCATAAGTTCTACTATAAGCCATTTCAAGGTTATCCATTAACTACCGGACACATCAAATTAAAGCGTTCGTTATGAGAATCTCAAATATATTTTTGTTATTATTGTAAAATAAATAGTTTTGATTTTATTCATGAAAGAAGACGTTTACCCCCCCCTCGATCTCCGAAACTACTGAGCCTAAAATTTTGAAAAAAATACAATATTTATAGTTCTTTGCCTGTAGATTACAGGAAAACCTATAAGAATTCTATCAATTGGAAATAAAGTGGTAAACTCAATATAAGACTTTGGCATTGTACGGAACCCTCTCCACGCGAGTTCAACTCGCACTTGGCCGGTTTTTTGAAATATCAGGATCACCGCAGCAAGCCATAAAACTTGCAAGTCTCGAAAGCCAACATTGAAGAAGAAAACCACCAACTTGGGGTCATAGATAATTGCTTAGTAAATTAATCTATTGTTGTTGGCCATTTGATCGATATCGATCATGTTCGTGAATAAACCTTTAAATAAACTTTCCAGAAAACAGAATCCTTTATTTTTCATTTTCAAGTAAACGGCAGCCAATTTACAGTACAGACGCCAGCAGTCCACCACGTCAGGCTACCCGAAACTGTCAAAATTTCCCAGTCAGCAACAACAACAATCAATGCTTTGAGATAAAGTTGAAAATCTATCAAAGAAGTTGGCAGATTGTAGTAGATTGTTGTTGATGTGCTGGCGCCTGTACATGTTAGTTAGCTAGTGTTCGTGCCAATAAATCGTCTCTGCCCTTTTGACGATCTGAGGACCTCATTGACGTCACAATAAAAGTTCCATCAAAACGTTACGGACAGATTGCGGGCTGATTGAGGACACCGGGATCGGACACTGACAGACTCATTTAACTTGAAAACCTGACATCTTAAATGCTTTACCACTTTTGGCAACAATACGAAGCATAAAAAACTGTTTCAGCGTGATAAGGTTGAAAGTAGGTATCTAAGATAGATCTAGTTGTTATATATATATGGCGTGCAAGTGGCATTCAATTTTCAGTACCTAGGTAGGTACATACTGTATGTCTATTCGCAAGGAAGGCAAACTGAAAAAAAATGTTTGAACAAAGCAGACAATAAAGTTGAACACACGAACGAAAGCGTTTATAGCAACCCCTGAAGCTTTTGTAGACTACAACTAAAAACCTGACTACTGAAAAATACGCTCTAATTAAAATCGTTATTTACTTATAAGGTAAAATCGACTCCTCCTATTGTTGAAGTCGGATAAAATGTAGCTTAATGTTACACGGGCCATTATAACGAATCGATTGACATCATCAAAATCATACAAACAGTTTAGGTGCTACGGAGGAACATACAAACATACATACATAGACTGCTAAAATCATAAACCCTCTTTTTGGCTTCGTCGTAGTCGGGTAAAATAGGTACACAGATATTAAAGTTAATAGGTTTGGGTTCTTATGTAAATATCTACCAGTTTCTGCACTTATGAGATAATGATTAGTTACACAGGTAATTGGTACACGTAGGTACTCAAACTACGTAAAGTAAATAAATGTAAGATGTTAAAGAAGCTAGTTAAAAGAAAGGTAAGCTAACCAGCTGACAAATTTATGTGAAATAATTCGGTTGGCGCTCGTTATTACAATAGGGTAGATGACACACCAATCAATTGAGATACTTTTTAAGAGCTGTCAAAACGCGGTTCTCTCATAGATTTTGTATGACAATAGCACGCTGTGACGTCACTGTTTAGTCAACTCAATGACTCGAACTATTTATTGATTTCAAAGCAACTAAAAATCGAATTTAGCAATTAATTGAAAATACTATAAATAAATCGGGTTTTCGGGCCCAAAATAAAGTTTTTTTTAAGAGATTGGTGTCTTGGTATTATTATTTAATGGTGTCATCTACCCTATTAGCCTGTCGTAGCAGTTAACACGACGTTGCTACACTTGCCATTGTTATTCTTTGTTGATTATTCTGTAGCAGCATTTCAGTATGGACCTCAAAGTGAAAATTAGTGCCACTTTTCTCATAAGTAAGGTACTGATTTGAGTTAATTGTAACTTGTTGATCATGTAATATTACGTTTGTCTTTGAATGTAGTAAGTATTTAATTTAATAATTATAAAGTAAGTATTTCTATTTAAAGATAAAACATCAAGATTTCTCCACTATAATTATTAGGTATACTTCAATATTAGTACAAATATACACGGTTTGTGTATATTTGTACTAATTCTTAAATTTGTATTAAATTCCGGAATTACTCGTGTAAATGATGGTGAAAACTACATCCATTAAGTCTGTTACGCAGTTTAGTAGAACAACGCGGACACATACAAACGGGAAAGAGACTTACAATTTACAATAAGAGCATGTGTGATCGTTGGAAGTGTGATCTTGATATGGGTAACCCGAGATATAGCAAACAAGCCTGGTATTATTATTTACCCGTTGAGAATGGAACATTTTATCAGGGGAAACTACACAAACTGTTCAACATAGACTCCTGGATTACGCTCCACCTGTCGGTTGAGAGTTCTGATATCAACCGGCCGGTAGAGCGAAAACATGATTATAACCTGTGACAAGAACCTAGCTTTAATTGGATCAAGTGAGATGGTCAAAAATGGTGCGGTTTGGCGGGTGGTAAATAGTGTATCAAATGGGGTCAAATACCTAGCACAAAACATACTAGATCAAGAGTTTAGTTCATCCATTCCTAGGTTAGCAATAACTTACTCACCATGCCTGTGGTCATCATCGTCGTCGTGTGCAGCCTCCCGCTTGCAGGCGGGCTCGGGCGACAGCAACCAGTTGCGTGGGCGCTTGGGCGCCGGCGCCTGCTCCAGCTCCGTGATGTCCACGTCCACGTCCGCGTCGTCGGCGTCGTCCGCATCGCCGGGCTCGGGCGGCGGCGCCGGCGCCTCGCCTCCCTCGAGCGACTTGCTCACGAAGTGCGCCAGACGCTCCATCACCATTACTGCCGCCACGCCGCGGCGCCGCGCGCTCGCCGCAACACGCTCCACGGAATACACACTGCAGCAACCGACCACCTTACGCCCACACTTCCACACTCAACCTCTATTTACATCAAATAACACTTTATTTTTACGATGTAAAGTCCATTATTGTATGCGTATCCAGCGAGGGCGGCGATTCAGACCCCGCCCAGAAGCCGCGCAGGCGCCCGCCCAGCGTGCCGCCGCCGCGGTGCACTGACGCACCCGACGGCGGATAATACACGCCTACATTATCGTTACATTGAAAATGAATTTTTAATAGTATTTTCTAGTGCTTGTGTGCATTATTAAACTGTGAGGACAACCTGTGAATGTTCTGTGACTTTCAAACGATGTCAACTGTCGGGCGGTCTCAAGGTACGGCGACTTTTTCTTTAGCGGAGATTAATGAATCAAAAATAAATTTTGCTTTTAGCCAACGTGATATTTACTTGCGCATAGATATATATATTTACATAATTATGTTATTGTCACTATGGTGAATGCTGCGTATACCTATAATAGGTATACGTACAAGTCATTTTATATTATTTATATTTACCTATCTCTGTTGCTGAATTGTGTACCAAATAAATAGGTCCTAGATACTTACTTATATCTAAATTAAAACAAGATATTAATCGTATAAATAACGCCTATTTACTAAAGAAACAATAAACATCAGAATACAAATATAAGATCGACTTAAAATTTAATGGAAAATAGTTTTTCACATTTCAAGTCGACTAAATCTGTAAAAAAACATCAAAACAGGTACGTTGCTCATGCTCTTTTACTGAATTATTTTTGGTCGAAATTCATCTATATATTTAAGCCGTAAATAGTTTTGCTTAAATCAAGTCCAAACTGCTTGATATCAAAATAAGCACGATATTATCATACCCTAAATAAATATTAAACGTTAATTCAAGGTAGACAAAACATCATCTTTAAACCGGTAAATTGGCTATGAAATCGACCGAAAATAATCTGACAACTCAAACGGAGACCCTTAAATATTCATAAGTCTTGTAGGCTTACTCACCATAACATTCGTTACAAATAAAACTATTAAAGATAATATCTATGCCTACAATATGTCTACAATACCTATGTCCGTAAACCTGGGACAGGCTGGTTCGTGCACGACTACTCACTATACAGTCAACTTCAGACGTAATCAATATAATATCATGTGTTTCTTTCAAAGAAGTCATTATATAATTTACATCTAATTATATTTATCATAGTGAGTTGTTCTGCAAGGTTGAATCGGCCTTCAAGTTGAAGTTTTCATTGATCTAGATTTACTGGGGTTTAAATAATTGCGGCAGTGACACCAAAGCCAAGCCTGAACTTATCGTTAGGGTGGTTGAGGAGTGCGGAGATAGCACATGATAGCTTGGCCTTCTTCCCTCCGAGTGTCCTCTGCAGAGTGGCGCCCACCAGGCCGTCGGAGTCCGCTGAGCCGCGCACAGTCCATTCCTTCGTATGCCACTCGTAAGCCAGAGTTGCTACTGCGCGACGAATTTTAAATCCCACCTGTGAATAAAACATTTCTACAGGTTTAAATAAATGTTGTTGTTGTTGTTAGCATAAACCTACAATAGTTCTAACCTGTATCTATCTAGTACAGAAGCTAGTACTTAATAAAATTGACAACTCAAGTGATGAAAATACCCAAGTTTTTGATGAGCCTTCGCCGACAAAAAGATATCGGTTTAATAGTCACCTCGAGCATGGCGGCCACGGTGAGGAAGGGTTTGATATCCCTCGCGTAGCACAGGTCCAGGCCCCTGTTGCCCAGGGTCGCGCTGACTGAGTGTTCGCCGCTGCTCCATCGCCCGGCTCCTGACGCCGAGCTCACCTCCGTGGATTGCCCTCGAGCCACTATCTCCGCACCCAATGATATTTCTTTCGTCACAGACTATCAACCAAAAAGATGAATTAGAAAACTAGATTCTTATAGGGATGATTGTATGTTACACATATATATACATAGACCTACCTACTAACATGAAAACTAGTTAAAGCAACCGACCTAATAACAAGAGGGTTTCTCACTTTGATTATTCTGTCTTAATACGAGTATGAAACTCTTGCGAAGAAATCGTTTGTAAGTACTTCGAAGTATGGCAGAAACAATGTATCAATTCTGGTAACGTCAGACGCCAGCACATAGCTAACCGAAACAGACTGTAAAATTTTCCCAATCAACCTTTAATCTAATCCCATAACGATAAAATTTAAAATCTAATAAGTAAAGAAATTTGTCTGATTGCATTAGCTTGATGTCCTGGCGTCTGTACATTATGTCAGTAGATGTAGAATGTAGATGATGATTGTGTAGGACTGTAGGTACCGTTTCTAAAGCTACTAGTTGAAACACCTATCAGCCTAGTTAAATTAGTTTAGTTTTTTTTTGTAGCTACGGTCCTAATCTGACCGTAACCTGTGCAGTTCATAAGAAATGGAAGCAACAGACAAAGACATTGATGCTTGATGATTAAAAATAAAAATAGGTAAGCTACTTATTATACGAAAAACTCTTCCAAAAATAATACCTGAAGATAATGCAGTGCAATGAACTCTCGATTCACCGCGATAATGGAAGCTGTAAACCTGTTGAAATATGCGTCTATGATGCTCTCAAAACTGTAGAGCTCTCCGTCGGCTATCTGTGCGACGACCGTCGCCCGCGTGTTACTTGTCGGGCCCACGCGCATCTCACTGCTGACCTGCCCACCCGGCGCCGCTTCCATTACGAAGTATGGCATCGCCGTCGGCTTACTCTTATCCGTATACGACAGTAACAGTTTATAACCCCCAGGAGACACCGAACTAAACGATAGAGAATGTCCAAGCGTCCAATTGTAATGTGCAGTCTGTTTTACAGATAAAGAGCCTCCTTCAAAACATTGTGGTAGTCTATATCTTGCCGCATTATGTATATGCCGCAGAAGCCCGGGATTGATTGAACTTTCTGGCAGTTTCTCGTCTTTTACACAGGTATCGCGTCCTGCTCGGGAACCTGTTACTCCAGCCCCAGTTTTCCCTCGATCGCCGGCTGAGCAAGGATCAGGCGCTTTGCATTTGCATGGCTTAATTGGAGGCGCATCACCCCCAGCGCATATATCATCCTCCTTGGGGGGACATGGGTTTGGTGGGGTAGGTGGATTTGGTGGAGGAAATGGATTTGGTGGTGGGCTCTCCTTTAGAGGACTTTCTTCACAGGGACCTGTATCACCTGCAGCATGAATGGTTTCAAAAATTTCCAATTTTAATAAATTAAACAATGATAGTGGGAAGGAAAACCTTGAATCACTTTCCTTTTTATTCATATTTCACAAATTGTATCTAAAATTGTTTTTTATTCTAAAAATAATTATTTTGTTAGAGCTGACTTTGAGAATAAATGTCAAATTCAACAGGGTTTCAAAAATGGAACGCATTATTATCCACTTCCGATACCATTATGGTAGTTGACACCACCAATTTTTGAGCTGTCAAAACGCGTTTTCCCCATAGATTTTTTTTTTATCATGCAGGTCAGTGTTGCAACCTCGTGACGTTGGACTCGCAAGTTCGCACTTTTTATGGATTTCACCATAAATATAGTTGCGAACTTGCGACGCATTAATTTATGGATTCCAAAGCAACTAAAAAATATAATTTTACCGAGTGCAGGTCGGATTGCGCGGCACGCTAGCATTAATGATCTCGTCCGTCGCGTTCGTGCTAGCGCCGCCGCCGGGGTGCCTGCAGCTGTCTTATAACCCAATGGCTGGCACCCGCCGATGGGAAGAGACCAAATGGTATGACCATAATGCCATAGAAGTTGGGTAGGGCTTTGGTGTAGGATGCAACCTAGCACGGTGGGCTGCGCTGCTGAAAACCTCAAACTGTATGTGTTTGAGCCGTTTGGGTTTGAAACTATTATTAGTATTTCGGCATATTATATCGCCAAGCGGTTTATAGACTCTTCACGTGACCAGTGTGGTGGCCTTTTTTTGGCCAAAGAATCAGCATTGCCATCCAACGTGGCACCAACTTACATATCGATGCCGATTCTTAATATAAAGGTATCACAACTTTATATGAATACCTTAGGACTAATATTAAAGTAGGTAGGTACCTCCTCCTGTGGTAAATTTCCAATAAGTGCCTAAAATGCTATTCTTTTTCTTTTAGATTCAATCCTCAGCCAAAAGGACAGGCTATGTATGAACAACAACTATACAAGAACATTATGAAAAACGTTTACTACATTGTAAATTTTCGGCGTTTTGGATCCTTAGGAAACGTAAAATCGATTCCTCCTATTGTTAAAGTCGGTTCAAATGTGTAAATGTGTATAATTATTACCCAGGCCATAATAACGAATCAATTGCCACCTTATTCATCAAATTCGGATGAATAGTTTAGGCGCTACGGTTGAACAAACATAAATACAAACTCTGTCAAACTCTTAACGCTTTCTTTTGGCTTCGCCGTAGTCGAGTAAAAAGAACGTTTCGTAAGAAAGTTTTACGGTATCTCTGTCATGTTGTCTCACTAGAAAGAATCACTCTGTGTAGTTAGTAGTCTCCGACCGAAGCGTCGGTTGGCTTCGGCCACCTTCCACCAAATAAACACCTCCGGTCTCGGCCAAAATGAAGGTTGGAAGCCTGGCCTGAAGGTTTCCAAAAAGAGCCGAAATTGAACGAACAGTCAGGCTTCCGTTAGCGCGATGGTAGAGGAAACGCGCGTGAGCCCCCCCAAGCACTAGACTGGATAAGTAAATTGTCAACTATTAATTTTGTAACTATTATAATTGTTGAAAAATATTATTGTGGTGGTTCTTTTGGCGCTTGAATGTAATTTTCAAGAGAGCACTATTGGTAAACATTTGTGAAATTGTACTGAAAAAAAAATTACAGCATTAGTTCCGACTATGGCCACGCGCCAAAAGAACCATGACACACTCTAGGTATCCTACCTATTATAACTACCTATTTGTCGACTCTTTGTAAAATTGGAACTTGTCGGGGATTTACAGTATATTTATATTATAGCTAATTTGCAATAAAATAGGGGAAAAACAGATACAGTGAGTCATCTTCTTTTCTGCGGTATAGAAAGAGACGACAATATTGCTGCTCTATTTTGACACTGAACCAGTGAGACGCAATGAGTGACGTATAGTGGTGCCAGATTTAAAGAGCTTCTACATTTAGCCATATTTTAGGATCAAATAACCGTATTTATTTTCTCATTTACTTTGCGTATCTCAATTATTTACAAACTATTATTTAATTGAAATAGTAATAAAAATATGTACAAGTATCAAAACGGGAAAAAAATTACAGCCAAAAAAAAAGGACAGCTCTCTGGTCACGTAAAGAGTTGACGAACCGCTTGGCAATATCTAGGAGCCGGGTCGGGTAAGACAAAGTTTTATTGGGCTTTTCCAATAAAGATATTTTTAATAATAGCCGGAAGGCTGAACTTGTGCCGGTTGATGACAATAGGCTAACCCTCTATTGCTCTATTACATGGGGTTTAGACAAAACAGGTGAAATGTGGGTGTACAATGGGTATACCTCTGCCTAAACCTTCGGGGAAATAAAGCTGTGATGTTATGTACACACGGCGACATATAAAGCTATAAGTTTCCAGTATAGCATGGCCTTGCTATGGATAGATTTTCCGTACAGTGAGAGATCTACATAAACTGGTTTTTTATAGCGTGACTGATCGTCGTGCGTAGAAACAATTGCATGTATAATAAAACTAGCTTATGCCCGCGCCTTCGCCCACGTGGAGTTCGGACATGTGCCACGGAATCTGCTACCGGGATAAAAAATATCAAATGTGTTAATCCAGGTTATAAACTATCTGTATGCCATTTATACAAATTTCCATCAATTATAAATCAAAAAGCCGCTACGTGTACCAGTCTCCGAGATACGATGGGGGGAGGGGTAAGGGGGGGAGAGTTGGGAGTTTAAAAAAATATTTTGACCAACTCTGGGCCCCTTTTTATGAACCTGAAAAAAAAATAATTCCAAGTCTTTATGTTTCCGAGATACGATAGGAAGGGGGAAAAGAGGGGCCAAAAGGGGAGGTTTGGCACTTTTCTCATACTTGTGAAATTTACTTGTTTATAAATCTGTCAAAATATATCCACCATCAGGGAGAACAATTCTGTCAGTATCATATAATTTTATCAATGAATGAAAACAAACCAAAAAAAAAAAACTATCAATAGTGAACAAAGCATGTATTTTTTTCTTCACTTAAATCAATAATGTACAGTACTATCAACCAAAAAAATAAAATTAAAAGTTAAGTTAAAAGACTACTTGTCGCTCAAAAAAAATTAAACTTTTTCTACGACAGTTCAAACGTCCGTGACTGTCTCGGCCATTCATGTCATAGTGTTTGTCGTCATTTCCATCTATCTGCCTTGTTTACATTTTAGTTTTTACCCTTAATATAATCATTTTACTAAATGTATGTGCTTTATTCAAGTAAAAATTGCAATAAAAACATTATTATAATAACATTTAAGTGAAACTTTAAGTAGTTTTCAAATAAAAGTGTTTCTTTGACACAACGTTTGACGTCACTATCAGTGACGATGCGTTTTGAATTTGCGTTCTGTTTTACCAAAAACACGCTACATAAAATTATTAAATTGTAAAATAAGTGTTGTATTAGAAAGATAAACAAGTGTTTAACCAATACAAGGCATTTTTAAGGAATAAAAATAGTTTTGAATTTCTTGCATATTCCCTATTTTGTTGAACAATGAATTGATGTTAATAAATGCATAGTAATAGCATTTGCGCCATTTTCGGCCTTGGTTGGGCAGTAACTGCTTCAATGAAATAAGGTAATACAACCAATTGTGACTTGATGTTTAAGGCCTCTTTTAACCGACTTCAAAAAAAGGAGGTTCTCAATTCAGTTGTTTTCTTTTCTTAGTTGTCACCTCATAACTTCGTCATTTATGAACCGATTTGAAAAATATGTTTTAACGTGAAAGAATATACTTTCCGAATGGTCCAATAGAAATTTCAACAATATTGGATCAAGAGTCTGTTTTTTTTTCTTCTTGGCCTAAAACTTAAAAAAAAAGTCTGAAATACTTCACTTTCGGAAATCGGTAGATTTTTTTTGTTTTTAGAATAGGTTTTTTTTTTAATTTTTTTTTGAAGACGTAATTCTTTATCAAGAGAGAGCTGATTTGACCGAGAAGTAATGAGAGGTTTTCTTTTTGAGTATTTCATAAAAAAATAGCTTCCAAGAACTCGGCAGATGGCGTTGAACTGACTACGTTACTAGGTGCCAAAGCCAAAACGCTTGGAAAAAAACATTGCGTTACGTCACATACGCTCGATGTCTGTCACTATCGTTAGCTTATGCTTCCGAATATAACCATTACATCAAAGAGTATAGTATTACATCCAAGTGAAATAATGTGACTTATGTGACGTTCCGTTCCTTGCAGTAAATTACCAAATTCAGTGCCATCTATAGGGAAGAGTTGAAAAAGAAAATCCCTCATTATTCGAATAATAATGAGCGATTTTCTTTTATATTATCTTATATTGGCTATTTATAGAAAATCAGACCTGGCAACACTATTGTCAATTTGTCATCTTTATCTGTTCATGTCATTATCTGTGCACTGTTCAAGCATTGGCAAAAAAAATAAGTCCAAACTTTTGCAAAGAAAAGAAAACAAGTGATAGAAGTGATTAAATAAAATTCATGCGATACAAACAAATTTTCAATTCTGGTGGATAGTTTGAAAACAGACATGTTTTATAGGGAAACTTCTTTCTGACTTTGTGTTTGATATAAAAACATTTCCAATACACTGACCACTAAATATTTACAAAATGTCTGCTATCAACTTGAAACTCTCCAAAGTATTGGAAATTTTTAAGCTGGGGCTGAAATCGGATGCAGTCCCTCGAGCTCCGAGGGCTACTGAAGAGTCTGCAACACCAGAAGCACATAATGAGAATGTTGAACTTCCTGAAGAACAAGAAGAAGAAATAATTATAGAATCAGTATCCGACGACGAAATAAAAAAGGAAAAGAAATCCGAAAAGAAGTCTAAAAAGACAAAGTTTTTTAAATCAAAGAAACGGGATGATGATTATGATGATGATGATGAAGAATTTTCAAAAGAAAAACGCGGGAGTGCAAGTTCAGTAAATGTTCAAGGTAGTTCCTACATTCTGTGTTAATCAAATAACCCTATTTGGTCCAATGTTTACCAAGTTAAGAGGGTATTGATTTATGATTCACAATACTAAGAAGTAACTTGTAAAGTTGATACACAGCATCATTAAAAGCAGTGCAATCTGTCAGTGTATGCTCAGAGATGCATCATGCTTGCATGCTTGCCACAAATTACTGCCTATGAAATTTATTTTTAACTTAACTGATAAACTTGTGTTACTTGATCAGGCATGTAAAAATAACCTGCTATATCAAACAACTAGGATATTACTATTCTACATTTCATTAAAAAAAACACAAAATGTCTAATTTATTACAGTATGAGGTCATCCATTTATCATCCTTGACTTTTTTTTGTGTGTTTTGAATCGGGCCTGCTCTTTGAGTTGTTATGTTAATATCACAATTTTTTTATTTCAGCTACCGGGAATGTTTATAACATAGTGAATGCTAAAGGGGTCAGACTTGGAAATGATTACTACTTTGGGCCAGTCACCAAGACGGAAGATATTAAAAGAGGCAAAGACAAAAAATATGAAGAGGAAGTTATAGAGATGGATAACTTTATCCGGCTGCTCATGGAAGCTAGGATACAGGTGATTGACTTTAGTTTAGAAAATACATAACTTAGATGCCTGGTAGTAAGACATCAGATGAACAATTCTCGAAAACACATATTTCCGTATTATTGATAGTGTTTGAATTCTAATCACATTCTCAACCTGTCAGAAAAACCAGTAATTTTTCTACAATTTTAATAGCGATTTGAAGTTGAGTCGTTGAGACAATTGTGAACATTATTGGGGTTAGCCTTCAGAGTCCATACCACCACCTTTATTACTTGAATGGAGCTCTAGACGGCTCTGGACTCCAGATAAGTAGGAAATAAAGGTCATTAACCCGCATACATTTACAAATACATAATTCCGAAAACAGAAATAATGATGTAAACTTGTCCTGAAACTACCTTTATCGTGATCCTTGACTATTTCTAGTAATAAAAAACGATTCAAAATGTATTGTCAGGGTACCTACGCAGAGAAATTAAGGAAAGAGCTATAACCTTTAATTCCTACTTATCTGGTGAGCTCAATCTTATTCTTACTTCCCATGAAGTAAGATTAAAACCACTGCCATTAGAGGCTCATGGTAGTCCACACTTGGTATTAGTGACGCAACAACGACAACAGCTTACAATTAATTTATGTTATACAGCCTGACCACGACTACATGGACTATGTATCAAAGAACCTTGGAAAGAACTGGCACACCATCTTTAGAGCGCTCGGCTTTAAGCAAGGAAGAATTGAAACAGCTGAGATAAATGCAAAGGGTTATGATATCTCGGAGGTATGTACTTTCTTTAATGAGTACTTCAATAATAAAAAAGGTGTCACATACTACTAATATTTTAAATGCGAAAGTTTGTGAGGATGGATGGATGGATCTTTGTTTGTTACTCTTTCACGCAAAAACTACTTAACGGATTTGGATGAAATTTAACACATTGATAGTTATAACCTGGATTAACATATATGATACTTTTTATGCCAGTAGTATGATCCTGTGGGACAATGATCGAACTCCACATGGGTGCAGCCGCAGGCATAACTTAGTTATTTATAAATAACACCTTATTAATTTATGTATTCTTAATGTTCTTCATTGTGTAAGGATGAACTATTTAGGGTTACAAATATAATAGGAAACTAACTAGTGTTTTTCTATTTTATGTGTGCATAGTATTGGACGAGTCTGTAATGATGCTCTAGTTGGTGGTAAATAAAATAAATAAATAAATAATAACATGAATACAACTAAGCCATTATAATAAATATGTAAACAAACAGTTATTGTTACTTTTTTATCAGTTCTGATTTAGGTTTGTCTAACTAAAGTAGAACAAAGGAATCAGACAATCTGTGCATCAATCATGTTAATTATTTTGAATTTTTTCCTCAAACATTGTAGTACTCACTGATAAGATTTTTATAATCCTATCTTGACTTGATTGACGTAATAATTATTAAGACGCAAAACAATATTTATCGTCTGATAGGCAAGCTATTTTATTAACGTCATATCTAATACAAATTAAAGTCATTTATTGTTCTTTCAAAGTATGTATTTTGACGCGATTTTCACAATAATTTATTCCGAAACGTTTATGTGTATTACAATTTATAATACAATAGCCGGGCCGGATGTCCCTGCTTGGCACGGACTGGGTGGAACCAACCGAACAAATTAAAAAAAAAAACTTTTGAACGCCAGAGCATAAACGCACGCGCGTGCCCTCCACGCTAAGCCACAATTTCACCGCAACCGCAAATACCTACAAAAACAATAGGGATTCCAAAACTATTTTATTTATTATTTCGTGTAATATTGCACCGCATGTTGTGTCACTTATTTGTAGGGTTGCCACCTTTTTTTAGGACGAATAAAGTATATTTTCATTATGGTAGAACAAAAAACACAGCAAAAAAAAATGTATTGATTTTTATTTTTTTGTTATTTGTCCTTAAAAACGTATTTTTTGTTGCTCTTTGCGACATTTAAGAAATATTTGTCTTTCTTGAAGATATTTACCTACAGCCTCTTTGCAATAAAAAAATCTAAAACCAGTTTATTTAGTCTCATTAGTACTTATAACCAGTAATAAGCCAGTGACAATCAGTTTTACGTAAATAAAGTATTTTAGCGTACTTTATTGGTGTCGTAGTTTCTAAAGTACGCCTACATGAAAAAGAGTACAATACTCTTTTTTGGAGTACGGGTGGCAACTCTACTTATTTGTGTCGTTGGCGTAGAGGGCACGCACTTGCATGTCTTGCATGTCACACTTCACGAAGCGTCAACCAAGAATTCTGTAGGTACATCAAACTAGCTAACTCTATGCTTGCTGGGAAACGATTTTTATTTGGGGGTGAAAAGTCACTTTTTACTTTAAAGCTCAATGTAACGCACTCAATACATTATGCTTGTGGACGCATTTAATAGTAAACGGGTTACGGAGGTATTTAAAGTAAAGTTATTTCCTTAAAAACTGGTATTTAAAAAAAAACTCGTGAAAAAGTTGGAAATTTGACTTCCAATATCTCCTTAACTAGTAGGTATGGTATATATCCCAGGTATGGTCTAAACAAAAAAATATCGCAATGACGGGGAGAACAAGTGCCTTTCGGCTTCGTTATGGGTCTATTTACACTCTTTATATCAATTTTTATTTTGTTGATTTACAGGCCCGCTACAAACTACTATTGGACTGGGTGAACAATGACGACGATGGAACTCTCGGGCGGTTGGCCACTTTGCTGTGGGAGGAGGGAGAGAGAAGTATTGTCAAAGACCTCTCTGTTATGTATAAGAAGAGTAAAAAGTAATCATTTTAGCGGACTGGGTAAAAGAATTGAAATCTAGAAAGATCTGGGGGCCTAAAATGCCGCTTTAACAGAATCGTATTAGGATAATCATATTAAAAATCGTAATATGATCACAAATTGACTAAATTCATAATATTCGCTGAAACAATACATATCATGCAATTCATGATTCGTAAAATGGTCCACAAATTATCAATTGCTTCAGTGTCAGCAGATTCGTAAGAAGTCGAAATCAAAATGTTTCAATTTATTTTGAAGATTTTGTGAAGAAATATTGATATAATTTTTGAAAAATGGACATTGGACAATCAACATTGCTCAATTTGGCCTTTTTTAGACCCCCCTGGTACTTGTAGAATTATACCTAGCTATCTTAAATTTTATTAGTACTAGCATTGTCATAAATGTATTTTTCGTAGATTTATTTTTTTCGTGTCTCTGGGTAGAAACAATTGTTAGTATCTTTTAAGATTACATCTGTACGAAAAATAAGCTAAAACCTATGTACAGTCAACCAACTGTAAATGGTAACATAGTAAGTAAGTTCAACTTTGACAGCATTTAGTTCGTAACAACAAGGGTCATTTTCGTAATTTAAATATTACTATTGATGTACAGTGGGTGGACATCGTGTCATCATCATCACCCTAAAAAGGTCCACTGTTGGACATGGGCCTTCCAAAATCGCATGCACTTGACTCGATTCTCGGCAACTCTCATCAAGTTGCTACTGTATTGCATTGAAATTACAATTATTTTGCTTAAGGTTTGGAAAATTGGGTGCTTGTTTTGAGATTATTTAAAAAATTTAAATGAAGTGATTTTGAGATTTTTTTTAAATGTAAGTACCACAAGTATGTGTAACTTGTGTAAGATTTATAATACTGTTGAAAGTTAAAGTGAAATATTTCAACTTTAAACAGTTTCTGATGATGAAATTTTTGAAATGTATGTTAGTGTATAATAGGCTAGTTTCCACCATCAATAAATTGCAAATCTATTTAGTCCGTCAGTTAGAGTATTGGAAAATAATGGACACGTATTTTTTGTTTTTGTAAATCAATGAATATTGACAAAGATAAAACGCATCAAAACTCGAGAGTGGGTCGTGACGTCACAACGCACTAAAAATTATAGCACGGCGTAACGTGTTGAGAATTTTAAAAGCGTCGTATCTTCGTCAATTTTAGTTTACGTAACAAAAGAAAAAATACGTGTCAAATAGTTTTTGATAATCTAACTGACGGACTAATTAGATTTTTTCAGGACACAAGCCTATTATTACTTGTAAAAATTAGGTTTAAAATGTTCATTAACTTAATATATAGGCAAGACAATCAATAATAAGGGATGTGAATATGAAAGTCTGTATAAATCAGTGGACAGAAACATCACAAGGTGCAATGTATGGGGTTAAATTAAGGTGACAAGTGAAGTTCGCGCAAAAATGATCTATTATGGTGGTGCCGTAACTAAATTGTTATTTGGACGTATTTTACGGTTTATGCGAATGTTTAGTAATGAGGAAGGCTGGTCAAAGCTGATTGTAGATGGCGTGTCCATAGCTTAGTCCTAATCTGACCAATGAGGTCAAGCCATTTTGAGATATAAAATGACATTGACAGATTTTCAACCAATGACGACGCTTGGTACAAGCTATGATAGCGCCATTAGGTTTACGGCCTTCCCCATCGCACAACCTCGCCACCTGATCATTTGGATCATAAATAATGGCTACGTTGGAATTCAAAACATTTGTTATCTTAAATTTACCAATAAGGATAAGTTTTAGGAGAGGAATCAATATTTACATTATATTAGCCCTAGTAAAAGCGTGATATATTTAAAGCTCAATGCATAAAATGCATCTATGTGATAAATAACAAAAACGCCTAACAGAAGTGCCTCTTAATGTAATTTACTTAAAATCACAAAATTGACAAATTCTACTATGTAATGGCTGAGCTTCTGAACGCAGATTTTTAAACTTGGATTATTTATTTTGATATTTTTACTTATAAAACTGCCAAACGTGAATTTTATACAACAGATCAATCTGACTTTAGAAGAATCAGCCCTTACGAATACTTTTTGATCTAGTCACAGAATTTTAATTACATTAAAAAGGAAAATATATTTAAAAAAAACCTATGGATGTATGGAGTTTAGATTTGTAATACAAGATTGAATATATTTGTATAATATTTTAGTTCTTTGTTTAATTTACGCTCTCTTATTCTAATTTGCAAAACTTTTAGTGAAACGTAGGTGAGGATTGAGCTAGGTTAACATATTAATGACCTAAATAGTTCATTATTTGTGGAGCTACTTCTTATCAGCAGTTTAGTTAAATTATGGTGGGTATCATCAAACTCCGAAAACCGCAACTCACAACAGTCGAAACCTGTTTTAACGTTAGAAATCTCGATGTTTCTAAAATGTATATTCTGACTAAGCCGGTTTAATAAATACATAACTCTTTAGTTCACGAGTTATGTATTTATTCAACCGGCTTAGTTAGAATATACATTAAGTATTATAGCAGATGCTATGGTTACCACGATGTATCTATATCAAGAGGTAAAATTTGTTTGTGTCTTCGAAAGTTCTGATCCGACTCTGAAAATTCTTTCACTAACGGGAAGCTACATTATCTCCGAGTGCTATAGGCTACATTTAAAACGTTCCGGTGTGTAATTTCCATACATAACGGGAGCGAAGCCGCGAGCAAAAGGACCGCTATAAAACGAAAAAAAACTTTTTTTATCAGTTTAGTATTGTTTATAGCCGTGATCGGTAGGCACTATGTGAACCTGCATCTTTCAGTAGATAATAATAATGTTATGCAATCAAACATTAAAGTATTGGATAATTATCAAACCGAAACTGCAGATATAGTCAACCCTTTGTGGTTACACTTACGGTTTAAAACTGAAGAACAGTTTAAACATTTACCCCATTATTTATCTCAACGAAAACAACATTACCGCGTGATAACGAGACAGCAAAACATAACGTCGCGTCGGGGTTATCCGCGCGCAGTCGACGATCGTCGGTAGCTACGTTTGTACAAAATGCCGGTGCCTGACCGAAGTGGATTGGAGATCGTCTCTATAGACGTCAAAGATGTCAGGTTCCCTACATCACTGGGCGCGCACGGCTCAGATGCGTTGGTAAGTGAATATTTTTTTATTTGGACACGAAAACGACCGCGAATAGGAAGAGGTATTAGGATTATGTAGGTACCTACTGATTTGCTTATATGCAAATGTGGCCTTGTTGCATTTGCTTTAGATTCAAATTAGTATTTCATATAACATATGCATTTAAACTACTATTTAATTTCTTAGAACAATACCTAGGTAGGTACTAATTATTCAGTACCTACTATCAGTAAATCAACTTTGTTAGTGTAATTATGTTGAACATACATAAACTGAAAAACCGTATTTTTCTTTTCCTCAAATAAAACCGTAACAAATAGTACACAACCGTCTAATACATGTGTAGTTTGGCCTTGAATTTATTTTATTTATTCACGTGGTGCTTGTAATGAAAGTAGGGGAAGAGTGTATTATTTATTTAGTACCTAATTAGTTTGTCTATGTACTAACCGCATGAATAGTTTGCTAATAATAATAATTATCATATTATTATCAGGCAAAGGCCCATAGATAAAATACACAAAATACATTTAACAACAATAAAATACTAATACATATTTTAAACCTTAAGAGACTTTAACTATACCTACACGCAACGTTGTCGGCGTCGTGTTTCGCTGCGTGGTGTCGCGTAACCGCCCTCGGAAACGTCGATATACAACCCCCTTCGGCCAAAAGTCCTCCTTCATGCAGGTCTGTAGATGGTGGGTTGGAACTCGTACCACGAAAGTTGATGTTGTGGCGCGATTCCAACCTTTCGACCCTCGGAGTCCAGTTGGTCTTCACTTTCAAATACTGCACCACTTCCTCTGTTGTAGTAGAGTGATGCAGACGTGAAATGTACAGCTGCGTCGTAGGCACAGCAGGACGCAGCAGCATGATTATGGAGCAATGATTACTTGATAATGTACTTATTTAGTCTAACCTAAACAATCGTTATTTTTTATTTTAAAAATCTGTATTGTCCCACTGCTGGGCAAAGACCTCCCCCAATTCCTTCCATGTGTTCTTTTCCCGTGCCTCCTCCAACCAGCCGTTACGCCCACTGACGAAGCCGTGGAAGTGGGGAAGTTTTGAAAAATATTATCAGTAAAATATAATGACGTGCCAGCAACACGAAGAGACTGACCGGTGAGACTGGAAGCGACCCCAACATAGTTGGAAGAGGTTAGGGCAGATGATGAGCGAAGTTATAATGATTCATGATTTAGTACGCTACATCCAAGTTGGTAGTGTTTGGCAGTTAATAGGCTAGAGCTAATCACAAAATGACGATGATGAAATCTATTTCATGTTATTCGTAAAATGCTGAAACCAAGATTCACAAAATGATCTTAGTGTAGTTTAACAATCACTGGTATTCATGTTCGATTTAAGTAGTGAAGTACCTAATGAACAAATTCTGATTTACACACTTCTTTAGAATTGGTATAATTAATTCACCAATTTCGGATATTTACCTGCAGCGAAGTATTATATTATCTGTGCCTGCAGTAATGTATAGATTACAAGGTACTTGAACATAACTGGATCTAGCCGTGTAGCTACTGAGGCAAACCTCTATCTGCCTAACCTTTCGTGGATTACAGGCGTGATGTTATTTATATAAACAGGCATCCATGATTGATGATCACTGAATGATTCCAGCACACTGATCCGAACTACTCGTGTGCCTACGTGACGACTACCACCACCAATGGCAAGCAAGGTTTCGGCCTGACCTTCACTTGCGGCCGGGGCACTGAAATCGTCGTCCTCACCATCAGGTCTATGAAGAAGTTCATCATCGGGAAGAATGCTGCTGATATCTTTGCTGACTTCTCTGGCTTTTGGCGAACCATTACTAACGACTCTCAAATGAGATGGGTAAGCTAATTTTTATCAGTTCAACCTTTAACTTTCATTTCATAAGCATGATGTAATCTCTCTGTATATTGCACTCCCAAACTTCGTACTACCAAATTCCTCTTGTTAAGCCTCATATATTATGTAATGGTGGCTAGCCTATTGCCATGAACCGGGCACAAATTCATACGGTTTGCTCCGGCGAAGTTCCTTTCGGAAAACCCAATGACTATCCGAACACGACCCTACACATTCTTACCCACATATTCTTGTGTATAATTTCAGATCGGACCTGAGAAGGGCGTAGCGCACTTGGCGGCGGCTGCCATACTAAACTCCCTGTGGGATCTATGGGCTCGCCTGGAAAACAAACCATTATGGAGGCTTTTAGTCGACATGGAACCTGAGGTTGGAATCGTTACGCATTAAACGAGACTGCAATCTGCGGTTAGGCTAAAATGTTGCTTGTCCGTGTCTGTGACACGTTTCGTGTTAGTCTAGTTCTAATTATATTAGGTAATTACCAGCTAATTAATCTAATTATTAACTAATTTAATAATTAGCCAATTAGCTAATTGACCCTCTTATTATTTGTATAGAAATTGAAAGACAATGCATTAAAACCAAGAAAAATCACGAGTCGAAGTAAAGGCGTAGCGAGAATGATTCATACTAATGAATCGCATTTGCAGTATTCGCACCCTGCCACGATACAAGTACAGTGTTGTGTTTTCCTGGCTTGGAATACCAATTTTTCAAAAATACAATGATACAGTTTTGTTTTCATCAAAATCGGGCCCGAGACTCCTTCGATCAACAATAATTGTTGATCGAAGCTTTTGAGAATTTTTCGCTATTCCTCATAATTTCGGATTTAGCCATCCACGCCCACTTGAAAAATTCACCCTGTTTGACTTGGCATAACCAGCCATGTTCCCTTGTTTCCTCTCTACGAGAGGGAATGGACTATAATCCACTATGCAAGCCTAGTGCGGTTTGGGACAGATTATGTCTTCGAGTTTTTCCCGATGTCGTCCTTCACCGCTTTCCTTCGTTTTTGGTACAGCTTATTGATGATGTAATTATGTGCTTACAGGAATTGGTGTCGACAATCGACTTCCGCTACATAACAGATGTGATCACGAAGGAAGAAGCCATTAAGCTCCTCAAGGAGAAGCGAGTCGGCAAAGACGAGAGAGTCAAGTATTTGATGCAGAACGGATACCCTGCGTACACCACACAAGTTGGTAAGGCACCTATTATCTCCATGAATGGAACCGGTGACACTAACTTTAGTGAATTTCAATAAATCAATCAATGATTTTATTATCAGGCATCTTAATATCTTTATATAGGGCCCATCTATATAAAATACGCAAAATTACATTACAACATAAAAATATACACTAATACATATAAAATATAACTTATAGACTATGAACTATGACACACGAAGTGGCGCCGTCGTGTTACGCTGCGCGGTGGCACGTAGCCTGCCGCGAAGACGTCGGTAGACTACACTCTTCCTTGAGAAACTTGTCGAGATTTTGTGGCGGAACTCGCACTACAAACGACTTGAAGTTGGTGTTGTGACGCGGCTCCAAATTCTCGACTCTCAAGGTCCAGCTGGTCTTAACCTTCATGTACTCTACGATCTCCTCAACCTTCGTGGAGTGATGCAGTCGAGACACTTACAGCAACGTCGTTGGTATCGCTGGACGCAGCAGCACATTTGGTCCTGACAATCCAGTACCGCATTGATTGCGACATCTTCCTCATCAGACTCTTGCTTTGCTGACCAGGGCTGTACTGAATTCCTCGGAAGGGTTTCACAGCGACGGTTCTGCTTTCCCCCTTTCTGCTGCTTAGGTTGTATTGCATGGCAGCTGAATTGTTTGAGGCAGCAATTACGGCGTAAGCTGGTTTGGGGGTCAACGTATATATAGCTACTGCCGGAGCAGAGGGGTGGGGGGCGGCGGGCCACAGTGCATCGCCCTCGCTGTTTGCAGTCGACGACGAATCCAATTTCGCCGATGCAAAACTGCTGTCCGACGCATTTTGCGCACCACGACGCCTGTTTATGTTGGCATCGTCATGCATGTGTCTTACTTTCCGAAACCGCAGTGCGTAGCAACACTATCTTGGCACGTAGTTCATGGATGGTCTTCTCAGACTTCTCCAACTTACACTGCACCTTGGCCAGGCTTGACTTCATTGATGTAATGTCCTTTAACAGCCTGGTGACGTCTACGTGATCGAAAGTGACGGGCGGTAACTTATGTAGCTCCTTCGCTACGAAAGTTGGCACGTCGTCAGGGTCGGTCACCTATAGAAAGGTAATGATGTCTTGGACGCTTTTCTCTGTACCATCTCTCCTCCGAGATGGCATTTCATCAAGCTTCCCAGTCGACTGGGAAAAGTAGCTTCTTGCCTGCGCTGACGTCGTCTTCTTTGAGCTCGATTTGCTTTTTGGGTTAGTCTAGACAGCAGTTAGTCAGAACAACCCCTAATCAATGGCTGGTGACAATGATGCAAGGTCAGTTTTTAGCAATTAGGTCCATTTGAACATGACTTTTAAGAATGTTGCTTTTCTTACACCTTAGGATGGATGGGATATAGCGACGAGCTCGTGGAGTCACTATGCGACAAGTACCTGAAGCTGGGCTTCAAATTTTTCAAAGTAAAAGTCGGAGTTAACTTCGACGACGATTACAGAAGATGCAGCGCTGTCCGAAAGTACATTGGGTCTGATAACGTTTTGGTGAGTGTCACTGAGCCTTAGATTTATAGAGCGGATTAGAGCGAACTAAGACTTTAGGTATTCAATTTAAACTAAATGAAACACCTCAAGCTGATATGCGTGTATAAAACTTCAGGGATGTTTTGTCGCAAAATAATTACGGTATTTTTTTGTATTAAACAACAGGTGTACCTACCTGGTAACCTACTTTACTTAGCTTTAGTTAAGTCAAAGTTAATGCTATAGAGACAACAAAAGAACGGTCAACTGCACATCAGTTCACTTGAACTACGAAAACTACCCTTATTGCAATAAAGTTAAGGTACTGTTAAAGTCAAATTGTTATCATGACCCAAATGCAGGTATTGCAATCAAGTAAATAGCAATATTAAAAACTTACTACAAATAACGACGATATTTTTTATTTTATTGAAGATGATCGACGCCAATCAAGCATGGAGCGTGAACGAAGCTATCGAATGGGTGAAGAAACTGGCGCCGTTGAAACCGATGTGGATCGAGGAGCCCACGTCTCCGGATGACGTCCTCGGACATGCTGCTATATCGAAAGCTTTGGCGTGAGTAGTTTTTACTCGGAGAATATAGATTCTGGTCAATCCATCTTTGTAAAACATCGAATTATGTAGATCCTGACAGCATTGAAGCAACTAGTGCCTAGGGTACCATATGAGTAAAATTTGCCCTCACGCTGTGCGCTACGCTTCACCAGATGTGCTGCGGCTCTTAAATCCAGGCCTTTCCTGAAACTTGAATCTCTCTCTATTAGCAGTTAGGGGTTGAAATTCGTTGTGACATCTCTATTTAGTATGTAAGTAATTAGTGCGTACACCACTAGTGATTGTCTATGATTTTATATACTTCCGGTATGTCACTCTAGTCACCACTATGTCTGATCCTGTCTAATTAGTAATATAACCTGTCTGCTGCAAATAAACCAAGTGTACCCAACGGTATCTTTCTTTGTTCTTTTAATTCCGAACAACCAACATAACAAAATTAAATATGCTTTTTAATTAAAGGCCATACAACATCGGCGTGGCAACGGGCGAGATGTGCGCCAACCGCGTCATGTTCAAGCAATTCCTCCAGAGTGGGGGTATGCAGTACTGCCAGATAGACTCCGCTCGCATCGGCGGAGTTAATGAAATACTCTCTGTGTATCTCATGGCTGAAAAACTGAAAGGTATATTCATTGTCTCTATCTTCCTTTATCGTGTGGTTAGTGTCTAACCTGGTGTCAGAGTTTTTATGCCGCCCTTGGCCTCTGACTTGGCTTTAGGTAGGTACATGCCGTCAAGAAATATCTCTCAGCTTTCCTCCCGATGTTTTCCTACGTCGAAGCAAGTTTATAATAACAATACGCACATGAAACCGAAAAATCGTAGACAATCACTGCTTTTTATTGTCTCTATCATTATCTAGTAATCAATGCCGTCAAATATTAGCTTGACTGGAAAAAACCGACGAGTTGAGGTCAAAAGGCATTCTGCGCGGAATTTAAAAATGATATGGGATCATAAAATCTTTTTCTTACCGCATTTAAGCTGTTGGTCCCAGCTGTCATTTGTAGATCTTTGACAGTCGTTACAGCTAGTTAGTGGCTCGAAAAGGCTGACAACCAGTCTTACCAAGGGGTATCGTATTACCCGGTACTAACTTGGTTGTGGAGGTCCGATAGGCAGTCGCTCCACGTAAAATACTGGTATTCAGCTGCTTCCGGTTGGACTAGAAGCCGACCACAACATAGTTGGGAAAAGACTAGGCAGAGATGAGGTATCAATATTCGAACACATCCTAGAGTACAGTGATAGAAAGTTAGATATAGAGAAATAAAGCTGACACACTTGCATCGTTTGCAGTGAAGGTATGTCCTCACGCGGGTGGCGTGGGTCTGTGTGAGATGGTGCAGCACCTGCAGTACTGGGACTACGCCAGTGTGTCGGGCAGCATGCAGGGGCGCCTCGTGGAGTACGTGGACCAGCAGCATGAGCACTTTGTGGAGCCCTGCGTCGTGGAGGACGCCAAATACCTGGCGCCTAAGGTACGGAACTACGTGGCCAATTTTTTCGCGGTTTATTTTAATTTTACTGAAAGGAGGACGCGCGGGTTCGCGAGAGGTGGAAAGAGTGGAGGGAGGCCTTTGCCCAGGAACGGGACAGAGAAAAAAAAAATCTGTAGGAAAGAAAGAAAAAATATTTATTTGACGTCAGTTAATAAGGCACACACACATTAAAAAAAATATATATACAAAATAAAGAGGATAACATAGTATGATGAGCTGTGTGCCTCACGGCTGCGCCAAAAAAGTCCATTTCAGCATTCACATCAGACAGGTAATGCTATCTGACGCTGGTCTTCCAATGAACCTTGAGGGGGTAGGTACTTAAGTGACGGAGAGACTCTTGCTATTTTGTTTGTTTTGATGCCTCCAAGCAATAAGTAGGACACCTTTAAATTTTCAAACGCTAAGTTGAAAAGTATCTAGATCATATTGTGGCCCTCTATGGATAACGCACACAGAAGTTAAAAAGTAGACTGCAAACTTTTGTTAAACTAGCACTTTGCCCACGGCTTCATCCGCAAAAATTATGATAGCTCGGCAAAATAAATATGCATGACATAAATTTACTTTATATCCTATAGCACCCACAATAATGTAGCTTTTTGCCAGTGAAAGAGTATTTATAATTGGATAATTCGTTTCGGAGATTACCCCTACCCTACATACAAATAAATGTTACCTAACTTTTTTTTTCGTATGGGATATCATAAAATGACTCCTCCCGCTCTGGGCGGAGCGGAAAGGAGTGTCAGACTTTTACTGACTAAAACCCATCCATGTTCCTTCATAGCCCTTTGTGTAGCCACCGCGAACCAGGGCCGCGAACCGTATCTCTCTCGAACAGTTCCGCAGCCTCGGCAGACATCGGCCCTTGCGGACCCCTCCCTTTTGCTGACTCACTTTCCGCGTCTCTAACGCGCCGTCGACACGGCCTGTCGTCATGAGACGGACGGACGGCGAGCCCATAGCTCTCTTTATAATATTAGTATAGATATATTGTTAAGAGTTATTTTCGTTTGTTTCAGCTACCGGGATATAGCACCGAGTTCTTACCAGGAATACTAGATAAGTTCGCGTACCCTAACGGCAGTGAATGGCGGCAAATGATCAAGGACGGAATCTTCCCGCCCCCTGATGAAGCTGAATTAGTGAATGCCTAATCAACCAACCATCTTATATTTCATTATTAAACACGTTTACAAGCAGAGACGGGTTTTATTTTATCGACATAGAAACAAATTTTGGAGACGGTCGTAGGTACACCTATACAGGGTAGAATTTTGAGATAGGGCAGGTAACTGTTGCAGCTACAGCCCTACAGGATAAGGGTTTTAGGTGAATGTAGTCCAAAATTTTTATTTAGGTGAATGTAGGCCAGTTTGCCGTTACTTGAACGAGATTTTCAACGTTTACATTAATACCCTACTTTATAAACAATACCGGGCCATATATATAGTTGTAGGTCAACGGAAAGTACCTTAGACTGATATTTCTTTGAGAGTGTCGGAATATAAGTATTTTTCGGCATAAACGGCTGTATCTTTTTAGATCTGAGTATATGGTTTTATTTTCAAATCAATACCAACACGCGTTGCCGAGATAAAGGTCTTGACAGACAGACAGACGGACAACAAAGTGTCCTATAAGGGTTCCGTTTTTTCTATTTGAGGTACGGAACCCTAAAAATGGATGATTGTCCTCTATGCGTTCCTAAACCATTGATCTGATTGTAATGAATCTTATAAAAATTACAAAAAAAAAATGATTTACTTACGTAACAAAAGAAAAAACACAGGTCAAATATTTTTTGATAATCTAACTGACGGACTAATTAGTTTTTTTTTTGTCTTCTCGCCTATTTCACCCGGTATATTATGAATTTATGACGAATAACGTGCAGTAGTTTCGGTCTACCCCCATGGGAAATAGCGTGAGTTTATGTATGTATAAATAAATGTATATGATGAAGAACGCCTTCCGACAAAATCCACATAAAAATTATGTGAGTAGTGTTTTAATACATTTTTTTAAACCGTTACCAGGATAAGACAATATTGTTAGCTTTTCCATTTTGTTTCCCAATGTTGTGAAATTAAGCTCACTAGCTAGGAAAGAATGACAGAAAAAATAACACAATTTTTCTATGTCATGATTTCCTAGCTAGTAGTGCCTAGGTAAAAAAATTATTGGCATGATGAACAAAGTTATTGAAATACAGAATGACTTGCACGTTCACACGCTAGCGTATAATATCCTGTCATGACTCATTTTATCAGTGATTACTGATAAGTCTAAATTCGTACAACTGTTGGAACAATGAATATTGCTGTACATGATTGGGGTACAAATCCAAGGATATCTCAGATAAGGATACTTAACACCAACGTTTAAAAGGTACTTAGTTTTCTGAAGAGAAATCGCAACACGTTCTGAAACGAAAGCTAATGATAATGATGGGTGTAACAATACCCTTAACGAAGGCGAAAGGCACTTGTTCTCCCCGTCATTGCGATCATTTTTTTGATCTAGACTATACCTGGGAACCTTCTAGTTACGGAGATACTGGGGGCTGGGGGTCAAAGTTCCAACTTTTTCACAAGTTTTTAAGATTATAACTTTTCTTTAAATACCTCCATGACCCGTTTACTACTCAATCAATCCATCAGCACGATGTTTGGAGTGCGTTACATTGAGTTTTACCATAAAACATGATATTTGACGCCAGCCAAAATCCTTTCACAGCAATATTTTTTGCGTAGGGTTAGTTAGTTTGATGTACAGAATGCTTGGTTGACGGCTTCGTGTAGAGTCCGTTTAATAAGAAACATTTTGATCATAATACTCGTACATTATGTAGTTTGCCTATTTTAAGCTTCCTAATTAATTTATTGCACTTGTTTTTTTCAGTAAACTGTTTTTTAAATGCAGCTCAGCCTCAGGAGCTAGGGAGCCGAATATACGGTGTTGGAATAGAACCTATATAAAGTTTCCAGACTTTACATAACATTACGCATGTAATCACGAAAGGGTTAAGCAGAGGTGAACCTAATAGTACACGCACATTTCACCAGTTATGTTAAGTCACATGTTTAAGATTTGAAGTCACAAGTACAGATTTGAATTAATAATATCAAAAACCATTTTTTTCGGGACATGCATTTCAATGCATCATGCCTAGTCGATAGAAATCTTTTAAACATTAGCTTTCCATTCGATAATGCCCGTGCCAGACTGTTGTAAACAAGCCCTCCACACACGTCCACATCGGTCTCCACCGGCGGCGGCGGTTTACAACAGTGCGTGCTTTTGTAAACCGCCGGTGGAGACCGATGTGGTGTGTGGAGGGCTTGTTTACAAGTCTGGCCCACTCTTAACCTAAACGCCGTAATCATAGGCATCTACTTGTTAATAGCGGCGTCATGAATCCGGTATGATTTGAAAATACTGTATGACTTGCATTATTACTACATGCCTTAAATGAAAACGCCGATTCAGTTGTTATTCAGTTGACGAAAACAATGAACTCATCGATATTTCTCACAAGAGGAATAATTGCTGTTTAGGGAAACGAAAACACGGAAAGTAAATATCTATTGTTTACCTTTGTGTTAGGAGGAAGACAAACTATTAAGTATTATAAATCATTACACTCGTGGGGTTTTTGCGTGACCTAATATTTAGGTATGTGTTGTTTCCACTTTATGTGTTTATGGGAATTTTGTTAAACGTTATCCTGAGTCAAACCAGGAATAGTCGTACATAGCCGGAAATCGGATATGGGTTTCTACTTCGTACAGATGCCCGTATCGACAAAACTTTGCTTGCTAGGTAAACTACCAATTATCTGAGCGAATTGCCAGAGTTAGTCGAAAGTGGTTTTTATAATTCTGAAGACGATAATCAAAAATGCAGCAACAACAAAGCGATAGAAATAGGTACCTGTGTTAACAAATGATTAAATGACTTAAATGACTTAAATAGAATGGATAAGAGTCTGGTATCGTTGAAATTGATTTTGGAAACAGAGGCTACCTGCGTTGACGAAGTTTTCAAACATGCAAAGGAAAGATTCAGCATCAGAGGTACCCTGATGGTTACAACTGCAAGAATCCCCTTTCAGAAAGAATCGAAGCATGAATGCTATTTTTAGTGCAAACTATTGATTACAAATATGAGTAGGTAACGAATTGATGGCCTTAATCTTAGTAGGAGCTGATGCAAACATAGGGCACAAATTAATTATTATGTTACCTAATGATATGGTAAAATTAGCAATATTTGCGTAATGATACGTACTGGTTGACCCACTACTATCTAGCATAAACAAACGAATAAAATATCTTTGTTATTGTTTTGTGATAAGATTCGAAAATATTGACATTTTGAAGAGCATCGGTACACAAACTCAAATCAGTTGTTATGCAATTACTTAAGATTACTAAGGAACTCTGCAAATTCTGAACAATTATATTTTGATTTCAGCTACCCAACAAACCATCAGTATGGGATGAAATCGTCGATCCTAACGATGTGGCTAGACGACAATTACGTTACCAAACAATCAAAATTGTAAAAACCATATTTTATTGTTTAAATAATAAGAAATATTTTACAGCTTACATGATTTAACTCGTACAAACAATGATTATGTTTTCTTATGAAAAGCAAAGGCACTAAGTTTAGATTGCTTCGGAGCGTTAGTGACATGAGTTTCTGTTCCGTTGGCATCTTCATCCAATTTTCTTTTAGGACCGTTTTCGTTGTTACTGGTGTGTTTGCCTTGAAACGTCTTGAACAATTTGATACCGTGTCGAGTTAACTCAGACGGACCGAGGTCAGGGTTTTGTTTTTCCAGAACAGACTTATTTCGTGTAAACCAATCCACGAACGTCTCGCCTTCCAGAGGTGCTGACGGCTGTTAAAACAAAGGGTGCGTATGTAGTTTGTAGTAGCCATAGGTTTAACAAACATGGGATACAGACGTTTTTAAATTATAGCAGCATTTTTAGGATACTTTCAATTTTAATATGCTTTCGAAGTATAATAGTAATGCATATTTCTTTTGCAGTAATTTGTCCGGGAGAAAAGGTTACGCAAACTCAAACTTAAAGCATTTATTTCAATTAGACCATTACGGCACTTTTGAATGCCAAAAATACAAAAAAAAAGCTATAGTCCCAGACACAAGACATAATAACTTGCGAAAATACTGTAGTTGCAAATATGTTATACAGGGTTAGTTGTCAATGACCAGCCAAAATTGAAAATTAAGATCTAGATATCAAACCAAAAGTGCATTTTAAATATTATTATCGAAAAATATAAAATAAAATAACAGCATTCATTTGAAAATGTAGTAAAATTTCCTAAATCAAACCTAGTAGGAATCAATGCACTTGTGTGCCTGCATGCACCTCCAAATTTATGTGTGTGCTAACTCCTACCTATCTAGGTTGTTATCCTAATTGTGCTGTTGCAATATTCACACGTTCGCTTTTTAGTGGTGGACAGGAATTAAATTTTATTTAAAAAATAATGTAATTATTTTTCATTATTTCGAAAATATTATCGATTCTAAGCCATCTCTGAAAGTTTGGCCGGTCATTGAAAACTAACCCTGTATATCGCCTTATCAAGTTTGTTATAAAGAATTTAGTAAGTTATAAAAGCACTTACATCATCGTTTTCAGATGTATCGGCAGGTCTGTGGACTTCCACCAGAGTTCTTTCAGTCAGACTGAGCGGGCTTTGCGCACTCTTCGAGTTCGTTGCCTGCTTCTTGAATATATTTCTCGCTCTTCCGGGCGAAGATTTTATAGGCTGCAAAAGTTTTTTTTAACCTAAGCATATAAAGTTCACAATGCACTTTGACACAAGGGGTGACTAAAGTCGCTCTTCCAAAAAACAAAGACAGAGCATACTTAAATAATCTATTAGATATTATAACTTACTATTGGTTTAAGCGTCGTATCAACATCAGTCTTCTTCTCCTTAACTTTTTGTGGTATTATAAGACTAGCATTCAAGTCCGCGTCGCCGTTAGTGACGTCATAAGTCTCCTGAGTGTCCAGCTCTTGGAAGTGTGAGGTCTGAGCGACGTTCAGTTTATCTGTCTCATTGTTCCAGGACTCGGCCAAGTTCGTCAATTTGTCGGCCAGGTGCACGCGACCGAGCCTGGACGCGTACTTGGCTGCTAGAGGCAGTAGGCGCTCGTCTTTCAATAACTCCATTAGTTCTAACGCTCTTTGTTCTATCTCACTGCGGCAAGCTAGCTGCAATTAATAATAAATAAATAAATATCGCTGGACATTGCACACAGCGCCATCTAGTGCCACTCTAAGCAACGACGCTTGTGTCGTGGACACCAGATAGTTAATACTTTTTGTTTGTAAATAACATAACAATATCTCGCTTGAATTCCCCGAAGTGAAAAGAAGGCACGTTATAAGTTCTACCATAATGTTGTTTCAAGCAAATATTTTGAAATTGATTTGTTACATCACCTTATTTTAATTTTGTAATATTCTGGAGAAATCTTTGACTATGCAAGTTATGAAAACATGTTTTTAGAATAACAAGATAACGAACATTTTATATTATGATGGATTCCTTATCTTGTGACACATGTTTGTGCACTTTAATTAGATACACTTACCGCAAACAATTTAAGTGCAGTTTCTCGAGCAGTTTTCACATCAACATCAGCATTTGTATGGGCCCATCGAACTAACTGTTCTTCATACTGACTCTTTTCTGTGTCCATTTCGCAAAGGGGTATCTAAAAAAAAAAAAAAGGTTTTAAATATTTGCAACCCAGTCAAGATTTAAGGAACGTATCTCGTGGTGACTAAGGTGTGTTTATGGTAAACAAATTCTATAGCAAGAGACACTTTCATACCTGTACCCCTAATTCTACAACTATAGGTTTTGGAGCAGTAGCTGGGAATGATGCCCCTCGACAAAGGATCGCGCGAACTTTTTGTGTGGCTTCACTCACCTGCATCAAACAAAAATAATCATACCATCGTCTGACAATCATTATGATTAAAGCATGACAATTTTACTTAAAATGCTCAACATCGGCCGTTTTCTATAACTTACTTACGTATAATAATAACTGTTGATTAATATGCCTTCTTCCGTAGCTATCAGTGTGGTATCGGTGATTCTTTAGACAAAGAATATCCTATCCGCGTCACTCCGGTCAGTAAGCAAAATGTCAAACAGACAGAGATAGCAACCTACCGAAACCGGCTAGTAAGTTATTGAAGATGGCCGTAATCGCATACTTGAATACTGCATTTAGTGCCGTAAACTGTAAACTAGTGGCAAAACATTTGTTTAGTAGCTTGTTCAATATTAATCTGCTGAAAAAGTATACTCACAGAAACAATGAACCAAGAGTCGGAAGCTCCCTTAGAATGCGTGTTGGTATCACAGAGAGGCATCCACACTCCGCTTGCGACATCATACATTCGCAAGATGCCCGTGTTGTCGTACGCACAAGGAGAGCCCATGTCTGTGGTGCCGAGCCACAAGAGTTTGGAACTTGGCGTTAAAGGTACAGGGACTGTTTTGCTTCGGACTTGGCGACCTACAATTTCAATGTCCGCATAAAAAGACGAATATTATAGATAGAGAATAGTAACGCTGAAGAGGAAACACGGTTCACGTTTTCCGTTTTGCTAGCATAAAAGTAAACTTTGATCGACAGTAAAAGTAACAAAAAAAAGAACACTTATTTGCATACCTACCTATTGTTTGAGAAGATATCACATGAGTCTATGCTGTGAGATATTCCCGTGACTCAAAACAGTGGGAAGGAAAAATGACATATCTGTTATTTTTATAATAATATATCCTTATACCGTTCATCGCTACGATGTCCATGGCTAGGTGCTGGTCTGAATAACCAGGGTCGGTGCTGTGGTACACTGCTAGTACTGCTGTGTTGAAGGCTCCCAGGGTAACCACTGGCCCTGCCAAGGATATTACCTACAAAGACGTGTTTCATGACTTTAGTTCTATTATTAGGAAATGTAATTAAATCATTCTGAAGTTATGTTCACATACAAGGTATGGTCATATTTATGGGGGCTACATTTCAGTCGAGCAGATATTGAATTTTTGTATGGGATAGCTGAATGTTTTCCGCGATTACAATGTTGGTTCCATGGAAAAAGTACTTCAGTTTGATGGCCTGAAAATATGACCATACCTTTCTGATACACGCCGTATAATATATAAACTATGAAAGTAATCATAATACATTGATTCGGAATAATATCAGACTGTAGTATGTGGGTGACCTGTCGCTGCGTGCCCATGGGCGTGTAGAGCCGCAGCAGGCGCGCGTCTGTGGCGCAGCCCACCAGCGCGGCGCCGGCGCACACGCCCCGCGCCCGCTCCGCGTCGGGCAGCGACACGCTCCACTCCTTGCTGCTGCCCACCAGCGAGATGCACACCAACTTGCTACGGGGAACACATGGCGGCGCTGTAGGCTTAAGGCACAGCGAGGTGTAGCCCGCTTGTAATGCACAAAGGTTCGTACAAAATGTGCAAAAGTGATGGAAGCGAATATTTGCGGTGCAATGTGGCCTATCCAAATGTGCGTCAGCCTTTAGGCCCCTAGTATAGCAAGGTTTTTTCTGATGACATTGTAAAATGCAGTTTATTCGCTAACATTAAAAAGTTCAATAGGAAGTTTGGAAGTCCCCATTTGCTCTTGAGGACGATGCTAATAAGGTTTCCTATTCAATAACATTTCAAATTTTTTAATTATTCTATGAGAATATTTTTGCAGTTCTCACCTCGGCGTTTCGCAAGCTAAAGCGACCACAGTAGACGACAAGCTAGCCATCGTGTGGTTCAGATAGTTGTTCAAATGAATGCCATGGTGCAAGTTGGTGTCATGGAACTCCACATCTATGGTGGACTCTCCGTTCTCGGCCGTGTGACAGCGAACTATGCCGATGTCGTTCCAACACATGTACCTAAAATTAAGTAGGAATCGGTTGTATTTGCAGTAGACATCTTGCCACTTGGCAGTGTATACGAAAAATGACACTATTTTTGATGCTGTAAGGTCTATTTATCTTTCAGAGCCAAAACGGAAACGATGACACAGAAAGAAAATGCATGAGCTCGATTTCAGAGAAAACATAATATACAGGGTGTTTGGCTTATGGACCGACACAATTTTTCCAGGGGTTTGGGAGTCTCTACCCATACAACCTATGTCCCAAATGTCACTGTTGGATACATATTTTTTTTTTTTTTTACTTAAAAAAATACTCGAATTGTTTCCTATAATTCGAAATAACTTTTTCGTTTGTAGGTGTAATGGCACAAAACAAATATTGGGTTAATTTGAATCAAATTTGAACAAGATTTATAACTTTAGTTTATAAAAACATAAAGTCTTTTCTTAACTCTGACTCTCCTAACTAATATTTTGACTACAAAATGAATTGTTTTTTGTGACATGTAGCATACCGTTAGAAAGGGTATCAACTAAAGAACTTTTTAAAATAAAGCTAAGTTCAAAATGGCTTCTAGTTTTTTTTATAATGAATTTAATAGTTGTAAAATTTCACACACACGAAAAACAAAAAACTTTGGTAGCTCGTAAGAAATTTTTGTTGAAACCAGTTCTATTAAACAAAGATTTATTTAGATTTAAAAGACTTTGGAGAATACGACAAAATTTATTTTGTGCCATTACTATTTGAAATTAAAGGAAACATTTTGGGTATTTTTTTCATTAAAAAAAAAAACGTAACCAACCGTGACATTTAGGACATAGGATGTATGGGTAGAACCTAGCTAATGACCTCCAGAATCCCTGGAAAAATTGTGTCGGTCCATAAGCCAAACATCCAGTAAAAAGAAAAAACTTTATTTGCTTTTAAAGGTTGTAAATAGACCCTTACGAAGCCAAAAGGCACTTGTTCTCCTCGTCATTGCGATCATTTTTTTGTTCTAGACCATACCTGGGAACCTACTAGTTACGGAGATATTGGACCTCAAAGTTCCAACTTTTTCACAAGTTTTTTTTTTTACAAGTTTTTAAAATTATAAGTTTTCTTTAAATACCTCTACGAGTTCTATGACCCGTTTACTAATACTAGTTTTTAAGGTCGTAACTTTACTTTAAATATCTCCGTTCACAATAAAGTGCGTCCCTAGGATCAATGTTTTGAGTGTGTTACATTGAGTTTTACCGTAAAACTTTTAACCCCAAAAAAAGTCATTTCCCAGCAATAATTTTTGTTAGTTTGATGTACAGAATGCTTGGTTGACGGCTTCGTGAAAGGTCCGTCAGGGTATATACTATTGACGAATGTCACAAACCTATGCTCCAAATGCGTCGGGGTGGCGGAGGGTTGAAATGGCGCTTGGGGAGGTACAGTAGCAGGCGCAGGAGTCTCATTACGCCGCGAAGCTGGCCTCGACTCATCGTGATCAACACCAAGCCCCATTGTATCATTCTTTATCTTCTGTAGCGATATAGCGTTGTCATCGTCACTCTCATAGTTCTCGATCAAGTCATCCACGATGTCGTCATTGTCTGAAGGAAAACTTTCATTTTAATTATTCAGGTAGGATGGTATTTACCTTGTGGGAAAAGATTATGACGTGTATGGACAATGGGTAGCGTGTCCAGGAAAGAAGTAGATGAAGTAACTTCCCTAAGGACAATTATAACAAGATTCAGGAATATTGCTTAGCTATAAAATATTCTGTAAAGGGAATTGGAACTTTCCTGTTAATTGCGTTTTTTTTTTAACTTGGCTTACTCTGCCTTACCTACTTAGTTTACTTACCACCCACTTATTTTGATCCACATTTCAAAAATCTTGTAAACACAACTAATACTACACATAAATGCAGTGTTTGTCTATATTTCTTAGTTACAGTACTATGTATGGCACAGTTAATCATAAAACATTTGACTTACCATCTGCCCTCTCAACCATTTCCACATCATTTTCCTCGGCTGCAGAAGTGCTGTCTTTGCCATAGCAGTTTACTAACATGCCCAGTTGACCAGCAACATCACAGTATGCCAGTACACCATTTCCTGAAATATTAATATATTTTCATATGGAGAGACTTGTGCTTAGATACACACATCAAAAATGTCTAGGGATCAAGCATTTTTATGCGGATTTCTTGAGATTGAGATGTGGCTTTGTAATAAATTTATGATTTTATAAATTTATATGGATCCTTTTTGGTGCATTTCATAATTTGAATCAGGAACTCTCAATCAAATTCGAGTAAAAGATGAAAATAAGCTGTCAATATTTTCCCTATAAAAACATACAACGCATTGAAGACATTATTAGTGCTACTGTTTCCCTACTACTGATTAAAACCAACGTTATTATGGAGCGGCGACGTCATTTAAGCAGGGAAGAAATGCTCAGAGCCGTGGGAATGATAGAAGCTGGTTCCCGGCAACGTACTGTAGCTTTAGCTCTGAATACAAGTCAGAGTGTTATCAGTCGACTTTGGACACGTTACCGAAGCACTGGTACCGTGGCTGAGCGCCATGGAGGACGGTATCGCTGCACCACACGGAGACAAGACCGATACATTCAAATCTTAACTCGAAGAGCTCCAACAATAACCGCCATGATGTTAGCCGTGAGGCTTCATCACTCTTCAGGGAACTTAATTAGCGACCAAACAGTCAGAAACCGCTTGCATGAAGTGAACCTTCATTCCCGAAGACCGCTACGGGTACCACCTATAGCAATGCACAATCGTAGGATTCGATATCAATGGGCTCTTGAACACAGAAATTGGGCAGAAGAACAATGGCGTTTCGTGTGCTTTTCTGATGAGTCTCGTTTTGGTATGAGACCGGATACAAGACGTATACGACACTGGAGAACCCCTGGACGCCAACAGCGATTAAAATCCTGCCAGGAAGTCCATCCTTATAGTGGTGGAACCATCATGGTATGGGCGGGTATTTGGATCGGCGGAAGAACTGAGTTGATTTGGATCAGAGGCAACCTCAACGCTCAAATTTATGCTGAGACGATTGTATCAGACGTCATCGTTCCTCTACAAGTGCAAATCGGTCCCTTATTTCAGTTAATGCATGATAATGCACGACCGCACACCGCAAGAGTTGTAAGACAGACTCTCGCCGCAGCTAACATCAATGTCCTGCCCTGGCCTGCTCAGTCGCCAGACTTGAACCCGATTGAGCATGCATGGGATATGCTACAGAGAAGAGCTCTGCCGAATATGGAGGGTATCCAGTCGCAAGAAGACCTTTTTTTGTTGTTGCAACGAACATGGGCGGCCATTCCACAGCGTGATTTGGATGAACTCATTTTGAGTATGCCAAACCGATGTTCTTGTGTTGTTAGTGTTCGCGGTAGAAACACGGATTATTAATTGTTTAAGTTACCCAATAAAATTTTAAAGAAAACTGTTATTTCAGTCTTTTTTTCGAACTTTAATGTTAGTGGTTCAAATGTCAAAAATCCCTTTATTAGGAAAATGGCAATTTCTTTATTAATGCAAAGGTGACTTGGTTTATCGTTACTGTGACAAACGAAAACACTTTATTTGATGAATCCTTAAAGAAAATTTTAATTAATATCAATCAGGAGAAAAGTTATTGCAAAAATATATGTTGATCCCTAGATACTTTTGATGTGTTTGCCAAGCTCAGTCAGTTGTTGGGCGGCCATTGGTAACATATACTCAGTAACTGGGTTGTGTGGAGGTCAAATATTGATATTCAGCATCCGGTTAGACTGGAAGCTGATAACAAGAAAATTGGCAAAAGGCTAGCCAGATAATGATGACGAAGCACCATCAGCAGTGTGAAGGAGGCTTTAAAGTCATGGTGACCTGTACTAATGTGTAAGTACAATAATGCATCAGTATTATAAACCAGTAGTTAACTGAGCAGGTAAGCAGGTCATTGCCACAGGTGTCATTATGACTTTGCGTTATTTGCATTATTATGGCTAGTATAATTAGACTTCTCAGAATTATCCTGTTGGCGACATCACACAACTTCTTTGATTGAAGAAATGATTGCGTTTTATGGGAAACCGGGGTAGCTTTGTACAACAGTAGTTCACCAACTATCATACATATTGCATTGCAGGGTGAAGCCGACGTTAGGGCGTAAGTACCATCGGCCACACGCGATTCTGCACACCATAAGGATTATTCCTGTTTGCAGTGTCGGGCCGCTATAAACACTTAAAAACTTTCTCTTCTTTGGTCCTATTTTTTTGTTTCATTCGAAACAAACGAAACAACGTGACGTGATTCGAAACAAGGTGGTCAAACATCTGTGATCATTAACACAGCATGAGAATTAACAAAAACAAAATATAATAATGTTAAAAGGTCGCATTTTTTTGTTTTACTATTATTGGTCCGCACTCTTTGTGCAGACCAATATTATTAACGATGGTAAACAGATGAGGACCTCGTGTGCACACGATTTTGTTTTAAATATGAGTAGATTCATCATGCTGTAGTAATACAACCGGTTTTCAGCCTTTTAAGTGGTCAAAATTATCACACAATACCTAGTACCCAGAATATTTGTAACACATACCTTTCGGATTCCATGCCATGGCTGACACATTGTGTGAAGTAGGATGTTCAATTATGTCAATGCACGCACCAGAGCCGATTTCCCAAACCGCAATTTGACCAGCAACTGTGTTTCCAGCTAGATATTCACCACATGGTGAAAATATACATTGAGACATTGCACATTTTATCTGCAAATAAAATTAGTTTATGTTAAAATAAAATAATACTAATTGTCTTTCTTACTTAAAATTTGTATAAAATAAAATTTGTTTTTTCTTCCTCAAAAATTGTGAATTGAGTATTATTTTTGAGGCACTTAACTTATTTTTAGACTGAATAGATTATTCGTGAATTTATCTCTAGGCAATTTTGAAACATGTTTGACTGAAACTGAAAAAAGAACATTGATATTACTGACTTACTATATTGATATTTACTTACCAAACTATGTGTAAACGTCATCCTCTGACCCCAAGACTCACAGTCTAACAAAATAATCTCTCTATTGTTTGGGTATGCCATGTACTTCCCCTCCTTAGGCTCAAAATCCATTCGGCCTGAAAAATTCCATACAAAAAACATTTTTCAAAAGTTTTAAACATATATTACCTATTATAATTGAATTGTTGTGTGTAAGACTGTCATGACATGCTTTTCCTTCTATTAAGAGAAAATTCCCCATAAATTACTAAGCCTCAATGCATCAGCAAAATACCATCCATCATTTAATTCTGAATGAATCTTTTCAGGATATTGGTACAATCATCTAATACAATTATATTAAAATTATTAGTGAATTAAACAGAAATATATTGATAAAAACATACACAAAACTTTTGCAGCATAAAATGTATTTATCTTTGGTACACATGATACTTCTTTAACTATTTTCTGGGTGTCAATATCCCATATTCTTAATTTTCCATCTCCACAAGCAGTGCTTGCAAACTTCATATGTGGACATATGGCAATACTCAGAACTGGTCCCGTGTGCTCCTTCATTACAAATAATGGTGCGCCTCCTTCCAAGTTACATAATTTAGCTTCCATGTTCTCTGAAGTACATCCCAAAGCCTGTAAACCACTACAAGGGTAAGAAAAGTCTGGTCCATATATAAATACCTAACAGACTATCATATCGCTCCCTGACAAAGTGTTAGATCAGTAGCTTAAGGTTGGATGTACAAATACAGAGTTGTGTACATCCAATCTTGAGTTTTTGATGTCAAGATGTTTTTGTGTTTTTGTTATCACACTTTTTTTTGCCGGGGTGCGATATTAATAACATTTATCGTAAAAATACAAACAAAATGAGGACTAAGAACAATATTAGAATACATGGTCAGGATAAAACAAGGAATCACCTCAATTTTACTAGATGACTTGATTTGTGTGACTGGTGCAGTAAATCTAGTAACAATACCATCTTTATCGAAGGCCGGATATGTGTATGCTTGAACAGCATGATTATCAGTGGCCACATAGAGTCTTTTGTCTTTGTAGCATAAAGCGAGAGCACTTTCCCCAACACAATGGGAATTTGGATCATCATCTTCTATGTCCACCCATATTCTCACATCACCGTCGTTTCCACATGTTATAATATGCCTGAACAAATAAAATAACATTGTTTAGTTCGCTGGAACTTAGAAATAATAAAGGATATTTTTTAATATGAATAATTTACTTACTGTCCGTCTTCTGTGTAGCACACGTCAGTGTGGCCTTCGGCATGAGCATACCGTAATGGTCTACTATTTATTTTCATAATAAACTGCTCTATGAATTATCAAGACAAAATTGAGCAACCTAAAAGTAACTTTTATTTTGACAGCTTCTTTTGCAAATTGGCGGGAATCCATTCCGCAACAGTATGTAAACTCAGTGAGCTTCATTCTGCAAACATTTTGAAACTTGATAATATATAGACTACTTTCGATATTGTTGATAACACAATAATTATTATTTAGCAATTACGACATTCTAATTAAAAGCATATAGAAATTATTAGCTTAGGATTAGGAGTATTATCGAATTAACATTATTTCACAAAATATTCGAAAAGTAGCTGTTATAACCAGTTACAAATCATAATCGTTATTGATTTAAGTAACGATAACTAGTTTTTGTTTAATGGAAACACTATTGGTCCATTAGAGATGATAATGCTTTAGGTATAAATATTTTTTAACAGCATTTGTATTTGTAAGATATGTCAATGTAGAGTTTGTAGAGTTCTGTCTCGTCTCGACTATCGAGTAATGTGATTCATGCATTCATGTGCCTGTGCCGAGTGGTATATAAGTACAATATATAGACGTTTTGACATCTGAAACTGTTCATTTGGAATTGTGATTTAAGTCCCGGTGGCGGTGTGTTGAATAGGTTAGATAAGAATTAATAAAGCGGCAATTATTGAAATTGAGAATTAAGGTAAGATTTAATTCTTATTAGAAAGGAATGTTAACTAGCATAATTAAATTTGTGCGTATTGTGTTACCTTAATGATGAAGTATTGGTACATTTTTCTATCATACCCATTATTAACCTTGAATTTTAGCGTGCAATTTTTAGGAGAATTATTTTTAGATTCTTGCTAAACTGGTGGTGAATGATAACCTGTGTTTCTTTTTTCACGTAATATATTCGTAGTAGCTAATTAATTGTACATTTATCCCATTAATTTACGATTACCTATTTAATTAAATTAAATGTTTGCATTTTTAAAATAGGGATAAATCTAAACGATTTTGATTATTTTTGGAAAAGGAGATCATTCACTTTGTTCGATGATTTGGGATAAAAAAAGTCGGCGGCTACGAATGAATTATATTTTATATAAATGGTGGCAGGAGTAGAAACTTTTTTGTGTGGCGACAATGCTGTAATGAATTTCAAATTGTTTCTCGTTATGTATTTTATCAAAATTTAACTCTTTCCTTTAATTTCCCGTGTGTCATTAATTCCCAGAATTTGATCCTTATTAGCAACACTATCGAATGGCGTAATAATACTTACAGTGTGTGTTTTTTTCCAAAGTCAATGCGTTCGATTCCTGGCTAGCAAAAACGGTTTTTCAAAAATCTAACGATGCACTTTTAGTTTTCATCAAAATCAGGCTCGAGACTCCTAGGAGCAATTTTCGCTATTCCTCATAGTTTCGGATTTGGACAACGCCACTTGAAAAATTCACCCTGTATTATTATCTCCGAACCCAAATACTTAATTTTCGACTTTGACGCCATAATAAAAAATAATGCGTTACATGTTTGCTAAATACATTTGTAATTATTATGAATGGCATCTAAAAAAAAACCAAAATGAATGATCTCTTTTATTAAAATAATATAGTTTCATGTATTGTTATTATGCATTTTTAAATCATATCCCTGTAAATATATTATTTTTTTGTTTTTGTTTATTGTGGTAAAATCTAAAGCTGTTCATATCAATTAACTCGTAACCGGTTTCTTAAATACCAGATGGCGGATCAAGGATTTTTGGAACAAACACCAGGTTTTGCTACTGTGGCTATACATGCTGGTCAAGAACCAGAAAAATGGAACTCTGCTGCGGTTGTGCCACCCATTACGTTATCAACCACTTTCAAACAACCTGCCCCTGCCGAACACACAGTGAGCCATATTTTATGCTTGGAAATCAATTTATTTTTTTTCATCTTCATACGACTAACTTACAAATTATAACACAATTCATTCGTAGGGTTTTGAATATTCAAGATCCGGTAACCCTACAAGGAATACTTTGGAAGAATGCCTTGCAGCATTGGAAGGGGGAAAACATGGCTTTACTTTCGCTTCTGGTCTTGGAGCGATAACAACCGTGACTGCATTACTTAGCAAGGGTGACCATATTGTGTCAATTGATGATCTCTACGGTGGAACCAACCGTCTTCTGAGGTAAAGATCATTTTCAAATAATGAGTTAATGTAGTAAAAACGACAGTGGCTGAATATTAATTAAGTGATTTCAATTTCAGGCAAGTTGTAACAAGAATGGGGATCGATATAACATTCGTAGATTTTACTGTTCCTGGAAATTTAGAAAACGCAATTCAAGATAATACCAAGGTAAGTCTCTTTCAGGTGGTCTTATAGCATTCAGCGAAAGTTAAACCATTAATTTAACTTTCGCTAAATGCTTAAATATCGTCGGTAGTACTTATTATCTTTCGACTTTCAATATTTTTACGTAGTAGATGTAATCATTCTGAACAGGTTTTTCATATAAGGGAGGCATTTTCTTATTTTCGGTTTTGACGTCGCTCGTTCGTCGACAGCCTCCTCAGGCTTACTTGATCCATTGAAACAACCACTATAGTATCCTTGGTCATGTCAGGAAATGTCATTCCTAAGGGAATGATCTAGAATTTTAATTTTGTTTTGAATTATTAGAATAAAGTAGAAGAAGTTACCAAAGAATTGTAAAGTAAAGTTTAACTTTTTGCGTAAGTTACATAATTACGTAAACTTTATCATTCTAGGAACGCGCATGTTTAAAACTTCAAGTGACGAAAATCATAATATTATTACATTCATATTTATATCTGCGTATGATTTAACCAGAACAGTCTTTATCACATAATTATGTGGACTTCGAAATAAATTCGAAGAGATTAGGTGTTATTAACGCCATAAATTACGATACTTATTGCATTATTAATGTTCAACGTATGATGTTCAACGTATTGATGTAGGTAGGTTATTAACAAACAACTGTCAATTTTTTTAAGGACTATAGTACCTTTTTTATTTTAGATGATCTGGGTAGAGACGCCTACAAATCCGAACTTGAAAGTTATTGATATTGCTGAGGCATCCCAAGTAGCAAAAAGTCGCAACAAAGATATTCTGGTTGTTGTGGATAACACATTCCTCACATGTTACTTACAAAAGCCTCTAGACTTCGGCACGGATATAGTTTTGTATTCTTTGACAAAATATATGAATGGTCACTCCGACGTGCTGATGGGAGCTGCTATTGTTAACGACCAAGCTTTAGCGGATAAGCTTAGATTTTTACAAAATGGTAAGTTGTATATTTAGTTTAGTTATATTTTTTAAGATATTTAGCAATTCTACAGGTTCTATTAACTAAAAAAATGTAATTTTTAATTAATTGCGCAAATTTTAGATATCATTAGGTTCCTAAAACATTTTTTTTTTTTGGTTGAGCTAGGAGTACTTTCTCAGTGTTGTGAAGATAGGAACTAAAAAGTACAATAAAATATGTTTCATGAAATTATTGCGGAAAAAAAAATGACGTTTAATGTATGTACGTGATCAACTCATAGACCAATCAGGACGTCTAATCATCTATCATCACGACTCATTGAAAAAACCTTTTAGTTGTTGCGAAATTTTACTCATGAGGAAACATCATCAATCATGACATAGGGAAATAGTTGTAGTTGGCGATGACGTAGAGAAAATTTCATTATCAGTTTATAGCAGTATAGAATGACTTGCGGTTTACGCACCGGTATAGCCTGATATGACTCATTTTGCTAGTGATGAAATTACAGTAACGTCTACACCATATAACCGTGTGTTGTATTACGAAAATCTTTTCACGGCTTTGCTCTTATTACTTTAAATAATGTTATGTTTAATTTATTTTTAACTATCGACCCGCTCCGGCTTCGCACGGTTGCAACTTACCTATGAATGAAGAAAACTTCAAAGTTTTCATTCTTATAGACCTTGTCCTGACAAAACAAACAAAACAGCCAAATCGATACGTCCACATGTGATGCTCCGTCATACATGACTGGGAATTGATTGTTATTCTATTTATATAGATAGATTGATTGATGACTATTTATATGAGTATTTGTTGGTCAAAGTAATATTGTTGCTATCATAACATAACTACGTTTCGATTTTCAACTCATAAAGAGTTAATCAATTAATTGCTCAGACCTTGTAAATAATTCAAGACCCCATTCTGAATACAAGCTTCAGTCCGTGAACAATGTTTCATTCAATTGGAGCAAAGTCCGAAAGTATGAATATATGTAAATATCTTATTCTGTAGATAGTAGAGATAGAGTAATATGATTTTGTAATTAGATTAATATTTTATTGACGTTTTATCTATTCTTTTCAGCTATGGGAATCGTACCATCACCGTTCGATTGTTACCTAGTCAACAGAAGTTTGAAAACTTTGGCTTTGCGTATGGAACGTCATAAAGAATCGGCTTTAACTATTGCTCATTGGTTAGAAAAGCATCCAAATGTTGTAGAAGTTATGCATCCAGGTACTATATTTTAATATTATTATTTACTACGTTCTGACTCAAAGGTTTAAATAATCTATTAACCATCTATTTAATTATTTAAGGACTTGCGTCTCACAAGCAACATGATATTGCTAAAAAGCAAATGACTGGTCATTCGGGTGTCTTCAGCTTCAAACATAATGGTGATCTGAAAGAATCAAGAGCATTTTTGAGTGCCTTGAAAGTATTTACATTGGCTGAGAGTTTGGGAGGATATGAAAGTTTGGCGGAATTACCGTAAGTTACTCATTCAGAAAAGTAAATATCAAGTAAGGGTATATTATTAATAGATTACTATTTAATACAACATACAAATTTTCAGATCGGTAATGACGCATGCGTCGGTTCCCGCGGAACAACGAGTAGAACTTGGTATCACAGATGCGCTCATAAGACTTTCGGTTGGATTAGAAGATGTTAAGGATCTCATTGATGACTTGGATTTAGCGTTCAGAGAAGCGTTTTGATGACGTTAGTGTTTATTTAAATCCAATCTCTTTTTTTAATAGGTACCTAGGTACATTTTCTTTTTAATTAAGTTTTAAGACGTGACATATCTTTGGCTCCGCCCCTAAGACGACCCACTGACCCAATGTATTATGTTACATGAGCCAAAAACAACGAATTCATAAATATGGAAAGGTATTACAATAACATATTGGGCGTTGTTGGGTATGAGTAACTTAATTACTTCCTAGAAAGGTTTATTTTACAACAAAAAAAACACACATTTTACGTTATGCATTACAAAAACGAGTAATTTTTGTTCAGCGTTTTCAATAATTTATTAGCACTATCGAATAGTTGATTGTAGGTATATCTCGAAATAATTTACAATATTGTTATACTTACCTAGATACTAATTGTTAAGTACTTATATGAATTATCATAATGTCATACAATCATTCAATCTTCACTATTACAATAAGAATGAATCTTATTTAACAACAAAAGGTACACTGGTTTAACTTACCATATCAATAGAAAGGTTAAGTGTGTGCATTTGTTTACACTATTGTGGAAATATTGTCGTTACAGTATTTAACTAAACTACTATTCCCTACCTCATTGTGGTTAGTTTTTATGAAGTGCTATTTTATTTTTATTAAAATATTTCCTTTCCCTATGGGGATTACAGGCATGATGTTGAAAAATTAAATTATTTTTCTAATATGATATACACTAATTTGCAACACAAAACATTGTTTAATCTATAAACATCTCATTATCATTTTATTTATTGTCGCTTTATTTGTATCAACAACAGCGAAAAATAAGTTTTAGTATAATTTGTTGCTATTTTTCAGCATTGATTAAAAAAAATATATATATTTCTGACGCTTCTTTTGTTTTTCTTAAAAATAAACCTATCACCTTTGGCACAAACTATGCAACTGGAAATAAGCTAGGATTCACTTGCTCCCTAATAAAAAAAAATAGGCCAAGTGCGAGTTGGACCCAAAACCTGATAGGGTACTTCCGGTTGACCTAGAATTGTCAATTTTGGTTAAAAGCGAGGTCTTACAGCTTAAAGGTCTTAAAGGGAAAATTCCAAAAAAAAGAAGGTGGAAATTAATGTAAATTTGGGTACTTACAAGTTTCCGGGAAAATCTATATTTGTCCATATCTTTTTATCGTGTTGACTTTTATACACCTAAGAGGGACTACTTATAGACCTTAGTATCTGGTATAAATTTCAACTTGTTAGGTCCACCCGTTCCTGAGAAAATCGGTGGTGACACACGGACAGACATACGGACAAAAGAGTAATCTGTTATGGGTTCCTTTTTTTACCTTTTGAGGTACGGTACCCTAAAAAGAAGTATAAAGGTACATAGAACTCTTACAAATTCGGTCGTACAAATTCTGGGCAACACCTAGAGTAACTTATAATTAAATGACTCAGATTGGTCCCTATTTCCTTAATTGTGGCTTGCCATGCCGAGTAACTCTCCTGTTTTGAATTCACTCACACAACACAAAACTTTTTATCACAAAGCTATTTTAGCCAGGCACATAGAGCACACTGTACTAGTGTTGTAAAATAACAGTTATTTATCAAGTTATTCTGATAGATTCATTCTGGCGGTAAAGTTTAAAACTTCAAGTGGTTTTCTGGTACGTCTGTGAGACTGTGATATTGCTTTGACATTGACGGACGCTGTCACTGTCAAGAGAAGTAATAAATAAAAAATCAAACAAAAACATTTTTTAGCTAGTTTTCACTTGTTTTTGAACAATTAGGTACATAATCTCTTGTTTACTCACGCTTCTAGAACCGTCTAGAAGCGTTTAGAACCGCGGAAGAACCAAGACAACACGATGGAAAGCGAACCTGCCAAAGTAAGATAAAACTATGAACATATTTTTTTATGAAATCAATAAACAACAGTAGGTACTTAATGATCATAAACAAGGCTTTCATTTCATTTAGTATTGTTGTTAACTTGAAGATATTGTTATAGCGTAATTTAAATAGTTAGCAATCAATTGATTATGTTTTATAAAGGTTGTTAATCCTTGTAAGATACTGGCGTTCAACTGCATCCAGTTATAAATAGGTTTCCCAGATCAAGAAAGAAAAAAGAAAGAAACTAAGGAACATAGTTATCCAGAGAAAATTCCGGACTTTTCTTGCCTTGGAAGTTATAATAATGCAGCATATTTTAACACTGGGAGGTTTAATTATTAGAGATCTACATGGGCGTCGCGTTGCAACTTTGTAACGTGGGGGGGGGAGGGTGCCACAGGCCAGGCGGTTGAGAAAAAAAAAAATATTTTTTTAGTAACGTTTTATTTATTATTTAAATATGCAACTGTAGTTCATCAAAGAATCTAAAATGCAAAATCTCAAAAAGGCAGCAACACGGATTGGTTACATTTTCTTGACATTAAACATAAAGTAGTAGTTACAGCGGCAAGATCTGAAACATCTGGTATTCAGCTGCATCCGGTTGGACTGGAAGCTGACCCCAACATTGGGAAAAGGCTAGGCAGATGATGACGATGAACAAGATGTGAAAAACTTTTTGACAAAAAATTAAATTCATGAAAGCAGAAACTGCGCCAAATACACAAGCAAATTCATAATATATAGCATAAAATGGTGAAGGCTTAATTGATCTACCTTGACTACTTGTTTGGCGCCACCTCAAAATTTGTTGCATATATTTGCATTAATTTAGGTGCTTATTTAGACTAAAAGGTATTTGTTATTCTGTCTTATGGTAATCAAACCTACATATTAGTGCCATTGTTTCACCATTGAAAATTCAGTTCATAAAATCTACCCTATAAACTGGTCTGAGGTCATCGGAAAACTTGAACAAATGCATTCTACCAGTTTCTATGACAAGTCTTTTACAGTGGAAGCAGTAGAAGGCAAGAATCCCATGAGCATGACACTATGACACTCCTTTTACTTAAAGTCAGAGAATATAAGCTGGAGATGAACTAAAGGTGTTTTTACACTAACTACTAGATAAAGATGAATCAGTTTGTCGGTTGTATGCCCAGCACGCATGACCAATTACATTTCTATTCTACCAAGAATAGATAAAGCTTTTTATAGAAAACTCGACATGTCTTCTGCCTGAGCATGAGGCGATCCGTAGACTCAGTTTCTATGGAGAAAAAGGACATAATAAATTATTTCCATTGCAACGGAGAAGTAGCTAGTGATGTAGATAGAAACTCGAACGTCGAGTTACTTAGTCTTGTTTTGAAAACGGGCATTAGGCATTGAGGTTAGGTGTCACTTAGTGTTGGTGAAAACGGCAATTATGCATTCAGTTAGGTGCTGGTGAAAACCGCCTTTAAGCATTGAGTTAGGTGTCACTTAGTGTTGGTGAAAATGGGAATTTTAAGCATTTAGTTAGGTGTCACTTAGTTTTGGTGAAAACGGCAAATAAGCATGGAGTTAGGTGTTACTTAGCGTTGGTGAAAACGGGCATTAGGCATTGAGTTAGGTATCACTTAGTGTCCAGCCCTGTTAGGTTGGTACTACTATTCGCATCTACTGTGAAAGAAACCCATATCGTACCACACTCGACGTGCAGTTAGGGATCCCTTATCGAAACGTAATAGATAACCAACAAAATATTTATATTTAGCTTATCAAAGGATAATCTACAACCTGGTTTTTCTGAAAAATATATCAGTCATTCGTGAGCCTCTACTCAGTAAAGGTGAGTTGTACCTATTCGTATTATTATTTAATTGCTCTAACTTGGCGCATATATTCGGAAGTACAGTCACGAGCACCAATATGTATATGTTACGGCTAATAGCCGAAGCGCGGATTCACCTAGTTTAAGCCGGGTACAATTGAATTGGGAAACACAAGATTTTAAACAAAACCAAACTGCTCAACTGAACTGAAAACCTAGTTCTAGCCGATCATAAATAGGATACACCGGTGGGCGGCTGCACCTAGTTCTAGCCGCTATCATGAAGGCTAAACCTAGTTCTAACCGAAGATAAGTCGAATACATCTAAGTTTAGCCGCATATGGTCGGCTAAAACTAGGTGTATCCGCACTTCGACTATTAGCCGTAACATATACTTACACTTTCCTAAATTTAAAAGCAATTCTTGCGAAAAATAACGATTGTAACTTGGAGATAAGATTTTTTTCATAAAACCCCAACTTAAAAAAAAAAACAAGAAGAAAAACACAAAAAAATAAAAAATAACTTTAGTTTCAGAAGCCGGTGAAATCAATCAAACAAAAGACCTTTGTTAGATTGATTTGGTGTTATTTTTACCGGCTTCTGAAACTAAAGTTATTTTTCACTTCTTTGTGTTTTTCTTTTAGTTCTTTTTTTTGTTTGTTTTTGTGTTTTTGTTTTGTTTTTTTTTTGGTTGTTTTTTTTTTATTTTATTTATTGAAAAAAAGTTTTTTTTTTCTTGCCTTGGTTGGTCTGTCGATGGGTGACCTAGTTCTAGCCGATCATAAATAGGATACACCGGTGGGCGGCTGCCTATTACATGCCAAGTTTCCTTCGTGCCTCGGAAAGCACGTTAAGCAGTTGGTCCCGACTGTCAATTAAAGATCTTTGACAGTCGTTACAGGTACTCAATGACCCAAAAAGTCTGACAACCAGTCTTACCAAGTCTTATCGTATTACCGAGTACTAACTGGGTTGTGGAGATCAGATAGGCAGTCGCTCCATGTACAATACTGGTTTTCAGCTGCATCCGGTTAGACTGGACGCCGACCCCAACATAGTTTGGAAAAGACTAGGCAGATGATACTTGAAACCAATTACTGTAACTAAAACTGGAACTAAAAGAGTAAGAGTTAACATAGAACTTAATAACCCTCCTTCTGGCGCAGTCGGGTAAATATACAAAATAACAAAGTAAAGGTTCACACATTCATAAATTCCTCTCACAATACGTCTGACATGCCAATAAAATCTTTTTCCATCCATCCGCAAACATACCTAACTGTCGAAATCTGGGTGTATTATACACATCTGCGTGCCCCCTCAGAGCATACAGGCGTGATGTTACGTCATGATGTTATATAAACAATAAACATCCAAGCGATTGCAGCTATCACGTCAGATTTGCCGTCTATTTTTGAAGATTTCCATTGTATGTCTCCGAAAATCAGCACCAGATCTTCACGAAATTTAATTGGGACCACCTCAGGAGTATACTCTTAAAAAAAAGAATTTGGAGAATCGGTCCACAAATGGGCTCTCCCATTTGTGGACCGATTCTCCAAATTCTTTTCAATCAGGTAACATACATGAAAAAAACATACACACGAACCTCCTTTTTTGAAGTTTGATAAAAATGAGTTCCAGAATACCTAACTAAGTTCGTATCGTAACAACATGAAATTTTAATCAGAACAGAAGGAGAAAAACACTTAAAAGTTGTTAAGTGTTCACATATTGGTGCTCGTGACTGTACATCTAAAACTGCACTTACTGTAATGGCTGCCTGCATCATGTTAAACTGGTCAAGTAATCACATCGGCTACCTAATCTGCCTTAACAACATCAACCGTTCAATCATCTGCCTCACCTGTTCGCAACTTAATTGGGTTGGGATCGTGTTCCAAAGTAACTGAATGCAACTGAATCCCAGTATTTTACATGAGGCGACTGCCTATCTGACCTGTACAACCCAGTTACCTACAAGGTAATAGATAGCCCTTGGTATGACTGATTGTCTTGTGAGACTTTAGGGCCTTTGACCAGGTACATATAGACTGTAAAGGCTGTCAAAGGTCTTATATTGTAGTCCGTTGACAGCCTGTTATAGCGTTTGCCGTTTGTAGACTACAAATGACGCCGAGCTGACCCGGGACCTACTGCATGACGTGCCCTCCGAGACAACAGTTACGTTACACGCTACGTTATTTTTTAGCTAAATTAAAATGTGTTTTTTACGAATTTCATTAGGTTGTACCTATTTCAACGCAGTTTGCCAAAAAACAAAAAAACCTCATTTATTAATTACAGATGACACTACGCTGGGGAATTGTAACAGCTGGCAAGATCAGCAATGACTTCGTGAATGCTTTTAACTCTTACCCTGAAAAGGGTGACCAGGAAATAGTCGCAATCGCAGCCAGAGACAAAAAAAAGGCTGCTGAGTTCGCGAGAATTCATAATATTGCGAAAGTGTTCGATACTTATCAGGCATTAGCCATCAGCAGCGATATTGGTAAGGATATGACTAGTGTTTTAATAAAACTGCTCGTCATTGTTTATCTACAATTTTCGCTAATTAAACAACTACTACAACAATGACTATATTGAAAGATAAACTTTGGCACGTACACGATATTAAGGGATCATGAACAAAAAATCTGTCTTGCATTTAGATGTCGCATACATTGGAGCCTTGAATCCTGACCATTACAAGCTCACCAAGCTCTTCCTAGAAAATGGAAAACACGTACTATGCGAGAAACCTTTCTGTCTGAACGCGAAACAGACTCAGAGTTTGATTAACCTTGCCCAGAAGAAGAAGTTGTTCGTCATGGAAGCTGTGTGGACTCGCTTCTCTCAATCTTACATTTATCTGGAGAAAGAGATCGCAGCTGGGAATCTCGGTGAAATCAGATTTGTTGAAGCTAACTTCGGCATTTTTTGTGAGGCTGACAGGGCGCTGTAAGTTTCATGTTTGTTTTGTATTTATTTAAAAAAAATCAGCATAATTGTCATAAATCGGTCAAAATACGAGTATCAAATCCAATATTTGTTTTTATAGAAAAAAAGAATCCGGAGGTAGCGCCGTGCTTGACATCGGTATCTACCTGTTGCAACTGTCCCAATATGTTTTCAAAGAAGAACCGAAGAAAGTAACTGCTGTTGGCAATGTTAACGACTCGGGAGTGGATGATACCGAGACAATCATTCTGGAATACGGGAATGGAAAGCGGGCTGTACTCAACACTCAATCCAGTTTGGTGCTCCAAAATAGGGCTACGATCTACGGAACTAAAGGCCGTATTACGGTAATAGAAATGGGTCTAGTGCACTAGCGCGACGCTATGCTTACGTAAATCTGCTTACGGGAAAGTCCATTTGTGTGAAAATAGCCACGTCTTACTAGCAAATATTCAGCTACTATGGAAAATGAGGTAAGTTAACAATCCTTGATACCAACTAATTGAATTTTGTCTTCTCTAGCTGGAGGATCCGTTTCACTTCCCTGATAAAGTGACGGCTGTCGATGGCACACTGAAGACATTCCCGCTACATACCTCCAGTCTTCCGTACAACTATGGCAACAGTGCGGGGCTCGCTTACCAGGCTGTTGAGGTAGCAAGGTGTATCCGAGCTGGTATGTACCAATTATTTTATTTCTTTTACTTAGTGGTTGATACGATGCATCGCAGTGAATGAACTGCGCTGAAATTGGGTCAATCATTGTAAATAAACGTTACCTATTTCTATGTACCACAAATTGTAAGAACCTTTTATCTGCAGGACTGATCGAATCACCCCGTATGTCGCACAAGGAGAGTCTTGTTCTAGCCAAACTGATGGACACCGTAAGAAGCCAACTGGGAGTGCACTATGATGTAGATGACCAGGAATTTCCTTAAAACACATTGCGCAATTCTTATATGGCGGCTTATGTAAAAGTCTATTTATTGATCCGCCGTATATTTATCAGGGTGCTCATTTAAATTAAATTTAGATACTAAATTAGATACTGTAAAACAGTGCCTTGTAGTTTAACTCATTAGTCTTGTTATTTAATCGATGTGTTCCACACAAAGTATAATAAAATATTACAAAATACCTAGTGTTTTATTATCGGAAATTCTCAAAGAAGATTCTATGTTTCTGCTTTTTGGTTACTTCCACATTAATCAAAAGCTAACCAATGGCACTTAGCAGGCAAAATCTCTGAGGGCCTACCACCAGCTCTTAAAGCAGTATTAGGTGTTTGAATCTTAGGTACGTCAGTGTGGGAAAGAGATGCAGCTACTCGTAACGCTTTTGTAGCTCCATGTCTCACCGAAGTAAGGTTGAAGTAATATGCAATGCTAAGAGATGGCGGTATAGTCCCTGATCTTTCAAAAAATGATAAGGCCACGGCCACAGCGGATAGCATAAATTAATGTTTTAATTGTGTAATCAAAAATTGATAACTTATTAATGGCCGTGGTAATGAACCGAGTTATCAACATCGAAAAAAAAGTGGCCTCGCTCTGCGCGCATGGAGTAATAGTAGTTGATTATTCACTCTGACGTGTGATCAAGTGCTGTTCGGACTCTTACACAGAAGGGTTCTGCCATAAGTAGGTACTAACATATTATGTATTATTTAATACTTATAGCAAGGACTGCCTCGTTGGTCTAGCGGTCGCAAGCGCGATTGCTGAGGTCCCGGGTTCGATTTCCAGGTCGGGCAAAGCGTTATTGGGTTTTTCCATCAGGAATTTCTCAGTAGCAGCCACGGAGTCCGGATTTGTGCCCGGTTGATGGGATAGGCTCGCCCTCTATTACATGGGACATACTGACGAAATATGGGTGTACTATAGTGATATGAAAATTCAAATGACGTTATTCCGACGCACGCTATTTCGAAAAAAATTACAAGTGGTAGGTACGCCAGTTTGAAAACACGTTAAGGGGGGGGGTATCTGCTAACGAGAGGATTTCTCCATGTAGGTAACTCGTCTTTGATGTGTGAAAATAAATGTGCAAAAAAAATATATGTTGCTTAGTAAGTAGACTCTAAACTTTAATCGGTACAATTGAAATAATTCTAACTTTATTATTACTATATGAAAAAAATATTTCAATTGAAGCATTTTTTCTTTGAAATTTCGTAACTACTCATAAACGGCTTTAAAATGTAGTATTTTTTTTCACACAAATACCTATTTGTCACTTTTTTCTTCACAAAGTCTACAATTGTCATTTTGATCTAATTATTTATTAGGCTAAAATTAAATAAAAACCACTCATTTCGCACTATTCGGCCCGCAGTGACTGACGTAACAACCACTTTGTAGTGCAAGCTGATTAGAACTTTATTCTAACAGTATTTCAAACGAAGTTTGAACCACCACAAATAGAGTTGCTAAATTAGCAGATACCCCAGCCTTAAGTCGAAAACCGCTATATCGAATGACATTATTGCGATGCACGCTATTTGGAAAAAATACATTGAATGGCCCGCTAGTACAAAAGTCTTAGATCCACTGTCAATTCGAATTTGTCTGGGGATCGAACTCGCGCGACCCCGGTAATTACCTACCAAGAATTACCTACGGTTTATGATTGAAACTCAGATTAAACGATTGTACTTTGATGAAATTCTGATTGGACTATGCCATTCGCAACAATGGATTTCGATACCAAAACTTTCGTACCTACTAGCAAACGAACGAGCGAACGAGCGGGCGTTCATTCGAATTTTCTTGTCACTCCCGAAAACTTTGAAAAAACTGTTTCCTTTTTACCCGCTACATCGTAGGCTAAGTACCTCTACCTACTGATCTAATAGGGTCCCCTAACTACCATTGACTCGCTTTGGGTACGGAACCCCAAAATTACCAGTAGGGGCGACTGATTACACAATCAATTTATCATTTAGATTGTTTAGGGTCAATTGAATAAGTGGCCAAAGAAACTGATATGATTATAACTAGGTATCAAAAGTTAGGCAAATTGGCGAGGTTTTATTTCATAACCGGCTACATTTGGATCCGCGAAGTGTGCTGTGTCATTCATGTCAGATAACAAACTGCGTCTCTGCCAAGTTTTATCGATATTGGTACCTTGTCGGTTAATTAGCTTAGCTGCGAAAATCCAACGAGCCAGCGAGTGTAACATTTGGTATATTTACTAACACGGGATATTTACCTACCATGTTTGTTGTTTGTTTTGAGTTCCCGATATTTCGGCGCTGTTGCAAGCACCATATGGGAACTAGAAACAAACAGTAAACATGGTACTTATATAATATCCAATTTTCAGCGTTAATAATGTTAGTGACCATGTAGATAGTTTAAAAACTTATTTGGTATACCCATTTGCTCACCAGATTGCGTTTACAGCGGCCAACTTAGCTGCACAATCTGACCTGAATCTTGACCTAAGTAATAAGCACTCTACATTGCTGATATAATAATATGTAAGTAGGTAACCAATGGAGCTCTTTCCGTTCAATTATGCTCTGGAAATAGGTACGAAATCGGTCACTGTGAACTTAGCATCTCAACAAATAACTTGAGTTCTGCTTGCATCCAGCATAGTTCCACAGTTCCTGATAGTTAATAACGATTGTTCAATTCATTTGCCCCGAAAAATCCAATTTTGAAAATGAGATGCCAACTTCACATAAGACATCGCAGCATGTCATCATATTAAAGGTTTTTCAGAATCCAGGAGTTGTTTTAAACATAGTTCTATACCTCCTGATTGATTGTAACAAGTTCTGTTGCTTTACCGTCAAAATAACAATTTTGAAAATGAGATGCTAACTTCCTATAAGACGTCATAGCATCTCACAGTATTTTCAGTGTTTTAATACCGAGGAGTTGTATTAAGCATAGTTCTATACACCCTGATGGATTTTAAGCGTAGTTCCGTCAATTTGCTGCCAAAGTCGCGACCCATTGACTTAATGGTAAGCAAAGCTAACCTGACACGGTTTTTGGTTTTTCTCGCTAAAATTGGTGTGTTTTGAAAGCGGAATACTGCAGTATTGGACGTATTTATAGCGTAGGTAGGTAACGAAAACGGCTGAGATGCTGGGCAGAACTGTCAGTAAACGGTCACAATTTTTTTTGTTTTGATTTTTCGCTAAAGCTTGTAGTGTGGTGTGTCCTGAAAGCGTTTACCGCGGTAGTAGGCGTATTTATAACATTGGTAACGAAAACCGCTGAGATGCTGGGCAAAACTGTCAGTAAACGGTCACCTTTTTTTTTTTTGGTTTTAGGTTTTTGTCTAAAACTTGTACTTAGTGTGGGTTCTACAGCAGTAGTAGGCGTATTTATAGAATAACGGTTAACGGTAACCATATTTTTATAACGTTTGAAATCGCGGTTCGCGACTTTGGCGGCAAATTGACGGAACTATGCTTAAAATCAATCAGGGTGTATAGAACTATTCTCAATACAAGTCCTCGGTGTTAAAACACTGAAAATACTGTGAGATGCTATGACGTCATATAGGAAGTTAGCATCTCATTTTCAAAATTACTATTTTGACGGTAAAGCAACAGAACTATTGTTACAATCAACCAGGAGGCACAGAACTATGTTTAAAACAACTCCTCGATTCTGAAAAACCTTTAATATGAAGAGATACTGCGATGTCATAATTATGTGAAGTTGGCATCTTATTTCCAAAATTAGATTTTTCAGTGCAAATGAATTGAACAATCGTTATTAACTATCAGGAACTGTGGAACTATGCTGGATGCAAGCAGAACTCAAGTTATTTGTTGAGATGCTAATACTTGAGATGCTAGACAGTGATACGAAATCGTCATGCCTATGTCTTTAACCAATTTGGGGCCCTGGGTACTTGAGTATAATCACAGCCCTTGTAGGATGCAAGAGCGAGCGAAGCAAGCTCGAAGTTTTTTCACCCAGCCTCGGATAGGTTAGTTTTCATGTGACAGTTCATACAGAAATGGGTGTGGTTTTTTAAGTGGCAGACAATTTAAATTTTGTAATAAAACAGATAAATATTTTTAAAGTCCATGACATGGGCTTTATTTTACGGATAATTATGCTCCGTAATCTCGTCCTCATTTAGTACTTGTAGTTTGCACTTCTTGCTAACTCGCTATCACATTTTTTTAAAGATGAATCGATTTCATCAAAACGAAAATGTTGTCTGTGGTCCCGTCTTGGCGCGCTCTGTCCTGACATCTGTCAACTCATTGTACTTTTTTGTGAAGCGCGCAGGTCACGGTTCCGATAATAAAGTTCTGATAATTTTGTAATTACCAAACCGAGATGGGAAAACATCGAAGAAAACGAGGCGTAAATATGAGAGAACTCAACGAACGCCTGCGAGTACTAGAAAATCGGTCGAACAAGCGAAAAGGGAGTCGTCATCGAAAATCTGGTAAGCTTTTTTGTTTAAGTACCTACACTCGTCTTTTCCTAGAAGTACCTGGCATCCTGGCATAAGATGCACATGTCTCTAGAGTTTTCACGAGAGGTTACCCATGAGAACACCAATTGTGCCAACCTATTATTAAGACATCATTAGAGCTTTCACGAGAGGTTAGCCGATGATCTTAGCCATCTAACAATAGAACGACATCACAAGAGCTTTCACGAGAGGTCAGCCGATGGTGTACACGTTCAGTTGTTCGCATATGTCTCTAGAGTTTTCACGAGTGGTTAACTATGAGAACACCAACTGTGCCAACAATTAGTAAGACATCGCTAGAGCTTTCACGAGAGGTTAGCCGATGATCTTAGCCATCTAACAATAGAACGACATCACAAGAGCTTTCACGAGAGGCCAGCCGATGGTGTACACGTTCAGTTGTTCGCACATGTCTCTAGAGTTTTCACGAGAGGTTAACCATGAGAACACCAATTGTGCCAACAATTAGTAAGACATCGCTAGAGCTTTCACGAGAGTTTAGCCGATGATCTAAGCCATCCTACAGTAGAACGACATCACAAGAGCTTTCACGAGAGGTCAGCCGATGGTGTACCTACACATTCAGTTGTTCATTATTGCGTACCTACTGCATCCCTTGAACTATCACGAGAGGTTAGCCGTGGATTTAAACGCGACCAGTCAGAGGCCTAACTCTAACTATTCTTTCTAGACGAGTATGAAACCCGCTCCAGTCGAACACGCTCGAGAAGCCGTGGGTATCGCGACCGAAGTTGTGAGACATGTGATAAATTCCGTCGCAGCCTGACTCGCCGCGACAGCTATTCCCCATAACGCCACATACCATTTCTACCTCCTTGCCATCAATTATCACCTATTCCGCCACTGCTGACTACAGACAGTTGTCCTGTATCACCTAATGAAGGAAATATTTAAAAACTAAATGAAGAAGTGGCAGCCGCACTGAGGATGGTGGAGTAAAAAGGGACCAACGAATCAGGGGGCAGCAGATCACCTCGGCTGCTGCCATTACATCAATAGGCAAAGTTTTTTTTTTCTTGATTGTTAAACAATCTAATCAATAACTAAGAGAGTAGTGATCAAATTTTAACTCTTAAGTGATGCAGCCAGACTACTTTGTCACATTTATCATGCAAATGCATCACCAGACGCTCCCTAATCCTGCCTGGCCTCAGTATGTAAATGAAGAAGCTAATGGGGCAGACTCCAATATCTGAGTACCTGTTCGGGGATAAGCTACAGGACAAGTTACACTCACCACAGAGGCGCCAGCCGCGACGTCGGGGGCAGGAATACGTCTAGCTCAGGTAGACTGGTACATTGCAGTATTTCACTGAAGTCTGGAATAATGTTATCACCTATCCAACAATACAACGATTGGATCAAGGGTTATAAACTACACTTTTATGAAATTCCAGTTCAAACTTGCATTCCTAAAAACAATAACTTCAGTCAGAAAGAAAGCAATCTTATTTAACGGAAATTAATAAACTCCTACAGTTATGGTGCTATTGAATGATGTTTATCAATCAATTTTTATCCAGCATAGTTTTGCATCCAAAATCAGATGGCACTTGGATTTATATTAAATTTCAAAAAACTTATTAAATATATTAATACCCATCACTTCAAGCTAGAAGACTTAAGGACAGCAACCAAACTCATGACCAAACCCAGCTTGTTTTATGGCAACTATAGATTTTAAAAATGCTTAAATACTTATTGCCCATACAAAATATGATTGAATTCTCCGGTTTCAGTTTCAAGATACATTGGTTGAGTTTACATGCCTTCCATTTGGGCTTAGCATAGCACCATTTGTGTTCACAAAGATTATGAAGCCAGTTATGTGTCACCTGAGGTCAATGGGGTTGCTTTTCTATAATATATCTGGGTGATATTTTGTGCCTTGGTGATTCATATGATAAGTGTTTGAAAAATGTGTCGACAAATCACATTTTCAACAAAAAAAAAAAAAAAAAAAAAAACTTGTGTTCGTTGTCAATACTAAAAGGAGTGCCTGAGAACCCACCAGACAGTGCTGTCAATTTATATAGGTTTTCTGTTAGATACAGTTCAGTATTATCTCACTTCATCAGAAGAAGATAGATAAAATTTCATCCCTAACTTATTAAATAATTTTAAATCTAAAATATTTTGCAAAATAGTAGAATTTGCTCAGTTGCTAGGTATACTTGTTGCTGCATGCTCAACAGTGGACTATGGTTGGCCTTACACCAAGAATATGGAAATTAACAAAACAACAATAAAAATTACAAGGCTCTGCTACCTATCACAAAAGGAATTTGGATAGGACTAGATTAGTGGTTGTCTTACATTCCAACAACCTACAACAGTATAAAACTATTTGACTTTGTTCTAGAAATATTTTCTGATGCTTGACAAACTGGCTGGGGTCTGGTATATAATGATGTCAGACGCCATGGGCACTGGACAACTGATGATAAAAAGTTTCGTATAAATTACCTTGAACTATTAACAGCATTTAGAGGGCTGAAAAGATTTGCAAGCACACTCAGACACTGTGAAGTTTTACTTAGAATTAAATAGATAACACAACTGCCATAGCCTACATCAATAAAATGGTGGCACTCGTTTTCCCCACCATAATAATTTAGCCAGAAAGTTGTGGCAACGGTGTGAGGAAAGACACATTTGGATCTAGGCATCCAAACACAGAAATTGAATAGAAATTATGTGATGTAGCTTACAAGACTATTATTGTTAAACCTCAGATTGACTTGTTGGCAAACAAGTTTAACACTAATTGTCAGAATTATATATAATAATAAATTCATTTATTTCAGACATATAATAATAATAATAAATAATGCACAAAATAATAATAATAATGCTAATATATCATGCACTGTCAAATGGTATGGTGATTTCTTTTATACATTCCCACCATTTGCGCTTATTAGTAAGATGTTACAGAAAATAAAAAGGGAAGGGGCAACAGGCATTGTTGTAGTACCTTGGTGGCCCTCACAACCATGGTTTCCCTAATTTGAATCTAAGGTTATTTCTGAAAGAATAATAATGGAACCCCATCATGAAAGTGATACGAATCTGCTCTGAATCAGGGATTTCTTATTGTCAGAACCAAGATATTGACCCTCTCCTAGACTCAGTTCCCACTGTGATATCTTTTCTGACTAAAATTTTAATGAGGGACTATCATAAATAGCTCACTCAATACCATTAAGTTAGCTATTTCTCTAGTTCTAGGGCCCCAAATTGGCCTAGATGACCGACTGTCAAGGTTCTTCAGGGATATATTTAGGTTAAGACCTAAGAACCCCAAATATGAAGTAGTATGGAATCTCAGTATCGTTTTGAATTATTTGTGTAAACTATTTCCTAATGAAACCCTTAGTTTAGAACTAATAACCAAAAATTAAATTACCATAATAGCCCTTGCACACAGAATTCGAACCTTGTCTCTCATAAGTATACTGATAACATTTCTTGTAATCAGGATAATTATTAACATAAACATTCCAGAAATTATTAAAACCTTTGAACCTGGTAGATATCAACCCAATTTGATACTACCATCTTTTAAGGAGAATTTGTCTGTGTGTTCTGCTACTACCCTTTTGTTCTATCTAGATATTACAAAAAATACCTATAAGACAAGATTGTAAATCACCAATTATAACTATAAGAAAACCATATCGTGCCGCCACTACTGCAACTATTAGTAAGTGGATGAAACAAATTCTAACTAATAGTGGAATAAATACTCCCAAATTCACATCACACAGCACAAGGCATGCTTCTGCATTAAAAAAAAAAAAAAAAAAAAACCTCTGAAATGGGTTTTAATATTGACGTTATAAGAATAAGCAGCTGGTTGGACCACAAATTCCTCAACTTTGCTTGCTTTTATTATGAGACCTAGATATATGAGATGAGATAGTTCATCATCATCATCATCAGCCTATTAATGTTCCCACTGCTGGGACACAGGCCTCCTCTCTATGAGGAGTGATTCTAAATTCTAGTGCTTTTGCACGAGCAGTGTTTTATATAGTCTCTGTAATATAGAACACACTGCTTGTTATTGTTGGTTGATTAAATTTAATGTTAATGGTAACTGTCTGATTAAAGTAATTAAGCTCATTATAAGATTATCATGACACAGGTTGTTGAGTTAGAGAAGATTTATGTTATGTTACCTTTTATTTAAATAAATGTGTAATTAGTACCTAAGTAATGATAATCAGAATAGTATGTTAGGTTGCATTGTTCAATGATTATAAGATGTTGACTAGATTACCAACACAACTTTCTTATTTGAACATCTACAAGTACTAAATGAGGACGAGATTACGGAGCATAATTATATAGATCGGACTAACTTACCTAGTGACGTCCGATCCTTAATTATGTGAAGTAATCTCGTCCTCATTGTATCCCAACCCTTCCCAGAAGATCAGCCTACTTATATGTGCTTTAAAGTGTCTTATCTACACCCCTTTTTAAAGTTGTGTTGACTACTGTATCGGGACTACGATAGATAACCGTATCGGTCATCTTGAAGTCCCGATCATATGCTTTGAAAGAATGAGTTGACAGATGTCAGGACAGAGCGCGCCAAGACGGGACCACAGACAACATTTTCGTTTTGATGAAATCGATTCATCTTTAAAAAAATGTGATAGCGAGTTAGCAAGAAGTGCAAACTACAAGTACTAAATGAGGACGAGATTACTTCACATAATTAAGGATCGGACGTCACTAGGTAAGTTAGTCCGATCTATATAATTATATGCGATAAATGTATGAATATGGTTTCGGTCATGTGGTTTCCACGGCTGGCGCGAAAATGCCAAAATCTGGAGGCAACCTGTGTTTCGGCAATAATGCGTGAAATGGTGGCTTCCAAGTGCTCAATTGTTTCAAATTTCGTCAAGCGTCAAAAATTATGATGTTCAGATCGTTACCATCAACAGTGAGCAGTATTGAGACATAATTACTACATAGGTACCTAACTTTCCTTGCCTCAATTCCAAGGCATTAATGTTGCAGACATGTGGTTTCAAAGTAGGACCAAGTCCATAGGTCAAAATGTGAAGAATGCACATGTCCATGATTTATCACTTGAGTGGCAAAAGGAAGGTTTCTTAAGTTCCTTGATGGTAAACTAGATGCTACTTAAATGTAAAAGCGAGCGGAGCGAGCTCGAAAATTTTTGTATCCTGAAGTCCTGCTAGGTATAAATTGAAGGAACTTGAGGCCCCTCAGATCGTGGGGCCCGTGCCCAGTGCCCACGGAAAAATGGCCCTGATCATGCCATCTAGGTACTTCGTGGTCAACCGTAATTTCTAAGTGCAACGACGACGACCGCTTCGGATCGTCCAATGAGAAACAAATCAAAATAAATAAATAAACAGGTTTTGCCCACCGTATAGCTTCAGAAAAATAAAGGATACCTAATCAAAATAAGGTAAGTAGGTATTTTTAGAAAGCAACACAAGCGTCTCGCCCGATCCTCAGTAAACATAATTATAGTACCAGGTCAGGTATCAATGCCGTATTTTGTTTACTTTATGATCAATGTATACCGAATTATTACCTATAAACCCATCTTGGATGTAGAGACTTGCGTTTCTCGCAAGCATCGTTATTGCAACCAAATTTTTTCGTAAGTAATTAGCGATCGAAAGTTTGCGATTTTGACGTTAGGGTGTCTATGTCGAGACTGGGCGGATATATAGGTAGGTAATGATTCGGTATACGCTGATACCTATATTGATCATATAGTAAACAAAATACGGCATTGATACCCGTTATCGTGGCCCATATTGATACCCATTAATAAACTAACTTACGACATTATTAATATTCCTCACTTTCAGATATTTATCAGTTGTTGTGTAGTGACTACGCGTATCTTGCCTTCTTGAGACTGCTAAGGTTAGTTCAATATTATTCTGTTTTTCGCAGTTTAAATGATGTAAAGTAATCATTTCTTGAGCGATTCCAGTTCGTTCATAGTTCAATGCAGGTTCTTTGTAAAAAAAAAACATGCTTGTAGCGTGTAGCGATAACAGCGATTTGTTTTCCTCAATGTTTTTATGTGTTTTTCAACTTTGTACCTAATTTTTTAATGTATTAGGCACGTTTCCACCAGAGGTGAGCAAGGAAGCGTAGCAAGGGTTGTATGTGAAACTAACCAATAATATCGCTCCTTTTTCATAGCTTGAGCTTGAGGTAATCTAGCTAAGTCATTAGTTCGCTCATCTCTGGTGAAAACGCAGCCTTAACCTGGAGATTTGCCTACCACACCCACGGTTAGTACGTCTCCATACCCCTTACTCTCTAGTGAGCAAGTTGCTCACGAGTTTCATACGCACTTTTTCAACACACTTGCGAGTAACATAGATACCTACATCGTTTTACCACACAGCAACAAATGCGATACAAACAACATATGAAAATTATAGGAAAATGACGCGCAAGATTTGTTTTTTTTTGCACGCGCCAAATGTAAGGTGATTGATTACGTATATTATATACACCCTACTTCTAAATTATAAAATGCAAATATTTTATAACAAATTATTGTGAATTATAAATAATTTGATAATAATAAAATAAATGTTTTTTCGGCTTAATTAGGTACACATTTATTTATTCCGAAAATGTAAATACATTTTAAGCGGCATAAAACCTCGATAGTTAAAAAACAAAAAAAGTATTAATAATAATAATGTAGGGTATACACCTAATATATAGTTTAATTATTTGTATTGTATATAACACAACACAAAACATTTACATACAAACAGATTTATTTACGTGTATTTATAATAATCATTTTATTATCAGGCAACTAAGGCCCATAGGTAAAATACACAAAATAATAATTAACAACAATTATATACTAATACATATTTTTAACCATACGAGACTAAAACTATACACGCAACGTTGTCGGCGTCGTGTTTTGCTGCGATCGCGTAACCGCCCTTGGAAACGTCGATATACGACACCCTTCGGCCAAAAGTCCTCCTTCATGCAGGTCTGCAGATGGTGGGTTGGAACTCGTACCACGAATGACTTAAAGTTGATGTTGTGGCGCAATTCCAACCTTTCGACCCTCTGAGTCCAGTGGGTCTTCACTTTCAAATACTGCACCACTTCCTCAGTTGTAGTGGAGTGATGCAGATGTGAAATGTACAGCTGCGTCGTAGGCACAGCAGGACGCAGCAGCATGTTGGGTCCACTCGGTGCGGTACCGCACAGGTTACGAGGACAGGGCTTCTTCTTCTTCCTCCTTTCCACTTTAGTGAAGCCCTCTTCATCAACTTGGCTCGTTCTTGGCACGGAGCTACGGACCGCAGCCTGGGCTGGTTGAGCGCCCATTTTCATTTTTTTTAAATTAAGTACCCGGTTAAGGTGAATGCTCCAGGGTAGCCCGCGAAATTCAAATTTTCTTACGGTTTTTGCAATTTGCAGGCCAGTGCTAGGTTATATGTTGATTAAAATATTATTCGCAGCTGTAAGACGTATCATGTAGTTATAGAATTATAATCATCAAAATTATTAATACAACCCTCCAAGTTCATAAAGGTGCAGGAATGACTTTGACCTCGAAAAAGTAATTTTTCCACCTTTAAATACTAACAAGAAATAGTACATTACGATATTAGTGCGTTAAGATGGTTATAACATGCGAGGCGGAATTTCAGCCCGAGCCGAAGGCGAGGGCGTAATTGAGCCGAGCATGTTATAACCAATACGCACGTATATTGTACGACGTTTTTTAACACATTTGCGAGGAAACAGAAAAAAAAATATTCACAATACAAGTACAAAGAAAAGAAAATTTGAGAAAAATGGCGCGAGGATTATTTTCTGCCGTGGCTGCGTGAAAATGTTGGCATAGACGCTAGAGCATGCAGCGTTTAAGTTTTTAAATTACCGAATTAACTGTTTTTATTTTATTTTAAATAAACTTAATCTGTGAATGCACACTGTTGCTTGCCCGCCATTTAAACAGCGCGCTAACGCTGCCTACTGACTGGCGCCGCGCCGCGCGGCGATTAGTGCGAAATTTGAATAGCAACAGCGCGCTGCTCACTAGCTGGAGTCGTGCGGCGGCGATCAGTTCCATATTTGAAATGGCAAATAATACTGTTATGGAATTTGTATGGACTATAATATAACTTAACTATTTGCTTTGGTAACACACGCGTTTTTTATGACCCGCTTTACATATTTAAAACCGGTGGAATTACATCAGCTTTACGAGCAAGGGTGTTAAAAATACTTTTTCAACCCATTTGCTCGTAAAGTGAGCCTTATTACATCGTTCTTAGGGCCTTATACCGAACTATAACACACGTGCATAAAAATATTACAAACTAGTACATAATCCCTACAATGTTAAGATAATCCTAACTGCAAATTATAATTATGCGAGTAAACAGAGCATTTTCAATTTAATCGGGTAATAGTAACAGTTTTTTTGTAATTGTAACAACATGAGGTTTTATGCCGCTGAAAATCCATTTACATTTTTGGAATAAATAAATGTGTACCTAATTAAGCCGAAAAAACATTTATTTAATTATTATCAAATTATTTATAATTCACAATAATTTGTTATGAAATATTTGCATTTTATAATTTTGAAGTAAGCTGTATTATAGGGCGCGTGCAAAAAAAAAACTTGCGCTCCATTTCCCATAATTTTCATATTTTGTTTGTATCGCATTTGATGCTGTGTGGTAAAACGATTTAATGCAATACATGTTTGTTTTTTCCTCACAAGTGTGTTGAAAAAGTGCGTATGCAACTCGTGAGCAACTTGCTCACTAGACACTCGGCTGATTTACGCCCTCGCCTACGGCTCGGGCTGCAACCCACAGCCTCGTGTACCTATAATGTGCAACTTTGTTCACTTATATCATAATATTTAGATTTCAATGAAAGTAGTAAGTACCACAATACTTACGAGGGTGTTTTCAGCAACCTACATTTATTAGAAAATCATAAATTCTATTACAGATGACACTACGGTGGGGTATCGTGACAGCTGGCCGGATTAGCCATGACTTCGTCAACGCATTCAACTCGTATCCTGACAAGGATAATCAGGAGATAGTTGCAGTGGCTGCTAGGAATACGAAAAGAGCTGCGGATTTTGCAAAAACACATCGCATTCCGAAAGTTTTCGATTCTTACGAGACATTGGCAAAGAGCAAGGATATTGGTACTTACCTACATTTTGTTTAAATGTTAGGAACCTCACAGGAGGGAGAGAACCTCACAGCGTCCCGGACGCCGCGTGAGACGCCCCGGGCGTCGGGGGCCACCACATGGCCCCCGGCCACCGTAGGCGCGGGCCTGTGGACGGTGGGCTATGGGCTAGCTCGCCGTCCGTCCGTCTCATGACGACAGGCCGTGTCGACGGCGCGTTCGTTTTCCGCGCCTCAAAGAGAGTCAGCAAAAGGAAGGGGTCCGCAAGGACCGATGCCTGCCGGGTTTGCGGGACTGTTCGAAAGAGATACCGTGGCCCCGGAACAAAAAGGGCGGTGAAGGAACATGGATGGGTTTTAGTCAGTAAAAGTCTGACACTCCCTCCTGCTCCGCCCAGAGCGGGAGAAGTCATTTGATGATTTCCCATCCGAAAAAAAAAAAACAGGTAGAACGTAGAAGCATGCGATGCGACCTATTCAGGGTAATAATACTCTAAGTCGGTTTATTTATTTATTCACCTACCTATGGCATTGGCCTAGGAAGCCTATTTTTTACCTCGATAAATTAAATTATGTTCACAGTATTATCACACAAAAGATTGTGTAAAGTGTGCTAATGAATTACATAATACCTACGAGTTATCAATGTATCATACCTACCAAATATGTAGGTATATATATAAACGTTTCAGTGATAAATTGAAAGTAACTTACCTATACATTCTATAGTTACCTACGTAGGTACTGCACTGAAATTGCGTTAGGTGCTTACGACGTATTTTGTTTTCAATCCTTCACAATCAACTTAATTTACATACTGAACTGTACCTACCTATTTAATTTGCCATTATTCATGCATGATGAATATCATGAGGTGGGCAGTCGGTCAGGTGCACATTTCTTGAATGTGACATTACTATAAGTATAGGTAGGTACCTACAGGGTGTAAACAACCTCATTACGAAGCCGTCAACCAAGCATTCTGTAGGTACACGTGTGAAACGAAGTAACTTTACTTACGAAAAAATTATTGCTGGGAAACGACTTTTTTTTTTGGGGTGAAAAATCATGTTTTGTGGTAGAACTCAATGTAACGCACTCAAAACATTGTGCTGATGGATGGATTTAATAGTACGGGGGTCGTGGAGTTGTTTAAAGTTGTTTAAAAATCTTACATTAAAAATGTATTAAAAAAAAAACTTGTCAAAATGTTGGAAATTTGACCCCCAATATCTCCGTAACTAGAAGGTTCCCAGCTATGGTGTAGAACAAGAAAATGATCGCAATGACGAGGAGAACAAGTGCCTTTCGGCTTCGTTAAGAGGTGTTTTATACCCTTTAGATTCGCTATGGGTTATAAATTAATGTAATTTGGTGCACTCAGCAGGTTTTTGTTTGTCAACATTGCCTGTTGGTTATGTAGAGTCAATATTTATTCTTAATTATGTCGTGAATTATTAGGTACCTACCTATGTCAGTCCGCCAGCCAGACGCAGTTGAATTTCAGTTGATTGTCTCATTACAAAAGGTTCTTTTTCTTATGCAGATGTGGTCTACATTGGATCATTGAACTCCGAGCACTACGAACTGTCAATGCTCTTCCTTCGTAACAACAAACACGTGTTGTGCGAGAAACCCTTCTGTCTGAATGCTAAACAAACCCGTGCTGTGATAAGCTTTGCGAAGGAGAAGGCTCTATTTGTAATGGAAGCTGTGTGGACTCGCTTCTCCCCTGCTTATGCCGATTTGGAGAGGGATATTCAGAACGGAAAACTTGGCGACGTAAAGTTCATTGAGGCTGACTTTGGAATTGTTAGTCCGAATGATAGAACCACCCAGTAAGAGACACTTTAAATTAATCAATCAATCATTTATTTTGTGATTGTGAAACAGGTATGGTTACAGATAGTATCATTATCTGCCTAGCCTTTTCCCAACTATGTTTAGGGTCGGCTTCCAGTCTAACCGGATGCAGCTGAATGCCAGTATTTTACATGGAGCGACTGCCTATCTGACCTCCACAACCCAGTTAGTACCGAGTAAAACGATCGTTAATTACAGATATTATATACCTACTGTCTAAAATATGTGCACTATGTTTTGCCAATACCTATATGGCGGACAAAATTAACATAAAAAACAGGCCAAGAGCGAGTCGGACTCGCACACCGAGGGTCCCGCACAAACTTTATTGAATGAAAGGTAAATTGCGGTTTACGATTTATGACGTATTAAAAAAAACTACTTACTAGATCTCGTTCAAACCAATTGTCGGTGGAAGTTTACATGGTACATCATATATTTTTTTAGTTTTAGGACACACATTTTACCACTTTAGAAGTGTCTCTCGCGCAAACTATTCAGAACAGAAAAAAAATATATTAAAACCTCAATATCATTTTTGAAGACCTATCCATACCCCACACGTATGGGTTTGATGAAAAAAAAAATGTTGAATTTCAGTTCTAAGTATAGGGAACCCCTAAAATTTAAGTATTGTTTGTTTTTCTATTTTTGTGTGAAAATCTTAATGCGGTTTACAGAATACATCTTTTTACCAAGTTTCAACAGCATAGTTCTTGATAGTTTCGGAAAAAGTGGCTATGACATACGGACGGACAGACAGATAGACATGACGAATCCATAAGGGTTATTTTATTTGCCATTTGGCTACGGAACCCTAACAAGCAACTACAACAAAATGTGGCATGTCAATAGATTACAAAAGAAAAATGATAATTAAATTTAAAATAAGCACTTAATAAATGTCAGTTAGATAAATAAATCTTTACAATTTTACATAAATAATTCATAGTTATTTAGTCAATAAATAAAATCATAAGTGTTTAATTGGGAAGTCGGAATAGTCATTACCTACCTCTGTTTATCAGTAGTAAATTCAGTTATGGAGTGTAACATCTTTCTAAAATGAATTTAAACAAAGACATCTTAGAGGATCCCAGACATTCTTTATTTCTAATAGTTGCTGGTATAATATGTATTAAATATTTTTGGGGCCATGGCTAGCGCTTTAATTTATGCATAGGTATTTGTCATATCTACGGCTGGGCGGTTGACAGACTTGGTAGAAATCCCTTCCCCTAAGTATCTAAATAACTAGACCGTTAATGGGGAAGGCTTGTCAAAGCTGATTGTAGATGGCGCGTTCATAGCTTAGACCCAATCTGACCAATGAGGTCAAACTATTTTGAAATCTAAAATGACATTGACAAATTTTCAGCCAATGACGATATTTGGTTCATCAGATGATCTTTCTGGCTCTTAATCTCTATTTCGGACTTAAACTAAGTACCTGAGTATGGACACTTTGGTTAAGTCAGGTAGATAAATGCCGAAACAAAATAATCTTCCTACATTTTTGAAACCGTTTCAATGGAAGGAAATGGAATGGAATGGTTTTTATGGAAGCTTCTATGCAAGACGACATAATTTGAGCAGTAGGTAGGTATACATACCATTACACCTAGATTATAAATTATCTAGATAACATCTAGATCATTATCCTGTTATATCTAGTTTACATAGCTATATGGCATATTTTTTCCTTTGACTTATTTGGTATTTACTTGGATCCATTGTGTGACTTTTAGTCGCCTATCTATTGTTATGGTAATATTATCCAATTGTTATGTTTAATATTTAACTGAGACGTAGGTACACGTGCCTATTGTTAGGCACGCTTGACTTTGCGTCAACAGTGCACATAATTATGTCGTCATCGAACACCATTTAAAATGATTTCAGTATAAAAGAATATGGCGGAGGTGCTATGCTGGACGTAGGCGTGTATGTGCTGCAGCTACCACAATTTATATGGAAAGAAGAGCCCAAGAAGGTGACAACTGTCGGCAGTTTGTATGACTCAGGAGTGGACCTAACAGAAACGATTATCTTAGAATATGAGGGCGGCAAGCGGGCGGTACTCAACATTCACACTCAGCTCGAGTTCTGGAACAGAGCGACTATTTACGGGACTAAAGGTCGAGTCACGGTAAGGATAGCCAATGAACCAAGCCGGATAATCGTTAAAGTTCATTATCTTGTGGTAATTTAGCTGGTTTATCTGGAATGGTCTTTGCTGTCTAAGATATTTTTAAAGCAGATGATATCTGCAACGGTATCGGTATCGGTTCTGGTATCGTTTTCTATAACTTAGGTAACTACGTATAACTGTCTCGCAGCTATCGGTGTTTCTATAAACAAAGTTAGTTTGAAATATCCTATCCTCGTCACCTACCTGTCACTTGATTCATAGAAAAACTAAAGAAAGCTTTGCTGTGACGTTTTGTTTCTAACCGTCTGTAATGTCAAACAGACAGAGATAGCAACCTACCGAAACCGAACAGTAAGTTATTGAAAATGACCGTTAGAAGAGTTGCTATCCAAGATAGAGAGCTGAAAAGAACTTTTAATTATACTACACGACTTCACGATTTCACGGTTACGTCACGTTATTATTTATTGAAGACAAAGTTAAAATTTGCCTGTGCACATAGGAATTCGGTATTTGTACTGGTTCACTTGCACTCATGTACGAACCGGATCATAACAAGCAATGCTGCTCGTCCTAAGTTTCACAAAGAAAAGGAAGCTGGCAACGTTACAATCTCCAAGCTTCTTTGCGACAACCCTAAGCCTATCGACTGAAACCAAATACCTGGGTATCATTTTGGACAAACAGCTGAACTGGGCAAAACACACTGATTACATCATCACAAAAGCCAGAATAGCCCTATGGCAATGTAAGAGACTCCTCGGGAGAAATTGGGGCATAAGGCCCAAAATACACCACAGTTATCCGACCAATCACTACATACGGTTCTTTAGTTTGGTGGCCCAGGACCAACCTAAGTACGACCCAAAAGGATCTCGAGAAACTACAAAGATTTGCCTGCGTAGCAATCATCGGCAGCATGAGAACTTCCCCCACTGCTGCCTTACAGGTGATGTTGGGGCTACCACCCCTTCACCTCGTCGTAAGAGAGGAGGCTGTCATAGCTACTTTCAGGTTCAGAAGTATCCGGTACCCTAAACAATGATATCAGAATCAAACACACACGCATCAGAGAAGATGCAATCAAAGAATAGCCGATGATGGCATTACCCATCGACAGAACCCTGAAGACCCACTGCTTCCAAAAACACTACAACATAGAGCTCATAGAGGAGTTGTGTGACTACTCAGGTACAAGAGAGCTAAGGATTTACACTGATAGATCTAAAACGACGACGGGGCGACGACGACGATGGGACAGGCGTCGGGGTGTTCTCCGACGACATAAACATTAAGACATCCAAACCACTTGGAATGCTCAACTCTGTTTACCAAGCAGAGTGTGTAGGTATTATCCAAGCGGCACACGCTGTAGAGGCCAGGGGAGGTTACGGATACCAATATTCGAATACTCTCCGACAGTGCCTCAGTTCTTCAATCCCTAAAGAGTAATCAGATCACGTCAAGAACTCAATACTAACACTAGAATGCCACAAGGCCCTAGAACGAATCACGATACTAAATCACAACACGGTAACGCTACAATGGATTAGAGGTTACAGTGGATCACTTGGAAACGATGCGGCTGACGAACTTGCCAGAAGAGGGACCATCACAAAACCCTACGGACCCGAACCCATTGTGCCCATTCCTTTCAAGCAGCTAAGAAGCTGGTTAAAGGATCACACTCGAATACAAGCGGAGAAATGGAGGACCTCGACACCAGGATGTAGGCAATCCAAGGAAGCTATGCCATCCCTGGATACAAATCTGACCAGGCGCCTTCTGTGCCTGGGCAGAGATAGCCTGCGTCTGGTGGCGGGGACCATCACTGGACACTGTTCACTGAATAAACACTTCCACACCCTAGGAATCACTGACAGTCCCCTGTGCAGAGCATGCATGGGGGCGGAGGAAACGGTGGCGCATGTGCTCCTTGACTGCACAGGCAAAATAAAAATCAAAATCAAAGCATTTATTTCAAGTAGGCCAGTTACAGGCACTTTTGAATTGTCGAAACAAAGATGAAAATTAAATGTAGCTACAGTCCCAGTCACAAGACATAAAAACTGTGAAAGTACTGTAGTTGCCCATTCCCTAGCATAGATCTCTATGGAGAAGAACGGGCAAGAAACTCCTTGGACACTCTTTTAAATCAAAATATTGTTACAAAATCTTGGTTACTCATTCATGTGAGAACAATGTAGCAAGATGTGCACGTTAAAAGTGTCCATAGTAAAAACAAAAAACAATTCAAAAATAAACATTCAAATAAGCCATGGCAACTAAAAGATGACCAGTCAGTCACAACTGACAGCGCCCGTTCACGAACATGACGCATGGATCAGCACCTTTCAACTCAACCATTTTGAAGGGAACTGAATGATCCGACACACGCGCCACCATCAGCGAGACATTAGAGTGAGCGTGACATACTCTCAACCGCCAGGGCACATTCAAGTCAAGAAAAGACGTAGGATTTCAGTGAATGGTAGCTTTCTAGTACATAGTACTCACACAATATGGGCTATGCGATTATATAATACTAGAGATTGATTCTATACAATGCAAAGACAGTTGTACAATCTTCAGCAGCTCCAACAATTATAATTTAATGCTATCAATTTATGCGCCCCTGTCCATGTGGAGCAGGACCAGCATTGAGCCACGCATTTTTATCAGCGATATAATCGCCCAACTTGTAATAAGCTTGCTTACATAGTTTGCGTTTGATGCATGTTTTAAATTTCGTCTCGTTCAGTTCAAGAATACTTTGTGGAATTTTATTATAGCATCTCAAACAGTACCCCATGAAAGATGAGTCCACTTTAGCGAGTCTGAAGCCTGGCTGAACTAGTTGGTCCCTATTTCTAGTACTGTAATTATGTCTGTCACTTCTTTTACCAAAAAGATGCAGATTTTTTCTGTCGTACATTATGTTTTCGTAGATGTACTGACAATGTACCGTCATGATGCCAATATCCTTAAACAGTTCCCTTAGAGAATCGCGCCTACGAAGATTATATATGGCTCTGATGGCTCTTTTTTGCAGAATAAATATAGACTCAATATCTGCAGCCCGTCCCCATAGCAAAATGCCATAAGACATTATTCTATGAAAGTAACTAAAATAAAACCCGTCTAGCGGTATCTACTTCAGTAAATTGACGAATTTTTCTAATAGCATATGCTGCTGAACTTAGACGCGCCGCAAGGGATGTTAAATGAGAACCCCATTGTAGCCTTGAATCAAGCGTAATCCCCAGGAAAACCGTTTTATCTACGAATTCAAGTTTCTCTTTATTTAATATTATTTCACAATCACTACTTTTAACATTGGCTATAGCAAATCTTATGCATTTAGTTTTTTTTTCATTTAATACTAAATTGTTTGCTGTGAACCAATTATGGACCTGAAGTAGGGCATTATTCACGTCATCTAGATTTTGGGCCCGTCTATTTATCTTAAAAATAAGGGAAGTGTCATCAGCAAACAACACCATATTTTGAGGTTGGTTTTTCAATAAATAGGGTAGATCATTTATATACGCGAGAAAGAAGAAAGGACCCTATATTGAGCCTTGCGGAACCCCATTTTTACTTTTAAACCCTGTGAATTAACACCATTTATTTGAACACGTTGTTGTCTATCACTCAAATATGATTTTACCAAACTAAGTGTAAGTTGACCTAATCCGTAATGCTCAACTTTCAAAAGTAATGTGTCGTGGTTTACGCAATGAAATGCTTTGGAAAGGTCACAAAATATTAAAGGCGTTACCAAGATTGGCGAGGAGACCCTGGGAACACCAGAATCCCTTGCAGAGGCCCTGAGGAGACCGACAAGTTTGATCTGCTTCTGGAGGGAGGTGGGCTGGTTGGAGTAATCGGCCTCCTAACCTAACCTAAACCCCATGATATAATAGATAGAAGCAATGCCGCTTAGCGGCAATAAAAGTCATTAATGCCAATTACCTAAGTGGCGATAGTAGCCTTTTACTTCTTATTGCGGCCTTTACATGGGGTGCTACGTTTTTGCTTAAAAACTTCTTAAAAACTCTTCGCAGTTGGAGCAGCCCTTCCATTTCCCCCACATAGTGATTGGCGTAGATGGCGAAACAAGAAACTACCAGCTACATTCATCAGAGCTGCCATACAATTTCACAAACAGCCCCGGATTGGTCTACCAAGCGCTCGAGGTAGCAAGATGCATCAGAGCAGGTAATCTTATAACCTTATTGTTATTATCTAGTACCTACCATAATCTTATTTATATTATAGTTTTAACTTTAGATAAGATATTTATTGATGTATTAACGTTATCAAGTTAACGTCATACAATGACGATGTTGATCGTCGTACAAATATTTCGACGGCTAATGGCACATAAGGCGATAAGGACACAATTACCGCACACAGTCGGCATGTCGATAGCGTAGTTTCATGCAGGTTCATCTGCATAATTATTACGTACTTACCCACTTTTAAGCCTCCAATCAGTAAACTGGTTTGTTAGACCTAAAATTAAAAATAATCGCAGTGACTTTGACGAGCTCTCCCAAAGTTTCGTGATACCTACCGCATTGAGTAGGATCTATCATCTCTCATCCGACACTTTAATTCTACCGGGTGGTTACCCGGTAGAATGAAAGCATGCATGCTCCATGAGACTCAAATTCCTTCAATATCAATGTACCTTAACCTACAGGGTGAATTTTCCAAGTGGTCGTGGTTAGCCAAATCCGGAACTATGACAAACAGCGAAAAATACTCAAAGGAGTTTCAAGCCCGATTTCGATGAAAACTAAAACGTAACATAATAATTGTGTTTTTGTAAAATCTAAACCTATTCTAAGCCAGGAATCAAGCCCGTTCATTTTGTAAAAAGTAACACTCTTTATTATTACACCATCGAAAGTTTCGCTAATAAGAATCACATTCAGAAAAGTAATAACTACTCATTACGGCAAAATAAGAGCTCATTTTTTTACCGACTTTGATAAGTACACACATCAAAAGTATCTAGGGATCAACATATATTTTTGCAATAACTTTTCTCCTGATTGATATTAATTAAAATTTTCTTTAAGGATTCATCAAATAAAGTGTTTTCGTTTGTCACAGTAACGATAAACCAAGTCACCTTTGCATTAATAAAGAAATTTGCCATTTTCCTAATAAAGGGATTTTTGACATTTGAACCACTAACATTAAAGTTCGAAAAAAAGACTGAAATAACAGTTTTCTTTAAAATTTTATTGGGTAACTTAAACAATTAATAATCCGTGTTTCTACCGCGAACACTAACAACACAAGAACATCGGTTTGGCATACTCAAAATGAGTTCATCCAAATCACGCTGTGGAATGGCCGCCCATGTTCGTTGCAACAACAAAAAAAGGTCTTCTTGCGACTGGATACCCTCCATATTCGGCAGAGCTCTTCTCTGTAGCATATCCCATGCATGCTCAATCGGGTTCAAGTCTGGCGACTGAGCAGGCCAGGGCAGGACATTGATGTTAGCTGCGGCGAGAGTCTGTCTTACAACTCTTGCGGTGTGCGGTCGTGCATTATCATGCATTAACTGAAATAAGGGACCGATTTGCACTTGTAGAGGAACGATGACGTCTGATACAATCGTCTCAGCATAAATTTGAGCGTTGAGGTTGCCTCTGATCCAAATCAACTCAGTTCTTCCGCCGATCCAAATACCCGCCCATACCATGATGGTTCCACCACTATAAGGATGGACTTCCTGGCAGGATTTTAATCGCTGTTGGCGTCCAGGGGTTCTCCAGTGTCGTATACGTCTTGTATCCGGTCTCATACCAAAACGAGACTCATCAGAAAAGCACACGAAACGCCATTGTTCTTCTGCCCAATTTCTGTGTTCAAGAGCCCATTGATATCGAATCCTACGATTGTGCATTGCTATAGGTGGTACCCGTAGCGGTCTTCGGGAATGAAGGTTCACTTCATGCAAGCGGTTTCTGACTGTTTGGTCGCTAATTAAGTTCCCTGAAGAGTGATGAAGCCTCACGGCTAACATCATGGCGGTTATTGTTGGAGCTCTTCGAGTTAAGATTTGAATGTATCGGTCTTGTCTCCGTGTGGTGCAGCGATACCGTCCTCCATGGCGCTCAGCCACGGTACCAGTGCTTCGGTAACGTGTCCAAAGTCGACTGATAACACTCTGACTTGTATTCAGAGCTAAAGCTACAGTACGTTGCCGGGAACCAGCTTCTATCATTCCCACGGCTCTGAGCATTTCTTCCCTGCTTAAATGACGTCGCCGCTCCATAATAACGTTGGTTTTAATCAGTAGTAGGGAAACAGTAGCACTAATAATGTCTTCAATGCGTTGTATGTTTTTATAGGGAAAATATTGACAGCTTATTTTCATCTTTTACTCGAATTTGATTGAGAGTTCCTGATTCAAATTATGAAATGCACCAAAAAGGATCCATATAAATTTATAAAATCATAAATTTATTACAAAGCCACATCTCAATCTCAAGAAATCCGCATAAAAATGCTTGATCCCTAGACATTTTTGATGTGTGTATGAGACAGTATGCAATAGTAGTAGTAGGTACCTACAATGGAACGTCAAACAAAACAATTATTGGCGCCAATTGACTTGTTAATTCTAATTTCAATTGCTTAGAATGTTTTTTTTTCCTTTTTCTGTGGCCTCTAATCGCGAAGAGTTAATTCATTCTGTATAATTACGTTGGAGAAAATTGTGCGGGAAGTTCTTCCGGGGATAAATTGCAGTGTGAGAGCACGTAAGCTGAAATAATGGAATGTGCATTATAAATACCTATCATACTATAGTTATTTTAGATATAAGCACGTCGATTCTTATTCGATCTGGCTTGAAAGTACCTACCTACTAAATTGAAATTAATTCAACAGTATAATATCTACCTATACCTACATAATCTTATTGATGTGGGCAAGATAATTTTTTTGAGGGCTTCTAAATTTATGAAGGCATAGTAAGGCATCAGTTTTTGAAAAGAGATTTTTTTGCGCCAGTTTTTGGCGCCAACACAAGTCACTCTAATATCTTGGATTTGTGTTTGGGGGAGGGGGGGATGAACAGTGCCAGCCTGGGCTCGTAAGCTAGCAAAACAACTATATTTTTAATTGGGATAAAAGCGGGTAAGAAATTTCTCGAAACATACGCAAGCAGCATTTGTTACAGTAACCCGAGCGGAGCGAGCGCAAAATTACACGATTCTGTTTTGTGTTGTCCACCAGAATCGGGACAAACTGGCTTGTTGACCGGGACACAGTGTTCTGTACCGGGACGTATGGCAGTCCTACCTAATAATATAACCTTTCTAGATTAAGTTCCAGTGTTAAAAATAGAGTTGGCTAGAATAAATAAAAATAAACTGTTTTCAGGACTGAGCGAATCTCCCCGCATGACCCACCGGGAAAGTATCAACTTGGCCATACTTGAAGACACGGTCAGAAAGCAGTTAGGTGTGCACTTTGATGCTGATGACAAGGAATACCCTTGAAAAGAGACGTCATTCATGCTGCCAGACCAAAAAAAAAAGTACCATTAAATTACAAAGAAAAAAAGAAATATAATCGTGTTTAAAGAATAGGTACCATGGGAGTATATTATGGCGGTGTATAATGTGTTATTTATGAAAGCAAGACTATTTTAACTACTCTTTCTTGTGACATTATACCTATGCGTTCTAAATACCTAAATTACCTACGTATCACCACTAGCCTATTAACATGTATGTTACAACGTACAATTCAAATTATAATAGGTCAGCCTGTCTAACTCGGAAATAATAATATTTGTTACTCATGAATAAAGATTTTTACTTTCGTATTGACTTTACTGCGTTTTCGTTTAGATTATCATTTTAAAGTACCTATAGAAAAGTAAGTTGTGCGCCATCTAGCGAGTAACAATGTAACGATTACAACGTCGAGGAGCCAATGGAGAGCACAAACGTAATGTCTTCGAAACGGAGCTACTGTGTAATGTTGACGTGGTTAAAGAATGGTGGACTAGATGGCGCTAGAGGTTTCATTACGCAACAAACTCGATAGTAGTTAGTAAACTCGACTGTGACGACTCGACAGCCAGGTATGATGGGTTTTTAAATATCAATGGGTATTATAGATAGAATAAATCATTGAAGCATCAGCGTTCACCCGCATGAAATAATAAATGGTATAAATGGCGGTTAATAATTTAAGTAGTAACTGCTTGAGCTGAAGCTAGTGGATGCAGTACCGGTTCCTTCTCAAGAACCAGGACTCGATTTTCGGTACTGGACTCGGAACCGGTATTTCCCGGGAAATCCGGTACTTACTACTTACGTACAAATGTTGCTATTAATTTATTGTATGAAAGGCACGTGTACGTGCAGAGAACGTACAGTTATGTAAATATCAGTTGTAAAATAAACTCATTAGAAAATTGTGTTGGCGTAGTTAATAAAATTATGTATTATTCGTAAATCTATTTACACATGTGACATTAATCGTCAGAACACAATCAAAACAGAATTTAAATGCTTTTTTGAGATCAATTTTGTAAAAATTATCAAACAGAACATAAATTCGAGGTATATTTTTAATTAGAAATAAGTATTTTTTCGTCACGTAATCACTTTGTTTTTTCCACTATAGAATAAGTCTTTTACGCCACATAATCGTGTGCGTACGCGCAGCGGAATGTTGTTGAATTTAAAGATTTTAATTATGCAGATATTTAGTGTATGACGTCGTATAATTGAGTATGGTAAAAAAAAATTTGTGCACGCAACCATTGTGGAGAAATTCACCAAAAACTGATTCCGCTGGGCGAACGTTGTCCTGGCGGAACTTTTTTTAATCCATAGACTTTAGAAGAAAAGAGATGTGTCCAAAAATTAGTGTGTATTTGTGTGTAATTGTGTATGTATGAATAAAACTAGTGCATGCATAAACTTCGGAGAAATTCAAGTTTCCGCTACGCGAACGTTTGGCCATTAGCTAGTTTTCATATAAAGCGCTTACATAGAGAACTGTAGATTTTTACATACGTTGTTTTGAATTTGTTTAAAAAACAGATTTAGAAAAAATCGTAGAGCTTAAAAGATAAAAATATAAACGTAAAATACGCTTATTAGGTCTTAGTTCTTAAAGTATGCACTTTGGGGTCTAGATTTTCACGTTTATACAAACCTTGTAAGTGTCTGCAACATGTTGCCAAGTATCAATGATGTTCCGTTAGTAACTAAAGAGTTATAGGACAAATTTACCATGAACAGATCACTGTTTACAAAGCAGTCAAATATCACGACGTTCTGAAGGAATTGCATGGTAATATGTATGTCAATAATTAGTGTATTCATTCAACTATTCTTATGCAAAATTTCATGTCATTAAATTCAGTAATTAAAGAAAAACAATTATAATACTGACGAAGCATCGAAAACCTACATAACCCGACCAAGTTCGGATGGCTACAAAAAAGCGGCCGTGCAATATATTTAGGTAACATCCCAAAATTTACAGTATAATACCGGTATTGAATTGGTATAGGTGATAACACAATTGTTGTTTCGATATAATTTATAGGTCATTTATTTTTGTACACCTACTTTTTTAATTGTATTTGACTATGACAGAAAGTAGGTACTATTTACGTAGGTACTTTATTTAAGTATGCGCTTGAGACTTGAGATATAATCTAAATATATTATTTAAGACAAATAAAATTCATACAGCTAATTTCTATTGAAGATTTCACGGATCAGGATTCTAACTATAGACCCCTTAGGGAAATTAAAAATTACATAATTAAGTATTATATGTAATTAAAAATATTTTTGTACGCAGATATTTAAATAGAGAAGTAATAATATAATAATTTATCATTTATTTTCTCTTCACAAAGCTGACTTAAAGTAAAAATGTACAAAATAATGTCTCAGCTGTATTCAGCCTTTGTGAGAGACTGGTGCCTGATGTAGGTTTTTGGGAAAAACCTGTGTTACAGGTCACCAGGCCCCTTTCAGGCTAGAATTAGCTTACAGAGATAACGTGTGAGAAAGACTATGCATAACAATATTAAAAACAAAGTAAAAGATAAACAATATGAATAACAAAGGCATAAGAAGTAATAACAATAAAAGAATTACTAACCTACAATCTTGCAGAAGTTGTGGAGTCATGTGTGTGAGTGTGCATGTATCTAGAGTGAAGTGTTAGACTTGTAAGAGATGTATGTGTGTAATTCGGATGAGTAATGTATGAATAAGGGTGAGTAAGTGCAGCGAGAGTTGTTTTAAAATAGTAACAAAATTGTAAAGCGATTACGAGGTGAGAAACAGTTTGTATGTGTGGGGATGGTCAAAATTAGTTTTATTTCAGAACGGTCAAGAGATTCTCAGTTTTTGGTAATCAAGGGTCTTTAAGTATTTTTTTATTTCTTTGATACAGATGGATCTAGTTTTTGAATATAGGTTTAGGGATTTATTCAACTTATTGTAAAGATAATGCCCAAGAAAGCAGTAGAATCTTTTAGGGGGTGTGGATTTGAATTGAGTTGTGGGACATACCCTACCCTTTCGCCGGTTGTCTTTAAGTAGTTTAGCGTCAAACTGCATCTCAGAATGTTTTTTTAAGTAGCGTGAGTAGTATAAACGTTTGTCTAACAGTGAGAGTGTCCCACTCTTTGTACAAGTCAGTAGTGGAAAAACGAGAGGGGAAACCAGCTCCGACCTTGAGTATGGCACGCTGTGCCCTTTCTACTTCGATGAGATGTGTTTTTGCGGCACCACCCCATGATATGATGCAGTAATCAATTAGTGATTGGCACTGTGCAAAGTAGACCATCTTAATGGTCTTTCGGTCGGCCGAGTGTCTTAGGGTTTTGAAAATGTATATTAATTTTCGCAATCTGGTCACAAGTGTCTCTATGTGTGGTTTAAAAGAGAGACATTGGTCAATAGTGACTCCAAGGTATCTAATATTCTCAGTCATTTCAAGGGAAGAACAAGAGCACTGAGTATCTTCAGTGCCGCAAGTGTGGGCAGTAATCGTTAAAGATGAGGGTGGGAGCAGGTTAGAAGAAGAAGTACTTGTTAATTGAAGATTTGTTTTTATCGTAGATAGTGGCGTTATTATTAAAAAAATATTTTTCATTCAAGAAATGCAATTGTTTTATTTTTTCCTAACGCTTGTGTACGCAACTGTACCATATTAATAAATACTATATTGGAAGGTTAAGAACGTTTCTTAGATATATGGCACGGCCGCTTTTTGGTAGCCATCCGAACTTGGTCGGGTTATGTAGGTTTTCGATGCTTCGTCAGTATTATAATTGTTTTTCTTTAATTACTGAATTTAATGACATGAAATTTTGCATAAGAATAGTTGAATGAATACACTAATTATTGACATACATATTACCATGCAATTCCTTCAGAACGTCGTGATATTTGACTGCTTTGTAAACAGTGATCTGTTCATGGTAAATTTGTCCTATAACTCTTTAGTTACTAACGGAACATCATTGATACTTGGCAACATGTTGCAGACACTTACAAGGTTTGTATAAACGTGAAAATCTAGACCCCAAAGTGCATACTTTAAGAACTAAGACCTAATAAGCGTATTTTACGTTTATATTTTTATCTTTTAAGCCCTACGATTTTTTCTAAATCTGTTTTTTAAACAAATTCAAAACAACGTATGTAAAAATCTACAGTTCTCTATGTAAGCGCTTTATATGAAAACTAGCTAATGGCCAAACGTTCGCGTAGCGGAAACTTGAATTTCTCCGAAGTTTATGCATGCACTAGTTTTATTCATACATACACAAATACACACTAATTTTTGGACACATCTCTTTTCTTCTAAAGTCTATGGATTAAAAAAAGTTCCGCCAGGACAACGTTCGCCCAGCGGAATCAGTTTTTGGTGAATTTCTCCACAATGGTTGCGTGCACAATTTTTTTTTACTATACACAATTATACGACGTCATACACTAAATATCTGCATAATTAAAATCTTTAAATTCAACAACATTCCGCTGCGCGTACGCACACCACATAATCACTTTGTTCCTTTCACTATAAGTATCATTAAACAAACATTAGCAAGACAAAACTATAATGCTTTTTCGAGATCAAGATACAAAAAATTATTAAATTCAACAAAATTTGAGGATAACAAACGTCATTCTTTTTAAAATAAAAGTAATGCAATAAATGAAACAAATCAAAACTCAACTTATATCTCTACTGTTTCATATTACCATTATTGTATAAAAAAGTGGTTTATTTAATAAGATTTTTCCTTATAAAGAAAAAAAGAAAGAAGATAATAAAGTTCCGAACGTATCGAAAGAACCGGGACTCCGGGATAAAGACCCGGTAGCGGACTGTTTAAAAAATCCCGGTATTTTCGGTACCGGGATTTCCAGGGAGCATGCCCTAGCTGAAGCTGTGCAGACTATCTATGCTCCTTTTTATCCTGATTGAGTCCCAAAACGTGCAATCAAAAGGAACTTAAAGATTTATTCTTTATTAATTGGAACTGGCTAATTCGGGGCATGAAGTTTTCACGCCTATAACTCGGAAAGGTCGGACTTTCGGAGGTGGTAACGATCCCGATTCCCGATATTGCCGTTTACCCTAAATTCTTTATAGGGTATTAAGTTTTGATGGAGTAGCAGTTTATGGAGGTTTACTGTCCCTGTTTAGGTAAAAAAATTGGAAGGAAATTTTTAATTTTAAGTGGTTCACATGTGCTTACCCCTTTACGGCGTACCGGTGTGATGTTATGTTATGAACTGGTGTAAACAATAGACAACCCAGATCTTTACCAAATTAAAATGGGACCACTCCGAGAAAGTACACCTCCCAAAAACTACCCAAATATGCAATACCAACAATGCCTATAAAATTTGAAGAGTTCTCTCTAATTCTCCAGGATCCCATCATCAGATCGTGACTTGATGATCATGCGAACACCTGGGAAGTAGGTACCCTTTCAAACAAAAAAAAACTTCTGATGAATTAAGAATCTCTTCCATTTTGAAGTCTGTTAAAAATATGGTATATCAGTTTCAGAAATAAAATCCTATTGATACAAACGAAATTCCGGCCTCATGAATAATAATAAGCAAAGCTACATTTAGCTACATACATACTTCTTACTGCTATCTATTTCCATCCAGTAACTCTCAAAGAGACAACACCTCATACATATTTCATGAATTCTAGAAGTTTTCTCGTGCGCTTCCTCAACTATTAAAAATGTTTCCTTGAACGCCATCTAATCGATCTAATTGCTGTGCGAAACTTTCCCCATGTTGTTTTCACAAACAATGGCTGCCGTGCATTAGATACGAAGGGACGGAAGAGAAGTCGCGTGACACACCGCGGCGCATCGTCGCGCCTCTGTCACCATGTCACTCCACACAACACTATTTTCATACTTCCTTCGTTCCTCGTTGTTGCCTAATACGGAGTAAAATATGCTTTTTAGGAAACTAGTGCACACGAACAAGGTAAAGGAGGTGCCTACTTACCGCCATACCAATCGCGGGTGCAACATGGAACAGGATCTTGTTTTTGTCAAGTGAAAAATCAAAAACTTTCCAGGAATACTAAAATACATAAACTTAATTTATTATAACCTTAAACACAAAAGGGAAACTAGCTAATAGGTGTCATGTGATATTACTTTCCTATCTTCTGGAGAAGAAACTGCCGATTCGTTTGAAATAGGGTCTACATACACATAGTTATTCAAATTGTGTTGATTATATTTCAAATCCTTGATCAACTTCATCACTTGGAATCGAAATTCGAAATTTTGCGCGGGATTCATCGATTTCATATCTGGTAAAATACTGAACAGGAAGTTCGCATCTGGATCGTTCGGCGATCTTTCTGTTGTCTCTTGAGTTGGTGATGGTTTAAGTGGCACCGGTGATTGGGGAGCAGCTGGTCGGGTAGCAGCCGGGCCTTGTTTTGCTTGTTTGTATGATGTGACTGTTGCGTTGTTGGGTTTAATTGTTGCTGGCGCGGGGTTAGATTCTGGAAGTTGCTGATTCTGAGGACTTTGGTCCTTTTTTTTCTTCTTGGCGCTTAAAAAGTTTAACATGTCCAAAAACGGTCTCTTACGACCTCTTTGTGATAGTAATTCAGGTGCATTTTTTGGGGTGTACTTCTTATTTTGTACTCGAGTGTGATAATCCCGGAGACCTTTCCATTTCTTTTGTAGATCTTTTACTGAAAATTAAACAAAGTTGGTACCTAAAATATATGTTTTGCTTGCGAAACATTGTTTAAAGCAATAATAAAATTGAGGAAGGAAGAGGTTTTTTGCCATACTTATAAAAAAGAGGTTGGTTAATAAAAAATACTTTAGCATACGTATTAAAAAGAAAACACAATGGTGTCGATTCTGTTGTGCACAAACTAAACTTAATTTAGGCTATTGCTATCTTTTACTAAAAGGCAGTGCGAGAAATAGCGGGCTATAGCTATGAACTAATTTAGAGATGTCAAACTAGTTATGCCTTGCGCTTCACCGTGTTTTTAGTCGACATGTTTTTACGTGCACCCTACATTTGTATGGAAATATTACTTCCAACTAAATTTCACAGCTCTAAATTACGTCCGTCTCTTTCTCGTTTTATTAGAGAGACAAAGATAGCAATAGCCTAAATTAAGTTTAGTTTGTGCACAACAGAATCGACACCAATGTGTGATTTAAAGAGAGACAAATTAATTATTTAGGTACCTACTGACTTTAAAGAGAGCATTCACTTTAAAGATTTACTAGCTATTATGAGTTACAAATTAAATGGGCTTCAAATATAGCTGCTACAATAGTGTCAATCTTTACAATGAATTTTTAAATACCCTTGATCGCATTGCACTTGACGTTAGTTCTATTATCTCATTAGTCAGTAGGTACTCAATTTCTCAAGCATTTACTTTTGCTTAGTGCCTGTTACATTCGCCTCTCGTCTCGTTAGAGCACAGAGAGAGATGGATATCTCTTTCTCGCACGTACTCGCGACCACTGAGTGAGTCGGCGCGATCGGCATTCGGCATTAATCGGCATAGTTCAGGAGAACCGAGCGCAAAGGATACACTGACTCACTGAGCCGAGCTGGTGAGCCGAGCAACAATGGCAACTGAGCAACTGGCAAAATAAGTAGAGTAGGTACTACTTACTACATTTCTGTCAAGTGTTCACTTCTAAAATCAAGCACCAAACAAAAATCTACACAGAGATAACTTACCTTTTTCAGTTTTCTCGCCTAAATCCAAATCGTCCCAGTCGTCATACATGATATGAGCTATATCTAGCCAGGCTATTTCTCTGGCCGCTTTGTCATTGTAATCAGCATTGTTTACATTCCACAAACATGGTCTGCATTGCATTTCCTTAATGAATTGCCTAGTGTTGTATTTAAACGTCATATTAATGGCGAAAATTCCGTTGAAATCGACGCGACGTAAGCTCGCCACGCGTTGTGAGCGGTGCGCAATGTGCGCAACTGCGCAGACAGACTGCCGAGTTCGGTTCACTGCGCAGCGCGCGGCGGAGGGGCTCATTTTACCGGAGCTGCCATTGTCGACTAACAAAAGTGCCCACAAAAAGCTTCGAAAATAAAGTAAAGTAGGTACCTACGCGATTGCGATGTTGGTCCGATCTGTGTTAGTGAAAGGGGCATACATTATTATAATTTGTAAGCGTACCTACTGGAAACAGCGTTTATTAATATTGCAGGTACGCATATTGCACGTACTGCTATAGCTATCTAATAAATGAAATGCCTCCCGCCCGTAAAGTTATTTATATAAGTAGTATTGATAATAAAATTATAATATTGTTGGTACAGGTTGGCAGGGAGTTTTAAATCCTGTTTTCTGTTTGATTTAAAAAGTCCAGTTGCTTTATGTTTATTTGTTAATTAAGTGATACTAAATTGATATTGTTTTTCGTTTACTTTCACAAAAAAAAACATTAAGTATTTCTGAAAGCTTTACCATAATATGTGGAATTACGTAAGAGTTGGCAACCCCGCTAAGAGTTTGCATTCACGTTCCGCCGCCGAATGAGCCAATCAGCGCGCGTATTGTCGGTCGCCATCGGCCCTGTTTTATAAAGCTGACAATTCAATATTATACCACAACCTCATCACGAAGCCGTCAACCAAGCGTTATGTACATCAAATTAAGTAACTTTACGCAGAAAATATTGCTGGGAAACGACTTTTTTTTTTTGAGGTGAAAAATCATGTTTTGTCTTAGAACTCAATGTAACGCACTCAAAACAATGTGATGATGGATGGATTGAATAGTACGGGGGTCGTGTAGGTAAAAATCTTGCATTAAAAACTTGTAATAATTAAAAAAAAAACCTGTCAAAAAGTTGGAACTTTGAGCCCATTATCTCCGTAACTCGAAGGTTCCCAGGTATGAGGTAGAACAAAAAAAAAATGATCGCAATGACGGGGAGAACAAGTGCCTTTCGGCTTCGTTAAAGTGGATGCTCCGGGGTAGCCCGCGAAATTCAAATTGCATGCTAGGTTGTATGTTGATTAGAATATTGCTTGCGACTGTAAAACGTATGTAGTTATAGAATTATATTCATCAAAATTATCAATACAACCGTCCAAGCGCATAAAGGTGCAGGACTGACTTTGACATTGAAAAAGTTATTCCTTAAATTTCAGGTGGACGTTTACAAACAACAGTGATCCAAAAATGATTTATAAATTATACAGGGTTAGTTTTCAATAACCGTCCAAATTTACAGAGATGGTTTAGAATCGATAATATTTTCGATTTAATGAAAAAAAAAAGGTTTTTTTTTAAATAAATTTTCATTCCTGTCCACCACTAAAAAGCGAACGTGTGGATATTGCAACAGCACAATTCAGTTCAACAACCTAGATAGATAGCAGTCTGCACACAGATAAATTTGGAGGTGCATGCAGGCACACAAATGCATTGATTCCCACTAGGATTATGATTTAGGAAATTTTTAGGACGTTTTCAAATGAATGCTATTATTTTTTGACAATAATATTTAAAACGTACTTTTGGCTTGATATCTAGATCTTAATTTTAAATTTTGGCTGGTCATTGTGTCATGTGACATCCTCTAACCCGCAATGGGGCCACGTGATCTATCCATCATAACCCGCTTCTTCTGACTCACAGTAATAGGAAGCCTGCAATGAGTTCCAGCAGGGGGAAGTTAGCCTATAATGTTATGTCAGCCTATAATTAATCGTCTGATATTGTAGCTTAAGTTTAACTATTAAAGGTACCGCTGATTTACTTACTTTAAAATATAAATACGCAATATACTCATTCATCCACTTGATCGCTATAATGCTTCATGATAATATGTAGCAAGTTCACCTAGCCGCACATACCGCAGCTTTAAATTACAGTTAGGTTAATGTTAGCACAGGCACACGTGTCGACACATTGTCTTGCTTCTTAGTAGCTCCCTTCTCACGTTACAGCATAATAGGGACATGGCTTATCAACGTGTACAAACAGCTTGTTTGTGTGATAACGATAATGAATGAGTGTCAACGACTCCCTTTTGTTTCAGTGAAAACACGTGTAAAGGCTTTTGGCCTGGGTTTTCTTATGTGTGACGGCGGACAACTTCGGGTGACCTCTTTTCACCCTTATGGCCCTCTGTGATAAGGTTCAAAAGTGGTCAACCGCCATTGTCATGGTACATAGTAGTAGATAAATACCTGCCTGTAACAAAAACGCATGTAAGTCGGGGACATTTTAAGATGAGGTTTTTCATTCTCATGTTACTTTTGAAGTAGGTTCTTAGTCGGACTTTAATTCCATTTTAACTAGTCTAACAGGTTGACAGTGCCAAACGCCTGAAGGAGCAGCCTGATAAACTGAGAAGGTAAGGTATACCTACCTGCTGGAATATTTAAGATCACTCTTTACCAGTGCTATTAAACCTTCTTTAGAATATTTCACTATTAATACAAATTTTCACAAGTGTAGCTTGTGGCTAAATTATAACAGCCGCTCGGGTCGATCTTTCGGTTAAGCCTTGCTTGCCTAGGTTGGTCGGTGGATGGGTGACCACACTTACATACCGAGTTTCCTCAGTGCCTCGGAAAGCACATTAAGCTGTTGGTCCCGGCTGTCATCATTGACTGTATCATTGACAGTCGTTACAGGTAATCAGAGGCCCAAAAAGTCTGACAAACAGTTTTACCAAGGGGTATCTTACCCAGTATTAACTGGGTTGTGGAGGTCAGATAGGCAGTCGCTCTATTTAAAAACTGGTTTTCAGCTGCATCCGGTTAGACTGGAAGCCGACCCCAACATAGTTGGGAAAGGGCTAGGCAGATGATGACAAAGTTTTACAAGTCACATTAATCATCCCGTTTCACTGTTCGCGAAAAATGCCATTTCCCGCAGCTGTCACATTCTGGTAATACTCGTATTTTCTCGAAAGCGATCCAACCGCAAATGTTTCCTGCAACTTATGGACCGTTGCCCTTTCTCCCCGGGACTCAAGAATGGCTATTTAGTTCGTACGGGGACACACAGGGGACATACAGGGGACCTATCCCTTTATTAAGATTACGTACGGACCACTGTCCCCTATCGTTCGTGACCAGCCACACACATTATTTCCGGATAGGTAGTGATATTTTTGTGGTCAGGATTTGGTGGAAACTCAGAAATAATAGAAGGTCGTATAAACGTAATAGACGTACTAACCTACCTATTATTAAAATAACGATGGAATTTGGTATGTACGTACAGTATTGTACAGGCGCCTGCGTGTTGTGGAGGTGTAATAAATAGCTGACGCGCGACATAGGTACCTAATCAATTACCTAACAGTTGGACATTTTCCAGCTTTTCAAAGTAATGTATGAATGAATATTAAGGAAATAAAACCTTGCTAATTATGTTTAAAGAAAGGTTATTTAGTCTATCTGTGGCTTCAACTTGGCAAAAATTAAACGAAATCAAAGCTTGCTTCTGTGCTTACAGCAAAGAAGTTTTGCCATAAATGCCATATATTCAAGATGACTTGATGGTATAGTCAGATCATCTCTTCATGAAGTCTTGATCATCGTCGTCATCGTCAAATAGTTACTGGCCATTTTGTGTTAAAAAAATAGGAGATGCCTTAAAATCATAAAACATTATTTTTTATGTTTCTCTGTGATTAATATGGCTTTTTTTTTTTTTTTTCATTTTCATCACATGCCTAATCTAATAAAGCAGAAACTAAACCCGAGCCACAGTAAAATATTTACTGCGCCCGAGCTAGCCCAACAAATATGCATGTGCAGCGTACAACTAGCGTGCTATTTCTAACGAGTTATAATAATACACCTAAAAAGTAATACCTACTAGCAACAAGTCTTATAATGTAGCAAAATTAGGCTCAAAACAACAAAACAGCACGTACGATATTGTTCCGTAAAACACAAAAAAACTTTTTGGCTTTAAAACCTATTCAAGGTTCCAATAACGCGTCGATTACTCAGAGTTTTTGTTCTGTAGTCACCATGATTGATATCCTGGAGGCACGCAGGACCATCACGGATTGTTACGGGTCATTAGACTAGAACGACTAATCGTTGGAGTTGCGTGCACGCATGTCACATCACGCTACGTCAACTTCAGGTTTATTGTTTAAGGAACAAGACTCAGGATTGGTCGACCAGTGTGTGATGGGTATGGGGCCATCGTGGCCTAAACAATCACAGACGAAGAAATTACATATGTGATTATAATATATAGTGACTGCTTTGTTGGTCTAGTGGTGGCAAGCGTACCTGCTGAGTATCAGGTCCTATTTTACGGTATTTGGGTTAACTAAGTATACCGTAAAATAGGACTTCCTTCCCTACGACAAACGTGTTAGGAGAAAGAAGAAAGGAGAAAATGACTTCTTACGTCCAATATTTTCGTTACCAAAGAGATTGCATTACCTTGGAACCTACGCACGAAGAATATTATAGTGCAAGTATTGTACATGATTTCAAACTTCTTTCTCAGTAGATGAGGGATTTTCTTTTTAGCACTTCCCTAGTCGCTGGATAGATCGCGCTGAACTTGGTACGTTAATGCAAGGAACGGAACGTAAAAAAACTGATTATAACAAAGCGCGAGAAAACTAGGTTACATTCGGAAGCTTAAGCAAACGAAAGTGTCAGTCAACGAGCGTATGTGACGTGACACAATGTTTTTTTTTCCAAGCGTTTTGGCTTTGTCACCAACTAACGTAGTCAGTTCAACGCCATCTAGAGAGTTCTTGGAAACTATTTTTTTTTAATTCCTCAAAAAGAAAACCTCTCAATCGATACCCCGTATCTCGGAAAGCACGGTAAGCCGTTGGTTCTGCGCCTGATCTGTCACCGGTCTTATTGCCGTGCCATCGGACTATGAGAGTAAAGGAACAGAGAGTGCATCTGTGCCTGCGCAAGTGCGCACACACACTTGTGCTAATATCTCCCACGCCGATGGCTAATCTTCGCAGAGATTGGGCGCCGTGACCGAAAACGGTCAGGAGGCCTATTATTATTATACTTGGAATTTTATATGAAGAGAGTGTGTATTACGCTATAGTTATATAAGTACTCATTATCATATACTTACCCCAAGTTAGCAATGATCATAAGCCGTGCACAATATTGGCCAGGGGAGCACAACTAAAAGGGTTCCCGTGTTAGTATAAAGTAATGGCACAATGCAGGGGAATAATATCATCCTGTTTATTATATTGAGAGTATCCTTTCTCTACAACATTTTGGAACTTATTTTTGGCTCAGGGTAATAAAGTTAGGTAGGTATGTAGGCTGGTACAGGGTTAAAGGTTCTACTGGGGTACACTATTTCTAGGAAAATGTTTACGTATGGAAGCCATTTACAATTATTTTGCATGAAGAACCCTTTCCTCAAGCAAAATAATTGTAGACGGCTTCCATACAAGGCATACTGATGAGTGATTTATTTAATTTATGTGGTTCATTCGATGAGTATCTATGTATGTAAGGAAAAGTAATACAGCCTTCAAATAGTGGAAAAGTGAAAAAAAAATACGGGCCGAAGTCGGTAAAAATATGTTGTAAAATGCCATTACAAATAACAAAAAAAGTAAAGAAAAAATAAAACTAATGGCATCGCCAATATAGTATGACCACTTATGGCCAGTGTCTGCCAAAATATCTGCCTCGTAAAATGAAATAGAACTCCTCGCACTGATTTTATTTCTAATGATATTTTAACAAGTGGAAGTGTGCGAAAGTTATTGTCGATCCGAGCTATAAAATATAATCAAATTAATCTGACAATAATACTGTATTCAATAATAGTCCCACGATTTCAAAATTTCTCAACATTTTTATCACATTTTCTCTCCACCACAAAGTTTTCTCATAAACCGATTCAGATGGGTAATGTTACCGTTTCGATGTTATTATGATTTATGGCAAACAGCTCTCGCTTAGTGAATTTTTCACTGCGTTCACCGAAGCTGGAAACATTATGTAAAGATAAGAGCACTTTCTCTTCAGAACTTGGCTAACTTTACTGCTCGTCGTAAATATATCATTTATGACGTCTTAACTTGAATTTATGATGATGTAAAACACCTTTCTCGTTTTACTTTGCGTCGATTATGTTCTTCGGCGTAGCGTCGCTTCGTATCCTATTTGGTTGAAAGAAACAAGGAATTTTTTGTTTATACTTAGGTAAGTGCGGTATCTTCACGTCCAACTTACCGCAGTGTCTCAAGACGAAAGTCTATGACCAGTGTGTGTTGCCAGTGATTACATACGGGACCGAAACGTGGTCGCTCACAATGGGCCCTATCAGAAGGCTTAAAGTCACCCAAAGGGCAATGGAGAGGGCTATGCTCGGAGTTTTTTTGCGTGATCGAATCAGAAATGAAGACATCCGCAAGAGAACCAGGATCACCGACGTAGCCCGAAGAATTGCCAAACTTAAGTGGCAGTGGGCAGGGCACATTGCTCACAGAACGGATGGCCGATGGGGCCGAAAAGTTCTGGAGTGGCGACCGGGAACCGGAAGACGTTGCGTTGGAAAACCACCCACTAGGAGGACCGATGACCTGGTGAAGGTTGCGGGAATCCGTTGGATGCGAGTCGCACTGGACCGGTAAATGTGGCGACACTTGGGGGAGGCCTATGTCCAGCAGTGGACGTCTTTTAAAACTGAATACAACATAACAATAACATCAACAGCTTCCTCCGGCCGTTTTCGCAACTGCGATTCGCAACCAGTTGCGAATCAAGAAAACTTTTTCATTATCCGCAATTTAAGCATCTTGATGATTAAGTTTCGTAACCAGTTACGAAAAAGGAATTTGTTTTCCTTATTCGCAACCATCGTTGTCTGTTTATTGACACTATTTTGTTGATTTGTGTATTTTTGTCTGCTGTGTAATAAGATAATGCGGAGCTACGAAATAATGTTCAATTTTATTAAGACCGCACCTGCCTACGTGATCGCCAGAAAAAAATTACTATGGACTTCGAATTAGCTGCAATTCAAGCTATCAAGAAAATGTTTCCAGAAATAATTTTTAGAGGGTGTTACTACCATTTTAACCAGTCTCAAAAGCTAAGGCTCTGCAAATTAACCCAAGGCCAAAGAAAAAACACATCGCAAGGTGTGTTGGACTTGCTCGACTACCTAAACATTTTATTAATGCTGGATACCAAATACGTGATGGTGTCCTATTGATGAAGAAATAAGAAAATTTAATACATATTTTAATAAGCAATGGGTAAAAAGGACGAAATATAGAATTATTGTTGCTGTGAAAATAAAAACAAACAAAATGTTATCTGAGTATACTTAAAAAAAAAAAATTACTTTACTCACAAAATAAATACTGGCTCCTTATTTTCCAACATCCAGTCTATATATCTAGTTTACTACGTCGCCGCGTCGTATAAGTCATACTACTAAATATTTTGTGTTTGAATAGGTTAACCTAATTTAAATATAGTTCTAGTTGTAGTATGTAGGTATACTTTGGACTTTAAAAGAGATTATGACCTCTGAGTTTGTTTCGACTGTTTTTTCTCAGAGTAGTCAGGTACGAAACGACGGCTCCATCTAGTTTAAAAAAAAATGACGTGTATAAGTGTTTGTAAAAACCTACTTGCAAAATAAACATCATTTATAATATAATGTAAATAATAATTGTAATGATCTTACAAATTTAATTTTGCAGGTAAAAAAGAAGAAAAATTTGTTTTGTAAGTTTCATTTCATTAAATTTTATGTATTTGTTAAGTGAAATATATATAGGTGCATAGATTGACGTTGTGATGTTTCGTTTTAATTACAGTTTTTTAATTCATTATCTTAGCTACTGGTTGCGAATTAAGAAACGCTTTTCTTCCATCGCAACCATGTATGTTCGGTTGTTGTTGTTGCTATGTAAGTTGCGGTTAAGGAAAAAGTTTTCTTGATTCGCAACTGGTTGCGAACAAAGAATAAAAATTCCTAATTCGCAACTGGTTGCGAATCGTAGTTGCGAAAACGGCCAAAGGGCAACAGCTTACGTTATAAGCCCGTTTTCGTAATACTTATTACATTTACTTGTATTTCACTACGCAAACTTAGATACCGCTAACTACTTACCTTTAAAGTTCAATCAAGTATTTTTTTATTAACTCTACCAGATGCTGATTTACGAAACTAAATACTCGTAAATTCAGAAACAGTCAAGTAAATCCGTAACTTTTATTCCTATCCATAACTACATCCGACAAGACATACATCATCCCAGTATTATGTAATTTATTGTTAGGTGATTTAGGTGTAATTTTCTTTTGAAGGGCGGCTCATCACTTACCGCCAAATTCCATTAAAATTACACACATTACTATTGTTCGGGTGTAAATCACGAGAGTGCTGTGAATCAGACAAAATGACAGATAATTCAATGGTCTTCTCTTGGCGTAACGTTATCGTAAAGCGAAGTCAGCGTTAGGAGGAAGCGGCTGTTTGTTACGTAAGACATAACACAAGTAAACAATGAACGAAATCTTGAAGGGTATTCTCGAATCATGAGATATATTCCAGGCAGGTGGACATCAAAGTAAAGCATGTGACTTATTCTTAAAAAAACACCACAATAGGACTTATCGAAAAGTATTCAGAAAAAGAACCATACAAAGCCTTATTTTGCTTAAAATCGTTTTGTGCTATGATTTGCTGGTCCTTTAGTCTTTAGTTGATATTCTTAGCGGATACTATAGGTCTGGGTGATCTCAACATTAGCTATCAAAACATCTTTTAGATAGAAACATTACTAAATATGCACAACATAAGTACACAATTACCCTCACAACTAAGAATCTTGCTTAATAAAGCATGCGGTTCAGTCATTCGAGAGACAGCATTGTTTATAGACATACTTGGTGTTACGTCACACGCATGCAACTCGATCATAAAGAGGGACTGGAGGATAGTCGCCGTGAGTCGCGTGTCGCAAGTCGAGTGACAACAAAGGGTCGATTTGTCGCAGCATTGTCGCGGCCACAATGGCAACGGGGTCGAGTGGCTCCGGGAACACGTTAATGTGCCTACGAGACATGCTTGGAAGCTTTTACTTCACATTTCGTGACTACTCTGCATGAAAGTCTACATGTATTTTGATTTGGGAACATCAGAGAACATATCCCAAAATTTTCCTAACATTTAAATCAACTCACGATTGACGAAGTTCACAAAGACTACCTCTAAGTTAATTGTGAGCGGGTCAATAATTACTAGTCACTAGAAGACTGCTTTTCTCCCCAAAGAGATTCATAAGTATTTCAATGCCTTTGTAGAGCCCCTTCAAATAAAATATTAAACTCAGTTTACGTAAAAGTAATAAGACCATACCATTTTACTTCAGGTTTATAGGCTTGTATATTTTCCTTCTTAGGTATATTTTACGGTAGTGTGCCAACCTCGCCCATTGCTGTGAATTCCAAGACTATACTTGGACGACTGCAGTGACAAATAATTAAATTGATCTGATGTTCTAAGGACTCTTAACACTTTTGATACAGGGATTTTAATATCCACTCTGATCGTTAAATACCAAGTTAAGCTTGTATTCACTTAAGACTTAAGTAATAGGAGTGGCAGGATGTGGTTGCTAAATACATCGTCAGTTATTTTACGAGTTCTCTTGATAAGCCGGCTTATTGAGGTAATCTATGTAGCATAAATATTGAAAACAATATGAGGTACCTACATAATTATAGTTAAGTAATGTTTGACTTGTAAAGTCACCGGTAATCTAATATCACTTACTTGCACGAAATTAAATCCTGCACGATAAACAATGTATTGCAACATCGCACAATCAGTTCCCACGGGAATTAATATTTCATTACATAAAATGTAATCTTGATAAGTGACAAAGTTTCGCAAACAATGGATTCTAAGACAAACAGCGGAGGTATAAACTGCATTATCTTATTACAATAAATAATCCCGCAAGATGGTTTTCTTCAGCTTACTTTAACGATTTAGATTGCCTCTGCGCATAATTTCTTAGTATCAGTGCGAAGTAGATCCACAGCCATATTTTTTGCGAACGCTAATGCATCTGATAGCGGAGGAAGTCGTTGGCTGCGGCAGCCGGAAATTGTATAGCATTAGAGGGACATTAGCCGCTATGAAAGGGACACCTCGCCCTTATTGCATCTGAAGGTTAACAGTAATTTAATGGCGTAATATTTATCAAAACTACAATCAATTGCGCATAAATAATTACTTCCACGCTGCAGCCACGGTGGCCATTTAGATGGAAATAACACTGTACATACTTATTGTACATGTGTATTATCTACATGGACGCGCGAAGAAGAAATAGCTTTACCACAAAGGAAAGGAATGAAATGGCGAAATTAACGTACATCTTCCTGGCCGGAGCCATTAAAGTCGTCGCGATCCATATCAAAGCTGTTGTCGTTAATGCAGCTTTGCTCGCGAGCCATGACCAACAAATTGGACCAAATTGTGTTCGCACTGTGTGCCTTTTTGCTCCATCATCGCCCCACTGGCCTTGGCGGCACAAACTCACGGATAGCTGAAAAAATACAGGAAAAACGTTGAATGACTCAACGAAGGAGATGACTATCTATTTTTACCAGTCTGTTAAGTAACATTTTGGTTTAGTTATTATGTCTCCTATTGACTTATGTAATACAGATATGAAATTGTATTTATTTGTAAGTAGGTGGTCAAAACACATTTAAATGTCAACGTTTTTTTATAAACTAAATGAGCCGGAGGTTAAGAAGAAAGAAACACCAAAACAAACTTGACATTGTCTTGGTCGGTGGTTTGTGAGTGGTTGTGAGGAGTATCACACACGTCACAGATGTGCACGTCAGAGATGGTCCTTTTAAGAAAGAACCATACCGATTTCAGTGACCTGTCCAGTCAGTGCAAGCATGTGTCAGTAAACAGTTCAACTTAAAACTTAAGAAGCTGAAGGAATCTACGAACAATACCAATGACAACAATGTCAATACATTTGGGTAATTTAATTCTAAATGGTAAAATTTAAGATTTCTTTTTCTAAAACACTTAATTTATATCTGTCGCTTGAGGCTGCATTGCGGGAGCTTAGTCCCAAAACTATTTAAATACAGAAATGATTGATCGTTTTATCGACATAAACGTACTGAATACATAATTTAGCTTTTCGTGCTCCATTAGTTTCTAGTGAACTGTGTAATGTGCAGAATAAAAGTGGGGTATTACAGTAAACAGCTGTAGAGAAACAAACAACGGCTCAACCATGCTGTATATTTTATTTCACATTAGCAAGAGGTGCCGATAGAAATATCGAAGAATCGAAGATGTTTTCATGCCGTAGGTATATTGTTATGTAGCAAGAGAGACAGAACGAATCAATGACATCTGATGAGTCCGGAGCCTTGGAACTATATATTATGTTAGCTTGATTGAACTTTCCTCGTGGACGTCTAGTCTAGCAATCTTGTCAATCAGTCGCGCCTAAATTGGCCTATTTACTGATAGATTTCTATTATTGGCTATCAGTTTAATAAATTGTGTGCTATCAGTTGGAGAGCCTTGACTCTCGATGTCTCGGACCAGTTTCTTATCACTTCGCGAAAAGTGGATTGAATGGGGAAGGGTACATTTGCGAATTCCGTATCGAATGAGAGCATTAACCTGATTACAATGTTTATTTTGAAAATTTCCTCGTTGATGTACTTACGCGCGGGTTCACGTAAATACAAATCAAATTGAATGACCTTCCATCTGCGAATTTGTTTACGAGTCGTTTGTTGTATCGATACGTTTTGTGTAGGAAGAGTAGCTCTAATTTGCATAATGTGTTTGTTTACGAAACAGGGCAGCCTTTATGTATGAGCTAGGTAGCTTCTTTGTTATCTGTTTGGTATCGATTTCAGGACAGCGTCATTAACCTTAATATTAGATTTCACTTTTTATGTTACTCAGGTTAAAACATGTGAATCCCTAGGCACCTGCACAATATTTATGTAAAACCTATTAAAATGTAGAAAGCTTTGACAAGAGCCCGTATATTTTGAGTAGGTAGTTTATGTTAGCTACAATCTCTCGTAACTGTTAACTAAAACAAAACTAGGTAGTACATACGTTTTCTGTTTTGTGTGTAAAAACGCGGCAACAAAGCAAAATATTTTAGTCACAAGCACAACATTGCAAAACCACGTTTCCATAAACAATTCAACGAAAAACTAATATCCAGATTTGATAGAGTAATTTGTAAGTATTTAGCTGAGGCTTACCTAACGCAGCAGACTGGCAGACACGCAACCATCGATGTGTCATAACTAGATGATAGGTATTTCGAAGGAACGTACCAATTACACCACGAATACCAATAACGCGTGCGGCAATCAGTCAAGTCATCCGCGACCGTTGATGTTCATGAGCACGTGGGTAGGGGGGCCCTGAGACAGCAAAGTGTTGAGACACAGCTTCTACCTACATAGGTCTTCTTAATCAGGAAAAGGTTCCGTGACTACTTAATTATCTAACTGATAGGTAACTCAGAAAACGGCCTACACACCACAGAGAATCTTGGTGTGTAGGCCTTCGTTCTTTTCTTCGTAAAGTTCCTCGTAGGTTTTATGAGAATCCTGGGTGTTTCTGTCGGAAGGTTTATGTTTACCCATACATTGAGAAGCGGCAGGCCACAGCTGCTGGTGTATGGTGAAATAAAGTATCTTTATGTCCCCGAAACAAACTGTGGTTTCATGGCATTGACAGAAATTGCGAAATAAAGTTAATTAAATCATGACTACAGACTAACTTACTAATGACTCTTTCCTTAGAACTAAACGCAATTAAGCAGAAAATAAATTATTCAACAAATGCTTCTAAAATAAAGGGCAATTGAAGCGAGACTCATTGAACGAAGAAAAAAAACTTAAAATGAACACCAGTCAGTAACTGTCCAACCAGTCTCATCCCACTGTGCACTGCTAGGATCCCAGCCTCTTTACAAACAGATCAAGATTCTAATTGATAGGAACAAAGCACGATTGCACGTGCTATTGAAAACGATGGTTAAACATAACTGACGATAAAAAAATATTTTCCTAGTAAATCCGAACTGCATGCATGGACACCACAATTCTAACACACTTGCTTGCACAGTTGTTGTGAAAACAGCAACTAACACAGTGCGAATATGGAATCGGACAGAATTCAGACCACTTCATAAATTGCCACTCGACATTACTTAATTGATGAATGGATGACATACGGATTAATTAACCGCTATTAACTTCTTGCTCTATTTTTCTAATTGATAACGCCCGCGGCTGCGTGGTAGCGACCAGCGACTCATCATTCTTGTTCACCGATTAATTTCGTATGCATAGACATAATTAAGAACCTACAAAGATAAATTGTAGAGTTATATTAAATCTATCTAAATATAACGTCCATACAATGTTTTTGTATGTAACCTTCAAGAGTGGTACATGCTTGAATGGGTTCTGTTGAATAGACAAACGGAAGACGTTGTTTATAGGCAGTTATGTCCAGAGTTAAATATTATATGCGTCTCCTATTGTTTGGCGAAATAAACGGACCTCGACTTTCGACTCTCAATAACTCATTGACGTTGACTAATATTAAATCTGGGAAGCGAGCAGGCAAGTATCTCCGCATGTATACAGGTGATACAATTTTGATAGGACTTCTCCTTGCTCATCATGTCTAAGATTTTCCTACTACACACATCAAAAATGTCTAGGGATCAAGCATTTTTATGCGGATTTCTTGAGATTGAGATGTGGCTTTGTAATAAATTTATGATTTTATAAATTTATATGGATCCTTTTTGGTGCATTTCATAATTTGAATCAGGAACTCTCAATCAAATTCGAGTAAAAGATGAAAATAAGCTGTCAATATTTTCCCTATAAAAACATACAACGCATTGAAGACATTATTAGTGCTACTGTTTCCCTACTACTGATTAAAACCAACGTTATTATGGAGCGGCGACGTCATTTAAGCAGGGAAGAAATGCTCAGAGCCGTGGGAATGATAGAAGCTGGTTCCCGGCAACGTACTGTAGCTTTAGCTCTGAATACAAGTCAGAGTGTTATCAGTCGACTTTGGACACGTTACCGAAGCACTGGTACCGTGGCTGAGCGCCATGGAGGACGGTATCGCTGCACCACACGGAGACAAGACCGATACATTCAAATCTTAACTCGAAGAGCTCCAACAATAACCGCCATGATGTTAGCCGTGAGGCTTCATCACTCTTCAGGGAACTTAATTAGCGACCAAACAGTCAGAAACCGCTTGCATGAAGTGAACCTTCATTCCCGAAGACCGCTACGGGTACCACCTATAGCAATGCACAATCGTAGGATTCGATATCAATGGGCTCTTGAACACAGAAATTGGGCAGAAGAACAATGGCGTTTCGTGTGCTTTTCTGATGAGTCTCGTTTTGGTATGAGACCGGATACAAGACGTATACGACACTGGAGAACCCCTGGACGCCAACAGCGATTAAAATCCTGCCAGGAAGTCCATCCTTATAGTGGTGGAACCATCATGGTATGGGCGGGTATTTGGATCGGCGGAAGAACTGAGTTGATTTGGATCAGAGGCAACCTCAACGCTCAAATTTATGCTGAGACGATTGTATCAGACGTCATCGTTCCTCTACAAGTGCAAATCGGTCCCTTATTTCAGTTAATGCATGATAATGCACGACCGCACACCGCAAGAGTTGTAAGACAGACTCTCGCCGCAGCTAACATCAATGTCCTGCCCTGGCCTGCTCAGTCGCCAGACTTGAACCCGATTGAGCATGCATGGGATATGCTACAGAGAAGAGCTCTGCCGAATATGGAGGGTATCCAGTCGCAAGAAGACCTTTTTTTGTTGTTGCAACGAACATGGGCGGCCATTCCACAGCGTGATTTGGATGAACTCATTTTGAGTATGCCAAACCGATGTTCTTGTGTTGTTAGTGTTCGCGGTAGAAACACGGATTATTAATTGTTTAAGTTACCCAATAAAATTTTAAAGAAAACTGTTATTTCAGTCTTTTTTTCGAACTTTAATGTTAGTGGTTCAAATGTCAAAAATCCCTTTATTAGGAAAATGGCAAATTTCTTTATTAATGCAAAGGTGACTTGGTTTATCGTTACTGTGACAAACGAAAACACTTTATTTGATGAATCCTTAAAGAAAATTTTAATTAATATCAATCAGGAGAAAAGTTATTGCAAAAATATATGTTGATCCCTAGATACTTTTGATGTGTGTATGTTGGGGTCGGTGTCTAGTTTAACTGGATGTAGCTGAACACCAGTTTACTTCATGGATTTCCATAACCCAGTAACTTGTTAATACTACCGTATTAACCAGTAACTACCCATCGGGACCATCTACCTTCACGCGACATCACCGTACCGCGCTACACAGATCTTCGGCCTTCTGTCATCTCCGGCCAGCTGCGGGATTTCGCCGGCAACTACAAGGGAGTACCTATCCCTGCAGCAGTGACAACAGACAATTAGTAACCTACGACCCTACAAATTTGTGTGCCTCCGGCTTAGCTTGCTGATACCTTATTGTTAATACACTTTTACACACACCGGTTCTTTTCTTTAATCACCATTTGTTAGGTGGAAATTAGACGGGTGGACGCTACACTGGCCCGAAAGTCTGTCTGTGTACCCACAGTAAGACTAGTTGACAGACTTTCGGGCTTCCAACCACCTGTAACGAATGTCACAGGTTTGCAATTTCTGCAAATGACAGCCGGGACGTTAACTTGCTTACCGAGGCACGGAGTGAACTCGGTATGTAAGTAATTGACCTTGGCAAGCACCGCTCAATCTGAAAATCGACTACATCGAGTGTTATTATTTAGCTCCTCTCCCTCTCCCAAATAGGTAGGCCCCTTTTCATTTTTTCAGTTTTGCTTGTTCGTAGCTTATAGAGAAATCTTTCAAGTCTTACAACAAACCTGCTCGTGTAGTTCTCGTATCAATATACGGTACTTAGATATAATTGCAACACCGAATGCATAACTAAACATGATGTTTTCTTTGGTACCGTGACGTTCTCGTAATGCGCCGTCGCGCGTGCCTGCCCCACGTGTTTCTTGTGCATCCAAATATATCATTACTTATACCAATGGCTGAGCGTCACGCTTTTTTCATTTACGGGGTTAACAGAACAAGTATTGGTGCAAGCAACATTGTAAACGTAGAAATAAGAAAGTATTGTGTACTGTGAACATTATGTCGTTGAGGGCACAGGTCATGTACACGTAGAACATTACAAGGTTTAGAAAAAACTGTATTGTAACATTAATCTAAGTTTCCTGAGAAGTCCTCATAAAAGTATAGTGTCAATCGTGATTATTTCCAAAACAATCAGATCATTTTATATTTGACTGAATATGGATTTCCTGGTGATACAGCGTGCTTAAAATGATATGGTCTTCACAAAACACGAAAGTATATCCGGTATTAGAAAGATTTACGAGGTTATAGACGGGATTAATCACGCGATCAATATAAATCGTGCTGAAGACGTAACAATGAGAGTATGTCAATGTAGATCTGATTGCGCTGAATACAAACCAAAGAAGGTTTTTTTTAAATCCGTATTGATTCTACATGACATACATAACTATCTTGATTCTAGTCTGTCTGTCCGTATATCACCACCGGTTTTCTCAGGAACGGGTGGACATAGAAAGTGGAATACCAGATACTGAGAGGTCTATAGTTCCTATTAGGTGTATAAAAATCCCGAGTCATCCCGATAAAAAGATATGGGCAAATTTAGGTTTTCGCGAAAACTTGTAAGTAGGTACCAAAATTTGCCTTTTTCAACTTTATTATTTTTCGGAATTTTCCCTTATTTGTGCTGTTAAGACCTTGCTTTTAACCAAAATTAACAATTCTGGGTCAACCGGAACCGGAAATACCCTGTAGGTTTTGGGTTGAAAGCGTATATGGAAGTTCCCGTTGACCTAGAATCACGAAATTTGGCAAAAAGCAAGGTTTTACAGCACATGTAAAGGAAACAATCTGAATACCGTAAATATGTAGTTTAATAACAAAATACCTACAAGTTTGTACGGAACCCTCGGTGCGCGAGTCCAACTCGCACTTGGCCAGTTTTTTTTGTAAACCGTACTTGTACATAATACATTAAACTCCGAGTCTAACCGGATGCAGCTGAAACCTGATTTTCGTGAAGCGACTGCCTATCTGATTTTCATGAAGTGACTGCCGATCTGATCTCCACAACACAGTTACTGGTGAATACGATACCGCTGGTTAAGTCTGGTTGTCTGACTTTCAGGCTTCTGATCTTTCTCACCCTGAGCCATTCACGGATTGAAGATTGAAAATAGACACGTGTGGCTGTAAATATTAAGCCTCGAGCACCTCAATTCAAGCACCGAGTTCATACAAAACGTTCCGTGCCATCGTTTTTTTTTTAATTAATTCTGAACAAACGCCTCCAATATTGAAATTGAATCCGACGGCAGGAGGACGAGTGTGATGTGTGTAAAGCCATTGATGTGGGATTTTAATCAAACTTGTTTTCAAACTTTCGCTGATGTAACATAAAATATGCCTATAATCCCCTAAGTGTTAAGCAGAGGTGTACCCAATAATACAGCTACATTTCACCTGCAGTTATATTAAAGTCCCATGTAATAGAGGGCGACCCTATTGCCATCAACAGGGCAAATATCCAGGTTCCGTGGCTGCTACCGAGAAATTTTCGGTGGAAAAACCCTTAAATATTTTGCCCAACCTGGGAATCGAACCCAGGAGCTCATACTCAGCAGTCATGCTTGCGACCACTGAACCAACGAAGTAGTTAGGAATTAAGATATCTACACTTTCTTTCTTACTCAACAGTACCTCGATATCTACGATTAATAAATAATATATGCTTAAATCATGGTGGTTGTTAAAACAGTAAGTGCACAGACCTTATTAAATAAACATTAATATTTATTAGTTCTGTTTAAGAAAGTGGCCGTCAACGTCAAGGCCAGAATAGTTTTGTATGTAGGACCTACAGGGCTACAGGAATGTCACGCTTGATACTTGATAGCCATCGACTTCGAATAACAATAGATTATGGGACTATAATTAGATCCACTGAAGTACCTTGTGTATTTGTGTTCATTAATAGGTTCGATAGAGACGGGAAAGGAAGGGAGAAGGGACTAGGTGGCCAAATTGGATGAAGAAGTTCAACTGTCGGTTTGGACATGTAAAACTTAGAAGTAGTCCTCAAGTTCTCAACTTTGCTACATTTTAATCACAAAGTGATAAATATAATATGAAGACGACAGCCATTTAAGTTTCACAATTTGGGATTATTCTGGTTCTTAAGCTTTTTCATTTTCAAAAAGGGAACAAAGTTAAATTCACGTATTTTTCGCACAAAGCATTTCATTCAAAGTTCCATCATAACTGCGAGTCTTCCTACTTCTCGATAAAATCGATGAAGACTATCAAAGTCTTCCTTGGTAATAGTAAGAAGATAATAAATAACACAACTATTAATTCTAAATGCAGTCCATAAATCATTTAAAATTATGAATTAGTGCGTATTGCTGGGCTATCCACTGGACGCCCACGGCATCGGCAATGGCTTCCGTCGCGCGCCACGCCATCGCCAGTAGCCAATACCCAGTAGCTCTGATGAAATGCCTCATAAAACGCCGACGGAATGCGACTATCGACAATGCGCATGGACACTCAATTATTTTACATTATACGTGTTGAAACCGCAGCATTTCGCGGTCTTTTACAATACACTGAGCTTGTGAAACGTTTACAGCTGTATGTAAAAAACAAGGATATAAACATTTCAGTAGCAAATTATGTCGGTATTGTAGACATTCAATTAGTAATGGTTGTGTGTTAAAGTCCTTATTTATTTAACGCTAAGTATTCCAGTATATTACGCTTAAAAGACTTTAAACCCGGTTAAATTACATAATGCATAAATATACTTATCGTGTAAACACTGTTAAAGAAATCTTTGCCAATCTCTTTTATTAAAAGCTTTTATTTAACTTGCAATGTTTGTCAAATCTAGCCAGCTGAATTAGAACAATTTCCTCTCATCCTAGGGAGTTGAAATGTTTTAAGTTGGTCTAGTATTGATAACAATATATTTTTATGACAAGCATGATCTGGCTCTAGTTAGAGTCCACCACAGCCTGGCTGATGTCCTAAGGTTTGGTCCTCCTGACTCAATGGGGGCTATCGCGCATGAATCCGCCGCTAGAGGCGTTCGTGTAGACTAAGGTCTTCTGAAATGTCAGTTGTCATGTCATACAGTGTTCGCACGTTGCGTGCTTTTTTATCACGTATTTATACTAATACTCACGATTGTTTTCTAGACTGAGCCATTCCTGATTAATTATGACTTGAAGATTTTAAGTAGCAACTTAGGATCTCATTTGCTGGTAGGTACTTGGAGGTAGAATAATTTTAAATGTTTGATGCTTGCTAATTTTAGGAAGATTAATGTAAATATGTATCTGAAGGTTACACTATGTTGTTATACGTAATTAAATAAACTTTTTATGACGTTGTTGGTACTTTAAAATATAAAATCGAATTATTGACAAGACCTTACTCGACAGTGGCGCCATCTGGTGAGCTCAAAAACGATAGCCCCCGTTACCTAAGTATCGCGATCTTTGTTTTCTTCGATGTGTGACTTAAACCGAATTCTAATATAGGTACGGCTGATATATAAGTTCTGGATGAAACCAGCTTTTATGTATAAATATTTCAAGTAAAACTCCATTATTTACATTCGTAACTAAATTGTGGTATTATTTGTGTAGGTCATTGTTATCCAAACACTCAAACTCATAAACATAATAAATTGATACAGACAAGGAATTTCAGAATTTTCCATTTGAATACGAACCAAAGAAATAACTTTAATTAACTTTAAACTTGAAACAAGCTTCGCATAATATCAAACGTTTGGGCATTCTAATTCTGTCTGAATGTCCGGTTGTTTTAAATTAATTTGTATTTTCGCCCTCCCCTTCGTTGTTCCCCTTAATTAACGGTGTTCACCCCCTCCCCGTACCCCTCCACGTTTGTAACAATAATTTACAGGCGGGGATTAAACGCACGCGTGTTGCAAAAATTACAAACAATTATTGATATAATAAAAACAAATGGCAAAGAACGACCTCACATTAGTTCAGTTCACAGTTCACAGTTCAGTTAACAAAATACCACCGTGTATTTGTATCTCCACTTTATTGAGCTGATTATTAGCAACATACATTGCCATCGAATTCTTTCGGAGACCACCCACGCTTTATGATCGCAAGTTACCTATCCGGCATGATGTTTTAAATGATAATAACACATAAACCGGATCAATTAACGTCAATAAAACCAAAATCATGCAAATGTACGGACTGTTTATTGACACTATTAGACTTTTTGTTTGAAATGTTCAAATTGTTATAATTCTGATTTATATTTAAAAAAAAATCGGAATCACACATCATTAATAATGTTTGGTAATGTCTTGAAATATGATGCTTGCGAATAAAATAAAATAAACAATAGGTTATTACCGATTCCGAGGTCGCTTGCTAAACAATGACCACGCCTATGCAGACTCCAGTGATATTTAGTTTCAAAATCAAGCTAATCTTCGGATCGAGCGCCTGAGCGGTCACGAAGGGAAACCTAAAATATCATCGATAAACCGCTTACAGTCAACAAGTGAAGCTTCTCAGATTCGTTTTATTTATTTACTTTCAGAGATTTACTGTTATTGGCTTAACGTACTAGAAGCAAGTGTATAGACCTTCACAATAAGTAACTTATCTTTTTTAGGGTTCCGTAGTCAACTAGGAACCCTTATAGTTTCGCCATGTCTGTCCGTCCGTCTGTCCGTCCTCGCTTAATCTCTGTGACCGTTAGCACTAGAAAGCTGCAATTTGGTACCAATATGTATATCAATCACGCCGACAAAGTGGTAAAATAAAAATTGGAAAAAAATGTTTTATTAGGGTAGCCCCCCTATATGTAAAGTGGGAAGTGATTTTTTTTTAATTTCAACTCTAACGTGTGATATATTGTTGGAAAGGTATTTAAAAATGAATAGGGGTTTCCTAAAATAATTTTTTGATAATGTCAATAATTTCGGAAATAATCGCTCCAAAAGTAAAAAACAATGTGTCCCCCCCCCTCTAACTTTTGAACCATAAGTTTAGAAAATATGAAAAAAATCTGAAAAGTAGAACTTTATAAGGACTTTCTAGGAAAATCATTTTGAACTTGATGGAAACAACAGTTTTTGTACAAAAAAGACAAAAAGTTGTACAAAATAAGCAAATACGAAATAATGGAATATAATGAACATAATGGATACCCACCTTTAAACTCATAAGTGGGAACACTTATTGTGACGGACGGGAAAATACGGAACCCTACACTGAGCGTGGCCCGACACGCTCTTGGCCGGTTTTTTTTAATTGATTTATTTATGTACACACAAAATACTTTACAGGACAATATGTTTACATAGAAGAGCACAAAGGTACTGCTTATTATATATATTTTTATTCTCCTACCATAAATTTGTGAGAATGGAGGAGGCTGTTTGTTACTCTTCCACACGGATTAAGATGTTTGGCATACATAATTATAGTTTATGACCATAGATCTACTTTTTATTCTGATAGCACGATCCTGTGGGACAAATATTTTACCCAACTCCACGCAAACGATGCTGGGATTAAACCAGTTATTTATGCTCAAAAACTGCTAGTACGTATAGGGGCCGTAATTAATTAAATATTAGATAGCTATAAAACGTTTCTTTTTAATGTCATAAAATTTAACGACTTTACTGGTCTGCTGGACTTGGTGTGATAATAATTAATGATTCTGCTATTTTCTAATAATTAATATTTTATCTTGGATACTTAATCCAATAGGTATGATCACACTTGTGTTTAGGTAAGTATACTAAAATTAAAATTGAAAGTGGATTTATTTTTTTAAGCAAAGTTATTTTATCCGAATCTTATTATCCGAATTTTATCAAGCACTCTGGGATATCGACGCGCAAATTGTTATTTTTTAACATGAATTCAGCAGGTTGATTCTAGATCCAGAAATATTTCGTAGGTTATTAAAAAAATGCACGGTACAACTTTACTTTGTTATTTTGTATATTTTATTTTACTCTTTTAGTTCTAGTTTTAATTACTGCAATTGGTTTAGAATTACAACCGTTGTAATTAAATAAATAAATAAATGATGAAAAATCGGTTTGCGCATCGAGGTTCGGTTTCACCCTGTAGGTAGGTACATACATAATTATGCTTCTACTATTCCCATAGTAAGTATGGGGATAGTAGAGACCTGGGTGGAAATAGACGCACTAACTGTATATTTTATAGCTGATATAATAAATGGGAAAGTAACTCTGTGTGTTTATCGATAAACTAAGTTACCTTATGCAAAATTTGTTTGATTTTAGCGCATGTTTGACTTACGTATGTATATAATAACCGTCCTATTCAGTTTCCCATACTGAAAATAAATTATAATTTTTTTTTGGTGCTCTTCTATATACAATTTGGACTGCATTACGTAAATCAGTTGACCAGCAGATGGCCAGAAGGCAGTTTTACCTTTACTTTAGAGCCTACAGGCAAATAAAAGCGAAGGTACCTTATGTAGGTACTTAAGATACGATTACTTTACGTCAGTAATTGTACGGCAATTTGGTATCGATTGTACAGTCGGCCGGTGCAGCAGTGCGCTGGTGAATGCATCGGATAGTGCATCGGTCGAAAGGGTCGCGGTTACGGAACGGACGCCTCTCACTGCGCGCGCGCCGGCCAAATGTCATCGCCGACTGCGTTCAACAATGTAATTATACACAGCTTTCTGTACTACCTACCAGCTGTTGTGGGAATTACAGAACAAAGTGCATTCGCTTGTCTTCCTGGAGAAATCGAGAGTGTTCATCTAAATCTTCCTACGTATGTCAGTAGGAGTCAATTGAGGACATTGAGGGTAATGGCTGTTATAGAGATAGTAGGGATTAGTTAAACACATCCGTAGTTGATGCTTTAGAATTGATAATAGCAGATTGTCCACCGAGAGGATGAACCAGGTTCTTATGTCACGGTGCATTGAACCTCGAACGTAACGATGGATTCTGGATACTCTCGCCTGCTGAATGAGAAAATAATAACCAATTCGATTTTCAAATTAGTGGTTTGTAAAACTGTTACCTAATTGGAGAATGCCTTGATAAATGCAGTTTTGTACACTATTTGGTCAAAAATCGGGCAATTTCGTACAAAATGCAGAAAAGAACCTATCGTATGTTGGTAGAGGTACTGCTCGGCTTTGCTTTGTATGATTAAAAGCTACTAATAATTGATAACAGCCACTAAAATCAAACGTCACAATCATAATAAACTCGAATTAAAATCAGTTTAGACAGTTTAGAAAATTGCTTATCCGAATGCGCTATGCAAAGACGAAACAACAAGTCTACTAACTTAATCATAATAAATAACACCATTGTGAACTAACTAGCAGTAACGTGCATATTTTGTCTTCCTTGCGGCTTGTGACAATGAACTAAAAGATTACGTGCTGTGAAGTTGAGAGTCAATATTATGCAGAGATATTTCAACGTAAGTTTATGAGTAAGGAGGTCAAGGAAATAGCGTACAAATCAATGGTGCATGGGTGTGCGACACTTCCTCACTTTGTGTTGTTGACAATAAAACAAAATGTCTGTCCACAAACAATGAAACTTAGTTTGGGGTCAGCAATGCTGGTGTAGTTACAATGACATTATTGTTTCAGAAATGTCATTCCGACTCAATTACGCAATGTGCAACTGTCGCAATAAACATTTTTGTATCAGCACTTTCGTTAAAAAAAAAACTTGTTTTTAGCAAATATTATATATTAAAAAAGTTAACAATTACTTTAGCTTCAGAAGTCGGTAACAAAAAAGTCACCGACTTCTGATGGTTTTTTGTTTGGAGCTACTGCCTATCTGATCTCTGTAATCCAGTGAGTACAACAATTTATTCTTCTTGGCAAGATTGGTTGTCAAACTTTCGGGTTTCTGACTATCCGAAGACCCGAAACGAACGACCCGACACACGGGACAGTGCTTTTTGAGGCGCGGCGCGGGCGGCGGGGTCTCAATATGCTACGGACGGCCACTCATCTAACCACCCACCACGCAGGTGAAGTGATTTTGTCAATTTTTAATAATGAGTAGGCTTACCTACTAAGCTAGCTACTAACGTCACGAGAAGCTTCTCATCATTTTTCTACCGTAATCCCAATTTTTTTGGATTCAGGTCATCATGTCCTCTTTTTCAATACTTCTCTGTTACTCGTCATCTCATCAGACACCTCCTATCTTGCCATATCATCATTTACACAGTTCATCCATCGTTTCTTTGGTCTTCCTTTAATCTTATAACCATCAACATTCAAACTCAAATTTTCACCACGGCGGCGTTTTTCTAATTTCCCCGCATCACTTTAACAAACCAAGAGATGCTACAAAGGCAGATAAAAATTCAAAAAAGATTTTTTAATTTTTATTTTCTACAATTACTTTGATTTTTTTTTTTACATGTCAATAGATTTTCTACAAGGTGCAGTACAGAACGGAACTACCTACTAGCTTTTTCTAGAACTATGAGAATGACGAATTTCTCGAACTACAAATAATTTTATTTCCTCAGCAATGTGTAATAACTGTAAGCTCCTTTCAGTATCTGCAAAGAAAAGAATACATAATAAATTATAGATTCTACGGAAAATGTCATGTCAGAGACAATAGGGACGATGACTGACCAAAGACATTCAAATATATTATTTGCGTATTATTTGTGACTGATTAAAAAAATTTGATTCTGTTTAGTCTGTCACACGTATCCAATATTTTTCGATAATCTATTATCGAAAAATATTGGTTTCTTGTTTTATTAAATTAATAAAAATTGACCAAGATAAGACGCGTCAAAGATCATGAGTGGGAGCTTGTGACGTCACATACGAGTAAAAAATGTACTCAAATGTGACGTCGCACGGGTTTTCGACGCACTGTATTGTCTTCATTTTTTGTTTACGTGAAAAAAGAAAAAATATGCGTCTAATATTTTTTGGAAATCTATCTGACGAACTAATTAGATTTTTTTTTGTCGTCTACCCTTTGCCACCCAAGCCCAATGCAATTTTAATAAGACAGTCGTTGCAACAAGTTACGGCGTTGTCTCGCCTTTATTCAGCCAGAAATAAAAAAAAACAACCACGATTGCCTGGAAAGGTACTCGCGGCCTAGTGAGAGTTTAAACAAGAACGTGAAATGCATGACTTTTAGGACTAATAACATACTAACTGAAGAGTTAGTCTAGTAAACTGTGTTTTAGTTCATAATTTAGTTTGACAAATATGTGGTTTTTAATCTACTTCCAAAAAGAGGAGTTTATCAATTCGTCTGTTTTTTTTTTGTGTAGATGTTCAGCAATATCTTCGCCAATTGTGAACCGATTTAGATGATTCTTTTTGTTTGGAAGAAAATTACTTCGGGGTGGTCCCGTTTAAATTTGCTGAAGATCTGATGGTGATCTTCGGAGATATTTATAATGGAACTCTTCAACTATAGACTCGGAAATAGGTCTCAGAATCGGTGCAATTGGTTGGATGTTTATTGTTTTCACAACATCATAACATAACATCACGCCTGTATGATCTGAGAGGGTATGCAGATGCGTAAAGTACACCCACATTTCGACAGATAGGTGTGTTAGGTTCCATTTTATATGGGATAAGCCTATTACCATGACATGTATTGTTAACAATACCTTTAAAATAAATGACTGCCTCGTTGGTCTAGTGGTGGCGAGGTTGCATATTAGAAAATCAAAACTTTTCTGAGCGCATTTCAAAAGAACAACGTACAAATCAACAAAGTTTAAAATAACTATGGTCATTTGATCAAAAGTTCAGCTGACCAAAATCTGGAATATCAATGTTTATATTATTTATTACACTATTGACCAAATCGTTTAAAGGTCAAAATGGATAACTGGATAAATTAATACAAATAATATAGGCGTTATACTAATGCGGGTAGAACTTAGATAATAATTTTTTTAATTGAATGCATGTTACAAACTGTTTGAAGCGTTTTCGTTTTCACTCATGTTCGATTAATTAACCTACTAAAATCAATTTCTTTTTTATAATGCAAGTCGTTTCTGCTCGCTCTCTGAGTAGGAGGTCACAGTTTTGACCTAACCTTACCTACCCATTTTGTTTAAAGAAGAAATTAACCTAACTTTTGATCAGTCGTTCATTTGATGTCACATACATTGGGGTTATAAAATTGTTCTAAATAAAACATTTGGTCATTTAAATTTTGTTATTTCGTTTATTGTTCTTTTGAAATTTGCTCGAGAAAGTTTTGATTTTTTAATATGCAACCGGTGGCGACTACTCAGCATGAGGACCTAGGTTAGATTCCCGGGTCGGGCGAAGTGCTATGGGTTTTTCCATCAGAAATTTCTCAATAGCAGCCACGGAGTTTAGATTTACGCCGGCGCTCGCCCCCTATTACATGGGACTTAAACATAACTGGTGAAATGTGGGTGAAGGTACTATTGGGTACACCTCAGCCCAACCCTTCGGGGATTACAGGCGTGATGTTATGTTATGTTATAATAAATGTATAGCTAATATTTGTATATTATATTACAACAAAAAAAGTTTTAGCAAAAATATAAAACCGACTTCAAACTCCTCCGACTTCTTCGATCTTTTTGGAAGCATACAAATAGACTGAAGGGCAAGCCTGGCCAGGGCACGCCACAATAGTGGCGGTAAGTCCCCTCTTTGAGGAGTGGCTTGAGAGACGCCACGGCGTCCTCACCTTCCGCCTGACGCAGGTCCTCACCGGACACGGTGTTTTCGGGAGGTTCCTGCACCGAATCGGGCGGGAGGAAACGCCCGGGTGTTTCCACTGCGAGGATCGACCGGAGGACACGGTGGAGCACACGGTGGAGGTGTGCCCCGCGTGGGCGGAGCACCGCCGTGTCCTCGAAGCGGCGATTGGCGGCGGCGACCTCTCGCGTCCGGCCTTGGTGCAAGCCATGGTCCGGAGCGAGACGGAATGGGACGCCGTCACCTCCTTCTGCGAAGCAGTAATGCTAGAGAAGGAGGTGGCGGAACGTGAGAGGGAGAGAACCTCACAGCGTCCCGGCCGCCGCGGGAGACGCCCCGGGTGTCGGCCCCGGGCGACAGGCCCGCGCCTACGGTGGCCGGGGGCCACCACGTGGCCCCCGGCCACCGTAGGCGCGGGCCTGTGGACGGTGGGCTATGGGCTAGCTCGCCGTCCGTCCGTCTCATGACGACAGGCCGTGTCGACGGCGCGTTCGTGTTCCACGCGCGCCTCAAAGAGAGTCAGCAAAAAGGAAGGGGTCCGAAAGGACCGATGCCTGCCGGGGTTGCGGGACTATTCTAAAGAGATACCGTGGCCCCGGAACACAAAGGGCGATGAAGGAACATGGATGGGTTTTAGTCAGTAAAAGTCTGACACTCCCTCCTGCTCCGCCCAGAGCGGGAGAAGTCATTTGATGATTTCCCATCCGAAAAAAAAAAAAAAAAAAAAAAGGGCAAGCCTGGCCTCCCTGTTTGCATCGATGGCGTGGTGATGCTAAACAAATAGCTGACCTTTTTGTAGACCATTTTAGTGTGCAGGCCCAGAACAGAATGCTGGAGATCCCCGGTGAAACCAGCGGCTCGTCCGCTGACGCTCTGGCGGAAAAGCTCAGAGCGTCCCTAAACGCGGACGAGGCCCGAGTGTCCAGGCCCGTGAGATGCGCAGACCTGCGCATTCTGGGTCTGGACGACTCGGTGACCAAGGAGGAGGTGGTGGCCGCCGTCGCCAGGTCCGGTGGGTGTCCTGCTGAGCAGGTCAGGGCAGGCGCCCTACGCCCGGACCTCACGGGTATGCATACCGTTACGGTATGCTGCCCTGTGACGGCGGCCAAAGCTATAGTGGAGGGCCGTAGGCTACTGGTGGGCTGGGTTTCAGCGCAGGTGAAGCTGCTGGAGCCCAGACCTCTGAGGTGCTATCGCTGCCACGTGGGACACCACGTGTCAGTACAGTGCGCCTCGGAGGTTGACCGCAGCGGCCTCTGCTTCCGCTGCAGCCAGCCGGGTCACATGTCCGCAGCTTGCTGCGCCACGCCGCACTGCGGTGCATGTGCGGCGGCTGGCAAGCCGGCAGATCACCGGGCTGGGAGCAAGGCCTGCGTTCCACCCACCGCCGCAGCCGCAACTGCCGCCGCTGCCGCTGTCGCCGCCACAGTGGGGCCCTCACAAGGGGCCAGGGAGGAGGAAGCGGCAATGGAGTGCCAATAACGGCCCCATTACGCTTCCTCCAAGCGAATATCAACCACTGCGCCTGTGCTCAGGATCTGTTGCTCCAGAGCATGGCGCAGTGGTCGATAAACATCGCTGTGGTCGCTGAGCCGTATTTTGTCCTGCCCAGGGAAGACTGGGTGGCGGACCTTAGCGGCTCAGTGACCATTGTGTCGTCGGCCGCCGCCGGCACCCCGACCCTTGAAAGTGTCAGGAGGGGTCGGGGATGCGTAGCAGCACGGTTCGGGGAGATTGTCGTGGTGGGAGTCTACTTCTCCCCGAGCCGAACTCTCGCCGAGTTCCACAACTCCCTTGCGGAGTTGAGTGTCGTCGTCAGAAACCAATCCCTCCCCGTACTTGTCCTCGGGGACTTCAACGCCAAGAACTTGGCTTGGGGTTCCCGTTGCACAGACGTGCGGGGAAGAATGGTGGAGGACTGGGCCCTGGAGAAGGGCCTGGACGTCCTAAATCGGGGTTCTGTCCCCACGTGTGTGCGGATGCGGGGCGAGTCGGTGGTGGACATTTCGTTCGCTAGCCCCGCTCTGTCGCCGCGTGTCATTGACTGGCGTGTCATGGAGGGGGTGGAGACCTATTCCGACCACCGGTACATCCGGTTCGACGTCTCCACCCAGACCTCAAGCGCGCCGGTCCAACAGGCCCCGAGTGGTCCGCGTTGGGCGCTAAAGCAGCTGGACCGGGAGCTCCTCCTGGAAGCCTCGATCGTGCAGGCCTGGGTGACATCACCGGACAGGCCTGCCGACATTAACAATGAGGCAGGGTGGTTCCAGGAGGCCATGTCCGATATATGCGACGTGGCAATGCCCCGGGTCCGGCCAGGAAGCGCCCGACGTCAGGTGTACTGGTGGTCGCGAGAGCTGACGTCTCTGCGCGAGGCGTGCGTGGCTGCGCGACACCTGTACGCCAGGCATCGCAGGCTCCGCATTCGCCCACCGAATGCGGCAGCCATCGAGGCGGTGCTTTATGAGGGGTACAGAGCGGCGAAGACCGCCCTCCGCGAGGCTGTCCTGCGGGCCAGGGATCTGGCCCGCGAGGAGTTGCTGGGGACTCTCGACAGAGATCCGTGGGGGCGCCCTTACAAGATGGTGCGGGATAATCTCCGCACCTGGGCCCCCCCACTGACGCAGAGTCTCCGGCCTGAGCTCGTGGAGGACGTGGTGAGCACTCTGTTCCCTACGCGGGGAGAACATCCCCCCCCGCCTATGGCTCCGCCACCTGCGGTGCTGGAAGCAGACCGCCAGGATGACGACGACGACACTCCGGAAGTGACTGGGGTAGACCTGAGAGTGGCGGTACGCAGGCTCAGTGCCAAAAATACCGCCCCGGGACCCGACGGCTTGCCTGGCAAAGCCTGGGTCCTGGCCTTGGAGGCTCTCGGGCCCCGACTGGAGGGGCTCTTAAGCGCATGCTTGGAGAGAGGCCAGTTCCCGCTTCGTTGGAAGATGGGGAAGCTGGTCCTCATTCGGAAGCCGGGGCGCCCTGCGGACTCTCCGTCCGCATACCGGCCCGTGGTGCTGCTCGACGAGGTGGGCAAGCTCTTTGAAAGAGTCATTGCAAACCGCCTCGCCGAGCACCTTACGGGGACGGGGCCGGATCTTGCGGAACACCAATTTGGTTTCCGCAAGGGGCGCTCTACGGTGGACGCCATCATGCGCGTGAGAACCCTCACGACGGGGGATGCGGTGTGCAGGGGTGGGGTTGTCTTGGCGGTGTCTCTCGACATCGCCAACGCCTTCAACTCCATGCCCTGGAGCTGCATAAGGGAGGCACTCCGGTATCACCGGGTGCCGACCTACCTCCGTCGAGTGGTCGGGGACTACCTGACGGACAGGGCAGTCATTTACCCCAGTCGCAGTGGAGATTGGAACCGGCGAGAGATGTCGTGCGGTGTTCCACAGGGATCGGTTCTAGGGCCTTCCTTGTGGAACATCGGGTACGACTGGGTGCTGCGCGCCGACCTCCCTAGTGGTGTCAGCGTAGTTTGCTACGCTGACGACACGCTGGTGCTGGCACAGGGGGGGTCGCACGAGGCAGCGGCCGAAGCTATGACACGCGGGGTTGCGATAGTCGTTGAGAGGATCTGGCAACTGGGTCTCGAGGTGGCATTGCACAAGTCCGAGGCCATGTGCTTTCATGGGCCTCGGAATGCGCCACCTCCGGGATCCTTACTCACGGTAGGAGGGGTATCCATCGGTGTCGAGTCGACTTTGAAGTACCTAGGACTCGTCCTCGACAGCCGGTGGAACTTCGTGGAGCACTTCCGACGTTTGGCCCCCAAACTGGAACGGACTGGGGCTGCCTTCAGGCGGCTCCTGCCCAACCTGGGGGGGCCGAACGCCTCCTGCCGGGGGCTCTACGCGGGAGTCGTGCGGTCCATGGCCCTTTACGGGGCACCGGTGTGGGCGCGTTCCTTGAGGCTGCGTGCAGCCCACTACCTGAACGCGCCCCAAAAGGTGGTAGCCGTAAGGCTGGCCCGTGGGTACCGCACGATCGCCCGCGAGGCGGCGTGCCTCCTTGCCGGATTGCCGCCATGGGATCTGGAGGCGATAATCCTCGCGCACCTGCATGAATGGCGCGCGGAGGCGCTTCGCCGGGGGGAAACTCCGCTGCCGCGACAAATTGTCGCTCAGCGGACAGACTTCCGGCGGGATCACATGGCGACATGGAGAGAGCGACTGTCGCAACCCCGTGCAGGGCACGCCACGATAGTGGCGATAAGTCCCCTCTTTGAGGAGTGGCTAGAGAGACGCCACGGCGTCCTCACCTTCCGCCTGACGCAGGTCCTCACCGGACACAGTGTTTTCGGGAGGTTCCTGCACCGAATCGGGCGGGAGGAAACGCCCGGGTGTTTCCATTGCGAGGATCGACCGGAGGACACGGTGGAGCACACGGTGGAGGTGTGCCCCGCGTGGGCGGAGCACCGCCGTGCCCTCGAAGCGGCGATTGGCGGCGGCGACCTCTCGCGTCCGGCCCTGGTGCAAGCCATGGTCCGGAGCGAGACGGAATGGGACGCCGTCACCTCCTTCTGCGAAGCAGTAATGCTAGAGAAGGAGGTGGCGGAACGTGAGAGGGAGAGAGCCTCACAGCGTCCCGGCCGCCGCGGGAGACGCCCCGGGCGTCGGGGGCCACGTGGTGGCCCCCGGCCACCGTAGGCGCGGGCCTGTGGACGGTGGGCTATGGGCTAGCTCGCCGTCCGTCCGTCTCATGACGACAGGCCGTGTCGACGGCGCGTTCGTGTTCCACGCGCGCCTCAAAGAGAGTCAGCAAGGGGAAGGGGTCCGCAAGGACCGATGCCTGCCGGGGTTGCGGGACTGTTCGAAAGAGATACCGTGACCCCGGAACACAAAGGGCGATGAAGGAACATGGATGGGTTTTAGTCAGTAAAAGTCTGACACTCCCTCCTGCTCCGCCCAGAGCGGGAGAAGTCATTTGATTTCCCATCCGAAAAAAAAAAAAAAAAAAAAAAAAAGGCCCAGAACAGAATTAACGCGATGCGCTGAGGAAAATCTCCTGGTCATGACGGTCTCAGCATTGAGCATCTCCGATTTGCTGGTCCGCATTTGCCAAGAGTGTTGGCCATGCTTTTTACTTTTTGTCTGGGTCATGCTTATATGCCGAGTGACATGATCAAAACAACAGTGGTGCCTATCGTCAAAAATAAGACTGGTGACATGGGCGATACGAACAATTACAGGCCTATATCTCTTGCCACAATCATGTCAAAAGTGTTTGACAGTGTGCTTAAAGCTCAACTTAGCAGTCATATACGTGTTCACGATAACCAATTTGGTTTCAGTTCTGGATTATCCACTGACAGCGCTATTTTGAGTGTGAAACATACTGTGAAGTACTACACGGATCGCCACACTCCAGTTTACGCATGTTTCCTTGACTTGAGTAAGGCTTTTGACTTGGTTTCCTACGACATTTTATGGAGGAAGATGGAAGAGGTAAATTTGCCGCCAGAGGTGACAAATACTCTAAAATACTGGTATGGAAACCAAGTCAATAGTGTGAAATGGGCTGGTGGCTATCTAGGCCGTATGGGTTGGAGTGCGGGGTGAGGCAGGGTGGTTTGTGCTCCCCTACGCTTTTCAACCTATACGTGAATGAGCTGATTGGCACGCTTAGCAGCATGCGTGTCGGGTGTCATATTGATGGCGTGTGTTGTAATAGCGCGTCAATCTGCGGGCTAAGGACACTCGTAGCCACTTGCGAGCAATTTGCTAGACTGCTTGGTCTGGCATACAATGTCAAAAAAAGTGAAGTCATGGTCTTTGGGGCCAGAAGCAGAAGACCTAGAAGCAGTACCTTCAGTGAAGCTAAACGGTATACCCCTTGTAAGGGTAGACCAATTTAAATATCTGGGTCACTTATTGACCACTGGCCTCAAAGACGATGATGATATTGATAGGGAGCGGAGGGCGCTGTGTGTGAGAGCAAACATGATTGCCTGCAGATTCAGGCGTGCCTCTAAAGAGGTCAAGCGCACTATATTTAGTGCTTACTGCACGTCGTTCTACACTTGCAGTCTGTGGGGTCATTTACTCAAAAATCATACAGCGCCCTTCGCGTCCACTACAATAACGCATTCAGGGTGCTGATGGGGTTGCCTCGATACTGCAGCGCTTAAGGGATGTTTGCTGAAGCTCACGTAGACTGTTTCTACACAGTGATGCGGAAACGGTGCGCATCACTACCAGCCTGGCCTGGTCCGTAGGGCCGCACTGCAGCGCTTAAGGGATGTTTGCTGAAGCTCACGTAGACTGTTTCTACACAGTGATGCGGAAACGGTGCGCATCACTACCAGCCTGGCCTGGTCCGTAGGGTGCGGGGCAGTGCCAACAGCATCCTGTCTATGATTGCGAGTAGGCATGATTGTGCGTTTGTGTACTACTGCTGCAAGGTTTCGGATGGGCCTGTCACCTTGCAGCAATGATGTCACAATCTGTTTTCTGTTTTATATTGTTTGTAAGTGTATTACTAACATAGTTTGTAAGTATATTGTTACTAACACCATAGTGTTAGCAACAAGACTCATAAGTCTTGTTGCTCTAAATAAATGAATATTATTATTAAAAACACAACAAAGTGAAAAATTACTTTAGCTTCAGAAGTCGGTGGCAATGAAACTGAATCAAACACACAGAAGTCACCGACTTCTGAAGTTAGGTTATTTTTTAATTGGTTGTGTTTTTGGAAAAATAACTTTAAAGCCCACACATAATATTCAGTTTACGCTAAAACTTTACTTTGATATCAATATGAAACCAGGATTTTAAATGGACGAAGATGGTGGTAAGCTCACAGAAGTAGCATTCACTGTGTGTTTGTGTGACTGTATGCATGCATCCTACGATATCTCACGTTTATGAAGGTCGGCAAAGTAAGATTGGCGAAGGGCCCTGCAGTGAACATGTTCTCAATACAAAGCTGTCCTGATAGAGTTAACACGTATTTTCTTTGTCGGTAGTTTGCCAAATACCAGTTACTTTCGAAGGGCCCAGATGATAGATTTTCACTCTGAAATTATGAAAAAAAAAGACGGAGATATAGTAGGTCTGAGCGAAGAACTTCTCAAATGAATTGCTCATCAATGCTCAAGGAACGGCCATTAGAGTGCGGGATATTTTATTTTAGCTGTTTTCATAATAAAATATGGCTATTAAAAATTGTGACTCACTTTTATCAAAACGTCATTGCTGTGCCAGCAGAACATAAAAAGTTGAGCGATTCCAAATATTAAATACTCGGCCATCAACAGCTTCTGCGCGGCATTTTGTGCAGACTGTTGAAAAGAAATATTAGATTTATGTAAGTCTGAAACTCTGAAATCATTGATATGCATTTCGAACGAATGTTGCTGTCCTTCATAAAATTAAAAAAGAAACGGTTTCTATGACGCAACAAAAAGCCTAAAATTGACAGGCATTGTTCGCTACAACAAAAACTTTTAGGTAATCTAGGTCTAACTAGTATTTCAAAGGTTTTCCGAAAAAACTTACTGTTAATTGGTAGGCGCTCGCACATAGCATCAATGAACACATCACCATGTAAAAGAACATGACGGGCGATAAAAGTGAATTAAATAATCTCGAATACCTGAAACAAAAGATCATTTAATTTATTATTACAGGAATTAGTATCAGAGGGCGTTCAAAATTATTGTTTTTTTTTTAGACCGTCTGGCTGTAACATGTTTTCTTTGCCTCGTAGTGGTTGCGCACATTAAATATTTTATCGATAAAATGGAACTGCGTAGTTTTAAACAGAAATATTATATCTAACCAGACTTTTCGGGTCTTATGACTATCCATGTGATAAGTTTTGTAATTAGTATGTTAATTAAACAATTAGAACATAGCGTATACTTAGCCTAGCGAAAAGAATTTCTACGTACCAAAAACGTACCTACCACTAGTTCTATAATACCTACATTAAAGCAGGTAGTCTACATTGTTTTCGTTGTTAGACTAAAAAATAAGAAAAAATACGGCATCAATATAACTTGGCAGTTCTAATTATTTATACTAATTTGGGTAGTGGTAGAGCTAGAGAGACATTAATTTAAGTGTTAAAATTTGAGAGGTTCATTTTTCTCAAAATATTCCATTGAGATAGTTTATCAGTATGTCTATCTTGGCCATATCCTTTTTATTGGGTAAAGAGCATCATCAAACGAAGATATCGAGAAGAATACAGCTTGGGCGATCCGCATTCAGCAAATTGGACGACATTCAGAAATCAGGTAAAATTCCCCGCCTTTTTATCATTGTATTCTGCCCACCATGACGTACGATGCTGAGGAACAGCGGCACATATGAAGAGGTACGGAGGCTGCGTACGGGCTTAGAGTTCCACAGAGAGTCCAGGTTGGCATAAATCTTGTAGGCCGATTTCCAAACGTTGAAATACGAAGACGTACTAAGGTTTTCCATATTGTAAATCGCGTGTGACTAAGTGACGTCAAAATAATGAAAAGAGAAGTGTGCCAGTGAGATGGGCACACGACATTGTTGCCATCACAATTAAAAGCAGGATGAGGCTGGCACGGGAGCGTGGAGATTGGCACTAAACGAAGAGAGGCCTACACCCATCTGTGGGTGAAGTTGAGCCTCACTGCCCATCACGATGATTTAGATTAGGTATCTGATTTGATAAAAGAACTGAGAGCTCTTTTTGTTTCGCTCTTAATGTCATGGTAATTGTTTTTTGTTTAGCTTCATCTAAGCAAGATGTGTGCATGTAACATTACAATATTGTACATATATATGCTGGCTGACTGTGGTATCGAACGTAAATACATGTTCTGCGCCTTCCATATATAGATACTATAACCCTTTTCGTACGTGTTCATTTTTATTCTTGTCTTTTTTATATTATAGAGTTAGTGTGTAAATAATTTAAATGATTAGTTTGTGTTTAATAAATAAAATACATTTTACATTGACACTAGAATTTAAGGTTTAAAAGCAAACCATTAGATTTATTACGATATATTTATTTTATTACTTTTTATTGTTTTTTTTTTTACGTTTACGTTTTGTATTGTGGCCGAGGTTCTTTTTTGTTTTTCTATTCAGCACAGTTTATTCAGCAAAGAGCAGCGGTGGCCAAGTGGTGGCGGCCCCGACTTACGAACAGTAAGAGAAGAACCCACGACGGGTTCGAACCCAGACAGGCGAATTACTTTGTGTAATTTATTTCATTACCACTGCTCTCAAAACAGTGAAGGAAATCATCGTGAGGAAACCGGCATGTTCTAGAACCAAAAAATTCGAAGACATGTGACATGCCCGCTCTGGGCCCGCGTGGTGGATTACAACCCATTCCTTCTCATAGAGAGGAGGCCGTGTCCCAGCAGTGGGAACTTTAATAGGCTGATGATGATGAAAGTGTTCCTTGTCCTCAGAAGCGATATTTGCTGCATAGAATATAATCGTTTAAAAAAATCTCCAAATATTTAGAATCGTCAGAATGACCACGAAATGTTCGAGAAGTTTTGCCTGCGTAAGTCATTTTGGTCAGGCCCCGTACGATGAAATGAAAATAAACGTTGCAGAACAGCTGATTGCCCGTTTGGAAAACTGAAACGCCGCTGTTCGAAGGGCAGGAGCCAGACAGGAGTCTGGAACTTTACATGGTTTTAGCGTTAACTCATCGCGCCCTACATACTCTCTACTCAGCTATCAAGTTTTTATGCTTAAGATGCTTGCTGAAAATCCCTGATCAGACCTGATCAAGAGGCCTATGATCAGCTCTAGATTGTTACAGACTAAGTTGATAAAAAACTGGAAAGTAATCGATATTATCTGTTCAGCACACTCGAAAACACAGAGAGTGCGGTAGTTTACTTGGTTTGAAGTTAAATAGGTATTTATATTATTTCTTATTTTTTTAGAACCTTGGGTAGAGCTGCGGATCAATTTTTCAGTGACATTACTAGAAGTACCATTTAAATGTATTTACGCCCACGACTTGAACGATATTCATAAACAGATATTCGGTAAGATAACTTACGGTACTGTTTTACTTTATTTATGTGTAAGCATAACAAACATTGCACAGGGAAAAATGGAAATGTTTAGAGGAGGCCTATGTCGAAAGACAAGCTGTTTGTGAACCGAACATGAAATTAGATACGTAAGAAAATATATACATAATATGGTTTATTAGATTTAATGTTTTGTAGGTTTAAACAGCAATAAATAGGCTACTTTAATTTATTTTAATTTATTTTATAACAAACTTTAAGGTAGACTTAGGATTTCTTTTAGGAAGGTCTTAGACAAGACTGTTTCTGAAATGAATTCTTTAATTATCTAATGATGATTTGTAAAGCGCAAAAAACGCGCTTTGGATGTGAAGTTCCGGCCACCAGCCGTTATGCAATACAAGATTCTAGATCTAGAAGATAAGAAGTAATAATTACAACTGGAAGTTAAAATAGTAGACTCTTGTGAAAGCAAGACAGACAAATGAGCACCAAATGCGAGGATAAGTCAGTCAAAGGCTTAAAAAGTTACGTTTTATGAACCATTTTCATAGTCGATGGATTGTAAATTCTAAAAATGGAAAGTTTGCATACAATTTACTACATTTTCGTATCAGCCCAGTTGAGTGAAGTCATTGGCACAGTCAATTAAAATTGTACTAGAAAATGTCGAATAGTTTATAATCAATCAGTAGTTGTTGAAGTACACCTTAATAAGCGCAATATAATATAATTGGATACTTGATCAGGAAAACGATTAATATGTTTTTATCTGCCAAGCGCAGGCAATGGTAGTAATGTTGCAATACGTTAGTCCTTTTCTTAGCGAAGTAAATACTTATTATAAGACAACGTTATGAATTAACTAAGCAAAGAAATCTAGTCACAGAACAAAATATTCTTCACTACTTACTATCACTACATATTATAAAACAAAGCCCCCCGTCGAGTCTGTCTGTCCCTATTTATGCTTAGATCTTTAAAACTACGCAACAGATTTTGATGCGCGTTTTTTAATAGATAGAGTGATTCAAGAGGAAGGTTTTAGTTTATAATTTGTTAAGCGGGTGAAGCCGCGGGCATCAGCTAGTCATTAATAAAATACAAGGAAATTCAGAAATTCACGGACAAAAAAAAGGAGAACAGAGGGCTTTTGGCTTTTTAAATTATAAATACTTGAAAGCAATTAATAACACTTCGTGTTCCTCGTTCAATTATTTATTTATCTTAAATAAAAAATACTCACTTGATCATAGAGACGTGAATAGCGTGGAGCTGTCGCACTACTTCCTTACATTCCTCATCACTGATCCCAGTTTCATACGACTGAAACATTTGCTTGCATCTTTCACGTAGCAGGTCAAGTTTTCCACCAAAGAACACCATGGTTACCACGATACATGTGTCATAAGCAGCCATGATTGCAGCACCGTAAGCGCATAAGAGTGTATGCCAGACTACCGTGATCCAGCAACCAGGTGAATGATACTTGTCAATGGGCATCCAAGAACTGAAGATGTGCGGGAAGGGCTCAGTCCCATTTCGCATGTTTTCTCTAAAAGTAGAAGACGACAGATATCTCATGAGCGGCGTACCAGTTGTTGTCAAGAATGTTGTGAAGACTAACGCCCAGTAAAAGTACGAGAGGCGTCGGCAGTATGTTGTGTAAATTTCGATTATATTATTCTCGACCGGATCACTGTTTCTTTCAAATTTATCAGCGTCTGTGACGTAGTCCAAAACTTCGCGCCAGTGTTTTTGCCAAAAGATGAAGGAGTTTACTTTCACGATACAAACGACGCTCAACATGGATATCTTCATGTTAGTCAACACGAGATCCAAATCCGATCTAATGACGTACAGCTCTATGTATTGCGTAACTACGAAGAACGCTACTAGCTCGTGTAAGAAGATGTACATTATTTTACCCATCAACGATTGAGGTAACATTAATCCCACTTTCTTTATAATCCAATAGTTTGGACCTAAGAACGGCCTCTCCGGGTCCTCCAAGTTTTGAAGAATCGAATTCATAGTGACTCAGTAAAAGATTGTTTCAAAATGGTGGTGGATAGATTTGTGTCTGGTATTTATACGGCTATAGTACTGTAGTTGGTCCGCGACCCTTACGATCCCACGCTAGGGAAAATCACAGCCTGCTTTTCGAACGGTTTTTTTTTGGATTTCCTTGATTGTATACTCGACCCCATACATTTTTAAGGGTTCTCTCATTAGGACATTTTCAAATTGTAGCTCGTAAAGTGTTCCCCGAGTTTTAGCTTGTAATGTTAATAATGAACTTATGAAAATCATAGAATTCGTTTCTAACAAATAGGAATTGGATATGCATTTAGTTATAGTATCGAGTAATAGACAACTCATTTGGTCGAATTATATGAGGCTATATATGTATACCCTTTCTAATGTTTGGCTTTCAGCCACAAATCAGTTTTAATTTCTTTTCACAAATTTTAATTTCTAATTTCATTCAAGTTAAACAATGAAACAATCAGCTGAATCAGCTGAGTAAGAGAGCTAAAACAGCATCATTATGAGTCCATTAATAACAAGTCAAAATACTGGCTGTCGATTGTCCACAACAATTATCAGTAATTGAAGTTAGTTAGTTAGATATTCAATTATGTTCTCTATCCATTCTCTTAATCAAGAAGAGGAACCTCACATGTCTTTGTTAGCGAACAAAAATAGTTAAAATCTACCAAATGAAAATAAATATTTATCGATAGAAAGTTTGTCTTTTCCCAACACTAGCCAAATAATAACAGTCGCACAGTCATATTACATTGTATTCCAAACCGATAGTTTAAATGTCTCTATTATACCCGTTAAATGTGGGCGTGACAGCCGCACCGCGAACGCTCCCCAGTTTAAAAAAAAAAATCTATCACACATCAGTGCGCCTCCCCTATTATTACGTACTGAATAAGATATAGGAAAAATATGACACGCCAATCATTTAGAAAAGGTGGACATTTTAAAAATCTTGATTTAAAACGAAGTAATAACCATTTTTTATTAGGGTTCAGTTTAGTTTCACGGAACAAAAAATAGGTAGGTACCTACTACCTAATGTAAGTGAAACCTTGTTTCCAAGTTTATAATACGGAAAACGTAAAAGAGCTATATTTAGGGTTTTCTTTCGATAAAGCAGGTTTATTCGAATGAAGTTATGGTCGAAAATGTTGGGAGCGACCGACAAAAACACATACCAAAAAAAGCGCAACGACTTTGTTGGACTGACATTTGTGTAGTAATTTCGAAATTTCTTGTAATCTGCCTAGCCTTTTCCCAACTATTTTGGGGTCGGCTTCCACTCTAACCGGATGCAGCTGAGTACCAGTATTTTACATGGAGCGACTGCCTATCTGACCTCCACAACCTACTTCATACTGGGTAATACGATACCACTTTGGTAAGACTGGTTGTCAGACTTTTTGGGCCACTGACTACCTGTTCTTGTTACCTGTACCTGTTCTTGTCAAAGATGGACAAATGACAGCCGGGATCAACAGCTTAACGTGCTTTCCGAGGCACGGAGGAAACTCGGTATGTAAGGGTGGTCACCCATCCACAGACCATTTCTTGTAAGTAATCAATATTATTAATGTGAAAGCAGTCCTAGCCGTCAAATAATTCGTACAAGCATAATGAGGGCTATCGTTTTTGAGCTCACCAGATGGCGCCACTGTCGAGTAAGGTCCTGTCAATTATTCTATTTTATAATTTAAAGTTTTTTTTATATTTTTGTTTCAAAATACTGACAGATAATAGATCACATGACAAGTTCGGTATAAAAACTACATTACTAACAGTTATCCATAGGTTTTGTAAAAAGAGTTTCACATTACCACGACCCGATGTAAAAAGTTTTTTTCCGTTCGCAACGCTTATTTCTTTTGGCGTATCGCACACAAAATCATGCAAAATGTCTCTATTATTGGTCATGTGGCAAGTTTCACTACTGTCGACGTACATACCACACATCTCGATCCAGCTTTACCGTCAGAGCCGAAAACATAGTCGTCCTACCAGGAGTTTTTTGAACTTGAAATTGCAATTCCTGACGGAGTAAACAGATGACTGAACACTGAGGCAGATTCGTGCTAGCGCTTTTTCCTGTTTCTTCTTGTCTTCGCATTCTGGTTTATTTTTCGTATCGACCTCGTTGACACATTCAAACAAGTCTTCATGAATTAGCAACATCTTCATTTGAAATTATTTACTCCGGAGAGTTTTTCAATTGCGATGGATTGGTTACTCATTTTCGCGATTTCGTAATTTTTACTTGATAATGTAATTAATTATATCATACGCGTTCTGCTTCCTCACGCTCTGCGACCATATTAGAATGGGATACGGTTGCAGGAATTTTGCTTTTTTTTTTTTTTTCTGTTGCACTACAAATAAGTAATTTCATACTTATTTGTAGTGCAACAGAAAAAATATTTTTACTACGGTTGCTAGGACACCTCAAGCAGTAGACAAGATGTAGTTTGTATTAAACTTATAGGTTTGCAACCTCTAACACCAGTACTAACAAATAAGATCCTAAGTTGCTACTTAAAATCTTGAATTCTAAAATTTATCAGGAATGGCTCAGTCTAGAACACAATCGTGAGTATTAGTATAAATAAATACGTAATAAAAAAGCATGCAACGCGCGAACACTTTATGACATTTGACATTTTGGAAGACCTTAGTCTTCACGAACGTCTCTAGCGGCGAATACATGCCATGCACGATAGTCCCCATTTTAACCTAACCTATCCATTCTTTTGGGTTGAAGTTGGGTAAAAGGTTACCGTTTTTCAGATAAGTACGGAAAACATCCCTGCCTACCCCCTTTATTTTTAAAAGCCATAAAAAAAAATGGAAAAATAAAAAAACTTTTTTGAATTTTCCATTTTTAGTAGTAATATCATAAGCAAATATTTGCTATGCGTTTATTTTACATTGTTAACAATACATGTCATGGTAATAGGCTTATCCCCAATAAATGAAACTTAACATACCTAAACTGTTACAATCTGGGTGTATTGTACACATCTGCATACCCCTCAGAGCATACAGGCGTGAAATTACGTCATGATGTTGTATAAACATTTGACAGTACGGGGGTCGTGGAAGTATTTTAAGTAAAAAGCTAAAACTTGTCAAAAAGTGGGAACTTTAAAAAAAACAGGCGAATTGATAACCTCGTCTTTTTGGAAGTCGGTTTAAAAAATGATCGCAATTACGGGGAGAACTAGTGCCTTTCGGCTTCGTTAAGAGGTTTTTTACACCCTTTATTATGTTCACCGATTTCTCCCCTATTTGTGGAGCGATTCTCAAAATTCGTTTTTTAAACTTATATCGTCACTTACAGGATATCTTCCGTTATTGTTATTTGTTTTGAGCTCCCGATATTTCGATGCTGTTGCAAGCGTCATGATCGCCCCGCAAGTGACAATATAAGTGTAAAAAAGAAAAAAATCTCAGAAATCTCAGAAAAAAAATATTGACCGAATTGGGAACCTCCTCCTTTTTGATGTCGATTAAAAATTGAGATCAACTGCAGAAATAAGTCTGTCCGGTATTTTCGAGATGTGAGATCGATATTTTTCGTATTTCATAGACCCATTTTATAAAAGAGTTGAAGTAATCCGTGACAACTTCATGGCATTATTAACATTACATAATACGCTGGGAATGCACCGCGACCACAGCTCGCTGTAGAGGTAGAGATGTGATACGTTAAAACACATGTAGTTTATTTTGGGATGTCCCTTCACTACCAAAGCATATTTAACGACTGCAACCAAGCTCGCAGGAAGATATCATTATAGAATAACATTAACAGATCGTTTATTATACACATTTTAAGCGGAAACATGAAATTAGAAATAATATTTACTTTTTTGATTTGTGTGTTTCGAATAAAACATATTTTGTAATGCACTAGCAAGAGAAAAAGCTAACAAATGTATTTTAATTTACTTTCCCTTACCACAATCATTAATCTTTGGTTATTTTTAACTCTGTACTTGAATATCGACTACACTGATACCTCTCATGATTGTTCTGCATAAAGTGTTAGGACTCATGTGATATGTTTCTGTTTGCTTGTGAATTTTATCTTAAGTTATTTATTTTTTTCTATAGCCGATAGTGTCCCACTTCTGGGCAAAGGCCATAGCCTTCCACTCTTCTCTCCGTGCGGTTCTCCGATCAATCTCACACAAACGCCTATAACTCGTCACGCCAGCGTTTTCTAGTCTACCCTCGGCGACCAAAGTTGTATTTAAAAAAAAGTAAATAGTTAATTAAAAGAAGTAACAAATTTCCAAGGCGGAAACTATTCAAAAGAGGAATTTGACGTTAACAATAGATATACAGGTGCGAAGCTTTGTAAGGGAGTATAATATCAAATTGAGACCATAACTCTACTCGGCGAGCCAGACGGAAGAAGTAATAATAAAACAAAGCTCAAATAAAAACAAGAGCAGTGAAGCTGCAGTAAACAATGTAATAAATATTGACATTCATTTTATTCCACCAAAGAAAAGAAGTGTTCAAAACAAACTCATATACACCGGGGTATTGTCCACAGATGAAGTAGCTTTGCTTATAAAGCAATGAATCTAAAAAAATATATATATATAACGGTAAGCTTCGTTCCCTACAACTGGCCCTGTTCGTGTTGATCTTGTTAACTTCCCAAGCACGTTGGTTCCCTTGCGAATATAAAAATGCAAAGTAGAAATGTGGGCAAGTGGTGAATGCAAATTTTATCTTTCTGCACCCCTTGTTTGGTGTTTGGATTTTGGAAATACCATAACAACAATGTTTTTCTCTATTGTGTTGAAAACCACGACATTTGAATTCACTTTTTGCACATCATTGTGAGCTTTCTCAATATTACGAAAGGTTTCATTGCTACCTAATTATGAATGGTTCTTCTTCTTCGTATTGATGATTCCTAATGTTATTTATTTAAATTTGTTTCGACCAGAACTCAGCTACGTCGACGGCGTTGGTGGTGGCTTCAGATAGGTCCCTTAAAGTGCAGGTGGAGTTGCACAAAGAGCAGGTCAGGAGGTGGGTCATGGTTTGAGATGAGGCTCCGCAGTCGCACTCAGTTTTATCGGAATACTCCCACCGGACCAAGTGGAACCTGCAGCGGCCCACCTGGCTTCTAAGTCGGTTTAGTGTCTTCCAGGTGGGCCATGGCAGTTGATGTCGTATGAATGGTTATGTTTACAATGTATATTAGGCGGAAGTAAACATATCCCATAAAAGAAACCGTGCTGTCATGTCGTCCTTGTCGGAGTAGTACGGTCGAACAAGCTATTTTGGTTAACATTTTACAATGTAATTTGTGGGTTAAACTGTAAACCAAATAACTTGTTCCACCGTACATCACTTGTCGATGATATCTTGCAGCCGTATAATCAATACTAATTCGTATAATTTGATGAGCTTAGATATCGATCGTTGTCTCATCACTTCGATTAGTTGTTTTACTCGTGTAAGTGTTCAATTGCTTCCATTGTTCTATGGACAGGTCTCGATGGCCATATGTGTTTGTAACTTTACCAAACGTGTGGAGCAGTCCAGATAATTGGGTGTTTGCTTTTTATTGCAACCCCGGTTCGTGTCCCGTCCACATTGGAATGTTTTCCTAGATCGTGAAATGCCACCCGACAACGGACCCGACCACTTATTTACTACATTGGAATACCTACTTACAGTTTTTACTGTAGCTATGTAGGCAGAGCGTTTATTTTTAATTAGCTTTACTGTGTAATCTTATTGATGGATATCGTGGATTCCTTTTTTTTTTTTTTTTTTTTTTTCGGATTGGAAATCATCAAATGACTTCTCCCGCTCTGGGCGGAGCAGGAGGGAGTGTCAGACTTTTACTGACTAAAACCCATCCATGTTCCTTCATCGCCCTTTGTGTTCCGGGGCCACGGTATCTCTTTCGAATAGTCCCGCAACCCCGGCAGGCATCGGTCCTTTCGGACCCCTTCCTTTTTGCTGACTCTCTTTGAGACGCGCGTGGAACACGAACGCGCCGTCGACACGGCCTGTCGTCATGAGACGGACGGACGGCGAGCTAGCCCATAGCCCACCGTCCACAGGCCCGCGCCTACGGTGGCCGGGGGCCACGTGGTGGCCCCCGACGCCCGGGGCGTCTCCCGCGGCGGCCGGGACGCTGTGAGGTTCTCTCCCTCTCACGTTCCGCCACCTCCTTCTCTAGCATTACTGCTTCGCAGAAGGAGGTGACGGCGTCCCATTCCGTCTCGCTCCGGACCATGGCTTGCACCAGGGCCGGACGCGAGAGGTCGCCGCCGCCAATCGCCGCTTCGAGGACACGGCGGTGCTCCGCCCACGCGGGGCACACCTCCACCGTGTGCTCCACCGTGTCTTTCGGTCGATCCTCGCAGTGGAAACACCCGGGCGTTTCCTCCCGCCCGATTCGGTGCAGGAACCTCCCGAAAACACCGTGTCCGGTGAGGACCTGCGTCAGGCGGAAGGTGAGGACGCCGTGGCGTCTCTCAAGCCACTCCTCAAAGAGGGGACTTACCGCCACTATTGTGGCGTGCCCTATATCGTGGATTCCTCGAATGCTAAATATTCTGCATGTTTATATTTCTGTAATTTATATTACTTTGCATACAATGTAAGGAGACAAGATTACAATTAGTCATGTTTGCAGATTGTTAACTTCAGAGTTTAAATCACAGGCCTAATAAAATAACATAATAATAATCTAAATATATTAGCCGGAATTTAGAGTTGTTGACATTGTTGACTTTCCTGCATGCTTACTATTTAAATTAGGAGACCTTTAAGTCTAAGATTCGTAGCTTTCACAAGCTCCTCGCATTAAAATTTCGGGTCGCTTTTGCCGTTAATCTGCTCTGCGAACCCCTCTTTTACTTTTACCAAGGAGTCAAGAAACATTGAGTAGACAGTATTACACAACTCGTAAACCTACAATGTCAAAACATTGCAAAACATGGCCATAATCTTCCTCATTTAATTTAAAGTTATGACTTCTGCTTACATAATTATGTAAGCACAAGCGGGGCTGGTCCGTAAACAATATCCACGATATTATATGTGACTGTATCGGGGGAAATCACTGGAGTTATAATAGTTGACTGGCTATTTGCATACGAGTGTGTAACTTTATACATTAGAGGCAGTGCTTGTCGATGTGACGCGTGCTGTGAGCTCTGCGCAGTCGACTAACTGTTCCCCGATGTCTCGCGAAAGACGCGTCGGCGCAGCGTCATCATCAACTTTGTTGCAAGCGACCCGTTTTAGCAGTAGTTTTGAATAGGCTTTCAAATAAGATGTCCGGTTGCTATCACCCCCCCTCCTGTCGGAGCGGTAGTCTCAAGCCTCAGATTGTTCACGGTATCAAAGGCGCATTTTTGCAAGTAATTCTAGACATAACGCGACCACATTACTCTGCTCGGCTGTCCAATAAACAACTCATGTCCCCACGTTCATTGCGTCCGCTAAGGTGTTTCATATGAGGCATATTTGGAATAGCTGCGAGGATGATGAACTTTTGAGCGGCGTTTTGCATTCTGCGTCTATTTCAGTATCGTCGGACGCATGCAGTTACGCGTCAAGCTATGTTTATAGCGCACCGGTGTTAAGTCAATTACTCTTACCAGTGTTACAAATTCCTTAAGCAACTTATAGCTGCAGACGTTACGCACTGTGCGCAGGAAATGGGTAAATTTAACTCACTATTAAAGTCTGCTAAGCCCAAAGTCGGAAACAATAAGTGAAGCTGAGCAGGCGTGCTCTGTCTCACTGTCGGACTTGAAAACGAACACTGTCTGACTAAGTACAACCGAGGAAAAATTACAGTTTTTTTATTGCAGATCAAAAGCTCATTTGATGGATACTTTAAAATTGAGTAAACTATCTATACTTACTTATTATTTTTCTGAAGTTGCTGAAACGAGAAGAACAGGCTTAGTGTTACCTTGACAACTTAAACCTGCAATTGGAGCTGACAAATACGTACCGACCACGGCGTACGAGTTCTTCTTACTGGAACTATGTATAATAACATTTACGTGGATACACATTATGGTCGTTCGTAGAACAATTACTGTGCGATGTCACAGCAATAAGTGTTTCATTAACCTTCACAAGTACTCGGGATCAGGAGGCAGGTGGCTGCCTCAAGTTTATGTGGTGCGCAGTCGCAGTGAATATCCATGAATAAGATACGCAATACCTATCTAATAGGCCGTCGCTAAATAACAACGCACCTCGCACGTTCACTTACGTACTGTTTATTGGTGGAGGTGCTACTTACAACTTATCGTTTCCTACACGTACCGTAGTAGGTACATCGCCATCCGAACTATCTACTACCTACTTACCAGAGGAAAGAGCAACACACAGATACAGGGATACGCAATTTATGTCCAGGATCAGTCCACTAAACTTCCTAAATTGGGACGTAAAAATATTATAGCTATTTTTACGAGTGTTACAGTAATTTTATCGCCATTCGGCTCGCCTCCACATTTTCGGTCCATTTGCGGAACAATAGTATGTTTTAGAGTTTTTTTGGACATCAAAAGTTTGTAGATAGATATTTTATTACCAAGAGTAGGTGTGTTCCAATAAAATAAACTCTACCATAAATCAAGCGCGACTTAATGATTGTAAGTATGTAAAGTGAAATATAAAATATGAATAGAAGAATCGTCCGCGAGATACAGCCCGTGAGCATATTTGCTTTATAGACTTGGTGTTGGCATTATATTTAGTTAATCAGATTTATTAACGAGACCTGTTGGACGGGATCCGTCCGCGCCGAGGCTGCGGAGAGGGCGTAATTACATCCGCGACCAAACAAATAAATAATCCGCGCGCTAAGTGATGACAGGATAGTGCAGTCAGATGAGACCAGCGTGTGATGATAGACGAGAATCTCCGCCGCAAGGATTAAGGTTCTAATTGCTACTTAACCGCAACGTTTAATGAAATTACAGTAACTGCGTGCCGTTTCTGCAAAGTCTTTAGAACGCATACGGACCCATTTATAATTACTGACGCTCGCAAGGAAAATGTATGTTGCGCAATATTACGTAGTTAACTGGCTACTTAAAGTAACGCTACATAATGCATTTACATAACATCTTGTAGTTTGTAAGGAGTACTGTTAACTATTCAAATAATCATCCGTGATGTGTACGAGTCGTACTGCGTATGCATAGTAGAATCGATAAATAAAGCAAAAATTGCGTCCAGAGTCCAGACTATCTGAGGTGACCTTTGTATCAGCTCAGTTCAAAAGCGGGGTTATAATATAAAAAAATGTATGAACGAAAAGTAAATAATGTACAGACGGCGCGGGCGTCGCGTCGGCCTGCGTCGCGCGTCGGGCACGTCGCGACGGATCGATGCTGCGCGCCGGTCACCGCCCGCACCGCACAGGGTTGTTGCTTGTCGCTCGTTTTATTTCACAAGTTGCTACTACATAATATATCTATTATATAATATATCTATAATGTAGTAGCAACTTGATTACTAATTAGATTTTTTTTTGTCATCTACCCCATTATCATCATCATCATCATTTCAGCCGAAAGACGTCCACTGCTAGACATAGGCCTCCCCCAAGTGTCACCACATTGACCGGTCCCGTGCGACTCGCATCCAGCGGAGTCCTGCAACCTTCACCAGGTCATCGGTCCACCTAGTGGGAGATCTTCCAACGCAACGTCTTCCGGTTCGCGGTCGCCACTCGAGAACTTTTCGGCCCCATCGGCCATCCGTTCTGTGAGCAATGTGCCCAGCCCACTGCCACTTAAGTTTGGCAATTCTTCGGGCTACGTCGGTGACCCTGGTTCTCTTGCGGATGTCTTCATTTCTGATTCGATCACCCAAAGAAACTCCGAGCATAGCCCTCTCCATTGTCCTTTGGGTGACTTTAAGCCTTCTGATAAGGCCCATTGTGAGCGACCACGTTTCGGTCCCGTATGTAATCACTGGCAACTCTTTTCGTCTTGAGACACTGCGGTAAGTTGGACGAGAAGATACCGCGCAGCTTCCCGAACGCTGCCCAGCCGAGTCGGATTCGACGATTGACCACTTTCTCGAAGTTAGACCTACCTAACTGGACCGTTTGTCCCAGGTACACATAATCGTCCACAGCTTCGAGTGTAGTGCTAACTTTAGTGTAACTTTGACCCCCAATATCTCCGTAACCAGAAGGTTCCCAGGTATGGTGTAGAACAATAAAATGATCGCAATGACGGGAAGAACAAGTGCCTTTCGGGTTCGTTAAGAGGTTTTTCACACCGTTTATAGGACGACGCGATTACTGTCGTCCACGACTTTTGCCGACTAAAAACCAACGATAAATAAATTGTCGCGTAGTGGGAACGCGGCTTTAGTCCAGAAAATAAATTGATGAAAGTGATTACTATAGTCATCTAACAACAGCAAAAAGTTCTAGTCTTACAACCGTGCATGGTTTATAGTAATGAACCATGCACGGTTGTAAGACTAGAACTTTAACCGTTGCTCCATGTGCTTATTATAAGTATATAATAAGCACATGGAGCAACTCAATGTATTTGATTAAATATCTACTAGCAAAATATAAAGTTATCATGTTGTGTTTCGAACTTAGCTTGTTTGATTGGCTTGCTAGGTAAACGTAAATAACATTTTGGTAAGTGACAACCCTGAGTGCCGAATATCTATCTGTCTGCTTGCTTTTGTACTTCATCCCTTGATATGAATCGTCTAACTTATTGAAAGTCGTACGGTTGAATTTCAAACATAGACCCGTATATATTTGCTAAACTACTATGTCACTACTATTACTTTTGATGAAAAACTTGTAAGGAAATATTTCGATTTTTAATGTAACATTTTTCTGCAGCTGTTCTTTCCCTACGTATGTTGATTAAAATATGGCTTTGCAGAGTTGTAATCATTAAATTTATCAATACAACCGCTTTAAGTTCATTTATCCTCATGAAACCCCATTGATTTCATGATAAAGTCATTCAATCATATTTTGTTCAGCATGCAGCCTGACTCTGACAGGCAAATTGCAAAAAAAACGTAAGATTAAAAAATCGCGGGATTTTTGAACCTTTCAAAGCAACTCAAGTACGAAAATAATAAGATAATCTATATGACAACGAGTATGTTGTCCTTTATGAAAAGCTCTATGTGTAGCAGTAGAAACGGGAAGCTCGAACTTCCACGAAGTGAAGGTTTATTTTTCAGCCGCATCCTGTTGGAAGTAAAACTTATTAATTCTGTTACATAAATTCAAGAGCGTGGTAAATGGAAGTTAGGAAACAAGCGAGAGAGAAAACCTTGAACAGTTTGAGGTTTTCTATTAATTACTTTGAACATGAATTTCTATTATCTGTTTACGTAGTTTATTGTATGTTCGTGCACTAAAAGTGCACACAGCTAGCAATGAGCAGCCATTATATTAATTACTACAATAACTTTTTATCTACTAAATACTACTTACTACTAATACTAAATCGGTTTATCACTGAAAGTTGCAGTTGAAAATATTTCATATTTATTACAAATATTCACGGTTTTCAGAATGAAATATTTAATTATACTATTCATTTCTCCGATGTTATTAGATCCAGACACGGTTTATAGTAAATATTTAATATAATTTAATTCAAACCTTACAGTTTGAGGAAACGTGCAACTACTTATTAAACATAGAAATTGCATTTCGGCCTCATTTAGTTTTATTGTTCAAAATTGCGATGTTTTTACATGATGTTACCAATATTACCTTCACCTACATTATTGGGGTGGTAATAAAACAGGCTCGGAATCATCACAATATTCAGTAGTTTGATTTGACTTGCAGAAAGAATAAAACATAATTTATTCACTAAACATTTTAATACAACCTCATTCGACCTCAGTATGAATTCATACAAAGATTGCACTGGCTGTTTTTGGTCAAAAAAAATCAGATGCCTTTAACAGTTTTTTTTCATTAGTTTTTTAAGGTTATCAGAGTTGGAAAAAGCAACAGACGTAAGAATCGAATCGAATTTGAGAATTACTCGCACACTTAAACGCGCCGAATCCGACGATATTACGTTATAGGTACGTCTGATAAAACGTTTCGTTCGGCGCGGTCAATTCTCTCGGCGCAGACAAGAGTGCTTTCAGTTTATTTTTTTTCATATAAAATAGCCTGTACCCAATGATATTCTATTAAACATAATATATGATTAAACAGATATGTTGTGAGCGCGCAATCGTGAAGACACGAAAACGGGCCAATTGGCTTGCCTTTATTCTGCGTCACTGCGTGTATGTGAGCTGGCGCTGTGCCGCGGAACTCTTTTTCGGTAGTTTTGTAGGTGTATAACATGTCTGTTTGTTAGAATATTATTGCCTGTACCTATTTCTTTTTTTAATCGACTTCCAAAAGGAGGAGGTTATCAATGCGTCTGATTTTTTTTTGTGTGTATGTTCAGCGATATCTTCGCCAATTGTGAACCGATTTTGATGGTTCTTTTTTTGTTTGGAAAAGTGACTTACAAAATTATGAGGTTTGAATGTATGATAAATGAGTGTCTGCCAAACAATTTTCTGCAAAATGAAGTTTATGCCATCCGCTGTTATCCAAAATAATATTATGACATTAAAAGTTCTGGTATAAAGGGTAGACCCACTTATGACGTCTTGACGTCGTCCGTATTACTCCTGTGCCAAATTTTCCATTTATTTTTTATGTAACCGATTAATCAGATATTTACCACAAACTTATGGTACCAAATATGAAAATAGCTGTGGTAACATATTTCTCACTATGAATTCAAATGCTGTAAGTAAGAAGAATTCACCTTTCAGATGTTTCATATTTCGGAAGCTTATCGTGCAGAGAGGCTATAAAAACATTATAATATAACCTTTTTCGGGCACAGTATGAACTTGTTATAGACGGCAGGGTAAACGGATAAGCATCATACTATTTATCTACTTTAACTGAAATTAATGAGAATTAATATGATTTCTTGGGATTATAGTAAGGGAAACTACAAGGAACGTTTTACTGTTTATATTTACAACAGATAAAATATACACATATAAGCTTATAACACACATATAGATTTACAAAAGGTATCGTGTACCCCTAACAATAACTATAAAGCCAAAGTTATCATTTAATATATAAATTATTTATATAGTCAAAGTTAGCATTATAATTAAAAATACCATCTAAACAAACACAAATCAAGTTAGTTTATAATTCTCATAATCACAATAATGAGTAACATAATTATAATTACATAATAATTTCAGCAAAGCAATAATATAGGTACTTAACTTTGTATAGAAGTGTTCCCGTCGGCAGCCAAACAAGAAGTCGCCGAACTGTCACCGTGTCTGGCTTTTATACCTCATTCTCCCGCCATAAGTCAACCGATCGACTAATAAACAAACTATAAAGCATAGACCAAAAATATTAAAATGTTAGTAGATAATTAAACACTATTTTTGTAGATTAAATTAACAGATTAAACAGTACATTAAAAGATTTGAATAACAATTTTAAAAAGTAAAAATTACTATGACTTCCGTTGACAGTTGGCAACATTTCAAGTAAGAAAATACACAACACTTTAATCATTAAATTCTACCCACTTTATCAAACTCATGCAAATAATGTTCTGGCCGTTTTCGGTATATAGATGTCTGAGATGCCATTAAGTTTTTTTTTTTCAGGACTTTTTTTTAAAGAGCTTTTAATTTTAGTTTTTCATGTTAAACAGCCTGTATTTTCTTTTCACTGTATTTTGTAGTAAACATTTTTGGTAAAAATACACTAACTGAAAAGGCTTGCAGCGAGGGCGGTCCTCCAAAGCACGTTTTGTGTTGTTTGGGCACAAAAGTTGTAGGTAAATGATAGCGTGGCAGCTGACAGGGGAGAATGGAAGAAAAACACGCGTTACTCCGACCCCAAGTAATTTGGCATACGAAGATGATAATGGGCACATTATACGCAACAGGATGAACACATAAAACGTCTTTTCACACGGCCTAACTCTACTCATAAACACAACTTTTCCTTATCCTTGTGAGGTCGTCGCGTCGTCTTAGTCCGTCCAACTCGTTAATATCTAAGCAGACGATATCGCAGACATAAAAGTGCTCGCTAAATCGTGGCTCAGGTGAAGCAGCTGGGCTTTAAGCCGGTCGTTGATCTTAATTTGCGTGCCCCCCAACTACGGACGGCTAGACGCCAATGCCAATACACTCTCCCGGGACGACTTACTGCTAATGAAGGTGTTTACACCGACGAAATGTTCACATTACGGCCCTTTTATCGCTTTGGTACATCGCTTGAAGGCTTCACAGTTTTGGTAGCAGATGAGGCTCAGAAATGTGGATAAAATGGAGTTTTTTTTTTTTTTATAAAAGTTGCGTGTACCAAATAACAGAAGCTTATTTTTTTAAATAAACGTTTATTGGCTCTGTGACCCGCGAGGAATAACAGCTAGTAGGTACACACAACAAACTTTTATTTTATAAAAACGCCTGAAAGTAACTTTACTAGGGACTATTCGTATGTAGGCTAGTTACGGACAATAGCAACGACACGTGCAATTCCAACAATATAACACGCGGGTCTAATCGAAAACTCTGACAAATGGCACACACATGGCCGCGTAACAGCGTTACATTGAGTACAATCCAATATCACAGTATGGACGTTATTGGTACGCAAAAAGCTAAGTCGGTCCAACGGGAAGTAAGATATACGTGACATCCGGAGCCGGAGGCCGCGGGCCGCACGACCGGGTGAATCTATCGGAAGTTCTTCTTGCGGCTTCTAACGTACTTGTGCATCAATCATTTTTGATACGAGCTCGCTATTCCTCGATACACTCACTATTGACAATGTACACAGAATAGAATAAGTTTTAGAATAAGTCCCTGTTATATTGCCTTGATGTCGAATATGAAGAGGGATTTTAAATGGCTTGATATTTTAAAACGTTTTGATAAAATCGTAAATGTTGGTAAGTAGCATTAGTTACTTAACTGCTGGTTTTGGTCGTATTACTTTGTATTTTTATTAAAAGTGGGCTCTTGAAACCTTTACTTGGTCCAAGTTCCATCCTCTTTGCTAAGACTTTCATACTCGCTAAGCCAGGGGTCCACCACCCTAAAGTTACACGTCCACAAGATTTATGTGTACCCAAAAGTTTTTAACAGTGTTTTTATGTCTCTGACGTTGAAATTAGTTTTATGCCTTTTCCCGGTGGACCTTGTGTAACCTTATTTAAACGTCTAAGTAGATCCAGCGAACGTGAGTTGAAAGTGAAGGTACTTTTATAAGAGGCTCGCCAATCTACTAAGAAAGAATACTTCGTTTCTAAGAGATTGCTTTCGACAGAATAATGCGGTGTCAGCAACATTTTCTCAAAGTTTTGCGCAAGCTCATCGCTGATATTTGAGAAGCTCGTTGGCTTTTGTTTGTTAGCTTTAACTTGAGTGTATTTATTGATATTGGCATAATAATTGACTAGCAACAAGGTATTCAAACTGAGGTGGGTAGGAGTTTCCTACTTGTACTTACCAGTTTGGGAACTTGTTAATAAATACATGGAAGAGCAGAGTTGTTAATAGATAAATATAATATTTATCTTCTTATGTAAATTCAGAATTATGCCTTACAATTTAATTCACTGAATTTACATAGGTTAATAAACATTTTATGTGCAAGCGCACGTTCCCAGGTTATTAACTTTATTTCAGAAGAAAGGGTATGATTGAGTATACTTAGAGTAGAATTATGATTCTAGTTCAGTACAGGTTAACCATTATTATGTGTTTGGTATATAAGTAATCCACAGGTGTGACTGTGACCAAATGACGATTCTACTCTGATCCAAGGTTAGCAAGCAACCGAGCAACCGCATGCTGATTCCAAGATTCGATTCACTACATTAGGTTTAATGTAGCGATTGAAGTTTTAATGAGGTCCAAACTCACGATTTGTAGATTGAGTATTCTCGGCTTAACTCTGACTTAATAATGCTCAATCTCCTCGTAACTTATTGGCCTAAATAGTGTCTGTCGACCTCGAAGTGGCTAATGCAGTAATTATCATCATAATTAAATCACTTCATTTAGTATTAAGTAAATTTCATTTTATTTTATTTTATATTGTATTCAAATTTTATTATTAAGATTTGCAAAATTATAATTATGTTGTTGTCTTATGGTGAATGCTGCGTATACCTATAATAGGCATACATATCAGCACTTTTATGTTATTTTCATTGTTTCACATTAATTCTTAGTATGTATTGCTGTTGGTGTACCAAATAAATAAATAAATGCAGTATTGGTGGTAGGCGCACATTGTTTTGAAGGAAAATTACATCAGATATCAATAACATTCGTCGTGGTGGAATTCGGTATCGTATATCAGTAGTTGGTATTAGAATGAGACTGCCTGGCGCCGACAGAGGGCTGGAGCAGGCATTCATTTATCACGACGGTCCATCGGTTATCGCTCTGGCAGCGATTCACCGTCCGCGAGCGAAACCCATTCCATTGTTGACAGACATACTTGTTACAGTTGGACAGATCCGATCAATTTAATAACTTCTATTGGATATGGGAAATCGATTCAAACGTCAGAGCACGGAGACTCCTTGACAGCCACTGCTAGACGCAGTATAACAACACTACCTTATGCCGGCGGCTTCGCCTGCGTGGAATTCGATAATTGTCCCAGGGGATCATACTACCGAGAGAAAAAGTATCTTTGGTGTTAATCCAGTACGTATGTACACATGTACAAGAAAATATAACCTACCCAGGTGGAGTGTTAAAAAATTTCGTACATTCTTTGCAGTCACAAGATTTTTTAATAAATTAGGGTAAGACCCCCCCCCCCCCTCCCCAAATCAAATTCTTGGCTACGGCCCTACCCACCACCTACCCCCACAATGGACACCCGGCTAATGTATAGTTTGTGGTATCAAAAATTCAAAAGCCACTACAACAAATATAAATTTTAACATATTTCTAAAAGTTGGTTCCGGGCTCACTGCAAATTATTTGTGAACGAAGTTGGCAGAACATTTTTTGGGTTGTACTCTCTGGCAGATCAAGGGCCTCTTGATAGTAGTTTCCATGCAAATTACAAACCAACCGTGCACCATTTTTCAGTATGACACAAATAACGTTTATAAACGAATGGCTTTGAATGGCGTCCGTGACATAAGTGGTGCGCTCAACACGCTTTCTTAAGCCAATTTATTTGACTAGTAGATACTGCCGTCTCTATTGTTCTGTGTACAAAACAAACAAACAGCTTTTGAGAAGGAGAATGTATTCGCTATCTGTTAAATAACAAGATTGGCCGAGATTCTTCCGCATTACAATAGTTTGTATGCCTGGATCGATCTTCAGGTTAAGCCGTGCTTTCGGGTCCATGCAGGGTGACCACCCATTACATACCGAGTTTGATGCGTGCTTTACGAGGCGTGGAGGAAACTCGGTATGTAATGAATATACCGAGTTTCCTCCACGCCTCGTAAAGTACGTTAAGCCGTTGGTCTCAGTTGTCATTTGTAGATGTTTGACAGTCTTTACAAGTAGTCAGTGACCCAAAAGTACAAACAACCTAACTTACCAAGGGGTATCGTATTACCCAGTACTGACTGGGTTGTGGAAGTCAGATAGGCAGCCGCTCCTTGTAAAGTACTGGTATTCAACTGCATTCGGTTAGACTGGAAGCCGACCCCAACATAGTTGGGAAAAGGCTAGGCATATGATGATAAGTTTGTGATCAACCAGTCTATGAAATATTTCATACTTTGTACCGCAAGTCACAAAATTGTTGGTTCAATAAACATATCTGCAGATGGAACTAGGTTAAAAGGGTAATGGGTGATGGGTGCTAAATATCAGTTAACACTTATTCCCTTCTGTGTCACGATCCACTCGTTAATTCGACATGTCAGTTGCGGAGTGTCAATTGATATTGAACACTTTAGATTGCCCGAGCGTTCGTGTTACATTTAAACTTACATTTAAATAAATTAAGTAGGTCAACACATCCATGCGCGAAATTAATTAAAGTTGATCGTAATTACGACGGAAAGTTGATAATTATTTATCACAAACATAAATGAGTTATAACTGTACCGTATTATGCGCCTTTACATACTTGTCTGAGTATTTCTTTTTACTCTATCGTAAAAATGTTGATGTTCGTTTTGCCAATAAAGTTGATAACGTCAATTCGGCGAAGCGATGCGTCGCCGCGCGCCGTCGTTACTTTACAAATGCATTGGCTTTAAATTTATAATATGTGTACCTACCCGTATGTTACAGTAAAACTGTAAAAGCTTGAGCAGAGCCAAATCCTTGAACCTTTTTGTAAATAATAAGATTTTACTAACTGTTCTTGAAATACATTTCATTTACTTTTCATTAATACTTTTCATTTTTGTTGTAATACATTCAGTGCTAATTTGATGTTTTTTGTTAAACTTATTCCAAAAAAAAGATGTCATTAAAAAGCCGAAATAATTTAGGAAAACAGGAGCTATAATTATTCTTATATAAGCACAAATCCTTTAATATATTTTACTTAATATCGTCTATTTAACTGTTTTCCCTAGGCTGGGGTTGGGTCCAAGCCAAACTTGATGCACCTGAATGTAACACTAGTAGTGTATTTTTTTACTTAATAAAATCTGAAATGTAGATACTGGCAGATGACGCACGGCCTAAACCCAGTCTAAAAGCAGAATGCAAACACATTAGGCAATAAAAGGGTTCCTTTCACCAGTGCTCACTGTTGCTTTTTTTATTTAGTAAAACGAAAGTGAGCAGTATGAAGCGATTTTGTACGGAATTTCGTCATTTTTGCCAATAAGACAACACATCTGGCAAACCGGCACTTACCTTCTAAATATGCTCACTAGAAAATCTTTGGATTTACCATTGATGTAACTCATACAGTAACATAATAATAAGTGATATAAATCGCATCGTAAACATAATTCAATCATTTGCCACATACGCGGTTTTACATTCGTTTACTTAGGCGCTTTGTGAGAACAAACTTGGGTTATTAAAATTAATGGCTCTTATAACTGAAAAGATATGTTTGCCTTGATATGTATAATGTCGACGACAAACTGCTTCATATGTCAATAAATTAAGTGCCTACTTTGTTGTAGGAGACTAGGGAGTACTTGTAAGTAAGATCAAGAATTTTAGAAGAATTCATAAGATTTGTTTTTTCGATCTTCCATTATTCCATTTGTTATGAATAAAAATAAATGACCCTTCATTTATGTCCCCAGTCGTGTACAGACGGAATTAAAATAAACTTCTGTTCATTTTAACAGACATATGATATCGAAAGTCAGGACCAGCTATAAATTGATAAATGTCAAGTGTTAACATTATAGTTTGTTCTCAATATCGTTCATAAAACAGTCAACAGCAAGTAGATATCACTAATAGAATAAACACAAGTAGTTATGTTAATAAACATAACAATTAATTAAAGTGTCGAATCACATCCTGCGTGCGTATCTTATCGAATGTTTTTGTAATCGAGCAGTGCACAGCGAGAGGGGTACCACCGGCCCGGCGGCACGCGGCGCGGTCTGCCCACATAAGGACATCCCTGGGAAATAAATAGATAGGAGATCCTTTTAGAATACATACGAACTATCGTAAGTCCTCGCTAACTAAAATGTTATGTAACAAATACTTACGTCATGAAACAAGGTAGCGATCTTTAAAGTATATTCGTAGTGAAAAAGGCATTGTCGAATAAAATTTGTTAATCCATAATATTCCAGATTTGCCAGTATGTCCCTCGAACAGAGAGAAGGCTTCCGTCCCAGCAGTGGTAAAGCCCACTTCTGGAATACAGGCCCGCTTTGTAAAGGCTGATTATGTTATAAAATTATGATATTGATTGAATACTAGGTCATTTATAATTTAGTATTTCCTCTTTATTGGTATCAGTAGAATGAGTTTTTTCGAGCTACTCGTCTACTCAGGTTTATTTAGGTAGGCCCAACAAGCGAACTGCTTCTGCTTCGGGAGGATTTCACGACTTGATAACTCTCTATAAGATTAATATTAATTTATCACTGTCACTATCATTTCCACTGTAATGAAAATAATTTGATTCTGGAAGGTCTATACCTTCTAGAATCAAATTCACATAGACAGAAACAACAAGCGACATTATAATAATTTCCGCGAAACCCCTGAAAAATTATGAATGTGTCCCTACAGGGCATATCGGGTAATATTTATGTTGAAGTAAATCTTGGTAAAGTGCGATCCCAAGGGACGACTCATTAAAGTCTTTTTATTTTAAAAGAGATGCCTTACTTTACCCATCTCAAGATCATGTCACGTTGTGCTACGTGGGAACTAGATTAATTAAAATCTTATTTTTGAGTAAGAAATTCTTACTAAGAATTTTAAGGTTACGCAAATTTATACATTTATGTTTACCCACATCGTTTTAAGAAACGGATATATCAGGAAGACAAGTGTCAATACATTCAAAGCCTCAATCTCAAGCAATCAATTAAACAAAACCCTGAACATTCAATACTGATCACCATAATCATGATTATTCTCCCGCACTTATTCCAATTGATTGAAGGGTCGGCGCAGCATGTCTTTTTCTTCCATATTTCTTATTACTCGTCACAGTCACCTCCTTTCTAGTGATATCGTCCTTCACACAGTCCCCTCTATTGTTTCTTTGGTCTTACTCTCCATACTCAGGCCAATATTTAATACTTATGAGTGTAATAAAGCCGAGCAGTTCGCACCAAGCAGCACGCGACTGTGCACTACGGCCAACATCACAATAAACAAGCTCAAAGTAACACTTAGTATGTCAGCGCTAGTCCGGCGACTGCCAAGTATGGCGGAGGTTCCCGGAACATGAGCGCTTCTACGTCTTCTGCGGAATATCAAACACATAACGTAACTCGTCCTTCCGCCAGGGCTCACCATACATAATCTATACTTAATATTTTAAAGAGGTATAGTTTGTATGTTTGTAAGTTTGGATGTAGGTAATCTTCGGCACTTCTGTCCCGATTCCGAAAATTCTTTTACTTATGTAGCTTACATTATCCCCAAATGACATAATTATATAGGCTACATTTAAAAAGTTCTCGTGAGATAATAAGGCGAGAACAAAGGCTAGCCTCTTATAACATTCTCGTCATTGATCATGTTTACTTCTACACAAACCACAATATCATATTGTATGAGATAAATGATTATCTTATTTAAAGCAAAATTATTGTTTTATAATCCAATCGCACGATTAAGAGCGCGTAAATGGTAGCTTTGTTTGATAGAGAGGTTTCTTAATCAAATAGACAAGCGGTTTGTTTATCTAATTATCAAACATGAATTGCGTAACCGATATATGGAATTGGCGGCAGCATTCTTAGTTAAATATTATAAGATGATAATTATCATTGATAACAGGGATCTGGAGACACAACGACATTGCTCGGAGCAGAAGTGCTGCTTGAAATCGATGTCTGAACAAAAACTAAGGACAAATGAGAAGTGTCAAGAAACAAGTACTTATATTATGTGAAGGTATTTGTGTAAGGTCCTGCAGTACCTCTGCGTTAACTATTAAAGTCCATAGTTTTAATAGTGGAGTCACGCTCCCGCGGCGCACACGAGTTTGTTTTACAATGATGTTCACATACAGTTACTGGTTAAATTAAACGTGCGCAGTATGGACACTGTATATGTAATTAGTCAGGCGACTGTAATATGCATCTGTGAAACTTGCACGATGAAGTAATTTGTATTAACTACCGTGGCAAGGAACTGTTACATGTGTGTTTACCATATCTATTGCTTTATGAAATCCAAATTGGTTATAAAAGACATTTGGAAACGATTTTAAAGACAGGATGAAACTAACATAAATAATCAAACATTTAATTTATCGAATATTCTATTAATATATTAATAAGTACGACATTTTGATTAATTTATCAAAGCTTTCCATGTAGGCATCGCTGACCTCAGTCTTGACACCTCTACAAAAATAATTGTAGGCGTGAGATGATGTAAATTCGATGGTGATCTTGATATTTAATAAGTTCGTATTGAGAAATAAATAACTTGATTAATGTAGGACCGTTTTAGAAGGACACAAATAGAAGCAAATTACACCGAACAGAAAGCCAAAGTATTCAGCTAATAAATTAGACCACGAATAAAAGGATAATGGCGAGTGGGGGTAATTTGGCGCCATAAAAGGCAAACGTATTCATCAAAACAAAAACAATAGAAACAATAATGAAATTCGCAGTCACGTTCCCCGCGCTCCCATTCTGTGACAGGGCTAGCAATCGTTTGGTGAAATAAATGGTGCACGAAAAATTTATGTCGGCTGCGATTCTTTCCGGCCCAGATTTGGTCGGCCCAGTTTCGAACACCCTGCCTTTCTTTTGTCACAGCTACACCCTAACTAGTACGACACCCTTTGATATATGTATCAACTTTCTGCGTTCAATTGCTGGTGAGGGCTGATCAGCTGATGAAACGGTGGAAGTTACGTTTGGTGGAGAATCGGAAGAGTTTTTAGTTAGATTTGCTGTTGTTTCTTGAAAGCTTAGAGATTACTACCCAACTGCTAAGGAAGGGTAAATGTTTTTCGCGCGTATAATCTTGTTAAGTAAACATACAATTTTATGTTTTATTTTATGTGTGTATTGATAATGAAATTATTTTAATGTTGGTTGTAGTAATTAAATTGCTTTCTACACTTATGGACTGAACTTGTTTTTTCTTTTCATTTTTTATTTAAAATTATTAGATACTTATTAGTACCTACTGTACTGTTGTTCATTACACTGTTTTAAGCTTTCGTGGTTTATAACTAAACTTACACTGACACTTACGGGATATCTTCCGTGATTTCCACTTATTGTACATGAATCATGATCAATAGATATGTAAGGAAGTTCTCCACAGCACCCTGTGTTTGCTCCGAATTTCTAAATATATTTCCAAGACGTTCTGTAATTAAAAACTAGTTCAAATATGGCGTGTGTGTGCAGTGTCACCGCTGAGTCAATATTGTGTGTGGACGCAGCCCGACTGTTGTTCAAACAACTCGTACCCCAACCTAATTTATAAGATACGTGCACGTGGAGGCTCAAAATTACACTTTATAGTGCGTTCCCATTGCCTTCGCATTCCTTGACGTTTCTTCATCTATGTATAAGTACTACGGTAGGTACTACAGTTCTGATGACTTTTCCAATTTCAGTTTTTTTTCAGTATCACTTACAACAACAAAAACAATAAATGGTCTGGTGAAAAAATATTCGTTCCGATATTGGTATTTTTTTTTTATTTTTTCGAATTAGTTTGAGCTACCATACTACCATTCATTCAACTATTTTTGATTATAAAAAAAGGTTAACAGTTTCACAGCGAGGGAAACCACACCGTGACCTAAAAACACAGACGTGGATGCGGACTAATACAATAAGTACAAAAAATATCTGACCGTCACTAAGAATAGTTGAGACGACGCGGTTATAAAAGGAAACAGTTCCCGAATGGTGTGCGCATGCAGTTGTGTCACACACTCACCTAACTCACACCGTCACACAGCGCGCTAGCTGCGTGCACGCATGTTTACCCGTTGCTTTTAATTATCCATGAGCCGTAAATCTCGAGGTGTAGTTCAGCATTACCTTAATGTACATACGCTTGATAAATATCTAACACGAAGCCACATGCTAACATTATGTCATACGGAAAATTATGAAACAAGGCAGTATCTCTACATAATACACAACAACGCGCTGCACTCAATGAACTGGTTATCGGAACACAAGCATGCTACGAGCGACCTGAACCATTTTATCTCGTTCACTGATAATCTGAGCGGAGGACATCTGGTGCCGAGCAGGGTCTCGAGTGTCGTAACTTAAAAATAAACCTCTCATGCTGTGCCTGTAACGTTAAAGACCTTGTGTTCCGATCAATTATCTCATTGGTTACATCGATTAGAGTCGTATAAAATTATGAACAGTTACGGCTTAATTCATGTTCATGTGAAGATACAAATATCTACATCTCAGTGGGCGGCAGTGAGTCACGAGCGCACTGCAGTGTCGGCACTCGGCACGCGGTAATGTGCGCATCGCTGACGCGGAGATGGCCCACTCGTACCTCGCGTTGAAGAATCGGTACCAATTAGGAAGTGCTGTGTGCTGGAGGCGGCGGCGGCGCACGGCAGGCGGCACATCGAGGTCGTCGCACGAGCGCTGGCACCGCGCCAAGCGCAACTCGCCACAGACTCTTCTATAATTTTAACAATTTGCACTTACATCCCACCCCACCGGGCTGGGACGTGGAATAACTAGGGTACACTGCGCTGGGGTCGCTCTCGTTGCCAACAAATTCCAACTTTCATGACTGTTTTAATTATTATCGTGCAGAGTCCCAATTATCACAGGATTACAAGACATTTAATTGGCCTTATTTCTACGTATTGATCGTTGAGAACATCGTCGAATCGTCCATTAAAGTATATAGCTAGTTGTTGTGACGTTTGACGCCGAATCATGGCGGTCATTCAATCTGCATTCTTAAGAGCGTGATAACATCATACATGTTGAACATAATACTTGATCAAACGACGATGAAAGCATAATTGAAACCCGAGCTTATGCTGCGTTCGATTAGTGCAAATGAGCGAAGGTAATGTTCTCGCCTTATTGTAATGTTAATCCTGCTAAGTCAAGGTCTCGGTTCCATTTTAATTACGTTTACTAAAAAACCTATCATGTGTAATTCATGTACTCACCGTTTAACAATTTTCACATGGATTTTCTTTTAGTGACTTCAGATGCGAGATTGTTTATAGGTACTCAATCAATTGAATCTACTTCCGCTGGTTGAATCGTAAATTAAGTTTTATTTCAACTAAGTTCAGGTTTATCGCTGAATCATGAAGTCCTGCAGAAAAATCCAGAGTTATCACATCATTAATTTTTAATTTTCGTTTACATCACATTACGCAGATTAAGGTCGTGTTTCCTTAACATCACAATGGGTCGAGTATCGCGATGTAACAGGAGCCCCGTGCTATTAGCGCAGAATGACTTGCCAGTTTACTGGCTCCGAAACACCATCGTCTTACAACAAACCGACGACCGGCGACCCCACCGAAACTGCATCATAACAGAATACGGTACGGAACGAGGCATCACCGAAATACATAATTGGTGACAGGCATTGTTGCACTCACTTGTAAGAGCCCCGTGCGAGCGCATTCAAACTTGAAAACGTCGCATTTAATTTCAAATGAGTTTCTTTTAACTTTTGAAGAAGAGTACAAGACTAATAAATAAACAAATATATTCAAGCGGGATAATAGGTTCGGTAATGACTCGTCATTTAAGTCAGGCTGGCTGTTACGTTGCAGACGAAGAACAAAGATTCTCGCCACGCTCCTGTTAATTCCTCGACACTTTCCCACTGCACACTGCAGTGACGTTAAAAAGGAAGTCACGGCCCGAAGTTCATTGCTCCTCGCGACTTAATAACCCCTTCGTTGTGAACCCTGCCACACATGAAAATGAAAGTTAAGCTGCTTAGAAGAAAGTGTGCATGATTATCAAAACAGCAGATTCGTTACTCGGTCATTTGTTCAGGGCCGGCAGTCTCGACAGAGATAACGACAAAATCGCTAACTTTCGATCGCTGATAACTAACGAATAAATTCGGTTGCAATATTGATGCTTGCCAGAAATCCGTCTTGGATGTAGAGACTTGCATTTCCTGCAAACATCGTTTTTGCAACCGAATTTATTTATTTTTCTAGAGTAATTAGCAATCGAAAATAAGCGATTTTGTCGTTATCTCTGTCGAGACTGCCGATGCCGGCCCGTTTTACTAAAGACAAGCAACAGTAAAGACTCGACTCACCGACGGCCCGGCTCGGCTCGGCTCGACTCTCTCTGTGGTTTTGAATTCGAGACTGAATAGGTACCAGTTTGCCAGTTGTAATATCTGTGTGTTGTTTTTTTTTAAACACCTGTTTTATATTCAAGTTACAAAGTAAATCCATAACAATCTGCATTGCAAAGCAATAACAGTGTTATAAACGGAAGAATTACAATTTAAATAAGTGGTAGTAAATTGATTTAATGTACACAATATTCATTAATATAACTCAGTTTATTCAAGTCCTAACGAAGTGCCTTGTAAAATATGCAAGTTATGTGCATAGTTCTGATACGATCAACGTCAATTGCTATCAATTTTTCTACTTTGTTGCTTTAATAACTTTTTATCTTTGCCGAAGTCTTTTATTTGCTTCGTTATAAATGATTATAACACGTAAAATTGGAATTGGAAACTACAGTAATCGTCTCATTTGCTGAATCTCACAGTTCTAAGTCAGCGGGGAGTTGCAGTCGCACGTACAGGAGAGTCGGCGCCATCGTGTGGAAAATACGAATATCAGTGAAATGTTGAATAATAGGCATGACGACAGTATCAAAAAATAGCAAATCTATTTAGTCCGTCAGTTAAAGTATTGGAAATTAATAAACACGTATTTTTTGTTTTTGGAAATCAATGAATATTAACAAAGAAAAAACGCATCAAAACTCGGGAGTATAATTTTTAGACGTCACGAGCCCCTTGTGATGTCTAAAAATTATAGCTAGGCGTACGTATTGAGAATTTTAAAAGCGTCATATCTTTGTCAATTTAAATTTACGTAACAAAAGAAAAAACACGGGTCAAATATTTTCTGATAAACTAACTGACGGACTAATTAGTTTTTTTTTGTCGTCTCGCCTATTGAGTTATTTTATTTCAAAATGCAATGTTTCGGATACAGATAGTTTAAAAAAATATAAGCTGTCATGTAAAATGGCAAAACTATGACCATAGGGTCCCGTTTTTACCCTTTGGGTACGAACCCTAAAAAGGTACTTTTTAAGTATTTTTATTTCTGTTACATTTGAATAATTTATTTAATGAGTAAGTAGGTCTTGCAGGAGAACACATCATTACTCTATCAGTTGGGCGTTAATAAATATATATTTGCAATTTAGTGGAAATGAGAGATGAAAATCAATTGTGTTTTACTTTAAATTAACTGTAGAAAGTAATGTGGAAAATTCGTAAAAGCCATTACAAAACAACTTTTAACACTGTCCATAAACTGCCAATATTGCCATCATAAATGTGTTTAACGAATATTTATTGCCTCATTTTATGTTAATGTTGTATTTTGTTAAAGCCCCAAATTAATGGCTACCTAAATAAATTTTGAATGTGTACCGCGAATTGGAAATTATACAAACCTGCATGTATTGCGTTTACATGATAAGTACTTAAAATATAATAAAGTACTGTTATTGGTAAGAGTTAATATCGACATCATCATCTCTGCTTAGTGTAGAATCGATCAATCTGTTTAGGCAACGCCATCGAAAATAAATGAATGTTGTTGAAATGTACACAAACTTATAAAATAGAAGTGTCTGTTTGGAACAAAAAAACAAAAAACTAGGTATTATTCGCGGGTAACACCTAGTTTTACATATAAAGTTGTCAAAACAGCATGTTATGTCGCGTATTCATCACTGATACTCGTAGAAATACTGTTTTTTTTCACGTTTGCTTTCTTTTTATTATTTCATAAATTGTGGGCGCTTTTCTCGCGTGTCAACGTCAGACATCCATCACAAAAGCGATCGTCATCCCAACATGATTAATATCGACAATAGACGTTATTTCGAAATTCAAAATAAGGCAAATATTGCATTATGTAGGTAATATCGCTGCGTTTTTCAATATAAAATCATCTATCGCGGGGTCTTCTTAGGATAAAACAGTCTAATATTTGAAATTGAATAAAGCATTCGGATTCCGAAAGCCAATTAAATGGTTATGCTCGACTCGTCACTGTTTTTGATGTGATTGGCCAACAAATCCTTACAAGAAGTCACAATTCGTCATTATAAGAAAACATTTTTTTTTCTTAATTTTGATATTTCCGATTCTTGCTATCGGTAGGTATGTCAATAATGTTTACGACAAAATAATTTATGATGAGCTGTTGTGTCTACAACACTGATGATTGATGTCTTGACGAGTCTTCTAAAAATCGAAACACCTTCCAGGGAGATATGTATGTTGGTGAGTGTAAATATAAGCTAAATTCCAAGCCTAGCTCTCGAACCACAATTCAAGTCGCTCCAGTTGTTTACACTTTGCCTCTAAATGCCATGGGAATATAAAGTGTCGACGGCCTTGGGACTAGCTGTAGTAGATAGGTATATTACTTACTTATTATTATTACTTATTGATTAATTACTTACTTACTTGTCAACAATATTACTTAGGTGTCGTAGGTACTGTTGTGGATGGTCTATGTTTAATTATGATTAAAACAGTTGTCATTCAGACTTATCTTTCATTACACAACATGGTGACAACGGCGGGATATTTATTCGATTTAAATGGTTTAAGTCGGTAAAAAAGGTACGTTTTAGATTTTAAAATCGTCAGGGACGGTTATAGAACGCTATGGAACACGCGCGACCACCAACTGAATTGCGTTTGGAGGGCAGCTCCGTCAGCCGGGCTGACGCATGGCGGCGTTGGAGGTCGCAATTTATGTTATTTTTTAAAAGCATCGGGGGTGCAAAAAGAGGGTAGGTACTGATATTCAAGCCAGCTTAATGATAAATTTAGTCGGACCTGAGGGGTTTGAAGTGTTTGAGACATTTTCATTTGACAAAGAGAGCGATAAGGATGATGTCAATCTATTGCTTAAGAAATTTGATGAATATTTTGGAGTCAAACAGAATATAACATTGGCAAGATACAATTTTTTTACAAGGGGTCAGGAAGTAGGAGAATCAATTGATCAGTATGTTACGTCATTGCGATTATTGAGCAAATATTGTAACTTCAAAAATTTAGAAGAGGAGTTGATTCGCGACCGTATTGTTTGTGGGATACAGAGTACTGGAGCAAGAGATCGTTTATTGAGAGCAGAGGATCTGACGTTGGAAAAAGCTATTAAAATTGTCCAGGTTGATCAAATGTCATCAGATAATCGACGTTTATTGGAGATTCGTGGTGCTGGTACGTCAGGATTGGTGCAGGTCGATGCAGTTGGTTTGCGCGGTGTAGGCGGCCGTGGTAGGCGCGGTGGTTGGCGTGGCAGTGGACGTCGACAAGGGCGCGGTGTGGCCAGTGTTGCTGCTGGTTCCAATACAGTGAGAAGATTTGATCATTCAAGCGAGACCAAACATTGTCTTAGGTGTGGAGGCCAATGCAATGAACCCAATCTATGTCCGGCTATTTCTGTGCAATGTTATTTGTGCGAAAATCATGGACATTTTGCTAGAATGTGCAAGTTAAAAAAAGGGAATAAGAAAATGTACGATATAAGTTTAACTGAAGCAAAAAGCAATGAAGAAGATGATTGTGAGTCATTTTTTGTATCAGTTTTGTATACTGTCTCAGAGATTAACTCTTCGTCGGAGGATTGGTATGAATCACTCCAAGGGGAGTGTGGTTCAGAAAAAAATAAATTAGATACGGGAGCAGATATGTTTTATCGTATAAGCGATTTTTATTGTTAGGCTATGACAGTAAGCTAATTAGTTGCAAGCAAAGTGTTAGGTTGCAATCTTATAGTGGTGATTTTATTCCTATTAAAGGTATTTGCAAATTAAAATGGTGGTATAAGGGTGTATCGTATGAATTAAGATTTGCAATTGCGGTTAGTGATTGTCAGAGTGTGCTGGGCTTGCAATCTTGTCAAACATTAGGATTAATTAAGAGAATTCATAACATAAATCTTACAGATTTTCAATAATTGTTTAATGGGTTAGGCTGTTTGCCAGGTGAATATCATATTGTTGTAGATAAAACTGTGATGCCGGTGATTTGTGCAACCCGTAAGGTACCATTAGGAGTTCGTGATAAGTTACAAGATGAGTTAAATAGAATGATTGAGTTAGGTGTCATTAGGAAAGTGAGTCATCCAACTCCATGGGTGAATTCATTAGTAATTGTTGCTAAGAAAAATGGACAGTTGCGTATATGTTTAGATCCGAGGCCGCTCAATAAGGCGATACAGCGTGCACATTTTCAATTGCCAACAATAAATGAGTTGGCTACTAAGCTTCACGGTGCAAAGTATTTCTCAGTTTTAGATGCATTTTCTAGGTTTCGGTCAATAAAACTCGATAATGCAAGTGTAGACCTATGTACATTCAGTACACCGTTTGGGCGATATCAATATCTGCGATTACCATTTGGTCTTAATTGTGCACCTGAAGTGTTTCATGCGAAAATCAAGCAATTACTTGAAGGTCTAGAGGGGGTAGATTCTTTTATCGATGATATCATTTGTTGGGGAAGGAATAAAGACGAACACGATCTACGTTTGAAAGAGTTGTTAAACAGGGCACAGGCACATATGTGTTGAGGAAGTAACTTATTTGGGTCATATTTTTAACAAAGATGGGATGAAAGTGGATTCTGAGAAAGTAAGAGCGATATATAATATGCCGGAACCGATGGATAAAAAAAGCTTAGAAAGGTTTTTAGGGGCTGTAAATTATCTTTCTAAATTTATACCTAATTACTCAGAGCATATTTTTCCGTTGACAAGATTACTAAAAAAAGATGTGACTTGGTGTTGGGAAGTTGGTCATAAAAATGCATTCAATCAACTTAAAGAATTGATATGTAATGCACCAGTGCTATCTTTGTACAATGTTAGTAGTTCGGTTGTGTTGTCAGTGGACGCGAGCAGTGTGGCACTGGGTGCCGTGCTCATGCAGGAGGGGCGTCCAGTAGAGTATGCGTCACGCACGCTCACTGACACACAACAAAGATACGCACAAATAGAAAAGGAAATGTTGGCAATAGTATTCGCTTGTGAAAAGTTTCATCAGTACATTTATGGAAAAAGTAGTGTGGTCGTTGAATCGGACCATAAACCACAGGCAAGCATTTTTAGAAAATCGTTAGACTCAGTTCCAGCTCGCTTGCAGCGGATGATGTTGAAGGTTCAAGCTTATGAGTTGGTGGTCACTTATAAGCCTGGGAAGTATATGTACATACCCGATACATTGTCGCGGGCACCCCTTCTGGATTTGTATGACGATAAAATTAGCAGGGCTATACTATGCCAAATTAAAATGGTAGCCGATAACATACCCATGTCGCAGAATAAGTTTACTCTCGTCAAGAGGGAAACTAGTAAGGATGAGTGTATAAAATTGTTGCTAAAATATATTAATCAAGGGTGGCCTGATAAGTTTAATATACACAATGATTTAGGATACTATTGGTCCATAAGAGATGAACTGTACTGTGTAGATGGTGTTATATTTAAAGACAAACAGGTTTTGATACCACATTCTATGCAAAGGGACATGTTAAAGCTTATTCATGAAGGGCATTTAGGGATTGATCGTTGTAAGAGACGTGCTCGTGAAGTATTATTTTGGGCAGGTATAACATGAGATATTGAGGATTATGTGAGAAGATGTAAAATCTGTCAAGAAACAGCACACAAACCGTGTAGGGAACATATGATTCCGGTAGCTATACCAGAATTGCCATGGAATAAAATTAAGTAAGCAAAGTTATTTTAATATTAATTGATTATTATTCTGGTTTTATTGAGATTGCATATTTGAGGAACACTTTGTCAAACTTAGTAATGGGTATTATGAAAGAAAACTGCACGGTATGGTATACCGGATACGGTCATTAGCGACAATGGACCACAATTTTCTTGTCGTAATTTTATAAAATTTGCTTTAGAATAGGGGTTTTCAGCATGTCACTTCTTCTCCATATTATGCGCAATCTAATGGTAAGAGCGAAAGGGCAGTTCAAACCATTAAAAATATATTGAAAAAATCGGTAGACAGTAAAACCGAATTTTATTTAAATCTTCTAAGTTACAGGAATACACCGCGGGAGGATTTGAATTCTCCTGCACAGTTAATGATGGGCCGGCGTTTAAATTGTAGACTACCAGTCCATTCAGATTTATTAAAACAAACAAATTGTGGTACTGTGAACTTACAACTTAAAAAAATATTGGAAAAACAAATAAAAATTAAAAGTTTGTATGATCAGCATTGCAAACTGCTACCTGAGTTGAATGTGGGCGACGAAGTTATAATGTTAGGAAAAACAAATAAAAGAAGTCGTGGCAAAATTATAGGAAAAGCGTCGACTCCACGTTCTTGTATTGTTAGAAACAAAAAAGGTATTTATCGTCGTAATCGTCGACATTTGATAAGGTCTGTAAAGGATCCTTCAGATAATAATATGTTGTCTGATAGGGGTCATAAGTATTTTTCGGGGGATGATAGGGATGATGACTATGTGCCAAGCACTAAAATAAATGTATTGTCATCTTACTCACCACCTCATACCCGAAGTAAGACTTAACAATTTGAACACTTACTTATAATGTAGAACTAATGATTTATTTTAAGTTGGTTTATTATTGTATCTTATTTAACATCGGTATTTTTTGTATGGTGTATCGGGTTGGGTGTGGTACAAAAACAACGATTTTAAGATTTAATGTGGCGGACCTGAAATACCATCATCATCCCCTGTTGGACCCCAAGGGGATGATGATGGTATTTCAGGTCATGTGCAATGGGGTTGAAGTCTAAAAATCAATATGGGTGTCGATACCGAGGTTATCAGGGGTGCAGATTACGAAAAGTGGCATTTATTTTGAGATCCAGAAGATGGCGGATTCGACTTCTATACAGGGTTATTGTTGATTTATTGTGATAACGATGATGATGATTATGATACTGATTATGATGATTGTGATTACGATGATGGTGATTGTGATGGTGATGGTGTTTGTGATAATGATGATGATGCGCGTGATAACGATAATGATGGTTTTGATAACGAGGATGGATATTGTGATAATGATGATTGTGATTACGATGATAATGGTTGTGATTACGATGATAATGATTGTGATAATGATGATAGTGATTGTGATAACGATGATGGTGATTGTGATTGTGATGGTGATTGTGACAGTGATTGTGATGGTAATTGTGATGGTGATGATAATGGTTGTGATTACGATGATAATGATGATAGTGATTGCGCTAACGATGATGGTGATTGTGATTGTGATGGTGATAGCGATGGTGATAGTGATTGTGATGGTGATAGCGATGGTGATGGTGATTGTGATGGTGATAGCGATTTTGATGATAATGGTTGTGATTACGATGATAATGATTGTAATAATGATGATAGTGATTGCGCTAACGATGATGGTGATTGTGATTGTGATGGTGATAGTGACGGTGATTGTGATGGTGGTAGCGACGGTGATGGTGATTGTGATGGTGCTGGTGATTGTGATGGTGATGGTGAATGTGATGATGATTGTGATTGTGGTTGTGACAGTGATGGTGATTGTGATGATGTTGATGATCATGATTGTGATTACGATGATAATGATTGTGAGTACGATGATAATGATTGTGATAACGATGATAATGATTGTGATAACGATGATGGTGATTGTGATTTTGATGGTGATTGTGATAGTGATTGTGATGGTAATTGTGATGGTGATGATAATGGTTGTGATTACGATGATAATGATTGTAATAATGATGATGGTGATGATAATGGTTGTGATTACGATGATAATGATTGTAATAATGATGATGGTGATTGTGATTGTGATGGTGATAGTGACGGTGATTGTGATTGTGATAGTGATTGTGATGGTGATTGTGATAGTGATTGTGATTGTGACTGTGACTGAGATAGTGATGGTGATTGTGATAGTGATAATGATTGTGATCACGATGATAATGATGATGCTGATTGTGATGGTGATGGTGATGGTGATGGTGAATGTGATGGTGATTGTGATTGTGATTGTGATTGTGACAGTGATGGTGATTGTGATGATGATCATGATTGTGATTACGATGATAATGATTGTGATAACGATGATAGTGATTGTGATAACGATGATGGTGATTGTGATAGTGATTGTGATGGTAATTGTGATGGTGATTGTGATAGTGATTGTGACAGTGATGGTGATTGTGATGATGATGATGATCATGATTGAGATTACGATGATAATGATTGTGATTACGATGATAATGAGTGTGATAACGATGATGGTGATTGTGATAGTGATTGTGATGGTGATTGTGATAGTGGCGGTGATTGTGATGGTGATAGCGATGGTGATGGTTATTGTGATGCTGATAGTGATTGTGACTGTGATAGTGATGGTGATTGTGATAGTGATTGTGATTGTGACTGTGATAGTGTTGATTGTGATAGTGATAATGGTTGTGATCACGATGATAATGATGATGGTGCTGGTGATTGTTATGGTGATGGTGATTGTGATGGTGATGGTGATGGTGAATGTGATGGTGATTGTGATTGTGATTGTGATTGTGATTGTGACAGTGATGGTGATTGTGATAATGATGGTGGTTGTGATGATAATAATTGTGATGATTATGAAATTTGGCACATAGATAGTGCATAACCTGGATTAACACGTAGGACACTATTTATCTCTTTAGTATGATCTAGTGAGATGGTTACTGAACATCACGCGTACCTACGTATAACCAACTTAAACAAGAGTACCACAATGATTTTATGGGTCAAGACAAGGCATTTTTAATAATTAAAAAGAGTTTTGTATTACATGCATATTCCCTATTACCATTACAACAAACTTTGTAACTCCCGACGGGTTTGGCAGAGGGTACCTAATAGTACCTACACTCACATTTTGCCAGTTATGTTTAAGTCCCATGTAATGGGGGCGACCCTATTGCCAGCAACAGGACACAAATCCAGACTCCGTGGCTGCTACTGATAAATTCCTGACGGAAAAACCTGGTAACATTTTGCCTGACGTGGGAATCGAACCCAGGATGCCATGCATAGTAGCAAAGCTTGCACTACTCCAGCGAGGCAATAATTAACCGGTAGCGTTAAAGCACTAGTTAGCAGCTGTATGCGATTTAAATTATCCTTTACAATATCGCCGTAGATGGCAACTGGTCTAGCCCACACTTTGAACCTTCAATTGGAACATTATGATGTTAAAACAATTTATGCTTTGTCTTCGATATTCTTTGAAGGGTATTTTTATGACGACATGTCAGTAACTCGATTGCGAATGTTCTTATCCTTTGTCATACAATATTGTGAACTTGGTATCTATTGAAGTCGCGAGTTAATAGGTTTCTTTTGGGTTAGCTTGTTCCATCGTCGACCTCATCTCCTCAGGACAACATAGAGGTCAAGAGTTGACATTGTGTTGTTGTGCCATGTCTTTTGGCTGTGCTAATATTTGGGAACTTCTTACGAACAAGTTTATTGTATTTTCCATCAAGATTTTATTTGTAACACGTGATTTGTGAGGAATGCAATCACTTTCTGCGTGTGAAGTAACTTTAAATAGCAGTGAGCTCGATACCTCTCTATTTGTGCAATACTGAGATTTATGGAGTTCCTTCTTCGAGTACAAGATGATTTATTAATTACGCAACGTCAAAATACTTTGTGAATTTACAATTTATATTTAAACTAGATTTATTTGATAGATTTATGCATATTCACAATATAATTACGAAAAAAATCTCTTTTTTTTTTCGGGGCGACGCTTCATGGTAGATTATTTTTTTCTATTTCACGCTTTGTTTGCAAATCCAAAACCGAAATTCGTTAGACGTGTCCCCTTCATCTTAAAGTGGAATAAAATAAAATGACAGAGGAAGTAGAGCGGGAAACAATATTACTGGGGAAGTCCCGAGATTTAAAGGGGAGAGATGTTTTTCACTGTATTCAGAACTTTGGGTATGTTCTGCATCCCTTTGCGTCTATAATATTTTGTTGCAATTTAACCAGTCTCTATTATACAGTTACTTCTTAGTAAGTTTAAGTACTTTTATGAAAATATTTATAGTCCACTTCGATCAAGCTATGTCGTTTTAAACACCAACGTGGAAGGCTCGCCATAGGACATGAGTAGACAAGTCAGGAGGCTCGGAGAGGCCAAACCAGTACCCATTAGTGAGTGCCTAGCCGCAAAAACAACAGGGAACGAATCGGGAATGCGCCCTGGATCAGGCTCCACGCAAGTGTTGCCATAAACAAACGATTACCCTTCACTGCTGGAAAATTTCCTAACTAATTATGTCCTAACTTAACTTTATAGATGCTAGGGAGGATCTAATCCAAAAAAAGCTTTCAGACTTTGACGGTTCTTGAAAAGTTAAAACTTCAAAGCGTATCATTTTTCAAAAGTATCGTGTCAGATTGCTAGGTACCACTTTGATCAGATTTACGATGATAATTTTTAACCCCCGAAGCAAAAATGACGGGGTGTTATAAGTTTAACGTGTCTTTGTGTGTGTATGTGTGTGTGTCTGTCGCATCGTAGCTCCCGAACGGATGAACCAATTTAAATTTGTTTTTTTTTGTTTGAAAGGTGAATTAGTCGGGAGTGTTCTTAGCTAGGCTTGATGAAAATCGGTCCAAGATGGCCACCATCACAAAATGGCGAATTACATTTTTTTTCAAAACTCCCTCAATAAGGGTAAATTAAAGGGCTGGGCTAGTAGAATAATGTACACTATATTGAAAGGGAATGAGGAATATTAACTAACGAAAAGAAAACTAAAAACTAGAAAATGTCTAATCAATATCTAGTCTAGGGCGATTGAGGAGGAAAGTAGAGTGATGACTGGTACCTAGGACCTAACGAATTATTTTTTATTTAGCTTTTTGGTAGATAAAAACCTGATTAAACACCAAATTACATGAATCTTAAACCGCAAGAAAATAAAAGAAATGAAATAAAAAACCCCCTACACGAAAAAAAAGTATAAACGTGAAACCCTATAAAAAGAAAAAAAATCTTGACCCTTACGTGTCGGGGGTTCTTTAAATTTTTAATTTAATGTAATTTCTGCCGTAAATTAAACCAACTTGAGTGGATACCACTGATATTTTATTATACTTTCAAGTAAAAAGAAAAGGATTATAGAGGACAAGATTTAATTTAAACATCATTTGAGATAAGAAAAAGTGGCTTTTAATAAAAAAAAAAATCGTTTTATTAATCGAGAGATAATAAGACGTCTTCGGAATTTAAATAATAAAATAAAATGGCGGCCGACAATTCGATGATGGCCTCTGGAATGTATGTTTAACAGGAGCTGCAACAGCTACTTAAGGTTATTACAGAAGTGTAATCTAATCGCGTAAGTTTGTAGTACTTACTACCTGTTAATATCTCGCCACTAAGCCGAGGTACCTACCACCCACCGACTTATCAGCACAACTGGGAACCTAAGTCAGCAGTCCACAGTGTATAAATATTTTTATAGGCTGGCATCCCGATAACGTTTCCATTAGGTAGTGAAATAGCACACGTCTCCGCAAGGACCTCATTTACGATGAATAGCCATCCGATCATGAAGGATCCGGTTCTATGGTTTAATTACGTGTTCTTGAACGTAAGTTACGCATTGTTTCGTATCTAAATGTACTTGCTGTGAATAACATGGATGTTTTAAAGCCTTCACGGAATATAGAGGTTTTGCTTTTTACGAAGAGCAGTGCGCACAAAACTGCAGCCACTCTGCATCCAGTCCTGCACTAGTTTTTAGACTGACTAAATGCAGAAAGACTTTTTATATGCGCACTCCGGTTTTATCTGTAATTGCTCGTTCTTCATGCCTTATTGATCAAAAGAATTCGTGGATGGAAACTCTGTTTTTATTCAGACATTTTTATATTTTTGCCACCGTTCGCATATACTATATTGTTTTTTTTTTTTAACACAATGATAATTAATTGTGTGTTTCGGTTACGCAACGAATACCTAGACGAATCGGAAACGTACGAGTGAACCAAGTTGACGTTCCCATACATCGTGAGATCGCTCAGCATCCAGCGAAGTGAATGACCAATTACATCTGAGGGCGGATGTGCGTCGGCGATTCCACTCGAAATGTAATCTAAAGGTGCCATTACCTTCACGTGGCTCCGGCTGCCGGCTGCCTCATCAGCCTAGAGTAATTCACGTAATAAAAGCAATCTCTTGACACTTGCAACCCTTTTATACCGGACAGATTGTCCCCTAGCTCCCTGATCGATCGATTGATTTCATATTCTCCAAAGTTGGCCATTTTCATTCATTTTGTTTTCGCAAATAAGTTTCTGATTCATGATAGACACTTGACTCATAGGTTGAAGTTTATTTTCTTGATTGATGTTTTCTTATTGGTAAACGATTTATTGCCATTTAGTATTAGTACGAGTAATGATTTTGAACTTTGTGGCCCTGTGGCCCGGCGGAGAGGCTCTGGAGGTAACTAATGTCATCTCGCTCAGTTCCTGGTAAAGCCACGACCACATCCATTACAAAGAGTGATTTAGTGGCGCCTTTATTCTATGAAATTTAATTAGTAATCAATCAAAAACAAGTGTCGGTTGGTATTCTATGAATCATTAACGTTGAGATAAATTATTTTAAATGATGTTGAATTGCAGATGATAATTTAGGGATTTAACGAGGAAGCGTATAATTCTACGCGTTCTTCAATAATTGCGGTAAGATAGCGCCTGATTTACTTAGAAGTGTGAAATTTCCCTCAGTGGCTCGTTCCCATTACAGAGTGCGAGTGGAGTGCGTAGCGTGGAACTAGAACGACCTCGAAGGACGCGGCGCGGTGCGCGGGCGCAGGCGGCGCGGGCGCATTGTACTCGCCGCGGTTGCGCTATATCCGCATAACTCGCTTGACCGCCCGCCACAGCAAATTAAAGAGTTGTTACGCAGAATTACTAACATCTAAATGTTTTTGTCCCATGGGATCATATTTTGCGAATTCGTGGAAATTATGAGTAATTTGCATGTGTTATCATAATACTTGTCTGGACTATAATTTGCTCACACGTTAAGAAAGCACTTATTCTCATTTCTTGTTTATCTTTGGAATCCAGAAAAAGCATACAATTTATTCAGTTAAATTCGGTCTACTTTTAATTCCCAAACAATCTACGGACCTAGGTGGATCACATACACAGATTCACACAGAAAACATATATAGTATCTATTTTAATCGCCTCCTATAATTTCAAGTGATTGATTTGAGCAATAACAAATATCGCTTACTAAATAAAGCCAATCACCGGTCGATTCAGGAAACTATGGCATTCCTAGGCTCTGCTGAGTCACCGGCTCACCGGGATGGTCGGCTACACACGGCCGGCCTTTAACTCCTCAATCAAATGTCTTGCCGAGCCATTACTATTTGCGGACAAGTAATAATTGCCTTATAATTCTCGGAAGAATGCTCCACAGATTACATTTACAGGTTTCGACTTTCTTCTAGCTAATTTGAAAAGAATTTACCACAAGAGAGCTAACCATTTAAGTTCTCCAATGGACACTTAAGCTTAAACGTGTACTATACCTACATAGCATTCTCATAACTTTACTTTCTTGTTAAGAAAATGTGATGTAATATTTGCTACTACAGTACAGATGTCCGAAAATGTTGTATCATATTCAGAAGCAAAATAAAAACAAAGAAATACATACTAATACACGATAAAAATCTCGTGTACGGTATTACTGTGGCACGAGGGACGCATTCCGAATATTTCTTTCAACGTTTGGGTAATGTGATGACAACGGTACATAAAATATGTAGGTCGGACGTTTTGCCAAATAGGCCGTTCTTCACTGTACTGCCATTTTATATCCTGAAATGTAGGGTTTTATGCCGGAATATTATGACTCAGGAAAACTTTTAGATTTTCTTTTACAAAGGGTGTAAAAAACCTCATAACGAAGCCGGAAGGCATTTGTTCTCCCCGTCATTGCGATCTTTTTTTTTGTTCTACACCATACCTGGGAACCTTATAGTTACGGAGATATTCGGGTCAAAGTTCCAACTTTTTGATAAGTTTTTTTAAAATCCAATTTTTAAATGCAAGATTTTTATTTTAAACACCACTACCCACGTACTATTCAATCCATCCATCAGCACAATGTTTTGAGTGCGTTACATTGAGTTCTACCACAAAACATGATTTTTCACCCCTAAAAAAAAGTCGTCTTCCAACAATAATTTTTGCATAATTGTTACTTTGTTTGGTGTACAGAATGCTTGGTTGACGGCTTCGTGATAAGTTTGTTTACATCATGTATGTATTGGAATAAAAAATACATATAGGTTATTCTTATATGAAGGAATGTATGCGAACAGGTCAAGCCCATTCGCTGCCAAAAAACCTAAATGATTATAATAATTGTTATTTATTAATATGTAAGTTAGTAACATTATTCTTCTTTAGCAGTGCAAATTTTAAAAACAGAAAACCGGTTTTAAATAGTTTTAATAATAAGTCTTCAGAAAACGATTATATATATATTTTTTTTTTCGGATGGCAAATCATCAAATGACTTCTCCCGCTCTGGGCGGAGCAGGAGGGAGTGTCAGACTTTTACTGACTAAAACCCATCCATGTTACTTCATCGCCCTTTGTGTTCCGGGGCTACGGTATCTCTTTCGAACAGTCCCGCGACCACGGCAGGCATCGGTCCTTGCGGACCCCTTCCTTTTTGCTGACTCTCTTTTAGGCGCGCGTTGAACACGAACGCGCCGTCGACACGGCCTGTCGTCATGAGACGGACGGACGGCGAGCTAGCTCATAGCCCACCGTCCACAGGCCCGCGCCTACAGTGGCCGGGGGCCACGTGGTGGCCCCCGACGCCCGGGGCGTCTCCCGCGGCGGCCGGGACGCTGTGAGGTTCTCTCCCTCTCACGTTCCGCCACCTCCTTCTCTAGCATTACTGCTTCGCAGAAGGAGGTGACGGCGTCCCATTCCGTCTCGCTCCGGACCATGGCTTGCACCAGGGCCGGACGCGAGAGGTCGCCGCCGCCAATCGCCGCTTCGAGGACACGGCGGTGCTCCGCCCACGCGGGGCACACCTCCACCGTGTGCTCCACCGTGTCCTCCGGTCGATCCTCGCAGTGGAAACACCCGGGCGTTTCCTCCCGCCCGATTCGGTGCAGGAACCTCCCGAAAACACCGTGTCCGGTGAGGACCTGCGTCAGGCGGAAGGTGAGGACGCCGTGGAGTTTCTTAAGCCACTCCTCAAAGAGGGGACTTATCGCCACTATTGTGGCGTGCCCTGCACAGGGTTGCGACAGTCGCTCTCTCCATGTCGCCATGAGATCCCGCCGGAAGTCTGTCCGCTGAGCGACAATTTGTCGCGGCAGCGGAGTTTCCCCCCGGCGTAGCGCCTCCGCGCGCCATTCTTGTAGGTGCGCGAGGACTATTGCCTCCAGATCCCATGGCGGCAATCCGGCTAGGAGGCTCGCCGCCTCGCGGGAGATCGTGCGGTACCCCCGGGCCAGCCTTACGGCTACCACCTTTTGGGGCGCGTTCAGGTAGTGGGCGGCTCGCCGCCTCAATGAACGCGCCCACACCGGGGCCCCGTAAAGGGCCATAGACCGCACGACTCCCGCGTAGAGCCTCCGGCAGGAGGCGTTCGGCCCCCCCAGGTTGGGCAGGAGCCGCCTGAAGGCAGCCCCAGTCCGTTCCAGTTTGGGGTCCAAGCGTCGGAAGTGCTCCACGAAGTTCCACCGGCATGTCGAAGACGAGTCCTAGGTACTTCAAAGTCGACTCGACACCGATGGATACTATTACTCAAGGTAGGAGGGGTCCTACCGTGAGTAAGGATCCCAGAGGTGGCGCATTCCGCGCCCATGAAAGCACATGGCCTCGGACTTGTGCAGTGCCACCTCGAGACCCAGTTGCCGGATCCTCTCGACGACTATCGCAACCCCGCGTGTCAAAACGATTATCTCCATCTCGATTATTCTTGGATTGTATAACCTTTTTCAATTAGGTAGTTATTGGTGCGTGCTTACTTATAGGCAGACGTTTTAAAAGAAAACAAAAGAGTTAATGTAATTGACTGTAGGTGGCGTATTGTACATAATGTAATTGTAGACACTTGCGCGTATAATCATGATATTAAGTGAAAGTGCGCACACTTCGATATGACCAAATGCCGCATAACGATACGCAACTTGAATACATTTTTCAAATTATACTCGAAGTGGTAGCTAATAGCGCCACTGTAACGTTATACTTAATTATAAACCTGGTTAGTGAGTATTGATTAGCGAGGGAGATTCTGAGATTCTTATACTGTTTATGTAACTTTCTGATAGTCGACTGGAAGCAGACCGCAAAAAAAAATAGTTTTTAAATTCTTGAAGATACGCGGGATACGAAAGTTTACTTCTGGACGGAGAGTGGCAGATTAGTCCCCCAACATTTTTTTGACACATTTGCAATTATAATCATCCAAATATTTTGTAAAAAATCCTTATTAGTCAAAATTAAAAACATCGTTATTGTGTGTTGGAGTGTTTCGCAATTAGGGCGTGGGCTTTATAAAGTTAATAAGCATACCGAATCTCTAAGGCTAAATATCATTCTCCAAATAACGGTAAAAAATATACGCACTTCATCCGCTTTGAGAAAACGCCAGTCACCGAAGACATCATCGGAAATGCTAATACATCATCCAATAAATACCATTCTTGTAAGAGTTGCATGACTCGTAACAAGAGTAAAGTGTGTCGCGTGCACAGACAAAGATGCTTTACGCCCGCCAATCATTCTGTTAATTGGAGAGAATCATCGCTGTAGAAAGTCCGCGCACCGAGCGTCGCCTGCGCCGCCCGGTCGCTGGTCGCCGGGACCGTACGCGGCACGTCACTCGGTGACGCGACAGTGTGTCGCAGTGTCAACGCGCACGGCCGCGAGTGCAACAAACTACGCCGGACGGTCGTTCACGTCACCATTAATTTGTACACTGTAATGACTTGAACTTCGCATCACACTAACTCAATTACTGAAACACTAACATGGCCGATATATGCGACACCACTGGGACATGTTTACGTGACACCATAGTGTAATCTAAATTAAAATGTATGTTTTACGCGAGGCGCCGCCGTTCGCGCTCGCTGACATACACCTTGTTGTCGTGTGCCAATATTGCTTGATGGTGAGTGGTGACCTTATTCAATGTTAAATCATACGGCACTAAATATATACTAACGTAATGAGCACTTGAAAAGTTGTTGATGTAGAATGATATATCAGAAATAAATGTCAGATCTAATTCCGGTTACCGCAAATTGAGATTATGTAAGTAATCGCTTTGAATGACTTTGATGATGAGAATGACAGGTGGAATCGCTTATGAATAATAAGCGATATATATAATAACCTGCCGACACCTGTCATGCCCAAAGAAGGCTGTGGATAGATGCAAATCAATAAGTTTTATTGCGTCATGTTAGTATCTAAAGGTGTATGAGCATCGTGAAAGGCGCGTGGGGTGCGCTCACTCCGCACATAAGGTCGCTGAGTCAGTGGCCCTTCCTGCGCGCGCGCCTTTTGGGGAAACGTTACGTGAGCGCTGAGCGGTGCGCGGTGGGACGCGAGCTGCACTCCAATGCCACAGCGCATTGTCTGACGAGCCTTGGTTGGCTGTTAACGAACCACCCAAACGAACTGACAGGATCCACTCTTTGAATCCTTTAGTGTTCTAGCCTAACGCGCAGCCAGTATTATAAGACATACCTAGGACGTAAAATATGTACTTACTGAGAAGATTTGATGCGTAAGCATCAAATAATTCCACATTAATTCATAACTAGAGACATGACGTGTTTCTATTCCAATCATTGCACTAATTAATTAATAGAATTGGTGTCGTCTGCCTATTCATCGTTTATTTTATATTGATTGCACAAAATCCACTATTGTTGTTGCAATATTGTTGTTTATTGTGCTGCACGGCACTGTAAACAAAACATTCCAGTCGATGAGTGTCGCAGTATTCACAGTTTGTTCACGATACGGAAGGAAAACACGAGCAATGACCGATAGCTGACCATTTAGTGGCCCACAACAAACAAAAGGTTGGATCTATGCCTACGTTGATACTTACAGCACGTCCACATGTAATTGCATAAACAACTCTACCGGCTAATTAATCGATAAGTTAGCTAGGGTAGGTATTAATATTTTTATTGTAATGAATATTATGGAAACATTCATTATTCTTGATACATGCAATTAACAGCCATATCAATTGCTGTAAGGAATTCAACTTTTTCTACCTAGCATTCATACGTATTGTACATAATGGTGTATTTATGTAGGTATCTGTATACGGTAAAGGCACGTCAAAGGACTATAACGTCGCGATGTGGTCGGCTCTCGATTTGTCAACGTCGCGGGACATCGGATCGGCTGTCAACCACAAATAATAAGCAAAGAAAACATCACAAAATAGATGAACTCGACGAGAAAAAGGATTTACACGAGATTTGATGCTGTGTTTCGACGCTTGTCAGTTATAATGAATAATGAGATGAATATGCACATCTTGACAGTTGTTCAAAGGAAGACATCTTATAATTTCATGTTAAATTAAAAATGCCTAGTTATAATGTACCTAAGTAATTAATTAAACCTCAAGTGACGGTTGATAGATACGCTCATGAATCCATTAATTGAAGAGAAAAGAACTCATAAAACTAGTTCCCACTGTACTTAATCCAAAAAAATCTGTAGCAAGAATTTTTAAATAGTTGGTACAGAGCTGAAATACTCGTTATTAGTCGCATAAGAGCGGGGCAGGTGTCCAGATATGTTTTATTTTCTGAGGATGTCGAGTGACATTTTTCAGCCGGTTAATTGTAGAGACTGTCGATCTCGCAAATACACCCTAGTGGTTTGATGAACCGCTGGAGGAATCCTGTTGACATTCGCCCACCTGTCGCATCATACATCTCTTCAGCTTGCCTAATTTTTATTTCTTAGTTAATACATTTTATTACAAAAACCTAAATCTAGACCTTAGAAAATTTTGCGTGCAACAATACACTGGCGCAATAAAACGGACGGAAATAAAATACAGGACTGCGATTTGAACATCGTCTATAAATTATTATTTGAAACACATTCCACGTCGATCAAATAAACATCAATCTTTCGTCATTGATTTTTCGGAACGTAACCTCGATTCGACGGCAATTTCTACCAGTAAGTAGCAAAATATGGCTTGAGCAGCAGCCGTGACGAGTGCCTGCGTACTTAGTTGAAATATGTACAATCACATGCTGAATCGCAAAATTCTACGCGCTGCGAATTATATGCAGACATGTTATGTTACACAGATGTTTAATTACTGTGTTCCGACAATCTTAGTAAGCCATCTTATGCGCATTGTAACTTGCACACGTGTTATATTAATTATTGTAAATGCATCAAATAACGTAACTTGATACCAGAACATTTTCCTGATGCTCCGACTGTGAGTTGTGAGAAAATCACTCGAAGATACATTTCGCATCGTTGTGCGTATCGTGCAACAATCTCTCGTGTGTGAGTTTCCTGATCTGCTACAACTACATGATACAATTGAAATAATTGAGTCAGTTAATTTTGTTTACATTCAAGCATCGCCGTGTTGTGTAACAGTTAATGAGCGAAATATAAACTCACATACACTAGGCACGTTATGCAACGCTCACTAATGTCAGGACACTATATACTTGCACCCGTAAGAGGCTTACCAAAGGCTTAGTTCACATTAGTATAATAACGCCTGTCCAAGTCAATTGGATTGTATACAGTTGTACTGGGTGCGTGCAGAATGGACATAAATCAGGATTTAATGCTTCACTTATCCTATGCAATGATGACCCAAATAGTGGTGCAGTGCGAAGTGGCAGACACAAGCATTTAATTGAAATGCTCATGTTTGCCAATACTGCACCTCTAGCCAAGTTGACAATCTACAATCGTTAACGCTAGTAGAAAACTAATCAAATGAATGGGAATGACATCCATCTCAACGTTAAATCACGTGATCAACACAAACGAATAGAAAATTCGTAGACAAGTTTACATCGTTCAAAATGATAGAATAGAATGTTATCGTTTCTACAATGTTGATTGCTATACTCTTTGGTAGGAACGCTCACCATAGACTAAAGTGTAGTTTTTTTTTTACAGACATAAGAGAACGAGCGATCGACTCAGTCGTGTCAGCTTGGCTAGCAATTTAGCGGTTTCTACAATCTCTTACGCCGCCGCCGAGGCGTTTACGATTGTAGAAAGAGAATCGATATGAAACGTTTGTAACTTGGCTAATAGGCCTGCTGGTTACTCACTTCAGGCAAGTAGGCACTTAGTAAAATACGTACGATTATCATAGCATATAAAATAAGTCGTGGAGCGAGGAAGGTTCCCATGGTGACACAAATAAATATTCAGGTATGCTAATAAACCAGGTCGCATCCATTTTTTCTTTACGCCCTATTTCGTCCGCGGCACAAGGGATTACGCATTTACGCCTGTATACATCCAGATGTTTGGTGGTTTATTAGTGCTCATTGTGTTGTAGTAATAGTTGGGCCCGCTCCGCTAAACGTAATGTTCGAAAATACCATGTGTTTCAAGTATAAAGGAGAATCTGTTGTTATGTCCAGTAACTGGAATTTCAAACCTCTTTTTTCTGTTTGGTTTTAGTTGATTTCCTTAAGGACAATGGGCAATTAATAATTGGGACTGCGGACTCGGACTCACTATCTAATTTATTGTTTGAAACGTTAACCTAAATCAAGCAATACGAATTTACTGGATAAATTGACGTAAGAAGGCAGAGGATATTCATAAATAATATACATTTGCAGTGCAGGAGTGCAGGCAATGTAAGTCCGCGTCCGCTGTTGCAAAACTTTCATACTCAGCCCTCTATGCGCCCGCCCGCACTTACATAGATCTATGCTAACATTTAGCAACATTGTGTGATTAAAACACAGATATAAATTCAATTATGCGTAACTGCGTTTTTCAGTTTAATGTTGTAAGTTTGTAACGTCCTCAACAACGCACACTCGGTTTCTCAAAACGCGGGCATTACTTAGGATATTTACGATTATTTCGATATGGTTGCACAAAATTCAAATCGCAATGCCAAACTCATTCACACTGCCCTGTTATCGACAGCAAGTGAGCAACGTTTCTCGGTGCATTGCGTAAATTGTAGTTTTTATGTGACAAATTTCAGGAATTTCTTTACAAACAAAAAGTAATTATAAGCGAATGAAAATGGTTGGATTTTAGGCCGCCTGATGGCCTGGCACAACGACCCTCCATCGCGGAGTGCTAACTGAGTAAATATCGTCATTTGACGAGACTACCAGCAGAGGATATGATATAGTAATGCGCGCCGGCGACTCGACTGTCTTGTGACATAGGTGCCAGATAATGAGATAAATGCTGGACAAATTGGTGAAGTTGTGGTGTGCCAAACAATTAGCGGGACATGGTATTTTCCTATGTTCGCGGTGCACCGCTGATGTTGCGCGTTTTATTGTACAAATTGAACATGTTCACCGGTCACGCTGTTCCGTACTTCATTTATACATCTAAACTTCACATCTAATGAAAGATCATCAGATCATTTTTACATTTCAATGTAATTGCACATAATTCTTCATTTTCGTGATTGTAATTATGATTCTGTTAAGGAGGTTCATATTCGGAAAATCTTCAAGGCTACTGAGGAAGAATTTGTGGCCGAAATAAAAGACCACGTGACAGTATTATCACGACAACAGTAGAGGAATATTGGATCAAGGGTGGTATCGTAAATCGTGTTAATCTAAAATGACGGTAGTGATATCCGTGTGAAGCGCAACCTCGGGTGAGGGCCAACAATCTAATTACTGGAGCTGAGCGACGCAGCTTTGATCCGTGGCTGTGCTGGCTAGTGGCTACCACACGACGCACTCAACATACTATTAAGTTATAGTCTCTTGCATGGGCGTATTAGTTCAATACTTAGCTATGTAGAGCTATAAAATTATGTATTATAGGTATATGTAGATATGTGTTGAATGGTGTCGTATGTGTTAACTTGTATATACGTACTATACTTACTCAAATATCTGTATTGTTCTATGAGAGGAGGCAATATTTCCAAATATACCTTAATTGTCATCCACGATTGTACATATAAAGGTTCTTTTAGACATCATCCAACGAATGTTGTATTTATTATATTATGCATGCTATCTTTGTTTTAAAATGATGCAACCTAAACCTTATCTTTTATGCAGGTCATTATAATGGATCATATTTTAATAGTAAAGATGAATTAAATAAATTCAGTACCTATCTCAGAAGAGCAACCTCCACCACTATGTCCGTTTCCAACATTAATCATTGTGACACTCGATCGATCTCTTCTGCAAGGGAAATGGCATGACCGTTCAATTTTAATATAACTCATAGGATTTTCTAGAAGCATTCTTATTTATTTATTTATCTATTTAAAATAGGTGCACCAACAGTACATACATAAATAACATTATTGATAAAAGTACACTTGCTATGGTTCTAATGTACGTACCAATTATAGGTGTACACAACATTTTTAGTATAATAGAACTTCTTTGCTAAAAAAGAGATCAAAATATAACAGACTTGCAATAATAAAGTAGTATAGACAAAATAACATAACAAAATATCAATGCAAAAACTAAAAAAAAAACTACATTCTACCATCGTATAATAGACGAGACGACAAAAAAAAAAAAAATTTGTCCGTCAGTTAGATTATCAGAAAATATTTAACCCGTGTTTTTTCTTTTGTTACGTAAATCAAAATTGACGAAGATATGACGCTTTCAAAATTTTCAATACGTCACGCCTAGGTATAATTTTTAGCTAGTTCTGACGTCACGAGCCCCACGAATTGCCAAACTTAAGTGGCAGTGAGCAGGGCACATTGCTCGCAGAACGGATGGCCGATGGGGCCGAAAAGTTGCGTCGGAAGGCCTCCCACTAGGTGGACCGATGACCTGGTCAAGGTTGCGGGAATCCGCTGGATGCGAGTCGCACGGGACCGGTCAATGTGGCGACACTTGGGGGAGGCCTATATCCAGCAGTGGACGTCTTTCGGCTGAAATGATGATGATGATGATGAGCCCCCACTCCCGAGTTTTGATGCGTTTTATCTTTGTCAATATTCATTGATTTACAAAAACAAAAAATACGTGACCATTAATTTCCAATACTCTAACTGACGGACTAAATAGATTTGCAATTTTTTGATACTATTTGCTCGGAATACTTTACTTTTCGGAGGTAGTTTTTACAATGCACGATCTAAAAAAAATGACTTTTATTATATGTATTCAGAATTTTAAAGTATATGTCTGCTCACCGTTAGGTTTTAATATAATAATAACTTTATTAAGTAGGTTTCAGATGACTTTTTAGTCCTACACTTACAGTATTTTCTGCGTGACTGTCATAATAAAGCTAACTGTTCGCACATCGTCCTAGTTTTCTTGCAAATAATATGCGAACAAAAATAAAATAAGAAGTCTAAAAATATGTTTGTTTTTCAACATCTTCTTAAACCGCGATTTAATTTGCGAGGCAACCGTTATCATCGCCGTACGTGGTAAGAATTCCAAATTATATAAAAATTAATTATTCATTTCACAATTTAATTCGTACACGAGTGTGCGAGTAATTAACAAATAACGGTTAGATGGCTCTCTGGAGCATGTCGTCTGTACATATAATATGATGTATGAAACGGAGTTGTAGGTATCTCTACACCACAGTTGAAATTGTACCTCATATTCGTAAATCCATCATTTGGATGGCGCTAATTGCTCTTTAAGTAAGAGCCTACTGTCATTCATTGATCAAGCTCAGCTTGCCAAACAATTAACAAGAAAATAGACAGAAGTAGTTTGTTTCTCATTAGAAAACTACAATATCGTATTCCCGATTTGAATAATCTTGCTTGTTTTTCTTCTCGAATCGATGACTCAAAAATTTAAATAGAAAATTCAGATACTAAACTAGAAAGCAAGCCAAGTTTTTCAAGCTGGCAGAGGCGACTCCTGAATACAAAATTCATTAAGAATTATTTAAATGGAAAACCTCCTTGGGTATCGACTTGAAAATGTAGAACACTAGACTAATAAAGAAAAGGTAAATTACTAAGAATGATGTGGCAGATAAGTAAATTATGCTTAAAAATAATTTGTTGCTCGCGGTTATAAAACAGCAGCATATAAACGCATCATTGTTACAGCCTCACAGATACAAAATGGTTGTTTTAATTATAAACGTAACATACATACGTTCTCCCATTAATCATGACTATGCGAGTGTGAAAAATGTATAAAATTACAATTTTCTCCCAAGCTGTTCTTCATTGTGGTTCATTATTAACATTGGTGCAATAAATAAAAAAATGATTATCACGCAGGAAAGGAATATTTCCTATCAATAGGCCGTAAAAAGAGACATTTCGGTCAACATAATGCAGCACTGAAAACCAAGTATGTATAGTGATGATGCCTAGGAACCAGAACTTGAAACATTGAACCTGAAAGCCATTAAAAACGCATTAGCGAGCATACACATAATCACATTCAATTTTCATGCTGCGGATCAAATAAATCAATAGATAATACCGAAATGTTACATTAGGTAGATTTCGTCATAAAAAATCTACCTATTGGTCTTGCACCTAAAGTCGAGTTTTCCGAAAATTTCACCATAGGGAGTCTTATATAGTTATGACCCCTAGAGCCCAAATCAACCACTGGTTAAAAAGTTTATATATATATATGTATACGTATGTATGTGGGGCGCCAAGTAAAATTTAGCCACACTCTTCAGGTCGCAATTATGCATCGATTGCTTTTAAACTGACATCTCCGTACTCTTTAAAAGTCCTACTAACAATCTACAATATAACTCTCAAATTATCGAAACTTTTAATCTAATAAAATGTTGGCTCCAGAATCACAATCTCAAAGTAAACAAAAAAAAAAAAAAAAAACTTACAATTTAAACCCTACCAAAAACAAAAAAAATACTTAAAAAATATAACAAACGCTATCCAAATTGAAGAAGTTGAAGAATTCAAATTACTAGGTATTACATTATACTCTCATTTAAATTGGAAAAAACATGTCAAAAAACTAAAATCAAACTGTCACAATTTTCATATGGACTTAGCGTGCTAAAATCGAACACAAAAACTCACTGTGCCCTCACTGCATACTACGCATATGCCTATGCGTGGCTACGGTACGGCATCATCATGTGGGGACATAGTGTAGATGCAAATAACTTATTCATAGCACAAAAGAAATGCATGCGAATATTATTTCAAATAAAACCTAGAGATAGCTGCAAACCCCACTTTATGAAAGGAAAAATGTTAACTCTGCCCTGCATTTATATATTAGAAACAGACACTTTTGTTAAGAAAAACATAAAACTGTTTAATTTTGAAAAGAATGAGCGCCGCAAAACTAAGTTAATACTACCCGCACCTAGACTACAAATGTACAAAAATAGCCCAGAATATCGTAGCATACAAATACACAAGAACACTAAGTGTATTTGAAGCAAGGCTAAAGTCGTTTCTTTTAGAAACGTGCTATTATAGTATTCAAGAATATAAGGAAGATAAAATGTTAAAATAGAATTTAAAAAATATATATCATGTGTTAATTTTATTAAAGGTTCTTTTTTATGTAAAAACTATTTGTTATTATTTATTATTGTATATGACATGTTTTAGTTTATGATTGGTATTTGATTTTAATTTTTGACATTCGATATAGTTCTCATACGACATTTTAAATGTCGAATGGTGTATTTTTATTATATTTTATTTTTTATCATGTTGACATTGTATATTTGTGATTTGATTAATTTGATTTGACATAGTGGTGATATATTTTTCTATTTATTAATATCATGTTAAGTTTTTTGTTTGTTTAACTAATTTTATTTAATTAATTTAAACTTTAACACACTCAGGTAATTGTTATTAAGTAAATCAAATGAAATGTTAGATATAAATTTAATGAATATAATATTTAATTCCTAATGATATGTAAGTGATATTGGATAAATCTAGATAGATACCCTATTCTCAATATTAGTTTTAAGTTATCTTGCTGCGCCCTTACAGGGTCATAGAGTAGAGTAGAGTAGAGTAGGGACTCCATTTTCCGCACTTAGAGTCTCATTCGGTCCGTTGTGCGTAGGTGTCCTGGCTAGGTTAGCCAGCCTAGCTCCGTCTAGAAGCACAGAAGTTTCCTGGGATCTTCACAGGCTTCGCGGAGCGACCTCACCGTTCCGAGGATTTGTTTGCGTTGGGTAGCCACAGCCTCGCATTCCAGGATGACGTGGGCAGCTGATTCTTCGGCGTCAAAGCAGCCCCTGCAGAGTGGGCTGTCCGTGGCGCCTATGTTGAAGAGGTGTTTGTTAAGGGGGCAATGGCCCGTTATTGTCCCTATTATTATTCTGAGGTTATTTCTGCTTAAGCTGAGCAGTCGTTTTGTTAGTCGTGGGTGTAGACTTGGCATCGCCATTTTTGACTGTCTACAGTCTGTAGACCGTGACCATTTGTTGTTATGAAGTTCAGTTGATCTCTGGCGAATCCACGTACGGAAATGTGAGAAAGGTAAGGGAAGGAGTGGGTACGGGCCTAGCACTGCCATTTCGGAACCTCTCTTAGCAAGTTCGTCTGCGGCGTCATTGCCTAAGGATCCACTGTGCCCCTTAATCCACTGGAGAGTGATTCTGTTAGACAGCGATATACTCTCCATGGCGAGGTGACATTCAAATGTTAATTTACTTTTGGTTTGTTTGTTTTCTAGGGCTTTAAGCACAGCTAGGCTATCAGATACGAATCTGATTGCGTAATTGTGAATCCCCAGACGCTTTACGGCTGTTGCAGCTTGTGTTAGGGCGACACACTCGCATTGGAATATCAAGGCTGTGTTCGCCTAGTGGTAGGTGAAAGTTAATGTTGAGGTCTAGGGAGTGTACGCCAGCCCCTGAGCCGTTACAGGGTCATATTATACTCACTAGTTTAAGCTTAACGTGTAAAATTGGTTGTGTACATTGTACATTAAATTAAATAAATAAATAAATAACTTGGCCCAAAAATCGAAAGGGTCAAAACTTAGGTTAAGTTCGTGAATGGGCGGAGTTCGTTCGTGGGGGCGGCGAGGGGGCGGTTTTTCGAAAATCAATTTTTTGGCCATAACTTTTTTCCTTTGGAAAATTTTTGAACCGTTTAACATTTTTATCATTCAGAGTAAGAATACGGACAATTTAAACTTTTTTGATGCAACCCCTAACTTGGGGAGGGGTTGACATTTTCAAAATCTTTAGAAAAAAAAATTATATCTCCGAAACGGTACCTAAACATTTTCACTGGCACAAATATTTTTTTATGAAAGCTAATTGTTTATTCTAAAATTTTTACTTTAAAAGTTTAGCGATAAAACTTATACTTTTCGAAATAAAAAATAATAACTGAAAAATTAAGGGCGTTTCCATGCTAAACTCTTATGGGAGGATTTTAAAATTTATGATAACCATTAATAACCATTAAGACGTTTAATTGTCAAACGTCAACAAAGTCGTTGCTATGACGACCAAGTCTTTTGGCATCTGACGTATTCATAAAGGCAACTGCAAACAAAAACAAAAAAATAATGACAATAAATCGGCCAGCGCAGCTGTGGCTAGCTATATCCTCTGAATTTCCAGAATAAATATGGGTGGAACCTTCTTCGAAATCTACCTCCTCCTGCGGCTTGCCGAACGGATTTTTTTAACTTTACCTACTGCTAACAAATGGCAGTAGCAGACAAGTGTCGCATATGGGCTTTACGAACTAGTTGTGAAAAACAAGTCTTGTTTTGGGTGCACCGGGAACCCTTTTTGGTACTATTCCGCAGCCGCGCTTGCCTAGGTTGGTCCATGGATGGATGACGACCCATTACATACTGAGTTTCCTCCGTGCCTCGGAAAGCACGCCAAGGAGTTTGTCCCGGCTGTAATTTGTAGATTTTTGACAGTGGTTACAAGTAGTCAGTAGCCCGAAAGTCTGACCACCAGTCTTACCACGGGGTATCGTATTACCCAGTATAAACTGGGTTGTGGAGGTCAGATAGGCAGTCGCTCCACGTAAAATATTGGTATTCACCTGCATCCTGTTAGACTGGAAGTCGATCCCAAAATGAACAGGCATATGATATAATAATAATAATAATAGTGTTTATTTCAGGCTACGCCCATAGTGTTAGTAACAATGGTCTTAAATACTAGTGTCAGTAGACCTAAATACACACACAAACATGTACCAATATGTGTGAAGTTTCATCCAATGTCGCAGCATTGGACTCCCATCTATCTGCGAATAAACTCAAATATGAAGTAGATGAGGAACTAACAAGACATGCAATTTTTTCCTGCTTTTTCTGACTAACGTAAACGAAGCTATACGGGAATAAATGTGTAATCAAAAATATTTTTGTTTCCTTGAAGATTTGAGATGACATATTATATGTTCCTTAAGTCCAAAAGTAACTCCAGAATGCAATGAAAAGCCAGTGTAGAAGCTGGCATGATTCAACAGTAAATATTTCAGGAGATGCGACGGGTAGAGACAAGTTTTGCCCTGAAAGAGAGCGTTAATATTCATTAACATGCCTGTCTACCACTTTATATACTAATCAATATTATGTTCTAGTAAAAAATAAACATTAGGGTGTAAGCATGCGCTAAATTATACGCCTGTATTGATTTGTAAGACGAGAAGATTTTGACAAGGGTTTTCAAGTCCCGTTCCGACCTTTGGTAAACATAACAATAATGTCAAGGTTTACCTCGTTCGTAATGTTTAAAGTAATCAGAACCTTCTTTATGTAAACCTCAAACTCAATGGAATACGTGAGTGTATGTACGTGTACTTATGTTATCATCATTTACGAGAGAGGAAAATATGTAGAATGTAAACATGCCTCTTTGATTCACGATTCATATTTTATTTACCTATCGCTCTATAGCTATTTTATTAATTAGACAGTCATACTGTCTAATTAATAAAATAGCTGACAATTATTAGTTGTTCATTGTTTTATATTTTGGTCGGAACGGGTGTTGTTTATGAAAACACACAGCGCGCGCCGAAAACAATAGGCCTAGGTCGTTATCATTGGCTTTATTCATAAATCCATTGTTTGAATCGTTAAATCGGGGGAGTGTAACCGCGTGGAATGAATGGATGCACTTGTCGCGTGCAAGGAGAGCGCGGGCGGTGTTCGGTCACGGCGCGGCGACGTTATCACGGCGCGGCGCTCTGGGGACGGCGCGGCGGCGGCGGCAGTCTCTCGCGCCGCGCGCACCAGGTCCCACGCCCGGCCGCGCCGAGTCCACCGCGCCGTCCTTATCAAAACATTCCCGCATTGGGATCGATCCGCATGTCTTCACGCGCCTCGCACTGTTATCAGTCCCTGTTACTCCTCACGTCGGCGTGACACTGTGCCCCGAGTGCTACTGGATACACTCCCAAATACTAACGTGCTTGTGTTTGACATGTGATTTTACCTTCTGATTTTTTAATTAGACAGTTCAGGATATTAACCGAGTTTCAAGTTTTATATTCAAGGATCAATGTGAGTACTTCAATTAATTTTGTTTTCAAGTTTCTTGTTTGCAAACATTTTCTAAGATATTTTTTTATAGTATGTTGGAAGCAATGTTACCTCAACAAACCAAAACAAACAAATAAAAACTGTTTTCTTGTTCACGCTATAATAAACAAGAGTCGGAAAAAACTTCGGAAAATTCCTATAAAAAATAGGAGATTGACTGAATCTCAAGCGATATTTTATTAAATTTGGTAAATAAATAAAGTGAGTAAGTACTTAGTAAATAAAGTCCAAATGCACTTTCTCGTTTAATTCTACAGTTTTGGAGAGTGGCTAACCAGACAGCCACCGCTAATAGATCGGTAAATAAACTAAAAAAATTACACTGCTCAGTAAATAACGGGGTCAAAAGATACGCTTTGGTAAAATTTTAACTTCAATGTCTTGAATTACAAGGCGTTTATCGCAAATTGCTATATTAATGTGACTGTAAAATGTTCTTTATTAATGTGTCCAATTGTTTGTGGAAATTAGTTTTCAAAGCACCTCAAGCCGACACTCTGACCCTAAAGGCTTTTCAGGAATACCCAAAAAGAAAAGATCCAGGCGAAACAGCGATAATTTATGGTATATTTCATAGTGCTTTTCTTGCTATTGGATTTCAAAATGTGACCAAACAACATCTACCAAAACATATACAAATAAATCATACTATTATTTAAAACTTCGCCAGTTTCCCATAAAATAAATCGGAATCATTCACAGTTTCTAAAGGCAAACGATACAGATGGTTTTGTACTCCGAAACAGTTTGTATAAGCTTTAGAAGTCAGGATGTTAAACAAACATCATTCATCATCTCACTGATCACACAGATATTTTTACCAAAGAACAGAGAGAAACGAGTTCGTTTCTTTCAGTTGGAACAGCTGCTCTTGAAATAAACTGCATGACCGTAAAACTGTTTGCCTGTTCCATAATTTCTTAACCATATAATGCTGAACAGAAAGTAGTTTTAATTTAAAATGCATAAGCAGTACTTTCAAGGCTGAAATTTGCAGTAAATACACGATACTGGTTTCATTGATTTAAATAGTTCATTTTAATAAATTAACAAGTTGGTTATTGAGAGTAAATAAATAAATATAAATATCACTGGACATTAACACACAGCGCCATCTAGTGCCACACTAAGCAACGAGGCTTGTGTCGTGGACACCAGATAGTTGATATACTACATAGATACTTTTTGTTTGTAAATACATACTTATTATACATATAAACATCCATGACTTGGAAACAAATGTCCATGCTCATCACAAACATTTGCTCCAACCAGGATTCGAACCCGGGACCCTAAGAACGTAAGGCAGCCTCACTGCCGCTGCGCTATTCGGGTCGTCAAAAATAAACCAGTAATTCAGAGATATGATAGATTAAAGATTAGAATTAGTGTCACCCTATATTATCGTTTAATTTGATGCAATAATTTATTATCTCAACCTGAAAATTCGTTGTGACTTACTTCATCGACTGACTTGTGTCATAAGCCAATAAAATCTTGTCAAAACATAATCGGCCGCGAATCGGCAAGTGTAGCTCAAGACAAGCCCCCTCCAGCTAGTTGTGACAACGATCTTAAAATGGTTAGACTGGATGCGAAGGTAGTAGAGGCCGCCGGGAGTTGTGGCACAACCTGGGATAAGCTTACCTATGTCCAGGCGTGGACTACAACAGATAGTCTGCGTTGATTGTTTCATAGTATCCTCGTAAATGCGATGAGTACAAACGTAAAATTCCATAAAATGAACGTGAGGTTCAAGTTATTTTGTGACGTAGAGACACGGAGAGCCAGGTTTTAAACACATCAGCCATCTCTTCGATTTTACTACTGTACTAAAGAAAGAGTTATGAATTGGTGTGTAATGAAGATGTTTGAAAATCTTTATTTATTTATTTAAACTTCATGTACAATAGTGGTACCTACATAGGTGGACTTAATGCCACAAGGCATTCTCTACCAGTCAACCTTTGGGTTAAATAGGAAAACATTGATCTTTATCACAGGCCTGTCTTTCGCTTTCTATACAGGAGCATGGATAATGTATTGTATATGCTGCTTATAATAAATCGTTGTGAGATAATTAAATATATTAATTAAACAACTGCAAACGGATGGAAACTTACGTTTTTGAGTCTTTGAGGTGATCAGCGCGTATGTGTCGGGATGAGCCATAAAGATTCAAGATCCGCTGCTGCGGTGACTGGCAAGTGGCAATGAGGCTCTGTGGCACTGAGCCACAGTCGCATTAGATGCCTAACGACTCCTGCGCTATTTCACTTCGTAATAAACACTCCGAGATGGCCGTGATTACTCTGAGCACAGATCTCAGTGAACGTTAGGCAGAGGGTGATTCTGCTCCGCTAAACGTACACTTTGTAAAATGTCATTGCGATTTGCGAACGTACCCACCTCTAGTAGTAGCGTAGTCGAACTGGGTGACAATCACCTTGGCGAAAACTGGAACGTTTATTTTCGAGTTTCTGAGACAAACAGAGTAAGAGCAACATAACAAACGTCTTTTAGATAATTATTATTGATAGAATTTCTTGTTTGTGTTTGCTACGTTTTTCTTTGATCAGATCACCAATACAGCATTTGTCTCACTTTTGTTTTTTTAAATAGACAATCAATTAATTACAACGACCTAGACCGTATTAAATCATGCCTCTTTCAATTAATTGCCGATTTTTCAAGTTATCCACGGATGGGTAGGTAGGTACGATTAATGAGTTTCAGGTGGAGTCCTACCTACTGTAAGGTTTAAAATTAGAAAATGGTTTTATAGGATCTATCTAGTTAATATCGTCAACTATATAGTTCATGCTCTCTGATCTAAATGAAACGATTCAATAACAAGCCAAGCAGTTGGACTTACATCATAGTTTCAAAATTCACTTACTTAATACTTGATTTAAAATAACAATATCTCATTCTTGAAAGTTGTAATACTTGTAATAAGAATAAAAATCAGCTTGTCTTATTAATTACGCTGTTAATTTTTGCTTGAAATGCTGCGACATTTACATGCTCAAGGTTAGTTGCGGTAAAATAGCCTTTATATACTTACTAAATAACCTATACTTAAAATATGTTGTAAAGTACTTAGCCATATCCGTTATGGGGCATCAAAATGTGTGCAATAACACAAATAACTTTGAAACCATCCTGTATAGTAACGTATTTTTTATTTACTTATTTCGTTGAACCTTGATACTCGTATAATAATATTTAATGTTTGTACACTGCATATGATTTGACATGATAAGTTGATTTACCTATACAGAATGTTAATAAAATTGGTTGAAAAAAAAATGCCCTAACGTGCACATAATAAAACTTACCCGCAGGTGCATTGACATAAGATCTAGGTAAGTATTTATTTACCTACTGCTTACACTTTACATGCTATGTCAACACGTATGTTTGTGCGCACGAGTTCACAACGGCAAAGTGTTATTATGGTGGCGCGGTTATAACCTACAATAATAATATTTTAAAAGCATGAGGATGCCGCGCATTATCAAGGTTAGAAAATCATGCGAGGTAATTATCACGACCATAAAATCATGATTATACACGCCGCTATAAGCACGCGTTTGAGTAAATATTAAATGTACAAAACACTTTTATCATCCGCGGCTTCCAGTTGTTGTTTTATACAGCGTGTTACACTTACGTACAGTATGAGCGCACATCTCGAGCGGGCTAATCTGCAAACATTAAAGTTTTTACTTGAGATAAAACAGAGCTCATTGAGTCCGGCCGCAATGGGCCGTGGTGCGCACACGCACATGCGGCCTGGATGCCAGCGGAGCGTCTCGCGCATTAATATCTGGACAATTCATCAACATCGCCCTCGGTAATTAAACATAACGTTGCGCGGAGCACATTTTAGCAGAATTTGTTTCCACGACGTTTGAAGTCACGGTCTCGCGCAAACACTTTTGGTTGCACAATGCGGATGTTTTGTGCGTGTCACGTGTGACAACTTCGCGAGAATAACATGAAATTAATGTACAAAATACTGTCAGAATGCGTCATCATCATCATCATCATTTCAGCTGAAAGACGTCCACTGCTGGACATAGGCCTCCCCCAAGTGTCGCCACATTCACCGGTCCCGTGCGACTCGCATCCAGCGGATTCCCGCAACCTTCGCCAGGTCATCGGTCCACCTAGTGGGAGGCCTTCCCACGCAACGTCTTCCGGTTCGCGGTCGCCACTCCAGAACTTTTCGGCCCCATCGGCCATCCGTTCTGCGAGCAATGTGCCCTGCCCACTGCCACTTAAGTTTGGCAATACTTCGGGCTACGTCGGTGACCCTGGTTCTCTTGCGGATGTCTGCATTTCTGATTCGATCACGCAAGGAAACTCCGAGCATAGCCCTCTCCATTGCCCTTTGGGTGACTTTAAGCCTTCTGATGAGGCCCATTGTGAGCGACCACGTTTCGGTCCCGTATGTAATCACTGGCAACACACACTGGTCATAGACTTTCGTCTTGAGACACTGTGGTAATAAATGTGTGTGGTAGAATGCGTCAGTAACTATAAAACCTTTTCTATAAAAACTTTTTTTACTTACCTACCTATTTACAACAAGAACAAGAAAACTTTAATGGGCACCAGCAACAGCCCATTAAAGTTTTCAGACAGTGGTGCACCTACCGTTCTATCAGACGCTCTTCACTGCATATTATTGACTAATCTGCACAGTAGTTAAGTTCTTAATTGACCTTTTTTATAGGTGCTCTTTTACCTCATATACAAACGTTTAAGTTCAGCAGAACATCATATGTTAATATCTCACGACTTAGAATTTAAATATAATTTAATGAAATGCGAATTATTCACAGTTCTATTACTTATCGATGAATCGTTTATTAGTATGCAGAGATTCGGAAGCCGTTTCGCATTCGCACACACATCGTAAACATGTTCCTCAGTCGCTTGCACTTAATATTAACATTTTTTATTACAAATGTCACCAAGACACCAACTCGTTTGCTTTTTTATGTAAAAATAATAAACGGCAATTTTAAACGATAAAAAAACCGGCTAATTGCATGTATAACTACGCAAAGTGATATTACTTTTCACAAAAACAATGTTATTTCTGAGCCTGTAACCGAAAATATTTTAGAAACGTTATGTTATAAGTAGGTATTAGTAGGAATGTAGTTTTCGTCATAAAATAATGTTTTATGTATTTCTCACATCTATCAATAGTACTTATTACAAAGTTATAATTTTTTTACGTATCCTAGCACATTTGATAAGTTGGTCGACTCATCATCAGCAGCAGCTGAATACCAGTATTTTACATGGAGCGACTGCCTATCTGACCTCCACAAACCAGTTAGTACTGGGTAATACGGTACCCCTTGGTAAGACTGGTTGTCTTTTTCGGCCACTGACTACTTGTAACGACTGTCAAAGATCTACAATGACAAAATCTGTAATGACAGCCGGGACAAACAGCTTAACGTGCTTTCCGAGGCACAGAGGAAACTCCGTATGTAAGGGTCCCATCCACAGACCAACCTAGGCAAGCACGGCTTAACCTAAAGATCAACCCGAGCTGCTGTTATTATTTAGTCACGAGCTCCTCCATAAGTTGGTCGACTATTACTCGTTAACTTCTGGGGTCTAGTTAGCTCCGATAGTTTATCTTAACTTTGTTTCTCGGTTTTGACTACCTCGGTGGTGTAGTGGTCGCAAGTGCGGCAGCTGAGCATGAGGTCCTGGGTTCGATTCCCCGGTCGGGCAAAGTGTTATTGGGTTTTTCTATCAGGAAGTTCTCATTAGTATAGTTGGTGCCTGTTAAGATGAAAATAGCGGTCATTGACCTACCTACATTTATTAAACTTGTTAACTTTGAAAACCAAAAATAAGCCTTCATGTCTGGAATCGTCATATGTCGTGATCTTCAACATTTTTTGTAATAAAAAACGATTCTTACATGGTTTATTTGTTTTAGTTCGTACAAAGACATATTAGGGAAAGGGCAATGACCGCTATTCGCATCTTAACTATATATACTACATATAAGGCATATCTCTGGGTTTTTCATATACCTTTTATCTCTTTGCTTGAACCAAAACAATTAACAATATATGATCAAACGAACTTACAAGTGAAGTTCGATCTTTATTATGATGAGTTGCTTCATTTGAAGATATGATTATAACAACGTAGTTTCCTTTACTTACTTGGTAACTTCGCACATTTTTTAAAGATTTTAATTTTAAAACGGTTAATTGGCCGTACCGCTGCGCCTGTGCCTCTGTGTTGACACTGACGTTTAGTTCATTTTTTAGAGTCAAGTAATGGTATGATACAAAACTTTCTCCGAAACTGGGAACTATCCTTATGTTAGGGAGGGAGGGAGATCATATCTTCAAATGAAGCAACTCATCATAATAAAGATCGAACTTCACTTGTAAGTTCGTTTGATCATATATTATAATTCGTTGCTTCATTCTTCAGATATGATTATAACAACGTAGATGTTAAGAGTCAGAAAGTTTTGGACTGGAGAGAGAAATAAACAATAAGATTATAAACAGTATCGTTTTATTTATCGATAAATCAGTCTTGTGTCTACAGCTTCTTAATTGTAAAGGTATTTTTACATAACAACTTAAATTAACTCAACAAAGTTCTTATTGTTAAAACTTAAACAAAAGCATTTCTGAACTGTATAATAAACGTTTATAATAACGATAGGTCTTCTAATGGTAAGCAGACGGACCTGGCAAATTCGCCTTCGTTTATAATAGACCTGTTATAGAAACGAGCAAATGAATTAGAGGAACTAGTCCACCCTGCGGTTTTGCGAATCGTTTCTATATTAATTCCAGCCAAGTTCGCGGCCGACGTGGCCGCATGTCGTGTGCTATGTGCGCCGAATATGCTGATATCGACGCCACTTTCTGACAGCATGTGTTTGATCCATCTACTGATGGTTTGCGAGGTAGCAGCTTTGTGTGGCCGTTTGTACGTCAACAACAGACTAGATGTACTCTCAGGTCTTATGTTTTTAGTGATAGAAATATAATCTGAGAGAACTGTAGCTGGGCAAATGGAAGTATTTTCCCTGAAGTATGGCAGGAACAAGACCGGCTGTTCCCTACCAGGTGCGGACGTCTTGATGATGTCCGTTATTACAATTTTTATTCCGTTATCTGAGAAACATATGTTCTCGAGTTTAATTAATGAAAGTGTTTGTACCCTGTGAGCGGTGCAGATTGCTAAAAGGATCACAAGTTTTTTTGTGATTTTGTCTAGAGGTAGCTCTTTGTTAGGGAACCAAGTTGCAATAAAATTTAAAACCAGTTGGGGATTCCAAGTGGTGGAATATTTCGGTCTTAAAGGTCTTAATTTATACGCGCCTTTAAGGAGACGTTTAATAGATTCGTCTGAGCCAATATTATTGCCTATAAGGGCTGATAGAGCAGACCGATGAGAGTTTAGGCTGCCATATGCACACCCACTATTAAATTGCGACGTTAGAAATGACAGTATAGAAGATTTCGGAGGGAAAAATACATTAATTTTGTTTACCGTACAATATTGCCACCATAGCTTAAGTGAAGTATTGTATTGCTGAATAGTACTGTTAGAAAAGGATGATAGCATCAGCGTAGTTGAGTCTGCACAGGCACCCCGCTGTAAGCTTGCCGGAGAGCCTCGCGACACCCAGGGTAAGGTTCTTGTGCAAGGGGTGGAATTCTCTGAAATGAGATTGCAAAAGGTATTTATTGGGGTTTAAATAAACCACTTCGGAAACTATAAGGTTTTGTAACAATGGGAACCACGGTTGTGATGGCCAGTTAGGATATACTAGTATGCCGCATGCATTATCGTCGATGATTTTTCTAAGGCATTTTAATATAGTGGAAAATGGTGGAAAAGCGTAGAAGTAATAAGTATTCCAATCTAAGGTAAATGCATCGACAGATACTGCATCGGGGTCTTGTCTCCATGATACGAATCTGGTACACTTGGCATTATCGCGAGAGGCGAATAAGTCTATTTCCGGTTGACCAAAATATTTTATAATATCCTGGAAGGCATCATTGGACAGGGACCATTCAGTATCCGGATTAACGATTCTGGATGCGGCATCAGCACGGTTTTCTTTCGTATTTATGTATGACGCGAATACCCAAAGGTCACGCTGCTCACACCATTTCCAAAGAGACCTGGCCAGGTCATTTAAGTGTGGGTATTGAATACCCCCCATGCGATTCACGTAACTGATTGCAGTCGTATTGTCCATGCGAAGTAATATTGCACAGTTGGTTACATCGCTGGTAAATGACTTTAATCCTAAAAAGGCTGCCATTAGCTCTAGGTAGTTGATATGGCATTCCTTTTCTGACAACTTCCATTTACCATGTACTTGAGCATTCTTGCAAACAGAACCCCAACCTGACCTTGACGCATCTGTATAAATTTCGATTTCAAAATTAGGCTGTCGCATAAAATTACGAGTTGTACCGATATTTGACAGCCACCAGCACAAATCTTCTAATACAATATTAGGTAACTTAATTTTGACTTCATAATTATTATTATGTTTCAGTAGCGCAAGGTACTTTTGTCGCTCTAAAATCTTTGTGTATAACCAAGCGTACTTAACGGCCGGGCAAGCAGCGACTAATATACCGATAAAACGAGCTAATTCGCGAATTGAACATGAAGGTAATTTTGTAAACTTAGTAACCAATTCGGCAATGTTACGTCGCTTTTCGGCTGGCAATTCTATATTGAGGCTTCTGGTATCATAACAAAATCCTAATTACTTGCAAGATTGTTGTGGTTTTAACATACTTTTGTCATAGTTGACGACGAAACCTAAAAACTCGAGTAGTTTCAAAGTTTCGTTTACATTACTAAGACACTTCTCATACGTTTCTCCTATACATAAGATATCGTCTAAATAACATACTGACTGGAAACCGCGATGTCTAAGGTAAGTTATAACTTCTTTCATTATTTTAGTAAATACCCGCGGGGCTACGGATAAACCGAACGGCATGCAATTAAAACTAAAAGTTTTAGCTTTTTGCGAGTTATTGGGCTTAAATTGAAATTTTAAATATTTACGGTCATCATGCCTAATTGTTAAGAGGAAATATGCATCTTTCAAATCGATAGTGGCTAGGTATCCGTTGCGTGGTATCAATTTGCATGCTGTTCGGTAATCCTCCATTTTAAAATGATCGTTATTTATTAACTTATTTAGGGATTTCAAATTTAATATGAAGCGGTTATCGCCGTTAGGTTTCTTAGTCAGAAATATTTTAGATATGAACTGATCTTTAGTTACGTAGCACTCTGAGACGGCCCCTAATGCTTTTAGTTTATTAATTGCTTTCATCATGTCTGATTTTTCATTATATGATGATAGGTTATTTTTAGGTATTATTGATTGACTTACAGGCATAAGAAAAGGTATTGGATATCCATTTTGTAACCAATCAAGAATTACATTGTTGTTGGTTATTTTTAACCATCGATCATAAAAGTGGGTAAGTCTACCCGCATGTACCTGTGCTAACGGTGACTCTGAGCAGGCGCTCGCGGCTTGTCCTGTGAAGCAGGGCGTTGTGTTTGAGCTGACGGCATGTATGGGCGGCGATTCCCTGCTGGCGCCGGCCTCCTGTATGCACCCCGCCCCCCCCTGTTCGCCGGGTATCGAGGAGGCGGGTTCCAGTTTCCCTGGTACGCCGGGCGTGTGTTAGGCTGTTGAGGCGGTTTTGGCACCTTCGCAGTCTTCTTTATGGAAAGGCCTTGTTTTTCAATGGCCTTGGCGGCTTTAATTTTCTCTGATAAGGACGAGCCAAACAGTGATTCGTCCCTTTCGGACTCATTTATTATATTTAAGAAAGCCTTGTCCAAACTAGGAGTGATTAACTTTACTCGAGTCTGGGTTGCTAAGTAATGTGAGTCACATAGTAGGCGGCAACCGTTGCTCAAATGTTTCATGGCTTGCACCTTGTTATCGCTCTTTAGCAGCAGATCCATGCCTCTGTTGATGGCAGTGATACCCGTACCTAGTTGCTGTTGAGACGCTGTAAGTGTCTTGTCGCGATTACGCACCATGTCTGGTACCGCCGCTGAGATTTCTGCGTTTAATTTTGGCGCCTGTAGAAACCTACAATTGTCTGGCACAAGGTACTCTTTCAGTAGCACATCTTTACTTTCCTTAGGCATACCCTTACCTACGCAAAGGTACCCTACCCTCAGCAAAGGAAGCCACAATTGTGATAAATTACCGTGAATGTTGTCACCATAGTCAGGTGAGTCTGACGTGGATTCGCCGAGCGCTGACAGCAGATCAGGATCTAGTTCAGGTTCTACGCTGGAACAGGTTTCCTCTTGAGGACAGGGTGCCGCCTGACCGTCGTGTTGGTCGGGGTTATCACCGAGTTCCGGTTCCACTGCTTGCGAATCATCGTGTAGACCCAGGGTACCCAGGGCCTCGACAGACTCTTCGTTACCTGTAATTACGATTTGCAATTAAGGTTGTGAAGATAATAATTTGAGGGTAGCGGAAAAATAAAGTGGCCGAATGGAATTTAGCACGTTAACGGTACATCTACTTTAGATTGTACGTATTTATGTGCTTCTTTGTCACCGTTGAAGACTCGCAGTCAACCCCGATGCAGTATTATAAAATAATTTTCATTTAGTTTTGAAAAAATGTCAAAGTTATTGACTCGCAGTCAATCCCAGAGCATAAACAAAACTGTTAATTAGTTTTACTAATCACTTTCGGAAGTGATTAGAACGCACTCACTAATTAATGCATTGTTGCTTACCTTCGTCATCTGATGAAGATATTTGTAACGGTCTAATTTTTCGTCGATGTTTAACTTTTTCTTCTATTTTCCGAATTTTTCTAGCATAGTGCTCAATTCTTGATTGCGCGCTCCTTTTTGGCATGTTGCTTAACGGGTGCGTGCGATAGTTACCGCGCACGAAAAAGGAATGAACTAAACGTCAGTGTCAACACAGAGGCACAGGCGCAGCGGTACGGCCAATTAACCGTTTTAAAATTAAAATCTTTAAAAAATGTGCGAAGTTACCAAGTAAGTAAAGGAAACTACGTTGTTATAATCATATCTGAAGAATGAAGCAACGAATTATAATGTATCGTTGAACATTGGTAAAAAAATATGAGTATTATCACGATCGATGTTGATTTAGGACGCTAGAAGACTTTATTTCCGTTTCTTCAAAGAAGAACATCAATAAATGTAGACGGGTCAATGACTGTTATCGCCACGCTAAAACGCAACAACTATAGGTATATAATGATCTCGGATTGGTGCAGTTTTCTAAGATGGACATCGTGATTTAGGGGTGCATGATCTAGATGCCTTTAATTAAATATCTAAGAACTGAAATAATAAGGAAGAGCCATACATTCGGATTTAAAAACTGAAATGGATAAATTCAACATTCTCCTAATTATGTAGGTTATGAGATAACCTATTTCATAACAAAACTAAGTTGGGCCGGCTAAGTATAGTAGAGAATTATTATGAAATATCTACTAAGCTGTGGAAAAATTCTTGTGTGAGAACGGTGTTGTAGATACATTTAAAACACTCACATACTTCAGACAATAATAAAAAACAATACGATACTCGTCTATGTCTACTTTAATATTGTATAGAGGTATGTATTTGTTTGTAATTTTGTATGTAATCTTCGAAACTACTAATCCGATTCCGAAAAATTCCTCCACCAACGGGAAGTTACATTATCCCCGAGTGTTATAGGCTAATTACCATACATAAAGGGAGCGAAGGATTTATTAGTTCACTTCGCAAACTTTGTTGCTAAAAGTTTCCACGTTACGTCTGTGGCAGCTTATTAATGTTAGCCTCATCCTCAGTCAGGATATTAAGTTTCCCTAAAATTGCAATAAGAATAAGCCTGAGAAAAATAATTCACGCGTTAACACCCATTCAATTACCCAATCGAGTAGTTACTTAATACCAGCGCAGACGAGCAATTCAGACATTTTAAAAAGTGATTTTTAAAAGAACAAATTGGGCAGAGAACTGGTTTGGCGTAACTCCGGAAGCGAACAGGTTCTACGGCGCCGAGATAAGTACGTATTAATTGGAATTTTAATTTTTACTAATCAAAGATGCTTGTGAATGGCTCGCTGCCGGGAATCGCTTTTTCTGAACATATTACGAGTATTAAGTAACACGGCTTTCACTGGATCAAGTTATTCGTTAAAATCGAACCATCACGCAACCGTTTTTAGGTAACTTAAGTGTTTGTCGTGCAATTGACCACGTTACACGTTACGTTGCATAGGCCACGCATACGGCTCTGCCATACAGGCCACATAGGTGATTGTTCTAAAACATTCTAAAAGATAAAATGATAAAAAGATAGAAAGAAACGATATGTTCTAAAACATTTTAAAAGGCTTTGTTATAGTTGCTCCACGCGCGCCTCAAAGAGAGTCAGCGATAGGGGGGTTGCGGGACTGTTCGAAAGAGATACCGTGGCCCCGGAACACAAAGGGCGATGAAGGAACATGGATGGGTTTTAGTCAGTAAAAGTCTGACACTCGAGATCCCTCCTGCTCCGCCCAGAGCGGGAGGAGTCATTTGATGATTTCCCATCCGTAAAAAAAGGCTTTGTTATAGTACCTATAGGCAACCAATCTACTTACTTGGAAAACAAACGTGATTTAGAATTCCAATAGCTGTTGTCCAAGCCATTCGAGGTTATGAAATCATTTAATTGTACTAATAAGTAGTTACTATAATTTGATTTAGTTTTTACCTGGTTGGTGAAAATAGGCTCCCTCCAATTACATGGGACTTGAATGTAACTGGCGAAATTTGGGTGTACTATTAGGTAATACTAGACCACGTCACGCGGTTTCACCCGCGTAGTTCCCGTTCCCGTGGGAGTACGGGGATAAAATATAGCCTATGTTACTCAGGGTGAATGTATCTTTCTAATGGTGAAAGAATTTTTGAAATCGGCGCAGTAGTTTTTGAGGTTATTCATTACAAACATACAAATCTTTCCTCTTTCTAATATTATTAGTGTAGATTCTGCCTAAAACTCCGGGACTACAGGCCTGATGTCATGTACTTACTTATTTTACTCACAAATAATTACTCTCATAATAGCGATAGCCTGGCGTAGCTAAGGGTTCTTACAGACGAGCGGCACGTTGCCAACGGCAGATAAACTGCAGCCTTCGCCACCTGTTGACGGCCGCCGTCGACGAGCCGGGCGGCAGCCGCCGAAGCTTCGACGACTGCCGTCGACGGGTGGCAACGCTCGCAGATGTGGCGTGCCGCGTAAATATATGTCAACGGCTGCAGTTTATCTGCAGTTGGCAACGTGCCGCTCGTCTGTAAGAACCCGAACTCGTATCCCATAACCCGTGAAATGATTACTTTCCCACAATAAGACATTGTCTCACAAGTTCGCAACGAAGCAGGATGATAATTCATAATTTCATACTTTTCTATTTTGGATACATTCCGTCGAAAGAGCCATTCCGTGACCGTGAAGCATAACCAACAACTATAGATAATTGCTCAAGATAATTGATGAATTCTGTTGATCACACGTGGAACTAATCGAAATCGCGAGTTCCGGATAATAAAGTCAGGTATATAGGAGATATATTATTCTGGTGATCCGATCTAGTTGATATCAGACGTCAAACGTGTGATCATCAGCATTAACAGTGACGGTGAATTTTATTATAGGTAGGTATTGTTTTAAAAGGCTATTGTGAGAAACGCGAAGCACCGACGCGACGTCAAACGTGTTATTTTACACAAGAGTAGTGGGAAGTTTTACTTCGTCAATAATCAAGTTTATTCTTGGCATTGTAAACATGGTTATGTCTTACAACAGATATACATAACTATATTGATTGACTACTTATCTATGATGACGATTTTATAATGAGATTTTTTAAATAATTTATGTTTAGCTATTTTACGTTTGTAACGAAAGGTTGCAAATACAAAAAAATAATAACGAACAATGTAAATAAATAATTTACGTGAAATGCATTACAACATTTCCTTTTAAAGGAAAAATTACGATAATATGCTAATACGTAATCGTAAATATGTGAAACGTGAAGTGGCTGGGATCCAATTCAGTGACAGGAAACAGTCGAGTTTGTTTTATTACCAGCTATTAATGTCTCATAGCTGGACGTGCTTGATTTACCTCCGCTCAGCTTACGCAAGGTGGAGCCACTTGACTTCCGATACCGTTGCTTGAGGCATCTAATCAGTTAAGAGTACATCCGCGAAGCTTTTGGACCGCAGCTCATCTGTCAAACATATTATTAAACAAACCCCTAGCTTAGCAATTAAACAAGACACAGTTACTCTATTAGCCGAAAAGCGGCAAAATAAACAAGAGTATTAAAAGGTATTAGTAAAACAAAAGTAATTGCTTTCTGAACCCCGTCGGCTGTGTTTACAGTCGTCTACATTCCTGCTATTGTTTGCTCTGCCCAACGTGGATGGCGTTGTAAAGGTGTTTTATTAAGTCTTGTTTTGTTGTTGGTCGTAAAAGTGCATTTGGTTGTAGGAGGAGATAGTTTCGAAGAGCATTTCTCTTGAATGGTTCCGTCCGCCCACGGAGCGCGTGCGCCGGACCGCCCGCCCACGCGCACTTGTAAATTGTTCACTAACTGTACCCGCGACAAATTGCCCGAGCAGCAGACATTAAAGCGATCCTTTAATCTTAATATGATGGGCATCATATTTAAACGTACGACTATACGATGTAAATAAAAATCACTAGCATAGCTTTAATTAATCCTCAAAGAGTTGGTAATAGTGGAGTGTGCAATCTTTAGTTTTGATTAATCTATTTGTTTCTGGGTTATACCCAATAATCGATAGTGCTTAGATTGTGATTTTGTGATACAGAATACACTTTTTTTGTATAAATTATTTATAAATACATTCAGAATCTTTAATACCCACATAGTAATAATTTTGTGCCCTAACTTAAGAACAATTTGTAACTTGCACGCTTGAAAATCTATCATATTCAATATTTTTTATGCGTACCTATGTATTTTTGATCACAGTACAAATAGGTATTAGGTACTGTAGGCTGCAGAACCTAAGCGTACAATTTGGTAAAATTGACCTCTTTTACTATGGAAATTGTTTTTGTCAAAACATACTGGAGTATGTTTAATACCCGACGCTGAGGTGGACTCAGCGTCGGGTATTCGAAATAAAAATCACAAATTACATTCTTAAGCAGAGATTTTAATAAAAATACGTATTTCAATGTCAACTAATTCAAACCCTGCCTACCTGCTTAGCCCGGCGTACACCTGCGCATGTCAGAGATGGCGGCTTCTTCAGATTAACGGCGCAGCGCTAATGATGAGCAAATAACAAACGATCAGTCGCACAAGCACGGCTTCAATATTAAGTTTGCTGGCAATGTATGTCTATTTAAAGTTACTCGTTTACTTACATACATAGCCCCATTAATGTTATTTTAGCGATTGTATTTTGTCATGCTGCCGAAGTTTACATTAATGAACAGTTAATGCATATGTGTAGGGTACGTATACATAAAAGTTATAAAAATATGAAAAACTCATAGGTATCCAAAATATGAACGGTATTGGTGGCTAATTTTAAGGGTATACAATAAAAAAAAAAAAACACTACATTAATTTTGGTTAATCACACGTCGCTTAATCTTAATTTTGAAAGATTATGTGCGAATGAGACGTCTCGCTTGTCCACATTAAAATATGTTGTTATAAAAATTCTTTATTTATTTAATTGTGAAAGATCTGGAGGAACTTTTTATTGATCCACTGTAAGGTAATATTTTATTAGTCGTTTTACTTGCAAAGTTTTCTTTGATTACACATTTAATATCTTACTTATATGAAATTCTAAGTTTTGCCAATGCATCTCATCTAAGGTTTGGTTTAAAAATCCGCAGCGCATTCTATCTACATTCATTACTGACAGTAATATTATCTCTTCCATACATTTCCGATGTAATATACTCAGATAAAAACAGTACCGCTAGAAAATTATTACAAAGTAAGAAACTCACATAATGATTTGCGGAATTACAATCTGCTGTGCACATTATAAACGTTACTTTAAACTGAGTGAAACTTTATACTGACGATCTTGGCCCGGATAAGCTGCACAACACGTTACGATAGCCGATTATTAGCAGGGCTAACGTTTATCGGAACTTCTACCAATTGACACGTCGTCGCCAGTCTTTAGTAGTACAACAACAACACCAGCCCATAACGTCCACTGCTGGACATAAACCTCTCCCATGATGGGAGGAATTTGCCGTAATCTCCACGCTTAGCAGGCGAATTGGAGATCGCAGTGATGAAAGACTAACAGAAAACGCTGCTGCCCATTCTCTGGTCTACGGAGGCGCAAGGTGTTCTGCCTCAGACATTAGTCGCCTTATACGACACCCGTGAGTGTAATGGGTTGGTTCTATTCTACTCTGCCGGATACCACACGGCTAAGTAGTACATACTTCTCAAATCATAACTTATTGAACGGCAATCTTCGACCGAGTTAAAAAAAAAACAAAACACATTGGAGTCAAACAAGTAATGGAGTAATACGTCATCATCTGCCTAGCCTTTTCCCAACTATGTTAGGGTCGGCTTCCAGTCTAACCGGATGCAGCTGAATACCAGTATTTTACATAGAGCGACTGCCTATCTGACCTCCACAACCCATTTAGTACTGGGTAATACGATACCCCTTGGTTGTCAAACATTCGGGCCACTACAACTGACCCTGTACCAACGGCTTAACGTGCTTTCCGAGGCACGGAGGAAACTCGGTAAGTAGTGGTCGATAATAGAGCAGTTACTAGGAGCAGTAGTACAGCACCTAATGGTTATTTATAAGATAAAGTACTCTAGGTAATTAGCTAAAGATGCTTATTAAATTGGCATGTTGGTCATATGTATTAGTGTGTCGTGCAGAAAACCTTACCGCCCTCTGAAAAGCTATCGCTTGTTTTTGTGGTCACAAATGCCCCTTGAGTTACCGCCAAGACACGTTTATATAATTATGACGTGTTGGCTTAGACCTAAGAACAATGAATCTTACCTTCTAGATGTAACTCCAAGAAAGTACGGCCATATTGTTTTGTTATTTCTTTGTTTTCTGCAGGCACTAACGTCAAGGTACCTACCGAAAAATTTGGTCATGTTTAAGTTTTTTAGGTAGCTATACTTAGTTTTGCCTGCGCAGTGCGGCAATAAATATATGTGTCGATATTATTTTGGTTGTATGAACCTACCAGGAAAGTTTATCTCTAAAGTTTTTTCATAACATTTTCATGTGTGTACGACTGTACAGTTTGACTGTCCAGGCAAAATGCACATGCATAACCTATCGTCTGGGGTAGGCTTTACACATGACATGAGCTGAATTGCGCGTGGCCGATTTTTCTGAAGATCAGCTACGTGCGGTACACGCCGTACACGCTGAGCCTATAGCAGATTATTTACAAATAGCTGACGCCAAGCAAGCAAGTTTCAAAATTTGGCTACTTTGGGTTATCTTTTTGCTACTTTTTAAGGTTCTCTAAATAGCATATGTTACTTCTTAATAAACTATGTTACTTCTTAGCTTTCTATTGGTGAAAAAAATGATAAAATTGGTTCAGTAGTTTTGGAGCTTGTTCGGTACAAAAAATATTAAATATTAGTATAGATATTTGAAGACGTTCTTATGTTAATTTAAATACAAGTAGGCCCCAGCATAAAAATCAACAAGTTGGCCTCAATGTAAAATGGTCCTACATTTGTCATTTTAAAACGCATACAATCGCACACATTGTTATATTGTAAAAGCGTTCACAAAGAAATTATGTAAGTTTCAAAACAATGGATTCTGGTCTCAACCATTTTAATGGCGGTCGTTTCTAATTTTCCAGGTTGCGATACAAGTATTCAGTGCCAAAACTTCCTATAAAGTTAAGTCAGAGACTTCCAACAAGTATTTAAATAGCCGAATGAAGTATCTCTTATTTTAGACAATAATCTTTGTGTGGCCTTATTTCGTAGGGTATCTCGAATTAGTACATTACTGCAGAATGGCTTTAAGAGGCAGAAGGCCAGTATGGCTTTCTTACTGGTTGAGGTTTATATAATGCTTTTCTTAAAAATGAAAGAAAATTTAACAACAAATTCGTTTAATTAATATTGAAGATTACATTCATATTAGGGTAATTACTGATAGATATTGTGATCGATTTACCGGGGGCATTTATATTATTGTTTTTGAAACTCCATGTTAATTTTAGAATAGAAAGTTTTAATCCAACATGATTTATAAACTAAAATTACTAAATACAAACATAAAATCCCACACTATCTTCTACAACATACATTACTAAGTACAAAACGCAACGTGCATACTTTTTTTGCGTCGCGTTATGTGTCACAGACTATAAAATGGCTGTGTAGGGCTCCAAAAATATTTATATCTCAAAAAATGTCACACCAAAAAGAGACAGATATATATTTGGAGACTCCCTCTTAGAACCATGTTATAATGGCTAAACTCTAATCTGTGTCTGGTACTATGTTTTTTTTTTCTAAGCAGATCTAAAGAGGAACCTACTGTCCAGTAAGTAAATTACATACTTACTTACTGGACAGTAGGAGATTCCAAATTTAAAATCTCGCTTCTTACTGGACAGTTGTGAATAAGTCTCCGTTAGAGTTCACTTTCTGGATACTTTTTAGAGATGTTATGGCAACATTACATACCATTTTTGAGAAAAAATTATCTTACTTAATTATATTTTGTTTCGGTAGGTACACATTGGTCCCCTCGGCATGGCTAACATAGTACTACACCTTCGATCAACAATAGTACTACACACATATATTTTTCAAACAAAATGTGAAGAACTCCTAGTCTGAATTAAACGTAATAAGAATTAGTCCTTTTGCGAACTGGCCATTTTGAGAACTAGTCCTTTTGCGACTCTGTTGCCATTTCAAGAATTAGGCCTTTTGCGCCTAAACCTTCTATTTTATAATCATTGTTCGTGCCACTTGTGCACGGTACGACTCTAACTCATAAACATTTGCCAGTCAGAACTCTTAAAACGCCGCCCTATTGTCCTTCGATAGATGGCGATAAAACACTCTCTACGTGACGGAATTTTTATGTTTCCGATCCCTGGACAATGTTAGCTTTATGAATTAAAAAGTATTTATGATACCTACCTACTTTACCGATTCAAAACCTTTCATTTCATATCCAGGATCTAAAATATTCAATGCACTTACTTTTAATCTAGATTATCTCGATTGATACGGATCGCTGCTAGCATGCGACACGTTATGTTTGCTAGGCATCCCGCGGTTGTATTTGGAAAGTAGTTTAATTTATAGTGCCGTTACTTACCTAAGTAATTTAATTTAATTTTTATAAAGTCATATTTAATGTTTCAGTGGAGCGTCGCGTAGCTTGCGCCCGCGCCGCCTGCCGCGGTCTCCCCCATGTGCACTGGTATGAGGTGAGTCACCGCACATCATTATACTTCAGTCGCTTTTTTCATTTTAATTCGTTTGTTGTTAAATTGTTGTCTTTTTCTACTCTGGACGCTCTTAATGTGCACGTCTTTCTACATCGTTCTCACATATATGTATAATTTCAAAATTAATGATGTAACCAAGATTTTGTAACAATATTTTGATTCAAAAGAGTGTCCATGGAGTTTCTTGCCCGTTCTTCTCCATAGAGATCTACGCTAGGGAATGGGCAACTACAGTACTTTCTCAAGTTATTATGCCTTGTGACTGGGACTGTAGCTTTGTTTTTTATTTGTAATTTTGACATTCAAAAGTGCCGTAATGGTCCAATTGAAATTTAAAAAAAAAAAAAAAAAAGAAAAAAAAAATCGTTAAGCTCTTGGGAACATTCAGCAAGTAGATGAAATAATTGTAGCTTAATAATTGTATCTTAGCTATTGTAACAGATAGTGCTTAATTTTCCGTCAAAATTAAGGAACTTATAATGTAGTCGACAAGTGAGCCGCGCGCCCGTGCAGCATGCTACGTGGTAAAGTATCGTGCGCACGCTATTAGTGCGGGCCCGCGCGCCGCGCAGGCGCACCTGCCCCGCGACTCGCAACTCGATGTCAATGTCCGTCAAACGCAAGCCCCGAGCCTCCGCTAACTTCACTAGGTACATTATTACAATAACACATACAGTAACATTAGTAGTCGTGTAGTATTTTGCTTAGATGCTTACATACGTTATATTGCAGCGTGCCACTGGATGGCGCTTGAATGACATGTCGGGAGGCTGTTGGTAAACATTTTATTAAATTGAATTGATAAACAAGATTTGCCCACGCACAATTACTGTACTCACTTGATTTATTCTGGGGTTCTAAAATGGCTGCTTTAGCGGAATCATTAGGATATTAATATAAATCACGTTAAAATTCTTACAATTAACTAATATTGCCAATGAGGTGTTTTCAGGGCCAGCTTTCACTGAATAAAGATAGATGGCGCTGTGCAAGACCGAGTGTAAAAACTTTTTTTAGCTATATGGAGCTGGCATTAATTGCCTTTTAAAAATAAAAGTACTGGTAAATGTCTGTGGGTGCTTTATATTTTCTTTTCTTCTTGCTTACATTGAGTTGTGTAACATATATACACACATCAACAGAATCTAGGTATATTTTATATTTAATCAAATATCTTAAAATCTATGAAGAATTTTCTGTTAGAGTAAATGGAAGAAAGATAGGTTATTTTAAGGTCTATAGTAAAAAATAAAAAACATTTCGTGATTTTTTTGTTTTAAATAAAGATGTTTATTTTTTTAATCGCCGTAGCAAGTTAATATCGTAAAAAACTTCATTTCTTCTTATAAAGCTATTAATTTTAATGAAAATTGAAAAATCTTATAAAATCTAATTATTAATAATCAGTGTTGCCACCTCTTACATTAATTACACATCGACATCGATTGTTCATGCTTAAAATTAGATTGTCAATGTCTTGCTGCGGTATGAGGTCCCATGTTCTTTGCAAGTGTTCGTAAAGTTGTTGTTCTGTCGTCAAATTTGGCGGGAAATCTCTCAAAGCTTTTCGTTGTAACATGTCCCAGGCATGCTCGATAGGATTTAAGTCGGGCGACTGTGCAGGCCAATCCAAAACTTGAATATTGTGGTCTTGGAGAGCGGCCGACACCAGCCGCGCCGTATGGGAAGGAGCATTATCGTGCATGAGTAGAAATTCCTGGCCCATTTGGATTCTGTGTGGGACAATAACAGGCTCTACTACCTCCTCCTGGTATTTTTGTGCAGTCATGCTACCTTGGATCCAAATGAGCTGGGTTCGTCCGCCAATACGAATTCCTGCCCACACCATGATTGTCCTGCCTTGGTATGAGTGGACCTCCTGAGGGTGCCGTAGACGGCTAACTCTCCCTGGAGTTCTCCAAACGCGTGTTCTTCGTGAATCCGGATGAAACCCAAACCGGGACTCGTCGGTGAACAGCACCAAAGACCATTGTTCGTCACTCCATGGTAAATGCTCCCGAGCCCACGAAAGCCGCCGACCGCGATTGCCACGTCGCAATGCTGGAACACGTAGCGGTCTTCGAGCATGAAGACCAACTTCATGCAACCTCCTTCGCACGGTTTGGTCGCTTACCAGCAGCTGGTGGTCCTCCTGGAGCCTTTGTACTAGTTGCATCGCTGTGATATTGGGTTGTCTTCAAGCGGTCATTTGGAGAAATCAATCCTGTCTCTGCGTAGTAACGCGATATCTACCCGTGTGCCGTTCAGCTACATCCCCAATACTGCGATAACGTGACCACAACCTTGATATCACGTTTTGGCTGGTGTGTAGGGCCTTAGCAACGACGCGTTGAATAGCACCATTTTCTAGCATGCCCACGGCTCGTAACATTTCATCTCGACTCAAATGACGACGTGACATGACTCCTAAAGCTCACACGGCACGTTAAATTAAAAAAGAATAACAATCTAATCCCTTTTCATTAATTAATATTAATAAAACAATTTTAATTTTCCATAACGTAACGAATTACTAACAATTTTGCCGCCGTATTTTGTTTTTTCTTTTTTTTTATATATTTTTTTATTAAATTTTGATAATAGAATAAATGAGGTTTCAATCTGTATACAAACTTTTTATGAAAACTAAAAAGATTTTTAAACTAAAAATTCGTAAATAATTTAGGATTAAGGTATCCCTAGATTCTGTTGATGTGTGTATATATGCTTTCTTATCAGTAATCTGAATAATAATAACTCAAATCGAACGAAGAAAGACACATAAATAGTAGTAAAAATTGTAACTATAATATTTTTTATAATTCCTTTTTGTTTTATAAAAATATATTTTGAATGGTTCGGATAATATTATTTTTGATAGTATTTTTGTTTATAAATTTAATAGTTTGTGTGCGTTCGTCTTTCTTCGTTCGATTTGCGTTTTGGTTGCAGTGGCACAACACAAATAGGTACCAATATTATTTAAGGAGACTAGAATACCTACTCCACTTGCGTTTTATTCAGATTACTGACAAGCTAGCAAGAAAAGAACAATGATAGCACCGACACATATATACCTACTTGCCAGAATTTTATTTTTAAAAGGCATTAAACGCCAGCAGATTCAGCCAAAAAAAAGGTTTTACACCGAATCTTGCACAGCGCCATCTATCGTTTTTCAGTGGAAACTGGACCTAAAAACACTTCATTGTCACTTTCTGACAATGGGCAATATTAACTGAACCCAATTTTCGACAAACATTTACGAGCGGGCTTTGCTTGCTCTTGCATCCCAGATCTGTTAAGGCGATTACATGAGATAAACGCGAGTTTTATAATGCAAAAAAACATATGATTCACTACAATAAACAAAACTAGAAAAATATATGATATTCTTCAGGATATGTGCTAGTACGATAGTGTTTTGAAAACATAATACAAAACATTTTATTCAATAGAAAAAGATCACGAACTTATCTCTAAAAATTTCTTTTAACGAGTAAAAACCATACTAAAATATATGCGATCATTCTGATTTTTTGGCAAATAATTCTACAAACAAAATACTAGAATCAATAGTGTTTTACTTTTTAGTCCAATCAATAGATTTTTTGTAAATCGCAAAAAACCACTCATTTCGCACTATTCGGCCATAGTGACTGACGTAACAACCACTTTGTCGTGCAAGCTGATTAGAACTTTATTCTAACAGTATTTCTAACGAAGTTTGAACCAACACAAATACAGTTGCTTATTTAGCTCATGTAATCGCCTTAAGTAATTCTTGAGGAACTTTCCTAATAAGTAAATGTAAACTTTTCTGTAAGTCAAAAAATAAATGTATGGTTCTGTATGATAGGTCAAAAGAATGCAAGTTATCCGAGACCTGGTGCAAACTACACAAGGCCAACTCTCAGTAAAATCGCTGATGACCGACCGCCTCCCGCCGCGACCACTCACTATCATTATAATGTTTATTTCGCGATGTTTTTTCCTATTTTTTTCTGGGGTGTCCAGGAAAAAAGTCATCATTGCCAATTTAGGTAATGGTAACCCTGGTAATGGTTGCTATTGTAAAATTAAAATGGCGGAAGTTAGGCTGGCCAGGTTTTGTACAATAATATTCAAACCCATGCTTTTAAACCCAGTGGTTTAGACACGTGTGCGGTGTATGTCAGTGATTGAATAGTAAATGCCGTGATCGCAACAAATATCTGAAAAAAAAACAATGGTAGCAATTAAGTTTATCGATTTGACCTACCAGATATAATGTTTCCCGTTGCGGAAAAAAGTAATACAAAATAATGAATTGGTAGATAGGTAAAGGTTTGCATTTAAATGTGGAATACGTTACTTGTCCGCATTAGTGTTGGCGCCAGTAAGAAAAACGTAATTACTTAGGAAGAACGTATACAAATCAACTCCAGGAGTAGTGAAGTGCCACCGTATCCGCTAGGAATGTTAAGAGGAGAGTAATCTGATGATACTTTTACAAAAGTGTCACCAATCCTGCAGGTTTGCAACAACACTGTCATTACGTAATTACTGCGTACTACATAAATAATAATTGTACCCAATTGAAGAGCGTCTTCCGGATATGTATTTGTATACATTTAATCACTGATTACCCTCTTTCCTGGATGGTAACTTGTTCAAAGAACTTTTTTAAAAGAATTTACTCGGCAATAGGTATTTCAGTATTTCAACTTTCAACTTAGGCCGCCCCAAAACAGTGCCTTACTTAGTTTTTTTTAACTTGTTGAGGAGCATTGCACGTCTTTGAAGCCATGGAGAATAACAATCGCATCACTACATAGTATAAAACAAAGTCACTTCAGTCTGTCTGTCTTTCCCTATGTATGCTTAGATCTTTAAAACTACGCAACGGATTTTGATGCGGGTTTTTTTAATAGATAGAATGATTCAAGAGTTCTTTAAAGGTTTAAAATGGTGGTGGTGGTGGTTGTTTTTGGTTTTATAATATAGTAGAGAAACACTGATAGTTTGAGAGGTTTCTAATGTGATGTCGTAAATAAACACATTTTTTTGCGCTTACATTGCAAACGCTGGCTGAACCCTACGAGATAGATCAAAATAATGTACTACAGTATTTTAAAAAGGTCTACAAAAAAGTCCGCGATGGTATATGTCTATCTCTTAGGGATAACCCACAATAACCATTTTTTATCCTTTACTTTTATGAGAAATAATGGCTTATTTACGAAACGATTTTAAGCAACACAGCATTAATCCTTATCCAATTCAGTACTTAAAAACATTGTGCATTTAATATAGATCAATATGGCCCTTTACAGTATACCATTTAAATGAATAATTTAGAAGATATCACAGAATTAAAATTACGCGCGACTGAAAATATTCTCAGCGAAACAAATGGGGTGGCAGTGTACCAGTTGGTCACTTTAACCATTTTCATCTTTTAAGTTTTGCGTAAAAAGTAATGCATTCTTTTAGAAGCTTATTTATGGTGTATGGTGTAAATCTATATAGATTATCTTCAATATCTATTTTACAACGTATTTACCCTAAACACTATTCAATTTAAATAAATATCTTAGGAGTTATAGCAACTGCCGGGGTCGCAGAACTGTCTAAACAGGGTACCGGGGCCCTGGAACACAAAGGGCAACCGAAAGAACATGGTGTCCTAGTCAGTTTGTTTTAGTCAGTGAGTCTGACAGTCCTTTCTGCTCCACCCAGGGCGGGAGGACTCATTTAATGGATTAATTGAAAAATGGAATGGAAAATAAAGGCATTACAAAATAATTTTACAGTAAGCGCACTTCATTTTTTGTTCTAAATTGGTCCCGAGCGAAGCAGGGGCGGGTCGCTAGTAATAATAATAAAGTTATATCTAAAGTCTGGAGTCAGATTAAGAAGTAGCTCTATATCGGTGTGACCGATTAACGTGGTACGTGGTTACGGTTCGTATCCTAATGGCACGGTAATATTATAATACAGTACTCCAACTTCATACAAACGGACGAAACGCGAACTATACCTACGCGCCTCGATCTCGGGGTGCGCTCGGGGCGCAGATAGTCACGGCTGTACCGCAGTGTCGAACAGACGGTGTGTTGTTTTTTTAACAATAACCGCGCGATTTTCTCTAAAAATCAGTTAATATGACGAGTAGGAAATATTGTGTTGTTTTTGGTTGTATGAATTCGTCAATAACGCATCCAGACATAAGTTTTTTAAATTACCTGGAAACTCTGAAAGGTAAGACTATTAAATAATTTTACTTACTAATAGGTAGGTACATAATGTGTGTATTTTTAATGGATAAGTATTTCCTTTTATCTCACCAAAAAAAAGGTGTTTGGATTAATAAATAAAGCGAATAGAGTAACATGTTTTTTTAATTAAATCTACCAATCAAAAACAACACGCATTTTTATTGAATACTTCCTATTCAATATACAAAGTATGTCGAGAATCGAACCTCGACATCTTCGGGTGCTGCAGGCAGCGCGCGCGAGCCGCTGAGCCAGGCGGTGCGGTGCGCGGAGCGGGCGGCGCGGGGGACGCAGGCGACGGGCTGCGCGGGCGACGGGCGGCGCGGTACGGCCGGCGTCGCGCACTCGCGCCACACAGAACACTTCTCCTCGGGCCACCGCGTTGTATATATGTCGGTTTCAGTAAATAAATTCAGTTTGTACCAGCCAATTATACAGTCCACTTATTTCTCATCACCATCATCGAGACCTTCACACTGTACTCAACAGTTTTTGGTCCTTCGCGAAACTGAAGAAACAGCAGGAATCGTCGCTTTGTACGGGCGGACTTTGGACCCTCTTTGTTCGAGAAGGCTCGGCGGCACGTCGGCGTCGGTTGACATTCAAATTTGGACGGCGGACAGTTCGAAGAACAAAGGCGAAGAGAAGAAATATTAGTGGTTGGATAAGACGTTGTTGTGAGTTCGTTCCGTTTATCCTATTTTTTCCCGCTTATCTCTTTTACCAAATATTTCTGTTTCCTTCCTTGCCTAGCTTCAAAAATAGCCCAATTGAGCCATAATATTATTATAGTGGTCTAGTTTACACTACGTTTATTCATTCGTCATCATCAATATAATTATAGCACACATATAGCATTGAATCTTCAAGCTTGCTAAATTCACGTTTTCGTTTTATTTAAAATCATCGCCGCTGTTGCATACTTGTTCGCCGCTTTAACAAACTGGTTTGTTATATACATAGGCATCGGGCGCGAACAACGTGAGAACGGCCAGCTGCTTCTTTTGTTCTATTGTGAAGCTAATTACCGTTTTTTTTTTAAATCACAATTCTTGTTATACAAAATTATTAGTGAATTAGTTCACTTTCGCTTGCTTACATTCTTCCTACCTTCAAATTTTCATAATGCCTGATAATCGCAAAACTTTAATAAAGAAACGATCATCTTTGAAGGCTAAGCTTACAACTTTCAATAAATATTTAAATGTCCTTAAAAGCTGCAAAGCGCTTAGCGATATGCAGATCGCTGAATTGGAGTGCCGACTAAGTAAAATTGAAGCGTTAAATAGTGACTTCGACACTTTGCAGGATGAAATCGAGATGCTTTGTGATGAATCGTCCGGCGAGGATGTGGAGTCGCCTTCTGAGCGTGAGCAGTTCGAAAACGAATATTTTGCACTGTTAGCAAGTGCACGCTGTCTACTGGCAGCAAAACGTCGTGATTCTGCAGCGAGCTTCAATGACGCACAATCAGGTGAGGACTTCAAGGCCAGTACTAATGTTAGATTACCTAAAATTGATTTGCCTCATTTCAGCGGGAGCTATCAGCACTGGCTTGAGTTTAGGGATGTATTTGCTTCCGTCATTCATAATAATAAACAGATTGACAATATTACCAAATTTCATTACCTTCGCGCTTCGCTTAAAGGAAGTGCAGCTTTAATTATTAAACATATTACCGTGTCTAGTGATACTTATAATATAGCATGGGATTCATTACTTGAGCGGTACGACAACAATCGTCTGCTTGTTAATAACCACGTACAAGCCTTACTTAACCTTGAACGTATACAGAAGGAATCTTGTAAGTCACTTCGTTATCTGGTTGATATAACAACCAAAAATATAAGGGCGCTTACTACATTGAAGCAGCCTACGCAATATTGGGATACTTTAATTGTTATTATGATGTCTTCCAAACTAGATAAAATAACCTTACGTCATTGGGAAGAACAAAAGAATAAGTTAAATGATCATCCGAATTTAGATATGTTTATAACCTTTTTAAGAAATCGAGCTGACTTATTGGAAAGTTTAGAGGATCATGAGAATCAATCGAATTCTACTCATAAAAATAAAACAAAATTAAATGAAAATAATGACAAGTCATCTACTACAACATGTCTGTTATGTGATCAATCTCATTCTTTATTTAACTGTGAATCTTTTAAAGTTCTTTCAATCGAATCTCGCATAGAAAAGGCTAAACAATTAAAAGTTTGCTTGAATTGCCTACGTCCAGGCCACACGAGTAACAGATGTAACTTGACGGGTTGTAAGTATTGTAAATATAAACATAACACGCTGTTACATCTCGAAAAACTCGATTCCGCCTCTAAATCAAATAGTGAAGGTGTTGTACTTACTAGTGGTACTATCACAGATTCTACTGCGTCTCGTATATTTCTATCCACAGCTATCGTGCGAGTAATAGACGAAAATGGTAAGCAACACAACGCGAGAGTACTGCTGGACAACGGGAGTGCAATTAATTTGGTAACTCAAAGCTTCTGTGACCAATTGCAACTGCCGAGGCGCTGCGTGTCAACAGCTGTATCAGGTTTTAATAATCATGTTACTATTGGCACACAGTCTTGCACCGTAACAGTGAAGTCTCTTTGTAGTGATTACAAAATTAATATAAACTGTACTGTTTTCCCCAACATTACACCACCCATTCCAACCTCTTATATAGACGTAAGTAATATACGTTTACCACTAGGGATTACACTAGCTGACCCTACATATAATACACCATCAAACATAGATTTGCTTTTAAATGCAGATATATTCTGGGATATTTTGGGAAGAGAATCTATCGAGTTAGGTACAAATAAACCAATACTACGCGAATCAAAATTAGGCTGGTTGGTTACTAGACATGTAACAGAGCCACAACAATTTTCTAATTTATGTATGTTTTCTCAAGGCGATTCTAATCCCGATCTTACGCGGTTTTGGGAACTGGATACTTTAGATTCACCACATTCTAATATGTCAGTAGAAGAAATTGCATGCGAACAAAGTTTTTCAGCGAATACATTTCGTAATGCTGACGGCCGCTTCGTTGTTTCAATGCCTCTAAAACGAGAAGTCAACGCCTTAGGCGATTCGTTAAAGTTGGCCAAAATTAGGTTTTCCTCATTAGAAAGAAAATTTTCACGTGATCCAAATTTTAAAGAAAAATACATTAACTTTATGCGAGAATATGAATCCTTAGGACATATGACTGAGAATAAAAGATTCTCGTCCGAGGATAACTCCAGAATGAATTATTACCTTTCACATCACGGTGTCATTCGTGAATCGAGCACCACGACAAAATTACGTACTGTATTTGATGGATCAGCGGCCACCACGTCCGGTGTTTCACTGAACGACTTACAAATGGTGGGCCCAGTCGTCCAAGATGACCTATTTTCAATTATTATACGTTTTCGCCAGCATAAATATGTGGTTTCCGGCGATATTGAAAAAATGTACCGGGCCATAGAAATTAATCCAAGTCAGCGGTCATTACAACAAATAGTTTTTCGTTATGATTCCAGTCAACCATTGAAAACATATTCTTTAAACACATTAACTTACGGGACAGCATCAGCGCCCTATTTAGCTACTAAGTGTCTAACAAGTCTAGCTTCTATTGTAAGTGACCAACAAATAAAGAATGCCATTCAACATGATTTTTATGTCGATGATTTTTTGAGTGGAGCATCGTCAATCGAAGACACAATTAAATTAGCTAAAGGCGTGGCCACAACTTTGGCAGATGCCAAACTTAATTTAAGAAAATGGCAGTCAAATAGTCCTGACGTACTAAAGGCAATTTCTAGTTGTGAAACATCTATCACTCATGAATTTACAGATACAAAGTTAAATGAAGTATCTAAAACCTTAGGTTTAAGTTGGGAACCAAGTTCAGATAAATTATCATTTTCTATAAATATTAATAATAGTAAACATGCAACTAAAAGGCACATTTTATCAATAATAAGCCAAATTTTCGACCCTTTGGGGCTAGTAGGCCCATGTATAGTAGAAGCAAAAATGATTATGCAAGAATTATGGGTAAAAAGGTATTCTTGGGATGAGAAATTGCCCAAAGAAATAAATGATCATTGGATTTCTTTTGTTAATAAATTGCAATATCTTAACTATTTAAAAATACCACGTTGGATTGTTTGCAATGATCATAGTAGTAGTGAAATTCATGTTTTCACTGACGCGTCAGAGAATGCTTACGGCGCGTGTTTATATATTAGGTCCATTAACGGTTTAGGTCACATTCATATACAGTTACTTGCTTCAAAAAATAAGGTTGCACCAATAAAATCAGTCACTATTCCGCGACTGGAACTGTGCGGAGCGTTACTGGGTGCAAGACTGTTTGCCAAAGTAAAAACAGCGTTAACATTAAACATTCAAAAATGTCGTTTCTGGTGTGACTCGACCGTAGTTTTAGGGTGGTTATCGTCTCAACCCAATCAATTTAAACATTTTGTTAGTAATCGTGTAAACGAAATACAGGAGATAACACATGGTTACACTTGGAGCTACGTACCTTCAAAATCAAATCCCGCAGATTTAGTATCGCGGGGCTTATCTGCTGATCAGTTAAGTAATGATTCATCTTTATGGTGGCATGGACCACAATTTTTAAAATTAAACGAGTCTATGTGGCCAACAATGCCAAACACAAATAAAAATCAAAAACCGAAAACCGAAGAAAAATTATGTCTAGCTACAAGTAAAATAAACAACAACAATCAAAATATTAATATAATAGCAAATTTATTACAAAAATATTCTAATTTTAATAGATTACAAAGAATCATTGCTTATGTACAAAGATTTATAAATAATACTAAAAATAAATCAAATAAACTTACCGACACCTTCACTCCTCTAGAATTACAAAATTCGTTATACATTATTATTCGGCAAGCTCAGTCTGAGATGTTTCCTACTGAGTCTGTTATCTTAAAAGCTGGCAAGGCTTTACCAAGCAATAATCGATTGCTTAGTTTGTCACCGTTCATAGATGGAAATCAAATTATTCGTGTGGGTGGCAGGTTGGACAACTCGCCGTATAGCTATGATGTTAAGCATCCCATACTCATTTGTAGCAAACATCATGTTACTAAATTATTATTTCGTATGTACCATTTAAAGTCATTACATGCAGGACCGCAGTTGTTATTATCTAATATACGTCAAACATATTGGCCACTAAAAGGTCGAAATTTATCTAAATCAACTGTGAACAAATGTTTAAAATGTTTTAGATACAAGGCTCAGACTATTCAACCCATAATGGGCCAACTTCCTTCTGATAGAACTAATTTAGAATTTCCCTTTCTACACTGTTGTGTGGACTATGCCGGGCCAGTGTTGATAGCAGATCGTAAGGGTCGAGGCTGCAGGCTCTTGAAGTCCTACCTGTGTATTTTTGTGTGTATGTCAGTTAAAGCTATTCACTTGGAGCTTGTTACAGAACTTACGAAAGAAGCTTTCATAGCCGCGCTAAACAGGTTCATTGCTCGCCGGGGGAAGCCACAAAGCATCTCGTCTGATAATGGGACGAACTTTGTTGGTGCATCCAATGATTTGCATACATTTCTCATCAGTTCTAATATTCAATATGACATGGCACAAGAAGGTATTGATTTTAAATTTACTCCTCCATATAGTCCTCATTTTAATGGAATGGCAGAGGCAGCTGTCCGTTCGACTAAATATCACCTTAGACGTTTATTACAAGCAGTTCATTTGACGTATGAGGAGATGGCCACATGTTTGGCTCAAATTGAGGCTATTTTAAACTCTCGCCCACTTACTGTCCTGTCTACTGATCCCTTCGACTTCACCGCACTCACACCTTCCCATTTCTTGATAGGACGACCACTCACGTCAATTCCACATCCACAAGTTTTAGAAAAGGATATTAGCTGCACTGAGCGCTATAAGAGAATCGAATATATCCGGCAACATTTCTGGGCCCGATTCCGAGACGAATATATCTCAACTCTGCAGCAGAGAACCAAGTGGATGACGTCCTCTAACAATGAACTCAAGCCTAACGACTTAGTCCTTATAAAGGACAAGACTCTTCCACCATTATTATGGCCATTAGGAAGAATCATTAACGTTTATCCTGGTGTCGACGGGATCAACCGTGTTGCTGAAGTGAAGACGAGGAGGGGCAACATACGGAGAGCATACAATAACATTTGCCCTCTTCCAGCTCAAGATAATTAACTTCCTCAACACTCATCTCAACGTGGGCGGGAATATGTCGAGAATCGAACCTCGACATCTTCGGGTGCTGCAGGCAGCGCGCGCGAGCCGCTGAGCCAGGCGGTGCGGTGCGCGGAGCGGGCGGCGCGGGGGACGCAGGCGACGGGCTGCGCGGGCGACGGGCGGCGCGGTACGGCCGGCGTCGCGCACTCGCGCCACACAGAACACTTCTCCTCGGGCCACCGCGTTGTATATATGTCGGTTTCAGTAAATAAATTCAGTTTGTACCAGCCAATTATACAGTCCACTTATTTCTCATCACCATCATCGAGACCTTCACACTGTACTCAACAAAGTATTTCATTTATTTATATAAAAAGGATATTTACAATCACAAAACTAAATAGAAACAGAAAGTAGGCAAATGTAATTAAAATGCTGGAGACGGGCAGCCCTAACGCATGTTTACGTACCGCGCGGCTGTAGGCATTTATTTCTATCATGCGGCCGAGTTACACTACTGTATTATAAGATTACCGTGCTAATGGGTTACGGCATTACCGTAGCGGTCCCGAAATCCTTCGCGTGTAAACAATTATCATCATAATATATCTGGGCTAACTTTTTTTTTTACTAAGCCTCTGTTGTCTCACTACTCTGCAAATGTTACTTTAAAGTAAAAATTTTCCCCCCACTATAAATACACTACCGAAGTGCGGGGATCTCGTCACCGTTTAGTTCCCTATCTATATTAACATTTCCTGTAATGGAATGACTGCTTGGATATTAATTGTATTGCATGACCGTTTCTCGGGAGTAAAACCTAGTACGTACAGTCCTGTAACTACTCTACACATAAGTAAGAAGTTCTTGGTAGTGGAAACTACTAGATTGGATCGGGATGACAGTCATTAGATAAGACCAACCTCTCGAAGAAGCTTGGATTTCCGGCCATCCTATATAGGACTGGGGACTCGTTTATGATTCACTCGAGCACGCAATATAAACGTTTTTACTGCTTGCGTATACTATGTTATTATTTACCATCATAGGTTACCATACTCGTATAATTATTGAGCGTGCGTCAATCAGGTTGATCTAATGACTATTGAGAACGGTTTATATCTTGAACGCACTGTATTTTTTCAATGGTTCTTAGAAGCTGACCTAGCCTAGGTCTAATGAAAAAACAGACGAGTAACAATCGTAAAGGAACAAGAGACAGACAAATGTCACCCTTTTCACATTGAGGAGTCGCCACGAGGCAAGCTAGAAAGACAGAACAGCGTCCATATGTCGACTAATTTACTAATCGACCACCATTTAGTTACGTGAAGCTCGAAAAAAATTGGGGTTCCTCAGACATCCCCCTCCGACTCACTATGAGGAGCCTGCAGATAAGCTCACAGCGGGACAACAACTGCCATGGCCCACCTGGAAGACTTGACACCGACTGCCAAGCCAAGTACAACTTGGTTCCGTGAGAGTATTCCGATAAAGCAGGGTGCAACTGCGCAGCCTCGTCGCAAACCATGATTCACCTTCTGCTACTGCAACCCCAACGGCACTTTAAGGGACCTGTCCGAAGGCTCTACAAACGCCGTCGATGTGACTGAATTCTGTTCGAAGCTAAGTGAATTAGAAAACTATGAGAATCATTGACACGATAAAGAAGACCTTAGAATATATTGAACACGTGATAAGATAAAAAAATGAAGTTTAAATATGTAATGAATTTGAAACAACCATTTCAGAATAGAAGGCGCGTGTGGATTGGCGCGATGGTTGCGTGATCGGTCATCATGCGCCTCTTCCGCGGGCCGAAGCGCAGGGAAGTGACCGGGCCGCGAGCCGTCGCAACGCCGTCTCCGCGCCGAGACGTCGCCACCGCAGACATCGCCGACACCGCGCCGCACGCTCCTCACGACTTCACGCTTGTAACCGCACTGCCAGCCATGGTTATGGAGGATGATGTCAAGGAGATGAAAAAAGGTAAGAATCGGTGTAACCTATAAGTGTACCGGTAATTCTGTGTACATAGTTCATAATTATTATATCCCAGCACTTAGTTATGACCTACCCCTTATATTACCATAATAAAAATATGTTTATTGTAAATATAGTTTATTGTGTATATAGTAAACTCAAATAACTATTTTTTTAATTAAATAGATAAATTACGTTAAAATTAAATACCGTAACTGCACGTTTAAAACTGTAATATTTTATTTATCGCTTTCCAGTGTTTGCTACGTGGGGTCGCCGTATGGGGAAGAAACTTGAAATGTTAAAGAAAGTAGATACGAAAGAAATATCAGTAGAAACCAAATCCAACGAAGATCTTAAGGAACAATCAGAAGCTGTTATCACTGGGCAGTATAAAAAAAAACAACACTGGAAAATGGGGCGAAGTAGTTCAGATTCTACGTCGTTAAAAAAGGACAACGATACTGATTCCATCAGAAGTGGTTCCAGGGACAGATCTCCGAGCCCTTTTAAATCATTTTTTCATAGGATGGGATCCACCGGAATGTTAAATTCAGCTAAATCTCAATCCCTTAACATGCACAAGACTCCTGAAAATTATCCTGTCGCAAATGGTCCATCTTTATACAGAAGTTGTTCTACTTCCCATCTTTCTACTTATGTAAAAGCTGATGATCCATCAGACGACATCGATTTGCAAAATGCTGACAGTGGCAGTAAAACTTCGCCAAAAAAACATAATGTTCTGTCTGAAGATACTTTGGTAACATCAGCTAAAGCTGTTAGTTGTGACAATATAACAAATCTAAACGATGGGCAAACGAATAACGGTGCTTCAAAAAAGCCTAATTTTCCTTATGCGTTCTTAAGATCCAAGTTATCAGTTCTGCCTGAAGAGAACAGCATGGCTTCCCAGCAAAGAACCAGCTCAATGAGACAAAGTTTATCAGAAAGAATTGATAGAAAATCTCCGAAATTTCGAAAAGATAGAATTTGCTTAACGAATTCACGATCAGAAGAACGATATCAGAGTAGTGACAGCATATCTATTCACGACGAAAATCTTCTATTGAATAGTGCTTTAAGAAAAGATTATGATGTCTCACGAAGTTCAATGAGAAGTATCAATGAAATAGATGGTCGTATTTATCCAATGGGTCGCATTGATGATGTACCTCGTAGATCGTCAATGATTTCTCACAGAGCACCTCTAGATTATGATCCTATGCTAATCCCACGGAATAGAAATAGTTTACCTGTATATGAATATAGTTCTGTTCTAGGTTCAATGCGAGATATAAAAACCGAGATCACTTCCTCCACCCAAAGCATTCATCACGGACCAGAAAATGTTGAAGTGCAAACCCATCGCCTTAGTAATTATGTAAGTTCCAATGAGTCAGGATACGATAGTGATGGTCGACCTACCGATGACCATAGCAGCCATTCACCACCAGGATATTCTTCTCATTTCAATAATGCATCTATTAGAAAAGAAACAATGGATATGGGCTGTGAAGGGAGTCATGGAAATTTTTCAAGACAGTATAGTCTAAATCACAAAATTAATTTTGGCCGAGTACAGGTTCCAGTTCGACGTAGTTCTACTCCTTGTGCACTATTTCCCGAGGACAAAAGTATTTCTTACGAATATGGAACTGTAAATAGGGATAATATCCATAAATTTCCCAGTGATAACATGAAATATGCGATGTTTGACCATATAGAGTCAAAACCACCGCCACTTCCAAAGAAAACTATTAATAAAAAACAACCATATATCTACAAAACAATAACATTAGACGAGAGAGTACAGACAAGAAAAATTAAATTTTTACATTCTCAACTGCTTCCTATCGAACAAACCTCAAATCAAGATATTGTGGATTCTCAGTCACAAACACAACATGTTCCCGAAACGGACATTTTGGGCAGAGGACCTTGTACTAAACGATTTAGAAAAATAAGATTATTGAAATCAAGGCTAGATGAGAGTCTTGGTGTTTACTTGGCACAGCATAGAGTAGATTTCGATAACAGTGGTTCCAATTATGAAATACGCTATATTGTAGTCAAATTAGACTTTGACGGAATAGCCCATAGAGATGGAAGACTACGAATTGGCGATGAAATATTCAACGTAAATGGCAGAGTTTTAAGAGGATTGTCATCTTTAAAAGAAGTGCAACATATAGTGAATTCTTGTTCGACGGAGGCCACGATCGAAGACGGGGCATTATTTCAAAGATACCAAGTTGACCTCGTGATGGCTCACGACGAAATAACCCCAGTAACATTAAGTAGAATAATAAACAATCAGACTTTAGAACAGAACACTGTCACACTGCCGGCGACAAACGTTCCTCCAGACATTATATCACAAACTGTGCACAAACCGCTGCCTTCCAATCAAATAACAATTGAAACGCATTTTCCCGCTGAAAACCAATTGTATTACAACAATGTTTGCAATAGAACCAAAGAACCTTCAACAGAACAGATTCATTATGATCCCAATTCAAGAACAGATCATCATAGAAAATGTGAAGTTGGTATACAAGACAATAACGGTCAGATACATTCAAACCAGAAGAGTGATGACGAAAAGTTGCTAGAGAGGCATTGTTATTCCCAATCTGCTTCTTTGCAAAACATCACAAATATTGAAATATCACTGAGGTCGTCGCCAACACCAAGGTCAAACCAGGGTAATAACTATAGACCAATATCTTATCATACCTCCAGGCCACCATCAACTACTCAATCTTACTCCATTTATAACGATAACACAACTAACGAAATCAAAGAAAATTTTTCACACTATATCAAACACGTACCAAGACTTTACCAAAACAGATCATTCGAAAGTATCCCAGAACAACTAAGAAATAGTAGTCGAAGTAGATTTTTCAGCAGAGTTGGATCTCAGCGATGCTCTCCAAACCCTGGTCCCCATGTTTCAAGGCTTCAAGAACACACTGCGACGTTACATCAGGACCATCAACATGGGGGACATTATGCGCACAGTTCGTTACACAAAGTTGAATTTTGGAAAGGCCAAGGACACAAAAGCCTTGGTTTTAGCATTGTGGGAGGAACCGATTCTCCGAAAGGTCAAATGGGAATATTTGTTAAAACAGTATTTCCAAATGGCCAAGCAGCTGACAAGGGCACTATTTTTGAAGGTACCTATTTATACTTTTTATTTTATTTTATTAGTAGTAATATATCCCCATTTTTTGTTCTTTTATGTTTGTGGAATTTTCTGTCTTGCTGGTCTAATGGTCGTGTCACCGCGCTGCTGAGCATTAGCTTCTTCTGGGTTCGATTCCCGGGTCGGGCAAATAAAAGTGTTATTGAGTTTTTCCATCAGGAATTTCCCAGTACTCAGTATTAATCAGCTACTGGTGGCGCCTTACACCAACTACTTGGCCGGAATATAAAAATGTTTGCGTTTATCCCAGACGCTGGGAGCTGGTTGATTAAATAGTAGACTGTATTATTGCGGGGGGTTGTAGAAGTACGTGGTAGGTCTGACCTTGCAAATGCGACACGAATTAGGACGACGAACTTGTGAACATGGACCAAGGAATTTGGCAGGAAACATGCAGCACCACTGACCTGTAGATTCACCGTCTTCAATATCTATCCTCTGTGTCGGTTGGCAGAGGGTTCGAGTCCTTAGTTTGGTTTTGTGCCCGGTTGATGACAATAGGCTCGCCCCCTATTACATGGGACTTAAACTTAAACATAATGGCGAAATGTGGGTGTACTCGTTAGGTACACCTCTGCTTAAGCCTGCGGGGATTACAGGCGTGATGTTATGTTTTGCTAGCATATTTCCAACTAACGTAAACGTTTCCATTTCAGGTGATGAGATTTTGTCGGTAAATAAAGTGCCGACACGTGGACTGAGCCATGCTGGAGCAATATCTCTTTTCAAACAAGTTAAAGAAGGAAAAATAGAACTGACGCTTTCAAGACGAAGGTAAATTATTAAGCCATAACACTTATTGCCTGCGTTCTGTAATCAGACGTGGGATGTATTTTCGAGTCCGCGTAACACTGGTCAGTTTCCCTTACTCGTCATTTTATTTAATTCGACACTTTCGTTGATTCGTCGAATTGGATAAAAGTGACGACGCGACGAAATTGGCAGATTATGGACACTGTCGAGTTGACGCAACTGTCGAATTCACACAACTGTCGAATCAGCGAAAGTGACGAATCAGCGAAAGTGTCGAATTAAATAAAATGACGAGTGAGGGAAAAACTGACCAGTGTTACGCGGACTCGAATTTTCATAAATTCTTCCTTCATCACATTTGGAATTCCGATTAGTAATCCTCACTGGCAGCATTTTTCCACCTACTGCTACGGTAGGAAGCGTTCAGAACGAGTCATTTTAAACCGGGTCAAATCATCATCATCATCATCACGTCAAATATTAATACCTTAACCCTACCCTACCTAGCAGAGCAGACTTAGACTTTAAGTAAAGTAAAGTACAAGAAACCTAAAGTACCTTGTTGAAACCTGGGATTATTTTTTGAATCACTTTTAACTTAAACATGTCATTGGGTGTCATACTTACCTATAGACTATAAAGTAATGTTGTTTTGTTTTACATTTCAGAGCACCTAGGTCGAGATCTGTGGAACCTCTCGGCAATTTTCGCGGCGGCGTCGGCGACGTGAAACGGGAATAATATTATTATTTTAACCCCAAAGAAACGGTGGTGTTTTCAAGTGCAATAACAAACTTTTTTCCATTATAGCCAAAGGCATGTTTTACAGACACACTTCAGCTTTCTTAAATTAATATTAAGTGTCCCTGGAACTAATTAATTATTATTTGTTAAAGGTTAACAATATTATGAATATTGATAAGAGTAGGCTGACAATGGGTTTGATATGCCTAAGAATAAGTTACTTCTTTATTCTTACGGCATTGAAATGTGAAAACTACGAGGTTATTGAATTCATACTCACAACTGGGACTTGTTACATTTCTTCATTATTTTAAAATTACTTTTACTCAAGGTAGGAGGTTGGTTCAACGTTTTTTTGTTTATAACGATGAGTTCAATTGCCCTTTTTTGATCTTGTGTCAAAATTTCGCTGAAATTAACAAATTGTTAAATTAAATTATGAATTTCGCACTAAGTAGGTAAGGTCAGTTGATCATATTTATGTCGATAAGCGATGACGGGCCCAAATGGAGCTAGTTCTGCTGTAATGTACCAATTCACATTACCACGTTTTCGAGAAATCGACGTGCAAAGGGCAATGCAACTTTTTGCCGTATAAAGCGGGCATGTTGATGTCGTTCTTTTTTCGCCAAAGATGAAACCTAGGCCATATTGTTAGAAGACTGTTTGAGAAATCAATACCAAAAAGAATTAGCTCTACCAACCGTAACAGAACCAAGTTATAGAGTGTGTAGATTGCTGATAGTTCATCCGGCGTTAGATACTCCGTTTGTGATATTTTAAGTTTTCTATTGATAAATACTACTCGGCAACTCAAGAACAAGCTCTACCAACCGTATTGTCCTCTAACATATAATCTAGGTTTCATTTCTGGCGAAAGGTAAAAACTAAAACATGTCAAAGTTTACATTCACCTTTGAAATTGCGATTGCTTTAGGTATTTCCGCTAACCAAATGTTATACCTAGGTGAGAACTCAATAGCAGTACTTAATAAAATCAATTTTATAATTTTGGCAGAACTAAGTCTAACACCTAATGTAAATAATTATTTATGAGCCGACTCGATGGGTTAACCTTGTACATAGATTCTCAATGAGGCGCTAGGTTACGTTAGTTGTCATTTTCCGATTCGTTATTCTCTATTTCTCTGTATCAATTCCTGTTGAGATTACAGAAAAATAAAATATTATGCTGTAGTTCACGATATATCAACTCGGTGCTGTTGTGTTTCTTGGTTGATGAAACATCCAAACGATCATTTCGTAATGAAAGTGTTGTGTTTTCATTAACATTTTTACGAAATTACTTTCTTAGCACGTCATCCCTTATGTATTTAAGCCCCCTAAAATCGTTTTAATGTTATCATGTCTAATGTATCCACAAAATTTTCTTAGCTTGTGTTATATAAGACTGTATGTATAGCGGTAGCTTATTTTATATTTCGTTGTAGTCTGTTATATGATGGCTATTGCTAAATATGTTAGGAATGCTAGATCTCGTTATTTACTGTAACTTGTATATACTAGTAGTCATAGAACATTATTGTTACAATGTTATATTCTATCAATGATGATAAGGAATTTGGTTCTAGAACATGCCGGTTTCCTCACGATGTTTTCCTTCATTCGAAGACATGTGACATCTACCAACCCGCACTGGGCCCGCGTGGTGGATTTATAGCCAATTCCCTCTCATTGTGAGGAGGCCGTGTCCCAGCAGTGGGAACATTATAGGCTGATGATGATGATGATAAGGACTTCTTTAGCAACAACCACATGACAATTAGAAAGGCAATCAGACTGATATTTTTAAATAGTGATTTGAGTACCTACATAACTGCCAAAGCTTTAGACTTAGCGAGAAAAACATCGAACATAAACTAAAAAAAACAATACGAGAAAAACCTTTTGGAAGATGAAATCAACAAAGGATGATCACAAAATTGTTTTACAAGCTCATTATAATGTACACGTAGCCATGTACTTCTTGTGTTGCACTATGTAAAATATTCAGCGAATTTACTCCGTCCATTAATATTGTTATTATTACGCCCCGCTGTTTCTGCATTAATTAGTACATTATAAAATCAAGTTTTAGTTTTAGCAGACAACTTTGTTCATGGGCACCGTTAGGTACTAAAAGTTTAAAAACGTAAGTATAAATAGCCTAGAGTTCGAGCAACATCTTTATGTAATTCATCCATCCACAGTATTGTTCGTTACATTTAATGTAAATAAATTACAATAAGTACCTCAATGCTTTTGAAATTATAAACAAATATCATAATTTCATATTTTTTTTATTTATTTAATAAAATCAAATAATCACTATAATAAAACAAAATCACAAAATTAAATGAAGTAAGAACAACAACTGTAACAACAACTATCTAACTGCTCGAAAACAAATTGAATTATGTTAATAAATGACGTAACAAACAGCGGTGATGCATAACACGAACGACTTTTTACTGACTTTAAAAAAGCCCCGTTGTAAATACATCATGACGCCCATATAATTACTACTACTATTATTGTTACTTAATGTCGCACAATATGGCGACTCCTCTTAGAATCCAATGGTCGGGGTTCTTGATAGTTGGCAGCCAGAGCGGAGTGATGAACGTAAGATCCGTACGACATGGCTTCTTGTACACCGGACACTGGGAAACGATAATTACTAATAAAAACCGGTATGGATGATTTCCACCAAATGGCTCGCATCGCATTGGATCGGAAAAGATACAAACGGTTGCGGTGACAGGCGATCGTGTCCGGCAGGATGTCTTATAAAAAATCAGAACAGGAAAAGAAAAAATTGTATTGATGGTTCATAGCAAGCGACGACAACCGAAAGGTTCCGATCGGATAAGACGACAGGCGAATAGAGCCGATCGCGCGTCGCGGCATCGTTTTGTCTACTATCGCGTGTCGCGGAAGACGCCCGTGGTCAAGATGCTGTGCGCGGCTTGGTAATATTTACTTTAAATACCGTGAACACCATTTAATATCGTTTAAACATCGATATCGTTTCGTTTTTGCGAGCCGTTTGGTGAAAATCATCCTTTACACGGATGAACTAACCAATGACTACCGATACATCTACAGTTGCGTACCAAGTAGAGTTTGGGGTCCTTGGGTGCGGTGGAGTTTATCGCGTACACGTGTATCACCGGCAACACAGTGTACACCACTTTGATGATAGACTCACACAGGCGCAGGTTGCGCCGGTCCCAGCCCGCACCGTCCAGGAACACGCCGTGGATGAACACGCCTTCCTGAATTACGAATCAATTTTATAAGATTACTAAAACTGACAAGTAGCCGGACCACGACGCGCATGTGTTGTGTGATGCTTTGAGACAGAGATGTAGCTTCGCAGAAAAAAGAAGAAAAGCTTCATCTTACTATCGCAATGGCGCATGGCGTTAATGCTTCATAGTTCTCTATTGCATAAGCAATTAAAAGACCATCTTACCGGTGGCGGAGCCTTTATTTCGTCGTAGGTAAATTTTGTAACATCGTTGTGCAACGCCACCATGTCGAGCGCCCAGCCCTTGTGTGCACGAGTCACTTCCTGTCGCATAGCTGTCAAGAAACCTTCAACAAGGAAAATGATCCAATATGAATGACAGTAATTGCTGCCCACAACTTCTACCGCGGAAATGAGAAAAAATGCAAAGTGGATTATGAAAAACAGTTCCTTTTACATTAGGCGCTTTTAGGATTAACCTCAAAAAGTGCATATAAGGTTCCGTACCATTCGAATTTTTTGAGTTAAAGGAGACCATTCAGATTTTATACAAAATAAACCTAAGAGCCAGTTCACACGAATCCGCACCGCAAAGATTTCGCCGTATTAGCGGACACACGGGCGGTGCAGCGCTGCAACGTTGTTACACCGTAGCGGCAAGATGTAATGCAGTTCATTAATAAAAATGGTTCAGAAAAGACGTAAGGATAACGCGCGTTCACGGCGCGTTTGTTTTGATTCAAATCCAAGTAAGTATACGAAGCGATAAAAACGTGCATGCGAATCATCGCAATCGAAGCATCGCCGCCTCTGCGCGGTGTGTTATTTAGTACGCGCACATGACGCACGCTTACGGCGGCACCCTTAATTTCTGAACTCGTGCTAACTTAGGTTCACTGGCTGCAACTGAATCTTGTTTATGACACAGTAAACGTGTGTCATCTGTGCCGTAAAAATACAACAGTGAACAGGCCTTATTCTTGTACCAGTGTACCATCACCATCGAGTGTTCCAATTGGTCATACGTCATCGCGCGAGAACAGTAACGCGAGGGTAATAAAAAAAGTATAATATAATGTGTTCTAGTTCTACTACGTCTTCTTTTTTCAATGTCATTTGCAATTTTCAAAGTAATAGGTATTAGGCCCGACAGCAAAACTGTGCATCTCTGTAAGAAGCCATTATTGAAATGACATTGTGTTGACAGCGTGACCTATTATAGTCCAGTCTTTCCGGGAGCTATGAAAATTAGTGTTTTTTTATTTCAACGTGTTTTTTTCGAAATTTTACTTTGCCACCTTCTTCTTTGCCGCTCGCGCCACCACATTGAAAAAAATGGCGCTTAAAAACAGTTTTTTGACAATAACTTGTTTCAGACTCTTTTTACGGTGAAAATAGGGAATAAATTAACCTAGAGATAATTTCCTATAATTTATGTACAGACCTTTTTTGTAGAATCAATGGTTTTAGGTACGAGCGTCGCAAAGTCCACTTTATCAGGCGTTTTGGGCAAATTACTCATTTCCACACCACCATCATGAGGTGCGCGTAAGTGGCGCGTTTTTTTGTGGTATCCCCAGTAGTCTTCACGTTTGTTCTTCAAGAATACATTATCCAGGAAATCGCGAAAAGTTTCAGGTATATCTAACCCAAATACTTGAAAAAAAAAATTATGGAAGATATTGTTTTGTCTTGTAGACCGTGGAGCAAGTATCCTCTAAAATGCCTTTCGGCTTCGTCTTTAACACCCTTAAAATATAAGAAAAACGCGTGTTGGTGTAGATGCATCTTGGTTTTCGGCTCTCGTACGCTAAAAATATTGATTTTACAAAAAGTCTGTACATAAATTGTATATGAAATTTTCTGTAGTTTAATTTATTACCTACTATTTTCATCGTAAGCGAAGTCAAAAGAAGTTATGCAAGGTTTATATGAAGCCAGTAACGCTGGAGCTAGTCCTCAGGCAGGCCTGCGCTGGCCTGGCCCGTGTTGTTTAGATGAGGCCAATGGATTAATTTCATTCCAGGATTATTCTTGCGGTGTGCACACGTTTTGTGTTAAAAAAAAATAATTCGGGACAAACACGGCGGCAGTTGAAAAATAAAAAAACCAGTAAAACTGGCAGCCAACACTGGCTTCGTCTAAACCTTGCTTTATCGTCAAAAAACTGTTTTTTCGCGCCATTGTTCCAATTTGGCGGCGCGAGCGGCAAAGATACGAGGTAAGATTAAGCGACCACGCTGACGTGTGACGTCATGCCGCGAGATGCGAATAATTTAAATACTTACAAACACTTAAAATAATCAATGCAGCTATTATTATTTGCACGAGTATGCTGCGCATAAATGCAGTACTTTTAAAGTTTTATTTTGATGTTTTGGTGTGACTCATTAGGACGACACCTGTAAGTGGCACCGGTCGCAATACATACATATGTTTTAGGGTAACGGCACGCGATGAGAAAGTTTCGAGTGTGAATGTTGATGGCTATAACAATAGGGGAAGACCAAAGAAACGGCTACGGCTAGAACGAGGGTGACTGTTGAGATGACGATTAAGTATGGAGGAAGAAGACATGCTCCACCAACTCCAAATAAATTTGGATCAGGCTGGATGTGATGTAGAACGATGGATGAACCATATTTTTTCAAGCGTTTAGTTAAATTTGTTCTTACTGAATTGTAAATTCATAGGCCGTGTTACTTCAATGAATCTGGCAGCTGGCAGCTGAGTACATATATGCGGCGGAACCCTCGGGCCATGAGTCCTACTTGCACTTGTCCGGTGTGTTTTTCTTAGGGATACTTGATTTATGGAGCGCAGGATTCAAACGAAATTTATTATATGTCTCAGTATGGTGTGCTCCACTACTCATTTGCAAACTGAACTCCAGTTGAACGGTTGCAGTTTGTGTCGTTTTATGATAATACAAGCTGAAGCCCGCGGCTTCGCCCGCGTCGAGTTCGATAATTGTCCCACGGGATCATACTACCAGGACCAAAAGTTCCAGGTTATAAACTATCTGTGTGCAAAATTTCATCCAAATCCGTTCAGCAGTTTTTGCGTGAAAGAGTACCTAACAAACATCCATACACAAACTAGTTGATAATAGTCAGCCCCGTAGATGAACCTACGATATTAAAGAAGAAATAGATCGCCCAAATGCAATCCAGAAAAACTGCATTGATTGTGTGGCTGCACCACCTGTCGCGACAGGAGCAAAGTGAACCCAGCTGTTATGTCTAGTATCTCCACTGGTACGTACCTTGTGGATTAAAAAATCCGGTCATCCAGAAAGAGTGCGGCCTGCTCTGGAAGCACCACGTTGAGAACTGAATAGTTCTCTCCAGAAACTCGGTGAACCAGAAGCCTAACGTTGACGATGACCAGGAACTCCGAAGCCAGATTTTCGGCACTTTTGCGTCATATATATTATCCAACGAATCTCGAAGAGCCTACAAAAGTAATTTACAAACAAATATAAAAATATACTTTTGTATATTTATTAAAAACTAATTCAACGTTTCAGAAATCAGCTACTTAATAAAATAAAGGTCCACAAAAACCTTAAGCCACATCCCCACTTTATCCACTGCAGTATAGGCCTCTCCGACAGAAACGATCGCAACGATTTTGTCCAACCACCGCCCGTTTCAGTCCTTGAATGCCAATCTCGACGCCTGGAACTGTTCACAGTTCACAGCTTTACATATTCATATGTAAAGCTCGAAACGTTCCATTACTCTCTGTGCAAATCTTAGTCAGCACACAACCTCTTGCGTACGGTCGAACAAGCTATTTGGTTTACATTTTACAATGCAATTTGTGGGTTAAACTGTAAATCAAAAAGCTTGTTCGACCATACCTAAGCGTTAGCGTTCCAGGACCGTACGGTATGGGTGGCAGAACCACACACATTACAGAGGCAGGCATTGTGAAACCATGACAAGTTTCTTTTTGATATCTTAGTGTGCTCAATGTGTTCAATATTAACATTAGATTTTTATCACTAGTTAATGATCAGTGATCGGAGCAGGCAGATTGTTTTTTTGAACCTACATTATGCGATCACAACATAAAATTAAATATTTTAAATAAAATAATAAATAAAATTCCTCACAGGTGGCCAAGAAAATAGGACAAAAGACCCTATTTGCTTAGTAGCTCGTATCTAGTACTGAAGTACTATACTACTAGTACTGTACTATTATACTATATATTATATTGGTTTCTGGTATTCAATTTAGGTAGATTAAAAAAAACAATTCTGGGTTAAGCTCGCCGTTGTACATTAGCTATACAGGGTGTAAACGGACCCTTCACGAAGACGTCAACCAAGCATTTTGTACATCAAACTTTAATTTAATTTTTACGTCTATACAAAAGATATATGTAATATTTAGTTGACCGTGATGTTACGGCCGACACTCAGCTCGGACTCGACACGGTCTAGCGTGGGCTATCCTTTACTCCGTATCCGTAACTAGAAAATACCCAGGTACGGTCAAAAAAAAAAGTGAGTGAAAAAAATCACAATGACGTCCTCGTCATTGTGATTTTTTTCACTCACTTGTTCTCCCGAACAAGTGCCTTTCGGCTTCGTTAAGGATCTTTTTACAAACTTTATATTGTATTTTTTGTGTATGTCTTTTAATTTTGTGTACAATAAAGAATACTAATTAGATACACAATCTTGTTCTGCCTGCTTCGATGACGAAAGTAATATTCAAGCCTTATTCATTTTAAAATTTCGCAAACGAATAAAGCTTTAAAATCCAGGAAATATTTTAATAGGCACCCAACTTTGTCCGAATTAACATACTCGTACTCGTATTTATCATACATACTGCAATCACCAATGCAGAACTGCTCAGTGTGATAGGAATGTGTAAGTCTGGCTATAGAGTAGAACAGGCTATGAAATGAAAGAAGAGATTTCTCGTTACGGACCTCATTCATAATAATCGTTCCGTCAATAGCAAGCAGTAAATCCTTTAACGTAGTTCTGACAAGAATAATAACTTTCTGCATTCGGTCGATTTCTTGTCTTAAGAAAATCACCATTGAATGCAGTATTCCATATATTCGCAACCTAAAAACAAACATTTTTATTAGTAGGTACTACTTGGGTAGTAGCCCCTGAGGGTTTTCACCTCGGAATTTTGAAACTTTTTAGTATTTCATAGTATGAAATAGGCTAAAAAGTTTATATTCCCGCTTCAATTTTTTTCTGTCCAGTAATGTGAATGTTACTAAAAGCAATGGTTTTTCATTGCTGAGACAATGGACATGAGAAAATCTCAAAGGAAAGTAATTCGCTTAGAGCTGAAAATAAGTATGAATGTTGAGAACACCATTACAAACGAAATGTGAAAAGTCTCTATCGATCCAACCTTTGCAAAAAAAAAAAAAACTCAAAATTGTAAATCATGCAATTATCTATAATAATTGATTTTACACTTTTTCCTAAAGAATCATCATTTCTGAGATATAGCTATTCAAACACACGTTTCCTCCGGTGAAGTTGTGTATTACTTGGCGTGTTTTTTTCTAACGCGATTCTCTCGCTCGTGGAGGGGAGGCAGCCCCATAGAGGCGAGGTTAACCCGACCGCCGCCGTAGACATGTATCGCTATATGTATCGTTTATTATGTAAGTATATATAAGTATACTAGTATTTGCGTGGGTGTGCGAGCTGCGCGCAGCTCGCGTGTCGTCGTGTTCTTGAGAAGTAGTAAGGACTACTTCTCAAGAACACGACGACACGCGACCCATATAAAATTTTGAGAATACATAAGAATCCTTAAACGAATTGGAAAATCCATTAATCCATTCATCGCCCCTGAGTTACACTTCGCTCCGCTCAGGACCTCCTATCACCGGACAGGTTTCGACGCCTACTATAATATTTGTTCAAACACCCAATGGCTATCTCTAACCGTTATGAAGTTACAGCCTTTTCAATTTTAGGGGAGGTTGGGGAGGGGAGAGTATACAAATTTCAACGCCCCTCAATAATAAGTACAGCAAAAATCAAAAAGCCGCAAAAAAAAAAATGTTCCAAGTCTCTCAACTTCCAAGATCCGCCTAAAGGGGGGAGAAGGGGGACAAGTGGGTCAACTTTTGAAAACTGGTTTTAACTTTTCCGAGCCTCCTCTATACCAATCTGAAAAAAAAATGTTCCAAGTCTCTTGGTTTCCGAGATAGGGTAGGGAGGGGGAGAAAGGGGGGCGAAAAGGGGAGGTTTGGCACTTTTCCCATACTCGCGGGAGTTACTTGTTTACGAATCTGTCAAAATATACCCACCTCCCCATCCACCATCTGGGAGAACAATTATGTCAGTGAGTCAGTGAGTGAGTGGTAATCGAGCTTTATTATATTATATAGTATAATATTAATATTTACTTATATTTATATTCAATATTGTAGGTTAAGTTAGGTAAGGCACATACATAAACAAATTATTCTCTTACTTTACTCACACACTATCGTCTGCATTTCTTTTCCCTTGTGTAGGTCAGCTGGAAGAAGTTTCTTAAGAAGCAGTACTCTGTACTCAAATATTATGTTATTTTCCTGTGTTGTCCTTTATTGAGTATTAGTTTGTGTTTCATTGAATAGTAAAATAAATAAATAGATGCACATACGCACATGCGACATATTAAAATTAACAGACATTTTCCTACCGACTGTACTTCGACTGACGAATTGGATAAAAGTGACTAACCGACGAAACTGGCAAATTATGGAAACTGTCGAATTCACACAACTGTCCAATCCGCGAAAGTGACGAATCAACGAAAGTGTCGAATTTAATAAAATGACTAGTGACGGAAACTGACCAGTGTTACGCGGACTCCGTGTATCGGACGGCCGAAATATCTAGACCAAAGTGAAATATTTTTCAAAATTTGAATCCGTGCTTCTGCGAATTAAACGAAATACAAAATGACGTTTATCCGGGTAACCTCGCCTACTGTTTTGTTTTATCGTGTTTAGATTTCGATACCCATCAAGTATGCAAAGTTTCGCTAGCTAATTAAAGTAGGCCTTATAATCAGTCACCGCAAATAAATACCATTTACCTAGCCAACACTTCATGCGGGTCAAAGTTAGGAGGCACTTTTTCAATCATTTCTTTAGTCTGTCTGTAGACGGACGCCTCGCGTGTCTCCCCACCTCCTCCACCGGACTCCTTCGGCTGAATGGACAATATTGTATCCAACAGTTCCTGAGTGGTATTGCGCTGGTAACTAAAAGTCAATTATTTATGAACTATAGAAGGATCGCATAGTAGAAGGATTATGGAGAGCTAGGAAACAATTACTAACGTGATATCAGCATTGGTGTGCAAGCCATAAGCTTGAGGTGGATCAACGGTTTTCATTGTGTCAATTTCTTCGAGATACTCCGGTATGTTCTTATGTTTAAGAATGCCATATCCCTTGTAAAACTGAAAGTCTTCGATAAAGATTTGGTCGGACAACCATACCCTGCAGAAAGTAGTTAGCAGCCGCGTGTCGAAGTCGTCAGTCACTCGCCCGCCATACTGTACCGCTGACACCATGTAACTGCAACACAAAGTTAAACCAGCTTCGCATAACGAGTACGCGAGGCAGTGAATGATGTGCGTTCCTACATTAGTACTAACTACCAGAAAAACTTACCGCACAGTAGTCCAGCTAACTGATTGTCCTGGTTCCAAAGCATCTAAATGGTTCTGCACAAACATGCAAGAAGACAACCAGTCAGCAGAATTAAATTCGTAAGGAATATTCCAACCGAGGGGACCAAATTTCCGTCTCTCTTGTACTATGGTGTGCAGGTACGAGATTGTGTAAATCATCGGCAGATAAAACGGACTGTCACTGTAGTCAAGGAAGTCCTGACCCATCGAGTCGTAGGTTCTCATGAGACCGGCTTTGATGCCTAAAACATAAAGCAGCACATTTTTGCCTAATCAATAAGAGAAATACCTGTTATAATAGGGAGGTGTCCGACTAACTTACCGGAAGGAGGCTCGCAAGTATACTTTATAGACATTTGCAGAAGTGTAATTGGAAACTTTTCATGAACTTCTGTAGTAATCCAGAGCCTAAAACATTACGAACTTGTAAATAGCATAATTGATTCAACAGAAGACAGAAACTGGCATTTAATTTTACCTAAAATTAGGGCGAGTCTTCTCCGGATACTTCTCTAGTTCTCCGAACTGCTCCATTACCTCCACCATATACTCCAATCCTAAATGACAGTTTTGCAGCAGCACCCACAAACCCTAAACATTATCAACACTTTGCATTAATAAAGGGTTTACTGTTTGCCATAATTTAAAATGCAATCATTTTATATACCATACTTGTATTTGCCATAATTTCATTAGAAATAACGCTTCAGTTGCCATAATCGTGAAATTACATAAAATCATTGTAACTAATTTCATTGGTCATAATCGATCAAGTGTCATTATAAATTTAACCCATAAATTTATTTGCTAAATTTATTTGCATTTTTCATTTTCTATAATTTTGTTTTCCTTAAAATGTTTTCACCATAATATTCATTTGCCCATACTAGCACAACAATGCTAGTTGACTAGTTCAGTACAAACGCAATGCAAGTTGACAGTCAGAATTTTCTTTTGGCTCGTCTCGTCGCTCGTTTCGTCATTAAAAAGAAAATCAATCAATCAATCATTATAAAACAGTTGATTATAAACAAAATTATGTGGTTGTTATTTCCACGTACTTAATAAGGATGCAACATGCAAACGAGTATACACAATGCATGCAGCAAGCATGAAGCAAGCATGCAGCAAGTATGCAGCATGCAAGCAAGCATGCAGCATGCAGGCAAGCAAGCAACATGCAGTAGGCATGGTTTCTGTCATGGCTCCGGCGCTGCGGGGCTCAAGCGGGCCCACGCAAGCTTATCGTCGCAGATGTGTCTAACGCTCACCACCGCAGCTTCGGCTTGCAGCCGGCCAGCCTCAGCTGCGGCGGCGAGTGTTACAACCACCTGCTCCTCAACTCTCAGTACTAAAGATTGTTTGCTGTGATAAATCATTTAATTACAGACCGATTAAAGACATTATACCATACGCGTTTCTAAATTATATTAAATGTTGCTTATGTCAAGTATCGATTATGTAATGTGTTACTTATAGAAATGAATGATTCTAGCACATGTTGTTATGGAAACTTATTTTATGGCAAATAAAGGTTGACTAATAAGTTGATATGACAAGCGTTATTAGTATAAATGATAATAGTGCAAGTAAATATATTATGAGGGGGGACGATTATGGAAAAGAATAATAGTACAAATAATTTATGGAAAACAAGGTAATAATACCTTAATTAAGATTGGTAGCTAAAGGTTCTACGCATAAGACGACTTATTACCTCTTTCAGAGCACGATCTATGAGCTTCCTTGCATGGATCTCTTGACCTTGCCCCATAGATATTGACTGGCAAATAATCTCCAATCGCTTGGCAGTCATCTCGATAGACGGCGTCGGATCAGAGCCCATCGCCAAGAAGCCAATCAGTGGAACCAATGGACGAGATTCTGTGACCATTTGCTGGAATAAATGAGAACTTTGTATGAAGTAATTACTTGTTACATTACTTTTACACACTGTAGCCACATTCTTACCTCGTAATTAACTATGACGGCCTCGGAGTATCGAGCGCCCATAGAATGCACCACGTACTTCCTATAACATAACGTGAAGTGTCAGAGCTTATCAGCTGTGAATGGTAACAGCCACAGAGTCACATCACGCGCACTCACAAGCTCTGCGCCAGAGTCCTGTCGGGACACCAGGCGCGCACCACCAGCAGCTTCCTGAACACGTCGAGAGTGTGATAGCCGTCAGGTAACGGCTCTTCTTCAGGCGCTTCCTTGTCAAACCTTCCAAGCAGACCACCAATTAAGTTAATTGAGTTTGTTTTTGTGCCACCTTCCCATGCCTCCAGATTTATTTAATTATGAAACTCACCAAGCCTTCCATCCCTTCTCGTTATTGCAAACTTGAGTCAATATATTCGTGAACTGACGCAAAGCGGACAGTTGGACTAAGTTCAGCCACGACATGTCTGTGACCCACTTGTAAGGTTTGGGAGGACAAGCATTAAGATCCAACGCCGCGCCACCTTCAAAGAGAAAGCAATGTTATTGATTTATAAGGTTTCGTACGCAAATGAAAATAGGATCCTTTAGGGCTTTTGTTCACGGCCGGGGTGAGCACCGGTTTAACCTACACGTACACGTATGATCACGTATCCGGATTCTAGCTAGAATGAAATGCGATTTGCGGTCACATGAACAAGCGCATAGATTGACAAGCTTGACCGTGCGCCGAGGTTAGCCACCACGGCTACCGCGGGCACGGTCTCGCACGGCACGGCAATCGTGCCGCGCTGTACTGAACTCGGCGGTTATGATTGACAAAACAAGTGTATGGACAAGATTAAATTGGTTGGGTACTTTCTCGGGCCGAGCTGGATGATGACGCTTGAGTGATACGTCTGGTAGACACGCAGCCACATTAAATAATGGTGATAAATGATGATCAATGTCTGTTTGTCCTGTTGTCAATAAGCAGACTTGCAAAGAGAAAAAAATATACGTGACACCTTTAATAAACGTCTGAAATTCGTCGAATGTAATGTACTCCTTCTGCAAATCTATTTTCAATGTAAGTAGCACAGTAAACAAGTATTTGTGTTTTTCATAAAAACCACGACTGATGAACTTGAACACGTCAAAAGTCTGAAAAAGAAACATGAAACTTTAGCTTTCTAATCTATACATACAATAATTCTGTAGACGGCGTTTCTGGACATTGAAAATATTTGGAATAAAAATAGTAGGTAGGGGTGTAGGATCACTAACAGAACTCATTTCTACCATTTTTAGAATTTTTGTCTGTGTATGTGCAGGATGTTTTATTATAGCATTACGTGTGAACTATAAAACCAATATGGTTAGATTCAATGCACAAATATTGTGCATAACTAAGAGAAGGTTTTGAATGTTGTGTCATTGTAATTGGTGCTTTCTATCAAAAGTTGTATGAGTGTCTCCGGGTATTTCTATTGTTACAGCATCACGTGTAAATTATAGAACCAATGTGGTTAGATTCTATGCACAAATATTATGTATAACTTAGACGTTTTAGTTTTTGTTTCTTTGTAATCGGTGATCCCTATCAAACGATATTTATGATTTTTTAAAGTGTTCAAGAAGAACTTCTCATCATTATGTAAGAAATATGCGGCATTTATTTAACCAAAATGGTACTAATGACTAAAAAACTTTTAAATCAACTGACCGGTTTTTATAAGGTACTCTAGATTAGTCTACATGACACTGCTTTGAAAGTCTACATAGCTCCATGCTCTCTCCATATGTTTTAAGGTAGCCTTTCGAACTAAGCGTCACAAACGCAGCGTCTATAGCGTCACCAACACGCGGGCATCTGTCAACGCGGTCACAGCGGCACTGTGACGTCACTGACGCCGCGACAGTGACGCTGCGCTCGAATGACGTTCCCTAGAATTTCATACATTTGCATAGAACATCTATCTGTCGCACTGTTGCGGCGTCACAGCCGCGGCGCCAATGACGCCATAGACGCTCAGTTCGAAAGGCTACCTTTAGCAGTTTAACTTCGTGAAACGATAGATGGCGTTGTTAATTTTATTCCATTTTCTGAATCGCGGTGTCAAGTTTTTCCGTGAAAGAACGGCCCTCTGCCGTGTCAGTTGCTTCAAGTTTGGTTTTTAACCGACTTCAAAAAAGGAGGAGGCTATAATTATGTTCGTGTGTATGTATTTTTTTTTTACCGACGGAACGAAAGAAGAGTTCTGAATTCGACGCGTATATTATAATAACTTTTTACGGAAAAGCCCGATAAGCATGTTTTTTTTTTTTGTGAGATCTCAAGGTTGGTCCCATTTAAAATTTGAAAAATCGTGTTTGGTCTCATTGCATGCACTTGATGAGAACTGTAGATCTAGCTGGAGTATGACTGTCATCGAAGGTTTGTCGATGGACACGGAAGGCAGTTGTATGAGGTCCTCAAAAGTTAACAGCAGCTATATTGTTATTGGGCTCATTTAATGCACGCATGCATGCATTGGTGAGAACTTTAAACCTGCCCGGAGTATGACTGTCATCGAAGGTCTGACGATGGAGACGGAAGACAGTTGGAAGGTGTCCCAAACAGTTTACAGCTGTCCGCAACAGCTTTATCGTGTCTCGGCTCATTTCAAGCAGCTAAGTGTGAAGCTTGAGTGTCTAAGGATGAAGACGTAAGGCTGTCGAGGGAAGCTGTTATTTGGAAAAACATAAGTACAATATTTTAGCGATTAATGCAAAAAAATCCGAGAAATCACATTGTTACCGACTTGAATCTATAAGTACTAATATTGTTAAGACAGAAGAGACTGTTTGGTTGGTCGAACGCACTAATTTCAGCAACTACTGGTTCAAATTGAAAAACAAAATAAGTGTTGGATAGCCCATTTATCAAGAAAGGCTAAATAACATCACGCTACAACCAATAGAAGCAGAGCATCAATGAAAAATGTAGCAAAAACAGGGAAAATTGATTCCCTTTGAGGGTCTCTTACGTGCGCTGCGTAAAAGGTTTAAGTTACGCAACAATCAAGTATAACGGAATTGTTAATCATAAAAAGTTGTAAAAAATATCCGCGATAGTATTTTATGTCTATTTTTTAAGGTTGACCACTCTTTCTAACCCTCTCTCTCTCTCTCTCTCTCTCTCTTATGTGACGCAGGCGAAGTTGCGCGGGTCAGCTAGTTACTAATAAAATATAGCCCTATTGACGTCGTTGTATATATAATGTATGTAGGTACTTACTTTTGGTTTTATTTTTTTTTCAATTATATGTAGTCCTATATAGTTGTAGTATTTATATAATGTACAAAATCAATTAGATAAAATGCTAATAAAAGTATTAGAGACTTCTCTGTTTTATGGGATGCGTTTTTATTCCGAATAAAATTAATTTCTTCAAGTAGATGTTTCATCTATCTATATGTTATTGTCAAACTTCGAAGATACGGCGCTTCTAGGTTGGGCAGGTTTGATTAGAAGTCCAAACCAATAGCGTGTTTCGGCCTTTGACCAACGAATTTATGTCCAACGCCGAAACTCAACCAGTGTTTTGCAATGAGGCGCAGTCGACGAAGCCCCTCTGCGCGCGGCTCTTATTTCTGTTTGCAGGGTTTAATCAACCTGTTAACCACCTAACTAACTCAATATGTTATTATTGACTAGCCTTAGTCCTTAAACTCAAATCTAATCAGTTTTTGCAAAAATATCTGGATATAAGTTCAAATGTGAATTATAGAAAATGTTCAATAAATAATAATAAGTACTAATATTATAAAGAAGTAAAATTTGTTTGTATGTAGGGGTAATTTTCGGAACTACCCATCCGATTCCAAAAACTCTTTTACTAACAGGAAGCAACATTATCCCCGAGTGATATAAGCTACATTTAAAACGATCCCGTGTGTTACTTCCATACATAACTGGAGCGAAGCTGCGAGCAAAAGCTAGTACCACATAAAATTAGATAAAATGAAATCATGTCAATAATAAAAAAAAGAGTAATAAATGAAATTAGGTCATGTGATCATTAGAACTTTTGTTATTATTTCAAACGGTACCTAGTCCTCGCAGGAGATGGCGGGACGAGCTGGACAAAACCAACGACCAGTCATGGTCCACATTGGACCTGGATCGAAAAAAAAATTGGAATACATGGGGAGACGCCTTTGCCCAGCAGTGGGATGACACAGGCTAACAGTAACTCCGTATGCCAACTTGCCAACCTAGTTTACTGCTTTTATTTTGTAAGAAGTAAGGTACTTCTAGGTTTGCCGAGTACATCAGTCAAAGGCAGAAATTGGAATCTTTTTTTGGGTTTGCCAAAAGACGTTTGTCAAACCTAGGAATCTAGGAGAAACCAGTCTTTCCGCAAAGAGGCTACTTAAAGATCTTTGACTATATTTAAAAATAAAAAAAATTTAAGTGCCTGTTTGTAATTTCAAAATAACACCTAATGCATATGAAAGTATACGACGTGTTTCCGGACAATATCGATAAACTTCGACCGGTCATTGTACTTATCATTATGAACAACTTTTACTATGGGACCAAAAAAATCTGCTGTTCCATACATTTTGACGAGTTATGCGAACATAATTGTCGGGAACAGCTGATTTTTTACCCCTGCTGGAATTTGGCAGGTCATTGCAAGCTACCCAGTCTATTACGTTGCTTTAGAAGATTCAGTGAATCAGGAATATTGAGCCGCATCGCCTGGTTTTGGATGTTGATGGAGACGCTTTGTGAATGCTTTTGCACGTGTATTTCTAATATGCATATTTCGTCTGTTTAGGGCCTTAGAGACCTGTCCCTTAGCGAATAGTGGAAATAGCGAGAATATTTCATTTTTAATAAAATGATAAAATAATTAAAAAACAAAACGTGTGTACGTTTTGTTTTTTAATTATTTTATCATTTTAAGATGTGTACCAAAGTCTATAACAAAATACGTATTTCTTATACAGTTTGACGTTGTATTTGTATTGAGGGAAGGTTGAGGACTGTTTGGAGTAAGGCGTGATTTTAAGAAGTTATTCCTAATTATCGGGTGCATGCAAGCAAAGGTGCAAGCAACAGCTAACAATATACACATTTTTTTTAATCTCCTTAAACACTTTCATTTGATACCCAACAAGCCATCAATAATTTAATTCATTTTTTTAGTTAATGACTATGTTCTCTAGAGAGCGCCATATCCAATTTAATGTGACGTCACACAGCCTATAACCAGCGGACGCGAGTTCAGAAGTTATAAGTGAACAGATGAACATACAAACATACATACCGGTCAAAATCATAACCATCTTTTTTGCTTCGCCGTAGTCGGGTGAAAATCAATTGGAGCTATTGATTGTACTGACCGCTCATAGATGAAGATGTTGTCTAGATTCACGAGTAGGTAAAGTTTTGACCGAATGGTGGCCAAAGATACGCCAAAGAAATCAGGGCCGTTCAGAAGCGTGTTGGATATATCGTGACAGTCCTGGATGACGGTTGCATAGTACTTGGAAGTGTGGTAGAAAAAAACGGGAGGCCTTCATCCAGAAGTGGGCTAAAATGATGATTGCTAAATGTGGAAGTTAGACAAATTGTGCGCAATTGTGTATCTACATCGATATTGGAAGGGTGAAAGGTGAAAGTCAAGGTTCGCTTAGCTTACTAAATAGTCAATAATGATGCCAATCCTTCTGAATGTGATAGGGCTCGGTTGCGAGCGATCCAGTGAGATATCAAAGCGCTCGAGGAACTGCGCCAGCGATGTCTGGTACATGTTACACACGAGCGACATGTTGCACACCAGGAAGTACAGCACTGAGCCGCGAGTCGCTACTGGACGGTACTCTTCACGTGCCGTGTTTATCTTCAGTTCAGTTTCCTTGGCCACATCTAGTTTCTCTTTCACCTGTAAGAAGCGAGGATAGTTCAGAAAAGATAGTAATAGACATTCGCTGCAATGCGGTTATTAACACGAAGTTTATGTTTTTAGTGGAAGCTGATTTTTTAAAACGTGATTTTTAAATAAGTCCATAGTTACTTCGGTAGCCGTAGCTTTGGTGACGTTAAGCACTTGAATAAGCGACACATCTTCGACAAGCGAGCCCTGTATAGTGGTTAACTTGTGCAGCAGATTGGCTTCCAACTCCTGCATCTTCCGGCGGTTGGCGGTCACGTCCATGATTAGTTGCGTTCGTTCCGCTTCCATCTCCGCCTTCTCAGTTAAGATCACGCGGCCAAGTAGCTGATCTTCTAGGCCTAAGGAATTAATTGAAACAAATAATAAAGCTTTTAGAAGAGAAAGTCAAACCTTGTAGCAGTTAGATATGTATTAAAAACAAAACTTACTACAACAAACACACAAAAAACAAAATTCACAAAATTCACTTTCAAAAGAAAAGTTCGTAACTACTATTAAAGTCAGAATAGATAGCTCTCAATTTGAAGTCGTCATAATAATTATTATTAGGTTTCTTGATATTGTCTTTTTAATTTTTGGTATTTGTTAAAATATCTATTAGTTTATTTTATCTGTATATGTGTATTAGTATCAATCTAAATCTGAATTCAAATTTTTTTTAGACATTACTTTGTACCCTATCACTATGTTTTCCTATTTAACCCAAAGGTTGACTGGTAGAGAATGCCTTGTGGCATTAAGTCCGCCTATGTACCACTATTGTACATGAAGTTTAAATAAATAAATAAATAAATAAATAAAACTTCCTTAGGCAGTATCTGTCATACCACAAACCATAAAACAAAAGAATACAAGGTATAAACGGACCCTTCACGAAGCCGTCAACCAAGCGTTCTGTTCTGTACATCAAACTAAGTAACTCTACGCAAAAAATATTGTTGGGAAACGACTTTTTCTTGGGGTGAAAAATCACGTTTTACGGTAAAACTTAATGTAACGCACTCAAAACACTGTGCTGATGGACGCTTTTAATGGTAAACGGGTTATGGAAGTATACAAAGTAAAGTTAAGACCTTAAAAACTAGTATTTGAGAACTTTGACCTCCAATTTCTCTGTAACTCGTTGGTTCCCACTTCCCAGGTGTGGTCCAGAACAAAAAAAAATCGCAATGACGGAGAGAACAGGTGGCCTTTCGGCTTCGTTAAGAGTCTATATACACCCTTAATAATAATTATATAGAATAAGCAATGGTACCTTGCATTGTCACAGTAAAGTCTATTATTGATGTTCTAGCCGAAATCTCAGGCGTGTAAGCAGGGTTAGGTAGTTTTGTCGTTATGTATATTCTGTGACCATAAGTCACGTCTATTTCCTTGTCTCCTAATTTCACCTAAAATCAATTGACGTAAGTAATCTTAAAACGTAGTTTTTTAGACGTGAGCTTAGTTTTAAGTCCATTTACATAAACAATAACATTACCAAATATAAGACACATAAAATATATTAATTAAAATAAACATGTTAAACACGTTGTCCTCAACACATCAATTCAGCGTCATCTCTTTTCTCTGTGTGTTTGCTCTCTTCTAACTTCTGAGAGAGTCCCTCAATGTCCCAGCTTATGTCTCTTTTTCAAGGTTCATCAAACGTTCGTTTCAATAGCGTCCGCTCCGGACATTGTAAATTAGAACCAATATTGAGTGTCCTTTAACGTAAAGGTGCCAAGACTTTGTAGGCTAATAACACATTATCTAAGACACCAATTTTGACATCTGTGATTCTCTTGCAAATTAAAAAAAATGCTTCAAAAAATTATCTATTTGTTTTTATTTTTTAAAATTTTCTAATTGCTCCTATGACATTGTTATTTTTCCCAATTTCATTACTAAATGTCTTTTGATTTTATTTTTATAAATGCTACTACCTTCATCTGTTAGCGAAGTAGACACAATAGTTAAACCATGGCGTCTGACCGATTCGGTCGGGCTTCACAGACGAAGGGAATAACTTTGTTAGCTTAGTTTACACTTTATTATGCATGCTGTGGTCTCCTGTAAGTTAAGGAGAACACCTACGTGATACTTTTGTCGTCGATTACTTATTTCATGTGTTTGTACATCCTTTGTTGGAGATCCTAAATAAATAAATAAAGGTGAACAGTCAAACGAACACGTTTAATTAATTACCTGGTAATTTAACGTGGTCGTTTGACGGTTGATTGATCTCACCCGGAGATTCTTAGCTCCCCAGACTCCAGGGTCATGCCTGCACCATGCTTATCTTGGGTTATAATACGATATTTAAATGATTTAAATGAAGAATTATGCACATTATTGATGTATTACCTTGAATGTAGAGCCAATTTTAATGTAATTTTTCTCCAAAACATTATCGAGTACAGGATCTAACTCTTCAGCAACGTCTTCTATTAACATAGGTCTTCCTAAAGATACGCAGTCTTCTATATGATTCCTGAAATCGAAATTTCTGAAGTAAAAATATGGCTACATTATCAGAATCGTATGTCGATCGAGCCTTTTCGACAGTTGTCGTTTGAATTTCGTTTCATCGTCAAATCCTCGGACACAAGAAATCCACGGCTGGGCACAGACCTCCTCCTACCCTCTACGAACGGCCACCTTGGGCTGTCCACCTCCAGCCGATTTTCTCGATACCGAAAACTTGTTTAGTGACTTGCAATATAATGTACATAGCTAACCTGAAATACTTGTGGTTCAAGGTGGTAACGATTAAGTCGTTCTCTTTCTCTGTATTTTTGATCCAGATCTTTCCCTGCGTCTGCGGGTCGACGAGTAACGGGAATCGAGAAGCTTTAGTGACAATTATACCGTTTTGTATGGACAATTCATCTGTTGGCAACCCGCATAAGTTCCATTCGCCAATCTACAAAAAATATGGAAAACACTCACAATCTGTACGAAAATGGCATGCTCAAACATCATCAATGCACTTAATTATAAAATGAAATATCCATAAAGCAAAATGTGAGGTGCTATACCTAGAAAAGAGCAATAGGTACCAACGGAATAAAAATCCGAAACCGCTTTTTAGGGTTCCGTAGCGAAATGGCTACAGGATGATTTCTACCAAACGACTCGCATCGCATTAAATCGGGACGGATTTTACAATTTCTTAAAGATATTAAATCGTGTAGGTACACTGTATTTAAAGTCTCTATTACCAAGGCTCAGTGGTTTAGGCGTGAAAAGGTAACAAACGAACAAACTTGCTTTCGCATTTATAATATTACTTAGGACTAGGATAGCACCCATGAATGAGCTTTCAACCAGTGAAGCATTTTTTTAAAATTGGATCAATAGTTCCAGAGATTAACTAATATACTATTAGTACTAACTATTTTCCCGAGACTTCGTCCGCAAAAGTTGTGATAGCTCGGTTATTATATTTGTATCATCCTTGATAGGATGATATAAATATAGTAGTAGCACCTAGTACATTATGGTACAAGTGTGTAATGTTGGTGATTACCGCTGAGGCGTCATTGAGACCCGAGCCGTTAGGTGAGGGTCTTAAGAGAGCCGAAGACGGTAATCATCAATACACGTGTATCATACGACGTTTTTCAACCCACTTGTGAAAATAATTTAAAAAAAAACATCTTAGTATAGAAACTATTTTAGGAACAAAGCAACTCAACCAATAAAATAAAAAAAACCCTATAACTCACTTGTGAATAATATAATAGCAATGAAAAAGTCACAGTTTGATGTACAAAGTTGCATGAAATGAGCAAGCAATAGGTACATTAATTTATTTGTACTATTGAACACGATCTTTTTTGTATCGAAACTTTTTTAAGAACAAAGCAACTCAACCAATAAAATAAAATAAAAAAACCCTATTACTCACTTGTGAATAATAGCAATGAAAAAGTCACTGTTTGATTTCAAGTGTCATTATGAGGAGAAATTAGAGCCTTTCTATGAGCGTGCAAGCGTAAGTGTGTTGAAAATATAATTTATAACCTATAACGCCCACGAATAATGTAGCTTTCTACCAGTGAAAGTATTTTTAAAATTGGATCACTAATGATCCAATTTTAAAAATACTTCCGGGGATTACACCCTACATACAAACAATGTTTCCCTCTTTTAAATATTAGTATATAAAGTATAATATACAGGTGTAGATGAGCGTTAAAATATTGTTATTATATTATTTTGTGCTACGGAACCCTGTGTGTGCGAGTCCGACTCGCATTCTTCTGACGATACCTCATTTGTTAAATTAAGTATGAGAAGTTGTTAAGGCGACTACAGGAGCTAAATTAGCAACTCTATTTGTGGCGGTTCAGACTTCATTTGAAATACTGTTAGAATAAAGTCCTAATCAGCTTGCACTACAAAGTGGTTGTTACGTCAGTCACTGCGGGCCGAATAATGGGAAATGAGTGTTTTTTTGCGATTTATAAAAAAAATCTATTGATTGGACCAAAACAATAAAACACTATCATGCTACGAGTAATATGTTGCTTGTAGAATTATTTTCCAGAAACTCAGAATGATCGCATGTATTTTAGAATGGTCTTTAATCGTTAAAATATTTTTTTAAATTAGTTGTATTATGTTTTCAAAACATTATCATTCTAGCATTTATATCCTGAAGAATATATGTTTTCTGGTTTTGTTTATTGCATCATGAATCATGTGCTTTTTTGCATTATAAAACTCGCGTTTAGATCCTGTAGTCCCCTTAAGTTACGCGGGAACAGATGAACATTATACACAACACACGGGCTGCCGTAGTCGGGTATTAACACATCAAGGAACACTAACTTGGAAATTGCTATCTCAAGCATGGAAATAGGTTTGATTTTTAAATATACATACCGTGGCAGTGTCAGTAAGTGAATCTGTTATATTTAAATTCATCGACACGGGAATTTTCCTTCGCAACAATTCAGTAATCCAGCCGTTGATCAGCAATGAACGAAACTCTTGATTGAAAGGTCCAGAGTACGACAAAAACCTAAAATAATATTGCCAGGATTTTAACACTGTTTAGGTTAGCATAAAGTAAAACTACATGAATCGCAATCTTTAAGTCAGCTCGACTCATGACGTATGTGCGCACCCGGTCAGCATTAGTATATCGCCGACCAGACGCTCGATCTCAGACTTGAAGAGCGCAGATTGCTCAGTCCAGCGGACGCGCTCTCCGCTCAGCCCATTGATGAGCGCGGTGGCGGCATCCATTTTCTGCTGGCACTTGGCTGCGTCATCCAGCACCGCCTGCTTCAACGTCATCGCCTCGTCGAACTGTCTCTGCACGTGCGCCAACTCGCGCTGCAGGAGAAATCGCACTTATTACTATGAGTGCTCTTGTGACGTCACTCGTGTATCCAGAGCTAGGTGCGCACCTCTTTGGCTTCGAGCTGTGCCTCAGCAGCCTCCAACTCCCTCTTGGCAGCTTGATACTTGCCCTGCATCACTGCCAAGTTCGCCTTTAGCGGCAACACGTCCTTATTCACCGAATAGAACAGCGCCATGGCTATGGTCCACGATATCAGTCCAGCCACGTTACCGCAAGCTACTTTCGCCGCCTCAAACGTGTACTGACTATAAAATAAGAATCTTGTTAATATCGAAAAACAAAATAAAAACCACCAAACACAATCACCATCATCAACAGCCCGATCATTACCCACTGCTGGGTATAGGCCTCTCTTTGCATGCAACATACATGTAAATATGAACTAATAATGGGTATACATATAAGTATTCCTGTTTTAAAAACGATCATTAAGTTATCAGAAAATAGATTTACGCAACAGACGCATAGAAGTAGAACTAAATGTTGAGACTCCACCACTACATTTACTCAATACTCAATACTTTATTGCATTCCACATGTAGGTACTTAGGTGGTAAAATTATTATTAGATCACATGGACCCTGTCGGGCACAGCGATGTAAGTTAGGAGAGAGGAAGCATTTATAAATTCTCAACAAATAACATTATAATTATTTCTTGAGTACTTTCTGGGATAAATTAATTAATAGTATAAAATTATTATTAGTTATGTATGTCTAATGTATAATTATAATAGCAGCTTATTTATTAGCATAAAGCATATAATTATTAGCATAAATTATAAATTAACAGTATAAAATTATTATTAGATAGGCGTAATTATTAATTATTCATAATATATTATTATAAAATATTAATTAATACTATAAAATACATAAATCAATGGTATATAATATAGACAGGTATTAATTGAGAGGTTTATGAGTTAGTAAATCAAACAAAATTTTAAGAATTGTTTTATTTAGTTTTTTGACTATTAAAGGAATATCCCACCACCGGCGGCGCGAGTGTTACAAACACCTGCTCCTCAACTCGCGGGCCGCCTCGCCCCTCCGCGCCTACGCGATTCTAAATAACACTCTAGGGGTAGGGCAGACAAGACTGCGTGGAGTCGGATTTACAGCGATTCGTTTCTGTCACTAAAATCTAACTTATAGAAAATGTTATAGGACTAACAATGTATAAATTAACGTTCGGAATAATACTCATAATATAATACAATACTTAGAACATACGACTTTATGTCATGTAAATTTAGAAGATTCTAATCATAGTACTCATATACGAAAATCATAGTACTAAAATCATCAAAAGTACTAAAGATTGTTTGCTGCAATAAATCATATATTGTTATGACAGACCAATGACATTATACAATTAACGTTTATAAATTATATTAAATGTTGCTTGTCAAGTATCGATTATGTAATGTGTTACCTACTTAAAGAAACTAATTATTATAACACATGTTATTATGGAAACTTATTTTATGGCAAATAAAAGTTATGACTAATAAGTTGATATGACAAGCGTTATTAGTGTAAATGATAATAGTGCAAGTAAATATTATGAGGGGGACGATTATGGAAAACAATAATATTACAAATTATTTTATGGAAAACAAGGTATTACCGTGTGTAATATATGGCATAATAACAAATAGTATAATCATTTTCACTTGAAATAACGTTCACATGATATAATTTTCATATGCTATAAAAACAAATAACCTAATTTCATGTGATCTGATGTTGATGTTGCATTTCATACAAACTTCTTTTACTCTAATAACATTTAGTATAACGTTCATTTCATATATTTTTCAATTTGTCAGGCTCGCCCGCGCACGCCCCCTGTGTGACGTGTTTCTTTTTAACGGAACGACGCGCGCGCATCGCGTATCGTAAATCGACAAGACGAACGTAGTAAAGTGTGCAACTTGTAACCTCGTGATTGATGAAATGTTAGCCTACATACAGAACAAAGTGTCTGTGAGAGATGAGGTCACGTTAGTTCGAGTTTGTAGATCATCATTCTCTAAAGAAGAAATTGAAAAATCTAAATGATTGTTGTTCGAGTCTGTGCCTGGGAATAAAATAAAACGTAAAAATAAGGGCAAGGAGGAACGAGACCTGGCTGATTTAGTGCAGGTCTTTAAATCGAAGGAACCGGATCTTTTTCCGATTTATTTCGCCAGGGAATTAGAACGTCTTCCTCCAGTGCTGTTGAAAACTGGACTGCACGAAACTACTTAAGGATTTACTCTTAGTTCAAGAAGAAGTGAAGAATATTAAGTCTACATAATTATGTTTCGCGAGTTCAGTTCGATTAATTAAAGTCTGAACAAATGAAATATGACTCTTTGGCTATGTGGGGACGTCAGCTGTGGATACTACGGCGGGCACGCTTGTAGGCCGGCCGTATGGAGGAGTGGCAATATTGTGGAAGAAGAGTGTTCTACAGAATGTGTCTATAGTGCAGTGTGCCATTAAAGTGAAGTTAGGGCAAAGGTCTTTTTTAGTGTTTAGCATTTATATGCCTACCGATTGTGTTGTGAACCTACCGGAGACGTATAGCTTTATAAGTGACGCGAACGGGTCTAGACGCTGGTTAGACCACTATCTAGCTACGGAGTCGGCTATGCGAACGGTTGTTAATGTAGAAATTAAGTACGATGTCATGTGGTCGGATCACTTTCCTTTGTTTATGTGGTGTAATTTAAATAGTATTAAACCTAAAATAGCATGTAATAATATCGATCCGTGTACGTTGGGGCGAGAGAACATCTGAACAAATTGCACTATATCATAGGTTATGTAATGAACGATTAAATTTAATAGACTTTCCGAGTGATTTAAGTAACTGTTGTGATTTCTCTTGCGTTGATGTGGAACTGTATATTATGAACAAAATGTATGACGAAATTGTAGTCATCTTAGGCCAAGCAGCTAATGACAGTTACTCTGGTAGTAATAGTATACGTAAGTAGTACTGTAGTAGGTTGGAACAGACATGTCAGTAGTGCTCACCGGGAGGCCAGGTCTAAGTTCCAGTCATGGATACTGTGTGGCAGACCGAAGTCGGATCGTATTTGGAATGAAATGCAAGAAAGCCGTAAAATCATTAAAAGCCAGTTAAAGTGGTGTCAAAATAACAGTGAGCAACTCAAAATAGACATTCTGGCAACGCATCACGCCAAACATGATTTTCGGAGATTTTGGAAGTCCACTAATAAAGTAAACAGAAGGCCAAGCTTGCCTGTGAGCGTTGGTGGCATCACTGATCCAAACAACATAGCTGAAATGTTCAAAAGCAATTTCATGGTATCTTCACCATTGGGACCATCGCGGTCGGGACTTGAAGGTGTTACTCGGGGGCAGGAGCTCAGTGTAAGGTTTACGGCCAAAGATGTTGACCCGAGGGAAGTCTCCTGGCCACGATTTGAGTATCGAGCATCTTAAATATGCTGGCGTCCATCTTCCAAGGGTTCTGGCTATGTTTTACTCCCTGTGTCTAGGACATTCATACCTACCTCCAGCTATGATGCAGACCGTGGTGGTACCGATCGTAAAAAGTAAGACTGGTGATATAAGCGACGATCTCTCTGGCTACAATTCTGTCTAAGGTGCTTGACAGTCTTTTTAACACACTGATGAGTGGCTGTCTCAAGCTACATGACAATCAATTAGGTTTCAAATCGGGACTCTCCACTGAGACAGCTATTCTGTGTTTGAAGCAGACTGTCAAGTATTATACTGATCGCAAAACACCAGTCTATGCTTGCTTCCTCGACCTTACGAAAGCGTTTGACCTGGTTTCTTATGATATCCTCTGGGATAAACTTTACGACACATCCCTGCCAAGCGATTGCATTCGTATTCTCAAATATTGGTACGGGAATCAGGTCAACGTAGTTCGATGGTCGGGGACGCTGTTTGAACCATACAGGTTGAAGTGCGGGGTGAGGTAAGGGGGGTTGACCTCGCCCAACGCTCTTCAAACTTTATGTAAACGCACTCATCGAGAGGCTGAGAAGCACGCATGTCGGATGTCATGTTGGTGGAGTTTGTGTAAACAACATTAGCTATGCGGATGACATGATGCTGTCGAGCGCCTCGGTCTGTGGCCTGTCTAAGCTGCTCGGCATTTGTGAGGAATATGCTCTCAGTCATGGCCTGCTCTATAACACCAAGAAAAGTCAATGTATGTTTTTCCGGGCCAGGGGTAAATGTCCAGAAAGTATCCCTAGCATCAAGTTAAATAATGTACCGCTAAAGATGGTCGACACCTTCAAATACCTTGGTCATCTGGTGACCTCTGACCTGAGAGACGATTCAGACATAGAGCTGGAACGTAGGGCGTTGTCTGTGAGCTAGAGCGAACATGATAGCTCGCAGGTTTGCACGATGTTCGAAAGAAGCAAAAAACACTCTTTTCAGAGCCTATTGCACCTGTTTTTATTCGAGCGCCCTGTGGGCTAACTATACTCAAAAACAGCACAGCGCCCTACGAGTCCAATTCAACAATGCCTACAGGATGTTGTTGGGGTTGCCTCGGTACTGCAGTGCGTCGGGGATGTTCGCCGAGTCACGCAATGACTGCTTCTATGCGACGATGCGGAAACGGTGCACATCCTTGGTGCGCAGGGTCCGCGCCAGCTCCAACACTATCTTGAGGATGTTGGCTGTGAGGTTCGACTGTCACTACTTTAACCATTGTTGTATGCTTAATATAGTGACAATAGCAAGAAAATGAAATAATCATAACACATTAATGTTCATTATGTCCCTGTTTTCTATTTTACGATATTAATAAATGATAATTATTAAATATTTTTTATATATGAGTTATTATTTTTACATTTATGATTATTTCTAATTTTAATTTGTTGACTGCCAATTTAATTGTTAAGTAATAAGTAGTGAAGGTGTGTGTTGTGTTTTGTCTTATTTTATTTTTCTAATGATTTTTATTTGCGTATTTTTTAATTTCAATGGTATTGTATGATCCAACTGTTGATTGAAATAAAGAGAATTGTATTGAATTGAATAATATTCTTTTAAAATAACGTTCAGTTGATCTAATTTTCATTTGACATAATTTTCATATTTACCCTTTTTCGGTCAAAATTCTGTAATGAATAAGTAAAATCAGGAAACATTATACTGTTATAAACTCATCTAACCCAAATGATTCACCAACAATCGAGGAGCACGAAAATGTCAGGCGTTTTTATTCCAATCAGTTTTTGCAAAAATACACAAAAGAAAAGTAGACGTTTCAAAATTATGTTATTGTTACTATAGATTTTTAATATTATACTTACTTAATATTAGTTCAAATGTTCATTATGTAAAATGTTATTTAAACCATATAAAATTAGGTAAACTAAAATTATATCAATAATTAATTATATCATTTCATCGTAATACTTAAAAAATTATACCTATCAAATGGTACGCTCCCCATCCACACCGCATGTTGAGGTAACATTCTATAACAATGTTATTGTTACCACGTGTTGACTGTTTTCAAAAGCAACATTACTTAACATAATATACTAACACGGCAACATATAATAACAATAAACAACACTTGGAAACGCTGCTCTACAAAAAGTAACTACGGCGTGGATGCAGCGTTAAACAAAAAATTGACAAATTGTCGTATTGTCACCCGTCGCCTGTCATTGTCGCGTTTGTTAAACAGGCCCCTGGGTCTACACACAGGGACGAGATATTGTAAGACAGAAATCTGGGTTTCGCTTTTCGACGGGCATCAGGACTTACAAAAATATAAAAGCACTTGCAACATTGTAAAGTCTGTTTTTTAATCTCGTAGACTAAATTGACACATGCAAATGTCAAATTTACAAATAATGTTGCCAGCTCTTTTGTGCAGTGTTGTACCTACGATACCGGTTTGTTGAATCGTAACTTTTTATCTCTAATAGACGAATTTAATTTTCATTCAAAGTTTTATATTTAAAATTCACGTACGTACACACGGCTGCACGACGTGCTACAAACTGCCTGGGAAATCTGACCACGCAACGCCATGCGTAATCCGACCATGGCCTGCAGTCTCGACATAAGATAGCGATTCGATCGCAAACTGACAGTCGCTAAATATTAATGAACAAAATTGCTTACCAAAACGATGAAAACGACAAATGCAAGGCTTCATTTTATATTTTGTTACATTTTATAATTTTTATATTGTTCTTCAATGTTTATACGATCACAATTTAATGACTTTTGGTAGTCTCTACTGTCAAAGTTATCGAGTGTCATCGCAACTTAACGATTATAATCGCTAAGATGACATTTCCTTGCGACCGTTTTTGACAGCCCGCTAGGTCATCGCTACGATCGTTAGCATTGGTTTTATAGATTGTTTGAAATAAAAAATACAATAAATAAATTGGAATATTGCTGTAGCGAATTTAGCATAGAATACGGACGTGATATGATATTGGTTTCGTGGATGACGGTCTATTAATATTCGAAGCGAAAAAGGGACTAGATGATTACCACAAGGAGATGACTTCTGATATATACGAAAACTGGTTAAAAAATATTTTTCCGAAATTAAAAGAAAACGCAGTACTTGTAATAGATAATGCTCCATATCACACTAGGAAACTGGAATCGTTACCTACTTCTAGTTGGCGAAAAGGGCAAATCCAAGATTGGCTAAAATAAAAAAATATTTCATATGACGAGACAATGTTAAAGCCCGAATTAAATGAAAGCACAAAAAAGCCCATGAAAGGTATGTCGTCGACGAGATGGCTGCTGAACGGGGTGTCACTTTTTGCGACTTCCCCCTTACCACTGCGAGCTAAACCCGATTGAGTTGGTCTGGGCTCAAGTAAAGGGGCATGTCGCTAAAAATAATAAAACATTCAAAATGAATGAAGTACGAAGCCTTTTTGAAGAAGGGCTTCGTCAAGTGACCCCGCAGCGGTGGAAAGACTGTGTAGTCCATGTAATTAAAATTGAAGATGAAATGTGTCATCTGGGCCATATAACCGACGACATTACTGATAGGTTTATCATAGAAGTAGGTGGCGATTCTGATGATTCAGAATATTCCTCAGACATGGAGTCATTATCTGAATCAGATTAACGCGAATACCTGTAATTAAGTTATGTAATTAAAAATATATGATTAACATTATTAATTTTGTATTATTACGTTTTAAATAAGTACCTACACATTATTTCAGGATAAACACATTATTTCAGGATAACTTATTGTAAAAAAACGATACTTGATTTAATTAACGCTAGGTTTCGGTTGTGCCACATCAATCACTATTTAAGAATTGCAATAAACTGACAACACTCGTAATGTCAGTTTAGTCTACGAGATTAAAAAACAGACTATAGGTATAATGCGGTTATAAGAACTCCGCTTAAGTATAATGCTGTCACATGGGCTCCGCTCCGTCTTTTATATTAAACTTTATCGACTTCAGAATTGGGTCTGTATCTAAAACACTACACAAAAAACTATTGAAGACAATAGGCGAGACGACAAAAAAAAACTAATTAGTCCGTCAGTTAGATTATCAAAAAATATTTGACCCGTGTTTTTTCTTTTGTTACGTAAAATTGACGAAGATATGACGCTTCTAGAATTATCAATACGTCACGCCTAGGGATAAATTTTCCTAGTTCTGACGTCACGAGCCCCCACTCCCAAGTTTTGATGCGTTTTATCTTTGATGATATTCATTGATTTACAAAAACAAAAAATACGTGTCCATTAATTTCCAATACTTTAACTGACGGACTAAATAGATTTGCATTTTTTTGATACTGTCGACATGCCTATTCACGTGTACCTAAAAAATAAAGAACAAACAAACATATTTAAATAAACATACGGGAATTGGAAGTAAGGTTGCAGCAAATCGATCATTTCAGCATTTATTTCATCTTTCGGATAGTTCTTTAAGTTACTCAAGAATCTTGCATCCGCCATGACCTAAAGACAGACAAATGTTGGTTAAAAAACAAATCTAAAGTTCTCATCAAAAACATCGAAACACTACTGCAAGTACAAGTAGGCGGCATTTAAATAGAAAAGAGGATTGATATCATTAATAAAATACGCCAGTAAATAGCTGGCAGTTTAGTTAGTCTACACAATGGTGTACCACAATTCCAAATTTGAATTTAAATTTTCGAATGTTCATTCGATAAATGAAATAAAACCAGCTAAACCATTAAACCAGCTCGGTGAAGGTCGTTGCGGTCGTTGCGGTCGCTGGCGATACTAATAGTTTTCGTTTCGTTTGTAAATTGTACATAAATTTTCATGTACATAGTTTACACGTAACTCCCGAGTTTTTATTCCTGCTCTCTAATCAACTATCGCCCCGGTTGCTCAGCACCTTCCATATATTTATTATCAAGCGTATACATAGGACAGTTGATAGCCGATAAGCCTACTTCAGAGCGTCTCGCATCCAGCGGATCCCTGCAACCTTCACCAGGGTTAAGCTTAAAGTAAATAATGATTAACACACCTTCAAAGATTCTGTCCAAGAAGCGGTTAAACAATTTTTTTCTGGATCAGGTTTAATGGGGTCTATTCGCTTCCTAAAAAGCAAAATGACAGCATCCATAATGAGCGTGATGAGATGAGGTGGTTTGCCAAGTTTCCTGACGGTGGCGATATCGGCAGCGTTGATAGTCTGCAACAGAGCAGTGCATAGTGCCGTCAGCAAAGTGGCAATAAACAAGCCAATAAACAAGACCGGTGGATGCACCTGTAGTGCCGCCTCGGCAGCGTCTAGTGCGGGCTTAGCATCGGCAAGCTTCTCCTCAGCCACGGCGGTCTCGGCTGCGATCACGCTAACAAGCTTCACGGCGCGGTCCTTCACCTCCAATACCTCCGCTTTGACAACCTCGGCTGCTGCCTGCGAGTCTGCCACAGCCGCCAGCACCTACAACAGCACACTCACCGTTACACAAACTGCTATCAACTAGCATAAAAACATAATATACAGATTTAGGCTGCATTTCCACCAAAGATGTGCGAGGAATTCATTTAATTATTTAAATTTCATGTACGATAGTGGTACATAGGTAGACTTAATGCCACAAGGAATTCTCTACAAGTCAACCTTTGGGTTAAAAATCAGGAAACCACTAGCTAACCAGCAACTACCTAGGAATGTGTTTGTTACGAACCAATAAAACACTTCATTTACCTAGCCACGCTCAGTGCAGCTCAGTACAGCTCAGCGGAGCGCGGTTTTTGTACCTACAAATCAAGGGAAAAATGTGTGCGAGGGATATGTTGCGAGGGATGTGTTGCGAGGGATGTGTTGCGAGGAATGTTTGCTAGGGACGGACACGAGCAAAAAAAATAGCAGTCACTCGACGATGTGGTTATCGCTCGCATCTGAAATGAGCCCGCTACGCATCCTCGCTAAGCCCAGCTACCTCGCATATCCCTGGTGGAAACGCAGCCTTATAATGGGGAAATCCAAATATATAAGAAATAACAGCAAAATTTATTTGGCGTGAATTATACAGAAACGGTGTAAGGCGAAGGCGCAGCGCAGGCGCTGCGCAGGCGCTGCGCAGGCATGATACCGCTTCAAAAGGGTTTTCATCCTAATAATATTATAAATTCGAAAGTTTGTGAATATGGATGTATGGATGTTTGTTACTCAATAACGCAAAAAATACTGAACGGGTTTGGATGAAACTTGCACACAGATAGTTTATAACCTGGATTAACACATAGGACTTTTTATCCCGGTAGTAAGATCCCATGGGACAATTAACAAACTTCACGCGGGCGAAGCCGCTGGCAGAAGCTAGTACAAAATAAACGAAGGCGACGTGTCGTAAATTACTCAAGCGGCGCGGCGCAGGCACGTCTTTCGTATTTCGTTTCTTTATCTTGTTCCATGCTTGCGCTGCGCCGGCGCCGTGCCTTCACCTTGCGCCGCTCCTGTATAATTTACGCCTTACACACCAGACAAACATCACACTTGCCGAAAAGAATTATATGTATAACAAAATAATTTTCATGAAAACGAACCAATATTTCCACGAAAGAAGAAAAATACTTTCTAAGAAAATTGCCTGGTATTTCTTATACGGGTACATTCGGATGTTCCCATACTGTTCTCAAAACCACTATGTACATAACATTTACTCAAATTATACGATTCAAACCTCTTCCGCATTAGCTGTGGCTTCCTTAATTTCCTGATCTTTTATTTCCAACTCTTTCTTTAAGACATCAACACTAGCAGCAGCTTCAACCAATTTGCTCAGACCGGTAGTCATTCTAAAAAAGGTTTTAAATGTAAAAATTAATGGAAGCAGTGCAGCGGCGAATTTAATTGGTTATTTTGGTCAGATAAATGAAATTCGTGCCCCAGTGTGCAGTCTCTTTACTTCATAGTTAATTATTGTACGGAAAATAAAGGCGCCATCAACACATCCGGAAATTAACAAGAATATGCGCATTTGGTTGATTGCACACTAACTCATTTTTTTTAAATTATGCTGGTCTGATAGATCAAACACCCCTTTTTTTGGTCGGGGTAAAAATAGCCAGGTACCAGGGTACACTCAGTCCCAAAAAGATGTATACCCACGGACAAGTAACAATTTTATTGTAAACAACTTTTGTCCCAATATTCAGTTTGACCTTAAGGTAACGACGGCTCTACATCGGCGTGAATACCGAATATGGTATTATTATTAACTGGACGAGCATGTTTCGCTCTGGAACGCTTAGCGCAAACGCTCCCACGTAAAATGATGAGAGGGTGTAACTTCGCGTTGGCACACCCGGTTCACCAGTATGGTATTGAGTTCTGGGGCCGAGCTGCCGATTGGGAGCGAGCCTTTAGGTTGCACAAGCGTGCCGTGAGAGCCATCACGCGATCACAATGGGATACCACCGCAACGACCACTTTTCAAACGGCTATAGTGATATTACAGGCGGCGGTATACGTTAGGCAAACGAATACAGTAAATGCGGAAATATGCATAATTATTGTACTCGTGGTAAAAACAGGCTAGCTAGCTACCACACACCCTATCTAAATCTGGAAAGTTAATTCATGTTAATGGGTCCATCAGTATACAACCGGCTAACGGATAATATCTTGAGCGCGACGTGTGACAATGCTTTTAAAGCTAAACTCAAAGGCTGGCTAATCGACCAGGCCAGACCAGATTAATTGACCTAAAAGAATGGTTATAGCTGTTTTGAAATGTGTATTGTTTCAATTAGTCTGTTTATCAGGTGTTCTTAATTTAATTATTTTTATTTATAATAATTTTAATTTACGATGCTTTAAATTTAAATTTTGTGTTTGATGCTCTTTATAATAATGTATTAATGATTTGTGTTTTTACTTTATTATAAAATTTGACCTGTAATTCATGATAATATTAATATAATAAACTAAACGAATTTAATAATTAATAATATAATAATACATAATTAAATTATCTGGAAAGATGTGTGAACAGTTTTTCTGGTGAGTTAATACTTTGGCAAAGATGACTTACGGAGTTACGGCCATTTTCAACAACTTACTGTTCGGGTTCGGTAGGTTGCTATCTCTGTCTGTTTGACATTTTGCTGACCGATGGTTAGAAACAAAACGTCACAGAAAAGCTTTCTTTGATTTTTCTATGAATAAAGTGACACGTGGGTGACGCGGATAAGATATTTCAAGCTTACTTTGTTTATAGAAACACCGATAGTTACGATACGTGGCATATTGACTGACAGTTATACGTAAGTAAGACAAAGAAAACGGACCTACAAGCTCTTTTCCCAAGCTAATCATGCGTATGCTCAATAGGATTGAGATCGACGGATTGAGCAGGCCGGTCTAATAATACCGTGATATTGTGTTCGCTGAATAAATTTTTCGTTGGTCTTTCGGTGTGTGCACTGGCGCATTATTTATCCAAAGATCTTGGGTAATACTAAGTAAACCCGAATGAACCTAAATTTATTTCTTCTTCTAGTATTACTCGTAACATAGTTCAACTATTGTACCTTCTAGCCATTTCTGCTATATTTACATGTTTTTCTTTATAAAGCACTTTGTAGCCTTCAAGGAAAGATAGATACGACTTGGGAGTGACGTGCGTTTGTCTCCTAAATCGGTCGTAGTATTCTACGCACGTATCTGCTACGTTATCCTGCACCATGCCCATTATCTCAATCAACTGCACCTTGGTTTCCTCTGAACACACCACCTAGAAGATGATATTTCGTGACCAATCAACAATTCGTTACAAAAATAGAAGTCGCGTTTAAAAAAACATCGATTGTATCATCATCATCACTATCATCATTTCAGCCGAAGGACGTCCACTGTTGGACATAGGCCTCTCTGAAGTGTCACCATCTCCACATAGACCAGTCCCGTGCGACTCGCATCCAGTGCATCCCCGCAACCTTCACGGTCATCGGTCCACCTAGTGGAGGCCTCCCAACGCGACGTCGTCCAGTTCGCGTTCGTCACTCCAGAACTTTTCGCCGCATCGGCCATTTGTTCTGTGAGCAATGTGCCCTGCCTACTGCCACTTAAGTTTGGCAGTTCTTTGGGCAACGTCAGTAACCTTGGTTCTCTTACAGATGTCTTCATTTCAAAGAGATTGTATAGTGAAAGTGTTTTATTTATTGTGTGTCTGTCGTGAAAAAAAAAACAACGACCAGGTGTGCTCAACGTACCACTAGGGGATTTACTTGGATTTAAGTGGATCTGCCCACTATACCCTGGAGGTATGGTGGGCAGATCCCAGGTATAGCTAAAGGTACGGTGACTCTCTAACATATGAGGATAAGGCTGGGAAATAAAGAATGATGAGGTTCAACCTCCAAATTTCCAAAATTCTTATTTACCAATTGGGAGCAGTTATCAAAAGTGATAAAGCAAAATGGTCTACTGATACAACGCTTTTAAACAAGTTTTAGGCAACAGCAAATTTTACTAACTGCAAAATCCCATAAAAAGTGGTAAGCGACTTCAATAAGTGCTTGTTTGGGCCACTTCTGGAACCAGTCCATAGTAGATCCAGATATGAGGCCGGGAAACTTCAGAGCTCGGCTTCTAAACTTCTCACCTACCTAAATAAAGCAATTCTTTAATCAAGTAAGGTTAAGCAGTTAACGTTTTTAAGGTTTGTAAGAAGAGGACCTACTTATTTAACAACAATTAATGCTTCAAAGAGTATGGAATGCTTCTATATTGTTATGGGAACATTCTTCTCTTCTCGCCGCCTCACAATCTTTGCCCGTTTCTGCGACGTCAGCAAAATACCAACGAGTTCGTGGAGATTTCAATAGTGCAGTAGCTAACCGAGTGCAATTAGATTAAAAATACTCAAAAGGTCGAACGAAGTTAACATTAGACAATAAGGTGGATCGAAGTTTATAGTGGTCGGATTTTCATAGGACTTATTGAGTTCCTAGACGAGTGGAGAAGAAAGTTGAAAAAATATTTCGCCATTCGCGACTTTTTTTTCTTTAACTTCAAATTCAACGAATTCATATATTGTGGCGTAGTAGTTGACACTTTAGAACATTTTGTCTCAGACAAAACTTGTTTATATTGATGCCAGCTATCGATTGATACACGGTTTATGCGTGTCTGATCAAATCAAAGCGCTGATGATGCCATCAGTGAATGGACTTAAACTTTGATAGGTTTTTACAGTTGTAAAAAAAATACGAATTTCTAGGTTTAATAGATATTCCAAATCTGTACTTGACATTTTTAGCAGGCTGTGTGTGACAGGCATGCCTGCCTGTCAGCGAATTATCGCTGCGATCATTATTTGCAGCGAATGCACTCGCAGCGAGTATTCGCTGTGTGTGACCGAGGCTAAGACGTCGCGGCGTTTTGCTACGGTCGCAACGCACCATGTGCATAAAAATATGAGTGTTTTCTATGATTTAAATAAATATGCGTTGACTTACAGGTGAAAAACATAAAACAACGTGTAAGTTAGCTCTGGATCGAATAATGAAGTATTCATACAGCACATCTGGAACTGGAATCCTTCTGGGTGCAAACTTCTTCATTATAGGTGTCAACATATTAAGAATCTCGTCTGCAGAATAAACAGAAAATAGAATTACGAACAAACCAGGAAAGAGAAAATAACATACCATTTTTTTATACGGTAGATGTGTGTTTCAGTTTAGATGTTTGTAAACGAACCCACAAAACAGGAGTAATTCCTAGTGGGGCAAAGGTTAAAAAAAATAATTAAACAATACAAAGTAATGGCATAAACAAACCCATTTCTTCTTTGGGGAACAGATTGGCAATTTCTCCTGAGCTAAGAATATTGTTGAGGAACTCCAGAAACTGTTCATCTTTAATGTCGTTGTCAGTGAATATGAAAGAGATGCCCTGTCCCTGCAGGCCGGCCACGCGGTACAAAACTTTTATATCATCCATAAAGTTGTTCACGTTGTAGGATCTGAGAACATTTTAGAAAATTTTATGGAATAATAATAATAATACAATTTTATATTAAAACGTAATGTAATTCTTATGTTATACCTTGTTAAAGTTATTTGATAGAAAGTAAAGTTAGCTATAAATGATGCCAATTTTGTTAAGCTCTGTTTTCCAGAACCGCCGACGCCAACAAGTAAAGCATTCCCACTGTGAACATTAAACATTTTAGAAGATTTAAAACAGTTATTCAAAGTAACTGATGGGAAGGTACTAATAGGCTACCAGCTTACCGTGGTGTGCTTATGATCCGGGATATGATAAATAAATGCACCATCGCGTCGTGGAAGAATACCAGGTCTAGGTGAGCTCCCCTAATTTGTTCATTAAACAGTTCCTGGAACGCTTTGAGTTTTGTCATAAGAAATTCCCATCTGTGACAATACAAATAATATAATAAGGTACCAGCTGTCATTTTCATCAAAGAAAGCCCCATCTCTCTCTTCCTGGATGCCAGCGTCATACCTATATTACATAAACTCAAACTCAAACTCAAAGCATTTATTTCAATTAGACCATTACGGCACTTTTGAATGTCAAAAATACAAAAAAGAAAATCAAAGCTACAGTCCCAATCACAAGGCATAATAACTTGAGAAAGTACTGTAGTTGCCCATTCCCTAGCGTAGATCTCTATGGAGAAGAACGGGCAAGAAACTCCATGGACACTCTTTTAAAATCAAAATATTGTTACAAAATCTTGGTTACATCATTAATTTTGAGATTATACATATATTATGTGAGAACGATGTAGAAAGACGTGCACACTAAGAGCGTCCAGAGTAAAAGATTAGATCAACAATTTACGAATAAAGTAAAAATAAAGATGTAAACGTCATTTTAATACCATTTCTGCATCACAAGCATCAATCTTTGTCGCGTGATTATAGTCGGGATTGACGCTGGCATACCCGTTAAATAGAATAAAGAAAGATGGGATAAAATTTAGGGATGAGATTTTTGTTAAGGGATAAAATATACACTCAGCGGCACGGAATATGGTCCAAACATAAACAAACCGATAACAGGCAATTTTGGTATAGAGTATGAGATTTTCAAGTGGCAGTTTGTCAGGACATTTTATTTTCGATAATTTAAGAGGGTAACCACAAATACAAGTAAATTTGTTTAATGTCTGTGACATTATTTTAACGTTCATTCGTTACTGGAACGCACAAAACACAGGTGAGTTAAAAATCGATATTAAAATGGTCGTGCATTTAATTTTTTTTCGTTTTATTGTTTGATTAATCTGTAGTCATTTATACTTATCGGAAGTCAGAATTACACAATTTTGGAGTGGCCAGCACAAAGCCCAGACATGAATCCCATAGAACATGTCTGGGATATGCTTAAAACATGAATCAGATCCAGTGTCCAACCCTCCAGAGACTATCAGTCAATTGAAAATAGCTCTGGTAGCCGCTTGGGATGAAATTCCCCATGTAGACATTAAAAACAATCCACTGGATGCCTGATAGCATGCAGGCGATCATCACGGCCAGAGGTGGAAATACTCTATATTAATTTTAAGTACCATAGCTTTATTTTATAAATTTCAATCAAAAACATTTGTTAATTTTATTTTATTCTTTTAAAGTAATCAATCGCATTTCGGTTTTGAATAAACATTTAAGTTTTACAACAAAAAAAGAAATGTTTCTCATTTCATTTTAATAATAAACCACATAACGCGCTTGAGCCACAATATTCTGTACCGTTGAGTGTAACTTGATTTAAACGTTTTTATGCCTTTTTTAAAGTTAAGTTTGGGTGTATTGGCTATAATCCTATTGTGTGATGATGAATTGATTATTATTTTTGATATTAATATAAAATAATAATATTTTTTTGTTGTTTGTTGTTTTTTTGCCGTTACATATTGCTAAATCGGGTGGTTCGTTAAGTGTATGCCTTTACGAAACACCGCGAACCCGAAAAAGGAAATGTTTCCATATTTTCGTACGCACCCTATACCCGGAACAAAACGTACTTAAGAGAATATGCATCCGAATATCCGTTCTCTATATACGACACATAATTTAATTAAAACTAACACGGAACAGTGGACACTCTTGCATACTTGCTCTCATAGAACACTTATCCATTACGTATAATTTTACTTCATTCAACTGCAAACACATCACTTTCAGGGTTGGCAGTCACAAGGTCGTTGCGTTGAGCGGACAAACTTGGCTCTTGGGACTTGACTCTGGCGACAGGTTTAGATGACGGTGGCACAAACAGATTGTGCCGGTGGCTCTGACAGTGTCCGATGTATTTCTAGGTCACAAAATTCCGGCAGAAAAGATGATGTAGTTTGGGACAGTTGATGGAAGTAAGATACTAACGAAGGTAGCTCCTCATATACTTTGGGCGCGTCGGTAGTGAAGTCTTCATCTTCATCACCGGTTGGTTCGACCGGCTCACGCAGGAAGTTAACAAAGAATGTTTCTTCTTCTGGGAACTCACTCACGTACTCGGGTAACTCTAGTCTGGCTGTTTTCCAGAAATTTTCTACGAACCAGTCTTTGTCATCAAATGTGGTAAATCTGAAGTAATGAGAAAACCATACAGCGTCTTCGCTATCGTAATCAAACATAACAGGAATTATTACATGTAAGTAGTTCCCGAGCGAAGCTTCGGCGGAGATGAGCCGAAGGTTTCCAGAAAGCGCTGAAATTAATCGAACTGTTCCGAATGCACGAGGGCGTAATGGAAGAGGCGACGCACCGGGGACAGGGGTCTTCACAATAACATTCATACCTACACTAAATATCAATAATTCATTTTCTTTCTTAGTTATTTCTTTGTAACTGCTTCTACACACCCCGGATCTAGGTAGAGGCAAACCAGGGCAACCCACCTCGTTTTCAACTCACTACTTTAAAACCTTTGCCAAATCCGTTATTTAAATAGTATTTCATAGTTTCAAAATATTCCCCTGAATTAGTTTTACCAGTGTTTTAATTTATTGTCGTATTGTCTGCGCCAGTTTGTGAGTTATTTTAACAATTTATTTGAAACGCTGAAGAGTGGGAGCGCCACAATCAAGTTTTTACCCTAGTTCGACAAAATCGTACACCCGGGGTTGTTTCCTTAACTTTTAGCCAATCTTGAACTGAATGTCTTAGGGTCATTAAACCTTCGGCTTCGTCTTTGGCTTCGGCTAGAAAGCTACCTTCGGTCGGACACTACATGTTAGTATTATTTTATTACCTGTCCGATATTACTCTTAAACTTTCATGAAACCAGAGTTTGATAGCCGTCGAAATCGTTTGAAGCTCCTCTTTCTTTATAAATAGAATGCCTTCCCATATACGAGACAGATCCCTAAGATTGAATACGTAATGGAACTTTGCTGGTGTTGGCAACATTTTTATCTGTAAATAGTCTTAATGAAAGCGATTCAAATAATTAACATAATTACAGTTATTTAACAAAAGCCGGGCAAGTGAGTTTCGGACCACGTACTGTGACAGGTCCGGTTGTTACATACATACATTTTTTATTAATCTCAAAAAAAGTAAGTATGTATTTCATTGGTTTTTTGGAAAAAAAAACTATGAACAATAAGGTTGACTAAAATAAAAAAGTAACTTAGGAACATCTTTTTAAAAGGTCAAAAGAATCCAACGCAACCCCACATGGCTACATGCATTGTTGTTTTTCATCCATCGGGCCTCCTTTTTCCCCTTTTTTTATTTTTCGTAGTGTAGAGTAAATAGTCTCCGATTAAAATGGTTCTGTGCAATCCGGCCGGACGGTCATGACGACATAATATTGGTTCCTATTTTTGGTTCCTAGAAGCAACACAGATTTCGCGGAAAAGTAGGTATTACAAACTTTGGTTTGCTGCCACATGATACGAGTGACCGGCACGAGCCTCGGCATAAAATCTACTATCCTCTTGTCGTAGCGGGATTTACAGAAATGTCCAGAGCTTATAGTATCTGAAATGAAGGAATAATGAAAAAACCTGGGAGATAAACCTGGTAGAGGTTGTTGTACCTACAGTAATATATAAACCTCTACCGGGTTTATGGTCCAGATTAAAAAAAAAATAGGTTTAGAATATAATGTCACTGTATTAAGTGACATCATATTCTAAGCCTATTTATTATTTTCTACCACAATGGTGAGTATTTCCTGTGTAGGTACCCAAGTACATAAATATGATAAATTAGACACCCATTTGTGAATCAACAGACTAATATTGTAACACATTCATGATGAAGCTTTCTTTCATTTAGTTGCTTAAAAATAAGTAATCCATTCACCAATCACCTTGAAAACAGTCGTACCTATTTGTCAAATAGAAATAGAACATTAATTTTACCAAATATTTTGTCCATCGAAATAACGCTGGGTAGAGTACAGTTAAATATATTAAACTGTCTTTTTAACCGCGGAGGAACATCGTTACGACCACCACCTACAAACATTTAATAAGTATAGATAGTGGATCATGCGGCAGAATGTTTCATTGTCGTGGAAAAGATACAGTGAGCCAAGCACGAACGCGCGAAAAAACGCGACAAACGGGTAGATGACAAAAAAAAAATCTAATTAGTCGAGATAGATTTCCAAAAAATATTGGACAGATAGTTTTTAAAACAACAACACACACACACACACACAACGAAAACTCGTCTGGCATCACATTTGAGTACATTTATTACTCAAATGTGACGTCACAAGCCTCCCCCACTCATGATCTTTGACACGTTTTATCTTCGTCAATTTGTATTAATTTAATAAAACAAAAAACACGTATCCAATATTTTTCGATAATTTAACTGACGGACTAAACAATCATATTTTTTTAAGTCAGTCGTCATCCCTATTGCACGCGGTGGGTTGTTACCATGGATTACAGAGTTTCTGATAGATTTAGATTTGAATATATACCTGGATGTATCATTGCACCGAACATCTGAATGTCGGCAATGGTAGTGAAATCGCCGGGCTTCTCTAGAGAGTAGAAACCACCCCCTTCCATCATTTGTCTAACAATTTCATTTGTCACCTAAAAAAAAGATTTCATTCATGCCTCTACTTTGCGGTCGGTAATTCATGGGAAGGCAGGCACTTAAGCGTTGCATCAAATTTCTACATACCTACATCTCTGACAACTCAATACCTTAATACCACTCGCGAGCAACTTAATCGACTCACGTCATAACCGTGCAAGACATATAAATTAAATACTTGAAAAATCACGTATATCCATGAATAACTTGATTTAATTAATTAACTTTTATTTAATAGGGAATCACCTCTCCACCATAAAGTGTTGACTACGAGAAATCTACGCCGTTCAGGATGTTAAATTGATACTTTTCTGTTAGCTCATGAACGTATGTAGGTATCCTTAGAAACCCAATTTATCAGAAAAGGCCTTTGGAAAAAGTGCCATAAAGGTCATGTTCAGAAAATTTCTTGAAACTTCCTTTGTTTTTCGAGGCAGGTTTCTGAAAATGAATGTATGGCACTTGTCGTGCAAATTACAGATTTCTCACAATCCACCATAAGGAGAGATGATAAAATTTAAAAAATATTAAATGTTCGATTTTTCAAAAACCACTCAGTTTGCACCCCGAGTTATCCTGTTTTCCTGCCGGCCCTGCCACCCCCTATCGTGTGCCGCCTGGGACAGTGGCCCCCACAGCCGCGCGCCGCCCCCAAGCTACGCCACTGATAAATGGTTAACAAAGAATTGTATGAGATTCAAATTGGAAGATACATGCACGAGTACAATAGGTAGTTAGGACTACTGTTACTGGACTGGGCCTTAGTTTTACTAAAGGCCCAGTCCAGTAACATTGACAGCCCGTCGAAATATTCGCGTAGGTTTACAATGTTTTTTTTTTGCTGAAGTTGTTATTGAATTATAATTATTTTTAGTAGTAGTATAATTAGTTTTAGTGGCACTAAAAATAAATTAACATTAAAATTGCAAAGCATGATGCAGGTTTTGATATGTTGTACAGATCAGATAAGATGACTTCAAATGGCCCATCAAAGCTAGTAAATTTTGCTCGTTAATTGTCAATTTTAAGTTTTGCTTACGTCCAAAGCAAAATATTGGCAAATCGGTCGTCCTATGAGAAAAGTCATAGTGAAAATGTCAAAGTAAATCTAATTTTCTTTAATATAAGGTTAAAATAAAGTCTGTAAGACTAATAGTAGTTCACTAACAGTCATGAAAAAACGAAGACATTTTTTTTCGTAACAATGGATTTTTGAAGAATTGAGACCAAAGACATTAACGTTACAATCGCAAAGCGTGTATTTTTGATATTTGTAAAGATCAGTTACGGTGATGTGAATCCAAAGACACTCACTTTGGACTATTTTATTAACAGACCGCAGTATAAAATATCTAACTTTGAAAGCATCGGTAGGTAATTACTTATGTCATTAGAGAAGTCCATACTTTTTTTTTAAGCCCAAATCGATTTTATTTCTTAATTGAAATTAAATCCCAGGCAATGTGGATCGTATAAACTCATGTTGATTATTAAACTAAGCTTACCCACTAATATAATCTGATGTTACTTCCTGGTAAATAGTGAAATAAAGCCATATATTAAATAACTAACGAATAATTTGACATCTAAAATCGGTGAACGTCAGATTCGCCGGTCAAAAGTCGTATTGAGCATTGAAATTGTGCCTAAAAAATACTTTTCAATTACTTACATTTGCTTACCATGTTAAGATAATTGCTTATTTCATAAGTAAAAAGAATTAAAACATTTAAGGTAAGTAACCATGAGGAATTACCGAAATTTTCATGGGCGAAAGATTGCTCATCAATAAAATTGCTTATTTCACAATTTATAAGCCTAGACCAGGTTCATGGTCAGTAATCTAACCATGAAATCTAACAGTTATAAATTCAATGGGTTAGATTCAATAAGATAAAGCACTTTATTCATGGTTTTCCTTTCATTTAATTTATCATGTTTGTTAGAGAGATTTGATCCATATGATTGACCCTATCGATTGATGTCAAAAAGGTACAGAATGTTATTTTTTCAAACATTAGTCGATCCATCCCGGGTTCGATGCCAGAGTGAGGCAAGAGAATTTTAGAAAATCTGTGAATGGAATTAGTTTTTTTTTTAATAAAAGAATGTTTCCTGAGTAAAATTTGCTATCTTCAGGATTTAGAGTACTTTCCCTCCAGGTGGCATATACAGCTACATACAGCTCACATTGTTCTAATTACTGAGTCTGGTGAGAATAATAAAATATATGATGAATATAAATGTTGATGGATGGAGAGGGAGATGAAGACCAAGGAAACGATGGATGGATTGTGTGAGGAAAAATGAAAGAAAAGGGTGTAAATGATAGCGTGACGACTGACAAGGGAGAATGGAAAAAAAGCGTGTTGTGGCGACCCCAAATAACAACAAGGGCAGGAAGATGATATGAATACAGATAATATAGAACTGGGCACCCACTGGGGTTTGGTTATTACAGAAAATAAAGGAACAAGTACGAACATACGTCAGTTTGCTCCCATGTTTTAACATGCGAAGAGGTCTTTAAACTCGTGGCTAGCATAAAGAGAGACTACTCAGGGTTATAAATTGTGAAATAAGCAATTGATAAGCAATCTTTCGCAAAATTTCAGTAATTCCTCATAATAACTACTCTACAGAGATAACCAACCTCAAATGTTTTAATTCTTTTTACTTTTGAAATAAGCAATTCTCTCATCATGGTAAGCAAATATAAGTAATCGATAAGTAATTTTTAGACACAATTTCAAAGCTAAATACGACTGTTGACTGGCGAATCTGACGTTCACTAAAATCGATACTGTTTTAAATCGATTGATAATGGCCCTCCCTGTTTTTGACAAGTAATGTCAATGTCATTATAAGCGGGCAGAAGGCTGAAAAATGCGTATATAAAATATATATAATACACGACCTTTGACCTTGAATTTTTATTTTGCAAAGGTTGGGTCGATAGGGACTTTTGACATTTCATTTGTAATGGCGTTCCCAACATTCGTACCAATCTTAGCTATATGCGAATTATTGTAACCTTACCCCTATTTTTTGAGCTAATCTGACTGGACTGGACTATACACCATGTTTCCGGACGATATCGATACAAACACGATACAAACACGTCGTATAGAACATATCAAAAATGCGATTTTAGCCTTTTTTAGCATCGATTTGTACGTATTTTTTAGGGTTCCGTACCCAAGGGGTAAAAACGGGACCCTATTATTTAGACTCCACTGTCCGTCCGTCTGTCTGTCACCAGACCTGGTCCACCAGTTATGTCTATCTCATGAACCGTGATAGCTACACTGTTGAAATTTTCACAGATGATGTATTTCTGGTGCCGCTATAACAACAATACAAAAAACAGAATAAAACTAATATTTAAGGGGGATCCCATACAGCTAACGTGATTTTTTTTTCCGTTTCTTGCTCGATATTAATAAGGGCAACAGGTTGACGCTTGAAATATTCACAGAATATTTAGCTGTATATTCACTTTAAAATAAATAATTTAATTCAAATAAATACAAAAAACGATCTTTTTAGAGGGTTGTATAAGGTTGTATAGATAACGGTACGGAACCCTCCGTAAGTAGGTGGCATTCGACTAAATCACGGATACTGTCAGGAGTACGTTTAGATTTATAGTAGATGTGACTATTGTGTTGCCTCCAGCAAATTTTGTTGTCTAGGTATTTCTAGCCCTAGAAATTTAGTACTTAATACATCGTTAACTTTGTCATTATTATATTGCACATCTTTGTTTTGTTTATATTTATTCTTAAGTATTGCTCCTATCTGGCATGCGTTGGTTAAAATGCATTATCTTTGTTTTGTTTTATTCTTAAGTTATTTTCATTTAACTATTTCATAAACAATTTTATAGAAATATTAATTTCATTTTCGTATGTGTTCACTTTTGGAAGGTATTGTCACGGTAAGTCATCTGCAAAAAGGTTCAATGGTTGTTCAATGCATTCCGATAGCTCATTAATATAATATATAAATCGCAAAGGACCCAATACACTCCCTTGCGGTAACCCGTAACTAACGTCGCCGCTCGTCCGTCGCTCGTCGGATCTAAATATCTCGTCTTGTTTATTAGCTAAATTTATTAATTTCAGTTATTTGTCGTCTATTATGTAAATAAGACTGAAAAAGTTCTAGAAAATTACCCCTTATACCAGCTTCAAGTTTCTTCAGAAGTGTAGGATGGTGGACATAATCAAACGCCTGCGTCATGTCACAGAAAATGGTGCAGACTGGGCTTCTTATTATCTACATAATTAATAGCATTCTGTTTAAAATAAAAAATCGCTATATTTATTGTTCCGCTGGGTCTAAATTATTTTTGTTTTTCACACAAGATAGTTTTTTTCTAAGTATTTGTGTAGCTCATTGTAAATAAACTTCTCAAAAAGTTTTTCGGACTTATGTAGTGTATACATATGAATGCGCGCTCATAGGTTGAGCCGATTTGGTTGCTCGCGAGTTTGTTGCTACGTCGTTTTTATCTTTACCTGATCACCCCACTCATTCACCACTGGCATGTTGATGTCGTCTACGAACACTGTCATCGCTCGTCCACCTGGAGGCCCATATGTCATACCGACACGCTTTTCCACATATGATTCGATAATTCTCTGCAATATAAAAAAGCAGTAGTAGGAAGTATGTAATATGTTTATAGTATGAAATAAGTATGAATTATGTATGTATGTTTGTCTGTAAAGTTGGTTTACGGGCGATATTTTTACGTGATAACGTCATAAGAAAACAATGATGAAAAATTGCATACTTTTATGAATTGAATTTAATTATTATCACAGAATTATCAATATTTCTCTCCTAGGATGATTTTTTAAAAACTCTGATACATGATAATTACCAACCGAAAGGCTAAATACAAATTTTCATGATATTAGTGATTTTAACTTAAAAAACAAATTTTCAACCCCTTTTCACCCCCTTAAGGTGGATAGTCCAGGGTAGCCCGCGAAATTCAAGTTCTCTTACGTTTTTTGCAATTTAACACCGTTGTGTGTAACAATTTTGTGGTTTTTATTACTAAAATTATGACTTTCTATACACAACTTCATCCCCTCCTTTAACCCTTTAGGGCTGGAATTATCAAAACGCTGAGACACGTATAAATTAATTTTTAATCGTCAGCCTAAACACAATATAACAATAAGATCCTAACTTTAAAACTGATGGACTTTCATACAAACTTTCGTCACCTATTTAACTCCCTTATGGGTTGAATTTCGAAAAATCCTTCCTTTTTCCTTGTCTATATTATAAAGGTAACCACTGTGCAAAATTTTAGTTTTCTAGGTCAAGGTTTTGGGCTGGGCGTTGATGAGTCAGGCGGAACGTGACTGCCGCGCGGAACGGCGGCGGCGTGAGACTTTTTCGTGCGTGCAGCCGGTGTTCATCGATTTTTAAGACGTTATCACGTCAAAAACATACTTAGTTTCCGTCGTACTATTCATTTGTTGGGATAGTGAACGAGCAGATAGATTTATCCAACTTACTTGGAACAAATTAGGCGTCGTAGCTGATGAGAAGTTAATTATTTTGAACAGTCTCACTTCGTTATCGTATTTCATCATATAACTTTTTAACATGACAGTCTTGGCAGTGCCTTGTTCGCCAATCAGAAGGACCGCCTTGTTTTGTTTAGCGATGGTTCCGATCAAAAACGTAATGCACACGTTATCTATATTCGGCACCAGTATTGACGAGTACTCTGGTATGCTATCAGGTGGATAAATGTAGGGCTCGACACTCTCAGACCTGGCAAAATCAAAAGACCACTTATAATATTTATTACATTATAATAAATTAATTCATAAATAATATACTAGTCCTACTACTAGTCCCAAACTCCCATTATGAGGTTGTTTGTAACAACAAAGTCTAGAGGCCGCTTTAGTATAATTTATTTATTGTTTCGCGCCCATCAAATAGTGTGATTGAATTTTTAAACAAAGGCAAACTCTAATCTCAAACTCAAAGCATTTATTTCAATTAGACCATTACGGAATCCATTACGGAATAGAAGCTACATAGTCACAGTCACAAGACATAATAACTTGAGAAAGTAGTGTAGTTGCACATTCCAAAGCTTAGATCTCTATGGAAAATAATGGGTAAGAAACTCCATGGACACTCACTTAAATCAAAATATTGTAACAAAATCTTGGTTATATGATTCATGTTGAGATTATACTTGGATGTAGAGAACAATGTAGTTCAAAGTAAAAGATTAAATCAATAATTTAAAAATAAACTAATTAAAATTAACCGTGGCAGCTAAAAGATGACCAGTCCCAACTGACAGCGCCCGTTCACGAACGTGACGCATGTATCAGTGCCATCCAACTCAACCATATTGAAGGGAATTAAATGACCCGACACACCCGCCACCATCAGCGAGACATTTGAGTGAGCGTGAGAGTGATGAGTTGAGCATGAGCAATGAAAGATAACTAAATTTAAATGGTGGCTTTACAGTAAATAGTACTCACACATGAGCTATGCAATTATATAATACTAAGAGATGGAATCTATGTCGCAGCTAATTCGTATAACACACCGTTTTACATAATGGCGCGCCGGATTGAAAAACGCCGCCGTTATGTAATACGGCGTCCTCAGCCGGATTACAATTCGGCTGAAATAAAAGTACGCCGCATTGAATGAGCCCTTCGCGTTCGTCAAAGCGGGGTAATAACGTGCCGCCGTTATACAAACGGGCGCATCGTCAATACGCCGCTTTGAAAGTTTTAGTTCCATTTATCGCCCCAAGTGGCGCTGCATGATCATAACAAGAAACATGGCATCGCAATCGACAACGGTGTCCCAATCAAATGGCCGCTTTTCCTGCTTTTCTGTTTTTATTTATTCATTAGTTTTTTTTTTTACCTACATTTGGAGAATTACGTGACAGGGGAGATATTAAGGGGGCCAATTTCTCATTATTTTTGCGATAGGAAGCACCGTTTTCGAGATATAAGCCAATTTAGAACCTGCTACGACTCCGTGACGCGCGCTTGCTACGCTCGCATTCTATATGACTCACCCACTTTCTATCAAAAATGTCGTCGTCACTCCGCCGGCCTTCGGCCTACGCTCCTCATGCCAGCTAGCAAGACTTTTAGGACAATTTTAGTAAGTTATTTGAAGTATCGGAATTGCTGACAATTACGTACGCGCTGTGAAGCGGGACCAGCCCGACCAGCATTGAGCCAAGCATTTTTATAATCAATGTAATCCCCCAACTCATAAATATGCTTGCCTACATAATGTGCGTTTTAGACAAGATTTAAATTTCGTCTCATTCAGTAATAGAATGTGGGGAGGTATTTTATTTTAACATTTTAAACAGTAACCCACGTCCCTATTTCTAGTATTAAAGTGGTGTCTGTCACCTCTTTTACTGAATAAATGCAGATTTTACCTAACGTAAGTACATGTTGTTTTCATAGATGTATTGACAAAGTACTGTCATGATATTAATTTCCTTAAACAGTTCTCTTAGAGAATCGCGTCTACGTAAATCATATATGGCTCATGGCTCTTTTCTGCAGAATAAAATAATATAGACTCTATGTTTGCAGCCCGTCCTCATAAAAAATAAAAAAATAAATTCATTTATTTCAGGTCATTGACCCATATACCCAAAAAGACCCGAGTCAAAAGGATTATTTCATTTAGTGTTAATGGTTTATGCTGTACCAAATAAATATATAAATATTAGATAAAATAAAAAAAAAACAACAAAAATACACTTTGGTCAATTATGCAAGCTTCACTTTATTATTGATACTCGTGCGATAAATAAATAATCAATAAATGTGTAAAAGTACAAATAAAATGAAATAATTACAAAAAAATGAAATAAAAATAATTAAATATGATGATCAATTAAATAAATTAAGAAATTATGTTATGTCACAAGCGAAAATTATAATATTTATAATATAAGGCATGAAAGCTATTTATAATGACAAATCAAACACCAGCAACATGCCTACTACAACAATGCCCAACGTAGGGGCAATCCAGTCGCTGAGCAACCATCGCCAGGACAGTGATGGAGCTAGCCCGCAACCTGCGCGCCAAGGACGCGCACCGCTTGTGCATGGTGGCGTGGAAACAGTCGCTTCGCGCTTCCGCAAACATGCCTAAGGCGCTGCAGAAGCGGGGCAGCCCCAACACTGCCCTGAACGCGTTGTTGTATTGGACACGAAGAGCACTATAAGCAACTTGTGAGTAAGGGCGCTTTCAATTCTTACGTTTCGTGTCGCACGCTAGGGCGCTTTAAATTTAGAATAGGCTGCACGTCTATAAGCCAGTTAGCCAGCGTTCTACGTGTGGCAGTCTCTATACTTTGTGCCGACCCTGCGCAGTTAAGCGCCGGCAATTTCTGACGGCGTAAGCAGGTCGGGTCTGGGTTGACGACATTCGGCGCTTAGGAGCCAGCATTCTACTAGTATACGCACTAAGGAAGTACAGAAGGCTTTAAAAAGTGTGATTTGAACCAGATTTGAACAAGATTTGAACAACGTGCAAACCTACGAGCTATCATATTTTGCTCTCTTAGACAGTGCCCCCTCCGCTCCCGCTCAATGTCAACATGGTGTTTCAGATCGGCTTTTACTGCCTGTTACCCAGTAAAATACCGTATGACATAATACTATGAAAATAACTAAAATAGACTAGCCCCGCGGTATAAACATCCATCAGTAAATTGAAGCATAATTATGCTGCTATTCTCAGCGTCCCTTGAGTCCGCCTTGAGTCGAGCGTGATTCCCAAAAAAACAGTTTTATCGACAAATTCAAGTTTCTCTGGATTCAATATTATGTCACACGCTCTTATAAATGTCAAAAGGGGGCGTCTGAACGGCCCAAAATGAATGGACCGCGGGCCGTTCAGACGTTGACAAAAACTGTCTAAGTCCGAATGGCCCGGTGCCATAAAAAAATTCAAAAACTCAAGTACATTCGGAAGCAAGTTTTTTTTTAGATTTGTATTATCTTTAGAAAAACAATCAATTATGGGCAGTAGTAGCCTCACGGAAAGTACTAGGCTAGCATGAATCCAAGATGGTATTTAAATGAAATTATTGAAGTCATTGCTAGTAGACCGATTCTTAAAATACATACCACCTTTAACTCATGCCAGTTTAGTACTTTTTGATGGGGTACATAGACAGATTCTTAAAATACATACCAGGTAGGTAGATACGGTCTTCTAGCAGTAAATACCTTCTTGGATTCATGCCAGCCTAGTACTGTACTTAAGATGTCTAAAACTTGCGTTTCGGGCTCGGGAGCCATAACTGGTCTGCGGCTCAGCTCATCAATATGCGTGAACAATGACAACAACAACAATGTATGCGACTGTCCCTTTAAACTTATTTATTGTTTATGAATGTTTTTTTTTGACATCGGGCCGTTTGGACGTAGACAATTTTTGTATACGTCCGAACGGCCCGCAGTCCATTCATTTTGGGCCATTCAGACTAAATACCCGTCAAAAGTAGCGATTACTTTTGACATTTGGTAGAGAAAATCTTATGCACTTTTTCCCATTTAGTACTAAATTATTATCGGTAAACTAATTATGGACCTGCAGTAGAGCGCTATTTGCGTCGTCAAGATTAGTGGCAAGTCTGTTTATTCAAAATATTAAAGAAGTATCGTCAACAAACAACACCATTTGCAGGTGATTGTTAAATAAATGGGGTAGGTCATTAATATATACTAAAAAGAGGAAGAGACCCAATATCGAACCTTGTGGTACACCCATTTTTATTTTTAAACCCATTGAATTGACACCATTTACTTGTACATGCTGCTTTCTATCATTCAAATACGATTTTACTAAACTGAGCGCAAGTTTACCTAAACCGTAATGCTCAAGTTTCAAGATCATGGTTTCGTGATTGACGCAATCAAATGCCTTCGAAAGGTCACAGAAGTTTCCTATGGCATCTTGTGCCTCTTCTTCTCCGTGTTTTAATTAAGTGACACCGGCGTTAGTCGTACAACGTAATTTGGTGAAACCATACTGTTCTGTTGATTGATGGGTCGGTACTCAAGAGGGTGTCTAAAATAAAATATTTGGGTCACATGCTGACGGATCGGCTACAGGACGACGGGCGTGCAATGACGCGCTGAGGGCAGTGTTGAGGAAACCCAGGTACTGCAGTGCTTCTGCAATGTTTGCGGACGCTTACATCGATGATTTCTTCTCCATTATCAGGAAAAGAACTGCATCGATGATGAGCAGGGTCCGTGGTAGCACCAACACTGTCCTCAGAGCGTTAGCGTGCAAAATTGACAGTCCGTTTACTGTGTACTGGGCAAGTGTACACCTGCACAGAAATAGGAAATAGATGTTTTAATTACTATTGTGTACTTATTTAACTTGTTCGGTTTACTAACAAATTACTAACACCTTTTAATTTTTTTTTTCTTATTTTTTTTTTGTGTGTGTAACAACCCTACTAACGTTTTCTTTGTAAAAATATGGTATGGTCGTGTGTCTGAAATAAAGATATTATTATTATTATATTATTTGTTATTTTTTAAGCAGTCAGGTTTTTTAATTATTTTATTTTATTTTACACTTTTTAGTTACTTACTAGATATGTGGCAGCCAATTCGTATAACACGCCGTTTTACATAATGGCGCGCCAGATTAAAAGACGCCGCCGTTATGTAATACAGCGTCCTTACGTTCAGCGGGATTGTGGTGGCGTTACGTTCGACAAAGGGCGTCCAACGCTTAGCCGTATTGTCAGTAATTCCGATACTTCAAATAATCTTCTAAAATTGTCCTAAAAGACTTGCTAGCTGGCATGGGGAGCGAAGGCCGAAGGCCGCCGAAGCGACTACGATATTCGTGACAATAAGTGCGCGCGTCATGGAGTCGTAGCAGGTTCTAAATTTGCTTATATCTCGAAAAAAAACGGTGCGTCCTATCGCAAAAATAATGAAAAATTTGCCCCCATAGTAAGCCCCCTGCCACGTAATTCTCAGATTATGATCATGCAGCGCCACTTGCGGCCACTAAATGGTACTAAAACGTTCAAAGCGGTGTATCGACGATGCGCCCGGTTGTAAAACAGCGGCACGTTATTACGCAGCTTTGACGAACGCGAAATGCTCATTCAATGCGGCGTACTTTATTTCAGGCAAAAAAAATCAAAATGGCACTGACCAATGCTCCCATACACCGGCAGGGGTGACGGTATACTCGAAGGGCATGACCCATTCCTTGGATTTAGCACCGGGCCAGTCCATTCTTACGGGAAGCTTAGTCATGAACTCACACATTCGTGTGCGCATGTCTAGCTCAAGCACTGAACCCAGCGACCACATCATTGCAAAGATGAAGAGCCGCTCTAAATGACGCTCTGTGTGAGCCTCTGCAAGTATCAGAAGTTTATAAGTTACAAATTTATTGTGTAATCAGGTTATGCATAAGTACTTACTCGTAGTAATAATAAAAAAAACAATCAATCTTTATTCAGAATCACAAAAGGCTACCACAGTTACCGATACTTTAAGGGCATATTATTTCTATCGACAAATACATGTTTATAAATACTCCTAACCAACAAAACAGCTGCCATTCGCGGGGTCTTTCGCGGGGTTTGGACCCCGCAAATGGCAGCAATTTTGTTTTTGTAATCGGCTGATCTAGGGTTTGCTAATAATTATCTTTGAATATTAGAGTCCTAGAGACGTGCAAATGATCTTTGAATTTTCTTGAAAAACAAAAAAAAAGAAATTACGAACTTTTTACATTTTCTAATCTAGTGCAAAATTAGCCTTCGAATGTTGTAATGAAAAGTAAAAATGAAAAGTATTTGAGTCAACCTATGGAATGATATCAAAATATTGACTCATAACCAATTATTTTAAGAGTTATTGTCATTTGAATAAAGCTCTAAAAATGTAAAATGTCGCAGGTACCCCAGCAGCTGAAAGATTAGGCACCAAAACGAGTGGGAGTTAAGCTGAGCTGAGCTCTTAAAATAATTGGTATTGTAGGCAACTCATTATTATAATTGTTATTAATGTTTAGTTTGTATTTTTTGTCGTACGAAGCGAAATGATTGGCAACGTTGCATTTGTGTTCGCGCGCATTTTGGACCGACCGTTGTGCCAGATGTTGTGCGCTGTGCCCCCGCGCCGGCGGGCGTGCGGTCCAGGGCTCCAGAGTCCAGGTAGTTGCCACTAAAATCGAGTCTTGAGCGGGCGGGCGGGTGTATTATAACGCTCCGGCGTTCCCGCCAAATTGATGTATCTAATGTGTTTTGTGTTTAACGAGTTCTGTAATGTGTAATGTGTGCCTTGATAAATAATATACACCTTTTTAACCAGTAACTACGTTTCATTAATTGTGGAAAAATCCCGCCCTAAATAATAGGTATTGAGCCAATATTTTGAAATCATTTTGTAGGTTGATTTAAATTAAACTTCTTTTTTAACTTAAAAAAATAACAAATATATAAATAATAATTTTGCACTAGAGTAGAAAATATAAAAAATAAAGTAATTATTGTGTAAAATTTAGTAAAATGAATTATTGATATGCTTACTGCCAGAGGGTACTTCAATTTCCAGTAATCCAGTAAGTACGTCTGTACATTGTCTGAAACGCAGATTTCCTATCTTCAGCATATAAGAAGATAATAAATTAATAATCTATTTTAAAACATACAGTAATTCTTTACCTGATGTAGATAGCTTCAAGAATTTTCATCTTGGCCACAAGCCTGATTTGTACGAAATTATGCACATCATCATAAACTTTGTGGAAAATGGCACGGAAGGAATCCGCCTCCTTCTGTGGACGCTTCCTCAGCCAGCCCTACCAGGGGTTTGAATTTTTTGGCCAGATTAACTTCCGCCATTTTTTTTTTTTTTTAATCTAGTGGCCACGCATAATACCTATATTAATCAATAGCTGGTATTAATACTAACAAGTTTTGAATGAAGCAAAAAGTTCCAAAGTGTCGCGTTTCTGAGATATGAGCTATCAAAGTTTAAAGTACATTCACTGATGGCATCTTCAGCACAACTTTGATTTGATCAGACACGCATAAAACGTGTATCAATCGATAGCTGGCATCAATACAAATAAGTTTTGTCTGAGATAAAATGTTCTAAAGTGTCTCGTTTCCAAAATACAAGGTGCAGTTTTGCTTCCTAGTCAAAATTCAGGAGCTTGTCAAAAAATACATAAATAATCAATTTAAATTACCATAACTGGTCAATAATTAATAAAACTGCTATTTTAAATTGTTTAACTTTCACCAGAATCACCCATCGCGCAACATGTCGCTGTGTGCATTTATTTGTGTGCGTAAAGCCGTGGTTATAGGGCTAGTAATAGACGGGCTGCTTTTTAATACGAGTGGTTTATACTTACTGATTTCCGTAAATAAGAAAAAAAAACTACCCATTTTATTATTGATTTGGGTTGAAAATTATCATTATTAGTATAGATACCTCCTTGAATTTGACCAGGATGCAAAGCGAGACCTTGTATACTTTGTATAGGACTTATAGCGTTGTGATCGCTACCAGCACAATTTTGATAGCTCAAATCTCGGAAAAGTGACGCTTTAGAAAATTTTCTGTCTAAGAGAAAACTTGTTTGTATTGATGCCAGCTAGCGATTGATATACATTTTATGCGTGTCTTATCAAATCAAAGTTATATGCTGAAGATGCCATCAGACGTGAATGTACTTTAACTTTGATAGCTCTTATCTAACGTGACAGCTTAGAACATTTTGCCTCATTTAAAACTTGTTTGTATTGATATCAGCTACTGATTAATATAGGTCTTATGCGTGGCCACGTTGATAAAAAAAAAGACAAAATGCAAATGTTAATCCGGCCATGCTTCATACAAAAATCTTCCAAGCCCTTTCATTACTCATATTGGATATCGTGGACGATGTAAAAAAATGTGAAAGAATTGAAGTTTCGGACAATAATTATAACAAAGTAAATAAATAAAAAAAAAGAAATATTTGACAAAATTAATAAGACGCTCCTGCCCCATCCAATTAAAAAAGTAACCCGAAATCACAAATCAAAATAAAATACGATGTTTTGCGTCTGCCGAAAAATAAAAAAGGACCCAATTAATCGTTGGTTCAATTAAACATCTTTACATGGCTTAGACTTGTGTAAGTACAAAGAGATCTAAAAGAATGAGGTATAGAGCGGATATTGGAAATAATGTCATACAAAAATTTTGATCCCGAAAATTTTCATGACACACGAATGCTACTTGACAAGCGGGCGTATGACACTAGACAGTCCGACTGTTACTAAGTAGTAACAAGTTTTTGGATTAATATTTGCTTCGTCTTGTCCCGTCTATCGCTCGTAAATATTTGAATGTCTTTGTGTAAGTATATGTCGCTCCCGCTGTCTGTACGCGCTTAGATCTTTTTACGGTTTTTAAGACGAAGGTACATGCTATAGTGCACCCGTGCGAATCCGGAGCGGGTATTTGATATGTGCCGTTTTTTGTATGTCATGTATGTCGAAACGTGACAGCTTTGACAAGGATTGGATAGTTGTTGTACATAACAGCCAGACTTTAAAAAATGTAGGAACTAAAGAGTACCTAAGAGGGAGGGTTATCAGTAGAAACTTGGTACTTTTAAGATTCCGAAATGGCATGTTTACCTCAAGGATAGGTTGCCATCTGAGCACGGATGAAGATAGAAACACCATGCCCATCCGACTGACAGTGGCGGGCGAAGCGTTGTCCACGTTGTCCGGCTCGAACACCAGCTTACTGTTCTGTGCCATCGAGATGCGGTCTCCGTTGGCCAGCGTCAGCGTCTTGTTGTCGTCAAGCACTGAGTTTAAGTTCTCAATCCACACGGCGTCCACCGGACCGTCTGGTAATACAAAATGCAGAGCAATATTTCATATCTAATATGACTCCTTCAATTCAAAACACAGTGTCATAAGTTCCATATTCACCAAGGACGATCCAAGTTGTATCAGATTTCTTAACCTTCAGAGCTCTTCTCCACAGAGTAGAGAAAATACCATCAGTCCAGTCATTTGTTGCTACGTCTAAACGTCCAAACATTTGAGGCGCAGTGATTGCCTAATAAATATGAAGTTAGTTAAAGATTGTTCATAAACATTCCGAATAACTTTGATTATAAACGATTACAAAAGTATTTATAAATGGCGTATGTTGTACTATCTACATTCCTGATAAAGGAGTATCATGCGAGGAGCGGTCTCTAAGACAAATTGTCAAAGGTGTTATATGGATCTTTGGGTGCTTGAATGACGCGGATAGCGGCGCGTTGTCGGTAAAATTGTTTTTTATTTTATTTTTATTTTTATATTGAACTCATTATTAATTCAATTCATTTATTCACTCTTCACAATATTGGTACATAAAAATTAACAATGTTTTTAACCGACTTCCAAAAGGAGGAGGTTCTCAATTCGATTGGTATTTTTCATATTTTTTTTTAATTATGTACATCGCTTACGCTGAGATTTACGATCCGATTAATCGCGATTCTTCTTTAGTTTGCGTTATGCGGAATAGTTGCCATTTGGTACCATAAAAATTTAACATAGTTTGGCCTAGTACTTTTTGTTTTATGAACATTTAATGAACTTTTTTACTTCAGTCGTGTGGTCTAATTTCAACATGTTCACCGATTTCTCCCCCATTTGTGGAGCGATTCTCAAAATTATTTTTTATTTGAAATAATATACTCCTCAGATGGTCCCATTTAATTTGATGAAGATCTGATGCTGTTTTTTGGAAATATGGCACTCTTCAAAAATAGACGGTAAATCGGTCGTGATTGCTGCAATCGCTTGGATGTTTATTGTTAACATATCATCATGACGTAACATCACGCCTGTATGCTCTGAGGGGTACACAGATGTGTACAATACACCCAAATTTCGACAGTTTATTTATTTATTAAAACTTTATGCACATAATGTACAAAGGCGGACTTAATGCCTTGGGCATTTTCTACCAGTCTACCTTAGGGTGATGCAGAGACAAAACAGTAGGTGCAAGTACAGAAAATTTTCAAGAAAAAAAAAAAATATATATATTTAGAAACAATAAAATAAAACAATAAATACAAACAAAATATACAAAGTCAAGAGAGATTAAAATACAACGATGATGAAAAACTACTAATTACTTATGGGACAAGTCAGACAGTTGAGGTATGTTAAGTTCCATTTATTGGGGATAAGCCTATTACCATGACATGTATTGTTAACAATGTAAAATAAATGCATAGCAAACATTTGTATAGGATATTACAACTAAAAATAGACAAAATAAAAAAAAAACTTTTTTGCAAAAAATAAAACCGACTTCCAAAAAACACAAAACACAAAAAAGTGAAAACTAACTTTAGCTTCAGAAGTCGGTGACAAAAAAAAACGAAATTTATCAAACAAAGGACACCGACATCTGAAGCTAAAGTTATTTTTTACTTTTATGTGTTTTGTGTTTTTTGAAGTGAAAAAGTTTTTGACAAAGTTATATTTCACCATTGGAAGAGACTGGTGCCTGAAGAAGCCTGTGTTATAAGTCACCAAGGCCCCCCCACAGCAAAACAATAATATCGTTATGTACAGTTAGTAGTTATTAGTTAGTTAGCAGGTATGCATACGTTCACAGTACATACATAATAACACTTCTCAATGCCATACATTTTGTTAATGAGAAAATAAATGTCTGGCGGCCCTGGGATCTAGGGAACATGCATGTATTTTTTCTTCACTTAAATCAATAAAGTACAGTACTATCAACCCAATGAAATAATTAAAAGTTAAGTTCAACGAGTGCTTGTCGCTCAAATAAAATATTAATCTTCTACAATTTTCTGCGACAGTTCAAACGTCTGTGACTGTCGCGGCCATTCATGTTGATATCTAAGTTTTTACCCTTAATATAATCATTTTATTATTAAATATTATGTGCTTCAAGCAAACATTGCAATAATAATATTATAATAACAAATAAAAGTGATTCTTTGACATAACATTTGACGTCACTACGAGCGAAGATGCGTTTTGAATTTGCGTTTCGTTTCACCAAAAATACGCTACATAAAATATTAAATTGTAGAATAAGTGTTGTATTAGAAAGATAACTAAGTGCACCAAAATGTTTATATGGGCCAATATAAGGCATGTTTATGGAATAAATAAAAGTTTTGAATTTCTTGCATAATTATTTCCCTATTGACACAAAAAAAACCGCGTTTTGATAAATGCGCAGGAGGTCGGTCTCACATATTGCAAAAGCTTTGCGTTTTTGTGGCAACATTAACCTTCTATGCTAAGGAAACTTCGTAAACGTAAACGCGGTCGTAAACGCAATCCAAACGCAAATGTAGGTGAGCTGGTTAAATCAGCTGGACGTAAATCAATCAATATGTGAACTAGGTTAAGCAGAACTTAGTTCGTGAAAACGCGTTTTATAACACATTCAGTGAATTTCACCCTGGTAAGTAACGCAGTAAACGTGTACTGAGCATGCCAATTAAACCGTACGATTTTCACGATAATTTTACCTTAGGATTCATTCTCGCTTCCCTGTGTGGTTTCCCGATTTCTGTGAGCGCCGCCATTAGCGCATGTATGCAGGTCGTCTTGCCCGAGCCAGTTGGCCCCATCGTCATCAAGCCGTGCCTCACCAGCGATGTTTCAAACAACTGGATGATCTTCAAGTTCCAATCCGGATGATTGACAAGGTTCATGCGTTCTGCCACTGTTAAAATAGCCCGTTGCATTTCCCTAAATGTATGAAAAATCGGGTTACTTATCTATGACAGAAGACGAAATATTATTTCTTTCATAATTTGAAGGTGAAGAATACCAAACTAACCCGCCGGTTGACATAAAATAAAACTGACTACCCTTGGTTGTGGGTAGAAAAAAAACGTGTTGCGCCGACCCCAAGTAAAATCCTAACACCATTTGTACTAACATTTTTTGGGGGTTTTGAGATTTTGATGCAGTTTGCTGGAAATTCAGAAGACGTGTTGTTTCTACTAATCAAAAAGAAGCACCGTCTTTATCTAATTTGAAGTGTACACAAAGTTTTCTCGAACTCGAACATTTCAGAATCTTTGTGTGTATACAAAGATTCTGAAATGTTGCTATTTTTTACATAAGCGTAAGCCTAAGTGTTATTTGAAATTTGATAAGGGCTGGAATATAATGATGGTCATGACCAATAGCAAGTCAAAGTACCTTTGAACAGTTTGTGTCAGTTTCATACCAGGGAACAAATCTTCAATCAATGAAATAAACAAAGGCTCATCTTCGTCTACTAATTTAGACACGTTCATTTCCCTACAAAATAATAGCATTATTGCAGAATACCATACAGTTTTATTGATCGTTTAGATAGCTGTTGTAATAATCACTCACTTCAATACTCTCATCATAATGTTCTCCTCAGTATTATCTGGGTTCGCCCGTTTCTGCGCGCCCATAGTTCGTAACACGGACAAAATGTTCCGCAAACCGAAGTCATAGTGCACCTGCTTCGACAACTGCTCCTCGCACAGTTTGTACAACGTAAAGAACTTACGAGCTGCAATGTTATCGATCGATTGAAACTACAGCTGCCTCCGATGTTGAAGTACAGGTACTATTCGGGTTAGTCTGAATGGGAAGAACTGGTCGGGATGTAAGCCTGTTGTTAATTAAATGAGCAGATGAAGAGAAATAGAATAGAACTTATCTGAGACTTATAAATACCAGTTTATTAGATATACCTAACACGATGTTATCTTTAAATCCACAGCTTGCCAACTTGACGCGAATTATAATCTGTCTGTCTGGGACCATCATTGCGACAGAACGGAATTGAATCTTCAAATTTTCAGGTAGTTCTTGACGTCCGGCATAACCAGGGTTCATGGTGATGATAAAGGCAAACTCCTGATTCAAACTTACTGTGTCGCCGTCGCTACCAAACAAAGAGAACACAGGTTTAATATTTCGCATTTTAAAAGGAAACACTTTAAAAAAATGTCACGTTTTCTAATGATTTCTACTATGGCAAACCTATAATCGGTGTTGTTTGCCTTTGCTTGTACCTGAATATGAAGAATTCTTTCTTTTCCCTCCTGGCGGTGAGACAGATGTAGATCTGCTGCGCAGCCACGGACAGCACGGGCAGTTCGATGCGGTTGAACTCGTCGAAGCAGCCCCACGTGCCGGACTGAGCCAAACCCTTGTAGATGCGACCCAAACCTGACAAACAGCATATTGATGAAACACCTCATGTACAAAATAGTGTTATACGGCCTGCCTTTGATAAAGCGCTGTAATTCAACTGTACCTCTGAAATCCATCTGGTCGGAACAGTTGAAGACTATGACGAGCTTGCCGAGGGTGCGACCCATATCTTTGGTGGTTTCAGTTTTGCCGGTTCCTGCGGGCCCGGCCGGCGCACCCCCCATGCTCATCCCGATAGCCTGCGACAGCGTGATGTAGCACCGATCCGTCAGAGGTGTGATCACAAGTCGCTCTGTTATACCCAGATATTCATTCTGTGCAGAGATATTTTAAAACATGTGTTAGCAAGCCATGCTTATCCCTTCACTATAAGAAAAGAGGCATTTGGCCTGCAGCGGGATGGTAATAAGCGAATGATTATTTGTACGTAATCAGCAGTATTATGGGTTTGTTAGGGTTCCCGGGTCAACTAGTAAAAGAAGAAAGATAGCTTAGCTCAAAGATTAAAGCTATAATTCCACGCTGACAAACTGGCAAAATAAAATCTTGTTATGTACTTGTTCTCCAGTGTTTGTTCGCCTATAGCGTGGGGTACTGTTACGCAGGTCGTTCAAAAACATATGAAACTTATAAAATTTATGTACGTGAGTAACATGTTCTCCCATGCGGTATACCTATGGGTGAACATGTTTTCAACTGAAATGTAAGTTTGATCTTGGGATAAAATATTTTATTATTCAACCTGATTACGGAACCCTTTACTGTGAAATTAGCGATTATTATGGAATCATATCCAAGGCTAACCGCTAAACATGTTTCTTTTTTAAAACTTTTGTTATGCACCTGATAAATAAAGTCGACATCTGTTATAGACACCAAACAGTCATCCGTATCCTCGAAATAATAAAAACGAGCTTGCTTTTGCCATTCAAAGTCTCCAGGCGTTTTAATTCTCATCCTCACAAGATCATCAAAAATATCTCTGAAATAGAATGATTTTGAAAATAGATTTTACTAGATTCGTTTTGTTAATCAAAATAAGGGAGGAGAAGAGACAGGTACCTTAACGCTCATAACTACAGGAAAACGGTTTTAGGAGCCTGCGAGAAATTTATTTCTTAAAGTGTGTGTACCAATCACCCTAAATAGTGTGTCCATCTCAAAAATCGTTGGTATGTAATGGGGATCGTGATGCCTTTGCCAAACATTATCTCCCTTTTCCGAGATTTACGTTTCTGGATCGAGTTTTTTGTAGCGAAATCATTATATTTAAATTCGTAAAAAAATATATGGTACAGATACATGTTTAATATAGTGTTTTATTTACGTTTCTAACCAACTTCCAAAAGCAGGAGGTTCTCAATTCGATTGTTTTTTTTTTATGTATGTACACCGATTACGCTGAGATTTATGATCCGATTTACGCGATTCTTCTTTAGTTTCATGTAGAATAGTTGCCATTTGGTCCCATAAAAATTTAAAATAGTTTAGCCCAGCAGTTTTCATTTTATGAACAGTTTTACTTCAGTCGTGTGGTCTAATTTCAACATGTTCACCGACTTCTTCCCCATTTGTAAAGCGATTCTCAAAATTCTTTTTTTATTTGAAAGAATATACTCCTGAGATGGTCCCATTTAAATTTGGTGAAGATCTGATGCTGATCTTCGGAGATATAGAACAATAGACGGTAAATCGGTCATGATTGCTGCAATCGCTTGAATGTTAATTGTTTATTCAACATGACGTAACATCACGCCTGTATGCTCTGAGGGGTACGCAGATGTGTACAATACACCCAAATTTCGACTGTTTAGGTATGTTAAGTTCCATTTATTGGGGATAAGCCTATTACCATGACATGTATTGTTAACAATGTAAGATAAATGCTTAGCAAATATTTGTATAGGACATTACAACTAAAAATGGAAAAATAAAAAACTTTTTTGCAAAAAATAAAAACGACTTTAAAAACCACAACACACAAAAAAGTGAAAAATAACTTTAGCTTCAGAAGTCGGTGATAAAAAAAAACTAAATGAATCAAACAAAGGTCACCGACTTCTGAAGCTAAAGTTATTTTTCACTTTTTTGTGTGTTGTGGTTTTTGAAGTCGGTTTTTGTTGAATATGCATTTAAAGCACAGAAAAGATGCCTTAGAGCAATGTTTCATTTGAAAACAACGGACAGCTGCAAACCCTACTTTATAATGCATACAATTTTAACATTGCCATCCATATACAGGTCGTCCCACGGATATGCCACATGGAGGGAAAGTACCTTGAATATTGTAGATTTAACATTTTACTGAAAGAAGACATTATTTTAATTTAAAAAACAATTTAAACTGCATTCATAGATATATAAATAATTACATGGTTGAACCGGGAATCGAACCCGTTACACGAGAAAAATAATCCCCCTGTAGCTTTATCATACCGATCGAAAGGCTTCATCATCAGGATTATTTTTTGCTAAATAACATAATGTCAGAAATAAAAGGACCATGAATTTAACATTTTTAATACAAAATTAATCAATGTATCAAATGCCCCGTATATTCTTGAATCTGTTATGTTTGTCAGGAACAATCCTAAATTATTTGCGCGCAGAGCAGATCAATTTCCCAGAAACAGGCGTGACCAAACCCAACTATGTGTACCTCCATGTAGAACTGCACTTATGCGCACAAGTGTTTTTCCAAAAAAAGTTTTTTACCAAGAAGTTGGAAGGAGCTTAATAAAGTACACTTGAAAAGTAAACTTCAGACCTATTTAGTTAATAAAGCATACATTAACGAGTTCCTAGAGGAAAGATTTGTATTGACATAGTAGCTTATTTGTTTTTTTTTTTATTTATTTTTTATTAATTTACAGTGGAATAATTTAATTTTTATTTTTGTTTTTCAGTCCTTATTTTTGTTTTAATGTTCTGTTTGAGTTATGTTATTTTAAATTGATTGCAATATTATTATTCTTTAATTATTTAATTTATTGTTATCATAACCGCTCGCTTGCTTTCGATTGCAAAAAAACCGTCGAGCTTTGCTCGTGAAATTTGACATTATACACTCGGCGCGACCGCCCTCATTGTAACTTGATTTACAATCGATCCAAGTGGCGATGGCGTAGCGTATTTTTGTTTAGTAACGTTTATTATTTTGTCAAAATAATAAACGTTACTAAACAAAAACGTACGTGTAAGTTGTGTGTATAATATTTTCTACGAGATTTAAGTCAAGGTCGAGCAAATTTTTCCAGTTTCAGTTGAATAACGTGAAATTGTGAGAAAAATTGCGCGATAGGTATATTATTTTTCATCATTTTTATAAACTAGAATAGTTATTTGTAATATTGAACGAGGAACAATAACGATTGTCGTAGAAAATATTCTTATAAAAAATAAAAGAATCCGCCTGCCATTGTACAATTCACCACTAAAACTAGATGGACCATCATGGCAGTTTTGCACATCAACTATAAAACCTAGAACAAAAATATACCTATGTTAAGAAAGGCCAGTTTATTAGCTTTAAAAACAATATGAAAAGTTTTTCACAAGTCTATAAACTACTGAGGTATGTGGCAAAAAACCCAAAGGCAGATTTCTTTTTATAGAAAAAGATAGCGATTTCAAACTAAAATTTCTACGACATTACGCTCTTACTTATCCAGTTGCAATAATGTAATGGATAGATCTAATCCCATAGTTTATTGCTAAGGCTAAAAACGACTAAATATTGTTGGATTTATAATAAATTTAAAACTAATACTTACGACAACTTTCAGTCTAAAAACTCGCAACAACCATAAACGAGCCCCAAAAATTGCAAGATGGCGGCTGTCGAAGTTAGGGTTGCGCCTTACCAAATAATTTATTTTACATACCGGTTTAGAATAAAACTCCAAAAAACTGTTTTAAATATATTACTACACTACTACAATAGCCCATAACGTCCACTGCTGGACATAAGCCTCTCCCATGATGGGAGGAATTTGCCGAAATCTCCACGCTTGGCAGGCGGATTGGAGATCGCAGTGATGAAAGACTAACAGAAAACGCTGCTGCCCATTCTCTGGTCTACGAAGGCGCAAGGTGTTCTGCCTCAGACATTAGTCGCCTTATACGACACCCGTGAGTGTAATGGGTTGGTTCTATTCTACTCTGCCGGATACCACACGGCTATTAAATATATTACGGGACTTTAATAAATAAGTAATAATTTAATAAGAATTTAATAATTTTAATTTAAAAAAAAAAATCATATAAAACTGTCTTATTTTTGTGGAGCTCAGCAGCCAATATTGATATTACTTTTAATAATAAATTGTTTATTAATAAAAAAATAAAAAATAATACAAATCCTTATCAATAAAAAATAATGTAAATAAAATAAACGAACATGAAAAAGCCGCATGCTATTTGTGCCAACCCTATGCAGTGAAACTTACTTTGCTTTCTGGTAACCATTGCTACCAGAGCAGTATTTAGTGACAACAGAAGTACTTGTCACCAATATTCATGTAATCCAGCACATCTACAAGATATTATATAACTATTTTACCTTATAAGATTAAAATTATGTCTAAACTTTATTATTTCACACATAGTTTCCCGCAGTTGTAAGGAATAACGATAAATTACCACTTTAAAATACGTAACCAAACAACGTCACTGAAGACGCGTTCGACTCTTACGATTTTATCACATTTCACATAAACTATCATTGAATAAAACACTGAAATATTATAATACAGGTTTTCTAGATCAATTTGGTGCCTTAACTTTAGTAAAAACCAATATATTAGAATACTTACAGCATTTTTTCTTGGAGCACAACAGAGCACACACTGACACCGATCACAAAAAAACACAAAATGTCGTCTATAAATTTCATTTAATAATTAAAAAAAAAATTCGCGGTATTATGTTGCAAACTTGCATCGAAATGCACGATAATCTATTAGACTTTGATTTAAAGGCGTTTTGAAAGGACTTTACTGGCTTTAAAATAGAGTTTAGAGTCGTTTAATAAAAAAACAATTTTGGTAGCTATAGTTACCACGAGCAAAGTTCGAGTTTGGATTTTGGTAGCTCTAGCTACCAAAAGCAAGCGAGCGGTTATGAGAATGTTTTAAATAATAACATTTCTGGACATTTGCACGTCACATCATGTGGCAAACATGCTGTACCTAATAATGTTGTTCGTGTTACCATCTTGCATGTATTTATTTTCTTGTATGTAGGTATGACACATGTTTAGCAAATAAAATATTATCTTATCTTATCTAAGTTTCTATAGCGACTAACTAACCTTTGATGCACATGGATAGTGATCATAGTCTCAATTTGCGTTCTGTCAAGAGGTACCAGATCCGTGACCGTCTGATCAATGAGACCGTTCAATAAATCAAGATTTTTCTGATTTGTAATTCTCATAATGTATTTATCCGCCCTAGCTTTCTTCAGGGCATACTCTGCATCGCTTGTCCATAAAATTTGCATTCCCAGTAAACCAGCCTAGAAAAACATGAATTACATTGAAGTATGCAAGTTTTTTTAAAATTACATTACTAAACTAACAAGAAACACTAAAGAAAAATAAGTCAAGGTCTGTTTTCAAGTTTAAACACAAATGTTTCATCTTGTAACTGGAGGGAGTTTGTATCAATGATAATAATCAGATCAGATCATCTGTGAACCATTAGAATATCACTGATAGCTTTCGCCCACCGTGACTTTTATTTGGCAGTGATGCTAACTCCAAATGGCCGCCATGCTCTCGTTAGCCGTGCACCTTCGATGGCGCGTTTTTGCATTTCTGCGTCCCGCGATATTGCGATAATGCGTCCCCACACAGGCGCGTTATTATCGCGCGACATTAGGCGCGTTTTTGAGTTTTTACGTATCTGCGTCCTGCGATATTGCGATATGAGCTCTTAGAACGTTTAATTATGAGATGGAGCCTTAAATCATCATTTTATTCCTGTATTAAGCGATACAGAATCGGGACGGAAGCGCGACAACATCACGTTAGTTGCGCTACTACTGTTTTAAATGAGTTATATTGTAATGTAACTCCTTACTGATCTTCGGATGCTTGAGGGTATGATGTATGACAAGAATACCTCTCCTGACTCATGGTAGCAGGACGAACACACAGCAGGAGGGTTTTTAGTCGGTAGGAGTTCGACATTACTATAAGCCCTCAAATAGGGCGCGGGGCTCATCTTTGCGTTATGCTCGCGAACGGGTGCTGCTTTTAGTGACGGGTTGTCTTGCTGATATCTTAATTTTGTTATTGTTAATAACCACTAGTTTGGTAACTAATTTAAGTTTTTAGTCCTAATTTATCATTTGTACCTCTAGTTACAGCTATGCAGCGTGTATCAGAAAGGTATGGTCATATTAAGGTTACAGAACATCAACAGAACAAGTTTCTGTATGGAACTAGTTATGCCTGAGTGGGATCAAAGCTACTGACATTTGCGTAGTCAAATATAATATCAATCCTCGAATATTGTTGACTGCTGTCCTACACAATAACTTTATATTATTAACACTTACCTGGCCAGGAAAATTCCAAAATCCGACCAAAAATTCAAACTCCGGGTCTCCAGCCATTGTTTGCGCAATGCTAGCTATTATATTTCTGACGGTAGTTTTCATTGTATCCAGAAGAGTATTCAGCCAAATCTGTTAAAGTATATTAACTTTTAATCTTTGTTGTTTAGCCTTTGCTTTGCTAGGTATGATAATGCCGTATTGTGTCTTAGACACAACAAAACAAGTAATTTGTTGTCTAAGACTTACATAACAAATTACTAAAATAAATACTTGTTATGTTGTGGAGTAAAGTAGGTTAGTTGACAGTAATAAGAAACATATAAGTGTTGTTCGCTCAATGGTCAGCAGCACAGCCTCCTAGGATGCGCTGATGTCCTTTATGTGAAACTGTCATGTCTCAGAAGGAAAATGCGGAAAGGGAGTGGGAGATGACGAGCTCCCGACCCGAAGCCACAACGGAGACAACGCCCTCTTCCGGCCCCCCTAAACAGGTCCAGGGGCATCGGATTCACATCATCTGTCGCCCCCCCATCACTCTGGACCCGAGAAAACGGCGCGTAGTGTTCCAGGGGCGCCTCTTTTAGGCGTAACGGAGGGAATTTTGTACTTTACTTCCCCCCGGGGAGGCCCGCAGGTCAAGCGGGCCATTAGTCCCGCTGCCCCCCGTCGCAAGTGTGCGAAGAAACACCGAAGTGGTTTTAATCAATACTCAGTACGAGTACAGTACAGACCCCTCTGCTCTCACCAGGGTGGACAACATCCATTGAAGAGAAAAAAAAACACGTCGAGAAAAATAAAGGTACAACCGCTACCAACAACTTTTTTGTTTAGTTTTTATCCGACTACGGAAAAGCCAAAAGGAAGGGTTATGATTTTAGGAGTTTGTTTATGTATGTATGTATTTTTTTTGAAACGTAGTTCCTTAACGCGGCTTACTAGGAGTGCGATTTAGTAGAAATCGTCACGCGTCACGTAAGAAAATGGCGTATGTATATATGTGTGTGTGTGTAGTAGTAGTAGGTACTACACAAGAAGGGTATGGCGGGGTCGCGTGAGCGTAAATAAGTTAATAATTATGCTACATAAAGTAATATATTATATTTTTCGTCATGGATGTCGTTTTCGTGGGTTGGTGATGATGAAAATCCAAGATGGCGCCGACGAGAATTTTCGGTATTTTCTTCATGGGTGTCGTTTTCGTAGTTTTGGGGCCATGATAATGAAAATGAGGTCAAAATGAAAATCCAAGATGTCGCCGAATAAAATCTTCGGTTTTTTCTGCATGGGTGTCGTTTTCCTGGTTTTTGGGGTCGCTGATAATGAAAATGAAAATCCAAGATAGCGCCGATCACTATAATATAATACTAATAATATTATTAATAATAATAATATAAACGTCCCCCGACCGCACATTTTTTTTATTTTCGAGTAACGTTATGAAATACAATATTTTTACAGAGGCAGATAAAATCCATAATATGCATGCGTAAATATAAAGCTACAGTACTCAAGTTTTAGTTACACGTCATCATAAATACATCACCTCAACGCCTCCTACGCACATCACTGGTATTTCTAGAGGTATAGTCTCTCCATTACTCGAGTTCATTTTAACAATTCTTTCTTTGTCGTCGAAATCGACCGTATATATCGCGTCGAAGATACTCGGCAAGTGCCCCTAAAAACATGTAAACATTATACAACTCTCTCCCAAACACCTCGTCGGTGAAAGTAAAATGATCTGTCATTTCAAGTCCAGACGCCGCCGTTGTCGTGGTAAAAAAATCATTTAAAATATAATATTACATTCAAAACTCATAATCAGTCAAAACCACTTTTGACTGGTGTCAGTTTTTCAAAGGATGACAAACCTGACAACCTACTAAGTTTCTAAGTAGATGTTAGTTTTGACTAGTCAAAAGTAGCTTTGACTGTGACCTACATTACAGCCTCTGCTTTCTTGTAGCCCTCGCCTACGGCTCGGGCTAGCAATATCGCCTCGGCTGTAATTTTCAACTTACCGCACTTATATCATAATGTACTATTAATTCCAGAAGCGAATTATAGCAAAATATACCTATGGATAAATAATTATAGACAGTGTTATAATTAGTTCACAAGTTTTATGCTATTTAGTTTTCTTTTCTTATATTATTTTATAATTCTTCAGAATTTGACTTTTGATCGGAATATCGAAATTCGGAATAAAATATTTCGGAATTTGTGGGTGTTCCCTTTCAGACACTGTGTCAGATAAGCCTGTGGCAAATATACATACATAAAGGGTGTAAAACACCTCTTAACGAAGCTGGAAGGCACTTGTTCTCCTGTTCATTACGATCATTTTTTTGTTCTACACCATACCTGGGAACCTTCTAGTTACGGAGATATTGGAGGTCAAAGTTCCAACTTTTTGACAAGTTTTTTTTAATACAAGTTTTTAACGTATGATTTATACTTTAAGCACCTCCACGACCCCCGTACTATTCAATCCATCCATCAGCACAATGTTTTGAGTGCGTTACATTGAGTTCTACCACAAAACATGATTTTACCCCAAAAAAAATATTATTAATAATTATATATTATGTATATTAATAATATTATAATTTCCCAGCAATAATTTTTGCGTAAAGCTACTTAGTTTGATGTACAGAATGCTTGGTTGACGGCTTCGTGATGAGGTTTTTTACACCCTGTATAGAACACAAGCAGGTAAGCTACGAAACAAATGCGCTAGAACCTGTATTGAATGGGGATCTGAAGCTTGTCCGAGGATCTCCAGTAAGACTGGATCTGACACGAAGAAGAACCGGGGGAAGATGAGTCGCTTGGTCTCTAAGTAACCGGTGAGTGACTTCTGGCAAGCCTCCAGCTGCTCGAACAGGTGAGGCAGGAGCTGCTTCAGCGTGTCGTCTGAAGTACATGTCTCCACACAGTTCACGATATCACGAGCACGGTACATTATTTTCACATACGTTTTGTCGATACCCTGTAAACGTTTTGTTTTATGTTTATAATTTCATTGTTGGACGAGAAGATACCGCGCAACTTCTCGAACGCTGCCCAGCCGAGTCGGATTCGACAATTGAACTCTTTCTCGAAGATAGACCTACCTAACTGGACCGTTTGTTCCAGGTACACATAATCGTAAAACCACTTCACGTGTAGTGTCTCCCATCTTAACAAACTTGCTCCACAAAAGTTAACTGCGGTGTGGATGCACCTTTAGGAAATCAATATGGGTTCAATTAAATTAATACATGCCACACAAATAACATACCCCGAATCGCTTAGCCTCGGCCGGCAGTTGTTTGGCGATGTCACCGCCAACAAACACTGCCTCCAAATACATCCATAGGTTCTGAACTTGAAGCCATTTCTCTAAGATCTCGGTGGTGCTTACTAGTTTGTTTATCCACAACAAAATGTCTTTCTTAAACGGCGCGTTATACCTAAAATGATCCGCAATTTTTTTTCAAGAAAACCGTTTTATCTTGGAAACCCCTGGGGACATTGTTAGCAAACTAGTGAAACTCACCCCTTCAATTATCAAGATGGAAACTTTTTCCCCTCCTTTCACATATCCGTCATATATAAGGTAGGGGAGGAAAGGAAAGTTTTACTACCTAGAACTGGCAAGCTAGATATGTACCTGTTTGAAGCCAAAGAATTGAGGATCATTAAGGAGTCCTCCAGAAGAGTGATGATGTCAAGCGTATCCTGAGGCTTGATCAAAAGTTCGCCTCTGTTCTTGAAATTAGCAAACTGTAGATCGACAAGCGCCCAGTCAGCCTGAATTTGCTTTAATTTCGCTTCGATGTCCTTCTCTTTAACCGCACTAATACAAATGTCCTAGAAAATAACTGTGCAACTAGATTGAGGTCAAATGACGTAGGTAAGTAATACGAGTATTAGCTTAAGCCCAAATTGCTGGTCGATCGATGGACGAAACTCAGACATGCTTTACGCAAATCATGACGGTGAACGTAATCAGTTGAACGCAATGCACTTGCACGTTTAATAAAGTTAACCATAATTATAACGTCTAACAATTGTCGATTTTGCTTCCAGTAAATTGATTTTATCAATTAAACACAATATAAAAATGCCACAAACTTCAACATCTTCCTTGTTTTTCAATAGCGGTGCCTCCATGATATTTGCCAACGTAAACGCTTCTGATTCCACATCCAACACACAATCTGGAATAGATACCAAATATAAATTACTTATTCAACGTTGACACAATCAAATAATACCTACTTCTCTGTTATTAAGTTTCATTAACTCATCAGTTTTTCCAATCTTCTCCAATGCCTATCCTTCATGGCTTTGTCAGCCATTAATTCCAATAACGGACAAGTTTGATTGAAATCATCAATCTTATTCTTCAATTCAATAAAAGCGGGCCAATCCTTCATTCCTCGTGGTAACTTTCGACACCTTTTAATAAAACAATTAATTTATTCCTTAGAAATTAAGGAAAAAATATAACAACAAATTCATATATTTGAGAATTAAAAATTTAAAAATTTCGCCGCATTGGCTGCACAAATTCAGAAAATCGGGCTCGAAATGTCGACACGCCCACCACATTATTTTATTAGATAGAAAGGTAGATTTACTTTACCTGAGATCGAACTCTGCCAACTGCGCAACTATTACCTCAATTTCTATTGCTGCCCACGGTGTTTCGAAATAACCGTCGATTGAGTTCATCACTGCCAAGTACAGGCTGTACCTGTTATGGATAAAACAAGTTACTTTAAATACATACACCTAACAATCAATTCAGATGGTTAGACATAAATCACAGTTTCAAGAGATACACAATTATTGTCAGCAGGTAAAATAAATAACCGTAATGATATTTAGACTACGGCGAAAAATAAATAACCGTAATGATATTTAGACTACGGCGAAAAATAAATTACCGTAATGATAATTAGATTACGGCGAAAAATCATTGCACTTACAATTTGCTCAATAAGTTGAACTCTTTCTTCTTTTGATGCAAAATTGGATAGTCTTTTACTTCCATACCAAATAGCTTTTCACCACTGGAATACATTTCGAATCTTCGCCACAGCTCATCAAATCGTGATTGAAACATTATTACCCTGTGTACAATAATATGTTAGTCGATTACTTTACTACACAATTTAGTGACTTTTGTTGTAAAAATAAAAATAGTGCGCAAGGCACAAAGTGCATAACATTTTTGTAAAAAGTAGATCTTCAAATTCACTATACAACAAGCTTGAGTAAAATTTATTTAGTTTTGAAAATGGAAACATTTCCTAAACATATCGTCTTCCGACGCTCGGGGAATACGACCGTTGCCGAACAGTGACGAAGATATCTATGCGCATTATCACTTTGGGAGACCTGTACATTGTAAAATGTACAACTTCTGAAGTTATTTTTCTCTTTTTTGTAATTGTTTCTTTTTGGAAGTTGGTTGAATGCACAGATCATAGAAACAACAAAAGGTTGAATGTCTATCCAAAAAAGATTTTCTAAGTACTCTGCATCACTAAATCTAAAGAATGTACCTGTCACTAGCTTCTCGTGCTGTAAGACCAGGAGTCATGGGGCCAAACGAGTCAAAGTCGGCATCGAACTTGAGGACGTCCCCAAGAAATGTGGCAACACCTTCAGTTAACTCCGATTGTAGCGGACCTTGCATGTCAACTATTCTTTGTTGAACTTGTTGAGACTAAAAGAAACAGTAAAGTTATTTCTTATTTTAAGAGTTTTATAAGAAGTCTGTTCTAATTTTGTGAAAAAGACTTGCATACTTTAGGTACGACATATGTTTATAATTTTTTTTCTTGCGTCGGTGTTAATCCGCAATGTGATTTATCTATGATCTATGCAATGATATTCTAATAAACATATGTTATACACCTACAAATCAACCGAGAAAAGTGTTCCGCGCGGCAGCGGCAGCTCACATACACGCAGTGACGCAGAATTAAAGGCAATATGACCCATTGGGGCCGTTGTCGAGTCTTCACGATTGCGCGCTCACAACATATTGTTACGAGCTGGGTATGGGATAAATTAATAACTACCGAAGAAGCAACAAATAACTTTAATAATCACAAAACACTTAAAACTTAATCACAAGTACACTACTGATCACTATTCATTTAGATATCGCACTTACTAGTTCACTTCGATTCATGCATGCATGCATACAATGAAGTTCTTTTGTAGGTAGTTTGCGAATTTGTACCTACATCATTCGGGACTCGTTTTACCTACCTACCATTACCTACCTACCTACTAGTAGGTACCTACTACCGTAACTGTAGGTAAGTACGGGTACGACGTAACACTGCCACTGCCTCCTTAGACTCGCGCCAATCGGTCTACATGGACAATCTTAGGCGCACCTCGTGGACCCTTCTGTATTCGGTAGGTGCCATCGTTGATCCTAGTCACAACTCGGTATGGTCCATCCCATTTTGCTTGCAATTTCGGAGACTTCCCCTTGCTCCGTACTGGGTTATGCAACCACACCAGTGAATAATGACCAGTGGTCCACATTAGCTAGCACTGTATCAAAACAACTAGAAGTCATGGGGAGAGGCCTCTGCCCAGCTGTGGGATGACGCCGGCTAACAGTATCAGTATAACATTTTGGCAGGGTAAATTTATTTAATTTACTACAGTTATTACCGATTCCGTATTTTGCGACTACGGTAATTAGGGTCATCACTCTCTTGCCCTTATTCATTTGGGGTCGGCGCAGCATGTCTTCTTCCTCCATACTTCTCTATTACTCGTCATCTCATCAGACACTGCTTTTCTTGCCATATCATTCTTAACACAGTCCATCCATCGTTTCTTTGGTCTTCCTCTACTCATATACCCATCCACATTCATACTCAAAACTGTCTTCACGACATTTTCCTCATTCCTCCGCATCACATGCCCATACCACGACAACCAATTACCACACAACTTTTCAGTCACCGGCGCCACTTTCAGACTTCCTCTTATATACTCATTTCTTACTTTATCCATTCGAGTCCACACATCCCCCTTAGCATCTTCATCTCCGCGACATGCAAATGCCTTTCATTCATACCTTTTGTGACCCAACATTCTGATCCATACAAGACAGCAGCTCTAACCATTGTTTTATAAATCTTCCCCTTAAGTTTAAGGGGAATGCGGGAGTCGCAGATTGTTCCCGTGACCTGCCGCCATTTCATCCATCCCGTGTTAACTCTGTGCTTTACACTACGATCTATTTCGCCATTCGCTTTATACCGAGTGAACCGAGATACCGAAAGTCGGAGCAGACAGAAAGAGGTGCGCCATCAAACGCTATGGCTCCAGAACTGGAGCACTGGTGCATCTAAAATATTCAGTCATAATTGTAAATCGCGGTAACGTCAAGATTGAAAAGGAACGGTTCATCTAATGCCAACCACAACATAATACAGCGGAAAGAGGTTTCTATATAATTATTACAATTAAAGTACATACTGTCAATAACATATTTTGGAAAGCGTAACGTAATCCGTACACCATGTCGGCATCTTCTTTGGGGACATCGATACTGAACTGACTAAACGTCCCGTAACTTTCTTCTATTATATCTAGTTCCATGTCCATGCTAAAATGATTAAATTGTGAGCTGCAACTTACTTAAAAAGGTGATAAGAAATATTTTTTACAATTAATGTTCTTAATTACTGCTTGAAACTAATAATTATCAAAGTCATATTATTATTGCTATAATTTGTATTATTGTGTATGTTTTTAACTGACCGCTTTGGATGAAACAGTACCATAGCTTAATGTAAAAATAGAAACTACTGGACCGATTTAAACATTGATTCCAGCAATAGAAAGCAAGATTATCAAGAAGTAGCAGGCTATAAATTATATTTATATCGTGTTAATTAGCAGAGCTATCACAGTTTTTGCGGACGTAGTCGCAGGCGAAGTACTAGTAAGTTATATCAAGATATTGTTATAATTATGAAAAATAGATCATTTGAAAAATCCAAGTATATTTTTGCGATTGCCGAATTAATCCCGAAGTAAAGGGCCGCCTCCACGAGCGAGAGAATCGCGGCGATTTGACGTATTTCTAAACAAAAATATCGCCGCAATTCTCTCGCTCGTGGAGACGGCCCAAAAGAGAGTGTATAGAAAAACGTGGCAAGAACGATAATATCGCCGCGATTCTCTCGCTCGTGGAGTCGGCCCCTAATAGTAGATATTTTGTATGTGTACTCCTGACACTCTAAGTGTAATATTGATTTATAATCAATTTGTCTCTCAGGTCCGATTTTACTTTACACCTACATATTAAAAAAATGGTATTTACCCGATGAATTGTTCTCTAATCATCTCCAGGCATACCATGGCTAGTCTAACATCATCCAAATCTTTAATCCTTTTGGTCAAAGTTTTCATTCGGTCGTTAATGAATTGCATCAACTTCAGCACGCGTTCTTTATAAGCTTGACATAGTAGTTTACCCAAGGTTCTCTTCCATTCAACCGATTCCAAATGCAGGGCCAACTTAATATGATCTGTTAATATTATAAACATTAATCGAGTTTAAAGCTATCAATCAATCAAGGTTTGAACTGAATTAATGATTTACGGGATTCGCAGTTCTTATGAAAGCCCGCGGTTAGGAAACAATGAACACTTAGTATAAGAGGCCAACCATTTCTTTGTCTTTTAGAATAGAAATTGTAAGGTTTTGTGTTTGAACAGTTTTCTAGCTCAAAATTTCACACTAATAATACCTATAAATTGCTTATAAATTGTTTGGGCTCTTCCACCAGATAGGTGTCCTGCCCATCTTCATTTCAGTGATCAACGGGATTTTCAATATTGAATAGCGAAGGCATAAAGGTTTAGTAAAGTTATATTTCAGTCTTTAAGTCTACGTAAGTAGAGAGGAGTTCGTGGCTAAATAATAACAGCCGCTTGGGTCGATCTTTAGGTTAAGCCGTGCTTACCTAGGTTGGTCTGTGGATAGGTGACCACCCTTAAATACCGAGTTTCCTCCATGCCTCGGAAAGCACGTTAAGCTGTTGGTCCCGGCTGTCATTTGTAGATCTTTGACAGTCGTTACAGGTAGTCAGTGGCCCAAAAAGTCTGACAACCAGTCTTACCAAGGGGTATCGTATTACCCAGTACTAACTGGGTTCTGGAGGTTAGATAGGCAGTCGCTCCATGTAAAGTACTGGTATTCAGCTGCATCCGGTTAGACTGGAAGCCGACCCCAACGTAGTTGGGAAAAGGCTAGGCAGATGATGATGAAGTCTACGTAAGTAATTGCGTATTAACGAATTTGTTATCATTGGCACTATAAATGAAATACAGAAAGGTAGCTAAATGTTAGACAAATATTAAAAAGTACCTACCCATATCAATTTGGATAGAACCGATGATGTGTCGAATGGGTAGAGCAAGCACTTCTTCGGTCTGTGCCTCGTATTTGAGAAGCATGTCCTTCACTAATACATTCATAGGATTAGAATCGACAAAATCTTGGACTTGTTGCACTCTGTCTTCTGCCCATAAATGTGAAAATCTTCCGTAGCCCTAAAATAAATTAATATATACATAAATATAGATATCTAAATATACTGTAAAGCATGACACCTATCACCTGGGACAATTTCCGAAATTTTATTTAAAATTCATATTTTTCTTTCAACATAAATATTAACTACAAATAAAATTTAAAATATAAAAATAGTAGCCCACCGTTATCAGGTATAGGGCCCAAGCCACCTTTGTTCAGTGCTCCAGTGAGTGGAAACTGGAACCTCTTATCAATACGAGCTGTGTCCAGGAGTCGGTACTCCTTTCGGTTTCTGAATCAAGCCCTTGCCATCCACCTGCCTAACGATAACGAGAGCCTCCTCAGTCACCGGCGACGCGGCGATAATTTTATTTTATAAGTGAACTTATATGAGTAACAGCAGCAGCGATGTGGTGGACAATAGTGCTAGTCAGCCTTCAATATCGCTAAACACCCTGGAGAGATGACCGCTATGTACCCAGGCACGCTTTTTTAAGGTAAGCGGGGTCTGAAGGTGCATATTGGGAAAGTGCACAAACTTTCAAATGCATCCACCTCAGACCCTATCTCAATATCCACACCTACATCTTCATTCGACGCTTTTTGGAAAACCCTTTCAAAATTCAAAAACTCCGTTCCAGTATTAAAGCGAGTTCCTCTAGGCGCTAGACCGCTTGTAGCCAAAAATTTTGCTGGTTGCATGCTCCTTGCCGTCCGAGAAAACTCGCTAAGTGCTTGGGAACAACTGCTCATCTTTCCTTATCAAATCTTTTATGTACAAAAGAATTTGGCAACAAAAAAAACTTTAACTGCACAAATTAAAGTAAATGCAACGTTTCGGCTCAAGATTTAGACCCAAAATTACCGGCACAGAGATATAATATACACCCTCAACGAGGTATACCCCACCTGGTGGAAACGAAGTTAGAGGAAGGTGACAATAGCGGAGCAGCCAGTATTGTCTTTAGCAGTGATGTGGTGGCACCGTGCTCTCCAGAAACACTCGCGGCTCTGGAGACCAAACACCCTGCCCCATCGGATGGCCTTTCCTTTCCCGACCCTCCTGATTCGAACTTTCATCCCCTCACCGTTACAGGTCGAGATTTGGTCACAGCCGTATGCTCCTTCCGGAGTGGCTCCGCCGGCGGCCTCAACGTTCTAAGTCCTCAGCATCTAAAGGACCTAATATGTTCAGGTGCTGGGGAAGCTGGTGAGTTGCTCTTGAAGGTGCTTGCGGCTTTGATTAACCTTATGCTTCCGGCAATGTGAACGAGTCCGTCATCGACGTTCTGTACGGAGCCAATCTTTGTGCCCTGCGCAAAAAGGATGGCGGCATTCGTCCCATTGTCGTGGGCACAACATACCGCCGTATGGCAGCCAAGATTTGCTGTAATTTTTATGGTAAGGTTGTTTTGAAAAAAATTCAGCCCTTGCAGCTTGGATACGGTTCTAAAGGGGGCCCTTTAGAACCGTATCCAAGCTACAAGGGCTGAATTTTTTACGGCGACGCTGCCCTACACGCTATATTTACCTACCTAAATTCTGGCAAAGGTGAGGTCATCCTGAAGGTTGACATAAAGAACGGCTTCAATTCAGTGAATAGGGACACCTTTGTTAACTGAAACTTAAAAAGAATTACCCCAAATGTATAGTTTTCTTTGGCAATGTTACAGACACCCATCTAAATTACTATATCGGTACAACCTTTTGGAATCTGCTGCTGGCTGTCAACAAGGTGACCCCTCAGGCCAGTGATTTTTAGTTTAGCTATCTACCCAATTATTTGACAGCTAAATTCCAAATTTAACGTTTGGTATCTTGATGATGGAACCTTTCGAGGCGATGTAGATTCTGTTTTACAAGATCTAAATTTCTTAAAAAAATAATTTCACTCCATTGGCCTCGACCTCAATGTTTCAAAATGTGAAATATATGTAACGGACAGTACTGGCAGACGTTTAACGCATCAAAATTATAGAAAAAAGCTCTCTTCGTCTCCTTGGGTCTCCGATCTTGAACACTCTTTTCCTGATTTTATCGAGGAAAAAATTCAAAATTTTAATGATGTTTCGGAAAGATTGCTCCAAATTAACATACATTCGGCAATCACAATAATTCGTCATTGTTGTTTCGGCCCAAAATTAACATAATAAAGTTAAAGTATGAAATTGCGTTGTATAGTAATAGACCCTTCGAATTGACATAAAATCTTCATGGTGTGAGATTGTGGGTCAGTGGGAGTCAGGTCTTTGGCTTCACGCACTGCTGTCGTCGACAATAGGCATTTTTCAATGACACGACCTTCCGCCTCGCTGCGGCCTTACGCCTTGGTGCCGCCTGCTGTTCTCCTCATCGCTGTCACTGTGGTGAAGCTGTCAACAGCCTCGGTCACCACGGCCTGTTTTGCAGCCGAGGTGCGGGCCGTTTTGCACGGCACGCGAACATAAGCGACATTATCCAACGAGCTCTTGTCACCGTCGGCGTTCCAGCTGTTTTAGAACCTAATGGCTTGGCACGCGACGATGGCAAGAGACCGGACGGCATGTCTTTGTTTCCTTGGAAGATGGGTATGCATTTAGAATGGGACGCAACTTGCGTCGATACTCTTGCAGTATCTCATCTTCCAAGCTCGTCATGCTGTGCTGGCGCTGCCACTGCGGCTGCAGAGAACCTCAAGCAGCGTAAATGTAGAAACCTTTGTGGTAACTATATTTTCGAGCCGTTTGGGGTTGAAACTAGGGCCGTGGCGTCGAGTGCCCATAGCCTGTTCAAAGAACTTTCAGAACGCCTAGTTGACGCTTCCCGTGACCCAAGAGCTGGCTTTTACTTTGGTCAGAGACTAAGTGTTGCCATACAACGTGGCAACGCCGCCAGCCTCTTGGGCATATTACCAGCTGACAGCGTTGAGAAGGAGTTTTTCGATGCCCTTTTATAGTTTGTTGTTAGTTTATTTATTTTAGTTTATTTATTCGTTTTTAATTAATTATATAAAGCAGCAAATTAAACTCAATATACTGTCAATTCATAGACACATGTATAATTAATTAATCGTCAAATTTATAGTGGGAAAATATCATAGTCGAACTGATAAATGGAATAACCCAAGTATCTACTGGGAATTATGTAACTTTGATTGAGCACTTAGGTATATATTACAGCTACATAGATGTGACACGATCTACATCAAACTACGTTCGCGAGCAACAACGTTGACTCAAGCTGTTAGCGCGCATGCATGTATTATTTACATTATTATTTCACATTATTTTACATTTATTTGTATTTATTTTCGAATCCCGGTAGAAGCAAATGTTTGTGTGATGAGCATGGACATTTGTTTCCGAGTCATGGATATTTATATGTATAAAAAGTATGTATTTACAAACAAAAAAGTATCTATGTAGTATATCAACTATCTGGTATCCACGATACAAGCCTCGTTGCTTAGTGTGGCACTAGATGGCGCTGTGTGTAATGTCCAGCGATATTTATTTATTTAAAAAAAAATAGAGTACTTATGTTTATAACATACAAAAGTTGTAATTGTAAGAAGAGTGAAAGAACATTATCGCCAAAGTTGCCTAAGTATATTAGGTATTTATTATTATACATTATAAAGTAGTTTATATTTGTGTTATATATTTCTACTAGCTGCCCGTCCCGGCTTCGCACGGGTGGACTTTTTATTTTTTTCTATTCTATCCTATCTCTCAAGTTGGATCGAACTGCACATGGTGTGCGAATTTTATTATAATCGGTTAAGTGGTTTAGGAGTCCATTGAGGACAAACATTGTGACACGAGATTTATATATATTAAGATATGTCTTGTAATTATCTAAGTATATTCTTATATTGTTATTCTTTATTAGTAATTCACTTCATGCCTAAACTTAGTGCCGCCAGTCCAACGTCCGTAATTCACTTCATGCCTAAACTTAGTGCCGCCAGTCCAACATCCGTAATTCACTTCATGCCTAAACTTAGTGCCGCCAGTCCAACATCCGTAATTCACTTCATGCCTAAACTTAGTGCCGCCAGTCTAACGTCCGTAATTCACTTCATACCTAAACTTAGTGCCGCCAGTCCAACGTCCGTAATTCACTACATGCCTAAACTTAGTGTAGCCAGTCCAACGTCCGTAATTCACTTCGTCCTGGTATTGCTTAATTGATGGAAAGTGTCTAGCAGAGTTAGCAGTGCGTTACTTGCGATAGCATAAATTATTATTCACAGAAAACACGTTTCAGTCGTCAGACATTTTATTGAGAACTGTTGTCATGCCTACGTACAAAGTCACTATGTGACAGATTATATACCATGAAGGTATCAACCTCCAACACGCACCCTTAATCTGCCACATGTGTACGCACCCTTAAGACTAACAAGTGTACATGCACACTTAAATCGCACCAGGTCACTAGTTCCAAAACATGCACAAGTGTGTATGCAACTTTGTACTAAAGTGTACACAAATACTTACGTTGTACTCGACAGTACCCACATCAACACATTACATTAAAACATACAAAATAAACAAAACAGAGATTATACCATTATAAAACCCTAAACCTATTTGTACAAAACAAATATGACATATCAAAAACTAAGTTACACCACTTTCACTACCCGCCCTCTTAATGGGTAATCTCGCTAAAGCCAACTTTATCTTGGGGCCTGGCAGAGACTTTGTTAACATATCTGCCACCATTTCCTGTGAAGGTACATACTGCACCTCTACCGCCTCATTCGATATCGCTTCGCGAACAAAGTGAAACCTAATATCGATATGTTTCGTCCTATTATGGTTCATCTTGTTTCTCGCAATGTGATGTGCAGACTGATTGTCATTATAAATTACTACGGGTTTATCGCAACTATCATTTGTTAAACTCTTTAACATACTTCTTAAGTAAATCGCTTCCTTTGAAGCTTGGCAAAGACCTATGTACTCTGCCTCGGTAGAGGACAGAGCAACACACCTTTGCTTGCGACTCTCCCACGTTATTAAATTATCGCCTAACATGAACATTAGACCCGTAAAGGATTTTCTATCATATGACCCACCCCAATCCGCATCCACGTAGCCAAGAAGTTCTAATTTACCTGACTTTCGGAAAGTAAGTGCAAAATCAGACGTCCCTTTTAAATATCTAAGCACCCGTTTAGCATACTTAAAGTGAATTTCGTCGTAGCACGAGTTAAACTGTGCTAGAACGCTAACGGCATGCGCGATATCTGGTCTACTATTTTGGGCTAAATAGTTCAGACATCCTACCAGATTCTGATATGGCAACCTACAACTGGAATCTGAAGGTTTCTCCAATCTGAGACCAACTTCCATAGGGGTAATGACTGGTTTACAATCCGTCATTTCAAATTCCTTTAACACATTAATAACATACTGTTCTTGATCAAGGTAAATAGTGTTATTGTCTCTCCTAAGTCTCATGCCTAAAACATGTCTAGCACGACCTAGATCCTTGACCTTGAACTTTTTCAATAAACCGGCCTTTAACTTTCCTTTTCATTTTTGTGAAAAGAACTACAAAAAATAAAAATATCGTCAACGTATATAACTACAACTATCCTATTCTTATCTCCTATCAATTTTTGGTATAAGCAGGGCTCTATCTTCGATTGCGTGAAACCTAAGCTAAGCATCTCTTGGTCAAGTTCATGAAACCAAGCATTCGACGCTTGCTTCAGACCATACAATGACCTATTTAACTTGCAGACCTTCGTCTCCTGACCCTTGGCTATAGCACCTACAGGCTGCATCATGTAAATATCTTCCTTCAGTTTACCGTAAAGGAAAGCTGTCGTCACATCCCACTGATCTATGTCCCAATCATATTCTACAGCTAATGAGAATAACAGTCGCAAAGTCGAGCTCCTAACTACCGGAGAATAAGTTTCATTATAGTCTACGCCACGTACCTGAGTAAATCCCTTCGCTACCAGCCTAGCTTTATACTTTGAGACCTTACCATCGCTATCTCGCTTAATCTTAAAGACCCATTTACATTGTATCGGCTTCTTGTCACGTGGTAAGTTTACTAGCGTCCACGTCTGGTTCTCCTTCAACGATTGCAGCTCTTCCTCCATGGCTTTCTGCCACAGCTCCCGATCAGGCCTAGCTAGCGCCTGTTCTACAGTCGTCGGATCGCCGTCAATTGCCGCGAGAGCGTTGATGCACGTACAAGAATAGTCGACTGGCTTCCGTGTACGCAGGTTGTATCTCGGCTCGATACTCGTCTCAACACTTGGCTCTGGAGTCGTAGCAGGTTCGGTACTTCCAACATCTGCATCCTGAAAATCGTCTTCACTGTTTGAGTGGACCTCAGGAGATACATCCAATATCGCAGGTTCAGTTCGTTCCTGTTCTAGGGACAAAGGAACAACTGCGTTCTTCGTCACATTCGTACCATCGCTTGGAAAAACATTTTCCAAGAACTTTACATCTCTAGCAATAAGTATCTTGCTAGTTTGCAGATTCATCAGACGGTAACCTTTCGTAAGCTCACAATAGCCAACAAAAATTAAACCTTCAGTCTTCATGTCGAGCTTTTGCCTTTTCTGCTTCGGTTTCAATGCAAACGCCAAACATCCGAAGATTTTTAAATGACTTAAGTCCACTTTCTTACCGGACCATAGTTCTTCAGGTACTTTATTTGTGACCGCCTTTGTGGGGCTTCGATTCTTTAGGTATACCACGGCATATACTGCCTCAGCCCAAAACTTCTTGCTAAGATTCGCCTCACAAAGCAACGTCCTTGCTTTCTCAATGATCGATCTGTTCGCACTCTCAGCTACGCCATTTTGTTCGGGTGTATACGGAACAGTCGTTTGGTGCTTTATACCAGATGACTTGAACAATCTGTCGAAGGCATGATTACAAAATTCAGTACCATTATCAGATCTGAGGCATTTTATCGACTTACCAGTCTCTCTCTCTACTTCGGCCTTATATTCACGAAATTTGTCGAAAGTTTGACTCTTATTTCTCAAGAAATAAACGTGCGTCTTGCGCGTGTAATCGTCGATAAATAGCAACATGTACAAGGAACCAACAAACGATGGCTCTTCCATTGGACCGCAAATATCCGTGTGTACTAATTCAAGAATCTGTTGTGCTCGTGTGCCTTTATTTTTGAACGGACTTTTACATGTCTTACCTTGAATGCATGGAATACATGGCTCAATGTTCTGTTTAGTATCGAATTTCATACCAGTTACCAGATCTTTTAATATTAGTATGTTATTTTGACCTAAATGCGCCAATCTTCTATGCCATAAGTTTGACAGACATACATTTGACAACATCGCGTTGACATAATTTTGTTTTTCATTTAATTTGAAAATTCCGTCAACTTCTTTGTAGTACGCGCCTGTCGATCAGCATCTTTGAGTTCTGCAGAGACTTCTGTGGCTTCTACGGCCACCCACCAGTTTTTACATTCCAGGTAGTTTTGTACTTGGAACTTCCAAACTTCAAAGTTCTCTGAACCCTTAAGCTTCCCGATTCCAAAAATGGAACCTGACGAACTATTGTTATCCGTCATTATCGAAAGTGCGTATTTCCAAATTTTAAAATTTACAATATCTTGCAATTACTGCGCATACAACTCCCTGGGCAATTCCTGGGCCCATAACCTGATGGAAAGTGTCTAGCAGAGTTAGCAGTGCGTTACTTGCGATAGCATAAATTATTATTCACAGAAAACACGTTTCAGTCGTCAGACATTTTATTGAGAACTGTTGTCATGCCTACGTACAAAGTCACTATGTGACAGATTATATACCATGAAGGTATCAACCTCCAACATTAATGATGCGCTAAGTGTGATAACGGGATTTATCGGACATTAACAAGAAGTTAAATGGAAATCAAGCGAAAGGAACAACGAAGTATTAGAGAATGTCGGTACCTAATGTACCGATCAGATGTCAGTCCCATGCCTTGACCTCCTGCGGGCTCGAAAGCGAACTTTGTTTTCCCTCTTGTTACGAGCTTATTTATCAAGCTTTAATGGACGGTGGATGGTTTATATAAATTAGGTCCGTATTTCTTGAAAAATCGCGTATGTTTGCGTGGTTGGCGTGAGCCGATTAGGTTGCTCACGAGTGTTACCTTCAGGAGAGATCCAAATAGTGGCGAAAATTTCAAATGTTAAAATAATAATAATCAAATGAAAGTTTTACGAAAGAGACCTACTAATATAATGTAGTTTACAATAAACTTATACCTTCAAAAGTTTTTCTATATCAGGTTTGTACATATACATCATTCCCTGTAGCGCCATCACCGATCGAACGATGTCTTTATGTTCTGACACCATTCGGAAGTAGCTTCTTATGCTTATGTTCCCCGCCGACCGAGATCCTATCAATAATTTACATTAGTTTGATAACAGAAACAAACGATATTTGTTTAATAGGTACAGTGAGCAACAAAATTAGAAGAATCTAAGAAGATCGAAAGCGAATTTACATTAGTTTGATAACAGAAACAAACATTTGTAATAATTATGATTATTGTTAGCTTTTAAGCGTTTTGGTATAAAACTGTTAGCTTAAAATGTATTTCTAAATAAATAAATAAAGCGAAATTACTTAGAAGATTGCAAATCGAATAATCGGTATTTAACTAAAAAAAATCGAGCTCAAACAAGCTATTAATTACCAGGATTACTGCAAAAAAACACTATTAAACGATTGCAAACATGAATGCAGATTGGCTAATTAAGTAGTGAATTTTTATTATCTTTATTCAGGAAAGGTGGTACATGCCTCCTCTCTAACATTTCGTTTATTTACTTTCGTTGATATCATTACGGTATTCAACAGTTTGTAAATTCAACATTGTAATCCAGAATGCAATCAATAAATGTATCGAAGGACCATTATTCACATTACCGCTCTATGTTGCATAATTAATTGGTACCATTTGTTTCTGTCCAGCTTGGCATTAGCAAAGCAGTATAAATAACAAAAATCTAAATAAGATTATTAAGTTAAATTTGGAGGCAAAGTAAACTACTAAGTCTGACATACCAGTTGTGCCTGTACTGCGTACGGCGGTCAACGTTGACGACGCTCCATTTAATTGGTGTTCATTCTTTAATGCTTCCTGTTGCCCCCACATGTACACATAGCGATGGATGTCAATAATACAATTCAATACCACCTAGAATCAGACGATTTATTCAAAACAATCTACATTAATATATTGAAAGGTTCAACAATGATGATAGAGCAGTGAGTGGGAGACCTCAACTTGCGAGTCTGCTGTAGGCTGTGACTTTGAATCCAGGCAGCCAGGTGACATTGTGTAATTTATTTAATGATCACTGCTCTCAAAACCATAACATAAATCATTGTGAGGAAATCTGCATGTCCAAGAACAAAAAAAAACTAAGACATGTATCATCTACTAAAACGCAATGGGCCTGCGTGGGTAAATAAATGTATCACCTGAGAGAACGCATTTTGTATCACTTCCAAAGTAGGCTTTATGATCACACTTGGAATTTGTAAGTACATGTTAGTCAACATGAGTGGACTCAGTTTTTTTTGCTCTTCAGGGTCAGTTGTCATTGTAAGGAAACTGAAACGTTTTAAAAGTATTGTAAATGATTTCTTTTAAATCAGCCTATCGAGGTGAAAAGGGGAATAACAGTTTGAGTGAATCCTTCAAATCTCTTATTCCTTTGGTGTATAATATTGACGCTTGACACAATTAGGTAATTATTTAGTTAAAGATAATAAAAGCGCACAGCTTAAGTTTTAATGGCTTTGCCCCGTAAGTTGAAAATCAGTGCAATCATATTTAGGTATTTATTTAGATGTCACTTAGAGTTAGTCAAATCGGAAATTACTAAAAAATTTAATGAAAATCTGTTCTACCTTGATACAGACGCCCGCCGTCTTAGCATATCGAGACTAAATCGTGTACATTTAATTAGAGATTCCAGACACTTTGTGGCAAAGTATGCAAATAGTTCATTACATTCGTTGATAGTAGGCAGTACTTCATAACGGTCTGGGTTCTTAATCTCCAAAAACACTAAAACACACAAAGTTTACAATTTAAAACTCATACATCATTTTATTTTGACATTTCGGATTAAGTTGATATGCTAAATTTTCGGTATAAATTTTATATTTATAACAAAATAATCTATTAAATATTTAGTTACCAACATGAATACGTCGGTAAAATCAAGAACGCGTATGCAAGTCGAGTGACTAATACATAATAATGAGGGCTATCGTTTTTGAGCTCACCAGATGGTGCCACTGTCGAGTAAGGTCTTGTCAATATTTCTATTTTATTCTTTAAAGTACCAACAACGTCATAGAAAGTTTATTTTATTACGTATAACAATATAGTGTAAACTTCAGATTCATATTTACAATATTCTCCCTAAAATTAGCAAGCATTAAACAATTAAAAATCATTCTACCTCCAAGTACTTACTAACAAATAAGATCCTAAGTTGTTACTTAGAATCTTCAAGTCATAATTAATCAGGAATGGCTCAGTCTACTCAATTGTGAGTATTAGTATAAATACGTGATAAAAAAGCACGCAACGCGCGAACACTGTATGACATCTGACATTTCGGAAGACCTTAGTCTACACAAACGCCTCTAGCGGCGAATTTATGCGCGATAGCCCCCATTGATTGAACATTGCGCATCGAGTTCCTTTTCATTATTTTTTAGTTTCATGATTAATTAAGAGTAGACAAGTCTGGTCATCGACTGACAAATGACAGACAGGCATTAGGTAAAAAATCGGCCGTTTCTTTCTCAAGTAGTAACACTGTAAAGGAAATCGGGCGGAAGCGTTCTAAGTAGCATTGCTGAACGAAGCCTATATTTTTTTTAGACTGATGTAAAGAGCATCATTTTTTGCTGCCGTCAACATTCAACCCAAGTGTTTGAATATTTTATTTTGGTAGGTTTTTTTATAAAACATGCTTGGAAATTTAAATAAAGTTGTATAAAATCCATATCTGTCGTGTTTGGCGGCCAAATAAATTATATCGTAAACTCATATAATTATCTGTCGTGTTATTTAAAAATGGAACGATCTTTTACTCTGAAACATGACAACCGAGGAGGTAACATATCAAAGGTTTTATTAAAATTTCGAATTGGCTTGCAACTTGCAAATAGAAAGCAGTTTATTTGAAAAAAAAAAAAAACAAATGAACTCTTTCAATGCGAGAGTTTTAATTTCCTCGCATTATTTGAGGAAAGTACTATACAAGCCTTGGCCACAAGTGCCACAACTAGGCATTGATGGACTACACGTTCGTCCATCAATACCTCTGTTGCTGGCCGCTGCAGTAATGTACTATCAACTGACAGGCATCTCACAGGATACGAAATTATGACAGTAATTATTTTTACCTGAGTCTTCAGGAATCACTCTTGTGGCTGAAGTCACTTGTTTTAGAGCTTTTTCTATGTCCAACCTAAGTGACAATAATAACAGCATCAATAAAAACTTTTTTGCAAAAAATAAAACCGACTTCAAAAAACACAAAAAAGTGAATAATAACTTTAGCTTCAGAAGTCGGTGACCTTGTTTTGATTGAATTAGTTTTTTTGTCATCGACTTCTGAAGCTAAAGTTATTTTTTACTTTTTTGGTTTTTTTTTTGCAAAATGTTTTTTATTTTTAATTTATATTGAACCACACGGGAAGCACCAGCTTTCAAATAAAAATAAATAATCATCAAAATCGGTTCACCCAGACGTAAGTTCTAACAAACACAAAAAAATATATACAGTCGAATTGAAAACCTACTCTTTTTGGAAGTCGGTTGAAAATTAAAACAATCGCGACTATAGTCTCCGCCAGATAAGTAAGAATTAAAGGTCATTGCTATTTCCTTAATTTCTCTGCGTAGGTACCCCGACAATACTTTGTAAATCGTTTTTTATTACTAGAAAAAGTCAAGAATCACGATAGAGGCCGTTTCGGGACAAGTTTATTTCATTATTTTCGGAATTATGTATTTGAATAATAATAATAATAATATGCGGGTTAGTGACCTTTAATTCTTACTTATCTGGCGGAGACTATAGTTACGGAATTGGGGGTCAAAGTTCCAACGTTTTCACAAGATTTTATTTGATACATGTTTTCAAAAAACTTTACTAAAAGTCGGTTACAGAAAAAGATTTTATGTTTAACCGACTTCTAAAAGGAGGATGTTATCAATTCATCTGTTTTTTTTTGTATGTATGTTCAGCGATATCTTCGCCAATTGTGAACCAATTTTGTTAGTTCTGTTTTTGTTTGGAAGAATATTAGTTTGGTGATGATCTGATGCTGATTTTCGGATATATACAAGGGAATGGTGTGATGTTATGTAATGATGTTGTGTAAACAATAAACATCCAAGCGATTGCAGCAATCACCACAGATTTGCTGTCTATTATATTCATATTTTTTTGTTTTTGGAAGTCTGTTTTATTTTTTGCAAAAAAGTTTTTTATTTTTTCCATTTTTAAGGAATTCTTCAATATAATAATAGACTGCAAATCTGTGGTGATTGCTGCATCGCAATTTTTTAACTGGCAAAATTTGGGTGAACTATGGCACACCTCTGCCTTACCCTTCGGAGAAATAAAGGTGTGGTTTTACCTTACATAAAACAGGACTCTCACCAATTATTTTTTAAATCTTGTATTTGTTTTGATGGAACACTTTCTAAGAATTTGTGTACGAGTTCCATAACAGCAACTTCTGCATTCCAAGATTTTTGTTGAATGTCCGCAGCTGTTGAACACAAAGACGTTATATTATTATTAATCCTTTATCCATTTTTATTCACTTTAGGTCCTGGTTACGTGCGTCGCCACTGGTATCTAAAAATCTATTGTACAACTACATTCTGAAAATCAGACTTAGACAGATCGTTTCCCAGCAAATATTTTTACGTAGAGTTACTTGTTTTATGTAAGGAATGCTTCGTTGACGGCTTCGTAAAGGGTTCGTTTACACCTTGTCTGATATTCATAGTTACTACAAATACTTACCTATTTCATCACGCCGTGCAAGATTCTCCTCGTAGAAAAAATTTGGTTCCACTGCTTTTTCAGGCAAATAAACGAGTAATGTTGTAGTGATTGATTTCAGAATGGCATCAATGCGCGCTTCTTTTATGTCTATCACCTGCAATTAAGAAATGTTTAGCTCCATGTGAAAAGTGTTTTCAGTGCCTGGACTAAAACGGAAACGGTGTTGTATAACTTTTATATCCTAAGAATACGGTGCTGTTTTCAGTCAACTTGTGAAATGCCTGAAATTGTGTTTTTTTTTTAAGAATACATTGTATGTAGGTACATTATGATAAAGTAGGTGACATAGGTATGAATCGATCTAAAGTGGTAACTGATCCAAAATTCTTACCTCCTTGACGAACAAGTCAACTTCGGTCAGGACTTCCTCAATATGATCGCAGTATGAGGGAATTTCTAGAGAAGTCCACGTTATAGTAGAAAAACCGGGCTGAAACGCATTCTCCAATTTGATTAGTTGTGCACGTAGCAGTGGTACGTACAGTTTCGGCATACTCCTATTAAAGAAAAAACATCAACCAATTACACAAACATTCCTCACATTGATTGCGACGCATAAAAAAATCATACATAATAATAAGTCACACCAACACATCAAAATATAACTATAAACCAACTAACTGCATGTAATGCGCGTCCTCGTGCAAGTAATAATAGTTTTTGTTTCATCGAAATTGGGCAGTGTTGTAAATTTTCACCGCTTTTTTTTAAATTTGCGTTCCTTCGTGAGTTACTGCGATGAAGTCACGCACGCGCCGCGAGTGTGTCCGATTGCGGGTGATGGGGAGTGTTTACATTCATAAAATTTGATTTGTAAAGTGGTTTCTTCACACGTCAGCGCAGTCGCTTAGTCGGTTTTTGCGCGGATTTAACGTTTAAAAAATAAAACATTAAATTAATTTTTCTCGCTTTCACCTATCCTGATAACAAAAATTTTGATGTAACTCATTACTTAATAATAATTTTGAAAACAGCAGCATAATTCAAATTACTGGTGAAATCACAAACTCTCACCAACAAAAAAAAAAAAACATCAAAAACAGAAAGTCAAAAATTACAATGGTTCTAGCTGTTTTAGTTATGACTGTTCTTTATATTGTATTCAAAGACCAAATGTAGTAAATGATCACCAAATCTTAGCGCGCAATATTTTGCTGAATGAACAACAAATATACAATACACAAATTACATTAAAAATAACGAAGTTTTATTGTACTCTGAAAACACTTACGCCAGCAGTGTTTTAAAAATGCAATCAAATGGAAGCGACGTTAACGTTTGGAATTTTAAAATGCATGATTTTTGTCCCAAGTTACCACCGCTCACAGTGTCCATATAATATTCAAACAAACTTTGAAATCGTGGCACCACCGTCTTCGGCGACTTCGGCATAAGTACGTTCGATCGTCACTAGGGAATATGCATGTATTCAACCCAAGAAAATAATTAAGTAAAAGTTAAGTTCAACGAATACTAGTCGCTCAAAAAAATAATTTTACTTCTACAATTTTCTACGACAGTTCAAACGAGACTAATGCTATATTTTTTAGGTATTTTAATGTGATCATTAAAATGGGGTTTTCATTTTGGTGATCATTAACTATTTTTGGCAGTACTTATAAAAATGTTACTTAATAATAATGTTACTTATAAACGAAAGTTATTTTGACAAAAGGTATGAAACCTTACACCGTGAAATTATTATTATTATTAAACGTTTATTTCAGATTAAATAATCCATATAAAAATTAAAAATAAAAGTTACATAATTAATTAAATAAAAACACAATACAATTAGAGTTCAATGATAACAAATCACAAAAACTTAAAAGTAAACTAAAATATTATCATTAAAACAAAAAAAAAATTAAATGGATAAATGTATGTTTTTAAGTACTTACTTTCGAATTTGATTGTTTCTTTCAACCAAATATTTGATTCTTTCATAATTTCCAAGGATTTTATTTTTACAAAATGCTACGATTTGCGCTCCGTCTGGCACACCTACATTTTTCAAAAGTTTATGATTAGGTACAGAAGACGGCCATCACATCAAGGTACTACAATCTGTCAGTTTTCTTTAATAAATTTACAACAATTACTATTTATCTATCTTTATCGCTAAAGGATTAGGTTCGGGGTTGATGAAGAAAATTTGACTGTTTCGGGTAGATTGATGTTTGTACACTAAAAACATCTACTTAGTGGGTTTCTAGTGTAGGTAACCAAGTTTTTGCGAGTGGCTTCGCCAGCGTGGACTTTAAAAATGTATACAAATAAGTGTTGTTTGTAATTTCAAAACAGCTTTATAATGAATGCATACGAAAGTATAGGTAATATACGGTACTAATAACAAAAAAATACTTTATTTTCGTCTGCCGTCTGTTGCTGTCTGTGGCCAATGACGGGACTTTTACTGGCAAATAGCTGGCTATATAACTTGTATTTTAGGATGAGGGTTCCGTGCAAAAAAACCCATGAAGTTGTTAAAAAAATCGGATTTAAATAGGGAAGTAATATTTTTGTCATAATTTCACGCGGACCTAGATAGCAGGTAACTGGTCAGTTACGTACGTACTACCGATATAAAAGTGTCCTAAGTTCTAATCCAGACCATGCTCTACACGTGCTAAAAACAACATTTTGTTTAACAGTGAATTTGGTTCTTTGTTATAATGTTAATCAATGAAATTATATTACTTATGTTAGATTAACTATCAACAACCTAATTCCAAAACATGTTTCAACCCGTTTAGGGGCAGAATTTCCAGTTCGCAAAATGTCCAATTCGTTCGCAAAATGTCCAATTCGCAAAATTTCCAACTCGCAAAATGTCCAATTTTCATCATAACGTTGTCAACCCCCGTGTGAGGCATATTTTTTATGACACAATATATATTCCCCAAAAAGTACCAAGTTGGCATGACCTCAAGGTGGTGTGTATTTTAGTTAAAGTTGAAATTAAATATTGATACATTTTTTTCTTAGATTATAACTTCTTTAAAAAACAAGCAATTATGGGCAGTAGTAACCTCACAAAAAGTACTAGACTAGCACGAATCCAAGATGGTATTTTATAGTAGGTACATTATTGGAAAGGCCGTGAAATAGGCAATTGCAGGTCGAGTGTGAGAACTTCACTAATACGAGACATGCAATTGCCATATCTGCCGAGGTTGGCTTTTTGTTGGCTTTGGTATGCCCATAATGTAGATTGATGGCTTTTTAGTTTTAGCAATCATTAAAATACAGCGGTGGCCCAGTGGTGGCTGCCCCGACTTACGAACAGTAAGTCGTGGGTTCAAACCCAGGCTTTCAAAACTGGGTTCAAACTTTGTGTAATTTATTTCATCACCGTTGCTCTCAAAACGGTGAAGGCAAACATCGTGAGGAAACCGGCATCCTAGAACAAAAAAATTCGAAGACATGTGACATCTACCAATCCGCACTGGGCCCGCGTGGTGGATTATAGCCCCATTCCCTCTCATAGAAAGGAGGCCTGTGTCCCAGCAGTGGAAACATTAATAGGCTGATGTGATGATGATTAAAATACGCCAAAAATACTGTTTTCGGAGTAGATATTCGTTTTTTCTCGTTTTTCCAAATCATAAAATGTTCATATAATGTCATGATTAGAATATCATTGCCGTAATGTATTTTTCTTTTGACTTCGCTGAAAGCAGGTTTTCCGTTAAAGCTTCTGATCTTAAATCTGGTGGAGTACAATCAATCTCAATTTCACTCTCTAAACCGTTGAAACCCATTTTAATTATTAAATTTATATTTATTAAGTTAATATTTATAACAAATCAAGACGAATTTTCAGGTTTGCCACCAATTTTCTATTTATCATCTGTGCCGAAAGCCAAACGCATTTATGGCTATACAGCCACGTGAACGCAATTTGTACTATGCAAATAGACTTACTTTGGTATGTCAAGGATGATAAAAGAGATCCAATCAAAGAGTATTTAATAACCCCAGCACGCCGTTTCATACAACATTGCGTTGTAATGTTCCAAATTCAAAAAAACGCTCCTGCAATGGATTTGATTTTCTTTGTCCGTAAATAAAGAAAGTAATATCTATATTTTTTTTTTTTTATAATATTTTCCCAAACATGCTTGGAAATTTGAGCATTAAATTGCTGTACTGGCCACATACATGCGACTAGCGGGCTAGCCGGCCGGCAAAAGTTGTGTGAAAATCCATATCTGTCGTGTATAGTGTATAGCGGCCAAATAAATTACATGGGCGAGCGCAACGAAGAGGCAATTAGACCAAGCCTACCCTACCAACTGGGGGAATTATTATAACTAATGAACTATGTAATAAACTAACACTTTGTACAAAATATTAAAAAAAAGTTCTAACTCCTGTTCGAATACTTATAGCAATTTTTCGCGCCCGTGTTACGTAACTAACACTGTACTGGAAGTTGCAACGAAGCTCGACGCTCACCCGCCGGACGCATCTTATAGGCAAGCAATCCACTTGCCTTAATCCCATTGATAAATTTACGCACACAGCGGCACATTGGTGCATATTTTCGTGTGTATGAACCGCACACATGTATAGATTGCAGCCATTTGTGGGCGGTAACTCCTGCGAGTGTAGCTGGGCTATGATTGGCTGCTACAACACAAGGCCAGGATTCAAGGTGGATGTTCTTTAGCCCGCGAAATTCAAATTTTCTTACGTTTTTTTGCAATTTGCAGGCCAGTGCTATGTTGTATGTTGATTAAAATGTGACTACATACGTCTTACAGCCGCAAATCATATAATCATCAACATACAACCTAGCACTGGCCTGCAAATTGCAAAAAATGTGAGGAAATTTGAATTTCGCGGGCTACCGTGCAGCAATGCACTAAGCAGGGTTGGTTCCGGTTCCTTTCCAAATTAAATATAAATTTAGTGGATTTTGTATTATCCTGCAAAATTTTGTTTATCACTGTTGTGAACCAACTCGATATGAAAATGATGCAATTTTATTTGGTCGTATTTTTCCATCGACAAATTAGAAATTATATTTTTCTGAAGGAAGCCATTATTGTTTCATTGTGACAAGCAATTTATATCGCGATCTTGAATGTTTTAATTTTAACATATTAAGTTATTTACACATTTGTTTTGAAACAGAAAACGTACATTTAACAGTAACAGTAGTGTAAATATTAATTTTGTTGTGTATTAATTGTTTATTCACCTAACAATGGTGTTTACTTGTGAAGTTTGTGCTGATAATGTGTTTGTTAGAAGTTAAAGGCAATAAGTTTTCTCTATTATCGTATAATGACAAGCTTCAAGTTGTGTCTAAAGGTAGATGTGTACCCGAATTACGAGAATTAATCCAAAAATATGGTAATCCAGCGCGTACTCGTCATTTCAATCCTCAAAATTATGCAACATTTACCTGGCTGTGTGGCTGTATACATACAAATAAATTATTTTGTTTTCCGTGCATTTTGTTTAATACTTCCAGTAAGTGGAGTGAGGGATTTATTGATTTGCATAATTTTCATTCCTCGGCCAAAAAGCATGACCTATCAGAAAAACATATAGAGGCTTGCTTAAAGTTAAATACATTTGGTAAATAACGTATTGAAACTAGTATTAACAGCCAGTTAAGATTAGATATAGAAAGGCATAATTCTAAAGTAGATAGGAATAGAAATATTTTTCAAAGACTGATCGATGTCGTATGCTTTCTGGGAAAACAAGAATTAGCTTTTCGCGGCCACTATGAATCATTATCATCAATGAATAGAGGTAATTATTTAGAAACAGTAGATTTATTAGCAAAGTATGATGGAGTTTTAGAAACCCACTTACAAAATGCAAGTACCTCATTCACGGGCATGTCGAACAGAACGCAAAATGATTTGATCTCGAGCGTTGCATCTGTGATGAGTGATATTATTAAAGACGAAATTAAACAGTCCGATTATGTTGCTGTCATGGTGGATGAAACATCGGACATAAGCGGCCGAGAACAATTAGTTCTGATTTTAAGATATTTTCGTGATTCCGAAGTAGTGGATCGATTTATTAAATACGTAGATGTCAGCGCGGATCGGACCGCTGTAGCTTTAAGTTCTATAATTTTGGAAATTTTAGAAAACTTATTGTCATTCTAAATTAATTGCACAAACTTATGACGGGGCAGCAGTTTTATCCTCTCAAATTAACGGCGTACAGGCTTTGGTGAGGCAAAAATGTCCGCAAGCTATGTATGTTTGGTGTTCCGCACATGTATTAAATTTAGTTTTATCGAAATCTTTTGAACGGGTTCCTGAAACCAAACGCTTTTTTAGTATAATAAAATCAATTGCGGTTTTTTTTCACAGTAGTACGAAACGAATGGCGTATTATAACGACTTTGCCGTTATGAAAAAGCTGCCTCGTGTCGCGGAAACAAGGTGGACATATCACTCGCGCACGTTAAATATAATTAAAAACGAGTCCACACACCTCCTCCAGTTGTTTGAAGAAATGAATGAAAATACACAACACTGGGATGGTGATACATTGTCACAAGTCACTTCATTTTTATTTAACATGAAAGAATTTGAATTCAATTTTTTTTTAAAAACCTTCGCGGATATTTTTGCTGAAACCGATGTTTTATACGACATTATACAGAAAAAAACTTGTGACATCGCGTATTGTGTTCAAAAGATAAAACAATTCGAGTCATTTTTAGCTCGTTACAGAGACAAGTTCGAGAACAATTATGATGCAACTGCCCTCATAACCGGACCACCCAAAAGAAAGCGCAATGTCGATAATATAAAAATACACTATCGGCGAATTTTTAACGAAATTATTGATAATGTACTCACCGAATTAAGAGATCGTTATATGAATATAAAAAATTTGAAATTCTTTGAGTTACTTTCTTATGAGAATTTTAGTAAATATAGTGAACAATTCCCTGAAAAAGAAATCAGAGAATTCACTAATACTTATCAGGCAAATTTTAATTTTGATAGATTAAAAAATGAATAGCGCTGTATTTATAGATCGCCTGAATTTGCGAATTGTAGCATATATGATATCATTCAAAATTTGTATAAAAGTAACTTAGATAAAGTTTTTTCAGAAGTTTTGCGTTTGGCGAAGTTTATTGTTACTATCCCAGCAAGCAGCGCATCGGCAGAACGTTCATTTTCGTCCTTAAAACGTATCCACACCTATTTACGAAACACACAAAGTCAGCAACGACTCACAAATCTATCTTTAATTTCTATAAAAAAAGAATTAATGGTCGAACTACGACGCAAGCCTACTTTTTATGACGAGGTCTTAAAATCATATTTGAAAAAGGATAGGCGAGTAGATTTAATTTATAAATGAGTTGATTTTTTTACAGATTTCAAATCCATAGTTAACTTATTAAATATATTTATACATGCGAATCACAATGAAATAGGGCCTTCAAAGGCCGCTTCGGATATCTTGCAAGTGACGTGTTCTGTAACTATCACCCACTCACTTGGTTAAGATATTTGAAGTGGCAGAATCTTTCTTCTGTTTGCATCGTTAGAAAATCGTGAGTTGAACCTTGAATAATGAGGTGAGTTCTTGAATTCTTGCATTTATAACTTTTGTTTTTACAGGCTTATTTTCAAATATTATAAATCAATAAATGTGACTACTTTGAGGATTGAGGGCCATCATAATTATGTAGAGCGACGGACGTTGTGGAGTTGCGCGTTTTTTTTTTTTGCTATCATTATTTCGTGGCCTACCCAGCCTGGTAGACGACTGCACGCCGCTGATAAATTACATAGTAAACTCACTTCTTCGACAACCTTTGAATTGTCAATTTGTGTTCATTTTTTTTTCTTTCTTTATTAGTTTTTCTATAATGTTTTTGTGTGTACTAATCCGTACCACTGTCTTTTAGTTAAGTTATTCTTGTTCGATTTAACTATTGTATAAAACTATTTGTGAAAACTTGTAATTGGCCATATTGTTGTTATTAACTAAACTTTTGTGTCTCCTAGCTGTAAGTTTTACGAAAATAATAAAATAAATATAATTATCTGTCGTGTTTTTTAAAAATTGAACGACCTTTTACTCTGAAACATGGCAACCAAGGAGGTAACTTTTCAAAGGTTTTATTTAAATTTTGAATTGGCTTGCAAATAGAAAGCGGTTTATTGAAAAAAAAAAAGGCAAATGAACTCTTCAACGCGAGAGTTTTCATTTCCTCGCATTATTAGAGAAAAGTACTATACAAGCCTTGGCCACACTAGGCATCGATGAACTTACGTATGTGTGCCTCGGCCCACATTTACACGTTCGTCAATCAATGCCTCTGTTGCTGGCCGCTGCAGTAATGTACTATATTGGGATCTGGGACTTTTGCGCGAAAGATATTTGCGCGAAAGATATTTGCGCGAAGGACACTTGCGCGAACCCGTTTGCGCGAAAAGACAATTGCGCGCTTGGACTTTTGCGCGCTTGGACTTTTGCGCGATTGGACTTGTGCGCGAACGGACTTGTGCGCGCCAGGACACTTGCGCGAATGGACTTTTGCGCGACTTCATGGCCACTGAGGTTAACTCTGTAGAGTAAACATAACATCACGCCTGTTATTACTTGAAGGTGTTTTTTTTTTTGGTTTTTCCGTCAAGGGTGTCTTGCGCGAATGGACACTTGCGCGAATGGACTTTTGCGCGACTTCATGGCCACTGAGGTTAACTCTGTAGAGTAAACATAACATCACGCCTGTTATTACTTGAAGGTGGTTTTTTTTTTGGTTTTTCCGTCAAGGGTGTGTGTGTGGGGTGTTGTTAGTGCTGATTACGAAAATGTTATCAAAATTAAAATCCAAGATGGCGCCGAGAAAAATTTTCTGTTTTCCCATCATGGGTGTCGTTTTCATGGTTTTCGGGGTTGCTGATTACGAAAATGTGGTCAAAATGAAAACCCAAGAAGGCACCGAGGAAAATTTTTGATTTTCCGTCATGGGTGTCGTTTTCATGGTTTTCGGGGACGCTGATGACGAAAATGTGGTCAAAATGAAAATCCAAGATGGCGCCGGGGACATTTTTTGGATTATCCATCATGGGTTTCGTTTTCATGGTTTTCGGGGTCGCTGATTACGAAAATGAGGTCAAAATGAAAATCCAAGATGGTGCCGAGGAAAATTTTTGATTTTCCCTCATGGGTGTCATTTTCATGGTTTTCGAGGTTTCTGATTACGAAAATGAGGTCAAAATAAAAATCCAATATGGCGCCGAGTAAAAAATTTTTGATTTTCCGTCATGGGTGTCGTTTTCATGATTTTCGGGGACGCCGATTACGAAAATGTGGTCAAAATGAAAATCCAAAATGGCGCCGAGGACATTTTTTGGTTTTTCCATCATGGGTGTCGTTTTCATGGTTTTCGGGGTTGCTGATTACGAAAATGAGGTCAAAATGATAATCCAAGACGGCGCCGAGGAAAATTTTTGATTTTCCGTCATGGGTGTCATTTTAGTGACTTTCGGGGTCGCTGATAACAAAACTGAATTAAAAATAAATTTACGATGTCGCAATCGAAAACAAATTAAGTGATCGTCGTGTTCTCCCTTTTTAAGTTAGTCAGTTAAACCCTCTGTAATTTGCAAATTTTCCTCGGCGCCATCTTGGATTTTCATTTTGACCCCATTTTCGTAATCAGCGACCCCGAAAACCATGAAAACGACACCCATGATGGATAAACCAAAAAATTTCCTCGGTGCCATCTTGGATTTTCATTTTGACCACATTTTTGTAATGAGCGACCCCGAAAACCATTAAAACGACACCCATGATGGAAAAACCAAAAAATGTCCTCAGCGCCATTTTGGATTTTCATTTTGACCTCATTTTCATAACAGCAACCCCGAAAACCATGAAAACGACACCCATGACGGAAAAACCAAAACTGTCCTCGGCGCCATCTTGGATTTTCATTTTGACCTCTTTTTCGTAATCAGCTACCCCGAAAACCATGAAAACGACACCCATGACGGAAAATCAAAAATTTGCCTCCCGCGCCATCTTGGATTTTCATTTTGACCACATTTTCGTAATCAGCAACCCCGAAAACCATGAAAATGACACCCATGACGGAAAATCAAAAATTTCCTCGGCGCCGTCTTGGATTTTAACTTTGACCTCATTTTCGTAATCAGCATTATCAACTACACCCTTGACGGAAAAACCAAAAAAAAAATCCACATTCAAGTAATAACAGGCGTGATGTTATGTTTATAACATGGCCATGAAGTAGCGCAAAAGTCCATTCGCGTAAGTGTCTTGGCGCGCAAACGTCCGTTCGCGCATAAGTCCGTTCGCGCAAGTGTCCTGGCGCGCACAATTCCGTTCGCGCAAAAGTCCAATCGCGCAAAAGTCCATGCGCGCATTTGTCCTTTCGCGCAAACGGGTTCGCGCAAGTGTCCTTCGCGCAAATGTCTTTCGCGCAAGTGTCTTGATACCACTATATTGTATTCATTCGAGTAGACCGATTCTTAAAATACACACCACCTTGAACTCATGCCAGCCTGGTACTTTTTGGGGAGTATGTGTCATATGCCTCACACGGGGGGTGATAACGTTATGACAATGTATATTGGACATTTTGCGAACTCTACATTCTGCGAATTGGACTGTTTTCCGAGCGCTGGACATTTTACGTATCAATTGGACATTCTGCGCCAGTTAAACAGTAAGTAAAATATTTTGAATGAGGGTGTATACCTACTAGGTAGGTCAAAAAACATTTATAATAGAATAATCAGGTAGTCGCTCTTACGTAGTCCCAACTGCCACATGTACTCGACCTCTCTGATGCACTCTGGGATGTAAATACTGAAGTTTATAATGTACATATTCGTTTGTGGATGACGAATTAATAGAGGAGCGATTAGACCCAATCGCACCTAAAATAAAGTTTAATTATTAATAAAATATTATGACGACCCGAATGGCGCAGTGCTAGTGAGGCTGCCTTACGTTCTTAGGGTCCCAGGTTCGAATCCCGGTAGGAGCAAATGTTTCTGTGATGACCATGGACATTTGTTTCCGAGTCATGGATGTTTAAATATGTATAATAAGTACACACATCAAAAGTATCTAGGGATCAACATATATTTTTGCAATAACTTTTCTCCTGATTGATATTAATTAAAATTTTCTTTAAGGATTCATCAAATAAAGTGTTTTCGTTTGTCACAGTAACGATAAACCAAGTCACCTTTGCATTAATAAAGAAATTTGCCATTTTCCTAATAAAGGGATTTTTGACATTTGAACCACTAACATTAAAGTTCGAAAAAAAGACTGAAATAACAGTTTTCTTTAAAATTTTATTGGGTAACTTAAACAATTAATAATCCGTGTTTCTACCGCGAACACTAACAACACAAGAACATCGGTTTGGCATACTCAAAATGAGTTCATCCAAATCACGCTGTGGAATGGCCGCCCATGTTCGTTGCAACAACAAAAAAAGGTCTTCTTGCGACTGGATACCCTCCATATTCGGCAGAGCTCTTCTCTGTAGCATATCCCATGCATGCTCAATCGGGTTCAAGTCTGGCGACTGAGCAGGCCAGGGCAGGACATTGATGTTAGCTGCGGCGAGAGTCTGTCTTACAACTCTTGCGGTGTGCGGTCGTGCATTATCATGCATTAACTGAAATAAGGGACCGATTTGCACTTGTAGAGGAACGATGACGTCTGATACAATCGTCTCAGCATAAATTTGAGCGTTGAGGTTGCCTCTGATCCAAATCAACTCAGTTCTTCCGCCGATCCAAATACCCGCCCATACCATGATGGTTCCACCACTATAAGGATGGACTTCCTGGCAGGATTTTAATCGCTGTTGGCGTCCAGGGGTTCTCCAGTGTCGTATACGTCTTGTATCCGGTCTCATACCAAAACGAGACTCATCAGAAAAGCACACGAAACGCCATTGTTCTTCTGCCCAATTTCTGTGTTCAAGAGCCCATTGATATCGAATCCTACGATTGTGCATTGCTATAGGTGGTACCCGTAGCGGTCTTCGGGAATGAAGGTTCACTTCATGCAAGCGGTTTCTGACTGTTTGGTCGCTAATTAAGTTCCCTGAAGAGTGATGAAGCCTCACGGCTAACATCATGGCGGTTATTGTTGGAGCTCTTCGAGTTAAGATTTGAATGTATCGGTCTTGTCTCCGTGTGGTGCAGCGATACCGTCCTCCATGGCGCTCAGCCACGGTACCAGTGCTTCGGTAACGTGTCCAAAGTCGACTGATAACACTCTGACTTGTATTCAGAGCTAAAGCTACAGTACGTTGCCGGGAACCAGCTTCTATCATTCCCACGGCTCTGAGCATTTCTTCCCTGCTTAAATGACGTCGCCGCTCCATAATAACGTTGGTTTTAATCAGTAGTAGGGAAACAGTAGCACTAATAATGTCTTCAATGCGTTGTATGTTTTTATAGGGAAAATATTGACAGCTTATTTTCATCTTTTACTCGAATTTGATTGAGAGTTCCTGATTCAAATTATGAAATGCACCAAAAAGGATCCATATAAATTTATAAAATCATAAATTTATTACAAAGCCACATCTCAATCTCAAGAAATCCGCATAAAAATGCTTGATCCCTAGACATTTTTGATGTGTGTATGTATTTACAAACAAAAAGTATCTATGTAGTATATCAACTATCTGGTGTCCACGACACAAGCCTCATTGCTTAGTGTGGCACTAAATGGCGCTGTGTGTATTGTCCAGCGATATTTATAATTATTTATATTTATTATTACCAATCTAGGTTACTTTTAAAAAACCTGCAAAGTGTGACTTGACAAGGACGAAGCCGATGATATCCAACAAAATACAATGCAAAAGATGATACTATTATTACTTACCTGGCCTACATTTTCAGCCCAAGCGTAATGATATATCAATTCAAATTCAGTAAACACAATTGTCAAGACATTGTATAATTTTATACATCGTTGCGTGTTCTGTAACAAAACAAAACGATAAAAATAAACAACATAAACCCACTGATAAACAGTATTACTAAAAATTGAGACTACAAGGTATGAAAATTTTTATACAATCTTTATTTTTATATACGAGTATTTGTATGGATGGATTATTCTTAGTCTGTCTTTACGAACCATGTGCGTAATGACTTCGTGGTGCTGTTTAAAAATATCCATAGGGATGTTAATATTCTTGTCATAAAATCGGATCCACATAATTCGCCCGGCGACTGGTGGCATATTCAATGGTAAATCCGGATTCTCCTTAACTTCATTGTACCTGATAAAATAAAATAAATGAATAATTATTATACAAAGCAATACGTTAGTTCTATTCTCATGTGGATTCACTACATTTTTTTGAGGCAATTAAGAAAATTCAAGATACAGGCTATGTTGAACTCTTAGCAGTGCAGATCCAACGTCCTGAATCGAAAAGACAAAAACAACGAACTTGAAAAGACAAAAATCTACGGCGTCATGTAAAGGACATATAAACATATAAACGCACTCTAAAAATAATGTTTGACACTTTAAAATGTTTAGCTTTAAAATTAATTGAATGAATTATAATAATAATATTTGGCAGTATTGCTAGAACTAAGGATGCAAAAGGGAGCGAAGCGAGCTCTGGATTTGAGGCACCCCGACCTTAGGATAAGTTAGGTTACTTTAAACCCTGGAGACAAAAATAAGAGCCGACGACGATGTCTATCAGCCTTATTCATAAAAAATCCTTAATTGAGGTTTGATGGGTCTGCTAGCAGTCAGCTAGCAGACTGTTGATGGGTCTGTTAGCTAGCAGACTGACGCGTTATGTTGGCCATCTTGACAAATCAAATGACAAAAAAGTTCCGTAGCAGTAAGTAACATAATATAAAAGTTCTTGTAGTTCGTTGTAACTTTGATCGATGTTTTAATAATAGTGTTTTTTTTTTTAAATTAAGTTAAAACCAGTTTTCGGTGGAAGTTTACATGGTAATGTACATCATATATTTTTTTTAGTTTTATCATTCTATTATTTTAGAAGTTACATTTTACCACTTTGGAGGTGTCTCTCGCGCAAACTATTCAGTTTAGAAAAAAATGATATCAGAAACCTCAATATCATTTTTGAAGACCTATCCATAGAAACCTAGATACACACGTATGGGTTTGATGAAAAAAATAGTTTAGTTTCAGTTTTAAGTCTAAGGAACCATCAAAAATTATTGTTTTTTTTTTCTATTTTTGTGTGAAAATCTTAATGCGGTTCACAGAATACATCTACTTACCAAATAATCTCGAAAAAAGTGGCTGTGACATACAGACGGACAGACAGACAGACAGAGAGACATAACGAATTCATAAGGGTTCCGTTTTTGCTATTTGGCTACGGAACCCTAAAAAAGGCCTCATCGACAATTTAAAAAAAAATTACAGCAGTGTTAGCAAATTAGCGGGAAAACGCAATTTTTTACAAATACACACGAGAAAAAAGAAAAGGAACAAAGAAAGAAAAGATAAAATTTGACGATACAACCCCAAGATCAACTTTTATAAAAAGCGAGATGTTTGATTTCCCGCCATTTCCGATCCGCATGTGTTGTACCTAAGTGCAAAAAGCTGTAACTATGTTAATCATCGTAATTTTATTTTTTTTAAATGTATTGTTAGTACACGTATCATCTTAAAAAACTAATTAAGAGGATTTTTAAATACAAATTTCTGAAAATAAATTTTCCTGGATTTTTTTTTAATCTGCGTAACCCTCCCTTCACTAAAATTATCTTCGGTATGGTTTTTTGCTCTTGTCAAAGTCAGCTGTTCAAATTTCCAGCGGCCATTTTGTGACTTAGCAGGGAGATAAAGAAGGGGCCAACGGTCCTCTAACGTTAGCAGAGCCTTGATGGACTGATAGCGTTAACAGACGTTTATGAATCATTATTTTTAGCATCGGGTCTTTTTTTTTTTTTTTTCGGATGGGAAATCATCAAATGACTTCTCCCGCTCTGGGCGGAGCAGGAGGGAGTGTCAGACTTTTACTGACTAAAACCCATCCATGTTCCTTCATCGCCCTTTGTGTTCCGGGGCCACGGTATCTCTTTCGAATAGTCCCGCAACCCCGGCAGGCATCGGTCCTTTCGGACCCCTTCCTTTTTTCTGACTCTCTTTGAGGCGCGCGTGGAACACGGACGCGCCGTCGACACGGCCTGTCGTCATGAGACGGACGGACGGCGAGCTAGCCCATAGCCCACCGTCCACAGGCCCGCGCCTACGGTGGCCGGGGGCCACGTGGTGGCCCCCGACGCCCGGGGCGTCTCCCGCGGCGGCCGGGACGCTGTGAGGTTCTCTCCCTCTCACGTTCCGCCACCTCCTTCTCTAGCATTACTGCTTCGCAGAAGGAGGTGACGGCGTCCCATTCCGTCTCGCTCCGGACCATGGCTTGCACCAGGGCCGGACGCGAGAGGTCGCCGCCGCCAATCGCCGCTTCGAGGACACGGCGGTGCTCCGCCCACGCGGGGCACACCTCCACCGTGTGCTCCACCGTGTCCTCCGGTCGATCCTCGCAGTGGAAACACCCGGGCGTTTCCTCCCGCCCGATTCGGTGCAGGAACCTCCCGAAAACACCGTGTCCGGTGAGGACCTGCGTCAGGCGGAAGGTGAGGACGCCGTGGCGTCTCTCAAGCCACTCCTCAAAGAGGGGACTTACCGCCACTATTGTGGCGTGCCCTTAGCATCGGGTCTTCAAGGAGCCTTCAAGGAGGCTCTAACTTTTTATGAATAACGCTGTCTAACTTTAGCAGAGCCTTGATGGACTGATTAGCGTTAATAGACGTTTATGAATCATGTTTTTTAGCATCGGGCCTTCAAGGAGCCTTCAAGGAGGCTCTAACTTTTTATGAATAAGGCTGTAAGAATTTTTACTAACTAACTGGTTTCAAAGTTGGTTTTCCATACAGTTCTAGTGCAAACCATTATTTTTGTAGTTCATTCAATTAATTTCAAGGCTAAGGATTTTAAACTGTGAAATATTATTTTTATTAAAGTGCATTAAATCCCTTTAAATAACTGTGATATACCGTCATCCTCTAACGTGAGCGAAATTGTGGGAATTTACTAAACCAACAAGACAAAGATAGATTCAATTATTCTGTTTACTTACAAGTCTCGTAACGATTCTATTTCAGATGTGTAAGTACTGATTAAATCATAATATTGGTCTTCGAGGTATAGGCATTCTAATTTCAGCTTTTCAAATCGATTTAAAAGATGCAATGCTATTTCCGTCGTTGGGCATTTATTGACGCTCTGTAAAACGTAGTACAATTTTATTGTTTGAAACCAAACTAATGCATAATTAGACTTGGTTCTGCCAAAACGTATGAGTCTTCAAAGGTGATATTTATTGGCCAGTTTTAGGAGCAACAAATATTTTTGTAAGAACTTTAGGTATTAACACCGCAAACTGAATATTCAGAGTCACACACAACAAAAACTAGAATAGTACATTTTGAAATAAGTGGAGAACGTTTGTTATTGCATCCGAGGCGGAATTAACTCCCGAGCCGTAGGCGGAGTCGAGAACTGCAATAACAATGTCCGCGTGTATCAAACGACGTTTTTCATTTTTGTCATGAATGAATAAGAAACTAAGATTTGAATTTTTTTTTCCGCGCCTTGCTTTCGCCAGGTTGAAGGAGAAGCAAAGGTATGAAGCCGCTAAACAGCCTAATGTAAAGAATACTTTTTTAAATATATTTTTGAATTTAGAACACAAATAAATGTTAATTTGTAAGTAAATTTATATTAGTTTTAAATAATCATGTTTATCTATGATATTCTATATAAAAACACAATTTGAATATTCAAAAAATATTTACGCCGTAAAGATGCATTATTGCTTTGCCGAAATTAAAAAAAAACATTCACCTCCGACTATAAGCATTGAACCAATTTGGACTAATTATAGGTATAGTTATCAGTGGCAATTTTAATTCCCGCACACGTGTTGGAAAATGAAAAAAGTCGCACACGTGTGAAATACATTGCATGTTGAACCTAATCGTAGTGCGATAAGAACCCGTTTTCGAGGAAGTGTATTGAAAATACTATTGTAGGCTGGTACTGTAAAGATGTAACCGCCACCGTAATTTGTGACACACTTATTCCATAATTAACAGATTCAGTTCGATTCGATCAGCACATCATGGGAAAAAAGTACTTGATTATTCTTCAAAAGAAAGATAGAGAAAGAGATAGTGAGAGAGAATAAAGGCATTTGCATTTTCAAATTGATTGAAAACGCCTCTTGCCGCTTATTCGTCTTGGTTGGTATCTGAACACACAGTTGCAGTTAAGGCTTAAATTCAGACCCAATACTTACAGTTATCATAAAGTTTTCAAGTAACAGCTCCTGGTGAGCAACGGCATCTTTGTATATTTTGTAGTCCTTATCAAAGTCTGGCCGCCTGTTTAACAAATTGAATTAAAAGACGTGGTCCGACCAAAGTATCAACAATTCTACGTCATGCTCTCGGAAACAATTTTTATTATTTTATTAGTTGATTTGGATTGGTACACTTGGGCATTTTCATGTTTAGTGGGTGCACATCAGAAGCGGTGTCTATAGGTAAATACAACATAAAAAACTTTTTTTGCAAAAAATAAAACAGACAAAAACACCAAATCAATCAAACAAAGGTCAAGCGTTTTTGTCACCGGTTACTGAAGCTAAAGTAATTTTTCACTATTTTGTGTTTTTTTATTTTGTTTTTTTAAGTCGGTTTAATTTTTTGCTAAAAGATTTTTTTATTTTTCTATTTTTAGTTGTTCCCAAACAAGTAACCATAAATTTATTTTACATTATTAACAATACATGTCATGGTAATAGGCTCATCCCCAATAAATGGAACTTAACCTTATTTATTTATTTAATTACAACGGTTGTATATAAACCAATTACTGTAACTAAAACTAGAACTACAAGAGTAAGAGATCTATAACAAAATTTAAATATACAAAATAACAAAGTAAAGGTTCACACATTCATAAATTCCTCTCACAATACTTCTGACATGCCAATAAAATCTTTGTCCATCCATCCGCAAACATACCTAACTTTCGAAATCTGGGTGTATTGTACACATCTGCGAGCACCCTCTCAGAGCATACAGGCGTGAAGTTACGCCATGATATTATATAAACAATAAACATCCAAGCGATTGCAGCAATAACGACAGATTTGCCGTCTATTTTTTAAGAGTTCCATTGTATATCTCCGAAGATAAGTATCAGATCTTCAAAAAATTTAAACGAGACCGCCTCAAAAGTATACTGTTTCAAATTAAAAAAAATAATTTTGAGAATCGGTTCACAAATGGGTGATAAATCGGGTAACATACATAAAAAAATATATACACCATATAACCTTCTCCATTTATGAAGTCGGTTAAAATATACCAACCTGTGATCTAAAGCGTCATAAGTTTTTGTTGAAATTGTCTTGAACAGTTTATTGAAATTGGCAGCGTATTCTTCAATCCCTTGTAAAGTGGTTTTGTTCAAAACGTAATATGTGATATATACTTGGAATAAGTCAATAATCTGCGTATCAAACAAAAAAGTAAATTTATATGACACAAAAAAAAAAGAACAATTAGCTCCGTAGAGCTATAATATTATACAAGCTAGGTTTTGCATTACAGTTTAACAATTGAATGCAAAACAGAGTTATATTTCAAGCATAACTGTACAGGCAAAACTGCACATGCATAACGTAGCATGAATGACTACCATAAGTAGTAACTTAGTAAATAACACCAATAAATAGTTTGTTAATTAGGTAGGGCTCGTGGGCTTAATAAAAATAGCCGTACAGGTTGATATTCAAAATAGGTATGACGCTTGTCGCGGTTGATCCATGAATGGGTGACCATACTGACCATCCATGACATACCAGGACCCCTCTGTCTTTGCCTCGAAAAGCACATTTAACTGTTAGCTCCGGCAGTCGTTACGGGTATAGTCAAAAGCCCCACCAGTCTGACAACCAGTCTTGCGAAGGAGTTTCGCGTTACCTACTAACTGGGTTGTGAAGGACCAGATTATGCAGTTGCTACTCACATATAAAATAATGGATATCTACTCAGCTGCATCCGGTTTGACTAAAGGCCGAATACAACATAGTTGGGAAAGACTAGACGGATAGTGAGCTAAGACTAGACGGATAGTGAGCTAACTAAAGTACATACTTTAATAATTCTTCTGCGAAAAGTTTCGAATTTCCCAAAAATATACATTTCAGAGCAATTAAAAGGTCTTTCATCAGCCGCCTCCATCATTTCTCTCTGAGTCTCGGTATAACACTCACGATAAAAGTTATATAAGCTTAAGCACAACTGTAATACAACAATTGAAACTTTATTATTACGGTAAAGTGGTCCCTTATTTTTGTGTGTTCAAAAACGTCGTTTGATACGCGTGAGCATTTGTCACTGCACATTAGCGAAAATTTATATTTTTCAAAGTACAGTTGACCAAGAATGATTACGACCAATTCATATGGGGTTTTTCAGCAAGCATATTTAGTATGAAAACATGATAGCTAATGTGGGTAGGGAGCGATGATAGTTTAGAACATCAAAACTATGTTTAAAAACTTTCAGATAGGAGCCTTGTGGGCACTTTCAGATTTCAAAACCGGACAAAATCTAAGACCTGAATTCCTGCTACGCTGACGTTGGTCGCGCACGGTCGGTCGCCTACGTCAGCGAGAAAAACAGTAGCAACATACGCGCCGCTGACGTCAGCGTGATGATGATGCCATCTAGCCGATTTCGACCACAGCGACTGCATTTGATGTCTTTCTATTGAGAGCTTTGGTGTGCTGCTCTTTCATGTGCTCTCAAGTGGCTAGCATATCCAACTTTGGCCGAAAAACTCCGAGCACAAAGCGGACATGTCAGAACACCATTGACGAAATTGTAGGGTATAGCTGTAGGTGGTCTAGCTTTAAGATCATCACGCTTTAAGTCTAGCTGCGACCTTCTTCTTTCTTCAAAGACCTTCCGATGCCCACGACGTCTCCACTCGAGCCGATTTTGTGCGCTTTTCCCACACTAAGGGGTAAATTTCGCATCTTTTGAAGTTTTTGTCCACCACGTTTCCGTTTTCCTTCCTGGAGTTCACAATAGAAGATGCGCTTCGCCAGTCTGTCTTGTACAATGTTAATCGTACGCGCGACCGACGCACGCGACCAAACGTCGGCGCAGGAGGAATTCGAGCCAAACAACGTTGATTTTCATCTCGTCTCACCGTATGGGGTCTGAACCAGAACGAGTTAAACAAGTATGACTTGACGAAAATATTGTGGGCTTTCACTACGTGTCTTAGAAAATAAAAATACGTAAATATTCCTTGCCTTGGCTTTATGAATGAAGGTAAGTTTATCTTGGTTCCAAATGTTCTTTTTGCCATTAATGGTGAGATAATCCATGCACATGTTAAGAATCTGGTTGGTAGTTTTAACCAGCAACGTAGATATCTGTTTAGTAGTGTTATAGTATCTTGACGTCGCAAATATCATACGAATGGTGTACAATAATCCCGGGATGAACTGTTGTGTTGTGGCAGGATCGCATCTGTTGACAATTATTTATTTATTTTCACTTCTCATGCTCTGAAAGTGCCTATTATATAAATCGAATTTTGTTTTCAAGTGCATTAACGTAGGTATCTACTCATAAATGTATCTATATTAAGGCAAAGAAAATGAGCCATACAGCCGAACACATTATGAAGTTCATAGATAGAATTTGTTATCGTATAATATTTACTTTAATTTATTTGTCTTGTGTTTTTTAAGACATAAAAGATATTAAAATTTAAATTTAAGTACGGTAGGTTATTTAATTAATTAAAGAAAATTATTATTACAAAATTAATTTGATAGGCTGTATAGGTCTGCAGCCCAAGCCTAATATCAATGTCGTAAGATAAAAAAAAATAAAGCGGCGATATGCCGGGAATAGTACATTTTGATACAAGTGGAGAAAGTTTGTTATTGCATCCGAGGCGGAATTAACTCCCGAGCCGTAAGGCCAGGGTGTTTTTAGCCGAGAACTGCAATAACAAATGTCCAAGTGTATCAATGACGTTTTTCAATATTTTTGTCATAAATTACTATGAAACTATGATTTTAATTTTCTTTTTTACCGCGCTTTGCTTTCGCCAAGTTGAAGGAGAAGCAAAGGTATGAAGCCGCTAAACAACCCAATATAAAAAATGTTTTTTTTTTTTTTATATTTTTTAATTTAGAACAAAAATAAATGTTATTTTGTTTATAAAGTAACTATTAGTTTTAAATAATCATGTTTATCTAATAATTTTATCTAATATTCTATGTATAAACACAATTTAAATATTAAAAAAAATATTTCGCCCATATACATATTTATTAACGCCGTAAAGATGTTCAGTGCTTTGCCGAAATAAAAAAAAAAAACAGACTGAAAAAAAATCGCACGTGTGTGAAATACATTGCATGTTGTACCTAATCGTAGTTCGTTATGGACCAGTTTTCGAGGAAGTGTATTGAAAAAACATTTTGCTTCAGTATTCTAAACTGCACTAATTTTACATTGAATTTTAATTAAAGAAATGTTATGTTATTCTACTGTTTTATTTCCTCGCAATCGAAGTGAAAAGCAGATTTTATAACTTGTCCCAAAAACCATTTTATCCTCGGCATTACTATCAGCCCGAGCCGAATTTGTGCACTTGTTGTAAAATCTTCTATTATACTTCATGTACAATAGCGGTACATAGGCGGACTTAATGCCACAACAAATTACACTTAATGACACAATTCTATGTGTACGGGTTATCTATGACAACATTGTGATTGCGATAGGTTACAAAAAATACGTTTAAAAATTAACTACTTATTACGTAAATTACTTTATACATTTCTTCATATTTACTTTCATCGATTATAATACAAATATAATAAAGTTATAAATATTTAAATACCAAAAAAAAGAGAATCCCATTAACATTTACTATGAGTTTTAATAGAGAGCTATTTAATCTTGACTCAAATAGTGTTTTTATAGGTAGTTTTTATTTTTTTAGGGTGTCCATAGTTATGACTTTAGAGCCCAAATCAACTACCGGTTAAAAAGTTTATATAATGTTACGGTTAATGTGATTTACTGAAAAATTATTAATAATTACCGGTCATTATTAATAATTACCATATGGTTTGGTAAATGTAAATATAAAACAGAAATTTATCACTTTCAGCAGTTATTAATAAAAAATCACTACGCTCGTTGGTAAAAGTAATAAATGAACCGCAAAATTAACATAGTGCTAATAAAAAAATCCTACTTCTGAATGCTTTATAAAAAAACTAGCTGACCCGTGCCCACTTCGTTGGGCGGTAAACATTGCCTCTGCGAGCGCTCAGCCACGGTAATATTATAATACAGTACTCCAACTTCAAACGGACGGACAAACGGACGAAACGCGAGCTATACCTACGCGCCTCGATCTCGGGGTGCGCTCGGGGCGCAGACAGTCACGGCTGTACCGCAGTGTCCAACGGACGGTGTGTTGTTTTTTAACAATAACCGCGCGATTTTTTCTCTTAAAATCAGTTAATATGACGAGTAGGAAATATTGTGCTGTTTTTGGTTGTATGAATTCGTCAATAACGCATCCAGACATAAGTTTTTTTAAATTACCTGGAAACTCTGAAAGGTAAGACTATAAAATAATTTTACTTACTAGTAGGTAGGTACATAATGTGTGTCTTTTTAATGGATAAGTATTTCCTTTTATCTCACGAAAAAAAAGGTGTTTGGATTAATAAATAAAGCGAATAGAGTAACATGTTTTTTTAAGTAAATCTACCAATCAAAAAACAACACGCATTTTTATTGAACACATCCTATATATTCAATATACAAAGTATTTCATTTATTTATATAAAAATGATATTTACAATCACAAAACTAAATAGAAACAAAGTAGGCAAATGTAATTAAAATGCTGGAGACGGGCAGCCCTAACGCATGTTTACGTACCGCGCGGCTGTAGGCATTTATTTCTATCATGCGGCCGAGTTACACTACTGTATTATAATATTACTGTGGCTCAGCGCTAGACTCCCTATCCCTTGTTGCAGAGACATGCTGCCTTAAGAACGGCCAACCCGCCATACATTTCGCGAGAATTTAAAATCTGCTAAAATATAAAAGATAGAAATATGGTGTCGCGGACTCTTTTATAGAACTATTAAAAACGGACCAGGTTGCCATACATTGTTTTCAATTATATACAACTGTTAAGGCAGCGATGGAAATAACTCTGTTGTTGTTGTTTGTCTGTTGTCTGTGTGTATTTTTTTCCGCCTGGCTAGACAAAAATTAAGATAGTTCGGCTAATATTCATGATATCTTTATAATTTATAGCATATAGCACTCACGAATAATTTAGCTTTCTACCAGTGAAACTATTTTTTAAATTGGTTCATTACTTCCGGAGATTACCCCCTACATACAAACTTACAAACTTACAAACAAATGTTACCTCTTTATAATATTAGTATAGATAACCACGAAGGGTATGGCGTGGTCTATTCGGTCGCTAATGATTAATCGTTAATTATTAATCATTTTCAATTAGTCACATTTGCCGTGACGTATATATTTATGTGTTACAGTTAAAAGTCGCTTTTAGTTACAACATGTTTTCTCTAGTTAAAACTAGTTTTTACTAACTGCTTTTGTGACAGCTGTTCAAAAATGAATATATCAGTGAAAACAGTTCTAAATAGACAAAACGCGTTTTGTCGAAATGCTTCAGTTAATACTGTTTCATTTCATTTTGTGTGTTTCTTATTAAGCTGTTTTTGACTTTTCTTTATTTGATAATTATAATGACTTGAAATTAATATTGTCGCCATGGCATTATTGTTATGTTGATGTCCCTATATTATATGTAAGAAGATTTGATCCAAGCGTCGCCAAGGATGAATCATTCACCAAATAAAAGGGTACAATGTACTGTTCAAACACGCAGAAGGGCATCAAAATCTGTCCGAGGGATTTCGAGAAATTATAGCTTATTTTTGTCTTAGAAGTTACTATTTATTTTTAATATTATTCTGTTTCATTGTCAATATTATTATAGTTTTTTTTTTAATATTATTTTAGATTAGATTGATTGATTTTTATTAGATTTTATTTATTAATATTTTAGATTATTATAGATTTCTGAACGGGTCTAGCCTTTATAGCAGAACTTTTTATGTCATAATATTACTTTGCATAACAGCGGATAGCATAAACTTCATGCAAATCGTTTGGCAGACACTAATTTATCATACTTTCAAAACTCATAATTTTGTAAGTCAGAATCATCTTTAGGCATTAATTTCAAATGCATAAGAATTAAAAGTAGAACCATCTTATCGCAGAAAGTTCACAGTCAGAATCATCTTTTGGCATACATTTTATATCGATAGTCATTAAAAGGCAGAACTATAATATCTCAGAAATTTTACAGTTAGAATCATCTTTTGGCATACATTTCATACGCATAACAATGGAAAGACTCATCTATCACATCACAGAAAATTCATTAAAACAGTTGATTGTGAACATGTGGTTTTTATTTCCCTGTAAGTGTTCCCTGCAGGCAAATACATACATCATGCATGCAGTATGCAAACAAGCATGCAGTATGCAAACATAAAACCAGCATACACCATGCATGCAGCAAGCATGTAGCATACACCATGCATGCAGCAAGCATGTAGCATGCAACATGCAGCAGGCATGGTTTCTGTCACGGCTCCGACGCTGCGGGGCTCCGGCGGTCCCACGCGAGCTTATCGTTGCCGATGGTTTTAATGCTCACCACCATGCTGAACCACCTGCTCCTCAGCTTGCGGGCCGCCTTGCCCCGCCGCGCCTACGCGGGCTTAAATTACACTCTAAGGGACACAAGACAAGGCAGACAAGACTACGTGAAGTCGGTTTTGGAGCTATTCGTTTCTGTCACTAACTTTTGTAGCCCATCATATTGACTTTTTAAGACAATATTTTAGTTTTAATTTATGGTTAAAAATGCTATTTTATAGAAATGGTATTAGTGCTAAATAAAATTATTCCAAATGAAATTCTGCCATCTTCATAGTATGCCAAGTGAAATTGTACCAAATAATCATCGTTCTAAATAAACGTTTTTCTAAACGAAATTATGCGAAATTTGAACATTGCAAAAGGTAATTATGCCAAATAAAATTCTGCAATCTTAAAATTATGCCATTGTTAATTCGGAAATACAAACATTCGGCCAAGCAATAACTATATTAAATGATTTTTATTCCTTAAAAATATTTGTTTAAAGAAGATTATGCCAAATGTGTTATACCAAATAAATTTCGGAGCATCAAGATTCTGCCAGATCGAAGGAACCCTTTCTGAACAGTACATTGTGCCCTTTCATTTGGTATAATTATGATTTATCCTTGGCGACGTTTGGACCACATTTGCCCACTATCTTTTTTTTTTAATGATAACTTCTTAAGTAGTGAGGGGGTAAGAGGAGGGTGACTCGATTAAGAACGGTAACGAAGGAGTTCCAAAATGTCTGACTGACGGATCAACGCACAGCCTAAACCGCTGATCGTAGAGACCTGAAACTTGGAGGGTGTGTTTTTTGTATGACGTAGGCATCCGATAAGAAAGGATTGTCCAAAATATACCCCTAAGGGGATGAAAAAGTGGGGGCAAAGTTTGTATGGGACAACGTGATTCCTTCGTCCAATCTACTTCAAATTTTGCATAAACCTTTTCAACAGAATTGATGGCAGACATGTTTCATATTTTATTGAAATTCATCCCCTAACGGGGTTAAATAGGGGTAGAAAGTTATTTTGGCGGTGATTTGCTTAGAAGTTGATATAAATACTTCTTAGTGCTTTTGATTTAAATTACTTTTTATTTTGACACATGCATATCTAAAACTCAATCCGATTTTATTCAAAAAAGGTTGAACTCACTTAAAAACTTAAGAGGTTTTCTTTTTGAGTATTAAAAAAAAAAAAAACAAACATACCTAGTAACGTAGTCAGTTCAACGCCATCTACCGAGTTCTTGGAAACTATTTTTTTTAAATACTCAAAAAGAAAACCTCTTATTAATACAAAGGCTCTGTCGCAAAATTACCACTTCTCAAAATGACTACAGGTAGCAAAATGTCCCTTTCTCAGAATGTCCCTTTCTGAGAATGTCCTTTTCGCAAAATGTCCCTTTCATTATAGCATAAAACCCATAGGAACGAAATATTTGCAATAAATTTGTAAAAAATATTTTTTGTATTTTGACCTTGGAATATTTGTAGTCGCGGACACCCTACGATAAGTAAGTTTTGAGACAAGTTTTAGGGTGTCAAAATAAAGGTTTATACTGGTTTATTGCTGACTATCTTTCATTCCGCGGTAAAACCCCTAATATTCCTGGACTACTTACTTAGTAAAATGAATAACTGAATAATTTCGACAAAACGCGTGTTATCTATCTAATTAGAACTAGTTTTCACTGATTAATTTTTGAACAGCAGTTAATATTAGTTGTAACAAAGGCAGATAATTAAATGTGGAGGTGTGCCTCGCTTGGGCGGAGCACCGCCGTGTCCTCCAAGCGGCGATCGGCGGCGGCGACCTCTCGCGTCCGGCCCTGGTTTAATCCATGGTCCGGAGCGAGATGGAATAGGACGCTGTCACCTCCTTTTGCAAAGCAGTAATGCTAGAGAAACGTGAGAGGGAGAGAGCCTCACGTCCCGGCCGCCGCGGGAGACGCCCCGGGCGTCGGGGGCCACCGTAGGCGCGGGCCTGAGGACGGAGAGCTACGGGCTAGCTCGCCGTCCGTCTGTCTTATGACGACAGGCCGTGTCGACGGCGCGTTCGTGTTCCACGCTCGCCTCAAAGAGAGTCAGCAAAAAGGAAGGGGTCCGCCAGGGCCGATGCCTGTCGGGGCTGCGGGACTGTTCGAAAGAGATACCGTGGCCCTGGAACACAAAGGGCGATGAAGGAACATGGCTGGGTTTTAGTCAGTAAAAGTCCTGCTCCGCCCAGAGCGGGAGGAGTCATTTGATGATTTCCTATCCAAAAAAAAAAAAACTTTTAACTTTAGAAAACACGATGTTACTAAGAACGGGTTTTAACTAACATATCCACCACCACGCTGTTTTGAGTACCTACGTTACATTGAGTTTTACCATCAAACGTGTTTTCACCCCAAAAAAAATAAGTCGTTTTGCAGTTATCATTTTTCGTAGGCTTATTAAGTTTTCTCAAACATGCTTGGAAATTTAAGCATTATCTTCGAGATAAATCGAAATTGCTGTACTGGCCAGATACAGGCGACCAGCGGCCGGCAAAAGTTGTATGAAAATCCATATCTGTCGTGTTTAGCGGCCAAATAAATTACATAGTAAACTCATATCTGTCGTGTTATTTAAAAATGGAACGACCTTTTACTCTGAAAGTACAAGTACGAAAGGTAACTTATCAAAGGTTTTATTTAAATTTTGAATTGGCTTGCAAATAGAAAGCGGTTTATTGAAAAAAAACAAATGAACTCTTCAACGCGATAGTTAATTTCCTCGCATTATTTGAGAAAACTACTATACAAGCCTTGGCCACTACTCGGCATTGATGGACTTACGTATGTGTGCCTCGGCTTCGCCTTGGCCCACATTTACACGTTCGTCCATCAATGCCTCTATTGCTGGCCGCTGCAGTAATGCACTATTGATATACAGAATGCTTGGTTGCTGGCTTCGCGAAGGTTCCGTTTACTTTACACCATATTTACTTGCATATTTACCTGTACAAAGGTTCGCAATATTTTTCTAAAGCATATAAATATTTCACATTATCAAAAGCTTCATTGTAATAATCAGTAACCATATTATCCAGCTGTCGCCATTTCTGAAATAAACATACGTTGAGGAATAAGATTAAATAAATATCAGTGACAAAGTGCATGCAATCCTTCATAATATTTATATCTTAATAATATTTTATTCTTGATACATTATAATTGCTAGTGGGACTTAAATGAGCTTTCGAGCTAAATCTGTCGAGGCTGAATAACTGAATTTGGATAATTCTAAAAGGATGTTCAGCATGAATCTTATTCTCCCTGAAAGAGTCCCTTCTCGTGATTGTGTTCACTGAGCCTAGTCTGACACGCACTTGGCCTTTTTTCGAAATTGTCCCGCCGGTGGTGGAATGTATCGCTGGCCCCGAATCTTTATTAGTTTTTACCTTTAAAAGTTTTGATTTCGCACGTATTAAAGTATAAATGTACATCGCTGTAGGTTCGCTCTTAATATGTTCAATTATTGACGTGAAAGTAGTGAGCTGACGGCGCCAGTGGTCCAGCTCGGCTAGTGGTCCAATGTTAGAAGGTTCTCGACGCAGTTGTTGACTCTGCACTAAAACCTATTATGAAAAATGAAAACATAATAATGTTTACAAAATAACTTTCGCATAAATACTAGTTTACAAGTTTTCTAGTTGATTCAATTATATTTTTTAGAGTGTTACAAAATTTTGAACCAAATTCGTTACCATAGTAATCTGCCTGATCCACTGTTTTACATACGAACATATTTCTTCTAACACATGAGTTTTAGTTATAGCCAGTTTCATTTTTTCTTCGTCACTTAACTCATCTTCGTACAGTGCTTCATTGATTTTAAATCTAGTACAGCAATCTAAATCTACTTTTGTTTCTGAAATCAGATTTTGAAAAATAAAATTAAATATCAACGCTCGAGTCCGTGGTTTAGGCGCAGAATGTCCAATTCGCAAAATGTCCAGCGGTTGAAAGATGTCCAATTCGCAAAATATCTATAAAAACGAGAAAAACTTTCACTTAAACTTTCTCCAAGGTGGTTTGTATTTTAAGAATTGGTCTACTAGTAATGAATACACATACACATTTAAATATACCATCTTGGATTCATGCTAGCCTTGTACTTTTAGTTGCTAACCTAGTTCTAGTGCGTTTTGATGTATTTTCCGAATTGGACATTTTGTGAACTGGACATTCTGCGAATTGGACATTTTTTGACCGCTGGACATTTTGCGAATTGGACATTCTGCGGCTAAACAGAGTCCGTGTGTACACGTACCGACAAGATTTGTGACAAGACTTAGGTCTTGTCACCAAAATGCTTAACTGAACTGAAACCCTAGTTCTAGCTGATGATAAATAGGATATATCTAAGTTTAACCACCGGTGTGCGGCTGCACCTAGTTCTAGCTGCTATGATGAAGGCTAAACCTAGTTCTAACCGAAGATAAGGAGGAAACATCTATGTTTAACCGCATGTGGCCGAATACACCTAGTTGTATCCGGCTAAAACTAGGTGTAGCCGCACTTTGGTTATTAGCCATAACTTGTATTATGCTTTAAACCATGTCACTAACTTGCAAGATAATCAACGAACAGCACAATCTTCGAAATGTATCTCTTAATTATATCAGCACTGTTAGGGTTTGGAGGATTAATGTCTCCCCAACCCTGGCACATTTTCAAAGCCGGTATAAATACACGTTGCATAGTTTTGCATATTCCGGATACAATATTATCGGTTTCCATCTTCACATCAAACTGAGTGAAGAAAAAGTCCTGAAATTATTGTAGGAGGGTTTACATCATTAATTCATTTTACAACCATTTACACCACCGCGAGTCACTACATACCCAAGGATTCACAATTGAGTTGATAAAGATTATTTTAAGAAAACGTAATTGTGGATTTTCGTAAAATTAAGTATCGTGGACCGGTGTTAAAATACCCTTAACGAAGGCGGTCCTTGTTCTCTCTGTCGCGACATTGCCATATTATTTTTGTTCAACACCATATCTGGGATCATCCAGGTACGGTGAAAAAAAAAACTAGTTTAAAAAAAAAACTTGTGAAAAAGTTGGAACTTTGACCTTTAATAAGGTCAAAGTTCGCACAAGTTTTTTTTTTTTAAACTAGTTTTTTTTTCACCGTGAAAATTACAGACGGCGCTAAAATCCCATTATAACTCGGTTAAACTACCTCGTATATAATGGGTCATTTTAGCCCCTTGTATTATAATGTACTATTTCACGTTGAAAAAATACATTTCACGTTGAAAAAAAACTGTCACAGCAATAATTATTGCGTAAAGTTACTTAGTTTGGTGTACGGAATACTTGGTTGCCGACTTCGCAAAGGGTCTGTTTACACCTTGTATAACCTAAACTTTAATTGTTATTACATCAGTAACAGTCCTATTGTCGACAGCTTTGGTCCTGAATCTGTACATGGCAACACACGTGCCCTCGGTGCCAATAGTTGCCCCATCAGATATATAAGTCCTTTCCATTTTTCCTTTCTGATTGGGAACAAACCGACCAGATTCTGAAATGTTTAAAGAAATACTTATAAGGCCCGATTGCAACACTGATTACTAAACAAAGGGGTTTAAATATTTTGACTATGTAGCAGCAGGAATTTCCCAATAGCAGCCTCGGAATCTGGATTTATGCCTGGTTGATGGCTCAATAGGCTCGCCCCATTACAAGGGACTTAAACATTAACTGGCGAAATGTGGGTTTACTATTAGGTACACTTCTACACCAAACCCTTCGGGTATTACAGGCTTGATGAAATGTTACAAAAAAACCATAAAAGAAAGTTTGTAATCCAGCCGAAACCGACACAAAAACCAAAATCTGACTTCGGCTGTAACAACTACTTTCGGTCGGATAAAATGACTGGCAATGCTTAATAATAATAATATATCAATTAGACAAACATTACCCATTTTTACAGGTGGAAGCAGTGCATCACATAAGACAATACAATTTCTGCCACCTTCAGCAATTACACTATCTAACAGATCTATATGATAATCTGCGTCGTAAACACCGTCCTGTAACATGATTTCATAATTATGTAAAGTCAGGTGACATGATTTTTGGGCCAGATCGACACACTATAATGCCATAGTACCTATTACTATCTTACAATGTACTTGTGGGGAATCGGAAGGCGGGCGTCTTTCCCCGATACACACTTTCTGCGCACTCGAACGTTTAGGGCTGTCGCGTGTGTTTTCAACAAGCGAATTTTACGAGAATTTGCCTTTTTCCTCTGAAGATTTAAAAAGATCTGCCAGAGGCAGCACTAGTGGGGGTACCCGGTATGTACATGTTTTTATCGCAGGTCTTAAATCATTGAAATAAATAAATAAAAAATCAAAATGCAGCTATTAATATATGGATTTCAAGAGAATTGGTGGATTTATGGAGGATTTAGGAAACACACTTACGTTTCGGGGCGTGGCGTGGCGCGCCTGAAGCATATCGGTATCATACATTTAGTGTGGTTAGAGACATATTTGTAGGTTGTGTCCTGACGCGTTCTGCCGTGGCGCTGACTGCTCGCCGCCGATTGAGCCAGAACGGTGGTGGGGGTTATGGCGCGACACGACACAACAGGCAATGTTTGTGGCAGTGTTTCTAATACCGCGTGGATCGGGAAGCGAGCGGACACTTGTTTGCAATAAGTGTTTCAACGAAAAGTTTTATATGATACAAAGTGTAATAAAAAAATAACAATAAAAGTTTAATACATATGTTTTTATGTTTTAATGTCTCCGCCAATTAGTGAATGGACTTCCTCATATTGTGCTTTGTTCATTCTAAAGTACTGATGAAAATTTCTTTTCGTCAGTCTCTAGTAACTATTGAGTACTAGTAATTTAAGTAGAAATTCACCTTTATTGTCTCCCTCTGTTTACAGGGTGAACCCAGTACCTTCTTTTCTTTTTTTTGACCTCAAGAAGTTTCATTGCTAAGAGAAATTAAAGGTCTTCATCAAAATCACTGTTCGAATCCGAAGAAAACATTATGCACGTTTGAAAGCTGCAAAGTTTCGATATGTACTGTTCAGAAATAACGCCAGGGCACGCCACGACAAGATACATTAGTGTGCACAGTCACCGTCGCGACAGCAAGCGCTACGCCACACCCGACACGTAAGTGTGTTTCCAGCTTACAAGCGAAGTTGGTTGTGTGATTTTCATTTTGCTGTGTCATTGCAAAGATTGGTTTTTTCCGTGGTCTTAATAATAGTAATCATAAACAGAAATTGTGTTCCAGCTAACAGTCGATACAAGCAATATAGTATGGTTTATAAAACCTCAAGTTGAGAAGAAAAAGTGTTTAGAGCGGATTAATTTATTGCGAAGAACCGATTTAACAATTGAAAGAACAAGAAAAACATACTTAGGTATGTACTAAACAGAAAAAAACTGGCACAAGTACTATTTTAAGCTTTCACGGTTCATAACTATACTTAAAATGTCACATACGGGATATATCTTCCTTGATTATTGTTTATTTTGAGCTCCCGATATTTATTGTGATTGTACATTTTCATCTGTGTCTGTAACCTACTAACACTAGAACTTAAGTAAAATTGTTACTAATCCTATGGCCTCCGGTCGAAATAACTACGGTGGTCATGCTACGCGGGCTGCTAACACAGTAAAAAAGTGAGAGTCGAACTCGCCCATGAAGGGTTTCGTACTATCGTATATTTTTTTTTGTTATAGCGGCAACAGAAATACATCATCTGTGAAAATTTAAACTGTCTAGCTATCACGGTTCATGAGATACAGCCTGGTGACAGACAGACGGGCGGTGGAGTCTTAGTGTTATGTATAAGTACCTAACACTTAGTACTAGGGTCCCGTTTTTACACTTTGGGTACGGAACCCTAAAAATATCTTCTTATAGTATTTAGAAAATTCAAAAAAATATCCGTGTAAGTAATCATTGATTGTTTCGAGTGGAATATGCAAAAGTCAAAAAAATATAAACACTAAGAAAACACTGCAACGTGTACTTAAAATGATAATAAATGATTAATTATTATTAATCACATTTATCAGATATATTTTCCGTTTTGTGACAACCCTTGCGACAGTGGTAAGTGCGCGCGGCGATGTCGGCTGACATCAAAGGCGATGCGCTATTGTAAGATAATACAGTAATACTGTGATAACATCATCGGCGGCCACGACTGCTAGTGGAACCGCGTGCTCGGACCGACCTTCTGAAGGAGGCGCCGCTGACGCGTGCACTCCGCACGCTCAACCTCATAGCGAGTGAGACAGACCTATTCTGTTGTTCTCTGAGTGAATTCACAAGGAATGCTTTGTTTGTAATTAGTTACTTATAGGTATTAGTTTTATGGAACAATTATGTTAAGTATTAATTAAGGGACATTTACCGCATTGGTTAGCTGTAAGGGTAGATGTATGATGATAAATAAATAAATAAATAAAAAATCATTTCATACGATCTACTTACAAAGAATGACAGAATGTAAGTTGTAAGACAATTGGTTTGATCTATCAAGTTTCCTGCCTTTACATAAGTTTATACGCATTAGTAGAGTACATACTAGGCTTCATTCGAGTTTCGTGTGCAGTTCAAAGGTCCACACACTCTCGAGTCACCGGCTTCGTGACGCTACACTAACCCAGTAACCGAAATAATTCAATTTTAACAAGATCAATTAGACCAATAAAGGCACTTTTGAATGTAAAAAAAAAGTGAAGTTATACAATCACAGTTACAAAGCTTAGTAACTTGTAAAAGTACTGTAGTTGTCCATTCCAAAGCGTAGATCTCTATGGAGAAGAATGGGGAAGAAACTCCATGGACTCCATTCTACAGTACAATACCCACAATGCATGTTTAAAAATAAAAAGTTTTAATGTACTTGCATAATATTTTAGGATCGATGTTTGAATGCATGTATTTATGAATCTATAAATATCCGCTATTTGTTCAAAAACTAATGAATCTATTTAAATCAAAATAATCCTTCTTGTAAAAATATTAATTTTTCAGGTCAGCTATATAGTAAGTATTGTTAAATTGTAACAACAACAAAATATAGCACCTAGCTAGAGCCTAGCGAATAGCGAAGTGAAACAAACGTTCAAGAATGTTCGTATGCGGCAGCACTGTGTGCTAGGCGCATTAGCAAATTAGCAAGTTACCAGATGTTAAGTCACTAAGCTCTAAGCGCGGGTTAGGTTTAGAAACGCTCGCTCGCTCGCCTCGCGCGTAATTGGTCACAGTTCTAACCTAACCTAACCTAACTTTTATGGTCGGAGTGAACGGAATCCCTTCACCGTTTTGAGAGCAGTGGTGATGAAATAAATTACACAAACTAATGCGTATGCCTGGGTTCGAAATCACGATTTACTGTTCGCAAGTCGCAGCCGCCACCACTGGGCCACCGCTGCTCTCGTGCAATGTAGCTGCTCTAGTGCGTACGTAGCCTCAAGCAATTAAGTATAACACGAATCTAATAAATCTAAGTACTTACCAATACGTATTCAACTGGTTTATTTAGGAATATCGCACAATTTTCAATTAAAAATCTGTGTTGTTGCTTCAGACCTCCCACGCGATTATTACGAGCTTCTTTAGCTTTGGCCTACAAACAAAACAGTTTTATCCTTTCCTTTGAATAAACAAACATGAAACTAAATCTAATTATTCGGTTTATTTACTTGCTTATCCTTATAGGTCTCAGGACCTTGCCCCATTAAACTCGTAGACATTCGGCTTCTCATTTGAATGTCTGCTAAACGAGAACTGATGTCAAGTATAGCTTCCAAAGCTGTTTTGTCAATATCGAAGGGTTCCCCATCAGCGGCCGATATTCTCCGGAATGATGAAATCGCCTTTACAGGAATACGAATCTGCGATTTATCTTCTGCGGCTGCCTCAGTAATTTGCTCTACATCCTCTGCTGGTTCTTCAGCTGGTTGCGACTCTACACCCTCAACTGGCGCCGCTTCAGCGGCTGCTGGATCAGCAGCTGCTGGTTTCTCGTCCATTGTTTTTTATATACCAATAAATCTTTTTGTTTAATCTTTATAACAATGATATTATTTTTTCTAGATTATACTTTTACACACATGTGGTACAATTTGACATGAAATAAACTGTCAATTTTTTATACAAAATTTAAACATGGTATAGAATTATTATTGTTTTCTGCCAGGTCCATAAAATGCTGAATGGAAATAAAAACCGAAAACTGGTCCGTGCGATGGATGCCACGACGGTAGCACGGCATAAGTGATGAATACAAAAATGTACTCTGTGCAAACAGATGTATCAAACGGAATGTAAGTTGCGTACAAAATCACAGATGTTACTCAATGTATAGCTAGTTATAATAATGGGCATTGCCATTAAAAAAAAAAATCGGTGGCAAAAAAAACTGAATCAAACAACAAGTCACCGACTTCTGAAGCTAAAGTTATTTTTCTCCATTTTGTGTTTTTTGAAGTCGGTTTTTTTTTTTTTCAAAAAAGTTTTTTATTTTGCCATTTTTAGTTGTTTCCTAACAATTATTTCCATGAATTTATTTTACATTGTTTAACAATACATTTGTCATGGTAATAGGCTTATCCCCAATAAATGGAACTTAACATACCTAAACCGATATCAAAATCTGGGTGTATTGTACACATCTGCCTACCCCCTCAAAGCATACAGGCGCGATGTTACGTCATGATGTTGTATACACAATAAACATCCAAGGGATTCCAGCAATCACTGCAGATTTGCCGTCTATTTATTTTTGAAGAGTTCCATTGTATATCTCCGAAGATCAGCACCAGGTCTTCACCAAATTGAAATGGGACCACACAGGAAGCACCAGCTTTCAAATAAAAAAAGTCGCCAGTCGAAGTCAAAAGTTCTGAGGTAACAAACACAAAAGAATTTTTAATATGGGATATACTACCTTTTTATTTTATTTTTATGAGTTATCAAAGTACACACATCAAAAATGTCTAGGGATCAAGCATTTTTATGCGGATTTCTTGAGATTGAGATGTGGCTTTGTAATAAATTTATGATTTTATAAATTTATATGGATCCTTTTTGGTGCATTTCATAATTTGAATCAGGAAATCTCAATCAAATTCGAGTAAAAGATGAAAATAAGCTGTCAATATTTTCCCTATAAAAACATACAACGCATTGAAGACATTATTAGTGCTACTGTTTCCCTACTACTGATTAAAACCAACGTTATTATGGAGCGGCGACGTCATTTAAGCAGGGAAGAAATGCTCAGAGCCGTGGGAATGATAGAAGCTGGTTCCCGGCAACGTACTGTAGCTTTAGCTCTGAATACAAGTCAGAGTGTTATCAGTCGACTTTGGACACGTTACCGAAGCACTGGTACCGTGGCTGAGCGCCATGGAGGACGGTATCGCTGCACCACACGGAGACAAGACCGATACATTCAAATCTTAACTCGAAGAGCTCCAACAATAACCGCCATGATGTTAGCCGTGAGGCTTCATCACTCTTCAGGGAACTTAATTAGCGACCAAACAGTCAGAAACCGCTTGCATGAAGTGAACCTTCATTCCCGAAGACCGCTACGGGTACCACCTATAGCAATGCACAATCGTAGGATTCGATATCAATGGGCTCTTGAACACAGAAATTGGGCAGAAGAACAATGGCGTTTCGTGTGCTTTTCTGATGAGTCTCGTTTTGGTATGAGACCGGATACAAGACGTATACGACACTGGAGAACCCCTGGACGCCAACAGCGATTAAAATCCTGCCAGGAAGTCCATCCTTATAGTGGTGGAACCATCATGGTATGGGCGGGTATTTGGATCGGCGGAAGAACTGAGTTGATTTGGATCAGAGGCAACCTCAACGCTCAAATTTATGCTGAGACGATTGTATCAGACGTCATCGTTCCTCTACAAGTGCAAATCGGTCCCTTATTTCAGTTAATGCATGATAATGCACGACCGCACACCGCAAGAGTTGTAAGACAGACTCTCGCCGCAGCTAACATCAATGTCCTGCCCTGGCCTGCTCAGTCGCCAGACTTGAACCCGATTGAGCATGCATGGGATATGCTACAGAGAAGAGCTCTGCCGAATATGGAGGGTATCCAGTCGCAAGAAGACCTTTTTTTGTTGTTGCAACGAACATGGGCGGCCATTCCACAGCGTGATTTGGATGAACTCATTTTGAGTATGCCAAACCGATGTTCTTGTGTTGTTAGTGTTCGCGGTAGAAACACGGATTATTAATTGTTTAAGTTACCCAATAAAATTTTAAAGAAAACTGTTATTTCAGTCTTTTTTTCGAACTTTAATGTTAGTGGTTCAAATGTCAAAAATCCCTTTATTAGGAAAATGGCAAATTTCTTTATTAATGCAAAGGTGACTTGGTTTATCGTTACTGTGACAAACGAAAACACTTTATTTGATGAATCCTTAAAGAAAATTTTAATTAATATCAATCAGGAGAAAAGTTATTGCAAAAATATATGTTGATCCCTAGATACTTTTGATGTGTGTAATTATAATGTTTCTTCGTGTAACCTAACCACCATTGTCCTAATACATAACACAATTTAGCGGTTCCAAACCGCACGTTTATAATCACGCAGTTTCCGTGTGTTTGTACGAGCCCTTAGCTTCGTGTGGATGCCGTTAAAAAAATAGTTGTCTGTAAAGTCGGTTTACGGACGATAATTTTACGTGATAACGTAATTTTACATGATATTAGTGATTTTAACTTAAAAACAAAGTATCATCCCCCTTTTCACCCCTTTAAGGATTAAAATTCTAACAACGCCGTTGCGTTATCTTCCAACCATACGCCTCTAGTACGCCTAGATAATATTTTTTGTGATTTTTACTTCGAAAATTAACACTTCACTTTCCATACACAACTTCATCCCCTTATTTAACCCCTTTGGGGGTGGAATTATAAAAAACGCTGAGAAACATATAAATTAATTTTCAATCGTCAGCCTAAACACAAAATTTTAAGATCCTAACTTTAAAACTGGCGGACTTTCATACAAACTTTCATCCCGTATTTAAATCCCTTAGGGATTGAATTTCGAAAAATCCTTCCTTATTCCTTGTCTACACTATAAAGGGAACCACTGTGCACAATTTCAGTTTTCTAGGGCCAAAGGTTTGGGCTGGGCGTAAATCACCGGTTCGGAACAGTGGGTCTGTGGAACAGTGTAACCATGAAGGTATAGATAAAAAAATGTAACACGTTATTGCTTAGTTTTAATCAGAAATTGACTACGAAAAAATATAAGACTAAGTAAACGTGAAACAGCATATCATACCTACAGAGGCCTCTGAAATTACACGTCATCCAACTGGATTCTCGGCTATTTTCATCCAGCTGCTACCAGCCACCATGCAAAGATTTGTCACTGAGCCTACAATTTAAAAAGACGTTTTTTTAATTTTTCAGCCTACGTTACACGGGGTAACACAAGGATCCTTACGATACCACGTACATCGAAATCGGTTTAGGCGTTTAGAAGTTATGGTGGAATAAAGAAACTCACAAACAAACATACGTATATACCTACATACATACATACTTACATACAAACATACATACATGAACCCTGAAAACATAACACTCCGTTTTTTGGGCAGTCGTGTAAAAACAGTCCATTCATGAAAAACTGCTACAAAGAGATAAATATAACATTTCTGCACTGTTTTGGTTCTCAGAAAAAAATACGTCCTTTGTTCCTTGTTTGTCCTTTTTGGTTTTGTAGTGATTAATGATAACATTACTTCGTAGTTGAAAGAAAAATAATTTATAGAAACTACTGATGTTAGCGCAAACGTCCTAGAAGGACATGGGGCGTGTATGTCCAGATAGGTATTATGAACGTAGACGAACGAAGACAAAGCATTATAAGAGGAGGATCAACTATACCTTGCATGTTTAAAGTATAATAATTATTTCGCATTTCGCATTCAGAATAAAAGTGCTCGGTGTTTAAAAATACATGGATTTATTCGTTGAACCACGGAAAACATAATCACCCGCCATAGTAAAAATTGCTATTAGGGTTAAAAGTCATGGAGCGACACCCGCACCCAAAGCGCTTGCAGAACCGCTGCTGTTTTATAAAAAACTGCCAAAACGCATTTTTGTTCAGTTACCATAGCTAACACTGTTGCGAGAATGTACGCTAACTTAGTTAGGAGACGATCGCAGGGCAGGTGGACAACAGTTATTGTACTACTTAGGTTGATCCTTGACCGCGGCGAATCTGCCGCCGGCGACCACCAAGCGCACGTGCTCTCAGTTTGCCCGATTACTGCTTCTTGCCCGTTAGCCAAAATTTTCATAACGAGACTTATGTCCGTGGGCCCACGGTTCGTGTTGTTGTTTGCGAATATCACCGCAACGGCGGCGTGTAACTGGTTCTAGTTAGAATCGCTACGCTATCTAAATGCGCTCACGGGCTGTAAACTACAACCTGGATTTTTAATAAAAAAAAAACATAACGCACATCGTATGAGAACCTCCTCCTTTTTGAAGTCGGTTAAAAATAAACACATATGTATTGTACAAATAAAAGAAAAGATAGTTGTAAGTTTCTGTCTAACCGACGACGTGAGATCGGTTTACTCAAAGTAAGCGGGCGTTACAGCCTTCGCGGCAAACGGGAACTTAGACAAAACTACTATAATATCAGACGCTGGAACTGATGATAAATGATACAGCGGCGGATGCGAGTGAAAATCGCTTTAGGCATTCCATTCACTTAATGTCGCATAAAATAGCGACTCCTCTTAGAATCCAGTGGTCAGTGTTCTTAACGGTTGGCAGCCAGAGCGGAGTGATGAACGTAAGATCCGTACGCACCGGCTTCTTGTACACCGGACACTGGGAAACGATAATCACTAGTAGAAAATGTTACACGAATGCACTAATCAATGACTATCAATGCATTTAGACAATTGCGTACCAAGTAGAGTTTGGGGTCCTTGGGTGCGGTGGAGTTTATCGCGTACACGTGTATCACCGGCAACACAGTGTACACCACTTTGATGATAGACTCACACAGGCGCAGGTTGCGCCGGTCCCAGCCCGCACCGTCCAGGAACACGCCGTGGATGAACACGCCTTCCTGAATTACGAACAAAATTACTAAAACCGACAAGTAGCCGGACCACGACGCGCATGTGTTGTGTGATGCTTTGGTTTGAGCCAGAGATGTAGCTTCGCAGAAAGAAGAAGAAAAGCTTCATCTTACTATCGCAATGGCGCATGGCGTTCATGCTTCATAGTTCTCTATTGCATAAGTAATTAAAAGACCATCTCACCGGTGGCGGAGCCTTTATTTCGTCGTAAGTAGATTTTGTAACATCGTTGTGCAACGCCACCATGTCCAGCGCCCAGCCCTTGTGTGCACGAGTCACTTCCTGTCGCATAGCTGTCAAGAAACCTTCAACAACCAGAAAGATTTAATGTTAACAAGGTTTGGTTCGCCAGTACCATACGCAGTTTATTATTTGTAAATGTACCTACGCTAAAACATCGTCAAAACAGTATGATGTTGGTGCATAATCTCACGCTCTGTTGCGCTTATGTTTATGGAGATATGGATGGATGTTTATGTTTATGGAGTCAAGCTACTGCACTATATTTATTTGCTAGTGTTATATAACTATTACCTTGAGGGTTAAAAAATCCGGTCATCCAGAACGAGTTCGGCCTGGCCATGAAGCACCACGATGAGAACTGAATAGTTCTCTCCAGAAACTCAGTGAACCAGAAACCCAACGTTGACGATGACCACGAGCTCTTCAACCACATATTTGGCACTTTCGCGTCATATATATTATCTAGCGAGTCTCGAAGTGCCTATAAAAATGAACAGATATTTCAACATGCACCTTTCTACAAAAAACAACTTCCCTAGTCAAGTACCTACTTCCAAAATCATTTTCATAGGCTCTAGTAGGTACTATAAAGAGGCAAGAGTATGTTTGTATTAATTCGTACGTCTATTGTATTAATTTGTATATCTTCGAAACTGTGTACTGATCCGACTACACTATCCCCGATTGTCATGAACTATATTTAAAATGTTTCCGAAGGATAATTTCAGACCATAAAGCGAAGAAAAGTTCATTGATACAATTAATATTTGAAGAAGTATTAAGTAAGAGTAAAGTGTGAAGTATAAGTGAAATAAATAAATTATCCGTTACCTCATTCATTATAATAGTCCCGTCTATAGCTAGCAGCAAGTCTTTTAATGTAGTTCTGACTAGTTCAATTACTTTTTGCATTCGATCGATTTCTTGTCTCAAGAAAATCACCATTGGACTAAGTATACCATATAATCTCAACCTAAAAAGGAAATATATAATATTTCTGCGGGTTGCAAAAAACTGAGGTACAAGTGGAAAAAAATCAGGAAAGTCTTGGGCAAACCAATGTTTTTTCGTTTGCTTGATACTGCACATAAACATCATGGTCTGCCTAGATGCATGATGTTAAAAGATCTATCACAAAACCATCTACTCGTTCTGTAAATCAAAATAATGCAGTCATACAAAAATTTGCTACTTAGGGTAGCGCGCAATGTAAGTGTAACATACGATACCAACAAAATACTGCTTAAAGTTGTATCTTTAGCAAGAGAGAGAGGGGGAGAATTCACTCTCAGATTCGTCAATTAAGTGGCTTTTTAACCACGTTATACTATTGACAGTTATGGAATCTTTCCCGTTTTACTACCTGGGTTTGTAATTATTTTAAGGTTAAATAATACTTACCTAGCTAGCACTTCATGTGAATCAAAGTCAGGAGGCACTTTTTCAAGCATTTCTTTAGTCTGTCTGTAGACGGACGCCTCGCGTGTCTCCCCACCTCCTCCGCTTGACTCCTTCGGCTGAATGGACAATATAGTATCCAACAGTTCCTGAGTGGTGTTGCGCTGGTAACTAAAAGTCAATTATTTATGAAATAAAGAAGGATCGCCTAATATAAGAATTATAAAGACCTAGGAAACAATTACTAACGTGATATCAGCATTGGTATGCAAGCCATAAGCTTGAGGTGGATCAACGGTTTTCATTGTTTCGATTTCATCGAGGTACTCCGGAATATTCTTAAACTTTAGAACGCCATATCCCTTGTGAAACTGAAAGTCATCGTTGAAGAGCTGATCTGAAAACCACACCCTGCAGAAAGTAGTTAGCAGCCGCGTGTCGAAGTCGTCAGTCACTCGCCCGCCATACTGTACCGCTGACACCATGTAACTGCAACATCGAGTTAATCCAACTTCGCATGACACGAAACAGTGAATTATGTATGTGTACCTGTGTACCTTTTTCTACTTATAAAAGAAACTTACCGCACGGTAGTCCAGCTAACTGATTTTCCTGTTTCCAAAGCATCTAAATGGTTCTGCACAAACATGCAAGACGACAACCAGTCAGCAAAATTAAATTCGTAAGGAATATTCCAACCGAGGGGACCAAATTTCCGTCTCTCTTGTACTATGGTGTGCAGGTACGAGATTGTGTAAATCATCGGCAGATAAAACGGACTGTCACTGTAGTCAAGGAAGTCCTGACTCATTGAGTCGTAGGTTCTCATGAGACCGGCTTTGATGCCTAAAACATAAAGCAGCACATTTTTGCCTAATCAATAAGAGAAATACCTGTTATAATAGGGAGGTGTCCGACTAACTTACCGGAAGGAGGCTCGCAAGTATACTTTATAGACATTTGCAGAAGTGTAATTGGAAACTTTTCATGAACTTCTGTAGTAATCCAGAGCCTAAAACATTACGAACTTGTCAAGCAAATAGCTTTGGAATTTCATAATAATTCAACAGAAGATAAAGACTGGCATTAAATGTTACCTAAATAATTCGTGAGTCGTCTCCGGATTCTTCTCTAATTCTCCGAATTGCTCCATTACTTCCACCATATATTCCAATCCTAAATGACAGTTTTGCAGCAGCACCCACAAACCCTAATCACAGGTAAATATTATCAACATTATGCATTAAGATTTAGAAGCAAAAGGTTTTACGCATCAGGCGAGTTATCACCTCTTTCAGAGCACGATCTATGAGCTTCCTTGCATGGATCTCTTGACCTTGACCCATAGATATTGACTGACAAATATTTTCCATTCGCTTGGCAGTCGTCTCGATTGACGGCGTTGGATCAGAGCCCATTGCCAAGAAGCCAATCAGTGGAACCAATGGACGAGATTCTGTGACCATTTGCTGGAATAAATGAGAACTTTGTATGAAGTAATTACTTGTTACATTACTTTTACACACTGTAGCCACATTCTTACCTCGTAATTAACTATGACGGCCTCGGAGTATCGAGCGCCCATAGAATGCACCACGTACTTCCTATAACATAACGTGAAGTGTCAGAGCTTATCAGCTGTGAATGGTAACAGCCACAGAGTCACATCACGCGCACTCACAAGCTCTGCGCCAGAGTCCTGTCGGGACACCAGGCGCGCACCACCAGCAGCTTCCTGAACACGTCGAGAGTGTGATAGCCGTCAGGTAACGGCTCTTCTTCAGGCGCTTCCTTGTCAAACCTTCCAAGCAGACCATTAAATAACGGTGTATGTTTTGCTACTCGTCTTACATATCATATTTATTTATTTATATAACTCACCAAGACTTCCATCCCTTCTCGTTATTGGAAACTTGGTTCAATATGTTAGTGAACTGACGCAAAGAAGACAGTTGGACTAAGTTCAGCCACGACATGTCTGTGACCCATTTGTAAGGTTTGGGAGGACAGGCATTAAGATCCAACGCCGCTCCACCTTCATAAATAAAGCATTAGATTTAGCACATTATTCACATATTGTCCTACACCCGTTCTAAAAACCTGATTAGGGCTCTGTGTAGCTGCTGCCTGTATCAGAAAAGTGTAGTCATATGATGTGGTACAGACCATCAAACTGAACAACTTTCTCCATGGGACCTACTCTACGATTACGATGTATAACCGTGAAAGAATATTCAATCAGCTGTCTCGTACATTTGGGTCGAGTAGGTATTAAACTGGCACGAAAAGAGGTGTTTGATGAGATAACAAGCAATAGAGAACTATTGAGAGAGAGAGAGAGAGAGGGAAAAGACATGCTGCGCCGATCCCAGATAAATTGGGGCAGGAGAATGATGAGGTATAAACTTTATATGGAGCTGATTGATTGACGTTGTACAGATGATCTGTACCACACACTTAAATATAACCACACCTTTCTGGCACACGCTGTTTTCTAGTAGTGCCAGTGCAATGAATAAATATTACTCTGTGGCTTTACTGCAAGGACAGATGCCAAAATTCCCGCCAATAACATAAAATCGAAGTTTTTTTTTTAACTGCCGATGCCGTAGCGTTTGTTCACAATATCAATGATATTCTAATAAACAGATATGTAATACACCTACAAATCAACCGAGACAGTGTTCCGCGCGGCAGCAGCAGCTTACATACACGCAGTGACGTAGAATAAAGGCAATACGACCCAATTGGGCTGTTTTCGAGTCCTCACGATTCCGCGCTCACAACATATCTGTTTACTAGAATATCATTGCATTATATAAAATTTTCTAACCATGGCAAAACATAGATCTATAGGCAATACAAAATTACCAGCAAGAATTCACAAGATAGTAACAGCTATTTATTAGATCTCATCATAGCAGGTTTGTATTTCCAACAATAGACGATAAACCCGTCTTCGCGGGAACACTCGAATATTATGTCTCCTTTACAACATCCTTTATAACCCTGCATATCCCAGCTACCTGCGCGATCGTTTTTCCTTTACCCGTCCTTCTGTTGCTCTCTGTAGATCCCACCTCAGGCATCATCTTAATTTCCCATCCCATAAAACCGAACTGTATTCCTACTCCTTCTCTGTTCACGCAGTACGTTTGTGGAACTCACTTCCGCCTAACATTCGAGATTCTAAAACTTTATTTCTCTTTAAAAAACAAGTCAAAGAGCATTACCTCTCTTCTCAGTAATATTCTTCATATTTATATGTATGTATATGGGTAAATATTTACAATATATTCTTATTTTATTATTATGTGTATGTATTTGTATGTATGTTTATTATTATAATTATAGTTTTGTTTTAAGTTTAAATTTAAATTTTTGTATCTAACTTTTTAACACACTGTGTCTACATTTCTTATCCAACTTTCCTCTCGCAGGTCTGCTGGAAGAAATTTCTTAAGAAATAAGCAGTACCTTTGTGCTCTTCTATGTAAATATATTGTCCTGTAAAGTATTTTGTGTGTACATAAATAAAAAAATAAATAAATAAAATAAATAAACGATAATTGCAGAAGCGCTTACTTTTTCTGGGAGATATAATTATGTAGATATTTTTGTTCTCAAATAAATATTTTAAATGTTTCATAGCACTAACAAATAATTTAAATATAAATAATAAACACCTTTAATAAAAGTCTGGAACTCTTCAAATGTAAGGTACTCTTTCTGCAAGTCTATTTTTAGTGCAAGCAACACTGTAAATAAGTACTTGTGCTTCTCATAGAAACCGCGGCTTATGTACTTGAACACGTCAAAAGTCTGAAAAAGAAACATTAGCTTTAACTTTAGCTGTAATGGAAAAAAACCTAAAGTGACTTCAGTTGAGGGCGAAGACCTTCCTGCACGCGTAGCATAACCAATTCCATATATTCTACGACGAATAGACAAAGCTTTTTCTATACATCTCGACATGTCTTCTACCCAAGCATGGGGCCACGACTCGAGTTTCTACGAAGACAAAGACATAGAAATTATTTCGACGGAGAAGCAGCTAGTGATGTAGATATTCAACGAATCTCGATCGTCGTGTTGACAGTTAGGTGACACTTAGTGTTACTAAACACGGGCATTTAGGCATTGAGTTAGGTACAATTAGTGTTGAAATAGTTATACCGCCATCTATCTGTCGTCAGAGCCTCGTTTGTTGTTCAGCAAAATGCACCACCAGCAGGTTGAAAGAAATCATTCTAGATTCATCTAAGAAAAGCAAAGTAGACAAATATACCTACCATGAATATTTCAGAGAAAATAAAACTGCGGTGGTAGTCGTACCAAGTAATCAATAATGAAACTGATCCTTCTTAGCGTAATAGGACTTTGAGGTGAGCGCTCCATAGATATATCAAAGCGCTCGAGGAACTGCGCCAGGGACGTCTGATACATGTTGCACACGAGCGACATGTTGCACACCAGGAAGTACAGCACTGAGCCCCGCGTCGCTACTGGCCGGTACTCCTCACGTGCGGCGTTGATCTTCATCTCCGTCTCCTTGGCCACGTCTAGTTTTTCTTTTACCTGGCATAAGTGAATAGTGTTTATGAAAGCGATAATCACCATAAGCCGCTTGAATGCCTTATTGTAAAAGGTAAAAGTTAAGTTTATTTTTAGTGGCTAACTACTAAATAGTTACTTCGGTAGCCGTAGCTTTGGTGACGTTAAGCACTTGAATAAGTGACACATCTTCGACAAGCGAGCCCTGTATAGTGGTTAACTTGTGCAGCAGATTGGCTTCCAACTCCTGCATCTTCCGGCGGTTGGCGGTCACGTCCATGATTAGTTGCGTTCGTTCCGCTTCCATCTCCGCCTTCTCTGTCAAAATCACGCGGCCAAGTAGCTGATCTTCTAGGCCTATAAAATAAGCAGCTTTGGTATTTAAGGATGATGACTCAAGCCCAAAAAATAGATAGCTACTGTAACTCTAGCTTCTGACTGCCATTAATTGGCAAAATTGTACGATGTTACGATACTTTTGGGTCTATCTTTAGCCATAAGCTTTGTGACAATAAAGGCTATTAAGAATAGCCAAAAGTTTTGTTACCTTGCATGGTTACTGTGAAATCTATGATGGAAGTTCGAGCCGACACCTCTGGCGTATATGCGGGATTTGGGAGCTTCGTTGTTATATAGATTTTGTGCCCATTCATTACGTCTATTTCTTTGTCTCCCAATTTGACCTAATATAGATTATTACTAGACATCGGATTATATACATTTGCATGTTTGCATATGCAAATGCATAAAACCCTAGTTTTTACTGTTATTACATATTTTAGTATAGTAAAATAAATACTAAGCTGATTTGCTTATCTTGATTTAAATTAAATACATACTTTATATGAAGACCCAAATTTGATATAATTCTTCTCAAGAATATTGTCAAGAACCGGATCCAACTCTTCAGCAACGTCTTCTATTAACATAGGCATGCCCAAGGACACGCAGTCTTCTACGTGATTCCTATATTGAATGGGAACAAAATTGTTTATATAAAACTTTTGCAACCGACGCGATTTCAGGGAAACAAGTTCAATTTTTTCATAACGTAATGTGTGTGTAAATTAGGTCTAGTACCTATTTCAAGGAATGCACTCAATTACCAACCACAATGTAAATCGAAAATACTGTTTAATAACTGATATAAAACATGTAACATGCGATGGTCACCTGAAATATTTGTGGTTTAGGGAAGTGACAATTAAGTTATTAAATTTCTCCATATTTTTGATCCAGATCTTTCCCTGTGTCTGCGGGTCGATGAGTAACGGGAATCGAGAAGCTTTAGTAACAATTATACCATTCTGTATGGACAATTCATCTGTTGGCAACCCGCATAAGTTCCATTCGCCAATCTGACAAAATAATAAAATCATCAAACCGTGAATCTAACTCCATGCGTCTTTATGGTAACAGTCGAAAGTTTTGGGTAGTAGGTAAAACAGTTGAAGGACTGTGATTCTTAGATTTAAAATTTATCTTTTGCAGATAATGGATCCTTACATACTTTTCTTTATTATTGATCCTGTTTATACGAGGGTGTATTTAATACGTACTGTAGCGGCATCCGTAAGCTCATTTGTGATATGTAAACTCATAGACACAGGAATTTTTCTACGTAATAATTCACGAAGCCAGTTTTCTATCAGCAATACACGAAATTCTTGATTGAAAGGTCCGGAATACGTCAAAAATCTGAAAGTACATGTCGTACACAGTGAATATCGAGTTAAAGCATACTCTTCAAACGCACATACGCACCCGGTAAGCATTAGGATATCGCCGACCAGACGCTCGATCTCAGACTTGAAGAGCCCAGATTGCTCAGTCCAGCGCACGCGCTCTCCGCTCAGCCCGTTGATGAGTGCGGTGGCGGCATCCATCTTCTGCTGGCACTGTGCCGCGTCGTCCAGCACCGCCCGCTTCAGCGTCATCGCCTCGTCGAACTGCCTCTGCACGTGCGCCAACTCGCACTGCCGAGAAACCGCAATTATTACTATCAGTGCTCTTGTGACGTCACTCGTGTATCCAGAGCTAGGTGCGCACCTCTTTGGCTTCGAGCTGTGCCTCAGCAGCCTCCAGCTCCTTCTTGGCCGCTTGGTACTTGCCCTGCATCACCGCCAAGTTCGCCTTTAGCGGCAGCACATCTTTATTCACCGCATAGAACTGCGCCATAGCGATGGTCCACGATATCAGGCCAGCCACGTTACCGCAGGCTATTTTAGCCGCGTCGAATGTGTATTGACTATAATGTTGAAGATATTATAAGAAACAGAATTAAGAAACTTAGATTTCTGCCAGGGAGGCAAGCTCCCTTTGTGAGCTTGTCATTACAATGACACTAAAACCAAGCCGTTAAATTGTAAGAAATTAAGTCAATTGACAATTTACCGTTTAATTATGAATTGTAATATCACGGCTATGACAATATGCCTACTAAGTTCTACTACCTAAATAACATAATAAAAAGTAAAAAAACCGTATAATAACAAAAAGCAAAATTCGAACTGCCAGTATTCTTTTTTTTTTACAGATATTTTATCAAAATCATTTCATTCGTTTTGGAGTTACGAGGAACATGCATACATACAGGTCAAACACATAACCCTCCTTTTAGGCTTCGCCGTAGTCGGGAAATAAACGATATCGAAAATATGCTTCTATAGGCGATTTCAAAGTTGTAGAGTTTTTACCATTGATGTGTAGCGGCACTACAAAAAAGTACTACGGCCCGAATGTCGCAGTGGTGCTGGGCTGCCTTACGTTCTTAGGGTCCTGGGTTCGAATCCCGGTTGGAGCAAATGTTTGTGTGATGAGCATGAACATTTCTTTCCGAGTCATGGATGTTTATATGTATAATACGCGTATGTATTTACAAACAAAAAGTATCTATGTAGTACCTATATCAACTATCTGGTGTTCACGACACAAGCCTCGTTGCTTAGTGTGGCACTAGATGGCGCTGTGTGTTAATGTCCAGCGATATTTATTTATTTATTTACTACAGCTACATTGAACAAAAAATACTACAGCACCAACTATAACACAGATGATGGAGTAACTGCGAAATACGTCAAAATCCTATATAGCACAAGCAAAGTTATCCGCGACATAAGACTATAAAGAGTATAAAAAACCTCTCTCGTGCCGAAAGACACTTGTTCTCCCCGTCATTCGATGATTTTTTTGTTCTACACCATACCTGGGAACCTTTTAGTTACGGAGATATTAGGGGTCAAAGTTCCAACTTTTTGTTTTTTTTTTTTTTAAATACAATTTTTAAATGTGTAAGATTTTTAGTTTTAACACCTCCACGACCCGTACCATTCAATCCATCCACCAGCACAATGTTTTGAGTGCGTTACATTGAGTTCTACCACAAAACATGATTTTTCACTCCAAAAAAAAAGTCGTTTCCCAGCAACAATTTTTGCGTATAGTTACTTAGTTTGATGTATAGAATGCTTGGTTGACGGCTTCGTGATGAGGTTGTTTACACCCTGTATAGGAGAACCCGACAACAACTGCCGGGCAGTAGCCCACCAGACATAACACCCGTCTGGTCGGAGGATCCTTCCTTTTGTATGGGGGATGAAGAGCTTTACACCCTGTTCTTCATAACCCTAAAGATGTTATAACATGTAATATTAACGTACCCAAAGTTAAAGTAAGGTTGCAATAAATCGACCATTTCAGCATTGATATCATCTTTAGGATAGTTCTTCAAGTTGTTTAAAAACCTTACATCCGCCATTATCTATAGTCAGTCAAACACGAATTATTTGAGGTGCAGCTACTTAATACAGAGTTTAACTGAAACGACTGTGCTAAAAAAACATGCGGGGCAGTCTTTGGGGACTGCCGATAGAAGTGAAAACTAAGTAACTTGTGAATCCATACATTTTTAAACATCTCCCCCCTCCCCTTCCTCCTCACACAACCCCTTCAGGCCTCGCCCCAGTCGTAGCACTGCTACGAGTTGTCCCCCGCATACGCATAAGCGGTGCTTCGCCGTAGCGGATCGGCTACGACTGCTACGAAGCGTGATGTGAGGTCACGATCGTTCAATGTTTTTCCTTCACCCAAAAAGTGCTCAACGCGCCTAAAGAATTTTTCACTTCAAAAAACGTCACGACAGTCAAAGATGACGATCATAGCATCAAAGTACGTTTCACTTTTTTCCGATTCGGGAGTTTGCACATTTAACCCTACACATTTCACAAAATAGCAATTGAGGGAAGATATGACGTAAATTATTACCTTTAAAGACTCTGACCATGAAGGAGTCAAGAATTGTTTCTCGGGATCTGGTTTAATGGGGTCGATACGCTTCCTAAAAAGCAGAATGACAGCATCCATAATTAGCGTTATCAGATGAGGTGGCTTGCCGAGCTTGCGGACGGTGGCTATGTCGGCCGCGTTGATTGTCTGTAACAGAGCAAAAGTCTTCAGAAAAAAGCCGTAAACATAAGTGGATTTCTCGAAAAAATGAAAAGCCAAACTTACTAGCAACGCGGCCTCGGCGGCGTCGAGCGCGGGCTTGGCGTCGGCAAGCTTCTCCTCAGCCACGGCGGTCTCGGCTGCGATCACGCTAACAAGCTTCACGGCGCGGTCCTTTACCTCCAATACCTCGGCTTTGACAACCTCGGCTGCTGCTTGCGAGTCCGCCACAGTCGCCAACACCTACGACAAACTCGCTGTCACGAGAATCACATACTTATAAACTAACTCGTCGCTGCAACTATTAACCATGTTACAACTTCTGGTCAAGCATATTCTATCTACAGCCCGTTTTCGACCTCGTCGCAGTGACTCGTGGCAACTATTTTAATTGTTTTCTACATAGTTGCTGTCGCTAGTGTTTGCAGCTCATACCCAAACGGTAGGTGACCACGGCAACGGCATATAAACTACTAACTCAGAAGTGTAAACACAATACAAACCTCTTCGGCATTAGCTGTGGCTTCCTTTATTTCTAGTTCTTTTACTTCTAATTCCTTTTTAAGTATATCCACACTTTCAGCAGCTTCAACTAGTTTGCCAAGACCGGTTGTCATTCTAAAAAGTTTGAATGCTTAGGCAAAATCCGTATTACTTCGGTAAACTCGATTATTAGGTATACCCAAGGATAAAAATATTGTAGCCATAAAATGAGCTTACCTATTTTCTTAGCCCCCTATGACTATTTGGCTTGGTTACACAAACTAAAATATCATAATGCTAAACGGCACGGTTGGCGCAGTGGCTGAGCGATTGCCTGATACGCGTTCTGGCTGTTTGTGTATGTGAGTTTAAATGTTTGTAAACGCACCCACGATACAGGAGAAATTCCTATTGTGGAGCAACGTTTAAAAGAAAAGAAAAAAAAGAAAGTCCTATAATACTAACGGCACTAAAACTGCCTCGAAAAGTTTTAATTATGTGATGAAAATACCATGCAAAACTGGAATACAATGTATAATAATTCATACCTATTATTAATGTAGTTCTATATTTTGAATAAGCATACAATAAAAAGCTTCGTGGCTAAGTAATAACAGCCGCTCGGGTCGATCAATCGATATAGGTTAAGCCGTGCTTGCATAAGTTGGTCTGTGGATGGGTGACCACCCTTACATACCGAGTTTCCTCCTTGCCTCTTGAAGCACGTTAAGCTATTGGTCCCGGCTGTAATTTTTTCGTTACAGGTGGCCCAAAAAGTCTGACAACCAGTCTTACCAAGGGGTATCGTATTACCCAGTACTAACAGGGTTGTGGAGGTCAGATAGCCAGTCGCTCCATGTAAAATACTGGTATTCAGCTGCATCCGGTTAGACTGGAAGCCGACCCCAATATAGTTGGGAAAAGTCTAGGCAGCTGATGATACGATAAAAAACAAAAATAATGCAACCAACCCAATCTATCGGTATGTTCGACTTCGATATTGGAAGATTAAGAAACCAGTTTGAGGAAAAAATAGTTGAATGAAGCCCGAGCAGTCAGCTGGTAAGAAATATAAAATAACCTTTTCGCCATTTCTGCAATATACAAGTGTTTCCCTTTATATAAGGCTTTGTAGCCAATCAAAAACGATAAATAAGTCTTGGGAGTGACGTGCGTCTGCCTTCTGAATCGCTCATAATAAATAACGCATGTTTCTGCTACATTATCCTGCACAATGCCCATCATTTCAATTAAATTTTGTTTCGTCGCCGTGGAGCAGACCATCTGAAAACCGATGTTTTCACTTCATTCCTTAATTCTTCATTCCTTAAATTGTTACCACAGAAAATATCGTGCGTTGGTATGCCTCATGAGGTATATCATTATATATTTATGAAGATAGCACTAATGCTATCTTCATTCTTTAAATGAAGATAGCATTAGTGCTATAAATGTTTACAAACATTCTGAGGAGGATCCATGCGTCACCGTGGAAAATCCTCAATTAAGCTCTATTAGTGATAGGGTCTTGTTGTCTGAGGATGGCACGGAAGTCTCCGGCCTTACTCCAAATATTATTATTAATTTAAACTAGAAAGTGAGACAACAGAAGGTACCATTAACAATATTGTTAATCCTTCCAACAGCAAGGTATCTTCTTGCACTCAGATAGTTAGTAAAAAAGGGCCTCAGCAGAACACCTTAAAATTATTCCACCAAAATATCCAAGGCATTTCTACCAAATTATTAGAAATTGAATTGTTTTTAGAGAATAGTAAGTTTGACATTATTTGTTTTACTGAACATTGGCTAAAGGATTACCAAATGCTTATTAATTATGAAAACTATATGGTGGGTAGCTGCTTTAACCGTAAAACTATGCTTCGTGGAGGTTCCCTAATATTAATAAAAAAAGGTTTCAAATATAAGCAACGAAATGACATAGTAGGTCTCTCGGTTGAACATTGCGTCGAACTGTCCTGTGTTGAGCTAGATAAGCATGTAATTGTGTGTGTGTACAGACCCCCAAACTATCAAAACTTTTCCTTATTTGAATCAATAATGGAAGATGTTCTGGCAAAAATTGCAGCCAGTAATAAATCTACAATTATTTGTGGTGATTTCAATATCAATATTTTAGAAGAAAGTTCAAATAGCAGTCGGTTGTTAAATCTTTTTAAGTCATTTGACTTGACCAACACTTTTATAGAACCTACTAGAGTCACTCCATCTTCTGCGACTTGTATAGATAATGTTTTCTGCGATTGTGATTACTTAGATAAAGCCATAGTAAACTGTCTGCCGTCTGACCATAGCGGACAAACTGTAACTTTTAGGTGTAATACACCTTTGCAAAAAGTTCAGATCAAATTTAGACCTATAACTTCTAGCAAATTAAATAGGTATAATATTTCCCTACAGAACAAGTTAGGTGTTATGAGCCATGACGATATTAATATAAATCAATTGTATGATCGTTTCTTTTCAATAGTTCACACGGAATTCAACAAAACTTTTGAAAAGAAGACAAAAAGTATTAGCCCTAAATTCATATTTAGTGATTGGGCAACTAGAGGTATCAGAAAAAGTAGGGAAAGACTATTTGAGCTTTATGGCCTTAAGCCTTATATAAACACCGAAACTTTTAACCGGTATGTTGCTAAGTATTCAAAAATTTTTAGAAATACATGCAAGGTTGCTAAAGCCCTGCACATTAGCAACAAAATCAAAACAGCAGAAAACAAAATAAAGACAGTCTGGAAAGTCATAAATAATGAGACTAACAGGAAGAAAATAAGTAACACTAGCTACACATTAGATTCAGCATGTGGTCCTAAAAGCTCTAATCTGGAAGTAGCTCAAGAATTTGTAAATTTCTTTACCGATATACCATTAAAGACGACGGAAGCTCTTAATTCCTCACCTGAAGTCTCAATTGGTTTATTAAAGGCGAATGTATCTGGCTGCACGGTTGAATTTAAATTTAAACACATAAACCCTATGATAGTTATTAAAGCTTTCCGGCAAATAAAAATCAAACTGACCGAAGATCTATGGGGAATGTCTATCAAAGTTTGTGCATCCATACTTGAGACTATAGCCCCATACTTAGCTTTAATTTTTAATTTGTGTGTAGACCAAGGAGTTTTCCCTGATCTAATGAAATACAGTAAAGTCATACCTCTTTTCAAATCCGGGGACAGTAAAGATACTAATAATTATAGACCTGTATCCGTATTGCCAGTTTTTAGCAAGGTGTTTGAAAAGGTAATGCTTAATCAAATGCTCAATCATTTTAACACCAACAAAATTTTACATGATCAACAGTATGGTTTCATCAAGGGACGTTGTACGACTGACGCCGGTGTAACCTTATTAAAGCACATATTTACTGCCTGGGAAGAGTCTCAAGACGCCATAGGAATATTTTGTGACCTTTCCAAAGCATTTGATTGCGTAAATCACGACACATTACTTTTGAAACTTGAGCATTACGGATTAGGTCAACTTGCACTTAGTTTGGTAAAATCATATTTGAGTGATAGACAACAACGTGTTCAAATAAATGGTGTTAATTCACAAGGTTTAAAAGTAAAAATGGGGGTTCCACAAGGCTCAATATTGGGTCCTTTCCTCTTTCTCGTGTATATAAATGATCTACCCTATTTATTGAAAAACCAACCTCAAAATATGGTGTTGTTTGCTGATGATACTTCCCTTATTTTTAAGATAAATAGACGGGCCCAGAATCTAGATGACGTGAATGATGCCCTACTTCAGGTCCATAATTGGTTCACAGCAAACAATTTAGTATTAAATGAAAAAAAAACTAAATGCATAAGATTTGCTTTACCCAATGTTAAAAGTAGTGATTGTGAAATAATATTAAATAAAGAGAAACTTGAATTCGCAGATAAAACGGTTTTCCTGGGGATTACGCTTGATTCAAGGCTACAATGGGGTTCTCATTTAACATCCCTTGCGGCGCGTCTAAGTTCAGCAGCATATGCTATTAGAAAAATTCGTCAATTTACTGATGTAGATACCGCTAGACTGGTCTATTTTAGTTACTTTCATAGTATAATGTCTTATGGCATTTTGCTATGGGGACGGGCTGCAGATATTGAGTCTATATTTATTCTGCAAAAAAGAGCCATCAGAGCCATATATAATCTTCGTAGGCGCGATTCTCTAAGGGAACTGTTTAAGGATATTGGCATCATGACGGTACATTGTCAGTACATCTACGAAAACATAATGTACGTCAGAAAAAATCTGCATCTTTTTGGTAAAAGAGGTGATAGACATAATTACAGTACTAGAAATAGGGACCAACTAGTTCAGCCAGGCTTCAGACTCGCTAAAGTGGACTCATCTTTCATGGGGTACTGTTTGAGATGCTATAATAAAATTCCACAAAGTATTCTTGAACTGAATGAGACGAAATTTAAAACATGCATCAAACGCACACTATGTAAGCAAGCTTATTACAAGTTGGGCGATTATATCGCAGATAAAAATGCGTGGCTCAATGCTGGTCCTGCTCCACATGGACAGGGGCGCATAAATTGATAGTATTAAATAGAATTGTTGGAGCTGCTGAAGATTGTACAACTGTCTTTGCATTGTATAAAATCAATCTCTAGTATTATATAATCGCACAGCCCATATTGTGTGAGTACTATGTACTAGAAAGCTATCATTCACTGAAATCCTACGTCTTTTCTTGACTTGAATGTGCCCTGGCGGTTGAGAGTATGTCACGCTCACTCTAATGTCTCGCTGATGGTGTTGGAAGTATAACGCTGGCCATCTATAGAATTTACTTCAGATTCAAATGTGAAAGCTGGTGTTCGTTCTGTTTGTCACTCGGCAACTATTTTTCCTATGAAAACATGTCATGTGTAATTTTATAATAATATATATTAAATATTTCACTTCTTTCCAACTGTGTTTATTACTCCACTCTGCATTACAACCAATAGGTTATGTGCTACATGTGTGAAGTGTAAATATTTTGTGAAAATATTATTATTTTACTCGAAATATGGATGAGTATACTAATTCGAAAGTTACGATGGAAAAGCTAAAAGGTACCATCAACTATCGCGATTGGGCATTTCAAATGCAAAATATACTAGTATTCGAGGATTTGTGGCAATGTATTACTGGAAAATACGAAACCTCAGGTGAGAACGCTAACAAATTAGCTCGTAGAGAGGAGAAAGCTCGAGCGAGGCTATGTTTGAGTGTTGAAAAATCGTGCTATTCTCACATTGTGCAGGCGAAAACTGCGAAGGATGTATGGGATGCCTTGCAGAAGGCTTACGATGACACCGGGTTGCAAAGGAGATTGTCGTGTCTGCGAACTTTGTGCTCGATTAAGCTAGAACAGTTCGATAGCATGGAAATTTATGTCAATGAGATCTTGTCACTTGCTGAACAACTCAGTAGCATGAAGAAACCACTTGATGATGAATTTCTGGCTACTATTATGCTCCAAGGGTTGCCTCAAGATTATGACCCAATGATAATGGCTCTGGAGCATTCTAGGATAGACATAACTACAGATATGGTTAAAACAAAACTACTTCAAGATAAGAGATGGAAAGGGAGTGCCGCTGATAATGGCGATGGCTGCTTATTTACACGGAATCGTAGTAATGAAAAGGCTAGCTCTCGAGGCGAGAAGAAAAATGCCTCAAGTACATCAAAACACGCTAGTACCTCGTCAAGTACGAACAAGTTGTGGTGTTGGAAGTGTCGTTCTAAAGGACATGGCAAGAAGGATTGTCCTCAATTGGACCGCAATGGAGCGACGTCGACTTCCATGGTGTTGTCTGCACTTAACACTGACAGTTCGTGGATTATTGATTCTGGAGCGACAGATCATATGTCAGGACGTCAAGAATGGTTTCAAGCTCTTGATGAGTCGTCGACTAAGGAGGTTTGTGTTGCTAACGGAAAGAAGTTAGATGTGAAAGGGAAAGGTGAAGTACATTTTACGGTTAACTCTTGTGGACATACAATAGATACTACTTTGAAAGATGTAATGCTTGTACCTGATCTTACTGTTAATTTAATATCTGTGTCTACCCTTGCTGAAAAGGGATTTAAATTTATTTTTGATAAAAATGGATGTAAAATACTTAAAACTGGTAAAGTAGTTTTATATGCTAGGAAAGTTGGGAGAGTTTACAGGCTTCATTCTGTGGGTAAAGTCAATCTGACAACGTCATCTACGTCTAAGGATATGATGTTATGGCATCAACGTTTAGGTCATATAAATTTGACAGCTTGGCATCACTTAGGAAGGTGGCTAACGACATTGACTTTCAGGTCAATAATCAGAAGAAAGTTTGTGATGTGTGTCTTAAGGGTAAGCAATCCCGCGCTCCCTTTGTGACCAATCATAACAAACAGGTGGCCGAGGCGCGGCTGGCGCTCATTCATAGTGACGTCATGGGGCCGATGCCGACTACTTCTCTCGGAGGCAAGCGCTACGTCCTCACGTTTCTAGACGACTACTCCAGGAAGGTGTTCGTCTATCCCATTGCAAAGAAGAGTGAAGTGTGTAAGTACACTAAAGATTTTATTAGACTGGTAGAGAATCAGTGTAGTGCTAAAGTCAAGGTAATGAGAACAGATAATGGCTCTGAGTACGTTAATGCTGAGTTGACGGATTTTCTTAAAAAGAAAGGCATTGTACATCAGCTGACGGTACCCTATTCTAGTCAGCAGAATGGATCCGCGGAGCGCCTAAATCGTTCTTTACTTGACAAGGTCAGATGTCTACTGTATAACGCAAACCTTGATGACAAGATGTGGGCAGAGGCTGTAAACACTGCGGCGTTTCTGATCAATAGATCGCCAAGCTCGAGACTTTCTGGTAGATTACCAGAGGAAGTGTGGAGTGATAAGAAAGTAAGTCTTAAAAATCTGCGTGTTTTTGGTTGCGAGGCTTTTGCTCATGTAGATGACTGTAAACGTAAAAAGTTAGACCCCAAAAGTAGAAGGCTAATCTTTTTAGGTTACTGTGATAACGTCAAAGGATATCGTTTGTTCAACCCTGATGACAATAAGATCGTTATATCACGTGATGTGGTGTTCAACGAATCTGTGTTTCCAGGGAGAAATTCTAAAATAGGGCCAAAACGTGTGTTTGAACCTATTTATCTTACAGGAGGTGATGATGAGAGGGAGATGCTGGAGACTACGTCGGTTGAGGCGGAGTCAGAGTACCTGTTGCCTGAGTTGTCAGATCATCCACTTGAGGCGGAGCCAGATACAGTTCCTGCAGAATCACCAAATCATCCTGTTGAGTTGGAGTGTGAACGCGAGGCTAGTAAAGATTCGGTAACGTCGCCTGAATTGGCACCAGACTCTACTAGTACACGATATAACCTACGTCCACGTATGCCTAAGACAACCTGTAACATAACTAACGTGTGTAATGTGACAGAGCCCATAGAGCCACGTACTGTCAAAGAAGCTTTGAAATGTGAAGATAAAGAGTTATGGCAGAAGGCCATGAAAGAGGAAATCGATTCTTTTGTCTTACACGGAGCTTGGGAGCTTACTGATAAACCGGTTGACAAGAACGTTGTTAAAAATAAGTGGATTTTTACCCTTAAACGAGATTCGGATGGGAACATTATACGTTATAAGGCAAGGTTGGTAGCTAAAGGCTATACTCAAAGATATGGTGAAGATTTCCAAGAAACTTTTTCACCGGTCGTTCGTCATTGTTCTATACGATTGTTGCTATCTCTGGCAGTAGAAATGAACCTTAAGATTGATCATTTAGACGTGCAGACAGCATTCCTGAATGGAAATTTGCAAGAGGAGATCTTTATGCAACAACCGGAAGGTTTCATATGCCCTGGGAGTGAGAACAAAGTCTATAGATTACGAAAGGCTGTTTATGGGTTGAAGCAAGCATCGCGATCCTGGTACCGAAAGGTAAAAGATGTCTTATTTTCTTTGGGATACAGACAGTGTAAACAAGAAGACTGTATCTTTACTAAGAGATCAGGTGAGTCGATTGTTTTTATCGCTCTGTATGTTGACGATTTTTTCGTGTTCTATAATGACAAACGTCTGGCTGAAACGTTAAAAAGTTCTTTGTTAAATGTTTTTAAACTCAAAGACTTAGGCCCGGTACGAAACATGTTAGGTATAAAGGTAGAACGTGATGCAACTTCTATAAAACTTAGTCAGGAAAAGCGGATTGACAATATGTTAGATCGTTTTGGCATGACAGACTGTAAGCCTGTAAAGTCTCCCATGATAACTAATGTTAGTTCGGTAATTGAGAGTTCTAATAATGCTACAAATAACGTTGTAACGAAGTTTCCGTATCAAGAGTTGATTGGTAGTCTTATGTATTTATGTGTAACTACGCGACCTGACATTTCGTTTGCCGTGTCATATTTAAGTAAATTTAACAGTTGTTATACGGAATTCCATTGGAATCAAGCTAAGCGTGTACTGCGATATCTTAAAGGTACTAAGCAAAAGGCTTTGGTATTTAAGAAGTCGAATGTAGATCCTGTTCTTGAGGGTTATTCTGACGCAGATTGGGCGGCAGATCCTGATCGTAAGTCGTACACGGGGTATGTGTTTAAATACGGCGGTAATACGGTATCTTGGGGTAGCTACAAACAGTCCTGCATATCGCTTTCGTCCACCGAGGCGGAGTATTGTAGCTTGAGCGAAGCGAGTAGAGAAGCGGTGTTCCTACAAGCTTTAATTAAGGAATTGCTAATGAAGACTAGTTGTAAAATAGTAATGTATTGTGACAATCAATCTGCTATACAGCTTGCTATCAATCACACTCATCACAGACGGAGCAAGCATATAGAAATAAGATTTCATTACGTTAGAGATATGATAGATAGGTTTAACGTAGAAATTATATACATCCCTACGGATGAGATGTTAGCAGATGTGTTCACTAAGCCCCTGGGCTGTGTCAAGCACGAGGTGTTCACTCGTCAGCTTGGTGTGGCATGAAGCCAGCATGATGCCCACGTTATGGGGGGGTGTTGGAAGTATAACGCTGGCCATCTATAGAATTTACTTCAGATTCAAATGTGAAAGCTGGTGTTCGTTCTGTTTGTCACTCGGCAACTATTTTTCCTATGAAAACATGTCATGTGTAATTTTATAATAATATATATTAAATATTTCACTTCTTTCCAACTGTGTTTATTACTCCACTCTGCATTACAACCAATAGATGGTGGCGCGTGTGTCGGATCATTCAGTTCCCTTCAAAATGGTTGAGTTGAATGGTGCTGATCCATGCGTCATGTTCGTGAACGGGCGCTGTCAGTTGTGACTGGTCAACTCTTAGTTGCCATGGCTTATTTGTATGTTTATTTTTGAATTGTATTTTTTGTTTTTACTATGGACACTTAACGTGCACATCTTGCTACATTGTTCTCACATAATATACCATCTCAACATGAATGATGTAACCAAGATTTTGTAACAATATTTTGATTTAAAAGAGTGTCCATGGAGTTTCTTGCCCGTTCTTCTCCATAGAGATCTACGCTAGGGAATGGGCAACTACAGTACTTTCACAGTTTTTATGTCTTGTGACTGGGACTGTAGCTACATTTAACTGTGTTTCGACAATTCAAAAGTGCCTGTAACTGGCCTACTTGAAATAAATGCTTTGATTTTGATTTTTGATTTTGTATTGGTTTAATTAGGTTATTAACTTTTATGACAATGAACACAATGCCGATAGTCATCGTAAGTGATCATCGAGAGACCGTCTCGAGCGGCAAAGCCAATATCTAGTCAGAAATTTTCAGAATATTACAAACCTCAAAGTCCCACAAAAAGTGATGAGCTACTTCTATAAGTGCTTCCTTAGGCCACTTTTGAAACCAATCCATCGTGGACCCAGATATAAGGCCAGGGAATCTCAAAGCTCTGCTTCTAAATTTTTCACCCACCTGAAAGGACACGCAGCCAAGGACAAGTAAGAGGAGCCCAGAAAGTTTTTCAGAAAGCATATTATTATTCAGCATAAAACTTGATAGCAAGGTGGACGGGTGGCATAATGAGAACGAAAAAAAAAAAAAAAAAATTAAAAAGTGTTTATTCACGAAAATGTTCTCTAACTGGTACATATTTACCCCCGCCAAACTGCAAAGCAGTTTGTTGGCAGACGTAGCAACTATGTATATTTGAAATATTTCAGATAAGATATTATAAATCTGCGGGCCCACCACTAGATTAAAAAAAAAACAAGTCCGTATTATTTTTTTATTGTAATCAGTGTTTGCGTGTGTTCAGCGACGTAGATTTTCTTATCGTACGGAGTTTTTATCATATCGATTTAAACAAGCAAATAAAAAAGCTTTGACTAAGTCTGAAAAAAAGAAAATGGTATTTTTTTTAAAGCCTAGCGAATATCTCTATCAGGATTAGGGGCACTTTCAGAGAAAATAAGTTTTATATGTATTGAGAAATCTGAAAACCTTTCAAACATAGTTTTGGCGTTCTCTCATGACCCCCTACCACCTTCGCTAAGTTTTTGGGCTCAGCCTATTCTAATAGGATAAACTTTACAGGTGGGTAAAGTTCACCCCATATAAAAATTAAAAGTTAGTATTATATTTCTTACCGGAGAAAAACACAAGACAACGTGTAAGTTAGCTCTGGATCTAATAATGAAGTACTCATACAACACATCTGGGACTGGAATCCTTCTGGGTGCATTCTGTTTCATTATAGGTGTCAACTCGTTCAGAATCTCATCTGGTATTATTTTGTAAATTAATAAATTACAAAAAGTAAATATTTTTACCAACGATCTTTTTGGGGATAACTGTACCTAGTAGGTACCTACTCACACTGAAAATAGGTACCTAACAATGTTTTAATAAAACTTTTGTTCAGGTGATTCGATCAGCATTTTGGCTTCATACTTATAGAAAGCATTTCAAACTAACCCATTTCATCTTTAGGGAATAAGTTGGCAATTTCTCCAGAGCTCATTATATTGTTGAGAAACTCTAAGAACTGTTCATCTTTAATGTCGTTGTCAGTAAATATAAAGGAGATTCCCTGCCCCTGAAGGCCGGCCACGCGGTACAACACTTTTATGTCATCCATAAAGTTGTTCACGTTGTAGGACCTGAAATCGTGTGGAAATGCTAGTAGTATTCGCCTTCCATATTTTTATTACAAATTATAAAGGTATATATTTATTTAACAGAGGATTATAACTTAAGAGGACAATTATAAATTAAAATAAACTAGACTTTACTTAACTTAAACTATCTACTTAAAAATGGTGTCAAAAAACTCCCCCTCAACGCTGTCAACTGGTAATGTCCCCAAGAGGCAACTCTAGAGGCTGTATGGCAACGCTAATCCTTTGGCCAATGTAAAAGCCAGCCCTAGAGTCACAGGAAATGTCACTAGGCGTTTTGAAATTTCCCTGAAAAGGCTGTGAGCACTCGGACCCCACGGTCCTAGAGTTTCAACCCCAAACTTTAATTTAAAATAATGGCGCGCGAACTTAAATGACATCATCAGTCGATCTCTTTGTCTCCGTCGGCGTTCCAGCTTTATTAGAACCCAATGGCTTGGCACGCGACGATGGCAAGAGACCGGACGGCATGTCTTTGTTTCCATAGAGATGGGTAGGCCTTTAGTGTGAGACGCTACATGTGTCAATACTCTTGCGCCTTCCCATCTTCCTAGTTCATCGTGCTGTGCAGAGGCTGCCGCTGCGGCAGCGAAGAACCTCAAACTATATTGTCGAACCGTTTGGGGTTGAAACTCAAACGTTTAGTTGACACTTCATGTGCTGGCTTTTACTTTGACCAAAGGCTTAGCGTTGCCATACAGCGTGGTAACGTTGTCCAGTCGCCAGTCTCTTGGGGACATTACCAGTTGACAGCGTTGAGGAATTTTTGACGCCATTTTTTAAGTTTTTAGTATATGTTAGTTAATTTGTTTTATTTTAATAGATTTGTAAATTGGAAATAATGTTCTTAATAATTATTTACAAATAGTTATATTATGATTTCAATTACCTGGATAAAGTAATTTGATAGTATGAAAAGTTTGCTATAAATGATGCTAATTTGGTTAAGCTTTGTTTACCGGATCCGCCAACGCCGACCAGCAATGCATTGCCACTAAGAAAATATAGTGAGAAATTTAACAACGATTTCAATTGTTTATCAACAAGAATCAAATCATTATTAAGCAGCGTTTATTAAAAAGGTGCAGTCAAATTTAACGGTCATCCAAATTTAAAGAACATTGATAAACGCGATTACTACATTGGTGCAATACAGAAAGTTGGTCAACTTGATAGTCTGTACCACACTTTTCTGATACATGCTGTTTCTAATAAAAATCCTGTTACCGTGGTGTGTTTATGATTCGGGATATGATGAATAAATGTACCATCGCGTCGTGGAAGAATACCAGATCTAGATGAGCTCCTCTTATCTGTTCATTAAAGAGTTTTTGAAACGAATCCAGTTTTGCGAGTACAAACGACCAACTGAAATGGAATATTTGTCAAGATTATCCTTTTTTTATCGGTTGGGAAATCATCAAATAACTCCTCCCGCTCTGGGCGGAGCAGGAGGGAGTGTCAGACTTTTACTGACTAAAACCCATGCATGTTCCTTCATCGCCCTTTGTGTTCCGGGGCCACGGTATCTCTTTCGAACAGTCCCGGAATAGTCCCGCAACCCGGGGTCAAGTTTAGCCTTGGGTTAAACTTATTTTAGGGAAGAATCTAAACAGTTACTTAAAACAAGTACTTGCGGACCTAAGTAACAAAACTTACTCATTCATTTCCTCGTATACTTTAGGAGCTTCAAGACTGACGTCTTCGTCTTCCTCGCCAGTTGGTTCGATCGGCTCACGTAGAAAGTTAACAAAAAATGTTTCTTTGTCCGGAAACTCGCTCACTAGGTCCGGCAGTTCTTTTGCTGCTGCTGTCCAAAAATTAGTCACGAACCACTCTTTATCAATGAAGGTAGTAAACCTGAACAAATAAGTACAGGTCTTTCTAAACTGTTGATTTAAAGATAATTAACTAGGATTATGTTTACAAGCTGGCAGTGCTACGCAGACTTGGCGGGTAACGTTATTCAGACACGGTAAAACAAAAAATGAACGAAAACAAAACAGAAAAAGTGAACAAAAAATTTTGGGGTCATTGATATACCCGTAACAACTGCGGAATTTCGCTTGCTAATTCAATTCAACCTTGTATCACATAACCATCATTATTATTGCAGCATAATATTGAATAAAAAATCTACCTGTCAGAGATAACCCTCAAACATTCGTGGAACCATAGTTTTAAAGCCATGTTAATGGTTTGAAGCTCCTCTTTCTTAATAAACAGAATGCCTTCCCAAATGCGAGATAAATCCCTGAGATTGAACACATAGTGAAACTTCGCTGGTGTTGGTAACATTTTCACCTGCGTAAAATGATTACAAAGTCAATTCAAAATTACATTTTCAAAGATCTGTGAACTAAGAAATTATGATACATACTTTAGTTTGCTGCCAAATAATACGAGTTACACGCACAAGCCTCGGCATAAACTCTACAATTAATTTGTCAAAACGTGATTTACAGAAGTAGCCAGCGCTTATAGTATCTGAAATTTTAAATGATTAGACTACTTTCATTTGATCTTTACCATCTTTTGCCGTTGCTTCGCCCGCATGGAGGTTGGCTTTCCCACGGGGATGTGCTACCGGGATTAAAAGTGTATATTCTAATTATCCTAACCTTCGTATTTGCCTAGCTAGTAATCTACCAGATTTACTTACTCATTTATAATATTATATTAAGTATAAACTTTTTCTGATCGTTTTAAAAATTTAACTCGCATGTGTGTCAGTGTAAATACTTGATAAGACCAAAAGTAGAAAAAAATGTTCAAATCCGGATTCGTACCGAAAATCTTGTCCATGGAAACATTACTGGGTAGCGTACAGTTAAAAATGTTAAAATGACGCTTTAGACGTGGAGGTATATCGTTTCGGCCACCACCTGCGGCAAAAGGAACCATAAAGTTCAGGATTGTCAATTTTTAGCAGCATATTAATCAAATATACTTTTTGTACATACCAGGATGTATCATAGCACTAAACATCTGGATATCAGCAATAGTTGTGAATTCTCCCGGCTTATCTAAAGAGTAGAAACCTCCACATTCCATCATTTGTCGCACGATTTCATTTGTAACCTTAAAATAAAGAATTCATCAACTTTCTTACCTACCACCGTGCACCGCCGACATAATTAAGTAGGTATAGTACATTACAAACCCTATTGCCATCAATTAATTTTTACGGCGCGAAGAAACGAATATTTCAAAAAACACAGATTTAAGAATTTTTTTTTTTAAGAAAATCGATATCATTATTAAAGAGCTGTCGATAAAATAGCCCACAGTCTTAGCCGTAGAATTCTCTTCAGTTACATGTATGTATGTAGACAGTCACCCCTTTTTTTTTCATTCGTAATTTCACATCACTTTTGTGTAGCGGTTAATAGAAGACACCTGCTCTCGAAATTTCAACTGTGTGATGCTAACAGTCTTGGAGTAAAATGCATGCAATTTGAAACACGGACGGTCAGGAACTCAGGACGAAAACATTGTAATTGAAAGCAACGGAATCCTAAAAATTGGACCACTTGTTCGGTATGTACGTCAGGCTGGCCCGGCCCCATGGAATTTAATAATGAGATTGTTATCAATCCAATGTACCCGGGTATACTAATATATGTAACACCTTCATTTTCAATGTAACTCTTTTTAAAAGAAATTACGTGCACTTCTTAGTGGCCGGGCCAGCCTGACGTTTTCAGCCCGGCCACCTTGTTTCCCACTAATCTACAAAAAATACTGGCAATATTGTGCTACAGATGAAATGTACCCTATAATTTATGCATATGTAACACAAAATCGAATCCTAAAATGCAATAGCATACGAAATATTAGCGGTTGCAGGTGGCCGGGCTGAAATTATTTCGTTAATATAAAACAGTAAAACTGCAACACCTACCAAAAACTAATACCAGTACATAATGAGATATAGAGATATAGAATACATGTAACGCTTTCATTTTAAATTATAATACATTTTTAGAAAGAATAATCACTTGAAATTATATTTCAGCCCGGCCACCTAAAAGCGGTAATATTCCCTAAAATCTTATGCCAATTTGTACAGTAAAACCTGATACAGCTATGAAATGAAAGTTACATTCGTTTCGTTTTAGTCGTATACCTTTAAGCCTTCTGTTTGACTACATTATCAAAATCTGAGAAACTTGCCGAAGAGTGACTATCATTTATTAACTAATTTCAGGACATTTGGTTTGTTGAGTGAAACAAAATGCGTTACTATGATATTTTTATTAATAAACTAAGTAGTATAAATCACACATAATAATTGTTGGATACATAATACCTAAACCTATATATATTTTCTCCGTTTTTGGCTTCACAACATAACCATACAAAGATAATAGTTCACAGACGCTACCACCGATTTTTAGACGGCGCCTGTGTCGCGTCCCAACCTAAGTCGTAAGATATTTTCCCCGAGTAGACAGAATAGATGCGCAAGAGCCGTGTAGTTATCAACACTTCTGACATAATATTTTACGTTTTAATATTACTGTGAGTGTAAAATTTGATCAGTTGTTGCAGTGTAGTTGTTTGTGATGTGATGTTTTTAAGGTAAGTCATAGTTTTGATAAATTAAAATATATCGACAAACAATGTTAATGGGTAGCTAAGTAATTATTTAAAAAAATATACAGGTAAAGTAAAGTAAATCTAAACACTCATTTACTTAATAATAAAACTCCATACAATGCCATCAACTAAATATATTTTATCCTTTCGTTTATAGTCAATAGGTAATAATTTTGGTGATTTACTAACAGTAAGTGTTTAGTTTTTGTGAATCTTATTGTTGTGTACCTACCCTATGTATTTACTTATTATTATTGTGTACTTATTTATTTCGTGAAATCAATAATTAATCAGTTTCTTATTAATTACTGTAAGATTTATATATTGGATTTTAGTGAATTATTCATTGTAATCAGGCAACCGTCGACGGTGTTCGTCTGTACCCGCGCTTCTTGTAACTCCCCCTTGTACGGCCTGCCACAGCGATCCACGTCCCTCGCTCACCGCATTCTTTTCCTCGTCCCGCGACACGCGCCCCTCTCCCCATCTCTATTCTATCTTATATATTTCTAATGTCCCAAAAGTTATAAGTTTTGTGAAAGTAAATTTGATTCTTATGAACATTCTTTGCTTTCTTTCTTTCTTTCTTTCCTTAGGTGCTAAAATATTTTTTAATAGATTTATGTATATACTTGATAATGCATGCAAATGTTACTGCATACACTTATCTTTTTAGGGAATTTGTATTTAAATAAATATTAATGTAGTTATTTAGCCTACATGAATACCTATTACGAAACCATAGTTAAAATGAATATATTTTATTTCAGTTGAGCGTGCCTACACCATGGGAAAACGTAGTGCGTTAGATATTGTGGCTCAAAAACAAATATTTGAGAAACATAAACGCTTGATCACCACGACAAGATATAGTTCTATTATATACAATACCATAGCAAAAGATATAAACTATGTGATGTCACCAAAAGCACTATATCTCAGCTTTAGAAGAAACTTTTTAAACAACCAGAACTCACCTCGGGCAAAAGATGAGTGCTTCATTAAAAGAAATGAAGATAATACCAATAGTATTATAATTTCGTCAACATCATCATCAGGGTCTTCTCCAGTTATTCAACAAGCAAGCTTACTTCATCAAATTAGTTTTAAATTTCCAATTGATGTTCATGAATGGAAGAAAATTGAACCCTTAAGTTATACGTATAAACGACACGATAAAAATAAACCTAGTGCAAGATATCAGACGTACAGAGCTATTCCCAAATTTAAGTGGTCCGGTCTTTTAAGAAAAAAACTCTGGGAGTTTTATAAGTTACCTTGTACTGTAGCATTTAAAAGACATGTTATTCAAGGCGCTAACATTACATTCTACGGACGTTGCACTCAGTGTCAAGCAACAGTGAAAATTCAAAATAAAGATAAGACTGATCATATTATTGATTTTTTATGTGAAATTGATCAACTTCAACCAAATTTTAAGCATAATCCTTTAAAAAAAATACGACTCACTCCGTACTCAAGACGAACATTATCTAAGAAATTAAAATTTGATTCAGCAACAATAGTTAGAAAACAAATAGCGAGTCATGATATGATATTTCAAGATAAGGAACCACCTGTATTGCCATCAGTCGGAGCATTACGCCAAATACGTCATGAAACAAGGAAGCAGAAATGGTACCATACCAATCAAATATTATCTGTTGTCATTATGGCAAATACTTCAACATACTCTTCCGTAATTCAGGAAATTTTAATGAAACCAACTTTTCATATTTACTACTGGTTAGAAGAACAAATAAAATATTACAAACAATATGTTCAAGAGTATGGTCGACCAACCATATCATTAGATGCCACAGGCTCTATAATTAAACCAATTGTGTTACCTAATGGGACTAAATTTACTAAAAGATTATTCTTATATGTTATATTAATAACTGCTGATAGCTTTTTAAAATCTATTCCAATTTCACAAATGCTTAGTGATTCTCACACTAAAAATAGCATTGCGGATTGGTTGGGTAAATGGGCCAGTAATGGAATTATCCCTCCTGCAGAAATAATCACGGACGATTCCTCAGCTTTGATTGCTGCTACAATCCAATGCTTTACTTCATATATTGAATGTTCGATGTTAAGGTAATATTGATATTACTATAATTTTTTGATAACTGTGTTATTATCAATGTGTAACCTTTTTTTACATTATTTATAATTAACAATTGTTATAGTACCTAATTAATATAAGTACAAATGTTGTCTAACTAATTTCAAAAATGATTATTAAAAAAATATGACAATTACCAATTTTGTTTCACTCAACAAACCAAATGTCCTGAAATTAGTTAATAAATGATAGTCACTCTTCGGCAAGTTTCTCAGATTTTGATAATGTAGTCAAACAGAAGGCTTAAAGGTATACGACTAAAACGAAACGAATGTAACTTTCATTTCATAGCTGTATCAGGTTTTACTGTACAAATTGGCATAAGATTTTAGGGAATATTACCGCTTTTAGGTGGCCGGGCTGAAATATAATTTCAAGTGATTATTCTTTCTAAAAATGTATTATAATTTAAAATGAAAGCGTTACATGTATTCTATATCTCTATATCTCATTATGTACTGGTATTAGTTTTTGGTAGGTGTTGCAGTTTTACTGTTTTATATTAACGAAATAATTTCAGCCCGGCCACCTGCAACCGCTAATATTTCGTATGCTATTGCATTTTAGGATTCGATTTTGTGTTACATATGCATAAATTATAGGGTACATTTCATCTGTAGCACAATATTGCCAGTATTTTTTGTAGATTAGTGGGAAACAAGGTGGCCGGGCTGAAAACGTCAGGCTGGCCCGGCCACTAAGAAGTGCACGTAATTTCTTTTAAAAAGAGTTACATTGAAAATGAAGGTGTTACATATATTAGTATACCCGGGTACATTGGATTGATAACAATCTCATTATTAAATTCCATGGGGCCGGGCCAGCCTGACGTACATTGTTCGGTTATTGAAAGTGAACCTAAGTCGTGGTAGTAGTAGGAAAAGTGGGGATTTAGTAAAAAAGAGTCTAACCTTCCATTTTCTCCAGACAGAGGGTATCCCTAAGGATTTCCCCATACCCAAAAAAGGCACCTACTCATAATTGTGGTCAGCAGAAATAGACTTGTAGAGTAGCGAGTGCTGAATTAGCTTAACTTCCAGATGACGTACAGTATGGATGACATTTATTCTTGTATTTACCTGATCGCCCCACTCATTCACCACTGGCATGTTGATGTCGTCTACGAAGACTGTCATCGCTCTGCCACCTGGGGGTCCATACGTCATACCGACACGCTTTTCCACATATGATTCGATTATTCTCTGTGACAATGCAGAAAAAAAAATGTGCACCTGTTTTATGTTTACGAGGCTCTTAACACGATGCCCTTATATTGTACATATCTACCTATACAACATAGGTGAAGTGTAAGAATATAATATGGATGCTCCTTTAATTTAGTAAGTATACACTCCTTTATAACTGTATCATGTATGCTGAATTTGCACTATACCTCATAAGCGTTTCTTTTATAATTATTAATTTAGTCATTAAATAGCACTTAACAGATGTGGTTTCATTTGAAACCATCCCTTAGGGACCCCAACATTACATGGCGACCCTGCTTCGGGACTCTGCCAAGGGGACTGCATCCTTAATTAATAATTAATCGAAAATCCAATTTCTAGTTATCGTAATACTCACCTGGAACATATTTGGCGTAGTAGCAGAGGAAAAGTTTATCACTTTAAATAATTTCTCCTCATTATCATACTTCGACATATAACTTTTTAACATGACAGTCTTGGCAGTGCCTTGTTCGCCGATCAGAAGGACCGCCTTGTTTTGTTTAGCGATGGTTTCGATCAAAAACGTAATGCACACGTTATCTATATTTGGCACCAGTATTGACGAGTACTCGGGTATACTATCAGGTGGGTAAATGTAAGGTTCGACAATCTCAGACCTGGCAAAATTAAAATTAAAAACCTTTTACTACGCAAACACATCCTTAGTAATAAGACGAATATTTTAGTGTATACTAAAGTTTTAACGTTATACAAAGATTTATGACTAGCACTAACCAATGCTCCCAGACGCCACTGGGGTTGACCATGTACTCGAAAGGCATAATCCACTCCTTGGACTTGACGCCGGGCCAGTCCAGTTTCACGGGAAGTTTGGTCATGAACTCGGCCATGCGTGTGCGCATATCTAGCTCTAGCGCAGCACCCAGCGACCACATCATCGCAAAGATGAACAACCGCTCCAGATGGCGGTCTGTGTGAGTCTCTGCAAAGGGGATACAAAAGTTTCGTGGTTTCAACGCCGGTTTCGCCGCCTACGCAAATATGCAATATTATAGACACTGCAGATTGGTATCTGCAGTGTCTATAATATTGCATATTTGCGTAGGCGGCGAGTATCATCTTTGTTTTTGACATGGTTGTCAAAAACAAAGATGATACTCATGATGAAAAGCACAGGTTTATGTAATTAGTTCTTTACAACGGCAGAAGAATATGTGTGTTGAGACTGTATACGCCATAAATACTCAGTGCGAACACCGAGTATTTTTTGAGGCGCGATTATAAGTATGTATGCAAGGAAATATAAGATCTATATCTACTGTACACAAAAGAGTACTTACTACCTCCAGGAATTTCAATCTGTATTAAGCCGGTAAGTACGTCTATGCATTGTCTGCAAAGGAGATTGTAGCCGTAAATCGTGATCATGATTGTAGAACAATATTGAAACACCAATGTACACACAGCATACCTGATGTAGATAGCTTCAAGAAGCTTCATTTTAGTCTTCAGTTTTGTTTGTACATATGAATGCACCTCATCGTATACTTTGTTGAAACTTTTACGTAGCACAACACATTGTTTCGGTTCTAGCTTCTTTAACCAGTGCTGTTTTATGTTGAAAAAGGTATTATTACAATAGGGTCGAATAACTAATGGTTAAAATTATTATCTTTATTCACACCATTCTGCGCTGTGACAAATATTAGTGTAATTCAGTAAAAGACTCCAGAAGCTACATGCAATCAAACCTCAAGAATGGGTTGCCATTTGAGCACGGATGAAGATAGAAAAACCATGCCCATCCGACTGACAGTGGCGGGCGAAGCGTTGTCCACGTTGTCCGGCTCGAACACCAGCTTACTGTTCTGTGCCATCGAGATGCGGTCTCCGTTGGCCAGCGTCAGCGTCTTGTTGTCGTCAAGCACTGAGTTTAAGTTCTCAATCCACACGGCGTCCACCGGACCGTCTGGTAATACAAAATGCAGAGCAATATTTCATGTCTAATATGACTCCAAGGTGTCAATTCAAAACACAGTGTCATAAGTTCCATATTCACCAAGGACGATCCAAGTTGTATCAGATTTCTTAACCTTCAGAGCTCTTCTCCACAGAGTAGAGAAAATACCATCAGTCCAGTCATTTGTTGCTACGTCTAAACGTCCAAACATTTGTGGCGCAGTTATTGCCTAACAAATATTAATAACAGTTAGTTAAAGTGGTAGAGCGCTGCTATCCCTTTTGCACTTCATTATCATCATCCACAGCCCAAACTCACCCACTGCTGGGTAAAGGCCTCTCTTTTTTTATGCCAATCTCTACGGTCCCGTGCCAGCCTCATCCAGGTTTTTCCCCCGATGGCAACTATGTCGACTGCCCATCTCGCCGCTGGACGACCCACGCTTCTTTTGCCAGTTCTTAGACGCCATTCGGTGACAGCCCTAGTCCACCTGTCATCACTTCACCTTGCTAGGTGTCCTGCCCAACTCTATTTGAGTTTCATAACGCGATTTCCAATATCGTAAACCTTAGTGCGTTTTCGAATTTCGACCTTAGGAACTCGATCTATCAGCTTTATGCCGAGCATGGAACGCTCCACGGCTCTCTGTGCAAGACTCAGTCTGTACACAGCCTCCTGCGTGAGCGTCCATGTTTCAGCACTTTTGCACATGCCAGTAGGAAATTAAAAAATAAATTCTTACACCAACGCATTTAGTAACGTGTGCTACAATCGAGTTTTTACAACTGATATAGGACTAATAAACACGCAAATAAATCCATCGGTGTAGGTCATCATCAGCCTGTAATGTTCCCACTGCTGGGACACGGCCTCCTCTCAATGAGATGGGATGGGCTATAAGCCACCACGCGGGCCCAGTGCGGATTGGTGTAGGTGTATGTTTGATAAGCATAGCAATGATACCTTAGGATTCATTCTCATTTCTCTGTGTGGTTTCCCAAGTTCTGTGAGCGCCGCCATAAGCGTGTGTATGCAGGTAGTCTTGCCCGACCCGGTCGGGCCCATCGTCATCAAGCCGTGCCTCACCAGTGATGTTTCAAACAACTGGATGATCTTCAAGTTCCAATCCGGATGATTGATAAGGCCAGTGCGTTCCGACACTACATTTATTGCGTTTTGCATTACCCTGAAAAAATACGATCTTCATTTAGGTACGAACGTAATTAGCGCACCACAAGAATCATTCAAAGCTTAATACCATACTTTTGAACAGTTTGAGTTAGTTTCATACCAGGAAACAAATCTTCAATCAATGAAATAAACAAAGGCTCGTCTTCGTCTACTAATTTAGACACGTTCATTTCCCTATAAAATAAAAGCATTAATGTAAAATACCATACAGTTTCATTGATCGTTTATATAGCTGTTGTAATGATCACTCACTTCAAAACTCTCATCATAATGTTCTCCTCGGTACTATCTGGGTTCGCCCGTTTCTGCGCGCCCATAGTTCGTAACACGGACAAAATGTTCCGCAAACCGAAGTCATAGTGCACCTGCTTCGACAACTGCTCCTCGCACAGTTTGTACAACGTAAAGAACTTACGAGCTGCAATGTTATCGATCGATTGAGCCTACAGCGGCCTCCGATGTTGAATTACAAGTACTATTCGGGTAAGTCTAGCTTGCTACATATTAGTAATCTGTGCGTAAGTCTGAATAGAAAGGACGGGTCGGGATGTAGGTCTGTTGTTAATTAGATGGACAGAAGAAGAGAAATAGAATAGAAATAATGTGAGACTTATAAATACCAGTTTATTAGATATACCTAACACGATGTTATCTTTAAATCCACAGCTTGCCAACTTGACGCGAATTATAATCTGTCTGTCCGGGACCATCATCGCGACGGAACGGAATTCAATCTTCAAATTTTCAGGAAGTTTTTGACGTCCAGCATAACCAGGGTTCATGGTAATGATGAAGGCAAACTCCGGATTCAAACTTACTGTGTCGCCGTCGCTACCAAACAAACAGAACACAGGTTTAATATTTCGCATTTTAATAAGTAAACACTTTTAAAAAATGTCACATGTTTTCTAATTATTTCTACTTATGGCAAACCTATAGGTGTTGTTTGCCTTTGCTTGTACCTGAATATGAAGAATTCTTTTTTTTCCCTCCTCGCGGTGAGACAGATGTAGATCTGCTGCGCGGCCACGGACAGCACGGGCAGTTCGATGCGGTTGAACTCGTCGAAGCAGCCCCACGTGCCGGACTGAGCCAAACCCTTGTAGATGCGACCCAAACCTGACGAATAACATATTGATGAAGCAAAATGGTGTTATACGGCCTGCTTATGATCAAGCACAGTGAACAGCTGTACCTCTGAAATCCATCTGGTCGGAACAGTTGAAGACTATGACGAGCTTGCCGAGGGTGCGACCCATATCTTTGGTGGTTTCAGTTTTGCCGGTTCCTGCGGGCCCGGCCGGCGCACCCCCCATGCTCATCCCGATGGCCTGCGACAGCGTGATGTAGCACCGGTCCGTCAGAGGTGTGATCACAAGTCGCTCTGTTATACCCAGATATTCATTCTGTTCATAATAAGTGCATCACATGAAACCTTTTTGACCACACAATGGTGTCGATTCTGTTGTACACAAACTAAACTTAATTTAGCTATTGCTATCTTTTACTAAAAGGCAGTTCGAGAAAAGGACGGCTATAGCTATGAACTAAGTTAGAGATGTCAAACTAGTTTATGCCTTGTGCTTCACCGTGTTTTTAGTCGACATGTTTTTACGTGCAACCTTCCTCCTTCCTCCTTGTATTGAAATATTAGTTCCAATTAAATTTGACAGCTTTAAATTACGTCCGTCTCTTTCTTGTTTTATTAGAGAGAAAAAGATAGCAAAAGCCTAAATTAAGTTTAGTTTGTGCACAACGGATTCGACACCAATATAAAATAAAATAAACTCCATCAAAAAAGGTAAGTCGCATAATCGTTTTTCGTGTGATGCAGCTGATAAAAATTGTTCAACGTTGTCTACAGTTCCTTGTTTCTATGGCAAGTTTTTTTTACTGACGAACACAAAGCTATTTCAAACCTACTATAATAAAATAACTTGCCTGATATAAGAAATCCACATCGGTTATGGACACAATACAGTCGTCAGTATCCTCAGAATAATAAAACCGGGCCTGCTTCTGCCATTCAAAATCCATTGGTGATTTTATTCGCATTCTCACCAAGTCATCAAATATATCTCTGTTTCAATAATTTAAAATAGTACTAGAGCACAACAATCGAGAAAATGATAACATAATAGTTGGTTATTATCCAAAGGGATAAGCAGTCTCTTATGTCACGGGCACAATTTTGGGAATTCCGAACGTAGCGAAGGATTTTAAGGCTCTCGAGCCCAGCGTTAGTCTCAAGTACAGTAAAGGGTTCAAGCTCGCCCAAGATGAAGACACCTTTATCCCAAAGGCACATATTCTACCTTCTACGAGGAAACAAAAACTGTGTTTGCCAAACAACAGAAACGGTTCGAAGTTGAAAATTACGTAGATGAAAAGACAGCCATATGTAGCCAGCATACCATATGTAACAGTCATTATAGACCAAGATCCTGTGACTGCCAGACTACGTCATTTTATAAAAGCTAAAACTTTTTCAGCGGAAGGCCTTACTACTTAATACCTTGTAAAAACCATTAGAACGAATAACGTTGGTTTATTTACAAACTTTAAAGAGCTTGTGGCTTAATAACAGCCGCTTGGGTCGATCTTTAGGTTAATCCGTGCTTGCCAAGGTTAAAGCCTAAAAGTCTGACAACCAGTCTTAGTAAGGGGTATCTTATTACCCAGTACCATAGATATATATGATACCCAGTACTAACTGGGTTGTGTGTGGAGGACACGGAGCGACTGTTTGACTGTTTCGACTAGCGAGAGCTCCGTGTAAAACTGGGATTGGAAAAAGGCTAGGCAGATAATGATGAAAGGTGTCTGGTGGTGGAGGAGGTGAATTATCATACTATGCTATAATATAAAAAAAACATGCTTTATAGTATGACGTAACTTAGCAGCTATTCAGCACACCTTTGTTACCTCTCAATAACATCACGACCAACTTTTTAGTAATCGTTCTTTCTCTTTGACTTTCGCAGAAAGTTTTAGGTTTTATAAAATAATGTAGGTCTGCTAGCTCACGGGATCTCTTTTGATTGCGTTCACCTACACTGGCCTGCAAAACTAAGTATCACACTTTTAAAATTGCAATAACTTTTTAGTACCCAAGATATACTTTAGAAACAAAAGGGACTCGAAAAAGAGCTACATGAAAACTAATAAAGCTGATAAAAATTGCTATAAAACGTTTTTTTATTTTAAATCTCATACTTCTATAGTTTAGAAGAAAAAAAAATTTTAAAAGTGTAGTAGCCGAAAGAAAATATTGAGTCGGTAAATAACTTGCCTTTGATGTACATGTATAGTGATCATAGTCTCCACTTGCGTTCTGTCCAAAGGAGCTAGCTCTTTAACTGTTTGATCTATAAGACCATTCAGTAGATCTAGAAACTTCTGGTTTGTGGCCCTCATAATGAATCGATCCACTCTTGATTTCTTTAGAGCGTACTCGGCATCGCTAGTCCAAAGAATTTGCATTCCTAGCAAACCAGCCTTAAAAAGAGACACTGTGAAAACCCTCAGGGAATAAACCATCTAATCTAGCTGTGGGTTATAATGTGTATGTGACGACTATGAACTACCCCAACAAATTGAGCATGTGCGTGCGAACAAAATTAGAGGATCGGCGAGCAGTGATTCTTAGAAATGATTAAATAATACCTGACCAGGAAAGTTCCAAAAGCCAACTAAAAATTCAAACTCTGGATCTCCAGTCATTGTTTGTGCTATGTTAGCTATAACATTTTTGATCGTTTCTTTAATTGTGTCCAAAAGAGTATTCAACCAAATCTGTAAAACAAAAAGCCGGTAAGAAGTATTACAATTTAAACACGAACCGTATCGTTAGACTTGCCTTAAGAAGATCCCAGCTTACGATATTTAATATTTTAAAGACAGTAAACTATTTAATGCTTTTATTAATAGCACATAAATAAAATGCATGAATAAAAAGTCACGTTAGTCCGCTAATAATAATCCCTCAGACATGCATGCACCTAACACATGACGCATGCATAATGGATGTAACGACTGACGGTGCCTACAAAATAATAATTATATCTAATGGTGGCTGTACGCTCTCGACTGAGAGCTATATGTCTCATCGGAGACCAAGCAAAAAACCGGCTCCAGACGAAGAGCAAGTGAGGAACACCGAGGCTAATCGAGAGCATCTAAACATACATATACATTATTAGCCCAGTCGCTCTCGCCCTGCCTCCTAGTGATTCGGAGAGTGTACAGAAACCATTCGACGTCAAAATTTACCTCTACGCCTCCAAAACATGGCACTGGTCTTTCGAGAGGAATAGACTCTCCGTTATCAGAATTCATATTTATTATGTTCTCTTTATCATCGAAGTCCACTGTGTTCACCGCGTCGAAAATACTCGGCAGATGCGGCTAAAACAGTCAAATTGATTTACTTATGCTTTTTTCAGAGTCTATCCAGCCACGTGTAACGTCTAAGCAATTTTAACTCATAAAAATGGTCGGTAAATATAAATACATATAGCAAAAATACGACTTCCGCCGTCAGACCGCAAATTGTTTACCACTAAAATAAATAATTTAGAAATAAATATCAGATTCTAACCTGTATGGAATGAGGGTTGGATGCCTGTCCGAGAATCTCCAGTAAGACTGGATCTGAGACGAAGAAGAACCGGGGGAAGATGAGTCGCTTGGTCTCTAAGTAACCGGTGAGTGACTTCTGGCAAGCCTCCAGCTGCTCGAACAGGTGAGGCAGGAGCTGCTTCAGCGTGTCGTCTGAAGTACATGTCTCCACACAGTTCATAATATCACGCGCACGGTACATTATTTTCACATATGTTTTGTCGATACCCTGTAAAAACAGACTTTGACCCTGTCCAGAGGCACGCCTTGAAGTTTAGAGGCGTGCCCTAGACACGGCGAATGAACCGTAGAATTTCACTGCAAAAAAACGTGAGTGAACAAGAGTCTTTACTTTGAAGTGCACAATTAATCCATTCATTTCAGATCATTAAAATCCATAAAATACAACAACAAACAATACCCCTCCCAGTTGGTGTTCATTGAAGATCACATAATCACATAAGCTAACGTTGTAGTCTCTTTGTATGTACAGCAAAACCAGAAGTAAAAACCAATGAAACGAGATCGACGTCCCGCTTACACCTGGGCGACGCGTCGTCCCCGTCCCCGCGATCACGTTACATGTTACTAAGAAACGCACCGCGAATCGCTTAGCCTCAGCCGGCAGTTGTTTGGCGATGTCACCGCCAACAAACACTGCCTCCAAATACATCCATAGGTTCTGAACTTGAAGCCATTTCTCTAAGATTTCGCTGGTGCACACAAGTTTGTTTATCCACAGCAATATGTTTTTCTTAAATGGTGGATTATATCTAAATATACAGATAAGAAATTAACACAATTTACCGCTTTCAGATTTTATTGAAAAGCAGAGAATCCATAGTTAATCTTATACCTGTTAGAAGCTAAAGAATTGAGGATCATTAATGAATCTTCCAGCAAAGTGATGATTTCAAGCGTATCTTGAGGCTTGATCAAGAGCTCGCCTCTGTTCTTGAAATTGGCGAAAGTCAGATCAATAACAGCCCAGTCTGCATTCACTTGTTTCAATTTAGCTTCAATGTCTTTCTCTTTCACCGCACTAATGCAAATGTCCTGAGGCACGTGTAATTAAAACATATCATCTATAGGTTTTTAATTTATGTTTTCTAGAAAAAGCAAAATCTCACATTTTATTCAAACTTGTATAGGTTTATTTTGGGAAGCAAACTAATGTTTACGTACTTCAACATCTTCCTTATATTTCAAAAGCGGTGCCTCCATGACATTTGCTAATGTGAATGATTCAGATTCCACATCCAATAGACAATCTGAACAATAATAAATGCAAAAGTGATATAATTAATCGAACATACATACTAAAACAGATATCATAGATATTTTGTATCATATACTTAGAAGTGTTTCCAATCTCTTCCAGTGTCTCTCCTTCATAGATTTGTCAGCCATCAACTCCAATAGTGGGCAAGTTTGGTTAAAATCGTCGATCTTACTCTTCAATACGATGAAAGCAGGCCAATCCTTCATACCTCTTGGTAGTCTTCGACATCTATAAAATCATATTTGTTTAATTTTAAGTGTTATTTCCTGCTAGCTTTTTTTAGTAATGACATGCGCATGGCAAATTCTCGCCTTACTCATATTCTGCCTTCCTACCTTACAAGAAGCATCGTAGAGATTGTGAAGCTTCTTCTAGAGAATATCAGACAAACTCTGATGATCGTCAAATGATGGAACTCAAATGCAAGTCGACCGAACACCAGGCGATGACGTTTGGAGTAAGGTTGTGCCTGACTGGCGTTCAAGAACTGAATGTATAGGAGTGGGGATTGTCCAGTGGCGGTAAACATAGTTGCACTCGCGGATACAACCAGGATGACACTGACTGGCAAAAAAGTTTTGAACAAATGAAGAGAGAGAAACCTACGCCTAGCAGTGCACGTAAAGTGCTTATGGTCCAAGATCCTAGGGCCACCAGACATTACTTATTTTCTCATTAACAAAATGTATCCAAATGTATCCCTTCCTATTGCTGACTCTCTTTGAGGCGCGCGTGGAACACGAACGCGCCGTCGACACGGCCTGTCGTCATGAGACGGACGGACGGTGAGCTAGCCCATAGCCCACCGTCCACAGGCCCGCGCCTAAGGTGGCCGGGGGCCACGTGGTGGCCCCCGACGCCCGGGGCGTCTCCCGCGGCGGCCGGGACGCTGTGAGGTTAATGTCTGGCGGCCCTGGGATCTTGCTCTATTTCTCTTTTTGTAGGCATTTATAATTATGTCCTTACCTCACGTCAAATTCCGCCAACTGAGCAACAATTTGTTCAATTTCGATATCCACCCACGGCGTCTCAAAATAGCCATCGATAGAATTTGTCACGGCTAAGTATAAACTGTACCTGAAATGTAACAAATTTGATAATGGCATGTTTTGAATCCAGTCCCAAACAATTCTCATTGTGATTTGCTAAAAATATTAACAAACACTCTATTCATAAAATAAGTGTGCCTCTTTTTGTGAACCTCCAAACATTCCGCTTTTGGTTTATATTAAATAGCCAAGTAACTGCATTCAATTTGGATGTAGCGGCTGGTCACAGTACTCACAGTCCTACTCTACCCTTTGTTCGAACTGCTCTAGCTAGTTACTCCGACCGCATTTTGAGAAAAGGCCTAATTGTTTAAATAGAGGCATTTTTTTTATATATCGATTTCAAAAGATCTCATTCATTCAAAAATAACTGGCTGTCGTTATAACATAATTTTTCATGATAATAGTGATATTTACTTAAAAAACAAAATTTCATCTCCCTTTTCACCCCCTTAAGGATTGAAATTCTAACAACACCGTTGTACATTTGAACCACCACCGTAATACATTTTGAATTTTTTACTTAAAATTAAGGAAAATTAAGGACTTTTCATTCACAACTTTATCCCCTTTTTTTAACTTTGGGGGTAGAATTATCAAAAACGCTGGGTCACGTATAAATTAATTTTTAATCGTCAGCCTAAACACAAAATTATAAGATCCTAACTTTAAAACTGACGGACTTTCATACAAACTTTTATCCCCCATTTAACTCCCTGAGTGTTGAATTTCGAAAAATCCTTCCTTATTCCTTGTCTACGTTATAAAGGGAACCACTGAGCAAAATATCAGTTTTCTAGGTCCAAAGGTTTGAGCTAGACGTTGATCGCGGCGCATTTTCTCGTGCGTGTTCATCGATTTATAAGACGTTATCACGTCAAAAAACGTAAATCGTTTGCATACAATACGTTTACAATTATTTCTTATCAATCAAATCATCAATGAAACATATTTCTTAACCCTTTGTACTACACAGTAATAGTTCTACGACACCAGGACATTTTCTCAGTAGTGACGTTAAGACAGGCTAACATCAGCAACACTATAGTCTTTGTATTTATAGAAATCCCAACAGAGCCAAATGCTTACAATTTATTTAATAAGTTGAATTCCTTTTTCTTCTGATGCAATATCGGATAATCCTGGACTTCCATACCAAATAGTTTTTCGCCACTGGAATACATTTCAAATCGCCTCCACAAGTCATCAAATCTTGATTGGAACATTATGACTCTGTAATAAACTATTCCTAAGTACATACAGTGCAAAATGTACTGATTGTGTCAGATCAAGTTTAATTCGATGGTGAAACTTGACAGACTTGATTGGTATCGATATCTACTAAAATACGGTATCAGGACACTTGAGCGAAAGACATTAGCGCGAAAGACACTTATCTACAATTTTTGGTTTTTCCATCATCAAAGTCAGGAAAACAACACCCATGAAGGAACAACTAAAAATTTTCGTCGGCGAGATCTTGGATTTTTATTTTCGTTATCAGCGACCCCGAAAACCATGAAAACGACACCCATGATGAAAAAGACGCGCAAATGTGTAGTCGCGCAAATGTTCATTCGCGCAAGTGTCCTGGTGCGCAAAAGTCTGTTCGCGCAAAAGTCCATGCGCGCATATAATTGTCTTTTCGCGCAAGTGGGTTCGCGCAAATGTGTTTCGCGCAAAAGTCCCAGATCCCTAAAATATCCACTTAATTTTCTTAAGTATTGGAATAATTATTATCGGCTTTCTATTGACTCTGGTTTCCTTTTATGTTTGTTTTAACCAAAAAAAATAATTTCACTTTGCTAATTCCGATGCTAAATACGCTTTGTCTAGAGTGATAAAAAAAATCATGCATATACCCTATTGTTACTTGAGCAACATATCCTGTTATTAATTTTACGCCATACAATACCTATCGCTGGCATCCCGGGCGGACAGGCCGGGAGTCATCGGTCCAGATGCATCATAGTCTGCATCGAACTTGAGCACGTCTGCCAGGAACGTCGCTACTCCTTCAGTCAGCTCTGTCTGGAGTGGACCCTGCATGTCTACTATCTTTTGCTGTACTTGCTGTGACTATAAGATTAAAATGGTGCGGCTATGTGAGCCTGAGTCTGAATATCAAGGCTTAATGCCACAGAGACACAAGGATGCGACGATTACAATAGAAAAGCTCACTTTGTGAGAGCAATTCTCATGGCGCATTTTGTAGTATTCTATTAGTAACTACCTGCAAAACCACAGTTTCCTCGATAATTATTTGAGTCTATTTGCTCGTTTAGGTAATCCTTTGGGAACGAATATTGAAATCATCGTGACAAAATCTCAGTTTAAGTTGCAACGCTAATAAACATACTTGTTCTTTCTCTATTTTAGGTCCTCACTCTCCAGGTAGAGGGACAATACAGTCAGGTGTGGGTAGTTTGGTAAAATATATGAATTAATTAGTAAAAAATATATGCTGGACAACAACTCACTGTTAACAATATATTTTGAAAAGAATGCCGTAAACTATACACCATGTCAGCATCTTCTTTAGGTACATCGATATTGAATTGTGTAAATGTAGCATAACTTTCTTCTATTATGTCAATTTCCATGTCCATTCTGAGAAAAAATAATTATATAAATGCTCCGCAAATATTCATAGAAAAATAATAATCACGGTCGGGTCGATCTTTAGGTTAAACCGCGCTTGCCTAGGTTGGTTGTCGGGTGGCCACTTATTACATAATTATCGAGTTTCCTCCGTGCCTCGGAAAGCACGTTAAGCTGTTGCCCCCGGCTGTAGTCTATCACATTTAAAAGTCACTGAAGGGCAATATCTCTCCAAACTACACCAAACGGTTCCCGTTTTTTAAGGTCGTCAACCACACAAGTAAACAGTTCAGGGACATTATATCCCTTTCTTACGCAGCCGAAACGGGTACGTTTTCTTATTCTGAATCTGAACAGTAACCGAGGTAGTGTACTGTTTAGTCTTCAATCCACTTTGGTAAGCGGCATATATCTTTATGGTCAATATGGTCCCCATAGAGTAACTACAGTCTAAGACAATGAATTCTTTTGAACAGGGTGAGTTTATGGAATAATATTGTATCCATACTTTGCAAACTACTAATTTTACTGACAAAATAATTTATAGCATACCTATTTTAATGTTGTGCGTAAAGTTTTATTGAATTTGTTCTTAGAATTAAAGAAATTTGTATTAAATAAAATAATCTACCCGATAAATTCTTCTCTAATAAGCTCGAGGCACATCATGGCTACTCTAACGTCATCCAAATCCTTAATTTTCTTGCTCATAGTTTTCATGCGTTCGTGAATAAAGAGGATCAACTTGACCACTCGCTCCTTATATGCATAACATAAAAGTCTACCCAAGATTCTTTTCCACTCAATAGATTCCAAATTCAATGCCAATTTGATACGTTCTGAAGAATGCCACAGTGCGTAGGTATAATATCAAATAATTTAATATAATGTAATATTATTGCTATTTTTAAAAGATACACAAATAAAGATTTTTATTATACGTGTAGGCACGCAAAAAAGGGGACTTAGTTTACGAGTTTCTTTTTATAAGAACAATACCCATATTTATTTGAATTGAACCAATGATATGTCGTTCAGGCAAATTAGATATATTTTCAGTCTGTCCATCATATTTGTTGAACATGTCCTTAATTATGACATTAAGAGGATTTGTGTCCACAAATTCTTGCACTTGTTGTACTCGATTCTCGGCCCATATATAAGAAAATCTTCCATATCCCTAAAACAAACATTCAAACACTAAAGTCATATTACTCTCGCTTCCTCGATAAACCTCCCGGTTTATGTAAGTATAAAAATATTGTTTGAATGTTTAATAACCTTTAGCAGTTTTTCAATATCGGGTTTGTACATATACATCATTCCTTGCAACGCCATCACTGATCTGACGATGTCCTTATGTTCCGACACCATTCGGAAATAGTTTCTAACTCCGCCAGTACCAGAACCAGACCGAAAGCCTGCAAATAACGTTAATCATAACATTTTTGTTTGAAACCTAGTGTTTTGTTCAACTTATGGTTTCAGTTTCTCATACCGCTCGTACTACGGTTAGCTTTTAACATTAAGGATCCAGAAAATTTCTCCTTCTTTATTTGTTCTTGTTGTCCCCACATGAATACACTGCGGTGAATATCCATGATACAGTTTAACACTACCTAGGGACCAAAATTATTCAAATGTATTAGTTTCTGACCACATTAAACAATAGTGAGTGCCCACTGAACTGTGTCAAGTTACACACAGAACATATCATCACGCCTTTAATCCCCGAAGGTTTAGGTTAGGTTATTTCACCACCAGAGAGGGTGAGCAAGATGTCTTCCGCTCTGAAAATCCACACCGGAAGAACTGGCCCAGGAGAAGGGCCGACAATGCTCCCATAAAGTGACCTGATGGCAATGAACTTGGGGAAGTTCATCGTCTAAGAACATAGGTTCGAGTGGTGTTTGTGTGCCTCTCACAAAGTATAAAAAGGCGAGGAGCAGCTCACTCCTCCCTTTTACCTGAGACGGGGATTGTTACAAGCAAATTGTCACTGCTGGTGGTTGCGGAGATTGCAAATAAATATGTTCCTGCAGCCTAGCCAGAAGTGACAAGGGGGAACACCGTGTGGGTCAGTAAAAGTCTGACAGACCCCACCACCCTCCACACGGCGTAGGATACTAATGAGGATCTACACATACAATAAAAAGAAGCTTATTTCACTACAATAAATTATCAAGTGAAGTCGGTTACGGTTCCATGTACATTAGTTATTACTTGATCCATATTTATGTGTACCTGAGAGAATGATGTTTGTATCTCTTCCAAAGTTGGTTTTATTAATATTCGTGGTATTTGTAGGTACATGTGGGTCAACATTAGAGGTCTTAGTTTATTTTGTTCCTCTGGATCCGTTGTCATCGTTAGGAAACTGAAAGTGATTCCAATAAAACTTACTTGTTTATTTGAGGTGAGTCACTTGAGTTAAGTACCGATGGTTTAAACGGTTACCTAGAAACAGAAGCCCGTCGTCGGAGTCTATCAAGACTTTGTCTGGTACATTTAATTAGTGCTTCCAAACACTTAGTAGCAAAATACGCGAACAGTTCATTACAGTCGTTGATAGTGGGTACCACGTCGTATCGATCAGTATTTTCTATCTCCATGAACGCTGATAAATTACAATTATTGGTTAAAAATTGCCTTCAGCCATCTTCATTTGTTGTATTTGAAAAAATGCCCTAATAATATTCGGGCAAATGTGTTCTTAATTATGATAACAGCTAGAAACTAATGACGGGACTGGAGCCATTATAATGATGATGTTATCACCTGCATCGTCAGGAATCACTCTTGTGGCCGAAGTAACTTGTTTTAAGACTTTCTCTATATCGAACCTTTAAAAGGACAATATTTTATTAAGAATCAGTTGAAACACCGAACTTTAGAGTTGTTTGTTATGCTCGTAAATATTAATGCATACAAATATTGTGTTAAATTGCGAAATTTACCAATTGTCCTTTAAATCTTGTATCTGTTTACAAGGTACACTATCCAAGAACTTGTGTATGAGTTCCATAACTGCTATTTCAGCATTCCACGATTTTAATTGAAGATCTGATGCTGGTGAATCGAAAAAATACATGACCATAAAATATATCACTAGACGCTTATTATATTACAATCACTACATAAGTAACTTACCACCGTTGGCTGGGTGAAGATCTTTATGGAAATTTACTCACCGATTTCATCGCGCCTAACCAGATTCTCCTCATAGAGGAAAGCGGGATCGACTGCCTTCTCAGGTAGGTAAACAAGCGTTGTTTTAGTTATAGACTGCAATATTGCATCAATGCGAGCTTCTTTAAGATCAATTACCTGCAATTTCAAAATAATTATTATGAAGCCGTTTTATGTGTAGGTATTGTGGTTAAGTTTTAGTTGTTCAATACCTCCTTAACGAACAAATCCACTTCGTCGAGCACTTTTTCTATGCTCTCACAATAAGAGGGTATTTCTAGAGAAGTCCATGTTATAGTTGACAAACCAGGCTGAAACGCTTTCTCCAATTTTATTAATTGCGCACGCAGTAAAGGCAGGTACAGCTTTGGCATGCTCCTAAATTGATGTAGAGTAAAAATTAAAGTATATTATCAGTAGTACTTACCAAACTCAAAAAACAGTAAAACGACCAATCAAAAAGGTATTAACATAAAACTGAGACACTAATTTTCCAAAACTGGAACTCGAGCGAGCGCCCGCATCCGCGCCCACACGTTTTAATAGTGGTCGGGCGCCTATGATACCGAAGGGCTTTTTGGTATTTTAACTCGCACCTTTTAATTCCCCAGTAATATTTACGGCTAGAACCGGAGAATATAAGACCTTTCGAACAGTCCCGCAAAGAATATAAGACCTAAAGTAGCGTTATTCGCATGTCATCTGCAAGTCATGCATTAAGAACTGTTAAAAGTATGTAATGTCATTTCGCTACTATAATACAATTTGATTACCTTTTTATTTGATTGCTTCTTTCAACCAAGTATGTGATTTTTTCAAAATTTCCTAAAATTTTATCTTTGCAAAATGCCACTATTTGGGCACCATCTGGTACACCTACGAGAAGAAATAAGAATACCTACAAATAAAGCCAAATAAGTAGCTTTTGATTAATTTAAATAAGTGTGTTTAGCGAGGTGGTGATTGCGATATCCATCATGGTTTATTCCTGTAACACTAGGTACATCAAGCTTCACACTATCTTCTTCAATACTCGTTCAAATCCAGTTACGGTAGTGAATCATATTATAGGATTCATTATTTACTTCTCTTGCTATAGCAGCTTGCAAAAGCAGCAGGTGTAAAAAGCAATGTGTAGGCAAAAAACAAACACTTACGAAGTCCCAACTGCCACATGTATTCAACCTCTCGTATACACTCCGGGATGTACATGCTGAAGTTAATGATATACATATTGGTCTTTGGATGACGCATCAAAAGTGGAGCAATCAAACCCAGTCGCACCTACATGTGATAATTACATTGATTTCGATGATAATAATTGAAAAGACGACCGTGCTACGACTGTGCTACGACAGTGCTACGACATTGCTACGACAGTGCTACGATAGTGCTTTGACGGTGCTACAACAGTACAAGGACCTTGGTACGGCAGTGCTACGATAGTGCTACGACAGTGCTACCAGTGCCACAACAGTGCTACGACTGTGCTACAACTGTGCTACGACAGAGCTATGACAGTGCTACGACAATGCCACGATAGTGCTTTGACGGTGCTACGACAGTGCAACGACCTTGGTACGGCATCGGCAGTGCTACCACAATGTTAAGCCAGTGTTAAGAACATTGGTGCGTGAGTAGGCAAGTAGGTTTGTCGTTTAAGTCTTAAATTGAACACGTTGCCAGAGCCGTAGACAAGGAAAAGATTTGGGTCTTGTAACTCCTATGACCGAAATTATGACATTTCGAATGTCCCGAATCATTTTAAACGTCATAGTATCTTGAGAAATAAGACAAGGGCAGGAAGATGACGATGATGATGATGAGTAGATCGTCAGAAATATTTTAATACAACAACTTAGGGGTTGAAATCTATTTGTAGTTTGTAAATAATGTATTTAACATTAGATAACCAAATAAAACGTAGAAATATTTATCATATTCAATGTTCATACATAAAAAATAAAGGCAAAAATAATAAAATAATTATGTGAGCAGTAAGGTAAACTCTTTCTCGTTCGCTCCGCTCGTGTTAATGTTAAAGACAATGCTTTAGAATGTATATTGCGAAAATGTCGCAACCACATTAACCGCAATTCTGCTAGCCAACTAGCTTCGGGCTGGCACTATTCATACCTCCTAAATACAAATCCTGGGTACCTACGCTCCTGCTAGTTGCTATTCAAACAGACTGAATACGTATAACTATAATTTTCTTTTGTTTTGAGTACATAAAAATAAATTTACCTGACCCACATTTTGACTCCAACAATAATGATAGATTAATTCATATTCTGTAAACACTATGTTCATAACATTATGCAACTTTATGCATCGCTGTGTATTCTGGAAAATATTTTTGAGTACATTAAAACTGGTTTAAAATAAATCAGATTTTCATAAACATTTTTTATCGTTATTACCTAGTTGCCCGTTCTTCTCCATAGATATCTACGCTAGGGAATGGGCAACTACAGTACTTCCACAGTTTTTATGTCTTGTGACTGGGATTGTAGCTACAATTAATTTTCATCTTTGTTTCGACAATTCAAAAGTGCCTGTAACTGGCCTACTTGAAATAAATGCTTTGATTTGATTTTGATAGTGTCTTTTAAAGCCAATACTGAGTGTGAAAGTTCAGATTCTTATACGGAAGATATGTTTTAACTTTCTTAATTAAATATTTATAAATGTGAGAGCAGTACCGTGTGCGTAATAACTTCATAATGCTGCTTAAAAATCTGCATGGGTTCTTTTATATTCCTATGATAAAATCTTATCCACGTGAGACGTCCTGCTACTGGTGGCATATTCCTTGGTAATTCTGGCTGATCCCTTTCTTGGTTATATCTAAGTATAAAAATAATTAAAAGTTATAGTGCTATGGAGAAATAAATCAATTTATATTAAATACTTTCTGTTAAAGATTAATTTTCTAGCGGCAATCCTTCTAACTATGGGATTCATGTTACGTAAATACGAACACCTTTAAATTACCTGTCTCGTATTGATTCTATCTCAGATGTGTAGAGTTTAATTAAATCATAATATTGATCATCTATATACAAACAGTCTAGCTCCAGTTTCGCAAATCTCCTTATTAAGTGTAACGCTATTTCGGTGGTCGGGCATTTTTTCACACTCTGTTGATAATTTGTTATGTAATACTCAGTTTAAAACGCACATGAAGCCAGAAGAAACATCTGTTTTTTTTTTTAATTGCTCAAACAGTTTTCTCACTATTGATTATTTAGAATCTTTGTTTACATTATATTCTTTCTACAAGGCCACATAGGGATCCATAGCACTAAACTATACGATAATAATAATGTTAACGTCAAATCTTATTCAAACCGATGTTCGTTAAAAGTTCTTTTTCAGATTTCTTTTGTTTTCTCCTCTTACTTTAAGAATTAGAGGACGTAATTTTTACGGCTTTAGAAGCAAATTTCTCATCAACCTTTGTCTTGCGAAATGTCTTGTTTTCAGTTTTTTTTTTTTAAACTGTCGATAGACACACAGTTATATACGTAGAATTTTCTTCCTTCAAATACATGTATGGAGGGCCAACCCTATTTTTTTGATTATTAATTTCCCATCACTATTGTATAGCGGCTTATAAAAGTCACTTAATCTCCAAATTTCAACTGTGGTGGTGCCAACAGTTTCGGAGTAAAATGGCTGTGACATACGTTCGGACAGGACGAATCTATAAGGGTTTTTTTGACAACGGAACCCTAAATATAAATAACGTTCCAAGTAATAATGCTACTAGCTAATCAAACAATAACAAGCAACTTATCATAAACAATTACACTTATCATGAAGTTCTCTAGTAACAGCTCCTGGTAAGCCACCGCGTCTTTATATATTTTGTAATCTTTATCGAAATCGGGCCGTCTGCTCTACGAATAAATTATTCATTATTCATAAGTAAAACTTCAAGTAAAATACTGTAAATATAACAAGAGTGTAATATCGTAATCCGACCTGTGATCCAACGCATCATACGTCTTCGAGGAGATAGTTTTGAACAACTTATTAAAAGTGGCAGCATATTCCTCAATGCCCTCCAAAGTGGTTTTATTCAGAACATAGTAGGTGATATAAGTTTGAAAAAGATCAATGATCTATAAAATTAAAGAAAAGCTGTTATCAGGACTATGTTTTCTAGTTTGCTTGATACGTTCCATAATTGTGTTAGTAAATAATTATTCCCAAAAACAGTCAGACCAGTTAGTGTAGTTAGTGACTTGGTTCTCTTAGCTTTTATAATTCTTTGAGCTGTTCGTTGTCGCATAGCCCAATAAAAACAGAAAGCAAAAATATGTCATTGTCTAGTACAGGACAAAACAAAATGATTTAAAATATACAAACAAACAATTTAAAATATAAAAAATAATCTTAAGAAAGACTTAAAAAAAGCTTACCTATATTAAACTAAAATTGGTCCTGTACAATGCCATTTAAAACCAATGTCACCGCGCTGGTATTCTGATGGGCCCGTAGTGATGCCACGGTCAGGTACAAATAACAATGAAAAATAAGTTGTATGAACGAATCAACAAAAATAAAAACATTCGTTTTTGTTTTTGTAGTCTTCATAACATTCGTTATGTGTTATAAAAAGCGAATTTAAGAAGAAGAAAATTATATATTTATTGTAAATACAATTTAAAATTATTTACCTTTATTAGCCGTTTCCGAAAAGTTTCGAATTTGCCAAAAATATACATTTCAGAGCAATCGAAAGGCCTTTCTGTAGCTGCCTCTGTCATTTCTTGCTGAGTCTCAGAATAGCATTTACGATAGAATTTATACAGACTTAAACAGAACTAGAACAAAAGCATTAGATTACTCGAACAAATTGCTGTATTGTACTGTATTGCTGTAGCCTACCACAAACAATGGTGCAAAATCTACTTTATAGATATTGATAGCTTGATCTCTGCGACATATGTCAAACTCATACAACAAACTTCAAATTTGAAGTTTGAGTAATATATCATCATAATTATTTTATTTCATCAGATTTTCTTCGTACAAAAATAAAAAAATTACATTGAACGCCCTAAATGTTACGAAGTCTATGCGAAGCAAAAGAAAGCGAGAAAGGGATAGTACAATAGTTTTGTTCGTTTGTTTTTGGTAAATGTATTATGTTTTGTAAAAAGTCATAGAACAAAAGTTGTTGTTTATGATGATAGTATATAGTCCTGCAAGGTTGTCGGTGTTTTAGAAATAACCCTGTATATCAATGGTGGTTATGCTAATTTTGCCTACCATACAAACACTTCGAAACCGAGAAAAAACATTAATATCAGAAAAAGAATCTAAACGCAGCAGAAAGCAGTACTATAGTATGTAGGGACCTACTATTTGATTTCCACACAGTTCTAGAATAGATAGCTCTCTTAATCCCTTTGCAAAATCAGATTTCTAGGTTCATTTTACTTTATGAAATCTTACTATAGTACTGCTAATACATTTTTAATCATCTTACTAACAACAACAACAACAACAACAGCGCATAACGTCCACTGCTGGACATAAGCCTCTCCCATGATGGGAGGAATTTGCCATAATCTCCACGCTTGGCAGGCGGATTGGAGATCGCAGTGATGAAAGACTAACAGAAAACGCTGCTGCCCATTCTCTGGTCTACGGAGGCGCAAGGTGTTCTGCCTCAGACATTAGTCGCCTTATACGACACCCGTGAGTGTAATGGGTTGGTTCTATTCTACTCTGCCGGATACCACACGGCTAGCACGGCTGGCATCTTACTAACTTTAGTGTTAATTAAACACATACTTTAGCTTTATATATAAATTTCAGCTTATCTTGGTTCCAAATGGTTTTCTTGCCACCTTTGGTCAGAAATTCCAGGCACATGTTAAGAATCTGATTGGTTACTTTGACCAGCAACGTAGATATTTGTTTTGTAGTATTATAGTACCGGGAAGTCGCAAATATCATACGAATGCTGTACAGTAAACCCGGAATAAACTGCTGCATTGTGTAAGGATCGCACCTGTAGATGTGTGAGACAATATTAATAATGGTACTGAGAGCTAAAATGACCTTCAACTTCAATCACAGATTCGTGGCTTTACAGCGAAGATATCAAAATCGAAGTACTACTTTCATTGTAAAACTTTTTAATAAAGCAGCAAAAAAAGGAACCCCTACTGTCGGAAGGAATAAGAAAGGAATGATAACATAATTAAAGTTATAATAATACCTATAGAGCGGCTCACAGTATTTTTCCAAAGCGTACAGGTACCTCACGTTGTCAAGAGCCTCGTTATAATAATCCGTTACATTATTGTCTAATAGTTTCCATTTCTGAAAATATTTTCGGAGTTATTACTATTACCAGTATTTTGCTTACTAACTAATTTGAGTTTCATACATATATCTTAGTATTTCTATTTTCATACCTTTAACGCTGTCCAGAGACCCCAAGTATTTGTCCAATAGATGTAGGTACTTACCTATCTACCTCCTAGAATCTGTTCCAAGTACCTGAATACCAAATCATACCTTCAAAAGCTTAGATTTCGCAGCTATCAACGTATGTATGTACATCATAGTAGGCGCACTCTTAAGATGCTCTATTATCGAAGTGAAAGAAGTGAGCTGACGGCGCCAGTGGTCCAGCTCGGCTAGTGGTCCAATGTTAGAAGGTTCTCGACGCAGTTGCTGACTCTGCACTAATACCTATGTATACAAAATTATATATGATCAAACGAACTTCTTAAGTGAAGTTCGATCGATATAATATGAGTGGTTTCATTTGAAGATATAAATAAACAGGTAGTCCTTTGACCTACAAGGCAACACTCGCACGCTTCTAAAAGTTATTTATAATTAGAATAACATATCGATTTCTTTTTAAATAATAATCGATTTAAGTATCGACTCGTCTACGCCACACGGTGACAACACTCATTCTTTTAGAGTTGCGACTTGATTTCAAGTCCTCTCGTGTTAAAGTAAAAATAAACTGGGTTTTGGGTGGGTTAGGTATTTATATCTTCAAATGAAACCACTCATATTATATCGATCGAACTTCACTTAAGAAGTTCGTTTGATCATATATAATATTTCGTGGTTTCATTTTCGATATAAATAAACAGGTAGATGTTCAGAGTCTGTGATATTTTTACATTTAATTTTGTATTACGGGTCCTGGATAGTTAATAAAAATAAAACACGAGATAACATAAATCATAACTTTCTTGTATTGAATGATTAAAAAACGATTACGTTTTCCATATTACTCTAAATCATGTGTATAGTTGTGTAAACAAACGGATTTTGCAAAATTAGATTTTTCTACAATAGGCCGATTATAAAACTTGGCAAAGGCCTGGGAGGACGCGGTCCAGCCTGCGGTTTTTCGGATAAGATCAAGACTTAGCCCAGCCGCGCGCGCCGTCGACGTGGCAGCATGGCGGGCGCTGTGGGCACCGTATACTGACACGTCAATGCCGCTTGCATGCAACGTTTGTTTAATCCACCTGCTTATTGTCTGTGCTGTCGCGTTCTTATAAGGACGCTTCACAGTAATTAAGAGGTGTTCTGTGTTTGAAGGCCTTAAGGCCTTCGTTGCAGACAAATAGTCGATAAGCGTTGTGGCTGGACAAATAGAAGGATTTTCTAGGAAATAGGGTAAATACAAAACTGGCTGGTCCCGTCCTACACCCGAGGTTTTAATAATATCCGTGATAACAATTTCGATACCGTTTGAATTAATTTTCATACTATTAATTTTAATTAAAGAAAAAGTTTGTACTCTGTGTGCAGTGCACAGAGCCAGTAAAACAACAAGTTTTTTAGTTATTTTTTCTAAATTAAGCTGTGTATGTGGAACCCATTCCGAAATATGGTCTAACACTATTTGAGGATCCCAAGTAGTTTTGTATTTAGGCAAAGATGGTCTCAGCTTGAATATCCCTTTGAGAAGGCGTTTTACGCACTCGTCAGAAGCTAAATTATTTCCTATGAGCAAGGATAAAGCTGAACGATGGCTGTTAATCGTGCCGTAGGACGCACCTTTAGCATATTGTTTAGTTAAAAAATTGACTATATGAGGGATAGAAATTCCAAATACATCACAATTATTATCTTTACAGTACTACCACCACAACTTGTAACAAACGCTGTACTGCTTTATTGTACTTTCTGATAGTGAGGCGAGCATCAAGTGTAGGGCAGCTGGCGGTGTACCGCGGCGGGAGAACGCGAGCCTGAGAGCAGCGCTGCCCCCAGGGAAAGTGTCTGGTGGAGCGGATGTTGTTGTCTGTAATGTGACAACAGTAATTTTGGGTGCGGTTCTAAGACAACAATTTCTCCAATTAATAAATCAATTAGCATCGGATACCAAGCCTGCGCAGGCCACATGGGAAAAACTAAGATACCGGTAGCTTTATCCTGTATAATTTTTTGTATGCAATTTATTATTAGAGAAAATGGTGGGAAAGCATAAAATAATTTTGGGTACCATCTTATCGTGAATGCATCGACGGCTATCGCGTCTGGGTCCTGTTTCCAGGACACATACTCGTGACACTTGGCATTGATGCGAGAAGCGAATAAGTCAATCTCTGGTTGACCTAATCGTTTCACAATATAACTAAATGCAGGTTGTGATAACTGCCATTCGACGTCGGGGTTCACCCTGCGTGACTCTTCGTCAGCCTCGACATTGTCTTTTGTGTTTATATACTAAGCGAAAAGCCATAGCTTTCGCATCTCGCACCATTGCCAAATATCACGAGAAAGTGCGCTTAAATGTGGGAATTGAATACCGCCCATGCGATTTATATAACTAATCGCGGTAGTGTTATCCACTCGAAGCAGGATAGCACGCTCAGTTTGGTCCCGAGCAAAACATTTAATGGCGAAAAATATAGCTAATAGTTCCAAATAGTTAATATGAAAACTAATTTCACTTTCTTTCCAAACACCATTGACTCGTACTCCATTACTAAAAGCACCCCAGCCTGTGCGTGACGCATCAGTGTAAATTTCCAACGCATAACTTTGGGTCTTAATTGGATTATTTACTTTGGAAATATTTTGAGACCACCAGTTCAAATCATTTAATATGCTTTGAGGGAGTTTAACTTTTACGTCAAATGATCCGTGTTGTTGTAGAAAAAGATATTTAGTTCTTTCTAATATCTTTGTATACAACCAACCGTAAAGCACCGCTGGGCATGCTGCTACGAGTACTCCTATCAATTGTGAGAAATTTCTAATTGAAACAGTGGGTAGTTTGGAATATTTTTGTACTAAAGAGGCAATCCTGTTGCGTTTGTCTAGAGGTAACGATAAAGTCATATCAGTCGTGTTGTAAATAAAACCTAAAAATTTACACGATGTTTGAGGTTGCAATTTGCTTTTATCGTAATTAATTACGAACCCCAAACATTTTAGTAATGCTACCGTTTCCTTTACATTACGAAGACATTCTTCGTAACTACTCCCTAAACAAAGCAGATCGTCTAAATAGGATACAGATAGATGCCCCCGATTACGTAAAAAAGCTACAACCTCTCTGACAATCTTGGTGAAACACCTAGGAGCTATAGCGAGCCCGTAAGGTAGTGCATTAAACTCGTAAGTTATTGTTTCGCTTGAGTTCTGCGCAATATAATGGAATCGAAGGTATTTACGGAATTGCTTAGCAATGGGGATAAGTAGATATGCTTCCTTCATATCTATGGTCGCCATGTACCAGTTTGATTGTACTAACTTACAGGCAGTTCTACTATCTTCCATTTTAAAATGTGTCTTAGGAATAAATCGATTTAGAGATTTTAAATTCAGAATAAACCTTTTATCACCGTTAGGTTTTGGAGCTAAAAATGTACTAGAAATAAACTGATCTGAACTGGGCTCGACCTGCGAAATAGCACCAAGTTTGCTTAAATTCTCGATAGCTAAAGCCATATCACGCTGTTCACTCAATGACCACGTAATTTGAGGAATAAAAGTTTGAAACGGCTCGCATAAAAACGGAATAGGTATTCCATTCATGATCCAATCAAGAATAGTGGTATTATTAGTAATAAGGATCCAACAATTATAGAAAAGTTGTACCCTTCCTGCATGTACCTGTGTTACTGGCGTGCAGGGGCACGAGACCGGTTCTGGTTCGCCTTGCTTAGCGACGTCGCTGTCGCCGTCGCCGCTGCTGATCGACGCGCTGACGTAGGGAATCTCCTCTGACCCCCTCGCCCCCCCCTGTTCGTTGGGTAACGAGAAGGTCCGGCCCAGTTTCCCTGGAACTGATGGCGCGCAGACATATTTTGGGACTGGACATTTGTGTTAGATTTTGCTGGCAGCGGCACAGTCTTCTTTATCTGTAGTCCCTGTTTTTCAATAGTTTTTGACGCCTTTACTTTATCCGGTAAAGTGGAACCGAACAATGTCTCATCTCGCTCACTGTCCTGTATGACGTTGAGGAATGGCTTCGCTAGTCCGGGTGTAATCATTTTGATTCGAGCCAGGGTTTCGGAGTGATGTAAATCGCATAATATGCGACAGCCATCACTAAGTGTTTTTATAGCTTCGAGCTTATTATCACTGGTTATTAGTGACGTCATCGCCTTACTAATAGCACTAATGCCTGCACCTAACTGTTGTTGACATGTCTCAACTTTTTTGTCGCGCAACTTGACCATTTCTGGAACAGCGGCTGATATTTCTATGTTTAATTTTGGCGCTCGAAGCAGCGTACAATTGCTAGGTATGAGATAATGTTTTAATATTTTGTCTCTCACCTCTTTAGCCATTCCCTTTTTGAGCAATGGTAACCATAATTGGGTTAAGTTATTGTGTATTTCCTGGCCCCATATAGGGCCTTCATCAGTTGCCTCGCCAAGAGCGGACAGGATATCTGGATCCAATGGAGGTTCAGGAACCGCCGCCGGACCGCCGCCGTCACTGACACCGGCTAGTGGTAACGACTTCGGATCATCCTGTTGAGTCGGAACAGACTCCACCAAAATTACAGGCCGAGGTCCATCGGGGTCGGATATAACTACTGCGTCTTCCGCCCCAACACCATTGTGCGGCTCGGTTTCAATCAGTGGTTCTGGCACGTCCCACATCATTCATCTCCTAAAAAACATAATAATAAACGTAACGCAACCGTATGTAGGTAGGAGGTACGTTAAAAAGTAACAGTTCTAAATTTGAATCTATTACTATTTTATTTGTCACGCCTCGTTCGCTTACGGAATCTATGGCGGTTAGAATATTTGCCGTGTTCAAATTTGAATCTATGGCAAATTACCAGTATCAAATCTGTCGCTTAGACCAGTACTTGTACGGTAGGAATAACGGAGATTAACAGTAACTAACCTTGTTGGTTATCGTCGTCCGAACATGAGAAAGAATCTTCTGGACGTCGTCGTTTGTGACGGTGTTTATCCCGTAATTTTTCCATCTTCTTCATATAATATTCAATTCGTTCTTCATAGGATCTTTTAGGCATCGTAAATGTACAGAATTACCGTTTTTTTTTTAAATTCGGTCTGAATCTTTTGTTCGATAAAACAATCGAAGGTAGGAGCGCGTGCACTCGTTGCCTCGCACGGAAAAAGAATGAGTGTTGTCACCGTGTGGCGTAGACGAGTCGATACTTAAATCGATTATTATTTAAAAAGAAATCGATATGTTATTCTAATTATAAATAACTTTTAGAAGCGTGCGAGTGTTGCCTTGTAGGTCAAAGGACTACCTGTTTATTTATATCGAAAATGAAACCACGAAATATTATTAATCTTAAACACAGTCACTGTTAGTCATCGTATAACCTAAACCACTTCGTCCAGAAGCATGAAAGACGATCTGAATATGTTGTAGTACTATGTAGGGTGGCCTCTGGCCGCCATCTTATTTTATTTTAATTATAGCAGCCACGCGTAAAACCTGTACTTATACCTATTAATCAATAAATAGCTGGCATCACAAGTATTTTATAAGACAAAATATTCGCAAGGGCCACGTTCTCGAAACCTATCAAAGTTATAGGTATCTCCTACGCCTTAGATTTCGATAATTATTTTAATAAGCAATTTCGAAAAAAAAATGCAGCAATATGTACTAAGGCTTGTATTAGGTGTACCGTCATGTTCAAATCGCATCAGAGCATGCCACGAATCACTGCGACGCGAATGTGGTGTCCCTGTTCCTTGTTTTTACAAGTTGATAATCATTCACAATTATTACATTCATAATCATCCAGGCTAGACTTTGAGGCTAAACGACTGCGAGTCTAAATAAAAACATGAGTAGAACAATTAAGATACCTGTAAAGAGTACGCCTTTTCCAGTATCAATACCTGTACTTAAAATATTGTGCACATACAAATTACAAAACTTATTAACTACTAAATACTAAATATAACAAAGCTAACTTCATGAAAACGACCCTTTGGTTTTATTTTAAAAAACAGTTCCTTTTTGGCGGCAACTGTCAAATTAAGGTTTTTTAACTCGACCCTGGTATTGCAGGCCTCTAGTGAAATCCAAGGAGTTTCATATTAAAAATATTTTTTTTTTTTTGTTAGCCTGTACTGTCCCACTGCTGGGCAAAGGCCTCCCCCAATTCCTTCCATTTGCTCTTTTCCCGTGCCTTCTCGGACCAACCCCTAGTGGTACGCGTCCAAATCGCCTCGAAATAATATATTCATTTTTAATATTAAGTACAACATAAATCTTATAAAAATATTGTTTTGAAAATCATTACCATTGTAATTTGACGTTTCCACTGCTTCACAAAAGAGCATATTTCTTCCAATACATGAGTCTTAGTAATGGCCAGTTTCATTTTCTCTTGGTCAGACAACTCATCTTCGTACAGTGACATGTTAACTTTAAATCTTGTACAACAATCCAAATCGATTTTGGTTTCTAAATAAAAATATTAAGTTAGTAATAAAAAACCTTAAAGTTAGTAATCAAAAACCTTCAAAACCTACTGTTAGCGAAGTAGACACAATAGTTAAACAATGGCGTCAGACCGATTCGGTCGGGCTTCACAGACGAAGGGGCTTACTTTGCCCGCTTTCACCTTCTAAGGCTTGAAACAGATGATAATTTCAGGAACCGTTATTAAAACTCTTTGCACGTCTAAGTACCTACCTACACTAATTATGATAATGGCCTAGGACTATTTCGGTTCATGTAAATTAATAGATAATTAATGCCCGCACAAAAGAAATAAAATGATGAGTCAACGGGCTGACGCGCGACATGAACTGTTGAATTATTAAATCTAGAGTATGCAGCGACGAAGACTAAGTACAATAATTGTCACTTATCGTATAAAAAATCATACTTGCTAGATAATCAACAAAAAGCATTATTTTTGAAATATAAGTCTTGATGATGTCACTGCTTTTTGGATTAGGAGGGTTAATGTCTCCCCATCCCTTGCAAGCTTGAAGAGCGGGCACGTACGCACGCTTCATGGTCTTGTAGATAGCTGACACGACATTTTCAGTCTCTTGATTGATATCGAATTGTACAAAAAAGTATTCCTGTAATGGACATAATTTACTTCATTGTATTACAAAACTGCAGGAGAGACTTTTTGATCCAAGTTGTGTGACAACCAACAACAATAATGTAAGCACAACATTTTTAAGATCTATAAACGATAGAGGAACCCCGGGGAACGCTGTGCACCTAAAGGAAAAAATATGTAACTTTAAATTTCAGTTTATAACAAAATTATGAAAGAATAACGAAAGTTTGACTAACTACCGGACTGCGCGACAGCAAAGATAAGCTTGTGTTTTTTACGCGTATCTTAGTATCTATGTGGGATTTTGTAAACCCTCGAGGTATTCTAACGGCGAGATGGATTTTAATAAATAATGGTAGCAATGATTTCGTCTAGGTCATGAGATGGTTTCCAAGTTCTTGGAGTAACCAGCATCGTCACATGCGCCATTTCCCCAAGTTTCACTACATAAAACGGTAATAAAGCGTTGTTTCTGTCGGAACACTCAAAAATTCCGAAAAACTAAATTAAGAAATTCACAATTCCGAATTTAAAAAGTCCGAATTTCATAATTCCGAAGAGTTATAATGTCTACTATTTAATATCCCGAAATTCATAATTCCGAAAGTCATAAATACGAATTGTTTGTTGTCCGAATTCGATAATTCCGAAAGTCATAAATACGAATTGTTTGTTGTCCGAATTCGATAATATAAATTAAAAAATAGGAAAGTTATGAGTATAAGTTATGAGTATGAGAGCAAATAATATTTTAGGTAATAAATTATGTATTATATAGGTTGGGTGATAGTAAGTATATTTTATTTATTTTGTGTGGTTTATTTTCAATACTTCGAATAAACTGATAAAATTGTCGTAAAAGTCTTGCTAGCTAGCATGAGGAGCGTAGGCCGAAGGTAGGCGGCGGAGGGACGACGACATTTGTGACAGAAAATGGGTGTGTAATGTAAAATGCGAGCATAGCGAGCGCGCGTCATGGAGTCGTAGCAGGTTCTAAATTTGCTTATATATCAAAAAGGGTGCGTCCTATCGCAAAAATAATGAAAAATTTGTCCGCTTTTGTAAACGCACTGCCGCGTAATTCTCAACATGTAGGTAAAAAATAAATAAAAAGGAGAAATGATTTTTAATGTTTAATCAATAAGTCGGACTAATGAAATTCGGTATTTTGAGAATAGTAATTATGAACGTTCGGTATATCGAAATTTCGGAATTATGAAAATAGGATGAATGAAAAATCGGAATTTTGAATCATTCGGAATTATGAAAATCGGAATTGTGACTTTCGGAATTTTGTTTTTCGGAATTATGTAGATGTAGTGTACCCGTTTCTGTCACTATCGCACAACTGTCAAACTGCAAGTGCGAATAAGAGACTGGAACAAGTCTAAATGCTTATTACATTTGCCTAAGTTTAGGTATCTTAATGCTCTAAAGCTCGTGCTAAGTTACGTTTATAAATCTCATTCTACGGAATTACCTACATAGGTGGCTAGTGTAGGTACCTAATATTTCTTAAGCCTACGTTGTTTCTAGAACGGCATTAATTGCGTACGTAGATACTCCTCGTTGGTATATTAAATCAATTTCTTAACCTACCATCATAGTCCTTCCTACCTACGTAGGTACTTACATCAGCCACGTTCCGACTGTCAATAGCCTTGCTCGTCAATCTGTACATGGCAACACACTTTCCGTGAGTGCCAATCGTCGACAAATCCGATATATATGTCCTTTCCGATCTACCTTTCTGATTAGGTACAAAACGACCCGATTCTATAAAATTTAAGACATTTAAAATAAATACACCCTACATACAGGTTCAAAAGCCGCGCCGGGGCATGTCGGCAACTTTCTCCAACCGATCCATAGTCACACTAAATTCCCACAACATACGCGTTCAGTTGGCATGCCGCCGACATACCTTTGGTTTTGTCCATGACTTTGGTGTGTAAACTTCTTAGTATTGACAAACAAGAGCGGATTAAACATGCAGTCATGTATGAACCACGTGCACACGTAGCTCATGATTTCCCTTTCAGCATAATCAGTCTATAATGTTTTAACTGGTGGGACACGGGCCTCCTCTTCCGTCAGAAGGAGGTAAGATTCCCCTTGCGGAGGATTAAAAATCGTATGAGGTGAAATAACTTCAGAGAGCTACTTTCAGTAGGGCCAATTTAATAGATCACATTTGACATCTGTCAGTTCAAAGTAAAGGTTACTTTCTTTTGTCATTAATACAATAAATATGTAATCGTAATTGAAAAAAGTTAAGCAATTGTGCAGTTCTAACTTCGAAAAAATAAATAACATAAAAGGTGTAAAACACCTCTTAACGAAGCCGAAAGGCACTTGTTCTCCCCGTCATTGCGATATTTTTTTTGTTCTACACCATACCCGGGAACCTTTTAGTTACGGAGATATTGGGGGTCAAAGTTCCAACTTTTTGACAAGTTTTTTTTTTTAATGTTAGTTTTTAATGTAAGATTTTTACTTTAAACATCTCCACGACCCCCGTACTATTCAATCCATCCATCAGCACAATGTTTTGAGTGCGTTACATTGAGTTCTACCACAAAACATGATTTTTCACCCCAAAAAGAAAGTTGATTCCCAGCAAAAAGTTACTTAGTTTGATGTACAGACTGCTTGGTTGACGGCTTCGTGATGAGGTCTTTTACACCCTGTATATAATAGCCAGCCGTTACAAGGATACGTTGTTGTATTTTGATGAAGTGTCAAATGTTATCTATTAAATTGGCCCTACTGTAAATACATTTGCACAGCTTAATTTTTTTTTTCGTTTTTCTTTATAGTAGTTAGGGTGAAAGCGCCGAGGCAGCTCTCTTACGCTTTTTGCAATTTGCAGGTCAGTGTCAGGTTGCATGTTGATGAAAAATGAGTCGCGCAAGTAACACGTACGTACTTAGTAGTAGAGAAATAAACCATTAAAATCTTCAATACAAGCAACAATTGCAATTGCAAAAAACCTAATAAAATTTGAATTTCGCGGGCTACTCTTGCGCTTCCGCCTTTAATATGAGGGAATTAAGACGCATACCCATATCGACGTGAGGTAGCATTGCATCACATAAAGCAATACAATGCGTGCCATCTTCAGCGATTGCGCTATCTAATAGGTCAATATGAAAATCTGCATCGTAAACACCTTCCTGCAATAGAATTATGTAATTGGTTTAAGATAATTTATTTCTCTCAAAAATAATACGGGACTAAGCATTTATCACTCCTATGAAAAAAAAACCTGATAATTATTGAGTTAAGCGATGGTTACAACCTTACAACAGAATAACACTAAAATTAAATTGCCAAAAAATAAAACCGACTTCAAAAACACAACAACAGGAAAAATATTTTTAGTTTCAGAAGTCGGTGACTTCTATGTGTTTGATTCTGTTTTTTTTGCCACCGACTTCTGAAGCTAAAGTTATTTTTCACTTTGTTGTGTGTTTGAAGTCGGTTTTATTTTTTGCAATAAAGTTTTTCATTTAGTTGTAATATCCTATACAAATATTAGCTATACATTTATTAAGTATAACATAACATCACGCCTGTAATCCCCGAAGGGTTGTGCTGAGGTGTACCCAATAGTACCTTCACCCACATTTCGCCAGTTATGTTTAAGTCCCATGTAATAGGGGGCGAGTGCGGGCGCATATCTAGACTCCGTGGCTGCTACTGAGAAATTCCTAATGGAAAAACCCAATAACACTTTGCCCGATCTGGAAATCGAACCCAGGACCTCATGCTCAGTAGTCGCCACCACTATACTAACGAGGCAGTTATTTATTTTATATTGTTAACTGGTCATGGTAATAGGCTTATTAGGCTTATCCCCAGTAAAATGGAATCTAACATACATAGCTGTCGAAACGTGGGTGTAATGTACACATCTGCGTACCCCCTCAGAGCGTACGAGCGTGCGTGATGTTATGTTATGATGTTGTGAAAATACTAAGCATCAAAGCGATTGAAGCAATCACGACCGATTTGATGTCTATAATTGAAGAGTTCCATTGTATATCTCCGAAGATCACCATCAGATCGTCACGAGATTTAAACGGGACCGCGAAGTAAAAGAATCATCGAAATCGGTTCACAATTGGCGAAGATATCGCTGAACATACCCACAAAAAAATAAAACATATTAACTTCCTCTTTTTGGAAGTCGGTTAAAAAAGCAGCGGAACATTGTCATTTGAAATGTTATTCATAGTACACAAATTCCTTACCAGTACATATTCAGGAGTTTTATTCAACATAGTAGCTGCATTTTCAAGTAGAAATCTGTGGTGTTGCCTGACACCACCAACTCGACTGCCTCGAGCTTCTTTGGCTTTAGACTACGAACGGAAACTTTTTTAATTTGGGTTTAAGGGTTTATTTTATAAGAATGACGTACCTATATAGGTAACAGAAGAAAATAAATCTAATTATTCAGTTTATTTACTTGCTTGTCTGTATATGACTCATGAGCTTGTGTCAATGTGCTCAAAGATACTCTGCTTCTCTTCTGAATACCCAGTAGGCGAGAGCTGACATCCAATATGGCTCCCAGAGCTGATCTATCAACCTCAAGGAGTTCATCATAGCACGATGTACTCGCTTGTTCGGATTGCCTTCCTGACAGTCTCCCAAGAGACTCAAATGAATGCAGAGATAATAATTGAACCTTAGAATCTTTTACGGCAATCTGAGAGGCCTCTGTATTTGCCTCTGGCAAACTTTCGTCCTCTATATCAGACATTAATTTGTTTATAATGCAACTATTTTCATTCGAAACTAATAAACACCAGCTGTGGTAAATTAGTTGCTTCACACAAGCTTTAATAATTTCACAAACAATTGTTTTAACCAAACCGTTATGATTTGTTATTCGAATTTTAAAATGTAGTGGGAAAGCTTTGTTTTAATGCATGGACCTGATAAGTACCTACTAAGTTCAACTGGAACGCGGACGATCGCGTTGGCGAAGGCTCTTGGCTCTCGGCCAACGTGTACTAGTACTCAATGCTGTTTTTCTAGACTCATGAAAGGAAAGTTGATGCTACCCGTGAACACCGATCACCGATCACACGTTGGCCGAGTATTGCCTTTGAAATTTCGTTTTAGCAATTTGCGTAAGGTGAGTCACAGTGGCCAACGTTTTTTGTTATCAGCATGTCTAAAAATAAACAGAATCTGTTTTTACTTGTATTGTCTATCGGGCTGGTGTCCGCAACTCCACGTCAAAGCGCGTGTTTTGCGTGCGGGTGGGAAACTATTCGATCCATCCCAATTCCCCGAGAAAGGCCAGCAGCGCCCCATGTTGCTGCTTTTTTCCTATCTTTAAAAATGATTGAGTTAAATGTTAAAGTATGGCCTTCGAGTGTCACAGCGCGGTCCGCGTATAATTTTAACTAATTAATTTAATTTTATGGCCGGAGATCGCACAGAATAGAGAGGTAAGGAAGAAGAAAGGGGAGGCCTTTGCCCAGCAGTGGGACACAAAGTAGGCCAACAAAAAAAAAATAACAATAACACTCCTCGTTAGGACCCGCATTGCGAGGAATTTCCTACCTCTGGAGCCCTTAACACCGGTAGCGGCGGTAGCTTGCACCCTGCTCCCGACACCGGCGGACCACAATTTTTTAGGGTTCTGTACCCAAAGGGTAAAAATGGGACCCTATGACTAAGACTCCATCCACTGTCCGTCTGTCCGTATGTCTGTCACCAGGCTGTATCTCACTAACCGTGATAGCTAGACAGTTGAAATTTTCACAGATGATTTATTTTTTGCCGCTATAACAACAAATACTAAAAACAGAATGAAATAAATATTTTTTATTTATACAACCAACACACAACAACACAACAAACGTGATTTTTTTACGTGGTTTGTCTAATGTTGTATAGATAATGAATGGTACGGAACCCTTCGTGTGCGAGTCCGACCCGCACTTGGCCGGTTATTTAAATCGTCTTTGTGTATAATATAAAAATACTAGCGGACGTCACGAGGTTTCACCTGCGTAGTTCCCGTTCCCGTGGGGGTTCACGGGGATAAAAATATAGCTTGTTACTCGCTGATAATGTAACTATCCATTGCTGAAAGAATTTTTCAAATCGGTCCAGTAATTTTTAAGTTTTTTCGTTACAGTCATACAAAAATACAAATCTTTCCTCTTTAAAATATCTATTAGTTTATATGACAAATAAAAACGAAACAGGTGTTTACGACATGGAAAGACCGTTACAAAATGTTTAAGCATGCATTGGCACAAAGGTTCTTTGAAAAGATTACAATATACAGTCATTCACCAAACGGATGACAAGTGGAGCATATTTTATTCTGGCGCTTCAATGACATCCAGCGGCCCGGAGGGCGACGTTGTCACATTCTACTAGGTGCTTATTAGTTCCATGGCTGTACTCTTTATCTTTTTTATTGTACCTAGTAGTTCCATGGACCCGACTGACAGTCCAGTGACATACTCACTAGGGATGCGCGATACTTGCATTTGGGTCGATCCAAATCGTTACTAAGCAATCCAATTCTAGGATCATATCGTAAATACCTTTAGGATGCACAGTTACACACTAAACGCATAGTACATTTTGTATCGATAACAAAAAAAAAACGATCTATGGTAGCCGGTAGGTTAGGTATACCTAGTATCAGCTGTCGATGGCGCAGCTGTCAACACGCACTGCTATCATAATATAGAACATGAACATTTCTAGCTATAGCTCGATTCAAACGTAATTCAAAAGTGGTTTGGAACATCAAACGTGGTCGTAGAAAACCAATTTTCGTAAAAAAAAATTACGTTCTACAAACACGAAATTATTTCAGAATTACCTCCTCATAATTAGAAAAATTCGTACGGTTTTAGAACCAAAATATCCCATCAACTATTGACTCGAGGAAAAAAGTGTTTTCCGAACCTCGATGTCATCTTTCAAGAGCTGTCAATTGAGATCCCACACAGTTATCTAGATTGAAATATTTTTACAACCCATAATTACGTTTAATCGGAGCCGTTCACGGCTAAAGAAGACGCTTACGCCTCGGAGTAAAATAGCTGTGACATATGGACGGATATATGGATTTTAACCGTTTGGCTACGGAACCATAATAAAACAAGTATTCTGAAAATTCTTCAAATTGATCCAAAAATCGAAGTGCCACATCATGTTGTATCGGTACTGTAAAGATGTGTATGATCGTGCATCACTAACGCTTTCTGCAAAAAAAAAAGCAATATCTGACATTTCTGACAATGACAGCCTTTGACTTTGACATAAGCTCGCGGGAAAAGATTGTTTTGTTTTGAAGCTAAGGTTCCTTTTAAAACTTACGAAATAACCCATATTATGCGTCGCAACTGGAGAGGTCGCTATCGAAACAACTGGTATCGTGGTCGAAACAATCAGAATAATGGTTCAGACAATCAAAGTTTAGATAATTCAACGAGTGCTCACCGGGTATCGAGTACTGCAGGATCTTCAAGAGCACCAGCTAATCAACTGCCCACTGTTCTCCCCATTAATGATAACAACAATATTTGGAAGCTATATTTTCCTAATGAAGGTCAGAAAATTATTCTATGAAGTAAAAGGAAGTTTGAAATTAGTGTCCAAACAGTAATAAGTGAAAAATTGTTTATGGTAGGTCTGTGTGTGTATAATATACTTCTATTTCAGAACAACAAGGGAACTTAGAGTTATCAAGTCATATTAACTATTTCAAGAAGTTTATTCAGGAAAACAAAAACTTATTTGATTTGGAAAAAATTGATCAAACTCGCAGTGTGCCTTTAGATGTCAACAATTTAGTAAATGATACCGAGTTTATCAGAAGCTGGCCTAGTTTTAATACAGAATTGTTTGAATATCCTGATAAAACCTTAAGGCTTCTAGAGTATAGTTTGCATGAGGTAAGTTTTGGTGTTTTTGTATTCCATGCAGTCATTAGTTTATCGCTAATTGAAAAGTAAAATAATGAAATAAAAACAGCTTTACGTATTTGACAGTCTGTGTAAGTGGTTATAACACTAAATATTAATTGAAACAGACATTAATTTCATAAGGTATCAATTACTTTACTTTACGATAAATTAGGCAATTAGATAACCAAAGCTGAGGTTTAAATTAAATATATTTTTGAATAGACACACTAGTACAGTCAAGATTTTCTGGTACAACACCCACTATATAGCTAGGTAAAAACTAGTATTAAAATATTTTTCATTGCAGACTCTTAAGTTTGAATCCAAGATAAAAGTAAGAATACTTAACCATCAGCCAGTAATTCCCATTGCTAATTTAAAAGTTAACTACTTTGGTGAGTAAAACTTTTATTTAATATATTATTGTAAGACCTAATGTGGACTAAGTTTTAATAATTCATATCAGATCAATTTAGCCTTCTAAGCTTCTTAGGGAGTTGATGTCAATCTCAATTGAGGCAGCTCAGAACTTTAGCTATCTTATTGCACAGTAGCCTTCATTCACATCAGAACCTTAACGTGGCCTAGTATAGCACCGAATTTCAATGGAATAAGAGGTCTGATAAATTAAACTGGATTTTTTATGTGTTGTTAACTCAACAATAATATTCAGCTAGCTCTATCTAAGCTGCTTACAAAAAATATATTGCATATCGTCGTTGCGACTTTCAGACCTCAAATGTGGCACTTTTATCAAGTGGCAAAATATTTTTTTTACACCAGATTTTTTCAAATTTGGAAGCTCTATCGAATGCAATAACTCTTATGTGTATACGACGATTTAATCGTCATTTGTTGACCAATTTCAAGATCTACAATGTGCTTCCTAATAAAATGTTGGTGCTTAAAAACGTATGTGTCAATGTACACATTCGAGTTTTTAGTTCTATGTCATCCTCGGGGCCTAGCAATTATTAGATCAAAACATCTTATGTGCATCAGGACGAGAAAGGCTGGTATTTTTTTTTATTATTTGCCTAGTGTCACTTTAGAGTTTAACCAATAATATCACGGGGACGAGCGAGACAGATAAGTCGTGTGATTATTCTCCAATCGTAGATGATAGATGTCGGTCGTTTTAGGTATTTAATGCATTTTGTCAGTGCGTTGCAGGCTTGCAGTAATTCGCGTCGCGTAGAATGAAACTTTTTTTTTTTTCAATTTGTGAGGGTAACAACATAAAAAATTAGTAAATCGCTCTGTCCAAGTGAGATTGAGTTAGGTATTAGCTAATCAACAAAATACAGGTGTTTCTGACTCAAGTAGTTTTTATGATTTTGGGGAACCTCCAGGGTATGATATCAGAGTCCTGAAGAGCTGTGCTCCAGAGTTGTCTCCTGTCTTAACGCGCTTGATTCGCCCCTCTTTAAAAACCGGTGTGGTGCCGGAGTCCTGGAAGCTGGCTTATGTGCAGCCAGTGCCCAAAAAAGGTAATGGCATGGTTACCTTTTTGGGCCTGCCTACAATTCCTGTCAACTATAGACCAATCGCCATAACCTCCATACTTTGCAAAGTGATGGAAAGGGTACTTAACAATAACCAGCTAGCATACCTCCAAAGCAATGAGCTCCTCATTGAACACCTCTATTCATGTTTATGTTACGCATTGCTGGGGCAAGGCCATTGAGAAACATGGCGAAGCCCTTGCTGTGTCCCTTGACATCTCAAAGGCTTTTGACAGGGTCTGGCACGCTAGTCTGTTGGGTAAGGGTCTTTACACTGATTCAGCTATATTCAGCTTTTGCCCATAGAAAACAACGATTTTGTATGAGACGCGTACGCGTCCGTCTGTTCTTTCTGCTGCACATCAACGACCTGCTACAGCTTGGTACAATCGAGTACGCAGACGACAGCACAGTCGCAGAAAGATACCTGTCCAGTGCAAGAGCCAGCATAGAGGAAACAGTTACTCTTAGAGAGGCGGAGCGAATGAAATCTTGTCTCCCAGAGGGGTGACGACAATCTGGTCAAATTCAATGCTCAGAAAACGCAGGTCTGTTTCTTTACTGCTAAAAGAAGCCAGTTCCAGTTGACTCCCACTTTCCGAGATGCGTCTGTATCAGTTACCGACCGCCTTCAGCTTTTGGGCATGGAGTTGACATCGGATCTCAACTTCGGCTCGGCCATTGAGTCAAAAGCTCAGACCGCAACTAAGAAGCTGGGCATCTTGAATAAGGTGAGGCGATAATTCACATCTGGACAGCTTTTAAGTTTAAAGCACAAGTCCGTAGCTGTATGGAGTATTGCCGTCACTTATGGGATGGCTCAGCAAAATACCAGCTTGACTCGGTGGAACGCAGAGCTAAAAGACTCATAGATGAGACGATGGTAGCTTCGCTTCACAGCCTAGCTCATCGGCGTAATGTTGCCTGCTTGTCGGTCTTCTACAGACTGTACTTCGGACCATCCGCACTTGGTGGATATCCCGACGAGTCGTACTTAGCGCTTCCCCTCCACGTTCATTATGCGCTCTGCCAAAGTGTTGAACTGTCTGCCTGCATCTGTGTTCCCACCCACATTTAACCCGCCTGCCTTCCACGCACGGGGCACGCTCGTTCCATCATAAACCTCATCCATCGCATTCCATTAGGCGTGATCGAGGTCAATAGCAGGCTCATTTTGTAACAATAAAAAAAAACCTATCATAAGTGATTCAGTGTTTTCTGAGAAATAAATATATTTACTAGCTGTTGCCCGCGGCTTCGCCCGCGTGTAGGTTGGTAACTGTCCCACTGGATCATACTAAAGGGATAAATAGTGTGCTACATGTTAATCCAGGTTATAAACTATCTGTGTGCCAAATTTCTTAATCATCACAATTATTATCATCACAATCACCGTCACTATCACGACCACCATCATTATTACAATCATTATCTCAATCACCATCACAATCACCATCACAATCACAATCACCATCACAATCACCATCATAATCACCATCACCATCACAATCACTATTATTATTATCATTATCACAATCATTATCATCGTAATCACAAACATTGGCATCGTAATCACAACCATTATCATCGTAATCACAATCATTAATATCACAATCTCCATCCTCATTATCACAATCATTATCATCACAATCACCATCACTGTCACAATTACCATCACAATCACCATCACTATCACAGTCACAATCACTATCACAATAAACATCACCATCGCTATCACCATCACAATCACCGTCACTATCACAATCACCAACACAATCACAATCACGATAATCGTTATCACAATCATCATCATCGTTATCACAATCATCACAATAAATCAACAATAACCCTGTGGTTATTGTGTGTGGTTCCGCCATCTTCTGGATCTCAAAATAAATGCCATTTTCGTAATCAGCACCAATGATAATCGCGGTATCGACACCCATACTGATTTTTAGACATTTCAACCCCATCACACCCCAGCAGGGAATGATGGTATTTCAGGTCCACCACATTACATCTTAAAATCCTTGTTTTAGTAATACACCCGACCCCATACACCATACAAACAATACCCATGTTGATTTTCAGACTTTGTTACCCCCTTTAGGGGTTGAATTCTGAAAAAACCTGAAACACAAATGCTAACTCATTTATCGATACGAGTACTCCTGTGAAGTTTCGAATAAAACAGTCTAACTAATCATATTTCCCCTTACAAATTTTGGAACCCCGTTTCACCCCCTTATGGGCTCAATTTTGAAAAATTCATTCTTAGTGCACCCCTATACCACATAAGGAACTTACTTGCCATATTTGGAATCTGTAGACCCAGTGGTTTAGGCTGTGCATTGATTTTTAGACTTTGTCACCCCATTTCCCCCTAGTATGAGTTGAATTTTGAAAAAATCTGAAACCCGTTTCTACTCATTTATCAATAGGAGCACTCCTGTGAAGTTTCGAATAAAATAGTCTAACTAATATTGTTTCCCCATACAAACTTTGGAGCCCCGTTTAAATCCCTTAGGGGCTGAATTTTAAAAAATATTTTCTTAGTGCACCCCTAGACCACATAAGGAACCTACTTGCTAAATTTGGAATCTGTAGACCCAGCGGTTTGGGCTGTGCGTTGATATGTGAGCCAGTCAGTTTCTTCTTTTATATATTTAGATTTCAATAAAACTAGTTTTTTTTTTTTTTTTTTTTCTGATGTGAGACGTAAAGCGCAGCGAAAATCTCCTACGTGTTAACTAAAACGGTTTTTTTACTTTTTACTATGATACTACTTTTCATTCCAACTAACAATAGCAAACTAAAATGCAGGAAATCATATGGCTGATACCTATATTTTTTATTGTAGTTGGTTTCATACTATTTTTTTCAGTAGACGGTTTTTATCGATTTTCTTCTAAATTTGAATTTTACACAAAAGAGGTCCTATGGTCGCAACGACGATATTGCATTTTATCTATTAAAATTATTCTTTTTAGGTTATTCTTTTTAAATGTAATTTTTTAATTAGGTACTTATAATATTAATACGAGTCATGTGTACAGTTTCTGGATCCAAAATGATTGGCACATCAAAATTAAACACTGGTCAATTTTATTGACGTGATTAGTTGTTGATAATTTAATCAGCATTTAATTTTGATTCAATTATTTTCACTTTCGAAACAGGATATCTCAGCTATAATTTGGCAACATCTCACAGGCAATATTTTGTGTGATGTGAATATAAAGTAACAGTTATTTATTTTAGGCAAACTAGTGACAATCAAGGGTACGGTTATAAGGGTAGGAAGCGTGGGTCTGATTTGCACATCTATGGCATTTGAGTGTTCTAACTGCCACAATCTTCAAGCTGTTGTACAACCTCAGGGTGTATTTACGGGTATGTGACTCTAGTTGAACTATTACAATTATTTACCAGTAGGCCTATTACGTATCTTTCTGATATCCAGTGACTATCAAGCTTCGGTTGTACACCGAACTTTGATGACAACCGAGAATGTCATAATATTGCACTGAGTGGATATCACTTTACGGTGACTAACAGCCCGGGTACGGTGTAACGTTTTTTACGAAAGGACAACAAATTGATGACAACTGAGTTTGAAGTGGTCAAACTCAGTTGTAATCAATTTGTTGTCCACTATGCTTACATAATCGAAATAATATAAGTATCGATACGAAAGCGTCCGTCAAAATGAGTTACGGTGACTATCAGCCCCGATGACAACCAATGACGTCATATTTGATCGCGACTGGTCATACTTAATACGAAACTAACCTTTTGACAGTTAATTGATGGACACTGAGCCCAGTTACTATCATTTCGAGCTGTCAATAGAGATACGTAATAGCTCTACTGGTCAATTTTATTTGTTGTTGATAGAAATCCGGTTTTTCCCGGGTTTTACTATGGGACCAAAATTGGGTCTCGCATGCCCTAAATGAGTAATCTTAAATGATTCCAGCTCCTACAACATGTCAAAGTTGTCATGGCGGGGCTAAGTTTGAACCCTTGCAGTCATCACCATTCACCAACACAACAGACTGGCAAGTTGCTAAAATACAGGAAATTCAGTCACAGGTTATTGTTGAATATAATAAATATGTATATATGTTTTTATGTGGAGACCGCATATCGGCAAGCGAACATTAATTGTGGACGCCCGGAGATTGATGTACAGACGCCAACACAAATCAAGCTACCTGAAACTGTAAAATTTTCTCAATCAACCTTGAACCAAATGCTTTACCGATAAAATTGAAAATCTATTAAAGATATTTGACAGATTGTAGTAGCTTGATGTGCTGCCGTCTGTACCGACGACCTTGGAAAAGTGGCTGAGACAAATGGATGCGGAAACCGGAGGGTAGGGTGGTCTGGCGCAGTTTGAGAGACGCCTATGTCCAGCAGTGGCCTGGAACCGTATATTTTAATTTATATTAACGGAAAAATATTTCCTGGAAAAAGACTTGGTGAGGTCTTTTTCCTGCAGTGCAGTGGAACAGTTTACCTACCAGTATAGTAAAAACAAAACAGTTTTTCAATATCATTTTTGCTCGAGTGAGTGAGAGCCTTCAAGGTATCAAATTATTTTTTTCATGTCAGAGTCTATCTGGAACCATACCAAGAAGTGTAGAGATAGAACTACAAAGTGATCTGGTTGGCGCTGCTTGTCCTGGAGATGTGCTGTCTGTCACGGGAATTGTACAGGTATTGAATTATTCATGCAGCAATCTGCTACTTAAGGTGACACATCACTCGGGCTCGAACTCATTGGTGGGCGTGGCCAAAAAGCACGCTGTCTCACCTGGCATCGTGCCCGACAGAGATAGTATCAGTGATGAGCAGTTAAGCGCTAGTCTTCACGCGCGTCTAGTTCGTACGCACACACTCAGTGTTCCGAACCGTTCCGAACAAAAACGAAGTTATATAATACTTTCGTCTGACCTTTTATTTAAATGCGCTAAAAAGAATAAAATAAACTTTTTCTTTAAAACTTTTACTATCAACTTATAACGTCATGGTCACTACACAATTCGCGAGATTAGTGGCAACAATAATATTGTATAACTATATTGTTTGTTATTGTTGGCCTGGGGTCACCATGTCCTGGACGCTTTCCGCCAGGTCTGCTAATCCCTCGAGAGAAATAAATGGCTGTCAAGCCAGCAGAGTCTGGACGTTGGTCGGCAGGCAACTGATTTATGTTTTCATCGTGGTACTGTGGATTTCCTTGGCCTGATAAAGTTTAGGATTTCCTTTTCAGGGCGTATCAAGTCGGGGTCACCAATTTAGTGGTTGTTGTACACTATCTAAACTAAATTAAAAAATTTCATAATTCTATATAAATTTAATCAACACAAGACAGAGATGTGACAGATCAGAAGAAAAGTAAAAATTATATCGTGAAGGTTTTATGTATATAAAGTTTCTAAATAAGTAGGTCGCTACACCATATTATAGGGTGTGCGTTTCGATGGCGCGACCATGGTGTTTTTTTTTTAAATAACTATGCCATGATTTTGTAAAAATATGTATGCATGTGGTTCAAATTTCCCAAAACCTTAAATTTGTCAAAGTTATGGTTAAAAAGTTATAAGGGTTTGAACGTGGCCACGCCATCGAAACGCGGAGAACCGCGCGGCCACGGAAATCTTAAAAACTAAGCGTTGCAGAGACCTGAAATTTATGTAAATAACAGATTGAATTTGTAAAAAAAATATAAAAAATCCTAGGTTTATATTTTAGGAGCATACGTACGGTATCGCTTATAACCTTTAAAATGTTCTGAATGTGAAATTTAAAATTGAAATTAATTAATTTAATTTTAAATATTTTTTTTTACAAAATCTTGCCATAGTTAAAAAAAAAAAAATGCCGTGGTCGCGCCATCGAAACACACACATTATAGGAGTGCAATAAAAATGCACAGGCCCTTCAACTTCAGCGAAAAACAAATGACACGTCACTGACGTCATGCATGAAATGAAAAGGACAGAAATATAGGTCTTGTTCTTCTATCAAACGAAGGACATGTCAATATCGCGTGTCCCCCTCCCGCACCGCACCGGGGGAAACATTCAGTGAGATGCACGAAAATTCATAGTAAAAGGCGCGCGTAAAAAAATATGAAAAAGCTTTTGGGAAATCGAATTTTATGAAAAAACCACTGCATAAATCATTATCAAATAAAATTTATTGAATTCTTCGATAATTGTGCTGTGTCGGTACGGACTTTGTTTTGGAAATTTGACACTTCTTTTATTACTAATTTTCGCCCAAAGTTACGTTAAAATTGGCAATAAAAATGAATCTTTGGTAGCTCGTAAGTTTTGAAGGGCTTTTTATTTTACTATTTTGATTCCGTACAGACACAATTAATAATGAGACAAAACGATATCATGTTTAACTTTAGATGTACCATGTCAAACAGTGGAGTAATAGCCCCCCGAAATTTGTATGGAAAATATGTTGCGCAGTTCAACCTTAAGCTGTCATAATGTTGAGATTACCTTTCAATGTTACCACATTGTAGCCAATGATTGAGCAAAGAAGTGATTTATTTCAGTGATTTATTATTTTCTATAATTAACAGCGATCTAACCTTTACCTACTGTATAAATAGATATTGATATTAAAAATGCGCTGCCTATCTGTCTGTTATATTTTCGCGCCTTAACGGCTGAACGGATTTCGATAAAAAGGAAAAGCCGATTTGTCCCCAGTGCTGTATCAACTATCAAGTTGTCGTATACAAGGTTGATTTCAGAAATCCAACGTTTTCTTTAATTAAACGCTCTAGCTACAGGAAAACCGTGTCAGGAGACGTCAGCATTTACAGATTCTGGAAAAAGTCTACTCGCGCGCACTGGCGTTCGACCCTTAAGAACACAGTAATAAGGGCCAAAATTGATCGAACGTCAGTGAGCGCGAGTACACTTTTTACCTGTTGGTCAGCAAGAAAATGGTCAATTTTAACAAAAACTTTTTTGACAAACTCCTGAAAGTTATTATATTATTTATCTTTTCTTTTAGGTGCGTGGTGAAAGCAAAGGCGGCGAGGACGGAAAACGAGCAGCAAGGCTATTACAACTTTATATTGAAGCTGTATCAATTCACAGTCACAGAAATTTGAGCAATCCAACTTTATCTTTCACATTGAAAGATTATTATGCCATCCAGGTAATACAAATTACCACGTTACCTTAGCTCAATATTAGCAATAATCAATTATTTAACAAGTAAAATGACATCACGTCTGTGATCCACAGTAGAGCTGTAAGTACCTAATAGTACACCCATATGTCGCCAGTTATTTTGTAAACCCCGTGTAATGGGCGAGCATATTGCCATCAACCGGGCACAAATCCAGACTCCATGGCTGCTACGGAAAAAAATCCTGACGGAAACACCTATTAATACTTTGCATGACTTGGAAATCGAACCCAGGGCCTCATGCCCGGCAGTGGCGCTTGCGACCGACCAATAACGCAGTCAGTAACCATTTATACCTATAAGTAGGTACATGTTCTATGCCTTTTCTCTTTCAGGAAATACATGCTTCAGAAGATGTTTTCCGATTACTCGTCCACTCTCTTTGTCCCACAATCTTCGGCCATGAGGCAGTGAAAGCAGGGCTAATACTTGGTCTTATGGGTGGTACTGAACTGGACAATGGTCCCAGGTCCCAGCCCCACGTATTGATTGTGGGGGACCCCGGACTTGGGAAGTCACAGTTACTGCAAGCTGCTGCTCATGCTGCGCCAAGAGGTAAGATGATTGCCAAAAAAAATATAGCCAAGAGATAGTCAGATTTACGTGTGGAGTTACATCATAACATCAAGCCTATAACTCACGAAAGATTAGGCAGTGGTGTACCTAGCTTACACGGTTTAAAAATAAAAACTTATACTCTACTGTCACTTACGTGATTGTTCATTATTTTGAGCTCCCCAGAAGCTCAAATTAATGAACAATCACGGAAGATATCCCGTATATGGCAGTATAAGTTTACCTACTAGTTCCCACATTTTCCCAGGCGGCGAGCCTTTTGTCTTCAACCGGGCACAAGTCCAGCCTTGGCTGCTATTGAGAAATGCCACATAACAATTTGCCCGAAATCGAACCCGGTATCCCAAACTCAGCAGTGGCGAATGATGTTTCTTTAGAAAATAATCTTTACTTACTCTCATCAAAATCTTTCAGGTGTGTACGTTTGCGGCGCTTCTGCCTCCGCGGGCGGTCTCACAGTAGCGTTAGGTCGAGAAGCGGGAGGAGACTTCGCCCTTGAGGCAGGCGCGCTGGTCCTAGCCGACAAAGGCGTGTGTTGTATAGATGAACTTGATAAGGTAGTTTTTCTAAACTTCTAAATTAATATTATAAAAAATTGATTTTTTGTTTGTTTGTTTCGATTTAACTCAAGAACTACTCAATTGATTTTAAAAATCCTTTCACCATTAGAAAGCTACATCTTTATCAAGTACCAAAGGCCATAAATTATATTGATATCATGCAGATTAGCAGAGCTATCACAATTTTCGCGGGCGAAGTGCTAGTCTATACTATCTATAATAATATTATAAGAGGAAAGATTTGATTTTTTGTTTGTTACTATTTAAACTATTTGACAGATTTTAAAAATTCTTTCATCATTAGAAAGAAAGTTTAGTCTTTACTGAGTAACATAGGCTATATTTTATCCCCGTACTCCCACGGGAACGGGAACTACGCGGGGTGACGTCCGCTAGTATATAATATTCTAGATATATTGCTAGCTTCTCTATCAATATTGTCGGCTTCTTTATCATCTAAGGGCAATATAAGCATGATGATGTTTTGAGATACGAGTGTTTCAGCCAATCGAGCTGTTTTCTAAATACACTGAAGATAATTTAATTTTTACTATTGACATTAATAACAATGATAGAGTTGTATCTGCACGACATGGCACTATGTCGCAGATGCCGGCCCACCACAGCAGCCTGCTGGAGGCCATGGAGCAGCGGCGCGTGAGCGTGGCCAAGGGCGGCGTGGTGTGCAGCCTGGCCGCGCGCGCCGCCGTGCTGGCCGCCGCCAACCCCGCCCAGGGCAGCTACAACAGGTGAACGCACACTGGTCTGCGCCGAAGAAAACGTTCTATCATAAGTATAACGTTATTAATTCGTCCGATTCGACGTGGATACCTGTGCGAGGTCACATAGGACTTCATACAAGTAATTCTAAAATTCGATTCTTTCGGCTCTTTCGCTTCCTTCTGCTCTGATAAGTGTGCATTTACCTTAAAGGTTACACGACTCCGCTCCCACCCGACAAAAATGATATATTTCAAATATGGTCTTTAGATATACTTTACATTGGCATTGACGGTGGTAAGCCCGCTCACAGCCAGCTGTCTGCTAATGTTGCACATGAAAAGTATATCTATTGAGCAATACATAAAGCCCATATTCGAATTATATTCTTTTTGCCGGCCGGGAACGAAGTCATTTATATGGGTTAAGACCTTTAGCCCGCGCCTACTTTCTACATTCAGGGTTATCCATACATTTAACCGACCACCTGAGCCACAGATTATGCCCGGCAGCTTGGGCGTATGAAAAAAAAAATGAAATGATCTGAATTTTGCACACTATACCAAGTGCAAAAAACATATTTTAACTAAATACTTTCTTTTTTAATTTTTAGATCTAAAACTGTCGCAGAGAACCTAAAACTAAATTCCGCACTGCTCTCAAGATTTGATTTAGTTTTTATTCTTTTGGACCAACCAGATGAGGTAAGTTCTAAAATTTATAAAATTAATATGCATGCATTTGTCATCATCTCGGCGAATTTAAAAGGTTTTTGTAAAAAGGCTTGGAAGATTTTTGTATGAAGCGTGGCCGGATTAACTTCCGCCATTTAGTTTTTTTTTTAAAGTAGCGGCCACGCATTAGACCTATATTAATCAATAGCTGGCATTAATACATACAAGTTTTGTCGAAGACAAAATGTTCTAAAGACTCGTGTCCGTTAGGAGACACAGTGAGGCAATCAGTAGGTACACTCATTGTCCTCAAAAACATAAATATAGAATTAATATCATGTACTTATTTATGTTTAGGATTTGAACGTTAAAAATAGGTACTTATTCATATTGTTTCAGAAAATGGACGCGATGTTATCGGAACACGTGTTAGCACTGCATTCAGGCCAGAGAGGAAAACATTCAACGAAAACCAGTAACCTAAACGCCAGTATAAATACAAGCCAGTGTGAAAACGAAATTTCGCTTTGGTAATTTTTAATGGATTTTTAAATTACTTTTCAGAGTACTATTGAAGCATTTAAATTGCGTTTTCAAATGAATTTCAGAAACATAAAACCCTAAACCATATAATTAACGTCGCCGATTGAAACTTAATTAAGAAACGGGTGTACTTCATTACAAACACCTTATCTAATCTTTTATATATTGGTACCTTACTTTTGAGATAAATTATATTTTAACATAAAACTCGACTTCTCTACTCAGAGACCGCACTGCTCCGCTCTAGTCCACTCATATCTCCACCTACTCTAGTTTTAGGAGACGAGCAACGCAGCGAGCAAGATTTCCCAATACAGAGATGTGAGCTAGCTACAGTGAAGCGGAGATGTAAGCTGGCTTGAGGATGTAGGATAGGCTTGATATCGTTTCGAGTGCTGTGTAAGACTTCAAAGTTAATACTTGCCTTTTATACCTCTTCCAGTCAGAGATTACGTCTGAAACCTGGTGAAGTCATCGATCACTTACCTTTAGTACTCTTAAGGAAATACATAGCTTACGCTAGAAGATATGTTCACCCAAAAATAAGCAAAGAAGCAGCCAATATTTTACAAAACTTTTATCTCGAGTTGAGACACAACCATCAGAGTGGTTCCCATGATGGAACACCGATAACAACTCGACAACTAGAAGCTTGCATACGACTGGCACAGGTAAAATATTTTTTTTTCAATACACTTCTTCAAAAACTGGCTCTTATTTGCACAACTATTAGATTCAGAATGCAGTGTAGGTATTTCACACCCGTGCACGACAAGACACCTAGTCAGGGGTTTATTTCTGAAAAATCCAAATACATATACTTTTCTATTAGTTTTTGTCAAGATTATTAATGCTGCGTTTTAAATTCAATGGACCGCTAGTTATGATTTTTCCATACAAACAATATTTCCTAAACTGGATTTTGAAGCACTAATAATTTCTTTTATCTACTGTTATATTCGTGCTAAGTACCCAAGGAATAAATATCAGTATACATAGACATTTAATTAAATTCTACCTTTATGTTGTAGGCTAGAGCCCGTATCGATTTAAGAGAAGAGGCAACTGTTCAAGACGCAAACGACGTGATAAGTCTATTAAAACACAGTCTAATAGACACATTCAGCGATGAATTTGGAAATATACAAATGTCAAGGTCTATAAACGGGTCTGGTGTCAGTTCTAGGAACAAAGTAAGTATTTAACAACATATTACACGGTCATGTTACATTTTTGTGCCAGGGTTAATGTTAATCAATGTTTCAAGCAAAGCCAGTGTGTAAAAAAGTGTCTTGACTAACACAATAATGAACAAACACTTTTATAAAAAAACGGTTTTATGTTTCAGTTGAAGAAATTCTTGGATGCGCTAACAAGAAGATCGCATCAATTAGGAAAGGATGTTTTTACAAGGAAAGAAATGATAGAAATACATAAAGCTGCCGGCGTAGCTGGTGATCCAAACGATTTGATTGAAGCAATGCATACACATTCATACTTATTATTAAAAGGATCAAACACATATCAGTTGATAGCAATTTAAATAAAAAAGAGAGAATTATTTCTGATTTTCACATTTATTTTTAATTTATCATCAAAACTGCGGCCAAAAATGACTTTACAGTAGAGATTCTGACAATAGCTAACTACTATTTATTGTTTTTGCTGTTATTGATACTGTTCCTGAGAGCAAATGGAACAATCAATAACTCATTGCATACAGTCACAAGCATAACTACAGGGCATCACATATTTTGGCGTCGCCTGTCTCTTTAAATTCGTTTCGGTACTTTGATGATACATAATATTTGTTCTACTGAGGTCAATCCAAGAATGAACTAGCAGAAGCTAGAAGCTGCGATCTACTCGAGAGAGTATAGAGACAGTTGATGTTCGTAAAGCTCTGAAGCTCTGGCTCTGGCTCCGACTCGGAAGTATTTGGGAATCAAAATGGACGAAGACGAATCGGAGACAGAGGGGGGAATCATTTATAAAGGTGCTCGAAGGGGGCATGGGCAGCAAACAGCTCTACCAAGAGCAGGTCAAATGAAGGACAAAGCTTTCCATTATCCCAATCCGCCCCTCCTAAGTTCTCGACTGCCCAACTAATCGATTTCTTAACTAAGGAATGTAATTTTAAGAGAATTCATATGAATACTAAAAAATATCAAAACATACGAAAACTGTAAATTGTGTGTTCAGTTTTTGACTAGATTTTTAATACCATTCCCTCCCATTATTATTCTCATTTATACTATACTAGCTGATGCCCGCGGCTTCGCCAGCGTGGATGTCGGTTATCGCAACCAAAAGTAAAGCTCCAAGATGGCTTATTTTTTTTCCGACACCTCCAATAAATATCATTATATTTTAGCCAATGTAACTATACAAAAACTTGACAATTAATATACTTAAACTTAATTATAACCTTCCTCGAGAACTCTATCCATTGATGAAAACAGCATGAAAATCGGTGCAGTAGTTTTTAAGTTTATCTAACAGCTAACAGACAGACGCGGCGGAGGACTTTGTTTTTAACCGACTTCCAAAAAGAGGAGGTTATCAATTCGTCTGATTTTTTGTTTTGTATTGTTCAGCGATATCTTCGCCAATTGTGAACCGATTTCCATGATTCTTTATTTGTTTGGAAGAAAATTACTTCGCGGTGGTCCCGTTTAAATTTCTTGACGATCTGATGCTGATCTTCGGAGATATACAATGGAACTGTTCAATTATAGACAGCAAATCGGTCGTGATTGCTGCAATCGCTTTGATGTTTAGTGTTTTCACAACATCATAACATAACATCACGCCTGTATGCTCTGAGGGGGTAGATGTGTACAGATATGTACAGTACACCCACATTTCGATAGTTAGGTATATGTTAGGTTCTATTTTATTGGGGATAAGCCTATTACCATGACATTGTTAACAATATGAAATAAATAACTGCCTCGTTGGTCTAGTGGTGGCGACTACTGAGCATGAGGTCCTGGGTTCGATTCCCAGGTCGGGCAATGTAATTGGGTTTTTCTATCAGGAATTTCTCAGCCACAGAGTATGGATCTGCCTCCTATTACATAGGACTAAACATAACTGGCGAAATGTGGGTGTAGGTACTATTGGGTACACCTCAGCCCAACCCTTCGGGGATTACAGGCGTGATGTTGTTATGTTAAAAAAATAAATGTAAGTATAGCTAATATTTTTGTATATGATACTACAACTAAAAATAGGAAAATAAAAACCTTTTTTGCAAAAAATAAAACTGACTTCAAAAACACAACAAAGTGAAAAATAACTTTAGCGTCAGAAGTCGGTGACTTCTGTTTGTTTGATTCAGTTTCATTACCACCGACTTCGTTGGTTTATTTTTTGCAAAAAAGTTTTTTGTATAATATCTAGGGATTATATTAATATGAATTCTCTTGAACACAGCACTGCCAGCCCTACTATTTTTTTTTTCTTGATTAGTGGGGCATTAATCAAGGGAAAAAAAAAATAATAAACAGAAAGTGGGCACAAACATTTTAAAGACTTCAATTTGTCTCACTAGTGATCTTGGTAGGGCAGAGTGGAAAAATCCAAAGCTTCTCCAATTGTGCCCCAATCCTGATCCAATGTTTAGTCAGCAATACAGTTAGCCTTTGAAGGAGGATGTATTTGAAAATACCAAAGACAGAATTCAATGGTCTAGCAACCAGTTACCCCAACCTGCTATAACAAAACTAGTTGATCCAGAGGGAGTTTACCTAATTGAAAGGTTATGCTAGCTAGAGGGCAAATTTATATAAAAAAGGATTAATTTTTGGGTTGCTCGTCTTTGCAATAATATTATTTATATAACCTTACATTTAAGCTTGTGATTGTACCTACATTCATATGAATGGGTTGAGTTGAGAGCCAACATTTTGTACTTGAACTGTTATTATGTTATTTTTCTCAATGATTTTAAATCATTGCCCTAAATTATTTATAATACTTGTTTCAGTCAAAATTCGAATTAATAAAATTAGGAAAATTACAATACAGTCTTAACTTCTTTTTTTTTTACATCAGTTCTTGATGGAACGTCGTACAAAGCAATAGCAATATGACAACAGCAATACAAAGTGATGTACCCTACCATAAAATAAAATGGTGACGGCCATTTAAGTAGTCCAAAATATAGATTACCAATATCAGTACCAGCAAATAAGTAGAAGTTTGAAATGGCTGACAAACATAATAAAGGTGCACACAAAAATGCAGTAAATCGAACCTCCATTGCATTCGTTTTTAGTACTTTTGCTTTAAACAATTTGTATTTTTCACTTTCTGCAATAGCTTTTCCAATATACTCAACTACAATACCTGCATAATTTAAAACTGACCATACAAATATATTCCACGTAGTTCCATGCCACATAAAAATAAACATAAAGGTAAGAAGGGATGAAAGCAACTTGTAGCTCATTTTGGGCATTGTTATAGTATGGGTCAATGTGAAGAAAACTGGTTTGTAAATATACCTGGAATCACAATTTAAATAAATATTATTTTCCTACCAAAATACCAAAGAATTACATAATAATTAAAAGAAAACTCACTTTAACAAAAACCTGTACAGACCCACATCAAAATATCTCCACATTTGTGAGTAAACATGGATTCTGAATATACACCTTGGTGTTGGTGGAGGATCAATATTGTCCAGTCTTGAGTATGCTGCTGTAGTTCCATAAGATACAACATATTTCATATGGAACTCCAAGCCCATCCATAGTCCTCCTCCACAAAGTGCTAGCGATGGCATCTTAAGCATAGCCTGAAATTTCGTCACATTAGGAAACCATCACTACATTTAAGTAAGACACAAATAAACAAAAAAACTCCATACCTCCATATGACTTTGCATTGCAAAAAAATATACAAAATGAAATGATAATTCCAGGAACATCGTATAAATTATAAACCGCATCATATCCAGAAAAAAACTCTTTAGCCTCTTAGACAAGTTTTCATTTCTATTAGAGAAACTTTTTTCAAATTCTTCATATATTAATATTGGTCCAACAAATAATAATGGCAAGTACAAAACATAACTAAACATATTTATCAGTTCTTCAAATACTGATGATTGGTTTAATTTATCTTTATCTGGAGCTTGTGTGTATTTCTCTTTTTTGTCTACATAGTCAAGACAAAAACTAATACATCTTAATTCAACCCAGGCAATTGCATATAATATTACAAAAACTTCTTCATCTTCCAAACTTCCAGTATCCAAAAAACGCCAAAAGAAATATTTATATTTAAGAGTATTGTATCCAGCCAACAGAAAAATGCTGGTCAACCATATGCTAATTTTTTTACCACCAAGCAACACAATACCTGCAAATATTACAGGCTGGGAAAAAATTATAATTATCTGCCTAAAACCCATATTAATAAGTATATAAATTATACTTGATATGATGTACCAATATTTCAATAGAGAGTTATTTGTTTTTCGTATGATCTCTGATACAAAAAATTGAATCAACATATAGAACCATGAAGTCTGTATAAGATACTTCCATGTACTCCATTCAACATCAGAATCATCTTTTAGCCTTGATATAATTCGCCAGCCTGGATTCAAGTCCCTTATTTTATATTGAAGTTCATGGTTGTTTTCAATTATTTCTGAAACAGTACAAAAAGGTAAATAAACTACATTTCTTTAAGACCTTAGCAATATTTTTCCTATTAAACCTATAATCTATTTGTACGAATTTCTAGTTCTATGAAATTACCTGTCTGTGCCCGGATTAATTTGTGTATACAATAGAAACAAGCAAATGTCCATATGATAAAATGGATAAAATTTTCAAAACGATTTAAGTCACTTTTCATTTTGCTATTTTTTAAATTACAAATCACTTTACATCCATAATCATTTATTAAAAAATTCAAACATGATTCAGTTCATAGCCAGAATTAAACAACAAGCAATCACACCTTTCAAATTTGACGGTAATTGAATGAATGAATGGAAATGGAATGAATTGCACGATGTGAATGATGTTTTATGGTTTTATGTGGTCCTATCATTCCTCTAAAGCGATTTTTCAACCATGTTATTTATAATAAGCAGAAACACTGTACAGTCCGTGGAACTATTATGTACTACCTAAAGTTATTTTATGACTTATGACATATATAAGGACTAGCTGCCCGTCCCGGCTTCGCACGGGTGGACTTTTTATTTTTTTCTATTCTATCCTATCTCTCAAGTTGGATCGAACTGCACATGGTGTGCGAATTTTATTATAATCGGTTAAGTGGTTTAGGAGTCCATTGAGGACAAACATTGTGACACGAGATTTATATATATTAAGATTAAGAATTAAGATAAGATAAGATATGTCAAAAATTAACTACGCGACGACTCATCCGAACATAAGGATGATTCGTCGCCTTACAGTTTTAAAGGTTTAACGTTTCATCCGCGGATGAAATATTTTGCGGATGAGTTGTCACGTAAGTCGGGCTTACCTTCCATAAATATTACTATACTCTTTGGGCTTACCTTACACAAAAAAGGCGTCTCCAACATCTCTCTATTTATTGTTATTAAGGTGGATGCTCCAGGGTACCCCGCGAAATTCTAATTTTCATACGTTTTTTTGCAATTTTGCAAGCCAGTGCTTGGTACAACCAAGCACTGGCTTGTTGCTTGTTGATTAAAATATTGTTCGCGACTGTAAGACGTATGTAATTACAGAATTATCATCATCAAAACCATCAATACAACCCTTCAAGTTCATAAAGGTCGAGGAACGACTTTTTAAGTCAAAGTCATTGGCTAACTGCTTACTTGAAGTTTAAATGGTTCCGAAAGAGATAGAATACAACATTTAGCCCAATGGAATACAACGGAAATGAATTACCGGTATTATCATCTCCAAGATGATTCCTCTGTCATTAGAACACAAACGTTTAGTCTGCTTCTATCTACTTTTATTTGCATATTTAAAAAGAAACTCGAGGAAATGGTTTTGTATTTAACCCGTTATCAGCTAACGATGTCGTAGAAATCAAAGACATTCAAATATATTACTAGATAGTCTTTTTAACCTTTTCACCGCCACGGACTTCAATATAAGTTCCAGATTTTCGTGCCACCAGCGCCACGACTTCATTAGAAGCTCTTCATTTTATTTTAACTATGTTATAAAAATAAATTTACTGTATTGAACAGGTTTTTTTTTATTTTACTATTTAATAATAGCACTGTCTAGTACCCTGTTTTTTTATTTTTGCATACAAAAGAAGCCCTTTTGTTGTCGTAAAAATGGCAAATACCAAAACTCCGAACATTTTAATGTCCCCAGAACGCCTGGGACTTCATATAATATAGCCGGCCAGTGATGTGACGCGAAAGTCGTCACTGTTTGATATCACCCGTTGAAATATTTATAAATATTATTACCGAAAACAATTTGACGTCAGTAAAATATGAACTTATTTAACTACTTAATCACAAAGGGAAAATAGACTAATTTCGTCCTTCAGATGGGTGCCGGCCGACTCGGAATCAAATAGTTGTTAGCAATCCTTGTCAATAACTTATATTATATTCCCATCTCTACAAAACAATTGGTTGTCTGTGCCCCGGGCGCCACGGACTATTATAGAAGTCGTTCTGTGCCATCATAAACGTACGGTTGTCAAGGTCACTTTGGCATAGTGCAGACCGCAGGTACAAATCGGATTCCTTCACTTTGCTTATAACAATAGGTACTATTCTATTTTACTGATACTACTAAGTAAACAAATAGGTAGTGAAATGAATGAAGAACTGGATTTTTTTTTAAATTTGTATTTGTAATTTGTAATTATTTATTTGTAAAACATAGGTGAAGAACATATATACATTAATCATACATGTCAAGGTCTAATATAGATAAGTGTTGCACTATGCTTTGTCATTGTTGACATACAAATATTAAAGTCAGGTTCATCAAAGTTAACAAAATTTTCTATCAATTTTATACAAATACATTAAAATAATCAATTTAATAATGTCCACTACAAGAAAGAAAAACAAAAAACACACACAAGAAGATCATAACAAAAGAACATGCGAGAAATTATTCGTCCGTTACATTAATAATATGAATTAATAAAATTACAGAATTTAATCAAATAGTCATCCAAAATTAAAATAGTCATCCAAGTCAACATTAATAATATAGATTTATAAAATTACATAATCTCACAATTCATCATATTATAATTTAATCAAATAGTATTATCATTAAAATAGGTAGTCATCCAAGGTATAATAACATTTCTCAACTAATAACTTGTGAAGACAGTTTTTGAATTTCTTTAATGGCATACATTTTATAGCATCAGGTATTTTATTAAAAATCTTTGGTTCAACACCAAAGAAGCTCTTTTTCATTAACGCAGTATTACATTTCAACGTACATAGTTGATTTTCATATTGACTCCGAATGGGGGTCTTCTTAACTGTTGAAAATTTTGTAAATAAATGTGGATTTGATTTTATAAATAATGCAGTTTCTAATATATATATATAGCTGGTAACGTTAATATTTTTAATTTCTTGAAGTAGGGAACGCAACTATCTGTTGACTTTAAATTACACATGGATCTTACACACCTTCTTTGCATCCTAAATACCAGTTCCCTATTTGTTGATTGCCCCCAGAAAACAACACCATAACGGAGAATAGAGACTACAAGTCCATGATAGGCTGTTAACAGTGTCTCAGAATTAACTCTCTTAGATAATTGAAACAATAGATACGCAGATTTACTCAGTCGTTTACAAACCACTTCCAGGTGAGGTTTCCAAGTCAACTTATGGTCTAGAGTTATGCCTAAGAATTTTGCACTCGTAACTTCTTCTATTTTACACTCATCGTAGGTAATATTAAGGGGTGGATTCTCACGTCGTTGATGAAACTGTATAATTTAAGTTTTATTCAAATTGATCACAAGATTATTATTATTTAGCCAATTAATAATGTGATTTAGCGAGTTATTGATCTCATTTCGATATTCGTTTGGATCAGTGCATTCTAAGATAGCCGTACTGTCATCTGCAAAAAGTACCATTTTGTTTCTCAAATTTCTTGGGAGATCATTGATATATATTAAGAAAAGTGGGGGCCCGAGTACAGTGCCCTGAGGCACACCATACTTCACGGACCTCGCTTCAGAGACATATGTAGTTTCTAGTTTGCTTATAGGACAGATTCTGGAAATCTCGGTACACTGTGTCCTATCACTTAGGTATGATTCTAGGAGTTTATGAATGTTTCCTCGAATGCCGTACCCGTGTAACTTTTGCAGCAAGATCTGATGATCTACGAAGTCAAAAGCTTTTGACATATCCGTGAAGATGGAGCACACAGGATTTTTTTTATCCACAGAAGTCATTATACTTGATAGCAGGTCAAATAGTGCCATATTAATATTAGTATTTTTCCTAAATCCTTTTTGTTCATTGCAAAATAACTGAAACTTCTCGAAACACGTGTAAATGGAATTATATATTATTTTTTCAATTACTTTTGCAAAAACTGGTATTTTTGCAATAGGCCTGTAATTTTTAACATCAGTCTTGACATTATTTTTGTAAATGAGTTTAATAACTACCTTCTTGAGACTATTAGGGAATATACCATCGGAAATCAATAGGATCAGAATCAATAGGAAAGAAATAGGATCCGTTTTTATACATTTTACGACTACGAATTTAGTGGAGAACGTTGAACCAGAAGATGATTCTGATTTCTGAATAACGTTTAGTCATCAAAAAGTAAGAATTTAATAAGTGAAATGTTCGGTAAGCCACACCCACAAACTAAGCGCCGCGCGTCGCTTTTAGGTATCTTGTGGCTCTGGAGTGCGAATTTAACAAAGTTGAAATGGTTCCTGAAATAGTTAAAAAAAACACGGTACCTAGTAGACAGAAATAGAAGAAAGACCATAGACCACATCCCTAATCAGAATTGAATTTAACGTGCTCTGAGCGCCGAGGACTTGAAATGAAGTCAAAGACTGACGTCATGAAACAAATAAAGATGTACCTCATTTCTTATGGCTATAATGAGAGGTTTTCTTTTTGAGGTATTAAAAAAAACTTAGTTTCCAAGAACTCTATATATGGCGTTGAACTGACTACGATAGTTGGTGCCACAGCCAAAACGCTTGGGAAAAAAAACATTACGTCACGTCACATACGCTCGTTGACTGACACTTTCGTTTGCTTAACCTTCCGAATATAACCTAGTTTTCTCGCGCTTTGTTAAAATCAGTTATTTTAAGTTCCGTTCCTTGCATTAACGTACTAAGTTCAGCGCCATCTGGATAGATGACGCTGAACTTAGTACGTTACGTTACGTTAGTGCGTAGTTTTCTTTTTAGCTTTTCTCTAGTCGCTGGATAGCGACTAGGGAAGAGCTAAAAAGAAAATCCCTCATTGAATTATGTATTTGTTTCTTTGATACTTTAGAATTTATACTGTTTTTTCTTATTATGGATACTGTGAAATAAACCAAATATGAAAATATTTAATTAGTTTTGATGAATATACGTAAAATTTCAATTAAAACTTAACCTTACGCGTATAAATCTCATTCATCAATCTGACGATACCCTCATCATTAGTGTTTACTACCTACATTTATAGCTTGGCGCCTGGCGAAGCATCGCGTTCTGTGTACGTTGGCGGTGAAAAGGTAAAATCTCTTTGGTAGAAATGTCACGTACAAAATTAAAGCTAAATGCTGTCCGTAGCTGATAGTTACCGTAACTCATTTTGACAGACGCTTTCGTATCGATTCTTCTAATATTGCGATTATGTAAGCATAGTGGACATCAAATTGATGGCAACTGAGTTTGAAGGGGCTTTCGTGAAAGACGTTACACCGTGTTTGGGCTGTTAGTCACCGTAAAGTGACATCCACTTAGTGTGATAAGTAATACCAATATTATGATATTCACGGTTGTCATCAAAGTTCGGTGTACAACCGAAGCTTGATAGTCACTGGATATCAGAAAGATACGTAATAGGCCTGCTGGTGGGGGGTGGTAGGGATCTGCGAGCGAGATAGATGTATCGGATATAGAAAGAGAGGTAAACAAGCGGAAAACGGAAAGGGCCTTTCTCATACTACTAAGCTTCAAATAACGGTCAAGAATTTACCTAATTTAACAACTCGAACCAAATGATTGATTAAAGAAAAAAGACAGACTGTAAGAATATAAATGATAATAAGGATTTAAACGTGATATCTAATACTAATAATGAGAGATTTTCTTTTTGTAGGATTAAAAAAAATAGTTTCCAAGAACTCTCTAGGTGGCGTTGAACTGACTACGTTACTTGGTGCCAAAGCCAAAATGCTAGGAAAAAAAACATTGCGTCACGTCACATACGCTCGTTGACTGAAACTTTCGTTTGCTTTAGCTTCCGAATAACCTAGTTTTCTCGCGCTTTGTTAAGGTTAATGCTCCAACCACCCCGCGAAATTCAAATTTTCTTGTTTTTTTTGCAATTTGCATGCCAGTGCTAGGTTGTTTGTTGATTAATATATTGTTCGCGATTGTAAGACGTATGTAGTTATAAAAAAAAACAATCCTCCAAGTTCTTTGACCTTGAAAAAATCCTCGACCTTTATGAACTTGGAGGGTTGTATTGATGATTTTGATGATTATAATTCTGTAACTACATACGTTTTACAATCGCGAACAATATTTTAATCAACATAAAACCTAGCACTAGCCTGCAAATTGAAAAAAACGTAAGAAAATTTGAATTTCGCGGGCTGGTTGGAGTATCCACCTTAATACCATAGAGTTGATAGAGTATAAGAAGTACTTACCTTCAAGCGTCAAACGTCATGCAGCCCAAATTGTCAATGTCAGGATTCAGGCCAGTGTTATGTCAGTACTGTCAGTCGGCAGAAGTAAGAAAAATAGACGGGTAGGGTAAAAGTAGTGTGTGATGTTTATTCCAATAATTATGCAACGATTTTAAATTAATATTAAAGCTGACAGTTACCTAATCTATTTTTGTTGTATTAATGCGTATAATATTACTCCGTGTGTATTGAGTTTAGTTTTAAGTAATACATATCGCTTGTGTTTAATTAAAATGTCATCTCTGATGAGCTTACGCAGTAATTTAACATTATATGGTATAAGAAAATGGAAATGCAGTCTAGCACAGTTACCAAAAAAATATCCGGAAGCTCTAATACGCAGGAGTTTTTCTACACGCGAATTACTAAAAGAGGCCTACTGTCGTACGAAGCTAAAATTTAAGTGTAAGTAAAAGCAGGTAATTCTTATTTTATTTGATTGATAACAATAGGATCTCAGTTCTATTTATATTACTTTTTGTAGCAAAAAAGTTGCCTCAAGATGTGAATCCACGAGGTGTATTTGCTTGCAATGAGCTGGATCTTTCTGAAGTTAAAGTTTATGGATTCGATTATGATTACACACTGGCACATTACAAACCTAGTTTGGAACATTTACTGTATAATCTCGGCAGAGAAATACTGTTGGAAAAATACAAGGTTGGTATGTGTTTATTAAGTAATTTGAGTATGTGTGCACTAGTGAATAAGATGACAAAGTTGAATCTGTAAGGCCAAGCTGAGAGGTTAGAGCAAACAGGTTTTGTTAACACCTGCTCATTCCAATGACTTGTTTTCTCTCGAGCTACTCACTAAACAGTAAAACATTTGAATAAGTTGTTTCTTGTTAAATAATTACTATTTGCAGGTTTTTTTTTTCGCATGGGAAATCATCAAATGACCCTTCGCGCTCGGGTGGAGCGGAAGGGAGTGTCAGACTTGTACTGACTAAAACCCATCCATGTTCCTTGTATTGTATTGTATTGTATAACGGGCTGGTATCCGCAACTCCACGTCAAAGCGCGTATTTTGCGTAAGGGCTATAATCCACCACGCGGGCCCAGTGCGGGTTGGCAGATGTCACATGTCTTCGAATTTTTGGTTCTAAGACATGCCGGTTTCCTCACGATGTTTTCCTTCACCGTTTTGAGAGCAGTGGTGATGAAATAAATTACACAAAGTAATGCGCCTATCTGGGTTCGAACCGAAGACTAACTGTTCGTAAGTCGGGGCCGCCACCACTGGGCCACCGCTGCTCTCATCCATGTTCCTTCTTAGCCCTTTGTGTTCCAGGGCCGCGGTATGTATTTCAAACAGTCCCGCAGCCCTGGACTATTTGCAGGCCTGCCCTTTTGTTCAAGAAATTTGTTACACATAGTACAAATACATTTTTATTGTTTTTCTTTCAGTATCCCCCAGAGATACTACAATTAGAATACAAACCTAACTTTGCTGTGAGAGGATTACATTATGACATAGAGAAAGGCCTCCTGTTGAAGCTGGACTCATTCTTACAAATACAATTTGGAGCCGTGTACCGAGGTCTCACACAGGTGCCTGCAGATGAAGTGCTCAAACTCTACAGAAACAGAATTATACCCATAGCATATGTTGAGGGTGATACCAGAGCTCATAAAGTAAGTTTAAATGGTTAAAATTATTGTTAATCTATTATATAACAAACCACAATAATAGGGAATATGCAAAAAAAAACTTTATTTTATTTTGATGTGGATGATGTTTAAGTACTATAAAAATAAAATACATAAAGTGAAATCAAGATATAAATCGGCCAAACAACACAAAAGTTATAACCATTTAAACATTTATTTCTATCTCTCTCTAGATAAACGCAATTTAGTGTGGATTTTGTACATCAATGCAGCGAATAACGTCATTCGCTGTATCGGATCTCTTTCTAATCAGCAGTTTCAAATGCTTATAACTTATTATTTTTATAGATATAAAAAAAAAAAATTCACTTTGCTCTTTCTGATATTAATACGCTTTGTTTAGAGTGATAAAAAAAACATGCATATACCTTATTATAAATGCTAATTTTTGTATGCTAAAAAGCTGGATGGAAGTGCATAAAATTTAGTATACTGGTAGACTATTGTATTGCATTGTATTGTATAACGGGCTGGTGTCCGCAACTCCACGTCAAAGCGCGTATTTTGCGTGCGGGTGGGAAACTATTCTATCCATCCCAATTCCCCGAGAAAGGCCAGTAACGCCCCAATGTTGCTGACTATCTCGCGGAGAGTACCTGGGTTACCAAAGTACTTTGCCCTGTATGTTGCAACCACTGGGCAGTGCAGAAGCACGTGGGCTGCTGTCTCGTCTTCCTCCATGCAGGCACGGCACAGGGGGCTGTCTGTGACTCCTAAGACAAAGAGGTGTTTATTAAAAGAGCCGTGTCCGGTAATGGCAGCTGTAACTGTGCGCATCTGTGGTTTAGTCAACCGCAGCGCGCGTTTGGTGAAGCGGCCATCGATAGCAGGAAGCGCTTCCTTGGCCTGCCTACACTCGCCGTGGTCCAGCCACAGCTTGTGGTGTTGTTCGCTAGTTCGTTTCCTTACCAGTGTGCGTAGGTATCCGAAAGGGAGCGGTACGATAGGTTCGGGTCCCACCGCTGCCGTGCTCGATCCCCTTCTAGCGAGTTCGTCCGCCGCATCATTACCACGGGAATCGCTGTGTCCTTTGATCCATTGGATAGTTATATTATTGAGATTACCAACCTGGTTCAGGCGTTGGTGACACTCGTATATTAACCCAGAGTTCACTGTGTGGTTGTCCAGTGCTAGCAGTACAGCCATGCTGTCTGAGAGTATACGAATTGAGTGGTCCACAACCTTCCTATCTAAGATGGCAGATGCCGCCAGGGAAATGCCCATGCATTCTGCCTGAAATACCGTGTTGTGGGCCCCCAGAGGTTTGGCTATGTGGATGTTGAGATCCTCCGAGAAGACTCCAGCACCAGTGCCAGTACCTGTTTTAGATCCATCCGTGAAGATCCGCAGTTCTGCTGGATTTAATCCCTCGCAGCGGTGATCCTCATGGAGCTGGATTTTATATTTCTTATCGAATACGAATTGTTTTGGTATCCGATCGTTTGTTGCTTTCGCCAGGGGGAACTCGTTGTAGAATCCCTCCAGTACCGCGGTGTGCTGTGTTTCCCTCCAGTACCCCAGAGTTGAAGTGTTTTAAGGCGTATAGCCGTCATTGTCGCTTCCTGCTGTATGAACAGATGTAGCGGTGGCAGCCCCAACATGGCTTCGAGAGCCGCAGTCGGAGTAGTCCTCATGCAGCCTGTGATCGCCATGCAGGCATGCCTTTGCAAGCGTTGCAGCTTAATGGAGGCTGCAGTTAGTTTGGTACGGGGCCACCAGACCACTGCCCCATACGTGATCATAGGTCGGATCACCGCGCCATATAACCAAAGTATAATTTTAGGGGATAAGCCCCACTTCTTACCTATCATCCTCCTGCACTGCCAGAAGGTAATGCAGGCCCTGTTTATTTTATTGTCTAAGTGGCTACTCCAGTTTAACTTGCTGTCCAGGATGACTCCCAGATACTTGACCTCATTGGCTGGCATTACTGGTAGACTATGAATTAGAAGTACAAATAGGCTATGGCAAATTTAAAAAAAAGGGGAATGTTCATAAAAGTTGAATTTAATGCGAACAAAGCCATGGACAAAAGAAGTTATAAATAAAATATTCTGTTTTCAAGTCTTGTTTGTGTGACCACATGGTTCTACTAAACTATGCAGATTTGGATGCGGTTTCTGTCATCATACTGAGAATTTATTCCAGACATATTATGTCATAATAAAGAAATCACAGCAGGAGCAAGCTATCAACAAAATAAACTAATTCTAAAGTTAAAGATTTGGCATAATAAAATCTCTAATAAGTTAGTCTGAATCAGGCATGGTTTATCAACTCCTACCCATGAACATTCTTCGTCCTAAATACAAGACAGAAATCAATAAGCATAACCATATCAAACCACATATTACTATTTTCGATCATTGTTTCTTTTGTGTTAAGGTTGAAAATCACTTTGTCCGTAACACTCAAGTGTAATAACTAGATAGTAGTCAGTAATCACTGGCACTTGTAAGCAATCATTCATTTGTGCTCCCCTTTGCAACGTGAACGGAACCATGTGTGACAAGACAGTGATATAATACATGTATATGTACCTACTAATAACATCACATTTGTATAAAACTGTCTGTACTCAATCTGTTAACAGATCATCAATGTGTTTAGGATTCACTATTTTATATGTTAGTTTATGAAAGGAACACACATTAAGCAGCATTATTTTCGTTTATGTACATTTGAAAGTCATCTATTATTGTCCTAAAACTCAGTGGCATGTGCCAAATAACAAATGAAGTATTTTGGAATCAGAATGCGCATTAAAGTAGTTAGTGGTTAAAATAGTTTTTTCCGTTGCAAATGTGGTTCACCATGGGACACATAAATTCAACTCTGTGAATGAAATGTTTTTTTTTCAGCCGAACAGAGCTAAGATGGTGCATTTAGCTGATCTATTTTCAGTCCCTGAAATGGGATTACTATGTAATGTAGCCGAATACTTTATCAAAAATCATATTGATTATCATCCAGAAATTTTGTTCTTGGATGTCAAGGTAATCTATCTAATAGAATAAAAACATAATGGTTTTTACATATTGAAAAATCCTTCAGGTGTTGTAACGTTTGTTGTATTGATTTCAGAACTCAGTGCAAAGCTGTCATCCCATCATGCATAAGATTGTTGCTCAAAATGTGAAGGAGTATATAAGGCCCAACTCAGACTTAAGGAAATACTTTCAAATGCTGCAGGACAATGATAAGAAACTGTTTCTTGTCACTAATAGTCCATATCACTTTGTGTAAGTTACATCACATGACATGTGTACTATGTATTATTATTCCTATGTATACCTAGGTGTAGGCCATTCAGCATACGACACATTGTATCAACATAGAACACAGATTGTCCTATTAATAAGCACGTGAGGCATTATGTTTATAGACAAATGAGATAAACACGTTTACTGACGTGTTTGAGGCATTTGACAAACATACGACATGCAATTAGAAGATCATTCAAATTCATCTTATATAGAGATAAGGATTAAAATAAAGACATCATCGTCACATAACTACTTGCATTGGCATGAGTAAACAAATAAAATTGGATTTCTTAAAATATTCTATAAAATTAAGTCAACAAGGTTGTAAGTACCTACCTTTTATTTTACAGAAACCACTAATTTTTGTTCATGGTTTCGTTTCAGGCATGCGGGTATGGAAATGTTAGTGGGCCACGACTGGCGGGATTTTTTCGACGTCGTGATAGTGAACGCGAATAAACCAAAGTTCTTCACGGAGGTGTCACGGCCGATCCGAGTGTTCGACAAAAGCGCCAATACGCACATATGGGAGAAAGTCTCGTCATTAGAAAAAGGAATTATTTATTATGAGGTAAAACATTATATAGACTTACCTACATAACATGTAGCACAGTAATGTTTTTACGAAATTATTTGTAAAAACACTACCGGGCGGAATGTTGGTGTACTATTTATGATAAATGATGCTTATTTTGAAATAGGTTTTTACAAACACTTTTACACGTCATTTTTTTAAACTAGATGAGGCCGCTGTTTCTTACCTGACTACTCTGAGAAGAAACGGCCGAAACAAACTCAGAGGTCATAGTCTCTTTTGATGTCCAGACATAATCTTGCTCAATTCATATGAGGACAATGCAGATTAGTGTCTGAGATGGTCTTTTGAAGAAAGAACCACACAGATTTGAGTGCCCCTGTCCAGTCAGTGCAAGCATTTGTCAGTTATCGTGTAGCTCGACTTGTAACTCAAGGAGCTCAACGAAACGACGAACAATACCAAAGAAAGGACATTTGGGTAGGTCGCTTAAAGTACTCAAACTGCCGGACAGTTGTGGGAAAAAAATAAACAAAAAATAAAAAATGTGACCCACATGGTCCCCACATTCACAATAATCAAATAAAATTAGGTACAGTACAACTCTAGCACCCATCGAATATAAAACAATGAAATTATGAGGCGTGTTTTCATGATATTATTAGGAATGACGACTGACTAAAAAAATATGATTCTGTTTAGTCCGTCAGTTAGATTATCGAAAAATATTGGATAAGTACGTGTTTTTTTGTTTTATCAAATTAATAAAAAATTACGAAGATAAGACGCATCAAAGATCATGATCTTTGATGCGTCTTATCTTCGTAATTTTTAATATAATAATTTTTTTAGTAGGGGGGGGGGCTTGTGACGTCACTTTATAGTAAAAAATGTACCGAAATGTGAAGTCATACGAGTTTTCAACGCACTGTATCGTCTTCAATTTTTGTTTACGTAAAAAGAGAAAAAATATGTGTCCAATATTTTTTTGAAAATCTATCTGACTGACTAATTAGTTTTTTTTGTCTCGCCTATTATCACGTGCTGTAATTTCCGATGTTTGAAAAAAAGAAAAGAAGTATAAAACTATTGATGAATGGAGTATTTGAAGAGCGAAAGTTAGACATCCAGGATTGTGATTTGTGTGACGAATGGTATGAAAGAAAAGCAAGTCGATAAAAAAATATCATAGTTTACAAACTAGACTTGAGTATAAAAATAAAGAAGTATAGAATTTTATCATTCTTTTATATTTTATTTGCTTTGTATTTTATTTTATTTATTTTTTTGTATTTTAGTTCTTCCCAAACAAATATTGGCCATGAATTTATTTTACATTGTTAACAATACATGTACACGTGGGTGTATTGTACACATCTGCGTACCCCCTCAGAGCATACAGGCGCGATGTTACGTTATGATGTTGTATAAACTATAAACATTTAAGCGATTGCAGCAATCACGGCAATTTGCCGTCTATTTTTGAAGAGTTCCATTGTATATTTCCGATGATCAACATCAGATCTTCTTCAAATTTAAATGGGACCGCCTCAGGAGCATACTCTTTCAAATAAAAGAATCATCAAAATCGGTTCATAAACGACGAAGTTATCAGCAAACAAACATAAAAAAACATATCCCTACATACGGTAGAATTGAGAAGCCTCCTTTTTTTGAAGTCGGTTAAAAATAAACTATAGTCTCACTTCTTTTTTCCGTGAGGTCAGAATTCACAATTATCCATTTGGTCATACAGGCACGCTGATTGCGAATACTATGGACCTGATATTTGTGGTATTAAACCATTACTTTGTTATTTATAATGGTGAACTTTTAACATTGCAGGGCACTGTGAAGCAGCTGCAGGACCTGACGGGTTGGTACGGCCACCAGGTGCTGTACTTCGGTGACCACCCGTACAGCGACCTCGCTGACGTCACTCTGGAGCACGGCTGGCGCACCGGGGCGATCATTAATGAGTTGACGGTTAGCACACGACATTTCTAAATGGGTCTAATTGGGTTGGACACCAATAATTAACTGACATAATTTTATTGGCTGATGTCCCCCCTTATGCTTTGTAGGGCTATAGCAAGCTGCATAAGCATATAAATCAGTCTATATCGTTCCCACTGCTGGGACACAGGCCTTCTCTCTATGAGAGGGAATGGGCTATAATCCACTACGCGCGTCCAGTGCGGGTTGGTAGGTGTCACATGTTTTTTGGTTATAAGACGTTTTCTCACGATGTTTTCCTTCACCGTTTTGAGAACAGTGGTGAGGAAATAAATTACACAAAGTAATGTGCCTGGCTGGGTTCAAACCCACGATTTACTGCTCGTAAGTCCGACTGCCACCATTGGGCCACTGCTGCTCCCTAGCAAGCTGTGACGTCACTAATTTGCCAACTCAGTAACTATTTGTTGATTTTACCAAACACGAGCAGAGCACAAGCGTAGCATGAATTCCCTAGGCGGTAGTCGAGGTCGAAGCTTCTAAGTCCGTCTACAACTCTACACTAAGCGAATTCGTGCTCCAATTGTGTTCGGCTCGCCTTGCGTAGACGCAGCTTAATATAATAGTTAATTGAAAGTTTATCGGGTTTTGGTTATTGATGTCATCTACCATATTTTGGATATTTATAAACACTTAAAGTATTTATTTCTTACTTTATTAAACGAATGTAAAAGGGTCAGCATATTGAAATTAACCAAACACAAATTCAAGCTCCGGGGGCTGCTATTGAGAATTTCCTCATGGTCGCATCCCGATAATGCTCTGCCTAACCCAGAGATCACTCGCGACCACAATGTAGGCCAAATCTTATTCAATTTAAATAATTTGTGATATTTTTCAAGCTGCGTATGTTTCGATTTCGGCATAATAGCATCATGAGTGACGACTTCATCTGAATTGCAATTATGAAGTTTTGATTTTCAGCTCGAATTAAAAAAATAACCTAATTAAAGCTATTTGTATTCAGCATGCAATGTAAACTAGAAAATAATAAGTGTTGGATGTTGTCTCCAGCACGAAATCAACACGTTGAACACGCAGTCGTTCAAAGAGAACGCCAACTGGCTGCAGATGTTAACGCAGCTCATCGAGGACCACCAGGACTACAAGGACGCCGATGCGCTTGAGGTCGTCACCGAATGGATGAACGAGCGGGACTACCTCAGGTTTGTTGTTCACTTTCCCAATCGTTCATGCTTTCTGTGGATCCGGTAAGTAGTTAGTGTTGTTGACGTCCACTGAGCGCCTCTTTATTACTATAGCTGCAAATCTAAAGATGCAAAAAGGCAGCAAATGGATTTTTTGTGTGTTGCCAGGTGACTAGGTTATTCTGTTACCCACCATACGCTTACGCTTATTATTTATGCCTCTTACAACTTTTCAGATTTTAGACCTACTTACTTATATTACTATTGAGCTAGCATAGTATTATTATCCCGTTATATGTCAGTCCCTATGATTAAGCATACTATATTTTTATAAGCATTACTTCTAAGCAATATTATATTCAAAATTTCCGTAAAAATATCGTGATCGATTGGCTGTAAAATAACGCTTGTGTTTTGTTGTTTTCATGCTTCCATTGTAGGAGATGTTATGTAAATTGCAGGAATGAAATAAAGGCAGTATTTAACCCACAATTTGGTAGCGTATTCCGTACATACCACAACCCGACCTACTTCTCGCGACGTTTGTTCCGCTTCGCCGACATCTACACGTCCAATATCTCGAACCTGATGAACTACTCGCAGACGCACACGTTCTACCCGCGCCGCGGAGTCATGCCACACGAATATGGCTCCTATTTTGTTTGAATTAAGTATATCTGTTATCACTTTCTCAATCATGAATAATTTTTGTTTATATATAAATCAGTTTTGTAGCCATTTTTGCCTTACTATGTTTGCTGCAGTGTATTCAAGAGAGTCTGTACTGCTGATACCTGAATATTGAGGCGAGAATACTTTGAGTGATGAACTTATTTAAAATAGTGGTTTTACATATTTTTATGATTGTTTGTAAGTATATATTTTTTTAGAGAATTTAAATCGTAGATTTATAAGCAATTTATTTTAAATATGCAATGTAAGACTAATATATCTACACTGTGGATATAATGCAAATCAAATCATCCAACGGTATTCTAGTCAGAAGTATTTAATATCATGTTACTATTTATTTTCTTATTTTTAACATATCTTTACTGTCAATTCGGTCAGTTGGAAAGTAGTGAAATAGAATAGAGGATACATGTAAAGTAAATATAAGTAGGAAAATGTAGTGTAAGTATACAAACAATTGCATACAACTTTGAAGTATTTACAGCTAAATAATAGTATTCATTAATAAGGAGTTACGGGTTCATTTACATCTAAAGTGGTCTGTTAATTAAACATTTGGTATTGCTTTTACTGTGTGTATACTGTTAGTGTGTATATCATTATGTACCATGAGCTCGGACGAAATCTGCTCATTTTTAAAACAAAATCTCGTGCACACGATCTCCACATCTGTTTACCACCCTTAACGAATCATCGATACGAAGAAGAAGAAGAAGAATTATAAATTGGTTCTGTTTTTTTTTCTTTTGACCCTTTTTTACATTAACAAAAACAAGGGATCAGATGCTGCGATGCTATTGGTTGATGAGCTTAAATAAGCGCTTCAATAACGTCCGAATGCTGCAAGCAAAAAGAGTCGTATTGGTGGTGAGATTTCGTCCGAGCTCATAATGCCTATATAATCCTATATTCATATACACTGAGCATCTGTTATGTAGTGCTCGTGAATTGTAATCAGAAAAGGTCAAAGTTACACTTTTATTATCTCCACCAAGAATCTTATTTTAATTAAGCATTTTGAAAGCTATTTATTCACTTGAGTGATTAACGTGACTGTTTTTAAAATTAATGATTAGTTAATTCATAGTGTATGTTTATATTTTCTATTAAAAAATAGTCTATTAATACTACAATAATTATAAGCTTTATCGTCGTTGTTTGTAGCTTTAATTATAAATTGTTTTTACAACAATATTTGATACCTTGTTTTGTATGATAAGATCGTTGTTCCTAGCTCTTCAGTATAAATATTCTTAATATTTATTACAAATTATAACGTTTAGCACACGTCGAATATTACGAATTATATTGCAAAGTAACAATTTACTTTTTGACCTCGTCGCAAGCGTGACTACTGAGCATGACGTCCTGGGTTCGATTCCCGGGTCGGGCAAAGTGTTATTGGGTTTTTCCATCAGGAATTCTCAGTAACAGGCATGTGGATTTGTGCCCGGTTGATGGCAATAGGCACGTCCCCTATTATATGGGACTTTAAACATAACTGGCGAAATGTGTCTAACCCTTTGAAGATTACAGGCGTTATGTTATGTTACTTTAGTGCCATTTTTAACATTAAAAAATTGTTTAAATTCACTTTTATAGTGGCACAAATTCACGATATAGACAATGAGTTTAGTGTTTTACCTAAGAATATTTTATGTTGTAGTCGTCGGTGTTTTAGAAAAATGTTGCAATAAAAACATGTTTACATTGAATTATTTTTATTATTTTACACTTTATCTATTCTTAATGTTTATTAATTTCGAAATTTCATATTTATAACATGCTTAACGTAACTCTTTATTTAATAAAGGGCTATCGTAGGGGCACGACCCGCGGATCAAGACCCGATAAGAACTCGCTTGGCTCTAGCGTTATCTTGTTCTAAAGTTTATAAATACGTAACTCATGTATTTGGATAAATAAAGAGAGCTTTAATTTACGTACGGTCGAATAAGCTATTTGGTTTACATTGTGGAATGTAAACCAAATAGCTTGTTCGACCGTACAAGCTACACAGATTAAATGCTACCTAATTGTCTTTAAATATTTTTTTGCATAAAATAATATTGATTAGGCATAGTCAGCAAATTGCAAGCACGCATCATGAAGTTTTATGTCATTGGCATAAGATATAAAGTGCAAGAATTGACGCGTGCTTGTGATATGCAATGACTTTAGTAGCTGGTTAATAGACAGGGTAGGCTGTATCAATTAGCAGTACGTTCTCAGACTTGAGCGTCTTGGTCTGTATGGAGAAGTTGACGTTGTTGTAGCGCAGGCGGCAGGGCCTGTCGGGGCGCGCCATGAAGCACATGGTGTACAGCGCCAGCTCCAGCTCGGGAGACGTGCCCACGAACATGGTTACTTCAGGGGCGTCCTTCGTGTCGCTCAGGATCGAGTGCTGCTTCAGGATAAAGCCTTTCTGTGAAACAATTATAAAGGGTGTAAAAAGACTTAACGAAGCCGAAAGACACTTGTTCTCCCCGTCATTGCGATCATTGTTTTGTTCTAGACCATACCTGGGAACGTTCTAGTTACGGAGATATTGAGGGTCAAAGTTCCAACTTTTTCACAAGTTTTTTTTAAATACATGTTTTTAATATAAGAACTTTACTTTAAAACACCTCTACGACCCCCACACTATTTCATCCATCCAGCAGCACATTGTTTTGAATGCGTTACATTGAGTTTTACCATAAAACGTGATTATTCACCCCAAAAAAAAGTCATTTCTCAGCTTTAATTTTTGCATAGGTACATAATTTGATGAACAGAATGCTTGGTTAACTTTGTGATGGGTCTGTTTACAACCTGTATTTCGGTTAAGAACTAGACTCGATAATTGCCAATTAGGCTCGTCCCCTGGGACACATCACTGGCGAAATGTGGAAGTGCTGTTAGGTACACCTCTGCCTAACCGTTCGCGATTATTCAGGCGTGATATTATGTTTCGATAATTTATTGACCTACAGAAGTTTGTTTTGATTCGTTTGCAAAATATATTGTACTTTAGTTAACACAATCGGTCTACTGGCCTAACCTTATGATAACCCAGCGGCACAGCCGGGGCCGAGCGCTAAGTTTCTTTACAAAATTCAGTTTATATTTTGTGTGGTATGGTCTGATTTTGTTAGGTAAGTATGAGTACCAATGTGTGACGCACGGCTGATTCCCAAGATTTCAGTTCTAGATGTGTTGTTTCAATTAGAAAGTAGGTGCCCGATTTATTTATAATTATTATCTTACCCCGGACAGGTCTAGTTTGGACATGTAGCCCAAATAGTTGGCTTTGCGATCTTGTTCGCGCTTAGCGAAGAACAGCCAGCTGTGCAGACCTGTAAATACAAATAATTTGGTGTAAGGATCATACCTTCATAGAGATACTAAGCTTATATTGTATGAGCATACTGCCAACCTAGTTGAGAACCACAGAAATCTTGTATCTAACCATTTTCGAAAATAGATGTACCTGTTCCTTGTTCTTTCATATCGATGGTAAGACTTATTTAAATTTCTTGGGTCCAGTATCACTTACAGTATCCACGTAAATAGCGGCGCCTGTGGCGTTTTTAGGTTCCATTAAAGTTCAGGTGTCACACTTCAGATATTCCAGCATTTCCAGAAACAGACATCATCTATGTATTCCTGCTGTCTGTCGTTGCCAATGCCTTAAACCCTGTAGAATGCCTGCGCTAATTATGTCTATGCCCAAATTTTAACCAACTTCAAAATGGAGAAGCTCTTTATTCAATACATAAACTCATCAATCTGTAGAATGTATGTTATGTAGTTGTATAATATCATTTCAGTGTTACGTGTGTGCTATATTTGGGGCATGTGGTCTACGAACATGTGTCGGGTGCTAATTGATGATGTAACTGCCAATAAATAGAACTCCTTCCAAGAACAGCCCCGATAGTGTGTCGCCTACTATTGAGATGTATCGCTATAGAAATATAATCTTAAGAATTTCGGAAAGAGTTTGTTCTTAGGAATATCCGTCGTTGATTTCGGAGTGCCTTTTTAGAGGGTAGGTGATCAGGACCTACCATATCTTGCTTACACTGAAGTAAGATTTAAAAAATACTGCTATAATAGGTGATAGCAGGGTTAGCCTTGTACGTACCGAGTACATCGCTGGACTTGAGTTCAGCCATGAATATATTCTCGAAGGCACAGCTACACTTGCAGAGGCCGGTCCAGTGGCGCGCGTACTTCGTGAACCAGATCTTCTTCAGCAGCTGCACTTGCTCGTTGTACTCGTTCATTTGAGTTATACCTAACAGGAAATTATTACAGTACATACGATTAGTTTTAATCACATATATCTTCAAGACAATATGTTGTACACTACCTACTAATATTGTAAGTGTTTAATACCCATTAGTTATGTACCTACATAGTGCGAATACGTGTCTGTGAATGTTTTTAAGTAGATATGCTTAAGTCGACTGCTAAAAGACTGGATTGATTTTATAATTTACTAGCTTTTTCTGGCGGCTCAGGTCGCGTGATGGTCGGATATTAAATAATCGACGGCATTTTTTTAAATATAGCCGGGGATAATGCAGTTCTTCGGATCAGTCGGTTCCTATTTCCAAAGATTACCCCTACAACCAAAGTTACAAATATACAAAATTTACCTACCTACCTCTCTTAGTATTATACTCTCTTAGTATTTGTCCAATAAACGATTTATTTATTTATTATTTATTAGTATCTACTTATAGGTTTAAAAAGATTTGCAAAGAGTTTAATCAAACGTGCATTGTGCTGTAGCAGTTCAGTTAGCATACCAATTACCTACAAACGTAGGTGGAATAAGAATGTGGAAGCCCTGTAGTTACCTAGGTAGGTACTAGCTAGGTGTTATGATCTAGCATATACCTACTAAATATAGTAAGTAGTACCTGTTATAACAATTATCTTGGCAAAAACAATTACTTATAGTAATTGGTCAAGATCAAGATAGGCTCTTTTAAATCGATAGGTAGAAACATTTTAAGTTGTAAATGTACAATAACTTCCCAGTGATGTATAATAAAAAAAACGTAAGGTAAGGTTTAATTACCTTTGCTGACCAAAAAGTTCATAAGACTTCTGATTGGTCCGGTCGCTAGGATTGTGTTAATAAAAGTGGTCTGTTCCGTTTCCTCCTGCAACATGACATCATTTAGCATTGGTTTACCTTGTTTGAAGCAGGTGTCTAGCTGTTTATATGTACGTTGGAAAGAATTACTTACTCAATTGAAACGATATACGTAGGTACTCACATTGGGCGTGACGAACTCTGGTCTTATCACGTTTTTGTGGTAATTGTCGAAGAGTGCAACAAATGGCCTTATTGTTGGTCCACTCCACACATTCTCGGGCACACTCAGCAGGCTAGAACGTTATCAAATTATTAAGAAGCGAGTACATTGTCAACATAATCAGTACATATGTAACGAACAGAACGTGTTTAGAACAAAGACTAGGTACTTAGACCGTACTGACTTTTTATAAAAAGCGACGTGCTAATATATATTTACGATGCAATTAATTTCGTAGTTACCCAAATACTGTTATAGGGTCAACCCAATATCAGACGAATATCAAGAAAGTTAATGAATGGAAACCAGCATGCCAGGCATTCGATGGCATGTAAAGCCAAATCAGAGGCCCATGGCTGGGCGGCATAACAACTCTGACACCAGGTCAGAAAACGAGAATGTTGCCTAATATGCCTAGTTCCTGTAAATGCACTCAGACTACATATACAGTAGGTAACTAATTGTTGCAAACAAGCTGAAAAAAGAAAGCCACTGTTATTTTTTAGCGTAGGTCTTTACATAAGGTATGGTATTTCAATACTCTATGTCAGAACAAAGTAACTTACTTAGCCGGCGCCTTGTCATCTTTCGATAGAGGGCTGGTAGTCCCTTGCAAATTGACTTGGATGTACGCGAAAGCGTTGTTGATGTCCCCGTTGAACATCTCCTCACTGATCCTCAGGATATCCTCGTCTGTGGTGGAGTCCTGCACCTGACGCAGCAGGTCCTCGTAGCTCTTCTTCTTGGCATAGTCGACCACTCCGCCGACCACTGTTCCTATCTGCGTGAGAGTGTTGGTCGCTGTGTTCCCTTGCTGGCCGGTCACAGAGTTTCCGATTAAATTAGGCAAAATGTTGTTGAAGATTTGCCCCGCGGCGTGCGCTAAGTCGTCGGCCCGACATACCGCGACAAAAACTAATAATACTAGAGCAATTTTCATTTTGGATAGAGTTTAATACGTTGTTTCTAGTACGATCACGGCGCACTAGTGATCTCGGACCCGCGCGAGCAAGCGATACTGCGCGACCTTTTGGTGATGTCATGCACCTACTATAGATTACGATGTGTTGTTGAGATTCATAGCGCGATGGTTTTTGCGACGACGACGGTGGTTGCCCTGAATGTGTACCTATTATGAGATGCAGAGCACATTCTGTCTTGGTAAACAGAATTAACCTCCGCACGTTTTCGACATTTGCTGTTTTTGTACCTGCCTACTCGCATTGCGCTTATGAATGGTTACCCGAGACATGTTTGTTTTCTACGTCAATGCCTATTGTCATTTGTGCAACGCATTGGATTGTTAACTTTTGTAGAATTTGAAGACTTGGGTAGGTACGCGTTTTACTCAAGAATTAAATGTTTAGATAGAGTGATTGATGACCAGAGATTTTCGAGTAAGATTTCTCATTGAATGGGGCCTACCATTATAATGAATGAACAGAATGATTTCATTGAAATACTCATCAAGGTAACCAACAATGAATAACAAAAATGACGAATGTTACCTACACGAGGACATGCGGTCACTTACACATCAGACCTCGACATCGACACGCATTACTTAATTATTTTCCGGCTGGCAGGACTCCATTCAAACAACAAAACGGTCACAAAAATTTATCATTTTTAGGGTTTTCGTTTTTCAAAACGGAATCCTTATATGATCACTTTCTTGTCCGTCCGTCTGTCTGTCAAGACCCTTTATATCGGGAGGTATCGAATTGAAATTAAAACCATATACTCAAGTCTAAAGAAACTCAAACTCAAAGCATTTATTTCAATTAGACCATTACGGCACTTTTGAATGTCAAAAATACAAAAAAGAAAATCAAAGCTACAGTCCCAGTCACAAGGCATAATAACTTGAAAAAGTACTGTAGTTGCCCATTCCCTAGCGTAGATCTCTATGGAGAAGAACGGGCAAGAAACTCCATGGACACTCTTTTAAAATCAAAATATTGTTACAAAATCTTGGTTACTTAATTAATTTTGAGATTATACATATATGTGAGAACGATGTAGAAAGACGTGCACACTAAGAGCGTCCAGAGTAAAAGATTAGATCAACAATTTAAAAATAAAGTAATTAAAATTAACCTTGGCAGCTAAGAGATGACCAGTCTCAACTGACAGCGCCCGTTCACAAACATGACGCATGTACCGGCGCCATTCAACTCAACCATATTGAAGGGAACTAAATGACCCGACACACCCGCCACCATCAGCGAGACATTTAAGTGAGCATGACATTCTCTCAGCCACCAAGGCATATTCAAGTCAATGAAAGATAAATAAATGTAAATGGTGGCTGAACAGTACAAAGTACTCACACATGTGCTATGCAATTATATAATACTAAGAACTGGAATCTATATAATGCAAGTATATTTTTACAATCTTCTGCAGCTTCCACAATACATTAACATGGGAATCAATTCTTCATCTTCTTCTTTACGTGTCGATGGACTCAAATAATGCCCGACCCGAACAATAAATTAATTTGCCCCCCCCTATGGTTGTGGAGCAGGACCAGCATTTAGCCAAGCATTTTTATCATCAATGTAATCCCCCAACTTATAATATGCTTGCCTACATAGTGTGCGTTTTATACAAGATTTAAATTTCGTCTCGTTCAGTTGAAGAATGTGGGGAGGTATTTTATTGTAACATTTCAAGCAGTACCCCATGAAAGATGAATCTACTTTAGCAAGCCTGAAACCTGGCTGAACTAGTTGGTCCCTATTTCTAGTGTTATAGTGGTGTCTGTCACCTCTTCTAATGTATTGACAAGGTACTGTCATGATATTAATTTCCTTAAACAGTTCTCTTAGAGAATCGCGTCTACGTAATTCATAAATGGCTCTGATGGCTCTTTTCTGCAGAATAAATATAGACTCGATGTCTGCAGCCCGTCCCCATAGTAAAATACCGTATGACATAATACTATGAAAATAACTAAAATAGACTAGCATCGCGGTATCAATATCAGTAAATTGACGGATTTTTCTAACAGCATATGCTGCTGAGCTCAGCCGTCCTGCAAGAGATGTTAAATGAGGACCCCATTGTAACCTTGAATCGAGCGTGATTCCCAAGAAAACCGTTTTATCGACAAATTCTAGTTTCTCTTGATTCAAAATTATGTCACAATCACTACTTTTGACATTTGGCAGAGCAAATCTAATGCACTTAGTTTTTTTTCCATTTAGTACTACTTTATTGGCGGTAAACCAATTGTGGACCAATTGTGGCGTTATTTACGTCGTCAAGATTAATGGCACGTCTGTTTATCCTAAATATTAAAGAAGTATCGTCAGCAAACAACACCATATGCGGATGGTTGTTAAATAAATGGGGTAGGTCATTAATATACACTAAAAAGAGAAAGGGACCCAATATCGAACCTTGTGGTACACCCATTTTTACTTTTAAACCCATTGAGTTGACTCCATTTATTTGTACCTGCTGCTGTCTATCATTCAAATACGATTTTATTAAACTGAGCGCAAGTTTACCTAAACCGTAATGCTCAAGTTTCAAGATCAGGGTTTCGTGATTTACACAATCAAATCCTTCGAAAGGTCACAGAAGATTCCTATGGCATCTTGTGCCTCTTCCCACGCAGTAAATATGTATTTTAATAAAGTGACACCGGCGTCAGTTGTACAACGTCCTTTGGTGAAACCATACTGTTGCTCGTGTAATATTTTATTGGTGTTAAAATGGTTCAGCATTTGATTGAGCATTATCTTTTCAAACACCTTGCATAAAACCGGCAACATGGATACGGGCCTATAGTTATTGGTGTCCTTACTGTCCCCGGATTTAAAAAGCGGTATTACCTTACTGAATTTCATTAGATCTGGAAAGACCCCTTGATCCACGCACAAATTAAATATTGAGGCTAAATACGGCGCTACAGTCTCAATAATTGAGGTACAAGCTTTGATAGACATACCCCATAGAACTTCCGTTAATTTGATCTTGATTTGCTTAAAACCTTTTATGACTGTTAAGGGGTTTATATGCTGAAATTTAAATTCATTTGGACAGGCTGAAACGGCAGAGGAATTTAAGGTTTCTGTAGTTTTAAGTGGGATACTGGTAAAGAAATTTACAAATTCTTGAGCAACTTCATTGTTGGAGCTCACAAGGCCACGCGATGTCTTTAGTGTGAAGTCATTACCTTGTTTTTTATTTATATTTGTTTCATTGTTGATAATTTTCCAAACCGTCTTTATTTTGTTGTCGGCTGATTTAATCTTGTTGCTAATGAATAAGGATTTGGCTACCTTGCAAGTGTATTTAAAAATTTTCGAGTAAGTAGCAACATATTTATTAAAAGCTTCAGTGTTGATGTAAGGTTTAAGGCCGTATAGCTCAAACAATCGTTCCCTACTTTTCCTAATACCCTGTGTTGCCCAGTCACTGAAAATAAACTTTGGGCCAATAGTTTTAGATTTATTTCTTAAAGTATTATTAAATTCGGTGTGCACTACCGAAAAGAATTCTTCATAAAATATATACGATACGGCCGTTTATCCCGCAAAAACGTAGGTATATTTCGATACTTTCAAGGGAATCAAAGTTCTGGTACTTTCCGTTGACCTAGAACTATGAAATTTGGCAAAAAACAATGTCTTACAACACATGTAAAGAACCTGAAAACCGTAAATATGTAGTTTAAACCGTAAATATGTAGTTTAGTAACAAAATATGTACATAAAAGATTATACGGAACCCTCGGTGCGCAGGTGCGGATCCAGCCCTAAAAATGGGTTGTGGGCATGGCCCTAAAATCAGCAAAGTGACGTCGAATAAAAAAAAGGGAAAAATCTTCGTGGACTGGTAGTAGTTTAATGATGAATTTCACAAGAAGAAACTAAAATAATATGCAAGAGCAAGTGCAGCGAGTTCGATGTTTTTTGCACCCGCCTCTTATGTTAGATTTTCAGAATAATCAACAGACTTTAGAATTCAGGAGCGAACGCAGCGAGCTCTAAAATCTTAGCAGCTCTCCTCCGATTCGTAACACTTTATTTATACCATATAAATAGGCGTTATTAAAATGATTTTGACTTAGTCAGAAAAGTTTCAGAAGCATTAATACGAGTTAGATTAATTAGAGGCGAGCGAGCGAAGCGAGCTCGAAATTTTTTAGCACCCGCGTTTCTTTGACGACTTATGCATGACAGTTTTAGAATGAATAAGTAAATTGGACTCCAGAATGTAAGAGCGAGCGAAACGAGCTTGAAAAACTTAGCCTCAGATTTGTATGGATTTTATTTTTACCATTCATACAGGTAATATCGACATAAGTTTCTGAACTTTTAAAAGACTAGGGGACTGTAGAGTAGCCCGCTTCGGAAGGTAGGTTTTGTTTTGCCCATTAATCAATACAAATTAGAGAAGCTACTTAAATATGAGGCGGCAGGGTAGAAAATGAATAGTGCTTTTATCAACAAGGCATTTCTCTCCGCCTCAGGCCATAGCCTTCTTGCTTGGCCCAAGGTAAATAAAAACATCATTGCTTGTATCTACAGTGTATAAGGTCCACGCAGGTAAAACCGTGAGATGAACACATAAATGAATAAGAAGCCTGTAAAATATTAGTCTGCTTCATCACGAAAATTACAAAAGTGTGTTTGTTTGAATGCAAATCACACATTTAAACTCTAAACTATTCCACCGATTTTGGTGAATCAATTAAAGTAAAATATTATTTATGAAAATGATCTCTCCGCTCTACGAAAATTAAAATGCTAAGGTAAACTAGCGTTTTTTTATTTATTTAATTAAAGTCTTGGGTAGAAAATCAGACTATCGACCTCAATTAGGGTTGTGGGCATGCCCATCGTGCCCACAACGGTGGATCCGCGCTTGTCGGTGCGCGAGTCTAACTCGCTCTTGGCCGGTTTTTTTACAATGCAAATGCCTAACCGTGCTTAATAGTTTTTTAACTTGTTAACCAATTCCCATTTTACTAGGTTCAGAGTTCCAGACTTCCTAAAAAGAGAGCTGGGGGGTTACCATGACGTCTTAAAGCAGGATTGTTTTAATGTCACTCCAGTGTGAAAAAGTGACGCAGCTATTGTTGACGTTTAGCGACATCTCTTTCTCACTCTGGAATAAGATTACAACAGTCCTGCTTTAAGACGTCATGGTAGGCCACCAGATAGCTAACAACGTTTATCCTGCCACCTAGGTAAACGAAGTGAGCCACTGTTTACTTTATTTTTTCCTTATGTACCTATAGTCGATAATTAGTCGAAATTACTCGCCAAACATAAGAATTGGTCGGTCACTGGTTCAAAAGACATAAGGGTTTATAGGTGGCCGATTTGGAGAGAGCCTACCCCAGCAGGGCCACATTTGTATCTCAAAAACTAGGGCACCTAGCGAAGATCTGTTTTCTCCCATATTTAGTCGCTAATGAGTCGAAATTAGTCTCCAAGTTACAGATTTAATCGGGTCTTAGTTTCGAAGATATAATGAGTTCAATTATTAAGGTATAGTCCAAGAGCTAGATAGAAAGAATATTTTTTTTTGTGTTTTAACGGATTCTCCAATTCATTTAAGGATTCCTATGGATTCTCAAGCTGCGCGCAGCTCGCGCACCCACGCAAATACTAGTTATTTTATAAAAAAATATTTTCAAAAAGTTGGTTTGATGTGTGTCTTGTTTGTGTGTGTATTTTAAGGTGATTGTGAGTGTTGTGTTGTGGGTGTGTGTATTGTGTCGTGTATGTAGAGTTTGTATGGACGGGTTGAGTTTTTATTTTATCTTAATTTAGGTTAGAATAAAAAAAAAATCTGTTGTTGAAATCTAAAATGATTTATTACTTACCTTAAAATTATTGTACTAACCGAAAATGTTACAAATACCTACTTAATCAATAATCTCAAGAGATAAACTTTGTGAATTTGGATGTTAGGGGTAAGTACCTAATCTCCGGTTCTACTGATCCGATTTAAAAAAAATCTTTATTATTTTTGTGAGCTTTTTCACTCTTAAGTGACGCAGACGAAGTTGCGCGAGTCAGCTAGTTTCTCAATAAAAATTTGAATGGTTCCACTCACTTACGTCACGGGCAACTCGTTCTAAGTATCTCGTCTGTACACGCGCATCTCTCTCTTCCTTACTTACCGTGTAAATGAAACGGAGCGCAGCGATCTATCTGCCAGCGACTAAATGCACACATTTTGTTCGATACCTAAATAATTAAATATATTGTAGATCTTGTTTAAAGGTAATAAGTACAGCTTTCCTTTGGTGGGTTGAAGTTATAGAATACCTCCAGACGTCGTAGGTCACCTGTCTAGAAACTACTTTAAGTATTTTGTACTTGCTTGTACCACTGTATCATCATCATCATTTCAGCTGAAAGACGTCCACTGCTGGACATAGGCCTCCCCCAAGTGTCGCCACATTGACCGGTCCCGTGCGACTCCCATCCAGCGGATTCCCGCAACCTTCACCAGGTCATCGGTCCACCTAGTGGGAAGCCTTCAAACGCAACGTCTTCCGGTTAGCGGAAAAGTTCTGGAGTTGCCTCCAGAACTTTTCTGCCCCATCGGCCATCCGTTCTGCGAGCAATGTGCACTGGCCACTGCCACTTAAGTTTGGCAATTCTCCGGGCCACGTCGGTAACCTTGGTTCTCTTGCGGATGTCTTCATTTCTGATTCGATCGCGCAAGAAAACTCCGAGCATAGCCCTCTCCATTGCCCTTTGGGTGACTTTAAGCCTTCTGATGAGGCCCATTGTGAGCGACCACGTTTCGGTCCCGTATGTAATCACTGGCAACACACACTGGTCATAGACTTTCGTATTGAGACCCTGTGGTAAGTTGGACGAGAAGATACCGCGCAACTTCCCGAACGCTGCCCAGCCGAGTCGGATTCGACGATTGACCTCTTTCTCGAAGTTAGACCTACCTCTCTGGACCGTTTGTCCCAGGTACACATAATCGTCTACAACTTCGAGTGTAGAGTCTCCGATCTTGATAGGAATGGGTGACATGGGCATTCGACATGACCTTGGTTTTGTCCATGTTCATTTAAAGACCCACTCTTCCGGAAGCTCTACTGAGGTTATCGAGCATTGTACTGAGGGCCTCCATGGTCTCAGCCATGATCACTATATCGTCGGCAAACCGAAGGTGAATGATGTACTCGCCATTGACGTTGATGCCTAGCCCACTCCAGTCCAGAACCTTGAAGACATCCTCCAGTGCAGCGGTGAACAGTTTCGGAGATATGACGTCTCTGTGTCTCACACCTCGCTGCAGGAGGATAGGTTCCGAGGCTTGGTCCTGAAGTCGCTTAAATGTGGGTGGGAACACAGACGCTGGCAGAGAGTTCCACACTTTGGCTGTGCGCATAATAAAAGTGGTGGAGAAGCGCTTAGTACGACACGTCGGGATATCAACCAAGTGCGGATGGTACGCTGCAGTATGTCTGCTAGTCCGGTGGTAAAAGAGTAATGGTGGGATCAGGTCGTGAAGCTCCTGCGCACACTCTCCGAAGTACAGTCTGTAGAAGACCGACAGGCAGGCAACATTACGCCGATGAGCTAGGCTGTGAAGCGAAGCTACCAACGTCTCGTCGAATATAAGCCTTTTGGCTCTGCGTTCCACCGAGTCAAGTGCAGTAAGCTGGTGTTTTGCTGAGCCATCCCACAAGTGACTGCAATACTCCATACAGGAACGGACTTGTGTTTTGTACAAATTTAAAAGCTGTCCAGATGTGAAGTATCGCCTCACCTTGTTCAAGATGCCCAGCTTCTTAGCTGCAGTCTGAGCTTTTAACTCGAAGGTTGCGCCAAAGTTGAGTTCAGATGTCAACTCCATGCCCAAAAGTTGTAGGCTGTCAGTAACTGCTACAGATGCACCCCGGAAAGTGGGAGACAACTGGAACTGGCTCCTTTTTGCAGTGAAGAGACACGCCTGTGTTTTCAGAGCATTGAATTTGACCAGATTGACGTCACCCCACTGGAAGATGAGGTTTAGGGTCAAATTAATTTGCTCCACCATGGCCTCTCTAAGAGTAGCAGTATCCTCTCTGCTGACTTTTGCACTGGACAGGTATCTTTCTGCGACTGTGCTGTCGTCTGCGTATCCGTCCGTATCCGTACAATTGTTTAGACCCGTCATACAGGAGTTACTAGATCGACGCTCAGATAAACGCAACATTCAAGAGGATATAGGCTGCAAGAGCAGTAGCGAGAGTCTGCGTAGCGACCTCGAAATTTTTATGACACTTTGCCTTGGACAGGTTAGAATGGTTTCGATCTTACATATTGGTGTTACTTGGTCGGCTTTCAGATAATTTCAAGAGAATGTAGTTTATAGAGCGAGCGAAGCGAGCTCGAAAATTTTAACACTTTACCTACCTTGAACAGGTTAGAATTGTTTCGAGCTTTTAACTGGAGTTACCTGGGCCTCTTATAGACAAAGTTAAGTGAGGAAAAACTAAATTGCAAGAGCGAGCGAAGCGAGCTCGAAATTTTTAACATCATTGCCTCAGATAATTATGCTATAATTGCATAGGCCTTGGGGCAAGTTGCTCCTAATTTATTTCAGGTTCTGTCTATACCGGCCGATCATGCAAAAATCCAATTAGGAGTGCCAATCCAGAGGTAAATAAAGGAGCCTTTTCGATAAATGTTTTTCCGCAGGGTTAAACATTATTTCAATTTGAGTGATTCCATTTTACGCTACAATTTATTACGTACAAGGAAATACAATAAAGTACGCAGGAAAAGCTATTACTTTTAAAACTCCTAAGCCTCTAGGGGCAGCTGCCTCCTCCTGGCGACGCGGACGCCCATGACAAGATATACAACTAGAATATTTAGTTTCAATTCCGTCAAACTAGATCAAGCTTGGCTAAAGACGTATTTGGTCCGGTTCAGGGGGGGGCAATCGCACCCATTGCCCCCCCACCCTGTATCCGCGCCTGAGTAGGACTGACATGGTGGCGTTTTTGTACAAACACTTCAACACCTCGACGTACCGATAGTCGATTTGCCACCGTTGGAGCGACTGCAGTACAGCCCAGGTCTCGATCGAATCGAAGGCTTTCTCGTAGTCCACAAACGCTAAACAGAGGGGCAGGTTATACTCTTCGGTCTTCTGTATAACCTGCCGCAGCGTATGAATGTAGTCCACGGTGCTAAAGCCTTTTCGGAAACCGGCTTGTTCGAGAGGCTGGAAATCGTCAAACCTGCGCGCGAGACGATTCGTGATGACTCTTGAAAACAACTTGTAGACAAGGCTTAGAAGTGAGATGGGCCTATAATTCTTCAACCGGGCATTGTCACCTTTCTTGCAGAAGAGTACCACCACACCCGTGCACCATGCTTGTGGATTTTTTCCCTCAAGTATGACGGAATTAAACAGCTTCTGAAGGGCCTTAAGTACCGGTTTTCCACCCGCCTTCAGGAGTTCGGCCGTAATTCCGTCATCACCCGGTGCCTTGTTGTTTTTGAGTTGCTTCAGAGCCATCCTAATCTCGTACAGGCTGACGTCCGGGATGTCTTAGGTTACACTTAGGTATAGTGTCGGGTCAGTCTAGCTTTTGGGTCGTTTGCTAGATCTACGACGGGTTTACTGGTTGACGTGTACAACTGTCCATAGAAGCTCTCGATCTCCCTCAGAAGCTCCGGTTTGGTGGATAAGATCCTACCATCGTCGGTCTTCAGTTTCGTGAGCTGGCTCTGCCCAATAGATAGATAGATCTCTTGCAAATACCTTGGAGCATTTATTCCGCTCAATCGCGTCTTTAACACGCTCGGTATTAAAGCGGCGGAGGTCGCTCTTCAAGGATTTAGAGATCCGTCTATTGAGCTGCCGGCATTTACACGCCTCGACTGAAGACTGCAGGATCATCTCACGCCGCTCCTTCATGAGCTTGAGAGTGTGATCGGAGAGCTTCTTGTTCTGATCTGTACGACGTGCTTTAAAGAACTTAGACCCGGTCGTATGGACAGTTTCCACGAACCCATCGTTGTATTCGTCCACTGAGCTTCCTAGGCACTCGAAACGGTTTTGGAGTTCAAGCTGAAAGCTCTCGGGGTTTTGGATTTGGATCTGTGCTGGACGGAGCGTAGACTTCATCAGTCGATACCTTTCAAGCTTGATATTTATTTATTTATTTAAACTTCATGTACAAGGGTGGTACATAGGCGGACTTAATGCCACAAGGCATTCTCTACCAGTCAACCTTTCGGTCAAATAGGATAGCATTGTGATAGAGTACAACAAAAATAAATAAGAAAAATACCATTTTGCAAGCATCAATTAAAAACCATAAATGGGTACATAAATACTAATACATATAATATTAAACTACTACTACACTACTACAACAGCCCATAACGTCCACTGCTGGACATAAGCCTCTCCCATGATGGGAGGAATTTGCCGTAATCTCCACGCTTGGCAGGCGGATTGGAGATCGCAGTGATGAAAGACTAACAGAAAACGCTGCTGCCCATTCTCTGGTCTACGGAGGCGCAAGGTGTTCTGCCTCAGACATTAGTCGCCTTATACGACACCCGTGAGTGTAATGGGTTGGTTCTATTCTACTCTGCCGGATACCACACGGCTAAAATTAAACTAATATATACTAAAATACATACAAATAGTCCGAACTAGTAATGACTAGAAAGTAATTTAGACTGACTTTAAATAGAACTCTCTCTTATATTGATGTTCAATGTGCCTCTTACCATGCGGTGATCCCTCCCGGTTTTCACCGAATTGATCACCGAGACATCATTGAACATTTGCTTCTTGGTTGACATGATGAAGTCAATCTCATTTCTAGTTGAACCATCGGGGCTCTGCCAGGTCCACTTCCTGTGCTCACGCTTTCTGAAGAAGGAGTTCAACATATAGAGGCCCTCCTTCTCCATAAAGCTAGCCAGTTGGTGAACCCGGCGATTCCGCCGTCCAACTCCAAATTGCCCCACCTGCAGCTCATCCTCGTCTCGTTTGCCCAGTTTCGCGTTGAAGTCCCCCATGACAAAGGTGAAGTGAATTTTGGAACCATGCATGGCTTTAGAAATATCCTCATACATGGTCTCCACTTTGTCGTCGAGGTCGGGGCGTAGACCTGTATGACCTTCAGCGAATATCTTAAGGATATTCTGAGTATAAGGTACACCACCCTGGTCGACACACTCTCGAACTTCACCACGTTGTTCACAAGGGACTTGTGGACGATAAACCCAACACCACCCTGGGACTGCCGGTCACCCTCTCGGAAAAAAAGCAGGTTGCCGGATTTCAGGATTATCGTGTCCCCTCTCTTCGGACTTCGGATAATCCCACAATACTCCATCGCACATTTGGGGGGGTTTTGCCTACCACTGTATGGGGAAATTTAATTCTTTCATATATTTTTAATTACACACCGACTGAATCTGCAACTTGGCGATTAATTTCGACTAATTAGCGACTAAATATGGGAAACAACAGATCTTCGCTAGGTGGCTTAGCTTTTAAGATATAAATGGGGCCCTGCTGGGGTAGGCTCTCTCAAGATCGGCCACCTATAAACCCTTATATCTTTGAACCAGTGACCGACCAATTCTGATATTTGGCGAGTAATTTCGACTAATTAGCGATTAAATATGGGAGAAAACAGATGTTCGCTAGGTGCCCTAGTTTTTGAGATTAAAATGTGGCTCTGCTGGGGTAGGCTCTCTCCAGTAGGCCTATCACGTATCTTTCTGATATCATTGACTATCAAGCTGCGGTTGTACACCGAATTTTGATGACAACCGAGAATGTCAAAATATTGGTATTACGTATCGCACTGATTGGATATCACTTAACGGTGACTAACAGCCCGGGTACGGTGTAACGCCTTTCACGAAAGCCACTTCAAACTCAGTTGTCATCAATTTGTTGTCCACTATGCTTACATAATTGAAATAATACAAGTATCGATATGAAAGCGTCTGTCAAAATGAGTTACGGTTACTAGCAACCACGATGACAACCAATGACGTCATATTTGATCACGACTGGTCATGCATAATACGAAACTAACCTTTTGACAGTTAATTGATGGACACTGAGCCTAGTTACTATCATTTCGAGCTGTCAACAGAGGTACGTAATAGCACTACAGGGCTGTACTGCAGTCGCTCCAACGGTGGCAAATCGACTATCGGTACGTCGAGGTGTTGAAGTGTTTGTACAAAAACGCCACCATGTCAGTCCGACTCAGGCGCGGATACAGGGGGGGGGGGCAATGGGTGCGATTGCCCCCCTCTGAACCGGACCAAATACGTCTTTAGCCAAGCTTGATCTAGTTTGACGGAATTGAAACTAAATATTCTAGTTGTATATCTTGTCATGGGCGTCCGCGTCGCCAGGAGGAGGCAGCTGCCCCTAGAGGCTTAGGAGTTTTAAAAGTAATAGCTTTTCCTGCGTACTTTATTGTATTTCCTTGTACGTAATAAATTGTAGTGTAAAATGGAATCACTCAAATTAAAATATTGTTTAACCCTGCGGAAAAACATTTATCGAAAAGGCTCCTTTATTTACTTCTGGATTGGCACTCCTAATTGGATTTTTGCATGATCGGCCGGTATAGACAGAACCTGAAATAAATTAGGAGCAACTTGCCCCAAGGCCTATGCAATTATAGCATAATTATCTGAGGCAATGATGTTAAAAATTTCGAGCTCGCTTCGCTCGCTCTTGCAATTTAGTTTTTCCTCACTTAACTTTGTCTATAAGAGGCCCAGGTAACTCCAGTTAAAAGCTCGAAACAATTCTAACCTGTTCAAGGTAGGTAAAGTGTTAAAATTTTCGAGCTCGCTTCGCTCGCTCTATAAACTACATTCTCTTGAAATTATCTGAAAGCCGACCAAGTAACACCAATATGTAAGATCGAAACCATTCTAACCTGTCCAAGGCAAAGTGTCATAAAAATTTCGAGCTCGCTACGCAGACTCTCGCTACTGCTCTTGCAGCCTATATCCTCTTGAATGTTGCGTTTGTCTGAGCGTCGATCTAGTAACTTCTGTATGACGGGTCTAAACAATTGTACGGATACTGACGGATACGCAGACGACAACACAGTCGCAGAAAGATACCTGTCCAGTGCAAAAGTCAGCAGAGAGGATACTGCTACTCTTAGAGAGGCCATGGTGGAGCGAATTAATTTGACCCTAAATCTCATCTTCCAGAGGGGTGACGTCAATCTGGTCAAATTCAATGCTTTGAAAACACAGGCGTGTCTCTTCACTGCAAAAAGGAGCCAGTTCCAGTTGTCTCCCACTTTCCGGGGTGCATCTGTAGCAGTTACTGACAGCCTACAACTTTTGGGCATGGAGTTGACATCTGAACTCAACTTTGGCGCAACCTTCGAATCAAAAGCTCAGACTGCAGCTAAGAAGCTGGACATCTTGAACAAGGTGAGGCGATACTTCACATGTGGACAGCTTTTAAGTTTGTACAAATCACAAGTCCGTTCCTGTATGGAGTATTGCAGTCACTTGTGGGATGGCTCAGCAAAACACCAGCTTACTGCACTTGACTCGGTGGAACGCAGAGCCAAAAGGCTTATATTCGACGAGACGTTGGTAGCTTCGCTTCACAGCCTAGCTCATCGGCGTGATGTTGCCTGCCTGTCGGTCTTCTACAGACTGTACTTCGGAGAGTGTGCGCAGGAGCTCCACGACCTGATCCCACCATTACCCTTTTACCACCGGACTAGCAGACATACTGCGGCGTACCATCCGCACTTGGTTGATATCCCGACGTGTCGTACTAAGCGCTTCTCCACCACTTTTATTATGCGCACAGCCAAAGTGTGGAACTCTCTGCCGGCGCCTGTGTTCCCACCCACATTTAACCCGCCTACCTTCAAAGCAAGAGTGAACAGGCATCTTCTGGGCACGCTCGTTCCATGATAGATCTCATCCATCGTTTTCCATCAGGCGTGATCGAGGTCAAGAGCAGGCCGATAATGTAATAAAAAAAAAAAAAAAAAAAATATTGTAACCTGTTTAAGGTCGTTTCGCTCGCTCTTGGAGCCTTAGTTCATTTTGTTGACCAAAATCTGGCGACCTCCTTGTATCTTGCATATCATGGATTTCATTTATTATCAAAAGTTCATCAATTTTTTTTTGATAAATGAATGAATTTTCCTTAAGTTTTGTAAAATCAAACGAAAATTGCCGCCCCCTAAAGGAAATCCTGTATCCGCACCTGGTCCGAATTCAGGACCAAGCCTCGGAACTTATCCTCCTGCAGCGAGGTGTGAGACAGGGAGACGTCATATCTCCGAAACTGTTCACCGCTGCACTGGAGAATGTCTTCAAGGTTCTGGACTGGAGTGGGCTAGGCATCAACGTCAATGGCGAGTACATCACTCACCTTCGGTTTGCCGACGATATAGTGATCATGGCTGAGACCATGGAGGACCTCAGTACAATGCTCGATGACCTCAGTAGAGCTTCCGGAAGAGTGGGTCTTTAAATGAAAATGGACAAAACCAAGGTCATGTCGAATGCCCATGTCACACCCATTCCTATCAAGATCGGAGACTCTACACTCGAAGTTGTAGACGATTATGTGTACCTGGGACAAACGGTCCAGTGAGGTAGGTCTAACTTCGAGAAAGAGGTCAATCGTCGAATCCGACTCGGCTGGGCAGCGTTCGGGAAGTTGCGCGGTATCTTCTCGTCCAACTTACCACAGTGTCTCAAGACGAAAGTCTATGACCAGTGTGTGTTGCCAGTGATTACATACGGGACCGAAACGTGGTCGCTCACAATGGGCCTCATCAGACGGCTTAAAGTCACCCAAAGGGCAATGGAGAGGGCTATGCTCAGAGTTTCCTTGCGCGATTGAATCAGAAATGAAGACATCCGCAAGAGAACCAAGGTTACCGACGTGGCCCGGAGAATTGCCAAACTTAAGTGGCAGTGGCCAGGGCACATTGCTCGCAGAACGGATGGACGATGGGGCTAACCGGAAGACGTTGCGTTTGAAGGCTTCCCACTAGGTGGACCGATGACCTGGTGAAGGTTGCGGGCATCCGCTGGATGGGAGTCGCACGGGAGCGGTCAATGTGGCGACACTTGGGGGAGGCCTATGTCCAGCAGTGGACGTCTTTCAGCTGAAATGATGATGATGATACAGTGGTACAAGCAAGTACAAAATACTTAAAGTAGTTTCTAGACAGGTGACCTACGACGTCTGGAGGTATTCTATAACTTCAACCCACTAAAGGAAAGCTGTACTTATTACCTTTAAACAAGATCTACAATATATTTAATTATTTAGGTATCGAACAAAATGTGTGCATTTAGTCGCTGGCAGATAGATCGCTGCGCTCCGTTTCATTTACACGGTAAGTAAGGAAGAGAGAGATGCGCGTGTACAGACGAGATACTTAGAACGAGTTGCCCGTGACGTAAGTGAGTGGAACCATTCAAATTTTTATTGAGAAACTAGCTGACTCGCGCAACTTCGTCTGCGTCACTTAAGAGTGAAAAAGCTCACAAAAATAATAAAGATTTTTTTTAAATCGGATCAGTAGAACCGGAGATTAGGTACTTACCCCTAACATCCAAATTCACAAAGTTTATCTCTTGAGATTATTGATTAAGTAGGTATTTGTAACATTTTCGGTTAGTACAATAATTTTAAGGTAAGTAATAAATCATTTTAGATTTCAACAACAGATTTTTTTTTTATTCTAACCTAAATTAAGATAAAATAAAAACTCAACCCGTCCATACAAACTCTACATACACGACACAATACACACACCCACAACACAACACTCACAATCACCTTAAAATACACACACAAACAAGACACACATCAAACCAACTTTTTGAAAATATTTTTTTATAAAATAACTAGTATTTGCGTGGGTGCGCGAGCTGCGCGCAGCTCGCGGGTTTCATGTTTTTGAGAAGTACTATTACCATAATAACATTTTGAGCATCCATAGGAATCCTTAAATGAATTGGAGAATCCGTTAAAACACAAAAAAAAATATTCTTTCTATCTAGCTCTTGGACTATACCTTAATAATTGAAGTCATTATATCTTCGAAACTAAGACCCGATTAAATCTGTAACTTGGCGACTAATTTCGACTCATTAGCGACTAAATATGGGAGAAAACAGATCTTCGCTAGGTGCCCTAGTTTTTGAGATACAAATGTGGCCCTGCTGGGGATGGCTCTCTCCAGATCGGCCACCTATAAACCCTTATGTCTTTTGAACCAGTGACCGACCAATTCTTATGTTTGGCGAGTAATTTCGACTAATTAGCGATTAAATATGGGAGAAAACAGATCTTCGCTAGGTACCCTAGTTTTTGAGACATAAATGTGGCCCTGCTGGGGTAGGCTCTCTCCAGATCGGCCACCTATAAACCCTTATATCTTTTGAACCAATGACCGACCAAATATGATATTTGGCGACTAATTAGCGACTAAATTTTTGTTATCAAAATTAAAATCCCTGATGGTGGCTCTGCCAGTGTCAGTCATACCATTCTCAACGTGATACTTACTTCTTAGAGTGCTAACAACCTGGCAAAGACTGGGCATTGTTGATTGAAAGTTTGGCTGCCTACATTATTAGTGCATTACCGTGGTGACTTTATTGGATGTGGAAACGGGATGTACCTGTGGTAGTATTTATATCCCACAAATAAAAGAAAGTCATCAGAAAAGAGACATTATCAGAAGTGCATCGTTGCGGGCGAGCGCGCGCTCGCAATGCAGCAGTAGCGTGCTGCGCCCGCGCACTGCGGGAAAATCGTATCTTACTCGATGTTTAATGCATTAGGCTCTCGTCCGATCTACGTTTGAATACTTGTGCTGTTAGAACTGTACAATGTGCATACCTACATAGCTAACGTTTGGAATGGTTTGTTAGGATGTAAGTTTGATGATGCTCAATTTGCTTGCTGAAGGAAGGGTCCGTTTATAAATTATTGGACTGAAGTAGATTTGTGGCTTGTAAGTTTTATGCTACTAATTTGACCTACTGATGCGATTATAATACTTAGTCGGAGTCAAGATATGTACCGTCCTCTCGCCTCTAATAGGCGAAACGACAAAAAAAAACTAAGAAGTTCTTCAGTTAGATTATCAAAAAATATTTGACCCGTGTTTTTTCTTTTGTTACGTAAACCAAAATTGACGAAGATATTATGTCGCTTTTAAAATTCTCAATACGTCACGCCTTGGTATAATTTTTAGCTAGTTCTGACGTCACGAGCCCCCACTCCCGAGTTTTGATGCGTTTTATCTTTGCCAATATTCATTGATTTACAAAAACAAAAAATACGTGACCATTAATTTCCAATACTCTAACTGACGGATTACTTATATAGATTTGCAATTTTTTGATACTGTCGTCATGCCTATTAGATACATAGGTTTAAGTTACTTTTAAGTTAGGACAACTACAGTCGTGATATAAGTTACGTATGTTTTTTTATTACAATTCGAAAAGATGTAAATTGTATTAATGTATAATTTTGGGTTGCCCAGCTATTTTTAAACTTTGACGCATGTTAAAGTCTTGTTTCATTAGAACAAATTGGAGTTAATTGAAGCAATAACATAACAACTTGTTGCGGGCTACGGTTTTCTTATCTCCCACACAGCTACAACAACAATGACAAAAAAAATATCGTTTAATGCGAATTGAGACCCGGGTTTTCCTTATTTATTTGCTTTGATATTTCTATCTTAAATTTCATGGAATTGGGTATACCTAGTTGTCATAAAAAAATACTGAACTAATCGTATGCGTCGCCACGTCGTCGTAAGACTTCGAAGTCAAAAGTATTACTTACTAGGGTTGGCCAGGTCGGTGTCATGCCATAGTTTGAGTGGTTGCTTCCTTTCATAGACCAACGGACCAACCCTTCCTGGGACCTTACAATGCCATTTTGTAATAATACGTCACCACTTATTTTTATTTTCACAATTAAAACTAAAAGGTTGACTGGTAGAGAATGCCTTGTGGCATTAAGTCCGCCTGTGTACCACTATTGTACATGAAGTTTAAATAAATAAATAAATAAATAAAACTGCAAATAGCATTAGGCTATACCTAATGCTATTTAAATGCAGATATTGTTGTTAGAGTTAAACATAAATCTCAAGTTCTAAGCGCAATTAAACATATTTTTAGTTAATACTTATTAGTAATAAAGCTGATTTAAAATGCTACATTAGACTTGCTTTTAAACCGACTTGTTGACCAAACCTCTATCTGTATAATTATATATTATAAATTTCTAGTTAAATTACGGGAACCTAAGCTATAGTGGGCTGGGGCAATCTTAAAATACTCAGGCCTCTCGACTCTAACCGTAGGTACTCGACGCTATAGGCACGCACACTTTGTGACTACATGAAACAACTCTTGAGGTTGAAGGAAGCAATAGTGACGGAATCATTATGTCCTAACATTTAATCACGTGACAACCACCAACCCCCACGTCCCCCACTGGGCCCGCGTGGTAGAATCTTACACTAACTTCTGCCAGCGGCTTCGCCCGCGTGACGTTTGATAATTGTCTCATGGGATCGGAAAAGTATCCTGTTTTAATTCAGGTTATAAACTACGTATACGAAGGTAGTTATACGGAACTGTGTGCAAAATTTCATACAAATCACTTTAAGTAGTAGTTTTTGCGTGAAAGAGTAACAAACATTCATACATATTCACAAACTTTCGCATTTATAATATTTTATATAATAGTAGGAATTATTAGAAGGTGAGTATATTCGTGAGAATACTTTGTTCCAATTTTATCATTTCGTACATTTCAATGACACATTATTCATGTTAGGAGAACAGCAGCTGTGTAAAATATAACCTTTTTTTTTAGCACGGTTGGTAGCAGGCTTGACTGCCTTGTGTATGCCGGAAACACCTGAGGTAGCGTCACTCGTGGAGGCTCAATTCAAGGAGATTGGTCGCGTGCATCGCGATCGGTGTTTACACCCCAGCGCGGCAATATACCCGTATATTAGGGATATTAGAGCTTTAAGGGGAAAGTTAATATTATGATATCCACAATAAAAGTAGTTCTGAGAAGCAGTAAGTGCCTACATTGCTAGTAAACCTAATTAAACATATCTTAATTTTGTGTATGTAAACATTCCGGCTATACCGAGAACACGTTATCGATGAGGTCATGCTAGGCAGAGGTCGCTGACGTACCGACGCGACCAGTCGACGGTTGCACATCGCACGACTCGACCCTGGCAAATATTGATAGCGACCAATCAGAGCAGTCTAGCGCGCTGTTCATCAGTATCAGTACCGGTGCCGACAGTGCGAGCCAAGGAGTTCCGGAGGTTAGTCAAATTGTGAGCACCATGAAGGCCGCCGGTTTGATCTTGTTATTCGTCTTTTGTTCGATCGAATGTAAGTAAAATGTTTATTATTTATGATACGAGTAGTCAAGTGACCCGAAAGTCTGACAACCAGTGTTACCAAGGGTTATCTTATTATTGTAGTCAGTATTAATTGGGTTGTGGTGGTCAGATAGCCTGTCGCTGCATGTAATACTGGTATTCAGCTGCATCCGGTGAGACTGGAAGCCGACTCCTACATAGTTGGGGAAATTATTACCAGATGATGATGATTAGATACTCGTACCGATAACTGTAAAATAAAACTGAAAATCTTCCGATGACACTTCATTTCTTCTCAGTTTTATAATAATTTACATAAAACCTCTCAAATTGTTTTTGGCTGTAACCGGTGCGGTGTAGATGATTTAGCTACCTATTTGAATTCACTGCCTGACAAAGACGTTCTGTTCTATAATAAGAGAGACTAAATAACATGTTGTATTTAAAAGCTGTGTCGCAAAATCTTAATACTTTGTTTATAACCAAATCAAAAACCGTTATTATTTGAATTTTTAGCTAAGTAAAATTAACATGTGTACAAATAAAATTTCAGGTCGAAAGGTCGTACCAATAAACAAACATGCCAACATCGATTTTATCAACATGGAGAGTGGGGGAGTAAGGCAGCAGCCCGCTGTGCCACCTAAACAACCCGTGGCGGCACCATCGGCGCCGGTGGCCCCTGCACCGACTCCTAAGCCCGCGACCCCGGTGCAGCCTGCTCCTAAACCAGTTGTCCCTCAACCGGCGCCGACGAAGCCTGCGCAACCTGCCCAAATAAAGCCGGTTCCTGTCAACCCCGCACCTGTAGCTAACCCTATAACGACCCCCGGACCCGGCAGCGTCCAGGCTCTCGTCAACTTCTACGACAGTCGAGGCAATGCCAGCCCCATCCGACCCTACAGCTACAGCCAAGCCGTGAAACAAGGCTGAATCTATGTACTTATTCTTCAAGAAAATAAAGATATTGTGCCATAACATAGTGAAACATAAGTTCATACTTATTATTTGAAACCTGTAAATGAATCCCTATATAGATCATATTAAATGCATTAGCGAAACTGCGCAGACGTGATTGTAATTCGATCGATCGATTCTAAGTACAAAAAATGTGGACTGCACCTAATTACGCATGTACTGTATTTACTTTAAATGTTTTTTTTTTTCATGTGATTGCTTCACAGATGTGATGAGTACCTAATCTACACGATATAGGTAATAGTTCCATTTCAGAAATTAATTTTTCAGGTAGTCAAAGGTAAATAAATAATTAATATTCACACGGTGTTAAGAATATGTACGAGTAGGTACCTAAACAGTCGCAAGTGTTCGACCGCAGAAGAAGTGAGAGATATTTGTTTAAACTTCACCTGCTTAATAAAAAGTGGAAAGAGAATATGTAATCTTGCAGTTAACCACAATTAGAAACGGAGTCAACGGCCGCCACATCAGCCGGATACATCTAGATGCGACATAAAAGGCGCATTAACAAGATATAAACAATCGCTGCAGAGCCTATTCCAGTGAAAGTGTGCAGCGCGCGGGCGCAGGCGGGAGGCGGGCGGAGCCGCGGAGCCAGCGCCTGCGAGCATTGTCGCTCATTCATCGCAGCGCGCCGAGTCTCTCGTAATCTCACGGTTTTCAAACACAAAAGAAAATGTATAATAGCTTCAATACATAGCTTCGTTTACAGACGCTATTCAAGAGCAGCAAGCCGTAAAGAAAAGAAATAACACATTTCGTAACCTTTACGTAATTCTGATCCTTACAATACACACAAAACAAACAAAACTCAAGGAAATTATTATGAATGCACTAGTTATTCAAGACTGTGAATGAAAAGGTGCTAAATGACCTACTTTGTAACTTTTACATTACCAGTGAAGCCGTTTGACAACCACAGTGGTGTTTACATTTAAAATAAAAACAAGTTGAAAATATTTTTTCAATTATCCGGCTACGTAGTTGAATCAATATTTTCTTTGTACGTTATGTAGGTGGCTTGTAACCTCAGTCCAACGTGCCTAAAGCTTTCACACAATTATATTTGCACAGTAGTGCAAAAACACATACCTACCTACTAACAAGAGGAGTTATACAAAACTATTCGCTAGTTTAGTAAAACCACACCTGTGTGTTCGCATTCAGTTTTGAGATACACTCCTGCCTTATCTTAAACCCTACGCTGCTGTACACATGTTGTTAATGAACAAAAGTTAGTTGTTTATTTAAGAATTTGCAAGAAAAACACTTTAAAAAGTACAGAACTTATAAGTAAAAAAAGTATTTGTATTGTCATTTTCCGGATTTGACTTCAGACGAGAGTCAAGCTGCTCGCTTAGCATTAAGGTACACAGATAGGGCGGTGCGGAGCGGCGCAGCGCGGACTGCTCACGAAATATGTGCCACTTTCACTGTCCGCATGAATCATGCGAGCGGTTACGTCTACAGGATGCCTTGTAGCTCTTACATTATGCCACCTTCACGACATATTGTGCAACACCGTGTCCGCATTTTGTGCTTATAATAACAACAATGAGTCAACGCCCTTGCCAAAATAAATATGATCTTGTTATGGGCATTCCCAAATTTTGGAACACCTCAATTTACGGTCGAGGATTCATGAGAATAATTTCTAACTTTCTTATTCATAAAGTTTATAAATAACTGTTGAATGTTTTATTATCTACTTATAGCTATAGAAAACATTTTACCAATGAGTTTTGTATTTTGCAAAGTGGACCTAATCTCTACCAAACGACATGATTGTGTTATAGGCACAGATATCTGATATTATCTATTACTTAAATAAGTAAATAATTTACGTCAATCTGTTAACTACGCGGTTTTCCAAGCTTTCTACGGATACAGAGTAGATAATTTAATGCATATCAACTTTCTTATGCCCATAATAAGAAGAGCAGGTGTAACAGACAATAAGCCGCTCGTACTAGGTACATAAAAATTAGGCATATTAGTTATAGCACAATGGGGTACTCTTACTCGGCTCCATGAGTTCCCATCGTGTTGCTACGAAGTTATTCTCAATGACTAAACTGAGACAGGGCTGTCAAGTATTTTACTTACTTTTAGCGCTTTTTTACCTCTTTTTTTTATTTACTTTTAGTCCATTTCAGGCCAGTTGCTACTCAAGTACGATATGAAGCTAAAGTTAAAAAAAAATAAAAAAATCCGACTGCGTAAAAGATAACTAATACTTAACTTTAAATAAAACTGAAAGGAAAACAACAAGTTCAGGACATATTGACTGCAACAGGACCCACATTGGATGTAATGATTTTAATCTAGATTATTTAATGGGTCCCGACTGTTGGAGTCAATTTTATATGTCCTGTCTCCTGAACTTGTTTTTTTTCTTTTCAGTTTTTATTTAAAATTATTACCTAGTTATTTTTTACGCACAGTCGGGTTTTTTAAATTTTCATTTTTTATTTTTTTATTTCACACTTTTTAGCTAGGTACTGTAATGTTTGTGATTTTCTATATGGGTTTTTATTTTTAATTCGCTGCTGGAGTTATGAGTAGGTAGTATAGGTATTTGATATTGTACCTCGTTATAAATTTATTTATTTTTCTTTTTATTCTAGAACCTCGCTTAAATATTTGAAATAGTCTGACATTGACGGGAACCGGTTCCCGTCAATGTCAGAGTCGTGAGGCCAGTCTACGCCGAGCTTCTGAACAGAATACTTCTCCACTAAAAAGTCTACGCCGGGCCTCTGAACGAAATCTCTACTACAAAGTCTGCTGGTTTTCTAAAATCTTTGCTACGATGGTCTACGTCTAATAAAGTGCCAGAGTGACGTCCTCCTGGATCCTCCTCTTCGGCACTCCTGACGTCCGCCGGTTTCTGCTACAGCCGGCTTGAGTTGACTGCAGGCTACAACAGGCCCCTTTGCGAGCTCCACGACGGGAAGGCCTGACTTGAGGCCTTTCACCGAAGAAACTCCTGGACTCTGCATAACCAAAGGCCCAACCCCGGTTTCCCTGTTTAGTGTTGTGTTTTAGTTTAGTATTCCCCATCCGGTAGGTAGGGCCTGATAGGTTCCTTAGGTTTAGTCATATTTTATTTTGTTTATTAAATTTCTGTTTACCTTTTCATTTTTATTTTCTCTTAAACTGCGCTTTCCTCCTATTAGGTAGGATAGTGCTAAATTGGACCTTACATTTATCAGGCTCCCCTGCTAAATGTAACGTTACAGTACTTAGATATACCATTTTAAAATCCCCATGATGAGCCCTATAGCGAGCCGTTCAGGCTGCAGAGCGTGCCAAACATTTGAATTTGGCGCCAAAAATCCGCCATTTTGTTTTTTTTTTTATTTTGATTTACCCAATGTCACTCTCACAGTAAATACAAATCTAACGACACCTCACAAGCTAAAATCCATCGAGCCGTTCAGGCCACGAGCTTGCCAAACAATTATACATACATACATACTCTCGAAAAACATAACCCTCCTTCTGGCGCAGTCGGGTAATGAAAGCGCGTTTTCCCTTTTATTGTGAATTATAAATATCTATGCTTTACTATTTAAAAATGGTGCTTTTTCTGACCTAAGAAAGAACTTAAGACGAAAGCTGTGCCTAACTTTTAATTGACGATTGAGGGGAAGTACCTTTTGCGGGACTGTTCGAAAGAGATACCGTGACCCCGGAACACAAAGGGCGATGAAGGAACATGGATGGGTTTTAGTCAGTAAAAGTATGACACTCCCTCCTGCTCCGCCCAGAGCGGGAGAAGTAATTCGAAGATTTCCCATCCGAAAAAAAAAAAAAAAAAAGGGGAAAGTACCTACTTCGAGCTAGAGTACCTAGATTCGGTACGTCAGTAGTTAGTTAGACCCTTGACAACCACGAGTTCCATTGCTTCTGTTATCCTGATAAATTCATCCAATCATGAACTGTCCACCCGACCGATTCGGTCGGGACGCCATTGTTTAACTATTGTGTCTACTTCGTGGACAGATCAAGGGTTAGGATCTTCCATCAACTAAATTCTATTTGTGGCTTTTTACTGCCATTTACAAGATACTATTAAAATTCTCATTTTAGCCGTGTGGTATCCCCCAGAGTAGAATAGAACCAACCCATTACACTCACGGGTGTCGTATAAGGCGACTAATGTCTAAGGCAGAACACCTTGCGCCTCCGTAGACCTGAAAACGGGCAACAGCGTTTTCTGTTAGTCTTTCATTACTGCGATCTCCAATCCGCCTGCCAAGCGTGGAGATTACGGCAAATTCCTCCCATCATGGGAGAGGCTTATGTCCAGCAGTGGACGTTATGGGCTGATGTTGTTGTTGTTGTTGTTGTATCATTTTAAGTCTTAATTTTGCTTCAAAGTACATTGTTTTTTAATTACTTATTAATAATAAATACTGTAGGTATAATTTCTAAGTCATAAGTAATGAGGAAAACTGGATGATTATTTTCATATCCCGGTTCAACACATACAACACATAGACGGCCTTTGCGACTTCTCACCACGATAGTGTCACTTCAGCTTTGCTTGTTTGCCCACTGAAAATCATATGATTTTAACTTGCTTTTCCCTTATGCTTCCTGACTGCATCCGTCGGAGTTTAATGCTGAAGCATACCTAAACTATGTATTCCATGTTTATGTAATTCGGTATCTTCTTTAAAGTTTCATTGACATTAATATTAATTACTTGTGTTGTTTTTGTTTTTTGTGTTATTTATTGTTTTTTTTTTTTTTTTTTTTTTATTTAAATAAATAACTCTATCAACCCTAGTTATAAATATTCTTTTCAATGTGCTTTGTCAACTAATCTGCAGACAATGACAAAAGAACATTTGTTGCTGCATAAGTATACACAATCTAAGTCAGACGGGCGAAAGTGCCATTACATTTTGTATGCGAAATTGCGATATCATGGTATTCAATAGAACTGATAAATTATTCGACAAACACGATCAACGAGTAATGAACGTTAGCTTAGTACATGTAGTTGAAAGCCTAAGAAGATTGTATTAAATAAGGTGGTTGAAATATATTTACCTACTTAATATGCTAAAAACCTTACCCTTTTACCTTATTCTTCATTTCTTATATATACACTACTAGCTTAGGGCCCTTCTTAACCTATAATAAGCAACTCTATTGGTGGTGGTTCAAACTTCGTTTGAAACACTGTTAGAATAAAGTTCTAATCAGCTTGCAATACAAAGCGGTTGTTACGTCAGTCACTGCGGCCGAATTGTGCGAAATGAGTGTTTTTTTGCGATTTACAAAATATCTATTGATTGGACTTAAAAAGTAAAACACATAAAACCTGCTTTATAGTTAGTTTAGTTAGTATGCAAAGTTTCATGATCTAATTTGAAGTACTTTTTGAATACAAGCGGTTTGTTGTTCGATTTGGAGGTAACTTTGGATTTTTTTTCTATCGAGAAAAGTTTATGGAATCGTGTTTTCGTCACACATAGTACTTAGATTAATATATACTTTCATTAATCCTCAACTACTCACTACCATATATTTATTTAAAAATTAATGCTGCAGTATTTAAGGCGTAACGGAGGACCATGCTAAGCCATTTGAGGTAGTAGGTATGCGTAACTCGGTTTTTATTTTGCGCGGTTGTTGCAATAAATTTGGTATTTCCAGCATCCGCGAGACTCACTTTCGTCGAAGTCATACTGCCGTGTTATGTTATGAAATGGTCTAAGCCCGCATTCTGTGCGCGTCCGCATCGCCGGCCATTGAACAATCGGAACCAGCCAGCGCCTGCGCATGCCCCATTCTAATGAACGCTTGACGCATGAGTTACACAATTTCATATTTTTCAACAAAGGTCAATGGCGTATAATTACGTTATGCTAAGTAATAATTTGTCTAGTATTAATGCTTGATTTATAGTGTTTTGTATGTAATACAAATGGCATTCTAACTATTTGTCTACTTTCCTTTGGTAAATGAAACTTTATTTGGGGGAATTAGAAGATAATTATAATAATATAATACGGCATTATATTCCGGCTTAAGACCGGTTTTGTGTAATTGACGTTCTGAAAGTTAGACCAGTATAACAGGCGCGGACAAACTACAGACGTGGCTCGGACACCGGACTCTGACAGATAATGTACTGAAGTAACTATTCAACCTTACCAGTCATGTGACGAGAATTTGGGTCACTAAGAGTTGATCTACCCTCCAAAAGTGTTTTTTTGTTAACAAATCTTGTGGTCCTTGCTCTTTTTTTTCTTGCCTTGTATTTTTTTATATTATTTTAGAAACTTTAGAATAAAATTACTGAAGCTAATACGGCGGTCTAATGGCCTTAAAAACTGTAGTAAAATTGAAATAGTGGCAATAATAGTTGTATAAATTCGAACAAGCCTGGCTACCCTCTTTTATTAAGTCATCTGTGGGGATGTATCAACGGGGAATTTCAAAGCTAGGCTTTGTGATTACTAAGTAACCAATAATCATTCACCTACATTGTCGGGGAAGATCTACTACAATTTTCCACGTCAAGTATTCGTTGCATTATGTATTTCCATGAGTTATAATTAGAAACTTAGCCAAATCTTATATAACTTTCTAAACTTCTGGCTCGTTCGGACATTAGTCGGTATGACTGAGCATTAAAATACTTTTGAACACAAGTAAATTCTACGACTTTATTTTTTTACACTTTTTTACGTTAAATATTTCTTATTGCGTTTCTGCACAACCTGAAATAATATTTACAAAATTAAAACAAACTTTCACTTTTACGAGCGAGCGATACAAACGAGAAGGTATTTACACATTTGCAATAATAACGATAATGTTTTGTAGGTAAGCCTCTTATGTAAATCGGAACATCGGAACACTTGGCATAGAACTGTGAGTAATCTAACCCGAATTCAGATCGTGTTCCGTTTACAAGAAAGTTGTGACACGGCATTGTTATGCAAAGCGGATCTGTGCGACAACGACTCGGCGAGCTCGTCACGTGTATCAAGCACATCATATTATCTGCAGCTGCAGGAGCAGACCGCTGAGCTCATTGAGCTTGTTGCGAAACTTGGCTAGCTCGCCGATCCTCTTAACTCATATATTTTAGTAGCACGTTCTATTGGCTTCCATTTCTAATGATCTGTCTTGATATGTTATGGCCCTGATGGAGCCTGGACCTCCTCCGCCCGAAAAACTCAATTTTTGCGGTGTTAGCATTTCAAATCTGCTACTTTCTTTACCCATAAATTGTGTTGTTGAGAGAATTTCCAATCATTGTTATGCTGGTTACGTCTCCATTAAATCTTTCTAATTAACGAACAAAAAAAAAAACAATTATCACGTGGACGGGTAATAAGAGTGGAATAGCAAATACGTGTAATAACGCAGTCAGCGGTAATGACAGGGACGCAAGTTAACAATTAGTCGAGATCATTCACCTGCGGCGCGCACATGTCGAGATGAAAACAGAAAGTAATACCAGCCGAATTCGTGCACTATACTAAGACAATGGGCAATTTATTCGATTTCACTCTTTCCGTAAATTTCATATTTGTGTGTTGGCGCGCGCGTCGCGGGCACATACCCGATGGGTATGAGAGAGCGTGCTTAAATTAAGACGGTTGACTCTAGTGCCTATTACTTGTATACGGTCTGAGTACAACCTGTACAACCACAATAATACCAGGCTGCTGTCAGCCACTTATCATTGAACACTTGCTTATACGTATATTTCGCGAAACGATATAGCTAAATCCTATGCATCGCTCGGTACGGTGGAAATATCATCGTGTCAACATGAACATACACTATGTTCATTGATAGCAGCGAGATTTGCCTGTAAGCCATGTTGGGATTTTCATCACGACAAGCGATGAAATGCAATGACGGTCCTTACAAGTCTGATCGCATAATATACAATTAACCACATAATAGTTAGGGTGCCTACTTTATACTTTAGCGGCCTGTTTCGGGAATCAAAGTGCATCACGCCTGTAGTTAGATCGCGGTTGAGAAACAATCCAGTAAGTATTTTGATTTTCCACTTCCCCAGAAAACAATATATTACAAAATGGCTTATGTAATGTTTGGGTCACCAACATACAGGCTGTGCCTGTCAAAGTCTTCTGTATTTTTTAAGTCAGATAATACAATTGTATGTTATTTAATAAAAAAAGTGACAAAATCCTGGAATGATTCCTAAGTTTAAAAATAATGCTGTTAAATCAGAGGAAGATATTATCCACATGTTACTTACTTCCTTGAAGTTTAGGCAAATAAACTGTACATAATCGGTACTCTCGTTATAAACTATGAATTAATTAATTAATTAGGAAACACAATTATTTTTAAACCATTGTAGCCAAATATCAATACGATGCCATTTTATTATTTATTAGCACGAATATTAACAAAATACAACAATGAAATACGATCGGCAGTGTTGCCAAGACCGCGGTCAATATTTCAATTTCCATCGTTATAAACACGTACTGATTTAACCGTTTAATTTAACCGTTTTATTGAAGTTAACAAATAAATTATTACAACTTCTTTAATTTTTAAATCCGATGAGTAGGTTCAGGTCTGAAAGTATGCACTACAAAATAAGTATAAGTTACCATAAAAATACTTTTAATCCGTTCCACATAATTCAAAGGATCATTTTTATTATTAACTTGTTTTATACCTTGTAACTTCACTACATTATTGTATGTAGTAGCAATTTGAACGAACAATCAAAAATAACTAAAACAATTAGTTTGTTGATTCAATAAGTAGGTATATATGTTACAGTTAAAACCCGTTTGTAGTTAAAACGCGTTTTCCCCAGTTAAAACTAGTTTTTATTAACTGTTCTAACAATGTTCTAACATCATCTGCCTAGCCTTTTCCCAACTATGTTGAGGTCGGCTTCCATTTTTACCGGATACAGCTGAATACCAGTATTTTACATGGAGCGACTGCCTATCTGACCTCCACAATCCAGTTAATACCGGCACGTACCGGGTAATACGATACCCCTTAGTAAGACTGGTTGTCAGACTTTTTGGCCTCTGACTACCTAACCACTGTCAAAGATCTACAAATGACAGCCGGGACCAACAGCTTAACGTGCTTTCCGAGGCACGGAGGAAACTCGGTATGTAATGGGTGGTCACCCATCCACAGACCCACCTAGGCAAGAATGGCTTAACCTAACGATCGACCCGAGCGGCTGTTATTATTTAGCCACGAGCTCCTTCAGCTAACAAAGTTCTAAGAAAGGTGTCCAAAATTAATATCAGTGAAAACTCTAACTAAACAAAACGCGTTTTGTCGAAATGATTCATTTTATTTTTCAACACACTTGCTTGTAAAGTGAGCTTTATTACATTGTTTAGGGCCATAAACCGATCTATAACACACACGTGCATAATAATATTACACACTACTGCATAATAGAATGACCCCTACAAAGTTAAGTTAGTACATATCTGCAAATTATATGCGAGTAAACAGAACATTTTCAATTTAACCGGGTAATACAGTTTTTTTTTTGTAACAACAAAGAGGTTTTATGCTTCTAAAATTCCATTTACATTTTTGGAATAAATAAATGTGTCCCTAATTAAGACGGAAAAACATTTATTATTATCAAATTACATATTATAATTTTGAAGTCGGCTGTTTATGTAAAATCACCTTACATTTGGCGCGTGCAAAAAAAAAACTTGCGCGATTTCCCATAATTTTCATATTTTGTTTGTATCGCATTTGTTGCTGTGGTAAAACGATTTACGCAATACGTGTGTATATGTTTGTTTTTTCTTCGTAAGTGTGTTGAAATAGTACATTTTGATACAAGTGGAGAAAGTTTGTTATTGCGTACGAGGCGGAATTAACTCCCGAGCCGCAGGCGAGGGTGTTTTTGAGCCGAGAACTGCAATAACAAATGTCCACGTGTATCAAACGACGTTTTTCAATACACTTTTGAAGAAATAAATTATAAGAACGAATAGTACATTGTAATACAAGGGGCTAGAATGACCCATTATATAAGAGGTAGTTTTACTACCGAGCTTTAGCGAGGTAGTAAATAGGAACCGAGTTATAATGGGATTTTAGCGCCGTGTGTAACACTGTACTTTTCACTTTGAGTGTGAGAAAAATAGTCAATTTAGTACAAAAACATTTATTAAATATTACTTAATAAAATAAAAATCACGTCAGATTTTTTTACTTGAAGCTAAATGTGCGCATCACGCACCAGCAGGTCGCGGCAGCCGGGGGAGAGCACGTCGAGGTACTCGTGGCTCAACAAGTCACGAGTATGAGATTTACTTTACGCCCTAGGGCCTAAAATGGCCACTTTAGGCCCGCATAGTAGGGCTATATTGGCGTACTTTAAGAGCATGAGTAGTGAAAACATATTTTTGGCATGAATTACTATGAAACTATGATTTTAATTTTACTTTCGCCAGGTGAAGGAGAAGCAAAGGTATGAAGCCGCTAAACAGCCTAATATAAAAAATTGTTTTTTTTTATTTTTGAATTTAGAATACAAATAAATGTTAATTTGTGTATAAAAGTTACGATTAGTTTTTAATAATCATGTTTATTTATGATATTCAAATAGTAGATTATTAACCAAGGGGATAAAGCAGTGTCTTCTGTCGCGGGTGACGATTTAAGTTCACCCAAGACTAAGACAGCTTTATCACCGAGGAAAATACTCTACTTTTCGTACCATTTGCGAAAAACTTAACACAATAATAATATGAGATAAGCATATATAAAAATAATGACAATTAAAAATAAACTTAACGTTTATGTATTTGAAGAAAACAAAAACGCGGCAAGTTCCTAGACTAATATTTTTTGTCGGAAAAGCAAAGGCATCAAGCTCATACGGCCTCGTCGGTTTTCGTAATTTTATTTAATAATCATAACTGCATAATAAATGATGATCCTTTTTCAAAAAGATGTATAATGCTTTATATACAAACTCAATGGTGTAAACACAGATGTAGTTCAGTATAAATTTCGGTAAGTATTCCAAATTTAAATCACATTCTCTATTCAAATGAAATTCAGTACAATTTTCTTTCCCTGTTTTTAACAGATTAAAAATGACTATTGTTATGTTCGCTTCTTGTGGCATATAATGTTAATTTTTTTGAGCAAGTAGTACGAAAAAATATTTATGCCGTAAAGACGCTTAGTGCTTTGCCGAAATTAAAAAAATAACATTCACCTCAGACTATAGGCATTGAACCAATTTGGACTAAGTATAGGTATAGTTATCTGTGGCAATTTTCATTCCCGCACACGTGCGCGAAAATGGAAAAAAATGCACGCGTGTGAAATACATTGCATGTTGTACTTTTGTAGTGCGTTATGGACTAGTTTTCGAGGAAGTGTATTGAAAAGTTCGTATGAAACTCGTGAGCAACTTGCTCACTAGACACTCGGCTGATTTACGCCCTCGCCTACGGCTCGGGCTGCAACCCAGCCTCGTGTATAATGAGCAACTTAGCTCACTTGTATCATAATATACTATTATGTACGTTTCTTGTTAAGCTTTTTTGGACTTTTCTTAGTTCAAACTAAGAAAAGTCAAAAAAGAAAGAAAGAAAAGTTATTTTAATTACTTGAAATTAATATTGTCGCCATGGCATTATTGTTATACGTTGATGTTCGTTAATAATGTTCCTATATATGTAAGAAGATTCTTCCTCAGCAGCTGAGCTAGACGATCAACTAAGCCGCGCCAGTCTCCAAGTCGAGCTTTCAATGAATATGATTAAGACAAAACTGATGACGAACGGCACAGAGCGTAACATAGAAATTGGGGGTGTGGAGCCTTTTTGAGTGTCTTACTGCTGGGCAAAGGCCTCCCCTTACTCCTTCCAAACCTCTCTGTCCTGTGCAATATCTGGTCATGTTCGCCCCGCAAACGAGATCAGAGTGTCACACCACCTTCGCCGCGGTCTACCAGTGACGACCGTTGCCCATCTCGCCGAGCGCTTTCGTGCTACGTAGCCATCCCGTCCCCAGTGGGACAATTAGAGCTTATTTAAATAGTTAGAAAAGTAAGATGACTATTTTTGTTTAACATTTAAGTACCTAGAATTTTTAATAAATATTTTAGTAAACAATATCCATATTTTCAATCCCCAACAAGTTTCTCTAATAATCTAGTTTTAAGTGCGTCAGGGTGACAATATAAATTTCAAGTAATTAAAATTAAAAAAAAGAAAAGTCAAAAACAGCTTAATAAGAAACACATAAAATGAAATGAAACAGTTTTAACTGAATCATTTCGACAAAACGCGTTTTGTCTAGTTAGACCTAGTTTTCACTGATATTCATTTTTGAAAAGCAGTTAATACTAGTTATAACAAAGGCAGTTATTAAAAGCTAGTTTCAACTAGGGAAAACGCATTTAACTAAAAACAGGCTTTAACTGTGCTTTATACAGGTTTTATACGGAGATATTACAGTATAGTTTTAGTTTCAATCCCATTACCTGAAATTGATACATAATTTGAAAATATCTTGCGTTGAAGTCTTTTGTTCGGCGTTTTGACATAGATTTCATTTTAGTTTTAATCCGCTTTTGCTTGATTCCAAATTGATATTTCAATGAAAAGTGCGGTCTCACCGATCAGACCGGACGTCGTCGGACTTGCTGCGGACACCGTACTTTGACATATATTATGTCAGGACATTATCTGTCAAGGTCCTGTGTCCGGAGTCCGGTCCGGTCGGTTTGACCACATCTTAGTTTTCTGACTTATTATTACTTTAAATATCAGTATGCTATACAACTTTTAATATTTTTTTATAATTCAAACGATAATTTCAGACACTTCTCTTCTTCTCTAAGTATACTACAGGCTTGGCAATTTCTTATGAAAAGTAACATCCGTCAAATCCTAGCTCTTTTTAGTCATTATGAAATCGCTTTTGAATGTGTTTTGTCATAGAATTTTCGCACACTTTATGAAGTATTCCACAATGAAAGTCACAAATATTCTTATTTTAGTGTTCAACATAAAAAAGTCAAGATCTGTCGAATCTGATGAAATTCATTGACGTTTTTGTCTCGGAAATCATCCTCACAACGTTTTTCTTTTTCGTGCTGCGTGATTTCAGACTCCATCCTTTCGGATCCACGTTTCTTCTAGGTCTCATTTCTTCTCAAATGAATCCGTGGTAAAAGGATAGCAAATGACGACTCCGTCTAGATTATTGTAAAATAAGACGTCTACAAGTGGTTCCACATACTATTTACTTTAGTTTAATTTCCTCGCTAATTGATTGATTATGATGAACTAAAATTTTGGCACAGTAGCGATCGACAGTCGCTCAAAGCAAAATTGTGTAATTCCTCACTTAACCAGTCAGATAAAGATAATTTAGGGATATTGCGTAAGTCAACATACACATGGATTGGTATTCCCCCAAAAGTAAAACAATTATGTTCACGAACCCTCTGTGATCATCTTGTGATACATCCTTTTCAAACATAATAATCAAACTCGAACATCCTCGTGGATCAAATTGGACATCAGTCAGTCACACCCGCAATGACTTGAATAACGTCATCAAAGGATTTCAAAATCCAAATGGACGTCACATCGGTCCGATCCGGGATAGTATGGTTTGCGCAGGCGCGGAACTTTCACGCGTATAAAACGGCTTGGAGTGCCGCCGCCGCGACCAGTGCTAGTAGTCGAGCAAACGAGCAGGGCACGAGCGCGCGCGCACTGCACACACGCGCCGCGAAAACGAAAGTGAACAGTTGAACACCCGCCAGACTGTGACAGTGATTGTGAACTCTGGAACAGTGATCGGTAGCTGCCTGTGTTATCCTGAAACTGTTTCTTCGATCTGGAACCTCATTTAGCGCTCACCTGAAAAGGTACTGGATTTTGTGGTGGTTGGTTTCGGGCGAAGGATTATTATGTGTTTGAAAATTGTTGTGGAAGTGACATTCTGGAAAAAGTTAAATTTAATATGTGGTGGAAACCTAACTTTGGATTTCTAACTGAAGTGATTTTAGGATATAAGTTGCAACCGTCAAATATTTGCCATAGATGCCTATAAGGCTACAGTTGCAGTGAAATATATGATTATTTTATAAATATTCTCACATGCATTTGAACCTTCCTCCAATCATTGGATAAAATCATGTTTTTGATTCAATATTTTCTCTTAGATGTGTTCAAATAAAACTTATAAATATGGACCATAACAATTTAAGAATTCGGCACACATTTTTCAAACAAATAAAACTGAAAATCTGCATTATATTAGCCTTTGTCACCCACACACGCTGGCTACGCCGTAGCCGCTGCTACGCCGTAACGGTCGCTGCTACAATACGCAGAATAATGCGTGTTTTTGTTATCTCCGAACAATAATATTCAGTTGTAGAAAGTTGCATAATTTTAACTTTCACTCGCACTCGTCGAAATAATCTCTTCGCATATCGCGAATATTTGAAGTTAAACACACTTAATTTGCATGTGTTGTGTTCAACGATTTTTCTGTACATACGCAGCTGACGTTCTTTAAAGTAATTTTATTGTTCATGGCAATTTACTCTTTATTTTGGTCGGACTAAGAGCCATCCGGTTCGGCGACATGTGGTGAAGCCGGCTTGTGGAAAGTAGGCCACGCGTCACACAGCTCGCATTTTATACTTACTTCTCATACCCGCGGGGTTCCTCATTTGCGTTAATACTAATATCTAAGTTTACTTAAATTGCATCTAAATGGGTTTCTATAGAACTTTTATTGCGTTTGTGGATAATTGTTTTCTGATAGTTTGTCCCCATTTGCCTATGTGTGTTAATTTTATGTACGAACAATAAATGCTATAAACATTTTGTTAATTGGTTTGAAACTAAGACATTATCTGCTAGTAAAAGCCCTCGGAAAATTTAATGTTAGTTAGAAATGCATAGTTTGAGCACATTAAGATTGTATCTATTTACTCCTAATTAAAACCTTTAATGAGATGATCCACCATCAGGTGTAAAATGTGTAACATTTAGATCATAAAAAGTTAGAAAAACGAGTCCTGGCGGTATGAGAAAGATATTATCACAACGAAAACGTTTTAATAACGTCGGTAACATTAGACATAGACATGGTCACACGGATATGACACAAGTTAATGGCTACATTCTCTAGATTTCTTTTTCACGTTGAAGTAGTTAAAGTTATCTACTAGAGCTGTCTTTATGGACGTTTGAGTATCTTCTTGGTGATTAAGGCTGAAACGTCGTAGGCGCATTACCCTTATCTGTAGAACAGCGGATGCGACACGGCTCTTCACGGTTATTACTACTGTTCAGGCTGTTGCGAAATTCGTCCACACACAGTAGGACTTCCCATTCCATTGTTCGAATGCATCAAGATTTTGTAAGTGAGTGGTTTGCGTCACGGTGCCTTGCCATCTCCTGGGATTGTTGAGTGGTGTATTGTGAAACATACATGTCGCAAATGCAGCCATTATGGTTAGCCCCTTGAAGGGAGGTTGCCTAAATATTTTCAGAGATTAGTCATCTGATTTTGTTTTGGAACATTCCACAACGTAGAGCCATTCATATTGTAATAGGTATGGTGATTAGTGAAAACATTGTAACAATGAAATTGTTTTTACGCTAGCTTATGTAATTTGCCATTTTCAAAGATTTCATTTATTACCAAATGGTTCAAAGACGTCTCGAAAATATCTCGAAAGGAGCTCGTGGCTAAATAATAATAGCCGCTCGGGTCGATCGTTAGGTTAAGCCGTGCTTGCCTAGGTTGGTCTGTGGATGGGTGACCAACCCATTACATACCGAGATTCCTCCGTGCCTCGGAAAGCACGTTAAGCCGTTGGTCCCGGCTGTCATTTGTAGATCTATGACGTCGATAGGTAGTCAGAGGCCAAAAAGTCTGACAACCAGTCTTACCAAGGGGTATTGTATTACCCGGTACTAACTGGGTTGTGGAGGTCAGATAGGCAGTCGCTCCATGTAAAATACTTACATTCAGCTGCACCCGGTAAGACTGGAAGCCGACCCCAACATAGTTGGGAAAAGGCTAGGCAGATGATGATGGTCCAAAGACGTCATTTCTATTCTCATTTAATATACGTTTTGTGAGAGCGCTACCTCAACATACTCACTGCCCATTCATGCGCCAGATTGTCACAGTCCGCGTAAATTAATGAATGAGGCTTTCTACAATATGTGCTAAGAATGGAATCATTTTGTGCAAACTCGTGTGGCATCATGTTGCGCAACTTTAATCTCTTTTTGTAATGCTTACGGCCGTTTATAGTTTATTCGTTACGATATTTGGTTTTTACATTAGAAATTCTCTTAACTGAGGGAAATGGCTTGATGTTATATAATGTTCATTTAATTATTTCATATTTATTTATTGAACTGACACTTTCACTTACACGGTATAGGATTCACGTTAAAGAGATAAAGTCCGAATGTAACGGAAACATCCAAGTGAAAGCGTTAATGAGCATATCCAGTTTTAATTTCCGTCAAGATGACTTAAATCTCAAAAAAGTTGGACTGAAAATGAAATACGCCGATGCGCAATGCACTTAAACACAGCTATAAAACCACACGATGGGTGCTTACTTGACGAGTTATCATGCAATATAATCTGTACTTTAAGGAAGAGAGTACGAAAATTGTATAAACACAGCACATTTTTATAAAGATTTACTTTTTCACAATGCGTACGAATTTAAATTAGAAGTCTCCGTTTCCATTAAAAATACAATGTTCAACAAAAGACATGAGAACTCAACCTGTTGTTTATAAATTTTCACAACGAATTAAAACAAAAAGATGTGTAGGTGTAGGTACTGCTAATTTACTGCGACATACAGTTATGGATTGATAGATGACATTCGTCGAATTGTGTTTACTTTTGTTAGATGCGTGTCGCGATACTCACAAGTAGCGTGAGACGCGTGTAACATACGCAGCATAGACACCGCGGCATGCATCTCGCCGTGCGCGGGCGCAGGCAGCGTGTGCGCCGCGAAAGCGAGTCAGTGTGTCAGCACCAACAGGCACTCCTCGACGCTCCTCTCGAGTCTCGACAGTAGCACCTGATCAATGTTTAAATAGTACCCTTCTTATTAATAACTGCCGCGTAATGATGGCCGCCTTCTGTGCCTATTGTTGCGCTCTTGTTGAAAGTTGATTGGAGCGGACATGTTTTAGATCACGTCATAATCGTTGGCGCACTCATTTTGATTGAAAATATTGCAAATAAAAAACTTCGGAGTTAGATTTAAAATAAATTAAAAGATACATCACAGCAACGAATGAAGGAAATTAACGTACGGTTTTAGGTCAAACAACTAGAGCAGTGGGCAATAGTAGTAGGGTAAGCTTATATCTGTAGTAGCATAGGAAGCAGGTTAGTTAGCGCAAGGCCGGTTCCGCGCGCCGCTGCCGTCGCCACTGTCACCCATAAACTGTTTGTAATTGCGCTTACGCATGGATTGGGAACGGTGAAAAATATTGCACTAAGTGCACCGGATTTTTAACCAGCTCTGATATGTTTATGAACTTTCTGGTTTTCTTTTGTGGTGATAGTAATATTAGGCATACTTACAATAATATGCCCCTAACGTTTGAGTTGAAATTCGAATGCACTTCTTGAAACCGTTTACCGCTTGGCCAGCTACATGCATCACTCGTGCTCCAACTGCGACTGGAAAGAAGTGGTTTGGAGCATGCTGCAACTCACCGCGACGCATCTTGAAGAACGACGACGGTTCTTTGCATTTGCGAAGAAAACAAGTGATTCCTGCGAATGTCGATGACGTGCCGTTTGATGCGCGCCGCGTCGCAAGTCGTACCGGCTGAGGGTATGACCGGGACGTTAAGCTGCAGTTTAATAAAATTCGTCCCTATTACTATTTATATTGACTGGGTAATCAAATGATAACGAGTTTCATCGATCATAGATCAACAAGATTGTTAATCGTAAGAGAAGTAAGGAATGTAGCCCCATTAATTATACCGCCCGTGTCCGAGCATCTCCTCTGCCTAAACGTACAGATTAAAATCTCAACTGCACGAGAGCACGACTAGTCTTATTGATTTGTTAAGTTAATGCCAACTAATTCACATTAACAAAACTGTTCAAATCATCGCTGAACAAATTCATAAAACGTTAAAAGTTATCTTCTTGATGTAAATTCGATTTTAGGATATTCATTTATATAAATTTTATCTGACAACAAAAATCATAGTTAAAGTGCCTAGGAATATAATATATACGTTGATTTTATGTTACCTCTTTTTATTTAAAATCCGATGTTGGTCGATCAACAAATAAATTACAACAAAAACATGGTGTTCGTAGTTTTGTGTGTTACAAATGAGCGAGATCGCCCTGTATTGTTCCTACGAGACACATAAAAGTGGAACTCTTTTCTTTTGCCTGGGAAATGAGTCAACATCGCCTTGTTCTCTAACAGGGTCAAATTATTTACACGCCAACCATTTACTTGTTACTAACATCTTCAACTTTGATTACGAATAGGTATTCAGGTTACCTAACACGATTCAGAGATACGAAATAGATTAAAACAATATTAATTCATATCTTAGGCGAGAAACTAACTGTAAAAACTAGTCTGAATTTTACAAATTGAGCTAGATTAATATGAAATGGTTCATAACTTCTGCTTTTTAGCGATTGGCTTGTTATTTGTTGCAAACTAGGCATCCAAATGGCTGATATCAAATCAAGGAAAGCGATCACATATTTTTTTAAATAAGTAAATGAGTCAGTGTAGTGCGGGGATGACATATTTTTTTATATGGGCGACACCTAGGAGCATTGATTTACTTAATTGTCTTCTTTCATAGCAAACTTAACAATATCTTCTATCTCTTTTATCTTCTATCAGCGCATCTCGCCATCAAACTGTAAAGATTGGAGAGTAAAAAACAGTAAAAAAAAAAAAAAAATAGCCGGCCTAGAAGGAGGTGACGGGATGATCTGGACGCGCATCACGAATGCTGGTTCGTAGTGGCGCAGAATAAGACCTGGAAGGAAATGGGGGAAGGCCTTAGCCCAGCCGTGGGACATACAAGGCTACTAATAACTTAAATGTGGCTAGACATCCCTCAACAATTCAATCTAATGTGTTAAAAAATGTGCTAACTGAAGTGGGTAATTGAATCATCCAACTTCATCTAAGATATTCATAAGAGAAATGTGACATGCTGACATCCGTATAAATCGAGCATACGTATTTTTTTTCCTTTTGTCGTCTGATGAGGCTTACAAGGAATGCGGTTATACGAACAGTGGTCAGCTACCAACAGCTTTCCACGGATTGTTTTGATCGGTTCGAGTGTCGCCCCGAGGCGCCGATTAAACGCTCGTTACTACAGATACACGTTTAGATATTCGCATTTAAAAAGCTATTCGTTTAAAATTCGCAGCTGTAATTTGATGTGTAACATGCAGGGATATAATTATGTACTTTTTATTTTGGAATCGAAGCAAATTATTTAATTATGTCGGAAACATTTCGATGTTTTATAATAAGCGATATTAGAAAGCGCCACCATATCTCATTTGCAGGCTCACAATGTAATGTATGTAATAACCAAACGATGTGACAAACCGGGCCCGTATGTTTGATATAACGAGAGTGGCGATAGCGCCCCTATGCGCTCCCAATCCGCGGCCTGCACTGAGCCGGCGCAGCGGGGAAATTCAACAGATTTCACTTTTGTTATGCACTTCTATCAGTGATTAGGAGGGACACTTGAAAGTTTTCCCTTCACGTCAGTAGTGACAGCTCTACTCACCAGTCGAGTGAGATATACCAGTTTCATGCATTGTTTTAGACTTTCACGGTTTTTCACTACACTTAATTACGGGATAAAATCCGTGATTTTCTTTTGTTTCTATAAGCTCCCGATATTTCGACGCTGTTGCAAGCATCATGATCGTGGGAATACCCACGGGAATAGAAACAATAGAAAATCACGAATATTATCCCGTAAGTATACTTTAAGTATACCAGTTTCATGTTCAACGTTACTTTATACATATTCGGGATAGTTAAGTAACAACTTTTAAGTACAAAAATATCAATGTGTAAGTACGGTAAGGACCGCATGTGTGATGTAGTGGTTTAAGTGTCTGAGTTTATTAATAAAACGCGTTTTTCAACAGATTCCAATACATATTAAGAAATAAAACCATCTTATTTTACAATTCATTCACAACTTAGACGCGTACTGTTTGTCTAAAATGTCTTATTCTAATTTGAACCTTATTGTTTATTTCCATTTTTATATCGTGTAAGAGTTAATTCCTACATGATCAGTGATCACAAATGTTAAGGTTTCTACAGTACACTACATACACTTAAAATAAGCTCAGAATTGTAAACAATCTTGTTCTACTTATCAATATATAACCAATTAAGATTCGATGTTCTAAAGCAGTCATAAAATATTTATTTAATATGTACATATACATAAGTAAGTACAAAGTTTGAATAATATATAAAAAAGTACATTATTCTAAAAATAAGCGGTAAGGTAATAATTTTGTAGATATAACTGAAGTCAGGAAGTGTTGTTTTGATGAGTAAACTTTTTATAATTAATTGGCGTATTTAACAATGTTATAACAATTTTCACTACCTTTCCACCGACAGACTGTTACTTATTAAATAGAAACTGCCAAACTAGTTCCGCTTTGTTCTTTTAAGTATTTTAATTTTCAAGAAGAAACTGAAAGTATTAATTAAGCATACGCGTGTAGAATGTTTGAATTTTTATGAATTATTTAAACGTTGGATCGGAGAAAGTATATCAAATTATTGTGCTCCAATTATGACGTGAGGTTTTGTGTCACGGCAAATGAGTTTGGTTGGCGAGACAGCACCGCGACGGATGTGGTGTAGAGCTGACGCTGACAGCGCAGGCGCCACGGAACGATGCTCCCAGCCATAAGGCAACCTCACACTCTTATTCCAAAGACGGTAAAAACCATTTCTGAATGACACTTACATCTTCCAATTCAATGCTCCGTCTGTTGAGGACAGTGGACAGCGAATGAATGTCAGACAGTAGTCACATTGGGCCACATCAATTCATTTCACATGTCTTTAAACTAACATGACAGCTCTTAATGGGAACTAAAACATGTTTATAAACAGAGATTGATTTCTTTCAAGTTTTGGAAGGATCAGGTCAGTAAACAAAGTTTTTGTGCTACAGAAATCTAAGAACTTGTGTTTAATCTATACCTACTCTTATCACAGTATTATTTACCTACCTAATCGTTTATCTTTGTTTGGTGTGCAATGCATTATTTCTCCTTACCTTCAAGCGAACACAACATCGTACATTATCTGACATAAGTATCGAACCCGGATTTGTTAATTCGAAAAGTGAAATTCTCAACAACGTGGTTTGTCATTGAGTCATCATTAATTTTCAAAATCTTACGTATCATCGTTACCGACGCTTATCGAATCTATTAATCTAATAGCTTAATCTTCCGGTAATTATATAAATAGAAAGGTACTTAACGATATTCGGCTGCACCTAAACGGGTACTGTCAATATTTCTTGTCGAACGACGAGAGTGTTGGACTTGGAACCAGTCGGTTGGTGTAAGGGCTTGCGAGACTGAACTAGTGCATTATTTATTACCGCGGCGATTTCTCGCGCCCGTCTAAAGATTTCACCACTTTCATCTTGTATTTACGAGTACTTGCAGACCACATCCATCCCACGGCCACTCCACATAGTTCGACAAGTCTGACAACGTCGCTAACACTATTTGTAATATCTGCAACTTTTGTGTTGACATACATTAAAGAAGGACGATAATCCGAATAATAATATGAATTACATATGTACTATGAGCTCGGACGAAATCTCACCACCAATACGACTCATTTTGCTTGCAGTATTCGGACGCTATTGAAGCGCTTATTTAAGCTCATCAACCAGTAGCATCGCAGCATCTGATCCCTTGTTTTTGGTAATGAAAAAAGGGTCAAAAGAAAAAAATATATAAGACCAATAATAGTTGTTCTTCTTCTTCGTGTCGATGATTCGTTAAGGAAAGTAAACAGATGTGGAGATCGTGTGCACGGGATTTTGTTTTAAAAATGAGCAGATGTCGTCCGAGCTCATAGAACCTTCCTCTTCAGGAAATTTCAGCCGTAATTGTAGTCCTATGTTTGAAAGATGTGTTTACTGAAAAAGGCATAAACACTATTATCTCAATTTCAAAAATGGCAAAAAAATGGTGGCCATCTTCATATATTTTTTTTTTCATAAAAATTGCAAAATATGTATGTATCTTTATTTAACAATCAATATTACATATACCTGCTAAAACCATTGTTCAATTTGCTACGACAACTCGCGAACTTGCGATCCCTTTCAACAAAATGTTCGTGTGGCTTCGCTACTTGCTTTCACTTTCCTGTATTTCCGCCGCGCGACACGACGCGCGACTAGGGTTACCAGGGCCTAAAATCGAAAATCCGGTTTTGGAGGATGAACAATCCTGATTTACGACAAAAAAGTTCGGTCTAGCCTAAAGTTTACCTACGATCAAACAAAAAACTGAATTTTTTATTCAAAGTTAGAAAAAAAAATACAATGAATCATGTTCAGTAATCAAAAGTTAAACGTAAAAGTGTTAATTATATTTTTAATTACTAGAAATAGCTTTTAAAATTTGGTTTCGACCGCAAAAGTCTGATTGAAGAATTGCTCACAACTATAATCTTTCCAGTTATACTTCGTAAATACGATGGCTCTAATGGACTCCACTGATAGTCTGTTTCTTTATTTCGTCCGGCATGAGTCGAAAAATCCGGTCTGGCACAAAATCCGGGTTAAGTCCGGTATTGGCATTAAAAATCCGGTCAAGACCGGATTTATCCAGTAATATGGTAACCCTACGCGCGACGCACGGCGAAGTAAGCCCCGCTCCCGGCCGGCAGGAAGCTAAAATAACTTATTGTCTGCAAACCACATTGTACAAGGACGATTTCACTGCGATACAATGCACGACATAGATAACTTACTTGGGTAATAGAATTATTATTGTCTGTTATGTATGACATCATAAAAGAACAATGGTTGAGCCTAGAATATTATGTTACTTCGCTTGGTCAAGTCTAGAAACTTGTTTCGAAATCATATAACACCAATATGAGTAATGAAAACTTTGAAAGTATTGTACTGAATAGCAGGCCAATTTATCTTTATTATAAGTAAACAATCCTCTCCTAAGAAATCCTCTTAAAACTATTCTTTTGTTAAATTAAAGCTATGTTGTACAAATTATTGAGTAACATTTGGTATTCTGAATAGTAGTGTCCCAACTTTGATATGAATTGCAGTGCTTTGTTCAGTGAAGAAACCAGTTGTTTAACCATTGTCAAGTAGATCTTTTCTACTCTTTAGAAGGAAAATTTAATATGCACTGGTCCTACCCTAAAATCAAAGCAATGACCCGACGCATGTGAGCCACTGATGTTGGCAATGACAGTGTATTGTTTTCAATGCTAAGTTGAAGGAATGGTGTCAGCAACCAATATGGTCAGTGACTTAACGATGAACAACTACATTATGCAAACTATTGTTAGCAAGCATAATATCTAATTAATACCTATCCAATCCACCGTGATGAGCATACAAATAGCATTCTCAACCCTATTCATTGAAATTAACGATTATGTACCTAATTTTATTATTTATTTGTTTTGTTTCAGATTTTCCTGACCTGAGTCACATTCAAATTTATGTCACCGAGATATTTTGGTAAGCATACATAACTTTCATAATACTACGAATATTTAATACACATAATTTATTTAAATACCCATTCAGAGGCGTCAATTTCTAATCTTCTTACCATGCATATATTTATGAATTTCATTGACGACGTAACCTTGCAAAAAAGGAATCAATAATAAAAAGAAGAAAATATTTAAATAACTTTTCGTGTGTCATCTCACTCATCACTTATGCAACATATTAATCCGAATGATTTCAATTCGGCTGCTGTTACGCAACGGTTATGAAGACCGGAAAGCGATCCACAGTTAATGTGCACTCGATCATTTCTCGCCGAAATATATCGACTTTCTCTGTAAGTAATTACCTATGCAAGCACGAGAAGCCCGAGGTACGAGAGCGCGGTTACATAACATCTGTGAACACATTCTGTGAACAACCGAAACGAGAGTGAAAGTGCATTAAGGACACAATTTGGCATTTAATTCCACGGAATTTATGTTAATATGTTTTTATTTTGTTTAATGTTTTTTCGTACACTATGAATACAAGGCAAACATTATAAAAAGGAAAAAGTTATTTAAAATAGCAGCAGCTTTTTCAGGTGTTTTTCCGGAGTTTCAATTTCAAATATGATTCCAGCCATAAAAGTTAAATGTGAAAGTAATTCTTTTCTAATCTTTACTTAAAGTGAAAATGTCAATAACTTCGTAGTAAAAGTAACAGGTTTTTTTTTTATCTAATATTTTTAAACAATGCATTTTGTTAAACTGCACTGCACTTGTTGTTTGCTGGTTAGTAGCTCTCGTAGTATCAAATAATGATCTACCATACCACGCTTAAAACATACCTTAATATTAATATCATTAAAAAAATACTTCGACAGTGATGTAAGGCTGTATAATATTTTTCATACAATATTCTGGTTAGAGTAATAAAGATAGATTGAGCAACGATGTAGCATCGAATTTCTCAGGCCGCGGCGCGCCGGTGAAAGCGATAGCCCTGGGCATTTTGATAGGTCAAAAGAAAATTGAAGTCATTGTCCTTGGATGGTCATGCGCATGATTGTTCCGTCATAAGTGCAGGGCTGCGCGGGCACCGGCCGGTGTAATAAATAACGAAGACGTTACGCAACGCTCGGGAGCGACGCCCTCGTCCTTGGCCTGTAAACGTGCTCGGACTTTCTCTCTACGCAGGCGCACCACATAAATCATTCCTTCCCACTGTTTGTTCCGGCTCCGGCTGTGGACTGAGGAGATCACTCACGCCGATAAACCTTTGTGTTGCGCTCTGCTCGTTATCATTAGACTAATAATTGTTTGAGTTTCTTTTGTGCTACAGATGTGAAATTCAAAGTAAGAAATATGGTACGATTTGTTTGACATTAGATTGTGAAGATTACATTTAGGAAAAATATTAAGAAGTCTTTATCCAAGAAAATCAAGATAAAGGTCTGGAAAAATACCTACATATAGAGGGACTAATTAAAAAAAAAGAACCCATACATAATTGCACATATTTCCATAATGCAGTGGAGTAGGCGCGCGGGATTACGCGCGCAGCATGTATTAGCATAGATAAAAGAGTTAGTTGGTGTGGATAATGCAACACTACCGGTTTGTGTCGCTCACTGGGTCACACGCATCTGTTTTAGATTGACATTAACATTTAACATTGCACATCATTAATAGATTACCATAACATGCTCTTACTTGTCGAAAAAGTTCCTAGACAGGACATGGACAGGAAGGTTCTATGCCTAATCACTAAGCCTAAAAGCTACAGGCTAAATTCGGCCAGTAGCCAAGCCTTAGCCTTGGTCTGAAAATAAAAAAATAAAATAAAGTAATCAAGCGCTACGAGAAGTACTACGAGGTCAAGTTACCGCTACGCACATCAGTGATATCTTTAGACAGACTCAAACCGGGCTTCATCTGCAACGAACCCACTGAAGACAAATATCACCACGTTGGACCTACTCAGCCCTACTCCACCAGATCCGGCAGAGTCGTGAAGCCTGTGGTACGCTTCACTTAGAGGGGAGTGATATAGGTAATCTGATAAAAACCTTCGTCGACTAGCTACCTCTGCCGTAATTTTGACATTGTCATTATAAAAAGATTTGTAAAATATTTTTCTTTGTAATTTAATATTATCTGGAGTTGTAAGTTACTCTTTCTCTTTTACATCCTTCTGATCCCAACAGTTCAAAGAACCTTTAATCAACAAAACTTGCATACTTTTTAGTACTTTCTAAGGTGAAAATATATACCGATTGATGAAAGTCCATTGGACTCATGAAGATGGACAATACATTATTCAAATGATGTCATGAATAAATAATATTATATTGATGCGATGCGTTACCATAACGTTATATAAGTTATCTTATTGATCGTTAAGAACTGTAGCTAAACACGTCATTATTAAAATTTTAAATCAAAGAAAATATTTCGCATTTTAATTAAAACATTGACGACCCGAATGGCGTAGCGATGGCGAGGCTGCCTTACGTTTTTAGGGTCCCGGGTTCGAGTCCCGGTTTGAGCACATGTTTGTGTGATGAGCACGGACATTTGTTTCCGAGTCATGTATAATAAGTATGTATTTACAAACAAAAAGTATCTATGTAGTACATCAACTATCTGGTGTCCACGACACAAGCCTCGTTGCTTACTGTGGCACTAGATGGCGCTGTGTGTTCATGTCCAGCGATATTTATTATTATTATTTATATTTATTTCTTCAAATTAAAATAAAGGAAATGGTCTAATGATAAAGATTTCACTGAGCACACAAGCGGAGATGTTATGCGATAGCCTGTATCAGCTTTCAATAAAAGTGTAGGAGCGAACCCAAGGCACGTTTCACTCTGGTTCCGGTTTCACTACAACCAAAATATTGGGAGGAAATCCCTCACTGAACCGCATACTGCATACATGAATCCACACAACTTGTTTTTGTTAACTCACTTTCCATTTCAAAGCATCTTCGGCTCGACATGTTTGTATAATTTATGACGTTCTTGTTTTGATAGCTCGACTCGCAGATGTTCCAATAATTACTTCACATCGTTCTTTTATGGCAACGAAAAGTTGCGTAGGAAGTCAAGCATGTTTTTGACTGACAATAGACGTAAATCTTACTTAAATTTTAATTGCCTATTAAAAAAAGTCATAATTACAGCTGGGCAAGTAAGACGCGGATCATTTACATTGTGTGGTTACCACCGCCCCGGCTGACGGACGCCGATATACTTTTTAACAACCAGCTTCAAGTTCATGCAAATAAGGCAATTTTCTCAGAAAACCAGGTCAATTTCTTCGAGATGCGGAAGCTAAACCACCAGTTTTGCATAGTGTAACATCGACACTTGATTACCTTTATAAGTGCACCTTAACGCAGACCTGTTTAGTTTATTCTAGAAGGTAAGCTTAATATTAAACTATGTACGATAATTAAAGTTAGGCATTAAAAGTGTAATAGTCGTAACAGGTAGTCAGTGGCCCAAAAAGTCTGAGAACCAGTCTTACCAAGGGGTATCGTATTATCCAGTACTAACTGGGTTGTGGAGGTCAGATAGGCAGTCGCTCCATGTAAAATACTGGTATTCAGCTGCATCCGGTTAGACTGGAAGCCGACTCCAATAAAACTTGGGAAAAGGCTAGGCAGATGATGAGATGATGATTAAAAGTGTAATAGTCTAAGTACGTGGGATGTTTTTTTTTTAATATGATAAAATTAAGTCTCTGTGGAGGAGGAGGAGGACATCCAGTTAGCCTACCCCACCGGCTGGAAGCCGACCCTATCATAGTTGGGAAAAGGCTAGGTAGCTGATGAAAATTAAGTCTCTGTGTATGAAAAAGACGTTTGACACATAAGAGTCGGAAAATTCTGCGTAGGCGCCTTAACGTTACCCCATGTATTGTCGCGTGCTCCATCCAGGTTAAAAACTATATCCGTTAGAGATGGGAATCAATTTCACTCATGTAACCTAGGATTAGGATCTCCGAGAGACTATAGAAACATGTAAACTATCCGCGCCGCGCGCCTTCCCGCCGGCTCATTCACATATCTAGAAGTTCTAGAACGGATAAAGCGCTAAATGCTTAATTATATCGGAAATTGTAGTAATTAATATATTACTACTGCATGCATGTGGAGTGATTCTAGACGAATAAAGGCTTAATAGAGCGAAGCCTGTATTCGCCTACAATACCAAATGCTTAAGAGTATTTCAATAAATTCCCAGAAAACACCCGGGTAGAGTAATACATTCATGTATGTTTTCCAAAAAACTAAATAACTATTATTTTACGAAACTAGTCTTTCTTTAAACCGAGTCTTTCTTATAAAACGGCGTTACAAAATATTAATAAACTTTTACCAAAACGACAAAAACATTTGGTGACAACTTTCGATTGTGTAACGTAGATGCCGGTCGCGTGTACTTCTGTCAAACGTGAATGTAACCTAATGTGAATATAATGGTGACATTGTATCACAGTACGCACATTTTAAGGCTTACATAAGTCTTTAAGTTTTTCTAGTACATGTCGCAGAGAGAGTAATTGAAGTTAGCGATAAGTTTTTAGATAGCATTTAAAACGAATTGAGACTGTTATAAAATAAAATACCTATACTAATACCAATACCCTATTGAGAGGTATTCAAAAATAAGAATATGTACTCGAACGGTAAAATCTTTAATAAAAATGAAGATACCACGATCCCTGGTTTACGTGGCACATAAATTATGTACTGTATGGGTGTCTGCACAAACAACATTCAAATGCAGCCAAAAGACCAGTTTTCGAAATTGGTCAGTATTTATGGGTCGACCGTAGCCACTTTGAGCTGCTACGCAGGGTCTACGATGCAAGTGCTACGCTGCTCCCTCGATGCCGCTACGCAAGCTCTGCGCGTACGACAGGTCTTCTACCAGGTGCACCTATGAACCATACGCTATACAAAGAGACGATCAAAAATATCAAGTTATAAAATCATAAAACCCACATTCCAAATAAATCCGCCGCATTCTAGAATAGCGGGTAAACCGTATTACCGTACAGTTTTGAGCATAAATATATTATTATGGACAAGTCGGTGATAACATACGACTTCATGATTAATTCGTTAATATTTGTTTTCAAGATGTCAACAAATAAATGTAAAGATACTCAATAACAATGTGTCCTACCCGGGCATCGAACCCAGGACCATGCTCAGCAGTAGTGCTTACGATAACAAGACCAAAGGTCAGTCATAGTTATTAATGTGCAATAATAAAACATGTATAAAACTATACTACTACTATCAATCAAATCGATGACATATTGAGTTACAATTATAGGACAACAAATACTTTCTGTTACCGCACTGATAAAATAATCGTTACGTAACCATGAGAGAGGCTAATTGTACCGTAGCGTCGGCGTCGCGGCCCGACCGGCGACCGGCGACCGGCACTAATGCAACATAGAACACAACCGCACGCCGCCAACGAAAGTTACCGGATTTTGTACACCTCCAATGCCAAGTGCGGCGAAGAAAGCGAGCCCAGCTTCCCCAACGAAGTATCCTAAATACTGCCATCTCGCTCGCCGGACACCACGATACGAAATGAAGAAAGAGACAACGTGTGCTTAAAAGAGAAAGTGGGCCACGTTACGTTTCTCGGTACCATTAACACGGGCATTGAACGTAAACGTCAACGGATAGCATCTTGAGCGCGCTCCGCCCCATTCGGAAGTGGCTGTTATTGCCATGATATTTGAGTGTAGTTTTGTTTGTGTCGGTTGGGTGCGCTCCAAGGTGCAAGGTTCGGGCGGGTGGCCATTGATAGTGAGTGAACCTGAGAGTACGGAGACTCTGAATTCGGAGAGCAACGAACTGCGGCGCGGGGCGGCTGGTGAAAGTATTGCGTGGCGTAACCTTGAGCCCACGCCGCTCTTTAGCGAATCACCTAATCAATACGTCACCGCGATATGTGTTCGATACGCAAGTGTTCAGTTACGCTCGTTATCAACCATTTAGATAGACAATGCTCGACCGGCTTTTCTTTTTATTGCACATTCGTCATACAATTATATCCATTGATGATGAAAAGATTGTTAAACATTAATTAATAATCTAAATGTAAAATAGACACACATCGTTACACGTGATAGCTGCTAATTGAAGTGAATGCAGACGTATTGTCTTTTAATAGCATCGCTATAATTACACATTTAGACAAAAACCCATAACAAAAAAACAACAATAAAAACTGCGGTGTTTACAATTTGAAAGAAAAGTTACTTTCAAATCAAATAGTTGTGGTTTATCGACACGCTCGTCAATGTGTAACAACCATACTTTACTACGTGGTGTGGAAACTTAAGTGAGAAATTTTAACACAATTGAGGTATTGAGGCAAGAATTTAGCGTTAAGAGATCATTTGGACCCACGCGATTACCGATTGACGTTTATTTTATTTTTTCGCTGGTCACCTGGTGAATCATAGTCATTTTCCCCGACGGTATCCGGAAAAGCTTTAGTCCTTACGATGAGCTATTCTAGCATTGGTCAGACAAGTCACCTTAGGATCGGTCAGATCGGTACCGGCACCGGAAACTGACCGATATTTCAGTACACTTATCTGTCGAAGTCTGTCGCAATTTTTTCGTACCAATTTGACTGGACGTTTAGTAGAACAATCAAATAAGTGTGACATGAATTCATGATGTCATCCCGCGGCTCTAAATTAGTCATTTATACCTAACCTCAGGTTATCTAATGTGATGTCTGAACAATGATTGGTTTCACTTAAACTTCCCATGCGGCTGATCGTTGATCGTCCCTGCTAGTGAAAATCGTAATCATCGTAAAATATAACAATAAAAATTACTTGCAAAGTTTTTCATTCGAAATGAAAGCTGCTAAAACAATTCAATTGCTTGTTTTACGTACGTTCTCAGATTAATTCAAGTCTCGTATCATTGGAGCGGCGCACGCGCATCTTAGCAAATCATGCCTTTTCTTAGAAACGCTTCAATAGAGATGGATTATTTCTAGTTTTTACGATTTGCTGCGGGAGAAATTCATTTTAGTGAATATTACGGATGCACGGTATAATTGACTACCAGGTAATTCTTGAATAATAATCCGAGTAGGTAAATGTTAACAATAGCAAACAAATCTCAGTATAAATACACGCTCGCTTTCTAACCGCAATGTATGCTAATATAATAATAGAGAAGAAAAGTTAATCTTCTAAGCGATTCCCATTCATTAGTTAAAAAAACTTTCAGCTCGTTACCAGCCAATTAAAAGTCACGTCAGTTGCAAGTCGCGCCCACGCCACGTGTCGTGTGTCGTGTCGTTAATCAGAGCCGAAAGTGACTAGCAAACATTATCATGGTAATTGTACTTCAACTTGAGCGCACTCAAGCTTAAAAAATAAAGTACCTTCAAGATGACATGGGTACTACTCAATTTATACGAATACAGTAAAACTGAAGTGTTTGTTTGTTAGAACGTGTTAATCTCTGGAACTCACAGTCTTATTTAGAAAAAAAATGAAATTTTTGAGAAAGGTAAGTATTAAACATCACGTTACGACCCTTAGCTGGTCCTAGACCCAGGTTATGGAGCATTTGTTTCACTAAGGTACTTTCTTCAAATTAGTTAGGAACATCTGATACGAAATGGCTGTACATTTATAAGTGAGCTGCGGGTAAATAATGTAAACTTTAAAAATAACTCCTAATGATAACAATAACATAGTCTCAATTTAAATCGTATCGATAAAACAAAACAAAGATTAAACTCATATACGAGTACAGTCGTTTGAGTCAAATTATAGTCAGTTAACCGAGTTTCATATTTCAGACTGTGATTGTTCCACCCCAATTAGAGCAAACTTTTATATTATACTATGAATTATGCGTCTGGGGTCCGATGAAAGTAACACAACACAATTTACATGAGACTGAAGTTTATGAGGCTCAATGATATGGCCTATTGGTACTCTACAGAAATAAGTTAGGATATAAATTATGGAATTGTAATATCTAAGAAACTAGCAGAGTCATGGGCGTAGCCAAGGTGGGGCAGGGTGGGGCGCTTGCCCCACCCTGCCTCTGACCTGTGTGGTACCTAACCAAACCTAAAACAATAAATTATCTAGGTACTAACTGCAATACTCAATATACGTAGGAAAGTTCACACTCGACAGTCGACACAAAAAAAAATGCGATCAAACAAATATTACCTATGTGTAATTGTATAGTTACTGTACCTGAAAGTACTATCTATAGATAGGTATAAACCTCTAAATTGACTGATTATGGCCCTTCTAACCCTAAAATTAGCAACTCTATTTGTGGTGGTTCAAACTTCGTTTGAAATATTGTTAGAATAAAGTTCTAATCAGCTTGCACTACAAAGCGGTTGTTACGTCAGTCACTGCGGCCGAATAGTGCGAAATGAGTGGTTTTTTGCGATTTACAAAAAATCTATTGATTGGACTAAAAAAATAAAACACATAAGACCTGCTTTATAGTTAGTTCAGTTAGTATGCCAAGTTTCATGATCTAATTTGAAGTACTTTTTGAATACCAGCGGTTTAGGTAACTTTTTTGAGGTAACTTTGGTTTTTTTTTGTATCGAGAAAAGTTTATGGAATCGTGTTTTCGTCACACATAGTACCTAGCATTAATCCTCAACTTTACCATATATTTATTTCAAAATTAATGCTGCAGTATTTTAAGAGTAGCGGAGGATCATGCTAAGCTATTTGAGGCATGTTAGGCCCTTAACAAATTGGCATACGCCCGGAGCTCAAACGGCTGAAGTTAGGGACACATTTTTGGATGGAAGATTTCGTGGTGTAGGTAGGTTAGCAATAAGAAAGTGTTTTGGATAATTCGGTGCTACTGCTATAGGGCGTTATCATTTTGTATGAAAAAATTAACCGGGGTAAGACCGCGGGTATAGTTTGCTAGTTACATATTATTTTAGACTGCTGCCCCACCCTGAGCCCATGGCTGGCTACGCCCATGAGCAGAGCTATTCTAGAAAAGTACACTACGATACAAACGCGTCTGTTCCTCAGGATATCCCAAAGATATTTATCACAGATGAGTAAGGAGAATGAAATTAGGTACTAGACTAGGACAGCTAACACTATCCTAGTTGACAAAACGTCACCAATCATAGGTTTGGATCGTGCTCAAAGAAGGTAAAGGACACTGTTAATCGTGCAACTAATTATTGTTTCCTACATGTTTAATGTATATCGCATGTGGCAGCAAGTCAGCAACGCGCCGAACTTTGAGGGAAACCCTACATGTTTGGCTGGGCTCGACACTTTATCAATATCACTTTCACTTTACCCGCAACCGGTTGAGTCTATACGATTGCATCTCCCGGTGTATCATTTACAGAAACGTTGTTGGTTCTATTTCTGTTTTTATTCCACTTTCTAGTTGTTTATGATATAAAAGCAAAAAATCGACAAACATTTCGGTTCATCTATAACTAGTTTCCAAGTTTCATAATAGAGTACGAAGAATAGGAGCAATCATTATAATAAGGTCGGTATCATTATTCATTACTGATATCTATGTTGATCACAGCACGGTGGTATAGACAATAGAAAGATGAGGTGTAAAGATGTTATGATAAGGATAAGACGAGCGTGCCGCCCCTCCGCTCCGCGTAATTGCTTTACGTGACTTGGCAGCTTTCTCGAGCAGCGCACGCGCACTCCTAGACCTCGCCGACGACGTGTCAGGCGTGCTTGCCGGATACACGGAAATATTTGAAGATCATAAACACACGGAACTTGCTCTCCAAGCGTCATAATCTCGTAGAAATGCACTGTGTGTACAACCGTTAAGTGTTTTAGACGACCTTTTGGGCTTGCAGATGTCTGAACTGATAGACTGGTTTTCACGTACCTATGTAAACGTAACGTAGTTTGCATGAATAACCAAAATAAAAATGACAAAATGTTGCTGTCTTAAAAAAAGTTCTTCGCTTTCTTAATTTCTTAATTCAACATCTTAAATTATTTCCACCAGCGATTGTACGAGTATGGCCAGCACTTACCCACAAGCACACAATCACAATTTCTTGTTCACGCAAGCCTATTTAGTATTTAGTCATTTGCAGCAAAAAGTATAATTGCTGTGAAGACACTAAATCTTCACAATATTGAATACATTGACTTGCAGATCAGGTCTAGGCAGAAAAGGAAAGTTCCATGTTAAGTTGCGACTCACGATACTTTTTGTCGATCATCTCGTGTGAAATCTGTTCATGACTTTTTATGTATTTTTAATATGCGAGCAGCAAAGTCAGTCCCACGAGACGGGCCGAGGCATCTCTGTGCACGGCGGGCCACGAGCGCGACGTCACCTGCGCCCGCGCACCTCACACACACGCTTCATTACTGACGTTTTCTTATCAATTAATTGATTTACCTCTACTACCTCTACTAATTATCTCACTAGTTATCTCATCAAGATAATAATTAGAAACATTGAAAGATAACATGAATCAGTGTGTTTTAGAAGTATAATATGAACAGCATGCCCATAATGAATTATGTGGATAGCCCATTAGAGATACGAGAAGAAAATTAGAACTACTTTCTCAGGCCGTTTGCTAGACGTTGATCAATGAGTGTTAAATTGGACAACATCCAGACCTCTGGCCGAGTGATGAATATTTTGACAGCGCAATTAAGTTATCCCAAATAGATGAGCGCAAATAATTAAGTTGCCCTCAGGTGTTGAACTGTATTATAATTAGTTCCACGTGCTTACTCGCCATTAAATATGATGTTAAAATATCTACTTATACATTTTGTGAACTTAAGGCGCTTTTCGTATGCGTGTGTATTGGTAAAATAAATGAGACAATGTAACGTAGCTGAGTGGGTTCGAACTCACGACCACAAATCGGGGCCAATACCACTCACTGGGTCGCACTATTCATAAAAATTTAAAACTAAAGAAGACAGGGTTAATATCCGATCAGCTTTAAATTAAAGTACCTACAGACAAGTTAAAACAGCAGGGTAGGCGGCTGCGGTGGGAAACTGACGCAGAGCGGTGTTATCAAATTGATTGTGTGGTACAATCTGCTGGACCGCGGCGCCTTGCTCAGATGTGCTTAATTGAACAAACCACCTGCTACAACAGCTATTATTATAGCATAACCGCAGATTACAGAAAATAGAAAATGCCCGAGGGCCCGCTTTCTTACGAGTGACTAGCCCAGTTATAGGTGGGCGACTGGGCGCAGCCGCGACTAATGTGTATCACTCGTCTTCTTTGAGCTGCGGGTATTTATAGCGTGATTACGGTCCGCCGAAGATTTCTTATCACTTGGTGAGACTTCTCAGATGTCTGACATGACCATATATCTACTAGTGGTAAAAGATAACATCGATTTTGATTAGAATAGAGTAAAACTTAGATAGTTGGTCAGTAGGTAGGTACTCGTACTACGCAAGAGTTCTCACTCTTTCTGATAAATATTTAGTGGTTACATTACATTGTTTTTACATTCTCTTTAATGTTCATAGTGCTTGTACCTCAAACTAAAAACATTTATTTCAAATAACGATTTGAATGATCAAAGATTTGGTCAGTTAGTCAGCAAGTTGAAGCCAGCCCATTCCAAAATGTACATGATCTCTAATTTTGCTATTGAAACATGTACGTACGAGTACCTACACTCTGAGCTGCGCTTAATTAAATTTTACATAAAATTATGCTGTATTCACTTAGAATGTCTTATTAAACGGCCTCATGCAGATATACTATATTCTGAGATCGACAGACGAGACTTTCTGTGCTTTCTAACTGGCGAGCGATCGAGTGTCTGGGGTGAAATCGCTGGCAGCGCCCGCGCAGCTGCCGGCCGGGCCAGAGCGAGTCCGCTGCACACATGAGATACTCAGCGATGCAACTGCTTCACGCATACCTCAGAGGAAACATTACGCATCAACAAATTCCGCCCAGGAGAGAAAAACAAATCCAAAATGTTATTTAATTTTCAATAAATCCCTTTTTTATTATTGACTTCTTTCTGGCTAAGCTTCATCTCATTGCATTGATAACGTAAAAACCAATAAACAAATAAAGCATAGGTATAAAGTGTCACTATGTACAAACATACACGACCTTGTGCCGTAATAAGGTGAAGGCCGCGCGTGGTTTCCTCTCGACGCAGCGGGAGCGGCGCACGAGTCGCAGTGAAACATGCAGCCGGTGCAGTTCCGGCGCGGGCGGCGCTGCACTCGGTCACTGGGTCAGCCCCACTGCGCGGCGGTGGGGTGCGTGCTGGTAGCATTTGGTGGGGGGTAGGGAGGGGGGGTCCGGTAGGTGCAGCGAGCGGTGGTGCACTGTACTTGTCGCCATGGCTTGTGTGGCTGTTCGCTAGCCCCATGCCCGCGCTCGCGCCTCCGCCGCGCCCTCGGCTAGTGATCCTCTGGTTGTTCAACGTGTTTCGTTGGTTGCAGGCCGCTGACTGACTGCACTGTGACCATGAAGAGGACCAGACTGCTGCTGCTGGCCGCTGTGCTCTTGCTACGGGTAAGTCAACTCTCTTCATTACTGTGTGGTAGAGAAACTAAGTGAAACTTGAGACAATTCTCTATTCTTCGCTATTTTGAGATAACTGCGTCGCTATTACAGTGCGATTTCCTGACAATGACAAGGTTTTCATAATATTTTCTTAGAAAGCATTTTATTTTCTTGAGTTTCACTGTTTTCTGACAATCAAACTATTAAAATAATTTTTATTTAAAAGAATTTAGTTTGCCGCCTCACAAAATGAGACTACATTTACTAGTGTAGTTTCATTTTGTGAGGATAGACTTTTCATCATATATATAAGTTTTTTTTTTTTTTTTGTTGCTTACTAGCAACAGAGTGGAAAAATATATTTAAAAAACATTTGACCACTCAGGATAAACGCTCAGCGTAGGTAGGCTTTCCTATTCCTAGTTTTACTCTGTGCCGAATCTAAATGTCTCAAAGCAAAGCTCTTATTTTGTACGACTTTTTATCTTAGAAGTTTTCGATAAATCGATCCTACGTAAGCCTAGAATCGATGACGTTTATTATGACACGGTAAAACATAAATCTAATATAAATAATAACTGTAAGAACATGATGCTGCCAATCATCCGACGCGTGCTGGCTCCGCTAGTCCCGTTGGCTAACTTCTCACTGATATACCAGAGCGGCTAACAGTCCCAGTCCGTAACCCACGTTGCTAACTCAACGCTATTTTTTACATAGAGTTTTGATGATAAATGATGGAATGATCTAGAGAAATCTGGGTCTCGTAAAAATAAGTAAGGTCCACCTTAAGTCTTGCAGTTAAAATCAGATAACACTGCGGCAACGGTGGTAACAAAGCTTGAGAAATAAAGTCGTCATCATTGTGGAATGTAGGTCCGGCTATTCGTAAAAGTAACGCTGTCTACCAAAATGTTTTAAGAAATAACGTAAATAAGCGATGTTACATGAAGCGTGGCTAAAGTAGTGGCTAGTGTAAGCACGTAAGTGTGGATGCTGCGGTGCTCTGCGAACGCTCCTACATTATTCAGCTTTTTCCGCTCGCGTTCTCGCCAACTAGGCTAATGATTCCGTTAGCACATCCACAAAACAGTGGACCATTGGAAACTAACTGCGTATGCTGATACACATAGTAACCAAGTGCGTACCAGAGAAATTAATTTATAATCTTGATAATTGCAAATCGCCACAATCGCAATGGCTTTAATATATTCATAAGATTGTAACCGGCAATAATGATGACAGAAAACAATGTGAAAATCTAATTATAAATAAAAGTAACTTGAATGCTGCAGACGTTGTAACGTTGAATAAGTCCTAATGGCCCGCCACAATCAAGTAGCCGTTGACCGTCAAAGCATCTTTTTCTACGAGCACTTTCACTGATATTTCGCATCTTTGTTAGGAAATGACGCAACCCGGTCGGTTGTGCAAGTGATTTCGTTTTTGACCATGACGCAGTTATCTTACCATCTGAGAACAATCGAGTGTTATGTAGCTCGCGAAAATGCTCTTACATTATTGGAATCGTAATTTGATTAGTTAATAAAACAAAATGACGATTAATTAATCTTATGTCTAATATGAAAGCTCGTTCTCGAGCCGGTTTTTAATGCTAATTTAAGCTTAGTGTCATACGTATTCAGTTTCATAATTGATTTAATCCTGTTACGAACCATCAGATTTTTTGTATAATTTATTCATTAACAAGTCTTATGCACATTGGTTCATAACTCTCGAATTTCTCTAAATGTTCTCTATGACCTATGCGTTCTTGCGTCCTTAACTTTTCTGCCAAGCAATGCTGTTTTATGAGATTTGCATGAATATATTTTTAGGTTCAATTTACCTCCGTTAAAGGTTCTACGTTATCATTTCTACGTTCTACATTGTTAATTTTCATACACATTCTTGAGTTGACTAATCTGGTGATGACGTGCATGCCAGTGATGCAATTATTGATCAGTAGAAGTGCATCTGCCCTTCATCAAAGCCGAAGAATACTACAGTATCCAACACTCGAAGATAGTAGAAACTATTGGTCGTAAGACACTGTCAAGCGTCTCGCTAATTCATGTTAGAAAGCAATTGTAAAGAATGTGTAAACTGGGGATCGCTTTCGATTGTCGGCCGTATTTATGGACTCCGTTGTCTATTCTGATCGATCGGTTAAGCAGTACAGCCGATACTTTAGCTTAATCAGTTTTCTCTTCCAATGTGTATGTATTTATTTATTTAAGTTGTGACAGCTGCTTATTAATTCTTCAATTAAGTATCTTACTCAGACTTAGGTATCACTGCCCACCCCGGTGTAAATAATATAATTAACCAGATGGGGACTTAGCGTTTCGATATTCTATGACAAACAAAAACGTCTGAATCCCCTCTGATCCTAAACCAGCAGCAATAATTAAAGTTTGAAAATTAGAACTCTCAAAGCTATGCAATAGCACTACAAAGAGTCAAAGGCCGTTGTTGTTAAATAATGCCTGGTGCCTTTACCAGAAATTTTAAAGTTAAAACAATATAGAGAGAGCGTTTTGGTATGCTCATGTCAGGTATATTCTGCAATGACAAAAATAAACCAAACAATAACTCTACAAAACTAAATTCGTAGATCAGTCTTAGTAATCAAATACTGTCATTAACTTAGAGAAGACATTACATAAAGTAGAGAAAATAATATCATTGAAATTAACCGTGACTTACTATGTCCATACACATTACTCACGGGTTAAACGGGCTTTTTTTACCTGATTATTAACCATACTTTCTCGATTTAAGGGAAAATGTTCACGAGGATTTGTGACTCCGCGTTCGAAGTTCAAGCGCATGACATTTGCCATAGCTTGTTAACAACACGCCTGCGTTAACCGCTATACATATTCCTGTACATTATACATATTTAAGTTTCCATTTATTGTAGGAGATTTCGTGAGATCTTGGCAGTGTAATAAAAAATCTGCACGTTCGAAATCAAAAATGATGTGTCATTTTAAGATAGCGGCATTAGATAGGCATTGGCTTTGGAACCCAAAATGATGTGTCATTTTAAGATAGCGGCATTAGATAGACATTGGCTTCGGAACCCAAAATGATGTGTCATTTTAAGATAGCGGCATTAGATAGGCATTGGCTTTGGAACCCAAAATGATGTGTCATTTTAAGATAGCGGCATTAGATAGACATTGGCTTCGGAACCCAAAATGATGTGTCATTTTAAGATAGCGGCATTAGATAGGCATTGGCTTTGGAACCCAAAATGATGTGTCATTTTAAGATAGCGGCATTAGATAGACATTGGCTTCGGAACCCAAAATGATGTGTCATTTTAAGATAGCGGCATTAGATAGGCATTGGCTTTGGAACCCAAAATGATGTGTCATTTTAAGTTAGCGGCATTAGATAGGCATTGGCTTTGGAACCCAAAATGATGTGTCATTTTAAGATAGCGGCATTAGATAGACATTGGCTTTGGAACCCAAAATGATGTGTCATTTTAAGATAGCGGCATTAGATAGGCATTGGCTTTGGAACCCAAAATCATGTGTCATTTTAAGATAGCGGCATTAGATAAGCATTGGCTTTGGAACCCAAAATGATGTGTCATTTTAAGATAGCGGCATTAGATAGACATTGGCTTTGAAACCCAAAATGATGTGTCATTTTAAGATAGCGGCATTAGATAGGCATTGGCTTTGGAACCCAAAATCATGTGTCATTTTAAGATAGCGGCATTAGATAGGCATTGGCTTTGGAACCCAAAATCATGTGTCATTTTAAGATAGCGGCATTAGATAGGCATTGGCTTTGGAACCCAAAATGATGTGTCATTTTAAGATAGCGGCATTAGATAGGCATTGGCTTTGGAACCCAAAATCATGTGTCATTTTAAGATAGCGGCATTAGATAGGCATTGGCTTTGGAACCCAAAATCATGTGTCATTTTAAGATAGCAGCATGAGATAGCGGCGCTAGCAATGCTGATGAAGTTAGAGTACGTTGACGTATTCCCAAATAACATTAACAGTAGGAAAAGTTCAAAAGAAGACTTTTCCACGAAGTAAATCATGTAACTGGTACGATTTCGGGCTTCTCATCCATTCATCAAAAGCATCAATCATAAAGTAAAGATTGAAACTAACGATTGAATAATGATGGCTTTAGACATGATTATAAACTAAGTCGTCAGTCCTGTCTACTTAAGCCATAATTTTCGTGATCAATTAATTGAAAAAAATAAAAAATTGTCCAATAATGGTTCATTGCTGATGGCATCTTCCGGTGATGTGAACCTGAAAACGGTTCATTGTCACTAGTACCTACCAATAACAGTTCCATGATGGAACTTTGACCCGCCATTTTGCTCGGGTCCTAAGGGTCATAGCGTAATGTTAAATAGCCTCTAACCATCCTCAAGAATTAGGCGGGCTATCAAATGCAAAAAGATTTATTCAATCCGACTGTTAGTTCCAGAGTTAAGCGCGTTCAAACAAACAAACAATCTTCAGGTTCCAGTATGTACCTATAGAGTTGTATTGTATCAGAGTCAGTGAAACGTGTACAGTGAGCAGGTTGTGGCGACTCGCGCGTCTATCGCGATCGTCTGATAGCGCACGCACCGAGCATGGCACCGAGCACACTTCCCACGGACTAGAGCGATACAAATTGTACAGACAATACGAATCGCGATGTGCAGGGAGAGCTGTGGGAGACAACTTGTACAATTTATTTGAATTAATGTGTGTACTAAGGTTTTCGTGACAGTAATCTGGTTTTGAAGTTTCTAACATCTTCTTAATTAGGAGAACATTCTGAAAACCCCTGAAAACACAGAATAGATGTTGCTTGCGGAGGTTGGCACAAGAGCAAAGAGAGGCATATACCCAGAAGTGGGTGAAGTCGGATAATGATGATGATAGATATTCTATGAGACTGTACAGGGTTCCATGCTGCAGCTGCTAATGTCCAAGTAGCCATGTAGATTTCCCAGGAGACCAACTATGGTGGCGCCATCTGAGATTTATTTGCCTTAGCCACCCTATTCAATTCTGTTTAGTAGAAAATAAAGGTTCTGCTGGGAAATCTGACCAATGAGATTAAGCTATTTTGAAATATAAAATGTCATTACCACATATTTAACCAATGACGATGTTTGGGTACCAACTATGCTAGCGCCATTAGTTGCACAGTTAGCCTCCCCATTGGTCCTTGCGTAGCTCCAATTCTAAACACAATCATGTCAAATATGATATTAGTCCGTCAGATAGTTTTCAAAAAAATATTGGACACATATTTTTTCTTTTTTCTCGTAACCAAAAAATTAAGACGATACAGTTCGTCGAAAACTCGTGTGACGTCACATTTGAGTACATTTTTTACCGGAAAGTAACGGGCCTCCCCCTTATGATCTTTGACACGTTTTATCTTCATAATTTGGATGCGTGTTTTCTGTTGTCTAAACAGAGTCATATTTTTTTTAGTTAGGAATCATCCCTCTTGAAACAGGGATAAAAAACATTTTAGTATTTCGCAAATACCTGCATAACCGGAGAACTAAAAATAAGCTCAACCCTATTAGGTCTCGCGTAGTCAAACAGAAACAAACAAAAATACGGTTCTACTCAATTCTTGTTCATTTAAACAACTTTCATCTGCCTCGTACTAATTTTTGTACTACAGTATGAAGGTACGAGTCTTTACAATTTATAAGTTTAAGTATCCAAGTTATGTAAGAAGCACTTTGTCGCATTCAAGTTCAACAATTTTATTGCGATGTTTTTCAAGTTTCATCTTGATAAAACCTTTGCTTAATTTTATGTCAATAAGTTTTTAATAAGGTTTACTTTGCTTTCTTTATCTTTAATAGGTTTGGCCCTAATAGTGAAGTGGAACATGAACATTAGTACGTAAATCGATTGGAAAACCCTTCACACTAAGGCACATTCACATTTAAATATAATACCAGCTATCTTCCAATTATCGACAAACAAGAGTGAGGTGGGTGGACGTCTTGTGATCTTCCGATATAAAAATTTAACCGTCCTGCATCGCGAAATTGCCATCAATTATAATTAAATATTTATATAACAGTTCAAGCACAAAGTACAGAGGCGGACTTAATGCCATAATTCTTAATTTTTGCGTGAGAATAGGATAATAAATATTTATTATACAACAACTAACGGGGGAACTTAGCAGATTCGTTAATTTCGGGTGGAAACGGGTGTACTGGCGGGCGTATACTTTCACCTGCGTCCGCGCACGACACCTGTCGTCTCGCGCACTGCTGACGCGCGCGGATGTTCAAGTAATCGCCTTTATCTGAGTCTACAAACTCTTACCCACGCTAACGAGCAGGCAAATAATACTCACGGAACTTATTATACTGCTATGTAGAGTATATAAGGGCACTATTTACTCTCTAAAGTTTCAAAGAATAACATAAGTAGGTGCCTACCCATTGGATTAATTGGATAGCTACCCATCCCATTGTACAAACCCTTAATCCGTGACTTTCCAAGTTTCCACTTGCATGGTGGCAGTGTTACCTAGATGTGAGTAATGCACTTGCATTCCCAATTCTATTCATTACAACCTTAATTGCTCATTACTCGAGTATTTTATAATGCTATGGTAAAATATGTTACCTAATTGGAGTGCAGTACGCATGTCTACTTCGAATGACATCGATGCAGTATATTTAGACAACACATCTAACGTGGAGTTACCAAAGAAAACTCTAGTTGTCAAAGCTGCGCATGTTTATAGGTCCGGTGTTTTCTTCCGCAACTCACAATCTCGATCAGTGGGTAATTTCTAACCGGTTTAGAAAACGCGAGCGTAGTTGGTACGCACCGGGCGCGAGGCGCTCCCGCCAGCAACCTGCTACTTGATGCCATTCTTACATACAAGCCCGGGTACCGACCAACTGCCTCGCCAGCTCTCACGCCTTATTTTTCTAGTCGGACTTCCAAATAAGCATAATTTCTTATAACAACCATAGAACACATGCGGCTGGCGGCAAAGCTGGTAATGGTTTTTGTTAACCTTATCAACCACATACCAGGGTTATTTGTACCACTAACCAGTTTACTTACTAGGAGCCGAAAGGCTAATAAACGCTCAAAAAACGAGTACATAACATTTTTAGTTCAAAGAGCTAATAGTAACCGTAAAATATACCACCTAAGTATCGTGAAAGCATTCGTGTAACTCATCTTAGCAATATGATCGTACTGATTAATATTATAATTGCGCGTGCGAGCTATCCATCAGTGTAGAAAGTCGGAAAGAACGCAGCTCGCGCGCCGCTCGCAAGATGGCGAGGGCGCTCAGCGCACGCGCTCTCGTGGCGCGGAGTATGTAGAGTGAGACGCCTCTCAGGAATGTTCAAGACTTATTATATTATGTATCGTCACAAACACTATTACATTACATGCCCGCTGGACAGACTAGTAAAAATATTATAACCTAGGCTTCTCAGTAACTTTTGGTGTTCATGAAATGCAACACAGCAGACATGCCATGACGTACTAGTACTACATGCAGAGTTTTATGCTAATCGACGAAGAAATTAATGTATGGCTTTCTATTTCCAGGAAGCAACATGCGAACCTCCGGTGGACTCGGCTTCGTTACCGTTGGAACATCGAACAGGCGCCGGCTATGGCCCGCCGCTGCCACACACCGACGACCCGTGGCCGCTGGCGACACCGGATAGCCCCAAAATAAAACACTTACAAGTTCAGTGTGAGAAAACACGCATGCGGGTTAATATAGAATTTGACCGCCCATTCTACGGTATGATATTCTCTAAAGGATTCTACAGCGATTCTCACTGTATGCATTTAAAACCAGGAACTGGTCATCTCAGCGCGACGTTTGAAATCTTCCTCAATAGCTGCGGTATGAGCAGTTCTGCTAATCATAATGTTGCGACTTATGGAAGTCCGACACCCAGCGGTTCCTATGTAGAGAACACTATCATTGTCCAATATGACCCTTATGTTCAAGAGGTATGGGATCAAGCAAGAAAATTACGATGCACGTGGTACGACTTTTACGAAAAGGCAGTCACGTTTAGACCATTCCAAGTGGACATGTTGCACGCTGTTACGGCGAACTTTCTCGGAGACAACCTGCAATGCTGGATGCAGATACAGGTTGGAAAAGGACCTTGGGCTTCAGAAGTGTCAGGCATAGTGAAAATAGGTCAGACTATGACAATGGTACTAGCGATCAAAGACGACGAGAACAAATTCGACATGTTAGTACGAAACTGTGTAGCCCACGATGGCAAGCGAGCACCCATACAGCTCGTCGATCAGTACGGCTGTGTCGTGAGACCTAAGATTATGAGCAAATTCCAGAAAATTAAGAATTTCGGTCCTTCAGCATCTGTAGTCTCATTCGCTTATTTCCAAGCATTTAAATTCCCAGATTCGATGAATGTACACTTCCAGTGTGTGATCCAAGTGTGCAGATATAACTGTCCTGAACCGAAGTGCGGAGGTCTTGGCGCTGATTACGGAGTTCCGTTGTTAGGTGGAAATTCTCTGGGTGCCGAAGAATATGGTGTTCCAAACTCGCCTCATGCCGAGTATGGTCCTCCGCCGCCGGCACCTCACGGAGACTATGGCGTGCCACCTGCGTTCCCAGATCCGCGACATCCTGCAGATGCGACAGGATCTTTCTCGGAAAAACGTGACGATGCTGTTCCCCCTCCACAAGCGCAAGTCTCATCCACACCGAACGCACCCAGTCCATCATCACCTGCTCCAGTGCGAGACGAAGACGAAGTCAACCTCCCTCCCCCACCTCCCCCAGGCCGTCGTGGAGTATACAACACAGTTAAGAGGAAAGATGATGCTCATGTCAATCTAGCAACACTGGGAGGTAGACCGCGCTCCGTCGAGGACCTGCCGGAGAGGCTGGTCGGAGTGAGACGGCGGCGAGAGACATCCGCGCCACAGAGAATTTACAAGCGTGACGCTCAAGAAATGACGGACGTCAATACTAGTCGAACGATCCAGGTTGTAGCACCTGGAGACGTTAACTTCGCGTTAAACAATGCCGCGGCCAACGAGACCGTCGTCATACAGTCTCCGGCGAGCGATCCGGAAACAATATGCATGTCGGTACCGTCGTTCGTGGCGGGGCTGGTGATGCTGCTGCTGGTACTGGTGGTGGCGTCGCTAGTGGCCGCCTTCCTGTTCGTACGAGTGCGCGCGCTCGACCGCAAGGGCGCACACGGCGCCGCCGCCTACTACGAGACGGATTACGTGAAGCACACTAACTAGCGAATGCGCCGGTGCGAATGTGACGCGAGGACGTTCACAAACTTTACTCGGATCCAAAGAGCGTGCGCGCTTCGGCCCCGGTCGGACGGCGCGCGGGCGCTGTCGCGGTCGCGATCGAAGCACGGTGACTGTGTCAGATATTTATTTAGTTTGTAATGAGCGTGATGTATATGTACGACTGTTTTTGTAAATTATTTTATTCGTGTGAAAAGCACCCTGTATCAGCCTTGTAGTCGATACTTCTGTTGTAATTTTGTAAAGAGTCGTAAGTAAGATTTAATGTAAGTTAAATAATAAACATACCAATCAAAAGTGTCGTGTGAGATATTTTTTTTTTATTGATATCCCTCAAATAGTAGATCTGATGGCAGATTTATGTTTAAAGCTTTATGAGCCCCCTGAAATCTCGGAAAATAAATCTGCCGTCTATTGTGTCAATAAATAATGAAGTTTTAAACCACATCGAGTCTTCTTAATTACCTAACATCTCAACATTTTCTGCCAAGATATCTTAGAAGGGAATTTACACCTTTTTTTTAATGATTCCATGTATTGAGGAATTCGTAACTAACTATACAGAAACTATGACAGAGAAAGGCTTAGGCATGCTATGGAAACGCTATTGTAACTAGTATGGTTGGACCCCCATTCGGAAAAAATTTAATGTTTAGTCTGGGCTTTGTTTATATATCATTTATTACTTTAATACAAATAAAAAACTAGTAGTCGTGCAAGGGACTATAATGCAAGGAACAAAGTCATCATCATCAGCCTATTAATGTTCCCACTGCTGGGACACAGGCCTCCTGTCTATGAGAGGGAATGGACTATAATCCACCACGCGCCAGTGCAGATTGGTAGATGTCACATGTCTTCGATTTTTTTATTCTAGGACATGCCGGTTTCCTCACGATGTTTTCCTTCACCGTTTTAAGAGCAGTGGTGATGAAGTAAATTACACAAAGTAATGCGCCTGCCTGGGTTCGAACCCACGACTTACTGTTCGTAAGTCGGGTCCGCCACCACTGGGCCACCGCTGCTCTCAGGTACAAAGTAGTCACGTATAATTACCAAATAAACTTATTGTAAAACAAAACATAAGCAAGGTAAGTCTATAACTTATTGTACAATCAGTCACACTGTTAACAGTCATGTTGTCATCAACTAATTTGAATTATAATAAAATCAGTTCTGAGAAATATAACAATATTAATTAGGTAGAGAGCAGCGGTGGCCCAGTGGTGGCGGCCCCGACTTACGAACAGTAAGTCGTGGGTTCAAACCCAGGCAGGCAGCATTTCTTTGTGTAATTTATTTCATCACCACTGCTCTCAAAACGGTGAAGGAAAACATCGTGAGGAAACCGGCATGTCCTAGAACCAAAAATTCGAAGACATGTGACATCTACCAATCCGCACTGGGCCCGCGTGTTGGATTATAGCTCATACGCAAAATACGCGCTTTGATGTGGAGTTGCGGACACGAGCCCGTTATACAATATATACAATACAATATTAATTAGGTATCTTCTCAGTCTCATTCATAAACGGATGTAGTAGGTACTACAAAACTTAATGGAAGAAGTATGAATGCAAAGGCACATAGTAGGTATTATTATATGAGTTGCCAGTTACCAGTTACGATTCAAGACTTGAACTGGCTTATTTTAGGTTTTCAGAGTTCTTACAATGTCATTATTTTTTTCCACTTATATATTGTTTTAAAGTGAGAAGTTCCATTTTTAATACTTTTTGTCGAAGCTACATAAATTTATATGCATAGATTGTTATACTGTATTATGTTCGCGGTTTCGCTACATACACACATCATCACACTACCTCAATAACAAGGTTGAGCCTGGTGCTGCAGGTCCTGGCCTCCTGCGCGTGTCGCGCGGCGGCGCGCTCGGCCGCGTGTGCTGCCTCGCCTGGTAATGCGCTCGGCAGCAGAGGCTCCAGCAGTAGCTGTACATGCGACATCATCACACTACCGATATTAAGATGCCATTGTGCGGCTGAATAATACGATACTAACCTAATACCTAAGCATCATTGATACTTACTAATTCTAACAAAACTAAGGAGTTTAATGTATGGATTTATAGGCAAATGCCAATAACATTTTGAGCTTCGTAGGTTAGGTACTGGCATTTCAATTCACTACTTGTCAGCCTTTATCTCCAATCCGCCTGCCAAGCGTGGAGATTACTGCAAATTCCTCCCATCATGGGAGAGGCTTATGTCCAGCAGTGGATGTTATGGGCTGTTGTAGTAGTAGTAGTACTTGTCAGCCTTGTCCCTACGAGTATTTTTGTAGACTTCTAAAGATAAAGTTATTTATCACGATTTTGTGTTTAAATAGTCGTTTTGATTTAGCAGCAGCTTGTTGTCTGAGAGCGCAGCTCATCACTCTCACATTTGTTTCTTTCATACAATCAAAGCACCTTTTTCTCTCCATATTACATAATTGATGTGCCATTGCCATAAAAAAATATTATAACACTGATGAGTGTAGTCGTCATCATCGCATCGCATGCCATTGGTAGGCGGTAATACAATGTCATCATATTCCATCGACGCAACATCCTCGAATGACAGACTTTTAGGAGAGTCATCACTCTCTAAGTATAAACCTCTCACTGTGGCCACGACATCTTTCACCGTAATCGGTCCCACGAGTCGGGGGAATCGGCAGTGTGAATACCATTTCCTGTGAAAACCTCTTTCTACCCAAATTCCGTCTGTTACCGTAGGTCTCCTTGTAACAGACTTCCCTCTCGTCTAACCAACGTAACTTACGCTTGGTATTTTTGTATGGTAGGCTAGGGTAACTTTAACTAGGGTGCTTGGTAGGTAAATACTATAGGGCTTAGTAATCTAGGATGTCTAGGGTGCTAGGTAAAATTAAATTTAACATAAAAGCTCATAAGAGCGTCTAATAATTTGATCTTTAAAGTGTCTGTATGATGTACGAAATGCACGAAGCACAGATAATTAAAACAACTAAGTTTTAAAACTTATAATCTATTTAACAATATACACCAAAAAACAATAATCAAATATTCCAGAAAACAAATTAAACAAAAAGACAAAAATTATCATTGAGAAATAAGTGCTTGTTATAACATTTTTTGGTATGATTTTTGTTTAACATTTCTGAATAGCTCACTAATGATATAAGTTACAGTATTTTTGAGTAACGTTTTACTTTCCTTTTTTTTTTTTTAAAAAAAGGAAAGAAATGCAAGTTTAATCTATACGTAGGTAGTTTTACCCGTTACGTTTGATCGGAAACATATATGTTGTTATATCAGTCTTGAGAAGAAAGGGTACGAGAACGAGCATAAAATACCCGATCCCGAGAATATTATTGCAGAGTTCTTATCGATACGTAACAATAGCGTTTTATATGATGCAAACTTACGAACCCATAACATTACACATATTGCGAAGCAGTACACTGCACACTTGGAGACTAACATAAAGACCCACGCATTCAACAGACTTAAACGGTACATGTACTACAAATTTGGAGAGGACATTGATAAATCCGAAATTCACGCATCCACTTATGACGCTTTCTTCAACCAAACTTATAGACAAAATCAGATTGGACAGTGGTTCGACAGTAACTCAAATGAAATAGAAATTCACAAAAGTTTTTGGAAGTAAATACCACTGTTCACGCAGATACAGGAAGAGTTATATGAAGACAAATGGCCATGGCTTTAAACATATCACATATGATTCAAGAGCTGTACATGAGTTACTCAAAAGAACTGATCGAGCCAATACTCTAACGACTTGGCAAGAATTTAGACAAAACCCAACAATGTACTGGAATAGACACTTTACAATACCATGCAACTTCGGATATAATATATTGCTTCTCGACAGATGGTGTTGCTATTTCGTTGTCTATGAATCGAATAGTAAAGGGTACCAAGTACAAAACAAAAAGAGTCAAGAAGGAAGAGTCTTCTCGTCACAATACTCAAGTTGATAACAGAATCCAGTACAACAACATTATTGCAGTAGACCCAGAAGCAAAAACACCGATAGTGACATGCATTCGTGACGGTAGCGGTTCTTTTACTTACAAAATGTTAAAGAAGGAGCGTGTACCTAGAATATATTTCGAGTCGAAAGAGCATCACCGAAATAGAAAACGTACTTACAAGATTCATAAAAGATATTGAAGATCGCATCAGACGGGACAGAGAAGGCACGGAGAAAAACAGCAGTATCATGCTGACTCCAAAGTCTGGCAACGTCAACGCCTTCACTACGTTTCAACTGAAATGGCTCGACGAAAAACAAAAGAATGTACGAACAAAGAAGTGTGCAACGATTCAAATTCGATAAATACATGAATGTTCAAAATTCAAACCACAAAATTGTAGACGAATTCTTTGGGAAGGAGCCAGATACAGTGGTGGTTTACGGCGCCGGATATGAATTCATGAACAAGGGACATCACAAGGGACACCGTAAATTCCGACACAATGACATTTTGAATATAATAAAACAACGCAAAAACTTGGCATTGCATGTTATCGATGAAAAGTTTACTACAAAAAAATGCAGTAAATGTTTTGAGAAGAGAACACAACAAACATTGCACGTTTCAAAATCTCTACACCGTTACGTATACCTACTGTGGTGTATGTCGTAAGGGTACTCACCGATACAAGAACGCTGAAAGAATATTCTATTAAAATACGAATTTACAAAGAAACCGGTTGATCCGTCGTCCTCCGGTTCTGATATGAATCGTAACGGTTCATTATTGTAACTCTTTATTTAATAAAGAGTTAATGAGGTCAATTAAATTAAATATTATATATTTGTAAATTTTTTTTACAATTCGAAATCTATCTCGTGATCCCAGAATTTTATGCTTCTAATTCTGAGAATATAAGCATCGGGATTGAATTATCTTAGGAATATAAATAGATTTCTAACGGATTGATGGAACCTTTAGTACCTAAACATTAAGAAAGGGGTGGAACATGGAGCCTGGCCTGCCTACGTTCTGCCATTTTTTTTCAAAATTGCGGCTTCACTTATTTAGGTACCTGTTTTTATCAATAGTTAACATCAATACAATCAAGTATATTGATTAAAACAAAATCTTAAGCATGTCATTTCCGAAATATTATAAGCTACCAATGTAAACATGGTACCATCAGTGAATAGATTTTAACTTTATTGTTTCGAAGTAGTGGTCAAGCTTATTTAAATATATATGATATAATTATATAATATCAGGCACCAATACAAACAAGACAAACTCTTTTGAAGCGTTTCGTTTTTTAAATAAAAGCTATCAACGTTATACTGGTGGTGCCATCAGTGAAACGTTTCTAACGTTGATAACTTAGGTAGGTATATCTCAGAAACAGCGCTTTACAAGATTTTGTCTCTTATAATATTTTTTTTTATGTATTGATGTAAGCTATATTGATATTAATATTTAGGTAATAAGCATGGCCGCAATACCGAAAAAAAAATGGTGGAAATATTTAAACACTTTTCATTGATTCAGAAAGTTGGTACCAAAAAGTGCTCATAAAATTTCATTTATCTTTAACATCAACAACGACAACAACCCTGTTTTTTTTTGGAAAAAATTACGCGGAAATAATACCGGATGACTTTATTATCTCTTTCCAAAAAAATGGGTACTTTATTAGGCGAACGGAGTATAAACTTATGGCATACCTAGTTTTTGTTTTCTTATTTCCACAGCTTAGACAAAAATTGATCCATCATCAAAAAACGGGTAAGTAATATATGATATAATTACAAAATTTCTAATCTTTACAAGACGTAACAATCAGACCACGTCGTTGTTGTATCGATATAACAATCAGTTAATCGAATAAACGATTGATATAACTTTAAAGTTACTAATTTGTACCTATAAGCATAACCTACATTGAATATAAAATTCGTTTGATATACCACTCAAAAGACATATATAGTCTAATATGATAAAACGCCTAGTAAAAAACACATAGCAAAATTTCAGATAAACACATTATATCATTGTACAATTATTAATAAAACAGTTGATTTGGATCACATGTGGTTTTTATTTCCCTGTAAAAACATGCAAACAAGCATACACCATGCATGCAAACAAGCATACACCATGCATGCAAACAAGCATACACCATACATGCAGCATGCAAGCAAGCATGCAGCAGGCATGGTTTCTGTCACGGCTCCGGCGCTGCGGGACTCCGGCGGTCCCATGCTAGCTTATCGTCGCAGATGTGGTTCACGCTCACCACCGGCGAGTGTTAGAACCACCTGCTCCTCAGCTCGAGGGCCGCCTCGCCCCTCCGCGCCTACGCGATTTTAAATAACACTCTAGGGGTAGGGCAAACAAGATTATGTGGTGTCGGTTTTGCAGCGATTCGTTTCGTTTCGAAAAGCGTGATAACGTTTTTTGATTAAATAAACGTTATATCCAATAACGTTATACGAAATAAGTTTTAGAGTCTAAAAATGTTTTATCTAAAGAACAGTTGGTATAACTCACGTTTATTATATCTTGTGAACGTTATTGAAATGAAAATATACCAAATAACTTTATAATGTTATGAGACGCACTCTCAAAAAATTACACAAATTTCAAGTAAACTTTTCATATTAGAACAAAGAGAAATTTTATTATCACAAAAAAAAAGAAAAATAAGTATGCCATTTAATTTTGCTTCTACTCCGTTCACCTAATAAACCCATTTTTTTTGGAAAGTGATAAAAAAGTCATTCTGTATAAATTTCAGGTAAGTAAAGATGAACAAATCTAGAGCTAATCCCTCGAACCACCCGGGCTCTATTCTCTAATATGTAGCTTGTGAACTTGAAAATCTGGAAATAAATCATCCTTAACCCATATTCAGCAAACTTGACCACTTTTAGCTAGATAGGTAGGTACTAGGTAACTAATGTCAACTAGTCATCTCCACGGGGGAAGCTTCTTATGATCTGGCTTCTCCTGTCGACTGCTGACAATTATAAAGTTCATGAACGAAGGATGGTCGCGGTCGTTCTTCTCCGAATTGCTATACAACAACTTTACCACCTTTTTATTGCCTTCTGCCATGTTATATAAGTCCTGTGAACAATATTTTTTTGTTTTATACCTAGGTACTAACTATACACTTAGTTTGCTACGTTTGGTACGCAAATTTTTGGGTTTTGACACGGATATACTTATCTTACCAACCGGTACTTGAGGGGTGAATTATGGGTAATGGGTAATTCGATGCCTATTGAGGTTTTTACGACAGACAGATGATAAGATGACCATTTTATAACTTCCTTTTACTACTCTGGTCCGGGTAGGTTCAGGCGGCACGGTATCAACATAATCATATCGATGCAACTCCTGTGGTTAGTTATGAATAGATGTTGCTACTCACATCCTGTAATAAGGGGGGCAGGTCAGCGACAAGTGCCTGTGGCCGCTTGGGCCGGCAGATGATACGAAGCGGCAGGATAGGGGCGGGTAGGGGGGAGGCGGAGCCATTGCTGCTAGCAGTGCGGGTGAGCCCGGAGTCGGCAGCGCGGGGCGAGGGGCGGCGGGGCGAGGGTTTGCGGAAGCGCGGCCGGACGGACTGGCAGGCCCTGCTCACACTCGGGGACTGCTCCGTTTGAGTGTTCTTGTTTTTCATCACAGATTCACGCCGAGGCACGATAAATCGATACTAAAAGTTCAGAAATGTACTCGTATTATTCACAAAACCACAAATATTTTTTTGGTGTGCAAAATAGTTCCTTAACCCCGAAATGTTTACATAGGATAGGTACGACCATCTAGCAATCAAGTGTCAACTAACAGTTAGCGAGTCTAGTTTTTCTGGCATAGGACCCATATACTTCGTCAAGTTTAAGTAGATGGTACCTATTCGTCAATCAGAATTGACAGAGTATATTGAGTATGGTGGAGGTGGACTTGAACCCGTAGCGCCATTCCCGGTTAGGGTGGGTAGCTACGAGCCCTAGTTAGGAAACGAATTAGAGACCAACATCACAACTTAGGAAAGATCATGTAGGTACAAGCGGGGCATGCGGGCACCGCTTGCACCTAATAAGAACCTCAATTCAATTTAACGCACTCAAAAGATTGTGCTAATGGATGGATGGATTGTGTCGTGATGGCCCAGAGGTTAAGACCTCGCCTCTCATGCATGAGGTTGTGGGTTCAAATCCAGGCAAGTACCAATGTGTCTTTTTCAATTCATATGTACTTTCTATGTTTATCTTGGACATCACGGTGAATGCAAACATCGTGAGGAAACCTGGACTTATAATTAATATAAGTCTGAAATCGTCTGGTGCGGCGGGAGCTGGCTTCCTTCCAGGCGCGGTTTTCCGTCCTGGAGGGAATTGTTCTGCGCCCCGCCCTGGGTTCAAACAAGACTGCCGCGGGCCCGAGCACGATGCCGACCACGGTGTCGTACGCGGCTGCTGTGGCTGCCGCGCCCGGACCTGGGCCGTCGAGCCAGTCCTCCGGTAGGGCAATGGCACCCTCCTCTGGAAAGCCGGCTCCGGCGACACCGGCGCCGGCTAAGAAGGCGTCCAGGAGGAGGAAGGGCAAGGCAGCCCCACAGGCGGTGACTGTGCCGGTGACAGTGCCAGCGGCGAGTGGGCCAGCACCTGCGGCACAGCAGCTGCCGCCGCCGCCACCGCCCCCCCAGCCCCCTACCCCTCCCGCGGCTGAAGCCGGATGGCAGGTGGTCGGGGAGAAGCGGAAGGGGCGAAAGGCGGCCAAAAAGGCCCGAAATGAGGAGCGGCAGCGCCAGCACAGGGCGCGAAAGATCGCGGCTAGGCTCCGCGCCCCGAAGACCGCAGCTGTAGTGATTACACTACAGCCGGACGCGGAAAAGAGGGGCGTGTCCTACCGCGACCTGCTGGCGAAGGCAAAGGAGACGGTGGATCTCGGGAAGCTCGGGATCACCGGGGGCCTCCGGCTTAAAGTAACCGCGACGGGAGCTCGGTTGCTGGAGATCCCCGGTGAAACCAGTGTCTCGTCCGCTGACGCTCTGGCTGAAAAGCTCAGAGCGTCTCTAAACGCGGACGACGCCCGAGTTTCCAGGCCCGTTAGGTGCGCAGACCTGCGCGTCCTGGGTCTGGACGACTCAGTGACCGAGGAGGAGGTGGTGGCCGCCGTTGCCAGGTCCGGAGGGTGCCCTGCCGATCAGGTCAGGGCAGGCGCCCTTCGTCCGGACTCCACGGGCATGCGAACCGTTACGGTAAGCTGCCCTGTGACGGCGGCCAAGGCAATTGTGGAGGGCCGTAGGCTACTGGTGGGCTGGGTGTCAGCACAGGTGAAGCTGCTGGAGCCGAGACCTCTGAAGTGCTACCGCTGCCATGTGGGACACCATGTGTCGGTGCAATGCGCCTCGGAGGTCGACCGCAGCGGCCTCTGCTTCCGTTGCAGTCAGCCCGGTCACACATCCGCGACCTGCTGCGCCACGCCGCACTTCGCTGCATGCGCGGCGTCTGGCAAGCCGGCTGATCACCGGGCTGGCAGCAAGGCCTGCGCTGCACCCGCCAAGGCCAAGGCCAGAGGCAGGGGAGGGCCCTCCACCGCCACCACCACCGTCAACGTCGCCACCGCCGCAGCCGCAACCGCCGCCGCTACCGCTGTTGCCGCCACCGCTGTCGCGACAGTTGCACGTGCAGCGGGGCCATCACAGGGGGCCCGAGTGGAGGAAGCGGTAATGGAATGCCAATAACGGCTCCATTACGCTTCCTCCAAGCGAATATCAACCACTGCGCCTGCGCTCAGGATCTGTTGCTCCAGAGCATGGCGCAGTGGTCGATAAACATCGCTGTGGTCGCTGAGCCGTATTTTGTCCTGCCCAGGGAAGACTGGGTGGCGGACCTTAGCGGCTCAGTGACCATTGTGTCGTCGGCCGCCGCCGGCACCCCGACCCTTGAAAGTGTCAGGAGGGGTCGGGGGTGCGTAGCAGCACGGTTCGGGGAGATTGTCGTGGTGGGAGTCTACTTCTCCCCGAGCCGAACTCTCGCCGAGTTCCACAACTCCCTTGCGGAGTTGAGTGTCGTCGTCGGAAACCATTCCCTCCCCGTACTTGTCCTCGGGGACTTCAACGCCAAGAACTTGGCTTGGGGTTCCCGTTGCACAGACGTGCGGGGAAGAATGATGGAGGACTGGGCTCTGGAGAAGGGCCTGGTCGTCCTAAATCGGGGTTCTGTTCCCACGTGTGTGCGGATGCGGGGCGAGTCGGTAGTGGACATTTCGTTCGCTAGCCCCGCTCTGTCGCCGCGTGTCGTTGACTGGCGTGTCATGGAGGGGGTGGAGACCTATTCCGACCACCGGTACATCCGGTTTGACGTCTCCACCCAGACCTCAAGCGCGCCGGTCCAACAGGCCCCGAGTGGTCCGCGTTGGGCGCTGAAGCAGCTGGACCGGGAGCTCCTCCTGGAAGCCTCGATCGTGCAGGCCTGGGTGACATCACCAGACAGGCCTGCCGACATTAACAATGAGGCAGGGTGGTTCCAAGAGGCCATGTCCGATATACGCGACGTGGCAATGCCCCGAGTCCGGCCAGGAAGCGCCCGACGTCAGGTGTACTGGTGGTCGCGAGAGCTGACGTCTCTGCGCGAGGCGTGCGTGGCTGCGCGACACCTGTACGCCAGGTATCGCAAGCTCCGCATCCGCCCACCGAATGCGGCAGCCATCGAGGCGGAGCTTTATGAGGGGTACAGAGCGGCGAAGACCGCCCTCCGCGAGGCTGTCCTGCGGGCCAGGGACCTGGCCCGCGAGGAGTTGCTGGGGACTCTCGACAGAGATCCGTGGGGGCGGCCTTACAAGATGGTGCGGGATAAACTCCGCACCTGGGCCCCCCCACTGACGCAGAGTCTCCGGCCTGAGCTCGTGGAGGACGTGGTGAGCACTCTGTTCCCTACGCGGGGAGAACATCCCCCCCCGTTTATGGCTCCGCCACCTGCGGTGCCTGAAGCGGACCACCAGGACGACGACGACGACACTCCGGAAGTGACTGGGGTAGACCTGAGAGTGGCGGTACGCAGGCTCAGTGCCAAAAATACCGCCCCGGGACCTGACGGCTTGCCTGGCAAAGCCTGGGTCCTGGCCTCGGAGGCTCTCGGGCCCCGACTGGAGGGGCTCTTAAGCGCATGTTTGGAGAGAGGCCAGTTCCCGCTTCGTTGGAAGACGGGGAAGCTGGTCCTCATTCGGAAGCCGGGGCGCCCTGCGGACTCTCCGTCCGCATACCGGCCCATAGTGTTGCTCGACGAGGTGGGCAAGCTCTTCGAAAGGGTCATTGCAAACCGCCTCGCCGAGCACCTTGCGGGGACGGGGCCGGATCTTGCGGAACACCAGTTTGGTTTCCGCAAGGGGCGCTCTACGGTGGACGCCATCATGCGCGTGAGAGCCCTCACGACGGGGGATGCAGTGTCCCGGGGTGCGGTTGTCTTGGCGGTGTCTCTAGACATCGCCAATGCCTTCAACTCCATGCCCTGGAGCTGCATTAGGGAGGCACTCCGGTATCACCGGGTGCCGACCTACCTTCGTCGTGTGGTCGGGGACTACCTGACGGATAGAGCCGTCATCTACCCCGGTCGCAGCGGAGAATGGAACCGGCGAGAGATGTCGTGCGGTGTTCCGCAGGGATCGGTCCTAGGGCCGTCCTTGTGGAACATCGGGTACGACTGGGTGCTGCGCGCCGACCTCCCTAGCGGCGTCAGCGTGGTCTGCTATGCAGACGACACGCTGGTGCTGGCACAGGGGGGGTCGCACGAGGCGGCGGCCGAAGCTATGACACGCGGGGTTGCGATAGTCGTTGAGAGGATCCGGCAACTGGGTCTCGAGGTGGCATTGCACAAGTCCGAGGCCATGTGCTTTCATGGGCCTCGGAATGCGCCACCTCCGGGATCCTTACTCACGGTAGGAGGGGTATCCATCGGTGTCGAGTCGACTTTGAAGTACCTAGGACTCGTCCTCGACAGCCGGTGGAACTTCGTGGAGCACTTCCGACGTTTGGCCCCCAAACTGGAACGGACTGGGGCTGCCTTCAGGCGGCTCCTGCCCAACCTGGGGGGGCCGAACGCCTCCTGCCGGAGGCTCTACGCGGGGGTCGTGCGGTCCATGGCCCTTTACGGGGCCCCGGTGTGGGCGCGTTCCTTGAGGCTGCGTGCAGCCCACTACCTGAACGCGCCCCAAAAGGTGGTAGCCGTAAGGCTGGCCCGTGGGTACCGCACGATCGCCCGCGAGGCGGCGTGCCTCCTTGCCGGATTGCCGCCATGGGATCTGGAGGCGATAGTCCTCGCGCGCCTGCATGAATGGCGCGCGGAGGCGCTTCGCCGGGGGGAAACTGACTTCCGGCGGGATCTCATGGCGACATGGAGAGAGCGACTGTCGCAACCCCGTGCAGGGCACGCCACGATAGTGGCGATAAGTCCCCTCTTTGAGGAGTGGCTGGAGAGACGCCACGGCGTCCTCACCTTCCGCCTGACGCAGGTCCTCACCGGACACGGTGTTTTCGGGAGGTTCCTGCACCGAATCGGGCGGGAGGAAACGCCCGGGTGTTTCCACTGCGAGGATCGACTGGAGGACACGGTGGAGCACACGGTGGAGGTGTGCCCCGCGTGGGCGGAGCACCGCCGTGTCCTCGAAGCGGCGATTGGCGGCGGCGACCTCTCGCGTCCGGCCCTGGTGCAAGCCATGGTCCGGAGCGAGACAGAATGGGACGCCGTCACCTCCTTCTGCGAAGCAGTAATGCTAGAGAAGGAGGTGGCGGAACGTGAGAGGAAGAGAACCTCACAGCGTCCCGGCCGCCGCGGGAGACGCCCCGGGCGTCGGGGGCCACCACGTGGCTCCCGGCCACCGTAGGCGCGGGCCTGTGGACGGTGGGCTATGGGCTAGCTCGCCGTCCGTCCGTCTCATGACGACAGGCCGTGTCGACGGCGCGTTCGTGTTCCACGCGCGCCTCAAAGAGAGTCAGCAATAGGAAGGGGTCCGCAAGGACCGATGCCTGCCGGGGTTGCGGGACTGTTCGAAAGAGATACCGTGACCCCGGAACACAAAGGGCGATGAAGGAACATGGATGGGTTTTAGTCAGTAAAAGTCTGACACTCCCTCCTGCTCCGCCCAGAGCGGGAGAAGTCATTTGATGATTTCCCATACGAAAAAAAAAAAAAAAAAAAAAAAAAAGGGGTTATTACGAATCACCAAAATTCGGCGCGAAATTACTTGTTTTGAATTTGACGACATTTCGCCTGATGTTAGCGCGAAAGACTCGCGATGTCTGTTGTGCCACGGTAATATTATAATACAGTACTCCAGCTTCATACAAACGGACGAAACGCGAGCTATACCTACGCGCCTCGATCTCGGGGTGTGCTCGGGGCGCAGACAGTCACGGCTGTACCGCAGTGTCGAACGGACGGTGTGTTGTTTTTTTAACAATAACCGCGCGATTTTTTCTCTAATAATCAGTTAATATGACGAGTAGGAAATATTGTGCTGTTTTTGGTTGTATGAATTCGTCAATAACGCATCCAGACATAAGTTTTTTTAAATTACCTGGAAACTCTGAAAGGTAAGACTATAAAATAATTTTACTTACTAGTAGGTAGGTACATAATGTGTGTCTTTTTAATGGATAAGTATTTCCTTTTATCTCACGAAAAAAAAGGTGTTTGGATTAATAAATAAAGCGAATAGAGTAACATGTTTTTTAAATTAAATCTACCAATCAAAAAACAACACGCATTTTTATTGAACACTTCCTATTCAATATACAAAGTATTTCATTTATTTATATAAAAAGGATATTTACAATCACAAAACTAAATAGAAACAGAAAGTAGGCAAATGTAATTAAAATGCTGGAGACGGGCAGCCCTAACGCATGTTTACGTACTGCGCGGCTGTAGGCATTTATTTCTATCATGAGGCCGAGTTACACTACTGTATTATAATATTACCGTGGTTGTGCTGTGCAAAAGCATAGGTACGCTAGTGATTGATTAAATCAGAGAGATATTGAATCTTCCATTAATTTATTATCGTACACATTTGTTTTTAGGGTCATGAAAATAATTAAATAAAAAATAATGTCCAGAACATAATATTATAATAAAAGTAAACAATTTAGGTAGCAAAAAAAATATTATTAAGCAAATTAAAACAAAAAAATATCCGGTTACGTTCGTTGGTTTAGGCTGTCATGACCTATTGAAACAGTATTTAGTAGCACGAAGATAATATACGATAATTCAAAGCCAAAAACACTCCACCGATTTAACCTGAAATTTAATTAACTTACTTTACGAAACGTGATTACGCATTTCTCTACTATGCTGTAAAATAATCAAAATACATAAAAAACATTATTTGACATCGATCTTCCAACCGGGTTAATTGACAAATTGAAAAATAAATAAAACTAAAATAGCAATATTTAATTCGTCAATCGACATTGTCGATAGCCTACGTTAGTGAACCTGCACAAGCACATCAATAACTCGTCTCAAGAAGCAGCGGCCGTACTACGTGATTCATCCGCTTAATGAAATATAATTTTGTGATTTTTACATTACTTTTTCAGTCACTTACCGACAAGACAAACTTAGGTAGAGGTTAAGGAGTAATGTATTTATTGCAAAAATAGTACAGTCGCTGTGATATTTGAAAACAAAAATAACATAGTAAAAGCAAGAAATATTTTATGATTTGTTGGTATTCATGATTTTAAAGACAAATATAGTAAAATACTTGTACTTACGTATGATAAGATAACTAATTCCGTGATCAACAAAGTTTTTATTGTAATAGATTTTTGTAAATAATGTAGGGACATAGGTACTGAATTCAAATAATAGTTATCTAGGCAACTGTTGTATAATGAGGGGTATTACAATTATTAAAATACACAAAGCTTAAATCACTCATTTTTGTAAACAACAAAGTAATGCAATACTAATATCGAACAAAAATGGCGGGATTCGACTTGAATTCGAATTAACCTATAAGTTTTTTTTTAATTACGGCGCGGCGTAGCTTAAGGCCGGTTACAGTGCTCCACCGACCGTCAGTACGTACGGTCCGTCCTGACGATACGCTTGAACCGACCGTCAGTTTCTATCATTCAGTGCTCTCCTGACCAACAAACTGACCGGACTGGTACAGTCGCACGCAATGGAACCGTTTACGAATTGTTTAATTGCTGCTTATTATCTTCGTAGACGTTTTAAGAATAGAAGAAGACGTAGATATCATGTACACCCTATCGTCGCCCAAAGAACATTACAAGGGGAATTCACTACTATATATTCATTATTGCGCGAAGATGAAGAAAAGTTTTTTAATTACTTCAGAATGTCGATCAAAAGTTTTGATGAATTATCAGCGAAGTTACAAGACTACTTAAAACATGTAAACTTATTTCGAGCTCCTGTATCACCGGTGGAAAGACTTGCAGTCACTTTAAGGTATGTAACTATGTCTATATTACAGATTACATAAATGTAGATATCAATTTAAATATATTAATCCCATTCCACTAATTACTAACCCTATTAATCCCATCCCACTAGTATGATAGAGATATATGGGACTCAATGACAAAATAATGTTTAAAATAATCATGATTTTAAAATACCTTAATTACAATAAAATCACAGTTTCTTGTTTAACTATTATTATTTAAAAATAAAAATTCAGTTTTGTTTAAATACAACAAGGTCAGAAAAATCTGTTTGCTCTACGTTGGAATTGGAAACCATAACAGGCAGCATGTTAGGATAAATATTTGTGAGAAGCTGTTCCGATTCTTGTGCAGTAATATTGTTTGAAATCAAAAATCAAAATCAAAGCATTTATTTCAAGTAGGCCAGTTACAGGCACTTTTGAATTGTCGAAACACAGTTAAATGTAGCTACAGTCCCAGTCACAAGACATAAAAACTGTGAAAGTACTGTAGTTGCCCATTCCCTAGCGTAGATCTCTATGGAGAAGAACGGGCAAGAAAATCCATGGACACTCTTTTAAATCAAAATATTGTTACAAAATCTTGGTTACATCATTCATGTTGAGATGGTATATTATGTGAGAACAATGTAGCAAGATGTGCACGTTAAGTGTCCATAGTAAAAACAAAAAATACAATTCAAAAATAAACATACAAATAAGCCATGGCAACTAAGAGTTGACCAGTCACAACTGACAGCGCCCGTTCACGAACATGACGCATGGATCAGCACCATTCAACTCAACCATTTTGAAGGGAACTGAATGATCCGACACACGCGCCACCATCAGCGAGACATTAGAGTGAGCGTGACATACTCTCAACCGCCAGGGCACATTCAAGTCAAGAAAAGACGTAGGATTTCAGTGAATGATAGCTTTCTAGTACATAGTACTCACACAATATGGGCTGTGCGATTATATAATACTAGAGATTGATTCTATACAATGCAAAGACAGTTGTACAATCTTCAGCAGCTCCAACAATTCTATTTAATACTATCAATTTATGCGCCCCTGTCCATGTGGAGCAGGACCAGCATTGAGCCACGCATTTTTATCTGCGATATAATCGCCCAACTTGTAATAAGCTTGCTTACATAGTGTGCGTTTGATGCATGTTTTAAATTTCGTCTCATTCAGTTCAAGAATACTTTGTGGAATTTTATTATAGCATCTCAAACAGTACCCCATGAAAGATGAGTCCACTTTAGCGAGTTTGAAGCCTGGCTGAACTAGTTGGTCCCTATTTCTAGTACTGTAATTATGTCTATCACCTCTTTTACTAAAAAGATGCAGATTTTTTCTGACGTACATTATGTTTTCGTAGATGTACTGACAATGTACCGTCATGATGCCAATATCCTTAAACAGTTCCCTTAGAGAATCGCGCCTACGAAGATTATATATGGCTCTGATGGCTCTTTTTTGCAGAATAAATATAGACTCAATATCTGCAGCCCGTCCCCATAGTAAAATGCCATAAGACATTATACTATGAAAGTAACTAAAATAGACCAGTCTAGCGGTATCTACATCAGTAAATTGACGAATTTTTCTAATAGCATATGCTGCTGAACTTAGACGCGCCGCAAGGGATGTTAAATGAGAACCCCATTGTAGCCTTGAATCAAGCGTAATCCCCAGGAAAACCGTTTTATCTACGAATTCAAGTTTCTCTTTGTTCAATATTACTTCACAATCACTACTTTTAACATTGGGTAAAGCAAATCTTATGCATTTAGTTTTTTTTTCATTTAATACTAAATTGTTTGCTGTGAACCAATTATGGACCTGAAGTAGGGCATCATTCACGTCATCTAGATTCTGGGCCCGTCTATTTATCTTAAAAATAAGGGAAGTATCATCAGCAAACAACACCATATTTTGAGGTTGGTTTTTCAATAAATAGGGTAGATCATTTATATACACGAGAAAGAGGAAAGGACCCAATATTGAGCCTTGTGGAACCCCCATTTTTACTTTTAAACCTTGTGAATTAACACCATTTATTTGAACACGTTGTTGTCTATCACTCAAATATGATTTTACCAAACTAAGTGCAAGTTGACCTAATCCGTAATGCTCAAGTTTCAAAAGTAATGTGTCGTGATTTACGCAATCAAATGCTTTGGAAAGGTCACAAAATATTCCTATGGCGTCTTGAGACTTCCCACGCAGTAAATATGTGCTTTAATAAGGTTACACCGGCGTCAGTCGTACAACGTCCCTTGATGAAACCATACTGTTGATCATGTAAAATTTTGTTGGTGTTAAAATGATTGAGCATTTGATTAAGCATTATCTTTTCAAACACCTTGCTAAAAACTGGCAACACGGATACAGGTCTATAATTATTAGTATCTTTACTGTCCCCGGATTTGAAAAGAGGTATGACTTTACTGTATTTCATTAGATCAGGGAAAACTCCTTGGTCTACACACAAATTAAAAATTAAAGCTAAGTATGGGGCTATAGTCTCAAGTATGGATGCACAAACTTTGATAGACATTCCCCATAGATCTTCGGTCAGTTTGATTTTTATTTGCCGGAAAGCTTTAATAACTATCATAGGGTTTATGTGTTTAAATTTAAATTCAACCGTGCAGCCAGATACATTCGCCTTTAATAAACCAATTGAGACTTCAGGTGAGGAATTAAGAGCTTCCGTCGTCTTTAATGGTATATCGGTAAAGAAATTTACAAATTCTTGAGCTACTTCCAGATTAGAGCTTTTAGGACCACATGCTGAATCTAATGTGTAGCTAGTGTTACTTATTTTCTTCCTGTTAGTCTCATTATTTATGACTTTCCAGACTGTCTTTATTTTGTTTTCTGCTGTTTTGATTTTGTTGCTAATGTGCAGGGCTTTAGCAACCTTGCATGTATTTCTAAAAATTTTTGAATACTTAGCAACATACCGGTTAAAAGTTTCGGTGTTTATATAAGGCTTAAGGCCATAAAGCTCAAATAGTCTTTCCCTACTTTTTCTAATACCTCTAGTTGCCCAATCACTAAATATGAATTTAGGGCTAATACTTTTTGTCTTCTTTTCAAAAGTTTTGTTGAATTCCGTGTGAACTCTTGAAAAGAAACGATCATACAATTGATTTGATGTTTGTGAATGAGATGAATAGGACTCTGGTGACGTGACGAAGTATGTCGTACTGGAAGACTGGGACTGGGGACGACTAAGAGCATTGTCACCATCATGAATCTTCGTAGCTATTTTTAGTACTTCAGAACGAAAAGTCAACTTTTGACTAATAGAAAATGAGTTAGTAATTGGTAACAGCGATGTGAAAAATGCCATGTCATCATTTTGTAGTATTGTACTATTCTCTTTAAACATTTGCAGCATCTGTTTGTCAAACTCAAATTCTTCTTTATTTATAGACCTTTTAGATTTTGTAAATCGTCTATTTTTTTTATTTTGACTTGTCTGGGATGCAGGCTCAGTATTTTTTTGTTCGAAAACTCTAGTGTCGAAAATAGTGCTTGTCGAAGGTTGTGGCTCGGGCTGGGGCTCGGGCTCAGGCTCAAAGTCGGGCACCGAAATATTTGTCTGGGAATCATCTGCCATTAGGGAGTCCTCGACTTGGACTGTGTGTTTCTTGTCGAGAAATCTCATGTGATCGTAATATATATACTTTTTTTTTATCGCTCCGCCGCCAGATCCGGACTTCGTATTAATAATTGCAGCTTTAGACCTTGTATACGCATCCCGAGCTGTTCTCCATCTCTGTTGTATAGTTTTATCTGTAACATAAAAGTAACTAAGCTTATTTCTTTCTTTCAGGTACTTAGCTACTGGTCATACATTCACAGACTTGCATTACAGTTATCGTCTTGGGGTGTCAACAATCAGTTTTATCGTTAAGGAGGTGTGCAAAACAATTTGGGAGATTCTTCATGAAGAATGTCTTACATTGCCAACATCGCCTGAGGGGTGGCTTCATATCATCAATGAATTTAACGAAATAGCAAACTTTCCAAATTGTGTTGGATGTATAGATGGCAAACATGTGAGAATAATCAATCCTGAACACAGTGGAAGTATTTATTCCAATTACAAGAAATTTTTTTCAGTTGTTTTACTTGCTTTATGTGACTGTAACTATCGTTTTATATACATTAACGTCGGTTCATGTGGAACCGACTCTGATTCTACCATATTCAAAAACAGTAATTTGGTTCAAAAACTACAAAACGAAGAAATGTGTTTTCCTCCCCCCAAACCATTGCCCCATACGACCGAACCACTGCCATACGTTATTGTCGGGGATGCGGCATTCGGTATTTCAAAACAAGTGTTACGACCTTATGCACGTAGTAACATGACTTACAAAAAGAAAATATTAAACTACAGACTTAGTCGTGCAAGGAGATATATCGAGTCTACATTCGGCATAATGAGTAACAAATTCAGAATATTCCACAGACCTATGAACACTTCCTTGGAAAACACAATTACAATCATCAAAGCTTGTTGTATTTTACATAATTACATCAGAGAACGAGATGGTTACAAAATAGAGGATACATTAACAATTGCAGGATTTGAACCGCTTACCCACGGCAGTGACAGTCAAAGACATAATATCAGATCAGGGGACATGTTGAGAGAAAAGTTTGCTAATTATTTTATATCTCCAGAGGGTGCTGTGTCTTGGCAAAATAATAGTATTTTTTAAATTATTTGTATGTCTCGAAATAAATAAATAAAGATGAAGATAGTTTGTTCTTTACTTACCTATATCTTTTTGTTCAGTAGGAGTCATTTCATCGAAATTAGGAAACAATGCTTCACACACTTCTTGCCAAGCCTTTAACTTTGCATCACGGTCTTTATACAAAACGTGGCTTATGTTCCAGAGTGGTTCACGAAGCCGAACTTCGGTGATTAATCGTTCGGTGTCGATAAATTTGTTCATTTTGAGTACCTACGAAATAATTTTTCGTCGACGATGATACGCACATCCGTGCGGTCGGTCCACCGGTCGGTGCAGCACTGAACGCGTTCATATGTTTCCATAGCGCGTCGGTCGACCGACGGCACGCATGCGGACGCGCTCGACCGACGGTCCTCGTACGCAGTGCGTAGCAATATACGCGTGCGTACGGTCGGTCGAGCACTGTGACGATTTGTGAATTTTCATACAAATGAGAAGCGCGACCGATGTACGCACCGACGGTCGGTCGAGCACTAAAACCGGCCTAAATTCGAGGCAACGCGGGACAACAGCTGTGCTGGTGCGGTGCTTGTGTAGTGTGCCATGACCTTTACTAAGTTGCGAATATGTCTAAGTGGTATTAAGTTGCCTAAGTAATTTTTTAAAATAAAAAGTTAAAAGTAATTTTTTAAATTTTAAATTTTTAAAAGTATTTTAAAAGTATTTTTTTTCAGTAAACGCAATATGAGTGAAGGTCGGTCTCAGACCACTAAATTGACTTCGCAAATAGCAAGTGCACGCGATTCGACTCCACCGCAGTTGTGCACAAACATTGCGGTGAACAATCGCACATTTTGTTCATATTTACTTGAGCGAGTCCACTGTCCACCGAAAGAAACATTTGTGCGGACAACTGAGCGGCACTGTGCCGCACACTGGTGAAACCGCACCATTATACCTACTTACTATTGTTTAGTAGGTCCTGTATTCGAACTACTTCTACCACGGAAGTAATTTATTCTATAAAACTACTAGGTATTCTTCTTTTACAATAAAAATTAAACCAGTTAAGTAGGTACACTGAGAGCAGCGGTGGCCCAGTGGTGGCGGCCCCGACTTACGAACAGTAAGTCGTGGGTTCAAACCCAGGGAGGCGGCCTTACTTTGTGTAATTTATTTCATCACCACTGCTCTCAAAACGGTAAGGAAAACATCGTGAGGAAACCGGCATGTCCTAGAACCAAAAATTCGAAGACATGTGACATCTACCAATCCGCACTGGGCCCGCGTGGTGGATAGCCCATACGCAAAATACGCGCTTTGACGTGTAGTTGCGGACACCAGCCCGTTATACAATACAATACAAGTAGGTACATTACAAATCTATCTACTTTACTTAAAAATCGAATACAAAATAGTCGGAAAGTGCTCGAGGTAAGTAAGTACGTACAAAATCATCATGCGGCGGTTGCGGCTGCGGCGGCGGGAGTGAGGTGGTCTTCACCGCACGACTGCCGGTCCGGCACAGCACGGTGTAGGTCCGGCACAGGCGCGGCACCCGCCAGCTAGGCTCCGGCTGAGCTCGTCTGCGACGTCTTCTAGGGTTGCGAGACTGTCCTACTTTTTTCTGTTCATTGTTGTGTGACTGAACCTAAAGACAATGAACCGATTTTGGTACCAAATAATTTATTATCGTCAGCATGATCTGATCAGTGTTACAAACTCGCAAAATAAGTTGGTACATTGTTTTTCTCGTCGTTTCTTCTCCATTATTTTCTAACCCATAATAGGGTCGGAATCTCCCTTATTATTATTATACTCTTTGGTCGGAATGATCAGAAATCAATTATCTTTAGAAGGCAGACAAAATATTATAAGGTTTACTGGAGTGCCATCGTGGGTTGTCTGAGGCACTGTCAGCAGCGGCGACAGGGGGCAGCGACTAGGCGGACGGTCTGTGGTCGGGTTGTGCCTCGGCGTGCGGGCAACGGGCGGTGCTGAGGAGCCAGCACAGCGCGCAGTCCGGGGAGGATTCTGCCCACCAGATTACAAAATACATTCAACAGTTGTACGGTGTTCAAAAACAAATTAACTAAGACTGAAGTACCTACGTATTCATATATACATAAGCAGTATTATGTAGCCTATAGTGATGTGACCGACGGACATAATAATATAGGTCTCAAGTCCCAAGACCTGTGATTTTTCGGATTCATGTGCGTATTTTATAAATCACTTGCACACCAACATGCCTGAGAGATATTTATCGACGGCAGGTAAAACCAAGTCAGAGGCCCATGGGCGGCATAACAACTCTGACACGAGATTATAGGCTAGGCAAATTTCAAAATTTTAATTTTATAGGTTTCACACACCAGTTTACCTAGGTACTTTATCTAAGGTGAATGCCAGCATTAGATTAAAATTTCACAGGCGGTTCACCCTTAAATGAGCATCATTATATTATAAAGGGTGTAAAACACCTCTTAACAAAAACGAAAGGTACTTATTCTCCTCGTCATTGCGATATTTTTTTTGTTTTACACCATACCTGGGAACCTTCTAGTTACGGAGATATTGGGGGTTAAAGTTCCAACTTTTTGACAAGTTTTTTTTTTTAAATTCAAGTTTTTAATTTATGCTTTAAACACCTCCACGACCCCTGTACTATTCAATCCATCCATCAGCACAATGTTTTGAGTGCGTTACATTGAGTTCTACAAAACATGACTTTTCACCCCAAAAAAAAAAAATCATTTCCCAGCAATAATTTTTGCGTAAAGTTACTTAGTTTGATGTACAGAATGCTTGGTTGACCGCTTCGTGATGAGGTCTTTTACACCCTGTATAATTGAAAGTCAATAATTTTCACGATAGTAGCGAGAACGTAGGATGTCGGAGCGTGAACAAGGCTCGTACCTACATCATGGGCAGCACCTGGGTCAAAGCACGGGCTAACGCCGGCGGCGCCTGAGCGCTGGTGGTCTCCGCCGGCGCTGCTGCAGTTCACGTGCAGCTTTATGTTATTGCGCACCAGGTACGGCTTGATCTCGCCAAACCACACATCACACAACTGTAACCACAATCGAAATCAGAACTGCTGCTGGCTGCTCTTAGTCCAGCAGTAGACCTCCTTCGGCTGAATCTTGATGATGATGAGCAGAAAGATTTATTATTTTAGGAAGTCCAGACTATGTACCTATTCAATTATTGTGCAATTACATAACAGAGAGGATTTTACTTTCATTTTCAGGAATATAAATCTTTAGGTAGGTACAAACCAAACATGGAACCACCTTGTCCAGGTGCAGACAGTATGAATCATAATATTTAAATAGGTACCTACTACAACAAGGTCACTGCGTTATAATATGGATATTCATAATGGTAATGCGTTTAAAATCAGGCGCTTACACCGACTAACGCGTTTTCCAAATCGTATCGCACGCTTCGAGCAATCTTGCGCTTGTTGCTATTTTGAAAAATCTCTTTGTGTGGGCAAATGGTGCACGCCATGGAGTCCCCAGCCGCTTCCGTGACGGAGGAACGGGCGCACGGGTTGCCGGCGGCGCTGCCAACTCCGTCGCGTATCCGTGGCTCTGGCATTACGTAGGTATTTTGCTACACCGTTGAAACTACAACACGAAGCAGTTATCGCAAAAAAATGTACACTAATCGAATACTACAAAATCGAACCTACTACAAAAATATTAGTTTATATAGATATCTATAAAATCTCAAAATCTGCACTTTCAAATGTTCTGTCAATGTCAAAATTACCTAAATACTTTATTTTCGAACAGAGAAACTACTTCAAAAGTTTACCACCTTTTCCATAAAATGTGGGTACTCTGAATACAATTATTTCGCCCATCTCATAAAAGCTAGTACCTAGCAAATTTGTGTATCATTCGTTCAGGTATTTTACAGTGCTCTACTTGTGATCTTCAGAAAAAATAAAAAAATGAATAAACTGGCTTTGAAATCGATTTTGTGTACTGGAGGGTCACTTATTTGTGAATTCGTTTTCAAAATTCTTGAAATAAGTATGTTCAGAAGGCGTAAGTTAAACGACAGCGCGGTCAACGAAATGTTATTTTATGGGGCGGAGGACGAAGAGCATACACGACAAATAGGTTTGAACAATCTGCTTTGTATTTGTTACGTCATCCTTCACGCAAGCAAGACAGTGGACGTGTGCGTGCCAAGTCTAGCCAATGATACCTTAGCCAAGTGTCTGGTCAGTGTTCATCAGAAGAATAAAGTGAATATCAGAATCGCCATACACAACAGCGACGATTTTCACAATCTGCAGTTATTTGCCCAGAATGAGATCGAAGTAAAGGTGATAAAGCCGGGCGTAAGGCTGGAGCACGAGTTCGTATTGATAGACGCGGGCGCCAGAGACGCGGTGGCGGCCCTGGGCGCGCTGGACCACGCGCCCGCGAACCTCTGCCTGTACAGAGACGCCACGCTACTCACCTCCGACGCCGTCGTACTAACCGCGCTTAGCAGGGAGTTCCAAAGAGTGTGGAACTCTGCATCTCAATCTGTAGCTAATTTAAACCACACAAAAGACGTCAAAACTGATTGATGTGTAACAATACTATGCATAGATGATAATAATACCTTTCTAAATTATTAATATGATACCTTTAGATTTTATTGTTTGTTTTATTTAATGATCAAACTTGTTGGTTAGAGAAATAAAAGTGTAGATATAACAAAAAATACTTTTAATTTCATCGCTTGCTGATGAGGCGATAATAATTGCTTTTTTACATTACTTGACATTATTAATGTTATAGTAAGAACTATAAAAGTTTTGTACTCCAGTGCCGTTATTATTCTAAGCATTGATATTACATAAATATATCAAAGTTCTATTCGGAACAATTGTGACATTTATAAATGATAGGTGACAGCAGTATCACAGTTTACTTTGTAGTCATATATTAATATAATGTGGAAAACTAATGGAAACTTCAGATTAATCATTTCTTTTTTCCTAATTTAATAGTAAGTTTCATTCATGTCTTTTAAAAGTTAAAATATATAGTTAACGTAGTAAAATCATATTGTAAATCATAAAAAAAAAATATCTATACATTATATTGAAACGATTTTAAAACGACATTTACTGGAGGAATTATTAACGCAACGTGATTGAATGTACTAATTCATGAAAAACAGATAAGTATAGTTCATGATTCTAAGTCAAAGAAATAATTATTTACAACATTATGAGTTCAAATATTTCCTAAAGAAATCAGATATAATAGAAATCTTTGGGAAGACAATTGTTTCCAGTAACAACTTGGTATTTAAGAATGACACGAATATCCCTTATTTACAAATTTTTACTTAAGTGAATATTGCTTCAAACGTAACATTAAGGTATTGTTAATATGCTTTCAATGAGACATTATTTTATGTGGCGAATGAAAGTATATAACATTTTAAGACCATTTCAATATCTTTAGATCTTGTTTTAAAAATATAAATCTAGTAAAATATATGTTACAGAATTTAAAAAGTAGAATACTATCAAGCTAATATTGTAAAAGCTAGTCACACTAAGTATTCTTATGACAATCATACATTGATAATAGTTAAACTGAGAATATTAATACTAAAATTAACTATATTGTCTATGTTCATGAGTGAATATTCTTATTCCTCATTGCCAACATGAGACATTATACTTTGGATATTTAAGTACTCATTTAAGTATCTGCTAAACCTACACACGCAATTCCTATTAATTTAAATTCGATGGACCCAACAAATAATTCCAATCACATAAGATAGAGAATTGTTTCAGCTATCAATCAGGCAGCCAATCAATAGTTTATACTGTAGCATACAACAGAGACAGTCCTACAATAGTACTATATCGTAAACTTAAAACTAATACCAGTGAGACACGCAATTGACTAGCAATACCGCCGCGACGAGTGACCGTCACACGTGTCGGCACAATTGTCAGCACGCAGACGGAGGAGTCCTAGTCACTCGCGAGGGACAGCTGATGTCATACATCCACTTCGATGTCACTGTTGGCGTCCTGCGAGGCAGGCGACTGCGGCGACTGATCGTGATCATCCGTGTCATGCGTGTCCTGCGTGTCGTGCATCTCGTGCATGTCGTCCATCTCATGCATGTCGTTCGGCGACGCCAGCGTGTAGTCGTGTGGGGAGCTCATCTCGTCCTCCCCCGAGCCCGCAAACTCTTCGTCCATCATGATGGTGGCAGGTAACGATGGAGACACTTCTTGTAACTGAGTTGTGTATACTGTAACAGCCACGAATATACATATTAATGCAGAGTTTGACACTATACAACACAAAAAGATGCAGTGTATAATAGTTTACAAGTTGCTACAAGTTTTCTTTCTCTTTTCAATTTATGACATGGGTATGGTGGAGATTTAGTAATCAAGGTGATTTTACCTGTCACACTATATGCAATTAGTGAAAATAACAATCATTTTCATTTAGTTGAAAACTATTTTTTTTTTGTGAATCTGATTTGCTCATAGCGATAGTTAAGTATGACAGGTAGAATCACCCTCTTGATGCAGGTGTTTAAATGGCCACCCTGTATATTATTCCATTACTTAATATAATACCTTTAATATTGGAAGACTTGAGATCAGCAGTATAATTGAGAGATTCCTCCATAGCTTCCATAGTGAGGGTGTCAGTATCGAGGCTGTCCAGAGAACCGGAGCAAGACGGAGATGTGTCCGGATTACTGCTGAGGGTAAGCTGTACGCTGTCTAGTTGAGGAATGTGCGGCCGGACCTGGAACATTTAGTATATCATGATAGATAGGTACATTGATATTATTTTCTTAAATAGTCAGTGCAACTTTAAAAGTGGATGTGTAGCAAATCATGGCCACAAAAACTTGGTTTTAGTTAATTTACTGTTATGGTTTTGTTACCTTCATTCCATCAGGTCTGTGAGGATTTCTGCAACCTTTACACTTGCACTCAGTACATGGTTTGCTTTCCACATAACATGGACATCTCTGCCCACAGCACGTCAACTTCCCAGGGGTAGCGGTGGCATTGCCACATCTACAACCTTTTCTTTTACTGCTAGCTGAACTACGAGATCTATTTGAAGGCTTCTTAAAACTCTGATTTGACTGAAATTATAAAGATAAACGATTAATACCCAAACATCTAAGAAACTTATTTAAAAGTTTTGTTTGAAAGTAACAAATTTAATTTGACTTGCTTATGTAACTTACTTTACTATCCCGGCTAGACCCTGAATCATTATTAACTGATTCTGTTTCATCAACATTTTTTCTCTTAATAGTAATTTTATTTCCAGAACCAGCATACATAACAGAATACAATGGTGATCCATTTGAAGTAGATCTAGAAGTAGGAGAATCTTTAGAGGATTTGCTATCAGAGTTATTAGATGACGACGCAGACGCAGAGGCAGATCCAGCCGCAGTCGCAGACGCAGTGTGGGTCTGTGTGCCTGCAGAGTTAGTGTACACACACGGCAGAATACTGTACGCCGACTTGGAGAGACCTGCCGTGCTTTTGTAGTCGTCCGAGAACCCAGCACCTTCTTGTATTAAGTCCATCAACCCTGAACTTGCTACTGTGCTTCCATTAACTCCTGCTGCTATTTCGTCTTCATTCAACAATATTTTGTATACGTCCGTACCCATAAAGTACTCGCACAATTTCTTATAACACTGCAGAAGTATACGTAGCTGTAAGTTTTCACCATAACTTTCATAATCTTTACACCAACTACAAGAAGGTTTTAGTTTTTTTCGTCCACCTTTACACTTTTTGCAAACATGATGTTGGCAGCTGGCGCTCGTTGGAGTATAGGGCTCCTTTAATAAATTACCACACACTGTACAAGATAAAGATTGTCGTAAATAAGGAACTAAACGAAACAAATCTGTCCATGATGACTTATCTGCCGCGTCAGCCAAGATTATTAGTCGACAAGTAGAAACATATAAACTTGTGGCATTCATTGTTGTTACAGAAAACGTTACATGAAGAACATTTACTGATTTATAAATTAATTTGTTTACACCAAGGTGCTACACAACCAAAAAGCCGCAAACGTCTCGTCAAAACTGTCATTGTCAAATGTCAAACTAATAAAACAATTACAATAATAGAGATGTTGCCTTTTGGCTTTTGGAAACATCAAATTTATTTTATTATTTGCCTAGTTTGAGATTTTTCTTTTATTACTCTATTAATTTTAAACATTAATTTTGGTTTCTCTAAAATATCACGACTAATATAGTTATTTAAAATATATTTAAATCGATAATCTATGTTTTTTAAGTGTCCGCAACATTAAATTAAAAAAAAATGACGGATGTTAGGCCGCCAGGCTTCATACAAAAATCCAAGCCATGTGGAACTAAGAAAATTATTATGAAAAGAATGCGACAAGGTCAGTTGCATTTTGTTTAGTGATGCCGTCTCTTGGCCACATATAGTGCGTCATGGTTCTTTTGGCGTGTGATCGTAATCGGAACCTAACGCTTTAACTCTTTTCTTCATAGTGGTCAGTAGAGCTAACCACCTATTTATTCGCTTGTTTTACGATAAAGTGACATCTGTTGGTTATGATTTGTATTAATATGTACGACATTAACGTTTAACATTTGAACAACGCCAATTGTCAGTGCTTTGACGGTCAGAAGGAGAACTAAACTTTCAAACGAAAGTTTGTGAAAATTTCGTTGTTTTGCAAGTGTTAAATTTCATTGGTAAGTTATTATTTACAAATATGAATTATTTATACGCTCAAATTGTTGAAATATGATTAATTACATAAAATAAGTATAAATATTACAAATAAACTAAGGAGGTTCTTGACAATGACAACTTATTTGAAGTGGTTAGCAGCGATAACCACCGTACAGTAAAGGCATAATTTTTCATTAACAAGTGGTATTTTTTAGATTGGTTTTATTTTCGCAGATAATGAAAAGAAGAGGTTTATCAACCTGGGACATAGAGAATGCCTTATCGGAATATGTCGATATACCTTCTGATGATGACAGTTTTGCGGATGGCGATGAATCGGATATTGAAAATGGGCTCATCGTTGAAGGTCGAAGTACGACAACTGGAGAAATTTTCCTTGGAGAAGACTTCCAAGGTACTAACCTACCTAACTCTGAATTTGAATCCGAAGATGACACACCTCTAGCCAGATTATCTTCTTCTCAACCGTTACCTCCATCATCAGCACCAGCGCTACAACCCGGACCATCTACTGCGCGGGCTGAAATACAGGTTCCAAAATGGAAAATCGTACTCAATTTTACCCCCCTCCACACATCACATACCCACTGACTTGAAGAGAACTATCTCCACTTATCATTTTTCAGTTATTCTGGACAAAAGAGCTTGTTCAACTTAACACATTTCAAACTGACGTATATGCTGAACAAAAAGGAGGATCATATAAGCCTGTCACGGAAGAAGAAATCGAAGTGTTCTTTGGTTTCAATTTGATGATGGGAATAAAAAAGAGCCCAAGTTACCGAGATTACTGCAGGTCTTCTACATCCGACTTACGAGACGAGTAGAAGGACCGTCAAGAAGACCCTAACACATGTCTCGACAAACTTTGTCTAAAAGATCTTATACATAGATGCCTGAAGTTCCTCGAACTGTTAGCTGTCGCAAATCATTAGCCAGTTCGAGGAATTTCCAGGCGTTGCAGGACATGCAACATAAAAAAAAAGCCCGTACGAACAATTAGGTGCTGCAAAATATGCAAAGTTCCCTTATGCTACCGAGAAGGCAAATCATGCTTTGAGGACCACCACAAATCTGCCGGAGCTGCGGGACTGTTCGAAAAAGATACCGTTGCCCCGGAACACAACGGGCGAAGAAGGCACATGGATAGTCAGTAAAAGTCTGACACTCCCTCCTGCTCCGTCCAGAGCGGGAGGAGTCATTTGATGATGTCCCATCCAAAAAAAAAGGACCACCACAAACAATCTTTTGAAGAGTGTTATGTAACAGTTTTGTAATTTCTTAATGTTTTTGTAGCATGTAAGCATTTTTTGTTACTAGATCTGTCAAAAACGTGTACATCTATATTTAATAATAATAAAAAATCTTACTATAATATTTAGCTATTTTCTTCACAGTGGTCACCCACAGTAACCACCCCATATCTGACCCCCCCATCAACCATCATCAAAAAAACCGACAAATCTACATATAACTAACCCTAAGTAATTAAGAACGCTCAAAAATATTAGTTTTACGCTGAAAATAAAAATCAAGAACAAGCTATTTGGTTTACAGTTTAACCAACAAATTACATTGTAAAGTGTAGACCAAATAGCTTGTTCGACCGTACATTTTCCAAATAACAATTGTCTTCAAGCGCAAAAGCAACCACAGAGAGAGAGAGAGATTATAATATATTGGTGTATTATATTATTCGTTTTAATGTTATATTATAAAAGCAACCAGGACGCAGACGCAGACGTACGTCAGCTTCTGGTGGGTACTGTGTGTAGGCATGGAATTAATATATCTTTTAAGTAGAATATTAGCATCATCTTTCTGCCTTTATCCCATAATAATCATGCACTCAACAGCAGATAAGTATGTTAATACCCGGCTGCGCGTAAATGCAGTTGGCGGCGGCTGGGTATGATAATGCGAAACCCAAGCGTGTTTTAAAAATACCACCTTCAAAAAATGCATTGAAAATCGACTAAACGAGTTTTGTCAATGGATTGATTCGATTTAGGTCCCATCTCCATAATATTTCTGAATTAAGTACCAAAGAATAAGGTGACACAAGATTTCTTTTGGTATTTCTTTTCCATTGTATTTCCCCGTTGGAGGGTAGTCAAAATACTAATAATGTAAAAGTTCGTCCTATTACCATTTAAAGGGGCGGAATTTTCAAAAATACTTCCATATTACCTGCAACCTGTAATTTTAGAATATAATAGTTAGTTTATTTAATATAATATTTGCTCACTTTCTCTCTTTTTTGTTGTTTGCATGCCTGTCTATTAAGTTCACTTTTAACTACTTTTCTGCTTTAAAATCTTAGAATAGCGCACTGTTCAATGATATTCTAATAAACAGATAGGTATGTTATACACCTACAAAACCACCGTTAAAAGTGTACAGCTGTGTACCTATAAAGATTACACACTGTGTACCTATAAAGATCGTATACGACTTCTGCTCCATTATAAAGTCTCTCTGAATACAAACTGCTTTCAAGAGCTGTTAAATTATTATTATAGTAATTACGATGATTAAGTCACGTTGCTCAAACGCTGCGCAGAACTCCATTTCGGGGTCACCAGTTTAGGGTTATGAACAACAGGGTTTAAACGTAAATGTACGTTCTTTATCCCCCATAGAAAAGTGAGGATCTTCCGACGGGTGTTGTGTCAGGTGGGCTACTACCCAACAATTGTCGGGTTTTTGATTTTACTATAACTTTAATATCGCGTTTCAGAATTTTAATGTTAGTTCTTCGTTTGTGTCATATATAGCGCTGTAGTACTTTTTGTACTATGTTGCTGTAGTACTATTCGCTTGCTTTCAGCACTGGCGCGAGCACTTGCTACCAACATTGGCTTCTAACGTTTTTTTTTATAGATACCAGCCTGTTGCCACGGAAATTTGATTTTACGAATGAGCGATTTTAATACTTTTGTCGCAATAAGCTTTTAAAAAGTGATTCTGGCAACACCTGTTCTGGCCCATGGCCCGCGTTGACGTATTTTTAATATCTTTTTATGAATTATTATATAAGTTTTTGTGACCTATGTAAGATTCAAGTCTAGCTCAGGGTACATTTAATCAATACTAGTGGGGGCTTAGGACCGGTCGTTATCTTGAATTAAACTGGTCGGAGGCGCGGTCGTGCGACCAAACTTTTTCCTGGTCGGAGCTTCTCGGTCAAAAGTCGTGGTCGCGTTGTTTGAGAGCGAGGTCCCTATTTAATAGTCTAGTCACAAAGCAGCACTTTTGGCCATATTGTAAATGGCTTAAAACAAGCTCACTACATTCCTGCTTGAATAGGGTTGCCATACGCTCCAGATTAAAACTCACTGTCCGGAATGCGGTGGGAAAAAATAATATCATAGTAGGTAGGTACGTATAATATATATATATATATATACACGTATAATATTAGTCGTAAAAATAACACAATGAAGTAGGTAGGTTAGGTATAGGTTCCTACTGTGTAATGAAAAAGTACGGAATTTTATTCACATGTCCGCAATTTTCTCCGGAAATCCTAGATACGGACGTATGGATCTAGGAACCCTATGTTCCTACATTACCTACTCTTGACTTTTGGTCTATGTTTACCCACAGGTAGGTATCCATTACAATTTAAGGCCGATGTTACTTAATATGTCAGCATACGGGCAAAACAACATCACGCCTGTAATCTCCGAAAGTGTAGGCAGAGTGGCACCTATAGTTGGTACCTAGCTAGGCCATGAAATAGAAAGTGGCAAGAAAAAAAAAACTAGTTAAGTAGGTACCTACATAAATCTTTAAAATTATTAAGTAGGTATCAAACATTTTCTATAATTTTGTTTTGATCTTCATAAACTTTGAACGATGCATTCCTTGTACCTATAATGAACAGCAATATTTTACAATACCTATAACATCAGGCGAATAAGTACGACAATAGGACCACATGCAGTCACCACAGTGACCGTTCTCGCCCTATTATCCAATTGAAGGCACTTAAAGAGTTTATTTCTTAACTCAGTATCTAAGTAGGTGGAAAGTGGAAACTCTTCAAATAACCCGAGCATAACTCTTTGTACCTAGAACAATTATAATTACTTACTTATACTTAATTGCTACGGTTGTTTACCTACTATTCGTCACTGAGTACCTAATGAATTACCATATTTTTGTGAATCCACTTAAATATGTAGGCACTTATCTAATAGGCTCGTTATAAATTCATTACGAGACCTCTTATCACTCTTTATAGACATCATATCAAAACAAAGACGTCCATTTACTTGACAAACACAGGAACTATTACAGAATAAACATAATCGACGAACCAATCGGAGCATTCAGATATGAACGGTATCGTATTGTGGTGGTACCTATCTGTCCCGAACGATCGGCCGCGGGCCGCGCCGTCATTGTCTCAGTGGTGGAACTAGACACAGGGTGCCTGGGCGCAGAAGGACGTGCTGATAACAGATTACAGCGTCAACAGTATCAGTTGAACCACCGCGGTAGCAGCAGCTCGCCGCCTCTCGCTGACATCTGACCGACCGAGGCGACACAACTAATTGAATCAATTCAACGAATGTCTTCCGTCGCTGATTGCAGCTCCCTAGTAAGTCCGTGTCATAGTGCAACTGTGCAACGCGATATTCGACTTTATACGTAGTGTTAGTGTTGTGGACAAGTGCTGGTGATGTGATACAAGTCTCAAGTGTCCAGAGTGCATTATTGAATCAGGATTGAGCACTAAATCTTCCGAAGAACACAAGATGAACAGGTAATTTCCACCAACGCATTGCTGTGGGCTGTGCTGTACTTACCTCATCAATACACTCTTTAGTCACCTCACATAATTTATTATCTCCCTCCCTTTATCGTCTACTTGCATGCGATTGTTCGTCAACTAATTGTACCAAGTCCCAATCCATGATGATCAGAAAAATAAAAATTTAGCTTTTCTCTAGCTTTTCCTTGTCTACTAGAAGTATGAGTAGGTACCTACTACCTAATATTTCCTACGTTACGTTACGCCTATGTATAAGCACTTCAGTGCAGTTAAGCTACTAGGTAGGTACCAGAAAATCATACATTAAGACAATACAGGTAGGTACCTATACAATTAAAATGTCACATTTATTCCAAATTAGTTTATCGCTAATTTCGATAATTCATTATGTTATCATACTTACCTAGTAATACCCCGTTGACGAATTTGTGATTGTGAAATCAAATGATTGCATTCTTCCCGCGTTCGATGGCATGGTAGGTAAAAAAAAATATAAGAATGGACGTGTAGAGCTTAGTTAGGATCCTGTGGGACATAATTATATGTCCTACAGGATCGTACTACGAGAAAAACTATCTGTGTGCCAAACATTCAAATTCCGTCGGTAGATTTTGCGTGAAAGAGTTACAAACATCCTCACAAACTTTCGCTAGTAGTTCGTAACACAAATATTCTCCAGGCAAATTTTGCCACTATGGCCTAGCCATAACTACCTTTCTGTACAAAATAAGGTAATCAGTTTGGTTATAAAGCTGCTTACAAAGTGCCTTCTGCACTTCGTAAGCAGCAGCGTAGGATTTCCTAGTTAGCAGAGAACTAGAGCTTCCCAGCATCCTGGCGCCATCGATATATGTATATAGTTGTAAAACGCTGGGCTAATGGGTGAGCCACTCCTGGCAAAATTGAGTTAGGATGTAGTGTAGTGTTATTGGCTTTTAGACGTCAGGACATTCTCAGTAGCAGTACGATGTTTGGACATGTGCCCTGTTGATGGCAAGAGGTTTGTCCCCTATTACGTGGGACTTATACCTAATAAATGGATAAACATGACTGTAACCAAAGGTATATCCGATCCTTAGTATGGGCTTCTAAATACTATGTATGTAACATAAAGTTACAAAAGAAGAAAATGACACCAGAACTTGCTCTGTGCACAAATACACGGAACAGCTGTTTTTTCTGTTCTGTGCACACATATTAGTGCTCTCTACACCTCTTCGTATCCTTTCAGGGAAAACATGATTTTATGTTAAGTAGAGAACACAAAGAGAGATTTTCTCTGTGCAAAACCCTAGTTCAGTAGGTACGTTACTATTTGTATAAGATGTTAGATTAGGTACATAGTTATTGTATGTCTCGACAGAGATAACGTTAAACGCATCTTGGATGTAGAGACTTGCGTTACTCGCAAGCAGTATTATTGTAACCGAATTTATTCGTTAGTAATTATCAATCAAAAATTAACGATTTTGTCGTTATCTCTGTCGAGACTGCCAGCCCTGAAACACAATTCGGTACGAAAACTCTTGGCAATTCTAATAAACTAGCAAAAAAACTGCATTGAAGATGTCTAATAAGGTTCCACACCTAATTGGAACAAGAGCCCAAAAAGTTTCTCATCACACCCACCTTCCACCTGCTCTCAAGTTTTCTTGCTGAAAAAATATTAATGGAAACAAACATCGGAATTTCAGTACCTACAGTTTTTATTGCTAATCCAGTAGATTGCGATTGTGTTCATGCTAAATTGTGATTTAGACATGCCCTATAATGTAAGGTAAGGTTACCCTCTCATCTGGACCTTCACCACCAGCTGCTTTCAAGTTTTCTTGCTGAAAAAATAGGTATGGAACCTAATTAAACATCTTTCAGTACAGTTTTTATTGCTAGTCCTAGAGTTGCGAGGGCGTTCATGCTAAATTGTGATTTAGACATGACCTATAATGTAATTGGTCCCCTCTCATGTGGACCTGCCTGCCCAAAATGCTCATGTATCACTTTGTGGATTTGTAAAATTCGTCTAATATTAATCTCGTCACACATTAGTGACATTATATAGGTAACTGCGTTCCGGTTGAGTCATCAAACAAAATACGCATTTGTCTTATCTACATAACATTTATTTCGTAAAGACGTCGATACTAAGATATGGTATTCGTTACTCAGTGTGTTTATAGCTAAATTAACAGAAAACATGTTTTGTAGTAGAAAATGAGGCCAACGTCTACGTAGGCGCGGGGTAGGCAGAGGTACCTAAACCTACATTCGTGTAGCACTAACCCTGGTCCCCATACGCACCAGTAACGTTTTATGCATTGGCATTGAATTTTAAAACCTCGCAGAAGCAATTTCTTATTTAATCCTCCCTGAAAAAAGTTTGAAACCGTTCAACAAACAACTTGGGTTGTGCGTGTGTGGGTTTAAGCAGATGTAGGTAGACCTAGTGAAGACTTCAGATACTTGAACGATCTCCGAGAGGACATTTTAAATAAAAGAGGCTGTGAAGTGTTAATCTGAAGTTTATTAACCTCATTGGACAGTTAGACAACGTAAGTTGGCCAGCAGCTAGCGAAGTCTCCGAGTACCCCTACTTACTAACATTTCATTTCCTAATTTTGATTTGAGGCATAATTTCTACAACTGATGTCTAGACATGACGTATATGACTAAGTAGCAAATCTGAAATAGGTTTATTTGAATCAATCTTATCTGGAACAACTGCTGCGCATGCGCAGGGGCGTGGAGTGAGGACGCATCATAAAGATCAATCAGACAATTGGGGCCGCCACGCTCGTTGCGCAGGAGTGTCTCTCAATAGCTTCCGTTGAATGAACCTATCGGCTCACGCTTAGCACAATCACCTGAAATATCAATGTGACGATCATTTGTATAGTTTATTCCTAGCTGCTGTGCCTGTAGGCCTAGCTACCATGAAAGCCAACAACTAAACAAAGTGCTAGAACAAAACAGTTGTTTTCATTTTCGTAGAGATGAGGCTGGAAAAAAGGTTTAAATATTAAGATTAACAAATTTTAATTATCTATATACCTACAATATTTACATGCAGATTTCCACACAGGTACTTCATTACTTACTGACCTATCTATGACAAAAAGGGTAAGGATTGTCTGGAAATTCTGAAGATTTATAGATCATCACTTATATGAGAGCACTATCGAACTTCTGGGAAAATTAATTATTGTTCTGTTTATCGCAATGAATCATTTGTCGTCATTTTTCCTTCTTATGTTCGAGACTGGGAGAGTCCGGTCGACAATTAAAAGGAATTAATTTGACCTCTGCACAATTAAGACAGATGACAGGGACCCTTGGATATTGCGAGGCACTTCGCCAAACACATTGTCATTCAGTATGTTGACCGTTAGAAATATAATAATAAGTATTACCGTTTTAAAATACCATTAACGAAGCCGAAAAGCACTACTGTTTTCAAAGTCAAAGTCAAAGTCAAAACATTTATTGCGGACCAAGTGTACAATGTGGTGTTCCCCTATCGTCATTGCCATCATTTTTAAGACCATACAGGACCTGGGAACTGTTCTAGTTACCAACGAAGATATTTGGGGTCAAATTTCCAACTTTTCACAAGCTTTTAACCCTTAACTTGACATAGATACAAATTTTACTCACATTCCCCGTAATGTTCAATGCATCCATCAGCACAAAGTGACGAGTGTTACATTGAGTCCTACGTAAAGGTGATTTTACCCCAAAAAAAATTCGTTGCCCAGCAAAAAGGTGTGCGTAGTTAGGTAGGTACCTAGGTACTTAGTTTGAATGCTTAGTTGACGGCGTCGTGAAGGGTCAAAAAGGGTCATCATTATCTGCCTAGCCTTTATCCAACTATGTTGGGGTCGGCTCCCAGTCTTACAGGATGCAGTTGAATGCCAGTATTTTACATGGAGCGACTGCCTATCTGATCTCCACAACCCAGTTAGTAACGGGTAATACGATACCCCTTGGTAAGACTGGTTGTCAGACTTTTGGGCTACTGACTGCCTAACAACTGTCAAAGATCTACAAATGACAGCCGGGACCAACGGCTTAACGTGCTTTCCGAGGCACGGAGAAAACTCGGTATGTAATGGGTGGTCAACCATCCACTGACCAACCTAGGCAAGCACGGCTTAACCTAAAGATGGACCCGAGCGGCTGTTATTATTTAGCCACGAGCTCGTCCTTTATGGGTTAAATTACTATTAGCTTCAATAATCATTAAACAAGGTTGTTTAATGATTATTGAAGCAAATAGTAATTTAACCAATAACGGTCCGTGCTTTACTAGGAAATATTAATAAAGTAATTAGGCATTATGTGGTTGTTAACTAATAGTGATTTTTTTTATGAATCTCAGCTGTGATTATTACAAGCCTAATTTTTAAGTAGATAGCTAATATTACCTATCAATTGATAATATGTAGTTCACGTTCATGTATCTTTCATATTCTTCACCTTGGATTTTTTTATCTTGAGCCAAAATTACAAGTAGGTACCTAAGTAATACACTTATCTTTCTATCTCTGTAGACAAAATGCTATCATGAATTACACCTGCCATAGCATTTTCATGAAAAATCTCCATTGCGTATTTAGGACATGGTCAATTACATACAATGTTAGATTAAAAATCAGGTCATGTGTGTACTTGCAGTCTTATTCACTATCAATGCATCGGTACTGTTTGTTTTTAAAGTGATTAATGAGCTGCTGATTGTTTACGCCTTTAATGTAACATTTAGTTAGAAACTAGGATGATTAAGCAGGCCCGGACTCCCGGACTGGGACCCAAAACCGGCCCGGGCATTTTAGAGAAGGTCGGCCCTCCACACTCAAGCGAAAGGGAAAATACTAATGTAAATTTTGAATCAACTCAAGCAAACATCTAAAATTTAATGTTAGGCTGAAATGCTAGGGATAAAGAAGAGACTCGAAGCTTAAAGAATAGCGACGCTGTCGTTACTACATAGTTACAGATGCAGCTGAAGTTCTTCTAAGAATCTAAAATACTTGATTAAATATATATAAGTAGAAGTTACTAATTTTGAAGAATTATTTAAAAAGTCAAGGAACTAAAAAAAAAATAAGCTCTCCACTCCAGAGAAGTTAGCTTTTCTTTAGTCCTTTTATTCAGAAATAGATGTTACTTAATCGACCTAGGGAGATGATTTTAAAAACAAAAAGTAGTAAGGCTCCGAGAGCAAACGTACAGCGAGCTCGGAAACTTTAACACCTACCTACCTACCTTGGGCAGGTTCGAATTGTTTATACAAGAGTTACTTGATCGACTTGCAAACAAAGCCAAGATTCAGAGCGAGCGGAGCGAGCTCGAAAATTTTTTAACACCTTGCTTTAGGCAGTTTATGTTTGTTTAGATTTAGTGGAGTTACTTGGTCGATTTATAATAGACAATGTAAACATCCAATAAGAGTGCCCATCTAGAGCTTGGCATCCAAAGTTATGCCCAAGAACACTGTGCTATCTTCCGGTTTCAACTCTTCATCCTTGATTTGTACAGTAGTTTCCACTAGTCTTACATGGGGTATCATAAACTTAATAGTTTTTTTCTCATTTAGGAGTAGATTAAATTATTCACATTAAACCAATTAACGACTTTTGCCAGGGCGCTATTAACCTCGTCCGTAACTATCTGCTGTCGTTTGAGTTTAAATAAAAGAGAACTATCATCTGCAAACAATACTATGTCATGATTATCCTTTATGAGGTAAGGCAAGTCATTTATATAAATAAGAAACAAAAATGGGCCAAGAATTGAGCCCTGGGGTACCCCCATTCTTACAACGGAACCGGGAGATCTTTTCCCATCACTCAAATATGAAGTAAGAAGATCCAGAGAGGCGTTACGGATTCCGTAGTGGTGTAGTTTCCTGATTAATGTTTCATGAAAAACGCAATCGAAAGCCTTAGACTAATCGCAAAAGATGCCCAAAGCATCGCATTTGTCTTCCCAGGCATTATAAATGTGTCCTAAAAGTTCAACACCACCATCAGTAGTTGAACGACCCCTTGTAATAAAACCCTGCCTTCATAAGAAGATGGAGAATTTCGCATTTTATTTATTTTGGTGTACATTTATCACTTAAAAGTTAACAAACCTACCTAGTCATCCGCGCGTATCTTGTATAGTTTAGGTACCTAAATACCTACATTTTTTTTAAATTAACATATGGTCATGGTATTACCATTTTAAAATCCTCATGATGAGCCCTTTAATTTGATACCCATATTGCAGTACAATACACTTACCCACTTTTTTTAAATTATTTTTTTCTTTAGCCTCAAGGATTCTAACGATACCACACGTAAGTACATCGAAATCGATTTAGGCGTTTAGAAGTTATGGTGGAATAAAGAAACCCACAAACATACAAACATACATACATATACACACACATACATAGGTACATACATGAACCCTGAAAACATAACACTCCTTTTTTTGGGCAGTCGTGTAATAAACAGAACTCAGGGCACGTTGATGCGTTTCTGATCGCTGTACGTCTGCCGGACGCGGCCCGTGAGTGAGATTTATTTCATTTATCGTAATAGGTAGGAAGTAAGTAGCAATTTGCTGAACAACGGCAACAAAAGCGCCTGCCGCTGCCGTCCGCCTGACATGAGCGCCGAGCGCGGCTCCAGCGTCCCGCGCCGCCGCCTCGTGATGTGTGCCTCCAGCCCACCGCGCCGCGTCGCGGTCGGTTCACACATCACGAGGATGCCATTCATTACCCGCTGCATCTCGCTATTATTGCATTACTTTAAACCATCTAATTTCATATTATTTAGCCCCATTATTTTCATTATCTCCGCTGACAATAAGTAAGAATAGCCAAGTTGTTTTACAATGTCACCATATGACGTCAACAAATTACAGGTGTGTGTAGGGCAGCACCGACAGAACACAGCAAAAACAATTTTTTTCAGGAAACTGTTTCCGTGTTTATCATTCGCACAGTCATTGTAATATGTGTAATAAAATGAGTAATTTAAGGTAAGTAGATAATATCTCTATCGTGGTATTAGACACTCCCACTCAACTCAATTTCAGGAATTTAGGATGTTATTTCTCTAAGTTAGATTTGCATCAAAAGGCTATGGCAAATATTTGCCATTTAAAAAGTAGACGCCTGTTTCGTCGGCAGACACCTGTTAACGTCGATTTAAAAACTTTTGGCTGGTGATTCCCAAGAAATTGCCAAGTGATCTGGCTGGCACGGCGGCGCCCTACGAGGCTCATATTTCCAGGGCAAAGACCTAGAAACTCGAATCTTGGCCGTGACATGAGACCTTAATTGCTATTACTATTTGCGCTCATGATAATCGCAACCAAGTTGATAATAATAATTGTGGGCTTAGCTACAACGAATGTCGTGTAAATACATTGTTAATTACTCTTTGGAAGACGTAGGCAGAAGTCTTTTCAATATTGAGTAAAATAATTTTCAATCACAATCCTAAGCATTTTGAAGGAAATTCCAAATCCATTGCTTTTGGAAAAATCGTTTACCTACTCAATATTAATGAAGTTATAATACGAACAACGAATTTTGTTGAATTATGAAAATGAATGAATTGTGTGTTACGCAAATAGGTACCTCTACCTACTTAGGTAGGTACTTACCTCAAAGATTTTTCAAGTCGTGTGCGTTACGTTACCATGTGCGTCCCAGTCTAGAACGGATTGGAACTTCCAGTCCAGAATGTCTACATAGGATGAATACTTAGGTCCTGTGCCATCCTAGGGATAGCTGGGTGTGCCTTGGCTTCAAACCCCAAGTTTACCCATCAGATTCAAACCTGGGTTCGATTCCGAAGATCGGCAAAGCCCACTAAAAATCAAGGCATTGGGCCCATCTCTGGCTGGTGGCTCACTACCTAATGCGTACCTACATGGAAGACTACTCGATTCGGTACCGGAAATACTTAGAGATATTTCCTGAAATTGCGGAACGATTCTTTTTCCTATATCCTGTAGCATAAGATAACATTTGTCGCTTAACATGCATAGAGCACTTAGGTCATAATTTATGTTTTATAACGTTATCAGTGTTGCTATCTATGCCGTTTTTATCGCGCTATTTATAAGATATACCTATTAGTTGGTACAGTTTTCGAAACAAAGGTATTTGGATACTAAAACACGGTCACATCGCATCACTGTAGGTACTACTTTGTAAACAAATATTTTGTTTTACTGCGGTAAGTTGGTAGTTGGTTATTTTCATGATATTTATTCAGTTGTAAACAGGACGTATATAAGGACGTCATTTTTTAGCAGTAAGTAAATGAAACTTAGCACTACCATTACCACCAAAATGTATCAGTCCAAAAATAAAATTATAATTAGACAGGTAAGCCTATTAAAATATGGAAGACTCACAATCGGGGATGTTATCCTGCAAGAGTGCCAAGGTTTTTTATATTGCTTTACCTCCTAATTTTTGTTTTTTTTCGGATGGGAAATCATCAAATGACTTCTCCCGCTCTGGGCGGAGCAGGAGGGAGTGTCAGACTTTTACTGACTAAAACCCATCCATGTTCCTTCATCGCCCTTTGTGTTCCGGGGTCACGGTATCTCTTTCGAACAGTCCCGCAACCCCGAAACAGTCCCGCAAACCCGGTTACTTTACCTCCTTAGGTCACACCTCAATGCTGTTAAACAAAACAGAGGTTGGAGACTACAATAAACCTGCTCAATTGCTCATCATTCTCGTGTTCTTATCTGAATTTATTCGGGTTCAGCCTAGCATATCTTCGTCTGGCCATAATTTCTTATCATCTTATTTTTTTACACATTCTATGTTGACCGGTCGAGCATATAGCGACCCCCCGATCTCTCGGGAAAAGTTCTGTTTCTCATTTCTGGCTTGCTTTTATTGGTTGTTCTTAGTGAAAACTGATGAAGAACAGAGCTCCCTTCATTTTTTTTTTGTCTGGCTTGAGTAGAAATTCCAAGAAAGTACAAACGTGTTCGGAGGAAGGAAGTATTCCAGTTGGATGCAGATATAAGGGATCTTGACTGTACTACTGAGATTCTCCTGATAGCCATCGAATACTTCTCCACTCCTCAAGCACCTCATGACGATGACGTGCACTACCTAGGTAGGTACATCACATAGGCCACACATTCGGAGAGACGTCTCTTGCAAAGTGCATCAGGGCGTTACATAGGCAGTTCCATTCAACGCCCCGCTGCACGCTGCAAGAAACGTCTCTCCGAATTAGTGGCCTTAGTGCTAGCGACAGTTTTTCAGCGGCCATTATTGAGTGTGCAATCCTCTGCCATTTTATCCATTAAAACATGTTTCGGGCAGGGGATCAGTCTTTCCATAGGCCGGGTAACCAGCACTTTAGCTTCCAAACCCACATTCCAATATTGGCCAATATAAATAGCATCCAATAGTACCTACCTACAGGTTTTTACAGTTAAGATATTTATTACTAGGTAACTACATTTTTTTCAGTATTATGTCTACCTAACAGTTAAATGTTTGACGCGTCATTTCATTTAAAATATTCAATGGGCCTGTGCAAGTTGCCTATGGCCCTTGGCCTTTCAAATCCTGGAACCCTACGGTCCCGAGAGACATGAAAAATAAAAAATAAAACTTTTTTTTCGGACATAAGGTCCATATGATACAGGGGATAATGAAGACTTATATTAGTGGCAAGAAGTTTGGTGAAAACCCTACCCTAGAAAACTAAAATTGGGTAAAAAGTAAAAGGTTTTTCGCTACACTTCTTGCTCTGCATTCTCCTATTTTAAATGGTTGTTGGTGTAAAATACCTATATGAAAGTACCTAAGTATATTAGATAGATACCCATATACAGCACAAGCTAACAAAGGTTAAGAGAACCGATAACCCATACCGAGAAAATGTTAATATCTTAGTCCCTACCTTCAGTCTGACCCGATGACCCGAAGATGAGTACAAACGGCGTATCTGTGACTTTATACATATACCTCACACACCCACAACGACTCTATGCGTTGGCGCAGATATGCAGAGCTCACTTTATGAATATATCACGTGAGCAGCGTCTTGGGATATCCAAAAAGTAATTTGTTGTATGTTTTCCTACAGTTTCGATAATGAGTCATTAGTCCCAAATCATGAAACAGAATTACAGACCAGTGGATGTAGGATAGTGTGCCTGTGCGTGAGGAGTGCCTAACGACACAGCAGCAGTAGACTGCTTTATGCTGATGATGATTGACGAATAAAGACGTAGCTGCTGTATCCTGAGCAGAGAAACCTATTTACGCATCTAAGTAGTCTAGGTTTTTCTACCACTGCATGGGTTATATAACCATTTGCATTTTTTGGCATAACACTTTTCACGTCTGCCATCGCGCGGTTTTTCTGTTATAAGAATTGGAAGCCATTTTATTTAACGATTGTAAGACTATAAAATTATCAATGATTCAGACCGTTACCCGATAACAAGAAGAGATATTGATGTCAATAACTTTTGAGACTGTCTTTGTTTTAACTGAAGTTTACTAGAGTATTTATTTCTTTATAATAAATAGATTGATGAGATCTGTAATGTATTCGAATTTAATAAGAATGACACATCGACTCATTTAATAAATGCTGAACGAAATTCTGGTGACTTACACAGCATAATATCACGCCTGTATATATTTCTCGAAGGGTAGGCAGGTGTATAATAATAATATATCATTTAATTCAGGTAACAAAAGACCCATATCATATATACCTTACAGACTAACATACATATTTATATAAACTACAAAAACCTAATTAAACTATAAGGTATAGGGACTACTCACACTTATGCCACTGCCCATAGAAAACAACGATTTTGTATGAGACGCGTAAGTACGCTAAACGGACGCGTACGCGTCTCATACAAAATCGTTGTATTGCTATGGGTATAAGCTGAATAAGTGTGAGTAGTTTTTTTTTTAATTCTTTTTCGGATAAAAAAAAATCATCAAATGACTCCTTCCGCTCTGGGCGGGGCAAGAGGGAGTGTCAGACTTTTACTGACTAAAACCCATCCATGTTCCTTCGTCGCCCTTTGTGTTCCGGGGCCACGGGATCTTTTTCGAACAGTCCCGCAGCCCCGGCAGGCATCGGCGTTGCTTCATCTCCTTTCCTTTTGCTGATATCTCAATGGGGCGCGCGTGGAACACGAACGCGCCGCCTACACGGCCTGTCGTCATGAGACGGACGGACGGCGAGCTAGCCCATACAGCTCACCGTCCACAGGCCCGCGCCTACGGTGGCCCCCAACGCCCGGAGCGTCTCCCGCGGCGGCCGGGACGGGAGGTTTCGGAGAGAGCATGACTGCTTTGCAGAAGGAGGTGACGGCGTCCCATTCCTTCTCGAAGACCCTTACTCCTTTCGCTTCGTCCACGTTCATAAATCTGGTCATACACATAAGTTCAGGTAGGACCTAATCAAAATTATTCATGTTTCAGGCTATACGGGACATTAGTCACGGTGGCACTGCTGAGTGTGTGGCGCACGCATGGCAAGGAGATGACGGAGATCGAGGCACTGGGCGGGCAGCCGACACACTGCACGTACGAATACGCGTACGACATGTACGGCGCGCACTGCGCGGGCCGGCGCCTCGGCAAGATACCCAAGCTGAGGGGCGGCATCGAGGTGGGTTTATTTTTGTTTGACTGGTTTTAAATATCTTTCAAAGAATAAGGAATATGATCTGTCACATTCGTATATCCAGATTAGTAGTAGAGTAGTCCAGATTAGAGGGTGGGTATTCAGGAAGGTTGATATAACAGAAAGTTTCTTTCTCAATCTAAGTTGTTAAAAAATAGTTGCGCCAGCTTAAATTTTTTTGAAAGTATACCTACTTAATAGGAAATCGGTGTTCGATTTTTTTAGATCCTGGACTTCAGCGACAACAAGCTGCAGGAGCTGCACGCCGACACGCTGTCTAGTTACACGAGCATCAAGTTCCTGTACCTCGGAGACAACCACATCTACCTCATCGACGACGACGCGTTTACATCCTTCACGGAGCTGCAGTCTCTCGATCTCAGCAACAACGTCATTCTAGAACTGCCCACCTCAATTTTCCAACTACCCTCACTAAGAAAATTGTATCTGAGAGGAAACCCAATACTCCACAAGACCATAAACTCACTAGATCTAGTCAAACCAATTAGAGCTCCGCTGGAACTCTTGGATCTATCAGAGTGCAAGATAAAAGAGTTACCCAACTTGGGCTTCCTGCCCCAGTTGCAGTTCTATAACATTTCGCACAACCCACTCACTTCTCTCAGCACTGACCACTTCGCAGTCATGTGCAACCTTGTCAAAGTGGATTTGACGGACTCTATAAGTGACATTAAGCTCTGTGGTCTCAGATCTAGTATTTTGTGGTTACAAGAAAAGCGGGTGTTTTTCCAGTTAGAAGACTACTCTCGGCTCAATACTAGAGGTTCGTAAACTACGTTTCGTTAGAAAACTGTTTTAAGTAAAATTAACAAGTTGATTTACCCTTTTTTAATGTTCCAGCGTTCGAAAATTGTGCAGTGCCTGATGACGGAGCAAGTCATAACGCCACGTACCACAGGTGTAAGGCAGAATACTTGCAGGTATGGTCTTGTTTTATTTAAGAGGAGTGGTAAAGATCCGAATAAACATCTTTACTATCCTTGCTGACTTGCCTCGTGTTTCACATTGATTACGTTGCATTTCTAGCAGAAATTTAAGGTGCAAAATCCATATCACCGCAAGGCCTCTGTAACACAATGAGTTTTTACTCTGGCTCATGAAAATAAATGTACTGTTCCAGGTGCAAAGTATAAAGACGTCGCGGCGAACGTGGCTGACGATAGGCGGCGGGCTGGCAGGTTTCCTGGTGGGCTTCATCCTGCTGCTGTGGGTGATGCACCGACACAACGTGGCGCAGACCAAGACCAAGGCCGAGAAGATCAGACAGGCCACGCCGCCAGACTCCGACAAGAACGCTACCGCAGTCCTCCTCATCAACGCAGCATAGTGACTAAGCTCCATCATCACCTATTTATATTCTTGCCTATGCTTGCCAGATAATGTGGCAATCATTCCTATGTCTAGTACGCAATACGTATGATAGGCGTACGTACAGAAGTTACTAGATAAGAAATGTGAAATGTCGAGATACACTGCCACAATTGAGATTGACGATTACAATGCGCTCAATTTACAGATGTGAATGTTTCAGGGTACCGACAACACAAACAAACAAGAATAAAAATTCGCATAAAATTGCAAGTGTGCTATTTTTAATATGGTGCTAGGAGAGGCCATTATAGGAGTCTTAAAACACCAGCTTACCCTAACTTAAATTTGTCTAACATGAAAATTCCTGTAATAAATAATTTACTTATTGCCAATTTAGGTAACGCACATAATTATAGGTACATTACATTTCGATATTGATTATGATTAAAAAACTAATTATTTGTCTTCATACGATTAAGATTAGGTACATACTAGTTACTGATTTGAAACACGTGAAACGAATCCCTTTCAATGCTTTTAAAGGCTGACTAGTTTTAATATTGTGCCGTTGAAACTATTTTGTTAATTCTGTTGCAAATGTTTAGTGTAAGGGTCATGGATGTATGTATAGGTATGTGTATGATACTATCGAAATATGTATTTCGATGGTGTACTATATTTAGAGAAATTTACTTAAAAATCTGCCTTATTATGCAGATTTTATAAGTACATTTATGTATAGTCGACTTTGTCATTGGCACAGAATAGATAATAGTACTGTCATTGGTAACACTTTGACCTTGAGCTGCAGTCAGACTGGTATGGTGTTTCAATAGAAAACGAAGCCAGCTTACACTGGTTTTGTTACCATTGACGTGTGATTTCTGAAAGATTCATATTATTATAAAATATCTTAAAGATTGTATAAAATAATACCTACTTACACACATCAAAAAAAGTTTACGATCACAATCACTTTGAAAAATCGAAATCTTTTTTGTTACGGTAGATTATATTGTGATTTCTTCTTCTTTTTAGATTATTTATTTAAAAATATAGATATAGAATCAAACAGTGTATTTCTATTTATAGAAAACACACAACAAAGATTTTATCTTGTTATAGTTCAATTTAAAAAAAAAAAACAGCAGAAGTATGCTAGTGATCACAAACTTTTTTTGATGTATGTACATAGACTTTCAGAACAGTTATGTGATAGTTTTATGTGAGTGATATGTTGCATAGGTATATTATTATGTTATGTTACCTAATACTAGTAAGGTACACCACCGTATGTTCGAATTTGTAATTCGAGTTCGAAATTGTTCTACTAAAAAAAATAACTCAAAAACTATATTTTACTATGCATGGACCTATGGTGCCTCTCTTTCCTTGGCGGTCATTCATACAACTTTACTATATTAGGTACAATGTTATCTATAATTATATCAAATATTGTTCTGCAGTAATAAAAAATCCGACCAGACTGAGTTATGTCTGTGTTGGCTCATCAAGGAGCATGGGCCGAAATCGGAAAATATCCGGTATAAACTGATTTAACTCTGCTTAGACATACTTTTGAGCTTTGTCGCGATTGAATTTCAATAATTTAGTTTAATAAATACCTACTACACTCAATGCAAATATTTCGTAGATAGCCGTATTAAAAGGAGCCAATTTTAGTCATTGGCTTTTATAAAATGAAAAACAATAATTATTACATTTATGGGAACGTGAAAAAAAGGTTAAATTATGTTTATATTTAAGCTCAGAGTAGGTAAGTTAAGTATGATGTTTCACACCCAAGATCTTAAGAGTTATAATATCTTTAACCATTTTGTAAGTCACATTGAACATCAAAAATATGTAAACACTAAACATTCACTGGTGAATATTAGAAGCGAGTTGATCTATTATTATTGTACCTGCTATGTGGAACACTACTCATGAACAAATGGCTAGTGGAGAAAAGATTTAATTATACAGGACGATTTTGAATTCATTGGCATCGTTTAGGACCACCCAGGAGACCATTCATTACTGCATTCTTTTTATTTTTATTATGAGACTACCTCACAAATATCGTACATTATAGTAGAAGTTTCATATTAAATATAAACAAAAGAAATGTAATTAGTGACATAGTCTAAAAATGTTCATATTCATAATAACTTTCATCCCCAGCAAGGATGCCAATGCCCCAAGTCAGACGGTACGGCTCGTCACTTCGAATTTCTGCAAGTACCTATCACAAAAAGGCTGCAGATCCAGGAATTGATAAAATGTAGTTTTATATAGAGTATTATTTTATCTGTAGCTATAATAAATATCAGCTTGTGGTAATAATTTCTTCCAGGCGATTCGCCTCTTTACTGTCTTACCAAAGATTCGATTAATTGCTTTGTACACATAGTAATAATATAAATAATTTGCTATTTTTGTAAACAACTTGTATTTATGTAAACTTTTAGGTAAAATTCACTGTGATAAGTAATAAAATAATGACTAATAACTATTTTGTTTCCTTTACCGACATAAAAGAAAAGAAATGAAAAAATCACAAGCCCCATTTCGAAAATTAATTATATTTAAATGAAATTAACAAACTGAATTAAATCGTCACAAGCTAAAAATATGTTGCATTAAATGCTATGTTGATTTTCTGTATTGTTTAAATATCTCCAACTCAATCGAAATGTATGTAAACTAAACAAATCAATAAAAACAACAGCTGAGTAAACACGAACAGTGGTTCCATCAGTTGGCACATTCAGATGTCCTCATCTACTGAGTCTGCCAGGACACGTTTAGAATGCCAGCTTCAGGGTAATTCCGTTGAATGTTGTCCAAGTTTAGGGTTGTTCGACATTAAGTTCAGGTGTCTTTCTTTTCACTATCGTTAACAGTTTTGGCTGGCGGCGGTGTGTCCTTCTCCTTCGCGAGACGCTGTTTACTGAACTTGCCCATGCCTGGCTGGTAGATGACGAGGCTTGGACGGTCCTGGTCAACAAAATGACATTCATTACAAGTCAAACTATTATCAGGACATAGAGAAGCAATTTATTTCAAGTTTCATTCTTACCTTATTCCTAATTCTCCTCTCCGTACGACGGTCATCACTTTCACTTTTCTCTTTCTCTTCTGACCCTTCTCTATCTGTTGATTTGCTTCGGTCGTCAAGAGAGTTTTGCCTTTTTAACACCAAGTCATCCTTGATAGGCAGTTCCCCAGAGTCCACACTGTTCCTCCTCATCTTTGACACACCCACCGACTTGGTGACAGTTTCGTCGTTGGAATCTTTAGTGCTATCATTGAGCTTTATTTTCTTTTCCATACCCTCTATGATTTTAGTCAAGTCATCAGTCTTTACCTGCGGCAGTTGAGTGAATGGTTTGATATCGTCGTGGTTTATCGATTTTTTGCTGTCTGATGACATGATTTTATTTATAGCTGATTGCTTGTCTGATTTAACAAATTCACTCTGTTTGATTCTCTCTTTCCTAGTGTCACTATATTTTTTACTCTTCTGTTCACGGGGTGACTCTTTGAACTTGTCGCGCTTATCTTTTTTATATCCCTTGTCAGAATCATCACCTTGATCGTCATCTCTTCCAGAATCCCTTTTCTCAGTATCAAGTTTCTTCTTCTTGTCACTTAAAACGTTAACTCCAGCCTTGCGTTGATCTTTATATGATTTAGATTCGAAAACTGTTCCATCTTTACTATCTGACTTCACCTGGTCGTCCCTAGCATCACTTGCTTTTTCTTTTTCCCACTCTCTGGATTTAATCTTTTTAACTTCGCCATCTCCTGTTTCTTCCTCCTGAAATACATAAAACATTTAATTAGTATCTTCTTTTTACACGTTAAATACTGAGTTATTCATTAGTATCGTCCAGTCCAGTCTTGCCATATCACCCATCGTATTACCCAGCAAATGGCATGTGGAGGTCAGATAATCAGACGGTCCGTGTAAAATATTGATACCGACCCTAGCATATTAGAAAAAAGGCTCGGCAGATGCTGATAATGAACTTTTAGGAACTGACAATTGTTAACGTAGTACCAACAATCACATTCTAGAAACGAATTTTCTGTCAAACTATGACTAAGGTAATCGTAACAATGACCTTATGTATAGCACTCGCTTTTCAAATAATAATGTACTTCCAAACATGACAACAAAAACTACAGTCAACCTAAACATACTGTGGAAATATTAAAATGATAACAACATTAACTACAATTAATTTCAATTAAATACTGGAACCTTCGAGCAAGTGTCACCAGCACTTTTCTGGCTTCCTTCTTGTGTTTCTTTTTTATCACAGACTTTACTAGAAGTTAGTGTGAATGTGTTGTGGGTTTTCGCAGATAGAGCCGGGAAGTGACTGTCCCAGTCAGAATCTGTACTTATGAACTCGTCAGAACCGTGACATTTCAGTTTCGATTTAGCAACACCACACTTTACTTTGCTCTTATGATATATTCTTTGCTCTCCATACCAAAAACTGTGATTATTATATTTGTTATAACAGTAATCTGTATTGTCATTAACGTTTTCGTCTTCCGACACATCGCCAGGTCGCTAGAGAAATATTAAAAAATAAAATGTAATGTAGTTTTCATGACTAAAATTCATCATGGCTCTGAATTGTAATTGAAAGACACACTTACGATATTTCAAAAATACTCATAAATAAACGAGATCCACCCTCACTTGCAATTACTTAAGGGGAAAAGGGTGTTTTTTTAATGCAGGATAGTCTTCGTATACCTTTACCGGCTTGCTAGAGCTAGTGAGAGAAAGGCGAGGGATGTATGTCAGACTAAATGCGTAAAAGATGAAGCTGGATTCGTTCTTTCGGATTATGAGGAAATTAAGGATAGGTGGAAGGAGTACTTTGAAAAACTGATGAATTAGGGGAATGACTGGAACAGTGTGTGAACTAGTAAATGAGGGGTTAGTGAGAAAGGTTAGTATGGATGAAGTGAGAATAGCAGTAAATGGAATCTAGGACCTATTATCTTAGGACCTGACGGTATACCAGTTGAAGTTTGGAAGTTACTACCGGTGGATGGATGAACATGGTTGGCTTTATTTTTCAATAAATTGTTGCTAGAAGAAGCCATACCTGAAGAATGGTGCAACAGTTAGCTGGTGCCCATCTTTAAAATAAAGGTGATGTGCTGGAGTGCAATAACTATAGAGGAATAAAGCTAACGGCGCATAGTATGAACGTTTGGGAGAAAGTTATTAAAAGACGACTGAGAGAAAAGAGTGAAATTTCACGAAATCAATTAGGTTTTATGCCTGGTCGGGGAACGACGGTTTTGCCATGTGCGAGAAATACAGAAGTGAGTACAAAATAGAGATGGGTAACTCAAGAGTGATAGATACAAAAGATATGAATCATTCCGTTTCAATCAATCTCTCTTCATATCATTTCGTATCCGAATGTATCAGTATATCTTTCTTTACACCTCACTCACTCGTCGGTCATCGCGACGGATAGCTTCGTTGCGCGTCTTTGGTTGAATGTCAAGCAAGCCTATTTAAGTTAAATTTAATTATTATTTTAAACTATAAAATCAAGTTCATTTTTCGAGTGCTTTTTTATCATTCATCCATCATATCAAATAAATCCGATACAAATCTAGAAAGAAACCGGAACAGCAGCCAAATAAATCAGGAAGATACATAATTATAACGATCAAGCAAAGTGCCTACTTATCAATCACTCTTACTGATTTATTGAATTGAGTTGAGCGAAGCGTGCCTGAGCAGCGCAGTGCAATGCGCTCAATGCGCTGCGTGTCGTGCGCGCCAGCGTGAGCTACTGATACATAAGGATATAAAGATATAAAAGAGTGATACATATCCCAGTGATCGAAAGATACATATCAATCTTTTCTTTTTAGTGATACATTTTGCCCATGTCTAGTACAAAAACTTGCACAACATGGTGTTTAGCGACCTCGAAAAGGCATACGATCGGGTCTTCGTGAGGTTTTGTGGAAAAGAAAGAGAAAGGTATGCCTGGGAAGTATGTGCAGTTTACCCAAGCCCGGTCTACAGCGGGCACTACCGGCAGCTTCAATGTGGCTGTCGGCCTCTTCTTGGTGTATGCTGTTACGATAGTGTTGGTTGCCGAGAGTGGCCTAGAGGTCCAGAACAGATTGGAGGTTTAGTGGCCAAGACTGGAGAATGTTGGCCTGAAAGTACGTAGGACCAAAACAGAATACTTATTCTGTGATTTCGGCGGTCTCTCCAGTCCTGTGCCCATAACTCTTGCCGGAACGCCCGTACCGATCTGTTCCGATTTTCGGTATCTCGGGTCGCTTGTCCAAAGGGATGGCGAAGAAGACCGAGAAGTGACGCACCGGATTAACTCAGGATGGATGAAATGACGACACGTCACTGGAACAACTTGTGACCCACGGGATTGCCCCTCAAGTTAAAGGGGAAAATATAATAACTCTGTGATTAGACCTGTCGTACTGTATGGATCGGAATGCTAGGCTTTGAATAAGATGGACGAAAAAAGATTGCATGTAGCGGAGATGAGAATGTTGAGGTGGATGTGTGGTGTGACAAGAATGGATAAGGTAAGGAACGAGTATATTAGAGGAAGCTTAAAAGTTGCGCCAATTACAGAAAAGTTGAAAGGGAATCGACTGTCTTCGTATGGTCATGTGATGAGGACGGATGAATCGCATGTGACCTATAAGAGTGATGAATATAAATGTTGATGGATGGAGAGGGAGAGGAAGACCAAACAAACGATTGTGTGAGGAATGATATGAAAGATAGAAAGGAGTAAATGCTATCATTTACTCCTTTATCTTTCATATGTGACGGTTGGCAGAGGAGAATGGAAGAAAAAAAAACCTGTTGCGCCGAACCCAAGTCAAATGGAACAAGGGCCAGAAGATGACAATGAGTCTTCGTATACAATATCACCTGTAGTTTTACTCATCCTAGAAACTACTTCATGTTCTAAATTCTATTCTAATATTTTCACCCATTAAAACATGTTAGAATAACAGACATCTAAACTTTGTTGCAGTGTAGTCAAATTACCTTTATAGGACTCTCTTTGGTTTTCCTCTCAATTCTCATTTTCCTCTTGTCATTCTCTCTCCTGCGTCGCTCATCTCTGCCTCGCTTGTCTTGTTTGCGGGCAGCAAGGTACTCTAGCAAAGGAGTTGACTGCACTTTCTTGTCATTTGCTGTAACAAAATCAAACAATAACTAGAATAGTGTGCTTGCTTGAGTGTTTGTGCTGGTTATCGATCTTTGGAGCATTGGTAACATAGATTTGTTACAAAACTGAACTAACTGGTACAGAAAAATGTTGTTAATGACAAATAATAGGAAACGTAGTGGACCACCAGGTACCACCAGTCTATGTTCTTGCCAGGGTTAACTTAACATTATCGAAGTTAGTTGGGTAAAGTCTGAATAATCACTAAAATAATTAAATTTGCAGTACTAGCCTTCTTTTACTGGCGCTTGATGCAACCAATTTTTACTACAGGATTAAGATTAACATAAATGTTAATTTAGATTAACTCTCTTCAAATGAAATATTTAAATAAAGATTTTTTATTAACATAATACTCACAATCGTTTACAGGATAAGAATACTCAAGTTTAGGTTGATTTTCAGTCTCTGGATCTTTTTTGAGTCCTTCAACAAAGTCCTGAAAGATTGGGTCACTTTCTATTGTGCCACACTTTGGATCTTTCTTCTTCTTCTTTTTAGGGATCCTCTGGAAAGGAGCATATTCCACAATCCCGACATATTCTAGTCCTACAACATACAACATTTCAAATAGTAGTACAATTAAATAAAACTACTGAGCAACATGATATTGGATGGGTTTAATAGCCGGCCTAACTTCCGCCATTTTAATTCTTTGGGTCCACAACCACAATATTAATTTATTTAGCTGTTATTACAGAAGGCACATTTTACATTACTTATACAAATATCTATCACAAATTAAATTAACCACTGAATACCCCCTTTATCTTTAAAGTTTATTTAATCCATCCTAAGATTGTCTAGAAGATATTGCTTTCAGTGATAAGATCGCCATTGTACTATTTTTTTATAAAGTGCATTTAATTTCCCCATTTTAAGAAATTGTATAATTATCACTTGCTTCGGTGAAGGAAAACATCATGAGGAAACCAGCATGCCTGAGAGATATTTCTCGACAGCAACCGAAGTCAAAGGCTCATGGGTGGTATACAATTTTGACACCAGGCTAGGCACTAACCACACGATAAAGAAGAATTCTAAGAAAGCCAAAAAACTTGTTAATTTGAATGCTACACACTTTTTCACATTATTTGAATAAGATGGAGCAGAATGGCGAAAACGTATGACAGCATGTATATGTAAGCAGTTGTTCCGGATTTGGTAGTCTGTTAATGCACTCTATAAATAATTTCTTTCTATGAGGGGTTTTTATAAAAAGAAAGCATGCATTTAAACTCACATTTAGACTAAATTAAAATTATGCTTTGTGTTCAGTCAAGAATGAAATTATACATTTCAATGGTTTGGAACTTGTTTGCATACAATTAGCTAACTTTCTCTTTACTCAATTTTACGTAATTTTAAATTAACATAGTACAATTTATCAGAAGCTGACTTATCACACAGTTAGATAGAAAAACAACAACCCAACCATGAATAACAAGTAACTCAATCATAATAGTAGTTGTTTGCATTCACATTTCACCATCACTTGACACCATTCTAAAAGTTTCTCACCTTTTTCATCAAGAAATACGTATCCATCAAATTTATCTCTAAATAGGTAAATATCGTCAACATTAACGAAGTTTATGTAAGCTCTGGAATATAGGTTATTGCCAAGCGAAGGATCTGGCTTGGCAAAATAAAAATGGTCATGATCAGGTATTGGTGAGACCTGCTCCAAGAATGCTTCCTCAGTCATACTAGGCGGTAGCCGCCGAAGAATTATCTGAAACAATTACAACCTCATTTAATTTCGGTTGTGGTAAACGATAATTTATTTACAGACAACAATTTCCAATAAAAGCAAACAGTCACTTTAGTCAGCGGCCGTTGGGTTTTCGTTTTCTTGTCCTTGTTCTTATTAACATATGCTTTACTGCCCGAGTCTGATTGTGAGTCTTTCGCATCTTGATCTTCAGTCATTATACAATTTAATTGATATTCCTCAACTTTTATGGCAATCTCTCAACATTATCGAAAAACCGAAACCGTGTGTCGTGTGTAATTTTTTTGACATTTACTTGACAGCGGTAGTTTCCATGTTTTTTTTTAAATTTGTGTCAAATATAAAGCAGAAGTATTTTCATTCAGTTTTAATCGTTTAATTTTTGATTGAAGATTACAATCGAATAACAAAAATCCAGTAAAGAAATAGTCAAACTTCAAAGTCTATTTTTCAAGGTGATTGTTCTACTCTTAATTCAAACTCATAAATCTAAATATCAAACTTTTATGTAGAGTTTTACAGGTTGTAAACTTCAGCTCTGATTTTGTACCTGACAGACACTAATGCTGGGGCTACACTATTGTGATAACGCGAACATATGCGTAGTTGCGACCATGGTTGCGACACGTCTGGCCAAAGAATTCGTCCTATCACGAATCATTTTCGTGAATACGAATGCCCTTCGCGCCACAGTCGGTAAAAGCCGCACATCAAAGGGTTTTGTCGCGACAGTACAGACAGCGTTGTGAAGTTTTCGATGATGTGGCCAAGCATTTCGTCATGGATCGAACATGAACTTTTATTCGTGACAACGCGAACACGAATCGTATCGCGATACTGTAGCCCCAGCCTAAGAGTTTAGTTATGTATTCTGTAAAAGGCTGACTGTTGACAACATTACGTTCAACATGAATTAAAAAAAAAAAAACAAATGTCAAAATAAATTTTAGGTTATTTCTGGTGTTTTCTCTATAAAAATTGTTGAAAATTGAAATAAACATAATAAACACACTAAGAAGACTGTTTAGCTAATGTTTTATTTAAATAAATCTGTGCACAAACTTAGCGGCATTATGTTTTCCACAGTAAGACTATCAAGACAAATAAGAAGAACCAGTTCTTTCATTAATTCAAGAACATATTGTAGCCCTACAGGTACAATTAAAGAAGAACCGGGAGTTTCTACTAATGTGGCTGCCGGTAAAGTTAGCGGTTTTGCTAAGGCCTTTGAAAAACAATCACAGATGCTGGACACTGAGGACAAAGAGCAAAACTTTACATTTGCTTCATTATTGCGGCACTCTAAATTGATGGATGTGAGTTGACCTATAAATATTGCTTTAGAGCTTCCGAATTCCCGACTGAAATGCCTTCTAGAGCTTTACTGCACAAAGGGAGCTTAAAGTTTAATTTCTAAAAGCAACTGTCAGTTTAAAGTTCTTATATAAGTACTTATTGTTTTTTTTCAGCTTGGCGACCCTACCAACAAAGTGGTAATTGGTAAAATATTCCATGTAGTTGAGGATGACCTGTATATTGACTTTGGATGGAAGTTCCACTGCGTTTGCACCCGTCCTACTGTCCGAGGCGACGAATATGTAAGAGGAGCTAGAGTAAGAATACAAATTAAAGATTTAGAGTTATCTTCTCGGTTTCTTGGCTCCACCACAGACCTCACCCTGTTGGAAGCAGACTGCAAGCTCTTAGGAATAATATCTACTCCAGTTAGAGCTACCGCCGTAAGTGAAAAGTAATGTTATTTAGTATTTTAGTAAGTAGTTGTAATAGTAATAAATAATGTTGTTCAAACACTGTTGTTTGCTTTTAGCATTCTTAATGTAAAATGGTAGTTAGCATAGTCTACAAATTTTCTGTCCTCAAATTACATCTATTTTAATTTCTGCATTTATTTATTTGATATTTAAAAAATCTAATCTGGTAAAACTCTGGCTAAACATGTCAGTATTCAAATATCTACTTCTGCTACAATGCCACACCAACCTGGTCATAATTATTGATTAAATATCCGCTGGCGTCAGCACATTGTATTGGCACTTAGGACAAGTGCTGTGATAACTAATGGTCGTCTAACGAACTTGAGTGTTGACAGCACTAGATAGTGATAAGTGATGATCATCTATGTAATTCTCACAATCATCTGGACTTTGTCCAACACACCAATAACAACACATGATTTAAGTCAACAATTTATTTAATTGACAAACATTTGGACAACATCAATAATAGCGTAGAATAGCTCTATTTATTGTCAGAATATAAGTAATTACTTATATTTAATATTAGTAATTATAACATTTTAACATTCCCGTTTCAAAGTATGTATTATTTTTTTAGATTATAAATTTGTTTTTTATAATATATGCAGGTACTATTATTTATGAAGAATATATTATAATTGATTCTGGAACAGTAACTTTGTCATTATTATAAATGGAATGTTAAAAATACAATGTTTGGGAGGATTGTTTCCAAGAATCAGATGCTTATAGATGAACTACGAATGGAGAGATTAACACTGAGATACTGTAGTAAATTAAATATGGTAAATTAGTAAATAGGTATTCTAATATTTTTATCAAATAAATGTAGGTATCTAAAACCAGACTACCTACACACTACCACCTCATCAGTAACATTGGAACTAAGAAAGTGAGTTTACCTTGCTTACTTTCTAATATTACAATATATTATTGTGATATTACAATAGGAGGTGTTGTAGTAATACAATTTTAGCAGTAACTAATAAGCTATCTTCTCAATAAACGTTAGTTTGTTTCTCTCAGCATCTCTCCCTTATATTGATTCACTTTCAAGATGTTTCCTTGTGCATTCAAGTAATTTTAATATCACACCTTTGAGCTTAGTGCTTCAATACCTTGTCAAAGCTCACCGCAATATCAATACCCCAAAATATGAACTCTCATCAGTAAAATGTACCCGTTTCTGTAAATATTGATACAAAATACTAATAACCTGTTATTAGGGTATTTTTGCGAACAATAGTGTAAGTACATCTAAAGTTTACACGAATATTCACGAGAAAAGCTGTCCAAACGTGAAATGCATTTTTTTCTACTTAAATATAAGATTGGTACCTACAGTAGTATGTACCCATACAGGGTGTAAACAGACCCTTCACGGACCCGTCAACCAAGCATTCTGTACATCAAATTATGTAACTCTACTCTACGCAAAAAATATTGTCGGGAAATAATTTTTTTTTGGATGAAAAATCACATTTTACTGTAAAACTCAATGTAACGCACTCAAAACATACATGCTGATGGGCGCATCTAATAGTAAACGGGTTATGGAAGTATTTAAAGTAATAAAGCTATGACCTTATAGATAAAACTTGTGAAAAAGTTGGAACTTTGACCTCCGATATCTCCGTAACTATTAGGTTCCTGCTCTCAAAACGGTGAAGGAAAACATCGTGAGGAAACCGGCATGTTCTAGAAGCAAAAATTCGAAGACATGTGACATCTACCAACCCGCACTGGGCCCGCGTGGTGGATTTATAGCCCATTCCCTCTCATTGAGGAGGCCGTGTCCCAGCAGTGGGAACATTATAGGCTGATGATGATGATGATGATAATTAGGTTCCCAGGTATGGTCCTGAACAAAAAAATGATCGCAAGGACGGGGAGAACAAGTGCCTTTCGTCTTCGTTAAGGGTCTATTTACACTCTTTATGACACGAGAACAAACCTAAACAAGTAGATAGTCAACTCGTCATTTTCTCTAAGATTAACTCCGCAACGTGCAGAACATGTCCACTACATTAAGATCTATTAGTAGTAGTTCGTGTTAATATCTTTTTTTCGATACATTTACGTAATCATACATGGCACATAAACGCCACACGATGCGGAGTCACCTTCAAAAGTAATTTAGTGACGTTTTTATAGTCACGAGATCATCTCATCACATCATCCCAGTCGTTGAGATTCTACTGCACTTTATCACCGTTCCTGGAGACGATCTCCTGGATGCTTGGATCTTTGACAGCGTCGTTGGCGTCTGGTTTAACTTCCAATATGTCGTCGACAGTAGATGGTGCCACTTCTGCGGCTTTATCACTAGGATGTGTGTGCTCCCATTCTTTCAAGTACTGAACGACGGCGGTGTGCCCGAAGGTCTCGGCCTCGTTGAGCGGGCGGCTGCCCCAGCGGTCGCGAGGGTCGTGCGGGACTCCGCACTGAGCGAGAAGGAAGTCCACGCAGGAGAGGTGGCCCTCTGCCGCCGCCAGGTGCAACGCCGTACGTCCGTCGTAGTCCGACAGAGTCATGTCCATACCAGAGAGGTGGTGCCTGACAAATAAGAACATTTTACGGATTTATTAATCTGTCTGAAGGTATAATAAAAGTCACGTTGCGAAGGGCTACTTTTGCGTTTTGCAATACCTGATGAAATGATGATAATTTATTTACACTAGCACCGTGTTAATTGTGATCCAAGTCGTTAAGCATTACCTACTTAAGGAACAGCGCTTGAGGTACGTAGGTACTATTAATAGACCCATTAAGCACAATAAAAGCATAGGTGAGTACTGAGTACACTAGATAAGCTGGTACTGTACTAACTGGTACTTGTCGAAAGCTATTTATTAGATAGAGTTCACCGTTACGGGAAGAAGTGTCGGGTCAGACCTTTGGCTGTTAAACAATAATATTTTTATCAACAAAAAATCCCCAGGACATAAATAAAACTATTTATAAAATATTAATTCCCACCTTCGGAGAGCGCTGAGATCTCCACTCGCGGCAGAGAACAAGAGATTGACGATGTTGAGACCAGTAGACTCGAATTTGTACCGTCGAGGGTCTTTCTTGTGACTCGCGTACCGGATATTATCGTACTTGTGGAAGTTGAACCTATTGATCATGTCCTGAAACAATATAAATGCGGGTTCAATGAAATAACCTAGAGCTTAGTACATAGGTACTTAGGTACTTCAATTAGGTATAGAAAATAACACTAGACTGGCTTACATCACAAAATTGCAATCCTCGGCAGCTGTTTCCGAGGGGGTCCAACGGCGGCGACCATGTGCAAATGCCCATAACATTGGGAACTACTATGAGCATGGCGCCTGAAACTCCGGACTTTGCCGGAAGTCCCACTTTGAACGCAAACTGTCCCGAGTAGTCGTACATTCCGCAGCTATGCATCAGGGAGAGCACGTTGCGCACCGAGTCTGGCCGTAGAACTTTTTCGTCAGTGATAGGACAGATGCCTCCATTTGCTAGTGTAGCGGCCATGATTGACATAATGTCGCAGTTAGCTTCCATTGAGCAGCACTGTAATCAAGGAGATAAACAATAAATTAAACTATTTTTATAAAACTTTGAAAGATAATTAAGTCACTACAGGAAACAACCACGAACATACCTGGAAATAGAAATCCATACATTCTCTGAAATTAGTTTTTTCTGGGTAACATTTATGCTCTCTCATGTAGAAGCCAAGTGCATAGTTTCTGTCGGCAGCTTCGCGTTCAGATAAAAATACGGCGTTGTTAAAGCCCAGTGTTTCGTTGCCAGCAAGCCGGCTGAAGAATGACATGACATAATCAAACTTTTCAGCGAGTGTCATCTCGGGCCTGTCCAAGGTCTTCAGTAATGAGCACACTAATATTGCTCCTGCATTGATCATAGGATTGTGCGGCTTCACTGTAAAAATGAGACAAATAATATATACGATACGCTCGGGCGAACGTTGGTAGTTGTTATTGTTGATCTAATTGTTTATGCATGTCCTGTTGATCACGCTATAGACTCACAAACACAATAACAAATAGTATCGCAGGTGTAGGCGTTGTTGATACATACTGTTATAGTCTAGAACGAGTTCATTGAAGTTACGGCCGCTGGGCTCGGTGCCAATATATTTGTGGACCGTGTCGGGCCCCAGAGTTTCCAGTGCCATCGCGTATGTCAGTGGTTTGCTGCACGACTGCAGAGTGAATGGGACCGTCACGTCACCTACACAAAATGTAGCACATGGTTAGGATCCTTATCAGTCACACACAATCAATAAAATAACTAGGTACTTATCGTTATTTAGTCTTACCGATAGAAAATCGCTGACCATCAATTGTGCAAATGCTCACTCCCCAGTTTTCCGAGCTGGCCTTAGCGAGCTGTGGTATGTAACTAGCCACTTTACCGTCTGAGTTACTTTTAGCAGCCCAGTACATCTCTTCTACGTCTTTAATAAAGTCTTGAAAGTCTGGAATCACAAATTGACTGCGGAATGCCCTCGTTATCAGAACAATATTGGGCGATATCACTTCTTTGAATGTCTTCCTGTCTAGTTTCAGTGTCTCCGGTGACCCGCCTTCGAAATTTGACTCTTTGTGCACTTTGTACAAATTGTGCATTACTTCTTTTACGCGAGAGTCATTTTTCCTGATGCCAGTAGTCCTCAAGGCCTGAAAGAAAACACAAAGCTATGTTAGTATCGGAAGAAAGTTGATACAAATAAATAAATTAAACTTAAAAAGCTAGATAAAAAGGCAAAACTTACGGCCAAAAACTTTCCAACGGGAAGGAGGCCTGTGTCTTCATTTTTGAACATGTCAAACAGTACATCGTCGGAGTTCTTGTGCGGCCCTTCGCGAACCCTGCAGGTCAACATGCTCTTTAACATTACATGCTATTTCGAGTATCTGCGAAAAAGTCTGCGTAGAGCTACTGGTATTCAACAGCAACACTATACTACACCTACTTACGTAATGATGGAAAAAAATATTATGAGCAAGGTACTAACCTTACTCATAATATTTTTTTCGTATGAGGCGGTAGGTTTACTAGGTCGGTTTCTAGGCAAGAGAGCCAGGTAACAGCCTAGATGTGTGCTATCCATGCCTACCATTATACATACCTACCAAGTAGGTATATCTATGGGAAATCTGGTGGAAGTAGTTTTATTAATAAGGACCTACAACTAATAATTATGGCACCACTTCATAAGCTGCGATCAAATTGTCACGGCTTGTAAAATCGTGTGCAGTGTAGATATTGTAATAGACGCGATTGTTCACGAGTATGCAATTAGCACAATATTGCTAATAGAGCAATAATGTATATTGAACAAATATTGTGTTACTGGTAACGTACACCAACGCCTCCGCGTGACGTCACGAACTATTAATATCAGAAGCGTGTTACGTAGGCCGCGGGTGTGTCTCCGGCGAACACACCACACTTCGTGACAAAACTGTTTATCGTCACCTGACGGTGGTATATTTAGACACGAGAATGCCAAGAAAAACAAGCAACTGCTGCAAAAATTTGGTAACTACTACGACGAAAGCCATGACAGCAATTAATTTATTATAGATAGCCAAAACAAATGCAATAAAAATTCAAAACAATCAACATTACGTACGTGTATCAACATTATTATTAGAGATAAAAAATACCCAGATTTATATGTAGCTATTAGGTTAATCTCTATGTCCATATATTATTTGGGTTGGAACGTAATTTATTAGGTTGTTTAGGTAGATTTCAGTGCTTATGTGGCCGCTTATACGGGGTGGAAGGCAGATCGACGTACAAACGGTTATTAAAAGCAAAAGCAATTAAAAAAATAATCTGCTCTTTTCTACAAAAGTGCAATACCTTCACGGTCAAAATGTGTGGAATAGCAGATTATTTTTAAATTACCGATGAAAAATTTGTATGTGGCCGTTTGGAGTTCACTGAATAGGTAGGTACGTGGTACCGTTTCTGCGTCGATGCCTTCCACCCTGTTAGATAATCCTTAGCTGAGACCTACTTCGGATATTTCATAGACACTATGGCTACGCGTTCTAGTTCCTTGGGTGCCCAGTGCCCACTACAATCAAGCATTATCAAACTAAGAAGCAAAACCAATTCAAAAAAATCAATGACAATCTTGATCGTAAGATAAAACCAAATAGAGGTGCTCGAAAATATTATCAAATAACTGCGATAAAAATAAGCAAAGATCAAAATTGGGAACTTGTAGCATTAACTACAAATCATATTGATCCATGCAACACACTGGCAGGGTAGGCAGATGCCTCAGTACTCACGCTACGGGGTCGATGTTATGCACGAACGAGTACTCTCTGATTTTGCTGCTGCCATGTAACGTGAACAAACACAAATGTGAATACCTTATCAGAGTAACGTGAACTTGACCGTTAAATGTAAAGCAAACTGTGACAGTCGTCTGTCTCGTCACCAGACACAAAATGACGTTGCAGGTTTTACAGATTATCAAATAGGAATTTCACGTCTGTCGATTTCTCGTGTAGGTAATATTGCATTATCAACTGTCACAAGTTACGATACGTCTCACATAATGTTGCATAACTCAACACATGATTGTGGAAAGGCTAATTATTTATTTGTAGCAATTGTACCCACTATAGATACTGACTCTACTATATCGAAGTGTTCCCGGTTTCTAATGTCAGGGGTGAATTGAACAAGTACCGGCGCCGCCGCCGCCGCGCCGGCCTGTTTAATACAGATCAATAGGAGTTGATGTGGGTTATTTAACAGCAATTTATTTCCAATGAACGTGTGTGTATCGACACTATTTCTGCATTGATTCACAATAATAAGAAATGCATGCGTACCTCAGGTCTAGGGACTGGACTGAATAGAAGTGCGGTGCAGAATTGCGCCATTTCTGAAAACATAAAATAATTGTTTTAGACAGAGTTACTCTTGACGGCTTTATACCAGATTTCCACAAACAGAGACAGACACAAAGGTTCCCTCTGTCACCGCGGAAGTATGAACAACACAAGGAAAGGACACTCACTTCACGTTTTGCTATAACATAGTTTGGTCTCACTTGACTATAGTGGCGATAGCAGGTGCATATCGAGTGGTTGGGTTTGGCGAGAGGGCGTGCGGCCGCGAGCCGGCACAGCTGTCGGGTGCTCATGGCGACGCGAGACGGGCTGTGACACTACTTCCGAAGTCCCAACGCAGACGTATTCCCTGCGGCGATGGCGGACGAGCTGCGGCGGCGTGCTTATGTCCGCTGGCGGAGCGCAGGCGCCAACTGACGGTTCCCCGCCCATCGCACCTCTCGCTATCTACTTGTGTTTACATTCAGTGTTTACATGACCGCTGACGCGTTACGTTAAATTGAATAATTCTGACAGTAGTAGCACCTGAGTCACGTTTTAACATAACAATATGTACATAAATCTACGTATGGGGAAGGCCCATGCTTCACATAACCATGTCTGTTAAATTTATGAAGGATCTCGTTATAACATCAGAATACACACATACAACCATACAACTAAGATAATTATTTAAAAATGGCAAAGATCACGAAAGTTATCAAGTTTTAATAACCATAATTTCAGCTGGTTCAAATGTGTCATTGATTTATTTATTCATTCATTTAACCAGTACTGCCTAGATATTTAATAAGAAAAACACAGCTTTATAAACTACCTTTGTTGCATCTATATAGACGTAATTAATATAACTGTAGGTTCGATGTCCTATCTTGAAATCGATTGCATTCATACGCTATTTCTACGAAGTAATCGGCTTAATGCTCCATAGCAACGAATAGCGAATCAATACGGTGTCTGGACTCCGGTTCGAGGTGTAGTTAAATTCAGGGAAATCCGTAGCAGTACGTAGCATTCTCGTAGCAGCCAAAGACATTCAAATATTTACAAGGACATTAAAAGTTTGTGATTATGTAACACTAGCTTATGCAAGCGGCTTTGCCCGCTTGAAGTTTGATAATTGTCCCCATGTGATCCCAGTGGTAACTGGGATAAAAAGTACTATGTGATAATCCAGGTTATAAACTATCTGTGTGCTAAATTTCATCAAAATCCGTTGAGTAGTTTTTGCGTGAAAGAGTAACAAACATACACACTTTCGCATTTATAATATTAGTGTGATTTCAAATTTATGCTTAATGTAGGATGGTCTGTGGTGCGATAAAATGCATGAAAACGAAAAGTAAGAGATAAGTTTTTAAACACTTAATATCACGCATATATAAATAGTTCAACTGCTTCGCTGGTCTAGATTCTAGAAATTTTGAGTAGCTAGACTGGATGTCATAATAAGTCATTTTGAGTAGCTAGACTGGATGTCATAATAAGTCGGTCGGACAAGCTATAATATTGAGTTTCAAATTAGAATAACAATAGTATTTGTGCCCGGCTAATGGGATAGATAGGTCTCGCCCTTTATCACATAGGACCTAAATACACCTAACTGACAAATTTCGGCTGTACTGCGCATACCTACTCATCTTTCTCACTTTTTGTGGAATACACACGTGATGAAATAGTAATATGTACATATTTGCAATAGTAAAGTGTTTTATTAAGTACCTAGTCTTAATTATATCCCTGAGTAAGGACAGTAAAAAATCATAGAAAAATACTGGCTACTACAAGCCAAACTAGGTATTTGCCTATAGGTACCTTTATTATCTTGATCGATGACTCTAAAATTTCTATTTGAATTTCCTGTCACCAGGAAAGCAGCGTTGCAGCGGGTCACTTTCTGAAGTCTGCCAGGAGTGCCAGGCCTTCAGTTAATTTAACAGCAAATCCGCTGCAATCACTGCAACGATCCTTCTGCTTGTCGTGGTCTTTTTAAATTACCAATTTATAGGGGGTTTTTACCCAGGTAGATAATTGGCAGACTCATACTAGGTAGTACGGGATTCCCATTGCAAGTAGGGAGTAAAATACCTTGAAGAAGCTCTGAGTCTTCAGCTCAGCTCGTGACCGTGGGCCTCGAACACAGAACTTATTTTGGCCTTTGTTTCGTATAAATAAAACATCACACCTGTAATCCCACAAGAATTGGGCAGAGGTAAAAACCACTTCCATATCACGCCAGTTATGTTTAAATCCCATAAGTTAGGAGCAGTGGCGTAGCTAGTCCTTGTGGGGCCCTGTATAATTTTTTTTTGGGGCCCCTTTTTCACCCGAGTGCGGCGAAGGAGAAAATAACAAATTATTTTTGCAAAACTAAGAAAATAGCACCCTGGCTTGCATCGATTTGGCTGTCAGTCATTTTACTATGAGAATGTGTGAGCGAGCAAAGTGGTACAACAACGTTATGACTTATGAAGAGCTAAAATAGAAAATTACAGCATCCTGAAAGGGATTAAATTTTCATCGAAAAGCGAGCGAAGCGAGCTTGAAAATTTGGTGCTTTCTGTACCACGACTGGTGAAGCCTTCATCAAAGAGCGAGCGAAGTGAGCTCGAAAAATTGGAGCTTTCTGGACCGCGATAAGTTATATTTTCATTTTATCTTTTATCAAGAAGAATATTTGAGGTTGGGAAAAGATTTTGTGACTTTTTTCCTCATCAGGGGCCCTTGGGCCCGTATCATTGATACGGGTGATATGGCCCTATATATATAGATATAGCTATGCCCCTGGTTAGGAGTTATGTATAATCATTAAGAAACCACGACGAGTGCTCCCCATCGATTCACATAGTAAAATCAGACACAATTTTACAAATCTGACAAATAATGTGAATTTCTAAACAAAGATTACAGTTACGTGTATTATTTTAAATTTTACATACATAGCTATAAGTAGGTATCTACTTATTAATATAATATGGACGTGTACGCTTATTCTGAAATAATGATTTTAAATTTCAATCCTCCGATGTATTTTTGAAACGGACTCGTTCATTCATTCAGATTATTATAATCAACCGGCAAACAACAACGAAATCTGTTGTGTCTGGCCCAATTTAAAAATAGTATTTCAGTATTTATTTATGCATTCATATTCTCAAAGTAGGTATTATAATAAACAAGCGGACGTCACGCGGTTTCACCCGCGTAGTTCTCGTTCTATTCTATGTTACTCGCTGATAATGTACCTAGCTATCCATTACTGAGAGATTTTTTCTAATCGGTCCAGTAGTTTTTAAGTTTATTCGTTACATACAAAAATACAAATCTAAATAATAATAAGTATAGATTGTTGGAATCGATCACATTATCTACCTTACTCTTAGAAGCTTATTGGAAGCTTTTTTCAGGGCCTTTATGCTATTAATATAAGTTAAAATAATTATTGTAACATATTGTGGGCAATAGATTATCGATGAAATGTTTGATTGTCTTTCTATTTTCAATGACAGTCTAGTTTTATGTAACCGTGTTTATGAACTAACTGGAAACATAAATACTTTACGATAATGAAAGAATGAGGAATAGCTGATTTTTGATGAGAATGAGGAAATTAAAAAAAAAGTTGTAATCACCTCAAAACCATTATCACATTCCATCACGAATTCTTGAAAGCCACTGTTATACAAGTACCGCATACCAGAGTCGCGGGAGAGTCGCGAGGGATGTGCACGCGCAGGGTCTTGCGCGAACTGAGCCGAATATCTTGCGAAATGTCCGACACTTCCGCGCGCGACGCACTGAGCCATCCTCGTTCTGCCGTTTATAAATATACTACAACTCGGAGTGCCAAATTAGTTATAGAAGGCAACACAGTCGCATTATATTTAGTTCACACTATAAATCGGAAGAATTACAAAGTAAGGATTTGTATTTTTCTAACGTCTCATTATGTCTAGAAGATTTATTTTCATCGCCTTGTCATTTCTATAAAAAACAGTGGAAAAGACTTAATAGGAAAACTAATAATTTATTTTTGTCTCAAATTAGTTCGTCTATTATTTTCTAATAAAACCAATAAAAACAATTCAGCGTCAGATATCTACACACATCAAAAGTATCTAGGGATCAACATATATTTTTGCAATAACTTTTCTCCTGATTGATATTAATTAAAATTTTCTTTAAGGATTCATCAAATAAAGTGTTTTCGTTTGTCACAGTAACGATAAACCAAGTCACCTTTGCATTAATAAAGAAATTTGCCATTTTCCTAATAAAGGGATTTTTGACATTTGAACCACTAACATTAAAGTTCGAAAAAAAGACTGAAATAACAGTTTTCTTTAAAATTTTATTGGGTAACTTAAACAATTAATAATCCGTGTTTCTACCGCGAACACTAACAACACAAGAACATCGGTTTGGCATACTCAAAATGAGTTCATCCAAATCACGCTGTGGAATGGCCGCCCATGTTCGTTGCAACAACAAAAAAAGGTCTTCTTGCGACTGGATACCCTCCATATTCGGCAGAGCTCTTCTCTGTAGCATATCCCATGCATGCTCAATCGGGTTCAAGTCTGGCGACTGAGCAGGCCAGGGCAGGACATTGATGTTAGCTGCGGCGAGAGTCTGTCTTACAACTCTTGCGGTGTGCGGTCGTGCATTATCATGCATTAACTGAAATAAGGGACCGATTTGCACTTGTAGAGGAACGATGACGTCTGATACAATCGTCTCAGCATAAATTTGAGCGTTGAGGTTGCCTCTGATCCAAATCAACTCAGTTCTTCCGCCGATCCAAATACCCGCCCATACCATGATGGTTCCACCACTATAAGGATGGACTTCCTGGCAGGATTTTAATCGCTGTTGGCGTCCAGGGGTTCTCCAGTGTCGTATACGTCTTGTATCCGGTCTCATACCAAAACGAGACTCATCAGAAAAGCACACGAAACGCCATTGTTCTTCTGCCCAATTTCTGTGTTCAAGAGCCCATTGATATCGAATCCTACGATTGTGCATTGCTATAGGTGGTACCCGTAGCGGTCTTCGGGAATGAAGGTTCACTTCATGCAAGCGGTTTCTGACTGTTTGGTCGCTAATTAAGTTCCCTGAAGAGTGATGAAGCCTCACGGCTAACATCATGGCGGTTATTGTTGGAGCTCTTCGAGTTAAGATTTGAATGTATCGGTCTTGTCTCCGTGTGGTGCAGCGATACCGTCCTCCATGGCGCTCAGCCACGGTACCAGTGCTTCGGTAACGTGTCCAAAGTCGACTGATAACACTCTGACTTGTATTCAGAGCTAAAGCTACAGTACGTTGCCGGGAACCAGCTTCTATCATTCCCACGGCTCTGAGCATTTCTTCCCTGCTTAAATGACGTCGCCGCTCCATAATAACGTTGGTTTTAATCAGTAGTAGGGAAACAGTAGCACTAATAATGTCTTCAATGCGTTGTATGTTTTTATAGGGAAAATATTGACAGCTTATTTTCATCTTTTACTCGAATTTGATTGAGAGTTCCTGATTCAAATTATGAAATGCACCAAAAAGGATCCATATAAATTTATAAAATCATAAATTTATTACAAAGCCACATCTCAATCTCAAGAAATCCGCATAAAAATGCTTGATCCCTAGACATTTTTGATGTGTGTATAATACTTTCGTTACTGAGCGGTTACAGATAGGGCAAAGAAGCATTTACAGAAACGAAGAATCTCTTCCACGTACGGTACCTAGAGGTTCAGGTAGACCGTAATATATGTAATAATAATCGAAAATATGAAAGTAACTTCCACAGCGAAACTAAATATAAAGTTCATACTTAGTTTATTGTTTGTCTAGAATATCTGAATGATGCTTAAAATATATAAAGTGTAGACCGTACGTTGGTATATACTATTATTTATTATGTGACCGTACTTACCTATGCAGGATGACATTTTTATCACTTTCCAAAAAAAAAAAAAGGTATAATAGGTGAACGGAGTAGAAGCAAATGGCATACTTAGTTTTTCTTATTTTTTTTATTGCGAAAAAAAATCCAAAAAAATGGAATCGAATTTGAAATTCGATATTTTTCATTTCATTTTACAAAATTCTCTTAATTCTCTCGCTTAATTCTCTTTCTTTGTTCTAATATGAAAAGTTTACTTTAAATTTGTAACGTTTTTTGATGATGGATCAATTTTTTTCTAAGCTGTGGAAAAAAGAAAAAAACACTAGGTATGCCTTAGGCTTCTACTCCGTTCACCTAAAATACCCATTTTTTTTTGGAAAGTGATAAAGATGTCATCCGGTACACTAGGTATGATTACTTTAAATATGTTTAGTGTATTGAAATAGACTAATAAATAAATATAGGTAGGTATCTATGATAAGGTCAGTCGGTTTTATTTTTAGTAGTTTTTATTTGAACGACTTGATCGTCCTTTAACAAAGGTACACCTACACCTTCAGTTACTCTTTACAGTTCTTTCGTAGTTATTTTACCGATCAGTAACAATCCAAGGAACCTTATTGTAACAGGAATAATGATCACGTTGCGATTTTGACTAACTTGTCAGTGGCTGCAACCCAATGACAACCTTATCATCATCATTATCTTTTACTTTACAAATTCCTCATATGGTGCTCCTAGTTCCTACAGTGTGTCGAGCTTAGGAAGGGTTAGGACGTGGGCCCAACCCCAGCTAGCCACACTTCGTGAACACACTCCTAAATACAAACATTATTATTATTCAAATAGTTTAAGTAGGTAGTTCAAGAATTTACAAAATAAATAAGTAGTTAATATAACGTAACCCGGTTGACTGAAACAGCAACTAAATTGACGTAGGTTTTCAAAAACCGGGGTTGTTAAAATGTGCTACGAATTGCGTAGCAGTTTTACTACGTACTGCTACGCGCGTAGCTTTCAAATGTAGTACGGTCTGTTCGTAGCTGTTTGAGTGATTCTTACATAGAACCTTTTCACAAAAAAATTAAAACTTTTTGCAAAAGATAAAACCGACTTCTAAATAAAAATAAAAAAAAAACAAAAAGAAAAACACAAAAAAAATACATACACACGAACATATAACCTCCTCCTTTTTTGAAGTCGGTTAAAATATTATAATAACAAATTCTACACAATAATTATTTTATTGCCTTTTTACAAAAGTGACTTCGATGGGCCCCTCGTTTCTCAGCACGACATCGGCGATGATCCGAATATCATCCGGATGAGTAACTGGCTCCAGCTTGAACTCTCTCACCACCTCTGCCACGGCTACCTTCATCTCCATCATGGCGAACTTTTGACCTGTACGTACAATGAAGTTTTGTTTTATGTACTGACAATGTTAGTTGTTAATTTATATTTATGTTCAATATTTATCTTTCAAGCCTGAGATTTTACGAATATATGTATATGTTTTATTTGAGGTACAAAAAGCTGCAAAATTAACAATAATCACGTAAACAACAGAATCCTCTAACAGACAATTTTATTTCGGTCTATAATTCAGATTTAACGGTGATTTAGAAAGGACTATTAGTGTTTATTTTTAGCACAGTTATCGATGCCAGAACTCTTATCATTTACCTATGCAATTTCTGGGCCCAGCACTGAAGGGTATGTAGGCGTAGGGATGTCTTCCCGCACTGTTCTCGGGTAGGAACCTGTCGGGATCGAACTCCTCCGGGTTCTTGAATAAATCAGCGCGATGATGCATGTCAAAGATATTGATGTGGCAGAACGTTCCAGCCGGGATTAAATAATTACCTGGAATACAAAATACTAGCTTTTGATCATCAGTCTTAACAAAGGGTATCATGTTACCCAGAACTTTACTGGGTTGTGGAGGTCAGATAAGGCAGTCGGTCCATGTAAAATACTGATATTTAGATGCATCCGGTTAGACTGGAAGCCGAATCCAACATAGTTGGGAAAAGGCTAGGCAGATGATGTTGATAACGTGCTAGATTTTGCCCGAGACTTCGTTAGCGTCGAAGAAATTCATACCCTATGGCGCTCGGTAATAATGTAGCCCTCCAACAGAGTGAAATATTTTTTGCGAAATCGGATGAGCAGTTTCGGATATTACTTCCTACATACACATCAAAAAAATAGCGATCACTGAAAAATCGAAAACTTTTTTGTTACGGTAGATTATATTATGATTTCTTCGTCTTGTTATTATTTATTATTGTGCTTATTTTATAATTTTAAACAGGGTATTTCTATTTAAAGAAAACGCACAAATAAAGAATTTTCTTGATAAAGTTTAAGCATATGCTAGTGATCACAAACTTTTTTTGATGTGTTTACAAACTTTACCTCTTCGTAATATTAGAATAGATCTAGATCAGTTATGTAATGTAATGATATCGATAATAATATGGGTAAAGTATTCATTGGAAAGATATTATTTTGTTAATTAAGTAATCAATCGCATTATAACACGATAACCAGAACCATGCAAACTGATTAGATAAACATAATAATCGCTCGCAGCAACTGTGTACCTACGTGGTAATAGTTGGAACAAAACATCTAATTCTACGACTAAAATATTTGAAATTTTTAAAAATTTAGCACTCAAAAAAACATGGAGCCTCCATGTTATGTGTTGTTAAGGAAGCAGGTATTAAGAACAAAAGAACAATAGAAAAGTATACGAGTATATTATACTTACTCAGTGTGACTTCTTCATTCAAGTTTCGACTGATGAAATGCACTGGAGGGTACAGCCGCAGTGACTCCTTAATGCAGCGTTCCAAGTATTTCATCTTAGGCAAGTCGTCTATAGTGACAGGACGATTTAAATCATCACCAAAGATTTCCTTCGTTTCAGCAAAGATTTTTTCCTGTTTGAATCAACATTCATTTTAGAAATAGTTTTGACCCACTTGTAAACCAAAATTCGTATGTTCCAGTGAAGTAATTTTACAAATGGTTGTCGTATAATAATAATGTTTTAGTTTGGAGGCTTGTATCCGTCTCGAATTATTGTCATTACAATTTTTCGCGTACATCACGGAAAAAAAATAGTTACGTCCACTGGCGGTACTTGATCGTCTTGTGTAACTGTGTGCATATCATTGTCCCCGTCTCTGTTTTAAAAGGTTTTTTCAAAAAGTGGAAGCATTATAAAATGTGACCAACCTGTACGTCCTTGTGGTGAGCAAGGAGCATAAAGCAAAATGCCAATCCAGAAGCTGTAGTGTCATGCCCCTGCAAACAAAATGTAAACATGTTTACTATTTAACTGTAGTGTATAGTAAACAATACTACTGTTAATAGACAACAATAATTATAATCGGTCGACGACATTACGCACTTCGAACATAAACGTGTCCACTTCTTCTTGAACGCCAATGTCGTCGATCAATCCTTCGTTTTTTGCTGTTATTAATAAATCCAACATGGCTATCTTCTTCTTCTTCTTGTACACGTATGTATCATCATCTGCTACATTCTCCTCAGCTGTCTGTATTCCATATTTGTCTATGTATTCTGTTCTTTCCGCAATTACCTTCTTTGTGAAACCATGCACTAGTTTTAGGTAACCCTCCTGTTTTCTGCTCAGCGGCGTTAAATTGAATATGAAGTCAAAGAATAAAAATATTTTGATAAAACGTTGGTAGAATACGTATCCTAAATTGTAAATTGCATCTTTGTATGCATTTATATCTGATTTATTATAATCACTCAATTTGGTACCCATTGCGGTCTCTGAAATTAACAATACTTATTTTTTTAGAGGTGACGCGGACGTTTGTAAGTGCATTGTGCTGATTAGTGCAATAATTTATTAATTCAGTTTTATTAAAATCTGTTAATGATAATTTAAACTAACGACTTTGAGAATACAACACCGCACACACAGGACCGTTGCAAATCAAGTCGCATTAAAAAACCCTCGCATGCCTACGTGGGGTTATTTTGTATTTAATCATTAAAGCTTAAAACATTTTAGTTAACCCAAAATGGCAATAAAAACCCACGGTATGATGATGAAGATTCTTTGAGACTTTCTTGATAATGAAAGTGAAATACTTACCACATATAGAGCTAAGAGTAAATTCTGAGATAATAGGTACTACATCTACGGGCCGACCGGCCACTTGTTTGAGGCTGTCCACAAAGCGCTGACTATTGTCTTCAAGAATTTGACAAAATTGACGCAAAATGTTGAAATGGAACGTAGGCGTCAGAATTTTTCTTCTTTCTTGCCACTTTGAACCTTAGAAATTAAGATTGAATATGATTATCCTGATCCCATAATATTCATGTAGAAATATTCCAAAATAAACAAAACTGCATGCAGAACTAACCTTTGCTTACAAGAAGTCCATCTCTAAGCCAAGGTTTTAAAATCCTGTAGATTTCACTTTTTTCGTTATATTTCATATTTGAAACAATTGTCTGCAATAACACAGAAAAGTTAATTTAAAAAAAAACATAAAAATCACTTCCAAAATTATTTTTAAAACACACTGTTTACTTCAACATCTTCAGGATTGTAAACGTTCACGGCCGCCATGGGGTATAACCAAATTCTATATATTCCTGAATTTTCTTTAGCTAAGCTTCTTGCAAACTTTATAACTTCAACTGAAAAAATAAGACAGAAAAAAGTTAAGAATTTGTTACTGGTTAAATATGCAAGCCAAAAATGTTGAAGGTTCGAAGTTACCTGACGAGCGCATTATAGCCGGGGCATTCCCGAAAATGAAGGTGTCCTTCGGCCCGGGGAGTTTTCTAATTTTCCTAGCTCTTTCATTATAGTTGCAGAAAATGTGTAAGAAGCATAGAAATCCCGCAGTCAGAAACAAATACCAGAACATTTTGTCAACGTCTACACTGTCCACCGGAACACTTTGTACTAACGACACGACTTTATCGTTTATTGTGCCCACCTTCGACAAATCAATAGATAAGTATTATTGTAAAATAATCAAATCAAAATAAGGGCTACTTGGTTTTTTTACCAATTGATAAGTAGCAAAATATTTATGTTGCGATATCTAACCCCTTTGATGGTGTGCTTGAGACCAAAGGATAGCCAATTGAGACTAAAGGATTGCCAATGGGCTATTTTTTTTTTGCCGTTTAGTTTCAGTACATCAACGGCTTGATGTTTTGCAATAATTGCTATTTTGCATGAAGATAACTTATTTAAACGAAATCTTACGTTATATGCGACAAGTTGGAAGACACGCAGACACGATTACTGCAACTGCAGCCGTTACAATGATCCAAGGAAAAGTGGTCTGGCAGCCGCAATTTGAACCTGGACATTTTGAGAAGATCTTTCCAAAATGCTTGAAGTTTGCTCCAAGAGACGATGTTGCAAGAAGACTTGGTTCGAGTTGAGTGCCCGCTGAGAACTCGCAGATGGCTCGTAGGTAAGTAAAAAATCGTACTTTTCTGCTTTATTTAATTTGGTACAGAATAAATGCACAGAAGAAAATCATCTAGTGCATTTGTCGTATCCCTCTAGAGATGACTCTATAAAGACTTATTTACCAACATGGCTCTAGATAACTCAGCGACCTGCACCCTAAAGGTTTCGATTATCTTTCTGTCTACATACTAGCTAGGCAGCGGAGGTTCGGCTGTATCATTATTCAAATTAAATCAACCCATTTCAGTACAAATCCATGCAGTTGACCTACATAACTAACTTAAGTATATGATTATATTAACTTATTGGATATTAAATACTTTCCGCCCGTTATTTTAAACACAGATGATTGTTAATAACAGCCATTGTGCTATTCTAATGTATATCCTGTTACTGTATAATTATAGCAAAATCCGTTGAGTAGTTTTGGCGTGATCAGGTAAGAAATATCCATCCATACAACCTCACAAACCGTTGCACTTATAACAGTAGTAAATTATTAATTGATTGATCAGGCCTTTGAACTATTTAATTATTATTGTCATCACTAAATATTATAAAACAAAATCGCGCCGCGTCTGTCTGTCTGAACGCGGACCGAACTGATTTTCACCACTGGCCAGTGACTCATGACGAAGGTGTATAATAAAATAATCGAGCTTTAGAATATATGGTATAATTCATCCCACCACAAACATTTTCATGTAAATAATAATAACTATTGTATGAAGAAAAGTAATGAACAATGAATACTTACATTTTTAGGGTTCCGTAGTCAAAAAATGAACCCTTATAGTTTTGCCATGTTCGTCCGTCTGTCCACAGCTTAGCTTAAAGACTCTAAGTACCTACTAGAAAGCTGTTATTATGAACGCCGACAAAGTGTTAAAATAAAATCTCGAAAACTATTTTTTTAGGGTATTTCTTGTACCTAAAGTGGGGATTTTTTTTCCCGTACCCCGTAGTATGGGGTCTCGCTGGATAAGTCTTTAAAAATATTGTTTTTTATTGTTGACGTTATGTAATAAGTACCTACCTAAATACCTACTTGGCGAAATGTGGGTGTAAATGTACTTTAAGTACTAACACGTCTGCCTGACCTTTCGTTTTGTTACATAGTCTAATTAAAAGAGATATCCATATATTTTAATGTTACTTGACTTTAGTTGCGCGTTCAACTCAGTGGATTTCGACATCCTTCTTGAGATCCTTCAATCTTTTACCTTCTCTGCCTCTACGATAGCCTGGTTTGACTCGTATCTTCGGGGACGCTCTCAGTGTGTCCGCCAAGAAGAAATCTACTCTGACTGGTGTGATCTTACTGCTGGTGTTCCTCAGGGTGGCGTTCTCTCTCCTCTTCTTTTCTCTATATTTATTAACTCTGTTACCAAGGTTATCACCTCCAGCTTCCACTTCTACGCAGACGATTTGCAGCGGTATCGACATTTCTTGCTGGCTGATGCGAAATCGGCAATCAATGCCATGAATCATGACCTAGAAAGCATCTATCAATGGGCTAAGTCATTCGGCTTACAACTTAACCCTGCTAAGTCGCAGACCATGATCATAGGCAGCAGATACTACCGCACTGCACTTGACTTATCATCTTTGACCCCAATATCTCTGGGCTGCAAGACCATTGCGTATACTGAAACAGTCAAGGACCTTGGTGTCTTAATTGACAGCAATCTTTCTTGGCGAGCTCAAGTGAATGAGGTTAGTCGTAAGGTTCACTTTTCTTTTCACTCGCTCAAATCCTTACAGAGCTTCTTAAATTGCCATTCAAAACCAAAGTTTATTTAGCTCAAACTTTGATTCAGCCGATCATTGATTACGCTGATGCCTGCTATTTGGATGCCACCGAGGAGCTGTTAAATAAGCTTGAGCGCTTACAAAACCTCTGCATTCGTTTTGTGTAAGGTCTGAGGAAATATGACCATGTTTCTCACTTCCGCAAGGAACTCAAGTGGCGCCCTATCCGTTTTCGCAGGAACACTCGTATATTATGTCTCCTTTACAACATTCTACATAACCCTGCATATCCCAGCTACCTGCGCGATCGTTTTTCCTTTACCTGTCCTTCTGTTGCTCTCTGTAGATCCCACCTCAGGCATCATCTTAATTTCCCATCCCATAAAACCGAACTGTATTCCTACTCCTTCTCTGTTCACGCAGTACGTTTGTGGAACTCACTTCCGCCTAACATTCGAGATTCTAAAACATTATTCCTCTTTAAAAAACAAGTCAAAGAGCACCTCTCTTCTATACAGTAATATTCTTCATAATATATATGTAAATATAATATAAGTAAATATTTACAATACTAGTTTATTTTATTTTATTATATGTGAATGTATTTGTATTATGTTTATTTTTATAGTTTTGTTTTAAGTTTTAATTTAAATATTCTTGTCTGACTTTTCTACACACTGTGTCTAAGTGTGTTTCTTATGAAATAAGCAGTACCTTTGTGCTTCTCTATGTAAATATATTGTCCTGTAAAGTATTTTGTGTGTACATATTTAAAATTCTAAATAATTGTCTCTGTAATCATTAATTTGGAGAGCAGTTTTTGAACTACAGTTTTGTACGTTTACCTACAACTTGAACAACACTTTCGTCACTAAATGTACCTTTCACGCTTTAGGTAATACGCATGCAGGATGTACAATGAAACACAACACGCATTTAAATAGATATTTTTAGAGAGTATAGTACTTTGAAGTACATCGTGTAGGTACATGAATATCTACTCACTCAGCGCTGGAGGCTGACAACTCTTGCTCTTATTACGTTTCCGTTTCCGAATAGCTGACAGCTATTACTAGGCATTTCACCGGTTTGTATTGTTCTCGTTTAAGTATAATGTAGGTATTCCATTTTCATGTGGTTGTCTTTAGAAAAAAAACGAAATATAGGTGTTTTATTATAGCTCGCATTGAATGCACCTACCTTTATTCTAATTATTAAGAGTACCAACTTCGACGTGCTGCCTGGGAGCTTTACTGGCAGTGCGCAACGAAATTATTCCTCTTAGAAATGTAGCAACTCCGCAACGCTATAGCTTCTAAGAAAAAAATATTAGTAAACCTGCGCCACAATAGCGGAACACACGGAGTTTGAAGGAAACCCTTAGTCCATGTTTGAAAAATTCGTCTGCTCGATTACGAAAATAGCACAATGTTCTTGTTGAATATAAGGGATGATTCCTGACTAACAAAAATATGATTCTGTTTACTCCGTCAGTTATTATTATACGTGTTTTTTGTTTTATCAAATAAAAAATAAAAATTGTCGTAGATAAAAAGTTGTGGGGGCTTGTGACGTCACTTTCAAGTAAAAAATGTACTCAAATGTGACACTAGTTTTCGACGCACTTCATTTTTTGTTTACGTGAAAAATAAAAAATAATTGTGTCCAATATTTTTTGGAAATACCTACTTATATTAGTTTTTTTTTGTCATCTACCCTATTGGCAGTTTCAGGCTTTTTCAATAATATAGTATTACCGAGTATTTAATAATATAGTATTACAGTATTAACGAGTCAAGAGGTCCCAGACGTTTCCTTTTTAAAAAATACGCTTAAAAGAAAAAACACCGGCTCTTCAAATGAACTATGCCTGATAAGTGAGTCCAATCTACATAGATAGGTATGTTTATATTCGAGCCCAGGGTCACGGTTTACCTAAACTTATTCTCTGCTATTGATAAGACATTTTTGAGTAGGTATTGTAGGTCTAACTGATATCGCTTCTTTACCTATAAAACGCAATTGAAACCTTGGCCCCGGTAAATAACATTTTATTGTAGGTATAATCAAAGTCTGTGTGTATTTAAGAATAAAGATATTATTGTAAGATATCTATTAGGTAGGTACCTACTTATTACAGGTACATGGGATTAAAACGTATAGGTACCTAAATCTAGATTAAAAGTCACGTTTATCCAGCGTGACTCTGTTGATAAAGAGGACCTGTCCAAAGTTCTGTAGAGCTATAGGTACCTATCTGTGAATGGATAGGAAAAAACCTATTGTAGGTATGTGGGTGTGTGGCTTATGATTATGTGGGTATGTACATGGGAAACAGGTTTACCCAAGCAAAACAGAAAGATCACCTCTGTTTCTGGAAAGGCATCGGTTTTCTTAACTTTAGATTGGGGATCCTCCGCTATGAGCGCGATGAATGAGATATGAACAATATGAGCGCCTTATAGTTGGTACATTTACAATTAGTAGAAATAACAATCATGAGCTGATCGAGATACGATCTACGTTAATATACAGGGTATAATTTTTTCAGATTTTAGCCGGTTCGATTCCCGGGTGTGGGAGAAAAAAATTTTCGAAAATCTTTGAATGCAGTTTGCTTTCTATTCAAAAATAAAGGAATGTTTCCTTTGAGTAAAATTTTCTATCTGCAGTATTAAGAGTACTTTCCCTCCAGGTGGCATTACAAAATTCCACCCTGTATAATTGTAATGTTTCTGCTGGATTTATGTATCACGCAGTCTTAAGGAAGTCGGCAAAAGCAGAACGGATACCAACTTCAAAGGAAAGAGGGAAAGAAGGGAAAACGTTATTTGAATAAACATCATAACATTTATTAACGACCGAAACATTGCATTTTCTGACTGTGTACCTTTGTTCATTAGGTACCTACCTCTCTATTTAACAAAGTATAAGTAATACTAATGATATTTGACTAAAATAAGTACATATATTTTAATAACTAATATTGTCTTCTAACAAAGTTAACTTTTACAGGTCCATTGTTTCTTAACACGAGATGCGCTAGAAACTCGATATCTGATGGTTTCGTCACTGGTTTCAGTTCGAACTCACGCAATACTTCTGCAACCGCAATTTTCATTTCAAGCATCGCGAACTTTTGACCTGGAAAAACACATGTAGTATGATTTTTCTTCCATTGTACCTGATGGATTTGGTCCCTAACTTAAGAGCTAAGTAAAAAGTGACAATGGATCAAGTCAAAGGCATAAAGGTATTTCCAAGCAGCTTTCTTTTATCTGTTCTCTCTCTCTCTGTTTCTGGGTCTTCTGTCTGTTGTTACCAATAGTGGCAATTGCAGGGTTAGATATTTCGTGAACTACTTATCTACCATATCCAGAACTGTAAATATGGAAAACAATGACAACGTAAACATGTTTACAAAATATTATTTGTGCATACCGATGCAGTTCCTGGGCCCCGCACTGAAGGGTATATATGCATAAGCATGACGTTTCTCGCAGGTTTCTGGCAGGAACCTGTCGGGGTCGAAATGCTCCGGGTTTTCGAACAGGTCTTCACTATGGTGCAGATCGTATATGGGGATGTGACATAATGTACCAGGTGGTACTGTGTAGTTGCCTGAAAACAATAAAATAAAGAAATCAAACCAATTCAAAGAAAAATAAAACAACCGAAACGCTATTGTGCGAAATAGTAGAGTATAGTTTTTCTTACATTCAGTGAAAATATGTTGCTGCGGAACAGAACGTGCCCTACATGAATACCTAAGTGTTGAAAGTGTCCGTACCGGCTGCACCTTTGTGGCCGATAAAACTAAGCCAAAAAATACACAAAGGTACGTAATACGTACCTATATAACATGCGCCAAAAACACTTACTTAATATTGTAGTTTCGTTCAATTTCCGACTTATAAAGTGCACCGGCGGATATAGTCGCAGGGACTCCTTGATGCAGCGTTCTGTGTATTTCATCTTATACAGATCTTCCATGCAAACCCATCGATTTGAGTTACCAAACACTTCTTTCAGTTCAGCTACAATTTTGTCCTAAAAAAGTAAAAAAATATTTGATCTGCTGGATTTTACGCATATACGAGTAAACTCGTACACACACTCGTATTATATACAAATCTTGCTGCTAGGGTAGCACCTAGCAGCAAGTTTTACAGAAGTAACCTAGTAGTACTGATGTTCAACAGACTAAATCTTTGCCGGCAACATATTCAACTTATGCACTATGTAATTATTGTATAGGGTCTTATTAAATTCTACTATTTAGTACTAACTTGTACATCTTGATGATTTGCGATCAACATAAACAAGAAGGTGAGTCCGGAAGCTGTTGTTTCATGTCCCTGAAAGTGGAGTTTAATAAACGTTAATACAGTGGCTATGAATATGGTCTGGTATTTGTTCTGTGATTGAAAACTTACTTCAAACATAAAAGTGTCGACCTCTTCCTGGATTCCCTCTTTGTCAATGAGTCCTTCCTTCTCAGCAGATAAAAGAAGATCTAACATGGCAATCCTCTTCTTCTTCTTGTACACATAAACTTCATCATTCTCGCCAGTGTCATCAAGTATGCTAAATCCGTATTGGCTTACGTACGCTTTTCTTTGAGCTATTACCTTTTCAGTAAAGCTTTTCACCGTTTTTATATGTCTCTTTTGTTTCCGCCCTAATGACGTCGCATTGAATATAAAGTTAGGATATAAATAAACTTTGATGAATCTATGGTAAAAAATATGTCCTAGTTCGTAAATGGCTTGCTTGTAGGTCTTGCCAGTTCCTGAGATGTCTTCACTTTTCTGCTTGCCCATTGCAGTTTCTGAAAAATTAACAGACTAATTATTACTTTTAACAGAAAGTAAACGCTTTTGTGTTTTCTTGTCTCTTTTGGGAATTTAAATTGTACGGTATATTGTATTGTAATCTTAAATTTATCTTCATATCCATCTTTAGCCGTAACATATACAGAATGACTTTTTAGTCACTTTAAAAAAAATGGGTATAATAGGTGAACGGAGTAGAAACAAATGGCACACTCAGTTGTTTTTTTTTTTCTTGCGAAAACAAAAAATTTAAAAAAAATCGAAATTCAAATCATATGCGTACTGCGTATGATTTGAAATTCGATATTTTTCTTTTTTTTTTTTTCAAAATTTCTTTTTCGTTGTTCTAATATAAAAAAAACACTTGAAATTTGTAGCGTTTATTGATGATAGATCAATTTTTTTCTAAGCTGTGGAAAACAGAAAAAAAACTAGGCATGCCAGAAGCCTCTACTCCGTTCACCTAATATACCTACCCATTTTTTTTGGAAAGTGATAAAGTAAGTCATCCGGTATGTAGCTCCTACATTTAAATCAACTTACGAGTTGATATAATGTAATATGTCTACTTACCACAAATTGTGTTAAGCGTATATTCTGAAAGGACATGTGCAACATCAATGGGTTGTCCAGCCGTTTGCCTCAGTCTTTCCAACAATCGTTGTGTATTTTCTTCTATGATATAACAAAACTGACGGAGTATGTTGAAATGAAAAGCAGGCGTCAGGATCTTTCTTCTATCTTGCCATTTTGTACCTGGAACACCACTGAGATTGTTTTATGGAAACATATTCGTTAATTTATCCACTAGCTTGATTTCTTTCATGTTTGTGTCAGCTTAGTACTCCTATTTTGCAAAAGTATCTTCTAGAAGTATGAGTACCAATAAATACTTTTCTTCCTCACTTTATTATTGTAATAGTGTTCGCTCCTTCATAAAATATTGCCCACATTAGATTTGCATTCTGTTTTCATTATTAGTTATCTAACTAATAATGAATAACACAAACAACATCGTGAATATTATTAGATAATATATTCACGATGTTTTTTGTGTTCAGACGATGCTTATTTACAATTTCTAGAAGGTACATTTATGTTGTTTCGAATTTAATAAAAAATAATCGTTTTTTTAATTCGTTAGTACCTTTGCTAAGATCGTATCGCTCTATTTCTAATTATGTATTACCTAAAAAATTGATATAATAGTTTTTTTACATGTCATGTCTGCAATGCCGATGTTTCAGGCAGAGTTTTGCCTCAGTTCCGATAACCAAATTTAGGCAGTTATTTTGAAGTCGCATGTAATAGGAGGCGGGCCTATTACCATCAACCGAGCACGAATCCAGACTCCGGGCTACCAGCCCGGTGTCTGGATTCGTGCTCTGAGAAGATCTTATTTGAAAAGCCCAATAACACCGACCTGGGGCCTTAGTCTGCTATTACAATAGTGTCACAATGATATATCATTGATTTCATAATTGTTGAACGAAGCTATTGTCATTTTGTTAAAAGTTCGTAATATCATTGGTCGATCAATGGTCTCGTAATAGAATTGTGTTGTAACGACATTGTTGTATTACCATTATTATAAAACTATGATTTTCGAAAAACTAGAATTAAATTTGAACATCTAATCATGCCAGATTTCATTTATATATATTTTTACATATTATTTATTAGTGTTCTATGCAATCTGAAGTAGTAAGAAGTTCGTAAATAGCAAAAAACATTAAGTTATGTGTAACGCGGATTAATGTGAAACTATACAATTCAATAATATTTTATCTGTTTAGCTGTCAAAGTCAAATATGACATTACTGCTTACTGACGTTCTATGTTTTTATTTCTAGCGGCCGGTGTTTTGATTATTTTAATTTAGGTGTTTTATTATTTTTTTTATCTTTATTAAAGCTTATATTTATTGCAATACAAAATTGTGTTAATTGAGCAAATTTCGGCTGGAACTGTCAACATTTTAGCAGATTTCCGCGTAAGTCAATCATTCATTTGTCATTGTGTACGAGATTACCAATTTATGCAATTTCTTTCAATGTAGTGTCAGTGATTAATCATTGGAAAGTCATAATGACGCCATTATATAGTAGATTACCAAACTTATCAAAATCAACAATTATGAAATCAATCATAGATCATTGTGACACTATTGTAATAGCAGACTAGGCCCCCTGGTGATCGACGCTTTCTTGCACTTGTGACCACTAGACTTGTGATCGAGCTAGTAAAAAATATAAGTAGATTTTACACTACTTACAAACTCCCAACCTTCGTAAATAATTAGATATTAAGCTGGATGTTTGTCAGATTACTATTTAGCTAGTTGGGATTACTCATAATTAACAAGAGAAGCTAAAATAATACTCGTAAATTATACTGTACCATTGCTAAGTAACAGTCCGTCCTTCAGCCAAGGTTTAAGAATCGTATAGATCACGCTTTTTTCGCCATATTTCATACTGGACATGACCAACTGAAAATAAAATAACCTAGGTAAATAATGACTACAAGGTGTCGCATTGCATCCTGGTCAAATTCAAAGAGGTATCCATACTAATGATTCTCGACCCGAATCATTAATAAAATGGGTAAGTTTTTTTTCTTATTTACGGAAATCGGTAAGTGTAAACCACCCGTATTAAAACGCAGCCCGTCTGTTACTAACCCCAAAACCGCGACTTCACACACACAAATAAACGCACACAGCGACATCTCGCGCGATGGCTGATTCTGTTTATTACCTACGAAAGTAATAAACATTGATTGTTGAACTGTAAAAAAACAATTTAAAATAGCAGCTTTATTAATTATTGACCAGGTATCGTTATTTAAATTTATTATTTATATCTTTTGTGACAAGCTCCTGAATTTTTACTAGGACGCAAAACTGCACCTTGTTTAACTATCTTTTAAAAAAATATCAAGGTAGCACTGCAAGTACGTAGCAATCGATAACGATCGAATCGATACGATTCGATAAATCCGACTTTTCGATTGGTTTAAAACTCATTTTATCGAGAATAACTGTCAGATTTATCGAATCGTATCGAATCGAGTGCTACGTACTTGCACTGTAGGTAGTGTTAAGGTATGTAGGTAATACTGGAGAAGGTTATTACTGTTATCAATTCAGTTTCAACCTTCCGTCTCAAATTATATAAAAGACAATTTGGCAATATGTTAATGACACAATAAAATAATGACAAATAAAAAGAAAATATTAAATCAACATGATTTATTTATTAGAAAATGTAGAATATTATTTAACGGAAATGTTCACTTGCTATTTTGCTTGTGCAAAGTAGACAAGCCAGGGTTCGAGGTGGTAATTATCTAAACAAAAATGGAAAATTCAAATAATTTTGAATTTAGATAGAGCATATTGCAAACGTTAATTTTGTTACAAAAATAAAAAGTTGTTTAAATAATCATGTGTATCTTTGATAGTCTATTAATAAACACAATTTAAATATTCAAACAATATTTACGCCGTATCTTTGCCGAGATTATAAAAAAAGCAAACACTATAGGCATTGAAAGAATTTGGAATAAGTATAGGTACCTATAGGTTATTTGTGGAATTTTTTATTTTCGCACACGTGTTAATAAATGAAAAAAACGCGTGTGTGTGAAAAACATTGCATGTTGAACCTAATCGTAGTGCGATAAGAACCAGTTTTCGAGGTGTAAGTATTGAAAGTCTTTTTATTTTTGTCTGTCTGTCTGTTAGTTCCGACTGACTTATCGATTTTGACGGGACTTTTACTGGCAGATAGCTAATGTTATAAGGAGTAAATTACCTTAGGCTACTTTTATTTTACAAAAATGATTGATGGGTTCCGTGCAAAATAATGTTAACTCTTAAAATTGTTAACAAAATACGATTCAAATAAGGAAGTGGTATTTATAAAATAATTTCACGCAGACGAAGGTCGCGGGGCTCGGCTAGTCTTGATAATATAAAAAAATCATTATCAATGTTGCTATTACACGTGTATCTATCTGAATGCGAGTTGGACTGGCACACCGAGAGTTCCGTATAAACTTGTAGGTATTTGGTTATTAAGCTACATATTTACGGTTTTTAGATTTTCATGTGATGAAAGACTTTACTAGTCTTTACATGTGCTGTAGGTAAGACATTGCTTTTTGCCAAATTTCATCATTCTAGGTCAACGGGAAGTACCCTATAAATTTTGAGTCGATATACATATTCGTTATTTGCGGCATAAACGGCCGTATCTTTTTTTTACGTTAACTTAGAAGTTTGATTTTTAGAGCTCCAAGGGACTGTAGTCTTAAATATATGGTTTTAATTTCAACTCGATACCTCCACGCGTTATCGAGAAAAGGGTCAAGACAGACAGACGGTGTACTTTAAATAAAGACTATATATTTTTATGATTTAATTAAAAATGTATAGTTTTCAGATTGTTCGCTGTATTTATAGTATAATACAATATTACTTGCCAAATTTCATAGTTCTAGGCCAACCTTATGAATTTTGATTCCCTTGAGAGTTTTGAAATATACGTTTTTTTTGCGACATAAACGCCCGTTTCTTTTTTTTACGTTAACTTAGAAGGTTAAGTGACTGTAGACTTGAGTATACGGTTTTAATTTCAACTCGATACCTCCACGCGTTCCTGAGATAAAGGGTCAAGGAACCCTAAAAAGGTCACTAACGTTGTGTTTAATCACCAAAGGAGATCATTCATTTTGTTCGATGATTTGGGATGAAAAAATGTCGTTGCGACTCGCCCACGAATATTTTATTTAAATGGTGGCAGGAGTGGAGACACATTTTTGTATGGCCAATTCTGTAATGAATATGGGAACAAAAATAATCAACGATATAAATCTTAAAACCCTTATTACAAATGCTTCCCGTCTTGTATTTTATCAAAATTGAACTCCTTCCTTTAAGTTCCCGTATGTCATTACTTCCCAGAATTTGATCCTTTTTAGCGACACTATCGAATGGTGTAATAATACAGTGTGTGTGTTTTTTTCCAAAATCAAGGGGTCTCCGATTCCTGGCTAGGAATATAGATTTTTTCAAAAAACTAATGTTGCCGTTTTAGTTTTCATCAAAATGAGGCTCGAGACTCCTTTGATAATTTTTCGCTATTCCTCATAGTTTCAGATTTGGCCATCCACGTCCATTTGAAAAATTCTCCCTTGTATATCTCCGAACCCAAATAGTTTTCGACTTTGACGCCATAGTAAAAAATAATGCGTTACACGTGTGCTTTAAAAATGTGTAATTATTATTGATGGCCGCGAATAAAAGAATATCCCAAAATAAATTATCTCCTTAAATTATTAAACCACAGAGTACGGAATGGAGACGTTTCCATGTTTTATTATTTTGATTTAGTTTAATAATTGAAAAAAGAATACTTAAACAGTGTGAAAATAGGTAATAATTAAAATATCTCCACAAATGAAAAAGTTATGGGACTTTAAAGTTGCACTCGCAATACGAGGTCAATAAGTTATTTATTATTGATGTATGGCTAACGAACCCAAACGAAGTTAGTTAAATGGTACTGTAGAGACATTAACCTTGAGGTATTAATAAAAAAAATGACTTTCTACTGTTGATCAATATTTTAATTCCATTTAGTTAAAGATAGTGTTATCAAGATCATGAAACTTCTCCATTGCCGCACCGACCGAGCGACTCCGTGCTCTCTGGCGGGTATAAACATTTGGATACTAACCTCGATGTCCTCCGGATTCACAATGACTACTGTACCGAATGGCCATACCCAGACCCTGTATATTCCTTTCCATCTTTTGGCGTTTTCTCTTGCTAATTTCATTAAATCAACTGGAATAAAACGACATTCGAAATTTTACAATTTTCATTATTCTCACCACTCTGACAAATTCATGGCCGGATTAACAAGTTATTAAGGAATCACAAACAATTTTCAAAACTGCCGAATCTTTGTAATAAACATAAGGACATATAAAGTGTATATATTTAATGTCTACCACGCTTTTTTTCCTATTTGAATAATTTATATTTGTGGAAGGTCATTTGAAACCTCACCTGGAGAGCGCATAACCCAGAGTGCATTTCCTACGATAAAGTCAACCTTCGGTCCAGGGATCTTCATAAGCAATATAGCACGTTTATTGTAATTAAAGAATACATGTAGAACACACAAAAATATTGCAAATACTAAAAGATACACCAACATAATTACTCACGTCCAAACAGAACAATGATTACTATCAAACTGGACACAAATATTGTCAAATACCTAACTGTTATGTAACCTTGAAAGAAGCAATATTAATAATGAAAACACGTTTATTTTTTTTTACAGTAAAAATATTTATGCATGCATAAGTAGCCTGTTCTTTAAACAACAACTCTGCACGGCGCTTTTCTTGAAAATGAAGGTCGTGTATCTGAATAAAAACACTATAAATAAATTAATTTCACCTTTGCTGGATTCCCTCGGATTCCATTATCACCCCATGACTGTATATATGTCCACTCGAAATTCCATCCTGATGACGTTACTAAAAGTTTCAGTTACTTTCAGTACCCGTTTCAGTATAAGTCGCAATTTGTTGCTGGGGGCAAAGATTTACAGATCATCCATGTAAATGAGGTGCGGTATGATCTCACCACCTCTCTTCAACCGGTAGGCTAGACCTGAATCCTCCAGCAGTGTGCTTAGAGGATTCAGGGCTAGACAGAACCAAAGTGGACTCAAACTGTCACCCTGAAATATTTACCGTTTAATCTATACAGGTTACAACAGATGCTCCAAGATCTGCTAAGGACTGGTCTCCATTACCCATACACGACTAAGGAAAGTTGCAAGAAAGAGTTGCATCTATTTGGTCTAATTCCAGCACCCTCATAAGTAATTTATGTAGCACCGAATCGTAGGCTTTATTATAATCTATCCAACATGTAGACAGGTCCTTGCGAGATCGACGAACCAGCTGGCTAATGGCCATGTCTATGAGGAGTAGCTCCTTCATACCGTGTGACCCGTTCCTACATCCATTTTGAGAGGCAGAAATTATGGAGTTGTTGTCAATTTGTCTATAAATTTACATTCTTTCGATAATACTTTCGATACATAAGTAGAGACAAATTGACTTACGAGGCCCCCTATGAGCAATAGCTGAGAGAGGTTAGGTACGAACCTAAGTGCACGTGACATTGAGTCACACCAACACATCAAAATAATACTATAAAAGTTACTACTCTTGCAAATAGTAGTTTTTGTTTGATCGAAATTGAGCCAGGATTTCCAAAAATACAGCGTTGTAAAGTTTCACCACTTTTTTAACTTTGCGTTCCTTCACCAGCTACTGCAATGACGTAACGTGGTGGTGTCATGTCCGATTGCGGGTGATGCGGAGTATTTACGTTCATAAAATTTAATTTGTAATAAAGTGGTTTGCACTTATTATTTTAAGTGTTCGTGTTTTTTTTATTATTGTTATTAATTACATTTTTTTTTTTTTTTTTCAGTAGCCTTGAATGTTCCACTGCTGGGCAAAGTCCTCCCTCATATCGTTCCAGGTACCCTTCTGCGCCACCTCGGACCAGTTGTTAAATTAATTAATTAAAATTGTTCGCAGCGCACCACACGAATGACGTCACACGTCAGCGCGGATTTTGCCGCGGACGGGCGCTTATCTTATACTTTAACGTTTAGTATCTCAGTCATTTTCGAAGATAGGAAAAAAATTAAAACAGATTCTTTTTTCTCAAGTTACCTATTTTTTAGACATGCTGATAACAAAAATCGTTGGTGTGACTCATTGTGTCCCCATGGCACGCGCGGTAACATTGACATTGAAATTCCAGGTACGTTAATTATAATAATTTATTCACTTAGACTTGATTGATATTAAAGTTCCTAATTCGAAATCTGATAGTAAAAGGACATATAAAAGTTTTCTGCGGGTGAAAAAACAAAACAAAAAATTATTTTATCATTTTTTATTCATGACACGTCAGTCGCTATTACATTAGTATCCAATAGTCAAAAAAAAAAAATTAAGATAAATTATTTTTCTCTCGTAATGAAATTCACAAGGACTGGCCCATCATTTCTGAGAATTAGATCGGCTGTGAATACAATATCGGAGGGGCGAGTGACCGGAGACAACAGAAACTTTCGCAACACGTTGGCCACGGCAATCTTCATTTCCATCATTGCAAATTTTTGACCTGAAAATTGTTGTGAAAAGTTATATGCGCATAAAGCGTGCTCACTTAAGGCCCTTCTAACCCTAAAATTAGCAACTCTATTTATGGTGGTTCAAACTTCATTTGAAATACTGTTAGAATAAAGTTCTAATCAGCTTGCACTACAAAGCGGTTGTTACGTCAGTCACTGCGGCCGAATAGTGCGAAATGAGTGGATTTTTGCGATTTACAAAAAATCTATTGATTGGACTAAAAAAATAAAACACATAAGACCTGCTTTATAGTTAGTTCAGTTAGTATGCAAAGTTTCATGATCTAATTTCAAGTACATTTTGAATACCAACGGTTTATTGTTCGATTTGGAGGTAACTTTGGATTTTTTTTCTATCGAGCGAAGTTTATGGAATCGTGTTTTCGTCACGTTAATCCTCAACTTTACATATATTTATTTCAAAATTAATGCTGCAGTATTTTAAGAGTAACGGAGGATCATGCTAAGCCATTTGAGGGGGTACAGGCCCTTAAACATCGACACTAAGGTACTAGTGTCGATGTTTAAGTGAGCACGCTGCGAACTACTGATACTACCATCAGTTAACTGACTGCTCTAATAATTATATATATAAATAATATTGTTGCTGTTCCCTTATGCCTTATCTAATAGTTCGTGCCGATACGAGTTTTAATAAAATACTGAATACTGATTACCAAAATGAACCATGTAGTTACTTCGCTACGCCCGGCGCCCGCGCCGCCCGATACAATGCTTAGTAATTAACTGGTTATAAGCAGTGATGCAGTAGATTTCGATAATTTTAGGATCCAGACACTGATAATGTCGTACTTTATCATTTGCACTAGAATGTCGTGACTTTTAAGTGCAAACGAGATAACAATTTAAAATATAATATCTTGGATTAGATAGATATTAAGTGTATAAATAAATATTACTTTCTACGTAGACCTAATTGTGTATATGTCACCGGAAATGTATGAAATCCGTCATTGTATACAATTCCTAGGAAATGTATACAATTCCTAAAATAGATAGGAAGTGTAGCAATCAACCTCAAACAAACAAAAAACCAACCCAAATTCTAATTTCGAAACAGTTATAGTGCAAACCATCTTTATAAAAATTCTGATTTCAGTTCTCAAACGTGTTTTACTTATTTTATTCACAGAGAGCATTCGTTCTTATATATTTCCCAGTATCATTTCGAAATTACATACAATTCCTAGGAAATGCATACATTTCCCAGGAAATGTGTGTATTATATAATCTTTGAAACATTATTTTACACATTTCCTAAGTGGGCTCGGAATTGTATACATCGGTGTCGATTCTGTTGTGCACAAACTTAACATATTTTAGGCTATTGCTATCTTTTACTAAAAGGCAGTGCGAGAAAAGGACGGCTATAGCTATGAACTAAATTAGAGATGTCAAACTAGTTTATGCCTTGCACTTCACCGTGTTTTTAGTCGACATGTTTTACGTGCACCCTTCATTTGTATAGAAATATTAGTTCCAACTAAATTTGACAGCTCTAAATTACGTCCGTCTCTTTCTTGTTTTATTAGAGAGAAAAAGATATCAATAGCGACACCATTTCCTAGGAATTGTGTACAATTCCTAGATTTCATACATTTCCGGTAACATATACAATCAAATTATTGTAATAATGGTCGATTGACTGAGAATATGGAGAGAGCGTTCTCAACTGTCTTACTACAAAACGTGTCGAAACGAAACAAGTTCAGGACGAAATTTGAGCCCATTACGCGGTGCTTCAATAATGTTTGGACTCTTGATGAGATCTGTAAATTTGAGCCCATTACGCGGTGCTTCAATAATGTTTGGACTCTTGATGAGATCTGCAAATTTGAGCCCATTACGCGGTGCTTCAATAATGTTTGGACTCTTGATGAGATCTGCAAATTTAAGCCCATTACGCGGTGCTTCAATAATGTTTGGACTCTTGATGAGATCTGCAAATTTGAGCCCATTACGCGGTGCTTCAATAATGTTTGGACTCTTGATGAGATCTGCAAATTTAAGCCCATTACGCGGTGCTTCAATAATGTTTGGACTCTTGATGAGATCTGCAAATTTGTCTGATAGATCTAAACCAATTTTAGAGTTTTGTCTTAGACGAAAAACCTTTGCCATATTCATTTAGACACCATCATTCATTATTACCCATCGCTCACCGCTGTGCAAACTTAATTTGGACAAGTAAAACAATTGAATGTAAAATCTACCTATACAATTTCTGGGTCCAGCAGCGAAGGGTATATACGCGTAGGGATGCCGACCCACGCTGTTCTCAGGCAGGAATCGATCTGGGTCAAACTGTTGCGGGTTCTTGAACAAGTCGGCACGGTGATGCAAATGTAAAATTATGATGTGGCAAAGTGTGCCAGCTGGTACCGTGTAGTTACCTGAAAACATATTTACACAAATATAGAAACAAAACTTATTGACGTTTAATAAAGAGTGTAAATAGACCCTTAACGAAGCCGAAAGTCATTTGGTCTCGCCGTCATTGCGATCATGTTTTTGCTCTGGACCATACCTGAGAATCTACTAAGTAGTTACGGAGATATTGAAGGTCAAAGTTTAAACTTTTTCACATGTTAAAGGTCATACCTTTACTTTAAATACCTCCATAACACGTTTACTATTAAATGCGTCCATCAGCACAATGTTTTAAGTGAGTAACATTGAGTTTTACCGTAAAAAGTGATTATTCACCCCAAAAAAAAGTCGTTTTCCAGCAATAATTTTTGCGTAAAGTTACTTAGTTTGATGTACAGAATACTTGGTTGACGACTTCGTAAAGGGCCCGTTTACACCATGTATGTAAACATGAATCAGAATAGTACATACTTAAAACTGTGTCTTCGTTCAACTTGCGACTTATAAAGTGTACTGGAGGGTAAAGCCGCAAGGACTCTTTGATACAGCATTCTAAATACTTCATTCTTGACAAATCTTCCATCTTAATGGGCCGGTCAGTATCTCCAAATATGTCATTTAGCTCTTCAATTACTTTGTCCTTAAAACAATATTCACGACAAATATTATTATAGGTTTCTCTTTACTATTTCCAAAATCTCAAAAATATAATCTATTTCACATTGGCCTACATGGGCACTTACAAAACGTCGAGAAAAGATTCGCGGTTCGGGTTGGTCGTTTCGTATGGAGAAGAAACTCCATGGTTGCTCTTTTAAAATTATTTTTGTTCTACAATGTTATTAATTAGGACAGCTTTGACCCGACAATAAGTCGTTAGTTAATTCACAAAATCGTAAAGTTAACAAGCATCTAGGAATCTACAAGGCCTACATTCACAAAAGATTGGTAAAAAAAATCTATAATACCAAGAAAATTTAATAGAAAGACTAAAGTCCACCAAAGTCTGCTATTTTTATAAATTCGTCATTCCAATTTCAACGCGATACCATTCTCATCCCATTGTCATTTTGCTAAAAGTTCGTAATCTGCTAAATTCATAATGGTCGATCATTGGTCGGTCTATGGTCTCGTAATGGAATTGTGTTATAATGACATTGTCGTATTGGCATTATTATAAAACCCGCCAATTTAATTTATATTAATTTTTACATATTATTTATTAGTGTTATAGGCAATCTGAAGTAGTAAGAAGTTCGTAAATAGCACCAGTCATTCATTTGTCCTTATATAAGAGATTACCATTCTATGCCATTTCTTTCAATGGAGTGTCAGTGGTTGACCATTGGAAAGTCATAATGACGCCATCATATTAGTAGATTACCAAAATACCATACTTGACAAAATCAACAATTATGAAATCAATGATAGACCATTCTGACCCTATTGTAATAGCAGGCTTGAGGCCCTGCCGGGGCTGCGGGACTGTTCGAAATGGATACTGTGGCCCCGGAACACAAAGGTCGAAGAAGGAACATGGATAGGTTTTAGTCAGTAAAAGTTTGACACTCCCTCCTGCTCCGCCCAGAGCGGGAGGAGTCATTTGATGATTTCCCATCCGAAAAATAAAAGGCCCAGTTCTGTAGGTGACTTCGGCAACTTGTTACAAAAGATGCTGTTCAAAAGAAATGATTTGCTAGTTTTTAATCTGAATTTGGGTATTACAATTTCATGTTTACTGCGTGTATTTAAATTATGGGAGTCTCTTCCAATTATGAAAAGCCGTCGGTTTTTGTGGACATATAAAATACAGTCTAAGAAAACGAAAAGTTCTCAAGAACCTTGACGGATATCCCCAAAATTGTCTTCAGTATTCTGAATGTTGAGACTTTTGAAAAACGTTTGCAATGGGACGATTGAATGGAAGGGACTTAGTACTAACCTGAATATCTTTATGATTGGCTAGCAACATAAATAAATATGTTAAACCACTGGCAGTAGTATCATGTCCCTGAAACATCATATCAGAACAATTAAAATATACAGAATATATGTAAAATGGCACCACCTGTAAGTCACTAGTTACTAACTTCAAACATGAATGTGTCTACTTCTTCTTGAACACCAATTCTATCAATGTGTCCCTCTTTCTCAGCAGATAGGAGTAAATCCAACATTGCAGTTTTCTTCTTTTTCTTGTACACATAAGAATCATCATCGTCAGCTTCGGTTTCTTCATTAATATTTAATCCATGTGTCTCTCTGTATTCTCTTCTTTGTTGTATCACTTTCTCAGTAAAGCCGTGAACCTCTTTCAAATATTTATTCTCTAGCCTTCCCAATGATGAAAACTGATAAATGAAGTCTGGATACAGATATACTCTGATAAATCGATTAAAGAATACAATTCCAATATCATAAATGGCTTTCTTGTAGGATTTTGATGCCGTGTCATCATCGTTGAGTTGTGTTCCCATTGCCGTTTCTAAAATATGGTGTTCAGAATGTGTGAATATATCGATCAAATTAGTATATCACAACACAACTCAAGAAATAAAGGAAATATTACAATTACTTTCAGTTACACAATGGTACATACCACAAATAGAGTTGAGTGTAAATTCTGACAGCACAGGTACAATATCAATAGGTTTTCCAGCTGTAGCCTTCAGGTTGTCGAGAAACCTATGGCTGTTTTCTTCTATTATTTCACAAAACTGTTTCAATATGTTGAAATGAAATGCAGGCGTAAGAATTTTCCTGCGCTCTTGCCACTTCGAACCTGATAGCAATAAATAAGAGTACCTTAAGTAGTTAGTGCATTAAATTAAGAAGTGTGCCTTGGTGTATGAAGTATCTGTATGATACGATAATTAAGAAAAACGATATGTATACCCTTATATATTTTATTACATGAACTTTTTAAAATTACCTTTACTGACGAGTAGTCCATCTCGTAGCCAAGGCTTCAAAAAATTATAGATGAAACTTTTTTCACCATACTTCATACTTGACATGATTATCTGAAAATATGTTTACAACAGTAACATTTCGTCGGTATTTTCAGTTTACCAGTCTCACATATTCGGTTCATTTATTACTTGGTACCTCAATATCTTCAGGATTGTATAAAAAAACTGCACCCATAGGATATATCCATACTCTAAAGATTCCATTGAAAGCAGCGCTTAATGTTTTTCCCATTTCCATTACCTCAACTGTGAATCAGAAAATATTATTGTTAAAGGTTGTATTTAGTTATAAGATTACCAACATATTTATTTATTTATTTAACACTTCAAGCACAAAGTACAGAGGCGGACTTAATGCCATAGTCATTTTCTACCAGTCAACCTTTATGTGATGCTGTTTAGAAATAAAATAAGCAGGAATCCGAGATCCAAATACGTGAATATTATTTAATATAGATTTTGTACAAAGGCTGACAAGAACAGACAGATATTGAGAGATACGTAAAACAACTTAATTCAAAATGTTCTTTCTTTTAAAATTCTCATTTAACTTCTTACAACACTCCTCCTAGAGCTAGTCCATCCCTAAACTGGGTAGCTGTGAGATCAGTATTGTTAGCGGAGGTCGGGATGATAGTTAGGTATTGTGAAGAGTTCATTTCAACAACTCTTTGGATACATCTTTTCAATTTATTTAGTAATTCAGATATTATGAAATTGCTTTTTTCAGCGTCTCTCTTTTGCCGCGATAGTTTTTCTTCTTTGACAGTTTTTGTAGCATGAGTTATATGGGCATGAGTTATAAGTCTAGTTTTTAAACAGATTTGATGGCATGCATTAGTATTCTATTTGATTCTAACGAAGTTTTATAACAGTCGTTGTTATTCATGGGGTCGGTGATACCTAAACCGCCAAGTTTCACCGGTAGACTGAACAGTTCATGTAAATATGACGTTATTTCTGTCTAAGATTGATGGTATCAGCGTTGTCATGATGGTTTCTTTTAATGAGTGGAATTCCTCACACTCCTCACAGGTATTATCCATGACTGTTTCTAGGTATCTTCATTCGCATTGAAGTGATTTTGTAAAGGCTGTATGTACAAGTTGTGGATGTTTTTTACTTGCTTTTGATAGTAATCTTATACATTCAATCCATTCGTTAACTTTGTCTTTGATGTAATCTTTTCGTCCGTTCTCATTACCGATAACACCGCCCAGAAACCAATGTGAAAGTACAATCTTCACCCCAAAGTTTTCAAATATTCTGTTGGCTTCTTCAATTGATTTATTTTTGACTATGATATAGCTTTTAGAAGGTTCTGGAAAATAACTGTATTTCGGGCCTTGTTTCAACAGAATTTCCAACCATTCTTTTACGTGTTTAAGCTTACCAAAACTAGCAGAGTCGTCAGCATACCAGTTTTGTATATATTTTCCAGGGTCTTTGCAGCTTTGGATTAAAGGTAGAATTCCGACTGCACACATTAGCATTGCTAAAGGATCAGCCTGTGTTGTTCCTTCCTTGCTGAAGATGAATTCATTTGAGACTGATAGGCAAATGACTGCGAAGCCTCTATATGTTCCTGCCGGGGTTGCGGGTTAAAAAGAAATATTGCACAGCGCGGCCAGTAGATTCTAGCATTCCAGAGAGCGATTGGGTGACTCAGCGCGTTGAAGGCGTTCGAAGCATCTAATAGGAGGAGTTCTTTATCATCTTCACCTTCATTACAACAATTGGTCATGGCAAGAATTTCACCTTCAATACCTGATTTCATGCTTACGCATAGCTGAGCCACATGCTAGTTGAACATCTAAGCTTGTTGCGATCGCCGTGGCTCTTGCAATGATGCGTTGAAGTATTTCACCAATGCCAATAGGTCGGACGCCCGGACATTTATCCAATGCTATACCTCTTCTTGCTAATAGAGCTCTTATGCAATCCCAATCGACAATTTCACTGCTTAGTTTTCTGGTTATTGCTGCGATTCATTCTCTCAGTTCTGAGCTGTGGTTTCCATAGCGAAGTAGGAGTGATTTCCATTGTTCAGAGTCGGTGCCGCTTGGTCCAGCTCCGCCAGAGAGTTGTCTGGCAACTTTTTCTATATGGTTCGAGGTGATATCGACTTTTCTCATATTTGGGAGGTCAGGTTGGTCAATAAAATCTGATAATTGTGGGGTTACTTGGTTAGGATGTTTGTCTTTAAATATTTGATGTACTGTTGTTTTTCTAATTTTTCATTTGGGTCCAAGATTCCGCCCCCTAATCTTTCCATTATCCATCTATTTGCTTGTCTAATTTTTCCTTGTAACATGAGTCGGCCAAATATTCTGACAGTATGATCAATGTCTTGTTTTTGTTTGTTTTTGATGCTATTTTCGAGTTGCACATTAGAGTTTCTGCAATTAATTCATAATAATGACCCGAGTTCCACATCTCCTTTCTTCTTTGAAGTGTTCGCCTGATATCCTGGCTTGATTTAACTAAATTGTCTCTCTGTAGTATTGTAGTACATAAGATGAATATTCTTTCAGAGTTTTCTTCTCCAGGAAGGTTGTTTGTGCGATCTTTTATTTCAGTGGCTAGGAGTGTGGTTAGTTGTCTGCGTACATTTCATTGTGGGATACTATATTGCTTACTGTGAAAATTTAAAAGTTTTTTCCAGCGTTCTCTCCAGATTGAGTCTGGGCCACCTTCGCAATTAAGTATTGCATTGAATCCTTTTAAGAACAAGTTTTTATGGTTTTACGGAATTTGTGATTGGTTCACAGGTTCAAGGATTGTTTCGTTTTGTATTTGCGCTAGGTTGAGGAGTTCGATGGTTGTTTCAGTGGTTTGGTTGATATTTTGAGCAGGAGGGTTGGGTGGGTGGTAATAGTCTGGGTGTGACGCGAGAATATGTCTCTTTAGCCCTCGTTTTTTGTATTCCTGTGAACATACCGGGCATGATACTTTTGTTGCTAATAATGTTTGTCGTTGAATTTGTGGCTGCGATGATGGCAAATAATCGTCGTTTTCTAAATTGGCGTCATCATCATTCATTATTGATCGGATATTTTTAGTAAGTAACTTGATATGTAAATTCACTAATAATTTAGTGATGAAATACAAAATAACACCGAGTATAAATTGAAAAATAATAATAAATTGAAATAGTATTTTTGACGTGACGTTGACGTACCGAACAATAGGCAAGAAAAAAAATGATAAGAATTTGTTGGAATTATTGTTCGATTAAAAATAATTTGGCAGATATACTAACTAAACCACTGGACAGAACAAAGCTTTTGAGATTGAGACAGTGTATAGTGAGTGATACGTAAAGGACATTCTGTAATGTATGAGTTATGTAGGTTTATTAGGATATAAGGTTGTTTGAGAATTAATTTGAAAATTAATAATAAATTAATAATTAATTTGAATTAATTTTAATGTAGTTAGATATCTAAGGTTTAGGTACATTAATTAATTCAAAAGTTTGTTGGTTATATTTAGTTAAGTTGGAGGGGTAATTAAGTTTTAAATGAGTTGATGGGAGTTATATAGTAGATGTTATTCTAATTGTAATAAACATAAAATTCAGAGGGGATGTTGTAATATTAGTTTAATAGAATTTTATGTCTATATGAATTACTGTCAGGTTTTAAGACTATGGTCTTTAAAAAGCTTATGATGTTAGGAAGGGTTTTTGAATATGACAGATAGCTGAGTCGAGTGAAGAAAATTCGGTAATTGTTGATGTGATTTAGTTTGGAGCAGTTTATTTTGATATAGTAAACATGTATGGGCTTTAAATAGATATTTATATGAAGGGGTTTTTGATGAGATGACAATAAATTAAATGTGAAGTTTAAACTTGATTTATTGAAGAAGGATTCTACTTTTCCAATATGGTGGTAACGGATCAACAGAAGTGAAATAAATCCCAAATAGTAGCTTAATAATTACAACTTAATTTAAAAACATCAGTACCTAAATCGCCGGAAACACTTGAAATATGTTGCCTTTTTCTGTATTTTGCCAAAGATTTATTATCAAAATAATAATAAACCTAGTTTAACAAAGAGGTTTCACAACACAACCTAAACAGTCCTTAGTCGATTTTAGGGCCACGCCGCGCACCGGCGCGCCGGCCGGCCCAGCTCGGATTAATTAGGTACTGTGAGTTCAACGGGTACCTACGTATCATAATACCTATGTTTATCCTAACTATTCTCGAAATAACTACGGTCCAGAGACCTACTGTTTAAAATTGTATACATTGTATAGATTCCATCTCCTAGTATTGTATAATTGCATAGCACATGTGTGAGGACCATGTATTGTTAAGCTACCATTTGCATTTAGTTATCTTTCATTGACTTGAATATGCCTTGGTGGCTGAGAGAAAGTCATGCTCACTCAAATGTCTCGCTGATGGTGGCGGGTGTGTCGGGTAATTTAGTTCCCTTCAATATGGTTGAGTTGAATGGCGCCGATACACGCGTCTTGTTCGTGATCGGGCGCTGTCAGTTGGGACATGTCATCTCTTAGCTGCCACGGTTCATTTTAATTACTTTATTTTTAATTTGTTGCTTTAATGTTTTACTCTGGACGCTCATAATGTGCACGTCTTTCTACATCGTTCTCACATATATCTATAATGTCAACATGAATGATGTAACCAATATTTTGTAACAATATTTTGATCTAAAAGAGTTTCGGCGATAAAATTTATCGATAATTTGATGCCAGCCTAAACTGTAGCACCCCTATCATAGGTGGTTACTAGTGCGATCTACTGTGTAATAGCTGAATTATATTAGAAAAAAAAGTATATTTGTGTTTTTCCTATTCATAGCTAGATAGCGCTACGACGTACGACATCAAATTTTTTGTATGACATTAGTCCCAATGTCCGCTCTATGTATAAGTCTTTTTAAATCATTTTGATCAGAAATGAAATGCTACTAACACGCACGCATGTTTAAACCGTAGGTGAGTCAACAGTAGATGAATGGTCCTTTATGGATTCCGTTCACTAGTTATTACAAAAATCTGTGAAACGATCTTTAGCAATTTTAAACAGTAGGTCTCTGGACCGTAGTTATTTCGAGAATAGTTAGGATAAGGTATAGTAAGGTAAGATAACTTAGGTATTATGATACGTAGGTACCCGTTGAAACGTTGTGCTTCAGCTAAGCACACCCACAGTACCTAATTAATCCGAGCTGGGCCGGCCGGCGCGCCGCCGGCGCGCGGCGTGGCTCTAAAATCGACTAAGGACTGTTTAGGTTGTGTTGTGTTACGAAACCTCTTTGTTAAACTAGGTTTATTATTAATTTTGATAATAGGTCAAATCTTTGGCAAAATACAGAAAAAGGCAACATATTTCAAGTGTTTCCGGCGATTTAGGTACTGATGTTTTTAAATTAAGTCGTAATTATTAAGCTACTATTTGAGATTTATTTCACTTCTGTTGATCTTAGGTACTCCCAGAGTTCATAGAAAAATGCAATGGTCCTTTACCTGGAGAGCGTATAACAGTCCATCCATTTCCAACGATAAAGTCATCTTTGGGTCCAGGTATCTTCCTCACTAATCGCGCTCGTTCATTGTAGTTGAAAATAATATGAAGAACACACAGGAATGTAATAACTCCTAATAAGTACAGAAACATGTTGAAGAACGTCTAAATATAACAACATTAAAAGCACTACTGATACCGACGGACTTGTGACATAGTAAATATATATGTCTATCTTTATCGAATAACATGTAATACTTAATTAGATAATAAACTAAGACAAAGGGTTCCTTTGTATGAAGATCAAATTTCTACCATGTATCAATAAGAAACATAGGTACCTTCTTAATATAGACATTACAATAGCCCATTTGTCTAGTAACGTTATGTACGGATGTAGGTGTTTGTCATGGAAGTTGTATGTGCTAACCTACTACTGGATAGAAGTCATTTGTTACGTATAACATTTATTTGTGAAACTTATGATCTGAAATGTATAAATTTTTCCTTCACTTGTGCTGCACCTTTCGTCTTGCCAAATTTTAATGATTCTAGGTCAACGGTAAATAAAATACCCCATATGTTTTGTCTTACCTGCAGAGCCGTTTTTAGCCCATGTAGCGCCCGTGTGCAAACATTACCCTACTTAGCGCCCCCTAGTAAGCGCATGGAATGGGTACAAAGTACAATTAACTGAGTAACAGCACATCAAGTTACCACAATTTGACAAATTTCCCCAATGGATAATACTTACAATACTTACTCTATTGTTTGGAGATTAAATTTGATAAAGAAATTTGTCGGTTTTGGATACCATGATGTGCTGTTGTCTGTATTTATAATTATACAAGGTGTTCTAGTGTTTACCCTAACAAGCCAGAACGTATTCATGAACATGCTTTGCTTTACTGTAATTCTAAAAATATAAGTTGAGCTCCAGATGCTATACAAAATGTATGCAAAGCGGAGCTCTTTTTACGTTGGTCATTGAAAGTGCCGCGTACGGCCAACGCGCGCGCCATGTAAGGCTCCGTAGCGTTCGGCGCTCGGCGCCCCCTAGGACCACTGCACCCGTGTGCAACGCACACCCGGCACACTAGGTAAAGACACCTGCAGGCGAAAGTTAAAATTATCGACATAAATGTGATAAAAACGCACATCTCGTCTGATTACGTTGCCAAAAATAAGGTTGATTTTTTAACAGCCCCAAGGGGCCATAAACAAGTATTTTATATAAATTTCGGTACGGAACCCTAAAAACAGTAAGTACTTCAACTTTTTTTAAGTATGGGTCAAGGTCAGACGGAAAAGAATAACAACACAAAAAAAAATGTCAGTCGTCTAATAAGGTTAAGTTCGCACTGCTATAAAAAATCGGTTGAAATTTTTATCGCCTTTTTAACACTTCAAGCACAAAGTACAGAGGTGGACTAAATACTGAATACCATTGGGCATTTTCTACCAGTCCCCAAGTAAATTCAGTTCCGGTCAGTATCTGTCTTTCTGTAACACATACGTTCGTGAAGTCGCTCTATAAGAATTTTATTAACAGTGTGTACGTATTGAATTTAGTTTACAGTTTTCGTCATTGTTGATCGAGTTTTTGTGTCTTTTATATACTATAATACCGGCCGCGTGTTCATGTTGATTGGAAAATTTTCTTTAAATTTGCTCTGTTTTTTAACAATTATGTACAAATATTTGTTTTTAGAAATAAATAGATATGGAATTTGTCCATAACACCCCTTTATCAGTAGACAGTAAATGACCCAATGATAGCTTCGTCTAGCCTTTGTTGTGACATTCATTGATAATTTAGTAGATAAGTATTAAACGTGATTTTCAAACAAACAACCCCCGTATTTAACCCGCTCAGAGGTTGAATTTACCAAAATACTTTTTAAGTCGATTAAAAATAAAAAATTCTTAAAATGGACTTTATGGAAATGACTATAAAGTCTATTTTAAGAATTTAAATTTTTTAACGTGATTCTTATTATGATTCTGCTAAAGCGGCTATTTTAGGCCCGCTGTGCATGAGATACATGAGTCTTAAAACTAACTGGCGAAATGTGCGTGTACTATAATAAGCACATCCCTGCCTAATCCTCCTGGGATTGCAGGCGTGATGTTTAACCTCTTCATTGCTTGAGATATCTAAATATATATAAGAAGAAACTGACTGACTGACTGACTGACTGACTCATCTATCAACGCACAGCCCAAACCACTGGGTCTACAGATTCCAAATTTGGCAAGTAGGTTCCTTGTGTGGTCTAGGGGTGCACTAAGAAAGGATTTTTCAAAATTCACCCCCTAAGGGGGTTAAACTTTGGAGCCCTCCAAAGTTTGTATGGGGAAACAAGATTAGGTAAGACGGTTTTATTCGAAACTTCACAGGAGTACTCCTATCGATAAATCAGTTAACATTTGTGTTTCAGGTTTTTTCAGAATTCAACCCCTAAAGGGGGAAATGGGGTAACAAGGTCTGAAAATCCACATCGGTATTGTTTGTATGGTGTATCGGGTCGGGTGTATTACAAAAACAACGATTTTAAGATTTAATGTGGTGGACCTGAAATGAAAAATTGTGATAATGATAATAATAATTGTGACAACGATGATGATGATTGTTATGACGATTGTGATACTGATAACGATGATGATGATTGTTATGACGATTGTGATAACGATGATGATGGTTGTGATGACGATTGTGATAACGATGATGATGATTGTGATACTGATGATGATGATGATTGTGATAACAGTGATGGTGATTGTGATGGTGATAGTGATTGTGATAGTAATGGTGATGGTGATTGTGATGGTGATTGTGATTGTGATGGTGATTGCGATGGTGATTGTGATAGTGATGGTGGTGGTGATAGTGATGGTGATGGTAATAGTGATTTTGATAGTGACGGTGATGGTGATTGTGATTGTGATTGTGATGGTGATTGTGACTGTGATAGTTATGGTGATTGTGATTGTTATGGTGAAGGTGATGGTGATATTGATAGTGACAGTGATTGTGATGGTGATAGCGATGGTGATGGTTATTGTAATAGTGATAGTGATGGTAATTGTGATAGTGATTGTGATTGTGACAATGATGGTGATCGTGATAATGATGATGATTGTGATAACGATGTTGGTGATTGTGATAGTGACGGTGATTGTGATGGTGATAGCGATGGTGATTGTGATGGTTATAGTGATTGTGACTTTGATAGTGATGGTGATGGTGATTGTGATTGTGATTGTGATAGTGATTGTGACTGTGATGGTGTTTGTGATAATGATGATGATGTTTGTGTTTACGATGATAATGATTGTGATTACGATGATGATGATTGTGATAACGATGATGGTGATTGTGATAGTGATTGTGATGGTGATTGTGATAGTGGCAGTGATTGCGATGGTGATGGTTATTGTGATGGTGATAGTGATTGTGACTTTGATAGTGATGGTGATTGTGATTGTGATACCGAGGATGGAGATTGTGATGATGATGATTGTGATTACGATGATAATGGTTGTGATTACGATGATAATGATGATGGTGACAGTGATGGTGATAGTGATAGTGATAGTGATGGTGATTGTGATTGTGATTGTGATTGTGAATGTGATTGTGATGGTGATTGTGATAGTGATAGTGATAGTGATGGTGATTGTGATTGTGATGGTGATGGTGATGGTGATTGTGATGATTATGAAATTTGGCACATAGATAGTTCATAACCTGGATTAACACGTAGGACACTATTTATCCCTTTAATATGATCCAGTAGGACGGTTACCGAACTTTACGCGGGCGAAGCCGCGGGCAACAGCTAGTAATATACATTCAGTCAAAAAAGTATCGGGAATGGATGATTTGTTTATGGTTCCAAATTCAAATTTTTGTTTTTTTGTAGTTGTTAGATTGGCACAACTGTTTTCCATTTTGGCGCGGAGTTTGAGTTGCATCTGTTATTTATATTTAATACAGTGCTGGTTTTAGTAATATCATATATAGTGTGTATTGCGAATTTCATAATGGACAAAAATATCGAACAAAGAGTTTGTCTTAAATTTTGCATCGCCAATGGAATTTCGTGTTCGGAGTCACTGAAAATGTTACAGAAGGCTTACGGTGAATCGACTTTATCAAAAACTCGTGCTTATGAGTGGTTCAAAGCGTTCAAAAGCGGTCGAGATGTGATGGAAGATTTGCCTCGCTCTAGTAGGCCGTCAACGTCTGCAACTGAAGTTAACATCGCAAAAGTGAAGAAAATAGTGACTGAAAATCCCCATTCAACTCTGAGAGAGATAGCAGCCGAACTTTCTGTATCTCACGAGTCGATCCGTACCATTTTAACTAATCATTTGGGTATGAAACATGTTGCTGCTCGGCTAGTCCCAAAAGATCTGAATTTTCTCCAAAAACTCAATCGCATGAAAGTCGCTGAGGACATGCTAGAACGAGTCAGTTCGGACCCAACATTCATGAAACGCATTGTTACTGGTGACGAGACGTGGGTTTACGAGTTTGACATGCAAACTAGTCAACAAGCTTCGGAGTGGCGCCTTCCAACTGAACCGAAACCGAAAAAACCACGCCAAAGTCGATCAAAAGTCAAAGTCATGTTGACTGTTTTCTTTGACTATCGCGGTGTTGTGCACTCTGAATTCTTACCGGAAGGTCTAACGGTAAATAAAGAATATTATTTGAGCGTTATGCGGCGTTTAAGAGAGCAAATTCGACGAAAAAGGCCAGATTTGTGTAAAGAAAATTCTTGGATTTTGCACCACGACAATGCGCCTTCGCACAAGGCTATCATTGTGAACGAATTTTTGACCAAACACTCAACAAATACCATCCAGCAACCACCATATTCACCAGATATGGCTCCTGCTGACTTTTTTCTTTTTCCTAAACTCAAATTACCACTTCGTGGCACCCGTTTTCAATCGATAGAAGACATAAAGGAGAATTCGCGGCGAGAACTGAACTCAATTCCGGAAGCAGCGTTTAAAAAATGTTTTGATGAATGGATTATTCGTTGGCGCAAGTGTATCGTTTCTAAAGGAGCATACTTTGAAGGTGATAAAATAAATTTGGATGAATAACAGACATTTTGTGTATTATTGATCTTTTCCCGGTACTTTCTTGACAGAGTAGTATATTAGTCGGGTTTCAGAACACGGAATATTTTAGAAATATTATGCTAATTGTATGAACGTAGCAGGTCGTTCTGTAGTTTCTTCCTACCCCCATCTCCAAGGGAAAAAGGCGTGAGTTTAAGTAAGTTTATTATACTAAACTTCATTCTCTCTCGTACCTTCTAGGTAATTATTTAGCCTTCACACTTTGTACTGTGGTATATCAAGAAGCCTCTTATTAAATCAGCGCCTGACGTTATTCGTAAGAGCAAATACTCAATCGACCTCAATTATTGTGTGCTATCTAGCCCTAGGCACAGCGTGCAGTGTTCGAGTAGAGGCGATAACAGGCGCGGATACAGGGGGGGGGCAGCAATGGGTGCAATTGCCCCGCCCCTGAACCGGACCAAATACGTCATTAGCCAAGCTTGAACTAGTTTGACGGAATTGAAACTAAATATTCTAGTTGTATATCTTGTCATGGGCGTCGCCAGGAGGAGGCAGCTGCCCCTACAGGCTCAGGATTTTCAAAAGTTATTGCTTTACCTGCCTGATGCCATAGAACGGTATTGTACGTTAAAAAAATGTAGCGTAAAATGGAATCACTCAAATTAAAATATTGTTAAACCCTGCAAAAAAAACATTTATCAAATAGGCTCCTTTTTTCTACCTCTGGATTGGCACTCCTATTGGATTTTTGCACGATCGACCGCTATAGACAGAGCCTGAAATAAATTAGGAGCCCCTTGCCTCGATGCCATATATGCAATTATATAAAAACCCGAGCTCGCTTTTGCAGCCTAGTTTTTCTTGTGTCTTAACTTTGTCTATAAGAGGCCCAGCCAGGTAACTCCAATAGGTCGAAACAATTCTAACCTGTTCAAGGCAAAGAGTTAAAATTTTCGAGCTCGCTGCGCTCGCTCTACAGACCACTTTCTCTTGGATTTATCTAATAGTCGACCAAGTAACTCCTAAATGAAGGATCGAAACCATTCTAACCTGTCCAAGGCAAGGTGTCATAAAAATTAGCAAACCGCTACACTCGCTCTTGCAGCCTACTTCCTCTTGAATGTTGCCTTTGTGTTTGGTCGATCTAGCAACTCCTGTATGAAAGCCAAGTTAAGCCTGTATGCCAAGTTATATTAGGTCTTAAAATGTTATGCAAATGGATAGGGAACCGTTTTAGACCCATTAGGGGGGGGGGACCTGATATAACTTGGCATACTTTTGTTAGTCCTGATTATATTTTCGCATAACATACTTACTAGCTTATGCATAATTTTTTTAAGCATAATTGCTCTAATCATAATAATGATTAAGCATAACATTCATAAGTATAAATTTATTTACGCATAATGATATTAAAACTTATTTTTATAGGCATAACAAAGAATCATAATAATTAACTCCTAAAATGTTAGACATATAGTTGTGTGTGTGTGAGTCCCTGTAAGAAGCATGCAAGCAAGCATACACCATGCATGCAAACAAGCATACACCATGCATGCAGCAAGCATGCGTGCAGCAATCATGCAGTATTACAACATGCAGCAGGCATGGTTTCAGTCACTGCTCCGGCGCTGCGGGGCTCCGGCGGTCCCACGCGAGCTTATCGTCGCAGATGTGTTTTAGGCTCACCACCGCTAACCACCTGCTCCTCAGCTTGCGGGCCGCCTCACCCCTCCGCGCCTACTCGGGCTTAGATTACACACTAGGGGTAGGGCAGACAAGACTACGTGGAGTCGGTTTTGCAGCGATTCATTTCTGTCACAAATAAAAATAAATAAATTTAATTCAAAACAAATACGTAAAATTAACTCAAATTTGATTCCGGTATTTATATTGATTGTATGCTAATAGTCATTATTCCTAGTGACATTATGCGAACTAAATTCATGCCAAAACAAATTAGCCTTCAAGATGATTATGCCAACATAAAACTGTATGCCAAAAAAAAATTGGCAAAGTATTATTATGGCAAAATAAATTATGCCAAAACAGTTACGCCAAAGTATATTAGGAAAAAGAACATTATGCAAAAATAAGGGATCCCGGTCTAAACAATTGTAATGTAACCTGCCCAAGGCAGAGTATTACAATTCGATTTAGTATTGTTCGTAATAGTGAAGGTCTGGTGCAGTTCATGTTTTATACAGGGTGTAAACAGACTCTTTACGAAGCCGTCAACCAAGCATTCTGTTTCTCTACGCAAAAAAAATTGCTGGGAAATGACTTTATTTTTGGGGTGATAAATCACGTTTTTCAGTAGGAGTTAGGACTCAAAATAACGCACTTACAACATTGTGCTGATGGATGGATTGAATAGTACGGGGGTCGTAAAGGTGATTAGAAACATGTATTTATAAAAGAAAGAAAATTTATAAAAGAAATTGAACATCAAAATCAGCAGATGGTTGCCTTGAAACAACTATGTAAAAGTCCTTTGTCAACATTAAGAAGGGCTACACCAAAGTCCCAGAAAAATCGAACTACCAAATGTTCAACTTTAAGTACAGAAGAAGGGTATGTCACTACTCCTCAGAATATCGCTGTGAAACAACTAGGAGGTAAATTACGACATACGACAGAGGAAAGAGAAGTATTGAATTCTAGGAACCTACGACTGGAACCGAGCTTGGATGAATGTAATGATAATAATACCAGGAGGGACATAAGTTTACAAACTGACGCTGATTTGATTAACGCTGACATTAATGTTATTAACACTGACAATGTTAATTTAGGATAACATCTTCAGTTAAATCCTTCCCTACACAGGTGTGTAGGGAAGGATTTAACTGAAGATGCACCAACCGAATAACAGCAACACCAGGTTCAAGTTGAGAATAATGACCATTTATATAATCAAGAATGTGGCAAAATATTTCTTCTATCGGACAATCAAGGGAAAGGCATCGTTCAGATGTTTATCGAGAATAAAAGTCAACTTATAATCAGGGACTATAAAATACAATCTATAACAAGACCAGACGCAAGAACGAAGTATGTCTTGTCAGACTGTAGTAACATGGCCAATACATTGTCAAAAACTGACAATGTTGTCATAATGACAGGGAGTAATGATGTAAATCCAATAGAGTTTATGGCAGAAATATCTATAGCGTTACATTTTCTTAAAAATTGCAATGTATTTGTTGTAAATATATTTAATAATATTTTCCTTAATGAGTGTAAACTAAATAATCAGTTAATTCTACTAATCCGAAACTATGAAAACTGTACATTTATTGAAACAGACAATATAACGAATGTTGCGCAACAAATAATTCATCAGATAAATGTTCTCCAGTACAGGAATAAATTCCTCTCTTATAACAACCACAATTTCAAAAAGGATATTGACATTCAGAAAACATTGCCTCATTTTTTCCGGGAAAACCATGATAACGTCAAACCAAAGAAAGAAACAATACCTTACTATTTTCCATTATGTAATAAAACCTCGCAGGTAAACCTCAATGATCGAACAACAACTAATAATATTAATGTAAAACCAAGGAAAACATCGTGAGGAAACCGGCATGTCCTAGAACCAAAAATTCGAAGACATGTGACATCTACCAATCCGCACTGGGTACGCGTGGTGGATTATAGCCCATTCCCTCTCATAGAGAGGAGGCCTGTGTCCCAGCAGTGGGAACATTAATAGGCTGATGATGATGATGATGATGATGAAAACCAAGGAAATGCACCATAATCAGTTTTACGTAACTAAAAATAAATTTTCTGTGTTTCACCAAAACATAGCTGGTGCATTAAAAAATGTCCTGATTTAGAGGTAGCACTAAGTGAGCTTCATGATCTAAATGAAAATGGGGTAGTGGTATGTCTAAGTGAACATTTCACAAAAAGAAACGAAGAAAAATATTTGAATTTAACCAATTTTTTACACTGGGCAATCTATTCCAGACTAGAACGACGTGGAGGCACGTGTATTCTGTGTAAGAAAGGTTTTGAATGTGTTGAGCTGGATGCGGTAAAGGAATTTGCTATTGATAAACATTTCGAAATATGTGGTGTGGAAATAAAACAGCAAAAACTAATTGTAATTTGTATATATAGGATACCAAACTCTGACATTAATATTTTCTTTGGTCACTTTACGAAAGTTATAACAAAACTTCAACACAAAAAATGCAATATAATTGTTTGTGGCGACTTTAACATAGATTTGCTATTATCTGATAAAACTAGTACTACATTCAAAGAATTGATGCTTAGTTATGGACTAAAATATCACATACATGAACCGACTAGGCTTAATAAATGCATAGACAACATTATTAGCAATATTCATAATGTCACTGGTAAGACATACTACTCTGTCAAGAAAGTACCGGGAAAAGATCAATAATACACAAAGTGTCTGTTATTCATCCAAATTTATTTTATCACCTTCAAAGTATGCTCCTTTAGAAACGATACACTTGCGCCAACGAATAATCCATTCATCAAAACATTTTTTAAACGCTGCTTCCGGAATTGAGTTCAGTTCTCGCCGCGAATTCTCCTTTATGTCTTCTATCGATTGAAAACGGGTGCCACGAAGTGGTAATTTGAGTTTAGGAAAAAGAAAAAAGTCAGCAGGAGCCATATTTGGTGAATATGGTGGTTGCTGGATGGTATTTGTTGAGTGTTTGGTCAAAAATTCGTTCACAATGATAGCCTTGTGCTAAGGCGCATTGTCGTGGTGCAAAATCCAAGAATTTTCTTTCCACAAATCTGGCCTTTTTCGTCGAATTTGCTCTCTTAAACGCCGCATAACGCTCAAATAATATTCTTTATTTACCGTTAGACCTTCCGGTAAGAATTCAGAGTGCACAACACCGCGATAGTCAAAGAAAACAGTCAACATGACTTTGACTTTTGATCGACTTTGGCGTGGTTTTTTCGGTTTCGGTTCAGTTGGAAGGCGCCACTCCGAAGCTTGTTGACTAGTTTGCATGTCAAACTCGTAAACCCACGTCTCGTCACCAGTAACAATGCGTTTCATGAATGTTGGGTCCGAACTGACTCGTTCTAGCATGTCCTCAGCGACTTTCATGCGATTGAGTTTTTGGAGAAAATTCAGATCTTTTGGGACTAGCCGAGCAGCAACATGTTTCATACCCAAATGATTAGTTAAAATGGTACGGATCGACTCGTGAGATACAGAAAGTTCGGCGGCTATCTCTCTCAGAGTTGAATGGGGATTTTCAGTCACTATTTTCTTCACTTTTGCGATGTTAACTTCAGTTGCAGACGTTGACGGCCTACCAGAGCGAGGCAAATCTTCCATCACATCTCGACCGCTTTTGAACACTTTGAACCACTCATAAGCACGAGTTTTTGATAAAGTCGATTCACCGTAAGCCTTCTGTAACATTTTCAGTGACTCCGAACACGAAATTCCATTGGCGATGCAAAATTTAAGGCAAACTCTTTGTTCGATATTTTTGTCCATTATGAAATTCGCAATACACACTATATATGATATTACTAAAACCAGCACTGTATTTAATATAAATAACAGATGCAACTCAAACTCCGCGCCAAAATGGAAAACAGTTGTGCCAATCTAACAACTACAAAAAAACAAAAATTTGAATTTGGAACCATAAACAAATCATCCATTCCTGATACTTTTTTGACTGAATGTATAACTTGTACCTGTCTGATCATAACACAGCTCAAATAGTCAAAATTGAACAGGAAACTTCAAGCAGAGTGGAAACGGATTAGTGTTTCATGACTTTAAATGATTTAAATAAAGAGAACATCACAAAATTCGTAGATTGCATCAGCTGCACAAGTTTTAGTGAAATCTATGGTCTAACAAATGCTAATGAAGCCTTTGACAAATTTCATGATTTGTTGACATTATTTTATAGACTATGTTTCCCTTCTATTAAAGTTAAAATGAAACATATTAGTGGTAAACCAAAATGGATAACAAAAGGTATAAAAAAAAGTTGTAATACTAAGCGGTCATTAAGGTACAAGTATTACTTAAGTAAAAATAATGAAAATAAGAGTAAGTATAAGGCGTATTCTAAATTATTGCGGAAGTGCATGAACAATCTACACTCCTTATGTAATGAAAGACATATTACTCTTTCTCGTAATAAAATTAAGGCCACGTGGGAAGTTGTGAAGCGCAACATGGGTAACGAACCGTTTAGGGAATATATCAGTAAATTTAATGATGGTAAATTTAATAATCGTTTTGTTGACGTTTCTAGTAATAATGATAATTGCTCTACACATGAAAATAATAAAACTGACATACATAAAATAGAATCAAATGATAAAAGTATATTTATAGAACCCACTAATGCCTCGGAAATATTTCGTATGATAATGTCTTTAAAAAACACGAAATCGGCTGGTTTTGACAACATCACAACCGAGCTCGTAAAAAAATAGCTCAACATGTAGCATCGCCATTGGCCCACATCGTCAATTTATCCTTGGAACAGGGCTGCTTTCCTAATAGGCTAAAACTGTCTCTGATAAAGCCGCTATACAAAAAAGGGTCAAAATCAGACGTTGACAATTACCGACCTATCGCTCTCACTCCCATTATATCAAAAATCTTTGAAAAAATTATGTACAGGCGAGTGATGAAATTTCTTATTAAACACAACATTCTTGTTGACCAGCAATAAGGGTTTAGACAAAATAAATCGACTACTTTGGCAATATTTACGCTAGTGAAAGCAATGATGACGAATATTAATGATAAAATACCTAATTGTGCATTGCTCTTAGATTTAAGTAAGGCGTTCGATCGTGTTGATCACGCGCGGCTTCTAGAAAAACTTGAAAGATACGGTATCAGAGGTCCAGCAAAAGTCTGGTTTCAATCTATCTAACTGACAGAAAACAGGTAACGAGGTTAACAAAATTAAACAAATTAAGTAACACTTTAGAAGACTTTGATTCTGAAGCACGGACTAATTTCTGTGGGGTACCACAAGGTAGTATCTTGGGGCCATTATTGTTCCTTCTTTACATAAATGATTTGCCGCAGTCAATAAAACATCAGTGTGTATTGTTCGCCGATGACACCACAATTATTATTAAATGTAAAAATTCTCAAAATTTTGAAATTTTAATTAAGCAAACATTAAATGACATAATACAATGGTTGGATGTTAATAAATTAAAAATAAATATTTCCAAAACTAATCTGCTTCATTGCAAAACATTTAAAAGTAAGCCTGTACGCCTTTTTTTTTTTTTTTTTTTTCGGATGGGAAATCATCAAATGACTTCTCCCGCTCTGGGCGGAGCAGGAGGGAGTGTCAGACTTTTACTGACTAAAACCCATCCATGTTCCTTCATCGCCCTTTGTGTTCCGGGGTCACGGTATCTCTTTCGAACAGTCCCGCAACCCCGGCGGGCATCGGTCCTTGCGGACTCCTTCCTTTTGCTGACTCTCTTTGAGGCGCGCGTGGAACACGGACGGGCCGTCGACACGGCCGGTCGTCATGAGACGGACGGACGGCGAGCTAGCCCATAGCCCACCGTCCACAGGCCCGCGTTTACATCTCACACTGGGTCCTAAGGTTTCCGCACTTTGCTACGAACGCTAGTATAGCACAGTACCAAAGTCCAGAACTAAACATGGCACAACCTTCAGAATAATGAAGCTAACTAGTGGCACCGCTTTAATAAAAGAAAACAAACCTCTTAATTAGAGCACTATCAATTGATTGCCGCACGAGGCAAAGCTATTTATGACAAAAAGAGCATCATTGATTGTCATTTGTATCTATAATCAATCGATAGTTGTCTAATTAAGAGGTTTGTTTTCTTTTATGAAGATTGTTCGATTGTCCGTGCAATTTATAACTGTCGTATTATACTACATTAACATGGGACAAACGGTCTAGTTAGGTAGGTCTAACTTTGAGAAAGAGGTCAATCGTCGAATCCGACTCGGCTGGGTAGCGTTTGGGAAGTTGCGCGGTATCTTCTCGTCCAACTTACCGCATTGTCTCACGACGAAAGTCTAAGCTTAAAGACACCCAAAGAGCAATTGAGAGGGCTATTCTTGGAGTTTTCTTGCGTGATCGAAACAGAAATGAAGACAAACAAGAGAACCATGATTACCGACGTATATACTACTCTGTCAAGAAAGTACCGGGAAAAGATCAATAAAACACAAAATATTAGTTATTTATCCAAATTTATTTTATCACCTTCAAAGTATGCTCCTTCAGAACCGACACACTTACGCCAACTAATAATCCAATCATAAAAATATTTTTTAAATGCTTATTCCAGAATTGAGTTCAGTTCTCGCCGCGAATTCTCCTTTATGTCTTCTACTGAATGAAAACGGGTGCCACGAAGTGGTAATTTGAGTTTAGGAAAAATAAAGAAGTCGGCTGGAGCCATATCTGGTGAATTAGGTGGTTGCTCGATGGTATTTGTTGAGTTTTGGTCATAAAATCGTTCACAACTGTGCGAAGGCGCATTATTGTGGTGCAAAATCCAAGAATTTTCTTTCCACAAATCTGGCCCTTTTATCTAATTTGCTCTCTTAAACGCTGCATAACGTCCGAATAATATTTTTTATTTACCGTTTGACCTTCCGGCAAGATTGTCAGTCACTATTTCCTTCACTTTTGCGATGTTAACTTCAGTTGCAGACGTTGATGGCCTACCAGAACGAGGCAAATCTTCCATCACACCTTGACTGCTTTTGAACGCTTTGTACCACTCATAAGCGCGTTTTTGATAAAGTCGATTCACTGTAAGCCTTCTGTAACATTTTCAGAGACTCCGAACTCGAAATTCCATTGGCGATGAAAAATTTAAGACAAACTTTTTGTCCGTAATTTTTGTCCATTAAGAAATTCGCAATACACACTACATATGATATAACTAAAATCAGTACTGTATTTAATCTAATTAACAGATGTAACTCAAACTCCGCGCCAAAATGGAAAACAGTTGTGCTAATCTAACAACAACAAAAAAAAACAAAAAAAAATTTGGAACCATAAACAAATCATCCATTCCCGATACTTTTTTGACTGAATGTATAGCCCGAAGAATTGCCAAACTTAAGTGGCAGTGGGCACATTGCTCGCAGAACGGATGGCCGATGGGGCCGAAATATTCTGAAGTGGCTACCGCGAACCGGAAGATGTTGCGTTAGAAGGCGTCCCACTAGGTGGACCGACGACCTGGTGAAGGTTGCGGGAATCCGCTGGATGCGAGTCGTACTGGACCGGGTGTGGCGATACTTGGGGCAGGCCTATGTCCAGCAGTGGACGTCTTTCGGCTGAAATGATGATACTATACATCAGCAGCCAGAGGCGGTGGTGGCGGTCCCGACTCACGAACAGTAGGTAAGTCTTGGGTTCGAACCCAGGCAGGCGCAATACTTTTTGTAATTTATTTCGTCACCACTGCGCTCTACTCAAAACGGTGAAGAAAAACATCGTTAGGAAACCTGCATGTCCTAGAACCGAAAATTCGAAGACATGTGACATCTATCAACCCGCACTGGGCCCGCGTGGTGTATTATAGCCCATTCCCTCTCATCGAGAGGAGGCCTGTGTCCCAGCAGTAGGAAAATTATAGGCTGGATTATGCTATACCCATACATGTACCTACAAAAAAAGCCACCAGAAGATCACTATAAAATAGCGACACGTTGAATGTGATATTGTAACTTATAAAAAATCTACAAAAAAACACACGCATTATTAGAGTTCTGAGTTAGAGTCCTGGACAAGGAACCCTTATAGTTTCGTCCTGTCCATCCACCTGTCTGTCTAAGGTTTTGCTAAGAGACGGTTTGTACTAGAAAGCTGTATAATTTTGTAGGGGTGTGTACGCCCGGCCGACAAAGTGGTAAAATAAAATTTAAAAAATATGATTTTTTAGGGTAGCTTCCCTACATTGTGAAGTGGGGATAAATTTTTTTTTCGTCATCTACCTCATCGTGTGGTGTATCGTTGAATAGGTCTTTTAAAATTATTAGGGGTTGCTAATACTATTTTCTTATACGAAATATTAAACTTTAAAGTGAAAATTTTAATTCCAGTATTCCAGTCCCTCCCCCCACTAAAAGCTAAATTGCTGGCTTAAAAGATCTGGAAAAAGTCATAATGATAGTACATTTCATGAACTTTAAAGGAAAACTATAGCGGTTAAGATTACTTTATTAGTTTAGCAGTAATAGTCGTTGAACTTGGGTGTTGGATAATTTTAAGGATTTTGTATTTGGTACAAAATTATCCAACATTCATTCCATTTAAAGTTTAAAGTGACTAAGATGAAGTAGTTGCTTGTTTATAACGGGTGAAGACTTGCATTGAAAAACAAAATCTAAAATATAACGGCTACTACGGAACCCTACACTGCGCGTGGCCCGACACGCACTTGGCCTTTTTTTCTCTGGGTGTAGGCTAAAACTACAGAACGTCAACTACTATTACGATCCTTGATAAAAAATCAATACACGGCTCAGTAAAAGGAAGGTAAGGGATCTCAAAACAATTAACATTACGTCAATTCGTTTAATTAAATTATCAATGAAGATATCCCTTAGGTGACAACATAAGTTTTGTATCACAGATTAAAGTCATGTACTACTACACCAATCAAAGAGCAAAAAAGTATTTAATTTTCTTCCATATTTATCACGATTTTTACATATTAGGGTTAGCCCAAAAGATCGCCGTGCACCTTCTCATTTTCATTCATCCTACATTTACCTAGTAAATATTATTTAATCATTTACATGGCCCATGTCTTTTTAACAGACTTCCAAAAAGAGGAGGTTATCAATTCGTCAGTTTTTTTGTGTGTGTATGTTCAGCTTTTTTTTCGCCAATTGTGAACCGATTTCGATGATTCTTATTTTGTTTGGAAGAAAATTACTTCGCGGTGGTCCCGTTTAAATTTGGTGAAGATCTGATGGTGATCTTCGGACATATGCAATGGAACTCTTCAATTATAGACAGCAAATCGGTCGTGATTGCTGAAATCGCTTGGATGTTTGTTGTTTTAACAAAATCATAACATAACATCACGCCTGTATGCTCTGAGAGAGTATGCAGATGTGTACAGTACACCCACATTTCGAATGTTCGGTCTGTTTGGTCCCATTTTATTGGGGATAAGCCTATTACCATGACATTATAACTGCCTTGTTAGTACAAGGCAGTCATTTATTTCATATTGTTAACAATACGAAATAAATGACTGCCTTGTTAGTGTAGTGGTGGTGACTACTCAGCATGAGGTTCTGGGTTCGATTCCCAGGTCGGGCAAAGTGTTATTGGGTTTTTCCATCAGGAATTTCTCAGTAGCAGTCACGGAGTCTGGATTTGCACCAGCGCTCGCTCCCTATCACATGGGACTTAAGGGGAAATGTGGGTGTAGGTCCTACTGGGTACACCTCAGCCCAACTCTTCGGAATTATAGGTATGTTAAAATAAAGGTATAGCTAATATTTTTATAAGATATAACAACTAAAATGGTAAAATAAAAAACTTTTTTGCAAAAAATAAAACCGACTTCAAAAACACAACAAACTGAAAAATAACTTTAGCTTCAGAAGTCGATGGCAAAGAAACTGAATCAAACACACAGAAGTCACCGACTGTGTTATTTTATCGAAATGAAGAAAGTTTGGACGCACAACCGGGCCTCCGAAAAGTTTTGTTCAAGATACCGGCCGGTCATGCAACAAATCGTGCTCGTAGCCGCGTAGAGCGCGTGGTCCTTAAAAAATTGTTTCAAGAACGATTTTTCGGTGCATAGGTAATGCATTCCAATAGGGAATATGCAGTAATAAAATACAGTATTATCAACCCAAGGAAAGTATTAAAAGTTAAATTCAACTACTGCTTGTCGCTCAAAAATAATATTAAACTCCTGCAATTTTCTATGACAGTTCAAACGTCCGTGACTGTCGCGGCCATGATGTGACGTCCTGTACCTGAATCTGCCTTATTTACATCTAATTTTTTGGCCCTAATAAAGTAATTTCACTAATTGTATCTGCTATATTCAAGCAATAATTGCGATAACGATGTTACAATAAAATCTTAGTGAAACTTTAACTACCTACTTTTCAAATAAAAGTGTTTTTTTTACACATAGACTTTGACGTCACTTCCGGCGTTATCGAGGACGACGCGTTTTGAGTGGTTTCCGTTTCACCAAAAACATGCTACATAAAACAATAAATTGTAAAATAAGTGATGTTTTAGAAACTTAAACAAGTGTACCACAATGTTTTTATGCGCCAATACAAGGAAAAAAAAAATAACAAAAACATTTTTTTTTTGAAATTTGTATTTCTTGCATATTCCCTATTGTAGGTACAGTTGTGGTCTTTTCCGCTTGACCAGTTAAATTTTTTTTCGCTTAAATCATGCGGAGGCGCCGAGCCACGCCCCCTTAAAGTTTGAGCCTATTAGGAAAGCGTCAACTTTGGCGCGCAAAATAACAATAATTCTCGTTTGGCGTGCGTCGTCAGCGCGCTCGACCGATTCGGTATCTTTTCATTCATTATTTCTATACAAAGTCAACGGGGCGGGGCTAGAGAGCGTTTTTATGTTGCGAGTGCAAGCAAAAATTAGCTTAGTGGTGATCAGGCGGGAGTGTCCTCGATAGTACATAGTAAGTTAGTAGTTTATCAGTTCCATGCTCACACCGTCACAGGCGACTGATTTATAACCATCAATGACATACAGGAGTGTCAAGTTGTCAACAATCTGTCAATTTTACAAATAAACAAAAAATAATCAATGCGGCTATGGCTGTGTAACAAAAGAAAGCCAAGACTAGAAATGGAAGAGTCGCAGTCAACTATTAATCATAAAATTTGCGCAAAAATGCTGCTTGCACAAATAATTTGATGTTACGAAAATTAGCATGAAACCATTTCGTAGAACAAATAAAGTTTTAATGGTTGAAGTATGATCAGTATCAGTCTATATTAGGTAGACATTTAGAAGGATAAGAGATTAATCCACAGGAGGACCGATGCTGAGGTGAAGCAAATCAATACTCCATAAAGAGGTTGATAAAACTCGAAAAATAAATGTTGGAGGACAGTCATTGTGTATTATATTGAGACATTATAAAACACATTGACTGTCTTCCAAGTTGTGTGGTATCGAGTGGAAGAAGTAGCGATGTGAACCGAGAGGTTTTCGATGCCATTTTAATGAACCATTTTCAAACCCTCATTTCGTTATATTTCTAAAGGCAGCCCCTCACCAAGAGCGGCGAGCATTACATCAGTAATTAAGTGACGAGAACCGAGCAATCGAGCATTATACTACGACGTCACATCCTTTTTTTTTTTTTTTTTTTTTTCGCTGGGAAATCATCAAATGACTTCTCCCGCTCTGGGCGGAGCAGGAGGGAGTGTCAGACTTTTACTGACTAAATCCCATCCATGTTCCTTCATCGCCCTTTGTGTTCCGGGGTCACGGTATCTCTTTCGAACAGTCCCGCAACCCCGGCGACGTCGTCAGATTGATATAATTCACTTGGTAGTAGTACTTCCACTGCACTGGGCATCGCACAATATTTAGAGCTAAAAATAAAATGTTTTTAAAGTAAGTATATTGACTACTCGACGTAGTACCTTCCCCCACTATGTTACCTGCGCCCACGCCACCATTACTCTTGCCATTCGCTTTCGTTGTGCGGGCATCGCAACATCTCTCTCATTTTTTTTCGTGTGCAACCAAGTATTATCGTGTAAGTTAGTGAAAAGTGTGACTATTGTGTTAGTTAGTGAAAAGTGTGACTCTGGTTTACCATAATGGGTAAACGAAAACACAAGATTAAAGAATCGCGCACTCGGAAGAAAATAAAAAGGTTACAAAAACAAGTTAACCGCTCCTCGAAAACGAGCGAAGGTGAGTCATACTTGTTTACATTGTTAATTAAGGACTATTCCTAATTACAGTAACGCAGGATTCATGCAACTATAATAATGTAACGTTGTTACCAGATGTTTAAAATCACAATTTATGTACCTACCTACCGTCAACTGACTTATTTTTACAATTAGTTTTTTCTTTTTTTCGTACATGCATTCTATAATTCTATCCCAACCCAAGGTATCATTTAGACACACGTTAACGATGTCGTATAGTTAGAATTATATTATTCTATATGGATGTGGAAAATAAATAAATAAATATTTTGTGGATGCTATTCTCTGCGACACGATCGCACTATGGCACATGCCATAGTTAGGTATCTGTTGCGATATCATAACGGTGTCACCTTTCAGCTACATAGCTGATAAGGTGACACCGTTATTCTCCATGACGTGATCATGGCTGATAACCATACAGCCTCGTATTATGTCGTGAATATAACCAATAACTTTAAAATACACAGCTGCAAATGCAGCATATCTATGGCATGTAACTGATGAGGCGACACCGTTATTCTCTACGACGTGATCATGGCTGATAACCATAGAGTCTCGTGTTATGTCGAGAATATAACCAATGACTCAGTGTCGTGTTATGTCGTGAATATAACCAATGACTTTAAAATACACAGCTGCAAATGCAGCATATCTATGGCATGTAGCTGATGAGGCGACACCGTTGTTCTCTACGTCGTGATCATGGCTGATAACCATAGAGTCTCGTGTTATGTCGAGAATATAACCAATGACTCAGTCTCGTGTTATGTCGTGAATATAACCAATGACTTTAAAATATACAGCTGCTAATGCAGCATATCTATGGCATGTAGCTGATGAGGTGACACTGTTATTTTTGGACTGGACTCACCAGCATTCAAACAAGTGCGAGTGGACCCCTCAGAATCGGACGATTCAGATGTCAATACAACAAATCAGGTCCAAGGTAGCTCCTGGCTCCGCGTTTGAAAATGAAAACAGTTCCTCCCTATTGGATAGGGATATTGAACACGAACTACAAATCGGGGCCAACCCCGCTCTCAGAACCAGGTCCCCGTACAAGTAAAGATATGGTAATAGCTACAGGATTCCTGACGAGATTGCTAAACGTTGGGGGTGTATCCTAGTTGATGGCCTGACGCGGGAACAAAAGCAAGAAGGTTTGGAAAAATCACTTATACCAGAAAACTTCAAGCTTGCCAAGGCACCTCTGTTAAATTCAGAAATAACCCCCGTTCAAAGCGACTGTAAAAAACAGGCTCAAATAAATAACCTAACATTTTGTACATATTTGGGTTATGGAATTGCAGGTTTAACAAACCTGGCATGCTCCCTTATTGATGGAGATACAGAATGGTGTGTATGTAATATAACAGATGATCCTGCCGTTTTAAGTTTCAAGTCATTTTGAAATTTAATATTTAATTACGATTAATGCAATGCTGTCCTATTTGACCCAAAGGTTGACTGGTAGAGAATGCTTTGTGGCATTAAGTCCGCCTATGTACCACTCTTGTGCATGAAGTTTAAATAAATAAATTAATGTTCAAAGAGGAAATTTTTAAATTTCAATGTTTACCATTCGGTTTGTCTCAAGCTCCGTATAGCTTCACTCAACTTACGAAACCGGTGGTGGCCACACTAAGAAAGACGTGCTTAATATTGGCAATTTATTTAGATAATATTATTTGTATCGGCAATAAGTATGAAGACTGCCTTAAATGTCTTACCGATACAAAGGTATTTTTAGAAAGTTTGGGTATTGGCATAAATTTTGGCAAAAGTAAATTAAAGCCGAAACAATTTCAATATTTCCTTGGTTTCGAATTGCATTCGCGGAATTCTTGTTTAAAATTACCAATGGAGAAACTAGTCATAGTTCAGAAGTGTATCGAAAATATTTCTAAGCAAAAACAAATATCTGTTAGAGATTTTGCTAATTTTCTCGGAATACTTTGCTCCTTACGGCTGGGTTTATACAAAATAATATTCTTTGAACGCGAAACGTTCTTAGCTTTGAGAAACACTGACAACAATAATTATGGTAAAACTATGATGTCATAACCGTTAGTCTTAAACCAGACTTCGTTTGGTAGATGGACAACATTATGCGTACAAAAAATATAATACGCAATGGACATTATGCATTGGAAATATCTTCGGATGCTTCTCGTATTTTGCAAAGGTGAAAAGACAAGTGGGTTCTGGAATAATACAGAGATTAATTATCACATAAATGAGTGGGAACTGAAAGCTGCCTTTAACGAACTTAAGTGCTTCGATAAACAAATACGCAACAAAGAGATATTGCTGCGCATCGTTATAACAACAGCCATATCTTATATATAAGATATGGCTATTATTATCTATTTATAAATAGATATGGCAGAGTCCAATTTTTGAAAATAAAGGAAAGCGAAATCTAGCAATGATGCGAAAAAAGGCAATTGCATTGTATTCGCGTCATATTTAAAGCCCAAAGACAATGTTGAGTCAGATGAGAAATCAAGGCGAAAAAATATCGATACCGAATGGAGTTTGTCCCTATTAGCTTTTAAGAAAGTCGTGAAATAAAGCCACGGGAATAATTATAGTACCTCATTGGCCTAGCCAGGCTTGGTACCCACTCTTTTTCATGGGCGTGCTCTACGAAGAGGCAATTAGACAAAGCCTACCCTACCAACTGGGGCAATTATTATAACTAATGAACTATGTAATAAAATAACACTTTGTACAAAATATTAAAAAAAGTTCAAACTCCTGTTCGAATACTTAGAGCAATTTTTCGCGCCCGTGTTACGTACCAACACTGTACTGGAAGTTGCTACGAAGCTCGACGCTCACCCGCCGGACGCATCTTATAGGCATGTGGTCTGCTGGCCTACAACCCATTGATAAATTTACGCACACAGCGGCAAATTGGTGCATATTTTCGTGTGTATGAACCGCACACATGTATAGATTGCAGCCATTTTTGGGCGGTAACTCCTGCGAGTGTAGCTGAGCTATGATTGGCTGCTACAACACAAGGCCAGGATTCAAGGTGAATGTTCTTTAGCCCGCGTAATTCAAATTTCCTTAGGTTTTTTTCAATTTGCAGGCCAGTGCTACTAGGGTGTATGTTGATTAAAATAATGATTCCTGGGGGTTATTGTAAAATCCAAGATGGCGCCGATGAAAATTTTCAGTTTTTTCTTCATGGGTGTCGTTTTCGAGGTTTTTGGGGTTGGTTATAATGAAAATGAGGTCAAAATGAAAATTCAAGATGGCACCGATAAAAATTTTCAGTTTTTTTCATGGGTGTCATTTTCGTGGTTTTTGTGGTCGCTGATGATGAAAATGAGGTCAAAGTGAAAATCCAAGATGGCGCCGATGAAAATTTTCAGTTTTTTTTCATGGGTGTCATTTTCGTGGTTTTTGTGGCCGCTGATGATGAAAATAAGGTCAAAATGAAAATCCAAGATGGCGCCGCTGAAAATTTTCAGTTTTTTCTTCATGGGTGTCGTTTTCGAGGTTTTTGGGGTAGCTGATAATGAAAATGAGGTTAAAATGATAACTCAAGATGGCGCAGACGAAAATTTTCAGTTTTTTCTTCATGGGTGTCATTTTCGTGGTTTTTGTTGTCGCTGATGATGAAAATGAGGTCAAAATGAAAATCCAAAATGGCGCCAACGAAAATTTTCAGTTTTTTCTTCATGGGTGTCATTTTCGTGGTTTTTGGGGTCGCTGATAATGAAAATGAGGTCAAAATAAAAATCCAAAATGGCGCCGGCGAAAATTTTCGGTTTTTTCTACATGGGTGTCGTTTTCGAAAATCCAAGAGGGCGCAGACGAAATATTTTTTGCTATCATTATTTCGTGGAATACCACTGCACGCCACTGCTCTTTTTAAACTGACCTAGTTTACTTTGAACCTGACGTTAATCTGTTACTGTTTCCTTTCAGAACCAGACACCCACTCTGGACACGATTTACCCTGGTATCATCCCTATTATCAGGGAAGCATATGCAGGACAAGACTTAACACCTAAAACTATAGAAATTATGATTCAATATTTGGCAAAAAAAAAAAAAAAAATTAAAGTAAACAGCTGCTGTGCGTATAAAAAGTGGGGGCATTTTTGCACCAATAATAGTGATATTAGCTGTTAGAGTACAAATATCTCACTAATACTAAAGTTTCTAACGGTAGAAATTGAAGAGGGGGCCAGCTACTATATCCTTAATTCTATTCGTTCAGCGTTGGCTCTAATATTGGACAGGCAGTTAAGTAGTGATGACCGGGTTTCCCGGTTCTTTAAGGGAGTGTTTAAAAAGAACCCTACTTTCCCTAAATATCAGGCAACTTGGGATCCAAATCTAGTCCTGGATTATATCGAAAACTGGTATCCAAACAAAGACTTGCCAATAGAGAAACTCACTAAAAAGCTGGTAGCTTTTCTTGCGTTGCCTACTGTATAACGCGTACAGGCGCTATCGTTAATTCGCTTGTGTAATGTTAAAGCCACCAATTAAAAATATGAAATAAACTCATATTATTATTAAAAAACCCATACACAACGCAAGTGCCTCGACTATTAGCCGCTGGATTAAAATAGTTCTTACTGAAGGTGAGGTGAGAACCGCGGAAAAATTTGGTCGTAGGTATCTACCTACGACCATATTTTTCCGCGCATAGTACGCGCCACGCATCATCTCTGCGGTTAAAAGAAAATGCATATCAGTAGACCTTCAGCGAGTTGGTCTTCCTGACCGGGAATTCCTTAACGTTTACAGAGTTCTATGACAGAGTTCAATGATGAGGATTTCGCAATGGCTATTTGTGATGAATATCCCAAACAATGTTTCTTGAAAGATACGTAAATATATCACTTTAAATTATATGAAGCTATGAATAATATTGTTGGTTTGAAAACATATCTATGAGCTTCTTTCTTACCTCCTCCGCGCTCTTACCTAATGCTTCACCTATTTCACTCCCAGTTCTAAACATCTACCAAGTGAATTATATAAATCTGAGGATGTGACGTCGTAGTATAATTGATGGTTAAACGAACTTACCTTAAGTGATGTTCGACCATAATTATACGAGACGTCACATCCGAAAGATTTATAAACACACCCGAACCCTATGATTGCAAAGTCAATCATAAACTCCCTGAATGAAGTCGCGAAATAGGCTCTTCCTCTCTAAAATGAATGACAAGAGTAATGGTGGCGTGGCCGCAGGTAACATAGTGGGGGAAGGTACTACGTCGAGTAGTCAATATACTTACTTTAAAAACATTTTATTTTTAGCTCTAAATATTGTGCGATGCCCAGTGCAGTGGAAGTACTACTTACTATCAAGTGAATTATATAAATCTTTCGGATGTGACGTCTCGTATAATTATGGTCGAACATCACTTAAGGTAAGTTCGTTTAACCATCAATTATACTAGTTATGATTAAGATATAATGTATTGTGTTACAATCACTTGTTTTTGTACACAATCGAATCTTGAACTGTTTCGTTACAGGCGAATGCTCCGGTGGGGGAGCGCTTTGGGTACCAATAATGAAATTCAAAGTATCATATAATAATTTATTCACATAATTATACTTCTTGATTGATATTAAAGTTCCTAATTCGAAATCTGATAGTAAAAGGACATATAAAAGTTTTCTGCGGGTGAAAAAAAACAAAACAAAAAAATATTTTGTCATCTTTTATTCTTGACACGTAAGTCGCTATGACATTAGTATATATAATAGTAAAAAAAAAAAATTAAGATAAATTATTTTCCTTTCGTAATGAAATTCACAAGGACTGGCCCATCATTTCTGAGAATTAGATCGGCTGTGAATACAATATCGGAGGGGCGAGTGACCGGAGACAACAGAAACTTTCGCAACACGTTGGCCACGGCAATCTTCATTTCCATCATTGCAAATTTTTGACCTGAAAATTGTTGTGAAAAGTTATATGCGCATAAACTACCCCAGTGTCGCTGTTTAAGTAAGAACGCTGCGAACTACTGATACTACCATCTGCAGTTGACTGACTACTCTAATAATTATAATAATGATTGCTGTTCCCATATGCCTTAACAACATGAACACCACATTGTACACTTGGTTCGCAAAAAATGTTTTGACTTTGAATTTGACAACAACAACAACAATGAACAACAACATAACATAACACACATACATACAACAACAACACCTACAAAAACAACAACAACATAATTGTTGTTGTTGTTGTTTGTTGTGTGTGGTGTACTAGTTTTTGTTGATGTTTTCTTTATCTAATAGTCCGTGCCGATACGAGTTATAATATAATACTGATTACCAAAATAAACTATGTAGTTACTACGCTACGGCGGGCGCCGCCGCTCGCTGCAATGCTTATAGTTGGTGCCAGTTAAGATCGCAAAAGCGGTCACTGATCCACCTACATTTTTATTAAGTTCTTAACTTTGAAATCCAAAAATAAGCTTGTTCAATTCTTGAATCGTCATCTATTTTGATCTTCAACATTTTTAGAGTTTCGTAGTCCTGACAAGGAACCCTTATAGTTTCGTCATGTCCGTCTGTCTGTCTGTCTGTCTGTCCGAGGTTTTACTATAAGACCGTTAGTACTAGAAAGCTGTAATTTTGTGGAGGTGTGAATAATGCCTACAAAGTGGTAAAACAAAATTTTGGAAAATATTTTCGGGTTCGTTGTATATTGTGAAAACGGACTACTACGGAACCCTACAGAGCACGTGGCCCGACACGCACTTGGACGGTTTTTTCTAGTGAAAAACGATACATGGTTCATTTGTTTTGTTTCGTAGGAAGAGATATATTGCGATCTTAACTGGCACCGAGTAAAGTAATTAACTAGTTTTATGCAGTGGAAAAACCTCTGCCATATTCAATTAGACGTCATTATCATTATTACCCGTAGCCTACCTTCGCTGCTTTTTGCTTGTGCCAACTTAATTTGGACAAGTAAAACAATTGAAAGTCAATGCTACCTATACAATTCCTGGGTCCAGCAGCGAAGGGTATATACGCGTAGGGATGACGACCCGCGCTGTTCTCAGGCAGGAATCGATCTGGGTCAAACTGTTGAGGGTTCTTGAACAAGTCGGCACGGTGATGCAGATGTAAAATTAGGATGTGACAAAGTGTGCCAGCTGGTACCGTGTAGTTACCTGAAAACATATTTACACATAAAATAAATAAATATCGCTGGACAATACACACAGCGCCATCTAGTGCCACACTAAGCAACAAGGCTTGTGTAATAATAAGGGCTTGATTCAGAAAGCGGTACCCCTGGACACGGCTCGTATTGTTAGGAGGTTCCTGTCTCTGGAGCCCTGACCGCCGGTAGCTGGACCCTATACCCGATACCGGTGGTAATTTTTTAAATGTTTTTATATATTTTTTTAATTAATATTTAAAAATGTAACAAATTTGTTTAAAAATGAATAAAGGATAATAATAATACAGAAACAATACTTATTAAGGTTTAATAAAGGGTAAATAGACCCTTAACGAACCCTAAAGGCACTTATTCTCCCCGGGATCCCTTCTTTTTGCATAATGTTCTTTTTCCTAATATACTTTAGCATAACTATTTTGGCATAATTTGTTTTGCCATAATAATACTTTGCCATATTTTTTTTGAGTCTGCGTAACTTGGCGTCCTGCGCCACCTCGAACTAGCCCTGGTGAAGCATGTCTAAATCATCAAGGCTCTAATGGGATTGGGCGAGACACGTGAGCCGCATGCACGACGACCACTGGGCAAAGGTCTCAACACGATGGATGGATGGCGCCGCCGAGGGCGGCCTAGAAAGAGGTGGCGAGATGATTTAGAAGTGCATCGATATAATTTACTTTAAAAAGTTTATTATATTTTTTCCTCGAGTGTACGTAAGTGACGAGTCAACGAAACTGGCAAATTATGGAAACTGTCGAGTTGACGCAACTGTCGAATTCACACAACTGTCCAATCAGCGAAAGTGACGAATCAGCGAAAGTGACGAATCAACGAAACTGTTGAATTAAATAAACTGACTAGTGAGGGAAACTGACCAGTGTTAGGTGGACTCATTTTTTTGGCATACAGTTTATGTTGGCATAATTATCTTGAAAGCTAAATTGTTTTGGCATAAATTGAATTCGCATAATGTTACTAGGCATAGTCACTATTAGCATAACAGTATTAAGGCATACGATTAATAGACATAACGGAATCAAATTTGAGTTATTTAACGTATTTATTTTGAATAAAAATTTCATTAAGTTGTGCTACAAAAGTTAGTGACAGTAACGAATCGCTGCAAAACCGACTCCACGTAGTCTTGTCTGCCCTATCCCTAGAGTGTAATCTACACCCGCCTAGACGCGGAGGGGCGAGGCGGCCCGCGCGTTGAAGAGCAGGTGGTTGCAATACTCGCCACCACGGCTGAGGCTGGCCGGCGAAGCCGGACAGCAAGCCGAAGCTGCGGTGGTAAGCATAAAACACATCTGTGACGATAAGCTCGCGTGGGACCGCCGTAGCCCCGCAGCACCGGAGCCGTGACAGAAACCATGCTTGCTGCATGTTGCATACTGCATGCTTGCTTGCATACATGGTGTATGCTTGTTTACATGTTTGCATGCTTGCTGCATGCATGGTGTATGTTTGTTTATATGTTTGCATACTGCATGCATGTTGTATGCTTGTTTGCATGCTTTTTACAGGGATAAAAACCCACATATCTTCACAATCAACTATGTTCAAAACAAATATGTTAATTATTACCTGCTTCAGGAGATATTGGTTTTTTCAATCGTCGAAATAAATTAGTATATCCAATTATGGTGTGTCTAACATTTTAGGAGTTAATTATTATGCTTCTTTGTTATGCCTATAAAAAATATGTTAAAATAAAATTATGCGTCAATACATTTATGCTTAATAATTATTATGATTAAAAAAAATATGCTTAATAAAATTATGCGTAAGCTGTTATGCGTAAATAATGTAATGCGAAAATATTATATGAGTAACAAAAGTATACCAAGTTATATTAGGTCTTAAAATTTTATGCAAATCGATAGGGAACCGTTCTCCCTGTCATTGCGATCATTTTTTTGTTATAGACCGTGCGTGGAAAGAACGCGTCTATAACAAAAAAATGATCGCAAAAAGTTGAAAGTTTAACCTCCAATAACTCCGTAACTAGTAGGTACTAGTTACGGAGTTATTGGAGGTTAAAGTTTCAACTTTTTCAAATGTTTTTCTTTTCAAATACTAGTTTTTAAGGAGTTCCCTATTCATTTTTATAAAATTATAAGACCTTATATTAGGTCTACTATAGTACTTGATATAATTTTGTTTCTCGTAATTATATTTTCACATAACTTTATTTACGCATAACATACTTACTAACTTACGCATATTTTTTTTAAGCACAATTCTCTAATCATAATAATGATTAAGCATAAGAATCTAAAGTATAAATTTATTTATGTTTATTGATATTAAAACATATTTTTATAGACATAACAAAGAAGCATATAACATTAACTCCTAAAATGTTAGACATACCATAATTGGATATACCAATTTATTTCGACGATTGGAAAAAAAACAATCTCCTAAAGCTGGTTATACATAACATATGTATTTGTTTCGGACATATGTAGTTGATTGTGAACATATATGGGTATTTTCCCTGTAGGAAGCATACAAACAAGCATATTACACAATGCATGCAGCAAGCATGCAGCATGCAAGCAAGCATGTAGCTCCTAAACTCGCGGGCCGCCTCGCCCCTCATTGCCTAGGCGGGTTTAGATTACACTCTAGGGGTAGGGCAGACAAGACTACGTGGAGTCGGTTTTGCAGCGATTCGTTTCTGTCACTAACTTTTGTAGCACAACTTTTTTAATTTTTAATTCAAAATAAGTACGTAAAAATAACACAAATTTGTTTCCGTTATTTCTATTAATTGTATGCCTAAATAGTATTATGCCTAGTAACATTATGCGAATTAAATTTATGCCAAAACAAATTAGCCTACAAGATAATTATGCCAACATAAACAGTATGCCACATGAAATATGGTAGTATAACCAAGGCAAAACAAATTGTACCAAAATAATTAGTGAAGCGTCAATGCCTTTTTCAATATATAAAAAAAAAAAGATTTTAGGATTCTCTCATAGAAAAATAGGTTAAAATAGGTTATCATTTCAAATTAAATATTTTTAACTTCTCAATTGATGATGTTGATGATGCACCAATATTTGTTACCGCAGCGCCCGTATCAAGGCTTTCTTGAGTATTCTCTCAACATGCTGATAGATGGCATTAGCGGTAGCAAGGAGACCTCTGCCCGCCGCGATTCGCAGATACTGTGTGTGCGCATCGCTCTGCCTTTTAAAAATTCCATTTTGGTGAAACCTTGAAGATATTCGTAAAGTAAATGGACCTGCATCTGTGCTTCATTGAGAACTTATAGTGCAGTGTTGATTTTTGGAGTTTTAACCATTCTACCGGTGGATTTAAGAAGATTTAGCTCGCCGGCCGGCAGCGCATACCTACAAGCCATCACGCGTGCATGAACGAGTCAGATTCCCGTCTCCCTGGGTCAGAGTAGGATCTCTGAATTGCCGAGGTACGTGGGCAAGTTTTGCTACTATTAATTATTTGATATTGGTTTCTCGTTGGTTTGGTTCATCAATAGGGAAATTGGTTTTATTTTGAGGTCCGGTCCACCATTTGATTACACCTTTATCATAGGTTCATAATTCAAATTTTTGGTTTGTTCTTAAAATCAACCTTCTCAAAGGTGCAAGCTATTTACACGCCTCATCAATAGTTATGTCAAAGCATATTAAGAAACAGAAAATAATGCGAAAAGAAGGGATCCCTCTTTAAGGTCATACCTTTACTTTAAATAACCCGTGACGGCTTCGTGAAGGGTCCGTTTACACCCTGTATGTAAACATAAGTAAGAATAGTACTTACTTAGAACTGTATCTTCGTTCAATTTGCGACTTATAAAGTGTACTGGAGGGTAAAGCCGCAAGGACTCTTTGATGCAGCATTCTAAATACTTCATTCTTGACAAATCTTCCATCTTAATGGGCCGGTCAGTATCTCCAAATATGTCATTTAGCTCTTCAATTACTTTGTCCTTAAAACGGTACTTTCAATTATTATAGGTTACTCTTTACTATTTCCAAAATCTCAAAAAAATAATCTATTTCACATAGGCCTACATGGGCACTTAAAAAACGTCGAGAAAAGATTCGCGGTTCGGGTTGGTTTCGTATGGAGAAGAACCGAATCAAGAAACTCCATGGTTGCTCTTTTAAAATTATGTTTGTTTTACAATGTTATATATATATATGTATGTTATATATATATATGTGTATGCCGTTGGCCCGACAATAAGTCGTTGCTTACTTCACAAAAACGTAAAGTTAACAAGCATCTAGGAATCTACAAGGCCTACAATGTTCACACATTCACAAACGATTGGTAAAACACTAAACACAGAAAAATATAATAAAAAAGACTTTAACCAAGTGACACAAATGTTATCATCAGTGCTGTAAAGCTACTCTGAACAAAAGGTGTACTTACAAATGATTTCAAAATTAAAGAAAAAAACCTGATAAAAAAAAAAGAATAGTTAAAGACATTCCTATTTGTGCCGTTTATGAGCTACCATTAGCCAAACAAAGTGCATAGAAATACTTACTAATTATTTTTTCCCGTTATTGCGAAAAAAAATTCACAACTTTTTCACTGTTGAAATTATAGTTATTTATTCATGAAAATGTCTACAAGTACTAGTTATGAAGAAAATGGTTTATGTTGTACACCGCCCGATAAAAGATGTGAAGCCCTTAAGGTGAATGTAGACTTAACCGCACCGCAGTCGGCGCATTCCAATTCTTCGTATAAAGTTCTATGCAATCTGTGTCTGTGTGCAATCTGTGTGTATGTCTGTGTGCAAGATTGCATAGAAAAATTTGAATGCGGCGACTGCGGTGCAGCTAAGTCTGCATTCACCTTTAACGTTATGGAAAGTTTACTACCTGAAAACTCCAAGGACAAATATCTACAAAATAAAATGTTTTTTTTTTGTATTATTTTCTTCACAAGTGTGTTGAAAAACGTCGTATGACACGTGTGTATTGATGATTACCGTCCTCTGCTCTCTTAAATGACACCTCAGCGGTAATTACCGACATTACACACTTGTACCATAAGGTACTATTACCACACAGCAACAAATGCGATACAAACAAAATATAAAAATTATGGAAATGGCACGCAAGTTTTTTTTTTACACGCGCCATATGTAAGGCAATGATATTCTAATAAACAGATATGTTATACACCTACAAAACCACCGAAAAAAGAGCTCACATACACGCAGTGACGCAGAATAAAGGCAAAAAGAGCCAATTGTCCCGTTTTCGAGTTTTCACGATTGCGCGCTCACAACATATCTGTTTATTAGAATATCATTGATGTAAAGTGATTGATTACCTGTAGCCATACAGCCTACTTCAAAATTATAATTTTAGTGATAAAATGCAAATATTTTATAACACAAATTATTGTGAATTATAAATAATTTCATAATAATAAATGTTTTTTCGTCTTAATTAGGGACACATTTATTTATTCCATAAATTTAAATGGGGTTTCAGCGGCATAAAACCTCTTAGTTGTTACAAAAAAAAATTGTAAGTGTTACCCGGTTAAATTGAAAATGCTCTGTTTACTCGCTTATATTTTGCATTAGGTACTAACTTAACTTTGTAGGGATAATTCTATTATGCACGTGTGTGTATAAGTAGTTCGGTTTATGGCCCTAGGAACGATGTAATAAGGCTCATTTTAAGAGAAAAAGATTTTCTAGATATTCATCTGAGTTTGGGTAGGTAAGTATTACAATTTCGTGTTTACTGCGTGTATTTAAATATTATGGGAGTCGCTTCCAATTATGAAAAGCCGTCGGTTTTTGTGGACATATAAAATACATTCTAGGAAAACGAAAAGTTTAAGTTTTCAAGAACGTTGACGGAAATACCCCATAATTGTCTTCAGTATTCTGAATGTTGAGACTTTTGAAAAAACTTTCAAGCATCCATTCCCTATTACTTTACAGCTTTATACACAGCAATGTTTCAGTGGTGCAGAATCGTTTTTATCGCTTATTCGTTTGCAATGGGACGCTTGAATGGAGGGACTTACTAACCTGAATATCTTTATGATTGGCTAGCAACATAAATAAATATGTTAAACCACCGGCAGTAGTATCATGTCCCTGAAACATCATATCAGAACAATTAAAATATACAGAATATATGTAAAATGGCACCACCTGTAAGTCACTAGTTACTAACTTCAAACATGAATGTGTCTACTTCTTCTTGAACACCAATTCTATCAATGTGTCCCTCTTTCTCAGCAGATAGGAGTAAGTCCAACATTGCAGTTTTCTTCTTTTTCTTGTACACATAAGAATCATCATCGTCAGCTTCGGTTTCTTCATTAATATTTAATCCATGTGTCTCTCTGTATTCTCTTCTTTGTTGTATCACTTTCTCAGTAAAGCTGTGAACCTCTTTCAAATATTTATTCTCTAGCCTTCCCAATGATGAAAACTGATAAATGAAGTCTGGATACAGATATACTCTGATAAATCGATTAAAAAATACAATTCCAATATCATAAATGGCTTTCTTGTAGGATTTTGATGCCGTGTCGTCATCGTTAAGTTGTGTTCCCATTGCTGTTTCTATAATATGGTGTTCAGAATGTGTGAATTTATCGATCGAATTGGTGTGTCACAACACCACTCAAGAAATAAAGGAAATATTACAATTACTTTCAGTTACACAATGGTACATACCACAAATAGAGTTGAGTGTAAATTCTGACAGCACAGGTACAATATCAATAGGTTTTCCGGCTGTAGCCTTCAGGTTGTCGAGAAACCTATGGCTGTTTTCTTCTATTATTTCACAAAACTGTTTCAATATGTTGAAATGAAACGCAGGCGTAAGAATTTTCCTGCGCTCTTGCCACTTAGAACCTGATAGCAATAAAAAAGAGTAAATTTGTTAGTTAAGAAGTGTACCTTGGTGTATGAAGTATCTGTATGACACGAATTATCGTGTAAGAAAAACTTTATGTATACATATCTACTTTTATATTTTATTAAATGAACTTTTTAATATTACCGTTACTGACGAGTAATCCATCTCCCAGCCAAGGCTTCAAAAAATTATAGATGAAACTTTTTTCACCATACTTCATACTTGACATGATTATCTGAAATAGTATATTATGATATAAGTGAGCAAAGTTGCTCATTATACACGAGGCTGTGGGTTGCAGCGTGAGCCGCAGGCGAGAGCGTAAATCAGCCGAGTGTCTAGTGAGAAAGTTGCTCACGAGTTGCATACCGTACGCACTTTTTCAACACACTTGCGAGGAAAAAACAAACATGTATTGCATAAATCGTTTTACCACACAGCAACAAGTGCGATACAAACAAAATATGAAAATTATGGGAAATGGCGCGGAAGTGTTTTTTTTTGCACGCGCCGCATGTAAGTGATTGATGTAGTCATACAGCCTTCTTCAAAATTATAATTTTAGTGATAAAATGCAAATATTTTATAACAAATCATTGTGAATTTTAAATAATTTGATAATAATAAATGTTTTTTCGGTTTAATTAGGGACACATTTATTTATTCCAAAAATGTAAATTGATTTTCAGCGGCATAAAACCTCTTTGTTGTTACAAAAAAAAATTGTAAGTGTTACCCGGTTAAATTGAAAATGCTCTGTTTACTCGCTTATATTTTGCATTAGGTACTAACTTAACTTTGTAGGGATAATTCTATTATGCACGTGTGTGTATAAGTAGTTCGGTTTATGGCCCTAGGAACGATGTAATAAGGCTCAATTTACGAGCAAGTGTGTTGAAAATATTTTCAGCACACTTGCTCGTAAATTGAGCCTTATTAAACATATGTTTACAACAGTAACATTTCGTCTGTATTTTCAGTTTACCAGGTTTATTCGGTTCATTTATTGATTTTTCAGTTTATTTTTCGTTTTTTTTTTTTTTTTGGTACTTACCTCAATATCTTCAGGATTGTATAAAAAAACTGCACCCATAGGACATATCCATACTCTAAAGATTCCATTGAAAGCAGCGCTTAATGTTTTTCCCATTTCCATAATCTCAACTGTGAATCAGAAAACATTATTGTTTAAAGTTGTATTTAGGTAGTTATAAGATTTTCAAAATTTCAATTCTTAGCATGTCAGATATGATAGAAATGCTTCTGAGCATTTCTATCATATCTGACGTGATGTAGGTAATGGTTTCGGGATGGAAGGGACGCCGCCGCAAACAATAGTAACAGTATGTATAAAGAGGAAAGTGGAGAGTTCTTGACTTACTAACTCATCACTGAAGCTCAAACTACTGAATTTAATTCAATAACCAAAACACCGTAAGCAAGAAACGAGAGATAAGAAAGGGTTTTGGAAGATTCATGCCCTAGGGGGTAATAGGAGAAAAAATGCGTAAACGAGTATATGATTAATATTATTCTCGTTTCTAACTTAGCACGATCACGAACCGAAGTAAATCAAAAAACCTGCCAAGAGCGAGTCGGACTCGCACACCGAGGGTTCCGCATAAACTTATATAAAAGGTAAATTGCGGTTTACGAGACGTATTAAAAAAAAACTATTTACTAGATATCGTTCAAACCAATTTTCGGTGAAAGTTTACATGGTAATGTACATCATATATTTTTTTTTAGTTTTATCGTTCTCTTATTTTAGAAGTTACAGGGGGGGGGCACACATTTTACCACTTTGGAAGTGTTTCTCGCGCAGACGATTCAGTTTAGAAAAAAATGATATTAGAAACCTCAATATCATTTTTGAAGACCTATCCATAGATACCCCACACGTAAAAAAAAAAAAAAAAATTGAGATTCATTTCTAAGATAAGATAAGATATATTTATTTGCATAAACATGTGTACACATACAATAATTAAAAGTGCATGTAGAATGACATAAAATAAAGATTTGTTCAGACATGTTAAGTAAGGGGAACCCCCAAAATTTGTTGTTTTTTTCTATTTTTGTGTAAAAATCTTAATGCGGTTCACAGTATTCATCTTCTTACCAAGTTTCAACAGCATATAATAGTTTTTATAGTTACGGAAAAAAGTGGCTGTGACATACGGACGGACAGACAGACAGACAAACATGATGAATCCATAATAAGAGTTCCGTTTTTTGGCATTTGGCTACGGAACCCTAAAAAGATTGGCATGAGGCTATTCGGGTTCCAACAAAAAGGTATTTCAAAGATTATGTATGGAGTGTTTTATTGCTGATGGTAGGTCACTCTTCGGTAGTTGGGTGGTGTTGGTATTCTTTCCACAAATATGTATGTACATAATTTATAATTATCTCACCTTAGGTGGTTGGTCTCTGATGGCATGTGTACAGCGAAGAAAGTTCTTCCGAACCTTAAACTCTACCCGAGGCTGGAATACCTATATTCGTTGAGGTTTTGTCAGGAATCCGATTCAAGTGATGACTTCCCTTCGTAGGGGTTAGTGGTGTAATACTAGCCAGCTAGTATAACTCATTAAATGGGTCCTTCCTCTATTCGTAAAAGGGTCTTGGTCAAAATGAGTGTAAGTCCAACAGAATTGAAATATATCTCAAATCATAGCTCCGAGAATAAGTTATCCAATTCATACTATTGAGAGACCGAAGCTACGGCCAATTGAAAATGTTGCAATTTCCTACATTTTGTTGAAGACTTACACATTCAGTCATTTGTTATTAAAGTATAACTTGTTTTTAAAGTGTTATTTTTTGTTTTTAAATTTGTTATTAAAGTGTAAACCACAAGCACATGGTCCTTTACCTGGAGAGCGTATAACAGTCCATCCATTTCCGACGATAAAGTCATCTTTGGGTCCAGGTATCTTCCTCACTAATCGCGCTCGTTCATTGTAGTTGAAAATAATATGAAGAATACACAGGAATATAATAACTCCTATTAAGAAGTGCACAAACATATTGGAGAACGTCTAAATATAACAACATTAAAAGCACTACTGATACCGACGACCTTGTGTCATAGTGAATAACTTTATCGAAATATATAATACTTAATTAATTATCAAACTAAGTAAGAGGGTTCCAGTTCCTTTGTAAGAAGATTAAAGTTCTATATAAGAAACGTACCTACTTAGTAGACATTACAAAAGGCCATTTCTCTACAAACGTTAAAACCTCCTCCTTTTGAAGTCGGTTAAAAATTGTACGGATGTATATGTTTGTCATGGAAGTTGTATGTGCTGACCTACTGGATAGAAGTCATTTGTTACCTACATAACATTTCTTTGTGAAACTTATAATCTGAAATGAATATTTTTTTCCTTTACTTGTGCTGTGAGACCTTTCGTCTTGCCAAATTTCATGATAAATGATAAATGATGTTTATTTTGCAAGTAGGTTTTTACAAACACTTTTACACGTCATTTTTTAAAACTAAATGAGGCCGGTGTTTCGTACCTGACTACGCTGAGAAGAAACAGCCGAAACAAACTCAGAGGTCATAGTCTCTTTTGAAGTCCAGACATAATCTTGCTCAATTCACATGAGGACTATGCAGATTAGTGTCTGAGATGGTCTTTTGAAGAAAGAACCACACAGATTTGAGTGGACCTGTCCAGTCATTGCAAGCATTTGTCAGTTATCGTGTAGCTCGACTTATAACTCAAGGAGCTCAACGAAACGACGAACATTACCAAAGAAAGGACATTTGGGTAGGTCGCTTATAGTATAACTCAAACTGTCAGACAGTTGTGGGAAAAAATAATCAAAAAATAAAAATGTGACCCACATGGTCCCCACATTCACAATAATCAAATAAAATTAATAACAAGTTCTTTTCAAAATGAATGTAAATAAAAATCACAAAAATCATTAAATGTCACAATGATAATAAAAGGTAAAATACTTAATGAAATAAGTGTTCATGTCAAATCGGTAAATGTCACATAAAATAATAAAAAATAAATAAAAAATAAAAGTAAAAAATAATAAAATACATGTCAAATCATTCAATGTCAGAGTGTATACAAGAAAGGAATCAACAATAAACAAGCGAAGTCATCATCGTCGTCAGCGTCAACATGATTCTAGGTCAACGGTAAATACCCCATATGTTTTATCTTACAGGCCAATAAAGAAGTATTTTATATACATTTCTACTAGATGGATAACGAAGTGGTACTCTATGGGTTCTCTTTTCTTATTGTGGTACGGAACCCTAAAAAACAGTGAGTAGTTAATTTTTTAAAATAAATTTTAAATACACACGTTTATTATACGACGTTTTTCTACTTACACACTACTTTACATACATACTTTCATACTTGTGAACAAAATAATACAAAAAAATCATTTTATTTAGTAGATACTTAATAGATATTTTTGTCCTTGGAGTTTTTAGGCAATAAACTTTCCATAACGTTAAGGGCTTCACATCTTATATCGGGCGGCCATTTCGGGCGGTACATTCCTCTACTCGTTTGTAAAAACCAACTTACCGCACTAGTATCATAAATAACTATTATATAGTACACTTACTTAGTAAGTGTACGAATACTACCCCATTAAAAGTCTTGAAAGCTGTTCATTAAACCTTCTCAAAAATCTAGGCAGTTATATGGAATTTCATTACTGCCCTGAAAATCAGGGTAGTAATCCATTACTAACGCGTTTTGTTTTTTTTTCTAAAGTCTTGATGACGTTGGCAATCTAACGATTTTATTTTACCGTGAAAAGTACTGGCCACTAGCACTTTTAAAGAAGGTAGCATACTTTCCGATAAGGCCGGCAAACGGCGAACTTCAAACTTCTATGCGGTAGTCATCATCGTATTTGGCGGGCGTGATTTTTCTTTCGTTTTCTTCTAAATATTAAAAAACGTTTGAGATTGGAGATAAGTTGTGTAGATTTATGTAAATATTGATTAGATTAGTTGTTTGTAGGTAAAATTATTCATTTATTAGGGTAAGTTTTTTTTTTTTTTTTTTTTTTTCTGGCCAGTGGCCACAATTGACAATGAACCGCCTGATCCGGAGGGCACAGTCCCCTCGGTCGGGCATAATATTACAATCTATGAATCCAGTATGGATACAGACTCGTCCTTAACCAGATCGGAGCGGAAAAGGACTAGAGCTCCACGCAAAATATGTAAAAATTGTAATAAAAGAAGGCGAAGTGGTAATCATTCAACAGGAATAAATAATGAAACAAATTGTCATTGTGATAATGAATCAGTAGTCAGTCCAAAAATAACATCAGACGTACTAAAATTAAGTACGTAGTAAGTAAGTATTAAGTGTACCGGACACTCAATTTTAGTTCACGAAGAAGCCACTCCACGTTCTGTGGATGGTCCCCAGACTGAAAACCTTTTAAAGTCAGATCTTCCCCAGAAGGCACCACAGGGTTCTAGGGCTTTGTACGAAGCCACAGACCTGTCGCCATACGTTGTACACATCCAAAAAAATGTTGATACACAAAACTCGGCTCAGACATTACACCCAGTAAATTTAGGGAATTTCCTGAAAAATCGCAGATACAACAACATTATTAACGGTTCTCTAAAACGCATTGGTCTAAACAGAATATCTTTAAGCTTGTCCAGTTACGTAGATGCTAACTCTTTTATAAATGACCCAAGTTTGGCCAGGGAGAAATTGAAGGCATTTGTTCCATCAATTAATGTGTCGCATTGGAATTATTAAAGGCGTACCTACCGAATGGTCTCCGGAGGAGATAATGGAAAATATATCTGTCCCCGCTGGATGCGGGAAAGTCATCAAAGCAAGGCGTCTCAACTATAAAATACACGAACCGACCCCTGTGTGGAAACCATCCCAAACAGTCGTGCTCACCTTTGACGGACAAATTCTACCAAAACGTGTGCTTTGTTGTTAGTGCCACCAGTGGAATTGTATACATTCCCAACCATTCAATGTTTTAATTGTTATCGTTTTGGCCATACAAAGGTACTATGCAGGTCGAACCCTCAGTGCTTCAAGGGTGGGGAGACGCATTCTGCTTACACTTGCAGTTTGAAGATGAGAGTAATAGTAAATGCTGTCATTGCGGTGGCATTCATTACGCCATCGATAATAAATGCCCAGAATTTGAAAGACAAAAATTAATTAAGCATTATATGGCCCATAGCTGCGTGTCATATGCTGAAGCGTCGCAGCTTCATCCACCAATCTCAAAATTGTATACCACTAAATATTCTTTCTATTCACAACTTTTGCCCAAATCACGTAACACACCAATTGTCTCATCACAAAGAAAAACGGTATTCCTTAAACCTCGGGATCCCCCAAAAACAGCCAAGGGGTATGACCGGGCAGCTCATCAAGCATTAATCAGTAATGAAGTTTCTTTAACAGGGAATGGTGTTGCATTCCAAAATAAAACAACAAATAATAATAAGAATCAAATTTTAAATTTAATAATCATGTTAATTAATACCTTATCTAAAAATAATAATATTGAACCGTCCAACGTTGCCACTTTAATTGATACGCTGTCTAACTTATTTAACCTTGATCATAATGGATCTACTCAAGATTGTCCAGTGGAACAGTCGCAGCATTGTGAATAAAAAATCTGATCTGTCCTACATATTGAACAAACACGATCCCTTTGCAGTCGCTCTCTGTGAGACATGGCTTAAACCAGGGTCCTCTTTTAAAATTCCTGGCTATGCGTGTCTAAGAACAGACAGAAGCGATGGGTATGGCGGTGTCGCCATACTTATTAAAAATAACTTGTCTTTTCAATCTTTTCCTCTTCCAAGTCTCAGTGACGATATATCTGCTGTCGCTGCTATTGTAAATAAAATCTGCTCAGTATGTATATATTATTCGCGTCCCACTGTAAATATTCTTTCTGAAATAAGTAATCTTCTTTCAGTTTTACCTAAACCATTTTTGGTAATGGGCGATTTTAATACACAACATCAGTTACTAGAAATTCTAGACTCTAATAATTTGTGTATTTTAAATACATGTCTCCCAACACGCCAAACGAATCCAGATGAGCCGTAAGTGCCCCTGACCTCTCAATCTGCACACCTGATTTAGCATCTCCCCCCCTTTAGGCGGAAGTTGAGAGACTTGGAACATTTTTTTTTCAGATTCATTTAAAAGGGCAATGAGTAAGTAGTCAAAAACAATTTTTCAAAACTCCCCACTCTCCCCCGACGACGACCTCCGTAGTGTAACGAAGGTTGAGTGGGTGAAGCGTAACTCAGGGGCGACGACAAGCAAACTTTAGGGTTATGTTAAATCAGGTTTTAGATTGTATTAGGGGTTTTTTTTTTTGTTGAATTAGTTTTTAGAATGTTTTAGGGGTTCTTATGGGTTTTCAAAATATTTTAAAAAATTATGAAATTTACAAAATCTTTTAAGGACTCTAATGGATTTTCCAATTCATTTAAGGATTCTTATGGATTCTCACCAAGGGTAAGGAATACTTCTCAAAAACACGAAGACACCGCGAGCTGCGCGCAGCTCGCGCACAACGCAAATACTAGTTATACTATATAAAGCTCGATTTTATACTATTATATAGCCCCATACGTCCTGTCAATGATGTTTATTGTAAGTTAACGAGTTTCTTTAAAATAGCTCCGTATTTATTAACAATTTCATACATTTGTTTTAAGAAATAAATAGATATGGAATTTCACCTTAACACCCCTTTATCAGTAGACAGTAAATGACCCAATGATAGTTTCGTCTAGCCTTTGTTGTGACATTAATCAATAATTTAATAGATAAGTATTAAACGTGATTTTCAAACAAACAACCCCCTATTTCAACCGCTCAGAGGTTGAATGTACCAAAATACTTTCTAAGTGGATGTCAATGCCAAAATAGCTATCTGTATTGCAAATTTAATCACAATCCGTCCCATGCATGAAATACATGACACTTAAAACTAACTGCAATGGCGAAATGTGGGTGTACTATTAGGCACCTCCCTGCCTAACCCTCCGGGGATTACAGGCGTGATGTTAAACCGATGATGTGTTGTTCCTAAATTCTTTGTGCGACAAACACTCTTCACAAAAGAGACGCCTGTCGTCTCTTAATTGCTTGGGACATAGGTAATATATATTAGTCGGGTTTCAGAACACGGAATATTTTAAGAAATGTTATGCTAATTGTGAGAGCAGCGGTGGCCCAGTGGGAGAGCAGCGGTGGCCCAGTAGTGGCGGCCCCGACTTACGAACAGTAAGTCGTGGGTTCGAACCCAGACAGGCGCATTACTTTGTGTAATTTATTTCATCACCGCTGCTCTCGAAACGGTGAAGGAAAACATCGTGAGGAAACCGGCATGTCCTAGAACCAAAAGATTCGAAGATATGTGACATCTCCCAATCCGCACTGGGCCCGCGTGGTGGATTATAGCCCATTCCCTCTCATAGAGAGAAGGCCTGTGTCCCAGCAGTGGGAACATTAATAGGCTGATGGTGATGAATTGTAGGAACGTAGCAGGGCGTTCGGTAGTTTCTTCCTACCCCCATCCCCATGGGAAAAAATGCTAAACTTCATTCTCTCTCGTACCTTCTAGGCAATAATTTAGCCTTCACACTTTGTACTGTTGTATATCAAGAAGCCTCTTAATAAATCAGCGCCTGACGTTGTTCTTAAGAGCAAACACTCAATCGACCTCAATTATTGTTTGCTATCTAGGCACAGCGTGCAGTGTTTGAATAGCGGCGCTAAAACTACGCTATTTTTAGGTCACAATAATCAGCCTCATTGCTCAATACTCAATACTCAATTGTTTATTGCGGTCAATAAGGTATTACAAGGATGGTGTTATAAAATAAAATAAAAAGATCATTATGGACCCTGTCGGGCACAGCAACATTAGGAGAGAGGAAGACAGAGGAAGAGGGCTTAGTAGCAATTCAATATGTAGTTTTATTATAAATTATTAGATGTATTAAATCGGGTGTGTAATTATGAATATTTATACATATTTAAATAATTAATTAGATCTGTGTTTAAAGGTATAATATATTATATTAGTATTTTTTATTTATGTAATGTAATGCAATAATCAAGACAATTCTTATAAAATTATTTAAACTATTTTCATTATTATTAAATTATATTATTGTTTATGTATTTATAATTTTATATTATAGTATTATGCTATACTTACACTTTATATTCATCATTTATAATACTATTTATCATCCTTTTTATTTGTTTATATTTTTACACTCAACAAATCGATGTAATTACGACTCAAACTTAAAAATTGCTGAAATAAAATATCATAATTTTCATGTTGTGACACGCCAAATCATCGCCAAATTGTCAAACTGTCAATTACTTTTTAATTCTCTTCCTACATTACTCTATGATGATTTTTGGTTTATAAAATTTAAATAATTTTTATCAATATGTGTTTAGCTATTGTATTATAGAGATTATTACGATTGTTTACTAAATAACTTAAAATTAAATTATATTAATAAAATTCTTGACGCACTCATGGATATATCCTGGCTAACTACACTTGTCAGATGAGATGATGGCCACAAGGAAACTAATATTTGAAAAATTAAAAAAAAAGGAAGACTACTTAAAAAACAAGCTGACGAACGGCTAGAGAAGGTCTACCATTGAATCTGATCTGAATTTGAATCTGATATAAGAAAACAGTTTGGTTTCTCGTAAATATCTATATTACCCAGGGGATCCCACTAAAGATTCCGCCTGGTGTCTCTTCTCCCGATCTTCGGAAGTTATCTACGGATCTGGAACCTCTACTCCCGATCTTCTGAAGCTGCTACTTGTCTCGCCTGCCTTACTACAGGGCTGACCTGGAGATCTGCACGACGCCCTTCCTGCAGAGGTTTCCTGAAACGGAACCTCGAAGTTGCCCAGGTATTGACCAGCTACCCTGACGCCTGTTCCCGTTTCTCCTACAGTGCTGAACTTCATAACCAACTAAGTGCGACACCTAAAAAACAATCCTAGAGTGCGTGCTAGGTAGGTTTTTAATATTTTGCTGTATTTTTTATCCCTTTCATCATCATCTTTCCTTAATTAAATTTTAATTGAACAAGTCTGCTTATCCTTTTATTTAATAGGAGCAAGTAGATTTGTTACAATATTTATATTTGTATAAGTATTTTTTATTTATGTAATGCAGTAATGTAGAATACTCAAGACAATGCTTATAAAAGTATTTAAACTATTTTCATTATTATTAAATTATATTACTGTTTATGTATTTATAATTTTATATTTATATTTGGTTTCCTACATTCTATATTATAATTATTATGTATATTTCGTAATGTTTGGTATATAAGAGAGCGAATAACTTTATTTTGCAACCGATTTGTCATCTAAAAACTCCTTTACTGAGTAGTATGCCTTTGATTCTAGAAATTGTATCAATTTATTTACATTATATATTTGTCTTTTCTACTTCTCGAATGTCGTTTGGCAATTTATTATAAATTTTTGTAGACATAACTAAAGGGCCGGTTGAGTGCATTTTAGTGCAGTTAGAAGGTTGGTAGTTTTTTTAATTTCGCGTAGGGCGTAGGAAAATTTTGATAGCTTTGCTCTTATTTTCTGTATATGAGATTTCTAATTTATGTGGGTATCTATAGACAAACCGAGGAGAGTAAATTCATTTACTTGTTCCAGTATTGCATTATTAAAATTGAAATTTAGTTTTAAAGGGGGTTTTTGATGGGGATGAAATGAAATTATTTTTGTTTTGGTGAAGTTAATTTCTAGATTATGGTTATCCATCCAGTTTACTGCTACAGACAGAAGAGAGTTTAATTTGGCATTAATATTGTCGTCTTTCTGGCACGAGGTGAGCAGAGAGATATCGTCAGCAAATAGAACACATGGTCCGTTTATAATTTTAGGAAGGTCGTTTATATAGATAAGGAACATTAAGCAGCCTGCTACTATCTTGGGGTATTGACGCGTTTACTGCTTTGCGGTGGGATCTCACTTTAATTATTTCATTTGTATTTCTATTTCTATCGAAGTATTCAATTTCCACTAGTTGTACCCTATCCTTCAAATATGATGAAAACCACTCATGAGCTATCCCTCGTATCTATCCCATGTAATTTGTCCAGTAGTATTTTAAATTGCATCTTGTCGTAGGCTTTTGTCATATCAAGCAGCATACCTACAGCGTAGTTTTTATTATTAATAATGGTTAGAGCCTCTTGTACGTATTAATAGACTGCTAACGTTGTAGAACTTTTTTTGCGGAAACCGTTTTGGCAGTCGTCAAGTATTTTATATTTTTCACAAAAAGAGTATACGCGGTCACACATAGCCTTTTCGAAGATATTAGACGCAGTTGGAAGCAGCGCGATAGGGCGATAGTTGTTTGGGTCGGTTTTTGAATTTTTCTTGTGTATGGGGTTTATCAGTGCTTTTTTAAGTTGAGTGGGGAAAACTCCTTCTTCAAACGATTGGTTAATTAATTTAAATAATGGTAGGGTTAGTTCGTCTGCACATTGCTTAAGTAGGAATGGGGGAAGTTCGTCTACTCCATAGCTCTTTTTATTTTTTTAACTTTTTATTATTTTGTTTACTTCATAAGGATCGACAGGGCCGAGGAACATGGTGTTTTCTGTGGGGCAAATCACAGGGGCTCCCTTTGCTGGTGAGGTTTTTTCTCCAATAGAAGCAAAGAAGTCATTAAAAATATTTGCTATTTGCTTAGGTTCAGTTATCAAGTTATCATTTTGATGTAATTTTACGTTTGTTTTTTCACTTTTTATTGGTTTATTTGTTCTTTCATTTATTATATTCCACATAGTTTTTACTTTATTTGTTTACTTTTTTTATTTTATTTATGTATTGTAGTTTTTTTGCTTTCATAACAGTCTGTTTTAGGGTTTTTTTCGTATTTTTTATAATATTTTGTTAATATGGGATTGTTCGCTTTTATGGTAAGTATTTTAAGTAATCTTTTGTTATTGCAAGATAATTTAATACCCTTAGTTAGCCAGTACTTCTTATATATCGGTTTTATTTTCATTTGCTGCAGCGGAATACACGCATTTAGACCTTTATTTAATATATTATTGAACGCAGAGTAGTTTTTATTAATATTGTTATCTGATTTTATTATTTCATTCCAATTTATATTTTTTAGTTCAGATTTAAAGTTTTCTACATTTTGGGTATTATATAATATTTTTTGGTAAACCAGTTTATTTTTTTATTATTGCTGTCGCTAAGTAATTTCATGTGTACGATGGTTGCGCTATAGTCTGAAAAACCTAATTCCTCCACGGTGGTAAGCATTTTTTTATTGGTAAAATTAGTGAATATTAGATACAAGCATGTCGAGGTGGTTTGTGTGATTCTTGTTGGTGATTTTATATGTTGTGAGAAGTTGAATTCCGACATAAGATCAAGGAAAGAATTAGTTTTTAAGTTGTTATCGAAAATATTGATATTAAAATCTCCTCCTATAATTATATAGATCGGACTAACTTACCTAGTGACGTCCGATCCTTAATTATGTGAAGTAATCTCGTCCTCATTTAGTACTTGTAGTTTGCACTTCTTGCTAACTCGCTATCACATTTTTTTAAAGATGAATCGATTTCATCAAAACGAAAATGTTGTCTGTGGTCCCGTCTTGGCGCGCTCTGTCCTGACATCTGTCAACTCATTCTTTCAAAGCATATGATCGGGACTTCAAGATGACCGATACGGTTATCTATCGTAGTCCCGATACATTAGTCAACACAACTTTAAAAAGGGGTGTAGATAAGACACTTTAAAGCACATATAAGTAGGCTGATCTTCTGGGAAGGGTTGGGATACAATGAGGACGAGATTACTTCACATAATTAAGGATCGGACGTCACTAGGTAAGTTAGTCCGATCTATATAATTATGCTCCGTAATCTCGTCCTCATTTAGTACTTGTAGATGTTCAAATAAGAAAGTTGTGTTGGTAATCTAGTCAACATCTTATAATCATTGAACAATGCAACCTAACATACTATTCTGATTATCATTACTTAGGTACTAATTACACATTTATTTAAATAAAAGGTAACACAACATAAATCTTCTCTAACTCAACAACCTGTGTCATGATAATCTTATAATGAGCTTAATTACTTTAATCAGACAGTTACCATTAACATTAAATTTAATCAACAAACAATAACAAGCAGTGTGTTCTATATTACAGAGACTATATAAAACACTGCTCGTGCAAAAGCACTAGAATTTAGAATCGCTCCTCATAGAGAGGAGGCCTGTGTCCCAGCAGTGGGAACATTAATAGGCTGATGATGATGATGATGAACTATCTCATCTCATATATCTAGGTCTCATAATAAAAGCAAGCAAAGTTGAGGAATTTGTGGTCCAACCAGCTGCTTATTCTTATAACGTCAATATTAAAACCCATTTCAGAGGTTTTTTTTTTTTTTTTTTTGTGAATTTGGGAGTATTTATTCCACTATTAGTTAGAATTTGTTTCATCCACTTACTAATAGTTGCAGTAGTGGCGGCACGATACGGTTTTCTTATAGTTATAATTGGTGATTTACAATCTTGTCTTATAGGTATTTTTTGTAATATCTAGATAGAACAAAAGGGTAGTAGCAGAACACACAGACAAATTCTCCTTAAAAGATGGTAGTATCAAATTGGGTTGTTATCTACCAGGTTCAAAGGTTTTAATAATTTCTGGAATGTTTATGTTAATAATTATCCTGATTACAAGAAATGTTATCAGTATACTTATGAGAGACAAGGTTCGAATTCTGTGTGCAAGGGCTATTATGGTAATTTAATTTTTGGTTATTAGTTCTAAACTAAGGGTTTCATTAGGAAATAGTTTACACAAATAATTCAAAACGATACTGAGATTCCATACTACTTCATATTTGGGGTTCTTAGGTCTTAACCTAAATATATCCCTGAAGAACCTTGACAGTCGGTCATCTAGGCCAATTTGGGGCCCTAGAACTAGAGAAATAGCTAACTTAATGGTATTGAGTGAGCTATTTATGATAGTCCCTCATTAAAATTTTAGTCAGAAAAGATATCACAGTGGGAACTGAGTCTAGGAGAGGGTCAATATCTTGGTTCTGACAATAAGAAATCGCTGATTCAGAGCAGATTCGTATCACTTTCATGATGGGGTTCCATTATTATTCTTTCAGAAATAACCTTGGATTCAAATTAGGGAAACCATGGTTGTGAGGGCCACCAAGGTACTACAACAATGCCTGTTGCCCCTTCCCTTTTTATTTTCTGTAACATCTTACTAATAAGCGCAAATGGTGGGAATGTATAAAAGAAATCACCATACCATTTGACAGTGCATGATATATTAGCATTATTATTATTATTTTGTGCATTATTTATTATTATTATTATTATATGTCTGAAATAAATGAATTAATTTATTATTATATATAATTCTGACAATTAGTGTTAAACTTGTTTGCCAACAAGTCAATCTGAGGTTTAACAATAATAGTCTTGTAAGCTACATCACATAATTTCTATTCAATTTCTGTTTGGATGCCTAGATCCAAATGTGTCTTTCCTCACACCGTTGCCACAACTTTCTGGCTAAATTATTATGGTGGGGAAAACGAGTGCCACCATTTTATTGATGTAGGCTATGGCAGTTGTGTTATCTATTTAATTCTAAGTAAAACTTCACAGTGTCTGAGTGTGCTTGCAAATGTTTTCAGCCCTCTAAATGCTGTTAATAGTTCAAGGTAATTTATACGAAACTTTTTATCATCAGTTGTCCAGTGCCCATGGCTTCTGACATCATTATATACCAGACCCCAGCCAGTTTGTCAAGCATCAGAAAATATTTCTAGAACAAAGTCAAATAGTTTTATACTGTTGTAGGTTGTTGGAATGTAAGACAACCACTAATCTAGTCCTATCCAAATTCCTTTTGTGATAGGTAGCAGAGCCTTGTAATTTTTATTGTTGTTTTGTTAATTTCCATAACCTTGGTGTAAGGCCAACCATATTCCACTGTTGAGCATGCAGCAACAAGTATACCTAGCAACTGAGCAAATTCTACTATTTTGCATAAATATTTTAGATTTAAAATTATTTAATAAGTTAGGGATGAAATTTGATCTATCTTCTTCTGATGAAGTGAGATAATACTGAACTGTATCTAACAGAAAACCTATATAAATTGACAGCACTGTCTGGGTTCTCAGGCACTCCTTTTAGTATTGACAATGAACACTAGTTTTTTTTTTTTTTTTTGAAAATTTGATTTGTCGACACATTTTTCAAACACTTATCATATGAATCACCAAGGCACAAAATATCACCCAGATATATTATAGAAAAGCAACCCCATTGACCTCAGGTGACACATAACTGGCTTCATAATCTTTGTGAACACAAATGGTGCTATGCTAAGCCCAAATGGAAGGCATGTAAACTCAACCAATGTATCTTGAAACTGAAACCGGAGAATTCAATCATATTTTGTATGGGCAATAAGTATTTAAGCATTTTTAAAATCTATAGTTGCCATAAAACAAGCTGGGTTTGGTCATGAGATTGGTTGCTGTCCTTAAGTCTTCTAGCTTGAAGTGATGGGTATTAATATATTTAATAAGTTTTTTGAAATTTAATATAAATCCAAGTGCCATCTGATTTTGGATGCAAAACTATGCTGGATAAAAATTGATTGATAAACATCATTCAATAGCACCATAACTGTAGGAGTTTATTAATTTCCGTTAAATAAGATTGCTTTCTTTCTGACTGAAGTTATTGTTTTTAGAAATGCAAGTTTGAACTGGAATTTCATAAAAGTGTAGTTTATAACCCTTGATCCAATCGTTGTATTGTTGGATAGGTGATAACATTATTCCAGACTTCAGTGAAATACTGCAATGTACCAGTCTACCTGAGCTAGACGTATTCCTGCCCCCGACGTCGCGGCTGGCGCCTCTGTGGTGAGTGTAACTTGTCCTGTAGCTTATCCCCGAACAGGTAGTCAGATATTGGAGTCTGCCCCATTAGCTTCTTCATTTCCATACTGAGGCCAGGCAGGATTAGGGAGCGTCTGGTGATGCATTTGCATGATAAATGTGACAAAGTAGTCTGGCTGCATCACTTAAGAGTTAAAATTTGATCACTACTCTCTTAGTTATTGATTAGATTGTTTAACAATCAAGAAAAAAAAACTTTGCCTATTGATGTAATGGCAGCAGCCGAGGTGATCTGCTGCCCCCTGATTCGTTGGTCCCTTTTTACTCCACCATCCTCAGTGCGGCTGCCACTTCTTCATTTAGTTTTTAAATATTTCCTTCATTAGGTGATACAGGACAACTGTCTGTAGTCAGCAGTGGCGGAATAGGTGATAATTGATGGCAAGGAGTAAATGGTATGTGGCGTTATGGGGAATAGCTGTCGCGGCGAGTCAGGCTGCGACGGAATTTATCACATGTCTCACAACTTCGGTCGCGATACCCACGGCTTCTCGAGCGTGTTCGACTGGAGCGGGTTTCATACTCGTCTAGAAAGAATAGTTAGAGTTAGGCCTCTGACTGGTCGAGTTTAAATCCACGGCTAACCTCTCGTGATAGTTCAAGGGATGCAGTAGGGACGACATTATGAACAACTGAATGTGTAGGTACACCATCGGCTGACCTCTCGTGAAAGCTCTTGTGATGTCGTTCTACTGTAGGATGGCTTAGATCATCGGCTAAACTCTCGTGAAAGCTCTAGCGATGTCTTACTAATTGTTGGCACAATTGGTGTTCTCATGGTTAACCCCTCGTGAAAACTCTAGAGACATGTGCGAACAACTGAACGTGTACACCATCGGCTGGCCTCTCGTGAAAGCTCTTGTGATGTCGTTCTATTGTTAGATGGCTAAGATCATCGGCTAACCTCTCGTGAAAGCTCTAGCGATGTCTTACTAATTGTTGGCACAGTTGGTGTTCTCATAGTTAACCACTCGTGAAAACTCTAGAGACATGTGCGAACAACTGAACGTGTACACCATCGGCTGACCTCTCGTGAAAGCTCTTGTGATGTCGTTCTATTGTTAGATGGCTAAGATCATCGGCTAACCTCTCGTGAAAGCTCTAATGATGTCTTAATAATAGGTTGGCACAATTGGTGTTCTCATGGGTAACCTCTCGTGAAGACTCTAGAGACATGTGCATCTTATGCCAGGATGCCAGGTACTTCTAGGAAAAGACGAGTGTAGGTACTTAAACAAAAAAGCTTACCAGATTTTCGATGACGACTCCCTTTTCGCTTGTTCGACCGATTTTCTAGTACTCGCAAACGTTCGTTGAGTTCTCTCATATTTACGCCTCGTTTTCTTCGATGTTTTCCCATCTCGGTTTGGTAATTACAAAATTATCAGAACTTTATTATCGGAACCGTGACCTGCGCGCTTCACAAAAAAGTACAATGTGTTGACAGATGTCAGGACAGAGCGCGCCAAGACGGGACCACAGACAACATTTTCGTTTTGATGAAATCGATTCATCTTTAAAAAAATGTGATAGCGAGTTAGCAAGAAGTGCAAACTACAAGTACTAAATGAGGACGAGATTACGGAGCATAATTACACTGAACTTATTATATTTATTATTTAGATAATTTAAAATTTGTTTTAATTGACTATTAAAAACGTCTTCCTCCCTTCTATTCCAATACATAATTACTAATACTAGGTTCTCTTTAGATAATTCAACTGCACCCACTTCCAATACATATTCAATTGACATAGCTGTGATGTCCCCTATCTCTATGCAATTAATTTGTTCTTGTAGGAGAATGCAGACACCTTCGCCTCCTCTAGTTTTACGGCAATATGATGCAGGAATTTTGAAACCATTAAATTGCATAAGGGCAATTTTTTCTTGTGATAACCAAGTCTCAGATATGCATATAGCTTTGTATGTTGGGTTTTCCGTTATGAAAGTTTCTAAAATATGTTGCTTGTTGTACAGGCTTTGGAAGTTCTGAAAAAGTATTTTAAATTGTAGGTCGGTGCTTTCGAAAGGAATAATTTCCAGTTTCTTTTTTCGTGTTTGATTGGTTGTTGTTATGGTTTAACTGGTTATAGTTGTCTTGTGTGTTTCGCTCTGTTTCTTCTATTATTTTTGTGGTGTTATTTTGTTGAGGTTTGTTAGTTTCATGTTTTATATTAATTCTTTGTCCCTCAACAAATAATTGGTTATTTCGGATTATCGCAAATAAGCCGTTTCTTCGTGCTTTAAGCATTTCTTGTCGCATTAAATGTCTTTCTTTACGTGCATTTTCATCGAAATATTCAGAAATAAACAAACGGGTACCCTGGAGACAAAGACTGTTTTCTATAACATACTTTGTCATCCTCTTACTTATTAACTCAATAACGAGTGGCCGATTTTTGTTGTTGTTTCTACCTATTCTGTACGTGTCTTCAATATAACCTGTTAGGTCCATCGTGTTGCAAAATAATTCTATTAGTCTGTTGTGGAGGATTTATTCTGGTTCTTTGTGGAATTCAGCGAATCCGTATAGAACTATTTTCTCGAGGTTGGTTTCAGAGCAAGTGATATTGGGAGAAGTGTTTCTAGTTAATAGATCTTTTTTTGCACTTAGTTTGGTAAAATCATATTTGAGTGATAGACAACAACGTGTTCAAATAAATGGTATTAATTCACAGGGTTTAAAAGTAAAAATGAGGGTTCCGCAAGGCTCAATATTGGGTCCTTTCCTCTTTCTCGTGTATATTTAATGATCCCCTATAATAATACCCTATTTATTGAAAAACCAACCTCAAAATATGGTGTTGTTTGCTGATGACACTTCCCTTATTTTTAAGATAAATAGACGGGCCCAAAATCTAGATGACGTGAATAATGCCCTACTTCAGGTCCATAATTGGTTCACAGCAAACAATTTGGTATTAAATGAAAAAAAAACTAAATGCATAAGATTTGCTTTACCCAATGTTAAAAGTAGTGATTGTGAAATAATATTAAATAAAGAGAAGCTTGAATTCGTAGATAAAACGGTTTTCCTGGGGATTACGCTTGATTCAAGGCTACAATTGGGTTCTCATTTAACATCCCTTGCGGCGCGTCTAAGTTCAGCAGCATATGCTATTAGAAAAATTCGTCAATTTACTGATGTAGATACCGCTAGACTGGTCTATTTTAGTTACTTTCACAGTATAATGTCTTATGGCATTTTGCTATGGGGACGGGCTGCAGATATTGAGTCTATATTTATTCTGCAAAAAAGAGCCATCAGAGCCATATATAATCTTCGTAGGCGCGATTCTCTAAGGGAACTGTTTACGGATATTGGCATTATGACGGTACATTGTCAGTACATCTACGAAAACATAATGTACGTCAGAAAAAATCTGCATCTTTTTGGTAAAAGAGGTGACAGACATAATTACAGTACTAGAAATAGGGACCAACTAGTTCAGCCAGGCTTCAGACTCGCTAAAGTAGACTCATCTTTCATGGGGTACTGTTTGAGATGCTATAATAAAATTCCACAAAGTATTCTTGAACTAAATGAGACGAAATTTAAAACATGCATCAAACGCACACTATGTAAGCAAGCTTATTACAAGTTGGGCGATTATATCGCTGATAAAAATGAGTGGCTCAATGCTGGTCCTGCTCCACATGGACAGGGGCGCATAAATTGATAGCATTAAATATAATTGTTGGAGCTGCTGAAGATTGTACAACTGTCTTTGCATTGTATAGAATCAATCTCTAGTATTATATAATCGCATAGCCCATATTGTGTGAGTACTATGTACTAGAAAGCTACCATTCCCTGAAATCCTACGTTTTTTTTTCTTGACTTGAATGTGCCCTGGCGGTTGAGACTTGAGAGTATGTCACGCTAACTCTAATGTCTCGCTGATGGTGGCGCGTGTGTCGGATCATTCAGTTCCCTTCAAAATGGTTGAGTTGAATGGTGCTGATCCATGCGTCATGTTCGTGAACGGGCGCTGTCAGTTGTGACTGGTCCTCTCTTAGTTGCCATGGCTTATTTGAATGTTTATTTTTGAATAGTTTCTTTTGTTTTTACTATGGACACTTTTAACGTGCACATCTTGCTACATTGTTCTCACATAATTACCATCTCAACATGAATGATGTAACCAAGATTTTGTAACAATATTTTGATTTAAAAGAGTGTCCATGGAGTTTCTTGCCCGTTCTTCTCCATAGAGATCTACGCAACTACAGTACTTTCACAGTTTTTATGTCTTGTGACTGGGACTGTAGCTACATTTAATTTTCATCTTTGTTTCGACAATTCAAAAGTGCCTGTAACTGGCCTACTTGAAATAAATGCTTTGATTTTGATTTTTTAATTTCTTTCTTTAGTTTTTCATTTTCTTTTTCCAGATTATCTATCTTTTTATTGATTTGTCCTATATCTTCTATTCTTTGGTCGTTTAGTTTCAATAAGGCGTCGGTTTTTTGTTCTATATCTGCTATTGTATTCTTGGTTTTGAATATTTAGTATTGTTCGTAATAGAGAAGGTCTAGTGCAGTTCCTGTTTTATAGAGATCGAATGCTTTAATAATAATAAATTGCACATCAAGCTACTCGAAATTTTCCCAATCAATCTTGAACGTGAGAGCTAAATTATGACGTCGGTCGCGCGTACGAGTATACATTGTGTTCTTGAAACGACGCTGATGACGTCAGTGGCGCGTATTTGCTACTGTTTTTCTCGCTGACGTACGCGACCGACCGTGCGCGACCGACCGTCAGCGTGACAGGAATTCAGGCCTTATATGCTGTAGCGATAAAGTTGATGTGCTGGTGTCTGTAATTGGTGTTAACGGCTATAATATATAATATACACAACTAGTAGTCGCAAGCGCGACTACTGTCTGAGCACGAGGTACTGGTTCGATTCCCATGTTGGGCAAAATGTTATTAGGTTTTTCTTCAGGAATTTCTCAGTAGCACCCGCGGAGTCTGAATTTGGGTCCGGTTGATGGCAATAGGCTCGCCTCCTATTACATGGGACTTAAATACAACTGCACGGCTGAATCTGGGTGTAATTAGGTACTACAAAATATATGGGTGCACCTCTGCCTAATCCCTCGGGAATTACAAGCGTGAAACCAGAATGTGTGTAGTTACATCTCATACTCTGGGTCCTAAGGTTTCCCCACTACCTATGCTACGAACGCTAGTACAGTACCAAAGACCAGAACTAAACATGGCACAACCTTCAGAATAATGAAGCTAACTAGTGGCACCGCTTTAATAAAAGAAAACAAACCTCTTAATTAAGAGCATTATCGATTGATTGCCGCACGAGGCAAAGCTATTTATGGCAAAAAGAGCATTACTGATTGTCATTTGTATCTAGTGATGCATGAAGATTGTTCGATTGTCCATGCAATTATAACTAAGTATCGTACTATACATCAACATTGGACAAACAGTCTAGTTAGGTAGGTCTATCTTCAAAAAAGAGGTCAACCGTCGAGTCCGACTCGGCTGGGCAGCGGTCGGGAAGTTGCGCGGTATCTTCTCGTCCAACTTACCGCAGTGTCTCAAGACGAAAGTCTATGACCAGTGTGTGTTGCCAGTGATTACATACGGGACCGAAACGTGATCGCCCACAATGTGCCTCATCAGAAAGCTTAAAGTCACCCAAAGGGCAATGGAGAGGGCTATGCTCGGAGTTTCCTTGCGTGATCGAATCAGAAATGAAGACATCCGCACGAGAACCAAGGTTACCGACGTAGCCCGAAGAATTGCCAAACTAAGTGGCAGTGGGCAGGGCACATTGCTCGCAGTAACGGATAGCCGATTCCTAGTTCTGGAGTGGCGACCGCGAACCGGAAGACGTTTGTTGGAAGGCCTCCCGCTAGGTGGACCGATGACCTGGAGAAGGTTGCGGGAATCCGCTGGATGCGAGTCACACGGGACCGGTCAATGTGGCGACACTTGTGGCAGGCCTATGTCCAGCAGTGGACGTCTTTCGGCTGAAATGATGATGATACTATACATCAGCAGCCAGAGCCGGTGGTGGCGGCCCCGACTTACGAACAGTAGTGGGTTCGAACCCAGGCAGTCGCAATACTTTTTTGTAATTAATTTCATCACCACTGCTCTACTCAAAACGGTGAAGAAAAACATCGTGAGAAAACCTGCATGTCCTATAGATCCGAAAATTCGAAGACATGTGACATATATCAACCAGTGGTCCCGCGTAGTGGATTATAGCCCATTCCCTCTCATCGAAAGTAGGCCTGTGTTCCAGCAGTGGGAACATTATAGGTATAGGCTTAAGCTGTACCTGTACATACTTGAACCTACAAATTATAGCAAGCCACTAGACATTATTCACTATAAAACAGCGACACGTTGTATGTGAAATTGTAACGTATAAAAAATCTACAAACAAACACACATATTATGTACTCACGCATTTTTCCTCTGGGCGTAGCTTCAGAAGTCGGTGGCAAAGAAACTGAATCAAACACACAGAAGTCACCGACTTCTGAAGCTAAAGTTATTTTTCACTTTGTTGTGTTTTTGAAGTCGGTTTTATTTTTTGCAAAAAAGTTTATTTTAAGCGGACGATAGGTCACTTTCTACCAAAATGTATCGTCCGTAATTTGTTATCATGTTTGTTTCGGTAATCATATAGCTCAAGGTTGTTTTGTTATCTGCTGTGATGATTAATCTCACAACAACAGCGGTTTTAAATGACTCTTCCTTAAATAAACGAATTTTGTGTCAAGACGTGTGAATACATATGGAACATCCTCATGTTTTAGAAACTTTGACCAGCCCGCGTAGCATGACCACTTCAAAGAAAGAATTGACAAAATGACAGGTGAACAAAAGAAATCTGTCACTGTAATTTTGTCGAAATTTGATGAAAGTTTGGTCGCACAACTGGGCGTCCGACCTATTTCTGTTCAAGATACCGGCCGTAGTCGTGGTCGTAGCCGCGTATAGAGCGCATGGTCCCTAAAATATTTTTTTCAAGATCGTTTTATCGGTGCATAATTAATTAGTTAGTACTTATTCATTCCATGCTCACACCGTCACAGGCAAGTGAATGGAACGGGAATGGTAAAATCAATGCCATGAGTGTCAACTTGCTACATATTAGTAATCTGTGGTATCAACAACCTGTCAATTTTACAAATAAACAAGAAAAAAGTAATCAATGCGGCTATGTAACAAAAAAATACAAGACTAGAAATGGAAGAGTCGCAGTCAACTAAAGAAAATAATAAAATTTGCGCAAAAATGCTGCTTGCACAAATAATTTGATGTCACGAAAATTAGCATGAAACCATATCGCAGAACAAATAAAGTTTTTATGGTTGAAGTATGATCAGCATCAGTCTCTAGTAGGTAGCCAAGACATAGATATAAGGATAGGAGATAAATTAATCCACAGGGGGACCGATGCTGAGGTGGAGCAAATCAATACTCCATAAAGAGGTTGATAAAACTCGATAAATGTTGGAAGACAGTCAGTGTGTATTATCTTGTCTCAAGTTGTGTGGTATCGAGTGGAAGAAGTAGTGATACTGTGAACCGAGAGGTTTTCGATGCCATTTTAATGAACCATTTTCAAGCCCTCATTTCGTTATATTTCTAAAGGCAGTCCCTCACCGAGCAGCGAGCATTACATCAGTAAGTGACGAGACCCGAGCAATCGAGTTCAGTCATATAGTTACGATTAGGATATAATGTATTGTGTTACAATCACTTGTTTCTGTACACAATCGAATCTTGGATTGTTTCGTTACAGGCGAATGCTCCGGTGGGGGAGCGCTTTGGGTACCAAGAATGCGTAGTATACATCCAAACGTTTAAAACCTGGTTGTGATAGATTTCTGCTAGCCAACAGGGTCAATTTAGTTTATGGTGTCTCCAGCAGCTGCGCTCAGCGTCGAGGCTGGGTCGCGTGCGGGTGCTGGTCCGGGAGTTCGCGTGCGACGTCCGCGCCATCTGGCGGTACGGCTCGCCGTTCCCCACCTTCCTCAAACTGATATGCTCGCTCATTCTATGCCTACTTGTCGCGATACCCCTCATCTACCCCGTGTTCGTCCTCTGCGTCACATACTTCACGTTCGAAAGCCTTTTGCTGAGGTAAGATTTACAGCTGTTACAGTAGTGTTGGCTTGGGTGTGCTTTTAAATAACATTTTTAAATCTACAGAAAAATAAAATAACAATTATAATCAAGCTAAATGACTGAAAGATGCATAAAAATAAATCATGATAAAAAGCAGTGTAAGTGTTGAAAGAAACAGCATCAGCACCATAGCACATACTAAAGCAGCAGGGGCCCTACTCTCTAACGTCCGTCCGTCCGTCCGTCTCCATTCGTCTCTCTCACTCGCACCCATCTGCAGACGTGCGCGAGAGAGACGGATAGAGACGGACGGACGGACGGACGTTAGAGAGTAGGGCCTCAGGTTCTTATTGCTTTTCAAAGTTCATCATTCTCCTGCCCTTATCTTATCCCAATTTATTTTGGGTCTTTACAAGTGTTACCTAAGGATAATTAATGCTAGACTTTGAAGGTGCTAGCCACGTCCCAGGTAGGTCGATTCGTAAGGGCGAAGCTTTGTACGGGTCCAGTACTAGGAGGATCTCGAATCGCTTCATATGAATATGCTCATAGAAAAAGAATATAAATCCTTGTCTCTTCCGTGCCCCGTGCTTGCCACGATTTTTAAATCCGGCTTGTCCTGCAAAGTTATCAACTTTTGCAGCTTGTGGTTGGACCAGCCGTTGCTGTTCACGCCGTGTGCGATAGCGCGGCGGGCGATGACCGCGGCGTTCCGGCCGTGCTGCAGTACAGACATCTGGAAGGTTCGTGAGGTGCTGACGCGCGGCATCCTGCTCACTCACTCGCTGGCCACTTCCATCGACTACCTGTGCGTCATGCAGGGACTCATCGATGAAGCCTAGGACAATAAAGTCTATAAATCTAACATAGGTTAATATCTTTAATCTTTTGATAAATATCGTAGACCGTTCATCTTTCTTGGGGTCATTGTGCTCATGAATTTCATATGAAGAATTTTATCTATTGAACTAAATCTGAAATATAAACATTAACTAAAAAAATAGATGATTTTTTCATTTTCATGAGCATCAATACTATTCTGCCTATCAAGCATGATAATAAAATAGGTGGATAAACCAAGTAGATTAATTCGAAGTTCCTGCCAATTTTATGAGTAACTTTAAGTATTTGGTAATAAACTACATTGATGAATACTTAGTGTTGTTTCCATTTACGGCGCAGCATGTCTCCCTTTTCCATACTTCTCTATTACTTGTATACCTACTGCAGAAATCATAGGTAACGCACACACCACTGCATGTTCAAATAATGGATACCTACTTTGGTCACAGAAAACAGTCTAGTGCATGCGAATAATCCCCGACCAGTAACTAACAGAACATTACGTAAACATTTTCCTCGTTATGCAGCTGTAAAGCCTCTAAACTTGCTTAGTTTCGTTAGCAAAGTCTTAATAAAAAGGCGTCGATATTCACAAAGAGTCTATAAACACAATTTGCCTGAGCCTTTAGTTTGAACAGTGATCAATGTAAAGTACTTTGTGGGAATTTTTTGAAACTACAACCTAAAAAAGTTAATTTTTCAGTATTTTTTCTTAAAATTCAGTTTTTTCTTTGGTTCAATCGATAAGGTAGTCGACGTAATAAGGTGATTAAGTAATAATGCCAACAATAGTGGAATAATCAAAATCAAAGCATTTATTTCGACGACCGACGACTTTCGACGACCCGAATGGCGCAGCGGTAGTGAGGCTGCCTTACGTTCTTAGGGTCCCGGGTTCGAAACCCGGTTGGAGCAAATGTTTGTGTGATGAGCATGGACATTTGTTTTCGAGTCATGGATGTTTATATGTATAATAAGTATGTATTTACAAACAAAAAGTATCTATGTAGTATATCAGCTATCTGGTGTCCACAACACAAGCCTCGTTGCTTAGTGTGGCACTGGATGGCACTGTGTGTTAATGTCCAGCGATATTTATTATTTATTTATTTCAAGTAAGCCAGTTACAAGCACTTTTGAATTGTCGAAACAAAGATGAAAATTAAATGAAGCTACGGTCCCAGTCACAAGACATAAAAACTGTGAAATTACTGCAGTTGCCCATTCCCTAGCGTAGATCTCTATGGAGAAGAACGGGCAAGAAACTCCATGGACACTCTTTTAAATCAAAATATTGTTACAAAATCTTGGTTACATCATTCATGTTGAAATGGTATATTATGTGAGAACAATGTAGATGTGCACGTTAAAAGTGTCCACCAAAAACCAAAATAATTTATTCAAATAAGCCATGGCAACTAAGAGATGACCAGTCACAACTGACAGCGCCCGTTCACGAACATGACGCATGGATCAGCACCATTCAACTCAACCATTATGAAGGGAACTAAATGATCCAACACATGCGCCACCATCAGCGAGACATTAGAGTGAGCATGACATACTCTCAACTGCCAGCGCACATTCAAGTCAAGAAAAGACGTAGGTTTCCAGTGAATGATAGCTTTCTAGTACATAGTAAGGGCTATGCGATTATATAATACTAAAGAAATTGAATCTATACAATGGAAAGATAGTTGAACAATCTTTAGCAGTTCCAACAATAGTATTTAATGCTATCAATTTATGCGCCCCTGTCCTTGTGGAGCAGGACCAGCATTGAGCCAAGCATTTTAATCAGTGATATAATCGCTCAACTTGTGATATGCTTGCTTACATAATGTGCGTTTAATGCATGTTTTAAATTTCGTCTCATTCAGTTCATACTTTGTGGAATTTTATTATAGCATCTCAAACAGTAGGTACCTCATGAAAGATGAGTCTACTTTAGCGAGTCTAAAGCCTGGCTGAACTAGTTGGTCCCTATTTCTATAGTACTGTAATTATGTCTATCACCACTTTTACCAAAAAGGTGCAGATTTCTTCTGACGTACATTATATTTTCATAGATGTATTGACAATGTACCGTCATGATGCCAATATCCGTAAACAGTTCCCTTAGAGAATTTCGACTAAGATTATATATGGCTCTGTTGGCTCTTTTCTGCAGAATAAATATAGACTCATTATCTGCAGCCCGTCCCCATAGCAAAATGCCATAAGACATTGTACTATGAAAGTAACTAAAATAAACCAGTCTAGCGGTATCTACGTCGGATATATTGACGGATTTTTTTAATGGCATATGCTGCTGAACTTAGCTGCCCTGCAAGAGATGTTAAATGAGAACCCCTTTGTAGCCTTGGATCAAGGGTAATCCTCGGGAAAACTGTTTTATCTACGAATTCAAGTTTCTCATTAATCAATATTATATCACAATCACTACCTACTTTTACCATTCGGTATTGGTTTTTTTCATGAATTACCAAATTGTTTGCTGTGAACCAATTTTGGACCCGAAGTAGGGCATTATTGACGTCATCTAGATTTTGGGCCCGTCTATTTATCTTAAAAATTAGGGAAGTGTCATCGGCAAATAACACCATATTTTCCTTTTGACCGTTTTCGCATTGAGGTTGTTTTTAAATAAATAGGGTAGATCATTTATATAATACTAGAAAGAGAAGAAGACCCAATATTGAGCCTTGTGGAACCCCCATTTTTACTTTTAAACCCTGTGAATTAACACCATTTCTTGAACATGTTGTTGTCTTTCATTCAAATAAGATTTTACCTATTGCTATCCCAGTCTACTAATTAGTCGTATAAAGGAGTTAGCGTACCACTGGTCTGGTCAGTTTCCTTACTCGTCGAGTATATAAAGTCATACTCCATGCACGTCAGTCTGGTTCTTCCATGAAAGTTTCTCTTCTTCAGTTCATACAAATTTCTCACATTTTTTAAACTATTTATTTACTCAAAACAAAGTTAAATAAATAAAACTGTATTTTTAACATGAACTACACACGTTAAAATTTCAGTTTTACTAAATAAGTCCTAAATCTACAAACGTGTGGGCACGTGTGGGTGAGCACTGCTCTCCTAGCTAAGTAATGAAAACCTGTGAAAAGATGTGTTCCTTTATTATAAAAGATACTTCTACACATCTTTTGTTACTACGGAAACTAGAGTATGATCAAACACGTTAATCCCTTGTCAGTGAATACCACACCCAACGGCCTATCCTGCAGAATATTGGCACTTGAATAATCTCACCGCCAAAGATTCTCTTGACAAGTTGACAAGCTAACCTGTGTTGGCGAGTGTCGGCAGCGGCACAGAGCAGTTCGCCGGAGGAGGTCGACGGCGCTACACGGAATCATGGCGATGACTATTTGGACCACTATCGGGCTTCTGGCGCTGTGCCACTCGTAAGTCTGTTTGTTTCTACTGCTAGGTTGCTAAACTTGATTAAATATTTTAATTGCACAACTTTGCATTATTAAAAACAATTAAATAAGTTTATCTTGAAGGTCAATAGCAGTCCTCAAGGATTTATTAGACGTGCACTCTTATATTGTTGACTGCATAGCACCTTTTGAATATAAATCGTTTAATTATCAAAACCTCTAATCGTCGCTTGTTGAGCCGATGCTAAACATCTCAGCAGAAGTCATGCAACCTTCTACAATGTACTGTTGCTTGTTCTACTTATTTGGATTCACTTAACAGCAGCAAGACAGGTCTTTCTTTGCCAAAAGTTTTTATTTTTTAAGTAGGTTTGAACCTGAATACTTTTATTTGTATTATCCATTTGTATAAAAACGTTTTAAAGCTTGACCTAAATATATTATCATGAAACGTCATTGTTATCGCATCGTCCTAATTACGGTAGAAGCTGCGGAGTTACCAAACTAGATGAATAGCTTGTCATATATTCAATTATGTGTCTATGTATTAGTTCCAGTGTAAACTGACCTAATTATTATAGGTTTCCTGAAGAAATTACAACTGGTTTTGTATAAGGACATTGACACTTGCAACTTTCATTATCGCTCGTAGAAGATTCGATTGTTGCTAGTCAGTCGGCCAGTTATCGGCAAGTTATCGGCCGCACAGGAAATTGACTAACTAAATAACATAATGTCAATAATCGACGTAACTTTAGCTCTATTGGGCGATATCCTAATGAATGCCATGCCTAACTATAAACACACCGAGATTTGGAATCTAACAGTATATTTGGGCATTCATTTATTAGTCCTGACCATCTTCGGTCACGGCGGCGAATCTCAGCGGAAATCAGCCATCAGCACAAGAGAATTTCACAATTGTGTGTGCAGGCACAGGTGCACTCTGTTCCTTAACTCCCATATTGCGATAGAATGACAATCCGGCACGACCAGAGAGAGATCAGGCATTGGGCCGTGGTTTCCCAGGCACGGGGGAATCATATTGCCAACTTTCAAACTCCGGGCTACTTCTGATAAATTTCTAATAAAAACACCCAATAATATCGCACCAGGACCCCACGCTCAGCAACGGGACAGTTATGTTACGTATACACTGTACCTTTACTTATCAGAGATATGGAGATCCAATTAGCTAACTTCAATTAGCTATTAGCAAATATTATGCGCGACAATTAATACGCGCTAGTATAGGTAGCGGTTTCTCAGCTTCGTGAAGGATAATGTACCGCTAACTGGTCGGTTTTGTGCTACGACAACATAAGACACTGTCAATGTCTGATCATCACCACTGACATGGAGTAAGCACCTGTTTGTTTTTAAGAAAGCACCGGCGCTTATTTGCTGTTTTCCTTGAGAAACCTTGACAGACCCTTGAACTAAACGATAATCTGCTAGTCCTGCTACCCTTGACAGAACAATGACCGGAAAAATAACTCCAAAACATTTTCGTTCGTTACGCTTTTTTTATATTAGCATGTCCTGCCGGCCAATTTGCCTCCGTACTTTTTCATCCTTTCTGTTGTTTTGCCTTCTCCAGCCCATCAGAAACGAGTCTAAATCGTAACACAGCGTTTCTTGAACTTCAAGTTAAGCATATCCAAGTAAATATCTACAACAAGAATCACCATGACATGTTACAGGAGCATCGCGTACACCAAATTCCCTGAAGGGTTCACATTTGGCGTGGCGACAGCTGCTCACCAGATCGAAGGCGCGTGGAACGTCAGTGGTAAGTGACTGAATTTCTTTTTAGTTTTCAGGTTTCGGAAAATACAACTTTTCGGCAATCTTCGATTAGGTTAATATTGAGCATTTGGTAGGTCGACAGAATTATTGGAACTGGAACACCTCTGCATGATCCTTCAAACAAGTTTGATGATATCATAAAGCGGGGGGGCTGTAGGGATGGATGGGATGGAATGACACATCATATCATAAAGCGCTACGCCTTATGATATATATGAAGTGTGATGTGTGTCATTACGAGCATACATAAAGCCCTCCAAACCGTAATCAATAATGATTCTTAGCAACTATCGCAATAAGAAGGTCGTGACTCGTGAGCCTATCCTAACACTCTTAGAAAAGGACGGTTTGATGATAATGTCATAGCTGTGACAAAATCTTATCTGAAGTAGAATTACGATGTCTATCTCGACAGATACTCAATCAACATCTTTACAAATACGAGATGGGATAAATCAACAACAACAGGAAAAACAACAGATATTTGTTTTAAGAATAAGATAGAGGAATAGATTTTAAAACCACAGTCGAATATAGTTAGAAGATCCAAAAAATACTACGCCTTTTTAAGGTTAACGACCCTATTTCGAGGTGGTAAAGGCCAATACAGATCACCAAAAAAAAACGTTTTTAAAGGTTTGTTTTTTTGCACTTAACACTAAACATACACACAGTACATGGGAACGAGATTAGCATCTTCTCATAATTATGTACGGCCGAACAAGCTATTTGGTTTACATTTTACAATGTAATTTGTGGGTTATACTGTAAACCAAATAGCTTGTTCGACCGTACTGTAAACATTTCAATTTTTAATGTTTTTCAGGCAAGACAGAAAATGTCTGGGATCGTTTGTCACACTCACGCCCTGAGATGATCGTAGACGGTACCAATGGCGACATTGCCTGCGAGTCCTACTACCGTTACCAAGAGGATGTGGAAGAGCTGGAATACCTAGGAGTGGACTTCTACAGGTTCTCGCTGTCCTGGGCACGCATCCTGCCCACCGGCCGCATCGACGAAGTCAACCCTGATGGCATACGCTACTACAACGATCTCCTCGATGCTCTGGCCGAGAAAAACATCGAACCACTTGTAAGTTCATTGAAATACGGTTCTGATCTTATTTACTAGTAATCTCATTTATTTTCATTCTCAAAAAATACTAGAAACTTTAACAAAAATATTGCCATGTTAGCCATGTTAGTAGACCGTAGAGCTAGTAACATATATTCTCTAAAAAGTTCAAATGCAAAGAGTATGTTGGTGTTCATAAAATGCTAGCTGATTTTGACGTTAGAAAAAATTCAAGCAGACATTACGGCCTAAAAAAAAGAAAAATAAAAACATTTATAAAAAAAAAAACTTTTATAGCCTTCTATATTTTTTGACAGAATATGGCCAGTTATTAGTTACATTATTCTGTTTAAAAAGTTTAAATCAATTTTTTTTTTTATTAAATTAAGTTACAACGATGATGGTTTTCATTCAAAATCAAAATCAAAATCAAAGCATTTATTTCAAGTAAGCCAGTTACAGGCACTTTTGAATTGTCGAAACAAAGATGAAAATTAAATGTAGCTACAGTCCCAGTCACAAGACATAAAAACTGTGAAAGTACTGTAGTTGCCCATTCCTTAGCGTAGATCTCTATGGAGAAGAACGGGCAAGAAACTCCATGGACACTCTTTTAAATCAGAATATTGTTACAAAATCTTGGTTACATCATTCATGTTGAGATGGTATATTATGTGAGAACAATGTAGCAAGATGTGCACGTTAAAAGTGTCCACAGCAAAAACACACAAACCAAAAAAATACAATTCAAAATAATTCATTCAAATAAGCCATGGCAACTAAGAGATGACCAGTCACAACTGACAGCGCCCGTTCACGGACATGACGCATGGATCAGCACCATTCAACGCAACCATTTTGAAGGGAACTAAATGATCCGACACATGCGCCACCATCAGCGAGACATTTGAGTGAGCATGACATACTCTAAACCGCCAGGGCACATTCAAGTCAAGAAAAGACGTAGGTTTCCAGTGAATGATAGCTTTCTAGTACATAGTACTCACACAATATGGGCTATGCATTTATATAATACTAAGGAGATTGAATCTATACAATGCAAAGATAGTTGTACAATCTTCAGCAGCTCCAACAATACATTTTAATGCTATCAATTTATGCGCCCCTGTCCTTGTGGAGCAGGACCAGCATTGAGCCAAGCATTTTTATCAGCGATATAATCGCTCAACTTGTAATATGCTTGCTTACATAGTGTGCGTTTAATGCATGTTTTAAATTTCGTCTCATTCAGTTCAAGAATACTTTGTGGAATTTTATTATAGCATCTCAAACAGTACCCCATGAAAGATGAGTCTACTTTAGCGAGTCTGAAGCCTGGCTGAACTAGTTGGTCCCTATTTCTAGTACTGTAATTATGTCTGTCACCTCTTTTACCAAAAAGATGCAGATTTTTTCTGACGTACATTATGTTTTCGTAGATGTATTGACAATGTACCGTCATGATGCCAATATCCTTAAACAGTTCCCTTAGAGAATCGCGCTTACGAAGATTATATATGGCCCTGATGGCTCTTTTCTGCAGAATAAATATAGACTCAATATCTGCAGCCCGTCCCCACAGTAAAATGCCATAAGACATTATACTATGAAAGTAACTAAAATAAACCAGTCTAGCGGTATCTACATCAGTATACTGACGGATTTTTCTAATGGCATAGGCTGCTGAACTTAGCCGCCCCGCAAGAGAAGTCAAATGAGAACCCCATTGTAGCCTTGAATCAAGCGTAATCCCCAGGAAAACCGTTTTATCTACGAATTCAAGTTTTTCTTTATTCAATATTATATCACAATCACTACTTTTAACATTCGGTAAAGCAAATCTTATGCATTTGGTTTTTTTTTTCATTTAATACCAAATTGTTTGCTGTGAACCAATTTTGGACCTGAAGTAGGGCATTATTCACGTCATCTAGATTTTGGGCCCGCCTATTTATCTTAAAAATTAGGGAAGTGTCATCAGCAAATAACACCATATTTTGCGGTTGGTTTTTCAGTAAATAGGGAAGATCATTTATATATACTAGAAAGAGAAAAGGACCCAATATTGAGCCTTGTGGAACCCCCATTTTTACTTTTAAACCCTGTGAATTAACACCATTTATTTGAACATGTTGTTGTCTATCATTCAAATAAGATTTTACCAAACTAAGTGCAAGTTTACCCAGTCCGTAATGCTCAAGTTTCAAAAGTAATGTGTCGTGATTTACGCAATCAAACGCTTTGGAGAGGTCACAAAAAATTCCTATGGCGTCTTGAGACTCTTCCCACGCAGTAAATATGTGCTTTAATAAGGTTACACCGGCGTCAGTTGTACAACGTCCCTTGGTGAAGCCATACTGTTGATCATGTAAGATTCTGTTGGTGTTAAAATGATAGAGCATTTGATTAAGCATTACTTTTTCGAAAACCTTGCTAAAAACTGGTAACACGGATACAGGTCTATAATTATTAGTATCTTTACTGTCTCCGGATTTGAAAAGAGGTATGACTTTACTGTATTTCATTAAATCAGGGAAAACTCCTTGGTCTACACATAAATTAAAAATTAAAGCTAAGTAAGGGGCTATAGTCTCAAGTATGGATGTACAAACTTTGACAGACATTCCCCATAGATCTTCGGTTAGTTTGATTTTTATTTGCCGGAAAGTTTTAATAACTATCATAGGGTTAATGTGTTTAAATTTAAATTCAGCCAGGCAGCCAGACACATTCGCCTTTAATAAGCCAATTGAGAGTTCAGGTGAGGAAATAAGAGCCTCCGTTGTTTTTAGTGGTATATCGGTAAAGAAATTTACAAATTCTTGAGCTACTTCCTGATTTGAGCTTTTAGGACCACACGCTGTATCTAATGTGTAGCTAGTGTTACGTATTTTCTTCCTGTTAGTCTCGTTATTTATAACTTTTACCAAATCATAAAACATTTGACATTGTTTGCAGGTCACCCTATTCCACTGGGACTTGCCCCAGACCCTCCAAGATCTCGGAGGCTGGGCGAACCCAAAGTTGATTGATTACTTCCGGGATTATGCTGATGTGTGTTACAAACATTTCGGAACCAAAATCAAATCTTGGATCACATTCAACGAACCATACGAGATCTGTGAAGATGCTTACGGTGACGACAAGAAAGCACCAGCAGTTGACAGCCACGGAGTTGGTAACTACTTGTGCAGTGACAACTTGCTCAAAGCCCATGCTGAATCCTACCACTTGTACAACGAGAAATACCGTCCGTCTCAAAATGGCAGGATCATGATCTCCATCAACTCCATCTGGTATGAACCCAGTGACCCGACAAATGAAGAGCAGGTCGCGCTCGCTGAAGTTGCCAATCAGTTCAAAGTAAGGAGATAAAGATATTTAAATCTTACTTTGCTTTATTATTACCAACGTCATTAAATTATCTTGTATTTGTTTAGTTCGGTTGGTTCGCGCACCCAATTTTCACGGCTGAGGGTGGCTATCCAGCGGTAATGATAGAAAATGTAGCCCGCCAGAGCGCCGCCGAAGGTCTCTCCAAACCACGTCTGGAGCAGTTCGATGACTACTGGATTCAGAGGATCAAGGGTACATCAGACTTCCTGGGCATCAACCACTACACCACGCATTTGATCACTGGAGCTGGAGTCGATCCCATCGCTAAGTCTCCTTCATGGTTGAAGGATATCGGCGCAGTCACTACCATGGAGGTCGGCGGCGATTCTGCTTCGGAGTGGCTCAGAGTAAGTCCTTTTTTTTATAAATATTCATTGGCAAAACCTAAATGCTTGCCAAAAACTGTAAGGCTCTTACTAATTTGATCTACAGTATCCAAAATGCCATTACTTCTTATATTATTTAATTGAATAATTCACAATCATAAATGTGTATATACAGCACGTGTGAAACTTACTTGTGTTTACATCTCCACCAGGTAGTACCAACTGGCTTCGCGAACCTGCTCCGCTGGTGCAAGAGCTCGTACAATGACCCACCGATCTACATCACAGAGAACGGATTCTCTGACCGCGGTACCTTGCTCGATTATGGCCGCATCAGTTATTTCAATGTAAGTACGAGTATAGGTACTGATATTATTTTGAAGACAAGAACGTTAAAAGAAATACCCTCGTTGGTCTATTGTTGCAACTGCTTATACTGAAGGTGTGGTCTTTTTAATTTAATTTGTTATCGGTCGGGGTTAAATAATAGCAGCCGCACGATTCGCTCGAAGGTTAAGCTAGGTACGCTTACCGAGGTCGGCCCCTGGATGGGTGACCATTCGTTACATATCGAGAACCTTCCGTGTCTCGGAAATCACGTTAAGCCGTTGAGCATTAGTAAAGTCAGTCATTAGTAAATCTGTGAAAATCTACAGAGGTTCTACATTCATATGTTTTAAACCATCATTATCTCTTTCAACGATTTCAGTAGAATTATGTTATTTTAATATATTTCTTAAATTGCAGGAGTACCTGAGCGAGATCCTGAATGTGATCTACGACGATAGCGTCAAAGTCCTCGGCTACACCGCGTGGACTCTCATGGACAATTTCGAATGGAGGGCTGGATTTTCGTAAGACATTTGACTTTTATGATACAATGCCATACATGATATGAATAAAACTACTAGGTTCTGGGTGCGACGATGCGACGTCGTATCGTGGGAATCTATAACAAAACAAGTAGTAATAAATCTGCAGTGTTCGCAGAAAATAGGTCGTGTTTCCCTGTAATAAAGCACCGTAAAAAGATAAGCAGTAGGTTGACTTCAAACGTTGATTGCCACGATACGACGTCGCATCGTAAAACGATGCGGACGCGACATCGTCGCGCGTGCGACGTCGTATCGTGTTTAATGTGTACGAGCCGTGAGATCTTGTGTTTAATTTTAAAGTCGTTTCATAATGGGAAGACTTCTTACTTTTGTAGCTAGATTAAAAAAAAACAAGACTTCTTTGTTTTCGGAACCCCTGTCTTAGGCGGGAGTCTGTCTGAAAAGTACCATCTTTCCATGATGCATATAGGTACTACCAGACTACCAGACGGGCAGACAGCGGATCCTTAGTAATAGGCCCGTTGGGTACGGAATCCTAAAAACTGAACTTGATTTTAATTCCCTCAGTGAGCGTTTCGGCTTCTACCACGTGAACATCACAGACCCGGCGCGCCCGCGCACGGCGAAGCTGTCAGCGGAGTACTACAAGGAGCTGATCGCTAACCGCGAGCTGCCGCAAGATCCTCGCTTCAAGGATCCCGCTGTAAGAACCAACTGTTTACCCCCAACTAAAACCACTGACACATTTTAAAATTTTCTTTTTAAATTTGGCGCCTGTTTCTGAGAGGCCTAGAAAAGTAATAGCTGACAAACTGTCAAATCTACATTTCTTTCACTGTTATTTTACGTCTCTGTTATGAACCTTATTTCAACGAGAGTAAAGTTCACTACACTACAAAATCAGGATTAAAAGGAAGGACAGTTTATAATGCTGTGATTGGCTGAATCAAATAACATCGGCTATTCATCACTTAGCATGAGTTTGCCTTTTAGAAAGCGGGATTTTGTACTTAAGTACCTATCTAACTTCGCTTTTATAAATTAATCGATAGCTTACATTTATATTGGTAATTTTTAGTATTATCCTAAATTATTTTAGTTAGATTTATGTAAATAACCAAAGACTCACTGCGAATAAGTTGTGTACCAAAAACTTAAACTTGAGTTATCTAGAGATGGAGGATATTTACTCGTATCAAATTAGGTTTAACTACCTACATTTAAAACTCCCTATAACAACTTATTTCATATTTAGACGGTTCAAAACCTGACTGCCTAAAACCAATTTATTCTATTAATCGACTTCTGAAGAATTGGAGGTCCTCAATTAGGCCGTTTTTTAATTTTTTAATTAATCGGAACATAGCAGAATCAGTAGCTTCAATGTAGATTTTAATTAAGTGCATCTAATAAATATGTCTATAAATAATTGAACATAATGCCCGTTAGAATAGTATCTTATTTCTTCGCACTTTTCTTTTCTGCTGTATATATTATCAAATAAATGATCTGTTAAGTGTTATATCTGTAAAGTTAATGATGCATGTTAAGTGCCAACTACTGGTGTATCGCTGAAAAGGTTCAGGATAATTGAACGTATGCTGGCTCGCCTGAACTCGACTTTTAACCCAGCAGTCGAGTTACCACAAACTGTCAAATTTCTCCAAATTATTTTAAACCATAAAATGTGGAGCGTTAAGCTCAAAATCGAATTTAAAAAAAATACAGTTTGTAGTAACTTGATGCGATGGGGACTGTACCTACTATCTATTTATATCCTTCGCGCTTGAACTATCACCTTTCTATCTGTCCAGGTGGCCTACCATGACGTCTTAAAGCAGGATCGTTTTAATCTTGTTCCAGTGTCGGTAAGAGACGGAGCTATAGAGGACGTCTAGCGCCATCTCTTACCCACACTGGAACAAGATTAAAACGATCCTGCTTTAAGACGTCATGGTAGGCCACCTGTGTCGTCTACTACCTACTCACCAGCTAATTTAATATTAGATAGGTCTACCTACTAACATTTGTACGAAAACCTTACTTATTTACATTTTGACAGGTGGCACGAAAGTGAGAGGGGTGTTGGCTCGAGCATGGTAACATCTTGTATATTGTACATAATATATATTTATTATAAAAGGAGGCATGCTTGCGCTGCTTGTTATCGTTAACAAATAAATAATTGAAACGTTTGAGAGTTTCCTTTTTTTTTTCAACAGATAAGAGCACCCAGGACTGAATTGTAATGTACTTATCCATCGTGTCGTTTAATCTACGGGAAGTGAAATATATAATAGGTATTAAAACAAATATTTATTTAATTCATTATAAGAATATCGAATTATTTACAATGAAATTATAGTAAATTAATAAGTTTGACACGTAATTTCATTGTTATAACATTGATACACGTAGTTACATACACTACATAGAAAACTTGCATCTGTTTTATCAGACTGAAAAGATATGTTTTTCATAAAGGCTATACTTAAGAAATAATTGATTACAGTTTACACTTGAGATATTGTTCTGAATATTATTCTGTAGCAAGTGGCAGGGCTCGTGCGAGGCTACTGATACAACTTGGAATGTTTGTCGACGTTGGCGGGCGGCACTACCGCACTAGGGGCGAGGGGAGAATAATGAACCGAACAATATGAGAAGCATCCAAACTTACGGACTCTTACAATTAATACACGACAAATACAAATATAAAGTATACAACAAATGGATCTACAGAATACAAAATTAAATGTATCATCAACCCAGCACCGTTACGTCTAATTACAATAGTTACACAGATGCTATTATTGCTATGCGTCATATCTGAAGATTACATTAAAGTCTTATAAGAATAAAAGTACTTTTACTAATATGGCAAAGTTTTCAATGTAGCATTTGATATTAAAGGCCTAATTCCATTATCATATTATTCAATCAAGCTAGCTGAATTCAACACTCATTCAAAAATCTAAAGACTAGGTGGGTTTGCAAAATTTTGAAATATTTTGAATTGTTGATATAATAATATGAACGATGATTTGATGAATTGATTACTAAATATAATGAAGTAATATAATATAATTACATAACAGTAGTTTTCGAAAATAGATTGTATAATTTGTTGGCACCAATAGTAGAGTCTGCTCCATGGCAGTTAACACTGTTATTATTTCAATAAATCCTTAATATCAGACAATAACAATGTTTTGAGTAAGGCACTTAGAGGCAAAATTTCGAGCTCCAATTTCTCCCTAATATTAGCTAGCTAGCTGCACCCATACACTTGGATATTGCTAAGGTAGTCACATTGTTGACTGACAACCCAACTATAATAAGTAAACATAATAGTTGCCAACATTATTACCTACTTCATGATTAACTATTAAAACTTAACGTCTATTCATAATCTCGAAAATTCACAAGGACGGTGTAAGTTGACAAACAACGTTCTACAAGTACATAAGTAGTTTATTTTCTGTCAAATCACTATTACATCAATAATTCGACAATAGAAAATTGTAAAAATATCTCAACATTATCTAAATTATTACAACAATAAATAATTTTTATCAAGGCACAATAAGGCACTGTTACATCAAGATGTTATCACAATCTTAATTTTAAAATATATCATAAAATATTGTTTGTTTGTCGATCTATAGAATACGATTTCCGATAGTCTCTATGAAAAGAATATGGGAAACTTAGTTCACGAATGATTGCGTTGCAACGCGACTACTTTCTGCTAGGAAAGAAGGCTTGCAGCCACCGCGGCACCGCACCGACACCCGACACGCGCCGGCACGACTGTACGTCTGTACGTCTGTACCTCTGTACGTCTGTGCGTCTGTACGTCTGTACCTCTGTACGTCTGTGCGTCTGTACGTCTGTACCTCTGTACGTCTGTACGTCTGTACGTCTGTACCTCTGTACGTCTGCACACTCGCACCCATGACTAGCCATTCGTGATAGTCTTGCTCTACTGATTCGCGTTACTTGGCTTGGTTTTCGTAGCTCATCTCTACTTGAACTGGGTGAAACGTTTTAGAATATGAGCACCATAATTGTACTGCTCACACCAAAAGACAAAGATTATATAGGTAATATTTGTTTACAATAATTTAGCGTTTCTTTGCTAACTAGGAGGGAAAAGGCACTAATTTACAATACTTAGGAGTCCAAGTCAATAATTGCAATGAGTATGTGTTGTAAAGTCAGACATACAAGATTTCACACATGTATCATCACAACGAAGTAGAAACACTTATTTAACTCACACAATTTTGTATTTCTATCTCATTCGAATAAATGCAGAGACAGAGATAAAACCAATTCTGCATAAAAGCGAGCAGATATAGTTGGGAATAGATACACCGATGAGGACAACTTTTGAAATTACATTTGAGCTAAAAAACGTTACTTAACAAATGCATGAGTCCGCGTCGGTCTACCTGCTCTCGAGGAAGCCATCGTACTGGTACTGAAGGTATCTTACTATCCTAAATCATAAACACACAAAATCCCACATCAGTCAATACACATGTTATGCTATAATTGTCATTTTCAAAGTGAAATTTACACCATCGTTACCGTTTTGTCACCGACACTGTTATAGCGGTTGACGTCATTCAAGCGGTAAGTACGCTACATATAATACCTAATTTGAAAGTTTGTAAGCATGGTGTGCCGACGTCCGGCCGGCTGCCTACAGCCACGTCAGCACGTTGTCGGGCTTGCTCGGCGTCGAGTTTATGAGCGATTGCACGTCGTCCAGGAGTATGTCGTTTGTGAACTCGTTCAACTGAAACGTCCACATTTTACTCATTATAACAACTGTAAATCAAGCACTCGACAAGGAATACATTCTCTCGCATGATCACCTCGAGGGTCAACAAACGACGTTGTTTTTAACATTTTAACAGCATTATAGTTAAATGCACGCGACTCATTGATATTATTAGGTACTGGAATCAAAATAAACCTCGTTGGTTAATTAAGGCGCCTCTCCGAGCAAATGACCTTGAACGAACAGTTTTTTGGAGCCTACTCCTCTTTATCCAAAAGATATACCAACTAATAAAAAATACATTAAATTACTACATATTCTTGACTCCAAAATTGTCGTTTCTTTTTTTTTTTGAAGTAGCTTAATGTTTAATAAATCCCCTCACAACGAAACCACAGAAATGAGAAATTATGATTTATAAAATGCTACTCCTCGTAAAGTAACCATTATTTTGATTTGCTACTTTTACTATATAGGATAGACAATTTAATAATGAACATAATTGTCGTTTTATTTTTTCCAAAAGACGTAAATTTGATTTTATAAAGAATAAAAACCACTCATTTCGCACTATTCGGCCGCCTGCAGTGACTGACGTAACAATCACTTTGTAGTGCAAGCTGATTAGAACTTTATTAACAAAAGTTGCTAAAAGTAAGAATTTTCTTTAAAAAAAGTCAACCAAACGTTGTCTAAATGTTGTTAGTTAGCAAATAAAATTTTATCATGTAGGTTAATATGGAAAACACAAACAAAACACACACACACACCCAGGGTAAATGTTTAACAAAATATTATTGTCATCTGATCAAATAGAAACATAAAGACAAGCAGGGGGTCTAAAATGGCCGCTTTAGCAGAATCATAATACAATTCACGTTAAAAAAATTTAATTCTTAAAAAGTCCATTTTAAGATTTTTTTTTTAACGTGATTCTAATTATGATTCTGTTAAAGCGGCCATTTTAAACCCGCAGATCCATTAAAAAAATATACACTGCCAAAGCGCAGCTACGTCGACAAGGCTGACTACGGCGTAGTCGATCAAGGACTCGACTACGCCGTAGCTTAGAAGGTCTGGACTACGCCGTAGTCGATCATAAAACTACGCCAGCTACGCCGTAGCGCATCTGACATTACGACTACACTGACTACGGCGTAGTCGGTCAGGATATTATTGTTGCAAGTGTTAGATGGTTAGATTAAGCTTATAAAACAGGCAAAAATACCTGTAAAGAAGGTACCAAGTCGTCAGTAGAGTCGAGGTTGTCGGCGAGCGTGATATCGGTGGAGTCTAGGTTGGCGCCGGCCTCGCTGGTGCAGTCCATGCGATCGTCCATGCCGGCGAGGAAGCCCTCAGGCGTGTGCGGCATTGAGTAGGAGTGCGGGACACCCATCCCCAGCCCGCTGTCGGCGGACTCCTGCCGCTGGTGGTCCGACAGACCCGAGAGGAACGGATCCAGAGGCAGCTCGGTGCTGGCCACGCCCGTACTGTTCGCCAGGGACGACACGATAGACGACGATTGCCGCGCCATTATTAGCTCTTGCTGGAATACGGGAAAAAGTATTTTATTAATTTACTACTAGTGATTTGATTGATATGACCCAGATTTCGTTTTCTAAAAAAAACTAACAATGGAGTTGTCGTAGCTTTGAAGCATAAGCTTGTTTTTTTATTTAGCGAAATGTTAAAAGAAATAAAATAATACATATTTCATTCAACTCGCAGACTAGTAATTATTTCGCAGGTGTTCAATCAATCAGTAGTTTTGACGAGCAAGGTGAAATGTAATCTGATACACAACCGGACAAATAAACTAGAGCACCTCATATTGTTACGCGTTATTAATGATTCACTGTAAGACGATAACATTGATAAGTAACGCACCGTGTATCGCATATCGTTTATCACATGGAAAGCCTACATAGTTCTCATTTGATCAGCTACTTGCAAGTATTGTTCGGCACATATTTTTGGAGCGCCAGAATAGTTTTGCTGTTTGCTGTCACGTCGATTCATTATTGTTCTACTCTTTTAAAGACTAAATTTTACTGTATTCTAAAATACTTCTGCAGTTTACCGAGGAAACCTGATTATTCGAAGTTTTGCAAAGGTCAGACGTATCTACTAGCAGTTCCGCATCAATGCGGAAGTCATCATACTGAGGAAACAGAATCAACTGTCGTATGCTAATGAGTGCATTATATAATTATACAATCCAAAAAAAAAAGAACACGATAAACAAGATTTCAATAAATCAATTAAGCTGTTAAAATAATAGGTTAACCTCTGAATTCACAAAGTTCACGTTTGTGACGAAGATGACATGAGATTTAACGGCGACTAAAAATAGAGTTGTGTCGACTAAAAATAGAATTGTCTGACCGAAGACTCCTCAAAGAGTCATAGTTATTTTGCGTGACTTGAAGACTTATCGGGGCTGTTATTCATATTGTTTGCATTTGTACCTGGAGTCTGATCTCCTGCTGGCGTTGCTTAAGGCGCTCCCTCTCCAGCTGCAGTGACTGCAGCCGCAGCTTCTGCTGGCTGGCCTGCAGTGAGGCGTTGGCCCAATGGCCGTCCGGCCCTGTGCCGCCCGCCGCCGGCGTGCGCTGCAGGTGTTGCGCTGGAAACACAAACATCAACATCAGCACACACACACCACTTCCTATAACACTGCGGGAACAGCACCTGCCTTCGTGATATAGTCATATTTCTCAAGCATGTATAATTGTACGAGATAATTATGCGTTGCTGACATTCACTGTACATGTTGTATACTTACGTATCCTTGGATCGAACCAGGATGTGGTGCGAGCTGCATGATTTATAAAGTAGATTTCTCCTTCCGCCGTCGCGGCCTGCTCCCAACCCTCCGGCAGGGGACCTAGTGGATCCGTCGGTGTGTTACTACTTGTACTCTTCGCTGCTGAAATCAATCAAACGTACGTAATCAGTACCTTTGAAACGTTACACTTGTCATTTGTAGGAAAACAACTAATGATTCTCTCAACAGCGACTAGTTGCAAGCCAGCACATTATGAACTAAGACGTACGCACACGTGATTGAGAATCAGGTGGACAACGGGAAGGTCGCCCAGAGCTCGTTCCAAGAAACGACGGCGCCAGACGAGTGCGAGCTGCCCAGCTCTTGGCACTCGCTTCGAAAAATGAATCACGGCGCACGCGCGGCGAGCTGTGCCGCGGAGGCGCGAGGCGCGCGCACTCACGCTTTGTGTACGCGCAGCGCAACAAACAAGCGATCATTCATAAACAATTCACAGATACACGGCACACGGGCGCAGGCGGCTAATTGATCGCCAATATCATCGCTATCTACGTTGCTCTATTCTAATTGTACCTACTTATGATTAAATAGGAGGTATGATGAAATTCTTTAAAAAATAGTAGTTTCTGACCCGTCACCAGCAGTTCAGCAGCCGTTGTCTCCAGGTCCCGCCGAAAGTAATTCATGAAGATAGCAGCTAAGGTGTTATGATAGAGGTTTAACAGGAATAGGCAATTAAGTGCATTTTAAGCCTTTTGATTGTACCTATTACAATTATACCTATGGATAGGTACCGATGTATTATTGAAATTAATTTAGTTACTTAATTAGGCTACCCGGAGTTGTTAGTATGGCTGGCCATAAAACAATGCACTTTATTTATCATAGTTGCACTCTAGATAATTTCTTTATTAAGCATGTTGCCTTTGTGCGGTCCGTGCTGCGCACAGTGTAATTACACATTATTTACAATGATCATTACTCAACAGTCGACAGCAGCGCACAGCGCACTCGGTGCGCGGCGCGTCGACTAACCGCGATATTACGTTAGCATTACGTTATGACCGCGTCTACCACCGGCTTGTACTTTTACATGCTGCAAGATTAAACTACGAGACAGTATGGATAATTAAGATTGCTACCCGAACACTTCTTTGTTCATACATAGCCCAGAATAAATGCGGTCAACAATGTTAGATTAGAGTTGACACAGCTATTAAATCCCATCAAGATTTTGATAGATGATTCCAAAACAATTTCTTTTGACAAGAGATGCGTTATACGAAAGATATTTAGTCGTACGAGTTGTGGTATGTTATCGCGACATAAGATTAAGGAGGAACGCGCTGTGGAAACACAACTATTTGTATTGTCACCTGATCTACATAGGTGTTTGTAGTGGCGAAGATAAAGTTAGATGTAACAGTGTCACTTGTGATGATGGCGCCCGGCCGAACGTGATCTGATACGTGAATAGCTCACGTACTAACTCAACTATCATAACTTTAAAAACATGAACTCAAAAAGCTAAGCACGTGCAGCATGTCAAGTCATGTCAAATTGATGACACAAAAAGTCAATATTGTCTAAATCTGTTATCTCGTTATTAAGACAAAGAGGTGCGTGGTTGGGTTAGTTGTAGTAGTCTGCGTGTAGAGTAAGGCGGATGTCGCAACTGTCGCAAGGCGCTGAAAGGCGCGGGCGCCATGGACGCCGGGCGGCGCGCGGCGGGCTGCGCGGGCGCCGCCGCCGGGACACCGATGTATTTTCCGAACACCTTTCAACGCTCGTCTCGCATCGACCGACGGAAACAACGCGTTAATTCCCGTCATAAAATCAGTTTTAGAATTCGGGTTATTTACTTGTTTTTATTTTAGTTCCATGATAATTTTAAACACGCCACTGTGGCCAATTAGATCACGTGAAAACTGAAGTCAGATTTCAAGACAATGAAATACAAGTATCCCAGAAACCCGATTGGATTAACGGCGAAATAAGAGGAAGCAAACAAAATTATGTAGAATTAAAATAACTCAAAATAAATATGTAAACAGGCAGTCGCGTTACTTGGTATATAATTTTTTTTATCTCAAAACGGTGTACAACAATATAATGTCGAAAGGAAACCAAGATGTCCTGAATAATGGATAGAACAAAAATATCGAAGACATTTGACTACTATTGCCTTCTATCTACCAAGCTGCACCGAGCCAGCGCTGTGGACTGTGGACTAAAGCCCACTCCCTTTCATGGTTCCTTTGTCTCAGCAATAAGACTATATAGGCTGATATGGCTATATTTGTGACCATTAATTTTATTTTCAAGAATTTATAGGACTGTCTAAACAATTGATCGTAATGTCAAAACTCTTTCTTTATATAAGAACCTAGAAGGGACTATTGGTGTAGATTGATTGAGATGATAGAATTTTTATTTGTTCTTGTTTTTTTTCTTTTCAGTTTTTAAAGTTAATTTTTATTTATTAAGTATAATGATCCTTGTTTTTGTTATGGTTACATCATATCGTTAATTAAAAACGAACCGAGTTTCAGATTCACGCCATTTGGTTCAACAATTATTGTTATGAACAAATTATCCTCAAACATATCAGTATTTTGTTAATACATTTTACGTTATGGAAATACCATGGACGTCATTCAGCACTATGGCTTGATATGGGGACAAACAATTGCCTACAGGTTCTACACGATTGAGGTAATTCTAGTACTTGCTTGTAATATAATTAATTAGATAAAACATTATTTATTCATTATATTGTTGACAGGGATATATTTAATTCACAGGAAATTGAGCTAAACCGTTTGTTTGTCTTCTCACCAATGGAATTATTTGTATTATAATATGATCTTCATTAGTTTTAGATCTAAAGTTATGTTTCTCAGAAATCATGAGCAGTATTTTTTTTCAGTTTAAAGTCATCTGCTTTTTTGCAACCTCTCTCCTTTTAGAAAATAGTCTATGATTTTGTTAGTAAAGTTTGTGAAGATGAATAATAGAATATGAACCTGGTGCGGGTGTGTTGGGTATGTTCTGGGGCGAGGCGGCCTGCGTGAGCAGCGCGTCCGTGCTCTGATGCTGCACGCTGCCGGCCACCGACTGCGCCGCCAGCGTCTTGCGCGGGTCGTCCCATGTCGTCGTCTTCGTTATGTGACTGGAAATAAACAGGAAAACCGTCAATATCTTAAGAAAAAAATGGCTGTCTGAGAACTATAAAACAATTGTAATAAAAACGTATATCCTAACAAAGACATTACTTGTAGTTGTGAAGAGTAAAGCATTCATTATGAACCCGTTAGCAACATCGGCATCGTGTGAGCCAAATCTTCCCACTTAGCGGTCGATGTGACCAATCTGTAGACAAAACCGGACACGGCGTGTGCGAGTGCGACCCACTGAATAGCCCACCGCCATGATGAATGACTCTTTTACTTTCTTTACACTGAAAGTAGGCACTATCACATTCGTGGTTGCGTCCGCAATTATTGATATTTTGACGGCAAAGACCAGCTTTGCAAAGGTTTGCTATTATTTTTGACATTCTCGATCAGTAAAAAAATTTCAAGTTCAACTTGAATTTTTTTTTTAATCTTTATAAAAACTTAGTGCATTGGAAAGCGGATGGGAGCATTACCACGACAAATCGATTTGCACGGAACGGTAATGAACTTGAGCGCTATCAGCTGTTAGCGATGTCACGCCGCCGCCCCGCGCCCGCGCCGGCCAGTAGGCACCTGTACGAGTGTACGTGGCGCAGCGCGGGCGCACCTGCACCGCTACTTATCATCTCCGTTTAATTCATTACTTCCAAACTATGCGTAACCTTTAGGAACAACGTCAGCTGGACAACTGCGACCAACCGGGATACACGTGCAATACCTATAATTTACCTATTAGTATACAGTACGCCTGTATACTCGATCATATCAACATATTTAAATAACTTTTAGCTATCCACGATAAGTACCTATGTACCACTACTTATTAGGTACTATCATTATTGTATGGGCTTAAGGTGAGTCACAGAAGTGTAGTTAGTGTACACAGTAGTTTCCATTAGAGTCATGATTTTATACAAAAACTATGATCGTAGTAGTGTAATGCAGAAATCAGTATTGATTTATAAAAATATATAATTATATCGTTGACTGTGACTATCGTATGGTGGGATAAGTACATTATATAGACCGGCAAGTACATAAATATGATAGAGTTCCTTGTGCATAGAAAGACTGCAATAATTGTTGACAAGCGATTACGTAACTCGTGGTTTATTTTATTTCAATGGGAAATATACAGGGTGTTTGCAAGACGGACCGACATGATTCTCTTACTTAGGGATAGGATAGGGAGAGTCATAGGTACCTATCCTAGTTTCCACCCACAGAACCTGTGTCAAGTATCACAGTAATTGAGATATTATTTCCTTAAACACCTTCAGTGCCGGGAACCCACCTGGTGGGTTCGTTCAAGTCGCACCTGTGATGCTGGGAACTCACCTGTAGGGTCCACTACACTACTTGCAATATGCATGGTGGGATGGCAGAATCATGTGCTCTATGAAACGGGGGTAGACACGAATGTGTTAATTCGTGAAATTCGTGTACCTTCAAGTCATTAAAACGTTTTTGTTTGAGATTGTAATACCTAGCACCTAATTTGCATGTCTTAGAAAACAATGCATACGTTCTTTTAGGTTTTAAAAAATACTTTTTCAATACAGTTCCTTCGAAAACTGGTTCATATCGTACTACGATTAGGTTCAACATATTTCACACCCGTGCGTTTTTTTTTTCATTTTCCAACACCGTGTGCGGGAATAAAAATTTCCACAGATAACTATACCTATACTGAGTCCAAATTGGTTCAATGGCTATAGTCGGCGGTGATTGTTTTTTTTTAAATCTCGGCAAAGAGATATAATTATGTCTTTACGGCGTTAATATTTTTTGAATTTTTAAATAAGTAATGTTTATAAATAGAATATCATCAAAAACCAAATTAACATTTATTTGTGTTCTAAACTCAAAAATATTTGAATTTTCTATTTTTCATATTAAGCTGTTTAGCGGCTATACACCTTTGCTTCTCCTTCAAACTGGCGAAAATAAATCGCGGAAAAAAAAAGAAAATTTCACTCATAGTTTCAATACTTCATGACAAAAATATTTTTCGTTAAGTATTTTATTATATTCCTTCAAAAGTGTATTGAAAAACGTCGTTCGATACACGTGGACATTTGTTATTGTATTTGAGGCGGAATTAACACCCGAGCCGTACACTTGAATCAAAATGTACTATTCTGTCCTAGGAAATGAAACTGCCCCATCCTATAAAATGTGTCGGTACTTACTACCAAACACCTTGTATAAGAGTTCTTATGTCTAGTTTATTAGATATAAGTAGGTAAAGCCATTGTTTCCGATCTCCTCGTGTAAGAATATTTTATATAAATAATACTGTTAATGTCCAAAATTGTTGAATGTTAAGATCAGGGAAATTATCAAGATCCATGCTGATTCATAACTTGATCTCTTATTTTTTTTACATGAACCGCTTTTGTTTTGTTTTCACTCCAAAAAGGGTCTTTAATGTCCTGCATTTTCGTAACTATTAATTTGGTTCTATTTACATAAAGTGATAATAGTAACAAACAGAAATACAAAAAAAATCAGTTTGAAGTAAAAATTTAAAAACAGAATTGAATAACGCATTTGGATACGCGCAGAAGTGGGTACCTACTTGAATATTCACTTACGCTAGTGTTTGGTTAAAGGCTAGAAATAAGTACTACTAGATCATCTATTATGACGGGCGTGCCCCAGGCTCCAGCCTAGTAACTGCGACCAACTTTGATGTAGCGGTCGAAATTATGAAAAGTCATCCAACAAGTTGTCGTGATGTGATTACATTCACAGGAGAATGAGAAAAATCATTATGAAAAGATAAGTGAATTATGGTCATTCATCAACTAGCTAGGTAAATGTTAATATTACACCCTTTTTTTTGTTTTTTTTTCAGATGGGAAATTATCAAATGACTCCTCCCGCTCTGGGCGGAGCAGGAGGGGGGAGTGTCAGACTTTTACTGACTAAAATCCATCCATGTTCCTTTATCGCCCTTTGTGTTCCGGGGCCACGGTATATCATTCGAACAGTCCCGCAGCCCCGGCAGGCATCTTTGACGCGCTCGTGGAACACGAACGCGCCGTCGACACGGCCTGTCGTCATGAGACGGACGGACGGCGAGCTAGCCCATAGCTCGACGCGAGCTAGGGACGTGAGGTTCTCTCCCTCTCATGTTCCGCCACCTTAACATACACCCTTACACTACGTTTTGAGCATACACAGTAACATACGTAAGTATACCTATAATTATATAGATATTTAATATAGATATCAATAAGGTATAATAAAAGGGATAACAATTTATAGGTATTTAGAAATTCCAATTTGAAATGGAAGTAGAGAGTCTCTACTTTAAGTGGAGTAGATCGACAAAACCACGCCAGTGATTGAACCGCTCAAGAATTCAGCTGCGCCTGCGGCTCATCAAAGCTTTCCATCTTTAGGTCACACATGGATACAAAATCCGCCAAGCTGGTTATTTTGCACTACTTGGGGCAAGTTCTTTAGTGAACAGGAATTTACTCGTGGACTGTTAGGTACCTACATGAAGTTGACTTGATGCATGGGATAGTGATGAATTAGGATAGCAATACAGTATAATTTTGTTACCCTAAGCACTCGGGATAGGTAGTTCGCTGATATCTGCCTTAATTCTGAACCCATAACCCCCCAAAAATTTTCTACTGGCATGAAAAAAACAGGTTCGATAATTAATTCCTTTGGACTACTTACAAGATTAATCTAAAATATTTTACATACGTATATTTTGTTGACGAAGACAACTTCACGATTTCCACATAAATAAATAAATAAATAAATAAATAATCATTTTATTAAGACCAAACATTTTGTACATTTTATGCACCCACCAAACTGCGTAACAGTTTGTCGGCGGGATTAGCGCTTGTTTTAATACATTTTTTGGTTCTTACTACGGGTACCAAATGAATATTAGTAATATGGGAAAGTAAGTAAGTTCCCAAACTAATTATTGTAATGAATGGCCGAATAATTTACCTATACTATACTCATAACCGGCAATCTAAAAGAATACCGCAAATAGGTATATACTTCTACAATGTGCAATTAAAAGATGTGGTTTGCAATATATGGACGAAATGTGTGATGTAGGCACAACACGCCACTTCAGGTGAACAGAGGCGCGGGCGACGGGTGTGCGGGCAAGTGTGTAATTACAGTGGAGCCTGCAGCGCCTGCGCGGGGCGGGGGAGTGGATGACTCGAGTTGCATAACACCGACCAAACTGTTATATCTAACAAGCGACTCACTACCCGCGCTCACCATGTTTGTTTGTACACATTCGCATTATTTTGCCCACAATCTGCAAAGACAAAAACGTAATCACACGTTCTCAGAACGCAGATGGCTGAATTTGGCAACACGGATGGGTAGATCTCATTAGCTTTAATCATCTTTGCAGGAATCGGAATAGGTAAACGATATAAGTAGGTACCAAAATTACCAAATAATCATTTTACTTACTTAGGTACGGTTGCGAAGTGCAAATTTCATACGTAATGAAAAAAGCAAAACTGAAATGAGAAAGTGTTTTACGTTCCGACGGTATCCTCTGCGCAGATAAAATTATGAATCAGTGAAGAGAAAGTATAACCTGTGCTGAACCGTTATATCACCGTTATAATAACCTTATCATCTGTCTCATCCCTCAGCCAGCTTGCATACTGCCATTTTTTATCTGGATAGTGATCAAATTGTGTTACACCACTAAACAAAATAAAACTGCAGAATATTTTTTTAAGGCATTTTGTTTAGGGGGCTCCCCCATGACACTAGCGCCACTTTAGTAAAAAAATCAGAACTCGTTAAATACATAATTAATATAAAATCTGATTGACAAAATCAATCTTTTGGTCTTCTAAATTATTTACGTCTGCTAAACTCATTGAAAAATAGCTCGCTGTCGTTACAGATACAAAATGGAAAAAAACGGCCGTTTTTAGCAATTTTTAAACTGTAACTACAGTGAAGTATATTTTAATGAATTAAATAGACGTCAATAATCTAGAACTCTAAAGCATTGATTTTGTCAATCAGATTTTATATTAATTGTGTATTTAACGAGTTCTGATTTTTTTACTAAAGTGGCGCTAGTGTGCATGGGGGAGCCCCTTAATAATGTTCGGGTTATCTTGTTGCTTCGTTAGCGCGAACTTTAAATATCGAAATAAGTAATGGTAATAAGTATGGTAGAAGATATACAGCGCCGAAATAAATTGGGATAAGGGTTGGAGAATGAAGGTTTTAGCCCACATAAACGACTCCGCTCCCACCCGGCAAAGAGAAATACTTAAAGCCTATATTTGAATTAGGTATATTCTTTTTGCCGGGTGGGAGCGCGAGCGGAGTCGTTTGTGTGGGCTAAAACCTTATTGACGTGACACTTTTGGAAGCTGGGGAGAGTAGCTAGCAACCGAAGTGATCACATGACATATGCACAAAGCAAGCCATAATATATAAACGAATTATAGCCGCTATCGAACAATCGCCACATGACAAACAGCCGCCATTTCTCTCGTGCGAAGGCCTTCCAGTATTGCACAACGCACCAGGTGTTGGCGTCTGCGCTGGTGATGCCTGTCGGCTAACTGTCCCAATCGAACGTTACCGAGATGCCAATAAGAAACTGAAGTAGCCTGTAGGTAGGTATATACACACCACTTGTAATGACAAGTTTTCAACGTAACCTAGCGAGGTACATATACTTGCAGGTACTAATTATGATTATACTGGAGTGGTAGTGTTTTGCTTTGTGAGTGCATAGAATATGATTCATATAAGAATCGGCTATTCTGTTGAGGCTAGCTACTTGTTCAACCATATTCGAGTAATTATTATTACTAGAATAATTAAAACTAAAATTGATACCTACATAATACACAGAGTGATTGGTAATTCGGTGCATTAATTCATCAACCTTTTCAAGGAATGCACCCAATTACCAATCATGTGTATGTGTATTCACAACAGATGATAATGAGAACCCAAATCTTGAGCATTAATTTTATCCAGTCCTAAATCTTATTTTAGGAGGCCGGTCCACTTTGATAGTACAACTTATTAAGAGCTCAGACAGGTACAAATGATACAATAAAGAAGAAAAAAGTTTTTACCAAGTAGGTACTCAAAACTCCACGAACCTCGCATCGCAAACAAAGTACTTACCTATGTATCGTAAACAGATTCGCGAGCACAATAATAATATGACGAATTCGGTGAAATGCCTCGTGTTTCAATTAAATGGAAAATAAAGTTGGCATCGCGTCTGTCGACGTAACATAAACATTAAAATAACTGTGCTGGTCGAGTAGCAGCTCGCTAAATCTCATTCAGATGCCAATACATTACAGTACATAGGTAGATATGCCGATATAATAGGGGGCTACGCTATATGATAATAGATAGGTAGTTAGGTACAGAAAATGTTTTCACTCTTTGTCATCAAGTAGAAAAACGTAATGGACTTATGAATGCAGCAGTGCAAGTACGTAAGAATCGATTCGATAAATCTGACAGATATTCTCGACAAAATGAGTTTTTATCTTTGTTATAAACTCATTTTGTCGAGAATGACTGTCAAATTTATCGAATCGATTCCTACGTACTTTTGCACGGCAGTATCAACAAATCTAGATGCTATTATATTAGGCGGCCACCGCACATTTTGTAATATAATATTACCTACTTCCAGTTATAATGAATAATAAGAATAACATAACATTACACCTTTATTTCCCCGAAGGTTTAGGCAGGCGTGTACCTAACATTGTACACACACCCGTATTTCGCCAGTGTGTCAAATATATAGAAGGAAAATGCAATGCCGCATTGGACGTACCTATTTAGTTTGTGTAGTGTCTTAGTTTCACAAAACACACGATTAGGCGTAAATAAAAAAACCGACTTCAAAAAACAAAAACAAAAAAATGTAAAGTAACTTTAGCTACAGAAGTCGGTGACCTTTGTTTGATTGATTTAAGTAGTTTTTTTGTCACCGACTTCTGAAGCTAAAGTTATTTTTCACTTTTTTGTTTTGGTTTTCGAAGTCGGTTTTATTTTTTGCAAAAAAGTTTTTTATTTTTCCGTTTTTAGTTGTTCCCAAACAAATGTTTGCCACGAATTTATCTAAATTGTTAACAATACATGTCATGGTTATTAAAATTACCATTAATCGAATCCATGTCGAAATCTGGGTGTTTTGAACACATCTGCGTACCCCCTCAAAGCATACAGGCATAATGTTACGTCATGATGTTGTATAAACAATTAACATCCAAGCGATTGCAGCAATCACGGCAGATTTACCGTCCATTATTTAAGAGTTCCATTGTATATTTCCGAAGATCAGTATCAGATCTTCACCAAATTTAAATGGGACCTACTCAGGAGCATATTCTTTCAAACAAAAAAAGAATCATCAAAATCAGTTCATAAACAACAAAGTTATCCGCGTACACACCTATAAAAAATGGGTATATAGCGATCGAATTGAAAAACCTCCTTTTTTTGAAGTCGGTTAATAAAATTATCACATCTTAATTTACCTACGAGTCCCTTCTAAATAATGATACCATACCTTTACGTCCGTAATATAATAATATGTAATTTAAATGGTTTTCATTATTCTTTACCTACCTACACAAACAAAACATCGATATGGGTGCTGTACGAGTTTATGAATTAAATGACGTCATACTCGTAATTATAGCGCGCATCAGTTACAATTGAAACCACTTAAATCTATACGATCGACGCGACGTTACCACAACACTGACTTTAGAATCTCTACAAGCAGCATCTGTTTGTTGCGTCCAGGCGGCGATTGTAAGACGGCGCTCTGGTTGCACCGGATGCGCGTCATCCACATATATCGGACGTACATCCTCGTCTGGTGTGCAATTTTCCCACTTCTCCACTTGCACACTACACCACACGGCGCACAATACACAACAACACAACGCGAAGCACAAACCGAGTAACCGCGAAACGAATCAGCTTTATTTATTCCTGGATTGATTACATAATCAAGTTCATGTGCGGTTACTTTTATAATACAGGCATACTGAAAGTTTCTGCATTCTGATAAATAAGACTAGGTATAAGACTTACGATACATTTATTGTTTTTCAAAGTATATTCCCTCGCAATTAATGCATTTATGCATTCGCTGAAACCATTGTACAAAGCAGTTAGACCCAATGACCTTCAATGGCTTCATGGAACGCATTCACTGCCGATTCAGGGCTCGTAAAACGTGTGCCTCTCTAAGTTTGTCTTTAAATTTTGTAAATTAAAAGAAGTCGCAGGGTGCGAGGTCCGGGCTGTAAGGCGGATGCGTCATCAGTTCCTTCCACACTTGCAACCTTCAAATAAACTTCCGTTACCTTGGCGGAATGTGAGGATGCGTTATCGTGATGAAGGAGGACTTTTTTTAAGACTGGGCAAGCAAGTGTTGACGTACCAATCTGCAGTCACTGTCCTTTGATCTTCAAGTGATGTCGTGTAATGTCCTGTCCTGATTTTCCGAAAAAAGAAGCAACCATTTTTATACCAATGCTTCGACTTTTCTGAACTTTCGTCGGCAAATCTTCAAGAGGAAAGACCCACTCTGCCGACTGGCTTTCTCTTTCAGGTTCAAAGCCGTCTAGGTACACGCAGGGACCCAGGTTTCTTCACCTGTCACGATATTATAGACAGCCAATGACTGCCCTCCGTTAAACTTTTTTATAATTTTACGGCACCACAGGACACGCAGTCGTTTCTGGTCTTCCGTTATGTCATGCATGTGGTATCCATCGAGTGCAAAGATTCCGAACCTTCAGATGCACATGTAAAATGCTTTGCACTTGGCTCATTCCAATGCCTAACAAAGCACGAATTGGATGACAAGTAATTTTTTTGTCAGTTTCAATAAGTTGTCGTACGGTTTCAATATTAGATTCTGTAACCGCAGTCGCCGGCCGACCTTCACGTACCTCGTCATGGAGATGATCACGTCCACGTCTAAATTTTCCAAACCACGAATGCACAGAGCTGCGACATGGTGCTTCATCACCAAATGTAAATTGAAGTCTCTGGCAACTCTTATGTTGACTTAGGCCACAGCGAAAATCATAAAAATCATTGAACGAAAATGTTCACGAGTTAAATTCATTTTGATGGCGACACAATTTTCGAAAGGACGCCACAGTGAAAAAACAAATGACAGTCTCTCAAATTAAAAGTAACATGTTCCCAATGAGTTCGTTTTTCGAATGCTTTAATTATTGTTTTTTCATTCTTATATTGCAAAAGACCTGGCCCCTTATTCACAACGCTTCGATTCGATTTTCGATTCGGAAAGTCGTATGTCTATCTTTTTTTGACATTACGAAACCGAGCGAGATAGACATACGACTTTCCGAATCGAAAATCGAATCGAAGCGTTGTGAATAGCTATGCTGGCCCCTTATTCACAACGCTTCGATTCGATTTTCGATTCGGAAAGTCGTATGTCTATCTTTTTTTGACATTACGAAATCGAGCGAGATAGACATACGACTTTCCGAATCGAAAATCGAATCCAGAAACTTTCAGTATGGCCCACGTAAAGAGCGACGTTCTGAGTACACAACTATAACGTTATATACCTAAAAATACGAGTATATGTATTTATACAAAGTGTATCTGAAACGCTCTGCATATTTATACAATGCAATTAATAAACTAATATATATTTATAATAAAACAAAATATGAATGTAAAAAAAAAACTAACAATGTGGCTACACAATTTAAATTATGATGACACAGAGTTACTCTTGCAACGTGTGACTTAATAATAAATAATTTAATGATGTTATTTGCTTAGTTCAACACATTATGTACATTAAAATCTCTCTCACACACACGCACACACACACACTCACACACACACACACACCCACCCACCCACGGGCGCACACACGCTTATACATTTATCGTACTTTGTTTAATTTTGTTTTTTTTTCTTTATTTTTACTTTTTTGTTTTTGTTGATGTAAGGGAATGAGCGGAGCCTTCAACTACAGGCATTTTATACGCAATAAACTTATTTTATTTTTTTATTATTTTTAACGTGTGGTCAAAGAAATAGTAAAGAAGACCATCATACTGGACCACTATATTCATGAGAAGATTGAAAATTTCAGTATCTACTGTAACCCAAATGTGTCAAGGTGTGCTGGTCTTGACTGAATAAAATTTATTGATTTCATTGCTAAAAAAAATACTGTATTTCCAGGTACCTACTGATTACAAATTAAAGGTATCAGTGAACGAATGTGTGGCGGACCAACGCGCGATCATTGTGTTGTGTGGCCCGAAGTGACGTCAGAAACAGTAACAGTATCATAAACTGCCTATTTGGAAATCGAATTGGTTTTTTGTGAAAAGCAGAGTATTCTCTTCAGAGATACGTGAATCTTTGACTTGGGCGAGATTCAATCCCTCGCTGCACTAAGGATTCTAGTCTTAACGAGGGAGTAACGCTCGAGAGTTAACTACGAGCTTCCTCGTTGGAAGCCCTGACAGCGCTTATCATTATTATTTTATTTTATTGTATGTTTAAATGCTACGCAAAAATGTACCGAAGATGACTTAGGTGTAAACCAACTATAAGTAAGTACCTACATTGAAACTCGATGAGAACGTATTGTCTTATAAATAGATCATTAAATTATTTAATAAAAAAAAGTGAATTTGTTACGTTTGTACAAGCTTGATGTACTTATAGTTTTATGTGTTAGAAAAGCGAAATAATCAATGCTAGCTTATTATATTTTATGGCAAGCGATATTTACTTTATCGAAAAAGAAATTTAACTATTTATTTAATGGAACTGCAACTATTATCCTATCTTCAATCATAACGTAGGTACAGCAAGAACAAAATTACTTGTTTTTTTTTTGTAGAATGCTTAAAACCACCTGCTGTTTTTTAAAACCAGCTAAACAGATTTTAACAGGTCTTTCACTGATACAAATGTTAAGGTCAAAAATCAAATTATGCATCATCATTATTAAATTAGGTAGGTACGTGAAGAGGGGATAGACCATTTATATTTTGCGCAACCTGGATTCACGTCATTTTACACGCAAGTCAAATCAGTGTTGAAACAAGGCAACAACAAATTAAATGAATTTACTAAGTATTAGATATTTCTTTAATAAATTAACATGATTTATTATTTCTCGAATGACTGGAGATCGATAGAATCATAATTCTCTTGCCCTTATCCCAATTCATTTGTGGTCGGCGCAGCATGTCTTCTTCCTCCATACTTCTCTATTACTCGTCATCTCATCAGACACTTCTTTTTTTGCCATATCATTCTTAACACAGTCCATCCATCGTTTCTTTGGTCTTCCTCTACTCATATACCCATCCACATTCATACTCAAAACTTTCTTCACGACATTTTCCTCATTCCTCCGCATCACATGCCCATACCACGACAACCGATTACCACACAACTTTTCAGTCACCGGCGCCACTTTCAGACTTCCTCTTATATACTCATTTCTTACTTTATCCATTCGAGTCCACACATCCCCCTTAGCATCTTCATCTCCGCGACATGCAAATGCCTTTCATTCATCCCTTTTGTGGCCCAACATTCTGATCCATACAAGACAGCAGGTCTAACCATTGTTTTATAAATCTTCCCCTTAAGTTTAAGGGGAATGCGGGAGTCGCAGATTGTTCCCGTGACCTGCCGCCATTTCATCCATCCCGTGTTAATTCTGTGCTTTACACTACGATCTATTTCGCCATCGCTTTGCCGGTGAACCGAGATACCGAAAGTCGGAGCAGACAGGAAGAGGCGCGCCATCTAACGCTATGGCTCCAGAACTGGAGAGACCGCCGAAATCGCAGAACATGTATTCAGTTTTACTTCTGCTGATTTTCAAGCCAACGTTCTCCAGTTTCTGTTGCCATTTCTCCAATCTGCTCTGGATCTCAGGTCCGAGATCAATAGGATAGTAGTATCACTTTAAAAATTCTTATATGGTCACATACGCAATTCATAGTATGAATTGTCACTTTGTGACTATTTCACGAATTGTAACGTTATTAATTCATATTATTTTCCTATTATGATTCTGCTAAAGTGGCCATTTTAGGCCCCCTGGAGAAACATATAAGCTTTCATCTTGACAACAGTTTGTTGACTGACTAGGTATGATTTGAATAAATAAATAAACGAATGAGAGCTATCCTTCTCTTACAAATTGAGAAAACGGCCGAAGTGCAACAATCAGCACCTCATGTGGAAATCGTGGAATATCGACACATTATTGACATGCAAATGGTTTCTTTGTAGTGGTAATGCAATAGATGGTAGCATGAACAGTCGCTGCGTATGTGTAGGTACCGTACCGTGAACCGAAGTGTGTCGTTTCGACAACAAAGCTACTGTTGGCAAACATTGTTCTAGTGTCAGTGATCAGTATCTGTGTAAATAAAAGTGAGCCATTATTGTGAATATTGCTGTTGTCAACAGACACGTGCGTTATGCAATAAACATGAAACCAGTTTCACTAAAACTAATAATTTGTTTTCTCGATGTCGTTGCTAAGTGCTACAATAATCTTGTGGCATTTGTATCAAGATTATGGAACGACAAATTCAACCGTCCGCACTAGGGTTGCCACCCGTACTCTATACCTAATAGAGTATTGTCCTCTTTTTATGTAGGCGTACTTTATAATCTACGACACCAATAGAGAATAAAATACTCTATTTACGTAAAACTGATTGCTACTGGTTCGTTACTGGTTATGAGTACCTACTTAAGACACTAAAGAAACTGGTTTTTGATTTTTTTGATTGCAAAGAGGCTGTAAATAACTTCAAGAAAGACAAATATTTGGTAAATGTCGCAAAGAGCAACAAAAATAAGTTTTTTAAAAAATAATAATAGATACTCTTTTTGTATGCTGTGTACTTTATTTTTGTTCTACCAAAATGAAAAAATACTTTTCGTCCTAAAAAAAGGTGGCATCCCTAGTCCACACATACCTAATGAAAATAAGCTATTTGCCACAAAGCATAACAAGCATAAGTTTAACAAGAACTAGAAGAACATCTTAGAAACCTATCTTTAATTAGGTAAGTACAATTTATAATGGCTTCAAAGCAGGACATAGGTACCTAGGTAGGTAATGTAATGTTCCAACAGATTTCAGCGGTTACCGCTTAGATCTGTGGGCAACAATCTGGTGAACTGAACCAAACCAATTCTGAGCGTGACTCATCCATTCACACTTACGTTTTACTAACCAACAACATTTATTTACGTTAACTGAATTTTCAGACAGACTCAAGATAACAGAACTGTAGACAGCTATATGTACCTTACTTATACGTAGTAGGTATGTCATTTTTGCCCCATCTACAAATTTGTTAAGTACAGCTGTTACATATTGAAGCCCGTCCTAATTCATGCCACGCAGGAAAAGATTATCATAAGTATCAATACCTTGAGATACCGCACTATTTCGGAAATTCTGAAGATATAGGTAATTTGGGAATACCACGAAGGATTTGCCACGATATCTTGCGACAGATCCACGGCTTCCAAACGATGGATCGTAGGTTTTTCACTGAGAACAACATGGCGGAGACGGCATTCTAAATTTGAATCTCGGACGAGTCGGCGCTCGCGTACGTAAATAAACGCACACACGAATAATCAGTAACACTATACAAGCGTTAGAGCAACGTGTAACCACTACATCGCACAAATGAACCCGACTAAATAACAGTTAATTTAGATTTGCTTTGTTTTTTAGTCGAATCCAAGATTGTTTATTTAACAATCCTGCAAAATCGGTTGTCTCTTCGCAAGCTCTTGACAATCAGCAGCGATAATATCATAATGTCTACGCCGTATTACCTACCTACACTGTAGAGCGCACATGATACTCACACTAACAGAAGTGGACGAAAACGCACTAGTGACGCATCGACTTCCGGCCGATGATTTTATTATGGGATCTACTGTTCCAGCCAAAATGTATTTAACGTATTTTCCTTAGGCGATCTGATGAATTATCACAATCTCGTTACTACTTTCTTTGAACTTTTATTTTTGATGACACCAATCTCAATTCTGGGAAGGTTTGTTTTGAGATTTTATTAGTCAAACGTTTTGATTGGCAAGGCTAGATATTTAAAAGGCGCCAATGACACCACAACATTAGCAGCGCGGCTGTAACCTGTAATACAAGATTTTGGCATCTGAATCCACTTCTCTAAAATGCAGAACGTAGAACCGGCAGAACATGTCCTGCAGAATGTGGAATATGGATTTTAGAAAATAAAAACAACTCTTGCAGAAAAATTAAAGGCGCTGTATTGGATCAACAAAATTTGAATCACTGTAGTACCATCAACACAAAGAAGAAGCAGATAATACGATCAGTAGATAGTTAATCTGCGAAAAAACACTGCAACTGCAGTCATTCCTCATAATTACTGAAGTACTTGAAGATAGATAAACGGATCCGTCGTCGCCGTCGTCGCTTCCCTTGTTAACGAGATTAGCAACTACACAAGACATTCACAACAGAATGCAATGGTTTGACATAATTTTGTTCTATTAACAGACAGTGTCAATGTAGGCCAAGTTTTTTGGTTACCCACTTTGCCGCTGGGTAACTAAAAATTAACCTTTTGACCACCAGTGTCACATATACGTGACAAGCAAGCGCGTGCCCTGTACGCCAAACGACACAAATATGTGACAAAATGGTAGATGCAATTGTGGCTTGGCGTGGAGGGCGCGCGCGTGCGTTTATACTCTGGCGTTCAAAAGGTCAATCAGTCCCGTTGAAATCAGTTATCGGTGCGTGATTTATTATGTTATCCGCATAATAAATGTGCTAAGGCGTTTATATAGGTACTAATAGACATTTGTGTCGGTGCGTACGCACTCACGCACGGCAGCGGCGCGGCGCGGGCGCAACCTGGGCGCGGCGGCGGCGGCAACCAAACCAGTCGGCCTTGCAGAGCGGTGGCTTGCCTCTCGCTGCTAGAGGTTAATAACGAGTTTTTTCATCTAGCTTTAGAAAGTAAAGAGATAATACAACGTTCTCCTTATCTGAGAATATTGTGAACGCAAAAATGATTTGTCATTCCTTTATGCGTGACCAGGCCCACTCACAAAATATATAAAGATGTGTTTTCAGCAAACACGTCTTGTACCGATTCCAAAGTTATCTCAGTCAGCAGGTCAAATTGAATTGAATTAAAGTAGTCATTGATAATGTGATGAATCAAACGTTTGTTTTTATATCTAAGTACTTTTTTTTTTATTTCTTCGAAAACATTTAAAATAGGAGGAAATACGTTATATTCGTGCGTGGAACAAGGATAGCAGCGTCGTGACCTGGCTCCGAGTCGAGTTGAGTCAGTTAGGTAGGGGCCGCTATTGACACAGCATCCGGGTCGACGGCACAACGCTTTATCTCTGACTCCTTTAAATTTCCGAACCATTCCCAGAAATTGAACAACAAGTCGATAAAACACCCAATACCATAAAAGTATTTGTTTGATCAACTAGATGTGTAGTACCTACAGTATATGCGTCACATCCACATTCTGCCATATATGAATTAATTAACCCTAAATCTGAGATATGTAATGTCATCTAAACATTGCATCTTATTCAAAACATGATGGTATCATGGCGTGTTCAATGCTTACATCCCTGAAGTTCATGAATCCCTTGTCGTTTGTAGAGTACCTAAATATTACCTAGTCTATTTTAATTTTACTTTAAGGCCATATGACTAGGTTAGAACAAAGGACACTATTTTATTAAATAAAGAAAATTAATTGTCAAAGGTAACAGAACAGACAACTTTGTAGCGATAACAGACTACGAACAGAAAGTAGAAGCTATAATGAAGTTATTTCTAAACGTCATAAAATATTTCTCAAAATTGCTCATAAAAGTCACTTTTAGAAACGTGCTAAGGGAATCTGTGTGGCAAACTACGTCAATCACATCTAATGCCGTGCTTAGAATAGCTCAAAAAGAAGGATCATTACGAGTATCTGTGGGTGGTGGGGTTTTAATTAAGCAGACTGTTAGGAAAACATTAATTAATAAAGATTAAACTGAAATGAGTTAAAGCTCCCATGAATGAGGATAGAGGACACCACAATAGTGTACCTATGGGAACCATTCAAACGTTTCAGGAAAAGGAAGTATCCTGTTTCTCTTCCCAGTCCATTCGTTGCTTCAGAACAGAGTTACCTACCTTCCTCTACCTCTCTTCGTTTCTACCTTACTTCTGGGATACTATGGTCAATACAATAGTATCCCAGAAAATGACGTTGTTGAAGATAACATGAATCAACAACCCACATGTATTTTTATACATGTGTTGGCAACATTAGAGCTAGTAGTAGCTAAAGCAGGGCGGGCGTCATTGATAAATAAATTGAGAGTGAAATATAAGTATATGTATTTAGATATCTATTGTTTCGTGATCAACATGACACAATCAGTGACAGTACTCCCACAATTTAATTGCATATCAGTCATATCATGTAGTACAATGTGTATAATCCAGCGAGCAGTCATGAACTTACACCCACTGAGCTAAATCCACAACGCTCCTAAACTCAGCACAGCTACTAATAAGTCCCGAACAGTATTGTGCAGTTATTAAGTCGAACTGAGTCACTAGGAGTCATGTGGTGGAGAGCTGTACCCTATAATTAGACGTTAATCAGCGAAAAAGGCAGAACACGGAGCATGTGTCCGGCGCCAACGGAAGCCAGTCTGACACGAATAATTCATTGTGCAGTACGCACTAGGCACTACCCATTCATATGGCGAACAAGCCAGGTCGCGGATAGTGCGCCCATTCACTGGTGGACGCACAGGAAGCTCTAATGGCCGCGGTCGACATTTGCTGCTGCTGCACCGGAACTGGACGTAGGCAGGAACTAAACAGTTAACACGGTGGACAGACCTTTTTACATTCACCAATGTTGGTGAATGTAAAAAGGTCTGTGTGGGTTTATACCTGAGACCTACTGTCAATTTCGCATTGACAGTAGGTCTCAGGTATAAACCCATAGAACCGTGGCTTTATTTAATAAATTGATTTAGGTACATGTATGTGTATGTGTGATTAAGGTGCCTTTGTTACCGGGTGGTTTACCAAATCACATTACCTTTAGCTTATTTTATCGAATATTTGTGTCTTAATAAACCTTTCTTTTGTTCGATCTCAAGAACAGCATAGGAATGGAGCTACTTATTTCCAAGATAAGTATAATTGTTGGGACACGGCGCAGTCTAGTTCGCGTCGCTGCAGCTCCGAGGCTACTGTCCTGCACCGCTCGGCGCGGCGGTCGCCGGTCGCGGACTTTGGACCCGACCGTGTTTGTATCTGCGTCCCGTTCCCTCCCTCCAACCAGTGCAGCGTCTCACTCACGGCTCATCATTCCCGTCCATCATACCATCGTCGCATTACCTCATCAATCGGACCGAGATGTGATTCGTATTACTGGATTTTTTGCTGTCGACAGCACATTGCCATGCCTTACCATAAAGTTATTATCATTATCGACGACCAACATTCCAAACATGTTGCACTTATCAATATTAATGAATCTTGCTCTATGGCATCTTCAAAAGCTTGTTTTATTTTATCATGTTCAAAAAGGATCCTTCTGATAATATTATTGCGAACGGAAACAAACGTTTTCGTCGGAGGATTAAATATTTAAAAAAAAAAATTTGCTAATTTATCCCAGGTTACACCACGTCGCTTGAGACCGTTGCGCGTTGGCGACAGGACGAAAGACCATTTCCCACACGCAAGCAGAGCTGAGCGAGTATATCGTTGGCGGCCGCCCGCCTCGGGGCGAGTAGCTTGTACCTGGCTACTAAATGACTTAGCGGTCCTTGAACCCTCCTGCGCTGTAGCTACGTCATTGATGCCACAGGATAAAGCAAACCAGCAAGTAGATGATTCCTATTCGTTCAGACTGTTTTTACAATCGTATAGTTAAGTACTTCAGTTTTTGTCTTTTAGTTTAATTTAAGTAAATCTCTATAACAAAGTTCTCTCAATACAGAATTTTATCAATGTCAAACCGCATAGGTAACGTCTAGCTAGCGAGCCGAAGATGATAATTTCCGTAAAGTTGTCCGATTAGATTTACATGACCAGTTTTATCATTGCTTTACAAGTTTTATAGCACCTACGTTTAATTCAGAATAGCAATCAAATTCGAAGGAAACTAACATTTGAATCATAAAACTCATAGAACAAAACTTGATAGTTTTTGAAAACTATCAAGTTAGTTAAGTGGTAAAATGTAGGACACCCAAACATTTGCAACAAAGCGAATGCTTGAGTTACGAAATGCCAAAGGAGAGAAGGGAACGCAGACACCTCGCCCCCGAGATACAAAATGTCACTACACTAAACACTGATTTACATAACATTCGTCCCAGATTCGATTGTTTGACAAATCAAGGTCGTTATATGAAATTGCAATTATTAGTTAACAGTTCGAATGAATGAACCCGAGGCGCCGCGCCATAAACTAAATTAGGACATTTACTTCTCACCTGTTTTGTTCTTTGTCAATATTTCTGGGATTGGTAGATAAATCAATCTGGCTGGCACTATCTTTTCGTTTACGAATAGGTAAGGGACATTAACTAACTACACTACATGATTAGGGACACTAACATCTGTCAATCATCTAAGTACCTACTTAACAAGTGAAAGGTGCTTCATCATATTATTGCTGTCACCTTTCTAGCCATTTAATTATGGTAAAAAGATTTATTGTTATGTTACCTATTTCAAACTCACATAATTATTTTCTAAATCGTAACTTTAGCTGATTAGATTGGTTATTTGTGTAGGTAACTAAGTACCTTACAACCCACCTAAGTACTTAGGTGGGCCTGTAGGGCTATTACGTATCTCTATTGGCAGCTCGAAATGATAGTAACTGGGCTCAGTGTCCATCAATGAACTGTCAAAAGGTTAGTTTCGTATTATGTAAGACCAGTCGCGATCAAATATGACGTCATTGGTTGTCATCGTGGCTGATATAGTCACCGTAACTCATTTTGACAGACGCTTTCGTATCGATACTTATATTATTTCAATTATGTAAGCATAGTGGACCACAAATTGATGAGAACTGAGTTTGAAGTGGCTTTCGTGAACGACGTTACACCGTACCCGGGCTGTTAGTCACCGTAAAGTGATATCCACTCAGTGCGATACGTAATACCAATATTATGACATTCTCGGTTGTCATCAAAGTTCGGTGTACAACCGAAGCTTGATAGTCACTGGATATCAGAAAGATACGTAATAGGCCTACTGGGCACCTTATTATAATTGTTTATTTCGGTGACAGATGAAACCTAGAGGCTTTTACAGCGCCAATTTACACACGTTATCTACTCTACGGGCGGTCTCTACTTTAATAAGGTTACTTGTTTGATAATATATGGCCTGTTTGAATGTAGAGCAGCATGGTCCACCGCAGAGAGCGCTATCGACCGGCTATCGAAGATTACTGAATGATCGGCGCCGGTACCAAGAATCGCGGCGAGGCACTCAAAGGCCAGGGCGGAGTCGACAGAAAAAATGAATGCCTTTGTTACTAACAACTCAGGTGTACAAAAAGAAAATAAAAAGAGCCCAAGTTGAACTGACAGTGGCTAGTGACGATGCAAATACTATCGATAACCAACTTTTTGAAAACGTTTCATAATATTTATTAGCCTTTCGTAGCTAAACGAATACATTATTCAAATTTTTATAAAAACGGGATTTATCTCAATTTGTATGTGGTAACCTCTAAACAGGATCTCCTACAGAAAGGAAAACAGTCCTTATTTATGCCTTTAAAAATGTCTGTCTTCAAACAAAATTTAATTTAAAACAATTGAATAAGTACATACTTAGATAGCTACTAAGTCTTATGAAAAAGTCAATATATCTAGACTATTAACAAATTCGAAAACGTTAATAAAAAATCACCTTTCGTCAGGTATCGACATTGTGACGTGCCCTCTCAGGTACCATTAACAAAGCGTGTCCTGACAGGAAAGGCGATTACGAGGGGTAAGGGGTGTCGGGGAGGGCTCAGAGCGATTCCGAGAAGTCGGATCGCACCGCAGCCTCCAAGGCTAACCGCGGTAACATCACACAGGACATGTGCTCGTTAACTCTTCGAGGTGAAAAACGGCGATCCAGCCACTTGAAATCGATAAAATAAATTTGAAATAAGATTTTCGAAGCCTACCTTTCTTTATATCGCATTTGGCGTTTAATATTAATTTAATTTATTTATTTACATTGATCTTTTTCTCTCTGAGAGCTAGACAAAGACATTTTGTCAACACTAACGATGATAGAAAAGAAATAAATGAATTCGGTAAGGTCTCAGGGGTACGGTACCGAAAAGCCTATTTATATCAATCCCTCCGAAAGTCCTTGTATGCATACGAAAAGTAGAGGAGCAGAATTTGTACTGTCTACTCAGTGTTATGTCTACCGAATCAAAAAATATCAAAATAAGTCAAAATGAATGCTCGGTCTTTCGACAGTTTTTGTCTTCTTGCGTGAATAAAGTCGGTAGTAACTTTATGAATCAAGTTATAGTTCAGTGGTTCGATATCAACTTAGGCCTCTTATTCATCATCAGTTTTGTACCTACCACGGCTACCATGTGCCAGATGACTCTACCTGTAACTGTTTTTAGGATATTACCAACAACACGTTTCTGAGTTTATTATGAGTGGGTGGGTTTCCCCACAATGTTTTCCTTCACCGTTCGAATTCAGTGATAAATTGTTGATGTAAGTTTAAAAACATTAAAATATAGGTAAGTATGTTTTAAACCAAATAATCTCAGCAAATATTGGGTGAGCTTCATACAACTATCCTTCTAGCTAATTTTAAGTCATCATTTTGCTCTGTTATTGTATTACGGCAAACTCGTCCATGTGGTTTCCTTTTTCTAACTTTCACTGAACCTGATACAGCTAAAAAAATGATCTAATGATTTTCAAAAGCTACTATGGTGGGGCATACGATTGATAGCGTAACAGAAAAAGCATCATAAAACGCTGTAGGTACTAGGTATATCTATGCTATGTTGCTCTCAAACCTTTAAAAGCAGATTAATCAATATTATTCTGTAACCTACATCGACACCACAAGAAAGTAGCAATGAGAGGATATTCCGTGGCGTCGCAGTGCCGCGTTCGGCATGCCGAAATAACCGCGCGCGTACCGGCGTGTTCAATGGACAGAGCGCGGGAGGCGCGGGGGCGACGTCGCGGCGCTCGCGCCTAAATTAGACGTAAACACGACGGGTACGAGGCGCCGCCGCCGCGCCGCCGGCGTCGCCGCTCACTTAGCTCTGCGCAACACGCACCTATAATACCATCCAAGCACTAAAATTTCAACACACGTTTGGGCATATTCTGGTTTATCCGTATCGCAAACGCTTTTCTTCAAGATTTTCAATTCGTACCTAGGTATTTCGGTAGTACGGCCGAACAAGCTATTTGGTTTACAGTTTAACCAACAAATTACTTTGTAAAATATAAACCAAATAGCTTCTACGACCGTACTTTGATAATACGATTATGCGTAAACTCTACGGGTACGGTCTATACTACTAAATTGAAAGTAGATCTTAAGTTTTCGAGTTCAAAGATGGCTCCTCAATTCCGACCGTTTCTTCATTCCATATTTCTATACCAATACTGGTTGTCCATAACCCAATAAATCACGTGGTTTAAACCAACCCTAGGTAGCGTAGATTTTTATTTCGATAAGACGGGTGCCAGAGTATCACACCAGCTAGTCCCTGTGCCAAGTGAGACCAAGGCAAAAACAACAATAATATTACCCCGATCGTTCATATTACAGCAACTTTAGCTGGCTCGTGTTTAAAAGCGGATGTTCAGTATTATGAGAATAATTATGTATTTAAGCTCAAAGAAAATAATTATGCCCTTTTCGGAAATACATAAACTCGTGACGTTAATGATCACAGGAATTTTCTTACTATTAAATCGTTACGAATTAAGAGCCTATCTATACTAATATTGTGAAGAGGTAGTTTGATATTATTTTGTAAGTTTCGATCCAACGAACTACTGATCCGATTCCGAAAATTCTTTCACCACTGGAAAGTTTCACTATTCCGAGTATCATATTCTAACTAAAATATAAAAAATAGGTAATCTCCGAAAAAACGCGAGTGAAGCCGCGGGCATTGATGAACACAACATATTTGAAGCAAAATTGGTGACAACTTTCAGTATATGGATGGTGTCGTTCTTACTCAGGAGTAGGTAAGTAAATCGTAAAATGAAACCCTAATATGAATACCTAACTACCTCATAAACATGGTTATCGTGCGGGAAACGTTACGCGCATAACCAAATCTGGCCAATATACGTATAACGAACTCGGCCTTGGCTAAAGTATTGCCATATGAAAACAATAACTCACGGTGTGGTATGAGTAAACTTATCAGTATTCAATAAAGGCGCATACGGTAGCCAACGGCCAGTAGGTAACTGAGTAGTACCGCGCTGCGACATCGTATGAGTAATAGCAGGAACACAACAAACCTGCTACAATGGAAATTGAAGACATTGACTCCTATCATAAATATTAAATCATCTCTAGCCCCGAAACCCGAACGTGCCGTCAACAACTGTACCGAAAGTGTTGTGACTTTAAACACGTAGTGCCACACGAAGAGGCTCTCGCATGTAGGTAAAGACTGAAGCGCTAAGGTAATCTCGTTTTAAATTTTCCGAGTAAAAGTGCACATTAAAATATTGTGAGTTCTAAGTTGTTTGATATTCATTTTAAAATAATGAACTGAGAAACGTGGTTTACTAAATTTACGATGATTTAACCAAATAGGATATAAGTACTTAGGCTATTCATTATGATTTTTTACTTCCAAGTACGTATACGTCATGATTGTCTCGTCTTGTCATGTTGTATGTGAGGATCACATAGTTGAGACTTCATAAGGAAAAATAAACATAATATAATAAACACAAAACACTGAATGAGTTAAATAATTGATTACGCAGTAAGATTCAAAATTGGCTGTAGTAAGCTAATTTTATATATATATATGTCGTCCTACCTACATATTCTTTAATATATTATGTAAGTATAGCTAGGTAAATTTTGCATTAGAACAACCAGTTTTTTATATCAGTATAATAATATAGGTACCTACAGGGGTGGATCTATCTACGGGCTTTTTGGGCTGCAGCCCAGGGCCCCGTGGATATAAAGGGCCCCCGGTCACCTTTTGTAAAAAACGGAGCATGTGGACATTTTGATCTCCTGATCTCTCTCTTCTGAGAAAAGACGTAAAATTTTCGAGCTCGCTTCGCTCGCTCTTGCTGTCTAGTTTCTCTTGAATTTTATCTATGTCCATAACTCACCCAAGTAACTCCGGTAGTTCCAAGGTCTTGTCCAAGATAGGTAAACTGTTAATTTTTCGAACTGGCTTCGCTCGCTTTTCAGACTACTTTCTTTAGACTTTGTCTAAAAGTCGACCAAGTAATTCCTGTATGAAGGATCGAAACAATTCAAACCTGTCCAAAGCAAGGTGTCAAAAACTTTCGAGCTCGCTACGCTCGCTCATGCAGTCAAGTTCCTCTTGAATCCTAACTTTGTAAGTCAACCAAGTAACTCCTGTATAAAGTGGCGAAACAATTCTTATCTGTCCAAAATAGGGTGTAAAAATTATCGAGCTCGCTTCGCTCGTTCTTGGAGCCTTAGTTCCTTTGTCTCTTAAAATTGTCGCCCAAAATCGATTGAGTAACATCTATTTAAGAATCGAATTTTCATTTAGTTCCTAACCTATTCAAATAACTCTTCAAAACATAAACTAATAACCAATCCGAGGTCACGGAGGTGCTAATATTTATGAAGTGGCTATTGCATTTTAGATTCTTAGATGCACCGTAGCTGCATCCGTAAATAGTAAACTTACAAATCGGTTTTTACTCGCCCACCCCCCCCTCCCCTCTGACCCAAAAGCAGCAGGCAGGGAACCAAGTAGTATTAGGCCAGGGCCCAACAAACTCACGGTCCGCCCAGTAGGTAGGTTACCACTTACCAGGTACCCAGGTACCTGGTAAGTGGTACCTAGTGGTGGTACTGGTACCTACTACTACAGCCTAATAATTCATTACTTGCCATAAGACTTGGAAATATTATTTCAGATGACGTCGATATATTTCACTGTAGCCTGATGAAGTTCACAGGAGTAGCACTGCAGTGCATTGAAAAGGTTTAAAGGTGATTTTTAATTGTAGGTATTTTAAATGTATTTTAATTGTGTACTTGTATCTGTATCTTTGTGGTAATAACATCGCATTAGCATTATAGCTGATAAGCTGATATATGAGTAATTAAATAAATATTGAATATGTCCGTGCCTAACCATGCAGACAAGTGCACGTTTAGGAAAATGCACAGTACAATAAAAGAAAACAGATAATTCAGACAGAACTGTGGTAATAAGTCTCAAAGTATCCAATAAGCCGAATGAGGAGTCACGTAGACTTTTCACAACAACAAGGATAGTGTCACATTTTGTGTAGACAACAGTTTTATTATGTTATACATACATTAATTAAAACACTATTAGCGAATTCTTTATACCTAATGAAACGCTGACGTGACGGGACGGACGGGCCTTCTTGGGCATGACGTTGGCCCTAAAGCGCTTGTCAATATACACACTTGACCCCTTTTGATCCAACAATTAACCATGGCGATACTCTCCGCTCTCTCACAGTTTATCAGAACAGAAGATGTGTTGTTTGTTAGAGGTATCTTTGTTATAATATTTTAGTACGATGTGTATTTTGTATTGTTTCTAAATCTATTTATTATTGCAAGGTGTATATTATTTACTGAATTTCATCTTATTAAATTGATTAGAAATCGAGTTGTCATTGCGATTAAAGATATCTATTGAGACTCAAAAGTTAAATAGGTTTTTTTGCTAGTTTAACCAAATTGGAGTAGTTTTGAATTTAGGAATGAACATTTGAACGATTATCATGATAACGTTATGGCTACTAGAGAGAGAATAAAATGGGAGAGGATTACATTTAGCGCCAACCTAAAGTACCCCCACGATGGGATAAGAGCAGTCAAAAGAAAACACTACATAAAGTTGATCCATCTAGAGAACAAGATACACGGTTGCATGATAAAAAAATACAATTACCCGTTCCTAAATTATAAGACTAAATGCTTCTAATCACTCCATTTTAGTTCTATTTTTCCTCAACACTCAATTTTAATTCCCAATAATCAGCATAATTATTATTATGCATGATAAGCACAACTGAGTATAAGTAAGTAATAATTATAACTGCATTATCAGCACTGGAAACAAAAATGCTTTAGATCAAGAGTAAACAGAACTTTCCATATAACATAGCACGGTGGCCCGCCCGGTGTGGTCTCATGAACGTTCTGTCTCATTTATCGCAACAACCAGCTTTGTTGACCATGGCAAGTATTATTGGAAGCACATTAATACCGATGACACAAGACGATGAGAGCCAACTGTGTCTACATTCTACAAGGCTTGAGTTGATAATGCAGCGCAACACGAACAAAGATCTGCCCTTGAAGGAATTACAGCGGTAGACGGATAACCCGTACTGTGGTCTGTGTGGTGTGTGCTGCAGTGTGTGCTACACTTAAGTTACTTTACTACTTAACTCTAAATTAGATGCACTTGTAGGGAAACATTTAAGAATTGAATATTCAAGTGTTTTCACGTTTGAGGTTAAAGGTATAGGTACAATGACGTCATCCTGGGAGAATTATTACCTACCTACCAGCAAAAAAAATGCTATAGACCACTTGTTTAACATATGATAAGTTCCACGAATTAATTTTGCATTTATTACTTTGTATAATTATGTGGATGTTAGAATTTAACAATGCCCATAATTAGTGACTTGAAATTTATTTTTGCGTTTATGGTCACGTGGTATTTCTACTAAACTGGAAAGTCATGAATTAGGACAAAATAAATACCTACTTAAGTTCTATTGCGCTTAATAAATTTAATTAGATGCCGTGTTTACAGAATTCAGCACTAGCACTGGATCGATTTCTCAAAACACTCCCGTTGAGCCCAGTTTCTGATCGGTGCCGATAAAGACGCTGTCTAGAGCCAACATCCAGTAATCAGAGCGTGGAAACTGAGCGAGTACCTTGCTGCTATTAGGCTGCAAAGAATAACCAGCTCTGTGACGCAATCTTAGGGTCCATATTGCTAAAGAAGTATAACTGCAGCACGATACTTAACGCTACCGATGTACACACATGGAAGTAACATTGTCACATAGATACCGGTAAGTGTAACATGTCTTCTAAGAGATAAGATCATTCGTTTGATAAATGTATAAGTTCCAATGAAAATGTCACAAAGAATGTGTCAAAGAGATGACATCACACTTAATTAACTGTTAACGCCACAAAAGTAATATTTGAACTTATTAAATATCCACCAACTTTGTCATTAAACTAACCATTCAACTTTAACTGATTTTAGGGTAGCTACGTAACTACAAGTGTAAAGTTTAATTTATTCAAATCAGATAGTCGGTATACCAGTTATAGGTAGGTAGGTATCTACTTACCTACCTATTATACCAAAACCGTATAAGACATTTTTTGTACAAACATGATTCACAATTTACTAAATAAGTTACAACATTAACGTGAGTACGTAAACAATAGTTTTTTTTTTTTAAATTTGGTAATCCATCCTCGAGAATAAATTTCACTATGTTAATCAATGCTAGTTTTAATGACAAGAGAAAGTATTTTAACGGCATATTATACTTTGTTCTAAAAACTAAAATTATTATTCTCAGGCGAGTGCCGTTAGAGCTAGCTACCTGTCGCGTCGCTCGGTGCGGTGCGCCGGCGCAGCTCTGCCGGCGACCGCGCCGTGACGACGCAACGCTACGGGCGACTTCTTAGAAGGCGATAGTGAGCTGTATTTTAATGTTATCGCTGTGAATACACCAGTGCGATAAGTCCACTTGTTGCGCATGTGACTACTCCACCATGCACTTCTCGGAAACGGTCGTGAAGCTTTATCTAATTACCCAGATAATTAATTTTACTGCACTGCACGTCAGGTAAACATTTGGAACATTATCTATTGCGCGACACATTCCTAATAGATGTTATTAATTAATGACATTTAGAAGATTAATAAACAAAATAACACAGCGTGAGTGAAGATAACAAATCATGCTCGACAAGAACTTTGAACGTTCATTGCAATGAACACAATTAATTTGAAGGAAAATATTTATTAAAAAAACTTGTGACCAAATCGAGAGATTTTAAGTATAATAACCTCTTTTTATACCTACATCCAAGTCTCAAATAATTTAATTATCGAGCGCCGAACCCGCTAGGCTTGTTTACGCAGACAACAACGGCCTTGCCAAAGACGTCTAAAAGGTTATTCCTTTCGCCATGCCTATGTATATTTATACATAGAGTAATATATCAACGTTGCGCGGATACACAACATGAGTACCTACCTCATTATTGTTACTTATGTATATATAAGTAGGTATATTTACTGTTTTTGCGTCAGAGGTGATCACTTGCGATTTAGGTTAGGTAATACCTATTTTTCAAAACGCCAGGTACCTTATAGTTATAATTAACACATTTTAACGGATATAAGAATAAAAATAAACTAAAATAAAATGCTGTTCGTTTGTTAGCGCTGCATCACTTTGGAATGGTTGAACAGATATTTTGCTGTTTTTTATAATCATAACTTAAGACTTTATTTGGACTAAGGAAGTATTTGAAAAGTTGCCCGAATAAATGAGAATATCGGAATGTGATTTTTATTGAAAAGCTAGGACAACGTCTATCGGGTCAGCTAGTTAAACATAAATTCATTAACTGATTTGACATTTAAGTTGTGACAAATGTTATGTAAATACAGGTAGGCATCGCATTATATCTCTGAAATATGTTTGCTTCAATCGACGTTTACATTTACAACTTATGCAGGATAACAAGTAGTTGACAAACTCAAGACTCATCTCAAACTCTTAGATTAGCCAATGCCTACTATTAGTAAGTAATTGTCGGCTCTGATTTCAATTATTTATATATTTAACTATCTATATTTTATTATGATTAGTGAATTTGTCAATTTATGTATATTTTAAGAATTTTAAAGAATCCAACAGCATGTATACAAGTTACAAAAACAGTTGAATGAACTTTGGATGTATTTTTTCCTTACTACCATTTCATTCTTTGTATTCAGAGCGAGGAGTTTCTCTTATTAGGCATTCAAAGGACGACATTTAAAAGGAAATATTGGTTGAAGACTGGTCAATTTGCCCGTTGTGTATGTAGGTACCTGACTATCGGAGAATACAAGTACATGGGGAAATGTCGGGAACCTTTATGTTAAATCAAGATTGAAACTTTACAAGAACATCCCATCTACTAAGGAATAATTTTAGCAATGAAACGGAACGCGAGGAACAAATTTAAACCGCGTTTAACACCTGTCAGCTATCACTGTCAATATTCCATAGCATTGATGATACTGTCAGCTCTTGTCTTGAATGCAGTTTATATGATCTCGGTCAGTTCCATTGGTGAAATTGGCACTAACATCTACTTGGAAAAGCATAAAACCACAAGAACTACATGAAAAAATATTAGGTTTAAACGTGACCCATTCAATTTTCACAAACATGTAGGTAGACTGTCTGTAAGTATCATAAATATGTGCCTTCCCACTATAGTGAAATCATGAAATGAACACAAAATACACGCTGACGATTCAAGCAGCACGAAGACAAGCAGAATTGAAATAAAGAAAAATTGAAATGTGGAGTAAGTTTAGAGTCGTGAGTGTCGTCGTGACCTAAGCAGGTAAAATGTTCAGGTCAAGAGTCAGGAGGAAGGAGTGACGCGGTGAAGCTACTGGGCCTGATAACGCCGCGTTGGGCGTTAGCCAAGGCAATTTGCATCGCTACCCGTTTCGGAACATCGCCAAGTCTAGCCGAACAAAACCACAGAGAATTACCCTCCATTCCAATAATAATTAAAGCAAACATTTCACAGTCGAGACGCACGTCGACGGACGTTATGGAGCTTATAAAGCATCGGCCCCAGCTCGCAATTAAGAAACGACGCGCACGTCTATTTACCGACACGGAAGAGACGCACCGCTTGCAATGGTCCATCGCGGTATGCTCCTGCAGCGGCGACGGCGCGGCGGCGGCGAGAGCAGAGCCAAGCGCCTGCCCGTCTAAATTAATACCTTTGATATTCGAAATATCAATATTTTAAGGGAGCTTATGAAGTGCATCGTTGTAGATGTAACATGCAGGCCTTCCGCGTTGGCAGTCCTAACGCGCTCTAACGAACCGAGTTAAACGGAATACGTATAAATCTTATGAAGTATCTATTTATTTTCTCAGCAACAGTGTAGGATAATATGTATGATCTATTCAAAATAACGGTAATATAAGCAATATCGATCCCTAGGGAAACAAATATGACACAAGCGAACGATATTTTCAAATTCACATATATTTTAACCCCCGACAAAAAGAGAGGGGTGATATATAAGTTTAATAATTGAGCCTAGTCGATGACATTATCACGTGTTATTTTGTCAAAATAGAACATAAAATTATATTTACTTAGTTCTGAGCGTGTAGTACAACAGGTAGTGTTTATTTATGAGGTGGCAAAAGCTTTGATGTCGCGTTGGCTATCTTCCACACACCGCGAAGTGACTAACGCCGAATAACGTCGCGGGAACACGGGGAGTAACTGCCTCAATAGTGAAATCGACTTGTGACACTTAGTTTATAATATGGAACCCAAGACCCAAATAATAACACAATTCTAATATTTCCACGGCTAAAATACGCGGCTAATAATGACTTGCGCCGTGGCAGTTAAGAGATCAGGTCTTACTGACAGCGCCCGTTCACGATTAAGATGCATGGCATGGATCATAACAATTAAGTTCAACCGTTTTGAAGGGAACTAAATGATCAGACACACGCGCCACCATCAGGGAGACATTTATGTAAGTAGTAAGTATATGACATGTCACATAGTCTCCACCGCCAAGGCATACATTCAATAACGTTTGCTAATTAAATTATAACTACTTATTAACCGCAACAAAATAAAACCCAAGGAATATGAGTTAAAAAGAAGTTAAATGTAGGTCCAATACGCGCATTTAGACACTGAAAGCATCTCATAAGTCATCTCATCAAAAAGTCATAGCACTCTATAGTTATTCAGGCGAATAGGCATTATTTGGTATCATAGATCGGACTGAATGTAGGTAGGTCCATACTCCATACGCACCTTCACATTTATGTTTTGCAACAGATACCAAACAGATACAACTAAACCAGAAATAGAATAAAGATAGAAAATTATTATATATATATAGATAGAAGATTATGAATAATTGCACGCCATTTGCGCAACTGAAAACACAATGACAATAATGGCACCAGCCGCGGCGCCAGACTAGCTATTACTGATTATCGATATAATTATTTCGAACCACTCAACCAACTTCAAACCTGAAGCAAGGCTTCATCATATTGGCGAATGGAGCGTGTGCGATAGTCGACACAGTTGCCTATTTAATAGGTACCATTTTTTTTTACCAGTGTGATATCGGTCTTTTTTGCTTCAAAGGCAAAGTACGACGGAAACTAGCCGAGCCGTTTCTCCAGACTGTATTTTTTGAAGTCAGACGAGGGGTCAAATACGCAGTCGTTCCATGTAAAACACTGGTAGGTATGCAGCTGCATTCGGTTAGACTTTTTTTTTATGGAATCAACAGTGGCGACCACCAGAAAGCGCCGAAACAATGAAGCTCCAGAGAATGAATTTAACTGTCCTGGATCCCGCAACGAAATTAATCAGAAAACTATAATGGAGGTGTAGAAAAAAAACGTAATTTCCACTTCCCTCCATATCAGGAGACAGAACGAAACAAGGCCAGTAGGAACAAAGGGACCTTTACAACTGGGATAGGCCCAGTTGCCTAGCACCACGGATAAATATTAACATTAATGGGTCCTAAGTTGTGAGCTGTTATTTTTTATTCCAATAATAGGTATTCGGTTAGCCTGGAAGAATCCAATGCAGTTTGTAAAAAGCTATAGGTACTGGTGATGATTATTATCCAAGTGACACAAACTTCACCCTTTCGCATGCTAAAGGATTTTGATGATAATGTTTCATTTGTTTGAAATATTCGTCTGCTCGACGTTAGAATCGCAGTGAATTCTATTGAATTGTCAAAATAAATTGCATTTGCTAATGCGAATATGCTACGCAATTACCCCGCAGATCTCCATTGACATTTTAATTGTTTTCCCGATCAATCCTAAATAAAATATGTTTTTCTCAATGCAGTCATTCACAGTGAAATAGGGCTAGTTAATTCTATAACTTCTAACTTGTAATTCTTGCTCCCGTGGACCATTCACGTACCGTCCTTTCACTGATGTTATATAATATCTTAATACATATTTCAAACAGCTCGGATAGCCTGGTACCTATCGTTTTCAATACTTGAAATTGCTCCAATAGTTTTTCATTGATCTGCAGTCGTTTCCGCTTCCTAGCCAAGCCTGAGTATTCTTCAATTTATCTAGGTGGGGTATTTAGTTGTTTGTTATTAGCTGTGAAGTCTGCCTGCGTTTGAATAAGCTTGCCATTTTACTCTAAAAAGTTGTTGTTTTGTGGTTTCTTGCTTTTCAAGACTTTTCTTCTTTTTCAGGTATGTAATTATGTATATTAGGTAGCTGGCTCCCACTCCTCTATCAGAGGTTCACGCGCATTTAGTCAACTGGACTACTTTGCATTTACACAAACATTTGAAATAATAATATGTTCTCGTTTCTAAGGACTCGCCTTTATGATGCCTTCTAAGTGTGATGCATCAGCTGTAAGTTTTTCTTCTTGTTGATCGAATCAGAAGGCCGCTATTTTCTCTACTTGGTTGATATTTCATTTAGCTGTTATGACATCCTATGTAAACTATAGTCATGATCAAAATAATACATAACATATTAAATCCAGCTTCTCAGTGAAAACATATTTGTGTTCTACTGGTCTCTAAAAAGGACTATAAATCACAGTGGAATTCCAAACTTTTCAACACCTAGCCATAGTTAGTCTGCTGGGAAATTGCTATGGCCCAACAAAAAAATAATCTTATCCATGCAAATGCAACAACCGAACGAGACTTCCAAGAAATGCAGTTTTTGAAACCAAACTTTACCTGAAAAATTGCTAACAAACGGATCTACAAAAACGGTAAATTACCGTATAAAGGTTAGAAGAACTAATGATTCACAGAATATATAATACGAAGGTGTACATTAAAATCATTAGCTTGGTCTTATCATTTTTATCGTGTACTGACGGCAGGTATATCGCGATAAGATAGCCTATGACGACAATGTGATGTCAATAAAAAGAGTTCGCGTTATGAACTACCTAGTTTCTTAGTCTATTTACCAATAATATCGAAGTATATTTAATAATATTACCAACTTATAGAAAAAAGTCTAGTCGCAATATCCATTGAAAGTCTTATTAGTAATTGTTCGAAGTTCTGAAGAAAATAAAAGTTTTTACCTTTATTTTCTATTTTCAAAAAAACCCAGAGGCGAAAAAGAACAACATGAAGAAGCGAATATTGTCAAGACAATGCATTATGAAAATATTTTCCATAAGTGGGAACAAAACTCTTATTTGTGACAAAAAATATAAATGTAACATCTGAGGTTAAAAAGCAGTTAATGACCTAGCAGAGCGTGACCTAAAAATACATCGTCTTTTCTCTCATCTTAGGTTTACTATCAGGTGTTAATATTGTTATTACCAACCCTACCATTATGTAGTGCATGTGAACTATATACTGAAACCATAACAATTCAAATAGCCTCTCCGCGTCAAACGTTTCAGTTTTACCAAGTAATTTTGGTCTTAGTGGTAGATAACCAAGATTGTGAGATGTCATGTCGCCATTTCATTAATACTGTTTCTTAATTAGTTTATTTTTGAGATTAATGAAATTAATGGGCAGGTACATAATAAATATATATATTTTATATAATCTATCCGCCACACTTATTACCTACGTACGTAAGGATCATTTTAGTAGAGCACGATTGGACAAGCCAAAATATACCGCGAACTATATTCCGTGAGTCACTAGCAGGTAGAAGATAACTACCTATATTGAATAAGTATTTTATGCGTAATTAGTACGTTTCCTATCATATTTCTGTTTTTACAGTTAATAAATAGAAAACATTCTCACAAATTAATCGCCTTTGTTGGTGAAACAACAGATTTTGGTTTCAAATCAATATTTAACTTTTCGACTTTTCAGTAGGATACTTAGGACAGTTAAGAACCGGCAGTACTGTCTAAGAATAACTACATTTAAAAAAATATTGTGATAAAACTTACTTTAGATAATATATTTGTCCTTCGGGCGTACGAGCTTGTTCCCAACCAGGCGGGAGTGGACCAAGATCGTCTTGGAGATGTGTTCCAACGTCATAGGATCTCTGTTTTGTGTGCTGATGATGTAGCGGCGGTTGTTGATTTTGTTGTCCAGCGGCATAAGTTTGTTGCAAGCTTGCGGGTGACGAATGTGCTCGAGAGTGCGACACCGGTGAGGCGCCAGTCGCGGACGACGATCCGAACGCCGAGTCAGCCGAGTTTTCTCGCGAGTGAGACACAGATGGCGACTTGGAACCGGTTGACGGCGGGTTAAAGAACGACTTTGGAAGCTGTCGCATTCGGAGAGGCACCTGTAGCGGTCGTTTCGAGTCCGGCTTAAGCACTGTGTCGAACAATGACTGTAGAACCGAGTCAGAATCCTGGTCCACGCGGAGGACCAGGTTCGATTTCTGTTCAGCGTCCGAGTTGAGAGCCATGATTTGCGTCGGAACGAAGAAATCTCGAAACCGACCTGGCCCACCGCTGTGACACAACACTAGCACGCGACGGGCTGGCGCGACGCCACCCGACGTTCTTGCAATATAGCGTTCGCTACGCGACTGACGCGCGCCCCGCCCGCACCGCCAAGTCTCCCTGCCCACGCGCACCCGCCGCACCACCCGCGCTGCGCATAGTATGTATGGTGCACGGACCGGTCTTCGCTTCGAGAATGATGCCCCTCACCCCGCTCACCCACTATCTTCTTGGCTCACCATAAAATACTGTACTAGGCACCTATAACAATAATTGTGACGGGAGCGCACAAAAATGTATAAATCTTTATTGATATTAAAATCAAGATTAATAAACTTCTCACTGGATAAAACAGATAATATATAAAGTTTGTACTTTGTACCTATTGTTTCATCTCATCATGTCCTGTCTTCAATTATGTTATTTTGTCTACAATGCTACCTGCTGTCTGCTTGACTTGCTTGCTTTGTCAAACTTTGTGGGTGACTTATTGATGAAAGATACCTCTGCTATAATAATAGTTACTTAGTAAACTATACTCGTATAATTGAAATATAAAACTAGTTTGTCAGCAATTGATTACACACCAAGGGTCTGTTTTACAGTGAAAGGATATGCTCTATTACTGTCTGCTTCACCACCACCTGATAAGTCCTATTGGCAATTAACTAAATGAAAAATCAATAGGTAGGTAGATAGTTGCATTTTTGTGATGATTTTTATTTTTGTGAATACAGACCCTTCGACTGTATTGACACGTAATATTATTTCCAGCGCTCTATTCTATAATAAAGGGTGTAAAACACCTCTTAACGAAGCCGAAACACACTTGTTCTCCTCGTCATTGCGATCATTTTTTTGTTCTACACCATACCTGGGAACCTTCTAGTTACGGAGATATTGGGGGTCAAAGTCCCAACTTTTTGACAAGTTTTTTTTTAGATACAAGTTTTTAATGTAAGATTTTTACTTTAAACACCTCCACGACCCCCGTACTATTCAATCCATCCATCAGCACAATGTTTTGAGTGCGATACATTGAGTTCTACCATAAAACATGATTTTTCACCCCAAAAAAAAAAGTCGTTTCCCAGCAATAATTTTTGCGTAAAGTTACTTAGTTTGATGTACAGAATGGACGGCTTCGTGATGAGGTCTTTTACACCCTGTATACTAGCGACCCGCCCCGGCTTTGCTCGGGGCCAATTTAGAACAAAAAAAGAAGTGCGCTTACTGTAAAATTATTTTGTAATGCATCTTTTTTGGGTGGTAAAGTCATTAAATGAGTCCTCCCCAGCCCTGGGTGGAGCGGAAGGGACTGTCATACTTACTGACTAAGACACCATGTTTCAGGGCCTCGGTACCCTGTTTAGACAGTCCCGCGACCCCTACAGATTCTATAACTCCTAAGATATTCATTTAAATTGATTAGGGAAAATATGTTCTCAAATAGATATTGGATAATCTATATCACTATACACCATAAATAAGCTTCTAAAATAAAGCATTACTTTAAGATGAAAATGGTTAAAGTGACCAACTGTTACCTACACTGCAATCCCATTTGTTTCGCTAAGAATGATATTTTCAGTCGCGCGTAATTTTAATTCTGTGATATCTTCTAAATTATTCATTTAAATGATATACTGTAAAATATATCATTTAAATGAATAATAATGGGCCATATTGATCTATATTAAATGTACAATTTATTTAAGGTTTTAATTGGATAAGGATTAATGCTGTATTGCTTAAAATCGCTTCGTAAATAAGCCATTATTTCTCGTAAAAAGTTAAGGATAAAAAATGGTTATTGTGGGTTATCTAGAGATAGACATATGCCATCGCGGACTTTTTTGTAACCTTTTTAAGGTGTACAATACTGTAGTACATTATTTTGATATATCTCGTAGGGTTCAGCCAGCGTTTGCAAAGTAAGCGCAAAAAAATGTGTTTATTAACGACATCGCAGAAACCTCTAAAATAATCAGTGTTTCTCTACTATATTATGCATGTTAAATACTTATAAACTTTCCTCTTGAATCACTCTAACTATTAAAAAACCCGCATAAAAATCCGTTGCGTAGTTTTAAAGATCTAAGCATACATAGGGACAGACAGACTGCGAGAAGTGACTTTGTTTTAAACTATGTAGTGTAGTGATGCTCTAGATTTAACAAAGTATGTTAATCGGAATAATTATACTTTAATATTCGAATCAAATCTATTAGTTTTAATACGTGGTTAGGTTATCAGTGAACACTACCTATTTTTACCAAATCCCAGTAGGTATAGGTACCTATTAAGCTACAACAAAGCAGTTAACTTTTTGTCAACTTAATCGGACTAACTTGACTTATCAACTCTTGGACATTAATCGGCCCACGGTAGATACAAAAAATGTGAAAACGCACAACATACTTAAGTTTTTAAATGGGAATGTATGGTCGAACAAGCTATTTGGTTTACAGCTGTTTAACCTACAAATTACATTGAAAAATGTAAACCAAAGCTTGTTCGACCGTACAGTCAAGTCTTTTATACCTTCGTCGATTTTCAAATGCTTTCCCTTATTTATCAAGTCAACGCACAAGTTACCTTTTGAAGCTACTGTACTGAGCAGACTATTGCTTAAAAACCTATATTAATATTTAATAACTTGACAACAAAGATCAAAATGGCATACACCTTTGACTAATGACGAGGTGACATCAGCTTTTTTAATAAGTCCGCTATTTTATATTTTTTTATGGGAGAAGCACCAGGGTAGCTCGTGAAATTTAAATTTTCTTAGGTTTTTTTGCAATATGCAGGTCAACGTCGGGTTGTTTATTGATTAAAATATGATTCGCGACCGTAACAAACACAGTTTTACAGACTTATGTCAATGTCAGCAAAATAAATCGTTAAAAATTCTTTAAAGTTTAGTAATAAAATAAGTAAGACTTGAGTAGTCGCGTATTTCATACGAACCTGTGTTAAAATCTAAATCATGCTCCTAGACTTAACTGCAATATTTTTCACAACTGCAGCACCAACTCAATTTTAAATAATCTACATACCTACTATCTTTGATAGTAACACCATCTATTGACAACATGATTTATGAGAACATAAGTGGCAGCTGATACATTAGTTCCGTTGTGTCTCTTTAGATGGCGCTGAAATTATGATGAATGTCAGTGTCTGTAGTGTTTACTTTTCATCATCTTCTTTACTGTACTAATATTATAAAGAGGACGAGCATGAATTTTGTTAGTGTGTGCGTATGGGGAATATGAGAATTATCTTGAAACCACCCAACCGATTTCAATGAAATTTTGTGAATATGTATGATTGGTTTCAGCTTGAAAGTGATGGAGGAGGAGTTTTAGATCCGATAGGTGGCGCCATACGAAGGTATGGGTCGCTAGTGATATAAAAATCACCTGTCACTATGTTCACGACACGCTAAAATCCGAAACCATCCAACCGATTCCAAAGAAATATTGTGAATGTGTATGGCTTGAAAATAAGTCCTTTTGGGCCCGATAGGTGGCGCTAAGCGAAGTAGGGGCTATAATTTGCAGAACATTTCTAACTTCCTAGGAAGTTCACCCTTGTTTTTAAATGTTATTTCTGTGCTCGAGGTTTTACTCATACTCTACCCACTGATGCAAAAAGACGTTGGCATGAATGTCCAAAATATTCTCAGTTTTATTAACTGTCCTTTTTAAAGCTGACTATACACAAGTGACCGGGGTAGTATTTTTAATTATTTTTATTGGGTAAGTAATATCTCCGAAAAAAATAGGTCTAAAAAACCCTACTCAAAAACTCTCCCGGATTTCAAGCTATTAAAAATAGGAAAAAGAAGCTATAGGTACTAGGCCACTATGTCGCGTCGTAACCGGCGTAAACAGAGCAGTCGAGTTTGCGCAATGCCCGCACATGGCACATGCACTGAGGACCGATGGTTCCTATACCTTTTCGGAAAAACATCAATAGCAACGAAGTATACCATGCTCAGCATCGGTATCGCTATCTTCCGACGCGCATGCGCTGTTGTAGTAGTAGGATGGTTACCTACGTCGGGAAAAATCATTACAGTGCATCACAATTCGAGGAATAGAAACAGTGCCAGCCCACAACAGTTATGCTCGTAATTATTTAGTCATGACGCAAACATTTAAATTCGAGGATAGCTTTGACCGATGTTGTCGCCTTTGCGCTGAAGAGCAAGATGTTACCATAATGATATTCAGTCAAGAAGCCGAAGCAATGCTTCTACAAAACAAACTCAACAAATATTTGTTAATTGAGGTAAGGTACCATAAATAAATAAACCATAAATAAATAATCCATAAATCCATAAATAATCAATCCTAACACGTTTATGAATTAATTAAATAAGTACCTACTCAACAATAACAAACTATGTTATTAATTACCCACGACGAGCTCGTGGCTAAATAATAATAGCCGCTCGGGTCGAACTTTAGGTTAAGCCGTGCTTGCTTAGATTGGTCTGTGGATGGGTTGTTGGTGTATGACCCTTACATACCGAGTTTCCTCCGTGCCTCGGAAAGCACGTTGGTCCCGACTGTCATTTGTAGATCTTAGACAGTCGTTACAGGAGTTAGTGGCCCAAAGTCTGACAACCAGTCTTACCAAGTAGTATCGTATTACCCAGTACTAACTGGGTTGTGGATGTCAGATAGGCTGTCGCTCCATGCAAAATACTGGTATTCAGCTGCATCCGGTTAGACTGGAAGCCGACCCCAACATAGTTGGGAAAAGGCTAGGCAGATGATGAACAAACTATTAATATTTTCAGGTGGACGAAGACGACAAGTTGCCCAAAAATATTTGTATACAATGCTGTACTAAGTTACAGTCAGTGTGTGATTTTATCGATACAGCGCGAAAAGCTCAAGATGTTCTACTCCAACGTAGCTTTATGATGGATCAAATTATTCCAAATACGTGTATGATATCTTTGGTAAAAAGTGAAGAAAAAATTGAGCCAAAAGAGAATCACGAAAATGATAGCTATACTGAAATAGAAGTGAACGTGGATCCGATGATGGTGCTTCAAAATTCAGAAGCCTCGCTATCGCCCACTTACGACCATAGCTCTTCCATGGATGATGTTACTTATTTACATGGGCTGGATACAGAAAACGTGACAATAAAATTAATCAAGAAAGGGGACACACTCTCTGATTTTGAAGATGAAGAAAGGGAAGACGAAAATACTAAATCACCTGCACATGATAGTAGTGAAGAAGATGACAAAAATGCGAAGCCTTTTCCATGCAATTCATGTGATCGCAGCTTTTGTACTGATTTGGCATTAAAAAATCATAGCTGGATCCACATCCCTGAAAGTAAGGATGAGGAGACACACTATAACTGCCAGACATGTTCAGAAACATTTTTTTATAAGTATGATCTAATTTCTCATTTGAAGAAGCATCGAACAAATGGTATTTGCCAATTATGTGGAAGAATGTAAGTTTCTCTTTATTATATTTTTGATTTTGCATCTAAAGTTGTATCAAATCTGCCTATTGGAACAATTTTGTAAAAATCTCATAAGCTCAAGTATTTTTAAAAGATTCTCCTTATCTAAAGACTGAAATTCAACTTTTATGTTTACAGGTTTCGATCAGAAAGAACATATGTTGCCCACATGTCAGTACATTTACCAACAAGCAAGTCATATACTTGCAAGGTATGTTGTCGTTCATACAACACATGGGGCGGTTTGAAGACACACAGTGTCACACACAGTAATGATAGACCCTATTCATGCGGGATTTGTATGAAGACTTTCAAAAGAAACCAGGATTTAAAAGTAAGATTTTTCTAACACAACATCAAGTTTCTGTGTAAAATAATCCATAGTAATATTATTAATGGAAAAGTAACATTCACACATGTCCAATCTGTTATATTTTCATAAGGTAACAGTTATATTTATTTAACAAACAAATTGCACAGCACATGCACAGCCTGAGTTAGGATATATCCTAACTCAGGCACTGTTTTAACTTTTAAACTTGTGCATGTACTGATGAACGTCTTTGTTCAGTAAGCAGTAAGAAACAGCTCAAGATGATCTGAAACATGACGCCAGTGCGGTGTTTAAAAACTATTGTCATTAGAGACCTTGTAACAGATTACGTGTTTGTCTTTATACCCCAAATCGATACCAACCTAAGTTGCCTATGGGTTATTTTTTAATCTGATTTGTATATTCCACTGAAATAATTTCTGACATCAAACATTTACATTGCATACAGTGCAGTAGTTGTACCGTCAACGAAAATGGTAAAATGTGAGTGTACTATTAGGTAGGCCTCTGCCTAACCCTTTGGGGTTTACAAGCCTATGTTATGGGGCTGTTTGAAAGAGATAACATGGCCCCAGAACACAAAGGGCGATGAAGGAACATGGATGGGTTTTAGTCAGTAAAAGCCTGATACTCCCTCCTGCTCCGCCCAGAGCGGGAGGAGTTATTAATTTGATGATCCATAAAAAAAAGCCTATGATATGTTTGTTTTACAAAATTATTACTGAATGTTTTTACTTTTCATCAATGAGTAATATTAATGCTGACTGTACTATGTTGTTTCAGTTCCACATGAACCAACACACTGGGGCAAAACCATACAAATGTCCATTTTGTGAAAAGTCCTTTGCCAGCTCTGGAAATTGTTACTCTCATAGAAATCGAATGCATCCTGAAGGAAAACAGGCACATAGTTATTGGAACTCTGCCCCTGCTAGCCCTCCTGCGCTCCGACCTATTGCACCTAAACCAAATCCTACAATTAACACTACATATAATAATCTAACAACTATAAATGGTGTTATCAAATATAAATGCCACTTATGTGAGCATAGTTTTGTGAAAAAAGAAAATTTCAATGTAAGTATATTAACATTACATGCAGTAAAATAAATATGGTAAATAATACGGCTACCATGAATTGTATAACTTGTTGAGGATAGTTCTAATAATTTGATGAGTTGTTGATTATAACCAATAACATTAAGATGACCCTCTGACTAATATTCCAAAAACATAACAGATTATTAATGGATTAAAGTGAAGAGATAGCAGCCTTGGTAGCTGCAAACCATTTTAAATGACTGTCTTTCGCTAAGTAACATCATACTTCTTTTTCTTTGTAGTACCATATGTTTCAACACACGGGAGAAAAACCTTTCAAATGCACGTATTGCCCAGAAGAATTCGTGACCAGAAGAGGGTTACTAATCCACCACGACAGTAAACACCCCGAGAAGACTCGTCCCCTAGGACTCCCTACCGATTATACACAAAAGAGAACGGATAAAGGGGACCAGAAGGATGACAACCTCTCTATAAAGAGTTTGCTCAAATAAAATTAAGTAAAGTCTAACGGCTTATATCAATACATACCTTTTATTCTTAATTTTGTCGTTTTTTTCTATCTTTTTTCTCTAAGAAGTTGAGATAATAGAAAAGAAACAAAACTGTTGAAAAACTTTATTTCGAAGTTTCAAATTTTCATTTTTTTTTTAAATATTTTGCATTAAAAGTATTTAGTTCCTACATTATTTCAAAATTCAAATTTTGAATCTTTTGCAACAGCAACAGGGCCAACAGGTGACTCCAATGACAGTTGTCATGCATGTCACTCAAGTACTCCACAGATTATAGTAATAAAGGCGGTATTACATTTACAAATTTGGCCGCTAGGAGAATAAGTTCCTAACAGGTCGTGAGCTAAAGGAAGATGTAACTTTGAACTGGCGAAGAATTTACGATTACGATAAACATATAACTATCGTTTTTTTGCTCTATTAACAAATAATATTGAATTAAAATTATATCTTAAATCTAGTAACAATAAGGCCTGCGCAGACAACGGAGTTTTTGTGCGGATGAGTCTGTGGCGCACAAAATGTCTGCATGACATACAAAAAGTCCGTCGCGAATTTTACACAGACTCAACGCACACGACACACATCTTCATCGTACGTCGTCCCTTTAACGAGTGCAGATTGCATACTAAAAGTGTCCGCCACACAGTGGGTCAATAATCGGGTTTCATAGACATAGACCACTTACAATTTTTTTCCCGTTTTCTGGCAAAAAACCAGACCAGATAGAGAAGCCCCAAAATTATTATATTTTTACACCTCTGGTGATTCAAATAAATATTTTTTTCAATTAAAAATGTATGGACGAAAACAGACGAGACTCGTGAGAGAGCGCTTTATATCCTCTGGTATGATTTTTGTCCTTATTTTTTGACATATCGCACGACCCTCGCTTTCGACGGACTCTGGGTGAAAAAATAAATAAAATAAAAATAATAATTTATTTGCATCAGACAAAACGATCTATAAATAAAAAAAAATAAAAAAAGTTTATTGGTTCAACTTATTCTAATGGGATGGGCAACTGGTGGAACTAATGGCACTAGCAGCACATGAACCAAACATCGTCATTGGTTGAAAATCTGTCAATGTCATTTTATATTTCAAAAAAGATTGACCTCATTGGTCAGATTGGGTCTAAGCTATGGACGCGCCATCTACAATCAGCTTTGACCAGCCTTCCCCATTACAATGTGGAAAATCCATTTAAGCAAATAGTATGCTTGTTTTAGGATGCTACGCCTTGCCCCAGGTTATGAACCTGATCATGATATGAACTTATACAAATAAAAATGCAGGAATAACATGGGTACACAGTATTTGTTATACGACTCTAAGACAAATAAAACAAAGACAAATAACGCGCTGTTATGTGTGTAGGAGATGGTGTGGAGGTGAATGTGTATGTAGTATGTGTATGAGTGAGTAGTGGGTGAGAGTTGAGTGTGGGGGTGAGGGTCATAATCCACACTTCATACAGGTGGAGATTAATTATTACCTACGGTTTTTTGAAGTACAATGCAAGTTTTTTTTTTTTTTTACATAACTTAGATATTAAACACACTCAAAATAATGTTAAATAAACGTTTTTTTCAATTATTATTTCATCATCCGAGTATTTACGGTATTTAATGACCGGGTGAAACAAACAAAAAAAAATCTTACCCAACCTGCAAAAGCACTTGGCTTATTAATATCACCTAAATTATCTAAGTGGCAATACATAATATTAAGAGAATCTACTCTTCGTGAAGGTATCACAGATTTGTATCCTTCATATTACAAAATCCAAGAAGCTAAGTTGGATTGTTATCCTCCAAAAAATGCAATACCGGTAACAGACCTAATGGGCAAAGTTTCTCTTCAAGCACTTTTAGACATTACTGCTACCAGAATTATAAAATAAAAGGCAAAAGTATGACACTAATATCCAAGTGGGGATTCGATGGTGCTTTAAGCCAAAGCACCTAAGTACAAAACATTGAAGGGAAAGAAAGTGGCGATGATGATGCAATCTTTATGACAACTTTAGTTCCCCTAAAATTTCAATCTGGAACCGAAATAATTTGGAATAATCCAAAACCGTGCTCGGCGTTGTATTGTCGTCCAATACAATTTACCTTTGCAAAATAGTTTAAGATTTTAGTGCTGGAACAATTGGCCAAAATTGAAGACGAGATTCAAGATTTCATTTCATTTATTTTTTTTCTCTTTGGCAAATTTTTATTAGTTGTAGTGTTAGTTTAACCATTTTTATTTGTGTGTTTTGTCCCGTGCGGGCTAATAAATGCTTTTTCTTTTCTTTCTTTCTTTAGATAAAAAGTCCAAGGCCTAACCTTCCTCCCAACCTTCCTTGGCAAAACCTTCGGAAAAGAACGTTTTGCAGACAGTTTCGCAAAGACACGTACAAACAGATCTGTACAAATTTAGACTATCTCCTCTGCATGCTCGCATCAATTGTATGGAGTGTCTGCTTCATATTGCATCCAAAACGTTCTTTTCCGAAGGTTTTGCCAAGCACAAGTAAAACACACACACAAGTAAGTTGCAGACGATTTGGCGTCTGAAAGATATGTGCATACCTTTCCATCAATCATAGTCATTACCAGACTGTAGTACTGGGTAAGCCTTGGACTTTTAATCTAAAGAAAGAAAGAAAAGAAAAAGCATTTATTAGCCCGCACGGGACAAAACACACAAATAAAAATGGTTAAACTAACACTACAACTTTTATAGATTTGAAAACGTGGTCTGTAAGAGGAGACAGCAATAATATTTTAGAGGCAAGGAAAAAGGAAATCCAATCAAAATTCCGGGCAGAGGTTTACTGATTGATAAAGTTAAACAGGGAACTGGAACAACCAACGATGGGAACACTGCAAGAAAGTTTTTTGAGTTTCCAGATAAAACTGCTGCCATTAATGGCTTAGACGAAGAGCTTATACGAAGATTTGCAGTAAGGTTGCAGTAAGGTTGCATCTGGTGAAACTATTCACGTAGATAAATTTAAAGAATATACTCGGAAAACAGCCGAAAAGTATATCAATCTGTATAATTGGTACTATACATTCAGCCAAAAAAGTATCGGGAATTGATGATTTGTTTATGGTTCCAAATTTTTTATAGTATTTTTTGTTGTTGTTGTTAGATTAGCACAACTGTTTTCCATTTTGGCGCGGAGTTTGAGTTACATCTGTTAATTAGATTAAATACAGTGCTGTTTTTAATTATATCATATCTAGTGTGTATTGCGAATTTCATAATGGACAAAAACATCGAACAAAGAGTTTGTCCTAAATTTTGCATCGCCAATGGAATTTGGTGTTCGGAGTCACTGAAAATGTTACAGAAGGCTTACAGTGAATCGACTTTATCAAAAACACGCGCTTATGAGTGGTACAAAGCGTTCAAAAGCGGTCAAGGTGTGATGGAAGATTTGCCTCGCTCTGGTAGGCCATCAACGTCTGCAACTGAAGTTAACATCGCAAAAGTGAAGGAAATAGTGACTGACAATCTTGCCGGAAGGTCAAACGGTAAATAAAAAATATTATTCGGACGTTATGCAGCGTTTAAGAGATCAAATTAGATAAAAGGGCCAGATTTGTGGAAAGAAAATTCTTGGATTTTGCACCACGATAATGCGCCTTCGCACAATTGTGAACGATTTTTTTACCAAAACTCAACAAATACCATCGAGCAACCACCTTATTCACCAGATATGGCTCCAGCCGACTTCTTTATTTTTCCTAAACTCAAATTACCACTTCGTGGCACCCGTTTTCATTCAGTAGAAGACATAAAGGAGAATTCGCGACGAGACCTGAACTCAATTCTGGAATAAGCATTTAAAAAATATTTTTATGATTGGATTATTAGTTGGCGTAAGTGTGTCGGTTCTGAAGGAGCATACTTTGAAGGTGATAAAATAAATTTGGATGAATAACTAATATTTTGTGTTTTATTGATCTTTTCCCGGTACTTTCTTGACAGAGTAGTATGTCAGCAACGGTGCATAAAATTCTCATGCATGGTCCTGACATAGCTAATGTAGCAATTGTGCCCATCAGAAAACTTTCTGAGGAAGCTTCAGAGGCTAGAAACAAAGATTTCCGCAGAGGTACAGAGAGTTTCATGCTCGGAAGACAAGCATGGTTAATACTAACCAAGATGTTTTAAGCATGTTGCTTCTCTCGCCCGATCCTGTCATTTCTTCAACAAAAACTGTACTCGATGCAGCTCCAAAAAAAAGTTAAGAAGCCCTCGAACTTTCACAAATTACTGCCGATTATCCAGATGCGGCAGTCACGACAATGTTCCTGGGCGTGGTGTTTTAACTTGCAAAGATGCAAGGTGTCTGTAATGTAGACGACATTGATCCTCATACAGATACAGAATCCGAAACGGATGAATAGTAGTAATAATATTAGACATTTGTTTTTTTTATGTTTTAATGATATGCATGATTGTAATGATATCATGATGAATCAAATATTTTCTAATACTTAATAAATTAGCAACAGTGATAAACCGAGTAAGAACAACATCTGTCGAGCTCAATGTTTATTTAGATTAATCACTTAAGGTCATTCAATATTTTGGGATCAAATATGAAGTCCAATATAAAATGGCGGATTAGCAGGTAAACTGTCATTAGGAAGGCAGTAGTACGCTTCAGACAATAAGCCGAGTGTCAAATACCACTTATAGGTCGTTATATACCGTAAATACTCGGAATAAGATGAAACAATAATAAAAAACAGTTTATTTTTTTTTCATCCAGAGTCCGTCGAGAGCGAGGGTCGTGCGATATTTGAAAAAAATTGTAAAATAATAAGGACAAAAATCATACCAGAGGATGTAAAGCGCTCTCTCACGAGTGTCGATTAAAATGGATTTATCTGTTTTCCAAGATACATTTCTTATTGAAAAAAAAATTTTTCGCGTCAGCATCACCTAAGGTGTAAAAATATAATAATTTTGGGGCTTCTTTAAATGGTCTGCATTGGTTTCCAGTCAGAAAACGGGAAAAAAATTGTAAGTGATCTATGTCTATGAAACTCGATTTTCGACGACCCACTGTGCCGTCTGCGTTTGCACGTGTTGGAGCAAACGTTCTATTTTTATCACGTACTTTTGTATGGCACGGCGCGCCTTGATTTGCCACACAGAGTACATTGTTGATCTGCCAGAATGACACGGATTTTTTGCCTGCCGGACTTTTTGCGCGTCCTTAACGTTACTGCATTTAAGGCTGATGCTCCAGTAGCCCGCGAAATTCAAATTTTATTACGTTTTTTGCAATTTGCAGGCCAGTGCGAGGTTGTATGTTGATTAAAATATTGTTCGCGGCTGTAAGATGTATGTAGTTACAGAATTATAGTCATCAAAATCATCAATACAACCCTCTAATTTCATAAAGGTCTAGGAACGACTTTTTCAAGGTCAAAGTCAGTGCTAGACCTTTGTGAACTATGAACGCATTCTCTCAGCGACCAAACTGTACTTTACATTTTGCCAAGTGGAAATGCAAAATATCAAAAAATGACACTGAGACAGGCACAGACACAAAATAAAAGAAAATAAAAACAAAATTACTCGATTCATAAAAAGAAGATCCATAGACTGGAATCGAACTCGTGTCACGAGACTGTAACCCAGCGCTCTGTGCCCCGTGAGCAGCTAGCTTGATGAAAACCGTTGCTAATATATATATATATATATATATATATATATATATATATATATATATATATATATATATTATGCTGCTTCAACAAGATCGGTAATGTTCGGGATTGTTCGGGATGTCACTCAGGAGCCAAAGGTCAACTGTCGCGAGTCGGTCCTATACAAATGCCATACGTACAGACTATTTAAACAGACGTCCAGCCTTATTCATAAATCGGTCTGTTAATGGGGAAGGCTGGTCAAAGCTGATTGTAGATGGCGCGTCCATAGCTTAGACCCAATCTGACCAATGAGGTCAATCTATTTTGAAATATAAAATGACAGTGACAGATTTTCAACCAATGACGATGTTTGGTTCATGCGCTGCTAGCGCCATTAGTTCCACCAGTTGCCCACCCCATTAGCAGACTGAATAAGCTTGTTTGACGGTTGTCAAGAAGTATGATTCATAAACGCACTGACTTAGCTACCTCAATGCATAAACGCTTGCTAGCAGTCTGCTAGATAAGGTGGATGCTCCAGGGTAGCCCGCGAAATTCAAATATTCTTACGTTTTTTGCAATTTGCAGGCCAGTGCTAGGTTGTATGTTGATTAAAATATTGCTCGCGACTGTAAAACGTATGTAGTTATAGAATAATAATCATCAAAATCATCAATACAACCCAATAAGCTCATAAAGGTGCAGGAATTACTTTTTCACGGTCCAAGTCATTCCTGCACCTATATGCGCTTGAAGGGTTGAATTGATGATTTTTACGCAACTTTAACAGAGCCTTGATCGACTGATTAGCGTTAACAGACGTATAAGAATCATGTTTTTTAGCATCGAGCCTTCAAGGAGCCTTCAAGGAGGCTCTAACTTTTTATGATGGCTGTTAGTTACTAAAATCAGGCAAGTATAACTATAAGTGTGCCAAATGTCAACCCTGTTATTTTATTCGTACAGATGATTCTTCGTCATCCTCAACAGCAGTAGAACGATGATGGATGTGGAGATTAAAGGTTTCGTTTTTGAATTGTAAAAATATTTTTTCAGGCACGTGGTCATGTGTAGTGGGTGTAGCTTAATCTTTATCAACCCATACGTTTGGCTGTAAAAAGAGGCAAGAGCAAGAGCGTGTCTCATTTTGAACATTCGAGGAATTACCTTAAAACTAAGTCAAAAGATCCAGTGTTAAAAAAAGAAAAAAAAACTTGATCTAAGTGTGTGAGTGAATTGTATTTTTTTTATTAGTTCATTTTATTTCCTTTTTTCAAATTTTACACTTGTTTTTTTTTAATTTCAACAGTGTAGTGTTGAATAATACCGAAAATAGTAGTTTTATTATTTTATCGACCTTCAGAAATGACCTTTATACTTTACAGTCCTTAGGCGCATGCGTAGATTATCCGTCAAAATTTGTTTGGCGCGCTGTTATCTACGACGATTTGATCACGATGAAATTACTTATTTTAGTCGTTCGACAGATACCTTACACAGCTCACGTTTCTAATTATTTCTGCATTATCTTCAATACTTGCAACAAAAATGTCTAGTGAGGAATTAAATACCAAGAGAAAGATGGCACGACAAAATGGTATTGTGCAACCTTTGTTGACTGGTAAGCATAGAAAAATCATTTATTTTGGAGCGAATTTTAAATGTCAAGTGTACTTTAGAACTAAGTAATCAGAATGTCGCTTGTTGTATTTATAATTTATGCGTTTTAAATTCAGTGTCACATAAAATAATTTCAATGATACCCACAAGGCATTTTAAAATAAGACCTAGATGTTTCAAATAAATGAATACAAACTTAAATTATACCATAAGATTTATTTTTGCATCTAAAGTAAATAGAAAGTACCTATTTTGATTAAATAGGTACTTTTGTAGTTCTTCCAACTACTGTTTACGAATTAGTCTATCATTTCAAATCAAAATTACATTATGTAAAAATATCTGTTAGACATAGATAGCTCGTGATGAGAGCTATAATCACAACAAATATCTACTAATTAATCATCCCTACAGATCTCTATCAAATAACAATGGCCTACGCTTATTGGAAAGCCGGAAAAGTCAATGATGCTGCTGTGTTTGATTTATTTTTCCGCACAAATCCTTTTCAAGGAGAATTCACCATATTTGCTGGTCTTGAAGAAGTTATAAAATTTTTAGACAACTTTCATTACTCTGACAGTGGTAAGTAGTTATAATTTAATCTATCATTTAAGAAAAAAAATGTTGCACAAAATAACAACAGCTCTTTTTCCAGATATTGAATACTTGAAGCTGACTCTTCCAGAAAACATTGAACCCGAATTCTTTGCTTATTTGAAGGACTTAACTTGCAAGGATATTAGAGTAAGCGCTATTGAAGAAGGTTCTGTAGTATTTCCAAGGTATGTCAAACAAGCATATATCACTAGCATTAAAAAAAGCAATGAAAACCACTTACCTCTTTTAGTTGAAGCAATGCTTTCTGACAAAATGAGTAGTGCCAAGTTTTAAAACCTGTAATTGCATGTGGTATGGTAGACCGAAAGTACAGGATCCAAATTCATTTAAAGTGACAAATTTTTACATGTGCTGTGCTACTTGCACAAACTCACTTTTATTTCAATGGTGTTCCTAATACTTATGTGTAATATTCAGATAAATAGGTAAATGGTCAAAAATATCTTAAAGTACTTTAGGACTATTCTAAGGCCTGTCTAAAAATACATTTTGTTTCTAATGTTGAGGCAAAGGTCAGCACGTTAATTACATGATAGATGATGACTAAGTCCTTCATGTATGTTTGTTCGTAAAATAAGAGCAGGTCAACTATTATGAGTTTTTTTTTTTCATTTTTTGGTAGCTGCTGTCAAAAGGTAAAACAAATGGTTTCTCATTAATCTGTTCTGTGACTATGTTCACGGGCGGGTTTCTTAGTGTGGCACTAGATGGTGCTGTGTGTATTGTCTACCGATATTTATTATTATTTATTACTACGGGCACAATCTCTTCTAGATCAGCTTTGAAAGGGAAACTCCTGATTTTGACCCCACATGAAGTAAACATTCCAATGAAACTTTATCTTTGTCAGCCAAAGACTTGTATGATCAAATGCTATTGGAGCTTATTAATTATTCTATCTGCTGTGGTGCTATTTATATTACCATCAAATCAAACAGCTATAGAAGTAACATGAGAAAACTAAATATTTTGAGGGTTTTTATTTAATATGGAACCCTAATAGCAAAAATGCTTTGCACATGTTGTTTTTAGGAAAGCTCAAAGGGGTTTGAATATTTATCCGCATAACCTTCCGACGTTTAATAAAAAACGTCAGAGACCAGATTATATCAATAGCTGGCAACAATAGGAACAAGTATTTTGCTCCATTGGTGGATAGATTCTAACTTTGATAGCTATAATCTCGGGAACGGTCATGCTTTTAAAGATTTTGTCCCATAATCACAATACCTGTTTGTTTGATTTGATACCAGCTATTGATTTATACAACATGTATCACGAATAGCCGCAATTTTAAAAAAATACGAAAGTTTGGCAGGCCAGACTCCATACTACTAAAATCAAAGAGATTTAAAAGAATTAGGTATTGAATGTCTTTGACTAAAATATTCACCCCAGGGCCGGCGCACATATGGCGGAACGCAGCGCAGAGCATTTTTACTGTTAAACTATTATCGACGTTGTCCTCATTGAAATAATATCTAAAATCAATTAATCCAAGAATGCGCGCATCCACGCGGAGGCTGTTAATTTATTTATTTCAATGAGGTCACATGTTGATAATAGTTTGACAGTGAAAAATGCTCTGCGCTGCGCTCCGCCATATGTGCGCCGGCCCTAATGTGGCTTTACATTTAGCGAATTTGAATATTGCTGCACATACTATTAATAAAGATTACTATGCTGTTTACAATCATCGTTGTTTTATGACTTTGTGTATCTTGCAGGGTGCCCTTATTAAGAGTTGAAGGACCTTTAATTGTAGCGCAGTTGCTGGAAACTACTCTATTAACTCTCGTCAACTTTGCAAGGTAAGTAATTTGCTATCGTGTATTGCAATATTGACGTAATTATTTATATTTTATTTATAAACATAGCATGCTGAGACTACTAGATTAGTCAACAAAAGTAAATGATGTTTATATAATCATAAACCTTATCATTTCTATAGATATTTCTTCGGTTGTTCGTCCGCTCTTTGGGGGCGTTCATTAATTACGTGAGGCGTTTAGGGGGGAGGGCGTCGAGCCGAAACTCACGCCCAATCTCACAAGGGAGAGAGGGGGGTGTGTGCAAATATCACGTAATTTTTTCCCCTGCAAGAAACAGTGTAAAATTGCGAGAAAACTGGGTTTAATTAAGTCAATATATCTCGCTACTAATTTATGGCTAAAATCGTATAATAATTTATATACTTAATAATTTATTTTTGTTTTTTTTAATAATATTGAATAATATTCACTGAAATTAAATAAACAATCAAGCACAGATTACCGTATTGATACTTAACTACGCGTTTTGATAAATCTTATGTAAAATTACGTGGGGGGTGAGGGGGTCAAGTCACATCTCACGATATCTTACTAAGGGTCCACCCTTAGTAAGATATCCTGTCCATGTCCCTGAGGCTATTTTGGCGTCCACGTCAAAATAGCCTCACGTAATTAATGGACGCCCCCTTTTGTCTGTTGGTGGACACAACTTTTACACTGAGTATAATTTTCCTACGATTAAAAATAATTAAAGTAGCCGGTGCAGTGGACTATCCCCATTGCACTAGCTAACGTAATGCTATTAAACTTAAAATTAAGACGTAAAAGGAGCCGAGCTGTTCCAATTGCAAAATTGGTTCATGCACCGACAACACAAATAGAATACACATGGAAAATTACAGTCAAGAGATTCAGTCAGGCTCGTGTTCTACACGAGTCAGCTGAAGCATGCACCCTTAACATTTTGCATAATTGGTTAAATCATTCTTATCGAGGCTTTCCTGTGTGTGCTCAGATATGAGTGTTTGCTCTTCGATATTACGCATAATGTCACATTTATCAGATAGGATCCATGTCAGGCATGGCTGCCTGAAATAATTACAAACCATATTTCATTCGTTCACAAAAGGGTTTGTCACCCTTTGTTGCGTCGTTAAGTATGTGCCCACTATAATCATTTCCATTTATACCTGATGGCAAGACCATAAAATATTTTGTGGTATGATTTATTACTTGCGGGTATAATATCATACAGAATTACATCGTAACATCACATTCACATTACGCCTGTATTTCCCCGAAGGGTTAGGCAAAGGTGTACTTAGAGAGTGTAAAAAACCTCATAACGAAGCCGAAAGGCACTAATGTTCTCCCCGTCATTGCGATCAATTTTTTTGTTCTACACCATACCTGGGAACTTTCTAGTTACGGAGATATTGGGGGTCAAAGTTCCAACTTTTTGACAAGTTTTTTTTTTTTAATACAAGTTTTCATGCAAGTTTCGCCAGTTCTAATAGGGGAAAAGCCTATTGCCATCAACCGGGCACCACCCCGGAGTGATTCTGAGAAATTCCTCTTGGAAAACCCAATACTATGTTCAACTCGAATCGATCTTAGGAGTACTAAGTCCTAAGTTGCAGTTCATACAGAACTAATAAAATCAATATCTGCCCACTTAGGACTAGCAATCAATAAATTAATGGTGTACCTACCAACACTCGCTTCTACAAAGAATGGTTTCCCGCTGAAGGACGTTTCCATTGTTTAATCGGCAGAAAAGTCTTGTGACGAAACTTTAATTAACCTTAAAGGTAATAAAAAACAATACAAAGCCATGATACCTACTTACCACACACAACTCTAGACTGTTAGACCAAGGTTTTTGGTAAGATCAAATAGAAGCCATGGAATACGAGAATAGTGCTCAAAAGAGTCATAAGGACTACTCACACTTATTCAGCTCTATTAAACAACGATTTTGTATGAGACGCGTACGCATCCGTTCAGCGCGCGCGACGCGTACCGCCTCTCATACAAAACCGTTGTTTTCTATGGGCATAAGCTGAATAGAGCTGAAGAAGTGTGAGTAGTCCCTTAGGCTCAATTTCTGAAATATTAACATCACTTTGGTTCAACTCAAATTAGGTACTGCAAATGTTTATTTTTTTCCTCTACTCCTACAATGACATATTTTATCACATTAGACGCCTAATTTTTATGCCATTATTACTATTTTTGAATTCATCCTGATAAAATTGCTTTTGAAAATTTGTTCTAATTAATTAAACATTTTACAGTTTGATGGCAACGAACGCGGCACGTTACAGAATGGTTGCTGGGAAAAATGTTTCATTACTTGAATTTGGCTTAAGAAGAGCCCAGGGCCCGGACGGTGGACTGTCAGCGTCGAAATATGCTTACATTGGTTAGCATTAATAAATTATGTATTTAATGACAGCAGGATATTAATTTTCTAGCGACAAAAAGATTCCTGTGTTCACATTATGTATAATATTTTTAGCTTGTTTAAGGGCGCAAATTAACTTGTCTACATGGTATTGATTGTATTAGCGTGTTTACTTGCGCAGCTTAGGCAGGCGGCTAGCGAACCCGGTGCCTGGTACGAAGCTCGCGGGCACTATTCAAACTTTTGCAATATAAAACACCCTGCCGCGCCATTGACTCATAAGAATCCCCAATAGCGAATATACTTTTCGTTAATAGGTTTAATCAGGCAAGTTTCGCGAACCTTGCCCTTGAATGTCTCACCTGCTTGGTACTCACGTACGGACTGCCACCAAAGTTTTAAATTGGCTTTGCTACCTACTTGATTTGCTGGATGATAGGTGTTTTCGAACCTTGTACGAATTTACTTTCTTATTGTAGAACTTATAGTTAGGTATACTCTAGGGGACGTATCTACCACCTGTGTTACCTTCATTTTACTTTTTTGGACCTATGGTTTATGTTTCTGTTTTAGGTGGATTCGATGGTACAAGCAATGTGTTGGCTGGGAAACTGTTTAATATACCGGTGCGAGGAACCCATGCACATTCGTTTGTGACTTCGTTCAGCACGTTGGAAGACTTGCACTCGGTCATGATACGGCACGCAGAGTCACAGAACTCGTGCAACCTGCTCGATCTGTCGCTAGAGTGGCGTAAGCGAGTGTCCGCCATCATAGATATATCCCCGGAGGAAGCGAGCGACGGTGAACTAGCTGCTCTCATATCCTATGCCCTCGCATTCCCGTCGGGTTTCTTGGCTCTAGTGGATACGTACGATGTCAAGAGGTATAATTTTCAAGGCTTACCGTCACGACACAGGCAGCATAATATGAATGGGCATTCTGGCTACAATAGCAACTGTGGAACCAATGGTACTAGAGTAACCAAATCACCGACTATACATAGTACATATGGATATAGCACGGTCGAACGCACACTGAGGTAAAGATGCAAATAGACAACTCATTGACATTTGGTGTCTGATAAACTTGTATTATTGTTTTGCATTTTCATTTGTATTTTAAGTTCTGTGAAGTTTTCATTATGACTTAGATTTGTTCTGTGTACTGGCAAGTCCAGTTATTGCAATCATTTGACATATCTCATCGTTAAGGGGGCATGAAAGACTCATAACACTGGGACAATAACATATGCAAGCACACTCTAACAACACATCCGTCGGGATTATCCGCTGGGAATACTTAACAATCATGGCCGTAGATACTATTTTATGTTTTGTTTCGCTTTTTCAGTGAAGCGTATATGGACGGCGCTTCATGTACAACCGAATGTAAATAAATGAGAACACGTCCTACGAGAATTTTATATTTGCTTCAGTGTGACGTATTGTCGTGCCCTATATGCAAGATTAGGGGCAATTTTAGTCATTGGGCACAGTTGCATTGTATAGGGATATGCACACATTCACAGTATTCAAGCCGGTATTGCATGTAAAGCTACCATCATGCACCTTATTTAAACATAGTAAGAAACCACTGGATATTTCTTTTATATTTTTGTATTTATCTATTGTTTGAACGAACGTAGTGAACAGACTATAGTAGACACCCAGTTGATTGTACGCCTACGTAATCGCAAATGACCTCATACAGCATTACCTTTAACACATCCACAAGACGTTGAAGTACATACAGTAAATGTAGGTATTAAATTAATGATATATTTATGTAGCAGAGATATTTCAAAGTCAGCATGCCCTGTAATTGATAACAGTAGGTATTTATGTCATAGCATTTTTTTAATTAGTAGTACCTATTGAAATAATGTTTCTTAACAGGAGTGGTCTGCTAAACTTCTGTGCCGTGGCTTTAGCGCTAAACGACTGCGGCTACAGAGCTGTTGGTATCCGTATTGATAGCGGCGATCTGGCTTATTTATCTGTACTAGCGAGGGAGACCTTCGAGAGCATCGCCGAAGCTTTCAAACTGCCCTGGTTCTGTAAACTAACCATTGTAGCCTCCAATGACATTAACGAAGAAACAATACTCAGTTTGAACGAACAAGGACACAAAATCGACTGTTTCGGAATCGGGACCCATCTAGGTATTGTAATTACTTATATGAAAATCCATATTATCACAGACTGCTAACTATCTCATGCATGCTTCTCTATACGCTTGCTGGGTCTATTATTTCATACATTTACTGCAATGACAGTAATTTCCGGAAATGCGCGATTTATGCATTATGTTACATTGTGCTAAGCTGCGGTACTTTTTGCTGGTCACATAACTGTTATGATTCAAGAATAATACCTATGAGGAAACAACCATTTGTGGTTCGTTGATGTCATGTCATACAAAGTTAAAGTATTTGTGTATGTTTTTTGCAGTAACATGTCAACGCCAACCAGCTTTGGGATGCGTTTACAAATTAACGGAAATAAACGGCCAACCACGCATCAAGTTGAGTCAAGATGTTGGGAAAGTTACCATACCTGGACACAAAGAGGTACGTCGATAGTAATAGTACTTTAAATGCCACATTACCACTGCCTGAATTTCAAAAAATAAACTAGAAAACTCCTTCGAAGAAGAAGACTTGATAACTAAAACCTAACTAAAAATGTTCAAAAAAGACATTGATGTATGTAATTTTCATTCGGATTTCGTATTACCGGAGCCTCACATAACATCACGCTTCTAGTCCTCAACGGTTAGACAGCGGCCTACCTTTTAATTTACCTAGATTTCGCCATTTATGTTAAGTCCCATTTAGTAGGGGGCTAGCCTAATACCATTAACCACACTTCATTGCTAAAATGTCCTGTAGGTTAGGGATACGTGTGATGTGTCGAATAAGAACTAACATTGCGGGCTAACTAAGCTACCTAAGTTGCAGGCATTTTACGTATTAACCAATAGAACGTTTCCAGACGAGGTCATTGTGTTATCTGAATGAAAATTAATTCTCTCACTCGATGTTTATTACTGCGATAATGAGTACAAACTTGTTGTTGTTAAGTTTGTTTGCAAATTATAAATGAAAACGAACGCTATCTTGATTAATAAACGCACACTGAAGTTAGCAACAAACAACTGACTGCGTTGAACTTATAAATAACGATTGCAACTAATCACAGAACTTATCGTCTCGACAGCCATTTTAGATAATTAGAATATACTTTATTGTTAGCTCACAGTTTAATATAAGTAACATGTTTGAGACTATCCTAATATCGATAAAACTGTGATTTGTACGATGAGATTAGGTAGGTAAATATATTATAAGAAACGGAATATCGTATAACGTACGGCCCTGAACCGATGCGTGTTATCAAGGAGAAAAATATACGATTGTCATGAATAGATAGGTATGGTTTACACGGTATCTTCGAACGGCACAAGGTCTTGTGACTTCGAATACTTTGTCAGCTTTATTATTGACTGTTCAATGACTGCACTATTTACCATCGATTTACTAGACGGTTATGGATGTTAGAACGGCGATTTAGATAGCATTATTCTATAAATACCTGCCTTCGTACAAAATTAGGTATGTCATTAAAAAATTAAATCATCATTAGTTTCAAGTTCAATCTACCTATAGGTACTAATATTTTGTAGAGGAAAGATTTGTTTTTTTTTTTGTTTGTGTGTTTGTTACGATTTTACTCTAAAACTACTTGACCGATTTAAAAAAATCTTTCAGCATTGGAAAGCCTTTATAGGCTATATTTTATTCCCGTACTCCCACGGGAACGGGAACTACGCGGGTGAAACGGCGTGACGTTCGCTAGTTTATTATATTTACCAACGTCTTTTAACAAAAAAACCCACGACGGTTAAAAAGTAATTGAAAAAGTATAAAATAATTTTAAAAAATCCAACTTATTAAAAAACCCAAGAATATCCGGCGGGGGCTGCCATTATATGAACGTCGTGGCTTTTTTCAAAATTCGAAATTATGCTTTTCATTTTAAACTTTTTAGAGAGCATCAAAATCGGACTAGTTGTTTTGGAGAAAAATGGCAACATGTACACAAACAAACAAACATCCTCTCACCCCAAACGCATACACCGTCTCCGTTCCGTCGTGGGTAAAAATATGATGAAGGTTAACCATGCTACTCAATGCCTTGTTATAAAAACTTAGAATGAGTGTATAGAGGATAACTGGGGTTTTTGTTTTTTAATAAAATATTGTGTTTAATTTCCTTGAGGTAAATATTACTAAGTCGACACCTGTTATCCTACTGACATTATTACACTTATTTAATTAAAATAGTCTTCCCCTTCCAGCTTCATAGGAAAAATATGGAATATTATGTTTATCTTCAGTCAGGTTATACCTACATACAAAGAACATTTTGTCGTAGATATATTGAGATGACTTTCCTAAAAAATGGCCGAGTCATATCTGATTTAAAGATAAAATAGCTTAATACATTTTATTGAATGATATAAACTGTTATCGTAATAATTTCAGGCGTACAGACTATTCGGTGCCGACGGCCATGCTTTGATCGACCTTCTGCAGCGTTCCTCTGAGCCGGCCCCCGAGGTCGGCCAGAAAGTGCTCTGTAGACATCCCTTCCAAGAGTCGAAGAGAGCCTACGTCATCCCCAGCAAAGTTGAACACCTATACAAGGTGATTATTGTATATATTGTCTTAGTAATATAATGAGGAAACTGCAATTGAATTATGATGCTGCACATTTTCTACAGGTAAAATGTACTTTATGACAATATTGTTTTATATTAAAGGAATCAGTGTTTATGTTAATTAGCGGGCTGCTTATTTTAATATCAATAGCAACTCAATAGAATGTTTGTGAGAAGCCACGTTTCTACACAAAACTTCAACCTGTAATGGCAAATAGTTTAATAATAAAGTAGTATTAATATACTTCTTTAATATAAAAGTCATTTTCCAACTGCAAGACAAAGTATTTAAGAAACAATTTTTCGTTTCGGTTAAAAGAGGAAGGACTTCTTTTAGTACATTACTGTAGAATCCAGTAAGTAAGCCTTCCTGGTCAAGTATGACTTAACCGGACCGAACCGGCTTTCTTACTGGTTGAGGTTTGTATAATGCTTTTCTCAAAAATAAAAGAAAGTTTAACAAAAAATTCGTTTAAAGACATGTCGCAATTGAATGTGAAATCCTTTAGTTTTGAACATTGTTATATGTTTACATTACATGAACGTTTTAGTAAAAAAATCTAAATTATTATTTTTGAAACTCCATGTTAATTTTAGAATGGAAAGTTTTAATCCAACATTATTTATAAACTGAAATTACTAAATCTGTATCTATACGAGTATATACATATAATAAAACAGTAAAAAAACTGTGTCTGTACATTGAATATATTAAAAAGGAAATAATTGAGGGGGGTTTAGAAACAGTAATAGAGCACGAATCCAACAAAAAAAAATCTGTGTGTCTGTTTGTTTGTACATGCTAATCTTCGGAACTACTGGACGGATTTGAATGATTTTTATTTGTTGTATAGGTATTAAGTCTGGGTAACATATAGGCTATAAATTATCTTTGAAACTTGAACACCTGATGCAGAACCGCAACAGACCAGCTATATGACCAGCTATATAAGAGATACAAAAATGGTACCATAGCAAAAATTGTTCCACGTGATGAGCATTTTCTGCTAAGAGAATAAATTTGAAGATCTGGAATACCTGTTGTGGAACTCCAAAGCCGTGACACTATAACATAAATAGGAATGACGTCTTAGCAAAAGTTGTTTAGTGTAATGGGCATTTCCTGTTGACTTACAAAATTGAAAGATCTGGAACGTCTCGAATCGTCTCGCGCGTCCCTTTGTTTCCCCGTCCCCGGGTCTTAGAATTCGACATTGACGTTTCGGATCTTCGATTTTGACGACCCCGTTGTCGCTGGCATAAGCAACAGGATCCGCGTACGAAGTCGCGGGCAGAAGCTTGTACAAACATAAAATCCCACACTATACTTCTACAACATTACTAAGTACAAAACGCAACGTGCATACTTTTTCTGCGCCGCGTTAAGTGTCACAGACTATAAAATGGCTGTTTATGGCTCCAAAAATATATGTATCTCATAAAATGACATACCAAAAAGGGAGATAGATATATATTTGGAGCCTCCCTCCTATAACCATGTTATAATGGCGAAACCCTAATCTGTGTCTGGTACTATGTTTTTTTTTCTAAGCAGATCTAAAGAGGACGACCTACTGTCTACTGTTCAGTAAGTAAATTACATACTTACTTACTGGACAGTAGGAGATTCCAAATTTAAAATCTCGCTTCTTACTCCGAATAAGTCTCCGGTGGTTCACCCTTGTTTGATAGAACAACGTTTGATATAATATTACTAAATCGAACAACGTTTAAGAAAATCATCACTTTGTATAATATCGTTTGACAGAATTTTCAGTTCATCGAATATTTATTTGCTATAACAACATTTGCGCTAATGATCAAAAGGTATAATGTTCATTTGATGTAATGTTCAGATGGTATAACCATATATTTTATCGAATATTCAATTGGTGTAATGTAATGCAGAAAAAAAACATTGTAAATATTTGAAACATTATTTATTTTGAACAAGAAAACAGTTAAACTAATCTTAAATTACTTGCAATTGCTTTTAGTAAATCCAGTTCTGTATACGTTTCAAAATTGCGCAATATGGTCTCAATATTGACATTTTTTTTAGTGCAAATCTTCTTCTGCTTTGCACTAGGTTCTCCATTTAAATACACTGTATTTTTCCTTCAACTATATTCATTTCGGCAAGCAGTATAGTAGACAGTTCATAAAATCCGGGGTTTCTTTTATCGACTATACTATTTAACCTGTGGTGCCACGCTTCCACATTATTTTGTGTGCGTGGCAATTTTAAATGGTTCAAATCATGACAACTCCATAAGCTAGGTGGAAACTGGGGGGGTTTGCCATTCTTTCCTACGACATAATTTTCTGCAAACCATTTGGCAATTAATGCACTTTTTTCTAAACAATTTTCTTCCCAAACTTTGAAGTACTGTGGTATTGTTGAATGTGGTAGGAAAGATAAAGCCATGAGACACTTAATTTCCAAGCTGAAGCTGTAATCCGTTCCGTACAGTTTTGCAAGGCCACTTGATTGAATCTTCCTACATTCAGTCAAAAAAGTATCGGGAATGGATGATTTGTTTATGGTTCCAAATTCAAATTTTTGTTTTTTTGTAGTTGTTAGATTGGCACAACTGTTTTCCATTTTGGCGCGGAGTTTGAGTTGCATCTGTTATTTATATTAAATACAGTGCTGGTTTTAGTAATATCATATATAGTGTGTATTGCGAATTTCATAATGGACAAAAATATCGAACAAAGAGTTTGTCTTAAATTTTGCATCGACAATGGAATTTCGTGTTCGGAGTCACTGAAAATGTTACAGAAGGCTTACGGTGAATCGACTTTATCAAAAACTCGTGCTTATGAGTGGTTCAAAGCGTTAAAAAGCGGTCGAGATGTGATGGAAGATTTGCCTCGCTCTGGTAGGCCGTCAACGTCTGCAACTGAAGTTAACATCGCAAAAGTGAAGAAAATAGTGACTGAAAATCCCCATTCAACTCTGAGAGAGATAGCCGCCGAACTTTCTGTATCTCACGAGTCGATCCGTACCATTTTAACTAATCATTTGGGTATGAAACATGTTGCTGCTCGGCTAGTCCCAAAAGATCTGAATTTTCTCCAAAAACTCAATCGCATGAAAGTCGCTGAGGACATGCTAGAACGAGTCAGTTCGGACCCAACATTCATGAAACGCATTGTTACTGGTGACGAGACGTGGGTTTACGAGTTTGACATGCAAACTAGTCAACAAGCTTCGGAGTGGCGCCTTCCAACTGAACCGAAACCGAAAAAACCACGCCAAAGTCGATCAAAAGTCAAAGTCATGTTGACTGTTTTCTTTGACTATCGCGGTGTTGTGCACTCTGAATTCTTACCGGAAGGTCTAACGGTAAATAAAGAATATTATTTGAGCGTTATGCGGCGTTTAAGAGAGCAAATTCGACGAAAAAGGCCAGATTTGTGGAAAGAGAATTCTTGGATTTTGCACCACGACAATGCGCCTTCGCACAAGGCTATCATTGTGAACGAATTTTTGACCAAACACTCAACAAATACCATCCAGCAACCACCATATTCACCAGATATGGCTCCTGCTGACTTTTTTCTTTTTCCTAAACTCAAATTACCACTTCGTGGCACCCGTTTTCAATCGATAGAAGACATAAAGGAGAATTCGCGGCGAGAACTGAACTCAATTCCGGAAGCAGCGTTTAAAAAATGTTTTGATGAATGGATTATTCGTTGGCGCAAGTGTATCGTTTCCAAAGGAGCATACTTTGAAGGTGATAAAATAAATTTGGATGAATAACAGACATTTTGTGTATTATTGATCTTTTCCCGGTACTTTCTTGACAGAGTAGTATAAATAATTTGTCCAAAATGGAACGAACAGCATTTAACCATAATAATACTAATACATATATACTATATTACTACTAATTATACTACATTAAATTATTATTATTAAATCATCATATAATTTTATTTATCATTTAATATTTTTTATCATTTTTTCATATTTTTTTTTTATCATTTAATTTTTATTATTACTAATTATACTATATTAATACTAATGTTTTATTTAAACATTAGTTTAAATAAAATTAGTGCATTTGAAAATTCGGCGAAATGAAATTAGTTCAAATGAAATTAGTTTAAATAAATAATTACGCTAAACAAAAATTTACCAATGAATTATTCGGTCAAATGAATAATTCTTCGAAATGACTTTATTGCAACTAAAATTCGATTTAGTAATATTATATCAAACGTTGTTCGATCAAACAAGGGTGAACCATTTATGCCTATGTTACTCGGTAATGGTTAAAGGATTTTTAAAATCGGTTGAGTAGTTCTTGAGTTAAATCGTAACAAACAAAAAATCAAATCTTTATTTCTTTATTATATTACTTTAGATTGAAATTTTAATTCTAGAATATTCTTCATAGCTTGTGGAGAAGCAAAAGATCAGAACATTGAAAAGTTTTCATTACAATATAACATAGTCATTACTTTCATTTTTAATGATAGAGGATCCTATTAACATATTTTATAGGTGTACTGGAAGGATGGTCTCATTAACACGATGCCGAAACCGCTGCACGAAGTCAGAGAGCGTGTGCAGGCTTCACTGAGAACTCTCAGACAAGATATCAAGAGGAATCTGAACCCGACCCCATACAAGGTACATACATATAAATGTTACACATATTCACTACTCAGAGATGCAATTAAAACAAACATATTCTGTTCAGTAGGACAGCATACAATACTGATACTGTCTATCTGGTGCTTATAGTTTAAATTGCAAGTTAACATTGCCATATTATTATGAGCCTTATGTCTCTCGCAACAAAGACTGTTGGCAGACTGTTGTACGATAATTAATGGAAATGGCGACAAGTGTATGAGTTGAAGTATGTATGCAATAGGCATGACGACAGTTTAAAAAAATTGCAAATCTATTTAGTCCGTCAGTTAGAGTATTGGAAATTAATGAACACGTATTTTTTGTTTTTATAAATCAATGAATATTGACAAAGATAAAACGCATCAAAACTCGGGAGTGGGGATGACGTCAGAACTAGCTAAAAATTATACCTAGGCGTGACGTATTAAGAATTTTAAGCGTCATTTCTTCGTCAATTTTGATTTACGTAACAAAAGAAAAAACACGGGTCAAATATTTTCTGATAATCTAACTGACGGACTAATTAGTTTTTTTTTTGTCGTCTCGCCTATTGTACAATATCATTATTTACGTTTCATAGAGGTATGTGTATGTATAGTATTGCATAGGTAGTCTGTACAAAGTGACTGCTGGTATTTCTCACAGAATAGAGATGATTACACCCATTTGGATAATAAAAGACTTCTATAGACTTGCTTACTTAATCATGTTGTAATACTATTGGATTGCTCTTGTATGTAACATCGAATTTGGTTAAGAATGCACGTCATGCTCCCCGGCGGAACCACCTTTGCTTTAAAAAGGATAAGTTACATAAAAAAAAACTATGTAATTTTTTATAAAATTCTAGTCCTATTAAAAAAAGTGTATCTCTAGTTCCGACGTAAACTTTTATTTAAAGTTGTTGCGCTGCGGAGTATGTGCTATATAGTGTTTGCTTTTTGTAATTTCAGGCGCTGAATGACTATTTCTACGAAAAAGTTTATAGTGTCGTAAGTTCTATACTAATTTAACATAGATTGAGGATTTGGGGGTACTAGTTCAATATAGAATGGTTATAGAATTATTTGATACTATATAAAGGGTGTAAAACACCTCTTAACGAAGCCGAAAGTCACTTGTTTTCCCCGTCATTGCGATCATTTTTCTACACCATACCTGGGAACCTTCTAGTTACGGAGATATTGGGGGTCAAAGTTCCAACTTTTTGACAAGTTTTTTTTTTAATACAAGTTTTTAATGTAAGATTTTTACTTTAAACACCTCTACGACCCCCGTACTATTCAATCCATTCATCAGCACAATGTTATGAGTGCGTTACATTGAGTTCTACAACAAAACATGATTTTTCCCCCAAAAAAAAAAGTTGTTTCCCAGCAATAATTTTTGCGTAAAGTTACTTAGTTTGATGTACAGAATGCTTGGTTGACGGCTTCGTGATGAGGTCTTTTACACCCTGTATTTACCTAAACTATGTATAGTAATAGATTAGTGATGTTCCGGATATCCATATCCGTATCCATGGATATCCGCGGGAGATAAAAGATACGTATCCCTATCCGTTACATTTTTGACGGATCTTTTACCTTACTTATATTTTTTTGAATACGTAGATTCAATTCTTTATGTAGGTGAGTAGCAATATATACTATTAAATTTAAATCGAGTTATTTTTTTATTTCAAAAAAATCAAATATTTGGCGTCTTTATTTTGCAAACATTTATTCGAGGAGAGTTAAACTAGTCACGCAAAGCCTCAAGTGGCGTCAACTATCGTTTCAAGGTCACGCGCACCGACACCGATTGAGTAAGACAGTTAAGATCCGTATCCGCGGATCTTGACGCCAATGATCCGTATCTGCAGATCTACATTTATAATGAACCGGCGCATCACTATAACAGATATATCATGGTGGTTTCGCCGGGAACGATACTCCGCAGCGCAACCACTTTATAAAAGTTTACATCGTAACTAGAGATAATAGACTTTTTTTAATAGGACTAGAATTTTATAGACATTCCATAGACTTTTTTATGTAACTTATACTTGTTAAAACAAAGGTGGTTCCACCAGGAAGCATGACGTAAGAATGCACGTGGCATAATAATATTACACCCATGACACCGGGTTTAGGAATTCGAGCGTGGGAAGGTCATCAGACTCTGCCAACCGCATACGACTAAAGTCACTTCAAACATGTCTAAATTTGGTTACAGGTGGCAGTCAGTGATGACTTGTACAACTTCATCCATGACTTGTGGCTCCAGAATGCTCCTATTGGAGAGTTGTCATGAAAGGAGTGATCCTTAGTATCAACCAATACTAAAAGAAGAACAAACAAGAGCTTGGTTAACCTTGTCTAAGGAAAACAACGAAAAATTTCACTTAGTATTAAGGTAATTTATAAAAATGCAACAACTTAGATACTTATATTGTATTTAAAATACTATCATATTATTTTGTATGTAGGTACACACATTGTGAAAGGAAATCTTGTATATTTGATGTTTTGTACACATATAAGTTTTAATTCTGCCATCCTAGGTTTACATAATGAGTCTAAAATAAGGTAACTATAAATTGGTATATTAAATACAGTTATTTTTATACCCAATAACTAGCATTATGTGGAACCTAAACAATATTTATTAACTGAGAGTAAAATGTATATTATAAGTAGTGAAAATTATATTACATTATAGACCTATTCAATTTTGATATTTTGTAACATTGTACAGATTCCTACACACATTATCTATTAGAATTATTGTGGGCTTTGAAAAATACATGTCTAGGCTTGAGCCATGGAATCAAAATGATTGCTACGCAAGAATCAAATTATTGTGAGAGCTTTTTGTGCAATACTTATTTACGTATTATTAGAACATTGGTAAATTTATTAAATGGCAACTTTTATATGATATAATATTGAATTATGGTCTTAAAACACTGGGTGGATAATGAGGTTATTATCATTGCAACAGTCGTGCAAATTATCGTTTCCAATATTCCAAGTTTGTTCCTATGCTAGTCATATACAAAAATGTGTATAAATTACTCATTTCGATGTTACAATTTTTTTAAAGTATTTATTTGTTTAGATTTTTAAAGTAAAATGTTGCATTCCTTAACTTTGGAAACAAAAGCTTAAACCAAAGGATTGTTGGCATTGTTAAAAGTAGATATTTAACAGTACATAAATATTATGTACTTTTACCCCTTGCCATTCGGACATAAAATAATCCATTGATGTTTATGCAATTAGTGCCCATAGTTGGTGCCAGTTAAGATGAGAATAGCGGTCATTGACCCACCTACATTTATTAAACTTCTTAACTTTGAAAATCAAAAATAAGCCTGTTCAAGTGTGGAATCGTCATCTATCGTGATCTTCAACATTTTTTGTAATGAAAAACGATACATGGTTTATTTGTATTAGTTCGTACGAAGAGATATTAGGGACAGGGCAATGACCGCTATTCATCATAACTGGCACCAACTATAGTAATCTTCATTACATTCACAGTGCAAATATTATGAGAACTGTATGCTGTAGCTATGTAGCTCGTAAAGGTTTAGTTAAGTTTTCATGAGAGATACAGTAACATTTTGTACAAAATACAGTGCATTTAGTTCACCTTTTAGATAGAAAGTAGGTTGAAGGGACGTGATATTAGGTTATTGATGTCATTATTATTGGTGGTGGAAATTCATTGTTGTGATATATAAATATTATGGAATACATTTTAATTTCTCGACAAAGTTGTTTTGGAATACAGCAATTATCATGGTCCTTTCTGAACAATTGAATAAAGTGTTAAATATTATACGCAATCAAGACACTATAATTAAATACATGTTTTAAATATAAATGTTGGAGATAAATTGATTGTTAGCTGTATTTTTGATTACCGTCATTACAACTGAAACAGTAGTCGTTTTGTTAGAGGATTAAAAGTCGATTGACACTTTAGTATTGAAGTGTTCTAGTTAGCATTTGTAGAGGTTGATGTTAATGTTGGTCGATTTTTTTCTGTTTTTTTAACCGCAAGCATATTTTTCAAATATAAAATAAGTGTAAGTAAATAATAAACTGATGAAATTGTTAATAAAAACATGCTGTACAGTGCAATCCTATAACAACAATGAACATGTAAGTTATCAGAATTAACTTGTTTCTGAATAGATATCCTATAGATCACTGATAACGTATCAAATAGTAACCAACGTGAGTCGAGGTATTAGCGCTAAGAGGAAGGCTCCTACATACATAGACTTGTGGTTTACACTGTGCATATTTTATCTATTCTAATAAGTGCTACCGTAATTAGATTACGTGCTTTGTGCACGTTTTTATGAAATTGTGCTTATGAAAACTATAGTTACCAACATGAAAACCTATAAGTAAGTGTTAATCTTATTAAATCAATCTACTGTCCCCACTCACCAGCAGACTTTCAACGTTGTATATAATATTTCGAAAGGTTGGTATATTTACGAAGAAAATTAATACTTTATGCGAAAATTGTGAGATGGACAGTTCCAGCTGTTTCACAATTTATTTTAAACAGATGTTAAAATATCTTAGTAATTACTTCTAATCGTAATTTGATGAGTATATTGACGTAGTTTTCTCGCACTCCGTCCGCGGTTAGAGGACAAAAAAATAGAAACTAGAAATAGCATCGCATAATTCCGTATTAATTTAAGAGTAAGAGTGTTAATTTAAAGAAAACACTTGTTTACGTTTTTATATTGTAAATTGTTTAAAGTAACCCAAAAATTAAGTACATTCTTTTACCTTAGGTTTGTGTAGACAGCAGGACGCTGAATTTGGTGAAGTTTTGATCATGTTCTGTGTAGATTAGAGGTTAGCACAAGCACTGGCCTGTTCACGGTGTTATCTGTGCCTTTGAATTTAGCTTACTATGTAAACACAGTTTTTTTTAAACCGTTTTAATGTATTTTTTAGAAATTGCTTATATCTACATAGACAAACTTGGGTGAAGTTGAATGTTAATAAATAAATTAATTTTGTAATCATTAATTTTATTTTAAAAACAACTCCTCTACTCATTCGGATAAAAGTTCTCCCAGAATGATAAAATATCCTTCACTGAGCGGTAATTTGAGCCTACACAAAGTATTTTACGGTCTTGGCTCTGGATAGTGATCCGGTGTCTTCCTTGGTAACGGTCGACGACATCTGTAGTGTGCATAATATACGCAAAATAAGCTTGATTGCTTATTAACAGTGACGAAAATTTTGCGTTGATCGCACCCACCTTTCAACTACATATTGCAGGTCGACCTGCTACGCTCAGTCACAAAAATTACAATCAAATTAGTTCTTGATAATGCAAAAATAATATCCAACAAAACACAAACTTGGAAAATTGCCCGTACATTAGATGATAATAATTAGAGGTATGGGCCGACGACATAGTCATAGTTGCCCTCGGGGGAAAAACCTGGATGAGGCTGGCCTTAAAAAAAGCCCTTCAAATGTACCTACTGTTACTGTAAAATAAATAAACTACTTGAAATGAAAACGAAAAGGTCTTATTTTTTTGCTATATTTTTAAATTTATTTGTAATGTAAAACATGTTGAAATAATAACTAATACTTATTAATTAATTAGTATTATTTTTATTGTACTGTTATCAACTAGCTCTATCTATTGGCAAAAGTATAAAACTATGGCCAAACTAGCGTACCTAACCACACAGATGGCAGCAGTGTCTATGAAAATTTTGTTTGAAGCAAATGTATGGAAGTTTCACCCCCCTGATTCAGGCTGTGGATGATAATGATGCTGAAACTCGCACTTCTTTCCCATGAGGCATGAAGGCAGGCAGAAACTACAAAATGCCACCTACTACGATCCAAACGCACTCCTTTTGTCTTTAATTAGTCGGCACATTGCAAAAAACGTACCTATGATTTGTATTTCGCGGGGTACCGTATTCTACTCTTTGCGGCAGCCTTTTCCCATTTAAAAACAGAAGATCAGTGTGGCTGTGGATTTCCCGAAGAAATAAAGAACGTAGAAAACTCTACTACTTGTAGCACTTTAAACTAATTCTATGGTAACTACCTGTTCTAAAACGAACGCGAAGTGTTCAGTATTATTTCGGAACGCAACCTTTTTTGTAATGTCTATGATGATTAAAAAAATAAAAACGCTTCTCTATGGTTGAATCGCATGCTAATGTCGTTGTTTTATTCTTTGTTAACAAAATATAGTTAAAAAGCCTCACGACCCACGAAATTCCCTCTTCAAGATCCCAAATAACCAACACTACCTATCCCACTCATTAGCATTAGCATACACTTCAACCAACTTATTTGTGCAGGCGGAACTAAAATAAATGTACCAACTTTTTATTTTGACTTATTTCATGCATTTTTTCTTGATAAGCAGCGCCACATGGAACTGATAAACTGATAACTTAAAGTTTTCATACCAGTACCTGACCCAGCTGTGTCCCAGGGAGGGCCATAGATAATACACTATATAATACAAGAGGGAGGGCATCAGGCGTCGTTCATTATTTGATTAAAAATCCAGGGTAGCCCGCGAAATTCAAATTTTATTACATTTTTTGCAATTTGCAGGCCAGTGCGAGGTTGTATGTTGATTAAAATATTGTTCGCTGCTGTAAGACGTATGTGGTTAAAAATCATCAATACAACCCTCCAAGTTCATAAAGGTCTAGCACTGACTTTGGCCTTGAAAAAGTCGTTCCTAGACCTTTATGAAATTAGAGGGTTGTATTGATGATTTTGATGACTATAATTCTGTAACTACATACGTCTTACAGTCGCGAACAAAATTTTAATCAACATACAACCTAGCACTGGTCTGCAAATTGCCAAAAACGTAAGAAAATTTGATTTTCGCAGGCTACCCTGACGCTTTCACCTTAACGTCAACGGTCAATGTGCGATAAAGCCGGGTTCACACTTTACACTAATGGGTCAAAGTTCTATAAATTATCTGTGGAGTACGCCTAAATTTTGTTCCTATGTTTTGTTCGGTTCGAGTCGTGTGGTCGGTGTGATATCGGTTTTAATTTTGTGCCGACTGCCGAGTGCCGAACTTATTACAGTCATTTACCTGACAAATAACCTAAAAAGACTGAATTTTATATGATTTTATACGTAAACAGTAAGTGAATTACAATTCAGATTATCATATCAGCAGTGAGTCAACTGAACGAGATAACGATAGTGAGTAAATAAACATTTATAAAGATGTTAGTTGTGTTGCTTTGTGTACCAATTAATTTGTTACACGCCTACTGTCTACAAGATAAGTCTTTTATAGTTATCACTACTAAACACTATTCTATGAATATTCTATACAGACACGACGATACTAAACTAAGCGATCCTTCTTTAATTTAACAGTGAAAGGACATCGCTATAGTGAGATGTATTTATATGCAACACTGATTCATAAACTGTATTTTATTTCGGCTTTATGTACAGTATGCTGTCCCAGGATATGATGTTGCATTATTCTGTAACGGGTACACAAAACCAAAATTAAAAAGTCTCGTCCTGCGAATTTATTACTGATTGCAGATAGTTTTTTATTGCTGCTGAAGATACAGAGCTTTCAAAGTGTAAAGCAACAAATAGTCAATCCCAGGAAATTTAAATTTCACAGACAAAATTTGGGTTCCATTCCCATGAAATGTGGTTTAGCATTATAAACTATTTCATTTTAATTTGATCTCTTGTCCACATCCAATGTTTGAGTTTTGATTATTTGTTACATATTCTTTGAATTGAATATTATGGATAAATCTAGGGACTTGAAATGAGACCTGTTACGGGTACACCTAACATTTCACAACTGGTTTTGCCACTTAGGTTTTTTAAATTTCAAAAGACAATTCCTTGCTAAATTGCTAATAGAAAACTCTTGACTTTTTAAGATAAATGTTTAGAATTGTATGTAAACAAACATCGTGATAGATTGAGTCGTATAACTTGCCTTGATTTCATCCAAAATGGTGGATGCTATACTTTATCTCCATCAAAAGTTATTTCTTTTGATTGTAATGTTGGTGCAGTGTCCCTGAATATGCCGCAAGCCTTTGACAGGGTGTGGAACAAAAAGCTACTTAACAAGCTGAAAATTTGCTGTCTCAACTAATTTTACATGTTGTTACAGTCATACATAGAAGGACAAAATACCAAATTTAATTTGTTAATGAAGTCTCTGAACTCTAGATTGAAGCATCAGTACCTCAAGGCTCCATACTTGACCCTATTGTACTTGATTTACACTGCTGACCTACCCTGAAGCAAATAAGGCATGACAGTTACATATGCCGACAATACTGCTTGCCTAACCAGTAATAAAAACCATAGCTACATATTAAATGCTTCAAGCAAGACTAAATAGAAGAGTGGCAGCTAAAATGAAGAATCACTCACTTTTCCATTGGAGAGGGGCTGCCAAGTGTATAAATACTTTAGTGCATTATAAACAGGAGAGGAATAATGGGCAAATCATATTTAAATAAATAGAACTCAGTCTGCAATATAAGCACCTAAACTGGCTATGGGGGAGGCAGTCGACTTTATTATTAAACAAGTTAAAAAATGCATTATTATTAAACCCATCATGGCATTCAAATCTGCAAAAAATAAGTCAAACTTAGAGATACTTTTTCAAAACTATAAATGGAATGGAATACATTGGTTACAACTACTTGTGAAAGAAAGACCGGTCCTGTAAAAGATGCTAAGAGAAATTGTAGACTCGTAGCAACTACCTGGCTCGAGAACTAATAAACAGTGATGGAGACATGAAACACCTCAATAAATGGCATATACTTTAATTTGGACAAAGATTCTGAACTGTGAATTTGTGTGGGATGATTATTAATGGAGTTCACCTGAGACAATGTGTGACTTGTGATTGACCGATCACAGATAATGTTAATACAACACAAAAAGACTGCAAAGTTACGTTTGTACTTTAATTTTGAAATTGAAAAAAAATATGGTTCTGGTGGAATACATAGCCTCATAGGTTAAAAATTTAAAGCTGTGTCACTTGAGTGAAACTACAGTGAGCCGGGCAGAGCTTTGAGACGGAACTTTGCACCTGTCTGATGTTCTATTCTAGACCATACTCAGCAAAACTGAAAGTCACACAACAATTAAACACTTTTTGGAACAGAACGGAAAATATTCATAATAATACAAGGATTTTTTTAATATCTTAATATTTAAGATATTTAAAAAAAACCTCAAGAGACCAAATTATAATCGGTTTCGGGTGATATGTACGATATTAATTATTTTTATTTTTTTTTATACTGTTCGGGAAACTTACAGCTAGTTTAGACAATGTTCCCAAACAATGCGGATTTGAAGGCCATTTAGAAGATTTCGCATCACTTCAAACAAAAAGTCGAAACAAAAAAGACACAACAAAAGAAAAAGGTAGGTACCTACGGAACGGTCGATACAAACTACAAACTAAAAATTTAAAATTAAAAGAAAAGACTAAAATTATATCACTAATCATTCCCAAAAAACACTCTGACATAAGCCTCGGATCTACAATTACTTTTTAACGGACGAAATTTTTCGATAAACATTTAAAAAAACTGAGTGGGGTGCTGAAAGTTTTAGCATCCCGCCAGAGTAAAGATAGAATTTCTTGACCTCGTTTCATACAGAATAGGAGCTACTTTTTCAAGTTATGCAGAAGACTTAGAATCAAGAGAACTTAGGCTGCAAAAGCCAGAATAAATCAATCCTCCCCCCCTTTAGATTTGACATTGGTATAAGGTGTGCACATTGTGATGTAGGTAATAAGTACCATTAATAATAATCTGAGCCTGTTAAGGATTACAATTATTTTCGTGAATTACCCCGCGGGTGCCATCAGTATACATGTTAAAATGTTCATAAAATATAGATTGGTTATTTATAGATAGTTTAACGTCAATCGTTAGTGTAAAGTGAAACAATTACTTAATTCATTACAACGTTTGCCCGACATCCATGCAACAGCAGACCAGGGAGTCGTAAACAAAGTTCGGAAGTAATTGCTATTGTACTCTGTAACACAGTTTATGTTAGAAGCTCTACATCGCGAGATATTTCTGAACGCAAGGTTAACAGTTCACATTGTTCGCAACTCAAAGCATAATTTTGGCCAATTGTTACTAATTTAAGACTGCCTACTAAAATATTCCTGCATTATATATAGAAGCTCCTCCTTAGGACGGAATGTCGGGACAAAAATCTTTCCTAAAGATTGCATTTGGATTGTTGAGATTGAGCCTTTGGATTCATACCAAAATAGTAACCCCGATTCAGCAGAAAATCTTGCATACAAATTATTCCGAATCCTAAGGAGAATATTCGACAGGTTGGATCACCGCTCTGTAGGAAATTCGTCGGGTCATGGACGATTCTGTACTCCAGAAGATATCCGTATCCAAGCCAACGCTCTCTCTTCTATCACCTAGCCTTGGGCGTAGGTACAGTTCTCTAACAGTCAATACCTAGTTCATTACGATAAAACTAATCCGGTATACACAATGTTTTAATTTTATAGTATGCATGCACTGATTATTATAATATTATGTCTGTCGTCATGGAAAAAAACACGAAAGCGGTCCGTGTTGTGCTGTGTGTAATGAGACGCAGGCACGTTCTGCTGGTGCTCAGCCATCGGCAACCGAGCGAGAGCCGTTAACCACAGCGACAGAGACTGTATTGTCATTTATATGTTGTGTCCTGAGGCTAAGACTAAGACAAATACGTCTCAGGGGGCCTTAGATGGCTGCTTTATCAGAATCATAATATGAATCACGTTAAAAATTTAAAATTCTTTAGAATTTGAACGAGATTCATATTATGATTCTGATAAAGCAGCCATTTTACGCCCCCAGATGTCAGTCGGTGGACGAGCAGTATTCTCTTGAATTATCGTGCGCTTTGCGTTGTGTTTTTTTTATGAAAAGCATCGAATACTAGCTGTCGTTTATGTGTTAATGAATAAATTTAATCTAATAATTTCTAAAATATGGGTGGTCTGGTTTAGGTCCAAAATCCTCAGCTTTGTGATGACGGCACAGTTGTATTTAAGTTTGCTTGCATGATTAAAATCAATCAATAGCATCTGGTGCTGGAAAATGCGCCCAAAATTACATCAATTATCCATACAGATACGGTCTGATTACTTCAAAGCTGAGGTCAGGAGAAGGAAATGAAAGTTTTATACATAAAGTTTGTTTTCAGTACTTATCAAGATGAATCAAATCAGTGTAATTAAAACAAGAGTTGAAGGCGTGCAAAACGGCAATCTCTTAACTCGGCAATCAAAATTACCACCAGGCATTAAAAAAAGAGATTTACTGTGTCTCGTCAGCTGTTCCTGGTGAAAAGTTAAAAGCTTTGGTCTCCTAGGTGCACACACATGATGAAATAATCTTAAATTAAAAAAAGGACTCATTTCATAAAATAGTATAAAAATTGATGAAAAAGTCCCATAACATATCTTCCAACAATTGATATATCTTCAAACAATCTTGAATCCGGTTATTTCATACGAAATAGTTAAAGCGATTTTTGTCGGGCACAGCTTGTGCTTTGAGGACCCTAAACCAGCGGCTATTGGTTTTGGGTCCTTAAATCCCTAAAGCTGCGTGAAGAATGCGCGCGGGTGGCTGGATGCGCCGGGCGGGCGGCGCATCCGCCCTGCGTCAGTGCCGTCAGTCGCCCGCCGCCGCGCGCTCGGCCGGCCGCCGACCCTACGAACGCCACCCCTGCCATAAAACTACTTAGTATGGCCTGCGAGATCTATAAAGTGAAAATCTTGACTTAAAAATACTACTACGAGTTGTTGTATCACATTGTTTATGTAGAAAATGCTCTTATAAAAGAGATATTACATTTGTTACATTGCCTTCATAGTTTATTGTTTTACGTTTGCAAATGAGATATTTATACTTTAGGAGTCTATTTAATTATGTTTAAAAGTTGTTGTGCGCGACCGAGCAAAAAAATAAGTAAAAGCAAATCTAAATCTGAAAAAATGGATTCAAACTCAGAATCAGATAATGAGACAAAAGATAAGTTGCCGGCTACTGACGATAACAATAAGCAGGAAAAGGACGAAGTGTCACAAACAACCAAAGAGTCGGTAAAACAAGATGTAAATTTGGGAAACGAAGAACATCAAGAAATATGTTCACCAAGCAGTCCTGACGAACCGATTAAAATGGAAAATATTAAAGAGACACGATTTGATTCCGTCAGTGAGGCTGGTGAGGTCGACACTTTAGATCTCGTGCTTCCTAAAAAAGATTTGACAAGAAAGAGGTATTCTGTAGATTACAAGAAGACTCGTCTGGATTTTAAGCGATTTTCTGTAGATTGTCGCCGCGGTTCTGCTACTCTAGAAGAACTGGCGCGACTGGAGGAAGAGCTTGCCCGGACAAATGTAGATGTTCGCCCAGGAGGCCGTCGTAAATCAACTGGGATATTAAAATCTACAACGTACAGCAGCAATGGAGTATCAGAGAATCGATCCAGTAGTAAACAAGAGTCAGATACGGAAGATGATGAAGTATTTGAGGCGAGTGCTGCTAAATCTAGTGAAAATGAAGGGCCGCGAGATCCTCCAGCCACTCCGGTGGGTCGGGATGAATTAGCGTTAAGGAGGCATAGATTTTTTTCGGATCTTGTTTGTGCTGCTCGCGCTGCTGTAGAGCATCGTGTCCGCTTTGACCCACTCGGCCCAGTCGTTGCCGATCAAGGTAAGTAAAAAGTAATAAGGAGATTTAGAGGTCTATAAATACTTTTTCAACTACCAACGGTACGGCATGCAGCACATCATGTTTTTAAAAAATATGCTCTCTGCAATTAAGCCAAAAAACACATTTTCAAACATGAAAACCATCCTATTGTACTTACATAACAGAATTAACGTTTCCAACACTATAAAACATACAATCTACACTTCTAAACTAATATTATAAAGAGGAAAGATTTGTATTTTTGTATGTTTGTAATGAATAAACTTAAAAACTACTGCGCCGATTTCAAAAATTCTTTCACCACTAGAAAGCTACATTCACCCTGGGTAACATATGCTATATTTTATCCTCATACTCCCACGGAAACGGGAACTACGCGGGTGAAACCGCGTGACGTCCGCTAGTATGTTATAATTTCGGCGACGAAGGTGCCTGAAAATTTGGACCAAATGATGAGTAAAAATCGATTCGTTTGGCCGATATCCAAGTATCTTGATCTTACTTCCTGAGAAATTAGGATGGTTACAACTAGCATACAAGTTTTGAGACTGGTTTCACATTTTTATTATTTTATGGTGATTTTTCTTTAGTATGTCTTAATTAATCTATACTAAGTATATTACTATATGTACAATGTAATATTACAAAGAGATAAAATTTGGTATGTAGGGAGTAATCTCCGGAACTAATGATCCCATTCAAAACATTCACTGGCAGAAAGCTACAATATTGTGGGTGATATAGGCTTTAAATTATATTTATATCAAGCATATTTGCAGAGCTATCACAATTTTTTCGGACGAACTCGCGGGCGAAGTGCTAGTAATATATAAATTAATAAGTATTGCGAATTCCCCTTAATTGTTCGGTTTCTATCTAGCCCTTTCACAAAGCAATGTGGAAAGGACAGACAAAATGATTTGTTTCGTATTCATAAAATAAAACCACACTTTATCTTTCGACGATGAGCTAGTTTTAAAGGACGTTTTTTATTACAGTCTGCTTTCGATTTATTATAACAGCTTGTCATGAGCTGTCATAAACAGATTATTTGTTTTTGTTTAGACATTGTTATTATTTTTATTAACCATGTAAAAAGAAAATAAATGTTCACTGTTTTATCGAAGAGCAGCCATGTAAGCGGTAGGCGTGTAGTCATTCAATTACAGTAAAACCAATTTATTGGCGATAGGTACGGATGAGTTACCTCTTTTATGATATCAATACCGACATCGACGCGGGTGATTGTATCAATTGACACTCCACCTTCATTTGTTCCATTCTAACACTGGAAACAGTGGTAATGATTCGGAAAACTACACGCCAAACGAATCCAGATGAGCCGTAAGTGCCCCTTTTCTTTTTTTTTTTTCGGATTGGAAATCTTCAAATGACTTCTCCCGCTCTGGGCGGAGCAGGAGGGAGTGTCAGACTTTTACTGACTAAAACCCATCCATGTTCCTTCATCGCCCTTTGTGTTCCGGGGTCACGGTATCTCTTTCGAACAGTCCCGCAACCCCGGCAGGCATCGGTCCTTGCGGACCCCTTCCTATTGCTGACTCTCTTTGAGGCGCGCGTGGAACACGAACGCGCCGTCGACACGGCCTGACGTCATGAGACGGACGGACGGCGAGCTAGCCCATAGCCCACCGTCCACAGGCCCGCGCCTACGGTGGCCGGTGGCCCCCGACGCCCGGGGCGTCTCCCGCGGCGAAATTACACTGACCAAACGTTCGTTGGTTGGTCTTGGCCAGAAATTATCCTCTTGTGATGTTTTTTTTTTGTTTTTAGACCACACTTTGACGTCACTGATTCTAGAAACACCAAGAACTTAAAATAGACACTGGAAAAGTGATGTTATTGATATTGGGGAAGTTCAGAATGCGAAATAAATACAGATTACGATATGATTTTTCACAAAAATAACAGACTTTGCTCAATTGTGAAGTAAGTCAATAAGTATACATATCATAACGACAGGTTTGACAACAATTCTATCCAATTTAGTATTGGGATGGGGCGTCTTTTTGCCAGCTACGACAACGTTCTAAGATAGCTCGATGTTGTGTAACACTAAGATCCGTATTCTCTTTTTTATCAGTAGAAACACATGAACCAGACGAAAAAAATAAGACTTTCGGTCTAGTTTTGTATTAAACTTAGTACAGGTCATTTAATACACTAACCAACATGATACATAATATGAAATTTAATTTAACATAGATGAGTTGAAATACTAATAATAATTGGTTCTCTTGTTAAATTGAATGCCGTAAAATCATTTATTTTAAATGAATTAAAATTGACCCAATTAATTTTAGTCTAATTCCGTTCGAACAAATAGGCTTATCGGATTACACAGGGCGTAATGAATACTGCGAAAAGTAAAATTAGTTTAACCTTCTTTTAAACCCATAAATACATGGATACTAAACTAATTAAAAGATTATATTTACTAAATTACAATCATTAAGCTTTCGGATAAGATAGGTATTAGTTATTTAATGAAGTTTCAGAGTGATAGATAATTAGTGATAAGTAATGAAAATAAATAATTTCCAGTGTCTGTCGTTAGGTTTCAACGTAAACTTATATTGTGTTCTTCACTCCTAATTTCTTAACTGTCGCAATTAAGTACTTTAATTATTGTTTTTTTAATTCGGTTGATTCGCATGGTAACTAATTTAGGTACCTGACAAAATTATTCTTCAAATCTACATACGGTAGGCTTGGGTAGTACGTGCAAGAAAATCGATCCAATGAAATCGGAAAAGCGAAGTAATGTCTGCCTAGCTATCAATCATTCGTAGAATTCTAAATCGTTAAATCGTGGAATAGTTTGTGACTTCACTTGAATAATTAGTAATTACTACCTGAGTATTCCTTTGACTTTCCTCTGTAAGATTACCTCAAATTATAGTTGTCGCGCTTGTTGGGTCCAAGCTCTCATATTCAAAAGTTATCTCGTTGAATTTTGTAAAGCTTTAAGTTTATTCGAAATATTTCTCGCAGTTGACCTTTCATATTTTATGAGACATAATTAAATAACCCGTGTGGCCTATTTTTGGGCATGTCTGATATATGCCCCTGGGGACCAGACGAACTAAAGATCACGTGAAATAACTTTATTGATGCGAATTTATACGAAGAGTTGACTTTTCTGCATCATTTAACTAACATTATTCAAGTTTTAAATTTTAACCATGCCAAAAAAAGGACGAGTGGTTTTTTAGAAATAAAAGTGTTGACTTATTTACAGACTGAGTAAAAGCTGAAATGGATTTAAATATTTTGGCCCACCTAACATTCCACCATTTTATTTTATTTTCAAAATTCCAGTCACATTGCCATTGTATGGGACAAAATCTTTTAAAGCGTCGCGTTTCTGAAATATAAGCTATCAAAGTTATAATCTTCGCTATCAATACTACTTTGGGGCGAAGTCGCTGGAAAAGTGATGGGTACAAAGTATTGTGGTGGCTGCAAAGTATTGTGGCTTGTGCTTCTATAATAAAATAGGCGAGACGACAAAAAAAAACTAATTAGTCCGTGAGTTAGATTATCAGAAAATATTTGAACCGTGTTTTTTCTTTTGTTACGTAAATCAAAATTGACGAAAATATGACGCTTTTAAAATTCTCAATACGTCACGCCGAGGTATAATTTTTAGCTAGTTCTGACGTCACGAGCCCCCACTCCCGAGTTTTGATGCGTTTTATCTTTATTAATATTCATTGATTTACAAAAACAAAAAATACGTGTCCTTTAATTTCCAATACTCTAACTGACGGTCTGACTGACACGAAAATAGATTTGCATTTTTTTTGATAGTCTCGTCATGCCTATTGTCATCATATTGTTATCTTCCTCGTTATTGCCTTAATGGACAAACTGCTCGTTAATACGAGCAGTTTGCTTGGATGCCTTTAAACATCAAGTTTATTGAGCAGTTAATTTTATGTTCAAAATATTGTTTTATGTATGTCGTGCAAAGTGCCTACTGCATGCGTACTTTCATAAATAACGAAAGATACCTCAAGAGAAGATAGACTTCTTATACCTTCGGTAAACACGAAATTAAAAATGCACGAGTCGAGAGCACGGTATCGGTGTGACGACTAGTGATTGGATTCTACTGTTGTCATTTGTCAATTTCTGTACGCGTATCGTACAATATGCTGTCATCATTTATGAGCATTACGTACGTCACCTAATGAATGAGTCACATCGATAGTTCAGTGTCGGACGAAGCGCTCGTAAGAGCATGTAGTTCGGCAATCGTCACACGTTGTAAAGATTCTAGAGAACGGTTGGCGGACAACCGCTTAGTTTCTGAATCATCGTCATACATCCGCCCGCGTTGATCCCACCAGCTCCCGTCAGTGTACGACGACGCACGCGCATGTTTACACGCATTGTGCCTTTACTAACAGTGCATGAAAAACAACGGTTTAAGTGCTCTGAAAGTGTTTGTTTGTGCTTACAATTGGTTGTTATACGGATCGTTTTCCCTAGAAACTGGTAAGCTGCGTAGTTTTTAGTTTTTTCTTATATCAAATGAACCGGCGTTATTAATGTATAAGTGAGTAACTAAAACCTATTTATTAGATAGCAGAAGCTGTTTCGCTGGTCTGTCACGTTCAGAGTGTACCTATAACATTGGCTTTATTCAAACTACACGATATAATTGCTAATGTAGCTGTTCGTTCTAACAATATAGCGTATGTTTTCCTGCAAATGGCGCAAGCTTATCAGTGTTAGTAATGTATGGGACTGTAGCCGGACGTCAGGCAACGCAAGTTATGTCAATGAACTTAATCGTTTTGTTATGGCCATAATAATATACTGTGTGGACATAGACAATCATCATTATTTTTGTAGAACCTTTTTGATAAGGACAGGAGGAAGGAAAGGAGGGCAACACAACATAATATTCGCAAATATTTACGTGTTACAAAGTGCGCAGCCTATTTTTATACTCTTCCATGGAAACTGTTAGGTAGAGTACGTATTTTTGTAGTTATTAAAGTAATCGATATATCCACACAGCACAAGGCTTTATAGCTATTATTCCACATTTATGATTAAAGATAAATCATATTATCTAACTACGATAGTACTCTACATTTTGGTGACAAAGTGTCGTAAGAACTTATTAATATTATCGATGCACCTCCATAAAAATACATATAATTTTTCCTTTAATACGACCACCTACTCTACCTACATTCGTGTTTGCCAACCCAATCCTTGTCGTCAGCAGAATTTTGTTTGTAGAAGCTGATTCAGATTTGGCCCAGGAAGTTGCTCCATGCACCGGCAATCGATTCCAGTCGCCATTGTTCACGATATAACGCTCTGCTCATGTGGAAAATTCATAGTGGGTTAGGTATCTGCTATTTAATTCTATAATGCGGTCGGCAGTACCTACTATTGCAAATAACTCGACACAGGATAAAGTGCCGCATTATGTGGACTGTGTCCTCTGTGTGTTGCTATGGAGATACGCTACTTATAAAGGGTGTAAAAAACCTCTTAAAGAAGCTGAAAGGCAGTTGTTCTCCCTGTCATTGCGATCATTTTTTTGTTCTACATCATACCTGGGAACCTTCTAGTTACGGAGATATTGGGGGTCAAAGTTCTAACTTTTAGACAAGTTTTTTTTAAATAAGTACAAGTTTTTAATGTAAGTTTTTTTAAACACCGCCACGACCCCCGTACTATTCAATCCATCCATTAGCACAATGTTTTGAGTGCGTTACATTGAGTTCTACCACGAAACATGGCTTTTCACCCCAAAAATAAATGTCCCAGTTTCCCAGCAATAATTTTTGCGTAAAGTTACTTAATTTAATGTACAGAAAGCTTGGTTGACGGCTTCGTGATGAGGTTGTTTACACTCTGTATTTAGCAGCATACAAAATAATGTTATGGACTATTCATAACATTCACACTGAACATTATTAATCTTCCTATCAAATCCATATGAATGAAACCGTCAAAACTACTAAGTATTATTGTCTAGTCTGAGTTCACTTGATAAAAGTGAATTACGAAACAGAACAAACCATGTACGGTCAAAGGTTTTTGTTTTGTCCTGTCATAAGTTCATAACGAACGTATCTCAGAAGTCCTTTTCATCCCTTTTTGTAATTTGTACGCCGACTATGCGTAAAGTTTGTAAAGGTAACTTTATTAAAGTCGTTCGTGTGAAATTACTGAATTCAGTGGCATGTACAGATTGGAAGCTGAGGTAAGCTATCCAATTTGACTATAAATGAGACTCAAGTACTCTGTCGTATCTTTCCTATCTCTCCTTTATTGAAGTAGACTAAAGTTTGAAAACATACTTTTAAGTCGTTGTTGATATATTGGTTATGTTTATAGCGCTACTGTTGCTGATCCGAATCAAACGGTCGGATTTGACCAGCTGGCACCTATCCCAAGCGTAAAGTAAATATAGAACGGACTATATTGCTGGAAAGCAATATGACATCAGTGTTCGTAACATCTCATCTCGCGTTGCCATTCCATACTAAGTTGCCCTTGAAATAATTACTATTGTATTTTTAAGATGCATGTCAAAATCTTTAGTAACTAGTATCTACTCTTTAAGAGATAAGCAAGGGTACTGTTAAATAATTTGAGTGAGTTGCAAAATGTTCCTAAGAGGAAAGCGCTCATTAAAAATGTAAAAGAGTGTCATTTAGGTAGGTGACGGTTACGAATGTAGAGCAAGTTAAGAGGTGCCTACTTTCCTTTCTACCTCCACCTAGACGTTTCAGGGGTGATGCTCTAGTAGTTCTGAACACTCCACTTTTGACGTAGTCGCCATTTTCTATTTACTTATTTAATATTGTGATAAGTTTCAACAACTTTTATAAATGATAGGGTTCTAAAAGTTAGTTTCAATCTTTCAATTAAAGTAGATACTTTGGTTTACTTGTGACTAAATAAAACACACTATCTATAGTTGTTAAAATTATGATTTTATCTCATAATAATGTAAAACAAAGTCGCCGTCTGCTTCTCTGTTTCTCCGCGTACTTCTAAACCACGCAATGGATTTTGATACAGTCTTCACTGTAATTTAGACAGTTTATTGGAAAAGGTTTATATCTACAACAAGTGCTATAAATTTCACCCATGTGAAGCCGGGGCGGGTCGCTAGTATTTTAGTAAGACTCGAAACCTATCTTAGCGAGCAGTTTAAGGCCGAATGCTGATGTGCAACTTATGACAAAATGCCTCGTAAATAACCTGCGTTAAATTAGATTGAGAAGACTATTTCAATCGCTAATTTGAAGTCTTGAATTTCTTGATGAGAGAGAACAAATTCTTTATACCGTAAGGGCTCAGTTGATTTGTTGTCAAGAATTTAATATTTGTTCATTGAAACATACTAAGATACCTCATTGGCAAGGAAGTGGGCGTGTCAGCTAGGTGCCAGTAATGTCTGAAACATCAGTCAAGTGCAAATCGAGCCCGCCTGCTAGGCAAGCAGTGCGTGCCGTAACTTTGAAGCAGCTAAGCAAGCTCATTGTCGAAACGGTATGTTAGTATGCTTCCATGATTTAAACGAAGCCAACGACGGGGCTGTACAGGTGGCAACATACTGGTCAGGTATTATTTGAGTCCATAGACACGCAAAGAAGAAGAAGTAAGCTTCGATGCCCTGGATACAGTCAAGGCTTTACAAAAGCAATATGGCTTGGTAGATCTTTGCTCTGTCAACTAAGTGAGAATTCAAATAACCTTCTTGGTTACATTGACATAATTGGCCAGACGATGTCTAAAGAATATTTAAGCCCCTCTTTAATTTAGAATTCTCTTAATCAAAAGGAAAATTTCCATAAATTAATAAATTTTAACGCTGTAGGTACCTCCGAAATGTCTTTTGACTTTACACTGGTGGACCTACCTCGATTACAGAACAACATGCACAGGCAGTCTACCTTGATTATTATCTGTATTATACTTATTATTTAAAACTGACAAGTCTAGAGAAGTAAAGTGGGACAAGCGAGCTCTTATTGGTCATACGATAGCTATCCTGCACATACTGAGGATTGTGGTGTCACGCGAATGACACATGGCTAACCAAAAGTGTATGTTGCTCGCCAGATGGTACCTAAATGCCCTCTAACGAGATTCTGGCTCAATCGCTGGAGATTTGTTGTTGTACTTTTTGGAGTAGGCAATAGGTATAAAAACAGAGTTTATTAAACACCTGCAAACTGGGCAGTTAGGACCTATTTATATTAAGTACCTACCTATGCTAAAAATCACGGATCATTTTATTGTGATTTGACATTTGTTAATTATTAAATTTTCACATTATGTATGATTAATACCAACGTTTAGTAAATTCTTTGTTTTCGTTTAATTAAGAAAATTGATCTAGGCAATTTAAGAAACTTGAGCAAAATTATTTTGTTCTACTACGAAGTATTATAGGTATTATCTGTGCTGCTACCTTTGTGTGTACTTACCGTTTGTATACGCGGAAACTGGAATCAATAATAATGATACCTACATAAATGTAAGTTTGTTAATTAGATTTATAATGAACACCTTTCGGCTCGTCAAGCTCGTCAAAAGATTTTTTAAATTAAATTTGTGTTTCATATTAACTGCAAACATGTTTAATGCATTGTTTTAGATAATTATAAGAATTAAAACCGAAATTCGTAAATAAATAATTAAGTATGATTATGGTTATGCTCGATGAATTTCCGTCCCTGCCCTTCACACGATACCTATTATTGTATTTGTGTTACACTTATATCCTTTTGTTCTTTAAAGGAAAACGGGTTAGTATTCAACCAAAATAGTAAATAATGTGACTATTATGCATATAATACTTTACATTATATTCCATTACCTTAATTTAAGAGACCGGCGATGGATGCGTATAGTCATACAAACGTAATACTTACCTACCAAAATAATTTGTAAATCAAACATATTCTTAAGGTAGTGTGCATTTATTTCGATTGGATTACAGCATTACCTATGTTCCCAAATACCTATATATTTTAAAAGGACAACGATATAAAGACGAGTTTTGAGGAATTTAAAATTTCTTTATTTAGAAAACTTATTTTTCTGCTCCGCCGGCCCCTTAAGTTGGTCCTTTTTCATTCGATAACTTTATTCAAGTCAGAAATCAGACATATAAAGAGTTAAAAAAAACAAATCTCGACCAGCACAGCTGGTCTCATGCACAGTCGAACTATTTCCTCGATACTGAGTCGACGATCTACGAAAATCGTTTTCTTTGCCTTGGAGTTAGGAGTTAGAAAAACTGTGGGACCCAAAACAATTTAATTTGAAGACAAGATAGCGGATACGGATTGTCAGCGTGTATACCTACTGACAGAATTTCACTGTGGCTGCGGTTTTTCATCGCACTCCGCGGTTTCTGATTGGGTCTGAATACTGATTGTTTGTTACAGGAGTTACATCATAAATACATATAGCATAGTAATTATTGTTGTCTCATTCGTGCGTGTTGGGCTATAAATAACTTGAAATACAGGTGTATGTCCTTATAACTAGCAAACTGAACGTATCTTCCTCTTAGTCGCGAATTACTACATAAACTTACGAGTGTTCATTAACGAACTTGATCTTTAGTATTTATGTACATTTTCCCTTAAGTTTCTTCGGATGTTTACTGAAGTTTAACTCAGCGGAACTTTTAATGACACCTTTAGAAATAAAGAACCTTGCCTTACTTGCTCCCCCTACCGGTGTTCCTAAACTTTAAAACTCATTTATTATGTATTTGGTGAGTCAGTCTTCGTATAAACTTGCTCATTCTATACTTATAGAAGATCGATGCTCACATTCAACAAAACTGCTATCGGCACAGACTTAACGAATTATAAGTCAGAATCTGAAACTGTTTTGATACGTTATGCACCGACAGACATTTAAAAACTTAGGTATTATTTTACTTTAACTATCAAGTAAGTAACGTACGAGAAGGCTCCTTGAGTTCATTATTCTGATTAGGACAAAATGGCTGTTTTATTACCGTTGAATGCTTAAAAAGAGAATCTCTAATAATATCGCCAATCAAGACTAATATTGTGGAAAGCATCTTTACCCTGCATTACCTTTTGCGACAATAAGAAAACTCTTGTAAGTACTGATTATGTAAATATCAGGATAAGGAATGAGTTATATTTAGATTTGAAACGGCCTTGGCCAAGAAGCACGTAGACGAAAATAAACAAGTGTGCTGCCATGCTACACCTATGTTGGTAAGAATAATGAAATACCATGCCAGCATTATGTATCTTAAGTTAGGTATTCAAATAAACATCACATAGGCTAGGAGAAACAGCTATTATAAATATACAATAAACCCTTTTTGAGACATGGATGGGCAACAGACGAGGGTAACAACAGTACAGATTTTAATACTGAAACTGAAAATAATTTACAAAAGCTAAAAATTAACTTAACGTTTGTAGTCAAAAGGGTGAGAATGAAAACTGGTTGATCACTGAAGCTTGAGGTTTTGTAATCTACAGGAGTTTGTTTTCGTATTATGGTAATTATTCGCGTAAAGTAATTTATATCAAGTTTGATCAAAGGCTTCAGCTTTCACTTAATAAAAACAAGCTAAGGACTTTACTGAAGTTTAAGGATTCTTTAGCCAACCAAAGGCAACTTTACCAAAATAAATGAAAAAACTGAAATGCCTAGGCGCCTATGGAATTTTTAAAATTGTCTGAACTGCCAAAAGTTTCTTTAAATTGTGAAAAATCTAATCCTCTGTAGACGTAATACTGACATTTTTATTTATGATAAATTATTTTACGAAAGATTCATTCGTTTACGAGATCACTGTTAAATAAGATGGGTTCAAAAGATAAAACGTATCCCTGACTGGGCAGTAGGTACTGAAATAAAAGTGTTACTAGGATAATTATTCGTTGCTGAACCATACCGTTGCTGCCTAACGATGTGAATTATAATTCACCAAGCGTCGCCATTTTCTTTTTAATTTAATGTTAATGAGCCTTTGTTGCGGACGACAAGCTATTTGTGAAGATAGATGGGTCTACGTTGACGTCTTAAGTAATATCTATTCAGACATTTTCTTTGCGTTGATTGTTTTGCTCTGGTGCACATCAACGACCAGTGTTCTTCAAGTGTCTGTTGTATCTAGTTTGTCGTTCTTTTTCTTATTATTTCTTATCATTTTAATTAAAACAAAAGGTGAAAAAAGACGGAAGAAAGGCTATAAAACATGTGAGGACTCCCTGGGGTAAGACTTAATAAAATTCGCACACGGTAAGGTAGGAGCTACTCAAATAGGTAGGTAGGTACATAAAGGCTTACGTTACGAAGGTCTTTATATTGATTTTTACGGACCCTTACCATTATTCGGGAACATAAGCCGTGTTTAAAAAACAGATTTTATAGGTAGGTGCTTATTAAGTCTGATCTCTAACTAAATCTTGAGTACTTACCCTGATATACACTCAAGTGGATTTATCTATGAAAACATTATGAACATCTGGTTTTATGATCCGCAAACTCACTTTACATATTGAATAACCATCTGAAATCACATTTTCTTTTGATGTTGAAAAGTTTTAAGTTCGAGCATGACATTGTAGGTACTTTAAAGACTACTCATATCAGTACTTTATAATATACGATATGTGGGTTGGTAGGTAGGAACTGTACATTTTCTGATGCGGGTTCCTAATTTCAAAGTAGGTAAGTTCAGGGGTCCACAAACTAAGCCCCATTAACGGATCACACAAAGCTCTATACATATCTTCCTGTTTGTATACTACACCCTCGTCCGATAAAAGGCTTTACAGCTATACTTGTGGTCTGTAGGGAAAATTCCGCATGATTTTTAAGTCAAAATCCTACTATGAAAACGCTATGAGCCCAGAATTTAATTAAAATAACCGTACAGTACACACAAGGTAGACTTCCATACAACGACCGGTTGCACATGTTTGTTTATGTCCATTTGGCTGCTATAAAAACCATTAGCTAAAGTATTTAACAGATCGTAAGTTAAGAGAACTTGACCCAATTTCATTTATTAAATACTTTATACTTACCCATTTACATTCAAAGCTCGCGTTTCATTCAACCTCTTTGCTCCTGGCGGTATAATAATATTAAATCGGTTTTACGAGATTTTAATATCGTTCAAATTAATATTTCATGCAGCGTTTCTAATTAAAAACCCACTGGGGTTTTAATGTATCTAATAACTATACATAAGTGTAGTGTTAACATTCTTATTTATTACTAGGCCAGTCGTCCCTGCTCCAAACTTGTTAGTTTTGAGGCAGTTAATATGTCTAGTCAGTGAACAATGTATGGGCTTGTTTACTCGGCAGTTTGAGCTTTCAAATAACGCTATCTTTATGGGTTTGTTTACTAACGTCATAGATAAGTATTGATTGGTTTTTCGTCGTCACTATTTACCTCTCCAATCGGCTTGATTTAACTTTAGATAATAAGGTTTCAGTCTAACCATAATTAATTTTTCAGTTTCTACGGTTTTTTACAATATTAGTGTTTTCTGGTACCTTTACACTCAATGGTGTCGATTCTGTTGTGCATACTAAACTTAATTTAGGCTATTGCTATCTTTTTCTCTCTAATAAAAAGACAAAAAGACGGCGTCATTTAAAGCTGTCAAATTTAGTTGGAACTTATATTTCCATACAAATGAAGGGTGCACGTAAAAACATGTCGACTAAAAACACGGTGAAGCGCAAGGCCTAAACTAGTTTGACATCTCTAACTTAGTTCATAGCTATAGCCGTCCTTTTCTCGCACTGCCTTATAGTAAAAGATAGCAATAGCCTAAATTAAGTTTAGTTTGTGCACAACAGAATCGACACCAATATGTGTTTTAAGAAATATCCGAACGTTTACCATAGTGGTGGAAATAAGCTTTTTTTTTATCACGCCTAATGGAAAGCAATGGATGAGGTCTACGATGGAACGAGCGTGCTCAGAAGATGCCTGTTCACTGTTCAAGAATATGTAAAAATAATTACATATTTTTTTGGGTGGGTTTAAAGCTTCAGCAGTCATACGACTTGAAAAATACTAAAGATATAAAATTACAGTCGATTTGTTTTGAAAATATCATATCATCTTGAAGAGATTCTTTAATGTTTTTGGTCGAATTATTGAACGCCAGGAAAGCTGGGAGAGATCCGTTTCTTTTTAAATGCTAATTTGCGAGGGAACAATCTATTTGCTGATTGGACCTATTGGTATTTAAATCGGCCGGCCTTTTTTCGGATTGACGGGAGTAAATATCTTTTTTTTGTGGAATAACGTTTTAGGAAACCGTTTTTATGGCATGGACCGTACTTAGGTAACGTCAGTTCTTGTCACTCTCGTCACAAGTTGAACCCTAACATTGTTGATGAGGGTACTTCGAGGAGTTCTTAGAATTGTTTAGCAAAAACTGAATGAGATTTCTCGAAAAACTCATGTTGAGATTGTTTTAACTCACTGAGTGATAATTTAACCTTGAACGTAGCCTCGAAACCCTTGGCGTAAAACAAATATTATGCTGCACCTATTTAAAGCAAAAGTAGTACGCTGGCCATCCTACGTTATCAGACATTCGTTTTATCTAGGTGTAATTTACACGATTACAGTTCTTTAGAGACACGTTATCATTTTATCATATCTTAGTGAGTCAGTCGATAGTGTGCGTTCAACCAGAAACTAAGTGACTAAGGTGTTAAAATTATTAGAAATTCAATTATTTTGTGATTAACTTGCGTGATTGTTTGACGTTCTTTGCCACAATGGACGAGAATACAAGGAAAAATATGAAACATCTCATCAAGATGTTTGAAAAGCGCGTTGACAAGGAAGGGGAAAATGCGGATGCAGCGGATGTTAGAGAAATATCGCAAATGACTCAAGAGGCCTTCAATATAGCTCTAGGTATTGTTCCTTCTATTGTTTGCAACCAATCCTACGTTTTTAATTGCAAGAGAAATGTAATTTACAATACAAATTAATTAAAAGAGTTTTACGTAGAGTAACCAGCTGTTACCTTTGAAGTTCGTTTTACGTACTTACCTGCGTTAAGAGCTTTCTTTAAACATGTTTAATGTTGCTCCATTTTGGTGCCGCTTAAGTTCATTTGTTTAATTTTAATTTGCCCAACAGACTAAAGAAAAGGCAGGTAGGTATAAATTGTCAATGCCTCTTCTCTATGATTCATGTAACAAATCGTGTTGAAGTACAAAATTTATCTGGAGGTACACATCTATACTATGTGTCATATTTTTCTTTTAAAACTTCTCCAAAGCAGACAAGGGTGACTTTGATAGAATTGTGTTCTAATTAAAAAGTGAAATGTTTTATAATAATAATATTTGTACGTAATTATTGAATAAATGTTTAGTGAAATACTTAATTAACTTCAGTGAAAACTAAAGCTTGTAGGATATCTAAGACTGGAAAATGAGAAACAATCATTAGTAAAAGTGCCTTTGACTATCCATAATGGATAGGTCACGGGCGGTGTAAATTTCCCATTACAAAGGCCCATTTCTGTGAGTTTATGATGTGCTTATTATTCGTCAAGGTTGACTTGAGTGCTCTGTATTCAGAGGGGTTCGGTTCAAAACAAAACAACAACAACAACAAAAAGTAATAAAACTTCGTATAGAAGAATAACTAAAATATAAACCAGTCAGAAAGATTCAGTCTCCACATAATAAAGCACGTCTAAAAAAAGTTGTCGTCATCTGGCTGTGTGTGCCTAGTTGCGGTGTGTGCGGACTGCGGACTTGCGGAGTAGTCTCGTGTGTAGAGATCTCGGTGAAGCCATTGTTTCGCGCAATTAATTTTAACCCCTCCACAGCGCTTCTGCATTTTATGAAACACTCTGTATGCTGCTTTATTCGCGTAGAAATTATAAATGTTAGGTACATTCGTGCTGGTCTTTGAAAAACAGAAATAAAAAATTGTGGTTTCTTTAAGTACCTTCCTCCAAAATAAGTCTTTCTCGCCAGTCTTTAACAATTTGATTTTGATTAAGATCTAGTAGTTCATCTATTATTACTAACTCAGACAACGTACCTACCTACTATACTTAATCTATTTATAAAGAGCGGTTTATATTTTACACGAAAGATAAAGTACCTATTTATTTTAAAACCACATAAATGATGTGAGTGTTGTGACGCTATTTATATGAACAGAATCTATGCTAGTGTTTCGCAATTTTCTGCTCCGTTAGAAATATACTCAGTGATATATTCTGTAGGTCTATTGTTGAATCAAGGAGGGATGCATTTCGATCAGCCATTTCTAAATCAGGAAATCCAGTGAGAAATCCACGACTACTCCACACTTGGCTGAAACCATGAAGCCTCTAACAGTTTCCATAGAGTCCAGTATTAGATAATAGTTACACTATTTCCTTTTTCCTCTGCGCAGGCAGTGAAGCCGACGCTGCAGCAGCTGCCCAGAGTCCAGCGTCCGAGCTCGAGAGCCTGATCGAGCGCTTGGAGCGCGTTACGTCGCGGCTGGAGCGTCTGCCGCTGCTGCGCACGCACACCACTACGCCCCCGGGCTCTCCGGCACCGCCGTCGCCCGTCATCGAACTCGCACTACATCAAGCACCAGTCTTTGAACCAACCGACAACATGAGTGTCAATGGTTACCAAGATATAGTACAGGTATGCTCTCTCTTAAACAGAATACTGCCATCTGAAGGTCGGTTTAGACTTAGAGACTAAACGACCGCTCATTCTATACGTACACACTATAAATTCTTTTTGCGTGAACAGGGATAGAGCAATCTTCGCTTATCTATACTTGCATTTCAAGAATATTACGAAAATAACGCTCTTATTCTGGTTCTGTGTTCGGTTAGCACCAACTCTAAATTCACATCGATTGAATAGTGCTCCACCACAAAGGTTGTTTAACCCTCTGTTCCTACATCAATGGGTCACTAATTGCAGTAAGTAATTAGATCAATTTAAAATAAGTGTTTCGTGAAAAAAATATTTTTCATAGCGTCGGTTAATGTGCATCGACTAATGCTTTCGTTCGTGTTACGTTGACCGAGCAAAAAACCGCACTGCATATAGACTCATTACCAAGAAAACAGTAAGTACGGTATTATAAGTACGGCCTAAAGAACGAAGAGGACTGGTGGCCTACCATGACGTCTTAAAGCAGGATTGTTTTAATTTTATTCCAGTGTGGGAAAGAGATGGCGCTAGACGTCCTCTATAGCCCCGTCTCTTACCCACACTGGAACAAGATTAAAACGATCCTGCTTTAAGGCGTCATGGTAGGCCACCTGTAGTATAAGTTAATCCATACATGGCTTTATAAGTACATTGAACTGTACGATAAACCCGTTTCAACACTCGCGTTTGTTTATTGCCAAACCGTCTTCTTTTCTATAAAGAGGATATGAAAGTACGATAAATCATTAATCTATTTAGTCAAATACAAATCAATTTTAACTTGAGGACAGGTTTAAAGGTTGTGTGACAAGATATTACGTAAATAAATTGCCTTTCGGATCGTATAAAACGCATAAATGCTTTTAAACTCTGACCTTTTCAATGAAGACGTTTATCTTAAAAGATTTAGCAAACTCATTTTTCGCAAAGTGGAACTGGGAAAAGGGATTAAACATTCAGAACGGAATTATATGAGATAGAAAAAACTCACGAAAATTTGGGTAAATAATATACTTAGGTACAATGGGAGATACATAAAACTGAGTTCGTCCTCTTGGGACAGCTAGGGTAAGGTCTTGGATGTGTTCTGGTATCAATTAATAGCGGTCGGGTGAATAGCGTCGCGCAAAGGTTCGCTCCCAGGAAATATGAGTAACCGCTCAATTTCCCCCGTTCAGTCAACTAGCCGCCCATAACAAACATTTACTCTGGATGCTAACTGTTACACCAAGTCGTCCGAGTGTTTGTCAACGCCGATTGTTTTACCAATCCGTGATTGAGTTAAAAAAGCGATCCTTTAATGTTTTTGTCTAAAAGGTTTTTATTATTGTGGGTGTCAGATTTGTTAAAAAGTGTAGATAGAAAAATGAATTTATTCGCTAACACCATGAAAGTAATCAGAAAAATGGATGAATGTAGACAACGCCATAAAAAATAAAGGTACAAATTAAGTCAGGACGGAGGCATTAGCTCTCTTGAGTATACAAGACATTGACATAAACACTGCTACTTCGTTAGGTACTATTCAAGTGCTCTGGTGCTTTTGTATCTCTTTTAATGCATTTAAGTACCAGGAAAAGCACTAGAGGAAATAATAAAATGAAGGAAATGTTTTCCTTTGAATAAGTTATAAACGAAAGCATCTTTTGTTAAAAGAGCTCCTAGATATGACGCAATTTAGGTCTAACTGGACACAGAAGGAATGATATAAAGGCCCGAACCAAGATGCCAAGAACAATGTAATATTGTCAATAGCCAATTGAAATTTATAATATACACAACATAATTATTACATACGGCCATATAAACCTAAGTTATTAGACCCTATGTACCTAACTAGAACAAAGTAACTATAAATTAACATTTCATGCGAAGAAAACTAAAATCCATTATCATAACAAAAGTTGGCTCTTATTGGTGAGGCACGTAATAAGGACATAAAGTTCAAAGATACGATACTTTTCTTTGATATAATGATACCGTCTTTCAAATTTATCATTAAAGTGTAATAACGTACCTATTTCTGAGTATTTTTTTTGTGTTTTTATTTAACGCTCCGCCTGTTCTGAAATTATTCCGCTGTAAAAGCTAGATCGTAGAGAACACAATGAGTTTTCGTAATGCAGTCGCTCTACCTATTGTAACAAACTCTGGTTATCAATTTTAAATGGAGCTAATTGAAGGGAAGCCAGTTACCAGACGTGGTGGAGTTTTGCCCTAGGGGTTGTGGTTGCAGCCATACTGGGTAACTGCTAACGAACTTTTGTTACCTATTATATAAGTAGGTATGTATTTTCATTTTTGATGAGACATGTCTGGACCCGATACCGAGTTTCCTCCGTGCCTCGGAAAGCACGTTAAGCCGTTGGTCCCTGCTGTCATTTGTAGATCTTTGACAGTCGTTAGGTAGTCAGAGGCCTACAAAGTCCGTCAACCAGTCTTACCAAGGGGTATATAATCGTATTACCCGGTACTAACTGGGTTGTGGAGGTCAGATAGGCAGTCGCTCCATGTAAAATACTGATATTCAGCTGCATCCGGTAAAACTGGAAGCCAACTCCAACATATTTGGGAAAACGCTAGGTAGATGATGATGACATGTCTAGACCCAACGCTTACTATAATGAACTCGATATTTGTGCAGACTAAACAATCACGTGTGTTAACTAGGTGTGTTTTTGCTTGACAGGGCCCTCTGCAGGCGTACTTGCAGCTGTCGCAAAAGATCGGCGGCGATGTGGCTGCGCACGCCAACCTGGTCAACGCCGCCTTCCAGTAAGATATAGAAATACATCTAATAATGTAGACTTATTATAATAAGACATGCATTGTTGAATCCCAACTCCTCTTGAGTGGCGTTACAATCTGAGCTAAGCTAATGCTGACCGTATTTTACACTAGCGGACGTCACGCGGTTTCACCCGCGTGGTTCCCGTTCTCGTGGGAGTACGGGGATAAAATTTAGCCTATGTTACTCGCTGACAACGTAGCAAGCCATTGCTGACAGAATTTTTCAAATTGGATAGTTTGTTTATTCGTTACATACAAAAATATAAAAAAAGAAATCTTTCCTCTCTAAAATATTAGTATAGATGAAACGACTAGCGTCTGCCATCCACAATAGTATAATTACTTAGCCTAACAGACTTACCTACATATCTAACTGTATAGGTACATATCAAATTACAAGAAGCCTAATTTGGTTACGTTAGCGGTAGCCACAAACATTTTGACTGTGCAACGATGTTCCTAGTCTTGTTGTTTAAAAATGCATCCTCTCAGGTTTATAATAAAGAATGTTTCGTAAATCAATTTGGTATTTTGGAAGGATCGGTTTGGTTTGAGCAGCCTTTGTCAGAAGAGGGTTATATTAAGTAGATTGACGCAGCGAACATTGTTGACATGTCGAAATTAAATGTATTGTTATTGCACTGATTTCGGTTGTGTTACGCAATTAGGGTGCGAACTTCTTGCTCTCCGTGTCACGGAGGATAAGGAACGGCAGCAATTTAATCATTAATTTCTCCATCAAAACTTGTTTGTGCTATTAAATAAAGTATCAACTAGCAGATTCACATTTAATTAATGAAGTTCGCTGAACTGAAGTCAACGTTATTAATGTAACACGATACTTAATTTATGGGAGAGGAGCTCGTGGCTAAATAATAACAGCCGCTCGGGTCGATCTTTAGGTTAAGCCGTGCTTGCCTAGGTTGGTCTGTGGATGGGTGACCACCCATTACATACCGAGTTTCCTCCGTGCCTCGGAAAGCCGTTAAGCAGTTGGTCCCGGCTGTCATTTGTGATCTTTGACAGTCGTTACAGGTAGTCAGTGGCCCAAAAAGTCTGACAACCAGTCTTACCAAGGGGTATCGTATTACCCAGTACTAACTGGGTTGTGGAGGTCAGATAGGCAGTCGCCCTATGTAAAATACTGGTATTCAGCTGCATCCGGTTAGACTGGAAGTGGACCCCAATAAAACTTGGGAAAAGGCTAGGCAGATAATGATACTTAATTTATGTACATAAGTACCTACCAATTTTGTTATTAACGTCCTCAATTTTCTGCTTGATTGAAATAAAATGTATTTACTGAAAGAAAATTGATTCTGCTATTGATAAATAAGTGATAGCAAATAATTATGAAATACATAGTAGCCTACAGTATTGTTCACGTTATCTAACACTTATATCTGATTACTCTCGAGTAGGTAGTTTATTCTTGATATTTTGCAACTATATGCGTGTACTCGTCTTAATCAATGAACCGTTTGGAACACCAGGGCGCAGCTCCGCTACATCCAACTGGCTACAACGAGGAGCAAGCCCTCCCAGGCCGAAGAGATGCAGCTGCTCGCGCCGACCAGCGAGCAGATCTCTGCCATCCAGCAGTTCCGTGAGAAGAACCGCGCTTCCACATTGTTCAACCACTTGTCGGCCATATCCGAGAGCATCCCGGCGCTGGGCTGGGTGGCCGTGGCCCCCACCCCCGGGCCTTACGTCAAGGAGATGAACGACGCCGGCCAGTTTTACTCAAACCGAGTGCTGAAGGAGTGGAAGGAGAAAAACAAGACACACGTGGAGTGGTGCCGCGCCTGGGTGCAGCTGCTGTCCGACCTTCAGGCCTATGTGAAGCAGTACCACACCACAGGACTCGTCTGGTCTGGTGAGTTTACTCGTTTCAAATGTGCTCTTACACTAAGAATTGAATTTCCAACGTCGGATGTGTTTCATCTGCGGAATAAAATTGTCGGCAGACAGTTTTTGTATGAAAAACATGGTAAAATTATTTCCCGGAATATACCAGTCTGGGGGTGTGAACAATATGCAAGAAATACAAAACTCTCTATTGTAGTACACTTGTTTAAGTTTCTAAAACATCACTTATTTTACAATTTATTGTTTTATGTATCATGTTTTTGGTGAAACGGAACGCACTCTCAAAACGCGTCGTCCTCGATAACGCCGGTAGTGACGTCAAACTCTATGTGTAATAACACTTTCATTTGAAAAGTAGTTAGTTTCGCTAAGATTTTATGATAATATCGTGATCGCAATTTTTGCTTGAATAAAGCACATACACTTAGTAAAATTACTTTTTTAAGGCCAAACAAATAGATGTGAACAAGGCAGGTTGAGGTACTTAAATGACGTCACATCATGGCCGCGACAGTCACGGACGTTTGAACTGTCATAGAAAATTGCAGGAGTTTAATATTATTTTTAAACGACAAGCAGTCATCATCATCATCATCAGCCTATTTAATGTTCCTACTGCTGGGACACGGCCTCCTCTCAATGAGTGGGGATAGGCTATAATCACCACGCGGGCCCAGTGCGGATTGGAAGATGTCACATGTCTTCGAATTTTTGGTTCTAGGACATGCCGGTTTCCTCACGATGTTTTCCTTCACCATTTTAAGAGCAGTGGTGATGAAATAAATTACACAAAGTAATGCGCCTGTCTGGGTTCGAACCCACGACATACTGTTCGTAAGTCGGGGCCGCCATCACTGGGCCACCGCTGTTCTTCGCAACGTCAAGCAGTAGTTGAACTTAACTTTTAATACTTTTCTTGGGTTGATAATACTGTTTTTATTGATTTAAGTAATTAAAAAATTACATGCATATTTAGGGAATATGCATGTAATTTTTTCTTACAGGCCTTAGCCGATATAAAAAACCCTGTCCGAAATATGAACGCAATAATCGATGTGACTGCAAGGTCGATGTGAACGTGATCGGCATGGATGGTGTATTTTGAATAGATTATTCTTTCATCCGAATTCTAAGAATTAATTAAGTTTGGTATTCCACAAGAATTTCTATTTTGCCGTCCGCGTCCTTTTCCCATATTATTCTTACTTTCCCCGACGGGATAAACCGAGGCAGTAAAAAGATATTAGAGCACAATTTATGTGGTTTGGAGCTATTTGTAGTAATTACATCGTTCTAGCCGTTTCTTGACTCTACAGGTTTGTTAGACTTTTCATACTATAACCCCAGAGGGACCAATTTCCTTTAGTAGACTTTATTCATAATTAATTTTCCGTCCCGAGGGCTAAGAAACTAAAACTGAATCTAAAACAATTTCCCATTTACATAAATTCGCAATAAGAACGAAACAATTTAAGTAATCCCTAAATTACATAATGAATATCCTAAATTCCTTTCCAAAATTCATCCCATTCTGTTCAATCCAACGCTTCGTGTCACAATTTTAAAGTTATTATTCAAAGAGTGGTACATAAATAAAAGCTTTATTAAGGCCGGCTTTGTTCTCTGGTTGAACTTGACACGAGTGTGGCTGTATGGCTCTTCTCGTGAATTATTTAATACACGGTTGAACCGCCCAATGTCACCGCACATTCTGAGCGGGCGTTATGAAACGCGCCCATAATATCGCACACCTGAACGGGAACGAATTATGAATGACTCGAGGTAAAAACGGCAAAACAGAGCATAATAGATATTTTAGAAACTTTAATGTTAAGCTTTAAAATGCACAATTTATCTTTAGTAAAAATATATACAGGGTGTAAAAGACCTCATCATGAAGCTGTCAACCAAGCATTCTGTACATCAAACTAAGTAACTTTACGCAAAAATTATTGCTGGGAAACGATTTTTTTTTTGGGGTGAAAAATATTTTGTGGTAGAACTCAATGTAACGCACTCAAAACATTGTGCTGATGGATGGATTGAATAGTACGGGGGTCGTGGAGGTGTTTAAAGTAAAAAAAAATGTTACATTAAAAACTAGTATTTAAAAAAAAACTTGTCATAAAGTTGGAACTTTGACCCCCAATATCTCCGTAACCAGAAGGTTCCCAGGTATGGTGTAGAACAAAAAAATGATCGCAATGATGGGGAGAACAAGGGCCTTTCGGCTTCGTTAAGAGGTTTTTTACACCCTTTATTCATGAAAATGTTGGTTGCAAGCTGACATAAATTATGAGAGAATTTTACCAAACAGTTTTTATTTTGCTCTTGTATTATTCTCTTCTCCTCGTTGAGTAATATTCGTCGGTTGCCGCTCGAAGATCGATGGAGTGCACTCTTAAACATTGAGATAGATCGAAGATGAAATACATAAAATATCTGGATTAGTAATCCTTTCTGCACTAGAAAGGATTACTAATCCAGATATTTTCACCAACTCACTTGTGCCAACACAAAGTGGTGGTTCAGATATCTCTTCGTTTTTGTGCAAGTACTTCCATGTTAAATGCTTGTTTTAAAATGTGTTTTTTTTTTACTTTAAGCTTGTTTGAAATAATAAAATGTTCTTTAATTCAGTTCAGCTAATCACAATATTCACAATCCGTAAATACGAAAAATTAAATAAAATAACTTTTTGAATTAACGATCTCATAAGTGGGAATGAGATTCCAGGAATGAGAAGAAATTACTGGGTTATTTGTTAATTTGCACAGATTAATCATTTGGAGATCAAATCAAATTATATTTTTTCACGTAGGACTACATGAGCACTTGGTCACTTCCTATAGAGAAGAACCGAAGAAACTCCATGGTAAATACTTTTTCAAAAGAAAATTAAAACAGTATTATATAGATATATATAGATATTATTAACTTGAACCTATTAATTTGTACTTACTACATACTTACTGGTTATGTTTTATAAAATAGTTTACATGGTGAGGCTTTTCTTCATTTAAAAACAAAGGTTAATTAATAGAGAAGAGAATCTCAAATATAAAAGTAAACTTACGGATTTCTATAGTACTTACTATAGTACTATATTTACATACGACTGATTTACAGACGGTACGCCGTAAGACTCATAAAACAACCTAATCTAGGTACATAACGTAGCGTAACCCTTACGACATATCTCTCGATAAAGACGCCCTTGACAGTGTTTGGGTTGACGGCCTGCTTATTCTGTAAAGGAAAATCTGCCTGAAGATAAGCGTCGTATTTGAATTCCACATAAATACTCTCTAGAACCTCACTCAAGTAAGAGCCTTTTGATGCGATCGCACAATTTGATGCGACATTTTAATCCAACCTTTCATCTGGCCTTAACACCCGGCGCAGCTTCGCCGAAATTACTTAAACGTAAGACTAAATTAAATTCAACAAACCTTTGACAAAATACGCAGTGATTTGTATTTGCTCATCCCATTTAAATGAGGGCTATTTCTATATTTTATGATGAAAAGATTGGTGTGTTTTGGCTTTTTGGCCGTCGTTTTTAAGGTTTCGTGTTCAAATAGCAAAAATGTTATCCTAAAAATTTGGCCTGTCTCCGGTAAAGTGACTGCGTCATAAGGACAAATAAACAGGACGAAATAATAAGGGTGTTATTTTTGACATTGAGCTACAGTAACCTTAAGGGTTAAATCTCATCTGGCAGCACGGAATCGCACTCTTCCATGGTTCAATCCTATTGATGACGGTTCTGACTGAGCGACAGAAAAGTATAGGAGCATGGAACAGTGCGATTCTGTGAGCTAAGGACCCTTACATTTCTTTAAAATCTAATTTAATTTGAAATAATCTACTAAATCATTCAAATTCTTTTTGATGTTGTACTTTCAGGGCGTATGTTACAGAATAATAATTGGCTCTGTCAGCCTTGTCTCCTTCCCTAAGGCTAAACAGCGCTTTTTTTCCAATAAGTTGCGAAGTCACAACGCTAAACAATTTACATTGGGCCAGCTCTCAGATTATTGCTCGGACTGCTTGATATGAAATTTCAAACCGGGAACGGATTTATTAATAAATTTTTATCGTGTTCCGTTACGGAAATGAACTCCGATATTAATTTACGTCGCTAAGTACGGATTCTCTTTTATCTCATGAAAAGTTATAAAAAAATTGTTTTTTTTTTGTGATTGTGAAACTATAAGAGAGTACTGGAAAGCCTGTGATACTTCTTTATTTATATTCATTTTTTGGCAATAATTCAAGTACACTATTTAGGTCCCATCTATAAGTGTTAGTCATATACATAAGTCATATACCTAACTACAACACATTTTTTTATATGCACCCATTTGTAAACCCTGCCTCTATTACTGCTATTTGCAATAAGTAGAAGAATTACATATAATAGTGAATTAGTATTTTGTTTATCAATAGTGTATTTGTGCAGGTAAGGGCGCTCCGCCCCCCCCGCCCCCCGGCGGCATGCCCCCCCCGCCCCCGGTGCTGCCCGACGTGGACTTCGACAACTTGTCCGTGGACGACCGCAGCGCCCTTTTCGCTGAGATCAACCAGGGCGAGAACATTACTAACAGTACGTGCTTCTGTTTATGATGCACGTTTATAGTCTAATAAAATTGTGTGATATTTAAGTAATATGTGATTTATTTTTGTCGTTCAAATCATATTTAATATCAATCTAACCCAGTACACCTATGTGTACTGGGTTAGATTGATATTAAATATGATTTAAATATGATTTATGAGTTAGTATTAGGCCATCGAATAGTCTGACTAGCATAGGCTAGTCAGACTATTTGATGGCCTAATACTAACTTGGAATGTAAGCATAGGCAAATAGACTAGTTCCCACCATCAATAAATTGCAAATCTATGTAGTCCGTCAGAAAACAGTGGACACGTATTTTTTGTTTTTGTAAATCAATGAATATTGACAAAGATAAAACGCATCAAACCTCGGGAGTGGGGGCTCGTGACGTCAGAACGCACTAAAAATTATACCACGGCGTTTGAGAATTTCAAAAGCGTCGAATCTTCGTCAATTTTGGTTTACGTAACAAAAGAAAAAATGCGGGTCAAATATTTTTTTTAAATCTAACTGACGGACTAATTAGATTTTTACAGTTGACAAGTCTATTGTTGTGACAGCTCTGCGCAAGGTGACCCCAGACATGCAGACGCACAAGAACCCGACGCTGCGCACGGGCCCCGCGCCGTTCAAGGCGGCGCGCGGCCCGCCCGGCAAGCAGCTGCCGCAGCCCGGCGCCGGCGCAACAGACAAGCCGCCGGTCTTCGCGCGCGACGGCAAGAAGTGGCTCATCGTACGTATTACACTACTATTATTATCAACAAATTAGCCTTTTATCGCCTTATCTTGATACAGAGTTATTGGACGAAATCACCAAATTTTGCAACTGAATACATTCTAAGTACCAAAAACAGTACAGTCAATAAAATGACGAAACTACGCTAATTTGATGAGTCAACACATGATTCACTTCGCTAATAATGATGACCCAATAATTATTGCGATTCACCTTTTCCGACCTATTAACAAACTTCATAGTGAATATATCACCTTTAATATCACATTGAAGCGTGAAGCGTGTTCATGGTCAGCAAAAGTTGCTCAGCGTTGTTCCAGCGGCATGATGATGCAGCATAAACGTGCAAGATAGGTAATTGTGGAACATATTGCTGCAAAAATATACTGCTCAACTTGCAGCGGCTTCATAAGATCGAATTTGTTCACACAGTTCTTTAGTCTCTGACAGCAATCTAAAGAGCAACCCACCAGCTACCTTATTCCAGTGAAAATAAGGTCTTAAATAACTGTGAAAGGATTGTTACGTGCGTGTATGACTAGATGTATGATCGTGGATGAGACGAAAGGAGGATAAGGATCGTCGCAGGTGGCGTTCTGTGATTTCTGCCTACACCTACACCAATGGAAGAAAGACATGTATGTGTATAAGTTGGAATATAAACAATACATTTGTTTACACAGGAATACCAAAAAGGCAACCCCAACCTAGTGGTGGAGAACGCAGACATGAACAACGTCGTGTACATGTTTCGTTGTCGCGACTCGGCGCTGACGGTGCGCGGCAAGGTCAACGGCGTGGTGCTGGACTCCTGCACCAAGTGCGCCGTCGTCTTCGATAACCTCGTGTCCAGCATCGAGTTCGTCAACTGCCAGTCGGTGCAGATGCAGGTCAGCTTACTTTTTTCTTCTAGCCTACGTCATACCCACTACTGGCTATAATAACAGCCGCTCGGGCCGATCTTTAGGTTAAACCGTGCTTGCCTAGGTTGGTCTGTGGACGCGTGAGTACCCTTACATACCGAGTTTCCTCCGTGCCTCGGAAAGCACGTTAAGCTGTTGGTCCCTGCTGTCATTTGTAGATCTTTGACAGTCAGTGACTAGGTAGTCAGTGGCCCGAAAAGTCAGCCCGAGAAGTTGTTTTATCGTATTACCCAGTACTAACTGGGTTGTGGAGGGCAGATAGGCAGTCGCTCCATGTAAAATACTGGTATTCAGCTGCATCCGGTTAGACTGGAAGCCGACCCCAACATATTTGGAAAAATGGCTAGGCAGATGATGTCAAACCCACTACTGGGCAAAAGCGTTCCCTTTCTCCTTCTAGACCTCTTTGTTGAAGGAGAAAGGGAAGGGAGTATGTAGGAAGATCCTGTGCGATCTCTGGCCATGTCATGATCAGATCGTCACACCACCTTCGCCGCGGTCAACCTCGCCGGCAATGTCCTCCCTCAGGCTTCCAGTGAGTGACGATGTTTGCCCATGTCTCCGGGTTCGGGTAACGTGGCCCTTCCACTCCTTTAAATTTTTACTCGTCCTTCATGGCTATATTTTAGGCAGGTTTTGCAATAGGAACTTTAAAAGATTGCATAAAATATGTCGTTTATAAAAATATAAAATATGTCGTATGCAACCAAGGTAAGTGAAACCGTTGCCACGGTCGCTCGCAACGTTTGGTGGCTCCCTTGAGACTAATTTATTTATTGTATGACTTTTTAAATTGTAACGACGAGAACGAAGCAATACCACTCTTAATCAAACAGTTCAATAGAACTTTGTTAAATAAATCTATGAATTCATTAGCTCTATTTGTCTTTCTTATACAAGGCGCCTTGTGTAGGGAAAAACAAGATTTTTTGTTTAAGTTCACCGGCGTTAGGGAATGCAATCTCGCGAGATCTCGTTTTCGCGAGATCTCGGCCTTTTTTAGCGAGATTGATCTCGGCCGAGAAATGGGCGAGATCTCACGAGTTTAACGAGATTGCACTCGAGCATAAAAACGTCTTATTCAAAGCGCGGCAGCGTGCGAACTGGGCTGGTTATCTGGCCAGGAAAATAAGAAACCGTTTAGCAGACGATTCTTTGGACATTTTGTGCTTCTTAAGGAGCTACTCTCAAAATAATTCGTAATAATGGCGTGTAATGTGAACTGAACAAGCCTTTCGGTATATTTTTTCTAATTAATCTCTAAGTAATTTCTAATACATCTCTGAGTAGGTATAGTTTTCTTTAATTGATAGTAACATCTTAATTTATTAGTCAACTCAACTTAGTTATTGAGTTTCATTTTAGTTTTTGACTTCTTGTTGTTCTGTTATAAAATAACTGTTTTATTATTAAAAGACTTGTTTGATATTTGAAGAGAAGACTGGTAGTTTATTTCAATTCTTATTTGATTATATACGTCAAAGTTTACTACATACATAAAAGTTTATTGAAAAAATTCGTAAAAATATGATGTTTATTTCATAATACCTATAATTCTTATTATTTTTTTCCTAATTTATTCAAATATTGTGATTATTTGCAAGGATAAACACACAAAACTGCCAATCTCGCGAGGTCTTGAAATTATATAATAATAAATAATATAGCGAGATCTCGCTGAATTGTTAGTCATACGTGAGGATTCCTTTTTTTCTGTTCTTATTAGCTGAAGTCCTCCATGTATTAAATAAATAAACTCGCGAGGTCTCGCCTTATCATCAAATGTCTCCTCCCACTCTGGGCGGAGCAGGAGGGAGTGTCAGACTTTTACTGACTAAAACCCATCCATGTTCCTTCATCGCCCTTTGTGTTCCGGGGCCACGGTATCTCTTTCGAACAGTCCCGCAGCCCCGGCAGACATCGGCCCTTGCGGACCCCTTTCTTTTTGTTGACTCTCTTTGAGGCGCGCGTGGAACACGAACGCGCCGTCGACACGGCCTGTCGTCATGAGTCGGACGGACGGCGAGCTAGCCCATAGCTCTCCGTCCACAGGCCCGCGCCTACGGTGGCCGGGGGCCACCACGTGGCCCCGTTCTCTTCCTCTCACGCTCCGCCACCTCCTTCTCTAGCATTACTGCTTCGCAGAAGGAGGTGACGGCGTCCCATTCCGTCTCGCTCCGGACCATGGATTGAACCAGGGCCGGACGCAAGAGGTCGCCGCCGCCGATCCGCTTCGACGGCACACCTCCACAGTGTGCTCCACCGTGTCCTCCGGTCGATCCTCGCAATGGTAGCACCCGGGCGTTTCCTCCCGCCCGATTCGGTGCAGGAACTTCCCGAAACAACCGTGTCCGGTGAAGACCTGCATCAGACGGAAGGTGAAGAGACGCCGTGGCGTCTCTCAAGCAACTCCTCAAAAAGACTTATCGCCACTATTGTGGCGTGCCCTACACGGGGTTGCGACAGTCGCTCTCTCCATGTCGCCATGAGATCCCTCCAGAAGTCTGTCCGCTGAGCGACAATTTGCCGCGGCAGCGGAGTTTCCCCCCGGCGGCGGCGTAGCGCCTCCGCGCGCCTTTCATGCAAGCGCGCGAGGACTATCTCCTCCAGATCCCATGGTGGACCCTTAAGAGGTACCCTTGTATCGTACTTTCAGGGGTTTGACGCCGTTTCAATTAAAGGCATTTGAAATTAAACACTGCTTCCTGATTAGTTGTGTCTTGATGTTTGAGTAATCGAGGGGCAGGTCACGACTTTGTCGTTGACTCGTACATTATTATAAAAGTATATACGTCAATTTCAGCTTATATTTACATTAATTTTACAGTAGCTAAGCACATAAAAAACTTGTGCCCTTCCCGGCTCGCCTAACGTCAACGCGAGCATGGTCGAAAAGCTTGTTCTTTCATCCAGAGCCACAGCGGTGGAAATCTTTCAACTCCCCTGTCTTACCTAGCCCCGACCCCGCACTACTCGTCACCCGCGCACCTCATACCGCCTAACGCGAGGACATTGAACGCAAAATAGTGTTCGAAAATTTATAAAACTTGTTCCAGGAAATACGTGTTTTTAAATAAGTCTTAGAAGTTTTTGAAATAAATATTTGTCATTTAGAATCTCCACTACATTTGCAAGGCTTCTATCAGGATATTTTCTTTACTTTTACAATTTATGAGTACTTTATGAACGGCCAAAGTTGAGTTAAAATTTGTGCAAAACAGTAATTTTTGGAGGCTTATACTGAATTTGTTTCTAAATTTTTTTTACTTTTTGCTTCGATAGAAGCCTAGATATAGTGCACAAGATACCTATCAGTGCAAAAAAATTTAAGATATGTGTAACAACGGCATAATCACGCACGAGCGTTTGTCAAAATTCTCGCGAAATGTATGGCGGGTTGGCCGCTCTTAAGAATCGATCGAAGAGAGATACCAGATGTTTATAAGTAGGTTTTCGAACATGCAAGCTGCTTGCTGCTTAACCTGATTTTAATAACAAGTTTCCTCAGCTACTGACTAAACTCCGATTTATCTGGACGTTTAATTACAAACCCGAAAACTAATTACTAAATATGTTTAGCCGACTTCGTGAGCACGTAACTTTGTCTGGGATAAATAATACTGTAATGTGATCAATTAACTGTTACATTACAACATTCGGGATTCGTTAGGGGTTAGACGGTTAGACCTCGAGGGAGGTGTTAGCAGAGTGATTAATTAATGTATGTATATACCCTAATACTAATCCAATAAAGGTTAGGTGTAGGTAAATTGAAAATACAATTTCACTGAAACGTAAATGTGTAATATTACAGTACGACGAGGTCGCGGCACTCGTAGTCCTCGCCGCTTTCACTTTTTATCTCCTCTATGGCTATCTGACTGTTCGTCTCCTCGACAATCGACACCATGTTCATACCCTGCCCGCGCTCGCACGGGAACATCGTCTGAGCAGGATACCTGACATCTCCAAAGTCTTGAGTGTCATAGTACTCCCTGTTCGTTTCTGGTACATCCTGTAAATGAAAACGAACTGTTAAATATTACATATGTATAGATAAAAGCAAGCTTTCATTAACAATACAAAAGCTTAACGATAAAACAGCGTAATCTTATCGAGTCGATCCCAAAATTGGGAGATATTAACATTTACAAAACCCGTGCTGATTACTCTATTCCATTTTCGCAATTTTGTGAGGATTATAAGATTGCCGCGTAATCTAACACTGTTCTCTGTTTTTATACTTACCTGCTGTCCGTTTTCGGGTTGGCTTCGTTTAACTTGTATCTGCAACTGGTGTTAATTTAATAATACACTCACCTCATAATGATATGTATACGGCTTGTAAGGGTTTTGCGCCCAGCTCAAACTGTATTCGTCGTAACGCATGTCTGTACAACTATTTCTGAAATCGCTGTCCGTGTCGGATGTTTCGTGAGGCTTGGAGTAATCACCCATTGCATCCTGCGACGCTACGTCCATTGGATGCGGATCTATGTTCAAAATCGTCAGCTTACTGTTTATGACCATATTAAGTGTTTTCTGCCAATCTTCCAACAGTTTTTTTATTCCCTCCATCTGAAAAAATAATAGATTAATCTGTCAGTACAAGATTCCGCTTTTGAGATAGAGAAAAAAGTTATTAAATGGTAAATACGAGTTACATACTTTTTTCTTCAACAATGCCTGTTTATTGGCTCTTCGTAATCTCTTCTGTTTGATGTAATGCTTAAGATAAGCGACTTTATAAACGTTGGTAACTTTGACGATCTCAACTCGACAGTCCGGCTTCGCATCTGGGTCGCTCACTGAAGAGTGGACGCTGATGTCCGGCGTGTTGGGGTCGGTCAGCGAGTGCTCTGTCTTATCCGAATGTCTCTCGGGGATCGCCATATGCTCGTACTTCAACTCCTTTAATAATTCCCCTATCAATTCGCGGTCTGAAATAAAAAATGATCTACGACCTAAGAAATTCAATAACATTTCATACCAAAAGCAAAGAAAGGGTCAGTCGAAGAGTGGTGGACGGATATAAAATTAACGGATCGTATATAAGTGAATAATGACCTTCCTCCTGCGGTGCGTCACCGTGCATGTCGACGTCGGAGTCGCAGGCGGCGGCGCCGTCCAGCGCGTGGCGCAGCGCGGAGTCGGCGGCGATGACGTCACGAACGCGCGCGCGCACTCTCCGCAGCCGCTCCGCGCCGCGCCGCAGCTGCTGCGCGCGCTCAGAGAACTCCGCGTCCCGTACGCACAGCTTCGTGTTTACTATCTGAATCTAATTACAATAACATGTATAGAAACCGCTGGTGGTCCTGATACCACAACACGAATACAGACGCAACGTCTTACTTGAAGTTGAATGTCTTCCATCTCGGTTTGTTTCTGTTTTATTCTCTCCCGGGAAGTCTTGTACATGTCTTTTATAAATTTGTATAAGTAAAGTCCCGTTGGTACATACTTGAGAAGAAAAACCGACTGCAATAACACTTAACGCGTTTAATATTGACCTTTACATCAATGTCATTGTTACTTATGAGTGAACAAGTAAACATACCACATTGATGATTGTTAGTCGTACATAGACAGAATATGTTACACTAACTACGTAGTGCGCGAACGGGACGCCGAATTGTTCCATGAGATAGTTCCATATACTGACGACAGTCCACGTATGCTCCCCGTTCTCCAGCTGATTGCTCAGCAACTGCGATCGGTGGTCCTCTTTGTGCACGATAAGGGTTCTTAAATGAAAAGCCGAGATCACCGCCCCCAATGCTATTATTAAAGTCAACATCTAAAATATTTCATACAAAAGTCTTTTGATTACACAGGGACAAACATTAAGAATACAAAATAAATACGAAAACCTAATTTTGAAAATAAAAATCTTGACACTGACATTCCGCCATGCTACCAGAAAGAATACTTATTTATCTTTAAATTCTTCGTTCAAAACACTTTAAATTCTCTATGAATTAAAAAGAATTGACATCATTGACATTATTGACAAGTTTGGTGATGAAAGAAGACACTTCTTTCAGTTTAGATTTTTGGTTATTGCATTTTCCATTAATTTGAAATTGATGTGCTGTATTCTTAAATTATTTATACTCAGGTGCTGGGCAAAGTGCCGACGGTCTCGATCGACAAAACGGACGGGTGTCAAATCTATCTGTCGCCGGAATCGCTTGACGTCGAGATCGTCAGCTCCAAGTCCTCGGAAATGAACGTGCTCGTTCCTCAGAGCAACGGAGACTACGTGAGTACAATACATCTGCAAAGCTTTCTTTCAATTACTCTAATACGTTCTGAACTGACCGATCTTGCGTGACAGTCCGAAGTATTTACGGAGCAGTCATTATGCTAAATGCTTGGCTTTTGATTTATTTCGATTAGGTCCCTTCCCTTATAGTAATAATGGAGCTTCTTTACTTATAGTATGTACTAAGCTTTCTCTTTGCAAGATGCATGGTCTTATTCATGGGCGTAGCCAGCCATGGGCTCAGGGTGGGGCAGCAGTCTAAAATAATATGTAACTAGCAAACTATACCCGCGGTCTTACCCCGGTTGATTTTTTCATACAAAAAGGTTATACCCTATAGCACCCTATGATGGGCAAGCGTCCCACCCTGCCTCATCGTGGTTACGGCCATGGTCTTATTTTTTATTTTTTTTTGTAGGATTTTGCTAGGGTGATTGTTGTTTGCCGGTTTCCATAATAATAATACTGAGTACCTAATTGTTTATTGCACAGTCGGAGCACCCGGTCCCGGAGCAGTTCAAGACGGTGCTGAACAAGGCGAAGAGCGGCATCACGACCACGCCCGTCGAGAGCACGGGCTAGACCGGCGCGCACTCGGGAACTAACCTCGTCCGGTAGCCACGCACGGTACCCATTCGAGGCGAGGCGAATCTTTATTTAAATACTTTGCACGGTCTAGTTCAACATTAGTTCACGTACCATGATTCGCCTCGAAGCATCCGCCGACGAACACGAACCACCTGTGTACCTTCAGTCGTACGAGCTACGTTCTCGAGTCCCATGTGCGGCTATTTAGTCTTGTATCGATCATCTTATTTAAGAACTGTCTTCATTTCTTGCTCATTGCGCTCGATTGTAGTATTTAACTATTATAAATCTAATACGACGTAGAAATAACTATAACTCAAGTATTTACTGGCCTTTGTGTGTAATGTAAAGATGTTCCTTACACTAACATTTGAGATTTTGACTTTGTGAAGAAGGTAACATGCTTTGTAGTACCGTTCGGTACGGGAAGTAGTTAAGTTAGCTGTAAGGTGTGTGACTGTTGAGTATCAGAAGTAAGAAAGTATTGCATTCTCGACTTTCGCTATCTCTAATAACTGTGCGATCATTAAACCCCGAAGCTTGACACGCGTGAGGTCTAATTTTCTTACTTGTATTACTTCCTTGTGATCTACCATTACATTATTTTATATCGATGTCTATCTTATGGGAAAACTCACCCAGATTTATATTTTATCCTAGGACATGCATATTTTATTTTGTGATTGTAATTATTATTTTTAAATACATTTTTTTTAATGTGAAGATCAGTGTAAATCGTATTAAAATAATTAGTAATTTGTCGACATCGTTAATTATATAAGAATTGCTATTATTTATTATATCATCCTTATTTGAAAAATATAATACTGTATTGAAAGTTTGCATTTTGTTAATTTATTTGTCGAGAGATTAAAATTATTTTTAAGATCATTGATTTTTAATTGTGTGTAGCTTTGCACGATCCCTATAATTCTAAAGGTTTAATTGTCGATATAAATACACTTTGGAAAGGCTTAAATAAAACTAGTAAAATGATCGTTACATTTTTATTCTGTTCATCATAACATGGCCCACATCGTCCATTTAAAAAAACAGTGTTCAAACGGAAAAGGCGGTCCATGCTCTTCAATAAATAAATTCAATTTAGCAGTAATCGTACAGTGGTAAACGAAACAATTTGGGCACAAACATTACACCTATATTTACAAACAAACCCAAATAACATTACGTAATAATTATGGCGTAGCAATCGTTTAGCATTACCTATGTTGTGAAATTAATAAAATTTTAAAATTATAGCAATTATTGTAATATTTTCTCAGTTTTAGAGATTTCATAACTTACAGATATCTTATAAAGTATCAGTCGAATTTCGATATTTAGTCTACTTCTAAGTACTGGCTTATAAGTAATTAAACCTGTTTAAATGCTGTTAATCGGGGTCTATGCTGGAGTTATTTGGTGAGGGTCGAGTGCACTGCCACTCGTCGCTGCCGTCGGAGCATTCTAGGAAGCCGTTGCAGACGCTTGAGGCGGGGAGGCATTCTCCCAGGGGGCACCTGAACCCCGTGCAGGTGTCCACTCTGCTGGCTCGCCTGTTCTCCGCCGCCTCGAGGTCTGCGTAGAAGTCGTCGCTGGAGTCGTGTTCTGTGGAGCTGGAGTCGTTGCCCGGCAGCGTGTAGGTGGCCATGACGCTGTCGATCCAGTCGATATAGTGGGACACCTTGGTGTACACGCCCGGGCGGTTCGCTCGTGCGCAGCCGTACCCGTTGCTGGTAACACCGTAAACGTACCATTTGTCGGATTCCTGTAAGTGGGTACAAAATATTTTATTAATTGAGTGAATGCCAGATAGTAGAGAACGCTAGAAACTCGTAGTTTACTGTTGTTATAACGAATCTGATAAAGAAGCGTAACAGTTTCCTTTCTCTACAGTTATTTTTTATATAATCAGATTTGCTTTTGTATAATTTCGGGGACTCAACGGATAAATAAGTGAGCTCTCCTGGCAGCACTTGGAAAAGTTACTTTGGTTAAAATATATCAGTAACATAATCTTGGGGAAAGGGAATCGTTTTGCAAAGTTAATAGGTTGTGGAAGTCAGACAGGCAGTTGCTCTATGCAAAATACTGTTATTTAGCTGCAGCTGGAAGTTGATCCCAATATGAATAGTCGGGAATAGGCTAGGTAGATGACGAGCAATCTTAGAGAAAGTAATAAGTACCTGGCACATGAGCGGGCCGCCGGAGTCTCCGAGACAAGCGTCCCTTCCGCCGCGCTCGTAGCCGGCGCAGAACATGTCGTCGGTGACGCGGTACAGCGGCAGCAGGCGAGTGCGCCGCCGGCACTCCGACGTCGATATTACTGGCAGTTCCACCTCTTGTAGCGTATCCGCTGGAAAGGTAAAGCGGCAGCAATATAAAAACAGGACTGGACGTAAACTGGCGAGTGAGGATGACTTCGAATTTATTTTGTCGATAGTAGTCAATATGCGTTGGTAGATTTGGCGAGGTTCCCTTAGTTAGTCTTAGCCGGCCCCATATGGTGGACCATATTTGTTTATTTAATTATGGCACTCCAACGACTTATTCACTAAAACATTCTTTGAGGTAATGTAACAATTTAACTTAAAATCTAGAGTGAATTTGCCACTTACAGGTGTGCACACTGCACAGCACTTAAGTACATTTATGCATTGATGGGGCCAGTTGGGATGTTTTACTTTCCTTTTCTGATCATACTCGAAAGGTCGCTCGGCGCTTTCATCATAGCTATGTATTGCTAGCCATACATACCCCTAGTGGTGCGTTGGGCTTTTGATTTGACAATCCCCCTGGCCCTGGTGGTACGGTGGGCAGACCCCTGTTCCTAATACTTACGGAACACACGCTCATGTTCGTAGAGCTGGCCCCAGCCCAGCACGGTGCAGTGGCGGCCGGCGGGCGGCGCGCGGCGCGGCGGCGGCAGGCAGGCGGGGCGCAGGCGCGCGGTGGGCGCCAGCGCGTGCACGCGCAGCAGCGCGATGTCGTTGCGGAACCCGCGCGGCGCGTACTTGGGGTGCAGCACGACTTGCCGCACGCGCGACACGCGCTCCCACGGCCCGCGTGGCCACGCGCCTCGTCGTAATGCGCCCAGTCGCGCCACCCAGTGCGCTTCTGTGGCTCTGTGGTTCAGAATAGAGATTTGAGTGTGAACAATCTTTCATATCCGTCGTTTAGACTGCTTATAGTGCAGTCTAAATGGTTTCGTGTAATATAGTCGTATAGCTGATTGTTTTTCTTATAAGTGGAATATAATAACAATACCAGCCTATTATCGACCCACTGCTGGGCAAAGGCCTCTTCTCAACAGAGAAGGCACGCACATTTATCACCCGACAGATAAATTAGGTTAGGTACTCCTACCGAAGCCTCTGAATACCTTATTGTACTATGCTTCCACAGACGGACCTCTGATTCATCAAAAACATCGTTATTGACAGTTTTTTTTGTCACTGCAGAGTACCTACTCGTATAACTGGGCGGTGTTTCCTTAACACCGCCCAGTCTAAGTGAAATTTAGAGCCATCTTTTCCAGGTTTGGGTGAGGCCCCTAATAAAATAAAATAAAAAGCCTTTTATTTTTTGCCAGTTAAAATAGGTACTTATATTAAAATTATAAAAAGATTACATTTGAGGCACATGGGCGGCATGAAAACCACACAATAAAGATGAAGAAGAAGTTAGCTAAGTAGTCTCGTTTTGGTAATACCCGCGATCTTTTATAGGTCAAGCCAGGTGGGTATGGCCTTTCCTTGGTAACAAAATAAGATGTTGATACTCACTGATAGAAACAATGGCTGGCCGACAGCAGCCACTGCGCGTGCACGAGCGTCCCGCCGCACTGGAAGTCTCCGTCGCGGTACAGCGCCGCCTGCCAGGGCCAGGCGCCGGCCGCCGCTCCCTCGCCGCCCACCACCCTGCCGCGGCGCACGTGCGTGTCAGTATCGTCCCTAGCCACACATATCATACACGTGCCTTATAGCACGTCTACTGATTGTTGGAATGGCGACGTACGAATAATGGTTTCCTTGATTTTTCAATCGGTGATGTGCCCATCACAGGAGATTAAAAGATCAATGATGCCGAGATTTTTAAAACCAAACGCACATTGTTGGAAAAAATATAGGTATTGGATCTTGTATCTTTATGAGTCCATTCAGGCCACCTGCCACCAACGACAGAAGGTAAGCTGCACTCAATAAGGAGATTGATCTTACAGATAGATCTTCAGTAATATCAGAGACTAGTTAAAAATGTGATTCTATTGTTTTTTATTTCTGTTGGTTATACCTGGGTTGTTGCGCGTCAGCATGCGGCCGTATACCGCAGTCGAGTCCGGTGCAGCGGACGCGGAGTGCGCGCTTGCGGGCGCATGCGGCGCGACGGAAGGAGAGGCGTGTGTCATGCGCACGCGCCTGCGCGTTGTGCCACACCTCCCAGTAACCCTCCGCGCTGGACGTGCGGCCCTCGCGGGCTTCTCGTGCCCAGCCTGCGTCCCTGAACACAACACAAAGAGAATTATTACCAACACTCTACTCTATCATGTCCACTGTCCTTATGTAGCTTACCCTTGCAAGTAAGTACCTAGAACTTGTACAATCATTCAAAACAAAAAAGTAGCTGGACTGGGCGGACATGTCTGTCGCATGCCGAACGAACTGTGGGTCCGTAAAGCTTAGGATTCGTCCCGCCCTGAAATAGTGACACGGGGTCATGGCAGACCACGAAGAAGATAGAGGGACTAACTGGATGTCTTCTTTGAGAATTGGAAAGAAGTAGCGCAGAATCGCGAACGTTGGAATGGAAGGAATGGAGGGAGGCCTTTGCCCAGCAGTGGAACAATATGGGCTAGCAATAATAATAAAAAGTAGAGCTTGATTTTTTTTTGATCTTCTACAGGACCTATAAAAACTTCATTATTAAACTCATATGTAGGTACTACTAGTTACATAGCGATCAAAATGAAATAAAAATAAAAGAAACAATATCAAAATAATATTAAGATAAATAATGGACAAAATACTGTAAACAACTGCGGGCACAAAAAAAATTGGCGCCCAACGTGGGACCTGCCGACCCACGCTCTACATGAGTTACCTACTGTTTTGCAATTTACTTAACTCCGCAAGACAGGTCTCTGGGGTGGAACCGCGGAATCTACTGAGTTTTAATGATACCTTTATTTTTATATAGGTACTTAGAAAAAAGTAGGCATTATTACTGGAAGGTCATAGCTCTGCACACTGCTCTGCCGAGGTCGGGTAGTTTGAGAGAGCTTTGCGCCTGTTCCACGACGTCCGCAAAGCTCTCCACGCACAGTCGGCCCCAAACACCACGCTTGCGCACCATCACGTAACCTGAAATTATTGGAATACAATTTACCTTTTTCAACCGAGTTTCCGCACGACCTTAGTATCAACCTATGGATAAGATTTCCAAACCAAACCATTCTAATAAATAAACATTTTTGCCAATGTATTACTAATTTACTGATCACGAATTAGATACTTATAATAATTACTTCGTGGGTTTGACCATGGTGAAAATGATAGTCGGCACATCACCAGTCAGTAGTAAAATCATCTCTAACTTTAGGAATTGAATTAGCCAATACCCATACCTTCTTCGTTATATGGAATAACTTCGGTATCCTCTAGCTGGTCTGCGAGCGCCACGCAGCTCTTTTCGTCGTCTCCGAGCGGGCAGTCGGGCGTGCCGTCGCAGACCTTAGCCATGTCCAGGCACTGTCGCGCATTGGCGCACACGTACTGTCCTTCTTTACACCACTCTGAAAATAAAACAGTTGGTAAGAATGGTATTTGCAATAAATATAGGAATTATTGACTTGGTCGTACACACAACACTCAAGCATTACTTAAAATTAGTTTCAACCAATCAAATGGCTGGAATCTTGTTTTAAGTAAGTACCTAATTAAGTAATGTTTGAGTTTTGTGTGACGATCTGTAATGCTTTGACTGTAAAATTGCAATTTCAAGATTTCGTAAGGAATCATCTTGTCCTCACGTACCACATTTATTCTCATCAGAATAGTCCCAGCAATCAACGATGCCATCACAGATCTTTGCTTGTGCGAAATCGGCTAGCAGGTAATCTGCACAAGAGCATGAACGTTCGTCCTGGCCATCCGGACAGTCTAACAAGCGGTTACAGCGAGACGTTAGTGGAAGACACAAACCGCTTGGGCAACGGAACGATGTGGTGTTGTCACACTCTTCTGAAAATAATACGCATTTAGTAAGGGAAAATTTAAGTAATGTGTAACTTAGGTATGTAACATCTGTATCTTCATGTTGCTTACCTTCTTTAATAATTTCTTTGATAAAGTTGCTGACATTTTCTTTCTCCTTGTTTGGTTTGGTTCCATGGGGTTTATTATAATTCTTTTCTGGTACATCAAAACTGTTTCCTTCTGGTTTAGATGGAGGATTCTTATTGTACGTTTTTGTTAGGATTTTAAAACCCGCTTGGTTCAGCGTGTAGCTAGATGGTATCGCTTTTGTTGAAATTACACCGCCAGGTGCTCGAAATAAAGTATTGTTATTAGAATCTGATATTGTAGCGAGACTTGCGAGTTGTTTTAGCTTGTCAATAGTCAGTGTATTCGTTTGATTAATAGGTATTTCTAAAACAATATCTGGTTCTAAAGCCAATTCATACGCAGGAAGGGTTTGAGTTTTATTTGCTCGTTTACTACTCACACTTCCAGTCACATGATATGATACTCTGTATGTTCCTTCAGGGACGGTGGTAGTATTTAATACTTCCATATTTTTTAATGCCTCGGTATTAACGCTTGAAAATTTTAAGTCATCGCTTGATTTTGGAAATCTATTGCTTGTTGGAAAGTTACCAGGTGCGTTATCTTGTATGCTTTCAGGCACTGTTGTTAACCTTAACTGATCTTGAAGTTCCCTTTCAGGTAAAACCTCTGCACTACCCGTATCGCTGTAATTAATTTCATGACTTTGATAGTAATTTTCGGTACTCAAATCATCAATTATCTTTTGCGTTTCAGGGTCGTTACGAAAAAAACTACGTAAATTCTCTTTCGTTGGTTGGGACTCTTGGATTTTGATTTTAGGTCTGGGTCGAAGTGGTCGGTTCATACCAAGATTAGACTTTGCAGGTAACAGAGTAATAACACCAGCTGTCGTTATCTCTAACTCATCATCGGGCACAACCTCAACAGATCCAGTCATTTTGTTATGATTATGCCGTTCTTCAACTTCCATATCGTTTAAAGCGTCTTCAGATCTTGACGGTGTATTTTGAGTATATTTTTTAATAATATCTGTTAAATTACGAAATATTGAAACCTTTCCAGGAAACTTAGGAGTTGTATTAGGAAAAACATCGTCGTTCTTCGTGATAATTGCTTGTAATGTGTCATTATAATATTTTTCCGGAGAATTTTTGCTGAACGTGTCATTTTCATTGGTCGAAGTGTTCACTAATTCCCAAGTGAGATGCGGTGCACCAGTACTTGGTATGATAGAAACTTTATTATTGGGTCGTCTTGTTGAATTTTCTTTCGTTGTTTCATTTTGTGGATGTTCTGTTGTTTTATATGTTGTATTCACTACTTCTAACTTTGGAGTTGTGGAAACGGTACTACTTGCTGGAGCTTTAGTGGTAACGGTTATAGGGGTACTGGCACTAGTTGTAGTACTTGTGGTAGTAGTGGAGCTGCTTACGGATTTAGGAGTAGATGTAGAGGATGTAGTAGTGGTGCTTGTACTAGTAGTGGTGTTGTGCTTTTTCAGTATTGAAGCACCGTCAAAAGAAAGTTGTTCAGTGTCGTTATCTGTGCCATCAGCTTGAAGCACGTTTATGCTGACACTTGTTTGTTTATCCTTGGGAGGACGTTCCACTGGTTTTCCATCATCTTCATCAGTATAGTCCATTTCATCTACTACTTCAACGACTCCACTTATTTTATCTACAGGGATAGGATGCGGCTTTGGGTAATTAGATCCCAAAGTTTCCATATTCTTTAAAGGTGGTGCATATGTTGGTAATGTAAAACTCGTGTATATAGGACTTGGCACGTAAACATCAGCTGCTAAATCGGAATCTACGTTGTGCAGGCCTATAGGTTTGATTGTCGATCTATCCCTGAGTTTTACCGGTGGCATAGGTGTCAATAAACTTTCTAATATTGAAACATCATCTACGACTTCTGCTACTCCCATTCTGTCTTCAGCATTCAGATCACTGGTAATTTCTACAGAAACTGGGGTAGATTCGCTTGTTCGTTCATAATAGGGTTGTGTTATTGGTCGCCAGGGTTCGTTATCAATAACATGTGGGACGGTAAATAATGTATCTATTTTGGGCAAATCTTTATAATGATTTTCATTTGTTAATAGATCAAGTAGGATTTGAGATACATTACTGGCGGTGGTGCTTGCTTGAGCTGTAGTTGACGGCGTAGCTTTAGTCGAAGTTGTGGTGCTGGTGGAAGTTACTGGAGCTCTTGTAGTATTCTCGGTGCCTTTTTTTGGTGTCGGTTCTGTCCTTGTCTTAACATTGAGAGTAGATGTTATGGTAAATGGTCGAGTCTTTGGTGTGCTTGTGGGAACTCTCTTTGTTGTAGTGGTCCTTACAGTCAGTCTAGTAGGAGGTGTTTTAGTAGTTGTTGTAGTTTTAACAACTGCTGGTTTATGACTTACCTTATCGTCATGACGTATTGGACTAGAACTTAACTTTTTATTTTCCGTTATATCTGCTTCAGTTTTAGTGATTTGAAACGATCCTTGTACTACTGGAATATTTTCTGTGTCAATATCAGGTTCATCTGGATCTTTCTTTTGATTTGGTTTTACTGTAGTTTTACGCACGACACCAACTCTCGTCTGAAGATTTTTGTCAATTCCAGTTGGCGGGGGTGACCCTTTTGTATTGCTCATTGTCATGCTCTCATTCATAGCTTCTTTCACATAAGATTCTGAATGATATGTGTGCTCTAGATCTCTCTTTATTACTATACTAGATGTGTCTACTTTTATACTCTGCCCAATCGCTGGATGTTTAGAATTTAAATCTTGAATCAAAGTATTCTTAAGAGTTTCTTCGATGTTTGAAATAGAGCTGAAATCAAAGATTATGATATATGATATTATGTTGGCTCAGTTGGCTGCTTAGCAAATAGAAGGCAAAGTTTGAGTGACAATCGTTTAGATAATTACCTGGGTATTTTTCTCCTATCGAGGTACAATCTAAAGTGTACGTCTAGTCTCCGGTCCCCAAAGCCAGTGACGAGTGCTCCGGTGAAGGCTTGTCGCAGCGGCGAGGGCGCGGCGAACACTTGTCGCAGAGCCACGCTGTAGCGCCGCGCACGCTCCCGGTACGAGGGGCTGCCGGGCACGCCGCCGTACACGTCCCCTCGCATCACCCGGAACGTGCCCTCGAACGATATTATTGCTGCAAAATAGATTATGAGCGTGACATTTGGTTCAAAGCTCATAATTGTATTTTGTTAAAATAGTCCTAAGCGGTTTTCCGATGTGCTTCCGGAATTAATATTATTAATAAATATTAACACGAAAAAAGTAAACCAAAAATTTGACGACACGTTGTTGACGCAATTGGGCATGTTTTCTACGCATTTTTCCTTTATAAAGGTCAAGTTGAGCATTGAGCCTGGCGGCGTTAGCATGAAATAGTTACCCTATTACACAATAATAATGTAAGAACATAGTAACCCACTTCCCTTAGTCGTTTCCCACAATTTACATGTAAGTTTTTCTATTTTTCATTTCCAGTTGAGTGGGTTTGTTCCTTGTTACACTCCACAAGCTGACATGAAGAAAGCTTATATTCTTTGCGCATAAATAAGTAGATTTAGGTTTGCTATTTTACTCGTAAACCAATGAAGACTGAATATAATTGTACAAAAATACGAATGGAAGAGAAGTCTCAAGTGTTTTTCAGCAAATATTCAGCTCGAAAACTTGGTAGCTTTAAAGTTCACATACTGAAAATGCTTGCTAGGAAACCCTTTGGGTTCTCCTATGACTATACAAGAAAAATATATGTAGCTGGCACGGCAAAAAGTCAATAAATCTTTTATAGACAGCTACATGAGTAAATGAGTGATGTATGTGAGGCCCGAGTCAACTTTTTCCATCACGTAGAATTGACTTTCGGAATGCTTTATATACCTAACACCTACCTTCTCGGAAGTTTATTTATTAACATTGAGATTTTAATATATCCACATTTTAACATTTTGTTACGTTCGTGACCTTTCACCGGTTACGCTAATGAAAAATCGTGTCATTATTAATTCATACAATTGTCAGAGTTATACTCAATATTGTGTTATGTTATGATTTTTTAAGGCATATATACAGGATGAAGAAGAATCGGGTTGGTGTTTGTTTAAAGCTTGTTTACTAATGATCAAGCAGGGCTGTCGTTTTCAAACATTTATGGGTAAACTTATATCTATGGACCAAGTCTGAAATAAATGAATTTATTTATTATTATACTGTCACTTACGGAATATCTTTCGTGACTGTTCTTTATTTTGAGCTCCCGATATCCCGTAAGTGACAGTATAAGTTTGGTTAGGAACCGTGAAAGCTTAAAACAGTATTGGGGGTGATACTTACGTTCCCCGTTGTCAGGCCTAAGGGCTCCCATGTAGAAGGCAAGCGCCGCTACGGCCAGCACAGCGACCGCTGCCAGCAGGGCTCCACCGACCAGCGCCGCCGAGCACAGCCCGCCGCTGCGGGTGCTGCTACTGCTGACGCCCGCACGGGGATACCCTCCGCCCGCGAAGCGATACTCGCTCTGCAGGCAAAGAAACATTCAATAAATTTACGTTATCTAACATCACGCCTGTTATCTCCAAAGGATTAGGCAGAGGTGTACCTAATAGTACACCCACATCACCAGTTTTGTTTCATCATCATCGTCATCATCAATGACGTCCACTGCTGGACATGGCCTCCCACAAGTGTCGCCACATTGAACGGTCCCGAGTGCGACTCGCATCCAGCGGATTCCCGCAACCGTAACCAGGTCATCGGTCCACATAGGACTTTGAACGTAAAGAAAACTGTGTTTCTTTACGTTCAAAAAAAAAGAACATAAAATTCGTATCTACTTAGGTAAGTAATTAGCAAGTCCTGAAGGGAGCAGGCTAATAAACCCTTTAAATTCACGTCACATTTCCCTCACTAGGATACGGAGTTGTGGGTATGATAATAAATTACCCGTACGTGCGGACCCGAAAACAAATACGCACGGCATCTATATCGCTAGGTACTATCGAGGACACTCCCGCCTGATCACCACTAAGCTAATTTTTGCTTGCACTCGCAACACAGAAACGCTCTCTAGCCCCGCCCGGCGGCGCCCCGTTGACTTTGTATAGAAATAATGAATGAAAAGATACCGAATCGGCCGAGTGCACTGACGACGCACGCCAAACGAGAGTTATTGTTATTTTGCGCGCCAAAGTTGACGCTTCCTAATAGGCCCAAATTTAAGGGGGCATGGCTCGGCGCCTCCGCATGATTTAAGCGAAAAAAATATTAAACTGGTCAGGCGGAAAAGACCCCGATAGTACATCGTACAAAGCCCCTTTTGTGTTTTGTGAAAAATATCTGTAAAGCTCTACAAATGTCTGGAGCGTAGTGTTGATTCAGCAAGCATTTCCGTATTTTCAACGTACGGTACGTTCCTTACATAGAATCAACAACATTTTATCATAAGTAGGTACATTCATAAGTTAAAATAAGTTGTATTCCAGAACACAATAAGTAAATTCTGCAAAAGTGTGCATTTTATATTAAGAATAAAAAAAAAAAAAAAACTGACTTATTATTAACATGCTGTATGGCAACATGAAGTAGTTACAAGTTCTTGTTCCACCCAATTATATTGGAGTACTTAGGTATTGTAAAAGCAAGGGGTCTCATCGATCCGTCCATGCCAATTTATTTCCTCCGTAACGCCTACTCGTACAAGCCGGTATGAAGAAAACATTGCTTATACTTTTTAATATTTTCTTTGAAACAATTTACATAATATCATCACGCCAACTATAGTTATCACTTATGGTAATCAGGGCACTAAGTATATAGGCGTGGGCCATCCGACCTCCCGAACTGTTTTTGTATCAACCAAGGCGTGATACAATTTTTTTTCCGTTGACAGCTTATTTTTTGACAAGACCCTCAAGGTTTGTAGGTTCTGCTACTTAGTTTGTTAAAAAATTGATATCATCAATTATTATTTTATGTCGTGTCTTTGTTTTGTTATAAAAACAAAGGTTATCATCATACGTTTAAAACTTCACAGTACTTTGTTAGGTGGAAAAAAATACATAACTATGCTTATTGCTAAAACTTTTGTTTAAATAGGTACATATTTTTGTATATTCTACTAAAAGTAGCTATTACTGTAGACGGTATCATTGTCTGTACAATGTCCGCCAAAATTCAAAGGGAAGTGTTTTTAGATGTTGCGAATTCGCGATGATTACAGTGCTGATGAACGATGGGAACGTGGACAGTGCATGGGAACCGCCTGCGGTGGGCCATCCATCTCCACCCCGCCTCTTGCTTCACCTGTCACTTCGCGCCGTTAATCATCCTTCTACAAAACCACATCCAAACGCTTGGGAATTCTGTTTTGGGGACACGAAACAAATTGCGTGGCTGGGACACCCGAATTAAGATTTAATTCCCTGTAGCTTGCACTCCCATATCGATAATATTAATTTTAAAAAGTTGAGTTGAGCCTCGATACAAAAAGCATCTACAGGCAGGTCCCACCGAGATTTGAACTCGGATCGTTGGATTCAAAGTCCAAAGTGCTAACCATTACACCATGGGACCGCGACACTAAACTGCCGAAATGTTCAATGTGTAGGGTTAGAATGCCGATTGCCAAGTATCTACCAACCTATCTACTTCTGCGTATTGTTTATGATATCATTATGTTCATGAAGGTTTTTACCAAAAAATTTCTGACTATAATACGTACCTCATCATTTTAAAGACCGAGTCAAGAATTACAATGAACCAAAAATGTTAACCGACCGTTTTTGAGCCGGATAATTATTATACCGTGAAAAGGACTGTGATTATAAAACGCTTGACATATTTAAAAACCCAAAAATGACGAAAGCCTTCGTCGTAAAGAATATTGGAGTAGATATCTTTCACATTTTTCTAAAAAACAACATTTTATGAGTCCTTATTACGTCGTCGCTCAACCTACTTATTTAATTATGTAAGTAGTAGGTACTAGCTTATTTGGAAACACGCTACACGTGAAAATATTTAGTTATAAAAATAGGTATCATTATTAAAACACAACATAAGTTTTACCACAATGAAAACATTAACAAAGACTTAAAAACATTAAAAACTCTATACTGAAAACAAACCTTGTTTGTATTAGTACGACCCAGATACCCATTATTACCTTACTCTTACTTACTTAACCTTACCTTTAAGGCTGATGCTCCAGGGTAGCCAGAGAAGTTCAAATTTTCTTCGTTTTTTGCAATTTGCAGGCCAGTGCTAGGTTGTGTGTTAATTAAAATATTGTTCGCGATTGTAAGGCGTATGTAGTTACAAACCCCCCAGTTCGTAAAGGTCTAGCAATGACTTTGACCTTGAAATAGTCGTTCCTCGACCTTTATGAACTTGGAGGGTTGTATTGATGATTATGATGATTATAATTTTGTAACTACATACGTTTTACAATCGCGAACAATATTTTAATCAACATACAACCTAGCACTGGCCTGCAAATTGCAAAAAAAACGTAAGACAATTTGAATTTCGCGGGCTACCCTGACGCTTTCACCTTAAAAAGAAACCAAATGAATACTGAATTAAATGATGTAACACTTCATATTACTGCTGCCTAACTTCATCAAGAAGCTTGATATAGGTAGATACCAACGAAATAAAATTCAGCGGAGGGCCAACATCCGCCATATTGTAAATTGTGGCTCGTCTTAAACGAAGCTAATGAGAGCTTTGAACCTTACCAAACTGCATTATTACGTCCCTCAGTAAACTACCCGCCAGTAATTAAATATACTTTTTGGTTCCTACATTGATTAATTTACAGTTAGTTATTTTAAGTGGAAAGCAATTTCGTTTGACGTTTTTTGTGGTATGGCGCGTTCGATAATGATTTGTCGGTTGTCATTATTGTTTGTTTTTCGATGATATTACCTAATTCTTAATAGACTTTAGAACCTACAGAAAGAATTGCCCTGGATGTCTTTGATTAACAAAGTATCATCATCTGCCTAGCCTTTTCCCAACTATGTTGGGGTCGGGTTCCAGTCTAACCGGATGCAGCTGAATGTCAGTATTTTATATGGAGCGACTGCCTATCTGACCTCCACAACCCAGTTAATACTGGGTAATACGATACCACTTGGTAAGACTTAATTAACAAAGTATATGGACACAATAATTATGAATACTATTACTTTCTGTTTATTTCGAGTAAATTATTAATTTACCTATTTATTAGACTGATTTTAACTTGTTATGTAAAAATTAATCGGGGTGAGCTGCAAAAACTTAGGTCCCACCGAGATTTGAACTCGGATCGCTGGATTCAGAGTCCAGAGTGCTAACCATTACACCATGGGACCACTGACAGGAAGTTTTGAAACATTAGATGGCTATCTTAAAAGTAGAGCTTTTTAAGTAGGTACTGTAATCGATACTTTCACTAATGATTCATACGTACATAATTATGCTTGATGTTTCCAATGTATATTCATGAAACCGGATGCATAATATTCAAAACCATTACACTACTTCTACCTATTTTATATGTGAATCTATCTGTCTACTAAGCACTTAACTTTACGCAAAAATTATTGTTGGGAAACAACTTTTTTTTTTGGGGTAAAAAATCATGTTTTGTGGTAGAACTCAATGTAACACACTCAAAACATTGTGCTGATGGATGGATTGAATAGTACGGGGGTCGTGGAGGTGTTTTAAATCTTTTATTAAAAACCTGTATTTAAAAAAAAAACTTGTCATAAAGTTGGAACTTTGACCCCCAATATCTCCGTAACTAGAAGGTTCCCAGGTATGGTATTGAACAAAAAAATGTTTGCACTGACGGGAAAAACAAGTGCCTTTCGGCTTCGTTAAGAGGTGTTTTACAACCTTTATTATATTTATGATGGGTTTTTGGGTTTATGAAATTTATTCGATAATTTATTAAAGCTACAAGTAGGGTAAATGGTCTTCCATTCTTAGTATGATGAATTGCGAAACTTATCGCTAATATAACTGGCTATATACTATAACAATGCAAATAAGTGCGGACCCTTGTGTATTGAATGCACGCCACTGACACGCTGACCGTGGTCTCAATCTTCTAACGCGACGCTAATGACTATGATGAACCGGGGGCAGATTCATTTATAACATGAGAATACGCTGGTTTCAGCCCATAGTTGGAGTTTACTCGACTTTTACGTATTTAATTTTATTAACTCTTTCTATCTGCAAACTTTAGATTAGGTACTTCTATTGCACACTTTTTAATAACAATTTCTAAAATAAATGTCGGCAAAACTAAGTTTCAGGAGAAGTTAAACCATTCTTAGATAAATCTAAATGTTTTTGTCTAATAAGTACCTAGGTAGGTAGATAATTGTTTTATCAGCTAAGTAAGCAATAAGTATTAGGTAAACTTTTCTATTTGGTCGGCGCCCAAATTTTTTGTCCGCGGTACCGCTCGCACAGAAAATTTATTGATCGGTCTCAATTCCAACGAATGCAGTTGCGTACTTACTTGCAAACGTTGGATTATGCTTAGGTAGGTACGGTACATCGGCATTCAAAGGGATACCGAAACTGCTCTATTCAGCAGGTAGTAAGGTTCAAGGATGACGACGTAACTGAAATTCAGTGGCCTAAAATAGAGTACTTTGTTTAGTACCTACTTACGTCAGAGATATGCCAAAGAAAACTGAGCTTGATTTCCCAACCTTATGCGATTAATTTAAGAAACCAGTACCTCTACATAATTGTATTGATAATTGCTACCAAGATGTAGTAATATGTATATGGAGAAAAAATAAATTGGGCAATTTCGTGCTATACATAGGTTACATACATGGTACGTTAGGGTACCTTATAGGTATGTATTTACCGATCGATGTTTGATAAATACTTATATGAACAACATCAATAAAAAATAATGATCCTAGTGGTCCAGTGTGTGTACTCGGTGAGGGGAAATAATCATACCACCTACGCGTAGGCATAGGCTTTGCGTAACGAAACGAAAATAAGGTTTTATAACATTTGATTGATCCGAATAACCAGAACAGGTAAGTAAATGATAAATATGTTTCTGATCAAAATTATTTACCTTATAAGAAATGAAGGTATATTGCTGTTCCATATAAGAAAATCAATGTTCAGAAAACAATATTAATTTTGTCCAATTAATTATGTTAATTAATATTTGCTCTCAGTTTGATGTAGGTAAAGCTACAGAATGACATAACTTCCCAAAAAAGACGTACGTCATTAAAATAATGATTACCGTTTTGTAGCGTTGTATGTAGGTATCTAATTGAACAATCCGCCTCGTGTCTCTCATTAGGATCTAATCAGTACCAAGTTACCGACGCTACAGATACTCCACTCAATTGGTACTCAGATTAATGGCTTGCTCTCAAAGGCTTTATTTGCATCTACTAACTACAAATATACTAGACAATTAGATTGACATGCATGGCATGGTTGATATGTAAACAACTACAATACTTTGAAACTTTCTCAAGTTATTATGTCTTGTGTCCTGGGACTGTAGCTTTGTTTTTTTTTTGTATTTTTGACATTCAAAAGTTAATGGTCTAATTGAAATAAATGCTTTGAGTTTGAGTTTGAGATATATATCATTCTTACATTTGCAACCACTTAGACACTTTGGGGACACTGCAAATAGGTGATGAGATGGTGATGTTGGTACATCGTAAAATAATCCAATTTACACACTTATAAGAGGCAAAATATTGGCGGTCTCATCTTTTGTAAGTAGGTATATTCCTCTTTGCGTTGTCCCTTGAGGTATATCTATATTTCTCATAAATGCCACTTGAAGTCGTTCCGGTTTACGGTCAACAAGACATGGAAATCAATAACTCAATACCAGACTTTCTCGTATATCACCCGTTTGAAATATAGAAATACACACATTCTGAAATATGGCAAATTTTGTTCGTTATATACCATGAATAATCCATGAATTTCTGGCGTTGTCGTCACCTGAGGAGGGTTATTACTTGTAACTTACGATCGGATAATAATTAACGTCTGTGAAGATGCGCATAACACTGTACCCTTGTACATAACAGGTATCGTAGTGGTCGACCTTGCCACTCGGCCTCATCCCAGTTCTCCATAGTTGCTCCTGCATACGCTAATTAGACTGTATTTGTTGTTCATTGATCCCTTTGTAAGAGATGTGTAAATAGAACTCTAGGTTAACGACGGTAGAACCTTTCAATACTTATGAACATATTTTATGTCGGATAGGCGTGCTAATTTTGCCCGATTATACAAAGTTTTTTCAGGCTTCTAGCAGTTGCTAAAATATTTTTTGTGTAGGGTGGAAGACTATTACATACGAACAATGTATAATATCTGACTTATTGAATTTACTCCATAAGATATAGAAACAGATCATGTTTTGATAACTTGTTCAACACCTTCAATAGATACACGTTACACATAATGTTAGCTTTGCTTGCCTACCTCGGAAAAGCGTGACCAACACGAACATACACATACAGCGATTTTTCGTCAATTAATAATATGTTTGTTTGTAATAATTGGTGTGCAAGGCTCCCCTGTACGTGCTGTAGGTCATGGGTGAGCAATAATAGTATAAACGCGGGAACCAATTGTCCGTCATGGTTACTTCGAAGTTTTCGTGTTCAGTTTCATGATATCCGCTGCAATGACATAATCATCGAGTAATTAATAATAGCTGCTCACAATTAAATACCAGTTATGGTGTAGAGTAGTATTGTAAATGGCTTACTTAATGAGTAATTTGATAATTATTGTAAGTAAAGGAACGAGGAAATACGTCTATATATGAAATATAAAACACAGAACTGCGAGATATTTAACTCAATACGTCGGTTGTGCGGTACCTATATGTTTCTATACTTTTATGTAAATTGAGAACATGTAAATAAAAACATGTCAAAACGAGACGAAATTTCTGAAGAATATCTAATTATACCTACACATAAAGATGTAGAAAGGCTGCTCAACGTTAAAAAATAATGACACCCTTATTGAAGGTGCACAATTCTCAAAATTCCCTTATCACCTGAAAATAATTTTGGAACAGGAAAAATTAACCATTTTGAACAATAGTTAAGTAGGTACTATATTATTAAGTACATTTTATATTGTTTATTTCACAGCAAACTTTAAAAAAGTAAAACACGAGAAAAAAAAGAAAAATCGAGTTACTTAATTTCAACTTTGAGCAGCCGAGAAGTCACGGCTCATAGTTAGTCGCAGTAATAACTTTTATCACTGACACGGCTAGTCACGTTAGATTGTCCTAGTTGATGTTTTTAATTTATCTAATTTTCCTTATTCGAATGTCTTCAAGCTTGAAGAGTCCACGAAGTCATTGTCAACCTTCCTCAGCAGATTACACGTAATAACTCCTATTATTTATAACTGCTTATTGTATTTAATAAGTACAGGAAGATTTTTTGTTTGAAAACCTTCGTGTTTGCGAACTTGTAGCGTAATAAGTTTAATGGTCTTCGAGTTACTGTTTTGTTAGTAAAACATGTTCCTAAAATCGGAATTTGAAATCCAAAGTTCTTATAAAAAGCAGGATGTACGCGGACATTCGTGTGTTTCACTTTAAACAACAATTTTTTAAGTGTATCGTTTCTTACATAAAATTGTAGGTAGAGGGTGGTACAGCTAAGATTTTATAATCGTCTAGTGAAATAAACGTAAACGCGGGAAGATGAAAACGTTATGATTAAAATTAATTGCTGCCGTACAAAAACAAATCACGACTGCCAACTTGTCTATGGGAAGAAAATGAGTCACTGGCCTGTTTGTCTATGGTCTCAACGGACGCGTAGCAAGCAATTAGCATGGCTCTCTTAGAGGCAAGGTAGGACTGATAGAACTGACAAAAAACCTTGACATGCGAACATGTAAACGCTACTAATAACTTACGAAAAAATTCATGAACATAACTGACGGGCTTTGAACTGTATCAAGGTTGAAGTGAAGCTGTGATGTGTAGCGAATACCTTGCGTGAGTGCCTCGCCGAAATATTTGAATGTGTTCTAAACCATAAGCTCAATGAGCTTCATATTCATTCTTCAATAGCGTTTGTCCGCGGCTTCGCTCGGCTTATGGTTTTCCAACAGGAACGTTTTGAATATACCAAGCCTATAACATTCGGGGATAATGTCGTTTCCGATCATCAGTTCCGAGGATTAGATACCCCCTTCATCCTACAAACTTTGCCGCTTTTATATTAGTACAGGTTATCAATATCAGTAATATCGAGATATTGATAATGATGAGGAAATTGTCTGTGCCAAGATGAGGCTACACTCAAGAGTTTCTTCTCTATCTCAAACGACTTAGTTTCTTTCGCTTCTCGTTGAAATTTTTCTGTTGTGTCCTTATTGGCTGTTCATGGCTTTGAAAGCGGCGTTCATTAGGGGCCAATACTGTGCAAAATGGTAGACTTCTTAGAAATGCCGGCGCCCGCGGCCGACTATTGTCAAATAATGAAGTTTGTTGTCGAGAGGAATTTAGCTTCGTTCTATCTTGAAAAGCAGTCGCGTAAACTGCGTATTGAAAGACGCCTTCTTTATAACAAATACTGCAGTTCGGCATCAATTTAGAAAAATGTATCTCCTTAACAAACATTGAATAATCTCTCAAATATATCTAAAACAAAAACAATCACAATTTTTGTCATAATTTTGGGCAAGTACTCTAGCAACTATGGAAATGAAATCTAGCAAATATGAAGAGTTGATATTTCCACGATCAGTTAGATATGGAAAATGGGCTAAGATGAAGGAAGTCAGTGGCTTTGTTGTGGTAATCCATATAGTTCAGAACGTTAACATTCCTCGCCGCAATCTTATTGCTCGTTGGCCACTGTTACTGTAGAACTCGTCGAAGCTTGGCCAAGCGGAGTATAGGTATTGTCAATAATATAGTGGAAAAAGCAAAGCTTGCACTAAGGTATACAAGATCTTGTACCTATATCATCTTAGAGTTTGCTGATGGTGTTCTAAGTGAATATTCTAAAAAACATAAAACAAAGAAGTTGTATAGATTTTGAACTTTCACAATAGATGTTTATCAAGTTTTATCATATTGTCAGGTGTGTTATTGTGTCTTATACGCATTCCTTACATCTATGGGTGTAATGATGAAGGAACGTGGCCATAAAGTGAGGAATGCACAGCGAAGCGTCGCAGATCGTACTCTTCGGCTACGATAACACTCGATTGGCGTAATGACGAGTTGATTCCAGCTCGCTCGCGGCATTCCGCCACCGCCGCGCGACGCCCGCAACCTCCACATCCTATCATTCCACTTTTATGGACATCAAGACGTAACTATATAAATCTTGTGTTTGTCATCACCTTGATCGATTTTGTACCATCCGACTAGTTGTGTGTAATCATGTAAAAGAATGTCGTCTAGCGGTAAGTGATGCTTTTCTTGTAGGTATGTGTCATACTTGCAGGAATTTCACGGGCTCATTGTGAATTAACTTGAGGTCAACATTATTCATTATTGGTTGATAATGAACGGTAAGAATAGATAAAAGTCTGGACTTAAGGAGTAGGTACACTGCCGCCAAATCTGAATATAGCTACTTTCGTCAGTTATGCGGTTTTAACTTAAGCCGAAGCGAAGCGAAGTTATAATTATTTCAATTTACAGTAGATCTCTACTGACGCGTTTTTGTAAAGTGATGTACAAATATTGTCAACATGATTGCCGTGGATTGGATTACGCGACCGAATTAATTTAATTGTTCCACATATTTCATATTCAGGAGTGACCTGTAAACATGGCGCTAGTTAATATTGGTTATTGTGTCCGAAGGCCGAGCCTGAACCAACTCAATATTATGATTACAAACGCGGAGCCACTTTATGTAGAACTTGGTTGGGAATATACATATGTATACCACAGTACAAGTCGCCAAAGTTTCCGGTAATATGAAACTGAGTGAACATCATGAATTTATGAAGGCCAGTTATTTAAGTACCTAAGTAATCATTTTAAGTTTTAAATTATACGTATAGGTACGTTTTCTCTTCCTCTAACTTTTCCCAAACATAGCTGTCGAGTTTTGACTGTCTTAACATTTCAGAAGTTTTTTTTTTTTGTTAGAGAGCAATAATTACAGGAAAATGACGTAGCTTTCCTTAATTAAGGGTGATGGTGAAAATAGTTGTAATTGTTGTTGTTGTCGACCGTGACTAGGTAAGTAAAGTACTAATAAGTAAGTAAGTAGGTAAGTACTGTACGTATTTGACAGAAAATCAATATGTTGCCGAGATTTTGGTCGAACAGCTATATATATATCCTATAGTAATAATATGAATCATCATCATCATCATCATCATTTCAGCCGAAAGACGTCCACTGCTGGACATAGGCCTCCCCCAAGTGTCGCCACATTGACCGGTCCCGTGCGACTCGCATCCAGCGGATTCCCGCAACCTTCACCAGGTCATCGGTCCACCTAGTGCCTTCCAACGCAACGTCTTCCGGTTCGCGGTCGCCACTCCAGAACTTTTCGGCCCCATCGGCCATCCGTTCTGCGAGCAATGTGCCCTGCCCACTGCCACTTAAGTTTGGCAATTCTTCGGGCTACGTCGGTGACCCTGGTTCTCTTGCGGATGTCTTCATTTCTGATTCGATCACGCAAGGAAACTCCGAGCATAGCCCTCTCCATTGCCCTTTGGGTGACTTTAAGCCTTCTGATGAGGCCCATTGTGAGCGCCCACGTTCCGGTCCCGTATGTAATCACTGGCAACACACACTGGTCATAGACTTTCGTCTTGAGACACTGTGGTAAGTTGGACGAGAAGATACCGCGCAACCTCCCGAACGCTGCCCAGCCGAGTCGGATTCGACGATTGACCTCTTTCTCGAAGTTAGACCTACCTAACTGGACCGTTTGTCCCAGGTACACATTTAATCGTCTACAACTTCGAGCGTAGAGTCTCCGATCTTGATAGGAATGGGTGTGACATGGGCATTCAACATGACTTTGGTTTTGTCCATGTTCATTTTAAGACCTACTCTTCCGGAAACTCTACTGAGGTCATCGAGCATTGTGCTGAGGTCCTCCATGGTTTCAGCCATGACCACTATATCGTCGGCAAACCGAAGGTGGGTGATGTACTCGCCATTGACGTTAATGCCTAGCCCTCTCCAGTCCAGAACCTTGAAGACATCCTCCAGTGCAGCGGTGAACAGTTTCGGAGATATGACGTCTCCCTGTCTCACACCTCGCTGCAGGAGGATAGGTTCCGAGGCTTGGTCCTGAAGTCGGACTGACATGGTGGCGTTTTTGTACAAACACTTCAACACCTCGATGTACCGATAGTCGATTTGGCACCGTTGGAGAGACTGCAGTACAGCCCAGGTCTCGATCGAATCGAAGGCTTTCTCGTAGTCCACAAACGCTAAACAGAAGGGTAGGTTATACTCTTCGGTCTTCTGTATAACCTGCCGCAGCGTATGTATGTGGTCCACGGTGTGGTCGGCCTTTCCGGAAACCGGCTTGTTCGAGAGGCTGGAAATCGTCAAACCTGCGCGCGAGACGATTCGTGATGACTCTTGAAAACAACTTGTAGACATGGCTTAGAAGTGAGATGGGCCTATAATTCTTCAACCGGGCATTGTCACCCTTCTTGAAGAAGAGTACCACCACACCCCTGCACCATGCCTGTGGCGTTTTTCCCTCAAGTATGACGGAATTAAACAGCTTCTGAAGGGCCTTAAGTACCGGTTTTCCACCCGCCTTCAGGAGTTCGGCCGTAATTCCGTCATCACCCGGTGCCTTGTTGTTTTTGAGCTGCTTCAGAGCCATCCTAATCTCGTACAGGCTGACGTCCGGGATGTCTTCGGTATAGTGTCGGGTCAGTCTAGCTCTTGGGTCGTTTGCTAGATCTACGACGGGTTGACTGGTTGACGTGTACAACTGTCCATAGAAGCTCTCGATCTCCCTCAGAAGCTCCGGTTTGGCGGATAAGATCCTACCATCGTCGGTCTTCAGTTTCGTGAGCTGGCTTTGCCCAATAGCCAGATCTCTTGCAAATACCTTGGAGCCTTTATTCCGCTCAATCGCGTCTTTAATACGCTCGGTATTAAAGCGACGGAAGTCGCTCTTCAAGGATTTAGAGATCCGTCTATTGAGCTGCCGGTATTTACACGCCTCGTCTGAAAACTGTAGGATCATCTCACGCCGCTCCTTCATGAGCTTTAGAGTGTGATCGGAGAGTCTCTTGTTCTGATCTGTACGACGTGCCTTAAAGAACTTAGACCCGGTCGTATGGACAGTTTCCACGAACCCATCGTTATATTCGTCCACTAAGCTTCCTAGGCATGCGAAACGGTTCTGGAGTTCAAGCTGAAAGCTTTCGGGGTTTTGGATTTGGATCTGTGTTGGACGGAGCGTAGACTTCATCAGACGATACCTTTCAAGCTTGATATTGATGTTCAATGTGCCTCTTATCATGCGGTGATCGCTCCCGGTTTTCACCGAATTGATCACCGAGACATCATTGAACATTTGCTTCTTGGTTGACATGATGAAGTCAATCTCATTTCTAGTTGCACCATCGGGGCTCTGCCAGGTCCACTTCCAGTGCTCACGCTTTCTGAAGAAGGAGTTCATCATATAGAGGCCCTCCTTCTCCATAAAACTAGCCAGTTGGTGTCCCCGGCGATTCCGACGTCCAACTCCAAATTGTCCCACCTGCAGCTCATCCCCGTCTCGTTTGCCCAGTTTCGCGTTGAAGTCCCCCATGACAACGGTGAATTGAGTTTTGGAACCATGCATGGCTTTAGAAATATCCTCATACATGGTCTCCACTTTGTCGTCGGGGTGTGCCGAGGTCGGGGCGTAGACCTGTATGACCTTCAGCGAATATCTTGAGGATATTCTGAGTATAAGGTACGCCACCCTGGTCGACACACTCTCGATCTTCACCACGTTGTTCACAAGGGACTTGTGGACGATAAACCCAACACCACCCTGGGACTGCCGGTCACCCTCACAGAAATAGAGCAGGTTGCCGGATTTCAGGATTATCGTGTCCTCCCCCTCTCTTCGGACTTCAGATAATCCCACAATACTCCATCGCAGCCTGCTCAATTCCTCTTCGAGTTATCTTCTCGTCGGTCCGGAGTGTGCGCGTGTTGTATGTTGCCAGGTCCAGTCGTTGGTATTGGCAGCCGGATCCCTTCCGGAGATTCTTCGCACCCCTTGCCACGCCGTAGCCTCGACCGCTGCCGTAGTCGAGGGTAGACGGGCTGCCGGGCACTAGGGGCCATTTCTTTGATGCGCTATTCATTGGGGGGTTTTGCCATAATCACCACGCTTCCCTCCGCGCACTCGCTCGGGTTGGATGCAATCTATTTCGCTGTTGATTTTAATTACGATTTTCGTGTTCCGTGATCGATTCCCGGCTCGTGAGTTGTTACTAGTTGTGTGCTATTGTGCTAAGTGCTGGTATCGTAAGTTTTTTAGTGTTTTTACGTCGGTTTTACTGGTATTTTAGTTAATTTCGTTTACTTTCGGTGAGTACATTTACTTTCTTTGGTGTGTGGGTACCTCTAAATAATTTTATCGTCCGTTAATTCTGTTACTTTGCTTACGTTCTAATAGTTTATTTGAATTTCATAATTTATAATATGTTGTCCATTAATGATGACCCGCCTGACCGTGGCAGAGATGCATTCCATACACCCGGGTCGCCGACGACCTCCGCTAGCTCAACAAAACGTTTGTTTCGCGAAATGTCTCCTTCGTACATCTCGCCCGAGGATAGGTCAAAACGGCTACACACATCCAACTCAATTGAGAAGCCTTCGCCAATATTAAACGCCAGTACTGCGAGCAATGACAACTATTGCGATTTAGTTTCATCGGCGTCTGCATATCTCTCAAAAATTAACGACCTTGTTAATGATCAAGGGTCCCGCATTAATGTCGCAAATAAATCAGCCATCATGGACATGACTCAGCGCGTAACGGCCATTGTTTCTTTGTTAGCCATAAAATCATCCTCCAACGAAACCAAATTATCCAATGCGAAACGCGAATTGGATAAAATTAAATTAAATCCTACTAACGTCAATACTAGTGATTATAACAAATCTTCGTATGCGGATTCTTTGAAACTTCGTCTACCTAAAGTTGGGCCTGCTGTTGAGTCGCGCGCCCCCCTTCCGTGCGTCGTCGCCTACCCTACCGCTGAGCGGTTAGCCGATTACTCGTCATCGTCCGCGACTAAACAAGCGCTAATGAAAGCGATTAAGCCTAGTGATGACGGATTTCAAATAGTAGGCGTTAAGAAAACCGCGAAATCTGGCGTTGTATTACGTGTCGCTAATGACAACCAAATAAAAAAGTTGCAATCGGTCGATGCTATTAGGTCCGCCGGCTTAAGACTTGAAAAACCGAAAGGCCGAAGGCCTCGTATATTAGTTAAGGACGTCCCATCCTCAATGGAAGACAATGCTTTTCTGCACGCGCTATACCGTCAAAACATTAAAGACGAGGTGCCAATAAATGAGGATGATTTTATTAAGTCAACTAAAATTATTCGTAGGCGTTCCTTAGATAATGGTCGCAAGTGGATAGGCATTGAAATCGAGTCCACAGTTCGTAAACATTTAGTGTCCACCAAAGATAAATTATTTATTGATTGGGCGACTTGCCGTTTCATCGATGATGTCGAAGTAGTTCGTTGTTTACATTGCCAACAGTTTGGTCACGTTAAGAAACACTGCGTTAATAAATCACCTACCTGTGCTAACTGCTCCGAAGCACATGAAACAAATAACTGCCCGCACAAGGATAATTTAAATTTTATACCGACTTGCGTGGCGTGTAAACGTTTTAAAAAACCGTTTGACCATCGTTGCGGGTCTCCCGAGTGTACCACGTACAAACTTAAGCTCGAACAGTTAATCCTCAACACCAACTACTAAAATAATGGATAGTTTAACTATAGGACAATTAAATCTCCACAACGATAGGGTGGCGACCTCTGAATTAGACAAATTAATTATCGATTATAACTTAGACATAGTACTTGTTCAAGAACAATACCAGAACGCTCGCTTACGTCACAAAGTAGTTCAGCTGGACAGCAAAGCACGAGCCGGAATTTACGTGGCGCGTTCTTCTAACTTTACAGTAACGTCTTTGCGTAACCTCATGACGCCCCACTGTGCCGTTGCGGAAGTCTCATCAGCTTCTTTTAAAGTTTACGTTGTGAGCTGTTACTTTCAATACTCAGACCCTGTTGCTCCTCATATACATAACCTCCGTCATGTCTTACAGTCACTCGCGGGCTGTAAAGTTATCGTTGGCGCTGATGTTAACGCGTCATCGTCTCTGTGGTATGGCAAGGTTAGGTCTACGGATTTCGACCGACGTTGTGCTGTTGAAGATTTTATTGCTGAAATGAACTTATCAATTCATAATACCCCAGATGCACCACCTACTTTTTGCAGCCCAATGGGCGAATCTTGTATTGACGTCACACTTTCTAGTGCAGACGTACGCTTGGATAGGTGGCGTGTCCTACCAGATGCGTCTTGTAGTGATCATCGCCTGATCGTGTACGAATTTGTTCCGGTGTCTTCTCAAGGTCCATCTCATATCACTGGTAATTTTAGATATAAAAGTAAAGGCGCGAATTGGGAATTCTTTAGCTCGCTTTTTGCGTGTCACGCCAAAGACTTCACTCGTGATGGGCTGTCAGCTGAAGAAAGTGCTGAAATTATGTCAGACACCTTCACTTACTGTGCTGACATCGCCATTGGTCGCGCATCTATGACCAACATCCATAGATGTGATTGGTGGTGTGACTACCTAATTGAACAACGTAAAAGCTATCGCCGAGCGCGTAGGCATTTAAACAAGCTTAAAAAACAAAAGGTCACCGGAGACCCACTCAACTTTGCTTTAAATGCGTTTAGAGTTGCCAAGTCCCGCTACCGAGCATCGGTGGAAAAATCCAAGGGTAATTTACTGCGAAAAATAGTAGAAAAATTAGATAAAGAAGGTCCGTGGTCTCCTTTGTATCACGAATTCAAAGCTAATCGATCAGTCGACCTGGCGTTTGTCCAGAACATTAAAGTCAATAATAAACACACCACCGGTATTGAGGAAACAACCGAAGTTCTATTAAATAGTCTGATACCTGATGATTCGCCGGTAAATGACAATGACTACCATCAACAGATCAGAGCGTGGGCTGCTGTGCCACCTGAATCACCAGCGTCAGACCTTCCATCCATTGACGAATTCATTAATATTGTCAGGAAACTGCCTCTTAACAAATCATCAGGTGAAGATAAAATATCTAATCGGATGATAATAGAAGCGTGTAAAACAGCGGGCGACGCCATTCTATCTGTTTTCAACCGATGTATTGCGGACGGCGTTTTCCCTCGCGTATGGCGACGTGGCTTTATACGAATAATTCCAAAAAGTGGTGATAAGCCACCGGACGACCCTAAGTCGTACAGGCCCATAACCCTACTGCCATCTTTAGGAAAACTCCTGGAGCGCCTTATCGTTCCACGTTTGCTGCCAGACGGGCCAAAGTTTCATAACAACCAATTCGGTTTCACTGTGGGAAAATCTACCGTAGACGCGGCACTTTCTGTTAGAAAAATTGTTAATAACTCGGAACACAAGTACGTGGTTGGAATCTTTTTAGATATTTCCGGGGCCTTTGATAACGCATGGTGGCCGATGCTACTACTTAAACTGAAGAATCGTGGCTGCTATAAAAACATATATAATCTTGTTTATTCTTACTTTTTAAATGGTTCCGCGAAACTCAAACTCGGTCATTATTCTATGTCAAAGCCCCTTACCATGGGATGTCCTCAGGGGTCGGTAATCGCTCCGTATGTATGGAATTTAGGTTTTGATGATTTTCTCGCGATTCCCCTTCCTCCCGGCTGTTCATTAACCGGTTACGCGGACGACGGCCTGCTGCTCATTCAGTCGAGTACTCGGGCTGGTCTCGAGAATTTAGCTGACACTTGCCTACGATTAATATCTCAGTGGGGCGATCGAAACCGTCTGACCTTTGCACCGCAAAAAACTTATCAACTAATTTTAAAAGGTAATCTTAAATCGTGGCCTAGTATTAAATTTAATAACGTTCCCGTGAAAAGAAAGCAATTCGTGTGCTACCTTGGTTTGGTCTTAGAGAAAAATTTTTCATTCATAGATCATATAAAAACTGTCGGTGAAAAAGCTAAAAAGAACTTTTATGCCTTAACGAGAATATCAAAATCTACGTGGGGTCTGTCATTTATAACTTTAAAGACCATTTATGGGGCTACTTACTTGGGGTGTGTGTGCTACGGGGCACCTGTCTGGGCCGATAGGGCCACCATAGGAGCGGCACGACGTAAATTGCTTCAAAGCCAGCGTTTGGCTTTGATATTCTTATGCAAAGCGTATAGGACGGTTAGTACTGAAGCCTTACCGGTACTTGCAGGTGTACTTCCAGTTGATCTTGAAGTGCAGCGACGGGCTGCAATGTACTATAACGCACGTGAGACCGCGGACGCAGACTTTTTAACCCTACGTGACCGTGTTAAGATTGCTAGATTATTCAAACCACAGACCGACGTCTGGGAGGAACTTTTGTCTGAATGGCAAGGTAGGTGGGATAATTCCATCAAGGGCCGACACCTCCACCAGTTCTTTCCATCCGTTCGTGAACGGCTGGCCAGGACATGGTTGGAGGTTGATCACTGTGTTGCCCAATTTCTCACCGGTCATGGTAACTTTAAGAGTAAATTATTTTCCTTCAAGCTTGTTGACTCGCCTTTTTGTCAATGTTCCACATCTGACTGCGAATATGAACAATCAGCACATCACATTTTATGGGAGTGCAGTCTTTGGCAGAATGAACGCAACATTATGTTGGATAGTGTACAGGTTACATCCGGAGTTATTTACTATACAGACCTTGTGGAAACTAGAACAAATTTCCGTGCGTTCAAGCGTTTTTGCCATACCTATTATTGGAATCAAATATAACAACTCACAACTTAGGACCCATTAATGTTAATATTTATCCGTGGTGCTAGGCAACTGGGCCTATCCCAGTTGTAAACGTCCCTTTGTGCCTATTGGCCTTGTTTCGTTCTGTCTCCTGCTGAAATGGAGGGAAGTGGAAATTACGGATTTTTCCTACTCCTCCACTATACTTTTCTGATTAATTTCGTTGCGGGATCCAAGACAGTTAAATTCATTCTCTGGGACTTCGTCGAGCTTCATTGTCTCGGCGCTTTTCTGGTGGTCGCCACTGTTGATTCTGGCTTTCAGGAGTTACAGTGGTTTGGGAACAGTGTGGCGGGCTTGTCCCAATAAAAAAAAAAAAAAAAATCACCACGCTTGGCAGGCGGGTTGGCGATCGCAGTACGGCTGTTACAAAAGCATAGAGAACGCTGCTGCCCATTCTCTGGTAAGTCCCTTAGTCGCCTCTTACGACACCCACGAGAAGATATGGGATGGTGCTATTCTTTACGTCCGACACCATACGGACGATATGAATACCTAAAGATATTTTATTATGCTGATAACTGATAATGTAGAAATAATCAAAACTGGGAGCAAAAGTGGAAAAGCGTCAGTTACTTCTCAAACTTGGGAAGCCACGAGAGAAATCAGTTTGTTACTGAAGGAATTTGAATTTATATCGGTCTGAATTTAAATGAAATTTGTTTTTGGTAAAATGCTTGTAATGTTTACTTAATTTGTAAAGAAACCTAATAAAGCGAATAACTTCCAGATGTCATGATACTTCAATGTATTGTAGATAAATTGCCGGTTTCTGAATTGAGTAATTGAAGTTTAGGATTTTTCAAACAACATACACAACATGGACGAAACACCTTAATTGGAGTTAAAGTAGTTCTACAATCAGATACTTTAATCAAAAACAGGTTAAGAACTGATCTTCTCCATACTTCATTCAAACACAAGAACACGGCATAAACAAATGACTACAAGTTAATCATGGCCGCAAGGATTTAAAATAGAAAGCAGGATAGGAACGCAGCTAAGTGGCGAGTAGTGTGTCGGCTAACGGGACCGCCCGCGTCACGTCACGCTGACAGCGCGGCAGCGTCGGCGTCGGCGGCGCAGGCGCAGCGCTCCTACAACCACTGACTACACTTATCGGACGACGTTATCTCATTCTTTTCGTAGCATTCTTACTATCGCACGCCGGTTATGACGACTTCATACACTTGTCACTTTTGTTAGATGGGCCGTGGCTGCATGTCAAATACTGGTATTCAGCTGAATCCGAGTACAAGGGAAGCTGATCCCAACATAGTAAGGTTATACTAGGCAGATGATGATAATCTTGTGACATTTGTAATTTATTTTACAACTTCTCTCATAGTTATTGGTTTTTTTTGTACTCTATCACAATGCTATCCTATTTCACCTAAAGGACTATTAAATATACTGGTATCTATAGAGAATGCCTCGTGGCTTTAAGTCCGCCTATCACTCTTGTACAAGAAGTTAAATAAATAGTTTGAAATAAGAATTTTGCGATCTTGAATTTCTCTTCTGACCAAAAGAAGAATACTTTTTTAACGCAACCAAAATTCCTTAATCAAATAGATTGAAAACAGCAAAAAAATCTACGGGTTGATGAACGTATCTTCGAGTGATTACGAAAACATTTACTAAAGTGTTTTATGTAGGTACCTATTTGATGATGTTTAGCATAAATCCTCGTACTTTCAAGCACTATTATGTTGTTGATTTTGCAGAAGTAGGTACATCTATAATTTGCAGATAAAATTGACCTCTTTAGTGTTGTATTAAGGCGGCCACTATTGCCTTAACACAATACTTAAGAGGTCATTTTTCTGAGGATTCTTTTGTACCACCATCTTGTCAGAGATTCGTTAACCTTTGTTATTAAGGCGACTACAGGAGCTAAATTAGCAAGTCTATTTGTGGTGGTTCAAACTTCGTTTGAAATACTGTTACAATAAGGTTCTAATCAGCTTGCATTACAAAGTGGTTGTTACGTCAGTCACTGCGGGCCGAATAGTGCGAAATGAGTGGTTTTTTGCGATTTACAAAAAATCTATTAATGGGATTAAAAAAGTAAAACACTATGATGCTATATGTTGCTAAAAATCAGAATTATCGCATGTATTTTAGTATGGTTTTTTCTTGATAAAAGACATTTTTAGAGATAAGTTCGTGATTTTTTTCTATCGAATAAAATTAGTTGTATTATGTTTTTAAAACACTATCGTACTTGCTTAGATTCTGAAGAATATCATATATTTTGCTGATTTTATTTATTGCAGTTAATCACATGCTTTTTTGCATTATAAAACTCGCGTTTAGCTCATGTAGTCGCCTTAATTCAAATGATATTCGTATATACTGCTACCCTCTAAGCTAAGCTACTAGCTACTATGAATGTCCAATTACTGCGTGCTTAACCTAGATTTGTACAATAGTTCTCTTTCTGCTGTAATACAATCAATTGTGTATTTATTTTGACGTCAGTTTTCACTATATAGGCTTGGACCAAAAAGGTTGGTACGTTACTTCGCAGCTGTAATTTTAACTAGTTTAGATTTGGAAGGAATACAATCTGAACTAAGAGGTTTTTCGAATATTCCTAGGATTTTTTATGCAATGAATCTTCGAAAAACCATTCAAAGTTCATTTGTTTTTTACATAGGAACCTAAGGGTTGACAATCGCTTAGAAGAATATCTGAAATAAGTTCAGTTCGACAAACTAGATAAGTTAATTGTGGAACTTTGAATTGTTGGTTTTCCTTCCCAAACTTATTTCCCAGCTTTTGAAATGGAAAAGGTTTCTAAGTTTTTTTTTATTACATTAGGTACCATACCGTGTAGATACGCATTAAGTTTTTTCGTAATTTTACATTCGATTAACTAATTATGTAATCTAGGTGCCTATTTAGCTCGTAAATTTTAATCTGTTATTATCATATAAAAAAAAACAAAAGCTATACAATCATATTTTGTGATATGTCATAGATTATGTTTTTATTAGCTGTAGAAACAGTTTCAAAAAATGTTTTACAACAATTAATCAACATCCTCACAATTACGAATATTGGAGCACAAGATGACTGTCGAAAGAACTTTACCGTTGCAGAGTGAATCAGAAGAGAGGTGCGGAGCGACGAACAAACAAGTGATTAGTGATTATGTGCATAGACATCATTACATTGTCTCGCACATGGCCACAAAAACTAAGCACGACATACGCACTTATGTAATTAACTCATAACTTGACAGTACTCTGAATGTAAACAACGGTTCTAGATTGTTTACTTAGAAAAATTGCTTGTTTTTTTTATGAAGAGATTATCTTGCCAATTTTATGAGGCATTTTTTTCCTTAGCTTGAAACTGATCAATAAATGTTTAGGGTTAACCTAAGTTTTTGTTAATCCTAATGCTCTTAAGTTGTGCACATCATAATGAACATATTTTACGATGGAACCAATCCTGAAATTGAGTACACAAAAACAAAGCTTGTAAAACAATGTTAATAAATGAAGATAGCTCTTTAATCTACATAAGTTAGTATCTATCTACATTGTTTTTGTATCGTTTTATTTATGGTACATTTTATGTTTTGGTATACTTAAATCAAGTTAGAAACAACTACCATCTAGGTACCTAGTGAAAGAAAAGACACTTGAGACTTGGATAAACACTTAATTTTACTGTATAGCTCGACGGTTACAGAAATATTAACTCCAAAAACAGTATTCGATTTACTCGAAAGCTCTGTGTCTACGTTACCAAAGAGCTCGATAGCGCGCCATTTTTAGTCAATAGGAGCACGAAGTTAATTCTTGCTCGGAACTATTTGCTAAACATATAATTTTAATGGTTTTAAATTGAATTTACTTTAATTTATAAGTATTTCATCACTAAATAATATTATTATATTATTAAGTTTTACTGAACACAATGACTTACTGTTACGAGTCAAATTGCGCCCTTTTAACACTTTCAAATGCCGAACGGAACTGACTTAAATTCATTTTGAAATATTATTATTAAAATTGTGATTGCTTACACTAGGTACTTCTTCAAAGACTATGTGAGAAAAGCTTGTCTTTGAGTGCCCCGTATAAATTATTTATTCACAATACGCAGATGATCGTAAACCATAGCTCGTATAACTATAGGGTTAATTACAAAGCCTTTAGAGCGTTTATCTTAAAAATGCTATTCACAAAACTGTAGGAAACGTTTTGTACTTGGATCACTTCACGCGTTTCTGATATGTTTAACTAAAGAAAATCATTAGTGTGGGTAAAACTTTCTCCGTGATCTGTGGCCTAATGAATGGATACAGTTTGAGGGCACCCGGCCGGGGACTAGGCGGTGAGTCGGTGTGGGTCAAGGACTCCGTCAGTCCCCCACGATCCTCCCACGGATACCACTTAAAATGATGAAGATGCTTGAATATCTTTATAGATGTTTAAAATGAAATGGATGACGCAGTCCTGGGAAATCGATTTAAAGTATGAGATGTAGATAGCATTATTTTATTGAATTGTTATAACAATTAATTTTGAAGTTCATATTTCGAACACTACGGAAAAATAAACATAAAGTCGAATAGGTTAGAACAAATGAATACCTGTAATGAAAAGCCCGTTAAAGTATTAAACTATATAACTGTTAGCTTGAAACGGTTATTTTCAGGCTAATATTTTATTTAATCAAATGGGTATATTTTTATGTCAGATCTTATCTAAAAGAACGTAATAAACGTTGCAAGATAATAAATACCTATAGGTTACCTACACTGACAAGATCGTTCGAATGAGCGATGTGAATATTTAAAATGAATGAGTACCAGTTCTTGGTTGATTAATGTCTCATAGCTCTGTGTAAGGTACCTGAGACAAACTCGGTCGCTGATGTCGTCAGCACGACACACTGACCGCGTCCTAAACGGTCACTTTGTATAAGGAAATTCCACATTTTGGCTCCTCTGACTCTCTACGAAATATACTTTCCATCTCATTTACCTACACCCACAATCTATGTGTAACTATTTTTAAATATTATTTACAACTTTATTTGTTGGTACAATTTTTGCAGCTCCAAAAACTCAAGTTCGACGATTTTTTTAAATAAATATTTGGCTGCTGCTCGTTTCAAACGAATTAAGTCCGAGTTTTCCGGTATAAACTATGTTCAGCTTCTGGTGAATTATACTCAGCAATGATGAATTATACATGCGAAATAATCTAACATAATAACGTATACGTTCCCAACTTTACTTTGTAAATCACGAACATGAATATTTGAATAAATATGCAGCGTGATCACAAACGAAGCTTCCTTAACCAGAGCCTTGATAATTTACAATTTTGTGGTTATTATGTAAGGACAGAAAAAACTAAATAAAAATGTGAAGAGGAGTCACGAGGTTCATTGACAGATTTTCATTTATTATAAGAATTTTTAACAAACGTTTCGGTGGAGATCTGAAGCGACGCGACGTGATTAGTGTTGAAATCCATCATGTTTAGTGGCTCATTACGGAGTGATAAATGGGTGTATTAAAATTGGCGCGGTCCAGGATGACTTGCTCGTAATGGATCTGCGAAATTGGATCCTTTCCAGCTTCACACAAAAGTGTTAAGATGACTAAAAATCGTGATAAAACCCGTCCTGGAATCACAATTCATTAATAATTAGCGAGGTGCTTGATTTTATAATTATTAAAGAATAATTATTATTTCATAAGAATAACGTCATCTCTGAATAGTAATTTCTTCATTGTTTTAAGTTACATTACATTAATTACACTTGAAGTTGAATTTCAAGTACAGTGTTATTTATTATTAGTTACATACCTACTTTGTAATGTGATGCGTCAGGTTAATTAAACAATTCAGTAAAAAATCAAGTAAATTGGTTTATTTGAGTGTGTTGCTAGGAAATGAATTTATTTTATCTGACAGGGGTAGATAATATTTGAAAGATTAATATCTAAAATACCCCTGTAAGCACGCTTCAATCTTCTTTAGGTAGACACTGATAGTAATTGATCTGTGGGACATTAGCAATACTTAGCTAAGTTTATATATAGAGATTTCTCGTCACGTCATATTAGAAAAGTTTCCGCCATTGAGCTGACAGCTAGGAGACTTCTTCTTAGCGTGTCGATGGCAATCTACCCAAATGGGCTCGGCGCAGAACTTGGCTACAAGTTTAGTTAGCCGCGAGCTACCTAATTGACCCAATCCTTCGAGAAAAGTTCTACACACACAGTCATAGCTATACATACAGTGCGTAGAATACTGTTGATCATTTAGAACTACCTCCTTTATGTAGATAATAATCGTAATTGAAATAACTAAATGAAATCTTGTCTATGCCCGTTGAACATGAAGGAATATGGATACCTATTCTTAGGGTCCCATTGGGCATGTTAATGATCATTGTTTTCTATTCGAAATAAAATGCGTCTGCAAGCACGCATAAATCCAGACTCCGCAGGGCATATAGAGCCCAGTTACTCGAAGTTACAGTACATTTATGGTAGCTAATAAAGGTTCGAGTTCTTTTTGGAAAACAAGCAAACCCTATGACCTAGTCCTAAGTCATATTTGATATTATTTGAAAATGTTAGAACGCAAAAGATTGGACGATTGAAATGTATTTTTAGGGGAATATTGCTACGACAAATTATTCCAATGGTTGTGTTTTCCGGAATTGAGGAAGAAGTTCTAATAAACCCTGCATTTGAGCTTTTTTCTAAAAAAAGCTAGATTCCGGACTTTTGACAAAGAAGATCCTGACACGTATAAAAGTCGGTGCATGGGTAAATAAAGGTTACATGCAAAGAAAGTTAGCATCTTTCCAGGTGATATACTTTTACGATTTAAGAATTCTGTTGCTATGTCTTCCAACATTGAACATACGAGTACATGAGTAACTGTATTCCGAAGTTCGAACTGTTGTTCACTAATTAAAACGTTAATAGAATCACTAAACCTACATTCCGATGAATAAATAACCGGTTGACAACGTGTGTGCATCTGCATACATTCCTGATCAACCGATCGTCTGTAATAATATTAACCTATGCCAGGGACTTTGAGATCAGCACTAACTTTGCAAAAGTATGCATGTTCCAAAGATGACAATGAATTCACTGATTTAGTTCAAATAAATAATGCTACAATTAAGGTTCAATGTTTCTTTTGACAAGCTACGAAAAAATAAAACACAGGGGTATAGTATTAACGTTATATACGTATTAGTACGTTATCAACTCTGAAGTAAGCTTAAGGAAGTTCTCACTTAGGTAGCTTAGAGTTGCGTGTTTGATTCCCGTATTCTACTGTTAAGAAGCTGGTTTGTAATGACACCCACGGGCAAGTAAACGATCCTCGAGTGAGGTAAGATATGGGTTAGCCGGATCAGTTATTTACGAGTATTTGACCCACACGTGACTTCGACATTTCCCGATACGCCTAGTGGTCCTACCTGGTCCTTAAGGAATTCAATGAAAACCCACGTGCAAAATAAAGAGGTCAATATTTATTGAGTAAACAGGTAATTAGCATGGTCCCAGGCCGGTCTAGCTACGTCGCAGCGGTCGTTGAACTCGCTCAGGTCAAAAGCCTTGCAGTGCCAACCGTCGGTTAGGTATATATTTATCGCTAATACAATTTTCTCAGCCCCTACGTTACTTGTGAAGATTATCCGCCTACCCGGACTTGACTGACAATTATATCCATTGAATATCTCTCGGCTGAAAGCCGTTACAGCAACACAAAGGCTTCGTTAACTAACTTTATGTTCTGTTTGCGTTAAATCATAGCAATTTAGTTTGAATAAAATTTAAAATGAATGATCTGTTGATACGTTTACTTCCTTCAAGCCAATCAGAAACAATTCAAAGAAACTGTTTCTGACGTCGTCGTCTCTAGAAATGGCGCAGCAATTTCCTCTTAGCATTTTGCAGTAGTTAAGATATTTATTTAAAAAAAAAACACATTGTTCTTACCTACCTAAGTATTTATCCCTCTTTAAAGAAAACATCTGTACTTCGTTCGAAAAGTTTAAAAATAATTGCAGTATTTTTTGTTTTTAAGCGCTATATAAATGAGATAAAGCTTGGTTTGACGATACAAGATGGACATCTGTAGACAATGCTTGTTCTTGTTCTTTGTGGCCATCTAATTAGGAATGTGGCGTCTCTTAATTTCAAAGCTCAGTTACCGCGAACATCTCTATCATATAATATAGGTAGTTACTTATCTACCTCCTGATGAATTGCTGTTTCTCTAGAACGTTGCAATTATGTTTTTGCCTCCTTCGATGTGAGTTAGTTTTGGTGAAGTCTTAATGTATAATCATCGTATCATTAAACGTTATTTAACTAATCATGTTCAAGATATTTTCGAAAACATTATAGGTACTTAACCCGGTTTATTTTTGTTCCAATTGTTTATCTTCACTCTAATTATCATTAATTTCATCACCTTTTATATCGGAGCTTCATCGTCATTATTTGCAGCCTTGTTCCACCTACTGCTGAGTAGGAAGGGCTCTTCCTTCTGTGCCGTACTTCCCTGTCCCTAGTCTGCGCGAGTAAAGGAGCTTGAAAAGCCCAAAAATATTGAGCACACTTGAAAAATAAATACGTTTTAAGGTATTTTTGTAAAGCTGTTTGAGGCGGAAACTTTTATTTAAAGTAGCTATGATTATTCCTTACTATCCCTCAGTGAATGTTATTTATTTAATAACACCTAAGTAGAACCTACTATGGTAATATTCGTTTCATTTAGGTACTCTGCAAAACTTTTCTATTGTAATTTTCAGTTGCATTTTCCCTATTAAATATATCAATAATGGTTAGTCTCTTTCCAAGTATGCGCCGATACACTATGATTATAATGCGGCACGGCACGGCGCGTGGTGCCCGCGTGCGTGGCCGTGGTCCCGTGCCTCATGGCTCTGACTGCCATTACCATTCGCGGCCGAGAAGCCTCGATTCGCTTAACTTGATACCCACGCCCCATAATAGATCCAATCCAGGTTCTAAAATCACCTATTATGTTCAGATACTATTCTAACAAATTAAAACTTAAGTTACTTAAATCATCGCGTTGTTCAAGAACAAGGCGATGATTTTCCAAAATCTTCCTAAAACTATCGTTAAACCGTGACATTTCTGTACATGACTGAAACCTTATGTGCTGGTAACAGCAATGATAAGAAGAAGTCGGTAAAAAGGGAAATATTTAATTATGCAGACAAATATAATCGTTATTAGTCAGTAGGTGGTCACTTTCGAAAGTATATTAATTTTCTCCGTAAGTAGTTTTCAAGTAACTTCAGATGTGAGAACTCTACATACAGAAGTAATTACTTTTGTGAATTCTAAACGTAGAGTTCTAGTTTAGAAATTTCTACGAACGATGTCAACAATGATATGTGGCATAATATCTGTCGCAGAATTTATTACTTCCTCACTTTTACCGCCGTAAAAAACAAGGAAACAATGTATTAAACAAAACTTTCTTTTAGCGTCTCTGATGAATGAATCAGTATCATGAAATCAGCTGGAAATATATATATATACTTTTTGTTCTTGCAGGAGAAAGGTGGACGCTGGACCCACTGACCTACTGCGGCCAGAGCTGACGACCACTTTCTGCCTCACTGCTATTTATAATAATCATTGTGTAGCACACGACTGACAACGCGTGCATTATACCGTGCACACTTGCGAAGGTTACCAGGCGTTAAACTAAGTAGAGCTGCGAAGAAAATTGATTGATGATAGTTATATATGGGGCATAAATATGACGTGCTCCTCATGGTAAGGAGAAAAACAAAAGACATGATCCCCATCTGTAGAAACCATTGTAATTCATCTTTTCCATCTAGTAATGATAAATAGTAATTGAAACCAACGCCACACCAAGCAGTTTGACGTCCCTTTCATATTCCTTGTGTACTAGGAAGATCAGCTGGTGCAGACTACCTCCTCATCGTAGATTATGGTCAAAATATAAATAAACAAACGATACAATTCATGCAAATACGGTACATTTGTGATTGAAAAACGAGCACAGATGCACCTTGTATAAGATTTCATTAATGATACGTACCTTGTGGAACCCGAAGGGGGTTGGTGCAAACAAGTCTGGATGTGCGACTAGTTGGCAGGCAACACTAGCGCTAAATATAAACTCTTAACGAGTTTCTACGGACAAAAAGGCGAGTAGCTTCAGATTATCGCACATGAGATTAGTGGTTCTGAGCGCAATGAGACTCCTATTAGGGCAGTTTATGGGTTTTCAAGAAAGAGTTAAAAGGATACTTGCTCTTGCACGTTTATTTCAAAAGTTACGACTCCAAACAAAAAGAAAATAATATAGATTCTACCAATTCAATTCACAAATAAAAACAGCAATAAATCTTTAAAACACAAAAAAAAACTAATCTCTTGTGTGTCAATTATCGAGGTCACGCTAATTCAATTCATTATTCTGATCAGCACTTAATAAATATCTTTCATCAAACATGTCGGAACATCCGCCACTCGCAACTTTATCGGCTAACAGTGAATTCCGTTTAGATACGGTATTTTTTGTCCAATAATTCAGACGTTTTAAATAAATTGGTAAGGAATCGGCTGTGAATAGCAACTAGTTATAAAACCGGCCCGCGTCGGCAGTTTATCTGGTGACCCGATTCGAGGCAGTGTGAACGGGCCGGGCGGGTGTTGCACTGAAGACGCTGCGCGGGCGCCGCGGCCGCCAGCCAAGTGCAAGGCAAACCTCTCCACTACACGTAACACAGCATAACGACAACAAAATACCAACACGCGCGTCCAACACACACTTGTTTTGTTCGCGTTTCTTGTATTGTTTATTAACGTATGTTGGCAAAATGACTTTACTTTTATTAAAAAAATAATAGTAGATAAATAAGAAGTTGAAAAATAAGACTCTAAATAATTTTTTTGTAGTCCCAATACTAAGCCTCCCAATAAGAAATTGGAGGCTTAGTATTCCATTCAAAACACTCTAAATTATCTCATGTGATCGAAGAAAGAAATAAAAGAACATTTTTTAAAATTGCTGCACCGATATCTTAATCAATATTTTACGAACAGGCATCGCTGCCTAAGGATAAAAATTACGTAAAAGTAAGTCACGTCTTCGGATGCAATTACGCGAATACGCGACTAAAGTTGGTAGTGAACACGTAAAAAGAAGATGGCGGCAATAAGTGCAGGATTTGCGGCGGGTGCACGCTTCAGAGATGTTCCGATAGTACAGGACCTTGTCCATAGTTCCTTTTTTAAACATCTTATATTTTTATACGAACATTTTTTCTTTTTTCTTTACCTGCCTGGACCAATAAAACTTCATAAAATGTGCTTTTTTTTTGTAGTTACCTCCTTACTGTAAGTACAAAATGATAAAAATATAATAATAAGGAATTGAATAGCGTCATATTATGCCATGATATAATTAATTATTTTACCGAGGGCAAAAAGTTTTACTTCACAGTCAAGCTGAACACACTGCAAAAAAATTCACAAGATGAAAAATATGTTATTCATTTTAATTGGTCTATTTTGTTTTGGCGCAAACAAAATTAAACCGATCACGACAAGAAATCCATGATTTCCGCTGAATTAACTAAGTAGTTATTCAAGATTCATATCAGAATTCCTAGACTGTCTGATTTAATGACGACCCATGCATAGATGGAATTTGCAGACAAAATAATGTTATTCTATTATCTTAAAAAAACTGAAAAAACTCTTCTAGGTCAGCCTACTTTAGGTAGGTACAGTAAAAGAACTTGCATTCAATTTAAAATGCCAAAGAAAAATTAACTACCTACCTCCTCACACAAAATGAAAATCCATCTACATGATGAAGTTCGCTCATCTGGGTGCTTATGGGAAACGCGCTGCAATCTCTCTTATTTATGCATATTATTATGCAGCATACTAAGTCTAAACCGTAGGTGGTGTGCGTGACTGTACGCAGCGCCAATTCATTTCGGATTGCATCTCATGGGGGCGCCATTTTCCTCGTAATGAAGTCTCCACTCTCCACGCAGGATCGCGCACGTACTTAATATGTCCATGGATTCAATCCCACGAAAGAGGACAATCTAATAAATTCTGACCAATAAGAGCTGATCAACGTGTTGCATCCAGGCTTATTTTGAGCTCAGTTAGTAGAACCTTTTAAAGTCGCTTCGGGGAAATTTTCTTTACTTAGTGGCAACATCCTTAGTTTTCTTAGAAAAGCACATTCAAAATCTTTACACTTCCAAAGTGCTTGAAGATTTTCCAGTTACGTGATTTTATCAATTTAACAGTACGTTGCTCCAAATTACTCGTTCAATTATCGTAACACTACTGGATTATTAAATAATTACAAAGATCATATCTTAAGATCATCATAATTCAAGTTAGCAGAACAAAAAGCTATTGTGGTATAACTGGATACTTGGATGGCGGCCGATTAGCATGTTTAGGCGCCTCGACGACACGCACGCGCGCCCTTCATTGGAACACATTACTACAATAAGGTTTTTTGCTAAATTACATATTATAACATGTTTTTGCTAAACAAACAAACTAAACGCAATCTGTCTCAATACGGGCCGACAAATTGGGACAGATTTTCCCGTTTTTTTTTGGCCTCTTTGTAGAAATAGATCAATCTATGCTTGTTAAGGCTTCGATGTATCTTATCAAATCAGACTACGTATTTATTGGATAACGGCATTTAAAATAGTATCTCATTATGATCAATGCAAATAATGGAGAAAGTCGTCAAGACCGTTAATGACAAAATGTTCATTTGGAAACAAGTTTTTTTGTTCGATTTTTGTCATTATTAGCAGGTTCTTGTCTGCAAGAATTTAAACTTGAAAAGTGAGATGGTTGACACACAAACATGTAGTTGTTTGGGAAGGCACCGTTGTGTGACACCCGTGTTGACCCCACGTGTGGTTCAACGATCAGCCGACATTCGGACAATACGGGCGTTTCCCAGGCTAGCCCATGACTGATGGTACCTCTTATTAACGGATTAAAAGAACTGGCTTTAAATATACTTAAAAATTCCATCACTCATTTGACTTTATAATAGCACTACAGTTTACAAAAAAGACACTGCGAGCAAATATTTTTTTGTTCTCAATTTTTCCTTCTTTTTTTTTTAATTACAACATTTTATGGTAACGATAACCGCAGCAATAGACACGACCTGATTTACCTGTACCATATAACCCATATACCTTTAATTAAATTTTAACGCTTATGATTTAATCATGATTACGTAATTGTAGTAATATTATTAAAACAGTTGCAGTTGGAAGCGCGTGCTCGTGTAGCGGCTGCGGGCGGCGCGCGGCGGCGCGTGGCTACACAATAGTAAATAAATAGTTATTATGGTACCTAATATGGGCATCTCTGAGGCGTTAGAGGCAATTAAGCGAACACGCGGAAGCCCACACATCATTATTCATCAACAATATCGGCATCGGCTAAAAGCTTCGGGCTCGCTTCCTGGGTTTTTCTGTGCGGGAGCAGTGGATGCGCGTCTCGCGTGGTGGCCCGCGCCGCTCGTGCGCACACGCCTCTTACATCATAACATAACATGTAAATAATTCATGAAATAGCGTTCGATTCGGTTAGTGAGCTTTATCTAGTCCCTAACGGTAAATAAACAATAAAGAATACGAACATCTCGTAAGTTTTGTACTTAATTAATGTGATGGTCTCAACTTGTAAGACAAGCGTTATTTAAACACGCTCCAGCTGCCGGTAATGTTCCTCCTCTTGGTTACTTACATTTTTTGTTAGACTGCAGGCTTTCCACTTCGTATTATGTTTCAAACACAATATTTATTGAGTTTTATAATTTAATTAATACCTACTTTACTTTTCTTTGGCATGAAAAATATCCAATGCATTAGATTTACATGACGTAAAATAGTACTAACAAAGCTACCACATTATAAGCATTACAGCTTCTCAACTACTAATTATTATCTAATCATCCGAACTAATAAGGAAACTTATTTTTTATCACATGCCCAGGTAATATCATCACACACAATATTAATAACAAAATAATCTACAAGAGTAAAAAAGCAGAAAATCATCATGTTATTGGCAAAAAAAGAAATTCAAAAATAAAATTCTATTCGTCCTATGCGTGCAAATATTTTTAGCATCAACCTTCATCAATATTGCGTCTTTAATGGTGGATTTTCCTGCTCCCTGATAATGTATCTCTTAAACCAATCACTGTGGAATTGTGGATTGAGTTCATGTTCACGCAATAGAAGATACTTTAACAGTTATTTGAAAGTTCTTTTTAAAACGGTACTCAATCTATTTAGGGTGCAGGGTGTGTCTCGTGTCTAAATTGCCTCGTTAGGTTCACTAAGAGCGTCATTAATGTTTGGTAATGTGGTCGCACCGTTACTGACGTTACCATGGTCGCACAGAGCACTCGGTCGCAGTCACCACCACACCAACCACCACGCTTCCACTGCTGTCATACGATGTAGCTCAGTAGAGCATGAGATGGCTTATGTTTTTTCATTTATTTTAGTCATAATCGATTTAGAATCTGCTGCGGTTTTTTAACAGATTTTCATCGAATTTGAAGTTAATAAAATATCAATTTTATTGTCACGTTTGAGTTCTAGTTGTTTCTGATAGAAAATGTGGGGTGTGTTTAATCGTAAGTGGATTGTGACTAAACTCAGAACATCTTATAAAAGATTAATGAAACCTCTTCTTGTGAAGCGTAATTTCTTACTTACTTACTTACAATAATTACTAATCTCAGTTGTAGTCGAATATTAGGATTAATCGAAAATTCGTGATAATTGCTAACTACTTTAAAGCTTTTTAGCTTATTCCTCAATGGTCAAGCACAGGTAGCAATCTGTAGAAGTACAAGGGTCAATAGATGGATATTGATTAAAGCTTTTGATATTTGACCAATCCGTACATATATAAGCAGACCTTTATTATCTGTTCCTTCTTAACAATGGATGTAATAAGACCCTTAAGTCCTTAACAAAACTGAAAGGCACTTGTTATTCCCATCATTGAGTTTTTTTTTGTTCTGTACCATACCTAGGGATCTTCTAGTTATGGAAGTATTGGTGGATTTTCATTTTCTTTTTAAATACACGTTTTCAATGTTATAACTTTACTTTAAGGTGGATGCTCCAGGGTAGCCCGTGAAATTCAAATTTTCTTCAGTTTTTTGCAATTTGCAGGCCAGTGCTAGGTTGTATGTTGATTAAAATATTGCTCGCGACTGAGACGACATATTACGTAGTTATAGAATTATAATCATCAAAATCATTAATACAACCCTCCAAGCGCATATAGGTGCAGGAATTACTTTGACCATGAAAAAGTACACTGTACACTGGCCTGTAAATTGCAAAAAACGTAAGAAAATTTGAATTTAGCGGGCTACCCTGGAGCATCCACCTTAAATACCCTCCATGACCCCTGTACTATCCAATGCATCCATCAACACAATATTTTGATTGCTTTTGTGCTTTATATTGAGGTCTACCGTTAACCTTAATTTTTCACCAAAAAACAAAATCGTATTTTTACTGGTGGCGTTACTTTTTGATGTACGAATGCTTGGTTGACGGCTTCGTGAAGGAAGGGTCTGTTTACATCTTGTATGCTCCGTTGGTTTTCGATGTAATTGCCCAAACATATAACTCATACATAGTCTTGTTAAAAAAGGTACGTGTTTATATCCATTATGCAGAGCAAAGTAAGCCGCAGACCCAGAAACAATAGCCGTTACAATTGGTTTAGTTAGATGGACGAGGGTCACTCTAATAGATACGTGGAAACACTCGCTGAACTGGAACAAAATATTCAAACAGAATTTATTGGAAACTACACATTATTTCTATCCTACATATTTTCCATTCATACTTCGAACATACGTTATTTTCCGAAAAAGATTACAGAGGTGTTTACTCCTTTTTTTTCACAAATCCCATTTTATACTATAGGCGAGTCTATTGCCACTAAACAGGCATACATCTAGATATGCCCAAACCGGCGATGCAACCCAAGACTCCACACTCGTTAGACCAACGAGGTTGCCATGCAAGTATTTTCCAACCACAACAATAAATAAATAAATAAAATTCATTTATTTCAGGTCATTGACCCATAGTAAAAACAACAATATACACTTTTGTCAATTTAACAAGCTTCAATATTCGTGCAATAAATAAACGTAATTAGGTAAATGACATAAAATATGAGACACCAAATGACATGTCAGATCAAATAAATTAATGTCAAAAGTATAAAGCAAATTAAAATAATTCAAAAAATAAAACGAACTATAAAATAATTAAATATGACAATAGATCCTCGTATTGTATTGAAACTCCGTACTACTCTTGTCCCACTCAAGCTCAAAGTGTTACCAGTACCATTGAACTGAGTAGGTACTTCAACAGCAGCCAACGTGAATGAACTATCAATTGAATCCCCATTGATGTCCCGAAGAACCTTGATACCCGGAAGCAGGTACAAGAGATTTGATAGCTATACATGATCAATAGAACCGAACCGAAGGTAACGGTAGTGCATCGGCGACGGTGAACGACACCGTGCGATCGGCGCGGGCGCAGCCTCCCGATAACGCAACAATTATTAGTTTGTTATCGACCGATCTCATAGATCTCGTGTCAAAAACGATGCACCGGTAAATACTGTAGCGTTAAGAAACTGTATTAGAATGACAGACAGGTACGACGGAACATGTAGAGACCTAATAGATGAACTCCCATTTTAGGTTTATTAATTAACGTTATTATTTTGTCTCTTAATGATAAACAATTGTTTTGTTTGTTGTTTGAGTATCGTGTTTCACAAATTATAGCGTTCATTCAAAACAATATTAGATCGTGAACTTGAATTTAATATTTGCTCGACAATTTAACTCAGGAACGAGCTTCCGACAATTTTATATACGTTACACGATTCGCTGGCTCTTGTATTTACGCATAAAGACAGATACTAATTAATTCTCCCATAACAATGAATCATGCACACTATTATGATCTTTGTAATCGAGGCCAAAGGGGCGAGATTAGAACATAATATGTCTTGACAATTTGAGTGAGTATACTGCCGGTACTTGACGAGTAGCGTGTCATTATGGCACCACATTTAAGTACGTCTATAATTAAGATAAATTGCGCGTATTTTGATCTAAGCGACCTTCCGCTGCAGAGGAAATAATGTGGTTAATATAACACTTTTAATTAGACACTGAAAAATACGTTTTAAAATAGCTCGCATAAATGTAAATCATCTCATAATGATACCAATGGTTTGTATTTTTTCTAAAACGTCTTACAAAAGGCTAAATATTTCTAACATTATATTTATAAGTAAAACCATCTCTTCAGATATCCAAGCCAACAAAAACAAATCAAAGCCAGATTTTTTAAATGTTTTTTGTTACCGTACCGAAGCATATCCATAGCTACAGATTGGCTTTATTCCACCTTAATATCATTGTCGTGTACCGTTGTCCGACCACAACGTAACGGGACCCAAGGCCTTAAGCATTGAATAACGCTCCGATTATTCCAACCATCTCACATTTAAAGGGGCATCGGAGCAACCATGTTAAAGCTTGTAATTGGCTTTATATTGATTTGGGCATTATTATAGAAGCATGAATGGATTGATGTTCGGGCACGATTCTGTGCGATGTAATTATACATTCATAACTATGATTGATTTGAATAGATAATAGTCTACCCTCAACTACAACAATCCTCGCATAATTTGTTAACTTACAAAGTCTTTAGTTACGAGCTTCTGAACTTCTTGTTGGATGCGGGTTACACTCAGATATATAAATATTTCTTAGTGAAGGTGTAGAACATACACATATTTCACCTATAAGACGTGTGCTAACAAAATAGAGATGGGACATACCTGCGGGCGGAGTGTCGTATGTCTTGAGTAATAGTCGTGTTGGTAGAAGTTGGTGGGCGACAGCGGCGGCCGGTACTTCTTGTGGCCGTAGCCCATTGTGTCCATCGTGTGCATCTTGATCACAACACTAGTGATCGCACGGGTCACACGAGGCAGTTCCCGATCGCTCGTCCGGTGCTCAGGTCAGACGTTAAGCGTCACATATCGCTCGCTTCTCTGTAATGACAATATACTTGAAATCAGTATTTTATGACACGTTTATTATAGTTCTCAGCACAGCTTTCTTTGTAAACTGAATGGCGGGATGGGCTGCGAAGTGACGCGAGCGCATGCCTTGCATCGGAAATGTGGGATGACGATGCGGCGCGCATTGTTAACCGAGTTGAGGCTCTCTAGCTTCCATTAAAGCTTATATTTTGAGCGATCCTAACATGGTACAATATTCTCTAATAGTTATTTTTAATTACGGCGCTGTGGTAGTGAATCGCACGTGCTAGACAATGTTCTTTTTTTAAAACGAGTTGCATAATGAAATTTAGTACAACATTATTATAACACCCGTTTGGATGTTATAATGGTTATTATGACACTGGCTGTTTTAATGTTGGCAATAAGCTAACTGTTTCAGATACTTTTATAGAGGATTTATAGCATGGGTGTAGATAAAACTGTTTACTTAACTGCAATTAAGAATGTTTCCCATTTGCTGCCTCTATACCTAGTTATTCCCTGGGTTCTCTCACGAGTCCCACGTTACCAAGTTATTTGGGAGTCATTCCAACATATTAACGGGACCAGCTTTGTAAGTACTAACATCCGCCGTATAAATTACGAGACCTTCGCTCTGCGTCGTCCAATATTTACATAAAGTCTCACAGAAGTCGAGAGCTCGCTCCATCGCCGTTTGTTGTGGAAACGAATTTAAATCGGTCAAATACCTGCCACTGGAACTACGACCAGTGACGTGACATAACTGTGCAATGCTTACGACGAAATTCATCAATTAAAATGTAACGATCAGACCGCCACAGTGGCACTCGAATAGTCAATAAATCCGTATTTTATTGGCATTTGCATTTTATACTTATAGCTGTTTATTCGAGTCTTAATGATCTGCTAATTTGATTTTGTGTAAAAAAAAATACCGTAAATTGTTGACTACTAATACTAAATTGATTCAGTCATGGTAAAATTCGTGCGAAATCTAATTGAGTCAGTTATAGACTACGCCAAAACGACCTTTTCTTTCAGCGGAAACGTTTATCCTCAATAAGAACGTGTATCCTCTAAAAGGATAAAAATACTTTTCCTCATAAATGTTGGTACGCTTTTTAAAATCTGTCCCAATCCAACATATTAAAATATATTTGTTATTGTTCCACGTTTCCTGAAAACCAGTTCAAAACAAATGGATTATTCTTGTCAAAAAATGGACCAGTAATTTACAAAGTTGTGACAGTTCTCACGCGTCAAACGAATCGGTATTCGGTGCCGAATGTTTGTTTTTGCTCACGTTTTTATCTCTTTGATTGAGTAGTATTCGGCCTTAGCTCAGGGCCAGCCATTGCACTGCTCAATTGTTCCACAATCGACACCACGGATCAATGAATATTATACAATATTGTTTTTCCCTGAGCGTTTTATCATAATAACTCATGGTTGTATTCAGTAAGCTCATTGAACAAAAACTGGTTGCGATGTTAAAATTAATTGTTGATTTATATCAGGAAGTCTTGGTCATCGGCTTCACGTGTGTTCTTCGGCTTATCGTAATAAAGATTGATGTACAAAAAACAATGACTGTGATACGGTGTTTTTATGTGGCAACCGTTTGTGACACCATGAGCGAGCAGGTGTTTAAAATAATTTGAATAATATACAAAAAAAAATCCAATGAGAATTACGATTTTTGCGGGCCTCCTGTGTTGAGAATGTTTATGCAGAAATGTGAGGTAGAGGTACCGAGTTATTCAAAATCGGAAATCCTAGTTATGAAGCCAAAGTACCTACACATCGTCTTATAAGAGAGGATTTCGGTTCAGTCTTATATTGAGAGTCCTCCTTCAATGTGCTGACTGTGACCACCGTGGTATTAGTGGGGCAAAACTCTCCCACACTCCTAAGATCGACCGCCTGAAGGTTCTCTCCCCCCAAAAGTTACCAAAACGCTACAAGCAACTGATCTACATCATCCTTGCGTTACACTTATCTCTCACTACATCATAGTCATCACACTAACTATAATGCCCTTAAGTTTTCCGTAGCACGTCGCTACTACACTTGTACGTCGTTAACACGTATATTGCTCAAGTCGCTCGCAGCCAGGCCTTGTCCTGCATGGTGCTGAGTCATAGCGAGCATGGCCAGCGTGGGAACCCGCTTATCAGCGCGCTCTTGTGCGAATCATAGGCATTTGTAGGCCAAGTAATTATGAACTAGTTGTATACTATTGAAATTATCTAACCCGGTTCTTTGTTAGATAGCTCTTCGGGAAATATTTTATAGGATGCAATTATGCTCCTGCTGAATTGATTTTAGATAAGAAACATGCCTGAAGCGATCTCAGTCTAGCAAATAGTAATAAATAAATCACCCATACAATCCATATTAAATCCTAACTACTATTAAGTATATTATTTGATTTTTTTCCAATGTTCTAAAAGTTTAAACAAAGTTCGAATTTATTAAATAAATATGAGTATAAACCCGCGTGGTGTTGGTAAACAAAATGCAAGTTCAATGTATCCCAGGTGCAGAGCGGCCTCGGCTCGGTCCAATGTCAATGTCACCTTTCCATTGGGTCGAAACCGACATCGCTGCGCCCGCGCAGTTCGCCGCCATCGCTTCGTCGACCGTCGCCGCTCGGACGCGGACCGATGAGAGTCAACCGCTCGGAACAGGAAATACCCGATGCAAGTCGTCAAATGGGCCTAAGACGTTCATCCTTTTAAAGTTAACAAAGATTTTTTTTTTTAAATTGGATACGTTTAAAGCATTTTAATCCTTATATGAGTCATTTTAGAAGTATTTTGTATTTTCCCATCACAAAAACATATTTTTACAACATACACTATGAACATTTATAGTGGATTTTACTCGATTGGAACCGGTTTAGCATTCCAAGAGATCAGATACTGGTTCCTAATCCTAATACATGTTCTAAGAATTATAATTTTGCAGGTTATACTGCTTTCTTCAGAATATATGTCAAGATAATTTAAATTAATATTCGTATAAAATGTGGGTGAGGTAACGCGAATTGCGGTGGAATTCGGGCGACAACGGTACATGCGCGCACGCAACATTCGCTCGACGGATTACACGATACTCGTGCTGATACATTAAACAACGCAGCTAATCACTCGATTTACGTTACATACGTTAATACTACTTGGAAGGTATTCAAGCTTCAGAGTAAGCTAACAAAGTAACAACGGATTTTTTTTTTGTTTTATTGCATTTAGACTTCATATTAGGAACGGTATTCTTTTACTGAAATTCTTATTTAGTTTTCATCTAAGCTAATAAAACAAACAAATATTATCCGTATAATTAAAATCATTTAAAAATATGACCTATTTAGAATTTAAAATCTATAGCTACGAATATCAGCGGAGTGCTACGTTGCTACGCCGTGGCGTAGCGAACTTAATAAGAAAACCAAATTTTTCAAAAAAAAAGGTATTTTGTCAGTTATTTAAAATACTACGTCGTCCAAGACCAAGTATTATAGTAAGTAAGTTATGGGTGATATTGCGAGAAGGAACTCCGGTCTGATTTCATGTCTACCACGCAATAATGGAAAATATTGAGTAATTTCTTTCATAACTATGTAGAATGTGCCCCTATAATTAGAGTAGTCAGTCCACTTGATATAATTACTCCTTAAGTATGTCTTGTTGGCACAATTACCAGGCTGGCAGGGAGACGAAGAGGCGACAAAGTGCAGACAGTGTCATCCATCCACCATGCTGTAGCGACAACAAAGAGCATCGGGATCACAACACCGTGAAACAGACAGTATAATCGTCGGTAATAGGTACTAGGGCTTCATATACATAAAGGCTTAGTATTAATACTCGAAGCTAGCTTAAGCAGGCTTTGATAAATCTTTTGTTGTTGTATAGCTAATCTGTAATTATGAGTACAAGGTTGGCATGATATGTTTGATACATACCTAATAGTATGGGAATCTTCCTGCCTGTTGTTTTTATATTACTTTTATGACACGGACATTGGTATTTTGTACGAAGACCGAATTGCCATATTTCAAGAAATAAATAAGCAACGTTAAGCTTTGTGGTATGACATGCGTATTACTTAGGAAACGTTCTTCCTTATTTCCGAAATCATCATTACTATTTTATTTCTTCATATCTATATAACAAAACAATATCCAACGATATTGTCCTTGATAATAAAGGCCCGGTATCTCACAATGGTACCTTCACATAATAACTTACTAAGCTGGTCCCAATTTCTCGGAAACTTAATTTTGGGACCCAATGCCAATATTTAAAAATAATCATGAAAACCTTAATATAATTAGCTAAAAACGTTGAGACTTTATAAAAAGCTTTACAAACTTTCGTAATGAAAATAATGATGATTGCTATAATTTGCCGAATTCATTTTCTATTTGAAATTGCGATGTATTCCTAATAGCACTTTTTCTGTCTCAGATCGTGCATGTTAGTTTGTTCAACCCGTTGAAAAACTTCAAATTTACATTTATGTGATTTGAGTATGAATCACTGATTACTTTGGTAGATGTATTGTTTTTCCATACTAGTGATTGTCTAACCAAGACCCGACATCTAGTAAAAATAGAAATTAAAAATGTTATTGGTTAAGTGCAATATTCAAACCATGGGTAAATAAACAATATTATTTATTTGTTTGTCATCAGGTGATATTGTATTCGTACTATTCACATTGCTTAATTCGTGCCAAACAACATATTTATTATTTGCCTAAACATCGTTTTCCTAGACCACCTTCATGGATTTTTTTCCCTATAAAACTTTAGCTTTAATTCAGTATCTCACACCTATTATCGTAATCAGAAGCAGGTAGATCGTTTCCTGCTGCTGATGATTGGCAGAGAGTCGTGACGAGCACCAGTCGTCCTCACGTCGGGAGCATCCGTGACTCCCGCGCCGGCCTCGCCGCCCTGACGTCATCACCAATTACGTGGAAACCATGCAGTTGCGTTATGTTATCTAATAGCTGGACACGAGCGAAACAATTAATACAAACTACTCATCAATCTAATGTGTAAACGATCTTCGAAAAAAAATGTTTGTTCAAAACAAGAGGCAGTTTTATTACAAGTGTAACCGATTACAAGATTATAATAGTAATACTTACTACATACTAAAAATATTTGAATGAAAATACTTTATTATGTTAATAACATAAGATGATTGTGATCTAAATACATCTCGAGAAGTCCCGACCGAAGATGATTACACAATGTTAAACCTGCGATGAACAATGCTGTCCCAATCAAACTTCACAGGGTAACGCCTTTTGGTTGTGCACTCGGTTCAGAAGCTTACGATCATCAGCGGAGCATGACAATCTCAAAGGGATATGATGTCAGTTAGCATGCCAGACAGTGACAAATGAACATGGGTGACACAGATGGAAATACTCCAGGCTTACCTTGGAGCAATCACTTAGTAGCCTTTTTTTTTTTCGGATGGGAAATCATCAAATGACTTCTCCCGCTCTGGGCGGAGCAGGAGGGAGTGTCAGACTTTTACTGACTAAAACCCATCCATGTTCCTTCATGGCCCTTTGTGTTCCGGGGCCACGGTATCTCTTTCGAACAGTCCCGCAACCCCGGCAGGCATCGGTCCTTGCGAAAAGGAAGGGGTCCTCCTTTTTGCTGACTCTCTTTGAGGCGCGCGTGGAACACGAACGCGCCGTCGACACGGCTTGTCGTCATGAGACGGACGGACGGCGAGCTAGCCTATAGCCCACCGTCCACAGGCCCGCGCCTACGGTGGCCGGGGGCCACGTGGTGGCTCCCGACGCCCGGAGCGTCTCCCGCGGCGGCCGGGACGCTGTGAGGTTCTCTCCCTCTCACGTTCCGCCACCTCCTTCTCTAGCATTACTGCTTCGCAGAAGGAGGTGACGGCGTCCCATTCCGATCACTTAGTAGCCTGAGGTTACGAAAACTGGGAAGGGATGTGACCGAATTTTTTGGCTAAAACCCCTATAAACAAGTCTAAGTGATAACTTGAGCAAAAGTAATTATTTAAGATACCATTTTCTGTAGTTTCGTAATTGCTTGAAGTTAGAACTGTCAAAAGTAAGTAGTCTTACACCTGTATCTATAAACAAGTCAATGAGATTACTTCAGTAAAATTCATTAATTAAGATACGATTTTTATTCTGCAGTTTAGTAATTGTTTGAAGTTAGTACTGTCAAAAGTAACTTTAACATAACTTTGCTCTCTTTGACGGTTTTTAGTTCGTTTAAATTCTTGTCTATTGCATAAAAATATTTGCATAAGCAATTACTTAACCACAAGAAATACCTTTAACTTGACTATAGATACGAGTGCTAGCTTCTTAGCTTTGCTCTCATTGACGGTTCTTACTTCGTTCAAATTCTTGTCTATTTAATGAAAATGGTTGCTTATGTAATTACTTAAACTCAAGTAATTACTTTAACTTTACTATAGATACAAGTGTAAGTATTCTATGTGGCTACTCCGTCATAGTAGACGAAAGCTAAGGACTGTTAGTTAGTAAACAGTTTTGAAGTATTTTGGTTGTGATGACTTTTAAGTAAAGCCTTAGGTTGTAGTTATGTTCTTGTAGTTAAGAACTGATTATACTTTTTACCCGACGGATTTAAATATTGTCAATATTTTTCTCGTATTTTTTCGTTGTCCTGAGGAGCTCGTGGCTAGATAATAACAGCCGTTCGGATCAATCTTCAGGTTAAGCCGCGCTCGCCTAGGTTGGTTTGTGGATGGGTGACCACCCATTACATACCGAGTTTCCTCCGTGCCTCAGAAAGCACGTTAAGCAGTTGGTCCCAGTTGTCATTTGACAGTCGTAACAGGTATAGTCAGTGGCCCGAAAGACTGACGACCAGTCTTACCAAGGGGTATCGTATTACCCAGTACTAACTGGATTGTGGAGGTCAGATAGGTAGTCGCTCCATGTAAAATACGGGTATTCAGCTGCATCCGGTTAGACTGGAAGCTGACCCCAACATAGTTGGGAAAAGGCTAGGCAGATGATGATTTTTCTATTTTTCGTTGTCCTATTGCATATCATGTTGTGGTTTAATTTTTCCTTTTATAAGCTTGTTAGTTGTGTGTTGTGATTGGATCTGTTAGAATTTAAATGTGAGTTTTTTTTTGTAATCATGATATCTTGCTCTTAAAGAGACATAAGATACTAAATACCTACGCAACCCGACAAATGTCGTATGAAACTAACGATACGAGTACATAAGATAAACGTACTCGTAAAGACCATAAATATGTATAATCGTTAAAACTGTGGAGCTCGTACGAGGAGAGGGCTGTACAGGTTTATAAAGAACTAGCTGTTGCCCGCAACTTCGTCTGCGTGGTAGCTAACATCAGACATCGTAAAGGATACAACCAATCACTCAAGATCATGGCTGGCTGTTTGATTCACTGACTAATCTATCTAAACACAAAATTTGAAGATCGTAACTTTAAAACTGACAACTTTCATATAAACTTCCATCCCTTATTTTTACTCCTTTAGGGGTGGAATTTACTTTGGATACTTACTTTTCACAAAGAACACACTCTCCAAGTTTCATGTCACTAGGACCAGCGGTTTGGGCTGTGCGTTGATATGTCACCCAGTCAGTCAGTCAGTTTACCATTTTATATATACATAGATATCATATTATAATAACCAAACCTTGCGACTTAGACGCATATAAAAGTTTGCTGTCCAATCGAAAGCATACATGTAGACCACTAGTGAAAAGCTCAACGATATGGTCAATATACAATCTGAAAACGATTGATGTTCTAACGGTAACGCAGAGTGGTTGACTAAAACATGCATCAACTAAGATTTATAGTAGTTTTAAAAGCATGTTTATTATTTCAAAAGAGATTGATTGCTTTGCGTGTTTTTGCTAGGATACACACTTGTTGAAACTGACTAAGTAAGTAAGTAAGCTGATTTATTAATATATTTTGCGCGCGTTCTTTTGTATAGATTTTAACATCCTATAATTATGTTTTTACTTCACACCTATCAATCATTTATTTTTTAAATCAAATCAAAATATTTATTTGCTAGAATATGGTACATTTAGGGTGATATAGTAAATTGTAGTTTCATCATATCCTGTCATTACATGACGTGCAAATACATTTACAATACGCGATGTCAATTAGTCTAACTTACAAATAACAGATTCTATTGACTTGTCCTCTAAGTAGTCCCTAACGGTATAATATCTTATAGTTAGTAAGAGTTGGAAAAGTATTTTTTTTAATATTGTGAGCGGTAGGTCTTGAAAACTATTCGGTAAATGATTGTAAATAATAATCGACATGCAGTATACATTTTTTTTAAATAATATTAGTTTTATTGGTGGCCACCGAAGTCTATCTTTATGCCGTGTTCGGCTATTTGGTCTGATAGTGCTAGTTTCAAATAAATTGTAGTTTTTCCTAACAAAAACACATATTTCGAAAATATATAGACATGGCAAAGGTAGAATTTTCAGTTTTTGAAACAGTGACTTACAGCTGTCTAAAAAGTGAGCTCCACAAATTGCTCTGATACATTTTATTTGAGCTTTAAAAACTCTGTCAAAATCTACTGAGTTACCCCATATTACAATGCCGTATCTAAGTACAGATGATACATAACCATGGTAAGCCAGCATTGCAGAGTCACAGTTTACTGTTTGTCTAATTCGTTTCAGGACATATATAAAACGATCTATTTTTGCAAGAATCTTATCTATATGTGTTTTCCAATTGCAATTTTTATGGACCGTTATACCTAAGAATACACAATTATAGACAGTGGTCAGGTGAGAATCTTTATAATGAATGTCTAGTTTATGTATGTTTGAAATTGTATTATGTTTGTTTTAGTCATATTTATTTTTAAGTTATTTTTTTCTAGCCATACGATTGCATTATCCAGAGTTTGGACGGTTTCTTTTTCTAAGTTTTTGTTATAGTCACTCTTAATCATTATTGTAGTGTTATCGGCGAATAATAAGCAATCTTTGCCTATCGCCTCTGTAATGTCGTTGATGTAAACTAGAAAAAGTACTGGGGACATTATACCTCCCTGTGGCGTGCCATAATTATTTTGTTTATATTCCGACCTATAGGTTTTTTGTTCCCTTGGACAAGTTTTTGTTATTTCCACACATTGTACTCTATCAGAAAGGTAACTTTTGATCCAGTCGTTGGCCTTACCCCGGATTCCATAATGCTCAAGTTTTGTGAATTTATTAATTTATGTTAGTCACTCCTTGACAGACAAAGTTTCAGTTCTTTCAATTTCTAGAGGTACCGTTGTTTCAATAAACAATTTAAATTGCTGTGTGAAAATGGGACTTTCGTGATAAAACAATTCCTTCGGTTTTTCTCTTTCCACAGAAGAGGAACTCTGAGGAAGATAAGTAGTTTTATGTAGGTAGCTAGTGTTTAGTAGAAAAAGGGACTATCATTCTTAATCTTTCGTATCCCGAAAGTTCCATACAAGCTTTTCACGAAAGTTCAATCGGCAGTAAATTGAATGTGGATTTAAGAATAGAATCCCAAAGTTCTGCTAGATTTAATCTTTTCCTTTTTTTTGACAAATATGATTATAATTCTATACTTAGAATACGTGTTTTTTTTCGGACACACATCAATTAGTCATCAAACTACCCTAATACTGATAAAATTGCAAAAAAAAAATAGAAAATTTGAACTGCGCGGGCCACCTTGGCGCATCCCCCTCAAACGTCGCGACGTCCTGTTACTAAAATGGTCTTAAATAATAACCTCTGTAGAGCAGTCGTCACTTGCCAGCGGCACGCACTTGAAGCGCATGCGCATGACACTGTTGCAAGACATGCGTGACGAGCTATAACAGTACACTGATCTAGAACTAGTGCAACTCGTGCTCTTGCGCTGCGTCACTCGTGTCGTCATCATATGTAACGTCTGTCTGTCGTGCTATATTTAACTGGTCATCATGGGAATCTGATATGGTCTTCGGTGTAAGTTTAAACTCAAAACCTCAAAGTATTTATTTCAAATAGACCAGTTACAGGCACTTTTGAATTGTCAAAAACAAAAAGATGAAGCTACAGCCACAAAGCATTATAACCGTTATTGTGTAAGAATTGAAGTTGTAATTGCTAACGCACTTATAATTTTAAATCTCCCTTCTTGCAACGTACTACGAGTATTAACCCTAACTACTATTTGAACCTTTTTTTTTTTTTTTTTTTTTTCGGATGGGAAATCATCAAATGACTTCTCCCGCTCTGGGCGGAGCAGGAGGGTGTGTCAGACTTTTACTGACTAAAACCCATCCATGTTCCTTCATCGCCCTTTGTGTTCCGGGGCCACGGTATCTCTTTCGAACAGTCCCGCAACCCCGGCTACTATTTGAACCTAAGTTATAAATATCATGTTTTACGCGAAAAGATAATATTTAAGACAAGATGTTTTGTATTTTGAAGCGGAATCGGAGGAAAATCTAGAGTAAATCTACACTAAACAAACAAAATGTAGGTTTTCAGTTAAACAACAACATTTAACTGTGTAAGCTGTCGTTAGTTTTTATCACTATCTACAAGAAACTGTTGTTTAGCATTCTATGCATGATTACGTTCTACGTTACGTTCTTCGTTACGCTATTCATTACCTTAATATATTCATACATACATATATTTTTAAGGTTTTACTACGTAAGTACTTTATGATTGTGATTTGTCATTGTCATAAATATTAACACAATAATTCTATATTCAAATACTAGCTGATGCCCGCGGCCCCGCCCACCCGCTAATTATATACTAAAACCTTCCTCTTGAATCACTCTATCTATTAAAAAAACCCGCATCAAAATCCGTTGCGGAGTTTTAAAGATCTAAGCATACATAGGGACAGACAGACAGACGCGGCGGGGGACTTTGTTTTATAATATGTAGTGATTTATACATACCTACTCCATTTAACTCGTCAAGCGATCGCCTACAACCCAGACCCACCCACTACTCGGAAGAGTTCCACGGTTTCAACGATTACATTATTTTATTATCGTTTCGAGTAAATTTTTCTTATACTGTGCTGCCTCTAGTGGTCGCGCGACTCTGAGCATGGGGTCCCAGGTTCGATTCCCACTTCGGGCAAAGAATTATTGGATCTTTCTTAGTAGCAGTCACAGAGTCTGGATTTGTACCCGGTTGATGGCAATAAGCTCGCCTATTACATGGGATTTAAAAAAACATGACTGGCGAAATGTGGGTGACTATTAAGAAAATCTCTGCCTAACCCACAGGGAATTACAGCCGTGACGTTATATTATATTTTTCTTATGAACTATCGTCGATGAATACGACATTCATCTGGCTAAAATGGGTGGTCAAAATCCTATCAAAGAAGCTACAATTATTAGCTTCTTATTTAAAATGTAATACAAAGTGGTTCAAGTTTCAGCCCGCGGTTGGGAAGCTTTACAACTCAGAGCTACAAATAGCGCGATAACATAAACAATGGACTATTTACACCGCTTGCTGCATTTGTTGTTCAAGTGGTTACCGCTAATTGTATAGATCAACCGCGACGGCTTACAAAAAAGAAATGAAAAATGGTTTATTATTATTTTAACAAGCAAATACTGAGTGAGGAAGACTTATGGGTGTGTTAGGAGGGTCCTTATCTACTATAGCCCAGTTATACTCACCTGCAATGTATTTTCTCTCTTTTGGTAAAAATCAATGCGTAAATAAGTATATGAAAAAGAGATCTCTTGATCTTCGTTTAAAAAATGCAAATACTTTAATTCTCGAAAACATGTTATTACATCGCTTCTAGCTTCGCTATGTACGAGTATATAGTGTAAGAACAGCAAATATGGCCAGTTATTCTCTGAGAATGTATTTTCAGTTTACTTAAATGAACTTGTAAATAAATATAAGCCTAGCACACGCTGTGGGGTATCCATTCCACATTGAAAAATGGGGATACGACCAAAGATGATGTTGACATGATATTTTACCACGATATTCAAGTTTACTAAATGAGACATGTCACTCTAGTCAAGGTATCTCCAGGACTCGACATAAAAGCTATGTTCGAAGTTTCATCTTCTTAATCCTTCAACGTCCAAGCGGACCATCATGACTGTTTTGCTTAAGTTGGTCGTGAGTTTATTTGCACGCACGCGTGAGAATCCTTAGAGCTAGCATTTCTACAAAAGCAAGTCGACTTCCCTGAAAAGCTCTTGGGACAATCAAGAAATCTTTTCCGTTTAGTTTTATTTGTGATGAGAGACTATCAAAAGCTCTCAAAACGACGTTTATTTTTAAAAAAATAAACGACAACGATAACGAAAACGATAACGTTTGTTAAATAAATGATATCCGTATCATCATAATCATCTGCCTAGCCTTATCCCAACTATGTTGGAGTCGGCTTCCAGTCTAACCGGATGCAGCTGAATACCTGTATTTTACATGGAGCGACTGCCTGTCTGACCTCCACAACCCAGTTAGTACTGGGTAATACGATACCCCTTTTGGTCAGACTGGTTGTCAGACTTTTTGAGTCACTGACTAGCTGTAACGACTGTCAAAGATCTGCAAATGACAGCCGGGACCAACGACTTAACGTGCTTTCCGAGGCACGGAGGAAACCCGGTTCGTAATGGGTGGTCACCCATCCACAGATCAACCTAGGCAAGCACGGCTTAACCTAAAGATTGACCCGAGCGGCTGTTATTATTTAGCCACGGGCTCCTCTCCCTCTCTCTTACTCGGTAAGAAGAAGAATACTCCTTGGTAATACTGGTAGGATTTTGATTTTGTACATTAAGAGCGGCCAACCCGCCATACATTTCGCGACAATTTTGACAAACGCTCGTGCGTGATTATGCCGTTGTTACACATATATCTTTAATTTTTTTGCACTGATATGTATCTTGTGCACTATATCTAGGCTTCTATCGAAGCAAAAAATAAAATTTTGTAGAAACAAATTCGGTATAAGCCTCCAAAAATTGCTGTTTTGCACAAATTTTACCTCAATTTTGGCCGTTCATAAAGTACTCATAAATTGTAAAAGTAAAGAAAATATCCTGATAGAAGCCTTGCAAATGTAGTGGAGATTCTAAATGACAAATATTTATTTCAAAAACTTCTAAGACTTATTCAAAAACACGTATTTCCTGGAACAAGTTTTATAAATTTTCGAACACTATTTTGCATTCAATGTCCTCGCATTAGGCGGTATGAGGTGCGCGGGTGACGAGTAGTGCAGGGTCCGGGCTAGGTAAGACAGGGGAGTTGAAAGAATACCACCGCTGTGGCTCTGGATGAAAGAACAAGCTTTTCGACCATGCTCGCGTTGACGATAGACAAGCCGGTAAAGGCCCTCTGAAACTGCACTTGTCGGCTATGTACCGTGGGGCCATAGTAACGCTAAAAAAAACTACTTTATACGAGATGGCATGCCAAGTTTTGCATGAAACGCTCTCAAGCTCGTATCGCACGCGCATAACAGTGACTTACCGCTACGGTGCACTGTCGCATGTCGCTCCCCAGCGTGTCTGCGTGACACCTACATAACTGGTGTCATGCTGTCATCACACCTTTTTTTTTTCGTATCACTGAGATTGTTGGTTGGCTATAATTGGATGTAGTTCTATCATAAGGAGCCAACCGATAATCTCTTATTTATTCAGTTATATACTTCAAACTAATTCAATATGGTACATGTGGTATATTGTTATCCAGTAAGATCGGTCACATATATACAAGCATACAAAACGTATGCTTACAATGGATTCAAAATTAATCAGCGTCCACTATCCAAAATCATAACGATTTCCTCGGAAAATGGTAGAAATTTTGATATGAGTTGGTACATTTTGGCAGAGATTACACTTTAATGGTTATTAAAACTTTTCTGCTGTATGAATTTTAATTTGTACGAGCAGTTACAGGAGACCTTCCAAATACCAAACATAAATTTCAACATACATTTTATAAATGTTTCATTCCGGATCATCATGATCACATCAATACTGATTGACAATTATCTTATAGAATTAATTATTATAACTTATATTTTAAAACGTGTCTGAAGTCTACTGATACAAGGGCTACAATTTTTAGCGAAGGAACACTTGTAACTTTTAATTACGTGTACAAATAAAATAATTACACTTATCATATTAACTAAGCATTATATAGATTTAAAATGAAGACTACTGTTTTAAAATGTAAATGATCTTACATAATTGAAAGTGTTTATATTATTATGTAAATTAGATTAATGTAACTTTAGTCATAATTCTCATAGTCAGATGTTAAGTTCATACATTCCCGTGGGATAATTCCGACTTTCACTAAATAGCTAATATACAATATTCTCCCTTGTAAGTCAAAGTAATTTATTGATTCATAGGTATCATCATTGTCATCATCATCATCATTGGATCATTGTTAGTACTAGATGGCTAACATTTGTTAGGACCAACATTATTAATCATTTTGCGCGCACAATAATGTAATAATAACATATTATTTTTTATTACAGATCGCACATAGTGTGACAGCTCAGCCGATAGCTAATTAGCTCTAACTTTGGGTAAAGTCAAAATGATAATTTCAACAAAAAATTAATCAATGTAAAGTACCGACCTAGTTCGTGAACAATTTTAAAACTGACGATATATTAAAGGTAAAATTATTTAATTCAGCTTTTTTCATAACAAGTTTTTACATACATTTTTCATGTTTTTGTATGTCAGCTCTTCGTATAAGAAACTATCAAGCAGTTTGATAGCTTTTTATAGCAGGCAGAATCTAGATGATAATGTAAAAAAATAACTCTATCAGTGACGAACCGTCAGTTCATCGCTCAAAACTGTCGTTTTTATAGCCTTCTATGTATTAATTTATTTTTTTATGGCTTTTGAAAGATTGTTACGTTATTTTCGCAAGCAAAAACAAAATAAACCGTAACTTCATTTTTTGCAAATGAATTAAAATCGTAATTCTGGTTAAAAATAAACCAATTTCATTTACTTATCTCGTATTTGTCCTCACCAAATTTAAATAAACTCTTGCAAGATTCTATAATATAGCTGTACGTGAAGGTATTGAACCGAGTTATCCGAAATGAATGACGTGTATTGCTTGAATAGCAAACGAAGTATCCCGTTAAATAACCTTTGGAAGTGCGAGGGAATCTAATTGTGTACTCATTGTTGTGAGCTGACCAAACAATCGCTAAGAAGTCGCTGTCAAAGCGATAACGTAAGAATTTTAACAAGTTTTCGGCAACACGTGGCACTCTTTTTAGAGCATGTTAATAACCCATCGATGGTAAGGCTGATATTAGATATTTTGTTGCCGTAGCTGTGTTTATAGTATTAAAGTATTTTCTAGTTTTTGTAGCAGGTATAGTATTTTTTTTTAGCTGAAAATCATTTTTCTGTTTACATCATTAAAACCGGAAAGAGCAATTAATTCTGCACAAATTATTCTTAAACTATTAATATTTATCATTATAGTTGTAAAGTAATTAATATCGAAGTGTTACACTCATAATTAATCAACAATAACCGTTATTTGCGTTTACTAAGTAACTGTAAACATAATTTGACTAACGATACATTCTGTCAATTACTCGGACGATTGACGCTTAAATAACTGTTAATTTCATGTCTCGTCACGTGAGGATTTATTGAATCTACATAGATATTAACTGAATTATTATATATCTGGCATTCTTACAGCCAGAACGGTTTATCTGATATTTTCTTCAGATCTGCAAACGTCATTTCCCAAACCACTGTTTCTTCCTACTGCCTAACTTCAATATACAATTTTACCTAATTTTGTTGCTGTTAAGTATAAGTTAAAAAAAATATTACAATCCATTAATACGTACAATAATTTATTACAAGTTTATTGAACATAATAAAAAAGAAAAGTAAACAAAACTGCACGAATCTGCATCGTTGATGTCTTTTTAAAGAACGAGTGATGTGCTACGAGATGCTACGTACGATCGCACATTTTTCATTTAAATTGTTTTGACAAATTTTGTCATTAGTTCGTACTGACAAATTATGTGTAAGATTTATTTATTGACTGTATATTGTAATAAAAATAAGGCATTCAATGATTTTTTTGTTTTTATTTACGTTTTTGGTTGCATATCCTAATGGCTAGGTGGCCTACGTTAAAGTTAAATGTGATTAACTAAATATTAAGGAAGTTCCATACGTTTACAGAAAATAGTTATGGTTGATTTAATATTGTAAAATACTTCAGTAAACTAGCTCTCTTACTCATACGCTGCATATCATTAAACAACTCTTAATCCAAATATACTGAGCATGTTCATAGCATTACGTTCGTAAGGATATTATCCTTAACTGATGTCGAAGTTATTTTAACTGTATCGAGAGTAACTGTAAAAAGATATTTACCTTCTTATAGGACCCCAAAAACCTCACAGCACGTTCAGGACGACCAGCAGAAACGAAACGTGTCAACAATCACTTGAAACACTTGGATAAAGTCTGGGTATTGATCGTTAGTTAAAACAACTGTGTACTTCGAAAATTGTATTAAAAAAGTCGTTCGGATCTCGAATGTCGAGCTTCATGAGGCATCAGCGCGCGCGCGGCTGTGCGGTCTGTTGGGATGTGCGCCCGCGCTGCACTTGAACGTTGAACTGGCGCGCCTACCCGACCGCGGCCGGGAGACGCACGCGCGCGCTTGCGGCCTAGTCAGCGGGCAGCACCGCAACTCCACCGGGTCGCACCAACACGTACGTCGCGCTAAAGTAATTGTAGCGCAAAATATGATCGCGGGCAATGGACAGTAAACCGCAGGAACATTTCGGAAACTGTGTTGTGGTGAGCCGCCGACTGCTACACAGCTTAATTGATCGCGCATAGATCACTATCTACGTATAGTAACGTTACCTATCGGACGTAGCTGTTTCTAATAGATTCGCACTAATTGTAACGTTCTACATAGATAATGACCGTAACCAACCGCAAATCGATGAGTGAGTCAGCGTCGCAGAGATGCCAATACTTGTAGCCACTTGTGACACTGTCCGACATTGTTCAACTGACAGCCTACTGTCGGAGCGTTCAGAATACAAACAAATGACTAATGTTTCACCCTGTTTGAAATTCCCGACTACAACGCTACTGTCGTACTCTGGAAGGTGACGTCAGCAAATAAATTAAAAAATAAACAAAACATAAATAAACGAACCAAAACATCAGTCAAAACAATAGAATCTCAATTATTTAAATGAATTAGCAGTTAATGTATGTTAATGGTCATAAATAACGAATAATTAATTTAAGTTTGTTGTAACAATAGCATGAGCACCTATTATCAACAAATCAAAGCATAACAACACAGACGAGGCCGCGGTACATAGTAACACATAAAAAACACATGCATAATCCTTATGTTAAATTAGCTTCGTAGACAATAAGCATACTTTAACGATGGTGAACTCATAGTATTTAATAGTTAATTATTTACGGAGTATCGCGCTTAGTCATCTTAAGTTGTTGTTATAGTTTGATTAATATTAAAAGCCTTATTAATTTCCAGAGAATCAGACATCAATTCAACTAGCGTGTATCTACCGAACAAAATGTTGTGAATATATCGACATCTTTATCTATCTTTGTTCTTTTTATTGTAAAGCCTCTAAAAACAACCCTAAACGTAACAGCTTAGACACATTTTCAAACACCAACAGTTCTACCATCTTAAGATTGACGCAATAAAACAGGATATTTTAAGTAGCAATAAGCAAGAGTCGTGGTAGTAAAGGCAGTATAATAGCGATATCCTGTGCCTGTCCTAGGCAGCGAGTGGTCGCGGCCGGGCATCGAACCCTGGACGCAGCCCGCACAGCCGCGCCGCGTAAGCAGCCACGCACACTAACGTGGCGAGATCACGACTTTAAAAATACCAATAAAAATATACATTGGTAGGATTCTGCAACAACTATCTGCTATAAATTATTAATCTCAAACAAAAACAATAAAGTTACATTGTTATAAAGATACGTTACTTAATTAATGACTACAATACCGGATAACTTTTTTATCACTTTCCAGAAAAAATGGCTACATTAGGTGAACGAAGTAGAAGCTGGTAAAAAACCTAGTAAAAAATTGGTTCATCATCAAAAAACGCTACAAATTTCAAGTAAAATTTTCATATTAGAACAAAGAAAGAGAAATTTTGAAAAATAAATGAAAAATATAATTATCATATATATATAATAATATATCATTTGAATGAATTCCGAACTTTTTTGAGTTTTTTTTCGTATTAGTATGCCATTTAATTCTACCCATTTTTTTTTTGGAAAGTTTTAAGAAAGTCTTCCTGTATAACATTAACGAAACAAAAATGTATCGTAAATAAAATGCTGGCCTACTAAATTCCTCACGGTTGTGAAGGTTCATTGCAAAATAAGAACTTTTTCCACTTTCCTCGTCTGTTGCGTGACAACGCTGATTACATAGTTAACGTTATCTTAACAGCCGCTTGTGAACAATTAAACAGTTAGGAAATATGACTGACAAGAGCTATATAACAATACCCTACATTAGACTGTACAGATCGCTAACAATCTATCAAGAGTAAGTTTTACATAATATGTTTTTGTCTAATAAATTCCCTTTATGCCTGTTTCGTGGGTACTTCACGTCGGTCCTAAGTCGTAGACTAGTGTCCGACTGAAGCTTCGGTTTCGACTTAGGCCAAAATCGGCCGAAATTTTATCCGAAGCTGAAGGTTTCCAGCAAGCGCCGAAATTGAACGAACTGCTACGAATGCGTGAGAGCGCGATGGTACAAGCGACGCGCCGGGGACAGGGGTGTCACATTTCGAAGTATTTATTATTTTCGACAAGTTTTCATGTAATTTTAATAATCTCGTTAAATTGTTTATTTACAATCAACAATTTTATTTGATGTAAAAGTTTCAAAAACTTATTATATTATTCACTTTTAGCCAATTTTAAACTGAATTTGTGGACTTCAGCCGAAGGTTGTGACAACAGCCGATAATCGGCTTCGGCTTTGGTCTAAAATCGACCTTTGGTCGGACACTATCGTAGAGGTGCCGTTGAACATTTATTACCGCGCAGTGCGGGCGTTACATCACATAAACATGGCCGGCCGCTAGTGGCTCCTCCAGACCCTCATATAACACAATTTTACGCTTCCCGCGCGTACTTTGCCTATAAAACATCGTTAAAACTTAACCCACGTTGAATAAGTCCCAATAAAACTTCCTTTGTTATATTGCAAGTTTATTTTGAAGTTTCTAGGAACTAAATTTGAGCATAATGTATCTTAATAACTAAGCATAATAGTAAAATAATAACAGAAGTCAAGACCCGACTCAATAAGAACTTTCAATTAAGTTCCAGTCAAATCAGGGCTACGTACTTGTATTAATAAGCTAAATTAGTATAGAAGGGTCTTCTGAGACTGCTCGTCTGACAAAAGACACTTTCTGAGCATATTTTCAGTCAATTTTTTTATGCCATCTCAATTCAAGGTAACAAGGACATTCGTTTAGGTAACTTGCAGAAATCCAGATGCAAAAATATGCATGAAATTATAGGACCTTTTTGAAGCCGATATTTTAATTAGCAGCGAGCCAATTAAATTATCGTCGTATAGATTAAAAAAAAATCCTTTTCCCGTTTCTTTCTCAGTCTTGAATAATCATTCGTACTTTAGTCATCGTTACACTGTATTAAAATATAATCACTATCTGATAACCATCAGAGTTATCACTCTATTCGTCTTCGTAGTGCTTGGATATAGCATCCAGTATGAACTGGAAGGTTCTAGGGTTGATCCAACTGTGCCCGGAAGGCATTTCGTATTGCTCTAGACTCCTGGTGTTTCTTCCTACAGTACGCTCCAGGAAATAGTCGTCGTACTCCCTGTCGTAGTCGGGCAGGATCGGGTTGAACTTAGCGTAGTAGATGGCAGACAGGCACGCGTACAGGAGCAGGGCTGCAGTGAACAGCTGAAATTTAGAAGAAAGTGGCGTTTTAGCGGTAGAACTGTAAGTCCAGGCCCTTTATAGAGGGATAAGAAAAATAATTATGGGACTTATTTACACTTGTAACAATCATTAGTGCTTTTGTCATTTGTAGACGGAGATTGAACCTATGCCGTTGTTGTCAGTATTTCAGAATAAAGCTTACGTGTTGTATTCATTCAGTTCAATTGCAAACTAAACCGTATGTTTTGTATCCAGTGCTGTAGATATCGTGATAAAATAGTCGGATAATAATAGGTACTTATTATTCGCTATTACGATTGATATTTTTGAGTTTTGATTATACATCGACTTGGAAGCTTTTATTCTGTCATTCAAAAGATTTTACTGAATGAAAAGTTTGGTATTGAAACATCCGACAGTAACGAATATTGTACATAACTGTTACAAAGATAAGCTTTTATGAGGTAAGTTAAGGTTTGGATCAGAAAGTGAATCAGGCACAATGTGCGGTGGGTCATTACCGCGACCCGCACGCGTCGGCACCGGAACTACTCACATCGTCCCCCCGCGCCTCACCCTGCCGCGGTGCCGGGATATCGTGACCACCATTTTGAAACGTAACGTCGAGTTTACAAAATGCTGCTCAACTGTTACGTTGATTACATCATTTAACACACCTGTTTTTTTTTAATAATACATAGTTTTACCAGCAAAAAAAACAATTAAGTCTACTTGCCTACAAATATTGTATTAATTAATAAAATTTTTTTTATTAAATACTTCTTTGATTACACAAAGACTGTTTTAGGCGTTATTTTTAATCGTTACCACCAAATGTAATAGAGGAAGTTTTTAGACATATCTTCCCTTTACTACTAACGTATACGTTATCGTTAAAGTTAGAAAAAATCAGGAAACATTTAAAAGAAGAAGCACTTAAGCCACGGCCGTGAAAATAATATCACGTTTCGACCAACCAGACGGAGCGTTGTCAATAATTGCTCCTATTTAGTAGTCATAGACAATACATTGGTGGGAAATAAGTTAGTGTAAACGAGCCTTATGTTTATCTATATATGTACTCGTATTGTTGTCTAAACCTCAATCTAGGAAATGGTTGTCTGTAACGACACTCGCAAGGTCCCTCTGGCTTCATCGCCCCGACGGTCATCACATGGCTCTACTCGTAACTATGTCAATGTTATGTCGTCTAACTACCGGCTGATCGTCAAATGACAACGTACTCGTAATAGCATTTTTTGTTACGAAATTATAAACAACAATATTTTCGCGGTACGATGCGCTACGCTGCGCTTGAGGTCAACTCTATTTTTGCGTATTTAGTAGATGATGATGACGTTTGTGTCCAAAAAGGTGCACTTGGTAGCCGCAGTAAAACTGTTTATAGACTCGTAAACATAACATCACGCTTGTAATCCTCGTAGGGGTAGGTCTGATATCTAAAAGCACACCAACATTTCGACAGTTATGTTTAAGTCCCATATCCTTTTTATAGGAACATCTAAAAGCACAAGAACATTCCGACGGTTATGTCTTGTTTAAGTCCCATATATCCGTTTTATAGTAACATTTTTATATGTCATAATAATATTCTACAATACCTCAAGGCTCGAATAAACCAACTTTCCTTTTAAATTATTCCGATACTACATAAATGTTATAAGAACAGATCCCGTCCCATCACCAAATTCTATTGATACAAACAAATGTAAAGAGGTAAAGTTTGGGGTTATCTCTAGAACTATTGATTCGATTACGAGAATTATTTTACTAATGGGAAGCTACATTATCCCCGAGTGTCTTACGCTTTCAAAACGGTCCCAAGAGATAATTTCAGAAGCTAGTTAGTGATAAAATACTTACTTGAAACACACTCCAGAACTTGAAGGATCCCTCGTTGATGACCCAGTCGTAGTAGCCAGCCCAGGGGTCCGTGTACCTGGCCTTCTGCTTCATAGGCTTGGGCGTGGTCGTGGGTTCTTCGTAGTGGTGGTGGTGGTCTTCGTCATAGTAGTCCTCGAAGCCTCGGCCGCTGCCCACTGTCTCGTTTTTCGGCTTCGTTTTGTTTCGTCTTTGCAAATTTTTCGTCTGAAAGTGGAATTGTATGCTAATTAATCAATATGTGGAGATTTGCGGAGCAATCCATGGTGTGAACAAGTGAAAAAATAACAAAATTTATATGTTTCTTCGGCAGGTTACAGTAACAAAATAGAAGTGTACAATTATATCATCACATGAAAAACAGGAAACTAAAATGGAATACCATCTTAACTCTTAATTATAAGAGTACCTTCAAGAGTGAAGAACCGCGGGTAATAGCTAGTTTTTTTATTTGTATAAAATTGATTATCTGCCAGCAGTGTATTTTTTTTTTAAACTGAAATAATATACATACAAAACAACCAAGATATAACACACTGCTGTATTGTAAAAATCTACAGAATATTTACCCAGTATGAGTTTACTTAGTAGAACAATTTGAAGTTCCGTAAACTAAAGGGGCTTTACATCATTTTTCGCAAGATACGTTGTCCGTATTACAAAACTACACTTGCGAGTATAGTTTGTTAAAGCAAACTGTGTGTGTCTTGTCAAAAGTTGCTATTCAAGTTTCGAAGTACATAGTTTACTTTGGGTTTTACCCCTATGTACTTTTGGCAACTTTGAGCCAACAAGATTCTGAGGACCTTCCAAGATTATCCCACAGTCTAAGTAATATAAATTCGGAAAATGCTTATTCTTAATACTAAAAAATATGTGTAGGTTAACTGTATTTGTGATCACCCTCGTTAAAGGCGTCCAAGATGAAAAGAAAAGTTTCTTTGGTAAATTATAAAAAAAAATGTGATAATTAAATTGGCCCCGAAACAAAAACTATCACAAGAATAGCGACAGAATTATATGCAAGCTAAGTACCTAAGCGTTATAGTTCGATTTACACGCGCATGTCAACGGGGGCGGTTGGTTGTTGGTTGTCTAAATAAGTTGCGTCTAACCCGTCCAGTTAGCGCATGGAGTGGGTCACCCAGTTTGCCCAGTTCAGCGGGTACCGTACTGTGACCTTGTTACATTAGTTTCCGGACACATACCACTAGAATGTTCAGACTATTTCAGATGAGTCTTCACGGTCAATTTTGTTAATTTTTATTGCGACTCACACGTGTTGGTAAGGAAGTTTGATGGAATATTATGAGATTTTTAACAATCATACATGATTTTTGAACTCTGTAGGTAGTTAAGTTCTCAGCTTAGCATTTTCTACTAAAAACCTCTTAACGAAGCCGAAAGGCACTTGTTCTCCCCGTCATTGCGATTATTTTTTTGTTTTACACCATACTTGGTAACCTCCTAGTTACGGAGATATTGGGGGTCAAAGTTCCAACTTTTTAACAAGTTTTTGCACTACATTGAGTTCTACTACTTCTACCACAAAACGTGATTTTTCACCTCCAAAAAAAAAGTCGTTTCCCAGCAATAATGTTTGCGTAAAGTTACTTTGTTTGCTTGGTTGGCGGCTTCGTGATGAGGTAGTTTACAGCCTGTATAGATAACATGTACAGTACCATTTTATGTATTTTAGTCAAATATCAGTACAAAACCAGCAATAATTCTAAAAAAGGGCAAGACCAATACGAAGAAATAAAAAAGGAAAATCATTTATGTAAGTCTGAAAAAGAGATCTATTTAAATATATTTCTATACACCGATTTAAAGGCAGAATAGGAGATCTTTTAAAAACTTCTTGTGCCTTGTTTACGCTATAGTATTATGCTATACTTACACTTTATATTCATCATTCATAATACTATTACGCAAATAAATTATTTTGATTTGATTTAATAGTTTTAGGTACCTACGAAATAAAATAAAGGTTATACAAGTAAGGCACAATCTTAAGTTCGTGTCAAGCTTTAAGTGAACCCGACAGATGGCGTTACATTTCACAACTTTGTCAAGTCGGGAATTTAACCAATAGTTTTCAGTTTGAAAACTGACGCATCACATTTAGTGCTCTTTCCACTTCCTGCTCATTAATACATTCCCTATCAAAGATCACAAGGTATCTGAGAAATCATAACCGTTCTCTGAAATCTCTTATTTAGACTCAGTTATACAAGGTGCAGTTTTGCATCCTCGCCAATATTCAGGAGAAACAACCGCCTGTATAAATCAAACTAATCCAACATTCTAAGTATAGTAAAAATATTCAGTAAAATCACCAATATACATACACAACAAGAACAGATTTAAAAGGTACTCAACGTTAAAAATGCGAAGTCATTACAATTACTTCGGAAAACAGGAGAACTTTAGATACAGGTAGGATTTTGGTGGAAGTAATCTCAACTGGTTTGAATAGGTTTAGATACATACCACGACAGCAGTAGTATTGCTGGAGGTGGTAGTTGCGATGGCGCGGTTCTTATTGACATTCCTCACGACGTCCAGCGCAGTCCGCAGCGCCGTCAGGATGAACTCCGAGATGGGCATCCTGCTGGGAGGCTCTTCCTCCTCAGGGGTAGACAAAGACGCCTCCGGGATCTCGCCAACACTACACAGTTAAAATTATGAAATTGGTTCCAAAAGCATTTCTGTCTCGAGTGATGATTTTTAAAGAGGAGTGTTGATTATAATGTTATAAATTAAACTTGAATGACTCCAGCCAATTAGTCAAAAAAGCTAAGCTCTATGAAAAGTACGACTGTACGACCTCTGAGATTTTTTAATAAATCTCGCCCAATGCATTTCCACGACTAAAATTTTGTGCAATCGGCTCAATTTTATGAAAAACTCGCAGTGATTTTGGGTTCAGGTAAATTAATTTGTCTTTTTTAATCGACTACAAAAAGGAGAAGGTTCTTAATTCGATTGTTTTTTTTTTACTTTGTTGCAAACAATGCGAAATTTAGGAATAGTACCTACAACATTATGAAAAATAACAAAACAGTAAAGTACTCACTGTATGGGTATATATTTATACTTGCTGTAGGGCGGAGTGTACGGCGTAGCAGTGTCGTAGCGCAGGGCAGCGCGCGCGCCGCCCGCCCACAGAGCCAGCGCCACCGCGCCCAACCACACCAGTCCGTGACATGACAACAACACCCCTTTTGACACCATCACAAGTGCCCGATATTAAAAAAAAAACTATTAAACAATCGGTCTTCTTTAGTCCTTTGGTATCACTTTTCAAAACTAGTTCTTTTTTCAAAAAAAATTAAGTGCCTTGTTCATGGTTCGCCGGTGGGCAAGCTACTGACGGATTTGTAATGCCGCGCCCCAGTTAACAGTGCAAAGGGAGCACTGAAATATGAATACTGTAAACAGAGCGAGCGTGGTCTTAAGTGGAGTGTCAATTTAATTTGAACAGTTGACACATGAGTGAAAGCTGAGACGAGCTAAAGAATCTGTTTCGTATCAACTTTATCAGTTAATTCATGTGTTTTAATATTATATATGTATTTCACCGTTAATATTAGGAAATTGTTGAAATAATAAGGGTGAAAGTGAAAATTTAATAGCAATAACGTAACATCACACCTGTAACCCCCGAAGAGTTCAGACATGGTGTAATAGTACACCAACAAGTCACCAGTTATCATTACGGTTTAAGAAATTTATTTCGCTCAAAAAGAAAACCATTATTTACTTCTATGAGGAAACACAATAATTAAGATACAATAAGCGACGGTTTCGCTTGGTAATAAAATAAATTAAATTATAAAAAACGGCAAGAACTTACATTTTATAATTATATTTAGGTGGTGTTTTAATAGTCTTGTAAAAGTTGGAAGTGATTTCGATTCCTTGATTTCTTAGGTAAAGAGTTATAGAGTTCAGCCCCCACATATACGACAGTCTTTCTACCGTAGTTTGTCCTCGGTGCTCTTAAGTTTATATGATTAGCCTACCTCGTAATGCGTTTTTGGATTTGCATTCTTTTTGTAAATGTTATTTGCGTATGTATGTCTCTATTAATTATTTTACGTACAAGTATGCAAGTGTTATATTTATAACTTTGATCAATATTCATTAGTTTTGTTTCTTTGAAAATCTATTGAGAAGATGTTAATAACCATAATTGAATAATACTTTAATAATTTTATTTTGAGATGTTTGTAGCTTTTTAAGGTGAGTTTTGGCAGCACTTCCCCATACTTCGATTAAATAATCGAGATGTGGTTTAACCATCGAGTAATTAATAACATATCTGACCCTTAGTGGGAGACATCGAACAATTCCTCTAAGTGCACCAGTCAGTGATGATATCTTTTTTCTTACTTTCTCAATGTGAGGTTTCATTGTAAGTTTATCATCAAGAGTAAGACCTAAATATTCCTCAGTATTTGTTTTTAATAACGGTTGACCATTTATATTTAATTCACCATGTCTTGTGTATGAAGTTTTTTTTATTTTTTACCACTAAATATAATGTATTTGGTTTTACTAGCATTTTTATTAAGTTCCATGTAATAGGCAGCGAGCCTATTGCCATCAACTGGGCATCCAGGCTCCGTGGCAGCTACAGAGAATGGATTTTTGATGATTCGTTCCCGTGGGAATGAAGATTTGCCTATAAGTTCGTAACTTTTGTCGATTTGGAGAAATCTCATTGCATAAGGCTTGTAAATCTATTTACTTCTTCAGATTAACGATTTCATATCAACTAGGTAGTCAGGTACATACCTTAGTATTTAAATATAAACAGATGTTTCGATACGTAACATTAATCAAGCATTGATACGCCCCAAAAAAAAATCTGTATTTTCAGTTAGCAATCAATATTCATAAACTGTGTATCGTTATAACACCTTCGTTTTTTCATAAATTGTTAAGTAAGAAATTGTTAACAGTTAAGGGATTTTAAGTGTGTAAATTAATAAGGTAAGGTGATGAGAAATCCATACAAAGGAGATTACTATTAGCGATAAGACATAGGGCATAAGACATGTTTAATGTCTGCTTTTGTCATAAATGTAATTTGTATGGTGTTCATAATATAGAGTACGTTATCTTTCTATCTGTATATCTGTGATACCAATCTCTCAGGGTGAGACATAGTATTTACGTGTTATGATATACTTAGTAACACATACACGTAACGTTCAGACATGACTTTGCGAAAAGGGTCATAGAGGAAGCGCTCAGTTATCACCTGCCTTATAACTGTAATAATTTATTGTTGCTTACTCTCTCTATGTCTGAACATACCATAGACTAATATGAAATGACATGACATACTCGTGTGTATAGTCAACCACTCGCTATTGTTCACACTTACGAAAACCTCGTAACTACGGCATAAGGGTGCTGGTTACTTCAAACTGTTGCCATAGACGAGTGGTTGACTGTACAAAGTACAGCTTGTGATCACGTAATTATCACGGCTGCTCACTCCGCGAACTACTTATCTTATGCTCCCATAATCTGTATTCGAGATAAACTGTAACATGGTCTTATTTGTTTTATAAACTCCTGCAAAGAAAGATAAAATGTTACAACTTGAAACACTGTATGTCAACATGAGACGGCTGGAATCCGCAATGCGGGCTACGTCTAGGTTTAGCCAGTCAAAACTAAAGTGTTGTTGTACTTTGGGATGATGTACTTTAGCAACTATTTTTTCTAAATGTTGAGTGCTGGGATAAAAGCTGTCCTAAAGTTTACCTGATTAACGATGGACTATCCGGCTGCTCGACGTGAATTAACTTTTTACGTTACAACATAAATTTATACCTACTGACATTATTGCAGACTAGTGTTGGAACCTGGCCAGCAGTCTACCACCGAAGATAAAGTAGCTATAGCCTCTGCGTGGATGTAAACAAAACGCTTAATCTTGGTTAATGTAGAACTGAAGAGTAAGGAAGTTTTCACTCGTTCTGGCACCGGATACTCAGCGGGCTGGACGTGTGAAAAGGGACAGTAAAGGTTTGACTTCGTTATTGAGAGTATTACCGACGCTTACCTGACGCTTTCAACCGTAAATAATAAGGGTTACATGGGATAAACCGTTTGCTCGAACAACAATTAATACATTCTTATATTTTGCCAACAGGTAACTAACGTACGGGTTAAGCAAAGACATTCAAAAGTGCTAAGAGAATTCATCATGTGGAACTGGAAACTGAACGTCCTTCCCACATTATTTGGCCTGATCCATTATAGCATAGGATTGTCAGAGACTAGCCCCCTGGTCGACTCCGAAGTTGGTTTATTCATGGTTTAAAAGCTGATGGGGAATACTAAATAAATAAATAAATATCGCTGGACATTACACACAGCGCCATCTAGTGCCACACTAAGCAACGGGGCTTGTGTCGTGGACACCAGATAGTTGATATACTACATAGATACTTTTTGTTTGTAAATACATACTTATTATACATATAAACATCCATGACTCGGAAACAAATGTCCATGCTCATCACACAAACATTTGCTTCTACCGGGATTCGAACCCAGGACCCTAAGAACGTAAGGCAGCCTCAGTACCGCTGCGCCATTCGGGTCGTCAAATGTACTTGGATTGCTTTCATTGACAGTTGCGTGCGGTACACCGTAAGCAACTGTCAAAGACCTTTACGTCCTATAGCTATCTTTTTCTCTCTAATATAACGAGAAAGAGACGGACGTAATTTAGAGTTGTCAAATTTAGTTGGAACTAATATTTCCATACAAATGAAAGGGTGCACGTAAAAACATGTCGACAAAAAACACGGTGAAGCGCAAGGCATAAACTAGTTTTTAGTTCATAGCTATAGCCGTCCTTTTCTCGCACTGCCTTTTAGTAAAAGATAGCAACAGCATAAGTTAAGTTTAGTTTGTGCACAACACAATCGACACCAGTGCCCTACAAAAGTTAGATGAAATCGTTCACTTCAGATTTGTGAAATTCATTCAATTCACATTTAATTGAAACATTTCAAACTAGGATTTTAGACGTTAATGCGACTAACTTTTGGAGGGCAGTGTTACTATTTTATTTATAGTGATTTTATTGAACATAGTACATATAACCACTTTTTTCATTGCAGTTGTCTATTCCACATCCTAGATTTGAGAAAGTTTTCGAGGCTCGCGACGATTCTGCGATACCTATGTCTCCAAGTGGAAGAATTTAACAATACTATAGTTGGAACATTAGACTGTTTCCATGTGAAGATTCATGTTCCTTATTCCGCCAACTCTAGAAATCTGTTACCTGTGTTAGTGTATATTTATGGTGGATTGTTAATGATTGGATTCTCAGGGAGATACTTGTATGGACCGAGCTATTTAGTTAAAGAAGAAATAATTTTAATAACTTTCAATTATCGTTTAGGTCCAGTGAAATCCCACCAAAAACATTCTGTAAAAAACTAGCCAAGTCTCGATGGAGCTGCTTGTTTATCTCTAAAAAGTAATGAAATCTAGACAAAGTCGTGCCAAGTCTAAGGTTCCTTACTGCGATTTCTTTATTATTATAGTTAATGTTGTGTGACTTGGCCGTTGAACATTAAGGATTCATGTGTTGATTGATTGATACACACACCAGAAGTGCCTGGAAATTAAGGTTTAAAAGATCAGCAATTGGCATTGAATTGGATAAAAGACAATATAGAAGCATTCGGCGGTGATCTTATCAAAATAACAATATCCGGTAGTAGCTCTGGTGCTTCATCAGTGGATTTCCACTTGATTTACGGCAATGAACCGTTATTTCGCCAAGTTATAATGCAATGCGGCACTGCGTTGTATCCCTGGGCTATGTTGCAACCAGATACATCAGACCTTCAGAAATTAGCCAAGCATCTTGGTTTTACGGCTATAAACACAAACGAAGCCTTAGCATTTCTGGCTTCTGTCAACTCCAATTTATTGATTGTAGCGACTGCAGAGCTTGGCCTAATATATCGCCCATGATTTTGCAAATGTTGAAAAGTTTATTTATGACTATCCCGTGAACATTAGGAAGCCGGGTCTTGGAAATGTGCCGATCCTGTTGGGCTGCAACAGTGACGAAGCTCTCGCAGCATACGAAAACATAGCGGCAGAAAATTTCACAAAATTGAATCTATTATAAGGCAATATAGATATAGATGAATATTTAACTTTGATGCTGAAGAACTCAAGATATGCAAGAATTTGTAAGACATTTCTAAAGGTTCTAACAGACGAGCGGCACGTTGCCATCGGCAGATACACTGCAGCCGTCGACAGGTGGCGACGGCTGCCGTTGACGCGCCGGGCGCAGCCGCCGAAGCGTCGACGACTGCAGTCGACGCTTGCAGTTGTGGCATGCCGCGTAAATGTGTGTCGACGTCTGCCGACGACGCGCTGGCGGCAGCCGCCGACGCCACAACTGTAAGCGTCGACGTATCTACAGTTAGCAACGTGCCGCTCGTTTGTAAGAACCCTAAACACCACCTTGGGTTTGTATTTGTAGGCCCCATTTTTCTCGGCCCCACTGGCTTCTACTTTATGATAAGTAGAAATCAGTGCGACCAAGTTGGAGTCCCTCCAAACCAAAATAGATAAGTCTTCAGTCTGACTGAAGACTAACTCCCCTGGGCGCATGTTGGAAGGCGATAAAAAAATAAGTAGAAAAGTAAAAAATGGAATCATCAAATTAAATTCAGACTTTTACTTTAATATCTTGACAGCGGAGTGAACCAGATGTATTACTACTTGTTTGCCTTCAGCGGAAAGAGAAATTTTCTGAAAGGTAGACTAAACGTTACAGCAGTAGGAGCGTCACATGCAGACGAACTTGGCTATTTATTTGATATGTCTTACATGGACAAAAACTGTCACTTGAAGATAAACTTATCATTGAACGCAATAGTACATTATGGGCTAACTTTGTTAAATTTGGGTACCTATCATTTCATCTAGGTCCTCGCATATTATAGGATGTCATATTAAAAAAAAATATGCTTACCTCAATTATTCCAGAAACCCCATACCAGATATAACTGAACTTATTATGTGGCCGCTCGTTACAAAAGACAACCTGTACTATTTGACTTTTGATTCGGTACTTAAAGTTAAGAAGAGAATCTTCAAAGCTCGAATGACTTTTTGGGACCTTTTTTATAGGATTAATGAAAAAGCTCTACTTGGATACCGAGAGGACACCGATCACTTCACATGTACCGCAACCGCAATGCTAAATAATTTAGAAAACATATTTTCAGAAGCTAAGGATTGAAGTCGCATAACAGCCGAATATTAAAAATCATTTTGAACACGAATAAATGTTAATTTGCCGATAAAAGCAAATTATTTTATTAATTCACAATTTAAATATTCATAAATTATTTAGATCTTTAGAGTTCGCTCCTCTGTGCAAAAATTAAAAAAAAACAAACATTCATCTCCGACCTTAGCAACTGAACCACATAGGACTTAGTTGATAGACAACCTTATAGAAATAAAAAAACGAGTGTCAAATACACTGCATTCTGAATCTAAAAGTAGTGCGGTAAGATCAAGTTTTCAAGGAAGTGTATTGAGAAATATGTTGTCAGCAGCATTCATATCTCCATTGCACACTTGACACAAAGACAAGGCATCTTATCTTATGATCAACTCGATTGTTAAAAGTGCCAGTGTTAGTTTATCTCCGGGAGTCACCGAAACCTACAGATCATGAAGGATTGCAAATTCAAAGTCATTTTACCATTGTTGTTTTGTCTAATCCAAAATGGCAGTGCATTATCAAGGATTGACCCCTTAGTGGATTCCAAAGTTGGCCTAATTCGTGGTTTGAGGGCTACTGATGGTGACTATTCCATGTTCATGGGGATACCATACGCAACTGTTGATAAAAGTAATCCTTTCGGGGTAAGTCAATTACCAGACAATGTTTGTTTATAAACAATGTGTTATATAATATATGTTAGAAAAATACTTACTCTCTTTTTAGCCTTCTACACCCTATCCCAGCTTTGATGAAGTATTTGAAGCTTACGACGATTCAGCAATATGTCCGCAAGTTGAAGAATTTAATAACTCCGTGGTAGGAACATTGGACTGTCTTCATATAAACATTTATGCGCCAAATTCAGCCAACTCTAGAAACAGATTGCCGGTATTGGTTTGGATTTATGGAGGTGGATATTCGATTGGATTCTCTGGCAGGTTTCTATATGGGCCGCGCTATTTAGTCAAACAAGACATTATTTTGGTAACCTTAAATTACCGATTAGGTCCTTATGGATTCATGTGTCTAGACAACCCCGTAGTGCCAGGAAATCAAGGTCTGAAAGACCAACAGTTAGCCCTCAAATGGGTAAAAGACAATATAGAAGCGTTTGGCGGAGATTCAGATCAAATAACCATTTTTGGCGAAAGCGCTGGCGGAGTAGCGGTAGACTTCCACTTAAAATACAGCCAAGAAAAACTTTTTGATAAGGTAATAATGCAAAGCGGCAATACACAAAGCCCTAGGACGGTAGTGGAACCTGATACAATAGCACCTCTTAAGTTGGCCGCACATCTCGGTTTCAAAACAGCAGACACTGGTGAAGCCTTAACGTTTCTAACAACTGTCGACACCAATTTGATAATTGCATCGACGTCAAAACTTGGATTAGAATTTCGTCCATGTTTGGAAACAGATTTGGATAATACTGAAAAGTTTATTTACGATCATCCGCTTAACATACAACCGAATCTTAGGAATGTGCCCATCATTGTAGGGTACAACAGTGAAGAATCGCTCGCTACCTATGAAACAATGTCTTCCGCAGAATTTACGACCTTAAACCTATTTCATGACAGTTTAGCCAGGTATTTTAACTTTTCTGATGTAGAACTCGCTGAAATGGAAGAGTTTGTGAGACATTACTACATAGGAGACGAAAACGTAAGTGAAGCAGTGAAAGAAGGAATAGTAAGATTTGATTCCGATTTCTTTTTCAACTATCCTGCAGTACGAACTGTCCAAAAATACCTGGATAATGGAGCCAGAAATATATATCACTATGTGTTCGCTTATGATGGTGACAGAAACTTCGTTAAACGCAGACTGAATGTAACAGCTCCAGGAGCATCACATGCAGATGAAATAGGATATTTGTTCGATATCTTGTATATGGAGAACCCTACCGTTGAAGATCAACTTATCATCGATCGCATAACCACATTATGGGCTAACTTTGTCAAATACGGGTATGAAATTTAAGAACAGTGAATAAAAACCAAAAACTGTTTCCCAGACTCACTGGCTCATATTCTGTTAATGTTTCCAGGAACCCAACCCCTCAGACAACGGATCTGCTGCCTGTCCAGTGGGCGGCTGCTACTCAGGGAGCGCTCAACTATCTGCACATCGACTCACAGCTCAAAGTTGAGAAGAGGAATTACAAATCCAGGATGACTTTCTGGGATCTATTTTATAAACTCAATGAAAGATCCCAAATACTGTTCGAGGAAAGTTCCAAGTAAAATAGTAGGAACTAATAATATGTTCAATTAAACTTGTTTTTTTTTTTGGTTACTATAACGTTTGTTTTGCAGCTTAGACTATTTCAGTTTATTGTACATTATGATCATAACCATAAATGTGAAGCACCTACTGATTAAAATGGTACAAATTAAAAAAAAAAAAAAAAAAAATGGCCCTTCATACTCAAAAGGCCATTCTTAAATAGGTTAGAGGTAACCATTGTTTCTAGATATAGGATTATGATTATGGGTAGTTCTTCAAAAAGTATTCTTCGCGTCACTTTCGTGGCGAATTTTTTTTTAGAGTAATCTTCAAACTAACGGACACACATTTAAGACGCTGCTACAACAATACATACAATTTTTATTATATGTAAATCGGTGTTTATACTACAGGGATATTCTTTTTTGAAATTTTGGTGACCACAAAAGCTACGAAACTTTTTAAGCAAGAGGGATACAATCGACAAAACAGCGCAGTTTGGGGTGGGGTAAGCTGTTAAATTGGCTACTAGAAAACTTACAAACAGAAACACATTCTACCAGTCGTTACAAGAAAAAAAATGTATTTTAGATACTTATACAAATACATAACACCTTTTTTTTTGCTTCACGACAATCGAGTAAGTGCATCAACGGCTCACAAAAATGTATAACATTCTAAGCTTATAAATTGAATACAAAAGTTATCAAAGTTTGCCGTGAACGCGAACCGAGTGTGACGCGCGAAGAACACCGATTTTGCTCCCGTTTTTGACATTAGATGTTTATTTTTATAAACATTATAAATAATTTTAGGTGTTTAGTGTTGATATTGTACACATATTTAAGTAAAGATTAATCTGTTTTTGGTCCCAAGACGAAATGTTCAATAGGTTAGAAATTAAGACCGTGTGCCCGCGTTTTGAGGCACCTCGAAGAATCACCCTTATATTTTTGACCGTATTTACACTCCCAGCATGAAATTTTGAACATCCGTCACCGTCAACGTTGGCCACAGAGGCTGTTTAACGCCTTAATCTTATCACGTTCTTGTTTACGCGCATTTCCGCAAACCTCAAATAAATCTGTTGCCAAAACTACTTCCTCTAAAATATTGCTGCATTGAAAAGATATTGCCGAACGGAAAGTTACAAGCAATTTCACATTTGGCAGATTCCAAATTCTATTTTTGATATTTCACCTACTTTTTTGTTTTACTATCTGTTTTGCAATATCCGTTAAAGATTTGAAGATACGCAGGTCATGATTAACTTACGTATTTCCAACGAACGCTGCATGTTCATCAATCACAACAAGAATAAAACGTCGCCCCGGCCAGCAAAGATAATATATGAATCCGCTGAAATGGATTACCACTGGCTGGCTGGCTGAACATAATTTTCACAATCAGTGACCTTGCTGTTTCGCAATGATTTATCAAAATTCAGTGTAGTCGAAACATGTCAGCAGCATCTTTATCTCCATTGCACACTTGACATAAAGACAAGGCCTTATCTCATGGATCACCTTCGATAGCTAAAAGTCCTCGTGTTAGTTGTACTCTACCAACCACCAGTGGAACATGAAGATCATGAAGGATTGCAAATTCAAAGTCATTTTGCCTTTGTTATTTTTTCTGATCCAAAATGGCAGTGCATTATCAAGGATTGACCCCTTAGTGGATTCCAAAGTTGGCCTAATTCGTGGTTTGAGAGCTGCTGATGGTGACTATTCCATGTTCATGGGGATACCATACGCAACTGTTGATAAAAGTAATCCTTTCGGGGTAAGTCACTTACGTGTTTTTTTTTTATTTTTATTGTTTATTGGCTTACAAAATCATAACATTCTTTTTAGCCTTCTACACCCTATCCCAACTTTGAAGAAGTATTTGAAGCTTATGACGATTCAGCAATATGTCCGCAAGTTGAAGAATTTAATAACTCTGTGGTAGGAACATTGGACTGTCTTCATATAAACATTTATGCGCCAAATTCAGCCAACTCTAGAAACAGACTACCGGTCTTGGTTTGGATTTATGGAGGTGGATATTCGATTGGATTCTCAGGCAGATTCCTATATGGGCCGCGCTTTTTGGTCAAACAAGACATTATTTTAGTAACCTTAAATTACCGATTAGGTCCTTATGGATTCATGTGTCTAGACAACCACGTAGTGCCAGGAAACCAAGGTCTAAAAGACCAACAATTAGCCCTCAAATGGATTAAAGACAACATTGACGCATTTGGCGGAGATTCTGATAAAATAACCATTTTTGGCGAAAGCGCTGGCGGAGCATCGGTAGATTTCCACTTAAGATACGGCCAAGAAAAACTTTTCGATAAGGTAATAATGCAAAGTGGCGTTGCGTTAGGTCCCTGGGCGATAGTGGAACCTGATACAACAGCACCTCTTAAGTTGTCCGCACATCTTGGTTTTAAAACAACAGACACAGGTGAAGCCTTAACGTTTCTGACAACTGTCGACACCAATTTGATAATTGCATCGACGTCACAACTTGGACTAGAATTTCTTCCATGTGTGGAAACAGATGTGGAGAACGTTAATAAGTTTATTTACGATCATCCGCTTAACGTACAACCGAATCTAAGGAATGTACCAATAATTGTAGGGTACAACAGTGAAGAATCACTCACATCCTATGAAACAATGTCTTCCGCAGAATTTGCGACCTTAAACTTGTTTCATGAGAATTTAGCCAAGTATTTTAATTTTTTCAATGAAGAACTTGCCGAAATGGAACAGTTTGTGAGACATTACTACATCGGTGACGAAAAAATAAGTGAAGAAGTGAAAGAAGGAATTATAAGGTATCATTCCGATTTCTTCTTTAACTACCCTGCAGTACGAACTGTCCAAAAATACCTGGATAATGGAGCCAGAAATATATATCACTATGTGTTCGCTTATGATGGAGACAGAAACTTCGTTAAACGCAGACTGAATGTAACAGCTCCAGGAGCATCACATGCAGATGAAATAGGATATTTGTTCGATATCTCTTATATGGAGAACCCGACCGTTGAAGATCAACTTATCATCGATCGCTTAACTACATTATGGGCTAACTTTGTCAAATACGGGTATGTATGATGTGCAGAGTGGAAACAAACTAAAAAATTGCTTCCTGGAATGACTGGCTAATATTTTATTAACTTTCCTAGGAACCCAACTCCTCAGACAACGGACCTGCTGCCTGTCCAGTGGGCGGCTGCTACTCAGGGAGCGCTCAACTATCTGCACATCGACTCACAGCTCAAAGTTGAGCAGAGAAATTACAAATCCAGGATGGCTTTCTGGGATCTTTTTTATAAACTCAATGAAAGAGCTCAAATACTCTACGAGGAAAGTTCTAAGTAAAGGTGTTGCTTTTTTTATAATTTGACTAGATTCGTTTTTGTTTTGGTTCCTATTAGGTTTGTTTTGCAGCATAGACTACTTCATTTGACTGTAACATTCACTTACTCATTAAAATTATACAAACCAAAATCGGCTTTTTGAATTTTTACTCAACTCAGAAATTGGAAGTAATTGGGAAAAGCTTTTGCCCAGCTGTGGGATGATTCGGCTGACAGTAATACTCGGCTCAAACCATTTACACTTCAACCAAAATATCTGTCCCGGCGGGAAAACACAGAACTAAAATAATAGTACCAAGTTTGAAATAAGTATTGATGCAAATTTTCTTGACAAGCAACGCCACCTTAAAGTGCACACTTGAAGTGGTCACACTATATCTGTCGTTGACTGCAAAACAATACTGTTGGCATGCCCAAATTTAAAACAGCCTTGACATAATAATATATTTATATGCCGACTATAAGTAAAATCACGTTATTTTCGCCAATAGGAAGTGAAGTGCAAGGGTTCATTATTAACTTTTAACAATATTCATAAAACATACCTAAGTATATAAAAATCACCACTTAGCCTTTTGCCTAACTGTAGCGCCTGATACCTAAAAATTGGCCGTCGGCCCAAGCTAGCAGATATACGCTCACAGTACATACTAACACTACTCGATCCCACACATTTTGTTAATTAGAAAATTAGTAAGATCTGCCGGCCCTGGGATCTTGGGCAATAAAGATTTGAAGTTAGGTATGTCATGCATCATCAACGACACCAGGGGAAGCGATCTATCTAGCGGCAACGATCTTAAGTGTAGAAACACAGTGGGACGCGCGGGCGGAGTGCGAGTGGATGCGGGTGTCGGATACCGCGCACCCGCGCCCTCTGTAACTATGTTCACACGCGATGAAGCTGTGTGTTAACGACACCCGCTTGCGGATTCCGCCGCCCGCGCCGCTCCCACTGTGTGTGAACACTAACGTCGCCCGGTCAGCGAAGATTTAAAAGCGATGTAATAGTTTACCCCAGCTACAGGGTCATCTGTAACAGTGAATTCGGTATCTTTGTTCGGTAAACTAGAACATTTGTGAAAATGGTAGTCGCTTGACTTGTAGTTTCGAAATGTTTTATCAAAACTCAATGTAATCTATCAAAACATGTTGTCAGCAGCATCCATATCTCCATTACACACTTGACATAAAGACAAAGTCCCTTATCACCCTGTACCATCTCAACATGAATGATGTAACCAAGGTTTTGTAAAAATACTTATTCTGATTCAAAAGAGTGTCCATGGAGTTTCTTGCCCGTTCTTCTCCATAGAGATCTACGCTAGAATGGGCAACTACAGTTAGTTCACAGTTTTTATGTCTTGTGACTGGGACTGTAGCTACATTTAGTTAATGTTAATTTTTTTTTCGACAATTCAACAGTGCCTGTAACTGGCCTAATTGAAATAAATGCTTTGATTTTGATTTTATCTCATGATCATAAACAAGGCGAGCATGACTCTACTTCTTTTAAACACTCCATTCGGGTAAACCGAACAATAAGACAACAAAGCTCAGTAAAACAAAGCATATTGATCTTGAATTTTATTTTAACTTAGATTTTACTAAATATTAACTCAATGGTGGATAGATACTGTAGAACACTATCCCCGATCTCCTATATTTCGCTCACAAGTTTTGTACGCAGTTAAAAACAAAAGCGGTTCTCGGAACTCGCATTTTTTTGCGAAAATTAACACAAACATGCTAGAAAAGGTCACTTTCTTCCCCGCAGACAAATAAGCTTGCTGCATTTATTCCATGCTAGTATTATTAGATAGTTAGGTACATAGATATTTATGCCGTACCAAAATTGCGGCCACCAGCCCGATATCCAATACATTTAGATTTATTATGTCTGCCTCGCCGGTCTAGTGCCGCAATCGCGACTACTGATCATGAAATCCTGGGTTCTATCCCCGGGGCGGGCAGATTGTTATTAGGTTTTTCCATTAGGAATTTCTCAGTAGCAGCCACGGAGTTTGAATATGTGCCTGGTTGATGGCAATAGGTAAATAGAGAGGGGGAGAACCTTATTTATTACATAGAACTTAAACATAACTGGCGAAATATGGGTGTACTATTAGGTCTTCTCCGCCTGATCAGTTAATTTTTTTTTCGCTTAAATCTAAGGAGGCGCCGAGCCACGGCCTCTTAAAGTTTAGGCCTATTAGGAAAGCGTCAAGTTTGACGCGCAAAATAACAATAACTCTTGTTTGGCGTGCGTCGTCAGTGCGCTCGGCCGATCGTTATCTTTTCATTCATTATTTCTATACAAAGTCAACGGGGCGGGGCTAGAGAGCGTTTCTATGGTGTACCTTACACCATAGAAACGCTCTCTAGCCCCGCCCCGTTGACTTTGCAAGCAAAACTTAGCTTAGTGGTGGTCAGGCGGGAGTGTCCTCGATAGTACACCTCTGCTTAACCCTTCGGGAATTACTGGCGTGATGTTATATTATGAAAGATTTATTATGTTTGTAGCGTGCTTGGAATAGCGCTCGTCGAATTTTGAGAAGAACACTGTCGGAATGAAATTATGATTTCCTGTTATTTAGGCTCATAAATGACGGAAACCAGACATGCTCAATGCCTGATTTAGGGCATTCATGTGCTTAAATAGCTATGAATGGATACAATATACCTAAGTAAATAATGCCTCTATTTCCAATTTGCAAATCAAATTGGAATTCAATTAGAATGAATTTTGTTATAAATTAGAATTTAAATCATTTCAATTACTAGTAAATAACCTACAAAAATTTAATAATTTAATTATTATGCGATCACATAAAATACTTTCACTCCTTCATTGTGTAAATTGATTTGATCATGTTGCTTTTTATGTGGGTTATTTTTTGTTTTTTATATTTATTGACCAAAAATCGTTACAGTTTTATGAATGAAGTAAATAAGTTCGGAAAGTGTGATTTTTATACTTTCTAATGTAGCGAACGAAAGCTGGGGGAGCTTTCGGTCGGCTTTCAGTCGGTTTCATAGCAAATAAAGATGAAATCCTTCTTGAAGAGCTTTTATTTTTAAACGTCACGTTCCTTGCTGCATCAGTTGTATGTACGTCCCTCAAAAACTTTCTTTCTTGGGCTGAAGCACGTTGACGCAAAGAATTAAACCTATTTCAGTATGCAACTTAATGAAAATATATTTATTACTTGTATTAATTAGCTTTACCGTAACAGGGATTCAATAAAATGCACTTTTGATATTTTTCGTATTATTTATTTTCAACTTAACTAATTAACTGTTAACATAATTGTTGTGATAATGAACTACATTCAAACAAGAAGGAACATTGAGTAACGATTAAACGTGTCCAGTTCACAACGTACTTAACGAAAAACGAAGCTATTGACGAATTCGGTACAATTTAATTCTAAATCAGTTATTGTTGTTTGCTCTTCTCACTTACGTATTTTTCAGCTGCTGTAGCGATAGCTCGCGTTACCCTTCCAGTGATCTCGTGAAGATTCTCGTTCGAAAGATGTGACTCGATGGACCTCTTTGAGAAGAAACCTGCTGTAGTGGTATTTGGTCTCCAACTGTTGGGATACGTGATCTTATGACGTAGTACGGCTTTGATAATAAGAGCTCCTACGTAAACGATGAAATATACACTGAAGTACAAAGGCAAGTAGTAAAGCTTCTTCCCTAGGTAATAGTAACTGTATCTGTTGACACGGGGCATCTCTGTAGTTGTGGTCGTTGTTGTGTGGTGATAGTGATAGTGGTCGTGGTCGTGATCGTGCTCGTCAAAGTCGTGATGGAACTTGAAGTCTCCGGGGAAATCGTTAGGAAATCCGTGATCGTCCATTGGAGCACCATGCGTATCTGGCTTCATGTCGTCAGCTGGGGGAGGCGGTGGCACCATGCCCATGTCATTCCCCTTCTCATCTTCACCTTTCATGTCCCCTCCGTGACCGTGTGGTTTATCAAATATGAGATCAGGATAGTCCGATTCAGGCTGATACGAAGGTGGCGGTCCGTCATGGTGACCGTAACTAGGTGCGTGGTCCTGTTGTGGTGGAGGAGCCGGTTTACTGTAATGGTAGCCTTGGAAGTCAGGTTTGCTACCCATATCCGTCATAGGCGGGCTGTCATCGTCATCTTGAGCCATCGGTGGCTTGTTATAAGAATAACCCGGAAATGGCATACTGGGCGGAGAAATCGTGGGCACAAAAGGTTGTGATGGAGGAGCAGGAGCAGAAGGTGGCTTGTATCTATACCCTAAGCCCGATGGGGGCCCATCGCTATCGCCGCCAGTAGGAGGTGAGTCTGGCCCTGAGTCAACAGGTGGCTGGTATGACGATATAGGGCGTGGTGCTGGAGCAGAGGGTGCGTAAGGGGGAAAGGACTCATAACTGCTTGGTGTCGGGAAGTCGTCTGCTGTAAGTACAGGAGCAGGCGGGGGCGGGGGAGGCACTAGGCTTGCGACGGCATTAAAGGGACGTGTAGGAGGACCAGAAGGCGGTGAGGGTGGCGGGGGAGGCCCAGACTGTTTCGATTTGTCACCGTACGTTGGTGGTTGAGGTAGGTATGGCTGCGCAGGATTGTAACGATCTACAGGTTGACGCATAGGAACTGAAGAATCTTGAACTTCGCCTCTCACAGGTTTTCTTATCTCAGTAAAACTGTCCAAGTCAAACATATTGTTGCCTTTTTTGCCGTTAGAAAAAGAATTGAATTGTGATTTCTTCATATTTTTCATTTGGAATGGTTTTAGATCAATATAAGGAAAGCGGATATTTGGTTCTGTTCTGATTGCTCGGGATTCATTTTCAGCACCATTACCGGGATTAGTGCCAAATCTGTGAACAATAATAGTCTTTTTTTAATTCCGTAGAACTCAGTCTAATTAGGTGACAATATTAAGGATCCATAGTTATCAACACAAATTGGAGGATGAATGGAACACTCACCCTGGTAAGGCAAAGTTTTCATCAATTCCTGCACCTTCTTCAGTCTTATCTTCATTTGGTTGAACGTCATCACTTTGTGAATTATCTTTGTTTAGAACATCTTTATTAGTTTGCTCCGAACTAACAGGCTCTTCTTCCCAAGTACCAGTATATTGATATTGGTCGCGTTTCTCGTTGTCAATGATGTGCCAAATATTTTCCACGTTGTTGAGCGGTGCTTGTGTCGTCGTGGTAGTCGTTGCAAGCGTGCTTGTCGGAGGTGGCGGCGCACTGGAGGATGCAGCTGAAGGCATGAACACTGGCCCTGAATTGTACAAGTTGTTGTACATAGCAAAATAATCAGTCATATCAGTTTGCACTGGCTTCTCTGTCGACGGCACTGGTAAACCATAATTTGCTTCTTCATTCGCTTCTTCGTCAGGAACATAAATAGGTCTCGATGTAGTCGTAGTTGTACTCGTAGTCGATTGGATTCTCTCTTTTTCCAGAAGTTTTCGAATTGATTTCATATTGTTGTTGTTAGATTCGAATTCTGCGAATATCAAGTCAGGGGTTTTTGTCCTCGCTGTTGTCGTGGTAGATGTTGCGTTCCGCGGTGTGTCCATCCTGCTCATCCACTTGTGGTAGTAGAATGGCGCTGATCTCCCCGCGTCGGCTTCCAGCGTTCGCGGAGACGGCGTCACGACGTACACTAACGGTCCAGACAGATTCGCGGAAAAAACATGAACATGAAAATAATTTAACAAAACAGTGAGCAGAACAATTCGATTCATTTTAGAAGTGTGTAAAGCACATTTGTGAATACCGCGGTATTTGAATAGTAAGGCGAGTGCTCTACACGACAACTGACTAGAAAATGATGGCTAGACTCAATATTTTCAAATACACATGCTGTGGACAGATTCCTTGGGTGTAAAACTGCGATAATTTTTAGCGGTACTCTAAGATGTAGAACGCTAGAGGCACGATTCAGATGACCCAAACCCGAGTTACAATTTACACTATTAGCACGATAATCAATATCGCTCCCGAGCAAGCCTTTGCAGAAAGTGTCACATAGCTATTTGTACAATATATTTAGACCACCTTAAGTGGAAAGTTTCTACATTCCTTCGATCATCTAATAAGATAATACTAAATTATCTCTGTTGTTCTAGTAGTTTTTCGAATATCATTAGGTACCCTGCCCATTGGCAGAAAAAATGCAGAAAACAAGTTGACTTCCAAACCAAGTTGTTCACTCTTTGCTGTTTTCTGGCTATAGATATTCGCCGACTGTAAGTACTACGTCGCTGGTCTAATAGGTGCAAGCGACTGCTGAGCAGGTCCTAGGTTCGATTCCCAGGTCAGCTCAGCTAAAGTCAGTTCAACTTCAGGCAAAGTGTTATTTATGTAACACTTCCAGCACTAAGTACAGAAGCAGACTTAATGCAATAGCCATTTTCTACCAGTCAACTTTTGGGTGATGCAGAGATAGGGGCATATCTGAAAATAATTTTTCATTTCTCATACTCGGGAATTAGTGTTTGTTTGATCAGAGCAGCGGGTCGAAAACGATGCTTCCCTCCCTTGGGCGGGAAAGACTCATAGTAATTGCTTCCCTCCCTAGGGCGGGAATGAATTTTAAAAATAGAACTAAAATTGGTTATTTAGTCGGCTATATTTTTTTTACATAATTAAGAAAAATATCGATTAAAAAAAAATGCTGCGGTCTTGTGAGTGTATACGGCCAATGTGAATTAAAAAAAATACCTATTAAAGTGGGATGGCCCGCGGCGGTGACGCGGGCGGTGTGTTCCATATTTGAAATTTAAATTAAAAAAGACTATTTATGTATAATTTGGCGGGATACTAACTCTGTACCGAAATTATTTGATTAAAAATGAGTTCAAGCGATTCTGAAATGTCGACCCCCAATTCCGTTAAAGACGAGGCCAATACAGTTATTGAAAATGTTTTGCCAGAAATTTCAAAGGAAAGATTCTTAAATATTTACAATGATTTTATGAAGTGGCGAACAGACAAGAAAATAAAATCGTTTTCCGAAAGTGTATTTCTTACATACTTCAATGGACTATCTAGCAAAATACAGCCTTCTACGCTATGGAGCAGGTATTCAATGCTCAAGAGTACACTTAGTGTAAAACATAATGTGGATTTGAAAAAATTCCATAATCTCACAGCGTTTTTGAAAAGACAGTCTCAGGGGTTCAAGAGCAAAAAATCTAAGGTTTTCACCTCTTACGAAGTGGAATCATTTTTAAATGAAGCCCCTGACGAGATATATTTGGCAATGAAGGTAAGCTAAACGTTTATCTAAGTAAGGAGAAGTCTTTTACTCTAAAAATGAACATCGTTCCCAACGTCTTTACTCTGATAAGTATTATAGATAAGTTTGTACAAAAAGAGACAATGACACTGACCAGATTGCGTATATTGAGAGTAAAGACGTTGGAACGGCATGCATTTTTAGAGTAAACCTGTTTATTTTACCTACATACCTAAAAGATAAATACTAACAAAATTCTTTGTTTTCATAGGTGGTATTGATACTCGGTATAAGCGGCGCCTGCAGAAGCAGTGAGCTCACAAATCTAACAATTAAAGACGTTGAAAATCATGGTCAGTTATTAGTTGTAAAATTGACTAAAACAAAAACAAATATTGAGCGCACATTTGTAGTACGAGAAGAGTTTACACAAACAGTAAAAAAGTATCAAAAGCTTAGACCTACTGACATAAAAACGGATCGTTTTTTTCTTAACTACCAAAAGGGAAAATGCTATAAACAAGTGATCGGTAAAAATAAAATCTCAGTTATGCCAAAGCAGATAGCAACATATTTGAATTTACCAAACTGTGAGCAGTATACCGGGCATTGTAATAGAAGAACGTCAGCGACACTGTTAGCCGATTCTGGGGCGAACTTAACAATGTTAAAAAGACATGGAGTATGGAAATCCAGCACAGTCGCGGAAGGCTACATTGAGGATTCTATCCAAAATAAATCTAAAATTTCAAAGCAATTAACTGAGACTATAAATATACGCCCCAATTCGCCTCAACCAACCACTTCAAGAGAGTCTCCGCCATGGATTCCACCGTCTAATGAAATACCAGAGTCTTCTACTTTTACAGAGATCCAACACAGCCAAATTTGTCATAATATATCAAACAGTGTAAATATTCCAAACAAAAATTTAACTTTGAATTTCACAAATTGTTCTAACTTCTCAATTAATTTTAAGTAGGTACTACTCATGTTATTATTACTATCAATAAATATTTTAGAAAAACTACTATTTTTTACTTTCCTTATATTTGAAATGAAAAGTAGAGTGTTTAACACGGGTGAAAGTCATCAATTCCCACTCGGACTATAGCCGCCCTCGCTTCGCTCGTGCGTCTAAATACCTCGTATGGGAATTGATTTCTTTCCACCCTTGTATAACAATCTACTATTAATTTAATTCAAAGATAAACTACAAGGATTTAGTAATATAAACCACTTTAAATTAATATTAAACATAAATGCTATCACTTTGCTTGAAGCTTTTACATCAGGAACTTTTCCAAATCCAGACTCCGGGGTCGATGGCAATATGGCCCTCTATTACATGGGACTTAAACTATAACCGGCGAAATGTGTGTGTAAGTGCTATTTGGTACACCTCAACCTAACATTATACAGGCGTGAGTGGCTATTTTCAAGACACGTCTTTCATTACGATCTACACGCCAAACACGCAAGCCGACAAGAATTGGAATTTGGGATGCAGTTTTTGCGCAGTACAGTCATCTGCCAAGCAAACCAATATACGTCTTTTGATAAGATATCTAGTTTTTTCGTCTTATTATTGTATCAATCACCATCACTCTCATGTTCTTATCCCAATTTATTTAGTGTCGGAACAGAATGCCTTCTTTTTCCATATTTCTCTTTTACTCGTCATTTCAGCAGTCACTCCTTTCTAGCCATATCATCCTTCACACAGTCCATCTATCGTTTCTTTGGTCTTCCTCTACTCTTATAGTTAAAACGCCATTCACTTTCATAGTTAAAACTTTCTTCACGACATTTGTATCGGCGTCAGAACAGAAATTAATTTAATAATTTGTGGGAATAAAAAATTAAACAAAAGTTAAAATAACAATAGGTAATACATATAACAATAATAAATACTTACAGTATTCATGATCCAATTTAATTTATTCATCAATTTCTTCACGACATTTGTATCGGTGTCAGAACAGAAACTAATTTAAGAATTTGTGGGAATAAAAAATGAAACAAAAGTTAAAATAACAATAGGTAATACATATAACAATAATAAATACATTATTCATGTTCCAATATAATTTATTCATCAATTTGTATAACTCAATATGCTCTGGAACTTAACCTACAGGAACACAATCAAATTGTGCGACTGCTAATAAACAAGAAATATACATAATTTCTATTTAAAAATAACAACGTTAAAAATAACTTAGGCACGGTCATAATTTCATCTTAACATAAACTTAGGTACTAGTTAACATTATTTTTATCAAATCCAGATTCAAAATCAGTAGAGATATTGCAAACAAATTTGTCTAAAAAAAAAAAGAAGAGCCATGGTTACTTGTAATCTGTTGTCCGTCTAATATTTATGTTGTCGGTCCATTAGGAAATAGATAATGGTTTGGGAACTTTGAGGGCCAAAACAGAGAGGTAGAATAAATGCTAAAAAGTTTGCACGTGTGTGTATGTCTTCTACTATGATGAAACTTTACAGTAAAAAATATGTATTAAAAAGATATTGTGAATAAAAAAAAAAATTTTTCTGCGAACGAAGTCGCGCAGCTATATAGTAACTACTAAATTCGGCTTACAATTATTATTATACTTATTATTGCCAACGTAAACCGCATCGCGACTTAAAAATATTTCTACAATAGCTTTTAACTAATTTGTATGTAATGTATCACACAGTGGGTGCTTTGTTTTCTTCTTTCTTGGCTTCCGAGGCGTCGGTCTCGTTGTAAGCTGGGTTGTCAACACCGGAGTCACTACCGCCATCTGCATTGTCTGGCACTAACTTCGTACGGTTCGAATCCGGTTCTGTAACCTTGTCCACGGCAGAGTTCTCTAGTTTAGCTTCAACTACACTAGCGACATCTATCGCTGGGATACTCTTATCACCGTCTTTATTAGTTTCACTGCCCTCAATGTCCGCAGGTGTTTGTTTCTTCTTACAGAAGTCATCTTCATACACCACTGCCCTCTTTCGTAAATAAAATGTATTGAATAAATAATAAATGCAGCCAGTGATGAATGTCGCGCAGGAGAATATCTGGTAAGTTGGTCTGGTACCGAAGAACTTCATCAGGTAACCACCGATAAGACTCCCAGCTCCTTTGCCTTTAAAACAAATACATAATAATAATTCTACAGGTCATTACAGGATGGTGCAGGTGTTATGTCACAATGTGAATTCTCAGCCATTTTGTTGAAAAACAAAAGAGAACTGTTTTCTTGGAAAAAACTATACAAAGTGGAAGAGACACCGACGACGCTAAAACGTCGTTTCAATGTCATCATTCTGCCTCACACAGAAAATTTTCTTTTTTTTTTAACAGTTGTTATTATACATTTTGTAAACGGACTCTTCACGAAGCCGTCAACCAAGCATTAACTAAATTAAACTAAGTAACTTTACGCAAAAATTATTGCTGGAAAACGACTTTTTTTGGGGTGTAGGTTTTACGGTAGGACTCAATGTCATTCAAAACATTGTGTTGATGGATGGATTGAATAGCACGGGGGTCGTGGAGGTGTTTAAAGTAAAAATCTTACATTAAAAGCATGTATCAAATAAAAACTTATGAAAAACTTGGTACTTTGACCCCCAATAAATGACCTTTAATTATTACTTTTCTGGCAGAGACTATAGAAGGTTCCCAGATATGGTGTAGAACAAAAAAAATATCGCAATGACAGGGAGAACAAGTGCCTTTCAGCTTCGTTAAGGGTATTGTTATACCCTTTATAAAGTCGAAAATTAAAGAAGTCTTCTTGAGTTTATGCACATTTGTCTTAAGTAACTTAATTTTTTAAATTGTTGAAAAAAATCTGGCGACAATTAGGTGATTTCTTTATCAATGTTGTCTTTCAAGGATTTCAAAGTTTGTGGTTTGCTGTGGCAAATACGAGATTTTGAAAGCCCCAAAAGAAGAAGTTTGGCGTCTAAAGACATGCAAGATCTGGCACGTAAGATCAACATACCGACTCCATAGTAGATTCCTCCGAGAAGTCCCTGCACGGAGGTGTCAGTGGTGGTAGAGGACAGGCGCGCCGCGTACGTCACGGCGGCCGTGAACGACAGCGATGACGTCACCGACTCCAGCGCCTCGAACACCAGGCACAGCCAGGGGTTGTAGATCAGTGAGTAACCTGCAAACGATACGGGGGATGTTAATGGATTATTAAGATATTTTGACAAATTAATTGCATTGCCTCGTTGGTCGAGCATGAAACCTTTCCTGGGTTCGTTTCTCAGCGACTTGAGAAACGAACTTTTGCCGACGCGAAGTGCTATTGAATTTATCCATCGGAAATTTCTCAGTTGTATAGCCACGGAGTGGACCTGTGCCCGGTTAATGGCAATAGACACCATAGGGGCTCTATTATATGGATCTTCAATAAAACTAGCGAAATATAAGTTTACTCTTAGGTACATCTCTGCCAAATCCTTCGTTTTGTTTGGATTTCACCTGGAATGGTTCTTAGCTATAGTTATACGATATTAGTGATGATGTTGCCGACATCCAGAAAATTATACCTACTGAACACATTTGATACTTATGAAGTAGCAACCAGACTGTAACACGATTGGGGCAAGACAACGCCGACTCAGCTAGTATTTAATATAAGCCCTTGCATCTCATGAAAATATGACAGTTTAACTCAGCATCAGAAAGATTTGCATTAAGTAAAGTACTGTAGAAACAAAAGGGAAATCAGCCAATGAGAGGAAATCTAAACGGTGAAAGTGGACCCGCAGCTTACAAAGTCACTGAACGAGACGCAAGTCGCGAGTCGCTTGATCTAGTGGAGCTAACCTCGGGTTCAATCGCTAACTGATCTTATCAAATTGCAATTAACTATTTGAATTGTGTATGACAATCAATGTAGATACATATGACGTAACTCCCCACCTTAGACAAACCTCATTATTATAACAATGGAAATTGTAATCCTATTGTTTACGGTGTGTCCCACATAAAGATCGGTATTTGAAAGTGGTATCCCAAACACATCACGGAGAGTTGCCTATTGAGAGTATCCGGTATAGAGAGAAAAGTTACATAGGTATTGTAATATCGTTTCTTAAAGATTTCAGTGTGATTTCACGCTTGAGCGAGCTCCTCACATGTTTCATCACGCCATGACTTACCGAGTAATCTAATTGCATAGAATATAAATCCGATGAAGAGCACGTTGGCGTGGCCCAGCCTTCTGATGATGGGACCTGACAGCACGAGGAGTGGGAGACCAGCGATACCCCCCACCGTTATCGTGATACCCATGAGGGACCGCGACGCGCCCAGGTCTTGTAGCAGCCAGAATAAGAAGCTCTCGATGTAACCCCAAGCAGTTCCTGAGAATAACACATTATAAATTAATATTTAAGGCAATCAAAACCTGAGAATAAACAAACGGATATTGACCAAACAATCATTGTATGCATATAACTTACTTTACTAAGTAATTACCTACCAAGAACATCATTATGTTAAAACTTTATAACTCCAAACAAGATGATACGTAATTTACCTACAAAAGTAGGTTTGTAAACAAAAATATCTGCGAATAAATGAAACGAATTGTGATATTGAAAACAAGGATATTCATGTTTAATTTCACAATTCGTTTCAATTATTCAGCTTTAACAGTTTTTCAAATATTTTTGTAGATAGTTTATGTAACTGATAGTTTGGTGTACGTGCGACATTAGCGTAATCAGGTTAATTGAATTTAACACTTTTTTATTTTAGCAATGATTCTTTATAAAAAACCGTTTGTTACCAGTATTACTACCAGGGTTTAAAACAATCCCGTAGAGTAGAACTAACAAGCGATCCAATAGTACCACGGGAAGTTTTTTACCTACTAGCAGGAGTCGATTAGCGGAAGCTAATTTCAGATCATATATATGAAACATCATCAAAGAAAACAGTCTTTTTTGGTGAACAATAAAAAAAAACCATGATGTCTTGGGCACGCGTAGATAGGGGCTTAGAAAAAGGTGGCGTATGAGTACCTCATATTAATAGCCGAAGTATCAATTTGGGAAACCAGTCGGTTTCTGAATAGGGAATATGCATAAATTTTCTTTTTTTTATTTAGATACGGAATGTTAAAGTACTATAAAAATAATAACAAAAAGCGAAAACAAGACATAAATCGGCCAAACAACACAAAAGTTATTGCAAAATTCTCTTTTTTTCATTTCGATACGGAATGTTAAAGTACTATAAAAATAATGACAAAAAGCGAAAACAAGACATAAATCGGCCAAACAACACAAAAGTTATAACCATTTAAACTTTTGTTTCTGTCTCTTTCTAGATAAACGGAATTTAGTATGGATTTTGTACGTCGATGCAGCGAATGACGTCATTCGCTCTCTGTCTAATCAGCAGTTTCAAATGCTTATAACTTAGTATTTTTTATAGATATTAAAAATATAATTTCACTTTGCTATTTCTGATGTTAATACGCTTTGTTTAGAGTGATAAAAGAAAATCACGCATATACCCTATTATTTACATTGAAATTAAGTTCCTGTCAAACTCTTCTTTAGCAGTATTCCTTCGCGGTGATTCCTTCAAAATTTAGCTAAGCCAAACTTGAAAAAGCTAAGCTACACTTTCACAGGTTCTCAACTTTAAATTCTTAATTCAAAACGGGGATCAAGCTGGAGTTTAGTTTCCTGGCTTTTTTTGTTTCCAGATTAAGAATATACGACGACCATTTGCCAAATTGGTGACGGTGCGGGCCATTTTTTTATTTAAGGTTCTCCAACAAAAGATATGCCTACACAAAGCATTATTAGTTAATGGAAGACACAAGGTATTAGGTAGGTGTACTCCTTCACTTATAGGCCTTATGACCACAGCATGGGGCTGAATTTATTAACAATTAAGTTAATAAATTCAGCCCCTACTAATTAAAATTTAAATAAATTTTGTTAGTTTAAGAATGATAAAAAAATTACAAATAATTTTGGTAGAATTTGGAAACAGAAGAATAAATAATATGATTAACATTGACATAAATTGTAATAATACAAAAAAAAAATTACACGAACATAAATATTTCATAAATTCTTGAGATATACAGTAAATTTATTTTGCAAGGTGAGCATACAGGACAAAAAATAAAAATAAAAATGAGAATTGAGCCATTTGACCGCTCCTAAGAAGATATTTTGTTATCTTGCACATGTCATTATTATTAATTGTTAAATAAACATGCCTGCCCCAAAGAATCCGCATATTGCACAAGACTTCTATTGTGCGTAATGCCCTGACGGTCTTACTTTCAGTCTCTTAGAAGTTAGAACTACCTACTCTGTCTGTTGCCTCTTGTCCTATAGTTTAAAACAGTTTCCGATCATCTTTAAGTATGACGTTTCATTAAATCTTACCCATTATGAAGCACGCAATGAAAAGCGCAACAATTTCGACGTTCTTGAACACAGTGATGACATCTTCTAGAAGGTTCTGTGCCGGTTGCTTGAACTCCAGGTCTATGCTTAGCATGAGTGCTCCTGAAGCCACTTTCAGGACGGCGTACAGGTAAAACGCTGGCCTGGAAATTATAAATGAATTTTTAGAAGACACTATTATCTTCCACTGAAGTAATTATGGATACAATTGTGTAGGAAGTGACAGTTAATTTTTTAGAAGATCTTTATAATGTGTACGGTTGTGTAGGGGATGATGACTCTTCTTTGCCTATCTGACCCTACAAAGGGACAGGAGCATAGGGACAGATGGGAGCCAGTCGTACCCAGTATCCAAAATATAGAACCGGAAAAGAAACTGTTTATAAAATATAAATATTAAATATCTACTCTACATATAAATAACGTAGAAATAATATTGACAGATATCAATTATTTTAATACCCGATAATTTTTCGAAGTTCCTCGTCAATATTACTTGGGATACGGTTACATACGCCAGTATGTTTGTCTGTAATTACAATAATAACCACGGCCACCGCGTGCATATCCATTACCAACAAGTTATACATATCGCCACACATAATCCGAATACCTACAGAACGCAAACGCAAAGATTTAAATCGTGGATTCGTTTTACCATGGCAAAAAATGTACCACGTTTCTACAACATTTTAATAGTATTGTCTAGCTCACTCGTGCGGGCGGGGATGCACCTACAAGTACAAGCTCACTTCTTCTTTTCTCAGTGTAAACACTTTTTTGCGCGAAGTCAGCACGGTGAGAACAACATCTATGATTTAAGTCTTTTAGGCTATCAAGCCATAGATTGTTTCGAAAAGAATGCACTGCAGTGCACAGTGCCTACATGCATCAGCTTACGTAGTACGTTGGAGTTGAATTTTTGGCTAATCTGACTAGAAAGAGATTATACGCTGTAACTTCCGTATAACCTCGGACCTCGGAAATACAATTCCAAATTAAAATACTGACTTTTCAGACTTCCGCGCCACTAACTGTTCGCGCCAAGTGCAGCTTTACTTTAGGTGAAGTAACTTAGACTACTATTTCTTCTTACTTTCATAGTATGTGACATGAGCTTTGCCCTTTATCCGTTGAATAGTTATTGCAGTCCTGCACATCACTTTCGTTCTTTAAAATGGGCACTAGCGAAATCGATCAATCATGTTTTGCATGCATTACTTATTCAAGAATAAAGTCAGCTACATACATACTCGTACATCCATCTTTTTTCAAACATTTTTTTAAAAGTATTTTAGGAGTTATAATTCTACTAGGAAATTATCATTATTTTTTATACCCTTGGTCGCAATTTTAGGACAATTTTGTGGGTCACAGAATATTCTTTTCCAGTTTCAGCAGACGCGGTAACGCCTGTTGCCCAAACTAAAGTTTAAAAAGTCGCCGTCTTTACATCACTAATGTCGGTTGTTACAGCATCAGAGATTGCGTAGACTTAAACTAAAGGCCAAACTCTGTACGACTGCTACTATCGTGCAAGCAGAATTCAAAATTCCACTCCTATCCCATTCCTGGGCCCAGTACATTACCTAAATTTGTATTTATTTTTTTATCCTCCAGAAAAAAGTTTATTCTCTCGTCCAGTCTGGTATCTAAATTTATTACATTATATAACTGTTACTATGCTTGCATCGACCAGTGTGATTGGAATTCTATAAGTTGTTTACCTACATCACGTATCCGGCGGTCATGGCTTGTTTGGTCGCTACCCAATGACCCCGCCAACATTTTGCAATCACTCAAAATAAACTGGTTGTCCATCCTCATTTAAATCTTTCAGACCTACTACCTGTTTCTTTATTTTTAAACACTTATTGTTTTGGCCTGCCCATTACAATCTTATTACATAACACTTAATTAAAGAAACATTCTGAAAGTGTTAATTCAAACTTGCGTCCTTTACATTGACTTCGCGAGATAAGCTTAGAGTAAGAGATTATGCAATATAAAAGCGTCATTACCTGAAGTCGGTGTACCCTTTCCCTCGGCTAGCGTAGTCTATGAGCATGCCAGAGAGTGGTGAGGAGATCATTCCTCCGATGCTGCCATAGACACGCTGCAGGCCGTAGTCGGCCTTTTGTTCCCTCACTATGGCTATCACAGCCCCTTCGAACATCGCGAACGCTGTCCCGCCAATGATACCAATAAACACTCGAACCTGAGGGTGAAAATCAAGTAAACAGTTTTAAAAGATAGAACTACTTCCATCTAACTAAAAGTCTAACGCAACAACCACAAGCAATAAAAGTCAACAAGCAATAAAATAAAGAACTACTTCCTTCTAACTAAAAGTCTAACGCAACAACAACAAGCAATAAAATTCAACAAGCAATAAAAGAAAGAACTACTTCCTTTTACTTCATACATTACATGCTACATGCTAGGCCGTAACTGAATGGTTTGGTAAAACTTAAAAAGAATCCAAAAAGGGGCTCTAGATAGATCTAGATTATAATTATCTAGGCATAGTGCCCAAGGAACATTAAGCATGGAGAGCTCCTTGTAAGGCCCGATCTCCACCAAAGACCGAACTAAGTGGATAGGAGTCTTGCAGGATAAGAGAAGAGACACAGGAGAGACGAGAGAGGCAATTCGGATTTAAACCAATGCGTCTCTGCTCTATAGGTATAACTTTCGATTCATTATATTCATAAGAATCAATAATAAAAAACACACAATAATTTTCTTCCACAAGAAAAACATGCACACATAAAAACATAAACAAAAGAGTTAGCATACAAAAGAATTATCATAGGCTTTGTTTGATGCTTTAATTAATTGCTTGTTGTTGCGTTAGACTTTTATATCTCAGTAATCCGCATAACGACAATATACCAACGTATTAGATGTATGTCTATATCTGCCTCTAGAAAACAATGGATTGCATGAGGAAATGTAGATGACATACATTCAGTCAAAAAAGTATCGGGAATGGATGATTTGTTTATGGTTCCAAATTCAAAAAAATTTAGTTGTTAGATTGGCACAACTGTTTTCCATTTTGGCGCGGAGTTTGAGTTGCATCTGTTATTTATATTAAATACAGTGCTGGTTTTAGTAATATCATATATAGTGTGTATTGCGAATTACATAATGGACAAAAATATCGAACAAAGAGTTTGTCTTAAATTTTGCATCGCCAATGGAATTTCGTGTTCGGAGTCACTGAAAATGTTACAGAAGGCTTACGGTGAATCGACTTTATCAAAAACTCGTACTTATGAGTGGTTCAAAGCGTTCAAAAGCGGTCGAGATGTGATGGAAGATTTGCCTCGCTCTGGTAGGCCGTCAACGTCTGCAACTGAAGTTAACATCGCAAAAGTGAAGAAAATAGTGACTGAAAATCCCCATTCAACTCTGAGAGAGATAGCCGCCGAACTTTCTGTATCTCACGAGTCGATCCGTACCATTTTAACTAATCATTTGGGTATGAAACATGTTGCTGCTCGGCTAGTCCCAAAAGATCTGAATTTTCTCCAAAAACTCAATCGCATGAAAGTCGCTGAGGACATGCTAGAACGAGTCAGTTCGGACCCAACATTCATGAAACGCATTGTTACTGGTGACGAGACGTGGGTTTACGAGTTTGACATGCAAACTAGTCAACAAGCTTCGGAGTGGCGCCTTCCAACTGAACCGAAACCGAAAAAACCACGCCAAAGTCGATCAAAAGTCGATCAGAGTCATGTTGACTATTTTCTTTGACTATCGCGGTGTTGTGCACTCTGAATTCTTACCGGAAGGTCTAACGGTAAATAAAGAATATTATTTGAGCGTTATGCGGCGTTTAAGAGAGCAAATTCGACGAAAAAGGCCAGATTTGTGGAAAGAAAATTCTTGGATTTTGCACCACGACAATGCGCCTTCGCACAAGGCTATCATTGTGAACGAATTTTTGACCAAACACTCAACAAATACCATCCAGCAACCACCATATTCACCAGATATGGCTCCTGCTGACTTTTTTCTTTTTCCTAAACTCAAATTACCACTTCGTGGCACCCGTTTTCAATCGATAGAAGACATAAAGGAGAATTCGCGGCGAGAACTGAACTCAATTCCGGAAGCAGCGTTTAAAAAATGTTTTGATGAATGGATTATTCGTTGGCGCAAGTGTATCGTTTCTAAAGGAGCGTACTTTGAAGGTGATAAAATAAATTTGGATGAATAACAGTTATTTTGTGTATTATTGATCTTTTCCCGGTACTTTCTTGACAGAGTAGTACAAACACAAAAAAAAAGTGAAAAACAACTTTACCTTCAGAAGTCGGTTCTTTTGTTTGTTCGATTTAGTATTTTTTGGCACCGACTTCTGAAGCTAAAGTTATTTATCACTTTTTTTTGTGTTTTTGAAATCGGTTTTATTTTTTGCAAAAAAGTTTTTTATTTTTTCATATTTTAGGGAACTCTTCAATATGCAATCGTATTACATAACATCACGCCTTGGCGTGATGTTACGTCATGATGTTGTATAAACAATAAACATCCAAGCGATTGCAGCAATCACGACCTATTTGCCGTCTATTATTGAAGAGTTCCCTTGTATATCTCCGAAAATCAGCATCAGATCTTTACCAAAATTAAACGGGACCACCAAAAAAAACTGACGAATTGATATCCTCCTCCTTTTGGAAGTTGGTTAAAAATATGCTAATTATTATTTATCTTCCACATGATCATCATCTGCCTATCTTTTTCCCAACTATGTTGGGATCGGCTTTCAGTGTAACCGGATGTTGCTGCAATACCAGTTAGTACTGGCTAAGATTTGTGGTCTGACTTTTGGGCTACTGACTCCTGTAACGACTGTCAAAAAGCTATAAATGACAGCCGGAACAAACGGCTTAACGTCAAAACAACTTATCTTCTACATTAATATCATACATCTTAGTAACAAAAAGTATTCTAATAAATATCAAGTTCTTGAAATGACTTTGAACTTTGGACGTGTTTACAGACCGTAGATCTTTTATTAGGTATTACAAAATTAACTGAATAAAAAATATCTTAAACATTTTGACAAAAACTATCGCCAATTTTTGTTAGCTTTTTTGTTTACATATACGAAGATGGTAAATATAACCGCAATCATACAACTACTGTCCTTTCATTTTTATTTTACCTCTGATTTTGCTGCACAATGACCTTTATTCTCATTGCCATAATAAGGTTTAGGTCAGAGGTAATGTAACTGTGAAAGGACCTGTACCCATCTAGTATTGACATTCGACATTACTTTAATGCGGTCAAAGGCAAAAGGTTTGTGTACCTTTGACCCTAAGCAGGCATTAGAACAATAACCACCACATTCCCGCATGGCATGCGCTCGCGCAGTACGTGGTGTGGGTAACTAAGCTCTCACACATTGAGGACAAGGCCGCAAGTCTTGCTGATGCCGCGGCCGTTGCGAAACAATGATTAAGTGAGTCTGACTGTGCCTAAGCTCGGAAATCTAGAATGCGTTCATTCCTGCTACGCGTCTTCTTAATTTTGAGATAAAACTGTGGGATGATTCTTTCTCAAATATTTTTTTATACTAGCTATGTTTTAGTTAACCATAAAGCTCCTATGGGATCACTGTACTACGACAAGAATCCTGAAATTGTTGCTGTTCACTTGCTAACACAAATGTTTGGGCAGCTGATTATTTTATCCCGATTTCAGTGTTTGTCCATTAGTAAAAGTTGTTTAATATAATGTTGAGCACATGCAGAGGGCTTTGTGCTCATCATCATATAACCATCATACGAGGTATATGGTAAACTAAAACTAAGCTTGTAGATACTTAAACACTTTATAATATTAGTAATAAGTTTTTTAAGATTTACATTATTTGAAGGTTAACATTACGACACTGATAGTCAAAATGGCAAGCTACTGCTGATTCGGAAGTTAATCTTTACATTATATGTTTATTAAATTTTCAATATTAATATTATTGTTGTTGTTTTAAACTAACTGATCCAGGGTTGTTTTGATTGAAATCATTTGATTTAAATCAGTGATATAAATCACGATTAAAATCAAAACTGAAATCATGCATCGGAACTATGTAGTTTCATCTTTACATAGACAAAGTCACTCCCGCTGTGTGTATGCTTAGATCTCAGACCAAATAAAAAGGTAAAGACGGAACTCTGCGAACAGAGAAGCCGGTTTCGTAAACACGTAGTGCATGTATTGAGGCATAGTTCAATTGTAGTTTGATATAAATGTGTGCGTGTGAGCGTGTATGAACAGAGCGAGACGTAATTTAGCTGGCCTCACTTTATTGTTCGCAGCGCTATGTCTTGGTTTTTTACTTGGTCTGAGGCTTAGATATTTTAAGCTCCGCAACGGATTTTATTACAGTTTTCAGCAATAGATAGAGTGATTTAAGAGGAAGGCTTATAACTATTATATATATGCTACATTACACCCGATTTTATGAGAGCAACGGTGGCCCAGTGGTGGCGGCCCCGACTTATGAACAGTAAGTCGTGGGTTCAAACCCAGGCAGGCGGCATTACTTTGTGTAATTTATTTCATCACCACTGCTCTCAAAACGGTGAATGAAAACATCGTGAGGAAACCGGCATGTACTAGAACCAAAAATTCGAAGACATGTGATCTACCAATCCGCACTGGGCCCGCGTGGTGGATTATAGCCCATACGCAAAACACGCGCTTTGACGTAGAGTTGCGGACACCAGCCCGTTATACAATAAAATATGCGAAGCCGGAGCGGGTCGCTAGTTATCATATAAATATAAATTTTTCACGGATGTTCGGATATCATCACCAAAATTTAAAAACCTCGAAGAGGCCCATTGAGCTACACGAATTTGAATTTTACAGAATTGGGCACTATTGAGGGTGATTTAAATTTCAACGCCAATTTACTGCCTAAATTAGCAAAAAAGTTGTTGACATGATTCATAATAGTCAAGAACCGTGGTCAGATAATAGGCGTGACGACAGTATCAAAAAATAGCAAATTTATTTAGTCCGTCAGCTATTGAAAATTAATTGAGTATTGGAAATTAATGGACACGTATTTTTTTTTTTTGTAAATCAATGAATATTGACAAAGATAAAACGCATCAAAACTCGGGAGTGGAGTGGAGGCTCGTGACGTCAGAACTAGCTAAAATTATACCTTGATGAGCTTTTAGCTAGTCATCAGCCAAAAGACGTCCACTGCTGGACACGGGCCTCCCCCAAAGGGGTGTTTTGCCGTTTTTTCGTCTCGCCTATTCTGTACCTATCGTCTATCATGTCATACGTCACCTATTTACGTCCAAGACTACTCGCTTACAAGTCAGACTTGATTTCTATAAGTACCCGATTAGAGCCCATTAATCAGCAAGAGCGATGGTACTGCATATATTTTTCACCTTTATAGAAAACGGAGGCAAAAACTTGGAGTGACCACTAGTCTTCAGTGGCAGTGGGACGTTGGGCGCAGCCGTCGATCTGGCAGACGGAATGGGAACGAGTCGCCTCACCGTATCAAGTTCGCCATTACCCAGTTAGCGACGATTAGCCGGCAATCTTTCCATCAGCGGATCCGTTCAATCTGCATGAGCTTACGTTAGCGCTCCACGTGCTCACTACAAATTTCGTTCGTTACGTATGTAACATGAATTAGATAATCGTGATCCATCTTCAGCTTCATTAGTGTTTATTACTTCATCCTCCAAGTCTGATTTTAAAAGAATGCAGACATCTACATTTTTGCAAACTAGTCTAAGAACAAAATTGTTAGTTTAGAGGTCATAGTAACTTACGGCGAGATAGCACCAGAAGGTGAAGGCGGGGTCTAGCTCAATTTGCTGCTGCGTGTTGTCGCAGAGACTCTTGCGCGGCGTGGACGCGGCGCATGCGGCCCGACATCCGGACAATTTTCGCGACCCTGCTTGCACTCGAACTCCTCCGTCTTGACCCTGATAAACAATTGGCTGGTTTATTGGTTGTTATATATTCTACCTATCACTTCTAACAACCGTGGCAGTACCAGTAAGTTGTTATGAGACCCTACAGCACTTATAAATGACGAAGAAGCAACCAATAGATCCCTCTATAAGTGATGATTTGTTTTCTGATGCTCTCTCTTGTGTGTGATAAAATGAATAAATAAGGCCTAAATACAATGGAAACATTACCTACGCTCTGATTTAACTACACTACGACGATCGATTTTAGGTTTTAACAAATATTAGTATATTAAACTCCATCCTCCAAGCCCTTACATAAATATTCAATAAGTACTAAAAGAACTATACAACATTAAACTCATACTCGTACAAGTTCTAAGAAGTGATTTGGCTAATTGTATGGATGTTTTTATGCATAATTATCTTAGGCATTTTTTGTGCTACACTAATCATTTTACCTTTTATAACCATACAATTTAATGAATCCGTAAGACTCAAGATGTAAGACGCTTCCCGTAACAGTAACCGTAAACTTTTTTCATGGTTCTAATTTTTTTTTTACGTACCTATTTTATGTGTGTGAATTAAGTAACAGCATGTCATAAAAATTGTTTGAGCTTATTTCAACTCACTGTAGAAGTTTGAGCAAAAATAATATTGGCGGAACTAATTACAGTGTTTGTGGTTTATACAACCCACATCTTAGAAGTATTCTTATTTCTATATGTAGCACATTTTTTTTTAAGTCTTTTTCAGAATAGTAACATACCACATAATTTATGACCAGTTTGACCATTCACCACTGATATTTAGTATAAACTTAAAACATCGTAGTCGAAAACATACCACCATGTTTTCGACTACGATGTTTTAAGTTTGCATGGCATTGGCATGGCAGAACTACGTCTTATTAGATCTATGAGTGAGACGCATTGCAATCTAAATTATTTTACTTACAAAATTGTCACTGCATGTAACACTGTCGATGCCATTATAGTCTTCATCTTTTGTTATATTGTGATCTGTAGAGACAGCTTTCACCCAATAGTTTCTTATGTTAAGAGGCGCGGTTTGCACATCGTGGGATATCCTCATGCGGAATGTAGCTTCATCTAGAAGATCCTCTGTTTGATTGAAAATATCATCTTTTCCAAATTGACAAGTTTCATTGATTGCAACGCGACTGCATTCAATTTGATACAACTTGGGCGCTGGGAAGAATATTGTATTACCGGATACAGATATTGTCGTGTTAAAGAATGGATCGTTTGTCAAGATGCGCGATGTGCTCTGGTCTTTCTTCGGAAGCATTGTCTGCGCCAGCTGTGCCATCACCGTGTGCCTATACACAAGACGATGCGAGTCTATATTCGACTGCAAGTGTATATCGTATGAATTTGTGTGAATTAAAGCATTTGTTTCATCTGCTGATAAATGTTCTGGTAAATCACAAACGAAACCACACGAAAGAACTCTGAAACATACAAAATTTAGATTTGAATTTGTTTTTGTCGGCAATCAAATGAATACTCTTCGGTAGGTATAATATTGGTTCAGTTAACTTACGTCAAGTTGATATCGTATGAATAAGGGTGGAGAGGTAAGCAAGGGTGATCCTTCATGAGCCCTATACGCATGGAGGAGTCCTCGCAGGTCGCGAGTAGCTCCACAGCGGGGGGAAAGGTAACAGTGATACGGCCCACCGGCACGGCCAGTAACAGCAGCGCCGACGCACCACCCAGGGTCGACGACAACGCCAACAGTAGCTACAAAAAAAAAAAACTCGGTTAATGTAAGCTGTATGTTACGGCTGGGATGATTGTGGGAATACAAATATGTCCCCTTACGCAGCGCAGAAGTGACGAGGAGAAACACCGTGTGGTTTTAGTCAGTGAGAGTCTGACAGAACAGGCGGAGAGTATCCTTAAGAATCTCTAGACTTAAAATAATAGGAGACTTCCCTCTTCAAAATTAGCGCAACAATATTCCCTGGACACGGTCAGAAGTTAAGAAATTAGGAAAATTAAGAATGTTTCAATGAATTATACTCATTTATACACAATGAAACAACCATACATAAAAAAAATATTTGAAATATGCGAAATCAATTTTGTTGCATCACAGACACAGGGCAGTATGTTTGGCCCAATCTTAATTTAATTTTAAATTAAACTATTGTTGTACATTCATTGAACTTGTTCTATTAATTACTCAACAGATATAGGTATGAAGGCTGTACAGAGACAAGCTTTGTTTACTTTCCATTTCTAATTAGTTAATTACGCAATCAAGTTAATTGTAAGACATGAAATGTCATTTGAATCGTCTCTAATTACTTAAGCACGAGTAGCTTCACCAGGCATTGTTCATGTCTAACCCATTCGACTTGATTCGACATTACCCTATACATCACTATAATATACAACATTTGCCTTTCTCTGAGGAATTATTGTTTGTATCAATATACTGAATTAGCAAGTTGTTCTTCAATCTAGGCAGTAGGCAGGTAGCTGCCTACGTCACCAGCTACCTAGGTATCTGTATGTTTAACATTGCCATCCATACATTGTAGTTTATCATCGCTAATTGAAATTATCCTCATTCCCCACAGTTCTTACCTATTTGATTTACATTTGTATTTGTTAATGGACACGTACCGTACATAAAACTAACCAGTCCAGGATATTGATATTTCTTTACTTATCCACGAGCTACAACAACATATAATTACGCTAAGGATCTTTATTATGATTTCTTAAGATCACATACCTACTTTAATTTGTAAATTCAGTCTTATTTGTTCAGCTGATCTAAATATTAAGACTTAATTAGGAGATTGGGGTTTTTAAAAGTTTTTGAACTGACATGGTCTATAACACCACGATTAACATACAAATTATTGTTTAATAGCGACCCGCCCCGGCTTCGCTCGGGACCAATTTAGTACAAAAAAGAAGTGCGCTTACTGTACAATTATTTTGTAATGCACTGCCTTTGTTTTCCAATAATTCCATTTTTGTTGGGTGGTAAAATCATTAAATGAGTCCTCCCGCCCTGGGTGGAGCGGAAGGGACTGTCAGACTTACTGACTAAAACACACTGACTAAGACACCATGTTCTTTCAGTTGCCCTTTGTGTTCCAGGGCCCCGGTACCCCGTTTAGACAGTCCCGCGACCCCGGCAGTTGCGATAACTCCTAAGATATTCATTTAAATTGATTAGGGTAAATACGTTCTAAAATAGATATTGGATAATCTATATAGATTTACACTATACACCATAAATAATCTTCTAAAATAATGCATTAATTTAATATGTAAATGGTTAAAGTGACCAACTGTTACACTGCGACCCCATTTGTTTCGTTGAGAATGATATTTTCAGTCGCGCGTAATTTTAATTCTGTGATATCTTCTAAATTATTCATTTAAATGATATACTGTAAAGGGCCATATTGATCTATATTAATTTTACAATTTATTTAAGGTACTGAATTGAATAAGTAATAATACTGTATTGCTTAAAATCGCTTCATAAATAAGCCATTATTTCTCGTAAAAAAAATATATTGTGGGTTATCCCTAAGAGATAGACCATCGCGGACTTTTTTGTAGACCTTTTTAAGGTGTACAATACTGTAGTACATTATTTTGATCTATCTCGTAGGGTTCAGCCAGCGTCTGCAAAGTAAGCGCAAAAAAATGTGTTTATTTACGACATCACATTAGAAACCTCTAAAATTATCAGTGTTTCTCTACTATATGATGCATGTTATATACTTATAAACCTTCCTCTTGAATCACTCTATTATGTATTAAAAAAACCCGCATCAAAATCCGTTGCGTAGTTTTAAAGATGCATACATAGAGATAGACAGACAGAGAGAAGTGACTTTGTTTTATACTATGTAGTGATAGTGATTATTTCAACTACAGTCTTATCCGTGATCATGGATTGTTTGCAACAAAGCCGAAAGATCGGGAACTCAAAACAAATCATAAACACGAAAAATATCTCGTTTTAGGTGGTAATCATTGAGATTAGAAGTACCTAGACCTATAAGATACCTAGCCAGATGCCCGGATCACCACTTACAACTTCACACGGTCAATTTCATTATAATATTATTAAATCATGTCATGTGTGATGTTTGCAAGAATAGTCTATTATTAATTTAATACGCCTAGCTCAACAACACCTAGATCATTCATCGACAGTAACATTGACAACCGACTAGTCAACGCTATAATTTCACAACAGTTAGGTAACTAATCTAAAAACGCCAATGACAATCAGTGGTAACTGGCTGATAAACAGGATGCGATGCTTATTAGCCATGATCACTAGAACTACGTCAAATTGACGATTTTAGATGCAATTGTAGTCCGCAATTCGAATGTCATCCGAGAATCGACGTTCGAGGGCACGCTGCTGCGCTGGCAAGCGGAACATAGGCACGCACCCAGTTATCATTGTATCTATGTATGTACCTACAAGTACATAGCAACGTTCATGTACAATTAAGTTCCCACGATGAATGTTTTGCGATGGAAGACAGATAGGTGTGTCGCAGAAAATTAATGACATGATTAACAATCATGCAGTGACGATGTCAGATAATAACACCTATACCTTTTCGGGCAGGAAACCATTTCAATGCTAACACAGTGTTCTATTCAATCGAATCTTCGTAAGCAAACCATAAGTTGTCATGATGACATGACTAATGAATAATACATAAAAATATACGTGTTCCAAAGTTATTCATTAAAAAATCAAGAAAGTTTTAATACAGACTAACAATATTTTTGACTATTTTTGCCGACTTCTTTATAAGAGGGAGCATTAATTACCTTGATATTCAGAAATTGGTATATTATTCTAAAAATAGAATCTGTCTTACATGACTAAACAAAGTCACATTTTTTTTAATGTCCAGACTTAAAGCTCTAGAAAAGACTCTGACTCTGACAATTATATTTGCGGAAAATCATCATATCTTAAACAGATATATTTAGCATAATTGATAAAAATTACCGAACTTGAATCCACCTTCGTATGAGTTTATGCCGTGTAAAAGTGATTGATAAATAAAAGACATCCCGATTTTCTATTTGCAGAATAAAATTAATTTGGTTTGCATTACTCTTCTCATGTCATTCGAACCACATCAAGTCTGTTGGTATTTCCCTACCTAATCGAGCAAAGACTTGGTAGCAGGCTCACTTAACAATCCAGGTAGAATTCCTGTCAGTTACTAACTCAACTTTCTATTAGTTACCGTATCAATTAACACCTTTTTTAGGTACATGTTTAATAATAACTAATAATAAGGTACCGATGGTAAACTCTAAAGGGGACTGAGTTTGAAAACATCGCACGTTTCTGTAGAGGCAGCCAAAGGAAGTCAAATTACATTCATTGGATCGATCCTTGTCGTATGATAATAGTTTACTGTCGTCAATACTATAAAGTGCGGGTGTCACCGTGGTTTCCGTTGACTGTCGAGTCGTCGGTGCACTGACGCACGCGCGACGCCCTATATGTACAGTCGTGGTCTTTTCCGCCTGACCAGTAAAAAACTTTTTCGCTTAAATCATGCGGAGATGCCGAGCCACGCCCCCTTAAAGTCCTAAAAGGCCCCTTAAAGGCCTATTAGGAAAGCGTCAACTTTGGCGCGCAAAATAACAATAACTCTCGTTTGGCGTGCGTCGTCAGTGCGCTTGGCCGATCGGTATCTTTCCATTCATTATTTCTATAGAAAGTCAACGGGGCGGGGCTAGAGAGCGTTTCTATGTTGCGAGTGCAAGCAAATATTAGCTTAGTGGTGATCAGGCGGGAGTGTCCTCGATAGTACCACGGTACGTCCAACGACGATTGTCAATGCCTCCACAATACAAGGTAAAGGTTATTGTTGACAAAATTGGTTTCATTCGCGATACGGACGTTCTGGATTAACTTGATTATGTAGCAGCTGAACGGGTCATACAACAAAGACTGGTCAGAAAAAATGACACAGATTAGAGCCTCCAAAAACGAACAGTTGTTACTAAATTACATAGATAATACACTAAATTGCTGACCGGATAAAAGTGACAACTTGATTTACTAAATGAGATGATTAGTTTTTTTATTGCCAACGGTATTAATGGGCTATTGCTGTTGGTTTCTACTTTTGTATTTTCTGAAGTTTATATTATAGAATTGCCTCTGCAATTACCTTTTTGGAAAAAAAAATTAAAGTTATGTGTTGTCAAAACATCAAATTACGAACCGAACAGTCAAATTCATCGGCGGGGCGCCCATAGATTTGACCGAGAAGATGCGACTGAGTGCGTTTCCTTCGCCGTAATACCTACCTACATGCTCTAATTTTACTTCGGCAATTTCTATCATTTACTTCTTGAGCGCGTGACTCGTGGTGTGGCCAAGCAGAAACAAATAAAGTTCAATAGGTAAATCGGTTCAGCGCATTTATTAACTGTTGTCTGTTGACCCTATCCATTCGAACGACATTGTCATCATAACATTAATATTGTTATCATCATCACGTCAGAGGCGGTGCTCGTTGACTAATGTAGACCTTCCCTGTTACTGACGATATTGCGATATAATCGCCAGTCACGCTTTACGACTTGATGACAGCCCTGTCAATGTCAAAACATAGATCACAGAAGGTGCTGTGTGTTGGTCTAAACTGCAAAACTGCGATATCTTATAAGACGGTGGCCATTGTTAACCAAATCTACTTTGGCACGTTATCCAGCTCGGTAGACAACTTCGAGAAAGAAGCAAAGATCTAGTTAGGTGGGGCTACGTAGGCGACCAGAAGATTTGTTCTCCTCGCCTATTATTGTTTGAAGACTAAGGTCTTAAACCAGTGTGTGATACCGCGGTGATAACCGTCATAAGGTACGGTGTAGAAACGTGGACGCTGGCAGTTGGGTTGGTCCAAAAAATCAAGGTATCTAATATATAATATCTAAGCGATACGATGTATACTGAAAGTTTTTTCATGGATAAGATCCGAAATTAAATTATCCGAAAAATACTGGAGTTATCGATATAGCTTGCCAAGTAAGCAAGCTAATGTGACGGTGGTCTGGCCATGTATGTCGGAAGACTGACGGCCGAGCGAGCAAACGTCGGCAAAGGCAGCGTTGGCAGAGCCGCACTTAATGGGCCGACGACTTCTAAAAGGTGGCTGGGTCAGACTGGATACGGAAGGTGGAAGTTCGGGTGCTGTGGCGCAGCTGTGACCTTTGTCCAGCTGCTCTGTGGACTACGATAGGCTGACTTGATTGATTGAGCAAATAGGACTTTTTGCAAATACCAACTGAATAAAACCTTCCTTCGTTTGCATTTTTCAATTTTAGAAACAACTCCTGCATCGCCATCATTATGCCAAACCTTTCAGCAACTGTGTTGGGGTCGGCTTACAGTCTAACCGGATGCAGCTGAATACCAGTATTATACATGGAACGACTACCTATCCGACCTCTAATCCGCTTACACACACACACAATTTCAAAGTAAATTAACTCGGATAAAACGAATGCCCGGATCTGTATCCGGAAATTATTTTTATATTATAAATTAGAGGCGTTGCTACCGCCGCCTCAGGCCGCCTCATATCAATGGCCCCGTCACGTCTTAAGCAATGCTTGACAAAGGACTATGGGCAATTTTCTATGAAACCTTGGCATAAGCCCAACAGAATTGAAATACTTACTTATATCTCATCATACCTACACACATCAAAAAAAGTTTGTGATCACTAGCATAAGCTGATATATTTTTTTAAATTGAACTTTATCAAGAAAAAATATTTGTTGTGTGTTGTCTTTGTTTGGGTTTATTGTTTTATATTCTAAATCTATATTTTTAAATAAAGTATCTAAAAAGAAGAAGATGAAATCATAATATATTCTACTGTAACAAAAAAGATTTAGATTTTTCAAAGTGATCGCAAACTTTTTTTGATTTTTGTGTATCTCTCATAATGAGGACTTCACTTCATAATAAGACATGAAGTACATACAAGTCGCCAGAAAACAGAAATCGAACCACTTGAAGTAGATTGCCTTATTTCACTTAATACTCAAAATATCAATTAACCTAGTTTAGTAATAGTATGAATTGAAGTACCTGCTTACCTATGAGATACATAATATTTCAATCTGTTGAACTTACCTACGCAAATTATGACCAAGACCCTTTAATTAATCTATATCCTCAAATTCTTATTGAAGCCGGTAATGATTGAATTGAGGTACCTATAAAGAACGGAACAGTGTAAAAAGTTGTCCATCGTGCAAAGAAAATGGAGGCATTCCGACCAGAAAATGTGTGTTGATCTGGGGCATAGATAATGACAAAATCGTAAACTTTCGATCGCCCAATTTATTACGAAAAAATTCAGTTGCAATAACGATGCTTGCGAGAAAACCATGTTGGATATAGACTTGTGTTTCTCGCAAGCATTCACATTCGTTGTTATCGAACTATTCTGCAATTTCAACAGCTGAAGTATCGTTTTGACATAATTTAACCGACATCTCAAGAAAACTCAGAGTATGTACTTACTCTGAAGTTGCCGATCTTGTCCGCCAGCATGCCGGCTAACGGGGGCATGACGATGGACACGACGGGCGTCACCGCGGACATGATGGCCGTCTCCTCCACATTGATGCCCAGCTCGCGCATGTGGATCGTCAGGTACGGGTACAGCACGAACAGAGCTAGAATTGACCACTTAAAAGTTATTTATCATCAGACTTTAAAATATTTACGAGCGATAGACGGGACAAGACGAAGAAAATCCTAATCATCACATTTATTTTAGGTAACAATAGACCCATAGATAAATACCATTGCCTTAACCTAAAAATACATATAAAAACATTTTTGTTTGGTAGATACCTTTAGGCAATGATTGAGTTAATGTTACTAGTTAGTAACAAATTGTTCTGTCTAATCATTAGATGAATGTTACCATGTATGACATTAGACTCTAATGTCATACATGGTAACATTCATGTGTCAAAATCAAAAATGTTCAGGATCAAAAATTTTGCACGAAAACATTCCCAATGTCCAACTCTATAAAAAATCGCTTAAATCTCTTTGTTTATCTTAGACCTGGTATCTAGATTAACATGGTATTGTTAATTAATATTCAGTTGGTGAAGAGTCTTGATTTGTGCGTGGTTCATGACAATAGAGCCACTCACATGGCACTTAAACAAATCTGAAATGTGGGTTTACTATTAGTAATTATTATTACCTCTACCTACCTAACCCTTCGGAAATTACAGGCGTGATGTTATGTGGTGAGGACTACATCTTGAGATCAAGTTACTTTTGAAGAGTCTACTATGGTAGTCTACGATACAAATTAAATATGAAAATTATGGGAAATGGCGCGCAAGTTTTTTTTTTTGCACGCGCCAAATGTAAGGTGATTGATTACATATATAGTCATACAGCCTACTTCAAAATTATAATTTTAGTGGTAAAATGCAAATATTTTATAACAAATTATTGTGAATTATAAATAATTTGTTAATAATAAATGTTTGTTCGTCTCTTAATTAGGGACACATTTATTTATTCCAAAAATGTAAACGGATTTTCAGCGGCATAAAACCTCTTTGTTGTTACAAAAGAAACTGTAAGTATTACCCGGTTAAATTGAAAATGCTCTGTTTACTCGCATATAATTTGCAATTAGGTATAAACTTAACTTCGTAGGGATAATTCTATTATGCACTAGTGTGTAATATTATTATGCGCGTGTGAGTTATAGTTCGGTTTATGGCCCTAAGAACGATGTAATAAGGCTCACTTTACCAGCAAGTGTGTTGAAAATATAATTACGCAAAGAAAGCAAAAGTACCTATGCACGACGGGGAACAGCAGCCCGCTGCCATACTTACCTCCTATAAAACATTTTTAAAATCCAGATTGATTTTTTTATACATAATTAGAAAGATCAAAATAAGTTGTGATATTTCCTGAAAAAAATTATTTAGAGTTTTCATTTGGGGTGATGACCGAAGGATAAGTTTAGAAAACCTAATCCATGTGACAAAATGTACATACCTACTCGTTCCATAAATATTAGTGAGTTACAATGTCTCACCACCTAATTTAGGTGTTCCTAGCCACACGTTGCAACGTGCCTTGTCTTTCACGCCTGATAACTCAATAATAATTGGTACAGCCGTGCAGGTAGTTGACAATACTACACTTACAAGTCACATTCATGCTATCGTATTTCGTGAATATAATATCAGCTGCCTAGGACTGGGTTACGAATTAATAATAAAAAACCTGATCTTTTTATTATACTTTCAGTAATAACCAAGCCAACAGCAGTGTTTCCTCCTCGAATTCCATTTTACACGGCTCTATAGTAAATTGATCCCGCTCATTTGGGTCCCGCGGGATCAGTTTACTAAATTATTATTTTTGTCATTTTCTTTAGTAGATTAAAATTAAAAAAAAAAATGAATTTAAAATTTGAGTAACAGCGTGTAGAAAAATTATAAAAGGAATTAAAATAGATAAAATCCCGTTGCCTGGCTAATAATTGTACCGAGACTAAAAAAAAAATACGAATGTTACGCAGGGGCTTTACATAGGCAGTTCCATTAAACGCCCCGCTCTGCACGCCACACTGTACGCTGCAAGAAACGCTTCTCCGAATGTTCGGCCATTCCAACAGAGATGAGCATAGCGAGGGATGTATGTGAAACTAACAAATAATATAGCTTCTTTTTCACCCCTTGAGCTAAATTCTAGCTATGTGTTTGGTTACTCATCCTCGCTCATCTGTGGTGGAAACACAGCCAAAGGCGTAGGAATGGCGTGCTATATCAACGCTGGATTAACGAGACCTAGAGCTAAGTTTACCTAAAATCGTAGCGGTAGCATAATAAGCAAACCCTGCAAAGAAAATGAAGTAGAATAGAAGAATGAATAGTATGGAATGTTGGAATTGTTTATACTTACTTGAAGCATGCACGAAGAACAATATCTTTAGTGGAACTAATTTCTTCTGTTTGAGATCATCGGTTATCCGCTTAAAAAAGGAACGTACGAACTGCATTTTGGTAGCTAACAACTATATTTTGTAACAACTAAAAGGTGTGTGCGTGTGTGCACGAAGACTCAGGTATCCCTAGGTCGGGAAGTCCCTTGTCAGCCAGCCTCCCTCATGTACGCTTTTCTGCCTTTGTTCTTGAGGCATGGAAGATGGGTGCTCCTCTCGGTTTCTGTAACAAAACAATGCACTTGTAGTCTTCTAAATAAATCAATATTTTCAAGGAAAAATAACAAGGATTTACAAGAGTTCTCACGTCGCGTCGCTTAAACGACGCAGTCTTACTGTTATCGGAAAAATAACACTGTGATGTGATTTCACTGAAATTCAAGGACTTGTATGGTTAACAATATCGACATTTTGTAGTTGGCGCTACTGCCTAACTGTCCTACTATTTCACTGTAGAAAATCAATCAAATGTTCAGTTCAATCGTACGTAGATAATACCTATGTACGATTAATGTAAGTAATGTTAACTGAGAATTACAATGGTATTTGCTATTACCATTTCAGTAACAGAAAAGGCTCAAGTGATTCTTGAATGAAACTAATTTTTAAGCCATGGTGTAAGTAGAATAGAATACAGATAGGCAGTCACTCCATGTAAAATACTGGTATTCAGCTGCATCCGGTTAGACTGGAAGCCGACCCCAACATGGTTGGGAAAAGGCTAAGCAGATGAAGATGATCGTGTAAGTAGGATAGAACAGGACAATTGTTTATTGTTGTCCGCAACATACCTAGGCAGCGTAACTAAGGGTATTCTGTAGATACCACAATAATAAATAAATACTTATTGTTGTCGTTGTCAGACGGGTGTACTTACAAATAATAATAGCAACAGACGTAGTTGTTTTTTTTTATATAAGACTATCATTGGTATTTCTCAGTATGGCTGGTAACATTTTTTTTTAAACAATGTGCCCCACTCTAGGAATTTCTCTTTTAACTTGGATGCGTTTACAAACATTTAAACTAACTATAGCAAAACCCGGAACAACTACCTAAAAGCCAAACAAATATTTATTGTTCCGTGCGGGAATCGAACCGTGTTAAAAATATGCATTCGTGCATCACCTTTTATAGCAACGTTGAAGGTACCACCTTGTCGGTCCGTAAAACTTTGTTTGTAAAACTTCATCTAAACTTAAAAATACGATTAATTTATCTAAAACAACCGAGCATAGACCCCAACTTATTGGGGTCAAAGTTGTTGTAAATTAGGTCTAGTATCGCGCATTTCAAGGAACGCACCCAATTGCCAATCACCTTGAAGATAATAGCTTAACAGCCGTGATGGTAAATCCAGTTAAGTAACAAGGGGTTATAGTTTAAGGGGCACAAAAAATATCATCGAGTCACTGGCGGACTATGGATAGAACGCTCGCGCTCCTGGGATAACGACAAAATCGCTAACTTTCGATTGCTAATTACTATAACGAATAAATTCGGTTGCAATAATGAATAATGCTTGCGAGTAACGCATGTCACTCTCTACATCCAAGATGTGATCTCTGTCGAGACTGCTGGCCCAGGAGCGGTCTATCCAATTTCACAAGCTTTTGTGCATAGACAAGTCGACAAGGAAACACATATTTTTGTATGAATGGTCAAAAGAAAACGTATACTATCCGAAGTAGTGCCACAAGGGTTTTTGTTGGACCACTACTCACGATTGTATTATTTCCTAGCCTAGTGAGGATCTCCCTTGTCCTATCCTAAGGCAGACATGTCCTACTAATGATGCATAGATTAAACCGTAGTCAATAACATCACATTAAATATTAAATAGCACACCTTCCATATTAAGTACCTTGCCTTGAATTGGTGTAGATTATAAGCACAGTTACTCCACTGTTGGCCTGGTTGGAAAACAATGGTTGAGTGAGTACAATGGCTCATTCGTAACAAAATATAAGCAATGGGTACCCATAAACGAAACAGGCGGGCGAGGGTCGAGTCGGATGTACAGAGAGTACTGCTCACACACTAATTACAGTAAAATAACCCCAAATTAAGAAAATTTAATGATTCTCGTTTTAATACTACTGCAGCATTCACTTTGTTTTATTTGTAGCAAAGTTGAGGACTACAGTTTCAAATTGTATGTTTCGAAAACAGGATTCCATAATATTTTCTTAATAAAAATACCTCAAAATGACCTCTGAAATGAATTGTAAATGCATAATATTCAATTAAAAACTTTTAATTAGGCTATGGCATTTTTCAGGATAGTCGAACTATGTATACAGTCATATGGTTTGCTTTTTTAAAACCATTTTTCTCATAGTAAAAACTTTTCTTCTGAAACTTCAAGATTTATAACCAGTCACAGCTCGAACCGGGGGAGGATATATTTCTTTGTTTCGCGTAGAAAACTCCATTGACAACGTTTTATTTTTTATTGAAAGGAACAGCAAACAGTTACATTAAAAACTTTTTTGCAAACATAAAACAGACTTAAAAAAAAAAAAAAAAAACAAACAAAAAACAATAAGAAAAACACAAAAAAATGAAAAATAACTTTAGATTCAGAAGCCTGACCTTGGTTTTATCTTGGCTTCTGAATCTAAAGTAATTTTCCACTTTTTTGTTTTTCTTTTTTTTTGTGTTTTATGGGTTTGTGATTTTTTTGAAGTCGGTTTTATTTTTTGCAAAAAAGTTTTTTATTTATTTATCCATTTTTAGTTGTTCCCAAACAAGTCGCCATGAATTTATTTTATATTATTAACAATACATGTCATGGTAATAGGCTTATCCCCAATAAATGGAAATTAGCATTTATTTATTTATTTAATTACAACAGTTGTATTTAAACCAATTACTGTAACTAAAACTAGAACTAAAAGAGTAAGAGATAACATAAAATTAAAATATACAAAATAACAAAGTAAAGGTTTACACATTCATAAATTCCAATCACAATACTTCTGACATGCTAATAAAATCTTTGTCCATCCATCCGCAAACATACCTAACTTTCGAAATCTGGGTGTATTGAACACATCTGCGTACAGAGCATACAGGCGTGATGTTAAGTCATGATGTATAAACAATAAACATCCAAGCGATTGCAGCAATGACTACAGATTTGCCGTCTATTTTTAAATGGTTCCATTGTATATCTCCGAAGATCAACATCAGATCTTCACCAAATTATAAATGGGACCACCTCAGGAGTGTACTCTTTCAAATTAAAAAAGAATTTTGAGAATCGGTCTACAAATGGGGGGGAAATCGGGTAAAATACATTAAAAAAAATACATACACACGAACATAATTATAACCTCATCCTTTTTTGAAGTTGGTTAAAAAGGACTTACAACTAGTTTAAGGGCATAGGCCCTTAAACTAGTTGTAAGTCCTTTAACGAAGGATCATGCTAAGCCATTTGAGGGGGTGTAGACCCCCTCAAATGGCTTAGCATGATCCTTCGTTACGCCTAAAATACTGCAGCATTAATTTTGAAATAAATTATGGTAAATTTGAGGATTAATGATAAGTACTATGTGTGACGAAAACACGATTTCATAAACTTTTCTCGATAGAAAAAAAATCCAAAGTTACCTCCAAATCGAACAATAAACCGCTGGTATTCAAAAAGTACTTCAAATTTGATCATGTAACTTTGCATACTGACTGAACTAACTTACGTGCAAATTTTCGCGGACACCCGCGGGTTGCCACAGTTGGGGTAAAACGGAGCGCGGACGGCGCAACCGAGAGGTTAGAAGCAGGTCTTATGTGTTTTACTTTTTTAGTCTAATCAATAGATTTTTTGTAAATTGCAAAAAACCACTCATTTCGCACTATTCGGCCGCTGTGACTGTCGTAACAACCGCTTTGTAGTGCAAGCTGATTAGAAGTAGGTAATTTAGAACGTTATTCCAACAGTTTTTGTAACGAAGTTTGAACCACCACAAATAGAGTTGCTAATTTTAGGGTTAGAAGGGCTTTAACAAAATAGCTATTTGGTTATAATGTAACCCACAAGTGCCCACAACGCTGTCCACAAGTAGACACAGAAGTTTAAAAAAAAGAGCTAATCGCTAGGAACATTGATAGCAGTACGTGTAGCAAGCAATTACTTAATTATAATAATTAGGTAATTAATTTATGTTAGACTAGCGGACATCACGCGGTTTTACCTGCGTAGTTCCCGTTCCCGTGGGAGTACGGGGATAAAATATAGCCTTCCTATGTTACTCAGGGTGAATGTAGCTTTCTAATGGTGAAAGAATTTTTGAAATCGGCGCAGTAGTTTTTGAGTTTATTCATTACAAACATACATCATATATTATATTAGTGTAGATAAAGAATTGATTTATTTATTAAACATGAAATTAAATAAAACCCAGTGAAATTAATTACATTGAGACAAAAACAAAATAACGAGCGACGATATTATATTGAAAACAAAGTAACGAGCTGCATAGCTTAGTACTTTTGCTAAGCTATGCAGCTCGTTATGTTGTTTAATAAGTAGGTAATTCTAAACACTAAACACATGACTGGCTGTCGCCACTGCCTATGTTTGTATAAAATGCTCAATTTATAAACTTAAAATACTTATAGCTGAAGTTATAATAAATGCGACACTTGGGGCAGACCTATGTCCAGCAGTGGACATCTTCTACAAGTTCTCTTACAATATATTTCAGTTCCATATTTAAATTTGTTTTATTTATAAAATTCGTAAAATAAAATTCAGATAAAACTCTACCTACCTACATCAGAATAGGTACCATACTCAGCGAAATTAAAAAGTAGGTATCAGAATCAGAATCATTTATTCGTAAACATAGGTAACAATTACAACAAGATCTTAAAAAATTAGGTACTTAGTGCACTATGTTTAGCCAATTGACATACATATTATTACAACAAAAATATTCAAATCCAAATTATTCTCTTGCGGCTAGCTATGCTCGTAATAACAGAAATGGTGGATCATGTATCACCATAAAAAACGATCTAAAATTTCAAAGAATTAAATACATTGAGGAATTAAGAATTCCAAATATAATAGAATGCTGTGCTATAAAGTTAATTGAACATCCCATTGTTATTGTATGCTTGTATCGTGTGCCAAAATCTCGGATAAGCGATATAAATAATTATCTTTATTGGAACTCTGATTAATATTCTTAATAAAGTGCTACGTCATAGGGAATTCAGGATAATAATTTGTGGCGATTTTAACATAGATCTTAAAAAAAGGACCTATTCATCATCTGAATTTGAAAATACTATCCTAAACTTTAACTTTAAATTTGGTACCAGAGAATCAACGCGTTTAAGTAGCGATACATGCATCGATAATTTCATCAACAATATTAGGGGTAGCAAGTGCGAAATCATCGACTTTGCTCTTTCGGACCATACTGCACAAATTTTATCATGTCCAGTTAAAAAAAACCTGTCGCATTAAGCAATTTAAGCAACCTTTAGAAGAGATTTTAGTAACAGCAATAAAGAAAAATTTAAGCAGTGTATAGAAAGTCTCACGTTTTGGGACGTATTTGGCGAAAACGATGCAGAAAAAGCTCTTAATAAATTTTTTGATCACTTTCAGTTATTTTATAATCTTTGCTTTCCTGTTGTAAGAATAAGAAATACACCAACCAAAAGACCTACATGGATTTCAAAGGGCATAGCCAAATGCTGCCGACCGAAGAGAGAATTGTTATGGACATATCGAAAAACGTCTAATAAAACGGATAATAATAATTTCAAAAAATATTCTTTAAGGCTAAAGCGAATATTTAACTTGACTCAAAAACCGCAAAATGACTACAATATAAAACCATCCAATAATAAAACTAAAACAACTTGGAAGATAATCAATTGCACAAAAAATAATATTCAAAGAGAAGAAATTTTACGAATAAATCTAAATGGGAAATCTATAACGGATCCGCAACAAATTGCTGAAGCTTTTAATACTTACTTTGTTAATCTTGTTAAACCTACAAACCGTTCAACATTGAATAATTTGACATCACATCATAATAAAATGCTGACATTGATTGATAATAATTATAAATCCTTAACTATGTTATGAGTCCTACAATTCCAAATGACATATTTAAAAGCATAAAATCTTTAAAAAATACACACAGTACTGGATACGATAACATATCTACATCAATTGTAAAGTACGTCGCATTATCCAGTTCTAAGCTATTTGATCAATTTATGCATTCAAGACGGAAAATTTCCTAGTAAGCTAAAAGTCTCAATAATCAAGCCTTTGTTCAAAAAGGGTAAAGAAGAGGATATCTCTTGCTACAGGCCAATAGCTTTAATCCCATTATTTTTCAAAATCATTGAAAAAGTAATCTACAATAGCATTTACAACTATTTTGAAAAACACGATCTTTTTGCCACTGAACAAAATGGATTTCGTAAAAGCAAGACTATCAATATGGCGATCTACGATCTTCTCATTAGGATTTACAAAAATATGAACAATAGGACACCAGTAACGGCTATGTACAAGGACATGACCAAAGCCTTCGACCACGTGGATCATAAATTACTGGTTAAAAAACTGTATAAATACGGTATACAGGGTAATGCTCTAGACGTGATAAAATCGTATTTACGCCAGAGATTTCAAATAACTGAAATAAATAAGCTTCCTTCTGAGACGAAAACCGAAGTGCTGTATTTATCTAATCCGAAAGTTGTTACCCATGGCGTGCCACAGGGAAGTGTTTTGGGTCCGTTGCTTTTCCTTATTTATATAAACGATTTACCAAGAGCCGTGAAAATTCCGTTAGTCCATTTTGCTGTATTTTCTCCGACTGACATCAACATATTTGAAAATGACATAAACGATACTTTATATGACATTATAAATTGGTTAACATGTAATAATCTCATAATAAATTTTGATAAAACAAAAATAGTCAGTTATTCCCAAAGAAGAACCCCTTTGGTATTAAATATAAAATATGAAATGACAAAAATAGAAGAAACAGATACCATCAAATTCTTAGGAATGTGGATTGACAAAAATATGTCATGGAAAACGCAAATTGATATGGTGTGTAAAAAACTAAATAAATTTTCCTACGCTCTAAACAGACTATCTAAGATTGTTAATCAAGTAGCAGTACTAACCGCCTATCATGCCTATGTAACGTCTACGCTTAGATATGGACACTATTATAATCTTTTTTTAATACAAACATGAAATGTCCCTAACCATTCGTAAGTAATACGATTGATCTATTATTTTAAAGTATTTTTATAACCTGAAAACGGGTGCGGACCATCACTATCACTACATATTATAAAACAAAAGTCCCCCGTCGCGTCTGTCTGTCCCTATGTATGCTTAGATCTTTAAAACTATGCAATGGATTTTGATGCGGGTTTTTTAATACACACATCAAAAGTATCTAGGGATCAACATATATTTTTGCAATAACTTTTCTCCTGATTGATATTAATTAAAATTTTCTTTAAGGATTCATCAAATAAAGTGTTTTCGTTTGTCACAGTAACGATAAACCAAGTCACCTTTGCATTAATAAAGAAATTTGCCATTTTCCTAATAAAGGGATTTTTGACATTTGAACCACTAACATTAAAGTTCGAAAAAAAGACTGAAATAACAGTTTTCTTTAAAATTTTATTGGGTAACTTAAACAATTAATAATCCGTGTTTCTACCGCGAACACTAACAACACAAGAACATCGGTTTGGCATACTCAAAATGAGTTCATCCAAATCACGCTGTGGAATGGCCGCCCATGTTCGTTGCAACAACAAAAAAAGGTCTTCTTGCGACTGGATACCCTCCATATTCGGCAGAGCTCTTCTCTGTAGCATATCCCATGCATGCTCAATCGGGTTCAAGTCTGGCGACTGAGCAGGCCAGGGCAGGACATTGATGTTAGCTGCGGCGAGAGTCTGTCTTACAACTCTTGCGGTGTGCGGTCGTGCATTATCATGCATTAACTGAAATAAGGGACCGATTTGCACTTGTAGAGGAACGATGACGTCTGATACAATCGTCTCAGCATTAATTTGAGCGTTGAGGTTGCCTCTGATCCAAATCAACTCAGTTCTTCCGCCGATCCAAATACCCGCCCATACCATGATGGTTCCACCACTATAAGGATGGACTTCCTGGCAGGATTTTAATCGCTGTTGGCGTCCAGGGGTTCTCCAGTGTCGTATACGTCTTGTATCCGGTCTCATACCAAAACGAGACTCATCAGAAAAGCACACGAAACGCCATTGTTCTTCTGCCCAATTTCTGTGTTCAAGAGCCCATTGATATCGAATCCTACGATTGTGCATTGCTATAGGTGGTACCCGTAGCGGTCTTCGGGAATGAAGGTTCACTTCATGCAAGCGGTTTCTGACTGTTTGGTCGCTAATTAAGTTCCCTGAAGAGTGATGAAGCCTCACGGCTAACATCATGGCGGTTATTGTTGGAGCTCTTCGAGTTAAGATTTGAATGTATCGGTCTTGTCTCCGTGTGGTGCAGCGATACCGTCCTCCATGGCGCTCAGCCACGGTACCAGTGCTTCGGTAACGTGTCCAAAGTCGACTGATAACACTCTGACTTGTATTCAGAGCTAAAGCTACAGTACGTTGCCGGGAACCAGCTTCTATCATTCCCACGGCTCTGAGCATTTCTTCCCTGCTTAAATGACGTCGCCGCTCCATAATAACGTTGGTTTTAATCAGTAGTAGGGAAACAGTAGCACTAATAATGTCTTCAATGCGTTGTATGTTTTTATAGGGAAAATATTGACAGCTTATTTTCATCTTTTACTCGAATTTGATTGAGAGTTCCTGATTCAAATTATGAAATGCACCAAAAAGGATCCATATAAATTTATAAAATCATAAATTTATTACAAAGCCACATCTCAATCTCAAGAAATCCGCATAAAAATGCTTGATCCCTAGACATTTTTGATGTGTGTAGATAGAGTGATTCAAAAAGAAGGTTTTAGTATATAATTTGTCAAGCGGGCGAAGCCGCAGGCATCAGCTAGTTTGATATACTTATAACAAAAGTTCTAACGATCACTTGGCCTAATTTCATTTAATATAAGATGTACTTTTTTTAGTATAACGATGAAACGATGTACGTTTATTGATATAATTTCAGTTCACCTAATTTTAAATGGTTTAATTAACATTTTCTATAATGCACATTTGAACTAATATTCAGTCAGAATAATATTAAAAATCTATAGTAACGTTTAATATAATTTTGAAACGTCTACTTTGTTTTGTAAACTTTTGCAAAAACTGATAGGATTATAAACACCTGCCAACTTCGAATTCCCCCCCCACCCCCAATATTGTTGGTGAATCATTTGGGTTAGATGAGGTTAAAACAGTATGAAGTTTCCTGTTAATTACTTTTTGGCTGAAAATTTGTAAATATGAAAATTAGGTCAACTGAACGTTATATATAAAAAGAGTATTATACAAATTGAAATTTTTATGAAATGAATGTTATAGGTACTAAATGTTATAAGAGCAAAAGAAGTTTATATGAAATGTAACATTAGATCATATGAAATTAGGTTACTTATTTGTTTTTATAGCATATGAAAATTATATCATGTAAACGTTATTTCGAGTGATAATATACTACTTACTTACTTAAACACTGTTTTAAGCTTTCACGGTTCATAACTATACTTAAGAGCCATTTCACAAAATTACAACGCTCGAGTTTAGGTTAAAAACCGCAGCTTTGTGTATGTGTGCGTAGCAATCCACACATATACAACGCAAATGCAAGGTGCATTACGATTGTAAAAAAAAGTACAGGATGTTATTTTTTCGAACTTTACTCGGTTCGATTCCCGATTGTGGCAAGCGAATTTTCGAAAATCTGTGAATACAGATTATTTTCTTTTTAAAAATTTAGGAATCTTTCCTTTGAGTAAAATTTGCTATCTCCAGTATTTAGAGTACTTTCCCTCCAGGTAGCATTGAAAAATTCCATCCTGTATGTATAACTAACTGACGTCGCGTGGTTTCACCCATGTAGTTCCCGTTCCCGTGGGAGTATGGGGATTAAATATAGCCTATGTTACTCGCTGATAATGTAGCTATCCATTATTATAAGATTTTTTTTTAAATCAGTCTCGTAGTTTTAGAATTAAATATAGTAGGTACCTATGATATATATATATGATGATACTGAATATAAATACTACAGTACTTTCACAGTTTTTATGTCTTGTGAGTGGGACTGTAGCTACATTTAATTTTAATCTTTGTTTCGACAGTTCAAAAGTGCCTGTAACTGGCCTACTTGGATATAAATGCTTTTTAATGCTGTTTTAAACATTAAATTGTAACTAAAACATACAATTTCTGTTGTCGAATCAGACTTTCCACCAGTACCCAGCACGGCGGCTCTTCTAAAAGTACTATCCTCTTCTACTCGATTCACGCGATTTCTCATTCTAAAATGAAAACAAAAAAATTGCTATTAAATTTCGACACTGAAATATTTTTAAAGGAAAACCCAAGGGAAACCTTTCAAATTGTAATACCGGTTCTATATTCCATGTCGATATAATTATGTTAAGGCTAATGCTCCAGGGTAACCCGCGAAATTCAAATATAATACGTTTTTTGCAATTTGCAGGCCAGTGCTAGGTTGTATGTTGATTAGAATATTATTCGCGACTGTAAGACGTATGTAGTTACAGAATTATAATCATCAAAATTATCAATACGGGTTGTATTGATAATTTTGATGAGGATGAAAGGTGCAGGAATGACTTTGACCTTGAAAAAGTCATTTTGGGATCATTCAACTTACGTGATCGATAACTGTGTATATGAATTGCAAATAAAAATAATATCCATCTCGCTTCTGTTGCTTTCAGCTTTTGCAGAATTTTTATTCTTTCCTTTTATTGACACAATGATAATACAACCCTTACGCCCCATTGCTAAAACTAATAATACAGAAATATAACAAATATTCTGTAGAATATTTGTTATAATATAACTACTAAAATAATATTTTACTTGATAATAAACGAAATTCTATACCCAATGAAAAAAAATACAAAGCGGTTCAAAATGTTGTAGTCGTAGTATAACAATGCGTTTACGATAGATACGCTCGTAAATCGGGACGCGGCAAAAAATGCCACAGGTCCTACGTCGACGGGCGCTCGGGCCGTACTAATCGGTGCTCGCCTATGCATCGTAATTTATTGTAATTTAGAGTGATGTTAAAAATTATATTATGTCTGATTAAATGAATTGATTTTAATAAAACTTTGGAATTAGTTTAGTAAAAGATCATAGTTTATTTTTACATAATTTGTTTAATGCAATTACGCTATATTCAAACCAAAAAATCACGATAAAATAGCGATATAAAACGTAAAAATTGACCTAAGACTCTGTTTTTTTACTAATTAGTGTTATTAATTATCGATACTCTAGTACATTGTGTGTCGACAAAAGTATATGTCTGATGCTTTACGTATTTTTTTCAGTAAAATTTATAAATATTAATGATAAATATAGGAGTCTGAAATTGACTCTGCCATGATTTTTCAGTAAACTAGTTGTGGGAGATTAATCACTACTTACTAAACAAATAAGTTTTTGTAAATGTGTTACATAAAGTGTCAATAAGAAAGACTAGTCTATTTTTAACATGTATTCAAAAATGCCAGGGTGTTATCTAAGATGGTAAATTAGGCGACTAAAGTCTTAGAAATTTGCGCGAAAATGTGAAATGGCTCTTAAAATGTCACTTGCGGGATATCTTCCGTGATTATTGATTATATATTATTGATTTTTTTAAATTTAATCTTGGAAGATATCCCGTAAGTGACATTTTACGTATACTTACTTACTTATCTGTTATTATATGCCATACATTACACACCACTTGAAAACGACCGTTCTACATCCACTGAGGTCAATGGGCACTATTTTAATTTAGGTACTTTATTTGCGGGTATCACCTCTGACACATTTTTTATTTTTCCAGTTAGCTACAGTTAAAAGTAAAGGAAAACCCATTCTAACTAAAATATGCAGTATCTACCTACAAAAAATTGCAATAATATGTAAATGATGAAATAAATAATACTTAGTGATTCATTATGATTAAAAAGTGATTCATTATGATTAAAAAAGTGATATAATTATTATGATTAAGAATATATTAAAATTTTCCCGAATTGACTTGAATTAAGTATTCATAATGTAATGCCCGGGCATTAAGTTAATCACTTGGTCTATGACACTTAGTATAATAAAAAGTACTCGAATACTCGTGACTTATAATAATAATTTGTTCCGTATTCAACTTAACTGCAACGGTTTATTAAAGAATACGAAATTTGCAATTAGTAATACTCTGCGCTAAGTTATGCAAAATTTAATATCCACAATTAAAAAACTTCATAAATCTGAGATTTTTTAATTATGTGGATAGAATGGCGAAAGCAACACAAGACAAGAAAGAAAGAAAAAGTACCTGTTTATTTGTCTCGCACAGGACAAAACAAGTAGGTAAAGCCTTCCTTCGGAATTTAATAGTAATGATCTCCCTCTTTGGTAATGATCGCCTACCACAAATTTGGGTGGGTGACCATTGTCCAACCTTATTTTATTGTTATAAAAGTCATCGACGCCAGGTCCAGAGATAATATAAACGGGTTGTAGTAGGATGTCAGAAAGCTTTTGTTTTTTAGTGGGTGCAAGCCGAGGTCAGTGGTGCAAACCCCACTTAACCGATCCGTCTCCCCCGGACGGTGCAATACCTACAAGTATTATTCCTCGTTTAAAAAATAAAATTAAAAAGGATGTCAGATCGTCTACGTAATGTCAGAAATTGGCTCTTTTGGATTGAGGCAAATTGGTTCTTATATCGTAGGTTTTTTGAAGACGAACAAATTAAAAAAAAAATTAGCTTGACTGATGAATCGGTTGAACATAATTGGGTTTACATTAAGACAGGAAAGTAGATACCTAGGTACCCATGCATTTATAATACTTTTAATAATTGATTATTTATGATCTTCAGATTAGAATCTATTTGCTTCTCGTTGGTTTCGTGCCGTGATTTGCGGTTACGACACCCATCGTGAGAGGCGAATGTCGTGTCTTCTCAAAGAGTAGGCAGAGGCGCAACATTCTAATTGTTTTGATACGCATCCGAGGACGGAGTTTCCTACCAAATAAATACGTACCACACCTAAGTACAAGTACATCCTAGTTCCTAGACCTTGTTTCTGTTGTTGTAGCCTTGTTGGCTATGGCTACATGTAGATACACATGCCATGTTCCTTTATAATAAAAGAAAAAGAGATCAATTTAGGGCATATAAAATACACTTAGCATCGATACCTACTCGCTACCAAAAACTTTGAAGCCCAGATCAGATAGTTTCTCAGCAAAAGTATTCAGCACGAAAACTGAGTGGATGGGGCAAGATGAGAGAACGCCAACACTACTTATAATATATAGTATTTGAAAAGTTACAGATAAAATTCCGCGGGCTGTGAGCCTGTGATGTTACCCAATTTCTGTACATCATATCTTTTGGGAGTAGGCAGTGGCAGAATGAACGCATTGGATAGTGTAGGTCCAGAACAGGCTACATCCGGAGTTATTTACTATAGGTAGGACCTACCCTGTAGAAACTAGAACAAATTTCCGTGCGTTCAAAAGTTTTAGCCATAACTTTTGTTGGAATCAAACCCATAAAATCCATACTACCTACTTACATAGTTTGATCAAACTGAAAAGAGTTTGTTTATTTGAACGCCCTAATCTCTGAAGATCAGTCGGATTCGAAATATTCTTTTTGCTTTTGATATCAACATTCTTGAGGAAGGTTATCAGGTCATTTAACATCACGCTACGACCTTTACGAGCCGAGTCAAAAGAAAAAAGTCAGAAACGACGGGAATACCCGCAGGATACAGCTAGTTTATGGTAATTTTAATCCGGGTTGTTAGACAACCTGGTTTATCCCAGTTGTAACGTCTCTTTGTTCCTATTAGCCTTGCTCTGTTCTGTCTCCTGATTGTTGTGGAGGAAGTGGAAATTGTGTTGTTTTTTTACTCCTTCACTTTTCTGATTAATTTCGTTGCGGGATCCAAGACAAGACACACAAGCATAGCAAGGCTTGTGTCCTGAAAAATCTAATTCCGTCAGTTGGATTTTAAAAAAATATTTGACACGTATTTTTTTCTTTTGTTACGTAGACCAAAATTGACGAAGATAAGTAGGTACGACGCTTTTAAAATTCTATAATTTTTTGTGAGTTGTCACGTCACGAGCCCCCACTCCCGAGATTTGATGCCTTTTATCTTTGTCAATATTCATTGATTTACAAAAACAAAAAATACGTGTCCATTATTTTCCAATACTCTAACTAACGGACTAAATAGATTAGCAATTTATTGATGGTGGAAACTAGCCTATTGCGGGATTCAATTGTTTCTTCGGGATTCGTTGAGCTTCATTGCCCCACGATTTTTTGATCATCGCCACTTTTGCTCTTGGCTTTCAGGAGTTGCAATGGTTGGTAAAAGTGTGGCAGGCTTACCTAGTTGGTAGCTATCTAGATCTACTACCTGGCTACTATATTAATGGTACCCAAATGTAACGTTGATCTTGGACAGTTTGATTTTTATTATATAACTACATATAGCTTCTGCCAGCGGCTTCGCCCACGTGAAGTTTGAAAATTGTCCCATGGGATCTTACTACCGGGATAAAAAGTATCCTTTGTGTTAATCCAGGCTATAAACTATCTGTGTGCAAAATTTCACCCAAATCCGTTCAGTAATTTTTGCGTGAGAGAGTAACAAACATCCATACATCCATACTCACAAACTTTCGCATAATTATAATATTATATTATTATTATAGGTAGGATTTATTTGCTGGATTAGTCGACGCGATATAGAAATGAAGAAAGGACTTATACCTAATAACATAACTAATTAGTTCTGAAAAGAAAGTCCAAGTACATAAAGAAAGTACGTAAACACAGAATGAATAAAAATTAAATCTTCGAAACGGTAAACATTTTTAGCGTCGCAAATATATATATTTTAAAGCAAATTGTTTATTCTACGATTTTTAATGCTATAATTTTTTTTCTTGCTAAACTCATTGGGGAGGATTTTAAAAAGGTGTTGAATAAAGTATGGGTGGAACCTTCTTCGAAATCTACTTTCTGGCTTGCCGAAGGGATATTTTTTAAATGAAATGAAGAAAACGCACGGGTGTGAAATACATTGCATGTTGAACCTAATCGTAGTGCGATATGAACCCGTTTTCGAGGAAGTGTATTGAAAAATGAAAAACGTCGTTTGATACACGTGGACATTAAATTTATTATTGCAGTTTTCGGCTCAATAACACCCTCGCCTACGGCTCGTGTGTTAATTCCGCCGCGAATGCAATAATAAACTTTCTACACTTGTATCAAAATGTACTATTATGTTCCATTCCTGCGCTGTTTTCCTTCCTTAGGGGCAAATTCATATATCGCCAGATCCTATGACTTGTTCCTACGTACTTAATCCAAACAAAACTATTTTTTATAAAATGATATAAATTAAGTACCTACAAATCAGGCAGGCAAAGTACCTAAGACCAAGTTGCCATTTGTACAGTTACGCTAGTTTATAAACTTCTAGCTAAATATTTTCAAACAAGCCTTCCTAATCTGAACCTAATAAGGTTCATATTAAACATTTAATTAGGATTAATTTCAGGGGGTTTGGTTGTTTTCTTGTAACAATTTAACAAATGGGCTTACCAAAATAAAGATCGAACAGATTTATCTAACCTACCATCTCTAACTGTCTGTCGAATACTGACAGAAAAGACTATAATAATTTCTGGATCCTGGGATTCTACATCAACAATATGTAGGTACTTCTGAGAAGAAAAATATTAAAAAATACAGTTATAAAGGAAATAATTTGGTAATAAAAACACTCGCTTACCACAGTTGTAAATTAAAAAATCTTATCAGGAAATATCAATCCACGGTCGGAAAATCCCGTTCTCGAATAAAACTGTCACAATATTTTTCTCTTTTTCGTAGATTATTTATTTGGTCTTTTCACAAGCACTTTTATTTTTTATGACCGGAAGTCAATAGATAAGTGAGCTACTATCGGTTGCGCGCGCGACTTGAGTTGATGCGCGTACGCGGCCGCGAGTCGAAAGTTCGCGCTGCACTGGCGCAGCCCTAAACGTGTCCCCTCTCATACACCATTCATACGGCATTACGTTCTACTCTACCAAGGTTTCAACAACATCATTCTCCATCTTTCCATAAGCGGTGAAAGTCAAGTAGAGCTTCTAACAACCATACAACGCTGCAAAACATATAGGTATATAGCTCATACAAATAAATAAGACTTAGAAGTAGGTAAGTATTTGAGGGGGAGGCACACCGCACACCGGCATAAATTATATAATATTTTGGTAGGTAATGACGTTTTTTCGCCGAAATTATGTTGAAAGTGTTGTGCTTTTTTTGAGACATCAAAATAATTCGAAGATTGATCGCCGATCGGACTTGACATGTCCGATTACAAAAATCTACCATCGAATATCATAATGATTTTTCATTACATTGATCGAACTACAATTCTTATCAATGGCAATCAAATTAGGTACCTTATTTGTGAATGTTTTGTTCGCAAGGACGCGGAGTTTTTTTTTGCCTTATCTTAACTAGAATCATTTTATTTTATGAACACCCTGTACCTGCTTAAGTAATAATACTTATTATCTTTTAATAAAAATAAGTTCAACGAGGTAATGGAATTTTAACGGGCTATGCTTGGAGTTTCTTTTGAGATCGCATCTGCAACGAAGTGATCCGACAGAGAACCAGAGTTGTCGACATAGCTGTTGAACCGATGACCGTTGGGGTGGACATGTTCTTGAGTGGAGACCGCGAATCGGCAAGCGTAAGCTGGCCCGCCATCAGGCTCGGTGGTTAGGCACAGGTGTACCTACGTACCAAACCAATAGTAGGTAAGTACTTAAACCCACATTTCGCCAACTAATTTTGTCCCATGTATGCATGTCGCCAGGTGGCGAATCTATTGTCATCACCGGTAAACTCAAACTCAAAGCATTTATTTCAATTAGACCATTACGGCACTTTTGAATGTCAAAATTACAAATAAAAAACAAAGCTATAGTCCCAGTCACAAGGCATAATAACTTGAGAAAGTACTGTAGTTGCCCATTCCCTAGCGTAGATCTCTACGGAGAAGAACGGGCAAGAAACTCCATGGACACTCTTATCCACCGTGTCCTCCGGTCGATCCTCGCAGTGGAAACACCCGGGCGTTTCCTCCCGCCCGATTCGGTGCAGGAACCTCCCGAAAACACCGTGTCCGGTAAGGACCTGCGTCAGGCGGAAGGTGAGGACGCCGTGGCGTCTCTCCAGCCACTCCTCAAAGAGGGGACTTATCGCCACTATCGTGGCGTGCCCTGCACGGGGTTGCGACAGTCGCTCTCTCCATGTCGCCATGAGATCCCGACCAATTGTGGACCTGCAGTAAGGCGTTATTTACGTCGTCAAGATTAGTGGCACGTCTGTTTATCCTAAATATTAAAGAAGTATCGTCAGCAAACAACACCATATGCGGATGGTTGTTAAATAAATGGGGTAGGTCATTAATATACACTAAAAAGAGGAAGGGACCCAATATCGAACCTTGTGGTACACCCATTTTTACTTTTAAACCCATTGAGTTGACTCCATTTATTTCTACCTGCTGCTGTCTATCATTCAAATACGATTTTACTAAACTGAGCGCAAGTTTATCTAAACCGTAATGCTCAAGTTTCAAGATCAGGGTTTCGTGATTTACGCAATCAAATGCCTTCGAAAGGTCACAGAAGATTCCTATGGCATCTTGTGCCTCTTCCCACGCAGTAAAGATGTGTTTTAATAAAGTGACACCGGCGTCAGTTGTACAACGTCCTTTGGTGAAACCATACTGTTGCTCGTGTAATATTTTATTGGTGTTAAAATGGTTAAGCATTTGATTGAGCATTATCTTTTCAAACACCTTGCTGAAAACCGGCAACACGGATACGGGCCTATAGTTATTGGTGTCCTTACTGTCCCCGGATTTAAAAAGCGGTATTACCTTACTGAATTTCATTAGATCCGGGAAGACCCCTTGATCCACGCACAAATTAAATATTGAGGCTAAATACGGGGTTACAGTCTCAATAATTGAGGTACAAGCTTTGATAGACATACCCCATAGATCTTCCGTTAATTTGATCTTTATTTGATTAAAACCTTTTATGACTGTTATGGGGTTTATATGCTGAAATTTAAATTCATTTGGACAGGCTGCAACGTTCGCTTTCAATAAATTAATAGAGAGCAAGGGAGATGAATTTAAGGTTTCTGTAGTTTTAAGTGGGATACTGGTAAAGGAATTTACAAATTCTTGAGCAACTTCATTGTTGGAGCTCACAAGGCCACGTGATGTCTCTAGTGTGAAGTCATTACTTTGTTTTTTATTTCTATTTGCTTCACTGTTGATAATTTTCCAAACCGTCTTTATTTTGTTATCGGCTGATTTAATCTTGTTGCTAATGAATAAGGATTTGGCTACCTTGCAAGTGTTTTTGAAAACTTTCGAGTTAGTAGCAACATATTTATTAAAAGATTCTGTGTTGATGTAAGGCTTAAGGCCGTACAGCTTAAACAATCGTTCCCTACTTTTCCTAATACCCTGTGTTGCCCAGTCACTGAAAATAAACTTTGGGCCAATAGTTAGTAGTAGCAATGGTACGGGGCACTAATCAAAACTCTGTGGCTGCCATTGAGAAACTCTCGATGTAAAAACTAAAAACCTTAATTAAGTACTTACTTACACTTTGCTGACCTGAAAGTAGAACCCAGGACATCGTTTAGTAGTAGGTAAGTATAATAAAGTTATGACAGAATAACAAACATCGAGTACCTACTTATTTAATTTCAAGTAAGTACTTGCAAAAAGTAAAAACGACAATTAATTTAAAAAAAATAAACAGAATTGTGCGCCATTAGGTACCCATGCCTGACTCCTATGACACTCAAACCTAGTTGTTTCTTTTGGTGTTTGTTTCAATATTCAGCGAAATCTTCGCCAGTTGTGAACCGATTTCGATGAATCTTTTTTTGTTTGGAAAAAAATTAATTCGCGGTGGTCCCGTTCATTTGGTGACGATATGATGCTGATCTTCGGAGATAAACAATGGAACTCTTCAATTACAGACAGCAAATCGGTCGTGATTGCTGCAGTCGCTTGGATGTTTAGTGTTCTCACAACATCATAACATAACATCACGCCTGTATGCTCTGAGGGGGTACGCAAATGTCCACATTTCGACAGTTAGGTATGTTAGGTTCCATTTTATTGGGGATAAGCCCAATATTGGGCACGTGCCCCGTGTGCCCAGAGCCCCGCGACCCAAGGGGGCCCCCAAGTTCCTGTAACTTATCCCAGGCAGGATCGCAGGTTACTAAAAATTTCGAGCTCGCTCCGCTCGCTTTTCATCTAGCTTTTTGGCATTAGTCAATACTTACATACTCGTAGTAATAAAGGATGCTTTTTAGAGGCGAAGAACTTTAAACTGAAACAAAACACTTACACTTCCTTGTAATTGGCTATAATTGACTGTTAATAGTGTTACGAGCTGGGTATGGGATAAATTAACTCAATCACAAATACACTACTGATCACTATTCGCTTAGATATCGCACTTCTAGTTCACTTCGATTCGCTCCGTCGTATAGCCAAAATCAGACTGACTCTCTCCCGCAAACACGTCGACTATTTATATGGCGATCGAACGTTCGAGAAATATCCACGACTTCCTAGAATCTTCTAGACAATTCCACAACTTGTACAGAGGAAAGAAGTAGGTACTTTATGCCCTCGGCGTACGGTCGAAATTACAATGATGTTCTTTTGTAGGTAGTTTGCGAATTTGTACCTACATCATTCGGGACTGTCCTTCTTGACTGTCCTGACCGGGTTCCTTAGACATGCTCGTCCCGAGCATCATTAGCCCCGTAATATCGCGCCAATCGGTCTACATGGACAATCTTAGGCGCACCTCGTGGACCCTTCTGTATTCGGTAGGTGACATCGTTGATTCTAGTCACAACTCGGTATGGTCCATCCCATTTCGCTTGCAATTTCGGAGACTTCCCCTTGCTCCGTACTGGGTTATGCAACCACACCAGTGAACTTTCGTCGAAACCCCTACTATTTGCCTTCCGGTCATAACGAGTCTTCATCTTCTCAGACATCTGTTGGCCGGATTGTCTGATATGCTCATAAACATCATTCAACTTGTTACGCAAGTCAATCGCATAATCTGTTACACTACGTGGAGCATCAAGGGGAGTTCCAGTGATTAAATTAGCAGGCAACCGTAATTCCCTTCCAAAGTTCGCGAAGGCTGGCGTCACAGTCGTACTTTCGTGGACGGCGCTACGGTAGGACTGAAGAAATGGCTGTATATGCTTGTCCCAATCCCTTTGTCTGCTTTCCACGACTTTTGCCAGATATCTCTCTAACGTTTGGTTGAATCGTTCTACCATTCCATCAGATTGTGGGTGGTAAGAGGTGGTTCTGGTTTTGTGGGTACCCATCAATCGACAAGTCTCCTGAAATACTTGCGATTCAAAATTCCTTCCTTGATCGCTATGTATTTCTAAGGGTACTCCAAAACGACAGAAGACTTCCTGAACTAATTTATCTGCGACAGTTGTAGCTTCTTGGTTAGGAATGGCAAAGACTTCTGGCCACTTTGTGAAGTAATCCATGACCACCAGGAAGTACTTGTTTCCGCTCTCACTTTCTGGAAATGGTCCCGCGACGTCTAGTGCTATCCGTTCCCAAGGGGCTCCAACGTTGTACACTTTTAATGCACCTCTACTGCGTGTGTGGGGTCCTTTTACGGCCGCACAACTGGTACATTTGCGACACCAGTCCTCCACATCATCTCGACAGTGGATCCAGTAAAAGCGTTCTCGAATTTTTAGTAGAGTCCTTTTTACCCCCATATGTCCTCCTGAACATCCATCATGGTAGAGCCGTAAAACATCCGGTACCTTAGCTTTAGGGACAACCATTTGTAGATGACAGCTGTCCCCTCGAGCGTTTTCCCATTTACGGCACAAGACTCCATCCTGGATCACCAAGCTGTTCCATTGCGCCCAATAACTCTTCGTGATGGAACTCATCGCAGCCACATTACTCCACTTAGGTTTAGGAGCACCAGCTTTGATCCACTCGAAGATCGGTTTAATGTCCGAGTCATTGTGCTGAGCCTGTTGTATGGTTACCTTCCATTCGTCGCTGAGATCCGTTCTTATCATCCTCACGGGCACTACTTCCTTAGATTCCTGCCTGGAACTGTGCTTCCAAGCTTCAGGCAAAGGTCTTCTTGACAGTTCATCTGTTTTGTTATGGTTTCTCCACTTTTGCTGGGCAGTCATTCCAGCCGCTTTTCTCTGCAGGGTTTGGCTTTCTCTCGGTGTGCTTCGTTTTTTACAGTTTGACCGGAGGTGACCCCTTTCTCCACAATTGTAACACTTAGGGCTGTACCCTTGCGAACGCTGGTGTACAGGTGATGCCACAACTTGCTTTGGAGAGCTTGACCGAAAATGATCCTTTTCTCTATCAGTGTAGCACCTAGGGCTGTACCTTTGCGGGCTGTCGCGTACAGGTGTTGCTACAACCTCCCTGACGCGGTTCGTTCGGTGGTCCTGCCTCACTGCCTCTACTTCTAAGGCATGGGTCAAGGCGTCTTTCAGCGTCTCATGGTGCCCAAGTCTCACAGCGGCTCTAACTTCCAAGTCACGTATTCCATCAACGAACGCTTGTACCAGATTCCCATCGATAAGTGCAGGGGCAGACTGGTATGCTTTTCGAACCAGCTTTTCAACTTCTAGGGCCCAATGCTGCAGGTTCTCGGCACTACGTTGAACACGATCCTTCAACTTAGCACGAAATACGTGCTCCAGGTGCGCGTCGCCGTATCTGGACTCTAACGCCTCCAGCAGCTGCTCGTAGGTTACATCCTTGCCGAGCACCTCAAGAATGTTTAAGGCCTGGTCTCGAAGGCCCAAGGTGAGCGCGGTCATGGCTTGCGGTTTTGTCCATCCATTCGCCTTCATAACGGCCTCAAATTGAATTTTATAAGCCGACCACGAAGATGTTCCATCGAATGGAGGCACCTTAAAGCCCCGCGCTGAAGGTGCAGCAACTACTGAAGCCACAGTCACGTCTCCAGTCTTCAGTTCTCCCAAAGCCTTTTTCACCCCAGCGATCTGAATTTCGGCCTCTGAGATACGGTTCTCGTGCTGGTGAACCTGATCCTTCATCACTTTCAGATCTTTGCCAAAAGTTGCATGAAGATCCTTTATGAGGAGCATCTGTTCATCCTGGCGGCGGGCCTGCTCCTCTTTATCTTGCTGCAACTGCTCTTCCAACCGGCGAGCCTGCTCCTCTTGACGGCGAGCCTGCTCCTCCTTATCTCGTTGCAACTGCTCCTGTAACTGGCGAGCCTGGTCCTCTTGACGGCGAGCCTGCTCCTCCTTATCTCGTTGCAACTGCTCCTGTAACTGGCGAGCCTGGTCCTCTTGACGGCGAGCCTGCTCCTCTTGACGGCGAGCCTGCTCCTGCAGCAGCGCCATTAAAGCTGACAAGTCTGGCGCCACTGATGCTGGAGAAACTCCGGATGGGCCAGCGACTGGCACTGACGTAGGCTGGACACCACCCGGTGTCTGTGTCGGAGAATCTCCAAACCGCCTTCGGTCCATGTTCTGCTGTCGCTGACTCCTGGTACGGATACCGTCCGTGTCGTCCTTTGGTAGAATTGGCATCATGTATCCCTCACTTCTGACACCAAATTGTTACGAGCTGAGTATGGGATAAATTAATAACTACCGAAGAAACAACAAATAACTTTAATAATCACAAAATACTTATAACTCAATCACAAATACACTACTGATCACTATTCGCTTAGATATCGCACTTCTAGTTCACTTCGATTCGCTTCGTCGTATAGCCAAAATCAGACTGACTCTCTCCCGCAAACACGTCGACTATTTATATGGCGATCGAACGTTCGAGAAATATCCACGACTTCCTAGAATCTTCTAGACAATTCCACAACTTGTACAGAGGAAAGAAGTAGGTACTTTATGCCCGCGGCGTACGGTCGAAATTACAATGATGTTCTTTTGTAGGTAGTTTGCGAATTTGTACCTACGTCATTCGGGACTCGTCTATCTATCTACCATGGGGTATAGGTTTCCGCACTTAGTCCTTGAAGTAGACCATTGTGCGTGAGCCATGGTGGCCGATTACTCTAACCAGCCCACCTCCCTCCAGAAGCAGATTAAACTTCCCGGTCTCCTCAGGGCATCCGCAAGGGATTTTGGTGTTCCCAGGGTCTCCTCGCGAATCTTGGTAATGCCTGTGCACTCAAGGAGCACATGCGCCACCGTTTCCTCCGCCTCCATGCATGCTCTGCACAGGGGGCTGTCAGTGATACCTAGGGTGTGGAAGTGTTTATTCAGTGAACAGTGTCCGGTGATGGTCCCCGCCACCAGACGCAGGCTATCTCTGTCCAGGCGCAGAAGGCGCCTGGTCAGCTTTGTATCCAGGGATGACATAGCTTCCTTGGATTGCCTGCATCCTGGTGTCGAGGTCCACCATTTCTCCGCTTGTATTCGGGTGTGATCTTTTAACTAGCTTCTTAGCTGCTTGAAGGGAATGGGCACAATGGGTTCGGGTCCGTAAGGTCTTGTGCTGGATCCTCTTCTGGCAAGTTCGTCAGCCGCATCGTTTCCAAGTGATCCACTGTGACCTTTGATCCATTGTAGCGTTACCGTGTTGTGATTTAGTACCGTGATACGTTCTAGGGCCTTGTGGCATTCTAGTGTTAGTCTCGACGTGATCTGATTACTCTTTAGGGATTGAAGAACTGAGGCACTGTCGGAGAGTATTCGAATATTGGTATCTGTAACCTCCCTGGCCTCTATAGCATGTGCCGCTTGGATAATACCTACACACTCTGCTTGGTAAACAGAGTTGAGCATTCCAAGTGGTTTGGTAATCTTAATGTTTAGGTCGTCGGAGAACACCCCGACGCCTGTCCCATCATCAGTTTTTGATCCGTTAGCTCTTTTGTACCTGAGTAGTCACATAACTCCTCTATGAGCTCTATGTTGTAGTGTTTTTGGAAACAGTGGGTCTTCAGGATTCTGTCGATAGGTGATGCCATCATCGGCTGTTCTTTGATTGAATCTGCTCTGATGCGTGTGTGTTTGATTCTGGAGTCCTTGCTTAGGGTGCCGGATACTTCGAGTCTGAAAGACGCTATGGCCGCCTCCTCTCTTACGACGAGGTGTAGGGGTGGTAGCCCCAGCATCACCTGTAAGGCAGCAGTGGGGGAAGTTCTCATGCTGCCGGTGATTGCTACGCAGGCAAATCTTTGTAGTTTCTCAAGATCCTTTTGGGTCGTACTTAGGTTGGTCCTAGGCCACCAAACTAAAGAGCCGTATGTAATGATTGGTCGGATAACTGCGGTGTATAGCCAGTAGGTGATTTTGGGGCTTATGCCCCAATTTCTCCCGAGGAGTCTCTTACACTGCCATAGGGCTATACTGGCTTTTGTGATTATATATCGGGACTCGTTTTACCTATCTACCTATTATTACCTACCTACCTACTATTAGGTACCTACTACCGTAACTGTAGGTAAGTACGGGTACGACGTAACAATAGGCATGGCGACAGTATCAAAAAATTGCAAATCTATTTAGTCCGTCAGTTACAGTATTGGAAATTAATGGACACGTATTTTTTGTTTTTGTAAATCAATGAATATTGACAAAGTTAAAACGCATCAAAACTCGGGAGTGGGGGCTCGTGACGTCAGAACTAGCTAAAAATTATACCTAGGCGTGACGTATTGAGAATTTTAAAAGCGTCGTATCTTCGTCAATTTTGGATTACGTAACAAAAGAAAAAATACGTGTCAAATATCTTTTGATAATATAACTGATGGACTAATTAGTTTTTTTTTGTTGTCTCGCCTATTGGATGCTAATAAATGACGCCCAAGGTTCGATTCCCAGGTCGGCCAGTGTTATTGGGTTTTTCCATCAGGAATTTCTCAGTAGCAGCCACGGAGTCTGGATTTGCGCCCTCACTCGCCCCCTATTACATAGGACTAAACATAACTGGCGAAATGTGGGTGTAGGTACTATTGGGTACACCTCAGCCCAACCCTTCGGGGATTACAGGCGTGGTGTTATGTTATGTTAAAATAAATGTATAGCTAATAAATAAATAAATAAATGTATAGCTAACGAACCAAGAGCTAGACTGACCCGACACTATACCGAAGACATCCCGGACGTCAGCCTGTACGAGATTAGGATGGCTCTGAAGCAGCTCAAAAACAACAAGGCACCGGGTGATAACGGAATTACGGCCGAACTCCTGAAGGCGGGTGGAAAACCGGTACTTAAGGCCCTTCAGAAGCTGTTTAATTCCGTCATACTTGAGGGAAAAACGCCACAGGCATGGTGCAGGGGTGTGGTGGTACTCTTCTTCAAGAAGGGCGACAATGCCCGGTTGAAGAATTATAGGCCCATCTCACTTCTAAGCCATGTCTACAAGTTGTTTTCAAGAGTCATCACGAATCGTCTCGCGCGCAGGTTTGACGATTTCCAGCCTCTCGAACAAGCCGGTTTCCGGAAAGGCTTTAGCACCGTGGACCACATACATACGCTGCGGCAGGTTATACAGAAGACCGAAGAGTATAACCTACCCTTCTGTTTAGCGTTTGTGGACTACGAAAAAGCCTTCGATTCGATCGAGACCTGGGCTGTACTGCAGTCTCTCCAACGGTGCCAAATCGACTATCGGTACATCGAGGTGTTGAAGTGTTTGTACAAAAACGCCACCATGTTAGTCCGACTTCAGGACCAAGCCTCGGAACCTATCCTCCTGCAGCGAGGTGTGAGACAGGGAGACGTCATATCTCCGAAACTGTTCACCGCTGCACAGGAGGATGTCTTCAAGGTTCTGGACTGGAGAGGGCTAGGCATTAACGTCAATGGCGAGTACATCACCCACCTTCGGTTTGCCGACGATATAGTGGTCATGGCTGAAACCATGGAGGACCTCAGTACAATGCTCGATGACCTCAGTAGTTTCCGGAACAGTGGGTCTTAAAATGGACATGGACAAAACCAAAGTCATGTTGAATGCCCATGTCACACCCATTCCTATCAAGATCGGAGACTCTACACTCGAAGTTGTAGACGATTATGTGTACCTGAGACAAACGGTCCAGATATGTAGGTCTAACTTCGAGAAAGAGGTCAATCGTCGAATCCGACTCGGCTGGGCAGCGTTCGGGAAGTTGCGCGGTATCTTCTCGTCCAACTTACCACAGTGTCTCAAGATGAAAGTCTATGACCAGTGTGTGTTGCCAGTGATTACAAACGGAACCGAAACGTGGTCGCTCACAATGGGCCTCATCAGAAGGCTTAAAGTCACCCAAAGGGCAATGGAGAGGGCTATGCTCGGAGTTTCCTTGCGTGATCGAATCAGAAATGAAGAGAGAACCAGGGTCACCGACGTAGCCCGAAGAATTGCCAAACTTAAGTGGCAGTGGGCAGGACACATTGCTTGCAGAACGGATGGCCGATGGGGCCGAAAAGTTCTGGAGTGGCGACCGCGAACCGGAAGACGTTGCGTTGGAAGGCCTCCTACTAGGTGGACCGATGACCTGGTGAAGGTTGCGGGAATCCGCTGGATGCGAGTCGCACGGGACCGGTCAATGTGGCGACACTTGGGGGAGGCCTATGTCCAGCAGTAGACGTCTTTCGGCTGAAATGATGATGATGATAGCTAATATTTGTATAGGATATTACAACTAAATATGAAAAAATATTTTTTTTTTTTTTGCAAAAAATAAAACGGACTTCAAAAACACAACAGAGTGAAAAATAACTTTAGCTTCAGAAGTCGGTGGCAAAGTAACTGAATCAAACACACAGAAGCTCTTCTGACGTTGTTCTGACAGTGAAGTCATGTTCAAAGCGCTCGCGTTTAATAATAGCATTTTAGTGTAAATACTGGCAGAAAGTGAGAACCTTTTGTGTGACTGGACAAACTAAGTGGCTGGCGAACAGTGGCAATATTAATTGCATCGTTAGTGCTGTGTTTAATAAGACAAAACACCCAAAGAATTTACCCAGTGATTAAAATTTATCTGAAATTATTGCGATTACCCACAACTAATCGAACAAAAATTCCAAAACGCCTGAACCAGTTGTGTGGGCAAATTGTAGTAGCCTGTATTGCTTTAAATATCTGACAGGCGTTCTAGGATACTCATCGCTGCAACTTATTGCTATTACATTTTTTACTGGAATTTTAGCACTCCAACCAATTCAGTCAAATACAGGCAATAATACAAGTTATTTGCAATGGAGCATTCATTCAATAAATCTCTGTCTGAGTCAAACATCTCCGCTAGTATGGATATTCAATATACTCCACCGAACTTTGTCTCCTGTCGATCCAAAAGGGCTCGAGAGCCTGACTACGATTTGGATAAATTCAAAGAGGAAGTCAAAACTTTAATATCCTCGCTGATTGCAACCCAGGGCGAGGAAATAAAAAAAATGTCTTCCACACTGATGGAGATAAGGGACACAAACACTAATATAGAAAGCGCCATGGCCTTCCTCTCCGCCCAAAACGAAGAACTGAGGAAGAAAATAGAACAACTCGAAGGCAAGGCAAAGAAAGATGAACACTACATCGTCATGCTAGAAGATAAAATCGAAGATCTGCAACGAAGCAATCGGAAAACAAATTTAGAGATAAAAAATGCACCAAAAATAAATAAAGAAACCAGAGACGACTTAATAACAATGGTCAAACATCTGTCAAATGAAGTTAACTGTCCTATTCAACAAAGCGATATAAAAGACATTTTCCGGGTACCGACCAAGCGTGGCGACGCGAAAACTGGGCCAATCATCATCGAGCTAACATCGGCTATCTTAAGAACAGACCTTTTGAAATCGACTCGTAACTTTAACCGAGCAAACAAGGATAAATTATGTGCAAAGCATTTAGGATTTAAGACTAGTGAATACACCCCCATCTATATATCGGAGCAGCTAACCGCCAAGGGGGCACGCTTGCATTTTCTCGCTCGCGATCTGGCTAAATCTAAAGCATATAAATACTGTTGGACAGCCTTCGGCCAAGTATGCGTCAAGAAAGATGACAATTCACCCAAAATAATAATTAGGAGTGAAATGCACGTTAATAAACTTATGCAGGAAATATGACTAGTCCTAAGTAATCTATGTGCTTCATGCGTATCGTTCAGACAGATTAAATATAATCAATGTAGATTTTATGAATCATGTTCATTTTATTTTAGGTTTCTGTACAAGTTCAAAATAACGAGTATAAACTATGTAATGCTAGTGCGCACACACACACTAAAAACACACACTAATATGCAATCCTTGCAACTTATACCCTTTCATACAAACCACACACACACATACACCAAAACTAACAAAAGTCTAGTTGATTATTATAACATCTACGTTCCTAACTCACAATTATGGATAGCACCCTAGCAACTATAACTGAAATTGATAACACAGAAATAGCTAAAGCATCTAATTTCTCTCTTCGTAACTTTAACACTGCAATGGAAATTAAAAACACTGACTTTACGATAATCTCACAGAATATCAGAAGTATCTATTCTAATTTTAACGACTTACAACTTAATTTAGCGAATCTAAATTTCACTGCGGACCTTATTGTTCTGAGTGAATGTAGGCTAAACCCCAATAAAAATATTCCTCAACTAAATAATTATTCGGCAGACCGCACTACTAATCATTTAAATAGAGCCGACGGTGTCGTCATTTTCGTTAGTAACAAACATAAGTATCAAGTAAAAGAAATTGAATTAACTCATGCTTCTTGCCTGCAAGTAAGCATTAAGCCCGATCTTATAGTCTTAGGTATATATCGCTCTCCGTCAAAGACAAACGCGGATGACTTCATAAACTCTTTGTCTTTCCACTTAGCTACATTGACCTCAAATAAAAACGTAATTATTACTGGGGACATTAATATAAATTTAATTCATCGACAAGAAGAGCAGTCATCTGAGCGCTCAAATAGACTCAATTATTTAAATATGTTGGCAACGCATGGCCTGCTCCCCGGACACGCACTTCCAACGAGAGACAAAAGTTGCTTAGATCACTTCATTTTGAATCTTAGACCGAACAAAAAATCAGCATTTATTGGAATTATCGACAGTACTATTACAGACCACTTTATGATTTTTCTAAAACTATCCGACCTCACGAAACAACATCAAATAAGTAAGACGAAAACAATAGTAAACGTAGATAAGGCTGTCGAACTCTTAAAAACTTACAATACTCAAGACCTTTTAAACTTAAGTAACCCCAATGTTTTAGCAGATAACTTAATAGCTTTACTACAAAAAGCACTCACTGCCAACACTCTTGTTATGAGAATCCCCCTAAAAAACAGACTTATTAAACCATGGATGACTATAGGGTTATTGCGCTGCATACAAAACCGTAACAATATGCAAAAAAAGCTGAAACTAGACCCGTGCAATGAAATTCTGAAAATCACGTATAAGAGATACCGGAACTACTGCAGCTGTATAATAAAAAAACAAAAACGCAAACATGATCGTGAACAGCTATATAAGTCAAACAAAAACCCTAAAAAATTATGGCATACGATTAACACTATTACCCAACGAAAGCCACCTAAAACGCAAAATACAGAATTACTGGAATCAGCTGTTACCCCTTGCGAAGCAGTAAACAATGTTAACAAATACTTCTCCACTATAGGCAAGCGCTTGGCTGACGACATATTAAATAACCCCGATAGGCCAGCTAACGACGACCAACACGATAGACTTAATGTATCTTTAAGAGATCCAAATCCGCCAGTCTCATCTTTCGTTTTACTCAACTCGAACCCTGATGAGGTCGCCGCCGTAATTAGGAGCCTCAAATCTGATAGTGCCACCGGCTGGGACAAAATCCTTGTAAGTTTTTTAAAGGCTACTCAGCTAGTTATCTCGCCAATTATCTCTCACCTGATTAACCTCTGCTTTGAACTGGGAACTTTTCCCACCGCCCTGAAACAAGCTGTAATAACACCTGTGTACAAGAGTGGGGATAGAGCTGACCCGTCGAACTACAGACCGATATCGGTCCTCCCGGCCTTGTCTAAAATAGTCGAAAGATTAATAAACAAACGCTTGGTTAGATATCTATCGAAAAATAACATCATTTCACCCTCACAGTTTGGCTTTAGACAAGGCAAGTCTACAGAAGACGCAGTCACGGCGCTTGCTTCCATTGTCACTGAAAAAGTAGACAGTGGAAGTAAGTGCCTAGCAGTTTTTCTAGACCTCAAAAAAGCCTTCGACACAGTCTCGGTCCCCATACTTCTGCGCAGGTTAGAAGACATAGGCGTCAGAGGGGTCCCACTCAAGCTGTTTCAGGAATTCATAAACGAGAGAAGATATGTGGTAAAAATAGGATTGTTCACTAGTTCTGAAGAAATCGTCACATACGGAGTTGGACAGGGTAGTGTGCTAGGCCCAACATTGTTTCTTATTTATATTAACAGTTTGTGTAATTTGTCCATAGAAGACGCTCATATATTCTCTTACGCCGATGATACAGCAATTGTCTTTTCGGGAGAGTCATGGGACAGTGTCGGCCGCACTGCTGAACGTGGCTTGTCTAAGATAGCTGCCTGGCTCGATCGCAACCTTTTAACATTGAATATCTCGAAAACTAACTACATATGTTTCTCCATCTACAATCTTTGTTATCCATCACAAGACCTCCAGATTAAAATCCATACATGCTCCGACTCCTCCAATAGCGCCTGCACTTGTCTAAAAATAAACAAGGTCAATAAAACTAAATACCTTGGTGCCATGCTCGACCAACGACTTTCGTGGCATTTGCACTTAGATCTAATAATGGGTAGAGTCAGGAAACTAATATGGACCTTCAAGTTACTTCGTCACGTGGCTACCAAAGATCTTATCAGGCAAGTATACATCTCCTTGGGTCAGTCAATAATAATGTACTGTATACCAATCTGGGGCGGTGCAACAAAAACAAAATTTTTAGAACTGGAGAGGGCGCAGAGATTGTTATTGAAGGTTATGTACTTCAAACCAATGAGATTCCCCACTGAAAGCCTTTATTTAACTTCGAATCTTTTGACAGTTAGAAAAATATATATTCTTCAGATTGCTTTAAAAAAACATAAATCCCTTCCCTTCATCCCTTCCAGGACACAATCTAGAAGGAAGAATAATGTCGCTCCAGAAACCCCAGTCAAAACCAAATTTGCCAGGAGACAATATACACAACAATCATCTCGCTTATACAACATTCTAAATAAAGAACAAAACATTTATTCTATGACATACCACGATTGCAAAAAAACACTCACTCAATGGCTGATGAACAAAAATTACGAAGAAATTGAGTCAATCCTGCATGCGATCACATAGTTCGTAATGTATCTCACGAATTATGTGACCGTTTTTAGGGCGACTCCACTGCACTGGCCACCAACACACACACACACACTCACATACACACCCTATGCGCACACTAAACTAAATTAAATTTTCTATTTGATTTTGGTACTCTTTTTTGATTCTGATTTGATTTTTTATTTGAATTTAGTTTTGATTCTAATTTTATTTGAATTTTAATTGTATCTTTGATTTAATTCTGTTATTAATTTAGAATTGAATTATGATTTGTATTTAATTTAATTTTATATTTTTTATTTGCTTTTTAATAATTTGATTTTGATTTTAATTTAATTTAATTTGGATTATAATTGTATCTTTGATTTAATTCTGTCAATTTAAATTGAATTATGATTTATAATTAATTTAATTTTATATTTTTTATTTGCTAATTTAATTTTTTGGTGTCTTATTTTGTGTTTGATTTTGGATTTGATTTTATTGTTAAATTTCTAACTTATGTAATGTTAACGTAAACCGGAAGAGCGGAAGTACCTAATACAAGTAATTTTTTGCTCAAAAGGTACTTCCTATCATGTGATTGTTAAGTCATAAGTTTAAGAAATAAAAATCTTTTTGTTATTTTTCACCTTGTTTTCAGGTTTTATTTTTATATTTTATGGAGGATAGGGAAGTTTACACCCTGATCTTCCTTTCTCTAGATACTGGTAACACTGAACTTGAACATCAGCGCAGATTTCATTGGAGTCTTACATCTTTACATCATCGTAGACAGTTCCGTCTCTCCGTCAACTATAGGTAGGTACCTATATGGTAAATTTTCCGCGGTCCCTAAGTGGGTTTGGGAACAAATGGACTAGATTAGCTTGAATTAAATACATCTCTCATTTTACAATGATTGGGAAATTTGTCCCCGATTTTCCAGCCCGCGTAGCCTCACCACCGTAAAAACGAGTTTCTTCGAAGAAAGAATCGACAAAAAGACATCGTGAAAAGAAATGTCTGTTTGTCGATTCTGCCGTCGGCAAAACCCGTTTCGACGGTGTCTTACTTTTTCATGACTTACCAGAATGGGAATTAATACCTACGTCAGAACTTGATCTCGTGGTCTCGCTCGGCTAGGTATGCTCGAGGACTCCCGAGCATTTTTTTATACCTACTGCGTGCACATGTGCGAGGTGACTCTTGATGTCAGAGTAGATATTCATACAATTTCGAATTTAACAACGGTAATACGTCCTATTTGCAGCTAGTAAATTGCGCGAGGATTTTTCCGATGTAACTAAACTGACCATAAGCCAAATAAACCCTACGGACCCGAACCCATTGTGCCCATTCCTTTCAAGCAGCTAAGAAGCTGGTTAAAATATCACACTCGAATACAAGCGGAGAAATGGTGGATCTCGACACCGGGATGTAGGCAATCCAAGGAAGCTATGCCATCCCTGGATACAAAGCTGACCAGGCGCACACCAGGATAGTAACATTTAAGTGTACAGCGCATTTAAGAGGGCCCTTCCCGGCCCGCATTTCGTCAATGCGAGCATGGTCGAAAAGCTTGTTGTTTCATCCAGAGCCACAGCGGTGGTATTCTTTCAACTCCCCTGTCTTACCTAGCCCCGACTCCGCACTACTTGCCTCTCGCGCACCTCATACCGCCTAATGCGAGGACATTGAACGAAAAATAGTGTTCGAAAATTTATAAACTTGTTCCAGGAATTACGTGTTTTTGAATTAGTCTTACAAGTATGTGAAATAAATATTTGTTATTTAGAATGTCCACTACATTTGCAAGGCTTCTATCGGGATGTTTTTTTACTTTTACAATTTATGAGTACATTATGAACGGCCAAATTTGAGGTAAAAGTTGTGCAAAACAGCAATTTTTGGAGGTTTGTACTGAATTTGTTTCTACAAATTTTTATTTTTTGCTTCGACAGAAGCCTAGATATAGTCCACAAGATACCTATTAGTTAAAAAAAAAACAAAGATATATGTCTAACAACGGCATTATCACGCACGAGCGTTTGTCAAAATTCTCGCGAAAAGTATGGCGGGTTGGCCGCTCATAAGCGCATTTAAGTGTGTCAACCGCGCTATGGCGCGGTTGTACCTACTACTAAACGTTCCACATCGCAGCCTTTAGATATTTTCCACTAGTCAGCCTCGGCGGCCGCGGCTGCATTGTGTGTAGTTATTTTGGCCCTAGGGAGGTGGGGTTCATTAAATAATTTAGAACAGATAAAATGTTCAAATCGTTTATTGAGATTTCAGTGTAGTAATATCATAATGGCTATTCGCAAACCACTTAATGTTATCAGTCTTGTTTGTTAACTAACTTAATAAAAGGGGTGTGGGTCATGTGGGTGTAACACATAAATACTGTATTTAAACCCATCAGAATAGTTCATATCTAGGCGTGTGTTCCGTTCTGGCCCGGCCACGATGCCAAACAAGGTCATGGTTATGGCAGGAGACTGTACGGATATGTACCTTTTGTTACCAGAAACAGAAATAAGAGTACCACAATTTTATGACTTATACACCATTTTCAGTGGCCGGGCTACACCGTATCCGTCCTAGCACGGCCACTGAAAATGGTGTATAAGTCATGAAATAACGTGGTACTCTTATTTCTCTTTCTTGTACCAAAAGGTACATATCCGTACAGTCTCCTGCCATAACCATGACCTTGTTTGGCATCGTGGCCGGGCCAGAACGGAACACACTATCTAGGCAGGCCACACTGAATAAGTACCTACCTAAGTAATAAATATGTGACTGCAAAAGTTTATAATCGAGCTATTACAGTAACATATTATTTAACATATTCAAATAGTAAAATTTTTAACTTACTAAATGACAATGCTTAGTGTAAATCAGCCGATAATGAGTATTGACAAGATGAATTAACAAATTGTTGTGTAACAACTTTTATAACAAACCAGTTTTTTACAGAGGCTTTGGCCGCGCGAACAATACGGGAAGGCATGGGAATCTCTCGAAAGTCCCTTTAGTACTTATACAAGGTCAAATTCGCTAGCAAAACTCCACATCCGTGATGGTTATCGATAACAAACAATTAAATGATGACTAGGGTCAATAACGTGGACGCTGGGCTACGGGACTGTTTGTAAGAGATACCGTGGCCCCGGAACACAAAGGGCGAAGAAGGAACATGGATGGGTTTTAGTCAGTAAAAGTATGACCCTCCCTCCTGCTCCGCCCAGACCGGGAGGAGACATTTGATGATTTCCCATCCGAAAAAAAAACCAGGGTCAATACCGTAACATAATAAAAAAAATAGTCTTCTTTAGATAGAAATCAAGTCCTATCACATCATCATTAAGAGATTTTTAATCTGACATTACAAAAAAAAAGACTATCAAAATATAAATTAACAAAACATCCTCATCACGTCTGTCAAGTTTTGCTAGCTAATTTAAATACACTCAGTAGTGTTCATACATAACACTTCTACAGTTTTTGAGCGACTCTTTAACAAGAAGAGGAACTAATGAACTATATTATAAACAAGATGACTTGGAAAATTATGAGGAACACTATCATTATTCATTACCCTTCTTTTGAGTGTCGTAATCGCGGTAACACCTGTAGTTCGAATCATATATACTCGTATAGGTAATCTATCACAGTGCCAAAGCTATGCAATAGTGAAGTTATTACTATTAGGCATTTGCTTAAAGCTCGTAAATGCTGTTACATTAAAATTTCACACAACACGCTACAATTTGACATTAAGTTACGTTAAAATATAAATGAGCCTTTTTAGGGTTCCGTAGTAAAACAAGGAAACCTATATTTTCACCAAATCCGTCCGTCTTTTCTACCGCGGTTTTACTCATAGACTCCTTGTACTAGAAAGCTATAATTTGGCATTGATTTGATATTTGTCACGACACCAAAGTTGTGAAATAAAAACTTGGAAAATATTTTTTTGGGTACCTACCAAACAAGTAAAGCGAAGACTGCTCTATAGTTAAGGCTGCTCAACTTGCGCGGGCCTGTGGACGGTAGGCTATGGGCTAGCTCGCCGTCCGTCCGTCTCATGACGACAGGCCGTGTCGACGGCGCGTTCGTGTTCCACGGGCGACTCAGTCAGCAATAGGAAGGGGTCCGCAAGGACCGATGCCTGCCGGGGTTGCGGGACTGTTCGAAAGAGATACCGTGGCCACGGAACACAAAGGGCGATGAAGGAACATGGATGGGTTTTAGTCAGTAAAAGTCTGACACTCCCTCCTGCTCCGCCCAGAGCGGGAGAAAACATTTGATGATTTCCCATACGAAAAAAAAAAAAAAAGCTGCTCAACTTGTTTTAAAGTTGGGCCAACATTTTTATTTCGTGTCAACTGACGGGACATCTTATAAATAATAACATTTGCCTAGTTACGGTTGTACAAAAAAGTCTAAAATATGTACGTGTGTTTTGCATTAAGCTAAGTACAAAACAAAGTTGAAAGTTAAAAACACTTTTCACAGAATAATGTTTAGCCAAATCTGTTTAAAATTGTGGTACCAATTTACGAAAATTTTGAAATGTCAGAATAGTTATTTTTCTCTGGCTGTGAAGATAAACTGTTTCAGTAAAAACTGGTCTGAGGAAGAGTGATTTGTCTTTGTCATTTCTAGCTGATAAACCCAATGTAAATAAGAAAGTCATGTCATACCTTACTGAAAATGCGTTTATAACGAGCGAGGGTTTTATCGATCAGGTTTGTAAACCTAAGATCTGTTTTCAAAAGACTATCGCCGGCTAAACACTGTTGGTGGGCCAAATCAAATGCGTGGTTGAGCAGCCTTGAGTCTCCAACTTAACGAGTAGTAGTTGGACCAACTTATAAAATATACTTGGATAAATAAAATTATCGTAAAAAAAAAACCATAGAAAACGACTAAAACTGTAACATGATAGCATGTTAATGTTAAACTATAGCTTTCCAATACCCATGCCGACTACGGAACCCTTCGGAAAGACTACGGAACTGTGCGTGGCCAATACGCATTTGGCCAGCTTTTTTATAAATCTAATATCTTGAAGAAATATTCAACTTCTAGAAGACCATCTTCAGGTAAATCACTACAATGAATCGCGTTCTGTACTTTGGTATTACCAAGTTTGGCCCTCATTGTGTGTGGGCGCAGCAACCTGGCAACATCCTGTAAACAAAAGTATAGATGTTACGATAAATGTGATTAATTGAAAATTATTAAGCTTTCATAATAATTTCATAACCGGTCATTATTAAAAAACACCTCATGATTTGGTAAAAGTGAATATAAAATAGAAATTTATCACTTTTAGCAGCTATTATTAATAATGTTACGAGCTGGGTATGGAATAAATTAATTACTGCCGATTAAACAACAAACAACTTTATTTAATGGGGGCTATCGTTTTTGAGCTCACCAGATGGCGCACTGTCAAGTAAGGTCCTGTCAGTTATTCTATTTAATACTTTAAAGCATCAATAACTTCAAAAAAAAGTTTATTCTATTATGTATAACAACATAGTGTAAGCTTTAGATATATATTTACAATATTCTTCCTAAAATTAGCAAGCGTGAAACATTTAAAAATCATTCTACCTCCAAATACTAATAATATTTTTTTTTTTATTAGATTCTAAGTTGCTACTTAGAATCTTCAAGTCATAATTAATCAGGAATGGCTCAGTCTAGAACACAATCGTGAGTATTAGTATAAATATGTGATAAAAAAGCACGCAACGCGTGAACACTCTATGACATCTGACATTTTAGAGGACCTTAGTCTACACAAGCGCCTCTAGCGGCAAATTCACAAGCGATAGCCCCCATTACAAAACACTTATTACTCAATCACAAATACACTACTGTTCACTATTCGCTTAGATATCGCACTTCTAGTTCACTTCAATTCGCTTCGTTGTGTAGCTAAAATCAGACTGCCTGCTCCTGCAAACACGTCGACTATTTATATGGCGACAGAACGTTCGAGAAAGATCCACGACTTCCTCGAATCTTCTAGACAATTCCATAGTGGGTCATTGTCCTACGAAAAACTTCTACAACTTGTACAAAGTAAAGAAGTAGGTACTTTATGCCGTCGGCGTACGGTCGAAATTACAATGACAATTCCTGATGTTCTTTTATAGGTAGTTTCCGAATTTGTACCTACATCATTCGAAACTCGTCCTACATACCTACTATTACCTACCACTACCTACCTACTACTACCTACCTACTTATAGGTACCTACTACCGTAATTGTAGGTACGGGTACAACGTAACAATAATTAACTACGCTATTTATATTATTTTTAAATTGTATTTTTTGTTTTTACTATGGACACTTTTAACGTGCATATCTTGCTACATTGTTCTCACATAATATACCATCTCAACATAAATGATGAACCAAGATTTTGTAACAATATTTTGATTTAAAAGAGTGTCCATGGAGTTTCTTGCCCGTTCTTCTCCATAGAGATCTACGCTAGGGAATGGGCAACTACAGTACTTTCACAGTTTTTATGTCTTGTGACTGGGACTGTAGCTACATTTAATTTTCATCTTTGTTTCGACAATTCAAAAGTGCCTGTAACTGGCCTACTTGAAATAAATGCTTTGATTTTGATTTTGCTCGTTGGTAAAAGTAATAAATGAAACGTACGGTCGACCAAGCTATTTGGTATACATTTTACAATGTAACTAGCATGTTAGAATGTAAACCAAATAGCTAGATAATCACAGTACTAATAAAAAATCCTACTTCTGAATGGTTTATAAAAAAATAAGTGCCCAAGTCGGTCAAAAACGTCAAAAAAACCAAACACATAAAATAGCATTAGCACTTAGAATTGCAACAAACGCGCATTTTTTGGCATTCACAGCATTTATTTATTACATTTATCGGTACTAAGGTTAAATTATTAATAATCACCGATAAAAGTGATTAATTTCTTACTTTTACCTCGACTTTCGGTAATTAATAATAATGATCAGTAATTATTAATAATTTTCAATTAATGACATTTACTGCTACCTTTTACTAAAAGGCAGTGCGAGAAAAGGACGGCTATAGCTAACTAAGATAGCTGAACTAAGTTAGAGATGTCAAACTAGTTTATGCCTTGCGCCCCACCGTGTTTTTGGTCGACATGTTTTACGTGCACCCTTATGGAAATATTAGTTCCAACTAAATTTGACAGCTCTTAATTACCTCCGTCTCTTTCACGTTTTATTAGAGAGAAAAAGATAGCAATAGCCTAAATTAAGTTTATATAGCCTAAATTGAAATCAAATAAAACAGCTCACAACTAAGGACCCATTAATGTTAATATTTATCCGTGGTGCTAGGCAACTGGGCCTGTCTCAGTTGTATACGTCCCTTTGTGCCTATATATTTTATTGGCCTTATTTCGTTGTCTCCTGGTGATATGTAGGGAAGTGGAAATTACGGTTTTTCCTACTCCTCCGCTATAATTTTCAGACTAATTTCGTTGCGGGATCTAAGACAGTTAAATTGTTCCTCTGCGACTTCGTCGAGCTTCATTGTCTTGGGGCTTTTCTAGTGGTCGCCACTGTTGATTCTGGCTTCAGGAGTTACAATAGTGTGGTAGCGGGCTTGTCCCAATAAAAACAAAATATAATATGTAAAAAATAAGTAACTCGAGTAAAAAGAAAATGGTTTATTTATCCTATCTTCAAAAAAAAATTTTTTTTTCTCCGTTTTATCTGCAATCAGTCCCTGGACTATGAGCGGATGAGTTCCGTGTTGCTTGTAATGTAGAGTGTAGCTTCCAGTGATGCAATCTACTCGCAGGTGTTACGGCCTAACTGCCGGTGTCTTCTAGTGCCATGATAGTGGCGCTTCAAGCGGAGCACGTAGTCTCGTTGTGTCAAGTGACGAGCTAGCTCATTTGGGTGAATGGCTAGTCGTTCTTATATTTCCCTGCTACATTCCAAATCTCTTCATTAACTGTGGGAATGGCTAGTTGTTGATGGATTTCAGCGTTTGTAGTGAACCATGAGACATTGGCTATTGTGCGCAGTATTTTGTTTTGTTGACGCTGTGGTTATTGATGGCTGTCGTCTGTACGCCAACTTGAAGAGAGAAAAATCTAATTTAAGATAAAACTGATCGTGCTTCTAAATGTAGTGATTAGACAATAAATAACATCACCTGAAAAAAAAGCTCCTGTAAAAGCTTTTAATGTTGTTTTCTGTTTTTATTGCAGGTAAGGTTATTTCTGACTGATTTAATATGTGCACATTGTAAATAGAGAAGAATAAATTGATCTGTTTTTATTGCAGAAGCCCAACTTAGTTTTTATTTCAAAAGGGAAGTTGAATTAGAATAATAAAGATTATTATTTTGTTAAGTCCACTCTGCAGAAGATTTGATGCAACTTCTGGGTTGGTGTGGCAAGACAATATTGCCGTATCATCTGCGAATGTTGCTATGACAACTCCAGGTTCCGTCGGTAAGTCAGCTGTGTACAATATGTAGAGAATTGGCCCCAAGACAGAACTCTGACGTACACCAGCTTCAATTCTGTGAAGGGCTGAGGTATTACCCAATTCTTTTTTACGTAGAAAAGTCTATCAGTGAGGTAAGATTTCAGTATACTGAAGAACGGGTGAGGCAGGTGCTGTTTAATCTTGCTTAAGAGGCCCTTGTCAAAAGCATGCTGGATGTCCAGGAACACAGAAGAGCAGTATTTCTTTTGTTCCAGCGTTTTTCTTATGTGTTCACACACCCGGTGTATTTATTATACAGTCCCGTGTTGTTTCCTGAAGCCGAACTGATGGTCGGGTAGTACATTTCTCTCTTTAAGTATTGGGGCCATCCTGTGCGACAGCACTTTTTGATCTTGGATATTGTCGGCAAAAGGCTTATTGGTCTATATGACGTTTTTTCTTGGGCAGGTTTCCCATGTTTGTGGATCATTACAATTTCTGAGCTCTTCCATTGGTCAGGAAAATACTGCAATCTCAGCATGGAGTTCAATAAGATTGTTAGCATAACTATGCCCTTGCTTGGCAGTTCTCTCAGTACTTCCTTCGTGATCAAATCATAGCCTGGTGCTTTTTTACTTTCAAGACATCTTATCGTCTTTTGGACCTCTTGGGGTGTAACTGGTTTTGGTGGGAGACAAAGTTGAAAGTCTTCTTTTAAGATAAAATTAACGTGACATTCTACATCCCTGTCGTCAGTTTCATCGTTTGGTTTAAAAAGCTGTGACAAGTGTTATGCAAAGATATCTGCCTTTTCCTGGCCTGCTTTAGCACACTTGTCATCATCTTTTATTGGAGGTTTTTGTTCATGAGACCTGTCATAAGCTTCAAAAATGACTGAGTTAAAATAAAATATCGGGAAAAGTAGTGCCAGGTAACGACCTGGCACTACTTTTCCCCGAAACAAAACGCAATGGCAATGCAATGCAAATTTTAAACAATATCTTAAAAATGAAATGTACAATTTGTGTAGTCAACTAACTGTGCAACTTTAAACTTATTAAAAAATTCTTACAGGATCAGTAGGGCCAACCAGCTTCCTGAATTCTACTGCAGTATTTAAAGTTTTATCTTTCGATACTATTTCCATTGCTACACAAGGACCACTTGAAAGTTCTTCCACCATACCCTGGAAATAATAAAAACTGTTTAAATTACTTTTTCGACTTTACAACCTAGAACATCCAAATCCAACCTTTGCAAAAGTAGGCATTTAAAAGTAACAAAAACCGGCCAAGTGCGAGTCGGACTCGCGCATGACGACTTCCGCACCAGCGTATTGGTGGAGCCCCCTTTAATTTTTAGTTTATTTTTATTATTTGTTGTTACAGGCAAGAGAAACACACATTCTGTGAAAATTTCAATTGTCTAGTCTAACTGTCTCAGACAGCAGAGAATTAGTAATAGGGTCCCCTTCGGGTATGGAACCATAAAAAGCGATAAATAGTTGTACTGTTCTGTCATTCATCACTTACCTTATACTCTGGTACAATTCCCTTATACACTTCATAAAACTCAGCAGCATTAATGTTCTCGACAATGACAGAGTTAAGAGCGGTTACGTTGAATCCACCATCATCTATAGCTTCTAATGCAGCACCGACCTTACCCTCCCGGACGGCGTGTGGTTTGACTATGCAGAGGGTGCAGTTAGACAAGGTTGCCGTCAACCTAAGGCGTGTCGAACGCATCGGTGGCGGAGGAAAGAAGTAATCAATATCCTGTTGATAATAGAAATGACTAACTTGATTATTCATCAGATACTAGCATAGCAAAACTATTTCGATGTAGGTCAACATAATACTGATAATCCATTAAGATGATCACACTTACAGTTTTGATAATAATAGTAGCCGAGTGCAATTAGACAAAAAATACTCAAAAGGTGGAACGAAGTTTATAGTGGTCGGATTTTCATGGGACTTTTTTTATTGAGTTTCTAAAGGAGTGGAGAAGAAAGTTAAAAAAATAAATTTCGCCGGTCGGGACTTTTTTTTTTAATTTCCTTTGGAATATTTTTTTTTTCGTTATTCAATAACTTCAAATTCGACGAATTCATATTGTAGCGTAATAGTGTGACCTGCGTGCATCCATTAAACACTAATTTGGTTTGTTTCTTTGCTTATTGTTGACGATGTAATGCATATTTCAAGTATTTTTTTTATTTCTAAAATATCGAATTTTAAGACCAAGATTTCTTTTGAAATTGGTAACTGATACTTTTTCACAGATAACTGGATGTAAAATATTCAAGAAAACTATTTTTACGAGTGAAGTGACTAAAAATGTATTTACAATAATCAGGAAATCGTCTATATAAAAGTTAAAGAAGGCCTTTTTTCTCAAAATATTTCTATGACGGTCAACGCAAATATTATCCTGAAAATATCCTTATTATATCTGCTATCCACTTAACCCGGCGAGGATGTGGTGAAAATAGTAACGTGGAGGTTGTGGAGGGTCTTATTGACCCTGTATATAATTGGGTTTAAAATACCTAAATTTATATTAATGTACCAAATATTAATCAATATTATTTATATTACATGTCATTTTTACGGTTTTATCGAAATAAAACGCAGATAGGAGTACAAAATATTATAATTAAATCACTTTTAGCAAAGTACTACAAAATAATCAAATTTTGCATAAACTTTCTAAACTTACACTAGAAACAACAAAAAATAAGTAACTTCTTAGACGATTAACTTTTAATTTGGTACATACGTAGAGACCAATTAGTTGCAATTACAGTCTTATCATCAATTATGAACTACAAATCATTATTGTCTGTGATTGTAGCACAATCCTGGCAGAATGAAATAGTGTGTTCTGGACAAATATACTTATGGCAATCTTCACAAACATTGGCTGTCTTGCGATGGCGGGCATAAGGACATACTTGGCACCTTTTTCGTACACCTGGAACCCTAACAGGTGCTTCTTGTTCAGGTTCTCCGATGAATTCTGTGATTCTCTTGCGTAGCTGTCTCGGCAATTGAGGTGTTTCTTTGCGGCCCTTCAAGTGTTCAGTAACAAGCAATCGGCCTGTTTTTATAAAATTGCGACGCTTCTGAATAGTCTGCGTGTTAGACCTGTGTATAATATACGCGTTGATGCCAGCCATATTGAGCATTGCATAGAAGACAGTGAGAGGCCATTTTTTCGAGTTGCGACTAACATTGTATGTCGCCGACATCTCTCACATCACTGGCCATCCGATTCCTCTCCTTCTGACATATGTGGGTTCTGATGTTGCAATTCAGATAGTGGTACGTTATCCTCGCCATCACTGCTTGCATTTTGCTCAGTATCACTATCTTGACTGCGCGTACTCAAATGATCTTCCTTTTCGCTACCGTCGGATAACAAGTCGTCTTCACTGTCAGACTGCATTAAAACAAGACGTATGCGCTCATCCTCAAGCTCCTGGCTATTCATTGTGGACGAAAAAACCTAAAATTATAATAATATTGAGTAAAAAATATAATTTAAACCTTACATAAAAATGTTACATCGCGGTTGTCGCGGGGTCATATTTACCCTGTCTGACTGCACGCACGTGTTGCTCCCGTCGCAGGCGGCGGCCGACTGAACAGGGGCGCGGGGCGCGCGCGCCTGTCCCTTAGCAACAGCTATTGTGACGTTCAAAACTCTTCAATCGCAGAATAAAAAACTACACACGATTAAAAATTGACAGGGTCAGAATGACCCCTCCACATCCTCGCCGGGTTAAAACAAAAACTAAAAAAATAAATTTGTTGGTACTCGATAAATGTCGATTATTGCTGACGAAGGTGGAAAGGGGGCTGCTGGTAAATTTACAAAAAATATCGTAATTATAACGTAACCATTTCTCACGATTTCCATCTAATGTAAGTTGCAAGCTTGTGTCTCTGCGCGCAATTTAATATCAATACCGATACCGATACCACTTCCACTTCATAGCAATAGACGCCTTTTGTCATGTTTTACTTTTTCAGCAGTACATAACCAATATTTAACAAGTATCCCTAAATATTTTTCTAGTTATTAGACTTCATTAGATAGCTAATAAAATGTGGATTTAGACAATAATTTGCACATTGAGTTTCATAGCAGTATTTGGAAAAAAAATGCTTTCATTAAAATAGACGATTTTCTGACATTTCCGAATGAATTTTAAGTCACTACACTCATGAAAGTGGTCTTCATTAATACGTTCTGGTCCAGTTATCCGTGAAAAAGCATCAGTTACCAATTTCAAAAGAAATTTTAGTGTTCAAATTCGATATTTTAGAAATAATTGCAGAAAATAGTAAATTTCAAAATTTTTTTGTAATATGCATTACATCGACAACATGCAGAAAGAAACAGAACAAATTAGCGTTTAATGGATGCACGCAGGTCACACTATTACGCTACAATATGAATTCGTCGAATTTGAAATTATTCATGAATGAAAAAAAAATTCAAAGTAAATTAAAAAAAAAAGAAAGTCGCGAGATGCAATTTTTTTTTTTTTACTTCTCCATCCTCTAGGAACTCAATAAAAAAAGTGCCATGAAAATCGGACCACTATAAACTTCGTTCCACCTTATTGTCTAATTGCACTCGACTATAGGCTGTTTAGCATAATTATGTAGTGTAATAATTACATTGATCACTTACAAAATGTGCATTCTCTGTACTTGTTGAAGCATGTGCACAGTTTCTCACAGGATCAGTACCATAGAGAGCCCTTATAGTGCCTGGTGCAGCATTTAGAGGATCTTGGTCACCAAGAGTTTGTCTAGCCACAGCAACAGCATCTTTCCCGATAAGCTCCATCCCATAGACCAATTGATTAGTAAGGTGGTCTAGTAAAAATCTGGAATGCACATAAAGAGAAATTCGTGTTACTATAAAATTTCCTGAGTTTATAGAAATTAAAGTTCTTGACAAATGTCAAGAACTCAGAATTGAAGTTGCGTAGTAAAACTAGAACAGCTGCCTCTAGCTTAAAGTACTAATAATATAAAGAAAGTTAAAGTTTTTTTTTTTTAATAATTTTGCCTTTTTAACCACTAATAATCTTCTGATTGCTTTAAGTTTTGGGTTTGTATTAGCTACTGAACCGCGAGCGGCAAAGTTTTTAGCTAAAATATAAAATAAGGGGGGACCCGAGCGGGGAACTGGTGTGATTTCTAAATAATAATTTGTTTAAAGTTCTCCGGAAATCTAAATAATACTATTAATTATAACAGAAGGCTTTACCTGTAGGTACTCTAAGTAATTATTGTAATTAAAACAAAAATCTTAAGGTCTTTCCAGTTTCTTTATATTATTAGTTCTTGAGTTGAGTTCTATAATTTGGTAGAAAATCGGTACCAAGTATGGACGAGCAAACAAAAATCCTATTGGCCACTATAAAGGAAGAGATTGAAAAACAAAATGATAAACAAACCCAAACCATAACTGAGACTATCAGCAAAACTATTGAAGAACAACTGTTACCAATAAAAAAGGAAAACGAACCCATGAAGTCTGAGATTTTGTTACTAAGATCTAAAGTAAAATACCTGGAACTTAAAACGAGGAAAAATAATGTGTTACTGCACGGGGTTTAAGAAACTGAAAATAACAATCTAGAATTAATTAATACTGTAAAAGAACTATTCAATGTTCCCTGCTCAACAGAACAAGCGGAGGAAGAGAAACACGACTGGGATAAATTGAAACTCAGCAACGTATACAGAGTTGGGAAAAAGACGGAAGGCAAGACAAGACCTATAAAAATGTATGTACCCTAACATGGAGAAGAAACGAAATCTTGAAAAAGAAGAAAGAAGTCTACGTAAGAGAAGACCTGTCTAAAGAAGAACTGGAAGAAAGAAAGGCTCTTATCCCAAAAATGAAGGAAGCCAGAGCATCTGGAAAGTATGCAACAATAAGGAATGGCAAACTAATTATACGAGACAAAACGGAACCTGAAAAGAGGAAGAGAGCCCAATCCACCCCACCTTCTACTCCCACGGACAACTTCAGCAAAGCTCCTGGAAAACTTAAGTTATACCAACTTGCTAAAATATCGAGAATCAAGCTACCAGAATTAATAAGAAGCCAATCAAATCCGAATATAGAGGAGACATCAAAAATCTAGAAATATGCGGTAGCCGAAATAGAAACATCAAAACAACGAATACCAACAAAACCAAATTAACATTCCCCAACCCGGCTGGTCCGGGACCAGCCGGGTCCAACCTACATAAAACCAAACAAACATACACTAGAAAACAACAAAAAAAAAACAACAACAACATTAGCAACAAAGAAAAATGTAATCACTAATAAAGAAAAGAAGAAAAGCTATTTATCAATAAAAACAAAAGATATACTCGAAGCAAGGAAACCAGTAATCAGTTCCAGACATGGGCGTAGCCACGGTGGGGCTCCCCTCTAACACTAAACATTTGTAGGTATGTAGGTGGGTTGGTAAGTAGTAGGTACTAAGTATGTGTGTTACGTTCAAATATTGAAAGTAGGATTTAAACCAATCCAATGTCTGATTGAGCTAAAGGAAACGAAATGGTTATGGCCGAAGTCCCATACAAAAATTTCGTTCCTTTTAGGAAAGCTGAGAAACTAACCCCTGAATGGAATAAAGTAATATTTTTTCCTTATTTGATTTCACAAATATTTTGTTTAATTTGTCGTAACCCTACCAAAGTAGGTAACAATTTTGCACGTTCTTAAGAAGCTTATACTCTGTTCCGTTTACTCTTGTGCTGTAAGGTACCTAACCAAACCTAAAAAAATAAATTATCTAGGTACTAACTACAATACTTAATATCCGTAAGAAAGTTCACACTCGACAGTCGACACAAAAAAAAATGCGATCAAACTAATAATACCTATGTGTAATTGTTTACTTATTGTACCTGAAAGTACTATCTATAGATGGTATAAACCTCTAAATTGACTGATTAACAAATTGGCATACGCCCAGAGCCCAAACGGCTGAAGATAAGAGACAGATTTTTGGATGGAAGATTTCGTGGTGTAGGTAGGTGAGCAATAAGAAAGTGTTTTGGATAATTCGAATTATACATACAGATATAGGGTAATATAGGGTGTAACCTTTTTTGTATGAAACAATTAACCGGGGTAAGACCGCGGGTATAGTTTGCTAATTACATATTATTTTAGTTTGCTAAATAAATACCATATTAGAGCTGAGTAAAGATACAAAACAGAGTATGAGAAGGGAAAGAAAGCAAAACAGAAGAGAAAAAATAGAAAAGCAAATCAATAGAACAGGAACAACAAAAAAAGCACTTAGAAGAACTGTTAGAATCAAAAGATTGGGTTACAAAAGTTAGAAATGAGAAAGGAATAGAACAAAACAGAAGATCAGCCATAACAATATATATTGCTAGCGTAGGTACTATAAAAAATTAAATGAGAACACACAAGAACATGGCGAATCAATAGTACTAAATGATGATGAGGATGAGACTATACCCTGTCCGAGAAATTAAGTAATTTTAGTATGTGCAAAAAGTAAGGTTTTGCATCTGTATTATATTAAGATTAGTTATCTGTGGAAAAGCGCTGTCGCTCTTCCCTTCCGCCAAAACCGTCGTCTAAAACGAACGCGTGCATAGACCGGCAGGCAATATATTGGAATTATTACAGCAAAGTGAAGTTTAATTTAATATCTGCACCTGACTTCCAAATCCATTATAACAAACTACAAAATTCTACACCCGACATACTGCAACGAGAGGTAGAAGTAGCATTACAGTCCCAAAGTAAAGCCAAAGCCCCAGGGCCTGTAAAGTTACCAGTAATCACGAAACTATTTAATGAAATTCTCGCAACCGAAATTATCCCGATACAATGGACGCAATCTAATATAGTATTGTTATATAAAAAAGGTGATAAACTTAATATTATCGCCTGATCAGCCTTATGTCTAACTTATACAAAATATTTGCGAAAATACTGCTAATAAGACTGGGAAGAAAATTAGACGACAACCAACCAGACAAGCAGTACTCAGTATTGGATCATATACATGTTATGAGGTAGATCATAGAAAAATCCTATGAATACAACCAATTATATTATATATAGACTACAGCAAGGCTTTCGACTCTTTATTTCACAATAAGATATGGGAGGCCCTAAAAGATCAAGGTATCGAAAGCAAGTACATAAGCATACAGAGGAAGATATACAAGGAAAGAACAGCATGCATACAGTTAGAAAAGAAAGGAGAACCATTTAGCATACAAAAGGGTGTGCAACAGGGCGACCCGCTATCCCCAAAACTTTTTACGGCAGTCCTCGAAATGATATATAGAAGTTGTTTAGAAGACTAAATTGGGACAGATATGGAATCGACATTGATGGAACCTGGTTAACAGTAACACATTTAAAATTTGCAGGCAACATAATTCTCTTTGCAAAAACCCCACACAAACTGAACGTCATGGCAAATGATCTGGCATTAGAAAGTCACACGGTGGGATTAAAAATGAACATGGAGAAAACGAAAGTAATGGGTTGGCCAAAATGACATTGAATATGTGGATGAATACATCTATCTAGGCCAAATTATCTCACCCACAGACAACATTGAAAAAGAAATCAACAGGAGAATAGCAAACGGATGGTAAAGATATTGGAGCATGAAAGAAATAATAAAATATAAGCAACTGCACATATCGATTAAATCTAAAGTATTCAACACATGCTTTCTCCCTGTATTGATGTTCGGAAGTCAAACATGGGCCCCCACTAAATTGAACAGTAAGAAATTAAACATATGCCAGCAATCGATGGAGCGAAGCATGATGGGAATCAAGAAAAAAGATCTAGTCAGGTTAGAAGACATCAGGAAAAACACAAAGGTTCAGGACATAGCAACAAATGTCAGGAAACTAAAATGGAAATGGGCTGGGCATATGAGTGAAGGGAAGGAGAAGTGGAGCAAGAAGATCACAGAATGGTACCCCGGGAATGGCATAAGTAAGAGGGGCAGACCCCGCCAAAGATGGTAGGACGACCTGGCCAAATTCGCAGGTGTGACCTGGAGCAGGGTTGCCAAGGATAGAGTGGAAAAGGTTGGTGGAGGCCTTTGCCGCTTGGCAATCAGCAGAAGACACCTTAGATTTTATAAAAGTTAGATTTAAGAAATTGTATTACGTACAGTTGAATAAATGGCTTTATTATTATTATATTATTAGTTCTAAATGCTGGTGGATCCGCACGCAAAATACGCGCTTTGACGTGGAGTTGCGGACACCAGCCCGTTATACAATACAATGCTGGTGGAACATGAAGTTTTTTTGCATTCCACAAGAATGAGTCCATACATTGGTCTAAAATACAGCTTCAAGTATGTTATTTAAAATAATTAATATTTTTATTAAGTCTTTTTAGTTGCAGGTTGCCAACTGACAAGAGTTAATAGAAATATTACACCAACTTACGGATAAGTAGGTTGTGTTACTACTTCCCGATATATGATATCAATATCATTAGGTGTCAAACATGCTTTTTTTATCCTAGCAAGACGGAGTCCATGATCCTTGAAATGAGTCAGGATTTTGCCAGCAATCTTAGTAGGCACTGGTTTTATTAATACAAATGTTCTGAAAAGGAAACATTACACATTAATCAATTAATCACTGAAGTTTCAAGGAAAAGGAATTTCTTAGTATTGGCCATGGAGTTTGGATCTATACCAGGTTGATGGCAATAGTGTTAGAATAAAAACAGTCTTTCCTTTTTATACTGATCTTTTTATTCTTTGTCAGTTTATTTTTCTGTCAGTCAAATGTGTCAGCGTTAATAAAAAGCAACTGAAGTTATTATCTAAACTTTTATTTTTATTCAAATACCAGTTAGGTATTCCTACAAATTCCTACTGGCTACGCACTCTACACCTGATTGGGACGTGAGTTGCCCCACTAACAAATAGGCTCACACCCCTGTTCTAATTATAGGACTTAAACATAACTGGCAAAATGTGGGTGGGTGTACTATTAGGTACAGTTATGCCTAACCCTCCGGGATTACAGGCGTGATGTTATAATAATCAGGGGTTTCTAAAATCATCAGGATATGCATACACAGTTCACTTACATCTGGACGTCTTTTTGCAATTTCTGTCGAGTGTCTTCGGAGGCAAAATCCACAATTTTTATTAGCCGACCCAAAATGTAGAGGGTGCACCCAATATAAAAGCTGTCCAAAGTAAGGCCATTTACTTTGAACCTTCTCATGAAAGTTTTCCGAGTTCGTAAATCGAACATTTCCAGGGTACTATCAGTGGGATAGTAAAACAAATTAAACCGGCGAATAAGACTGGCTTGATTATCATACCACTCTCCAATAAACGAGTATTTGTCCCTGTATGCCCCCTCCTACACAAAATAAAATTAATTGATTAATTTGAAAAGTTTTGCAAAAAAAAATCTATGATTCTGATGATTCTTTACCATTTTGCTTTTAAACCTGAACTTTTAGTCGAATAAACAACATGGAGATCACATCAATAATAATTATTAAATTGTGTGTAGTCAAGCAACTTTTTATTAAACTGAAACAAACAATCCACAAAAATAAATTCCAACAAAAACAAACGACTCGGAAATTCGGAACACAGATTACTAATATGTTTCGGAAAATAATACAGTGTTGCCAACTTTATTTTTTTAAAGGTCGTGTCATGGACTAAAAAAGATTTAAAAGGCAAAAAATATTCTCATAATGAAATTTTAATAAAACAACGTAAATAATTTTAAAACGGAATGGAATTATAGTTTTGAATCAATATTTATCATTACTATTTATTACCGAATTTTTATTTAGTTATAGTCAGAAAAGGGCTAGGCTGTCCAACACTATATACATTGTAGTCTTTGCAATGGACAACGATTTCGAAGTTCATATTTTTTTGTAGATAGTACACATAAATACAAAGCTTTTTACAAATTTTCAAGAATCGGATGGTTTACGTGATTTAATTCTAAGTTTCTATACAAACTGGAAAATAGAACGCCATTTGCACATTTTTAGGTTGGATTAGAGATGAAGCGTATATACTAGAACAGATCCAGGCACTAGGTATTTAACGAGACTAGGTTGCACACATTCCAACTCTTTAGATACTCGATCCACCTAGTCTCACTGCCTACGCGGCGTCCGGCACCCGCGGCCCGCTCGTATCGAAGTCCGAAGTACCGGCGCGGGCGTGGCGAAGCGAGATAGCATTTTGTTTCCATAGTTACTAGTCTGCTTTGCCGCTCACTCGTGTTTGCCTAAAATCATTCGCGTGCCATTCATTTGAATTTGAACCATATTTCAATGCTCATAAAAGTAACGCAACGCGCACTCATGTTTACCTAAATAATTCATGTATTATTCATTTGAATTTGAACCTTATTGTAATACAAATAAAAGTAACGCTACGCGCACTCGTGTTGTGCAAGAATACATTCTGTCACACATACATATGTAGGTACTTGTAAATAGTCGATATGAATGAAGACTTTATGATCCACTTGCACTAATCTAGTACAAAAACTTCGAGTATCAAATACGGACTCGCATATGATCTCGGTGGCTGCCGGCTCGCCATATTGAAACCTACTTGACGTCTCGTATCGCGTACGCGATACGCGTATCGGACTTAACAAACATTTTTCGTGAAAGAAAAGACACTGATACTTCAATAAACACTTTATTTTTTTATAGTTAAGTACAGCTCGACGGTTACAAGAACACTGTCTCCACTACCAGTATTCGAATTACTTGACAGCTCTGTGTCTACGATACCAAAGAGAGGGAAAGCGCGCCATTTTTAGCCAATAGAAGCACGAAGTTAATCCTTACTCGGATATATTTGCTAAACATTTATTGTTGTGTAAAAATTAAAATGTTTTTAAATTGAATTTACGTTAATTTCTATGTATTTCATCATAAATAATATTTAATAAATTTATTAAGTTTTATTGTACTCAATTACTTATTGTTACTAGTCAAATTGAGCACAAACACTTTCAAATGCCGGAACTTACTTACATACATTCTTATTGAAATATTATTATTTAAACTGTAATTCGTCCATCCTGACAAACAAGTCATGCCCTCGCGAAATTTATACATGAAAAATCAAACAGAATTTACAAATAGAGCTGTACATGACGAACATAAAGGTAAAATATAATAACGTGGATAATAACAATATCATACAATTTCTTAATACAATTTTCATAATAAGCAAGTAGTAATAAAAACTAAAAATGTAATACATTTTCCGTAAATTTATGGTTCATATACATAATCAACAATCTATGTATCAATAACAGTCTACCAAGTACATTAACAATTAATTTTAAAGAAATACTTTTTGACAATACAAACTTACAATTTACACTCGTCTGATTCACCTTAAATCATTAAACCATACCACAACACAAATTGACATTTTCAACTTTTTTGATTCCCTTTGAATCATAATTACAACCATACCACAATACACATTCACACTTCACTTTTCTGATTCCCATTGAATCATAACCATAATCACATAACAAATAACCAATTATCACTTTTCTGATTCCCCTTGAATCATTTATCCGTATCACAATATAAACAACCAATTTTCACTTGTGATTCCATTTGAATCACATTAATTCTCACCAATAGTGGTGCTTCACTCACCATATGATTCCACTTGAATCATAAAGTATCTTACCAACTAGTGGTGCCTCACCTTACTAACCATACTAACTATATGATTCCACTTGAATCATATAGGTGCCTCACCTTACTAACCATACTAACTATATGATCCCACTTGAATCATATAGGTGCCTCACCTTACTAACCATACTAACTATATGATTCCACTTGAATCATATTGGTGCCTCACCTTACTATCCATACTAACTATATGATTCCACTTGAATCATATAGGTGCCTCACCTTACTAACCATACTAACTCTTATTAGCAGATTCTATACTGTTACAAGTGTTTATCTTTTACAACCATACTATCTAAGCTAAACTAAGCTAAGCTGAGAACTATTAATAACAAATAAGAATTCTTCTGTGCGAATCTCTAAACCAAACCATTTTGGATCATAAGGTATTAACCATACCATACATCAATGCAATACATTCACAATTTATTGATCTGTATCCATGTCAGAATCATTATTATCGTCATCATTACTCTCATCCACCGCTTGATACACAAGCCAAGGGTAAATTTTATCGACCGAAAAGATTCCTACATACTTTTGTTTACCTTTCTTTTTAGTGATAGGCGTATCCTCTACTTCATACCTGTCATTCTGTAGGACTTTGGTAACGCGATAAGGACCTAGACATTTTGGAACTAATTTCTTACTTTTCCCTTTCTGGCATACTTTTCTTTCCACCCTAACTAGCTGTCCAACTTCAAACTGACGAGGGGGAATTCTGGCTTTATCAAAAAATTGCTTTTGTTTTTCTCGAGTACGTACAATTTTATCTAATGCTTCGTTTCTTACATCTTGAATATTACTTATATTAGTATCATCATGTTCCTGAACCGGTAAAGCCAGCCCACTCTCAGTCAACCCAGTTAATCGCAATCCAAATAATAATTGAGCTGGGGTTTACCTACTGCTTTATTAGTTGTATTGTTTAAGCCCCATTGCACTTGTAGTAAGTACTCATCCCATAGTCTCTCATCTTTTCCGAAGGTCATGGCTGTTAATGTGTCTAATACCGTCCTATTATAACGCTCTACCTGACCGTTTGCGCGAGGAGTAGCGACAGCATTTAAAACATGTTTTACGCTTTTTTCTGACAAAAACTTTTTAAATTTTGAGCTGGTAAAAGTAGTGCCCCTGTCTGTTATTATTCGTGAAGGTACACCGAACAAACTGAAATATTCTTTAAAACTGAAATAGTTGTGCGAGTTTTCGTATTTTTAATAGGTTTTAGGATAATAAATTTCGTAAACGCGTCAATAACAGCTAATATACTACTCTGTCAAGAAAGTACCGGGAAAAGATCAATAATACACAAAATGTCTGTTATTCATCCAAATTTATTTTATCACCTTCAAAGTATGCTCCTTTAGAAACGATACACTTGCGCCAACGAATAATCCATTCATCAAAACATTTTTTAAACGCTGCTTCCGGAATTGAGTTCAGTTCTCGCCGCGAATTCTCCTTTATGTCTTCTATCGATTGAAAACGGGTGCCACGAAGTGGTAATTTGAGTTTAGGAAAAAGAAAAAAGTCAGCAGGAGCCATATCTGGTGAATATGGTGGTTGCTGGATGGTATTTGTTGAGTGTTTGGTCAAAAATTCGTTCACAATGATAGCCTTGTGCGAAGGCGCATTGTCGTGGTGCAAAATCCAAGAATTTTCTTTCCACAAATCTGGCCTTTTTCGTCGAATTTGCTCTCTTAAACGCCGCATAACGCTCAAATAATATTCTTTATTTACCGTTAGACCTTCCGGTAAGAATTCAGAGTGCACAACACCGCGATAGTCAAAGAAAACAGTCAACATGACTTTGACTTTTGATCGACTTTGGCGTTTTTTTTCGGTTTCGGTTCAGTTGGAAGGCGCCACTCCGAAGCTTGTTGACTAGTTTGCATGTCAAACTCGTAAACCCACGTCTCGTCACCAGTAACAATGCGTTTCATGAATGTTGGGTCCGAACTGACTCGTTCTAGCATGTCCTCAGCGACTTTCATGCGATTGAGTTTTTGGAGAAAATTCAGATCTTTTGGGACTAGCCGAGCAGCAATATGTTTCATACCCAAATGATTAGTTAAAATGGTACGGATCGACTCGTGAGATACAGAAAGTTCGGCGGCTATCTCTCTCAGAGTTGAATGGGGATTTTCAGTCACTATTTTCTTCACTTTTGCGATGTTAACTTCAGTTGCAGACGTTGACGGCCTACCAGAGCGAGGCAAATCTTCCATCACATCTCGACCGCTTTTGAACGCTTTGAACCACTCATAAGCACGAGTTTTTGATAAAGTCGATTCACCGTAAGCCTTCTGTAACATTTTCAGTGACTCCGAACACGAAATTCCATTGGTGATGCAAAATTTAAGACAAACTCTTTGTTCGATATTTTTGTCCATTATGAAATTCGCAATACACACTATATATGATATTACTAAAACCAGCACTGTATTTAATATAAATAACAGATGCAACTCAAACTCCGCGCCAAAATGGAAAACAGTTGTGCCAATCTAACAACTACAAAAAAAACAAAAATTTGAATTTGGAACCATAAACAAATCATCCATTCCCGATACTTTTTTGACTGAATGTATATTTATTTTTCCTCTTACTTTCATTAAAAGGGCCGAGATGGTCCGCATGTAAGGTATGGAAAGGTTCAGATACCTTTGGTATTGGATGCAAGAACCCGGACCTCTTTCCAGCCGGTATTTTTCCGTGAGCGCATTGAAAACACGCTTGACAATATTTTTTGACAAATTTGTTTAATTTTGGGAACCAGTAAGTTGTTCTAATTTTGTCTACGGTCTTTTCATAAGAAAAATGACCTATGTCATCATGACAAGCACGTAAAACTTGCCATCTGACACCTTTTGGCACATACCATCTAAGTCCTTCGTCCGTTATTTTATAAACTACCCCACGTTTTATAGTAAAATTTTGTTTAATATAATTAATTGTTTTTGAATCTTTGTCATCTAAAATCCGTTTAATCCTTTGCATCTCATCATCATTCATTTGAACCGTGGCCAAACAATCAACAGTGATATGGAAAACTTGTAAATCAACGGGGTCTATAGTAGTAGTACTTTCTTCCTGAGGATTCCTACTTAATGCATCTACGTGCGACATATAAGTCCCAGGTTTATAAATTATGTTAAAATCAAATTCTTGGATCATACTCCACCAGCGAGCAACACGTGGAATCATATCCCTTTTAGTAAAAGTGGCCCGCAGAGAGTTACAATCAGTGACAATAACAAATTTTAACCCTATTAAGTAACATCGAAATTTAGTCAAGCTATTTACAACAGCTAGAGTTTCCAACTCGTATGATGAAAAGTGTTGCTCTTCTGGTGAAGTGCGCCTACTAAAGTAAGCGACTGGTTTCATAGCTTGGTCATCTTGTTTCTGTAAAAGCATACCACCTACACCATGTTTACTGGCATCCGTATGCAACTCTGTAGCAGCATTTGGATTGAACAATGTAAGAATTGGTCGGGATACTAATTTTGATTTTAACTGAGCGAATGCAGTCTCTTCTTCTTTTCCCCAAGTCCAACTGACATTCTTTCTAAGCAATTGTGTCAATGGTCGAGCTATTATCGCGAAGTTTTTAATAAAGCGCCTAAAAAAACTAGCTAAGCCCAAGAACTGTCTAACATTGTGGACATCTTTAGGTGTAGGAAACTTATCAACTGCATCTATTTTTCACTTTCCCGGTTTAATACCAACCCCCGAAACTTCAAAACCAAGAAATTCGATTTTTGAATGGAAGAAGTTGCATTTCGAGAGTTTTAAAGTAAGCCCTGCATTTCTAATTTTCTCAAATACCGATTCTATTTTTTTGAGACCGTCATCAAATGAAACCGACGGTACTAGAACGTCATCCATGTACACGACAACTGTGTCAAATCTTAGGTTATCAAGAACTTTATTAATAGTTCTTTGAAACACTGCTGGTGCATTTGTCAGACCAAAAGGCATCCTATTAAACTCGAATTGACCCTCTGGGGTTACAAAAGCAGTTTTTAGGTTATCTCGTTCAGCCAATTCTATTTGGTAATACCCTGACGCAAGGTCTAAAGTTGTATATGTTGTGGATGGAGAATAGAGAGTGGCAGCGACCTAAGATTAGCACGTGGGTGCCTCAGCCAATAAATGGATCCGGTGCAGTGCAGGAATTCGGAGTGTAGATAAATAAGAACTTCGGTAGTCAATTGTCCAGTTTATTTCTCAGAATAAACTGAGCAGCAATTACAATGACAAATGATTAGAGCGGATTTAATAATCAACACACTTACATCAAGGGGGTTCAAGACAAGAAGAGCGAGCAGACAAAAAAATATCAAAAGAAACATCTTGAAGCTTATGTCAAGTGTCAAACTGACATACACGAATATTTGACACTGACAGTTAATATTAAAGATATTGATAGGATTACATGCACTTAATTCAACACTACCCCTTAATCGAAACAATATCATGCCAAACAATCAATTCAAACTCTTAGGTACTTACTCTAGAGCTATACACCAAAAAAAAACTCTACAACTCAACTAATAAATAGTACTTACTATCCTCTATGGCTCTACAATCCATTACAATGTCAATTGAGTTAACTTTACACTTTACAAAAAAAACAGCATTTAATGGTCAGTACCTACCTATTTTATCTACCTATATTACATTCCAGTCAACAATGTTATTCATATAGATAGACAGTGATTTGTAAATAATTATGTGTGAACTAATTAAAATAAACTTTTACATAATTAATTGACTTTTTCAGACTTTAACATTCATATCATTTACAAACTTATCATGTTTCACAGCACCTAGTGGCTTTGTAAGAACATCTGCTATCATACAATCGGTCTGCAAATAATTCATTGTCACAGAATCTTTTTTAACAAAATCTTTTACAAAATGATACCTTATGTCTATATGCTTAGTACGTTTATGACAATATTCTGTGACTTGTAACAATCTCTGAGCTGACTGATTATCGTTGTAAATTGTTACCTTACATTCTCTAAGCATGACCTCATACATAAAATTTCTAATGAAGCAAATGTCTTTACACACATCTGTTATTGCTAAATATTCGGCTTCAGTACTAGATAGCGCTACACAACGTTGCTTACGTGACTCCCAATTAATAACATTGTTCCCTAGTTTTACAACAAACCCTGTGTATGACCTTCTATCATTGGGATCATTGGCCCAATCAGCGTCTGCAAAAGCAGTCAAATTCAATTTACCCCCTTTATAAAAATATAAAGAATAGTTAATTGTACCTGCTAAATATCGCAAAATCCTTTTAGCTGCCTGCCAATGAGTTATATCAAAACAGTTGTTAAACTGGCTTAACTGACTACAGGCAAATGAGATGTCTGGTCTAGTACATACAGATAAATACATAAGACATCCCATGAGCTGCCTATAATTATACTGCTCATCACTTATGCTAGTTTCACCCTTAACTAGCTTACAGTTGGTAGGCATAGGAGTTTTTACAACTTTACAATTTTCCATACCAAAGCGTTTTAACAATCTCTTTTTTTTTTTTATGGCAATTTGCCGAAGACTACGGCAATTTCTGCCAGTGTCGCGTAGTGGCTATACATGGGTATTTTAATTAATTAATAAATATTTATAGAGAGAATATGGACTTAAACTTTTTGTGGCAATCCTTTTAGCCCTGAAACAAACACAAAACATAGGAGTTAGTAATAGTTAGTAAGATATAATATAATGTCGTGTATAAACAATATATTTATTAAATTTTAGATGTCTGAATATTAGAGTTTAATATTGTTATTGGAAATAAATTTAATAAAAGCACGAATAATTTGGGGATTAGGGAAAAATGAGAGGAGGTGACGGACATTAATGGGTTTTTGTATGTTCAATTTTGTAATAACTTTATCAAAAGAGGAAGCATTATTCAAAGGGCAATTTAAAAATATGTGATCTAACGTACCATCATCCAGCCCACACTCACACAAAGAACTATCGCGGACCCTAATTTTATGGAGAAAAACTGGGGTACAGCAGTGGCCAATACGGATTCTGCATATAACTGTTTCTTTATATTTATAAAACCAAGGCTTGGGGGGAATGGTTGGTTGAATAGATGCAAACAATTTAGCCTTTGATTTGGAAAATTGAGACCAGTGGTCTTGCCAGGATTTAAAAAGATCTACTTTGGCCTTGTGAATCAAGTCATAGACCTGAACCGCATAATGTTTTTAATCTGCCAGATTGCTGCTGACCGCATTTTTAGCTGCTATATCTACCAGCTCATTGCCCTTAATATTCATATGACTAGGAATCCATACTAATATTATCTCAATGTTTTTTTTATAACAAGAGTGTAGGACAGTTTTGATTTCAACTATGATTGGGCTACGTAGGTTATCTTTAAATGAATTTTTAACTATTGCCTCCAGAGCACTCCTAGAGTCAGAAAAGATGACTGCTTTTGTAATACCTGAATGAGAGGAAATAAATAAACACGCCTCCAAAATTCCAATGCACTCTCCAGTAAAAACCGAAGACTCGGGAGGGCATTGGAACTGAAGGAATATCTGGCAGTTGGAATTATATACAGCAATGCCTGTTTTACCGTCGGAGGTCAATTTAGAAGCGTCTGTATAAAATTTGTAGTGATCAGGCCAGTTGTTATTAACAGTCGAAATAAAATGGTCATTAGCATTGGTGGTGTCCTTATTTATTCCAATATAAGTGATCTTTGGAACAAAATTAAGAATTTCATACGGACATGTGTAGAGTGGGAATTTATTACACTGAGGAATGGGAGACTTATCTTCCACATTCCGGATATTCCTAAATGGATTAAGGATCAAAGGGGGGTCTTTATGTTTCCAATAATCGCTTTGTCTACATAAATTATCTAGTGTGGAAAGCTTAGAAATAACTAAATGATCACTAAGAAGATATGCCTTGTACATATATTTATCGGCTAGGTATTGTCTACGGAGAAGAAGGGGAGGGTCGCCACTCCCAACTTGCAGTGCGTTGGTAGGAGTGGATCTCATACAACCTAGTACAATGCGAAGGGATTTCGACTGAATGGTTTCCAGCTTGGCCAATGCAGGGTTCCAGGAGGAAAGACCCATAGTCCAGTAAACTTCTTATAGTAGCATTGTATATAAGTTTGAGAGTAAAGGGATGAGCACCCCACCAAACACCCGCTAGAGCACGTAGCATATTAAGGTTCTTCTCACATTTATTGACTATATAATTGAGATGAACACCAGATAATTTACAGTCCAAAATTACCCCAAGGAATTTCACATTATCCTCGACATTGATCGGGGATCCTTCTATTTCAAGGTGGACATATGGAGTTAAACGTTTACGTGAGAAAACTACAACGGAGCTTTTAGGAGCTGACAAGCTAAGACCATGAGAGATTAACCACTGGTTTAGGGAGTTAAGGGATATTTGCATGGATTCCGTAGCAGTTTCCACAGACGAGGTAGGAATATATAAGCATAGGTCATCTGCGTATTGTAAAATCTGGCAGTCGTTATTAAGGGACTTGTGAAGATCAGACGTGTAAATACTGTATAAAAGAGGACTTAGTACTGAACCCTGGGGTAACCCACGCCAAACCGTTCTGGGGTCATATGATTCCCCTGGAACATGGAGTTTAATACTGCGTCCAGCCAACAAGTTACAGATACAGTTAAGTATCTTTACCGGGATACTCAGCTGGCGTAATTTACTTCTGAGTACGGAAAGAAGGACACTGTCGTAAGCTGCAGAGATGTCAAGAAAGACCGCTAGAACTGACTCACTTTTGCTGAAGGCAATCCGGACATCAGTCATAAATATACCAATGCTATCCATTGTGCTAGCTCCCTTTCGGAAACCAAACTGAGTTTTTGCTAGAAGACCTCGGCTTTCAACTAACCACTCCCAACCTGTTTTTTAGAAGGTGTTCCAGGATTTTACCTATAACAGGCGATAGGGCGATGGGTCGAAAGTTTTCAGGGCAATCAGGAGGTTTCCCTGGTTTTAGAATAGGAATTATTAGTTGGATTTTCCAAGCATCAGGGATATGGGAGAGAATAAAACATGCGTTTATTAAAGATAAAAGGTATTGACGACTGCGGGACCCCAATTTTTTAAAAAACGAATATGGATGGCCATCTATGCCTGGAGCGGAATCGTGAACGTGTTTGAGCACTGCATCCAGTTCGCTTAGCGAGAAGGAAGCATCTAAGGGGTCATTGGAAATTTCCCCCCCCCAGAAGGAGAGGGGCATTCTCCCAAAAAAGGAGCGGAAGGAGGAGCAAGTTTCATCAAGAAAGGTTCTGCAATATCACCAGGCATAGATGAGGAGTTTCGGACGGAGCAGCCACGTTTAAATCGTTTGAAATTTTGCCAAACAAGAGAGGAAGGGGTTGAAGGGGAAAGTGAAGAGCAGAATTTCTTCCATCCTACATATTTTTTTTTTTTTAGTAGACGCCTGGATCTCGCACTAATCCGGTTGTACTCTATCAGGTTTTCAGTAGACATATTTTGAGCATAATTAAGTTCCGCTTCATTTCGGGATTTAACCATGCTGGTACATTCCCGATCCCACCAGGGGGGAGATGAAATTTTTCCGGAGGCAGAATTTTTAAGCGGTATGCTGTAATCCGCGGCAGAAGAAATTGCACCGGAAAATTTTAATATACAGTCATCTAAGTTGGCTAGGGAAACCTGGGGCAAAGCGGAAATTATATCCTCAAGAGTTTGAGTGTATAATTCCCAGTCCGCGCCAGTAAGCCTATACTTTAAAAGAGGAGGGTTATCCCTATGAGGACCTATTGAACAGAGTAGTGCATATTGGGTAGTGGTCTCTACCATACGTGAGGTTTAGTCGTTTCCACTCCAACTGGGCGGACAAACTAGCTGAACACAGGGTAAGGTCTACATAGCTTCTACTCTGGCCAGGTCTAGGCAGGCGAGTGACGGAACCATCGTTGACAACACATAAACCCAAGTCTTCCAACAGATTAACCAACTCAAAACCAGGGGGATCAGAATGGTCAGAGCCCCACAGGGAATGATGGCAATTAAAATCTCCCAAAATTATAACAGGATTCAGTGAGGATCATATATTATGAATGTATTGAAAGCAGGAGGGATTGGGGGAGGGAATATAGACAGATATAAAATTAATGCCAAGGATATTAACTCCTACAGCATTAATCTCATCTCCGTGGGGAGGAAGGGATAAAGGGGAGGAAGAAAGAAGATTGTTCACTAGCATAGCAGCCCCGCTATAACCGTCAGAGCGGTCATCCCGGAGAGTGCTATAGCCAGGGAAATTAAAATGTAGTCGTGGAGTTAACCACGATTCTGAGATAGCAAAAATTGCAGGTTTATACAAATTAATAAGGTGGCAGATTTCATGTTTTTTGGGGAGTGCGCTTCTGGTGTTCCACTGCATGAGATGGAATGTTACGGTGTTTAATTTTATTGACTATGTTGTCGGCTACGTGGTCTGGTAATGAGTAATTTGAAAGTAAGGTGGAAAGCAAAGTAATAATAGTGTTGATAGTCTCTTCATTCTCATTATGAGTGGGAGGGTGGTCCATCAGAGCACAACCATTAGGAGAGGGGGGGAAAGAATAACTGTTAATAATATCCTGATGGGCCCTACGGTCATAACCAGGATGGGGGGGAGTGTGGGGCTTTGGACGGGTAGTAACAATTTTTTTTCTGGAGGAAGAAGTAGGGGGTTGGGAATGGGAGGTATAATTAGGAATTGGGAGACGGGGGGGACGGGGATCATGGTTAAGAGTTTGGTGGATAGTCAGTGTAGGAGGGGCTGACGCCGTAACATCTGCAAAAGATCGGTAGGACGGGGCGTGACGGAGTAAGATACATTATCCTTAGCCATGGTGGACTTGATGTTCCGCTGACGCAGGTATTCCGGTCATTGACGACTGTTGGCAGGGTGGGCACCCGTACAATAAAAGCACTTATGCTCTTCAATGGAACACCCGTCCCCAAAGTGGTCACCACCACAGCGGTAACACCGTGGCTTTGACCGACATTGAGTCCTGGTGTCCATATTTGCAGCACCCGAAACACTGGACAGTGGGAAAATTATAGATCTCAACTGGAAGGGAATTGAAACAGCAAAAAACTCGATCCGGGAGGCTCTGACCATCAAATGTGATTACTACGCTCGATGTAGGAATCCATTCCGTTTTCCCATCATTGGTAACTCTGCGGTTCAATCTCCTCACCTTCAACACCTTGCCAAGTGGGGACTTCAGGGCATCTAAGACATCAATGTCAGTCCAATCAGTAGGGACGCCCCTCACAACACCCCTCCTGGTGATGTTGAATGTGGGTATCATTAGTGTGAAGCCTTTTTGTTTGATAGACTCATTGTCGAGAAATGCATTGGCATCTTCCGGGCCCTTGAACTCTACTGATACCCTGTTTCTTCCTATTCTCTTTATACCCCCATCTACAACATTCACAACATTCAATTTCTGTAATAATTGACCGAATTTTATAGGGTGGAGGGTAGTACCAGTGGCTGGATCGGATTCGAAAAGAGATGCGTAGACTAAAAATGGATGACTATCCAAATGCGAGTACTTGGTGCGTGAGATCAATGTCGGAGCCGTGACCCGGTCACGTTTAGTCGCTGAAGCATTTTCGTCCGTGGCATTCGTAGCGTCGTTGTGGAGACGATTTTCAACGAGTTTCCTCTTTTGAGAAGCTACTTCAACTTCCATTGTCTCAAATTGAGACAGTGGAGCCGTCAAAATAGGCGCATGTGAGAACAAATCTTGGGATTGTAGCTGAGCGGGGTGGGGGGGGTCCGGCGGGCGGCCGGGAGACCGCTCGTCATCCGCCATTGTCAATCAGCATAGGCCAATAGAATATTAAATAGAATAAAAACTTACCAAATGTAAGATCACAAAAACAAACACAGGACGAGCACAGACACGTAAAATACACACAAAAACCACCAAAAAAAGCAGAGCAAGAGCCAAAAATCAGTGCGAGCACCAAAACAACATATACTCGCCACAAACGCCCTAATGTCAATCCCAGTGTAACCTTTCTGCGTAAGACAGCTGACAGACAATAAATTATGAGAAAGTTTATGCACATACAAAACATTTAAAAGTTTTCTCACCACATTTCCAGTTCTTACATGAATAGTTCCTTTACCTAAACACTCCATCTTCTCATCATTTGCGATGCTGATAACATTGTTACAGTCTTTACGCTCATTAAACAAAGTTCTATCATTACACATGTGAGCAGAACACCCAGAGTCACGATGAAAGCTGTAGCTACAAGCGATGAATCTTCTGGATTCGCCTTTTCTCTCTTCATCTTGAAGCACTTCGACTTAATATGTCCAGGTTTTTTGCAATAGTTACAGATGACCTTGCTCTTGAATGGTTCTCTTTTTCTTTTTGATATGTAACTAGTATCACTATTGTTTAAGTTACTTTTCCTGAATTCTTCCTGGATAAGTCTAGCACGAACCAGCTCACTTGATAACTCGTTGGTAATGCATGCTATTTCTAGGTTAGAAACTAACGCGTCGAACTCCTGGGGCCACTGAGGAGTGATTCCGCAACCTCAGCATCTTCTATAACTTTTCGAATATCCGCAAGCTGCTGAACACGTGTCATTATTCCATCGATGTATTCTGTCATTGACCCAAATTGTCCATATTCAGTATGATGCAGCTGTCCTAGTAATAGCACTCGCCTGTACAGACCTTTATCCTCAAAGGTATTAGCAAGCCGCTGCCATGCGTCCTTTGCCGTGTTACAGTGTCTCACATGCTGGTAGCACGCCGCCTTCACACTAAGGCATATTCGTGCCAGAGCTCGTTGATCTCTCAATAAATCTGTCTCACTGTCCGCAGTACTTACGATAGTTTCGATACGATCCCAAAACCCTTCAAGGGATAAAACCATCTTCATTTGAAACTTCCATGTATTGTAATTTCCGACACCTTCTAGTTTCTCAATATGAATGCCACCGCCGAGCGAGGACATTGCTCCACCGGCACTAGGCAACATGACTCCATTTCCAGATAACCTGCCATCCATGACGACCACGTGGACGTGCACGCACACACGCCGGAACGTCAAGAAAAACACCAACACCAAATCTTCTTTAGAACCACGTTTATGAGATTGGCCTTAGGTATACAGGACTGGGTCCATAATCTGTTGTGGATAGAGAATAGAGAGTGGCAGCGACCTAAGATTAGCACGTGGGTGCCTCAGCCAAAAAATGGATCCGGTGCAGTGCAGGAATTCGGAGTGTAGATAAATAAGAACTTCGGTAGTCAATTGCCCAGTTTATTTCTCAGAATAAACTGAGCAGCAATTACAATGACAAATGATTAGAGCGGATTTAATAATCAACACACTTACATCAAGGGGGTTCAAGACAAGAAGAGCGAGCAGACAAAAAAATATCAAAAGAAACATCTTGAAGCTTGTCAAGTGTCAAACTGACATACCTACACGAATATTTGACACTGACAGTTAATATTAAAGATATTGATAGGATTACATGCACTTAATTCAACAGTATATAGCTTATACCCCGTTAACCTATCCATCTGATCCTCAATCCTAGGCAAAGGGTAGTGTTGTTTTACAGTCTTCCGATTTAAAGCCCTGTAATCAACGCAAAGGCGTTTCACACCGTTCTTTTTTTTAACTAGAATTATTGGACTCGCAAACGGAGAGCAAGATTCTCTTATATTGCCACATTGTAGGTATTAATTCATCGGGCATACCCCCAACCTCTTGTTTTTCTGTGTGAGACAATCTATAAGGCCTGTAAACCACAGGTTGGGGGTCCACCAAATCAATATTCATTGTCTCTACATTGGTACAGCTTAACTCAGTTAATTTTGTAGCAAAACAAGTTCGGTAACGATTTATAACATCCAACAGTTGCACTTTCTGAATGTGATTTAAGCTATCATCTAAAGACAAGTCATTTAAACTAAAAGGTTCTAATCTAAAGGACTGACAATATCAATTTTATTTACAGAGGGACAATTTATAATCTTTATCTGCAAATATTGTCCTCTGGCTATAAGCTGGTCTTTATTAAAAGTTATTGCGTTTGGAGAAATATTATCGCCTAATAACACGCCTTTACCTGTAGGGGACGTGATTAGGTGGTACTTGTTAGGAATCGCTACGCTACTCAGTTAAACACTCAAATAACTTTAACGGGTTTATTGAGGTAACTAGGCTAAGTTATTGCTAAAATGATGGAAATGAATGCACCCGGTTGCTGTCCGTTATGCACTGAGCTCGCGGGGCACTTAGTGCGGCCGCATCGTGTCGCTAGGTCAGCAAAACGTGGTCGATTGCAATTATTGCATCGAACATGCTCCCGAGGGGAAGAGATGAGATAATGAGATAAGCTTATACAAAAATAAAGAGTTACGTGAGTGTGAGCTTAAAATGCTAAAGAATTAAAACAATATTACATGAGAAATGATTGACAAGGTGATGGAACAATCATATCATGATCTTATAGCTAGACATAGATGCTCAAACGGTTGAGTCATTTATCGAGAACACTGATTGCCTTTTAGATAAGGGAGACGTCGACATGTCTCGCCTCTTTGAACGCAAACTAGACCACCGTTTAGAAAAATTAGATACGCGCGCACTATCACTGACACTTGGCCCCTGTTCGGACAGAGGTTGATTTCGCGCACTTACACTAGAGCCTTGCTCTTGCTCAGATTGGTTTATGCACACACTCACACTCGCTGGTACGCTCTCGATTCGCCCTTGGGCGGGCGGACCACTGGCCCGCCGACACCTCCTCCTCAGGAACCACAGGACCGCTGCGATAGCTGCTGCTAATAGGCCATACAACAACGCATACTGATGTATGTCATGTGCCGTTAAAACTTCTGTCTGTTCGGCTGATTTTTTCATCGATTCAATTTGTTTACCGAGTTGCTTTAAAGAAACATGTATCGGTGTGGTATCTTCGTCGACCTTATCGTCTTGGAAATTTTGAGTAGGTAGCGTAAGATTACTGATGATACGATTTATGGGAGTTAATTTTATCTCGAGTATATTTGGCTTAAGATTAAGCGTATTCTCTAATTGCTGATGAGAATAAAGTGTTATGTCATGACCCTTAACAATGCATTGCTTAGATAGTTGAATAAGTCCAGGCTTGCTGACTTCGCTCGCTTGTAGGTCGTCGTCGCATATGACTCTCAAAGAGTATGAGTCACAACAGAAATACAAATAGGTAGAAAAGTCGTTTAATGGAACCCATTTGTTTTCACAGCTAGATTTGATGATCCTGCAGGTGGATAGCTTCTCCTTTTCACAGAATTGTTCATCGGGACCTAAACTCTGGATTGGCCCTCGAAGACGACAAAGATAATTTTCCGCTTGATGTTCACAACCTTGAAGATCGCTGACGCTGGCTGTTAAGTATGAATCTCTTCTTAAGTTAATCGCTACGTATTCTGACGCTGGCTTGATGCTGATCATACTTTTATTAATTTGAACCGGAACTGGTATCAAATTGTATAGCTGGAACGTATCTCTGCTAATTAACGGTAAGTTAATTTCAAATATGAAATATTTGTCCGTCATCCTTGCCTTAACTTGTAACAATTTGTAGATCTCATACAGGTTGAACTGAATGTCATCTATTGGCAATGCTAGCTCTTTTGATACATATTTGACTAGATACAATCTGTAACTCCGCACGGAGTTGTTGTGGAGTCAAGAGATGAAGATTGATCTGACCATGATAGATCTCAGTCATAGTATCAAGAAAAGTGTCCTGAATCCGCTTTAAATTCTGAATCATATTTATGGTCGCTAACGCAGCTAAAGATAAATCTTGCTGAATAGACTTTACGTCGATCTCCTGCTGCAATGTGTTGGTGACGCTGTGTAATTGATTCAAATGTTTATTAATTATCTTATGCTGCTTTTCAATAGTCTCTTCTGTTCGCTTTAAGATATTATACTCCGCTTCTATGACCGATGTCTGATTCCTGTACAACTGACTAAGGTGGTTTATATTCCCGTGTACAAGTTCAATGTCACACTTGTATTTTTCTGCGAATTCCTGATCCAGTACTCCGAACAATGAATTAGCTATGGAGCCGACAGCGTTGATAAGCCCGCGTCGAGTTCGCGAGTGCGCTCCAAAGTGCTGATTGAGCAACAGCTGATTATAGTATTGTAGTTCATCGTACTCGTGTTGTATTTGTAGGATGATAATTTTACAATGGCTCTGCTTTTGAATTTTCTCGCAAGTTTGCTCGAGATATTGAGAAAATTGTGTGACCGCTTTGTCTCCTTGCCAGTAAGGAGACATATTATAATAAGTTACGATTTTCCACTGATCACGAATAAGATGCATTTGTCCTAAAGGGTCAAAATACAATGTTTGATTGCTATCGAATGCTGTTAATTTGTATGATGCTTGAGTGGTCATTATAAGGCTCATAAAAAATAGCAATGATAACGCTATCCTATAGATGTTAGGGCCATTACTGGTCTGCTTGCTCGCTTTCTCTTCCGCTTTTGCTTCATTGTTTGGCTGGTGCTGCTTTTTTGCTTCGTTTTCCGCTATAGGTAAGATAGAAAGCTTGATAATGGGCCGCTTTATGAAACCGTTTTTTGTTTTTAAGGTCACCACCCGGACAGCTCCATCTTTTCCTGGGTGGACCTCAACCACCCGACCAACAGGCCATCTCCCCGGTGGTAGGTTATCATCATGAATGGTTACCAAATCTCCTATCTCTATATTCTTCTGTGCTTTTAACCACTTGCTGCGTATCGACAACTGGCTGAGATACTCCGCTTTCCACCGCTTCCATATATCTTGGAACGTTTTATTCACTAAATACCATCTTGTCCTCGCATCTTGTGCCGTGTCTATCACAGTAAGACCGGCACGAGTAGTTAAGAAATGCGCTGGAGTGAGAAAATCGATGTCATCGATATCCTCGGATATTGGGCACAGTGGTCTTGAGTTTAGGCTCGCTTCAATTTGTGCCAAGATCGTGCTATATTCTTCGAATGTAAGAGCTTGTTCTCCTATTACTCTTTTCAGATGTTGTTTTAGACTCCGAGTAGATCGCTCCCAGATCCCTCCAGCACTCGGCCAAGAAGGGCAGTTCCAATGCCATTCTATGCTCATCTCCACTATTTCTCTGTAAAATGTGTCGCTAAAAATTTTCTCGAATTGTTGCTGTTCCTCCTGAAGGATCTTGTTAGCACCTACGAAGTTTGTTCCATTGTCCGAATAGATGTGCTTTGGAGTCCCTCGTCGTGCCGCCATGCGACGTAACGCTGCTAAGAATTGTAATGTGTATGTCTTTTAAATGGTTTTTTACTTACATTTTTGGATATTATTAACCTGAAAATTTAAGCATTCGTCCTCCCTAGGTAGCTTCATGGTCATTTCTTGGAGGCTTAGCAACGGCCTTTTTACCTTCTAATTCATGTGTTATTTAAGTTTTTATATTTATTAAATCTTTGTTTACTTTTGTGATGTCAGTTAGTGGCAACCCTAGTTTTATTTTTAATTTATTGCTGGAGCTAGTCGTAGGTTGTATAGGTAAATCACATCGACCTCATCCGATTTTCTTTTTAATAATTTTCTAATTTTAAAATGTAAATTATCTGGAGTTGACAGGAGCCTGGTGGTTGAATGGCAGTCTACGTTCAGAGCTGAGAGCAGAAACATCTCTGGGAAGCTTCATAAAAGTATATTTAAAGAGCAGTTCCCCTTATTCTTGAGTTTTAAGTCGGCCTCTCTCCGTGCCGCACCCTCACCTAGAACACCTGGAAACCTTGATGCTTGAGCTGCACAAGCCTGATGAAGATTTGACGCTCCTCGGCCCTCCTCCACAGTCGGAAGACAGAAGTCCTCGGCCCTCCTCCTACGGCCTGAGGATTGACGGTCCTCGGCCGTCCACCACCGTCTGAAGACGGATGCCCTCGGCCCTTCTCTACGGCCTGAGAGTTGATGGTTCCTCGGTCCTCCTCCACAGTCTGAAGACGGACGTTCTTCAGTTATTTATTCCATTCTGCGTTCATCTTCAGTATTTTCCGCCAGCTTCACTGGCATTAGTGATTTGAGTAGCTCCAGCTTTTAGGTTAGGATCTTTGTTAATAAATTCTTATAACTCGTCCCCTTGTCAATTTCTTTTAATAGTGCTCCCCTCCAGACTGAAAACTTTCAGTCTGGAGGGGAGCACTATTAAAAGAAAGACTGTAAAGAAAGACTGTAAAAGAAAGACTGTAAACTGTAAAGTCACTCTGAGCACTCACCTACCTAACTAGGTAGGTGAGTGCTCAGAGTGACTTTACAGTTTTGTGGATCCTACCCAGGAAATTGTAACGTTACAGAATGACGAACTGCTTAGGTCGGAGACCAGCTCTATATGGACCGCTTTTGTGACCATGCAAATAAACAAGGCGATATACCCCTTGGTTGTTTTAATGCCTTTCCCTTTATTTGCTTTTACTCGAATAAACCCCGTGTAATCTATTCCAGTATGATAAAATGGAGGCGCTGGATTAGATTAATTCGACATTCAGGCAGGTCTCCCATTATTTGATGTAGCTGTCTAGGTTCTTGTTTTTTACAGGTCACACATTTACGAAGCTGTTTTTTGGTAGCTCTATTTCCTTGAATTATCCAATATTGCTGTCTCAGTAAAGACAAGGTAAGTCGAGCTCCGCCATGGAAGGTGTGTTCATGTGCTTGCTGGATAAGAAGTTCCGTTAATCTCCCGCTATATGGGATTATTATTGGATGTTTCATATGAGAGCTAATGTTGGCATTTTTAAGACGTCCCCCGACTCTTAATATGCCGCTTTCATCTAAAAATGGCTGTAGATTTAATAATTTGCTATCGGAATTAAGTTTACTGTTCATTAAACTCTCGATATCCGATATAAATGCACTGCGCTGTATGCATTTAATTATAATTAATTTTGCTTTCCTTAGCTCTTGTAATGTGAGATACGGCGGCTTTTGTTTACTTGTACGTGGAAGTGCACGTAATAACCATGCTACCATGCGATTTATTTTATCGAATGAGCTATGACGATTCAGTAAATCTTCAATTACGCTGTCTTCCGAATTGCTATTTTGGATGGTTATAACTTGCTTTCGGACCTCCTCTTCCGTTGAATACTCTGCTTGTTCTCGCCTTGGCTTAAAGTCGGGTGTCGATAGCCAAGCTGGGCCTCGCCACCACAACGCATGCTCTATTAATTGTGTAACGGATTGTCCTCTGCTCGCTGAATCGGCTGGATTTTCTTTAGTTGATACGTAATGCCAAACGTCAGGTGATGCCACGCTAATAATTTTCTTCACTCTATTCGCTACGAACGGCTTCCAACGTTCCGGATAGCCTTGTATCCAGCTAAGGACGATCTTGGAGTCGCTCCAAGCATAGATTCCGTAATCCATGCTACTCATGCTAGTGACTACTTTTGTTAATAGTCTGGTTAATAGCTCCGCTGCACATAATTCCAATCTTGGAAGCGAAACGGTCTTGCTGTTTGGTACTAATCTTGTTTTAGCTGCAACTAGTACTACCGATACTCCATTTTTTGATACAATTCTGGCATATACGACACATGCGTACGCTTTAAGAGACGCATCACAAAATCCGTGCAACTGGATATGGTCGTCTCGTTTGCTTTGCAACCATCGTGGGATTTTGAATCTGTTAATACATCCCAGGTCTTTAGTTAATTTGACCCACTCATCGTTGATCTCGGCTGAAACTTCATCGCTCCATTGAATTTCATCTAGCCATACCTTTTGAAACAATAATTTGAATTTTGTAGTTAGCGGCGCTAGCCAACCTAGAGGATCAAATAACCTAGATACATATTTCCGATAGAAGCAGTCTTTTTGTAAGTTTTGGAGTATACGCTGTTGAAGTATATTGGAAAGTGAATTCATCTGTTTCTGGATCCCATCTCAAGCCCAGAGTTTTTGGTGTGTTTTCAGTTTTGAAAATAAATGATGGTGCTTGATTATTTTGCTGCGATGAATTTATATCTTCCAATAGCCTTTTCTCATTTGCTGACCACTTTCTCAGCAAAAATTTGCCACTGCTTAGGCACGAATTAAGTTCTGCTATGCTGCTTTTCCCTTCATCGATAGTATGAGCCCCCGATACTAGATCATCCATGTAGAAATCTTCCAGAATAATTCTTGCTGCTGTAGGAAAGTTATGCTTCTCGTCCGCTGCTAATTTTCGAAGGGTCATCATCGCTAAAAAAAGGAGCTGAATTCGTGCCATATGTAACCGTCGTTAACTGGTATGTCGTAATAGGTTGTCCAGTTTGAGCTCTCCAAAGGATTTTCTGGAGTTTTTGATCCGATTCGTTTACTAATATCTGTCGATACATTTTTTCGATATCGGCAGTAAATACGTATCGATATTGTCTCCACTTAAGTAACAGTGCCTGCAGATCTTGCTGCAAGTTAGGTCCTTGATGCATGACATCATTGAGACTTAGTCCCGAAGAAGTTTTTGCGGACGCATTGAATACGACACGTAACTTTGTAGTGGAGGATTCCGCTCGCTGAACCCCATGATGAGGTAAAAAATACTCTATTTCATCGCTGCTAAAGGTCGCTAATTTCATATGCCCCAACTCTTCATATTCGCTTAGAAATTGCTTATATTGCTGAGCTAAAGCTTCTTGCTTGTTAAGCCTTTTCTCTAGATTCTTTAATTGCGCTAGTGCTATTTCCTTTGACGATCCCAGCTTTTCGTTTGCTTGCTGCTTCATCGGCAACCTAACTTCGTAACGACCGCTCTCAAGACGTTTTGTCGTTGATAGATAATACTCGACGCATTGCTGATCTTCCGCTGATATTTCATTTAGCTCGTGAATATCCTCAATTTGCCAAAATTTATGAATATCCGCTGTATTATTCGCGATGACGTTACAATGGAATTGTGGCTTTACAGTTCCGCATATTACCCATCCCAGTTGGGTTTGTTGAGCTAAGGGCGAAGACGAATCAGGACCTCTTATCAAACCGTCTAGCATGATAAGAGCATAGGCGTCTGCCCCGAGTAACAAGTCAACCGGACGACTTGTATTAAACTCTGGATCCGCTAAATTAATATGTTCCAAATGCGACCACGATGGCTTTTCGAACGATCGGTTTGGTAAGTTTTTGATAAGACTTTCATAATCAAAACATCCGTGTGGAATTTAAAGCTGGTATACATAGACTGGCATGTAATGCTTAGCTTGCCCGTACAGTTAGATTCCTTTTCTCCTATTCCGCAAACTGCTCCATCAAATTGATGTCGTTTTAAACCCAACTGCTGAGCTGCCTTCTCCGTAATCAACGATACCTGTGAGCCCTGATCGATGAGAGCTCTCAGGACCAGCTGCGTGCTATCTACTGCTGTCACCCTTATCAACGCTGTAGCTAAAAGAATCTGAGTGTGGTTTTGCTGAGATGCGTGAACACCATTGCCGCTGCTTTGCTTTGAATTCTCTCCTTGCTTGAGATCTTCGTCATTGGTATTATTTGGTTTGCCCTCAGCAAAACAATCATGCAATAAAGTATGATGCCTGCCAGAACACGTGAGGCAGCGTTTCTTGGAATGGCATTTATTTCCATTATGATTAAAAACGCAATTAATACAACATTTCAGTTGTTTGACGGTTTTAAGTTTCATTTCCTTCGACCTTTCGCAATTGTGTAATTTATGCTCAGAAAAACAATGAGGACATTTGATTTCCTGCACGTGCATTGCTTTTGAGTTCTTCGAATTATAATCGTTCGATTTATAATGATTGTTAAATTTGCGGCTGTTTGGTGATAATTTTGATAAACTGGCTTGCTGCTGAGATTGCGCCGACTTTTGCATGGTGTCTTGTCGTCGACGAGATGTTTCTAAGCTAGTGAATTTATTTTCTAAAAAATCTAAAAAGTCTTGTAGGATTGGTAATTCTCTAGGGTTCTTTAACGACTCTATGTACTCGGAATAAGATTCACTATCCAGCTTTTGCGATAAGATATGTACAATTAGAGGGTCCCACGTGCTAATATCTGCACCTAGGTTTTTGATGGCGTGAAGACTCTCTAACGTGACGTCATGCAATTTTTTAAAGGCTGAAAATGATTGTTGCTGTATGTTAGGAACATTAAGGAACACATTGGCGTGCGCTGTAAAGATGATCCTCTTGTTATTAAATCGATGATTTAGAATCTCCCAACAAACGTTATAGTTATCGGCACTGATTGGGAGGTGCTGAATCAAACGCTCTGCTTCACCCTTTAACTTGCCTTTCAGGTACTGCATTTTTTGGGCGTTTGACAATGCGTTGTTCTTGTGGATTGCTTCGCTAAATAGATCTTTAAAAGGCATCCACTGCTGGTAATGGCCTGTGAATACAGGAATATCCATTTGAGGAGTGGATTTCTCGCGATATGATGTTGACCACATCTTGGAGTTAATAGCTTTTTTCAAGCTATTGAAAGTACGCTCGTGTTTGCTAAAGTAAAACTCATAGTCTTCTGCTAGATCTTCCTCCGATTCACTAATAATCTCCCAATGAAGGTTATCAATAGTAGTCCACCGCTTGTGCAGGGTACGAAGGGCGTCTTCGAACTCCCACTTGTCAACGATAGTTTCGACATCAATATTGTTGACTGCTCTAAGAAACGCTTTGAAATTGACCGACTGCTTATGAAGCATATCGTCAAGCTTGCTGTTGGACCCTCTTGACTCGAAGGTCGGAGTTGCTGTTGATGGCGGGTCCGGCTTACTGGAAGTTCCGGGCACCTTGAGCTGTGCTGTTTGAGAAAGAGACGGTGCCTTCTGAGCTTGCTGCATCAACTGGTCTTTACATTGACTGATAAGCTCTTTTGCTGTAAAGTAAAGCTGATTCGTGCTCTCAAATTCAGACTTGATAAAATATTTATGATTTGTCTGCTCAAAAGGAAGGGTGTTTTCATGATTCACTTGGAAGTCCTCCCAGTACTTCTCAAGTAACTCGAGTTTACGCTTACAGTAATCTAAAGTTTTACGCTCTACGCTATCCTTTTTAAAATTGACGATGAGTTTTCTAATGCTCTCCGCAATCTCAGATTGAATAAAATAAAGGCTCTCCATCTCGCTGCTGGAGTAAGAAAAATTGAACGATCTTACTTGGAAAAATCCTTTGCCGCTGCTAACCTGATGGGGTTTGTCTCCCACACCAGTGATCCGCTGTTGCCGCTAATGTGAGCTATGAACTCACTGCTGCTAGGGCACTCCACGAGTACCGCTTTTGCTGCTACCGCTGAGAGAATATATTGGGCACTCCAACTCAATATACTTCCACTAAAGTCTCGGTGCTAAGGTTACCATCACTGTCACTGCTAAACTTTAAACCGCTGCAATCCAAAGTGTCACTAGTTCTGTTTAAGTTCACTTCACGATAGCCTTCAGTCCCGAAAAACTAAAGTCCGACCGCGAAGCCGTTCAAAGGCTCGATGGACCAAAATGTAGGGGACGTGATTAGGTGGTACTTGTTAGGAATCGCTACGCTACTCAGTTAAACACTCAAATAACTTTAACGGGTTTATTGAGGTAACTAGGCTAAGTTATTGCTAAAATGATGGAAATGAATGCACCCGGTTGCTGTCCGTTATGCACTGAGCTCGCGGGGCACGTCGTGGCGCATCGTGTCGCTAGGTCAGCAAAACGTGGTCGATTGCAATTATTGCATCGAACATTACCATTTTCAATTGAGTAGACCCCCTCTTCTATATTATGTTCAAAATTAGGGATGGGTCTATACGGTCTAACTACCGTATACTAATATGGCACCTGTTAAGTTTTGAGAAGAGTGAACTTCTACATAGGATGATACGGGGAGAATCGAGCAAGACTCTTTTAAAAATAGTTTAACCGTGCTTATAGTGTCTGGAAATTCACGTGAGATTATCAATTCATTATTAGTTTTTAATGTGTTTACCCCCAACGCATCGGTAAATGACTGGCCGACCAACAATGGGTATTTCAAAAAATTGTCCGGTACTACAATAACATCTAGTTGGACAATAACGCCTTGAATTTCCAGAACTACTGAACATCGACCTATCGCATGAACTACCGCGCCACCGAATCCCGTCATTGCCACTGAGTAAGTTCTATCCTATGTTCCAAACACTTCAACAGCATCTGTCTTTCTAATGAGCGTACATTCGCTACCTGAATCTAAATGGCCAACTTTTACATGGCCGTTGATCAAAACGGTTTGTACATATTTATCGTTTTGTTTAGGCTTGGTAATTGAAACTTCTAAGACAGCTTTCGCGTCTTCCTTCTTTCGATAACAATCATTAGACTCGTGACCAATTTTTGAACTGATTGTACATTTTTTTATGGGTTCAGTACATTTACTAATAGCATGACCCTCTTCTTTGCAATTATAGCACCTTATTGATTTATTATTACCAGGTTGTTTATTATTAGCTGGAAATTTCTTATTTGAAGTTCCTTGCACATTATCGCTCCTTTTAGTACCTATGCTTTTTGCATTTCGTAGGTATGCCAAAAGTTTGTCGGGGTTATCAAATAGAGCTGCTTCCGCTCCTATTCTAATGGCCCTATCATCTATGCCAAAGATTACGCATTCTACTGCCCTTTTGCCCTTAATTTCGCACCTATTGAGTAATGCAATTTTATCATAATAGTAATCCTCTAAAGATTCCCCAAACTTTGCCCTCTTGTCCAACATGTCTGAAAGCATTTGCCCATAATTTTCATCAGACGGAAAAGCTGCTTTAAGCTTCTCTTGCCACTTAACCCAACTATAATTAACGGTTGCAAGACCCTCATACCACCACTTTGCATTGCCAGTAAGTTTAGGAATCGCATTATGTATGATTTGTCGGTCTATCCAACTGTATATGTTTCCTATTTCATTAACTTTGTGTATCCAATTATTTATGTTCTGATTTTTTGAAGATGGATCAAACTCAGGAACGACATTAAAGTTACTTATTCAGTCACTACCCCTACTCGAAATTTTATCAAGAACATCTGTAAGTTTAGAAAACATGTCAGGAAATGACTCACGTGCGCTGGTACTTTTGCTCGGCGAACGGGTGTCTCGGTGACGACGTGGATCCCCGGATCGCCGGTAATTTCGGATGTTGCTCCTGCTGCGTCTTGACCGTGATCTGCCATTTTCGCTGAGCTGCTCCTCCTGCTGAACCCTGGTTGGGCTGCGGCTCCGATGTGTAGCATTCCGCGCCAGTGGCGGCGTCTCGAGGCGTCGCATTCGATGATCAGGACTCCGCACACAACTGCGACTGCGATTTCGGCTGCGCCTGTAGCTTTGCCTGCGGCTGTGACCGCTGCTCGGCCTGCCGCACTGGGTGCGGCCCGGGTCCCGGCACCGCTTGCGGCTCTGCCTGCCCAACACTGCTGATGGGAACCGCGTCGGTTGAACCAAACTTCTATCACCATTGCTGTCCATTTGTGTAGACCTGATCAACAGAAATAGTATACGGACACAATAGTTCTTCAATTCGATTACCACATCTACACACTTCTAAAAGGAAAAGGTTACAGCAACTCATGGATGGAATATGCATTTGCACCACTACTGATCATGAAGGTATTGTTTTATTCTTCAATATAAAACATAAACCGGAAAATGGCGATATAGTGTACCTATATTTCAAATTACAACGACCGTTGACACCGAAATCGCAATAAACTAGACCTGTTCGAGGCATGGTCGTAATTATCTGTTATTCCTAGCTTGGCAAGCAACTTTAAACTTGTAATCACAACTTTCATAATCAACAATACTTCATGTATTCGTGATACAGCATCAATAAATACGTTTTTAACATTGAGTTATGAAATCTAACCATCAATAAGCACAACGTTATAACGTAAGTACTATTTTATTTTCACATAGTCACACATTATTAGCAATAGAATATAGAAATATAGCGATAGAATAAACGACAAATAACACTTACGTGAATTAATCCCACTTCTGAACTGAAAGAAAAGACTGATACTTCAATAAACACTTTATTTTTTATAGTTAAGTACAGTTACAAGAACACTGTCTCCACTACCAGTATTCGAATTACTTGACAGCTCTGTGTCTACGATGCCAAAGAGAGGGAAAGCGCGCCATTTTTAGCCAATAGAAGCACGAAGTTAATCCTTACTCGGATCACAGACTTTTAAAGTTTTATAAATTTATTGAAGGCAGACTTGTCAGCGGGATGCCTACTGCAATGCCAAACCCTTCGAAGTCTTCGCTTTTCTAGTATAAGGTTTTTTATTTCAGTCGAGACCGCGCTTTGTCTTTTTTTTTGGCTTTCAGGGGTGCACCTCCAACAAGCACCCTGATTTGTAGTCGTGAAGATCTTTACAGCTTCATCAACGTCGGCCTCGGTCTTCAGGGCTATTTGCAGTTGTAATTCTTGAGTCACGATGTCCCGAAATGACTCCCAGTCTGTTCGTTTATTATAGAGATTGAGTCTTTTCTCTCTGTTCAGAATCCAAGATTACTGGGGTGTGATTAGAGGAGCCATCCAAACACGAGTCAATCCCGAAGAACATCCGTGACATCCGGAACCGACACACTGGCCTACGGATCCAAATAGGCTACCAGATGTCTTGGATTTCTTTATCACTAAGGTAAAGAAATCCAAGACATCTGGTAGCCTATTTGGATCCGTAGGCCAGTGTGTCGGTTCCGGAGTGGATAAAGTAGTGAGAAGATGTTTATCAATACATTTTTTTAATTCTCTTCCTCGAGTGGTCACCAATCTAGAACCCCATTGGAGATGCTTTGAATTCCAATCTCCTCCAGATATGAAGCGGCTGCCAAGACTCTTAAAATATTCAGTGAAGTGTTCATTGATTATCCTATGCTTAGGAGGGCAGTATACGGCTGACACATTAAAATCACCATTTCTATCAGAGACAGCAACAGATGTGGCCTGGATATGCTCTGTGCTGAATTTTGGCGCTCGCACCACTTGAGGCCTGTTGGACCGGCGCGTTTGAAGTCTGGGTGAAGACGTCGAACCGGATATACCGGTGGCCGGAATAGGTCTCCACCATGACACGCCAGTCAACGACCCGTGGCGACAGAGCGGGGCTAGCGAACAAAATGTCCACCACCACCCCGCATCCGCACGCACTTGGGGACAGAACCCCGATTTAGGACGATCAGGCCCTTCTTCAGAGCCCAGTCCTCCACCATCCTTCCCCGCACATCTGTGCAACGAGAACCCCAAGCCAAGTTCTTGGCATTGAAATCCCCGAGGACAAGCACAGGGAGGGAATGGTTCCCGACGACGACACTCGACTCTGCAAGAGAGTTGTGGATCTCGGCGAGAGTTCGGCTCGGGGAGAAGTAGACTCCCACCACTACGATTTACCCGAACCGTGCTGCTACGCACCCCCGACCTCTCCTGACATTTTCAAGGGTCGGGGTACCGGCGGCGGCCGACGACACTATGGTCACTGAGCCGCTAAGGTCCACCACCCAGTCTTCCCTGGGCAGGAGAAAATACGGCTCAGCGACCACAGCGAGTTAATCAACCACTGCGCCATGCTCTGGAGCAACAGATCCTGAGCTCAGGCGCAGTGGTTGATGTAGCTTGTGCTTGGAGGAAGCGTAATGGAGCCGTTACTGGCATTCCATTACCGCTTCCTCCACTCGGGCCCCGTATGAGGGCAGGCACAACTGTCGCGACGGCGGTGGCGGCGACAGCGGCAGCGGCGGCGACAGCGGCAGCGGCGGCGGTTGCAGCTGCGGCGGTGGTGACGGTGACGGTGGTGGTGGCGGTGGAGGGCCCTCCCCTGCCTCTGGCCTTGGCCTTGGCGAGTGCAGCGCAAGCCTTGCTGCCAGCCCGGTGATCAGCCAGCTTACCAGCTGCCACGCATCCGGCGCAGTGCGGCGTGGCGCAGCAAGTCGCGGATGTGTGACCGGGCTGACTGCAACGGAAGCAGAGGCCGCTGCGGTCGACCTCCGAGGCGCATTGCACCGACACATTGTGTCCCACATGGCAGCGGTAGCACCTCAGAGGTCTGGACTCCAGCAGCTTCACCTGCGCTGACACCCAGCCCACCAGTAGCCGACGGCCCTCCACAATTGCCTTGGCCGCCGTCACAGTTCGCATGCCCGTGGAGTCCGGACGAAGGGCGCCTGCCCTGACCTGGCAACTGCAGGGCAGCCTTCGGACCTGGCAACGGCGGCCACCACCTCCTCCTCGGTCACTAAGTCGTCCAGACCCAGGATGCGCATCTGACGGGCCTGGACACTCGGGCCTCGTCCGCGTTTAGGGACGCTCTGAGCTTTTCAGCCAGAGCGTCAGCGGACGAGCCACTGGTTTCACCGGGGATCTCCAGCAACCGAGCTCCCGTTGCGGTGACTTTAAGCCGGAGGCCCCCGGTGATCCCGAGCTCCCCGAGATCCACCGTCGCCTTTGCCTTCGCCTGTGCCGCCGCCTTGCCCTTCTTAGCCTTGGCCGCCTTTTTTGTCGGCGCCGGCTTCTCGGGGGGGGGCCACCACAGCACTGCCGGTACGGGCTGACTCTGTCGCTTCTGCTGACCCACATTTTGTGGCACCGTGCGGGAGCCAGGCCCACGCAGACAGGCCAGGTCTGCCCGGAGCTTCACATTCTCCTGTTAGAGAATCTCCGTGGTGGCCGTCAGGCTACCTCCTCCCGCAGTTTGGCCACTTCGTCGCCATCTAGCGCGGAAGAGGAGGAGGAGGCCCCGCAAAGTTTGCCTCCGCTGCCGCCATGATGGAGGCGGAATCCGCGGGTAAGGCCACGCCCCTTATCGCGGCTTCCAGCTCCTTTGCAAACCTGGCCTTACGCTCCACCTCGGAGCCGCCAGGTGCACCCGCCTCGTCGCCAGACCCGCGAGCATTCATGCCCGGGTGGCGCCCTTCCTCGGCCAGTCTCGCTGACCTCTCGGAGGTGGCAAGTCCCCCCCCCTCTTGCCTCGGATCCCACCACGTTTGCTGGTGGGGATCTTTCGGGCCGAGGCCCTTTCGTCTTCGTATGACGACACTTGGTCGCCATCCTTCCAGTAGGCCTATTACGTATCTTTCTGATATCCAGTGACTATCAAGCTTCGGTTGTACACCAAACTATGATGATAACCGAGAATGACATAATATTAGTATTACGTATCGCACTGAGTGGATATCACTTTACGGTGACTAACAGCCCGGGTACGGTGTAATGTCTTTCACGAAAGCCACTTCAAACTCAGTAGTCATCAATTTGTTGTCCACTATGCTCACATAATCGAAATAATATACTTAAGTATCGATACGAAAGCGTCTGTCAAAATGAGTTACGGTGACTATCAGCCACGGTGACAACCAATGACGTATATAAAAAAAATGCATAATACGAAACTAACCTTTTGACAGTTATTTGATGGACACTGAGCCCAGTTACTATCATTTCGAGCTGTCAACAGAGATACGTAATAGCCCTACTGGACTGCTTACGGATGAACATGTCCTTCTCTGTAGCAGTCTCGGCCCTCACGCGGCGGGAGCTCCCTGAGCCTCCTGCGCTCACATCGCTGGATGCGACGTCGGACTCCAACCCCGCATCCCTCCTCTCTTCTTCAATGCCGTTAACGGCGGTGTTTTTTTATTGTTTTTCCTTTATATCCATATTGAAACCCACAAGTATGGGGGAAATAATCATCGATCTGGGCAGAGACCCCTGTACCACAGATAGGCAGATTTTAGCATTTGTTACTCGCCAGAGGGTCTGCAAATACCCTGGTGAGGGTGAGCACTAGCGACTGATTCGTTCCATGGTCCTGTCAGCCATACATCCCCTCGCGGTGCGCCGCCGCTTGGGATTCGGGGTGACTTTTTATAAAGGTTTTCTACCTCGCGGTCCGGGCGGTTAAGCCAAGACCCTCGGTCCCTAACGAAGCCGCGAAACGTGATCCACAGCACTTCGATAATAGGATTACGAGATTGGCGGTGACAGAGGCGGACGCATCCTTCTCTGTCTGCTCGGAGGCAGGGTGAGTGCACACCGAGCCCGCCTTCACGCTATGCCCTCTTCTTTACAGAGGGACACGCAGCTGGATGGACCCCACCGATGTCAAAATAATTAGCCGCGGCAGTAACTCCCCGAGGGATAAAAGGAAATTCTCATTTCCTCTCATTCCCCGGAGAAGGATACTGCCGCGTCTAGGGTGCACGGGCCCAGCAGCTGCTCTTCCCTCCAGACGTATCGACAGCAGCCGCCAGACACACGTGGAGGACTTCTGACATCGCACCCCAAGACCCCTTGGGTTTTATTACAAGTTTCTGTGACGGATATTGTTATAGAAAAGGTCAAATAAATAAAACACATTAAAAAAAATGACAACTTATTTAACCAGTTGCCCACGCGCCCCCCTCGAATTTTAATAGGTACTTGTGTTAATTTAATATAATTTATCAACACATATATAAATCCCTTCTAATCTAGCTATGTGTTGAAAACGAATGTTCAGATACTTTTCGGCTATGAATTTAATTAAAGCTAATAAGAAGAAGGCACCAAGAAGAAGTCCGCCTTTAGTTGTGTACAAATCATTCTTCTCAAAATGTATACCGCAGATTACACTAGATTTTGATGGATTCCAAATTATTTTCATTCCTAGACTCTCTTAATATTTTTAACCAATAATTTTTCCATGCATCATTATTTTGCTGAGGGAAATCTGTAAAATTCAGAACAATACATAATAACAATAAATAGTAACATAAAAATATAAATCTCCCACCATGGACCTAATCTCCCACATTTAAAATAATTTGGAAATTGAAATAGTTGCAACACTGATTGATTTCGTGATTTAATAAAATAACTGACGAAAAAAGCGCGGGAAACTTCCAACTTGGTGGACGTGTCCTTTTTGAACTTTTCAGATAAAAATAATTTTTAACTGTAATAATATAGTATCAGTAGTCATAGTTTTAGTGTCGTAGTTTATTTATTTTTTATTTATTTAAGTTTGTGTATATTCTTCGGTAGGGGTAAGTGTTTTTAATAATAAGTATAGTTGACCATGACTGATTCGCCTGATCCGGGGGGCTTTGTCCCCCCGGTAGGCAGCTACGTTACCATTTCAAACGAATCCGGTATGGAAACCGATGGGTCTTCTACGACCAAATCTTTAAAAAGAAGTCGTGTGCATGTGTGCAAGCACTGCAACAAACGTCGTCGTACCCGCAAAGGCCACGGATCCGAATCTTCGGGTTGTGGTTGTATGGACTCGATCGTATGTGCGGAACAAAATACACCCACCACCAATGCTAACATATTACTGGTTGCTCCAGCTCCTTCAGTTCCCGCTCAAATTGGGCGAAAATTATACGAGAAATCCGACATAGCGCCATTTGTAATTCTTTAAAAAAATAATGTATTTCTGAAAATGATGGAAACACACTGCATCCCATCACATTTGGGAAGTTTTTAAAACAAAATGCCTTCCAAAATGTTATTAACGGCAGTGTGAAGAAAATCGGGCGTAATAAAATAAGTATTTCCTTTACTAATTTCCTGGACGCAAATTCGTTTATTAATCATACTAGTCTTGAGAAATATAATTATATTGCCGTTTGCCGTTTTGGACACACAAGACTCCAATGTAGGTCAAAGCCTAAATGTTATTGTGGCCTAGGACACACTGCGACACACTGCGATAGCTGTGAAACTGATCCAGAAAATGCATCTTGCTGCCTTTGTTCTGGGTACCACTTTGAGACAAATAAGTCTTGCCCAGAATTTTGTAGGCAAAAATTAATTAAAACCTATATGGCGCAAAGCGCGGTATCATATTCTGAAGCAGCAAATATCCATCCTCCAGTTTCAAAATCCTATGCAGACACACTATTATCTCCACCATCCAAAAACTTGCCCGATACTCCATCAATCTCTTTACCTAATAAAATGTCAACAAGTTATAAAAAGACTGTCTTCTTCAAACCACGTTCCCCTCCCAAATCTGTACCAGGATATAATAAAGAAGCTCACAATGCTATTATTAAAGATTTTAACATTACTCAACCATCAGGTGGTTGTGCCTTTTATAATAAACACAATAAGTATTGAAGATAAAGACAAATTTTTCACTAAACGATTTTCTTGCTACATTACACAGTCTTCTCTCTCAGTTCAACATTTCACCGTCCAACGTTGCCCCTTCTTTCAATGTACCTCAATTCACTCATAATGGATCACACATCCAAAATAATCCAGTGGCTGCCGTAGTCTAATAAACAAAAAGAGTGATATTCTAATTATATTTGTTAAATAAATATGAACCTATTGTCTTTGCTTTAGCAGAGACATGGCTCAAAGCTTATCATATTTTTAAAATCAATGGTTATTTAACCATTAGAGTGGATAGATCTGATAAGTATGGTGGAGTAGCTATACTCATCAAGAATTCTATCCCTTTTTGCATCATTACATTACCACCTCATAGTGAGGAAATTTCAATTGTAGCTATAAAAGTGTATAATACTTGTCTTTTGTTTCAATATACATTCCTCACCCTTCTTCTGTACTTCAAGAGATAAATAATCTCTTTTCTTTTCTTCCTAAGCCATTCCTAATACTGGGGGACTTTAATTGCCATCACTAATCAGGGGGTTGCTCAATTTCGAATTGTTATGGGGATGATTACTCGATATACGAGAAGGTAAAAGTACCACTGACTGTATAAGCATTCTAACATCGGATATTCGGATTTCATTTTCTAATAATCAATCCACGGTCGCGGTTTTCCTCGACATTAATTCAGCTTATGTTAATGTTGTATTATCAGTCTTACAAAATAAATTAAAAGCCCTACAAGTTCCAATGAACCTGTTGAATTTCATCATTAATATTCTGACTGAACGCTCTGTTAGCATGTTAATAGGGGATCATGAGTTATTGCATATTGTATGGAGAGGTCTCCCACAGGGTGCTCAGCCCCCTTTTATACAATATTTACACTTTAGATTTGTCCTTGCCTAATTCTGTTAAAGTTCTTCAATATGCTGATGATTTATTATTATATGCTACAAGTCAGGCTCGGAAGGACATTTGCATCGACATCTAAAAGCGCGTCTCTTGTATTCACCCGGAAGAGAAACATTCCCGGTGTAAATCTTTACTATAAATATACACCTATTCCAGTCAAAGACAATTTCCGATATTTGGGTGTATTTTAGATTCAAAATTAAGCAGTGGTCCCCATTGCGATTTTATTGTTAATAAATGCGAAAATCATTTAAACATGATTAGATACCTGTCAGGTGTATGATGGGGTGCACATCCTTTTTCTTTAAAATTAATCTACAATGCTATAATCAGAAGCACATTAGATTATGGAACATTTATTCTTGAACCGGGTAGTGTTATGGCTTTTAAAAAATTGTAAATATCTTAGAAGACAGTTCCTTTCTGATAAATATTTGTTCCGAATTATTCAGTTCACAACCCATCCTCTCATTTTTAAACTAGATACTTTAGTGACGCTGATTGATTCTTCAGATTACTGGTCCCATAAACCTGCTCCTTGTCTAGTTATAAGCTATAAAAAATACCTTTCTCTATCTTCGCCAATTCACCGTTCCAACAAACTCCCCCTAATTAGCAGCAGTTATGATAGTTTACATTTCAACACCAACATAAAATTTCACTGTACTAGTAAATCTGACAAGTTTCAACAATTTTCTGGCCGAACACTCTGAATATCATCACATTTTTACGGGTGCTTCGAAGCGTTCTCCATCGGGTTGTGTAGGCATTGGCACGTACCACTCGCAATACAACATCGTTCAAAGAATAAAACTTCCTCCGGAGACTTCCGTTTTTACAGGAGAATGTTTTGTGTACGTTACCCCAGCAGGAAAGTGTCTCCTAGAGTTATATGAGTGGAACGTGTAATTAGTGCCTTATCTGCTATGAATGTGCCCCCACATAAAAAATGTGTGCCCCTGTCGTTTTGGAAAAAAACGGAAAAAACGATTCCTGCTGGGGTAACGATTTTCCAGCAGGAAAATTCTAAACGAACGATCGGAGAGAGAAATATTGTGCATGACCTTGTAGCTTATGTTAGTGCCACAATGTGCCCCTAAAAATAAAATGTGTGCCCCTTCAGGTTTTCAAGATATTGCGTTTCCTGCTGGAGTAACGTTTTGCAGAATTGTATATCTCTGAAACCATTGCATGTGCCCCTGTAGAATAGAAACATACACGAGTAGCTCTTAATGTGTGCTCCTTAGTGCCCCAATTAGATTTAAGAAAATATTTATAATTTCCAAGTTATCGCGGTTTTATGAAAACTCGAAAAAACATCGCAGCGCCTAAACGAGATAAGGTATAAGCTCGCTGAAAACTGTATTTGGTCCGTCTTGACACTAATAATAACCATACAAAGTTTCAAAACTGTTCATGCATGCGTTTTTGAATTATCTTGTTATAAGTCAAAACGATGGTGACAAAACGTGTGTTGCCCTTGCCCTGACAACCCTTTTTTTTTTTTTTTTTTTTTTCGGATGGGAAATCATCAAATGACTTCTCCCGCTCTGGGCGGAGCAGGAGGGAGTGTCAGACTTTTACTGACTAAAACCCATCCATGTTCCTTCATCGCCCTTTGTGTTCCGGGGCCACGGTATCTCTTTCGAATAGTCCCGCAACCCCGGCAGGCATCGGTCCTTTCGGACCCCTTCCTTTTTGCTGACTCTCTTTGAGGCGCGCGTGGAACACAAACGCGCCGTCGACACGGCCTGTCGTCATGAGACGGACGGACGGCGAGCTAGCCCATAGCCCACCGTCCACAGGCCCGCGCCTACGGTGGCCGGGGGCCACGTGGTGGCCCCCGACGCCCGGGGCGTCTCCCGCGGCGGCCGGGACGCTGTGAGGTTCTCTCCCTCTCACGTTCCGCCACCTCCTTCTCTAGCATTACTGCTTCGCAGAAGGAGGTGACGGCGTCCCATTCCGTCTCGCTCCGGACCATGGCTTGCACCAGGGCCGGACGCGAGAGGTCGCCGCCGCCAATCGCCGCTTCGAGGACACGGCGGTGCTCCGCCCACGCGGGGCACACCTCCACCGTGTGCTCCACCGTGTCCTCCGGTCGATCCTCGCAGTGGAAACACCCGGGCGTTTCCTCCCGCCCGATTCGGTGCAGGAACCTCCCGAAAACACCGTGTCCGGTGAGGACCTGCGTCAGGCGGAAGGTGAGGACGCCGTGGCGTCTCTCAAGCCACTCCTCAAAGAGGGGACTTACCGCCACTATTGTGGCGTGCCCTGCACGGGGTTGCGACAGTCGCTCTCTCCATGTCGCCATGAGATCACGCCGGAAGTCTGTCCGCTGAGCGACAATTTGTCGCGGCAGCGGAGTTTCCCCCCGGCGTAGCACCTCCGCGCGCCATTCATGTAGGCGCGCGAGGACTATCGCCTCCAGATCCCATGGCGGCAATCCGGCAAGGAGGCACGCCGCCTCACGGGAGATCGTGCGGTACCCACGGGCCAGCCTTACGGCTACCACCTTTTGGGGCGCGTTCAGGTAGTGGGCTGCACGCAGCCTCAAGGAACGCGCCCACACCGGGGCCCCGTAAAGGGCCATGGACCGCACGACTCCCGCGTAGAGCCTCCGGCAGGAGGCGTTTGGCCCCCCAAGGTTGGGCAGGAGCCGCCTGAAGGCAGCCCCGGTCCGTTCCAGTTTGGGGGCCAAACGTCGGAAATGCTCCACGAAGTTCCATCGGCTGTCGAGGACGAGTCCCAGGTACTTCAGCGTCGACTCGACGCCGATGGATACCCCTCCTACCGTCAGTGAGGATCCCGGAGGTGGCGCATTCCGAGGCCCATGAAAGCACATGGCCTCGGACTTGTGCAATGCCACCTCGAGACCCAGTTGCCGGATCCTCTCGACGACTATCGCAACCCCGCGTGTCATTATTTCGGCCGCCGCCTCGTGCGACCCCCCTTGTGCCAGCACCAGCGTGTCGTCTGCATAGCAGACCACGCTGACGCCGCTAGGGAGGTCGGCGCGCAGCACCCAGTCGTAGCCGATGTTCCACAAGGAAGGCCCTAGGACCGATCCCTGTGGAACACCGCACGACATCTCTCGCCGGTTCCATTCTCCGCTGCGACCGGGGTAGATAACAGCTCTATCCGTTAGGTAGTCCCCGACCACACGACGAAGGTAGGTCGGCACCCGGTGATACCGTAGTGCCTCCCTAATGCAGCTCCAGGGCATGGAGTTGAAGGCGTTGGCGATGTCAAGAGACACCGCCAAGACTACCCCCCCCCCCGGGACACTGCATCCCCCGTCGTGAGGGCTCTCCCGCGCATGATGGCGTCCACCGTAGAGCGCCCCTTGCGGAAACCAAACTGGTGTTCCGCAAGATCCGGCCCCGTCCCCGCAAGGTGCTCGGCGAGGCGGTTTGCAATGACTCTTTCAAAGAGCTTGCCCACCTCGTCGAGCAACACTATGGGCCGGTATGCGGACGGAGAGTCCGCAGGGCGCCCCGGCTTCCGAATGAGGACCAGCTTCCCCGTCTTCCAACGAAGTGGGAACTGGCCTCTCTCCAAGCATGCGCTTAGGAGCCCCTCCAGTCGGGGCCCGAGAGCCTCCGAGGCCAGGACCCAGGCTTTGCCAGGCAAGCCGTCGGGTCCCGGGGCGGTATTTTTGGCACTGAGCCTGCGTACCGCCACTCTCAGGTCTACCCCAGTCACTACCGGAGTGTCGTCGTCGTCGTCCTGGTGACCCGCTTCCAGCACCGCAGGCGGCGGAGCCATAGGCGGGGGGGGATGTTCCCCCCGCGTAGGGAACAGAGTGCTCACTACGTCCTCCACGAGCTCAGGCCGGAGACTCTGCGTCAGTGGGGGGGCCCAGGTGCGGAGTTTATCCCGCACCATCTTGTAAGGGCGCCCCCACGGATCTCTGTCGAGAGTCCCCAGCAATTCCTCGCGGGCCTGATCCCTGGCCCGCAGGACCGCTTCGCGGAGGGCGGTCTTCGCCGCTCTGTACCCCTCATATAGCTCCGCCTCAATGGCTGCCGCATCCGATGGGCGGATGCGGAGCCTGCGATGCCTGGCGTACAGGTGCCGCGCAGCCACGCACGCCTCACGCAGAGACGTCAGCTCTCGCGACCACCAGTACACCTGACGTCGGGCGCTTCCTGGCCGGACTCGGGGCATTGCCACGTCACATATGTCGGACATGGCCTCCTGGAACCACCCTGCCTCATTATTAATGTCGGCAGGCCTGTCTGGTGATGTCACCCAGGCCTGCACGATCGAGGCTTCCAGGAGGAGCTCCCGGTCCAGCTGCTTCAGCGCCCAGCGCGGACCACTCGGGGCCTGTTGGACCGGCGCGCTTGAGGTCTGGGTGGAGACGTCAAACCGGATATACCGGTGGTCGGAATAGGTCTCCACCCCCTCCATGACACGCCAGTCAACGACACGTGGCGACAGAGCGGGGCTAGCGAACGAAATGTCCACCACCGACTCACCCCGCATCCGCACGCACGTGGGGACAGAACCCCGATTTAGGACGACCAGGCCCTTCTCCAGAGCCCAGTCCTCCACCATCCTTCCCCGCACATCTGTGCAACGAGAACCCCAAGCCAAGTTCTTGGCATTGAAGTCCCCGAGGACAAGCACGGGGAGGGAATGGTTCCCGACGACGACACTCAACTCTGCGAGAGAGTTGTGGAACTCGGCGAGAGTTCGGCTCGGGGAAAAGTAGACTCCCACCACTACAATCTCTCCGAACCGTGCTGCTACGCACCCCCGACCCCTCCTGACACCTTCAAGGGTCGGGGTACCGGCGGCGGCCGACGACACTATGGTCACTGAGCCGCTAAGGTCCGCCGCCCAGTCTTCCCTGGGCTGGACGAAATACGGCTCAGCGACCACAGCGATGTGTATCGACCACTGCGCCATGCTCTGGAGCAACAGATCCTGAGCGCAGGCGCAGTGGTTGATGTTCGCTTGGAGGAAGCGTAATGGGGCCGTTATTGGCACTCCATTACCGCTTCCTCCTCCCTGGCCCCCTGTGAGGGCCCCTCTACGGCAGCGGCAGAGGCAGCGGCGGCAGTTGCGGCTGCGGCGGTGGTGACGGTGGCGGTGGCGGCGGAGGGCCTTCCCTTGCCTCTGGTGGCCTTGGTGGGCGGAGCGCAGGCCTTGCTCCCAGCCCGGTGATCGGCCGGCTTGCCAGCCGCCGCACAGGCACCGCAGTGCGGCGTGGCACAGCAAGCCGCGGACACGTGACCGGGCTGACTGCAGCGGAAACAGAGGCCGCTGCGATCAACCTCCGAGGCGCACTGTACTGACACGTGGTGCCCCACGTGACAGCGATAACACCTCAGAGGTCTGGGCTCCAGCAGCTTCACCTGTGCTGAGACCCAGCCCACCAATAGCCTTCGGCCCTCCACTATCGTTTTGGCCGCCGTCACGGGGCAGCATACCGTAACGGTATGCATACCTGTGAGGTCCGGACGTAGGGCGCCTGCCCTGACCTGCTCAGCAGGACACCCACCGGACCTGGCGACGGCGGCCACCACCTCCTCCTTGGTCACGGAGTCGTCCAGACCCAGGATGCGCAGATCTGCGCATCTGACGGGCCTGGACACTCGGGCGTCGTCCGCGTTCAAGGACGCTCTGAGCTTTTCAGCTAGAGCGTCGGCGGACGACCCACTGGTTTCTCCGGGGATCTCCAGCATACGAGCCCGCGTCGCGGTGACTTTAAGCCGGAGGCCCCCGGTGATCCCGAGCTCTCCGAGATCCACAGTCTCTTTCGCCTTCGCCAGCAAGTCGCGGTATGACACGCCCCTCTTTTCCGCCTCCGGCTGTAGTGTAATCACTACAGCCGCGGTCTTCGGGGCGCGGAGTCTAGCCGCGATCTTGCGCGCCCTATGCTGGCGCTGCCGCTCCTCATTCCGGGCCTTTTTGGCCGCCTTTCGCCCCTTCCGCTTCTCCCCGACCACCTGCCATCCGGCTTCAGCCGCGGGAGGTGTAGGGGCCTGGGGGAGCGGTGGCGGCGGCGGCGGCTGTCGTGCCGCAGGCGCTGTCCCACCCGCCGCTGGCACTGGCGCTGTCACAGTCCTCGCCTGTGCAGCCGCCTTGCCTTTCTTCTTGGCCGTCTTCTTAGCCGGCGCCGGGTTCACCGGAGTCGGCTCTTTGGGGGGGGCGGCCACAGCCCCGCTGGAGGGCTGACTAGACGGCCCCGATCCAGGTGCGGCAGCCGCAACAGCCGCGTACGACACCGTGCTCGGCATCGTGGTTGGGGCCGCGGCTGCCCTGTTTGCACCCTGGGCGGGGCGCAGAACAATTCCCTCCAGGACGGAAAACCGCGCCTGGAAAGAAGCTAGCTCCTGGCGAACCAGGCTTAGGACCTGGTTCTCCACCGGCACGGGCTGGGCTTGTCGCTGTTGCTGCTGCCGCTGCTGCTGGTGGCCCCTATTTGGAGGCGCCGCGCGAGAGCCAGCCTCACGCAGACTGGCCAGGTCTGCGTGGAGCTTGGCGTTCTCCTTTCGGAGATCCTCCGTAGCGGCCGTCAGGCGGGCCACCTCTGCCCGCAGCTTGGCCAACTCCTCTCCACCTATCGGAGGAGGAGGAGGAAGTGGTGAAGGCCCTGCGAAGTTGGCCTCTGCTGCCGCCAGGATGGAGGCGGAAGCCGCGGGTATGGCCTTGAGTTTTGAAGATGTCTTCACCTTCAAGGCCACGCCCCTTATCGCGGCTTCCACCGCCTTTGCAAACCTGGTCTTACGCTCCGCCTCGGAGCCGCCAGGTGCGCCCGCCTCGTCGCCTGACCCGGGAGCAATGTTGCCCGGGTGGCGCCCCTCCTCGGCCAGCTTTGCTGACCTTTCTGACCTCACGGAGGCAGAGAGCCCCCTCCCCTTGCCCCGGATCCCACCACGCTTGTTGGTGGGGATCTTACGGGCCGAGGCCTCCTCCTCTCCGGATGACGACCCCCGGTCGCCATCCCGCCTGGGCCGCTTGCGGAAGAACTTGCCGTTCTCCGCAGCAGTCCCGGCCCTCACGCGGCGGGAGCTCTCTGAGCCTCCCGCGCTCGCATCGCTGGATACGAGGTCGGACTCCGACCCCGCATCCCTCCTCTCCTCTTCCTTGCCGTTGCCGGCGGTGTTGTTGGGTTTTTTTATTGGCTTTTCCATATTGTTCCCACGAGTATGGGGGAAGTATTCTCAATCTAGGCAGAGACCCCTGTACCTAGAAGGGCAGATTTTGAGAATTTATTACTCGCCAGGGGGTCTGCAGGTACCCTGGCGAGGGTGAGCACTAGCGACTGATTCGTTCCATGGGAACACCCGTCAGCCATACATCCCCTCGCGGTGCGCCGCCGCTTGGGATTCGGGGTAACTTTTTATAGAGGTTTTCTACCTCGCAGTCCGGGCGGTTAAGCCAAGACCCTCGGTCCCTATCGAAGCCGCGAGACGTGATCCACAGCACTTCGACAATAGGATTACGAGACTGACGGTGACAAAGAAGGACGCATCCTACTCTGTCTGCTCGGAGGCAGGGTGAGTGCACACCGAGCCCGCCCTCACTCCTCTGCTATGCCCTCTGCTGTACAGAGGGTCACGCAGAGGAACGCACCGGTGGTCCTGGCAGGACCCCACCCATGTCAGAATAATTAGCCGCGGCAGTAACTCTCCCCGAGGGATAAAAGGAAATTCTCATTTCCTCTCATTCCCCGGAGAAGGATACTGCCGCGCCCAGGGTGCACCGGCCCAGCAGCTGCTCTTCCCTCCAGACGTATCGAGAGGGACCAGCAACCGCCAGACACACGTGGAGGACTTCTGACATCGCACCCCGCCCTGACAACCCTGAGATTGTCAACTGGCTGTGACACCGTAAACCGGTTTTTTCCACTCTCGCCGCGTACGCGACAAGCAGCCAGTGGTCACGCACACCTGCTCCGCGTGCTTGTTGTAGTGCAACCGATTCGCGCGGTTGTATGAAGCTTATACTCTGTTCCGTTTACTTACTCATGTGCCGATGGCATACCGTATTCCTTATTTAAATGACGACGTTCTCAGTCTGATTGTCAGGTCGAGGATCGATTTTTTCAAGGTCAAAGTCATTGCTAGACCTGAACTTAGAGGGTTGTATTGATGGTTTTGATGCTTATAATTCTGTAACTACATACGTCTTACAACCGCGAACAATATTTTAATCAACATACACTCTAGCACTGGCCTGCAAATTGCAAAAAAACGTAAGAAAATTTGAATTTCACGGGCTACCCTGGAGCATCAGAACAGATATGTTGTGAGCGCGCAATCGTGAAGACTCGAAAACGCGCCAATAGGCTCGTTTTGCCTTTATTCTGCGTCACTGCGTGTATGTGAGCTGGCGCTGCCCCACAGCACACGTTTTTCGGTGGTTTTGTAGGTGTTTACCATATCTGTTTATTAGAATATCATTGAGCTAAGGATAATGTTGTATTAGCAGTCTTACAAAATAAATTAAAAGCCTTACAAGCTCCAATGAACTTGTTGAATTTCATATTTCACATTAATAACCTGACTGAACGCTCTGTTAATTAACATGTTAATAGGGGCTCATGATGAGGTATCGCATATTGTATGGAGAGGTCTCCCACAGCTTACATTTCAACCCCAACATAAAATTTCACTGTAATAGTAAATCTGACCCCGTTTGTCATTTAAGTTTCAACAATTTTCTGGCCGAACACACAGGGACACAGGGATTGGCACGTACCACTCGCAATACAACATCGTTCAAAAAATAAAACTTCCTCCGGAGACTTCCGTTTTTACAGGAGAATGTTTTGACATTTTGAAAGCCATTGAATATAGTCGGGTCTATTTATGCTCAAAAAAGTTATAATTTTTTCAGATTGTCAAAGTGCTCTTCTACCCATCAACAAATCTTCACTGACACAAATTCCAGTTACCCATAATTTACAATAAGAGAATTTGCGTACAGAACCTTTTCTGAGGGCAATACCTTGCAATTTGCATGGGTTCCAGCCCATGCTGGAATCTAGGGTAATGAAGTGGCGAATTCTCTCGCCGGTGAAGCAGTACAGTGCTTTGGACACCTGGTAGGTGGCCTGGGAAATCAGCAGTAGACAAAAGGGTCGTTATTTTTCTTTGATCCACCCCGACGTTTCGGAAAAACCGTGGTTTGGCAGGGCTAAGTTTGGCAAGTTGGAGACCTCTGTTCTCATAGGGCACGCCACAATAGTGGCGATAAGTCCCCTCTTTGAGGAGTAGCTTGAGAGACGCCACGGCGTCCTCTCCTTCCGCCTGACGCAGGTCCTCACCGGACACGGTTGTTTCGGGAGGTTCCTGCACCGAATCGGGCGAGAGGAAACGCCCGGGTGCTTCCACTGCGAGGATCGACCGGAGGACACGGTGGAGCACACGGTGGAGGTGTGCCCCGCGTGGGCGGAGCACCGCCGTGTCCTCGAAGCGGCGATTGGCGGCGGCGACCTCTCGCGTCCGGCCCTGTTGCAAGCCATGGTCCGGAGCGAGACGGAATGGGACGCCGTCACCTCCTTCTGCGAAGCAGTAATGCTAGAGAAGGAGGTGGCGGAACGTGAGAGGGAGAGAACCTCACAGCGTCCCGGCCGCCGCGGGATACGCCCCGGGGCGTCGGAGACCACCACGTGGCCCCCGGCCACCATAGGCGCGGGCCTGTGGGCTATGGGCTAGCTCGCCGTCCGTCCGTCTCATGACGACAGGCCGTGTCGACGGCGCGTCCGTGTTCCACGTGCGCCTCAAAGAGAGTCAGCAAAAGGAAGGGGTCCGCAAGGACCGATGGCTGCCGGGGTTGCGGGACTGTTCGAAAGAGATACCGTGACTCCGGAACACAAAGGGCGATGCAGGAACATGGATGGGTTTTAGTCAGTAAAAGTCTGACAATCCCTCCTGCTCCGCCCAGTGCGGGAGAAGTCATATGATGATTTCCCATCCGAAAAAAAAAAAAAGACCTCTGTTCTTACTATGAGACTCGGTCACGTTTGCTTTCCAGCCTCCAGCTCATCTTGCCAAACTTAAAATTATAAATGATCCCAGTTGTTCGTGTGGCACAGATGTGGGCGACTTGAACTATATACTTTTCTCTGTCCTCTATATGACCGTTCTTCTTTTCTCAGTGATCTCTTGTCTCTCCGTATTCCTTTTCCTACTTCAGTTCTTTCTTTATTTTGTACAAATAGTTTACCTGTATATAAATTGTATAGCTTCATTTATTACCATTACTTAATTTTTAGGGATTGAAATGAAATAACTATCTGAAGTTAACAAAAGTAATCTATTAAAACGCAAAAGTAATAAATTTACGTTACAAAAATTAATCATGTGAACAGAAATCAAGTAACAGTTAGTGAGTGCGCGCGCCGGATGCGGGAATGAGCCCGAATGAGCCCCTGGCCACGCTACACGTTGGCTAATATTAAACAAACACAAACCTTGCAAAGCCAAAAAAAAAAAAGTGCTCATTGTTTCTAATTTGTCAAACATTCAAAAACGTAGTACAAAGACATGATAACTAACTATTTGTGTGACAATTGTAAGGCATTAATGTTGCAGACATGTGGTTTCAAACGTCCAAGTCTGAGATCCATAAGTCAAAATGGGAAGAATGCAATACCTACATGGGAATGTTTTTTTCGCTTGAGTGCCAAAGGAAGGTTTCATTACCTTCTATGTAGCAAACAAGTAAACATTGTTGGTATACAATTATTATCAGTCAAATAAAGCCAAAACTTTTTTTGTTTTTTTTTTTTTTTTTTAATTTAAAGTTCTCCGCCTCTAAAAAAACATCCTATTAAATTATGTAAGTATTGACTTATGCCAAAAAGCTAGATGCAAAAGCGAGCGGAGCGAGCTAATTGTATCCTGCGGTCCTGCCTGGGCTAAGTTACAGGAACTTGGGGGCCCTCTTGGGTCGCGGGGCCCTGGGCACGTGCCCCGTATGCCCTTATAGTAAAGACGGTATTGTTTGCAGGTCAGTGACAGACAGTTTAACACGTAAATGTAGTTATGGAATTATAATCATTAGAATCATGAATACAACCCTCGACGCTCATTTGACCGCATTCAATATTATTTCATGAAAAAGTCATTCAATAGGGATAATAACTTAATTAACCAAAAAATCTCTCAAAAGAGTAGGTAAGTTTTTTCGCTATTCCTCATAGTTCAAAAATGACCACACACACCCACTTGAAAAAAAAAAGTACTTTCTTTCACAGATCTGCTGAACAGAAGTAAAATACAAACTTTTGCCCAATGATTTAGTGGACTGTTTTATTAGATAAAATATAGATTTCATTTATTTTTGTAATCATTTTTGATAACAAAATCATTTCCTTCAATTTCAATTTTATCATACATCCATTTCCTGTTCACTCTGAAACAAAAAACTGAATGTTACTGTACTGTTATAGCACTTTTTTATTGAAGAAACAATCATTACATCTGTCTGCATAATTTACTTTAAATAACCCTTAACCACTGACATGGCATTTCATTACACTCACACTGACGTATGAACTCATTCGTCAATTTTTTTAAAGACCCCTCAGACAGTCATTAATCGTAATTTGAGGCTTTATTCACTTCTAAGTGATAGAACATTTCAAAATAAATAAAACATAAAAATACTCATAAACAAAAATATTTAGTAACCAACATTCATAGTGGTATTGAAATAATGACAAAAAATATATTAAAAAAAAACTATGTTCTACAGGAACTTTTTCTTTTCATTTTTATACTTTTAGTAAGAAAGGTTTTATGAGATCAAAATCATATTAGCAGCCAATCAATTATTTAAGCACTTTTTTACGACAGTTATTACAGGTTGGTTTTGAACACTGCAAACAGACCGGCTGATCGCACATCATACACCCGTAATGGGTTCTAAGTCGTTTCTACTTGAAACACATACAACAATTTTTAACAAAAAAAAAAAAATAAGAAACACATGTTTTTTTATAACAATTTTTTGTAGAAGGTCCAGGCGAAGTATTACACCACTTACGATTCATTTTCACTACAAACAAAAAAGAACAGAACAAAAACAACTTAAAAAAAGTTACATTAACACTGACCATACGAATGTCGTACGTCAAATGGTCGAACTCACCTGTTTAGAAGTGCGCCACACATCCGCTCTCCCCTAAACGACTAGGAACGACGAACACGAATTCCCGCGCAAAACAAAATTATGAACGAATAACAGTTTCCACAACGAATGTCATTCATACGGAGAGGTTAAGGGATAAATGTGCAGCAATAATAATTCTAAATTGTTCAATAAGTTCCCTCTCATTGAGAGGAGGGTGTGTCCCAGCAGTGGGAACATTATAGGCTGATGATGAAAGCTTCTGCACGCAAAAGTCATAGTTGTGGCCGCAATGTTTGCAAGGTCCCTAAATTTTTTAACTTTTATTTTCCTTGCTCAAGAGGTACATTATGATAAAACAACAATGTATTACTATTCAACTAATCATTTATTTACAATAGGTACTTCTTTAAATATAAGGTACTACCTCTATTACAAGAACAAATGGACATTTACATATGTGTCAGTCATGGTACACCTTTTATTTGAACAAGTGATTGTTACTGTATTTTTTTTAATTTTGGTCAGAGGGTTGTTGGGCCTGTTTATTATATAAAAAGGAACAAGTTAAGAAACAGGGTATACATCATTTTACCTGCACTCGTGGCCACACTTGCTAGAATTGCACTTTGTGCATGGAAAGTGGCATCCTGGGCAGGTTTCATCCAGACAGTCACACAAATCTTTTCCAGTGGCTGCTAGTTGGCCACGTTCATTGTATATATTTTTACTTTTTCGGCTGAAATAGGTTGTAAAACCATGGTTTTAGCTAAAATCTAAATGAATCGCTTACTTCATATAATAACTTAGATACTTACTTCATAAAATAACTCTTACGATTTAGCTTCCGTCTTTCCCGAGCTGACGTTTCAGGATCAAAGTTATCTAAGAAATTCATTTTGTTTCTGAAGTTCTTCGTCAATCGAGACGTGATGTTCTTTGGTAAATAAATAGGTTTAAAGTCTTCTTAGTGTTAAATTTTGTGTGATTACAAAGAAGCTACAACAGGGAATGTGCTAAGAAAAAATAGCTGATCTCTCTCGTATCTTCACCCACACGTCAAGCTCGTCAATTCGCAGTAATGCACAGTGAGTCAGTAAGTAAATACTTCGCTGTTCGTAACTTCCCAATAGTTTGTTTATCCACTGTTTAGCACATCAAATTTGATCAAAATATATGTCGATTTTACCTGAAATCTGACAGAAGATCTATCAAACAATTGTTTTTTTTTTTTTTAGAAAAGCTACCAAGGCTTTTAAGTCAGTTTTTTTTTAAGAATTTAATAAGTATCCTCTGTGACACTTACCCATTGAGTTATGAAAAACTAAGCCAGTGCACTTACCCTTGAGGTAGCCAGCAGGTAGGTACTAGGTATATAGAGGTTTGTAAATAATAAGAACTCGATGAATATGAGTACACATAAATTCATTGCCTAAACTTCCGTGGCCATCTCACGACTTAAATGCAGGGGTAAAAATGTGGTAGGGAACACTGTCCTGTACTCCTGAACTGCCTCCAAGGCGACGATGTTCGAGATGGTCCCGTCTCAGACTTTGCCCGCAACCAACGGATCCAGTTCCTGGTTCTGTTTCGAGTAGGTTATTTCAGCGCAGCCCGCGTAGCCCACAGATTACTAATATGTAGCAAGGCGTAGCCGTAGGGTAGGCGTGCTCCTCCAAGTCGGAACCACGACGTGGCGAAAGGGCTCTAAGGTAGACTAGAAAAGCTCAAAAGAATAGTAATACAGAGGACGTGCTAAGCAAAATTATCAATGTAACCCTTATATGTTCATTTAATCGAATTCAATGACTATTTGATGAAATAGTAATTCATTGGGGTTAAATGAACTAATAAGGTTCTAAGTGTTGATGATTTTAATAATTTTAACTGATTAAAGCCATATTTGTTACGGTCGCCAATCATATTTTAATCTACATACAGCCTGACACTGATCAGCAAATTGCGAAAAACGTAAGAAATTTTGGATTCCGCAGCCCACCTACCTGCGCGTTTCGTATTCACTGTTTTCTTTTTTATTTATTTAAATTGTTGTTGTTTTACAAAACGATTAGCGTCTAGTTAATGTTAACCTTCTATGTTGGTCGAGGCAACGCACCAAAGTGCACCAGGCAAGCTCGCCGGCGGCGCGGTCGTTCTGATGCAGTTTTTGTGCACATTGCCGCAGTTTTACGTTTGCGCAAGGTTTTCTTTTTTCGGTATTAAAAAAAAATAGTTTCCAAAAACTCTGTAGATGGCGTTGAGCTGACTACGTTAACAAAGCCAAAACGCTTGAAAAAAAAACACTGCATCTCGTCACATACGCTTGTTGACTGACACTTTCGTTTGCCTACGCTTCCGATTCTATCCTAGTTTTCTTGCGCTTCGTTAAAATCAGTTTTTTACGTTCCGTTCCTTACAGTAACTTACCAAGTTCAGCGCCATCTATCCAACGACCAGGGAAGAGTTTAAAAAGAAAATCCCTCATTGTGTAGCGGAAACTGTGATATACATGGCACTAATAAGTACTAATGTAGGCCAGTGATGGCTGATGATGGGCGTTTATTGGCGATGCAAAGATTATTCGAGCGCCTCTAGCGGCGAAATTTAGAAGTTGTTTAAGAACGACACTTTGCTTGTTTCCAAAAGACAAAACTAAGAAGAAAAAATGAATAGACAAGCCGATTTCACTTTTTTTGGATTGGATCCTTATTTTGTTGATATTTTAAAGTTGGTGGTCTTAAAAATTTCGGTCCACCGATTATTCACATTGATTTTATGTCATCATCATTTCAGCCAAAAGACGTTCACTGCTGGACATAGGCTTCCCCTAAGTATCGCCACATTGACCGGTCCCGTGCGAGTCGCATCCAGCGGATTCCCGCAACCTTCACCAGGTCATCGGTCCACCTAGTGGGAGGCCTTCCAACGCAACGTCTTCCGGTTCGCGGTCGCCACTCCAGAACTTTTCGGCCCCATCGGCCATCCGTTGTGCGAGCAATGTGCCCTGCCCACTGCCACTGATTTTTTGTAGTTATGTAAAATTATAAAAGCGTAACAAGGGAACCTTAGGAATCTGAAGGGAAGATTTATCAAGACATAAACAAATTTCCAAAATATGATTTTCGTCGAACCTTATGAATCTGAAGGGAAGATTGATCAAGACATAAACAAATTTCCAAAATATGATTTTCGTCGTAAGAAAACTTCTTAAAGCTAAATCTTTTCCTATTTCAGAATAAACAAAATAATCACATTCTGTAATACCTGACAATAACATAAGTACCTACATAATTGCATTTGAAAATAATGCTAATTTTTTAAATTTTATTTTGATTTGATATAAAATAGGAATTGCATTAATTTCTAAATGTTCATCTTCCTCTGCAGTAACATCGACTATTGACATTAATATCCTGACTGAACGCTCTGTTAATTAACATGTTAATAGGGGATCATGAGGTATCGCATATTGTATGGAGAGGTCTCCCACAGCTTACATTTCAACCCCAACATAAAATTTCACTGTAATAGTAAATCACAACATACAACCTAGCACCGGCCTGCAAATTGCAAAAAACGTTGGAAAATTGTTACAATATCAAGCATGTAGCGAGGTAATTTATTTTTAAGTTCGTTATCATGAAATAGTTTAAGTAAAGGTGATGGTTTTCTTTCTTGGAGATGGATTTGAAGGTCATTAAAAACAATTATTGGCACATACCTACAAATTCAAAGTTGCTGGCGCTGCGTACATTTCGTGTACAATATTTATGAAGACAAATTAAAGAAAATTAAGATCCAGGTTTTCATTAGAAACGTAATAGTGTGTGAAAACCACTATCATTTTAGCTATAAGCAAATGCATTTTTAATCTAATGATTTTTCCTTCGATCTACTGCTAAAACTTTTATTTTTCTACTGTTTTCTTCAGATTCCATCTGGCAACACTGTATTCAGCATTGTTCGTCTTCGTTCACACTTCACACACACATATTACTATAATCCAGCGTTGTTCTTGATACGGCAATTGCCGTAATATACGGCATTCAGGCATCCTAGGCTTCATAAATACGGTATACGGCAGCTCTTTGATTACCGTATTAAAATATACGGTAATTGATTAAAGTAAACAAAAAATATATATTTCTTAGAATGGAACGCACCAACTTGTTGACTTTATATAAAGTAGAAGCGCCAAGAAAAGAAACGGCAACAGAATTCAACCAACAACCAAATGCAACCTTATCTTAAAGAATTTAATGTCTAAAATCTTTAGTTCCTCATTCTGGTAGGTTCTAGGATGGTGGGAATCGGATTCCTGGAATCCCCGGAATAATTGTTATTGTACTGGTACATAAATAATATGATTCTCTCATTCTCTCATTGCTTCTTTGTTTATTAAAACAATTAATTATTTTATTAGAAAAATAAATCTTCGTACCTAAAATAGGTTTCACTGATATATCGTAACATACAGTGTATGTTACGATTTATCAGTGAAACCTATTTTAGGTACGAAGATTTCTTTATGTTTTAGTTGAAAATGACTGTGATGAATAAAATAATTGAGTTTAAAAGTAGTACACGCATAGTACATAGGTATATAATTTGTATTTTTTTATTATCTAAACCGTTCAAATAAACATTTTGTACTATACGGCATTTTTTTTAGTTTTCTTTAAAAATCCGGCAATTTTAGAATTGAAAATACGGCAACCCTAAATCTGTCAGGAACAACACTGCTATACTCTTTGATGACAGTCTTTGACAGTTGACACTGACACACACACAGTCACAGTCACACATTACATTGTTGACTGTTGGTTATTTTTGGTTAACTCGATAACACAAGTTAGTGTTTATTATCAACTTTCGTTTCAATTGCTGAGAATTTCAAATCATAATGGCTGACACAAGCAATAAGGAATCATCCGTAACCAAAGTTCCTATGATCTACGTTTGTGGAGGTAAAGCAATTTGTTTGTTTTCTTTACTTTTTGAATTCAGTTTTTTTGGTTCATAAAATAACAGATCATAATGTTAGATGTAAATCTATACAGGTAAAATAATTTGTTATTATATGTTAAAACCTATAGTTAATCTATTTACGTGAAGTGTATAGATAGAATGCTTTAATTTTCGTTCCCATTTTCATTTGATTTTAAGTTTAACATTTTGTTTTCAGAATGCCATCGAGAGAACGAAATTAAACCAAGAGATCCCATAAGATGCAGAGAATGTGGTTACAGAATAATGTACAAGAAAAGAACAAAAAGATGTATCCTTTTACGAACTTTTATTTTAAATTCTCATTTTATTTGTGCTAATGTCAATGGATAATGTATTTAGTTTTTGGTTATTGGGTTGCTTTTTTGTTTGTGGTTCCTGAAACTTCTTCCTTCATTTGCATTATATATATTTAATTTTTGCAATGGTTTAATAGTGACAGGATACAACTTGTTTTGTGATTTGCAATAATATTCATAAATGTTTGGTTCGATAAAACTCTTACTTATAACCAATTTTATGCTTTGCTTGGTATGTGTATGGTTTGCCACTTCATTATGTGCATCAAAATAACTATCACATTTTGATAGCTAGCTAGCCTGTATAGCTATACTGTTATAAGGTAAGTACCTATTTCTGATACTATTCACACTTTATTTTTACTTATATTTTTTTTTGGGGTTTCATGAACTAACAAATTATTATTTTTATTTTAAACAGCATAGGTACATAGTCATCAGCATCACATGCCTTTCGCAAGCATGCCATTTAACTCAAGCCATGGCTGCTCCCATCTAGCTGCTATCAGGCACCTTTCTTATTAATTCTTTTTTGTATTGCATGCAAATATTGTGTATTGTGCATTCTGTTTGTTGGTGATTTTTTGGGTGTATTATTAGGTACAACTATACCTTACCTTTTATGCAAGGCTTTATGTTTTTTTTTTTGGCATAGAACTAACGAACGATTTAGCAAAATGTAATGACAAAAAAATCACTCTTTATTGCCAAAATTAGTAAATGATCACCAAAATTAATCCTCATTTTATAGTGAAATTAGAACCAAAAATTTTTTTTTACTTAATTGCCACCAGAAATTGAACTGTTATGCGCTTGTCGAGGGAGACCCGGTCGACGGAGCCCCGCTTGGTGGGGCTCCTACTTCTGAATGGTTTATAAAAAATAACCACGAACGACCCCGCCATACCCTTCTAATCTAATCTATCCGTGACGGAGTGCCCCAAGTTGGCCTAGGCAAAACTAGTTTGTCATCAACCACCTCATTAAAATTTGGTGCTCAATTTACTAAATTTGGTGTTCAATTGATATTTTAGGAGATAGATGTTAGTGGTCACAAAGTTATTTTTGGTGGTCATTATATTTTCTCCCTTTTTTTTTTGTTCTGTTTATTAATACCAAATATTGCTGTTGTTTGTAGTCCTATCACAAATGTTGTTTTTTAAAACCATAGTTTATCATAGCCAGCTTTAATAAAAGTGGAGCTCCTACACTGTTCAAACAATTCTCATAAAACGATCAAGCAAGTTTTAACATTTATATTATTATCACTTGACACATGACTAAAACTTGCAAGCACTATGTTTTTTCTGGATATTCGTGATAGGGATAAAATCCATGAATAAGTAGGTATCACTGTTCAGACATGACAATATTGAATAATTATCCTTAACTACCTACCATTTTCAGTGGTCGTCTTTGATGCCCGTTGATGAAGAATGAAGAAGTTATTTGCTATATAAGGATTATGGAGCATTGTTGTTGTTGACCTAAGAAAAATAAAAGGCAATATATTAATAATATTGTTTCTTTTTAGTAGTTCATAAGACCATTGTTTGTACAAAACTGTCTACTAATTTCGCATCTGAAAGGCAATCCCTATAAGTGGCTGAACTAGGAGAAGTTGCTAAATTAAAAGTATTTGTAAAAAATAAACTACTAATATCGAGGTTTTCGTAGCCATTTGTTACTGAACTTGTAGTTTATGATTCTGTTCAAATCATTTGATATCCCTTTGAATGCGAATCCTCCAGCAGTGTGCTTAAGAGGATTCAGGATCAAGCAAAACCAAAGTGGACAAAAACTGATGCTGAAATATTCCTCGTTGTCGTTTAATCCATGTACCTGGGCGACTGCGCTCTGCTCGGTTGAATAGAGAGAAAACGAATTTTCCCAATATGAGATCTACACGCGTAGCATGACCAATTCCATCTCAATTCTACATAGAATAGACAAAGCTCTTTCTATATAACTCGACATGTCTTTTGCCCGAGCATGCGACGACCCGTATAGTGGAGTTTCTATGTGTGAGTGTGTTTCTACATAGAAATTATTTCCATATGGAAGTACCTAGTGATGTAGATATATTTTACGAATCTCGATCGTCGTGTCGACTGTCGACGTCGTGTGTTGGTGGTGAAAACAGGCATTGGGCATTGAGTTAGGTGTCACTCAGCGTTGGTGAAATCAGGAATTAGACATTCAGTTAGGTGACATTTAGTGTTGGTAATAAGGTGCATTATTAGGCTTTGAGTTAGGTGCCCCTTGGCGTTGGTGAAAACAGGAATTAGGCATTCAAATAGGTGTCTGTTATTGAGTTCGATTCTTCTCCCTCTAGAACGTGCTCAAAGAGCAATTCTAAAGGTTGCTACCTTTCGACCGTTTTGATTTCCGACACAGCTGCTCTACAAAGCATGTAATGTGCTCACAGTATGGCAATTATTTATTCTTCACATTATACTACAGCAGCACTCTACCCTTCTCTATGACCCAGTTTCTTCCGATAAGAGAAGGAAAGGAAGGACCTGGTTTGCACAAAGCCTCTAAACTAGACATGCTTATACTAGACGGTTCTACGTGTTTTTACGACCTTTTCTGTTGGACTCAACAAGAAACTAAACTTCATAGTCAAGTCACTCTTAAGTTATAGGAAATGTAGTTTTGTATTATAACTTCTAGAAGTCCTAGTTTGATTATGTTAACCCCTCGTATCTAATTGTTCATCTTTACATAAGTTAGTTTTATTGTTTAATGTTTTTGTACCAATTTGATTTTTGTTATAGTTATTAGATTTATTTTATTTTAAAACTTTTATAATAAATAAATCAATTTATTGACACACACAAGTTACAAATTATACAAACAAGAAAACAAAAACAATGAGCATAAAGGAGTTCAAAAGTACAAAGACGAAACCGTGGGCCCCAAACTAGGCGCAGCCTGTATCTTGGTGGCCCAATACAGACAGTAAAGGCAGATTGAGTAACTGACTCTTCAGCGTGACACAGCACAACAAGACACAAGTAACAGTTTTGAAAATTATAAATATATATTAAATATAGGTATATATATATATTTACATTAAAATAATATCAATCTATCTAAATCAATAAATGATTATAAAATAAAATAAACAAGAAGATGAACAAACATAATTCAAATAATTGAAATTAAAATTATCTAAAATCAATAAATAAATAATAATAAATTAAAATCAATCACCATTAATAATTCAAATTAAAATCAATTAAAAAAAAAAAACATTAAAAAAATTTCAATTCATTCAATAATTCAAACTAAAATCATCCAAATCACAAATTCAAATCAATCACCATTGCAAACATGATGGCAAGTATGTGTGCCAGAGTGAGCGTGCGTGTTTGCGTGTGTGTGTGTTGGCTAGTTTAAGACAGGGGCAGGGAAAGGTCTTGACTATGTGACTCCCGTTTGAGTGCTAGTTATTTCAAGGGGCACAAGAGATTTTCTGTCCCATCATAGGTCAGGTCCTGAAGCCATGTCTTTATAGTAATTTTGGCTTCGAGTATATTACCAGGGATCTTTAGTGTGGATTTATTGACTCTGTTAAAGACTCGAATAGGGAGAAAGAGTGAAAAGCGCGTAGCAAAAACCGTTCTAATTCTTGGGATTGGTAGTATATCAGCTCCTATCCTACCTCTTTGGATGTATGTGAATTGACTCCCTGACGCAGCAATCAGTTTAAAAAGGGACTTTTGGATATAAAGCTGTCGGACAACAAGACGCCTGCTTCTTTGTATAGTTCGTCTGTTGGGTAACGACGCGGTTTTCCAAGGAAAACTTTAAGAACAGCCCGTTGAGCACGTTCAAGTTCAAGCATATAGGACTTGGCCGCGCTACCCCAGACGCCTACACAGTACTAAAGCAGCGATTGACAAAGTGCTAGGTAAACTTTTGCTGCATAGGTCTTTCGGGGCACTAGCACTTAGGGATTTAAATATATAAATGAACTTACGGATTTTTTTAGAGAGTGACGAGAATGTTCCTTAAAAGACAAATTCTGATCAATTGTGACACCTAAATATTTGGTTGATTTGACTCTGCCTATATCGTTACAGCAGCAAGTTGTTGCATGACAGTGGATGTTATGAATTTTGATATTATCGATCTCCGGACAGCAGGAAAGACTGATGGAAAACGTTATAAAATTAGGTTTTTCGACGTTTAGGGTTAAGAGATTTCTATCGAGCCAGTCAGATACAGTACGCATGCCATTTTCTGCGGCATCTGTGGTGTCCTCCCATGTGTCACCATGAAATATGATTGCTGTGTCATCTGCGTAACAAATCATATCTGACCGTGGGATAGTTAACCTCAATATGTCATCCATGTAGATGGTGAACAATGTCGGCACAAGGACACTTCCCTGTGGCACCCCAAACGTGACTGGAAGGCTATCACTGACATTGTCCGCGATCACAACATTCTGCTGTCTATCCAATAAATAGCTTCTAAACCAGTCCCAAGCGATGCCTCAAACGCCAAGGCGATCTAGCTTTTTTAATAGTATTTGAATGGAAACTGTGTCAAATGCCTTGGCCAGGTCAAGAAAGACACCAATTGCCCGTTTTCCCCCATCAACCTTTGAAGAGACAATATCAGTTAAAAGCTTACGGCTTGCTCTGTGGATTTCCCGCGTCTAAAGCCGTACTGGCGTCCGGACAAAAGGCTGTGCTTTTCGAGAAAGCTGATGACACGGTTGTTAACGAGCTTCTCTAAGATCTTTGACAGTACACATAGTAGAGAGATAGGCCTGTAGTTGTCAGGACTGTCTTTTTCGCCCTTCTTGTGAATCGGCGTTACGACCTTCCAGCAGTCAGGAAATTTACCCGTTGACATGCTCAAGCAGTGTTGCCATATATACAGATTTCTCCGTATTTATACAGATTTTCATTGTGTGGTACAGATTAGCACTGGATACAGATTTTTATACAGAATTTTCTAACTCTACTGATTAAATTAGGAAAAAGAAGGGATTAGGAGTATTTTTGTGTTTTCTGGTAGAAAATGCCTATGGCATTAAGTCCGCCTCTGTACTTTGTGCTTGAAGTGTTAAATAAATAAATTACCGTATTCTATTATAAACAGAACTTAGCAAAATAAATGACATGCCTAATGCAATACATGCAATCGCCGACCCTCCCCCCGCACCGCATGCCATTGCACCAAACTAGATGGACCAGCATGGCCCATTAAATTCTTCTGCTTTCTGTACATTTTGTAGGTAACACAGATCTTTCAGTTGGAAGTGCTGGGAAGATTAGACACACGAAAACAAAAAAACACCAAAATTCAAGTCCTGGTGAGTATAGCTCGCAAACTTTATTGACAGATTTATTTTCAATCAAAAATATTGAACCAGTCAAAAGAGAGATTTTGATTTAGTTAGAGATTATACAGATTATTTAAACAGATTTTAAGTTAAAATAGCATACAGATTTTATACAGATTTTAGCAGTTTCTACTACAGATAAAAGGTTCAAGGCATCTGGCAACACTGTGCTCAAGTTACAGATATGCGTTAGGGGGTTCAGTATAAATGGTTTGATGTGCTTGAGAAGGAGTGGACGGATCCCGTCAGATCCAGGTGCGCTGTCGTCTTTCATATCGGTAATGAGACTGCCAACTTCACAGTTTTCTGTTGGGTGAAAGAACAGAGAGTCCCTGGATCGGCATGCATGGAGGCATGGAGTGGCATCATTGCAGAGTTTGTTCTCTGTAGTCTGTTTAAGATGTTGAGTGCCAAGCTCTTACCTATCGATACGAAATGACTGTTGCAGAAGTTAATGGATGAGTTGCCATTTTCTGCAGACCTTAGGAGTTCTTGACTGTCGTTGATTTTTTTAGGGAATTCACAAATGTCTTTTATGACTCGCCAGAGTTTTATGGGTTGGCTACTGTGATTCTCTAACTCTTTACCCTCAAACTCTACCCTGCGTTTATGAAGGATGTCGTTACAGTGGTTTCTATATCGAGTATAAACGGCTTTTAACTGTAGGTTTGATGGTTGCGCCTTCACTTAAGCATGCAGCGTGTCTCGATGGCGCATGCACCGAATCAAGCCGGGAGTGACCCACGGCTTCAAGTTAAACTTAGAGCGGGTAGTTTTGATTTTTTCCGTGTGTTTGTTGATGGTCTCTGTTAATATTTTGTTGAACAGTAGCATCGCGTCATTTACTTCGGTTTTAGACGTAACTTCGGTCCAGTCGCTTTTATTAATATCTTCGGCGATCTTAGCGTAATCTATTTTATTTTAAATCTGTTGCGTGGTCGATTACTAACTTTTAGCAAGTTTGTGCCTAAGATAACAAGGTCATGGTCCGTTATCGAGGATATCCAGACTACTCCTTGAGTTGAGCCTTTACTTCTAATAAAAGCGTGATCTAAGCAAGCTTCGCCTCTAGTTGGTTTAGTGATTGTAGGAAGGAATCCGTATTCCGACAGGAGACACTGATAGGCGATGTCAGTGGCATTGAGGTTATTATCAAGGAGGTTTATATTCATGTCCCCTGTAACAATCACGCATGGACTATTCAGACCGGTTAGCGAGTTTTCTAATGAGTTCAGAAATCTATCTGTATTACTAAATTAAGGTGAGCGGTAGACTCCCAGAAGTGTCATATTTGTGTTAATTTTGACAGCAAGACAATTGGCGTCATTAAAATTCGGCTCGCTAACTGTAACTGGCCAAGTATCTCTCACGTATACAGTTACTCCACCACTTTTGTTGATAACTTTCCGAGTGTGAAAGCAGTTGTATCCTGGTAACTGATTGACCATAGAGTTGTCGTTAAGCCAGCACTCTGTTAGCACTATTACATCGAATTGGCAGTCGAGGCGATGGAGTACCGTTGCAAGTTCAGGAAAGTTCTTCTGTAAGCTTCTAATATTGCAAGTTAGTACTTTAAAATCGTGCACCGCTAATATATCTCGGAACAACTCTGGTCTATCAATGATGCGGCAAGCTAACGTAAGCGTTTCGTCGATTTCGTCTGATAAATCAACTTTATCCATTATCTAAAAACATTGTAAAAATACTGAAATATGGTTTAGGGGAGTTTGTTGCCGCTTTTGTGCCAGAGAGAAGGAATTGGTCGCGTTGACCAGTGTGTTTGGGAAGGAGTTTGCCTCCCTTATTATTATTATACTCTTTGGAGTTTGCTGTTTGTCTGATGTGAGTGAGCGTATAACTGGATGAATGATGATTTCGTAACAGTAAGTATGAGAAACTTGCTTAAATGTAGAACTTGATTTTTAGGGGTGAGTATAGTGATTAGCTCTGTGAGTGTGAAGAGTTCGGAGGTAAAAGTGTTTAGGCGAACATAATCATTATTATCTAAAGTACATCGTACATTAAAGCAACCGTTACCCATCGTAAAGCGAGTCATTAAGTAATACTTACAATATTTTTTTTTTATAGAAACAGGAATATGGAAAATTCGGATAATTATAACACAAGTATCGGGACTTTATACAAGCACAGAGTTCAATTCGAGACATCTGGAAAGGGAGGTGAAGTTGAGGGGATCGTGCCAAGAAAGTGGTCCAGGTCTCTATTGTTTTTAATTTGTATAGCTGTCTTCCCTTCTATTTGACGAACGAGTACTTGGCCTCTGCTCCTCCAACAAAACTTAAATCCAGCATTCTTAGCCCGGACTCTAGCTTCCCGAAATAAGATCCGATTTTCTTTAGTGAGGTGTTCGTTAATGAAAATCTTCCTGATAGGGCCCTGAATCGTCCGTCGTCCCAGGCCTGTATCTGTTCAGGAGTCAGACTCCCCAAAATAGAGGGAGGAGAGATAGAGGCTGGCGATCATTACGCGCTCTAGGGGCCTAGTCTGCTATTACAATAGTGTCACAATGATCTATCATTGATTTCATAATTGTTGAACGATGCCATTGTCATTTTGTTAAAAGTTCGTATATAATGTATAATGGTCGATAATTGGTCGGTCAATGGTCTCGTAATAGAATTGTGTTGTATTGCCATTATTATAAAAAAAATTGAACATATAATCATGCCCGATTTCATTTATATATATTTTTACATAATATATTATTTATTAGTGTTCTATGCAATCTGAAATATTAAGAAGTTCGTAAATAGCAAAAAACATTAAGTTATGTGTAACGCGGATTAATGTGAAACTATACAATTCAATAATATTTTATCTGTATAAGTCAAAGTCAAATGTGACATTACTGCTTACTGACGTTTTATCTGTTTTTATTTCTAGCGGCCGGTGTTTTAATTAATTTTCATTTACATTCAGTCAAAAAAGTATCGGGAATGGATGATTTGTTTATGGTTCCAAATTCAAATTTTTGTTTTTTTGTAGTTTTTAGATTGGCACAACTGTTTTCCATTTTGGCGCGGAGTTTGAGTTGCATCTGTTATTTATATTAAATACAGTGCTGGTTTTAGTAATATCATATATAGTGTGTATTGCGAATTTCATAATGGACAAAAATATCGAACAAAGTGTTTGTCTTAAATTTTGCATCGCCAATGGAATTTCGTGTTCGGAGTCACTGAAAATGTTACAGAAGGCTTACGGTGAATCGACTTTATCAAAAACTCGTGCTTATGAGTGGTTCAAAGCGTTCAAAAGCGGTCGAGATGTGATGGAAGATTTGCCTCGCTCTGGTAGGCCGTCAACGTCTGCAACTGAAGTTACAATCGCAAAAGTGAAGAAAATAGTGACTGAAAATCCCCATTCAACTCTGAGAGAGATAGCCGCCGAACTTTCTGTATCTCACGAGTCGATCCGTACCATTTTAACTAATCATTTGGGTATGAAACATGTTGCTGCTCGGCTAGTCCCAAAAGATCTGAATTTTCTCCAAAAACTCAATCGCATGAAAGTCGCTGAGGACATGCTAGAACGAGTCAGTTCGGACCCAACATTCATGAAACGCATTGTTACTGGTGACGAGACGTGGGTTTACGAGTTTGACATGCAAACTAGTCAACAAGCTTCGGAGTGGCGCCTTCCAACTGAACCGAAACCGAAAAAACCACGCCAAAGTCGATCAAAAGTCAAAGTCATGTTGACTGTTTTCTTTGACTATCGCGGTGTTGTGCACTCTGAATTCTTACCGGAAGGTCTAACGGTAAATAAAGAATATTATTTGAGCGTTATGCGGCGTTTAAGAGAGCAAATTCGACGAAAAAGGCCAGATTTGTGGAAAGAAAATTCTTGGATTTTGCACCACGACAATGCGCCTTCGCACAAGGCTATCATTGTGAACGAATTTTTGACCAAACACTCAACAAATACCATCCAGCAACCACATATTCACCAGATATGGCTCCTGCTGACTTTTTTCTTTTTCCTAAACTCAAATTACCACTTCGTGGCACCCGTTTTCAATCGATAGAAGACATAAAGGACAATTCGCGGCGAGAACTGAACTCAATTCCGGAAGCAGCGTTTAAAAAATGTTTTGATGAATGGATTATTCGTTGGCGCAAGTGTATCGTTTCTAAAGGAGCATACTTTGAAGGTGATAAAATAAATTTGGATGAATAACAGACATTTTGTGTATTATTGATCTTTTCCCGGTACTTTCTTGACAGAGTAGTATGTGTTTTAAATTATTATACTATAGGTGTGACTGACACGTGCAGAGCCACCATCAGGGATTTTAATTTTGATAACACAAAAATGTTGTCGATAATTAGTCGAAATTAGTCGCCAAATATCAGATTTGGTCAATCACTCGTTCAAAAGATATAAGGGTTTATAGGTGGCCGATCTGTAGGGAGCCTACCCCAGCAGGGCCACATTTATATCTCAAAAACTAGGGCACCGAGCGAAGATCTGTTTTCTCCCATATTTAGTCGCTAATTAGTCGCCAAGTTACAGATTTAATCGGGTCTTAGTTCAGAAGATATAATGAGTTCAATTATTAAGGTATAGTTCAAGAGCTAGATCGAAGTTTTCACGAAAAATTGCAAAGAAAAAGTATTTCTATTAATATGTGTAATATACTTCTAGTTTTATCGGTCTAAAGTCCTTAGAAATGTCCGAGAGAGATAAATTCTCTATTAAATACATATTTTAATGTTTTTAATTACTAGGTTAAAATGGCTTAAACTTCTTTGAAACTAATAAACCTTGCTCTTGGTCTATTTAGTGTCAAGATGTACAGTCGCATGCAACTGTTTTACTAATTTACAATGTTGAGCTCTAATTTACGTTAGAATAATAAATACGGCGACTAAATATGGGAGAAAACAGATCTTCGCTAGGTGCCCTAGTTTTTGAGATATTAATATGGCTCTGCTGGGGTTGGCTCTCTCCAGATCGGCCACCTAAAAACCCTTATATCTTTTGAACGAGTGACAGACCAAATCTGATATTTGGCGACTAAATTTTTGTGTTATCAAAATTAAAATCCCTGATGGTGGTTCTGCCAGTGTCAGTCACACTATCTATAGTAAATAAGCTTATATTTATTGCAATACAAAATGGTGCTAATTATAGTATATTTCATTACAAGTGCGGAAAGGCTGTCATTGCAAAGAGTTCCGACAAATGTCTACCCGAGCCGAGGCGCAGCCGAAGGCGAGGGTTGACAGTCGGAACAAGTTGCAATGACGGTTCCGCAGGTGTACTGAACGACTATTTTTAATACAGTTGCGAAAAAATGTAGCAATTTAATAAAATAATAAAAACACAATAAACTCAACTAACTAATCATTTATTTCTTATAAAAATTATGGTACACATGTACGGTCGAACAAGCTATTTGGTTTACATTTTACAATGTAATTTGTTGGTTAAATTGTAAACTAAATAGCTTGTTCGACCGTACATTAAAAATTTTCTGGAAAATGGCGCCAACCGTAGAATATAAGCAGAGTTTTTTTTTTCTTAACCCATTTTGGTAGGCAAAGGGAACTATCCATACAGCTTAGTCTTCAGTAGATTTTTTTTATTGATATGAAATGAAAATTAAATTTAATGAGATGAAATGAAATGAAACCTAACCTAACTCATTCAATTAAATCTGATATTGAAATAAATTAGTAGCTATTAGTAGCTTCTTTTTAGAAATATACGTCAAATACGTATGAATCACAAAAACTCTTTAGTAAAAACTTTATGGTTGGTTTTTTCTTTTTAATAGACATTATTTTGACAGTTGGGAAAGAGAACGCATGAGTTCGGGAAAGGTAAAAAAAAAGCACTAGTATGTAAAAGCCCACATCCTGAACGCTATACGTCCCTGCAATACACCACTTTTTGAGCAACTGTATTAAAAAGCAAATTTCGGCTGGAACTGTCAAAATGTTTGCAGATTACCGCGTAAGTCAGTCATTCATTTGTCATTGTGTACGAGATTACCATTTTAGGCTATTTCTTTTAATGGAGTGTCAGTGGTTGATCATTGGAAAGTCACAATGACGCCATTTATGCCAGCGATAAGATTAAAGTATGTAATTTCTTGTGTCCGAATGTGAGAGGCGTTTTGTACGCACTACGTGTTCTATTTTATATTGGCACTTACATAGTGCTGTATGCACTATATATACATATCGCTGGACATTAATACACAGCGCCTTCTAGTGCCACACTAAGCAAGGAGGCTTGTGTCGTGGACACCAGATAGTTGATTTAAATAGTAGATTACCAAACTTGTCAAAATCAACAATTATGAAATCAATGATAGATCATTGTGACACTATTGTAATAGCAGACTAGGCCCCCTGTACCTATAGGTACCTACCTCGTTGATTTTATAACATTGCAATATGGTGATGCAGTGTGAAGAGGGATCAGTAATAAAATTTGCACATAAAATAACTCCAATGTATTATAATTATGTAACTCCTTTATTACAAATTTCTTGCAACAATTTAGTAAAAATTAATCCCCTTTCGATATAATATACATCAAAAAAAATTATATCTCTAATTCTACCATAATCATGAGTACACCATTTCCTCCAAACATACCGTCTCAATAATGTAAAATAGCTATATTAGAGTATATTGTGGCACAATGCCAGCGAACTCACACAGTACCTATTTACGTAAATTCTCCGTTTTTAGTTTGTATTTTATAAATTAAGTTTCAATTTCATCATACACAAGTCACAACAATTTACATGGTAATAAACATTACTTTTTGTACTTAACATCTATTTATAATACACACCAGACAGAATAATAGTAAGGATCGTACTTAAATAGATTTCAGTCATGTTCATACATTATGATGTAGGTACAACAAAACGCATACGGTATAAAAATAATCACAGCTTTGTGAGTTACGGTAGCATTGTGTCAAGCTGGCAACACTTACTGGGAAAATTACAAATTCTTAATGGCCCTTACGTTTTTATTAAATTGGAAAGAAGAAACGTATGTAGTTCATTATACTTATAATAGGCCATTTACATAGGATTAAATAGGTACATTAAAATTTATACAGTAAAAAGTTGTAATATTTTCTCTATTTAATAGGGTTCATGATATGGTTATCTATAAGGATAAGAAATCTTATTATTTACATATTCAACTCATTCCTGTTCAAATTTCCGCTTTATTCTCAATTTTGTATAGCCATGCATTATTTTCTATTTTCGTTAAGTTTGATATGCCTAGCATGACTCAGTTCATCCTTGCGAACATAAAGCCGAAATGTTAATAATATTCACTTCTTTTGTGTTTGCTTGCTTCACGCATAATCAACCATTTACTTATTGTATGAGTGACCGTAGTAAATGTGGTTTATAGTAAAATTAAAGGCAAATACAAATGTATCAAAACACCGGTCTTACTACATAAATAACAGTTCAATAAATCTTGTCTAGCCTTATATTCTAAATTTATGAAAAAAGTTACGAGCCATATTTATTTTTATACCCTAAATAACTGTTAAACATCGATACGTTTTTAAATTATGAGACCTCCTATGTTAGAAAAGAACTGCTTCAGGTATTAAACAAAGTTGATAACACTTTGTATGATTACATTCATATGTGTGTTTTCAGCTACCTATATTTGTTGGCTCTTAGGACAAATAACTGGAATTTTGTAAAGTTAAAAAAAAAAAAAAACAAGTATAAAAAATTACTGCGGGATTTTGTTTGGAAGTATGTCTGTTGGTTGGTGTAGTTCCATCCTGAATTAATGTACTAAAGCCAAATATCTCGAACAAGTGCTATTTTTGATATGGAAGACTAACGATTTAGTATATCTAAATTTAGTTTGGAATTTGATATGCCAATTATTTTTAGATAAAAGATTTGGAAGTAGACGTTATACAGTGTAAATACATCATAAGTATATATTTTATAAAAATACATACAAAAGTAATAATGGTATTTATCAAGATAAAAGTTGCTACATTTAAGGATTTTCAATATGTGTCATTGATATTGAAACATAGTTTACCTAAAATATGGACCACCAAAATATTTATGTAAGAATGTTCTGGATACGTTAAAATGGGAAGTTTAAGCATTCAGTTTATAATTTTCATCTGAATTACTATCAACATTTTTATAATCCTATTTATGAGTTACCTATAATAACAAATACAATATGTAAGCCCTAAAATGGAAGCAAATATAACAACATTAAAAATTATTTAAATTTGAGATATTTACAAGATAGTTTCATAGTTACATCAAAATAAGATACAGCAATGTATATAATAATATAATTAAAGCGCATCGTTTTGTTTTCACACGTGTCTGAGTCAAACCCCAGTATGAATATTTATACCTTAGACTAATAACAAAACAAAATTGCACATTAAAATATCCTACTTAAAATAATTTTGGCACTAAATATCTGTGGCACTATAATTAACTCGCATGTCTTTATCTTGACCTTCATTACCTTCAATAGTCTTTCCTTCGATATCTTTTTCACTTTCACTCATGTTTTCGCAAAGAGCGCTATCTTCGTCATCGGATGAGTCCCGGCCAGCCGAAGGACCTGTCAATGTTGCACCATTAGGTTCTCGATACTCGAGCTTTGTTGGATCCTTCTCATGTAGCTTTCTTGCAAGAGATTGTAAACTGGCAAGCGAACTTGCACAATCCGTCGTATCAATGTCTGTTAAACTTACACCCGCCCGTTCGATTTCCGTAAATGTTCCAAATGGCAATTTAAATAAACATTCAAGCCGCATTACATGCATTTTACTTCTTAGATGTTTGGCTAGGTGTCCATGTATTCTAAACGCTATATTACAATCAGAACACCGAAATGGTCTTGGGTTAAAAGACGTAGCAGCGCCAAATGTTGACGTCATTGACACTTTATTATGATGTGAACCAGAGCGTTCATGTTTTTGGAGATGTCCTCTTGTTCTAAAACTTACGGCACACACACTGCATCTAAAAGGCCTTTCCATGTAATGTATATTCAGATGCAACCTCAACTGTGAAGGTTTTGTGAATGTTTTGTTACAAAAATCACACACCCTACGACCATCTTCCATTAACCTGCCAGGTGAATAAGAACTATTTTCAAAATCTTTTCCTTTTGTAACTTTAAAAGCTACGCCTCCTACACCTATTACAACTTTTCTCGCGACAGGCTCATGTTCTAAAGAGGGTAGTTTTGATGACTCCGATTCTGAAAATTGTTCATCTGATTTTGTGTTGTCTTCACGTATAACCAAAATATTATCGTCATTAGAATCATCATTTTGATTTTGAACATTGTCTTCGTGTGTTTGAATATGATTTATCCTTGCATGTTTTAAATATTCAGAGACTACATGTTTTGCATTTTCTGCATTGCTTTGAGCTTGTATGTGACTTCCCTTAGTTTCATTGACTGAACTAGTCGATACAGGAGATTCTCTCATTACTGGGACCTCATCTCTTGATACAGCTGGAGATTTTAACACATTGTCACTTTCACAGTCTGTCATTTTGGCCTCGCTGTAAATGACTCGGGAAGAAGACACCGTCGTCATGAACGAACTTTTGATGGATGTCACAATTTTATTGTTGCTGTCCATGGAGCAGAAGCTATCGGTGAACGTTGATTTTTCAAGATCAACTTTCCTTACTTTACTTAAACTGCTACTAAGCTGGCTTTGCTTAATCTTAGAATCTTGCAACGCTCTTTCTGTCAAATATGTATGCAGCATTGGCTCTCCATTTGTCCACTGAGTCTGGTGATTAGGAAGTTTGGCAGTATTTGAAGCTAAGGATGCTAAAACACTAGATTCTCTTGCGGTTGGAATTTCAGGAATGTTATGTTGCGTTGTTTTCATATCAGTTTTGCTGAGGTCCATTGGTTCATTCTCAGTACTCAGTCTCGAGTCGCTTGTAGAGCTTTGTGCGGTACCTGGCCTTTCCGGATTACTTTCTGTGCTAACATTTTCCAGTCCTATTGGAGTATACGGATATGTTGAAGGTCTAGCGCTAGTTATCAATCCAGGAGTAGCAGAAGTGGTTGGTCTAGATCCTCCTAGTGATAACAAACAGTGCGCAGCTTCATGTTCTGGTAACCGTGATTTGTAAGCTTCTGTATCTGAAAGGTCATACCAAATTTGGAATATTAGTTTACAGAACGGTACACTACCCAATAATTACGAACTTAAGCACTAGCCTTTGTCTTACCAGCTCGCTGCGGGTAGGTCCTAAGTAATAATTGTCTCATTGATCTAGTGGTCGGAAGTGCTACTGCAGAGCAATTTTTGCATTAGGAATTGTTAAGTAGCAGCCCAGGATCCTGTATATGTGCCTGATTCATATTACATGGGACTATAAAAAACTGGAGAAATGAGTTTCTACTAAGAAAGGTACATCTTTCTCTACCTAGCCCTTCGGGAAAATAGACTTGATTTTATTTGTTTCTTAATAATAAAGTGTTACTTTTACGTTAAAAATAAATTAATATACAATAAAAAGGTTATATTTACCGCTTGATTCTGTTTCTCCTTCGTTTCCTTCATCACCCTCCGATTCTGTTTCATCGTCAGTTTCACCTGAACATTGCGCCATCTCGCCACCGTCACCATCGTTTTCTTCATTTGGATTTATTCCTAATTCGCAGCACTTCTTATAGTGTGCTTTGCTTTTCATATGTTTAGTTAAGTTGCCCTTAGTCTTAAAACTGAAATACGATAAAGTATTACGTGAGTCAATATATTACTAGAAGGACACTGAATTTATAAGTGTGAATCAATTAAAATAAGGATAAGAAGAAGTAATAATAGTGCATATTTAATTTATACCAATTATTTACCTGAAAGCGCAATGTACGCATGTATAAGGACGTACGTCGGTGTGAGTGCGAATATGTTTCTTAAGCATAGAGGGCTTCTTGCAACGAATTCCACATTCAGAGCAAACATAACGTCCTCTGCCACGACCGCGAACGTACGTATATTCCTCATTACTTTCGAACCCACCAGTTACCTCCTTTTTAGTCACAATGTTACAAACCGAAAATTTATTTTCGTCTGTTTTCTTCATATCTAACAATTGCATTGTCTGGAAATCCAAATGATATATATTAAGTATATTTATTTCATACTTGTTTCTTGAAAAAATCATCAGACTGATATCGTACAATAAGATATAGAAGTACATAAACATACCTGTTTTTTATCTTTTACAATTCTCTTCCACTGCGATGAATGAGTCAGTACAAGATCCTGTTTAATCACAGCGACAGCTACAGCTTGCGGTCGATGACGTGAGTCATATAGAGACATAGCAGACGATGCTGACAATCCCAGCGGGTCTGGCGTCAGCTCAGATAATAACTGTAAACATATTCATGTATTTACAATACAATCACCAACTTCGTAAGTGCTCGTAAAATGTCAAATAGAGAATCATTATAAAAAAAAAATAGAGTAATAATTACCTGCCAGTTACTGTACATTGATAGAAAATGCTGATTTGGAACATATGTTGGTTGAGGCCGATTGATCGTGCAGTAGAAAACTTTTGTCGAACATTTTAATCCTAGATATGTATAGGCATTTCCGTTTAAGTATAGCTGGCCATAGGCTTTAGCGGGACGAGGAGTTTCTGGGGATACCAAAGGCATTGTATTCGCATTTGGCGTGATCCCGTGATGTCTTTTAGGCGTGAATGTGCCAGGTTTTAGGGGCAAAGTAGAGGGCCGCAAAAATTTTGGTTTTCTTTCTTCTACAGTAGGTTTCGTTATGATATTCTTCTGGAAGTAAGAGGTTTCAGACCTTTCATTGTTCACTGAAACTATTGGCATTTCTTGAGCGTTAGTATTCTTTTGTACCTCCGATGAACTTGGAATTTGATTGTTGTAAATTTCAGCTTTGGTTATTAGATTTTCGAAATTAAAATTGCGCAACTCTTTTTCTGATTTAGTTTCAATATTCTTGAAAAGATGATTGCTACTAAATTTATCTCTATTATTTTGTTTGTGTGATGAAAAAATAATATTTTCTTTCAAAACTTGCGTTCTAGGCACACCATCGGAACTTCTCTTGACGGCTCCGTCTGGTCTTAGAATTGATTTGACTAAACTTGATGACAACGATTTAGAAATCAAACTTGAGTCATCTACATTCCTTATTTTTATAATAGGAACAGCTGAAATGTACTGTGGCATATCAATATTAAAGTGATCTTGAGCCGTTTCATCGGCCTCTAGTTTTGATATTTTTGAATTTGGACTTTTACTGTTTCGTAACTGCTGTGTGTCGTATTTAATTATTGTTCCTTTTGAAGATTGAATATTCACTCTGAAATTTCCATGTTGGTCCTCTCGAGTGGATTGCACGGAAGTTTTGTTGGTGTCACTTTTGACTACATTCTTTGGGTGAGGATTTGGATTTCCAACGAATACGCCTGGTGTGTTTGGTCCTGGTATACCCGGCACGTGAGGTATTAATTTACCACCGTGAAAAATTGTCGTTGCACCGTTTGGAGATGAAGGACTGAGTGGAGGCAAAGTTAATGGATTAAACGCTGTAATAGCACTAAGTGGTGGAAATTGAAAGTGTGTAATATCATGTATATTAGGCAAATTAGAACTCGGAATAGAAGGGGCCGTTGATATTGAAATTCTTGGTGTCTGTGGCTGTGGAGTACCAATAACTTCTTTAGGTGTTGGAGGATTGTGCATTATCGTTCCACCGGAATGCAAGCCAGATCTCACTACAACACTGCTGGCTTCCACATCATTTCCAAGTTTCGATGGTGACAGATTTTGATGTATTAATATGGGTGAGAGTTGATTTTTGCTGGGCTCAATTCGAAGCGTTGTTGTACTACCAGAATGATCCAAAATTTTGACTTCACCTCCAAACATTTGAAGAGAGGTTGAATTATGTCTCATATGTTGTGATATTTCATCCATGGTTCGTAAAGTTGTCGAGTTGGCATCGATACATCTTATCTTGGATTGAGGATACAGATCATTTGATCTCGGTGAAATATTTTCTATCAACCTTGGACTGTAAGTGTCAGCCCGGCTATCAATTCTTCGTTTTGGGCTTGGTAAGGGCTTCACTTTAAGATTTTCTGTTTTTCTCACATAATCTGATGGTACTCTGGTATCTACAAGTCTTGTGTTTCCAAGTAATGGTCCCGGTGACGGTAAAGGTGCCACCACATCATTGGTCTCTGGCTTCAAGATAACAAGGTTATCGGGTTTAATTCTTGACGGTGATGACTTTGTTGAATTTGCAGGTCGAGAATAATTTGATGGTGTTTCTGGTAATCTAACGTTTATTGAATTGCTTCTTACAAATAGGTTTTCAGGCCTTACAGATTTCATATCTTTCTGAGATACAGTATTAGTGCTAACACTTCCTTTGCAATAATACACTCTGTGTGTTTCTAAGTTATCAGCACTTCGATATATTATCTGACATAAGGGACATATAAATAATGGTCCTTCAATTAACTCGCCCGTCACTGACGCTAACCCGTTCATCTTGGTTTTTAGTAGGAGATCTTTTATAATGGAACCTTCTGGATTCAAAGGATGTTTTTGATGTTCACTCTGTGAGAAACTTTCAGAATGAGATCTTTTTCTGTATGAATTTTCGTTTTCATGATTAGATTTTGTCAAGTTTAGTGGTGATGGTTCTGATTTGATTTCAGCTAATTCAGTCATAAATTGTTTACTCTCCGCTATTTGTTTAATTTTGCCATATTTCTTTTGTAATGGTGTTTCAATTACGTCAACAATAGCTTCATTATCTGATATAATTTTCGAGATATGTTCTGTAAGGAAGTCAGCATTTGGGGAAATAGATTTCTTAACTTTATCTTTTTCGTCGCTTTCTTGATATAGTGTTGCTCTAAATTTAGGTTTATATATCGTTTTTGTTCTATTGTTCTCAATTAATGATAAACTCGTGCTCGTTGAAGGCATGCTCGTATCAATAATTAATTCTGAAGAATCATTTGATTCCACATTCTCGGCACGTATTATAGAAGCATCAGAACCAGTTTCTGACACAGATGTGGGCGGAATAGACGTGTCGCTTTCTGAACCTCCTGATAAGTCGTCATCATTTAAAGTTACTGATACGTCAGCTCCTTGCATTCTTAAGGCATGTGTTCTTGATCTTTGATGTTTGTATAAATTGGATTTCGTTTTAAAAGCAAAACCACAAGGTACACAAGGGTATGGTCTCTCATTCGTATGAGCTCTGATATGTTTTTGAAGAACTGAAGGCTTGGCACAAGATAATTTACAGTAGGGACATATATAACGTCCACCCACTCCACCATTATAGGCTTCTTTGATTAAATCATTTTCAAGATTCTCAGTCTTATTAGAAAATTCATCAGTAACACTGGTCTGACCAGCTACTTGAACAAAATTATTTACATTACTTAATCTACTATTTTCATCGTTATAATTAATTTGTACATTTTCCTCTACATCCTGAACTTCTAAATGCTGTTTATCTGCTTTTGTTTTAATTTTCTCTATTTCTGGATGTTCTGCTGCAATACTACTATTCGATATTGAAAGACTGCAAGCAGTCGACGATACAATCGTTTCCTTAAGTCTGGTTTCCCCCGTTTTTGATAGATTTCCAGGAAACACAGACATCGTAGATGCCATTTTTTTGAATTTCTTATGAAGATAGCTGTGATCATTGTTATTGGCGAAATTGCTATCTAAACGTTTTTCTTGAGTAAGCGGCATCGTACCCGCGACGTTTGAACCTGAAACAAAAAACGCATCATTGTACTATTCATACCCTTACTTACAATTTTGTATTTATTTTAACCGAGGCTTAAATTATTATTTTCATCATACACAGTGTGAAGTAATACCGCTGTTAGAAAATGTAGAACAGTCTCTGATCCAATAAATGTATTGTTTTTATTGATTTAAGCCATTACTGGTATATTTATGTTATTCGATGTCCAATATATTTTTTTAAGAAATAATTGGTATAATTTATTTATCTAAAGAGAGATATGAGACTGTAAAATAAAAATATTGTATTGCGATGTATGTCTTCACTCACGTGAATTTTATCGGGGATGCCCGAAACAAGAGTTCGGTTCGTGACCTCGCCGCGTGATCTGATTATGGCCTATAGTTGTGTACGAAATTTTCGAAAGATGAGTTTACACTAGAGCATTTTCTTTTTAATGTTACGTTCTTACGAATAGTCGACATGGTGTTCGCAGTAATGCTCACGGCGAGTGACCATTTACCTGTCACATTCCTTTCGTTTACTCTTAGTTGAAATGTTGTATCTGCGCGAAATTTTAATAGAGCGAAGCCTTGTTTGTGTGTTCTATTAAAATTTTACGAGTAAATACTCTAGTCTATACCTTTAGGTTTATCCGATAAAATGTACATGATACACGTGAGTAAACCGTACATACATCCAAAATATGAATTTCAAATCTCAGTCGAAAGCTACAGTAATTAATTCAGTATTCTTCCAAGGAAATCAATGTTCATGAGTATGAGTAACTTTTGAGACCAGCAACGGAATAGTGAAAAAGCAGCATCGGCTTCGCCTCTGTAGTTATTTTTTAATAAAACAGCAGATTGACTTCCATTTCAGAGTATTTAATAGTTATTATTAGTACTTTCATTGCCAAGAAAGATGCCAATAATAATATTGTAGGTGGTAGGTGTATTTGAAGTGAGCTAACATTTATCTCCTAAAGTAGCTTGTGAAGGCCATGGGGATCTCCTTCTGTCTTAAGTTAATACAGTTTTGATTTTTTAACTTTGCTCCTCTCTAGGAAAATGTCCTGTATCGTGGGTGCGTTTCCAAGCATTTAAACTCAAATACATAATCCAGACCCTTAACAAGTACCTGATGGCCATACAAATATTTGTTGTGCCGTGCCGTCACTAACTAACACATATTACCCAATAAGTTTAATTTCGATTAATGATGAAGTTATTTCTAGATTAAACGCCAATCTAAAAAAAACTGTTGAACTGTTAACCATTGCGATTCTTGATTAATTAATTTAATTTTAAGAAGTCAAGACGGGCAATTAATCATCGAATATTAAAATATCGGTAACGCTCTAAAATCGTGGATATACATGTGATTAAATTAAGATGCCCTAGAGTTACAACAAAAGACATTTCCAATGACAACATAATACCCTTTTTTTGGGCAGTCGTGTACAAATGTAACAAAACTCGTAGCTACACATTAATGGGCAAGTTTTTGCTATAATTTTTTTAAAATATTTAACAATGAGCTTTGCGATGCGACGATATCCATGATTTCAAAAGTTCGAACACTAGCCGCAGCAATATATACAAGAAAAGTGGTAGATTTCAACGTAATTTTTGTTTATGTTTATTCATTCAAGACCTTTAAATTTTGTATGTCAAATCATTGAAAATACTCGACACAAAACAGCGAACAGCGACGCGACGTGGAGAACGTGAACGTGTTGACGCAACACAACGCGCATGTGCCGCGCTATTTCTATTGGTGTGTAGTGTGAGTGTGACATCACCGTGACGTCACGCTAATAGACGAGGATATCCCCAGTCGGCGTTGCTTTCTGTCGTGTTTTTTTTTTACAACTGACGAAATAGCTTTCATTATTATTAAGGCAGGTACTTATTTCAGTGAACGTTTGGATTATGATCTGTGTCCGTTGTGACTACAGTGAAGACTGAGCTCTAGGTAAACATTATTATTTATTTTAAATAAAATAGTTTTATTAATCTCGTTTTACTTCGTGTTATTTATGTGTAGATAAGTAATTAAAATATGTTCGCTCATTTAGAATTATTAATTTAGTAAGTAGCTACACATTTTTACTCGTAAGAAATAGCTGAAGGCTTAGTTGTACGTATCACAAAACAAGATGTGAGGAGTACAGTTTTGTAAGTGTGAGTGTTATCTACACAATCCGAATACGTGTGTACGATGGCGGACGACCTCGCTTGCGCTCACTTGAGTCGTTTGTGGACGGCTGCGTCGTTGGAACGTTCCGAGAAGGCGTTACAATTTCTGAGAACTGGAGACAACCAAGCCGCTCCGTTCGTTTAAGAACAGGCAAGCAAATAAGCTCAGTACGCACTTGCCGCTTACGCACACATCGCAAACCTCGCCTTTATGTATCGGCGTTCTGAGAGCTCTATGTGTGCGCGCGCTACCTAAGTATTTAAATAAAGACTGGCAAACTTGTGATTGATATAGGTAGGTGGACCTATCCTAGATTTAAAACTTACTATCAGGAAAGATGAAATCTTATAGAAGAAGCTAGAATGTTTGTCTGTTACGCGTTTTTTTATTATGTAATTTCCTACTGCAACCCAATGCCGTTCATAAAACTGAAGACACGACTTAGACCTATTTATTCTGCTGGGTCTTCTCAACATGCAAATATAAAATCAGGAAAGTGATCCCGAAGGCAAGTGGGAGTAACTACTAGTGTTGTAATGAGACAAAGGAATCCCGGCGGCCGGCCGCCGCCCGCCGGCCTGGCGCCAAGCCAGGCGGCGGGGCGGCCGGGCGGCCCTGGCGACGCCTGTGTCGGCCGCCAGCACGCCGCCGTGCCGCCAGCTTCCATCGCCTCTACCTATCACTTACACAGCTATTATAATATTGGCTAATGTTTATAGGCACTCTCTGTATGGAGTCTATTGCTATGTATAAGTACTAATTTTAGCCGAATAACTAATTTCATTTGTAAGAATTGGTTGAATTGGTTTTTTGATAAGGTACCTACTTATCAAGGTCTGGGCCCAGAAACAAAATTATTCTGTAAGTAGGTACTTATTACGATTTTAAAACCACTAGGTACAACTGTAGAAGGACTCGTTTACAAATGTGCAGCAAATGATTTTACTGTTGTATTACAAAAACATAGTCCGGTTTTAGGTAGTAACATTTTTGCTATCGCCAGTATGGGTGCATAATTTTAACTTCAAAACAACTAAGTAATGGATTATGTAGCACCTCATGATTGAGCTTTCTAGTTTGCTAGAAGTAGACAAAATTGATAATTCTTGGTGATTTGTTTATTTATTATTAAGTACATATTTTTCTTCTTTGTTTACTTCGCGGTTACGGGATATCAAAGGCTTGATACCTGGGTACATCCTAAACTTTTTCGAAACTAAATGGGTTACAGGATTGAAAATGCTATGCCTAGAGATATAAAAACGCTTAAACATCGCAATGTATTTTACTTGTTTTTAAAGAAATCTATATCAGAATCCTTGACCTGACGAGCGATTGGGTGAGAATCTGCGATTCGATATTTGTATTTCATAATAATTTTATTAATTTGATTGATAAAATTGTAATCATTCGACTGTGAATAAACATAAATATATATAAGAATCAACACATCCTACTATCTAGAATTCTTACCGCGGTAAAATTGATCAGTCCACCATTATATCATTGCTGTCTTGATATCATTTGTTGACGCCTCCAGAACAAATGTCAACAAGTCCGATAGGCTGCATTTCACCCGCGCACAAGTGAATCATCGTTAATAATTGCGCGACGATCCACGCCACACGGCACACACACAGACAACACCTGTATTATCGTCACACAAGTCTCACTCACTAGCACTCCGGTATTGCGACGCCACTTTCTTTTCGCAAACGATAACAATTATTAACATAAGAGTATTTATTTGTTTTGTCTGTATGCTGGAATATATGTTCCGTTTATCGTACGTACACTCGAAGAAGGAACAGCGTACGTTCCCGCACCGCGGATGAGTGTTCAACTGTTTGTAATGTCGTTGGTTTGTTCGTTTCGTTCCGTTCGGCTCCCCGCGCCACCCGCGCGACCGCCCGCGCCCCGCACTCTGCGCCCGCTGTAAGTAGTGATTCATGTCGCGTTTTATCTATCTCCCTCCTTCACCGCAACCGGATCGGTTGTTCTTCGTAATCTATTTATATGTATCTACATAATATGCACGGACTTTAACCTGCGCTTAAACTACAATTAAAATCTTATTTAAGTACTAAGTAGATTATTATTTATTTGAGAAAGGCATAACTATAGGACTCCCATAATAAATGTCAAACCTACATCAACATTAGCACCACAACATTCTGATGATTTTATCATCTGAAATTTTCACTTATTCTATCCATGTTGTGACATAAATTAGACGCATAAAATTGTAATGATTTATTCCGTAAACAATTGCTCCCTAACTACTAATGATCTTAAAACTACTTGCTTACCTGATTCTTTGATTTACAATTGAATTTCGGGTTACAATAAAAAATGCGCCCAGGAAATAAAAAAAAAAACGAACTAATAACACGTGTTAAATCTTTGTACCCAACAGACAGTGTCGATGGGTACTAACCCAGAAAGCGAATGTTAAGCAGTTTACTGCGAGATTACCATACTTACAATTTTTGTTATCACTTGTATCGGCATGGCAAGCAATGTACCTAATTTTCATGCAGCGTTGATTTCGTAACGGCTGCGCTCGACTAGAACGGGTATCGGTTTTATTTGCCACCGTCAACTACATTCTCTATTGCAGGAAACTATTCAGCGCCATCGATAGGTTCTACCATACTTACTTATGATTATATTTTTTATTAGCAAGGATCTCTAATAGTTTTACGAGTAAACCACATGGTAAGTGCGAAACTAATATCTTTCAGCAAGCTTAAACAAATGTAGAATCAGTAACTAGTTTATAATAACTCAATTAATAATTCACTGTTGGCATTTTCCTATATTTAACTTATCTCGTGAACTTATTATCGGCAAGACCTCTTTATCAAAATTCTATATATTCATAGTTTCTACACAAATAAGCTGGGCATAATACGAGCATTAATCTATATGGTCGCCGAGTTACGTACTTGATGATAATTTATTTTCAGTGAAGAAACTTCATGATACTCGGGCTAGATTCGAATGTATAATATAAACACATTATTTGCAATGATAATTGGAAGGCGCTTATCAGTATTGCGGAGGCGATGACGCACGCGTTTCGAGGATAGCACGCAGTCGCTCGATTGTGAACACAAGTTGGTCAGGAAGCGAGCGATACTCCGACGACCACCACTATAGAAAAAACTGGTTTCTTAACGTGTTCTGCTGTTCCAATTACATACACTGCTTACTCTCTGAAGGCATCTTTGATTCATAATCATGCAGAAAATATTTGTCGGTGTAAGTGTTCTCCTAAACAGCTCAAAATAAAAAATCTAAAATTTCGCAGGATTGTTTTCACTATGAGCAGTTAATGATTCAATTTTGCATAGGTACACTAAAATGCTATGATAATCTTTGTCGGTAAATAAATAATTAGCTTCCCACAAAATTAGGTTTGGCCAAATCATCTCGATTCAAAGTTCAATGAGTTTCTTCGGTACGGTACCATAAAAATTGGTTGGCGTAATTCTATGACGGCTGCTGTTTCGCGAATGGTATGTGAAATGCGGGGGCGCGGGGCACTTGTTGCGTTGTTTAGTTGGCGTTGGTACCGCCTGTTGCCGACTGCCGACGTCACGTCATGACCTTGAGTTACACGCCACGGGGAGCGTCTGTTTCTGTGTGTCTCCTGCACCTGACTACAAGTCTTGTATTTAACGAAATATGCGTTGGTACCTAATCCTTGAAGTAACTTTTTCCAACAGCTCTTCCAAGAACCATTTGACAAACAAAAATCAGTTTCTCCGATTTCAACAGAACTTGGTCGTAAACGTAACTTTCTACGTCATCAACAATATAAGGACATACATTAGTTGTTTCTACTATAAATCCCAAATCAGTTTGTACAAGTACATAAATCTCCAATCTTAGCCTACTATTATTATAGCAAACAACCATTTGGCAACGCAGCAGCTGTTGAATAAACTTGTGATTCTACCCGGGCGCCATGAAGTCGCATGGGCGGGAAACCATGAAACCAGTCAGCTCAGCCTGAGCCACTAATGGCTCAGACTTAGTTTGCTGGAATTTACAAAGGAATAATGAACAGAATTAGGTAGTGCAAGCGAAAAAGATTCCACTATTGCATCTCTACCTAGAATTTAATTGGTAAATAAGTGTTATGTAGTGTTATTTACCTTGTTTTGTTTCATACGTGTATTACAATTTATAATAACTGACGTCAATGTACATAAGTATTTTCATGACAGACAACATGCATGTCATGTACAATTTGCTTTCAGAATACCTAGACTTGTATTTTTAACGTTGGTAGTCTGTCTGACTCCGTGTACGTTCAGTTATCGAGCGTGCTTCATTGCACGAAACAGGTTTGCGACTAGTGCGAATGCAGAACCGACCGCATCGTCTCCCCACCTTGCCCGGGCTTCCCTCGGAACCAGGTCATCGTTAACCTGCCCGACCGCTACGCCACCGACCAACTACACAGGCCACACCCCGTCCAATTTCTGATGTTTTTGAAGTTTTCTTACGAATTAGTTACAATCACTGTCCCAAATAGAAAAACGCACGACCAGACTTCCAATTCCGAATTGGGAGACAAATTTAACTTTGCAGCTGAAAAAAGTTACTAACTAATCTTTGAAGTAGTTTTTTTCCCTGTCTAGTTAAGGCACCCGCAGTAGGCCACAGTTACTCTTTTAAATTAATTTTAACTCGATATCGATACCCGCTCCTGAGAAAAAAGGTCTTGCCAGACGGACAAAAAACTCTAATCCTAAAAAGGTATCTAACTCAATGTAATATTTTTTTAGCTATAGCATAGTAACATTTGACTTGCGGTGACAAATGCAAAAATAATTTTATAGTTATAAAATTGACGTTCATTAGGTATTAGTTTTACGTATCTACGATCACTAGGTGCCTTAGAGAATGGACCAGTAGCAAAATGTATTTCTTATTATCTATGAAAAGGTGAATTAATTGGGGATCCCTTCTTTTTGCAGAATGTTCTTTTTCCTAATTAATATACTTTGGCATAACTGTTTTGGCATAATTTGTTTTGCCATAATAATATTTTGGCATAAGTACAGTTTATGTTGGCTTAACCATCTTGAAGGCTAATTTGTTTTGGCATAAATTGTAATCGCATAATGTTACTAGGCATAATGACTTTGCAGCATAATAGTATTTAGGCATACCATTAATAGAAATACTGGAATCAATTTCGAGTTATTTTTACGTATTTATTTTGAATTAAAAATTCATTAAGTTGTGCTACAAAAGTTAGTGACAGAAACGAATCGCTGCAAAACCGACTCCACGTAGTCTTGTCTGCCCTACCCCTAGAGTGTAATCTAAGCCCGCATAGGCGCGGAGGGTCGAGGCGGCCCGCGAGCTGAGGAGCAGGTGATTTTAACGCTCGCCGCCGTAGCTGAGGCTGGCTTCGCAGCCGGCCAGCAAGCCAAAGCTGCGGTGGTGAAAAACACATCTGCGGTGGTGAGCGTAAAACATATCTGCGACGATAAACTCGCGTGGTAACTGGTACCGCCAGATCCCCGCAGCGCTGGAGCCGTGACAGAAACCATGCCTGCTGCATGCATGGTGTATGCTTGTTTGCATGCTGCATGCATGGTGTGTGCTTGTTTACATGTTTGCATGCTTGCTTGCATGCTTCTTACAGGGAAGAAACTCACATATGTTCACAATAAACTATGTTCAAAACAAATATGTTATGATGTATTACCTGCTTCAGGAGATATGGTTTTTTTCCAATCGTTAAAATAAATTGGTATATCCAATTAGTTAGGGTAAGTATCTCTAACATTTTAGTTAATTATTATGCTTCTTTGTTATGCGTAAATAAAGTTATGCCTAAGAATGATATGCTTAATGATTATGATTAGATAAATTATGCGTAAGCTGTTATGCGAACATACAATAGTAGTTACAAAAGTATGCCAAGTTATTTTAGATCTTAAAAGTTTATGCAAATGGATAGGGAACCAATAAATTGTCTACAGTTAAATATGAGATAAAATAATCATACCTAGTTTACGGAATAATAACTCTTTTAAAAAGACTACTCAAATCTAATATTAAGGATCGAAGTCACATGATTTAGAGTTGCAAATACTTTATGATAATAATATTAAAGCAATGCTTCTAACTTCCTTGCCAATTGGCGCCCTTATTATGTCAGGTAGGTAGGTATATGAAGTATCAGCATTAATAATTTTAAATTGACATTGGCAATAACAACAGCATTGATTTAGATACTTAATTGTATTTGTGGATGTACGGGACGTAACCAAGTACAAAACTTATGTAGGTTGAGAGAGAGGTTTGCACGTCAATAATAGTAACAAAACCAGTAAAAGCTAGCCGCTTCTTCGCTCCGAATTTTGATTCTGCAATTGAAATGCATTTCAGGTTATGACAAGATACAAATTTTAAGTTCGGATGATCGCAAAGCAGGTCTAAAACTAAGTCCGGTATTTAGGTGCCACAATCTGTGACACTAACGCTACTCAAACGCAATATTATTTACATTCACATTTGTACCTATTCGTTAAAACTGGCATTAAGAGAATGGCGTCATTCTTCGTGAATTCCGGCGTCCTCGTATCAACGACCAAAATACGCCATATGTATGAATGTGACAATAATATTCGTGAGTCACACCGAGCCGGGTAGCACTTGACCAAATAAACAACTATTCACTGTTCACAAGTCTTTTCTCAATGACGTTCATCAACGTGATGTTAGTAGGTATTATAGTTTATTAGTATTAAAAAAGTGAATTGAGTGAGTGAAGTAGGTACCCACAAAATGCTTCGATAATAATTCAACAATTAAGTGAAACCAGCAAAGCATTTGAAACATTTTGCTTGTTGGTGTCTATTACATTTAATAAGTAATGTAGAAATTAAAAAACCAAGAACTGTGAAGAAAAAAACATTGGCATTGTTTACATAGGTAGGTATTTTCGCGGCCAAATGTTATGTTGGGGATAGGGATTGCGTCGGGAACTCGGGATCGTCTTTTGGATATTCGCCAGCGAGGTATTCCCGCTTCCGAGGTGCATTCTCAACGCCTACACTCATTTACTTTTTCGTACTCATCGGAAAATAACTAAATAATACAGCTCCGACATTATTACGGGTAAAATCGCCTCTGATAGCTTTTAGCAAGCATATTTTACATGAAAACTTGACACCTGAATCTACTATTCAGGTGTCAGTTTTGGGGCGTGATGAGTCTGATGAGAGAATGCCAAAAATATATGTGAAAAGTTCCAGATTAGGGAAATGCGGGCAGCCGCTAGCTGGGTCTGCGGATTTCGAAGAAGGACAAAACATTTCGGGATGTTCAGCGCCGTTGATTCATCTCATCATACGGGGGTATTACTTATGTATATTCTGGAAAAAATCACCACTGCTAGTACCAGCACGCTGCGAAAACTGGTCTAGATCAAACGAAGTCATATTTTTGGGGGAAATTAATCACAAAAAATACTTCATGATAAGGCGATAAATGCGAAACTACGAATATTTCTTAGTATTGAAGATATCTATTGTTTTTAACAGAACTAATGATGAGATAAAAAGAGGTCTGCAATTGTATTTTTGTTCATTAATGGAATTGAAATTTGTACCTACTACTACCTATGTAGGTACCCGTTTTCCTTAATGTAAGATTTATGAGTAACATATAAATTTCATTTCTCTGAACGTGTCATGTTTACTTGTTGAGTTAATTAAATCAAAATATACCCATTATATTTGTTAGATTTTTTCTTGCCTATGTACTATGAAGTAAGTACTCTTTGACAAACTTGTTTATTTTTAGTGCACACAATTTTCTATCATTTTCACAATACATACGTAGCGACATACTTACATAAAATATGTACCTATACCAAACCTACCGTAATCTTATTTCACTGACGCATAATATTTTTGATAACTTGCTAAAAGTATTCAACTTCAAAATTCAAATCAGTCACTGATAAATGGTAGGTATAAAATGGTGATAACGACGTAAGACAGTGCTTTAATGTTCCGCGTGTAATATCTACATATACTGTATGATTAAAAAGAAGTCGGTATATTTGTGTCCGTTACCCAGGCCAGATGTTGTCGAAAATGGTCATTTGAATCTTTTAGATAATTAGTTTTACGGCTTCTATAATTGTTGCGCACATTTTTAAATTTGTTGCGCTTATAGTTTTTTAATTATTTCACAAAAACTGGGGGTAACGTTACCTCAGCCAGACCTTTTTCTTTCTAATGGGAATATTTAAATAAATACTAGCTATAAAATTAGTTGTCTAGTTGAAGTAAATGTTGTGCCTTATTTTGTATTTGTTCTTTCATCGGTTGCGAAGTTATTCGAGATTTTGCTGGGGTAACGTTTTTGGTTTTGCTAGATCTTTGAAATGGTTAAGTGGATTCTTATCATATTTTGTACATGACTTCTTAGGAATTAGTTTAAATTTGTTCTGCAATAAAAAAACCAAAATAATGCATAGCTTAAAGGTTATTTCATTAAATATAAAAACACTTCAATTGGTCCCAGCACTCTCAATAAGACACTACTTTAAACGTTATTTTAAAGCTTGTAACTGCCTTCAAATGTACGTGAAGTTTCATTAGTATCCTGTAAGTATTTAACAAGTTATGATGATATTCGAGCACGGTCTTGATGCGCGCCGTGTTATCCGTGTGTCCAGTAGCCAACTACTGGATTGGATATATGAACTGAATGTTATGTCAATTATTAGTTTTTTAGTTCAGTTGTATATCAGTAAAATTTCAGCGTAGTACATTGGATAATTAATGAGAAAATACGATTAAAGTCATTAGGAAGTGAATGACCGTGGTAACCCGACCAAGTTGAGGTGGTTACGAAAAAGCGAAAACGCAGAACATTATACTATCTTTTGAAATGTTTAGTATAATATACCTTACAATTTCGGTACAGACGCGTACACTGTTAAATACATAATAATATCTGTACTATGAAAACATTATTATTATCTTCCAGTTGCACAAACTTATTAAAAATCACCGATATAACATGTCGTTCGGTGGGACGCGGGAGGGGTGGGGTGAAGGGGTAATACATTGTTTGCAATTGCATAACGCACTAAACATGCTCCATAATCTTATAATTCATCTTGTAGAGTGCGCGTGCGCTTCGGCAGTTCCGTTTCCTGTTTTTGCAAATATTTATCGTGTGCGTGAGAGCTATTATAAAATAATAAGTGTGGCGAATTACTACTCATGTGGAGTGCTTCTATTGATGATCATAATTATGGTGCGGGCTGCTTGATGAATTCACTAACAAGGTAAGCTTGCATAATGTAACTACAGTAATAGTAGCAAAATTATTATTAACATGTACATGTTGTTGGGTACTTAACTAAAACTGTATTTTTTTTAAGGCTTTATATATTTGAATTTAGGAACTTACTTATTATTATTTTTTTTCGTACTTATTTATTACCTGGACTGGAATTCTCAACAATGATAACGACATATTTATCCTTCGCTACATATAGTACCTACCTATAAAACAAAGTCGCTTTCCGTTTGTCTGTCCCTGTTTGCTTAGATCTTTAAAACTACGCAACGGATTCTGAAGCAGTTTTTTTTAATAGATAGATTGATTTAAGTGGAAGGTTTTTGTGTATACATTGTCAACATATGACTTGAAACTTGATTAATGAAATTCATGACTTAGCGACCGATTTAAAAAAAAATACTATCTGTAATTTTAATCTGTGATTGTTTTTAAGTATAAGTTTATTAATACTTTAAAAGTTCAATTGAAATGATTATTTTACCTGTCAATAAAAATTCTTTAATAATCTTGTAGTTTTTTTTTAAACTTGTGTACATGTCTGTACTAAATTTGTAACACTATCCTACATATTTTAGAAGGTACCATAATGTTCTGCGTTTTCGCTTTTTCGTAACCACCTAAACTTGGTCGGGTTACCACGGTCATTCACTTCCTAATGATTTTAATCGTATTATCTCAATAATTATCCAATGTACTGAGCTGAAATTTTACCGATATACAACTGAACTAAAAAACTAATAATTGACATAACATTCAGTTCATATATCCAATCCAGTGGCTAAATAACACCGCGCGCATCAAGACCGTGCTCGTGATGAACTGAATATCATCATAACTTGTTAAATACTTACAGGATACTAATGAAACTTCACATATATTTGAAGGCAGTTACAAGCTTCAAATTAATGTTTAAAGTAAGTCTTTAGACCTCTTATTGAGAGTGCTGGGACCAATTGACGTGTTTTTCTATTTAATGAAATAACCTTTAAGCTATGCATTATTTTGGTTTTTTTATTGCAGAACAAATTTAAACTAATTCCTAAGAAGTCATGTACAAAATATGATAAGAATCCGCTTAACCATTTCAAAGATCTAGCAAAACCAAAAACGTTACCCCAGCAAAATCTCGAATAACTTCGCAACCGATGAAAGAACAAATACAAAATAAGGCACAACCTTTACTTCAACTAGACAACTAATTTTATAGCTAGTGTTTATTTAAATATTCCCATTAGAAAGAAAAAGGTCTGGCTGGGGTAACGTTACCCCAGCAGGAAATGTTTTTGTGAAATAATTAAAAAACTATAAGCGCAACAAATTTAAAAATGTGCGCAACAATTACAGAAGCTGCAAAACTAATTATCTATAAGATTCAAATGACCATTTTCGACAACATCTGGCCTGGGTTAACGGACACGGTATATTTAGTCGGAATCTCATTCTAGTACAATTGAGTACATAGGTACTTCTTATGTATTTTTTAATAGGTTTTAAAAATATTTTGAAGCAGCACACTGCACACTACTTGTCACGAAGCGATCTATTGTTTTAAATTAAAACAAAAATAGCTTAAATATTATAAATAAAATAATTTTCACGGCCCCAACGAAACTGTGTATGTACAAACAAGCCGTCAACCAAGCATTCTTTACTCGCAAAAATTATTACTAAGAAACGACGCTTTTTTTTTGGGTGAAAATTCACGGTTTACCGTTGGACTCAATTTAACCCACTCAAAACATTGTGCTGATAGATGCATTGACTAGTGCAGGGTTCATGGAGGTATTTAAAGTAAAGATAGCTACAAAACTTAAAAACTTGTATTTTGCGTCTCGGGCTTACCATAGTCACAAGTTTGTAAATAACAATTTCTGCGCGCCGAGACGAAGTCAAGGGCTTACCATAGTCACAAGTTTGTAAATAACAGTTTCTGCACGTGTGTCATACAATGTTTTTCAACACATTTGCGAGAAAACAGTACAAAATGTAATGACACAAACAGCGACCCCAAAAACCAAGAAAACGACACCAATTAATAAAAAACCGAAAATATTCATTGGCGCCATCTTGGATTTTCATCCGAAAACCACGAAAACGACACCCATGAAGAAAAAACCAAAAATTTTCGTCGGCGCCATCTTGGATTTTCATTTTGACCTCGTTTTCGTTATCGGCGACCCCAAAAACCACAAAAACGACACCCATGAAGAAAAAACCGAAAATTTTCGTCGGTGCCATCATGGATTTTCATTTTGACTCAATTAAAAAAAAAACCGTAAAGAATACGCACGGTGCTATACAACGGGGTATGCGGTAAAATAGGTACTTAGGTGAGAGTACCTATTTTACCGCTCGTTCCGTTGTATGGTGCGTAATTTTTAACTTTTGAACAATGTATACAGACTCTGTAAATGCATTTTTTGAGCAAATGTGTTGAAAAATAACAAAACAAACAGTATTTTGCATATTTTTTTGGTAAAGCTCGAAACTTAGTCCTTACCGAGTTAAATAATTTTAGTAAAGGATAATTTTTAGTTTTTACGTTAACTTAGCAGAGCTCAATCCAACACTATAGTATAGATAGTAGCAAAGTGGTCAAAGGAACTTTGATTTTGGAGGAGATTAATAGTGCAGTATTTATTTTATCTAAAAAGCTTTCGCTGGAGCCAGGCATCGAACCGTTTTTTTTACAAAAATGTGCTGTTTTCGTATTATTGCACTAACCGATAACTCTCACTGAACAAATGCATTATGTAGGTAGGTAGCTACAGTATATGATTTTATTATTCATCTGTTACCACTGTTGAGTTATTGTAGAACATTTACGTGGCCATTACTTCATCAATGACATAGACAGAATTGTAATTGTAGCTGCTGAACATAAACTATAGTACCTATTCGATAAACAACTAGTACACAAAATATTCAGCCAAACCACGGTAATATTATAATGCCAAACGTTGTTTATATTGCCAGTAAACTTATTATTATTTAGGCACGACTCCACGAGCTCATCAGCAGAGTAATTCTATGTATGGAATTAATAATCGTTTGTCAAAAAGGCAGCATTCATCGGCTGCGTCATACATTTTTCATCTTTATGATCTTGAATCTAGGGCTTACTCAAATTGGTTTCACGTGTATCAACCATGTTCGTTGGTACTCTAGGGCTCAAACGATCGAGGTATGTTATGCAAAACGAAAGAAAAACCTGTTAATTCTGCACAAAAGATTAATTATTCAATGTGATACCAATTTTGTGATATTATTATACCGAAATGGGTTTGCTATTGACGAAGGACTCTTCCCGCTTTCCCTTCTAAAGGTTTTTATATCTGGGTTTATCAACTGATACCGCACGTATATGAATGTTCTGTCTACTAAAACGATCAGAAGAACCCTAAAAAAGAAGTCGAGTTCATTGGCTACTTATCATCATTTGACTAATCTCAATGGGGTTGGCGCCGGTCTAGCCAGATGCAGCTGAATTCCAGTATTTTATATGGAGCAACTGTGTACCTGGTCACCACCCACAATTGGTGGGTAAAACAACCAGTTACGACTTTCAAAGATCCACGAATGAGAGCCAACGCTTTTAGAAGCACGGAGGAGTCTTGATGTGTAACTAACAGTCTGATGATCACTCATCCACGGGCGGACTTCGGCATGCGTAACATTTTCGATCAACCCGTACGGCTATTATTTAGTTAGCCACGAACCCCACCTTTATGTTGCTGCTAACTGATGATAATTTCTAAGTTTTGTTAAAAGAAAGGATAAGCACATTCATTATAACAGTTGAGTGTTGTTCAGTCAGTATGCAATTCTCAGAATACCCCCGAGCACGCGCTGCGCTGCTCGCTCGCCAATAGGCCGGCGCGGCGCGACGCTCGAGCTTACCTATAATAAATACTCGATACTGCCTACCTACGTAACCTTTTCGCGTTTACGATTCCTATAGTTCTAAGAATCTTCTTCGATTCCCTCGATACTAGTTAGAAGTTTAGATAGGGGGCACACTAGTGTTATAACTTCTCAGTATCTGAATCAAAAAAGCAAATGTTTTTCAGAAAATAAATGGCGACTAACAAGTTCTTCACCATCGGCTTATTGCCGTTGATTAGAGTTTCCAGTGAAAATAACGTATTAATTGCATAACTGAAAAACACTCACAAACTAGAAAAAAAGACGAAAAAATAGGTATAATAAGGTGGTGCTAATTGTTATTTCTGCTTATTGTTTGCAGTGTATGGTCGTTATTTAGAAAATCTAATAACAAGATTAAGTAGTATTAGTAATTAAATGAGTTTTTAATCATGTGATCCAGTTCTAAACACTTTATTACACTCAAGACACTTTTACCGCCAACCAAAATCATCAAATGTCAAGCGAGCAAGATCAGTGATGTCCCACATAGCGTCCTCACGTAGTGCTGTGCTGTATCGATTGAGTAGGTTTTCGGTTTTCTTCCGTCTAACAGTAGTTACTGAAGGATGATATTTTTTCTAGGTTAACAATAATATATTTTTAACGTTGACGTAGACTTTTACCTGACATTTAAACGAAAACGTTACCTACCTAAGTAACTACAGGGTGTATTTTTTTAGATGATCAGAGATATGAAGTGATCACAGGAACCACGAGCTCAATGTTTGAGAAAACTGCTTTTTGTCGTCTAAAAGATCCTTAAATCGACAGTCCGATAGTTTTGCAATACAACGGGGTGGAAAAAACACCGGCGCGAAAACGGTGTATAACCACGTATTCAGTACATCATTCTGAGCGCGACGTAGGGATTTATCATCGGTAATTTAAAAAAATCTGCTGTTCCATACATTTTAGCCATTTATGTAGGTATTGCACTTTTGTAGGAAACTCAAAAAAAGCTGTTGGTCCTGTCGACATTTGTAGATCATTGACAGTCGTTACAGGTAGTCAGTGGCCCAAAAAGTCTGACAACCAGTCTTACCAAGGGGTATCGTATTACCCAGTACAAACTGGGTTGTGGAGTTTAGATAGACAGTCGCTCCATGTAAAATACTGGTAGGTATTTAGCTGCATCCGGTTAGACTGGAAGCCGACCCCAACATAGTTGGGAAAAGGCTAAGCAGATGATGATGACTTTTATAGAAAACACCTGTTTCTTTTAATAACCGATGAAAAATTTCTATGTAGGGGTGCTCAGAATGATGTACTGATAATGGTGGTTCCACCCCGTATATCACCAGTCCACCATCAATGAGCGGCACATTACATTGCTTAAGTCTGATGCTGCAATTTTACTTTTTTTTAACAATTCGGTAGCCTATTTAAATTCCATTTGTTATACGAGTTAATGTTCTAGTAACTAGTTGATTGAATTAATGTATTTTAATTTTATTTTTGCACTCGGTTCAGCAGGTAGATATCGACCGGCAAGGCCTGCGTAACACACAATGGAAATACCTTTAATTTTCACAGCCCAGCAACATTAATTGCGTTGTTTTACGCTGTTTCAGACGATTTTTTTCAATACTTTGTAATTTCTTTCGATATCCCTCGAAACGTCAGTATCAACTGATCACATGTTAGCTGCGTGAGAATACGAACTGCTTAAAATTCTCTAATGATTACTCGGCGTTGTTCCCAATGACCTCTTTGACACTTACATAATTAATTTACTAATGTAAATACATACTCGGTAAACACTAAAAGCAGCTTATTCAGTTAGAAACATACACGCGTGTAATACAAAAGCAAAACCAACGCATGCCTTGTGGGATTCCTAAATGCAGACTTAAGTGCAACTGCACAAAGCAGAATTTAATCGTGAAAAGCAGCCCAGAAAGTTACGAAACCTGTAACGTGGACGTATAAAATGCACCTGGCGAAGGACTGATACACAAGTGAAGCCTTCACACATAATATTGTAGAGAAGAATTGCAATATTTTGCTGAGTTTAAAAATGAGCGTTTAAAGACAAAAGGTTTATAAAAAAAAAAACTTTAATTTGCTATCATCGCTGATTTTTTGCCGGTATGACATTTGTTTAGATTAACGCCTCCTCCCCTAGTAAGTATTAGAATATTATTTTGTGAGTAGCGTAACGAAAGATATGCGCAATTAATATTCCAGGAAGGCTTTCGCGCGGGCTGAGGCTGTCACAATATATTTGTGAACATTTATTTTACTCAAATTAATAATCAAAATCAAAATCAAAGCATTTATTTCAAGTAGGCCAGTTGCAGGCACTTTTGAATTGTCGAAACAAAGATGAAAATTAAATGTAGCTACAGTCCCAGTCACAAGACATAATAACTGTGAAAGTACTGTAGTTGCCCATTCCCTAGCGTAGATCTCTATGGAGAAGAACGGGCAAGAAACTCCATGGACACTCTTTTAAATCAAAATATTGTTACAAAATCTTGGTTACATCATTCATGTTGAGATGGTATATTATGTGAGAACAATGTAGCAAGATGTGCAAGTTAAAAGTGTCTATAGTAAAATCCAAAAATACAATTCAAAAATAAACATTAAAATAAGCCACAGCAACTAAGAGATGACCAGTCACAACTGACAGCGCCCGTTCACGAACATGACGCATGGATCAGCACCATTCAACTCAACCATTTTGTAGGGAAATAAATGATCCGACACACGCGCCACCATCAGCGAGACATTAGAGTGAGCATGACATACTCTCAACTGCCAGGGCACATTCAAGTCAAGAAAAGAAAAGACGTAGGATTCCAGTGAATGATAGCTTTACATAGTACTCACACAATATGGGCTATGCGATTATACATTCAGTCAAAAAAGTATCGGGAATGGATGATTTGTTTATGGTTCCAAATTCAAATTTTTGTTTTTTTGTAGTTGTTAGATTGGCACAACTGTTTTCCATTTTGGAGTTTGAGTTGCATCTGTTATTTATATTAAATACAGTGCTGGTTTTAGTAATATCATATATAGTGTGCATTGCGAATTTCATAATGGACAAAAATATCGAACAAAGAGTTTGTCTTAAATTTTGCATCGCCAATGGAATTTCGTGTTCGGAGTCACTGAAAATGTTACAGAAGGCTTACGTCACCGTAAGCCTTCACATCGACTTTATCAAAAACTCGTGCTTATGAGTGGTTCAAAGCGTTTAAAAGCGGTCGAGATGTGATGGAAGATTTGCCTCGCTCTGGTAGGCCGTCAACGTCTGCAACTGAAGTTAACATCGCAAAAGTGAAGAAAATAGTGACTGAAAATCCCCATTCAACTCTGAGAGAGATAGCCGCCGAACTTTCTGTATCTCACGAGTCGATCCGTACCATTTTAACTAATCATTTGGGTATGAAACATGTTGCTGCTCGGCTAGTCCCAAAAGATCTGAATTTTCTCCAAAAACTCAATCGCATGAAAGTCGCTGAGGACATGCTAGAACGAGTCAGTTCGGACCCAACATTCATGAAACGCATTGTTACTGGTGACGAGACGTGGGTTTACGAGTTTGACATGCAAACTAGTCAACAAGCTTCGGAGTGGCGCCTTCCAACTGAACCGAAACCGAAAAAACCACGCCAAAGTCGATCAAAAGTCAAAGTCATGTTGACTGTTTTCTTTGACTATCGCGGTGTTGTGCACTCTGAATTCTTACCGGAAGGTCTAACGGTAAATAAAGAATATTATTTGAGCGTTATGCGGCGTTTAAGAGAGCAAATTCGACGAAAAAGGCCAGATTTGTGGAAAGAAAATTCTTGGATTTTGCACCACGACAATGCGCCTTCGCACAAGGCTATCATTGTGAACGAATTTTTGACCAAACACTCAACAAATACCATCCAGCAACCACCATATTCACCAGATATGGCTCCTGCTGACTTTTTTCTTTTTCCTAAACTCAAATTACCACTTCGTGGCACCCGTTTTAAATCGATAGAATACATAAAGGAGAATTCGCGGCGAGAACTGTACTCAATTCCGGAAGCAGCGTTTAAAAAATGTTTTGATGAATGGATTATTCGTTGGCGCAAGTGTATCGTTTCTAAAGGAGCATACTTTGAAGGTGATAAAATAAATTTGGATGAATAACAGACATTTTGTGTATTATTGATCTTTTCCCGGTACTTTCTTGACAGAGTAGTATAATACTAGAGATTGAATCTATACAATGCAAAGATAGTTGTACAATCTTCAGCAGCTCCAACAATTATATTTAATTTTAATGCTATCTATTTATGCGCCCCTGTCCATGTGGAGCAGGACCAGCATTGAGCCACGCATTTTTATCAGCGATATAATCGCCCAACTTGTAATAAGCTTGCTTACATAGTGTGCGTTTGATGCATGTTTTAAATTTCGTCTCAGTCAGTTCAAGAATACTTTGTGGAATTTTATTATAGCATCTCAAACAGTACCCCATGAAAGATGAGTCTACTTTAGAGAGTCTGAAACCTGGCTGAACTAGTTGGTCCCTATTTCTAGTACTGTAATTATGTCTGTCACCTCTTTTACCAAAAAGTTGCAGATTTTTTCTGACGTACATTATGTTTTCGTAGATGTACTGACAATGTACCGTCATGATGCCAATATCTTTAAACAGTTCCCTTAGAGAATCGCGCCTACGAAGATTATATATGGCTCTGATAGCTCTTTTTTGCAGAATAAATATAGACTCAATATCTGCAGCCCGTCCCCATAGCAAAATGCCATAAGACATTATACTATGAAAGTAACTAAAATAGACTGGTCTAGCGGTATCTACATCAGTAAATTGACGGATTTTTCTAATAGCGTATGCTGCTGAACTTAGCCGCCCCGCAATGGATGTTAAATGAGAACCCCATTGTAGCCTTGAATCAAGCGTAATCCCCAGGAAAACCGTTTTATCTACGAATTCAAGTTTCTCTTTATTCAATATTATTTCACAATCACTACTTTTAACATTGGGTAAAGCAAATCTTATGCATTTAGTTTTTTTTTCATTTAATACCAAATTGTTTGCTGTGAACCAATTATGGACCTGAAGTAGGGCATTATTCACGTCATCTAGATTTTGGGCCCGTCTATTTATCTTAAAAATTAGGGAAGTGTCAACACCATATTTTGAGGTTGGTTTTTCAATAAATAGGGTAGATACAGGGTAATAAATCAGTGAAAAATCATACTAGAAATGGGCATGGATGTGTTAAAGAGTTAAAGAGACGTTTGTGCTGTTATTAAATAAAAAGTAAACAATACTTCCCCTGAAATATCCGTTTATGTCCGTAGTTAGAACGTCAGCTGTTTTTTTTTTTAAGGTTACCGGTACCGTTGTAGTGCCGAAAACTTCATTAATTATCAGGATAACAATTTTCCTGAGTATTTACGCATTTATGATACGTTTACACAAACAATTACACCTTAATATAACCTACACACATCAAAAGTATCTAGGGATCAACATATATTTTTGCAATAACTTTTCTCCTGATTGATATTAATTAAAATTTTCTTTAAGGATTCATCAAATAAAGTGTTTTCGTTTGTCACAGTAACGATAAACCAAGTCACCTTTGCATTTATAAAGAAATTTGCCATTTTCCTAATAAAGGGATTTTTGACATTTGAACCACTAACTGTTCGAAAAAAAGACTGAAATAACAGTTTTCTTTAAAATTTTATTGGGTAACTTAAACAATTAATAATCCGTGTTTCTACCGCGAACACTAACAACACAAGAACATCGGTTTGGCATACTCAAAATGAGTTCATCCAAATCACGCTGTGGAATGGCCGCCCATGTTCGTTGCAACAACAAAAAAAGGTCTTCTTGCGACTGGATACCCTCCATATTCGGCAGAGCTCTTCTCTGTAGCATATCCCATGCATGCTCAATCGGGTTCAAGTCTGGCGACTGAGCAGGCCAGGGCAGGACATTGATGTTAGCTGCGGCGAGAGTCTGTCTTACAACTCTTGCGGTGTGCGGTCGTGCATTATCATGCATTAACTGAAATAAGGGACCGATTTGCACTTGTAGAGGAACGATGACGTCTGATACAATCGTCTCAGCATAAATTTGAGCGTTGAGGTTGCCTCTGATCCAAATCAACTCAGTTCTTCCGCCGATCCAAATACCCGCCCATACCATGATGGTTCCACCACTATAAGGATGGACTTCCTGGCAGGATTTTAATCGCTGTTGGCGTCCAGGGGTTCTCCAGTGTCGTATACGTCTTGTATCCGGTCTCATACCAAAACGAGACTCATCAGAAAAGCACACGAAACGCCATTGTTCTTCTGCCCAATTTCTGTGTTCAAGAGCCCATTGATATCGAATCCTACGATTGTGCATTGCTATAGGTGGTACCCGTAGCGGTCTTCGGGAATGAAGGTTCACTTCATGCAAGCGGTTTCTGACTGTTTGGTCGCTAATTAAGTTCCCTGAAGAGTGATGAAGCCTCACGGCTAACATCATGGCGGTTATTGTTGGAGCTCTTCGAGTTAAGATTTGAATGTATCGGTCTTGTCTCCGTGTGGTGCAGCGATACCGTCCTCCATGGCGCTCAGCCACGGTACCAGTGCTTCGGTAACGTGTCCAAAGTCGACTGATAACACTCTGACTTGTATTCAGAGCTAAAGCTACAGTACGTTGCCGGGAACCAGCTTCTATCATTCCCACGGCTCTGAGCATTTCTTCCCTGCTTAAATGACGTCGCCGCTCCATAATAACGTTGGTTTTAATCAGTAGTAGGGAAACAGTAGCACTAATAATGTCTTCAATGCGTTGTATGTTTTTATAGGGAAAATATTGACAGCTTATTTTCATCTTTTACTCGAATTTGATTGAGAGTTCCTGATTCAAATTATGAAATGCACCAAAAAGGATCCATATAAATTTATAAAATCATAAATTTATTACAAAGCCACATCTCAATCTCAAGAAATCCGCATAAAAATGCTTGATCCCTAGACATTTTTGATGTGTGTATTTACTAATATATTGAATTTTAAATACGGAACAAAATTTTACATGTTCTAATAATATTGTTTACACAGACAGATTTTTATCGTATCTCAATAAGCACTGAAGTCAAAGACACGAATCACCACGCTATAGTCGTGAACTACATACGCGGTAGAATAGAAATGAGCGAGAGCGCCAAATCTTTGCTACGCTTTAGTTAGTTAGTCTCCCTGCCACACCGCCCGCGCCGCCAGTTATGCTATCTCAAAGTTGTATCTGTATGAGCTGATCATGTATTTAAGCTATAAAATGACACCTGAATCATGTTATCGGTGAGGGAGTTATATAATCAGGGCCATTTATGCCTTTTCGTTACCCTGTATATTCCCCTTCGATTATAAAAATATTTCACGTCAAAAATATAAGCGTAGGATGAATGAAAAATTATGTGAACGATAAGTCTGCCAGTGCCATGATAAACGGTAACCTGCGGGACCGGTCTTACAATGTCCACTTTTTGTTGTTTTTAGCCCGACCATTGACGATACCATACACGTTCACATTAACGATCCGGATAGAAAAGCTCATCAATGAAAAAATTAGGTAATTTTTTGATAATTATTATTCTTTCGTGTTAACGTCTGATGCAGATCAAAATTATTAAAAATATCTGGTGAGTGTTATAAATATATAATTATTAACTGAATATTATAAACATCATAATATGCGTCACATCTCACAATAATGTCCTATTAGAACACGATGTGATCACTAGCGTTTAGGATGACCATTCAATAGTCATATCTAATCGATCGTCAATGTTCTTGAACAAATCCTCTAAACGTTTTTCACAGAACTGAAACCGAACAATTTTTACAGTTCATTTCAATATGAAGACATCAATCCTTCCGACAGCAATGACAGTGAGTGAAATCGAGCCAAAATAAAGTTTCTGTAAACTAAATTAGGCCCTTTCTTTAAAGTATACGTTTTGTACTTATGTTAAAATTGTATCATTGTTTTGACCGGCGTTGCTAAAATAATTAAATATAATTTTCATTACTCATACTATGAAAGTTGGTCTGAAGCATTGAGCTATTAGGTACTACTATGTACGTATAGAGAAGACAGCGTGAAAAACATCTGTGCGCAGTGCGGGACGCGCGGGGGGCGGCTAACCCCGTATATATATTATAATGCTGTGGCGAGCAAGCGACTGAATTGCAGCCTGTTGACAGCATTTGAACGGAGCAGATTTTGTTCGCGGTGTCTTCTCAATACTTAGTAGTTATGGTCTGAAGTTGCCTGAGGAGCGGGTTGAAAGTAATACTTTCCAGCCCTAGGGAGAATCGTTTGCAACTGACAGCTGTCAAATTATAAAAAAAAAACTAGTTCTATTTTCACATTTCTATTGAACCATGCCAACTTTCAATACAGCCAGCGCTATGTTAAATTGAAATAACTTAAAGTTAAGAATTAATTAAAGAATATAGGTATATTTTTTTAAACTTTATTTTATTTTAGTTTCTACTATTTCCTTAAAATAACAGATTTGGGAAAATATTTTCCTTTTTTTCAATGATGAAAATGAAAAACAATAGCTGAATAGTTGGCCGGCCACAGAAAAAAAAACAAAATAATAATAATAATAAATAAATAATAATAAATAAATTTTTATTTTCTCCCACAAAGTAAAGTTACAATATAGAGGTGTTACAATTAAATATTGGAGGTACAAAGGTTTGTGGGAGTCAGGAGTTCAAACTAGGATGATACCCTGTGCTATGGACTCCTGGCCCCCCTCGCCGAGATTGGCATTATGACAATTTTAGAGAGACATGTCATTGTAGGACTATTTTAAAAAAAGAATTACAAGAAAAAATACTAATGTAATAAAACAAAAACTAAAAATGCGTGTGTATTTGCGTGTGAAGTGTGAGTGTGAAGTGGAAGGTGTCATATGTGGTGTGGTGTAGTGTGTGTATGTGTGTGAGACAGCGAGAGTAAGATAGTGTAATGTGTGTGTACGTTCATAGATGGATGTAAATACAAATGTGTGCGCGAAGGGGTGGCAGTATGTAGTTATGAGAAACGCTAGACTAGGATAATATAGTGAGCAGTTTTTCAGTTTCTTCATAATCAAGTTCTAAAAGCCATTGTGTCAGCTTCTTTTTACATTCTACCCTAGACAGATTAACAATTTCAAGAATCTTATTAATTTTATTATACAGTCTGCTTGATCTGAATATATAGAAATTTTTGGCAAAAGAGGTTTTTACTGGAGTTGTTTCACAGACTTCATAGAATCGTCTAGTATTAACCTTTTGTTTAGCCGTAGAAACGTCTATAGAGGAATGTTTTTTTATTACCGTTTGCAGTATATAAAGTTGTCTGATTGTTAATACCTTTGCTTCTTCGTAGAGAGTTGTTGTAGCGTATAAACGTGGTTTGAAGAGAGCAACTTTTAGAAGAAGTCGTTGAGCTCTTTCAACGTTTAGGACATTTGTTTTATACGAGCCGCCCCAGGTGGAGATACAATACGATAAGATTGATTGGCAAAGGGATTCGTACACATTTTTAACCAGTTTCCAATTTGCAACATGCCTAAGATTTTTAAATATATGAACGAGTTTTCTAGTTTTCTGAACCAGATGTGCAATGTGTTGTTTGAAAGATAAGTTTTTATCGATCATTATGCCTAAGTATTTTATTGATTCAGTTTTTGCTATCATTGGGCACATGGTACAGTTGGTGGTTACTGGATTACATGTGTGTGCATAAACGTTGAAATTATTAGTGTTTGATGCTACATTATGTATTGTAAACTCTATATATTTAGTTTTGGTGGCGTTTAAGGTCAGTTTGTTGAGAGCAAGCCAGGAAGTTACAATATTGAACCCTTCTTGGGCAGCAACAAAAGTTTCGTCCCAAGAGTCACCATAAAATGTTAAGGTGGTGTCATCGGCATAAGACATTACATGACAGTTTCTAATGTTTAGCTGGCAAAGATCATTGATATAGCAAAGGAAGAGGGGGGGGCCTAAGATACTGCCTTGTGGGATTCCAATATTAATCGGTCTTTCTTCACTCAGCGTATTGCCTATCCGAACTGATTGATAACGATCTTGTAAATAGTTCTCGAATAGTTTTAATTGTGTGTCCCTTATTCCCATTTGTTCTAGTTTGGAAATTAATATGCGTGGGCACACAGTATCAAAAGCTTTCTGAAGGTCCAGAAAGATAGTCAAACATTTTTTTCTATTATCTAATTTACTTACAATGAATTCAGTGAACGTATGAATACAATCAGTTGTGGATTTTCCTTTTCTGAAGCCATACTGGTTTGGTGATAAGATGTTTTTATCTTCTAAATATTTTACAAATCTGTTATTTATAATCCTTTCAAATACCTTTGAAATAGAGGTAAGCAACGAAATTGGCCGATAATTGGCCACTTCGTCCTTGCCGCCGCTCTTAAAAATGGGGATAACAATTGATTTTTTAAGGGATTCTGGAAAAATACCTTCTGATAAACATCTATTCAGGATGTAGGTGAGGGGAGGGACTATATATTTTTTTAGATTTTTAAGGACTGTTGACATAATATTGTCTGGCCCTGCTCCACAATCTGAGCGAAGGTTGCTGATTATTCCTTCTACTTCCTCTTCAGATGTCTCCAAAAGCACAAAAGAGTTACAAGAGGACTTGAAATTTGCCGCGTTCGTTGGGAGTGGAGAAACACTAGTTGAAATTTTACTTTGCAACTCCATACCCACACTTGCAAAATAGGAATTTACTGCGTTAACTGAATCTTGTGGGGATATTTTAATATGTAAAAGTTCCAAAGGTGGTGCGTTTGATTTTTTCAGATTGGTAATAGTTTTAATAGCGGACCAAAGTTTCTTGTTATCACTTCCAGCCGCATCAAGTATATTCCTGTCATATTGTCTCTTACATTTTTTTATTATGTCATTACAAAAATTTCTATATCTTTTGTAGGATATTTTTAAGACGTCATTGTCAGGATTGTGTTTTAGCTTATAATGCATTCTGTCTCTTGTTCTAATGCACCTCAGGAGGCCTGGAGTTATCCACGGTTTTATGGTAATTTTATTTCTAGGAATTTTGATGTTTTTTGCATTGCTTATTATAATTTTTTGTATCTTTTGAATAAAATAATTCATGAGGTCATTTGGATTTATACTGTTATCGTATACACTATTAAAATCAATATTTTGGCAGTCATTGTTTAGTTTTTCAAAGTCAATTTTGTTCACAAATTTTGCTTTGTGGGTTTGTCCACTTAAGCTCAAACAAAAAAGGGTCGCTTCGTGGTCAGTAACTGTAGATTGAATAATACATGTAATAGAAGAGGCCTTAGTTTTAATTATCACATGATCCAGACAGCTAGATCCTCTAGTTGGCTCGTAATGTGCAGGTATCATACCAGAGTAAGAAAGTAGGTCAAGGTAGCTTGATGTAGTTACATTTGAATCCTTGATATTTATATTTATGTCTCCCATTAAAATTACATTTTTGAAACCGGATAGTTTTAATAACAGTTCCTGTAAGGAGCGTAAAAAGTTATCTAATGTGTGAAAGCTAGGCGGTCTGTATATTGCAATTATGGCGGTCGTTTTATTTATTTCAATAAGTAGGCAGTTCGCTTCCAAGATATCTGGTTCTTCTATACTGAAGTTAATGTCATTATTTATGTAAACGACTACGCCGTCATTTTGGTTATAGTTTCGTGTAGTTGAAAAACTAGAGTAGCCAGGTATAAGTGGTAAGTTATTAACGGATGAGAGCCAACATTCGGACAGAATTATAACATCACAGCTCAACCGTATTCGTTTTAGTAACATAGGTGGGAAAGCGGCAATCCGATCTTCATTAATTTGGTTTTTCGAGTTGTAGAGTTTTGTTTATACCTCCGTCTAACAGAGATTTGTACTAACACACTAAGTTCATCTGATTCAGATAATTATGGATTTAACGCCTAATTTCCTTCTTAAGAAATCAGGCGTCAAATCCATAATTAACCACTACTGCACTATCTGTTATCTGCTACTGCAAATTTTATAAAAATTACTCATTTTTTCTTTAGCTATTAATTCATGTTTTTATTTTTACTTTCCTTGTATTCGTAATGAAAAGCACAGCACCTCGGGTTAAAGAATTATTTAGTCCCTCGAACTATTGGCGCCCGAACGTAGCGAGGGCTCGTCTCGGGACTAAATAAATTACTTTTACCCCTAGTAACAATGTACTATTTATGTGGTTACGTAATAATTACTTAAATTCATTCTAGTTTTTCATTTAAATTATTTGCGAGTACGCGATTGTGCGATTCAGAGACAACGTCGGCGTGCCGAAGATCAACATAGGAAGGAGATTGTCTCTTCAACGTAGTGATATAGTGTTCCACTGTTCCATGGTTCTTTTGGCGCGTGGCCATATAAGTCTAAGAGTCTGTATAAAATCATTGTTTTTTTTTTATTATATTGGCGTTGTAGATGATATGACAATTTATTTATTTATTTAGGTTACACAGAACATTTTCGAAATAATACTTGCATAATAGTACATTTATAAGTGCAACAATTACTTATAGGCTAATACAACATGCACCAATTATGGTTATCTATAATACAATATTACAAAGCCAAAAAGATACTAACAATTTGAAGCTATTAAAGTTTTTGATAATTTGCAATAATGACAACAATACAATTAAAATCAAATCAATGACATGCTATGTGATGTTGGTGGTTATAAGAGTAGAGGAGACAGACAAAATAAACGATGGGTGGACTGTGTGATGGATGACATGGCTAGAAAAGAGCTAAATGATGAGATGACGGTAATTGAGAAGTACTTACTCAATAGAAGCAAAAGACGTGCCGCGCCGACCCTAAATAAATTGGAATAAGAGCACGAAAATGTTGATGACAATTATAGTTCCTCGATCATTCTACAATGGGGGCTATCGCGCATGAATTCGCCGTTAAAGGCATTCGTGTAGACTAAGGTCTTCCGAAATGTCAGATGTCATACAGGGTTCGCGCGTTGCGTGCTTTTTTATCACGTATTTATGCTAAATACTAATACTCACGATTGTGTTCTAGACTGAGTTATTCCTGATAATTATGACTTGAAGATTTTGAGTAGCAACTTAGGATCTTATTTGTTAGTACGTGGAGGTAGAATGATTTTTAAATGTTTCATGCTTGCTAATTTTAGGGAGAATATTATAAATATGTATCTGGAGTTTACACTATGCTGTTATACGTAATAAAATAAACGTTTTATGTAGTTATTGGTCCTATAAAGTATAAAATAGAATTATTGACAAGACCTTTCTCGACAGTGGCACCATCTGGTGAGCTCAAAAACGATAGCCCCCATTGCACTTATCATTTTCTACCACAATCTGATATTTAGGTAGATACATAAGTACTACTTTTACCATTTCGAACGGATCTGTGATTTGGGTTTTGCCAGTCCTCTTATTCAAAAATCGGGTTATCAAACAAGTGTGTCATCGATTCGATATCGTATCGACTGGTTGTGAATAGAACTGCCTTGTGTGATTAGTATGGTAAGCGATGGATAATACATACAAGAATAGATAAAACATTGTAGAGATATCAAGTGAAAGATTGACGTTTTGAAGATACCTGCAAAAAGTTTTGACAATTTCCCTCCGTATCAGAAGGACAATCTAGTAAAATGCTCTTGTGGGATAAATGGCGTTAAAGTAAAACGACCTACTCATAGGCGCATTCGCCTGTTTTACAAGATTCGATTTTGAGCAAACCGTAATGTGACAATTCATGTTTCGATTTTTTACGGAAACGAGTGATTTTTCACATTCAGCCATTTTTAGCTTTAAGCAACCAAAATATTGATCCCACTTACCTACATACATTTACAACGGAACATGCAGAATAATAAAACAATAAAATACAAACCACAGGTTCAAAATATAAAATAGAGAAAGGAGTCAAACAGGGTGGACCGCTATCTCCTTAATTAACTGTTTACCAGCACCCTCAAAGAAATCTTCAAGATGTTGGCAGCGGATTAGAGGGAAAGAGGCATTGTTCTTGGCATACCTTTACTTGGGACAAATAGTCTCTTTCCAGACGAGGCAAGACAAAGAAGTCTCAGGAAGAACAGAAAAGGAAGAAGAGAAGGAGGAGCTACTGGTCCTTGCAGGAACTATTCAAGGGTGAGTTGCCTATGGCGCTAAAACGCAAACTTATGGACATGTAAATTCTCCTCGTCTTAACCTATGGTGCACAGACTTGGTCTTTGACTAACATCCAGAAGCTCAAACTCAAAAAAAAAAAAAGGTTTGCCAACGAACAACGGAGCGCAGTATACTAGATGTTAAATGAACGGATCATGTTCGAAACACAATACTACGCTCCAAAATAATATAGCTGATGTGGCTCATAAAGCTGCCTAACATAAATGGGGCTGGGCAGGACATGTCTGCCCCATGCCGGACAAACTGTGGGTCAAAATTGCAGGAAACTGGTGCCCTGACACAGTGAGGCGGGGTCGCGGCAGGCCACGAAGGAGATGGCGGGACGAACTGGACACTACAGGTTCCGTCAGAGCTGGAAGGAAGCGCGGATTCGCGAGAAACAGAAAGAGGAGAAGGAATACTTACACGCGAACGATCTAGTGAGGGAAAGCCTTAAACTCAAAAGATTATGATATATGTATAACTTATTTTGTGCAATAAGCAAACATTCCTTTAAAGTGGAACGTTGTTTAATCTTTAGCCTAGAACTAAAAGCTCTTTCACGTGCAGAATTTCTAATTTAAGGCATAGCCCCAAGATACGACTTATAGAATCATTATTGATTTAAAATTCTATAATTTTTACTTATAAGTGCAAGAGTAGAATATGAACTAATCATCTCGTGTGTGTAGTCTGCCAAAGGTCCGCATTCCGTACTCGTTTACGAGTCTCGCATTGTAAAATATACTTAGGTCTGCTTCGGACTGGTTTATGTAGACTAAAATAATGGCGACTTGTATAACATCCGATTTCACACTTAGAGAAAGAAAATATGTAGATTAATATTAAATAATGTAACACTCAGCATACCTACCTACTACTTAAATCTAGGTACTAAGAATTTATTTAAAAAAAAACCTAAATGCGACTCATTCATTCTAGGTCTTATCAATTGATGACAATTTTACTAAAACCGACTGATTAAAAAATACGGATTAGCGATAAAAAGGATACCGTAGCAAAATATAGCTCTTGATTAGAGACTGTACGACCCGTCGAGTTTGTGAACGTTGGTTTTAAGATGGAACGGAGATCGGCATGCGGCGGGGGCGGGCGGACGTGCCAAGGCAGGCAGGCAAGCAACATATTTACTCATACGCCCGAGGCGTAAATCACCGTGCATCTATTTCGAGTTGGCCTGTGCGGGTGTGGGCACAGGCGGGGGAGGGCGGGGCGCGGGTAGACGCTGATGCCGGTCTGGCGCCAGAAGGATTCCCCAGCGCCCCGCACTCCCCTCGCGCCATCACTCGAGGTCGTCCGCCGAGCAGTCGTGTCTTTGCTTACATTACTTACCTACTGTCGCAAATAACTAATTTACCACTATCCACAAAATCACTGGTTACGCGTTATTTTATCTGGGCTAACCCCGAATGCGATCGCCGTGAAACTATGAGGTAGAATTCCAGGAATAGGCCAGAAGTCTAAGTTTCCAAATGTAACTACACTCTTTTTTTTTTCAATTAATTCTATTTTAGCCAAAAGTGAGTTTTATATCATACGTTTCAAGTTTCGCAAGATAAAACATTTGATTAAATCTATTATTTTTATTACTTACTTTAAATTCAGCGCTTTTTGCCTTTGCGAATTATTAGCATACCATGATAACAACACCTTGTCTACAATGAGTCAACCTCGTTATTTACGTTAATGAATAGGTATAATAAATCACATCTAATAAAATAAAAATTACGTAATAAAAACTAAAAGTAGTAATTCTAATATTTGTTCTACTCACTTGTTAAATTCGTTTGATCCTGTACGAGGTGAACCAAGAACCCACCGAAGTATAGTTGGCAATCTGGTCTTCCCTTCCCCCCACCCTGTCCGCACCCGCGCAGGGATGCCCTGCGGTCATTGGTTACTCATACATCTTGCAAAACCTGTATTCGTTCCATTACACAGATTTAAAACGCTTGTTTACATAGCTAAAAGCACGACACTATTCTCACTATTTGCACATGTGATATTCAATGCAAATTACATAAAAGTAGAGAAACATCTAAACGTATTTTTGTACCTATTTACTGTACTTTCGCACGTGAAAACGCGCGCACCGCGCTGAACTCCGTCAGAGAATGAATATTACTATACTACCGAATTGAAAGTAGGTATTACATACAAAATATCAAGCTAGCTAGCTGGACAGATGTTTGTATAGATATACAATGCCAGCACGGTGTGACACACACATGATGACTCTTAAAACACGATTCTTAAGGTTTATAATACATTACTTTGACAGCAATAAAATGTGGTACAACTGTACTACGCTATCCACGTATAGATCTACTTAAATATATATAAAGGCATAGAAGCAGAACGACTCTCATATAATTAGTGATTATTCGATGAAAACTATGCCTACCTTACTATGTAGGTACAGCAATTTATAGAAAACACATTCTAATTAGTTGTTTTGTGCAGTCCTCGTCACCTTGATGTGCTTGCTTTGATTTTGCTTTAAGTTGCTTTCCACAGTACCTAGGTAGATATAAATTTTTAAATGAAGTTTAGTTTTTATGTATGTTACATAAAATTTACTAGTCTTACCTGTTTAAAGCATTAGCCTACTTCTTGAAATGGTTTGTAAAAACTGATACAAATCGTCCACTCACTACGCCATCTCGTGAATAAGAATAATACTTTAGTGCTGTTTACTGCCAATAGATGGCAGATACTACATCACCGCATCAAACCAATAAAGCCGCATTTCGCGACCTATTTTTTATCTTGGGGAAGATTAACAATTATTGAGACAGATTGGGGCTACAGTAGTATTTAACTTAATGGCGACTTTTGAATGTAATTTCGGTTACATTTGCTTACGGCAAGCTTGGATACTCTACGCAGGTTTAATTTTTTTAGAAACCGGACTGTATTTCCCTAACAGTTTGTGTTTTCACACTGCCGAGATGGTCTGGAGGATTGAACACGTTAGGCAAGTACGAAATGATATCCGTGATAGTTTTAAAGTCGCCCCTATACTAGAGAAACTAACTCCTGAACTAAGCCGTCGCAGACGGTATGATCACGTGATGCGAAGAGACGAGGAACATGTAGTGAAGAAAACATTGTAACTACCTAAACATAAGCGAGGTAGAGGACTAACTCTGGCTATGTGGTGGACTAGCATGACGAAGCTCCTATTGGAAAACTGCCCGATCGGACAACCTAGGACAGATTGTCCTGGCGCCAGAAAATAAGGAGAGTCGACCCCACCTCAAGTAAAGAAAAAGTAAAAGAGAGAAAAAGTAAAGTGGAATAGAGCTAGGAAAGAAAAGAATTGTAAACCAAACTTATTCTTGATTTTTTCCTGAAATGTAAAACCCATTTCGCATTCTGCCGATTTTATTAATGAAGAGCAGCATGGTTCTCTTGGCGTTTGAATGAGTCAGGTGGATGAAGCCAGATAATATTTGCAGCAGCCTTCTCGGGTGCGCAATCAATTCAGTGCTATACAATAGGCCACTGCAGTTCACGACCGGAAGCCAGTTGTTTTTGGGGCTTAACGATGTTGTGAGGTGGTGGATTCTCTTCCCATAACTTGCTTCGTTCTATAGGTGGCGTATCTTGGATTGCTTAGCTTTTGCGGCTTTTCAGTCTACCCGGGATAGTCGTGTAGTCGTAGAAGGATGTAAAGCCAGGTACAGACTGCTGCAACGTAACATGCAATGTAACATGAAAGGAGCATTTCATAAGTGTGGACGCAGCGTGCGCTCGGACCGAGCGTGTACCTACTCGCATTAGTTTCCGGCATGCGCGCGGCCAACATAGCTCAGTCTGCCGAGAACACGCAAATGAGATGTTTTTTGAAATATTTTAATTTTGTGGATTCCACAAAATTTCTTTTGTTCTTTACGCCTCAACTGCATTAATTTTTCTTCACTCGCATGATTCAAGTGTAGCTTCGTCTTTTTCCTCCATTGTTCGCACGCGTTCCGCAGTACAGATACACGCAACCCGTCCACACTGGCGCTCCGTGCCCCTTTGTGTTCGGCGAAAAAACCGACAAATGGCGGATCGCGGCGCGTACGTGTTGAAATGCTCTGTTTGCCCGCGTAGTGTGCACGGTTCGTGCGCGCAAGGCGTCCACACTATAGGAATTCTGATACATTGCGTGATACATTGCCACAATGTGGACGGAAAATTCTTTCATTGCGTGTTACATTTCATGTTACATTTCGTAAGTCTGTACCCGGCTTAAGTTGTCTAGAACCGGGTTCTTAGTTATTTTTTCCCAACTTGCATGGTAATTCCTACGAACGGCAGGTGGAGCAATACCTGCTTGCAGGTAAAGCTTCCGTCGCGTCTCATTTAGGACAGTGTCTACTGACTTGGCGTGGGCGTATCAGTGACACACTGGCTGGGCGCGCAAATTAGTCGGCACCAAAGCATAAGGACGTGCCAGTTGTTCAAAAAAAATCCTAAAGACGGAAGCTAGTGTGCAGGGTGTGCGTTGCACACGGGCGCAGCGGTCCTAGGGGGCGCCGAGCGCCGCTCGCTACGGAGCCAAACTGGGCGATGCGTTGGCCGGCCCCGGCACTTTCAATGACCAACGTAAAAAGAGCTCCGCTTTGCATACATTTTGTATAGTATCTGAAGCTCTTTTATTTGTAGAATTACAGTAAAGCAAGGCATGTTAACGTTTTGGCTTGTTAGGGTAAATACCAGAACACCCTGTATAATTCTTAACATAGACAACAGCACAACATGCCGGTATCCAAAACCGACAAATTTCTTCTTCAATTTAATCTCCAAACAATTAAGAGTAAGTATTATTATCCATTGGGGAAATTTGTCAGTTTGTGGTAAGGTAACTTGATGTGCTGTTACTTGTACTTTGTACCCATTCCATTTTGACCGCGCGCTAGGCTAATGTTTGCACACGGGCGCTACATGGGCTAGAGACGGCTCTGAGTAAGTAACATGTATCTCCTTTGAAGCAAACCATCTTGAAAGTATCACGTGGTGCTCTGCATTCAGTTTTTTGGTTAAGTACAGAGAATATCAGGTATTGTTGCTACCCAGTTTGGTGGAAATTTGGTTCCCGACCGTCTGTTTTGTTTTGTGACAGTGTTTCTTTTAAATTAGTGGCCTATCACGCCTTCGTTTCCCTCGTGGCTTCGTCTTCTTCACGCCTAAATGCTTAGGGTTCGGGCAGTGTTTGACCTTAGTACCTTGCCACCAGATGTTAAGTGTTCGATTTGAGTCCCTGTTGCGAAGGTGGAATTCACACGATAGTATCTTGGAAGGGTTCGTTCGGAGAGCATTACTGTCATAACATTTACACAGTACGTCGAGCGCCAAAGACTATTTGTGCTGCACTCCACCGAAAGTCGCTGATTGTGTCGCAAAGGCCAAGTCATCCACGTATAAGAAGCGCTCGGTGAGGTGAGTGGCAGGCTGGTAGTTGGTATAGATGTTAATGTTAAAAAGCGTTAGCGCCAATACACTGCCTTGAAGAAGACCGTTCTTTTGCCCGACGCCATTGTAGTTTCGAAGATTACCTTCTATCTCTTAATAATATGTATTTTTAAACCCCGACGCAAAAAGAGGGGTGTTACAACTTTAAGGCGTGTATAAGTGCCTGTGTGATCTGTCTGTGGTATCGTAACTCCCAAACGAATAGACCGATTTTGATGCGGTTTTCTGTTTGAAAACTGGCGTGATCAAGATGGTTCTTAGCTATAATTTATGAACATCTGTTTAGGCGTTTAAGATGATTCAAACGCCTCATTTCCTACTTGACAAAAGGGTCTTTCTTACCAACTTTCACCGGTCAGATTGATTTTAAGTTTGGCGCACTACGAATTACGATAGTATGTTCAAGATATGGTAACCTTGAGTTCATGCTACTGCTTCAATTAGTTTACGGAATGCCCAACCCCTCAACAAATTACAGCAGATAGCGTGTTTGGGCTCATTAGTATGGTCTCAATAAGAAAGACAAACGGTAAAAAGCAGCATTGGTCTCAGTCTCAGTGCTGTCTTCCAGCATTGGTCATAGTAGTGTCTGCTAGGACATCAAGGACATGCTCCCGGAAAATCCCCGTCCTGAAAGTACCGGTAAATTCCGGGATTATTCAACGTGTTGAGCACTGGTTCTGGTTATTTTGGTATTAAAGTTGTTGGCTGAGTTGTTTGTTTACATAATTATTATTTAATATTCATATTTCAACAGTCGTTAGATAGTCAGAGGCCCAAAAAAAAAGTCTGACAACCAGTCTTACCAAGGGGTATCGTATTACCCGGTACTAACTGGGTTGTGGTCAGATAGGCATTCGCTCCATGTAAAATACTGGTATTCAGCTGCATCCGGTAAAACTGGAAGCCGACCCTAACAGTTGGGAAAAGGCTAAGCAGATGATGATTCATATTTCAACTTATTTAAATTAACGAGAGTCGCATACGCCTCCTGGCCCCATCATCAGTCCCTCGTAAACAAGCCCTACCTGAGTGGTAGGGCTTAGTCTGAATCGCATCAAAACGAATCATAGCCTCAACTGGAAGGGTTTACTGGTGGCTACTGAAGAGTTCCATAATCCACCTCCTGGCCCCATCATCAGATTAGCTCCAAGATACCAAAACATCGTATTGTCATACGAGATTTGATCAATTAATAACCGAACTTTTTAAATGGAGCGGCAACGAAGTATCTTAGCGTTGTGCGGTTTTCAACACTGTATTAGTCGTCCCGAGTAACCTGCTTTTTACTGATTATTGATATCTCGCTCCTTTCCAGTGTTATTTTGTTTTGAATGCAAGGTGTTACAGCGTTCGCGGCGATCGATAATTTGCGATTTTCGGGCGCAACGATGCAACAAGAAGTGTTTTGTAAAACTGGGGAAAACTTTTACAAAAACATTTAAACTCATCTGATCACTCGTCATCTACCCATTCTACCCTATTGGCATTAGACCCGAATTACGTTAGTTAAGCACAGTGGCGACTCTGTTGACTCGGTGCTGTCCGATTGTTTTCACCAAGCATCGTCGCGTCGAGAGACAGTTGGATAAGGTGGAACGAAGTTTATAGTGGTCGGATTTGCATGGGACTGTTTTTATTGAGTTCCTAGAGTAGAGAAGAAAGTTAAAAACAAATTTCGCCGCTCGCAACCTTTTTTTGTTTTTGTTTTTATTTCTTTTTTTATTTCTTTTTTCTATATGAATAACTTTCGACGAATTCATACTGTAGCGTAATAGCCAACTAACGTGCACCATTAAACGCTAATTTGGTCTGTTTCTTTATTCATGGTTGTCAATGTAATGTATATTTAAAGTATCTTTGAAATTTTCCTATTTTCAGCAATTATTTCTAATTTATCGAATTTGAAGACTAAAATTTCTTTTGAAATTGGTAACCGATGCTTTTTCAGATATAACTGGACCAGAAAGTATTCATGAACACCGCTTTCATGAGTGTAGTGACTCCGAAATCATTCGGAAATGTTAGAAAATTGTCTATGTTAGTGAAAGCATTTTTTTTTTTTTCAAATACTGATATGAAACTCAATGTGCAAATTATTGTCTAAATCCTCATTTTATTAGCTATCTAACGAGATATAATAACTAGAAAAATTTTACATCGACAACAATGAACAAAGAAACAGACCAAATTAGCATTTAATGGATGCACGCAGGTCACACTATTACGCTACAATATGAATTCGTCGAATTTAAAGTTAGTCATATACAAAAGAAAAATATTCCAAGAAAATTAAAAAAAAAAAGACGCGAGCGTCGAAGTTCTTTTTTTAACTTTCATCTCCACTCCTGTAAGAACTCAATAAAAAAAGTCCAATGAAAATCCGACCACTATAAACTTCGTTCCACCTTTTGAGTATTTCTTGTCTAATTGCACTCGACTAGTAGCACGGTATCGCAATTTTCCATGCTCTTGTTCTTTTCCGTCGCTCAGACCCGTCATTTACGGCAGCATCGACGACGATTCTAGCCTTCCAGTGAACGCCGCAAAAGATGGAGAAATAATTACGTCGTATCGCTCCCATGATTTCTTATGACGAACCTTGTTATTGCAGGCGTGGGTGACGCAGGGTGAAATAAAACTAAACAATTCAAAAAGAAAATCTATATTTTCAACATGACAAGAAATCGCTAACGAATATAAAACAAAACTTGCATACATAGCTTCGCTGCTTTAAAAAAAACAAGATGCGACTCAAATCAATCAAGTGACATTTCAGCGTCATCATCTTTTTTGTCACCCTTGTCATCTTTGGGTTTCTCTTCTTTGTTTTTGTCATCCTCCTTCGGCTTATCAGCTGCCGTGTTTTCAAGCGCTTTAAAGAAAGCTTGCATATCGCCTGTATTCGCAGCCGCTGTGACTTCCGAAGGCAAACCAAATTGCGATATCACTGGACCCATTTGACCCGAAGTCAATGCCGAAGAGAATTGGTTCGCAGCCTGGAATATAATGTAAGTGTTAATGGGTGTGTTCAGTAAGCAACTTCATTGAATGGAACCATAATGGTGATTAAGGTTGAACTGCGCAACATATTTTCCATACAAATTTCGGGGGGCTATTACTCCACTGTTTGACATGGTACATCTAAAGTTAAACATGATATCGTTTTGTCTCATTATTAATTGTGTCTGTACGGAATCAGAATAGTAAAATAAAAAGCCATTCAAAAGTTACGAGCTACCAAAGATTCATTTTTATTGCCAATTTTAACGTAACTTTGGGCGTAAATTAGTAATAAAAGAAGTGTCAAATTTCCAAAACAAAGTCCGTACCGACACAGCACAATTATCGAAGAATTCAATAAATTTTATTTGATAATGATTTATGCAGTGGTTTTTTCATAAAATTCGATTTCCCAAAAGCTTTTTCATATTTTTTTACGCGCGCCTTTTACTATGAATTTTCGTGCATCTCACTGAATGTTTCCCCCGGTGCGGTGCGGGAGGGGGACACGCGATATTGACATGTCCTTCGTTTGATAGAAGAACAAGACCTATATTTCTGTCCTTTTCATTTCATGCATGACGTCAGTGACGTGTCATTTGTTTTTCGCTGAAGTTGAAGGGCCTGTGCATTTTTATTGCACTCCTATAATGTGTGTTTCGATGGCGCGACCACGGCATTTTTTTTTTTTTAATTATGGCAAGATTTTGTAAAAAAAATAATTTAAAATTAAATTAATTCATTTCAATTTTAAATTTCACATTCAGAACATTTTAAAGGTTATAAGCGATACCGTACGTATGCTCCTAAAATATAAACCTTGGATTTTTTATATTTTTTTTTTACAAATTCAATCTGCTAGTTACCTAAATTTCAGGTCTCTGCAACGCTTAGTTTTTAAGATTTCCGTGGCCGCGCGGTTCTCCGCGTTTCGATGGCGTGGCCACGTTCAAACCCTTATAACTTTTCAACCATAACTTTGACAAATTTAAGGTTTTGGTAAATTTGAACCACACACATACATATTTTTACAAAATCATGGCATACTTAGTTATTTAAAAAAAAACGCCATGGTCGCGCCATCGAAACGCACACCCTATAATATGGTGTAGCGACCTACTTATTTAGAAACTTTATATACATAAAACCTTCACGATATAATTTTTACTTTTCTTCTGATCTGTCACTTCTCTGTCTTGTGTTAATTAAATTTATATAGAATTATGAAATTTTTTAATTTAGTTTAGATAGTGTACAACAACCACTTGGTGACCCCGACTTGATACGCCCTGAAAAGGAAATCCTAAACTTTATCAGGCCAAGGAAATCCACAGTACCACGATGAAAACATAAAGCAGTCGTCTGCCGACCAACGTCCAGACTCTGCTGGCTTCACAGCCATTTATTTCTCTCGAGGGATTAGCAGACCTGGCGGAAAGCGTCCAGGACATGGTTACCCCAGGCCAACAATAACAAACAATATAGTTATACAATATTATTGTTGCCACTAATCTCGCGAATTGTGTAGTGACCATGACGTTATAAGTTGATAGTAAAAGTTTATTTTATTCTTTTTAGCGCATATAAATAAAAGGTCAGACGAAAGTATTATATAACTTCGTTTTTGTTCGGAACGGTTCGGAACACTGAGTGTGTGCGTACGAACTAGACGCGCGTGAAGACTAGCGCCTAACTGCTCATCACTGATACTATCTCTGTCGGGCACGATGCCAGGTGAGATAGCGTGCTTTTTGGCCACGCCCACCAATGAGTTCGAGCCCGTGTGATGTGTCACCTTAAGGCTTAGATATCCAATATTATGCACCATTAGTTTGAAGTCTGCCTTTTAATAATTTTGCACTTAATTATTTAAGTAATAATATAGGCTGTATATTCATTGAGCAGTTGGTTCACAACAAAACCATTTTCTTTTTTGGGATATCAAGGACCAATTACAGATGGGATATTATGTGGAAACCATCGATTTTAAAGAAACTAAAATGCCGGCACATTACGTGTCTGACAGCGCACAGTAAAGGGTCACATGCATTCAAAATATTACAATAATTTGTATTCCATAATATTTCTCAAATTAACTGAAAGAAAGTTAGTAGAAATTAATGCAATAGAATCATTTAGGGTTATATTAGTTAGTCATACATGCATTAGTTATACTTGGATTGAAGATTACTTAGATTTATTAAAATTTGCGAGTCCTGACGTCGTCATTGGCATGTAAATGTGATATTTTAATAAATAAATAAATTTTTCTGAAGGTTAAAACAGAAATTTATTAAGATATTGTGGTCTGACTCATCAATTTGTGATTCTGATATCACATCTTGATTGGTATATTGTTGATTATCTACTTACCTTTAAAGTTTATTATGTGTGTGATTTGACACACTATTGTACATCATAACAGGCAACTTCGCACATTTTTTCTCAGAAGTTCTCTTAGCATGATCAAAAACCTTATTTAGACAGGAAATTCCATTTTCCAAAATTCTTGTTATAATCATGAAACTGAGACTGTGAGAATGTAATACATTCTTGCTATTTTTAAATGGAAAGCGGAACCTTACAGCATCTTTTTGGTACATGCTGTAGAAAAAAAAATGTTTTTGTCTAGATATTTAAAATAGGTAACCCCTCCCTTTTTAGAAATTGGTTAAAAATAAGCAGAATGACTTTTACATTGTAATGCCTCTGATAACGTCATTAATGGTGAAATAAAGGTCATGTATTTTTCCACCAATCCTTAGGATGGATTACTCATAATCCTATCGTCCTTTAACTTGAATAGTTTCTTATTGGAATATAAGTCAATCTGACTTCAAGAGGTAAAAACATTTTAGTTAGTAATAAATAAAATTTTAGGAATCCCATGTACCGCGTACATACAGACGAACCACGGAAGCGTTAGAAAAATGATATGCGAAACGCATACCGCTCGATAAAGCAAGAAGCCCGACGAGCGACGAGAGATGAGTCGCTGCGGAGATGCGCGGCGGAGCACCGGAACGCTATACGTGAAGGTTCACCTGAGCGAACTGCGGTGAGAGCAGGGTGGTCCTTACATCGTCCTGGACGGCGCCGGGCGTCGCGGGCGGCAAGTGCGGCGACAGGCGCGGCGCGTTGGCAGGCGCGCTGGCCGCTGTCACCACGTCGGGCGTCGCCAGCGTGGCCGCCAGGTCCACGCGCGCCGCGCCCGCCGCGCCTGCCTCGCCCTCCGGCGGCGCGTTACCGAGCCCTGAGAAGTAGCGCTGCAAGTCTGACAAGTAGATCTGCCCGCCTGCACCATCTGTAGTTTTAAACGTAGCATTACCTAGCTGCAACTGTGAGCGCAACTCCAAAAACACTAAGCCGCATTTTACAAATTAACTGTTTGTAAATTGAGTAATTTTAATCAAGTACTGCTTGCTACGCTGTGACAATTTTAGTTTTTAGCAGGGAAACATTACCCGAAAGGTAAAATGAAACCTCATTAATAGGGAACAATCTGTGTTCGTGAGTGCGTGTGTGTGAGATTGCATAGAAGAATTCGAATGCGGCGACTGCAGCGCATGCGGTGCGGTCTGGTCTGCGTTTAACTTTTTAAGTAAAGAAAATATGACCCTCCAGATATGACAAAAAAAGTGTGAGTGATTGGAGGACTGAATTTGTCGTTATTTTTTTTAGCTTACCACGTGGTTGCGCAGCGGCAGCTGTGTTGGGCGCAGTGGCGGTGGGCGCGGGGGCGGGGGCGGGGGCGGGGGCGGGGACGTCGCGGGCGCGGGCCGGAGCGCGCGCGGGGGCGGCGCTCTCGGTGCTGCGGGGCTCGGAGCTGCGTGCCTCAGTCGTGCGCGGTTCGGTGCTTCGTGGTGCACTGCCACCGCGACTGCTGTTGCCACTGCCTGCAGACGGACGAGTGCTAGTGTTGCCGCTGTTGCTACCACTGTTGTTACTAGAAATACCATTATCATTACAAATAAAATTCAAAAACAAAATGTTTATAGCTGCCACATCAATTTATCTCCATACACACCAGAAGCATTTTAGGGTATGGAATGATTGACCACTTCAGGCTGTTTCCACCAAAAATGTGCAGGGTTGTGTGAGACTAACCATTATTATTGATCCCTGCTCTTAGCTCTGGCTAAGCTAGCTATGTGATTGGTTAGTTTTACACATATCGTCCCACATCTCTGGTGGAAGCCCATCCATTAATGTTTGTTCATTTGATTTCAATATTCATCAGCTTATTATAGCTTCTTGCTAGCTTGAACCTTAACATTGATGTTATATTTATAAATTTCTGCTCATTAAGCAGAGAAATTCAATTAATTTTAAGCATTTTAGAATGACAGTTTTTTTTAATACTTAATCAGTATTATAGAAGTATGGAAGTAGAAATAATGCACCATCCCCAGTAAATTTAGAAAAGGGTTAGAGAATGATGATTAAAGAGGTATGGTATTTATAGCTACCCCATAGTGCCTAAAAGAGAGGACAGTCCTCCAATTTGGCCGACTCCTCCGAGAAGTTGCATGAGTTGCTGCTGAGACATGTTGTTCAGTATATTTTGTAGCTCCCCATCCTGTCCACCACTGCCACCACCTCCACGTCCCCCAGATGTTGGAGGATTGTTCAAGGCCTCATTGATGCGGCGGCAGTAGTCATCATCCTTTTCTACCTTGGGTTCCTACGACACAATTACTTTTTTATTCACTAACAGTTCTACACATGTGGGTTTGATGACACTAACGCTGCTGTACTACTGCCACTGCTGTTTATTTATTTAGGATCGTAAACAAAGGATGTTCACAAACACACAAAATAAATAATTGATGACAAAAGTATCACATAGGTACTCCTTCACTTACAGGAGACCACAGCATGTGTAATAAAATGTATAAGTTATCATAGTTAAATAACAACATTCAAAAAATTAATCAAAACACATTTGGTAATAAAATTGGTTCCCATGCTATGTAAAAATAGGTGTACTCTAGACGAGTTTTAAAAAATACATGATTTGAATGACATGATTTTGTATTTTAAAACATTTATGGTTTGATAAAACACGCTTTTAGCAAGTGACTCACCAGAAAGAAATATGCAAGGTGTCTTGGTGTACTTTTACAATTTTATTAGGTTATTAACATTTTGGGTAGACAAAATTAAAAAATACAAGGGATTTTAGTTGCATTTCTTACCTGCATCCAGAAAAAGTACTTCTTTGAAAACGACTTGAACTTTAGGACGTAAACTCTGCCAGTTGTGCATTCATTCACTCGCACAAATTCACAGTCATCAGGAAATATTAGCAAGTCATCCTCCACCTCGCCGGTGGTACGGTCTTTCCAACAAAAGTGCATCAATGAGTCTTCCCCTTGGTACACATACAAAAGACCCTTCCTCTTATCAGGATGAACCATACGACCTTTAAGAGTCATTCTTCCAGCACGAAATTCTACCAGATGCTTGTTGCCTCCAGAACTACCGCCTAATCCAGAAGTATTACCGAATAATGCAGTTGCCGACATGATGCTGAAATGTTAATAAAAAATGTTTTTTTCAAGACAATGTAACATGATCGAGCAGGCTAGAGGCTGGCAGGTCAATCAAATAATTTTGACGCAAATATCATCAACATTACAAAACTAAGCAATTTACCTGAATATCGTCCGTTCTTCGTCAGTCAGTACGATTGCTATGTTATTAGCACAGGTTATTAGCTACTTCTCGTTCGTTTTAATAATTGAATGAAATTTAAACAAAATTCTAAGAACGAAGATGACTATGATTTTTCTACAGAACAGAATAAAGACATAACAGATTAAACAGACCAGGATCAAAGTAGAAGTAAACCATAGTGTAAAATAGAGATGGGTAACTCAGGAGTGATAGATACAAAAGATATGAATCATTCCGTTTCAATCAATCTCTCTTCATATCATTTCGTATCCGAATGTATCAGTATATCTTTCTTTACACCTCACTCACTCGTCGGTCATCGCGTCGGATAGCTTCGTTGCGCGTCTTTGGTTGAACGTCAAGCAAGCCTAAGTTAAATTTAATAATTATTTTAAACTATAAAATCGAGTTCATTTTTCGAGTGCTTTTTTATTATTCATCCATCATATAAAGATCCGATACATATCTAGAAAGAAACCGGAATAGCAGCAAAATAAATCAGGAAGATACATAATTATAACGATCAAGCAAAGTGCCTACTTATCTATCACTCTTACTGATTTATTGAATTGAGTTGAGCAAAAAGAGAGCCTGAACAGCGCAGTGCAATGCGCTCAATGCGCTGCGTGTCGTGCGCGCCAGCGTGAGCTACTGATACATAAGGATATAAAGATATAAAAGAGTGATACATATCCCAGTGATCGAAAGATACATATCAATCTTTTCTTTTTAGTGATACATTTTGCCCATGTCTAGTGTAAAATAAGTATATAAAAGGAAAGTAAACCACCCACAGAGTTGACACTTGACAGAGTAAAAGCCTAACGGGCCCTGCCCGCAGGGACAGGGAAGTGTAATAAAAAACAGGGAGTCAGGGTCCCTAAATAATAAGCGGTGCCCGATCACACGATCGAAAGGGCCCACTAGATCGTGTAATGTAATATATTATACCAAAAGCGAATATATTGTGACGACAACGTTATGAACAACCTAAATAATAAGCGGTGCCCGATCACACGATCGAAAGGGCCCACTAGATCGTGTAATGTAATATATTATACCAAAAGCGAATATATTGTGACGACAACGTTATGAACAGGCGGCTGCACGCCGTCGCCATGCGCTTTTTTATTTTTAGTATTTAGCGGGCTACCCGTCCGCGGCGCTCGGGTAGCCCGCGAAATACTAATTTAGTTGTATTTTTTGCAATTTGCAGGTCAGTTTCAGACCTTTTCATTATAGATAATAGTCATTCAATAGAATTAAATGAACTTTGGAAATTGCAAAAAGCCCTGGCGCTATTAAGCTTAAAGGTGAACGCAAACTTAAGGTGAATGAATGCTCCAGGGTAGCCCGCGAAATTCAAATTTTCTTACGTTTTTTGCAATTTGCTGGCCAGTGCTAGGTTGTATGTTGATTATAATATTATTCGCGGCTGTAAGACGTATGTAGTTCCAGAATTATATTCATCAAAATCATCAATACAACTGGTGGTGGTGACTGCGGTGCGGCTTAGTCTGCGTTCACCTTAAGTCACGTTCACGTTCACCAAGCAGCTTTAATCATTTAGGCCCAGCACACACCGCTGGAGGCGCAGCGGAGTGCATTTGAAGATAATTTAATATAAACCGTAACTACCTTGATATACGAGATCGTGCGCATACTCTTGTAGTAGCTTGAGGGCGCTCCGAGTACCGCGTGCGAATTTATTCTTATATTGACCGTTTATCAAGGTAGTTAAGGTTTATATTAAATTGTTGTTTTCAAATGCGCTCCGCTGCGCCTCCAGTGGTGTGCGCTGGGCCTTAGAGTATAGAATAGATATTGGGGCTTTAGTCAAGGCGGTGGCATTGCCAGATTTAAAATACAAGTTCTTGCTACGCAATAACGATATATTATTCGATTCTGTTCGATATAATAAGTTTTAAAATAGATTTATCTCCTGGTGAAAGAATCTGAGTACGATTAATTAACAGTGAATTTTTCGCCTGTTTGCTATTATAGTAGAGTAATTTACGCATACATATAAACTGAAACTCACGCCTTTTTCCGACGGGGGTAGGCAGAAACTACAGAACGCCACCTACTGCAGGCAAAAACAGTTTAATGCAGACCGAATCATGCAGATCATCATCATTCTCCTGCCTTTATCACAATTTGTGGCGTCGGTGAGCCAGTCTTTGTTTCTTTTTCACTTAAACACACTTAAATTATCTATTACTCGCCACCAATGAATCATGCAGATCAATGTGTTAAAAAATGATTTTCAGCCACCCAGGCACTTCATCGATTGAGGTAGTAGATTAGGAGGTAGTAGACAGATTACATACCCTACGTAGGCAATCTGTCGTTTCGCTGATTGACTTGAGAATATTACGCTACTGTAAACTGTTCTTCGTTAGTTCGTTGTAGTAAGTACCTACATCAAACTGAAACTTATTTACTGAGATAGTCAACTGAACTCATTTTAAAAGGTTCTGTCTCTATGTTTAAGTAGAATTTTTGCAAAATTTAGTTTTAAGACACACAAACAAATTTAATATGACAAAACTTTTAGATAATACTAGACTTTCGGCATCAAAATCGTTCCTGTTGTGTCAGTCTGTGGACGACTAGATAGTCTGTGGGGTCTATGGTTTTGTCTCTCGGTCTTTTGGGGTGTTGGCCGCGTCATGGCGTGCAAAGTGATTGATTGTTGTAAAACTAAATAAAGAATCGTCTTGTATGTAAGTCATGTTTTATTCAAATAAAACATGGTGACAGCGGTGGCGCAAGGTTGTAAGATGCTACCTCCGGCGCCATTTGATTTCAATCCAAAGAATTGGAAAAAATGGAGGAGCCGCTTTGAGCGGTACTTGGCAGTAAGTCAGGTGGAAAATGAAGAAGATGAGAAAAATACTTCGCAGGTGGATATTTTACTTTATTGTATGGGCGATAGGGCCGAAGAATTAGCCCTCCAATTGGATTTGAAAGGAAAAAGCCTCAAAAAGGTTATGTTGCAGCTTGATGAATATTTTGTTCCCAAAACAAATCCTGTGTATTTGAGGTATGAATTTAATAAAAGAAGGCAGGAGCCGGGAGAGACGGTGGATGACTTTATTAGGGCACTGTATGTGCTCATTGAAGAATGCGGATACGATGCCAGTGTCAAACATGAGCTAATAAGAGACAGGGTGGTGGTTGGCATTGCGAGCCAGCGGGCTAGAGAGCAGATGCTGCTTAACCCGAGCCTAAATTTAGAACAGGCAAAATTAATCGGAAAAAACGTGGAAATTTATGAAACACAAGGACATCTAGGGAGGGAGGAATTGAACAGAATACAGAAGAAAGAATTCATGGAAAAGAGCATGGAAGAGTGCTGGTTTTGTGGCAGGGAGCGTCACAAAAGCCGTCAATCGTGTCCAGCATTTAAAGCAACATGTCACAAGTGCGGCAGAAATGGTCATTTTGCCAGACGGTGCAAAGGTGTAAGAAACATTGAAAGCAACCGAAGTGAGGTAAAGTACAAAATCAATAACATGAGTGATAGTAATTATCGAAAGAAAATTGAAGTTTTTGTGAACACAAGTTACAAATGTGATTTGGATTTTCTTATAGATACCGGAGCAGATATAGTGGCTGTGCCAGAATCATGTATTAGTGAAAATACAAAAAAATATGTAAAAAAATCTAATGTAGTGATAAATGGACCGGATGAGAAGCAGTTAATGGTGATTGGTACGTTGTTTATTACATTAAAATACAAAAATAGATGTTATACTGGTAATGTTTATGTAATACGTAATTTAAAAAATCCCATACTTGGGGTTCCTGCCATAGAATCTATGCAAATATTAAAACTGTGTTCCATGATGATAAATGAAGTATCAGTGCCGGTGTCTAAAATAAATGTAGAGAAAGAATATTCTAATATTTTTAATAGTTTAGGTGTTTTCAAAGAACCATTTGAAATTAAACTTGTTGACCCGAGCAAAAGTTACATACAGTGTGTACCTAGAGTAGTACCCATACCATTGCTAGACAAACTAAAAATTGAGTTACTGAGACTTAGTGATCTGGGAGTTATAACTAAAGTTGAAGAACCTACACATTACGTCTCACCAATTGTAGTTGTGCCTAAAGAAGATACTGTAAGAATTTGTGGGGATTATACTGAACTTAATAAAAATATTCTTAGACCAATATTTCCTATACCCAAAGTTGAAGTTACATTAGCTAGATTAAAAGGTTCTAAATTTTACTCTAAAATTGATGCTACATCGGGATTTCATCAAATTCCATTAAGGAACTGTGCTGAGTTGACAACTATAATTACCCCTTTTGGAAGATATATGTATAATAGACTACCATTTGGTTTAAATTGTGCTCCAGAGTATTTTTCTATGAAATTCTCCGAATTGTTTCACGATATAGAAGGAGTTGTTATTCATGTTGATGATATTTTGATATTTGCAAGTTCAATGGACAGTCATGACAAGATTTTAAGAAAGGTTTTAGACAGATTACTAGAAAGAGGCATTACAATAAATAAAAAAAAATGTGTGTTTGGGGTGCAGGAAATAAAATATTTAGGCCATATTATAAGTTCAGATGGTATTAAGTTAGATCCAGAGCGAGTAGAAGCAATAAACAAATTTGAGGTACCAAAGAATAAAAAGCAAGTTATGCAGTTTTTAGGGATGGTCAATTTTGTAGGGAGGTATGTAGAAAATAAAACAGAGCTTTTACATCCTTTATATTCTTTATTGAAATCGGATTCAGAGTTTGTATGGAATATTCATCATCAAGATTCTTTTGATAAGGTCAAAGTTGCACTCCAAAAAGCTCCAGTGTTGGCACATTATGATCCATCATGTAATATAATAATATCAGCGGACAGTAGTTCATATGGTTTGGGTGCAACAATAATGCAAGAAGTCACAGAAGGGGCAAGGCAAGTAGTTGCCTATGCCAGTAGGACTCTGACAGATACAGAAAAGCGGTACTCACAGATAGAAAAAGAATGTCTAGCGTTGACATGGGCTGTAGAGAGATTTAAAGATTATATCTATGGTATTAAAGTAGCATTAGAAACAGATCACAAACCCTTGTTACAAATTTTGCAAACCAAACCCATTGATGAGTTAACGCCTCGCTTGATGGGATTTAGAATGAGGTTAACAAAATATAACTACTTTGTGATTTATATACCTGGGAAAAAATTAGTTATTCCTGATACTCTGTCCAGAAATCCAATAAGTAGCAATGAGAGCAAAATTAGTAACAATAGTGAAGTTTTTGTTAATTCATTAATTGAAAGTACAGCTTTAGAAGATAGCCTAATAAAAAAAATTAGAGAAGAACAACAAAAAAATGAAATAATAATAATTTTGAAACAGTACACCCTTCAAGGTTGGCCATCCTATAGTAAATTGTCAGACGAGCTTAAACAATATCATCAGTATCGATTTGATTTATCTATTGTGAAAGAATTGTTATTGTATAAGAGTAGAATTATGATACCTAAGAGTTTACAACTTATGATTCTGAATAAAATACATGAGGGACACTTGGGTATAACCAGATGTAGAAGTAGGGCAAAGCAATCGGTTTGGTGGATAGGGTTGTCAACGCAAATTGAAAATATTGTTAATACTTGTCCTGAGTGTGTAGAAGAAAGAAAAAATCCAAAACAAGACATTTTGCTTGAGGATGTACCAGATAGACCTTGGCAAAAAGTTGGAATGGATTTATTTTATTGTAATGGTATTTGGTATATTGTTGTTGTAGACTATTATTCAAGATTTATGGATATCAAGAAATTAAATAATTTGACTGAAAATAGTGTAATACAGTATTGTAAAAATATATTTTCATTGTTTGGTATTCCAGAGGTAGTTAGGACGGACTGTGGAACCCAATTTAAACATCAATTTCAAGAATTTGCTCAACAGTATAATTTTAAGCATGTTACCAGTAGCCCTTACTTTCCTCAGAGCAATGGTGGGGCTGAATCTGCTGTTAAAGTGGCTAAAAACTTGTTGATTAAAAATAGTGACTTAAACATGGCATTATTAATATACCGGAACACTCCATTACAAAATGGATTCAGTCCCGCAGAGCTGATGTTTAACAGAAGATTAAGAGATAATTTGCCAAGAATTTCAGTTACACTAGAGAAAAATGTATGCATAGATAACGAATTTAAAGAAAGAGAAATGAATAAAAAGGATAAAGTCAGAGAATATTATAATAAGAGACATGGCACTAAAGTTTTAAGAGATTTGGAAGTTAATGAATGGGTATGGATAACTGATTTAAGAGTTTACGGTAGAGTAGTAAGAAAAGCTAAGGAACCTAGATCATATTTTGTTCAATCTGAGAAGGGTCAATTTCGCAGGAACCGGTGGCATTTGATACCAGCACCATACAAAAAAGATATTGTTAGAGAACCAGTATTTGCTAATGTTAATTATGATACTTTTAATAGTTCAGAGAAGGAAAATGAGGAAGAAAAGCAAAGTGAAGTAAATACTGATTCTCAAGTTAATACTGATTCTCAATTAAATGCTGAATCTGAAGTAGATTTAGGTGAAAATGTAAGTAACAGTAAAAGAATAAGAAATAAACCAAAATGGCTTAGAGATTATGTTACTTAGATGAGATAAGATATTATGTACCAAGTTTCTTATTAATAGTTCTAGTAATATTAATATCTTTTGTTAAAAAAGGGAAGATGTTGTGTCAGTCTGTGGACGACTAGATAGTCTGTGGGGTCTATGGTTTTGTCTCTCGGTCTTTTGGGGTGTTGGCCGCGTCATGGCGTGCAAAGTGATTGATTGTTGTAAAACTAAATAAAGAATCGTCTTGTATGTAAGTCATGTTTTATTCAAATAAAACAGTTCCCAAACGTATTTGCCTTGTGATCTATGCAATTAAAATAAATAAATTGCTTCTAGCACTTACTTAGAGGCACTATCCACACATGTCCGGGAACCCGGCCCTGTAGGCCACTTACGTATCTTTCTGATATCCAGTGACTATCAAGCTTAGGTTGGACACCGAACTTTGATGACAACCCAGAATGTAATATTATGGGTATTACGTATCGCACTGAGTGGATATCACTTTACAGTGAATAACAGATCGGTTACGGTGCAACGTCTTTCACGAAAGCCACTTCAAACTCAGTTGTCATCAATTTGTTGTCCAATAAGCTTACATAATCGAAATAATTTAGGTATCGATACGAAAGCGTCTGTCAAAATGAGTTACGGTGACTATCAGCCACGATGACAACCAATGACGTCATAAATGATCGCGACTGGTCATTTAGAATACGAAACTAGCCTTTTGACAGTTAATTGATGGACACTGAGCCCAGTTACTATCATTTCGAGCTGTCAACAGAGATACTACTGATGTGTTTTGTACGAACTGGGGGCCTAAAATGGCTGCTTTATCAGAATCCTATTATGAATCATTCTTCAATCACAATTCTTAAAATGGTCTCTATACTTATAATCATAGTCTATTTTAAGAATTTTAAATTTTTAACGTGATTCACAATAGGATTCTGATAAAGCAGCCATTTTAGGCCCCCTGCTTGACACGGAGCTAACACGGAGCTATGTGAATTTGTTTGTACAAAACACGTCAGGGCCGGGTTCTCGGACATGTGTGGACAACGCTTTAGCAATGGACCTATAGAAATTTATAGGTCCATGCCTATAACTCTCCTGGAGATTTAGTAACGGACGGGAGGCTAGAAGGAATGACTTTTTTTCAAAAATATTGAATAGTTCAGTTTTGACTGCGCCATGATTTTATTATTTACTATTTATATTCTATATGTTCCTGAAGTTTAATAATGTAAACTCAGCCTTATCTTAATTTTTTATTCGATTCGAAATGATCGAGTTAGATTTCAAAACTCAAAATGATTGGAATTCGGATCGATTCTTTTCAATTTGACTGACGGAACGGACGGAGTGACGGCTGAACCCAATGGTCGATCAAATCGAAAAACCGTGACGTGTTTTGTACTTGATCGATATTTTACTACTCTGAGAATATAGCGAAGTTATTAACGAGTTCAGTAATCTAATTAATTCTTGTGTCACTTTAAACAGGTGTAATTAAGTTTAATAATTTTAAGTATACATTGAAACAGCGTATACCTTTTAGATCGGCTGTAGTGTCTTTCTTCAATCAAAATGAGTGCGGTACAAACAGGTATGTTATTTTGTCTGTATTGTTTTTGTTGTTAGAGCCGATGCGTAGGTCGCCGATCTATATCCGTATTATTCAAAAAAATAAAAAATAAAATAATGGCTATGTTTATCCGAAACTAAAGGGATATTAGTCACTTGCTGACTGGAACTAAGATTATCTTCCAATGTACCTAATTAGCTATGCCAAACGTTTTTGTGAAATTTAATATTCCCTATCTATTCCTTGGGTAAAATTAAAATTGGTAATAAAATAATCATATTCCTGTGCCTAAGGGTTGGATTCTTGGATTGGAAGCTTACCTGTCAGTGACGCATTCTAGTAGAAATTAGTTTATTACTCTCAGGCAGCCTGTACCTGCACAACCTACATATATCAGAAGCCAGTCACTCACACATTTACTTGTACCTTTTTATTCTTAGCCTTTAAGATTGTTCAGTTCATCACAGTTGGGGAATACTGCTTTACTTCTACTTACATTATTTTAAAAACAGTATTTTGTGCAGTGCTAGGTTTTTCATACACTCTTCACAATTCTGTTTCTTATAAGTAAATGAAGATGTGATTGGCTGACAGTTACACATATAATTTTATTCTGTTTTGTTTAGCTGTATGTCTTCCTATAGATAGAAACATTTTTTTTCTTAGCCCGTCATGTGGGCCATTTCTGGGCAAAGACCTCCCCTTACTCCTTCCAAACCTCTCTATTTTTGTGCCATATCTGGCCATGTTCGACCCTCAAACAAGATCAGGTGGTCACACCACCTTCTCTGCGGTCTACCTCGAGGGTGATTTCCTCCGTAGTTAAAGAACTGTAGAGATAGAACCTAATATAGGAATAAAATACTAACTATGGTTATGTTGATTTTGAGATGACAAATGTACAGTGGCTAACAAAGGGGAGGATGGTCTATAAAGACATAAACAAAACCTTATTGATGATATTCTTCAGAAAGGTCAAGTGCTTGCAACCAACATGTGTGTATGACCTGATATTCTAATGTGTAGGTAGCAAACATACTCCTTGTAGGCCACCTGCCGCAATCCTTAGATAACCTCTGTAGTTTCTACCTTTACTAGGGCGTTGTACTCCCTGGAAAAAAGGTGTAAATATATGCATGTATTGTAAAACAATATCCTTTGTTTTATGACTCATTTATACTTATGACCATGCTGCAATCATGAAAATACAAAGTTGTTATTTTACAATTTCAAGAGCTACCACTATCTTAGTAATCTATATGTCATTCAATAGTTGAGTAATTCAATCTAATAAGTGTAAACATTTAGTTAGACATAGTAGGTACATATTAGAAATATTATCTTTTTTTAATAATATTTATATTAGAGGCATTTGCCCAGCAGTGGAACAAAAAAGGCTACCATAAAATAAATGTTAAGAGATATAGAACATTCCATGACTGATGGAGTGACTGGCAGACAATGTATTTGGATGACTGGAATGGTCTTATTCTAATGTGATAGCCAAATCAAGTAGACGCGATGTTAAAGCTAGTGATTTTATGCCTTTAGTATATGCTAGCTTAGGTATTATAGTTAAAACTTGTTATATTTTGTTTATACATATACAGAGCTTAGTATATTACAAAATAAACATACAATGCCAGACCAGGGCAGCCCCTTCCATGTGTACAATGTAGTAATAGCAATGAAATGTATTACACTTAGCAAAATTCAAAAGCGATTTTCTCTATTGTGAAATAATTATTTCTACATGGAGACAAGACCTATGCCAAAATGCTATATGTTAGAAGCCATACTAAGAAAATCACTTTTAAAAGTTGCTTCATGCATACTTTTCAATGCTCGTGACTACAGCATAAGATACTCAATTAGTTATACATAGTATCTAATTGGATTTATGCTAAACTGTATTCCTAATATGTAGTATAGGGTAGGTTTAATGTCTATTTCTTCAATTTTAAATTGAATTTCTCATGTGGACGGTTATCTAATTTTCACTGTTATTTTTCCATGGTGTCCTGTTCCTGTGTTGTATTGTTGAGTTATGATGAAATTGTATGAACATTCGCGCTATGAGATGTAACAAGAATAAACGGAGCATTAAAAAACACCCAAAAACGCCTGAATTCGAGGTTCTCTCGCTTACTCTTGCACTCTGCATTTTCTTAATTCTATAAACTTTTGAAGTGGTGAGTGAGGTGTTAACTTTTTCGAGCTTAATTCAGCTTCTCATTGCTCCTACATTTTATTAATTCATAAACTATTATACTATTAGTGATACCTATTTCTGATGAGTGGATAAAACAAAATATATTGCATGTGGGGTTGGTTATTAAAATTTCAAGAGCTTGCTTCGCTCACTCTTGGATCCCACATTCACTTCATTTATAACCTTTTCTGCATGCATGGACAAAGTTATTCCTTATATGGATGGACAAACAAAAACCTAACATGATAGATGAAGATATAAATGATGATGATGATGATGATGATGATGATGTAATGAATTGAATGATATTTTATGATTTTTAATTAATTGAATGATATTCTATGATTTTTAATTAATTGAATGATATTTTTGATTATTGATGATTTCTTTACTGTATCTCTTTTTTTTTTTGTATAGGGTATTTTTGCCTGCAATAAAACACTATTTTTTTTAAACATGCTGTACTGGTATGCAATGTATTGGCGTAACGCCGCGCATGTTCTTGTCTTTTCGCTAAATGTAGCACTGGCTCGTTAGGGCTCGTTCGGGTTCGTTCAGACAAGCCGAACCGGAACCACTGCGGTTTTAAATCGTCTCAGACAATCTGTGACTCAGACAGCCGCGGTTAGTTAATCGCTTAGATTGGCATGGACGGAAAATGGAAGTGTGAATGGCGTCCGTTTGAAAATGGAAGTCGACGGAAAAATACTTCTCACACAACCAAGCCAGCTACACTATAGCTTGCTGCACTTGGAACGTGGAGTTAAAAGGCTTTTATACGACGACGAGAAGTTGGTGGCTACGCTTCACGGCCTAGCTCATCGGCGTAATGTTGCCTGCCTGTCGGTCTTCTACAGACTGTACTTCGGAGTGTATGCAGGAGCTCCACGACCTGATTCCACCATCACCCTTTTACCACTGGACTAGCAGACGTACTGCGGTGTACCATACACACTTGGTTGATATCCCGTCGAGTCGTACTCGGCGCTTCTCTTCCACACGTTTATTATGCGCTCAGTCAAAGTGTGGAACTCTTTGCATCTATCTTTGTACCCTCTTACATTTAACCCGTCTGGCTTCGAAGCAAGAGTGAACAAGCATCTTCTAGGCACGCTCGTTCCATCATAGACCTCATCCATCGCTTCCTATCAGGCGTGATCGAGGTCAAGAGCAGGCCCATTTTACAATAAAAAAAGAATAATTATTCTTTTTCCCACGTATCTTCATAAATACGAATCAAGAAATGCAAATATCTTCACCAACTTCTGCCAAGCTCGGTCTTGTCCATTTTATTGGATCCTAGCACTGAAGATACGATACAGCATTAACAGCACAGCAGTTCTTGTTTCTACTGCATACGACCACGCAGTATTACCTGAGGCTTGGGTCGGGAATCTCACGTTTCTCTGGACCGCGCGATTATTATTCGCTCCGCTCTCTGTTTGAACTGACCTGATTAACTAATAAAAAACATTTTTGCAAAAAATAAAAACGAATTCAAAAAACAAAAAAGTGAAAAATAACTAAGTATACGCCGTTGTTTTTTGAAGTCGGTTCCATTTTTAGTTGTAAAATCCTATACAAATATTTGCTATGCAAACTTCAATCTTATTAAGGTATTATTTTTGTACGAACTAAACATTTGGGCATATTGAACCGTATGAAGTAAGCCCAACAAAAGGTAACTGCTGTAAATCGTTGAGGAATTCCCTCGACTGTTTATGGTTTCCATCATCAGACCTGTAATGGCACTTATAACCCACATGAGTGCAAAGTTATTATCAATAGAAATGAATTAAGTCCAAACACAAGGTAGCTACTGTAAAACGTCGAGGAGTTCCCTTGACTGTCCTTCGTCTTCATCATCAGACCCCTAATGACAGTCATAATCCATCTAGGTGTAAAGTTCTCATCAATACAAATTAATCAAGCCCAAACATCAGGTAATTGCAGTAAATCGTTGAGGAGTTCCCTCGACTGTCTTTCGGCTCCATCATCAGATCGACTCCATTAAATAGTCGACCTTCATTAAATAGTAGTGCGTTAAAATATTTAATGAAAAAATTAACAAACGCACTAGTCGCCACTACGATTTTCGAAGGTTGCCCTCGATTTCTCTGGGATGCCATCATCAGATCCTGGTTTCCTTATCATTGTACCACCCTAGGGATGACCCCTTTCCAACAAAAAAAGAATCATTGAAATCATCAAACAAAAAAAACGGTCGAATTGAGAAACCTCCTCCTTTTTTTGAAGTCGGTTAAAAATAAAAGCGTATTCCGGGCCTGGGACACGGCGTACATTCTTAGTTACCTCTTTCTGTCCCTCTGGCGTTCTTTTTCACCGCCACGCGCCACGCCACCGCCCCGTTTAGTTTCACCAAGCGTTTAGCAAGCAAGTATTAAATTTTTCCTTCATTCAGCAGTTCTATGATCGTACCGCGCAAACTAGAGTTTCAGTTCTGCTCTTTCGGTAAATCTATGTAGGATTGTCATCTAAGTAAATGTCCTATAAATAATCCCTTCTGCTTGCCTATGCAAATGTTACGATTAAAAGTATGTAAATAGTTGCGTGTTAGTAAAAAGCTTATTCGTGATAAAAACTTCATCCAATTATTGGAGTGGTGGTACCAGTTTTATGAGTCATTTGTCGTGCAACTTGCAGACTTTTTTAGTGTATTTCATCAAGTTACCAATGACGCAACACTACCGTGTGGCCTGCGCCGCGCGCCTCCCGCTCGCTCGCCGGCGGCACTGTCAATAAACTTTAGCGGCACAAGGTGAGCTAAATCTATGGTTTTGTTGTTTTGTTCGCTCTTTGAAACTTGTTGCTTGGTCAAAGACCTTGGGTGATTCACTGATCACCGCGTTATATAAATTATGATCCATTTGAGATTTAATATTTTCAAAATGAATTTTTTACCTATACATAGGCAAAAAAATGCTAATATTTTGGAGGTCAAAATTGTAATTTATACACCACCGAGATCGGAGCTCGCGTTGTTGGTGAAAGTGGCGAACACGAGCAATCAGGCAGCGGCGCGAAACGAACGCAAGCTGGCTGGTTTGGTGGGGCTCGACGTGGCGGAAGAAACTGACATCATTGCGCGCCGTCGGTGCACGCATTCATGTTTCTCGAGTCCGTCGTGAATATTGCGAAAAACAAAATGTTTGTAAAGTGACAGTAACGTAGTAAACTATTTACTTATTTATAATGTAGAGTTATGTATACCAATAAGTGATCTCAATTCCAAGGCACATGTTTTACCGCGTGTAACATAATTATGGACAATAGCTAGAGTTACATGATCATATAGATACAAAATATGCTTAATTGCCGCGGAAGACGAGGCAGATAGAATGGCAAGTGATGGAACGCCGAGCATCGGCATGGAGCCGACGAGCTTGGAATACATGGAGGATCCTTACTTTGTACCACCGGACGACGACTCCACACCGAGTTTCGATGTAGCTGTGGATGAGCTGGATGAAGTAGAGGAGCCGAACTGGCCGCAAAACGACCCTGACGCTGACTGGCGCATGCTGCCTGACCTCGCTGATTCCGCTCTCTGCATTGAAACTGAATTCTACGTGGATAATCGACGTCGCCGTCTTAGAATATTTAGAAAAAAAATACGAGAAGTACGAGTTACTTTTCAAGATTTATCAAAGCCTTATCTTGCCAAGATGTCCAGTCACACAAACTACAAGAAGTTCTTAGGGATCGCAGTTGGAGGTTAGTTAGAAAGGTGTAAAGAACACAGAAAACCTTTTAATTATTATTATAAATTACACAATATAAAATAAAAAATTACACTGACCTGAAACTCTCATTCAAATGAGTGTTGAAACTTGGAACTAGTAGGATTTAGGAAGTGCAGCAGTGTTTATTTTTAGTACGTATCATAACAGCATCAATAACAATTAGTTACCAGTAGCTCTAGTATAAATAATACTAGTATTGTTAGCACAACACACTTCATAAGATCTTACAGTAATTACATATTGTTTGTATTGTTCAGATAAAGGTATCGTTAGCATACTCTAGATTTTTTGAAATTATACCAATTGAAAGCTACCACTCCACTTGGGGGAGGCCTATGTCCAGCAGTTGACGTCTTTCGGCTGAAAGCTACCAAATATGCCAATTTACATTGACAGTCGTTACCAGGTAGTCAGTAGCTCCAATAGCAGTTTGATAATCAGTCTTACCAAGACGTATCGTATTACCCAGTCCTAACTGGGTTGTGGAGGTCGGATGGCAGTCGCTCCATGTAAAATACTGACTGGTATTCAGCTGCATCCGGTAAAATTGGAATACGACCCCAACACAGTTGGGAAAAGGCTAGGCAGATGGATGATATATATTTTATTTAATTATAGCTCTACAATCCGTTTCTAGACATAAACAGTAAAATTCATGCGTGTGAAAACGGTAAAGTTTATTTAAAGTATTTTTTTTTAATATTTTTTTTATTTAAGTTCTTATATAGTTTTTAGTGTAGTCTATAGGGTTGTCATAAACCTTTTGTGTGTTTCAATGATTATAATGAACTGAGTAGACTCCGAAGTTTACGAAGTGCGAAAATGCTGTTCTTCACAGTTGCGATGTTATTTCTCAAAAATCTTTTATTGATTGCTTAACTATTCTACAATTGTAATTTTGAATTAAAAATACGGCCTAATTTACCGAAAATAACATTGATAACACGCGCGGTTTTTATTTATGCGATACCTAAAGAATAATTTACAAAAACGCAGGGGGCGTGTCAGCGGCTCTAAAAGTGTTAACCATGATACACCGTTATAATTTCAACAAAATCCATCATTAAAATCTCTACTTACGCTCTAAATCTCAACTCGTTTCTGACTTAGAATGTTTAAGTCGCACATTCGTACGATATGAATGATATGATACCTAATTTAACAGTTAGACACACTGTATTTCATTAAGACAGCTATCACTTTGAAATGCATACATAATTAAATGTTTTAGGTACCTACCTATTTAGGATAAAAATAAAAGAAACGTACTTGTTTGGATATCATATTTTTAACACGAATTTTTATCAGCGAAGCCCGCGTAATATCACTACAGGACGCGATGTAATACGGGATGGTCCTGATACCAAACCTACAGTAATCCATATCCTGCAGACTGCAGACCTACTAACAGACATCAAGATATTTAAAAAAAAAATGCAGTCGTTTACCTTTAGGTGAAGGCTATGCGGTTGAGTAAAAAAAAAACTACAATAGGAAATAGTTAAATCAATTTCGCAAATTAGAATGTATGGTCACTAGCGGCATTGTGTTGGATATCTCGCACATGTTAAAATGTTTTAGCTATGTATGTGTAATGCTAATTGTAGCAATATTATTTTCCTTTTAAAGTATTACATAACTTTACTTTCCCCCTTCTGGCCACCGAACATTACTCACAGAAAGCACATCGTAAAGGTGGCTTTGCAGTTTGAGTCGTATTTATTGTTCTCAAGAATGATAGTTTTGATCGAATAAAATCATTACGTATTTGGTAGTTTTAAATAAGAAAGGTTTTCAATTTGTTTTTGCAAAACTATGTAAGTTTTAAAAGTTTTTTTAATAATTGTGTTTTTTAAATAACCGTGATAGTTATGTGCTATCACGGTTATTCGGTTGTCGTACGCGATTAGCGAAGTTTTCCTGCAGCTATCTTATCTAAACAGTATTTATTTTAACTGGGACAGTATGGGGAAATCTGAATCTATAAAAGATACCGGCAACTTTTTTAGGAACCATTAAATCCTTTTCATGAAAAAACAGGATAACCTACAAATTTCTTTAAAAAAAAAAAATTGTTTAAATGATCAGTGAGATTAGGTAGGTAAATCAATCTGCCTATTATGACTTACGACCACAGATCATTAGTGTACCCTGCCACTGCAAGTATGATCACGATAGCATAATGGGGCATGCAAGTCCCGACTTCTCGTTCTCGTATGTTATCAGTAATTCAAAATTTTCTTAAGTAGCGATTTTGTATAATAGCAATTGATCTGCACTTGTAAGTTAACAGTCCGAAACCAGTACCAACGCCTGCGATGAGGTGTGAGTTCAGGTCGAAATTAATTTAATTTGATAACTTTGGAAATCATCGCCACGCCGAAGAAGATTTGTGATCAGCGCAGCGCAACATGTTTTTCTTTTTCCATAAATAGCAGTTTGTTATTATGTCAGTGGTCTCCTCTTATTATACGAAACCACTATTGCTACTTTTCTTACGTATATGAAACTAAATCTAAATTGAATACCTGTTACCTTTAGCTGAAGAAGCGATGGCCGGCGCCGGCGCGGCAGGAGACGTGAACATACCCGACGAGCTGGCGGGGCTCACCCCGGAGCAGGCCGAGCAGCTCCGCGCGGAGTGGAGCCGCGAACTTGCGCGCGTCGAAGACGAGATCGCTACACTGCGCACCGTTTTGCAAAGCAAGGTATGATAATGTTTTAATTTTTACATTCAGTCAAAAAAGTATCGGGAATGGATGATTTGTTTATGGTTCCAAATTCAAATTTTTGTTTTTTTGTAGTTGTTAGATTGGCACAACTGTTTTCCATTTTGGCGCGGAGTTTGAGTTGCATCTGTTATTTATATTAAATACAGTGCTGGTTTTAGTAATATCATATATAGTGTGTATTGCGAATTTCATAATGGACAAAAATATCGAACAAAGAGTTTGTCTTAAATTTTGCATCGCCAATGGAATTTCGTGTTCGGAGTCACTGAAAATGTTACAGAAGGCTTACGGTGAATCGACTTTATCAAAAACTCGTGCTTATGAGTGGTTCAAAGCGTTCAAAAGCGGTCGAGATGTGATGGAAGATTTGCCTCGCTCTGGTAGGCCGTCAACGTCTGCAACTGAAGTTAACATCGCAAAAGTGAAGAAAATAGTGACTGAAAATCCCCATTCAACTCTGAGAGAGATAGCCGCCGAACTTTCTGTATCTCACGAGTCGATCCGTACCATTTTAACTAATCATTTGGGTATGAAACATGTTGCTGCTCGCCTAGTCCCAAAAGATCTGAATTTTCTCCAAAAACTCAATCGCATGAAAGTCGCTGAGGACATGCTAGAACGAGTCAGTTCGGACCCAACATTCATGAAACGCATTGTTACTGGTGACGAGACGTGGGTTTACGAGTTTGACATGCAAACTAGTCAACAAGCTTCGGAGTGGCGCCTTCCAACTGAACCGAAACCGAAAAAACCACGCCAAAGTCGATCAAAAGTCAAAGTCATGTTGATGTTTGTTTTCTTTGACTATCGCGGTGTTGTGCACTCTGAATTCTTACCGGAAGGTCTAACGGTAAATAAAGAATATTATTTGAGCGTTGTGCGGCGTTTAAGAGAGCAAATTCGACGAAAAAGGCCAGATTTGTGGAAAGAAAATTCTTGGATTTTGCACCACGACAATGCGCCTTCGCACAAGGCTATCATTGTGCACGAATTTTTGACCAAACACTCAACAAATACCATCCAGCAACCACCATATTCACCAGATATGGCTCCTGCTGACTTTTTTCTTTTTCCTAAACTCAAATTACCACTTCGTGGCACCCGTTATCAATCGATAGAAGACATAAAGGAGAATTCGCGGCGTGAACTGAACTCAATTCCGGAAGCAGCGTTTAAAAAATGTTTTGATGAATGGATTATTCGTTGGCGCAAGTGTATCGTTTCTAAAGGAGCATACTTTGAAGGTGATAAAATAAATTTGGATGAATAACAGACATTTTGTGTATTATTGATCTTTTCCCGGTACTTTCTTGACAGAGTAGTATAGCATTTCATGAAAACCTATCATGTAGAAGCTTGAAGATAGGAATCGTAGATTCGCCATAGGGCGCCAAAAAACGTTTGCGATTCTATTTCGTTGAGATTTAGTATTGTGTCGCTCACTCATATCGCATATCGTTTCCCTATCATTCTATGCAGGATGTTCGAGCTCATACTTCAATTTTTTTTTTGCATTCCGCCTGCGATAGCTGCATTCTGGCTGTTGGTCTCTCAACACTTCTACCATATCTTGGTAACCATTCAGTGACGGCTCAACTCCACCTGCAATCACCACGTCTTGCCAAGACGAGTGGACAGACCTACGTTTGTTTCAGATCGCGGACCTACTCTTTTAATAAGCTTGCCAACAATTAGGTATAAATACCATACTTATCTCCTTTTTTGTTTCAGATCCGTCAAAGCTCTGAATTAAAACGAAAACTTGGCATAACTGTTTGGAAGGAAATTACCGAAGATGTTAATCAGGGTTTAAAAAATGTAAAAGAAAGCCAAGTGTGAGTACCGGTTATGATTGATTTATTTTGCACAACTTTCGAACATTCAAATCAGTTTATGCCTGTTTGTTTTTTCTCTAGGGTTAGAACAACTTCATATTATTGTTTTAGTAGTGGTGTGTGGCTTCACCTTTTAATTTTGCTTAAGATGGTGAATGGTGGCGATTTATGTAGTATTATTTTATTTCACGTTCGATTTGTTGTACGACAGCTATCAAACTATAGAAACACGCGTGGCTGCGCTTACACAGGCCGTGACTGAAGCACCAATGTAAGTAAAGTTGACAATTTCAACCTCAATATATCTATGCCGCACCTACGAAGTGGAAGTGAGTCTAATAATTAACGAACTTAATTATTGATAAAAAGTAATGCATGGGCTTCACATACCTAAGTATTAGATATTTTATTTTTAGTTGCATTTGAGTTAATGCTTATATCTTTTTAATCGTAGTGGCTGCTTTAATAAACACATACTTCATATTTTTTCCGCAGTTCTAACCCGAAAGAAAATTGTGAACTTTATTTATTACATACGTACAGATTTTTCACTGTGGTCACATAATCCATATTTAAGAAGTTTATTGTTAGCTCATGGTATTCCTTTTAACCTCCATCCGCTCATTACTGACATCATTTAACTATCATTAATATGTAGTTGTTGTTTTATTAAGTCCCCACTTTTTCTCAGTCGGCTTCCAGTCTTACCATATCAGCTGAAAACCAGTATTTTACATGGTATTCACAAGGCCCCACTGAGATACATAACATAATATTTGTGTTCATATTGATGGGCACAACACAATACAAGCTGTATTGTGCCCGTATCAGTATGAAAGGACTAAGTCTTGGATTTCAAACCTATTTACAAAAAAGTTCAATGCTGTAAATTTACTATTTTCTACATAGGCAATAAATTATCTCAATATATTATTATGTAGTTATCAAAACACTTGTTCCGTTCACTGGAGAGATTTTCTCTACATGGTTACTGACGAACATGTTTGTATAGTTGTTGCTGGATGTCATGCATGTATGTACAAAATATATTAAAAAATAACTTTTACATTGGGTTCAACTTTAACACCTTTGTATACCTCTATCTACAGACGTTGCATTGAATTTTCTATGGTTATTAAGTAACTGCGTACAACAAAAATAAATGGATAGGTAGCAAACTGATTTACAGTATTACTCTTTTAGGTTTCAAATTAAAATATTGGTCCCTTCGTGCTGATCTTATAGTATTGTTTTCCATGGACGCAAACTAGTGGCTCAGTTCTGGGTCGACACAATTTAGATTGCCATCGATTCGACACGCTAGGAACATGTGTTTTCCAGTACAAAATAAAACTACAGTGACCCCCTGTGAGAAGTGCAATTTTCACTTCCTGTGACTTCACGACACTTGACATAAGTTTCAGTTCTTCTGTCTTCGAAAGTACAGATATAGATTCGTTTTTGCCACACACGTTTCCGATTAAAGATCCGAATTGTCTGATTGATAGACTTTTTGTAACAACAATTCTTGTTTTTATAGATACCAAAAAACTGAATCTGTGATAAAATCGACTGCGGAGAAGACAACTTCGATTCTCGGTGGTATCACTGCAGGAATGTCGACTAAGATTGGTCAGATGCGAAACTCTGATTCGTTCCGCTCCATCGAAGAACGCGTTGGCACGGCGTACGAAAATGTTAAGGTGACGAATTTTTACGGTTATTTCACTTCACTTTATCAGCATGAAAACATCTTATCAAAACCATTATTCTTATCTCTGACTAAGAGGAATAGCAGGAATAATCTATAGTATAGATAGATTGTTCCAATTTCAAACACGATTCTTATTTTTTTACCCACGACGGAACGGAGACGGTGTATGCGTTTGGGATGAGAGAATGTTTGTTAGTTTGTGCAAATACATGTTTACTAGTATATAATAAGAAATAACGATCACGAGACCGGTGTATCTACCATTAATGATCAGTGCTTCATTGTTGTAGAGGGATAATTTCCTATCAGATAATTTTCTCGTAAATCCATTGGTAATGAAACATAAACTTTATGTCAAACTACCTAAGTTTGTTTCTATTTTCAATTTGAAAAACGGTTAGCAGTCAGGATGCATTTACGGCCCTTGAAAAAAATACTCACATCTCACACTCTCATATGCGAAGACTTAAGTATGAGTATAAGTATGTAACTATGTAATACATATGGAATGCAATAAAGATTTGAGATTATTATAGACGAGAGAAGACAATCAATATGAATACTGAATTTAATTTAATTTAATAATACTACGTAACTTACCATTTCTTGTAGTGAATGTTTGCCTGTGTAACTTTCCAGGGCAAAGTGACTTCTAGATCTAATTCAACGCAGAGCTTCGACGAAGCCCTGCGCGACGCCAGCCGTTCGGCCAGCGGCGCCACCTCGCCCACCATCCCGGAGAACAAGCCCCTGCCCTAGTCGCGCGCACGCTCCCACGCCGCGGCACTCGCCACTCGTCACACGTCACACGTACACGTGGCGGACGGCCAGACAACGCCCTCTAAAGGCACTAACAATTTTCATACGAGGAATATTGCATACATTTGTAATGCACCCTTATTTGATATAAAACACCATTTTATATGTGCTATTAGATAGTATTTAAAATTGTGTGCTTGTATCACAATATTTACCTATGTACGTGTTGGACGGTGATACTGCAAGTTTGTTAATATGGTTATTGGATTATTATTCACTCATCTTATTAGTTAGATATTGGTTCAAGACATGTATCATAAATGAGAAGAATTTGCAATTTTGATTTCGCAAATAGCAAAACCTAAATACATGCAATATTGGTGTAGAGTGTGTCTTTGACTTTCTAGATTATATTGAAAGGTGGAACGATGGTTTAGCATTGAGCATTGCGTGTCACAAGTGCATAAGGGGTGCACCACAATTGTAAACTGCGGCGTGGTGTCCTTAAAATTCGTTTTTTTAAGAGATTGCTGATTAAATGCTTCATAATGTCTCTTGTTTCTTCGTGTCTTATTTAATAGCATTCCAAACTATGATCACTGATTAAATTTATTATACAAGGTATGAAGGACATTTTGAAATTGTGTATTCAATGCTTAAACTCAGTATTTCTATGTGTAAACAATTTTGTATCTCCTTATTAGTGTCAGCGACAAAAGGCGATTAGCCTCATTTAATCTATATTGTTTATAATTAAAAGTATAATTTAACTTACCGTTAGCTTTTATATCAAATTCTGAACTACAATGTATCGAATAATTTTGTGTGAATTTAGACTAGTGTCTTGTCAATCGACTTTTGTCGCTGACCATACGTGTATAATGTTGTAAGACACAATAACTTGCCGTTGCCTGTTAGGTCCATTATTACTATAAAAATGATATTTTTGTAAGATGCTTAGCTTTCCTTACTTATAAAAAATCAACTATTTACAACACCTCTAGAGACGGTAATAAAATTTATGTATTGATTATATTTGTATTATTTTTTTACTGAATAAAGCTCCTTGGTGACATTTCATAGATAGGTGTACTGGATTTATAAAATGATGGATAGATGTTTCTTGAAAAATTACTCCGATTGCGTAGGTGAAAGTAAACGTAGGTATAGGGGATATGCTCCTGAAGTCCTGACTAAAAAAACTATGAGTCTATTATTACTATTATTTAGTCCGTCAGTTAGATTATCGAAAAATATTGGATAAGTGTTTTTTGTTTTAACATATCAATAAAAATTAATGAAGATAAAACGCATCAAAGATCATGAGTGTACTAGTGTAACTAGTACAAAGTGTACCTACATGTGGCGTCACACGAGTTTTCGACGCACTGCATCGTCTTCATTTTTTGTTTACGTGAAAAAAGAAAAAATACGTGTCCAATATTTTTTGGAAATCTATCTGATGGACTAATAAGATTTTTTTAGGATTATCCTATATTGTTCAGCTGTAGTATCCAATTGGTACTTTGTTCAGGAAATTTGGATTACCTTTAGCTAGGTATAAATATTATTCGTGATGGGTCTGGGGTCCCGGCGCGCTCGGACCTATTATTTTACAATAGGTAGTTTGGAGATCACCGGCAAGATGGTCAGACGCGATCAAAAAGGCCGCTGGAGGCATCCTGTGCCGTGCGGTTCACACTGCAGGAGACCGCATAGATTAGAGACGTGTTATATGTCATTGCGTTCCTCAGCAGTGAGGAAAAGACAAAGAAGTAGGTAGTAGGGTGTTGCCTAGTCGCAAATAAAATACATAGATTTAGGGTAGAGGACATTTAATTACACAATAATTATGGTCAAAATAACGCAAATCGAGCGCTATAACTCACAAATATTAACATACATTCCGACGTTCCATTACCGATCGTGTATACCCTGCACGAAGAAATTTGAATCTATTTTATTTATCATCTATGTAAACGGGAACCCTACTTTATGAAGTCATAGGATTAAAATATGCTATTGAAATCATTATGTGTGAATACAAAGCGTGGTCCATTAATAAAAATAACTATCAACAACTAGATATGTTTTCCAAACAAATACAATTTTACTTACTTATGCTATAGTGAAGTCAATAATAAAATAAAGAAGGACGAACAAAGTTGTAGCAATGGGGAAGACCGTTAAAAGCTTATTCTAGATGGCGCGACCATAGCTAGGTCTTAATCTGACCAGTGAGGTCACTTTTGAATTAGTATAAAATAACATTACCAGATTTTCAACCAATGACAATGCCTGGAACCCGTTATTAGAGCGCCATTAGTTTTACAGTCAGCCATCCCCATTAGTTCTTAAACAAGACAGCGCTTTGTTCGTGCTTCGACTAAATAACTACAATGATATAAAAACAAACAAGCGTGGGTTTTAATAAAATATAATATGTTGTAGGGTAAATAATATAATTTAGAAGTAAAACATCTAAAATTAAAGGGCGGGGTGGCGTAATTATTATGAGACACAGCATGACTGTTTAATCTGGCCACATGACTCACGTAGGTACAGTATGATGGTTATCAGTGATATCATTTATCTTCTCCAAGTAATACAACTATTTATCAATACAAGTCACCCGGCTATTTTTGCGGACTGCAACTTAGCGCCATACCAATAGCTGGTGATGGATTTAATCATACAAGTCCGCGAGTAAATCTAATTCTTACAATAAATATTAAGTTCTAATGAAAATTTGGTTGCCGATTTCATTTGTGCAGTATAGATAACTAATATAAACTATATTAGATGATAAAATATACTGAGGCCAGGTCTAATTTGCACTTGGGTGTTTATGGTTGGTATGACGCAATCCGAATTACATCGACTGTCAATATGATTGTGTTGGATTTCGTTTCAATTTGTACGTATCTACCGACTAAGGAAATGTTTTGATGACGGCAAATATCTAGTACCTAATTAAATTGCAAGGCAAGGCGATATCTAATGGGTGTAAAAAGACGCTTAACGCAACTGAAAGGCATTTGTTGTAACTGAACCATACTACGGACATTGAAAATCATTGAAGTTCCAAATTTTCACAAGTTTTTAATTTTATAACTTTACTTTAAATACCTCCATGAATCCTATTGAGTGCTACATGAGTACTATTCAATGCGCCCATCAGCACAATGTTTCGAGTGCGTCACATTGAGTCCTACCATAAAACGTGATTTTTTCACCCCAAAAATGTAAGTAATTTTCCTTGCGCAGAGTTACTTATCGAAGACGGCTTTGTGGAGGGTCCCTTTACACCTTGTTTAATTAAAAATTCACGAAAGGTTGACAATAAACGAATTTAAAGAAACAAAATACGTAATTCCGTTGAATTACATCGAAGACGTAGATACGAACAATTTAAACCGACAATCGATGCGATATCGCATAAATTGACAAATTGCATCGCGCCATCGATAAAGTCCCTTTCTCAGACTATATAAAATTTACTTTTTGGGCTTGAACTAACGAACTCGGGGAAAAACAGACATTTGTAAGCATTTACATTTGCAGCAACACTGAAATTGAGCAGTGCACCGTAATTTTAATAATTACTCCTTGAGCATCATCGATATCTTACAAAAAAATACTACAGGATGGAGTAATAATCTATAAATCATTATAATCTAAAATAGGCACTAGCACTTGATTGTTACATAATCAGTGACACAATTTTCCGACGCCGCTATGAGTTGCGATGTTATCGGACTAGATAGAACCCTAAAAAAACCGTTAGAAAAATTTGCGAAATTCAGATAGAAGCTGGCATTGATTAAGATTGAGCCAAACGCTTAATTAAGGAGCCTGACCACAGACTGAATCGACCAAAAAAATTTTCAAAAAAGCAAAATTTAAAAAAACAAGGCAGATGTGAATTTTGTCATTGCAGCCGAGGCAGGATTCACACCCGAGCCGGGATTCACACCCGAGCCGTAGGCGAGGTTGATAAATGCCCACGTAAATCTAACGACGCTTTTCAATATAATATATTACAACGAGAGAACGAACGAACGTTATTTCACAGAACGAGAGATATTTTTGGCATTAGTCATTATGAAACTGATTTACTTTGCTTTTACCTCGCGCTGCAACCCCGGGCTAGACTCGATCGGGTTTTCGTCTGAAATTGTATTTAATCCTTTTTCAATTACAATATTTACATCCGACCTTGTTTTTTTTTTAATTTTATCTCGTTAGAGAATGCCTGTTGAAATAACAAAACTGCACCTAAATCGACCAAGTCCTATCGGGAAATATACGCTATAATTCATTTAAATAAAAAATATTGCAACGTCCCCCAAACTTCACAATATAACACCTATCTATGAACCATCGCCGATGAATCACAAAAGCTCTTTTACAACGTTTACTGATGAAATAGCAAGTATTTTACGGTGAGCTTATTCTTAACTTTCAGGGAATGTGTAGAAAAATCATAGTATCATTTTTGGTGTGCAATTATAAAACCTGGCGTCAGATATAACATTTGAGTAACTATGTTATTGCTTTAAGAATGTGTGCATATGGCAAAATATATATTTATTTATCATATAGTCTAAGTATGTACTAAATTCGTGACGTTAGTAAGATGAGACACCAAGATTCTCATTCTTGAGAAATGGGTTAGATTCCCGGGCAGTGTATGGTGCACTACTGTAATGCAACAATACAAATATATTATAATTTCCGCAATGGAAGGAAATTCATCATATCAAATTTATAATATATGAAATTGTGAGCTTCATGACGTATCATGTAGGTACACATTTACAAAATTAAGTGAAAGTACTTGAAGACTTAATGTCATCATACATTACAAACTAACAGAAAAAAACTGTTATATTTGTGTTAGATTGTTAAGTGTATTCGTAAATTCGTAATGTCTCTGGACTGGAATTACAAAAATAGTTTTTAGGAACACGCCCCGAATTTAGTACATAATTTATAATCTAAGTTCAGTTTTATTTCTATTGACTTCTTAATTAATACAATAGACTTTATTGAGTGCTCATCCCTTGTTTGTGTTCATAGTTAGATTAATATAGCTTATTACAAAATAAATCTTACATTACATTTAGTATTATTGGCGTCTTACATTAAAGCCATTGTCTTGCAACGTGTATTTTGTAGACTCTACTGACACATATTTTTGTAATTTTTAGCCACATTAAGTAACAATTATAAAAACCAAACATGATGTAAAACTATAAATAAAGCTTCATAGAGTCGAGTGCAATTAGACAAAACGGTGGTTCTAAGTTTATAGTGGTCGGATTTTCATGGGACTCGAGTTCCTAGAGGTGTAGAGAAGAAAGTAAAAAAAAAAATATTCTCTGTGAATAATAAAGATATTTTCAAGATATTTACGTTGAACGCCATAGAAACATTTTGAAAAGAAAGGTGCTTCTATTGACATATAAGACGACTTTATATTTGCGAATGAAGTTTTAGTTACTACACTCATGAATGTGGTTTTCTTGAACATTTTTGTGTCCAGTTATCCGTAAAACATATCAGTTAGCCAGGTTTACAACAGTGAGTGCGTCAACAGTGCGTGCTGTTGTAAACCGCCGGTGGAAACCGATGTGGCGGTGTGTGGAGAGCTTGTTTACAACAGTCTGGCCCACGCTTTAGTCTTAAAGTTTGGTATTTTAGAAACAATTGAAGAACGTAGGATTTTTTTAAAAAATCCTTGAAGTCTGCATTGCATCGACAACAATGAACAAATACAGACCAAATTGACGTTTAATAGATGCACACAGTTTACTATTACGCCACATTATAAATTCGTCCGCATTTCAAGTTATTCTTAGACAAAAACAAAAAGAAAATCACGAGATGCGATTTTATAAACTTCCTTCTACTTACTGAATAAAAAAGTCCCATGAAAATCCGACCACTATAAACTTCGTTCCACCTTTTGAATATTCTTGGCTAATTGCACTCGGCTAATAGGAAATAGGCGATTTTATCTCAATTTTATTTTAAGTAAAGAACATGTTAAGAGAGAGGGCTATCACAAAGTTTCTTGTATTTGAGTGCTTGAAGAGTCAAAGACTCAAATACAAGAAAAAATGAGATATTTATTTAGAACACTCACGTGGCCATATCTAAACCATAATCACTCATCAAAACTATCAGATCACAATTTTTCTTGTATTTGAGTGTTTGACTCTTCAAACACTCAAATACAAGAAAAATTGTGATAGCCCTCTTAAGGCTGTACACTCTCGCCGAGGCATTCAGAGGCAGGATGTCTGCGAGAGTGTTTTGGCTTGCTCTCGGTCCCTTCTGGTACCGGTGTTTTGCAAGACGTCTCAGGAGTACCATAAAGAGCTCTCTGTCGAAAGTGTACAACCACCATGATGAACTCACAATTTCTTATTACTAGTATATGGTATTTTTGATCACGCACCGTACCTATATGCAAATCGGTGCTTAAAGGCGACATAAGTTCTTATTATATAGGCATACGCTTCTAGCTCATGAACAATTAAAACTTTCGGTTACTTACACTAACATACAAAGAGAATAAAAAGTCCTGCCTGCCACCAACAAAATGTTTTTTTTAATAATAATTAAGCGCATTCCAATGCATTATAATAATTGTATACTGATCCGCGTCTGAATATTAATGTTTCTGAATAAATTTACTTATGATTACTGAAATCCTTAGTTTAAAAAACATTGCTGTTTACAATTACTATCTCACTCATTTTGTTAGAGCTTGTATATTGGCCCTCTGTAGGTACTACGCTATGTGTTGTGTAAATTTTTCACTTGAAATTAGAATCTTAGATCATTGAGGTTCGATTTTCACTTACTTATCCAACTATCTTCTATAAAGCTATGAAGTTTGTATTGGTTATTATGATCGATTTGATATGATTTAGGTTTAAAACATAAGGATATTTAACTAGCCTGGTCTTTTTTAGACAGTTTGTAGTACTATTTCTCGAATTTTTCCTATTTAAATTATTAGATGGTTAACACCCGGTTTCTGAATAAAATTAACGACTCATCAAAATTAAACGCAAAAACAGCCAAACTTTTCATTCCAGATACCAGACGTAAAAGATCTTTAATTAAATTGTGGCTAGGCATGAAGGGCACGCGTGTGCCTTCATAGTCTGGCCGTCTGGCGTCTGACGTTCAAAAGGCAAAACTCTCAGGACTCTTTATCACTATGACATTAAATATTGCTATCTATGAAACACCGATTTTATTTGCATGTTGTAAATTCATAATAAAATATGTAGTTATTATAGCACATTCCGTGTGTGAAACGTATCACGTTAGGTGTGAGTTTAATATAACAGTACTCAACAATACGAATAACATAGTTTATTTTATGTACATAGAAGTGTATTTGATTGTAAGTACCTACACAATTTATCCCGGCTTCGCACGGGTGCAATATACTAACAACAGCTCCACCCTTTGGGCCAAAATCTACACTATTTTTGTAGCGCATTCACAAAATTTCATTGAAATCGTTTAGTTGGTTTCGGACACGTGATTTTTTGTGTACTTAAAAACGTTTCATGGCATTTTTAGTACAGGTGCAGAGCTAGTTGGGCGAATGAGTTATTTAATAGCAGTAGTTCGAGTTAGCTACCTACTCCACAGGTCAGTTATATATATACAGTTTTTTTACAGACAGTGTGGGAATATCAGAATTTCTAAGAGATACACGGAAATTTTCTTAGAAAACATTAGGTTTTCTTCATGAAAACAATTTTTGGTAACTTAGTTATTTTGTCAAGTGCGAGTTGTCAAAAAAAAGAACAATTTTCCGTTCGACTCCGTTTCATGTGAGGACCATTAATTGCATCGGAAGAAAAAGAAGGGACAGCAGAAGTGGGTCAAACTTTATAAAATATTTTTCTTACAATTTGTATGGAAGATAAGGGCATTTCCTATAAACTCTGGTCGTAAGACAAACAGAATTGAAATATAAATATATAATATTAGTACTTAGTGTCTTGATATAAATAGTAGAAGTGGTTAATTACAATTTTTATTTTTCTGTTTTTACCAACTGGTCATATACAATGATATTATGTCTTTTTTACTTATAATTTCATTGGTCATAATTACACTACTAGCAAATCCAAAGCGACAATTAGCATTAGTGCGAGTTTTGCAGTGTTAATGTACGAGCTACGCCAAAACGTAGTTCTACTGTGAACAAAAACCCGTTTTAAAGTAGACTGAACTGAGTAATTGAACAGTAGAACAACTGGGAATTTTTGGTCCCACAGTTCTTGAATTGTAGGACTAGTGGGAAAAAATATTACGACAAAGTGGGGTCAAAATGAATGAATTGATCCTTACAGGAGAAATTATGATCAGTAAATTATTTGGAAACTTTTCTTGGGCCACCCTGTATGATTTTAGCCCCCTCCAAACCAACTATACGAAAAAAAAAATTGAAATTAATACTATTGTTTATTCTTAGCATTGACCCTAGACTCGTATGTTTCCAGGATCAGTCTTTGGGTTAGAAATGATTTCAGCTTTGGAGTACTTAACAATTAAAATTCATCGACAAAGTCTCAAAAAAGCCTTTGGCAATCCCATGACTTCTATGTTCCCTTAAATATAAACCGACTAGCTAAGTAATAAGTAGAAAAATGATAAATAAAGAACAAATTCGTATTCAACAGTATAAATTGTAGCAAAGAAATTTATGATCTCTATATCTAACGAGCTTCATCATGTATAAATAGACGGCTCTCTTATATACGAACATTCTGCTAATTTGCACTCAACAGTTTGAAGCTGGCATGCTTAACGAGAAGATGAGTGAGTCAGTTTTACGATTGTAATAGTAATCTGCAACCAGAACGTGCAAGAAACTCAACCAACACGCTTGTTATCATAAACACATAAACCATATTTTTATTACAAAAAAACAATTGCAGAAGAATTGAAAAAATAATTAGTATTGAAAATATTTAGTTTTTATTCAGTACACACATTCATAGACGCCAAATAACTTCGAAACTAGAAAACTTAACAATTAGCTTCGATTTTGCTGCATAATTAATTATTGCATTTGCTTCAAGGGTCAAACACCTACGCAACTTAAGTGAGAGAGTTGCCTGCAGTTTAAGGAAGTTACCAGTGGTGTAGAACTGTGAATTCCAAAGTGACACTTTTTTTTTTTACAAAATAAATAAAATACTAAACGTAATTATGTACCGACTGCCTGGTCGAGTGGTCGCAAACGACTGCTGAGCGCGAGGTCCTGGGTTCGATTCCCGAGTCAGGCAAAGTGTTATTGGGTTTTTAGGCTCGCACCCTACGTAACACACTATAAATTTCTATCACTGTCCGCAGTTTTCGAAAAATATTCAAATCAATTGCGTCATTTGTTTTTTAATGCAATGGATGTTGTTGAAATGTCACAACAACGACCCAGTTTAATTAGAAGCCAATTCCAACATAGTTGGGAAAAGTCTAGGTATGATATGTCATGGTCTAAAATCTAGAAACACTGATCTACACTCTAGATCAGTGTTTTTCAACCTGTGGGTCACAAGAGGTCACGAAAAAAACCTTACTAAAAAAATCAATAAAGTTTTAAAAGATAAGATTTAATAAGAAAATGTTAAATAAACGATTTAAACATCACGTCATCCTTATGCGAAGATTGTGATTGTTTTTTATTAACTCATTACTTCCATTGTGGATCCGTTTTTGCTACTTAAAGACTTAAATCGTTTTCCAAATTTAAAAAATGAGTTAGTTATGTATTTATCCGAATCCTATTAAGCATAAAAATGTTGTATGTATTGAATATTTGTAACATTATAAAATACATGAAAACAAAAGCAAAGGGTAGGGGGTCGCGAAATATTTTTTCATACTATGGGGGTCGTGTCATGAAAAAGGTTGAAAAACACTGGTCTAGAATTCTAGATGATGATGTAAGCAATAACGACTGCTCGGAGTTGCCTAAGTTTTGCGAAGACGATGTGAATTTAGCTACTTTTTTACATATAATAGTCTGTACCACACTCTTAAAAAATATGACCACACCTTTTTGACACCCACCTTATAAGCCAAAGTGGGCTAAGAGAAACAGGCCTCGATTTTGAAAAAAAAAAAACTGAAAGTTTAAAGATTCTTGATTTGCCACTTATTTTATATTTGACTAGCGGACGTCACGCGGTCGCGTAGTTCCCGTGGGAGTACGGGGATAAAAATATATAGCCTTTGTTACTCAAGGTGAAAGAATTTTTGAAATCGGCGCAGTAGTTTTTGAGTTTATTCATTACAAACATACACACAAAAATACAAATCATTCCTCTTAGTGTAGATAAATCAAATACTAGCTACACTGCAAGATGATATATGTTAATAAACGGTTTCGATTTCATGCTCAACTATATATATTTTTTTTTTTTTTCAGAAAGTCATGGTTTCCGTGACTGCTGACTAATATCTATAATTTCGAATTAAGCCTAATTTGCCGTGTTTTTTACAACCTAGACTTACTGTCACGCCTGGTGCGGCAGCTATCGCCCATTTGGGTGATTAGTGAATGTTAAATAACTACAAGAAATTATTTTTATTTGGTATAAAATGCGTCCAAAAAAAAACGAAGCTGTACTATTCCTACTCCGTTCAGTTGCATTTAAGATACCTGACACTGAGGTATTTTGTAATTAATATCGCAAATACGATTAAGGCTTAAGGCTTTGTAATTTATTTTGGCCTGCGTTGTTTATAACAAGTTGCCTAAATCAGTTGCTTACCGAGAGAAAATATAAACCTAAAATTATCAAAAACCTTATTGAAAAATAGTTAAAACTACATTCAAGACAAAGATGTTTGACAATCAAATGTGTGCACATGACGTGTCTTCGCTGGTTGTAATTATTTGAATGTCTAATAACTGTTTCTAACCAAACTATCTTATTTTAATTTTTACCTTGCCTTGAGTTTTATAACATTATGTTTACAATGTTTTCACATTATACTCACGCATTCACTGAACGCTGTTATGTCAAATTTTTCAATAATCAACGGGGAAAACAATCATCAATAAAATCTTACTAGATTTGTCGACACGACTATTACTGACATTAATGAGGTTGCCGCTGAGTTTGTACAGCGACTAGCTTTTGATTAAGTGCATTTCTACATTATTGTGCAAAAGTTAAGGGCGGTAAACTGTGTAGCCTTGGCTGGGCTGGTGCGACTCATATTTACCCAGCGAAGAGCTAGGGTAGTAGTTAATGGATATTATTACGATGTTTTTACCCCTACATGCGGAGTGCCTCAGGGATCGCACTTCGGCCTAGTACTGTTATAATGTTCGTTGATGGCAAGATTTTTGTCTATACACATCTCTGAATTCCAAATGTATGCCGATGACTTGATATATTATTATATAACATATCTAGGATTGACTATCCAGAAAGGAATGAACAGCTTTTGCAAGACGATGTTGATAACCTATGTAGTTGGTGCAAAAGTAATACACCTTTATTTTTTCAGTGACTCTCCCGTAAAAAATGTAAATTGTCGATACGAAGACTGGTCATACATTGAAATCATGACTGACTCGGGAGTCTTGATTGACTCTGAAATTCGATTCAATAAACACGTAGAACTACTTTGAATAAATCTTTAAAAATTTTGTTCCTTATTAATCGAAACACAAAGTAGTTTATGCCTCCGCTCGCATTGAAATCCCTCTATTTTACATTAGCGCGCAGTCACATTGAATACTCGTACTATTTCAGGTGTTTTCATGTGGGTTAATACTGTGTATGTATTTACTTGATAAGCCTTTAATAAATAAAACTCAACTATAATTGGCTTATGTATGCGTTGCTGCCATAACTTAAGTTTAATTTTTATGGAACTTTAAAACCCAATAATGATGTATGAAAAAGCGTGTAACGAGTAATTTTAAAGTATTGGGTCATTGTTCGTATCACAACTGCGAACCAGTGTGCTCCCTACCCCTTTATTTTAATTTTATTTTGTAGCTTCTGTCGAATGTTCGTCACTTTATTTTCATCGTATTTTTGTCTTGAAATATGAAATGAGAGCATTCTTCAAGTTACGAGGAAAGGGGTAGATATTATATAATAGATGGATAGTTCCCTCAAGGAACAGAATTTGTAACACAACACAAGGACGTTATAAGACTCTATTGAAAGTTCAGCAGACCCTGTAACTAAAAAAAACGTGTTGGGAAGTTTTTAAATTAACATACACGCTTTCTCATTGAACATCATTCAAGGTTTAACCCTTGCATCGGTCATGTGTGTTTTGTCGAAATGGATGTACGTAAAAATAACTTAGTGGAATTTGTTAAGCACCGTCACATACGTTTTATATGCCGTGATAACCTACAGATTATTGACGAATCGTATATGATATAATTATTTATAGATTAGTGCAGTATCGATTATTGCAGATCACCCTATGGTTTGCGTTACAATCCTAACTTTGCGAGTGTAATGTTTAGATTATAAAAATAAAATGTGTTTAGTTCGATTTTATGTAATTTTGCGACACACGCCTAATTGAAACAAAAAAAAAATTAATAAAAATTGTTTATTAACTTTCACACTAATTACAAAAAAAGACATTTGTCACCAACTCCAAATCAGGACGATACTTCTTCCCAACTTTTAGTTGAAATCAAACTTAAAGCTAATAAATAAAAAATGAACTCTTACTTTTTTATAAACTTAAAAATGTACAAATTAAAATAACATTCTTTACATTGATAATAAGGTTAATTATTGTAGATTTATGTGTTTATATACATGATGTATAATGCATTTATGTGGCTGCTCTGTGTGTGGCATGTGTTAAAAAAGAGAGATGTAGAAAGTGTACAAATATAATAATGTATGTAACCCACACACAATTGAGTTATATGTGTAAGACGAATCAGCAAAAAGAAAACATTCTAGTCAAAATTAAAACATCCGAGGATTATTAGAACGAGGGCGTGCTTAAGCACGTGTTTAGCTACAAATTAGAGTGTGATATCTCATAGAATAATAAATATTAACATTGTGTTTTGTTGAAAATATTTGTATTTTTAACATTGTTTGATATTAGATAGTATTATTTACTCATAATATTAAAAACATAAATATATAGAATCCGCTGCAGGACCATCGAGAGGGTCAAATTTATTTTGATGGATAGTTCTTATCGAAACTAGATTTTTTTCAAATAATGAACTAAAATTGTAAGTACGTGCACTGGCCCTTGCGTTCATAAAACACAAACAATCCCCATGTAAGTGCAAAATTTTTGATATCTGATTAATGTCGCTTTATGCTATAAATCGCTATTTATGTAGGTCACTTTCTATGCTAAACTGCGTTTGTAAACTTACTAGATTTAATGGGTTTTAATTAATTTCTATGCTAGACTGCGTATGTTAACTTACTAGATTTAAATACACCGGATTGTTTAGACATCAATAAAATAGATGGTTGGTAATAAGCACTTCATTGATCCTATTCATATATTTTATAAAATATATTTTTTGCATGTCACTGTCACTAATAATTCTTTTTTAGTTTCAAATGACGATAAAATATTCACTTATTAAATTAATCGCACTTTTTCATTTCATTTAAAAAGCTAATGTTCAAGGCTACAAAAATGCTTCTTAGAAGTTAGGCAACATCCAAGATAGGTCGTTTTCGTTTGAAGTTTTTCATCGATTAACACTATACGATACATGCATGAGGTAATTTTTATTGCTTTCCTCGGACTATATTTATATAATTTATTTCATTTCACTGTCAACGATTTTTCAATCACCATAATTTCATAGAAATGAAGCGTCTTTTATATTGGGACTATCTTCGTAAAAGCATAACAACATTTATAAAATTAGACTATTTATGAAACATTTGTGGGGCTTTACAGAACCTGATAGAAAATGGTTGGCATTAACATCGATGTAAGCAACCAGAAAATAGGCGGAGTTCTATCTCAAGGACAAGGAGATCCGACAGAGTTATTCCCTGCTCCAGGAAATTGTTGCAGAAACCGGAGGAGGGAACAACTATCGAACATGTTAACAGACGCGATCTCCGTGCCGAGATAATTAAAAGTATAGAAGCCCCAACAGTTTCGCCACGCGAGATTAATATTATCTGCATCACCGTCAAAAGCTCCCTCTATCGATGACAAACGTTAGCGCCGCCACCGAGACGCACGCGGAGTGTCGCCGCTGTGAGCTGCCTGACGTGACGCGAGCTGCACGCGGGGCGCGGGGCGGGTTAGGCGAAGTACATCACCTTCTTAGTGACGGCGTGCACGGTGATGGCGCGCGCCATGGCGATGGGCGTGCGGTCCTCGCTGCAGGCGGACTGGTGGCTGCCCTCGCCCGAGTCGTGCTCCTTCTCCACCAGGTGGTAGCGCGCGCGGAAGGCCACCAGGTGCGCGTAGTACGCGGGCGCCGGGATGGACACGGAGCGCGTGCAGCGCACGTACGTGTGGCACAGCTGGTACGTGAGGCACTGCAGCTCGTCCGAGCCGAAGTGGTTGTCGTCCCACAGCACGTGGTAGTGCGACGGCCGCGACGTGCCCTGCACGTGCACACAGGCCGTCACTCAACTTATCGGGGGACGGTGCGAATGGCCGCAATCGGACAACAATATAACAGAAGATTTAAGTGAGAGCTTTACGAGGGGCGTAAGAGAACAAAGCTTACCTGTATTCCTTGATGACTGCAGAGATAGAAGTCGAACTCGGTGGGGTGCGTGATGCCCAGGTCGACGGTGGTGCCGGCGGGTATGTTGCCGGACTTGCCCGACTGCTCCTTCTTGTCGGCGCAGAACAGGCGCGTGTGGTGCCGCTTCTGAACCACGATGAACGTGATGCCCGGCTTGTACTCCGCCTCCAACTGGAAACATTGCAGTTTCGCGAGTTAATATTGCGGTACATTTCAGAAATATGTTCCACTTCAGCACTTTAGTCGCCACTTCATAAGTTCAGTGTTGCGCCGTAGCTACTGAGACCACGATCACTTAGTCCACTCACCTTGATGCAAGCTTCTCTGACGGCGGTAAGCTCATGCTGCAGCACATGCAAGAACTGCCCCTCAGATATACCATCCCGGTACATAATGATCCGGTGCGGCTTGAACCCGCCCGTGCTCTTGTAGAACATTATCAACAACTCCTGCACCATGCTGCTCATTTCATGTACTATCTCTTGTCTGAAACGTGGCGTGGTTACAATTATACACACGGTGATACAAGTATCACTCGTTTCGATGTCTAAAGTGCTCATACCGTTAAGGTGGACGCGCTTAGATAGCCCATGAACTATTTATTTCTTACGTTTTTTGCAATTGCAGGTCAGTATCAGGTTTTACGTTGACGTTTGATTAATTTGTGACAGTAAAAATATGTAAGTATTTACAGTATTATAATCAGTAAAATTTATACTAATATTATAAAGTCAAACTCAAAAACTAGTGGACCTATTCCAAAAATTATTTCACTATTAGAATGCGACATTATCCCTGAGTAACATAAGCACCCGTGCGAAGCCGGGACGGGCAGCTAGTCATTAATAAAGCTATCCAAGCTAAATAATTTCAATTTTATGAACTTATGACATTTGGGGCCAGCACTAACGGAGACAGTTCTATTGATTCCAATTAGTTTTATTCTATAAATACATATTTATTTCGGTCGCAATAAACCAATCATCAATATACAACCTGATACTACCTACAAATTGCAAATAAACGTAAGAAAAATTTGAATATCGCGTGCTACCTTTGCGCTTTCGCCTTAACAGGGTGAGAGCGGGGTCGCATCGGGTGTTACAAGTCTCCAGACAAGTGGCCCACCAGCTTCTAACGCATATAAAATTATAAAAGTTTCCAATCACAAAGTACCTTTTCATATGTTGATTTTATGTAGTTATATTATATTAGTGTATTTGTACATTACATATTCGGTTGCAAGTAAAACCAAAACTGAATATTGTGTCTTGTTCATAACATAAAACATTAATCAATACGTTAAAAAAAAATGAAAAGGATAGGATTCATTTATAAAAATTAAAATAGCTTTTTAGTCACAAAAATAAAACAAATAAGGTATCATTGAATCCGGGACATTTCTTTAACCGTCTGAACCCTTATTTTATTGTGTATTTCGGGTACAGTCGCAATCTAAAGTTAGGGTCTTCACTAATTGGATGGAGGTACAGTCACAAGCATAAATACATAACTATGGAGAGGTCGGCAAAAAGATCTGACATCATGATTCATCCATCACTGTTTAGGCTGCATTTATATATGAATGTTTCGAGGCATTTCTAACTATTTTGAGTTCGGCTTCCAGTCTAACAGAATAAATAATAAATAAATATCGCTGGACATTAACACACACCGCCATCTAGTGCCACACTAAGCAACGAGGCTTGTGTCGTGGACACCAGATAGTTGATATACTACATACATACTTTTTGTTTGTAAATACATACTTATTGTACATAAAACATCCATGACTTGGAAACAAATGTCCATGCTCATCACACAAACATTTGCTCCAACCGGGATTCGAACCCGGGACCCTTAGAACGTAAGGCAGCCCCACTACCGCTACGCCATTCGGGTCGTCTGAAAGAATGAAGCTGAATACTAGTATTTTATATGGAGCGACTACAAACCCCAATTATTGAATAACACCATACCCCTTGGTATAACTGATTGTCAGATTTTCGGGCCTTTAACACGTAACGACTATCATAAATCAACAAAACCTAAAAGCCGAAGCGGCAACCTATATTTTTGTGTTACGTGTCTTGTTAGATTGTTTTGTTGTTGCTTCGATGTCACGTCCACGGCTATTTTCTATTTCTTCAGATATTAATTTGAAGTCAGATATAATTTCCAACTTGTCCATTGTAGTATATCAATGCTTGTGACTGTAAGCGCAGGGAGTGCGCACATTGCAGACTTTTTATCGGCCGATAGTTTAGTCGCTATCAGGCTTAAGTCTAAGACTTAAAATATATAATTTAATAAAAAAACGAGTGCACACACTGTTTATGATGGTCGGCCAATTGTTTGTAATCTCCTTTTTTGAAATTCATGGCACTTACGCTTGATGCGATTTTGCCCATGCATAGTGTGTTTTGGTAAAAGAGCGACAGGTTAACCAAAAGGGAATCGGGACGCCTTTCAGATTGTTTTATCGACCGATTTTAGGTTGGATAATGTGCGCACTCCCATATTATATGCTCATATCCATTGATCTAGGGAATCTATTCGTAAATCTAGCTTGATCCCAAGTTATTCGGGGTCAGCCACCTGCGTCACTAGATGCAGCTGAATACCAATATAAACCAACTAAACTATCGGCCGATAAAAAATCTGCAGTGTGCACACTCCATAAGACGGCCCCATCTACTTACTTATAAAACCCTAACGGTGAGTCGGTGCAACTCGCACACCTGCCCTCGCTTGTCATTGACGAGAGCAGTAGAGGTGTGATGAGCGAAGCGAAAGGGAAAAATAAAAAAACAGCGTAAGTGCGTTTGCGCACTGTGCCCGATCCGAATCCGAGATAACAGGACCGAAGTAGCCGGAGTACTATTCGTATCAACGCTTGTGCAGTGCCCCCGAGCAGAGTTTCAGTGGCCAGTATTATAAACTAACTGAGGCAGTTATAACTCCCCGACAGCGCGACAGTAAAGTCAGGGTTAAGTTTTTCATGCATTATCTTTGTATCTATGAATGTGGGATTCTTTATACCCTGCTAGTTACTTGCCGTTGTTGAGGAAAAATGTTTTATTCATTTATTTATCTACTATTACAGAATCGCGCTAAACATGAATAAAAACTTAAACGAGTTGCCACTACTGTACTCGAAAGATGGCGTTGGCGTCGTTTTATTTTGTTTTAAATTATCACGCCAATATTTTACTTACTTAATGATTACTAACTAAAATCACGTAAAAAACAGTAAATTCACTAAATCTCGACAGTTTAAAAAACTTAGGCTATGTATGTTTTTGGTCAGTGCGTTAGCGAAAAACATGATTCTTTCTTCATAATTTTGTTTTCATCTTTTTAGTTCGTTTTTTATACAGTCGATTTTATACATATTTTTGTTATTAAACCTACGCCATGCAATGTAATACATGCAACCAAACACACAAAGGGAAGTTTCGGTCAAATATCGCTACACTATAATCGACGGTCGGCAGTGCACAATAAATCTTCTAATTTGATACGCTAACTTGGGCCGTATTGTCTCGGAATCGGATCGGGCGCAGTGCACAAGCGCAAAAACTGTAAATTCGCGTAAGAATCGGTATTCACGGCGTAGTTTACGTGTGCACTCGCCACTGGAATAGATTATGTGGTATGTTAAAACTCTAAGAGATGAAATAGTTGTGCGCTTGCAATCTCAACATAATTGTCATGTTGATAGGAATCACGGCGAGATATCCGGCCGTATCTCTCACAGAGGGTACTCAGAAACAACTCGCACCGTAAATAGTGTTCCGAGTTTTGAGCGTATCACTACATATTATAAAACAAAGTCCTCCGCCGCGGCTGTCTGTCTGTCTGTTCGCGATAAACTGAAAAACTACTGCGCTGATTTTCATGCTGTTTTCACCAATGGGTAGAGTGGTTCTCGAGGAAGGTTTTAGTATATAATTAGTCAAGTTTTTGTATACATTGGATAAAATATAATGATATTTGTTGGAGGTGTCGGAAAATATAAGCCATCTGGGAGTTTTAATTTTGGTCGCGATACCCGACATCCACGCGGGCGAAGCCGCAGGCATCAGCTAGTATTTTATAAACCTATTATAATCGAAATCGCGCAACCATGGCGGGTGCATTCATAAATTGCGCCGCAAACAATAGTCAAATGAGTTATAATACGTATAGTATATAGTGTATGGTATATAGTAATAGACAGTATACCTGTGCTGCTGCACGCGCACGGTGGCGGCGTAGCGCGAGGGGTGCGCGTCCATGGAGCCCACGACGGCGGCGATGGACGGCTTCTTGTTGTCGCCCGCCGGCGGGTGCGTCACGTCCACGCCCAGGAAGATCACCGGCTCGTTGAACACCTAAAAGAGTAACCACACTTTCATTTACACAACTTAAAATATGCCCTGGACGTCCAACGACGGCAATAAGCTTGTCGACTGAAAAAATCAAATTAGTCCGTCAGTCAGATTATCAAAAAATATTTGACCCGTATCTTTTCTTTTGTTACGTAAACCTAAATTGACGAAGATACGACGCTTTTAAAATTCTCAATACGTCACGCCGTGCTATAATTTTTAGTGCGTTCTGACGTCACGAGCCCCTACTCCCGAGTTTTGATGCGTTTTATCTTTGTCAACATTAATTGATTTACAAAAACAAAAAAATTCGTGTCCATTATTTTCCAATACTCTTAACACGGACTTAATAGATTTGCAATTTTTTGATACTGTCGTCATGCCTATTACCAACAAAAACCTTTTTTTTTTGAGTTGGCAGCGTGTTTCACTAACGCGTTTATTTCGTGTTGTCAAAGGTAACAATGCTGATGCTTCATGACCAGCGTGATCTCCATTTTGTCAGTAGATTATATCATCATCAGTTATCTGTTGCGAATAAATGATTTGATTTGTTACACTATTATTTTGCATCATTTGCGTCACTATTATTTGCGTCATACTATTTTTTTTGCATCTATCATGCAAAAAAAAATAGTCAGTGTTTTCTGTAGATTTGCTTAAATTGAGTCCATTTCGTGCTAGTGAATATGCTGAAATGCTGGCGAGCATTATCTAAACAAGCTGGAATTCTGAGATGGGGCAGTAAGGTACCTTAAAACCATTGTAACTACAGGAAAACAATTTTAAGTGACGGTTTGGGTCACAGAAATTGGAAAAATCAAAAATTAGACTGTGACATACAAACAAACACACAAGTGATCCTATCATGGTTCCGTTTTTCCATTCGGTCGTACGGTACCCTAAAAATGAAAGGCTGTTCAAATTTAACCCATCCGATCAGCGAAAACCACGTCAATATACGTACCTTGGGACGAAGCGACGGCACAAGGATAGAGTTAATCCCGCCAAGCTTCACGTTGATCTTCAGGCATAGATTGCTTAATGTCTGGGGCGAAGTTTTGTTCACATTCTTGGCTTGAACACATTGCGTCGCCATGCCTAGCACGGTGTCGCCTACCCGCTTTACTTCAGCTACAGACAAGGAAGACACATTTCAGTTAGAGTGTATTACTATTACTACACCAAAATATGTTTGGCCCAACAGAACTTTAATATTTTCTAAAGATTAAATATCATCACAGAAAAACATGACTTGCAGTTCTACAATTTCAGTCATAATTATCGGCTTAGCCTTTTCCCAACTATGTTGGAGTCGGTTTCAAGTCTAACCACATGCAGCTGAATGAATACTAGTATTCTACATGGAGAACCTGCCTATCTGACCTCCACAACCCAGTTAGTACCGGGTAATATGATAACCTTTGGTAAGGTCAGACTTTCGGGGCACGACTACCTTAAATCTTTTTTTAAAGACCTACAAATGGCAGCCAGGACCAACGGCTTAACGTGCTTTCCGAGGCACTGAGGAAACCTAATTCTACAATTTTAGAACAGGCTAATAGGGAATATGTATGTAAGTTTTTCTTCACTTAAATCAATAAAATACAGTACGATCAACCCAAGAAAAGTATTAAAAGTTAAGTTCAACCACTGCTTGTCGCATAAAAAAAATATTAAACTCCTGCAATTTTCTACGACAGTTCAAACGTCCGTAGCTGTCGCGGCCATGATGTGACGTCATTATCCACAATCTGCCTTGTTTACATCTAATTTTTTTGGCCTTAATAAAATAATTTTACTAATGTGCCTTATTCAAGTAAAAATTGCAATAATAATATTATAATAAAATTTTAGTGAAACTTTAAGCACTTTTCAAATAAAAGTGTTTTTTTTGACACAATGAACTTTGACGTCAATACCGGCGTTATCGAGGACGATGCATTTTGAGAGTGCGTTCTGTTTCACCAAAAACATGCTACATAACACAGTAAATTGTAAAATAAGTGATGTATTAGAAACTTAAACAAGTGTACCACAATGTTAATATGCACCAATACAAGGCATTTTTCATAAATAAAAAGAGTTTTGTATGTCATGCATATTCCCTATTATATTATTTAATACATACCATAAACAGGCGTCTTTCCAGGCAACACAACGACCACAAGCTGCAGCTGCACGAACGTACTCTTGAGGTACTTGAACATGGGCTCCACCTGGTCCGGCCCCGTCGCGTATTTACAGAAGCACGGCTGCCCGATGATCGGCATACCGGCGTCGTTCGATATCTTCTGCAGCTGCTGAGTGAAGTTCCTGAAGGGAGGAGCAAATATTATATTAACATAGGCCTAATGTAGGCGCAATAATGTTATACAACGACGTCTGCAAAGGATCTAACAAAAATCGTGTAAATTGTTCAGCTGAAGGCTGACATTTTCAAACATACATGCAACTTGGATTGAGTCCTCCGTCTTTAAAAGTAGGTTAAAGAGTATTCTTATCACGCACGTCTAGTTCGTACGCACACACACAGCGTTCCGAACCGTTCCGAACTTCAGAACAAAAACGAAGTTACACCACGCACACAAATAATGCTATTCGACGCCGCTCAACACTCGCCAACAATATTTTAAAATAACGTTTTCTTAAAATACTTTCTTCTGAACTTTAATTTAAATGTGCTAAAAAGAATAAAATAAACTTTTCCTTTAAAACTTTTACAATCAACTTATAACGTTATTACACCATTTGCGAAATTAGTGCAGGCAACAATAATATTGTATAAGTAAACTCTTTTGCAAAAAACGGGCACTTTCGATTTTTATCTCTACTTCAATAAGGAAGAACAAGAAAGAGGTTTTATTAATTTGACGATGTATTGGCATGTTATTTGAAGCATCCTGGCATGATTCTTTACCTTTCAAACTTTAATTTTGAAATTAACAAAAGAAAATTAATGAGTATTGTGGATTATTGTAAAATTGCTTTACTAAAAGCCGCGAATTGCTGAAACGATTTTTTTTACTGATTACTAATATTTTAAAACTTTTTGGATATTTTATTTATTTATTTATTAAAACTTTATGCACAGGTAAAAAAAAACTGTACAAAGGCGGACTTAATGCCTTGGGCATTTTTTTTTCTGAAAATTAAAAAAAATAATCTTTCTTTTTACATTAAATACCACTTTTTGATATGAGTAATAAAGCTATAAGGGCCGGTAAAATTATAGCCCTACTTGAAGAAGGTTGTTCGCAAACTTACGTGTCTCAGCGGCTAAATGTGAGTCGTTCTACTGTCCAGAGGACTCGGCAACGGTATCAAGAGACCGGTTCGGTCAAAAGAAGACCCGGTTCGGGAAGAAAACGATGCACAGAACCAAGAGATGACCGCTTTTTGGTGAGTCAGGCGTTGCAGAATCGTAAGGCTTCAAGTGTGGACCTGAAGAAGAGCCTTGAAGAAGTAAGAAGAATAGAAGTTAGCTTATGGACGGTTAGGAGGCTTTTGGCTGCCAATATCAGGCGTTACCGCCCGGCAATATCAGGCGTTACCGCCCGGCTCGGGGCCCTAAATTACTCCGTGAGCACAGTGTTGCTCGACTTCAGTTTGCTCGAAAGTGTGCTTCATGGACTCTGGAGGACTGGAATAAAATATTGTTTTCTGATGAAGCTAGAATCTCTTTGTGTGGAGAGGACCGACGCTGGCGAGTGCTGCGAAGACCACGGGAACGCTATGCAGAAGTGTGTTTCGAAAAAATCACTCCTTATGGCGGAGGATCCTTTACGTTTTGGGCAGCAATGAATTCGACGGAGCGTACGGAGTTAGTTTTCATAGAAAATGGAACATTAAAAGCACACCGGTACATAATGCGAGTCCTAATTCCATATGCACAACCCGCATTGACTGAACTTGGGGAAGATTCCATTTATATGGACGACAAAGCTCGCTCGCACCCTTCTGGCGACGTGGAAGCGTACATGCAAGAAGTTGGGATCCGTCGTTTAGATTGGCCAGCTCGAAGCCCTGACCTCAATCTAATTGAGCATGTCTGGGATGTTCTAAAGAGACGGGTAAGATCAGTGCAACCTGCTCCACAAAATATCAGGGAGCTAAAAAGAGTCATTACAGAAGAGTGGGAACGTATTTCTCAAAACGTTATTAAAAACATCGTGGCAAGCATGCCCAGAAGGATTCAAGCTGAAATTTTGGCAAGAGGAGGTCACACTCGTTATTAGGTTTTTACATTTGTAACCTTATTTAATTAAAAAAAAGTAAAAAATCTTCTTGTCTTTATTGCCGACCACTTCTTATTGTTTGGCCGTGTACATCGGTTTTAAAGAATTCATCGAAAATTAAAAAAAAAAAATGCCAGAATTCACTTCACGCGTATTAATTTACACGATTACAAGCATACAGACTACGGCAAACAATTTAATTTCATTTAATTAACTCAAATCGACCTTATAACGTAAATTTCCTTAGGTGCCCGTTTTTTGCAAAAGAGTGTATATTGTTTTCACTTCTCATGCTCTAAAGTTTGCCTATAAGTCATTCGTAGGCAACATAAAGTCGCTTTTTATGCTCTAGAGCATAAAGTAAAATCTTCGTCGAAGACCAAGGCAATCGGTCCAACAGCTACACGAACAACTTCAACTTCATAGAATAACCTCTTTATTTAATTCGTTTCGTTAGTATTGTCTGTCTGTCTGTCCATCTGTCTGTCCGTCTGTCTGTCCGTCTGACTAAATTGACTATTTTTCTCGCACACAAAGTGAAAAGTACAGTGTAACACACGGCGCTAAAATCCCATTATAACTCCTATTATATTATTGTTCCTATTTACTACCTCGTATATAATAGGTCATTTTAGCCCCTTGTATTACAATGTACTATTGTTATTTTTGGCCTGGGGGTCACGATATCCTAGACCCTGTCCGCCAGGTCTGCTAATCCCTCGAGAGAAGTAAGTGGCTGCGAAGCTAGCAGAGTCTGGACGTTGCTTGGCAGACGACTGCTTTATATTGTCATCGCGGTACTGTGGATTTTTTTGGCCTGATAAAATGTAGGACTTCCTTTTCAAGGCGTATCACGTCGGGGGCACGCTGTCTCACCTGACATCGTGCCCGACAGAGTGAGTTCAGTGAGATGCACGATAATTCATAGTAAAAAGCGCGCGCCAAAAAATACGAAAAGGCTTTTGGGAAATTGAATTTTATTTAAAAAAACCACTGCATAAATCAATTACAAATGAAATTTATTGAATTCTTCGATTATGCTGTGTAGGTACGGACTTTGTTATGGAAATTTGACACTTCTTTTATTACTAATTTACGCCCAAAGTTGCGTTAAAATTGGCAATAAAAACGAATCTTTGGTAGCTCGTAACTTTTGAATGGCTTTTTATTTTACTATTCTGTTTCCACACAGACACAATTAATGAGACAAAACGAAATCATGATTAACTTTAGATGTACCGTGTCAAACAGTAGAGTAATACCCCCCCGAAATTTGTATGGAAAAAATGTCGAGTCGTTCAACCTTATGGAACTGATGATGTGATTGTCGGGATACTCCAGAAAATGTTATCTTGATAAAAATAAAGAAGTACACTTACTTCAGGGCATCTTCCCGTACAGTTCTCTGGGGTGCAAAACAAGCAATGGCCCATACTCGTATCTCGACTCCCATGAAGAACTGTTTGCCTCTCATGTCCCAAACACCTTGATTCGGCAACGCCTGCTGTGGGCAAAACGATTAAAAATCAACCATAAAATAAGAAAGTTAATAAAAAAGTCTGAGTAACGAAACAATTAATATTGCTGAATATAACTGCTGTACTGTTGCTGTATAGTATTTGGATTAAAAAAAATACATACACAAAAACAGCTAGTGTGAAATCAATCTCATGCTTTGTAAATTTCTAGCTCTAGTAAGTCGGAAACTAATGTCAACAAGAAAATGTAAAATTTTAAGAACTTCAGTAGAAGAATTCGTAAGAAGTCTTAACTTGTAACTAAAATCTGAGCCAACTAACCAACTTAATTTAAGATTGCCACCGTTACACCGCTAATTGACACGACAGAAATTCTTCGTCACTTCACTTAGTGAGCGTTCACTCAACATAACCAACACGAGCTCTGTCCAAATGAGCACATTGAACGCTTTAGGGGTCGCCTCCATGAGCGAGCGAATCGCGGCGATTCAACGTATTTCTATACGAAAATATCGCCGCGTATCGCGGCGATATTTTCGTATAATTTTCGTACGTAGCGCGAACATTTAGGGCGAACCGCGGTCCGAACGTTCCATGTAATGTTCGAAGTGTCGTCTACATACAGAATTCACGTTATATTAAAAACGACACGTACGACACGCGACACGCGATATTTATGTTAGTCTGTCAGGTATTTATCTATGGGCCAAAGTAGCCTGAAAATAAAGGATTTATTATTTATTATTATTACATGATACATTATTTATTTATTTATCACAAACACTGCTATAATTACAGGAAATTCCTAATGCGGTAGCGTGATCCTTAATATAGTTATTAGGGATCACGCTACCGCATTTGTCTTTCAAACAATATTCAAGGTAATTCACCTCGTTCATTTTTAAGGTACTTAGAGGGCAGGTACGGTCGACCTAGCTATTTGGTTTACATTTTTTAATGTCATTTGCAACAGCTTGGTCGACGGTACACGGTATGCGGACATGCACGCACGGACCCATCTGTTCCCTGAAGCGCCACTGACACGTGCACTCCACACTCTTAACCTCATAGCTAGTGACGTAGAATTTTTCCATTGTTCTCTGAGTGAGTTCACAAAAAATGCATGTTTGTAATTAGTTACTATCGCATTAGGTAACCCTGTAATGTTAGTCGTAAGATGGAGTTAAATACATATTATTTTTATGAATTCATTGAGAGAGCAGGAAAAAAGTCGATCCTGTCTGCAGTGGCGCTTTGCTGGCAAAGTTGGTTCGTGCGTGTGGCTCTGCTCTCCGCAGTACATCATTTTCTTGGACATCATTCATAAAAGTCTAAACCCGGCTTAATAAGATGTGAAGGTTTACCTGTCCGCCAAGCGACGAGACGCGTCCGCCGTACTGCAGCTTGGGTGGCGGCAACACTCGGCCGCGCACCTCCATCATGTTGTTCGAGATTGTCAGACCAAACTCTTTAACATACAAGTCTGTGTTGAAGTTCGCACGCCGCACCAGATTATTGATTTCTCTTTCCCTGTTTGGATATTGAGTACATTTAATTCATCTTCTTAAACAGCCAAGTGTCTCATAGAAATAATGATAAAACTGAAATTAATAGAAATTCAAATGCCAATCTGAAAATTCTGCTTTGGTACAAAATACATCTTTTATGAAAATATATTAATGAAAGATACAGATAAGAAATACAATGAAATATTTTTTCCTGCCAAATTAAAATCCCAGAATACCAATCTTCTTCTTTGCGTTACCAAAAGTAATTTACCTGTCGGGAGCTGAGCGCGCTGTCGCCTTAATCATGGTAGAAGTTTGCATGTCAGTCAGTTTCTTAATACATCTCTGACCAGGCACTATGTTACACACTTCCAAAGGGAGGTATGTGTGTTTGTGCTCTTGACCTACTTGGAGACACGGCAAATGCGGGTATCTCAGCTTCATCTTATACTTGTCCAAGAAGTATTTAGCTACAGTACATTCCACTGTTTGTCCATTTTCTAGCTGTAGAGGAAATCTGTAGAAATTTGTTTTAATTACTCACTGAAAACAAATAAGGAAAAGCAGTTCCCTAATCATTTCACAAAACTTTTGGCATTAATTGTATAAAACCAATTGAATTCTAAACTTGTTGATGGACTACACATTAAATCAGTAACATAACTGTGCCTGTTTTTGTTGAAACATTTTTTTAATATACATAAATCCTTTTTCCTATGAGGATAGACAATATTATCTTCTAATCTTTTTTCCTCTTCCACATTCCAAATTATTTTCTTATCATAAACACTCCACTGTCAATTAAAATGACTTTTATCAAGACTGAATTTTTTTGCCCATTTCCAATTGTTGCTCTGAATATATCATTGCCACTGTGTATAAATTAAAATTGACGTCTATTGCGCCTATCTGCGCGAGGTCAGCGCAGCCCAATTGCAAGTAAGCTGTCGTGATATATGAATGGGCTAAATCTGCTTTTAATGACTTGAGGTTAAAGCCTACCATTAATACTTAAGAAACCAAAACAAGTCTGCGTGACTTACGATTGCATCTGTGAAGGTCTACGGGTCACATTACACACTCTATATTTCCTCTTCATTGTACCACAATGAGTGATTTCTATCTTGAGCCCTTTGATTTCTTTTGTGAATTTAACTCTCTGGGAGTCCGTCAATGGTTTTCTTTGATCATTGATGTCTCGTATGTCAAGTACTTCACACATAAATTCTATGACTGGCTGTGCTTTGTAAAAGGCAGTTGCAGAAACTGAAAATTTATTAAATAAAATCCATGAAAACATATTTTTTTATTATTATTTCTTGGGACGAGCCCGCCACACTATTCCCAAACCATTGTAACTCCTGAAAGCTAGAATCAACAGTGGCGACCACCAGAAAAGGTCCGAAACAATGAAGCTCGACGAAGTCCTAGAGAAAGAATTTAACCATTATTCTTCGAACATAATATGACAATATTATGTTCAAAGCATTGTAGTGTTAGTTATAGAAAAAAATACATATATTCCAACTTACCATCAATATTCAGCATCATTTTCCACTGGCTAGGTCTCACGGACTGGTGAAAACCAAACCAGACCTCTCTACCACCACCGAGAGGATGATAATATCCTTCTGGAGATGAGAAAAATGACCTCCCCACAGGAGTATACATCATAGATGGTAGATGCCGCATGACTACATCCAATGCTAAGATAGCGTCATATGGAATCTGCCTTGTTCGGCCTTCAAGAGCTTCTTCTAAAGCAAAAAGTGACACCTAAAATCATCCAATAGTTAAACTTTTTAATTTTAATCCTCAGACAGAAGACTGAACTAAAAGAATAATAAAAATAGAGTGATTTATTTTGAGCAAGTTTTTTCTGAAAAGAATGTCTAGCCACCTCAATAATGAAATGACAACTTCTTATCAGAGAAAAGATGGCAAAGAATATTAGGATCTTATCTTAACTGTTGATCCAGCATATTTAAACAACATCCATTATTCAGTTTAGTATTCATAAAAATGTGTAGTGTAACTAGAAGCTTGTTACTTTGTTGAATGGAAATTTTGGTATTCTTACTTTTATTTAATTTTAAAGAAAACGTTAGACTAATAACAAAAAATACCATGCCTAGGTAGGGAGATTTTTGCTCCCATATGTAAATACCTAGTTACGAGTACCAAATATTTTGTTCACGAGTCATATCCAGCAATTTGCAAGCTGAATAAGCAGTTTGTTATATTCTAAAATACAATGAGAGCATTATCATAATTTATGTTCATTAGAATGAGTGTAACACTATCTGATGTTGTGAAAGATTCTCAGTAGAAAATCTATCAAAACAAGAATTTGATTGCATTTTTTATAACATTTCATGTAAAGTAAATTTCCAAATATTTACTAACCTGTGCAACCCATTTGATGCTCACACGGAACACTCTGTCTTTGCCTTCTCCAGGCAATATAACCTCCAATTCTACCTTGTCATTTCCAATAGGCAGGGGATCTCTTGTATACAGATTATTTCTGCCATCAAACACAGGTTTGAGTGCTCCAAATATTTTATTGTAACAATGAACCATAGTTTCAACAATTTCTCTATTGACCTAAAAATAGTACACAAAATGTGTTAATTTATTCTTACAGTAAAAGTGCATGTGTTATTTATGGAAGAGGTAAAGACAGGAACAAAAACTATACTATCCATATTAAGCAAAGTAATATAGGCCTGATACTAACAACTGCAATCAAAGAATGGACAAGAGATGATAGTCAACAATGTGGAACTCGCCTTTCTGGGGCATTTATCTGGCTGTATATTAACATCATAATGATGTACAAATCCTCTGGGCATTGATATTTGAAAATGATTAGCTCTTAGCATAATCGGTCTTCCTTCATGGCCAAGGTTGGGACGTCGCGGGCATGTGAGTGTTGGCAGATCCGCTAGTGGTGCAGTGGGTGACACGAGGCTCATGGCACCCGCAGCACCAGCTGCACCAGGGGCAGTCGCTCCGGTCGCGGGGGATGTGCTGGGGACTCCGGCCGCAGCACCAGTGGTGCTCGCGGCCGCGGTCACTGCCCCCGCAACACTCACCGCTCCAGCATTCGTGTCCCCCGCTGGAGCTGTGTAATTTACACATGTGGAAATATAATTGTAACCAATTAATAAGATTGCGATGCATCGCGTTACTTCTCTATTATTTAGAACAATCAAACAAAGTGTTGTTCCCATAAGCATAACACCTACCTTGACCAACGGGGTACATCCTGATATAAGGTTTATATCAACGAAAGGTTAAAAGTTATGAAACACACAAATATTTTGTGTAAGAAATAGCCACAATGTGAAAAATCCAACAATAATTGTAGAAAGTGTCAAAGTATTTTCTAAGTCGTCGCCCTAGTCCTAATGCTGTATGACGTAGTGAGATAGTGTGGTCAGTGGTGTAGTGTAGGGACTAGTGTAGACAAGAATAATGAAGTTTTTACTAGTGCTGTTCACGTTGATGTTAAAGCCAAGCTCAGACTACGCAAAAATTAAAAATACCGTAAAAAAAAAAAGTAGAACGATTGTTTGATGATTATTATTATTGTACAATCTCCACAGTCTGACCTTAGAGCATTTATTTAATGTATCTTACCTCAAAAAACAAACGATAAATGGACGCAAGCTTCTTTTGATTAGTTCACTAGTGTTACTAGGGAATATGCAAGAAATACAAAACTCTTTTTATTTATTAAAAATGCCTTGTATTGGCGCTTAGAAACATTGTGGTAAACTCGTTTAAGTTTCTAAAACAACACTTATTTTACAATTTATTGTTTTATGTAGCATGTTTTTGGTGAAACGGAACGCACTCTCAAAACAGGACCGACTCGCCCCAATGAGAGGTTTTCTTTTTGAGCACAGTTTTTGAGGGATTAAAAAAAATTGTTTTCAAGAACTCTAGATGGCGTTGAACTGACTACGTTACTTGGTGCCAAAGCCAAAACGCTTAGCAAAAAAAAACATTGCGTCACGTCACATACACTCGTTGACTTACACCACAGAACATATATACCCTATCGGGACTGACACTATCGTTTGCTTAAGCCTCCGAAAATAACCTAGTTTTCTCGCGCTTTGTTAAAATCTGATTTTTTACGTTCCGTTCGTAGCAGTAACGTACCAAGTTCAGCGCCATCTATCCAGCGCCTAGGGAAGAGCTAAAAAGAAAATCCCTCATTTCATTTTGGCTTTAGCACATGGCATTTGGAACTTGGCAAAAATCAGACTTTGAGACATGAGGAACGTAGGCCGTGTCGCGAAAGGGGTTCGCGAATCCCGAATTATAACCCCACAATATTTCCAGATATAAGAACTTTGGTGGCAAACTATGAATGAAAACTACATGAAATCAAATTCTTTATTATCTGTGGTAAGCCTGCACTTTGTTTATGTCATGTTCATTTGATAGTGGGGTGAGTAGTGACTAGAAGGAACTGGTGTGATTCTTCAAGCCTGTCTCCGCAGCCTTGATAAACGAGAGCTAAGTACCTAGATTAAGTAACACATCTCTATTCTTATCGCAGGAGTGGAAGTATGAAGCTTGGCGAAACTCTATGAGCTGAACAGGTGTTCTGCTTAAATCTAATTTTTTTTTATTTATTTTTTTATTACAATTTGGGCCTGCTCTTGACCTCGATCACGCCTGATGGAAAGCGATGGATAAGATCTATGATGGAACGAGCGTGCCCAGAAGATGCCTGTTCACTCTTGCTTTGAAGGCAGGCGGGTTAAATGTGGGTGGGAACACAGACGCAGGCAGAGAGTTCCAGACTTTGGCTGTGCGCATAATAAAAGTGAAGGAGAAGCGCTTAGTACGACACGTCGGGATATCAACCAAGTGCGGATGGTACGCCGCAGTACGTCTGCTAGTCCGGTGGTAAAAGGGTGATGGTGGGATCAGGTCGTGGAGCTCCTGCGCACACTCACCGAAGTACAGTCTGTAGAAGACCGACAGGCAGGCAACATTACGCCGATGAGCTAGGCTGTGAAGCGAAGCTGCCAACGTCTCGTCGCCTATAAGCCTTTTAGCTCTGCGTTCCACCGAGTCAAGTGCAGCAAGCTGGTATTTTGCTGAGCCATCCCACAAGTGACTGCAATACTCCATACAGGAACAGACTTGTGCTTTGTACAAACTTAAAAGCTATCCAGATGTGAAGTATCGCCTCACCTTATTCAAGATGCCCAGCTTCTTAGCTGCGGTCTGAGCTTTTGACTCGATGGTTGCGCCAAAGTTGAGATCCGATGTCAACTCCATGCCCAAAAGCTGTAGGCGGTCAGTAACTGCTACAGATGCACCCCGGAAAGTGGGAGACCACTGGAACTGGCTCCTTTTTGCAGTGAAGAGACACGCCTGTGTTTTCAGAGCATTGAATTCGACCAGATTGACGTCACCCCACTGGGAGACGAGATTTAGTAATCATTAATCAGATAAGTCCGTGCAAGATCTACGGATTACCATGTTATTTAGTGTCATACTGCCAAATCTTTGATGAGGCCTTTGGGTTACCGACAAATACATCTGGCAATTGTTGAAATCGTAATCGAAAACCTTGGTGCTCAGTTATGGCGATGGCTGAGCACAGGGTATAAGCGAGTCTTTAGGGCTCGGCCCGAGCTCACGATGGTTGGGAATAAAGTATAAATACAGGTCTCGAGACTGGGCACAAGCTAGTAATAGTTGAGCCTAAAGTATATGGGTTAGGGAGAGCAGCGGTGGCCCAGTGGTGGCGGCCCCGACTTACGAACAGTAAGTCGTGGGTTCGAGAACCCAGACAGACGCATTACTTTGTGTAATTTATTTCAACACCACTGCTCTCAAAACGGTGAAGGAAAACATCGTGAGGAAACCGGCATGTCCTAGAACCAAAAATTCGAAGACATGTGACATCTACCAACCCGCACTGGGCCCGCGTGGTGGATTATAGCCCATCCCCTCTCATTGAGAGGAGGCCTGTGTCCCAGCAGTGGGAACATTAATAAGCTGATGATGATGATGATGAAAGTATATGTGGGTCTTTAGACTCAGCCGGAACTGGTAACAGTTGGGTATGAAATAATAACTGAATCATTGGATTCATTTTGTGACACATAATAACATGTTCGTTAATTAATATTTGGGGGATTACCACATAGAATGTGTGTCTAGGTGCTTAGAGAATTAATTTAGTTTGATTCAACTATACCTTAACAAACAGGAGGTGCATTCAGCTTTAGTGCATGACAAGTACGTGGCAGGCGCAGACAGGCTGAGTACCTACTCCAATTTGGTAAGACATACTAACTAACATAAATAATACACCCGATCAGTCTCTTGGTCACTTCACTCAGTACATAACGTTAAAGCGAAGCAGATAAACACATATTAGTAAAATCAATCTTGTAATTTATGGAATTACATTCTATTAGAACCTGATATACAAGGATGTCTCCGTGAGTTCATTCTTCTAGAATGCTCTCACTGTGATATCGATATATTGCGTACGTAGTCCATATCAGAGATGCGGCACAGCCCGGAGGCTGGTAGAGCTTCGACAACGTGACTGACGGGAGATAGGGTGGCAGCTTTTTTTTTTGCCCGTTCCGACCATCTGTTGAGCGTCGATTACGCTTTTTAAACCTATTAATCAACCTCAAAAAACTTACCCAAATTCATAAATAATTAATGAATACGTCATTCGGCTTAAATTGGTCGGGTCACATACGTTATCCGCTTATTCCACTTCACTAAATTAGTCATTCAGCAAGCTACTGAATGCGATCATTCATATCGTAACTTCTTGATTGACTCTGGCTGGACCTTCATCATCATCTTCCTGCCTTTATCCCATGTTACTTGTGGTCGGTGCAACACGTTCTTTTCTTCCATTCTCCCCTGTCAACCGTCACGCAATCATTTACTACAAATCGAAACATGTTTAGATAGAGCGTTTTGATTGGCTTCTGTGTGACAGAGTGACAGACACCCGGCATCCCGAACATTACCGAAATTCCAAATGCTAAAGCGCTTATACACTTCACTGAATTTATTCGTCATGGGGGCTATCGTTTTTTAACTCACCAGATGGCGCCACTGTCAAGTAAGGTCTTGTCAATAATTCTATTTTATACTCTAAAGTACCAATAATGTCATAAAAAGTTTATTTTATTACGTATAACAACATAGTGTAAACTTCAGATACATATTTACAATATTCTCCCTGAGCAAGCATGAAACATTTAAAAATCATTCTACCTCTAGGTACTAACAAATAAGATCCTAAGTTGCTAATTAAAATCTTCAAGTCATAATTAGTCAGGAATGGCTCAGTCTAGAACACAATCGTAAGTCTTAGTAAACACGTGATAAAAAAGCACGCAATGCGCGAACACTGTATGACATCTAACATTTCTTAAAACCTTACTCTACACGAACGCCTCTAGCGGCAAATTCATGCGCGATAGCCCCCTTACTAAATTTTGTCAAGTATATTGCGTAGGAAGTAATGCGTCATTTTATTTCTCTCTCTCAAAGATTTCAACTAAAATCTCATCAAATAAAATGTTTTATGTAAAATGATTTGCAAGGGTACGACTGTCCATTACCGCGTCTAGGTACCATCGCAGGCCGCCTTTGTCTGAACAACGCATGAATCCCGCCCCACACACAGTGTAAACTTCACTTTATGTTACACCCAACACGTTTTCACCACACTAGTTCTAATGTGGTAGAATACTCTATGGTTTCAACTGACCGTGTTGTTATGACATTTTGTTAGTGTGAACGAACCCTTAAAATATTGATCAATACATACACACCTACGTACCTATTTTGGGAAATATAACATGTCTATCCCCTATAGTGGCACGTTAAGAAGATCTGGAGGAGTTGTATCAGCAATTGGAAAACAGCTAAGAGGAGTTAATTTAAAAGCTGCGAAGAGAATCACAGTTAAATTTGATCCGTTTGGTGATAATGTAACACATACAAGGTGAGGAAGACTGAACATTTACTAAAATAGGTCATAATATTAAAATGTTCTGGTGCTCATCCATTCAATTATTGATATGATTTTCATTGAATTACTACTAGGTTACCCCAAGACTAAGTCGATCAAAGAATATTCTAACCGTGAACTATAAATTTCATAACCTATAAAATTCAGACATGATCAGGTTTATGTTTTGTTGATATTACTCAGCTATTAGCTATTAGCTGTGTGGTATCCGGCAGAGTAGAATAGAGCCAACCCACACCCACACTCACGGGTGTCGTATAAGGCGATTAATGTCTGAGGCAGAACACCTTGCGCCTCCCTAGACCAGAGAATGGGCAGCAGCGTTTTCTGTTAGTCTTTCATTACTGCGATCTCCAATCCGCCTGCCAAGCGTGGAACGCGTGGAAGCGTGGAATTACGGCAAATTCCTCCCATCATGGGAGAGGCTTATGTCCAGCAGTGGACGTTATGGGACTGTATTAGCAACCCAAGAAAATTCATAGACTGATTGCCGCTCAAAAAAAAAAATACCTTAATCTACATTTTCGACGATAGTTCAAACGTCCGTGACTGTCGCGGTCATTTCTGTCATAGCGTTTGACGTCATTTCCCTCTATCTGCCTTGTTTATATCTATTTTTTACCCTTATGGTGGATGCTCCAGGGTAGCCCGCGAAATTCAAATTTTCTTAGGTTTTTTGCAATAAGCAGGCCAGTGCTAGGGTGTATGTTGATTAACACGTTGAACGCCATAACGGACACCATGTGTCCGACAGCATACTTTCGCCCGGGGCCGCACCGATAAATCGAGAATCGTTCGAAAAACGTCGAGGTAACTCAAAAATAATGGGCGACTTACAGAAACAGCAATTTACTCGTCATTTTCTGAGATGTCAAGTGGCAGACACCAGTGACCGTCGCGGCATGCGAGAACGTCCGACCGTCTTTCTTTGCGCAGGAGCCGCGCGGTTCCATAGACTAATAGATATAGAATGAGACGCGGGTCACGTTGTCGGCTCCCCCTCGCGCTGCGCCACCCGCACGCCACGCTGCAATTATTTTTTTACAGGTTGTACTGTGAGGCCGCGCGGGTCACTTGCCTTCATAAAAACATTCGAAACCGTGTCCGTCGGCTTCTGAAGTGATCGAGGGCATGCGCACACGTGGTGTCCGACGCGGCCCCCTGGACCCGCTATACTGTCGGTCACCTATAAATATCTAGCTCAAACATAGTTGTCTACGTGTGGGTGTACTATAGATATATAGGGGTGATGCTATTTTATGTTATGTGTCGTTAAAAGTCTGTGTTCTTCAACATAAACACTAAAAGGAATCGTTTCTTAAGTAAAAATAAATAAAATATTTTGACGATTTAAAAAAAAAAAAACGGCATAAAATGTTTGGGAAAATCGGGGTCAAAAAAATCATATATAATTAGCACTATAATCACCTGTAAGGATATCCGTGTTTAACTCTCCGTATATGAGTTAATTCGATTTTTCATACTAGCTACATACAAATTTTTCGTAAAAAAAAATATAATTCCTTCGTTTTTGAGCAGAATTAACTCGGGTGTCATTTTTTGTATTTATTAATGACTAATAGAAGCGATATCCGACAAAAAATCAGGCACTTGCAGATTGAAATCCCTAAGTCTACGAAAGCCGATTTTCAGCCCACCGTGCGGCCCACTGGGCTTGGTTTTCAGTCTGACGTTCAACGTGTTATAATATAATTCTGCTGTAAGACGTATGTAGTTACAGAATTATAATTATCAAAATCATCAATACAACCTTCCTGAAGAAGGGTAAGATTGAAGGGTTGTATTGATGATTTGGATGATTATAATTCTGTACGTCTTACAGGCGCGAATAATCTACATACACTCTAGCACTGGCCCGCAAATTGCTAAAAACGAAAGAAAATTTGAATTTCGCGGGCTGGTTGGAGCATTCATCTTAAGGCTGATGCTCAAGGGTAGCCCGCGAATTTCAAATTCTATTACGTTTTTTGCAATTTGCAGGCCAGATGTTGATTAAAATATTGTTCGCGGCTGTAAGACGTATGTAGTTACAGAATTATAATCATCAAAATCATCAATAGAACCCTCCAAGTTAGGTCTAGCACTGACTTTGACCTTGAAAAAGTCGTTCCTAGACCTTTATGAAATTATAGGATTGTATTGATGATTTTGATGACTATAATTCTGTAACTACATAAGTCTTACAGTCGCGAACAATATTTTATTGAACATACAACCTAGCACTGCAGGGCCATTACGTATCTTTCTGATATCCAGTGACTATCAAGCTTCGGTCGTACACCGAACTTTGATGGCAACAGTGAATATCATAATATTGGTATTACGTATCGCACTGAGTGGATTTCACTTTACGGTGACTAACAGCCCGGGTACGGTGTAACGTCTTTCACGAAAGCCACTTCAAACCACCTTCAAACTCAGTTGTCATCAATTTGTTGTCCACTATGCTTACTTAATCGAAATAATATAAGTATCGATACGAAAGCGTCTGTCAAAATGAGTTACGGTGACTATCAGCCACGATGACAACCAATGACGTCATATTTGATAGCGATCAAATATGACGTCAAAAGGCTAGTTTCGTATTATGTATGACCATACATAATACGAAACTAGCCTTTTGACAGTTAATTGAAGGACATAACCCAGTTACTACCATTTCGAGCTGTCAACATAGATACGTAATAGCCCTACTGGTCTGCAAATTGCCAAAAACGTAAGAAAATTTGATTTTCGCGGGCTACCCTGACGCTTTCACCTTAATATATATGTGCTTTAAATCAAGCAAACATTGCAATAACAATATTATATTTACATCTTTGTGAAACGTTACGGTGAATGCTCCAGGGTATGGCTGTTTGACACATAGCGTTTGACGTCACAACCGGCGACGATGCTTTTTGAATTTACGTTCCGTTTCACCAAAAAACATGCTATGTAAAATATTAAATTGAAAAATAAGTGTTGTTTCGGTTGACACTATATAGTCGACATATTTTCCATAGAAATTTCGGGAGGGTATTACTTCACTTTTTGACACTGTACATCCAAAATTAAACATAATATCGTTTTGTCTTATTATTAATTTTGTCTGTGCGGAAACAGAACACTTAATAAACTAAAAACCATTAAAAGTTACGAGCTACCAAAGATTTGTTTTTATTGCGAATTTTAACGCAACTTTGGACGTAAATTAATAACAAAAGTGTCAAATTTCCAAAACAAAGTCAGTACCGACAAAGCAAGACTATATAAGAATTCAATAAATTTTATTTGTAATGGGGTGGGCAACTGGTGGAACTAATGGCGCTAGCAGCGCATGAACCAAACATCGTCATTGGTTGAAAATCTGTCAATGTCATTTTATATTTCAAAATAGATTGGTCAGATTGGGTCTAAGCTAAGGACGCGCCATCTACAATCAGTTTTGACCAGCCTTCCCCATTGATTTACGCAATGGTTTTTTCATAAAACTCGATTTTACGCGCGCTTTTTACTATGAATTATCGTGCATCTCACCGAACTCACTGTCGGGCATGATGCCAGGTGAGACAGCGTGCTTTTTGGCCACGCCCACCAGTGAGTTCGAGCCCGCGACTTGTGATATCTATAAACAAGGTACCACATTGTTTTTATGGGCCAATACCAATAATATTCTAATAAACAGATATGTTGTGAGCGCGCAATCGTGAAGACTCAAAAACGGGCCAATCGCGTATAAATTCGCCGCTAGAGGCGGTCGTGTAGAGTAAGGTCTTCCGAAATGTCAGATGTCATACAGTGTTCGCACGTTGCATGCTTTTTTATCACGTATTTATACAATACTCACGATTGTGTTCTAGACTGAGCCATTCCTGATTAATAATGACTTGAAGATTTTAAGTAGTAACTTAGTATCTTATTTGTTGGTACTTGGAGATATACTGATTTTTAAATGTTTCATGCTTGCTCATTTTAGGGAGATTATTGTAAATGTTTGTGTATCTGTGTATCTGAAGTTTTACACTTTGTTTTTATACGTAATAAAATATTTTTTTTAAGATGTTATTGGTACTTTAAAGTATAAAATAGAATTATTGACTAGACCTTACTCGACAGTGGCGCTATCTGGTGAGCTCAAAAACGATAGCCCCAATTGGCTCGTTTTGCCTTTATTCTGCGTCACTGCGTGTATGTGAGCTGGCTCTGCCCCGCGGAACACTTTTTTCGGTGGTTTTGTAGGTGTATAACATATCTGTTTATTAGAATATCATTGGCCAATACCAATACCTACAAGGTATTTTTATGGAATACAAAAAGTTTAGAATTTCTTGAATATTCCCTAAAATTTTATAAATAGGTACTTGACATGTTACTGTTCTCATCTTTATTTCAGAAATTTCCTGCACTACATAAGTTCACAGAAAATAATTTTGACTAATCCCAACTGCTCATTGAAAACAGAAATAGCCTGTGACCGCAGTGAGCCTACTGTTGATGTTACTCTAGCACCATCAATTGCAGGTAGCTTATCCACTATACTTTAACACTTCCTTACTGTAACAGGATAGAGAAATCAGAACTGAAGTTTTTCCCATATAGTCATCATATCTAAAAGTCAAACAAAATACATTACACAAAAATGTTAATTGTTCCTATAGCAGTTTCCCATATCTATGGGCTTACCCAGAGGAAGCAGGGATCACAGCTAGCTCGCTAGCATGATGTATAAATTGAGCTATCTACCTACCATTACCCAACTATGTTAGGGTCAGTTTCATGTCAGCCTAACCATGTTTTCTCTATGTATTGTTTTTAACGTGATAACGTCTTTTATATCGAAGAACACCGGCTGCACGCACGAAAAGGTGTCACGAATCCTGCGATCAACGCCCAGCCCAAACCCTTGGACCTAGAAAACTGAAAATTTGCACAGTGGTTCTCTTTATAATGTAGACAAGGACTAAGGAAGGGTTTTTCGAAATTCAACCCCTAAGGGAGTTAATTAAGCGATGAAAGTTTGTATGAAAGTACGTCAGTTTTAAAGTTAAGATCTTAAAATTTTGTGTTTAAGCTAACGATTGAAAATAAATTTACATGTGTCTCGGCGTTTTTGATAATTTTACCCCTAAAGGTTAAACAAGGGGATGAAGTTGTGTATGGAAAGTCCTTAACTTTCGAAGTAAAAATCACAAAATGTAATATAGGCGTATGTTTAGAAGCTACCGTAACGGTGTTATTAGAATGAAATTTTGTTTTTTAAGTTAAAATCACTAATATCATGAAAAATGACGTTAGGACCACGTAAAATTATCGTCCGTAAACCGACTTTACAGACAACCCTTTTTTATATTTCAGAAACAGCTAAAGTAAAGAACATTACAATCAAAAGCGGAAACCTTACTTGTTTAGAAATACTGCAATTGTTAAATAAACATATTTCGTCACTGGCACCTGTAGAACAGCCAGCAGCTGCAATCCAAACCAAAACAGAGAAGAAGAAGAAGAAGTAAATACTTATAAGATGACGAGGTCAAGTAAAGGAAACCTTAATGTAGTTGAAGAGCTATACAATCAGATACCAGCATTTACTGATGTGTTTTCAGAAGATACATTTTACATATTTGTTGTTTTCTTTGTGCTTTCAACATTGATGGTTGCTTTTATTCTGTCAAAGTTTATCACTATCAAACCTGTAGAATAGTATGTAAGATATTTATTACTTTGATTTTTTAAATTACTGTGAAGTTTCAAACGTATAAAATAAAATAAATGTTTTGGTAAAAGTTTGTTTTAATTTATTGTATGTTATTATAATCAGGTTTTTATTATTACTAGTGGCCCCTTTCCTCTCCGCCCCCTACCGCCACTGCTTCGCACGGCGCAACCTATCCCGTCCAAAACTATTCTAACTTTCAAGCTGGAATACACATTTTTTTGTTAATTTAAACAATGTATGTACCTACATAAAATATTCTACAACTACTATTAGTATCTACATGGGAACCACTAGAAGTCAGTTTAAATATCTTGAAAGCAACATTAGGTTTCGGGGATACCAACATGTATTGCAAATGCTGCTGCGAATTTTGTTGTCTGGAGATTCCATGACATAGAGCTGCATTTGCCTTAAGGTGTGTCCAAACATTGAGCAGCAAGAGAGCGCGGCAGCAACACGCGGCGTTTGCAGGACACATTTCTACCGCGCTCTAGTAGGACTAAACAGACGCATGTTTGCGCGGTCGCGCGTGGCAGTCTTCCAATCGCAGCGCACACAGGCCGAGCTCGGTCGGATTGCCGCTTTATGTATGGACACACCTGTAAGCAGACATGGCGCCTCTACAAACCATACATTAGGCAACTACGGCGCGTTCGTGTTCCACGCGCACCTCAAAGAGAGTCAGCAAAAAGGAAGTGGTCCGCAAGGGCATAAGCCTGCTCATGCCGGGGCTGCGGGACTATTCGAAAGAGATACCGTGGCCCCGGAACACAAAGGGCGATGAAGAAGGAACATGGATGAGTTTTAGTCAGTAAAAGTCTGACACTCCCTCCTGCTCCGCCCAGAGCGGGAGGAGTCATTTGATGATTTCTCAGCATCCGACAAAAAAAAGGTAACTTCACATATTTCACCTCAAGTGTTCGAGATCTATCTGGAGTGGCAGGACCGCGTTCCTAATACCAAAGACCTGCATGGCAGGGAAACTTTACTAATGCAGCGTCAACTTAGGTGGTGTAGGCACGTCATTCGCATGAAGGATCACCGTTTACCTAAAATAAAGTGGTCTTCTGAGATGGCGGAGGGTAAACGGGAGCTTAGTGGCCAAGATCTCCGCTATAGGTATGTGCTCAAGACGCATCTAAACGCTTGGGCTAATATCACAATACCTACCTCTCTTGTATTTTTTTTTTAAATATTTAGGTACAAATTTATATTGTATTCAGTATTTCTGTCGCAAGAGTCAGCTGAGGTCTTGCCATCACTTTACTTTTTCTACATTTTACGTCCCAAGGCCCTTCTGTTAACGGCGACCTCTCGCGTCCGGCCCTGGTTCAATCTATGGTCCGGAGCGAGACAGAATAGGACGCCGTTACCTCCTTCTGCGAAGAAGTAATGCTAGAGAAGGTGGCGGAACGTGAGAGGGAGAGAACCTTCCGTCGTCGCGGGAGACGCCCCGGGCGTCGTCGGTGCGGGCCTATGGACGGAGAGCTATGGGCTAGCTTGCCGTCCGTCCATCTTATGACGACAGGCCGTGTCGACGGAGCGTTCGTGTTCCACGCGCGACTCAGAGAGTCAGCAAAAGGAAGGGGTCCGCAAGGACCGATGCCTGCCGGGGTTGCGGTACTACCGATGCCTGCCGGGGTTGCGAGACTGTTCGAAAGAGATACTGTGGCCCCGGAACACAAAGGGCGATGAAGGAACATGGATGGGTTTTAGTCAGTAAAAGTCTGACACTCCCTCCTGCTCCGCCCAGAGCGGAAGGAGTCATTTTATGATTTCCCATCCGAAAAAAAAAGGCCCTTCTGTTAGGGTCAGTTTCCACCAAGCAGAAAAAACCTGGCGCACTTTTTTGATGCCACAAAATAGGACTATTTACCATTAAGTATATTTGACGCAGACATTAAGAGACCCTTAAATTATCCAGATAGAAAACAGTTGCTCGCGCCTGTGTCAGGCACTGCTTCTCATACTAGCGTGAACGTAAACCTACGCGAGTGTCAGCGTATAGGTCATTAAATAAAAATCGAGAGATATTATAAATATGTATATGTAATAAAAATTGCTTCATGGATGGTCCGAAGAATAGAATTAGTAGGTTCTTTGAAACGATTCTTACTTATGTTAAATACGATAATGTTAGCGGTAATGAACTTTATCAAATGAACGTATCAATACACTTAAAATTCTTGAGTTCCCCAACGAATCTGAAACAGAAAACACATAATTATAAATAAAAACCTGTTGCCTTAACTATCTTTGCATTGTTTTCTTGCAATCAATCGGTAGACTATGAGCAGACTTGGAAAATACTACGACCAACACTAGCACAGTAATGCTGATTGTCAAATCAGGCCCTAAACATTTCGTGGTGAGGAACTAACTTGAACACTGTTCGAACCCAAAATACCTAGGGGTACCTATCGTTAGGGCTCTAACATGTAAATCACACTGCTTCAAAACCAAACAGATGGTCGGGGACCCGCAATAACCTGCTACCTACGTCGCAGGCTGGGGAGCAGCACCCGACGTCCTTCACACAACTGGTATGTCTTTGTACTTTTCTGCTGGTGAATTTGCCTTTCCAGCGTGACACTGGTCTACTCGCGCCGGCAAGTAGACATCGCCCTAAATGAGACGTGTCGGATTATACCGGGCTGCTTAAAACTGACTCCACGCAATAAACTACTCATTAGAAGGAATCGCACCACCTGCCGTACGTAGGGATATCGCACGCGCAATGGAAAAAAAAGAACCAAGAATCCTATTCCAGACCCCCTACGATTACACAACGACCCTGGAAGCTTAAAGTCGTAACAGTTTCTACACTCCACGCAGGTCAACCATGACATATCACCAAAGGCGAGAAGTAAACTGTCGGAAAAGAAGCATTCACTTCCTCCCGATTTCGTTAAACACCAGGAACATTTCTCCCGGACGTGATCTGCAGTGGCTGAGAGGCCGAAATGTCCCTAGTGTCACTACACTTGCCCTTTAGAGGCCAAACGCCACAGACGTCGCGATTAACGTGGCCACATACTGGGCCCAGGAAATATAAATAAGTCGTACCATCGATACGAAAGACGACGACGAAAATGTGCAAATGAGATGTCATTTTGGCTTACAGAGCAAATTTGCTTTTAGAGCCTTATCACACTAGCAAAATTAATTCGCCGCGGATGCGCAAAGAATTCGCTGCGCATTCGCATCGCAACGCAAATTCAATTTTCAAAGCTAGGCTTTGCAGCCTAACGTTGAAAATTGAGTGCACTTTCACGCTGCTATTGCGCTGCGCATCCGCAACGAATTCGCTGTGCGCCCGCTCCGTTTTGAATTCGCTCGCAATCTGCTAGTGTGATAAGGCTCTTAGTGCCTCTATAGTGCATTATGTGCAGCTGTCCATTTCCAAAACATGCCACCTTTTCATTATTTGTACTGTTTTCGGAATGGGGAATTGATTCGGGTTGATCGCAAGTCGTGCTTTATATTTAGAGATTTAAAAAATAAAACTTACATCTTGATTACGGGTTTTCTGTTTGCGTTCCACTAACGATGTCAAAGCTTCGGACCGGACTGCTAGCGAGTCGATCCTCTCAACAAGTTGTTGATATGGCGACAATGGTTGGGCACCCATAACAACATGACCTAACTTGGAGTCAATCTTGGCATCTAGCCGAGCGTTGCGAATCAAGTTTACAATCCAACATTCAGCCTCATCTGGCTGCATGTTCAAATTCTCAGCTAACATTCTGTAATAAAAACATTGATGAGCATATAGTTTTTTAAATCTATTTCATATTTGCAGATATAATACGTACCCAATACTGATGACTTGATGAATACGGCAGAATGTTTCAAAAATCATAAGTCGAGCATTTTCAACAAACTCTTCTAGACACGCGATCAAGAAGAAGTCGGTCAATAGTACTGCTTGACACTGGTTTAATTTCCTGCGTGCAGCTTCAAAGTCAAAGTTCACATAGAGATGCTCTATGAACTCTGTAATGGGGTCCCTATAAATTATTGTTGTAAGACATTAAATATAAAACAGATAAAATATTCATAAACCTTCAAAGTTGCAATGAGAACTCATAAATTGTGTATTTTACTGAATTATTTACCTATAAGTGTAGGCTTCTTGCTGAATAACTTTAACCAAGTCCTTGAGAGCATTTCTTCGAGAACGGTTAATAATAACTGCAGTCGCCAAATAACGAAGGATATGTGGGCACATTGTTTGAATGGCATTCAAGTACCTGCATCAAAAAATTAATATTTTAACGTAAGTAAAAACATGGTGAAACTTACTCATGTTTTTATATTGATACACATTGATATCATTAATAAGAAGTTTCGCTAGTCAACTCAATTTGGCCCTGTCTATTTATTTACTTATCTAACATGAACCAAAACTATCTGAATACTTACAAGGGTTTGTACAAAAACATTTCGATGATAAGGTCTCGCCCTTTGACGTGGTTAAAAAATACAAAAAGCGACCAGTGCACAAGCCAGGTTCGCTGCTGAAGAGCCTGCATGTTGCTAGCAGTTGCGCCTGCGCCGCCGTTGTCAATAAACTCTCGCAACTTCGTTAAATCGTCCAAAGCGCCATCCCAGTTTTGTACCAAAATCTCACTAGCCAGTTTGCCCCAAAGCACGGATAGGTAGTTCTGAAAAAAAAGCGATATCACAATACATTTACTTACGTTTTTTGTTTTGAAAGTAAGTACTTGCTTATACACAACCTTGTAGCCAGGATTATCCATCAGTAACTTGCTCTTGTAGAATCGGAAGTGCCTTACTATAGGTATATGTGCCCGACCCAGTTCTCGAAAATGGCAATATCACACTGTACTGGGATCAATCCATCATCACTGACAGGACTATTTTGGCCAATAAGCCTGATATAGTGGTGGTGGATCGATCAGAGCGGCGAGCAATGATTGTTGACATAACGGCCCCGCGTGGCGAGAACCTCGTCAAAGCCGAGAAAGAAAGGCTATCTTGACTTGGCTCGCAAGGTTGTCGAATGTGAGCTCAGCGATCATTGTGCCTTTAGTAAAAATACTTGAAATATGCATTAATTACATCGACAACAATGAACTAAGAAACAGACCAAATTAGCGTTTAATGGTCACATTATTACGCTACAATATGAATTCGTCGAATTTGAAGTTATTCTTCAACGAAAAAAAAAATATTCCAAGAAAATTTAAAGAGAAAAAAAAAATCTTTCTTCTTCACTCCTCTAGGAACTCAATAAAAAAAGTCCCATTGAAATCCGACCAATATAAACTTCGTTCCACCTTTTGAGTATTTTTTATCTCGGCTAGAAAATAAGCTTTAAGTCAAACGGCTGGTTACACTCACATCCGTGATCCGGACAAACAGACAGAAAGAAAACTTAAGTATCAATTTTTGCCATTTGGCTACGGAACGATAAAAACAGTTTTAACAGTACATTACTGCAGCGGCCAGCAACAAAGGCATTGATGGACGAACGTGTAAATGTGGGCCGAGGCGAAGCCGAAGCACAGATACGTAATCCATCAATGCCTAGTTGTGGCAAAGGCTTCTATAGTACTTTTCTTAAATAATGCGAGGAAATTAAAACTAAGTAGTACCTAGGCAGAACTTTTTATTTAAAAATACAGTCAAATTTCCAAGCACGTTTGAGAAAATACAATTACTTTTCACAATCAATGATGCACACAAACAACAATATTTTTTCTAGTGTTGAAGAGTTAATTTCGAAAAGCCAATTTGAAATTTAAATAAAACCTTTGATAATCTACCTCCTTGGTTGCCATGTTTCAGAGTAAAAGATCCTTTCAATAAACAAGAAAATATTTTCTCAAACATGCTTGGAAATTTGAGCATTATTTTGACAACCTTCTTCGAGATAAATCGAAATTGTTGTACTGGCCAGATACATGCGACCAGCGGCCGGCTAAAGTTGTATGAAACTACATACACACATCAAAAGTATCTAGGGATCAACATATATTTTTGCAATAACTTTTCTCCTGATTGATATTAATTAAAATTTTCTTTAAGGATTCATCAAATAAAGTGTTTTCGTTTGTCACAGTAACGATAAACCAAGTCACCTTTGCATTAATAAAGAAATTTGCCATTTTCCTAATAAAGGGATTTTTGACATTTGAACCACTAACATTAAAGTTCGAAAAAAAGACTGAAATAACAGTTTTCTTTAAAATTTTATTGGGTAACTTAAACAATTAATAATCCGTGTTTCTACCGCGAACACTAACAACACAAGAACATCGGTTTGGCATACTCAAAATGAGTTCATCCAAATCACGCTGTGGAATGGCCGCCCATGTTCGTTGCAACAACAAAAAAAGGTCTTCTTGCGACTGGATACCCTCCATATTCGGCAGAGCTCTTCTCTGTAGCATATCCCATGCATGCTCAATCGGGTTCAAGTCTGGCGACTGAGCAGGCCAGGGCAGGACATTGATGTTAGCTGCGGCGAGAGTCTGTCTTACAACTCTTGCGGTGTGCGGTCGTGCATTATCATGCATTAACTGAAATAAGGGACCGATTTGCACTTGTAGAGGAACGATGACGTCTGATACAATCGTCTCAGCATAAATTTGAGCGTTGAGGTTGCCTCTGATCCAAATCAACTCAGTTCTTCCGCCGATCCAAATACCCGCCCATACCATGATGGTTCCACCACTATAAGGATGGACTTCCTGGCAGGATTTTAATCGCTGTTGGCGTCCAGGGGTTCTCCAGTGTCGTATACGTCTTGTATCCGGTCTCATACCAAAACGAGACTCATCAGAAAAGCACACGAAACGCCATTGTTCTTCTGCCCAATTTCTGTGTTCAAGAGCCCATTGATATCGAATCCTACGATTGTGCATTGCTATAGGTGGTACCCGTAGCGGTCTTCGGGAATGAAGGTTCACTTCATGCAAGCGGTTTCTGACTGTTTGGTCGCTAATTAAGTTCCCTGAAGAGTGATGAAGCCTCACGGCTAACATCATGGCGGTTATTGTTGGAGCTCTTCGAGTTAAGATTTGAATGTATCGGTCTTGTCTCCGTGTGGTGCAGCGATACCGTCCTCCATGGCGCTCAGCCACGGTACCAGTGCTTCGGTAACGTGTCCAAAGTCGACTGATAACACTCTGACTTGTATTCAGAGCTAAAGCTACAGTACGTTGCCGGGAACCAGCTTCTATCATTCCCACGGCTCTGAGCATTTCTTCCCTGCTTAAATGACGTCGCCGCTCCATAATAACGTTGGTTTTAATCAGTAGTAGGGAAACAGTAGCACTAATAATGTCTTCAATGCGTTGTATGTTTTTATAGGGAAAATATTGACAGCTTATTTTCATCTTTTACTCGAATTTGATTGAGAGTTCCTGATTCAAATTATGAAATGCACCAAAAAGGATCCATATAAATTTATAAAATCATAAATTTATTACAAAGCCACATCTCAATCTCAAGAAATCCGCATAAAAATGCTTGATCCCTAGACATTTTTGATGTGTGTATTTGTCGTGTTTAGCGGCCAAATAAATTACATAGTAAACTCATATCTGTCGTGTTACTTAAAAATGGAACAATCTTTTACTCTAACTTATCAAAGGTTTTATTTGAATTTCGAATTGGATTGTAAACAGAAAGCGGTTTATTAAAAAAAAAATGCATCATTGATTTTTTTTGTATTAATTTCCTCGCATTATTTGAGAAAAGTACTACTTATTAGCATTAGCAATTAAGCCAAGCATATTAACTAGGCATTGATGGACTTACGTGTGTGCCTCGGCTTCGCCTCGGCCCACATTTTTACGTTCGTCCATCAATACCTCTGTTGCTGGCCGCTACAGTAATGTACTATTTCCCACTGTCTAGCACTGCAGGCTGCGCATGAGCTCCGTTTCCCGCGCCATAGTTAATATTTGCGCCGTCTAGTCGAAATCGGAAGTGGGCCTGGGCTCGGATTTTGCCTTGGCCCGAATCACTGAACGGTGCGTTTGCAGTATTTGATGCTCGTTTTATTTTTAATCTATGGTTAGCCTATCGTATATAACCTGTTCTTCCTTCATTTTATTTGTCAGACTTGAAGAAATAAAAAAATACCATGACATAACAAAAAATGTCAGCTTCAATAAAATTAATAATTCATAAATTTGAAGCGACTGGTGTTAATTTTAAGTCTTTACAGGCTTCAATCAAATGCGAGGGAAGTTCTACGTCTACGACGAAATACAGTGAATGGTCCGACGGTAAATTAAGAGAGAAAAGTAAAGACAGTGATAGGTCCTCATCACGCTTAGTTGTAAAAATAGCATCAGGAAATGAATTTGATAGATTTAATTTAGACGCCAGTGCAAAGAAAGTTGATGCACCTGAAACTTTTATAGCTAATATTTTGGCGATATCTTCAAAACATGAGCTTGCTCATAAGTTAGGTGTAAAGGCACAACACGACAACTATCACGAAGAGCAATCAAGGGATCTATTAATATCAAATCAACCAACATTCGAGAATAATATATCATTACAGTTTAAGTGCAAATTAAGTAATTCAGGAAATTATTTGAGTCCTTTAGAACATAGCCTTGAGAAAGTGAAAGAGAACAATGCTCGTATTATGGAAAATATACACATGCTCAACAGAACCCTGAATTATACAAAAAAGAAAGAGATACTTGACATTGTGTGCCCAAAAACAATTAGATCATTTCCTTGTAGTACTTGTGGCAAATGTTTTGTTTATGAAACTGGTTTGAGAAGACATTACTCAATGAGACATGCGCTGACACAGATGCAACCGCGTTGGCAAGTGGTTTGGACCTGCATTCAGTGTTTTCAGGTATGGCCTTGCCAAGATCAAGCCCTGAAACATTCCAGTGAATGCTGCAAATCAACTAATGCTGACTGTGTACGTGAGATTAAAACATCTTCATTGTTGCAATGTGAATTTTGTGAGAAAGTATACACAAGCATTCCCAGATTACTACGACATTCTAAAATCCATACAACAGCTAATAATTATGAATGCAATGCTTGCGAAATGTCTTTTGTATCATACAAAACAGCCGAACAACATTGGGCATTATGCCCATGGATGAATATGTACTATTGTTTCTCACTACCAAAACTGTTGCTCTGTAATGCATGTGATCGTAAGTTCAGAAATTATGAGCAATTGTATAATCACAGGTGAGTGAATTTTTATACCAAATAACAAGTGTTAAATGGATACATGATTTTATAAAAACCTATTGTTGTGGAGACATAACTAACTAAAATTAAGATTATATTCTTTTTACAGATACAAAGTGGGTCACTTCATGACCAAACCACACTGTAGTCAAGGCAGTGATAAATCCCTGGATGTAATGGTCTACCAATGCGAAATATGTGGGCATTTTGATGATTCCATAGCACCATTGAAAACTCACAAAAGTCAATACCATCCTAAACATGATATGGGGATGCACTGCAAATTGGTATGAATTTATATTTTTTAAATTAACCTATAACATGAGACTTTTAAGGATTTTATATTCATGGAGGTTAGTCAACAGCATGCTCCATGTAAAAATAGGCAGAATCTATTCTAATATTATAAAGCTGAAGAGTTTGTTTGTTTGGTTGAACATGCTAATCTCAGGAACTACTGGTTGGAATTGAAAAAATATTTTTGTTGGATTTCTATTTATCGAGGAAGGTAGCTACAATTACTATGCGACGCAGACGAAGTTGCGCGGGACAGCTAGTTTTGTAATATCATTAATTTTACTTAGCAGGATAAAACATTTGAAGATGGTCAAAACTACCATATCTCGAATGAAAATAATTTCTGTATACAAAATGAAGAGACTGCTAAGCCTGAAGAAGAACAATAGATTAATTATATGGATTGAATTGTTAATGAATTTTGTTATAAAATAAAAAATATTAAATAACAAGAGTTGTTTCATTAATAAACTTCTATTCAAAACAATATTGTTTGAGTTGCTTAGTTACATTGTAGTTTCAATTTTAGAACACGTAATGATAAGTAATGAGAGGCTACTCTTTGGATTTTTTATCAGATGGTGTAACTTATGTTGCCATCTGGCATCATGCTGAGCTGAGGTCTTTTGGTTTTCTCACTCTGGCATCATGCTGAGCTGAGGTCTTTTGCTTTTCTCACTCCTTTTATTTCTATAATATTATTATAACTACGTGGTAACCAATTTGAATCAAATCTTACCTTGTCTGTGGGGCACATGACCAGCTGACAGAAGTAGAGATATGATGCAGACTCTACATAGTTACCACACTCATATCGGTATTTGGCCAATCGATACATGCTGTCGATCATCTCAACTTTGAACTGTAAAGTAAGTTACATAAATTGTAAATCGATAAAATAATTTCACTAAATTATTTTTTGCAGTAGACTGTTTGATCACTATCAAACAGTCTACTGCGGTACTTTTCAACAAAAATTACTACCTCAAATTCCTTGTTAGTTGTAAGATGGTTGATGAGAGTTTTAGGATCTCTCATAGTCTCAACAGTCTTCATGACATCGTCTCTTTGCATGAGCCTTAGCACAGGTTCCACAGCATCTTGGAGCTCTTGTAGTTGGGAAAGGACTACACCCCTTCTTGCTTTAATTTCCTAGAAATATGATACAATATGATTTGATTTTTTTGTTGAAGGATGACAGTACTCGCCACTGACTCTTGGATCAGCCAAGTATGCGGGTCATCTTGTGTTTATGCGTTCTAAGATTCAATAAAATCCAGAAAACTTGTGAAGTCAGTCATCAAACACTACACCAATCTTTTTCTTTTCTCTAAGTCCATTCAAAAAAAGGAGTTCACTTGACAAATACAAAAATCTGTGGGAAGTACTGTAGATGAAAAATTAATTGTGGACTAAATACGTAATAATATTGTTATTGGACTGCCACAATATCAATGAAGCTTGAAAATCACAAAAAAAGTCATAAAAATTGTTTACAATCTTTAATCTTATGATATTGTTAGAAATTGTAAGTAGATTCTAAAATTAAAAACAAGCTACATACTTGTTCCATTTTTAGGCACTTTTACGTTTTTATCAGGCCTAGCTGAAATCTGAATAGAGTTGATTTTCATCAATGTTTATTTTGCCACAATAATTAAGTTATACACATTATAATTGTTTACAAACTTGTATTGAACACTTAACATACCTCAGGGGTATCCTCATCAGGGTACAGCATTTTTCTGATATCAATAACATAATCAATCATGTTGGTTTTGCTAAGAATCTCTAACTTAGCTTGCAGAAGCTCTGATTGATCATAAGTCTGAAAGCGAAAATGAGTATATATAAATCTAGTGTGTGAAATAGGCTAACTGGACTGATGAACCACTTATTTACAGTAGTTTATAAAAAGAAACAGGTTAACTTTTGTAACTCACCTCTTTAGCAGCTAAAAACTCAAGTAATGGGAATACCAAATGTCGATCTAGGTATTGACCTATTTTAAATGTTAGGTCAAATTTAGAATAACTCATTGTTGCGTTTTTATTGCTCACGGTCTCAAAATATAAAAATCTGTACTCGTGAAAGTAATAATCATGCCCGATGGCATGGCAAGGAAGAAGTGACAAATTGACACCTCCACAATCCACATAAAACTATTGCTTTGCTTTACTTAACGTTTGACATTCAAATTATTGTCATCTTGGTCTGTCCTTACGTGACTTATATACTGCATTTCTTTCTAATGCTTCAAAGTCAAGCATTTGGATGGAGATGGAAATTTATAACCTCAAAATATCCGCTTTGCGGCCCGCATAGAGGTGCCCATTGGTTGGCGTTTATGGAAACGGAAATAGTAGTGTAAGCCTTTTTTTTTTTTTCGGATGGGAAATCATCAAATGGGGAAGGCTGGTCAAAGCTGATTGTAGATGGCGCGTACATAGCTTAGACCCAATCTGACCAATGACGTCAAACGATGTTGAAATATAAAATGACATAGACAGATTTTCAACCAATGACGATGTTTGGTTCATGCGGTGCTAGCGCCATTAGTTCCATCAGTTGCCCACCCCATTACTCCACCAGTCCACCCGCTCTGGGCGGAGCAGGAGGGAGCGTCAGACTTTTACTGACTAAAACCCATCCATGTTCCTTCATCGCCCTTTGTGTTCCGGGGCCACGGTATCTTTTTCGAACAGTCCCGCAGCCCCGGCAGGCGTCGGCCCTTGCAGAGTCAACAAAAGGAAGGGGTCCCTCTTTGAGATAGTAGTGATGCCTTGGCCCATGATAAGCGACAGTGACTATTTTTCAGCTTATTTAATAGGAGGTATCGCAACCAATCGCAACAAGGTTACTAAAGGCGCTCGTTGCTAAACATTTCCTATTCATTGGTGATATGGGTGAATTACGTTTAGAAACCATGTTTCCTCGGTACCTCGGGAAACACGTTAGACCGTTGGTCCCGGCAGTGATTTTTAGAGATCACGTTCACAAACAGATTTTGACATCGTGCAGTGGCTGGTGTTTTAGCCTAATAGGTCTTTATCATGAAAAACGGCAATGGGGTGTCTAAGGCAAATAAATCTCAGATGGCGCCACCATAGTTGGTCATTTTAAATCTGATATAAAATGACATTACCACATTTTCAACCAATGACGATGTTTGGTAACCAAGTTATTTTAGTTTCACAGTTAGCCTCCCCATTTCATAAGTAAAGACCTGTGTTTGTTATGAGGCAGGTGGCGGGTGTCTGTCACAATGTTTTTGAAACATGCACTGCCTTTTTATTTTATAGCCGCCCTGTATTTAGTTGATCTTCTAGCCCTAATATTGTACTATCTATGTTCTAGCCTGCGCCGAGTAACTTTTATTGTAATGCAATGTCCTATTGCATCTAATCCTCTATGTGCGATGTTATGTCTATGGAGCCTGTGACAACGACTAAAAAGCGCCTATTCAATCCATGCACACCCAAGAAGAAAAGAACACAAATTTAAAAAAAAAGTTTTGATAACTGTGTGTTTCGGAAATTGAATACCTTTTCTTAATTTGTGAAGCAATATTATTGAATTAAAGAATATCCTTTAGTGTGTTTGTATTTAATTACTGAAGATCATAGTACCATCAAAAAAAGTAAACACTTGTTTGCCGCGGTGCGGCCATTCAATATAATGGTGGAGTCCAAAATGGCGACTAGCGCGTTGGATTTGGTGAATGCGTCATAAATAGACGCGGTGCATGTGTCTTCAATGGCTATAAATAGAGGATTTGAATTAGAATGATTGCATGAATTGCAATGAAAAATGTCAAACACAGTTATAACTAATTATACGGATCTCAATGGACCTTCCACAAAAGCTGATAGTTCTGTTGTTGTTATTGTAAACAAGGATGGATCTCTGTCTGTTGATCAAAAATTACTAGGTACACTAATGGGTAAGTTTCTTATTAAAATGTTTGATCTCTATGTAAAGTACCTCTCAAGTGTATAGTAAATTATCTGGAGACGTTGGAGTCCTAATATGTCGGTAAACGGCATGACATCAAATCTAAAGATGCATTGTGTGCACTCATCTCGAACAAAAAAATATAATTTCCCTCACTCGTAAGTTTATTGTAATAAGATAGGATAGTCCTACTTGAATTATTTTTTGAATAGATCATCTGATATTGTTATTATTATAGTCTAATATTATGACTTCCATTAAACTGCTATGTAGCTATAAGTAATACATTTTGGCGCCAAAACGATAATCTCGTATAGTGCACATCTACAGATTACCTTTCAACAATAGAAGTTATGTTGGTGTTAAGTTTGTTGTTTGACAGTTCTTTGTAGATATTATTGCAATCATCAATCACTGTTTCAGGTACTGATGGCTCCCAAAGCACTGGTATTAGTGTAGTACGGGTTGGTCATGAAGGCAAACCTGACGATGCTACTGATTCTGACACTGATGATGAGAAAGTGCCTCATGTGACACTTTCAGTGGATAGTTACTATGATGAGCCCAACAGTATCATAAAGTATGGTAAGAAAAAAAACTTCACAGTTCTTTACTTCTTACTTTAAACTTCAATACAATTGTTACTCTTTATATGTTTACAGATAGTGGTGCTGAAATGTTACAGTCGTTGAGGATAGAAACGAGGGAAAACAGTTTAGTTGGATTCCAAAATGACCACTGTTATACACCCCTCAAATCACCGAGCCGTTCCGTACCACAAAGTGACAATGTATCGACTTATGATGAATCTGTTATTGAAATCACACATACACCACCACCTAAACCTGTTCCCAGTTCTAAGAAAATTACTATTTTGGAACAGCAAATCATACCAAAAGGTAAAAAGATCATCATAAATCAAACTGAAGCACCTATTGTACTAAAAGGGAATGATATATTACACAAACCACTGCCTGTTTTAAATAAATCCAAGGATACCAGAGCGATCGATAAGACTCCTGATGCATTACAAAAGGCTGATGACAGTACTGAATCCTCTTCCATTAGCTCATCTGGTGATAGCATACCAGACAGAGACTCTGATTCTGATTACAAAGATACTAAAGATAGAGCAGGCTCCGTTAGACTTAAGAAAACCAAATTAAAGCCCCGCATATTAAAGACTGCAGCAGCGTCTAAAGTCTCAAAACTTGAGTCTAAGTTGATTACAAAACTGAAGCCTGGCAGAAATATTCTAAGAAAAGATATCAAAGAAAAGCTACAGCACAAAAGTATTGTTGAAAAGAAAGACGCAACAGAACTGGATTTGGAAAGCCTCTTGCCTTCATCTAAGATATCAACTGTTGGCACACCTGGCAATGAACTTAGCAAAGTGGTTTTGAAACAGTTACCAAAGCCTATTAAAAAAGAAAAGAAAACACCAGCTCATGTTACAGCTCTTTTGTCAGATATGACCTCGTTATTCTCCACACCAGATGTTATAAGAAGGGTTTCTACTGACGGGAAGGCTCCTCCTAAAACACCAACAACTGAAAAAGACTCATTGTCTTTTACTGACAAAAAAACTTGTATTGCTTCTAAGGTTTTAGATCTAAATGATGGAAAGGTTGTAGATAATAGTAAAGTTGACACTGCAGAAAATCTCAAGCCTATTGTGCACAAAACTTATTTGAAACACAAAGAAAGAGTTATTCCGCCTGAAAAGGCTAAACCTTACGACCTTATCCCTCAAATAGATGATGCAAGCTTGGCTCAAATACTTCAAGATACCACAGGAATATCGAACCCAGTTAAGAGTCAAACAAGTATATCTACTGCTGGTGCTATGAACAGTCCAGGTTTAGCAGGTCCTTTATCACCTACTTTAGACTTGTTGGGTGGTTTACAGCCTGAAGAGGAAGGCTTGACAGAAGATTTCTTAATGTCTGTTGCTCAGCTAGTGGCAAGCTCGGAGAACTTACAGGAAGTAATAGATAAACAAGTGCTGGGGAAGGTAGATTCAGGGCCTATTAAGACCCTACAAACAGGTCAGTCTCCACAAACACCACAGCAACAAACACAGGGAAATAATTTGTACACTCAATCTCTGTCAAAATCAGTGCCGAAAACTATACCCGTGCGAAAAGATCCAATAGAGATTGTACGACGCGATGGCCGAGTGATTACGCTTCCACCGATCGAGGCACCAGCAACACGTTCCTCGAAACGTAAAAGTCAAATGGAAACAGCAAATATCCCTGAACCACCACCACCAGTTGTAGTACCTTCAGCCCCTGAAGAGCCAGTGTCAACAACTCCTGAACCACAAGTACTGAATGTATCAAAGCAATATATCAACAAGAAACTTACCACTAAGAAACAGGAACTGCTGTTACCTAATCCTGTTCATGAAAAGAGCAGCACATCTGCAGAATCTCAAGAAAGTTGGAATTCTGAAGATGATCCCAATAGGTGTGTGTAACATACATAAAAATTGTATCCCCCTTTTTTTTTCTAGTATGGGAAATCATCAAATACCTCCTCCCGCTCTGGGCAGAGCAGGAGGGAGTGTCAGACTTTTACTGACTAAAACCCATCCATATTCCTTCATCGCAATTTGTTTTGTCGGGGCCACAGTATCTCTTTCGAACAGTCCTGCAGCCCTGGCAGGAAATTGTAACCCTTTTTTTTTTTTTTTTTTCGATGGGAAATCATCAAATGACTTCTTCCGCTCTGGGCGGAGCAGGAGTGAGTGTCAGACTTTTACTGACTAAAACCCATCCATGTTCCTTCATCGCCCTTTGTGTTTCGGGGTCACAGTATCTCTTTCGAACAGTCCCACAACCCCGGCAGGCATCGGTCCTTGCGGACCCCTTCCTATTGCTGACTCTCGTTGAGTCGCGTGTGGAACACGAACGCGCCGTCGACACGGCCTGTCGTCATGAGACGGACGGACGTCGAGCTAGCCCATAGCCCACCGTTCACAGGCCCGCGCCTACGGTGGCCGGGGGCTCGTGGCCCCCGACGCCCGGGGAGTCTCCCGCAGCGGCCGGAACGTGAGGTTCTCTCCCTCTCACGTTCCGCCACCTCCTTCTCTAGCATTACTGCTTCGCAGAAGGTGACGGCGTCCCATTCCGTCTCGCTCCGGGCCATGGTTTGGACCAGGCCCGGACGCGAGAGGTCGCCGCCGCCGATCGCCGCTTCGAGGACACGGCGGTGCTCCGCCCACGCGGGGCACACCTACATGTGCTCCACCGTGTCCTCCGGTCGATACTCAAATTGTTTCCGCTTGAGTAATATTTTTAGCATACCTACTTTAATATACCTACTGATTTTTGGTACTTGAACCAGCAAATATAATTTGTAAATATGATTATATTATTATTTATTTATGTATTATATGAATCGTAATTTCAGGCTATGGTGTATATGTAAGCAGCCTCATAACAATCGCTTTATGATATGTTGTGATGGTTGTGAGGACTGGTTCCATGGAAAGTGTGTCAATATCACTAAAGCAATGGGGCAACAGATGGAGGAACAAGGCATTGAGTGGAGATGCCCAAACTGCATCAAAAAAGCAAAGCCATCAGCTAAAGGCTCTAAACAAGTAAGTACCCACACATCAATCGCTTATCTGGTCTAACTCAATCCTTCAAGTGGAAAATTGAACCATGGCGGCCGTCATTGATCATTTCAACCAGCCCACCACCTCCACCACACTACACTACCTCCAGAAGAAAATTAGGTGTCCCAAACTGCTCAAAATATATGCAAAAGATAAAGGCGCACGTCGTACGTGCGCGGCGGTTGCTTCAGTCTCCATGTTGCTCATGACAGAGTATTGACTGTTATGCTTATTGTGTGGAACTGTTATTTAGCAAGCAGTTTTTCGTTATGCCGGGTTCCACCAGACACCGTAAGCCCCTAAATAGACTAGTATCCAAATTCGATTTCGTCGTGCTATATTCCTGATAATGTTAGTTTCTCCTGTATGGTACTTGAAATACATTGTCAGGAGGGCGCTGTTAGTAAACATCTGTGAAAATTCCAAAAAGAAAAGATGGCGGTTTTCGTTCCAACTATTGTCACATCATGTGTGATTGTTGATTTGACACCTACTCATTGACAGACGAAAATCCTCAGTCACATGGTATCAAACAATGAAAGTTGCCATAGCAACATTACTGTTATAATACCAGTAAAATGACATGTCAATTAGAATATAATAATTTTCAGGTTCATACAACACAAAGTAAAATTGAAAATGAACAAACAATTCCAAGTCCTGAGTTGAAATCACCAGCCCAAGTTGCTATCAAAGACTCAACAAAGACGAATTGCATAGTATGCAAGAAGGCAGCGCGGGCTAGCAGTATTTACTGCAGTAACTCCTGCATATGGAAACATGCTCAAGACTCTCTGGGAAATCAAAGCCCTTCAACTAAAGGAGATGGCGAACCTGGTAAACCTAGCGAAAAACAAAAGGCTGAATCTAGAGTAAGTAATAGTCTATATTACAACTACTTTTACTGTTTAGTGTAGTGGCTGCCTCGTTGGTCTAGTGATGAGCATAAGGTCCGGAGTTCCATTCCCAGGTTCAGTACAGCATTATTGCGTTTTCCGTTACTTTTTTCCGTCCTTGTACCTGGCTGATGGGAATAGGCTCGCTCCCTATTACATGGGACTTAGACATAACTGGTGAAATGTGGCTACTTATACTACTAGGTACACTTATGCCTTACCTAGTGTTGCCAGGTGTCCCGATTTGCGCGGGACGTCCCGATTTTCAGAGGTCTGAGGACGCGTCCCGATTTGCACCTGATCAGGCCCCTTATTCACAACGCTTCGATTCGGAAAGTCGTATGTCTATCTTTTTTTGACATTATGAAATCGAGCGAGATAGACATACGACTTTCCGAATCGAAAATCGAAACGAAGCGTTATGAATAGCTACGCTGGACGCTAAATGTCCCGATAAATCAATAACTTTAATAAAAACCATAATTTTTACCAAAAAATAATATTTAATTATGTATGTATGTTACATCAGTCGTATTCGAATCACCATGTCGAGAGCGACAATGCGTTCAAAATCGTGCGCATCGCATCACTACCTTGTGCTCTCTCTCGGTCAGAACCGAAACCGAACCGACATCGACACTCGAACATGTCAAAACGGAAATTCAAATTAAAACCATCTTTAGCATGACGTGCAGTGAATTTTAGTACGTTTTTTCCTAAGGCAGAAAAAATGTAACGAAAAATATAATTCTAATAAAAAATAAGTTATTTATACTTAACAATGGTGTTGATTCTGTTGTGCACAAACTAAGCTTAATTTAGGCTAATGCTATCTTTTTCTCTCTAATAAAACGAGAAAGAGACGGACGTAATTTAGAGCTGTCAAATTTAGTTGGAACTAATATTTCCATACAAATGAAGGGTGCACGTAAAAACATGTCGACTAAAAACACGGTGAAGCGCAAGGCATAGTTATACATGGCATAGTTTGACATCTCTAACTTAATTCCATCAAGGGCCGACACCTCCACCAGTTCTTTCCCATCCGTTCGTGAGCGGCTGGCCAGGACATGGTTGGAGGTTGATCACTGTGTTGCCCAATTTCTCACCGGTCATGGTAACTTTAAGAGTAAATTATTTCCCTTCAAGCTTGTTGACTCGCCTTTTTGTCAATGTTTCACATCTGACTGCGAATATGAACAATCAGCACATCACATTTTATGGGAGTGCAGTCTTTGGCAGAATGAACGCAACATTATGTTGGATAGTGTACAGGTTACATCCGGAGTTATTTACTATACAGACCTTGTGGAAACTAGAACAAATTTCCGTGCGTTCAAGCTTTTTTGCCATACCTATTATTGGAATCAAATATAACAGCTCACAACTTAGGACCCATTAATGTTAATATTTATCCGTGGTGCTAGGCAACTGGGCCTATTCCAGTTGTAAACGTCCCTTTGTGCCTATTGGCCTTGTTTCGTTCTGTCTCCTGCTGAAATGGAGAGAAGTGGAAATTATGGTTTTTTCCTAATCCTCCACTATACTTTTTTGATTAATTTCGTTGCGGGATCCTAGACAGTTAAATTCATTCTCTGGGACTTCGTCGAGCTTCATTGTCTCGGCGCTTTTCTGGTGGTCGCCACTGTTGATTCTGGCTTTCAGGAGTTACAGTGGTTTGGGAACAGTGTGGGCGGCGGGCTTGTACCAAAAAACAAAAAAAAAACTAACTTAGTTCATAGCTATAGCCGTCCTTTTCTCGCACTGCCTTTTAGTTAAAGATAGCAATAGCCTAAATTAAGTTTAGTTTGTGCACAACAGAATCGACACCAGTGTCAATAATAAATACATAACTACGATTTTATATTGTAATAATTTGTCTATTCGTCCAGAAAGTTATTGTACAACTAAAATAAGATTTACTAAATTAATAGTAATATTAGTAGTAAAAACTATATTTTTTTTTCTTGTTTGCCCCATTTTAAAACCCTAAATCCCGATTTCTTTTACCATCTGCCCTGATTTAAATCCAATCGAACCTGGCAACACTAGCCTTACCCTTCGCGGATTAGAAGTGTGACTGTTTTTTATTTGACACTTAAGGATAAGGTATAACCATTTAAACCCTGGTGTTTTTGCAGGTTATAGTTTATGAACGCAAATCTGGTAGGTTGCTGGCTGGCAGCAATGCTCCAACTGCAGAAAACTTAAAAGCATGGTTGCAACAACATCCAACATTTGAAGTTGTACGTCCTGGAACCCTAAGTACAATTAAACCAGGACTTGCAAAGAAGAAGACTCCTGAACCAACTAAGGTTCAGACAACTCTTAACTTTGAACGGATACCCAGGAAACCTGCAGAACAGTCAACACCTGTGCGTACACCCCATGCAGAGCCAAAAGAACGGTCTATTAGACTGATATCGGCACCTAAAGAAGAACCTAGAGCTAGTCCACAACTCAAATCTCCTGCAACTCCAAAATCTCAGCCATCAACATCAACATCATTGAGCGACACTCCAAAGGCCAGCACATCAACTGCTAGGCCTGCAATAATGACAAGGAAACTGATACGGACCCCTAGTAATCATGGCCAGACCACACAAAATAAGGTAGATGACAGATGTCAATTAAATAATCTAAAAACTACAACTGCTAAGCCATCTTCTCCATAGAAAACCCTGTATTTCATCAGTTGTTTATTCCTGATACATATGCAATGCAAGAAATAAGTTGAACACATAGGCAAAAAATTTGATGTTGTATTATGGCTAATTTGATTAAGCTGTTAGAAGCCCATTATTATTATTTTCTTGAATTTTTTTTTCCTATTCTTGGAAATATGTATTTCAAAGTTATAATAGTAATAGTAATCTATCTATGTTAATATGTCGTACATAGCGTCAGTTTTATGACTTATTTCCTTTTACATCGTTAACTACGTGACCAGTGTGACCAATGTGTCCCAACGTGCATACGCCGTCTCTCCTCAACAGGAAGTATGAAATTTTTCATACGAACTTTCCAGGTTTTCACCCCGACAGGGCCTAATTTTAGGAAAAACCGTTTGGAACATTTTATATTTAAATTTTGGGTTGGCCAACTTCCGAATTAATTGAAGTAAGCCGTAAAAGCTTCTCCTTACAACCTGATTACTACTTTTCACCTAGTTAGGGAATTTTCAAAAACCCAAAAACACTTTTTCTTTATTTTTAGGGTTCCATACAAAAAATGAAAAAAAACGGAATCCTTATAGGATCACTTGTGCGTCTGTCTGTCTGTCACAGCCAATTTGCTCCGACTCTTCTCTCGACCAAATCAGGTGAAATTTGGTACGTTGGTGTAATCCTATGACCCAAACACAGATGTGCAATATATTTTTTTGTAAATAAGGGTCATTTACGGGGGACAAATTAGGAAATTAAAAAAAAAAGTTTTGCACACCTTACTGTGTCACATCCTTCGATCAATAATAGTACTAGATTAAGGATCAGGAACAAAAATAACTCGCTCAAGTGGCCACGTTTGCACACGTAAACATCTACATTTTTTAGAAAAAACTTTAATAATATTAACAACTACAATTTATTATAAACCTTAATGCTTTTACATACAAAGTATTGAAAGACGAAGAGTTCAGAATTTTATTTTTTTAGGTTCATTTTGTAAGGTGGCAAATATTTTAGACCGATTCAAAAAATTGTAGAGACCATTCGACATTGCCGCTATTACAAAATTTACCTGATTTAATAAATCTTTCGTCAATTATCTTTTATTAGTTCGTGAATCTAAAAAAAAGTCATAATCAACTTACTATTGTATTAAGCGTTATCTTACACCGACTATTTTAATACTTTATAATAATTACCTGCAATTTGGGAACCGCTGTTTTTAATAATCTACGTCTTTGCGTGTTTCCAGTAATATCGAATGACTCGAATCTGTCAAAATGAATAGGAACATATTCCTCGAATTTTCGGGTTGTATATTTCTTCTCCTTTTTCTTTCGCAACACTAAATACTCATTCCGCACAACGAAATAGGTTACTAGAAAATCTACAAACAAAAATAACAACACTACTCCATGCATTCCCTGTTCAAGAACAGTCGATGTTTGATACAATAGTTGGTGCGTTGTAGCTTGTAGCAAACATTGGCCAAACAATTATAATATTAGCTAATTGAATTATATACAATTTAATTCTGTTTTTATTTTATGAAAAACACTTAATGATATAAACTTACCGAAAAAAAGATATTCCTTCCAAAACCTTGGTGTTACGGTGGTTATTTACACGGTTTTTGAACGTGCACTGCGGCACTTAGACGTCTAAATGTCGGCTATGATTGGACCATACTAATTTATTTACTCATTTAATTTATGTATTCGTGGGCTTATTTTTCGGGCCGTTTTTGAAGCGCTTATCGGGAATCTAGTACTTATTATTGATCGAAGGTCACATCAAATGAAAGTAGTCGTTTGGAGGATCTCAAATATAGTTTTGTTATTATTGTAAAATAAATAGTTTTGATTTTATTCATGAAAGAAGACTGATCTACGAAATTACTGAGCCTAAAATAAAAAAAAATAAAAATATAGTTCATTGTAGAAAAACTTGTAAGAATTCGATCAATTGAAAATAAAGTGCTAAACTCAATATAATATGTTCACTTACGGAAAATTTGACTTTGGCATTGTACGGAACCCTTTGCACGCGAGTTCAACTCGCACTTGGCCGTTTTTTTTTTGCTAGTTTATTTTTTTGTTTTTTCTTCAATAATTTGAAAACTACCGTTATTCTGAATTCGACCATATTTGAGACACGGGAGTTTTCCTCAGACATGTAAAATAGTTAACAGTGCCAAATAATTAAATGAAAATTTCGTGGCTGGTTTTTCGATCAAAGAACATACTGTTCTTCGAGGTCCGTGTCTATAAACAGACCTCGTGGTCGTGGTGAGCATATATTTAAGTCCCTTTGATTTTAAAATGGTTCTTGTTTAAAGAGACCAGTTGAAACCACTCATCATCTGCCTAGCCTTTTCCCAACTATGTTAGGGTCGGCTTCCAGTTTTACCGGATGCAGCTGAATACCAGTATTTTACATGGAGCGACTGCCTATCTGACCTCCATAACCCAGTTAGTACCGGGTAATACGATACCCCTTGGTAAGACTGGTTATCAGACTTTTTGGGCCTCTGACTACCTAACGACTATCAAAGATCTACAAATGACAGCCGGGACCAACGGCTTAACGTGCTTTCCAAGGCACGGAGGAAACTCGGTATGTAATGGGTGGTCACCCATCCACAGACCAACCTAGGCAAGCACGGCTTAACCTGAAAATCGGCCGAGCGGCTGTTATTATTTAGCCACGAGCTCCTCCAATTAAAACTACTACAGGATTTTAACTTAATGTTTTTTTGTCTACATAATCAATTTTTCACTGACAGGTGCAATTTTCTAATGTTGTCGACTTAGACACGAGCTTGTTGACTAATTTAGTAATCAGATAGGAATTGTCTAATATAGTGATGTTAACCTTGAACGTGTTTGCATTTTGATTATGAAGCTGAGATGGCGAGTTTATGATAATTGTTACGTTACAGGCGCCTTCAGTTTCGCCGTCGACGTCGCGTCGGAAAGACACCCACAGCCGATTGAGAATGTCAAGTGGTGAACCAGTCAGGGATAACGTGCGGAAAGCTTTACAAGAACAGTTGGCCATTCGAATGGCAGAAACCACTGGACCAAAGTTTACAGACTCTGAAATAAAACAATTTGCTTACGACACGGAACTTGAGTTGCACGAGCTGTTCCGAGATGTGGGGATGAAATACAAGGCTAAATACAGATCACTAATGTTTAATATAAAAGACAGGAAAAATCTGACTTTGTGGGAGAAAATCTGTGATCATTCTATAACGCCTAAACAACTTGTAAGCTTTCATTATTTATTTTGAATACAATGCTTATCTGCCTTATCCAAATTCTATGTGATCATAAAATAAGTTTTTATGTGTAATGTTTATGAATAACCTAATTTTCAGGTTCGCCTGTCTCCAGAAGAGTTGGCAAGTCAAGAGCTGGCACAGTGGAGGGATAAAGAAGCTAAGCATCAATTAGAATTAATTAAAAAATCTGAGTTAGATCTTCTAGCTGCTAGCAAAACTTATGTCCTTAAAACACACAAAGGAGAAGAGGTATGGAAAGCATTATCTTCTTCATTACTAACTGTTGGTCTTAATATCTTTTGTTTTCTAAGCAACATAGCTTGAGGACTTTTGTTTTAAACTGCTTTAATGTCGATAATTGAGGGAGTGCGAGTTTTAACATTAGGTATGTTTACCCTAATTAAATTCTAATCAATTAACAACTAAGAACTGATTATCTACTGACTTATTTTTACCCAGGTGATGGAAACTAAAGAATCTGTATCAACTGAACTGGACCCAAATGTGCCTGTTGAAGATGTAGTTACAGCATTAAATGACTCAACGGTTGGTCCTGATGTTCTCTCAAAAGAAAAAACACCCGAAAAGTAAGCTATTTATTTAGATATTTTCTAGTTCCAATTTATAGTATTTGTTTGTTGTTAACATACATTTTTTTCGTTACATTAGCATCAGTAAAGGCGAAGAAGAAGATAAGAAGTACAGCAGTAAAAAAAGAAATCGGGAAGATAGCAGTTCTAGTCGTTCGAAAAAAAGCAGGCGCGATTCAAAACGTGATTCTGACAGGAAATCCAGATCATCCAAAAGAAGATCAGCTTCTAACGAAAAGGAAACACGAAATGAGCAAAGAAGGTCAACACGGAGGTCTGAAAAGAAGTCTAGTAGGGTCAGATCGATATCTAAAGATAGATCTAAGGAATCTAAAGATAAACCAGAGTCTAATGAGCGATCGCGACGTAGATCATCATCGAGAGAGAAACCCAGAAGACGGTCTAAATCTCCAGGACGAGAACGGTCACTTTCTAGACGACGCTCTCCTTCTCGGGATAGCCCTAGGCGTAGGAATTCATCGCGTTCCAAACGCATTGCCAGCAATGATGAAAAGTTGAAGCATCGGTCCAGATCTCAAGAAAATGTTTATACTAAAATTAAAAATGAGTAAGCATCCAGTTCATGCCCAACTTAGTATGAAATTCAGACGACAACCAATTTATATTTTTTTATGTCCTTAGCTCCACAGATTCGGATTCAATAGAGAGGCCAAAATCTGCGATGCTGAAAGAGGCTCACCCGGAGTACGATCCTCATGAACCGATGATAACGTCGGCATTTTCAGAAGAAGACTTAAGGAAATCTAGAGAAGACGTATTCGAGGAAAACTACAGGAACGATATGAGTCATTTTGAAGCCGAGTATGATCCCTCTAAGTCTTTGATTGAGCCTAATATAATATTACCTGAAGCAAGGTTTCAAACAAAGCAAGATAAAACATCTGGTGAGTAATTAAACTAGGAGTCTAGTTTCTAATACTAACTTTTGTTTGTTTGAACACAATTATTTATTACTATTGTTTTTATTTGTAGAAGCTGAAAGCGACCAAGAACCAAGTAGCACAGTTGACAATTCTGCAGCGACCGTGTGGAGTGGATGTATTAACATGGTGGATGTGGCGCGGTTCTATGTTGCTGCACATGAGGTGCGTTGCTCTTTATCTTTAACTTCAGTCAATAATATCTCTCACATTATGTTATTTTACTATTGTACCCTTACTTAATTTCAGGTATCAGGCAGCTCTGTGGACTTGGAAGAAGATCTTAGCACAGAACTAGATATTGTTGGAAGAATAAATCCCGACACTGTATGGGACTATATTGCAAAGATGAAGAAAACTAGTACTAAAGACATTGTTATTCTGAAACTTCAAACGGCAAATGATGAAGAAAAAATGCAATACATCGCCTTATATAGTTATCTAAGTAGTCGCAATAGGTTAGTAGTATATAGATGTGCTTACAATTTATTATATATTATTTTTTATATTAAAATAAAAACCATCCCCCTCCTTATGTTCCTACCTATTTCATTTTATTTTCCTTTCAATAATAAACACACATTACCCTCACTGGCAGTTATATTTTATGTGGAATTTTCGTATTTTAGGTTAGGCGTAGTAAAGGCGTCGAATATGATGACCGTGAAAGATTTTTATATAGTACCACTACCGGCAAACACAACGTTACCGGCGGTTCTCCTGCCTCTCGACGGCCCAGGCATCGGAGAAATCAAAACACATCTCCTAATTGCGATCGTAATTCGGCAAAGAAAGAAGCGTTTGGCCACCAACATTCCTGCTGATATTGTTCCCGCTAAGGTCAGTTCACCGATGGAAGAAGATTTGTAAATACAAATTAATAAAATAATAATAATTCTTCTTTGCATTTATTATTTATATGTTTGGATGTGTAGTAAAACATTTGTAAATAAACTGATAACTACTAACATACCCTTCCCACAACCATTCCTTCAATAAATACCTTTTAGTTTTAGTACCTACATATATATTTTGATCTATTGGTTACGTAGGTGGCACGTGAGTCCCGCAAGCGCTCATACACACCGCCGGCGTCGCCACGTAGACGACCACAGCTCCCCGTGCCAGCATACACTTCAACAACTCTCTCGACAACTGTCAAGGACAAAATTGCTGCTTCTTTAGGTAATAAATTGCCTGCTATGGTTATTGTATTATTTCATTTCAAAGGGACTTATATATTCGGAAAATGTATTCGTTACGTTATTTAAAATATGTTAGTTTACTCAAATGTAAGATTATATTCGGCAGTGTCTGCGGATGATGAGGAACCGTATAGTCCGGGCTCGACTAGTAGCAGCGGCAGCGGACCTTCGTCATCGGGTCCGAGCCTAGCTTCCAACACTCTTAGAAGTAAAATGGAAGAGCTTAACAGGCAGATAGAAGAACAGAAACAACAAATTCGTAAAATGGCGCAAGCAGATTCTTCTATTGGCGAGGTAATTGTTTTATAGTTTGCAGACATGGTTGACCATCTTAGAATCATGCCTACGCCTAAGTTCAAGACTAAATTAAGTGACTGAACAAAGAAGGTTTTTTCTTATAAAATGTGTTTTTTTTCACAGGACGAAGCATACTCTCCATCTCGGCCCATGACTCCGCCTCCAGTTCAAAATGTTCCTTTAGCTGACATTGCCTTGCCATCAAACTTGCAAGAGATTCTAGCGACTATCAAGCAGAGGTCGGAAACTACTTCTACAGACGTCGACATGCGAATGACTTTACCATAATTCATAAAATTGAATACAAATGGACATCATCCTCTGCCTACCCTTTTCCCAAATATGTTGGGGCTGGCTTAGTAAAAATGTACATAAAGAGTAATTAGCTGATTTTGGGGTTTATTCATAAACGCTGATGGTTGAGGGTGTTCTAACCATAGAAAACAATTGGTAACCATCTTTTTTTACATAGAAAAAAAAGATGGTTACCAATTGTTTTCTGTTGCTGTTTCTTGAGAGTAGTATACATATACTACTCTCAAGAAACAGCGTTTATAAATAGACTCCTTAATTGTAAGCACAATGTTTATTTGCAGTGCAAACATTTCTGAATACTATTCCAACATTTTATAGAGGTTTGGTTACATATTACTGGAAATGTACCCATTGATAATTTATATTTCTACTTTTGTAGACTATGACAATTGATTGCATTATCCTAAAATTTTATTAAGTTATTTTAGTTAGCTTTAGGAACTAGGTTTAGATTTTTTTTTATAAACAATGTGCAAAGCATATTACAATATTTTTGTGCAATAGGTTACTATTACAACACATGAATTCCCAGTAGTACATTATGCAATTAGACAAATGAGGTGCGAATGAAAGAAAAACTTATTGTCGAATGAAGTTAAAATTAGGTAAGTACAGTGTAAAAAATATCGTAATAGCCTATTGTGTTTACTACGTATGTAGCGTATGTTCGAAATAATTAGTGTACAAACTTAGAATATGTTTAGTTGTATCACAATGATTTTACATTTTTCTGTTTAAATCTAATCTTCTAACATTACAGTTAAATAAAATAAAGACATGTTTCAATTGGTATTTTATATATTTTCGTCGTCATACAATGACCTCTTAGATTTAAGTTTCTTTTCTTAAATGGTAGTGTGTCCAGTTTCTTTTCTTGAAATGCTAATTTGTAAGTTTAGAAAGATTGAAGTTTTTCATAACTACATTCTGTAATTTGGGATTGTGCTTTATCTTTTCTGCATAGCCAATATTTTAGTTTCCATAAGTTTTCTCCTTGGAATGTGCGCAAAGAATATTCCCAATCAGCAGTCAGCTTCAAATCTAAAAGAATGGGTACCATGTGGTTGATATTCAGGTTTTTCTTGGATCCTGGAGGCCCATTCAAGATACCTATCCAATGGTAACTTTGCATCCTTATTCCATCTCTTTTCGCTTTAGCTAGGGAGAGTGGTTCATTATTTACCTGCAAGAAAGAGAATGTGTTGACAAGTGACTATTCAATAAAAATTTCAACCTTCTCAAGATCGCGCGATCGTCTGAAATTTGTATTTGGAGCTTACGCCTGTGTGTCCTCGCCGACACATACTTACACACCGAAACACAAATATTGTAGGTGTCGTTGCTAAGCTAAGTGTCCACTGGGACGGAATCGGAGCGTACGGAGTGAAAGGATTCGTTGCTTTGTATGGTACAGCGTGCAATGGATCGGCTTAACTGCGTCAGTGATCGGTATTAATGGATGACCATCATCCGCTGAATTTTTTTTTATGAACCCCACATCTTTTGGTTTCTTTTTATTTTTCTTGTCTGCTAATAATAAACAAGTAATGATTACAATATCCGCGTCACTATCCTCCTCGTGCACAGGCGAACTCGATTGCTTTGAAATTACCGCTATTGCCGATGCAAAATCCGAATGCAGTAGACGCACCTCGGCATTATGTTAAATACCGACGACGCCTCGTACGCTCCGATTCCGACGCGGGGGATGCTTAGCTTTAGGGCATCTGCAAAAACCGGTTGCAACACTCGCGTCCTGTATTGAAAAATAGTATGAGCAGCGCTAAACGGAGAGGGTTGTTTTTCTAAGGAATTTTTGACAGCAGGCATACTCTGTGCACCAGCGTGAGTTATGGCCGCGCCCTTGGCAAAAGGTGTCCGTTACCCAGGCCAGATGTTGTCGAAAATGGTCATTTGAATCTTATAGATAATTAGTTTGCGCTTCTGTAATTGTTGCGCACATTTTTAATTTGTTGCGCTTATAGTTTTTTAATTATTTCACAAAAACATTTCCTGCTGGGGTAACGTTACCCCAGCCAGACCTTTTTCTTTCTAATGGGAATATTTAAATAAATACTAGCTATAAAATTAGTTGTCTAGTTGAAGTAAATGTTGTGCCTTATTTTGTATTTGTTCTTCATCGGTTGCGAAGTTATTCGAGATTTTGCTGGGTAACGTTTTTGGTTTTGCTAGATCTTTGAAATGGTTTAGCGGATTCTTATCATATTTTGTACATGACTTCTTAGGAATTAGTTGAAATTTGTTCTGCAATAAAAAAAACAAAATAATGTATGCATTATTTTGAATTATGAACTGAATGTTATGTCAATTATTAGTTTTTTAGTTCAGTTGTATATCGTTAAAATTTTAGCTCAGTACATTGGATAATTAATGAGATAATACGATTAAAGTCATTAGGAAGTGAATGACCGTGGTAACCCGACCAAGTTTAGGTGGTAACGAAAAAGCGAAAACGCAGAACATTATACTATCTTTTGAATAATGCACTGCAATAAAAAACCAACATAATGCATAGCTTATGCATTATTTTGTTTTTTTTATTGCAGAACAAATTTAAACTAATTCCTAAGAAGTCTTGTGCAAAATATGATAAGAATCCGCTTAACCATTTCAAAGATCTAGCAAAACCAAAAACGTTACCCCAGCAAAATCTCGACTAACTTCGCAACCGAGGAAAGAACAAATACAAAATAAGGCACAACATTTACTTCATCTAGACAACTAATTTTATAGCTAGTATTTATTTAAATATTCCCATTAGAAAGAAAAAGGTCTGGCTGGGGTAACGTTACCCCAGCAGGAAATGTTTTTGTGAAATAATTAAAAAACTATAAGCGCAACAAATTTAAAAATGTGCGCAACAATTACAGAAGCAGCAAAACTAATTATCTATAAGATTCAAATGACCATTTTCGACAACATCTGGCCTGGGTAACGGACACTGACAAAATTGATACAATTATAGGTATACTGCTATCTGTTTTTTACATAATATTATTTTAGGTGTTTTACCTTGTCAACCATGCATCCAATGATATACACAGCATCATGATCAAACTTGGTTAGTTCTTCTCGACAATGGGGGGTCAGATAAACCAACTTATCTTTTGGAAATACATCTAAATAGCTTTTTGTGTGAATATTCAAAGGAAACCATGATTCATCTAATGAAGGAATATTTTTCCGCATTTGCTTCATAAATTGCCCATTCATATTCACATTACACATGTGCAGGTTAAAGGGTTCTTTATGAATTCTATTGTCTCCAAAAACATATGTCATTTGTTTAGCAGCATTTACTGTTTCTTTATAAACCATGCTATCTTCGTATGAGCAGTCTATCACAACTGATTGTCCAAATATCAAAGCTTGAAGGGCCCTGAAAAGCAGATATACACATATTTATTAACATGATGCATTATTAAGAAACATTCAAATACACAACATTCAATACTTTCTGCTATTTTTCGTAAGGAGTGTAGGAAAAAGAATAGAGTTTAAAACTAGATATGAATAACACAGTAGTAAATAATAAATATAGAATAACCTGTAATTATCAAATTGGTTTATTGACTGATCCCTTATACGCAGAAACAATGACTGGTGTTGTATGCCATATAGAAGGTCATCTTCATTCTCTTTACTGTCTTCAGGTTTGATCACCGGATGTTCCTTTCTTTTGGCTTCTTTCTTAGCCTATAATAATTAAACAAAGGTTATGATTTACATTGCTGTTCATCAAAATTATCATGTAACAGGAGGTTTTTGTTTGTTACCTTGAAATTCTCTTTGGATTTTTCAGTTTTAAACAGATATCTTAGATAACTTGCACGTTGATTTTTTGTTGAAAGGTCTAATAAATGTTGCCACTGGTCCTTGTTTATGTAGTTAGGTGCATATCGGCCATCCTGTCGCATCACCTCAACTTCCAGCATTAATATTCTGAGCTTCTTCTCGAGTTCAGCCTCGCCTTTACATATGGTATCAACTATTAAATCTGTGAAAAGATACTGATTAAAAAAATTGGTTGAAGTGGGATTGGGCAGGCCATGTCTGTGGAATGCATCAGGACCAATGGGCCAGAGTCGTCACTTGTCACATAGTGGGTGCCAGAAGACGGGCATCGTCGCCAAGAGAGGAATAGACAACACAGGCGTGAAGACTTAGAGGCATTTGTGAGAAATTGGCCGGAGAGAAGAGTGGGAAGGCTTTGGGGGAGGCCTTTGCCCAGCAGTGGGACATTATAGACTAATAAATAAAAAAAAAGACTGATCTCACCAATGTATTTATACATAATCATATGAAATCAGTGTGCATCACAATGCTTACCTGCATCATCTATTTGGGATACATAACATCGCGGTTGTAAAAAAGTAAGATGATTTAAGTTAAATATACTTTGTATACGAACTGGGTTGTTTCGATATTGACGAACAACTGTTATAGCTGTTCTAATACAATGCATCATTTTAATGATTACTGGTTTTAAAAATCTACACCTCTGCACTACAACTGGAGAATAAATATATATTCAATCACTGCAATACAGGTTCAGCTTATAATGTAGCATTCCAAATTTCAGCGCTTCTAGGTTATTTTATTATATTGAAATGAAAATGACAATGACATCTTGCAGGGCAGTGTTGCTATCCATGGTTGCTAATTGCCGTTTATATCATGCATGGTAACCAATAAACATGGTGATTGCTAGAAAAGGTGATGATTAGACCAAATTTGCAACAATTTTGACCCTGGTATTAAAAAAAATATTTTGCGTAGGCAATCGGCAGCTGATGAAAATACCATATGCGCGCTCTACATTCTCGCGAGATCCTCGCTGAGAATCCCGGCAAGAATCTCATTGAGAATCTCGCGTCTGGGTACACACTCGCAAGGCTCTCATCAATACAGTTGTCACGCTCGATGACGATGGACACAGAATTAACTGTTGCGACAAGCTTATTGCTGTGCGCATTTGCATATTATATTATAATTTTTACTTAGATAAAAATGACGATTTGGACTCGTTCCTGACTGATTGGCCAAAGAAGGCAAAACACCGGGACAGATGGAAAGAAATGGGGGAGGCCTTTGCCCAGCAGTGGGACAGAATAGGCTAATTAAAAAAATAAAATAATAAACTACCTACATAAAATAATTTATATTTTTTTAATTTGTCCAATGTAATTCGTCCAAATCCGGCTCATATTGATGCTCATCTCGTACAATACCACGCACAACTCTTCTAATCGGCGAGTCGCTCACTACTGAGAAACATGCGAGTGTGGAGTCAACACAAGTTCTCGTCTGTTCTCCCGTTCTGTGCTCCTTTGGCTCGCGCCAAAAAACCGACAAAAATCGGAGAACAAGGCGAGAACCTGAGAAGATTATTAGAATGGGTTCTACATTCTCAGTTCTTGTGTTTTTCTCGCGTTCTCGCGAGATTCTCGGAGAATGTAGAGCGCTCTACATTCTCATTCTTCAAAATCATCAATACAACCCTCCAAGTTCATAAAGGTGGAAAAATTACTTTTTCAAGGTGAAAGTTATTGTTGCATCTAAGAATAAGAATTTGGAGAACAAGTTATAGACATTTTATTGATAGTCTGAATTAAATTGTTTTTGACGTGAAATGTACCGGTACCTACCATACACGGGGTACCGTGTCAGAAAACCGGACCGTAACGAATTGTTCTACGTCTGATATTAATAACTACAAAACTATTCATCGTAGAAACATGAATTTATGGACATTATTTAGCCTATCTAGTCAGCTCGCTGCAAAGACTTTTAGTTTACATCGGGGTCGGGTGGGGCGGCGGGGAATAACGAATAACGCACTGCGTAGAATAACGAAAACCGGTGCTCTCGCTGGTTTCTATTCAGTATAACTCACGACTCACACGTGATAGCGCGGTGATTCTTTCGTGTATTTACAGAGTTCATGTATAACAATCGATTTAATTATATAAATTAAAAATGTGACTTGATCAAGGGCTTGATTCAGAAAGCGTTACGCCTGGACACGGCTCGTATTGTTAGGAGGTTCCTCTCTCTGGAGCCCTGACCGGCGGCGGCGGTAGCTTGGACCCTGTTCCCGATACCGGTGGGCTACATTTTACTTTAATATTTTTAAATGTTTTTGTATTGTTTTTTGCAGGAATATTTAAAAATGTAATTGATTTGTGAATATATAAGTAAATCGTAATTTATCATTCATCACTGTGTACTTAGAGCCAATCCAAATATAACACATTCAAATGCTTGCCTATAACTTTTTTGGCTACCATGGTCCCATGCCATGTCCCTGTCCCTGCATACCTATCCACAAGCTGAGTGGCTTGTCTCACCAGCCAGAGCTACTTTTAGTTTGTTCGAAACATAAAGTGCACATAATGCATTCATTTATCAAAATACTATAAAGCTTCGTCTGGGAATTTTGATCATTATTTTAGCTGGCAGCATAGCTAATAAAAGTTGAATGTTCTCTGACATTTGATTTGACATTCATTTTATGATTTGTTTGACCGATAGCTGAAAAATTTGCAAAACGTGCTGGTCTTGGTAGGTTATGTAAAATAATCAACATTTCATGAGATTGTTTAGCATTTAATTGTATTTTTTTTATTGAACATTGTATGTTTTAAGGTACACGATTGTCCAGGATGGCAATTTCAACTATATTACGTCGTACTTTGATAAATGGGACGCTGTATTCCGCCGCTACTCTACGTTTTGCTTCCAGCCAACCTGAAAAAAAAGTATTCTTTGATGTAACTGCTGATGGGGAACCCCTGGGGCGCATAGTGATCAAACTGGAGACTGATTTGGTCCCAAAAACCTCAGAGAATTTTAGGGCCCTGTGCACTGGCGAAAAGGGTTTTGGGTATAAAGGTTCTTCATTTCACAGGATAATTCCTTCCTTTATGTGTCAGGGCGGCGATTTTACCAACCATAATGGTACTGGTGGAAAGTCTATTTATGGTCGTGTTTTCCAAGATGAAAACTTCAAGCTGAAGCATACTAGCCCTGGAACCTTATCGATGGCTAATGCTGGCCCCAATACTAATGGATCTCAGTTCTTCATCACCACTGCACCAACACCCTGGCTTGACAAAAAGCATGTTGTTTTTGGTTCTGTGGTTGAGGGTATGGATGTTGTAACTAAAATGGAAGGTCTTGGATCTAAAAGTGGCAAGCCCTCTAAGAAAGTTGTGATTTCTGAATGTGGTGAGTTGGACTAATTACACATTCAATATTAAGTATAGTCTTTGTAGTACAATCACTACTGTAGTGTAGATATCTGAATAATGTAATTTGTTGAATAATCAGTAGGTATTAATTTAATATTTAATAAAATAGTAGATGTTAATAGAATAGCCCCTATTCTATTCCTAAGTAGATGTAAATGTTTGTAGGGTTTACTGAAGACAATTAATATTGTACACAGGTGATTATCGTGAAGAAATTGCTGCTGAAACAGCAGTTCAGTGATTGCATTTATATTATGTACGTTACATATGTTAAACCGTGTTAAATGATTTGTCTATATTTAAAAAAAAGCAGGAAAATAAAATGTGTTTTAAAATAAGTATGCAATTTTATTAATCACTAAATGCAACAAATTAGTTTAGGAGTTGGTATTATCAAACTTGTTTGGGTGATTGACATAACAACTTATTCAAATATGTCTAAGTCAGTATCAATATCAAGTCTTACAATCTATTGTAGTAATAAGGCATTTTTCGTTAAACACTCTCTTTCATATCAAACTATTAACCTCTCTTAACAATATGTGACAAAATTTACACAGACAACATTCCTGTCTTTTTACTTCATTATCTGAGATAAATATATTGCTTTTAAAATACGTGTTTATATTTAAATGATATAGTTAATAATTGAGTCCATAGTCCAGCAGCCCAAGAATTGACATTTTTTACACCTCAAAAATAGTATTTAAAATAAATATGTCTTTTGAACATCAAGTTCATTTACAAGAAGATATGATCATTTATATGGATTTTAATAGTATAACAAATTCAACTTTAGACAAGAATTAACAAGGCAGTTGACTATTATAGATAGCCTAAATTAATGTTATATGCTAAAATCAGGTGTCCAAAATATACTATTGTTAAAGATAAAACTTGAAGTTTTAGGACCCTTATTGGCCATGCATAGAACCATTAATTGCACTAAACTTTGTAAAATAGGATCACAATACATTATAAAATTACCAGAAATAAATACTTACAAAAAATTAAAGATGCATAAAAGTTTGCTTTGTATTGTTGTCAATTATTTACATTCGGTTGCAGAATTCATTCCTTCATCCTTGAGATCATAACTAATGCTTTTCATTATAAGGTGTAACATACCCTATAGCAGTTCTGGTGATTTGTGCTTGTGTTTTGTTCATTTAAGTTACAATAATAGTAAGAGGAATGTTAACAGTTACATATTGCAGACAGAGATATTATAAAAATGAGAAGATAACAAACTGTAGGCAAGCTCATGAGCACCATTATAAAAAATATAAAAGCTTAGTGCAGATAAAAAGGGTGTGTAGTAAAGTGAGTGCATTTCAAAATAGTGTCAATATTCATTTGACTTTCTCGCATTTTAAATTTATCTAAATGAATGTACATATTTTTGTTTTTATCTAGGTGGCGTCTAATTTATTTAATATCTAAACTAACAATGACAGTCTGTAAATTATTTGCACTATTTTCAGAATATACACAAACAAAAAATATATTCGGCGGCTTTTTACATGGCAATATCAGGATGATAAAAGTATACACATCAAATTAAGTTCACAATGATTTTGAATTTTAAGTACAACAAAAACTAGTTTTCGTTTTTAAAAAGGTAATTTGCACCTTAATTGAAAACGCTAACGTTATTAATTTAACTAATTACACTAATATACAAATTAAACTAAAAATAAGAGTGATGCGATTTTTTAAATATTAAAACAACAGTCAGTTATCACACCTACATGATTAATGAAAGATTACATTGATCCTACGTGTTGCTTGTTGAAGCTTGCAGCTTCAATGGAGTCATTACTAGAACACTAGTTGGCTGCAGAAGCAACAGTTATACTTTTCATTAATAATTATATCAAAGCTTCGAAACTACATTTAAGATATGATTTGAAATCACTCATAATTTGTTCTATTTGCTAAATTTAGAATAAGTGTAGTTCATTTGAAACTTACTCATGTTCACTATGTTGATGACTCAGTCGTGCATAGCAGTAAAAAGCAATTGTTTACACTTGTTTGTATCACTCAACTGAGATTCAGTCCCAACACTAAAATGCGCAGATAGGGCTATCTCACACGCAGGGGTCCAATCGAGTCGTCGCCAGATGATCCACGCTTCGACCCTTCTGCATCTGTAAACTAAGCTCGTTGGGTTCCAACGTGATGTGATGAGAGGAGGTCCGCTTGTGCTTCGTCTCCGGCATCTTAGAGTCCTTGGAGCTCGTCCGCCGGTGCCGCAGCACTCCGCCGCCGTCGATGAGCCGCTTGCTCTCCTCGTCGGGCGCGCGCGACAGCGGCAGCACGGTGAGGTCCAGGCTCTCCATGCTCTTGAGCGCCAGGTGCTTGAGCTGCTCCAGGCTGAGCTCGCGCGAGTCGGAGCGCGAGTGCACCTTGAAGTCGCGCGAGCCGCTGCGCGAGTGCGCCTCGCGAGGAAGGTCGCGCGACGCGGAGCGCGGGAAGGCGTCGCGGCGAGAGTCGCGCGAGTCGCTGCGCACGGCGCGGCTGCGCTCGGGCTCGTCGAGCGAGTGCTGGCGCGCGCGCGGCTCCAGCTGGATGGTCTTGGAGTCGTTGCGCAGGTGACGCGACGCGACCAGCACGCGCGACGTCTTGCCGGCGGGCGCGCGCGACTCCTGCGAGTACTGCGAGTACTGCGACTCGCTGCGCTGCAGGCGCCGCCCGGCCTCGTCGTGCGCCTCGCCCGCGGGCTCCAGCGGCGTCGTGGTGGCCGAGCTCACGCCTGACATCACACCCGACCGGAAGCCGCTTGCGTTGTCTGCCGATGGAAGTTCCTCAAAAACTGTAAACAAATAGTTTAAGAGTTAGATTGAAGACACACGGCCGTTGATCAATAGTTAGCTTTAAGCAGAAAGTTTGTCATACGTTTGTCGAGACTGATGATGGAACCGGCGATGTCTTTGTGCGGGTCGAGCGGCGGCGAGGTCTCGAGGTGTCGCCGACGTCGCACCAACCACCAGTCGGCCATGAATATACCCAGCGCCACTATTTTGATACCGCCGCATAGACCCACGTATCTGTAATATCAGGTTAAATTAATGGTCAACTAAATTAAACAAGTGACAATTTTGTCATCAGAACTATAGCACTGCATGATTCTTTTGGCGCTTTAATTCAGATTACAGCCCCGCTGAAACCGATGCAGTACTTTTATGTAAACATTGAGGTTCACTGAATGTATAAAAATACAAACTAGCTATACCTGTATCTGAACTGTTCGATGTCGTAGAGAAGGCAGCGGCCCCCCTTCTCTCCGCTGCAGGACTGTTTCCACAGCAAGCACGTCGAGTCGATGAGGTTCCCGAACACGATGGGCGCGGGAATGTAACCGAACAGACGGAATATCACGAACTGCATGCCGAGCGCGAACGAACGCTCTTCCTCGCTCACCGATCTGTAGAGAATAGAGTCGCGTTTTATTTTATAACACATTTGCTCGTAAAGGGTCTCTTATTTCACCAATTTCAATATCGTATTGTATGTCATTACGTACTTGTGCGTTATTGTAATGTTAAACGCACGGTTTATCAAGATGCTCCGTCTAAAACGAACGATACTTTTATAAATCTCAGCAAAGAGTTTTTATGTCAGAAAAGCGGTCAACATTTTATGAATAAATTAACTTTGGGAGATAAAATATAATAATAATAACTTGACAACATTAAAAATGCCAAATGGCAACGGCAACGTAATAAACAATTTTACAAATTGTTCAAATTTTTATAACTGCTTTAACAAGTGATGAAAGATTTATTCGTTTAAGAAAGTCCGAGTTTTATTTATTTCCTCGCAAATATGTTATAAAACGTCATATGACATACGTGTGCTTTGATAATTACAGCCTCTGCTTTCTTGTAGCCTTCGCCTACGGCTCGGGCTAGCAATATCGCCTCAGCTGTAATTTTCAACTTACCGCACTTTTATCCTACTGTACTATTACGTAACGTGAACGTTAGTGCGACTGCGCATGAGGTCCTGGGTTCAATTCCCACTTCAGGCTAAATGTTATTGGGTTTTTCTATCAAAGCCATGGAGTCGTGTTTGTTTGTTGGCAATAGGCTCGTCCCTATTACATGTGACTTGAGATAACTGGTGATATGTGGATGTACTATTAGGAACCTCTGCCAGTCTGCCTAACTCTTCTGGGATTACAGGATTGATAATATGTAGGTAAGTTTAATTTAAATGACCAAATAGTGAAAAAATTAGCGGTTACATTAGTTAGGTCCCTGATAAGAAGAGTCACGACTTCATGTTATGGCCCCATTCACACGGCGATACTTTGACCAGTACGATATTTACACGACTGCTAAGAAAGTGATAATTCATGTAATTTTTATTTATCGCATGGCGGTTTCATACTGTAGTTTTTAAACTGTATGACAGTTGGTTTTTTGGTGATCCCGACTTTTTACCGTAAGTGTCACGTTAATGACATATATTAGAATCTAACTTTGAAGATAATGTTATCGTCACATTTTGTCTCATACAATACCCTGACAGTGCAGTGTGTCGCAATTGTATTGCCGCACAAAATATTACTATAACCTATAGATACAGACGGTCTACCCGTTTGCCTATGTTAGATCTGTGTCTAAAACCTTCCTGGTACATCAGAAATGTAGAACGTCAGCGATAAAGAAAAGTAACGCACCTCAGCACGATCATAAGCAGCGGCATCTGCGTGACAGCGACGACGAAGGTCATGAAGAACAGCAGCACGAGGAACGGGAAGATGGTGGTGCAGGGCGGGTTGCAGGCTCCGGCCGTGGCCACGGGCACCACCGTCACCTCCGAGTACTCGCCGCGCACGCCCAGCACCCCGCCCAGGATGCCCGCCATGCTCTCGCGACTGTTCTCGTGCACGCCTGGGGATTCAATGTCTTACTATTGCACTTTTTCTGCCCATCCACTTACACTTTTCAGGATTAAGCCAATGTAATATAAGGACGAAGCCAATGTTAGAGAAGTGCAGGTGGCTATACTGGTCTGGCAAAATGATGTCACTGAGTACTTGTGCCACTATCGATCCTGATATTATAAGGGAATAAGCTGTTCTAGATCGTAACAGGTAACGATATACGTACCATATAGTTGCTGCCGTTAAGACCGCAATAGCGGTCATTGACCCACTTACATTTATTAAAGTTATTGACTTTGAAATTCAAAAATAAGCCTTTTCTTGTCTTGAATCGTCCTCTATCGTAATCTTCAACATTTTTTCTAATGAAAAACGATAGACGATTTATTTTGGTTCGTACGAAGAGATTAGGGAAAGGGCAATGACCGCTATTGCAATCTTAACTGGCAGCAACTATAGGCGATACTCGATTACGGGTAATTAGCGTAACTGTCGTGAACTCACATGCACAGTTAGTAAAGTTGGAGCGCGAGGAGAAGGCGGCGCAGCCCGCGTGGCAGGGCGAAAAGTACGTGAGGCCGTTGTTGCCGCACACGGGCTCCATGTCGGTCTCCGTACACAGGCAGTTGAAGTTGCACGCGGCGGTCAGATTCACCTTAAATGGTTCCAGGTTTCTGGAAAAATAATGGCTTAATAACATAGCCTGTTTGATATAAAGGGAAAGAAATCATTTTGTCATATCTAATAAAGCGTTAAATAAATATGCTGTGTTTTTGACTATTCAAAATTGCCTGTCACTGGTCTATTTATCACAAAAAATACTGATTTACTAATTAAGAGGCTGCCTGAATAGGAAAGACAAAATAATACATACGTGTGATTAGTATAAGGTATGGTGGTCCCAGCCATCTTGATGTTGTCGCATCCGAGGAAGAACAGTAACGCGTAGCAGGAGAGGCAGATAGTGTTCGATATGAGCACGAACTGCACGGCGCCCTTCGGACGGAGCTCCAGCCGCTTGAGCAGGCAGCCGCCCATGAAGATACCGATGCATGCTCCCGGAATGGCGATGGAACCTATTTATTTTATTTGATTTTATTATTTCCGGACATACAGCTAGGCAGACACAATAGTTTAGTTAGTAAAATCAATAAGGCCAATTACAAGTTTTCACAGAAAGTTAGTGAAACAAAAATAATTAAACTAAAGACAGTGGTAAGGATTAGTACAGAAATTATAACGTGGGCACTATTGGTTATCTAAACAGTTTCAAGGTCGAAAAAATAGGCACTTTGTTTGCAGAACAAAAACGAAAAGAACGTTTTTGCAAGCAATGCAACCGGACTTCACGAAAAATACAACAAAAAGTACAAAATAATAGTTTCGGAAGCCGGTGTCTTTTTATAGTTTGTTTTTTTTTTGCCACAGACTATATTGTGCAATACCAACAATATTACTTAGATACACATACGGGTACAATTGATAACTTCATTTTTTACATGTGACTGTTCCTAAATTACCCCAGGCTGATAAAATTTTCGTTTTTCCTAATTCATGCTAATATATTAGTATTAAGGTCAGTTTTCCCCTAAGTCGGTGAACAAAAGAACTCCGACCATTGTAATGGGGTGGATAGGCAAAGTAAATCTCAGATGGCGTCACCATAATTGGTCTCAATCTGACCAATGAGGTTAAGCTATTTTGAAATATCAAATTACATTATCACATTTTCAACCAATGACGATGTTTGGGTACCAACCATGCTAGCGCCATTAGTTCCACAGTTAGCCTCCCCATTGCAAAGCATCTCTATGATGTCCTTGTTAGTTTTAAAAATCACTATGCGGTATCGAATATGAAACGGGTCAAGCCACTAAGTATCGGGCAATGGTAGTTAGAAACGCATAGATTTTTCTGCAAGTTTTTTAACACAACTGAAATCAAGAAGGCAGCATCAACAAGTCAAAAGTAAGAATAGTAATACATTTTTAACAGACTGTCGATAACTACGACACACTGCGCTCAAAAATCAGTTTGTTATGCCTGGCCCACAAAAATATCGAGGGCGTTATATGCTACTGGCGTCAAAAATAGATGTGTTCATTTATAAAATATCAACGTTATCCTTGTGTAAAGTAGGTTTAATTTGTTTTCAACGCTCTAGGCTGACTTTTGAGGAGCAGGAGCGAAAAAAACTATAAGCGTTCGTTTCGTGGCCCTCGGGTTGACGTAGTGAAGTCATTCTTTCTTACAAATGGCATTGTCTTTAAGAAAGCGCATACCTAACAGTGGTGATGTAAGCCATAGCTCTAAATAACTGTACGTATCTATCTATTTTAAAACAATTAGTAAGATGAACAGATATAGGTGACGCAAGCGGTTTCGGCATCAGATCGTCTGCTCAGATTAAGGCATTGTGTATAAACCCGCTGTTGCTACACAACATTATTAATACCCGCTTCATGCAAGATTGGAAACAATGGGTGAATGAGGTTTGATTTCTTAAAATTTCATATAGTGATACATTTCTCAGCGCAAAACGTTTTGCAATAGCTATTTGTTTCCAATGTCAATATTCACGAACATCGCATGTGTATTTTGCCTTAGTGACTCAAAACGTATACCTAACTAACTAAGCTAGTTTTATAATTTGAGTGAATCTCACTCTAGAAGCGCTTTAAAACCAACAACACTGCTTCGCCGTAGAAACAGGAAGATTTGGCGAAAAGAAGTGTTCTCCCACTGTTACTCCTATTTTAATGTATATTCTACAGCTTACACTATTGAGGAGCATGATAACTCGGTTCCCAGATCAAGCCAAATTTTATTGTGTTTTACATCGATAATTTCAGTACCAGCCTCAGAGTCAAGATTTGTGCCAGGTTAATGTCATTATGCTCGCCTTCAATAGCCATTACTGACGAAAACTGGGTATGTGTACCACTAGGTACCTACACATCTGCCTAAACCATCAGGGATTACAGGCGTACTTAATGTATGTATGTGTTCTATAGCTTACCAGTAAACACGCTAGCCTGACTCTTGCCCAGACTGAACTGCGTCTCCAGGTACTTGGGCAGGAAGACGACGAAGCCCGATACGATCATCAGCTCCATGCAGGCGCCCAGGCACGTCACCACGTACACCGGGTTCTTGAGGAGCCGCCACATCGATACGGGTATGTCTGCGGAGCAGGAGATAGATCGAATAGGCTAGTTTCTACCATCAATAAATTGCAAATCTATTTAGTCCGTCAGTTAGAGTATTGGATAATAATGGACACGTATTTTTGTTACACAAAAAGACAAAGATAAAACACATCGAAACTCGAGAGTGGCTGCTCGTGACGTCACAACGCACTAAAAATTATAGAACGGCGTGACGTATTCAGAAATTTAAAAGCGTCGTATCTTCGTTTATTTTGGTTTACGTAACACAAGAAAAAATACGTGTCAAATATTTTTTGATAATCTAACTGACGGACTTTTTAGATTTTTTCAGGACACAAGCCTATTCTCTTTATTGTGTACTCCAAACAAAATATAGTTGTAAATAAATAGCGATTTTAAATAGCTTGACACGATGGGCAGTCTTATCGCTAACAGCAATCTTTTTAAGGCAATCTTGGATGGATTTCAAGGAGTAGGTTTCAGGAGGTCGGTACATGCGTTATGGTTTTGCGTAATAAAACAACACTTACATAATTAATAGTATGGAAATCTTTGGCTTAGACATAAGAAGGATATTTTAGGAGAGATTTCAGCAAGAAATGTAAAAAAAACTATATTTCATATGACGCATAGTTCTTTGCTAATCTATGCTGTCATATAGCTTCCAAATAATTCAAGGAAGACATATAATATTTACGGAATACCATGTATGTAGACTGTACCTTTGATATCTTTCCCGTAGCCAGTGTCCTTTATATCTGTCTGCGGCTTGGCTGGTGTTTTAGATGTAGATGCTCCGCTGGCAGCCGCGGCTTTCTCCACCAGTCTAATCTTCTCCTTCTCTCGCACCAGTACTTTAGGAAACGAGAAGAAGGGAATGGCGACCAGTATGAGGAGGAAGCCACAAAGTAGGAAGCCACCCCACCACATGCCCACCCAACGGTGGTCACCGGGATCTGAAAAAAAAAATTGAGGTAAACTTATTGGAGAATCCAACACCAAATTCGACAAGGATAAAGAGTTATTGCAAGAAGTTTTATTGCCTGTTTCAAATATGCAACGAAGGATCAGATAACTTGAACGTGATCATGTTACTCACCTATTGAGATGATGGTGCCAGAGAACGAGTCCATGTGGAAAGATAGCAAGTATGCGCCGAGAAGGAACCCGAGAACTGGGCCGAAAGCTGCCATGCTGTACATACATCCTATAAACAAAACAATCGCACATTTAGCTTTTGTATAATCGAATCAGCAGTGCAAGTACGTAGGAATCGATTCGATAAATCTGACAGTCATTCTCGACAAAATGAGTTTATAACAAAGATAAAAATTAAGCCACGGGAATGATCCTCGGAATGATATCGGGCTTAATTAAACGCGGGCGAAACTGCGGTAGTATGAACTACCGCGATATAATTTGTATGGTCAAACAAGCTATTTACATTTACAATGTAATTTGTTGTTAGAAACTGTAAATTAAATAGCTTGTTCGACCGTACATACAGTATCTTAGGTCACTATTTGTCCTAACCTAATCCATAAACTATGTGTGCCAAATTTCATCGAAATACGTTCAGTAGTTTTTGCATGAAAGACTAACAACATTGATATGTTTAATTTATCAATGAGTAATAAACATCCATCTTCACAAACTTTCGTATTTATAAATATACTCGTAGTAGTTCTTAGTAAGATAATATTTTTGGCAATAACCTAATTCAAGAATGACATGCATTATTCAGATTATGTTATTGAGTAGGGTTATGATATAATCAACAAAATATACGTGAGTATTTATCTTTCACGGACATTATGCAACCAACAACAAATTAGCTCCTATCAATCACAAGCAGCATGTACGAGGAAGATATCATATCATCGCATTGTCCTTTTGTGACGTGGGTAATGTGTCAAACAGTAAGTGCACCCGGCACTCCGATACGGTGGAAAGTAGGTCGTGTTATGTGCGGCTGCAAATGGCGCGGTTTCCAGCGCTAATATCAATGGCTTCCCAAATCGGCAAGCGTGGGAAAAAATTTTATACGCTCCATTTACTTTATTCGCAAACACAACCTACAAAGGTCGATTTGAACGTTAACATAACGTCACACTGATGAAATCGACCGAATAAAATTATACTCCTTAAAGAAATTAATGGTAATAAGAAAAAATGCTGTGATGTGTGATATAAGATTGTATTGTGAAAATATTGCGTGCTGGTATTGCTTGCTTCTATAACATTCAATTTCATTCAATTTTAAGCGGCAAGTGTTTGGTTTAAGAGATAAATGTTTGTGGAAACGGAGTTGTCGTCTGACATTGTCCCCGAGTCGAGCATTGTCCGGAACCTCGACAATATCTTGAGACGGCAGTTTAAAGTACGCCGTACGCCTTTCATTATAAAATAAAGCGGATATAAATCGATTGATATAGACCTCCTTCCGGTGTTACGAGTGGCTCTCGGAACCAGGTCGCGTCCATAGGAGTCTTAACGTGAAGGTTCTTATTAAAACCCCTCCCTTCAATGACGCTACAACGAAGTAGGTTGACAGAAAATAAAACCTTTTTATAAAATAAATAAACATTTTATCTTCGATCTATTTCAAAACCAAACGTTGAAATGAAAAGAAAATGTTACTTTGCAGTGTTATGTGTTCGCTGAAATGGCTTTTTTCAGGACAGTAACAGTAAGTATCAGCTGTAATATAGGAGCAACTGGGTCAAGGCTGCGGGCCCACGACTACGGTTCATTTCCAAGACATCGCATTTTGATCGTGCCAACACAATGTAGGATTCAATATAACGCTCCAAACCAAAATTTCACGTTAGGGTGGGACAGACAGGCGTTATTTATAAGGTCGGAGGGTCACGGCCTTCTTTTTATGTTCTAAATAAATTATTATATGCATAATAAATATCAATTTCAGTTATGCGCAGCTTAACTACCATTTCCATTAGTAATCTAATCATGAATAAATCACAATAGGAGACTTGTGACTCTTGTGAGTAGGCTATTCGTTTCTATAGCAAAATTCATTGTTAAACGTTAATGAGCAATAAAAATAATTTTGCGGGTCGATTAATTTATGGGTCATTTTGATGGTCAACAACAGACTGTCTATTGTGTACTGAGGTCATAAAAAAACTTAAAACGACCATTGAACTCACCTGCTCGGTCCATACAGCACGGTTATCTTTCTAGAACGTTCTCCTCAAACATTACAAATAGCATGCTCCAGAACCGGATCATCGACCTTTCACGTGAATTCTACTATTATATTATCCTACTCTATTACTCTAGTAGATAGACAGTAATAGCAAAATCGTGTGATGCATTAATAGGTGCGGCAGTACTTGATTCAAAACATTATTTTTAATTGGGCATTTTGTAGGTGGCCACTATCACCATTGTTAGATCAGTAAATATTGACAGTTTGCGTCTAGTTGCATGCTCCATCGCATATTATCGTTTATCGTACAAATAATAACGCAGAATGGTTATTATCTCGTACACAACATTTCTAGCAATACGAAATAACAATGTTGATCATCAGTTCAACATAGTTATTTCGTATTGTCAGAAATGTTCATAGTACTGAAATTAAGACTAACACGGTTAAAAGAGTGTATTCAATTTCAGTGTTTGTAAACACGTTCTATTTGAAGGCGTGATGTTGATAAAAATGCTTTTACTTCTAGTAAATGCTGTAAAATGCAAAAAGTAAAGCAAATTAAGTTAATTAAAGGTGTGTGTTGGTTTTGTTGAAGTTCAGTGACTTGTGTTAGCAGTTTATGCACAATTTATGTTAGGGGACATCGTCACACACACGGGGACACGGCACCGCAGCCTGGCATGACAATAAAGACATGAACGACTTCAGCGATATGACGATATCAAGTGGACACGCCGACAGTATAATAAGCATCACGAGTTCACGACACAATACTATTGCAGTCGTTTCAAAGTTAACAAAGGGTGATAATAATTTATGAGATTTGCAGTGAGTTTAGCACTGCAGCGATATGCCTTATGACATCAGCTATGATTTCATTTTGTTACGTTGATCGATTTCAATAAACAAGTTTAAGAGAATACTAGTCACTACTAGACATACACGTAAGGTATGCGTACGATGTTATTATTCTCAAAGGTGCTGCTACATCATTTGGAACACAATTGATTCGTGTTTGACATCAGCCTAAGAGAATGTGCCCATTGATTTCGTGATAGTTGTCGACCACGGAACAAATAACATGAGTTATCAGTATAAATTAGTCAAGTCGCTGCACGAATTGCCTTCAGCACGGTAAAACTTAATCGTGATGCAAAGAAACAATCAGAAGGAACCTGCAGTACTAAACTGTACAAATAAATCGAATAACGATTTTGACTTCGCTATTCACTGAAGATGTCCCGATACAAACAAGGAGATCCACTTCTGATTCTTTGCTATAAGTACAGAGACCATCTTGTGTTTGTTTTCCCACACAATTTTAAACCGTCTTCCCTTTAAAAAGACCCCATCCTCGGACCTGCTTATTTAGGTGTGTTTGGTGCATGTACAGTCGAACAAGCTATTTGGTTTACAGTTTAACCAACAAATTACATTGTAAAATGTAAACCAAATAGCTTGTTCGACCGTACTGCCACATAGAGACGTATGTGTTACCTATATACATGCTGGAGGACTCCGGGCGCACGTGGTCGTCCACGTATGTGGTGCCGAGTGTGAGCAGCGGCGACCCCCCGCAGCCCAGCAGGAGCTGCGCCACTATGAACACCATCACTGGCATGAATGTGCTCGGGGAACTCTGCCAAATTAATACAATTCATTACTCATAATATAATCGCATCACGTTCTTCTATCCAAAATGGATGGGGAATTTGACTTTGGCGACTAATGGATGGGAAACCCTTGCATGTCTTAATTTGGCGCGCAGCAACGTTTGAAGTGCGGAAGTGCTTAATTTGAGGTTACACTTAGCTATTGGTGTAATCATATGATTATGGACCTTAAGTATCTCCTTTTTGGTAGAAGAATACTCCACATCTGCATTCAACTAGACTGCTGTCAATGGAAATGTCTATATGACATAAAAACTGTGAACCAACCTTAATGCAATTGTCAGGTCTCAGGTTGCTGGGTGGTAAACCTTGCGAGAGTCGTCCCAAGCCGCCCATATCCTGCTCCAACGCCCGTGGCAGTCGACAGATGTTGTCATCAGATTTGTTGTTCATCAAAGTTTCACTATTTACTTCCGCTATAAAGTGCGGAACGACGAACACTAATGACCCGATGCCCATTATCACAGCACCTAAAATAACAAATCTCATAAACATTTTGTTACTGCGAATGAAACTGAATTCGCTCCATAATGAAATGGAGGAACAAAGGCTGTCTTTAATAAGCGATTGATAGCCAGGTCAAGGCTGGACGAACAGCCAATAAAGTAATGTAAGCTCAAAAGCCTTGCGTAACACTTAAACAAATAAGATTGGTTACGAAATATATGCAATATGTAAGCTAGAAGGTGTTCAAGTAATCATTCATCCTTACCGACTGCGATCCAGACTGGAATGTGTCTCCTGCTGCCGAGATACGATACGAAGATCACGGTAATGACGTTACCGATCTCGTAGCTGCTCGCGATGAGTCCAGACAGACTCGAAGGGATTTCGAAGCGTTTCTCGATTGTTGTGATCACAGAGTTTATGTAGCCGGAGCTCAACGCTTGTTGCAGCGTTACCAGGAACGAAAGGAAAAATACAAACACCTGAAAGAAAGCACCCGTTACAATGCTCCGCTCCAGTGCCAAGTTATTTTTCAAATCTATCCCGAATTCTAAGACTTACTTTAATACTAGAAAATTGCTGTATGAAAAGCGGCCTCCACGACAAGATACCGCAATCTCTTGCGTCATGAGGAATGTCTAATATTTCTGGGTACAGCTGCCGAGGTTTTTCTCTTTCCTTGTCCCTCTCGCGATCTCTACAAACAGATGGAAAATACGCATAAGTTCCCGTAATAACATTATTTTTGCCGCAGCTACACCTAGATCAGTGTTTTTCAACTTGTGGGTCGCGACCCCCTGGGGGGTTGCTAAGCCTCTGTAGGAGTCGCAAGAGGTCGCGAAAACTACTTTAATAAACAAAACAATAAAGCCTAGAAAGATAGATTCAATAAGAAACATTTGTATGTTCAAACAAATAAACAAAATAAAAACCTATTGAGTACAAGTACTGATCCATCTTATTGAGGTTTCGCTTGTTAGTCATCAACTAATTTCTCCCATTGTGGATCCGTTTTAGCTACATTGAGAATTAAATCGAATTCCAAATTAAAAACTAAATGTGTTTAATACCTGTATTATTTATCCGAATCCTATTTGTGCAAATGCAAAAAAAAATGTATGGATTTAATATTTGTAGTTTCGTTGAGCTCCTTGAGTTATAAGTCGAGCTACACGATAACTGACAAATGCTTGCAATGACTGGACAGGTCCACTCAAATCTGTGTGGTTCTTTCTTCAAAAGACCATCTCAGACACTAATCTGCATAGTCCTCATGTGAATTGAGCAAAATTATGTCCTATACCTCTGAGTTTTTTTCGGCTGTTTCTTCTCAGAGTAGTCAGGTACGAAACACCGGCCCCATCTAGTTTTAAAAAGTGACGTGTAAAAGTGTTTATAAAAACCTACTTGCAAAATAAACATCATTTATCAATAAAATAAATGAAAAAAAAGCGAAGGGTCGGGGGTCGCCAAATATTTTTTCATACTAAGGGGGTCGTGTCATGAAAAAGGTTGAAAAACACTGGTCTAGATGAATAAAACAACAGCAGCTGTGCATATTAATCAATCTATTCACGGCGCGTGCGCAAGTCGATATAATGACAGCTATTTCGTAACTTTCTGTCGGGTCATCTAACACTATTGTAAAGTGTCGGTAAATTAATGTCTCATGCGTCGGTGCGATCTCGAATTTAAACGAGTTCGTCGGTTCCGGTGTCATAAGTGCGAATGAGGGCTCAATATGAGTACAATGCACTGACGGGAGCATCTATTAAATTACTACACAATGCGAACTTGGCTTCGGGTTGCTGAACTTTTTACCACAACATCAGCTAATAAGTTCTTATAGTCGTAGCTCGTGGTAGCACGAATGATAAAAAAGCTAATTCTATCTATGGTAGTTCACCTGTCGCATATGCCGGCCGAAGGGTTTCGGCTGTGGCACTTGACGGACTCCCGCGGCGGGTGCGGCGGGAGCGGGGGGGTGCTGGGCCCCGCTTCGTCGCCAGCGCCGTCTGCGCAGCCCGACTCCGCGTACAACCCCGTCATCGCGTACATTGACTCTTGCCTCCTGGAAATTTAATTTCGTGTAATATTTATTGAACTCCTGGGGCCCAAGACCCACTCTCTCTACAATGCATCAATATGGTGGCACAATAAAGTAGTACCTACACATTCGAACTGGCCACCCTGTATAAAGGGTGTAACAAGACCCTTAACGAAGCCGAAAGGCACTTCTTCTCCACGACAGATCATTTTTTTAGACCATACCTGATACCTGGGAACCTTTTAGTTATGGAGGAGATTTTAGGGGTCAAAGTTCCAACTTTTTCACAAGTTTCTTTTCAAATACAATATTTTTAATGTTTTAACTTCATTTTAAATACCTCCATGGCCCGTTTACTATTTAATGCATCCATCAGCACAATGTTTTGAATGCATTAAGTTTTACCGTAAAACGTGAGATTTTTCACTCCAAAAAAAAGGTGTTTCTCAGCAATAATTTTTGCGTAGAGTTACTCAGTTTGATGTACAGAATGAATGGTTGACGACTTCGTGAAGCGTCTGTTTACACCCTGTATTAACGAATTATTATTTATAGTAAAGGTTTGTGTATAACCACTATATCATTTTGCCACAGTTGTCAGTTATTTTCTTGCTTTTCACGGAATCTAACGTTTTCTAGGCAATAGCAAGGCATTTAGTGAATGATGGAAAGTACTAAGCGAACTGTGAGAAATGTGAGCATTGTTTACAAACAGACGTAACATTCACATCGTTGAATCGAAGCGTTGACTGGATAGGCAATAAGAAACCACGGTTTTTACTAGTAATCATTATTAGAAATACAAATGAAAACCTGTTTAATAAAAGGTCGAGCTGTTCCGTTCTTTCCGGCATTTGGGCACAAGTTACGATTAATTCACTCACAGACACGAATAAAATAACTTCCTAATGACGAGGCATGATCGCTACGTAAAAACATACAATATACATTAGGCAGCCCTGGTCCAAATTGTAGCAGTTTTGTCACACGGTTTAAATTATCACACAAGTGTGGTGTAACGTGGTGCGTGCCCAAACATAACATTTACACTAAGTGACTTAAGATGACTAAACTTAAAGCTTCGTCTACGGCTGGTGATATCAGAGCAGCGCGCGATTAGCTACGAATATGGGCCAGGTGTTGCAAACCAAACCTTATCTATATGACGGGTACGACGATATCATCGTAATGGACCAGAGACACTCACACAACTGCTCGTCTGAGTGGCACAAACAAATCCTCTGGTCCCTTACGATGATAACGTCGTACATCACCTCATCCGGCCTCCGCAGGTCGGATGAGGTGATGTTCTTGGCCAGTGTAGAGATGATAACAGTTACAGAACTCATCAGTACCAAATAGTAAACCAGCCTGTATTATTATGTCAGTAATATCAAGTTATTGTTCGTTTTTTTTTTATAATACCAGCATTACATGAATTGCGTCTACATATTTGTATAAAAACAAGACAAAGTCATAACGACGCGACGGTAGACTGCTGAAATAACTAGAATGGTTGAATACCAAGCTGCATCATACAATACACATGGCGGCACACATGTCTAGTCTTAATATCTATGCTACGCAGCCTACTAGCCTCATTACTGAATGTACATTGTAACTGTCCTTGAAGACAGCGGCACTTTTAACTACCAATACATAATCTATAAGTACACACACATGGTGAGATAAGGAATATTTCCAAACACATGAAAATACTTCCTCCTTTTGGTGATTCCAAGTTGGTAGACCGTAATTTACAATCTGGTATTTAGCGTTTATCTCTATTTTTCATGATGTTACAGGGTATTTAAATAAGTAATCACTGAATTCAATGGAACGGTATCAGGGACGATTATCTACTTTGATAAATGTATGATCATAATAATAAATATGACCTCGTGGCCGTGCTCATCACAGAGGAAAAACAATCATTAACAAAAAATATGTTTAACTTACAAATTGTAATGACTGAAAATTCTACAAAATTTAACGAATATAATAGCGTTTCTAGATAGATTGTTAAATAACCACTTTACGAGTTTTAAAAGGTATCGGGAGAGTGGGAAGAAAGCAGTGTTTTGTAATGTAGTACATGTACTTTTGTTGGTTCCCCGTAATTATAATATAATGTTCTTAGTCTCAGTACTTAACTCAAAACTGAATACTTATTAAAGAAATCAAGCACTGTACCCATCGGTATCGGTAGCAGTCCTTGATGCTAACAGCATCTCTGATATCTCTCTCTATGCGTTCTGTCCTGTTAAGCAGAAACCAGCTTTATAGGTTGACCTGCGAGAGGCCATGACAAAAAAAAAAAACAATGAGTCCTTAAACTATTGATCCGTTTGTGAAATGAAACTTTTTTCCTTCTGTATACGACTGCGAAGGTTCCTGAACCAAAAAAAAAACATATTTACGTGGCATTACAACGCATGCTACAGCTAGTCTAACTAAACTATAATATAATATAATATTTAAGAAAGGAAAGATTTGATTTTTTGTTTGTGTGTTTGTTACGATTTAACTCAAGAACTTCTCGACCGATTTTAAAAATTATTTCATGGACTTTCACCATTAGAAAGCTACATCCTTACCGAGTAACATAGGCTATAAATTATTTTGATGTCATGCAAATTAGCCGAGCTATCACAATTTTCGCGGACGAAGTCGCGGGCGAAGTGCTACTTAATTTTTTTTTTCTTAACCTCTCTTTCCACACCTCTCTATCCTGTGCGATATCTGGCCATGTTCGCCCCGCAAACAAGATCAGGTCGTCACACCACCTTCGCCGCGGTCTACCTCGACGGCAATTTTTTTCGTCAGGCGTCCAGTGAGTGACGATCTTTGCCCACCTCTCCGGGCGCATTCGCGCTACGTGGCCAGCCCACTCCCACTTTAGCTTGGCTGTTTTTCCGACATCTGCAACCTTAGTTATGGAACGCAGGGTGGTGTTTCTTACGCGATCTGTACGCCTCACACCTATTATGCTGCGTTGCATTGCCCGCTGGCAAATCTTGAGTTTGGCTGTTGTTCAGTAAGTGACCAACTTTGCGCACCGTAGGTTAGGACGGGCAGGATGCACATGTCGATGAGTTTTTATTTTAGAGTCTGAGGCTAGTTACTAATACAATTTTAACCATACAAATGCAGCTGGTTCCATTTTTAACTAGAATCAATGAAAAACATATTGATTTTATGGCCCAATACATTCGCATGCCATAATTGCAATTAACAAACCGACTGGCTACAACAGCGGGGCTGATTATGAAACAATTGCTTCAATTGCAACAAGTTAAAGAATAAAGCCGGTAAGTACTTAATAGTCTCGTTAAAATATATTATGCATTGGCTCGGGAAGGAACTGTTTATTAGTTAACCAGCACACCGCCCGCCCGCGACTTCGTCTGCCTGCACGTTTCAGACAATTTCGCACATCTTCTTCGAAAGTTACCTTCATATTTGGAAAATGTATCATTGCTATCTCAATTATTTGTAAGACAAATGCTACGATATCAATCAGAGCTCTACTTTTATATTTAGTTGAGGAGTTCCCCATGGTTTGGGAAACCCTTGGAGTGAGACTACTAAAACTTTCTTTTGTTTCTTCTTGGGCCTCCCTGTATAGATTAAAGCTGCTTTAAAAGTAGTGTTCTCAATATGGAATTACAGAAAACGTCGAGCGATAATGCTATCATTTTGTTGTTAGGTACCAAAAGTGGACATCATGAAAATATTTCTTGATAATGTATGACTGCCTAACATAAAAACAGTCTAATTCATTCGATGAATAAAAACGTTTTGCTATTCTATCGAATTATACAGTTCGCAAATTCAAATGACCCCAAAGAGTACCAAAGCTAATTCAGATAGTGTTAAAGCGACCAGTAACAGTAGTTAAACCGAAACGAGGAGTAAGTGGGTCATCATAATAATATCGTAAAAGATACACTCGAGAACCGGAGCGCATAGAAACAACAATGTTTGTAATGTGAACTCTGAAATGAAACACGTGCTGGTGGTAGTATTAAAAGTACGCCTCTCGACTTTCAGCAAAAGGCATCGTGTCGGCCTACCTCTGGCAGTAGTTTACAATGCGGAAAAAATGATTTGACACAGGCAGCCATATTCGACATGCACGTAAATGTTTTAGTAAAGTTATAGACAAAAATAGAAAGCTTTTTTGTTTAATCCAATGTATTGTTGGCAGCCATAGTCGGATACCTGAAATAATACCAGCTGTCCCAAATAACTCTATTTATGACGAGCAGAATTTCAGAATATGGTTTACATTGTTTCATCCAAAACTGCTCTGAGTCATATCAGAAAGGATCAGTGAAAGTTGGTTTGCGAAAAATAATTCCGGATGACGCCATGGAAATTCAGTGGCGAAAAGAATGCACTGTGAAGAACCTCTTTAATATCCCGAATTCCCGAACAAATAAATGTTATTGGTGTTACTTATTATATTTGTATATGTCGGCGTCATATTGTAAAAACCTGTCATTTTGTAATCTGCCTTGTCAGATTGTAAACTGTCGAAGTGAAACCGTCAAATTGTCAAGTGCATGCGATTAAAGTATCTCTGCCCCCATAATCGGGACTTGGGGCACCTCTACGTTAGGTTCCTTTAAACCTTGAAGACAGAAAGGGCTCTGTCGGCAACGCTTTTAAGACGAATATAATAATTATAATAAAAATATAATTTTAATATAATATAATTTTAATTATTATGTGTTTTGAGGTTAGGTTACATTAATCGGGTTTTCTCAGGAATGGCATTTGATAATTTGACGGTTTCACTTCGACCTGATTACAAAATGACGGGGTTTACAATATGGCGCCGACATAATTATACATTGTCCAAGATGTGATCAGTGTGATCACACAGTAAGTAATAGGTATACACAATATAATTAGCAATTGTGAAGATTGATGGATATTTGCTTCAGGCCAATAACATGAGGTCTGGATATCAGCATCCCCTTAACGTTCAGGTGCGAAACCGAATATATTGAAACTAATCGAGCTGTTGCATGGTGGACTGTGTGTGGTATTTATTATTGGTAACATTGGTAATTGTTACCGACCGATTATTAATAACTGGCTCTTCTTCTTGGACCTTTGATTTGTTCTAACCTATTCTATTGCCAGCACTAGAGTATCCTTCCTTTATATGGACATAATAATGCCAGTTGGTGGAATGTTGGATAAAGTCTGCTTTAGCTATGGATGACCCGATGCACGGTGGTGGTCTATACAGCTTCAATCAGAAACAGTAAGTTGAGTAGGTATTGAAATTCTGGTCTGAATACAATGTCGGTCTCAACGAGACGGTCGTTCTGTTTGTGGGAAAGCACCACAACCCTAAATATGAGCACACCTGTCTGTTACATGCTGTATAATGTGAAGAAGTTAACCAACCTGTGCCCTTTCCTGTGCTGAGGCGCGGCGTTGGTGCCGCCCGCGTTCTGTTGCCGTTCGCCCTCCGTCATCTTGTTGTGGAGATCCGCGTCTCACCGCACGCCCATACCAGTCTTCACTTCCACGCTCCTCCACCTGACGAACAAAATACAAACTTAAACACATCTTTTGTAATCACACATCACAATCATTGGTTTAGTGGTCGCAAGCGTGACTGTGGAGCATGTGGTCCTGGATTCGATTCCTAGGTCGGGCAGTGTTAGTGGGTTTTTTCCATCAGGAATTTCTCAGTAGCGGCCACGGAGTCTGGATTTGTGCCTGGCTCAGACCCTATTACAGTCATGGGTATTGAATATAACTGGTGAAACTGGTGATGAAACGGGTGTACTATTAAAGGACACGTCTGCGTAACCCTTCAAGGATCAAAGGCGTAATGATGCTTTGTGTTGTGATGATTGAAAACAAGCGAGAAATATTTACCGTACTGAAAATATTATTTTCAGCAATCGGGTGTGTAATAGGGATCATAACGTTTATGTAATAATTCGTGCCAAGAATAAATCCCTGTTCACAAAGTGCTTTACGTTATTCATTGAAAAACAATGTCGAGAAATATGTAACGCGGGCGGACAAGACAAGTGAAGAGTCTATTATTAGCCTTGTCATACTCGTCTATACTTGTCTTCGCTTTTCTTACAAACATGAGAAATATAGTGTTATGAATTGTGACCATCTGGAATGTCCAGACTCCAGGGAAACATGACATGTGGGTGTGTCCAGGTGGACATAAAATTTGGGTATGTCCAGGTGGACTGTTATCATTAATAATGTTTTAAGAGGGCTATCACAATAATTTCTTATATTTGACAAGAAAAATTGTGATGTCAAACACTCAAATACAAGAAAAATTGAAGAAATCTTAAAGAACTTTTTTATCAAAAAAATATACATGAAATAAAAATGAAGACGCAATGAAGATATTGACCCGAGGATTTCGCAAATAAAATATGTACCTACCATAAACTAAAGATCGCTATATCAAGCTGACACGGCAAGGTCAGGTTGACGCCTCAATACCGAAGGTTGACGGTTCCTCCCTAATGGCAATTTGACTAAGGGCTACGCTAGCACGTTACTCAATTTATATTCACGTTGCGTTAAAATGTGTTAGCTACTGTATTCAGTTACGAAACGATATGAGTCATGTTACACAAAACAATGGATCAGCATGTTTTTTTATTTAGACCATTTACAAAATGAGGCAAGAACGATGACGATGTTTTGCGTGAACGATATACCAAACTAATTCTTTTACAAAACTGTTTGATGAAGTAAGCTTAAATGAGACGTGTCAGATCCACAGGATTTAAGGATTATTAAATCAGAAAGCCAATTCCTTTCTTTGTCAATTGGCGAAATCTGGCAGAAAACAAATAGCGTAATATTTTCAAACAATAAGCCTTTGTGCCATGTTCACAGACACCACAAAACCATTTTATTTGTTATTTCTAAATAGTTTGAATAATTTGTGGAATACAAACACGCTGTTGGTCACCAGAAGAGTCTAAAATCTTTTATTAGAAATTCCAAATACGTATAAAACTGCGGTGGGTTACTCGGTTATTATTGGTGCGATGACTCCGTGTGATGACCCCCTGCTTTGTGATTGCACATCTGTTCCGTCCTGCGATGAGTCTTGGAGTTACAGGCGAATTGTTTACTATATCACAGGTGGTCCATGGGAACAGAGGAGGAATATGAGTTGTGTTTGTCACACTGTTATTTAATAGGGTAGATGACAAAAAAATTAACTCGTATTTTTTCTTTTGTTACGTAAACCAAAATTGACGAAGATTGCTTTGCGAAAATTATACCACGGCGGCGGCGGCGCGGCGGCGTGGCGTATTGAGAATTTTAAATTCTCAATACGTCACGCACGTCACGCCGCCGTGGTATAATTTTTAGTGCGTTCAGACGTCACGAGCCCCCACTCTCGAGTTTTGATGAGTTTTATCTTTGTCAATATTCATTGATTTACGAAAACAAAAATACGTGTCCATTATTTTCCAATACTATAACTGACGGACTAAATAGATTTGCAATTTATTGATGGTGGAAACTAGCCTATTATAATAGACTAGACTGATAGATAGACTATAGTTTGTTTGGTCAAACTCATTGTGCAAAAGAAAACGGGCACATAAACTTATGTGCCCGTTTTCTTTTGCACAATAAATAACGTAGGTACCTACTTATTTCATTCTTTCAGTTAATTTGATAATTCTAAGCCTGTATCCACAGAATCTTGTATATTAATAAGCCGTGAGTAGTTGCTGGCAATTTCGTCAAAAAAATTCCGTTCAACAACGGTAAATCAACATCAGGGAAATGAGACTATTCAGCAATAATAATTATACCATATAATTTGGGATCAGGGCAGGAGAATGAAAATGACGATAATTATAAATCTAAATGTGAAAATTTTTCATACTTACAGTTTGGCCGCTGCCTGAGAGAATGCGTTCCTGACAGGACGCGAGTATTAGTATTATTGGTGATGTTATATAACTTATAGCTTATATAACTTACCTATTATTACCCTTTTTGCCCTATTAACAAATAATATTAATAAAAACGATATCATTAAATCAAATAACAATAAATGTTATAATTTCGCGCCAAATTTATGTACCAACTGACAGACGTCAGGAACGCATTCTCTCAGCGGCCAAACTGTACCTATTTATTTTTTTGCAAATCGGGAAAAATATAAACTGCCTGTATTTTTATCTGCAAATGAGTGCTGTGTGCAGCTAGTAGTAGTAAATCAAGTACTCATAGTGTTCGACAGCAATGGATCGATCGTCTTGTTATTATAACAACGACGTTATGCCCAGCGGTTGATAGACTCGATCAAGTCGAGGATTAATTTCCCTTATTCCAAATAATAAGATTATTTCTTCTGGGTGACCTCTTTATGACAAAAACAGGCAGTTCGGATGGAGTGCCACGTCCAAATTGAGCGGCTAATGTAAGTCGTTCACATTTCTGAGAACATATTGCAATTGGGTTGATTGCGGTCAAACTGCCAGTGAACGTACCCCGTGCTGGGTAGGTGCGGTATCAAACGGGAAATATGTACTGTATGCGGTCATGATTACTTCGAGCAAAAGCTAAAATATCGTTTCTAAAGTCTAAACTTACTGCTAATATTTTTTCTTGCCAATATCTATAAATTTGCGGTAATTTCTGTTATTATTCAGTTTGCTAAATACTGCTAAATAGTGTACCGTTGGATTTTGTAAAGTATCTGGTCTTACATAAAACCGAGTACTTCTACCGACAAAGTATTTTATTGGAATCTTGTAACGTTACATTTTGTCCAATGTTTTTGTAAATTACGCGAATTCACACAGTATAGACTGCATTTTGTTTTCGCAGTCGCAGACGCAAACAGCAGTAAACGTAATCAAAGTAGTGCGCGGGATGTAAATAAAATAAACACACGTGTGGTTTTGAGCTCAAAAGAACGACTTGCTGCTTGCTCCCAACCGTCCCTACATAGTGGCAGATGAGAAAATTAGTGCTAAAAATGTCTAGTTTCATCCAACCCCGCGAGATAACTTAATTTGCCAAAAAAGGAATAAGTGATTAGATGAGTATAATATGACACATTGCGGCCACAAGTTTTACGCCATATTATTTAATATTGGTTGAGATTTAGGTCACCACGCGGCGGGTCCATAGCGTGCCAACAAAACGAACTCTATCAAAATATGCACAAAAAACGTGATCATTTATGCGAAACTTAATATCAATCTTTGGCCTTAGTGGCGGTCAAAATTAGCATATTATTCGTTCAATATCATTCATATATTCACTATGAGCGTTTCGAAAGAGTTGCCTGGCACTGTTATTTTTGCGGATCCGCAAATGTTTTATTAAATAATTAAGACGTAGCAAGTAACGGCAGTGTGAACAGTATATCGAACACAAAGTGGGTTCTCCAGCTTACAGCGAGCATCGTTATAACTGTCCACCTTGCAGCAAAACAGCAGGCGCAATAAATGATAGTGGCTCCGAACCAGCATATTATAGATGTACGATGGCACACTAAACCAATAGTTTCGGTCTCAACACACACGTTATACAAGGTCAAATTTAACTAGCTAGCGAAACTTCGAAGGAGTGATGCGTCAAAAATCTTTTTTTTTTTGTTTTAAGTATCCAGTTTTAAATGTCGTTATAAAATCAAATCAAATCATTTACTTAACATAAGTATCATAAAATCCAATTTGAAACTGTATAAGTCAAAACTGTAAATCGGTCAAAACCACTTTTGACTGGTGTCAGTCAAAATCCTTATAGTTAAAATGCCTTTTCTGGATTAAAATATGTTGTTTTCGCCTCAGTTGTAATTAGGTAATTACCTAGTCCTAGAATTACATCATGATGTTTTTCAATGGGTCACGAAAAAAAACCTAACAAGCTAATAAGTTTCTAAATAAATGTTATTGTTAAAATAGTTTTCACCGGTCAAAAGTAGTTTTGACTAGTGTTCACCGGTCAACAGTAGTTTTGACTGATTAACAGCTTTGACTGTGACATAAACACTAGTGTACCAAAGAAAAACCAAAAATATATTAATTAGTAAGTTTTTTTTCGGGTCAACGACTTGTGCACGTATTTAGTCGCCAGAAGTTCAGTTTTTATTGTTTCGTCATAATATATCGGTACCCATCACATATATGTGTCAAGTTTACACAACACATTAAATACTGATATTTCAAGTGATTAACACTATACAAGCGGTCGTAGACCCAACTAATAACGACCCAATAACGGGTCGGGTCGGTCAATTCAGATTTTAACTTCATGGGTCTTTTGTTTCTTTTTTGTTTTTTTTTTGTACTATTTTTGGTTTTATAAAAATACGAAATATGTTCGGCTGACCGTACTTTCCCAAGACAACTTTGTTTTCTTTTCTTGTGGTTCCAAAATACCTTTCAAAAATATTTAGGGGGAATCCGGGACCGCGGTCCTGGTCCCAAAAGCCTCCCGACCTATAATAATTTCATCAATTTTCTTTTTTAACAAAGTTTGTTACGATATAGATAACAATGATATATATCTAAGACGTTTCGCTATCTAATTAAATTTGACCTTGTGTACAGCGAAAATTGGATTGTTATTCTTATTTGAATCCGTCAACACAGTCGTCGGCGTTGTCCAACATGCTTGGTTGATTCGACGTATTAACAGTTAAAAGTGATTGAAACAGTCTTATATCAATCAACAAAGCAAATAAATTACACAAATGACACAAAAAATCGCCAAGTCAGATATTTGTCGTAGCCGGGGGGCTGCGGGACTGTTCGAAAGATATACCGTGGCCCCGGAACACAAAGGGCGATGAAGGAACATGGATGGGTTTTAGTCAGTAAAAGTCTGACACTCCCTCCTGCTCCGCCCAGAGCGGGAGGAGTCATTTGATGTATCCCACCCGAAAAAAGAAAAAAAAAAAAATATTTGTCGTAGAAGCAGGTAGACACATATCTAACTGTATTAACTTTAAATGAGGGCAGCACTGGAATGAAGAAGCGAAGAAACCTTGCAAAAGTCCAGCAGATGCTTTACGACGCCATTCACCGGTGTACAGGTACTCAGAAAGACGATACTACCGACTAGTGACACGCTATCCCACAACTCTTTATTAACCGACTTCATGTTAAAATTAACGGAGTTGAGCGACGATCTAGAGCAGACAAGTGCAGGGCCTGCACCACCACATCTACCAGCATTACTTTGATTTTACTTTAGTTTGAAGAAAGATTTATCCTACTAATATCCTACATAATAAAAGCGAAAGTTTGTGAGTATGGATGTATGGATGGATGTTTGTTACTCTCTCACGCAAAAACTAATAAACGGATTTAGATGAAATTTTGCACACAGATAGTTTATAACCTGATTAACACATAGAGGATACTTTTTATCCCGGTCCGGTTAAGATCCCATGGGATAATAGGGTAGTTTGCACCATCAATAAATTAAATTGCAAATCTATTTAGCCCGTCAGTTAGAGTATTGGAAAATAAAGGACAGGTATTTTTTTGTTTTTGTAAATCAATGAATATTAACATTAAAACGCATCAAAACTCGGTAGTGGGAGCTCGTGACGTCACAATGCACTAAAAATTATAGCACGGCGTGACGTATTGAAAATTATAAAAGCCTCGTATCTTCGTCAATTTTGGTTTACGTAACAAAAGATATATATACAGATATATATATAGATACGTGTCAAATACAATTTGATAATCTAACTGACGGACTAACTAGATTTTTTCAGGACACAAGCCTATTATCAAATTTCACGCGGGCGAAGCCGCTGGCAGAAGCTAGGTATACATAATACTGCAATATGAGGTGATCGTAGGCCCCCAGTTCCCGATAATACGAGTCACAATCGTTATTAACTTTATTCATAACTATTGAGGACTTATACAGGGTGGAAGATACTGTGCTGGAAGGGACACTGTCGGTAAAACGCTTACCACGTTTTCAGAACATCATTTTGAACCTCCGCATATACATTATTGGTCGGTTATTAAAAAACACTGGTGCTTCTTACAAAACTGCTGCAGTATTTTCAGTTATGTAATTGCTCCAGTTATTTTAAGAAATATTAATATGCAAATCGGAAAAAAAAAAACATTTTGTAGCGGTTATGATTGTTGAAACTCCAGACGTTAGCGGAAAAGAGCTATTTGTTCTAATTTTACGCTTTTTTTAACCGACTTCAAAAAAGGAGGAGGTTGTGATAGTAATGAAATTGTGTGTAGATTTATCGGTTTCATAGATGTTAGTTCGGACCCATCAGCTTAGATGCTCGGTAAGATTGTTTTAGAAAATTACAATTGTTGTTCCAAATTAGTTACTCAAACATTATGATTGTGATTATGATGGAGCTAATGTCATGTCTGGGGATAACGGAGTTCAAGGAATTTTTAAAAGCAATGTCCACAACATTGCTTTCAAACAATCGTAATTTCTCAGCATTATAATGTCTACTGTTCTGCTCCCATTCTTGATTTAGTTCTGAAAGACTGACGAAATCTTGCAAAAAGATTAGAAACAAACGATATTTTAGCGTTACATTTATTTATTAACCAAATATACTTTTTTTTTGTAGTACTTAAATGTTCTTGTACGATTAATTTGATCCATCAGCCTATCGCTGCCTACCTAGTCCGGATGCCAACACACGCCTGTAAGATAGTAGCCAATATAAAGATATTAATTTATATTTCTGAGAAATACATATGCAAAAATACCGAGATTGCTATCAATCAAACGTGATCTACGTTTGATTGAAAGTCATCTCGGCAAACCAAAAACTTGGTTATTTGAATTTTTCACATAAATTTTGAAATTATTTGAAAAAAGTGTAAATAGAAAAGTTGTAGATCTTTTTATTACCTACAACTTTGCTATTTAACTTTTTTCCATAGGACTTGTAGTTTTGCCGAAAATCGAGATAAACCGTTTTTTACCCTAAACCCCCTCCCCCTCCCACTTGCCGACCTCAGATCGCCCGTAAATTATTTTTCCTTTCATTTTTGTTATATTCTCTTTCTTTTACTATGGCTTTTTTCGTTTTCAAAAATTATCTGCACTGGTCTACTACGTTCCCTAATGACGCAAAAATCGCTGTATATTTTCAGGCTATTTTCTAAAGGGGATAAGCAATATAGCATTATGTCTGTATTCTTCGTATGTTTACCATTTCAATCATGACATGCATGAGAACGTATCATTGACGTGTCAGTCTATTTTTTACGGTGACTTTACTTCTAAGAATTTTACACTAATAAGTCCCCAATGAAGGTCAGGGTTGAAGTCGGGGTTGCAATGTACATTGAATGGTTCCAATACATAGGAACATCGAAAAACATCCTGTCTGGTAGAATGGGCGAATACCTGCATGTGTTATGTAACAGTTTCGCAGCAGTACGGATGCCGAACCGAAGCACTCCGTGCCAACTGCCACCCCCACCGGTCGCCTTTAGGGAGAATCGGAAAATGTTTCCACTGCACCGAGACCGCAATATTACCGATTCTTTAAATTCTAACAAAACTTCAACCTCCGCTGCGTGTCCGCTAAACATCGTGTTACATAACAGGCAGTATTTTCCGCTTTCTCCGAGAGCTAACTAAGTTACAAAAATAAAAGAGGTACGAAGATATTAGGTAATCTGCTGCTGAAGTCATTTGTATAATAGGCGAGACGCCAAAAAAAAAACTAATTAGTCCGTCAGTTAGATTATCAAAAAATATTTGACCCGTGTTTTTTCTTTTGTTACGTAAACCAAAATTGACGAAGATATGACGCTTTTAAAATTCTGAATGCGTTACGCCTAGGTATAATTTTTAGCTAGTTCTGACGTCACGAGCCCCCACTCCCGAGTTTTGATGCGTTTTATCTTTGTCAATATTCATTGATTTACAAAAACAAAAAATACGTGTCCATTAATTTCCAATACTATAACTGACGGACTAAATAGATTTGCTATTTTTTGATACTGTCGTCATGCCTATTGTATGCTTTTGTATAATCAGAATAAATCAAACAAAAAATAATAGCTGTCTGCAGTTGTTTTTTTGTAACTATTTTTTAATGCATGTCCGTTAAAATACCGTCTGAGGCATCAGGCTTATTTCTTGATAGTAACCAGTATCCAAATTGCAAAAGCACCAAAATTATTTATGAACACATCTTTGTACAATGACTCATCGACACACAAAACCAACGCACATCAGCAAATCTAGCCCAAAAAAATACAATTAATCGAAGGTTGTTGACATCTAAAAGGGAAAGTTGTGCTATAATTTTACTATTTCCGCAGAAAAGGGTTTTAAATAGGCATAACTAAAAAAACTACCATCATGTACACGCATATGTAATATCTTCCTGTGGTTCGTCCCTAACATATTTTTGATTGTATGCTGTGCTCCCGACCAGACAGTGTCCCACTTGCTGGAGTGTACGAATTGTCCCAACACCTGCACTCTAAATAAAAGACCTAAAAGACGCCACAGTCGCCGCCAAGAAATTTAATCATGTCGACCGTACCATCGACACGAAAGAAACAAGAACATGTTTTTAAAGATTATCTAGATTTCTAATTAACTTAATTAAAATGTTAATGAATTACAAGGTTTTCAATACATTACATAAAACGGTTATGAAAGCATCAATGTCAAGGATACACACACTACACTGCGATGTGAAACGTCTTAATTTCTTTCGTGTTTATAAATTCTTGTGACAGGGTTACAGAATATCTAGAAACATTGATGGAACCATCAAATGTTAGGCATGCGATTGTCATACATGACCTAAGAAGAGAAAGAAGCCATAGATCAGAAACATGATGAATACGATTAGGTACCGAATATGGTGGATGCTCCATGGTAGCCCGCGAAATTCAAATTTTCTAACGTTTTTTGCAATTTGCAGGCCAGTGCTAGGTTGTATGTTGATTAAAATATTGCTCGCGACTGTAAGACGTATGCAGTTATAGAATTATAATCATCAAAATCATCAATATAACCCTCTAAGCTCATAAAGGTGCAGGAATTACTTTCTCTCAACATACAAGGTAACACTGGCCTGCAAATTGCAATAACGTAAGAAAATTTGAATTTCGCGGGCTGGTTGGAGCATCCACCGATACCACACACCACAAAATACGCAGTATTTAGTTAATAGCACTTAACATACATATACGAAGACAAAGCGCGTAACACGTGGAATCCTTATATTCGCAGTATTTAAAACAGTCTAATCATGTTAACCACCAAGGCAAGGTGAAGGCTATTGTGTTCAACGGCTGCGGCAAGGCGGCTCACTCGTGCAAGCTAACAATGGCTCGCCGAATATGAATAGCCACAATCTTTATTCTGCTACATCTCATATGGTTGTTACAATATTGTAAACAGTTTGTTAAAATGGAAAACAAGCAACATCACTCATCCATCATGATCATTTGTCTTATAACTCTGAAGCTACGAGGAGTTGATTGCTGGGTAATAGCGAATCTATTATAGATATCGAGTGGTGTGTGGTCATGCTCGTAAGCTTGAAAGGCCTACGCCCATTTGTGGGCAATGCCCGGATTACAGAAAGCTGAGGATTAGCGGTGTGGAGAATAGGGAATATGCATGTAATTTTTTCTTCACTTAAATCAATAAAATACAGTATTATAAACCCAAGAAAAGTATTAAAAGTTAAGTTCAACTACTGCTTGTCGCTCAAAAATAATATTACTCTCCTGCAATTTGTCGCGGCCATGATGTGACGTCATTTACCTCAATCTGTCTTGTTTAAATCAATTTTTTTTGGCTTAATTATAGTAATTTTACTAATTGTTTGTGCTTTGTTATCGCAATTTTTGTTCGAATAATCGAACAAAAATTGCGATAACGATATTATAATAAAATCTTGGTGAAACTTTAAGCACTTTTCAAATAAAAGTGTTTTTCTGATACATACATAGACTTTGACGTCACTACCGGCGTTATCGAGGACGACGCGTTTTGACAGTGCGTTCCATTTCACCAAAAACATGCTACATAAAACAGTAAATTGTAAAATAAATGATGTATTACAAACTTAAGTTTTAATCAACATACAAAACCTAGCACTGGCCTGCAAATTGCAAAAAACTTAAGAAAATTTGAATTTCGCGGGCTACCCTGGAGCATCAGCCCTAAGCATACACTGGAAAATATTTAGGATCCAAAAAATCAAAATCAAAATCAAAGCATTTATTTCAAGTAAGCCAGTTACAGGCACTTTTGAATTGTCGAAACAAAGATGAAAATTAAATGTAGCTACAGTCCCAGTCACAAGACATAAAAACTGTGAAAGTACTGTAGTTGCCCATTCCCTAGCGTAGATCTCTATGGAGAAGAACGGGCAAGAAACTCCATGGACACTCTTTTAAATCAGAATATTGTTACAAAATCTTGGTTACATCGTTCATGTTGAGATGGTATATTATGTGAGAACAATGTAGCAAGATGTGCACGTTAAAAGTGTCCACAGCAAAAACACACAAACAAAAAAAATACAATTCAAAATAATTCATTCAAATAAGCCATGGCAACTAAGAGATGACCAGTCACAACTGACAGCGCCCGTTCACGGACATGACGCATGGATCCGCACCATTCAACTCAACCATTTTGAAGGGAACTAAATGATCCGACACATGCGCCACCATCAGCGAGACATTTGAGTGAGCATGACATACTCTAAACCGCCAGGGCACATTCAAGTCAAGAAAAAACGTAGGTTTCCAGTGAATGATAGCTTTCTAGTACATAGTACTCACACAATATGGGCTATGCATTTATATAATACTAAGGAGATTGAATCTATACAATGCAAAGATAGTTGTACAATCTTCAGCAGATCCAACAATACATTTTAATGCTATCAATTTATGCGCCCCTGTCCTTGTGGAGCAGGACCAGCATTGAGCCAAACATTTTTATCAGCGATATAATCGCTCAACTTGTAATATGCTTGCTTACATAGTGTGCGTTTAATGCATGTTTTAAATTTCGTCTCATTCAGTTCAACAATACTTTGTGGAATTTTATTATAGCATCTCAAACAGTACCCCATGAAAGATGAGTCTACTTTAGCGAGTCGGAAACCTGGCTGAACTAGTTGGTCCCTATTTCTAGTACTGTAATTATGTCTGTCACCCCTTTTACCAAAAAGGTGCAGATTTTTTCTGACGTACTTTATGTTTTCGTAGATGTATTGACAATGTACCGTCATGATGCCAATATCCTTAAACAGTTCCCTTAGAGAATCGGGCTTACGAAGATTATATATGGCCCTGATAGCTCTTTTCTGCAGAATAAATATAGACTCAATATCTGCAGCCCGTCCCCACAGTAAAATGCCATAAGACATTATACTATGAAAGTAACTAAAATAAACCAGTCTAGCGGTATCTACATCAGTATACTGACGGATTTTTCTAATGGCATAGGCTGCTGAACTTAGCCGCCCCGCAAGAGAAGTCAAATGAGAACCCCATTGTAGCCTTGAATCAAGCGTAATCCCCAGGAAAACCGTTTTATCTACGAATTCAAGTTTCTCTTTATTCAATATTATATCACAATCACTACTTTTAACATTCGGTAAAGCAAATCTTACGCATTTGGTTTTTTTTTCATTTAATACCAAATTGTTTGCTGTGAACCAATTTTGGACCTGAAGTAGGGCATTATTCACGTCATCTAGATTTCAATCAAAAGTAAGAATATACTGTTACAAAGTGTATAACTTAGCCGAAACAGAGAAAGTGAATGAAACATAAAACGACCATTTACATAGATATCGTTTCGAAATTCTCTGGAGAAATTAATATTATCAGTTAAGTAAACTTCAGAATTGAAGTCACTTTGAACGAACACACCTAATTTTAGAACCACAGGGAATAATCACGTTCTCAATGTTTTACTAGCGTCCGCCCTTTTACACTTCTCATAAAAACAAGATATTGAAGTTCAAAGTATTATTAATTGTTTCCGACAAAGATCATGTAAATAAAAACTGAAGTGTTTTCAATATTGTCGAGCACGGATTGAAGTGATAAACTTGATTCGCAGAAACTGTTGGCACACGTAAACAAACAAATCCACGCCTTAGTAGAAGATTTACACAAACGCGGGGATCTTTCATGTGAAAGTCGGCGTGCGTTCAAGGTTAATAGGCTCGGCGCTCAGCGCTGTCATGCTCATAGGTTACAGGTAGGTTATCCGGTCGATACAAAGGCATGCTGCCGAAGCGCCTAGAATTTATATTCCTTAGCCACTAATTCGAAGGGTGGGTCTACTTTACTACGCATCGCGGTCGAACGATTTTACTGAAACAATACGTAGGTAGTATACAAAATTCATATCCATACAATCATGGACATAAACTCATTTTTTTTCATAAATAGGTTGGCTGGTGGGTGTAGAATATCGTGAGAAAAGTTTTGAGTATGAATGTGGATGAGTATAAGAGTAGAGGAAGACCATAGACACGACACGATGGAAGGACTGTGTGAAGGATGATATGGCAAGAAAGGAGGTGTCTGATGAGATGACGAGTAATAGAGAAGTATGGAAGATGAAGACCCCAAATAAATTGGGATAAGGGCAGGAGGAGGATGGGTGATGGGTGGAATGTACTACTAAGCTTCTAAAGTATCGAAAATAAGTAGCACATGGCTGCATTATTTAATGGCGTTACGTTAAACACGCCAAAAGCCGTTGAAATAACTTTAATAGCTGGTAGGCTTTTATTATTAATTAAAAGCCATTAGGGAAATGGACGGTGGTTATCTGATGAACCTAAACCATTTCCCATAAGGGATTAAATATAGAACAAGTTATATCATCATTGCATGTTCACATTGGGAAAAACAAAACAGTGATTTTTCGTTTTGAACATCGGCATCGTTTAGATAACACGCTGGAACATGATGTATGAGTACAATTAATAGCGCAAGTAACACTCCAGCACCTTCAGTAAATGGAAGTATGCTGTACAAACAGTTTTTCAGTTTTAATGATGTTTGGCTATGAATAAAGCGGTTACAAATGTATCCGTATTCCGTAATTACGCCAAGGACATGTTTTGTTCATGAGTTGTCAGTAAACAGTGGAAAATTGATGATTATTGTATCTGTATCATAACGAATGAAGTTAATTCAGCAGCAGTGAAACGAAAAGGTTAATGACTTTGTTTAAAAGTTTAAACTGGGCCGGACCTGCCGAACATGTATGTCCAAATAAAATTACTTTCATTCTAGATTTTATTGTTAGTCAGACAACGTAGTAAGTGACGTGTGTCTTTCTATTGTGGTTTGTATGAAAGTAACAAACACAGAAGAGCCACATAAAGTCCACGCGTACACCGAATGAAAAATCAATCTCGGGCTAAAACCTGGTGACCTAACCCAGGAGTCTTTTTAGCAGTGTTATTTTAATCTTACTTCTGCTGAGATGGAACTAGATTTCGTCTATAGTTACATACTTTCCCACACTCAAGTAATAAAGCAATAATATGTATTGCTTTATTACTTGAGCAAGAGGTGGTGGTTCGGGTCCTGGACTTGGAAAGTGTACACGCTTGAGTTTAATTTCTGTTTATAGGGTAGGAACTGGCTACTCAGGTCAAAATCAAGTCGCTGTAAATGATATCATAACTCATACATTGACATAATGAGGTTAGACAGGTTCTGCTGTTTCAAGTGATAATGGGTTACCATTATCATGCGACTGTTTTCGAAGGTCCAAGTTCTGCGACAGCAGTACGTGACATACTTTGAATATGCGTACTTTGAACCGTATTTCGGCTTGCTATGGTGACATAGTTATATTGCTCGGAGTGTGATGCCATTTTGGTCACAGCGACTGCATTTGATGGCTTTCTAGGTTGGTGTTGAGAGCTTTCGAGTGCTGCTCTTTTATGTGTGTCTAGCATAGCTATAGTGACCAGCTTATCCGAAATTGACACAGCAGCACAAAGCAGACGTGTAAGAACAGAACTATTGACGACATCGCACGGAGTTCGTTTTGTACGAAATGAGCCTTCTTTTGTGCGTTTTGAATGTGATTTGAGGTCCGTGTTAGTGCGTGCTTGGCCTCTAGTAGCCGCGTCACCGAGGGAAAGGCTCCGAGGCCGTCAAGTCGGCGTGGGCGACGGTGTCCGATCAGGATTCAGGATCGATCTAAATGTCAGTCTTTGTTCCTTATTCAAAACTTAATAGTGATTTACTTTTGTTTTTTCATATGACATAAAGCTATGAATTTATTTTTTATTATCTGAATATAGCTGAGTGAGGACGAGAATTGTGTTGGTTACGAAGTATTATAAAATATGTTAGGATGACTAAGAAGCAGATACTTTGGCGTCAGTTTACTTATAAATATCGTTCTTTGGAAACTAGTTTCAAATAAAGCACATACAACATAATGTTGTGTATAAATTTAACAGGTTAAACAATGATTTGAAACAGTCTAGTTTTCAATAAGCTCATGTTTTAGACCGAAATCTTGTTATTACGCCCAGACACAATTTTTTTTTTTTTTTCAATTTAAATGAGATTAATCGGGTCGTTGCATTATCATGACCTAGCAACAGCTATGCCTATAATTAACAAATGAAGGTTGAATGCTGTTGTTGCCAGGTGAAATACGGATAATAATAATTATTATTAAATCACCGTTTCTGACTACAAATGGCGTACTAAACTAAGCTGCACTTTAAGGGGTCACTGCGAGGATCGACCGGAGGACACGGTGGAGCACACGGTGGAGGTGTGCCCCGCGTGGGCGGAGCATCGCCGTGTCCTCGAAGCGGCGATTGGCGGCGGCGACCTCTCGCGTCCGGCCCTGGTGCAAGCCATGGTCAGGAGCGAGACGGAATGGGATGCCGTCACCTCCTTCTGCGAAGCAGTAATGGAGAAGGAGGTGGCGGAACGTGAGAAGGAGAGAACCTCACAGCGTCCCGGCCGCCGCGGGAGACGCCCCGGGCGCCGGGGGCCACGTGGCCCCCGGCCACCGTAGGCGCGAGCCTGTGGACGGTGGGCTATGGGCTAGCTCGCCGTCCGTCCGTCTCATGACGACAGGCCGTGTCGACGGCGCGTTCGTGTTCCACGCGCGCCTCAAAGAGAGTCAGCAATAGGAAGGGGTCCGCAAGGACCGATGTTTGCCGGGGTTGCGGGACTGTTCGAAAGAGAAACCGTGGCCCCGGAACACAAAGGGCGACGAAGGAACATGGATGGGTTTTAGTCAGTAAAAGTCTGACACCCTCCTGCTCCGCCCAGAGCGGGAGAAGTCATTTGATGAATTCCCATCCGAAAAAAAAAAAAAAAGGGGTACTCTATGGTAGTGTTTACAGAGAGCATGTTATAATAAACTCTTTATTACTAAAGACTAAAGACTACTAGAGACTAAAGATCCCTTTTAAGTTGAGTGGATAGCACATTATGGAATAGGGCTATCATTACTCGTTACAGCCTCCGCTACCCAGCGCAATAGGCATGACGAAAGTATTAAAAAATTGCAAATCTATTTAGTCCGTCAGATAGAGTATTGGAAAATAATGGACACGTATTTTTTGTTTTTGTAAATCAATGACTATTAACAAAGATAAAACGCATCAAAACTCGAGAGTGGGGGCTCGTGACGTCACAACGCACTAAAAATTATACCACGGCGTGACGTATTGAGAATTTTAAAAGCGTCATATCTTCTTCGATTTTGGTTTACGTAACAAAAGAAAAATAACAGGTCAAATATTTTTTGATAACCTAACTGACGGACTAATTAGGTTTATGAATTTCATGATGATGATTCTGCTTTACCATATAGGTATCAAACACATCACCAGAGAAACAAACACTAGTACTTACCTAATTAAATTAAGAGCACTAGATTGCAGTATTTGCAATAGATCATGCAATAAATACGTGAGACTAATTACTGCACTTCGCAATACCTGAGACTCGTAATTCAAGATTCTAGTATGTAATGACATTTTATATACATGTAATACTGTTATTGTATCGTCGCCGAGATCTTTAAATGGTTATTAGCCAGTGCTTTGTCTTATTTTGGCAGCTACGTTCCCGTCTTTAACTTGCGCATATAAAGGGTGTAAAAAACCTCTTAACGAAGCTGAAAGGCCGTCATTGCGATCATTTTTTTGTACTACACCATACCAGAGAACTTTCTAGTTACGGAGATATTGGGGGTCAAAGTTCCAACTTTTTGACATGTTTTTTTTTTACAAGTTTTTTAATGTAAGATTTGGACTTTAAACACCTCCACGACACCGGTACTATTCAATCCATCCATCAGTGCACAGTGCTCAGAGCACAGTGTTTTAAGTGCGTTACCTACATTGAGTTCTACCACAAAACATGATTTTTCACCCCAAAAAAAAGTCGTTTCCCAGCAATATTTTTTGGGTAAAGTTACATATTTTGATGTACAGAATGCTTGGTTGACGGCTTCGTGATGAGGTTCTTTACACCTGTATGTAGTTTGACTGCTGTCAAAAGTGTTTCCAGCAATTTAGTTTGAGGGGGCTTCTTTACATAGTATAATGTTGATCGAAACCTGAACATATCCTCCCCCTGGCTAAGGCCCTGACAATTGTACGACAGTAACAGGAACAAAGCATTGTCAAAGAACGTGCCAAGTAACGTTCATAGATTTCGGCCGAATATTCACACGTGCCTTTTTTCGAGGGCAAATATTTATGTAGGTACTTATTTGTTGTAATACGAATACACGATTTTACGTAGACTAAAGCTTATTAATATTAAATCTACCATGAATCGCATAAAAGTTAAGTAGGCCTAGGTACCTAACGTTCATGGAATAACAGCATTAATTACTTTATTCAGAAAATGTCTAACGAACAATATTCAAATAATTGCATGTACTATGGATAAAACAAAATTAAGAGGTTGAGCATCGTATGAGGCAGAGTGCAGTGGCAATGAACGATCGTCACTCAACCTGAGGACCGGTTTGCTCCCAGCCATACAAACATTCATGCCCAACGATGACTCACTTGTTGTCCGACCTATGTCGACGACTTTGCATGTTCTGGGTTGACGCGACGTTTTTCTAAACAAGATCCGTCTGTTTCAATCTCTGTATAAATAAAATAGGTCTTTATAGGTGAACGCACACTTATCCGCGTCGAAAGAACCGATCGCGCCCAATGAAACATTTTCTCATTCGTATAACGTCATCTATTCGTCCATTTCGATGCGGATAAGTGTGCGAGGTTTTATAGGATTTCATACAAGTAATTCTAAAATTAGATTCTTTCAGCTCTTTCGCTTCCTTCGGCTCTGACTAGTGTGCGTTCACCTGTACTATGAAGTTCCGCCGTTCTACAATACTGGCATTTGAAATGTAGTTTATTTTATGTGTATAGTTGGCAAAGAATTCAAAATTCGAATGAATTAAAAAAAATTGAGATTCTATTTTCAAATTCAGTAATTTGTGTATTTACTATTATTATTATTTACGCTAGAAGTTCTTCGTCATCCACCATACTCACCAGACCGTGCGCCGACAGACTGTTTCTAGAATTTGAACAACTTCTTGGCAGGAAAAAAATAATACCTGAGAGCCAGAGGCAGTACAAACTGCCTTTGAAGAGTTTGTAGCCTCCCATCCACCTGACTTCACCAAGAAGGGCATTGGAAAATTACCACTGCGCTGGCAGAGATGTACCGATCATTGAGCTATTACTACTACGTATAGAGAAGACAGCGCGAACAATATCTGTGCAACAAGCGCGGCAGTGCGGGGCGCGCGGGGGGCGGCTAACCCCGTATATATTTATTATAGATGCTGTGGCGAGCAAGCGACTGAGCCCCCCCGACGACGTTATCACCCTGGGTTCTTACAGATAAACTGCAGCCGTCGACGCGCAGTTGTGGCGTCGACGGCAGCCGTCGACTACAGGAAAGTAGTAAAGACACCAGCACCGTTCGTAGACTATACAAATACCTACAAACCGGCATCATTCCGACCTCGCCGCCGAGGTCCGGCGCGACGTCCCTGTTCAACCCCCCCCCCCCCTAACCCTTGCTTGAGCCAGCCCCCGATGCTAAGCCAGTAGTGTTAAATCAGCTCCTAAATCATTTAACTCAGATCCAGCCTGTCCCCTTGCTGCCCCCCCCCAGCGACGCCCTAAGCCGAGGTTCGTACCCCACAGGGCGCCCTTAGTGCGTGGTCGCTTAGTTTATAGTTATTATGCCCCTGGCTGGAGGCCTTAATTTCAAAGCATCCACAGGATTAGGCCGGTTAAGCAGTAGCCAGTTTCCTTAGACTGAACTGCTCGACGCCATAAACAAAAAGCGGCCAAGAGCGTGTCGGGCCACGCTCAGTGTAGGGTTCCGTAGTTTCCCGTCCGCCACAATAAATAAGTGTTCCCACTTATGAGTTTAAAGGTGGGTATCCATTATGTTCGCGCTCCAGCAGCGCTCCGCGCGAAATTATTTTGTACAACTTTTGTCTTTTTTGTACAAAAACTGTTGTTTCCATCAAGTTCAAAATGATTTTCCTAGAAAGGCCTTATAAAGTTCTACTTTTCAGATTTTTTTCATATTTTCTAAACTTATGGTTCAAAAGTTAGAGGGGGGGGACACATTGTTTTTTACTTTTGGAGCGATTATTTCCGAAATTATTGACATTAACAAAAAATGATTTTAGGAAACCCCTATTCATTTTTAAATACCTTTCCAACAATGTATCACACGTTAGGGTTGAAATTAAAAAAAAAATCACTTCCCACTTTACATATAGGGGGGCTACCCTAATAAAACATTTTTTTTCCAATTTTTATTTTACCACTTTGTCGACGTGATTGATATACATATTGGTACCAAATTTCAGCTTTCTAGTGCTAACGGTCACAGAGATTAAGCGAGGACGGACAGACGGACGGACAGACATGGCGAAACTATAAGGGTTCCTAGTTGACTACGGAACCCTAAAAAGCAAGCGACTGAGTGAACTGCGGCCGCCCGACCGCTGTTGAACGGAGCACATATTTTGTTTGCGCTGTCTTCTCTATACGTAGTAGTCATAGCTCAATGGTATCGATGGCATGGGTGTTTACTTTGATAAATAGAAATTAATATACAAAATGGCAATTACATAGGTAATGACGTAAATATTATACTTGGTACGATTTATGAACAATGGAGTCTTATTTTATGAACTTGACAGAAAATAATAAAATATTGCATTAGCATTGAACAAGTGTAAATAGTATGAAATTGAGAACCATTTTCATTTTATTGTCACTTATTTATATTGTAGTTTAAAGATAAGAGACGACTATTTGGATTAGTTCTTGACTGATTGGCAAGAGAAAACAAAACACGCACGCGGAGAGTTGGAAAGGAATGAGCGAGGCCTTTGCCCAGCACTGGGACAGAATAACCTAATATAAAAAAAGAGACATGTAAGTGGGTTTTTGAATCAAATAGCATTTGAAAGAAAAAATTAACTGTTTAATGTGTTGTGCCCGATTACAAAACACGCATATTAGAAATGAACATAAAGTAATAGTAGTAGCCAACTACATTATATACCCAAGTATTAAAAAAAAAAAACGTTTAACGATATTTGCGTGAATGAAAATAAAAAGTTCCGCGTAGGTATGTGTGTGTAAAACTGTGTACTGTGTAGCGGGCAATGTATGGTACCTAGCCGTATGAATGGTGAGATTACAAAACATATTCTACGGTGTATCGTGGAGCCTCTGAGTGCACAGCTCGCACAGGATCCCTCTTATTATAAAACCATGTTTATGTATACAAGTTGATGAAACAATTTCCCAATATTAAGGCATGAATTTAATGATTTTGTTCGGCATGCTTCGCATTTCAACACACTTTTTAGTTTTTGAAATTCCAATGGCTACAAAAATCCAGCCCTATGTCAGCTAGTAGGTAGGTATTTGCAGAATTTAATCTTTAATTTTTGTGTTTACACGTGCAGTACGCATATTAAAACGGTATTAGGTACTAAACAATAATGTAGGTTGTAAATATTTTAATAACCTGTTAGGTAGGTACATACCTTTACAACTTCTGGTGGAAAACTGTCGTTGTATGCATTCCAAATCTGCAAGAAAGAAAGATTTTATGAAAAAATGGTTCACAAAAAGTACTTGCGTCCCATCCCGCTGCCACTTCAACGGAGCAGATGGGAAGCTTCGTCGTCTCCGGTATCATCGGCGTCGGCGTTTAACGGGAGGATAGCAAAGATCTAGTATAATTCGCATGTGTTTTCTGGGAGGATGGCATGGCACAGAGCAAGTTTTATTTACCCGGTCTTGCGTGGTGATATTTTGTTTTTGGGTCAATAGGTTAACAAATAAAGCCGCTCTGAAACTGACTATTAAAAATACCAAGGGGTTCTCGGCTAAACAGCGCACATTCTAGAAGCACGAGGTACCTATAACTTTACGAGTGTACAATACGTTACATTACAGAGCATACCGTGAATGTTGAGAAAATCGATATTATGAAGTTGTTAGTTTACTCTGATGACGCTAGACTCGCGGACCTGAGTAATCCACACAAGTGCCACTTGTAGGTATCAAGAGTTTGGAGTGCGGTGTGGCAGTGGTATGGTAACACAATATTAGTTTATCGGGATAAGTAGGTACTTGTAGGTATTTTATGCAATATCGCCTACGTGTTTTTCCCGCCTACGGCTAGGTTCCAGCTCCAGACACGCGTGACTCCCGTTACCTATATGAAAACCGACGAAAAATACGTTTATGTTTTTAAACTTTTAGCTGTCTTTTTGTCCTAGTTAGATTTTAGATTCAACTAAATTTTTGCGACGTACCGAAGCGTGAAATATTTCCAAATGGCGCCACCACGTTTTTTTTTATGGTTCATAAATAAAACAAAATTCCATTTTTGAATTTTATTTTCAAATAAAAAATTGAACAAATTCGTAATAAAAAGAAATGGTTTCACCATACCATTTGCCATTAGTCGTATTTTGCCATCGTTGGAAACAAGAGCAGGTAGCAAATACAGAAAAAACACAGCAAGATGTCATGGCACGCGGCACACAAAAACCAGAATGAGATAAGATGATAAAGCGAGCAAGTAAACAAATTTTTACTTGAAGACTTAAGAAAATTAGTACAGAAGGAACAGCACCCGATATTTGCCTCAACAGTTATCAAAGTACAAACAAACACGAATAATATTGTAAACAGACTGTGAAGCTACTGCTACACTAAGTGTTATCGTTTACTTTTAAATGTAGCACATCACTTCTCGATTACAATATCGCACTTCCCAGTACACGAGGAATGATAATTAAACAACATAACACGCCTGTTATGCTTAAGGGTTAGGCAGAGGTGTTACTAATAGTACACCCGCATTTCACGAGTTCTGTTTAAGTCCCATGTACCATCGAGGACACACCCGCCTGATCACCACTAACCTAATTTTTGCTTGCACTTACAACATGGAACGCTCTCTAGCTAGCCCCGCCCCGTTGGCTTTGTATCGAAATAATGAATGAAAAGATACCGATTGGCCGAGTGCACTGACGACGCACGCCAAACGAGAGTTATTGTTATTTTGCGCACCAACGTTGACGCTTTCCTAATAGACCTAAACTTTAAGGGGGCGTGGCTCGGGTCCTCCACATGATTTAAGCGAAAAAAAAATTAACTGATCAGGCGGAAAAGACCACGACTGTACCTATTACATGGGCGAAGAACCTACTGCCATCAAACACAAATACTTATAGACTCCGTCTGTGGTTCGTAATTCTATAGTGACAAAACTCAATAACATTTCGACCGACCCGAGAATCGAAGCAGTCAAGCAATGATAGTAATCCAATGAAAACACAACAGTCAATACGTACGATGCTCTACTATTTTATGATAGGCACGGTTTCTAGAACATTATATGTTTTGACGTCGCGTACGTACACGCCGCAGGTACGCACGACCACCAATCAAGCTATACAAAACCAGTAAATGCGGATCTCTCATTGTACGGGAAATCAATGCAAAGCGAGGCTATGTTGACTGTATAACTGTATTACGGAACTCCGAAGTTTAAAACTCCGATATACGTTTATACTAGAAATGTGTAGCTTGATGTGTCGCCGTGTGAACATCACTTTTTTCAAACCGACCGACACGGGTGAATTGAACAGGGGGTTTAAAACGGCCGCTTTAGCAGAATCAGAATCAGCTATGAATACTGTTCAAAATTTTAAATTCTTAATGTGACGTTTAATAAATAAGTTATGCTTGCTGTAGAATTGACTTTATAACCGTTACCTTAAAGTCCATTTTAAGAATTTTTTTTTTTCTGCTGAAGCGGCCATTTTAGACCCCCAGAGCTGCTGGCCATGGCTTACATTGGTAAATTCTCGAACTAAAAATCAATTATGGTTATGTGTAATTGATTGTTTCAGTTATTTATGATAAGAATTTTCAAGCAAAGTATTTTTCAGCTATTAACTTTTTACCTTTTTGTTTAGAAAATGTTTGATAATGGTCAAGTTTGCAAGGTGATACGATAGATATTTTGGAAACGTCATGCCAATATAACATTTAAACCATTTTACAGTTTTCTATCTTTCTTAAAAACAATACAAATATGTAGTAAGTACTTACACAGTTTGAAACAATATACGATTTATTTACGAAGAAAAGCTAAAATTATTATGTGAGTCATAAATATAGCCCTATATAAAATTTATAAAGCAATTCAAGCTTTCCAAATTCCTAATTCTACTTAATTTGGGTCTAAATATAGTTTCGTCCTCGTTCAGAAGACATGACACAAAAGGCGGTCGACGCGACGTCGACCGGCTATCTTAATCAATAAAATTTTCAGAATGATCATAGCGATGATAAAACCACCACTTTCTCGCCCCACTTGTAACATGGAGATGAAGTTTATGGCTGATGATCACCTAACCTCATCATCTTGCTAGTTTTTAGGGTTCCGTATACAAAGGGTAAAAACGGGACCCTATTACTAAGACTCCACTGTCCGTCTGTCTGTCACCAGGCTGCATCTCATGAACCGAGATAGCTAGACAATTGAAATTTCCACAGATGATGTATTTCTTAAAACAACAACAAACGACTCCCATACAACAACAAACATGATTTTTTTGCCGGTTTTTTCTCGACATTAATAACGGCAACAGGTAGACGCTTGACATATTCACAAAATATTTAGTTGTATATTCACTTTAAAAATAAATAGTTACTTAAATTAAAATAAAATAAATATATAAAGGGGGCTCCCATACAACAACCGTGATTTTTGCCGTTTTCTCTAATGTTGTTTATAGATAATGATACGGAACCCTTCGTGCGCGAATCTGACTCGCTCTTGGCCGGTTTTTAAAGATTTCTGACTCTGAAACCGATAACTAGTCGTAATAAACGTGACTTCATAGATCTGACACGTTGTCTCCGACAACAGGTTCAGACACTTCAAACAATATTAAATTGTTATGCGTTAACGGTATAGGTATTCAAATATTTTTCTTTTATTCTTTTCTGAGACGGTGAAGGAGTCTGGCCTGCCTGGCCCGCAATGGAAGATGACTCAGAGCAGACGTTAACTAGCAGTAAAAGTATGTTATCCTTTTTGTGTTCCACAAATTCATTCTTCATTATTAATAATATTATTTTCTCCTAGAGGGCACTGGCTCGAGTCAGCGATTTCAATTTGAAACCCTTTTCTTGTGTAATAAAGATTATTGTATTATTTGATAGAACATTTCGGTTGGCTGGCTCTCTTCAAAAATGGAATAAAGCTAAGCGCGTTTACCGGATGCAGGTATTCTGGCCGTGAACTTTTAAAAATAAACTTTATACACTGACGTCAATGCGGGGCAGGCGAAAACTAAACTTTATGCAAACCATATTTTATAAACAAATCATGCGAGGCAAGTGGCCTTTTGTAAACAAAAACATGTTTTAAATGTCGCATTAGGATGGCGGCAACGCAAAATTATGGCAGATGACTGCTATAATTATACATAATACATAAAGCATGTGTCAGAAAGCTGTGGTCGTATAATTTAAGTTTTTGGTAGGTATAATATAGACCGTTAAACTGAACAACTTTCTCCACGGTAGGTACCTACTACATGGGACCATTATCGTAATATTTGTAATCGCGAAGAAAAAATATTCAGCTATGTGACGTGTACTGTGTGTTTTTAAACTAGAATCAATCCTATTTCTTAAAACAATTGTCATAAAAATTGCCTTTTGATGACCTAATAGAAATAAATGGTTCGACTTTGAATAAATCGGTTAGAAATCGCAGGGCTGCTTGTTTATATTCAAGGAAATCTGAAGCTTACAAACTAGTTTTTTCTGAGAACGGACCAAATGACATGTAATTTAGTGGCCATTGTTATTTAATGATGACCACCCTAATGGTGACTGACTGTCAGGGACTCAGGCTCAGCTCACTCACAGTCATAAATTATGAAGCACTATAAAGGCTTGTTCACGGTGCCACCCGGCGCTACTGGAATTCGGTTCACTCCGGAGAGTGAACTCGAATATAGGTTGGTCCAGCGCTATTTGACTGGTCTAGAGAAGAAGGACGGCACGTCATGGTTCGCCTACTCGCTGCCGGCGGAGAGAAGCTGCAAGGTGGCCATCAGGGGGCTGCCCGTAGACACCACTCCACAGGAGATCGAGGAGGAGCTCCGCGCGTTGGGATACGAGCCGGAGTACGTTCGCCACATCAAGGCGAGCCAGGGACGACCCGGCTGCGTGTTCCACGCCGTACTCAAGAGGACGCCCGACGTACGCAGGATCTTTGACACCTCCGTGTTTTTATACATGAGAGGTGTCAAGATAGAAGCCTGGCGGGGCAAGCGTGGGCCCGCCCAGTGCCACCGGTGCCAGAAGTGGAGGCACTCTTCACACCACTGCCACCGGCCGCTCGCCTGTGTCCGCTGCGGAGAGGGGCACTCAGCGCGGGACTGCCCCCGCCCACGTGACGCACCAGCTACGTGCGCCAACTGCGGGGGTGAGCATCCCGCCAATAACATTAAGTGCCCTTCTTTCCAGGCAGAGATAAGGGCAAACAGGCGAGCGGGCACAGTCGCCGCCATTACCGCCTCACGCCGACCGGCAACGGTCCCCGAGGGGCCAACAGACGTGGCCACCACAGAGGCCCAAGGTGAGTCGCTGATGGCGGCGGCCAATGGGCCCACCAACAGGGGAGAAGCTCCCCCCTCCTCGAAGCGGCGGAGGGGAAAGAAGAGGAAGCGGAGGGGCAAGGGTAAAGCACCCGCGCCCCCCACCGCACCTGAGGGAGAACAACTGGGCGACCAGCCTCCGACCCTGGAGCGGGCTGTGACTCCGGCTGCAGCTTCAATGCAGCCCGAGACAGAGGAGACCGTTGGGCCGACAGCTGACGCCGGCATGGCGCGGCCCCCGGCCCAACCACAAAAATCCCGTGCCAACAAAGGCACCACCAGCGCCGGCCCAGCTGCCGGCTCGGAAGCCGAAAAGAAAGAGTTCACAGCCCGCGCCATCCAGCTGCTGATGGACCTAATTGGTGCCATCAGGCAGGGTCAGGACGTGGAACTGGTCGTCCTTGACGGCCTAGCTGCATTACTCTCCTTGTACAGTGGATAGACCGTCAAGGATGACTCAGGAGCGTCCGCGACCGGCAATGCATGGTCGCCCCCCCTCCGCCGCCTTCACCACCGGATTGACCCAGGTGAGCTGTTCCTCGTTACACGCAGCTTACCTGCACAATATGACTCTACACACATTACGCACACCCAGCTGCGCGACTTGTTCTAAGTTAATATAGGCAGGGCGCGCAGCTATGACCACCATGCACTCCTCTACAAGCACGTAGACACACGCGGGGACGCGGCCCTCGGGCCAGCGGAAAACGCATACATGGGCGGTGTTACACATACAATACCGCCCACACACACACGTCGTTTCCGCAGCCCGAACCACTGCCGGCTAGCTCTAGTTAGTGGGGCGGGCGGGAATCACACATCCACTGTAGGTGCGCTGTAAGTCGGTGCCTCTGTCGCTGGTTGTCCCTCGCTGGGCCTCCCTCGAGTAACCGGGGGTCTCACCCGGCGGAGACAGACCGCCGGGGCACTGTGAAGAAAGCAGCGCTGTGGCGCGCCTACAGGACACATACAGCAGCCACACACATGGGCACATAATGCGCCCAACCAACCACTGGACAATGAGTCCAACACAAGGACGGGTCCGTATTAACGGACCGAGGTATAGCCGCCGCGGTCAGAGGGCATAGCCCTGATACCGCCTGCCGCGCCCCCTGGCGGGGGCGCAGCGAATTCCAATTGTAGACCCGGCGCTAGTCCGGGTTCATCTTCGTGTCGTGCCCGGTTTACCAGTGCCTAGGCCCGGCGCTCGGTCGAGTGTGACAATCTATGATCGCTTGTTCACGAGATCGCATCTTTACCGGGTATAGTAGTAACCCGGTGCCGGGTCCGGCTAAGAACCGGTCGTGAATGAACAAGCGCCCTCACGAGTAATCTGAATATAGAATGTTTTTGCAATAGTAGATCCATATAGAAAATTCTGGGTATTTTCTGTGTCAAGCTGGCATATAAACAGAACGCCTGTTTTCCGTTTCACGTCCTAATTAGTTGCAAATGCAGTTAACCGAGCGGTCGAGTCCGTAGAGTGAGCAATAAGGTCACTGTTAAAACACTGCAATGCTCTATGTTCAGAAACTTAATAATGAATTCCAACAAAAAATAACGTTCCTTTGTCAAGGATTGCAGGAAGCAAACAAAAGGTTCAATGGAAGAAGTAAACATCCAAAAAATGTAGCTCCAAGTGGTCCTTTCGTTAAAGACCGTAATTAGAATGCTCGTCGTGATCCTAGTCCGTGGTGCACTTTCTACGTCGAACAATAGGAAGGCGGACTGTTTTCAAAAATGGTTCTTGTCTCTCATCTAATAAGATTCAATACACTCTGTAGTAGCTTGAAAATGAAAAGATAAGGTCGAGTCAAACAAAGAATGACTAAACTATGGTGTGGAGCTGCTGGTTGAGTATAGACATAGTGTCTATTATGTACATAAAATACCTATTCTTTATTAACTAATAAATAAGGCCAGATACATTACCTACATAAAAATGAAAGACAAAAATCACAGAGATTTCGTAGCAATATTTTAAAGTAGTTCAAAGGGCAATTACACATTGATACATAATTTAACAGGCCATTCGAGGCCAGTGGAGTCTGAACTCTGATCGTTTATCAGTGCCGTTAGTAAGAATGACCTCGCCATATCGTCGCAATGCGCAGCTGTGCCGTACCAGAATCTACCTACTTACTGCTATACGTATAAGGTTGATTTTGATTTCGATAGTTTGGAAGCTTGTGCCATAACTTGGTAAAATGAGATAACTGTTCTAAACTTTTTTAGATTTAGAAAAAATCTCCAAAGTTAAATCTCTTGCTCGGTCTCGCTTCTTGTATATTCATCTGATAATGCATGCTTCGCATTTTCCCTATAGGTATGTTGGGGTCGGCATCCAGTCTTATCGGATGCAGCTGGATACTAGTATTTTACATGGAGCGACTGTCTATTTGACCTCCATAACCCAGTTAGTACTGGGTAGTACGATACCCCTTGGCAAGGCTGGTTGTCAAGACTTTCGGATCACTTTATACTGTGTCACTGACTACCTCTAACGACTGTCAAAGATCTACAAATGACAGCCGGGACGAACAGCTTTACGTGCTTTCGAGGCACGGAGGAAACTCGGTATGTAATGGGGTCACCCACCCCCGGACTAACCTAGGCAAGCACGGCTTAACCTGAAGATTGACCCGATCGGCTGTCATTATTTAGCCACAAGCTCTCCCGCACTCGTTTCTTGTATGTAATATTTAATCAATAACTAATTTACCAACTTGAACTTAATTAGAATCGCTCATTCACTGACAGATTCGCATGGGGAAATCCCGTCTGGCACAAACACACAGCTTGTCGTATTATTGTGAACATAATTATTAATGTAGCCACTATCCTATGTTCACGAGGTACATAGCAGTGGCGAGGGGTTCATACAACTCAAAACCTACCGGCTTCCCTTCGGAACAACCACTGTACTGGAGTTTACTATTGCCAAAAGTAAAACAATGTAAGTAATTCAGTTAGGACGTGATTGCCCAAACATGACTAAAACTACAAATGGTTCGATGTATGGTTTTTTCGAACTTTATTAAAATATGCACCGGACCGGGCTTACCTGTTACAAAAATGTACCCTTCGCTACTGGTACATAGCAAAATGTGAGAATACAACATTAATTATAATTAAATTGCTAACCATTTCGTCATTATACACACATCAAAAATGTCTAGGGATCAAGCATTTTTATGCGGATTTCTTGAGATTGAGATGTGGCTTTGTAATAAATTTATGATTTTATAAATTTATATGGATCCTTTTTGGTGCATTTCATAATTTGAATCAGGAACTCTCAATCAAATTCGAGTAAAAGATGAAAATAAGCTGTCAATATTTTCCCTATAAAAACATACAACGCATTGAAGACATTATTAGTGCTACTGTTTCCCTACTACTGATTAAAACCAACGTTATTATGGAGCGGCGACGTCATTTAAGCAGGGAAGAAATGCTCAGAGCCGTGGGAATGATAGAAGCTGGTTCCCGGCAACGTACTGTAGCTTTAGCTCTGAATACAAGTCAGAGTGTTATCAGTCGACTTTGGACACGTTACCGAAGCACTGGTACCGTGGCTGAGCGCCATGGAGGACGGTATCGCTGCACCACACGGAGACAAGACCGATACATTCAAATCTTAACTCGAAGAGCTCCAACAATAACCGCCATGATGTTAGCCGTGAGGCTTCATCACTCTTCAGGGAACTTAATTAGCGACCAAACAGTCAGAAACCGCTTGCATGAAGTGAACCTTCATTCCCGAAGACCGCTACGGGTACCACCTATAGCAATGCACAATCGTAGGATTCGATATCAATGGGCTCTTGAACACAGAAATTGGGCAGAAGAACAATGGCGTTTCGTGTGCTTTTCTGATGAGTCTCGTTTTGGTATGAGACCGGATACAAGACGTATACGACACTGGAGAACCCCTGGACGCCAACAGCGATTAAAATCCTGCCAGGAAGTCCATCCTTATAGTGGTGGAACCATCATGGTATGGGCGGGTATTTGGATCGGCGGAAGAACTGAGTTGATTTGGATCAGAGGCAACCTCAACGCTCAAATTTATGCTGAGACGATTGTATCAGACGTCATCGTTCCTCTACAAGTGCAAATCGGTCCCTTATTTCAGTTAATGCATGATAATGCACGACCGCACACCGCAAGAGTTGTAAGACAGACTCTCGCCGCAGCTAACATCAATGTCCTGCCCTGGCCTGCTCAGTCGCCAGACTTGAACCCGATTGAGCATGCATGGGATATGCTACAGAGAAGAGCTCTGCCGAATATGGAGGGTATCCAGTCGCAAGAAGACCTTTTTTTGTTGTTGCAACGAACATGGGCGGCCATTCCACAGCGTGATTTGGATGAACTCATTTTGAGTATGCCAAACCGATGTTCTTGTGTTGTTAGTGTTCGCGGTAGAAACACGGATTATTAATTGTTTAAGTTACCCAATAAAATTTTAAAGAAAACTGTTATTTCAGTCTTTTTTTCGAACTTTAATGTTAGTGGTTCAAATGTCAAAAATCCCTTTATTAGGAAAATGGCAAATTTCTTTATTAATGCAAAGGTGACTTGGTTTATCGTTACTGTGACAAACGAAAACACTTTATTTGATGAATCCTTAAAGAAAATTTTAATTAATATCAATCAGGAGAAAAGTTATTGCAAAAATATATGTTGATCCCTAGATACTTTTGATGTGTGTAGTTTGTATGTTTAATTTACTATTATTTATTATTGCCACACGGAAATCGATAAGCTATAAACCTGCAAGGCCAACTGGCCAACATCTCGCCTAGTTTGATACACTCGTAGATCGTAATCGTAACAACCAATAATTGTGTGTTGAATTTATTATCTTGTTACATATTCTTGCTGCTTTTCTTTTTAATTGTTATTCATGAAAGTAGGTAGTTACTTAATAGGTTTACGTCATTCATGTTGCTCATGACGTCATGAACTAAAGGACTATAGCAAGCATTATATACAATTGAAGCTAAAGTGAGCAATAATTTTGCCGTCCTTGGCTGCTATCCAATTCTTAATGATATAGGTATTACAGCAACCTTATGCTTTCAGAAGTTTCACCCAAAACTTATAAAGTGGTTGTTCGATGCGGCCCTGCGGGTGTGGCTGTGGCGTTGCCGACATGTTGCCTCTATCCCCGCTCATACGCATAGCAGCGCCGACGACCTTCCAAGGTCGTCACTCACCCTCTACTAATCTGGCAGTTTCGTGATAGCTTCACTTCATTTTATTAAAAAGCTTGCGATTTTTTATGCGCTATGCTTTCTGTTTATTAATTTACAAGATTCTGCGGATTCAGGCTACTTCAAATCAAATGTAACTGAAATCACCATTAAAATAGCTTAGTAGCTTCTAGGTGCCCGTTTTTTTTTTGCAAATAAGTTTATAATGTAAGTAGCTACCAGATTACGAATACTTTATCGAAGATTTATAATTATACTAATACCTAAAGTAGGTGATGATTGTAAGATGTAGGGGGGTAATCTTCGCAAAAAAAATTGTTTCACTAATGGGAAGTCCCCGTGAAATAGTTTTCGATCAAAACGCGAGGTAAGCCGCGGGAAAATGCTAGTTTAATTGATCTGGCCTAGATCTAACCAGATCTGAGTCAAAAGTAAGTTACTCCTATTTCACAATGACTAATTTTAGTAAGCTGTGCGTTAGCAAAATTAGTCATTGAAGGTCATTGTGATAGGAGTACATAACTTACTTTATGCAAAAAAAAAACAGTTGTTATGAATCGCACGGCAGCACCTTCACAGGTTTAAAATGTCCGGTTTAGCAGAATCATAATAGGATAATAATAAAATTGTTAAAAATGGCCATAGACGCGCTCCACGAGAGGGTTGTATTGTATTGATGATTTTAATTCTGTAACTACATACGTGTTACACCCCCGAATTATATTTTAATAGGCATACAACCTAGTAATTGACCTGCAACTGCAAATTACAAAAAAACGTAAGAAAATTTGAATTTCGCGGGCTACCTTAGAGCTTTCCACCTTAAGGTGGATGCTCCAGGATAGCCCGCGAAATTCAAATTTCCCCTCGTTTTTTGCCATTTGCAGGCGAGTGCTAGGTTGTATGTTGGTTAAAATATTGTTCGCGACTGTAAGACGTATGTAGTTACAGAATTATAATCATCAAAATCATCAATACAACCCTCCATGTTCATAAGGGCCGAGGAACGACTTTTTCAAGGTCAAACTCACTGCTCGACCTTTATGAACTTGGAGGGTTGTATTGATGATTATAATTCTGTAAGAACCTTAACATGGAGCCTTAACATCATGAATTTTCACTTTGTGACCATAACCATTCATACTATGTATTATGATTCTGCTAAAGCGGCCGGCCCTCAGGTGCCGAGCGACCTATAGTGATTACTAATGTACGTCCCAAGATTACAGTTTATCGATTTTTATGTTGTTGATGTCTCTATCATGTAGTAAAACAATGGTGTGTAGAGGACAATGAAGGTAACACAAACGTTGTCAAACAGTAGCTAGTAACGGTGCCTGCTTTTGTTCCACCAATTGTGTTTGCAACTGTTCATATGAATGGCAAGTCTAGTTTCTCTGTTCCTGATAACACAGTCGTATCGTATTGTACGATGTTTTGTTATTTCTAGATACTTATGAACGCTTTCATTAACAGTGACGAATGTGACGATCGACAAAAGTCAAGAAAAATAAAATAAAAAACGATTTTATTTTTATAGTGTCATGATCCATGCGAGTTTAAATTGATAGAAGCAGCATAATGCAGTGAGTGGACTGTCATTGAAATAAATCACACAAAGTGTATTTTATCTTCGTTAACACTTGCAAACGTTTATCTTATTGAAGGTAATGGAGTGCCCTTTCTGTATTGTCTGCGTTTTATACTGAGTGTACAAGTACGTATATCCGTAGTATTGTAGAATCTACAGGATAAAGGTCATGGCACAGTATACCGGCACCGCAACTGCACAGCTGCAGCACGGGGTGGTGCGTCGCGTACTCGCGTCGTCGCCTCGAATTTAATATACAGGGTGTAAAAGACCTCATCACGAAGCCGTCAACCAAGCATTCTGTACATCAAACTAAGTAATTTTACGCAAAAATTATTGCTGGGAAACGACTTTTTGGGGTGAAAAATTATGTTTTGTGATAGAACTCAATGTAACGCACTCGAAACGACGATGGTCTTCATTCGACCTCGCCGGCTTTACTTTCATGCGGTACTTGAGTCATGCCTGGCCTATGACATTTCTCATTGTAATGTAGGTAGTATTTTAAGTTACATAAAATGTATTTCCCTATTCTTTTGAAAACAATACTTGTTCTCTCAAGTTTGAAAATTTGATCGTTCACTACTTTTTTTGGCATGGGTAAATCCTCATGGTCCGTATCCACCAAGCGGAAAAATCCTCGCGAACTTTTTTGATGTCGCTGAATTATTAGGACTGTATCATAAGCCGTAAGCGTATCAACTAGGCGCTCGCGCAATCTCAAAATGTCTGCGTCGAGTTTGGAAACTGAACGTCAGTCTGGGGAGTCGGGGAGAACGGAGGGTTATGTCGGAATCGGAATCTTGCCGACTAAAAGCCGACTCTTCCTAATTTTAACAAAATATATCAATTCAGACGTTCTTAAGAGCATGAAAGGATTAAAAAAGACTTAGTAAGTACAAACAAATGTATATTAGTAGTAGTGACGTTGCGGCTGCGCTTGCGCAACTCGATTGCGCCAGGGCACCGCTCCGGCTACGGGCCTCGGGGCTCTAGCTGTTACTGCGAACATAGAGAAACGGTACCTACTTTACAATCTGTGATTGAACTCTAGCGAAGTATCCACTTTTGTCAACGAGAGAGAACTAAGATAGCTCTGCCCTGGCAATAAAAATCAAATAATTACGCATTTAATGGCAATTTTACTACCTAGATAAGTAGTAATTTACTCGATGTAAACATAACATCTAAAGACTAACCTCTTAATCAGTGCTTCCTACCTACTACAATGACTTAACGCGTGGTCAAGGTTCCGCGGTACGGTCGGTCCATAGATTCAAGGTCGCTCAGCGAACTATATGGAACGGACTGTGCTTGGAATCTGTCTGAGGGATCAAGATCTGAAGAATCCAGAACGTCGTTTTACAGCAGAGAAACCCAAAGTTGTCGAAATAGTTCACAGAATACGTAAACTGAAGTGGTAATAGGCCGGCCATATTAACAGTAGAACCGATGACCGTTGGGGTAGACGTATTCTTGAGTGGAGACCGCGTATCGAAGCGTAAAGACGCCCTCGGGCTAGGTCGAGTGACAATCTTCGCAGGGTGGCTGGTAGCAGCTGGGTGACAGTTGCCAAGATCAGAGTAGAATTGCGTGCAATAGGGGCTATCGCGCATGAATTCGCCGCTAGAGGCGTTCGTGTAGACTAAGGTCTTCCCAAATGTCAGATTTCGTACAGTGTTCGCGCGTTGCGTGCTTTTTTATCACGTATTTAAACTAATACTCAAGATTGTGTTCTAGACTGAGCCATTCCTGATTAATTATGACTTGAAGATTTTAAGAAGCAACTTAGAATCTTGTTTGTTAGTATTTGGAGGTAGAATGATTTTTAAATGTTTCATACTTACTAATTTTAGGGCGAATATTGTAAATATGTATCTGAAGTTTACACTATGTTGTTATAAGAAATAAAATAAACTTTCTATGACGTTATTGTTACTTTAGAATTATTGACAAGACCTTACTCGACAGTGGCGCCATCTGGTGAGCTCAAAAACGATAGCCCCCATTGGAGAATCCTAGGTCCAGCAGTGATAATGATCGGATGGATGATGATGGCACACCAAAAATTCAAAACACATTACTTTGTATTGGCTGCAAATAAACAACCACTAAAATGACGTGTTGAGTTATATAATTGTTATGGACCAGGTGATTAATGCGGGCATTATACATAATGTACGAGCATTATGAATAATGTCTAGCTCTATCGGGCTAAGTGATTAATACTATCTTAACTTCATTATTTATCACATTGCACGGTCATTATTATATTGCTACATGATAATTGGGCAATTTGATAATAAAGCTAAATTTGACGCGGTGTGAGGGAGTCTGATTATTTAAATAGTTTAATATTTAGTTTATTTTAAGGGGCTCCCCCATGTACACTAGCGCCACTTTAGTAAAAAAAACAGAACTCGTTAAATACACAATTAATATAAAATCTGATTGACAAAATCAATGCTTTAGAGTTCTAGATTATTGACGTCTATTTCATTCATTAAAATATACTTTACTGTAGTTACAGTTAGAAAAATTGCTAAAAAGGCCGTTTTTTTCCATTTTGTATCTGTAACGACAGCGAGCTATGTTTTAATGAGTTAAGCAGACGTAAATAATTTAGAAGACCAAAATATTGATTTTGTCAATCAGATTTTATATTAATTGTGTATTTAACGAGTTCTGATTATTTTGTATCTGTAACGACAGCGAGCTATGTTTTAATGAATTAAGCAGACGTAAATAATTTAGAAGACCAAAATATTGATTTTGTCAATCAGATTTTATATTAATTGTGTATTTAACGAGTTCTGATTTTTTTACTAAAGTGGCGCTAGTGTGCATGGGGGATCCCCTTAAGTTAAATGACAATAACAATAAAAAAATAGTAATTAAATATGTTTGTATTACTCTGCCCAAAAGGTGATGGACAATATGTATAATGCCGGGTCAATTTGATTATTTGAATAATTCTCATCAAGTTGCACTCTCATATTAGGCATTTTTCATAATGACCGGGCATTATGTATAATGCCTAATGTATCACTTGGTCCATAACATAATAAAATCAAGAAGTGTCGTAGGGTCACCATTTTAAGCCGGGTACAGACTGCTGCAACGTAACATGCAATGAAAGAATTTGCCGTCCACATTGTCGCAACGTATCATGCTATGAAACAGAATTCCCATAGTGTGGACGCCTTGCGCGCACGAATCGCGCGCGAACAGAGCATTACAACTCGTGCGCGCCGCGATCCGCCGTTTGTCGGTTTTTTCGACGAACATTAAAGGGGCGCTCAGTCGGCAGTGTGTGAGTGTGCACGGAGCGCCAGTGTGGACGGGTTGCGTGTGTCTGTACGGCGTAACGCGCGCGAACAATGGAGGAAAAAGACGAAACTACATTTTGAATCATGGAGTGAAGAAAAAGTAATGCAGTTAATTAAGGCGTACAGAACAAGAGAAATTTTGTGGAATCCACAAAATGAATATTTTTACAAAAAACTTGCATGTTACGTTGCAGCAGTCTGTACCCGGCTTTACAATGAATTCATACATCTCTGCCACAAACAACGTGATGATGCGCGTCTTGCTAAATAAGTGAATTAACACGAATTAGTTCATCATCTGGGTCAAGATTACACAGTGCGTGCTAATATCAGCATGTGCGAGTAAACAAATCATAAACACATAAATAAAATGTAATAATTATTGTATTGTATTACGGGCTGGTGTCCGCAACTCCACGTCAAAGCGCGTATTTTGCGTATGGGCTATAATCCACCACGCGGGCCCAGTTATTACTTATAATAAACAACTATTAAAAATTAACCTTGTGGTTAGAACTGTTCCTCCCTGTCAATGCTTAGCTAATAATTCTAGCTGAGCAAAGAGCAAATTTCGTAAATATTTATCGGTCTATTGTCTTAATTTTAAACTTTTTGAGTAGTTCGATTACTCTATTCGACGTTACCTCAGCCTTATAGATATGGAGAACTACGTGGATGCGGGACTACGTGTATGCGGGACTACGTGTATGCGGGACTACGTGTATGCGGGACTACGTGTATGCGGGACTACGTGTATGCGGGACTACGTGTATGCGGGACTTTTTTAAGCAGAATTGAATATAGAACAAAGGGTCTTGGTCAAAATGGACGTAAGTCTGTTGAAATATTATAAGTCATCTCCAATCATTGCTCGTGATAAGTTCTCCAATTTATTATAGTATAGTAAGTCACCGGAGACCAGAGCTAATGCCAATTGAAAATGCTGTGATGCCCTTTAGCCCTTAGTCCCCATATTCCTTTGTTGCAGGATAAATTGAAATATTCGCAAAGAAATGGTTTTTTTCGGCGTCTTCATGAACTTTTATATAGCATTAAACAATTACTATCGTAATAAACATAATCCGATAAAATCTTCATAAGGATTTTGAGATTTATAAGAGTGAAGATTTGTCTTCAATTGTTATTTTTCTGAGCTGTATCACTGTATGGTGTGCCTCGTTTGCTTATTTTTAATATCAGCATCATGCTTTAACTAACTATTAGTTTACATTTTATGCAACAGGCCTTTAGTTACTAATAGGCCTGTTGCATAAAATTTAAAAGAGTATTTAAGCAGTGGTGGGTCGTTTGGCAAGTGGTGCACATTTCTGCGCCAGCGCCGACGTCGACTCGACACGGAAGCGCATACTGACCTAGTATACTTCACTGCTTGGCTTGCAATGCAAATGTATCGTTAAACACCCCCCAATTTAATCGACGTTTGAGATTAAAATTCCAAATAGCCGATTTACACGAGTGACAGATCCAAGGAGTGCACATGTAGATCGTAGTCACAGTAGGTATAAATATGGAGTCTATGAATTTAGTGAAGGTGAATGTTCTGAATAATTAGTAACTGGAGACTTAGCGTAGATCGCAAAAAATATTGCAATGCCAACGCTTTTTTTGGAATGAATATGTTATTTAAAATTTTCAAAGACTGAAACGCTCATTGAGCGCAATCCAATAAGCGACAACAGCTCCGTGTTGTTGGCATTTTCAAAACATCCACAACGCGAAATTCGCATTCTGCCTGGCAAACACGGAACGACCACAAAGCGATAATAAGCGTCGTGGCTCTTTTGATTTTCGACCACCGTAACGCGTTCTGACAATAACAAAAAAGACACGACGCATTCTGAGCCTTTTCTGTGCAGCGGATCCACGCCCCGATGCGATAGAAAGATTGTACGGAGCTTGAAGATGTTGCTGCTTGCATCGATCCACTCGAAAATATTATGAGTGCGCATGCCGTTGAAGTCAAATCATCATCTGCCTAGCCTTTTCCCAACTATGTTGGGGTCGGCTTCCAGTCTAACCGGATGCAGTTGAATACCTGTATTTTACATGGAGCGACTGTCTATCTGACCTCCACAAGTCCACAACCCAGTTGGTACTGGGTAATACGATACCCCTTTGTAAGACTGGTAGTTAGACTTTTTAAGTCACTGACTACCTGTAACGACTGCCAAAGATCTGCAAATGACAGCCAGCACCAACGGCTTAAAGTGCTTTCCGAGGCACGGAGGAAACCCGATAAGTAATCACCCATCCACAGAGCAACCTAGGCAAGCACGGTTTAACCTAAAGATCGACCCGAGCGGCTGTTATTATTTAGCCACGGGCTCCTCTGGATGCCGCTGAAATCAAACTCGCCAAAAATTCTTGCTATTTCAACAAGCGGCGTGTGAGAAAGTGACATGCACATTGTATATTAATCTTGCCGGATTTTTTTAGCAGTCCTTCGGGAAAAAGACAGTTAAAAAAACTTTAATCTTTGTACTTAAAATAAAGATTTTGAACTTATTGATGAACTATGCTTATTGGTAAACTATTTTGGGTTTTTCATAATTCGAACGCAATTAATTTAAGCCCAAAGTTGCGTTATTATTGTTGTGAAAAAATAAGGCTTTCGATTTTCATAGGTCCAAACCGTTCAAACTAATCCTATTTTTATTGGTGTTCAACATCAGATAGTGAGGTTATCGGCTTTCTCCGTTGGTATCGGAGAAATGAGAATAATCGGTTAGCGCAGCTATAAAGACAAATAGTGGAACTACATTAGATAATTCTTCAAAAGTCAACTGACGACGTGAAAATGTGGAAAATAGTTTTGACGAGGTATGGCACTTAGTAGTAGAGATGTTTTTATCTATTTTTGGGACTACCCAAACGGGAACATGCTTTCATTTTCTCCGTATTGTTATAACGTAGTAGTTTTAACTTAGTAGTTATAACAATACGGAGAAACGAAAGCAGGTTCCTGGTTGCAAATATAACTACCTGATATATTTTACCTACTCCGATGACTAGAATAATAATACTCATAATAATTTTATAATCATGGGGGCAAAAATCCTAAAACTTTTCATATCGCAGGGGCATGTCCATATTACCATATAATACATCTCGGATTGACTGTTAATATACCTATCATTGGTCCATAATCTACGCAACAGTTTAATATTTATTATAACTTTGGAAACAAGTACAAACTAATAGTTTTACTTAAAACGGTTGACATAAGGTTTAGTTACAATTGATAGTCAATACATACTTAAACTAATATTTTATAAAGTTTACATGTAGGAGACAATCAATCCACAAAACTACTCATCCAATTTAAAAAAATCTTCCATTGGTGGAAACCTACACTGACGTGCTATTTTTTTTCCAAATCCAAATCAAACAGTTTATTTGTGATACAGAAGTTACAATATAGGTCTTACAATATACAGTGAGTTCATGTTGTGATCAGCCTCATGGTCATACAAATTTATAAAAAATTATAATAATTAAACAATTATTAATACAGTTTACAATGCGCTCAGTCAGACATTAACACTTTATTTAAAGCAGTAAAGGGAAAAGAAATAGTAAAATCATTTAAAGTCTAAAAATTCCTTTACTGAGTAAAATGAGTGTTCGATAAAAATTTAAATAATTATTTTTTTAATTTAAGGATATTATTGCAGTCTCTAATGTCCTTGGGAATTTTATTTTATATTTTAGGCACCTTGACAAATGTACTTTTCCCTTATAGAGTAGTTTTATAATGCGCACTTAGTTTTGTAAATATACTAGTTCTGTTGCGTGATCTCGTCTCTATTTCAAAATGTATGTTTAGTTTCTTTTGATAAAAGGGCCATTTCAAAGATATAGAGTGAGTGGTACTGTAAGTATTTTTAGTTTTGTAAAAGATCTAGCTGTACTGTGCTTTGTAGCTCTCAGTTTTTTGTAGGCCGCCTATTAATAATATATATTTCTCGATGCAAACAAAGTCGCAGGCAAAATCTAGTGATTTGTGATACCTGAAAATAGTGTGGTATCATTGTTATTAACTGGCATGTTTCTGGTGGTAATTCAGGAATCTTTTTATATTATATAGTCTCCTAACAAAATTGATGTGAAGTGAAAATTGATCATTAGGAAAACTAGACTTTCAGGTAGTTTTCCATTTCTAAATATACAAAAATCACAATATTTATTTCTAATATACTTTTTTTTTTTCAGTTATCGGTATCTGATTTACTCTAAATATGGTTGAGATATTCTCATTCTGAATTGGGTTGAGTGGTATTCAGCTGCATCCAGTTAGACTGGAAGTCGACCCCAACAAAGTTGAGATAAGGCAAGGCAGATGATGATATTCACATTCTGAATACAATAAAAGATTTCTTAGGAACCTTACTGATTATTTATGATAGAATTTGTTGGTTCCATTACTATTTTAATCATTGTCAAATTGAAAATTACTGCTTGTGTTGATATATTTTGAAAAAGTTAACAACCTTTTTATCCACTTACTAACAAATTATTTGTTGTGATACTAAATATCCTGCCAACTACCTGTACCATGATACCTTTTGAAGGTACTGTTCTGAGCAGACTATTATGCTCAGAACAGTAGCTTCAAAAGTTATTTTGTTTGTTACAGGAAATTAAAGGAAAGAATAAATATTATCTAGGGTTTAAAACACATAAACTGTAAATATGGGGTATATTTTATATCATAACAAAATTATGGCTTGCAAAGGGTTCACTCAAAGATGAGGGTACTTACTTACACCATTAGGTATATTGTGGATAACATAACAGCTGAATCTTTGAAGCTCTAGTTGTCCAATTGAACAAATTTCTACATGCGAGCTAAATGCTAGTTGTCTGGTCTGGCACACTTAAATAATATTAAATAAATATTTGCTGACTATCAAGTACCAATTAGCAAACATGTGTTATTTTTTCGCAAATAAACTCACTTCACCACAAACGCAACGTAAGGAGCCAAAATAAAAACTCCGCAAGAAATGACAACACACCATTGTTGAAAACCCCCAGTAATTGTGAACCTAGTCGAAGTCAAGAGCCATTGAAAAATATCTAATCACAAGTTGATATTTCACATGGGTAACGTGGCTATTTAGGCTCACATTCAATCGTTTCATAATTTTCAGCGTGCATTTTAAAATGCTAACATTGGATCACTATTAATAGCATCAAAACGTTGCATCAAGAAAGCTATTTTTCACTGGAAAAAAATCGAGTACGCGTTGGATAATTCTCACGACGATTGTGCTAGAATCACAGTAAGAAACATTAGATACCATCTCAAATTTTCTACTTACGTTCTACAATGTATAGCTATGGTTTTGGTGAATTTTCACGGGTAAAACACGACGATTTCCGTTTATCCTTTGTGAAAGGAGTCCGTCGAACGCACAATATTTTCTTTAGCACTATTTTTGGATCGGGGTGAACACTAATCACACAATTTAGCAGTGAAGAAAAACAATATCGGTTGCACTGGTCATTAACACAAACTAACAAAATAAGTGTACTTCAAGTTAAATCGACGTACACAACTCACGCACGAAATCGAACACGAATTCTCACTGGTTAACGTTAGCTAGTTTGGCGTGACATGAAGTTGGCAGCAACCAAAACATCATCATAAAAACAGCTGTTTAACAATCTCAGCGACATCTACATTCAATATTTTGACTTTTAAATATCTCACAATAATGGCAACAGATGTCACTCTTCAAGTTCCTTTGGCAGTGGAAGTCGTACTACACTTTTCTAAGAGATGGCAGTTTTTTGGAAAGAGTGTAAAATTAATAATTATTTTCGCATAATTAAGTTGCTAACCCAGGAATGATAAATTGTTGGTTATTTTGTTTTATTCGATGACCTGCTATTTTTTTAAGTATTTCGTTGTAACGTTACGTTATAATTTAAATAAAATACTCCATATTAATCAAAATTAAGTCAATAAAGATTTTATTCTCTAAAATTATATTTAGTTTCTATCGTCGCAATCAAATACTTTACAAAAATCAAGTGCAAAACTGGGCCCCTCCGGGATTTGAACCCGGGACCTCCTGCACCCAAAGCAGGAATCATACCCCTAGACCAAGAGGCCGCATATACACAATGTTGAAAATACAATATATAGCATAGATGGAGTTAATTCCTTCTCTCATCTTTTGTGGGTTAAACAAAATAAATCTGAGCTGAAAATGTACTCACCATTTTGATTCGTTTTGCATAGTACACATGTTAATGGAAGACAGCTATTGTAGTTCATGTCCTCGAAGTAAACCTCAGTTTTATGCTTTATTACTTTAAATAATCGAAGAACACTTGTTAGTTTAGAAGTAGGTAGCTTTGTTTTTTTAAATATCAATGTAGGTAACTGATCTATGATACAATTTCTATTTTTATACGTTTTCCTTCGTTGATTTATTCATGAGACAGCTGACAGCCATGAATCGATATGCGGTTCACGCAGCGCCATCCATTGCATGTTAAACGTACCGACTTGAGTCATCCATTGCTGCCATAGGAACAAGCCACAACGTAATGTTGAGTCACGGAGAACGTTTAGTGCCTAGGGTCTACGTTATGTAAGTACCTAATAGCGAAGTTAGTTCATTCAGAAACGGACAGGTGGCATTTGGAATTCTGATGAAGTGATGAGTACCTTCAGACAGGAATAACTACTTGTTTGTACTTGTTTGTAGGCAGTATAATTATTATTCCAAACATGTTTATGGACTGGTGTGTATGGAAAGCCCGTCTAAAGTCGAGCAAACTTTTCACTGTTTCAAAATGCAATTGTATTTGCGTCCGATTCTCAAACAAATATTGTTTGTTATTTTGGTTAGAGCAATAAGAAAAACAAATGTATTTTGACTCTAAGTAAAAAAATAACAATTGTATTTTGAATCTTACCCCTATCTAGCTCCATGTAAAAAAATCCAGAGAAAGATCCGGACATTTGAAGAAAATTTCAGACTTTTCTTTCCTTTGAATAGTTTTCAAAGTTGATTAATAATAGATAAAGGTGAATAAAGTGAAAGGTAATTTGAATCTTAAAAACTTTCAAACCTTTCAGTCAAAGAGTAGAATACAGAATACTGAAACCAAACGGAAATTCTACCACTTTCAGCCACGCCAAGCCACGCTCCCGTCACGAGTGACAGACACCCTTTATATACTTTTTATACTCTATGGTGACACCCAAGCATTGTCACACCTTTCCATAGAACTCATATATGTGCTACGTACAACCTCATTTCTTCCTAATGCGGTTTCTCTTCCCGCCAAGCCTTTGAAAGTTTTAGGATGCGTCTGCATTGCGATCATTTTGGTATGCCTGCACTGCTCCTATTCTAGCATCGATATCAGGCATGGATAGCCCTACCACTAAGAGCACACCAAAGAGTATAATAATAATATGGGAGGAGCACACGCTCGTTACTTTCAGAACGGTCTAGGTCTTCCTCAACATCTTCAATTTCATCATCTGAAAGAGTTATCATCGTTGAACTGTTAACTTGAATCTTTGATCTTCTACGTGATCAGTGATCAAAGTATAAGTTCAAAGATTCAAGGTTCAGAATGGCAAAAATATAAGAAGGTCAGCGTCCCAACCGTCCTATATTATTGCCAAATACTCTCTCGGTGAACAATGTACTAAATAGTAACACTTTTTCCATTAATGTTTGTTTGAGATGTTTGCGACAATGTAGGAGGAATTTCACATGTTCTTTTTTCAAATTGTTTATCCTGCCGCCGCAGGGTCGCACTGCCAGCCCGACACCATCCAACACACAGCTAGTGGCCAGTGTCATTTTGCGAACTTGGAGATAAAAACTCACTGTAAAAACTTTTTGGTTTTTATTATTTAGGTTACCGGCGCATAGTCTTACCCAAAATTAAAAAAGAAAAACCACGTAAGAAATGGATTTTCATACACTTTTCTCTCCCGCTCAGATGCGTTTTCTCCCCGCATAATTGTTCGATATGCAATGACGTACTTTCTACCGTAAATTTGATAAAGTATCAAGGTACTTTCCAAGCAGGTGTAGTATAAAGAAAATTGTACTGAATTTCATTCATCCTCTAGTGGGAGAATGTGATTTAAATTTGGAATACTTACTGAAATTTATACTGAACTACATCTGTGTTTACACCATTGAGTTTTTTATATACAGCATTATACATCTTTTTGAAAAAGGAATACGCATTTATTATGCAGTTATGATTATTAAATAAAATTACGAAAACCGACGAGGCCGTATGAGCTTGATGCCTTTGCTTTTCCGACAAAAAAATATTAGTCTAGGAATTTGCCGCGTTTTTGTTTTCTTCAAATACATAAACGTTAAGTTTATTTTAGTTAATTTTTATAAATAAGTTAATGTTTTAAGAATACGTTACGATGTTAAATCAAAGCGACAGTGACAGTGAATTGTCGGATTCCATCAGTGCAAATGCTGCCGCAATTATAAATAATTTGCTTCCAACAAAATCCAAGGAAAATTATTTAAAAACTTATGAAGAATTTTCAACGTGGAGAAGTGCGAAAGGCCTATCAATTTCAGCATCAGTACTTCTTGTCTATTTTGATTATTTATCCAAGACAAAGAATCCGAATACACTTTGGTGCATATACTCAAAACTGAAAGCTACAATAAGCATCAAACACAGCATTGAAATAAATAGATTCACGAAATTACTGGCTTTTTTAAGAAGAAAATCAGAAGGGCATTGCGCAAAGAAGTCTAAAATTTTTACGACTCAAAATGTGAAAAAAAAAATTAATGAAGCTCCTGACGAAATTTTTCTGGTCACAAAAGTAAGTACATGTATACACAGTATACATGATTTAACTATTCAATGAATATTTCGTATCTTAGTAATGGTAATTATTCTTTATATTTACCTGTTTTTTATCTTTGTTATAGGTGGCCTTAATTTTTGGACTTAATGGTGCTTGCTGCGGATGTGAACTTGTAAACTTAAAGGTGGAGGACGTTGAAAATCATTCCAGTGAGTTACTGCTGATTAATGTTAAGGAAACTAAGACAAAGAAAAATCGGTCATTCATTGTACAAGGACAATATACTAAAATCATTCATAAATACCAAGCATTACGTCCCACCAACATGGAAAACAATAGATTTTTTATAAACTATCGGAATGGGAAATGTACTCGACAAGCCATCGGCAAAAATAAAATTAGCAATATGCCAAAGGAAACTGCTAAATATTTAAAACTTAAAGATGTTGAACTCTACACCGGTCACTGCTTTAGAAGAACTTCGGCGACTTTCTTAGCGGATTCAGGGGCGGATATTACGTCAATAAAAAGACACGGTGGTTGGAGCTCTGATAGAGTAGCTGAGGGTTATATCGAAAGCTCAATGGCGAATAAAACCATATTAAGCAGTCAAATTAACAAAAATATAAAACTTAATCCATCAGAGCCACAACCATCAACTTCCGGCATCTTATCTTCGTCCGTAACTCACGATGCATCACCGCCACTATCTCCGACGTATACTATCTACAATGAAACGCAAGTTCCTCAGACGCAAGAATAGAGAAATACTCAAATCAACTCAACATCAACATTAAATGTACCAAACAAAAATGTAACTCTCTCTATCAATAATTGGACCAATGTTTCGAATGTTAACTTTTACTTTTAACTGTCATTATTTTTAATAAATGCTTATCTCATATTATTATTGTGTTATTTTTTTCGCAAATGGTACGAAAAGTAGAGTATTTTCCTCGGTGATAAAGCTGTCTTAGTCTTGGGTGAACTTAAATCCCTCGATACACTCAGGACTCGCCTTAAATCCCTCGCTTCGCTCGTGATTTAAGTTTTTAACACCCTCGCTACGCTCGGGAGTAAACCCCGGGTCCTTCGTTACGCTCGCGATTTAAATCGTCACCCGCGACAGAAGACACTGCTTTATCCCCTTGGTTAATAATCTACTATTATGATCTTTTTTATTTTGTCTAAGAAGTAATATGTTTGTGCCAAGTTTAAAGTTTCTAATCCGAACGAATAAGATCTGTCATATAAATAGTGCATTTTGATACAAGTGGGGAAACTTTATCATTGCAACCGAGGCGCAATCCACATTTCGTGTATGGAGCCAAGACCAGCAGTGACAAATGCCCACGTGTATCAAATGACGTGTTTCAGTACACCTTTTTTCAAAGCGTGGGATTAGACTTGACACCGCTACTCTCATTTCTCACTCAATTATTGCTCTTAAAATCCAGCTTCACATAAATAAGGGAATTGTTTATTTCGTAGCTACTAATTTTAGTAATTTTAGTTATACTTAAAATATCACTTACGGGCACAGAAATATAATCACGGAAGATATCCCGTAAGCTTCTTTATTATAAATGAAATGAAATAAAATGAAATGATGAAATGATGTTTATTTTTGCAAGTAGGTTCTTACAAACACTTTTACACGTCATTTTTTTAAAACTAGATGGGGCCGGTGTTTCGTACCTGACTACTCTGAGAAGAAACAGCCGAAACAAACTCTTTTGAAGTCCATAATCTTGTTAAATTCAGATGAGGACTATGCAGATTAGTGTCTGAGATGGTACACACATCAAAAGTATCTAGGGATCAACATATATTTTTGCAATAACTTTTCTCCTGATTGATATTAATTAAAATTTTCTTTAAGGATTCATCAAATAAAGTGTTTTCGTTTGTCACAGTAACGATAAACCAAGTCACCTTTGCATTAATAAAGAAATTTGCCATTTTCCTAATAAAGGGATTTTTGACATTTGAACCACTAACATTAAAGTTCGAAAAAAAGACTGAAATAACAGTTTTCTTTAAAATTTTATTGGGTAACTTAAACAATTAATAATCCGTGTTTCTACCGCGAACACTAACAACACAAGAACATCGGTTTGGCATACTCAAAATGAGTTCATCCAAATCACGCTGTGGAATGGCCGCCCATGTTCGTTGCAACAACAAAAAAAGGTCTTCTTGCGACTGGATACCCTCCATATTCGGCAGAGCTCTTCTCTGTAGCATATCCCATGCATGCTCAATCGGGTTCAAGTCTGGCGACTGAGCAGGCCAGGGCAGGACATTGATGTTAGCTGCGGCGAGAGTCTGTCTTACAACTCTTGCGGTGTGCGGTCGTGCATTATCATGCATTAACTGAAATAAGGGACCGATTTGCACTTGTAGAGGAACGATGACGTCTGATACAATCGTCTCAGCATAAATTTGAGCGTTGAGGTTGCCTCTGATCCAAATCAACTCAGTTCTTCCGCCGATCCAAATACCCGCCCATACCATGATGGTTCCACCACTATAAGGATGGACTTCCTGGCAGGATTTTAATCGCTGTAGGGGTTCTCCAGTGTCGTATACGTCTTGTATCCGGTCTCATACCAAAACGAGACTCATCAGAAAAGCACACGAAACGCCATTGTTCTTCTGCCCAATTTCTGTGTTCAAGAGCCCATTGATATCGAATCCTACGATTGTGCATTGCTATAGGTGGTACCCGTAGCGGTCTTCGGGAATGAAGGTTCACTTCATGCAAGCGGTTTCTGACTGTTTGGTCGCTAATTAAGTTCCCTGAAGAGTGATGAAGCCTCACGGCTAACATCATGGCGGTTATTGTTGGAGCTCTTCGAGTTAAGATTTGAATGTATCGGTCTTGTCTCCGTGTGGTGCAACGATACCGTCCTCCATGGCGCTCAGCCACGGTACCAGTGCTTCGGTAACGTGTCCAAAGTCGACTGATAACACTCTGACTTGTATTCAGAGCTAAAGCTACAGTACGTTGCCGGGAACCAGCTTCTATCATTCCCACGGCTCTGAGCATTTCTTCCCTGCTTAAATGACGTCGCCGCTCCATAATAACGTTGGTTTTAATCAGTAGTAGGGAAACAGTAGCACTAATAATGTCTTCAATGCGTTGTATGTTTTTATAGGGAAAATATTGACAGCTTATTTTCATCTTTTACTCGAATTTGATTGAGAGTTCCTGATTCAAATTATGAAATGCACCAAAAAGGATCCATATAAATTTATAAAATCATAAATTTATTACAAAGCCACATCTCAATCTCAAGAAATCCGCATAAAAATGCTTGATCCCTAGACATTTTTGATGTGTGTATTTTGAAGAAAAAACCACACAGATTTGAGTGGACCTGTCCAGTCAGTGCAAGCATTTGTCAGTTATCGTGTAGCTCGACTTATTACTCAAGGGGCTCAACGAAACGACGAACAACACCAAAGAAAGGACATTTGGGTAGGTCGCTTATATATCTAAGTATGCTTAGGGGATATCTTACGTGATTATTGTTTATTTTTGAGCTCCCGATATTTCGACGCTATTACAAGCGCCATGATCGCGGGTTAACTGGAGAATGCGGGTGGATGGAAAAAAATATTAGGTTGTTGTTTTTTCTCTTTATTCAAATTTGTATGTCTATAACGACAAAACATACTACTACTACAACAGCCCATAACGTCCACTGCTGAACATAAGCCTCTCCCATGATGGGAGGAATTTGCCGTAATCTCCACGCTTGGCAGGCGGATTGGAGATCGCAGTGATGAAAGACTAACACAAAACGCTGCTGCCCATTCTCTGGTCTACGGAGGCGCAAGGTGTTCTGCCTCAGACATTAGTCGCCTTATACGACACCCGTGAGTGTAATGGGTTGGTTCTATTCTACTCTGCCGGATACCACACGGCTAAAAAACAGCAAGAGCTTTTATTATTTTTAAGATCCTTAATGTTTATACCTATGTTTCACAAATAAATAATTCTGATTCTGATTCTGATTCTGAGCAGACAAATCTGTCTACCCTCTTTCTTTGTCTTTTGCTACGCGCACTATTGGAACTCGACACTAAGTCACGACAAAATACTCACAGTATCACTAGGTTTTGTGGAGTCCTTATTATGTTGCGTAGTAATAAAGAATAATATCGGGAGCTCAAAAATAAACAATAATCACGGAAGATAGATCCCGTAAGTAATATTTTAAGTATAGTAAAGTGAACCGTGAAAGCTTAAAACAACGTCAATTTTAGTTTCCGGCCTCTTTACTTTCTACGGCGCAGGCACCAGGGCGTCGCGGCGCACTCTTTGGGAACCCCTGCACTATTAGAAATAGAAATAAATGAAAAAAAAAACCACGAGTGTAAAATATACTGCATTCTGAACCTAATAGTAGTGCGATAAGAACTAGTTTTCTAGGAAATGTATTGAAAACCGTATTCCTGGTTTGCACCCTGACTGCGATTGATTTTTGAAAAATTGTTTTCACGTTTCCCTTATTTAAATTTTATACTTGTATGCCATTTTTTTAAAATAATTTAAGCAAGTAGAAAATCCACCGCTTAAAACTTTATCACCCCTTTTTGCCCTAGTTAGGGGTAGATTTTCGTGAAATCCCTTCTTAACACACCCCTCTGTTATAAACTAAAACTACTGTCCAATTCAAGTTAGTATCTCTTGGAGTGGATTGGGCTACAGGAGAGTGATGTTCCGTTTTAATAGGTACAGGGTGTTTGGCGGGTGACATATATAATTTTCAAAAAATGATCTGTTTTTATATATTTTTTCGGTGTTTGTCGGTCCATATAATATAGATGAGATAAACCTAGAATAGATAAATGTAATAAAATAAAACAAAAATCATCATTACATTACTTTTTTATTCGTAACGAAACGGTACAAAATGACAATCGTTTCAGTACTTAATGTTATAAATATTATAACAAACATCGCCTCAAAAGCAAATTCACAGAATATTTTTGACAGTTTTTACTGCTCTTATACAGTATGTATGAGAAAGGTGTGGTCATATTTAAGGATGTGGTACAGATCATCAAACTTCTTCACTCTTTCTCTTTCTCACTCACTTTTTCTGTGGGACTACCATCGTAATCGCGAAAAAATAATCAGCTGTCCCATACAAAATTTCAATACCAACTCGGCCCAAATGACAACCGACTTTTTTCGAGAAAACAATTATGGTCCTATTTATAAACAAAAACCGTACGTACAAGACGACGGAACTTATCTGTGTCTTTAAAATGTGTTTAATATTTCCTGCAAATTGCAATCAAAAGGTGACTTTGCCACGGGTGTGTGTTCATTTTCACTAACTACTATGGCATTCCTTCAGACGTTGACTTATATTAAATCTTAGGCTTATGTAACAGATCATTTGCATGTAATGTAATGTATGGTAGACGTGACGGTGATGACATAACAAATAATACTAATAACTCGATGATATGACATGCGTGACAACGCTTCTCGATGAGATAACTTCTCGTTCTGTCAAAATTCAACTAAACCGACTTCGATAAACCTAAGCGGCCGTTCACACTGCGCTGGTGGCCTACCATGACGTCTTAAAGCAGGATCGTTTTAATCTTGTTCCAGTGTGGGAAAGAGATGGCGCTAGACGACATGGTAGGCCACCTGTTCTGCATATATTTTACAGTAAAAAGTTAGGTTTACAGGTCATACGATTAAAAACAAATGCAGTATGGAACTGCCGTGTGATCCCAAAACTATACCTACTGCAAAATATCGTACAGATCGACTCTGTGTGAGTTAATCAATGGTGCCGATTCCCTTGTTTACAAACTAAACCAAATTTAAGTTCAGTGCATCTTTTTCTTTCTATTTCATTAAGAAAAGGACAGAAGATAAATTTTAGTTACGTTCTGTCAAATTAATCAGCGCCATACAACTTTTAGACGCGATTAAAAAGTTGACTACTAAAATTACATCAAATTACGTCAGGTGCTGACTAATTTGACAGGATTAAACTAATTTTATCTTCTGTCCTTTTCATAATGAAATAGAAAGAAAAAGATGCATTCAACTTAAATTTAGATTAGTTTGTGAACAAGGGAATCGGCACCAATGTCTGAATTTGATTTAGTAGGATTTTTAAAAGGCGACCATGCAACAAGCACAAGGATTGTTTTCATTACAATCTGGTTCTTTATCATGATCATGAAGTGCTGATTGCAGTTACATAAGTTTCGTTTTTAAGGATTTATGACGCTTGGATACGAGCTAAGATTTTTTCAAAACCTTTTTTTATTTTTTTATATAGGCAGCTCGCACAATTCAACATATTCACAAGTTGTAGTGTAGTTAATGTGAATCTTTACAAATTACAATTTAGTGGTCTTGTAACACGCGTCTGCGTCTCTTTAAAATAACTCTTATGCAAGCGACAGTTTCCAGATTTTCCACCAAGCGTCACGAATATCTGTACTATTACCTGACATGAATGATCCGTTATATCTAATTACCCATACAATAAAAGCCTAAAGCCTCTCTTAGATTTAAACGAAATCCTAGCAGTTAATTTTATACTATTTACAAGTCATCCTGGTTTCTCTTAGAACGTAGACAAACGCGATGCGTTATAAGAAAATCCCCGGTGCACACACTCACCAACTGAAAAATAAAAACAAACAATATTATTGATCTAAATAATAAAGATGAGAACTATGGACATTTAAATTTGTCGTATTTTTCGTATTATGTAAGTTTTTTACTGTTTATGTTTTTCTTATGTTAATATCAAGTACTTTACCATCGAAACATGGGCTTGTTAATACCCATTTCGGCAGCCTTAAGCGACATTTTTGGATGATGTCACCAATAAATTTTGGCAATCTCTCAGATTATAAAGAAATGTAGTTCAACTTTTGCCGCTAGGCTTACTGGGAGTCTAAAAAGGCCGCTTTATCAGAATCGTAATATGAATCACACATAAAAAAAAAAAGCTAAAAATGTACTTTATGAACATGACCAAAAAGTCCATTTTAAGAATTTTAAATTTTTAACGTGATTCATATTACGATTCTGATAAAGCGGCCAGTTTAGACCCCCATACTTGTACTGCTAGCCTGCGTCCCATCGATGGGCAAAGACCTCTCCCATGACTTCCAGTTATTTCTATCCAGGCTTACTTATTCTGTTAATAAATTATACTTTTAATAGAAATTCCATTGTTAATTTTATAAGAAGAATGAATTTACAAATATCTTATGGGAACGACTATGCAAACTACGAATAACAACTATTCAATAAAAATACTATCAAATAAGTAAATAAAAATAACTACGAAATAAAATATCTAACGTGATTTCAATGTGTCTACTATACATAGAATGCTAAAAAAGTGTGAAAGCATAATACTCGTACAAGCACCCAAAGGTTGACTGGTAGAAAATGCCTATGGCATTAGGTCCGCCTTTTTACTTTGTGCTTGAAGTGTTAAATAAATAATAAACAAACTACAGAAGAAATGCGTGATGTGTTACATGCAAGGTTAACTTATCAAGTTCCTAGTTCGCTAATCAAAGTTTTCGACATCATAAATCTTTCCGTTGTACTTGACCCTTAAGAAACCCGTGAGACAGTACTTGAAAGAATTTCTTTACCAGTTCGACCTTCAGATTTGAGATATAATTATATTTCGTCATCGTATTGTTGTCAATTAGGTAAATGAAAAAATCATCATTCATCAATTACGATTGATTATTTCTCAACTTATTTACGTATTTCCCAATGAAACAGTCAGATTAAACCTTTGGCATGTGTTTAAGAAGCGTCATTTTAAGGTGTTTGTTTAACTTTGCTACATCGGAGACTGTTCGATACTTACGATTGATGTTAAGGTTGTTTAACTTTAGAACACACATTAGGCAAAACACCGTTAGACAAACTTGAATCACGTTTTACTCTGGGAAAAGTTTAAAATACTATAAGAACCGCATATTCATTAGATGAAGATGATAATGTGTTTCGTGACATTTATTTTCCTGATTAAAATTATTATTATATTTTCCTTAATTATTGTAATTTGGTAATACCCTGTCACACATAAAAAAAAAACAAATGTATGTTTCCAGATATTTCAAAAAATCTAACCTTACAATGTGTTTCATTCCGTACGTGCAAAAAGGTGCAAAAGTAAAAATAAAAATACTGACATGTAACTTCTCTCTCAACGTATAGACTATTTTATGAGCTAGGAGAAGTTCTCGACTCAGTACCTGATTACCAGCGGTAGATCCCTGTACAAAATAAATATAATGATAAAATAATGTTCCTTAATAAAAACACACATTGTGTCAAACGGCCAAATTCTTAAACGCAATTCAATTTTAAGAAGTGGTCAGCTTTTAGAATTTGAAGTTGAGAAAGTGTCAAACTCTACTTTAACACTGAATTTTAAAGCAAAAAACTTAAAGTTGAGTGTCGTTTGAGAATTCGGGAGTTATCTGTCACATCACCGCTGCGGTTCGGTTTCTGGGAACAGCGCTGCAAAACGAAGATGTTAGGTATAAAGTGGAGATTTCATAAGAAGAATTAATTTCTTTAATGACGAACAGGCACAAAATGAGAATCCATAAATTGTGTAGGTAAAATGAAAATCGTTTACATTACAAAGATTTTACTCTCCTAAAAGCTTGGTTTTCAAATAATCAATATTATTCGCAAATATTAAGTTGGGTTTTCTGTGTAGTTAACATAAAGCAATATTAACTTAAATTTGTGGAAGAATGGGTACTCGAAAATGGCGGTAAGTATATAAAGTATTCCGAACCAGTATTTACTTATTATCGATTCCAAAAATGAAATGGCTTTTGATTCGAATAAGTTAAATATTGAAGTGAACTAAATACTGAGTGAATTAAGGCATGACGACAGTATAAAAAAATAGCAAATCTATTTAGTCCGTCAGTTAGAGTATTGTAAATCAATGAATATTGACAAAGATAAAACGCATCAAAACTCGGGAGTGGGGACTCGTGACGTCAGAACTAGCTAAAAATTATACCTAGGCGTGACTTATTGAGAATTTTTAAAGCGTCATATCTTCGTTAATTTTGGTTTACGTAACAAAAGAAAAAACACGGGTCAAATATTTTTTGATAATCTAACTGACGGACTAATTAGTTTTTTTTTTGTCGTCTCGCCTATTACGCCGAATGATTACCAATCGGGCCACTATCCAAGTACCTGCATTCTGATAACAATGCACGTTTTAGCAATGGCTGTAACAGTTGTTACTATAGTGAGTTTTAATATCGACACTAGTGCAGTATTATGGGAGCCGGTTGGAGCTAGGTGGTTCTGTACAGCTTTAAAAAAAAACAGAAATAGAATATATAAAATGAAAATGCTCTGAAAAAAAAGGTGAGTTGTGAGAATTCTTCAGTTATCTTTTCGCGTTTATTTTTTGTTGACCGATTTTCTGAAAAGAAACTACTTCGTAAAATATAAAAAAAAGTATACACCACCGTCCCAGTAGGACTATAATCCGTAAAACAGTACCTAATATAACATAACATCACGCCGGTAATTCCCGAAGGGTGAGGCAGAGGTGTACCTTAAAGTACACCCACATTATGCCAGTAATGTTTAATTGAATAGGGGGCAAACTTATTGCCATCAACCAGGCACAAATCCAGACGAAGTGGCTGCTGCTAAGAAATTCCTTATAACAAAATCCAATAACACTTTGTCCGACTCGGGAATCGAACCCAGGACGTCTTGTTCAGAACTCGAAAGTTCGCGCTTGCGACCACTATACTAACGAGGCAGTCTCAAAAACACCGCACCTGTGTACGTACTGTTTATACTATTTATACCTAAGATGCCAACATTAGATAGGTATGTACTTAAAGCTGACTCAGAAGCTTGACTAACTTCAACGAATTAGTCAAAAAATCTGACGAAATGGATGTTCTGCTGACCATGACCAGTATGACTATGCATAAATAAAAGATGATTCATTAGGTGCCATCATAAAACATCTGCCTAGCCTTTTCCCTATGTAGGGGTCGGTTTCCAGTCTAACTGGATGCTGCTGAATTCCAGTATTTTACATGGACCGATTTTCTACCTGACCTCCATTACCCTATTAGTAGGGTAATACGAAACCCCTAGGTATAGACTCGATGTCAGACTTTTAGGCCATTGACTACTCTGACAACTGTCAAAGATCTACAATTGACGGCCTATGCTACGCTTTCCGAGGCACGGAGAAGTCTCGATGTATAATGAATCCACTTATCGATCTTCGGTGACATTTCGGCAATCATATGACTAGAATGCTTTTCGACGGTTTATAAACTACACAACAGCAGAATTTCGACCTATTATGGATTATGCATTGCTGGACATAGAAATGTAAAGGCATGTGGTATTTACCCGTGGTGGAAATATGACGTTGATACTGTTTTAGATTTGGCCGCCTTAGCCTTCAGGGCGAGGGCGCCTACAACTCCGGCACCAACAGCGCCGATCTTCGCTGCTTTCAGACCAAGTGCACCTGGTGGAGAAAAATTGTATTTAATAAAAAAAACAATTCACAGAAAATAAAAAACTCATCAACTTAAATTCAGCATCATGTTTCAGAGAATATATTACCTATTAAAAATAAAGCTAAAACATATATTGTTCTTTTTAAAATAGGTTGCTCCCGTAGCACGTTTGCTAGGAGGTGCTACGATTCCCTATTTCGTAGCAAATGCCTACGTACGCCACTCACGTAGGGAATTTCGTCTAGTTATTGAAAAAACTCTACAACTATGTACATAGTTGTAAGAAGAATTTGCGTGGTATACTACAACTGAAAAACCCGACTGCTGAATAAAATGTAGCCTATGTTACTCGGGCTATAATAACGAATCGATTGACACCTTATTCATCAAAATTGGATGAACAGTTTAGTCGGTACGGAGGAACATACGTAAATACGTTTGTTTTTACATACATATACTGCTAAAATCATAACCTTTAACTTTTGGCTTTGACATAGTCGGGTAAAAATAATGTTTAGTGTCTAAAATATAGCAAATGCTGATGACTCACTCAATTTTACAATAACTTATTTCAACATTATTGACTAATTGAGTTTCCTCTAGGGTTTGCCAACCTCTAATAATTATGAGGGTTTCTGATTTCTGGAACTGTAACGGTGAATAATTGCTTTAGAGTTAATTAGAAAATGTTATTTAGTGCCTTTTCCTAATTGAGGAACATTGATAGCATAATACATACGATTTTTTGTATCTTTTAAATAACTTTGTCTCCCTTAAAATTTTGAAACTTTTACGAGTTCCCAAAGATTCTCGGAATTTCTCGATTCGAGTTTTCTCGTTCGGAAACCTTAATTTCTTCTTATTATCTAGGTTTTTCAGCCGCGGCCGTCTATGCTATAAGGTTGGTCAACTATGTTTCTCCAGTGCGACCTCTTTCTGGCTTTTTCTCTTCAATTTGGCACTCCAACAGTTCTTAAATCTTGGTCTACGCCTTATGAGTTTAGGCCGGCCGGCGGCCTCGACTTCTGCTACCTTGATAGCTTGTTAAAATTAAATGTTTACCTACACGAGGTGGTAATAGGTTTAATGTTTGATTTTTAACAATACTCGTAGCAATTAATTTTGTTTTTGTGTTTAATGATAACCTTCAGCGAAATTGATAAATTGAAATCTTCGTTAAAGTTCATCGAACTTAATTGAGCCAACGTATTTTTCATGATGTGATTTTTTGAATTTTGAAAATATTTACCATCGGACCGCATTTATCAAATTTATTGAATGTCACCAAAAGATTTCTCTCTTAATGCTTGTCTTTACACCTTATCCTTGAACTCTCGTAATCGTAGCATAACAAACCACTCTTTGGGATGATGATGAAATTATAAGCTAATTTCCATATGGAAGCTACTAAAACCATCAATGAATATCTTAGTTTTATTTGTTATTCAAAATGGCCATGCTAATTGTCCTCGGAGAAGGTTAACGTAGGTCTAATTAACTGTGGACAAGTAATGCTGACATAACAAAGGAATTCGGTATGTACACAAAAACGAATGATGTATGTTACTTTAAGAACCTGTTCATTTTACACAAATATCACTTACTTTTCTAGTAGGTACATACATATAGTTAAACTTTTATGTTTTCGCATTTAAAGTTCTTGTTTACCATTGCTGTAGGTCTGTTGGAAATTGAAACAGCATACTGCATCCAAAACGCACCTTTCTTTCCTTAGACCTCATCATACATACTCAATTTTTCTCAACTAAGTACGCTGGGGTCGGCTTCCAGACTAAACTGATGCAGCTACATACCAATATTATATATTGAGCGGCTGCCTATCTATCCGTCACAACCAGTAACTGGGTATACCCCTTGGAAAGGCTGATTATCAGATTATCTTGTTCTAACTACTGTTAGAGACTGTCAAAGTTCTAGAAATGACAGCCGGCACCAACTGCTCGACTTTCTTTCTTAGGCACGGAGGACCTCGATATGTGATGGATGGTCACTAATCTACGGCCCGACCTCGGTAAGCGTAACTTAACCTTCGAACGAGTCTTGCGGCTTTCAATACTTAGCCACGAGCTCCTTTTAATAAACTCACCAAGTGCCAACTTTTTCTTCAGCAGCAGCAGCAGGCCTCTCTTGTTCCTGGGACTGCTATCGTGCGCGGGAGTGTCGAAGGCGAGAGACTCCTGCGCCTCCGCGGGTGACGGGTACGCCTGCGCCACTGCTACGACGACCAAGCACAAGAGGAGTACGATGCTAGAAGTCTGCATGGTTGATGGTTCTGTGGATTTTTAATAGCTTTCATGTTAAAAAACATATACATTTCGCCTTTTTCCCCATGGGGGTAAGCTGAACGCCACCACCACATTCCCTACATTCTCCTTTCGTCATTTCCTTCTACGTTCATACATCTGGTTATATACGCACACCGGTTGCGAATACTATATACACACCTGAGTCGGCGATAAGAATATCAATGTTATGCACATAGCACAAAAGTCAGAGAGTGAAGTAGACTTGTTCGATCTGGATGTCACGAAACAACTTTCAAGCAGGAATTAAAAACAAGCACTTATTATTTTGGATTTCTTTGTGTCAATAACTAGTTCTATATTAATGTCACCTTTCAGGACTACAATCGATAATTAACCCTTGAAAGGCCTTGAAATTTGCATCACAGTGCAGCAGTGCAACAGGAAGAGCGAATAAAACTTTAAATAAAAAAACGCGGAAATTATTGGTATCATCTGCCTATAGCCTTTTCCCAACTATGTTGGGGTCGGCTTCCAGTCTTACCAGATGCAGCTGAATACCAGTATTTAACATGGAGCGACTGCCTATCTGACCTCCACAACCCAGTTAGTCCGTCCGAGGTAATATGATACCCCTGCGTTAGACCGGTTGTCAGACTTTTTGGGCCACTGACTACCTAACGACTGTCAAAGATCTACAAATGACAGCCCAGCCGGGACGGGGACCAACGGCTTAACGTGCTTTCCGAGGCACGGAGGAAACTCGGTATGTAATGGGTGGTCACCCATCCACAGACCAACCTAGGCAAGCACGGCTTAACCTAAAGATCGACCCGAGCGGCTGTTATTACTTAGCAGATGGGAACAATAATACTAAAAGGGGTCTCAGAACACATTTCACATGTTTTGTTTGACATGATTAAAAAACAATCACATCGTAAAGTTAAACATAGTTCGCTCGACGACCAATCAAGCAATGCATTATTGTACGGGAAATCTATACAAAGCGAGGTCATGTTTTCCTGGGAATGTATAGCTTGATGTGTACGTGCCGTGCCGTGTGTACTTACTGTCATTTAATTAATAAAATTATTTTATCTCCGATTTTTCAGTACAATGACCTCTATTTTCATTGCCATAAGGTTCATGCCAGAAGATAAAACAACTGCGAAAGAACTGTAGTGCTTCCTGAATATTTTAGCCGTAAAGGGCAGAACATGTCATCTGCCAAATTACCGCATTTTTTATAATTGTCGTTGTTGTTTTATCATCTTCATGTTCATGTCTCGAATTCGTATTTTATACTTTTACATATTATGTTGGAATAATTTTTGATTTAATAATTGCTTCTTGAAAACGTTACTTTCGTTTTTACCAACGAGAATAAGGACGACACAAAATATGTATAGTATCTGCTTTTAGTTAGGTTAGAGTAAAAAAATGTTTTAAGTATTATTAGGGTTCCCTAGCCAAATGGTAAAAAAACGGAACAATCATAGATTTTTTTTCTTAAAATTTTAGTTACTGTTTTATTCACCTACCATAGTTACACCATAAATGTTAATTTAATTTGACCTAACAAACGAACCTACGGTCCCTAGTTGTTACACTGCTACGACTAATTTATTAGCATGGCATCTATGTTAATAAGTAGAAGACACTAGAAGGCACTACTATTTATTAACATAAATGAATGGATTTGGCCGAAGAAAAAAGAGTTTGATCTGTGGTTTCTGCCTATCCCCATGGCAAAAGAAAGAAAAAGTACATATTTATTTGACTTGCACATGACAAAACAATGAAGTAAAATTAAATAAGTCAAAACTTTAAAAAAATATTAAAATAGAAGACATACTTATATTAAACTAAAATTGGGCCTGAACGAAGGCAAAAAGCCTGAGTGAAAAAAGACGTGATTTTATGATGTATGTAGGCATTACTTAGAGCAACAATTTTTGTGGCTTATTCGATGTAGTCTTCTTCTAAGAGATAGTAATTGATCACGGAATAAAAATTCAGACGTATTTGTTTATCTACGTCATTATGCTAACTAATAAACAGTCAGCTGAGATTAGATACTGAGAAGTGTCTTTAAATCCTTAGCGTGTAAATTTTCGCTAATATTACGAAAAGAGAAAGACAAGTAGGTACCAATCTTGGTAGCCGTGCGTAAGTATTTACTTATTCGTTTAAACAAACCCAATTCGAGGCTAAGTATTGCTAAGTTTGTGTTTACATAAAACATTGTGAAATCCATATGACAATTATTTTATTATTCATTTTAAGTTTATATAAACGAAATAAACTTAAAACATGTTCCGGTCCAAAAAAGATTCTGAAAAAGAAATATTGCAACACCGCTAAGAAGCATTCCAACGGAAATTGAGACATTTCTATTTGGTTTTCGTTCAGCATTTCCTAGCCATCTCCTTGGCTCCGGTTGCGGCAGCCGACGAGAGAAAATATTTGCTTCGCTACCTAGGTACTAACTATCGACTCATGCAAGCTGAAATACTAAAAATATACCAAAGAAACTACCAGAACGTAAACTAACGACGCAATAATTTCATCAGAAAATGAGCCATATTTCAGGAACGAAAGATGACATTAATTTCCAGTTGAATTCAATGCAGTAGCTTGCAATTTAAGAGCTCTTTGGAAACTAAGAGATGTCCCTACTGACGATATCCGTTCACGAACATGACGCATGCATCAGCACTATCCACTCAACCGAACATAATTGCTGCGAAGTGTGGGAACGATTCTAATAATTACTTTTCAATACTTTTGCATATAAAATAAAACTGAAAATTTTGTTTGTTTGTTTGAGCGCACTAATTTTAATAACCGTCGGGTCTGAAATTATTCTTGCATTTGATAATCGAATTCTTGCGGTTACTCAACATCACGTTACGACCCTTAGGAGACGAGCAAAATGAGATACGGCGGGTACATCCGCAGGGCACAGCTAGTTGACTATATTTGTCCATACATAAGTACCGGATTGACATAAAAATGATTATAGTGAATAGAATTATGATAAGTCCACACATTGTTGGTGCGTCTTGTGCCCTGAAAGATGGCTTTTAGGACGAATTTAGGAACGGAATATTATTTATACCGTTCTGGCGTGATTGAGTTACAAAGGTCGATCCATCGATCCAAACTTTCGCGTTTATAATATTAACAATACATAATATAAGTATGAAATTCCCCGGTCTCAAACTTACGTAAACTAAATATTTGAATATGGTCCATTCATTTCAAAATAACGCGGAGGTCAGACAAATATTATCGTTTGTTGGGAAACAGTTCAATATGAGACATATAAACGCTACAATGTAATATGGACTATAATAAAAAAAACAATTTCGAAGGTTTGCTTTCGGTGGTTTAAGAAAATTTAAGAAAAGGACAAGTATATAACCGTAATTTTGGCATCACAATAAAATATTTATATAAGTGTAATATGTTTTATGTATGTATGTATTTATTGTATATATGTAAATGGTACACCACAGGCTACCTGCAGTATTGTCTCTCCTTCCCCCTTAAATCCATCCAAAGGTTGTCTTTAAAAGATCGCTTTTAGCGATAAGACCGCCCATTGTGTCACCCCTTGTATGTTTTACTTTATTTTGTATCTGTAATTTTAATGGTGTACATAATAAAGAGTATTCTATTCTATCACACTTTAATGAGTTAACCTCTTAAGTTCCCCAAATAAGGAGGAATATGGCTAAAATGCACCTATCTTTTGCCAGACAAGTTAAAATTCCAGCAGGGGGCAAGCCTAAGATCCAGTCTCCTGAGAAATTTCTTATGGAAAACCCCAGAAAACATCAAATATTCTAATTAATTTTGCAGATGTTAACAGAAATAGATAAGTGTAATGAATAATTCATTTGTAGAATCATAATAATGACAGGTGGGTTTAGGTGTGTCAAATGTCGAATGTAAATGAGCCATCGATATCTGTGGGCTAACTGTCCCATGCTGATGGTAGTAAATAACACCAGTGTTGCAAAAATATACATTTAATGACTTAACCAATTGGCGATAAATTGTAATAACGTCTATCTTTAGAGTGCTATCTAATTGCGGTTTTCTACGAGGTTTCTTAATAATAAAGACCTTAACTTCGAAAATATTTTTTCTAGAGCTTTTTTTTATTTCTTCTGTCTGTCCATCCGTCTGTCACATGTTTGTATCTTTTGAACCGTATAAAGGTAGAAACAGAATTGTGTTTTCTTTTAAATAAACTAAACTAAACAAATACAACATTGTACGGTGGTACTGAACCCGTCGTACGAATCCGACTCACACTTGGTCGGTTTTTAAAATCACTTTGAATTTTAGTAAATTACTTTGTCCATACTACTCCGCACTATAAAAGAACTCCCCGCACGCCACGGATGTGTAAGTTAAAAAGAAATAATTACGCAAGTACCTTGGTGATTATAATTTAACGTAAACACAACACAGCACTGCAGCAGCCACTGACACACGATGACAATAAGCTGGTGGGCAATTCTTTTATAGATTGCAGTAGCACGGGCCGGGGGAGGGCGACCGGACGACGCACTTCTTAGGGTTCAAGGAAATCACACGCACAGGTATCGGAGTGGCAACCGTTGAGACGTCCCTTTTGTTCATTATATTATATACCGGATTATAATTAATATACAAGGTTTCCGTGTCTTCTTCAGTAATAACGGTAATTCCGATGTATGGTTAACTCTTGATACGTATGATTTTTGCCCACTATTCAAAATTGAAGAAGTGCATCGTCTATATTCCAGTATTTTTTATTCGTGGTCAGTGATGACGTTATTGTTTTTTTTTCATTAATTTAATTGGAAAAATACAGGTCTATTTTAAAACGGATAGTATTATTTATCTTGTGAAGGTATGTATGTACTTGGTAATTATTCAAAATTGAAAGTCAACATCAGCTTACGTACAGAACCAGGAACAAATAGTGAAGGCGCTGTTCTGAGTTGACAAAGATCTTCAAAGTTCACGAGCTGTGGTGCTCCATGTGTCAACGACATACCATACGTTGGTGCTTTACTGGATACCCCTTAATGGTTGCGTATTAACGCCCACAAAACTGCCGCGTCATGCTGTGTTATAAACATTCAAGGTCTCTGTCAATGCTTTCAAAACAGTGATGTAAAGTCAAGGACGAAATTATTACTGCAACATTCTACGATCTTACTTTTATCGAGAAAAATCTTTAATCTTTATCTTTGTGTGTGACGTTTTTTTGGTATTTGTTTTCTTGTCTCATTTCAGTAACATAATCTTATGTGTTCTGTATGTGTAACAGCTCATCCACTGCCAAGGGCGACTTTCTTGATGGACACGTAAATCTACCTTTAAGAAATAGAGACATGGATGAATAATTTTATTTTTATATCAATTTTATGGATTTTACTATTTTAGGACCTATGGACTGTCCTGTGTTTACCACTATTCCTATATTGGCTCTAGGCTGCATAGTCGGCTGATTGTGCCCGACTGGCTGCGGTTGGTCGGGCTTCCTCTCCCATCCCAGAGCATGTCTTTCCTTACAAAATCGTGCCCCCTGGTGTATCCGGCTTATCCGGGTCAGGCTTGCTCCTGGCTGGGTGTGGTGCTCAATCATCATCATCATCATCATCATCATCATTTTATAGATTTTTCTACGACTGCTTAGCAAGAGATCCTATTTTTTTTTATCGGATGGAAAATCATCAAATCACTCCTCCTGCTCTGGGCGGAGCAGGAGGGAGTGTCAGACTTTTACTGACTAAAACCCATCCATGTTCCTTCATCGCCCTTTGTATTCCGGGGTCACGGTATCTCTTTCGAACAGTCCCGCAGCCCCGGCAAACATCGGCCCTTACGACCCCTTCCTATTGTTGACTCTCTTTGAGGCGCGCGTGGAGCACGAACGCGCCGTCGACACGGCCTGTCGTCATGAGACGGACGGCGAGCTAGCCCATAGCTCTCCGTCCACAGGCCCGCGTCTATACGGTGGCCGGGGCGTCTAGCAAGAGATCCTGGGTTTGATTTTTAAGTCGAGAAAAGTATTATTGCGTCATTCTATAGGAATATCTCCGCAGCAGTCACAGTTTCTGGACTTGTGGCTCCTTATTATATAGGAATTAAACATAACAAGCGAGATGTAAGTATATTAAGTACACTTCTGCCTAACCCTTCGAAGATTACAGGGATCTCGTGTACTAATAAGGAAACTATTACGGATTGCTGCAAATAACTTAAAATGTAACTTGTTTTTTTTTACGCGCAGTTGAACTCACGTAAACGCGTAGGTTCTGCCAAAATAATTTACATACTTCTACGCTTCTACGTTAACATTAGCTCATATTAGTTACCTCAGTTAAAATAACTGCCATTATAGCTATGAAACCAGCTCCATAACATAATCATCCTGTAATGTTCCCACTGCTGGAACACAGGCCTCTCTATGATAGGGAGTGCACTGTGCAGGTTGGCAAATGCTCACGTGCCGGTTTCCTCACGATGTTTATCCTTCACCATTTTGAGAGCAGTAGTGACGAATCGACGATTGACCTCTTTCTCGAAATTAGACCTACCTAACTGGTCCGTTTGGACCAGGTACACATAATCGTCTATAGCTTCGATTGTAGTGTCTCCGATCTTGATTAGAGTGAGTGTTACATGGGCATTCAACTTGACCTAGGTTTTGTCCATGTTCATTTTTAGCACCACACTTGAGAGCAGCGGTGGCCCAGTGGTGGCGGCTCCGACTTACGTACAGTAAGTCGTGGGTTCGAACCCAGACAGGCACTTTGCTTAATTTATTTCATCACCACTGCTCCCAAAACGCTGAAGGATAACATCGTGAGGAAACCGGCATGTCCTAGAAACAAAAATTCGAAGACATGTGACATCTACCAATACGCACTGGGCCCGCGTGGTGGATTATAGCCCATTCCCTCTCATTGAGAGGAGGCCTGTGTCCCAGCAGTGGGAACATTAATGGGCTGATGATGATGATGATGACGAAATCCGTGTCTATGATTCCTTCTAATTAGGTGTTCAAGACTTATAGCTATATACAGGATAAAAATATGAATTGACCTACATTTTTAATTTGTCGAGTTACATAGTCATACACAATCATAACATCTATTGATACGATTGTGTGATCTTGGCGATAGATTTGAAGAGAAATAATTAAAATAGAAGTTCACTTGTTTGACATATTCGTTTAACCTTATAAATAAAAATCATCTCATTAATACCTACTATTTAACTCTACTAAAATGGTATGATCGATGTGATGAAATTTCGTTCATTAATTCAAAACACCTACTTGGTTCAGCTTTCGCAAGCGCTACTACGGCCAAAGTTCGATTACCAGGTCGGGCCAATTGTTATTGGAGTTTTCCATGCGTTTCTGCCGAGTTGATGGTAATAGGGTCGCCCTCTATAACACAGAACTGGCGAAATGTGGGTGGACTGTTAAAGGTACACTTACCTCTGCCTAACCGTTGGAAAAAAATGGCGTGACATTAAGGCAACTACCATAAGTAGACTCGTTCAGATCCAAACTCTTTCCTGTCTCTTTCTACCTTTCCGAATATACGACTCTTCATGCAGTAAACAGAAACGTACAGTCGCCAGCGCATCAAGTTACCACAAGAAATGATTACATACATTCTTATGCCTGGATGTAATGAGAATATGACTTATCAGTCCCTCGCTGAAAATTCTGTAAGTTTCGACAATCTGAGAGCGGAGTTAGAGGTTTAGTAAAAGTGAGGTTATGTTACAGTCTCTATAAAAAAAAATGATTACTAAGATATTTATTTATGCACTAATGTATATTAAATACATTTAGTCGAGAATGTTGAAAGGTCATAATTATTATGAATGAATATCAATGACGAAGCTATAAACAGATAACAGGAATGGATTTATCGAAAAGGCATCCAGAATAAATAAAAAACACATTTGAATGTAGTAGGTACATGGTTTATTCATCTTCTATAATTATTATAATGTCTTCTAGAAATTGTACAGGTGGAACAATATGATCTTGGTCGCTAGCCCATCTAGGTTATAATTATTTTCTTTCAGAGTTAGGTGCAAGCCACTACCGAATCACTAACAGAATTGTTTCACGTCCAAGGGACTGAAACAAGGGCCTTTTTTTTTTTTTTTCTAATGGGAAATCATCAAATGACTTCTCCTGCTCTGGGCGGAGCAGGAGGGAGTGTCAGACTTTTACTGACTAAAACCCATCCATGTTCCTTCATCGCCCTTTTTGTTCCGGGGCCACGGTATCTCTTTCGAACAGTCCCGCAACCCCGGCAGGCATCGGTCCTTGCGGACCCTTTCCTTTTGCTGACTCTCTTTGAGGCGCGCGTGGAACACAAACGCGCCGTCGACACGGCCTGTCGTCATGAGACGGACGGACGGCGAGCTAGCCCATAGCCCACCGTCCACAGGCCCGCGCCTACTGTGGCCGGGGGCTACGTGGTGGCCCCCGACGCCCGGGGCGTCTCCCGCGGCGGCCGGGACGCTGTGAGGTTCTCTCCCTCTCACGTTCCGCCACCTCCCTCTCTAGCATTACTGCTTCGCAGAAGGAGGTGACGGCGTCCCATTCCGTCTCGCTCCGGACCATGGCTTGCACCAGGGCCGGACGCGAGAGGTCGCCGCCGACAATCGCCGCTTCGAAGACACGGCGGTGCTCCGCCCACGCGGGGCACACCTCCACCGTGTGATCCACCGTGTCCTCCGGTCGATCCTCGCAATGGAAACACCCGGGCGTTTCCTCCCGCCCGATTCGGTGCAGGAACCTCCCAAACAACCGTGTCCGGTGAGGACCTGCATCAGGCGGAAGGTGAGGACACCGTGGCGCCTCTCAAGCCACTCCTCAAAGAGGGGACTTACCGCCACTATTGTGGCGTGCCCTGCACAGGGTTGCGACAGTCGCTCTCTCCATGTCGCCATGAGATCATGCCGGAACTCTGTCCGCTGCGCGACAATTTGCCGCGGCAGCGGAGTTTCCCCCGGCGTAGCACCTCCGCGCGCCATTCGTGCAGGCGCGCGAGGACTATTGCCTCCAGATCCCATGGCGGCAATCCGGCAAGGAGGCACGCCGCCTCACGGAAGATCGTGCGGTACCCCCTTACGGCTACCACCAGGTAGTGGGCGGCTCGCCGCCTAAATGAACGCGCCCACACCGGGGCCCCGTAAAGGGCCATGGACCGCACGACTCCCGCGTAGAGCTTCCGGCAGGAGGCGTTTGGCCCCCCCAGGTTCGGCAGAAGCCGCCTGAAGGCAGCCCCGGTCCGTTCCAGTTTGGGGGCCAAACGTCGAAAATGCTCCACGAAGTTCCATCGGCTGTCGAGGACGAGTCCCAGGTACTTCAGCGTCGACTCGACGTCGATGGATACCCCTCCTATCGTCAGTGAGGATCCCGGAGGTGGCGCATTCCATGGCCCATGAAAGCACATGGCCTCGGACTTGTGCAATGCCACCTCGAGACCCAGTTGCCGGATCCTCTCGACGACTATCGCAACCCCGCGTGTCATTATTTCAGCCGCCGCCTCGTGCGACCCCCCTTGTGCCAGCACCAGCGTGTCGTCTGCATAGCAGACCACGCTGACGCCGCTAGGGAGGTCGGCGCGCAGCACCCAGTCGTACCCGATGTTCCACAAGGAAGGCCCTAGAACCGATCCCTGTGGAACACCGCACGAAATCTCTCGCCGTTTCCATTCTCCGCTGCGACCGGGGTAGATGACGGCTCTGTCCGTCAAGTAATCCCCGACCACACGACGGAGGTAGGTCGGCACCCGGTGATACCGGAGTGCCTCCCTAATGCAGCTCCAGGGCATGGAGTTGAAGGCGTTGGCGATGTCAAGAGACACCGCCAAGACAACCGCATCCCCCGTCGTGAGGGCTCTTACGCGCATGATGGCGTCCACCGTAGAGCGCCCCTTGCGGAAACCAAATTGGTGTTCCGCAAGATCCGGCCCCGTCCCCGCAAGGTGCTCGGCGAGGACATTTGCAATTACTCTTTCAAAGAGCTTGCCCACCTCGTCGAGCAACACTATGAGCCGGTATGCGGACGGAGAGTCCGCAGGGCGCCCCGGCTTCCGAATGAGGACCAGCTTCCCCGTCTTCCAACGAAGCGGGAACTGGCCCCTCTCCGAGCATGCGCTTAAGAGCCCCTCCAGTCGGGGCCCGAGAGCCTCCGAGGCCAGGACCCAGGCTTTGCCAGGCAAGCCGTCGGGTCCCGGGGCGGTATTTTTGGCACTGAGCCTGCGTACCGCCACTCTCAGGTCTACCCCAGTCACTTCCGGAGTGTCGTCGTCGTCATCCTGGTGGTCCGCTTCCAGCACCGCAGGTGGCGGAGCCATAGGCGGGGGGGGATGTTCTCCCCGCGTGGGGAACAGAGTGCTCACCACGTCCTCCACGAGCTCAGGCCGGAGACTCTGCGTCAGTAGGGGGGGGGCAGGTGCGGAGTTTATCCCACACCATCTTATAAGGGCGCCCCCACGGATCTCTGTCGAGAGTCCCCAGCATCTCCTCGCAGGCCAGATCCCTGGCCCGCAGGACAGCCTCGCGAAGGGCGGTCTTCGCCGCTCTGTACCCTTCATAAAGCTCCGCCTCGATGGCTGATATATCGGACATGGCCTCCTGGAACCACCCTGCCTCATTGTTTATGTCGGCAGGCCTGTCTGGTGATGTCACCCAGGCCTGCACGATCGAGGCTTCCAGAAGGAGCTCCCGGTCCAGCTGCTTCAGCGCCCAACGCGGACCACTCGGGGCCTGTTGGAACGGCGCGCTTGAGGTCTGGGTGGAGACGTCAAACCGGATGTACCGGTGGTCGGAATAGGTCTCCACCCCCTCCATGACACGCCAGTCAACGACACGCGGCGACAGAGCGGGGCTAGCTAACGAAATGTCCACCACCGACTCGCCCCGCATCCGCACACACGTGGGAACAGAACCCCGATTTAGGACGACCAGGCCCTTCTCCAGAGCCCAGTCCTCCACCATCCTTCCCCGCACGTCTGTACAACGAGAACCCCAAGCCAAGTTCTTGGCATTGAAGTCCCCGAGGACAAGCACAGGTAGGGAATGGTTTCCGACGACTGAAACAAGGGCCTGAGAGAGCGACTGTCGCAACCCCGTGCAGGGCACGCCACAATAGTGGCGGTAAGTTCCCTTTTTGAGGAGTGGCTTGAGAGACGCCACGGCGTCCTCACCTTCCGCCTGACACAGGTCCTCACCGGACACGGTTGTTTCGGTAGGTTCCTGCACCGAATCGGGCGGGAGGAATCGCCCGGGTGTTTCCACTGCGAGGATCGACCGGAGGACACGGTGGAGCATACGGTGGAGGTATGCTCCGCGTGGGCGGAGCATCGCCGTGTCCTCAAAGCGGCGATTGGCGGCGGCGACCTCTCGCGTCCGGCCTTGGTGCAAGCCATGGTCCGGAGCGAGACGAAATGGGACGCCGTCACCTCTTTCTGCGAAGCAGTAATGCTAGAGAAGAAGGTGGCGGAACGTGAGAGGGAGAGAACCTCACAGCATCCCGGCCGTCGCGGGAGACGCCCCGGGCGTCGGGGGCCACGTTAGGCGCGGGCCTGTGGACGGTGGGCTATGGGCTAGCTCGCCGTCCGTCCGTCTCAAGACGACAGGCCGTGTCGACGACGCGTTCGTGTTCCACGCGCGCCTCAAAGAGAGTCAGCAAAAAGGAAGGGGTCCGCAAGGACCGATGCCTGCCGGGGTTGCGGGACTGTTCGAAAGAGATACCATGGCCCCGGAACACAAAGGGCGATGAAGGAACATGGATGGGTTTTAGTCAGTAAAAGTCTGACACGCCCTCCTGCTCCGCCCAGAGCGGGAGAAGCCATTTGATGATTTCCCATCCGAAAAAAAAAAGGGTCGTTGGCGACCGACGACCGACGATGATAACTGCAATACCCTAGGGTATTGCAGTTATCATACCCTAGGGTATTGCAGTTATCATCGTCATCACCATTTCAGCCGAAAGACGTCCACTGCTGGACATAGGCATCCCCCAAGTGTCACCACATTGACCGGTCCCGTGCGACTCGCATGCAACGGATTACCGCAACCTTCACCAGGCCATCGTTCCACCTAGTGGGAGGTCTTCGAACGCATCGTCTTCCGGTTCGCGTACTCTAGTACTTTTCGGCCCCATCGGCCATCCGTTCTGCGAGCAATGTGCCCTGCCCACTGCCACTTAAGGTTGACAATTTTTCGGGCTACATCGGTGACCTTGGTTCTCTTGCGGATGTCTTCATTTCTGATTCGATCACGCAAGGAAACTCCGAGCATAGCCCTCTCCATTGCCCTTTGGGTGACTTTAAGCATTCTGATAAGGCCCATTGTGAGCGACCACGTTTCGGTCCCGTATGCAATCACTGGCGACACACACTGGTCATAGACTTTCGTCTTGAGACACTGCGGTAAGTTGGACGAGAAGATACCGCGCAGCTTCCCGAACGCTGCCCAGCCGAGTTTCGACGATTGACCTCTTTCTCGAAGTAACTACAACTACAACAGCCCATAACGTCCACTGCTGGACATAAGCCTCTCCCAGGATGGGAGGAATTTGCCGTAATCTCCACGCTTGGCAGGCGGATTTGAGATCGCAGTGATGAAAGACTAACAGAAAACGCTGCTGCCCATTCTCTGGTCTACGGAGGCGCAAGGTGTTCTACCTCAGACATTAGTCGCCTTATACGACACCCGTGAGTGTAATGGGTTGGTTCTATTCTTCTCTGCCGGATACCACACGGCTAAGTTTAAGCTTTCTCGAAGTTAGACCTACTTAACTGGACTGTTTGTCCCAGGTACACATAATCGTCTGCAGCTTCGAGTGTAGTGTCTCCGATCTTGATAGGAGTGAGTGTTACATGGGCATTCAACATAACCTTGGTTTTGTCCATGTTAATTTTTAGCCCCACTCTTTCGGAAGCTCTACTGAGGTCATCGAGCATTGTACTGAGGTCCTCCATGGTCTCAGCCATGACCACTATATCGTCGGCAAACCGAAGGTGAGTGATGTACTCGCCATTGACGTTGATGCCTAGCCCTCTCCAGTCCAGAACCTTGAAAACATCCTCCAGTGCAGCGGTGAACAGTTTCGGAGATATGACGTCTCCCTGTCTCACACCTCGCTGCAGAAGGAGAGGTTCCGAGGCTTGGTCCTGAAGTCGGACTGACATGGTGGCGTTTTTGTACAAACACTTCAACATCGTCGGTACCGGTATTGCAGTGATTAGTTGCAATCCCACAATTCACACAGCGATCCATAGTTTCAACAATATCCAATCCAAGCCGGTGGCAAAATCCAAAAAACCATTCCAAGTCAAACGTGTGAGCGATCTTTGGTGTCCTGTACGGAAGCAAGTGTCGTAGAAGGTAGGCAGGGTAGGAATCCGTAATAAACAAAGCAGTGGTCGTTGAAATTATAAAATAATCGGGAAAGCATTCAAAACGTAACAGAAAAAACGAAACGAGTGAAACAGAGAGAATCGGCTAGTGTCATTGTCAGTCCACTGTCAATGCTGTCACAGATAATATAATACATACTAAAGCTGTTATTAAAATAATATAGGTACTTGATTTTAATCGATACGAAAAGGATAATCATTTCGGTTTTTCAATTATTAATTGACATTTTCTTTATTAATGTAACTGTAATTAATAGCACTATATTGTATATGTATAATAAATACTCAAAATATATAAAAGCACTATACTGCTTTATATATTTTTAGTTAATTACTGTAATTGATTAATTAAATCGAAGATGTTATGAAAACCATCTTTCTCATTTTTCTCTGCTTCCAGATTGAGAATTGAGTTGATTATTGATATTTTAAAATACAAAAATATGGCAAATTTTTAGACCTATCTAAACTTTTTACATTTTGGCCCACCGTTTTCCATCTCCTTTTCTCATTTTATTCTAAATAAAATGAGAAAAGGAGATGAAAACTTAACTTAACCAACAACAATTTATGGTTTAAAATTATTTGGAGAAATTTGTCAGTTTGTGGTAAACAACTTGATGTACTGGCGACTATACAAGAAATCGGTGTACGTACGTACAGTCAGCTTCACTATGTGGGTACCCACCCCTCTTGAAAGCGTTCGTTAATACAACTGGGGTACCCAATTGATCCAGCCCACCGTACAAAGCACCGTACATCAAAGTGGTTTTAATTATTATTTGTTTATCAACTTGTTTAATTTCGATAAATCACCACCATGTTTCTAAAAAGGGATTTTTGTAGGAAACATACCGTAAAATTGAGATAATATTTATGATACAAAGTGTAGGTAAGAAACTATAATTCTATTTACGAGTAAATAAAAGCTATTTCTAGTAGGTACCTACTTGGGACCAGTTTGTTTAACGACCAAAAGCATTCATTTGTTGAGAAAGTGACGGGTAACGTAGTAGGTAAGTCGTAGCATTTATGGTAGGCGAAGTTTACGCAGATACCATTCCAGAAGAAGATGATTATTCTATCTTCTTCTGGAAAACGCCTACAGAACATTTTATGGGAAGGCTGTGTAGGCCCATGGACACCGACAACTATGCAGTTATTTTATCATACATTTAAACCTTACTAACACTGTACAGTGCTGAAAATCAGAGAAACAATAACGAAAGGACAATATGCTGTGTGGATAAATAGTATAATACATAATATGCTGAATCTTCTCCGACAAGAGAGAATAGGCATGCCGACAGTATTAAAAAATTGCAAATCTATTTAGTCCGTCAATTAGAGTATTGGAAATTGATGGACACGTATTTTTTGTTTTTGTAAATCAATGACTATTGACAAAGATAAAACGCATCAAAACTCGGGAGTAGGGGCTCGTGACGTCAGAATTAGCTATAAATTATACCAAGGCGTGACGTACCTATTGAGAATTTTAAAAGCGACATATCTTTGTCAATTTTGGTTTACGTAACAAAAGAAAAAACACGGGTCAAATATTTTTTGATAATCTAACTGACGGACTAGTTAGTTTTTTTTGTCGTCTTGCCTATTTATTCTATGCTTCTTGGGATAAAATGATAATTAAACTTTTCTGCTTGAAACTCTCCTACATAACATAACGTTTCTAATCCCCGTAGGGTTAGGCTTAGGCAGAGGTGTACCTAAAAGTACACCAACATTTCGCCAGTTATGGTCTATCTATAATACAGAGACAAAATGAGTTTGATTTTATTTAATTATAATCATTTAGCCGAGTTTTCCTAACGACAATTTGAAATACACTTGCGACAGTTATTGGTCTCTAAAGCTTAGGTAAATCACAATACATAACAATATGTAGCATGTAAACACACCTACAACATTTCATTTACGAGTACATGTCTGCCTATAGGCTTCTCACGAAAGCGCGAAGACAACGTAATTTCTAAATATAAAATTGTATTTTTTTCTTGGAAAAGTAAAACAGACTTCCAAAACAAACTTGGTATCGCAAACATTAAAACCAAAATGCTGTAGTTGTTTGATTTATGTACGGTCGAACAAGCTATTTGGTTTACAGTTTAACCCACAAATTACATTGTAAAAAGTAAACCAAATAGCTTGTTTGACCGTACGGTTTAAAAAGCTAAAATTCGCGATAAAAACCCGTTTCCATATGTTTTATAACGTGCGAGTATATCCAAAAATCGTTCGAGTTTACGTTACGTTTACCTATGTCGCGCGTTTGGGCTAAGGCTCGGTATTTAGCATATTACATACCTACATAGCATAGAAGTTCCGACCTTCTTGGTGTTTGTCCAGCGCTCGAAGTGGCCCCTTGATGAGTCTGATGTCGCAATTGTATTGAAAACCGACTTCTACCTACGAGAGTTAAGCCACATGATGCGATGCTGGTGCGTTTCTTCCCAAGGTGTATATATTTTTTTCAGGTCAACCAAGGAGGTCGTCTAGACGTCTGCTAAACCGGCCTATCCTGTGGGTGTTTGAGTGGCCTCCAGCCTGGACATGGCCTGTAGAACATGTTGTTTTGATATTTAGAACGACGACGCAACGTCTTCGCAAGGTACCGACAACGTTTCGTGTGGCATCACTGTTACGACTATAAGCTCATATGAACCGCAAACATTTAGTTTTATGTCCGTTACGCAGAATTTAAAAGGTTTACGTAAAGTTACGCTTAGAAATATATACTAAAACGGATTTCAATATAGGGGGACGTGATTCATTTATTAGGCACTTTATTTTTGAAAAGATTTTATAACTACGATTTTGATCTCTTGTATGCCTTTAAAAGAGGTAATTTTTAATTTAAAAAAAGAACCTGAATTTTACATACATACAACACAACAGGGCTCCAGCATAGCTATTCAGAACGCTTCGATTCGATTTTCGATTCGGAAAGTCGTATGTCTATATCGCTCGATTTCGTAATGTCAAAAAAAGATAGACATACGACTTTCCGAATCGAAAATCGAATCGAAGCGTTGTGAAGAAGGGGCCAGGAAAAAGAACCATCGTGTCCAGAGGTACCCGCTTTCTGAATCATCACCTGATCCGATTATTATCATTATCTCAAAATAAATTATATAATAAGTCAATAACCTCACGTTTTTACATTATAATAATCATAGCACATCTAAGTTCTAAAATAAGAATAAAGCCTACGTCTGCCTACCTATCAAAATAACGGTTTAAGCTAGGGTTCCCAGATCTATAAAAAGTTTTCCGGCGTAAATACCACTTTGTTGCGGACGCATGGCGACCCTAGTTTTACCAAAATCGGGTTATGTAAGTTATGGTTTTACGCATAAAAAGTGGCTATTTAATTAATTATTGTTTATATTATTATTATTATTTTTTTTTTTTTAATTTTAATGACGTACCTAAATGAAAGAAATAGAACACTTTTACACTAAAGTACTTATAAAAATCTCGTATCACCACCAAACTGCATTTCAATGAAATTTTGTGAATGTGTATGGTTGGTTCCAGGTTGAAAGATAGGATATTTTTGGATCCGATAGGTGGCGCCATATGAATCGGGGGGCGCGTCGCTATTTAAACGATTACTATTATCTACAACAAAAAGTATTCGTAAATATGTTAGATACATTTTTAAATATTATAGCACTTATAAGTTAATTTAAAACTTGCTTTAGAGTTATATTACGTATTTCTTTCAATAACATCAGTGAAATGCCTAAATGTTTCTAAAAACAACGCTTAAACAATTTTGACTTTGACTTCATATTTAATAAGAAATGCTGTAGGTACTTACTTAGCATGCGACTACAACTTTTTAGGTACAATGCACTATACCTTTTTATTTGTAGTTGTTTTCATTTATGAAAACTCGGATTTTTATGAAACAAAAGCCAGCACAATTGCTCTCATAACTTCTGAAGGCGCGCAGCAATGAAGACCGGATTCTGATTACCTGGGCAATCAATCAGCAGCCGACCCATATGTGGTATAAAACAAATATAAAATTACACAATAGTTTCGGCTGGATGATTATCGTGTTTGAGCAACGGTCGGGCGCTTCCTTGTCGGTAGTTTCGCGTGGCCGTGCGCCTGCTCATGTAATTCGTAATTACGTCAAATTGCGTGGCAAAATGATATAAGGCATTACAGTTAGCGGCATAACGAATGCAGCACGTGGACCGCCCGAGCTGACTGCTAATAGGGCTGAAGAACACATTTGCCTTACAAATACGTCGTGTGTCGGACTAAAACACTAAATAAAGGCCAGTACGTAATTTTTGCTTAATAAATCTTTTCAAACGAAGAACGTGCACGTAAAGCGTTCTATGGTTACTTGCGTACTACTTCTATGTATTTATATACGGTGCACGATTTTTTCTTTGTGCAATTATGGGGAAATGGGTTGGTAAGTAGTTAACAGGGTATTTTTCGATACAGCAAAGTGTAATTAACTTCTTTAGCCGTGTGTTTGAACCGGGTCAATCAGTTCGTTGTTACCGACTAAGTAATAATAAATCAACGAAGGGATTTATACACAACATAATTAAGTAGTTGGAAAAATTCTTGGCAGATGATTGTATGAATGCTGTGGATTAAAACAGTGTTGCTGGAGAATCAACAACTAAATAAATAATAATAATAATATCGCTGGACATTACACACAGCCCCATCTAGTGCCACAGTAAGCAACGAGGCTTGTGTTGTGGACACAAGATAGTTGATATACTACATATATACTTTTTGTTTGTAAATACATACTTATTATACATATAAACATCCATGACTCGGAAACAAATGTCCATGCTCATCACACAAACATTTGCTCCAACCGGGATTCGAACCCGGGACCCTAAGAACGTAAGGCAGCTTCAGTACCGCTGCGCCATTTGGGTCGTCAACTATGGTTTTACTATTTATGCCGTTTAAGTGAACTTAATTTGTCATCCTCAAATCATCCATAAGTTTCTACACAGTCATCCATCTTAATAATACTACTTAGTTAAACAAAAAAATATATAACTTCTAACATTTGTTTTTAATCAGAGTGATAAAATCAAAAGAAAGATATAATAAATTTAACTAGCATTCTTTGCCGTTTCATCAGTTTTCAAGCTTTCAAACTGAAATCTTTGTTGTAGACTGGGACAGTCTACTGATTCTGTTGGTGTTGCACCAATATTTTAATGTCTTTTATTAATGAACTATGATTTTGTTTTTTATGCAATTACAGGTGCAACCTTGCTAGATCTCGTGATACATTTTTAAAATGCCAACGTGCAACGTGTATAAATATCACTGGAATTTTGAAAGTGACAGTGATGCCATTGCCAAGTCGGGGTTAAAATAACCGCGAAAATAATGTAAGTCTAATTTATTCTAAAACACTATGTGACCATGCCGTGATAATAATATGATTCAATATCGCATAGGTATCACTTTGACAATAGAAGTATGTATGACATTTTTTCTGCTTATTCATGCTTATTTCAAAAGTACGAAGGTTAAAGAGTACCTATTAGCGGTTTTCCTAAAATCGAGAAACTGAACAATGTCTCAAAAGTCTTTTTACCTTTAATCCTTTTACGTAATTGTTAATTTGGAATGTTAATAAGATAAAACATGACAGGCATCTCCTCTTAATTAGTATAGTTTAACTAATTGCGTAAATAATATAAACCGGTATCCCATTTTCATATTTCGCCATGGTATGTGATCTATGAATAGAGATGGGCCGATGGGTATATCCGCCGCCGATGATTGGCTGATATGATCGGTTAAACCATAGACTTGAATGGAATGCGGATTTGAAGGTAATAAAAGAGTGGAAAATAAAGAAATCGTTCACCCATATACGTAACATATATTCTTAGCACATTCTTATTGGGCACAACGCAATTTAATTCGTTTATTTTTCTTAAATACACGTCACGCATCTCTTCTGTTTTATTTTAGTTTGCTGATATAACGCTTTTGCACTTATAAACAGTATTGACTGCAACAGTCGGGACCCTTATTGGATGTAATGATTAATCTAGATTATTTAATAGGTCAGGTCAGTCAATGTGTTCCGTATTAGAATTTATTATTGAACTTGTTTTTTTTCTTTTCAGTTTTTATTTAAAGTTATTAGTTATTTTTTACGCAGTCAGTTATAATAAGATGGAGAATTTCGCATTTTATTTATTGTAGTGTACATTTATTACTTTAAAGTTCACAAACTTGCCTTGTCACGTTTAATTTGCGCGTATCTTGTATAAATAAAAAAATAAATAACACATTTTTTAAATTAAAATATGGTCTTGATAATACACCATTTTGAAATCCTCATGATCAGCCCTTTAATTTGATACCTATATAGCAGTTTCCAAAAAAACTTTATTTTTTATTTTTTCACTAGCCTATGTTACCAGGGTAATACAAAGATTCTAACGATACCACGTACATCGAAATCGGTTTAGGCGTTTAGAAGTTAAGGTGGAACATACATGAACCCTAATAAAAACATAATACTCCTTGTTTTGGGCAGTCGTGTAAAAAGGGAGTTTTTAGTTGTTGTTTTAGTGTTTATTATTTTTTAAACTGACAGTTTTATCCATTCAATTGTTCACAGTTGGCACTCAATATTTAACTGTTGAGCCCGCGTGGTGGATTATATAATATATCCCATTCCCTCTCATAGAGAGGAGGCCTGTGTCCCAGCAGTGGGAACATGATATTAGAACATAGGCTGATGATGATGATGATTTAACTGTTTGTTACTATTATATTAAAATTATAGATAAGTAACAAAATCTATGGCTGGTGTCAAAAGTTGGACTACATTACCTTAGAAACTGCGAGATTTACGAAAAGTATAACAGATCCAAAAATATCGCTGTAGGATATTTTTTCTTCGATATGGGTTGGATATTGTCGCATGTAAAATACTGGTATTCAGCTGCATCCGGTTAGACCGGAAGCAGACCCCAACATAATTGGGAAAAGGCTAGGCAGATGATGATTGGATATTTTCGATTTCGGCAAGTTGTCCGATGGTAAAGTACTTGATATTAACATAAGGAAGTATTAACTGCTAGGATTTTCGTTTAAATCTAAGAGAGGCTTTAGGCTATTATTTTATGGGTTTTAAGATTATACGGATCAGGATCGAACAGACAATTACGTCGCTTACTCAGACCAAATAAAAAACCAAAACACAGCGCTGCGAACAATAAAGTGAAGCCGGTTTCGTAAACATGTGTGCATTTTTTGAGCTTAGTTTAATTGTAGTTTGATGTAAATGTGTGCGCGTGAGCGTGTACGCACAGAGCGGAGCTTAGTTTTGCGCTGGCTACACTTTATTGTTTGCCTTGGCTTTTTATTTTGGTCTGAGGTCGCTTAGTGGAAAGTAAAAGTAACAACCTGACGCTTGCATACGAGTTGTTCTTATAGGAGGCGCCAATAGATACCAATAAACTGTTATTTATAAGGATTCATGTTAAACTACACTACACATTGTAAAGTCAAGACACATAATATCTTTTGAATTTGGGGTTCTGAGCAAACTGTTCTTTATAAAACTATATTTAGAGGCTTGATAACCTTTGATAAATATCGAGTTGTCATCAACCTAAAACCTTTTTCAAGGTCTGGCCATGTTTTATGAAAGTTATGTCAGTTTTATTTTTAAATTAATTCTGACCGATAAAGTAGTTAAGATATGATATATTTTCAGCTCTGCAATGAGCAGTAAAAATTTCCTTTAAGATGCAGAAGGTAGTGAAGACTAGATTGTACATGCAGTTTACCTTTGTATTTCATCTTCGGAAATCTAGTACAATGTACAATGGCTCGCGTAAACCCTTTTAAAAATGCTGCTACATTTTTACCAAACAATAATTTCACTATAGCTTTTTTTTTCGGATGGAAAATCATCTAATGACTGAGGGAGTGACAGACTTTTACTGACTAAAACCCATCCATGTTCCTTCATCGTCCTTTGTGTTCCGGGGCCACGGTATCTCTTTCGAACAGTCCCGCAGTCCCGGCAGGCATCGGCTCTTGCGGAACCCTTCCTTTCTGTTGACATCTCTTTGAGGCGCGCGTGGAACACGTCGACACGGCCTGTCGTCATGAGACGGACGGACGGCGAGCTAGCCCGAAGAAAAAACCGGAAGAATATTACCCTTCCTTTTGGCATTTGCCGTAGTCGGGTAAAAATCAGTCAAATCTGTGTAGTAAACAAAAAATAAAATTAAAAAACAGTAAATGTGTGCAAAATGTGCTTTAATTCGCTATGCGATATACTACTATACTAAGAACAGTAAATATTGACAAAAATAATCTGAGATTTTGCTTGTGAGGCGATGTTTAATAAAACATTTGCAATATTTTGTGCTGAAGAAATTGTCATTATTTACCATTTACCCTAGAACAATAAATTAATTTAATGACAATGTTAATGTTTTGTTTTGGTTCAGCCTGTTTTAATTAAATATGATGAAGTAAATTGCTTGTTTTGTTGTTATTGATACAGCTCTGAACAGGTAAGATTAATCTTTAGAAGAAATAAATAAATTAATATCGCTAAACATTACACACAGCGCCATCTAGTGCCACACTAAGCTACAAGGCTTGTGTCGTGGACACCAGATAGTTGATATACTACATACACATACTTTTTGTTTGTAAATACATACTTATTTTGGAATCATCATAATTGTACGTATATTATTGATTTATTTGGCATTTTTTCCATTAACTTGTTTAAAAATACATCCATCATTCTCACTAATTTACCATAATATTGTCACCGTGAGCTTTATTGCTGGTTTAGTGATAGCAAACGTAAATGATGATGCATGGGTTCGATTCCGAGGTCGGGCAAAGCGCTATTGAGTTTTTCCATCAGGAATTTCTTAGTAGCAGCCACGGAGCCTGGGGGCTTAGTCTGCTATTACAATAGTGTCACAATGATCTATCATTGATTTCATAGTTGTTGATTTTGACAAGTTTGGTAATCTACTATGTAGTGGCGTCATTATGACTTTCCAATGATCAAAAACTGACACTCCATTGAAAGAAATAGCATAGAATGGCAATCTCGTACACAATGACAAATTAATGACTGACTTACGCGGTAATCTGCAAAAATTTTGACAGTTCCAGCCGAAATTTGCTCAATTAGCACCATTTTGTATTGTAATATACTTTCACATTAATCCGCGTTACACATAACTTAATATTTTTTGCTATTTACGAACTTCTTACTACTTCAGATTGCATAGAACACTAATAAATAATATGTAAAAATATATATAAATGAAATCTGGCATGATTAGATGTTCAAATTTAATTCTAGTTTTCGAAAATCATTTCCATAAACAGGTTTTATAATAATGGCAATACAAAAATGTCATGGTATCACAATTCTATTACGAGACCATTGACCGACCAATGATCGACCGTTATGAAGTTAGCAGAGATTACGAACTTATAACAAAGTGACAATGGCATCGTTCAACAACTATGAAATCAATGATAGATCATTGTGACACTATTGTAATAGCAGACTAGGCCCCCTGGATTTGTGCCCGACAGATGGCAATAGATTGGCACCCTGTTACATGGGACTTAAATATAGCTGGCTAAATGTGGGGGGTGTTATTAGGAACTTACTTTAGGGCTTACCCTTTGGGGACTACAACAACAACAGGCGTGATGTTATGTTATGTTACGAGACCAGTATTCAGTCAAAAAAGTATCGGGAATGGATGATTTGTTTATGGTTCCAAATTTTTTTTTTGTTTTTTTTTGTTGTTGTTAGATTAGCACAACTGTTTTCCATTTTGGCGCGGAGTTTGAGTTACATCTGTTAATTAGATTAAATGCAGTGCTGATTTTAGTTATATCATATCTAGTGTGTATTGCGAATTTCTTAATGGACAAAAATATCGGACAAAAAGTTTGTCTTAAATTTTGCATCGCCAATGGAATTTCGAGTTCGGAGTCTCTGAAAATGTTACAGAAGGCTTACAGTGAATCGACTTTATCAAAAACACGCGCTTATGAGTGGTACAAAGCGTTCAAAAGCAGTCAAGGTGTGATGGAAGATTTGCCTCGTTCTGGTAGGCCATCAACGTCTGCAACTGAAGTTAACATCGCAAAAGTGAAGGAAATAGTGACTGACAATCTTGCCGGAAGGTCAAACGGTAAATAAAAAATATTATTCGGACGTTATGCAGCGTTTAAGAGAGCAAATTAGATAAAAGGGCCAGATTTGTGGAAAGAAAATTCTTGGATTTTGCACCACGATAATGCGCCTTCGCACAGTTGTGAACGATTTTTTGACCAAAACTCAACAAATACCATCGAGCAACCACCTATTCACCAGATATGGCTCCAGCCGACTTCTTTATTTTTCCTAAACTCAAATTATCACTTCGTGGCACCCGTTTTCATTCAGTAGAAGACATAAAGGAGAATTCGCGGCGAGAACTGAACTCAATTCTGGAATAAGCATTTAAAAAATATTTTTATGATTGGATTATTAGTTGGCGTAAGTGTGTCGGTTCTGAAGGAGCATACTTTGAAGGTGATAAAATAAATTTGGATAAATAACTAATATTTTGTGTTTTATTGATCTTTTCCCGGTACTTTCTTGACAGAGTAGTATTATTCATTGTTTTTTCTTCTCAAAACTTTCCAATACATTCAGGTTACTTGTTATTACTGTATATTTATTAATCAGACTACAATGACGTCCGAAGTTCAAGTAACAAAAGTACATAACTTCCTCCCTTTTTAGAAGTCGGTTAAAAATAAACTAGACCTAAGTTAGGACCAGGTCCGGTTTTTAACTAAAGTTTACCTACTACTAGAGAACCGTTACCTATCCACATGGCAAATTCCATAATGACAGATTGGCATAACATGCTAAATTAATTACATTGTCAACATACGGTTTGTGGCCGCTGATTAATAAGAGGATTTAAATTAAATTCGATATTTCAGATAGGTCATTCACCTGCTTTTGTTACTAGAATTTACGTGAAATCCTTTTCATTGGAATGAAAATGCACAGTATAAGTTTTCAGCAGCAAGCATATTTTAGTTTTAATATTTCGTAATTGATTGTACATTTACACTTTTTTTTTTTTATTGGGACAAGCCCGCCACACTGTTCCCAAACCACTGTAACTCCTGAAAGCCAGAATCAACAGGGGCGACCACCAGAAAAGCGCCGAGACAATGAAGCTCGACGAAGGCCCAGAGAATGAATTTAAATGTCTTGGATCCCGCAACGAAATTAATCAGAAAAGTATAGTGGAGGAGTAGGAAAAAACTGTAATTTCCACTTCCCTCCATATCAGCAGGAGACAGAACGAAACAAGACCAGTAGGCACAAAGGGACGTTTACAACTGGGATAGGCCCAGTTGCCTAGCACCACGGATAAATATTAACATTAATGGGTCCTAAGTTGTGAGCTGTTATATTTGATTCCAATAAGAGGTACGCTTGAACGCACGGAAATTTGTTCTAGTTTCCACAAGGTCTGTATTGTAAACATTTACACATTAGTAACTCATTAGTTACTAATACTCATTAGTAACGAGACAGAGTCCTCTGTATATTTTGGATGTAATATAATGAAACTCGTATTTACTAAACAATATTAGTATCCTTACTTTATTTATTTTTACACTTATCCTTTAAGTATACTTTTGACCGAATATGGCACATTGACTCATTGCACCGTAATAAAAAATGTTATTCAAAATTATAATCTCACTAGCTGATGCCCGCGGCTTCGCCCGCGTGTATGTCGGTAACGCGACCAAAAGTAAAGCTCCCAGACGCTTATTTTTTTCCGACACCTCCAACAAATATCATCATATTTTAGCCAATGTATACAAAAACTTGACAAATTATATACTAAAACCTTTCTCGAGAACCACTCTATCCATTGGTGAAAACAGCATGAAAATCGGTGCAGTAGTTTTTGAGTTTATCGCGAACAGACAGACAGACAGAAGACGCGGCGGAGGACTTTGTTTTATTATATGTAGTGATGAAGAAAACATGGTGCACACATTGTGTGCAAGAAGGAATAAAATGATCAGAGTAGTACTAGCTCCTAAGGAATATGCTATATTCACCTTTTGCATGTTTGCAGCACACGGCATCGTGAGCGCAGTCAGTACCTACCACGTGTTGCTATTATCAGACAGCACGGCGCTGTTGCATTCTCTTTCTTTGTTTATTTATTAAAAACTGGCTATTTCCTGGGGCTTCACTCTCTCTGTGGTCGAAAAATAAGCTCTATAACACTCGGGGATAACGTAGCTTCCCATTAGTGAAAGAATTTTCGGCATCATCGAAACTGTAATTCCGAAGATTTCATCCAAACTTACAAACTTTACCTCTTTATTGGCGTATAAGTAAAAAAACAGTGTATATGTATACATTTTACAATCATCAGTTATAAAAGTTACAGGGTTTATTAAGGGCAATAAAGAGCCACTGTTAAATGGTATCCATGTAACTTATCGAGTTAACTCTACTCAAGGTTTAAACCAACTAAAACAAAACATAACTCTCTAAATCATAAATAATTTATTTACCGTAAGTAATACATAAAACCCCGGTATCACAATCACGAAATTAATTTATAGGAAAAATACTTTAGATGTAGTAAAACCCTGTATTTACATAAATTACTCGTTCGGCTTTAGGCATATAAATAATAAAGCGGAAATTTCTATCTCCTATTTTTATTAATAATAACACACGGAGTGAGGTAAAAGGTCGCTTCCAGATGATATCCTTTCGTCGGATGTCGTTGACATTAGAGGAAACCAGTTATTACCAAAAATAAACCAGGTAGAGACAGTTTCTGTTATGATATTATGATTCTAGAGCGACCCGCCCCAGCTTCGCTTTTTACGACTTGAAAAAGTTCAAGATTTCTTGGTGGTTTATAGTAAAAAATATTTTATCGATCACGATGAAACTCTCTGTATTAAAGGAAATCTTAAAACAAATATTTTTCTTTTTTCCTCTATTGCGTATTTGGAAGATGGGTTTTGCAAAAATACATTTAAATATACCTACGATATAAGAGACCAAGCGAACTATATCAAAATCTGCATTCTCATTGAGACTGAAAACTTTTTGAAAGTCTTGACGTTACGCTTCTTTTAAATTCGACGTTCCGAATGGCGCAGCGGTACTGAGGCTGCTTTACGATCTTAGGGTCCCGGGTTCGAATCCCGGTAGGAGAAAATGTTTGTAGATGGATGTTTACATGAATAATAAGTATTTATTTACAAACAAAAAGTATCTATGTAGTATATTAACTATCTGGTGTCCACGAAACGTCCGTTGCTTGCTTATTGTGGCACTAGATGGCGCTGTGTGTAATGTCCAGCGATATTTATTTATATATTAAATTATATACACAAGTTAAATCTTACATTGGGTGCCAGAGCTCATTGTAAACACTCTTGTCCCTAGTTGTAATGCTGCATAGTGCTTAGAATAAGTGTTTTTGTACAATTATTGAAGGTAATAAATTCTTTATTTATTTAATTTTTTTATTTTGCCTCCTGGTCTTTTCTCGAACTTGGTCACATTAACTAAGCTAATCGAGCCTTGGGTTCGAAACACTGATCCTTATGATTGCGGATCGCTACCACGACGACCTCAGGCAAGGGACAAAACCGCCTCAAAACCCCAATACCTTAGGAAACAGAATCATTCTCTCTTTACGCGGCGCACTCGAAATACCTACTACTGATTGGCACCCTGACGACCATCTGAAGCGAAAATATCCTCAAGCTTTCATTGTTCGAGTCACACATTGAGAAGCAAGTAAAACGTTACGTTACGTTCCTTTTGCCGGTAACTAGTAATTCTTTCGTCATCTAATCTCTTAAACAAAGATTTTATCAGTGAAGCACAATTTGACAATCATCAAAAAAATATTTTGGCTTGCATAGCATTTATGACACTAGAATTTTAGATGATAATGCGATATAACATTTGAAGTAGATCACTTAAACAAATTTTTGGAGTATACTGTTGGAAGTACACAAAAAAAAAACAACAAAATCGGGGAAGTGTTTAGGAGCTAAAGAATTCAAATTCAAACAGCTTATTGTGGATCATAGGTTCATAAGATGTTGTGTTAAATACAGGTGTCTGCTGTGTCCGGTAGAAAATACAATACTAAAAAATAATTAAACTTAGATTAGATAACAATAAAATTAAAATACAATACATCCAATTTGTCATGCAAATACATTATGATTAAATTATCAAAATTATAAAATACTTATGTCAGATTAACAAATTATTAATTCAATGGATATGCTTCAATGTATTGTCATCTAGAAATTCTCTTACAGAGTAATAACATAGAGAAGAGAAAGAATTACGAAGTACATGTTGTGTTCGTAAGAATTACGAACACAACATGTACCCCCTTGAAAGCACCTACGTTCGAACCCGGGGTACTGGTTCGAATTGATGCAGCCCACTGTACACTGGAATTCCATACAGGTTTTTGCATATTAAGAAGATTTCCTCGACGAGCGCGCAATGGAGCCGAGAGAGTAATTGAACTTCTCATATTATCATCAAGATGAGTTTTTTTATAACGGTTAAATTGTGCACAGAACATCCACATCGGATTAATATATCTGAATTAATAAATTACTTTACGAAATCATTTCCAATGTATTCGTTACTCCGATTTACCATAGCAATAGTCGCCGTTGCGCGATGTGGAATAATCTTTATTTGATTGGATCACTATCGAACGCCGGCTTAAAAGTGTGTATTATTCGGTAGCAACGGAAAAGAGTAATGTATTCAAATATATTTCGTGAAGGGTCCCGGCGCCTTCCCTCAAAATATTCAGAGCGGTTTATGAGCTAAAGAACTGATTAAACAGGTACTGTGTATGTTCGCAACAGCGGGGCACCTCAAGATTTACATAAAGAAAATTTGATGATTCAATTTGCCATACAAAACTATAACGTTGTTAAGTAAAGTATGAAAAAACGTTTTGAAGTTATCCTGTTGAGGTCATTCACTTTACGTGTGAATTGTCTGATGGCAAACAACTATGCTCAAAGGTATTTATGAGCGTCGGTGACAAAAATTCTATTTGAGTTTGCTTTAACGTGAATTTGTTTAAATAAATATTGACATTGTTGTTTAGCGACACAAATTTAAGATGTGGTATAGTGGGTCACCATGAATGAACAATATTCTCATTTTTTTAATTAAACTGTTTGATATTCAAATTTGTTTTTGCGTTGTATGAATTACATAAGGTACTAAGTGAGTTCGTTTTGTAGATCTTAGACCGTCATTACAAGTAGTCAGTGGCACGGATGTCTGACAACCAGTCTTACCAAGAGGTATCGTATTATCCAGTACTAACTGGGTTGTGGAGGTAAGATAGGCAGTCGCTCTATGAAAAATACTGGTATTACTGGAAGCCAATCCCAACATAACTAGGAAAAGGTTAGACAGATGACATGATAACTTATAGGGAGTTCGCTTGACGGTCGCTCTGCGATCTATGGATCGGGCCATGCTTGGAGTCTTTTTGAGGGATCTAATCCCCCCGGGACCCGATGGCTTGCCTGGCAAAGCCTGGGTCCTGGCCTCAGAGGCTCTCGGGCCCCGACTGGAGGGGCTCCTAAGCGCATGCTTGGAGAGAGGCCAATTCCCGCTTCGTTGGAAGACGGGGAACCTGGTCTTCATTCGGAAGCCGGGGCGCCCTGCGGACTCTCCGTCCGCATAGCGGCCCATAGTGTTGCTCGACGAGGTGGACAAGCTCTTTGAAAGAGTCATTGCAAACCGCCTCGCCGAGCACCTTGCGGGGACGGAGCCGGATCTTGCGGAACACCAGTTTGGTTTCCGCAAGGGGCGCTCTACGGTGGACGCCATCATGCGCGTGAGAGTCCTCACGACGGGGGATGCAGTGTCCCGGGGTGGGGTTGTCTTGGCAGTGTCTCTCGACATCGCCAATGCCTTCAACACCATGCCCTGCTGCATTAGGGAGGCATGCGCGCCGACCTCCCTAGCGGTGTCAGGTGCTAAAAAAAAAAAAAGGTATCTAATTCAAAACGGAGTAATAGAGTAGAGACCCAAAGTTGTGGACATAGCTCACAGAATACACATGCTCAAGTGGCAGTAGGCCGGCCGTATTAGCAGAAGAAGAGTGAAGAAGAGAGAAGAGTCGATCCGATGACCGTTCGGGGAAGACCTGTTTATGACCGGAGAACGAGAATCGACAAGCGTAAGGTGGTATACGCCTCCGGGCTAGGAGGAGTGGCGATCTCTGCAGAAATGGCTGTTATAGCAGCTGGATGAGAGTTGCTTAGGATCGTTTCGTACAATTGGAGAGGCTTTTGTCCAGCAGTGGTCTGCTATAGGCTCATAAGTCAAGATGATGATAACTTACATCAATGCTTGCTCCCTACTCTACTTGTACTTACCTATACTAGGAGTAGTAATTTATATTAGTATATTCCTAGAGCAAAACCGAAGCAAAGTACGGCAGGTACACATACTACGGCATCTAGGCAGACTTGACTCTATGTTGGCAGGTTCTATCTCCACACAGTTCAAAATAATAGTAACAATTAATTTATTTCCAGTCGACTTCGCTCCAGGTCTATTATATTAGGTCCAACATACAAATCTTAAGAAACAGTAAAAGGCGACATCAACTTTACTGATTACACATTCGATTAGCACAATTTCCACTGCTCCCATAATAAGTTAAGTACATTAGTAGTGTAAAACAGTTGAGTATATTTTACAAGTTATTGTTACAGACCAGATGATGTTACCGCTTGTAAATCTAGGTTTTGATTAATACCAGTGGATTTTCCGGAGCCCGACAAAGATGAGATCGCAAATATATATCCTTAATGACATTACAAGATGGAGACTATTGGTAACTCAATGGCAAGGCCCAAGCGGCAAGAGGGCCAGAGGCCGCCTGAGAGAATGCTGGGCAGATGAAATAAAACTTATTGTCGGAAAAGCCGTGCAAGTACGTAGGAATTGATTCGATAAATCTGACAGTCATTCTCGACAAAATGAGTTTATTACAAAGATAAAAACTCATTTTGTCGAGAATAACTGTCAGATTTATAAAATGAGTTTATAACAAAGATAAAAACTCATTTTGTCGAGAATAACTGTCAGATTTATCGAATCGATTCCTACGTACTTGCACTCAAGACTGGACAAAGCAAGCGAAGGAGAGAAACTTATAGAAAAAGTTGGAGGAGGCCTATACGCAAACGGGGCCTTAACTAAAAAAAAAAAACAATGTAACAATTAAATGTTCGATGACATGTTAAAATTATTTATCAAATACTAAGTTAAATGTAATGTTTCATGTTATATGTGATGTGCTAATGTTTTATGGAAAATGAAATGTATAAAAAAAAAAGATAAATGTAAAAATTACGTGTAATAATATTTGAATAAATATTATAAAGGTTATTTAAATGAAATATACTAATGTTTCATATAATGGTAAAAACTTCATGAGATGAAATGTTAAATGTATATTGTGAGAAATGTAATGTTTAATGAAATACTAAAGGTATTGTTAAATATGTATGTTGTGTGAAATGTAATGTCTAATGAAATTTTAAAGGTATTGTTAATAATTATAAGGTTTAATGAAGTTAAATGAATATATTGTATTGTAAGAGATGTAATTGTTAAGGCAAATAAAGGCTATTTATTTATTTATAATGACATTACATAATGACGTCATGCCTGTAACCCCCGTAGGGTACCTACATAATATGTAGTACCTAAGTACCTACACCCACATTTTGTCCGTCATGTTTAAGTCCCATGTAATAGGGGGCTAGCCTATTGCCAACAACCGGGCACACATAAAGACTCCATGGCTGATACTGCGAAAATCAACAACCCAATAATACTTTGCACGACCTGGGAATCGAACTCGGAACGAATTACGTCTTAATAATATTGAATATTAGAATCTACTGAGCCTGTTGCGTGGTATATGGTTTAGTTAAAGGTGGGGCGAAGATATACCTACCTTATTAAAGGCAACAGATTGTTCATAAACTATTAGCGTGCGTGTTCGACTCGCCGACCTATAAAAAGTCACTGGCAGGACATCATAGCACAGTAGATCAGTGATCAGTGATTGTGCCGGACGGTGATATTTTGAAACAGGTAAAATTAATAAAATCATTAACAGAAATAATTTAAAAGTTTACATTTTTTAAAATAATTTTGTGATTTGGAACAATGTCTAATATTTTGCGTAAGGGTCGCGAAAAAATAATGGGCTCTTCAATACATATATGTCGAGACGGTATTGAAGTTTTGTATGAGACAGCTGATCTCGGGGCACGGTAGTGGCCCCGCCAAGACGAGTCAAGCGAAGAGCAAGGGCACTATCTACCTTTTCTCGAAGCGCTTCGTCGTTTTTTTGAACCCTTATAACTTGGGTTTGGATTGTACCAGATAAACAAAATTCTCGGGATATATTTATTTCGCGATTAGGATGTTGGTCATATGGATGCTGTTGTTCAATTTTTATGGCCTATATCACACCTATAAAATATAACTACAAATTGAAACAGGCTGTATACATATAAGTACTAAACATAAAAACCAATACCTAGTCTAGTACCAACATATTAATAACAAATCTTTAATAGGTATCAAGTAATTCAATATTTTTTAGGTAATAATTTTAAAGTATTTTATTTTATCTTGCGGTTGAATATACCGACAAAATTTGTAAAGCCTGTCTTTAACAATGTATTAATGGCGCAAAGTAACGCAAACTTATTCGTATTAAGTACTTTTGCCCGCGGCTTCGCCTGCTAAGAAGTCGGAATTTGTCCTACTGGGACGCACTATCGGGATAAGAAGTAACCCATTACATGGTCTATCCATGTGCCAAAACAAACAGACAGAAAGACAGAGTTACTTATGTCATTTACAATAATGACACAAGTAACTCTGTCTTTCTGTCTGTTTGTTTTTCGTGCCTGAACGGCTGAACCAATTTGGATGAAAGGCACATGGATATTTGATTGTCTAATATTTTATAACTTGAAACAAAATAAGCAGAATTTTCTAAATTTACGTTTTTTAGCGTGGTCTCATATTAATTAGTGAGAACCCGATTGATAATTTCCGATTAAATCAATGAGCAATAAATACTATTGTACCAAAAGTCACCTTTTGGTACATAAAGTGTATTTTTAAATATACGTAGCTCCATAAATAGATGGGACTTAAACTTAACAAGCGACATGTTGGGTACTGTTAAGAACACTTATGCCTAACCCTTCGAAGAATACAGGCGTAATATTAGTTAAGTAAATAAAGTACATTTTTATAAAAAAATCTTTTTCTCACAGACCAAATCGAGATGAAAGTGTGCACATTAGTCTTCGTGGTGTTGGCGGCGTTTGTGGCGTCGCTGGCGGCTGAGAATGGTCCCTTGATGACAGCTCTCCAGCCCGTTGACCAGCCTGAGGTCCAGGAGGTCATGCTGGTGGACGCACAGGGCAACAGGGAGAAGAGGAGTCTGCTTCTCGGTAAGTTAAAGTGACGATTAGTTTCGTTACTATAGTCCAGTGGTTCGCAACCTATGGTCCGGATCAGTGGTCCGCAAGAGTTTCGAATGTGGTCCGCAAAAGATTAAAATGTTATTCGAACTTTTTAAGTTGCACAGCAGATGCAAGCTCAACCCAACCAAATTAAAAATCTATCAGAGGCGAGGTGCTAAAGTGAATCTGTTCACTTGGCACGTCAACGGCAAAATCGTGGTAATCGATTACATACCAAAGACTAATTTTCGACGTTATGTCATGCCCTTAAGTCCCAAAATAGGGCATTTGTCATGTCACGCAACCAATTAACCACCTATACGCGTTTGTCCTGCGATTCGTGTCATCTTCTCACGACTTTGCCTAGCGTTGCTGAATACAAATTTGGACAATCCGTGCATAGAAATCACGGTTATGAGCTAAAATTGTAACAGGTTTCTGTGGACGCGCAGTGCAGACGGTTGCGTAATGAAGTTGCAGAAGTCAGATATAGATCATACAGCATCTAACCCTATCTTAGACCAATTAACGTTCTAAGAACCCTAAACACAGTAGTAGTGCGTCGAAGTATGTATTTAGTACTCATCTCCACGCAAAGTCATTTCAGTGTTCAGTTCACGGCCACGATTTCTACATAATTACCTAATATCATGTAGATAATTACGTGATTATTTCATTTTCGGGATTCATTCGTGTCTCATTATGCTGGCAAGTGCAGAATTCAAGGTTAGAAGCCCTACACGCAAGTATTGCGTGTATGTTACTTGCCCTCGTTTCGATAAACTGAAGTATTGACTTACACTTATAACTTACGCATTATTAGCTGTTGATTTTGTTTAACAGGTCTAGGCTAGTAAGGTATTAGAAACCGCTTTTTTTCATTAATTTTAGTATCATTATTATTTCGTTGCAGCAGGTTATAGTCTCATTTTATTTCATTTTTAGTTAGACAAAAATTCGATTTATTAAAATTCAGAATAAAACAGAACAGAGAATACATAACAATATAAAACTAATACTTCAGTGGTCGACAGTAAAATAAAAACGGACTAATGACTCCGATTGTTGTGTATTCCATTATTAAATCGTTTGTATCCTATCATTTTATTGTCGGGCTTTTTTAAATAAAGCTGAAATGTTTGGATTGAAAAATCCATTTGGTAAAAAGCTTACAGAAATACAGAGGAAACGTTCCGTTATGTTGAAATACCTAGTGGATTAGCGATGATAAAGTAGCGACCCAAGTGTTCGCCACTTCGCCCATAGTTTGTACATCTTACACTTATCTTACCTGCTGGGCTGTTCAACTCTCGAGAGATTTGTTCAGCCTTACACTTGCCGTGAAATATTGCCTGAGAACTGGGTTCAGGTTCCCGCTGAAGAGTTGTGATTACAATTCTACATACAGACCCTAAAGTTCAAATGACTTTGAACTTTATTTTAACGCATTTATAAATTTCGTTGTGTGAGAAATGCAGAAGCTTTGGATACTACAGCAATATTTGTATATGAAATAGGTATTATCACGTTTTAATAAATACGTTTCTGCGAATAGTTTTAGAGAACATGTTATAAATAGTTTTGTTTTTATTCGTTTTATTCGCTCTTTGACTATTTTTTGCTAGCGACAGTTTTGCTAAATAAATTAGATAGCAAACTTTATTAGGTAGAATTCCATTCAAACTTTTATATTTTTACTTATGTACGTACATTTGTTATGACAGTAGTGATGCAAGTTAGGTAAGTAGCAAAGCATTGTTCTTTTTATTACTTGAAACTCATCGAATGTCGCAGTAATCACCTAATGCTATAAACTAAAACCTTATAGGATTCAGTCTTACAGAATACGCAGAAACTTTGTGACTGGAGACCAAACTTATATATTATACATACTGACACGTGTAAAAGATTGTTCGTTTATAGGCTAAAATATGGTACTATTTTACTTTTAAATTTTTTCAAGCGTTAGGATCCCATTATCCGCTTTTCATATCATTTTTTCGTTACGATTCCATAAATATTCATGTTGAATTATAAGTGGCAAGGTACTGTTTCAATATGAATAAACAAATACATGAATAAAACATTGTCAATGCGAAATGCATTAGGGATATTAAAACTTTGTTATTTCAAGTTCTGATGATCGGTCGTTGACCTTTCATTACTAATTAAATAAATATCGCTAGACATTAACACACAGCGCCATCTAGTGCCACACTAAGCAACGAGGCTTGTGTTGTGGACACCAGAGAGTAAACAGTACAGTATAAACTTTAATAGAAATTCATTCTTGATTAAAACGGGTTTACCTGTATCAAAAGTAAATTGCCGACACTGTTGGTGCAGTGGTTGTGTGATTGGGTGCTGCACTGCGCGTCGTGGTTTCGATACCCTCACGGAACAAATACTTGTAAGACCTAGAGATAGTTGTTCCGGGTCTGGCAGTTTTAAATTTTATCTTATTTTAATTCTGATTATTTTAATAACTGATTATTTAATTGATTTTAATAATTGATGGTAATTTTTTTTTTGTTTATTTTTTTTTTTTGTGATAATTTATTTTAGTTTTTTAATACTAATTTTAATTTCACTGTATGGATCATGTTATCTGAATTAAATGAATTTTATTCAGTTTGTGTATGCAAGTTTAAATGTTTGTAAACGCACCCACGATACAGGAGAAAATTAGGAACAAAACAACACATCGGTATCATCATGGGAGTCCTGAATAGAATGGAGGTTGAGAGTCTTAACACTAACCGCGTATGGCATATGGGTACCTGGGTATATGGGGACTTGCTTTACGCCAATAAGTGACCTGTGCCTGCTGACTCATCATGCCGACATCCAAGATAAGAGAACTTGTCAAACTCTATGCTTCCAATGTTGAATTTCGAACGCGACATTACAGTGAAGGAATCACAATAATTATGTCGATTTTGACTACAAAGATAATATGGTAAATCAAATCAATCAAGTCAATCGTAAAGTTATTGTATTAAACTTAATTAGCACCCACTAAGTAGTAGGCTCAACCAAATTACTTCAATGAATCATGACAATAAATTTTGTCCAATCATCCCAACTAGCGACGTCGTGCCACCTTAATTTATGCGAAAACAATTCTACTATTTAAATAGTTGGGAAAATACTTTGTTTGAGCAGTCAATACAATCAGTCATGTTATGGAATCCCCAGTGGACACTGTAACTAACGTGTTGCGCATATTTTTGCCGCGATGAGAAATGGATACTGCGTAACGAATACGTCATGTCGATCCCCAAAGACCTCACTTTCTAGCCCTAGAGGTAGAGATTGATGACGTCATATTATAAGCTAACCGACCCGCTAGATGGATCACCCGATTGGCTATTCATAAAGTCGTAATATGCTAATACGTTGAATAAATATGGAGGTTCAGAGTTGACAACAGAATTTCTTTAAGACCTTGAACTTACTTAAGTATATCGTCACTGTTATATTTTTTATTATAATGCGCAGCAACAGGATGTAATAAAAAATCTTCGAGCTATTAATAATAAAAGCAGGGTGTGTAGAGGAATTAAAGCCGTCGTAAAATGTGTATGGATCATGATCCCTTGAGAATGTGAGGATATGACGGGGACGTACAGTGACCCCAAGTACTCACAAGTACTAATAAATGCAAATCTGTACAGCAATTTACTTTTATTAACAATTAGGTACGTTGTCTATTTACAAAGATAATTGCAGATTTATTGTATTTAATATAAAATTATTGACAACGTAAACAATAACATTTCTAGTTTTTTAACGAAAAAAATGTCAAAACACGTATGACGTGTCACCTTACCATTCATATAAATTAGGAATTTATGTAGAAGAATAAATTCTCTAGACTTGTTCTGCAGGTTTATTTTAATTTCAAATAAACCTCTAATGTTTCCATAATAATTCACCGAGATTATTCAATGTAGTTGTAAAACTTTAGGTAAAATGCGATAACACTTAAACATAAAACTACTGGCACGTAAACTTTTTTTTTTTGTGAATTACTAGTATACATATACTTTGATTATTTTTTTTAAGTTAGAACCAGATAATAACCACTAGCTTTGAACTAAAACCTATGATCTTTTTAACTGTAATCTTTCAAATATATTCGCCACTTAGTTATTAGGGGTTAAAGTATGAAATTGCCGATTAGTACTGAAAAATTGAAACTTATTTTTTTCTAAGATATAATATATTTATTTAATCAAATTTTATTAATAACATTTTATTTAATAAAGTAACAATTTACAAATTTATTAAAATAAACTAAACTAACTAACTTAACTAAAAAACTTAAAAAATGGCGTCAAAAAACTCCTCCTCAACACTGTCAACTGGTAATGTCCCCAAGAGACTGGCGGCGTTACCACGCTGTATGGCAATGCTAAGCCTTTGGCCAAGGTAAAAGCCAGCCCTAGGGTCACGGGAAGTGTCAACTAAACGTTTTGAAATATCCTTGAAAAGGCTGTGAGCGCTCGGACCCCACGGTCCTAGAGTTTCAACCCCAAACGGCTCGAAAATATAGTTACCAATAAGGTTACTATATTTTCGCCGCTTGAGGTTCTCCGCAGCCAAAGCAGCAGCCCCTGCACAGCACGACGAATTAGGAAGATGGGAAGGCGCAAGAGTATCGACACATGTAGCATCCCACACTAAAGGCCTACCCATCCTCCATGGAAACAAAGACATGCCGTCCGGTCTCTTGCCATCGTCGCGTGCCAAGCCATTGGGTTCTAATAAAGCTGGAACGCCGACGGTGACAAGAGACCGACGGATGATGTCATTTAAATTCGCGTGCCGTGCAAAACGGCCCGCACTTCGGCTGCATGACAGGCCGTGGTGTCCAAGGCTGTTGACAACTTCACCACAGTGACAGTGATGAGGAGAGCAACATGGGGCGCCTAGGCGTAGAGCAACAGCAAGGCGGAAAGTGGTGTCGTCGAGCAACGTACCTGTGCTCGACGACGGTAGTGCGTGAAGCCAAAGACCCGACTCCCACTCACCCACAGCCAGCAGGCGTGCTCGCTCAGCAGTAGTAACAGACGTGTTTAGTAGATTGATCTGAACTACTCTGCAGAGCGGCTCGTCCCACCGTCTCTGGGAAAATGGGTAGTCGGGTTCTTCAGAATTCGGGCAAGCGAGTTTCCAGGCGTTGATAGCCTCGGAGAAACACGGCACATCAAAATCAATCAGTGTGGAAGCCAGGATTTTCCTGATTAATTTCTCAGTGCCGTGGACCGAGGATATGTAAGCCGGTAAACTAATACTAGAAATTTTGCGGACGCCGAGCCCTCCCATACGAATGGGAAGAGTAGCTTGGGTCCAGGCTCGGTCGTCCAAGGCCACATTTAAAATGGATGATAAAGTATTTCTGATAATTTGATCCATTTTGTCTAAAAGATGAGTGTGCTTCCATAAAGGAGAAGCACGTAGGAAATATGTTAATTTAGGGCCGAAACAGCAGTAACGGATAATGGTGATGGCCGAATGCATGTTAATTTGGAGTAACCTTTCCGAAATATCATTGAAATTTTGAATTTTTTCCTCGATGAAATCGGGAAAGGAATTTTCGAAGATTGGAGACCCAAGGAGACGAAGAGAACATTTTTCAATAATTTTGATGTTAGGGGCTATTGCGTTAAATTTAGGAATTGTCAGTTGTCTGTCGGTACAGTCTGCTAAATATAGTTCACATTTTGCAAGGTTTAGGTCAAGGCCAATGGAGTGAAGATTATTTTTTAAGAAAATTAAATCATCTAAAACTGTTTCTACATCGCCGCCCAAGGTTCCATCGTCAAGATACCAAACGTTAAATTTTGAATTTAGCTGTCTAACAATTGGGTGAATCGCTAAACTAAATATCACAGGCCCGAGGGGGTCACCTTGTTGACAGCCAACAGCAGATTCCAAAAGTTTGTCACGATACAGTAATTTAGACGGGTGTCTGTAGCACTGCCAAAGAAAACTATAAATTTGAGGTAATTCTTTTTTAATTTCTGTTAACAAGGTGTCCCTATTAACTGAATTGAAGGCATTCTTAATATCAACCTTCAGGATGACCTCACCTTTGCCAGAATTTAGGTAGGTCGACAAACCGTGTACGGCAGCCTCACAGCCCCCTTTAGAACCAAAACCTAGCTGCAGGGGCTGAATTTTTTTCGAAACAGCCTCACCATAAAATTTACAACAAATCTTGGCTGCCATACGACGGTAAGTAGTACCCACAGCAATGGGACGAATGCCGCCATCCCTCTTGCGCAGGGCACATAAATTGGCCCCGTACAAGACACCGATGACGGCTTCGTTCACCTTGCCGGAGAGTAGAAGCTTAATCAGAGCCGTAAGCTCCTTCAAGAGCGACTCACCAGCCTCCCCGGCGCCTGAACAGATTAGGTCCTTTAAGTGCTGGGGACTTAGGCCGTCGAGGCCGCCGGCGGAGCCACTCCGGAAGGAGCAAACGGCTGTGACCACCTCACGACCTGTAATGGTGAGGGAGTGAATGTCCGAATCAGGAGGGTCGGGAAAAAATTTAATCAAAATATTTACCCTCATTATCTATACATTGCTGCCATTTAAACGGAAGTTCAGTTATACCTTTACGATAGAACTCTCTTCTGAGGATCTAGATTCGACAAACTGTGTGAAAGCATTTTGTACTGCCTCCCGGGAAGAAATTTTTTATCACGTAGAAAATTGTCCAAATCACGAAAAAAATGGTAGTCCATTGGAGCAAGGTCTGGCGAGTACGGAGGATGACGTATAGTTTTTAACTGCAGCTCCTGTAGAGTTACAACGGTTTCTCGTGCAGTGTGAGGTCTTGCGTTATCATTGAGCAATAATGGTGAAGATCGTTTCACGAGTCGAGGCTGTTTCACTGCCAGTTTCACCATCATTGTTCAAAGTTCGGCACAGTAAACATCTACTGTTATTGCAGGCAATAATCGGCAATAATCTCAGGTCTGGTCAGGACTAGACCTGAGAAAGCTATAGTGAATAACACCATGAAGAGACCACCAAACAGTTACCATTACCTTTTTATTGGTAAGCTTTGCTTTAGGGCACTGTTGCGGCGTTTGAGCTGGGGTCAGCCATTGCATTTTTCGCTTACGATTATCGTAAACAATCCACTTTTCGTCACATGTCACAATTCGAACCAATGTTCCTTCATTTCTGTACTGATTCAACAAGGCAACACAAGTTTCAACACGCATTTTTTTCTGCAGATCAGTCAAATCATGGGGCACCCATTTTTCATATTTTTTTATCTTATTGATTTGATGCAAATGAGTCAATATTGTAGGTAGTGTAACGTTAAACCATGCCGCTAATTCCTGGGTAGTTTGACTCGGATCGGCTTCTACCATCTCCTTCAATTCAGCGTTATTCACCTGTGTGAGCGGTCTGCCACGTGGTTCGTTCTTCAAGTCGAAGTTTCCATTACGAAAGCGTTTAAACCAAAAACGCACGGTGCGTTTATTAGCAGTCTCCTCTCCAAACGCAACGTTGATATTGCGAGCCGTTTCTGCCGCGTTAGTTCCGCGTCTGAACTCGTATTAATAAAAAACTCTGATTTTCGAAGTATCCTTCTTTACGTCTAAGCTGAATAAAAAAAAACAATTGAAAGTCGAAACTCGAATGTTGCACATTTTTTAAAAGAAGAACCTCATAGGTGTCACGTGAAAAAAGTTTCACACAAATATCTCACACCATGAAGATTTTATGTCAATTCGAAGTGTCTATTACTATACAACGGCAATTTCATACTTTAACTCCTATTATTTGAATAATTGCTGGTTGATTAGTTTATTTACTGTATAATTATTTTTAACGTACAAAATTAACTGTACAATTTAACAGGCGAGCTTAATTCAGAATTGAGTTCTCGATCAATTAGCATACCTATAGGAGAGATTTGACTGTGAAAACTGGAAATTGCCTGGTCCTGGAATTATTGGCATAGGTTATCTGCAAATTAAAAAAATAAAGCGCAACCCACCTGCTGTAAGCGATGATTCATACAAAATGAAGAAAATGGCTGTAGGAGGATTTTTCCTATATTGAGTCTAAAATTTTATTTCTTACGAATTGTTTTTCGTTGACCATAGGTGGTGCTGCTCTAGGCGCTGGTGCTCTCGGCGCTGGTGCTCTCGGCGTTGGTGCTCTGGGTCTGGTCGGTGCTGGTCTGATCGGTGCTAAGGCCGGCTTCGTCGGTGGTGCCATCGCTGGAGGCGCCCTCTCTCACGGCAGAAGCTACGGCGGCTACGGCAGGAGCTACGGAGGCGGCTACGGAGGCGGTTACGGCGGCGGACACTATGTCAGCAGCTACGGAGGCGGCTACGGAGGCGGATACGGTGGTGGATACGGCGGCGGATACGGCGGCGGATACGGCGGTGGATACGGCGGTGGATACGGCGGCGGCTACGGCGGTGGATACGGCGGCGGACATGGTGGTTACAAGTATGTATTCACGGACCACTGCACATTACTATAAAGTAACGTTATTTCCAATCTTATAAGGGTTTAGCGTTTGTGACGTACGGTATGATAATTAAATGAGAAGAATTTTTTTTAGTGATAATAATGTATTATTGATTTATTTATCCTTTCACAGAAACATAATTATGTTTTTGTTTATTTCAGGCGTTACTTCCATGGTTAACTGATATCATCATCCAAATAATTACCGCATTAACTTTTTAATTACATTACGCACAATTCCAATTTACCAATTATAAACAAAAAAAAACACTTCAGTAATTCTCAGCTACAAAAATCTTAAATCAAAACATAATATATATTTCCTACTTATTGTTCTCACAATACATGACGTACTCGTATAGTCCTGTAGGATGGAATAAATAAAGTATATAGGCAGCTTGACCGAACTCTCAGAAACTATAAAAAGGTACTTTAAGGATAATTTTAATCCTTGTCACTGTGATGGTGCTAAAGTGTTGTTAGTAGAACTATACCTTGACGGACAAGTATAGGCACAGAAAGTAGCCACAAAAGTCCATTTACAAGCACAAAATATATTTATTTGGAAGGATGTAGTACCTTGCACCCTTAGTTTATGACATTATCATTCAAAAATTTTTTTGGGCTTCAATTTCTTTGGTAGTTTTGTGGAGTTAAGGCCTTCTTCCTAGCTGCAGTATTTTACTAGTATAATCTGCCTACAATGTGTTCATTGCTAGGCGTGCAAGCTTCGACTTCTATATCTCTATTCCTCCTCTTTTATTATCCACCACGCTGGCACACATTGGTGGGCCTTGGATATACCGGTTTCCTCACGATTTTTCCTTCCCCGTTTTGAAAGCACTGGTGATATAATAATTTGCACAAAGTAAAGATTCTGCTTATTTGCAGAAGCAGAAGCTTTACTTTCGGGGTCATTACCACTCTGCTACCACTGCACACGGCACTGTTTTATTTACCTGCAATATACTTTTAGTGAAGGACCGTCTATTGGTGGTGGACATCATTTTTGACGCAGTTTAACTATAATAGCACCGTGTATCCAATCTTAGGTCTCCTAACTTATATCTTGTATATACTTTCTCCATGGGACCGAAAGGTATAGAACAACTTATTTTGTTAGTGATTGAGACATTGGTCCCATGGTGAAAGTTATTCTGTTTGATGGTCTGTACATACAACACCCTTAAATTAATATGATCTTTTTCATACACGCCGTATAAAGGCTGTAAAAAACCTCTTAACGAAGCCGAAAGTCACACATTCTCCCCGTCATTGCGATCATTTTTTTGTTCTACACTATACCTGGGAACCTTCTAGTTACGGAGATATTGAGGGTCAAAGTTCCAACTTTTTGACAAGTTTTAAAAAAAATACAAGTTTTTAATGTAAGATTTTTACTTTAAACACCTCCACGACCCCGTAATATTCAATACATCCATCAGCACAATGTTTTGAGTGCCTTAAATTAAATACTACCACAAAATAAGATTTTTCATCGAAAAAAAAAGTCCGAGTCCCAGTAATAAATTTTGCGTAAAGTTATTTAGTTTGATGTACAGAATGCTTGGTTGACGGCTTCGTGATGAGGTTGATTACACCCTGTATATGTTCTTTTGATTTTCCACCGTCTCATACATGATGTTGATTGTTACAGGACAGTGTACCTTGTAGAAGCCAACCCCAGATGGTGCTGATCAACCGACTGACAACCCAACCACTGTGCAATAAAATGGTTATTTAAGTGTACCTACATGATTATTTATGGAGTGATATTTTTGTACGAAACAATAAAAGAAATACAAATAATCTGGTTTTTTACATGTATTTATAGACGACGTAATTTAGTTCTGGTTGTTAGTTTTTATCTATTTTGAACACACTTTTCCAATTTTTAAGTATCCCAAGAGTACCTCTACGTGAAGTAGAATCTAAGATGACACTCAAAACTCAAAAAAAAAAACTCAAAGCATTTATTTCAATTAGACCATTACGGCACTTTTGAATGTCAAAAATACAAAAAAAACAAAGCTACAGTCCCAGACACAAGACATAATAACTTGAGAAAGTACTGTAGTTGCCCATTCCCTAGCGTAGATCTCTATGGAGAAGAACGGGCAAGAAACTCCATGGACACTCTTTTAAATTAAAATATTGTTACAAAATCTTGGTTACATCATTCATGTTGAGATTATAGATATATGTGAGAACGAACACGCAGTTGAATCTAATTTAATTTTTAATTCCGATGATCGTCGGATCGTCACATATAATTTTATAATTCATTTTTTCAAAATATTCTTAGACAATTTAAAAGATTAACGTTAAAAAAAAAGTTTCTTGTCCACCTTCTAAATACGAAATTACCTTTGTGAATGGGCGACAAAAATCAAATTTATTTTCTTGTAAAGTTTGACTTTCAAAAGTCCCCTTTAATAGCCCAGCTATAGCCCAGCTAAAATAAATAGTTTGACTTTGAATTTGCGGGCTCTAATAATAGCAAAAGTTGGTAAATAATGCAAAATCAAAGCTATGTTTATACTAACCGCAAATCCAAAGGATGTGAAAAATGTGGTCCGCGGTTAGCGTTCTCTAATATTTGTGGAAAAACCTCGCTTGGCAAATGCCGAATGTCGTTAAAATGTGCATTTGCAAAATGGATATTTGAATGTGTCTGGGGCGAGTCATGCATACAAGTTGCCTTAAACTACGATTCTTGCTTGGAATTTGCATTAATTGAACTGCTTGAAACGTGTGGATATTTGCAACTAGCAGTTCAATCAATGCATTAATTATTGTCCTACAAACATTGCTTATCATTTCTTCTTAATAATAAAAATCACATGTCACTATGTTCGTACATGGTTATCTGCGAAACCGCCCAACCGATTTCAATGAGTGAATGTATATAGTTGGATCCAGCTTGAAAGAGTTTTACCCGATAGGTGGCCGTGTGCTGGATGACCAGTGCAGGCTGTAGTTGTACTACAATTCAAGAAAAGCCTAATGCCATTAGGGTTTTGAGTGTTGTTGGCAAAGTATACCCGGTTTTAATAGGGATGATGATTGACTAAAAAATATGATTATGTTTAGTCCGTCAGTTAGATTATCGAAAAATATTGGATACGTGTTTTTTGTTTTATCAAATTAATAAAAATGACGAAGATAAAACGTGTCAAAGATCATGAGTGGGGGCTTGTGACGTCATATTTGAGTAAAAAATGTACTCAAATGTGACAACACATGAGTTTTCGACGCACTGTGTCGTCATCATTTATTGTTTACCTGAAAAAAGCAAAAATTGAACAATATTTTTTGGAAATCTATCTGACGGACCTATTAGTATTTTTTTGTCATCTACCGTAATAGAAGAGTGAAAAAAAGAACAAAGAAAAACACCTTAGTCTCATGCGGTAATGGAACCCGACGACTCGCAGAATACAAGCAATCGCTTACTCACAGCGAAAGCTCTGTCGTTTATTGCGTAAGCGTCCAACTAGAACATAAAGCATTTACGTACTACCACAACTCAGACGTGTGTGAGGCTGTGGCTAAAAGGTAGTTCCCAATAAATACCATCGCACTTGATGTGGCCGTGCATCACGCTGCTCACAGCCGTTGGATGGAGCCGTCGATACAGCATTAACGGAGATGGATGGCATCGGGGCATGCTATCGCCTCTTTAATCTCACCTACATAGAGATATACGACTGAGCCGTGCGTCCGATAACTGTGCCTTACGTTGTTCTGGTTCATGACAGTCGCAGATCACCACCTAAAAATTGAAAGATTATTATAGTATCGATGAGTTCGTTGAATATGACAGTCATAATTAAATGATTTGTGAATTATTATTTATATTATGTTTCGCTTTCAATATTTATGATGTAGGTACAATGCTGAACTCAATGAAGACGTTTCGCGTATCACTGCGAACATCATACAACAAAATACATTTCTATTAGAGTCTAACAAAGAGGCCTGTATCAGTGAGGAGCAGATTTGCAAGCAAAGGAAACAATGACAAAGATTAATTACCTTCCCAATAATGACGAAACAATCTTATCTGACGCCATTGATGGTAGGGTTCCGTACGTTCGAATAAAAAAAAACGGAACTCATATCTATAGGATCACTTGAGTGTCTCTCTGTCCTTCTGTCACATCCTATTTGCTCCAAATCTACTAGACAAATTAGTCTCTTTTTGGAGGCAAATGAGGAAATTATAGTATGGCATATCAATTGAAAGAGTTTGTTATTTTGAAGTAAATAGTTTTAAGAGAATAGATAAACACAGAACCAATCACTGTGCGTGTTACTACACGCACTTGGCCAGTTTTTATTCATAGATTGATTTGATGGAAACTGAGTGACATTAGCTGTAAGCGTTTTATTATTTGAAGCTACTATTGAAATAGAAGCAGTTTTGTTTGTCATCGTGATCCAGAAATATGACAACAATAGTTTCTATATCTCCAGCCAGCGAAGAGTAATTTATTACACAGTATTATGATTTAGGGCACAGAAAGTTTGCCAATATTTTTGTAAGCGTATATAAGTGTCGATGTCTAATGAATTATAGCATTAGCGAAGTTTTGGGGTCGCTCAGTGACACACTGGGGTCTTATTTCAATCGCAATCATCTGTTTCCTGGTAACTTTTGTGCTACATTACGTCAACGCATGAACATTCCGTAATCAAAGATAATGTAAATTTTCTGGTCTGATTTTATCTAATGAAGGCGTTGTTCGTCGAAATGGGGCAGTGTGGCGGAGTGGTGTGACGGTAGTAAACCGCGATCATCGAAACTTTTCAAATAAAACCGATGAGACCCCTTGTTTACGCACTTTCTTGCTTTATCCGCCCTTTTCTTTGTTCAAATCCAAGTTTGTCCTGTTTCCTTCAGTAATTTGTGGTTCCAGTTATTTTATTGGGGTTCAGAAAAACTAGTTAGGCTTTATATTTTTTAGAGCCGCGTCTAACTTCTAGCATAAGTTTCTTTTGCTGTATATAAAATAGTACGTGAAATAGTTATATAATTCTTGATGGAAAAAAGTTAATATAAACCTTATCATATTTTTAGAGGACATTTGAGTTTGATACACGTTGAAAAAACGTTCATAACTTGTGAAATAGTCCAAAATATCAGTAAAATAATAATAAATAAAATAACTATTATTAATTAATATAATAACTCATATTTGTATTTAAAAATCTTCTAAAATATAAAAATCTCGTGTCACAATGTTTGTTATCGAACTCCTCCGAAACGACTTGACCGATTTTTTTTTTGTGTATATTTGTTTGATCTGAGAATAGGTCGTAGGCTATATATTTTTTTCATACACATTGAAATTTCCACGCGAACGAAGTCGCGGGCAACAGCAAGTAATTTATAAAATGAATTGATTTTTTAAATTTACATATTTTATGCAAAAACAAAATAAATTGTAATCAGGTACGTAGGTACACAGTTGAGTGCCTCTAGAACATAGTTTTCAATGCATTGTTGGGCTTGTTAATATCATTATGCCTCAAGGAATTAAAGCATTTGTCGCTCAGATAAACCCTTTGAAGCTTCATCTGGCAATATGAGCACCGTTGAATATTCATAGTATGGGGAGTGATTAAGCCACTCCCACTATTTTAATGAAAGCAAATTCACTACTCGAGCAATTTGTACCAAGTTTGTGTTTATAGGAGCTGATTTAATATTAGTTTCGGAAGGCCAATCATCTGTTTTATTGCCTTAGGGTTTTGACATTTTGAATAAGTGCTTTTCATTTTTACCCGACTACGGCAAATCGAAAAGGGAGGGGCTTTTAACAGTTTAGCTGCAAGCTATGGAACACATTAGACAGACTCCATTCGGCTTACGATTAAGGTATGGTATTTGAAGTTGAGAAAGTATAACTTTAAGAACCTGTACTGCTTAAGTTAAGTTTTACAGGTTCTCAACTTTAAATTCTCTAGTTAGTAATAGACAATATAATAGAAAGTAGGTATCTGTAGTATGCACCTTAATAATTTACTATCTGCATTAATGAATCTATATAAATAAAAACAAAAGGCCTGAATGACTGGCTGATTGACTCATCATCGCCCAGCCCAAACCCTTGGACCTAGAAAGCTGAAATTTTGCACAGAGGTTCCCTTTATAACGGAGACAAGGAATAAGGACAAGGATTTTTTGAAATTCAACCCCTAAGGGAGTTAAATAGGGGATGAAAGTTTGTATGAAAGTCCGTCAGTTTTAAAGTTAGGATCTTCAAATGAAGGGTTTACAGTGGCGTGCAGTAGTATTCCACGAAGGGTAGGCCACGAAATAATGATAGCAAAAAAAAAATTTCATCGGCGCCATCTTGGATTTTCATTTTGACCTCATTTTCATTATCACCAACCCCAATAACCTCGAAAACGACACCCATGAAGAAAAAACTGAAAATTTTCATCGGCGCCATCTTGGATTTTCATTTTGACCTCATTTTCATTATCACCAACCCCAATAACCTCGAAAACGACACCCATGAAGAAAAAACCGAAAATTTTTATCGGCGCCATCTTGGATTTTCATTTTGACCTCATTTTCATTATCACCAACCCCAATAACCTCGAAAACGACACCCATGAAGAAAAAACTGAAAATTTTCATCGGCGCCATCTTGGATTTTCATTTTGACCTCATTTTCATTATCACCAACCCCAATAACCTCGAAAACGACACCCATGAAGAAAAAACTGAAAATTTTCATCGGCGCCATCTTGGATTTTCATTTTGACCTCATTTTCATTATCACCAACCCCAATAACCTGGAAAACGACACCCATGAAGAAAAAACCGAAAATTTTCATCGGCGCCATCTTGGATTTTCATTTTGACCTCATTTTCATTATCACCAACCCCAATAACCTCGAAAACGACACCCATGAAGAAAAAACTGAAAATTTTCATCGGCGCCATCTTGGATTTTCATTTTGACCTCATTTTCATTATCACCAACCCCAATAACCTCGAAAACGACACCCATGAAGAAAAAACTGAAAATTTTCATCGGCGCCATCTTGGATTTTCATTTTGACCTCATTTTCATTATCACCAACCTCAATAACCTCGAAAACGACACCCATGAAGAAAAAACTGAAAATTTTCATCGGCGCCATCTTGGATTTTCATTTTGACCTCATTTTCATTATCACCAACCCCAATAACCTCGAAAACGACACCCATGAAGAAAAAACTGAAAATTTTCATCGGCGCCATCTTGGATTTTTATTTTGACCTCATTTTCATTATCACCAACCCCAATAACCTCGAAAACGACACCCATGAAGAAAAAACTGAAAATTTTCATCGGCGCCATCTTAGATTTTCATTTTGACCTCATTTTCATTATCACCAACCCCAATAACCTGGAAAACGACACCCATGAAGAAAAAACCGAAAATTTTCATCGGCGCCATCTTGGATTTTCATTTTGACCTCATTTTCATTATCACCAACCCCAATAACCTCGAAAACGACACCCATGAAGAAAAAACTGTAAATTTTCATCGGCGCCATCTTGGATTTTCATTTTGACCTCATTTTCATTATCACCAACCCCAAAAACCACAAAAACGACACCCATGAAGTAAAATATAATAACAATAATATTATTGATTATTATAATAATAATACGCGCCAATAACCCCCAGGAATCATTATTTTAATCAACATTGAACATACACCCTAGCACTGGCCTGCAAATTGCAAAAAACGTAAGGAAATTTGAATTTCGCGGGCTAAAGATCATCCACCTTGAATCCTGGCCTTGTGTTGTAGCAGCCAATCACAGCCCAGCAGCCCAGCTACACTCGCAGGAGTTACCGCCCTAAAATTACTGCAATCTATACATGTGTGCAGTTTATACACACGAAAATATGCACCAATGTGCCAATGTGTGCGTAAAATTATCAATGGGTTTAAGGCAAGTCCAGTGCTTGCCTGTCCGGCGGAGCTCCAACCTTTGTAGTAACTTCCAGTAAAGTGTTAGTTGCGTGACGCGGGAGCGACTTGCTATAAGTATTCTAACAGGAGTTTGAACTTTTTTTTTTATATTTTGTACATAATGTGATATTTTATTACATAGTTAGTTCGTTATAATGAATGCCCAGTTGGTAGGGTAGGCTTTGTCTAATTGCCTCTTAGGGGCGCACGCCCACCCATGAGGGTTTAGGCTGACAACCTCCTTCTGCGAAACAGTAATGCTAGAGAAGGAGGTGGTGGAACCTGAGAGGGAGAGAACCTCACAGGTGCCCGGCCGCCGCGGGAGACGCCCCGGGCGTCGGGGGCCACCACGTGGCGCCCGGCCACCGTAGGCGCGGGCCTGTGTACGGTAGGCTATGGGCTAGCTCGCCGTCCGTCCGTCTCATGACGACAGGCCGTGTCCAGGCCGTGTCCACGTGTTCCACGCGCGCCTCAAAGAGAGTCAGCAATAGGAAGGGGTCCGCAAGGACCGATGCCTGTCGGGGTTGCGGGACTGTTCGAAAGAGATACCGTGCCCCGGAACACAAAGGGCGATGAAGGAACATGGATGGGTTTTAGTCAGTAAAAGTCTGACACTCCCTCCTGATCCGCCCAGAGCGGGAAAAGTAAAAAAAAAAAAAAAGGCTGACAATTGAAAATTAATTTCTACGTGTCTCAGCATTTGTCATAAAAAAATCATAATATTTAATATCTAGGCGTATGGTTGGAATGAAAAGGGGGATGAAATTTTGTTTTTAATTAAAGTTCTTTATTTTTTAAGTTAAAATCACTAACGTATAGTTGGAAAATTACACAACGTACATTGTTGTTGTTTTTATTTAATTTCAACCCACAAGGGGGTGAAAAGGGGAATGAACTTTTGTGTTAAAGTTTTTCGTTCGCTAAATTTTGTATTAACATCTTCTAAATGTTTATAAGAAGAAACTGACTGACTGACTGACATATCAACGCACATTCCAAACCGCCCAGCGGTTTGGAATGTGCGTTGATACAGATTCCAAATTTGGCAAGTAGGTTCCTTATGTGGTCTAGGGGTGCACTATGAAAGGATTTTTTAAAATTCACCCCTAATGGGGTTTAACAGGGCTCCAAAGTTTGCGGTGTGGGGAAACAAGATTAGTTCGACTATTTTATTAGAAACTTCACAGGAGTACTCCTATTGATAAATGAGTAGAAACGGGTTTCAGGTTTTTTTAGAATTCAACCCCTAAGTGGGGGAAATGGGGTGACAAAGTCTGAAAATTAACATGGTTATTGTTTGTATGGTGTATCGGGGCGGGTGTATTACAAAAACAACGATTTTAAGATTTAATGTGGCGGACCTGAAATACCATCATACCCTGTTGAGGTGCGATGGGGTTGAAATGTCTAGAAATCAATATGGGTGTCGATTCCGAGATTATCAGGGGTGCTGATTACGAATATTTATTTGGAGATCCAGAAGATTATAAAGAAATTTTTAAGATTTGACTTCTATACAGGGTTATGGTTGATTTATTGTGATGAATGTGATAACGATGATGATGATTGTGATTATGACAATGATGATGATGATTGTGATTATGACAATGATGATGATGATTGTGATTACGATGATAATGATTGTGATGACAATGATAATGATTCTGAAAACGATGATAGTGATTGTGATAGTGAGAGTGATTGTAATGGTGATTGAGATTGTGATAGTGATTGTGATTGTGATTGTGATTGTGATAGTGATAATGATGGTGATAGTGATGGTGATTGTGATAGTGATTGTGATGATTATAATTGTGATGACTATGAAATTTGGCACATGGATAGTTTATAACCTGTATTAACATGTAGAATACTATTTATCCCTTTAATATGGTCCCTTGGGAGAGCTACCAAACTTCACGTGGGCGAAGCCGCGGGCAACAGCTAGTTGAAAATATAATTAAAACATGATCGTATTCATTCTATTTTCACGAGAATTGGTATCAAAACCAAATTAATAAGCTTAATAATGTAAACGTATCAGTAAATTACATAAACAATGTATGTTTGATTTCCGAGAAACAGCACACACAGCTAATTTTAATTTTAAAGTTAAAACGATGCATATAAATATTTTCCAATTATCTTACTCTGTATAAAAATCTAGTGTCAGTATGTTCATACACGCTTATCTCTGGAACCACCCAACCATTTTGACAATATTTGTGATTGGTTCCAGCTTCTTCTTATCGTATCGATGTTCCTTCTAACTACACGGTTTGGGCCCAGTAGGTGGCCACGTTTATTGCAGCGGTAGAGGCTCTATAAAGGTCGTCGAGAGTGCAGGTAAACGGACACCTGGGACACTCCAGCAGGTGGGCCATTGTTTGGTCCGGAGTGCCACACTCGCACTCGGTGTTGGAAGAACCAATAATACCCCATTTTGCCAGGTTATGTTTGCAGCGGCCTACTTGGGTATACGCAATAGATTCAGAGCTTTCCAAATAGGCCACTGTAGTTCACTGCCAGGAGCCAGGTTTTCTTGGGGCTTTAAGAAGTCGTGTGGTGGTGGACACTTCTCTTGCCATGACTTGCTTCTGGTGGTGGCCTGTCTTGGATTGCTTGAGTGGAGCGTAGGAAGTTTTTGCGGCTTTTTAGTCTGCCCGGGGTAGTTGTGTGGTCGTAGTGGGGATGTCGGCAATCGGATTCTTGGTTATTTTTTTCCAGATTGCATGAGACATCCCTTCATAAAGCAGGTGGTGCGATACCTACTAGCGGGTAAAGCTTATTGAGAGGAGTCGGTTTTAGGCAGCCCGATATTATCCGACACGTCTCGTTTAACGCAGTATCTACTTGCTTTGCGTGAGCAGATCGATGATGCCACACTGGGCACGCAAATTCGCCAGCGGAATAACATAGGAACATGCCAGTTGTTCGAAGAACATCGGGTGCTGCTCCCCAGCTAGTGGAAACAGGCGACGTAACAAATTGTTTCGGGTCGCGACCTTCTGTTTCGTACTATGACAGTGTGACTTATACGTTGAGGCCCTATCCAACGTGACACCTAAATACTTTGGATTCGGGCAATGTTCTACATTAGTTCCTCGCCACGGGATTGGTTCTAGCTTGAAAGATAGGATAGTTTTAGACCCAATAGGTGGAGCCATGGGAAGCAGGGGCTGGTCACTAATACTATTATACAATTTGAAAGAGCAATGATAAAACACTTAGAAAGGTACTTGTACATCTTCCATAAAACTTTAACAATAGTAATAAGTAACCCATTACTTAATTAAAAACACGTTCCAACATTATACCTATAGGTATTCACAAAAGTGGGAACTTAAAGCTTGTAAGGAAGAGGTTAGGCCTCTGGGGCGTGATAGCTACACCCGCAAAACGAGTAGAGCCAGCAAAAGTTTCGGGTTCCCGCTCTTCCGAAGTACCGCGAAGAACGACGAACGTAGCAAACTTGTGAGTTCTGAGCGTCCAGCGAGCTGCCGTAATTTCTAACAAAATTCCTCTTTATTTTTGAAGTAGGAAATGCAAAGGATGATGCCAGTTTATAGTTCGGGTCTGTTACGCTCTTCAATAGCCATGTGAAGTACATCGTTGGTTGTTTTCGAACAGAAAGAACTTACACTTATACTGTCAACATGTTAGTTTAAGCAGTACCTAAATAAAGTTGTTTTTACATATTCTATAATTCTCTGCATTTTTGAGCATCATTGGGAAATGCTTCGATGTCACACGTTACCCAATTATCGGTCACGGGTTCACTGGTACTCAATTACACATAGCTATTGGAGGGGTGTACCAAAATGAGCATCATCCTTTATCCAACGCTTATTAAGTTCTCTGGCGAATTATTATGAGAATGACTTTCAATGACAATGAACCTGTGCTTATTTATTTGGTACACCATCAGCAATACCTACTAAGAATTAATGTGAAACAATGAAAATAATATAAAAGTGCTGGTATGTTCCTATGCCTATTATAAGTATACGCAGCGAATGCTGCGTATACTTATAATAGGCATATTATAAAAAACATATTAAAAACATATTATAAAAAATTATAATATGTTGTTGTCCTATGGTGAATACCATAGGACAACAACATATTATAATTTTTTCAAATCATAATAATAAAATTTGAATACTAATATAAATTATGAGTGTGTTATCTAAGGATTTACATTTTTAATAAATGGTTGCGCAGTTGCAAATGTATTGAGTTGACAAAAATTAGATTTAAAGGTAAATTAGTGCTCTCCCGTACCTCAGAAACTGATCATCTAAACTTGTTAAGGGAAACACCGAATAAATTGATTTCCAGTCATGTGTGGGAGCTGTTATAGTTTTCACATATTCCTAGCAAAGGAGCATTGAGACCAAGGTTTGATTTGCGAAAAGGGATATGAAACAGTCTGGTGATGGGATATATCTGGGAGGTTTTGACGGGACTGAATACGAAATACGCTTAACTAAATCACTGCATTTTATGCTTCCGTCGACAATTTTGTATAGAAAAATAAGGTCTCGCAGCGTCTTTATGTTGAAAAATTGTAGGCGTTTCTCGTACGGACAGCGATGGCTTATTTTTCTGGATAAAAAGGCAAGACGCTTTGTGAAGGCTTTGTGCTTAAATATCTCGAGAGGATTGCAGTAGCTTTGCAGGATTGTACGTTTATGATTATATCCAAAATAACGTTGCCTCCATTCGCGTACGTTGGTCTTATCCTCATTGATTCACAAAAAAAACATAAATATTTGTTTTTTATTGGTATCGACTAGAAAATATGAGCAGCTTTGAGCAAAGCTGCTTACAAAAAAAAAGAAATGTTTGTTTCTTTAGTGTGTTTTCTTATAGCTATTTATATGTTTGTAATTTTCTTGGCAAATGTTGCTTTTAATATCAAGAGATAAACAAATATTAAAGAAAGAAGAAGAAAGATAACTCAGGGAAAATATTAAGTAGATATCTACACTCATGAAAATATTTAAAGGAACACAAAAACAGTTTCAAGTTGGCATAAGTAGAAACTGCTTTATTTGTGTTAGGTTATAAGGAATTCGTTTTTAGTACATTATGATATACATTCAGCCAAAAAAGTATCGGGAATGGATGATTTGTTTATGGTTCCAAATTTTTTTTTGTATTTTTTGTTGTTGTTGTTAGATTAGCACAACTGTTTTCCATTTTGGCGCGGAGTTTGAGTTACATCTGTTAATTAGATTAAATACAGTGCTGTGTTTAATTATATCATATCTAGTGTGTATTGCGAATTTCATAATGGACAAAAACATCGAACAAAGAGTTTGTCCTAAATTTTGCATCGCCAATGGAATTTGGTGTTCGGAGTCACTGAAAATGTTACAGAAGGCTTACAGTGAATCGACTTTATCAAAAACACGCGCTTATGAGTGGTACAAAGCGTTCAAAAGCGGTCAAGGTGTGATGGAAGATTTGCCTCGCTCTGGTAGGCCATCGACGTCTGCAACTGAAGTTAACATCGCAAAAGTGATGGAAATAGTGACTGACAATCTTGCCGGAAGGTCAAACGGTAAATAAAAAATATTATTCGGACGTTATGCAGCGTTTAAGAGAGCAAATTAGATAAAAGCGCCAGATTTGTGGAAAGAAAATTCTTGGATTTTGCACCACGATAATGCGCCTTCGCACAATTGTGAACGATTTTTTGACCAAAACTCAACAAATACCATCGAGCAACCACCTTATTCACCAGATATGGCTCCAGCCGACTTCTTTATTTTTCCTAAACTCAAATTACCACTTCGTGGCACCCGTTTTCATTCAGTAGAAGACATAAAGGAGAATTCGCGGCGAGACCTGAACTCAATTCTGGAATAAGCATTTAAAAAATATTTTTACGATTGGATTATTAGTTGGCGTAAGTGTGTCGGTTCTGAAGGAGCATACTTTGAAGGTGATAAAATAAATTTGGATGAATAACTAATATTTTGTGTTTTATTGATCTTTTCCCGGTACTTTCTTGACAGAGTAGTAAGTGCGGTAAGTTGAAAATTACAGTCGAGGCGATATTGCTAGCCCAAACCGTAGGCGAGGGCTATAAGAAAGCACAGGCTGTAATTATCAAAGCGCACGTATGTCATACGGCGTTTTATAACATATTTGCGAGGAAATAAATAAAACTCGGACTTTCTTAAACGAATAAATCTTTAATCACTTGTTAAAGCAGATAAAAATTTAAACAATTTGTAAAATTGATTATTACGTTGCCGTTGCCAGTTGGCATTTTTAATGTTGTCAAGTTATTATTATTATGTCTACGATTATTATATTTATCTCCCAAAGTTGACCACTTTTCTGACATAAAAACTCTTTGCTAAGATTTAAAAAGACCGTTCGTTGACGGAGCATCTTGGTAAACGTAATGAGATACAATACGATATTGAAATAGGTGAAATAAGAGACCCTTTACGAGCAAATGTGTTATAAAACGAATTTGTAAAATTGCTATTACTGAACAAATCAAAGAGCATCTTTAGCACTTATGAACTTTAAGCACATTTCCTAATGTATTTTTCTCGGATCAAGCCACTAGGTCCAGGCAAATACTCCTCTTCTAGGCATAAGATATTATTCTGTTTTTTTAGTGCTAACTGTCATTTGTCAACTTCCTAGAGATATTAGTTCTTACCCAAGAAGACGTCTAAGTACGATTTCTTAGCACGCTGCTTACGATAAATCTGTAGTTCCTCGCTATTTTGTCCTCTACGTCTCGTAAATTCTAGTCCCTCGGTACCTATCGTTAAAAAACCAATACATATTACATAAGTTTGGGTCATTTGATTGCAAGATGCAACCATTTTTAATTAACGTTACTGCTTGAGAATCCTGAGCTACACTAACGCCTAGAATTTTCAATTGATCAAATGACGTGTACTTAATACGAGAACATTAATACATTTTTGATGAAACCTTTGCAGACATTGGAAAAAGACGGGAACGATCAGCAAACTTTCTATCAATGCGCAATCAATAACTTGACTCAAAGCTAAAAAAAAATGAAACTCGGAAGTAAAAGTTAGTCAAGAACTTATTGTCTTTTTTGCGTTCCTTTAAAATGTCCATGAGCATAAAAAAAGATACGAACCGAATGCATAACCTTCTCCTTTTTCAGAAGTCGGTTAAAAAGCCAGAAAATCGCCTATAGTATTAAAGTTGATTCTATTGAAATTGTAATTGTCGGCAAGCGTCATTGGAGCTTTATTGAAGAGTTTCTTTGTTCTCAATATTTCCATCGTTTTGATGAAATAAAAAGAAGGCGCGAACTCGTTCGTTATGGCAACAGTTTGAGTGCAAGAGACAATAACCATAATTTAAAAAGAGTTGAAACAAGAACGATGAGTTGCTAAAAAAATATACCAACATTACACATTTATTACATTTTAAATCGACTTAAAATAATGAAGGTGTTAATGTAGGTATGTATTTCGTGCGTTTCTTTATTTTTTTAAAGGGAATTCTGTAAATCAACCAAGTAATCAGGGAAAAATCGGTGTATATTGTACATGAGTCGGTAGCGGTACACTGTTTTTTGTAAGTTTACTAGGTCAATTTCCGTGATTCTCGCAGTGGCCCCTTAATATCAATTTTGCAAAGGGTATCTATTTTAAAAGAAAACTGTTAATGTTACAAAAGTGTTCTTCCAGATTGTTTTACCTTCTCTTGATTGGATTCAAACTAAAGTTTTAAATAAACTGCAAAGTACATAAATCAACAAGTATTTTTAGACAACATTAACAATTCTAGTCGTGACCCATTTCGATTCCCGTGGTTCGGATCGCGAGAGCCTCCGAACGCAAACGCAGGCGACTCATCCATCAAATCAAAGTTGATCTTTGTTCGATTTATGAAACCCGATTGTTTGCTTTCCGTGCCGCCATAATAATCGCTGTCGTATTGGAAAACTTTATGAAGAATCGTCGCTTTTTGCCGCTCAAGAAGGTTGGCGAATAAAGCGATATTGTCGTTGTCTCAATTTAGGTGGTTCAATTAGTAAGACGATAATATTTGTAGAGGCGTTTATTATATAACTGGTTTGACCCTAAAATAAAACATCGGGCTCAGTACTTTTCTCGTTCTCGTTGTTTCTTGTAAGACTAGCGTAGAATCTTCGTAGTAGGTACTTTTTGCGTCAATCCGCAACATGCATTTCTTCGCTATGAATTAGTTATATGTTGATATAGATATAAATTCATCGTGACCATCGAAGAAAATAGCGGTAGATAAGGTTAAAAATATTCGGATAAAGCTGAATTGTCTGAGAGCTTATAACTAAATCAGAAAAGGGCGAAGAGGGAAGGAAATATAAAAAGTCCTTCGGTTTTTCTACTAGCAGCGTTTCCAATTATGCTCACAAGGTTTCGTCCAGTATCAAAATGTTTTACGAAAAACTCGTTTGAAATAGTGATAAATTTTAACATAGGATGGTTAAAAGGACTTTTACAGCGTCCCGATATTTCAATATCCACGGAATTTCTAATAACATGCGCTTTATGGGGAGCGAGTGAGAGAACCGCCAACGCCAGTGCGTATCGTAAATATCGTAATGGACATTTTGTTAGCCTGAAGCTACGTCATTAAACTCATGCGATCAGCGTTCACTCGTTCAGCGCTAGGCTATAGTTTGGCAGGTTGGCGGGTGAAGTTTGCGTCGATGAGCTGAGTCGGCGGTAAAAGTTGGCACATCAATATGCAGGGGCGCCTGGCCCGTGGCCAATGTAGGATACGCCAATTGAATATTTTGGCCGAACCAGGTCCCGCTACACATCCGCGGTACACAACTTGCGATAAGTTTAATGGGGTGCTCATACTAACGCGTCCGGTCGACGATTACGTGACGTTTCTTTTTCTGTTATTAAATTGTGGATATTGGTGTCGATTCGGTTGTGCACAAACTAAACTTATTTTAGGCTATTCCTATCTTTTACTAAAAGGCAGTGCGAGAAAAGGACGGCTATAGCTATGAACTAAGTTAGAGATGTCAAACTAGTTTATGCCTTGCACTTCACCGTGTTTTTAGTCAACATGTTTTTAAGTGCACCCTTCATTTGTATGGAAATATTAGTTCCAATTAAATTTGACAGCTCTAAATTACGTCCGTCTTTTTTACTCGTATTATTAGAGAGAAAAAGATAGCAATAGCTTAAATTAAGTTTAGTTTGTGCACAACAGAATCGACACCATTATTGAGCAAAATGGATTCTTAAATTGTTGAATCTTCTGAACGCTTGGTTTTGTGCCTCCATGTTCTTTTTTTCCTGTTTATTTTTTAACCCCCGACGCAAAAACGACGGGGTTTTATAAGTTTGCAGTGTCTGTGTGTGTATGTGTGTGTGTGTGTGTGTGTCTGTCTGTGGCTACGTAACTCCCGAACGGATGAATCGATTTTGATTTTGATTTCTTTATTTGAAAGGTGAATTAGTCGCGAGTGTTATTAGCTATGTTAAATGAAAATCGGTCTAAGATGGCCGCCGCCACAAAATGGCAGATTACATATTTTTTTTACAAATCCCTCAATATGGGTATCAAATGAAAGGGCTTGACTAGTAGAATAATGTACACTATATTGAAAGGGAATGAAAAATAATAACTATCGAAATAAAATCTTGTTTTTTTTTTGTCTTATCAATGCCCTAGATTGAGGAGGAAAGTGCAGTGATGACTGGTACCTAGGACTAACGAATTATTTTGTTATTTAGCTTTTTGACGGATAAAAACCTGATTAAATACCAAATTACCTGAATCTTAAAACGCAAGAAAAAAATGAAATAGAAAAACCAAGGAGTCCCCACAAAAAGCATGAAATAAAAAATTAAAAAAACCCCCGACACAACAAAAATTATAAACGTGAAACCAAAGGAAAAATAACCATAAAATTATGACCCTACGTGTTTTAAATTTTAAATTTAATGTAACTTGTTTATCTGTTGGAGCTTGTCACTTGTCACTGCTACTAGGTTTAGTGCAAGACACTAGAATAATTTGATCTTATTGTGAAGTTGGTGGTTCGTTGCGTTGTGTTGGTTAGATGTTGTTTAGCGTGACTCTGGCGTACCTAATGCTTCGACGGAAAATATTTTGTTTGTTTAACCTCTAAAGTTTTACAGTGACACACAATACCTATAGGTACCTAAATCAAACCCAAACCCTATCCAAAGTATTTCTGTCGCCGTAATTCAATGCCCAACAATTTAATTACAAACATTTGTATTGTTTCACCAAAACCGTGTAAGTAATTCAAAGCTCACAAAGCTACAAAAGGTTTAGTACATTGTTTCTTAGAAACAACTTGAACATGAAATTCATGACGATAAGGCGGTTTTCACACGACACCGTTCGTCCACGCGGTCGGGCTATGAAGAGGTTCTCATGTCACATTGGCTGTATGAAATCCGTTGAGACTAACTTGCGTGCGCCGCTCGACCGCGCGTTGCTTACTGCCTATCCACGAGGCGCACCGCCACAAAATCATCGCCGCTTCCGTCCAACCGCGCGGACGAGCGGTGTCGTGTGAGAATCGCTATAAGCTGTGTTGCCCGGTGTAGTCTATCCTTGGTTTGATTAGGCTATAGACACGTGCCAATGACTGCCTCGTTTATCTAGTGGTCGCAAGCTGTCTAGTCTGATGCTTACTGCTCACACCAGTGTTCACGAGCACGAGTACTGCCGTGTTTGCGCTAGTACTCGAAGCAAGTGTTTGCGCTAGTACTGGAAGCAAGTGTTTGCGCTAGTACTGGAAGCAAGTGTTTGCGCTAGTACTGGAAGCAAGTGTTTGCGCTAGTACTGGAAGCAAGTGTTTGCGCTAGTACTGGAAGCAAGTGTTTGCGCTAGTACTGGAAGCAAGTGATTGCGCCATTGCTTGAAACCAGTACTCGCATTCCCTCGCATACCAAGCTTAAATTACGGACTTTTCCGGAAAATTTCGAACATATGACAACCCTACATGGAAGGGATGTAGTGTGTCAATATGGTGTCGATAACAACTGTCGTCTCAGTTATGCATTGCACGGGATTGCGGATCAGTCACTAGTCAGTTGGGTGAGAACTGTCAGTCTGTCAGTCAAAGTGTGAGGCACGGATTAAGAGGTTGTGCACTGCAAGCGAGCGAATATTTACATAACCACATGACACTACGATTTACCTATTCACAGGGACTGTAAGAGAACAATGTTTGGAGTAGCCGTGTGCTGAATATAAATTAAAATACTCAGGCTGCTTTCGCAAGCACTTTTGGTCCGTGTGAAGGTTTTATTTGATACGATAAAGCCGTTCGGATAATTTACTCCGAGAAACGTTCAACATAAATCTGCTTGTAAAAGACAAATAAACTTGCTTGACACAAGAGAAAATCTTTAACAAAGTAGGTTACCGAATCATAGGCAGATTGGTTGGTAATTTGAATATAAGGGTTTTTACTCGACTGGAATTTTGCTCAGCTAGATAAAGATTCATGAATTGCCTACTGACATAGTAAATGTATGCGAATCTACCCTTACAGAAAGACACAAGGCTTAACTTCATTAAGCAAACGAACCTGCACAGAGTTTGAACTGAGATGTAAAACGATATAGGCGTAGAAAACAGTGGCGAGTGTGTGTGCCTCCGCCCGCCGCCCTACGCTGCCCGACGCTGCCGATTGCAAAATCCAAATAGTACTAGCGCATGTCGAAACCACATCGAAAACCTTACGGGTAAAACGGCGCTTGTTTCAAAACACTCGCAAATGGAACTAGTTTGTATGCAAGTGAAGTTTTTCATAAACTTTTGCCGGTTTAAACCGCGCCAGGCGTTACAGTGAGGGAAAAAGTGTAATTAGAGGAAGAATGGAAATGAATTCGTTTCCTCTAATTTCTTTTATTTCATGGTGAATACTTATTTTCATGTTATTAAATTCTTGACACTTCGTTTTGCCTGTTCTGCATTTGAAATGGCTTTCGTTATGCATGGAAAAGTAGTTATTTTGAGTGGTTTCAGTCTAGACATAGTTTAAGATGTGCCTGATATAAAACTTCCTCGCTACTCATCTTGTTTACATCGATTCTTCTAAAAATAGATGTTATTCTGTACCGCCTTTATCGTCGCCTTTGGTTAATCAATCAAGGATGACGTTCTGATCATTAAATTTAAGTACCTACTTGAGAAGCAAAAATAAGCCTAGGGCTGAGGCAGGAATTAAATTAGAATTGTGGAACACCATTTACATTATTTTCCCAAAGTTGTTTACTCAATTTCGGTACAAAGGGGAGGCTGATAGGGGTAGACTCAGCGAACGTCAGTCTTGTCAACTACTTTATGTGTGAACACAGTTTCAGAATTGTTGAATGCACTAGTACTTTAACTCACTCTGTATCTAAATGAAAGTTTCGTTATGAATTTATAATGTATATGCTCGTAATTGTATTATTTCATAACTATATCTCGCTTTAGTTGGAAACTGGCGGAAACTATTATTTCGGTGTCAAACCGATCTTTACCATAAAACGTGTATTAAAGTGGCCTTTGTGACTGCGGAAGCGCCTTTTTGTAAGTTTATTGAAGTGGATGTAGAAGGAAAGCTGTTATGGTAATGGATAAAACAAGCGTCAGACACTATTTGCCGTGTACCTTGTTGATGGTTCGAGCAGGAAGCGACGCAGTGCAGTGCCGGTAATCGGATTACGGACGATGGGCAGCTGTGCGCGAACCTGTGCCACGGTGTTTGAGCTGCCTCCACACCGACACCTTGATGTATAGCTAATATCCTTTACCTGCACTGAATTTCATCAAAATGTTCCAAAGTTGCACTAGAATAAATTACGTTGGTCTTCACACGACCGTGGAGGTCGTGGTAAGTAAACTTGACTAATGTATACTATTCGTCAGGAACCTGGGCAGTGTTTATTCCTATCGGCTATATTTTCTGAAATTCCACAGTTTCAGTGCAGTGTTGTGATGCGTGTGTTTTATGATATTTCGATAAAGTTGGAAAGTTTGAAATCAATAAACGTTGAGATCACGAGGAGCACGTGATTGTGTTACAAAAGTTTATGGACTCAGTTGTTGTGAGGCATCATTCATGCAAATTATACAATAGATGGATGAAGTTGATTATACTAAAAGCATAACATAATAACCGTTTCGTTCAGAATAATGAAGCAAGCATATGCAAATCACGGTATATTAAATTATCAGGTTCTCTGAAGCACGCAAAAATCAAATAGAGGGGATTATGCAGTCTCGGTGAAATATTTCATGGAGCTTCGGGCCCTCGAGGAAATTCAATTAGCCAGTGCCTGTTTGACCATCAGCGCAGCGTGTCGTTGTCGCACGCTGTAGAGCTGCGAGATAATACGACAGTTTGTTACTGCGTCGTTTCGTTACTGCCTACCGTTTATCGAAGCAGTACCACAAAGGATTCCTTTATAATGGCAATGTTTTGGAAACTATTGGCCTTGGATATTTTAAGTTCTGATCTATATTCTTATTATTAAAAGGCAAAGTTTTAACGTTTGGTTGCAGGAGGTATCCCCGAGTGTCATAGCAAAGGTAATATTTAAAACGTCTTGTGGGATAATTTTCGACAATAACGCGGGCGAAACCGCGGGCAAAAGCTGGCACGGGCAGTAGGTAGTCTCATTTCACACATCCTGAATGGAAATTAATTGTCAAATATGTGGGTATGTTGGGATTCTTCTTTCTTTAGCGTGTTGTTTTCTCAGGCATCCTGGTTTCCTCACGATGTTTTCATTCACCATAGCAAGTAATAATTATACAATACGCTCATGAATCCACATAATCAGAGATCAGTCATTGGTCTCGAGTTCGAACCCAATGCGCGTGCCTTGGGTTCTAACTCGAGACCTATGAGTTGCCAGTCCGACGGTCACGCCACTAGGCTATCACTGTTGGGATGCTCAAGCATCTATATAACCTATTGCAGCCAAAATAGAATTCAAAGAGCTCTAAAAATTAAATATTGGTTATCTTGAACAAGTCTGTAATGAACGATCGCTGGAAAAAGTTGGGGTTAGGAGCCTACGCTAAGCGAAACCCGTCGACCCGTAGGACAAGGTCGGCTTAAAGTATTGTCTGAGGAACGGGCATATTTCACTTCTGATATATTATCTGAAATAGTTCATTGCTCATTCTTTTATTAGGATTACCTAGAATGGCTATCATTGATTTTACTAAGAAATTTTATATTTCAATACTATTAAATGAGATTTATTCGCATTTAACGAGAGAGGAAAACTCCCTGGGTAGGTGTAGGTCAACTGCACAAGGGTACCTACTTAACTAACTCAGTAATCGTTAGATGCCGATTTTTGAGTTTTAATAGATGCGCGTGAGAAGCGCGTTCAAAATTCGTTTGAAGCCCGTACAAAGGGTCTAAGTCAGCATAAGCAGTGTTGTCTCAACCGACACCATTGTACAACTGACGAGCAGTCTCTGACCAAAACGCGGAAGCTACGAGCGACTACAGCGCGTCTGTATTGCTGTATCTGCGCGTACACGCGTTTCACGATTGCCCCGTGTGCTTAGGTTACAAGGTTGCGTTCAAATCTCGTTTGAAGCGCGTATACGCGCGTCATCAGCGCATCGTCTGCGCGTTTAAAAAATACGCCGTGTGCTTAGGCCCTTAGGTACACCCCTGCCTTGGGGGATAACAGGCGTGATGTAATGTAAGTATACTAGTTTTTTTGCCATTTTACTGCACGGACTTAAGGGGCTGACAACACCTAATTGATGTTATTTAAGCAGTTTTTTAAGAAAAACTGTTCTAGCACATCAAAAAAAATATGTTAATATTCATCATATTTCAAAGACCGTGGACGGACTCGATACATAATTGGACGAAATCGGCTCGATAGAAAATAATTGTTAAGATTGGTCTTAAAATCATCATTAAACGATTTTGTCTTTATTTTTTTAACGTATGGGTCTGCAATTAATACGAGTAATATGGGAGGAGCTCACGGCTAAATAATAACAGCCGCTCGGGTTGATCTTTAGGTTAAGCCGTGCTTGCCTAGGTTGGTCTGTGGATGGGTGGCCACCCTTACATACCGAGTTTCCTCCATGCCTCGGAAAGCAGGTTAAGCTGTTGGTCCCGGCTGTCATTTGTAGATCTTTGACAGTCGTTACAGGTAGTCAGTGGCTCAAAAAGTCTGACAACCAGTCTTACCAAGGGCTATCGTATTACCCAGTACTAACTGGGTTGTGGAGGTCAGATAGGCAGTCGCTCTATGTAAAATACTGGTATTCAGCTGCATCCGGTAAGACTGGAAGCCGACCCCAACATAGTTGGGAAAAGGCCAGGCAGATGATGTATGGGTCTGAAATTATAAACATGAAGTCAACATATTCATATTTCACAAATAATTCACACTTTTTTTATTTCAATATTTATTCATTAGTTTCCACTAAAACCTGGCCGCCCAGTAACTCTCTCGCTCTCGTTTACTCCAATACAAATAGACAGAGTGCGAGAATTTTGGTGTTGTCATCCCCTCAATGCTGTTTCTGACCGTCTAAAATCTTCCGTGTCAATAACCCCCTGCTTGTTATAGAACTTTATTCTAAAACGTACTCAGAACCGTAGCAATTAACAATCAGGATAGCTTTATAGCAAGAAAAAAAAACTTCGCAGTTTTATAACAAGCTCAGTTATATAAGATTTAATCAGGATTTTTAGAAAAGTTTGTTCATGTAACTAGATTTTTAATTAGTACAGTCAGAATCAAAACTCAATTAGCGTTTAAGCCCCGCTTTTCGATGTGTGACCGAAGTTCGTTAAGGCCTGGACCAGTAAATTTTACTGTCGAATACATACACGGTTTGTGATGATTTGTTGACTAAAGTTATTAATTTAACGGATTGTCTAGTAAAAATACTAAATACTCGCCCATGGTTTGCAACACCTGAAATATGTCTAAGCACTTTATGAGCTCGCTCGTCACTGTGGACAAGGCACGCGCCCGCTAGTCCCGCCCGCGTCAGGCCTAGTCGCTAGGCTCGCAGTGTGAAGGCACAATAAAACGCAGGCCACACCGCCAGCTAGCGAGCGAGCGAGGCGGACGAGGCATCGTTTCACTTCTTTCATACTTTGGTTCACACCTCGCTAGCTAGCTGCGCTTGATACAGTGACAGTCGTCGGGTCGAAAGACCACTACCGTGAGCTAATCGGGTTTGGTTAGCGCGGATATTTAATAACGAATAAAGGTTCCACCATTTATTTTGTTGAGCATTTTGGACATTTTCAGCAGTTTATTTTGTATATTATGAACTTTATACGGTTTTTTTGTACTCGTAATTTGTCTTCTATAGAGCTAACATCAAAAGTTTTTACTTACATGTTTAAATAATTGGCTTAGACTCTATTCAACGTTAAGTTTGTAACTACTTGTACATATTTTTATTATTATTTGGAGTTGTAGTTTGTATATAGTGTAACTACTTATTACAATGTAATTTGTGATATCGAGAATTAGTAACTTTCTTGAGAGATATGCTTTCCCTATATCAAAAGTGTTGGTAAATGAGAACGCAAACATAGTGTTTCGTGTTGGAAACTTTTTCAGTTTGTTCTAAGGTACTTAGCTTTCTGTTACCCTCGTTTGTTTTTTCATCATTATACATTTTGCATTTTATAATAAAGTTTATTTATTTCCACAATAATATCAACAAAAAGCAAGCTTTATAACTCTTAACTAGCTGACCCGCACAACTTTGTCTGCGTCACTTAAGAGAGAGAGAGGGTTAGAGAGAGTGTGAGTCAACCTTAAAAGATAGACATGTGCTATCGCAGATTTTATTTTGAACTTTTTAAGAGGAACTATTCCGTCGTACAATCATGATTGCTGTGTAACTTTAACAACGTTTATGCAGTGCTCGCAACGGAATCCCGCCGTCTCCATCGTCAGACCTTCGATAAAAATCATACTCTTGTTTGGTTAAAAGTTCTCAACAAGGTGCATGAAATGAGCCCAATCATGATATAGCTGCTGTAAACTATTGCGGACCTGTTGCAACTGCCTTCCGTTCCGTTTCCAAAATGTTCTAGTCCTTACCATCTCAAATTTCGAACTCTACGTCCCTATGAGGCCGTGTCCTAAAATTGCATAACCTCTCATGCTTAGAAACCTTCAAATGCGGTACAAATACAGCGACTTTCGAGACTATTTTAAAGAGTATTAATAAAATCGGATTGAGTTTTTAAACATGTGTCAAAATAAAATGTAGTTTAAATCAAAAGCACTAACTAAGGAGTATTGATATCAACTTCGAAGCAAATCGCCTCCAAAATAATTTTCTACCCCTTTTTAACCCCGTTTGGGACAGAATTTCAATAAAATACGAAACACATCTTCCATCAATTATGTTGACAAAGGTTTATGCAAAATTTGAAGGAGATTGGACCAAGGAAACACGTTGCCCCATACAAACTTTGCCCCCCTTTTTTACCTCCTAAGGGGTAGAATTTCGTAAAATCCTTTCTTACCGGATGCCTACGTCATACAAAGAACACACCCTTTAAGTTTCAAGTCTCTACGATTAGCGGTTTAGGCTGTGCGTTGATCCATCAGTCAGTCATTCAGGACAAAGCATTTTATATGTATAAGACATTTTGACGACCCGAATGGCGCAGCGGTACTGAGGCTGCCCTACGTTCTTAGGGTCCCGGGTTCGAATCCCGGTAGAAGCAAATGTTTGTGTGATGAGCATGGACATTTGTTTCCGAGTCATGGATGTTTAAATGTATAATAAGTATGTATTTACAAACAAAAAGTATCTATGTAGTATATCAACTATCTGGTGTCCACGACACAAGCCTCGTTGCTTAGTGTGGCACTAGATGGCGCTGTGTGTAATGTCTAGCGATGTTTATTTATTTATAAGATATCATGTTAGCTAGTTTTACCATTTGTAAAAGTTATTATTTCAACAAAATTGTTTGTTAGTCATTATTAAAGCCCCACACCGTATCGTCCAAATTGCGGGAAACAGATGGATAAAGAACGCACAGAACAGAGGAGAATGCCAGAAGAAAAGGGAGTGAGGGTGATTCCGGGCTCCGCGGGAGACGCCCCAGGCGTCGGAGGCCACCACGTGGCCACCGGCCACCGTAGGCGCGGCCCTGTGGACGGTGGGCAATGGGCTAGCTCGCCGTCCGTCCGTCTCATGACGACAGGCCGTGTCGACGACGCGTTCGTGTTGCACGCGCGCCTCAAAGAGAGTCAGCAAAAAGGAAGGGCCGATGCCCTCCCCCTCCTCCCTCCTGCTCCGCCCAGAGCGGGAGGAGTCATTTGTTGTTTCACATCCGAAAAAAAAAAAGAAAAAAGGGTGATTCTGGGCTGAAATGATGATCATGATGAAAGCTCCACACAATCACACCCACATATATTGTGTGACACAATCTGTGTGTGACAATCACACGGAGTTAATGTGTACGATATTTTACTGTTTTAGTATGGGGTTCTAACCTTCCGAAAATGTAACAGATGTGATTACAGTTTAGTTGTTTATCTTTGTTTTTAATTGTTTAAGCCCCATTGATAGACTAATCTAATAAAATAATCCTCTCTGACCGACTCAAATTTTGCAGTTGAAAAAATACTCATTTATAGCGCTGCCAATAAAAAAACCTGAAAAGATAAACAACAGAAAACCACTATTCCGATATTTATTATTAACAAAAAGTAAGCCGAGATCAAAGGAGCCTAAAGAGTTAAGTGGAGCTTCAATTAGTGCTGGAGAACTAATTAAAACCGCATTTGGCACAGATACTGCTAAATACATTCGTAGTGTAGTGAGAGCGGTCAGCTTGTCATCTGTTTAGTAGTCGCGTAACACTGTTCCTTTGTTAGGACAGATAAATGGCCTGGTGGACTAGCATGGCCCCTTATAGCAGTGTTTTTTTAATCTAACTTCAGTGCATGAAAGGTATAGAGCTAGATGTCCTGTAGATTTCTATCTCTGTCCCACGTATACATACATAAAGATCAGACTTTTTTCTGTCAAGATGCACGTAAGAGTTTGTGGTTTTTATTCCTCGAGTTGCGGTGGTCGGCTGCTGTGGGTTTTCTAAGTATTCTCCGTATTCAGAATAATTAAACTAACACTTTATCTGTCACAAGACAAATCCATACCTATACATAGGTATGGATTTGTCTGATACTTAGTCAATGACTACATAGAAAGAAATACTCCGTTCAAAGATGACGGATGTAATGCCATATTAATCAACAAATCATCGCGCGACCCTCGTCCGTAAAACATTCATACATTTTCTATTAGACAGACACTCGCTTACGAACCGCAGATGCTCACTCAATCGAAAATAGACTCATCTAATGGAATGTAAGAGAAGCCTAAAGCTCAGACTGGAACTACAAGTCACCAGGGATTCGTGGCTCAAACGTGGTTATGGGATTTACATGGGAACACGCAGAACAATGTTTTATTGCCCGACTGTATTAGAGTTGGTATTTCCCAAAGGCCTTCTGAAAATGTATTTGGAATTGCATGTTGCGTCAAATGTACGTGTCTCTCGAAGGCAGTGTTAGGCTGAGATATATTTATTGACATAAGCTAAGGCACTTGTGTCTTAAGAACTGATGTTGGAACTTAATTGAAATACGTCTGCATAGTTCTATGTTCGTTAACTTTGAAGTGTCGTATCTAAGGAATGTTTCGGATTCTTCAAACGGGACTTAACATAACACAGATGATGAATTTGTTGTTTAAACGAAGCATGCATGAACCGTGACGAAAATTGTTAAGACAAAGATTTAATTACTTACCAGTTAGGTAATGTAATTGGTATTTGAATAATTAGGTAGTGTAACTCAAAGTTGAATAAACCTTCAAAATTTTTAGGCTTCACAGTTATTACAAACAACAAACACAACTTGTACATACATGAAACCACGTTATGTTATAGCCCAACATAAGTTCACACAATTTTTTATTTTTTTTAATAATACTTAGGTAGAGCCACAAGCATAGATACCCTAAAATTGCGTACAATTCAAAAAAATACTTTAGACGTCTATTTTGCAAATAAGTTTTTATAAACACTTTTACACCTCGTCTTTACAAAAAGACGACATGTAAAAGTGTTTCATCATTAATTGATGAAGATGATGTAAAGAACATAGTATGTATATTATTAACCTATGTGGTCCCAATTGTTGGGCAAAGGTTTTTGTTCTTAACCTTCTACTCTTTCGAGTGTGCTGTTTTTAACCGACTTCCAAAAAGAGGAGGTTATCAATTCGTCTGATTGTTTTTTTTTTGTTTCGGCCAGTACCACACAAACTTAAAGCCGCTTATGGGAGATACTATTATGACAGGTATATTCTCTTAGTTCAAGGGAAAATTGGTTTTCAACTTCACGTAAGTATGCGGCCAGACTGGCAGCACGGTGCGGGGTGCGGTGCGGGTGCGGCAACGCACGCGGTTTGCCTGGCCAGACTGGTAGCGCGGTGTGGCGAGCGGTGCAGTATCGGAGATCCCCGCTCCCGCCAGGGTTACCAACTTAGGGGTTTTCCCCCCAAATTTAGGGGTAAATAAGAGGGATGTGATTTTTTTAGGGGCGTTCTTATTTTAGGGGGTATTTTTTTTTTAATTTCGTTATTTATAATTGTAATAGTAGGCGCGGGCCTATAGACGGGGAGCTATGGGCTAGCTCGCCGTCCGTCCGTCTTATGACGACAAGCCGTGTCGACAGCGCGTTCGTGTTCTACGCGCGCCTCAAAGAGATGTCAGCAAGAGGGAAGGGGTCCGCAAGGGCCGATGCCTGCCAGGGCTGCGAGTTGTTCGAAAGAGTTACCACGGCCCTAGAAAACAAACGGCAAAGAAGGAACATGGATGGGTTTTAATCAGTAAAAGCCAGAGCGGGAGGGGGGTCATTTGATGATGTACCATCCGGAAAAAAAAGGGGGGATTTTCAAGTAATTGTGGGAATTTTGACTTAGCTTGAGGGGTAAATATTTTTAGGAGTTGGTTACCCTGACTCCCGCACTTGCCGCCCGCGCCCTAACTGCGGCCACTTGTATGAACGAGCTATGGCTTGAGCTGCCCGCGCGCGATACGCGTGCGGCCCGCGCCAACTAGCCCGCGCCGCAGCCCGCACCGCACCCTCATTTGCAGTCTGGCCGAGCACTAAGTGTGCGTCTGCACACTCCCAGGCTGCCGAGGTCTAGACCAATAATACAGTTTAAATAGAAATATATTCTCAAATAGGTCCTGTAGCGAAGTTATGGAGTATAATTGATCAGCTGATCTCAATTCTACGGCTCAGTGAGAAGACCGCGTGACCCCAAAATCGAATAAAAAGCCTTTGTTGTTTGGTTTCCATTTTAAATTTACCTGCGGCTTAACCGACGAGGATTTTGCGTTTGTTCTGCGAAACCGGTGGCATAAAAACTATTTACATACGTTTAACCGACAATAAAAGTTAATTTAACAACTTGCTGTAATTCTGGTATGATATCGGCACCCACGTGTTATAATGTATGTTTTTATTTAGATTTGTATATGCTTTATGTATGTATGTATAATATAATATATATAATAAAATGTAATATAGGTACACAACAGACTATCTGCAGTATTGTCTTTCCCTCTTCCTGAAGTCCATCCAAATGTTGTCTTGAAAAGATCGCTTTTAGTGATACACATCAATGGGCATTGAGTCAGCCTATGTGAAATGATATATAATTAAGAATATTCAAATCTATTTTATTGCATAACTTTATGAGTATGTTTTTCGACCTTACAAAAAGAAACACTTTTTAAATAAATAGCCTTAATTTTTATTTGCGACCCTCCCTTATTTAACTTTGATATATCACGCATATCAGCAATTGGAATGTATAAATGTGTTTCAACTGCAATGTTAAGTTTGTTTTTCAGTCTCTCTTGAACCGCGTTCCGATGCGGATGCGCCGGCAAGTTAATATTCTGCAAATTGCTTCGCGCGGCGTCGCCCGACATTGAACCGCTATCAGTGAAAAACTTGTAGTGAATGAGCTGCTGGCGTTTCTGCAGGAGAAACTGGATGTGATGGACGAGGTGTCCAACTTCAGCGAGAAAGACATAGCTGCCGCCAAGCTGTTGCTATTCACTGTGCTAAATAAGCGTGAACAGATGGCGTCCCGCCGCCGTGACGGCACCAAGAGAAACCTGCAAGATATAATCACGCTGCTCAAGGAGACCGATCCCGATGACGTACCGACGTTTGTGGCGAAGGAGCTAAATAAGCTTCCTCCTGTCACGTTTGACTCTGCTACTCAAGGATATTGTCTTTGGCTCATCGTAGAAGTCTGACATTCCCTCCTGCTCCGCCCAGAGCTGGCTCCTCCATTTGATGATTTCCCATACGAAAAAAAAAAAGGAAGAAGCGCCACTCGCGAATAACCAAGAACCTTTGCGGCAAGGCTAAAGTGAGCCTGCGTGCTGCCAAGCCGAATACACCGGTGTACATTTCCTGCTTGCATTACACCACTAAAGCGAAGGACATCGTGGAGTGCGTGCGCCAAAAGACGAGGTACACACCGAGGGTGCAGTTACTGCACCCTCGGTTACAGTTACAACGTCAACTTTAAGGTGTTCGGGTTGCGAATACTGAATTGTTATCTGCCCATGGTGATGGTAGAAGACTTTTGGCCGCAAGACGTGGTGTTCCGTCGCTTCCGCGGACAAGTTTCACTGGACAGCCAACACAAGTGAAGTGTGAATAAGTGAAGTGCTACTAACATAGTTTTAAGTCTTATTTATTAACACAAGTCTTGTATTTACTTTATATTTATAAGGTATATACACACATCAAAAATGTCTAGGGATCAAGCATTTTTATGCGGATTTCTTGAGATTGAGATGTGGCTTTGTAATAAATTTATGATTTTATAAATTTATATGGATCCTTTTTGGTGCATTTCATAATTTGAATCAGGAACTCTCAATCAAATTCGAGTAAAAGATGAAAATAAGCTGTCAATATTTTCCCTATAAAAACATACAACGCATTGAAGACATTATTAGTGCTACTGTTTCCCTACTACTGATTAAAACCAACGTTATTATGGAGCGGCGACGTCATTTAAGCAGGGAAGAAATGCTCAGAGCCGTGGGAATGATAGAAGCTGGTTCCCGGCAACGTACTGTAGCTTTAGCTCTGAATACAAGTCAGAGTGTTATCAGTCGACTTTGGACACGTTACCGAAGCACTGGTACCGTGGCTGAGCGCCATGGAGGACGGTATCGCTGCACCACACGGAGACAAGACCGATACATTCAAATCTTAACTCGAAGAGCTCCAACAATAACCGCCATGATGTTAGCCGTGAGGCTTCATCACTCTTCAGGGAACTTAATTAGCGACCAAACAGTCAGAAACCGCTTGCATGAAGTGAACCTTCATTCCCGAAGACCGCTACGGGTACCACCTATAGCAATGCACAATCGTAGGATTCGATATCAATGGGCTCTTGAACACAGAAATTGGGCAGAAGAACAATGGCGTTTCGTGTGCTTTTCTGATGAGTCTCGTTTTGGTATGAGACCGGATACAAGACGTATACGACACTGGAGAACCCCTGGACGCCAACAGCGATTAAAATCCTGCCAGGAAGTCCATCCTTATAGTGGTGGAACCATCATGGTATGGGCGGGTATTTGGATCGGCGGAAGAACTGAGTTGATTTGGATCAGAGGCAACCTCAACGCTCAAATTTATGCTGAGACGATTGTATCAGACGTCATCGTTCCTCTACAAGTGCAAATCGGTCCCTTATTTCAGTTAATGCATGATAATGCACGACCGCACACCGCAAGAGTTGTAAGACAGACTCTCGCCGCAGCTAACATCAATGTCCTGCCCTGGCCTGCTCAGTCGCCAGACTTGAACCCGATTGAGCATGCATGGGATATGCTACAGAGAAGAGCTCTGCCGAATATGGAGGGTATCCAGTCGCAAGAAGACCTTTTTTTGTTGTTGCAACGAACATGGGCGGCCATTCCACAGCGTGATTTGGATGAACTCATTTTGAGTATGCCAAACCGATGTTCTTGTGTTGTTAGTGTTCGCGGTAGAAACACGGATTATTAATTGTTTAAGTTACCCAATAAAATTTTAAAGAAAACTGTTATTTCAGTCTTTTTTTCGAACTTTAATGTTAGTGGTTCAAATGTCAAAAATCCCTTTATTAGGAAAATGGCAAATTTCTTTATTAATGCAAAGGTGACTTGGTTTATCGTTACTGTGACAAACGAAAACACTTTATTTGATGAATCCTTAAAGAAAATTTTAATTAATATCAATCAGGAGAAAAGTTATTGCAAAAATATATGTTGATCCCTAGATACTTTTGATGTGTGTATTTATGGGCCATTGTAGCCTGAAATAAATTGATGTTGTTGTTGTTAAAAAAACATGTTAAATAACACATTCATCGCACGGAACATTCTCCACGCGAATTGAACTCGCACTTGACCGGTTTTTCCGAACTCGAAAAAGGGTCACAAAAAACCTCATAATAAGGAAAATTTTAGTAACTGTTAGTGAAATAGTTTTAACCGTTCAAAAGTAGTTTCTTGACTGATTTTTGCAGTCAAAAGTTACAGATATAGGTACATACTGAGGTCGCCGCGGTGTGAGCTCGCGCCGTAATGGTATTGATTCAGTTTATTTGTGGACTGCTGCACTCCGCCATCCGCCATGCCTCCCCACACCATCCAGCCAATTGGCTAAATAAAGATTATGTCTAGCCGCTCTAAAACGCTACAGTATTCCACGAAAACTTTGCTAAATTATTTAATGGCAAACTGAATATTTCAGAGAATTCCGTTCTTTGTTCAGCTGAGTATGAGTCTGAGAGGCAGTTGCTAGTTAAGGAACAGTCATAACAAAGGCGCCGCTGTTGATTGTAGATTGCTATTCTTTTCAACCGACTTCCAAAAAGTTAAAGCGTTTGTTACCTCAGAACTTTCGACTGGATGAACCGATTTTGATGATTCGTTTTTTATTTGAAATTTGGTGCTTTCCGTATGGTCCCCGTATGGTCCGTATTTAGTAAAGATTTGATGCTGATCTTCGGAGATATACAATGGAACTTTTCAAAAATAGGCGGCAAATCTGCAGTGATTGCTGGAATCGCTTGGATGTTTATTGTTTATACAACATCATCACGTAACATCACGCTTGTATGCTCTGAGGACTCCTTCCCTCTGCGTACTCACGCACATGTGTACAATACACCCAGATTTCGACAGTTAGGTATGTTTAGTTTAATTTATTGGGGATTGTTAACAATGTAAAATAAATTCATGGTAAATATTTGATTGGGAACAACTAAAAATGGAAAAATAAAAAAACATTTTTTGCAAAAAATAAAACCGACTTCAAAAAACACAAAAAAGAGAAAAATAACTTTAGCTTCAGAAGTCGGTGACTTGATTGTTTGATTCAGTTTTTTTTGCCACCGACTTCTGAAGTACTGACTCTTTTCGTATGCTATAAACATGTATAAGTGATAAAGACGAATTACTTAGTATACGAAAGCAATTTGTACCTGTTGTTTTATTAGGCCGTAGTTATCTCGACGGGAGTAATTTGTCTCAAGCGATGAACCTTTCATTCAAGAAGAGTGCGAATCATTCTTCGTAATAACACCTTCGCTCGGTTGGTGTTAAGATTTACGATTTTATTCAATCCAACGTCCCGGTAAATTACGGAGAGCCGAGATCCATTAAGTGCTTAAGTGCCTCCCGAGCACGAAATTGGGGATGATAATGGAAATGGCGGTTCCTTACTATGTTAATATGGGACTTTACACCGAGCGGACCAATTCACGCGTTGTTCTAGCAATATGCACGGTATTGCGGTACAACCGTTTATGTTATGAATAGCCCCTTGATTATGCTGACTCATTACTTGGTGGTTACTGTTACTTAGGACTGTGTAAATAGATTAGTCACGTCCTTGTTATATGTACGTTAAAAATGGGTGAACGTAAATCTGTAATTAAGTCTGTACTTCCTTATGGAAATTGATGTTAATTATACCTTTTTAATGGAAATAGTATAAGGAACTTTGTGTGATTTACCTAAGCATTTAACACGTTCTCTGCTAAGTTCGTATGAAATAAAATAGTACGCATGTCAAACAATATTTGGCATAAAATTCGAAAATGCGTGGAGTCCATCGGCGCGCTAGCAATATAAAGGGACCCCATATATGCCCAAGCAGTCGGTTTCTCCTGTTCCATGTTCGTAATTTATATAGTTTTTAACCAAATTCTAATAAAGGAGGTGTTTATGTATTCGGCACGTATCATTTTGCCCGTATGTCCAAGTTGGCGTCAGTTTAAGACGCGGCAAATTTCTGCCAGGAAGTGGCGCTCCCATTTATCATTCATAACTTTCCTAACCGCTCCTCCGATCGCTCTATAAAGCTTTACGTAACTATACATTCTAGTTATGTTATCATAATTTATTAGTTTCAGCTCACTAACCCGATAGAAATGGAAATAGGCGCTCTCATTCGCAACTTTGGCACAATAAAGAAGTTCCAATTCCTTCACACTGGGGCTACAAATGGGATAAGTTTAAGAAAGCAATCGGCCTTATATGGTCGTTATGGACCACTACGAACGCGAGGGCGTGAAAACCATTGGAAAGTTTCCCTTATCGCTTCATTTGATATAATTCTTCTACAATAGCTATTTTCGTTTTGGAAACTAGCACTCGATGAACTTTTAAAATAATTAAGTGCTAAATAAATGTTAAGGGTGAGCCGAGTCAGGGCGAGTTTGGCCCGAGGTCGTAGAAACAAAATTAATTACGAAATAGTCGAGAAAACTTTTGGGTTGGCGTCGCGTCGTCGGAATAATTGTTGCTAATTGAGTTCCATCCACCTGGGAAAATGGGGATAAGAGGGGATGAGTTACAATGGTGACTATGAAAGCGCCCGTCCCCACCCGCCGCCGTGGCACTGCACCTAACGAGTCGCCTTCTAATTACACACATATGCTTGCCGGCTGATATACTGTCACTTTTCGTGGGGGGCGAGGTAGGTCCTTTCACAGTTACTTTACCTCTAAAAGCCGCAATCCAATAGTAACCTTATAACAACGGTAATAAGGATTACTTTAATTTTGACAGACTTACCAGTGACAGCGAAAATCAGTAACCTTACTCCTATTGAAATAACGATCACTGTGATTATGACTGAGATGAAGGTAAAATGAGGTAAAATAATTGCGAAGTGTCTGTAGTTGCCCGTTCCAAAGCGTAATCTCTATCGTGAAGAATGGGAAAGAAACTACAAGGACACTCTTTTGAATTCAAGTTAAATTTTACAATTTTACAAAGTCTTAGGTGTATTCTTTTTGCTTTTAAATGTAAGATCTATGTAGAAAAATAAAACAAATTATTAAGATCACGAACATGACGCGTGGATCATCACCATTCAACTCAACAATTTTGAAGGCAACTGAATGATCCAAGACACGTTACCGGTGAACGTTCCTATGAGGGAGCGCCATTATGTGGCGAACCCTCTACGCCGTAGACTTGTCCAGTCTACGACATTTTCTCGTAGCACCTCGTAGCGGCTGGGTGTCAGTGATTGCTATGAATTGTCGTGTTGTAGCCGGTAGGTCGTATCGTATCAGTTCCCTTATCTCCATGGACTGGGAGTCTCGTTAGAGGCGGTCGCGTTAATAGTATTAGGATTACGGTGCTGTTCGTCGCTTGATTGGTAATAAGCCAATCGTTCGCCACTGATTGGCTTTGAAGATTAGGTATGTGGAGTTACGGCTTTTCATGTTTATCGAACAAAGCTGATTACGCTCTAAGTTTGTATTGATATTGTTGGATTTGGAGATATAAAAATATGAGATCAATGATAGGTTACATGGGACCTAAACATAATTGGTGAAATGTTGGTGTACTAATTAGGGTAGACATCTGCCTAACGCTTCGGGAATTACAGGTGTGATGTTATGTTATATTATGAGATCATTCAGTATGAGTTCAGAGTAGTGCCTACATTTGCTTTGGGTAGGTGTAGTAGATTTTAGTTGTATACTATTTCCGTTGACTTATGTAAACATACACTTTCTTCTCCGAATGTTTTTATGTAATTGTTATGTATGCGATAACAGAGATATAAATAAGATAAACAAAATAAAATTTGTATTAATTAATAGTTATCCCTTTACATTATACTCATCTTTACTACTAGTATTATAATAAATGATTGGCTTTGTAAGTTAGTAGGTTTAGATGTCAGACGGATGGTCGGAAATTCGGAACCACTGCTAGTTTGATTCCAAAAATTCTTTTACTAAAGTTAATGTGATGTTGTATATTTAAAAAATTCCCGTGGAGTAATTTCTAACCTTAACTCTAACGAAACCGCGGGAAAAAATCTGGTGGTGCTGTGTCGGTGCACAGGGCCGTTGGTTTTAGCGTGAAACGTCTATATCACATATCAGCCACGACGACCCGAATCAATGTCGGCTTTTTCTCGATTTAATTCAATTTTTTACATTTATTGGTTATTTTTTACTTCAAATATCGTCCAAGTGACATTTATTATTATTTAAAACGATTAGTCTAAATGAACTCTGTTAATATACCAAAGAATCACCGCGCTATCAGTGATAGTGTATCGTGTGAGTCGTGAGTTATACTGAATAAAAACCAGCGAGAGCGCCGGTTTCCGTTATTCTACGCAGGTTCCTCCCCCGCCGCCCCGCCCAGCCCCAATGCAAACTCAAGGTCTAAGCAGCGAGCTGACTATATACGCTAAATAATGACACTAAATTCATGTTTCTACAATGAATAGTTTTGTAGTTATTAATGTCAGACGATATAGATCAATTCGTTACGGTCCGGTTTTCTGACACGGTATGTATGAAAATGTATGGTACCGATTTCAAAGACGTTTCACGTCAAAAAAACTAGTGTAAGGATAAAGTCCTTGAATGTTGTCAGTTTATAATAATAACTAATTGTGCCTACCTACCTCATACAGGAAGTGACGTGCCCATACATACATCACAAAGATTCAGCGTGTCATCTACTTATTAAGATAGGAGCCCGCTATACAGAGTGTATTCTTGAACGACTTATTTCATCAGTATAGGTTTTGTGTTAACTGGAGATAAGCGTGAAAATTATAGTGTTTTGAGTAAATTAGCTTTTGTATCTAAAAACAACAATACATACTAAGAATTAATGTGAAACAATGAAAATAACATAAAAGTGCTTGTTATGTATGCCTATTATAGGTATACGCAGCATTTACTATAGGACAACATTATCATAAAAATAACTGTTTTTGCATACTGATAGGTAGGTACTTGACGCAAGCGTTTCCTGTAGTCAATCTGTATTTATCTATTAACCTATAGGTACTTATATGACAAACCTGAAGAAATTGTGTGTATGCATGAACGCGCTTACGGAAGGTTACAAGCTGTTTAACATCACGCTACGACCCTTACAAGCCGAGCGACGGCGGCGGGTGATACCGCGGGGCACAGATAGTATTAAAATACAAAAAAAAAACACCTGTATGTGTAGGTATATACCTTGGTACTCTGGCAGGGAGGCGAGGTAGCTCGGTGAGGCGACGAGACCTAATTAGCATCAACTTAATGAATATGTAATGCTTGTTAGATAATTTAATTATACTCGCTTTGAAAGTAATTTTGAATGCTGCTTCCATTTTAAGCTATAAAATTTTTGTAACCAGTAATTTTTCAATGATGTATTTCGTTGCCGCTATAACAACAGACAATAAAAACAAATTAAAAATTAAAGGCGGCTCCCCTAATTCGATGGTACCCTTTATGCGCGAGTCCGACTCGTACTTGGCCAGTTTTTTTTCCGTGGGTGATACATTCGCCTTCCACAGTGTGCCTGGTCCACGTTAATACATCTGGTCATACGCGCTTGCCGGTTGCGAGTACTACGCACCTGACCTTTCTGAAGAACATCAACATGCAACTGGGAGTTCAGATAGGCAGTCTCCCGCGATGTAAAATACTGCTGCATTCGGTTAAACTGGAAACCGATCCCAGATTAGTAGGGAAAAAGCTATCCAGATGATCATGCTTTGAGAACAGTGGTGATTATGAAGAATTGTTTTTTTTGTATTAATATTAAATAGGCCTTCTAACTCGCGACTTTAACTTGCGACTTAAGGCTGGGGTATCTGCCAAATTAGAAACTCTATTTGTGGTGGTTTAAACTTCGTTTGAAATACTGTTAGAATAAAGTTCTAATCAGCTTGCACTACAAAGTGGTTGTAACGTCAGTCACTGCCGGCCGAATAGTGCGAAATTTGTGGTTTTTATTTAATTGTAGCCTAATAAATCATTAGATCAAAATGCGAATTGTACACTTTGTAAAGAAAAAAGTGACAAATATTTGTATGTTAAAAATTTACTAAAACTTAATGCCGTCTAGGAGTAGTTTAAAGAAGAGAGAAATTTCAAAGAAAAAATGCTTCACTTTGAATATTTTTATAAAGTTAGAATAATTTCAATTGTACCAATTAAGGTTTAGAGTCTAATAAGCCACATAATTTTTTTGCTTAAATATGTAGATTGGGGTCATTTGAACTCGAATTCCATTCCTTGGGCTGTGTGGATAATAAATTTTGTGGCAAAGCAGGGCAAAGCGCTTCGTGCGTATATGTGGAACATCAATAAGATAAGGGTATAGGTACGTCTGGACTCCCGATGGAAGAAGTGAGATGGTGGAATGAGGTCTTGGAGCAAACTCCAACTCAAATGTCCTGGGTTTCGAAAGTCGTAGGACGGGCTCCGGCCCATCTCGTAACTTTCCCATTTCGACAACTAAACAAAAGACGTGCGAAACAAGTGAAAAAGTGTGCCATGCCAACCCGTAACTATTTTAATCTTCATACATTGAATCCCATTTCGTCAACCATAAATTTCAACTATTTTTTGTACAGTACAGTCAGCTCCAAAAGTTACAAGGAAACCACTTGTTGATGTTGCTATTTTGTGTCTCTCTCTGGCACACTAAGGTTTGTTACGAGAGAACTTAATTTTAAATTTGAACAGAAAGTACTAGGAGAACCGAATCAAGAAGGAGATGTTGGTCTGGCCACCATAGCTCCACATTCAATAAATCAGTCAATGTTTGTTTGGTCGTCAATATAATCTCACTACTTCCACTAGAAGATATTCTGCCTGCGAGATGATGTTATTCACAGCAAGCTATTATTGGCTCCTGTCAAAATGCCAGCCGTTTGAACTGAACCCCGTCTAGCGTTTATGAAGCTTGGGCTATTACCGAACTTGTGCATGTGCAAGTTTCTCTATCAATCTAGCTTAGTTAGACTTAGAAATATGTCGTTGCGAATTTGGAAAAGTTTCAAAAGAATTATCCCAGAAACTTTAATATGGGATTACTTAACGTGGATAAGGATTGCATAGCTTTTTCTTATGAGCTCCATTAGGTTTTTAGAAAAGCAATCAGGCCCACAAGCATCAATACCACAAGAGAGAGAGAGGGAGGAGAGAGAGGTTTTATCTGATATCGTGGGCGATTCCTTGGTCTTTGATAATGATGAACAGAAGGAGTACCTTCTGCTCATTATTATTCCCGCAACAGACAGTCCCGCAACCCCGGCAAATGTCATCTAGTAAGATGACATTTACCGGGGTTGCGGGACTGTTCAAAAGAGATACCGTGGCCCCGGAACACAAAGGGCGATGAAGGAACGTGGATGGGTTTTAGTCAGTAAAAGTCTGACACTCCCTCCTGCTCCGCCCAGAGCGGGAGGAGACAATTTATGATTTTCCATCGGAAAAAAAAGGGTACTAGATGACATTAGTTATACGTTAATTATAACAATAAATATAAAATAATAAATAAATAATAGAGGAGACATTTTATGATTTCCCATCGGAAAAAAAAAGGTACTAGATGACATTAGTTATCTAGTATAAAGGTTAGGGAGGTGTACTATTAGTACACACACTTTTCGCTTTTTAGTTCCGGATCACCTATATTATAGGGGGAGAGCCTTTTGCCATCAACTGTGCACAAATCCAGAATCCATGGCTGCTATTGAGAAATTTCTGATGGAAAACCCAATAAAACTTTGCCCGACCTGGGAATCGAACCCTGGACCCCGTGCTCAACCAGTAGCGTGTCCTGTGAACATTAGACTAACGAGGCACTAAGTCTAGCTAAATCTCATCTATCATAGAACAACAACATCTAAAATTCATCAACAAATGGACATTGCATTTCACAATGGACGTTTTGGTCGCGGCTCGAGGCCAATCCCATTTAAAAATAATACAGCTAAAACTGGCGGTGTCACCTGTGATTTGCATTAAAAGCTCCATCGGATGTATGGAGCCGGGTCGCTCGTGTAGATTGAGTGCATTTCGGCGTTGGGCTTTTAATATTATGTTGTATTTTTACCGTTTGCTTTTAAATACTTTTCTTTTGATGGCGGCTTTTTAACGTGTTCTTTAGTAGAATATATTTTTTTATTCTATGCTTGTAGATTTTGAACGGCTTTAGCAACTTGTGACGTCACTTTGCCAATTCAATGACTCCATTATAAAACTAATTTTACAGTTAATTAAAGTTAATCAGAATTTTTAGTTAGTTCAGCTTCCAGTCTAGGCTAGGCAAGTAATGAATTATAACAATACATAGAAAACAAAAGAAGGCTTCCGGTACGACAGATAAGTACAGACGCCAGCACGTCATTATCATCAGCCTATTAATGTTCCCACTGCTGGGACACAGGCCTCCACTCTATGAGAGGGAATGGGCTATAATCCTCCACGCGGGCCCAGGGCGGGCTGGTAGATGTCACATGTCTTCGAATTTTTTGGTTCTAGGACATGTTTTCCCCCACCGTTTTGAGAGCAGCGGTGATGAAATGAATTACACAAAGTAATGTGCCTCCCTGGGTTCGAACCCACAACTTACTGTTCGTAAGTCGGGGCCACTACCACTGGGTCACCGCTGTTCTCAGCACAACAAGCTACTCGAAACTTTCAAATTTTCCCAATCAACCTTGCACCTGCAAAGTTGAAAATCTATTAAAGAAATTTGTCCAATTAAACAACCTAGTTTTACCACGCCGATCATCATCACGCACATTAAGCACTTGGGGAAGAGGGTCACTACATTAAACGGTCGCGTGCGTCCCGCATCCAGCGGATCCCCGCAACCTTCACCAAGTCATCGGTCCACCTTGTGGGAGGCCTTCCAACGCAACTCCGATCACTAGAATAATATTAAAATCTTAATCATTTTAAAATCCCGGAGGCAAAAAATTGAAAAGTTTTCAAATTAACTTGTAAACTCATTCCAATTAGTATTAAAGTTGGTATTTTATCTGACCTAGTTTTTTATTGCTACAGTGATTTCGATCAAGTGACAGAAAAGGTTCTCGTATTACCTAACTTTTTTATTCATTATTTAAAGTGCCATAACTTTTTTGTCCTTATCATCATTTGTCCGAATGATAACTTACCCGAACTTAATATCACATAATATCACATGCCATAAAATTTAAATCCCTAAATATAATATGCCCTAAATCCGTTTATCATAAATATTACAATCAATAATATACAAAAGACTTAAAACCGTTTTAGATAAAAGTTATAAGTCCTAAATTCAAATTACTACAACAGCCCATAACGTCCACTGCTGGACATATGCCTCTCCCATGATGGGAGGAATTTGCCGTAATCTCCACGCTTGGCAGGCGGATTGGAGATCGCAGTGATGTAAGACTAACAGAAAACGCTGCTGCCCATTCTCTGGTCTACGGAGGCGCAAGGTGTTCTGCCTCAGACATTAGTCGCCTTATACGACACCCGTGAGTGTAATGGATTGGTTCTATTCTACTCTGCCGGATACCACACGGCTACCTGCCGGATACCACACGGCTATCTGCCGGATACCACACGACAATTCAAATTATTTAATGTTTATTTTGAATAATAATATTCTTAGAACAAATTTGTAGTACAAAGCTTTTCAAGGGGTGTAATTATCACTACGGTCAAATAATCTACAGACTAATATTTTAATTTGTTTGTTTGTGTATTTTTAATTTGTTGATTTAATGTTTTACTCTGGACGCTCATAATGTGCACGTTTTTCTACATCGTTCTCACATATATCTATAATCTCAACATGAATGATGTAACCAAGATTTTGTAACAATATTTTGATTTAAAAGAGTGTCCATGGAGTTTCTTGCCCGTTCTTCTCCATAGAGATCTACGCTAGGGAATGGGCAACTACAGTACTTTCTCAAGTTATTATGTCTTGTGTCTGGGACTGTAGCTTTGTTTTTTTTGTTTGTATTTTTGACATTCAAAAGCGCCATAATGGTCTAATTGAAATAAATGCTTTGAGTTTGAGTTTGAGTTTGAATACAAAAACGTGGATTTCAGACATTATACGGAAAAGATGTAGATTTTGCTAATGAAATGAAATGTTTGTTGGCTCTTTCTTATCTGGCAGCAAATGATGTACCAATTTATTTTGAGGAATGGGAAAACACTGTTTCAGGTGAAGGTAAAATAATAGCAGAATGATTCAGTGAAAATTATATACTCGGTACTTGCAGTTCAACGCCTAAATACGATCAAACATTTTGGAGCACAAGAGAACTAATAAATGAAGGTATACCTCGAACACAAAATTGCGCAGAAGCTCGGCATAATAGAATCAATCTTCTCGTGAATAAGCCTAAATCAGGCTTCTATCATTTATCAAATTATTTAATGATCGAGTTAAAATATTCAATATCAGAAATTTGAACGGCATTTCCATTCCAAATAAAAAGAAAAAAATAATTGACAAAACAGCAAGAATTGATAACATTTAAAAAGAACAATCAGAATACGAGTATACAAAATGTGTTTTTTTTAAGGCAATCGCAGCTAATATTAAATTAGCTTAGAATTCACCTACAAATTAAAATAAGTCATTATTATTACGACTAAATTATTTAATAATTATTGTATCTACGTTTAAGTATCTTTATTAAAAGATTAAAAATTATCTGATTTTGCATTTACATTTTTTATACATATAATATACATACATGTACTCAATAAAGCAGTTGTTTGTGAACATGTGGTTTTTATTTACCCATAAGGATCATGCAAACAAGCATACACCATGCATGCAGCATGCTTGCTTGCAGGCTTGGTGGCATTCAATTTTTTATCAATTTCTGATATAAAAAAATAATATTAATTAATTTATAATTTCTGGTAGCATTGCCATCCAACGTGGCAATGCTGCCAGCCTTCAGGCCACTTTTCCTGTTGACAGCGATGTGGACGAATGTTTCGACTCCCTGTAACCCTTTTTGATACTTGTAAATATTTTTATTTCTAGTGTTATATAGAGTTAGTATGTAAATATTATTAGTCTGTGATTAATAAATAACTCATTCAATTTTAGATATTGAATATTTTAACTCAATCTTACTATAATTTGACAAATGATAGAAGCCTGGTTTAGGCTTATTTACGAAAAGATTTATTCTATTACGCCAAGCTTCTGCACAATTTTCATCAATTCTCAATGTCTGAAATCCGCGATTTTGTATTTGTCTATAGATTATTTGACCCAAGTAAAAATGACACCGCTTGATTTCAATGTTAAAAAAATATTTTTTTTAGCTTGCTTGTTAGCAAGCAAGCATGCAGCATGCAAGTAAGCACGCAGCATGCACCATGCAAGGCAAGCATGCAGCATGCAAGCAAGCATGTAGCATGCAAACAAGCATGCAGCATGCAGCAAGCATTGTTTCTGTCAAGGATACGGCGCTGAGGGGCTCCGTCTGTCCTACGCGAGTTTATCGTCGCAGATGTGTTTAACGCTCACCACCGCAGCTTTGGCTTGCTGGCCAGCGTCAGCCGCGGCGGCGAGTGTTAAAACCACCTGCTCCTCAGCTCACGGGCCGCCTCGCCCCCCCGCGCCTACGCGATTTTGAATTACACTCTAGGGGTAGGGCAGACAAGACTGCGTGGAGTTGGATTTACAGCGATTCGTTTCTGTCAGTAAAACTTAATTTTTAGGAAATTTTTAAGACCAAAAATTTGATCGTATATGAACATTCGGAATAATACACATTATAAATAACACAATACTTAGGACTTATGACTTTAGGTCATGTAAAATTAGGAGATTTAATTATTATAGTACTCGCTATTATGACCGAATACTTTTAGAACTAAAGATTGGTCCTTCGAGCCGGATGTTGGTGATTCTCAGAGGTCTTCGAAATAAAATAGCGGACTGTAAATATATAGGTAGGTTTGTATATTGTATAATAAGAACGCGCGCCTCTGGTCCGTGTCGCATGTGTGAATTGTGGTGCGGCGGCGGCGGCGGTGGCTCTCGGCGCCTCGTCCCCCGCTCCCCGCTCCCCGCTGTCGCCTTTCGGTCGCAGTGGCTCTCGGTGCTTCGTTTTGTCTCCAACAAAAGATAATTATGTTAAACAATATTTCGGGATTTTGAACAATAAGGTAACTGAAGTTATGGATAATGATTTTCGGACAAAAAAATTTAGAAGAAGTAAGGGAGTACCGACAGAAAAACATGAAGCACATTACAATTACGTCAGTTAGTTGAACATGGCCGTGTTGTTTCTGGCCCAGACTATGTAAATGGATGTGGAATATCTACTGTCACACAGTTTACATAATACTGAATAACCTTATTTTAGTTTCGGATGCCTGACTGCGTTTACGAGTCATGACACATGGTACACGTGCCAAGATTCGCAAGCGCAGTCAGGCATCAGTATAATAAAGATAAAGTTTTTAAAGATATGTGTGACTGAAAAGTTCTGTAAGAAGAACTTCTGGCTTTATCACGTAGACCACGGTAATAATAATAATAATAATGGCTCAAATGGTTTAGTAGTTCACACACTTGCCTGGCATCGCAATTCCAGTCATCCTTAGAGTCCGGGTCCCTCCCACAGTTTTTAACAACAGGCGTTACCCACCTGCTCCATAAGTCAGGTAGTCCCGCGGAACCCAAAAATTATAGACCGATCACGTGTTTGTCGACGATCTACAAGCTTCTTACATCCATTCTGAGAGTGAAAATTAATACACACATTGACAAAAACTCCATCATGTCAGCCTCTCAGAATGGATGTAGGAATGGGTCCCGCGGTACTAAGGAGCTACTCCTCATCGACATGGCCATTAGCCAACAGGTTCGTCGATCTCGCAAGGATCTGTCGACATGTTGGATAGATTATAAGAAGGCCTATGACTCGGTGCCACATACGTGGCTCATGAGGGTGCTGGAGTTGTACAAAGTAGATACAACTCTACGCACCTTTCTTGAGTCATGTATGGGGCAATGGAAGACTGTCCTTCGATATCCAGGATGTCGACAGATCCAGGGGAGCGATGAGCCTGTATGGATTAAGCGGGGAATATTCCAGGGCGACAGTCTGAGTCCACTTTGGTTCTGTTTAGCCCTGAATCCTCTAAGCACATTGCTGGAGAATTCAGGCCTAGGCTGCCGGTTGAGGAAGGATGGTCAGGTTATATCTCACCTGCTTTACATGGATGATCTGAAACTCTTTGCCCCCAACAAATTGCGACTGATGGAGCTACTGAAAGTAACTGAAACTTTTAGTAGCGCCATCAGGATGGAATTTGGTATGGACAAATGTGCAGTTATGTATGTAAAGCGAGGGGAGATTGTGGAGTCCGAGGGACTTCAGCTCTCGGACTCCATACAGCTGAGATCTCTTTCCTCATCTGAAACCTATAAGTATTTGGGTATGTCGGAAGCGTTAGGCATTAATGTAACTGACATGAAGCAATCGTTGAGGGAGCGCTTCTTCGGACGCCTGAGAAAGGTATTAAATAGCCTTCTTTCAGGCGGCAACAAGGTGCGCGCCTTCAATGGCTGGGTCATGCCGGTTTTAATGTACTCTTTCGGCATACTCAAATGGACTCAGACCGAACTCGACGCCCTGGATAGAAGAGTTCGTACACTGCTGACCGAAAGCCGGATGCATCACCCACGATCATCGGTTATGAGACTGTACATCCCGCGGAAGTGCGGAGGTCGAGGCTTTTTAAACGCGAAGACCCTCCACAACCGCGAGGTGTGCAGTCTCAGAGAATATTTTTTAAAAGCCGAGGTGGGTATGCACCGAGATGTGGTCGCAGTGGACAAGGGACTCACCCCGCTGTCCATGGCTAAAGAGAACTGGCACAAACCTGAGGTACTTACCACCGATGACCGCAAGCAAGTATGGCAAGGCAAAGAGCTTCACGGGCGCTTCTACCGGGCTCTTTATGGGCCCGATGTAGATTTTCTAGCGTCCGTGTCCTGGTTACGTTTCGGCGACCTCTTTGCGGAAACTGAAGGTTTTGTCTGTGCGATTATGGACGAAGTTATGTTGACGAACAATTACCGAAAGTATATTATGAAGGACGGGACGGTTGACGTGTGTCGGGCATGCCACCATCCGGGTGAGTCCATCAGACATATTATTTCTGGTTGTTCTCGTCTGGCTAACGGCGAGTACTTGCACAGGCATAACCAAGTAGCCAGGATTATACACCAGCAACTTGCCTTGAAATATAAACTTGTGGAATCTGAGGTACCGTACTACAAGTATGTGCCCGACCCAGTTCTCGAAAAAGACCATGTCACGCTGTACTGGGATCGGTCCATCATTACTGACAGGACTATTGTCGCCAATAAGCCTGACATAGTGATGATGGACCGATCAGCGCGCCGCGTAATGATAATCGATGTTACCATTCCGCATGACGAGAACCTCGTGAAAGCTGAGAAAGAGAAACAAATAAAATATCTCGACTTGGCACACGAGGTTCGCGACATGTGGAATATGAACTCGGTTATCATTGTGCCGATTGTCGTGACGGCCAATGGCCTTATTGCCAAGAGCTTCGATGACCATCTATCGAAGCTCTCTTTAGGCGGTTGGATCAAGGGCCTGATTCAGAAGGCAGTACTCCTCGATACGGCTCACATTGTGAGGAGGTTCCTGTCTCTGCAGCCCTAACCGCCGGTGGCTTGGACCCTGCTCCCGACACCGGCGGACTACTATTTTTTTATATTTTTAAGTGTTTTATGTTTTTTTCTATGAAATATTTAAAAATGTAAAAATAATAAGATATTATGATGAATAAAGGAGATAATAATAATAATTAAATTATTTTTTCGAGTAACATAACTCATAGTGTTAGTAACAATTTCACTTATAACTATGTTAGTAAACTAAATTATATACCAATCATGAAATTAACCTAAAATTAAAAAGGGGCACATCGTTACTATGCTGCAGGTCCAACAGAAATTTTGTAGCACCGGTTAACGATCGCGCAGTCCAGTCGGCCAGAGATCATTTTTAGGTTGCTGTTGGCGCTGCCCCCCACCCTGCGTACTGCGGATGTGCGGATGTGCATCTCTTACGCATTACTGTATAAAAACAACCTACGCGGGCTTCTGCAAACATCCATGAAACACTACAGAAGCGCGGCAACCCCATCAGCACCCTAAATGCGTTGTTATACTGGACACAAAGGGCGCTGTACGCCTTTAGTGTAAAATGAGCCCACAGGCTACACGCGTAGAATGAAGTACAATAAGCACGGAATAACGCGACTTTGACTTCACTCAAACAGCGTGCGAACCTGCGAGCTATCATGTTAGCACGTACAGACAGCGCCCTTCGCTCCCGTTCGATGTCATTATCATCCTTGAGGTCGGCAGTCAGATTGTGCCCTAAATATTTAAATTGGTTTACTCTCTGTAGAGGAACGTCGTTAAGTTTAATAGTAGGCATCTCAATAGGAACACTACTGCTGCCTCAAAGATCATAACTTCACTATCTTTCACATTGTACACAAGCACATGTTGTAATGCATACCTTTCGCGAACCCTCAACAGCTTGCTGAGGCCACAGGGTGACGCACTCAGCAGCACCATGTCGTCCGGATAGCTTATATTATTTAAGCATACTCCATCTATATAGCAGCCTACCCTGGTACTGTTGAGCTCCTCAATCAGATACTTCACATACAGGTTGAAGAGCGTGGGGGATGTCCACCCCCCTTGTCTCACCCCGCACTCCAACCCATATGCGTCAGATTTGACCCCTGCCCACCTGACACTACTGACCTGGTTTCCATACCAGAACAAGTTGACGACATTAACAAGTTCTTTTGGTAATTTAGCATCATCTAGCTTTTTCCATAGTATTTCATATGAAACCATGTCAAAGGCTTTCGAGAGGTCAAGAAATCCAGCGTATACGGACGTTTTCCGATCTGTATAATATTTGACAGTCTGCTTAGACACAAAATAGCGCTATCCGTAGACAATCCAGGCCTAAACCCGAATTGGTTGTCATTGGTGTTATATACTTATTTAGTTGCGTGTTAAGCAGACCGTCAAATATCTTCGAGATAATTGTTGCTAATGATATAGGCCTCTAATTATTTATATCCGCAATATCGCCAGTTTTATTTTTAGCTACAGGTACTACCAACGTTCTCAACATCTCGACAGGCAGATATGCATGACTCATGCACAATGCAAATAACAAAGTCCTGGGCAGATGGGGACCCGCGTATCGTAGGTGCTTAATGTTGAGGCCATCATGGCCAGGTGACTTTCTTCTAGACATTATGATATTGTTTTTATAATATCTTTGGCGCTGTACCTTGTTTCAAGCTCCATTCCAGTCTCAACATCGAGCACCTATGACGGCGGCCCCAGCGGCGACTTTACACTGAAGTGATTCATAAAGATATTCGCAATCTCTTTTGAATCACTTGCACCGTCGATACACACAGGGAGCCTAGGTCTTTTATTTAACCTATTTGTGGTTTTCCAGAATGATTAAAAATCTTTTTTTGAGTGATGTGAAGCGAGCATGTCCATTTTAATCTGATTTTTATTATTTTGACACCACTTCAATCTGGATTTAAACTTTCTCCTGGAATCACACATCTCATATATTTGGCCGGCAGCTGGTTTACCATACCACACCCATGTTAGAAATTTGTGTTTGGCCTCCCTGTGTGCCCCACTTACATATTTATTCCAGCCGACTACACCACGCTTTCGCTTAAACATTTTATTTTCTCTTCCGATAGCTGCTGATTCGCTCAAAGCTACAAACAATGTCATGATACATTTTATCAATGATAGGCCTATGCTCTATTATCACAACTTTTATCCGCACACTGTTGCAGCTCCTGCGGAAAATCGACGAGCTTTAACTTATCGTGACAAACCCTTCTGTATTCATCGATCTGTTCGGTGCTTCTTTCACCCCACACTAATTTATTTTGTGTACAGACATAATCACTAGTTTTTTGTAAGATAATGTCTAAATTACACTCAACAAACACAGGAAAGTGGTCCGACCATACAACATCATAATGCATATACACATCCACTACTGGACACAATGCTGCTCCGGTCACAACACAATGATCTAACCAGCGTTTAGAGCTGTTATAAACTAGAAGAGAGTGGATACCTTATAAAAATACTAAATAGTCGAATCCAATTATATTGGACAGGCGGGAATGTTAGCCCTATTTCAGTGGTAACAAATCGTCACGACGGCCTTCCACATGTTTCCCTTTTGCTTTCAAACTGTATTGCAACAATTTTCCCGCCAAAGTTCCGAAAGTCGGCGGGAAAAGGCCGGATATGATGGTGGGAGATGGGCTATTGACTTTTCTCGTTATCGCTACACGTGGATTCAGGCCGCTCTAATAAAGTTCGTGAGCGATCCTCCCTACTTGCCCCACACTCACTGTGATAAGGAAAATGCTAAGGAGTTCATATGTCTGCAGTATACTGACATACTTTCCCGTAAATAATGGCATAAGGTAAACAGATAATCTATTTAAAAATATCTGGGTCAATTTCTACTGGCCTGGTCACAGCGGGCACTACTAACAACTCCAATATGGCTATTGGCTTGCACCAAGAGTTGAAGATGATAATTGTGTGGTTTAAAAAGTGTGTTTGTTCCCGCAAGGCCCACACATCATAATAATCTAAAATATTTACCAAACTTAATTCAGAAGTGTAGTAAAAGATCAGATAAAACTTATCCGAGGTGGTGTGTTTACCCTGTTTGCCGCAACACGCAAATTATTTGAATTTTATTCAGACGAGCCTAAAGCTCTTTACTTTTTGATACATAAAAATATTAGGCCAGTTTTTATCTGTTTCATTCGTTAATATTGGACATATAAAATATAGTAGAAACTTACATTATTTGATGTAAAACTGCTGGCAACGAAGCATGATTACGATAATTCAATAAAATATAGAGGGACACTAAAAGGTGCTTTTAGGATATTGTAAAACACTATGAAAAGCGCTGGCTCATGCAACTCGGTAACATAGTATGTTCCATATTCGTTCGTGATGCAAACACATAAAAGTTTTGTGCGGCAGCTGTGAGGGGTAATGGACGTGAAATAATTTTCTTCCCTGAATACTGAATGCTATCGAAGTTTAAGCGGCTTGGCGTTAAATGTTCCGTTATCCGTTGAAAACGTCCAAGAACAAATGTAAAACAATACAATTTTACAGCCTTTTAAACCGTGCCATTTATATTTTTACCTTTACAAGCCAGAAGGGTGAAGTGCCTGAGTGCTTATTAATATTTTTCGGCTGATGTGTTGGGCAGGGACGCAGGGTAGGTTTCTATACTGAAAATATAAACTCTTCGGCCGAGACACATCACATTCATAATTTAGTGGGCCAACTGACGTCGCGTATGTTAGCTGGCGCTTTAGTGCAGAATGAATGTTGTTAAAAAAGTTAAAACATAAATAAAAAAAACCCGACTGCATTAAAAAACATAACCCTGACTTTGCTGCCGCGCAATCGGGTAAAAAACTAGAGTAACCGAGGCTACGTGCTGAAAAATAGAAGGTATTAACACAGGTTTGGGTTATGATAGAAATGTATTGCGACTGTGTAGTTTTCTACGTTTTTAGTTCATATGAAATTTGAAAGTTCCTAAACATGTGTGTAGATAATTTTCCTGAACATGTGTGTAGATAACTTTGTTATGTTGTTTTCTATGTTTGTGCATTTTCAAGCTCAACATTTTCTCAGCAAACACAGGTGCAAATTGTTTTCGCATCTTTTATTTCTTACTCAAACTTAAAGGCTTTTAACATGGTAAATATAGAAAAAAACAAGTTTTTTTTTCATGTTATAAGATTTTGTTTTACTGGTGTTTTCGCGGGTATGGCAAGCGAGGGTGCAATTAGAGATTATGCCCTAGTATTTGCATAATATTGGGGCGGGTATAAAGTAGGCACGCCGAGGAAAAATATGGAATGGGTAAAAACAATGGCCTGTCATACCCCAGATTACTAAGGCTTTATAATGAATTGCTGAATAACGGAAACAAAGGCTCGGGGTAAAGATGTTTTTACCAGCTTTTTACGTATTTTATGTGTAATTTTGTTTATTGTATTCGCATTCAATCAAATAATGTACAAATATGGAACCTCTATCATCTCACTTTCTAGTTCGTATGTCACAGAGGTTTGTCTCGAGATCTAAATGAAACGTAGGTATTTGAATTTCGTGTCATGTAGGTCTCGGCGACGCGCACATAGATCACCAGTCAAAGAACAGAAAAAAACCTGTTTAAGAGCAAGTCGAACTCGCGCACTGAAGGTTCCGTACAAACTTTTTAAAGGACAAACTTAACTTTGCTGTTCGATCAACAGAAACGGCTATTGCACCATCCGCAAATAATAAGTTTGTTATAGTAGAATCACTTTTTTTGTTATTATATCACATATTACGGTTTTCAGATTTTTCCCATTACATGAGCTGTAAGACATTGCTTCTCGCCAAATTTCGTGATTCTAGGTCAACGGGAACTGCTGGATTATTGTGTGGTTTAGGTTGAAACCTTCATTGCTAAATCCCGACTTACTCTTGGCGAGTTTTTTTTACCTTGTTATACAAAAGGTTACAAAAGGAAATGCCTCTGAAGAGTGATTTTATTTCAATCGATCGTAAGCTTAGGCGTTATCAAAAGTCTTCGAAGAAATACGAAATCTAAAAATAATGTACCGGGATTTGTTTTGTTACAGAAGCTTTATTTTTCGGTTAGAAAAACAAAAAAGATGTATATTATTAGTAATGCATAATAATATTATATAGAGGTAAAATTTGTTTGTAAGTTTGTATGTAGGGGTAATCTCCGGAACTAATAATCTAGGTCTAAAAAAAAAAACTGCTAGAAAGCTACATTTTCGTAGGTGCTATATGCTATAAATTACATATCATACATATTAGCCGAGCTATCACAATTTTTGCGGACGATGTTTTTAAAAGGATCTACTTTTGAAAACTGTTTTAAGGCGATTACATGAGCTAATAAGCAACTGTATTTGTGTTGGTTCAAACTTCGTTTGAAATACTGTTAGAATAAAGTTCTAATCAGCTTGCACGACAAAGTGGTTGTTACGTCAGTCACTGCGGCCGAATAGTGCGAAATGAGTGTTTTTTTGCGATTTACAAAAAATCTATTGATTGAACTAAAAAAGTAAAACACTATGATACTAGTATTTTGCTTGCAGAATTATTTGCCAAAAAATCAGAATGATCGCATTTATTTTAGTATGGTTTTTACTCGTTAAAAGATTTTTTTAGAGATAAGTTCGTGATTTTTTTCTATCGAATAAAATTTGTTGTATTATGTTTTCAAAACACTATCGTACTAGCATATATCCTGAAGAATATCATAAATTTTTCTGGTTTTGTCTATTGCAGTGAATCATATGCTTTTTGCAATTTAAAACTCGCGTTTAGCTCATGTAATCGTCTTAAGGCTGGCTATTCGCTAGACGTGTATAATATGACTACATACATTTGTACATACCAACTAACTCAGGTAGGTAGGTACCTCACATAACTCACTTTACAGCTACATCAGTCCACATCAAGCCGTGCCTACGGGTAAAAAGGCCTCGCCCATAATTTGGCGAAAATACTTAGGAGTACTTGAAAATGTTGGACGGCTGTCTTGAGCACGCGTTCTAAAAGTTTCTAAGAGAAGTCGTCCCAACGAGAAATCTCCTCGGAGCTCGAAAAGTAAGGTAGATTTATGATCCCAGTTATCGTGACGCAGGTATTTTCACTAGCAGGAAAACTGACCAATACCTGAACGCATTTTTTCTAAAGTTATTTTATTTCGACAGACGGGAGGATGTTCGAACAATATTGACACTTCTGTTTATACGCACTTGTGTCGAAACTTGTTTTGTGTGTTCAGTAACTTTTGTTGCGAAAGCTTGTCAGTTTTGTTTGGCTTGTTAAAATGATGGTAATACTATATATAAGTTGACAATAGTTAAGTTTGGCATGTAAATCTATGTCAAACTTGGAATATATTTATTATAGAAGCGTGAATCAAAACAATTATTTTATTTATTTATTTATTTAAAACTCTTATACTATCATTACAGGTTACAAACTTAATGCGATAGCTAAGACTACTTGTATTTATATAGGCATGGCGTATTCATATAGGTACACATATCTACTGTGAGATTTGGCCAGTGATCTATTCTAAGCTTTAGATGGGGTAACCACTAACCACCCCTGAGTTTCCAGTGTGAAGCACTTAAACGATTATGGATTTATAGTGTAGGACCCTTACCCAGATAACATCATGCAGGGAAAAAATTGCAGGAAGGAAACAGGTAGACATGGGGAACGGAAAGTACAGAATGTTAGATTTGTCGGTAATCTTATTATAATAATAAGTTTACCGACAAATCGTAGTCGAACTAGCTTTTGCTCGCGGCTTCGCCCGTGTATATGTCGAAAATTATCCCAGGAGATTGTACTAAAAGTATCTAGGTCATGATCTTCAAAAAAAACCATGAGATGGTAAAAGACAGCCGTGTGGTATCCGGCAGAGTAGAATAGAACCAACCCATTACACTCACGGGTGTCGTATAAGGCGACTAATGTCTGAGGCAGAACACCTTGCGCCTCCGTAGACCAGAGAATGGGCAGCAGCGTTTCTGTTAGTCTTTCATCACTGCGATCTCCAATCCGCCTGCCAAGCGTGGAGATTACGGCTAATTCCTCCCATCATGGGAGAGGCTTATGTCCAGCAGTGGACGTTATGGGCTGTTGTTGATGGTAAAAGACAGAGTAGTAAGCTAGCTTAGTCTGTAAGCTTTCCTAAAATGTAAAAAATAATAATAAAATAAAATACCTAAACAGGGACAACAAGTGATTGTTGTCAACACTTTCCTGTCTACCAATCCCATATCGCGGTCCAGCTTCCCTTATCCATTTCATTCACTTTGCTCTCACGATATACGTGCCGAATGTTCCATTTTACCAAATTCTGGTTCTGGTCCCTTGAAAGATCTTTACGAAGTATTTTGTTTGTTTCGGTGGTGACTGCTGAGATGATGAGTATTGAAGAAGTGTGGAAGAAGAAGACATGCTGCGCCGACCTTAAATAAATTGGGATAAAGACAGGAGACAATGATCGGTGATCATCTATGAATGCGGTTTTCAGTTAAGTAGGTAGGTAAGCTATAAGCGAATTTGAATCCAAACCCACGTGTAACCGGTTTTCCAAGAATGTTCTACAATTAAATTAAACTGTAATCGTATCACTAGTTAAGCCTGAAACAACGAATTTAAATAGGAAACAGATTAAAGGTTCTGGCAACCGTGAAATCTACAATAGACTAAAAGCTAAGGACTTCATTACTTAAGGCATTTCAGTAAGCCTATTGGGGTCTAATCTATTTTCCTCGAAGCAGCCCGAAAGGAATGTTAGCCTACATCCCGGCCATTTAGAGTTGAATTAGGAAGTTTAACGTTTCTATTTTGTTAAGGAATCTTTAAAATTGCTCGCTTCGCTTTTTTATGTTTTTAAAAGCAATTTCCTTTTACGGAGTCAAGAAAGTAATTGAAAAATCTAGATGAAACCGCATGTTTAATTTTTTTAGACATGGCTTTTATTTTTATGTCTTTTAATCAAGTTCGTCAATTTCGTAATTAAGGCCGCTTTCAAGGTAAACCATAACTCCATCACATTTAAAATAATCGAAAACAGTTCGAAGCAATTTCTTAATGAATAAAGCACTGTTACCAATAACGATTATCAAGAAAGTCGTAACTGCAAAAGTAATTACGACTTTCTTACTTTTTGATCTCATTTTCCTTCTCATTGGGTAGAAGCAATCTATTTGCCCAGTAACTGGCGTTAACAGTTGATCCTCAGAGCTTATACTATCAACAATATCTGAGGAAGTTCTACGTGGTTCTCAGGAGAAAGGCGTAATTACTGTTCTCGATGAACTTAAATTAAATGTTGAGACCTGTATAGTGACTTCGAACTTTAATTGAAGCAAGAATATGAGATTACTAGAGGTTTTATTCAACTGTTTTATATAACTGTTAAATCTGTCTGTATAAATAAAAAAAAATAATAGCCTCGTTTATAAAGCAACATCGCTTGAAAACGGATCGATCGTATTTTTTGGTAAGCGCCTTTTTATTTATTTATTTAAACTTCATGTACAAGGGTGGTACATAGGCGGACTTAATGCCACAAGGCATTGTCTACCAGTCAACCTTTGGGTCAAATAGGGATAGCATTGTGATAGAGTACAATAAAAAAAAATAAAAACAATACCAATTTGTAAGCATCAATTAAAAACACATAAATATATACCTACATACATACTAATAGATATAATATGTATGCTAAAATAAACTAACATATATTATTATTAAGATACATACAAATAGTCCGAAATACGAGAAACCTTATAATAATTAGTACGACACTACTTGGTAATGACTAGAAAGTAAAAAAAAAAAATTATTTTATTAAATTAAATTTTTTAAATTAAAAAATTGCTCCCTTGTGAATCCGGGGTGGGTCGCTAAATTTTTAAATAAAATTGGGCTAATTAGTAATACAAGTTGTAATGATTGGTTGACCAAAATGACAATAATATATATATATACAGGGATTAAGGCATCAGTAACATTTTCTCTGCACAAGCAAAAATGTGCTAACAGACTCAGTAGTTATCGTCTGTAGAGAGGTTTCAAGTCAGATTCTGCCCCATTGACCTATTGTTAGTACAAGCTCCTACTACACGTTTTTATCTGAAGGGGTATGCATGGGGGGTGGAAGCTTATCCTTTCACTCTTAAGCCGTTAGATAATAGACACATGGTAAGGGAGAGCCGCGGTAGTAGAAAGTTGAAGTAGTGCTTTATTAACTTAGGTAATATAAAGAAGATACTTTTTTTGCCATGCTTTGATGCAGGGTTGTGTCGAGTAACTATAATAGGTATGGTAGGTATTTTGGTGCATTTAAAGATATAATGTTATTTGAGGACTTAAAGAAAGAGATGCAAACATTTAAGTAATCGCAATGAAAGTGTGGCTGACTTACATAGGTAAGGTGCCCTAGATTTCGCGGTAGGAACACTGAATAGACAAATTCAGGGCATTAAACTAATCAACCTACAATGTTAATCAAATCTGGTGCTCCAAATTACACTTTCATTTCGTTTTGATAAACATGAATGTTCAGTTGCAGGTGCAATCACGCCAAGGTTAGCTGTTGGCTGTATGCAGACAGCGACTGGCGGCTGACCTCCTCAGCCCTGGGGAAATCAAGATTTCGTAACATGACGTTATTAGAGCTTAGGTGAATATCATATAAGTAACTTGACAAGTCACCCAAGGGAAAAGATTAGATTGCCAACCAACGAGAATTAAAGAAAACTATTGCTCATTTTATTTCACTACATACATCCCAACTCAGAACGAAATCTTTTACAAGTTTCCGAATATATTCCAGTCCATTTAACCGTACTCGGTCCAACTTTAACATAGTACGCGCTGGTAGTAAGTACGACATACCTCGCCTGACATAAGCGTTTAAGAACGGGTTCTTTAGAGGCGCTGAGCGGATAAAAAGACGTAAAATTTGTGATTACGGCCCTCGGGGTTGGTCAGACATTTTATTCTAAATACTCGTGTAAGAAATAGCCAGCCGTTTCTAGCTAGGTCTCCTGAATAACGTTGCGTTGGTTCGATTCCCGAATTATGTAATGCACAAATCGAGCAATATCTGTAACATGTATGGCGTTTGTTTAAATGCAAGTACAGTGCCAAAATAATGCTTTATACGTTTGTAAATTAACAATAAATTTCTGTTGGTTGTTAATGGAGGGCAAATATTAGCGGGCTCGAGCCGATGAGGCTAGTGGGGCGTATTTTAGGCTGGAGCCATGCCAGGCAGTTACACGTCTCGCAGCGAGAATACTGCTGTTTGTCTTCATTACACTCGCTCTTAAGATTAACTTAAGACGTTTATCTCGGGTTCCAAAGCGCACAGCAAAAATTGCTGCCACGTCGCAGGCAGTAAGTAGTAGCAGTGCACTAACTAGTTCAGTTGTTACGTGACTTTAGATGCTTTTACTGATTTAATATGTTTGTGGTAATCTGAATTAATAAAGTATTATTTATTGTTCCGGGATTGTTTTTATTTACGATTCTTCTTCTTGTCGTATCGATGTATTTCTATATTAGGCCCATTTATTTGGGCCCAGTAGATGGCCAAGTTTATTGAGATTTACGATTGAGAGTGACTTATGCAATTGATTTCATTATCTGTAGGTACAATTAAGTATTTAATTATGAAAAATGAAATTAACTTATAAAAAAAAAAAACAAAATATTCTAAATATTATAACACCATTATAACACCACATCTCGTTGTTCCCGGGTTAATGGTTTGTGCAACTTTCGTAACTTCTTGCTGAATTTCAATCTGCAACTCTTCGTCGCAGAAATGAAAACTTCGCTGTGTCTCAAAGGGCCCTAAATCGGCGACTATTTGAGAGAAAAATGACCGACCATCTCAGGGCACAGTGCAAAACGCTTTACGAGTGATGCGTTAACATTTTTATTTCCTACGCAAGGCTACCTCCGAAAACAAAATATGAATTAAATTTATGAATGCATAAAATTACTGGTATGTCTTTAACGAACATCAAGCTGTATAAACGTGTAAAATCTGGCGGGCTGACTCGGGCTGCGCATTACGTATTCCGGTTCGGTGAGCGAATATTTCGACAACAAACATTATGGTAATTTGGCCGTATAACGATCTATTTTACACCTGTTTACGTAAACACGCTGCCTACGCTTCGGAGACGATTTTTCCCTGCTTACACTAGTTCGTTAGTCGCCAAAACGATCGTTTATTTACACAGGACGCTGAATAAAATGCCACTTGTACTGTGATGAGGGTCTACTGTTTGAGGTCAGACCCAAGCTTTTTTGTTCCGTGTCAAATGCTTTAGAAAGTCATTATTGAGTAATTATCAGCGACAAGGGCCGTTATGACGTTTTATTGGGCTTTAAATGGTATATAAGGAGACAATTAGAGCCAAAATGTAATTCGAAACTTGTTGCTCAACACATTACAGCATTTAAATCCACTCGAGTGAATACACGGGAGTAACTTGTGCATTGCGTCAACGCAACGTTAGGATTATAATCGTAATACAAGTGCCACGGTGGCAATGCGGTATCTACTACTTACTAGCCAATAGAACAGCGCTAGCTACCGGTTCTAATAAGAACCATGCAGACGAATCTATACGATGCGCACGCGTTCTTTCGTCTCATGTCTTTTCATCACACCGCGTGGCATGGCGTTCTGATTTATATGTAGAACGACACTCCGCTCAGGCGTCGTAACGTACAACAACAACGAACTGTATGTTTTCTTTGTTACTAAACATTTTGCTGAGGTTCGTTGCAGGCAGGTTGCAAGTCACGTTCAGGAGTTTAAAGTCCAACTTAAGTTAGATTCACTAAGCGTTATCTTCAAATCTTAAATGTTACTTCGATTTATTCGACCGTCGTAAAACGTGGGAGTTCGGCTAAAGTTTGTGGCTAACATCGGTTCAGACCAATAACTCACGAGTCTCCTGAGGCGCATTATAACAGGACGTTTGACAAAGAGCCACTGCTGTGTGCTGTCACTGTTTTTATTCCAAAAGCGTATACTATCGGCTGCTTCTATACTGCGAACATTCAAACTATTAATGACAACCAGAGGAGTATCAACATCCAAACTTGCATGGACAACTGTTTCGGGACTCAACTTGGTATATAAATTTAAACTCTAACGTGTCGATTTAAGGTTAAGTTTGTGTGTTGCTGGTGAAGTGATCGTGGCAATGCTCATGAATACATCAGGACAATCCGGGTGACGCGAAAGTGCTTCACATCATTCGACCTTCGGTAGTGTAAATTGTGGACACTTGGGGCTTGCATGCAGGAAATGATGCTACAAGCGTTCGGTCAGCGGGTTCCTATTTGTAACTCCACATAGGAGTTACAAATAGGAACCCGCTGACCATGTACATATGTACATGTTTTGTATGTGTTATATTTTTACTTATATTAAGCTAGTTGGGTCTTAAGTCTAAAATTGTTAACTAATTACGTGTTTTTTAATCTGTATATTGTGTAGAATTTGAAGACTGTTAGTATAAACCTAACAAAAACACAGAAAATTTAAATTTTCGCCTCCTCCAAGCCAATCGATGCACTGCTCGGCGTTGCCATATCCAACTATCTACAAATTAAATATACCTACGCCAAATAAATCTTAGAAATATTCTTGAAACCACCTGTACATTGACAAAGTTTGTGTTGAAGGATGTACATTTCTAGTATTCTTAGGAGCGTCCCCTCGAGACGCAGTGAACAGCGCCGTATGCAAACGTAGTCTTGTGATTTGTGGCAGAGTGACAAGCTCTCATCGCGCGCCCCGCGGCTCCCGACGACACTCCAACACACCCTATTGTTGACTCGCAGCGTGTAAACTTATACCTACAGACAGTCTACACTCAGGTACTAAATAATATCCGCAGACAATAAACATCTGCCTAGTGCCTGGTCAAATCCCCGTGTTTTTTTTAACCTCCAGCGAATGAGGTTATCCTTAACTTTATGGCTACCGACTTTCCGAGCATCAAGTTATTTATAGTGCCTATCCGAAGGGAAATGGGGGAAGGAAATTAAGCACACTCAAGACTCGTTTTGAATAAAGGTTGTTTTGCTTAACACCATTTGCTTTTAGGACGTTTTGAAACTAAGGAGAATAAATATAGAATAAATAGACTTTATTTTATTATTATATCTCATCTTATCCCTATGACCGTGAAAGTGTTTGTTCCTAAAATATATTCAGGTTCTTGGAAGATCAACAAAAACAATCGTGAATAATACAAAAGCTTAACTAGCAATGTTAGCGTGTATTGAGCCGTCAGATGTGCCGCTGTCTATTGTTAGATGCAAAGCCCAGATTTACATAACACGCTCCGCATCATCGGCTGTGATTGTTTCGATGCCAGTTACAGCCCATGTAATTTGTAGGGATTCCGATAAGTAAATGGCTTACATTTATAAAACGTTTCGTCTACTTTCCTGTCCAATACAAGTTCGGGTTTTACGAACAATTTTTCAACTGAATATCACTTCACTAGGTACATATTATAAAACAAAGTCCCCCGCCGCGTCTGTCTGTCTGTCCCTATGTATGCTTAGATCTTTAAAACTACGCAACGGATTTTGATGCGGGTTTTTAGATAGTGATTTAGGAAGGTTTTAGTATATAATTTGCGGGCGGGCGAGACCGCATCAGCTAGTATTATTATAAACTTAGTTATAAAACATATGTAAACGGGTATTTTCGCGAATTGGAAATATATATATATGGAATCCAGCGATCACTAAGTGTACTCGTCAAGTGAAATCATCTCAGTATACGGACACTATTAGTGTAGTGTGCTGTCCTAGTGTGAACCGGCCTTAATTATATAATTATATTATTAAAGGTAAAATTCGCGAAAATACCCGTTTACATAATTATGTTTTATAATGTGTTCTGATCGTGAAAGTTTAAAAAAGACAATAAACTTAGTTGCTACGAAAATGTTAATACGTGGGTTTGTTATCAAGAATGTTTTCGAATAAAAAGGTTTGGATAGTACAAAGTAGACTGCCCACGCTGGGTCTCATCCTGATAATACTTCACCACTTTGTAGGAAAAAACATGCGTTAATATTTCGTGAGGAATTTCATTATTGCGAGCCTTGTTGGCTTTCAAATAAATAGGCTTTTTATTGCTTTTCTTCGTCCGCCGATGTTCGATATTGTGTATCGGGATGAGATTAGACAACACGTATTAAACATACTACCTAACATTACTAACGTTACAGTAAGCTGGGGTTTCAGCACTGGTTCTACAATTTTTCCGAACCGGGGTAGAACCTTGATAATGGCGGCCAGTCATCCCCCGAGGATAGAAAATAGGTTAAAAACAAAAGTAAGTTTATTAGCTACTGTTTTCTTCGGTGGGCTATATTTGGCAAAGAATTTACTAAGAAAACAATGCGCGAGCAAAGCAATCTCGAAATTTTATCACCCGTTTCAGTAAGATTTTCTTAGACCGCCTATTACTAAAGCTACTTTATCGACTTATAAAGAAAACTTTCAGGTTAAAGAGAACCTAGGCTACAAGAGCGAGCGAAGCAAGATCGACAATTTCAGCATGCAGTGTGCTGAAATTTCCACTAGTTTTTTTTCATCATCAATTAGAGCTTTCCTTACTCGTCCAAGTGAAAACGTCAACTTATGTAGAAAAAAATCCGAATAAATTAAGAGAACCTGGGCACGGGCTGCAAGGGCAAGCAAGAACTTGAGTAAATCAACTTGAGGGCGTGTTCAATGACTAACTGAACACATTCTACGTTTCAAAATTAAAATGAATAATCGATAGTACGATGCGCTGGATTTGTGAATCATGTTTTTTTTTCCTCTCTCGTAATCATCTGCAATAAAGTAACTTTGTCTTTTACCTTTTTACGCCTTAACAGATCTAGATTTTTGGCATATGGGTAATCCGTGACCTGGGTTAGGTATGTTTAGTTTTTTACTCCGGTAGTACGATCCCGTGGAATTATTTTAGAGTTCCACTCAACCGAAGACGAAAGCTAGTAAGATTATATTTTCAAGGATTTCTGTTTGCTCATTCTTATGTGAAGGTATGTATGTGTTGAAATTAGGCAGTAACATCTGCAATGGCTGTCTTGTTCTTATTATCTGGGTTCCGCTAACAATTTCAAAACTTTTTTGTTTTCTTTCGCAGTTTAAAAAGTTTTGCCGCATTATCCCTGGAAAGTATCGATTGTTCCAATTTTAAATATTTGAGTAAAGGATGCCCGGAGAGGCACGTTGTATTACTAATCAGCGTTTGCCCTTCGGCTTCGCTTCCTTTATGGTCGGTAATTATCCCACGTGAACGTTTTTAATATTGCCTATTTTTAATATACGCTTTGGGATATTAATGTAGCTTCCCATTAGTGAAAGAATTTTCGGAATCAGAATCAGTAGCAGCAGTTGCGAAGATTATCCCGTACATCCAAACTTACAAATCCTTTATAATATTTGTATTGCTAATAGGGTTCTCGTTTTTCACGGTACCCTAGGACACACTTGTGTGGCGTAGAGTGAAAATTGTACACGAGGGATGTAAAAGGAGGGGTGAAAATGAGAAATGCAAATAGGTTGTTGAGTTCAGCGCCTCGCAGAAAAAGCCTATGAACCTCCTCCTGACAAATAGTATTATTTTGCGATTGCGTCTCACACGGAGAATAAATAATAAAACGTTAATAAACTGGGATAGTACAATATATTTTATTGCCTCGATGAAGGAATTTTAAAAATGAAATATGCCACGTCCACAGGTTGGACACAATATTTCGTCAACATTTAATTTCCTGTCGTATGAAAACGTTACGCTCCGCTATCGAAAATGTCTGAATAACGGGAGGAAATCGAAATGAACTCAGCAGTTCTACAGCTATATGTATACATGGGTACTTACGAGTTATTTTTTTTTGTTTTCTATGGGGGAAGCACAATTTGCAATTTGCAGGTCAGTGTCAGGTTGAATGTTGGTTAAAATATTGTAGGCGACACATGCCACAGTTTCATTTCTTTTATCTTGTATAAATAAAACTTAGATTTACTATGTTAATTAGTTTCTAGTTTTAACTAGATTAAGATTTAATATCGTAACAATTTTGTACTTTGGTTGTGTTTTCAAAATAAATAAAGCAACGTGCGCGGGCTCATTCAAATTTAATAGCGCATTGTCCCGCCAGATGGCGACTCTCAATTTAAATCATGGTCATTCTGCCTAGTGTAAATTGAATCTGTGGCAAGATATCGATTTGTTTAGCATAATCTGTTTTGACAAGCTACAAGTAAAAAATATTTTCGTGAATCGTGTGGTCGCGCTGTTATTTTTTTGAGTAAACCCTCGACCGGCCATTTTTTTTTCACCTCTGCACCGAGTTTCAATTTTTATCGCTTACAAATATGATTCGCGATCGTAACACGCATGTATTTATCGAATTATAATCACTAATTTTATCAATACAACCCTCTTAAGTTAATTAAACCCCATTGAATGGCTATTTTATGAAAAAGTTATTCAAACGCTTCCACCTCAAGTGATGGTAGTCGATTAGGTTTAGTAATCAGCGGTCAATAATTACAAAAAAAAAGTTATAAGCCGTAACGTGTAAAAGATGAAAAGATTTATATAAAACACCTATTACAGATTAAGCTATAGGTACTTCTATTTCGGATTTTTTAATTCTGTTGCCCGTTCACACTTACATTAAAATGCTTCTGTTTAAAATGCTCTGAAAAGTTTCCACCCATTGAAATGCACAAGTTCTCAATTAAATTATGTGTCAATACACGCAAATCAGACCTGCGAGCCGTTTTCATAAATTTGCCTACATAATATTTACTTTTGACATAATCACAATCAGTATCACATTGTATGGAAAAGGAAGAAAATAACATCATCTCGAGCTGTTACCAATCATACAATACTTCTGTATAGATGTCACCTATTTATTAAACAAGTATTAAATATGGCCGCACCCACATTGTAAAACTTCGCCGCAGTCGGGTAAAAACAGACCAATATATTCAAACCCATTTAAAATAAAATAAAAAACAATAATGTTAGTAACAGTATCTTTTTTTTCTAAATCTGCTTGAAAATTACTAACTCCATTTGCTGAAATGAATTTCTGAGATACTAACTCCTAAGTTTTGTAACACGACTCTGGATCAATATTTTTTCATCCTCGTATAACAACTGTACGACGTCCGCTCAGGATACGATCTTTACTATTTTTACCTGCTTTATGGATATGGGATATTCAATGTCCATACAGGATGACAAAATTTGTGCCCTAACTTAGCGGGTATATACCTTGTAACGAAGATATTTCTGTCCTTTGTAACGTAATGATACCCATATAATACTCGTGTGTAAATACGATTTTATTGACAGCAGCTGACAGTGATCTAAAATGAAAGTGTTTGGCATAAATGGTGAATCGAACAAACAAAACTCACCTATCGAAACTTATTTTACTATCTTTGTTATCTTTGTTAAACCATTTGTCCAGTTTACTCATTTACACGTACCTACAATAGATTACCACAATAAATTAATTAATTAAACCAACACAGCGCTCAAATTCTGCTTCCATTTCACGAAATACTTCATAATAATGAAAAATACGCCCGATCCGCGGACAATGGCCAAAACAATAGAGCTTACACTGCAATATGTCATTCGTGTCATCAGTAGACATTTTCCCATTAATTTGTTTGGTAATTAATCTTTTTCGACATTAACGACAAGGGCTGCGGGATGACAAAGAAGGTGCCGACAGCAAAGGGTCATTGAAGCTTTGTTAACTCAAGGAACAAGAGAGGGTTTGATCTCTTTGTTTTGTGCTGAAATATCATCCTGATCGCTAACAAGGACGCTGCGTTCCGCCCCCATCTTTGAATTTTTCAACGCAAAATGGATATTTCAAGGCTAAGATATAATACATTTATAGTACTAGATAGAGACTCTACCCGTGACTCGTCGACGCGGATTTCGGAATTCGTGTGTGAACTTCAAGTCCCCTTCACCTCCTTTAAAAGGAAGTTTTAGAAAATTGATCGTTAAATTTAATTTTTTGAATCTTATGACAGAGGTTACAAATATGACTTTGGCGTTCTCTCACCATGCCCCATCTACCCAGCTATAAAGTATTCGAGCTGAATATGCTTGCTGAGAAACCCTCTGGGCTTCATTTACATAATAATGTGTCAAATACAAAAAATGGTATTCAGTTGCGTCTGATTAAACCGACCTGGTTGCATCTGGAAGCAAATCTCTATTAATTATGAACAATGTTTTAACTGTTTCCGTCCCACTGTTGCGATATCGCGGCCGGCCAAAATAGAAGACTCGATATCGCATCCTACGACTTCACGCGGTGGATTTTGACATTTCGGGCGAGCGGGACGGCAAAGGTTAACATTGAGTTGTATGGATCAATATTACCATCATTATAATCGCTTAAGGAGCCAACAATCTAAAGCTGCTGCTGTACTGTTGTGCCAGGTATGTCGGCAACTTTCGTACGAGTTTGGTTGACATTATGTCGATGCCGGTGACATTCCCATCGGCTTTGGTGTGTAGGCTCCATTATGATCTAGTGCGACAAACGAGCTAATTAGGTAAATCAACTGCTCATGCCTGACAACGCTTTTAACTGAACACCGCCACCGAACTACTTAACTAACAGTATACTATTAACTAATTAGTACATAATATGTTAGCGGCAAAGCATATATAATTCCGTCATTGATACTTCTAGAATCAAGATATATTTTTTATGGGCCTGGTACTTTTTTGTGACATCGACTTTTTTGGTAACATCGACTAGATATAAGAGCAAGAAAATGTATATAATTTATTTGCTATGCTTTTTTTTTTTTTTTTCGGATGGGAAATCATCAAATGACTTCTCCCGCTCTGGGCGGAGCAGGAGGGAGTGTCAGACTTTTACTGACTAAAACCCATCCATGTTCCTTCATCGCCCTTTGTGTTCCGGGGCCACGGTATCTCTTTCGAATAGTCCCGCAACCCCGGCAGGCATCGGTCCTTTCGGACCCCTTCCTTTTTGCTGACTCTCTTTGAGGCGCGCGTGGAATACGAACGCGCCGTCGACACGGCCTGTCGTCATGAGACGGACGGACGGCGAGCTAGCCCATAGCCCACCGTCCACAGGCCCGCGCCTACGGTGGCCGGGGGCCACGTGGTGGCCCCCGACGCCCGGGGCGTCTCCCGCGGCGGCCGGGACGCTGTGAGGTTCTCTCCCTCTCACGTTCCGCCACCTCCTTCTCTAGCATTACTGCTTCGCAGAAGGAGGTGACGGCGTCCCATTCCGTCTCGCTCCGGACCATGGCTTGCACCAGGGCCGGACGCGAGAGGTCGCCGCCGCCAATCGCCGCTTCGAGGACACGGCGGTGCTCCGCCCACGCGGGGCACACCTCCACCGTATGCTCCACCGTGTCCTCCGGTCGATCCTCGCAGTGGAAACACCCGGGCGTTTCCTCCCGCCCGATTCGGTGCAGGAACCTCCCGAAAACACCGTGTCCGGTGAGGACCTGCGTCAGGCGGAAGGTGAGGACGCCGTGGCGTCTTTCCAGTCACTCCTCAAAGAGGGGACTTACCGCCACTATTGTGGCGTGCCCTGCACGGGGTTGCGACAGTCGCTCTCTCCATGTCGCCATTAGATCACGCAGGAAGTCTGTCCGCTGAGCGACAATTTGTCGCGGCAGCGGGGTTTCCCCCCGGCGTAGCACCTCCGCGCGCCATTCATGTAGGCGCGCGAGGACTATCGCCTCCAGATCCCATGGCGGCAATCCGGCAAGGAGGCACGCCGCCTCACGGGAGATCGTGCGGTACCCACGGGCCAGCCTTACGGCTACCACCTTTTGGGGCGCGTTCAGGTAGTGGGCTGCACGCAGCCTCAAGGAACGCGCCCACACCGGGGCCCCGTAAAGGGCCATGGACCGCACGACTCCCGCGTAGAGCCTCCGGCAGGAGGCGTTTGGCCCCCCAAGGTTTGGCAGGAGCCGCCTGAAGGCAGCCCCAGTCCGTTCCAGTTTGGGGGCCAAACGTCGGAAATGCTCCACGAAGTTCCATCGGCTGTCGAGGACGAGTCCCAGGTACTTCAGCGTCGACTCGACGCCGACGGATACCCCTCCTACCGTCAGTGAGGATCCCGGAGGTGGCGCATTCCGAGGCCCATGAAAGCACATGGCCTCGGACTTGTGCAATGCCACCTCGAGACCCAGTTGCCGGATCCTCTCGACGACTATCGCAACCCCGCGTGTCATTATTTCGGCCGCCGCCTCGTGCGACCCCCCTTGTGCCAGCACCAGCGTGTCGTCTGCATAGCAGACCACGCTGACGCCGCTAGGGAGGTCGGCGCGCAGCACCCAGTCGTACCCGATGTTCCACAAGGAAGGCCCTAGGACCGATCCCTGTGGAACACCGCACGACATCTCTCGCCGGTTCCATTCTCCGCTGCGACCGGGGTAGATAACGGCTCTATCCGTTAGGTAGTCCCCGACCACACGACGAAGGTAGGTCGGCACCCGGTGATACCGTAGTGCCTCCCTAATGCAGCTCCAGGGCATGGAGTTGAAGGCGTTGGCGATGTCAAGAGACACCGCCAAGACAACCCCCCCCCGGGACACTGCATGAACTGCATCCCCCGTCGTGAGGGCTCTCTCGCGCATGATGGCGTCCACCGTAGAGCGCCCCTTGCGGAAACCAAACTGGTGTTCCGCAAGATCCGGCCCCGTCCCCGCAAGGTGCTCGGCGAGGCGGTTTGCAATGACTCTTTCAAAGAGCTTGCCCACCTCGTCAAGCAACACTATGGGCCGGTATGCGGACGGAGAGTCCGCAGGGCGCCCCGGCTTCCGAATGAGGACCAGCTTCCCCGTCTTCCAACGAAGCGGGAACTGGCCTCTCTCCAAGCATGCGCTTAGGAGCCCCTCCAGTCGGGGCCCGAGAGCCTCCGAGGCCAGGACCCAGGCTTTGCCAGGCAAGCCGTCGGGTCCCGGGGCGGTATTTTTGGCACTGAGCCTGCGTACCGCCACTCTCAGGTCTACCCCAGTCACTACCGGAGTGTCGTCGTCGTCGTCCTGGTGATCCGCTTCCAGCACCGCAGGCGGCGGAGCCATAGGCGGGGGGGGATGTTCCCCCCGCGTAGGGAACAGAGTGCTCACTACGTCCTCCACGAGCTCAGGCCGGAGACTCTGCGTCAGTGGGGGGGCCCAGGTGCGGAGTTTATCCCGCACCATCTTGTAAGGGCGCCCCCACGGATCTCTGTCGAGAGTCCCCAGCAATTCCTCGCGGGCCTGATCCCTGGCCCGCAGGACAGCTTCGCGGAGGGCGGTCTTCGCCGCTCTGTACCCCTCATATAGCTCCGCCTCAATGGCTGCCGCATCCGGTGGGCGGATGCGGAGCCTGCGATGCCTGGCGTACAGGTGCCGCGCAGCCACGCACGCCTCACGCAGAGACGTCAGCTCTCGCGACCACCAGTACACCTGACGCCGGGCGCTTCCTGGCCGGACTCGGGGCATTGCCACGTCACATATGTCGGACATGGCCTCCTGGAACCACCCTGCCTCATTGTTAATGTCGGCAGGCCTGACCGGTGATGTCACCCAGGCCTGCACGATCGAGGCTTCCAGGAGGAGCTCCCGGTCCAGCTGCTTCAGCGCCCAACGCGGACCACTCGGGGCCTGTTGGACCGGCGCGCTTGAGGTCTGGGTGGAGACGTCGAACCGGATATACCGGTGGTCGGAATAGGTCTCCACCCCCTCCATGACACGCCAGTCAACGACACGTGGCGACAGAGCGGGGCTAGCGAACGAAATGTCCACCACCGACTCACCCCGCATCCGCACGCACGTGGGGACGACCAGGCCCTTCTCCAGAGCCCAGTCCTCCACCATCCTTCCCCGCACATCTGTGCAACGAGAACCCCAAGCCAAGTTCTTGGCATTGAAGTCCCCGAGGACAAGCACGGGGAGGGAATGATTCCCGACGACGACACTCAACTCTGCGAGAGAGTTGTGGAACTCGGCGAGAGTTCGGCTCGGGGAGAAGTAGACTCCCACCACTACGATCTCTCCGAACCGTTTATTTGCTATGCTGGAGATGTCGTCACAGCTGCGGATAACCTCAAGTGGCGTAAATATTGTTACCTTATTGGTAAATATATTTTTGAGCCGTTTGGGGTTGATACTCGGGACCATGGGATCCGTGTGTTACCTTATTAAAGAAATTTAAAAACGCTTCCCGTTACCCTAGGGCAGGGTTTTACTTTGGCCATAGTAGTATAACGTGGCAACGCCGCCAGTCTCTTGGGTAAAATTTGTAACGAAAAAATCCCCAGGTTAGGGTCCCTCAAATTAGGTCTATCGCGTGTGTTAGCTGTCAAAACTTTGGAAACTTTTGGGTCTTTCTGGAACATCAATTTGTTTCGTAGGTAATAAGTTCTATCTAGGAATGAAGTTAGTTGTTACTGTCATAGTAAGTAACACAATAATTCCTGGCTTGCGGGAATATCCGCACAAACCGCTAAGCGGCGCTGCAGCGCTGTGGTCTGTGGCTATGCTGTGTGTCCAATAGTCCGTCGACGTCATTTACTCCGCAAGTTGAGGAATCGAATCGTTTATATTATAATCAATTGCATATGGTTTCTTCTCAGAGTAATCGGTTGGCAACACTGACCCCATCTCGTTTTAAAACCTGGCTTTCTTTTACATAATTATGTTTAACAGCCAATTTACAAAAATAAATATCATTATAGCACGGCGATGCTCATAATCAGCCTGCCTGTAATGCACCCACTGCTGGGACATAGGCATGCTCCCCATGAGAGGAAATGAAAAAAATTAACTCTAGCATGAAAAGGTTTTAGCCTATTTACAAGCAAAATGTCTCAAAACGTTCTATTATTTAATTTTCTGATTACATGAACTCTTATTAGTTATTTGCCTGCGTATAGACCATAACTAATTGATTGGGCATAAAGTCTTAACTTTAGACTTTTTATTCTACATAACTTTTTGTTTCCATTGTGTCTTTCTTATATAATAATACAGGGTGTAAAAGACCTTATCACAAAGCCGTCAATCAAGCATTCTGTACATCAAACTAAGTAACTTTACGCCAAAATTATTGCTGGGAAACGACTTTTTTTTTTGGGGTGAAAAATCATGTTTTGTGGTAGAACTCAATGTAACGCACTAGGCTGACGGATGGATTGAATAGTACGGGGGTCGTGGAGGTGTTTACATTAAAAAGCTTACATTAAAAACTTGTATTTAAAAAAAACTTATCCAAAAGTTGGGACTTTGACCCCCAATATCTCCGTAACTAGAAGGTTCCCAGGTATGGTATAGAACAATAAAATTATCGCAATGACGGGGAGAACAAGTGCCTTTTGGCTTCGTTAAGAGGTGTTTTACACCCTTTGTGTATTATTTAAGTCGTTAGGAATTTGTGCATTATACCAAATATGTCGTTCCGCATAATTGATTGTATGGTTATATGCGTAACTAATCATGTCATGGTTCTTTAGTATATTATAACATGTATGGTGAAAATCAAGTGCTTGATTGTTTACTGATATTGTATGCATATTATGTACATACTAAATGTAAATAACTGCACCAGTTCCGTTGCTCTCCAGAGACGTACGTACACAACATTTGTGTTAGCGTTCTATTAAACCTGACGAAAATTTAATACTTGCGTTGGCTTTACGCAACGCCTCTAAATGGTCCCTGTTTATATTTGATTTGCGCCTCTACCAATATGTAGAATACCAATATGTGAGATAGTATTCTACTTTAAATAAAAGGCCTTTTATGGCTTTAGCTATATATTTTCGAATATGATCCACAATTTTACAAGAATTAAACTCAACTGACAATCCAGTAAATAGTGAAAAACCTCTTCTTTTTTCCTAAATTACTTTTACTCCAAAATCCTTTGAGAATCCGAAAGCAACTATGAGCAGCCTGCCTACTTAAGGCTGGTTGTTATCCCTAAAACCTAAAAATAAAAACCTACCTATATTTTTACGACCTACTTAAGAGGTAGATCAAGTTGATCTGAGTTCGAGAGGTGATTTATGAGGAGGAAGGTAAACACGACGCGCCTTCATTAAAAAAGGATTTGATATTAGAAACTGATGTATAACCGGAGATGCCTCAGTTTTAATAAACAGGCAGTGTATTGTTTTATCTTATAGATAGGTAAATAGAATGTAAGTACGGGTAGTACCGTTAATCTGACGAAGTCTTTTTATACCGGTTGAAAATCGTATCAAATAAAAAACACTGTTTTATAGCTTTCACGGCTTAAAACTAAACATAGAGGTATACAGGGTGTTAACAACCGCATCGCGAAGCTGTCAACCATGCATTCTGTACATCAAATTATGTAACTTAACGCAAAAATTATTGCTGAAAAACTACTTTTTTTTTTTGGGGTGAAAAATCATGTTTTGTGGTAGAACTCAATGTAACGCACTCAAAACATTGTGCTGATGGATGGATTGAATAGTACGGGGGTCGTGGAGGTGTTTAAAGTAAAAATCTTACATTAAAAACTTGTATTTAAAAAAAAACTTGTCAAAGTCGGAACTTTGACCCCCAATATAGAACTAGAAGGTTCCCAGGTATGGTGTAGAACAAAAAAATTATCGCAATGACGGGGAGAACAAGTGCCTTTCGGCTTTATTAAGAGGTTTTTTACACCCTTTATACTGTCACTTCACATTTCTCACTTTTGTTTGTCTGTGACAGATGAAGTTTAGTTTCATATCAACAGTAGATGCTCGGGTCATCCAAAATTACAGCAAGTCAAAGTTAATAGTAATTTTATACCGCTCCGAAACCATACTCGATGATTTTTGATCGAAAATTCCTTACCTTAAGTATGGGAAACTACATTATCCCCGATAATCATGGCATTTGAAACGTACCCTAGAGATATTTACCTACGATAACGGGAGAGAAGCCGCGGGCAAAAGCCAGCATGGTTTGCGGCTCACAGTCGATTTCAAACATGAGTAGGTTGACACCCTGTATATCAATCGCGGTGGAAGTGATTATGCACTCTTTCCCGGCGCCGCCGCCCGGCTCAATTTGACGCCATTTGCCGTGTGAGCCGCGTCGTGACTAACTTAACTGCCAATTAATAGCACCTATTTAGCTCGCAGCAACGCTCCATACCATGGAACGCAATTATCGTATACCTGTGATAATGCAAACCTACTTATCTACTTAAAATATGTAGGTATACCACTATACATAAATAAAAAAGCGCCTTTTTTATGGGGGTAGGCAGAAACTACAGAACGCCACCCGCTACGATTCATACATACTGTTTTTGCCTCGTCCATGTACATACATCCAGGATCAAATGCACGACCACACGCACACCGGCTCTCTCTCACCGGAGCATTCGCCTGTTATGCAGTGTAACAATCCAAAATTCGATTTTGAGCATTACAAATAGTCGTGTGAGGCAACAGTCGCTTGCAATTTAACCATGCAAGATTCCATTTGGTGTAGAAACAACTGATTGTTACAAATGGTATCATTACAGCACCCCTAGCCAAGTTGACAATCTACAATCGTTAACGCTAGTAGAAAATTAATCAAATGAATGGGAATGACATCATCTCAACGTTAAATCACGTGATCAACACAAACGAATAGAAAATTCTAGATTCTAAAAGACTAGTTTATATCGTTCCAAATGATAGAATAGAATGTTATCGTTTCTACAATGTTGATCGCTATACTCTTTGGTAGGAACGCTCACCATAGACTAAAGTGTAGGTTTTTTTCAGACATAAGAGAACGAGCGATCGACTCAGTCGTGTCAACTTGGCTAGCAATTTAGTGGTTTCTACAATCTCTTACGCCGAGGCGTTTACGATTGTAGTAAGAGAATCGATATGAAACGTTTGTAACTTGGCTAGGCCTGTAGGTTATGTATGCACAGCTATGCTCGAATCTGAACTGTTGCATCACAGGCGAATGCCCCCGATGACGGAGCGTCTTATTACTAACCTTCTTAGTACCGAAAAATTAGGTACTACTTCGTGGGCGATTGGAAATTCTAGTAATACCTACTCGACTGTAATCGCTACGACACTCAACCCAAGTCATATTCTCGTACACAATTCCAAACTTAAGTGACTGCACAATATTTGAACGAACAATAATAAAAATGTAGGATGATATTTTTGTAAGATAATGTACAGACTGTGGTACTAATGGGTACTAATGGAACAGGCGAAACCAACACTGACGTTCTTACAGAACGGGTATACGCTCATCCCATTTCCTCACTACTAAAACATGCACTAGAAGGCATTAATAGCGAACTCTTCGATTGCCAATAACTCGAAACTTAACTGTTATTTGAGTTCGGTAGTCAAATACGGAACAAGTGAAAAGCATCACTTAGGCAACGTAAACCTAATCATTGAAAACTAACAGTACGGTACTATGCGAGGGAGCATCGGCCATTCCCTGCTGAGATATGTTTGACTTGCTTCGTTCGTATCCCCTCGGGTGTTCCTGATTGAGACTCTCGACGTCGAATAATCTGTCTTGATTTTAAAGGAATATATGTTGGCTTCCGTACGCTCCGTCTTCCAGGATATGTTTTATTTGTTAGAAATTTGAATATTGAACTTTCCAATAGATTTTTGTTGTCGATTCTTTTATGTATCCTGTTATGTTTGAATACACAGTCAGTTATAATATTGAATTTCACGATATTGTAGATTGTAGGTAAGTTTATTGTTTTGAAATTTGTCTACGTATGTTTTTTTTTCAGAAATTAAGTTCGACATTCCCCTTTATACTTTCGTGAGAGCTAGGTATATTATGTTCTAATGGTTTTAATGGTATAGCAAATGTTTGAGTGCGGAGAATAGATCGTTAGTCCACAAGACTACAACAATAAGTGAAATGCGCAGTAAAATAAAAAATGGTAAAGTTTCAAGTAGCTCCACAGAAGGGGAGAACAAAGTGACGTCACGGGTCCGGTAAACATTGCATACAAGTCAGCGCAGTGGCCGACTTTCAGCGAAACTGCGAAATTAACTTTGATCGCGTTTTAATATCCGCGCTTGCGTGGTAAAGTATTAAATCTCAATTTATATCCAAGTCGTCCGTCTTTATGCAACTAGTTTATGAATTTATTTAAAAGTTAACCCATTAAGTAACGCTTGCTCTTGCAGAATATTTTTCAAGAAGAGTCAACATTGAATTTGATTACCAATTTATTTTCTCCATTAAAGTTAACAGCATAAATAACTTAGCATAAAATTCATGATAAAGTCTAATTTGAAATAAAAACCATATATAGCATTATAGTACTTTCTCAGAACTAACTAATTCGTTTGTCAAGACCGGTAGGTTTCTCGTGTATTCCTGGTTTACCCAAGTAAGGAGTGTGCTTGATGCCGAAACTTGGCGCTGGTATCGACGGCTTGCCCACCATAAACTGAGAACAATTAACATAAAGATTTTCAAACTTTGTTTTAAGCTTTCTAACTTTTTCGTTCCAGTAGTACGCGTAGCAAAAGACAAAGAAAGAGGGTAGACAGATTTGTCTGCTCCTAACAATTTTTTCCATCCACTCTCATTCTCCAGTTAACCCGCGATCATGGCGCTTGCAACAGCGTCAAGAGTGTCCATGGAGTTTCTTGGCCGTTCTTCTCCATAGAGATCTACGCTAGGGAATGGGCAACTACAGTACTTTCTCAAGTTATTATGCCTTGTGACTGGGACTGTAGCTTTTTTATTTTTTTGTATTTTTGACATTGGTCTAATTTAAATGAATGCTTTGAGTTTGAGTTTGAGTTTCGTCAAAATATCGGGAGCTCAAAATAAACAATAATCACGGAAGATTTCCCGTAAGTGATATTTTAGGCATAAAGATTATGATACACACTCTACAGAGAATACAAGGTAATCAGAATCAGATCTATTTGCTTTGAATCAGCCATTCGTACGTAGTACGTAAATCAATCAAATTACCTATAGTAAACTATTGCCATATCGTTGCATCACTTCATAGTTGTAATGTGATGCGTGTCTTAAAATACAAGGTGTAAACGGACCCTTCACAAAGCCTTCAACCAGCCATTCTGTACATCAAACAAAGTACCTGATCCAATGCAAAAATTATCCTGGGAAACGGCTTCTTTTTTTTACGGCACGACTCAATGCAACGCACTCAAAACAATGTGTTGATGGATGCTTGCATTAAATAGTAAGCCGTGTACGCACGTACGAACAAATTTGTTGGCACAAACAACTTGGTTCGCACGTGCGTATACGGCTTTTTGTTATGCGACGTGTATTCAATCGCGAAACGAACAGTTTGGTAAGTACCTAAGTGAATCCAAACACAAAAAAAAGGAAATGTGGTCGCCACATTCGGTGTTCGTCATCGTCATCGTCATCAGCCTATAATGTTTCCACTGCTGGGACATGGCCTCCTCTCTATGAGAGGGAACAGGCTATAATCCACCACGCGGGCCCAGTGCGGATTGGTAGATGTCACATGTCTTCGAATTTTTGGTTCTAGGACATGCCGGTTTCCTCACAATGTTTTCCTTCACCGTTTTGAGAGCAGTGGTGATGAAATAAATTACAAAAAGTAATGCGCCTGTCTGGGTTCGAACCCATGACTTACTATTCGTAAGTCGGGGCCGCCACCACTGGGCCACCGCTGCTCCACCGGTGTTCGTAGGGTGACAACTCCCCGACATCCAACGAATTTTTGCTGAAAAAAAACCGCAAATTTTTGCGGTGTGAGGCGGTAAAATTATCATGATACTGTACCTTCTTCTCGCAGTAAGTATTCGGCGCAGGAGTTTTCAGAGCCCCCACGTAGGGCCTAAATCGATGTGCGAATGAGAAAGCAGGCTTCGTCTTCTTGACATAATTAGAATTTGGGTTATGTGTCCCCGGGCCTGGCGGATTGAAAGGGGGGATGATGTACCGTGGGTATGAGAAGGTGTACGCTGGTTGTCGCCTGTACAAACAAAAAAGCCGGTATGAAGACTGAAGTTTAAAACTCTGAAATATACTTACTTGTTTTTATATTCCCGTCGAATTTACTATTCCACATGTCACTGATGGGCCTTTTCCTAACTGGGTTTGGGTTTTTGGTAAATGGGTAAATACAAGGTTTAGATGATGATGCTGATGATATGTCTCCACTGCTAAACCATCCACCTGCCATCTGCCTAGCGTTTTCCCAATTATATTGGAGTCAGCTTCCAGTCTAACTGGATGCAGCTGAATGCTACTAATTTACATAGAGTGACTGCCTATCTGTCCTCCACAATCCAGATAGTACTGGGTAATACGAAACCCATTAAGACTAGTTGTCAGACTTTCGGGCGTTTGATAAGTTGCAATTAAATATAGATCTTATTCTGCGCACTAATTATATTCAATATGGGCAGCTCTTCGTATTAGATATAGTACAAGTAATGAGTTAACACAATCGTATTATATTACGGCTAAGGCCATTGAACGTTTCAATGCCAAGTCAAGATCCACGCGATAAAGCGTCCTTCACAAAATGGTGTACAACGCGTTGTTTTGCTGTCGTATTTGGTTTTAATTTAAAGAATGAAACTACCGCGTGATGCCGCAGCGTTAGAGTCGCGGTTGCGCAACGCTTACGCAGCGTATACAGGGTGTCCGGCAACGAATAACTTTGAAATGGCCCATAGCAGAACCCATGGCCATTCAGAAAAGATTTAAGAAAGAGAATACGAAAAAAAATCCATCTTATAAAAAAATTCATACGCAGATGTAGGGCCTGCATAAGAATGGGGGCCATATTACATTTTTTTGCATGAGTATTTTTTTTTCCTTGTCTACATTAATAACATTAATTCCCTATTTAAGGCAGATACAATTATTAATTGTACAATTATCAAATCTACTTGAACCCGACATTATTTTAAAATTAATTGGTCACTCATGTATGCATACATTTTTTTTACCCAAGATACCCGAACTAATTACGGAAGGAAAAATATATTATACGAAGGAGCAGAGTTGTATAATAAATTACCTAATGACATTAAAGAGATACAGTCCTTTACTTTATACAAAAAAACAACAAAGCAGAAAAGAAAATCTAAAAACCTTATAGCACCACATCTTAAAAGATTTGTCTAAGTTTTAAATTTAACCCACCACACCAATTTAATGTAATTTACATCTACGAATTGTCATTATTTACTAATTTGCTAAGTATAAAACTAACTAGGATCCTACTCTGTATTTCCGAAACATAACAGTACATAAATAAAATAAATAAATAAATATCGCTAGACATTACACACAGCGCCATCTAGTGCCACACTAAGCAACGAGGATTGTGTCGTGGACACCAGATAGTTGATATACTACATAGATACTTTTTGTTTGTAAATACATACTTATTATACATATATCCATGACTCGGAAACCAATGTCCATGCTCATCACACAAACATTTGCTTCTACCGGGACCCTAAGAACGTAAGGCAGCCTCAGTACCGCTGCGCCATTCGGGTCGTCAAACATATAAATAGTTCAATGTGTAATTGCTATTGACTTGCCTATAAGTATAGATATGTACACTCACTTTTTCATTTTACCTTTTACCCACAACATTGTAAAAATTGTGTATCCAGTATCTACTACTTAACTTATTTATTTACGAATACCTACCTTCTTCATAAGTAATTCTTATTTTTATTTTTAAGATTACCTTGTATTTCTCATATTAAGGCTGGGGTATCTGCTAAATTAGCAACTCTATTTGCGGTGATTCCAACTTCGTTTGAAATACTGTTAGAATAAAGTTTTAATCTGCTTGCACTATAAAGTAGTTGTTACGTCAGTCACTGCGGGCCGAATAGTGCGAAATGAGTGGTTTTTATTTAATTGTAACCTAATAAATCATTATATCAAAATTCCAATTGTACACTTTGTGAAAAAAAATTGAAAAATATTTGTTTAAAAAAAAAGTACTAAAACTTAATGCCGTTTAGGAGTAGTTACGAAATTTCAGAGAAAAAATGCTTCACTTTGAATATTTTTTCATATAGTAATAATAAAGTTAGAATTATTTCAATTGTACCAATTAAAGTTAATAAGCAACATACATTTTTTTTGCACATTTATATTCACTCATCAATGAGGAGTTACATGGAGAAAACCTCTCGTTAGCAGATACCACCCCCTTAAGTGAATTGTATTCTTTTTGAGAAATAAATGTCTTAAACCGTAAGATTGCTAAAGTTTGTTTAAAAATAAATCCATACTAATTTTCCTAAATAAATGAACTAGCTTACAGGTACTACATGATATATTTTTTTTCGTATTTTTTCTAAATGGCCATAAGTTCTACTATAAGCCATTTCAAGGTTATCCATTAATTACCGGACACCCTGTATAGTGCACGATCAACAAACGCCTAAGATTAGCATTGATCCATTGATCCAAAGGTCAGATGTGAAATCTTTCCGTAGGATTCTGTATATTTCCACCGTCAATGCACTAACTTTTTTCATATAGAGCCTGGCCTGCTTAAGGCGCCTCCCCGAGCAAATGACCTTGAACGAGCAGTTTTTTGGAGCCTACTCCTCTTTATCCAAAAGAAATACCAAATAATAAAAAATACATTAAATTACTACATTCTTGACTCCAAAACTGTAGTTTCATTTTTTTTTAAGTAGCTTAATGTTTAATAAATCCCCTTACAACGAAACCACAGAAATGAGAAATAATGATTTATAAAATGCTACTCCTCGTAAAGTAACTATTATTTTGATTTGCTACTTATACTAATGGATAGACAATTTATTAATAAACATAATTGTCGTTTTATTTTTTCCAAAAGACGTAAATTTGATATTATAAAGAATAAAAACCACTCATTTCGCACTATTCGGCCTGCAGTGAGTGACGTAACAATCACTTTGTTGTGCAAGCTGATTAGAACTTTATTCTAATTGTTTTTCAAACGAAGTTTGAACCACCACAAATAGAGTTGCTAATTTTGCTCGGTGAACCGCCTTAACTCTCCGCCATTATATAAGGTGTAACATAGTAAACGCAAGACCGTGTGGTCTCTTGAACTATGAAACTTAACAACGTTAGTTCTTTAAGGTCTTGAAATTCGAAAAAAAATGAACTTTGCATAGAAACTGACGCGATCAGTTGACCAACATGTGAATTTCCAAAAGTCATTTAACTAAAGTTGTTCAGTTTCATGGTCTGAGACACCACACGACAGGTCTTGCGTTTATTATGTTATAGCCTGTATGTACAGGGTGACTTTGAAGTACCTAACATATAATATATAGCTAACATATTCATAATAATTTTGACATTATTAATGGTGATTTCGACATTATTGTTAATGATTTTGACATTGTTATTATTAATTATTTTGACATTATTAGTAATTATTACCAAATTTTTCCAAATTTAATAATGTACTAATACTAGTGTTAAGGTATGTATTACTAACAAATTGGATTTTATGATCACTTTAATAAATTATTTGATTTTGATATTCGTTGGCAGGAACAGCTGGTATAACTACTAATGTTTGATTTCTCTTACTGCAACTTGTATGGTTTATGTGTTGTAAGTTATAAACCTAATATTTAAAAACTCACACCAATAATTATAACAACAAACGTTACGTGACGATTTGATATCGTTTGCGGGGTAAACATAGACAGAGATCACCCAGGATAGAAAGGTTCGGAAGGAGAAAGACCACCCTTGCCCAGCAGTGGACAGAAAAGCTAACAATAAAACATAGTTCTAGATATTTCCACATACTTTTCTCTCGGTATCGGCGGGCAATACATGTTGGGTGGTGGGGTCCACATGTCATACGGTATGTACGGAGGCTTGGCAGCGAGTCCCAGGCTGTATGCTGGTGCGCGCTTGACTCTAATCCTCAGCAACGGATCATGAGCACCAGGGCCGGGTTTATTGAGCTTGTCGCCTGGCGGCCAGTTGGGTGCAGTTATCGACCCTCCCGGGATTTTGTGCGAGCCTGTGAAACATTCATACTATGTATGATATACAATTTATGTGAATGTATTGTTAAAAGGTTATAAATAAATAAAATAGGCCTGACATTGCGGTGATAGATCGATTGGAGCGTTGCGCAATGATTGCTGATATAACAGTCCCGCGTGACGAGAATCTCGTGAAAGCAGAGAAAGATAAGCAGTTAAAGTATCTAGATCTGGCTCACGAGGTTGCTGACATGTGAGACGTGAGTACTGCAGTCATTGTGCCGATAGTCGTCTCGGCCAATGGCTTAATAGCCAAGAGCCTCGAACAACATCTGAGGAAGCTCTCGCTTGGCAGCTGGATCAAGGGCTTGAATCAGAAAGCAGTACTTCTGGACACAGTGCGTATCGTTAGGAGGTTCCTCTCGCAAGAGCCCTGACCACCGGTTGCTCGGACCCTTTTCCCAGCGCTGGTGGGCTACTATTTTTAGATTTTAAATGTTTTTAAACAAAATGTTAATAATAAAACAAAATATTTGTTTAAAAAAAAATGTAATTAGTTTAAAGAACTAATTATGAAGAATTAGTTTAGTAAATAAGAAAAATAAAGGAACGTAATAATAAAATAAAATACATTGTAACTGTAGGTAACAAGACAACTGATAACAGTCTTATCGGAAACTATTTTAGGTATTAACTTCGTCTGCGTGTGTTTCGTTATTATATATTACATTAATTTAACCTTCGAGGTTGCTACTGAGAATTTTCTGATGGAAAAACCCAATAACACCAGGTCCGGAACTCCGGACCTAAGAATTGCACCCAAACCTCATGAGACGTGAATGAAAATGGAATTATGAATCAGTATGGATGGATTAAAAAAAAAAAATAACTAAATACATACCTAATTTCGAATTAATCCCACTAACATCGAGCATTGGTGCATTAACTTTGACTGACGGGGGAAAATAGGGGTTTAACACTTGACCAAAGGTGTAGGCCGGTGCACGCTTTATATTTGAAAACCCGTTTCCTCCTGAAAAAAGAATTAAATGATGATACTATTCATAAATAAATGTTAATTGAATTTGAGGTGGTTTAGGCACAATCAGGGAAATTAGTTGCTTAACAAGTATGGAATATTGTGCAAAGCTGAGAAACCAGATTAGACAAAGCATGCAGTCTAAAGCCCAGGCCACACAGCCAACTTCGTTTCGGCTTTTTTGGTAGTTCTCGGCGTGAACCAAAGTATGAAAAGAATTGAAACGATGCCTTGCGATAGCCGCCGGTTGAGGTATCGTTTCACCTCTTGGCTAGCTGGCGGTGTGGCCTGTATTTCAAGAACAGCATGGAAATGATAAGTCTAAGACCAACTACAAACCTTTTATGCACCGAAAACTCGTTTCTTGAAACAGAAAAAGTCTAAGACGGGAAGTTCTTCTCTGATAAGATGACCATACATCATACATATATACTAGATACTAGAGTGGATATGAAAGTTAGACCTCATCTATACTAGACTAAAATACTGCTAGAAAATTAAAAAACAACCTTTGTATTGGCAGAAACGATAAAAAACCGCCTCTGGCATTCAGAAGTTATTTAAAGGCGACGGAAAATACAGCGATAAGGCTTTTGGGACTTAATTATCATTTTTCTATTTTGCTTAGCAACAGATTCTGTTAGAAAGTTTTTGTTGTAATCGAAGCCAAATAGCAACTGTAGTTGATAAGATTTATTCTTAGCAAATTTATTTAGCTATCTGGAATTATTTACAACTTGGAATCGAGTGCGACGCGACGGTTAGTGTTAATAATCGAGTGCGACGCGACGGTTAGTGTTAATAATCGAGTGCGACGCGACGGTTAGTGTTAATAATCGAGTGCGACGCGACGGTTAGTGTTAATAATCGAGTGCGACGCGACGGTTAGTGTTAATAATCGAGTGCGACGCGACGGTTAGTGTTAATAATCGAGTGCGACGCGACGGTTAGTGTTAATAATCGAGTGCGACGCGACGGTTAGTGTTAATAATCGAGTGCGACGCGACGGTTAGTGTTAATAATCGAGTGCGACGCGACGGTTAGTGTTAATAATCGAGTGCGACGCGACGGTTAGTGTTAATAATCGAGTGCGACGCGACGGTTAGTGTTAATAAACTTTAGTGTAATTGGTTGGTAACTTCTCTACGATGTTACCAACCAATTACACTAAAGTAAATTAACATCTCTGTCATAATTTGTGAAGGCAAGAGCGGAGAGATGGCCAGAGCTTTTAATTGACTATAAGTGAGGAGCTATACAATTCAATGGTACGTATAATTAATTACCAATCACCTTGGAAATTCGGGACTTTCCTTGAAATGGATGATAGATACTATGGCTAATTTGCAACAATTAATTCGACTCGGATAACTTAGGGTTCAAACAGGTTATTTGTGAGAAATCTAAGCAGTTCCGGTCGTTAAACTGATAGCTGTTAAGCGAATCCATCGAATACCAAATTATCAAAATAGTAACCACCCTTGGAAATCAACGCAACACATTTACCAGCTTACCTGGGATAATGCAACGATACCATATACATACATATAAATTGATTAATGCGTTATCACGTTAGGTAAGTATCTATTGTGGAATAAAGGCAATATCAAGATTTTTTTTAGATAGGCGTGTAACAATATCTTACCGCATAACTGAGGCTGTTCATAGTTGGTTGGACCGGGTGTAAGTATTTCTTTTGCTATAGGACGGGTTCGTATTGTTGGCTGAGCTGGCACCTGTTTCAAAATCCTTGTTCTGCACTCATATCCAAAAGGCATCCTCTTCAAACACTATTAATACCAAACCTGGCTAAAAATCGTTGAGACTGTTAAAAATGAAAAATGTTTTCTTTCTTCTTTCTAAAACAATATGAACACATCAACAATCATTCTAAATATTGGCAAAGGATGTCAATGTTGAAATGTCCTAATATAATGTCAAAAACATTCGCATTTCTCATCAGCCAGGGACATACCAACGGGTATATAAAAGGAGATCCTAAATCATACCAACGGATGAACGGAATAAAGCGAGCGATAACATTTGAGGATAAAAACGGCACGAACGCGGGAATCAGGAGGGCAAATAAAAACTCAGTGGAATTTCCACGGTCCAGGAAATTGAGCTGCACCGGATATCGTCGCACCGGGGCGACGTGCGACGGAGGAATGGCTTCCGGTCGAGGTGGGCCTCCTTCATTATTCCTCCATTCTCTCACATTTCAATTCTGCAAATAGCATCGCGCATTCAAGGTTGTTGTTCTCAAATTTAATAGATCTGTTGAATAAGCTTCGTTATTTAATATTAGCACAAAAACGATATTTATTTAATTTTTCATTTAGCGCCCATGAGTTAGCTCCCTTTATTATGTATTTTTTTATTCTTGGCCCATGACCCAAATGTTTTGACCCGTCATTCGATCTTATTGAAACTACATTATTCTGTACCGAATTTCAACTAGTGGGTGAATTGCCTCTATATTACTCTTCCATGTACATCAGATTATATTCGATTTTCATAATCAAAGCTATGATAGGTTTCGACTTGTTTGGATAGCACACGTTTTATGTAAAACCATTGTTGAGGAAAATTAGAATGACCCCGTTCGGTTAAAAACGATGAAAGTAGAGAACCTTTCATCGTTTTTGGCTACAGAGAAATTTCTAAGAAAAAAACTTAAGTTTGGCAATTCTTCGGGCTACGTCGGTGACCCTGGTTCTCTTGCGGATGTCTTCAGTCAGCAGACTTGTATGCTAAACACTAATTAAGCCAACCCAGCCAGTCATATTATGTCCTACCTTATTCAATAGCACCCGACATAAATAAATAATCTAGACTGCTATAGGGATCGTAGCGCTTGAGTTTTCGTTTTATTTGTTAAAAAATTCACGGTTTTTAAGTGCTTTCTTGTTTTATTTTTTATTTTGTTTAACAATAATTCCAAAATAATTGGAAAATTAAAAGTCCGATTTTTATTTATAATCAGACACTAAATAATATGCTAATGATTTTTCATTTTGTCGCAAAACAACCCAACTCTTATAAACAATTTGGGCATACACATACTTACATCTCGGTAAGAAGTATGCCCAATGGGGTAGATGACACACCAATCAATTGAGATACTTTTTGAGAGCTGTCAAAACGCGGTCCTCTCATAGATTTTGTATGGCAATAGCCAACTGCGACGTCACTGTTTATTCAACTCAATGACACAACTATTTATTGATTTCAAAGCAACAAAAAATCGAATTTGGCAATTAATTTGAAAAGAATCGGGTTTTCAGACCCAAAATAAAGTGTTTTTTTTTAGAGATCTTTTTTAGAGTGTCTGGAAATTATTGTTTTATGGTGTCATCTACCCTAATACGTCACGTCGGTAATATCTATGTGTCGGGTTGTCAGGATTTATTCCGTTAGGCTCGAGCATTATGTGGGCAGAAGATGTGTTTCGTTCAATAAAAACACACTGGATGCGATACACTGTGTCTATTAAACTAACAAATTACTTGAAAATACACTTTAGCACAATACCACGGGGCACAATAAATCGGGTACAGTTTCAAGACGTCTCAACTCCGCTGCGATCCGACCCAGAATGTCGCCCTTGCCGCGAGCTGTTAACATCAGGACTCTGTAGAAGCACGCCATGGTGGGGTAGACTGGTAAGTAGGTCGCGTGATGTCACCACTGGCGCGCTTTCGATCCATTCGCCCGTCCGTACTCATGACCGGATCCGACATACATATTTTTGCAGGCCTTAGGGTCCGAACTCTGGACGCGACTGCTGAACATGGGTGTTGGCAATCGCGCTTGCTACCACTAGATTATTAGCATATAATCTAATTTAATACTTCTAGCTTGCTGCTTAGGCGACGCGACATTGACGGTTGACGGTTGGTGCATGTGATAGATACCTCATTATTGTAGTTAGAAGAAGGATAAATACGGTCAAATAGCGCTTGCTATGTGACCGTATTTATCCTTCCAAAAGAGAGAGAGACGTTAAAACACGTAACAACTTGACGGTCAATAATATGACAATATCAATGAAACCAAAACCAAACCAAAATACAACGTCGCGTCCCATCCATTAGTTATTCATATAAGTAATGGAAAATTAAAAACGGTAACGGGCCAATATGGCGGGTCGTGTGGCATTCATTATTCAAGCCGTAGTGCTGGGACATTCGGATCGTAGCGTTCATAGATCCTGCCATAGTGATGTACTCGTATGATCTGATCCGATACTTTTACAGTATTGATAGAGCAGAATGCGATACTCAGATATTTTGGATCGATACAAAAGAATACGACAAATGCTTGTATAGATGCAAAAGTACCGGTATCGGAATGAATTAATCGTATAGTGCGTACTTTATTGTCCTTCATTGCATGAACAGTCAATTCGAAAGAATACAAAAGGATTACAGAAGAATTCCTGTAATTTGCCTGGACTCGTGACTCGCCTAGACTCGACTCGACCCGCCAATGAACGTGTTGAACTCTCTGGGGCTACTTACTATACTCAGAGACGAGGTAATGAGCCTTTAGTTATCCTGGTTGGGTTCTAGGGTATCTTGATACATTGTGCTTTCATTAGTTCATAAAACAAGGTTCTTGGTAAATTTTGGGCTAGGTATTGTGAACTAAATATCATGAAAAACAGTTTCTAAGAAAGGAAGCATCAAAATACCATCCATGTTGAAATGCTATGACGGTATGTAAAAGAAAAGAATTTCCAAGAGTAAGAACACAATATTTATTTATTTATTTAAACTTCATGTACAAGGGTGGTACATAGGCGGACTTAATGCCACAAGGCATTCTCTACCAGTCAACCTTTCGGTCAAATAGGATAGCATTGTGATAGAGTACAACAAAAATAAATAAGAAAAATACCATTTTGCAAGCATCAATTAAAAACCATAAATGGGTACATAAATACTAATATATATAATATTTATGCTCAAATAAACTAATATATACTAAAATACATACATCATAGTCAAAATACATACATAGTCCGAAATACGAGAAACCTTATAATAATTACTACGACACTAGTAATGACTAGAAAGTAATCTAAACTGACTTACAACTCACTGAAAAACTCACTATAAAAACATTTGCACAAATCTAAAAGCTATATTTCTAAACATAAATAAATTGAAGCGCGTCGGATATTTCATTACATAACTAGAAGGCGTTTGTTAACAAGCTATACATCATACATTATTTACTCTCGAATACATTTTCCAGGAATTTCAGAAACAAAGAAAAGACAATGTTTCGACACACAAAAGTATCTAAGGATAAACTCTTAATGTAATACACATGTATGAGCAGGTATCAAATAGATTTTGTAACGAGAAATTGGACTCTTCACGAAACAGCTAGCTGCGGGAGTAAAGATGGGGCCGATAATCGACTTCAAAATTCTTAGAATATAAATAGACCGTATATAGCCGAAAGGCACTTGTTCTCCCCGTCATTGCGGTTATTTTTTTGTTCTGGACCATACCTGGGAACCTGCTAGTTACGGAGATATTGGAGGTCAAAGTTCCAACTTTTTGACAAGATTTTTTCATAAACTATTTTTTAGAGTCATAACTTTACTTTGAATACTTCCATAACCCATTTACTATTAAATGCGTCCATAAGCACAATATTTTGGGTGAGTTACATTGTTTACCGTAAAACGTGATTTTTCACAAAAAAAAAAGTCGTTTTACAGCAATAATTTTTGCGTAAAGTTACTCAGTTGGATGTACAGAATGCTTGGTTGTCGGTTTCGTGATGGGTCTGTTTACACCTTGTATATATATTCACACCTGTAATCCTCAAAAGGTTAGGCAGAAAGGTACCATACTCGTACATAGTACACCCACATTTCGTCAGTTATGTTTAAGTCCATGTACGGCTATTGCCCACTTCCGGGTTGAAACTCAGACTCCGTGGTGGCTATTGAGAAATTCTTGATCGATAAATTTAGGTAGGTATAGGTCTTTAGAAATAATTAGGTACTGTACCTACAGTACCTACATATTTCTAAAGATTTCATCAAGTAAACAACGCTTTTAGGAGAGCCATAATTGGAGGGAGTACCTACTTAAATTAGAAAAATAATAAGAAATGAGATAACGTCTTAGTTTTTGTGTCTTTTAACAACTTGGTAAATTCTTTGGTAGACAACATCCCGTGTCAAAGAATAAAGTTGTGTTTCACGAGTGTGGGGCCGCTCTTGTTAGGGAATCTCGCGCTTCGTTGCCTTTCGCGCAAGTTGCGGTTCACTAAACTTTATTACATCTTTTGTTTTAGGTGGAGCTCCCAACTAGTCAGCGCAAGACAAAGATAGAATACAGAAATTACTTCCCTCTCTATACACACACTAATTTTAAATTCTTTGTTTAACGTTTTAAGAGAATCACAAGGAAAACAATGAGGTACGGCGGAGTTAAAAATCAATAGAAAAGGTCGACTCAATGCCGCTCAAGGCTTAAGCTCTCTGAAAAAAGTTGCCAGTTCGAATTGACTTTCCCTGTTCAGGGCCCGAAGTTACAGTATGCTTCAGTTGCTCGTAATACGGCTGACCCATTTCGCCGTCATTGTTGTAAAGGCGTATAGTTTTAATATTCAACGGAGGGCTTTAAAATTGCTGAGATAATTTTAATTTTACGTGAAATTTTATTTTGAAGTTGTAACGAGGTGTTATTTTTACGTTAATATTAATTAACACAGAACAGTTACATAAAGGGCATGGATAAAGTTCGGCCCTTCATGAACAAGATTTTGTATTATTTAAAAATTAATCAACTTATTATTATATTTTTATATTGTTTTTTGACTGTGCTAGGCCAAACCTGTTCTTTTAACTACAGAGTACAGACCTTATTAAAATTGTAATTAGTAAAGGTAGCTAGCGTGTTTATTAAATTCTTACCAAATTCATTAATAGTTTGGTTTAAAATTAAGATAATGTTACGTCATCCCACTGCTTGTCAAAGGTCTTCCCCGTTGCCTTCCAGTTCTTTTGCTTATAGTCTTGCTTTTTTGAAAATGAACTTGTTGTGAAGAAAAAGTATATAAGCAAGTAGGTACACAATAATGTTATTTTCGAAATAAGTAAACGAGGAATGTTCGGAAATGGCGTCTGTTTATATGATTGCGTAGTGTGCGTACGGTCCGAAGCGGGCAAATCCCGGGATCTTCGCCGCAGGAAACAATCCGTTCTGCTGAATAATTAAGTATATCCCAAATTACTTTTCTCTTTCTCTTAGTATATCATATTTCAAAAAGTTGCTGAGGTTTTGATATTGTTGTAAGAATGTCTATCTGTCTTAGGGCACGTAATCTATGGAAGATTAACAACAAAACCTAAAACTATTTAAATTGAAAAGATATTTTTTTGATAAATATTTGCTATTTTATTTGTGTATAACTAAGTTAAAACTTTAATGCTGTATTAAAGTTTTTTGTCATGACATGTAATTAATTTTATCATGAGAAGAAAATGGTTTTTCCTGTAGGTATCTAATAGTTTTGAATTATAATAGTAATATGATTTTTACTATTTTTTAAATAGTTTTTTAAGGATGATTTAAAATGTAGAAAGTAAATAAATAAATAAAGGAAAATAATGTTACCAGCCTATAACTTTACTGCCCTACTGCAGGGCTAAGTTCTCATAACCTGGATTACAGCCTACTAAAATTGAACATAGCGCGAGCGGAGCCGCGACTTAAAAGCTAGTTCATTGATAAAACCAGAGCACTGAGTAGGTTGGCACTGTTCGGGTAAAACCTTTGTCGGGCATGTGCAGCTAATTTAGCTAATTAGCTTAGCTCATATCTCGCCGCACTAGATCATAAGCCTTTCACGGCGACAGTAGTCTAGAAGCTCCCACTTCAATATCCCCACAGGACGTCTATCGCCATCTCTTTCAAACACCGAAGTAGGATTAAAATAATACTGTTATTAGAAGTGGTGTCAGTTCTTGATATGAAGCTGGTCGTCTTGTTTAATTTTTATTTTTTATTAAATAGAAGTCATGCTCCTTTGCGTGAAAAAAAAAAATCTGTTCTTAATATTCGGTATTTTCTTCCTCGTGTGTATCCGTTTCATAAGGGGCGAGCCTATCGCTATCAATCGGGCACAACTTCAGATACTGCGGCGGTTACTGAGGAAATCTTGATAGAAAATCCCAATAAAACTTGGTTGGACCTGGGCATCGGATTCCATGCTACATGAAACCAAACCACGCGCTCAGAAACCCCGCTTGCGACTATGAGACAAACGAGGCAGTCAAAGACAAAGTACTAATCAAATAATAATCATGTACTTGACACTGGACACATACCTATTTCCTTCAATCCAAGTCCGAATAGAACAGTCCTGTGAAGCAGACAGGTGCATTAATGAAGCTCATATGGAAATCTAGGAGGTCAACTGTCAAACATGATGCGTGGCGTGTATGCGTGGTGCATAATGTATGTACTAGATTAGTGTCAGGTGTCCTGATTGGCTAATTAGGGACGGTGAGAGGTACAAGTCGTGACGTAGGTGACTAATTTACGGTGTCGTAAGCATCTAGGGCAGTTTCTAATATAAACAAATGTACCGTTATGTATTACGCAGACAAGTGTCGTGTGGTGCAACCAAAGACATTCAAATATTTACCCCAACTAGCAATTTTGTCTTGCGGATATGCTGATTTAAGAACTAAGGTGTTACAGCAGACTTACATGTGTCTAGACTATGACAGTACATCTTATAAAAGCATGATTTAAGGCGTTTTGTACTAAAAGAATAAAACACTTAGTACGTGTTCTTATAGATGTGTATAAAGAATCGTTGTAAGACATTTATTAGCACAGTTGTCTTACAAGAGCATTTTTAAAGAGCATTTGCTCTTGAATATTATTTGCACTTAAAAAACCATCTTAAAAGTACAGTATTTCTTAGTAGAGTCTGCATTGAGTGTTTTATAACACTTATGACCTTAATAAACTTTTGCATAAAACTACTATAACAACCAACAAATTGTAAGTGTGAATTGTCTTCTCTGAGTCAAATTAAAGAGAAGACGAATACTGGTAGAGCTCTATCAGAATATTTTGACTTTTATAAGACTTGTGAACACTTTATTAAAAATGTCACGGCCGGGGGTCAATAACCACTATAAATAAAATCGACCAAGTGCGAGTTGAACTCGCGTGGAGAGGGTTCCGTACAATACCAATCAATGTTTTTATTCAATTATGGCATGTTTTGATAGAATTCTTATAGGTTTGCCTGTAATCTACAAGCAGTTGTGTATTTCGTATTTTTTTCAAAATTTTGGGCTCGAAGTAGTTTCGGAAATCAGGGAATGTCATCAGAATGATGATGATGATGAAATGATCAGGAATGGTTAATTTTCGTCTTTCTTTATGAATAAAATCAAAACTATTTATTTTAAATTATTAACAAAACTATATTTGAGATCCTCATAACGAGCCCTTTCATTTAATATATTATGACAGAGCAAGGTAAGCAATTTTTTTTTAAATTTCAAAATTGTTTCCCGAAAATGACCCACATTATTTTAAAATACACACATCAACACGGTCTAGGGATATTTCATACTCAATTAAATAACTCGAAAAGTACTGGCCGCATTGGAATCTTTTATACACCGATTTGTTTGTAATTTATCTCAGACTAATTCCAAATTCAAATTTTTGAAAATTCTTTTGTTTCGGTGGCATAAAAATGTCTTGATGTATAGGAGAGGGAATTTTCATTTGTGCGAAATTTAGAAAACAATACGAATTACGTTTAGTTACAGTTTTTTTTTCATTTTTAAACGAAAGATAAAGTTAAAATTGCGGTATTGTAGCCATGCAACGCCGACATTAGACGAGGGCGGAGATGTTACGAGCTGTGGGAATGCTGGAAGCTGGATCTGTTCAGCGTAATGTTGCTGAGGCCATAGGGACTCATCAAAATGTAATTTCAAGATTGTGGACACGCTATCGTGCCACAGGTGAAGTAGCGGAGAGGCACCGGGGGCCAAGTCGCATCACTACCCCCAGACAAGACCGATTTTTGCAAATTACTGCGCGAGCACAACCAAATGCAACGGCGACTCAATTGGTCCAAAGGCTGCGAGTGGAACACCAAGTACTTGTGAGTGACCAAACTGTAAGAAGGCGACTACATGAAAGCAATCTACGCTCTCGTAGACCACTCCGGGTCCCACCTTTACGGAGAGGCAATCGTGGACGACGATTAGAATGGGTTCGGAACCACGTGGACTGGGGCCGTGACCAATGGTCCAATGTGCTGTTCACGGATGAATCCAGGTTCGGCTTCCATCCAAATTCACGAAGGACGCGTGTTTGGCGAGTTCCTGGACGAATGGAGCCGTCTCCAGAACCCTCAGGAAGTTCACCCATACCAAGGAGGAACAATTATGGTTTGGGCAGGAATTCGTCTTGGAGGACGGACGGATCTCGTATGGGTGCGGGGCAATATGACGGCAGAACGATACGTCCAACAGGTGCTGGGGCCCGTAATCTTGCCCCACAGAACACAAATGCGGCAAGAATTCCTGCTCATGCACGACAATGCCCGGGCACACACGGCGAGAACGGTAGCAGCTTGGTTACATACACATAATGTTAGGGCCTTAGACTGGCCTGCTCAATCGTCAGATTCTTTGTACGGAACCCTAAAAGAGTTAATAAAAATATTTTAAAACGCACTCTTTATGTACTATTATGCGAGTGCGTTTTAAAGAGTGCTTTACTTATGCATGTTTTGGCTCACCTAACATTATACCCACCACAAAATGGAATTTGAATGCCATGGTTTAAAAAGGAACCATAAATTTATTAAATGGCTGCAAGTAGCTACCTTATGTAAGTGCTCAATAAGACCAAAAGGTTTAAAATTAATTTAGGTATTGTGAAATAAGACATTTTAGTATTAAGCTTATCTTAGAGAAGAGTATTTGGTCTTATCAATCTCTAAAGGCGTCAGTTTTTATTTTTACAATTAATTAATATTTTTTACAAATTTTCTAAATACATAACCAAGTGGGCCTGTGAAAATATTTCACTTTACTCCACAAAACATTCGAAGAAATGTACACCGCAAGTTATTTAAGTTCATAGACACATAACTATCAAGCAAATGAACTAAATGATCACAAGAAATAAAAATACTAGTAATACAAATAATACAGGAGTTCACAATTATACTTTTTTTTATTTTATTTTTTCCAGCAGCTCTCGTGCACACTCTTTTGGCCATTGTGATAAATACTCCTTTATTGAGCTTCCAGAGAACATTATAAGTTATTTTGGTATTACAACAGCAGTAACAAGATTATTGTAAGTGTAAAGTAATCTTCAATAAGAGCGTTATAAGTTGACTCTAAGCGAGAATTCTCTTATAAAGTGCGCCTAAATCCACACTTACAGTTGTTTGTAAGTATGCTAAAAGAGTAATAAAATATAGGTCTTGGGACACTTGTAAGTGAAAATTTTGCTAGTTTTTTACGTGATCTCTTTGGGTGCAGCCTTGGTTGAATTTGCAACATAACTTCATAGAGTATTTCAAAGACAATATAAATTCTATTGTCACCTGTCATTCTACTGTCATCTCCAACGTCATCATTAATAACAACGGGGTGAAAGTTTTCACAGCATGATTATTGAATAAAGCTCAGAACAATGTTCACTTATAAACTTGTGTGCGGATTTAGAGCACCACTAGTCACCACAATTATCACCAGAAACAAAGGGACTGCTACAGATCCTGTTCAGCAACTATTTCTCGATAAAATAAAAGAGTACAGAGCTAAGAGCCCTAATGACGACCTCGTGGAACCCACCCCTGCTGTACTAAAGGAATTGCAGAAAGAATTGGAGAAACTCAGTAAGAATTACGGGGGTGGACCAGGGGTTGACATGACAGCGTTTCCAACATTCGAGTTTAAAGAAGCTAAGCTCGACCCTATTGATGAAGCCGTTCCTGAAACAGAAGGAAAAAAGAAGAAATCAGCTAAGAAGAAGAAGCCCGATCCCAAGAAGAAGTGATAACTCCTTCCTTTCTGCAGATTCACGTTAAAAAACTTATTAAATTTTATTATATTAGGAATAACCGATTGATGTTTGTTATGGTATTAATTGCAGTTTTAGATTTTAATGGTTTGGTTTTCATGTAAACCTTTTCTAGGTTATTGTTTCTGGTTGAAACTATGTTTACCCAGAATGTGGTGGATGTACGCCTACGTAAATACCGTGGTAATTTTTTTATTGACTCCACGTAATTTGCCTTTTGGTCTAAATGAAATTGCCATAGTGTAGCGGCACTACAAAAAGCACTATAGTAACATAGTATAAAAAGCAATAAAACGCCATCTATGCCACAAATGAAGAACTAGCATTTAAATGCCTAAATGGCGATGCACCGCGACTTAACATAGATATAGAAGAACCCGACTCAAGTGTCAGGCCATCAGAAATAACACCCATCCGGTCGGAGTATCCTCCCTTTTTCTATGGAGTATTGAGGAACTTAACACCCTGTTCTATACATATATCCCTAAATTAAAATAGCTTCTATTAATTACCTGAAACTTTTCAATTAACCTTCAAGTGCTATAGCAACTGCTGACTCTAAAATTAATAATAAAAATTAAATTATAATTAAAATAATAAAATAATTTGCTATATTTGGTCCAGGTCGGTCACACTGGCACTGGCAGGTCGCACTGGCAGGTCGCACTATTGGGTTTTTCTGTCAGAAATGTCCGGTTGATCGAAATAGATTCGCCCCCTATTACATGGGACCTAAATATAACTGGTGAAATGTGAGGCTCTACTATTAAGTACACCTATGCCTTACCCTTCGGGAATAACAAGCGTAGTGTTGTAAAAACTATGCAAGTTCTCACTACAAAATTATGCTTTCATATCGATGTTATGAACAATAACCTTCCCTAATTTAGTTGAGAGTATTAAAACTTGAGAGGGCAACTGACCAAAGAATTCCTTACAAGAGGCTCCAACACTCTTGTAATATAAGTTTATCCAGTGACACTGAGGTATCTTTATTACCTGCCTTCGTAAGTACTTGCGTAACTTGGATGAAGACATAAAAGTTACAGTCGCACAAAATATTTGAAGTTTTTAATCCCGTTGAGTAATTCTGGGAATAAAGGGTGTAAAAAACCTGTTAACAAAAGCCGAAAGGCTTTTGTTAACAGGTTTTTTACACCTTATTTTCCCCGTCATTGCGATAATTTTTTTGATCCGCACCATACCTTCTACGGGAACCTTCTAGTTACGGAGATGTTGGGGGTCAAAGTTCCAACTTTTTGACAAGTTTTTTTTTAAATACAAGTTTTTAATGTAAGATTTTTACTTTAAACACCTCCACGACCCCCGTACTATTCAAACCATCCATCAGCACAATGTTTTGAGTGCGTAACATTGAGTATTATCACAAAACATGATTTTTCATCCCGAAAAAAAAACGGTTACCCAGCAACAATTTTTGCGTAGAGTTACTTAGTTTGATGTACAGAATGCTTGGTTGACGGCTTCGTGATGAGGTTGTTTACACCCCGTATAAGGTGTTATAGTAAAGTAATTATGGAGTTGTTAAATCTGTTCACCTAATACCTGACTGCCTCTTTAGTCAAGTGGTCGCAAGAGCTGCTAAGCATCATGAGGTCCTGGTTTCGATTCCCGGGTCGGGCAAAGTGTTAGTGGGATTTTGCATCAGGAATTTCTCAGTAGCAGCCCCGGAGTCTGGATTTGTGCCCGGTTGATGGCAGTGGGCGGACTCTATTACCTAGGACTTATAACATAACCGGCGAAATGTGGGTGTACTATTAGGTATACCTCTGCCTAAACCTTTGGGGATTACAGGTGTGATGTTATGTTTATGTAAATCTATTCAATGTCCATTTCTGCCAAAGAGATTTAAAAAGATGCAGAAGCTCGTAATATTTTGAATGCCTTTGATATCTGCAAAAATGACGGAAAAGTACTATAATTGTGCAGCATTACTTTTGCCTCCAACCGTTTGTGAAGCTGCATCGCGTCGCGAAAACTTAGATTAAAATAAACTTAGATTTTTAAACAGTGAGATAATGTTAGGATAGGTATTCAACTGCATCCGGATGAACTACTAAGGACTACGTACGAAAGCTATAATTATTAAATCATTTATTTTATACAATCAAGCTGTGCGGGAATAAGAATGAATCTATGGAATCTAATAATCGTAATTTTTGATACTTATTAGCTTAAATTAAAAGAAAAACTCAAATTAACCATCACCCCCCTCGTCATTAGCCTACAAAGTTCACTGGTGGACTTAGGCCTCTTCAAGAATCTCTCGAAGATCGTCGCATTCCCGTTCCACCTTATGCTAGCCAACAGGCATGACGACAGTATCAAAAAATTGCAAATCTATTTAGTCCGTCAGAGTATTGGACATGAATGGACACGTATTTTTTGTTTTTGTACATCAATGAATATTGACAAAGATAAAACGCATCAAAACTCGGGAGTGGGGGCTCGTGACGTCAGAACTAGGTAAAAATTATACCTAGGCGTGACGTATTGAGAATTTTAAAAGCTTCAATCTTCGTCAATTTTGGTTTACATAACAAAAGAAAAAACACGGGTCAAATATTTTCTAATAATCTAACTGACGGACTAATCGTTATTTTTTGTCGTCTCGCCTATTCATCGCCCCCCAAACCGGCCGCTCAACTGTCTTTGGTCCTTTAGTGCCACTTAAGCCTCCAGCAACCACAACCCCGTTATCTTTTACTTTAAGACCGACTGGTCTCAAACAACAACAACAACAGCCCATAACGTCCACTGCTGGACATAAGCCACTCCCATGATGGGAGGAATTTGCCGTAATCTCCAAGCTTGGCAGGCGGATTGGAGATCGCAGTGATGAAAGACTAACAGAAAACGCTGCTGCCCATTCTCTGGTCTACGGAGGCGCAAGGTGTTCTGCCTCAGACATTAGTCGCCTTATACGACACCCGTGAGTGTATTGGGTTGGTTCTATTCTACTCTGCCGGATACCACACGGCTTCTGGTCTCAAAGAATAACTCTAATTATCAGAAAAGTACAAACGTGTGGAATACGCATACGGCTATAAAAAACCTACTGCTCCTTATAATATTAACAAAAAGTTTATTAACCAACATTTAGCAATTACGGTAAGTGAACGGAAAAACACCATGTTCAGTAGGTAATTAGTATAGAATTGCTATTTCTTCTACTTTGTGTAAATTGAATACCTACCGTTGCGTATCCCGGACTCGGCTCTGTGATCCGAATACACAAGTATCCACTATGTACTGCCGTATGTTTATTTATTGTTATTTATCGTGGTGGCTGGTAGGTAGAATAAATGTCTTGTCTTGGCTCTTTGTTTTAGACAAGGAGAGATCTGTAGATATCTACGCAAAACGATTTAACTTGAACAAGAACTTAAAAAAAAACTGTAGCTCCTGGCACTTCTAGTCCCACGATGCTCATAAAGTACACAAGCGTGCATCATCGAGAAGATAAATACAACTTTCTGATGTTCAAGTTTTTTAATCGCCTGATCATTTAACTACTTGAAGAACTCCTTAAGTTTCCCATCAACTTCTGCTCACGTTTCCCAACACGATTGAACAATCACGCTAAGTTTTTCATCCAGTTTATCGTGGCAGGTTGTTTATTAAGACGCGGGTATGCTCCTCCACGTAGCTCCCTGAAGATCGAAGGTATTATCAGTAGAGCGGCACATCATCTAATTAATTACGTGCACAGACTGGAAGCTGCTGTATCACGTACTAACACAACTTATTCTCTGAATCAAGATAGTTTTGCGGCGAAGATTACAAGTAATCGAGCTAGGCTGAAGAGGGCTGGGAACGTATTGCCTCAAGTGAAGATCCTATCAACGTGAAGGTGTTTTTAGGACAGAAAAGGACTGTCGCAGATAGATAAGTAAGTGTCTAGATAAGTGAATAATTAATTTTTTTATATTAATACATTGGAGGAAGTCACTAGCTCTTGAAGTACAGGTACCCGAACCTAGTTCTGAAGTCAGTGTTTTAAATATTTTTGTAATCTACTTTATGCCATTTTTTTTTGCATTATCTTGTTACATTTACTCCTGACTAGCTGTGGCCAATATTTCAATGGGCTGCACTAGTTTATCTATTAAAATAAATCCTCGTTGTTTTATTTTTGTTTTGTCTCTTAGATGAAAATGGTTAAATAAAATCCCTTTAAGGATTATAACATCAAAAAAATAAAGCATTTTTATAATATTGTTTCAACAGACGGAAAAGGGTATCCCCATTTTCCATATTTTGACGAAAACGAGTTACGCCGTAATTATAATGAAGTTACGGGTTAACTTCAGAAGAATATTGTTCCAGTCGTTTTTAAGGAAAATTCTAAAACTCTGCATGACAGGATTAACTTACTTTACTTACTTATTAAAGAAAAAAATCCTCGACTGATTTTTACGAAGTCAGTGATTTATTTCCTTTGAAAAATGTTGAACTGTGGTAAAAACTTCTAGTTCCAAGTTCCCGGGGATAGAAACCTACTCGAGGTCACAACTGTACCCACGTGAAAAGTTTTCAATTAACCTGTGAAGTCTTAGCAAGTGACCGATGTTCGTTTTCTGAGTACCAACCGTAGGTGGTTTTATCGCAAAGTTTCTAATTTGCTACTTTCGTCAAACCGAAAAACTCTTTTAATTACTTGATAGCACAATTAGTCTAATATACAGATATTAGGCTAACGATATAGATATTTATATTGGTAAATCAGTTGTTCCCGATTATTTTTGCATCTAGAATATTAATCGCTCATGGTTGGAATTTTGAAATAGATTTTCTTAGTCAGGCCACCTTCAGTTTTTCAGCTTTTACCAGACGCTATGGGTTAACAAACTTGCAGCTGCTAATCAAGCAAACCAGAAACAAATAGGCAAGTAGTACGTAGTTCAACACATAATCTCTTATAAGTTCAGCTAAAACTAGTCCAATATTTTAAATGTGGTATATATTACATTAATTAAAATATGTCTATGTAAGACAGATTTTAATTTAAGTAATAGCAGACATCTAAAATAATTTAAAGTAATTTTCTAATCTATTTTAAGCCATAAGCTTAGAATAGATTAGAAATTACTTAAAATGATTACTATTAGGTACTTCGGAAAATGGGAAAAACTTTGATTTTTGGTACATTTTCTGTAAATATCACTGTCTTACAAAAGTTTTAGTTACTTTAAAGGCCGTTTTCTATAACTTACTTACGTATAACTGTCAGTTAAAATGCCTACGTCTCGTAGCTATCGGTGTTTCCATTAACAAAGTTAGCTAGAAATATCCTATCCGCGTCACCTACTCACCTGTCACTTGATTCATAGAAAAATTGTTTCTAACCGTCCGTAAGCTAAATGTCAAACAGACAGACATAGCAACCTACCGATACCTGTGAGTGAGTTGTTGAAAATGCCCGTAAGAAAATATACCTACATATAAATAAGGTAAACAAAACAGTGTTAAACATAACACTTAGGTGTACTAATCAAGAGCGTGTAACCGCGCCTGGCGATCATCAGACATACGGCTTTGAATATTCAACAGAGCAATTACTAGTTAAATCTCTAGTGTCTTGCTGAATTCTACCACTACTACTGGTTACGTGATATTTATGGCATTTTTTATTCTTGATAAAACGAACTTTTACTAAGTAGTGAAACTAATTTTTGTGTAGAAATTGCGCGTAAAAAATAAATAAATGTAATATGTTCAAAACAGATAAGTTGAAAGAAGAAGGTTCGCCAGTTATTTTTAAACAATTCAACCATTTATAGCAGTCGTTTCTTCGTAGAAATGAGGAACATTTCAATTACACGTGTAATCCGGACAAAATAAACCCTTAATTTATTTACAGTAGCACGTGTAACGGAGACCTGTCAGCACCATAAACCCGACACATCACCACAACACACATCCACACTTAATTATCCATAACTTTGTTAATAAGTGGTGAAACAGGCTTACCATCGAAGATGTAGTGAGCTCTCCTCTCCTTTAATCACCATGGTAACGGATATAATACCGTCTAATTCGCGTATCCCAGTGTAAACACGTAGTTGAGATATTAGTGAGAGCGCCGAGCCAACTTCCGACGAGATAATCCTACTGTTAATATTCACTGTCGGTAGCTGCTCCCAGGATTCGATGTGTGTTGGAATCAGAGGTACTACATGAGTAGCGGTGTGAACTTAACGTGTATACGAACGATTTTTACATTGAACACAGTGGTGTTCAATGATGATGATGATGAGTGCAACATCATCATCAGCCTATTAATGTTCCCACTGCTGGGACACGGCCTTCTCTCTATGAGCGGGAATGGGCTATAATCCACCACGCGGGCCCAGTGCGGATTGGTAGATGTCACATGTCTTCGAATTTTTTGGTTCTAGGACATGCCGGTTTCCGCACGATGTTTTCCTTCACCGTTTTGAGAGTACTCGTTTCTAGTTTCGAAAATACTCATTTTACTTATAATATTTACTTAATTTTAAGAATTGATTCGTATGTAAAGGTTTACTATAATGTGCTTGTCGCAAAAAAAAAAACAAAATTATTGATTGTTTGGTTTTCGATTCAAAAATCGTTCATATTTTCTGCGTTACAGTAACACCGCGAACTTGTGAGTGCCTCTGATGATGGGGCTGCTCTTCTACGTGTGTTTCACTATAACTAAAATATACTAAATAGCTTTTGCTTCGCTCGCGTTTTTTTCGTAAATTTACCCACGAAAACGTTTTAAATATAGCCTATGACACTAACAAATAACGTGGTTTAGGTTATTTGTTAGTGTTGGTGGTTAGGTTTGACAGTAGATCTAGAGATTACCCCCTACAACCTCACAAACTTTACCTTTTTATAAAATTAGTATTGATAGATTATTTTGCAGGTTAAATGATTCGCGTCACTAGAGATATTGTAGCACTACCTCAGGCTTTCGTTTAGGAAATATCGGTGAATAAACGGTACTGAAAAACCTTTGTGGAAATTCAATACCAAGCATTGCGTTTCAGCGGGCACTGACCGGCAAATAGTTAATTGACTTTATTGGTATATTTTTCTACATCACTACCACCTCGTTTCTTAACCATACACAGTAAGTAGTAACGAAATCGATCGATTTTTTTACTTAAAAACTATTAGCAGTTAGTAATTATGTATTATGTTCCGTCCGCGATTTAGAAAGACGAAGAAACATGGTATGGCCCTATGGTATGGCACAATAGCGTATCTCACATCAGTGAAAGATTTTTTAAATCGAATCGGGTTTAAGAGATTATATATATATATTTTTTTTTCGGATGGTAAGTCATCAAATGACTTCTCCCGCTCTGGGCGGAGCAGGAGGGAGTGTCAGACTTTTACTGACTAAAACCCATCCATGTTCCTTCATCGCCCTTTATGTTCCAGGGCCACGGTATCTCTTTCGAACAGTCCCGCAACCCTGGCAAGTCCCGCAACCCCGGCCATAAGAGACTATCCTATCAGAATACTAGGGCGGTGACATTTTTTTTAAACGTTACAGCACCATGCTGCTTTGCGCCTCGTACAGGTGGTCTTGTTTAATTTTATTTAGTTTAATGTATTGTCTTATTTTATTGATAGTTTTTTTGGTGACCGGTCAGTTCACCAAAAGTTATTTCAAAAACTTTTACTTGATAAGCAACGATTGGCAAATACATTTTTCATTTTATCACTAAAGAACAACAAGTTTACCAAATAATTCACTTTTCAAAATAATTATCCGATAAACTTTTATTTAATAACGTATTATTTGACAAAAAAATCATTTTTTTATTTTATATCTTAGAACAATGTTTGGAATAAAGACATTACACATTGATTGTTTCATTTCATTTCTAAAAAAAGAGAAAATAAATGATTTTCTTTTCTTTATGCACAAATTTAGTGACAGAAATGATTTGCTACAAAACCGACTCCACGTAGTCTTTAATGCCCTACCCCGAGAGTGTAATTTAAGCCCACGTAGGCGCGGAGGGGCGAGGCGGCCCGCGAGCTGAGGAGCAGGTGGCTTTAACGCCTGGTGAGCGTGAAAACCCTCCGCGACGATAAGTTCGCGTGGGACCGCCGGAGTCCCGCAGCGCCGGAGCTGTGACAGAAACCATGCCTGCTGCATGCTTGCATGCTTGCTGCATGCATAGAGTATGCTTGTTTGCATGTTGTGAAAAAACTATGCATTTTCTAAACTTTTAACCTGTAAATTTATTTTGTAGAAACGTGATTTATCCAAATGTATCTAAACATAAAATGAAAAATGTATAAATGATTAAATATCATCTGATGCATTTGATAAAAGAAGTGTTTGCCAAATAAATGTTTGTAAAACGAGTGTTTTAAAAATAAAACATTTGCGGAAAATGTTGTTTGCGGAATAAATATTATACGAAACGTTCGCGTTGGTTGTAAAATGAAATTTTGTCAGTGAAGTTTTGGTGAAACTTATTGAATCAGTTTTTTTTGGTTGTTTTCTTTTTATTTAATTTGTTTTGTCCTGTGCGAGTCCAATAAATACTTTTTAAAACTTTTAAGGGTTCCGTAGAAAATGTGAAAAAAACGGAAGCCTTATAAGAACACTCGTGCGTCTGTCTGTCTGTCACAGCCAATTTGCTCCGAAGCTACTGGACCAAATCAGGTGAAATTTTGTAGGATGGTGTAATCCTATGACCCAAACACAGGTGTGCAATGTATTTTTTTTTTAAATACAGTCATTTTCTGGGGACAAATTAGAAAATTAAAAAAAAGTTTTGCATACCTTACTGTGTCACATATCAAATGACAGGGCTCGTTATGAGAATCTCAAATATATTTTTGTTATTATTGTAAAATAAACAGTTTTGATTTTGTTCATGAAAGAAGACGAAAATTGACCATTCTCCCCCCTGATCTCCGAAACTACAGAGCCTAAAATTTTGAATAAAATACAAAATATAGTTCATTGCTTTTAGATAACAGGAAAGCCTTTAGGAGTTCTATCAATTTAATTGAAAAAAAAGTGGTAAAGACTGGCATTGTACAGAAACCTCTCCACGCGAGTTCAATTCGCACTTGGCCGGTTTTTCTTTTTTACCACCTACATCCAAACGTAACACTCTATAAACTAGTTTATCTTTTAAATAAAAGTAGTGTAGATTGTGTAGAAATATGCATCTTTAAAAGTAACAAAACGTGTAAAATCGACAATCTTGTTTTAAATTCACAGAACGGCTGGCACAATATCAGCCACAGTTTTTAATTAATAACTTTAAGCATTTCCAATGTTCCTGTTGCTAAGTGGTAGGAACACAATAAAAGAAACGTCTTAACTTCAGATGAATTAATTAAACTCGCAATTGGAGAGCTCAGTAAACTGAAATAGCTCACTTCACTTTGGTATATTTTATTATTCCTTTCAATTGTATTTATGCTGGTTCTGTATTACGGGAATTATAATCCAGAAGAATCCAGTTGTAGTTCTAAACGACATTAGCATTTATCCCTGAATGGTAGTTTTTGTCTTTCACATACCTGTCAGAAAAATATGAAAAAGATAAATGTGGTAATGACGCACTACGATTTCAATCGACCTAGTCATAAGATTTGCATTTAATTTTCTTTCTTTTAAAGATTTCTGTTTTGTCGTTCTCCGGTTTACCTCAATAGATTTGCACAATGGCCGATGCAATTTTATTTTTTACCACATTCCACAAATTTCATTTATGTATATTTTTAGCCGTTTTCATTAATATTCTGTTTTCTTTCCCGCCTTTTTTTTGACTGCCTTGTTGGTCTAGTGATCGCGAGCGCGACTGTTGAGCATGAGGTCGTGGGTTCGATTCCCGGGTCGGGCAAAGCGTTTTTGGAATTTTCCAATCACTAATTTAGCAGTAGTAGTTAAAAGTCTTGGTTTGTTCCCGATGGCAATAAAAAACAATAGGCTCGCCCATTCATCATCAGCCTATAATGTTCCCACTGCTGCGACACGGCGTCCTCTCAATGAGAGGGAATGGGCTATAATCCACCACGCGGGCCCAGTGCGGATTGGTAGATGTCACATGTCTTCGAAATGTTGGTTCTAGGACATGCCGGTTTCCTCACGATGTTTTCCTTCACCGTTTTGAGAGCAGTGGTGATGAAATAAATTACACAAAGTAATGCGCCTGTCTAGGTTCGAACCCACGACTTACTGTTCGTAAGTCGGGGCCGCCACCACTGGGCCACCGCTGATCTACTGCCGCTCGCACATTATTGCATCAGATTTTAACATAACTGGCAAAACATGCCTAGTGATATATGAATTTGTGTAGGGTAGGTAGGTATCGCAAGTATAAAACTGAGGAGTTCTAGGCTCACTTCATGTTAAATAGTCGCATTCACATTCGGTTAGACTGGAAGCCAACCCCAACATACCTGGATCAAGGTTCAGCAGATAATGAGGTACTGCAACTAAAAAGTAAAAAATAACTGTAATTTTAACTTCCTGACTGATATTATAAATGCGAAAATAAGTTTGTTGTTGCCTTTTTTTTTTTTTTTTTTAATGTTGACTATTCGTTGTCTGGTGTTCAGAAACAGACATGGATTACCTTTCATTCCAAAAAAGAACTGTTCCCGAGAAATTTATTCTTTGTAAACAAAAAGGTGTTTTTGTGGGGTTATATCCGAACGGATAAAAACCCCTTTTTGTTTAAAGACACGTGGCGCCATCTATTATCATAAGAACCTTATTGTTGTTTTTTTTTATCATTTGTAAACAAAAAGGTGTTTTTGTGGGGTTATATCCGAACGGATAAAAACCCCTTTTTGTTTACAAATGATAAAAAAAAACAACAATAAGGTTCTTATGATAATAGATGGCGCCACGTGTCTTTCGAATCATGATTGAGTTATATTAAATATTACAAGCAGAGTACAACCCGAATTAATTGTAAATTAACGCGAGCGAAACCGCGCGCAAGAGCTAGTTTAGGAATATATGTTCAGAAACACGCAATATGAGTGACTTGATTGAATGTAACAGGAAAAGAGGAACGGTAAGCATTTAAGTGGCGGATATTTCGCTTGAATAACTGGAAATTACGAAATCTTTTAATAGCGTAAACCATTGATTTTAGGTAGATTTCGTCAGAAAAAATCTACCTATTGGTCTCGCACCTAAAGTCGAGTTTTCTGAAAATTTCACCATAGGGGGGTCTAGTTATGACCCCTAGAGCCCAAATAAACCGCTGGTTAAAAAGTTTATTTAAATATATATGTATACGTATATGTATGTGGGGCGCCTAGCAAAATTTAGCCTCACTCTACAGGTCGCAATTATGCACCGATTGCTTTCAAACTTGGCACAAAAATCTGAAAAGTCAAAACTTAGGTTAAGTTCGTGAATGGGCGGAATTCGTCCATGGTCCATCATTCAAATTAAGAATACGGTCAATTTTAAATTTAAACATTTTTGATGCAACCCCTAACTTGGGGAGGGGGTACAAATTTTAAAATTAAAAAAAAAAAAAATTATGTCTCCGAAACGGTAAACATTTTACAGTCAAAATTTTTTTTTTTTGAAAGCAAATTGTTTATTCTACAATTTTTACTGCTAAAGTATTCGAAATAAAAAATAATAACTGAAAAATTAAGGACGTTTCCATGCTAAACTCTTATGGGAGGATTTTAAAATTTATGATAACGACGATAAGACGTTTAATTGTCAACAAAGTCGTTGCTACGACGACCAAGTCTTTTGGCATCTGACGGATTCATTAAGAGGTACTGCAAACAAAAACAATAAATACTGTCAAAAAATCGGCCAGCGCACTTGTGGCTAGCTATATATAGCCTCTGAATTTCCAGAATAAATATGAGTGGAACCTTCTTCGAAATCTACCTTCTCCTGCGGCTTGCCGAAGGGATTTTTATCTACTATACTACGAGTATTCATATTATAAAGAGGAAAGATTAGATTTTTTTATATGTTTGTTTGTTATGATTTAACTCTAAAACTACTCGAACGATTTTAAAATTCTTTCACCATTAGAAAGCCACGTCTTTACTGAGTAACATGGGCTATATTTTATCCCCGTACTCCCATGGAAACGAGAACTACGCAGGTGAAAACCGCGTGACGTCCGCTGGTATGTTATATTGTTGTAAGTGCTAGTGTACACCAAACCGCACTGGCCCGCGTGATGGTTACTGCTTACTACCCATTCCCTCTTAGAGAAGAGGCCTTTGAAAGTTTTTTAGCCAAATTTGTTAAAGGAGAAATGGTACTGGCAATAAGCGTCCAAACTGTTACCATGAATTCATATGTAATATAAATTCAGCACATGATTCTGGACACCCAGCACATTGTTTTACTAAACATAACATTTAGTAATCTTCAAAGAGGCAGAAGTATATTCTAAAGGGTGTGAAAAACCTCTTAACGAATCCGAAAGGCACTTGTTTTCCCCGTCATGGCGATATTTTTTTTGTTTTACACCATACCTTAAACCATATATATCTTCTAGTTACGGAGATATTGGGGGTCAAAGTTCCAACTTTTTGATTAGTTTTTTTTAGTACAAGTATTTAATGTAAGATTTTACTTTAAACACTTCCACGACCCCCGTACTATTCAATTCATCATCAGCACAATGTTTTGAGTGCGTTACATTGAGTTCTACCACAAAACTGATTTTTCACCCCAAAAAACAAAAAACCGTTTCCCAGCAATATTTTTTGCATAGAGTTACTTAGTTTGATGTACAGAATGCTTGGTTGACGGCTTCGTGATGAGGTTGTTTACACCCCGTGTATTACATCAGCATTTTATCATCATCATCATCATCATCATCATCATCATTCTCCCGCCCTTATCCCAATGGGGGTTATCGCGCATGAATTCGCCGCTAGAGGCGTTCGTGTAGAATAAGGTCTTCCGAAATGTCAGATGTCATACAGTGTTCGCACGTTGAATGTTTTTTTATTACTTATTTATACTAATACCTACTCACGATTGTGTTCTAGACTGAGCCATTCCTAATGAATTATGACTTGAAGAAAAACTAGATTATTTGTTAGTACTTGGAGGTAAAATGATTTTTAATTGTTTCATGCTTGCTAATTTAAGGGAGAATATTGTAAATATGTATCTTATAAAAAGTTTATTTTATTACGTATAACAACATAGTGATGTTGTTATACGTAATAAAATAAACTTTTTATGACGTTATTGGTCGTATAAAGTATAAAATAGAATTATTGACAAGACCTTACTCGACAGTGGCGCCATCTGTTGAGCTCACAAACGATAGCCTCATTCATTGGGGGTCGGCGTAGGATGTCTTCTACTTCCATACTTCTCTATTACTCGTCATCTCATCAGACACCTCCTTTCTTGCCATAACGTCCTTTACACAGTCCATCCATCGTTTCTTTGGTCTTCCTCTACGCTAATACCCATCCACACCTGCATTTGACATTGCTTGCATGACAATTCAACACCAAAAACAGACAGACAAATGATTTTTATAATAATTATCAACATACGTTCTTGCCATACGGTAATGAATTCCGTCAGGTTGTTAATCGTAATTGTAGCTAAATATTGATAACCAAACTAATTGTTGTTGCATTACCGATACAAAAGAATGCATAAATAATTAAACACGCGAATGCGTAATGCAAATTAGTTCTTACGTAATAACTTCTTGATACTTAGTGATAGCCTAGTGGTGTGAGCGTCGGACTGCCAAGTCATAGATCTCGAGTTCGAACTCAAGGCACGCACCTCTGGGAAGAGGTCCGCAAGCCGATGCCTGCCGGGTCTGTGGGACTGTTAGAAAGAGATACCGTGGCCCGAAACACAAAGGGCGATGAAAGAACATGGATGGGTTTTAGTCCGTAAAAGTCCGACACTCCATCCTGGTCCGCCCAGAGCGGGAGGAGTCATTTGATGATATACCATCCGAAAAAATAGAAAGGCACGCACCTCTGGTTTTTCGGATTCATGTGCGTATTGTATAATTATCACTTGCTTCGGTGAAGGAAAACATCGTGAGGAAACCAGCATGCTTGAGAGATATTTCTCGACGGCATGTTAAGCCAAGTCAGAGAGAACCCATGGGTGGTTTAAAAACTCTGACACCAGGTTAGGCACTAACCACACGATAAAGAAGAAGAAGTACTTACTTACAAAGCTGCAGAAAATTTTTATTTACTGACCACGGATTTAACTAGATAACTCAATCAAGCGTGCCATTTTTTGACCGCCTACTATGACGCCATAAGTAGTATTTCGTTTTTTTTATACAAACAAGTTACTATACAAATTAGCATAGTTTTTGCTTTTAAATGTCTAAAATTAAGTTCTTGGGTTGTGACGTTGTTGTTTTAAACAAATTAGCCGGCTGCTACAGTAACTTCGTTAAGCATACAATGCTTAAGTCGGGCACGCGAAGTAAGTGCTCTTGCGTTATCTAGATATATTAACTTATCTATGAGTATATCTGTGTTACTGACTTTAATTTGCTGCAAGTTATTAAGTAGGCTAACCTGAGTTTTCAGTAAAAAAAAATGTTTTACGGGGGAATCATTAAAACCTAAGGGTTAGCCAACATAATAGCTAGCGGCAAACAAACTGTCAAAGAACTGTACTTTATTTATTGCATGAATCCTTTTCACCGGTGTTCTGACAACTTAATTATAGTTCCAATAAACGTCCGGTAATAATTCAATTCATCAGTTTACTTGAATCAAGCTATTTTGTTAGTCGAGTAAGTTTGTGCGTGATCGTTTGTCTGATTCTTGGTTACTTTTTACTTGATTGTATTTTAATTATCAAACGCATCTCGCCATCAGAGTTATATACAATTGAATTTTGTTTTTGGGAATAAAACTCGTAAAAAAGTCATCAGATTATTTCAGTTAATCAGTGATGGTGATTTATGTTTAGTTAACATGGAAAAATCAGAGACAATAGATCGGGTGAGGTTTACAATAAATGGGAGAAAGTACAACGGTAAAGCGTTTTTATTTATTTTTAAAATTTGATTACCTTTTTTTGTGACTTACTGCAACATAAGTTTAAAAATACGTTAACGTATTTTGAACAGTTAAAAATCCGTTGCTGTTCAAAAATTCTGATCATTCCGAATATTTGCTTTTAGTTTTTTTTGATAAACATTTATTTTTGTTGACATTTTCAGCGGGTGGCGAGTTCACTTCAGACCTGACATTAAACGAGTACATCCGTCGGTATGCAGAGCTCCGCGGCACTAAGTACATGTGTCGTGAGGGTGGCTGTGGAGCGTGCGTGGTCAATGTTCGAGCGCACACCCCAGGCACAAAGGAGATCACCACCTTCTCTGTTAATTCTGTAAGAAGGGTTTTTAATTGTATAAGATTATCAGGCTTTCTTTAGAATTGTTTTGCAAGGAAGGCTTAATCTTCTCGGTGCCTCAATTAAGGTGGTCTATGTGCAATTGAGCAACCTATTTCTCTTATGATAAAGCGATAATTATGTTTTCCGTCGGAATCCCAAAATATACCTACACATCAAGGTCACTATATTTAAATAACTCATACTATTCCATTCAAGTGCCTTGTAGCCATCATGTCCTGCGACGGCTGGGACATCACAACTATTGAAGGCATCGGTAACAGGAAGATCGGTTACAACATCATACAGAAACGGCTCAATCATTTTTTCGGATCACAATGTGGCTACTGCAGCCCGGGCTTCGTGATGAGCATGTACAGGTAATTGAATTAGCTGAAAATCATCTGTCGGTTAGCTGATGGGGCAGACATCTAATGCACTTAACCGGACGCGGTTTTTAACCGCATCAATGTTAGTGTGTGTTCGATGTTTTTTGCAACAGATTTTTTATAAACTATAAAACAATATCATGTGTAGCTAAACAACAGTACTCGTTCGGTTTGTTTAGTAAAAAATCGTTTCACATTTTGCTGGTAAAATAAAGTATGCACAAATTCCACCTTTTTTTTCAAACTTTATGTAATTATATTTTATCCTGATGACAGTAAACCATATTCCAATATTTATTCTAGTCTCGTACAGAGCAGTGACCATCATCTTACAGAAGCAGAAATAGAAAACTCTTTGGGCAGCAACCTATGTAGATGTACCGGCTACCGTCCCATTCTAGAAGCATTCAAATCTTTAGCCGTCGACCCAGACGCGAATACATTAAACAAGATAAAGGATATAGAAGATATATCCGAGCAAATATGTCCGAAATCCGGTAAAACGTGTGGCGGCTCTTGTGGGATCAATGAGGACTGGTGTTTAGTAAATATGGATCATTTAAGTGCTCCAGATTTGCCTAAGAAAATATCTCTCGCCGATGGAAGACTGTGGGTAACTGTTGGGGATGTAAGATCAATATTTACTGCTTTAGACGACGTCGGCTATGATTCTTACATGTTGGTCGCTGGTAATACTGCAAAAGGTAATTTAAGATCATTTAACTATGGGACTAATTATTATGAAGTTTTTGCAACACTTTTGCCATGTTACAAAATATTTAAAGACAAATCAATTTTTAAAATATTTTATAAAAAATCTGTGCGGTTTAAGACAGTTATTATGTAATGTCCTAACAAAGCCTATATGACATTCCAGGAGTTCGTCCAATACTATTTTACCCGAAGTTGTTAATAGACATCAGCGATGTGAAGGAGCTGTCCACGCATTACTTGGACATCAACTTGGTCCTCGGAGCCAACATGACGCTGACTGATACCATGCACTTATTCAAAGAATTGTGTGTATCTAATGAGGACTTCTGGTATTTAGGTTTACTTTACGACCACATGGAACGAGTGGCTCATATACCTGTGAGAAATGTAAGTGTGCTAATTGGTTTTAATGTTTTACCAAGTTTTTCATTTACCAGACATTTCAGCATTCAAATATAAATTAAATTAAACCATCATCATCATTTCAGCCGAAAGACGTCCACTGCTGGACATAGGCCTCCCCCAAGTGTCGCCACATTGACCCGTCCCGTGCGACTCGCATCCAGCGGATTCCCGCAACCTTCACCAGGTCATCGGTCCACCTAGTGGGAGGCCTTCTAACGCAACGTCTTCCGGTTCGCGGTCGCCACTCCAGAACTTTTCGGCCCCATCGGCCATCCGTTCTGCGAGTAATGTGCCCTGCCCACTGCCACTTAAGTTTGGCAATTCTTCGGGCTACTTCGGTGACCCTGGTTCTCTTGCGGATGTCTTCATTTCTGATTCGATCACGCAAGGAAACTCCGAGCATAGCCCTCTCCATTGCCCTTTGGGTGACTTTAAGCCTTCTGATGAGGCCCATTGTGAGCGACCACGTTTCGGTCCCGTATGTAATCACTGGCAACACACACTGGTCATAGACTTTCGTCTCGAGACACTGTGGTAAGTTGGACGAGAAGATACCGCGCAACTTCCCGAACGCTGCCCAGCCGAGTCGGATTCGACGATTGACCTCTTTCTCGAAGTTAGACCTACCTAACTGGACCGTTTTCCCAGGTACACATAATCGTCTACAACTTCGAGTGTAGAGTCTCCGATCTTGATAGGAATGGGTGTGCCATGGGCATTCAACATGACTTTGGTTTCGTCCATGTTCATTTTAAGACCAACTCTTCCGGAAACTCTACTGAGGTCATCGAGCATTGTACTGAGGTCCTCCATGGTTTCAGCCATGACCACTATATCGTCGGCAAACCGAAGGTGGGTGATGTACTCGCCATTGACGTTAATGCCTAGCCCTCTCCAGTCCAGAACCTTGAAGACATCCTCCAGTGCAGCGGTGAACAGTTTCGGAGATATGACGTCTCCCTGTCTCACACCTCGCTGCAGGAGGATAGGTTCCGAGGCTTGGTCCTGAAGTCGGACTGACATGGTGGCGTTTTTGTACAAACACTTCAACACCTCGATGTACCGATAGTCGATTTGGCACCGTTGGAGAGACTGCAGTACAGCCCAGGTCTCGATCAAATCGAAGGCTTTCTCGTAGTCCACAAACGCTAAACAGAAGCGTAGGTTATACTCTTCGGTCTTCTGTATAACCTGCCGCAGCGTATGTATGTGGTCCACGGTGCTAAAGCCTTTCCGGAAACCGGCTTGTTCGAGAGGCTGGAAATCGTCAAACCTGCGCGCGAGACGATTCGTGATGACTCTTGAAAACAACTTGTAGACATGGCTTAGAAGTGAGATGGGCCTATAATTCTTCAACCGGGCATTGTCGCCCTTCTTGAAGAAGAGTACCACCACACCCCTGCACCATGCCTGTGGCGTTTTTCCCTCAAGTATGACGGAATTAAACAGCTTCTGAAAGGCCTTAAGTACCGGTTTTCCACCCGCCCTCAGGAGTTCGGCCGTAATTCCGTCATCACCCGGTGCCTTGTTGTTTTTGAGCTGCTTTAGAGCCATCCTAATCTCGTACAGGCTGACGTCCGGGATGTCTTCGGTATAGTGTCGGGTCAGTCTAGCTCTTGGGTCGTTTGCTAGATCTACGACGGGTTGACTGGTTGACGTGTACAACTGTCCATAGAAGCTCTCGATCTCCCTCATTAGCTCCGGTTTGGCGGATAAGATCCTACCATCGTCGGTCTTCAGTTTCGTGAGCTGGCTTTGCCCAATAGCCAGATCTCTTGCAAATACCGAAATTAAACCATTTCCACATTTCTATTTTTATTTTTCAGTTTTAGTGTCATAATCGGGTAAAAAAAATTGCGGAAGTTGGGCCGGCCAGGCTTTATACAAAAATCTTCCAAGCCCGTTTCTGTTCGTTTTTTTTAATTCTCCTTTTTTTGTTTTCAGATTGGAACTCTAGCTGGTAATTTGGCTCTGAAAAATTCAGACCCAAGTTTTCAATCAGATATATTTCTTTTATTGGACTGTGTCGGTGCTACTGTTACTCTAGGTATGTCTACATGGATATAAAAAAAAATGTCAAAATGACGTGCACAGTACAAAACTTTTCCCGGTGAAAGCGATGCGGATAACTTTTTTGACGCCCTTTTAGTATCTTGAGTAGTATGAGTTTGATTCGTGGACCTATTTTTATTATTTACTAGCTGACCCGGCGGACTTCGTACCGCCTAACAGTCAATTCTTTCATTTTCTTTTTTTTTCTTTCCCTAAGAACCATCCTCGTACTTCCAGGACTATTATAAAAAAGAATTAGCGAAATCGGTTCAGCTGCTCTCGAGATTTGCGCTTAGCAACACATTCAGCGATTCATTTTTATATATATTACTCTTTAGATGTAAAAATCAATATGATTATATGTTACTTTTTTTACAAAACAAAATATATTTTTTTCTAGTTGATCGCGAGATGAGAAAGACGGAGATGAAATTACCTGAATTTTTAGTAACGAATCTTAGAGGAAAAATAATGACACAGATTAAACTACGTCCACTCTCGCGACACTATGAATTAGTTACGTATAAGGTGGGTGACAGACATGTATGTGGCGGAACGCTTTTTTAAGTTATCTTTCATGCATGGTTTTGTTTACATTTGAATTATTTTATGTGTAACCATGCTTGAGCAAGTAAATATATCTTAATGATTGTAAAAAGTTGCTTGCAAATTCTTAGAATCTAATTTTATTTTAAACCGACTTCAAAAAGGAGGAGGTTCTCAATTCGATAAGTATTTTTTTTAATTTTTCTTATTCTGTGTTTGAGTTTTGATCGATTTTTAGTGTCTGAACAAATTTTTTAATCACTAATTTATGAACATAGGAATGTCTCAGTAATATTGAGTTCAGACTCTTTGGTTTCAAATATAAAATTGTTTAGAATACCTACTAATAACATCATGTAGCAACATATTAAAATAAGACTCATGTTTTATATCTGAAGCAAAAACGTTTATAATGAAAAAAAAAATTATACAAGAATATTGCTTCTAGATTACACCGAGGGAACAAAATGCTCAGGCATATGTAAATTCAGGCTTTCTTCTGAAATTCAACCCTCATACACATCTTATAGAGGAAGCATCCATTGTGTACGGTAATATAAACCCATCATTTACCCACGCTTATGATATGGAGAAGTTTCTGATTGGTCGTGATATATTCAACAATCATACGTTACAATTGGCTCTGCACGTCTTGGAGAAAGAAATTAAGCCTGATGTTCGACCACCATATCCACCGCCGTTTGCTCGGAAAAAAATTGCATTGGGTTTGTTCTACAAGGTCAGTTTATCTACTAGTTACTACGCAACAGCTTAATGTGCAACAAGTCTTAAATGTTCTGATGTTAGAAAATTCATTAATATGGTTTTGTGGCTTGATTTTTTCTTCTAAATACTGTACCTCTTTGGTGTGATAGACTAAAGAATAAATAATTATTGAATAGTAAGTTTCTTCACAGTGTATTATCAAACTTTGTCCAAAAGACATACTGAATCCCATCTATAAGTCTGGAGCTACCACACCGAGTGACGACAGACCACCCGTCAGTCGTAGCTACCAAGAATATGACACAGACCAGAAAGACTTCCCTATAACACAGCCGCTGTTGAAGAAAGAAGGAATGATTCAATGTGCGGGTGAAGCTGTCTACAGTGATGACACACCGGCGATTAAAGATGAAGTGTTTGCTGCACTAGTGCTCTCCACTGTAGCTAAAGCAGAAATAGAAAGCATTGATAGTTCTGAGGTTTTGGTAAATACACTAACTATTTCGTTTTGATGTTTTGTTTTGCATCGTGGGTGTGAAAACTAAATATTTTCGTCTATATTTATAAATGTTTCAGAAAGTTGACGGTGTCTTAGCTGTGTTGACTTCCGTGGACATCCCAGGTGTAAACAGTATAAATCGAGCAGATTTCATGGTCATGTTTGAGAATGAGGAACTATTGGCTAGCAATAAAATACTATATTATAATCAGCCAGTGGCTATTGTCGTTGCTGTTACTCAAGTATTAGCGGACAAGATGGCGTATTTAGTGAAAGTAAATTATAAGACTGTTCCGAATAAGCCTATTGTTTTTACCATTGAAGATGCAATACACGCACCAAAAGAGGAAAATAGGCTTTACCCTTACCCAGGTATCGTACCAACAGATAGAGGAGCTAATATAAGAAAAGTTATCAATGGAACTTTTATTAGTCCTCGTCAGTATCACAATATGATGGAACTGCATACAACTCTTACTAAGCCTGTTGATGAAGGATTAGAAGTTATATCATCAACTCAGTTTATGGACGTAACTCAAGCATCAATCGCACAGCTTCTGAAAATACCGGAGAGTTTGTAAGAAATCGAAATTATTGATATTAAATATTAATCAATTACTTGAACAGAAGTACATTTGTACTATAAACATGGTCTTTTTTTCAGAATTATAGTGAAAACAAGAAGATGTGGAGGTGGTTTTGGTTCTAAAATCAGCCGGCACAATTATGTAGCGTGCGCAACGGCATTAGTTGCATATAAACTCAATAAGCCATGTAGGATGGCTATGCCAATGCACAGCATTACACGAGCAACTGGAAAAAGACCAAACACCAGACTTAATTACGAGGTATGAAATGTATAATACTAATTGGACTAAATATAATTTTCTTAAATGTTTTTCTGAACTGATATTTTATTAAACTTATTTTACATTAGGTTGGGGTAGACGACAGAGGTGAAATACAATATATGGACGCCGTATTTTATGTTAACGATGGCATTTCCCGTAATGAAAATGAAAATACCTATGCTACAGATTCCTTGAAAAACTGTTATAATTCCAGCAGATGGAAATGTGATTCTTTTGGCGTTATTACAGATGCTCCTTCGAACGTATTTATGAGGGCCCCAGGTAAGTCGAGAAATAATTAAAATAAGTTTTACTGAGCAAAGGTGGGAACGACATAAGGTATTAATTACGTGGTGTTTACTTTTTTCAGGCGGCTTAGAGGGAATTTCAGGAATAGAGCACATAATGGACCATATAGCTGAAGAACTAAACAGAGACCCGGTAGACGTTCGTATGGCCAACTATCGGCGAGAAGACAATGATTTACCAACCTTAGTGCCGATGTTTCTAGAGAGAATAAACTTTAAAGAGCGACAGAAGCGCATAAAAGAGTTTAATCATCAGAATAGATGGAAGAAACGCGGAATAAAGCTGAACAATATGGCCTTTCCAACAAAATACCTTGGTAATTATGGAGCTCTTGTGTCTGTGTACCATGGTGATGGAAGTGTGGTCATAAATATTGGTGGTATTGAGATCGGACAAGGAATATTCACTAAAATGGCCCAAGTGGCAGCTTACGAACTCAATGTCCCTGTTGAGACTGTGTCTGTCATACCCAGTCTTAACTTTGCAACTCCAAATTCTTTTGCGACAGCTTCCAGTATAACTAGTGAATGTTGTGCCTATTGTGTGATCAGATGTTGTGACCAGATCAAAGCAAGACTGGCGCCTTTTAGAGCAGCTATGCCGACTGCTTCGTGGCGAGAAATCGTATTTGAAGCTGACAGTCAGGGGGTATTGTTACAAGCCAATTATTTGACGAGTCCGAATGATCCAAGATTGGTGAATTACTCGATATTTGGTATAGCTGTAACCGAGGTTGAGGTAGACATTTTAACTGGTAGTAAATGGATTGTTCGAACAGATATATTTGAAGACGCTGGTCGTACCTTGAATCCAGCTATAGATGTGGGCCAGGTAAGATATATTTCGATGTTGGTTTCTTGAATATTCCTAACGAATAAGAATATCTTGATGTGAAAAGCTACATTTTATTTAATTTTTGAAGGTGGAAGGAGCATTTATAATGGCTGCATCTTTGTGGATGATGGAAAACACAGTTTACAACGAGCATACTGGAGAGTTGTTTAGTGATCGAACTTGGACTTACAAAATAATAGGGGCAAAAGATATACCGTACGATTTTCGTGTTTATTTGAGAAGAAAACGACCGAACCCTGTTGGTATTTTGGGATCTAAAGGTAGAATATTATTGTGACATACTTTTTGGTCGTTGATTTTTTTTAAACTTTAGTACTGACTCTATTTGTTTGATTTCTTTCTTTCTTATATAGCTACTGGTGAACCTCCATGTTGCCTGGGTTATGTTGTAGTCGAGTCGTTGAGAGATGCCATAGAAGCCTCTCGAAAAGACAGTGGGCACGATACAAGTTATCTTTGTTTGAGTAAGTAACTTATTATTATTTTTTCTAATCAGCTAATTACTGTCCATTTTGTGCTTGTAAATTCATGGTATGACTTGGATGATGGACTCTCGATTTTATCATTGCTAACTATTCCCAAACCAAAGAATGTATAGTCCTTGTAATAAATAATATTGTTGCAGAGGTTCCAGTTAATCTTGAAAGTATTGTTGAAGCAGCTGACGTAAGAATAGAAGAATTTGTCCTATATTGAGAAGATTAATTGAGTGCTACGTTAGACTGATATTATGTTCGGTAGTTATAACTTCTCTGTTTTTTTGTGTATTAGGGTTCCGTACCTCAAAAGGTAAAAAAAGAAATCCTTATAAGATCACTGTCTTGTCCGTCAGTCTGTCCGTGTGTCACCACCGATTTTGTGAGGAATGGGTGGACCTAGCTAGTTGAAATTTAAACCAGATAGTGAGGTCTATAGTCCCTATTAGGTGAATAAAATCAAGGTCCTGAGTCAATACGATAAAAAGATATGGGCAAATTTAGACTTTCGGGAAAACTTGTAAGTACCAAAATTTTTAATTTTTCGGAATTTTATTTATTTATTTAAACTTCATGTACAATAGTGGTATATAGGCGGACTTAATGCCACAAGGCATTCTCTACCACTCAACCTTTGGGTTAATTAGGAAAACATAGTGATAGGGTACAAAGTAATGTCTAAAAAAACTTTTTGCCAACGAGAGTTTAGATTTAGATTGATAATCATACACACATGGAGATTAAAAAAAAAAATTAAAAAAAAAACCCTTTACTTGTGCTGTAAGACCTTGATTTAACCAAAATTGACAATTCTAGGTCAACCGGAAGTACCCCGTTTTTGGTTTGAAAACCTATATGGTAGTTCAAAGGGTATGGTAGGTTCAGTAAAGGTCAACACCTTTGTGAATGTCTTACAGTAGTAAGTATGTAGTATAATAACAAAATACCTACAAGATTATACGGAACCCTCGGTGCGCGAGTCCAACTCGCACTTGGACGGTTTTTTGGTTTGTTTTCAAGGCTAGTTTTAAGTCTCAATAAGTTAATTAGCGTCTAAGTTAATATTCTTTTGTTAATTATTGTTTTACATTACATATACCTACTTTTGACAACATTGTTGGTATAGTGGTCGCAAGCGCGGCTGCTGAGGTCCTGGATTCGATTCCCAGGTTGGGCAGCCACGGAGTCTGGATTTGTGCCCGTTTGATGGCAATAGGCTCGCCACCTAGGACTTGGGGCTTAAACATAACTGGTGAAATGTGGGAGTACTAATGAGCACACCTTTGACTAACCCTTCTTGGATTCCCTAATACGATTATGAGTGAAATGATTCTCGTTGTCGGTCGTAAATCCATTGCTTGTACTACCTACTAGTTATTTGATTATGTGGCCGGGCTCGGCGCCGGGGCGGACATAACCGGGTTTATTGCTTACTTAAATAACAACCGTACTAAGTAACCCCTTGTCTATCATGTTTTATTTACGTTCATTTCTCACTCATAAAGTAATATAGTGTAGGTTTTTTATGTTTGTTTATTTTATTGTTACGGAGTTTTATTTGTATAATTTGTGTAGCATTCTTGTTATCTTAACCGGTGGCGGTGGTCTTTAGAAATATGATTTAAACTAAACTAAAGTAGGCTTCTAACTCAAAATAACCTATTCATTATTTACTTATTGATAGCTATCAAAACAGAACATCAATAAAATTACTCTCCAGAATTAACTTCGTGCATCAATTTGTAAATAAATAATTATTTTATACCTAATACTTTTGCGTAAATTCTTTACCCTCTATGGAACCTGTCAAATATTTCCACCGTCTCACGATTAGCAGTTTTCTACTTTTCTAACAAGAATTTAAAGTTTATAATCCAATGTCAGGGAGATTACGCATTCCGTTTATTAAAGAATATCTCGCTACTTTGTCCGGGAAGGGTCAACGGCCGCCACCGGCAGGTGTCACCCACACCGGATCATTATGTCATGAATCGTGCAATTCCTTTCAAAATTAATAAAAATATATATTTTTCTGGTTTTTCATTTATTTCTTGGTACTGTCGAAAGTGTCGCTTATTAAATAAACGTTTCTGCTGGCGACTTACCTATTCGATAATTTATTATTTAAACTAGTAATATATCATCCAATGATATTCAAATAAACATACTTATATGTTGTGAGCGCGCAATCGTGAAGACTAAAAAACTTGGGAATTGGCTCGTTTTGCCTTTATTCTAGAGCAGCGGTGGCCCAGTGGTGGCGGCCCCGACTTACGAACAGTAAGTCGTGAGTTCGAACCTAGACAGGCGCATTACTTTGTGTAATTTATTTCATCACCACTGCTCTCAAAACGGTGAAGGAAAACATCGTGAGCACCGGCATGTCCTAGAACCAAAATTTCGAAGACATGTGACATCTACCAATACGCACTGGGCCCGCGTGGTGGATTATAGCCCATTCCCTCTCATTGAGAGGAGGCCGTGTCCCAGCAGTGGGAACATTATCGGCTGATGATGATGATGATGATGATGCCTTTATTCTGCGTCACTGCGTGTATGTGAGCTGGCTCTGCCCCGCGGAACACTTTTCTCGGTGGTTTTGTAGGTGTATAAGATATCTGTTTATTAGAATATCATTGATGTCATCACAATAATTTTATAACGTATGACTCCATTACTCAATTACCTTGCCACGGAATGGAATGGGAGGAAATTTTTGTAACGAAATTTTATAAAGCATTTCTTCTTCAATCGTTCCCTCATTACTGAGGATCGTGGTCACTAGATCCCTTTAAACGGACAATCTGCCTCTATCGACTCCGGTCCAGAGCTACCATCACCGTCTGCTGAAAGTTGCTTGAGGACATACCTAGCTTATTTTACTTGGTTGGACCATCGTTTTGGCGATCGACCTCGTGATCTGTTCCTTTCGGTATTGCCAACAATGACCAGCTTTTCAAGGCTGCTATCTCCCCTTCGCATAATGTGGTCGAAATAGGTCAAAATACGCTGTAGGCATGTTACAAAGTATAATAAACTTAATATCAATTGTGTAACGCACAAACTAGAATTCCCGAGAATGCACGAGAATTCCCCGAATTACACGCAAATAGTTTTCGGGCTTGTTTCTGGTTTAGTAATATAAGTTTGGCTTATGGCAACCTACACAACTTACATAAATGCTAACACAAACTCGAAGCGAAAACTGTCAATATTAATATAACCCAGTAACCGAAGTAACACTAGTTTATAGAGATGGATCAAGTCATCGTGACGGGTGTATCGTGGCTTAAATAGCGTAGTGTTTGATTGAAGATGACATCCAAGACAATAGTGTTAGGTATCATTTTGCATCAAAGCCCAGAGGGTGAGAGTTCGACCTGGGAGCCAGCGTAGCGGAAAATAGCCTGCGCGGTATACCGAGGAGCCAATGCCGACGGCTACGGACTTGTCTCGATTACGTGCTATATTTATGATAGGCGGCGAGACGGGAATATTCATTTCATGGTGTTTATGTTGTATGGTTAAGTGTTAAATGGATACCTACGCGCCGTTTTAATTACATATTTGCTGTCATAAATTAGCCTGATCATAATTATAATTATGATATTTTAGTGATATTGATAATTTAATGGACTGATAACATTTCTAATGTAATTTTGCAGTACCTACTTTAATTTTAAATAATTATGTACTTTGTATTGTATTTTATATTGGGATTTGATGCCTTTTTGAATAGATCTAAATAATTTTGATCTTTAATAATAATGCTAGTGTAAAGTGAACCTATATTTAGTGTCCGACCGAAACTAGTTTTAATAACCGAGAAAGAAACATGATTTCGATTTTTGTATCAGTTTCGGCAGAAACCGAAACTTTACAGAAACATCAATTTAGCACCGAAATTCAAGCTGAAAGTTCGGTACACTACCTACAGTTTTTCTGTATTTGAAAACTTGACAAAATGGTGACGTTTTATGTGTCTAAACTTAATTACATAAATTGTAATTCAATATAGTTAAGACCAACTTACTAATACTAAAACTAATAAAACCGCTTTTCTCCAGAAACTCGAGCAAGAAAATCAATTTCGTTCACTTACACTGCGTCACTAACGCCTCGAAGAAAATTAGTACAAATGGACTCAATAAACTGAAACAAATAAATACGTTTCCCAGCCGTTGGTCATTTGTTCAGGACGTGCGTACGAGCATATCTATCTAGATAGGCTGGATTGCCAATTTGTTTCGTGTCACCTTTATTATGTTAGAATTTTAGCGCAGTAGTCTCATCTTGTGCAAAACGAAGTGAAGACCTGCTGAACTGAAAAGCTAATGCAACTGGCATCTGATAGTAGCTTCTTTCCGAGGTTTCGCTAGCCTTATTAGTCGAAAATTATCCCACGCAACAGAGCATCGTACGGAACAGTGTGACAAATAATCCTGACAACGACAGCAACAAAGCTCGACTCTCCAGTCTTAGCAGCGAACTTCGCGCGCTGGCACTCCAGCGCGAGAAGATCGAGACAAGGCTGAAAGACATGAACTCTCTCGGGACGGGAAAGGAAGCGGAATCTGGTGGTTCTGGTTTCATCTCTGTGGACGAAGTACGCATGCTGAAAACCAAGCGCGGAAAGATCCGTAACAGAGAGAGAGAACTCAACAACCGTTTGCGCAAAATCCGCGAAGGCAATAGCCAGCGCGAAGCACAAACGGTTAGTTGTAAGGGAGTACGCGACCGGCTACAGACACGCGAAGGGGAAACCCAGCGCGAAAAGCAGTCGGACGCGGAAACATGCGGGCAGGGAACAGTACGCGAAGGGGAAACCCAGCGCGAGAAGTCACTGCCCGCAACAGGACCATCCGGAGGAACCGACCGGAACCGCGACGAGACGACCGAAGACCGACACCGAACCAGACAGAAGCGAGGCAAGCGGTCTGGGTTCCTACGCCGGGTGTCCCTGGCACAAAGCACTGTGCCAAGCCCCTCAGAACCGCAACCCGGCCCAAGTGGACAGGGAGCGGCGAAGAGGGAGCGCCCGGACGACACGGCTTCACCAAGTACGCTCCAGGGGGACGCCAAGCGTGTTAGAACCCAGGCCGCTCAAGGGGAGCAGAGAACCTACGCGCGGGCCACTAAGGATATCCCTGCGCGACTCGCCGTAGCGATCTGCCTCTCGCCTCCGTCCCGTGATATGACGACTGACGAGGGCGAGCATATCAAGCTCAGCCTCGAGGACCTTATTGTGGAAACGTGTCGAACCAACCCCTCCAAAGTCCCGGCCTTCCGTGGTTACCCAAGGGTAGCGGATGGCACGGTTCATATGTGGTGCGAGGACGACAACGCCCTGACTTGGCTGACCCAGAACGTGCCTAAAATAAGACTGCCGAACACTGACGCGACACTGACAGTTATGAAACAGTCCGACGTACCGACTCGGGTTCGAGCGGCGCTCTTCGTACCCAGGTACAATGGGGACATAGCGCTGCTCCAGACGGTTCTGACCTGCCAGAACCCCTGGTACGACATCGGCAGGTGGTCCCTGTACAGGGCGACATCGGTCGGTGGTGATAACTACGGGAGTTATCTAACCCTAGGTATCCCACCGGACGAGGTCGAAAAGGTCTTGGGGAGGGAGCGACGGATATCGTACCTACTTGGGTCGATATACGTGCGTTTCTTCCCCAACACCCATCCCTCCGACACCAAGACTGACACTGAACGGACGAAACCGGCTCCGACTGAACTTGACCTGACGATGACGCAACTGGAGGAGGAGATGGCCAAAACGGCGATGGCTGATGCTGACGCTGTGAGGATGCCAACCTCACCACCAGGGTGGACGGAGCAGCTGCTCTCATCATCACCGGCACTCAGCGAAGTCCAGCATGGGCTGGAAGAGGGGGGGGAATCATCCGATGGATCAATCTCCTCCTAATTCCACCCCACTGCCGCCCCCATCCCGTCCCGTAAATATCATCCAGACCAACCTCCAGCATAGCCAGACGGCTACTGCCTGCCTGCGCAGGGCACTGGAGATGGAACCTCGAACCATTGCACTCATCCAAGAGCCGTGGATCCGAAATAACAGAATATGCGGCCTTGGTAACATTGGAGGTAAGCTGATCCTCGACACACAAGGCACAGATAAACCACGAACCTGTGCCTACATACCCAAGGATGTACCCACCACCACACTCACGCAATTATGTTCCAGAGACCTAACAGCCGTCAGGCTCAAAACCGACGGCGACGCACCCGATATCGTCCTGGCCTCGGTATACATGCCTGGCGAGGATGAAGACTGCCCACCAAAAGGGATGGCCGACCTGGTAAGGTATTGTGAAGACACCAACCTCGACCTGGTCATCTGCACAGACTCAAACGCCCATCACCCGCTTTGGGGTTGCAACAAAGCCAACACTAGAGGTGAGGTACTATGCACATACTTGTTCTCAACTAACCTTAACATCGCAAACCGCGGTTCGGAACCCACTTGGGTCACATCGCGCGGACAAACAATCATTGACTTAACGCTGGCTTCGGAAAGCACGGCAAAACTTATTTCTGACTGGCACGTATCCAACGAGCCTTCCTGCTCTGACCATAGAAGGATTCGCTTCTCATTAGTGGCTAACCTAAAAAAACCCGGACCTAGACGCAACCCACGCCGTACCAATGTACCCGGCTACAAACGGCTGTTGGCCTCCCTACTAACGCAGCACCAAACGCCTCAAATTCTGATAGACCCCAAGCAACTTGAAGACATCGTAACAAAACTCTCGGAATTTATAATTGAAGCGTACCACGCCTGCTGCAAACTAAAAGACCCAAACACCAAGAGCAAGGGTAACTCCTGGTGGAATGCGGAACTTAGTAAGCTCAGGCAAACCATGCGCAAACAATTCAACAGAGCCAAAAACTCCAGATTACCAGAAGACTGGGACTCATACAAGAAAACACAATACACTTTCAAAAAACAAGTCAGGAATGCCAGCAGGGCAGCCTGGCGGAAATTCTGCGAAGAAATTGAATCGAACAGCGAAGCCGCGCGTGTGAGAAAGATCCTATCTACCGATCAAGATCGCACCCTCGGGTCGCTGAAAACCCCAGACAACACATACACCAAGTCGGATCAGGAAACAAGTAAAGTCCTTTTGGAAACCCACTTCCCAGACTGCAATCTCTCCGAGGACAGAACCTGGGCAAGTGAGCCAACGCACACACCAAATGACCAAGACTGGGCCAGAGCCCGCACCATAGTAACCGCAGAGAGAATAAAATGGGCAATAAAGACTTTTAAACCATATAAATCCGCAGGCTTAGACGAAATTTTCCCCGCCCTGCTACAATGGGGAGTAGACATTCTAACGCCATGGCTGATTGTCATCTACCAAGCCTGCATAGCACTGAAATATATACCACTTGCATGGCGTGAGGTGAAAGTCATTTTCATCCCTAAACCAGGCAAACCAGATTACACACAACCAAAGGCGTACAGACCAATAAGCCTGACATCTTTCTTACTGAAAACCCTCGAGAGACTCTGTGACCGGCACATTCGGGACGGACCTCTTCGGGAGCGACCACTCCACAAACAACAACACGCGTATTCCTCAGGAAAATCAACAGAATCAGCGCTGCATAGTGTGATCTCCAAGATCGAATGTGCAGTGGACCACAAATGCTCTTCACTAGCTGTCTTCATTGACATAGAAGGCGCTTTTGACAAAACCATCTTCCATAGCATCAACGCAGCCCTCGAGGAACACGGTGTGGACTCGACCCTGCGAGGATGGATCACAAATATGCTCCGACTGAGAGCCGTACAAGTTACGGTAAATGACACCACTAGAGCCATAGTGGCGAAGGGCTGCCCCCAAGGTGGTGTCCTCTCACCACTACTATGGAACCTCGTAGTAGACAGCCTCATCAAACGTCTCAACAGCAGAGGCTACTACACGGTGGGTTATGCTGACGATCTGACCATAATAATAAACGGCACACACGAAAACACACTATGTAACCTTATGCGCCAAGCTTTAAGAATAGTAGAAGACTGGTGCAAAGAATACAAACTAGCAGTGAACCCTACCAAAACCGAACTCGTCCTCTTCACAAAGAAAAGGAAGCTGGCAACGCTACAATTGCCAAGCTTCTTTGGGACAACCCTAAGCCTATCGACTGAAACCAAATACCTGGGTATCTTTTTGGACAAACAGCTGAACTGGGCAAAACACACTGATTACATCATCACAAAAGCCAGTATAGCCCTATGGCAATGCAAGAGACTCCTCGGGAGAAATTGGGGCATAAGCCCCAAAATCACCTACTGGCTATACACCACAGTTATCCGACCAATTATTACATATGGTTCTTTAGTTTGGTGGCCCAGGACCAACCTAAGTACAACCCAAAAGGATCTCGAGAAACTACAAAGATTTGCCTGCGTAGCAATCACCGGCAGCATGAGAACTTCCCCCACTGCTGCCTTACAGGTGATGCTGGGGCTGCCTCCCCTACACCTAGTCGTAAGAGAGGAGGCGGCCATAGCGACTTTCAGACTCGAAGCATCCGGCACCCTAAGAAATGACTCCAGGATTAAACACACACGCATCAGAGAAGATGCAATCAAAGAACAGCCGATGATGACATCACCCATCGACAGAATCCTGAAGACCCACTGCTTCCAAAAACACTACAACATACAGCTCATAGAGGAGTTGTGCGACCACTCAAGTACAAGAGAGTTAAGGATTTATACTGACGGATCAAAAACCAACGATGGGACAGGCGTCGGAGTGTTCTCCGACGACCTAAACATTAAGATATCCAAACCACTTGGAATGTTCAACTCTGTTTACCAAGCAGAGTGTGTAGGTATTATCCAAGCGGCACACGCTATAGAGGCCAGGGAGGTTACGGATACCAATATTCGAATACTCTCCGACAGTGCCTCTGTTCTTCGATCCCTAAAGAGTAACCAGATCACGTCGAGACTAATACTAGAATGCCACAAGGCCCTAGAACGAATCACGGTACTAAATCACAACACGGTAACGCTACAATGGATTAAAGGTCACAGTGGATCACTTGGAAACGATGCGGCTGACGAACTTGCCAGAAGAGGATCCAGCACAAAACCCTACGGACCCGAACCCATTGTGCCAATTCCTTTCAAGCAGCTGAGAAGCTGGTTAAAGGATCACACTCGTATACAAGCAGAGAAATGGTGGACCTCGACACCAGGATGCAGGCAATCCAAGGAAGCTATGCCATTCCTGGATACAAAGCTGACCAGGCGCCTTCTGCGCCTGGACAGAGATAGCCTGCGTCTGGTGGCGGGGACCATCACTGGACACTGTTCACTGAATAAACACTTCCACACCCTAGGTATCACTGACAGTCCCCTGTGCAGAGCATGCATGGAGGCGGAGGAAACGGTGGCGCATGTGCTCCTTGAGTGCACAGGCGTTAACAAGATTCGCGAGGAGACCCTGGGAGCACCAAGATCCCTTGTGGATGCCCTGAGGAGACCGGGAAGTCTGATCTGCTTCTGGAGGGAGGTGGGCTGGTTGGAGTAATCGGCCACCATGGCTCACGCACAATGGTCCACTTCAAGGACTAAGTGCGGAAACCTAAACCCCATGATAGATAGATAGATCCCACGCAAACGTCGTAAATATAAGGTCTCATTAAGGCGATTACATGAGCTAAATAAGCAACTGTATTTGTGTTGGTTCAAACTTCGTTTGAAATACTGTTAGAATAAAGTTCTAATCAGCTTGCACGACAAAGTGGTTGTTACGTCAGTCACTGCGGCCGAATAGTGCGAAATGAGTGGTTTTTTGCGATTTGCAAAAATCTATTGATTGGACCAAATAAGTAAAACACTATGCTATTAGTATTTTGCTTGTAGAATTATTTGCCAAAAAATCAGAATGATCGCATATATTTTAGTATGGTTTTTCCTCGTTAAAAGAAATTTTTAGAGATAAGTTTGTGATTTTTTTCTTTCGAATAAAATTTGTTGTATTATGTTTATCCATATATCCTGAAGAATATCATATATTTTTCTGGTTTTGTTTATTGCAGTGAATCATATGCTTTTTTTCATTATGAAACTCGCATTTAGCTCATGTAATCGCCTTAAAATAGATGGACAAATTTTAACACAGCGTTCATTACGTCTAACCAAAGATATCCAAGCAAAAAAAACAGTGATTAAAGTGATTCTATGGTGGGTTTTTTTCCATAAGGAATTTCTCAGTAGCAGCTGGAGCTTGGATTTATGCCTGGTTGCAAAAGGCTCTCCCTCTATTACATGGGACTTAAACATTACTGTCGAAATGGAGGTGTACTATAAGGTACACTTAACTGTCAGGATTACAGGCCTGATGTTATGTGTAGTTTAAACCTACACCGATGATTAGTGAATGGAAAAATTTGTGAATGGTTTCGGTAGCATGTTCGGCAAGAAGGTACCAATGATGATGATAAATTTGTCGTGAAGAAGATACCTTTTCAAACTAAACATGTTAATCTTGTACTTCTCACTCACCTCAATGGATCCAGCAAGACATATAATAACAACGTAGAAGTATAATTTGTCTCTAGGTGTAGCTCGCGTTTTCGTCAAATTTGTCGACGGGAATAGGTGCGAGGCACAGTAACGAGCAGGCATCTGCGGCGTCGTTCCGCGACTAACAATAATTCATTCCAACAGCCTGTCAACAATTTCACACCCTACTGTATATTCCACTTGCTTTTCCCCGCAGCTTCGCTCGTGTTATGGTCGGAAATTATCTCACGGGAAGGTTTAAATGTAGCCACACACTCGGGGATAATGTGGCTTTCCATTAATGAAAAAAAAAAAATGGTTGTCTGTAAAGTCTGTTTACGGACGATAATTTTACGTGATGACGTCATTTTTCATGATATTGGTGATTTTAACTTAAAAACTATATTTCATACCCCTTTTCCCCCCTTAAGGATTGAAATTCTAACAGCACTGTTGCGTTAGCTTCCAACCATACGACTAGATAATAAATTTTGTGATTTTTGCTTCAAAAATTAAGGACTTTCCATACATAAACATGATAAATGATGTTTATTTTGCAAGTAGGTTTTTACAAACACTTTTACATGTCATTTTTTAAAAGTAGATGGGGCCGATGTTTCGTACCTGACTACTCTGAGAAGAAACAAACTCAGAGGTCACACAACACAACTTCATCCCCTTTTTTAACCCTTTGAGGGTGAAATTATCAAAAACACTTAAACACGTGTAAATTAATTTTCAATCGTCAGCCTAAACACAAAATTTTAACATCCTAACCTTAAAACTGACGGACTTTCATACAAACTTTTATCCCCTATTTAACTCCCTTAGGGGTTGAATTTCGAAAAATCTTTCCTTATTCCTTGTCTACATTATAAAGGGAACCACTGTGCAAAATGTCAGTTTTCTAGGTCCAAGGGTTTGGGCTGGGCGTTGATCACCGGATCGGAACGGTGTGGCACTTTTTCGTGCGTGCGTCTTATAAATCGATGAACACGATGTTCATCGATTTGAAGTTAGCACGTCAAAACAAAATCGGAATAGGATCAGTAGTTACCAATCTTACCCAAGTAGTAAAGTAATGAAATTTAGAGCAGTGGTGGCCCAGTGGTGGCGGCCCTGACTTACGAACAGTAAGTCGTGGGTTCGAATGCAGACAGGCGCATTACTTTGTGTTATTTATTTCATCACCACTGCTCTCAAAACGGTGAAGGAAAACATCGCGAAGAAACCGGCATGTCCTAGAACCAAAAATTCGAAGACATGTGACATCTACCAATCCGCACTGGGTCCGCGTGGTGGATTATAGCCCATACGCAAAATACGCGCTTGACGTGGAGTTGCGGACACCAGGCCGTTATACAATACAATATACAATATACAAAGTAATAAACTTAAAATGTCACTTACGGGATATCCACAAATCCACAAAACCTGGTGATACTGTGAGTGTGTTTTGCCATGACTGAGTATCGAGTTTCAGTAGTGCGCGTAGCAAAAGGCAAAGAAAGAGGGTAGAGAGGTTTGTGTCCTCCTAACAATTTTTTCCATCCACCCGCATTCTCCAGTCAACCCGCTATCATGGCACTTGCAACAGCGTCGAAATATCGGGAGCAATAATAATAATAATAATCACGGAAGATATCCCGTAAGTGACAAGAGTTGAAAACAGTGTAAGTAAGTAAAGTAATATCAGTAGGTGTAAAAAGTGAAAGGGCATATGTCCGTTTGACGTAATTGGAGGGAGATGGTTGTTCAGTTGAAGACGTATTTTGTAGCCTGTCGGAAACACTAGGCTGTCTTGTATTTAATATTGAATATTTCACTGACAAGAATTGAATATTTCACTGTCTGTAAGGGAAAATGTTTTATTGTATGACATGACAAGATGAATAGGTACTCATGCCTTTTACAGTTGGTGCCAGTTAAGATGAGAATAGCAGTCATTGACCCACCTACATGTATTAAACTTCTTAACTTTGAAAACCAAACATAAGCCTGTTCAAGTCTGGAATCGTCATCTATCGTGATCTTCAACATTTTTTTTAATGAAACACGATACATGGTTTATTTGTTCCGGTTCGTACGAAGAGATATTAGGGAAAGGGCAATGACCGCTATTCTCATCTTAACTGGAACCAACCATAGTTTAGCGAAAGAGTATATATTATGGCCATGTTTACAATTAAATTTATTAAGGGCCATTTAAGTTAGGTTAGGACCTATGGTAAAGTTCATCTGAAGTTTTCGTTTGTTTTCTGTATTTAGGGGTTCTATATAGTTGAAAATTAAATGATAACACTAACATAACGAATGTTTAACACAAGGTGGATCCATTTAATAAAACGCGTTGTTTGAATAAATCTAGCTCAAAATTTGGGTTTAAGACATAAAACACCACACCCGACCAGGCTTTCTTTATATAATTGTATGAAATATGGATTAGTGAACGATTAAACAAAGAAAAACATTTTATCACCAACAAACTTAAGTTAACAAGAATTCCAACAAACAAACACAATATTTACAATCTTTGAAAGTCGTTACAGGTGGTCGGTGGTAACCAGTCTTACCAAGGGATACCGTATTAAACACTGGGTTGCACTGGGTTACAACTGGGTTGTGGAGGTTAGATGGGCAGTCGCTCCATGGAAAATACTGCAGCTGCAGCATTTAGCTGAATCCCGTAAGACTGGAATTCGACCCCAATGAAGTTGGAAAAAGGCTAGGTAGGTGACGATATTAGATCTATGAAGAAAGTTGTACTGCCTCACAAAATCGTCCTAGTTTAATACAAAATAAACTCTTCAACCCTGACATCAGCTGCTTCAACAATGCTTTCCAGATTAACTGGTACTTCTGTAACAAATTATTCTGATAAAAGACACTATAATACAGCTTATCACATCTCATCCTTATGCCATATACATAAATTATATCTTAAGTTCTCGTTTTATCACATTTAATTATTTATTTTTTTATACTATTTTATTTTATATTATATATTGTAGTTATAGTTTATTTTTAGGCACTAATTATACAATACTTTAAGAAATTACACTGCTGCACCTAAATGTACACTTTTGTAATATTTTATTTTTAAATAAATTATCCTTATTCTTATACTTATTCTTAATTAATGAAAGAGTTTGAAATAAGACCGAACCATTAAATAAAAGTATAAGAAGTAAGAGTCTGTATTGTCTCCTTCCTTAATTCAAAAACTACGATTGGGAATTAGTCTATTAAAGCTTTTGAGACTGTTAATTTATGTCCGGAGGATGTTAAGTTTTACATAACTAAATAGCCTTTGTATCAGTTAAAGTTATCAGTTACTTCAAACTTTAACTGTTGCAATAAGCATACACATAAAATCACACCTGTTATTCCTTCAAGGGTTAAGCAGACGTGCTCCAATTGTGCACACACAGCTATCTATGTGATATCTATGTTAACAAATGACAAAGTATGGAAACACAAACTTACGTCGAAAGTCGCAAAACTTGTTTTAAATTGAGTCTTCCAATTTAATTTACCATAATTATCGAAATCGTAATTGACGTCAATGCATGTTTGCTCGAGACGATAACAATATAGTTTTCAATAATCGGAATGATTTTCATAATTTAAATCGGTTAATTTCCTAAAATATTCTTTAACTTACTCAAACAAAGATAACCTGCATCGTGACCACTGTCTCTTCGGGAGGCTTCTATGGCATCTCTCAACGACTCGACTACAACATAACCCAGGCAACATGGAGGTTCGCCAGTAGCTATAAAGAAAACAAAATCAAGTTTAGAAACTAGTCGTAGATTTGCATGAATAAATCATTAACACTTTCAAATAATATCACGCCTGTCTATCAGTGACGGATGTGTACCATAGTACACAAACATTTCGCGGGCATGTGGACGGTGAGCTATGGGCTAGCTTGCAGTTCGTCCGTCTTATGACGACAGGCCGTGTCGACGGCGCGTTCGTGTTCCACGCGCGCCGCCACGCAAGGGCCGATGCCTGCCGGGGTTGCGGGACTGTTCGAAAGAGATACCGTGGCCCCGGAACATAAAGGGCGATGAAGGAACATGGATGGGTTTTAGTCAGTAAAAGTCTGACACTCCCTCCTGCTCCGCCCAGGCGGAAGCGGGAGGAGTCATTTGATGATTTCCCATCCGAAAAAAATAAAAAAGGTACACCAACATTTCGTCAACTATGTTTAAGTCCCATGTTATAGTGTTATAGGGGGCGAGCCTATTGCTGTCAACCGGGCACCAATTCTAACTCCGGGTTAAAAAGTTGCTAATGGAAACACCCAATATCACTTTACTCGACGTAGTGCTTACGAGCAGTACACCAACGAGGCAAATACATATTTATGCTTTTATTGTTACCTTTAGCTCCCAAAATACCGACTGGATTGGGTTTCTTTCGTCTCAAATAAACACGGAAATCGTAAGGGATGTCTTTAGCACCAAAGATCTTGTAAGTCCAAGTTCGATCACTATACAACTCTCCGGTATTCTCGTTGTAAACTGTGTTTTCCATCGTCCACAAAGACGTAGCCATTATAAATGCTCCTTCCACCTATGTAGATTATCAAAAGAAAAATTGTATTGTGTCACTCTGTAAATCTATTATCTGGATTACACAGACAAGTAAACAAATACCGTAAAAGGTCTCACCTGGCCGACTTCAATGGCTGGATTCAAAGTGCGACCAGCATCCTCAAATATATCCGCTCGAACAATCCATTTACTGCCAGTTAAAACATCTACCTCAACCTCAGTTACAGCTATACCGAATACTGAGTAATTCACCGATCTAGGATCATTTGGACTTGTCAAATAATTGGCTTGTAACGATACTCCCCGACTGTCAGCTTCAAATACGATATCTCGCCATGAAGCAGTAGGCATAGCTGCTCTGAAGGGCACCAGTCTTGCTTTGATCTGTTCACAACATCTGATCACGCAGTAGGCACAATTTTCACTGGCTAAACTGGAATTTGTCGCAAAAGAATTTGGCGTTGCAAAGTTAACAGAAGGTATGACCGACACAGTCTTAACAGGGACATTGAGCTCGTAAGATGCCACTTGGGCCATTTTAGTGAATATTCCTTGTCCGATCTCAATACCACCAATATTTATGACCACACTTCCATCACCATGATACACAGACACAAGAGCTCCATAATTACCAAGGTATTGCGATGGAAATGCCATATTGTTCAGTTTTATTCCGCGTTTTTTCCATCGATTAAGATTATTGAACTGTTTTACACGCTCTTGTCGCTCCTTGAAATTTGTTCTCTCCAGAAACATGGGAACTAAGGTTGGCAAATCATTGTCTTCTCGGCGATAGTTAGCAATGCGAACTTGCACAGGGTCTATGTTCAGTTCCACGGATATGTTGTCCATAATATGCTCTATGCCTGAAATTCCTTCTAAACCACCTAAAAGAAACAATTTGGGTTCATTATATTATGTATCTTCGTAATGTTTCAGCGATGATGTCATTTTTAATATGTAATGTCCTTTCTTACCAGGGGCTCTGCAAAAAGCGTTCGATGGAGCGTCTGTAATGACGCCAAAAGAATCACATTTCCATCGCCGGTGATCATAACAGTTTTTCAAAGAATTTGTAGAGTACGGATTCTCATTTTCATTACGGGAATGGCCATCATTCACATAAAATATAGCGTCCATATATTGGATTTCACCCGTGTCGTCCACCCCAACCTTATTTAAAATAACGACAGTTCATGAAAATATTTGCTCAGAAAGACCTACAAAATAATCTTTTGTTTGATAAATTGGTATTTTGTCTTTCATACCTCGTAATCTAATCTGCTATTTGCCCGTTTTCCAATAGCACGTGTAATATTGTCCATTGACATAGACATTCTGCATGGTTTGTTGAGTTTTTTTGCCACTAAAGCCGTTGCACATGCTGCAAAACTGTGTCTACTGACTCTAGAACCAAAAGCACCTCCACATCTTCTTGTTTTTACTATTATTCTGAAATTGCCAAAGTGTTTCTGTAAATATCAACAGGTAAATGTTCGGACACTCATTTAATTGTAAATATTCGTTTTCTTACAAACTCTCGGGCATTTTCAGAAGCTGTGCAATAGCCGCTTGTGTAACGTCTATGAACTGAGTTGACGTAATAACTTCTAAACCTTCATCAACAGGTTTTGTTACAGTCGTATGTAGTTCCATTGTATTGTGATATTGGCGTGGACTAATAAACGTTCCTTTGATAATTTTCTTAATATTAGATCCTCTATCCGTTGGTACAATACCCGGATAAGGGAAAATTCTATTTTCTTCTTTCGGTGCCCGTAATGCATCTTCAATGGTAAAAACAATAGGTTTTTTTGGAATATTTTTATAATTCACTTTAACTAAACACGCCATTTTATCGGCTAATACTTGAGTAACTGCAACCACAATAGCCACTGGCTGATTGTAGTATAGTATTTTATTGCTAGCCAATAGTTCTTCATTGTCAAACATTAGCAAAAAATCTGCTCGGACTATGCTGTTGACGCCTGGTATGTCCATGGAAGTCAACACCGCTAAAACACCGTCAACTTTCTGAAATGAAACATTAAGAAAAGTTTTGTGCAATGTCTCAGTTTCATTTATAAGCCTATGTGTACTTACCAAAACCTCGGAACTATCAATACTCTCTATTTCTGCTTTAGCTACAGTGGAGAGCACTAGTGCAGCAAACACTTCATCTTTAATCGCCGGCGTATCATCACTGTAGACAGCTTCACCCGCACATTGAATTATTCCTTCTTTTTTCAACAGCGGCTGTGTTATAGGGAAGTCCTTCTGGTCTGTGTCATATTCTTGGTAGCTGCGACTGACCGGTGGTCTGTCGTCACTCGGTGTGGTAGCTCCAGACTTATATATGGGATTCAGTATGTCTTTTGGACAAAGTTTGATAATACACTGTGAGGAAAGTTACTATCAATCAGTCAAGTGATTACTCAAGTAAGATCCAAACATTTTAAATCGTGATGCAAATTAAGCAGTTCCGTAGTAAGTGTACTAACCTTGTAGAAAAGACCCAGAGCAACTTGTTTTCGAGCACAAGGAGCTGGATATGGTGGTCGAACATCAGGATGAATTTCTTTTCCTAAGACGTGCAGAGCCGATTGTAACGTATGATTGTTAAATATGTCACGACCAATCAGAAACTTCTCCGTGTCATAAGCGTGGGTAAATAATGGATTAATATTACCGTACACAATAGACGCTTCTTCTACAAGATGTGTGCAAGGATTGATTTTTAAAAGAAAGCCTGAATTTACATCTGCCTGAGCGTTTTGTTCCCTTGGTGTAATCTAGAAGCAAATGTTTATGTTCAGTAATTTTGTCTCATAAGCGGTTTTGATATAGAAATAAGCTTAAAATTGGCAAAAAACTTAATCTTATAATATCTAATAATCTTAAATACGTCTAACTGGACTGGTAATCATAATGAAGTGTCTATCTGCCTAACCTATTGGGGCCTGATGATATGTCATTAATATAATATAGTTTTATTTTTATTAATTCTTGTCATGTTATGAGGCAGCATAGTTTAACGTATTTTTACTGAAGATGACAAATTAAATATAACTCAGCACATAGCATAAAATTAATCCTACCTTATATGTCACTAATTCATATTCTCGAGACAGAGGCCGCAGTTTTATTTGAGTGATTACTTTTCTTCTGAGATTCGTTTTTAAAAACTTAGGTAATGTCATCTCTGTTTGCTTCATTTCTCGGTCAACTAGAATAAAAGTATACAGGATGTAAACAACCTCATCACGAAGCCGTCAGCCAAGCATTCTGTACAACAAACTAAGTAACTTTACGCAAAAATTATTGCTAGGTAACGCCTCTTTGTTTTGGGGTGAAATGTCATATTTTGTGGTAAAACTCAAACATCTTACAATTAAAACTCTTATTTAAAAAAAAAAACTTGTCAAAAAGTTGGAACTTTGAGTCCCAATATCTCCGTAACTAGAAGGTTCCCAGGTATGGTGTAGAACAAAAAAATGATCGCAATGACGGGGAGAACAAGTGCCTTTCGGCTTCGTTAAGAGGTGTTTTACACCCTTTATTGTATTATTGTGCTGCCCAAGAGCTTTTGTCGCCCCCAACCAAAAAGAGGGGTGTTATAACTTCTGTATCTGTGTATCTGCGTATATGTGCATAGGCCAGTTCAGCTATGATGCCACAGCTATCTGCGGCATCATAGCTGAACGGATGAATATATCTCACACCGCCAAGTATAATAAACGTAAAGGGACAATGTATGTAATTTTTTTCCTTTTAAGAGCTTTTTTGTGCAGGTTTCTTTAATTTTTATAATACAAGAAATCAATGTAAACATACCTAGAGTAACAGTAGCCCCAACACAGTCCAATAAGAGGAATATGTCGGATGGAAAACTTGGTTCTGAGTTTTTCAAAGCTAAGTTACCAGCTAGCGTTCCAATCTAAATTATGGAGACAAGTAAGATAAAACGTTATAACAGTGGTCAGTGAAAGAAAATTGTAAAGAAATGGGAGAAAATACACACATATAATAGTGTAATATTAAGTGCATTTTAAATTATTTACGTTTTTTTTTTTTAGATAAAGATGATGATGTAGTTTGCCATGACCAAAGGCACGTTATTAAGATTTTTTTATCACTTGCACTTGTTTTTGAAATGATAAGAAAATGGAAAGTTTTATCTGCTTATTTACTTTTTTTTACTGTTACTTTATCTTTTTCAATTAGTACTACAAATAGATCTAAAATAATAATACAAAATTAAGACTAGAAATATATACCTAATATACAACGATCCGCTGCTGTCATTTGGGAACGTGCCCAGAAGACTGTTGGTATTGTTTAGTATTTTTCGAAACGGATTGAATAGAATAATTCCGTTTTCTTTGCCTACTTACATTTCTCACAGGTATATGAGCTACTCGTTCCATATGGTCGTAAATTATACCTAAGTACCAGAATTCCTCATTAGATACACACAATTCTTTGAATAAGTGCATGGTATCAGTCAGCGTCATGTTGGCTCCGAGGACCAAGTTGATGTCCAAGTAATGTGTGGCCAGCTCCTTCACATCGCTTATGTCGATCAACAACTTCGGGTAAAATAATATCGGATGGACCCCTGAAATTTAATGTAATGACGTACTGAACAACCGTACCGTAAAAAAAATGCATGTTATTATGTTTTACTATCTGTATCTACATTGTACATTTTTAGCTAAGGGAATGTTGTTTAACTTAGATTAGCCTACTAATCTTAAGTTCATTTTAGAAAACTTATAATAAGTAGGCTAAAGCCAGCTTTAGCCATAACATATCTATTGCTTCGTAATTTTAAATTACCTTTTGCGGTATTACCAGCGACCAACATGTAAGAATCACAGCCGACGTCATCTAAAGCAGTAAATATTGATCTTACATCCCCAACAGTTACCCACAGTCTTCCATCGGCGAGAGATATTTTCTTAGGCAAATCTGGAGCACTCATATGATCCATATTTACCAAACACCAGTCCTCATTGATCCCACAAGCGTCGCCACACGTTTTACCGGATTTCGGACATATTTTCTCGGATATGTCTTCAATATCCTTTATCTTGCCTAATGTATTCGCGTTCGGTTCAACGGCTAAAGATTTGAATGCTTCTAGAATGGGACGGTAGCCGGTACATCTACACAGGTTGCTGCCCAAAGAGTTTTCTATTTCTGCTTCTGTTAGATGGCGGTCACTGCTTTGTACGAGACTGTAAATATTGGAATATAGTTTACTGTTGTCAGAATGTTCTTGTTTCAAGTTAGTAAAAATTATGCGGTTCAGAGTTTGCTCCATAAAAACATGTAGGACTGAATGTACGACATGCAAGCGTGTGTTATGCAGACGGATTCTGATAACGGCTCCAGATTTTGTTAACACTCGATTTCACTCCCTAACTAATTTGTGTACCGCAGGCTTTAAATGAAAATCGATACATAACGAGTAATCTCCAAAAAAATGTGTGCAGGTTGTGCAGACTTCATTTTACCGGCAAACGATATTTTACATAATAAACCAAACGAGCACTTTCGATTAGCGTCGCGCTTTAATTGCATATCGAATATAGTGCCTATAAAAAATCACGTGTGTTAAAACAGAAACTAAATTTGATGTGGTTAAACACCGTGTCTGGTTTCATTAGGTGCCTGACCCAACTGTCAACCGACAGATGATTTTCAACTATTTCAATTACCTGTACATGCTCATCACGAAGCCCGGGCTGCAGTAGCCACATTGTGATCCGAAAAAATGATTGAGCCGTTTCTGTATGATGTTGTAACCGATCTTCCTGTTACCGATGCCTTCAATAGTTGTGATGTCCCAGCCGTCGCAGGACATGATGGCTACAAGGCACTTGAATAGAAACGAAAAGTCGTATTATGTGCTCTATCATAAGAGAAATAGCTTTCTAAATTGCACATAACATTTAGTTTTAATCAAGCAGTTACAGGCACTTCTGAATTGCCAACAAGAAAAAGATGAAGCTAGAGCCACAAGACATAACAATTTAACTTAAGTCTGGATAATTTCATACAAATAAGTATCTTTCTTACAGAGTTAACAGAGAACGAGGTGATCTCCTGCGTGGCAGGCGTGTACGCTCGAACATTGACCACGCAGGCTCCGCAGCCACCCTCACGACACATGTACTTAGTACCGCGGAGCTCCGCATACCGACGAATGTACTCGTTTAATGTCAGGTCCACTGTGAACTCGCAACCCGCTGAAAATAAATGTCAACAAAAAACAAAAATGTGCCGTTAGGCAGAGTCGTGAATTTGTAATAGATGAGAACATTTGAAAAGAAAACGAGTGATAGTTACAGAATACGTCATCGTGTTGTTTAGGAAATTTATTTATTTTTAGCATTTTGAGCACAGCAACAAAAAACAAAACTAACAATATTTAAAAAAAAACTACTCACCACTATACTTTCTCCCATTTATCGTAAATTTCACGCGATCCATTGTCTCTGTATTATCTGCAATTAGCTAAAACTAAATCACCATCACTGAGTAACGAAATAATTGTGAAGTCTAATAAAGTGGCTTATTCCCAGTAGTAGGTAGCTAAGGCTATACTACGAATGACAAGTTGACAACCCACAATTAATTAAATATCCTTAAAATTAACGTATCGTATCTACTGTATTAGTGTCAATCGAAGCAGACATTCATGGATAAGAACTCATTTGCATGCAATGTATTGTTGCAGAATAGATTAAAAACATATATCGGAACAATGCTGAAAACATGCTTGTTAACCGTGACGTGTTTATCGGTAGTTTGTATAAAATATGTATTAGGTAAATACGGATCCAACTCTTTCGGGAACAGGGACCAAGTTACGGGTGGTTGGAGCACCAGAGAAAAAAACCTCTTCACAATTGCTGCCATATCGAGGTAACCTCTTCCTCATGCAAATGTTACCTCGTATTTTTTTATTGTAATCAGCAACTTCCAAGTTTAACATCATGACGGTACATTGTCAGTACATCTACGAAAACATAATGTACGTCAGAAACAATCTGCATCTTTTTGGAAAAAGAGGTGACAGACATAATTACAGTACTAGAAATAGGGACCAACTAGTCCAGCCAGGCTTCAGACTCGCTAAAGTAGACTTTGTATTATATAATTTGTGTAGTATTATATAATCGCATAGCCCATATTGTGTGAGTACTATGTACTAGAAAGCTATCATTCACTGAAATCCTACGTCTTTTCTTGACTTGAATGTGCCCTGGCGGTTGAGAGTATGTCGTGCTCACTCTAATGTCTCGCTGACGGTGGCGCGTGTGTCGGATCATTCAGTTCCCTTCAAAATGGTTGAGTTGAATGGTTGCTGATCCATGCGTCATGTTTGTGAAGGGGCGCTGTCAGTTGTGACTGGTCATCTCTTAGTTGCCATTGCTTATTTGAATGTTTATTTTCGAATTGTATTTTTTGTTTTTAATATGGACACTTTTAACGTGCACATCTTGCTACATTGTTCTCTTATAATATACCATCTCAACATGAATGATGTAACCAAGATTTTGTAACAATATTTTGATTTAAAAGAGTGTCTGTAGCATTTGCACCACGCCGAAATACCGTGATGGCTTTCAGCTACACAGGGAAGACCTGGATGAGAGGTCTGACGAGTTACACGATAAAAATAAGATGTTCACTTTGATCTAGGCAGCCAACAGTAAGGATATGTGCAAAGTACGTACCTCAGACTGCAAACTGACACTCGTTGAACTTCCACCTTTCAAACGTTCATGAGCTGGCGATGGCGTCAGGGTTCAGAAGTATAGATGTGATGAGAAGATGATCACACGCGGATTCGGTTAGATTTTCGAACGCTATAGAACCGGTAGCGAAGTTGCGTGTGCGTTCCGATCGGCGTCCGTTAAGAAGTGTCCTTTTTTGCTCTGAGCTTTGACGTTTGCGTACAATGCATGACAACCGAAAATTTGGCGTCTCGTTACTGCTGCTAAGCCCAGAGACAAAATGTGAACGTTGTATGGGTTTGGAAAAGTTTTAATGGAAACGAAACATCCCGCCCACCAAAATACCTATGGTATTTTCTGGTTAAAACATAGAAGATCTAATTGGAAACGATAATGAGAAAAAAGATACGATTTAGATTGCTAAACGCCACTATTAGATTGAGATTATCATAAACTACGATTTGCTTAATTAAGATTTAATAAACTATAATTTGGTGCGATTGAAACTAGTCTTCTGTTGGCAAAGGACATAGTTTCACTAGAGGTCGATTGATGATTTGATTGTTTGCATTTTTTACTAATGCACTCCGAGCTACTCCATCAACTCCGACCTGGAGTTCTATGACTCTCGCGAGATTCCAGTGCAATGGGCTACGATTGTCGTCCTTGACTAACACCATCGAACCGATCGACAACGGTTTTGAATGTTTAGTCCATTTCGCGCGTTGCATTAGCGAGTTTAAGTATTCAGTTTTCCACCGAGACCAGAAGTTCTGTTGAAACGCTTGTATCATCTGCCACCGATGAAGCCGATTTGGATTAAGATGCGATAGATCCTCATCAGGGACAGCTGTTAGAGGCTCTAAGGTTAGAAAATGACCAGGTGTCAAACATGAAAGGTCGTTGGGGTCAGAGCTGATCGGGTAAAGGGGTCTCGAGTTTAAGATGGATTCAATTTGAACGAACAGAGTCGTCAACTCCTCGAACGTTAGGACTTGATCACCCACAACTCGATATAGATGTGATTTTGCTGCTTTGATTTGTATTTCCCAGACACCACCGAAATGTGGAGCGCCGGGTGGATTGAATTTAAATTCGATTTTCTGCTCGTTAGAAGCCTGTTGCATTAAAGACGAAAGTTGATTTTTAGCGCCTACAAAGTTGGTACCACAGTCCGCATGAATAGTGTTACACCGACCGCGACGACCTACAAAGCGCCGTAGCGCAGCTATAAACCCATCGGTTGAAAGCGTCGACACAACCTCCAAGTGAACTGCTTTGGTTGCGAGGCAGATAAATAAGCATAGATATGCCTTGTCCATCTTAGCGCCACGATGGGAACCAAGTTTGATGCGAAATGGTCCACCTAGATCGACACCTACCACCGAGAACGGTTTGACTTGATTGACTCGGTAAGATGGAAGATCGCTCATGAAGGGTTGAAGCGGCTGTGGTTTTGTTCGAAAACACTGAACGCATTTGGAAAGGCAACGGCGGATGGTACGCTTTGCAGCGATGATCCAAAATTGTTGAAGCAGCAAAAAGTGTGTGGTGTTTATTCCTGGATGCAAGTGGGTACGATGAGTGAAGTTGATGATTGAAAGCGTTAAAGGGTGATCAGATGGTAAGAAGGCAGGATGCCTGTGTTCGTACTCTAATCCAGATCGAGAAATCCTGCCGCCCACTCTGAGCACTCCCTGATCGTCTAGAAACGGGTTCAGTTTTCGAAAAGGTTTCGATAACACCCTTTTTGATTTTAAGTTGGAAATTTCCTCCGAGAAAGATCGACCCTGTACGTGTTTGACGATTTGCATGAGAGCGTGATGACGTTCCACATTGTTTAAGAACTCCTTACGATTTGATTGATTTGAGATACGTGAATTGTTAATAAAGCGATATATGTAAGCGAGAACATTAACAAGTTTCGATAACGAGGAAAAACGATTTAGTAAGGTTTCGATAATTGGAGGGTCATTCGTCGCGGTTTCATCGGTCACTAAGATAACCACTTTACGTTCTTCAGCCTCTATAGTAACGTCGTCCTCGTGAAGTATGCTGCCTGAACTCGAAGGCCATGACTCATGATTTTGTGAAAGCCAACATGGCCCCGCCCACCATAGCGAATTGTGAAGAAGTTCACTAGGAAATTGTCCACGTGAACAGACATCAGCAGGATTGTCGCCCGAGGAGACGTGATGCCAACATTCAGTAGGTGTGAGGTCTTGGATTTGACTCACCCGGTTGGCAACGAATGTGGTCCAACGAGATGAGTGTGAGCGTAACCAGGAGAGGACAACGGTTGAGTCTGACCATAAGTAGACAGCATCGAGTTGGATACGAGCTAGATAAGTGTCGCGAACGAGTGTGTATAGATTGGAGAGGAGAACTGCCGCGCAGAGTTCCAATCTAGGCAACGATGTGCGTTTCAGCGGTGCTACACGAGCTTTTGAACAGACCAAGAAGACATGGGCTGCACCGTCCTTATCAGTGACGCGTAAATAAATAACAGCACCATACGCTATCTCGGAGCTGTCACAAAAGCCGTGAAGCTCGCACGATTTTGCTTCAGGGCATGTTATTTTACGAGGGATTCGAAGTTGGGACAACTGTGGTAATTGATCCACGTATGCAGTCCATGTATGAATGATCTCATTAGGCGGCGTTTGGTCCCATCCAATACCGAGAATCCAAAGCTTTTGGATATATGATTTGATTTGAATTGTGATGGGGGATAAGAAGCCTAATGGGTCGAAGACTCTAGCCAGTTCGCTGAGAATGGAACGTTTGGTACATGGACGCTCGGATGGTTTAATTTCGAAAAGGAATGCATCCAGTGACGGATTCCATTTCAGACCTAGAACCTTTAAAGTTGAGGATTCGGAATTATCGAGAGATACGGAGCCAGTTAGACAATCCTGACTTGGAAGATCCAACAAAAGCTGCGCCTTGTTACTAACCCATTTTCTAAGATGAAAACCACCGAGTTTGAATAGAGCGATAAGTTGGTTTTTTGCCAGTTCAGCGGTTTCCAGCGAGTCACATCCGGTTGCTACGTCATCTATATAAACATCCGACAGGATGATCCGCTTTGCAACGGGATACGAATCTCCTTCGTCTTCAGCAAGCTGTTTCAAGGTACGGCATGCAAGAAAAGGGGATGAAGAAACACCATACGTAACGGTATTCAGACGGTACTCTTGGAGATTATCGTGAGCAGAGGCTCTCCAAAAGATACGCTGATAGTCACGATGGTCCTGCCAGATCAAAATTTGACGATACATCTGTCGGGCGTCAGCCATGAAGACAACGTTATGTTCCCTAAACCGCAAAAGAATGTCTATAATATCTGGTTGTAACTTAGGGCCGGTAAGTTGAGAGTCGTTTAAGGAACGTGAGATAGCGTCTTTGGCAGAGGCGTCAAACACAACACGGAGACGGGTAGTGGTGGAATCGGGACGAAGAACACAGTGATGTGGTATATAGTATTTTCCCATGCTGATTTCCTCTACTGGTACCAATGTCATGTGTCCGGTTTCTATGTAGTCTGACATGAAGTCTACGTATTGGCCCTTTAAATCGGGGTCACGAGACAACCGGCGTTCGATAGCGTGGAATCGTCGCAATGCAACCTCACGAGAGCCTGCGAATATGGGTTCCGAATCATCTTTAAAGGGCAAATGTACAACGTATCGTCCAGAGGAATCACGAGAATGACTGGATACAAATTTCTGTTCACAGAGCGTTTCATCCGGAGTCAAAAGTGACGCTTTCGGTATGGAATCCAGCTCCCAAAAATGTTGTACCAGAGAATTCAACTCGTTATCTATGTTTAACGATGTCTGTACCAGGGTGCTAGAAGCTAAACGAGTTTTGCCTAACAGGAGCCACCCAAAGACGGAGTTGAAAGCGGTGGGTTGGTTAACTTTTCCTTTGATTTGTTGGTTAAGAAGTGAATCGGTGAAGACGTCGGCGGCGAGCAATAGATCGATAGATCCCGGAATATCGAATCCGGGGTCTGCGAGTGGCAAGGATTGAATATGTGACCATCCAGAAGTGTTTAATTTTGCGATAGGTTGATCGCCACATATTTTCGAAATGACGTGCAGGTCCAAATCAAAGAATATTGTATCTTTAGTACCTACTGCACACCTCACGTCACCGAGAATAGACGCTGGTGCTTCGCCGAGTCCACATACGGTTGTGTTAATTGGGGTCAGATGTAAGTTTAAACGTGAGAGGGCCGATTGAGTAATGAAGTTACTTTGACTTCCGGTATCAAATAAGGCACGGAACGATTGCATTGTACCGAGAGCATCTTTGACTTGCACTATTGCAGTCGCCAGCAAAACAGTTGTATGCATAGGTGACCTTGACACCAACGACGATGCGGTTGGATGAGATTCGATAGGAGTATCGCGATGGAGTAAGGTATGATGTTTCCGTTTGCATGTGCGACATGAAAATATCGATCTACAATCCTTCAACTGATGGGATGACTTCAAGCAGTTGAAGCACCAGTTCTTCTCAGTAGCAATCTGCATTCGTTCATCGTATGATTTTTTGATAAATTCTGAACATGCCGCAATGGAATGAACATCACTACAGAAAGAACATTTACTGGTATACGGAACGGAAAGACTTTCGGTTTGCTTTTGACCGGTAGCAGCTACCAGTGTGTGTGCCGGGGTGGACCGTTTTGGTTGCGAATGTGAAGTCGAACTTCTCTGCGTAAGTTCGTTTGACTTGTTTGTCTTAATGAAGTGTGTATCGCGTAATGACGCCTCGCACTTAGAATGTAGGAAGGCTTTTAATTGTACGTAGGTAGGCAGTTCGACATTCGAATGATTCTCTTCAAAGTCACGTCTTAATTTCGAGTCAAGTTTTGATAAAATATGATATACTAGAATAAAATCCCATTGACCAACCGGCAGATTAACTGTTTTTAAAATACTTAAATTCTCCTCAAACAAATCAAGAGATTTTCTGAACTCGTGGGCGTCGTTAAATTTAAAATCGACATTTAAAATATCTCGCCAACACGTAAAGGCTAGGTCGCGTTTATTAGTGAAGCGCGTGGTGAGTGCTTGGTACGCGTCGTGATAGTGTTCGTGAGTCATCGGGAACGATTTGATTACCGTTAACGCATCGCCGCTAAGAGATGATAACAGATAGTGAAACTTCTCCGTGTCAGATAAAGAAGTTGATTTGTGTATTAAAGCGTTGAAAGTATCGAAATATTCCGGCCATTTCTTGACGTCACCGCTAAAAGTCGGAAGTGTTATTTTGGGTAACCGAATGTTTGAGGAAGCATTGCCAATACCGTGAGAATTATTTGAATCACCTTTAGAAAAGGTGCGATTTATTGACAACACTTTGTAATACATTTCGTCGAAACGCTCCTGAATTTCGTTATCTTCATTTTCAGGATCATCAAGAATCTCCTGAATTGTAAAATGAGCATCCTCAAAATTAGCCGCAATATTCTTTACTTCCTGATGGTATGATAAAAACAAGTCTCGCTGAGAATGGTCACTAACTGCTAACATTCCAACCTCTAAAGCCTTAGTCAAACGCTTATATGCGATGGTTCGTTTTCTACGCAAGGATGGTAAATCCTCAGTAGTATAATGGATGTCGATTGATTTTGACTTAGACTTCTTCAGAGTACCTGATCTACTTTTCTTTAGAAGTGACATTGTAGGCATTTACTATCGATATCGGGTCGATACGTAAAATGGCAAAATAAAGTTTCGATTACGCGTTGAGTTACTTAAGTACCTGGATAGTAGCAGCTAGATGACTATTGTCGACCTTTAAAGACTAACAAAAACAACTTTGTGCAACGTGAACAAGTAGGTTACGTATAGTTCCGGCACAATCTAAATGCACTGCAAAATATATTTTGCTCCGATGTGTTAATGACACTACTCCGTAAGTGAATACAATAAAAGATAGATAACGATTACCAGATATAACTGCCTACCGAGTAGGTAAGTTGAAGTAAACAAGTTTGTATGATACGTAAAATTTTTCTTTTTTCGATACTGTGCGGTACTCGTACCACCAGCTAATCTGTTCATTCACTTGGTTACGGAAATATTCACAGTGCCTACGTTGAGCCGTTCGACCGTTGAGCGAGATTTCGACCTACCCTCACGATTTGAGAAAGTGAAAAGAAATGATTCAATGGAAGATTTTACGATTTGCGTATTGTAAAACACGATTTATAAAACAAGATTAAGTTGTGATTGCGATGTATGATGGGTGCAAATAACAAAATATCGAGTTACGAATTGATTAGTTGTGATTGTGAGCGAAATAAATTATGCACCGATTAAAATGTGATTGCACTATAATAACTCGATCTCACAATTATTTACGATGAATGTGGATACTCGACATTTAATCATTTTACACTACGATTTTATAAAACCCTAGTTCGATGGTGATAGCTCATGAACGTTTTAATGTTAATTGATAGATTCGATAGTAGGTAATTCTATGGAAATTGTGGAATAGCTTAGACTGCGATGTGTACCTGTAGTTTTTAGTTAAAACGATAGATGGGTTGAGATATTCTAAGCTACGGTTTTAACCAGAAATACCACAAATAAAGATGGCGCACAATGGAAGTTCCCTGGTTTCGGCACCAAATCGATGTAGCATTTGCACCACGCCGAAATACCGTGATGGCTTTCAGCTACACAGGGAAGACCTGGATGAGAGGTCTGACGAGTTACACGATAAAAATAAGATGTTCACTTTGATCTAGGCAGCCAACAGTAAGGATATGTGCAAAGTACGTACCTCAGACTGCAAACTGACACTCGTTGAACTTCCACCTTTCAAACGTTCATGAGCTGGCGATGGCGTCAGGGTTCAGAAGTATAGATGTGATGAGAAGATGATCACACGCGGATTCGGTTAGATTTTCGAACGCTATAGAACCGGTAGCGAAGTTGCGTGTGCGTTCCGATCGGCGTCCGTTAAGAAGTGTCCTTTTTTGCTCTGAGCTTTGACGTTTGCGTACAATGCATGACAACCGAAAATTTGGCGTCTCGTTACTGCTGCTAAGCCCAGAGACAAAATGTGAACGTTGTATGGGTTTGGAAAAGTTTTAATGGAAACGAAACAGTGTCCATGGAGTTTTTTGCCCGTTCTTCTCCTTATAGATCTACGCTAGGGAATGGGCAACTACAGTACTTTCACAGTTTTTATGTCTTGTGACTGGGACTGTGGCTACATTTAATTTTCATCTTTGTTTCGATAATTCAAAAGTGCCTGTAACTGGCCTACTTGAAATAAATGCTATGATTTTAATTTTGATTTTAACATAAAAAGTATTAGCATGTATAAAGACAACAAATCGTCAGGGTTTCAAGGCTTTTAAACATTCAGGTTACCCCGACTAACATTCTTCATCCCGGTTTAGTAGTTGAAAATAAAATGATGGCTCAGCTTTATCGAGCGTTTAGCATAAGATGGAGGCATTTATTATATATAACACCTCGTTAGAATAAATCTAGCTCAGTTTTAGGTCTTTAGGCATAAAACCTACATCAGCCGCAGACTTTCTTTATAACGTTAGGTTATACCGGACTAAAATGTTAGTGTGAAAAAACATTATGAAAAACTCGTTGTGTTTTGTACAGTGAGACGAATAAATATGTGCTTGTTCACAGAAATGTACAGCAATCAGAATTAGTTTTATTTTACCAGAAATAATGAGCAAATTTTGAAGACAAGGATATAAAGGTATTTAGGCCTCGTGAAGAGTGCTGAAAAAGAACTCGGATTTGCGTTGGGTGCGAGAGACCTATTTTTAACGCCTGATTTAAACAACAAGAGAGAGTATTATAACTTTTAAATAATACGTAGTTGTTCCAAATCATGTTTAATTTTATACATTCAAGACTGAGGGCGACATCTCGGTGTCAAGAAATAAACCTAACGATCTACGTCATAACACGTCACACGCCTTTCACTCGCGCAATTGGTTAAAATATTGTTCCCGATGACCCCTCTCCTTGAATTTTGTACACGACATTAATATAACATTCAATTTTTGCTTTTGCACCATACGCATCTTTTATTTTTACCTAATAATTCTTCGAAAATTCATTGCATCTCATCAATCAGCTTGCTTGCCTGAAAAAGCCTTCACCGCTGCTGCAACATAATTTGGTCCTTCTACGCCGCATCCAATAAATAATTTGAGCCATCTACGCGAAATCGTTAGAACAAGATCGACGAGCGACCTTTGGACTGTAGACGCCTTGTACGTGGCGGATCGAAGAAAACACAGATTTTCAACAATTGGGACGAGATTTCGAAGAAAAAGGCTGCCTAACGGACAACTGCAACCATAAGAACAGTTTGGAGGCCAAGCGCACATTGGAACTAAAGTGTTAATTGAGTTTCATCGAAAATCATACGCAAATCGGTGAGGCCAATCCTTACTTTTTTTCTTCACCTCCTATTCTATGGGTGCTATACTGTGTCTGTATTAAAATTTCAGTGGAATTGCTGCAGTGTATTCTCGGAATATTGCGATTTCTAGTCCGGTACAAATCTGGTGACGTTGCTTGCATCAGTGTCGTGTGATTGGGCTGAAGACTGTAAAACCGTGAGTACTCCTCCTTTCACTGATCACCAAAATGTCTACTGACTCTACTAGATCCCGTGATAAATCTCCTATTTTGCTTAGTGTAGATAGTAGTGATGTATTTCGTGATTTAGTTAGGAAGCGTGGAATAGTAAAAGGTAGGCTTACCAAATTCAGTACTTATTTAGATTCTTTAAAAGATGATGACCTTTCAAATCAACAACGCATTGATTTGAGGTTAAGAATTCAAGGATGTGCTAGTTTATTTGCTGAATTTAATGTTATCCAAACTAAAATAGAAGAAAAAGTTGAAGATAGTGAGTTAAATGCTCAATTAACGCAACGAGAATTATTTGAAGATAGTTACTACGATTCAATATCTCGTGCTGAATTTATGCTGAACACTGGTGAGATCGCTGACTGCTCCGGGTCATGTCATAATCATAGTCATAATAGCAATAACACAAAGTCTATCAAATTGCCTGTTATCTCCATGCCCACATTTGACGGTTCCTATGAGCGCTGGCTGGAGTTCAGAGATACATTTACCTCACTCGTTCATGATTCAAAAGATATTTCTACCATTCAAAAGTTCCACTATCTCAAATCTTCTCTAAAAGGTGACGCAGAACTAGTCATACATTCAATAGAATTTTCATCTAATAATTATCAGGCGTGGGACTTATTGCTCAACCGATACAATAATTGCCATCTTTTAGTTCACAATCATGTCAAAGCTTTGTTTACTATATCCCCATTAACTAAAGAGTCCGCTTCTTTGATTAGGAACTTAATAGATACAATTTTGAAAAATTTACGCGCACTTAAAATCCTAGGGGAATGTACAGACACCTGGGATACTTTAATTATTTATATTATAGTTTCTAAATTGGACAAAGTTACCGAAAGAGAATGGGAAACTCACAAATACACATTGTCAGTGTCACCAAAGCCGAAAGAAAACAATTCTAAAACGCAATTAAAAGTTGCTGATATAATTAATTTTCTTCGTAACAAAGCGGACGTGCTGGAAGCATTGCAGCGTTCACATGGTAAAGACGTACAAAACACTGATAATAAAAAACAACACACAAAATCTCACAGCACGTCACACTGCAATGTTTCCAGCGAGCCGAAGAAAACGAGCGAGAAACACGTTAGATTATGTTTTAAATGTAATGCAAAACATCGCCTGTATACGTGCAAAAAGTTTATCGAAAGTAATTTAGACAGTAAACTTAAACTTGTACGCGATCACAACTTATGCGAGAATTGTTTAAATTCGGGGCACTTGGTAATCGATTGTAAGTTTGGCCCTTGTAGACACTGTAACCAAAAACATAACTCATTATTGCATAATGATGCTAATAGTTCAGTCGCTTGCCATTCTTCAACAAACACTGAGGCGTCAAGTACGAGTAGTGCGCCGGCGCATATCCCCGCGGCCGCACTCCCCGCGACCGCACCGGTCACCTCGGACTCCGCCCATTCAATTCAAGTAAACAAGGCACACATGCAAACGGAATGTATTAAGTCTGTAGATGTGCAATCTGTGTTATTGTCAACAGCTATCGTGGAGGTAGCCGATGCCCATGGTACATACCATAAAGCGCGGGCGCTGCTAGACAATGGCAGCCAGCGTTGTTTTATTTCTAAAACATTATGCCAATTACTAAATTCACCACTTATACAGTCCACTAACGAAGTTCGAGGCGTAGGTGATTCGGTAATACATTGTTCACAAGCTTGTAATATCGTTATCAAATCCTGCGTCGATCATTCATTTACTACTCGCATTCATTGTTTTGTATTGTCTAGGATCACAGCTTCGATGCCTGCCGTATGTAAATTAAGCGCAAAGATCTGTATTCCAGATAACATACGGTTGGCCGATCCAGATTTCTTGGACTACAAAACTATCGATATTTTAATTGGTGCAGATAGGTTTTGGGATCTGTTAGAAGAGGGAAAAATTCGATTGCCTAGTGGTCCGTTTTTACATAATACCAAACTAGGCTGGATTATTTCTGGGCCTATCGTCACTAAAACGCGCAAAACTGCACCAATTCATTGCAATATTACTAATTCATTAGATACGCAACTTCGACTGTTCTGGGAGATTGAGGAACTGCCCAAGGTCAGAGACGCGCAGACTGAAGAGGAACGGGAATGCGAGAATCACTTTGTTCGCACAACCACGCGCAATAGTGAAGGGAGATTCTGCGTGCACATTCCACTTCGTCAGTCACCTGAAACCTTGGGAGACTCTTATATCCAGGCAGAGCGTAGATTTCTAGCATTAGAAAAACGCTTGCAGCGTTCGTCAGAATATAAAAGTCTTTACACTAATTTTATGCAGGAATACCTCAGCTTAGGCCATATGACACAGGTAGATTCCTACGAATCCCCATGTTATTTTATGCCACATCATGGCGTGTTCCGCGAGCTCAGCACCACCACCAAGTTGCGCGTGGTGTTTGATGCAAGCGCGCCATCGAGCTCCGGTAAGTCCCTGAATGATTTGCAGCTGGTTGGCCCTCCTATACAGGGTGACCTTATTGCCATTCTTCTCCGATTTCGGCAGCATAAGTACGTTGCATGCGCCGATGTGGAGAAGATGCATCGGCAGTGCCTAGTGGATGAGGGTCAGCGTAGCTTGCAAATGATTCTGTGGCGTGACCATCCGTCGAAGCCTTTAGGTATTTTCAAACTGAATACCGTAACGTACGGAACTACCTCCGCACCCTTTCTTAGTGTCAGGTGTCTAAAACAATTAGCTATCGAGTCTCCTGATGCTGATGTTGCCCGAGCAATAAAAGAAGACTTTTATGTTGATGATTTTATTACGGGTCTAGATAATAAATTAAATTTACTAGATTTATGCGAAAAAACCCAGAAATCATTGCAGTCAGGCTGTTTTCCATTTAGGAAATGGGTATTTAATTTTAGGCGCGATGATGATAGTCATTCATCTAGTCTGTTTAAACCACTAAATTTAGATGACAATATTTGTTCTAAAACATTAGGTATAAGTTGGCACAATACAAGTGACAACTTTTATTTTAATTCGCAAATTCAAATTGACAATAACAAACCGATTACTAAACGAGCTATTTTATCTAAAGTTTCTCAAATTTTTGACCCCCTCGGCTCGTCAAAGTTCTTTTGCAACAATTATGGCTATTAAAAATAGGTTGGGATGACACCGTTTCTGATAACGCGGCGCACGTGTGGAACCGGTTTGTTATCTCACTGCAAGCGCTAAACACAATTCGCATTCCTCGTCATGTTATAGGTACACAGCCTATGTATATTGAGCTTCATGTTTTTAGCGATGCGTCTCAAACGGCTTACGGCGCGTGCATTTATGTTCGCACAGTTAATTCTGATCTGACGGTAACGGTTAGATTATTATTTTCTAAATCTAAGGTCGCGCCGTTAAAACCTATTAGTGTCCCTCGTCTCGAACTTTGTGGGGCTTTGTTAGGCGCCCGTCTTTATGACAAGGTACGCGACTCATTACGTTGTAAGTTCAATAAAATCGTATTTTGGACCGATTCCACGATCGTCTTAGGTTGGCTACACATGAGGCCGAACCAACTGAAGACGTTCGTTCAAAACAGGGTCGCGGAAATTCATGACCTTACACTAGTGGTCCCGTGGCGTCACGTCAGGAGTGAAAACAATCCTGCTGATCTGGCGTCGCGGGGCATCCGGTTGGAAGAACTTCCATCTTCTACCCTTTGGTGGGAGGGTCCTGAATTTCTTCGAGATCCTAACTTTTCAATAGACGATCACAGAAGTTCAGATTCATTCAAACATGTCGAGTTACCTGAGGTCAAATCATCTGTCACCGCGGTTGTAGCCCAAGATTCTTGTGAATCGTCTTTGTTTCCGTTCCATCGGTTTTCCCAATTCAAACGTATTAGGCGTGCAGCAGCCTTTATGTTGCGTTTCATTCATAATATCAGATATAAAAAAGAAAGACATGTAGGCAGTCTTAGTCTTGACGAGTTAGATTTTGCTGATAAAACATTGGCTCGATTATGCCAAATTGAATCTTATCCAATAGAATATAAGGCACTGTTTCATCATGGGACTATTAAAAATAAAAGTTGTTTGTCTAAATTGAACTTATTTATAGACGACTATAAAATATTGCGTGTGGGTGGTCGTCTAGTTAATTCAGATGAATTTATTTACGGTAAAAAACATCCTATTGTAATTTCTAGTAAACATTACTTTGCAACTTTGTTGTTTCGTCATGAGCACATCCAGCTTCTCCACGCTGCTCCTCAGGCATTACTGTTTCACCTACGCGAATCTTGGTGGCCTGTAGGAGGCAGGAATTTAGCTCGTCAGGTAGTACATAGCTGTGTCACCTGTACGCGTATTCGCGGTAAGACGCTTACCCCTATGATGGGTAACTTACCTATGGAGCGAGTTACACCTAGTCTTCCATTCGTTCGGTGTGGGGTGGATTACGCTGGGCCGGTGCTTGTTCTGAACCGCAAAGGTAGGGGCGCTAGGCTTATCAAGGGGTACATCTGTTTATTTATATGCTTCGCAACACGCGCGATCCACCTTGAGCTAGTCAGTGACCTCTCCAGTGATGCATATTTACTAACCTTAAAGCGATTTATCTCACGCCGCGGTAAACCTGCAGAAATTTATTCTGATAACGGTCGCAACTTCGTAGGTGTAATGAACGATTTTTCCAATTTCTTAAACAAATGTAGTTCAGATATTTTAGAGTTTGCAATTAGTCAAAATATTAAATTCCATTTCATTCCCCCTTATTCCCCGCATTTTGGTGGTCTGTGGGAGGCAGGAGTAAAGTCAAGTAAATACCATCTTCGACGTGTAATAGGTAACGCGCACCTTACCTTCGAAGAGTATAGCACAGTACTAGCACAAATAGAAGCCGTACTGAATTCCCGACCTCTGTCTCCTCTCTCTCCCGATCCACAGGATTTTTCTCCGCTCACTCCCGGCCATTTCTTAATTGGCCGACCACTGACTGCGCCAGCTTGTGATGACCTATGTGATGTGCCTGCCAGTCGTCTCCAGCGGTACCAGAGGGTGGAACAACTTCGCCAACACTTCTGGAGTCGGTGGGCGAAAGAATACATTTCTGAACTGCAGGTGCGGACAAAATGGACGGCGAATAAGGGCGAGCTTCAACCAGACTCCTTAGTGGTTATTAAGGATAACAACCTCCCGCCGTTGAAGTGGCATTTGGGCCGTATCCTTCGTACTATCCCAGGGACGGATGGTATATCCCGTGTGGCCGACATACAGACGTCATCGGGTGTGGTGAGACGAGCATTCGCCAAGATTTGTCCCTTACTACAGGACGTGGACCAGGATGCTGCTACTGAAGACCATTGAAAGCCTCCAAAGCTTCCAAGGCCTGGGGCATGTTCCAAATCATGTTTAATTTTATACATTCAAGACTGAGGGCGACATCTCGGTGTCAAGAAATAAACCTAACGATCTACGTCATAACACGTCACACGCCTTTCACTCGCGCAATTGGTTAAAATATTGTTCCCGATGACCCCTCTCCTTGACTTTTGTACACGACATTAATATAACATTCAATTTTTGCTTTTGCACCATACGCATCTTTTATTTTTACCTAACAATTCTTCGAAAATTCATTGCATCTCATCAATCAGCTTGCTTGCCTGAAAAAGCCTTCACCGCTGCTGCAACAGTAGTTATTAAGCATATAACCAATATTATTTTGCATTAAAAATAATTACTGCAATTAATTAGTAATGTAATTAATTAATAGTGTATGAAGAGGTAAGTATGGATCGTATCACTTGAAATGTACGAATATGGAATGCATGAATACACACATATTAAAACTTCGGTTGCAGAAAGTGCATGTCACAGAAGCATGTAAGTATAAAGTGGTATATGACAAGCCCTCATATATTTCACGGAAGTTGAACAATGTCACGGCGGTACTCGGCGCGGTGTCGGGAAATTCCACCCTAACTTTTGATGTTGGTATGGGATATACTTGAACTTTTACCTTAGTATAGGGAAGCCACAAATTAAGTGCCATTTGAAACGTAAGCGTATTCTTTTAGAAAAACTATTTATATTGGGGAAAGTAGTTAGAAAAGTCCATGCTGGCGTTGATCTAGAGTAGAATGTTCTTTATTATGTACACCATACAAGTAACATTCATAAAAGAAAACATTTTATATGGGGTGACACAATGGGCGGTCTTATCGTTAAATGCGATCTTTCGAAACAACTTTTGAATATATTACAGGACGAGGAAGAGACAATACTGTAGGTAGTCTGTGGTGTACCAACTACAATCTTCTCCTTGGTCAGAATAGATCAAGATGATTACGGGACTCACTGTTACCAATGCCCTGAGACGAGCCAAAGACAAAGACTGTTCCCCTTTCAAGAAGACCTTCAGTAATGAAGAAATGTACACGAAGAGGGACTTGTGTATAAGCTGAAGTATTGCTAAACAAGAGAGATTAACGGAAGGTCGCCAGTCTGATAAATGAGCGGACGACATATATTTAATAACTACACGAATACCTGCGACCAAAGACATGAAGATGGCGCTTCGCCAATTCTTAAATTTGTATTTTAAAAACTCAGCTGTACAAGAAAGAGACCACTTTTAGTTCGAGTTTACGTAGGTACAGAAAAGTTTTAAAACAAAAGTGTCTGAGCTTAGATAAAATACACAGCGAATTGCTTCGGCGTCGGTCGGTAGGATCCATAAAGATGCTGCGCTGGCTAATAATATCTGAGAGTAGTCTGTGTCAGGTGACAATTACTGTTCTCGCTTGGCTGCTCGGCACCTAATTGCTTTACATCGTATAAAACTACTATGAATACATACCTCTTCGACTCATAATAAATACACTGGTGTTTTAAGACACGTCTTAAGTATGTTTCTCGGCTCAGCTAGACTCAGTAGTCTTGACAATTTGAAAACGCCCATGAAATTGTAGGTTTTATTTGCAGACAGATGATTTCATGAAAACTTTCCATCGGGGGCGTTTATGTCATTAGTGTCAATGTGTCGTAATGGGACAGATTAAGAGCGTATTCAGCTTGACTTGAGCTCAGTCAGCGACTCCTTTGTTACATATCGGGAACTCGAAACACATTCACATGGTAAATATCCCGTAAGTGATAATAATGATTGATTATGTTATGAGAAGTATTTCCGAATCAATTCCAAAGGCACATAAAGAAATTGTGCTCCCTAATATCAGCAGGGTCTGAGAAAGGTGACAATTGTGTGCTCCACTCTTGCTCGTAAGCACATCTTGTCCCCACAGTATACACTCCGCACTGTTTTAATTGCTTCACCCCGCAATTCACCGCGCAATAATAAATAGTGCCGCACTTCTCCTTTTACTCTCTTATTGTCAGCTCGACCGCGTTATAAATTACTTTTCTCAGCACCTGCTCGCAAAATGTCAAATTATAAGTAGGTAGGTATTCAAAGCTAGAAGTCATTATTGCCATATGCTAATATTGTAATAAATTGTATTATTCCCACTGTGATTTGAATTTAGAACTTTAACAAAAAATTTGATGAAAACTTTTACCAAAGGATTTTCGATTGTGGTTATTTTCTCTTTTATCATCGTGCGATACATATTCGTATTGATACCAGCTTTAGATTAATACAGGATCTAAGCGTGGTGCTATTTTGAAAAACTATGCAAAAAAATTAAGTTGGAGTGTCTTTTTGTAATTTCAAAATACCTAACAGTGGTGTGTTTGTTTTTTCAATGGTTTTTGTGTACATATTTGAATTTGATTGTATTAACGCTAATATATAAAAAAAAACAAACTAAAAAAGTAAAATAAAATACTATTAACTAAGTATTTACAAACAAAAAGTATCTATGTAGTATATCAACTATCTGGTGTCCACGATACAAGCCTCGTTGCTTAGTGTGGCACCAAGATGGTGCTGTGTGTAATGTCCAGCGATATTTAACTACAAAAAAATTAAAACCCGTGTAGGTTTTAATTTTTTTTCACGCGTACAAAGTTCGTGGGCAACATCTAGTAAAAAATAAAATTGACGACAGTTAGGTTGCCCGGGCTCCGTACTAAAATATTCAAACCTTATTCATTACAATTTACAAACAATATTTAAAACGATCATTTTTCAACAACATTATATAAATACTCCGCAATATAAGTGTTGTTTCGTGAGCGTTGCAGATTTTCTGTAAAATTATGTTTTTGCTATGCAAAATAAAGAATAAAATATATGAATTTTGCTGAGGACGATTTCTCATAGCTTCAGCTGGGTTTAATACTGAAAAATTAAAGTCGTAGCGGTTGCGATATTAATGTATTCGTCGGGAACTTAGTTGACTAATTATTTTTGTGTTTTATGGAAATTGTAACCCGTTATGAGTTTTTTTTGAAGTTTAATTGTATTTGTTAATGTCTCTTTAACTTCAAATACATATTATATTCCCATTTTAATATTTGACGACCCGAATAGCGCAGCGGTACTGAGGCTGCCTTACGTTCTTAGGGTCCCGGGTTCGAATCCCGGTAGAAGCAAATGTTTGTGTGATGAGCATGGACATTTGTTTCCGAGTCATGGATGTTTATATGTATATTAAGTATGTATTTACAAACAAAAAGTATCTATGTAGTTTATCAACTATCTGGTCTCCACGACACAAGCCTCGATGCTTAGTGTGGCACTAGATGGCGCTGTGTGTAATGTCCAGCGATATTTATTTATTATTTATTTATTATTAGTTACTAGCTTCTGCCAGCGGCTTCGCCCGCGTGAAGTTTGATGATTGTCCCATGGGATCTTACTATCAGGATAAAAAGTATCCTATGTGTTAATCCAGGTTATAAATTATCTGTTTGCAAACATTCATCCAAATGTGTTTAGTAGTTTTTGCGTGAAAGAGTAACAAACATCCATCCAGACATCCATACATCCTCATAAACTTTCACATTTATAATATTAAGTAGGATTAGTTGAATAGGATCTGGTTTCGTTTATGTAAATATTATTGCATATGTAATAAACTCAAAGCATTTGTTTCAATTATAAGACCGTCACAGGCACTTTTGAATGTAAAAACAAAATGATGAAGCTACAGTCACAGTCATAAAGCATAATAACTTGTGAAAGGACTGTAGTTGTCCATTCTAAAGCGTAGATCTCTATGGAGAAGAATAGGCAAGAAACTCCATGGAAACTCTTTCACATCAAAATATTTTTACAAGATCTTGTCAGTCAGAGTACAATAATTTTATTTGTTTCATTTAGTACCTACGTATCTTTAGATGAATTATATAAACAGTTAACCATGTAAAATAAACCATGCCGTGACAAAGTTCATATAATTCAAGCGCTATATGTCACAGCAATTTGTTTTATAAACCGCCATTTTGACAAATGGGCTTGGAACTCATTATTTTCCAGAAAAACGGCTTAAATGGCGTTGGCCAGGACATGGCGTTAGCGGGGATATGGCTAGACAACAGGCCGATGTGATGGAGCAAAGCTTTGACCAAATAAACCAGGGCCGTCCAAAAGCGCGTTGGGTTGACGATATTGTCAAAGTTACAGGAAAACCTGGAAGTGCACAAAACCGGGAAGTGCGGCAGAAGAAATAGCAGGCTTATTTATACTCAAGAGTGATTTCGTGTTAAAATACTTAATGAAGAAAACAGGAAGAAATGTCACGATTTATAAATTCACCTCCCGCACCGCAGCTCAAGCTCAAGTATTCTTGTATTATTTTCCAAGGTGGCGTCCAAAAACTCTTCTCTGTCTGATTTGAATTTAAAATACTCTCAGGGAACAATAAGACGCTCATCATTTTTCTCCCACGGCCTCGGAATTTGCATCTATCCATCATAAAGCTATCGAAGTGTTTTTGTTCGCTTTATTCGTGTTCCATTTAAATATGCACGGATATGTAAATTTGTATTGTCAAAAATAATTACGTCATTATAATATTTCCGTTTCTCATTACCTGCTTACTGAAAATCGGCGAAATGAACTGATTGAACATTTAAATTGCAGAATAAACTGGTAAATTGTTAGTAACGAAACATTAAGTGATAATCGGCAATAAATCTCTCAAAGGGTTGCCAAAAAGAACTATCTTGCCGTTAACGTTTTTATTTATGCCCTTGGCCTTTAGATTAAATACACATAACTTCTCCGTAACTCCGGATAAACCATTCCAGTTTTATACTTTAAAAGTATCCGGAGGTCTGTTCCGACGTTGGTATAAAAATAAGGTTCATCTGACCCATTTTATAGAAATCAATATTTTTACATAGACGAATAAAACCCAAAGACCGAGAGCCCGTACTGTTAAACGACCCCTGTAAAATTGAAATGATTATGACTGAGATTAAAGTATGTGCACTGCTCTAAAATTGGCACCCTAAATCAGCAATTTCACATCAATTAACCACGGCAGGCCTACAAAATGATTATGCTAATACACCAGGCAGGCAATTGCTTCCACGTTGGTTCCGCCGCTGTAATTAAAGTTCATCAAGCATTCGCGTCGCGTCTTCAACTCGCTTGTATATTGCTTTGGCTGCAAACCTACTACTTAAAATAGACCCTCATTATTTCCTTTGTGCGACCCCTTGGTGGCCATGTTGGTAGAACTGTGCGGGGGGAGGGGTGTCCGTCGCTACAATGGCTCCTACCTGTTTGCGGTAACAGAGGCGCTGCGTTGGCCTAACTACCGTCATAAATTGTGCAAGTGGCGAAGCGGTTGGGAGTTTTTCGTAGCAAGTCTTTAGAGAGCACTCAAGGGAACGGTTCGAGCGAAGATTTCTTGCGTGAATTAAGCTAGCGCTACACGTTTGGGAATTTGCTTGCTGTACTAATGCTAATGCAGGTACTAGCTACTAGCAGCAGCTCAATACTTACCTAAGTGCCGCATTTATGCTCTCTGTACCTTCTATGCACTCACGTTACAAATGTTGATTGCTCATTTTCAATAGAATTTAATTGCAAGGCAGTGCTTTGGCAAGATAATAAGAGTAGAGCACCCACACAAGTATGCTGCCTACATTACTAATAAAACCAAGGGTGGAATCCTTAGTATAAAGTACGTGAACAATATGAGTAAATTCTTCTCGGCTCATTGGTGCAGTATTATGCATTTGATGTGGCGCCAGGCGTCGGATCCGGCCCGGAACAGTCTCAAGACAACGAGCTTCATAATGAGACGGCCCGGTAGGTAGCTGGCTCAGTACCCGCGCGGCTCCGGGGAAATTAAGACAGTTTATTTAGACATTTCTTCATATATCAAGGGACGGAAAATGCGTGCTCCGTAAAAATATTGGATTATGCAAAGCATTTCTGTTATTCAAATTTTTGGATTATGGGAGTAAACGGAAAATAAAGAGCTTACAGCTTTTCGTACTTAAATTATAAAACCATTTTAGTACTCAACTTTATGTTTCATAGCAGGATTCTTATAATTATCTATTATGTATTCTTTATAAACACTGCTGTAGACTCGAGTATAAGCTTTCATTTGTTTGTACGGTTTGATTATATTATTGTTCTAGAAAAAGTATCTTTACTTAAGTGATTGCTACTTATACCGAGCAACCGTGTGTTTGATCAAGAATCAATAAGTACGCTTAGCTGTTTACATTCCTTACCATCTTTATTTTCTTTACACAAATCGATTGAATACACATCAAATAGTCTTCGATGCTGACAAAAGTGTATTTTGTTCTAACAAACGACACAAAATGAACATGCAGACTCCTACGTATTCACAAATACGAAAAACTGGTCAAAATATAAAAAGACAAAACAGGCCGGTGTTTTCAACGTCGGCATAACATCCATCAGGACGGTTTCGTGGCAAATCGCTGACAATATCGATTACAAAGGAGAACAATAGTATTTATGGCACTTTCCTAGTCAAGTTTTTGTATTATTCCCTTGTTTGTTTCAGTTTTTCAACTAACAACAAGGAAACACATTTACGTTGAGAAATGTGACGTAAAAGTTACACGAAGTGTGACCTGGGAACGAAATATGTGGAAAACAGGCTCAGTATATTCTGTTTCAGATATTTATAACGAGGAAAACTAAACTGAACAATCCTACTTGTACATTAAAAATGCATATAATTTTGCCGTTGGACCAGAGTAATTTTATAACGAACTTATTAAGCAAGGTTACAACTCTATGTAGAGAAGAACATTCTAGACACAATTACGTAAGCCACTTATAAATATAAAAGTAGCAATTCTGTGACAACTGCCTAAGTTTTCCCATTTCGTTTGAAACACTACACACACACAGCTATGTACTCAAACCACTTACGTTCCTGAAGGCCTTCATTACATGACACAAGCAAGTTTGATCCTTATAGCCTAATAAAACACCTATAAATTGGCCTCCAGCGGGCAGTAATGCGGCAACTTCCACGACCTACAGACGTATCGATTGCTGAAGTACAAACTCTTCTACTATACCTATGTGCCCATTGGCGTCGCTCGGAATAATTTTCCTATTCACAGAATCCCAAGCAACAGTTTTTACGACTTGATGAGGAGGGAAAAAGTCATCTGTAAAAAGTAAAAGCTAGGCTACAGATCTCTCCCTCCCTCATCGCACTAATTGCAAGTTTCGCTGAAGAAATTTTTTGCTGAAAGTTTAAAAAAAAAATCCATAAACTGTCGGACTGCGAAAAACTAAAGCTCTCTGGCTGCTCGCTTGTCAACTGGAGGAGAATAACTCACGGCGGCGGCGGCGGCAAATATGACTCTTGAAAAGATGCTAATTTATAGTTGTTTTGCAGGTGTTTATAAGTTAAAGGATAAATTAGTGTATGAACATGGACTTTGTGAAACGATCGTAGTATGGCGTTCTGTAGTTCCTGCCCTCCCTCATGGGGAAAGGCGTGAGTTTATGTATGTATGAAGTTTCACAATACGATAATACTTGAAAATAAATACATTTGAGTTCATGGTATTCATTGCATCGTTATCGATGACCCAATTTTGACTAAAAGTGAGTTTATCTCCAGAATAAATATAATTTTAAACAGTCGCTAATACAACTCTACATACTAATAATCGAATCTAATCTACAATGCTATACTTGCTAATTAAATTAAAATGTTCATTCCCAAAAAACATACCTACCGAAGTTCGGGAATACGAGTGTCATCGAAACTGAAAAGGGCTTCAGTTGACTGATGAATTGAACTCACGCACGCATTTAGTAACAATTTACACTAAATAAACTTTTATAAATGTTTGCTTGACTAAGCTTCAAACGAATTTAAAACTTCATTTATCAAACAATATTAAACTTAGCTTTTTGAGAAAACTTTAAATATTTATTTTCTTTGTTTTAAAGATGTTTTTATTTTATGACCTCTAAAGTCTAATATCCAAAGCGTTGAACTTTTATCTCGAAGTTGAACATCACGAATACTTACCTATAAATAACTTGCTCTTTATTTCTTTATTCTATGATTAGTGGGTATTTAACCTGGTATCAGAGTTTTTGTATTGGGACTCTGACTTGGCTTATATACCTTGCTTATACTACTACAGACTTTCAATAATTTGTAGACGCTCCCTTCCTTCGGTGAAAGGGTGTTTACCAGCAACCATTTTTTTCTTTCTACCATAAAATTTTCAAAATCCAATAGGTCCCTACGACGACGGTCGAGTAGCCTTCGAGCCTTCCCTAATATTAAGTACTGTCACCTACGAAGAGTAATTTTCTGAAATATAAAGTGCCTGCAGCTTGTATAACGTGGTCTACCTTTACTTATACTGGTCAGTTAAAAAGTGCGGTAAGCCGGATTGCTGCCAAGAGGCGAGGGACCCACCGAACGGCAGACAGCGAGATAACTATATTGTGAACCAATAAATTTCACCCCTTCTGACATTCGAGGGTTACCTCATTCGAAGGAATTAACGGTTTATTATTTGACGAGTTTATATTTATAGCGGAATTTTTACGGCATTTGTACGATGATGTTAAATATAAAAGCAGGAATGAGTCTTTTTATTACGTTTTCACGGCCAGAATACCAAGTCGTTTCTGATGCTCTATGAAAGGACGTTTGTTTCGAATGTCATTAAATATTTGTAAACAGGAAAGTTAAACAACACTTACGCGGAACATAAACAATATTGACAGTTAGTTTTAATAAATGGAGCAGAAAAATAAAGCTTGGCGGTTGTGTCAAGCTTGTTTTCCCTGAGGCTGCATCCTACACCATTTACTGAACACAATTCCAAACTACAAAAAATGTTGCCCGTAATTAAGATTGTTCCGAACCGAAAAATCCAATTACACTTTGCTCCACCTAGGAATCGAGTCACAACCTCAAATTCAGGTTCACTCGCGTTTGTTATTTTCATTTCAAAACTCAATTCGAAGTAGATATCTGAACGACGATTTATATTATACGAAAGCACTTCAAAGTTGAACGCAATAAAACACTCGTCGCTTACTTTAAACGTTTTATTGAACTGTTTGTTTTTCGACGTTAATTTATAAAGCGAGACAAAATAGTCATGACAGTGTCGCGCGATTCGCACTCAATACGGCTGCAGACGACATTGAACGATTTACGAAGTCCCTGGTGATTAATATCCAGATCTCATCGATCGCTTGGAATAATGCCCGTCGCTCCCCGCCGATAAACGCCTATTAACTCTATTATTTATCAATATTTTTCCCTGTGGATTTGCGCGCTTTATTTGAATATGAATTGAACAATTGGTATTGTGTGAACGCGTGGGTCGTTTTTCTGTTGTTGGTGAGTGTTGTGAGCTCGTTTGGCAGTGTTAGGTCGTTTGAGTAAGATAGAGTACCTCTAGCGGTGCTTACTTGTACCCACATCCAATGTATTTTGTAAGTTGTTAGACATAAATCGCGACCTGGGTTTTCTAACTTACGTGTCTAGTACATTTTTATCACATTTATTGTGCAATTTCGCAACATGTAGGTACACAAATGTATTGATACAGGTTACAATAAAAAATAAACCATTTCCTTAGTTTAAGCATTAGTCACATTATTTAAAAACAATTAAACCATTTTAGAAAAACTAATTTAAAAGCACTGGACTCTCGATCAAAGTTTGGCCAAGCAAAACACAAAATTTTGGTGGCATTTTTTCAACTTAGGTACATGAAGTTTCGTGCGTTCGCGACCAATCGCGTTTTTTTTTATTTCGTACTCTTGGTCGTGCGCTGGAGTTGCCCGTAACAGGTATGTGATTAGTGCTGCGATTACCCGATAAAAACGTAAGTATTCATCTTGGGTGGTACGGGGGACAAGAATTGTTAAATTTTGGTGGATCGTTTTGCTATTGATTATAACGTGTTTTAATAGTAAGCTACACATTATAGCTAGTGATTTGGGTAAACGCTTAAATCAGTGATATTAATTAAATTGTAACTTAAAACCCCTATTTTTTAAGTTTTGCCTGGTTCCAATTGGTGGTTCTTATTTCGGTGGCTTTATTAGCGTTTTCACGTACTGTTTGTACATATATAGCCAGTTTTTATGTTGCAAGACAGTTTCATTAGCAAACAATTAAATGGTATGTACTTGGCAGCAAGTAAGACATATTAAAACATGTATTGATAATGTTTTTTGTTGCTGCGACTACTTAGATAAATCCATCGTAAATTACCTTCCTTCAGATCGCAGAGGACAGACTGTTGCTTTCGCGTCCAAGATACAATTACAAAGAACTCAGATCCAAACTAGACAAATAACACCCAGCAATTTAGAAAACAAAAATTAAATATATTAGCAAGTTAAATATACCACACCATATTAGAAACAATGTAAATGAATTGTATGAAGAATTATTTTCGGTAGTGCACGCCGAGTTCAATAATACTTTAAAAAAGAAAACTAAAACTATTGGCCCAAAGTTTATTTTCAGTGACTGGGCAACACAGGATATTAGAAAAAGTAGGGAACGGTTGATTGACCTTTAACACAGAAACTTTTAATAAATACGTTGCTACTTACTCGAAAATTTTTTAAAACTCTTGCAAGGTAGCCAAATCCCACTTTATTAGCAACAAGATTAAATCAGCCGATAACAAAATTAAGACAGTTTGGAAAATTATCAACAGTGAGACAAATACAAATAAAAAACAAAGTAATGACATAACACTAGAGACCACGTGGCCTCGTGAGCTCTAATAATGAAGTTGCTCAAGAATTTGTAAATTTCTTTACCTGTATCCCACTTAAGACTACAGAAACCTTAAATTCCTCTCCCTTGCTCTCTATTGATTTATTGAAAGCGAACGTTTCAGCCTGTCCAAATGAATTTAAATTTCAGCATATAAACCCCATATCAGTCATAAAAGCTTTTAAGCAAATTAAGATCAAATTAACCGAAGATCTATGGGGTATGTCTATCAAAGCTTGTACCTCAATAATTGAGACTGTAGCACAGTATTTAGCCTCAATATTTGATTTCTGCGTAGATCAAGGGGTTCCCGGATCTAATGAAGTTCAGTAAGGTAAAACCTCTTTTTAAATCCGGGGACAGTAAAGATACCAACAACTATCGGCCCGTATCCATGTTGCCGGTTTTCAGCAAGGTGTTTGAAAAGATAATGCTCAGTCAAATGCTTAACCATTTTAACACCAATAATATCTTACACGAGCAACAGTACGGTTTCACCAAAGGACATTGTACGACTGACGCCAGTGTCACTTTATTAAAACACATATTTACTGCGTGGGAAGAGGCTCAAGATGCCATAGGAATATTCTGTGATCTTTCGAAGGCATTTGATTGCGTAAATCACGAAACCCTGATCTTGAAACTTGAGCATTACGGTTTAGGTAAACTTGCGCTCAGTTTAGTAAAATCGTATTTGAATGATAGACAACAGCATGTACAAGTAAATGTTGTAAATTCAATGGGCTTAAAAGTAAAAATGGGTGTACCACAAGGTTCGATATTGGGTCCCTTCCTCTTTTTAGTGTACATAAATGACCTACCCCATTTATTTAACAACCACCCGCATTTGGTGTTGTTTACAGACGATACTTTTTTAATATTTAGGTTAAACAGACGTGCCACAAATCAAAGTCAATGCCACAAGTCCTGCTCCACAACCATAGGGGGAAACTATTTGAAGAAATTATTGTGGCAGCTGCAGAAGATTGAAAAAATATCCTTGCTTTGTATAGACTCCATCTCTTAGTATTGTATAATTGCATAGCACATGTGTGAGTACCATGTACTGTAAAGCATTTGCATTCTGTTATCTTTCTTTGACTTAAATATGCCTTGGTGGCTAAGAGAATGTCATGCTCACTTAAATGACTCGCTGATGGTGGCGGGTGTGTCGGGTCATTTAGTTCCCTTCAATATGGTTGAGTTGAATGGCGCTGATACATGCGTCATGTTCGTGTACGGGCGCTGTCAGTTGGGACTGGTCATTCTTAGCTGCCACGGTTCATTTAATTACTTTATTTTTAAATTGTTGATTTAATCTTTAACTCTGGACGCTCTTAATGTGCACGTCTTTCTACATCACTCTCACATATATGTATAATCTCAACATGAATGATGTAACCAAGATTTTGTAACAAAATTTTGATTTAAAAGAGTGTCCATGGAGTTTCTTGCCCGTTCTTCTCCATAGAGATCTACGCTAGGGAATGGGCAACTACAGTACTTTCTCAAGTTATTATGTCTTGTGACTGGGACTGTAGCTTTGTTTTTTTCTTTTTATTTTGCATTTTTGACATTCAAAAGTGCCGTAATGGTCTAATTGAAATAAATGCTTTGTGTTTGAGTTTGATTATTATAAGGGTAGCATGCTAAAGATGAAGTTTCTTATTTTTATTATGTTGCTTTTTATAATTCCAAAACAGACCAATGAAAAGAGGCTGCTTAAAAAGAGAATGGATGAAAGAAGAAGAAAAGCAAGAATAATGTTTCATCATCAGCCTACAGTAGACCACTGCTGGACATAGGCCTCCTCAATGGCACGCCACTCAACTCGATTCTCAGCAACTCTCATCCTGTTCTACCAGCCGCCCTGCGAAGATCGTCACTCCAGTCACTCGAGTCTGAGGGCATCTCACCTTACGTTTGCTTTCTTGGCCCAAGAATCTTGAAGATTCTTTAAGCTTGGTCTTTCTATTGTTATACCAGGTTCTTATTTTTCACGAAAACTTGTCTTTATGTTCTAATTGCTTTTGCTTGCGGCTTCGCTTGCGTTTTGGTCGGAAATTGAGTTTTATTATTTTCAAAGTAGCTGTTGTCCCCGACTTCGTTCGCGTGGAAATTATGATGTGTATGTGTGAGACTAAAAAATAGCCTACGACATATTCTCAGACCTACCAAATATATAAAAATCGGTCGAGCCGTTTCGGAGGAGTTCGATAACAAACACTGTGACACGAGATTTCTATATATTAGATATAGCCTTTGACACTCAGGGATAATGTTGCTATCTACTAGTGAAATAATTTTCGGGATCAGATCAGTAGTTCCGAAGTACACCCCTATACACAGACTCCCAAATATTTATTTATTTATTTATAATAAGCACACCAACAGCACAATCACTTACAATTCAAATCAAACAACATCTAATATTGGCATTTCAGTAATCATGCAAATAACAGGAATGCATAACATTGAAATATGAATATCAGAGACAAAGGAGAACAATAATAAAAAGTGTGTCTAGTAGAGCACTAAATTTATCTAGAACACTACAATTTATCACATTGTTTAAATACGGCACGTCTGTATGGAGCGAAATTCATGGAGAAAATATCAACAGGGTAATCTGTCTGTTTGGACCTTTCATTATATTGCCTTGCCATACGTGTTAGGGGGCTATTAAATGTGGTATTTAATGTAGATGTAGTCAATTCAAAAATACGATGATGACGCTTACTACGTTGGCTAGACCGAAAGTTAAAATAGTTTACCAAATGTGCATCTATGGAACCGTTAATAATTTTATGAAGTAATAAATAAAGGAAATATTACCCTTTTGTTATATTATAGAGATAGCACGTCTTTATAATTTTTTTCGTGTTAGGAATAACGATGTAGTATGTTTCGAGTGTCTACACCCAGAATTGATAAGGTTTAGCCATTAACTTCAACCAATCTACATACTTATCTACTGAATTCCATAAAAAGTCTTGAAAATAATTCTATTTTTCTCTTGCTAGTGTTTTCATCTTTAGTTTTTGTCTGTAAATGACAAGCGGTTTGAAAATAAAGGTTTTATACGAGGTGCTATTTTGATAATAAGATCAATAGGGAATATGCTTTTTTTTATTTCAATACGGATTGTTAAAGTACTACAAAAATAATGACAAAAAGCGAAAACAAGACATACCTAAATCGGCCATACAAAACAAAAGTAAACATTTAAACTTTTGTTTCTATCTCTTTCTAGATAAACGGAATTTAGTATGGATTTTGTACGTCGATGCAGAGAATGACGTCATTTGCAGTATCGGATCTCTCTGTCTAATCAGAAGTTTCAAATGCTTATAATTTAGTATTTTTTAAAGATATTAAAAAAAAACATTCACTTTGCTATTTCTGATGTTATTACGCTTTGTTTAGAGCGATAAAAAAATCATGCATATTGTCGGTCAGTTAGGCAGGTCAGCCTCCATGTCAAAATATTTAAACCTCTTTTCGAGTTCTTGGATGCTTTTTTATTTCTCAAAATGGCATCGCCCTGGTGGAAAGATAAAACCGGGATGCACACATTAATACTTCTCTTTCCCAATCACATTCTTAAAGATCATTACATTACGCTGTCTGTTAACAATAAACAAATCAAATTGAACTAGAGTTGACCCTGATATTCCGGTCAAAAATTGGGCCGCCACCATGTGCATACATTTGGGAACTTAACAAGTATAGACATGGTTTAAGCATGAATTGCATGTGTAGGATATGATAACAACAATTTTTAACTAAGAAAAAGACGTTACACATCTAAATAATTATAGTACTACGATGCGACTGCTTCTTTGGTCTAGCGGTCCATGCGCTACTGCTGAGCGGGGAAATTGTTGTTGGGTTTTTCCATCAGGAATTATTCAGTAGCCGCCACGGAGCCTGAAAGGAGATCACTTGACGGCTAAGGGCTTAGGCACTATTTCTATTGGGATTTAAACATAACTGGAAGTAGGTGTACTATTTGGTACACCTCTGCCTCACCCTTCGAGGATTACAGGCGTGATGTTATGTTACGTTCACCGTAGTAATAGACAAAGTGGTCATAATTGCACGAATCTGTCCCGGCCTTAAGTAGCACGACAACAAACAAATTGTCCTTGTTTACTACGATTTTCATTAATTAATTTCTACCACTTCATTAGCCGTCTATTTCCCGCTTACTTTTGTTTGTTTTATAGAGTTCATTGTAAGAATTGTTTTAATTAAAACACTCGTTAATAAGGTCTTGGTTTTTCGATTTATGTTTTGGTTGCTGTACTGAAACAATGATTAGTTCACGAATTTGTTTAATAAATACTTGATTGACTAATTAAGAAGAAAAAGGGTAGCCATGAAAAAAAGTCAAATACTCAGAAAGATTTTTGTGCTAATGGAAAAACGAAAATGCCATCGTAAACTGGGTTAAAAGAACTTTACGTTTACTTGCAGCGTTAATTTCCTGTAACAAGAAACAAGTTAAATCGTGGCACCACATCTAGTTTGTGAACTTTTTCTGCGTGCTGTGTGAATTTCATACGGTGTCAGAATGCAGCAAGTTTGGTGACGTTAGTAATGTCTAAGTTCGCATTGCATAGGCGGCACTGTACAGGCCGCTGCAACGCTCACCGTCTGCAAATTGAATTTCTAAGTTATTCCCCAAGTTGTGAAAGCACGAATGAAGTGAGCTCGTTCTCAGTTGTTGTTCCCCGACTTGGGACTCGATGATTGGAGCCGAGGGCACGAACGAGTTCAGTTTAGACCAACTTCTCGCTTTCTAACACTCTGTTCAAATCGCCGTCGAGTAGCATAGCAAGTAGGCATCGATTATTTTATTGCTCCAAAGGTTGCGTCATACGTGACACGTTCGATATGCGTCTTTTGATATTATTCAGTTACAGACAGATTAAATAAATAGTTATCTCGCGCTTTTACTTCTTATTCTTTAAATAGGTCCGTATTACTGTAATTTCCGTCTGCCCCCATTATAAAAAAACGTACGTGGGTATATTTATTTGTTAAAGATACAAATGCGTAGTCGTTTTATGAAGGGATAACAGTATACGAGTTACTCCTAGTCTGATTGTCTGTATTGTGTTGCCCTCTTTAAGTACCTATGTAAAACCATATTCATAATATATCTGATTTGTAATAAACACTCTCATAATATAAATGCGTTGGGGCGTATGTAACGTTTAAAGTAATAATTTTGAATTGGACATATTTATTTGTCCTCTAAACACTTATTGACCTGTTTGATTGTCCCTCTGCAAACATTTCGTACGTCTGATGATGTACATTGTTTTTTTTTTCATTAATTTGCCTTTTACCTTGTAAACTGGTGAGTATTAATAATGACCCGTATATAACATAACTTCCTAATAACCACAATTTATCCGTAACACATTAGCTCGTAGTAAACTAAACGGGATCGGGTGTAATGCGAATTCATTAGCATGTAAACTGTCTCCTTGTTAGACTCTCTGCGTATCAATGTTTGACAGGCGTTCCGCTACGCCGCGGTCTGAACAAAGCGATGTAAGTGATTCCGTGTTGGAACCGTGACGCGATGCCCTTGAGAGATAACTCGTTCATTTCGAGAGCAGATTGAACCGATTCCCCTGTTCAAGACATGAATTTAAAATACTCGATTTACAATTCAGTTTCGTTCATGGAACCCCAACTTTTTTGTTTAAATTTGTACCCCTGTAACAAACGTGATTGCATTTTTAATTAGATTCCTTTTTTTGGAATTCGAGCGGCCAAGCACCGCGTTGCGTGCACACTGTGCATTAACATGCTAAATCTCATACTACGATAATTGCTATTATTAACTGCAAAGACGACAGTCAACTTTAAACCTTATGCTAACTGAATAAAGTTGCTATTTGACGTTTCAAACTATTTTTACTTATTATTTTTTACGTCACTTGTATTACTACTTCATAACGCTGCCCGTGTTTAGAGATTTTCCATTTCCACATTAGGTTTACTTAAGCTTAATTAGGTTGAGCTGGAGTGATTGAATTACTGAAATTGATTAAGTGCACTATAGAAGACAGATTTAATTAATTATTACAGTAAAATAACTTTAAACATTTTTCAAAGTTCAGCTTAGTATTTTATTATGTAAAAGTAGTTGTTTTGCAGAAAAAAAAATGTGTACATAATACAATGTTCCTCGTAAATTCCTCGCCTACAACATACAGGGTGTAAAAGACCTCATCACGAAGCCGTCAACCAAGCAATCTGTACATCAAACTAAGTAACTTTACGCAAAAAAAAATGCGGGGAAACAACTTTTTTTTTATTGTGAAAAATCACGTTTTGTGGTAGAACTCAATCTAACGCACTCAAAACATTGTGCTGATGGATGGATTGAATAGTACGGGGGTCGTGGAGATGTTTAATGTAAAAATCATACATTAAAAACTTGTATTTAAAAAAAACTTGTCAAAAAGTTGGAACTTTGACCCCCAATATCTCCGTAACTAAAAGGTTCCCAGGTATGGTGTAGAACAAAAAAATGATCGCCATGACGGGGAGAACAAGTGCCTTTCGGCTTCGTTATGAGGTGTTTTACACCCTTTATTTTTCCCAAATAAAAATATAGTAAAAATGAAACTTTCAAGTATAATCACGTTAGGTACCTACACGACCATATAATATTACAGAAAGTTATTGATCCGTAAGAGATTACATCCAGATATTTGAAACTTTCGGTACCAGCCATCACATTACTCTCGCATAATTTACGTCCTTAATAGTTTTCATATTCATCGATGCATTAAAAAGAGATCAATATGAAGAACAAAAAAAGGCCATGGGCGAGTCGGAATCGCGTATAAAGGGTTCCAGTTTTGTGATTGTTTTTATTTGCCACTAGCTTTTGCTCGCGTTAATTTAGAGTTTGACAATCAATTCGCACTACTAAAGTTTCTATATTATTATACTAGCTGACCTGCGCAACTTCGTCTGCGTTAGCGAGAGAGAGGGTTAGAGAGAGTGAGTCAACCTTAAAAGATAGACATACGCTATCGCGAACTTTTTAAGAGGAACAATCCCGTCATATATGCATGATTTTTGAGTAACTTTTACCGTTTACGCAGCGCACGCAACGGAAGCTCTGAAAAGCAAGAATTCTTCCCTGTATTTGCAACATTTTTATTTATTATATATTATTTATTATGTATATTTTCTATTGATTGTAGCGTGATCTTATATACGTATAGCCTTCCTAGATAAATGGGCCATCCAACACTAAACGATGTTTTTAACTCGAACCAGTAGTTCTTAAAATTAGCGCGTTCAACCAACCAAACAAACAAACTCTTCTCCTTTATAATAAGTATAGATTCAAGTGGGTAACAATTTAATTTCTCAGAAATATTTGCATTCATCGCTAAAATATTCTACTCTGTTTTTCCAATTAGAGGCTTCCCTCGACAGCCTTACGTTTTCATCCTTAGACACTCGATGGTAGTCTTACCCTAGCTAGGTCGAAAGTTCTCATCAAGGTGCATGAAATGAGCTCAAACACGATATAGCTGCTGTAAACTTTTGAACACCCCTTGCAACTGCCATTCGTCTACGTCGTTAGACCTTTGATGACGGTCATACTCCAGGCAGGTCTTAAGTTCTCACTAAGGTGCATGAACTGAAGCCAATCACAACATAGCTGCTGCAAACTTTTTAGGACCTCTTGCAACTGCCTTCTGTCTCCATCGTTAAACCGTTGATGAAAGTCATACTCCAGCCAGGTCAGTTCTCGTCAAGGTGCATGAAATGAGCCGAAACACGATATAGCTGCTGTATACTTTTGGGGACCTCTTGCTACTGTCTTCTGACTCCATCGTCAGACCTTCGATGAAAGTTATACTCTTGTTGGGTCTAAAGTTCTCATCAAGGTGCATAAAATGAGCCCAACACGACATAGCTGCTGTAAACTCTTGCGGACCCTTTGCAACTGCCTTCCGTCTCCATCGTCAGTCGTCATCGTACATAAAAAAAAATTACGCATTGAATTGAGAACGTCCTGAATTTGTTTCGTGGGCATAACACAAAATCTGAGGCAACTGACTCGGGCGAGAGTCATTCTTTCACGAAAAATCTTAACAACGCTATTCAGAAAATGGTGTGAAATGAACAACGCCATCTATCGACTCCGAAGGTAAATTGATAAAATATAATTCATGGAAAGCGGTCTAACACTATAATGGCTATGTAGATTTTTAAAGCAGCGTCATATAGACTAATTTAGAGTACCTTTTGCTATTATAACTTTTCTTTAAAGATGGTCACTCGATTTAAAAGTTAACTTGTGAGCACGTCAGTGAGTGGACTTCTCTTTTATATATATATATCACGATTCGAACGACACGTGGCGCCGTCTATTGAGAACATTATTGTTATTTCCTCGGAAACAGTACTTTTTTTCGGGATGAAAAGTACCCTATGTCCATTTCTATACACCTGGCAATGTATAATAATATTTAAAATTTCTGGATAACGGGTTCAGAGGTTTAGGCGTGAAAAGGTAAGAAACAAACATACTTATTTATAATATTAGTTTGGATGATAGAGGCCATTGGTACGTACATGCTTTCTGTGGCAACTGGCTGGCTGTAAAGTGTACTAAATAATTAAAGATACAGCTCTGTGTAACAAACATATAGACGTAGACTTCTCTACAAACTGAGGAATTTTCCACAGAAAAAAGATGGATAGAATAGAATATACTTTATTCTACATCAAAAAATTACAACTTAGCTGTTCTCTTGATTATTATTTACCAAAATTTTAACACCGCTCTTCTTTTTTGTTCTTCTCTACTCAGATTAACGGACAATTTATTTTACCGTGCATTGAAATACGTCACGATCAATAAATTCAAGAACAGCAAATTTATATTTGTAACCACATTACACAAAGTCGTGACAGACAAACAGACAACGGTGTGATCCTATAATAGTTCCGTTTTTCCATTTAAAGTACAGAACCCTAAAAAACGTGTACTGTGAGGGATATGTTATTTATCATTCTTTCATTATCATAAGAAAGGAGTCTCATTCATCATTATTTTACTGACTTTTCTAAAAGGCCGAGAAGCGTAGAGGGTAAAAGGTATTCTCCAGCCAACAAAGCCTGACTACACAGTACGTATAATTTGTTAACAAAAGGCCAGAAAGTCTTCATATTTATTACTTTCCCCTCACCTCGAGCGGGCCTCTAAAGTATAACAATATTAACGCTGATTTCAAACCGGAACATAGTTTAGGTTTCGAATGTTGTGGCAGCAACCATTGTGTAAACTTTTACATTGTAATCTAAATAGTGCGCCCTCACAAATATTATATTTAAACTTAGTTTTGTTTGCTCAACAAAAGCTTTTATGTAACTCCTGTGAGGTTAGGTGGGCTCACGGAGTCATCTCAGTATTGTTCACATTTTCATGATGAATATGAGATGATAGGTATCCAGTATTAAATAAGAAGAAAACGAAATCAGTGTGTTTAACCTTTGCCGGAAATTAATTTGCGTGAACTTAAATTTTAGAGAAAGATGCTACTAGTTAGAATAGTTACTCTCGTGTAGGTAAAGTGAAAGAAGACGTAGAAGCAACATAAGATATAAACAGCGTTTACCCGCCCGTTGCTCTTCCAGCGAATGGAAGTTTTAAGCATAATAATTTTGCTTTTAGCGTACAAGTCTGGAATACCTTCTTCCTTCATGGAAGTAAAATAAAAACTTTCAGCTTGTTTCACATGCAGGAAGGAAATGTCGGTAAGTGCATAAAATGTGAGTTACGGGACAACAGATTTACGATGTCCAGCAACAGTTCGTCATCACTCATACTGACGTGTTTATCACTGCTTGGACGCCAGACGTTCGTAAGTTACGTAATGCATGCAGCGTAGCTCGTAGGTGGACCCAGTTATCCTGGCAGGAGGGCATAAATCGAGCGTGCGTCCGCTAAACGTACACTGAGCAACAGTGACAGCACAATGTTCGCTTATCTTAATTGCCTTCCCAGATACGATCGTGGAATTTATCTGCGGCGCTGCCAGAATAAGTACGGCACTTTTTAGCGGTCTGCACGGAAAAAAGTTTAATGATAGTGCCGCAGCTATCTGAGACAGTTGCTCTTTATTTTTCACAATTAAATAAATGCTACTTGGAGTGGTTTTGATCAAATAAAGCGACGCGCTGAAGATTTTTATTGTTCGGAGGAAAACATTTCAAGCTTTAATAAATAGTTTTCATTTACCTCAAACCTGGTTGAGGAAAATGAAGGCCTTTTCCCCCTTTGTATACCTTTTGTGGTACGTACAACAGACCTTGAACTTGTTACGTTATTGGTTTTTAAACGATTACGACGCGTCTACCCACGCCAAACTCCATAAAACAGAATATAAAGCTTCCTATAAGTAAAGGTACACAATTTGGATGGCATTAAGAAAACACTCTATTTAATGAAAGTACGAAATTCTAAAGTCAAAAGGTCTGAATGCCAAAGATATTTATTAAAATTCAGCTGACTTGGAAAGCATTTCCAATCACGCCAGTTTATTGTTTCTCTATTGTCTCGCAAGCGGCTGATTTAACGGACTAACTGAATGAATAATGCATAGCACAAAGAACTGCCAAAATCCAATCTAAATCTATTTTCGGAATCTTTGAATTCGATAAATATGAATGTTTTCGGCTGAAAAAAGCTAACTGGATCAACCTGCTATTAAATTAATCAAATATTCATTTTATATTTGTGTGAAGGTACTGACAGTATGTTCAAGTTTTTATCAAGAATAACGGGCTGTAAGGTCATCGGTTTGAACAAAAGGAGACACGAAACAGTAAAAGAATACATCGTAAAGGAACCAGTATGTCCTAAAAGTCCCAGAACCAATAATTCGAAGACATTTAACATTAAACAACTGACACTGGGCCTGTGTGGTGGATAACGGCCCACTCAATCTCACAGAAAAGACAGCCCCACAAAAATCATAGAAATAAATTGAGAAATAAAGCCTAAACTCAACAGTAAAATTGAATAAGTACACTTTTCTTATATCGATTAACCATTTTTCATCACTGTTATTAAATCATAACCCAAAAGTTAAAAGTAAAGTCGACCAAGTAAATAAAACATGTAACGACCGAAACTCAACTCAGGCAAGCTAGCACAATCTTTGTTAGAACAACATCGTTACGGAAATTTAGTTTTCAAAAGCTTTAAGAAATCGCTACTATATACATTCATCTAGAACCACTTCTTGTACAGCTAACTTGTTCTGTTATATATACTAAATTATCTCTTCTTTGAACAATCTACTAACTAAACTTTGTTTTAGATAACTACTAACTGACCAAATTCTGGGAAGTGCGGTATGGTAGAGCTCAGTATTTATTCAGTAATCGGCAAGTTTGTGGAATAGTAATTGTATTAATTCAGCTATTATTTAGTTAGTCGAATACTAACTCTCTGTAAGACTCTTCTCTTAGCTTTGCATTGATTATCACTTTGGTTCTTAGATTCTTTCCTTCAACGAAAGATAACCACAGTAAGTTCTAAAACGTCACATTAGAAATGACATTTCGGGCTACGTACCCGAAATATTGGACTTAAATCATTCCAGAGCTTTCTCCACAAATTGCCATCAAGATCTACTTGGAAAAAAAAAACACATGGTTACTCAAAGGTACAATGAATTATTTTGATACTACTAATTCCTTGATTAAAACCCTCAATCCTTTCTCAGACATGACGGTGTGACTTCCTTTCATTTGTCGAAAGCAAATCACTATTATTTATTAGAATGTAGCAGCGCCCACCACTGAGACAGATGTGGACTCCTTGTTGCCAATAAAAGTAAAATGAAACTTCTTTAATCAGAGTAATTGGCTTTGACCGTTGAAGATAAAGTAAAATAAAGGAATTAAGTACATACATGGAGAAATAGGGCGAGGTCTACACAGAAGACGGCATGCAGCAATTTTATGAGGATGTATGTAGTGTCAACGCATACAAAACACTGGTTTAATGCTATTTTACATTTCGGATGAATATATTTAATGGATGAAAGGCAAATAGTCGTTAACTGGCCAGTTGGCACAGTCCAATGCAGGCTCCGTTAATTCTGGGGGTGGTCACGGAGCCGGTAAATGTGTCATGTTAATAGCACCCCGTTAAAATATCGCACGTTTTCATTTTATGATCTTCCAATTTTATAGCTAGTGCTGCTGATGGGAGGAGTAAAATTTTGGCGTCGAGCTCCTGGAGTATGTTTCTATGTACGTAAATAGGTACAGCGGGATGTTGACCGTGCGATGCGAGACAGAATGAGATATCGTCACCATGTATGGTAGCAAGCGCGGCATGTAAGCCGGCAAATATGACGGCAATACTAGTAGATCATACTAGTATTGCCGTCATATTTGCCGGCTTAACTTGCTAGCTTCTGTTTGTCCAAGTAAATTTCATAATCTTATCTCTAATCCGATAGTCTTTGTTTAAGTTTTGTTTCTAGTAGTAATGAAAGGAAACGTTTTAAAGGTTTTCTGTTTGACTGCTTTGTTGAACTGGTCGCAAGTGTTACTGTTAAGCTTATGCTGAGCAGTTCTGGGTGCGATTTTCAGGAGAAAGTGTTATGGGGTTTTATCATCAAGTATTTTTCAGTCCTGAGTCAGGATTAATGCCCGGTTTATACGATGTGGGTGTACTGCAAATACTGTATATGTAAATATACCCTTAAAGAAGCCGAAACTCAATGGACCAAACCTGGGAACCTAATAGTTACGGAGATATTGGAGGTCAAAGTTCCACCTTTTTCACAAGTTTTCAAATATTAGTTTTTAGGGTTATAACTTTATCAAAGGAAACGTACGTCCATCAGCACAATGTTTTGAGTGTGTTACATTGAGTTTTACCGTAAAACGTGATTTTTCACCCCAAAAAAAAAAAGTCGTTTCCCAGCAATAATTTTTGCGTAATAGTTTCTTAGTTTGATGTACAGAATGCTTGGTTGACGGCTTCGTGAAGGGTCTGTTTACACCCTGTATATTTCTATCTGATCTTTCGGGGATTAGGTACATCTATGCTTTCTACGTAAGTATTTTGTTTGCACAGTTAAGCAAAATCCTCCGCTGAAGTTAAAATAGACGTTAATCCCGTAATCAGGTGCACTCGATACATTTACTCTAATACTGTCATACGATAAGATATTTTACGATCCACTAAATGCAGTGAACACGACCGTATGACCTAAAATAGATATTTAACCATCAAAATCGACGTTCAAATCCGCACCCCAGGCACTGGTGTTAATGGTTATGAATAAAAATTTATAGGCTTCGAAATAGCCTTCTATTCTGTAAAGCTCCATCTCAATTAAAATCCTATTATCTACTCAAAATGGCGGTGCCATGTGCTGGGAAGTGCCGTTATAAGTATTATTAACAGATAATTATCAGGGCGCCCGTCGATAACTTTCTTTGGCCAGAAGTGTAACTATTTAAAACAATTTTGCGAAGTTTTCCCGTGGAAAGTTTTTCCGGGGTTTGAAGATTGATCGGAAAACAAAGTAGTTCAGCTCTTTGAAGTCTAAAGGCCGCGCAAAACTACTAAAAACACATCGTGTGTGCGGGGAGCTCCCCCTTTGACACCTATAGTCGTACTTAAATTATTTAATAAGATACTAAAGCTGCTCTACCTGCGTATTACCCGACTTAAAAAAAGAGGTTATCAAATCGACCCTTAAATATTTATACTTATTTCCAAGAACTACCATAGAATAACAAATAAAAAAAATGGCATACTTTATTATTGAAGTAATTCATGATCACTAGTTTCGAACATTTTCTTTTTTTTGTTTTCGCAAGACACGTTCTATTATGAACTTGTCGCCGGTGACCGGTCAGTTCACCAAAAAATATTTCAAAAACTTTTACTTGACAAGCAACGATTGGCAAAAACATTATTTTTCATCTCATCATTATACAACAAGTTTACCAAATAATTTACTTAGCAAAATAATTATCCGATAAACTTTTACCTTTTTTTTTTCGTATGGGGAATCATCAAATAACTTCTTCCGCTCTGGGCGGAGCAGGAGGGAGTGTCAGACTTTAACTGACTAAAACCCATCCATGTTCCTTCATCGCCCTTTGTGTTCCGGGGCCACGGTATCTGTTTCGAACAGTCCCGCAAACCCGGCAGGCATCGGTCCTTGCGGACCCCTTCCTTTTTGCTGACTCTCTTTGAGGCGCGCGTGGAACACGAACACTGCCTGTCGTCATGAGACGGACGGAACGCGAGCTAGCCCGTAGCCCACCGACCACAGGCTCGCGCCTACGGTGGCCGGGGACCACGTGGTGGTCCCCGACGCCCGGAGCGTCTCCCGCGGCGGCCGGGACGCTGTGAGGTTCTCTCCCTCTCACGTTCCGCCACCTCCTTCTCTAGCATTACTGGCATGGCTCTAGCATTAAGGAGGTGACGGCGTCCCATTCCGTCTCGCTCCGGACCATGGCTTGCACAAGGGCCGGACGCGAGAGGTCGCCGCCGCCAATCACCGCTTCGAGGACACGGCGGTGCTCCACCCACGCGGGGCACACCTCCACCGTGTGCTCCACCGTGTCCTTCGGTCGATCCTCGCAGTGGATACACCCGGGCGTTTCCTCCCGCCCGATTCGGTGCAGGAACCTCCCGAAACAACCGTGTCCGGTGCGTCAGGCGGAAGGTGAGGACGCCGTGGCGTCTCTCAAGCCACTCCTCAAAGAGGGGACTTATCGCCACTATTGTGGCGTGCCCTAAAAACTTTAACCCCTAGAGTGTAATTTAAGCCTGCGTAGGCACAGAGGGGCGAAGCGGACCGCGAGCTGAAGAGCAGGTGGCCTTAACGCCCGCCGCCGCGGCTGAGGCTGACCGGCCAAGCCAGCCAGTGAGCGTTAAAACCTTCTGCGACGATAAGCTCGCGTAAGCTGTGACAGAAACCATGCCTGCTGCATGTTACATGCTGCATGCTTGCTGCTTGCTTGCTGCTTGGTTGTTGCTTGCTTGCTGCTTGATTGCTGTATGTTTGCTGCTTGCTTGCTGCTTGCCTGCTGCTTGCTTGCTGCTTGCTTACTTCTTTGCTTGCTGCTTGCTTGCTGTTTGCTTGCTGCTTGCTCGCTGCATGTATGGAGTATGCTTGTTTGCATGTTGTGGGCGTGCGCTCCTAAGAGGCAATTAGGCAAAGCCTACCCTTTTAACTGGGCATTTATTATAACTAATTAACTATGTAATAAAATAACACATTATGTACAAATATAAAAAAAAAGTTCAAGCTCCTGTTAGAATACTTATAGCAATTTGTCGCTCCCGTGTCACGTAACTAACACTATAATGGAACTTACTACGGAACTTGGAGTTACCTGGACAGGCAAACACTCGACTAGCCTAAAACCCATTGACGACAGTATCAAAAAATTGCAAATCGAAATAGAAATTAATGGACACGTATTTTTTGTTTTTGTAAATCAATGAATATTGACAAAGATAAAACGCATCAAAACTCGGGAGTGGGGGCTCGTGATGTCAGAACTAGCTAAAAATTATACCTAGGCGTGACGTATTGAGAATTTTAAAAGCATCATATCTTCGTCAATTTTGATTTACGTAACAAAAGAAAAAACACGGGTCAAATATTTTCTGATAATGTAACTGACGGACTAATTAGTTTTTTTTGTCGTCTCGCCTATTTTACGCACACAGCAGCACATTTGTGCATATTTTCGTGTGTATGAACCGCACAGATTGCGGTAATTTTATGGCGGTAACTCCTGCGAGTGTAGCTGGGCTGTGATTGGCTGCTACAACACAAGGCCAGGATTCAAGGTAGATGTTCTTCAGCCCGCGAAATTCAAATTTCGTTATGTTTTTTGCAATTTGCAGGCCAGTGCTAGGTAGTATATTGATTAGTCGGTTGAAAATAATGATTACCGGGGGTTATTGGCGCGTATCATTATTATAAAAAATAATTCTTATTCTTATTCTTTAGTGCACACAAAAAAAAACAAACATACATATTAATTGCAATTATATAGCTTATGTACAAAGGCGAGGTTAACCCAGAATAATAATAATAATTTTAAATATAATAATATATATTTTTTAAATTATTATTTTATTTAATATTATTAATAATATTTTTGTTATTATAATCTTCTTCATGGTTTTTGAAGTAATACGTACAAAATAAAAATGATGACAATCGAAATGACACCCATAATGAAAAATTTGATAATCCGCAATTATTGATTCGTAATGATTGATATATTCGTTTAGAACGCCATCGATTATGATGAAAATGACACGCATGACGAAAAAATTCGCTACTTTTCGCAGCCACCATCTTTTATTTCGATTCTGACCCAATGAAATTCAAATTAAAAGCATTTATTTTAATTAGACCATTACGGCACGTTTGAATTTAAAAATACAAAAAAAAACAAAGGTACAGTCCCAGTCACAAGGCATAATAACTTTACAAATTACTGTAGTTGCCCATTCTCTAGCGTAGATCTCTATGGAGAAGAACGGGCAAGAAACTCCATGGACACTCTTTTAAATCAAAATATTGTTGCACCATTAATGTTGAGATTATACATACAGGGTATAAAAGACCTCATCACGAAGCCGTCAACCAAGCATTCTGTATATCAAACCAAGTCACTTTACGCAAAAATTATTGCTGGGAAACAACTTTTTTTTTTGGGGTGAAAAATCATGTTTTGTGATAGAATTCAATGTAACGCACTCAAAACATTGCGCTGATGAATGGATTGAATAGTACGGGGGTCGTGGAGGTGTTTAAAGTAAAAATCCTACATTAAAAACTTGTATTTAATTTTTTTTGCGTGAAGTTACTTAGTTTGATGTAGAATGCTTAGTTGACACCCTGTTTTACACCCTGTATAATACTAAGAACTGGAATCTATACAATGCAAGTATATTTTTACAATCTTCTGCAGCTTCCACAATACCTTAACATGGGAATTAATTATTCTTCTTTGCGTGTCGATAGACTAAAATAATGCCCGACCAGTAAAATCAATTAGTTTGCTCCTATGGTTGTGGAGCAGGACCAACATTTAGCCAAGCATTTTTATCATCAATGTAATCCCCTAACTTATAATATAATTGCCTACATAGTGTGCGTGTTATACAACATTTATATTTCGTCTCTTTTAGTTGTAGAATGTGGGGAGGTATTTTATTATAACATTTCAAACAGTACCCCATGAAAGATGCATGAATCTACTTTAGCAAGCCTGAAACCTGGCTGAACTAGTGTTATAGTGGCGTCTGTCACCTCTTTGACTGAATAAATGCAGATTTTTCTCAACGTATATGATGTTTTCATAGATGTATTGACAAGGTACTGTCATGATATTAATTTCCTTAAACAGTTCTCTTAGATAATTGCGTCTACGTAATTCATATATTGCTCTGATGGCTCTTTTCTGCAGAATAAATATAGACTCGATGTCTGCAGCCCGTCCCCATGGTAAAATACTGTATGACACAATACTATGAAAATAACTAAAATAGACTAGCCTCGCTGTATCAATATCAGTAAATTGATGGATTTTTCTAACAGCATATGATGCTAAATCAGCCGTCCTGCAAGAGATGCTAAATGAGGACCCCATTGTAACCTTGAGTCGAGCGTGATTCCCAAGAAAACCGTTTTATCGACAAATTCTAGTTTCTCTCGATTCAATATTATGTCCCAATCACTATTTTTGACATTTGGTAGAAAAAATCTAATGCACTTAGTTTTTTCCCATTTAGTACTAAATTATAAGCGGTAAACCAAATGTGGACCTGCAGTAGGGCGTTATTTACGTCGTCAAGATTAGTGGCACGTCTGTTTATCCTAAATATTAAAGAAGTATCGTCAGAAAACAACACCATATGTGGATGGTTGTTAAACAAATGGGATAGGTCATTAATATCAACTAAAAAGAGGAAGGGACCCAATATCGAACCTTGTGGTACACCCATTTTTACTTTTAAACCCATTGAGTAGACACCATTTATATGTACCTGCTGCTGTCTATCATTCAAATACGATTTAACTAAACTGAGCGCAAGTTTACCTAAACCGTAATGCTCAAGTTTCAAGATCAGGGTTTCGTGATTTACGAAATCAAATGCCTTCGAAAGGTCACAGAAGATTCTTATGGCATCTTGTGCCTCTTCCCACGCAGTAAATATGTGTTTTAATAAGTGACACCGGCGTAAGTTGTGCAACGTCCTTTGGTGAATATTTTATTGCTGTTAAAATGGTTAAACTCAAACTCAAACTCAAACTCAAACTCAAACTCAAAGCATTTATTTCAATTAGACCATTAATTAAGCATTAGTTAAGCATTTGATTGAGTATTATCTTTCCAAACACCTTGCTGAAAACCGGCAACACGGATACGGGCCTATAGTTATTGGTGTCCTTACAGTCCCCGGATTTAAAAAGCGGTATTACCTTACTGAATTCCATTAGATCGGGGAAGACCCCTTGATCCACGCATAAATTAAATATTGAGGTTAAATACGGTGCAACGGTCTCAATAATTGAGGTACAAGCTTTGATAGACATACCTTATATATCTTCCGTTAATTTGATCTTGATTTGCTTGAAATCTTTTATGACTGTTATGGGGTTTATATGCTGAAATTTAAATTCATTTGGACAGGCTGAAACGTTCGCTTTCAATAAATCAATAGAGAGCAAGGGAGAGGAATTTAAGGTTTCTGTAGTTTTAAGTGGGAACTGGAAAAGAAATTTACAAATTCTTTGTTGCAACTTCATTGTTGGAGCTCACAAGGCCACGTGATGTCTCTAGTGTGAAGTCATTACTTTGTTTTTTATTTCTATTTGTTTCGCTGTTGATAATTTTCCAAACCGTCTTTATTTTGTTATCGGCTGATTTAATCTTGTTGCTAATGAATAAGGATTTGGCTACCTTGCAAGTGTTTTAAAAAAAAATCTTGTAAGTAGCAACATATTTACTAAAAGATTCTGTGTTGATGTAAGGCTAAAACAATAAATAAACAGCTCAAACAATCGTTCCCTACTTTTCCTAATACCTTGTGTTGCCCAGTCACTGAAAATAAACTTTGGGCCAATAGTTTTAGATTTATATTTATGAATATTTTAATGTTGTTGACTAGAACCATTCGTTTAGAGCGCCCTCTATTACCAGTGACATGACACCCATCATGAAAAATTTGCTACTTTTCGCAGCCGCCATTTTTGATTTTGATTTATCCGTATCGTAAGCAATATTATTTCCCGCAAGTTTTCGGTCACGCTTGTGTCTTCCGAACATGAATGTGTGTAAAATTTAAAAATCTTAGATAAAAGCGTAATCCTTCTTTTCTTTGCAGTCGGTTAAAATAATTAAGTAGAGCAGCCTGCATGAAATAAAATGACCGCTATAGCATTATTTTATTGTGCGAGTGAGAATCTGGAAAACAATTGACAATAATCCGACGTCTTTACACCTCGACCGCTGGGCGGTCACTAAGCAAATACGTACGTAGCATATAATCAATATTATGGAAAATTATTAATGAATTGCAATTACATTTAGTGCACTAAAAGTACAAAATGCAAAATTCATTAATAAATCTAGTAAAAAAAAAAATACTTTGTAAACCTGAGCGAATATTTCGACGGGCTGTCAAAGTTGGTAGACCCGGGCCTTAATTCTACATTCTATAGTATCGTGTTAGTTTACAGACATCAAATTCACAGTATCGTCATCATCGAAGGTCTCGAGTTCGAACCCAAGACTCGAACCTCGTATTCATGTGCGTATTGTTTAATTATGACTTGCTTCGGTGAAGGACAACATAGTGAAGAAACCAAACCAGCATGCCTGAAACATATTCTCTAACCTAACCAGACGAAAAAGAGAGAAGAATATTATCACCCACGATACAGGAGAAATTCATTATGTGGGGGAACGTTTTTTCCTAAAGAAAGAAAAAGATTTCGTGTAGCATGTTGTGAATTTCTGTATCCTAGATGAAAATAATACAGTTATGTTCGCATCCCTTTCATTTCTTTCAGTATCAGTTTAAGTTATGGTCGTTATTTTTTACTTAAAGTAATGAACAGAGGCGATTACACGATAAATCATTCTCTTCGCGCAAAACCATATTTTTCCCCTTGTATTCGACAAATCTTCTATTAGCTCGTAATTACGCTTAAGTAGTGCTTTGCTACATCCCACGAGATTTAAGTAGGTACTTTAGTTTAGGTTCTGATTACTAATGATAGATCTATACAACATAAAACCTTATCTGAACAAATGTAAAATTAATCATTGAAGTTTATAATATGTACATTCAGTCAAAAAAGTATCGGGAATGGATGATTTGTTTATGATTCCAAATTCAAATTTTTGTTTTTTTGTAGTTGTTAGATTGGCACAACTGTTTTCCATTTTGGCGCGGAGTTTGAGTTGCATCTGTTATTTATATTAAATACAGTGCTGGTTTTAGTAATATCATATATAGTGTGTATTGCGAATTTCATAATGGACAAAAATATCGAACAAAGAGTTTGTCTTCAATTTTGCATCGCTAATGGAATTTCGTGTTCGGAGTCACTGAAAATGTTACAGAAGGCTTACGGTGAATCGACTTTATCAAAAACTCGTGCTTATGAGTGGTTCAAAGCGTTCAAAAGCGGTCGAGATGTGATGGAAGATTTGCCTCGCTCTGGTAGGCCGTCAACGTCTGCAACTGAAGTTAACATCGCAAAAGTGAAGAAAATAGTGACTGAAAATCCCCATTCAACTCTGAGAGAGATAGCCGCCGAACTCTCTGTATCTCACGAGTCGATCCGTACCATTTTAACTAATCATTTGGGTATGAAACATGTTGCTGCTCGGCTAGTCCCAAAAGATCTGAATTTTCTCCAAAAACTCAATCGCATGAAAGTCGCTGAGGACATGCTAGAACGAGTCAGTTCGGACCCAACATTCATGAAACGCATTGTTACTGGTGACGAGACGTGGGTTTACGAGTTTGACATGCAAACTAGTCAACAAGCTTCGGAGTGGCGCCTTCCAACTGAACCGAAACCGAAAAAACCACGCCAAAGTCGATCAAAAGTCAAAGTCATGTTGACTGTTTTCTTTGACTATCGCGGTGTTGTGCACTCTGAATTCTTACCGGAAGGTCTAACGGTAAATAAAGAATATTATTTGAGCGTTATGCGGCGTTTAAGAGAGCAAATTCGACGAAAAAGGCCAGATTTGTGGAAAGAAAATTCTTGGATTTTGCACCACGACAATGCGCCTTCGCACAAGGCTATCATTGTGAACGAATTTTTGACCAAACACTCAACAAATACCATCCAGCAACCACCATATTAACTTTTTTCTTTTTCCTAAACTCAAATTACCACTTCGTGGCACCCGTTTTCAATCGATAGAAGACATAAAGGAGAATTCGCGGCGAGAACTGAACTCAATTCCGGAAGCAGCGTTTAAAAAATGTTTTGATGAATGGATTATTCGTTGGCGCAAGTGTATCGTTTCTAAAGGAGCATACTTTGAAGGTGATAAAATAAATTTGGATGAATAACAGACATTTTGTGTATTATTGATCTTTTCCCGGTACTTTCTTGACAGAGTAGTATATGTATTAATAATAATATATAATGTATATACAGGGCGTCCCACGGATATGCCACATGGAGGGAAAGTACCTTGAATATTGTAGATGGAACATTTTACTGAAAGAAGACATTATTTGAATTTAAAAAACAAATTAAACTGCATTCATAGATATTTAAATAATTACGTTTGAACCGGGAATCGAACCCGTTACACGAGAAAAATAATCACCCTGTCTGTAGCTTTATTATACCGATCGAAAGGCTAAATAACATAGTGTCAGAAGTCCATGACGTTTCGTCGTTGTCGTTGTCGTCATTCATGAAGACCATGAATTTTAACATTTTTGATACAAAATTAATCAATTTATCCAATGCTCAAAATGACTCCCTTCCTGTTGAATACAAAGTCGCACCCTTTTGATTATTTCGCTCCCTGCCGATTTTTTGATCTTGTTGTGGTGGATATTTAGAATAATACGCCTAACTTCTGCTAGCTCGTGGACACTTTCATACTGGTTTTTGTAAACTATTTTTTTTACATAACCCCATAAAAACAGCCCTTCTACGTAAAAGTATTTATCGAATGGCTCCAGTTATTTTCAATAAAATTCCACGACAGATAAAGAATCTTAATAATAATAAAAAGAAACTAAAACAATTTTTTAATTTATAAATGTTACTACTCCACAACTGAGTTTATGGAGGACACCACTGACATTTAGCCTATCACAATATTAAATTTAGATTATTATTATTTCTGACATTGGTAAATTGTGTGTTAGTACGTAAGGAATTGGGTGTTAGCATGTAAATAATTGAGTTAATTCATTTTAGATGTGTGTCTGTTGTTTCGACATCACTAAGTTTATTATTATTTGTATGCTCTCGGGTAAAATGTAGCGAACTGACCATCATAATATAACATCTGTATTTTGTAACCTACATTTACGAATAAATTCGATTTGATTTGAAAAAATCACTCACTCATTTTGAGCATTTCATAAATTGATTAATTTTGTATTAAAAATGTTAAAATTCATGGTTTTCCTATATTTCTGTCACTATGTTATTTAGCAAAACATAATCCTTATGATGAAGCCTTTCGATCGGTATGATAAAGCTACAGGGTGATTATTTATCTCGTGTAACGGGTTCGATTCCCGGTTCAACCATGTAATTATTTAAATATCTATGAATGCAGTTTAAATTGTTTTTTAAATTAAAATAATGTCTTCTTTCAGTAAAATGTTAAATCTACAATATTCAAGGTACTTTCCCTCCATGTGGCATATCCGTTGGACGGCCTGTATATATTTATAATGAACTCACTGTTTGAGGCCTACTGTTCTTCGTGTTTTCCATTTTTATCCTCATTATTGTGGAATATAAAACATATAAAATATAAAAATAATTAAAAAACAGATATTTGTTTGTTGTTGTTTTTCCTTATCCGGAACACAGGCTGGGCTATCCGGAAAACCATGGATAAAATTAAAAAGTTGATATTATTTTAATTTTAGAGTACTCGTATGTGTGATTTCATCTGAACTGATGCATATGTAAATAGAAGTATGTTCTATAAAAGTTGTAATAACTTTTGTTAGACAAATTGATATTTATAGTTTTACTTGCGGCGTGTGGCTGAAGGTGAAATGACTAAGAAAAGATATTTCGAAATGGAACCCCTCATTTTCTATGGAAAAAAAATTTTGCAGTAAACAGGTATGTACTTTACCGGTATACGTATGTTTCGAATATTTGTCGTGTCGTGTTTGTCATGTCAACTGTGCCCCAACTTTACCAAGGTTATCCTCCTAAACTCCTAAGTTCTTGTAGCCAGAAAGCTAACAACTTGGCAGAGGTTTCAACATTTCGTAGTGAAACATAAAGCGTTTTTGTTCCAAAAGACTCAGCAGCGGACTTCTAGTTTTGGAGGTCAAGGTCAGAAGCCAGTGGTCGTGCCAAATAATATGTGCAAACCGCCTTTACTTGCCAAGTATTTGTAAAAACTGCACTTGTTCCAAGATTTGTGTCAGGCTTTTGAGAGTTTAGAAGCACTTATGTAACAACTTTTATGTGTGTTTTTCTAGTTCAGTTTAGGCGATTGATTACTTACCTTATAAGTGCGAGTAAGAATGTAATTATCTTTAGAATATAACACAAGCAAGTGTGTAATACAAGCTTCGGCCCGTGGTTTCGTCCGTGTCTAAGCAACATATCCTAAGGCACTTGGTAATAGTGCAGGTTTCCGACTCATAATTCCCGCCCTTATCCCAATTTATTTGGGGTCGGCGCAACATGTCTTCGTACATACTTCTCTCATCATCAGCCTATTAATGTTCCCACTGCTGGGACGCAGGCCTCCTCTCTATGAGAGGGAATAGGCTATAATCCACCACGCGGGCCCAGTGCGGTTTGGTAGATGTCACATGTCTTCGAATTGTTTGGTTCTAGGACATGCCAGTTTCCTCACGATGTTTTTCTTCACCGTTTTGAGAGCAGTGGTGATGAAATAAATTACACAAAGTAATGCGCTTGTCTGGGTTCGAACCCACGACTTACTGTTCGTAAGTCGGGGCCGCCACCACTGGGCCACCACCTCCACTGTCCCGATTATCGGGCTCTAGGCAACTACTGAGCTTAATCACCACGCTCTCGATCTCATACTTCTATATTACTCGTCATCTTAACAGTCACAATCCGTTCTAACCATATCATCCTTCACACAGTCCATCTATTGTTCTTTGGTCTTCCTCTACTCATATAACTACCTACATTCATACTCAACATTTTACTCATTCCTCCGCATCATATGCCCATACCACGATAAACGATTACCACACGACTCTTCAGTCACCGGCGCCACTTTCAAACTTCCTGTTATGAACTCATTACTTATTTTATTCATTAGCGCTGTGAAAGTATTTTTGAAATCGAAAGAATAGTGACAGAACTTGTCCTGCGCGATTGTTTTTTCTTTACCTGTCCTTCTGATGCTCTCTGTAGATCCCACCTCAAGCATCATCTTAATTTTTCATCTCATAAAACTGAACTGTATTCCTACTCCTTCTCTGTTCACGCAGTACGTTTGTGGAACTCACTTTCGCCTAACATAAGAGATTCTGAAACTTTATTTCGCTTTAAAAACAAGTCAAAGAGCATTACCTCTCTTTTTTACAGCAATATTCTAGATATATATGTATGTATGTTTAATAAAGGTAAATAATTACAATAGTTGTTTTTTTATAAGTGTTTGTATTTGTATGTATGTTTATTTTATATACCTAGATATAGTTATATAGTTTCCTCTCGCAGGTCTGTGGGAAGAAATTTCTCTTGAAATAAGCAGTACCTTTGTGCTCTTCTATGTTAATATATTGTCCTATTAAGTATTTTGTGTGTACATAAATAAATAGTTCCAGTGATTACCCCCTACATCTAAACATACAAACTTTACGTCTTTTATCATATTAGGATGCATTAAAAAGAAGAAATATAAATATGTACTCCTAATTTTGTTATTCCACTATGTAGGCTCAAGTTTTAAGAAACGACGGAAGTGACTCAACAACAAGACCAACCTAATAAATAACCATAAATAGTTTACTGCATGACATAGAGTTGTACCAATAACATTTACGTCGACGTCACCGCCGCCGGTCCATCCGTCACTCCGTTCCGTGCGCCACCGCGCCACCATATCATATGACATTTTACTGTCTACTGCTGTCAGTTAACCTCAAACGCTCCCACTATAGGTAACCCACAGTTAATTTCCCTCTGATCACTGTTGCACCACTGTTAAATTAAACTGATCTTTATTTAGTAGAGAAAAGGTTGCTGTTGAATTACAGCAGTTGAGGTCAAATAAATGAAAGGACTGTAGTTAGTAGATCCACGTCGTCTCTAGGACCCAGGGTCAGATTAGGAGGCCTAAGCCGAAGTGGAGGTGCGATTTCTTACAGAAGTTCAGTATTGACGGCGAAGACAAGGTTCTGTTTCAACCGTGGGTATTTTTATCGTCTCGGACGTTTTAGGAGGCCCCATATTAGTCTCTAACAACAAAATAACAGTGGAGACTCAACGTGCTTTCTGAGGCACAGCTTCGTACCTATAAAAAGTCTGGAAGCCATTCCTGCATATCAGCACTACAAAACGACCTAATAGAAGTTTCAAAATCGATAAAAGCGTTAGATAACCAACACATTCCTGTGGATTAACCGTCGGCAGTTTAATTTAAGCGTTCACAAGTTTTATTATCAGTTAGCCGGTGTTGCAATGAATAATAAGGAGTTTGCTGCTGGGAAGTTTGTTGGCAACGCCCTCTATCTGAGGGAACTTAAACAAGACCTGTCGGCGATTTGTGATTGAGTTTATTAGATTATGGCTGTGTTTTAATTATTATTGATTCAGGTTGTAGGTACATTCATTGACTATAAGGCAGGTACCCTAATCGATAGGGCACGCCACAATAGTGGCGGTAAGTCCCCTCTTTGAGGAGTGAGAGACGCCACGGCGTTTTCACCTTCCGCCTGACGCAGGTCCTCACCGGACACGGTTGTTTCGGGAGGTTCCTGCATTCGTTCCTGATTTCCCATCCGAAAAAAAAACGAAAAAAAAATGGGACCCTAATCGATCTCGTTTGGGTATTATTCAAAAAATAAATTATGTGTTCGTGGATTTAATCATTTGATCCACCAAAAAGTCCAACAGCTTTACTTTTATTTGTTTTTGCATTCAGTTTTACGAATTACTTTCGAAAAAGCCGTGTTGTGTCCTTCTTACCATGATATCCTGGGTTTGATTCCCAGGCCAGGCAAGGTCTTATTTGTTTTTTTCCATCAAGAAATGCTCAGTAGCAGCCACGGAGTCTGGGTTTGTGCCTCATTTCTGACAATAGGTTCTTACCCAATTACATGGAACTTAAACATAACAGGTAAAATGTGTCTACTATCTGCATAACCCTTCGGGGATAGCAGGCGTGTTGTTATGTTATTGTATTTTCTAAACCAAAAAATCAGAACAAAATATTTCTAATCTAAATCGTAGTAAAACAAAAGTACTTTTTAGGTATTTTTATAACAGCTAAAACCGTACCTCTTAATTCTTTTCCACACATTACGTAGGTTGCCGTATCCTTTGATCCTTTGTAGGCAAAAATAGAATCAATCACCCGTGGAAAACAACGTAATGGCCGTCCCAGCAAGGAATCCTTACATAAATATATTATAATTCTGTGTATACTGAGTCTGAGTGTTACCGCTATTTTTGTAACCCCCACAACGCTTCTGTAATTCAGAGGGATGGTAAAGACAAATAGAAATACCTACCTACTCTGTTATAAGCTGTAGCCGTATATGCGAATGAAAAAGAAATCCTATCTTTGTTGTAGCAAAAACGAACGAAAAATATTATCTTGTGTCGTTTTGTTTTATGAATTAAAATGTGGGACTGATAAGAAATGGGACTTGGTTTTGTCTACAATATTTTGTGGTATTTAATAAAAGAAGGTAGGTAACGTGTTTTTTTGTTTTGTTAAGACGCCACAACAGTTGAAAACGTGCTTCTATTTTCGTTTCTGTACCTTTAACTCTACTCTAGGGAGGAATATTTAGTTGTGAAGTTTATCAGTTTATTTTCTATGTTTTTTTTTTTAAGAAATATTTAAAAATGTCAAATTAAAGAAATAAAGAAAATTGAAATAATCATTATCATTGTAGTTGTGGTTGTGTAATTGTCTAATTGTTGTTTAATTGCATATAAAGGGTGTAAAACACCTCTTAACGAAGCCGAAACACACTTGTTCTTCTTGTCATTGCGATCATTTTTTTGTTCTACACCATACCTGGGAACCTTCTAGTTACGGAGATATTGGGGGTCAAAGTTCCAACTTTTTGACAAGTTTTTTTTAGATACAAGTTTTTAATGTAAGATTTTTACTTTAAACACCGCCACGACCCCCGTACTATTCAATCCATCCATCAGCACAATGTTTTGAGTGCGTTACATTGAGTTCTACCATAAAACATGATTTTTCACCCCAAAAAAAAAGTCGTTTCCCAGCAATAATTTTTGCGTAAAGTTTGATGTACAGAATGCTTGGTTGACGGCTTCGTGATGAGGTCTTTTACACCCTGTATATTTATAATTTTTTCATTTAAAGAAAATTTGGCCAATGTGGTGAGTAATTGAGTTACTCAATAACGAAATTATTTTCTAAATAGCCTTATTGGTGTAATGGTCGCGGCTTCATGATCTCCTGGGTTCGATTCCCAGGTCGGGAAAGGTCTTATTGGATTTTTCCATCAGGAAATTCTCAGTAGCAGCCACGGAGTATGGATTTGTGGCCGGTAAATGGCAATAGGCTCGCCCCCTATAACATAGGACTTAAACATACCTGGCGAAATGTGGGCGTACTATTAGGTACACTTTTGCCTAACCCTTTGAAGATTACAAGGCGTGATGATGATTTTTATTTTATGAATGATTATGAACAAAATGTCTTTCACCTGTATAATACTCGAAATCTACTTTTGATGTCAGCATTATTCTTACGACTTATAATGTGGAAATTGAGCTTAGTTAAGGAATATCCATAAAGTTTTACCGTGCTTAGTGACGTGGTTAACTGGCTTCGATCGTGACCACTTTGACGAGGCTGCCGTAAATATTCATTCAATATCGCCGTCACTTCAATTTAAATTTGTAATGTAGCGTGTGTTTCATCGAGCTAATTCAAACATTGTATCGGTCAAAGGTACTTGACTGGAATTTAACAAAGGTAGTAATTGAAACCCTCGTTCAAGGATGGCTGATCCACTAATTTATAGCGACCGTGTTTGACCTTGCTGCTAAGTGACGATTAAAACATATAAATTGGGTTTATGTATTCCAAGAATTCAATGTGCCGAATCATATAAAGGAGCGACATTTATAATTATAATTCGCATCACCAAATTGACACACGTAAAATCAACTGGCGCGCTGTCGTATTTGCGGCCGATAACCGCAGCGGAATCTATAACCCCAGCCGGTAATATCCGTGCGACCTCGCAGAAAGACATACGTCAATTGTCACCGCAAAAACCGCCGAGGCAGCGCTTGACCGACCTAATTAATGGCGACTGCCCCCTGGGACAGATTAAGCCGCACATAAAACCTTTTCCGTGCCCATACGGTCCACGAGACCCCATCGATCCTTTTCTTGTTAGGCGCTGCCAATCAAATGCAATCAGGATCCTGCGACAATCCGCCACCGAGCCATCGGTGTGTCGCTGCTCGTAAAGTTGGGTTGTAAAAGCATTAGCTCACGCAAAAAAGGGGGTAACAGCTGTCACGGTTTATTTCATGGACCTATCCATCTGGAATTCAGGATGGTTAAGTATGGGTAAGCGTTGTCAATCTGATAATTCTTTCCGTGAAATGTTAAAATTATTTTCGATGTTGAATGTTACTAACTAAGTACACTTTAGTATAGATGCAGAATATTAAAAGCTGCTCACCGCCTACAAAAATGATGAGGTCGTGTAAAAACCGCACATTTTCAGCAGAGTTGGGAATTCATAATTAGAACGTGGCTCATTCTAGAATATGAGCTTACTTGTGACCTAATTTCAGCTCATGCATGACGTCCGACTCGAACTGTTTAGTAGGTTTGGAGGAGAATAACTTGTACGGGCAAGATTGCACTGCATATACTAGGACATCAAAGTTTCGCCTTTTGTATGAGGTATTTGCTATATTTCCATGACAACGCGAGATTCATTGAAATGCAGCGAGTCCGCGGAAAGTAACATCGCGGGGAAGCCCGAAGACCATAACTATGCGCTGGCGTCTTCCCCCGCTCCCCCAATAAATTCTAACAATGTCGACGAGTGCGCAGAATATTTTACACTGAATTTGAAATTTGTGTATCGACTGAAATGTTGTTTGCTTTAAGTTTTGTATGAATTTTATGTACAAGTTTTGTGTGGGTTTATAAACTGTGTGCTTGGGCTTATGTATACTCTAGGACCATATGGGTGTTAGTCTGTAGAAACACGTGTGTTAAAAGACTACAAAGTAATAAAAGTGTACGTTCTTTGTGGACCACCCTCAGAAATATTTCCGGTGACAAACTTACTAATACCATCATCTTAACTTATTTCTGAACAGAAAAAAACACATTAAAACGTCCTCTTAAACTGAACAAGGAAAACGATTACCTAGGTACTATCTCATAATAAAAACGTATTTATCCAACATTATTCTGTGGAATGAAAGGCAAATAAGATAAAAACAGTACGGAGTATAATGGACTGAAGTTTACCGTATTATTTGCTGTAGATACGGCCAGGGCGTCGGGCACTAAATAATGCGCGTTGTTTCTATTGATTACGGCTATTTTCAGCATCGGTGCCGCCGCCGCATCGTTGGCGGGCCCTAAAATTATATCAACAACTTAGTTGAATCGGGGACACCTACATTTAACATAGAGTTGAGGATTTGGTATCATTCTGGGAAAAAACTTCGGTATAAAATTGAGAATGGGGTTGATGCTAAGTTATTGATACTTGTATTACACAGCATTCATGCACTTTTAAACGAATTCGAATAGGCAATTTTTACAGAATTTGACCGTAGCGGGATGCATAGCTGGGTCTACGACGTAGACACGGCTACGGCGTAGCACCCGCTACGACGTGCTACGGCTACGTCTTTGCTACGTCTTTTCTGCGGCATACTAAAAGTTCATTGAAACCAAGAATGCAATTTGTTACTTAGGTTTCATGCAATATTTTCGCAGAGCATTTTTCTCTGTCAAACTATTATCGATATTATCCTCATTTAAATAATGTGTAAAATCAACTAACACGACAATTAATTCCTGAATAGGATCGAAGCGACTACATGCGAAAGATAGCGCGCAGGAACGCGAATGCGCGCTACTCCGCGCGCATCCGCTTCCGGTCGCCGGGCTTGCCGAAGTGAGGCTCGCGCGACACGGGCGAGAGCCGCCATTTTGTTGTCAATTTTCAATTCTTTAATGATTCCGTACATTTTCTTTTTTTTTATTTCGATACGGAATGTTAAAGTACTATAAAAATAATGACAAAAAGCGAAAACAAGACACAAATCGGCCAAACAACACAAAAGTTATAACCATTTAAACTTTTGTTTCTATCTCTTTCTAGATAAACAGAATTATAATAAATTCTGTTATTCTGGATTTTGTACGTCGATGCAGTGAATGACGTCATTCGCTGTATCGGATCTCTCTGTCTAATCAGAAGTTTCAAATGCTTATAACTTAGTATTTTTTAAAGATATTAAGAAAATAATTTCACTTTGCTATTTCTGATGTTAATACGTTTTTTAGAGTGATAAAAAAAAATCATGCTGTACGGGGTCAACCACCGTACAGTATGTTTACCTGGGCCATCATTAATGCGTCACCCGTTTAGTATGTTCTATCATTTATATTATTGCACTTACACCGCAATAGTCAGTACGTAATTCGGCGACATACCGTGCGCGTGACTCATAATCCCATATCGTTCATCATACTCTAGTACAAAGTAATCTTAATCTTATATTTGTGGAAACAGACAATACAGTGAATTTATTAACCCTAAACTGACTTTCATCTCTTATTTCATCCTTTAACTATCTATCTTATCTCAACCCCGAACATTGGTCCTTCGAGCCCATTAAAGCGGGACCGACGCGTGTGCATTAGTGCAATTCGTGTGTCCACTAACTGTACAGTGTGAGTGTCTCGCTTGAATCTTGTAACCAGACCCTGGTGAACAAAATTCAGTGAATCAAAACTTTCGCCATCCTGCTGATCCTGTTGAACCTGGTTTAACGAGAGCATCGCATCATCTCATCGCGCTGCTACTCCAGGTTTGTTCTTGCAACCATCGCAAGACAATTTAATCCCCGAAGAAACCCTACAAGTAAGGTATCTTTCTTCTCACCTTTACTATGGCTACTATGGAAGACATTTTAGCTACTCAACAGCAAGTCATTGAAGGCATAGATAGGCTTTATTCTAACTTCAAGAAAGATGGAGCAGAGCGGAAGACCCCCGACTACTTACGTCGACGATTAGAAAGTCTAGAGCAATATTTTACGGAGTTTCATAACAATCATATGAATCTGTTATCCTTTGGTGATCGATCTCATGCGTACTTCACTACCGATCAGTATGATCAAATGAAGGTGAAGTATAGCAATGTTAAAACAGCCATTCAGAGTTATAAGCCCTCCACAGACAGACCTCAAACCCCTGTTTTGAAACCCCCTACTTTTCAACCATCTTCAACATCTCAAACCTCGACCCTATCATTTTAAAATAATCCTCCTATGGATAGCGTAAATATAGAAGACCTCTTGAAGAAGCAAGCTACTAATTTTAGGGCATTTTCAAGAGAAGTTGCTGACATTGATCTCAATCTCATCTCAGAAAAGTGGGAGTTTGAAGACATCTTAAAAACTTTAAAAACTCGTTGGGCAGCTATTGACACCCTACACTGGGCACTGGACAACGAGCTCAACGGCTCCAACGCCCAGTACGACGAGCAATTTTCGAACTACGAGAAACATTATAAAACTTTGAAAAGGGATATTAACCGAAAAATGTGGTCGGTGGCTCATGTTGAGAAATCGACCCCAAAAATGGAAATAGCTACCTTTGAAGGAAGTTATACGTCCTGGATATCTTTCAAAGATCTTTTTTCAGAAACTGTACACAATAATCCATCCTTATCAAACGCTCAAAAAATGCAGTTCCTGAAAAGTAAGATCAAGGGCGAGCCGGAAAAATTAATCCAACATCTTCAAATAAGTTCAGACAACTACCCCGTCTGTTGGAATATACTTACGCATCGCTATGACAATAAGCGTCGTATTTTTATATCTCATCTCAGAAACCTCCTAAATATCCCGACGTCCCAACAAAAATCAGCAAGTCACCTAAAACGGATCCACGATACAACGTATGAGAGCGTGAACGCTATAAAAAATCTCGGAATTGATGTATCTACTTGGGCTCCCTTCCTCGTATGTATCCTAGCTGAGAAACTAGACCCTGAAACCAACGACGACTATATAGATTCGTTGAAATCTCCAAAGGAGTTGCCAGTATTGGAAGAATTTCTTCGGTTTCTGGAGAATAAGTTTACGTCACTGGAAACTTCACGGAAGAAACAAGAACCCTTCATTCAAAGATCATCTCAGCCCCAAAACGCATCTTCATCATCTAAAGGCTATCCTAATAGCCAACTCTTAACCAAATAACCCTAGCTGATCCTGAATTCTACAAAAGTAGGCCAGTTGATATCTTATTCGGCGCTGACGTTTATTCCCAAATACTATTGGATGGTATCTGCCGTTCCGAGGGAAGGTTACCCATTGCCCAGCAGACACAGCTGGGATGGATCCTAAGCGGTAACTGTAAAACACTTCAGTGCAATGTGATCCTAAACAATCTCACCGATATCCAACAGTTCTGGGAAATGGAGGATATTCGCGAACCTTTATCAATATCTCAAGAGGATCAGGCTTGCATCGACCTTTTTCAATCCTCAACCTCAAGGCGCGAAGACGGCAGCTATGTCGTAAAAATACCCTTTAAAGACAATTTTGAAGAAAAGTTAGGTGAGTCTAAAAATAAATCCATTGCGCAATTCTTTCAAATAGAAAGGAAACTAATTAAACAACCAGACTTGGCACGTGATTATAAATTGTTTATGTCCGAGTATTTAGAGCTCGGACATATGATCCCCGTTGCGACACATGTCAACGTAACCCCAGATTGCTACCTTTCGCATCATGGCGTACTTCGAGCGGAATCATTAACTACGAAATTACGAGTTGTCTTTAATGCCTCTGCAAAAACCTCAACAGGTCACAGCCTCAACGATCTTATGTGCAGGGGGCCGAACCTGCAGCAAGATCTCTTAAGTCTCATCCTAAAATGGAGACAGTTTAAATACGGATTCACAGCCGATATTGAAAAGATGTTCCGTAACATTTGGCTACATCCTGATCATCAAAAGTTCCAGAAAATAATTTGGAGAAATCATCAATCCCAACCTTTGCAAGAATATCAGCTAGCGACTGTCACCTATGGTACCAAGGCCGCACCTTTCCTGGCCATGATGACACTGAAACAACTTGCCATCGATGAAAGGCCAAATTATCCCAATAGTAGCGCCCCAGATATCTTAGAATCCTCTTTTTACATGGATGATCTCATGCATGGAGCTCATACCGCGACAGCTGCTAAACATTTTAAAGCAGAGATGACAAACCTTCTTAAGTCAGGCGGCTTAAATCTTAGGAAATGGCGCTCGAACTTGACGGAACTTTTAGACGATCATATTAATCCTCAAGATGAAGAATTTCACTTTAAACAGCCAGAATCTACAAAGACTTTAGGTCTCCGCTGGAATCCAAAAGAAGACTACTTTATCTTTCATCCACTAGAAATTACCACAGAAGGCATCCCAACAAAACGACAATTCTTGTCTGAAATCTCAAAAATCTTTGACCCCTTGGGCTGGCTGTCACCAGTCATAATAAAACTCAAAATATTATTTCAAGAGACATGGAAAACGCAATTAGGTTGGGATCAACCGATTCCTCATAATATTGCCCTGGAATGGAACAAAATAAAGGCCGACTTACCTTATATATCTCAATTCAAAATACCTCGATGGATACAAACCATGGAGAATGATATAATTGAGCTTCATGGATTTTGTGACGCTAGCACCAAAGCCTACGCTTGTGTTGTTTATTGTAAAATCACAAGAAACCACAAGACATACATAATCCTTGTTGCTGGAAAATCTAAAGTGGTACCGCTGAAAAAATCTCAATCTATACCTCGCTTGGAACTTAGTGGAGCTCTTTTATTATCAAAACTTATAGCCAAAATAATCTCATCCCTATCAGATCTCAAAATCCAAGCATATGGCTGGGTAGACTCCATGGCAGTACTAGGATGGATAAATGGTGAACCAGAAAAATGGAAACCCTTTGTTGCCAATCGAGTAAAAATGATTTGCGAAATTATCCCAAACAATAAGTGGCGGTATGTAAAATCCCAAGAGAATCCCGCAGATTGCGCTAGCCGTAGTCTGACTGCATCCCATTTAGCAAATCATTCACTTTGGTGGCACGGACCCGATTGGTTACCTCAATACAATCCTGAAAAGAATCTTTAACCCATCCTATATAAAACAAATGAAGATCTCAGAAAGAAAAGGCTAGTGAACACTAGTACTGCTGACTCTAGCAATTCCATTATAAAACAATTATTAGAGAAATACAGCAGTTACAAAAAAATCATTCGAGTCTTAGCATATGTAAACAAATTCAACGATATCTTGATTTACAAAAAGAAGCGGGAAAACTATCTTACTCTGCATGACCTCAAACGTGCGACGGAAATGTTAATAAAACATGTGCAGCAAGAATACTTTTTCAAGGAAATAACTCAACTTGAAAAAGGGGAATCCTTGAACAAAAAAAGCCAGATCTTAAATCTCAATCCTATCTTAGACGGCCACGGAGTACTCCGCGTCGGTGGACGGCTAAAACATTCGAGTTTAGATCCCGAAATGAAGCATCCCATTATCATCCCAAATCAAACTAAATTAGCTGATCTTATAATAGACGAATCCCATAAATTAGTATTCCATGGCGGAGTGAAAATGACGTGTGGATTTATACGACAAAAATATTGGATAATTGGAGGAAACCGCGCTACCAAAAAACGACTAAGAACGTGCGTAAAGTGTAGGAAACACGATCCTATTCTAAAACATCAACTCATGGGTGACTTGCCTCCATCCAGATTAAACCCTAGTAGACCCTTTTATCATACCGGAATTGACTACACTGGACATATTTTGGTGAAAGCGAACAAAGGTCGCGGCATCAAAACAGATAAAGGATACGTTGCAGTATTCATATGTATGGTTACAAAGGCTATACATTTAGAACTCGTATCTGATCTCACAGCGTCAGCGTTTATTGCAGCGCTCAGACGTATGTCAGCCAGAAGAGGAGTTCCCGGGCACATCTACAGTGATCGAGGAACTAACTTCATTGGAGCCAACAAGATCCTAAAACAAGAAACCTTAGAAATCTCAGAAGTCTTATCAAGCCAAGAAACATTGGCCAACATCGCAGAAATGAACATCGAGTGGCATTTTAATGCTCCGTCATGGCCTTCTGCTGGCGGACTTTGGGAAGCTGCGGTGAAAAGTTTAAAACATCACCTTAAGCGTGTTGTTGGTGAACAAAAACTCACCTACGAAGAATATAGCACCCTCCTGTCTCAACTCGAGGGTTGTTTAAACTCTCGACCACTTTGCCCTTTGAAAGAAGATCCCGAGGACATGGACTTTTTAACCCCGGCACACTTTCTTGCCAGTGGGCCTACCTTAACGATCTTTGAAACAGAAAATGATCTTAGGACTCGGTGGCACTTGGTACAAAAAATCTATAGAGATATTTGGACCCAGTGGAAAAATGAATATCTCTCACAGCTATCCATTAGAACTAAATGGAAACAATCTCAAAGGAATCTCAGTCTCAACGATATTGTTATCATCAAAGATGAAAACCTCCCGCCTGGGAAGTGGGCCCTAGGGCGTGTAGTAGAACTGCATCCTGGTTCGGACGGACACGTCAGAGTCGTCACCCTTAAAACCAAAAATGGTTTCCTAAAACGGCCTGTTGTTAAGCTATCTCTATTACCAGCGGACAGAGACAATAATCCTCCTAGTGAAACAAAGGTTAAAGATGAAGCACCAAGGAAGAAAAATCTCAAGCGTATCTCCTTCTCGACTATAGCTATGTCAGTAACGCTATTCTTATTGTCACTAATTAACTTATCTCAAGCATCCTATAGTTTTACCCCATTGACCAACAACAGCGTTTATTTCGATAAAATCTCCAACATGCATCTTATTAGAGACAATTGGCGTTTAATTGTTTATTATGACACATATCCCTACAAAGAAGGCACGTCGGCACTCGAGAAGTACACACATCAAAAATGTCTAGGGATCAAGCATTTTTATGCGGATTTCTTGAGATTGAGATGTGGCTTTGTAATAAATTTATGATTTTATAAATTTATATGGATCCTTTTTGGTGCATTTCATAATTTGAATCAGGAACTCTCAATCAAATTCGAGTAAAAGATGAAAATAAGCTGTCAATATTTTCCCTATAAAAACATACAACGCATTGAAGACATTATTAGTGCTACTGTTTCCCTACTACTGATTAAAACCAACGTTATTATGGAGCGGCGACGTCATTTAAGCAGGGAAGAAATGCTCAGAGCCGTGGGAATGATAGAAGCTGGTTCCCGGCAACGTACTGTAGCTTTAGCTCTGAATACAAGTCAGAGTGTTATCAGTCGACTTTGGACACGTTACCGAAGCACTGGTACCGTGGCTGAACGCCATGGAGGACGGTATCGCTGCACCACACGGAGACAAGACCGATACATTCAAATCTTAACTCGAAGAGCTCCAACAATAACCGCCATGATGTTAGCCGTGAGGCTTCATCACTCTTCAGGGAACTTAATTAGCGACCAAACAGTCAGAAACCGCTTGCATGAAGTGAACCTTCATTCCCGAAGACCGCTACGGGTACCACCTATAGCAATGCACAATCGTAGGATTCGATATCAATGGGCTCTTGAACACAGAAATTGGGCAGAAGAACAATGGCGTTTCGTGTGCTTTTCTGATGAGTCTCGTTTTGGTATGAGACCGGATACAAGACGTATACGACACTGGAGAACCCCTGGACGCCAACAGCGATTAAAATCCTGCCAGGAAGTCCATCCTTATAGTGGTGGAACCATCATGGTATGGGCGGGTATTTGGATCGGCGGAAGAACTGAGTTGATTTGGATCAGAGGCAACCTCAACGCTCAAATTTATGCTGAGACGATTGTATCAGACGTCATCGTTCCTCTACAAGTGCAAATCGGTCCCTTATTTCAGTTAATGCATGATAATGCACGACCGCACACCGCAAGAGTTGTAAGACAGACTCTCGCCGCAGCTAACATCAATGTCCTGCCCTGGCCTGCTCAGTCGCCAGACTTGAACCCGATTGAGCATGCATGGGATATGCTACAGAGAAGAGCTCTGCCGAATATGGAGGGTATCCAGTCGCAAGAAGACCTTTGTTTGTTGTTGCAACGAACATGGGCGGCCATTCCACAGCGTGATTTGGATGAACTCATTTTGAGTATGCCAAACCGATGTTCTTGTGTTGTTAGTGTTCGCGGTAGAAACACGGATTATTAATTGTTTAAGTTACCCAATAAAATTTTAAAGAAAACTGTTATTTCAGTCTTTTTTTCGAACTTTAATGTTAGTGGTTCAAATGTCAAAAATCCCTTTATTAGGAAAATGGCAAATTTCTTTATTAATGCAAAGGTGACTTGGTTTATCGTTACTGTGACAAACGAAAACACTTTATTTGATGAATCCTTAAAGAAAATTTTAATTAATATCAATCAGGAGAAAAGTTATTGCAAAAATATATGTTGATCCCTAGATACTTTTGATGTGTGTATATCAATTATCTTGAAACATTATGCTCTACTATTAAAGAACACACACCTTGCGACGGTATCATCTTACAAATCGAGCACGAGTTCGAAGAAATCAAACATTATGATAGTATGTTGACAATGAATGAATCATTTGTAACTGGAGACGAGCGGCGGCGCCGGCGTCGTGGTTTAATAGACGGAGTAGGCTACGTCGCAAACAGCTTGTTTGGCGTGCTGGATCAGCGTTTTGCGGAGAAATACGCACAAGACATCGACCTTTTGAAAGAAAATGATAAACATTTGTATAACCTCTGGAAAAACCAAACCTCAATCGTGGAAGCCGAATTTAATCTTATGAAAAGAATGGAGAAAGCTGCGAGCAAACATCATAAATCGATAAATCAAAAGCTTAACTACCTTAAAGAATCCTATCAAGATCTACAACGCAATGTACAGAACATGACTTTAGTTATCGATTTCTTAGCATCTGCTATGACGACGAATAACTTACTGTATAGCCTCAGGAAAATACAAGACTCCATTCTTGACACAGTAACTAATATTTACAATGGAAAATTGGACTTCCATCTGATATCTCCTAAACAGCTGAGAACGGAATTAAGCTCTATATCAGCACATATCCCCAAAGACATGGCACTTCCTGTCAACCATTTGAATCTCAAAGATCTCTACAACTTGATAAAAGTGCGGACTAAGTACTATAGTACGTACTTGATCATTGAAATAAGAATACCCCTCATCGAAAGAGACCTTTACGAAATCTTTAACCTCATTCCAGTCCCACGATTATTGAACCACGACATGATACATGTGCAAGTTATCTCAAGTTTTGCTGCTATTAACCTCAAAAAGGACTCATTCGTAACCCTTACTGAGGCTGATCTCCAGTCTTGTATAAGACAAAATCCTGGGATGATTTTATGTCATACAAAAAACCCTATAAGTATTTTAAAAGATGATCACAGCTTGTGTGAAACGATCCCACCCACAAGAACCTGTAAAACTATTAGAACCCCATGTAAAAACAGTTGGAAGGAATTAACAGCCGATAATAAATATTATTACTTCTGTTGCAATGAATGCAACTTTAAACTCTTATGTGACGGCGAAATAACCGCCGTTAAATTGATGAATGCAGGTCTGTTGAATGTGCAGGAAGGCTGTATGATAAAGACGGACAATTTCGTTGTACACTCTAATAATAGGCTATCTAGCAAAATGAGTATTGGTGCAAAAATTATTGCGCCACAAATATCACCTATTAATCATATATTCAACATATCTATCCCTGAATCTCCCGAAATTAATCCTAATAACTCTGAAATATTGCGACAATTTGAAGATATACAGAAAAAGATTGAGATCATGAAACAGACTGAATCATGGAGTGATAAAATATCCTATCACGACGTGCATCTTTATAGCGTCTTGTATGCTCTAATCTTTGGAATCCTGATAACTGCGGCGGTATACTGTTGGCGGCGTCACAGGCGGTCAACACGTCGAGAACCCTCAGTGCCTGACGGAGAGGCATCTACTGCGATCTCTTCACATCCCGGAAATGAGAGTGTTATAAGTGAGTGTAGTGCGGTTAGGGAAAAAAGGCAATCTTTAATCAAAGTGAAAAGTGAAGTGAGTGAGTGTTGTGATCTTAGGGAAAAAGGTCAATTTAGTAAATCCATGAAAAGTAATCCCAAAGCTCTTATTAAATCTAGCGAGTGTTTACAAACAGAAGATAGGGCCTCGTCCCCTGTTTTTCGCGTATTTTCCCTTCCTGATCTAAGATAAGTAGTTGCTAGACTACTTGTAATTGTTCGAAATATTGTTAATCACTCACTACTAATCTTCATCCCTGTCATATAGTTGATAAGTTGAATATTGTTCATCATCTTGTAAAACTCATCTCCATTTTTATCCTACTAACCTCTATGTTTGCCCCCGGGAGCATGTACGGGGTCAACCACCGTACAGTATGTTTACCTGGGCCATCATTAATGCGTCACCCGTTTAGTATGTTCTATCATTTATATTATTGCACTTACACCGCAATAGTCAGTACGTAATTCGGCGACATACCGTGCGCGTGACTCATAATCCCATATCGTTCATCATACTCTAGTACAAAGTAATCTTAATCTTATATTTGTGGAAACAGACAATACAGTGAATTTATTAACCCTAAACTGACTTTCATCTCTTATTTCATCCTTTAACTATCTATCTTATCTCAACCCCGAACACATGCATATACCCTATTTCTCTTCTTTCTCTTCTGCAAGTAATGTAATCAACAGCACGTCCCTATCCATCATTTTATTCACGAATGTACACGCTTAGACTCTCGAAAAATTGCAAAACGAAAGACGACCGCGACGGTGTGTCGATTATGCGAAGTCTAGCGCATATTCGCGCATCCGCGCGGAGACTCGCGCTTCCACGCGCAGTCTCGGCTAGAAATTCGCCTAATGTGCCACGCGTCTAGGAAACTTCGCGGGCATGCTCTGCGCTGCGCCCCACCATATGTGCGCCGGCCCTTATAGTAAAATATTAAGGACACAGACGAATGGCCTTTTTAAGACTCTCAGGCAAAAAACGTAAACGGACGTAATCTTTATATCTTCTTCTACCACATTTTTTTTTAGAGGTGAATATGCTTATAAAAAATATTATAGCGCAAAAGCTAACTGGCTAAGGCGGTAACTGGTTGGTGACCCATCATCACGTGACGGGAGGGCTATACTTTCCTCAATTGTCTTTTACAACTTTTACACGAATGTAATGTAAGCGGCTGGTACATTCAAATGCAAAAGTGGTACAATCTTAGTGTAGTTATTTCTTCTTTCACCGTTCTATAAGTTGATCAATTAACTTGCATCGCTAATGAATAATTTCAAGAAAAATTTCAAAAATAGAATTCTTACTTAAAAATGAACAACAAATAATCACTTAGATGACGCCAGATAAAGTTACGTTGGCGTTAAAAAAACAATCCTAAAAATTAAAAAAAAAAAGAGTTTCTTTCTAAAAATTGACGGCATGGTTGGCGTAGTAGTGAGCGATTGACTGCTGCGTCACGGCCCGCGCGGTTTCGATTCATGTATGAAACAAATATATTTATGGCATATAGTTGCTCCGGGTTTGGCTGTTTGTGTATGTGGGTTTAAATATTTTTAAACGCACCCACGATATAGGAGAAATTCCAAGTGTGGAGCAAGGTTTATCAAAAAAAAAAATGTAACAAGCCTGCTTCAGAGTCTTCTGGGTATTAAAACGCCACGATTCTTAGTCCTTTCTACCGTAACTAGTGATAAAATACTACACAAAAGAATTATTTATTGGATGTTTACACGTATATTTGGGTCGACATGGTTCCGTATAAAAACGGGTCGGCACCCACTTAATTCGGATCACGTGTGCGCTCGCAATGAGCTTGTAAACACATACTACTAACTAAAACTAATACAACGCGATGACAATATTGTTCACACGCTCATCATTCAACCAATGTTTGGGATGAGTTGGCCCTTAATGTAGTAGCAAAGTTAGTATTTTTTGTAAAGGGTAAAGGTACACCTCAAAACTTGGTATTTCATGTTTTGTTTCTACAGAACATTTATCATTATTAGAACACTTTGTATCGAAGCGAAGAAGAGAAAAATGTGCTTCACAATACTACCTAATGCATTGAATTTATTTAAAAATAGTTGACGAGAGAGTCAAGAAATAATAAATCTTGTTAAAATATACGATTTCTATTTAAATAAAATTTGATTTGAATCTAATAAAATGACGTGTAAAAGAACCTACTTGCAAAAAATAAACATCAACATCATGATCAAAAAGCATTTTACATATTAAAGTGGATCCTTAAGAGCTGTTCTCTTTATAATGCGGAGATGATCCAATTTCTAGCATATTGTGTTACCGGGTCTCAGTAGTACCGGGACGTGCACTTCCTGTTAGGGAAGTTCCCTTAGACTTATCAAATTATCCAGCATTTTGCTGCTTCAATAAAATAGTTTGTATCACCTGTCGACTTGTTATTCATAATTGATTCAGCCGCCCGAAATATCAGAGAGCGACCTAATAAAGTATAGGAGTGTCAGTTAATGTACAACTGAAGAACCGATGACCGCTCTAAAAATACGATAAGGAAGCTATCCCCGGCTGGTTATCGGCGCGGCAGACATTGGACCAACCGTTCATGAATAGTTAAAATATGAACCTCTAAGGAAATGTCCACATGAACCGGAAAAATACATAGCAAACCTCAACTACGAGTCTCGCGGAAAACTCAATATTCCAAATTCAGCAAAGCTAACTGCTACATAAAACATTGCGGATTCAGTCGCCGATAGAGTTGTTGTTTAAATAAAAATCAGTTTCACGGGATGTGCAAGCTCTTTAGATGTTCGTGTGAGCTCGGGCTTATTATGATGGAGGCATGCGCGGTGCGCGGCTGGCAGGGAAGCCTGGCTCAGTGGCTCTCGGCGCGACGGCTGGCCCGCGCGCGACCCCAGCGCGCCCGCCGCACCGCGTGCGTACTTACGTAAGTCACGCGAAAATAAAAATAATAAACTTAACACACAGCGCTCCGTGTGCTCGCATGTGATTTTAAATAAAGACCAAAGCGTTTTTCTCTTGAAAATACCGGTTCTAGTGAGTAAAGTGAGTGAACATATTGTGTTTGTTTGACATTTTGTGTGCCAATACGGACGGTACACATGTTTGTATGTAAGAACGTGATGTTTGGTGAGTAGGCACACATGTGCTCTTAAAGGAATGTTGTATGTAGACGTTGGTGGGTTTATTTTGTTAATTCTTTCTCCACACATTCGATGGACGGTGTCTACGGGAAGTCTTCGTATCTACTTTGTTAATAATGAGAGAAGACCTACTTTAATTAATAAAAGTAAAATGAATAGATTCAACACGTTAAAATAAACAAGATAACAGAAAATTATTATACTTCTTTGATATTCTTTTATTTTATTAAAGGAGATAACCAAATCTCTTTCCGACGTTATCGTGGGTTATCGGTTTTCTGGTTCGACACAACTGAATAACACCATTTTCTATACAAATGGTTTATAGGTAAGTCTTATTAAATTCAACAAACAGCATTTTTTTCTATTCGGTTGGAAACGTGTCTCTACATAAAACTATTGAATTATGCTTTCATTACTACAATCACATCTAAGTACAGCGGTTCTTAGGCACCAAGGCCAGCTACGACATCCAGCTGTGACTGGGAAAGGTTTTTATGCTGAGATAAGGTTTTTAATGAGGTTTAATGAGGTTTTTATGAGAGAAATAATTCCTATCCTTGGCAGAGTAGTGGTGGCCCGTAACGGCTCCGATTTACAATTGGCGGGTTCGAATCGAGACAGTTGGATTACTTTGAGTTATTTATTTAATCACCACTGCGCACTGCTCTCAAAAGGTGAAGGGAAACATCGTGAGAAAACCAGTATGTCCCAGAACCGAAACTTTGAAAACACGTGACATCTCGCGCACTCGGCCCGCGTGGTGGATTAGGTATAGCCTATTTCCTCTCATAGAGAGGAGGCCTGTGTCCCAGCAGTGAGAACATTATAGGCTGATTATAATGAAAACGGCTGCTTTTTTGAGGCGGAGTTTTTTTCAAAGTTAAATTAAACACAAGAAAATGGTTTATCAATTAAATTGGCTTTATTTGACTGATCATTATAATCTGCATACATGTTTGAATATGATTTCGGCCACGTAGAGCCCGCTACGCCGCGGCTGACGCGTACATGGTGTAATGTGGAGGTCTAATTTGGACCTCATCATATCATTTGCTTAGCCTTTTTCCAACTATGTTGGGGTCGGCTTCCAGTTTTACCGGATGTAGCTGAATACCAGTATTTTACATTGAGCCACTGCCTATCTGACCTCCACGACCCAGTTTGTACCGGGTAATACGATACCCCTTGGTAAGACTGGTTGTCAGACTTTTTGGGCCTCTGACTACCTAAAGACTGTCAAAGATCTACAAATGACAGCCGGGACCAACGGCTTAACGTGCTTTCCGAGGCACGAAGGAAACTCGGTATGTAATGGGCGGTCACCCATCCACAGACCAACCTAGGCAAGCACGGCTGAACCTAACGATCGACCCGAGCGGCTGTAATTATATAGCCACGAGCTCCTCTAATGCCAATGAAATTATGTCTGCTAATTTGGACCTATTGGCTTCTAAAAATTATGCTGTGCATATCTTCAGCCGTGAAATATTTAATCTTCTAATATAAAAATCGCCAGATTCTTTCTTAAAACGTTGTCCTACGTCAATTTCTCAGCCTTAAATTCCAATATCAAATAAGAAACAATTTAGACAATAACCGGGGCTTTAACCACGCCTTTACTCGACGAAGGGAGTCAAGTGGTTCTCAATCTATCGCGTTCGGCATTCTTGTTGTACTCGTATTATATTATCTACGTCAAATACATGATATTGAAACGTAGCTCTTGACTTCTTATTTTTAGGGTACCGATTTTTAAAGGAAAACTAAAAAACTGCTTCCTTGGTTTAGTGGTCACAAGTCTTACTACTAAACATGAGGTTCTGGATTCGATTCCCGAGTTGGGCAATGTGTTTTATGGTTTTTCCATCAGGAATTTATCAGTAACAGCCCAGAGTTTGGATTTGTGCCCGGTTGATGGCAATAGGCCCCTTATGACATAGGACTAATACATAATTGGCAAAATCATCATCTGCCTAGCTTTTTCCTAATTATGTTGGGGTCGGATGCCAGTCCAACCGGATGCAGCTTAATACCAGTATCTTTACATGGAGTGACTGCCTATCTATCCTCCACAACCCAGTGATTACTGGGTAATACGATAATCCCTTGGTAAGACTGATTGGACTTTTGATGTACTATTAGATACGCTTCTACCTAACCCTTTGGGAATGACAGGCGTGAAGTTATTATATAATGTTATGAAACCTTTATAAGATCACAATCTTGTCCGTCTGTCACAAAAGTTTTTCTCGAAATCTATAAAACTTAGGAAAATGCATTTTGGCATTATATCGGGGCCCGATGACGTGAATTCGGATCACCGATAAATCTTTTGCGAATAAATCAGAATTCTATTTTAAACTTCTACGAAAGTAAAGCATTATGAACACAAAGATATTATTTTATTTAGAGAGTAGTTCCTAGAATCTATGCGGGAAAACTCGCATACAAAAGTTTGTTTTTACTTTAGCTGTGAACGAGTATACGTGTTATCATCGACTACACAGAAAAGACGGGATTATTCCATATTTTCTGACTGCTTACAAAATTCCTGGATTCGTATCCGAGCAGGCCTAGAGATACTGACATTAATATATAACTATCAACGATAACAATGATAAAAAGGACAAACAATTGCAATTCTGCAATTGTGCAACACGATCTAGCGACGTATAGGTTTATATGTCGCTAGATCGTGTTGAGAGCTTTTTTTTAGAAATATGAAACGTTTTGAAAGCGACAGCTGTTTGACTAGGCCGTGGTTAGCCAATATGTCACTGAGTTTTCGAATAAAGAAATTCTCATAACCAGCAGCAGGAGCAGTGGTTGATCAGTGATTACGGCCGCGATTTATGAGTTAGAGGTCGTGGGTTCGAACCCAAGCAGGCGCATTTAGTTTGTGTAATTTATTTCATAACAACTACATTAAAAACTGTGAAGAAACCGTGTACCTGTGAATCGTGAGGAAACCAGCATGACCTAGAACCAAAAATACGAAGACACGTGTCTTCAATGGGCCAGCGTGTTGGATTATAGCCCATTCCCTCTCCTCTCACAAAGAAAAGGTATTTGTCCCAGCAGTGGGAACGCCAGAGATCGCTTTAATACCCGATTAAGAGCACAAGACTCACCCTAATACATTGGACTTGTAGCACAATTGCTGTCTAAGGCTATGGAGCATACAGTTTTGACTGATTTGGTCAGTTCAGTCAATGGTGGTTTTGACCTGGTAACAGTGTTGAGTGTGAGTAAATTTCGATGATTTATTAATTAAAAAGTTCCAGCACAGAAAAGTAGATGATTGAATGTATCCAATGGCACAGATAATTTCTTTTTCATAATCGACGAAAAATAAAATGTATGTGGGTTAATAATAAAGAGAATCATTGTTAAAAGTTGTGCCGGATGTCTATATTACACCGTGTTTGTTATCGAACTCCTCCGAAAGCTGCTTGACCGATTTTAATGACATTTTTAATGTATATTTGGTAGGTCTTAGAATAGGTCGTAGGCTAATTTTTTAGTCTCACACATCGGTCATCAGCTAGAAAATAAATAATAATATTTTGTTTGTTTGTACCGAATAAGCCCTGAAACTACTGGACCGATTTTAATAATTATTTCACCAATAGAAAGCTAAATTATCAGGAAGTAACATAGGCTATAAATTATGTTTATATCAAGCAAATTAGCCAAGCTATCACAATTTCTGCGGACAAAGCCGCGGGCGACGTGCTAGTAATATCTAAAAAGAATATTAAGTAGTAGGTATCTAGTATCAGATAGAACATTAATCTTCGCAGGAATGGAAGCTATTCCATGTTTTCGCAATGGTTTACATGAATACAGACTAGAAAAAACGAACAAGATTTTAAATTACTGCTGCTGAAAGAGCCTAAACACTTATTTTGTTTTTTTTTCATTAATGGACAAACGTCTTGCTGGCACAAAATGTCTATCTACAAAGTACAAACAGACATGAAATCTAACCTTTTCCCATGCGGGGTGGCAAAAACTTCAGCAAGTCATCTGCATCATAGCAGATGACTTACTGCAGTCTAAGGTACTTCATACATCTGGTCATCTTCATCCACTTTCATACATCTGGTCATACAAGGAGGCCGGTTGCGAGCTCTACCACTACGTACATCTATCTGCAAGGTGTAAACGAAGCCGTTTGTTATGCATTCATTGTACTTAACATAAAACTAAGTAAGTCTTCGCAAAAATTATTGCTGTGAATACATATTTTGGGCTGTAAAATCACGTTTTATGATATTACTCAATGGCACGCCCTGAAAACCTTGTACTGATGGACGCATTGAACAGTACGGGGTATTTAAAGTTTATAATGTTAATAACTGGTATTAAAACAAATACTTGTAAAAGAGTTGTAATTTTGACCCCCTATATCTCCGTATCGAAGACATGTGACATCTACCAATCCGCACTGGGCCCGCGTGGTGTCTTATAGCCCATTCCCTCTCATTGAGAGGAGGCCGTGTCCCAGCAGTGGGAACATTATCGGCTGATGATGATGATGATGATGATATCTCCGTAACTAGAAGGTATGTTATGTGAGAACACCCATTATGTTAAAAATATTAAAATTCATAGTAAGTAAATAGTAAGTAGATAGTAATCTATGACGTTAGTTTGCTTGGGATGTACCTTTATCTCGAAAACTTCTAAACATGTTCTATAAATTCGAATAACCTTATAAAGATACACAAATAAAAGCGAGTGAAGCGTAAGCGAGTGGTTGTTATAATGTAAACAAGAATATTCTAACATTGTGTAGTACATGAAAATATTAACATCGATTAGCTAATATTTATTGTTAGTTCATGTAAATGAGGTAGTTCACAAAGGTTGGTTGTTTTTCAGTCTCGAGCCTTTGAATATTAAAATAAATGCATGTAATAAAACATCATAATATACAGGCTGGAACGCACAACCGGTAACCATGTATTTAGTAGGTACATCACATGGAAAATTTAATGCGTATTATAAAAAAAAAATATTAACCGTGTAGTTAAAGCACTTTAGTAGAAAATGGTGTCGATTCTGTAGTGCACAAACTAAACTTAATTTAGGCTGTTGCTATCTTTTACTAAAAGGCAGTGCGAGAAAAAGACGGCTATAGCTATGAACTAAGTTAGAGATGTCAAATTAGTTTATGCCTTGCGCGTCACCTTGTTTTTAGTCGACATGTTTTTACATGCACCCTACATTTGTATGGAAATATTAGTTCCAATTAAATTTGACAGCTCTAAATTACGTCCGTCTCTTTCTCGTTTTATTAGAGAGAAAAAGATAGCAATAGGCTAAATTAAGTTTAGTTTGTGCACAACAGAATCGACACCAATAGCTGTTTTTTTCAAAATAACCGATGAATTTGTAGGAGCTTGAATAATTCAATCTGTTGTCGACATAATTTTTGATAGCAACATACTGATCTAGATGTTGTTTTCATATAAAACACAAAATAATGTACGTAACGTTTGTGACTGTCTCGTTAGTCTAGTGGTCGCAATCGCGACTGCTGAGCATGAGGTCCCGGGTTCGATTCCCGGATCGGGCAAATTGTTTTTAGGTTTTTAGGCTATTAGGTACACTTCTGCCTAACCCTTTGGAGAATCATGTTTTTCCTACTTCTCTGCTATTCTTTTCTGATTAATTTCGTTGCGGGATCCAAGACAGTTGAATTGCTTCTCTGGGACTTCATCGAGCTTCATTGTCTCGGCGCTTTTCTGGTGGTCGACGCTGTTGATTCTGGCTTTCAGGAGTTGCAGTGGTTTGGGAATAGCGTGACGGGCGTGTCCCAGTTGAACCTTTCGGGGATTAGACATAACATCACGCCTGTACGGCGTGATGTTATGTTATGTTAGGTAACTTAGAATATTAATTCTTCTTCTTTATCGTGTGGTTAGTACCTAACCTGGTGTTAGAGTTTTTAAGCCACCCATGGGCCTCTGACTTGGCTTAACAAACATGCCGTCTAGAAATATCTCTCAGGCATGCTGGTTTCCTCCCGATGTTTTCCTTCACCGAAGCAAGTGATAATTATACAATACCACATGAATCCGAAAAAAAAGAGGTGCCTTTTTTTTTTCGGGTGGGAAATTATCAAATGATTTCTCCCGCTCTGGGCGGAGCAGGACGGAGTGTCAGACTTTTACTGACTAAAACCCATCCATGTTCCTTCATCGCCCTTTGTGTTCCGGGGTCACGGTATCTCTTTCGAACAGTCTCGGGACACCGGCAGGCATCGGTCGTTGCGGACCCCTTCCTATTGCTGACTCTCTTTGAGGCGCGCGTGGAACACGAACGCGCCGTCGACACGGCCTGTCGTCATGAGACGGACGGACGGCGAGCTAGCCCATAGCCCACCGTCCACAGGCCCGCGCTTACGGTGGCCGGGAGCCACGTGGCGTCTCCCGCGGCGGCCGGGACGCTGTGAGGTTCTCTCCCTCTCACGTTCCGCCACCTCCTTCTCTAGCATTACTGCTTAATCAGAGGTGACTTGGGTTCGAACTCGAAACCTATGACTTGGCAGTCCGAAAGTCACTCCACTAGACTATCACTGCTATAATCAGTGATCATTAGAATTTTCGATAAATGGCGATATCTATTATTGAGATTTTATCGGCACAATTTTAGTTTCTTACACCTATTCCACCTGTCATTTCACAGAAGATTTTTAGGTGTGGCGAATCGAGGATAACTGAAATGGCAAGAATTTGCCTGAGGCTGAGGTTCGACAAAGTATCTCAACACCTTTATCAAAAGCGTGCAAACAATCTACATTTCTTCTACTTATTCTTGTGTTATGTATGATTACTTTTTCAATATTATTGTTCTTATTCATACTATACATCTCACTAAAATGCTTGAAAAGTTTAAAACACAGTTATACACCATTTATCAAAAAAGTCTGATCATATCTTTCGCGAAAAAAAATCAGCTGTCTCGTATTTTTGGGTCGATCCGCTGATTATTTTTTCGCGTTCACAATGATGGGTCCCATGGAGTTTGTTTAGCTTGATATTCATACCTCGTCAATAAATATGACCACATTTTCTGATGCATGCTTTACTCTATAGCAATTTGTTTTAATGTCAATATGAGAGAAGGCTCGCGGCTAAATAATAACAGTCGCTCGGGTCGATCTTTACATTAAGCCGTGTTTGCTTAGGGACCAACAGCTTAACGTGCTTTCCGAGGCACGGAGGAAACTCGGTATGTATGGGTGACCACCCCTTACATACCGAGTTTCCTCCGTGCCTCGGAAAGCACGTTAAGCTGTTGGTCCCGGCTGTCATTAATAGATCTTTGAAAGTCTTTACAGGTAGTCAGTAGCCTAAAAAGTCTGACAACCAGTCTTACCAAGGGGTATCGTATTATTCAGTACTAACTGGGTTGTGGAGGTCAGATAGGCAGTCGCTCCATATAAAATACTGGTGTTCAGCTGCATTCGACCCGATTTGCGCAGCGGTAGTGGGGGTGCCTTACGTTCTTTGGGTCCCAGGTTCGAATCCCGGTTGGAGCAAAAGTTTGTGTGATGAGCATGGACATTTGTTTCCGAGTCATGGATGTTTATATGTATAATAATTATGTATTTACAAACAAAAAGTATCTATGTAGTATATCAACTATCTGGTGTCCATGACACAAGCCTTGTTGCTTAGTGTGGCACTAGATGGCGCTGTGTGTTAATGTCCAGCGATATTTATTTATTTATTTATTCGGTTGGACTGGAAGCCGACCCCAACATAGTTGGGAAAAGGCTAGGCATATGATGATGTCAATATGAGAGAAGGCAGCCCTGCCTACCTATACTCCTACCAATAACGGTTCTGTGTCGCACAACATAATCATTAATATTTTTTAAACCTACCTACTACTCGCAGTTCACTACTAGATTGAGACTTATCATAAACAAAAATGTCAGATATCACTTTGTTTTGTTCTTCATTTTTTGTGTCTAGTCTAGACAGACTCTTCATATTTTACTTAGGCTCTATAAAACATCACACGACTGTTGGTAACTTTTTTGGACTAAAATAACTTTGATATATTATTTTGTCCCTTGTTTCAGTCAATGTTGTGTAGGTTACTACAACATGTATTTTGAAACAAAGTGGGTTTATATACCTATCTACATACGCCAGACCCTTACCTTCTGCTTGATTATATTTATTTTATCTACTTACGTTCAATTTGAATGGAAACGCATGGAAACCTTTTGGAATAAATACTCTAAATGATGGTGAAAGCCATTTCCAAAATTTCCAAAATCCGTTGCGTATTTAGGATAACAACTCGGTCACACTAACAGACACGGAAAGCGACTGATAAGGGGCTGCCTCCACGAGCGAGAGAATCGCGGCGATTCAACGTATTTCTATACGAAAATATCGCCGCGATTCTCTCGCTCGTGGAGATGGCCCAAAAGAGAGTTTATAGAAAAATGTGGCAAGGACGACAATATCGCCGCGATTCTCTCGCTCGTGGAGGCGGCCCCTAAGATTCTAATAATAATAAATAAATAAAATTGTATAAGAAGATATAGATTTTAAAGAACTAATGCCGCGTATGAAGCATGGTATTTCAACAACTTATTAATTTTGTCACACGAGAAACTAACCCCTAGATGGTTATCAATTATTATATAAATTCTATTAATTGCACCAACTTTGACTTAGTTATGAAATCACTTTCTAGAAATTGATCAAAACGATCCTTAGGGTTTCAAGTGAGGGCGATTCGTTAACTGACCCAAATTCATTTAAACTCAGATGACACACAAAAACTCCACCGCATGGTGAGCTCTAAAATGAAACAAAATCGTTTTGTTTATCAATAGGTACCCACTGACCCAATCAAACAAACCCCGATACAACGTAACGTCGCATCAGGCAAATTAGTCCACAATACATGGAGAGGTGATACTTCTAAATAGGTCGGACGACACGGCGAGACCTTTTTTCTGACAAATTTAATAATTTACTCACACGGGAAACATAAATAAATAGCATAAATTGTAATTAATTTATTACTTTAATTCAAAATCAACTCAAACGCAAAGCAGTTGTAAGTTGTAAGTTCATATAGGCCAGTTACAGGCACTTTTCAATTGTTAAAATCTAAAAGATAAAGTTACAGTTTATCCACAAGACATAATAATTGTGATATTCATTCCAAAGCGTACATCTCTATAGAGAAGAATGGACAAGAAACTTCGTGGACACTCTTTTACTTCATCATTCATGTTTTACTTATCAATGGGCACTTGACCCAATCAAACAATCCCGATACAATGTAACTTCACATCAGGTAAATTAGTCCACAATTTATGAGCGGTGGTACCGCTAAATAGGTCGGACGACACGGCATCATGCACCATTTCTCCTTCGACTAGCACTTTCATTTTTTGAATGCAAGTGACAATGCCAAAAGTTTTGCGCACTGCGTCTCCTTCCTCCTCAGCTGAATATGTATGGGACAGACTTGCCAATTCAAATTCGGTTACTTTATTCACCACATTGCAGTCTTATTGGAATTTTCAGACGCGATAATCCCCTTTTTGTTATTTAAAACATCTGCGCTCTAATTTTATGTTTTAGTGCGCATTTATGAAGGAGAAAATGACGTTTTGCGGTATGAATAGAATTAAGATTTTGTACGTAAAGAAATATGGAGGTAGAGAAGTTAACAGTAGATGAAAATCTTCATTTTGCAACTAGAAACACTTCTGAATCATCATCTGCCTAGCTTTTTCACAAAGCTGCGTTTGGGTTGGCTTCCTGTCTAACCGGATGCAGCGGAATAAATAAATAAAATAAATACATATCGCTGGGCATTACACACAGCGTCATCTAGTGCCACACTAAGCAACGAGGCTTGTTTTGTGGACACCAGATAGTTGATATACTACATAGATACTTTTTTGTTTGTAAATACATACTTATTATAGATATAAACATCCATGACTCTGAAACAAATGTCCACGATCACCACACAAACTTTTGCTCCTACCGGGATTCGAACCCGAAACCCTAAGAATGTAAGGCAGCCTCACCACCGCTGCGCCGGGTCGTCACAATACCAAAATACCAATTTTAAAACCACCAATACCAATATTAATACCAGTATTTCACATAGAGTGACTGCCTACCGGACCTCCAGAACCCAGCAGCAGATAGTACTGGATAATACGATACCCTTCCTTGGTAAGACTGGTTGTCGGACTTTCGGGCCACTGACTACCTGTAACGATTGACGAAGATATGACTACAAATGACAGCTTGCCATCAACGGCTTAACGTGATTTCTGAGGCACTGAGGAAACTCGGTATGTAATGGATGGTCACCCATCCACGGATCCACCTAGGCAACCGAAGATCGACCCGAGTGACTGTGATTATTGAGCCACGGGCTCCTCCAGCACTTCAGAATGTTAGTATAATAAAGTCAATGCTATTTGAATGAATTATTTTCTTTTTTGAATTGTATTTTTTTGTTGTGTTTTTAATGTGGACACTTTTAACGTGCACTTCTTGCTACATTGTTCTCACATAATATACCATCTCAACATGAATGATGTAACCAAGATTTTGTAACAATATTTTGATTTAAAAGAGTGTCCATGGAGTTTCTTGCCCGCTCTTCTCCATAGAGATCTACGCTAGGGAATGGGCAACTACAGTACTTTCACAGTTTTTATGTCTTGTGATTGGGACTGTAGCTACATTTAATTTTCATCTTTGTTTCGACAATTCAAAAGTGCCTCTACTTGAAATAAATGCTTTGATTTTGCTAAACAAAAGTTCTACATTGTTATTTTGGCGTGTTTCTAAGGTATGTGAGTAAAATAATATAATTTCTTCGTCACTGAAGTTACAATACCTACCTAATTATATAAAGAGTAAATAAAATACAACAACAGAAGAAATTAAAAAGAACTTTTCTCTTTCGGTTTGTTTTTGTTTTCAATATTGCCATCGTAGTCCTCATAATTTAATTATGAGCAAAACTAAAGCTTTCCTGCTTTGGAAGACCTTCGCTGTAATTAATTCGTAAATAAATTATCATGGGCCGAGTAAAACTCAGTACATTTACAACAAAGTATTAAAGCATTAATGAGGAGTCCGTAGTTAATGATGTATGTATGTATGATCATGGACTTATTAAAATATTCTGTTAATTAGATTTTTACACTGTTTGTGTGTATTGAATGTAAATCTTTTGCAGTTTTGCTCTGTTAAATGGCAAGTCCGAATTCCAGGAAAGTGATAACATAACATCACGCCTGTAATCCCCAAAGGGTTATAATAGGCAGAGGTGTACCTAATATGTAGTTCACCCACATTTAGCCTAAGTTTAAGTCCCATGTATTATGGGGCGAGCCTATTGCCATCAACCGGGAACAAATCCAGACTCCGTTGCTGCTACTGAAAAAATCCTGATGGAAAAACCCATTCACACTTTGCCCGACCTGGCAACCGAACCTAAGACCTCATACTCAGCAGTCGCGCTTGCAGCCACTAGAACAACGAGGCATTCGGTCTTTATGTTACCCTGGCTGAAAAACGAGTTTTCTGAAGAAACCTATCGATGCCTACAATCTACAGCTAACTAGAAAACAATAATTTTATAAAAGCATACAATAGGGTAGATGACACCATAAAACAATAATTCCAAGACACCAATCTCTAAAAAGAAAACGTTATTTTGGGCCTGAAAACCCGATTTATTTTCAATTAATTGCCAAATTAGATTTTTAGTTGCTTTGAAATCAATAAATAGTTGAGTCATTGAGTTGACCAAACAGTGACGTCACAGCGTGCTATTGCTATACAAAATCTATGAGAGAACCGCGTTTTGACAGCTCTTAAAAAGTATGTCAATTGATCGGTGTGTCATCTACCCTATTGTATTTTCCGAATGTTATGCCTACGTTATTTCTGCCACTTTTTCTTCTTGACGTACCTATTCTTAGGAACGTATTTCCGGAAGCTCATTATTTTTTTAAACCAATTTAATGGGCATCATTAATTTTCTACTAGAAAATACGATCCTTTTGCATCATATAGCGGAGTCTCCTAATACAGGCTAGCGGAGTCTCCTAATACAAGCTTTTTCTTTGCTTAAAAGGAGGCTCCAATTATCAACTTGTTGTTCTGATTTGGTTAAGGAATAAACTTTAAGTTTCGAGACCGTACTTGGAATCCAAAAAGGCTATACTAGATAGCCCCTCGGGCACTACATTACATTACAGGCAGTACGTGTTATATTGTGTTAAAAAACAAAAAGTTGAATAAAATGTGCCGAAATTTTGATGGGGACCTCTTGTTAACCGACTTCCAAAAAGAGGAGGTTATCAATTTGCCCGATTTTTTTTAAATTTCATTTTATTACTTGTTGTATAGCCGTCACTCTGTGAACTTGTTGGTATCATTCGGGCACGGAATCCTGAAAAATATAGTGCTGTCCGTTTTTTTTAGTGTGGGACGTTAGTGTCCATACTCTTGCGCCATCACATCTTCCAAGCTCATCGTGCGCTGCCGCTGCAGCTGCACAGAACCTCACGCGGCGTAAATATAGTACCTTTGTGGAAACTATATTATTGAGCCGTTAGGGGTTGTAACTCTGGGGCTGTGGTGAGCCGAGTGCCCAACTGACGGTTACCATGACCAAGGGCTGGCTTTTACCTTAGCCAGAGGCTAAGTGTTGTAACGCCGCCAGTATTTTGGGCACATTACCAGCTGGCAGCGTTGAGGCGGAGTTTTTTGATGCCCTTTTATAGTTTTTTGATAATTTATTAAATAGTTTTTAATTGTAACAATGTACATCGTTAGTTTACTCTACTTATTAATTTAAAAAGTTTTATTTAGAACAGTGTGATATTAAACACGATGGACATTTCGGGGTCTACAGTAAACTGGACAAATTAATTATTGCGTCCAACGCAGTACAAAATGTACAGGTATTGTAGCTATGTACCGAACCATATGCCGACTCCATTATGTGACATTATTAAGTAACACTAAAACTAATATCCAAGTTAATGACATAGCGAACACTGAATACTTCGTAATTATGAAATACCAGCGCTACCAACCTGTTAAATATATGTGTATTCATACATATAATATCTACGCACTAGATACATTTGATGTAAAGGTAGTGGATTGAATTGATTTCCTTTGAACATTGAATCTTTTGTGTAGGTAAATTGAAAACAGTAAATTAAGTTTCATTAAAATGGTCTTTATTGCTATATGGTTCTAAATGATTATGTAAATTATTGATTTGGGTTTCCAGTTCAGGTCAGTTCAGAAAAACAGTACAAGAAAAACCAAAACGCAAGGTGTTGGAACTGACGTAAAGCTAGTCCGTGGGTACCGCACGATCTCCGGTGAGGCGGCGAGCCTCCTTGCCGGATTGCCACCATGGGGTCTGGAGGCGATAGTCCTCGCGCGCCTGCACGAATGGCGCGCGGAGGCTCTCCAACGGGGGGAAACTCCACTGCCACGGCAAATTGTCGCGCAGCGGGCAGACTTCCGGCGGGATTTTATGGCGACATGGAGAGAGCGACTGTCGCAACCCCGTGCAGGACACGCCACAATAGTGGCGATACGTCCCATCTTGGAGGAGTGGCTTGAGAGGCGCCACGGCATCCTCACCTTCCACCTGACGCAGGTCCTCACCGGACACGGTTGTTTCGGGAGGGTTCTGCTCCGAATCGGGCGGAAGGAAACGCCCGGGTATTTCCACTGCGAGGATCGACCGGAGGACACGTTGGACCACACAGTGGAGGTTTGCTCCGCTTGGGCGGAGCACCGCCGTGTCCTCGTGGCGGCGACCTCTCGCGTCCGGCCCTGATTCAAGCCATGGTCCGGAGCGAGACGGAATGGGAAGCCGTCACCTCCTTCTGCAAAGCAGTCATGCTAGCCAAGGAAGTGACGGAACGTGAGAGGGAGCGAACCTCACGTCCCAGCCGCCGCGGGAGACGCACCGGGCCACCATAGGCGCGGTCCTGTGGACGGTGAGCTATGGGCTAGCTCGCCGTCCGTCCGTCTTATGACGACAGGCAGTGTCGATGGCGCGTTCGTGTTCCACGGGCGCCTCAAAAAGATGTCAGCAAAAGGAAGGGGTCCACAAGAGCATCGGCTCTTCGGCCTGCTGGGGCTGCGGGACTGTTCGAAAGAGATACCGTGGACCCCGAACACACAGGGCGATGAAGGAACGTGGATGGGTTTTAGTCAGTAAAAGTCTGACACTCCCTCCTGCTCCGTCCAGAGCGGGAGGAGTAATTTGATGATTTCCCATCCGAAAAAAATAAATTTATAAAGGTGTTGGGACTGAGACAGAGTTTCGTGGACGGAACCTATTGATTTTATTAAGCAAAACGCAAAACTATGAATAAATTTTCTAGTATTTCTTGTACAAACTATGCAAAACATGTCACTTCTGCGGTTGTAAAACTAGTGGTATCTTTTTTTTGTGGTTTGTGATATTTTTTTCATTTGTTTTCTAGTGGTTCTGTTTTTTGTGGTATTTTTTGGGTTTTCTTTTAATTATGGAACCCAACAGCACAGTGGCAGAACTTATATAGCAAACTTTTTTCCATTTTTCATCGCCGTATTGCCAATAGTCTCATTATAAAATTACTGTGTACAACACACACAAATAGACATGATGAAATTTTATTGGTCAAATTTCGCCATTTGTCTAAGGAAACCTAAAAAAGTATTACAAAGCGATGTCAAGTCTAGAAAAAAAACTGTGAGCTTTAGGAAAGGCTTAGGATACATAGCCAATTGCCAAACTATACGTTCAATCCTTTTGTGTTTATAACGCACAGCCAAGCGGCCATTAGTATGCTAAGCAACGGCACTAGATCTGGCCTGACCTGTAATATCCTAACTTACTTTAACATCGCTACTTTACTATCCAAATCGATCGTGACCCGTTTTAAAGTAGTTTAATATGGGGGAAGGAAGATGGAGAATAATGTGGTAATGCAACAAGAGTTCGTAGTAGTAAGATTTAGTGGGTTAAAATTTAAAACTACTCATCATAAGCGTAGAAAATCATACCATCCCATGCTTATGCATGGGAAACATGGGAACGCAATATAGTTGCAGCAACATCTTTTGTATTGCTAGCAATACAAAAGATGTTATTATTATTATAGTAACGTTGTCAGCTACAATTTGATGAGGTGTAAAACAATGATTGGCAAAAGCTACTAAACTTTTATTTACTATTTTAAAATAGGCTATAAGACTTTGAGTAAAATCAATCCTTTAAGGATACCTACCTTGCACAAGCCTGAACACAACAGAATCGATGTTTTGTTATGGATTGTTTGCAATAGAATGATTTTAGAACAAAAGGTACAAAAAAACAATGGGTTGGTTTCGAGGAATTCCAGAATCCATGTTATTGAAAAGCTGCGCTCACGGGAAATTGAACCGCTCTGTCAGAAGTGTACAAAGGTACAATTTAATAGTTGTAGAAGTAAAGCTATTTATAGCAATATTACAACATCGTCAGACAAGCTAGAACAAAGATCAAAGGTTCAGGTTCCATTATTAAATCCGTTATCGAGAGCGGAAAGAGATAAAATTAATACAAGTTGCCTGTTTATGAGATAATAAATTAATCTGTATAGCTTTTCAATTAGTAATAGCAAATACGCTAGTCCGTGTGGCTATTGTTAATCCAGGCCACGGTTTATATCAAACGTGGAGCACACAAAATAAATTATATCAACATACTGGCTCGTATTTGCAAATGAAGGTAATTGCTTCATTTGCGTTCGCAATCTCGTTAATACATTGTATTTTAATTAATATCTAAATAGGTGTACACTTCGGGGAGCGAGCCCGCGCGGCATGGGGCTCATTTGAAATCCAATCATATCCGGAATCAAATAACTGCTTTACTGCACCTGCGTGCTCGTTATAGAATTGGTATGTACAAATGGGACATATTTGAATGTTGAATTTTGTTTTATAGGAAAACATTTATCGTGTTCATTTCCGTGGCTCGAAAATTCTAGTGAAATCAGTGCTCGAATGAAAAACTCTAGAGAATTAAATTCATAAGCTACCTTTGGCTTGTGGCGTGCCGATTCCCAGAGGCACTTTTGTAAACAATGGCGAGCCTGTCTTGTTTAAAATAGGCAATTTATCTTTCTGCGGACTGCATCATGGTAATAGCTAAATGTGGGTAATCAGAGGCGGAGGAGGTAATAATAGTCATCCTGACCGCTTTCGGCGGCCAATCATAGCGAAGATTAGCCATCAGCGCAGGAGATATTATAGTGCACAAGTGTGTGCGCAGGCACAGGTGCACTCTCGGTTCCTTTTTCTCTCATAGTCCGATAGGAAGGCAATCCGACTCTACCGGAGAGAGATCAGGCGCAGGATCAACGGCTTGACGTGCTTTCCGAGGCACGGGGGTATCTAACCGCCAACTTCCAAACTCCTGAATTACTGAGAAAATTCTAATGAAAAAACCCAATAGCACTTTTTGCCCGACCCGGGAATCGAACCTAGGACCCCACGCTCAGCAGTCACACTTGCGACCACGAGACTAACGGGGCAGTCGGGGCGGAGGAGGTAGACAGTGATCGACAGCAATGCAAAGGAACTCCATGCTCTGAAAATGTTTATAGTTCCTATGTTATTATACGTACCACACAAAACAGCACATACGTCACAGGTGCAATCTCGCGCACAATTATTTCTCTAATAAAATCTGTACAACCATTGAAACTGAAAACACGCCACCAATTTGAAGTTACAGTCGCGGATTTAATTGAATTGGTTATTTTTTTGCCGCAGAATAACGTTACGTTGCTTTGTGACAATTTTTTTTAATTGCTTCAGTTTGATAGTTGGAAAGCTTTGTTTAATCAACAGTGTTATTTCATTATGATGTTAATAGTACATTTGCTTGTTTATTAGTTTGTTAAGGCGTTGGTCCCGGCTGTCATTTATAGATAACTAGCGGACGTCACGTGGTCTCACCCGCGTAGTTGCCGTTTCCGTGGGAGTACGGGGATAAAATATAGCTTATGTTACTCAGGGCGAATGTAGCTTTCCAATGGTAAAAGATTTTTTTTGAAATCGGCGCAGTAGTTTTTGAGTTTATTCATTACAAACATACAAAAATACAAATATTTCCTCTTTGTAATATTATTAGTGTAGATTAAAGACCTAAATCACCAAGAAAAGAAAGAAAAGAAAAATAAAAGCTTGTGCTTAAAGAATAGCACCATCCTATATCTTCCCGTGGGTGTCGTAAGAGGCGACTAAGGGACTTACCAGAGAATGGGCAGCAGCGTTCTCTGTGCTTTTGTAACAACCACACTGCGATCGCCAACCCGCCTGCCTAGCGTGGCGATTATGGCAAAACCCCCCTTTGGAGGGAGGCCCATGTCCAGCAGTGGACGTCTTTCGGCTGAGATGATGATGATGAAAACCTAAATAAAGATTTTACCAAGGGCTATCGTATCACCTAGTAACTAACTGGGTTGCGGAGTTCAGATAGACAGGCGAAGATTCGATCAAAAAGTTTGCAAACCGGACTCGAAAGATGTGCCAAAGTCTTCATATTCCGGTGCCATAGCTAGTCTACCTTCCCTTTACAGTTTGACCGAATCTTGACTTACACGTGTCCGTCTGCAGAAACCGAAAACGGCGTACAAAAGCCGAGGGTAGCTTTGATGTCAGCCTCGTGTAAAAGATTTTGGGATCAAAGGATCGTAAATATTTATCTCAATAATAATAACTGGCTTGCTTATTGTTCTTTCAAGGACTATTGACCACATACGTTTTTTTTTTCGTGAAAATAAGCGGTTAATTCATTGGATCTGGGGCACGGTCGTTGTAAGTAATAAAGTGGAAGAATTTCATCCGGTTTAATGAATGTGAAACTCGGTATTTATAATCCGGGTCAAAAAAGGGTTTTTGGGGTTTTCGACAAGCATAGGCTGACTGTCGAAAAACCCAAAAACCCTTAAGTGAAAATGAGTAGTCAAGTTTTAAAGGGAACATTTTGCCCCATTGGGGGTGTTGAAAATCATAGTATCAAGTAGAAATGAGACGTCGACGTCGACGTTTTTACTCAGACGAAGTAGCTGGCGAAGTGCATAGTTAAAAGTATTAGTCGTAACGTAGAAAGCCAAGTCCTGTGAACTTATTAAAGTTAGCATTATACAGGTTTCACCATAACTTGCTTTGTAAGGAGCCTTAAGTAGTTAGTAGGTACACTTGGTCAACCTGTGGTTACAAGTCTTCCGAACTAGTGTGTTCAAGCCTAGCCTAGCCTTTACTTTGAAAATAAGTTATGTTGTACGATTATTATTACTTCTTTACTAGGTATTTAGAGACTTAGCCACCAAGTGTTACCAAGTGGAGGTCAGATAGGCAGATTCAGTTGCATCCGAGAAGTCGAATCCAAAATAGGTGGGGACAGGCTAGGCAGATGACATTTGGATTTTTATTATTTTATATCGATAAGTTGTCGCCACAGCGCCACGCCACAGCGTTAGGAAGTCAAAGCAGGATTAATGAACAAACAAATATTGACAATCGCCATTCACGTGATCCTCTTACGTCGTTTAACGTAAGAAGTCATGTATAGGGAAACAGGCTTACACTTCAACCAACTTATCTGTGTAGGCAGGAATAGACAGTAAAGAAATATCGAAGTAAGTTTTCTTGACAAGCAATGCCACCTTGAACACTAAAACATGCTGTAGCATAAAACATATTTCGTATACCAAGTACCTTTATGAATTTAATGTTGATTTCTGAAAACAATCCGGGGTTAAAGGAATACAATTTCATTTTTTACTCAAAAATATTGCACTGATTTCAAAATTATAACCGCCTCGCCTGACAGGCAGAGTGGCAGCCAACAGAATAATTGTGTAGGACATAGGTCGATGCCTTGCCATAGGCGTCCCTTGATTGATTAATCCCCCAGCCGCCTCCCACAATAGCTAGCTATTCAAAGTAATAGAGCGTTCTATTTGTAGTCGAACCACTTTGCTACAAGTATACGTCCCTTATACGTTCACACGTACCCATAACGGAGTTATAGTTGGTGCCAGTTAAGATGAGAATAGCGGTCATTGCCCTTTCCCTAATATCTCTTCGTACGAACCAAAACAAATAAACCATTTATCGTCTTTTATTACAAAAAATGTTGAAGATCACGATAGATAACGATTCAAGACTTGAACAGGCTTATTTTTGGTTTTCAAAGTTAAGAAGTTTTATAAATGTAGGTGGGTCAATGACCGCTATTCTCATCTTAACTGGCACCAACTATAGCATTACACACGTTGCCTTAACGACTATAAAATTATATAACAATTTTATGTACGCAGCAATGCAGTCCCAGCGGTAACAATTACGAGGGCGTAGCTTTCATTAAACTTCATGAACTTCGCGTAGATTTATGTTCGCGAGTTCCAAAGAGTTTGGCGCCTCGCTCACATCGTTTGGGTGTCTCGTCGAAATGTTTTGTGAGCTACAGTTAGTCAACCGCCTCAACTAGTTTTTCATTTCGTTGCTCTTTTGTATGAAATGTGAATACTGAGGTCGGTGTGAATAGGCATGACGACAGTATCAAAAAATTGCAAATCTATTTAGTCCGTCAGTGAGTATTGGAAATTAAAGGACACGTATTTTTTGTTTTTGTAAATCAATGAAAATTGACAAATATAAAACGCATCAAAACTCGGGAGTGGGGGCTCGTGACGTCAGAACTAGCTAAAAATTATACCTAGGCATGACGTATTGAGAATTTTAAAAGCGTCATATCTTCGTCAATTTTGGTTTACGTAACAAAAGAAAAAACACAGGTCAAATATTTTTTGATAATCTAACTGACGGACTAACTAGTTTTTTTTGTCGTCTCGCCTATTGATTTCAGTTTATCGGTTACATCGTGATTGCTTTGATTTTAATGATGGCGTTGATTATTAGAGTTGGTTAACTTGTTATGTCTGAATTTCTTTGGCTTTGGCGTTTTTTTTTTTGAATTAATAGTTTCACGGTGAAAATATTCGTTCTGTGAACTTATTCAGAAATGATTAAGTACTTAAACAAAAATCTTTTTTTTTCCTCAGCCTTGTCAATGAAATAACTTACAAAACTATTTTTATGCAAGTAACGAAACAGCTTTTAGGACAAAACCAAATTGCAATTAGCGAGGCGCAAACAATAAAAAAAACAATCACCATGAAACAAAAACCCTTTTTCTGTGGAAAGCATAAATCTTCCTTGTTTGGACTTTTCTGGCACTCGAGGGTTAGCTGGCACATAAATAAAAACAATGTTTTCGTTAATTCTATGCAGACATTTCAAGCTCTTTTTTCTATAAAAAATATACTAGCCAATTTTAACCTTAAGTTAAAGTTTATAGGTACGTATTTCTTTGTTATTCTCCATCAATGTTCGTCACAATCGCCAGAGTTAGAACGGGTCAAAGTCAACGGAGCAGTGGCCTATGTAGCCAAATGGCCTGGGTGATGGCCATTTACCTCAGTCGGCGTTATATGTTGCGTGAATAATAGCCAGAGAGGCCACACTCCCTCGTTAGTTAACTCCTTTAATAACGTCTTGCATAGAAATGGTTCGATCGACGTTAGGTGACTAACGGGCCTGATAACCTGTAGTGTTCTGACCTTTAAGGTGGTCATTCATCTTTTAACATAGAGGACAAAGATCCCATGAACGTCAGGCGAATGACATTTAAGAAAAGCTGAAACTTTTTCTGTGGAAGTACCTTACTATGGTAAAACGATAGGAGGAATATGCACGTAATTTTTTCTTCACTTAAATCAATAAAATTCAGTCAACCCAAGAAAAGTATTAAAAGTTAAGTTCAACTACTGCTTGTCGCACAAAAATAATATTAAACTCCTGCAATTTTCTAAAACAGTTCAAACGTCCGTGGCTGTCGCGGCAATGATGTGATGTCATTATCCACAATCTGCCTTGTTTACATCTAATTTTTTTGGCCTTAATAAAATATTTTTACTAATTGTATGTGCTATAATCAAGTAAAAATTGCAATAACAATATTATAATAAAATTTTAGTAAAACTCTATACACTTTTCAAAATGAACTTTGACGTCAATACCGGCGTTATCGAGGACGATGCGTTTTGAGAGTGCGTCCCGTTTCACCAAAAACGTGCTACATAATACAGTAAATTGTAAAATAAGTGATGTATTAGAAACTTAAACAAGTGTACCACAATGTTTTTATGCGAAAATCCAAGGCTTTTTTCATAAATAAAACGAGTTTTGTATTTCAGGCATATTCCCTATTGTCAACAAAAGTCGGTCGTGGTGGCTTTGGCAGATATCAGGTAACAAAGTTCTTCCGCTAGTTATTTTATACCATACAGCGTGTTTCTTTTTTATATTACGTAGTATTCACGTCCTCTGCTTCCAGACACTTTGTATGGAGGAAAAACCCCGCCAGACACCTTTAAAGTTTAAAATAACTCTCAGGCATGCTGGTTTCCTAACGATGTAAATCGATGATGAATCCGAAAAATCAGAGGTGCGTGTCTTGGGTTCGAACATGACACCTATGACTTGGTAGTCCGACGCTCACACCACTAGGCTATCATGTAAAGTCAAGTCAGAGACCCATGACGTTATGCACTAACCACATGATAAAGAGAAAGAACTATTTGAAGCGGTTTCCCAAGCTGCCATCGCCAGTTTTGATGACGTATAGGTACATTTCCCTTACCTTTCGCTTGCACTTACAGGCTACGAGTGACCTTCAGCTATGATTGGCACTAGAAAGGAACCATCAGAACGGACTGATTTTAGGTGGGATACCCTTTTTTTTTTTTAATTTCGGATGGGAAATCATCAAATGACAATTCTCCCGCTCTGGGCAGAGCAGGAGGGAGTGTCAGACTTTTACTGACTAAAACCCATCCATGTTCCTTCATCGCCATTTTTGTTCCGGGGCCACGGTATCACTTTCGAACAGTCCCGCAACCCCGGCAGGCATCGGTCCTTGCAGACTCCTTCCTTTGCTGACTCTCTTTGAGGCGCGCGTGGAACACGAACGCGCCGTCGACACGGCCTGTCGTCATGAGACGGACGGACGGCGAGCTAGCCCATAGCCCACCGTCCAGAGGCCCGCGCCTACGGTGGCCGACGCCCGGGGCGTCCCCCGCGGCGGCCGGGACGCTGTGAGGTTCTCTCCCTCTCACGTTCCGCCACCTACTTCTCTAGCATTACTGCTTCGCAGAAGGAGGTGACGGCGTCCCATTTCATCTCGCTCCGGACCATGGTTTGCCTCAGGGCCGGACCCGAGAGGTCGCCGCCGCCAATCACCGCTTCGAGGACACGGCGGTGCTCCGCCCACGCGGGGCACACCTCCACCGTGTCCTCCGGTCGAACCTCGCAATGGAAACACCCGGGCGTTTCCTCCCGCCCGATTCGGTGCAGGAACCTCCCGAAACAACCGTGTCCGGTGAGGACCTGCGTCAGGCGGAAGGTGAGGACGCCGTGGCGTCTGTCAAGCCACTCCTCAAAGAGGGAACTTACCGCCACTATTGTGGCGTGCCCTAGGTAGATACCCTAAAATAAAAACCTTAAACAAGAGGCCAGTATCAAACATCTGGGGGCACGGAAGTGGCCCCGCCAAGACGAGCCAAGCGAAGCGCAAGGGCAACCTTTTCTCGAGGCTCTTCGTCATTTTTTTGAACCCTTATAACTTGGGTTTGAATTGTACCAGTAAACAAAATTCTCGGGATGTGTTGCGGGAAACTCTACACCTTATAGTAAAAATATGTGGCTTGGCCGTTTCGTTACTAAGAACTTGTATAAGAAATTGTATAACAGAAAAGTGAATAAATTTTTCACCTTACGCCCATGTGAATGTACCGAAATGGCCAAGCCAAATATTTTGACTATAAGGTGTAGAGTTTGTGAAGGTAGACCTTGTAGAGTTAGGGCGTGTAGAGTTAAAAGCTTGGCTCTACAAGAGATCTGATGACTTTTTGACAGTGCGACATAAATGGTCTCGTCTTGGCAACATTATACATGAAAATGTTTTTGGTGGGATTTAATATTCTATAACAATTTAGAACGTGAAATTCGTCCAATTAGTGTTTGAGTTCACAAACAACTGTTTATGTTGGCGCAGATCGATCGCGTTGTTAATTGTTACATGGTGTTTGTGGAACAGCAAACATGCCACATCAGACTGGGGACACACTGGTTGCAATACTTCGTTCTGATAGCCAGAGAGATTTTTGTTAACAGAAACAACATTCTATGCCTCTTCAATAATGTATTTATTTATTTAAACTTTATGTACACTAGTGGTACATAAGCGGGCTTAATGCCACAAGGCATTCTCTACCATATATAGATAGAGTACAATAAAAATAAATAAGAAAAACAAGATTTTGTAAGCTTAAATTAAAACACTTAAATGGGTAACTTCATACTACACATATTAAAATACATACAAACAGTCCAAAATTCGAGAAACCTTATAATATAATAATTACTACGACTCTAGTAATGACTAGATAGTAAACAGTTTAGTCTGAATGTTTTTTTTTAATTGTTAACCATTTTCATTCAATTTTATATAATTTTCACGGCTACAACTTCTTCTCTTACCCATTCACTCACTCAGTGCGGGCATCCTCACACATACAGGGTTAGTTTTCAATGACCAGCCAAAATTTAAAATTAAGATCTAGATTTCAAACCATAAGTGCATTTTAAATATTATTGTCGTATTCAGAAATCAATTCCTAAATCATAAAACTAGTGGAAATCAATACACTTGTGCGCGTGCGCGCATGTGCATGCACCGTCAAATTGATGTGTGTGCTAACTGCTACCTATCTGGGTTGTACAACTGAATTGTGCTGTTGCAATAGCCACACGTCCGCTTTTTAGTGGTGGACAGGAATGAAATTTTATAAAACAAAATGTTTTATTTTTTTCGAAAATTTTGCGATTCCAAACCATCTCTGAAAATTTGGCCGGTCATTAAAAACTAACCCTAAATAAAATCTCAAAAAACAATCTTCGGTATAGCATACATCCAGACTCCAGGACGAAGTACTCAATTCCTGATTAGAAAACACATTGTCAACACTGTCCAACCTGGGAATAGCACCCAGGACTATCCTCAGGAGTTTCATTCCTATTCACAGAATCAACGAGGCAGTCAACATTAATGTCGGTATTAATTATTTTGTTCTTCTAAAAACTGAACGTAAATGTTGCTGAACCTCATTTCTTTTCTTGGTATTCATTTCCACAAAAAATAAACACCAACTTACAACCCCCACGACATTTCATGGAAACCGTCTTTCATATCTAATGTCCCATCTCATATCCAGTAGTGTGTTTTTTCAACATTGGTACAAAAGTAGAAAATTAAACACAAAATGCTTTGTTCCGTATCGCAAGGAATTTAAATTAATACAAAACAATACTACGATATTTAAATTAATAAAAAATGTAATTAAGAGGGTCTGGATAAAAGTCACTCGATTAAATGTCGTATAACAATGACAAAAGGCCCTTAATGTAACCGAGGGCGCTCTCTGTCAACCCTCCCTATTGATGCACAGATAGGGAGGACCCTATCAAAATTTAAATGCGGTCCATTTTAGCTGTTTCGGTCTGCGGAATCGTAATGAAAATATCCTTTACATTTACCTATATTAGATTTTTTATTCGACCCTATACCCGTATTAAGCCAAACCAATTATTCCGTGATGGCGATCCCGACTTTTATACAAATTCAACTTGTTGTAGCGAGTCTAATATTTTCCTTTTCAATATGAAGGTAGTAGTAGGAAGTACTTACTTAGAGTGCGCGTCCAGAGTGCGCAACATCAACTCACTGGAGAAATATAGCGCTTTCATAAAATCCGAGGTGTCATTTCCTTTTGAATAGTTCGTTATATCTGCGCGGTGAACGAAGCCATGTATAAAAGTCTCGGGTTATTACGAGTCGGCCGCAATCCTTCCGCGTCATTGTGGGCGAGCGTGTTATAAAACGGACACTAAATCTCGTTTCTATTGACAAATGACGTCGCTCGTTACAATACTGTATCGTTTTCCAGGCCCATACCATTTTATGTTTCCTTCCACGCTGTGATGTCGTATGATCGTAAACTAGTATACTCGTAGTTTCCTTCCTATTGAACGTAAGGATTGAATATTCCCCTTTGATGTGTACACAGTATTTGCGTCAATAAATAAGGCCGTTACATCGACGTTCGTTTACTAGTCTTCCTTTATGGCGATGTTTTTGGTGCTATTTAGGTACTTTTCCTGAACTATGGTCGGGAAAAAGGTTCATGTGTGTTTTTAGAGGCGGGATACGGGTTAGAAGGTACATATTATCGCTGATGAGGAGGTTTAAGTAAATAGAATAGGCAAAACGAGCGGTAGGAATTAGGTACTAAAGTGCAGCATATTTCTTTTAGCTCTTAAAAGACATTGTCAGGAAGAAGTGCTGCTGGTCAACATTAGTAGTAAATGTACAGCAAAAAAATAAACAAGATGGCCGCCTTACTTCCTATTATGGCCCCGCGCAAAATATCTAAACTGCTGTACTATAATGTATACTTATAGAGCGGGATGATACTTTTTTATTCACGTATAGTTTCTATAACGGTCACCCCAAAATAAAAAGGCACTATTGCTACATCAATTTAAGTTCCTTTTTAGAAATTAATTTAAAATGGCAGGTAGAGGCACTTTTAATTCTGAACGATATGAAAATGTACGTTTTTCTTTAATCAGTGCTAATTTCTCATAATCGTCTCATTATGTTGTAATTGCGATTTTGATTTAGTTTAGATTAGTTACGATTATCTGTTTGTTAGATTTCTTCAATTGTTCCCTCATTACTGAGAATCGTGGTCACTGGACCCTTTTTAACGGACAAAAGGAAATATGCATGTAACTTTTTCTTCGTTTAAATCAATTAAATACAGTACTATCAACCTAATAAAAGTATTAAAAGTTAAGTTCAACTACTGCTAGTCGCACAAAAATAATATTAAACTCCTGCAATTTTCTACGACAGTTCAAACGTCCGTGGCTGTCGCGGCCATGATGTGACGTCATTATCCACAATCTGCCTTGTTTACATCGAACTTCTATGGCCTTAATAAAATAATTTTACTAATTGTATGTGCTTTATTCAAATAAAAATTGCAATAACAATATTTTAATAAAATTTTAGTGAAACTCTAAGCACTTGTCAAATACAGTTTAATAGCAGTAATAGCAGTTTTTAGACACAATGAACTTTGACGTCAATACCGGCGTTATCGAGGACGATGCGTTTTGAGAGTGCTTTCCGTTTCACCAAAAACGTGCTACATAAAACAGTAAATTGTAAAATAAGTGATGTATTAGAAACTGATACAAGTGTACCACAATGTTTTTATGCGCCAATACAAGGCATTTTTCATAAATAAAACGTGTTTTGTATTTCATGCATATTCCCTATTCCTCCATCGTCTCCGGTCCAGAGCTGATATCACCATCTGCTGATATTTGCTTGAGGACATAGCTGAACTGCTGAGCTGCTGCTGCTGCTGCTGGACTTGGTCGGACCATCGTGTTGGCGACCGGCCTCGCTATCTCTTGCCTTCGGTACTGCCAGCAACGACCATCTTTTCAAGGCTTCTTACCAACAAAATACTACAGATGTTCGACATGGTCGTAGGTTTACCAATGTACGATCGATCAAAATACACCAAATTATAGAGCGTAGTATCCAAAGTGCGCCACTCCTGCACTTCTGAGGATCTGAATAACGTCAATAATGCCGCGGTTGTTGTCCTACCTACCCGTATACTCACATAAACATTTAGTATTTTTGCCATCAATTCGAAAAGAAGAACAATAAACTGATGGCACATTATCTGAATCGTACCTACCTCCTACATGTATATACTGTATATTATTCATATCATACTTTATATCGATACATAAATCCTCACTTTCAATACTTTTATATCCTATACATAAGAAGGAATTTATTACGTTTCGATAAATAAGTATGGTATAAACCCTCTTTGTTGGAAGGGTCATAAATCACCCAAATGAACCCGGGCCTCCATTGACAAAAGTAGCATCATAAATAAATAAATACATTCTTACGCGGTACCCGCCACTCGAACTGAACTCTTTCAAGTGATGTTCCCTTTGTGCAAATAATGGTAAATAGGCATTTATACAAACATATTTCGCATTTGTCAAAGGTGTCCTTTTATGGTGATTTGTAATGTTTCGGTTTTGTTGGACTGCTTTCCTTTGTAAAAAAATATTAAATACTAGAGAAACAAGTACCTATATTTCATTTACATACATAAACTCACGCCTTTTTCATATGCGGGTAGGCAGAAACCGCAGAACGCCACTGTATCATCCTTTATGTATTTCCAGGGTTCTTGTTTTAAATTATACTAACGAAGACTCAAATCAAATCAAAATATTTTTATTTCACATATCATGCCCAGACCTAGAAAACGTCGAAAATGGTGCACGGTTCGGGTTGGTCGTTTCCATGGAGAAGAACCGGCAAGAAACTCCATGGTTACTCTTTTCAAATCATTTGGTATTACAATATTAATATGTTACAGCATTTGCACTTTAGTATGGGAGGATATAAAGTTTATTGTTAGAAACATTACTACAGAATTAACAAAATACAAATTAAAAACACAACTTAGCTATTTGACAGCTAGTCGACTAATTGACGTTCTAATTGCTAATGACCGCTGGCGCTGTACTATCTGTCAAATCAGCAAGCCGTTTCCTCAAATTATTTGTAAAAATTGGGTATCGCTAACATTACATACATCTTTTACCTCCGGTTGCGAGTACCACGCAGCTGACCTTTCTGAAGAACCTCACCAATAAGGTTATGATGTCTTACTAGGGTGTTTCGTCCCGGCGTTGCCACACATATCTCCCTTGTAAATATCTTTTGTTAGTTGCCTATCACTCATTCTCGCCACAGGACCAAACCATCTAAGCATATTACAGGGTGTTAACAATCTCATCACGAAGCCGTCCACCAAGCATTCTGTACATCAAACTAAGTAAGTTTACGCAAAAAATATTGCTGGGAAACGACTTTTTTTTGGGGTGAAAAATCATATTTTTTGTGGTAGAACTCAATGTAACGCACTTAAAACATTGTGCTGATGAATGGATTGAATAGTACGGGAGTCGTGGAGGTGGTTGAAGTAAAAATCTTGCAATAAAAACTTGGCAAAAAGTTGGAACTTTGACCCCCAATCTCCGTAACTACGTGTTGTTGCCGCATTAATTTTGCTTTGGCTTTTTCAAGGAAACTGTTGCTGTAGAGAACAACTTCCCTTTACAGTGCTCACGAGTGAGGGCTATCTAAAGGCTATAAAGTGGAAATATCATACAATAGGTACGTACAAGAGGATCCCTATCGAATTCACTTCAAAGGACAGAGCAAAAGGAACAAATCGATTGGAAATAATCTTCATTTTCAGAAAGGAATCGTGACCAGTAGACGTGTCATGTTACGAAACTGGCGTTGGAGTGGTTGTTATTGAATTGATTTCCTTTTAAAGGTTAGATCAATCAAAGTCTTTGAATCATCATCATCTGTCTAGCCTTTTCCCAACTATGTTAGGGTCGCCTTCCAGTTTTACCGGATGCAGCTTAATACCAGTATTTTACATGGAGCGACTGCCTATCTGACCTCCACAAACCAGTTATTACCGGTTTATACGACACCCCTTGGTAAGACTGGTTGTCAGACTTTTTTGGGCCTCTAACTACCTATCGACTGTGAAAGATCTGCAAAGGACAGCCGGGACCAACGGCTTAACGTGTTTTCCGAGGCACGGAGGAAACTCGGTATGTAATGGGTGGTCACCCATCCACAGACCAACCTAGGCAAGCACGGCTTAACCTAACGATTGACCCGAGCGGTTTTTATTATTATTTATAATAGCCACGAGCTCCATCAAAGTCTTTGAATATAGTTGATAATTTTCATCAACCTGGAAATCTTGCAAGAACAATGACCTTGCTTGATCATTACCAATCGCCTTTTAGATTTTTATTCTACGTTGTTGGAATGGGAAGTTAGACTACAGGAAATAACGTGTACGTCTTCTTTATCGTGTGGTTAGTGCCTAACCTAGTGTCATAGTTTTTATGCCGCTTGGACCTCTGACTTGGCACGCAGCAAGCACGAAGAAGCTGACCACCACAATTTAAAAATGAAATGTACAGTAACAATAAAAATAACTTTTAAATTGGTTTTAAAGTAAACACATTCTATTGGATACCTTGTGAGTGTTAGGAAATGGTTGGGAAAGTGTATTCTGAACGAGTTGAGAACTTACCGACGTTTCGTGAACTGCCGAGTAAAATGTTTGCCTGGCAGACTTTTTACTTCAGCAATACAAACAAAACGCATCGCGAGTGCATTTTCATAGATGCAACGTGTAAACATTTTACATTGAATCAATTTAAAAAGCTCAACAATATTCGTGAACTTTCACGTTTTATTTGATATTCGCCTAAACGGTCCCTGAATAACTACTTCACAAAATTAAGCCCGATGCGGTTAATCTCTTCAAATGCGTCTTTACCACAATTTTGCGATTAACAATAAAACCAAAGATGAACATAGCGATAGAAAAAACAGAGAGGAATGAGGGAAATAAACTAAAAAGTAATCTACCAAAACGATAAATCAATTTCCCCTCATTGAATCAAACGCGACGTTTTATGGATTCGTAGTTAATAAACATTTGCTTGTCCTTGGTGCTTATAACGTTTTCATTGAGCTTTTCCAATATTTACGGATGTAGACTTGGCCATCACAAATCTCTTCGGAAATGATGTGCGGAATCGGCAAGTAAAGGGCATTAAATCTGTCTGGAGCGTTCGATTTGCATTTGGAAAATTGCATTTTCGAATCGTCGGCGACAAGGAGGCGGCGCCTGAATGTTTGCAAATGTGTTGCAAAAGCTTTGCTTAGAGTCCTGCCTCTAGCGTTGCCACTGGCAATACGACGCCGTGCCAAGCAAATGACGTAAACCGGAGACACTTGTAAACTTTGTGGCAAATCACATTGTAGTTTTGTACTGATTATTTTATTGAATCGTTGTTGTTGTTGCGCCAATACAAATATACGCACCGGAGACGAGTCGAATAAAGTTCTAAACTAAAATATCTGAACAGGACCATCTGCTTCTAGCTAGCTATCAGATTGTAAAATGGACTGGATTTAAAATCGTTCATTTGCCTAGCCTTTTCCCAATTACGTTGGCTCCGGCTTCTAGTCCAACTGGATGTAGCTGAATATTAGTATTTTACACGAAGCGACTGCCTATCTGACCTCCACAACCGAGGTAAAACTAAGGTAATAGGATACCCTTTGGGAAGACTGGTTGTCGGACTTTAGGGCCACTGGAATGTCAAATATCTACAAATGACAGCCAGAACCAACGGAGCATCGGGTAACAAGATTACGTTGCGCCCGCGAACACGCACAATGGGGAGACGAAGAATGGCCATGAGTATATTTTCTGACGAATCCCGATTTATGCTGCATGCATATGATGGACGGCCAGGGAAACGTTTTATTTTAGCCTATTTTGAGGAAAAAGTGCCGTTCTGCGGTGATCTGTTATGGTTTAGGATGTAATCTCTTCAGAGTTGCACGGATTTAGTACTGGTAGCAAATGGTACGCTAAGTAGTGCCAGATATTATGTGGAAGAAATTCGTAATGAGTATGTTGGCTCTATACAATAAACCAAAACGTTCACCTTTAACAAACTTTTATTAAAAATAACAAGGCAGCAGCAAGGAGGTACAAATCACGCAATATAAAAAAAACGCTTTTTCTGAAATAAATGACAATAAATTCATATGCAATAAAAAAAAAACTTAAAAAGAACTTATTTTAAAAATGACAGTGAAACAATATTAACTTATTTTACAATTTTTTGGGCTTTAACGTAAATTTTAGTACGATTTTATAAAAATAAATAAATTGTGAGTAAGAAAAAAGAAAACCGACCTAAAAAAGGAAAGAGATAATTATAAAAAAGATGGAACCTTGTTATCCAGTCGATTGTGGGCATTATACCATCGCCCCAATGTTGGTGCCCGCTCAGTGTATAAGAAAATATTGTGAACAAGAACCGTCGTGTTATCAACCAGTTTGTTCGAAACCTGTGTACTGCCAGCCGCGGACTCCTTCAGATTACGACTGTTGCCAAGCCCCTCCGCAAAAAGTCTGCCGTACCCCATCTCCCGAAAAACGCAACAAATGCCCACCACAACAACAATCACCTGACCCTTGTTGCTATTACCAACCTTGCAAAACAAAATATATAATGCCTTGCTACAGATACGAAGACGGACGAATAGTAAGCTCAATTCATGAATGTTAATCGGTTTATCTCGTTGAATTTGTACAGATATTTTTTTGCGATAAAATAGTAGTAGATTCAAGTTCGTTTTGTTTGTTTACTTCATGTAGAATACATTTTTTTTTAAGTAGAGAAAGTATTAGGTTACCATGTAGTTTTAAAGTTACATGAATAGAATATTGTTTTACTTGAGCTGAAACCAACATAACAACAAGCCTGTATGCCTCCAAGAGGTGAGCAGTGGTGCAAATAGGACTGCGCGCATTTGACTCATCTTACATTTTATCGACTAAAAACTATTCAATAAAGTCCTATTTATGAATTTCTTGAATCGAAATTCAGACGTAAAGCCATAAAATGGCGTGTATTCGGAACATACATATTTTAATTATTCAGTGGATCTGCCACATTGTGGAGCCGGGCGTGACTTTGTGATTATTTTGGTTGTCCCATTGTTTTGTTGTTAGTTTCAGGAACGGTATGTTCCAACACGTTATGGTAGACTCCCAAAGTCCGCATACAGTCGAAACGGAATGCAGGATCAATTGCATGGGTACCGCGGAGCTATCCGGTACTTATGCGCTGGTGCAGCACCGAACGGCGCGTGCTGTGTCTACACCTTAGTTGAGCCTATGGCTAGGATATACCCGAAAGTCACACAAGAAATGCTTCCTGTCAAAAGGAAGAAAGAAAAGAAAAATTGTTGACTCATTTAGAGTAGATGAACCTATTTAGTAAGCACAAACTTGTTTAAAGAAAAATAAGAAAAAGAACGCACCTGGCAGGTAAATCCTCTACCATCATCAGCGTTAAAACGAAACGGAATTCAAGATCACAAATACAATGAGTGCGGCAGTGTGTCGTACATACGCAAGTGTTGGGCAGATGCGATGTGGAGCTACTACCCTTTTACCGTCCGTATCAAACCGGCGAAGAAATTGCCCGTACTTAAAAAGAAATTCTGACCTCTTCTGTGGTGCGTAATTTGTTGAGTAGCGTTTGTTAAGGCATATAACAGCAATGAGAGTCATGCATTAATTTCCATTACTGTTATACATTTCAATAGATACATAAGTAGATATACACAGATAGAATATGCTTTAGGGTTATAAACACACAAAATCAAACCAACAATAAAAGGTACAACTGAACTTGTACCTGTTACTGTTGTTTTCTTTCTCCATATTCTTGTTTAAATTGCGAAAATACCGGGAAATTCGCAATGCCTCATTAGGGCGCAACTAAACTGCGACTGTCTGGTCCGTTGCAGGTTAGAAAGTTCCCCGTGACCGCCTTCAAGCGCAATGGAATGCAAGATGTTGAGCACTCCACACAAGGCACTGCGAATTTCCTTGTCAGGCATCCCCGAGACGTGGCTGTTGAATGTGAATTCCGTGTGAATCCAGCCAAAGTGTCTGACCCAGCCAAAGTACCTCTTTATTGCTCATCCCGCGAACTCTGTTGTGGCCGCAAGAAAAAGCCTATAACAGTAAAACTTGAAGATATATTGGATGACTCTAACTAAATAACTGTGAATTTTTAAATCGTTGGAAATAATGTTGACGTTTAATAAGAACAAATTAAATACGACCACCTCATGTAAGCGGCTTTTCTTGTATAACCCCTTCTGGGTTACGTTGCATGGGATTTCTAATCCTAGAATACATTTGGACATCCTCTTGCATATTATCTTTTCTCTTTTACTTTCTTTATCGACGATTTTGAAAGAGTCAAATAGAATTGTGGATTGTTTCAGGCAAATCAACCAACGGTGCTGATGCGCCGCGCGTGTGAGGTGGCTTGCGGGACACGCAAGCGGAAACCTTTCGTGGTTTCGTCTTATGCGGCAGACCCCCATAACGAAATACGACGGTACCATGCCGAAGACGAGCGGGTATATTCCTATTCAAAAAACTTATCCCTAGGTACCACTTCAGTATTTGAAAATTAGGTATTAATCTTAGACTAAGTGACCATGCGATAATTTTTATGCAAATTTCATTCTTGGGAAGAATAAAGACTTGTCTTATAATAATTCATGCTCAACAAATAACTTCCTTCGGTTGATTCCAATTGAACTCGGCGATATTTTATGAAAAATTAATATTCAGTAGGAGGATGAAAAACCGCCACCTGAATTGATTCCCACGCAATATCCTTTTAGAAGCCGGCGCCAAAGCAAAAAGCCGAATAAACGCCGTCGGTGACGCCGAGGAGAAATTCAATTTCATTACAAACCCAGTCAGTGCTAGAAAAATGAATCCGACGTAGACCACAACCGGAAAATGAGATTGAGAATTCTTTTAATAAAAATCTGGAAAGTTCGGAACAAATTAATTCGTCGCAAGCGAAATAATGGCATTACAAAAACAAGTAAAGTCGTGTGTTCGGTGTAAACTTCATTGCATACCTTCGAAACGCGTAAAGGTACTGAAACGAATCTCTACATTAAATAGTTGTAAAAAACATGGTCCTTTTGCGACATTTGGCATTATGCGTTTCTGACAATCGCTAATCTGTTATTTTACGTTTCTGACATCCTTCGCCGTTATCTTAAAAAAGGACCGAATTTTTTGTCGGTTGTTACAAAAAAAAATGCAGTTTCATTCAAAAGTGCAGTACCTATACGATATACGACATAATAATACGATATTATTATATTTCAAACAAAGGTACTATCGAAAACATATCTACGACCGAAGTAACATTCCCAAAGTATCAAAGAACCTCCTAGTTCTTAGTCCAACCAAATTACTGAATCTGTGTAAACTTCAAAATGTGTGTCGAAGAATCAGATTATCCGTAGAGTTAGAATTTTAATTAAATTGCCCCACTATTTACGAGCAATTTACGTGAGATTAGAGATGTTATTTGGAGTGCGCCTGTTTGGTGTGTTTTTGACATCGATCGTGCCGTCTCGCAGACCACAATGTTTATTCGGTGAACGCGACGTGGGTTCAGATGGGGATTTATTTTCGACTGGGGCTCAAGATACGACTCTTCGTGATTGGACCCTGTAATCCGAAGGCTCGCAGAATTAGACCGGCTCTGTACACGAAACATCCGCTGACGCTCCTCTCTAGTTAAACATTTTATTGTTTGACATACTTGACAGTTTAATTAGAGTTTAATCTCTTAACGTGATGGTTCACTAATCCGCTGCGGTCCGCAAACTTGAGCGCAATCTCACAATTGAATATTCAACGAATTATACACGCCATCACCTGGACCATTTGGCATCTTTTATCGTGAAAGGAAGTTAACAGATCTCTAACTGAATTTAAACTTTTAACACTCCTCGTCTAAGCCCAGTAATTAACAGAAAGCGTAGTTATTATCCGAAACATAGAAACTTTCTGGACAGGAATTCGGACTTACGATTCGTGCTTTTTTACCTGCGAAGTTAATTAATTTACGGATTCCAGTTCAGAAACTTATCTGCTTATGCAAATAAGAGGATTGCCTTCCTTCGTAGAGATTTTTAAATTTAATTTGAATTTAATTTGTTGATTCCGGATGAATTCTTGATCTTCCCAGCCCTCTCCATTTAGGAAATTATTTTTATTATTATTATTTTATTAAGTTTGTTTTTGTTTATACACAGGGGAATTGTTGCTTCCACTTTGAGAGAAAAAAGCCTCCGAGGTGTGAACCGTGTTGGGTTCCCGGACCATGTTGTCAGCCTTGCGCTCGTGAGGCTTGCTACGCTCCATGTGAGGTGCAATCATGTCCCGAGTGTCAGTACGTAGACTGTGTGTACGCGCATCCGTAGGCCCGCCTGCTGTTGCGTTGTCTCGTAACGAAATAGTGAATTTGTGAAAGTCCGTAATTTATTTATTTGATCGTTCTTAAAAGCCCAAACAATTTGGCGGCTATATTTTTGTTAGTAAAGGTTGTTTAAAAAAAGTTGTTTCATTTTTAAGTATTAAGACTGTAACAGTTAAATAGTCAGTAATGCTAGGTTTTTTAAATCGGCAGCTTTGGCTATTTAACTGCAACATATTCCTGGATTTTATTTGGTAGGCAGTTGTTGAACTAGATTTCTATTTACGACCATTTTCTTAAACTATCTGCTTTAGGCCCACACTCTACCACAGTCAGATGGTTTCCTTAGTCCTGATGCACGTTTTGTGCTAAATAATGCTCGGGCAACACTAAGGGCCAGTTCTAGTTTAGAAGATTTATTATAAAGGGTGTAAAACAGCTCATAACGAAGCTGAAAGGCAATTGTTCTCCTCGTCATTGCGATATTTTTTTTTTCTACACCATACCTGGGAACCTTCTAGTTACGGAGATATTGGGGGTCAAAGTTCCAACTTTTTGACAAGTTTTTTTTTAAATACAAGTTTTTAATGTAAGATTTTTACTTTAAACACCTCCACGACCCCCGTACTATTCAATCCATCCATCAGCACAATGTTTTAAGTGGTTTCCCAGCAATAATTTTTGCGTAAAGTTACTTAGTTTAGAATGCTTGGTTGACGGCTTCGTGATGAGGTCTTTTACACCCTGTATAATAAGGTATAATCCAAGAGCTAGATCGAATGAACTCTTCGATCTAGCTCTTGGACAATACCTTACTAATTGAATTCATATCTTCTAAACTAAGACCCGATTAAATCTGTGACTTGGCGACAAATTGCAGCTAATTGGCGACAAAATATGAGAGAAGACAGATCTTCGCTAGGTGCCCTAGTTTTTGAGATATAAATGTGGCCCTGCTGGGGAGACTCTCCAGATTGGCCACCTATAAACCCTTATATCTTTTGAACCAGTGATCGACAAATTCTGATATTTGGCGACAAATTTTGACTGATTATCCACAATTTTTTTTATCATAATTAAAATCGTGATGGTGGCCCTGACAGTGTCAATGACACCTGTTATACTACTGTTTAAAGTTGAATATTGTATGAATATCGACAAGGGCATCAAGAGCCGCGTCAGTTGCGCGCCTCCTTACGAATGCTCGAGAGTCCTCGAGGATTATCTGAGACCGACCGAGCAAGTTTGCGTATCAAAAAAATGCGCGAGGATTTTTCCACTTGATGGATATAGGTAGACTCAGGGTCAATTCAGTCCACGTGGGATAACACCTATTTAAAATGTAGCCAATGAATGGCTACATTTAAAATAGGACCGTATTACCATTGTTGAAAATTGTCATTGCGCCAGGTTTTTTCGTTCTGTCTGAACTGAAAAAGGCAGGTTCTCTTTTCACGCCAACCAGCCGACCCTCGGGGCGTAGTTAGTCAATCAGTCAGTCACACTGATCGCCGCGCCGATGTCATTGTCGTGACAATTTAGGGTCCTTGCGCAGGACACTGACAAAAAGCCGAGGCAACAAGTTTCAAGGAAAATATTAAACTGTTATAGTTGCAATGACCTGTGAGAAATTGGGCAACTGTTTCAGCCATAATCCCACGTGTCTTCCTACTATTTCAGTTGACCAGTTCAGTTAACTGAACTAGTGAGATCAGCCGCTCACGAACATTGCAAAGAACTGGTAGAGTTTCGGCCATGGGATAAATGTTCGACACTTAATGCAAAGATTATCCCACCGCGTATCTCTAAAAGAAAGCAAAGACAAGTAGGAGATGAGAAGCAATTATAATAAAGTCTGTGTCATTGACCCTGGCTTGGACCATCAGGGATTTTAATTGTGTTAACACAAAAAATTGTGTGGATCAGAATGACGGGTGTGTTGTTGCAGAAATGAATATGCTATATATAAAAGGAATGTACCAGCAATGTACTTGAATGTACCTTTGAAATTCAATGTACCTCCATGAAATAAAAACAATTACAAATAATAAAGTGATTAATATAATAATTTCTGCAACAACACACCCGTCATTCTGACCCACACAAAATATTAGTCGTAAATTTGTCGAAATTTGTCGCCAAATATCAGAATTTGTCGGTTACTGCTTCAAAAGATATAATGGTTTATAGGTGGTCGATCTGGAGAGAGTCTCCCCAGCTTGGCCACATTTATATTCCAAAAACTAGGGCACCTAGCGAAGATCCGTTTTTCCCATATTTTGTCGCCAATTAGTCGAAATTTGTCGCCAAATATCAGAATTTGTCGGTGTGTTATTAAAAGATATTAAAGAATTCAATTTCGCCATACAGTAGTACAAACAAGTACAAAATACTTCAAGTAGTTTGTAGACAGTATCTATGACGTCTTATGGAGGAATGTTTATTTCGAAATAAATAAAATAATTTCAACCCACCAAAGGAAAGCTGTATTCATTACATATAAATAGATCTACAATAAATATATGTAATTTTTTTTTTTAACCTCAGTTTAGTCGTTATACATTTTTATCTTTGATGCTTTGCGATCTCTTATTCAGTAAATATGTTTTACAATTTTTTTACTAAATGTTTGTAGTCACAAAACCTTAGTTTTACAGATAATATCCGAGATCTGGTTGATGGTCTGTGAGGACTGAGGGACCACACTTTAAGGGCTGTAGTTTTTAAAATATTTGACTACAAATTCCCAGATTTGTTCTACAATTGTTTTGAGACTTCTACTAAATCCTATTATTTTTATTTGCGAAATACCAGTAAGGTCCCTCAGTTCAGACGCACATCAAATTACCTAGTAGGATTGCTAATACTGTATTTTTATTATTATAATATGGGTCAGCTCTTGACCTCGATCTCGCCTGATGAAAAGTTATAGGTAGATGAGATCTAGGATGGAGCGAGCTTACCCAGAGTAAGTTTTAGGTAGAATATTATGTAGGTATTCCACAAATGTAAAAACAGGGAAAAGAGCGAGATAGAACGAGGATGTCACCTGCTGCACGTTACCAGTGCCTCGGCGTTCGCGCTGCTCAAAGTACTTAAAAAATACTTAGGTAAATAAACAAGCTTTTGAATATCAGTCGTATATTAACGCGACCACAAGAGCACCGAGGCAGTTACTTTTCAATTTATGATCAAAGATGTGCAAAAATAATGCATTGAAGTGTAATCGCGAGGATATGCTCATTGGTACGACAATTTTAACGTATTTATTATTCTAACGTAAATTAGGGCTTGACATTGGTAAAACAGTTGCATGCGACTGTACATCTTGACACCAAATAGACCAAAAGCAAGGTTTAATGTTTTCAAAGAAGTATAAGCCACTCTAACCTAGTCATTTAAAACATGAATTTAATTGAGAATTTATCTCTCTCGGACATTTCCTACGACTTTAGACCGATAAAACTAGAAGTATGTTACGCATATTAATAGAAATATTAAAAATATTTATATTTACAATATTCGTGAGCTCTTCGATCGAGCTCTTGGACTATACCATACTAATATTGAACTCATTATATCTTTTGAACCAGTGACCGATAAATTCTGATATTTGGCGACAAATTTCGACTAATTAGCGACAAAATTTTTGTGTTATCAAAATTTAAATCCGTGATGGTGGCCAAGCCAGTGTTAATGACACATAAAGTCTCACAAACTACCAGGAGGCCAGAATCCAATGGGTAACAGTGTAACACAACATGGTGTAACTGAACGGGAACAAGCCTATAATTTGGAGATCGGAATAGTATACTGCGGCACGTCGCAATACCTCAACATCGACTGGAAACACACCTGCTCGAACTGGTAAGGCCTGAATTCCTCCTACGCTGACGTCGGTCGCGTAAGTCAGTAGCGCGTACAATATACATTGTGTTCTATATAGTACAATACTGCGACGATGACGTCGTCGTTGCTACTGGATGCTCTGTGACTGTATTTCTCTCGCTGACGTACGTGACCCACCCTGCAAATCGTTCTATCCACTTTGCATCACTACATATAAATGTAAATACATATAAAACAAAGTTCCCCGCCGCGCCGCGTCTGTCTGTCCCTATGTATGCTTAGATCTTTAAAACTACGCAACGGATTTTGAAGCGGGTTTTTTAATAGATAGAGTGATTCAAGAGGAAGGTTTTAGTAAATAATTTGTCAAGCGGGCGAAGCCGCGGGCATTAGAGCCAGTAAGAATAAAAAAGCAAAACGTAGACTTCCAAGCAATTTATTACTGATCTGATGGTGGCCCTATCAAGCCAAACAGGTGCCTCTAGCACAAACAACCCAAGTAAGTTGCCTCTTATACGGGTATATAACCGGCCAAATTTTCAGATATGGTTTAGAATGGATAATACTTTCGATATAGGTAATTAAAAAAATATTTTTTTTAATATGATTTCATTCTTGTCACTAGAAAGCGACCGTGTGGATATTGCAACAGCACAATTCAGTTCAACAACCTGGTAGCAGTTAGCACACACATAAATTTGGCGGTGCATGCACGCACACAAGTGCACTGATTTCCACTAGGTTTATGATTCAGGAAATTTTTATGACATTTGCAAATGGATGCTATTATATATTTTTTTCGACAATACTATTTATAATGCACCTTTGGTTTGATATCTAGATCTTAATTTTATATTTTGGCTCGTCATTAAAAACTAACCCTCTATACTTTTGAATGACAGATCCTACGTAGCTTTAGATCTTCTGAAAGCGCAAAGTTATATTGGGCTTTTTGTCTCTTAATACAAGCTTTTTTATTTATTTATTTAGTTTCACCTGTCCCGAATGTCCTGATGTTTGTCTGTCTGTAATGAAATCTTGCAAGTTAAATTTGACCCAGTTTCCGGTTACCGATTGAGCTGAAATTTTGCACACAAATGTATATCGCATGACAATGGAATACTATGATAACATGAAGCTGATCTAATGATGGAGCAAAATCAAAATCAAAATCAAAGCATTTATTTCAAGTAGGCCAGTTACAGGCACTTTTGAATTGTCGAAACAAAGTTAAATGTAGCTACAGTCCCAGTCACAAGACATAAAAACTGTGAAAGTACTGTAGTTGCCCATTCCCTAGCGTAGATCTCTATGGAGAAGAACGGGCAAGAAACTCCATGGACACTCTTTTAAATCAAAATATTGTTACAAAATCTTGGTTACATCATTCATGTTGAGATGGTATATTATGTGAGAACAATGTAGCAAGATGTGCACGTTAAAAGTGTCCATAGTAAAAACAAAAAAATACAATTCTAAAATAAACATACAAATAAGCCATGGCAACTAAGAGTTGACCAGTCACAACTGACAGCGCCCGTTCACGAACATGACGCATGGATCAGCACCATTCAACTCAACCATTTTGAAGGGAACCGAATGATCCGACACACGCGCCACCATCAGCGAGACATTAGAGTGAGCGTGACATACTCTCAACCGCCAGGGCACATTCAAGTCAAGAAAAGACGTAGGATTTCAGTGAATGATAGCTTTCTAGTACATAGTACTCACACAATATGGGCTGTGCGATTATATAATACTAGAGATTGATTCTATACAATGCAAAGACAGTTGTACAATCTTCAGCAGCTCCAACAATTCTATTTAATACTATCAATTTATGCGCCCCTGTCCATGTGGAGCAGGACCAGCATTGAGCCACGCATTTTTATCTGCGATATAATCGCCCAACTTGTAATAAGCTTGCTTACATAGTGTGCGTTTGATGCATGTTTTAAATTTCGTCTCATTCAGTTCAAGAATACTTTGTGGAATTTTATTATAGCATCTCAAACAGTACCCCATGAAAGATGAGTCCACTTTAGCGAGTCTGAAGCCTGGCTGAACTAGTTGGTCCCTATTTCTAGTACTGTAATTATGTCTATCACCTCTTTTACCAAAAAGATGCAGATTTTTTCTGACGTACATTATGTTTTCGTAGATGTACTGACAATGTACCGTCATGATGCCAATATCCTTAAACAGTTCCCTTAGAGAATCGCGCCTACGGAGATTATATATAGCTCTGATGGCTCTTTTTTGCAGAATAAATATAGACTCAATATCTGCAGCCCGTCCCCATAGCAAAATGCCATAAGACATTATACTATGAAAGTAACTAAAATAGACCAGTCTAGCGGTATCTACATCAGTAAATTGACGAATTTTTCTAATAGCATATGCTGCTGAACTTAGACGCGCCGCAAGGGATGCTAAATGACAACCCCATTGTAGCCTTGAATCAAGCGTAATCCCCAGGAAAACCGTTTTATCTACGAATTCAAGTTTCTCTTTATTTAATATTATTTCACAATCACTACTTTTAACATTGGGTAAAGCAAATCTTATGCATTTAGTAGAGCTGGAAGGTGTTCATAGAAACTCTGCAATGAAACGATGCAACCCCATCGAATTTAGACTCGTTTAATTTGTCTTGATGAGTACTTTGTCTTTAGATGGTATTCAGGGTTTGATGATGGAGCTGGAAGGTGGTCATAGGAACTCTGTTATAAAACGACATAACTCCATCAAATTTGGACTCTTTTGATTTGTCTTGATGAGTACTTTGTCTTTAGATGGTATCCAGGGTTTGATGATGGAGCTGGAAGGTGACCATAGGATGTCCGTAATATAACGACATAATCCCATCGAGTTTGGGCTCGTTTGATTCGTCTTGAAGAGTACTTCAAGACTAAATGGTAACAAGAGTTTGATGATGAAGCTGGAAGGTGGACATAGGATCTTTGTATTAAAGCGACGTTACCACATCGAGTTTGGGCTGATTTGATTCGTCTTGATGAGTACTTTGTCTTTAGATGGTATCTAGGGTCTAATGATGGAGCTGGAAGGTGGCCATAGGAACTCTGATAAAGCACAAATCCAGACTCCATGGCTGCTACAGAGAAATTTCTGATGGGAAAACCCAGTAACAATTTCCCGACCTGGATTTCGAACCCAGGACCTCATGTTTAGCAGTCGCGCTTGCGACTACTAGCAACACCAACGAGGCAGTCAGACAGCATGAAGTAGATGGATACGAAACAAATTATAATTTATTACCCACATAAAAGGTACAACTTACAACCGACAAAACATTCCACTTAGAGTTCATTTATTGTTTAGTCTTATTACTTCCAGCAACTTTTTAGTTGTATTCGGTGTATTTACCGTAATAAATGAACGGAATCTGTACCAGACATAAAGAGGAACGATCAATTTAGCGTTATTACTTTGATTCTCGCCTATCAGACCGTATCGTTACAGAGATAATATTTTGTTGCAGACAACACGTCGGCAAAAATCCGTCACGCAATCAAACGGAAAGAGGAAGATCTCGAAGATTTCTAATAAAACCGCAATAAACAATAGTGTAACAAAAAAGTTAATAAAAAAACGTTTGTGCAAAAATGCGATTAATGTGTTGTGTGAACAGTGTGCTTGTGTTTGTGTGTGGTTGTGAGGGTGTTTGAGGGGGTGCAAATGCGAAGGCGGCGCGGGAGGGGGGCGGGGCGAGGGGTGCGGTGACTCGTGCACCATGCGACCGCCGCTGCCGCTGCTGCTGCTCGCCGCGTGCGCCGCTTGCACCGCGCAGATTGCGTGGACGCCGATTTTCCTCGACGGCAGCAGTGAGTATTATTATTAGATTCCAAATGATTTTTTCTTTGAAAAGAGAAAACTAATCGCCGTCAGAATTTATACTTTAAACTTAGGCCAGGGTAATTGGGTTTGAATCCTGAATAAATAATAACAGCCATTTTTTTTTTCTTTAATCGTTAATTTGAACTTCACTCTCAAGGAAATAATAATACGTGGTTGTGGCCAATGGCCTGATGGCTAAGAGCCTCCACGAACATCTTTCGAGGTTCTCGCTAGGCGATTGGATGAAGGGCCTGATTCAGAAGGCTACGTCCTTGATACGGCCACGGCCCTCATTGTGGTTAGCTCTCTAACTGAATAAAAAAAACTTACATATTTGGTAAATAACGCAAAGCCAAGCTGAATTTATTTTTACTTTAATACGAGTAAGACCAATCCACGTTTCCTGTTCCTAGGTCAAGTAGACCTGTGGACGCAGTCCTCGTCGGGCTGCGCGTGCCCAGGCGGCGACGGAGATGACTGTGCGTGCTGCGTGCGCGACGGCGCCTGTCCCTGCGGGGACTTCGCACCTGCGCGCTGCGCGCAATGCGGGATGGAGCAGTACTGTGCCAATAGTAAGTAGTGCTGATTATTTTGGGTCATTTTATTACTGGCCAGTGTAATCTTGTTGGTCTAGCGGTTGCCAGCGCGATCACCGAGGAAGAGGTTTAGAGTTCAATTCCCAGGTCAGGTAAAGTGATATTGGGTTCTTCCATCAGGAATTTCTCAGTAGCAAGTAGCAGTAGCCTTACGTCGTCTGGATTTGCCCGTTGTTTTCGGCCCGGTTGATGCCAATAGGCAGGCCCCCTATTTCATGGTGCTTAAAACATAACTGGCGACATGTGGGTGACCTACAGTAAGTCCTCTTCTGTTAAAGCTTACGGGGGTATTACAGACGTGATGTGAAAGGAAAAGTTGGAGTAATCGGTTGATAGGTGGTAAACGGCAGATTTGTTTTCCGTTAAATCGTGATCAGTTCTCATTTCAAAGACTCCGTGTTTTGGACAATCTTACAGTAATATATAATAAGGTGAAAGTGGATGTCCCCCCTCTGAAGGTCCACCACCCACATCCACTTACTTAGCACTAGCATATCTGTTTATATCTTCAAGACTACAGACACAAAAGTTAGTCATTTATTTCAACAGATAACTAACTTCTATTATTCTTCTCCACGACCGCAACAGATGTAAAAGTCCAGCTAATTGGCTGTTCTATATGAGAGTCTTAATGGGTTCCATGTTGTATCCACCACGCTTAGCTTTTATTTTTCTTACAGTTTTATTCTGCACAAAAATACTGCTCTCCACAGACAAGATGTATCTTTGTTACAAGAAATTCAATTATTATCTATGCGGCTGGCAGAGCGCCAAGCTATCATTGATATGTTTCCTTTTCCGGTGGAAAATTAATATTTTTAATTTTATGGTACAATACACACGGCACAATAACAAAACTTGGACAATAAATAGGAAAGATGAAGATTTTTGTGACAGCATAAACTTATTTCAGTTGTAACTTATGAATATTAAATATTATAAAAACTTTTCTTTTAGAATGAATAATTGAATAATCAAGCAATGTGTCCTGAAAGGAGACGCACACTCGAACACGTTATACATATAATCATGTATCAGAGCCCCGGTCCCTTCTTAAGTGGTTTCCTGAACGTCAGCGTAGGGACCAAAGGGTGCTATCTATCTATCATGGGGTTTAGGTTTTCGCACTTAGTCCTTGAAGTGGACCATTGTGCGTGAGCCATGGTGGCCGATTACTCCAACCAGCCCACCTCCCTCCATAAGCAGATCAAACTTCCCGGTCTCCTCAGGGCATCCGCAAGGGATCTTGGTGTTCCCAGGGTCTCCTCGCGAATCTTGGTAACGCCGGTGCACTCAAGGAGCGCATGCGCCACCGTTTCCTCCGCCTCCATGCATGCTTTGCACAGGGGACTGTCAGTGATTCCTAAGGTGTGGAAGTGTTTATTCAGTGAACAGTGTCCAGTGATGGTACCCGCAACCAGACGCAGGCTATCTCTGTCCAGGCACAGAAGGCGCAAAGGACGCTATAACCACCTTGTTTTCTTTTCTTGTTTCTGCACTTCCCCTAGTTACCTATCACCCCACTTGCTTTTTCTCTGCTTCACCATAAGGTTGACTGGTAAAAAATGCCTATGGCATTAACCCGCCTGTGTAGTTTGTGCTTGAAGTGTTAAATAAACAAATAATTATACTTACTAAATTCAATGTCCGAGGAAAAAGTAAAGACTTCCCATGTATTCAACTAAACAATCCTATCATTATTAATTTGTTTGACGTGATAACAGAATATATTATTATAGACACAATTAACTAGATACAAATACGACAACAAAACACGTTTCACCACGAAGCGCTACGTTTAGTTCAACAACCCATTAAATTCATCAACCCATGGATCAGAACAGGCTGCAATTATAATCCATTTGTTTAACAAAGTGCTCTATTGTTGAATCTAGCAATATAACGGTCGTTGTTATTACAGGGTAGCTTTAGTATATCTTTATCTGACCTGCATGTGAGCTGTGGTCGGATTTCAACGTATTGTCGATAATCACGATTTTAACGGTAGGTACATCACTAATGGCTCTGATGAAATCATGTGACTTCTAAATGACGTAAAATTGTGTTATCAAACCCTCATCAATCATTGCAAGAATGACTTTGACCCTGAAAAAGTCATTTTTCCACCTTTATGAACTTGGAGGGTTGTATTGATAATTTTGATGAATATAATTCTGTAATTACATACGTCTTACAGCCGCGAATAATATTTTAATCAACATACAATCTAGCATTGGCCTGCAAATTACAAAAATCGTAAGAAAATATGAATTTCGCCGGCTACCCTGGAGCATTACCTTAAGACGTCGTCATCACGTTTTGAACCAGTCCGGGAAATGGACTTTGACCAAGAAAATGTGCCGATACTGTCCTACTGGTCTCATGGGTTAGTTTATAGTATTGCAAAATATTTTCACAGCTAATCTTTGAATGTTATTAATTAGGTACTTATTTGGTATTACTTATTACTTAATTAGGTATTAATTTGATATCGTACTAATTTACATTTCGAGAAGAAGCTAGCTTCACATCGCCATTGTAGTCGTGGCCCTAGACCTTGCAGGTGTACTTAAATAAACATAACATAACATCACGCCTGTAATCTCAGAAGGGTTAAGGATTTAGTATAAGGTATAAGGGTTTAGTATATCGACCTTATCCTTAGCACTTTTTACCACTAGACCAACGACAAGTTTTATAAAATTCCTCCTACACCTGAATATTGTTCTAAAATGACATTATCTTTCAGTGTGCAACATCACAATCGATTCCCGAATCCTCAAGAGCAAGTCCGGCAAGACGTTCGGTCAGATCAAGTCACCGTCCATCGAGGGTCCTAGTGCGTGTTCCTACTTCTTGCAGCCGGACGCTGGTCAGCGGGTCGAGATACAGCTGTACCGGCTCGTCTCCGTCGGGAAGTTCAATGGCACCAGGTAATAATGCAAAAAATAAAACCGACTCCAAAAACACAAAAAAAAAGTGAAAAATAAGTTTACCTTCTGAAGGCGATGACTTTTTAACCGACTTCCAAAAGGAGAAGGTTATCAATTTCAAGTTCAGCTATATCTTCGTCAATAAATTGCGAACCGATTTTGATGGTTCTTTTTTTCTTTGGAAGAATATTGCTTCGCGGTGGTTTAGGTTTGGTGAAGATCTAATGCTGATTTTCGGAGATATACAAGGGAACTCTTCAATAATGGACGGCAATTGGTTTATTCGGAACACGACTTCAGTTAACACCTTTTGATACCAAGTCAATTTCTATTTTCAGTCGCAACAAATAATATTATCGCTCGTGAATACAAATAGCACTGATAACTGAAATCCAATATTAATATTCCCTCCTAACTTCGTTTAAAATATTAGCCTATAATTCCTCTTGCGGCTGAATGACATATTTAGCTTAATTGAAAAGCAATAAATTCCACCCGATATTACCGATGCAATCGGAAACTAAGTCCTGATTTAACTATTCTGATTTACTGATCTATTTGATATGAACACACGAGTTGTATGTTTTGGACGTAAATAGTTTTACGAATGAAATTAAATTCGGTTACTACCTATGTTATACCTGTAAAACAATTCGTTGCAGCTGCGCATGGTCACGCATTGCTATTAGGTAAATTTTCATCATAACATTTTCTTAATGCATACAAAATGGGTGCTATAAAAGCTATTTAATCTATAAGTACCGTTAATATCACCACGCATAAAGGTGTAAACGGTGGCGATCGTTTATTTGTTAAAACGCATAATTGAGATGGGAGTTGGCAACGACTCTAAAACTATTTCGAATTATGAAAGTGCTGCTTTAATAACTTTAGTGACAGACCGACAGATGGACCAGTCAAAATCCTCGTCACATACGCAGAATACTAAAAAGCAATCCATAAAATCAGATCCGTCGATCGGAATCATAGTTTCGCTGAACATGGATGAGAGTTATATGGACCGGGACGTGATTGGTGGAAAAGAATCGGGTGTGACGGGTCCGAGGTTTCCCCACACTGCTATGATCAATGTCCTGTCAAATTGAATATTTCCAGAAGATCGTCTTGGGATAGACACCGTCCATGTTAATATAATCGTTCAATATGTGTGTTAAAAAGATGCAATATGCTTCGAAAAAAATGTTAATCTGAATTTTCTGGAAGTAAGGAGTTCATTATGATAAGAACATACAATATCGCAGCTTACAGTCACTACCTCTCTCCTTAAGCATCACTATACATGATTCTTTGTTCTTGTTTCATGATTATTATGCATTTATTATTATATATTTATATTGATTAGTATATGCTTTATACGTATGTTTGTATATTTTTATGTAAATGTTACACCAAAACTACTTGCTTCTTGTTTCACCCTCTTCCTCTAATCCATCCAAAGATTGTCTTGAAAAGATTGCTTTTAGCGATAAGATCGCCCATTGTGTCACTCGAAGTGAAATGTTTTCTTTTATGGAAATTGAAATTTGTACGATGTACATAATACATAGTATTCTATCTATGTATCTTACAACCATCACCAGTTTCTACATGTCTCTCTGACGTCACCATATACCTATTAGTGACTTTAGTCACGAAACGCTGTCCGATGATTGGATGTCGATCATACATGAGCACATAACCGAGATTGTAATCACTCGGCTCAGACTAGACAAAGCTTCAGACCTAATACTAAAGCTTCATTATCAGGGTCCCATTTCTATAACCGTATTGTCGCGACAACCGGAACCTCAGAAATGTATGCTGTATTTGATTAATGTGTAAGCTACGTTAGTGAATACGGGAATATTTGCTGAATCCCGATAATGCAGTAGCTTACAGAGAATATTGTAAAGTCTCTTGTATTTGTGAGCACGTAAAGTGATCTGGCGTACATTTTTATGCGAGTTAAGCGTATACTTACAGCATTGTTGGCAGTGGCAGCCTGCCCACAGTGCAGTACTGCGCAGTCGTTGCCTGATCCAAGACAAATATGTCTGGATTATGTTGTGCACAATATTTCGTATGTATCCGTTTGCGGGAACACATAGTTTTGTTAATTTTGTTCCAACACTAAATTATAATTTGCGTTCACCTCTACACAATTGTTACTTGTGGTTCATTATCTTATGTTGTGAGTTCATGTAGTCTCAGTTATGATTGTCTATGATTTTATAGTTGATCTCGATACAACATTATTTTTAGTTTACGCGAAACCTGAATATAGGTTGTTCAGAATAAGCAACTGAATCGATTCCAATATTTTTTTATATATTGTCCCAAAAATATTTAAAAAGGATACAAGTTGGACACCGAGCGACACTAAGTACCTATACGCTATCATACGCGCACAACTGACAGGTCATAGCGGCACTGGGCGCAGGCGCATAGCGCGGGCGACGCGGGGTGCTCGCCGGGTGGTGACCATTTTTTTTTACGGACAACTACGTAACAGAACAAGCTTATAACTTTGTGATTTATCATGATACAGTTTTGAAATTTTGTACGGTCGAACAAGCTATTTGGTTTACAGTTTAACCCACAAATTACATTGTAAAATGTAAACCAAATAACTTGTTCGACCGTACATAGATTTTTTACATAAAAATACTAAACACGTGTTTCAGGTTTCGCATATACTAAAACTAATCACTATCACTACATATTATAAAAGCCCATCTAACCTCCACGACCCAGTTTATGGGATGGCCTTTGGTAAGCCTGGTTGTTGGTCTTTCAGGCTTCGGACTACCTGAAATGTCGGTCAAAAATCTACTAATTATTACTTGGAACATATTTTTAGACGCGAGTAAATTAAGCCCGGAAATTAAAAAGTTTAATTAGTCCGTCAGTTAGATTATGAAAAAATATTTGACCCGTGTTTTTTATTTTGTTACGTAAACCAAAGTTGGCGAAGATATGACGCTTTTAAAATTCTCAATACGTCACGCCTTGGTATAATTTTTAGCTGGTACTGACGTCACGAGCCCCCACTCCCGAGTTTTGATGCGTTTTATCTTTGTCAATAAAAAATACGTGTCCATTAATTTCCAATACTCTAACTGACGCAATTTTTTGATACTGTCTTCATGCCTAATAGGCATGACGACATTTAAACACATCTGGCAAAATTTGGGTATACTATTTAGGTACCTAAACACAGGTATAGGTATCTAAATAGTATACCCAAATTTTAGGCACATTAGGCACAGGCCTAATGACGCCATGTTATGTTAGAAAGCTGTAATTGTAAAGCAGTTGCTAGTTGTCCGGCATTTTACTGAACTGGCCCCTGGTGCAGCCGTCAGACACTCTTTTTGTGTTTAGGTTTAAGTTGTTTTGTTTATTGATGTGTGTACTAGTGGCATGAGCCAAATAAACATATTTTCTTTCTTTTCTTTTCTTCCTGTACACTTGATTTATACTATGTTTGTTCCCCAGTTGCGTGGGAGGTTGGCTGCAGTTGGGAAGCGCGAGCGCAGTGCCGCCGAACGGTGCGGCTGAGACACGTCTGTGTGGGGCCAACGAGCGGTACACCCCGCCGGTGGTGCTGTTCGCGGACCATGGGGCGTCTACTTTAGAGTTTAGGTGAGTTTTAAACTTTACAGACACCCTTAGCAAAGCCAAGGTCACTTAGGACTGCGCATATTTCAAAAGTGAACGATGCGTGGACCACTCGTGATCTTCTTTCAAGTAAATTTAAAATTCTGCTGTAATGAGCATGATAGTTCACATTTAAACGATTAACTGTGGGTCGAGTCGGAGTGGAGTTGGCGTCAAATCTGTGTAATGTGTACAGTCCTTTATTCTCCCCGTCATTCCGATCATTTTGTTGTAGTAGACCATACCTGGGAACCGTCTGGTTACAGTAATCTGCCCCTAGTCAATATATTCTATCCGCGCTTGGAAGGTTTCCATGACACATACATAAATGCTAAATTACTCATGAAAATTGTTTTTTTTTAATGTTTACATAATTCGTTTGACGAAAATGTTTATTACAAATATATTCTTGTCTTTATCCATTTTTTGCGGTCAGCATTTCATTTTCTACCATACTTCTCTATTTGTCATCATCTCTTTAATCTTGGACCCTTTCTAACTGTATCGTTTCCCAATCCATCCATCATTTCTTCCCTTAAACTTAAAAACATATTCGTTTATACACAAATCTTTTCTCACGACATTTTCTGTGTATTTCGTAAAAGTATTGATATCTCAAAAACAAATGTTGCACATATCGTGCAAAGTCATTTGACGTGTGTCGTGCAATAAGATAAGACAAAAAAATCCTTTACACTTTGAAGCTTCAGATACAAAAGCTAACTGATTCAGCAACACAAACACAACTCTTCTACGGCTACTAGTTCTACTTCAACAGTCAACGCTTTAACCACTCGTAATGCTTGTTCATAAAAATGTGTTTAAAAGACAATATAAACTTCAACATTTCAACTATCATAAATGGCAAATTAAATGGTCACTACCGTCCCAAAATTGTTGCTGTTGATTCAGCGAGGTGAGCAAAGTTTGAACAGGTCGCTCTTCAAATTCTATTTTTAAACAGTTTCATTCTTAATTAGTATACTTAGGTCTTCGATAAGCATAAAAGCTGCGCAAGCACTTATATATAGCACCTATATATAATCACGACCAACCCTTGAACATTCCACCTAATCTTGTATATGAGAAGGTTTATTTTGCGGACCGCTGTACATAACGGTATCAAACTAAACTCATTATTTGCGGCAAACCGCTGCGCTGCCGATATCAGACTGCGGACGACATTATCGTCCTACTTCTATCTACATATTCATAGTTGATATCCAAACCGTACGCGTGTAGATTCATCGATCATTAAACGTAACTCGTTAAGCAATCCGGTGTACTCGCGCGGTGGTAATGAATCCAACCAAAATGAACAATAATTAATTACATTTTCATCCGCTTATGGGACCGGCAGGCACTCAAATGAGCATTATTTCCGCATAGTGAAGCGATGCGGCCGCGTGGAGCATTTCAGAATTTATCTCCATTTGCAGTTCGGTTCGGAAACGCGAATTCCGGTAGTGAGCGGGAGTCGGATTCGGAACAAAAGGTCGTCACAGCGGAACCGGTAATGCCCGATTCGGAATTGTGGCCGGTTGTCAGGGAGTACTGCAAATGCTCTTGTCAGCTGACGACGTTGAATTGCTTGATTCTATGAACTTAGCTACTGGCGGGCGTCGCACGCTGAGCACTGTATGTGTGGTGGATGATTTTATGCTAGTTCATATAATGCGCCGCTATTTGTTATAAGACTAGTCCAATCGCAAATCTGTAAATAATCATGTGGTCAACAAACTGGCTGGTGATATACAGCGTGTATCCAAAGACGTGGACATATATAAAGTCGTGGCTGTTCCATACATTTGAGTCGAGTAAACAATGAAGTTTTGTATGGTACAGCGGATAATATTTTTGGCAATTATGATGTCGGTCCCATCCATGGAGAAAGATGTTCAATCTGATTCCTGAATTATAACCAAGTGTTTCTGATAAGTTTCATACGAGGTATAACAACAATCAACATGTTTACGTCAGCCAGTGACTCGAAATAGTACCTAAATCCAATTGCTCCAACAAACTAGACGTAGATCAAATTGTACAGTTTATTTATAGTCTGAATATGTTCACCTTTTTATTTTTCGAACCCTACTCAAAAATCAAGAATTCATAAGCGCCTTTAACACACCCTTTGTTACCAGGATAACAGAAAAGACTGTGAGGTCACAGTTCCTCGCGTTCTTCAGTTTCACGTCGCTAAGTAATACCCAAGGCGTTGGGTTTCACCCGAGGGGCGGCTCGCGGATACCCCACACAGGTAAATAAAACATTATATATACAAGTATTGAGTTTTTTTTTTATAAACAGCAAAAAAGGTAAAAACAAAGTGATTAATATTTTTTCTATAAATTCTTATTAGTAAGTAAGATGATGATTCCTATTTCAATTTCAATTTAGTACCTAATTCAGAAACTTTACACCTAACATTTACTTAAAAACTCGACTCTCAAAGGATGCTTTTGAAAGAAAAGCAGCCTTCTCCGGTTTTTATTTAACAATTTGCTTTTAGAAAACAAGATTTTATATGAAAACATTATGAATGTACCGAAAAATGGCAGCTTTTTACTGAATAATTCACCTTCAGAATGTGGTCGTCAGTTTTTGTTCCAGCATTTGGCCTCTTTTGTCTTACAGTTGAGTTATTGCTAATTAGACAGGTCGAATAAAGGCGGAAACATGATTGGATATTCTTTATCTGGCCTTTTACTCCCTTAAAGGAGGGATCATCGGTTGAAGCTCACTAACAAGATGACCATTTCCTTCGTCCACATTGTGGGGATATAATAATGCCTTCCGGTTTTACGTCCTTGGACCGTTGTATCTACACTCTACGGGGTTTCCACTCTACACGTTACGATTATTTTGCGGGAGTATACTACTACCAACTATGTATAAAATATGATGTACTTTGTTTGTATGAAACATCTACCTAATAAGGTCACCAGTATTCTTATGCTATCTAGTATCTTAACAAGGATTGTACCGGAATAAGTCAAAGTCATTTATTTCAAAACAATAAACATTGTGTAGAAATTTTGTAAAATAAAACTACAATCTAATATAACAATCGCAGCCAAAAACAAAAGAGAATAAAAATAACAAATTCAAAACGATAAATAATCCATGTTCAATTTAAAATAATTAATAATAAAATAAAACAAATGGTCAAATATTGGAAAACTAAAATCAAATTAGTATTAAAAGATCAAGATCTATGATTTGTGACGACTAATTTCCTAAGAATAATACAATAAAATAAAAATTAAGTAGTAGTAATAAAATACGTCCTTAGCGGGGAACTGAACAATGAAAATCATGTTACTTCTATGCTAATATTTTAAAGAGGTACAAATTTGTATGTAGTGGGTAATCTTCGGAACCACTGATCCAATTCCGAAATTTCTTTCACCGCTAGGAAGCTACATTATTTCCGAGTGTTAAAGGCTACATTTAAAACGTTCCCGTGGGTTGAATTTTCGTACATAACGGGAGTTAAGCCGCATACAAAAGCTAGTGTTGTATAAATTAGCAGTGATATCTTCAGTATTATGCAGTTCTGTGCAAACGTGTCTTAACTATTGAATGAGCATTTGATGTTAAATTGCTTGAATATCGCCTTTTACACTGCAGTGTACCCACCCATTCATTAGAGGTATTCCTGTTAACTCGTATACTTATCCTTTTCTACTCTATTAGACACGTTTTCAACGGTAATGAACGTTCTATACGAAGATTCGAGTCTCTATTTCTGAATATATATCCATTAACATGGACATCTTATAAGACAATACGAGTATTTATATCTTTCTTCGGCTAAATACAGTAAATAAGGTCTGAAGGATGTCCCTACGTTCGGTTCACGTCATAAACATGGCGTCTACTTTAGGAAAGCTGTCTTGTCAAGATATTTTCGGAAGTAGCGCATGTGTAGCCGGTGTTAGAGACCCTCGTCATAAGTTGCCTTATAATTATTGCCTCAATACAACCCATACCTTTATGGTATATATCATTTACTTATACGTTGGAATACGTACCTTATTATGTAGCTTTGCCAGATTTGTTTGGGATCTACCGTTTCCTCTGAGTGTCATCATATGTTTCGAATGGTGCGTGTCAATAATAATATGTATAATAATGTCATTTTCCCATAATAGGGGAATAACTGGTGTGCTCTAAACTTATATTGTCACTTACGGGATATCTTCCATTATTATTAAACATGAAAATCAAACAAAAAAAAACACTAAATACTTCTGTGTGTTGTGCTATGTCTTTTGTGTGCACTAAATAAATGGTTTATCTATCTATTATTTGTTTTGAGCTCTGGCGCTACAATATAAGTTTAGTTTTAAACCGGGAAAGCTTAAAACAGTGTCTGGATGCTCTGTTACATATACTCATATAACGTAATTTAAATTACTTTTACTGTAACATAACAACACAATAACAACGTGTACCTAGGTACACGTTGTTATTCAGAGGTTTTGTTGACCAAAACAACACTCGACAATTTTTCATGAAAAATTCGGATTCCCAGATACTGTCCCACTAGTAAAAAAAATCACTCAGTCTGTATAGGTGATTATGCTAAATATTTTTAAATCTATATCTGATGCAGTTTTATGTTATCTTGGAATTTAATAGCGCACATTTAAATACTAAAGTTTTGTTCCAACGTAAGCAAATGGATAACTTGGTGACCAGAGACTTATCATTATATTCCTCCCACAGACTGCGATTGGTTATACCAAGACGTATCGTGCCGGGGCCCTGGGGCCTGTGTGCTGGCCAGCCCTGGGTACCCGGGCCTGTACCCGCCTCATCGCCGCTGCCGGTACCTTTTCGCCACCAACTCCGTGCACACCAGGGTCAAGATCATATTCACTTCTATTTTGCTACCTAGAAAGTGAGTATTTTAATAACATTTTACTATTGTAATTGGTTAAAAGTTTTTCTTGAAGGTAGATTCACGACATTGTTGTTTTTTAGGGATTGTTTTCAGCAGTTTTTTTTTTTAATATTTTTCCGGGGTACAAAATATTAACGTCAAAACAAAAAATCTCCCCTACACGAATCAACGATGTAAATTATGTAAACATGAAAATGAATACAAAAGCAGAATCCCATAGGAAGTAGGCTTCAACTCAAATCTTCATGTAACTGAGTTTTGTTCACCTAAACCGACGAAATAGTGTTTGTTTCATCGCTTAATAAAAGCCATCACGTCGTGTCTCCTCGGTCAACATACTTAGTTTAAGTTGTGGTTACATAAGTGACCAAGCCGCAAGTAAACCCCGAGGTCAACTCAACAATGTTCAGGAAACTTTACCAAGAACTCCTTACCTTGAAACCGAAATACCAATCATGCAACGTTTCCGTTTCATGCAACGAACGAACTCAAACTTTTTCCAGAGGTACTTATTTAAATTTATGAGGTATAACAAATGTGGATGGTTCACAAAGAAGGCGCCATATTGAGGTTCCCCTGAAAAGGGTTTGGGACGGATACCGCCTTGCCTAAATTGAAAAGAGCTGTTGATAAGTCAGGGATACCCATGTGGGTAGATGGATTACATATTCTATCAAATTATATATTAGGTATATTATATGTTTCATAATGATATGTACGTTAACATGAATGGGACGTTTGAGGGGAATTTACCTACTCGATTTTTTACAGAGTTGAAACCCTTTTGTTGCCATGCAAGTTGTACATTAATTGTGTAAGCTAGTAGCTCGGCTATTAGCTTTTAATATAAACTCGGACATAAGAGGTAAGTCGCAGTTTTATGTAAATGGGTTTACTAAAATTAGTAGGTAATTATACTAATTGTAATTTTACAAATATTAATTTAGATTTAAACTAGTCAATAAGACAATGTACGAGTGACAATTTAGTTAAACTCGTCAACTTCGTGGTATCTTCTAGTTCTCAATCAATAAAATAGGGGCTGAGCAGAATTCCTTAAAATTGTTTCACCAGAATATTCAGGTTTAGCAAAAACTAAGTTTGATATTATCTGTTTACATTATTATTACATAGGATGAAAGATTTTGAAGTAATGCAAATAAATTATGAGAATTACAATGTGTGCTTTAACCGAAAATCTAAGATGCGTGGGGGTTCATTAATCTTAGTCAAAAATTGTATTAAATCTAAGTCTCGTAATGATATAGTCGATCTATCGGTTGAACATAGCATTGAATTGTCTTGTGTTGAGCTGGATAAGCATGTAATAGTGTGCGTTTACAGACCCCCTAATTACCTGAACTATTCTACGATCTTTGAGTCAGTAATGAAAGATGCTTTGGCAAAACTTGTGTTGGTAATAAACCAATAATTATCTGTGGTGACTTTAATGTTAATATCTTAGAGAATTATGTAAATAGCAGTAGATTCTTAAGTCTGTTTAAATCATTTAATTTGTCAAATATATTTTCAGAACCAACCCGAATTACTACAAATACTTTGTTGCTGCGACTAGTTAGATAAATCCATCGTAAATTACCTGCCTTCAGATCATAGAGCTCAGACCGTTGCTTTCGCGTACATTATACAATTATAAAGAATTCAGATACAAACTAGACAAATAACACCCAGCAATCTAGACAAATTTAATAGTGATGTCTTCAAATGAGCTCCGCTGCGCCTCCAGCGGTGTGCGCTGGGCCAAACACATCAAGAAAATCAAATCTCTGCCAAAATCAAACTCGAATCAGCTGTCAAATTTCTGTAATAGATTTTAACTTTATTGGTATGGCACTAAGTTCAAGGTCGATAGGGACTTTTTTTCTGTTTTGGGTAGCTTGATATACTGGCGTCTGTACATTCCTCTCATAATTTTCCACAGATAAAATGTAACGAGATGAGACTTCGCAATGAGTTTAAAAATTAAATGAAAGCAACAAAAATTATCAAAATGAATGTATTTTAAGTGGACATTAACTTTAATGGGCATGTCAGTCCGAAGTCTCATTTGCGTAATCTTATTCAGTAAGTGACGGACGAACGGAAACGACGTTTTTCCTCTAACTTGTTTACAAGCTATTTAAGAGAAATCAAGTAACATTTTTTAGAAGAAGGTTTTGCGGTAAATTCATCCATTGCAGTGGTAAATAAGAAATCTACTTAAGTACACGACTATTGTACCAAAAAATGGTTACAAATGTCACAAAACTGTAACATAGACGCCAAACCTAATTTTAGTAGTAAAGAAGATGATAAAATTTTTAACCCAGTAATTGATACGAACAGGCTACCTACCAATAGATTCCTTGTAATGCAAGCATAATCCCGTCTAGGTTATAACCTCGAATCCGTACAGGACGGGAGCTACATCGAGCTGATAGAGTTTGTATGAAAAATCTAAATATGTGATCCGATTTACTAGAAACTTGGCAAGAATACTAATCTAAGAAAATAATAATGTAGCCATAATAGTCATTGCAAAAGAACACCTCAAAGGGGTGTTAACAGAAATTCAAGGTTTAATTTTGATGAATGGTCAACATTAGTCGGCGAATTACCAATTTCGAAGCAGTAAGTCCGAAATTGCCTCATTTAACCTACTTGAAGTTCAGAAATCGTCATGGCACGAATACATTAGATACGATTTTAACTGGCGAATTTGCTGGATCTACACAACTAGATTTACCACAATTCAGATATTCTCAGTAACATTATATACCAAAACGGTTAAGTGCTAAACCAACTAACAGTACCTTAACTTAATATATCACGAAGGCAACAGTTATTGTAGATAATTGTTGACGTAACATGGGTCGCGCTCAGATGAGCGACGACAAAGACTTGACCTCTTAGTACACACATTCCCTCTTTATAGAGAATATGTACCGTCTTGTAGTGTGTAATACAGGGTGTAAAAAGACTCTTCACGAAGCGGTCAACTAAGCATTCTGTACATCAAATTAAGTAACTCTACGCAAAAAAAATTGCTGGGAAATTCCTTTTTTTTTGGGGTAAAAAATCAGACTTTTCGATAGGGTGTTGGACGAATCGATAATAAATCCATCACATCAAATTATGTTAGCAGCTGCCAACTTGAATAGGTACGCAATTGATTCAGTGCGTTCCAAATACGTCATCCTAGGTGGTATCTTCTATAAGAAAAATCAAAACACAAAAACATTATGGTTTCGGAAAACTAAAAAAAAAGTTTTTTTTTTCGCATTTTGAGCACCGGCCATGTTTTCTCTCCACCACTCTTGATTGACTGTTAGGAATACCATTGGTGTTAAGTTCGTCTTTGTACCTTTTTTCGTATTCGAAAAGTTTAAATAAAGTTTAAATAGTATAATCTATCGGTTATGGTTAACAGGCTAACTGAGACAACTGATATTGTAGAAAGGCATGTTCAATAAGACTTGCTTTTTCCGTCAAAACTGTAACCTAAAAGCTAGACACTAACAACTGTGACCTCGTTCGACTGTTGGGGCTCAGTTGCTATTGTAACGCAGTCTGTTGTAGCAGTCTATATTGAAGCTTCGCATAATTAGGCCAGCGTTTCACCAACATTACTTGGTAATTTCAAAGCACCTTGGTAATTTTAGAAGCTAGTTAGCATTTGAAAAAAGTTCGTCGAAATTATCAATGTCATCGTCTGCCTAGCCTTTTCCCAACTATATTGAGGTCTTCCAATTTAACCGTATGCAACTAAATACCAGCATGGAACTACCGCTAATACAATAACACTTGGTAAGACTAGTTGTCAGATTTTCGGGTTACTGTCTGTCCAATATGACTGTCAAAGATCTACAAATGACAGTCAAGACCAACGGCGTTACGTGCTTGCCGAGGAACGGAGGTAGCTCGGTGTGTTATAGATATAGTTGGTTACTCATCTAAGGATCGTTCTCGACAAGCACTGTTTAACCTCGAAGATCGACCCATGCAGGTACTTATAATATATACCACGAGCCCTTAAGAAAAAAAAAGTATACATAATATAGTTTCTGAAAACAAAGGAGACTTACGTAGTAACGAGTGACGAATTATGACAGTTAAATTGTAGGTAATAGCAGAAGAAATTCAAGGCCATTATCAGTTAGCCACTAACTGGATCAATAGTTATTTCTGTTAACTAAACCTACGATATTACACGAAGCTAGGACGTAGTTCTATCATTACGGGCCGACCACAATCTCTCATCAATTCAGTTAAATAAATCAAACTATTTCGAGCATTTTAAATAAATGTGGCGTATTACTCTCTTGTAAAATACATTGCTGTTCCATACATTTTGACCACGTAGATTTTGTAGGCATTTTGTAAGCAACGGCAAATTTAAAAATAATACCCATCACCCAACACCTCCCGTGTTCAAAATGATGTACTGAATACGTACATTTAACCCGCCTGCCTTCAAAGCAAGAGTGAACAGGCATCTTCTGGGCACGCTCGTTCCATCGTAAACCTCAACCATCGTTTTCCATCAGGCGTGATCGAGGTCAAGAGCAGGTCTATTTTGCAATAAAAAAAAAAACTTGTTTACTGTTTGTGCGTCGATGTCCTTTCCAGAATTATATCCGAAACAGATTTCAAATTAATCAGCGGTGAAAAAAAATGGATGAAGTTATTTATAATGTAGTTGGTTCTGTCAAAATGTACCAACCCACGTTTTGACCAAGCTCAGTCCAAGCAAACAAGTTAATAAATGTAATATTAGTATTAAACCTGTTAATACGGTCTATTTTCCATCATAATTCTCAGTTTATTGATCCATTTTGCCATTACCTTTTATCTTGAGTACACAAGACTGATGAAGCGCTTGTGTGCGGTTACGTCAAAGGCTGCACATATCCAGTGTTCTTCCGGAAGTATTTTTATCAGCCCGTATGAAATCCATTCGTTTTGAAAGCCGGGAACAATCGTTTTCAGTAAATATAAAAGGATCGCCAACCATATCTCCCTTCCAGCCGTGTGGGTTTGTGCGACGATTTGCACTAAAAGTGTTTGTGTGTGTGTGTGTATGTGCATGTGTGTGGTTGTGTGTGGAGCGGATGTAGAATTATTGGTCGGTTTAAATGAGTTATGTAATAGGCGAGGCGACAAAAAAAAACTAATTAGTCCGTCAGTTAGATTATCAGAAAATATTTGAACCGTGTTTTTTCTTTTGTTACGTAAATCAAAATTGACGAAGATATGACGCTTTTAAAATTCTCAATACGTCACGCCTAGGTATAATTTTTAGCTAGTTCTGACGTCACGAGCTCCCACTCCCGAATTTTGATGCGTTTTATCTTTGTCAATATTCATTAATTCACAAAAACAAAAAATACGTGTCCATTAATTTCCAATACTCTAACTGACGGACTAAATAAATTTGCAATTTTTTGATACTGTCGTCATGCCTATTAAGGGTGTACGCATCAGTTGTTTATTTATTTATTTATTTATTTATGTATACACAAAATACTTTACAGGACAATATATTTACATAAAAGAGCACAAAGGTACTGCTTATTTCATAAGAAATGTCTTCCAGCAGACCTGCGAGAGGAAAGTTGGATAAGAAATGTAGACACAGTGTGTAAAAAAGTTAGACAAAAAAAAAATTGTTGTTGTTGTTGTTGTTGTTGTTGTTATTACCGGTTTTTATTTTATTGACTGTAATAGGCTCGTGGCTAAATAATAACAGGTGCATGGGTCGATCTTTATTGTTAAGCAGATCTTGTCAGTCCATCCTTCACATACCGAAATCCCTTCGTTCCGCCGTTTCTCGGTCATCATTTAAGGATCTTTGACAGTCGTCAGTCGTTAAGAGAAATTGGAATCCCGAAAGTCTGACAACCTCCTTACCAAGGGGTACCCAGGGGAACCCATGGCCATTAACTGGGTTGTGCAGTTCAGATCCGTGCATAATACTGGATGATATCCAGCTGCATCTGGTGAGAAGCCGAACATAAGGTAGGCTAGGCAGATGATTGTATTTAATTAAAGAAAAACTTGATTTCTTTTACTTTTTTAACATCACGTAATGTTCATTGACTTAGGTACACTTTAGCTAAAAGTATCTACTTAATGCTAAAATATGAATCTTCAAATGATACTGAAAATAGTTTTGAGTACGTATAGGTACTTACGTTTATATCAAAAACATCTTGTCTAATAGTATCCATTAAACAAGTTAATTCTGTTGTGAAATCTTAAGTAAAATGTAATTTATTTTGCTGTAACATGAAAGTAATTTATAATATCTTTTAGAGGCTGTTGGAAAGCCAATTACGAAGATAAAAGCCCTGTTTTATTCAGTAACAATATCATTACTATCTAAATTGGCTGTAGTTTACTGGAGCATAGTTCAATTAACACAAATATTTGCGTTACAATACAATACTAAGATTTAAATAACAATATTTATTTCAATTAACGAGTGATTTATTAAAGTTACTAAAATGTTATTACCGTTTTATATACTTCAGCTGGTCTTTTAACGGCCACACATACATAATTATGTAAATATTATAGCTTTATTCAAGGGACAGCTATTTGTATTAAAACGGCATTAAATTACGAGTTTCAGACAAAACATAAACTTGATTAGCATGCGTAGCGTACTCGGCTTAGGGCTAATTGCTATATCCTGACTCCGTGTAATGCGATCTCAACCGTCTTTAATCTCGCCCACTTGACTCCCTCCGCAATAACACTTCGCACACTTACATAACGGTATGTTTGTCATTACTTACTTTCACACACAATTATTTGCAAAGCCTTTACCCTTATTAAAATACTCCCTCCCAGTTATTCCCTCTGTTATTGAAATATATTTTCGACGCAAATAAATCGGGATTCCACCAGCCGATGGGAAATTCTAAATATTTTTACGGCTGATATTTCTCGCTGTAGGTGCCTATATTTAGAAATTCTTGATGGGAGTATTTTTAAAGACTTCAATTTATGTTATACAACTGGTATCTGGGATATCGGGGTTTATTGATCGTGTTCTTTATGATTTTAAACGACGGATTCCGATTACATTGTAGTGGAGTATTATATTTTTAGAATGTTAAGATTGGAGACTATTATTAGACAAAAAAAAAACTGGTTTTTAAACAAAGAAAATTGTAAAATTTTGTTGGAAGCAACCATTGGTTACATCTGCAACATTTGCTTGCAATGATAGTGTGCAGTTGTGCACACATTGATACATTTTCGTCCCACTAGCACTGCTTGTACAATAAATCCCGCAGGAGTGCCAGAGAGAAATAAAAGTGCTATCTTTGTGCAATACGTTTTCCGACATACTAATAGGTAGTATGTTCACAGTTCACACGAAGCGAGGCACTTTAGCTACCAGATTTAACGCAAACACACTTGCCATAAAGTTTGCAAAGAAACGCTGCGCTTTATGATCCTTTTCAAAACGAATTTGTTATGATACTGGAATGGCAAGTTGCGCAGATATTTACACATGGAAATGTAAAGTGGATTGAAGGTATTTTCATCCTTTATTCGTTATTATTACACATCTTTTACAGTTTAAATATTTCTAAAAAAAAACATAAATATAGTGGTCCGCCTGTGTCTGGAGCAGGGTCCAAGCTACAGGTGGTTAGGGCTCCAGAGAGAAGAACCTCCTCAAAATGCAAGCCGCATCAAGGAGTACTGCCGTCTGTATCAGGCCCGTGATCCAACCGCCTAGAGCCTCGATAGATGTTCATTGAGGCTCTTGGCCATCAGGCTATTGGCCGTTACGACTATCGGCACAATGATATAGCTGAGCTCATATTCCACATGTCAACAACCTCGTGCGCCAAGTCGATATATTTTTTAATTTTTACAATATCTTCTAAGTTCATTTGGTTAAAGATAGGATTCAATCAAAGAACGCCATTCATTCCCAAGTTGCTCCAAGAATACAAAAAATCACAACATTGAATGGAATGTTGCAGGAAATATAAAATGTACACCTATAAGAAGATTTTTCCTCTACGGAACACTCTCCATATCGATACAAATCTTACTTGTATTTTATGAAAGTGATTTTATGGCGTATAAAGAAAGGAAGAAATATACCATCTAAAATGGAACGAATATAATTTAACGGTTCTTAAACTTCATCGTAATGTAAACGTTTATTTGAAAATACTGTCGAGGTTATTTTTGGATTAATTTTATCTCAAATACCAGATGTATACGAGAAAATAAGGAATATGATAGGAAATGGCACAAAACATTATAGGTAGAGTTAATAGTCCCGGAAATATGATTTCTAGTTCTTTTGCAAACTGTATGATTGGAAACATTTTCCTTTTTGTGTTTTTCCCGCTGTGTCAAAGGATATCGTGTTGCTTAAGAGAGCATTACTTATGACCTATGCAGTAAATGGTACTCATTATCCCAAAATCGAGATTATCTGCAGACAAGATATAAGAACTTGGTTGTTACGTTTAGTTAACCAAAATAGTAGGTAAAATTTTAATAGAGAAAATCATTGATCAATATATTTTTTTTTATTCATTTTTAGTGTACTGGCTACTGCCTGCGACTTCACCTGCGTGGATAACAGCTGTGAAGCAATAGCACATTTTTATATTTAGGTTATACCTAGTTACCTACTGTCCCACTGCTGGGCAAAGGCCTCCCCCAATAGGCTAGTTTCCACCATCAATAAATAGCAAATTTATTTAGTCCGTCAGTTAGAGTATTGGAAAATAACGGACACGTATTTTTTGTTTGTAAATCAATGAATATTGACAAAGATAAAACTCATCAAAACTCGAGAGTAGGTTCTCGTGACGCACTAAAAATTATAGCACGGCATGACGTATTGAGAATTTTAAAGGCGTCGCGTTCGTCAATTTTGGTCTACGTAACAAACTAAAAATACGAATCAAATGTTTTTTGATAATCTAATTGACGGACTAATTAGATTTTTCAGGACACAAGCCTATTCCTTACACGAACTATTTTCTCGCGCCACTTCGAATGGTAAATGGTACGAGGTCGTCTCGCCACCGCTTTCTGGCCTGGCGTCGGCGGCGCTGTCCATATCTTGGCATCCATTGTGTAAAGGCTTTTTTTGCCCAGCAGTCATCGTGCATGTGGCCGATGTGACCCGCCCAATCCCATTTCAACCTAGCAGCCTCCTTGCTTACGTTCACTATGCCCGTTTTGGAACGTAGCTTGGTGTTACGAACATGTCTTGTCCCTAAATGGGATAAAAAGTAGGTATAATATGTGTTTATCCAGACTATGATCTATTTGTGTGCCAAATTTAATCAAAATCCGTTCAGCCGTTTTTGCGTGATTAGGTAACAAATACACAAAAGTTCACATTTTTCGTTTTAGCTCAATCGGCTGGGGGGAACTGGTTTGAAATTCAGTTGCAAGATTTGAGCAAAACATACTAATTATAATAATAATGGGTAGGTTGGAATGTTGGTATGTTTTTGGTTGGTTCCTCTCTCAAGAGCCCTGACCACCGGCAGCTCGGACCCTGTTCCCAGCGCTGGTGGGCTACTATTTTTTATATTTTTAAATGTTTTTGTATAGTGTTTTGTATACAAATATTTAAAAATGTTAAAAATATGTAATATATAAAAATACATACTATTAACAAATTTTTGTTAGTATAAACAACTTTAAAAACTATGTTAGTAGCACTTCACTTGCACGATGTTTTGTGCATACTTGTGGAATTTGTCCGCGGAAGCGACGGAACACCACATCCTGCGGCAAAAAACTTTCTTCCAACACCAGATGGAGCATACACGTTGGGATACGCACCACAAACGCCTTGAAATTGACGTTGCGGCGCGACTCCAGAAGCTGTACTCTTGGCGTGTACTTCAGTCTTTGGCGCACGTACTCCTCGATGTTCGCAGCTCAGCTTAATTATAACCAACCAACATAAAAAATAAAAGCTTATAAAATATTATAAGCTTTTATTTTACTAGCCTTATTTTCCTCCTTTAAGAGCCAAACAAACCGATACAAAATAATGGTATGATACATCTAGCAATCATGAGTGAAAAGATGTTATCATTTCATTTCAAAACATTTGTAGAACCAAGTCTTTCGCGCAAGTTACGTTCGTTCATTACTTACTTGAGAACGTTGCGCTATTTAACTTGAACAAATGTAATTTTTTTTAATCAGTACAGCAGTCAATTCTGTGACCCGTTTCTTCTTACGTTCAATTCATTTTCTATAAGAAACTATATTTATTTACCTAAAAAGACCTGAAAATTGCTAAAGTAAATGTGCATCAGTAGACAAACAAATATCTAAGGTTACCCTAATACCGTATTCCAACAAATCTAAGCAAATACCACAAAAAGCTCAATTTTCATAGCAAAGATTGTTTCAGTTTACGTTAGCAACACACTGGAGCTCCGCAGGCACAGTGGTTTACCTATGCGTCTATGAGACGTATTCACACAAGCTAAGGCCTCTCTATTTTTCTTGGAACTCTTGAAGTCTTTGAAGATCATATTTATCTTAGGTTGTATCTCACGTGCGTTACTGACGTTAGTAAGAGACAATAAAAGATTCATCTTTGAGGTCTAGTCATCGTCACTGAGTTGCATTTACCAAGGGACGTTTTGAAATTATATTAGTGGTATAAAGGAACATTAATCTTCGGCAAGTTCATATAACATGACTTAAGCGACGTTTTCAAGAATATCATACATTTATGTTAAAAATGGTACATTCATGACGTAAAAAATACCTACCATTATTTCGAATAGAAATGGACTTATACACAGCTAACTATTTGTATATCAACAAATCCCGTATTACCAAAACCTCGTTCCCTACGCAGAAATAAGTCGAAAATCCGTAAACACAATCTTCGAAACATAGCCCGTATAATCCATTCATAAGCTATACAGTAAAACAATATCGTTTCCGCAGTCACTGTACCACGGATTATCTGACGTTACGGGCGGGTAGCTCACCCTCTGCCTCGCTGCTCGGCACCCTATGCTCTGAGCGCACGGCTACGCTCGAACATCCTGGACCGAATCTCCTGTTGGAATTCAAGTAAGTAAGCTTTGAATTACACTTTCAATATGCGAAAATGTAGTTAGTTTTAAGTTGGAATGTACTTGTGTTTTTAATCGTTAAGTAAAAAGAGAACTTGATCGAAATGAAAGTCTTCCTTCAGTTGCTTTTACGAATGATGGATACGGCATGCGAAACGAAAAGAAAGAACGAAAGCAAGAAAAAGAATTTATTGGCCCGCACAGGACAAAACACACAAATTAAAATAATTAAATTAACAGTACAACTAATAAAAATTAAACAAGGAGAAATAAAAAATAATTAAAAAGAAACGAAATTGGTCCTGTACGAGGCCAAAAGGCCCCTGTCTCAGCATGGTGCTGTAACATTAAAAAAACGTAGAATGACGTAGTCGAATGTAAGTTGCCTGACTGTGCATTATACAGTGTGTATCAGAAAGGTATGGACATATTAAGTGATGTGCTGTGATTAAGATACGATGCAATTACGATATTGGTCCCATTGAGAAAGTTGTTCAGTTTTGATGATCTATAATATAACGCCTGTAATCCGCAAAGGGTAAGCAAAGGCGTACATAATAGTAGACCAACATTTCACCAACAAAACTTATGGGTTTGGTATAGACCATCACCATGACTGCCCCGTTGGTCTATATGACCACACCTTAAAGATACTTGATGCTTGCTTTGCGATTGTAAATATTACTTCGACAACTACTTTTTTACACTTAAGACCTTTTAACTAAACCTACAAAAGACCCCTTTTATAATCATAATGGTAATCTATATTTGTTACTCAAAAGACTTTTTAGTGTAGTCATTCTTTCGTTTCTATTTTCGGCTCAAAGGCTTTTTTGTATTAAAAGCGGTTTATTTATAACTCACACGAGATCTAAGCCCTAATTCGTTTCTCTTTACATTATATGTTAGAGGCTCCACAGCCAAAATTAAATTAAACACATACATAAGTCTCTCCACACACGACATTGAGTTATTGAAAGGCGCTGGGACACATAAATCTAAGAACCATTTGCTAAGCTCGTTTTACACTGAATTGATTACAATGGTCATGAACACGTGTACAAATGTAGACTCAGCATTAAGTGGAGAAATCGCATTGTGTAACAAAAAGTGAAAGAGTCATTTTGATGTGATAAACAGGGCTAGTTTTCAAAGACCAGTGCTTTTTCAGAGATGATTCAGAATCGATAATAGATTCAATTTATGTATATATTTTTTCAATTTAATTTGTGGAAAGCATAACAACACAATTCAGTTCAATAACGTAGACTGAAAATACAGTTTCATTTTATTTTACTTCCGGAAATTAAAAATAACAAATGACTTTTCAATTGAATGTTTTCATTACTTTTCATTTGTGTTTGATTCGAATATTTTACACTCAATAACGGTTCTATATAGATCTTAAATTTGGCTGCTCATTGAAAACTAACGTGTATTAGAAAAGATGACACACATATTTTAAGGATGTAGAACAACTTTCTGCATAGCACCAAAGTCGTAATCGCGCAAAAATTCTCAGATGTTTTATTCAAAATGTCAATATCTACTTTACCTAAATGATTTACGATCGAACAAGCAAATTGTGGATTAAACTGTAAGCCAAATAGCTTGTTCGACCGTACAGCTGATTATTTTTTCGCGATTATTAGGTTGATTCCATGAAAATGTTATTGATTTTGTCTGACCACAGCTATATGACAGCTATATGAATATGACCACTTTCCACTTTTCTAATACATTTTGCTTAACATAACCATTTAACGCCGTTTCAAACAGCACAATTGTTTCTTTGCACACATACAAACAGTTTCTAACATGACGTTACCTGTGTTTAGTTCCGGGCCATTAGTACCGCCGTACGACTACAACGGATTTATAGCCAAGCTCGAGTTTATTGAGGGGATCGACAGCAGTGGGTTGCCGCCCACCGTGGTTCCTGCCTCACCGCCCCTGGCTGCACTCACTCATCATATACAACATGGTAAATACAACCTTATATTCATAGTAGTAGTTTTGTCCCGATAAGACCGTCACTTTTGACGATGACGACAAAGCCGAATGCCTGGCTGACAGACTAGAGACTCAATGTTCCCCCAGTACCCTGCCAGTAGACCCAGCTCACCTTGCAAAGGTGGATGCTGAAATCGAACGTCGGACCTCCCTTGCCCCCGTAGGAGACCCAGATGATCCCCTACCCTCAGTTACCCCTGAGGAAGTAGAGGATATCATCAAAGGCCTTAAACACCGAAAAGCCCCTGGCTCAGACGGAATCACCAATAGGGTTTTTAAACTTTTATCTCCCGCCCTTATAGTGCTAATGACCGCTATCTTCAATAGCGCCATGGCAAATAATATGTTCCCTCAGTCTTGGAAACGAGCTACCGTAATTGGCATCCCCAAACCGGGCAAGCCCGCTTCTTCCCCAAGTAGTTTCCGTCCCATCAGTCTCCTCAACGTCCGAGGCAAAATCTACGAGAGGCTTATTTATAAGTGTCTCAAGGACTACGCCGAAAGAGAGTTTAATTCCGAAAGAGCAGTTTGGATTTAGATCCCAACACTCCTGTGTCCAACAAGTTACATAGCGCATGGCGATATATAGTAACATTGCGCATTTACACCGCGTGCATTCGGCCTACGCACGCGCGCTACATACGCGTGTCCCGTTTTCGCGCATACCAAACCCTACCACCTCTATAAGATGCAGTTTCTCCAAAATCGATTCTTACGAAGGGCCACGGGGGCCCTTTGGTACGTTAGGAATGAGCAACTCCATGTTGACCTCAAAATCCCTTCTATTCTGCAGTTCATGAAACGCCTGACTAAGGGTTTTTTTTACGATACGGCCGAAAAACACCCAAACCGTCTGATCTCCGCAGCAGTCAATTACGTCCCCTCCAATATCTCCAGGATTCGCCGACCTAGGCTTACCCTCCTCACACCCGATGATCCCATCACCCATCTTCAAGAGAGTTGTAGGGAAACCAGCACACTTCGCAAAAACAGATACAAAAACCGATTTAAACCGCGAATCCGGCCCCGTCGCCGAGGCCCGCCCCGACCCCCCAGTAACATCACCGCCCGACCCTTGCTCGACGAGCCAGCCCGCGACGCTGTGCATGTAACGTTAAATTCCCCAAATAATAATCCGACCCAGCCTGACTTCTGCTGCCCTCTCCTCAATGAGGCACTAAGCCGAGGCCTTCGGGCCTCGGCTTACTGCCCACAGGGGGTGCCCTTAGTGACTGTTCATTTAATGTGTAAATCCTGTAGTTTGTAAGCCCTGGCTGGGGGCCTTAAAGTAATTTTTGGCCACCACAGGATAGTCCGTTTAAGCAGTCAAGCAACCTTAGCGAGTTGCAACTGCGAGTGGTCATTTCTAAAAAAAAATGTAGTAATAATAGTTATGTAGTGACAAAAACTAAAACATAGTACGCTTAGACGGTTTGGCCATATTGAGAGGTGGACTGAAATTCGACTAACAATAGGTTATTTACAAGGCAGGGAGCAGACACCCTAGAAGGACATACACGGACGTTACTGGTGATAACGGCATGCACCCGGTTCTACAAATACCTTGAAAGAACCGGGTATACCCGGTTCTACGCAGTTCTTTCAAGGTATTTGAGAAGCAGGTGCACGCCCTATTGGTGATGTTCTTCAGAAAGGTGAGGTGCATAGTACTAGCAAAGAGTGTGCGTGTAGGATCGTAGGAGTATGTACACAAAAACTTGCTCTTGTAACGTGTTTGACATGACCTTGCCTATCGTTTTAGAGCTCACCAGATGGCACCGCTGTCGAGTAAGGTCCTGTCATTCATTATATTGTATACTTTAGAGTACTAATAGCTTCATAAAAAGTTTATATTATTACGTATAACAACATAGTGTTAAACTTCAGATACATATTTACAATATTGTCCCTAAAATTTGCAAGCATAAAACATTTACAAATCGTTCTTCCTCCAAGTACTAACAAATTAGATCCAAACTTGCTACTTAAAATTTTCAAGGCATAAATAATCAGGAATTGCTCAATCTTGACCACAATCGTGAATATTAGGAAAAATCCGTGATAAAAAAGCGAACACCATGGCATCTGACATTTCTGAAGACTCTACACGAACGCCTCTAGCGGCGAATTCATGCGCGAAAAATTTTTAAAAACCACATAAAATAAATCTAATGTTCTTTTTAAACTTCGTATTATCTTTCTCTCATATGGTAATATTGGACTTAAGATCCGTCTGGCAACACACAATTACGTGTTCAGTAGTATTTTCCTTTAAAATAGATGAAGTGGTAAATTACTATGAAAACTATTTTCCAATACCTCTGCATTAAGTCCATTCATTCTCACTGAATAAAAGGGTTATTAATAATAAAACACAGCCAGAATACTGGATTTAAAAATGTATTTATGGTCCATTGTAAAAGCCACAATACCTAAGCTTTTTCCATTCGTTGATCCCAACAACAATAATTGTGCTGGCTACTTTAAAATCTCTTCATAATTTTTCTTTTTTATCTCGTAATACCCTATTTTTCCACTAACTGTTTTGTGTTATAAATTAAACTGTCGTAGAAGTGTAATACTATCCATTGTTTTTCAAAACAAGGCAGAAACCAAACTAGACATTTTGATTCTTTACATTTACGAAGCATCTAAAAATAATATGTTTTGCCTTTTTTCTTAGCGGATAGGATACCAGTAGATAGTAGCAGAATGACAAATGAAGTGTCCGGGGGGAGCGGGGCGCGGGTGGGCTGCGGCGCCACTGTCCGAGGCTACGGGCCGGGCGGCGCCCGCTCCGGGCACTTCGACTCCCGGGCCGGCCCGTGGCGCTCCCAGTGTGTCATACACCTACTCGGAGCACCCACCGACGTCGTCCAAGTATCACTATTTAATTATAATTTAAGGTAAGTGCTCCACAAATTAAGGAGTTCGCTCCTCCTTTATGACCCTTATAACAGTTAGGGCGAGTTCTAATGCTCATGGTGTTGGCCCTCTATCAGTTTAATAGAGCGAAGGGAATTTGGCTGAATTTATGTTACTACCCATATATTTTGCAAATATATTAAGACATTCCCTGCTTGTGACAGCATAGTACTCACTAAGCGAGCTTCAAAATACCGGAATTTGAAATAAGCCCTTTCACACGTTCCTTATTGAAACCTTTCTGAACTAGAGAAAGCATCAGAACGTAGTAATGAATGACAGACTCATTAATATATCTAACCACTGATGTATTTAGTTCAGCATTCGTATTTTCCACGGTTTACCGAGATTGACTTAGCGTAGATCCCAGCATCAATGTACTTCACTGTATAAAATACACAAAGTAATCACTAACTTGTAAGCATACCGTGAATCATGTTGGTAGGTATTCTCAAGTCAGCTGAATGTCGAGGCTTTATTTTGAAATCCGATTCTGTTGCTACTGTGTAATCAGGCCGTCTGCTCCCCGTGGTGCAATTGATTGATAGACTCACCCTAAGAAATCATAAATTTATGATTCGGGATTTTAATTTCGGATGTTCAACAAATGTTTTTGTGGAGTCTTTTCCTTATCCATATTTTTTACGTAAACGCATCCAATTTGGCTTTCTTTGTCCCTTGTTTGTTTGACGAGCCTCACTAATTCACCTGCTTCCTCGTATTTTTCCTATAGCTTTTTGATCACGAAAATTAAAACATGCTCCCCCAAACCAGGTTACAAAGCTGTCGATCTCATATTGAGATCTTAGAAGGTCTCCACGAATTTGGTGGAAGAGGGGAAAGAGACAGGTCCGAACGTGGAGACAGAGCTCTTCTTAGGGTATGTGGACCAGCTGTGAGGGAGGCAAGGGATCCCGCCGGGCGGTTTCTAATACGTCAGGCAGTGACGTCCAAAGGTGCTAACTTGACGATTCTATTCCGAAGAGCGACCCAACAAACTCCAGACGAAGAAGAATTTGTTGACGGAGCCTTCGCATTTCACGATGGTGAGTAAACAACTAGATATGACTAGAAATATTAGAAGGAAAACATGAAAGAAAAATATTTTCGCTTCCACAACAAGACATAAACAATGATATTTGATGACTTATGGAAAGTGAAAAAGAAAAGGGCCAGACGAAATAATATTCAGAGGCTAAATCCTACTGGTGCTTACTAAGGGTAATGTGAATGTTTATGTGAAGTGTCTTCTATATGTATGTGCGACATACACAATGACTGGTGAGAGGAAAAATACATGACGTATGGAAAATATATTGCCACGTTATTTTCGCGTCCTGGAATAAAAACAACGTAATTGTAAGCGATTTGATGCGTGGTATCAAAACATCATTTGCTTCTTCTGAAATGCGCCTCTTGGTTGTAAATTGTCGATAAATGGTTCTATTTTGTAAATAATAACCAGAGATCCAATTGGGTAGAGCATATTTTATTAACTTTAAGGAAGTTAGTAACATGTGGATACAACCCGGTTACATTATCTTTTTATAACAATAAAAGTCCAAACATGTTAAAAATAAAGCAGTGATTGCACAAAAATATCAGGACATGTATCGGCAACAAAAAAGCTTTTTATTTAACATTTCATTGTTACGTTATTACTTTTATTGTTAAAAAAATCAACGCCAGGTCCAGAGATAATGTAACCGGGTTGTATCCACATTTTAGTAGTTCTGTAAAAAAAAGTTAATTTTGAGTGAGGTATCCACGTGTTACTTACTCCCTTGAAGTTTAAGGTATTGTCCTTTACCTATTGCGATCTCTGATAATGAACTTCTTCATACAGAACAACACGAAGGTACGGCATCTCCGGATGCCACGTGTGCAGCCACGCATTACGGGCTCTCGTCGCCAGCACACGGAGGAGTGGCAGCACCCTCACACCATCACATCTTCTGGAACATCGAGGAACGACTGCTCTGCACGCATCGGTTCATACCCGCCTCGAACCAGAGCGTCACTATTGAAGCAAGTGGACTGATTTTTTTTTGGATTACATCTTGTTTTCCAACCTAGGAAGGCTTAGCCTGGCTACCCTGTGGGTGCTTTGAGGGTAAGGTCAAAAAACTTATGAACTAAACGACTACATGCTAAGGGAACCCCCTGTCTTTAGAGCTGCACCCCAGCTTGTTGGTGGAGACTTGTACTCCAGCCTCGGCTTAGGGCGTCACTATGGGAGGACTGCAAGGGACAAGCTGGATCAGCTCAGTAAGTAGGTTGGCCACACAGAAAACTCATGTAACGTTCTTACATTCAGCGCGCCTTGGACGGTTGACCGTGCATCCAAGCTAGATTAGAGGGTATAAGTATTTAAGGCGACTACAGGAGCTAAATTAGCAACTCTATTTGTGGTGGTTCAAACTTCGTTTGAAAAACTGTTAGAATAAAGTTCTAATCAGCTTGCACTACAAACTTGTTATTACGTCAGCCACTGCGGGCTGAATAGTGCGAAATTGTTTTTTTGCGATTTACAAAAAATCTATTGATTAGACTAAAAAAATAAAACACTATCATGGTAATATGTTGCTTGTAGAATTATTTGCAATAAAATCTGAATGATCGCATGTATTTTAGTATGGTTTTTACTCGTTAATAGAAATTTTTAGAGAAAAGTTCGTGTTTTTTTTTTATCAGAGTAAAATTAGTTGTATTATGTTTTCAAAACACTATCATAGTAGCATATGTTAGAAGACTTGGTTAATACCGAGAGGCGCGGCACCATTTTGATGAGGTGGTACACCCCTATGTGGAGTGTAAGGCATATGATCGTCTATATATCGTCAAGTGCGAGTAATTTTAGAATCACCTGAGAGATACCATTGTTAACAGATACTATCCTGAAGAATATCATATATTTTTCAGGTTTTGTTTATTGCAATGAATCATATGCTTTTATGCATTATAAAACTCGCGTTAAGATCCTGTAGTCCCCTTAAATAGAAAGCATATAGTGTTAGCTCACTTATTCTTCTTCTTTTTTGCGTTTCGATGGACCCTATGAGACCTGTAGGTAGACACCAGCTAGACTACAGGAGCTTAACGCGAGTTTTATAATGCATAAAGCATTATAAAACTCGCGTTAAGCTCCTGTAGTCCCCTTAAATAGAAAGCATATAGTGTTAGCTCACTTATTCTTCTTCTTTTTTGCGTTTCGATGGACCATATGAGACCTGTAGGTAGACACCAGCACAGCTCTATTCTTAGTGGTTTTCTTGGTGGTTTTTGCCATTTCCTTTGTGGTTGAATATTTATCCCATTTCCAATGTTTTTATAATTTGTGTTCTTTAAAATTATTTTCAACTTTGCAAATCCGTCCGCAAGTGCCAAACGGAAAGGCTCACCATGCACAATAAATTGTAGAAATATTTTGTTATAAAATATTGGTTAAAAGTTTCACAACATTCTGCTGTGATAAATGTTTTCTTTTTTATTGCTCCAGATTTTTGCTGTGGTAGGCAGTTGATTTCGCATTTTTGAGCATTTTTGCGGGGCTGAATTGTCATTTTTGTTTTTTTTTCTGATAAAAATAGGTCAACTGCACCTTGTTGCTTAACATTTAACATGGTTTTTAGATGTATCAAATACCAAACCAACTAACGCATGTTTATTTCGATAATAACTAAAAACAAGCTTTTTTAATCGTTTTAAAAGGAGCAAGTATCTTCTTTTAAACATTTGTAGGTATTAGGGCTACCTGTCCTGAGCAAGTTGGACGTACTTACTTATTTAAGATTCGTCTCTCGTGTACAGTCAGCGTCACGATGTAGGTGCCCCCTTGTAAGCACCTACGTTCGAACCCGGGGTACCGGGGTACCCAATTGGTGCAGTAGGACGTACTAATTTAACATAACATACCATCTCGTCAGTTCGAAGGCTTAGCTAGCACCGCCCGCACAAATCCAAGCTCAGGGGCTACTATTGAGAAATTCCTAATGGAAAACCCAATAACACTCTGCTCGACCTAGGAATCGAACCCAGGACCTCGTGCTCTTGCGGTAATATTTAATGCGACCATTTCTCTTTAACATATACTTTGGTACTAAATTACCCGAGATTTGTATAAGGATTTTTATAATCCTACTTAAACCTACTAATAATATAAATGTGAAAGTTTGTGAGTATGGATGTATGGTTGGATTTTTGTTACTCTTTCACGTAAAAACTACTGAACGGATTTGGATATAATTTTGCACATAGATAATTTATAACCTGGATTAAAACAAAGGATACTTTTTATCCCGATAGTAAGATCCCATGGGACAGTTATCAAACTTCACGTGGGCGAAGCCGCTGGCAGAAGCTAGTAATGGATATATTTCCCTTCTTCCCTCTAGATCCAGCGTCTGGAGCGCATGTGGAGCGCGGAGCCGACGGGCACAGTAGGCGTGGGAGGCGCGGGAGGGTGTCGCACCGCATGCGGGGACGCGGGCTGCGAGTGCCGCTCCAACACGCCTCTCTACTACCATGACCATGTCGCCCTGGTAGCTGGCGACGGCACGCACCTGTCCTGTCTCTGTGGCGACTTTCAGGTGAGATTGGTTCAGAATTTCAAACTAAAATATCTGTTTTTGATTTCCCAAAGAAATTTTATTTTAAACCAGCGACTCGTCGTGGCTTCGGACGGGAGAGAGAGAATGAGAAGAGCTGTTAGGAAAATAAAATTTGCTTTCATACCTTGTCCTGATAATAATGAACGTTACCAAAAAAAAAACAGTCAAATCGGTCGAGCCGTCCTTAAGTGATGCTCCGTCATAAATGTGTGTGCTAATTGATTTATATTTATGTAGATGAAAAACAAAGTACACATAAAACTTACTAATTAATTCGCTCTGGCCTACCCTCATCTGTCCACTCGTAAGAAGAGCCTTTGATAATAACGGCTACGGTTTACCCATAAGTATTCTAATTTACCAGGTGAAGAACACTAAAAATACCTGAAATACTCAACTTAATACCTGTCCCACTTGGCATACAAAATGAGGTGATTTAAAACAAGAACCTATAACTTTATGACGTTACGCCTTATTTGCAATTCAAAAAATAACAGTACTCGACGTGACAGTCATTGGAATTGATGTTTATAACAGCTATCTGAGCGAATGAAATATTCGGAATCCATCGACAAGAAAATTGACGTTAATTGCTTGAAATATTAAGGGAAACATTGAGAGTAATCGACAGGAAAAATCAGAGGACCGACACATAATACAGTGTAATACCGTTAGTGAAGTACTGAACAAATGGCTTCATTCGTTTGCTGAATTATACTTTGAGCATTTCAATTTCAAGTTGAATAAACACTGGTTCTTTAGCAAACCGGAACCGAAATGCATAATCTAATTATTGCGAGCTCTGAATATACGACAACAAATAAATTAATCGTGTTACTGGGGCCTTATGCTAACACGGGGAAGGACAAGCAACCCTCTCGCCGCGACGCCGTGCTCGCGCCCGGCTGCGGTGCCCGCCGCATAATTAAGTAAGAGGGTTACTATTAAGTATGTAACAGCAATAAAGCGTAGAACGACCACCCGAGCGTATAGGGACTCCTATATAAGAGCAAATATGTCGCTTAATAATTTAGTTGCCATGTTTAGTGCTCTTTCAGGGTCAGATTAACTTACTTTCCTTTGAGATTACGACTGAGCTTTAGTGGAAATTTCTGTAGTATTACTCTCCCGAATTTATTTACAAACCTAAACTAATAAGAGACGTCATAATTTTCATTGAATTAAAATCAATATAAGGTATTAAAATCGAAGCGATCCAATACTGTATCTCGGTAAATATTTATTCAGAACAAATTGTTTCAATAATACTCGAATGAAAATAATTTAGATGGTATCGCACATTGTTATTCAACAGAGGAAGGTGGTTTGCTTCCGGTATATTTATGTTCGATTTATATTGATGTGTTTACATTTGACGGGAGCGCGTAACAAAACGAAGAGATATGATCCGCCGCTTTGTTATCTTATATCGCGAAACGCGTGCTTAATTTAATTATTAACAGAGCTTTACCCCCGTCATGGCTTGAAGCCATCCGCGCCAAATTGTTACGAGCTCACATTGTTCCAAAATGGACTCTGGGCCGTATCTAAATCGGGTGGCGGCGTAGCGGACCATGTCCCGGTACTCATAAAACATTGGCTAACTGGCGGCATGTCATCCGTCCGCCCCTGTTATTAGTGGGCAGCCGACGACGTGGCTCGGGGCGACAGCTCAGAGACTCGCCCCTGAAAATTCAATTACTTAGTAGCGGCCTACGTATGGCTATTGCGTAGCGTTAGCGTAGACCGCTGCACGCTGAATTTGTCAATACGCTGTACACGTACGGACGGTTATGATGACGGTGCGTATCCGATCGGAACCCTGTTTTTATGTTCTTGCCGCGAATGTAAAGAAAATGTTTACCTTTTTTACTGGCCACGAGTGAATATCATAACTTTACCAAAATGAAAGACTAGAGATAAGATTTATCTCTATTGTTATAAATTGTATTTTTCTTTTCCTCATTTCAGCTGTGGCGGTTACTGTAAATTTTAATGTACGTTATTGTTGTTTGTCACAGGCGGCGTGGTTGCCGGTCGTGGTGCGGAGTTGGACGAGTGTTCGGTTGGAGTATTCGGTGGCGCATTACACATATGCGAGCCGCGGTTTTGATTACGCGGCCGCATACAGTTTCAACGATGACGCCATGTGCGGTCAGCGCACCTACACCACTCACTCCGGTAAGCGTAGCAACCGTAGCGCCATGACGTCAGTCGTGCTCGCCGGCTGTTATGAACATTATGCGAAAATGATCCCGGGATAATTCGATAAAGATATCTCAATGAAAGGGGCAAATAATTGGCAATTTATCTCCGATTTACTCCATAGACCCCAATCACATAAAGCGAAAAACAAATAGTTCTATTTGACATTCGAGGCGCGTCTCCGACGTTTGGAAAAACGCGTCGGATATTGTTCTCGGTGGCGCGGCGCGGTGGGGGCGTCCGAGAAAATTACGTGCCACGACCCAGTTTCACGCCGCCAGCGGTAACACTGAATCGAAAAAAACCTTGAACAAGATCGTAAAGTTCCAATTACAACGTCGCTATTGCGGCGACTCGTGCTGCCTTAACGTCGCATTATTGCCCACGGAGGTAGATGTATCGCTGTCGCCTTTTAAATTTATGATTTTCTTCTCAAGGACTTCATTTTGTTTTTTCCTCTGTAGGTGAAATATCGTCGAGGAACGTGTCGGTAACGGGCAGTCTGAACGAGTTTTTCTATCAACAATGCACTTGGGTATTAGACTCCAACGTTGAGCGGCAGTTGTTCATTGACATCACGTCTGAGCAGGTAAGCCACGATAAAAAGCTGTTGAGTTTTATTTTACTTATCTTCTCGACTTCAATTTATTCTTGTGGATTTTCTAGTGGTGGAAACTCAATTCATTTTATAAAGGTATTTTAGTTACAGAACAGAAAAGGTAAAATATTTAAAAAGATATACTGCACTTATTTGAACTTGTATCTCCGCTAAAGTAATATCTGTGGCCCCAAAATACCACACAATAGCAGTGATGTTATTGTGGCAGAATCAACATAAAACAATGACAAACATTTGTTCAGAACCCTCAGTAATTTCGGGCGACTGTTTGCTGTTGTAGCTGCGGCTATGCGAGGAATTCCATAAAAAATGTTGTGGTAGGACAAGTCGTGCGGCTCGTGGAACATCACGCTGCATGAGTGGTCGGGCCCCGGCGGGGGCGGCGGCGCGGCGGGCGGCGCGGACGCGGGGCTGGCGGCAGCCGCCGGCGACCTGCTGTACACGTTCTGTGCGCGGCACAAGAACCACACCTACACGCTGCCCTGGCGGCTCAACACCGTCGTTATTAGGTATGTATTAATTCTACACGTATATCGTGACACAGCCCCAACGTTGACGAGATCGATTGTCCGACTAATCAAAACAGCGCACCTAAATTGTGTATTCACACCGTAAAATCTCTATGATGCATGCTGGTGAGGAACAAAGCGTTATTGCTGCCAAACCGAGCCTTGCACAATTGTAACAAATCGATGCAGATTACTTAAGATTACTCGATTCATATTCGAGTTGCGTGTACGCCCCGTAGCTACGCTAGTTCGCTTAGAAGTCAAAAGAAATCTTCCGCTGAGCTTTTAGCGCGATCTAAACAATTTCGAAAAGAAAGAAAAACGCCACGATAAATTATTTATGAATGGCCCTCGGCTTTAATACACCAACCGACGTGCCAAATACGTAAGAGCGCATGCTTTTATTTAGCTACTTTCTCGGTACAAAGATCTTTTTTCTTTGTGCATATTAGAGGAAGCCGTAAGAGGGAACGTGGCGTGTTTCCGAAATGACATTTTCACTCGTAAATCCTGAATAACGATGTGTGAAAACACACCTTTGTCGATGAATCGAGAGGTCGACGCAAAACGTTCTTTTTGGTGGAAGCAGGTGGATTGTAAATAAAGTTTTAAGCGCCCTCTGCAGCCTTTCGTGTTACCCGGTTTGATTTTCGACCACACTTTTTTTCAGAACAACGCGTGCACTTCGGGTTTTTGATAATGGCCAATAGGAAAAGCGTGCCACTGCAATCTAAAACTTTTCGTACATCCTATACGTTACGCTGCTGGCAAAAAACGCGCTATGCTCTAAACTTTCACATGCAATGTGAATGGAATATTGTAGGCCAATTTTATTGTAGTTTTGCAAAGTTTTGTGAGACAATAAGTTTAATTTGTCTTAATAACATAAGTATATTAATAAGCAGAGCTAATTAAGACATGAACTCGATAATCCGCTTATCAACGATGTGAAAGACCAATGATGACACTGTTCCTTTACGCCATAGGTTAGTAGCACTATCCCGGCAGCAGCCGCTGTACAGCATCCGCTGGAGGTCGCAGGTGGTGCGGGCTAACACCCGGCTGGGCCCACCCACCCCCGCGCCCGCCGCCTCCGCCGCCGCTGCCACAGTCAGCGTCACCAGGGCCCTTTTGTGCTTCGTGATGTGCTTATCAGTGCTAACACTCTGAAAATAGACGGTAAAATTTACATGTGTGCAGCTGTGTGTAAGACTTAAAATTCATGCCAGTACCAGTGCATTTTGGAACCTAACAGATTTGAGTTAAATGTCATTTTCGATAAAATTACGTGAGAAGTACTAAGTGCTTATTTGTCATCGTCACTCAAGTGAAAACTATTGTCGAGAACTGAAATCGAAACTTCGAAATTGACTCTTTAGTGAAAACTGGTTCAAAGATACCGAGTGCTTGATATTTAGTTTCGAAGATTGAAGTGATTCGGCGATCGAAATGTACGTTGTGTACCTATAGAACGGTACTATGTTTAGTACATGGTGTCTTTAAATTTTGTCTACGAAAATACAGTAGCCACCCCAAGTCCTATTTGAAAATTTTAAATGTGTAACTGAAGTTAAAAAAATACTTGTAATGGAATAAAGATGAAAATTTGAAAAAATGTGACAAAGATGCGAAATCAAGGTGAGTAAATTATCCATTGGTTTTGTATTAGTAGGTACTATTTTTGAGTGAACGCTGAATAAAATACTACACAAATCGTATGATTGATCCTTCTAAAGGAGCCATAAAAAATCTAAATTAAATTGAGTATTTCACCGATAATCTTATTTAAAAGCCAAAGGAGGGATTGGAAAAATACTTAACTTACCTATTATTAATTCTTTCATTTCTCGAAATTACTTATAAACCAAAGATATAAAGCTATTCTAACATCTATATTAATTAACAAGGATTAAAACTCAGTCCCTAAACGAGTATAGTTTCAATTTGGCTGATTTATCTTCGCGTATAAATCTAACTGCAGGGAGTAGCGCTCTGCTATATGAAAACAAGCACATGAATCAAACGCTATGTCGAAAATATTCTAACGGCTAACCAAACCGTAGTGCTGAGATCAGTTATTTATTAATTTAGCACTTTTAGGCCCGTAAGAATATATCACTGTAAGCATTAAACACGCAAAATGAAAGCGATATTTCAATTCGAACTGAAATTTTAATGAAATTGATCTTTTGTAAGAGAGACAGTCAACAGGAAAAGCCGATGTTATTTTTGTAAAGTTAATGGTACTTAGTTAATTTATTAAGAGAATGTCGTTGGTTTTTTTTTAAATAAAGTAAGTTTAAAAAAAATATATATACTAATTTGTCCTATTTTTTCTGGAAAGGTTTTAATGGAATATCTTACAACATGTAACGATCACCTTTCCTTTGATATTGAGTGCTGTCATTCTGTATGACTTCGTGATATTTTGAGCAAATAATTAGTGCTGGCCTAAAATTAGTTCTCATATCGATATTCTCGATTTCTTTAATTTCTATCGATTTGTAAATCTAAAACAATGAAGCGGAGACAAGTAATCAATACGCTCTAATAGTGGTCCGATCTGATATCAAAAGATCTTGTGTTATAAAAGGGTGCATCGTCGTAAGTGGTCGTCCTTTAATTACGTGAGGTTCGAAATGGGGGAGATGTTCAGAAAAAAAATACGAGTTATCATGATAGAGGGGGATAGTGTGACAATCACGTATACTTTATCATTGAACATTTTCGTTAAAAAAAATTTAACGATTATCTGTAAAATATTTTCACCATAATATATTTGTGTCCAAATAAAACGTTTTTTGTTTTGTTTTAAAAAAGATTCTAAAACTATCTGATGTTTTCACTAATAAAAAATACACGTGGTGACCAAGGTGGAGAGGCGGGGGAATAAAAGTGGCCTATAAAACCACACGTGATTAAAGGACGGCCCCTAACGAGAAAGTATCGGGAGCGAAGCTGTGACGATACTGAGGCCCTACTCTCTAACGTTTCGTCCGAATATTCGGATCTATCCGTCTCTCTCACTCGCATTCATCTGCAGACGTGCGCGAGAGGGAGGGATAGATCCGAATATTCGGACGAAACGTTAGAGAGTAGGGCCTCTGATACCTAGATCTATAGCGATGTAAACTATGTACGTGCGGACAACTACGAACGAACTTTGTAAATATTGGATATACAAGCTAAAACAAATCCCCTAGAATAGCATAGAGTAACACCTCCAAAGACTTTTTGGATAAGTAGAAAAAATAATGTCGCTTCAATAAATTGTTCTCATACTTTTTTCGAACGCTGTTCTGTCATTTTGTTATTTATTTTACTGTAATAATGTAGTAGCATTAATGTGAGTATAAATGGCTATTAAGTAACTGTCTTACTGTCAATTATAAATATCTAGAAAGTAATCTGAAATTGTTTTATCTAAATTTTTCGCTTTTTAATGCTGGTCGGCAACATTAATACGGTATGCTTCTATTGTAAATTTAATTTTTAAGTCACAGTGCAAAATTTTATCTGAATACTAAACTCAATTTATGTCCAAACGGGGCTTCACCGAGCATTAAAAAAGGAAATCACCTAGCATAATAAAAATAACTCTGCAAAGCAATTGAATCGTTGAAAATCAATTAGTTTAAATTATAAATGCACAAAAAAATATTTAAATTTCTATCACACGCAATTCAGGCAACGAAAAATAAAATTTTATCGTTCAGCTATGGCTTTCCAGCATTTCACAGGAATTGAATTTGAAAAATATAATAACGGTTGGAATGCACGACGACCAATCAAGCTATACAAAACTAGTGTAAGTGGACCTCTTATTGCACGGGAAATCAATACAAAGTGAGGCCATGTTATACGGGAATTGTATAGCTTGATATGTCCTTGATACAATACCTACCATACACAAATCTCACGGATGGATTTTAGGAGTTTGTTGAAATAGAAAATAACAATTGAAGCTGAATAGAAAATGTTTTTGCACGATGTGTTATTTATTTTAGATGGTAATAGCGTTGTGACGTAGTAGATATGGAATACGGATAACTGAATATTGAAGTGACAAACAAATATTCACCTGAATATTTGTTACTACGAATGTCACAGTTCATTTTGCTTTGAGTTAATTTGTGAATTGGCAATCACCTTTGTTCTTTTTTTATTAGGCTTGTATTTCCTATTACTGAGCAAAGCCCTCCTACCATATCTTTCCAGGGACTCTTCTCCTGCGCCACCCCAAACCAGGCCTTGTGTGCATGCGTGTTTAGATCATCTCGCCACCGATTTCTAGGTCGGCCTTGGCGACGACATGCATCCTCAGGCACCCATCGTGTTGAGACCTTTTCCCAGCTGTCATTGTGCATGCGGCATGACCTAACCAATCCCAATCCTTTTGTTCTTAAAATATCTATTTTTAAGATTGAAGAAATCACGTTTCGCACACTGTAAACGCAGTCACGCTTCTTCAATAACCATCGTACTCCGATATTCATTGAAATATACTGTATTCCATATCGAATGCTGAAAGTCTTATCTTCGCAAGCTACGCTTTACCATATATTTAAATAAGTTCACGTTGCTCCATAGCGATTTTGTATAATATTTAAATTATCAATTATGTAACTAGATAATAATTTAGCTTAGATGTAAATAGTTCGGACAAAGTCGGCATTATCCCTAATGACTTCGTAAAACTTTGGTGATAACCCGAACTTTGTCCACTTTAGATTAACCGAAAAAAGCTAACTTTAATAGGTAGGTAGATGATTCTACGTATAAAATAATGAATAATGTTTGTTACACTGAAATAGATAAAATGAAAGCAATTTTTGTGTATTATTTTGAAAGCCTACCCACATCATTATAGAAATGTAAATTTCCGATTCTAAAGATGAAAATAAAGTCGTGCTTATAGAGTCATCAAAATTCAGATATAGAGATCCGTTTGTTTTATACGAAACCTTATAAATTAAGTCAATTAACCAAACACAAATATCAATCAACACAAAAACTTCCAAATAACAATTTCAATCTACATAAAATGAGGTTTTCTAACTAATAAATGGCAAACCACTTTTACTGCGATTGATGTTTTAATTAAAAATCGAAGGAACACCGATGCTTTATATTTAGTTAACGTTATACGTAACAGTCTACGGAGAGCTGTGCCAAGAATTGATTACACGCCACCTTTTACGTTTGATCCGACCCACTAGACTTAACAAATTTATAGGAGCAAACATTGAAGCCTTTATCAGTTCGATCGAGCTTCAGTTTAAACTTTCCATTTGAAATGTTCGCCTCTGCCTTTCTTTAAACTTCCTCTCTTGCCTTTGAGGTTTCTAAGACGGAAACTTCTTTTTAGATAGGTTCCGAACCAGTACTTTTATTTTTCTCTTTACTCGCTATTACGGAGCTAGTGTTTGGTGCGCGCGAGGATTTTATAGTGCAAGAGTTTACGTGAGCACAATGTTTTGTTAGTTACTGGCTGGAAATATTATTCGTATTTTTATTTTACTTGAAAAATTTTGTGTTTGAAAAAACGTACACGTTATTCGTGAGATAGTGAGTACATTTTTGATTGAATATAATATTTAGTTCATATTGGATTCGTATGTGATATTTGACAGAATAGTGATATACTGTATTTACTACAGTACTTTCTCAAGTTATTATGTCTTGTGTCTGGGACTGTAGCTTTGTTGTTTTTTTTGTATTTTTGACATTCAAAAGTCCCGTAATGGTCTAATTGAAATAAATGCTTTGAGTTTGAGTTTGAGTTTGACTCGCCCGATTCCGCACGAACGACTTGCTTCGGACGAACCAAGAACTAACAGGAATAGTTCCACCGTGCAAGCTACGTCAACAGAATTAATTCACCAAACCATGCATTAACAGACACAGTTTATTTTAATAATAGAGGCATACAAGGTCTGCTGCATGAAGATTATTCGCAAGTTCTGAAGATTTGTTCTTAAACTAAAGTTTAATATGAAGTGAGTTGTGAAGTTGAAGAAAAGATGGATTCGCAGTCGGTTGCTAACTTAGGAGCTTTTGATTCGCTAGCACTGTGCCAATCGTAAAGTTTTGTACCCTGAAAAAGGCCGTTGGCAAAGTCTTCCGTTAGATGAAGTTCCTCGCATCCAGCGTCTTTGTGCTTCACTCAAAGGAAACGCAATTTAAACTACATGCGGGCACACAGATATTTATCCCTTAACTCTTTCGGAGCACAATTTGCAAGGTTTATTTAAGACTGCCGCATGAGGGATATCATGGACGCTCCAGACTTTCAACAGTAACAATTAAACAAATTGGAATTAAGTTGAAGTTGCTGTGAACTGTGTGCAGTTCGTTAAAACTATATAATTGGGACTGGGTAAGCTTAAATACGAGAAGCACTAATGGCGCGCGCTGTAAAGGATTAGCAGACGTGTTGTATTTTCCACGTCACTGGATATCCTCCGAGAGTCTAGTGTGAAAGCTGAATTATTTAAAAAATGTTGGTTAGTTTTATATTTAACCAAACAGCAATGCGAATATGGCAAGCTTACCTAAAAAAACAAAAAGTAGAATAAGTAGTCTCATTAAAATCAAGGTAGAATTAATTCCTCTTTACAGAAGAAACTAATTAGCATGTTTTATTTTAGAACTTGATTCGAAATTCTTGGTAATAAAAGTCACTGGTATTAATCATATTTACTGTAAGAAGGTTGGTGGGAAAAAATCGTTACGAAACAAAATATACTTAATGAAAGAAAATCTTATTTTTCATTTAGTAAGGGGTTGCTTCTAAACGGAGGGTTAAAAATAAGCCCAGTTTAAATTAAACATCAATCTAAAATAACTTAGTTACTGAAACGATCAGAATCCATAAAACTTTTAACAAACATTCGCGCTAATTAGTTTATTTTGGTTATCAAATTACATTTTGTCATCTAAACAACAGTTAGGGTTGCAGTAAAAGTTGCTGGCGGCTCCTTTGTAAACAATAACAATGACTTCTATTGTCTCCGCCGCCTCGGCATGTCCACGGGCGTTCATTGCTGCCATAATTAAGTTTTTAACAAAGATAAATTAACAGCGAGATACGTTTTAGCTTAGAGATTCGCGAGAATATTAACGCTATGGCATGGTGTTCATCCGAAGATTTTACGATGTATTAGGTATACGTATGGATTTATGTTATCGCTTCAACGCAAGATATAGATGGACTCGCTATATTATATTTTATTGGAACATCCCTGTTCAATCTATGCCTACAAATAAAGATTTAATTTTCATTTTATTAAATGCTGTAAAATATTAAAAAATCTATGGAGGTACAGAAGGCTGAAATACAAAAGTGCCGAAATATTTTTTTTTGGGCCCGAAATATTCTACGAAATGCTAAGTTTAACCAATACTGACAACGATTTTGCTGCGAAAAACGCGACTAATATCAAAATTAATACTAGACAAGCTTCAGTTATCAGGTAAATGTCACAGAATACTTATTTTATAATAATAAGGGTCTCGTTCATGCATCTTCAAAGGCTTATCTCCGTAATAGAAACTAGGCCCGGTAGATTAGTCTGTCATACAACGGATACTCATTTTGAGGACTCAAAGCCTTCAAGCGATCTCGACACGTTTGCTCGTCATAGGCAAGATTGGAATAGTATTTATGGTTTCATTTCAACGTTATTAAAGACTTCATCTTTATACACTGTTTTAAGCTTTCACGGCTCGGTTCGGTTCGGGTTTCTCGGTTCGGTTCGTTTCGGTTTCGGTTAATCACGGAAGATATCCCGTAAGTGACGTTTTAAGTATAGTGACTTCATCTTTTTCATTACAAGGTTAAATTAAATTGATTCATTTATCATTCCGTCACGTCTGTTAAGTACCACTATCTATCACTAGCCTTTTCCCAACTAAGGTGGAGTCGGTTTCCAGTGTAACCGGATGCAGCTGAATACATACGATACCCCTTGGTAAGACTCGTTGTCAGACTTTCGGGCCACTTGCTACCTGTTACGACTGCCACAGATCTACAAATGATTGCCGAGACCAACGGCTTAACGTGCTTTCCGAGGCACGGAGGAAACTCAGTATGTAATGGGTGGTCACCCATCTACAGACCAACATAGGCAAGCGGCTTAACCTGAACATTGATCCGAGCGGCTGTTATTATCTTGCCACGAGCTCCTCTTGTTAAGTTTCACTAGTTTGTTTAATTTGACCTTCTAGATTGCGAGTTCTTTTGCAATACAAAAGACCAAACAGATACATCGTCTGACTTGCCCCACTACGTTCTGGTTGACTTCAAATATGACCAGCTGCAATACCATTAAAAATCACCAAATCTATTTAATGAACTAGTATCAAGTTGTGTTGTGTGTGTTGTTGTTGTGTGTGTGTGTGTGTGTGTGTTGTGTTGTTGTTGCTGCTGAATCTATTAAATGAACTAGTATTAAGTTGTGTTGTTAAGTTGTTGTTGTGTGTGTGTGTTGTGTTGTTGTTGCTGCTGAATATATTTAATGAACTAGTACTTAGTTGTGTTGTTAAGTTTTTGTTGTGTGTTGTGTTGTGGTTTTTGCTGTTGTGTTGTTGTTCTGATTGTTTTTGTATTGAGTGGTATTATTTTTCAATTAATACTAGTTATTTTTTGCCCTAGCCCCTTCCGTTACGTTACGCGGGGTCGGCTTTCCTAATCTTTCGGCACCATTCACTTTGCTGGTAAGCATTAATACCTACTAGTACAGACGTCAGTACATCAAGCTACCCAAAACTGTAAAATTTTGAACCTAATGCTTTAGCAATAAAGCTGAAAATCAATTAAAAAAAAATGACAAATTGTAGTAACTTGAAAATGTTGAATTATATTAACAATTTAGAATTACATTCCGGCCAGTAAAGTTGGAACAGACAACAACATCACAATGAACCGAAACGATGACATTAGTACCTCAGTCAGTAAACCGTATAATTTGTGTCTACTTAAATATTCCTTAATGTGACTTGTGAGAGTCGAAGTTAAATTAGACTAATTGCTGTACTTTTCATGGCTTGATATTTCTTAATTGACCTTCCGTGACGACGCAGAAGTTCCACATTTGTTAAATGGAGTTAGAATTAGAGTCCGTCTTCTTCTTGAACTGCTAATGAAGCAAAGAACCTCTCAAGTGTGTCGCTAAGTTAATTTCACTGATTAATTATTTCTTTGTATACATCTGTCAGTGAACAAGATTAAGTACTGAGTTTTACGTGATCCTTTTATTTATTAACAGTCTTGTCTCCAAAGTCTTTAAGTCAATACAGGGAATTAGAAGTCTGAATAATCTCGCTCTGTTTTGTCAATTTGTTCTGATTTTCTGCACGTGAAGTAAAATAAATACGACGTTGGGCTGACAAAGTAAATAAAGTTAAATGGTTCAAGGCACACTGTGTACAGAAACCTCGGTTAGTTGCCGGGCAAAAATAAATTCTACTATACAACACAAAATCACGCCTGTAATCCCCAAAGAGTTAAGCAGAGGTGTACCAAACAGTACACCCACATTTCGTCAATTATGTTTAAGTCCCATCTAAATGGCGAGCCTACTACCATCAAGCGGGCACAAATCCAGAAATCGTGGTTGCTACTGAGAATTTCCTGATGGAAAAACCCAATAACACTTAGCCCGACTCGGGAATCGAACCCAGAACATCATGTTCAGCAGTGACGCTCGCGACCACTAGACTTACGAGGCAGTCGTACATACAATAGTTCTATTATTCTAACTAGTTTTTAATGATGCAGTTGCACAGCACAATCATTGGTTGCATATTAGAAAATCAAAACTTTTCTGAGCAAATATCAAAAGAACAACGTACAAATCAACAATGTTTAAAATAACGATGGTCTTTTGATCAAAAGTTCAGCTGACCAAAGTCTGGAATATCAATGTTTATATTATTTATTACACTATTGACCAAATCGTTTAAAGGTCAAAATGGATTACTGGATAAATTAATACAAATAATACAGGCGTCATACTAATGCGGGTAGAACTTAGATAATATTTTTTTTAACAAACTGTTTAAAGCGTTTTCGTTTTCACTCGTGTTCGATTAATTAACCTACTAAAAACAATCTGTTTTTTATATTAATGCAAGTCGTTTCGTAGGAGGTCACAGTTTTAACCTAACCTAACCTACCCATTTTGTTTAAAGAAGAAATTAACCTAACTTTTGATCAGTCGTTCATTTGATGTCACATACATTGGGATTCTAAAATTTTTTGTAAATAAAACATTTGGTCATTTATATTTAGTTATTTCGTTTATTGTTCTTTTGAAATTTGCTCGAGAAAGTTTTGATTTTTTAATATGCAACCCAATCATTACTTAATGGCTAATCGGTCTAAGGTATAATAGGGTAGATGACAAAAAAAAATTAATTAGTCCGTCAGATAGATTTCCAAAAAATATTGGACACATTTTTTTTTTTCACATAAGCAAAAAATGAGGTTGAAACAGTGCGTTGAAAACTCGTGTGACGTCGACACATTTAAGTACATTTTTTACTCAAATGTGACGTCACACGCCACACTCATGATCTTTAACAGGTTTTATCTTCGTATTTTTTATCAATTTGATAAAACAGAAAACACGTATTCAATATTTTTCGGTAATCTAACTGACGGACTAAACAGAATCATATTTTTTAAGTCAGTCATCATCCCTAATTGTTCATTTACCCTTTTATGTCATCGGAAAATAACAGAAACGTTTGAAAGAGCACTTCTCACTACGAGAAAGATAAATTGCTCGACTTCTATACGTATTCAACATTCCAGTGAGCGTGTGTTCGTAATTTTTGCCATCCTAAATGGCTTCAGAATGGTAGAAGAAGACACGCTGCTCCTACCCTAAAGAAATTGGAATAATGGGAAGCAATATGATGATAAATGATGACTTATTGAGTCACCAGGATGGTTCTTAGCTATATTTTGACCCGGTAAATGGCACTGTTTTAGACATCTAGCTTTAGTTTTGCAGGACAATGTCTCCAGGTCCGCTAATCGTGAAATAAAATAAACTTGGAATTTTCTCACTAGTTTCATGATCATTCCTATTTATAGTTGTATGTAAAAGCAGTGTACTGCATTTTAACTACATTTCGCATACCAAAACACAGATGCTGGATATAGCTCAAAACACTGTCAAAATAAAATGAATCTCGTCGATCCACGTCGGCTGCACTCCGGATTTTCTATTTACTAAAATCACAACATGGTTCCCTAAAACTGGGGGACAATTGTAAGTAATGGAATAACAAAGCTCGTTTTAGTCCCCCGGAGTCATCAAGTTGCGTGGGAACCGACAGAGCTGACTTTGTTGTGCTCCCTGAAGTTGGGTAACACTACAGTCAACCCACGTATGTACTAATAAACCGGGATTGTTTGTTGTTGCGGTCATAAGTGGAAACGCACGTTTCATAGTGTATATTTATTTTTATTAAGTTATGCTAATTTAATATTGTATAATTATTTTTAATGGATACCTGGCTAAACGAAGTTGAACATTTGAAATTGTTCCAGACATTTACAGGAACATGGTATGGTACTTTCTAATTGTTACTATTTTTTATAACTGAAAACAGTAAAAATGTTCCTGCTCCGTTTGGTGTTGTCTACGTGCTACGAGATCGCAACTACACCGTAGCACTGTCGTAGCACGTCTGTATTTCTTCGTAGCAACTTGAAAAAGTCTAGTTTCACACTTCGTTGGGTTTGTTTTATATCATATTAAGTTTTTATTCAACTTGCCGTGTCAGCTAGTTAGTTAGACAAATATTGGAACTGAATTTCAGACCAGTTCCCCCAAACTGATTGAGCTGAAATTTTGCACACACCTTTGGTTCTGATGACAATACATTTTTATGATAGACATGACTTAATCCTGCAGTCAAGATCGTCTCCGCAAAAGGGAACTCATGGTTAACGGCACGGATACGTAGACGGATTTGTAGACGCGTACATATTTGACGGAAAATCTTGACTTTTATCATGCCCTTATCCTGCAATCAGGACTGTCTTCTCACGAGGGAACTCCTGAACGGTATATAAAAAGGATAATACAGTTTGTAAACAAATTTATATTTGATAGATAAACATGATTTCTATCATGACCTGATCCTACAGACAGAATTGTCTTCTCACGAGGGAACTCCTCAACGGTTAATAGCGCGGACACGAAATTTTTATACGAGTTCAATGATTACGACAAAATTAAAAAAAAAGAAAACCCTTTTTAAAAATAAGCTTTTATAAAATTCACTGAAAAGAAGAAAGTAAACCTTTTAGTAAATGAAAACGAAAAGCTTTCATAAAAGCTTGTCGCGTATATTTTTTCTTTTGCCTTTAACATTCGCGCGATAAGCTTTTATGAAAGCTTTTCGTTTTCATTTACTAAAAGGTTTATTTTCTTATTTTCAGTGCATTTTTGTAAAAGCTTATTTTTTAAAAGGGTTCTTTTATTAATATTTTTTTTTGTTCAATGAATATCACAGTATATCTGCAAGACTGTGCTCCTACTTACTGCCAAAAGAAACCCGATCCATCTTAGTAATACCTCATACTTAATAAAGGAAGATTAAAAGGTAATATCGTCGACATGCATTAATAATTTCGCTCAATTGTTATCATGTTTACTTCACGTCTTATTGTATGTTCCTAAACACACAGTTAATTTCCGATAGACCCATTCGAACTGCACACATCAATTTCACCGAGTAAACAAAAATGTACGTGCTCTGTTACATACTGTGTTTATTTTTCGTACATTGTATGCGTGTATCAGTCGCCATTGTTTTTTTGAGGTCAGTCAATCCCATTGGGTATTGACCGTATTGATAATATTTAAACCACGTCACACTTTTTTTGTTAGTCGTCACATGATCCGATAATGAATATTTGCTGTGCTAGTTTTGATATACCTAAAACTCGACGCGTTTATTTCAATTTAACCTTTTGGCAGTTAGTTAGAAAGTTATTTGCAAGTTCCAAAACACACATCACGAAAAACTAGGTGTGGGACAGCTGATACTTTTTTCACGATTGCTATGTTGGCCCATGCAAAAATTTGTTCAGTTTAATAGTCTCTAGCACACGCTTCAGTCTGACCATACCTTGTATACAACATGTGAACAGACCCTTTACGAAGCCGTCAACCAAGTATTCTGTGCATCAAACTAAGTAACCCTACTCAAAAAAAAATACTGAGAAACCATTTCTTTTTTTAAAAGAACTTTGGAATGAACAGTCGTTTCCATCTGCCACCTATCCTTATGGATAGATACACTTCAAAGCAATAAAAAACAATACAAGTTAAAAGCAATATTACACGATCCAGCTCAACCAATTTGAAAGGAACTGAACGATCTTACACACGCAACACCATCAGTAAGACATTTGAGTAAGCAAACCATACTGCTATGCTCGTTTAAGTCAAATACAAAATAACAACAACAACAGCCCATAACGTCCACTGCTGGACATAAGCCTCTCCCATGATGGGAGGAATTTGCCGTAATCTCCACGCTTGGCAGGCGGATTGGAGATCGCAGTGATGAAAGACTAACAGAAAACGCTGCTGCCCATTCTCTGGTCTACGGAGGCGCAAGGTGTTCTGCCTCAGACATTAGTCGCCTTATACGACACCCGTGAGTGTAGTGGGTTGGCTATATTCTACTCTGCCGGATACCACACGGCTAAAAAAAAAAAAAAAAAAAATACAAAATACCATAATCTAAAGGCTGTGTGGTGCTCAACTGCTCACATTTAGAAAATTACTTGTAGTATGCTTCTAAATTATACAAAACTATGGTTGTCAATGTATAAGGAAATTGATGAATATAAGTTTACGGTCAAAAGAAAGATCTTTGGGTGTGCTACTTAAATCAACACTTGTGTTAAGACAATGCTTTAAGTAATAATCAGTTACAGACCGTAACCATGACCGTTATGCCAACACAGCTGTGAATTTTATTTCACATTTAAATTCTATTATATTATCTATTATTTTTTAGCTTATTATGTTTTTTTAATTTAACTTTATAATAACTATGTCTGACGACGACTATTTTATTCTTGTTCTTCCACATCTTTTTAACTCTTGACGATTCTCTGTCCGTGAATGGTTTTCTGAGCCTGAAATATCTGAAAAACATCTATGTTATTTTTACCATCAGTGCAACAAAGAAAAGCTCTCCTTTTGTCAGCAGGTATTTTGTTTCGTTTACTCCACGTTAGCGTTTATTTATAAAAAGTTGAAATAAAATACGGTGCGAAACACGGTTAGTTTACTTTGGTGTCGAAGCAATTTCAGCGTGCAATGGACCGAGAGAACCCTTGGGCGTCGCACCTGCCCACAATCATTACATTTTATATCTATGTTTATATAAAACGTTGACACTACACCCACTCACATAATGATAAAAACAACATTTTGCACAGCTATAGGAAAATTGCGCGATATTTGTTGAATTTCAATACTGTTATAAAATAAAATGGAGAGTTCGTATAACTGATAGAGACGATATGAAGATATGATATAATAATATCTCAAGCATCTGTATATTAAATTTTAAAGAGCACTCCAACGCATGTATAACTTGAATTGAGTTTTGAAGTTGAGACGGTTCTAAATTACAATGAGCCCTCATCCCAGTTTTAATCAAGATTCTAGCTTATTACTTAAGTAGGTACAATCAACATATTATTATGATTAATATGAGAAATGTTATTATTATTTCTCTCATGTAAGTTGTTCTTTGTAAAAATAGCAAATTTTTATAGTCCCTTTTAATCATGTGTCTACCTGGATATGTATAAATAATTAATCTCCGTTAATGTTCTCTTATTACCGGAATTAAAATGCTTTGATAACAAAAATTGAGGTTTATAACCACACTAAACTATAGAATACTCTAACTTATTGAAGTAATTAAGCTTAATATGGTTCCACATTAGTCATTATGTACAATACCTATTAGGCAGCGCCTATCCGCCTAAATCAATTTGCCGGGACGCGATTCAATCAGTAGGTATGCGGAACGGTAACTGGCTAGGGTTAATTATGGAAATCCAACATTGCGGGTGTTAAGACTGACCTAATTGAAATCTGTGAAATGAAAGGTTGAATTTTCTTGCTTGATATTCTCTTAACCTGTTGATATTACGGTTATGAGAAAAGTAACATAATATCACGCCTGTAATCCCTGAAGAGTTAGGCACAGGTGTACCAATAGTACACGACACATTTCGCCAGTTATGTTTAAGTCCTATGTAAAAGGGGGCATAAGCCTATTGCATCAACCGGGTACAAATCCAGACTCCGCGGCTGCTACTGAGAATTTTTTGTAAAAAACCCAATAACAATTCGCCCAAATCCGGGAATCGAAACCAGGTACTCATGCTCAGCAGTTGCGATTGCGAACACTAAACCAACGACGCAGTCGGTAGAGGCAATGAGAAAAGTATTTAAAAGAATTAGCTGATGGAAATTTTTCCTGCGTCTACATATGGACATTAGAAATCATTGCCAACTGTAATAAAAAAGTAGAAAGTTCTGCACCCCTAGCTAAGTTGACAATCTACAATCGTTAACGCTAGTAGAAAACTAATCAAATGAATGGGAATGGCATCATCTCAACGTTAAATCACGTGATCAACACAAACGAATAGAAAATACGTAGACAAGTTTACATCGTTCAAAATGATAGAATAGAATGTTATCGTTTCTACAATGTTGATCACTATACTCTTTGGTAGGAACGCTCACCATAGACTAAAGTGTAGGTTTTTTCTAGAGACTTTAGAGAACGAGCGATCAACTCAGTCGTGTCAACTTGGCTAGCAATTTAGCGGTTTCTATAATCTCTTACGCCGAGGCGTTTACGATTGTAGAAAGAGAATCGATATGAAACGTTTGTAACTTGGCTAGGCCTGCTGGTGTGCTTGTATACCAACAGCCACCGTGTTATGGCATTCGACGAATACTAGTTAAAATCATTACTAAAACAAAAATAAAGTATGATGAGAGATTAATTGGAAATCAGATTTTAACCCGCATTGAATGATTAACATGCCCGGTTCAGAGGTTTAATTAATATTTTCTCATTTGTAGTTATCTGCACATACTTTTTTTTTATAGATAATTTTATAAATGCCGTTTGTTGTAATTTATAAACATTTTATTCACGTTGATGAGGTCAGGCGGTGAGATATACGGTTTTTTTTTAAGTGAAAACTTCTTTAGGCGCGTTGAGCACTTTATGGGTAAACAAAAAACATGGAGTCAGCTTTCATAGAACGGTTAGTCAAAATAAACCTTATACAATTAAGATAAAGTTTATTTTGGATTGATTCTATTTAAGCTTAGTTTTCACTTATATCCCCCTCTTCGTCCCCAAAAGACTGCCCCGCATTTTCTTTTTTTTTGTGTGTACAAACGGTTAACACGTTTTCGGAACATTAAAAAAATCTGCTGTTCCATATATTTTTATCACACAAGTCGGTATGTCTGTATGTCCGTCCGTATGTTACAGCAATTTTACTCCAAGAGCGTTGGCCCCACACAATTGAAATTTGTAAAAAAAACTTTCAACGACAATTGGTTTGAATAAGATTTGATGTGAAATCTATGAAAAACAAATTTAGTTTTGCTGTTGAGTGTAAATAGGCCTATAGCGTTAAAAATATTGTTATTTTTTTTTTTGCTGCTACGGAACCCTTTTTGTGCGAGTTCGACTCGCACTTGTCCAGTATTTTTTAAATTTCCTATGAAAAAATTCTATGTTCGGTTCGAATAATGTACATACTACTTAGTACCTGGCTACGTAACATAATGTTACGTTGTGAGTAGGTTATTATGCACAACTAATTATGGGTTGTAACGGAAACCTATTTTTAACCGACTTCCAAAAAAGAGGAGGTTATCAATTCGTCTGATTTTTTTTTTTTTTTTTGTGTGTATGTTCAGCCTTTATTTCGCCAATTGTGAACCGATTTCGATGATTCTTTTTTTGTTTGGAAGAAAATTACTTCGCGGTGGTCCCGTTTAAATTTGGTGAAGATCTGATGAAAAGCAAAGCTCTTCGACAGCAAATCGGTCGTAATTGCTGCAATCGCTTGGATGTTTGTTGTTTTCACAACATCATAACATATCATCACGCCTGTATGCTCTGCGGGTATGCAGATGTGTACAGTACACCCACATTTCGACAGTTAGGTATGTTAGGTTCCATTTTATTGGGGATAAGTCTATTACCATGACATGTTAAGAAATAAATGACTGCCTTGTTGGTCTAGTGGTGGCAACAACTCAGCATGAGGTCCTGGGTTCGATTCCCTGGTCGGGCAAAGTGTTATTGGGTTTTTCCATCAGGAATTTCTCAGTAGCAGCCACGGAGTCTAGATTTGCGCCAGCGCTCGCCCCCTATTACATGGGACTTAAACATAACTGGCAAAATGTGGGTGTAGATACTATTGGGTACACCTCAGCCCAACTCTTCGGGGATTACAGGCGTGATGTTATGTTATGTTAAAATAAATGTATAGCTTATATTTGTATAGGATATTACAACTAAAAATGGAAAAATAAAAAACTTTTTTGCAAAAATCAAAACCTTTATTTTAACCGTTTTATTTTTTTCAAAAAAGTTTATTTGAGGTAATCAACAACTGAGTAAAAACAGCAATAACGCAAATTAAAGTTGAACGTGAATATTATAGCATTATAAGCATGGGAAAGCTGATGTTGGCGTACTCACCGAACGAACCTTTTTTTTACAAATGAATTTTTACTTGACGAATGAATGTTCGCCGCGTAATAAAAGCTTGCGCAATGAATGTTTCCAAAACCAATCCTTCAAATGAATGCTCATGGTAAGTTCGCTCCATTAAAGTAAATAATAGCAATTTAATTTAATTTGAAAATATCTAGCAGCCGGCCATCCAGTTATATTACGCCTACAGATTATTTACCTCCCTTTTTCCACATGAAAACACATTCAATAACAAAATAATCTCGATAAACGATAACAGACGGGCTCACTCAAAAACTTTGTTGATATAATGTTTATAAATTGACACAGTATCTATCATACTTACAACATCAAAATATACTTAAACATTTTCAGACTCCGAAAAACAAGCCGAAATGTTTGTATAAACGCAAGTTCGTGAAAGTGATGGGTGGCTCACCAGGGAATAAAGAATTTACTTGTATCCAACCCAGGAGCAATTCCAATCTTATGTTCCTGGGAGCACAATTAATTCCCTTAACTTAGATACACCGATTTATCATTTGCCTTTTTGTAAAAACTTTTGGAAGCCAGAGGTGAAAGAAAAATAACTTTTTGTCTTTATTCTTTAATACTTGGGTCGTTTTTAGCGCTAGTTTTATATTGCTTCGTCTCGTTTTGATGGCACGTTGAAACTTCAGTTTTATTACTAACTTTAAACGTAAATGTTATAAAATTTTACTGACGATGTTTATGATTATACGTACATATAGATTTATAAACCGCCGTATGGCCGTATGGTGTCGGACGTAAAGAATAGCACCATCCCATATCTTCCCGTGGGTGTCGTAAGAGGCGACTAAGGGACTTACCAGAGAATGGGCAGCAGCGTTCTCTGTGCTTTTGCAACAACCGTACTGCGATCGCCAACCCGCCTGCCAAGCGTGGCGATTATGGCAAAACCCCCCTTTTGGGGGAGGCCTATGTCCAGCAGTGGACGTCTTTCGGCTGAAATGATGATGATGATGATAGATTTATAATAGTAACCATTTAATCCATTTATTAAAAAAACTAGTTGTGGCATGCGACCTTCATCCGCGTGAAATTATTATAAAAATATTACTTCCCTATAAAATAAGTAAGTTAAGCCTTATAACATCAGCTATCTGTCAGTAAAAGTCCCGTTTAAATCGGTCCAGCCGTATCGGAGATTAGCTGGAACAAACAGACAGACAGACAAAAATAAAGTTTAAAAAAAAAAAACTTTCAAATGCATTCAGTAAAAAGCTTTTATTTTGAAATAACAAACAGCAACTTCAATTTTACTGATTTGTATAGATTATTATGTTATGTTAAGTATTCAACTAAGTCGCGACACAAAATCCACCAACCCGACTTAATATTTATCTGTACAATTCATATTATGCCGATTTCAATCTAAATCAGATTTCAAATAATTGCTTTTACACTTTGAAGCAAGAACAATAAGTCTACAGATATTAATATCACATAGAAATATCAAAATGTTAGAAATATAATCAGATGATGAATTTACGAAACAAGAATATTTCGAAAAGACAAAGGTCAGCTATTTGGGGACTGTTAATATCGTTCTATTTCATGGAACTCTTGAGGAAATAATTACAGGAAAATATTTACAGGGACATTCATTGGGACACAGACCACAAACACACGGAGTGTGGAATAATGTGAAACTATTGGAATAATTTAATGTACCATTTGACCTACTTATACTTAATTAAGTACTAGCGGTGCCCCGCGGTTGCACCCAACGTTTTTATTTTTACTCGGCGTCGTAGTTTGATGTTAAATAGCATAACGCTCCTCAAGAAATTGGCTATCAGTGATTAGCGCGTTTAAACAAAGAAACAAACAAACTCTTCGACTTTATTGTATTTATTAGTATAGATGTTACTGTAAAAACCCGAACTACGGTAAATCCTAAGATTTTCCAGTGAAACCTAAGATTGACCAACTTTTAATGGTAAAAGTCGGAACCGTTTTATGATCATCGTTTATTTCGAACTTTTACCACCATTCACTTGGTAAATCTTAGGATTTGCCCTAAAGACACGGTAAATGTAGAAATACACATGAAAAAAGGTGTTCGGCATATAGATTGTACTCGTGGCAGTCTGCAGCAAGAAGTCAGTTTTCGAGAGGTTGTCGGAAAATTGTCATTGGCTGGAGGACAAGGCTTCAAGAAATGTAACTGCCTCAAATGCAAGAAAGAAAGAAAAATATTTAATTGACGTCAGTTATTAGAGCACAAACACATAAAAAATTATACAAAATAAAGAGGGAAACATCGTATGTGCTGTGTGCCTCACGGCTGCGCCAAAAAGGTCCATTTCAGCATTCATGCCAGACAGGTGATGCTGTCTGACGCTAGTCTTCCAATGAACCTTGAGGGGGTAGAGGTCAATGACGGAGAAACAGTTTCAATCATAATATATTAATAAATGGTTACAAACAAATAAATAGAAAACGAGTAAATTAATTAAATGTATATTTATGAGTTCGGATAAAGAAGAATGTAAGTAATAAGTAAGTATTTTATTGTGTTAGAAAGTAACGCTGGTAACAATAAATAAATACGATATCGAACGAATATCTTTTAAAAGAAAAAAACGGCAAATTTTAATAAAATGAAATGCTTGTCGAAGAATTGCGCTTGCAAGTCTTGGTTTACTTTGTTATTCCAAATGCCATAACAGCGCTCCGTGTTATAACAAGTAATGTTTTTAAATACCTATTAAAAATGACAACTGATTAATTGTCTTGTCTTCAATTTGTTTAATAAATAAATATCAAATAATAATAAAAATACTTATTTAGTTAGATTAGCCAACGTAAGCGTCATGTTTGTGAGGAGATAATTTTATTTGTTTTAATGTTTACTATTCAAGAAGTATTTAAACATTGTTTTAAACTACCAGTTATAAATAAACATTTAAAATAAAAAAATAGGTAAGGATTTGACTGATTGGTAATATGTAAGGTTTTGACTGATAGTTAAATTGAAACTGCTCTTTTATTAATTCTTACATTTACCAACTCCTGTTGATTAAACGAGCAATATTTGTATATTAAAATTGTAATCACATTCTCGAAAACGGCTCAGTTCCGATATTGAGTTTAACGAGGGCGAAAAATCGATCTAGTTGGGTCTTACATATGAACAAAAATCGTTTTTGCTATTTTCACGTGAGAAGATCTCGATCGCTCGGGTACTCTTATAAATCCACACATATAAATATGTAACCTTGTTTTAGACCAGCGCACGTGGTCATCCCTATGTTTCTCACCACCCCATCCATGGGAAAATGCTAGTCAAGAGAGAGATATTACATCGATCCATCTTACGCCATACCTGATAGATTGAAAGGTGTATGGCAGCCATGTTTTACGAACTGGGAAGGTATTAAACAATTTGTTGCCAAAAAGGCTTCTTATTGATGATTCTCAATGAGAGAAGAATAGTTTACTATTTGTTATCGCCGACGTGTCTGTGGTACAAGTGGTTGCTGATGTGCTCGGCTACATGCGGAAATTCACTGTTTTTTTTGTCTTCAATAGATACTAACATATTGTATATGTAAGTATAATAAGTATCTAGAAGCTGCGGTGTGTGGGATGTTCTTTGATAAAATAAAAGATTCTTAGGCTGCTATCGCGTCTTGTGCAGTCAGAAATAGTATTTTAATATGAAAGTTAACCTTAACATTATATTAAAACAAGTACGTTGGGGCCAAAGACATTCAAATATACAGGGTGTAAAACACCTCATCACGAAGCCGTTAACCAAGCATTCTATACATCAAACCAAGTAACTTTACGCAAAAAATTTTGACTTTTTTTTTTGGGGTCAAAAATCATATTTTGTGGTAGAACTCAATGTAACGCACTCAAAACGTTGTGCTGATGGATGGATTTAATAGTACGGGGGTCGTGTAGGTGTTTAAAGTAAAAATCATACATTAAAAACTTGTATTTAAAAAAAAACATGTCAAAAAGCTGGAACTTTGACCCCAAATATCTCCGTAACTAGAAGGTTCCCAGGTATGGTGTAGAACAAAAAAATGATCGCATTGACGAGGAGAACAAGTGCCTTTCGTTTTCGTTAAGAGGTGTTTTACACCCTTTATTGGTTGGAGCGAACAGATACCAAATTCTCTCACATTTTCAATATTTGCGATTAATAAATGCAATATTCACAAACAAACGTAAAATAAACACAACGATTGTAAATATCGTAGTATTGCAATATCAATTCAGCGCCAAATGATTTAACTTCAACAACCTACCGAATCGCTTCAACACTCGTCCGTGATAAAATTCTTTCCACGTAATATTTTAAAATCTAAATACGAATTTTTGGAACCAATTGAACGGTACGTCGATTTCCAATCGAATCTCAATTTAAAACTCTAAAATTAATAGATGAAATGGTGGAACGCATGAACGAGCCGGCCTGCCAGTCACTTGGGGCCGAGTGCTATGAGAGATTAAAGGCTTACGCGCCTGTAGCCAAACAAATTGTCCATCTAATGGCAGAGTAGTGTGGGCCTAGCCTCGGTTTCATCCCGCCACCGTAATCCCGAACGGTTAAGTGGCGTGCCATTTTTGTTAGCTCACTTCGATTACATTGGCTCTATTTTAAACTCGCCAGGCCACAGCTATTTTGAGCCTTTTGTCATTTATGTTTTGTGATTTAAATAATATAATTATCATGTATGCGTATGCGTAATCTGCTTTTCATGAATCGGTTTCATGGTCGGTTCTTTATCGTGTGGTTAGTATTATAGTGTATTATTGTTTTTAAATTTATTTTATGAATGTGTGATCTGTGTAGTACAGTCTTGCCATATGGCCCCAGGGTAAAAAGACGTGAGTTGGGTGTGAGTTCCTCGTACGTATGCAATATTTATTTTGGAATAATGGGAATGAATCAGTTTTTCAGTAAGATAAGACACTACACATAAAACTCACAGAATGCGAAATTGCGATCATTCCATAGAAACATAACCCAACTCAAGGAAACGATTATCTTCCATCTCTAAGTTTTTGGTACCAAAATAAGCTATCATACTAACACATTTATATGTAAATATCATAGTCCCATAATACTAAAAGTAATGTACTGTATTTATTTCCAATGGGCGCGCAGTGCGTCGGCGGCGGTAAAAGGCCCCTAATGTGATTAGGGTAAACTTATCACGCTTGATCGGATCCAATTGCAATGCCGTATCTGTGATTTTATAACGGAAAATCCATTGCAACATATTTATTTAACGGTTTATTTATATTGTTAAACATTTGATTATTTTCAGTTTTATATTTAATCAAATGTAAGGCTCTAGCACTACTTTTTAGCTAATATTAGTTCAAATGTTTGTCTGGCGCAATAACACAAACCGTTAAAAATAAAAGAAAAATAGTAACAAGCATAGCTAGCAGTATAAAGTATGTGTTTTGTTCTCATGTAATCCAATTACCAGTGCAAAGGAGCAGACACATGATTGCATCGATACGTAAAAACAAACGCGCTTCGAGACAGTTGGCAATAGCTCCAGTTCAACTCCCCTACCATACGTCTCCCGTCATTTTAGATAACATCGAGGGCCGCGCCATGAATTAAATGTTCGCTGAAATGTCCAGGGATCTGAAAGGTTCAAATGCGAACAGAGCGAATAAATAAACTAGCAGTAAAGCAAGTTTCAGTTTTTCTGTAACTCAATTTCACTTTTGAAGACGTGATTTTTTAAACAGCTCTTTAAATATTTTGGACAGCAGGAATCTCCTTTCATAAAAAGATAGTAAATTAAACCTTAAAGTGAATAATGAAACAAATTCTGGTATCTCAGATTAGGATGAGATAAGAACATAGTTGGGGCGCGCAGTCTCATCAGCTCGCTAAACGACAAAGGACTCTGATCCTTCTTCCCTTTTGTCTGACACCCAGAATGAGCAAAAAATTGTTCACTCAGTTTCCTCCTTCCTTCCTTACTGTGACGGGATATGGAACGAAGCTTTTAATCTCAAGAGAATACGGGCAATTACGAACATTCTGATTTTATCTGGTTTCTACAATGTACACATGTATTCTCGTTTAATCCTTGGAGGAACAAATTCTTTATTTGATAAACCAGCTTTACGAAAATGAAAGACAAATGTTTATGATTTCAAGCTGCGTGTTCGGGAGATGTTTCATTGTGTTCTCTATTTATAGTGGTTCTGTGAGATAGTAGTGTGGGTAGACGTTGCTTCATCCTGTTCCTTAACGGTTGATTGCCGATCAAATCCGTCATACATTATCCCTTGACCCGTAAACTCGTATCCCGGAAAGGTGACAAACTTCGACCCTATGTAATGTACCCATTCGGTTTTTGGGCGTGTGTGGGTAACAAATTCCCGTCTTCGATCGCCGCTGCCCTATACAATTAGATTAATTAACACTTTGGCGAAGAGAGAGGAATTCCTTTGGCTAAAGTTTACACTTGTGAGTTCAGAAATTATCAAGAGCAGAGCAGACGGGAAATTTATTAAATATATCTTCACGTAGCGTCAATAAATCTAGCCTTAGCAGCTCCTGCTAAAGTGGTCGGGCGACATCTCACCATTTACCATGACTTATGGACACAGGGCGCAACGTTTTTGTCAAACCATATGCCACAGACTACATCTCGATCTGCGTTACATTCATCTTTTTTATCAACGGAAAATTTACTTTTAGTTTTAAGTGTATGTCATGTAAAGTTTTCAGTTAGCAGAAAAAAACGCTTAGATAATATTATCTCACTGCTTTTTTTCTGCTAACTGAAAACTTTACATGGCATAAAATATATTTAGTATTTATTTATTTATAACAATCTTACCTACACTATCATTACAGATCTATGATCCAATGCGACAGAGTGGCCTTACTAACTAAATAGTAGGTAAGGCCGGCCAGCCGGCCGGTATGCTATTATAGTAGTTATTTGCTATACTGTTGAATTAGAAACTTCTTAGACGTCATTGAAATATCAGTGGGTCTTTTTTGTAGTGTTGGCCGCATTTAATGTTATAAAAATATATTTTTTAAGTTTTATGAATCATTTTCTGTAGGTACTGTAGGTACATCTATTTAAATTCGATATTTGCCCTCCCGAAAACTAACCTAAAACTCCAAAAAAGCCGTCTCAAAAAAGCCGAACAGTTAATACAAAATTAAGACTTTACGGTCGCGGGGATTGAATGGTTATTCGTGAAGCATTCTCCTCTCTATCTCCATTCGTTCATTATTAGAACCGCATTTGTTCAATTCAATTTACTTTTGCTCATTGCTACAAGAGATTCCATTACGTTTCCATTTCAATTTTGAATGAATAAAAGGTTTTCGTCGTTTTAAGTGAGAGTCATTGTGTTAAGCCCATTAAATATACACGTGGACATATTATTTTATAAGAATATGCAAATCATTTATCTTTTTTTTTCTACCTACTATTGATTATTCTGCCTACTGTTACTTATACTGCATTTAATAAAATGTACTACATTTACACATATTTTCTAAGGTGTAGAGTTTGTAAAGTTAGACCTTGTAGAGTCAGGGCATGTAGAGTTAGAAGCTTGGCTCTACATAAGATCTGATAACTTTTTGACAGTGCGAGTCATTTGCTCTCGTCTTGGCAACGTTTTACATGAAAATGTTTTTGGTGGGATTTCATTTCTTTTTGTAAGTTGCTTGTGACAATTTTTTTTTTTTGGGTGTGTTTTTTTTCTTGCACATCAGAGACGCCAGGAGTAGCTATATCAATTTTCAGAGCTGCAGCGAAACTTCCAAAATTGCGGAAGTCTCATACAAATTTCCATGCCCTAGTTTAAGAGGTTAGAGGGTAAAAGTTACAAGTTTTATATTTTTTTTGTTGTTTTTGTACTAATAATATCTTACAAACCAAATTTCAGCTTTCTAAGACATCAGAATATACCCTAAGTATTTGGATGATCATCAGTCAGTGACGAAATCAGGGTTTTTTTTAGATAGCATTATAATCTAAAGTATAAGAGCTATGCAATTAAAACTTTATTCGTTTAATAAGTCCGCTATCGACATATATATCCCGAGAATTTTGTTTATCTGGTATAATCCAAACCCGAGTTATAAGGGTTCAAAAAAACGAAAAAGCACTTCGAGAGAAAAGGTAGGTAGTGCCCTTGCGTTTTCTTTGCTCGTCTTGGCGGGGGCACTCCCGTGCCCCCAGATTCTCTGTACGTAGCACTCCATTTATGTAAATAATACGTGTAAAATCAAAAACCAACAATAAATGTTGAACTACTCTACCGAATGAATGACGCGTGAAAACAGCTGTTCACTTCCTGTCTTGCTTTAGAGTTCATCGAATTCATCGTCGCGCTTGCCGTTCGCGTACGTGCGTTTTGCTCCATTTAACATTGCGTATGAGGACATAAAAACTTACCTTACTTAACTTACTTTGTGTAATTTATTTCATCACCACTGCTCTCAAAAAGGTGCAGGAAATATCGTGAGGAAACTGGCATGTCCTAAAACAAAAAAATCGAAGACATGTGACATCTACCAATCCGCACTGGGCCCGCGTGGTGTATTATAGCCCATTCCCTCTCATTGAGAGGAGGCCGTGTCCCAGCAGTGGGAACATTAATAGGCTGATGATGATGATGATGATGACATAAAAAAAAGTTTATAGGATTCCCATAACGTTCCTGAAATAATTTCTTGTACCGGACATCTTAGTATGATATACTGAATTGACCCCATCAGTATACGGAGGGCTTTCCCTTACATCCTGTGTAAGTACCACAAAATAAATATTCCCTCCTGAACAACACAGAAAAAAATAACCAAGTAAGTAGTCTCTAGTCCCTAACAATCCTGCCCCTTGATATATGAGGAGTCCTTCGCGCTCCGTTAGCACCGTACGAAGTGTGCGAATTGTCGCAAGACGCCGCAACCACTGACAGATTGTTCAACTTATATTGTTGGTTCCGCACACCCATCATACGGCATGTTACTGTGGATATTGCGGTGCTAAATAACCGGCTTTTGGAAGATCTTAATTGATGGTACGGCTTTATCACAAGCTTTTCTTTTGTTGCAAGTTACTTGACAAACAACAGTATCTTTCCGATAATATTTTCCTTCTGTTTATTACATAAGTCTAGTAATACTAGTCTTGTAATCCGCGAAGGGTTGGGCAGAGTTGTAGGTTCCTAATAGAACACTCATCAACCGGGCACAAATTTAGACGATACGGCTGTTACTGAGAAATTCCTGATGGGAAAACGCTATGACACATTGCCCGACCTATAGTTATCAAATTCGTCATGTTCGGCAGTCGCGCATGGCTGCGCGTTAATTAAAATTAGTGATATAATCATGTCCTGCATTTCAGATAAATCTCTGAACACAAAACAATGAAAAATTCGTAGCTAAGTTCTGAGCTTCGCAAAGCTGCCGTCCGACAGTTTCACCGCTATACAATATTTAAGCTAAGCTAATGAATTTACAAAATACTGTAAATATATCTTTCTACTTAATAAGGAATGATACTAATATTTTTGTTTTAATATTGCAGGTAATAAACTAAAAGGGTTTACCTTCGGTACCAGTAATTACTCAAGAAAGTCCTTAAAGATTATTACAAATTGCGCGAGTCTAGGCTCCATGTAAAATAGATAAAGTTTAAAAACCATTATTGAATCATTCCTATTATACTTACTCGAAAGAGACAATATAAACGAAAACTATAATAAAATTATACATGTCATTCTTTAATTACGCAACTGTTTTCATGGTTAAAACCACAGCGCCCCCGTTAAAGAGGCAATTATAATACAATTTGCGCCAAAATGAAAATTTCAATTAAGTACCTACAAGGTAAAATGAATATTCATATCAAAAGACGCTTTAAAGGGTTGTTACGAAATGTTATCGATACCCGACCTCTAGTTACATGAACACCAAAGTTAATAGGAAAAGTAGTCCCAACTTTGTAAACAAGAAAATTAAACAGGATTAAGGCGCTTTATATTTACGAGGTAAGACGGTACTCCTTATTAAGGAGGGAATACAATTACGCAGTTCCAGCAATTTAAGAAGACCTAGCACCGTTTAATTGCACTGGCATAAATTGTCTTTTGAACAGATAATTTCTTGGTAGCGTTTTATGGGCGACTCGTAAAATTCGCAAGCTTTTGGCTGCAGGATATATCCATTAAGTGCTAAGTTGGGTGATATTGTAATCCTTTCTGGTAATTAAGGCTCTGATTTAGAACTTGCAAATAAAGAAGCTAACGATATCGTTAGCTTATTTATTACGGAAGCTATTTTGTTCGGTATTTCATCGAGTTTATGATGGCGTAACGTGCAACCGAGTCTTGGCTACAAATACGTATAAATAAGCCACGTCGCAAACGTATAAAAGCAATTATATAAGTGTAATAAAATGCATACATTACCCCGTCTAAATATGTATATTCCGATTAATGGACCAGTCAACAGCAATTTGGAATAAGAAATTATATTCGCAAAAGACGAAGCTTTCTGATTAAATCCCAAGATATTACCATTCATGGCTTGTTAAATATTTACAATTTATACAGATTCCGTATTAAATTTGCAAGGAAACAACTCTGCCTTGCTTTATATATCGTTCTAATCTGATTATACAATACAGATATACTCATAAATAGGTGTGTGAATTAATTTACATGAGGAATGTTAATAGAAGATGCGTGGAAGAGGTTTCTTAGTCGGGAATTATTTACGTGGGCATAAGTTGTGTTTTGCTTAAGGCTGTGGCTCTGAATCTTGTCAAAATACAAATAATATTTACGTCTTTATTGAAAATTTATCGACGCGTCGCATATTCGAAAACAGTAATCAAAACGCCAAAGACTTTTAATATATGTCAGGAGCGGCTCCAAAGTGATATATGACTATTTTGGGTGGTCGAACAGCCGCCACGTAAACCGCTGCGTCAGGAGCCCTTCATAAAATCGACCTTTCTTGTCGAATCACGATAGCCATCGTCGCTATATCGCTTATAATGATCCATAAAAGGTAAATATTTCGAAAACGTTCTTTTGTTATGTTATGAAAAAAGCAATAACCTCATCAAAAAGAATGCTCGCCCGCCGCAACTCTTTATCCCAAATTGAACAATGACCCGAATTAATAAAAAAAACCCTTTATCTCAAAAAGAACGCCTCTCTGCAGAGATAAATCAAGTAAATCATTTTATAAGTAAATGTTATCAACGGAATAACTAATTGTCTCATTGTAAATGGAGTACAATCTCTCGCAGTTCTTTTGTTCCAGTGGAAGCATTAAGTATGAAATAATGGCGAAGTTCCGTACACGGTAGACAGTTACTTGTCTCGACAATGTTATTAAATCATACACAGAGACGCCGCGACTGTTAAGTATGTAGTGCAAAGCATCGTATTCTCGCAAGTTCGCTCCGTGTACCTTCATAAATATGTGCTTTGACGTCACATTCTTATAAGACGGAACTAAAATCAGTGTGTTACGAAAATGTAAATATATTTTCAGTAACATGTTAGTTGAGTTTTCGTTTGTTAACTTCTTGAGTGATGTTTTTGAGTGGTTAAGTTTAACTGCAGTATTTTAAACATATAATTAACTACTTTTCTTTAATTTTGTAGAGAGATGACGGAGTAATTCCATAATACAAAATAAAAGTCTGACCATCCAGATCAGACTTTTATTTTGTATAGAAATGATCTGATTAAAATGTTAACAGACGAAATAGAAAATTAATCCTTAAAACTCAAGCCCTTCTCCCATCATACACAAAAAAAATGCAAAAACTAAAACTGTCAGAGTTTTCTATAGAAAAATGCTGTTAAACTTCCATTTCAAATCACCAACTTGAAATTGCAAAAGAATATAGAGGGTAAGGCACGCGTCAATAACAAATTCTAGGCGTGTGCAGTGCCTTGAGCGGTGCGCGATAAATAAGGCCATCTGTCAGCTCGTAGATAAACGGATCCTCTCGCATTGACACTCTGTTAAGCCTGCTTACTCTGAGGTATGATCTGCCATACTAATATAGGAAAGGGTTCTGTTTTACTGAAGATAAAACTAATTTATTTTAACGGTTATTTTCTGGGACTAAGAATGTAAAGTGGTGGTTTTGTTAAACCTAAAACTAAAGCAGCTTTATTACTAAAATGTATTAAAAGTATGTTTTTGTTTATCCGATAAATAATCAAGTTATTAAGGAAATGCTCCTCGTTTGTCTCAGTACCAAAATTCGTAAAATATAGGGAGAGCCTATTGCCATCAACCGGGTACATATCTAGCCTTCATGGCTGCTACTGAGAAATTCCTGATGGAAAAACCCAATAACACTTTGCCCGACCCGGGAATCGAACCCAGGACCTCATGCTTAGCTGTCGTGCGACCAGTAGATCAACGAGGCAGTCAATAGATCAAAAATAAGATATAATAAAGTAGTTTATTGTATTACAGTAGCAAATGTACACATAATAATTGTGGTCGAAGTTTCATTTCTTAAAATTTTCTTACAAAAATGAATGACTGACCCTAAAATCATATAATTTAACATAATAATAGGTTTTGTAGAACTCGCTTAGTCAGCACTCAGGGACTGCGAGCATTTATCATTAGGTAAGTACATTTCTTTTTTGTGAGAGGTCGAAAATGCCAGGCATTATCTTTACCTTCCTTTTTGAGAAAATTATGTCCAGCTGAAAGTAAAGTTTCCTTACAGGAATACCTACTCGTATTTTAATGAAGATTTTACACAGAAACATAAGTGGAGTAATTGCAAAATGTCTTGTGTTACTAATATCGGTTATTTTCACCAATTTTACCAAAAAGCATTGGTATAATTATTCTACTTTTTTTTTTTAAGGAATCCCAATTTTACTCATATAATTAAAAAAAAGTCCGGCCAAGTGTGAGTCGGACTTGCGGTTCTGTACCATCGAAGTAGGAAAAAATAAATAAAAAATTAAAGGGGGGCTCCCCTTTAATTTTTTATTTATTTTTTGTTATAGCTGCAACAGAAATACACATTTTATAAATATTTCAAATGTCTACCTACTAGCGATCATAAGATACAGCCCGCTGACAGACAGATGGACGAACGGACGAAGAACGTTTTAGAATAAATTGCAATAAGTTTGTAAACGCAACCTATTACGTCACTGTCAATGCAGTGACATCTGTCATTTTGATTTTGACACTTACTCCTCTATGGTTTGCCATCTGTGTGATTGTGTGTGCTCTTTTGTCGTTCCTAATAATTAAATAAATCCTGTGGAATCCCCAAAATTTTCTTTTCTGTCCGAATAACCCAACAGAACGGACGGTTAGTAATAGAGTCCCGTTGGTTACCCTTTGGGTACGGAGTCCTAAAGATGAAATAGAGTTTCTGGAGTTGGCGGCCCACCTGAAAGTAAGTGATGTTAAGAAATGAGAGAAAGCTTAGATCCGTTAAAGATTAAGGTGTTATCTAAGCTTCAGACATTGGTTCTTATTTTTCTCAACTCAGATTTGTCCAAATTGTACATGGACAACTCTATCGTGGCTTATTTAGGACCTGGAGGGTGCAGTTGGGGTGGTTAATAATATTATCCTTTTTTTAATACTTTACTGCCTCGGTGGCCTAGTGGTTGCTGAGTATGAGGTCCTGGGTTCGATTCCCGGGTCGGGCAAAGTGACATCTGGAATATATCAGTAGCAGCCATGGAGCCTGTATTTGTGCCCGGTTGATGGCAATAGGCTCGCCCCCTATTACATGGGACTAAAACATAACTGGTGAAATGTGGGTGTACTAATGGGTACACCTCTGCCTTACCCTTCGGGGATAACAAGCGTGATGTTATGTTTACTAACTCCATATCAAAATGAGTACAGGTACAAAACAAAACAGTCCTACTACTCACCTGTTTCTACACTTGAGAGCAATAAAATCGCACACCTCTTGTAATTTGGTCTATAACTGTTTTTTTTCTTAAATCTAAAGATATTGGTGTCGATTCTGTTGTGCACAAACTAAACTTAATTTAGGCAATTGCTATATTTTACTAAAAGGCAGTGCGAGAAAAGGACGGCTATAGCTATAAACTAAGTTAGAGATGTCAAACTAGTTTATGCCTTGCGCTTCACCGTGTTTTTAGTCGGCATGTTTTTACGTGCACCCGTCATTTGTATGGAAATATTCGTTCCAACTAAATTTGACAGCTCTAAATTACGTCCGTCTCTTTCTCGTTTTATTAGAGAGAAAAAGATAGCAATAGCCTAAATGAAGTTTAGTTTGCGCACAACAGAATCGACACCATTGGGTACAAATCATTATGCAAAATTAAAGAATACAAGCTTAGCTTTAAAAAAACACAAAATTAAAATCATTGACCTTCACGTAACTTACAGAAACCAGCCGTACACCAAATTCCCCAAATTCACCAGTTAGCATTGTCACTACTTGCACCCCTTACCCTAACTAAGCCTTGCCCTAACTAACACTAAGTCGTGGGTTCGAACCCAGACAGGCGCATTACTTTGTGTACTTTATTTCATCACCACTGCTCTCAAAACGGTGAAGGAAAACATCGTGAGGAAACTGGCATGTCCTAGAACCAAAAATTCGAAAACATGTGACATCTACCAATCCGCACTGGGCCCGCGTGGTGGATTATAGCCCATTCCGTCTCATTGAGAGGTGTCCCAGCAGTGGGAACATTATAGGCTGATGATGATGATGATGATGCACCCCTTACCCGCAGGTATAAAGGGTCGGTTTTTTTGGAATTCTAATCAGTTGCATACCGAAGGTCAACGTGATAACATCTCTACTGAAAGCATACGGAAAAATATGAATACCACGCCCGCAGAAGCCGCTCAAGTTATTGCCTTGCTCGAAGCAGGCCTTAATCAAAGTGAAGTTGCTCGACGACTAAATTTGAGCCGCTACTCTGTTCGTCGTGTGTACCAGAGGTTTCAAGAGACCGGTGGCTACATTCGGCGACCAGGATCTAGCCGGCGACGAAGAACATCAGAGCGTGATGACCGCTTTCTTGTGTCGAGGTCTTTAAGAAATCGGCAACTGAATGCGGTTCAACTGGGACAAGAGCTTCGAGAAGTTTGCAATGTCAGTATAAGTCGGTGGACAGTCAGAAGAAGACTTGGTGAAGCAGGACTGACTTCACATCGCCCAGCAAATGGTCCCAAATTGACCACAGCTCACCGACAAGCCCGACTACAATTTGCCAGGGAACATTTAAATTGGACGTATGACCAATGGCGGTCTGTTATGTTCTCTGATGTGTGCAGAATGACAATACATGGTCATGATGGACGCTCTAGGGTCTACAGAAGGTCATCAGAGCGATTTTCACAATGCTGCATAAGCGAACGTGTGGCTTTTGGCGATGGATCGTGTATGTTTTGGGGTGGCATTATGTTGTACACTAAAACTGACATTGTATTCATCACTGGAGCGAATACCGGCCCGAGATCGAGAGGTTTGACGGCTGCACGATACGTCGAAGGACATGTGAGGCCGCTTGCGTGGCTTATGGGAGAAGATTTTCTCCTAATGCACGACAACGCGAGACCGCATGTCGCTAGAACAGTTTGCGACTACATGGAAAATGTTGGAATCACCGCGATGGAGTGGCCAGCTCGTAGTCCTGATCTCAATCCGATTGAGCATGTCTGGGATGAGCTAAAAAGAAGAGTTCGAGCAAGAAGCCCTGCTCCTACGCGCCTCCGAAAGCTTCAACTTGCCATTGAAGAGGAGTTAAACGCTATATACCACAAGATTTCATGGTAAAATTAATACGGTCCATGAAAAACCGATTAAGAGCTGTAATTAAGGCTAGGGGAGGGAATACACCTTATTAATAAACAATTTGATCAAGAATTTTGAGTTTGATTTTCATTATTTCTTAAGCGAAATTGGGTAATTTTACCCGTTTGTTGGGTTTTGTGCCGTAAAACCTCTTATGGGTATTTTTACACTATATTTGATATCATTAGAAAGGTAATGAAGTAGACTTTCAATTAGTGTGTGTGTTTTTTTAAATATTTATTCAAATTCATAAAAAAAACTGCCTTAACAAAAAAATGTCAAGGTGTGCGATTTTATTGCTCTCAAGGTACCATTCACGATAACATTATTTCTCAACAAAATACAGATATTGGACGTAAAATGTCGGGGCGACATCATACATTATGAACGCCCGAAGTCATAAAACTTTACATGTGAAACAAAATAGCGATATATTCTCGCAGATAGGTATTTACTGCTGAGAGCCCGTCGATAGGTGATTGAACAGAAAATTGACACTTATACTTTTTTATTGAATAAGAAATGATACTCCATAAAAATAAATTCATTCATATCTGGGTAAGACCTGCTTACGAATGAGCTCGTGGCTAAATAATAACAGCCGCTCGGGTCGATCTTTAGGTTAAGCCGTGCTTGCCTAGGTTGGTCTGTGGATGGGTGACCACTTATAACATACCGAATTTCCTCCGTCCCTTGGAAAGCACGTTAAGCAGTTGGTCCCGGTTGTCATTTGTAAATCTTTGACAGTCGATACAGGTAGTCAGTGGCCCAAAGAGTCTGACAACCAATCTTACCAAGGGGTATCGTATTACACAACCCAGTACTAACTGGGTTGTGGAGGTCAGATAGGCAGTCGCTCCATGTAAAATACTGGTATTCAGCTGCATCCGGTTAGACTGGAAGCCGACCCCAACATAGTTGGGATAAGGCTCGGCAGATGATGGTGACCTACGTAAGAATGACAAAAAGGCAGGAGAAGTGGAACAGACTAGCAATGATGATGGTGATAATATCTGAGGCCCTACTCCCTAACGCTTCGTCCATATATTCGGATCTACCCGTCTCTGTCACTCGCACTCATTTGCAGATGTGCGCGAGAGAGACGGATAGATCCGAATAGGTTAGGTACTAACTACTACAATCTGTCAAATTTATTTAATAGATTTTCGTTTTTATCGATAAAGCATTTGGTTCAAGGTCGATTTAGAAGACAGTTTCGGGTAGGTTGATGGGCTGGCTTCTGTACAAGTAAAAATAAACGCTACAAACGCTACAGTATTATTGATTAAATACTTTACCCGTACACGCAGTACAACTTTGCTGCTCCTGATCAAACCACGTCCTACTTGCTGGAGTGTCCGAATTGTCCGCTCACCTGCACACTTGATGTTCTGATCAACGCCCCTGGCGGCGCAATATGCGTGGCCAACTTACTGGATGATTGGGCCTGGTAATTGGTCACGGCTATCAAGGACACGACGTCGCTATAATATAGATGGACTGTCAACGAAAAAAGAGGAAGTGATACTTTGTCTATCACGACACTAGGTACACGGCCACAAGTTTTGCATAACTAGTTTTTGCCCGTGACTTCTAACCACGTATATGTATTTTTTAAATACAATATCTTATTATTTACGTAAAGCAATAGATTCATCACAGTCCGTTTAGTAGTTTTTGGGTGAAAGAGTAACAAACATCAATCCTTGCAGCTTCGAAAACAATCACGTTTATAACAGTAGGAAGATTTTCAAAACTACATCACCAATAAATGCCATGTATTTCAAACCTCACGTTTTCAAACATGAGATACGTGTGGTGAGGGTAACCATCCAACAGGGTTTGTTTAGACATGTCCGGCTTATCAGACCTTCTTCTGTACTTTGTCCGGTCTTGTCATTTGTCCGGAAAAGTCCGGAACTTAAGAGGAATTTATAAGAAAACAGAAAAGACAATTACGACTACTGCAAATCGAAAGAATTAAAGGAAAAATGTCCGAGCTTTCTTGCAAATGTCTGGCTTTATGTCAGGACTTTTCAGATCTCGAAATGGTGAACCTACATGTAGTGCGGACGTAGCACTGACTTGTATCGGTCATAGAGAGGACACTCGGACACACTCGACACGCCGGCTGTTCGCAGCCAGTCGAGTACCACTGCCCGACGCCCGTTTGCGAACTATTGTCACTCTACGACGAACATTACAGCTGAATATGGACAGATTTTCTCTTCGTTTTTTATAAACCTTGCATTATTATTGGGAATGTACTAATTAGCTACAGTTACTGTTACTATTAGTGCCTCGTAAAGCACGTTTAGCTGTTGGTCCCGGCTGTCATTTGTAGATCTTTGACAGTCGTTACAGGTAGTCAGTGACCCGAAAGTCTGACAACCAGTCTTAGCCTGGGTTGTAGAGGTCAGATAGGCAGTTGCTCCACGTAAAATACTACTCAGCTGCATCCGGTAAGACTGGAAGCCGACCCCAATAAAGTTAGGAATGGGCTAATAGGCAGAGACTGACTACTATTGGTCTGAGTCATTACACAGCTGGGCAAAGGCCTCTCCTCATGACTTTCAATGAGCTGTAGGCCACAATAGTTACTATAGTCAACATATTCTACGAGTTTGCAGCGGACCTCGTAGAAGCTGAGGTGACGAGCTGGTCCTAATCAACGAGTAGTGGTATGGACCACTACTCGTTGACTGAACTTATTAACTGATTCTTGGCTGAACTTATTAACAAACTACCTATCTTTTTAGGGTTCCGTAGTCCTGACAAGGAACCCTAATAGTTTCGTCATGTCCGTCTGTCTGTCTGTCTGTCCGAGGTTTTGCTAAGAGACCGTTAGTACTAGAAAGCTGTAATTTTGTAGAGGTGTGTATATTAATAACGCCGACAAAGTCGTAAAGACAAAGTAGTATTTAATCATGCAAATTATTTCTACTGTAACAGTGTAATTATTTTACAAAGAAATTCAACGAGAAGATCAACTTTTGTTGCTTTTGTAGGAAAAACTGTACCTACACGGTTTGATAGACATTTATGAGACAAACAATGGACTCCGCTAACGTAATCCACACGTCACAGAGCACGACAACCCGGCGACGTTTTTGCTTGGTTCGTGGTTATTCAAGTGTTTTACCAACTGGTTTTTAATTATGTAGGTATTATTTATTTTACACTAGCTGTGCACCGCGGTTTCACCTGTGTTGGGAGTAAAAAATACACCTAGGATATAAAAATGCGGCCTATCCTCAGACCTACCAATAATACACAAACAAAATTCATAAAATCGGTCAAGATGTTTCGGAGGAGTTCGATAACAAACACTGTGACACGAGATTTTATAAATTAGATTATGTTATAATAGTTTAAATATGCAAGTTTCTTGTGTTGCTTCTATCTTACTTCACTCCCGTAGTCCAATGGGACGGCATTCCGGCACGACAGGAGAGAGATCAGGCACAGGATCAATATAGATTAACGCGCTATCTGAGACACCGGGGCTGCATTCCACCCCCACAAAGTCCGAACTGATTCTGAGAAATTCTAATATGAGAGAACATATTCGAATATTGTCCAATATTTTATGAAAAGAGTTTACCTTTTTTATATTTAAATCTAATTGTTGTGAAGGTCTTTCAAAGGAAATGAAAAAAATAAAAATACAATCAGCATAATCAGCCTATAATCCCTGCTTGAGAGCAGTGGTGATGAAATAAATTACACAAAGTAATGCGCCTGCCTGAGTTCAATCCCACGACTTACTACTCGTAAGTCGGGGCCGCTCACCACTCGGCCACCACTGAGCCACCGCTGCTCTCGTTGTTGAAAACTACTGATCACCAAATTATACTTACGTGAAACATTTGCAAACAGACTAGACGAGCTGACTGTAGCATGATTTACAGCACTGATCACAGCCAGCATTAAGCTGCGTTTTTAAGATGAGCGAGGATGTGTGTGAAACTATAACCAATAGTAAAGCCTCTTTTTCACATTTTGAGCTAAGCTAGCTATGTGATTGGTTAGTTTTAAGCACAACTCTCGCTGCACATCCTCGTGGAAGGAAACGCAGCCTTAAAGTTACAAAGTAAAGTACAAGTGCAGTCATGTTCTCATATCAGTATGATCTACACTGAGTAGGTACAACAAAATGCTGCTTCCCATCCACTTCATAGAATTTACGACTCCCGGGGGTATAGTCGAACTTGCCTATTCAGAATCTGGAAAAATGGCATCTTTATAAATGTATCATATTATTTTTACATACATTATGTTTACATGCTCGAGTCATGTGAATCGAAGCATAGGATTGGCTAACCCTTCTCATTTTTTTATGTTAAGATTGGAAGCAGCATCCTTCTGCATCCATCTTTAACAACAAACGTAGCCTTTTTTTTTTTTTTTTTTTCGGATGGGAAATCATCAAATGACTTCTCCCGCTCTGGGCGGAGCAGGAGGGAGTGTCAGACTTTTACTGACTAAAACCCATCCATGTTCCTTCATCGCCCTTTGTGTTTCGGGGCCACGGTATCTCTTTCGAATAGTCCCGCAACCCCGGCAGGCATCGGTCCTTTCGGACCCCTTCCTTTTTGCTGACTCTCTTTGAGGCGCGCGTGGAACACGAACGCGCCGTCGACACGGCCTGTCGTCATGAGACGGACGGACGGCGAGCTAGCCCATAGCCCACCGTCCACAGGCCCGCGCCTACGGTGGCCGGGGGCCACGTGGTGGCCCCCGACGCCCGGGGCGTCTCCCGCGGCGGCCGGGACGCTGTGAGGTTCTCTCCCTCTCACGTTCCGCCACCTCCTTCTCTAGCATTACTGCTTCGCAGAAGGAGGTGACGGCGTCCCATTCCGTCTCGCTCCGGACCATGGCTTGCACCAGGGCCGGACGCGAGAGGTCGCCGCCGCCAATCGCCGCTTCGAGGACACGGCGATGCTCCGCCCACGCGGGGCACACCTCCACCGTGTGCTCCACCGTGTCCTCCGGTCGATCCTCGCAGTGGAAACACCCGGGCGTTTCCTCCCGCCCGATTCGGTGCAGGAACCTCCCGAAAACACCGTGTCCGGTGAGGACCTGCGTCAGGCGGAAGGTGAGGACGCCGTGGCGTCTCTCAAGCCACTCCTCAAAGAGGGGACTTACCGCCACTATTGTGGCGTGCCCTGCACGGGGTTGCGACAGTCGCTCTCTCCATGTCGCCATGAGATCACGCCGGAAGTCTGTCCGCTGCGCGACAATTTGTCGCGGCAGCGGAGTTTCCCCCCGGCGTAGCACCTCCGCGCGCCATTCATGTAGGCGCGCGAGGACTATCGCCTCCAGATCCCATGGCGGCAATCCGGCAAGGAGGCACGCCGCCTCACGGGAGATCGTGCGGTACCCACGGGCCAGCCTTACGGCTACCACCTTTTGGGGCGCGTTCAGGTAGTGGGCTGCACGCAGCCTCAAGGAACGCGCCCACACCGGGGCCCCGTAAAGGGCCATGGACCGCACGACTCCCGCGTAGAGCCTCCGGCAGGAGGCGTTTGGCCCCCCAAGGTTGGGCAGGAGCCGCCTGAAGGCAGCCCCGGTCCGTTCCAGTTTGGGGGCCAAACGTCGGAAATGCTCCACGAAGTTCCATCGGCTGTCGAGGACGAGTCCCAGGTACTTCAGCGTCGACTCGACGCCGACGGATACCCCTCCTACCGTCAGTGAGGATCCCGGAGGTGGCGCATTCCGAGGCCCATGAAAGCACATGGCCTCGGACTTGTGCAATGCCACCTCGAGACCCAGTTGCCGGATCCTCTCGACGACTATCGCAACCCCGCGTGTCATTATTTCGGCCGCCGCCTCGTGCGACCCCCCTTGTGCCAGCACCAGCGTGTCGTCTGCATAGCAGACCACGCTGACGCCGCTAGGGAGGTCGGCGCGCAGCACCCAGTCGTACCCGATGTTCCACAAGGAAGGCCCTAGGACCGATCCCTGTGGAACACCGCACGACATCTCTCGCCGGTTCCATTCTCCGCTGCGACCGGGGTAGATAACGGCTCTATCCGTTAGGTAGTCCCCGACCACACGACGAAGGTAGGTCGGCACCCGGTGATACCGTAGTGCCTCCCTAATGCAGCTCCAGGGCATGGAGTTGAAGGCGTTGGCGATGTCAAGAGACACCGCCAAGACTACCCCCCCCCCGGGACACTGCATCCCGCGTCGTGAGGGCTCTCACGCGCATGATGGCGTCCACCGTAGAGCGCCCCTTGCGGAAACCAAACTGGTGTTCCGCAAGATCCGGCCCCGTCCCCGCAAGGTGCTCGGCGAGGCGGTTTGCAATGACTCTTTCAAAGAGCTTGCCCACCTCGTCGAGCAACACTATGGGCCGGTATGCGGACGGAGAGTCCGCAGGGCGCCCCGGCTTCCGAATGAGGACCAGCTTCCCCGTCTTCCAACGAAGCGGGATCTGGCCTCTCTCCAAGCATGCGCTTAGGAGCCCCTCCAGTCGGGGCCCGAGAGCCTCCGAGGCCAGGACCCAGGCTTTGCCAGGCAAGCCGTCGGGTCCCGGGGCGGTAATTTTGGCACTGAGCCTGCGTACCGCCACTCTCAGGTCTACCCCAGTCACTACCGGAGTGTCGTCGTCGTCGTCCTGGTGATCCGCTTCCAGCACCGCAGGCGACGGAGCCATAGGCGGGGGGGATGTTCCCCCCGCGTAGGGAACAGAGTGCTCACTACGTCCTCCACGAGCTCAGGCCGGAGACTCTGCGTCAGTGGGGGGGCCCAGGTGCGGAGTTTATCCCGCACCATCTTGTAAGGGCGCCCCCACGGATCTCTGTCGAGAGTCCCCAGCAATTCCTCGCGGGCCTGATCCCTGGCCCGCAGGACAGCTTCGCGGAGGGCGGTCTTCGCTGCTCTGTACCCCTCATATAGCTCCGCCTCAATGGCTGCCGCATCCGGTGGGCGGATGCGGAGCCTGCGATGCCTGGCGTACAGGTGCCGCGCAGCCACGCACGCCTCACGCAGAGACGTCAGCTCTCGCGACCACCAGTACACCTGACGCCGGGCGCTTCCTGGCCGGACTCGGGGCATTGCCACGTCACATATGTCGGACATGGCCTCCTGGAACCACCCTGCCTCATTATTAATGTCGGCAGGCCTGTCTGGTGATGTCACCCAGGCCTGCACGATCGAGGCTTTCAGGAGGAGCTCCCGGTCCAGCTGCTTCAGCGCCCAGCGCGGACCACTCGGGGCCTGTTGGACCGGCGCGCTTGAGGTCTGGGTGATGACACGCCAGTCAATGGCACGCGGCGACAGAGCGGGGCTAGCGAACGAGATGTCCACCACCGACTCGCCCCGCATCCGCACACACGTGGGGACAGAACCCCGGTTTAGGACGACCAGGCCTTTCTCCAGGGCCCAGTCCTCCACCATTCTTCCCCGCACGTCTGTGCAACGGGAACAAACGAAGCCTAAGTTACTCCTTATAACATAAGATATTTGCCAATAAAAGTCCCGTTGAAATTCGCGTCGCCATTCCGGAGATCTACCGGAACAAACAGACAGGCAGACATACTGTTATTTTGAAATAAAAAACAGATACTTCAATTTGAAATTTTTTTTTTTGATGATATTATGCCCATACTCATTTAAGTATCTACATCTGAACACACAATAGGGAATATGCATAAATTTCCTTTTTATTTCGATACGGAATGTTAAAGTTCTATAAAAAAAATTACATAAAACGAAAACAAGACATAAATCGGCCAAACAACACAAAAGTTATAACCATTTAAAATTTTGTTTCTATCTCTTTCTAGATAAACGGAATTTGGTATGGATTTTGTACCTCGATGCAGCGAATGACGTCATTCGCTGTATAAGATCTCTCTGTCTAATCAGCAGTTTCAAATGCTTATAACTTAGTATTTTTTATAGATGTTAAGGTTAATGCTCCGACCAGCCCGCGAAATTAAAATTTTCTTACGTTTTTTGCAATTTGCAGGCCAGTGCTAGGTTGTATGTTGATTAAAATATTGTTCGCGATTGTAAGACGTATGTAGTTACAGAATTATAATCATCAAAATCATTAATACAACCCTCCAAGTTCATAAAGGTCTAGCAATGACTTTGACCTTGAAAAAATCGTTCCTCGACCTTTATGAACTTGGAGGGTTGTATTGATGATTTTGATGATTATAATTCTGTAACTACATACCTCTTACAATCGCGAACAATATTTTAAGCAACATACAATCTAGCGCTGGCCTGCAAATTGCAAAAAACGTAAGAAAATTTGAATTTCGCGGGCTACCCTGGAGCATCAGCCTTAAATAAATAATTTCACTATGCTATTTCTGATGCTAATACGCTTTGTTTAGAGTGATAAAAAAAACATGCACATTACTACCCTATTAAGGTTCCTTAGCCACAGAAGTTACTTACATTTGATAAGCGATAACATGCTTTATGTAGCTATCCTTCTCATCATCATCATCATCAGAAGACATGCTGCGCCGACCTCAAATAAATTGAGATAGGGACAGACGAATGATTCCGTCCCTATCTCAATTTATTTGAGGTCGGCGCAGCATGTCTTCTTATTCCATACTTCTCAATTACTCGTCATATTCACCACCACACCACCACCATTTTTAGTCACCTCCTTTCTAGCCATATCGTTCTTCACACAGTCCATCAATTGTTTCTTTGGTCTTCCTATACTCTTAAAGCCGTTCTCTCAAAACTTTCCACGTCATCACATGACAACTGATAACCACGCAATTTTCTATCACCGGCGCTACTTTCAGACTTCCTCTTATGTATGTATTCATTCCTTATTTCATCCATTCGCGTCACATCACAGATTCCCCTTAGTATTCTCATGTCACCTGTGCCCGAAATTAGGTTACTACATTGTTCGACACGAGTAATAGAAGGTAATAACATCTCAATATATAACGTTCCAGTTTTGCTTTGGTCGATTATTTCGGGTTGAAGTTCTTTATCGTGTGGTTCTTTAGCCTAACCTGGTGTCAAAGTTTTCATGCCGCCCATGAGCCTCTGACTTGGCTTTACATGCCGTAGAGATACAATACGCAAATTAATCCGAAGAAACAGAAGTCTAGGGTTCAAACTTGAGACCTATGGCATGACAGTCCGAGGCTTACACTCCTAGAAAACCCCCCCCCCCCCCCAAAAAAAAAATAACGTTAGTGATAAGAAATAGATGCGCATGTCACAAGAGAAATAGTAAAAAGACATATTGTTTCCTATTTGTTTTGCCTTTTAGTTTATAAAGGGTGTAAAAAACTATTAATGAAGCCGAAAGGCACTTGTTCTCCCCGTCATTGCGATATTTTTTTTGTTTTACACAATACCTGGGAACCTTCTACTTACGGAGATATTGGAGGTCAAAGTTCCAACCCTTTGACAATTTTTTTTTTTTAAATATAAGTTTCTAATGTACGACATCCGTACTATTCAATCCATCCATCAGCACAATGTTTTGAGTGTGTTACATTGAGTTCTACAAAAAAAACATGATTTTTCACCCCAAAAAGGAACTCGTTTCACAGCAATAATTTTTGCGTAAAGTTACTTAGTTTGATGTACAGAATGCTTGGTTGACGGCTTCGCGATGAGGTTGTTTACACCCTATAAAGCGTTTAGCAATTAATTGGCAAAAAAACTAAAGATAGACTTAAGAAGTAAATAATAAGCAATAATTATTTTAATAAAATTCTTATTATGAGAGTTTCATAATTGGTTCATGCTTCAATGTTCACAGACGGTATAATTATATTACGTATGCCTTCGACGAATTTTCCTCAAATAATAACATTAATAAAAACATGATATTATTTTATGAAGGATACGTGAAACACACGTCAATATTATATATTCAGTATTAAAGCCAAAAAGCTCGAGGCCCTTCAAAAATAATTATCCTTCATGTACATTCCAACAGTGGGGGATGTGATATGATGCTTATAATATTATGTTTAACATTTTATTTTTTGAATAAAAATCATAATAATAATGGTAATAAATGGTCTATTAAAGGTCAAACACACAAAAACAAACAAATATACACAAAAAAGTCTTGAAAAAGAATTGGCATTATACGACTATAATAAAAATATGGTTAATAATAACAATTAAATATAGCTCAGATATAATATAATATATATACTGTCGGACTGCCAAGTCCCGAGTTCGAACCAAAGACACGCACCTGTTATTTCTCGGATTCATGGGCGTATTGTATAATTTTCACTTGCTGAAGGAAAACATTGAGGAAACCAAACCAGCATCATCATCATCAGCCTATTAATGTTTCCACTGCTAGGACACAGGCCTGTCTATGAGAGGGAATAGGCTACAATCCACCACGCGGGCCCAGTGCGGATTGGTAGATGTCACATGTCTTCGAAATTTTCGGTTCTAGGACATGCCGGTTTCCTCACGATGTTTTCCTTCACTGTTTTGAGGGCAGTGGTAATGAAATAAATTACACAAAGTAATGCGCCTGTCTGGGTTCGAACCCACGACTTACTATTCGTAAGTTGGGGCCGCCACCACTGGGCCACCGCTGCTCCCAAACCAGCATGCCTGAGAGATATTTCTCGACGGCATATAAAGCCAAGTCAAAGGACTGACACCAGTTTTAGGCACTAACCACACGAAAAAAAATAGATAAAATAAAAACTGTATCTCGGGTTTATTGTTACCAAGGAGCCCTAAAAAGATCATCATAGCATAAAAGTACTTAACAAAGCAAATAAAAGTTGGTAGAGAGTGGGTCAACCAGGTCAGTAGTCCACGATATACAATTACAAGCGACGGTGTTCTGCGGCTCACGGCCCTATGTTCTAGCTCATTTCACTGCCACCCCTAACAGGATAGACAGAACTTAATTTATGTGACGCCATCTTAATTGTCTCTGTCGCATTCAAATGCAGATAAATCATGCGTTTTATTTAACTTTATTGCGCAGTAAAATGTTTATGAAATCGTTGGTTTATGAGCGACGACCGCGGTCAACAAACATATCAAACGATGTACAAACTCCGTATTCTCTAGGTTTTTTTTTATATTTCATGAAATTTGCTTCTTTTTTGGGTTCCGTACCTCAAAAGGAAAAAACGGAACCCTTATAAGATCACTTTCTTGTCCGTCTGTCCATCTGTCACCACCGATTTTCTCAGGGACAGGTGGACCTAGCAAGTTCAAATTTATACCATGTACTGAAGTTTATAGTCCCTATTAGATGTATAAAAATCAAGGTCCTGAGTCAACACGATAAAAAGATATGGGCAAATTTAGATTTTCGCGAAAATTTGTAAGCCAAAATTTACCTTAATTTTCAACTTTTTTTATTTTTTGGTCTTTTCCCTTTACTTGTGCTGTAAGATCTTGCTTTTCCCCAAAATTGACAGTTCTAGGTCAATCGGAAGTACCCTATCGGTTTTTGGTCGAAAACCTAAATGGTAGTCCCCGTTGACCTAGAATCACGAAATTTGGCGAGAAGCAATGTCTTACAGCACATGTGAAGGGAAATATCTGAAAACCGTTAATATGTAGTTTAATAACAAAAAAAAGCGATTTTACTATTACAAACTTATAATTTGCGGTTGGTGCAATAACCGTTTCATGGGATCAAACAGCAAAGTTTGTCCTTTAAAAAGTTTGTACGGAACCCTCGGTGCGCGAGTCTGACTTGCTCTTGGCCGGTTTATTTTAATTGCCCCGTTGATCTAATGTTCGCAATCGCGACTACTGAACATGAAGTCCTGGGTTCGATTCCCGGGTCGGGTAAATTATTTATTGGATTTTTCCAGCAGGAATTTCTCAGTAGCAGCCACGGAGTCTGGATTTGTACCCGGTTGTCGGCAATAGGCTCGCTCAGTATTACATGGGACTTAAACATAACTAGCGAGAAATATGTGGGTGTTCTATTAGGAACCTACACCTTTACCTAACCCTTCGGGGATTAAGGTGTGAAGATATGTTATACTTGTTTTGTTGAGAAAGTAGTTGTCAAGATGCTTGTTAAGATTTTGAAGAATAAGGTTCTCAAAACCTTTAAAAGTTCAGCACGCTTAAAGTATTTACTTCAAATAGACCATTTACAACAACCACTTTCGAATTGTCAAAAACAAAAAGTTGAAGTCACAATCCAGTCACAATGCACAATAACTCTGCAAAGAATGTATTGCCCATACGAAATAGTAGGTCTCTATGGAAACAAATGGGCAATAATTTCTAAGGACACCATTTAAATCAAAATATTGTTTATCGTTCATTGGTGAATATGCGAAACTGTATGATAGCATGCTATACATACGATGTCCTCTTAAATTAATTAAGGATCACCTCAAACACTGCCTACTCTCATATTCTATGGGTACTGCATATTGCCGTGTTTCCACTTAGGTGTGAGGAGGGGTTTGGGTCGAATTTAATTCAAGGAAAAAGGCAAGTCATGGTGACCGGCTAACGCCTGACAACCTAATGAATACCGGATGATGAAAATTTTATCGAACCCAAATTGTTTACGTTAGATAACCGACAAAAATCCTGTAGATTTATCTATAATCTATACTACTAGGGGACGTCACGCGGTTTCACCCGCGTAGTTCCCGTTCCAGTGGAACTACGGGGATAAAATATAGCCTATGTTACTCAGTAAAGACGTGGCTTTCTAATGGTGAAAGAATTTTTAAAATCGCTCAAGTAGTTTTAGAGTTAAATCGTAACAAACACACAAACAAACAAAAAATCAAATCTTTCCTCTTTATAATATTTGTATATTATAATTATTATAGATGTAGGTACTATCGAGGACACTCCCGCTTGATCACCACTAAGCTAATTTTTGGTTGCACTTACAACATACAAACGCTCTCTAGCCCCGCCCCGATGACTTTGTATAGAAATAATGAACGTAAAGATACCGATCGGCCGAGCGCACTGGCGACGCACGCCAAACGATAGTTATTAAAGTTGACGCTTTCCTAATAGGCCTAAACTTTAAGAGGGCGTGGCTCGGCGCCTCCGCATGATTTAAGTGAAAAAAAAATTAACTGATCAGGCGGAAAAGACCACGACTGTACATAACATCACACATGAAATCCCGAAGGGTTAGTCAAAGCTGTAGGTCCACATTTCGCAAGTAAATGCTTAAGTCCTATGTAATAGGGGCCAGGCGAGAATATTGCCATGAACTGGGCACAGATCTAGACACCGTGGCTGCCACTGAGAAATTCCTGATTGAAAGTTCCCAATAACGCTTTGCCCGACCCGGGAATCAATCCCCGACCTCTTGTCCTCCTTTGTTCAGACGTCGCGCTTGCGACCATTAAACCAATGAAATAGTCCATACAATAACAGTATATTATCTACTAATATTATACAAAGGTAAAGTTTGTTAGTTTGGATGTAGGGGTAATCTTCGGAATAACTGATCCGATTCCGAAAATTCTTTCACTAATGGGGCAAGCTACATATCCCTGAGAGGCATAATTTTAAAACGTTCCGTTGGATAATTACCTGCTGACCATAATGCGACCGAAACCGCGCGCTAAAGCTAGTAATATTGTTCAATTATATATATATTCTTACAATGTCTATATCATATACATTATTTATATGTATCCTTACAATGTCTGTATCATAAGACGAAAGATCTGACTAAAACATTTTTAGGACTTTATTTTTTTTTTCATCTCAGAGTAGTCAGTAGTATTGTTGACATATCAAAGTATTTGTATAAATTCACTTCTAGAAATAAATATCTTACCATTTATAGGGCAACAATCATACTACCACCATTGATCATACGAATATTACCGAAATAAAATCACAAACGCAAAATATAACAATAGGACAAAGCCGTTCACATTCCTTGCTTGTCTCATAGATTTATTTATTTAACAATTTAGGGAAAAACAACAAATTCAGAGGATATTCAATCATTGTTCGCAATAACCGAACACTGAAAACACTTGTAAAACAACACAAACAGAATAAACGACACCTGTTACTATGCTCACTTTCACTTAGCTTTTTTTACACGCACGTGACGTTATGCAAATATTAGATATTTCGCGGCACAATATTCCGTGGCAATTTGCAGGGAAATTGGGCAGGAAAGCAATTGATATTCCTATCTCGTTTGGGAATTTTCGCTGGGAATACTGTGGAATCCACTTCTGATTCACCATTTACTTTGTAGCTCACATATCTGTGTCTATGGAACGGTACAGGCTAAACAAACGCGTTAGAAAACGGCAGCTAATGATGCGTACTAAATCCTAGTACTCGTGTACTGTATCTGCCATAGTGTCCCTTGTTTGCTTCTGTTTGCAAAACTTTGCATTGTCGATTTATTGGAATTTCGTTCTCTTTGTAGATTGTTTGTAGTTTATTTGCACATTTATTTTTATCGTAGGTAGGCAAAAGAATGAGGTAAATATTGAAACTAAACACTTTTCTTGAACACTATAACTCTTAGAGCCACGTCAAAATTACGGTTTTAACTTTTCAAACTTCCACGTACAAGAAATCCTTTTGAATAGTTTATCATCAATGAATATGTGAGTGACCCACTTCTACGTTCATTCACTCTGGTAGCTATCACTATATTTAATGTTATTGACTTTGCCTACAGCCTGTAATTGTACACAACGGTTGCCCCACTCCCTTGTTCCGTCCAATTAATTTTAACAATATGCGTGTAACGCACATAAGGAAAGTTGGGATCAGGAAAAATTACAGGGTGTGTACCTATCTCTGTAATCGCGATACAGATTTGGGACTCTCGGGCTCGCAAACATATTAAATGTCGTGTATTTAATTATACCTAGTTCATTATCCTTATACCAGTACATTAAAATAAACCTTTCAGACTTACAAATTGAAAATTAATTGTGTATTAAAAATAAATGTTTGGATATTATTTATCAGAAATTCAAGCCTAAGGCTCACCTAAATTCTTTCATGAATATGTCACGTAATATAAAACCCAAATCACGTCTTGCCAACAAGTCGTATACAACTCATAAGTCAAGTACACGACCTTATTAAGCCTAGCTCAGTCCCTAACAGCTATAATAAGATCATGGAGGAATTTATATAAGCGGAACTATTTCAAGAATACCCTTATTACCCTCGTAGAGCTACCCACTGTGCGCCCCGCTTAATATCGATATCGGCTAAAGATGTTTGTTGACAAATGAAATGCCAATTGCAGAGACGACTATTCCTTATTAAGAAGCAGCGACTTCAATATCCTTTGATTAATGTTGTTGTGTATATTATTATTATTTACTGGACGATCTAAGCTCTTCTGGGAGTTCAATGATGTCAAAAACATTTGCATTCCTTTTCATGTTTATTTAAATACAATTAAATTACCAATCAATATGCCTCATTAATCGATCAAGTCTTTTGAAGTCCACTGCTGAAAAAATGTTGTTGAACCTTGTTGATCGAGGGTGAACCACGTCTCGTATTCTGCGACCTTTCTTTGGTAGTTATAGAATTACTTTGTCTGTTTTAGAGTTCTAAAAGCTTTTGCCTGCATGAAAAAATCTAAATAAAAGGGCCGTCAATAATTATTTTCAATTACCTCATCTCACATGTATACCAAAAGGAAAAACCATTTTAAGAACAGAATATATAATATTGTCGATAATAAATATAATTTATAATGTACTTAAATAAAATAATATTATAAAAGTAAAAAAAAAAAAAATTGTCGATATTCCTTATTAAAAACTCGATTAGAATATCTTCCTTGTATGACTTTACACATTATGAATTAATGTTCCCTATCCATTGAAATATTATGTAGAATATGAAGCTTTTATGTTAGCATTTCCTCTGAGGAAGTTGCAGTGCTTCTTTCAATATCCCAGGTTCGTATAATATCAGTAATATAATCCGAAGCTGACACAAAGCTGCGACAATTTAATACCCCCAAGAGAAGTCTCTTTGCATGACATTTTTCATACATTCATGAGCGATACAAGATTCGGTTGATTTGTTTAACATGAGTCGATTTGTATGTATTTCAAGGCACTTATCTGGTAATTGAAAATGTCTTAGAATTGACGTGATATTTATATTTCATTGAAAATTCGTATTTATGTTTCAAATAGTCTCTCTCAGAAAAGAAATCTTTTGAATAGGATGATACTCAAATTTTATTTTTGTGTCTGTACTTGAAACGACGGATTTTAACGCAATATCGACAATATTTGTAGAGACAATTTAAAACAATTATTGGAAAATTGAAAAGTGGTTTAACGGATCGCCGTCTGGCGTATTATTTGTTGTAACAGATCGACTCGGCCCCAGGGACCGGCTGGAGAGCTCGCAAGGCGACGGATTTCACGCCAGCGTGCCGTCCTTGCTGCCTCCCGCCTCCGAGCTGCAGAGCCCCGGCACTCACTGTCCAACACAAAACTCGATTGGATATCGATTTGATAAATAGTGTGGCTATAATCTCGCCTATTATTATATCAAGCACGAACTACCGCACCATTTAATTAACGTCTAAAGACACATCACAGTGTTTGTCCATGTAATTACTTCAATGGAAAACAATCATGTTCAAACAATTTCCTTTTTCAGTGACACAAATACACCAGTTTAAAAACCTTCCTAATGGAAATGTTTCACAGTGAAAATGAGTATTTTAGCTTACACTGAAATCGAACAAAAATGCTGAGTCCGCACTCTGACGAACTTAATCAAACGCTGAGCTTCGTCCATACAAAAACGTTTACCGAACGTAATATTGAAAGAACGAGTTTTAATTTTAAGAGTCAATGAAGAGGAAAAACATAGGTTCAATCACTATTGTGAGTTTAAGGCCATTAAGTCTGCTGGCAAGAACAGCGACGCAGATACAACGACATAATTATTACCCCTTAATGTAGGTACTTGGATAAAGTTCGGTTGCATATTAAAAAATCAAAACTTTCTCGAGCAAATTTCAAAAGAACAATAAACGAAATAACAAAATTTAAATGACCAAATGTTTTATTTAGAAAAATTTTAGAATCCCAATGTATGTGACATCAAATGAACGACTGATCAAAAGTTAGGTTAATTTCTTCTTTAAACAAAATGGGTAGGTTAGGTTAAAACTGTGACCTCCTACGCCTGCCAGAAACGACTTGCATTAATATAAAAAAGAGATTGTTTTTAGTAGGTTATTTAATCGAACACGAGTGAAAACGAAAACGCTTCAAACAGTTTGTAACATGCATTCAATTTAAAAAAATATTATCTAAGTTCTACCGGCATTAGTATGACGCCTATATAATTTTATTATCTAAGTTCTACCCGCATTAGTATAACGCCTATATTATTTGTATTAATTTATCCAGTAATCCATTTTGACCTTTAAACGATTTGGTCAATAGTGTAATAAATAATATAAACATTGATATTCCAGACTTTGGTCAGCTGAACTTTTGATCAAATGACCATCGTTATTTTAAACTTTGTTGATTTGTACGTTGTTCTTTTGAAATTTGCTCAGAATAGTTTTGTTTTTCTAATATGTAACCTAGTTCGTACACAATATATATATACTTATAACAATAGAGTGTACCTATTGGAGCAAAGCACAGAAACACGGAAGCCTTTCATGCTACCGTTCAGTATTTCGTGAGCATTGATCGAAACGGGGTTACTACAGTTAGTGCCACGATTTAATAAAATACAATATCACAGGACAAAAGGCTAAACCACTGACAATTCACAATTTGTCTAACATTTCTATGACCACAGAGCATGCAATAGTATCTTTAAGTGCACTCGCCAAATAAAATCACCAGAAAAAGTTCGTATAGCATCAATATTTATTTTTTTGCGGAACAAAATATTATTCTACAAATTCTGCCTTCCTTTATAGGAAACACACACACATACAGGTTTATGTATGTACTTATGTAGTAAGTAAATGTATATTGATAATAGGCAAAGGATATACATTGGTAATTATTTATTTAGATTTTCGGGTGAAATTAATTAATAAATGCAAAAATCCGGATAATTATCTAGTACTGGCTTATGCCCGCGGCTTCGCCCGCGTGTAGTTGGCTGATTGTCCTACGGGATCATCATACTACCGGAATATAAAGTATCCTATGTGTTAATCCAGGTTATAAACTATCTGTGTGGAAAATTTCATCCAAATCCGGTCAGTACTTTTTTCGTGAAAGAGTAACAAACATCCATCCAACCTCACAAACTTTCGCTTTTATTTTATATATATATAGTGATAGAAGGAAGTACAACAAATTAAGCTAGCGACTATGTTATTTTTCTATAGCTTATTTTGACCCTAACATAGCTGTGTACTCTTTCCGCAGACCCATTAGCTCATACAGGATATCCTTACCCTCCGCCAGTACGTTTACGTCATCAAAATAAAATGTATCCTCATCAGAACGCTAGTTTAATGGCCGTAAGCCCGCTCTTAAACCGGGGAGCGCTCCCAGTCCCAATGAAAACTGTTCGTCTTACAAAACAAACTAAATACCAGGGATGTTTGTGCTCCACGTCAAACGTTGTTATACGTTGTTATCCAATGTTTGTTGCTTCTACAATACATTCAGATTCTCTCCACGATAAATATTTGGTACAGCTAAATACGTCGTCGTATGATGTTTATCTTGACGTACTGTGTATTTATTAGCTACAGAATTACATATTCATAGTCTAATATTCAATATATGTATTCAAAAAATACTAGGTTTATGATATTTTTCGCAGATAAAGTCCGTAATATTAAACGGAAACAAGGAAAAAGGGTAATGGTGAAATAGGAAGTAAATGTATCAAAATGATGTTTGTATTCTTTAAAATATACATAGGTCATCATTACAAATAAAGAATCCATGTATTTATTTTATTTACTTTAATTAAAACCATTGAAACTCTAATTAACCTCCCCACAAAACTGAATCCATCCCAAAATACTTCTAACATACCCATAATCTGATTGAATAATGAGCACCAACACAAGCCAAAGCGCCGGTTTTATCAATTTGATACCAGCACCCGTAGCTAAATTGACAATCTACAATCGTTAACGCTAGTAGAAAACTAATCAAATGAATGGGAATGACATCATCTCAACGTTAAATTACGTGATCAACACAAACGAATAGAAAATTCGTAGACTAGTTTATATCGTTCAAAATGATCGAATATAATGTTATCGTTTCTACAATGTTGATCGCTATACTCTTTGGTAGGAACGCTCACCATAGACTAAAGTGTAGGTTTTTTTTTACAGACATGAGAACGAGCGATCGACTCAGTCGTGTCAACTTGGCTAGCTATTTAGCGGTTTCTACAATCTCTTACGCCGCCGAGGCGTTTACGATTGTAGAAAGAGAATCGATTTGAAACGTTTGTAACTTGGCTAGGCCTGCAGATACGTTCAGGAATCGATACCTCGGGGATACCATACGTTAGATTCAATCGTGGTAACTTAGGAATAGTTAACAGTTTGTGGCCAGCGCGGGCACTGTGCACTGTGGCCAGACGGCACTGATTTTAGCTTACAACTACTAAGTAAATCGTCACAGGAGAATACACAGTTGTGCCGGTCGACGTTCAGCCAATAAGCGATGTTCATTCAGTGATGTATGTCGATTTGGGTTCATTGTTTGCTGCAAATGTACGGATTGACAGTGTGTATTCGTCTTATGTAGACTTCTCACTCTACATCTGTGATTCGTCAATGATATTATCTGACTATAGCTTGACTGCAGCTTATTGTTAGTTGTCTGGTTTTACGGGTGGAAATCGTCATAGAGGTCCACACAGGGAAAGTTTTGGGTACCTAATTCAAATTTGACAGAAGACATTCTGTCAAACTTGAATTCCACCCAAAAAAATCTTCTTCGATTACCTTTGGCTGGGGCGCTGGAGTACTTGCTCAGTTCGTCGCGCTCCCATGGTCATGCGGACCCTGTCATCTTCATGAGAGGTCGAGCCTGTTCAGGTGTCAGACTCCCTAAATCAGTCACCCGCAAGCGCAAAATGATCTCCCTCATTTTGCGCCCTCCGGCGCCAATTGCATCAATGTTAGCCTGAAGGTATACTACGGTAAATGTGCACTTGTGCAGCCAATAAGTACGCTATTCATGGATTGATATTTACCGTCAATTTAAGTCTGTGTGCGGACACACAAATGAATCGACGTCATCAATAGGTATTGATCGAACCTCAGAACCTTTCTGGAACCTCATCCTACTTGGAAAGGTTACTAGGGACACCTCTGACAGTCGTTGCTCAGTATATTCCGTCAGGAACTTTTTCGGATAGAGAGACTCATTCCCCGACCTTCGTCCTAAGGTCTTGGTCGGGTGGAACTATCCCTATTGTTAGTTCTTAACCAAAACCATCTTTTCTTCTGTAAATTCATCTGTTCTGTAAATATCGTAATTGTATCACCTGTTATCTGTTCGCTGTAAATACATCACCTGTTGAAAACGTCAACCCGTGTTTCTCTTCGTGTGGAACCCCTGCGAACCCAGGGGGGGTTCGCAGGGGTTTCACACGAAGAGAAATCTGGCCCAATCAAGCAAACAAAAAAAAATCAATCAAAAATCGGTCAGTAATCGGTCGGTTGCTCTGGTTTGATTTGTCATTATTATTTTTTTTGTTTTTTTTTTCCTTTTTTGTTTTTATTCTCGTTAACAAGAAGTTAGTTTTTTTAGACATTATTTTGGACCTTAGCACTATGTTTTCCTATTTAACCCAAAGGTTGACTGCTAGAGAATGCCTTGTGGCATTAAGTCCGCCTATGTACCACTATTGTACATGAAGTTTAAATAAATAAATAATATTTGTCTTCAGTTTTATAAAAAAAAAACATGCAAATAATGATCAGATGCCGCTCTCAATTATCTGAAAATATCGAACTACTATACCTACTATGTTTGGGAACATTACAACGTGCGTGTGTGTGTTTGTTACTTCATCACGCTGATTGAATTTGGATGAACTTTTGTAGATAGATAGACTTATGACTTGACACATAGGCTATTAAAATAGCAGCGTTGACATTCCGTGGATATGCATTTATACCTGGTGTTTATCCACACGGCTCGAGTGACTGTTTTAGTAGGTACCCTATAAAACATTACAAAAGATTCAAGACATGTAAATACGTCTTCAATCTTTATTTATTTAGTTGCTATACACTATACTGAACCATGACTCGATGAGAAAGGGTTTGCATGCTCACACAACACTACGACTGCCGCGTCGTAGACTGGAACCTGTCACTATAAATGCAAATATACTCTAGCAACGATCGTTAAATCCTACACGCTTCCTCTATATAAGCTTTAAACGTTAGCACATATTGGTTTCTACCGCAAACCGATTTATAGCTAAACCATACCTTAAAGAAATAGAAAATGATAATACAATAATGTAGAATAGATTTTACATGATAGAATTAGTGATTTGTTTTATGTTTTTATGTATTCTATTTGCCCTCGCTCTCTTACAACTCATGGGTACGTTTTAAATGTAGCCTCTCGGGGAGTAGCTTTTCGCTAGCGAAAGCGTTTTTGGAATCCTATCAGTAGTTCCGAAGATTACCCCCTACATACAAACTTAGAAGCATTTTTACCTCTTTTTAATAATAGTAGTGAGAATCGTCAAAAGTACATTGCGATTGTATGTTACGTAATACCTGACTGTTATATTGTTGTCCAAATTATCGCGCAGAACGAGCTAGTACGAAATCTCTCGGGTCGCCTCCGACTAGCGAATGAAACTCTTAAACAACAACTATTTCACACATCAAACCGCAGACACAACCTAATTCACGATTACACTGTCCCTACAAGATGTAAAAACTACAACAACAACAGCCCATAATGTCCACTGCTGACGGACATAAGCCTCTCCCATGTTGGGAGGAATTTGCCGTAATCTCCACGCTTGGCAGGCGGTTTGAAGATCGCAGTGATGAAAGACTAACAGAAAACGCTGCTGCCCATTCTCTGATCTACGGAGGCGCAAGGTGTTCTGCCTCAGACATTAGTCGCCTATACGACACCCGTGAGTGTAATGGGTTGGTTCTATTCTACTCTTACTGTAAAAACTAAATGAACATCAATTCATCCGTTTGGAAGCTACGATACGCAGACAGACTTACAGATCTATATCAGATATTACTCATGTTAAACTTAGGACACCTCTTTTTATCGTAAGATTTCAAAGGTTCAAACTAGGTCAAACCAAAAACAATTTAAACACAGCTACACTTGATCTAACCAAACACTTTATCTTCTGAAGGTGCCAGTAAGAACTTAATACTCACAGGAGAACCACTTCCAACGTTCAAGGAGCGAAAATTCTATCCCAAAGAATGAATTCCTCAACAAAATAAACTGGCAGGGGTACTTATTAATTAAACTTCTACGTTCCGTCTCTGTTATCTCTCTGTTGGTTTATTTAATTAGAGCTACCGAATTGCTGAGCACAATAAATACGAATTACAATATTGAAAGGCCTCAAAATACTTGTGGATCAGTCATAATATTTGTTAAAAACCGGCCAAGTGCGAGTTGAACTCGCGTGGAGAGGATTCCGTACAATGCCAAAGTCTTAAATTAAGTTTACCACTTTATTTTCAATTGATAAAATTCTTATAGATTTTCCTGTAGGGAATCTACAAGCAATGAACTATATTTTGTATGGTTTTCTAAATTTTAGGCTCAGTAGTTTCGGAGATCAGGGATCCAGTAGATTCCAAGCAAATTAGCTGTGACAGACAGACAGACGCATGAGTGATCCTCCCGTCCGGGTTCCGTTTTTTGCATTTTTTGTACGGAACCCTAAAGAGTAAATAAATTGAGATACTAAATAATTTTGGGTTAAAAAAGGCCATAATGAGTGACAAGTTTTCCTGTCATCGTCAATCTCAATTTATTTGAGGACGGCGAAGCATGAAAATGGAATTAGTTGTCTGTATTTTAATATAAGTTTATATGAGTAGCTCGTGGTTAAATAATAACAGCCGCTTGGATCAATCTTCAGGTTAAACCGCGCTTGTCTAGGTTGGTCTGTGGATGGGTGACCGTGCCTCGGAAAGCACGTTAAGCCGTTGGTCCCGGCCGTCATTTGTAAATCTTTGGTAGTCAGTGGCTCGAAAGTCTGACAACCAGTCTTACCAAGGGGTACCGTATCACCCCAGTAGTAACTGGGTTGTGTTGTGGAGATCAGATAGGCAGTTTTTATCATAACTTAACATCACGCCTGCAATTCCTAAAGGGTTACGCAGAGGTGTAGATAAGTGTGTGATAGTAGGTACGCCCACATTTCGCCAGTTACGTTTAAGTCCCATGTAATAGTAATATTATTTCTTTTTAACCACTCAACCGCTAGCCCGGGCTGTTGAGTGGATAATCAATACTTCTGTATTAGTTACCCCCTTTAGAGACATATCATCTGTCACGGGCTTTCCTGTCTGGTTATAAAGTTCACAGCTGCCCCATAGACAGACAGACATAGCAGTAATTCAATATTATGATTGTTCTTCTTTTTTTCTAACAGAAAATACTCCGTTATTGATTCTAAATATTGTCCTTGATATTTTTTTCTTTATTTTATAGTAACTACTTGCCAGGACATAAAATTTATAAAAAATAACGTTCGAGCACTCCTGCATAAATATTACGTATTTCGTAAAACAATCTAAATGCGTTGTCACGTAAAACACAAATTGGTGTGCATTTATGAACGCCCATAAAGTTAAATGCTAAATATAAAACATTGCAGTTAAATGGTTAAAATAATGTAACATTGTCATCATTTTGTAGGTCCTCTTTGGTCTACTTTTCAGTTAAAACTAATGAGAGTGGCTCATTAATTACGAACACAACTCACTCAAAAAAAGTAATCTATGCATATAATAAATCTGTAGAAAAATCGTTTTTGTACATCAAAAATATTTCGAAAAAAATTGTCAGGGTGTGAAAGGATAACCAACAGAACTAATTTCCAGCATTTTTGGATTTTTTGTCTGTTTATCTGTTTGTCTGTTTCAATGATCAAGCATCACGTAAAATTTACGAAACCAATGTAGATAACTTTTACACATTATATTACACACATGTTTATACATTAAAATTGTACGTATCTTAAGGTATTATTTAGTTTTTGTTTTATCGTAATCGGTTAATTCTATCAAAAGATATATGAATTCAATGTATTCAAGAAGAACTAATCATCAAAATATGTACAATGTAAGTGACTAAAAATGTGCTCACCAGCTAACTTTTAAGTCGACTGACCGGCTTTAAAAATAGTTATTATAGCATTAGGTACTCTAGATAAGTCTACATGATGCTGCTTTGAAAATTAAAATCATGATTTTCGCGCGTGAGTTCTTTTAGCAGTTTAACATCTTGGTCGATAGATGGCGTTGTTCATTTCACTCCATTTTCTGAATCGCGGTGTTAAGATTTTCCGTGAAAGAATGACACTCGCCCGTGTCATTTGCCACGATTTTGGATTTTTAACCGACGAAACAAGAAGGAGGTAGTTCTCAATTCGACGTGTGTTTTTGTTTTTAACGCATAAGCAGTCCGATATGCATAGTCCTTTTTTTGTGAGAAGCGTAGGTTTATCTCAAAGTTCAAATCAATCAAGGTCAAAATCGTGTTTGGGCTAATTTCTTGCACCTTTGATGAGAACTTTCGGCCTAGCTGGAGTATGACTGTCATCGAGTGTCGAGTTTGTTTGTTTGGTTGGTTGAAGGCACAGGAACTACTGGTTCGAATCGAATTAAAAAATCTTTTAGTGTTGGATAGTCCATTTATTGAGGAAGGTTATCTAACATCACGCTACAACTAAAAGGAGCGGAGCATCAATGATAAATGTTTTAAAAACATGGAAAATTTATTTCTTTTGAGAGCTTCTGTTGCGAGCGCTGCATAAACGATTAAAGTTACGCAACAATCATGTGTGAGGCAATTAAATCCGCGATAGCATAATATGTCTATCTTTTAAGGTTGACTCACACTCTCTCTCATGTGACGCAGACGAAGTTGCGCGGGTCAGCTAGTAAGTACTAAAATAAAAACTCCGATAGACTACAACACTAAAGGGTGTAAAACACCTCTTAACGAAGCCGAAAGGCACTTGTTCTCCCCGTACTTGCGATTATTTTTTTGTTCTACACCATACCTTCTAGTTACGGAGATATTGGGGGTTAAAGTTCCAACTTTTTGACAAGTTTTTTTTTAAGTTTTATTGTAAGATTTTTACTTGAAACGCCTACACGATCCCTGTGCTATTCAATCCATCCATCAGCACAATGTTTGGTGTGCGTTACATTGAGTTCTACCACAAAACATGATTTTTCACCCCAAAAAAAAGTCGTTTCCCAGCAATAATTTTTGCGTACTTAAATTTACTTAGTTTGATGTACAGAATGCTTGGTTGACGGCTTCGTGATGAGGTCTTTTACACCCTGTATAAGTAAAACTAGGTATCCATTGTTCTGTCGGCTCATATGCATTTTTCTTACTAGGTACTATTTGCGAAAGTTTGTGAGGGTGTATGTATATATGTATGTTTGGATGTTTGTTACTCTTTCACGCAAAAACTACTGAACGGATTTGGATGAAATTTGGCACATAGATATTTTATAACGTGGATTAACACATAGGACACTTTTTATCCCGGTAGTACGATCCCGAGCATAAGCAGTGCAAAATAAATATCTTGTATTTACCATAGTTACTCCTGTCATACCTTAACGCAAATATATAAGGAAAAATAATATTACCTTTCTGATTACAGCACCTAAGGAGAGCCCGTACAAATAAAGGTACGATTTCACGCAGGTTTCGTACATACCTAAGCGTTCGTCTAAGACATTCCGGGAAAAATAAATGGGACACAGATATTTTCTCGGATTTCGGTACTGATTTCAATGATTTCCTCACACAAAAGATCTAAATTAAGTAATCGCTGTGACGATTTTTATCAAAGAAAGTTATAATGAAAGTCTTTGATTTGAGCTAAATGAATATTATGTTACCTACCTATTTTGACTTCATTTCACATAAAATTATACCAACGACCAGTAACGAACAGAGTAAATAAATTAATTAATGTTGGTTGAATTTTAAACTTTTCCATCGGCACCCAATTATAATTGTGATACAGTTCAAATCGAAACATTTTAATAACCGGTTTTTTCGTTCGATAAGAACGAAAAATATTTTTGCATTTATTCGCCAAAGTAGTAGATGAGAATTTCCCGACGATAATTGACGGTCCCGCCGAGAAATATCGTCTTTAGATATAGTGGACGAAGTTTGACGACTGTTGGGAAAATTTTCAAGCTCTTTTTCAAGACATTTACTTGAGAATACTGAGGAGGTTCGAAAGCAGACACAGCAATTTGTTAGTTTACGCGTAGAAAGCGCCGGGGCCGCGCTCAGCCAGGCGGCGAACAAGTCATATTTTATTAAATACGTACAAACATTTGCATTTAGCTACCCGCCGTGTACACTGTATTGTAAAATTTTAAAGTATTTTCCATTTAATGCATTCAAATGATAAATGTAGTCTCGTATTTTGAATAGAATAAACAGCGTTTTAAATGGATAACCGGAATGGGACGGAATTTTAATACGTGGTAAGACAAAGCTGGGAAATATTAGGAACTAACAGCTGTATTCACATGCTTTCATGAGGTGTTTTATTTGGGAATAAAGCTAGCTTATTTTCCCGGCGAGGGTTACTACTTAGTTAGTTAAAATTAAATGATATAACAGCTTTCTATCAACACATTCACACAACAATTAAATATAGTGTGCAGGTGGGACAGGTTGCCATTAGTCAGATTTTGGTTCAACACCATTATTTATAGCCAATAGTGACAGCAGGTATTTGGAGGAGGTGCTCGTGGCTAAATAATAACAGCAGCTCGGGTCGATCATAAGGTTAAGCAGCACTACCTAGGTTGGTCCGTGGATGGGTGACCACTCATAACGTAACGAGTTTCCTCCGTGCCTCGGAAAGCCGTTGGTCCCGGCTGTCATTTGTAGATCATTGACAGTCATTACAGGTAGTCAGTGGCCTGAAAGTCTGACAACCAGTCTTATCAAGAGGTTTCGTATTACCCAGTACTAACTGGGTTGTGGAGGTCAGATAGGCAGTCGCTCCATGTAAAATACCAGTATTCAGCTGCATCGGGTTGGACTGGAAGCCGACCCCAACATAGTTGGGAAAAGGCTAGGCATATGATTTGTGATAACAGGTATTTTGTCTAGTTTTCTTATAAGATATTGATATGTATGCGAACGGGAAACAAGTGAAACGACAGATAGCTGGTAGCAAACTGAGTTTATTTGACAAGCGACACAACTTATATTGGAGTGGATGCAACCACCCTCATATTCCACGAATATACAACATTCCTTCCCGCTTGACAACATAAACATGATAATATAATTTACTTAATAAAATTGTTTATAATCGACCCTTGGTACAGATCGCAGTTTCTTCCCGTCACTCCTTTGCCTTTCTGGCTGTGGGGTCTGGCCTGAGCCTGCCTCCACGAGGGGTTCATCATGAGTCCCTTCTGTTGCCTCATAGAATTCTTCGTCTTCCTCTTTGGATGTGCCAGTCGATGTTTCTGTATCCACGATTCCTTTACTCTCACTATTTCCGTCCCCTCCCGAGTCTGACTCCTTGTCGTCCACTGGGGGTGTTGGGTTTGGTAAATGTTACATGATAAATGATGTTTATTTTGCAAGTAGGTTTTTACAAACACTTACACGTCACTTTTTAAAACTAGATGGGGCTGGTGTTTCGTGCCTGACTACTCTGAGAAGAAACAGCCAAAACAAACTCAGAGGTCATAGTCTCTTTTGAAGTCCAGACATAATCTTGCTCAATTCACATGAGGACTATGCAGATTAGTGTCTGAGATGGTCTTTTGAAGAAAGAACCACACAGATTTGAGTGGACCTGTCCAGTATTTGCAAGCATTTGTCAGTTATCGTGTAGCTCGACTTATAACTCAAGGAGCTCAACGAAACGATGAACAATACCAAAGAAAGGACATTTGGGTAGGTCGCTTATAGTACTCAAACTGCCAGACAGTTGTGGGAAAAAATAAACAAAAAATAAAAATGTGACCCACATGGTCCCCACATTCACAATAATCAAATAAACAAGTAATAACAAGTTCTTTTCAAAATGAATGTAAATAAAAATCACAAAAATCATTAAATGTCACAATGATAATAAAAAGTAAAATACTTAATGAAATAAGTATTCATGTTAAATCAGTAAATGTCACATAAAATAATAATAAAATACATGTCAAATCATTCAATGTCAGAGTGTATACAAGAAAGAAATCAACAATAAACAAGCGAAGCCCGAAATTTCGCCATTCACAGAGCAAATTTAATTGGAGCAGCTTAATCCCAAGCCTTTTTATCTTCGAGATAGTGATTAACATGATAGTAGGCTTTCAGGCATAACTTCCGTTTTATGAACGATTCGAATTTATTTTGACTTAGTGCTTGAATATGGCTCAGAAGTTTATTGTAAAAACGTATACATTGGCATCTAAACGTACCTCCTATTTTTTTTAAGCCTCGTTGCAAGAACAATAAATTTGTGTTTGTATCTCGTATTTATGTTGTGGATATCACTGTATTTTTTAAACAAATTAATATTTTTGTGTGCGTACAAAAGGTTTTCATAAATAAACTGAGAGGGCACAGTAAGAATATTAATCTCTTTAAATTTTTCTCTGAGGGAGTATCTGGGTCTTAATTTATAAATGGAACGAATTGCCCTTTTTTGCAAAACAAATATTGTCTGAATATCGGCGGCATTGCCCCACAAGAGAATACCGTACGACATCACGCTATGGAAATAACTAAAGTATACTTTTACTTTTAACGGGCTGTCTCTAAATCAGTTAAATCACGAATTTTTCTAACGGCGCGGCGGCGTATGCTGCAGAGCTAAGTTTCTTCGACAATTTGTCTATATGCGGGCCCCACTGAAGCTTGGCATCCAAAGTTATGTCTAAGAACACTGTGCTCTCTTCCGGTTTCAACTCTTCATCCTTAATTAGTACAGTAGTTTCCACTTGTCTTACATGGGGTATCGTAAACTTAATACATTTTGTTTTTTTCTCATTTAGAAGTAGATTATTAACATTAAACCAATGAACGACTTTTGCCAGGGCGCTATTAATATCATCCGTAACTAACTGGTGACGTTTGAGTTTAAATAAAAGAGAAGTGTCGTCTGCAAACAATACTATGTCATGATTATCCTTTATGAGGTAAGGTAAGTCATTTATATAAATAAGAAACAAAAATGGACCAAGAATTAAGCCCTGGGGTACCCCCATTCTTACTACGAATCCGGGAGATCTTTTCCCGTTAACATCAACTCTCTGAATCCTATCACTCAAATATGAAACAAGAAGATCCAGAGAGGCGTTACGGATTCCGTAGTGGTGTAGTTTCCTGATTAATGTTTCATGAAGAACACAATCGAAGGCTTTAGATAAATCGCAAAAAATGCCCAAAGCGTCACATTTGTCCTCCCAGGTGGTGGAGTTCCTTGTGTAGTGATGTGTTCGACTTCAATAGGGCAATCCATTGTACAGTTCCCACTGTTTCTGTACCTTTATATGCTATTAATTGATTTTTATGTTTTTTCACATTACAAGAAGTTATATAGTCCTCTAAAATATATATAACTTTCCCCACCTTTATTCCATGACCCTTGCTTTATTATCATTATCATCTGCCTAGCCTTTTCCCAACTATGTTAGGGTCCTCCTGCCGAATTGGATGCAGCTGAATACCGGTATTTTGGCGATTGCCAAGTATTTTAAATAAGTATATCGGTTACATTTCCAAACACCAACAACTTTTTACGTGAAAATTTAACAGAGCTAGGGAACAAGTACGTCTGTCCAGTTGCCTCACGTTTTATGTCGCGTTCAAAGCCATCTCCATTTATATGGACCCATATCAATGACCATAAACATGATCATGAATAAGAATGTAGGTTTTATGGCTCTCCATATAAATCCGGAGGAGGTGGTGATTACAACCGCCTCGAGGACTCGCTCCAAGGGAATATGTTGCTGATAATAATGACATTTGAGGACTTGATTATTCATCAGTGTCTGGTTGTGAATATTCCATCTCTTTTCTGCACCTAGGTGTCGTAAAGGTAGCTGGGGATTTCTTCACGAGGACATAGGTAGGTATTCCAATCTCACGCTGATAAAAAGAAAGAAAATGACCGGCCAAGTGCGAGACGGCCTCGCGCATGAAGGGTTATAGGGATTTATTTTTTAATTTATTTGTTCTTATAGCGGCAACAGGAAAACATATTCTGTAAAAATTCCAACTGTCTACTCTACCTACTACGGATCCTGAGATACAGCCCCCTGACAGACAGACGGACGGACAGAGGAGGCTTAGTAGTAGGGACCCGTTGGTTGCCGTTCGGGTACGGAACCCTAATATAAGGTCACCAATTCTAAGCGTCTTCTTCTTTATCGTGTGGTCAGTGCCTAATGACCACTAGCAATTTCTAAGCGTGATGGTCAAGCAATATACCTATTTTGAAACATAAATAAACAGACACCAGAAAACCCAAGTAGACTATAAAAAAATATCAACATCATATCCTTCTGTCCTTCTATTTCTCACCAACAGTTTTTAAAAATCATCACACCCTGAGTAAAAGCAATATTTTGAAATTAAAACTGTTTGCTTTTAGTGTGGTTTTAGCCGAGTTTTAAGCTACGTAGCCTCAAAAAGCGCGAGTCGAAAAAATAATGCGATTGTTAGTCGGGAAACTCGTAAAACAACTACGCAGCTGTCCCGTGCCCTCTTTATTTTATTACTTACTCTTTTCCGTGTGCCCGTTCATAGTGGCCCAGTGTGGCCTACGGGAATTGGCGTACGATAGGATAATGCCAATAATGGCCGGTTGAAACTGCATAGCCATGACACAAAACCGCCAAAAATGGAGAGATTTGGAAGAGATCTACACTCAGCATTGGGTGGCCAAGGTTTGAGGAATAAGAAGGGTCGGGTCAGGTCGATCGTTAGGTTAAGCCATGCTTGCCTAGGTTGGTCTGTGGATGGGTGACCACCCATTACAAACCGAGTTTCCTCCGTGCCTTGGAAAGCACGTTAAGCCGTTGGTCCCGGCTGTCATTTGTAGATCTTTGACAGTCGATAGGTAGTCAGAGGCACAAAATGTCTGACAACCAGTCTTACCAAGGGGTATCGTATTACCCGGTACTAACTGGGTTGTAGAGGTCAGATATCAGTCGCTCCATGTAAAATACTGGTATTCAGCTGCATCCGGTAAAACTGGAAGCCGACCCCAACATAGTTGGGAAAAGGCTAGGCAGATGAAGATATCAAGAAGAAGGATAATGCTAATCGCCAGCAGTGAGTGGGCTGATAGATAGCCGAGAAATGATTTACTTATAGAATTTTATCTGCATTTTTACCCGACTGCAAAAGAAGGGTTATGTTTTTTATGCTTTTACTAGCTGAAGCCCAGTCTTCGTCCGCGTAAAATTATTGTAAATATATTGCTTATATTTGAATCGGGTTTTGTTAATAATTTCAAGTGTTTAATTTTTTTTTCACGGAACCCTTTTTCTAAAATAAGCCTACTACGCATAGCATCAGCTATCTGTGAGTAAAAATTGGTCCAGCTCTTTCGGAGATTGAGCGGGACAAACAGACAAACAAAATTATAAAAAAAAAACCCGGTTGCGAAAAAAATTACTAATAACTTAAATTAAAACTGAAAAGAATAAAACAAGTTCAGGAGACAGGACATATTGACTGCAACAGTCGGTAACGATTTTAGTCTAGAATTATATTATTTAATGGGTCCCGACTGTTGTAGTCAATATGTCCTGTCTCCTGAACTTGTTTCATTCTTTTCAGTTTTTATTTAAAGTTATTAGTTATTTTTTACGCAGTCGGGTTTTTTATATATTTTTTTTTATTTTACACTTTTTAGTTACCATTTAAAAATCCTTATGATGAGCCCTTTATCGAGCCGTTCAGGCCACAGAGCGTGCCAAACAATTATACTTACATACATACTCTCGAAAAGCACAACTCTCCTTCTGGCGCAGTCGGGTAAAAAATATAAATAGGTGCCTACTATTAGTACCGTATACTTTCATAATATTTGCATTCAATAACTTTCATTGTTATTTTGAATTTACAAACAGACACTTCAATTTTATTTATTTGTATGTGTGTATTTGTGGTGTGTTAAGTAGATCTTCAGCTTCTCAGAGAAATCTGTAAAGAAAATTAAACATTTCCGCCAAAAATAACATATTCCAACTAAAATAAGTCGAAAAGAAAATCACGATACTGTTCACCGAACCAATATCAAACTTTTCAACACCATAATTTTATTGACTGACACTAACTTCGTGTTATACAAACTAGAACACTTATCCTAAAACAGCGGTAATATCAAGTAGAAAAATCTTCGTTCCAAATCTGTGAGTCGTAGACATGAATCTGTTATTGCACTGAGAGGCCATATCGATTTCTTAATACAATTTACCTCGAGCATGGATTTGGCAACAACAATGTTTTCATAAAACTATAGATTATATAACTATAGAGATAATAATATCATGGTTGTAACAAAGGGTACTAAAGGTTTCAGGTTCATTTGAGGTTTACAGTTCTCTGCACTACTTCTACTCCTATATAAGTACAGTCGACAAAACGGATAAGTAACCAGCATGCCTAGCCAAGTTACAAACGTTTCGTATCGATTCTTTTTCTACAATAGTAAACGCCTCGGCGTAAGCGATTGTAGAAAGCGCTAAATTGGTAGCCAAGTTCAGATCGCTCGTTCTCTAATGTCTTTAGAAAAAACTTACACTTTAGTCTATGGTGAGTTCCTACCAAAAAGTATAGCGATCAACATTGTAGAAACGACAACATTCTATTCTATCATTTTGAACGATGTAAACTTGTCTACGAATTTTCTATTCGTTTGTGTTGATCACGTGATTTAACGTTGAGATGATGTCATTCCCATACATTTGATTCGTTTTCTACTAGCGTTAACGATTGTAGATTGTCAACTTGGCTAAGCCTGCAGAGCTGGCAGTCTCGACAGAGATAACGACAAAATCGATAACTTTTGATTGCTAATTATTAACGAATAAAATCGGTTGCAATAACGATGCTGTCGAGAAACGCATCTTGGATGTAGAGATTTGCGTTACTGGCAAGCATCATTATTGCAACAGAATTTATTCGTTAGTAATTAGCAATCAAAAGTTAGCGATTTTGTCGTTATCTATGTCGGGACTGCCAGCCCAGGCAGCTATTTGCAATACCGTTAATACAACGTTCTTTTGAAAATTACTGTCACGCGGCAGAGGCAAGAGGGACAAGGACCTAACTTTACCTAGATCTTGATAGTGATTATTATGTATTGCTGAGTACTGCGTAAATCTTTTAGTATAATGTTTAGACGACATACTACATAATGTCGTCTAAACTTATATAATAAAGAGTTAAAATGATTTGCTTGTTTGTTTCAAGAAATCTATCACGAAGAGAGAAGTCTACTAGTTTTATGGTTTGACTTTGACACGGATTGAATTCGCGGGCGTTTATAAAACATACCAACATAATAAAATAGAACGTTTTTGTAGTAGCAGGTTACTTATCAATTTTGTTGACTGTACACAAGAATGACACAAGTTTTTATACGTTGGAGATAAAAATGTAGTCCCAGCACCTCTAGAAGCTAGGTGTTGAGAAAACAAGTTAGTGTCGACATACAATAGTGTTTGTGTGTGCGTATGTACGCCTGAGTGCATCGTTCAATGTTTTTACGATTGTAGCAAAGGAAGCTCTAACAAAGTAAGACGGTGTACGGCGTAAGCACCAATGTAAAACAGTTCATTTTGTTCCAAACTGTTTCTATTTAGTATTATAATTTTTTTTTCAACATTTACTGGAAATACAGAGATAATATTTGACATAACATAACATCACGCCTGTAATCTCCAAAGGGTTAGGCGGAGAAGTACGTACTAGTACACCCACATTTTGCCAGTTATGTTCAAGTCCCATATAATAGGGGGCTAGCCTAATGCCATTAACCGGGCGGAAATCCAGACTCCGTTATGGCTGCTACTGAGAAATTCTTGATATAAAAAAACCCTCAGCAGTCAGCTCAGCATTCACACTTGCGACTACAACGTCAATATTTGACTAACCAATATACCGGATGACTTTTTTATCACACACAGCAAAAAAAATGGGTATATTAGGTGAACGGAGTAGAAGCATAAGGCATACCTAGTTTTTTTTTCTTTTTTCCATAGCTTAGAAAAAAATTGATCCATCATCAAAAAACGCTACAAATTTCAAGTAAACTTTTCATATTAGAACAAAGAAAGATAGATTTTGAAAAAAAAAAAGAAAAATATCGAATTACAAATCATACTCAATACGCGTATAATTTGAATCACGTTTTTTATTTTTTCGAAAAAAAAAAAAAAACCTAAGTATGCCATTTGCTTATACTCCGTTCACCTATTATACCCATTTTTTTTGGAAAGTGATAAAAAATCACCTGTATATTCTTAATCCCTGTATATCCTTTCAAAAATAAAAACATCCAACAAATAATCCATGTTCCGTTTAGCTTTGATACACCTTATAAGAACATTTAGCCTGTGACACACCCTAAAAAAACACCACCCTAAAATATAGGAAAATCCGTGTACAGGTAACGATTTACACAAAGAGACAAACACAGTATCTTCGATTAAACTCGACTGATACAAGCTACAGCTTGTTAAAGTTAATGATCGGATTAACAAGCTGTCATTATACGAGTGAATGGAGCGCAAATTGTAAATTCCCTCAAACCGAACGCGAATCAAAATGTTTCGTTGCAAGATGAAAGGAATATTATGTGTTAGTAGATAATACGTAAAGATATTATATAATCAGGTCATGGATTCATTGCGCGCAGTGTGTTAGTAGACTAATAGGCTAGTTTCCACCATCAATAAATTGCAAATCTATTTAGTCCATCAGTTAGAGTATTGGAAAATAATGGACATGTATTTTTTGTTTTTGTAAATCAATGAATATTGACAAAGATAAAACGCATCAAAACTCGGGAGTGGGGGCTCGTAACGTCACAACGCACTAAAAATTATAGCACAGCGTGACGTATTGAGAATTTTAAAAGCGTAGTATCTTCGTCAATTTTGGTTTACGTAACAAAAGAAAAAATACTTGTCAAATATTTTTTGATAATCTAACTGACGGACTAATTAGATTTTTTCAGGACACAAACATTATTGCTATAATTATTATTGTAAGTAATCATAACATAACATCACGCCTGTAATCCTCAGACGAAACGAATAGAAAATAACGTTAACAATGGAGAGGGGACGAGTGAGTTCGAGATCCCTTCGGAGACACGTACTGACGCTGGTGCACATTCACAACTGAACGACGCGCCTGAGCAGAGTGAATGCGATCACACAACGAGCCATCAGAACACTAGGTCTAGGCGTGAACGCGCCAGAGTTAATTATAAGCCTTATTTTTAATCAATCTTTGTATTATTGTCATAAATATATGGGGGAGGGATTGTTATGTATGTAGAAGTAGTTAGCTATATGCGCCGCTGCGCCGGCGCGCGTTGAATGTGAATAAAAACAGTATGCCACTAGCTACCGTGTAATTAGTACGTGCGCCCCGTCCTCACATCTCCCTTGCCAATATAACAGACACGGATTGAATTCGCGGGCGTTTATAAAACATACCAACATAATAAAATAGAACGTCTTTGTAGTAGCAGGTTACTTATCAATTTTGTTGACTGTACGCAAGACTGACACAAGTTTTTATACGTTGGAGATAAAAATGTAGTCTCAGCACCTCTAGAAGCTAGGTGTTGAGAAAACAAGTTAGTGTCGACATACAATAGTGTTTGTGTGTGCGTATAGTACGCCTGAGTGCATCGTTCAATGTTTTTACGATTGTGGCAAAGGAAGCTCTAACAAAGTAAGACGGTGTATGGTGGCGTAAGCACCAATGTAAAACAGTCCATTTTGTTCCAACCTGTTTCTATTCAGTATTATAATTTTTTTTCAACATTTACTGGAAATACAAAGATAATATTTGACATAACATAACATCACGCCTGTAATCTCCAATGGGTTAGGCGGAGGAGTAACTACTAGTACACCCACATTTTGCCAGTTATGTTCAAGTCCCATATAATAGGGGGCTAGCCTATTGCCATCAACTGGGCGCAAATCCAGACTCCGTTATGGCTGCTACTGAGAAATTCTTGATATAAAAAAACCCTCAGCAGTTAGCTCAACAGTCACGCTTGCGACTACAGCGTCAATATTTGACTAACCAATATACCGGATGATTTTGTTTACACTTTCCAAAAAAAATGGGTATATTAGGTGAACGGAGTCAAACTCAAACTCAAACTCAAAGCATTTATTTCAATTAGACCATTACGGCACTTTTGAATGTCAAAAATACAAAAAAGAAAATCAAAGCTACAGTCCCAGTCACAAGGCATAATAACTTGAGAAAGTACTGTAGTTGCCCATTCCCTAGCGTAGATCTCTATGGAGAAGAACGGGCAAGAAACTCCATGGACACTCTTTTAAAAACAAAATATTGTTACAAAATCTTGGTTACATCTTTAATTTTGAGATTATACATATACATTCAGTCAAAAAAGTATCGGGAATGGATGATTTGTTTATGGTTCCAAATTCAAATTTTGTTTTTTTTTGTAGTTGTTAGATTGGCACAACTGTTTTCCATTTTGGCGCGGAGTTTGAGTTGCATCTGTTATTTATATTAAATACAGTGCTGGTTTTAGTAATATCATATATAGTGTGTATTGCGAATTTCATAATGGACAAAAATATCGAACAAAGAGTTTGTCTTAAATTTTGCATCGCCAATGGAATTTCGTGTTCGGAGTCACTGAAAATGTTACAGAAGGCTTACGGTGAATCTACTTTATCAAAAACTCGTGCTTATGAGTGGTTCAAAGCGTTCAAAAGCGGTCGAGATGTGATGGAAGATTTGCCTCGCTCTGGTAGGCCGTCAACGTCTGCAACTGAAGTTAACATCGCAAAAGTGAAGAAAATAGTGACTGAAAATCCCCATTCAACTCTGAGAGAGATAGCCGCCGAACTTTCTGTATCTCACGAGTCGATCCGTACCATTTTAACTAATCATTTGGGTATGAAACATGTTGCTGCTCGGCTAGTCCCAAAAGATCTGAATTTTCTCCAAAAACTCAATCGCATGAAAGTCGCTGAGGACATGCTAGAACGAGTCAGTTCGGACCCAACATTCATGAAACGCATTGTTACTGGTGACGAGACGTGGGTTTACGAGTTTGACATGCAAACTAGTCAACAAGCTTCGGAGTGGCGCCTTCCAACTGAACCGAAACCGAAAAAACCACGCCAAAGTCGATCAAAAGTCAAAGTCATGTTGACTGTTTTCTTTGACTATCGCGGTGTTGTGCACTCTGAATTCTTACCGGAAGGTCTAACGGTAAATAAAGAATATTATTTGAGCGTTATGCGGCGTTTAAGAGAGCAAATTCGACGAAAAAGGCCAGATTTGTGGAAAGAAAATTCTTGGATTTTGCACCACGACAATGCGCCTTCGCACAAGGCTATCATTGTGAACGAATTTTTGACCAAACACTCAACAAATACCATCCAGCAACCACCATATTCACCAGATATGGCTCCTGCGGACTTTTTCTTTTTCCTAAACTCAAATTACCACTTCGTGGCACCCGTTTTCAATCGATAGAAGACATAAAGGAGAATTCGCGGCGAGAACTGAACTCAATTCCGGAAGCAGCGTTTAAAAAATGTTTTGATGAATGGATTATTCGTTGGCGCAAGTGTATCGTTTCTAAAGGAGCATACTTTGAAGGTGATAAAATAAATTTGGATGAATAACAGACATTTTGTGTATTATTGATCTTTTCCCGGTACTTTCTTGACAGAGTAGTATGTGAGAACGATGTAGAAAGACGTGCACACTAAGAGCGTCCAGAGTAAAAGATTAGATCAACAGTTTACGAATAAAGTAATTAAAATGAACCTTGGCAGCTAAGAGATGACCAGTCCCAACTGACAGCGCCCGTTCACGAACATGACGCATGTACCGGCGCCATTCAACTCAACCATATTGAAGGGAACTAAATGACCCGACACACCCGCCACCATCAGCGAGACATTTAAGTGAGCATGACATTCTCTCAGCCACCAAGGCATATTCAAGTCAATGAAATATAAATAAATGTAAATGGTGGCTGAACAGTACAAAGTACTCACACATGTGCTATGCAATTATATAATATTATGAACTGGAATCTATATAATGCAAGTATATTTTTACAATCTTCTGCAGCTTCCACAAAACATTAACATGGGAATCAATTCTTCATCTTCTTCTTTACGTGTCGATGGACTCAAATAATGCCCGACCCAAACAATCAATTAATTTGCCCCCCCCCCGTATGGTTGTGGAGCAGGACCAGCATTTAGCCAAGCATTTTTATCATCAATGTAATCCCCCAACTTATAATATGCTTGCCTACATAGTGTGCGTTTTATACAAGATTTAAATTTCGTCTCGTTCAGTTGAAGAATGTGGGGAGGTATTTTATTGTAACATTTCAAACAGTACCCCATGAAAGATGAATCTACTTTAGCAAGCCTGAAACCTGGCTGAACTAGTTGGTCCCTATTTCTAGTGTTATAGTGGTGTCTGTCACCTCTTCTACTGAATAAATGCCGATTTTTCCTAACGTACATGATGTTTTCATAGATGTATTGACAAGGTACTGTCATGATATTAATTTCCTTAAACAGTTCTCTTAGAGAATCGCGTCTACGTAATTCATAAATGGCTCTGATGGCTCTTTTCTGCAGAATAAATATAGACTCGATGTCTGCAGCCCGTCCCCATAGTAAAATACCGTATGACATAATACTATGAAAATAACTAAAATAGACTAGCCTCGCGGTATCAATATCAGTGAATTGACGGATTTTTCTAACAGCATATGCTGCTGAGCTCAGCCGTCCTGCAAGAGATGTTAAATGAGGACCCCATTGTAACCTTGAATCGAGCGTGATTCCCAAGAAAACCGTTTTATCGACAAATTCTAGTTTCTCTTGATTCAATATTATGTCACAATCACTACTTTTGACATTTGGTAGAGCAAATCTAATGCACTTAGTCTTTTTTCCATTTAGTACTAAATTATTGGCGGTAAACCAATTGTGGACCTGCAGTAGGGCGTTATTTACGTCGTCATGATTAGTGGCACGTCTGTTTATCCTAAATATTAAAGAAGTATCGTCAGCAAACAACACCATATGCGGATGGTTGTTAAATAAATGGGGTAGGTCATTAATATACACTAAAAAGAGGAAGAGACCCAATATCGAACCTTGTGGTACACCCATTTTTACTTTTAAACCCATTGAGTTGACTCCATTTATTTGTACCTGCTGCTGTCTATCATTCAAATACGATTTTATTAAACTGAGCGCAAGTTTACCTAAACCGTAATGCTCAAGTTTCGAGTAGAAGCTTATGGCATACCTAGTTTGTTTTTCTTTTTTCCACAGCTTAGAAAAAAATTGATCCATTATCAAAAAACGCTACAAATTTCAAGTAAACTTTTCATATTAGAACAAAGAAAGACAGATTTTGAAAAAAAAAAAGAAAAATATCGAATTACAAATCATACTCAATACGCGTATGATTTGAATCACGTTTTTATTTTTTTCGAAAAAAGAAAAAAAACCTAAGTATGCCATTTGCTTATACTCCGTTCACCTATTATACCCATTTTTTTTGGAAAGTGATAAAAAGTCACCTGTATATTCTTAATCCCTGTATATCCTTTCAAAAATAAAAACATCCAACAAATAATCCATGTTCCGTTTAGCTTTGATACACCTTATAAGAACATTTAGCCTGTGACACACCCTAAAAAAACACCACCCTAAAATATAGGAAAATCCGTGTACAGGTAACGATTTACACAAAGAGACAAACACAGTATCTTCGATTAAACTCGATTGATACAAGCTACAGCTTGTTAAAGTTAATGATCGTATTAACAAGCTGTCATTATACGAGTGAATGGAGCGCAAATTGTAAATTCCCTCAAACCGAACGCGAATCAAAATGTTTCGTTGCAAGATGAAAGGAATATTATGTGTTAGTAGATAATACGTAAAGATATATAATCAGGTCATGGATTCATTGCGCGCAGTGTGTTAGTAGACTAATAGGCTAGTTTCCACCATCAATAAATTGCAAATCTATTTAGTCCATCAGTTAGAGTATTGGAAAATAATGGACATGTATTTTTTGTTTTTGTAAATCAATGAATATTGACAAAGATAAAACGCATCAAAACTCGGGAGTGGGGGCTCGTGACGTCATAACGCACTAAAAATTATAGCACTGCGTGACGTATTGAGAATTTTAAAAGCGTAGTATCTTCGTCAATTTTGGTTTACGTAACAAAAGAAAAAATACTTGTCAAATATTTTTTGATAATCTAACTGACGGACTAATTAGATTTTTTCAGGGCCACACATTATTGCTATAATTATTATTGTAAGTAATCATAACATAACATCACGCCTGTAATCCCCGAAGGGTTTGGCAGAGGTATACCTGATACTACGCTCACATAACGCCAGTTATGTTTAGATCCCATGTAATGAGCGAGAGCTCTATTGCCATTAACCGGGCGACTCCGTGGTTACTACTGGGAAATTCTAAACACCTACTTAAACAAATCGTAGTACCTAAAGAAGTTTTTCGTTTAAATAAGCTATAATCTATTTTCATTTTTTATGTGATTGTTTTTATCTAAAAAAATAATGACTCAACTAAAATAAATGTACAGAGATGTATCATAGCAATGATTTCCCTACATAATGAACGTGACCCACTGTGACATATATTTTATTCTCCAAACAGTAAAAGATACACTTCTCGTTGTCAAAGTATCCTAAAATAATGTTATTGTCCGGAGTTGCCCTCGAGTTATACATGACTCCGGCTTTTCGCTTAAAAACAACTGAAGTCTTATTATTCAGTTCCTTCCATACGGCGTTTTCACGTAGAAAGCTGATACGCAGAACGCCGATAAGCAGGTCGGAACTTGTCGGCGACGTTCGGCGCTTATCGGCCCTGCGCAAGTATAGTGACTGCTTGCGCCGACTACCTGCGTGGACCGGTGCCGATAAGCGCTAGCAGATCGGCGCCGGTAGCCAGCTTTCTACGTGAATACGCCCTTTATAAGGACTACTCACACTTATTCACTACGTTCGCGTTTTACTCAACGATTTTGGTCACACTTATATAGTTCTGCTTCTATCGGCCACGTACGTACACGTACAGCGTCGTAAGAATGAGAAAAGCCGTCATAGCGTGATATCTCCGCTGAAACGCTTCTATCTACAGCGTACGGCGCTGAATATGCTGCGAAGACTATAAGCTACTCATTTAGTATAATTCGTGCATCATTTTATTTCGTAAAAATAATTATAATTACTTTAAAAGACGTCCGAGCTCTCTACCCTTGCGTGGATAATGATTACGTAATAATAAATCAAATCAATGCAGGAACTATACTGGTGACAACTGTCCTGGTAGTCAGTGGCCCAAAAACTTGACAGCCAGACTTACCAAGGGCTATCGTATTATCCAGTACTAACTGGGTTATGAAGGTTAGATAGGCAGTGTAAAATACTTGTATTCAGCTGCATCCGGTTAGACTGGAAGCCAAACCCCAACATAGTTGTGAAAAGATTGTACACCTAGACTTAAGTTAGCAACTAACTAAGCGGTAATCTGGCGTCTTTGTTGTCAATGTTGTGTTTACCTGTAATTGGCATATACTCGTATATAAGAATATTACCGTATGATTTAGTTGTATGTAAGTGTATGTATGTGCTGTAGGTGAACCTTTGTAAATAAATAAATAAAAGGCTAAGCAGATGATGAAGGGCAGGTCAATAATGAAGACTTGCAGGTAGAAATAAAATTAAATTTACCGTTAAAAATTTACCGTTTAAGATAGTGTTTATTTAATTTCGAAGAGACTTGATTTAAACAAACAATTTGCAGAGACGTAACCTACATTTAGTGCGGACGAAAATAGCTTCCATGGCAAAATAAATTGATTAGACGTGAGGCAAAAAATCTTAAAGCTTTCTCTCCTTTTTAACTTTTCGTGTCCGAAAGCTTTGTCCTGAAGAGATTCATTTTAATTACGATTTCCACGAGAAATAACGAGTCGGGGAAGTACGGCCTTCACCTAGCTACCAATCTTCATTAGCTTCATTATTTCCGTGTAAAATTGTACATTATGTGCCTTTTTATACTACCTATAAGTATTTACGACGCAGGGTTTTTTTAGACCGTCTATTAAAGGATTTAAAGTTTAATTTATTAATAAAATAAATATAATTGTATACCTTGCACGTTCTCTCGTTTATTTCTTGCATTCTTTTTTCACTAGAATGGTTTTAATTTCTATCAAAATCTACGAAAAAAACTGAGTAATATCTATGGTAACTTATTATTGTTAGAAAGTTAGTGAAAGGTCAAATTTTGAAAGTGTTTAGGTATGTTTTGCGGATAGCGGACATGAATTACATATAGTTATTGATTTTCCTTGATATGTCGCCAAGCTCGGATAAAGACGTGAGAATACACGTAGATAGAGGGTAGAATTTGATTTATTCAGGCAGAGAGCGGTCGGTCGCCGCGACCGTACGTTACTAAGTTGAAGTTCCAACGACATAAATCTGCGACCACTCCACACAAAGTGAACGAATTGGACCGAATGAATAATTCGGAATACATTTATGCAAGCGCAAGTATTTCCATAGCATAATCTCGTAGGATCACTGAACAAATACTTTTAGAAGATTTGTACAGGATCAAGATATTGAAAAACGTAATAAATTCTCCCAAAATATGCTGTATACATATTTATACGTATAAGTGAAACGTGTCACAGAAAATTTTAGTCCTTTTATTCACAGCAAATAAATATAAAAAGTCTCGATAAATATTTTGATTATAATATTATCTACTTTTGAATATTGAACAGTACACAAGCACTTTGGTTGAAGTTTGCTTCTGCTAAATAGAAAAGTTTTGATTTGTTGAAAGACAAGACGAAACTAAAAGACGATGGTAAGAACAACAATCTGCTAAAAGTAAAAACTTTTGCTTCAGAACTTTCTATTTCATCTGAAAATAACATTTCAATAGTGTTTTTTTCGTGAAGTGTTTATTTTACGACAGTATTTTCGCAAAAAAATAGAGCACTCGTCATTATACCTATTGTTAACAGACAATCAATAGTTGAAAAAAAATAGGGAAACAAAAAACATTCTTTCAGTATGAAGAAGAAAAAAAATCTGAAAGAAATGAAAACATACAATATTGATTGACGTAAAAACGACAGAAAATCGAGTTTCTCAATCCAATTTTTAACATTTGTATGTAAACCTAATTATTGAGAGAATTTCTACGAATTCATACGCTTCATCTCCGCCAGACGCGAAGTTTAATAAGATATTTCCTGTTCATGATGCTGGAAAGCGTCTGCCACCTACCTGGAAAAGTATTTCATAAATATACCTGGGAACATTTTCATTTTATTTTTAAATAAATTTAATTTTTTCGTTAAGAAACTGAATGGTAACTTTTTATTGTTTAGTAAGATAAAATATGTCGTATACATTGCGATCACCGAATAATAAAAGACATGGTGTATGAGCAATCAAGAGTACTAATATATAAAGGGTGTGAAACACCTCTTAACGAAGCCGAAAGGCACTTCTTCTCCCCGTCATTGGGATCATTTTTTTGTTCTGCACCATACCTGGGAACCTTCTAGTTACGGAGATATTGGGGGTCAAAGTTCCAACTTTTTGACAAGTTTTTTTTTTTTAATACAAGTTATTAATTTTAGATTTTTACTTTAAACACCTCCACGACCCCCGTACTATTCAATCCATCCATCAGCACAATGTTTTGAGTGCGTTACATTGACTTCTACCACAAAACATGATTTTTCACCCCAAAAAAGAAAGTCGTTTCCCAGCAATAATTTTCTCGTAAAGTTACTTAGTTTGATGTACAGAATGCTTGGTTGACGGCTTCGTGATGAGGTCTTTTACACCCTGTATACATACGCATCCACTTTAAAAAGTGATTTTCCTATTGTACTGATTAACGATTTACGTTTTCACGAACATAGTATTTTGGAAGCCATACCACGAAATGGGTCTTATTCAAAGTAGAAACCGTTATTTCAAGAGAAAATCGCTTTTGAATTATGCTAAGTGTATGTATGTGTGTGTGTATATTAGTGCTTATGACTGTACGTATACATGACCTAGTATCCATACTTATATTTAATATTTATATGCGAAAGTTACTCTGTTTGTTTCTTTGTTCCATTTTTACGACTAAATGCGTCTGATCGGATCGTATTGAAATTTGGGAGAGAGATAGATTCTATCCTGAAGAAGGACATAGAATATCTTTTTTCTCACACATACAATTTCAAATTTCCACACGAACGAAGTCGCAGGCAACAGCTAGTTAGAACGTAAAATATTTTTAAAGTAAAACAATGTTGGAACATGCGACATATATTCAAGTCGGGATATTGTTGCCATAAAGGCGGAAAAGGAAGCCTTTTTCTTCGAGCCAGTATGAGCTATTATCTACATATTTTCATAGGATTATAGAGTATTATTCCTCTCAGCCGTTTGTTGTGCCAGTCTCAAGAGGCTGATGTTCAGTAGACGTTTACATGGTGAAAAGAAAATCTTTGGAGGGAATTGGCTTTGCAAAGTGACAAAGAGGAAACAGCAGCCTACGGCAGGCAGACGGCAGTTAGTAGTGTGTATACTATAGATTATTACCACCCAATATCTTAGTATTGACTAAGATATTATCTTTTTTTATTTCGATACGGAATGTTAAAGTACTATAAAAATAATAACAAAAAGCGAAAACAAGACATAAATCGACCAAACAACACAAAACCTATAACCATTTAAACTTTTGTTTCTATCTCTTTCTAGATAAACGGAATTTAGTATGGATTTTGTACGTCGATGCAGCGAATGACGTCATTCGCTGTATCGGATCTCTCTGTCTAATCAACAGTTTTAAATGCTTATAACTTAGTATTTTTTAAATAATTTCACTTTGCTATTTCTGATGTTAATACGCTTCGTTTAGAGTGATAAAAAAAAACATGCATATACCCTATTATGTATAAAATATCTCTGCATCTACATAGTTACTTACAATCGGTTTTTGAAAGAAGTATTTGAGGTTGAGCTGCACTGTAAAAGTACGTTAATACTTTCGCCGCCAGTGCTTAGAATCCTAAATTAGACTTTGACAGGTTCTCAACTTTAAACACAACTATTAGTTCAATTACCCCATACTTTTACAATCTTACCTATGTCTTGCCTTGTTCTGTCCCACTGTTGGGCAACGGCCTCCACCATACTTTTCCAATACTCCCTATGTCTTGCAATATCGCATTACCATCTAAAAAGCTGGCAAGCGCGATTCTTACATATAATGGCCTGTTTCGAATTTTCCCATTTTTATACTAAGCTATTATAAATCCAGGCAATAAAACTTCATATTGCATAATGAAAACATAATTCATTACATGCAAATCTCATAAAATATTATTTACGTTGGTCATAAGTTAATATGAGCGTGATCAAATTACCCTAATTGCGGATTAAGGTCCTCCGGGGGTTCGTCTATGACGTTCTTCATGATGTTAACTGTCTCCACTTGGCGCTTATCGCAACCCTCACAAATTCAATTATGGACCTTCGTCGCAGCGATGTTGACCTGCCCTGAGCAAATACCAGAGAACCAGACTCTGCCACAAATCTTGGACAGTTTGACCTTCGCTAGCCCGGTGGCTGTATAAATTTGGTTGTGTCAATAGTGTTGAGTTCACATAGTTGAGTGTTTTGTTATTTCTTTTTGTTGCCCCATAGATACTTAGGTGTCCCCTGAATTCTGTTTATTTAATCAACCATACATAAAGTCATGGCTGTGAGGAATGATTTGAAAAAAAAAAGAATAAATGACAGCGTGGCGGTTGACAGGGGAAAGTGGACGAAAAACTCTTTTACTTAATAACCACTTTCGTTAATGTTTCAATGCAGTACATTTATACTTCCTGGTCTGCAGGTTCTACATTCAAAATCGTTTTTATTTCCTGTGAGCTCGCTTATTTTGTAACTTTATAGTTACAAAATCACACATCAACCGTCTGAACAGGCTTTATGGTAGTCATCATATATCCATTATCCCAATTTGTTTGGAATCGGCGCAGAATGTCTTCTTTTTCCATACTTGTATCAGTCGTCATCTCACGAATTCCTCTCTTTCGAGCCATATCATCATTCACACATTCCATTCATCGCATCGTTTCGTTGGTCTTCCTCTACTCTTATAATAGTCATCCACACAAAGGTACCAAATAATCAGTAAATAAGGGTTTATTCAAGTTTTGGGCTATCTTATAAAAATAATTGCGTCCTTGGCTTATATCTAGAGGGGCAGGTTGTCGGAATATGTTACTAATTTACTAACTGGACGGTATAAATAATAAATATCGCACTATGGAAGGGATTAGTGAATAATAAATATCAGCTAATGTAAGGATGGTAACTAATTTTCGCTACTTTGAGTTTAGCCAATGGAATTTTAAGTATCTACCCTTGTTTTCCATTTAGAACGTAATTTGTTAACACAATTTGTTTTAATAACTTACAACTACTGATGTTATTTTCCTGTTTTTCAGCCGGTGATTGTTTTCTACATTAATTATTTATTTTGCTCGAGATGTACTTTCATGTTGGCAATATTGCAAAGAATCCTAAATGAATCTTCAACTATGGTACAATTTGGTGAAATTTAAACTTCACTTGTATTTTCAGTAAAACTTAAATGGAAGTAAATGACGTAACACCGAGCACACTACTCGCCACTTCCCTGATATTTTGGTTAACTTACCTGCCTTATCGTTCTTTAGAAAAGTTCTGGGTCCCGTTCTCTTGTGGATTTAGTTTTCACTGAAAACTGTATTAAAACGTTTTGTGGGAAAAATACCTTCGAAGTATAAAGTAAAGCTTTGTGAGTGAAAAGGATAAATTTACACAGTGGCTATATAAGGTGATATAATTTTACTATGGGACCATACAATGATACGCAAAAAAAAACAGCTGTTCCCTACAATATGTTCGCATTAACTTGTCAAAATGTATGGAACAGCTGATTTATTTTTCGCGATTCAGGGTATGGTCCCATAGTAAAAGTCGTTCATGATGATACGTAAAATGACCCCTCAAGAGATTTCACGTATGAATATATACACCTTATATACGGGTTTGTTTTTTGTGAAATTCGGACTACCTATACATTTTCAATAATGTCTTTGTCTATGTATCGCAAGACTGTTGTGTGCCACAACAACAATCGTTTTTTCAGTTGCTTGAAAAAGAAAGACAACTCAACATACTCTCACACACAGAAAGTAACCTAAATAAACGAAATGAAGCTTTTAAAAAGCACAGATTAGACACACACACAAGGATCGGTTGTTCCAGATTTCCATTTGGATGTGGGAACCCAATTAATGAGCGCGCTTAGTAGTTCGCAGTTTGTGGGTGGCGCCCACTGGAAGCCGCTGGAAGCTACTGGAAGCCACACAGAACTGTAATGTGTGGGATTCAACGATCGCACCGGCTTATAAGTTCTACTAACATTTCAGAAGCTGACCACTTTCTGAGTAGCTGTTTGTATAAATTGTTTAAGTAATCATTATTACTTAGGTATAATAGACTAGTTTCCAGCATCAATAAATTGCAAATCTATTTAGTCCGTCAGTTAGAGTTTTGGAAAAAAAACCAATAACTTTAAATAAAAACTGAAACGAAAAAAGCTAGTTCAATAATAAATTCTAAATACGGAACATATTGACTGCAACAGTCGGGACCCATTCAATAATCTAGATTAATCATTACATCCAATATGGGTCCCGACTTTGTATAAATTGTTTAAGTAATCATTATTACTTAGGTATAATAGACTAGTTTCCAGCATCAATAAATTGCAAATCTATTTAGTCCGTCAGTTAGAGTTTTGGAAAAAAAACCAATAACTTTAAATAAAAACTGAAACGAAAAAAGCTAGTTCAATAATAAATTCTAAATACGGAACATATTGACTGCAACAGTCGGGACCCATTCAATAATCTAGATTAATCATTACATCCAATATGGGTCCCGACTTTGTATAAATTGTTTAAGTAATCATTATTACTTAGGTACAATAGGCTAGTTTCCAGCATCAATAAATGCAAATCTATTTAGTCCGTCAGTTAGAGTTTTGGAAAAAAAAACTAATAACTTTAAATAAAAACTGAAACGAAAAAAGCTAGTTCAATAATAAATTCTAAACACGGAACATATTGACTGCAACAATCGGGACCCATTAAATAATCTAGATTAATCATTACATCCAATATGGGTACCGACTGTTGCGAAAAGAACTAAAATTAATTAATTAATTTATTATTAATTATTATCATTTATTTCAGGCATTAACCCATATAACTCAATACATACTTATTACATAAATTACACTATAACTAATTCACATGACATTACATTATTAAACTTAAAATTGCCAATTATAATCAAAGTTAAAATCCACATTTAAATCAACATCTTTAAAATCTAAAATTAAAATAAAAATCATAATAAAATCAGAATTAAAGTCAAAATCATAATAAAATCAGAATTAAAGTCAAAATCATAATCTAAATGAAAACCATAAATAACATTAAAATCAAAGTCACGTTAAATTAAATCATACTGAAAGGTTTACATTTTACTTTTTTTTTACCTGCCCCAGGCTTGATATACAGGCGCATGTAAGGCCTGCCAGTGCTGCATAAATGGTCCGTCCAACCTGTTGGCAACAACTGTAAGAAGACTGTTGCAGCTGCCCCGCACTCTACTCGCTAACGAGGTCGCCCTTTTACGCATGCTGGCATAAAAACAGTCAATGCGAACGCTTGCGAACATTCCCGATGCGCTGCAGAAGCGAGGCAGCCGCAGCAGCGCCCTTAGCGCGTTATTATATTGAACGCGGAGAGCGCTGTAGGATTTCTGCAAATATGATACCCACAGACTACTCGTATAAAAAGCTGTGCAGTAGGCTCGAAACAAGGTGATCTTCACATCCTTGGAGCTACGAGCAAACCCGGGCAATCATATTCGCCCTCACCGACAGCGCCCTCCTTTCTCGCTCTATATCAGCGTCGTCCTTTAGGTCGGACGTCACAATATGGCCCAGATACTTAAAAGTGTGTACCCGCTCCAAGGACACCCCACACAGCCTTACTGGTGGAACCTCCACCGGACACTTAGAACCCGCATTGAAAACCATAAGCTCGCTTTTGTTGACGTTGTATCTTAGGCCATGTGTATGCGCGTACGTTTCGCAAATGCTTATTAGCTCTCTGAGTCCACCTATTGACGCGCTCAGCAGCACCATATCATCAGCGTAGCTGATGTTGTTAAAACAAACATCATCAACATGGCATCCAACATGGCGGCTGCTGAGCTCGGCAACAAGTCCATCGATATACAGATTGAAGAGCGCTGGTGAGCTCAACCCCCCTGCCTCACCCCGCACTCCAGAGCTCCCGACCATTTAACATTATTGACCTGGTTCCCGTACCAGTGCTGGAAGATTTTAACAACTTCAGGCACAACTCGCCTATCGAGCAACTTTTTCCACAGCACTTTGTACGAAACCAGGTCAAATGCTCTGGACAGATCCAGGAAGCAGGCGTAAACAGGCGTGCTCCGGTCCGTGTAATATCTGACAGCATGCTTCAAACTCAGTATAGCACTATCTGTGGACAGTTTGGGCCTGAACCCAAACTGGTTATCGTGCAAAGTTATTGTATTGTTTAACTGAGCATTAAGCATGCTGTCAAATACCTTCGCGATGACTGTCGCTAATGAGATCGGTCTGTAATTGTTTTTGTCTGAAATATCACCCGTTTTATTTTTAACAATTGGTACTACGACCGTCCTCATCAGCTCGTCCGGCAAGTACGAATGGCGAAGGCAGAACGTGAACAGCATGGCCAAAACACGTGGCAGGTGGGGACCTGCATGCTGTAGGTGCTCGATGCTGAGTCCGTCATGTCCTGGAGACTTACCCCTGGTCATAGACCCTATGGTCTTAGCTATGTCCGCAGCTGCGAACTTAACTCTTGGTTCCAGGGCAGTACACTGTGGCTCAGCATCGGCCACCTCAGAGTGTGGAATACTGCTTGGCTCGACACAAAACTGGGACTTAAAAACATTGGCAATATCCCTTTCAGCAGACACGCACAAATATACAGGGTGTAAAAGACCTCATCACGAAGCCGTCAACCAAGCATTCTGTACATCAAACTAAGTAACTTTACGCAAAAATTTTACCGGGGAAACAATTTTTTTTTTTGGGGTGAAAAATCATGTTTTGTGGTAGAACTCAATGTAACGCACTCAAAACATTGTGCTGATGGGTTGATTGAATAGTACGGGGGTCGTGGAGGTGTTTATAGTAAAAATCTTACATTAAAAACTTGTATTTAAAAAAAAACTTGCAGAAAGTCGGAACTTTGACCCCTAATATCTCCGTAACTAAAAGGTTCCCAGGTATGTTGTAGAACAAAAAAATGATCGCAATGACGGGGAGAACAAGTGCCTTCCGGCTTCGTTAAGAGGTGTTTTACACCCTTTATTATTGAATAGTAGAATTTATTATTGAGCTTGTTTTTTTCTTTTCAGTTTTTATTTAAAGTTATTAGTTATTTTTTACGCAGTCGGCTTTTTTAATCGAAATCGGTTTATGCGTTTAGAAGCTATGGTGGAATAAAGAAACTCACAAACATACATGAACCCTGAAAACATAACACTTCTTTTTTTGAGCAGTCGTGTAATAATGGACACGTATTGTCAATATTCATTGATATACAAAAACAAAAGTTTTTGTATATCAATGAATATTGACAAAGATAAAACGCATCAAAACTTGGGAGTGGGGGCTCGTGACATCAGAACGCACTAAAGATAATACTACAGCGTGACTTATTGAGATTTTTAAAAGCATCGTATCTTCGTCAATTTTGGTTTACGTAACAAAAGAAAAAATACGGGTCAAATAATTCTGATTTAACTGACTGACTAATTAGATTTTTTCAGTTTACAAGACTATTGTAAAAAGTTTTATGGCTTATAGATGCAAGAAGCACATGACTGAGGCCCTACTCCCTAACGCTTCGTCCATATATTCTCTCGTGCACGTCTGCAGCTAAGTGCGAGTGCGAGAGACTGATAGATCCGAATATACGGAAGAAACGTTAGAGAGTAGGGCCCCTGGTCCTTGTGGCGACGATTATGGGAACGAGACGAGAGGTCCACTGCTAGGAAGGTGATTACAGAGTACAAATATACATTTAACAAAATTGTGGACACTGGGTTAGAAATGACAATGAAATAGATGGTTCAATTCCCCGTCATTACCTATTTTATTGTCCATCAACGAATTTAAAGGAAGAGCAACCTTATTCGCACCTCAGTAATGTGGGACTATTTTATACGTTCAGCCTAAACGCCGATTAGGGCAAATGATGTGTCATTAGATTCGTATTGTTTTTTGTTCCCTGCGATTTGTGGGGTAAATATGTGAAGAATTCGTCTCCCTCAGACGAATGTTGCAGACGTTAGCAGCCATTGTCTCCTAGGGATCATTGAACTACTGGAATCAAGGTCAAAGGAATCGTAAAGAGGTATAGTACCTATTCAAAATTTTGTGATGACAGATTCCACATACATTTTTAATCGTCGTTAATCCATATCTTACCCATATTCCTACCATCAGATAGATACAGATCCATCTGATGGTAGCAATATAGGTAAGACAATAATATCAAAAAAATAAAGATAAATCATTATTATCTACATCCTTTCTAAGTTCGAGTGAATCGGTTTCTTTTAAGCTAGCGTGCTCCACCCTAGTCTGCGTCATCACTTCACATCAGGCGAGTTGCGGGAAAAAGCAAGCCTATTTCATTGAGCTATTACTACTACTTAAGGAGAAGACAGCGCGAACAATATCTGTGCAACAAGCGCGGCAGTGCGGGGCGCGCGGCAGTGCGGGGCGCGCGGCAGTGCGGGGCGCGCGGCAGTGCGGGGCGCGCGGGGGGCGGCTAACCCCGTATATATAGACGCTGTGGCGAGCAAGCTACTGAATGAACTGTGGTCGGCCGACCGCAGTTGGACGGAGCACAGATTTTGGGGGATTTTGGGGCTTGCAATTGGATCTTTTCCGAATCTATCTCTCGGATCGCACTCAAATGGTTAGTATAGATACCCATAAAAGCGAAGAGCTTCCCATCTATTACGGAGTGCCCCAAGGAAGCATATTGGGTCCGACACTTTTTCTAGTTTTTATAAACGACTTATGCAACCTGAACATTACAAATGCAAAGATAGTAACTTTTGCAGATGATACTGCTATAACCTTTGTTGCTGACACCTGGTCAGAACTTGAGCACATTGCACAGTCTGGTTTTAACAAAACCTTAAATTGGCTCTATTCTCACTCACTAACACTCAACACCTCCAAAACTAACTTTATCACCTATTCAATTAGTCCTGCCACTCAGCCAAGATTTCCTGTATCTATTAAAGCCCACAAATACAGGTGTCTACAAGGAAATGCCTCTTGCCTCTGCCCATCCCTAAATGTAGTCGATAATATCAAATATTTAGGAGTATATATTGACAATAACCATAATTTCAAAACCCAAATTAACCAACTCACCAGTAGAGTCCGCAAGTTAATTTATATATTTAAAACCCTCCGAAGTATCGCGAACCCAAATGTTATACGTGCAGTTTATTTTTCCCTGTGATTATCTATTGTTACATACTGTATCACATGCTGGGGTGGTGCTGCGAAAACTATACTAAAACCACTCGAGATTGCACACAGAGCGGTACTGAAAGTAGCTACATCAAGACCTTTCATGTTCCCTACTGATCTTTTGTATAGTGGTTGTAATGTTCTTAACGTTCGACAACATTTCATCCTTCAAACAGTTCTCCTACAGCACCGTAAAACCCCTTATAAAATAGTAACTAAGCGTAGGAAAGACTTAATTTGCACTCTTCCACAAGTACGCACATCATTTGCACGTAGATTTTGCAACTGCTTAGGCCCGACTTTGTACAATAAATTTAACAAAATCTGCTTGATCTACGGACTATCCAACTTTAAGTGTAAAAAAATTCTACGTTAATTTCTTCAAAATAAAAGCTATGATGAAACAGAAAATTATCTCAATAGGTGTCAGTGACAGTGACAGATCAAATTTAACCTCACTCGACTTCAATCAAAACGAACACACACTCTCTTTCACTCCATCACACACACACACACACACACGCACAGACACACACTCGTACACACACACGCACATACCACTTACACACATACAATCACACACTCACACATACTTGCATGTATTCAATTAAAAAAATTATTGTAGTATAAAAATTAAATTAAATATTGTACTAGTTTATTGTAACTTTTGTAAGGGACAGGGACTGCAAATCCTTAATACAGGTTATTCTATAACCTAGCTAGGAAAGCAGAACTTCACCCACCAGATTGTGATTGACACGGTACAAACATAATGTATAACTCTGTGCATGCTCATGTACTACAATCTCCTTTTTATGAAATAAATTCATTATTTATTTTTATTTATTTTGTTCGCGCTGTCTTCTCTATACGTAGTAGTAATAGCTCAATGGCCTATTTATGCTAAAAAAATCTGCATGGTCCTCCAGTGACTTGACCAAGATTATGTCTGGACTTTAAAAATACATTTGAGTTTATTCCGGCGGTTTCTTCTCTGAGTAGGTAGTCAGCTCGAAACACCGGCCGCCACTAGTTCTAAAACAAATATTTTGTCATGTAGGTACAAGTGCTTGTAGAAAACAATTTACAAAATAATAATAATAATAATAAATTTTATTTTCTCCCACAAAGTAAAGTTACAATATAGAGGTATTACAATTAAATATTGGAGGTACAAAGGTTTGTGGGAGTCAGGAGTTCAAACTAGGATGATACCCTGTGCTATGGACTCCTGGCCCCCCTCGCCGAGATTGGCATTTATGACAATTTTAGAGAGACATGTCATTGTAGGACTATTTTAAAAAAGAATTACAAGAAAAAGTACTAATGTAATAAAACAAAAACTAAAAATGCGTGTGTGTTTGTGTTTGAAGTGTGAGTGTGAAGTGGAAGGTGTCATATGTGGTGTGGTGTAGTGTGTGTGTATGTGTGTGAGACAGCGAGAGTAAGATAGTGTAATGGGTGTGTACGTTCATAGATGGATGTAAATACAAATGTGTGCGCGAGGGGGTGGCAGTATGTAGTTATGAGAAACGCTAGACTAGGATAATATAGTGAGCAGTTTTTCAGTTTCTTCATAATCAAGTTCTAAAAGCCATTGTGTCAGCTTCTTTTTACATTCTACCCTAGACAGATTAACAATTTCAAGAATCTTATTAATTTTATTATACAGTCTGCTTGATCTGAATATATAGAAATTATTGGCAAAAGAGGTTTTTACTGGAGTTGTTTCACAGAATTCATAGAATCGTCTAGTATTAACCTTTTGTTTAGCCGTAGAAACGTCTATAGAGGAATGTTTTTTTATTACCGTTTGCAGTAAAAAATAAAAAATCATATAAATATTTATTTTATTCTTCAAGACGCTTGACACTACTTTTTTTCGTTCTACTAACTCACACAACTACAATTTATTACCTACCTACCCTCGAATCTAGCTATCGAATTCCATTGTTATACAGGGTGTAAAAGACCTCATCACGAAGCCGTCAACCAAGCATTCTGTACATCAAACTAAGTAACTTTACGCAAAAATTATTGCTGGGAAATGACTTCTTTTTTTGGGGTGTTAAATCATGTTTTGTGGTAGAACTCAATGTAACGCACTCAAAACATTGTGCTGATGGATGGATTGAATAGTACGGGGGTCGTGGAGGTGTTTAAAGTAAAAATATTTTATTAAAAACTTGTTTTTTAAAAAAAACTTGTCAAAAAGTTGGAACTTTGACCCCCAATATCTCCGTAACTAGAAGGTTCCCAGGTATGGTGTAGAACAAAAAAATGATCGCAATGACAAGGAGAATAAGTACCTTTCGTTTTCGTTAAGAGGTGTTTTACACCCTTTATATCATTATCAAAAGTTAGGGGTTAAACCGCATCTATTCATCTAGTGTAACCGCAACTCATGTTACAATCAGAGTGATGAATGTTTGAAAGTGGAGCTATCAGCGGCGCTAGTTCGCGGGCGATACGACAGGTGGCGACACCACACTCGTGCGTACGCATGTTTAGAATGTATTATTTAACTGGAGTTGTTGAGCGCTTGAGATGTCTCGCTTTGTAACTTCTAGACAATAATTGAGAGTTCAGGCTTGTCTAGGACTAGGAGTTTAAAAAAAATAGTAGTCAGGCCTACTGTGACTTTAAAGACGACTAAAGGGTTAGAAAAAGTGATAGGTGTAGTGTATCTGTTGCGTGTAATGCTAGAAGAAGTAAATCTAAGTTTACCCTAGTAAACTTAGTATTTTCCAAGCTTTAAGGTAAGGTCTATGTAGCCTTCTTTTAACTGGCGGCGCTCGCCACTGCCGCGGTACTGCATCCTACGCTCGCTTGGCTCAAGCGCGTTTTGTCACAGTTCTAACCTTTTTTTTGGTGTGGAAATCTTCAATGGATATCCTCCGCCGTAGGGTCAGCGGGAGGGTCTGTCCGACTCCTACTGACTAAAACCACACGTTGTTCCTCGTCAATTCTGGCTGGGGTGCGAGTATCACAACTGTATTCTTCACAACCAACCCAGCAGTGACGGTTTAACCTAACCTAACCTAAGCAATTTGATTGAAGTGCCCTAGCAATAGGCCTACGGCTAAGTTTCAACTGCTACCGGCCGCACCTAAGAAGGCTGGCTAGAACAAGATGTAAAGATGTAACCATGTACTTATTTTACCCATAACGTGTGGTTACTTTTCTAACTTTACCGAAAAAGCTTGGGTAAAACTGGGTTCAACTGGGTAAACCGAGGTTTACTTCTTCTTCTAGCATTACGATGACAACTGTCGTATCGGACTAGCATATGCCCGTGGCTTCGCCCACGTGGTGTTTGATTATTGTCTCGGGATAAAAAGTATCCTATGTGTTAATTCAGGTTATAAGCTATCTGTATGCTAAATTTCATCCAAATCCGTTTAGTAGTTTTTGCGTGAAAGAGTAACAAGCGTCCATTCATCCATCCTCACATGGCAAACTAATTAATTAAAAAGAAAAAATAAACACACAAATTCCCAAACTCAAAAAAAAAGTGAGTTAATTGAAATGGAAGCACAAAGAAAACTATATTGCTGCTGCCATAATCATACGTAACTGAAAATAACAGTTCTATAGAATCCAATCATTAATAATTGTTACTCTGGGCACAATTAAGCTCGTTATTAGAAACATTAAATTATTTGTTCTACGAAAATTAATTAGAATTCTATCTTTACAGTAAAGTTGTGACCCGGTTTGTTGTTTAATGAGTATTAAAAAGAGTAATTATATTCTGGAAGGTTATAGATAACACAAAAAGTATGATAACTTCTGATTCTGTGAAAATAAAAACAATAAGTACACAATTACCACCACCATAGATAATAGAATCCATAAATTAGCAACATTGATGATGCCGCGCAACGAAAAATTTATAAATAGCATACATGGAATATGTAGGTTACTGAAACAGTGTGGCTATGTTATTTTCTGACGTAGGGAAATTTACACACTAAAACTATTAAATATATTTACGTAAAGCTAACCAATGTAGTATTATGCTAACAAAACTAATTTCCCAAAAATATATATAATATATATAAACAAATATTTGCCTCGTTTAAAGTACAAATGGCATCCACTTTCAGGCTCGCTTGCGTTCAAATATGCAGACAGTATGTAAGTTCACACTTATTCGTATTTTCCCCAGAGACGTGACATTGGGGACAGATGCACAACGTCGTCGCGTCCTCTGAATTGGTCTGGTCACGTTGCACGTCCACGTCGTCGTCCCGGCGACTAAGTTTAGGAGAATCTGTAAATTTTAATATCAGGAATGAGACCACGGAAAATGGAACATTTGACGTATATAGGTATTAATGTGTCGTTTTTCAATTGCATTTAATAAAATGTAGCATAATAAGCCGTAATGTGCCGACAGCTAGGAAAAAGCCTCCTCGCAACGAGAGAGTGGGCAGTAATCGTACGTGGGCAGTATAGTACGCTAGGGAATGGGAAACTACAGTACTTTCACAGTTTTTAGGGTTCCGTAGTCAACTAGGAACCCTTATAGTTTCGCCATGTCTGTCAGTCCGTCTGTCCGTCCTCGCTTAATCTCTGTGACCGTTAGCACTTTCTAGTGCTAACGGTCACAGAGATTAAGCGAGGCATTTCCAAATTTCAGCTTTCTAGCTGAAATTTGGTACCAATATGTATATCAATCACGCCGACAAAGTGGTAAAATAAAAATTGGAAAAAAATGTTTTATTATGGTAGCCCCCCTATATGTAAAGTGGGAAGTGTTTTTTTTTTAATTTCAACCCTAACGTGTGATATATTGTTGGAAAGGTATTTAAAAATGAATAGGGGTTTTCAAAATTCATTTTTTGATAATGTCAATAATTTCGGAAATAATCGCTCCAAAAGTAAAAAACAATGTGTCCCCCCCCTCTAACTTTTGAACCATATGTTTAGAAAATATGAAAAAAATCTGAAAAGTAGAACTTTATAAGGACTTTCTAGGAAAATCATTTTGAACTTGATGGAAACAACAGTTTTTGTACAAAAAAGACAAAAAGTTGTACAAAATAATTTCTGGACTAAGTTTGTAGTATATTCGTATATGCAAGCATTTTTTTTAACTTCGTTTACATATTTTATTATCCTGAACGTATCTTTTTTCAAACAAAAAAGAATTATTAAAATCGGTTCTCGCAATCCAAAATTACCACCGAAAACTTCTGGCACGTCTATTAATTTTTAAGTTGGGTTACCACTATGTTCGCGCTCCAGCAGCGCTCCGCGCTCCTGCAACTGCTCCAATGGATACGTCGCGCGCACTTCTATATGCGCTCCCCTTTGACACACTTCGCTCCCCTTTGTGTTCGCGCTAAAAACCGTCACGAGTCGGAGCGCCTGCCGCGGAGCGTGCAATGTTGCACGCTCCGTGTTCGCGCACGTACCCACTACCGGGAGCAGTTGCAGGAGCGCGGAGCGCTGCTGGAGCGCGAACATAATGGATACCCACCTTTAAACTCATAAGTGGGAACACTTATTGTGACGGACGGGAAACTACGGAACCCTACACTGAGCGTGGCCCGACACGCTCTTGGCCGGTTTTTATGTCTTGTGACTGGGACTGTACATTTAATTTTCATCTTTGTTTCGACAATTCAAAAGTGCCTGTAACTGGCTTACTTGAAATAAATGCTTTGATTTTGATTTTTGAATCTGTCACGCGGGCCCAGTGCGGGTTGGTTTGGTAGATGTCACATGTTGTGGAATTTTGAGTTCTAAAGGTGTGTTTCTAAGGGTGTATGCATCCACACCATAGCTACTATTTGTAGAACAACTTTTCAAAGTGTTACTGAGCAATATCCGATAGCAAAAAGTTTTTTATTATGTTGTCGTGTTAGTATATATGTTAATAATGTTGCCTAGCTTTTAAAAACAGTCAACATGTGTTAACAATTGAAAATATTGTTATATAATGTTAAATATTATAACATAGACCAAATGTCGTGCAACTCGCTTGTTGCTGAAAGTTACTTTTTGATACATTTTATTAATTTATATTATTGGCGACGCGATGACATTCAGCTAATAGTAACAAGTAGCCATAAAAGTTACAGATAGTTACATAATGTTACCGTGCTGCCAGTGTTGCTCCACAAAAGTTAAGTGCGGTGTGGATGCACCTTAAGACATGCAATATGATGTTTACATTCACTGTTATAAGAGTAGTGGTAACGAAATACATACCAAACTCAAAGTAATAAGCTTGGCCAAAATCGAACCTATGATGACGATTTGGAAGTCGTATGTCGGGCGACACTGCTCCAACTGGGACACCATTTCCATTTCTTACATTTTACTTCACCATAAAATGAGTTGTATTTATCTTGGAATTCGAATTGTAAGTATCTCTAACATAAAAACACTTACAATTCAGCAAAAAAAGGTACCTAAGTAGCACCTACTTCTTTTACAACTTTTCCCAGTCACGTCTCAAAGTAAGGTTGTATGTAACTTGTAGGCGTAGACGCGTACTTCGTAAAAATAAAACGTTTTGCAATAACTATGATCCCTAGGATAATGCTGGCTACTGTTACTTGACACTAAACAGAGGAGTTCTTACTACTTTTTATCCTTGGTGTTGACTTCGACAAAGTAAATCCATTTTATAACACTTTTTGTCTTCAATTAACAATTAATTAAAATTAACAACAACACACTGCGTGATGGACTCGGTTATGTATTGATTATATCCCGAAATAGAGAGGTAGCAATCAACGGTAACTCTTTGACGTTTAGCTTACGGACCGTTCGATACAAAACGTCTAAGAAAAGCTTTCTTTGTTTTTTCTATGAATCAACTTATATATGGTAAGCGGTCGGCCCTCCGAGTAACAGGTAGGTGACGTGGATAGGATAATCCTAGCTAACTTTGTATAAAAAACACCGATAGCTACGATAGATAGGCATATTAACTAACCGTTAAACGTAAGTAAGTTATAGAAAACGGCCGTTAACCTAACATGGCATAACCATAACTTTTTAAACTAATATTTTAATTGACAGCCTCGTTGGTCTAGTGGTCACCCGACTACTGAGCACGAGGTCCTGGGTTCGATTCCCGGGTCGGGCAAAGGATATTGGGTTTTCCATCAGGAATTTCTCAGTAGTTCCCGGTTTATGGTATTAGGCTCGCCTTTATTACATGGGACTTGAACAAAACTGGCAAAATGTGGGTTTAATATTAGGTACACACAGATTGCAGGCGTTATGTTATGTAACTAATTCCATTCGAAAAAAAATAAAATGAATCAATAAATGCGCAATATAAACAAACATCAAATTAATGAAAAAGTACAACATTAATAAATAGTAACCTATCTACTATATTTCTTTGAAACGGGAAAGATTATAATTGTTCGGCGACATTATATAACATTATAATAAGCAATAAAACGCACGCATTGCGTGTAATAGGCGTGCATAGCTTCCGTTTTCATTAAATTTTCAGCCGCAATCAAGGTTTCACTTAATCTCGACTGATTAATGAAATATAATCAAAATTCCTGCGCGATGCTCATTATTATAAATTACAAGAGTAATATTAACAGCGTAAAATATTATTATAAAATTCATTTCATTTTCAGACTTTTGGAGAGAAAATTCTTTTCTTTTCAGACGAAAAGTAATCCTAAAGTTTCAAATATTAAAAATCCCAAAAGTCTGAGAACAAGTCTCACCAACGGGTTATCGTATTACATAGTAAATAGATTGTGCAGGTCAGATGGGTAGTCTTTCTATGTATGTACAGTCGATAGCGCATCAAATTACCACCAACTGTCAAATTTCTCCAAATGAATTAAAACTTTGTGGTAACTTGAACATAAAATACTAGTTAGTATTCAGCTGCCTCCGATTATACGTAAAGCCATTCACTTATGAAACGTAAGAATTTAGAACCACACACTTACAAATAATCGTTTCTATGGTGAATAACTATTCCCTACGATTTTATTTACACGTTTGGTTTTCCCTTCGGACGTCATCAGAAAATTTAAAAACAAGTAATGATGAGGTAAAACTATTTAGCAGAAAATATCAAAGAGATTTAAAAGAATTAGGTATAAAGCGGACCATCGGAATAATGTCATACCACAAGTAATATTTAATTAAAAGAATAAAAAAACCCGACTGCAAATTGTATAATGTATATGTCAGCGTCAAATTGTAAAACCCATCAGATTGTAATCTGTCTAGCGAGATTGTAAACTGTCGAAATAGTGTCAACTGTCAACCGAACATACCTACTGCTTACAATATGACGGATTATTTTTCGGCAGTATAATCTGTCGAAGTGAAACCGTAAAATTGCTAGACAGCTTACAATCTAACGGTTTTTACAATGTGACGCTTACACATATAATATGTATATATTTTTGTAATCTCCTTTTAATTTTCTTCATTTTGGTTCGATAAGTTTTTTTGAAAAAAAAAATGAACGACTTATAATTTAGCGACAAAAATCCGCCATTTTGTTTTTTTTTTAACACCTATCTAAGAACACTTCGGTTTTTTAGACAAATCTAATGATACCTTAATGGTCGAAATCCATTCAATTGTTTGAAAGATACGAGGTTCACAAAAAATATAAACATACTCGTACTTTAGTATGCCTCTTTGAAAAGAAGGCAAGTGAAGTATAACTCGTATAAGCTCTTATAACTACGAGTAGTATGCGTGGAACAAATCACGAGTCATAAATCACAAAATCATAGTTCGGCTTGTTTCTATTTAAAGACCCTAAAAGCTATCTAGAAATTACCTAAATTCATTTCAACGTAATTTTATTTTATTTTCAGTTTTATCGAGTAATAAAGTCATTAATTTCAATTAAAGAGACTTGAATCGTCAAAAAGTCTGTCAGTTAGTGAGAAAGTTAGACGACTGACGAAGCGTCTTTATTTACCAATTACCGAATGAGATGGAATCGTAAATTTTAAAATTACTTGCGCACTTTTTTTAGATCAGTGTATGTCTATACCTATACCTACTCGTATACATGTAGTTCATATTGATGCATTAACAAATGCTCTTGCGTATAAAACGAAGTTAATCAGTAGATAAATTCCAAACTTGAATTGAAAAGAGCCGTCATCGAGATTTTTGACCATTCTTCTCCATGAGATCTAAGCGTTGTAATGGACAACTTATGAATCCTTCCACAGTTCTACATCTTCTTGTTTTTGATTATTCAACAGAACCTGGGGCCTTACTCTCTAACGTTTCGTCCGTATATTCGGATCTATCCATCTCTCTCGCGCACGTCTGTAGATGAGTGCGAGTGAGAGAAACGGATAGATCCGAATATACGGACGAAACGTTAGAGAGTAGGGCCTCTGTAACGGTTCGATCTATCCTACTAATGTTGATAAATGCGAAAGTTTGTAAGGATGTTAGTATGGATGTTTATTACGCTATCACGCAAAGACTACTAAACGGATTTGGATGAAATTTACCACACAGATAGTTTATAAACTGGATTAACCCATAGAATACCCCTTTTTATCCGGGTAGTAAGATCCCGTGGGACAATTACCGATCTCCACGTGGACGAAGCCGTGGGCATGAGCTGCTTTGAAATAATTGCATTGACTTTGAGTTTGACTTCATTGAATAGCAGCTCAGCATAAGTGAACAATGCTCACTTTGATGGCGGCTGCATCATGTACCTATAAAACTTACCGAGCTTAAACAGCTCACAAGTTGTTACACCAACTTTAATGTTTGCGTCTGTTGGAATCTCTGTATCGTTGAGACGCATGCTAAGTTCCTAAGTACACTTCAGCCGGAAGCCTGCCTCCTCATAGAATGTTACAATGATATTTAATAAGTACCGTGCTTTTTATATTAATGTAATAAAATATATTTTAACCTGTTTTTGAACCTACTTGTATAGTTTTGGTGACGCATTCATAAATTTTGTGTGTATGTTCAGCCTTTTTTTCGCCAATTGTGAACCGATTTCGATGATTGTTTTTTGTTTGGAAGAAAATTACTTCACGGTGGTCCCGTTTAAATTTGTTGAAGATCTGATGGTGATCTTCGGAGAAATACAATGGAACTCTTCAATTATAGACAGCAAATCGGTCGTGATTACTACAATCGCTTGGATGTTTGTTGTTTTCGCAACATCATAATATATCATCACGCCTGTATCTCATCCTCTGACGGGGTATGCAGATGTGTACAGTACACCCACATTTCAACAGTTAGGTATGTTAAGTTCAATTTTATTGGGGATAAGCATATTACCATGACATGTATTGTTAACAATATTAAATAAATGACTGCCTCGTTGGTCTAGTGGTGGTGACTACTCAGCGTGAGGTCCTGGGTTCGATTCCCAGGTCGGGCAAAGTGTTATTGGGTTTTTCCATCAGGAATTTCTCAGTAGCAGCCACGGAGTCTGGATTTGCGCCAGCGCTCGCCCCCTATTACATGGGACTTAAACATAACTGGTGAAATGTGGGTGTAGGTATGATTGGGTACACCTCAGCCTAAATCTTCAGAGATTACAGGCGTGATGTTATGTTATGTTAAAATAAATGTATAGCTAATATTTGTATAGGATATTACAACTAAAAATCAAAAAATAAAAAACTTTTTTGCAAAGAATAAAACCGACTTCAAAAACACAACAAAGTGAAAAATAACTTTAGCGTCAGAAGTCGGTGGCAAAGAAACTGAATCAAACACACAGAAGTCACCGACTTCTGAAGCTAAAGTTATTTTTCACTTTGTTGTGTTTTTGAAGTCGGTATTATTTTATTCCCCTTTTACGATATTGAGAAGAAGATAACTACATCAGCGCAGATTAAAGTGATTGTGTTAGTTCTCCGAGAATTTACAGTGCTTCGCCATCAATGTGAAAATGCGAACAAACTCGAAAACACTGCATTTTACAAAGCTAAATGCGAATTCATAGCAATTTTAAATATTTCAGCGTGTATTCTTTTTTTTTAAATCACTCACATAATCCATGTGAAGCGTGAGACGTATCCCATCATTGAATAATATCATTCCGTAATGAAATTGCTGAAATCATCCGGCCATTTTTGCTATTTTTACTTTTGCAATATTCATATTTAATTTATTGATACATATATTTTTATATTGGTTCGCAGTGAAAGGCTGAATTTTTAATTTTAGCACCCAACAACGTAGTACGCGTGTTCGCATGCGAGGCGTGTGTAATTATTTCACGCGAATAAAGCTCGACACTTTTTATCAAGTAAAATAAATATCTATTTTCGGTAATGTTTGGGACTTGCAATTTTCCATCAAGAACATCTGAGGACTTTGATAAACTCATAATCTTTGTCACTTCCGGAAGATCGACTTAAGGAAAGTAAATGATACATTATATTATAAAGGGTGTAAAACACCTCTTAACGAAGCCGAAAGGCACTTGTTCTCCCCGTCATTGCGATCATTTTTTTTTTGTTTTACACCATACCTGGGAACCTTCTAGTTACGGAGATATTGGGGGTCAAAGTTCCAACTTTTTGAAAGATTTTTTTTTTTAATACAAGTTTTTAATGTAAGATTTTTACTTTAAACACCTCCACGACCCCCGTACAATTCAATCCATCCATCAGCACAATGTTTTAAGTGCGTTACATTGAGTTCTACCACAAAACATGATTTTTCACCCCAAAAAAAGAAGTCGTTTCCCAGCAATAATTTTTGCATAAAGTTACTTAGTTTAATGTACAGAATGGTTGGTTGACGGCTTCGTGATGAGGTCTTTTACAGTATATAAAAGGTTAAACTAATCATCATCAGCCTATAATATTCCCACAGCTGGGACACGGCCTCCTCTCAATGAGAGGGAATACTAATAGGGTTAAACTAATAGGAACATGATATTCCTTTTGCTCTATATTGAAAAAAAAAAACCCCAAACCCACCCACGCTAATTCCACCATTCTAATTTGTGTTTTTGTCCTGTGCTTATAACAATACTCTTTAATACATTCCACCAGTTTTCAAATTCTTTTTAGAAAGTAAAGTAAATTCTATCGTGCAACGAAAGGGGTGACCAAAAATAGCTCTAAGGTCATCATCATCTGCCTAGCCTTTTCCCAGCTATGTTGGGGTCGGCTTCCAGTCTGTTCGGATGCAGCTGAATACCAGTTTTTTACATGGAGCGATTGCCTATCTGACCTCCACAACCCAGTTAGTACTGGGTAACACGATACCCCTTGGCAAGACTGGTTGTCAGTCTACCTGTAACGACTGTCAAAGATCTACAAATGACAGCCGGGACCAACAGCAGAGACCCCGCGTGGGCGGAGCACAGTTTAGTCAGTAAAAGTCTGACACTCCCTTCTGCAGTCATTTGAGGATTTCCCTTTCGAAAAAAAAAAAGGTGTCGAAGATATAAAAGAAATACATTACACAAAATCTTTCGAGTACCCTTTGACATAAAAAAAAACATTTTATACTCCAATGTCGCTGCCCTTAATAGTGAAGGTTGTAAAACGATATCCGCTTTTTATAACAAGACTTAAAGGTAAGCTCGAGGAAAATATTCAGCGCAGAGTACGCAGGTAATAACTCTGTAGCAAGCCCGGCGGAAATTAGAAGCGTCTGCAATATCCCGCGGCTTGCTCACCTATAAAAATAAAATTGTTAACTTTGCCTTGCAAATACCACTACTTCTGTAGTGGGTATGCTCCTTTATGCGACTATTAATTACTTTGGTAGTGTGCTTGTAAAAAAATCCGATTTAAGTACTTAATTAAGACTATACCCTTACATGCCGAGTTTCTTGAATGCCTCGAAAAGCACGTTAAGCTGTTGGTCCCGGCTGTCATTTGTAGATCTTTGACAGTCGTTTCAGTTAGTCAATGGCCCTAAAAGTCAGACAATCAGTCTTATCAAGTGGTATCGTATTACCGAGTACCAACGGGGCTGCGGAGGTCAGATAGGCAGTCGCTCCATGTAAAATACTGGTATTCAGCTGCATCCGGTTAGACTGGAAGCCGACCCCAACACAGTTGGGAATGGGCTAGGCAGATGATGAAGCAGTACTTAATTAAGATCAAATTTCTAGACCCGGAGAGATAGGCAAGAACGCCATTCGCCAGTCAATGGACACTTATCACTTCACAATTTATCACTTTTAGCAGTTATCTAAATATATAAAAGAACAAACTGACTGACTGACACATCTATCAACGCACAGCCAAAACCGCTGGGTCTACAGATTCCAAATTTGGCAAGTAGGTTCCTTATGTGGTCTAGGGGTGCACTAAGAAAGGATTTTTCAAAATTCACCCCCTAAGGGGGTTAAACGGGGCTCCAAACTTTGTATGGGAAAACAAGATGTTAGACTATTTTATTCGAAACTTCACAGGAGTGCTTCTTTTGATAAATGAGTAGAAAAGGGTTTCAGGGTTTTTCAGAATTCAACCCCTAAGAGGGGGAAATGGGGTGACAAAGTCTAAAAATCAATGCATAGCCTAAACCGCCGAGTCTAGAGATTCCAAATTTGCCACATATGTTCCTTAAGTGGTCTAGGGGTACACAAAAAAAGGGTTTTTCATAAGTCACCCCCTAAGGGGGTGAAACGGGCTCTAAAGTTTGTATGGGAAATCAAGATTAATTAGACTATTTTATTAAAAACTTCACAGGAGTACTATTGATAACTGAGTAGAAATGAGTTTCAGGTTTTTTCAGAATTCAACCCTTAAGAGGGGGAAAGTCTGAAAATCAACATCGGTATTGTTTGTATGCTGTATCGGGGCGGGTGGGTTACAATAACAACGATTTTATGATTTAATGTGGCGGACCTGAAATACCATCATCATCCCCTGTTGGGGTGCGATGGAGTTGAAATGTCTAAAAATCAGTATGGGTGTCGATACCGAGATTATCAGGGGTGCTGATTACGAATATGGCATTTATTTTGAGATCCAGAAGACGACGGATTCGACTTCTATACAAGGTTATTGTTGATTTATTGTGATCATTGTGATAACGATGATGATGATTGTGATAATGATGATGATTGTGATGATTGTGATTACGATGATAATGATTGTGATTACGATGGTGATGATTGTTATTACGATGAAAATGATTGTGATTACAATGATGATGATTGAGATAACGATGATGATGGTTGTGATAACGATGATGATGATAATTGTGACAATGATGATGATGATTGTGATGACTATTGTGATAACGATGATGATGATTGTGATACTGATGATGATAATTGTGATAACAGTGACGGTGATTGTGATGGTGATAGTGATTGTGATAGTAATGGTGATGGTGATTGTGATGGTGATTGTGATGGTGACTGTGATTGTGATGGTGATAGCGATGGTGTAGGTGATTGTGATAATGACGGTGATGGTGATGGTGATTGTGATAATGATTGTGATAATATGGTGATCGTGATAGTGATGGTGATGGTGATGGTGATCGTGATAGGGATTGTGATAGTGATGGTGATGGTGATGGTGATCGTGATAGGGATTGTGATAGTGATGGTGATGGTGATGGTGCTAGCGATGGTGATGGCTATTGTGATGGTGATAGTGATTGTGACTTTGATAGTGATGGTGATTGTAATAATGATTGTGATTGTGATTGTGATTGTGATTGTGATTGTGATTGTGATTGTGATTGTGATGGTAGTTGTGATAATGATGGTGATTGTGATAGTGATGGTGATTGTGATAATGATTGTGATAGTCATGGTGGTTGTGATGATAATAATTGTATGATGATTATAAAATTTGGCACATAGATAGTTCATAACCTGGATTAACACGTAGGACACTATTTATTGCTTTAATATGATCCAGTGGGACGGTTACCGAACATTACGCGGGCGAAGCCGCGGGCAACAGCTAGTTATTAATAATTCCCTACGCTCGTTCGAAGTACCGCAAAATAAACATAGTACTAATAAAAAAACCTACTCCTGAATGGTTTATAAAAAAATAACCACGAAGGGTATGGGGGGTAACACTAACATAATTTAATACCCTTCTAACCTAACCCGTCCGAGTCGGGGTGCCCCAAGTCAGTATAAAAAAGTCAATATAATAAACAAACGCATAAAATAAAATAAGCATTAGCACTTAGAATTGCAACAAACGCGCATTTTTCTGCATTTACAGCGTTTATTTATTACATTTATCGGTACTAAGGTTAATTTATTAATAATCACCGCTATAAGTGTTTAATTTCTTACTTTCACCTCGACTTTCGGTAATTATTTATAATTTTCAATTAATCACATTTACCGTAATATAGTATATATACATATAAACCTCAAAATCTGTTGCGCAATTTACAAGATCTAAGCGTACCTGAAGACAGCGGGAGCGACTTTGTTAGGTACCTTTTACACTATGTAATGATTAGACAGATTCACAGAACTCGAATTCCAGCTCGAATTCTAGGTACCTACGCGTTGTTCTCTTCTTTGTTATATACGAGATACCTTTTAGAAAAAGTACAATGACAGTTCGTTTCATTATCCGAACTTTGAACGAAACGAACGAAAACTGAAAAAGGCAAAAAATAGAAACGTATCGGCGCACAGCAATTCAATATCACAGTAAATACCTACGTTAGGATTAATGACTTAGAGAATAAATAACTGAACCGAGACCGAACGAAACTGAACAGGGGATTACCATGACCTCCTTTTTTTTTAAATTAGGTAGCATATTCTGTCCTACTGCTAGGCAAAGGTCTCCCATACCTTTACCTTTCCAACTCCCCCGGTGTTTGCCTTGTCTGGCCAATCAGGAACAAGTTCAAATGGTCACGCCAGGGTTTCTTGGGCCTGCCTCGGTGACGACGACCGACTTCAGGCACGCACTGTGTGACGATACTGGCCCATCTGTTCTGACCCATCCTGGAAATGTGACCAAACCAGTCCCATTTTAACCTCACAGACTTATCGCCAACATCAGCGATGCCTGTCTTGGAGCGTATTGTGGTGTTGCGTTTTCGATCGATGACTTGATGTTTATAATGAGCTCTATTAGCAGCATTCTTTAATCTTAATGTAGTGCGAGTGAGAGATGCAGTTAGACGCCCTGTATTGATCACTCTACCGCACTAAGCTGACATTTAATTATACAGGCCCTGACATGTGTGACTAGTTTAGGTTCAAAAGATTGTGTTCACCATGCTTACCAAGACCTACCGTCCAGCAATTCATGAAACCTCTTGCAAAGCGTTTTTTCGACTCTGCTAGTAAGTATAGGAATCCCCTGATCGCATCGGTCGCCCGATACGACCCATCGCGTATCAGTTCAGTCCGCCGTCCACGGCATACTCTTATCATCACCCCCTCGACGACGCTATCTCCCTCCTACAGGAAAGTAGTAAAGACACCAGCAACGTTAGTAGAATATACAAATACAAACCGGCAACATTCCGACCTCGCCGCCGAGGTCCGGTGAGACGTCCCTGTTCAACCCCCCTGACCCTTGCTTGAGCCAGCCCCCGATGCTAAGCCTAGCTAAGCTATTGTTAAATCAGCCCCTAAATAATTTAACTCAGATCCAGCCTGTCCTCTTGCTGAACCCCCCAGCGACGCCCTAAGTTCGAGGTTCGTACCCCACCACAGGGGGTGCCCTTAGTGTGTGGTGGCTTAGTTTATAGTTATTTTGCCCTTTCTGGCAGTTCCTGTTATGCAGTCAATTACTTTCATTAATACCTACCTCGACTGAATGACTCGCCTTATCGCTCTAGTGGTCGCAATCGAGAATGCTAACACAAGGTCCTGGATTCTATTCCCGGATCGGGCAAATTGTTATTGGGTTTATCCATCAGGATTTTCTCAATAGCAGCCACGGAGTCTGAATTTGGGTCCAATTGATGGCAATAGGCTCGCCCCCTATTATTTGGGACTTAAACATAACCGGCGAATTGTGGGTGTACTATTAGGTACACCTCTGCCTAACCCTTCGGGGATTACAGGCGTGATGTTATGGTACTTACTCCATTTTTTATAACTTTACCAAGTATATGATATGAAAAATATTATCTCATAAATCGTAGTTATAGGAATACAATAAGTCAGCATAGAAAATGTGTGGGCGCCAAACACTTCCACGCACCTAACACAGATATTGGACGCTTTCCACTACACTGAACGATAAATCCCGTGAAAGTGAATTACATTGTTTGTGTACAAAAGTTATTTTGAAACTGTCGCCCACAGAGCTCGCCGTCGATACATGCTCCACTGGACCGGGGATGGATCAGTTTTCCATACGATCAATACCTACACAGTGATTATTTCACGTTGACATTGAAAATACAAGACAAAACATGAAGTTTTTTGTAGCTTCAGAGTAACGCGAACCTTGTCTTAAGCGCTAAGCAGATGATGGGTAATTTGTGCGCGAACAATTTGCAACAACCAATAGACGTCAACCAATATTTGAAAAAATAACGCAACAACCAATGAACAGGAACGGTCATTTCTATCCGGCGGACAAAAGTCCCTCATTTTTTTAAACACAAAATTTTGTAATACGGAAAAAATAGTTGGGTGATAGTTGCAACAGATTGGGTTCCGAACAATAGTACCCGGTAACGCGGTAGGCCTAGAAGAGATGGCGTAACGATTTGGGCTCTTAGCGAAAGGATTAAGCCCAAAATAGCCAGGCAGAGAAAAATGGAAAGAGGGTAGGCAGGCCTTTGCCCAGCAGTGGGACAAATCAGACTCATAATAATTAAAAAGTTATGAATATTTTGAGCCTGAACATATATTTATTTAACTATTCCCTGAGGAATGGCAACTGATGAATTGACGTCCGACATGCTCTTTATTATGATAAACCAACAAAATAACTTTATCAAAATTATTTGCTGCATGCCAAATCAGATACGAGTTACAGATTTATATTCCCTGTGCTCTTATTTCTACTCTACGAATAATAACATTCAGCAAATCCCAAAGGTGTCGTAAGTTTGGACGAAGGGGTTGTCTAAGGATAAATGTAAAATATATATTGTTGTAATAAGATCTTTTTTTCCAAATCTGAAACATTATGAAGTGATTCAATTAATTTTTGTCGTTTTTTTTTTTTATAAATAGGTTTGTCTATTTGGTTCCGTTTTTGATGTAATAATTTCAATAACTTGGCCTCGAGGTGGTGGTGGACGCAAACCTTTTTTAAATTTTATTCCCTTAAGGCATTGTTTTTCAACCTTTTTCATGACACGAACCTCATTTTAACAGACCAGACCAGACCCCAGAGCAAGTAACAGTTTCAATTATCATAAACTGCAGAAAAAGCTTAATTAAACCACTCACACAAATATTTAACCTCAGTATAGAAACAGGTGTCTTCCCCGACGCCTGGAAAGTTGCTGCAGTTTTTCCTATCTATAAAAGCGGTCCCAAAGACTTGCCAGAAAACTACAGGCCTATTGCTCTGCTAAGTATAGTCTCCAAAATTCTGGAAAAAATAGTCAATAAAAGACTGGTAAATTTTCTGGATAAAAAAAAAATAATCTCGGACAGACAATTCGGATTTCGACGAGGAAAGTCTACTGAAGACGCGGTGTCTCTCTTAACTAATCAAGTTTCACACCACATATAAAATGGAAAATGCTGCGTCGGTGTTTTTCTTGATTTGGCAAAAGCATTTGACACCGTGTCTCTCGGTATTCTCCTAAAAAAATGTTAGAGGCAAGGTGGATAAGGGGTATACCTTTGGAATGGTTTCGTAGCTACTTGACATCACGGTGCCAATACTCCAAAATAGGCAGTCTTCAAAGTACCTTGCTACCCATCACGCTTGGTGTTCCGCAAGGCAGTATCCTCGGTCCAACGCTTTTTACGATGTATATAAATGATCTAGTAAGCCTCCCAATAAACAGCGCCGACGACACTGCCATCATCTTTTACGACTCGACTTGGGAACGGGTGTATCGTTTGGCGGAACAAGGCCTCTCTCAGACTATTATGACACACCTGTATTTTTTATATTGATTAATAAACTGATTTTGATTTTTTGTTTTTTTTTGTTGATTGCTTGAAAAAATATTTCGCGAACCCCGACCCTGCTCTTTTTTTTCATGTATTTTATTATGTTAAAAATATTCAATCCGTACAACATTTTTTTGCATTTGCATATTTAAGATTCGGTTATATACATAATTAATTAATATTTTTTTTTATTTCTAAAGTGATTTAATTCTCAGTGTAGCAAAAACGGATTCCACGATGGGAGAAATTAGTTAATGAAAAACAAGCGTAACCTTCGCATTAAGATGGAAATTAACAAACATTTACATCCTCTGATTAACATGTTCTTATTAAATCATCTTTTTAAACTTATTGTTTTTTTACTGAGATAGTTTTTGCGACCTCTTGCGACCTATTTTTAGAGGCTTCGCTGCCTACACGTTGAAAAACACTGCCCTGAGGCACCACAGGTGGTCAGTGACTCTCTGCACTCTAACTTAATCGTAACAAACCCAAAGATTAGGTTGAACGCGAACTGAGCTACTGAAACAAGAGGTGCCGTGGCAGCGTCTGTCGATCGCTACATTGCTGACCAATACTGTATCATATATGTATATATAGTTATGTAAACATGGTAAATATCCCGTTTTCAATGTTAATGATAAAACAACTTTATCAATTTCCTAACTTCGATACATATTGAGTTGAACATTAATTTAATCATAGCCCACGTCCCAGGACCTAGTTTTTATAAAGTACCTAACTTTTTTTGAACCTGCATCACAGAGGCCGTAAACAATTTTGACAATTAAGAAATATTATTATTATTTTAATTGTGTTGATAAACACAATGGCACAACGGTTATGTAAATATGTCTCCGGCCGAGTATGCGGTACTGTCATATGTTGTCAGTAATTAAATCTACTTGCAACTGTACACTACTTACCAAGTTTTTCGGTAGTTACCTACCTAATATCTATTTAACACATATAATTTGCCTTTATTTGACTGGTTAAAGGTTTACAATGAATATATTATATACGGCTACTGGATTATTATGGTTATCAGGTATGTAATTTCTATTTTTTAATAAATAAATTTTGTCCCACTGCTGGGACTCAAAAAAGGTCTAACCCATAGCTTTCCACTTCTATCTGTGTGTGGCTTTAGGACTTTTTTAATTATATTAAATATAAATAATAAATAAATTTTATTCAGAGAAATTTCACAAATACAGGGTTAGGTTTTAATGACCAGCCAAAATTTAAAATTAAGATCTAGATATCAAAACAAAAGTGCATTTTAAATATTATTGTCGAAAAAAAAAAATAACAGCATTCATTTGAAAATGTCCTAAAAATTTCCTAAATTATAAACCTAGTGGGAATCAATGAACTTGTGTGCTAACTGCTACCTATCTAGGTTGTTGAACTGAATCGTGCTGTTGCAATATCCACACGTTCGCTTTTTATTGGTGGACAGGATATAATTTTATTAAAAAAAAAAAAAACTTTTTTCTCTTGATCGAAAATATTATCGATTCTAAACCATCTCTGAAAATTTGGCCGGTTATTGAAAACTAACCCTATTAACAACACAAAACTCCTGCCAAACTGCAGTACAGTTTGTTGGCAGAGGTATCTCCCACTAATACCTCTAGATCATCACACCAGCGTTTTCTAAGCAACGACGCCTGTCTTCTGGCGCCTACTGCCTAACGATTCATACTCATCTGTCCTGATGCATTCTGTCTACATTGCCCGCTCAATCCAGCCTAGCAAGTCCTGTTGCCTACATCAGCTATTCGTATTTTGGAGCATATTATGGTGTTGTGAATTCAGTCGTCTAGCTTAATAAAAAAATACCACCGTCATCACCCTTCATCACCCTTCGGCAAACTTGAATTCCTGAAATATACGTAAAGCCACACTCTCGGAGCAAATTACAATGAAATAGTTAAAGCTCAGAATGCTCGAATTGCTCCAGAATTTAAGCCCCCCCCGCCTCTGCCCTGCCCATGATTGTTAAGGCGGAGATGTAACTACCGTCCTTATAGCATCCCGTTTTTTTTGTGATTGGCGTCTCACAGGTCAAGTCAAGAGGTCTAGGACGTTGTCGTCTAGTCGTCTACTTAACCGATCTATCTTGTGGGTGCCTTGACTGTAAGGCCTCCAGCCCGTTGTGCGTAGGTGCCTGGCTAAGTTAGCCAGCCTAGCTCCGCCCAGAAACACAGAAGTCTCCTGGGAGCTTCACAGGCTTCGCGGAGCGAACTCACCGTTTCGAGGATTTGTTTAATTTGGGTTCACGGCCTCGCATTCCAGGATGACGTGGGTGGCTGATTCTTCGGCTTCAAAGTGGCCCCTATGTTAAAGAGATGTTTGTTTAGGGGGCAATAGCCCGTTATTGTCCCTATTATTATTCTGAGGTTATTTCAACTTAGGCTGAGCAGTCGTTTTGTTAGTCGCGGATGTAGACTTAGCATCACCATTTTTGACTGCCTGTAGTCTGTAAACCGTGAGCATTTGTTGATATAAAGTTCTGTTGATCTCTGGCGAATCCATGTACGGCTTACCTTTCTCACAATTCCGTACATGGATTCGCCCTTCCCTTAGGAAGGAGTGGGTACGGGCCTAGCCATCTCGGAACCTCTCTTAGCAAGTTCGTCTGCGGCGTCATTTCCTAGGGATCCATTGTGCCCCTTAATCCACTGGAGGGTAATTCTGTTAGACAGCGATATACTCTCCAGGGCGAGGTGACATTCAAATATTAATTTACTGTTAGTTTGTTTGTTTTCTGGGGCTTTAAGCACAGCTAGGCTACGCAATCAGATTCGTATCTAATAAGATACGAATCTGATTGCGTAGTTGTGACTCCATAGACGCTTTACAGCTGTTGCAGCTTGTGTTAGGGCGACACACTCGCATTGGAATATCGAGCTGTGTTCGCATTATGATAGTGAAAGTTAATTTTGAGGTCTAGGGAGTGTACGCCAGCCCCTGAACCGTTTCGAGTTTTAGAGCCATCTGTGTAGGTGCGTACTACATTAACTCCTGACTGATCCCTTAATTCCTCTGTTGTTTATATGCTATAGCTTTTGTTGAACATAGGATTATTAGGTGTTCTATCACACGGGGCAGCGATGATAGGTTGATACTCAATCACCCGGTCCAGGATGCCTGCGTGGGGACTGGTGGTGGTTCTTGCCCAAAGCCTAAGTGCATAAGCCTGATAGCTGCTAGTGCTGCCTCCTGCTGTATGCACAATTCAAGGGAAGTTAATAAAATTGTAGGGCTATCTCCATTGCCGCAGTTGGGGTTGTCCTCATACAGCCAGTGATAGCGGAACAGGCCAGCCTTTGGAACCGCTGAAGCCTAGAGACGGTGGTCGAGAATTCAGTTCTCGTCTACCAAACCAAGGCGCCATAACTCAGCATTGGTCTGATCACCGCTGTGTAAAGCCACAGCGTGATCTTTGGAGACAGCCCCCATGTTTTTCCTAACATTTTTTTGCATTGGTACAGTGCGAATGTGCTTTTGTTAAGTTTGTAGTCAAGATGCCTATTCCAGAGCAATTTGCTATCAAGAATCACTCCTAAGTACTTGACTTTTTCTTTAGGTGTTAGTTCGGCGTTGAATAGTTTAGGAAGTTTGTGTGGTCCAAGGACTCTTTTGTTTGTAAACATTATTAGTTCTGTTTTGGTGGGGTTAACCGATAGTTCGTGTTTTGTACACCAATTCTTTATTATTTTGAAGGCTTTCCTCATGAGGCGTCATAAGACGCCTCCAAATTTCCCCGTGATTAGAATTGCAATGTCATCTGCATAACCTTTACTTACATTAATTTACTACTAGGTTCCACAGTAGTGGTGACAGCACCCGACCCTGTGGGCAGCCCCTACTAACGATACCTCGTGTGGTGGTGTTCACAGTAAATTGAATAGCGCGGTATTTTAATATATTGTGAATCCATTGTATGAGCGTCGGCGCCATACCGTGCACGACTAGTGCCTGGCCGATGCTGGCGAAGTTCGTTTTGTCAAAAGCACCATCCATGTCTATGAAGGCGCCCAGTGTTGGGTTTTTTATTTTGAGAGTGTTTCCTGTGACCCCACTGCGTGGTCAGTGTGGATTCAGTTGACTTGCCTTCGCAGTAGGCGTGTTGGTTAGGGTGTAAAGACGAAATTTGATTCCTAATCCTTCTGTCTCCCAGCCTCTCTAGTGTCTTCAAGAAAACCGATGTGAGGCTGATGGGTCTGCAGGACTTGGGTTGAGTGTAATCGCTCCTTCCTTGTTTTGGAATAAAGATTATTAATCTTGATTTATTGATTCGGTGCCATTTCAAGGGCATGTAGCGGTGGGCCAGACAGGCACGGAAAACCTTGACAAGGTATTCGGCTAGCGAGTCACCGCTCCATCTGAGCGGAGCCGGAAAAATACCATCTAATCCTGCTGCCTTGAAAGGTAGGATCAGGAGATAGGTGTTGATTGCCCATATTATTTTGTCTTTGTCTATTACTTCTGAAGCCACCTCCCAGTCTCGGTTGCTCGTAGCCCTTTCACTGTACGGTTCCCAGCTCTGTTGGGTCCCAATCCGGCAGCCTGGGAATTGGGTGGTGAGAAGTAATACGCTAGTCTCCGCATCGTTAATTGTCTAGGTATTGTCTGGTTTTTTGAGGCATCCTATTGAAAGGTCAGTCCCGGCGGCGAGACAAGTTTTGACCCTCATTGCCTGGTTGCTATTCTCAATGTTAGTACAAAACCATCTCCAGCCGTTTTTTCTCTGAGGCCACTGGTGTAAGACAGCGAGGGACAAGTTGGATTGGATCAATATAGCATCGCGCCGTGCTAATTTGTTCATTGTGTTGCAGTGGTGGTTATCGCCAGGTACAAGACGTATTCAGCAATGAACACCGTTCTCTTCACAGATGTTCTTCCTGAAGCAGAAGGTATGTTTTAAAACTATTGAGAATAAGTAATAAGTAGAATAGAAACGGTGTAAGAAGTAAGGATGAGTACGAATTCAATCCAAATATATGACGAGAATATAAAGACGATCCGAACATATGACGAGAATATAAAGACGATCCGAACATATGACGAGAATATAAAGACGATCCGAACATATGACGAGAATGTAAAGACGATCCAAATGGCGCAGCGGTAGTGAGGCTGCCTTACGTACTTAGGGTATGTTTGTGTGATGAGCATGGATATTTGTTTCCGAGTCATGGATCTTTATATGTATAATACGTATGTATTTACAAACAAAAAGTATCTATGTAGTATATCAACTATCTGGTGTCCACGACACAAGCCTTGTTGCTTAGTGTGGCACTAGAGGGCGCTTTGCGTTAAAGTCCAGCGATATTTCTTTATTTATTTGCCTATAACCTTCGCACAAGTGCAAGCGATAAGTTAACAAAGGTTTATTGCAATGGGATGAATGATTTGAAAGCTCAAAAAAAAATAGAGATGCCGTCTTACACTCTGCCATTTCCAGGACAACCCTGATTTGGTATTTAAAGTGATGTGGTCACAGCAATGAGGCGTTGCGGTGGTGAGCAGTACTGATCGGATCCGCTATTACTCTCTTGCTTGATAGATCAAGAGAGTAATTACGGATCCATAAGACAGTTGCGTGCTTGCTACAATGTGCTTAACGACCGGCATACGTAGGGCGCAGAGATTGTGTCGTGTAGACGAATCTCTATTTCCCTCATAGAACCTCAGGTATTTCTTGTGGAAGTAACACCATATAGCCCACATAGGGCGCCTTGTTGGCACTTTACTTCAGAAGTAGGAGCTTTGGATAAGGCCCGGTGCCATCAATTCGGAGACGCGGAGAAAACTAGCCCTAGTGGCTACTGTAATGGATCGTGTATTGGGGGATGATTCATTTAGAGGTTTCTTTTTGACTGGGGATTTTTTAACAGATGAAGCGTGAATCGTGTTAACCTCTCATGGTGTTTTTATTCAATATAGTTTGACATTTCATCATGGAAAGACTTAGCCCGGCACAGCGTCTACAAATTATTCAGTTTCTCTATTACGAAAATCAGCGTTCTACGATGAATGTGTTTCGTGCACTTAGAGCAATTTAAGGTCAACATAATCGGCCTAACGAACGCTTGATTCGCTATACCATCGAAAAATTTGAAAACTATTTTGGCACACATCAGCACGTGAAAGCATGGCTGTATTGCGAGACAATTTGGTGAACACTTAATTTCACACTTCAGACCGGTGAATTGGCCGCCTAGGTCTTGTTGACTTCACACCCCTAGACTTTTTCCTTTGGGGATATGTAAAGTCCAAAGTCTATCGTATCGGCTTTAATCGTAGCCAACATTACTCGCGTTATTCGCCAAATATCACTCGAAATGCTCGGACGCGTCATCGAAAATTGGAACTGCAAAATGAACCATGTTAACCGTTGTTACGGACAACATTTGAAAGAAATAATATTTTAAAAATAAATATCAAGAATGGTTTTTTTATGATAATAAGGATAGCCCGTTTTTTTAATTTATTTATTTTAGTTTTGAAAAAAGTACCTCCAAATGAATCATCCGTTAGATACGCGGAGACGTTCATACGTTCTATTCTTTAAATCTAAAAAAATATTTATGTGCCCTTATTTTTTCAGAAAATGAACATAGCGAATATTTCTTCGGTAAATGTTTAACAGCAGCCAAAAAACTACTGGCACACGACACCTATGAATACGCAAATATAACAAACCAAATCATAATTCGGGTAAATATCATATTTTTATGCTCATATCCTTTGCCTTGCATATTAATATAATTTAAGTATCAGTAATATAGAAAGATTTTATTCAACATTTTATTTTTGTTCGCATTTGTGTAATACAGACTCAATATTTTATTTATTTATTTATTTATAGCCTTAATTTAACAATATTACATCATTTAGTTGTGAAACTAAAACAAGTGAAGAAATGATCCTTAAAATTAATTTGACACCAAGAAGTGATTCTTAAAATTAATTTGACACCGGTAATTTAAGATTGTCTTGCTTTCCAGCATAGGCCTCCCTATACCTAGTTTTCCACTGCGCTCGGTTATGCGCTTGTCTCATCCAAGTAGTACCCGCGGTTCTTATAACGTCATCCTCCCATCTAAGACGCTGTCTCCCTTTCTTTCTTTTGTGTTGTCTTGGACACCACTCTGTTACATTCTTTGACCATTTCTCCCTTATACTCCGAACCATATGGCCTGCCCAGCTCCACTTAAGTTTCTTAATACAGTACGTAACATCGGCAATTTTAGTTCGGTTTCCACGATTTATCAACCCAACCCACAGCACTCTGGCATTAAATTACTTTTTTCTGTTCTCAGTGTCTAGTTTTATTTTATCTATTATTTTGATGTTAAGTATGCTCCTCTCTATGCTATGTTGGCAAGTTTCTATTTGGCGTATATTAAGTTTGGTTAGGCTCCATGTTTGGCATCCATACGTCAGAACAGGTAAAATACACGAATCGAATATTTTCTTCTTAGCTTTATGAGGTATGTGTTGATTCTTTATAATCTCCTTGAGAGACCAGTACCTCTTCCACGCTAGATTTATGCTGTTGGTAATTTCTTTGTTTGTTAGTTCTCTTGGAGATATGATTTGTCCGAGATACGTGTATTCCTCCACATATTCTATTGTTGTGCCGTTGAAAGTTATTGGGGTATGTTCAAAGTTTGTCATTAATTTAGTTTTTGCAGTATTCATGGATAGTCCCACTTTCTCGCTTTCATACACAAGTTGTTCTAACATCTCTCGTAAGCTTCTTGGATTTTCTGAAATAAGAATCAAATCGTCTGCGAATCTTAAGTGGTATGATTGAACTCCGTTTATATTTAAACCATGCTGATCCCACTCGAGTCGTCTAAATATGTATTCCAGGACTGCTGAGAAAAGTTTGCAGGACATAGGATCACCTTGCCTAACTCCTCCATTTATTGGAAAATATTCCCCTTCTCTTTCAGTTCGTATCTTTGCTTTCATGTTTATATATGTTGGTAATCAGGCGTATATATTTACTATAAACACCTTGTGTTCTTAAAGCTTCCCATATTTTTGCGTGTTTTAATGAATCAAATGCCTTATTATAATCCACGAGAGCGAGATAGAAAGTAATGCTGTACTCTCTACACTTCTGAATAACTTGTTTTATAGTATGTATATGGTCTATGGTTGAGTAGTCGCTTCGAAACCCTGCCTGTTCCTTGGGTTAATTTTCTTATTCTTCTTATTTTTATGGTGTTTCTTAGTGTCAATCCAGGTTTGGTTCTCTCTTAGTTCTTTCCATGCTTTCTTCACTCCACCAAATCTTTCTATGAAGTAGTTTATAGTATCAGTTCTTGTTTTCGGTATATGCTTCCGTATATGCAGATTTATTTCGTTACTAAGCTTCGCTATAATATGTTTGTTATTTTTCCTGTCTTCAAGTTTAGTTTTCCTTTGCATGATCAGCTGCCTCGCTCTGGTCCTATTTTGTATTTTTTCGTTGTATTTATTCTAATTCTACTTTCACTTTCTTTTAGTTCTTTTTCCAGTGTATTGTATTTCTTTTGGACTCAATCTTAGCGATATTTAAATAACTAAATACGATGTACAGTGTATGATTATAGAAAAAATTCTGTTGTTTCATATCAAAAGTGCAATACTGATAACTTAAAAATGTATGGAACAGCTGTTGTGTGTTTTCTAATCGTCTGCAAATCATCTACCTACTAAATCATGATAACAGTTTCCCTGATTCAGTAGGACATCGGCTTTACACCCTTTATATGTATGTATGTTAAGTTGCACACTTTTTCCAAATTACTTAATACAAGACAAAATTACTGTTCTGACTACAATAAAATGAACTTTTTTGACAACATGAGAGGGAGAAGAAGGCCAAAGAAAAGATGAATGGATTGTGTGAGGAATGGTAGGAAAAATAAAAAGGAGTAAATGATGAAGCGACGCCTTATAGGAGAGAATCGAAGAAAAAAAGGGTTACATCGACCCCAAGAAACATGGGAACAGTGGCAGAAAGATTGTGGTGATATTGATATAGTATTTTGATACAAGTGGAGAAAGTTTGTATTGCATCCGGGCGGAATTAACTCCCGAGCCGTAAGCTTTTTTGAGCCGAGAACTGCAATAACAAATGTCCACATGTATCAAACAACGTTTTTCAATAGACTTTTGAAGAATTTTTTTTTTTGCCTACTCCTCCACTATACTTTTCTGATTAATTTCGTTGCGGGATCCAAGACAGTTAAATTCATTCTCTGGGACTTCGTCGAGCTTCATTGTCTCGGCGCTTTTCTGGTGGTCGCCACTGTTGATTCTGGCTTTCAGGAGTTACAGTGGTTTGGGAACAGTGTGGCGGGCTTGTCCCAACAAAAAAAAAAAAAAAAAAAAAGACTTTTGAAGAAATAAAATAAAAGAACGAAAAATATTTTTGTCACGAATTACTAGGAAACTATGAATTTAATTTTCTTTTTTTTTGCACTTTGCTTTCGCCAGGTTGAAGGAGAAGCAAAGATATGAATCCGCTAAACAGCCTAATTTAAAAAATAGTATTTTTTTTTTAATTTAGAACACAAATAAATGTTAATTTGTTTAAAAAGTAAACATTAGTTTTAAATAATCATGTTTATCTTTTCAATTCTATTTGTAAACACAATTTGAATATTCAAAAAATATCTACGCCGTAAAGATGCATTATTGCTTTGCCGAAATTAAGAAAAAAAACATTTACCTCCGACTATAAGCATTGAACCAATTTGGATCACCCAATCTGTGGCAATTTTCATTCTCGCACACGTGTTGGAAAATGAAAATAATTGCTCGCGTGTGTAATGCATTGCATGTTGAACCTAATCGTAGTGCGATAAGAATCTGTTTTTGAGGAAGTGTATAAAAAAAATATTTTGTTAAAAATATTTATTTATTTCTTCCAGCGTTCCCTTTTCGACCTAACACCAGAGACAATACCAACCTGCGTGCAAATAAAGGCAACCTCAGACCAAGGCGACATGATTAGGTACAACGCGTACAAATTCACTGTTTGCGTTATAAGATTCACATTCCAGTATAACTCTCATGACGGAGGGAGTAGGACTAATTATTTTTACTATGAATGGTTTGTTCCGGTACAAATGCAAAAAAATGTTATTTGGGATTTATATTTTTATTTGACTTAGTTTTCAAAATGTTGATATGCGAGTGCCTACTTAATTACGATAAACTTACGTTTTCCCGCGGTTTCGCTCATAACCACTTTATTCGCCAATAAAATAAAGAGATAAGTAGCGTAGACTAGAAACTTAGTTTTAAGTAACGACTGCTGCGTCAGTCCGATATGAATAATATAATCATAATATACGGATTTAAGCCGTGTGGTATCCGGCAGAGTAGAATAGAACCAACCCATTACACTCACGGGTGTCGTATAAGACAGCCGTGTGGTATCCGGCAGAGTAGAATAGAACCAACCCATTACACTCACGGGTGTCGTATAAGACAGCCGTGTGGTATCCGGCAGAGTAGAATAGAACCAACCCATTACACTGACGGGTGTCGTATAAGGCGACTAATGTCTGAGGCAGAACACCTTGCGCCTCCGTAGACCAGAGAATGGGCAGCAGCGTTTTCTGTTAGTCTTTCATCACTACGATCTCCAATCCGCCTGCCAAGCGTGGAGATTACGGCAAATTCCCCCCATCGTGGGAGAGGCTTATGTCCAGCAGTGGACGTTATGGGCTGTTGTTGTTGTTGTATACGGATTTACCATTGGGTCGGGCCCGTTTGGTAACGCTACATTTACTACCTATGCGGTATACCGTATACCTAATCCTATCGCATGCACCAGGTACAGTCAGTGTGTTAGGTAAGTCAATTTTTTTAGGATTGTAAATATTTTTGCTTGAAATTAAAAAAGTAATTTAAGATTTGGTATGGTTTATTTATTTTGTATTGTATAAAAATTATATTTAACTAATTAAACTAAGCAAAAAAAATCAAGAAGATAATATATATAGTACACTATGCAAATGTCTTTATTCATTCCAAATGTGTCGTGACTAGGTAACTAAAATAAAAATAAATCAATAAAAATCACTCCTGACTTAGAATGTTTATCTGTGATTCTTAAAAACATTGTCATTTATATAGGCTACAAGACTTAAATTGTATTCTATTCAGTACTTAGTCATTAATAATGGTAGTTTTAAAATGTACAAAATAAAATGAATAGTTGATTAATTCGGCACACCAAAATTTCATCTCCCAAAGTTAATTTTATTCCTAAAATGTTGACCACTTTTCTGACATAAAAACTCTTTGCTAAGATTTAAAAAAGTACCGTGTGTTTTAGAAGGAGCATCTTGTTATACCGTGCATTTAACTTTACAATAACGCACAAGTACGTAATGTGAAACAATACGATATTGAAATTGGTGAAATAAGAGACCCTTTACGAGCAAACGTGTTATAAAAAAATTAAATTATTTATTTAAAAAAAAAAACACGTTTTACGGTAAAACTCAATGTAACGCACTCAAAACATTGTGCTGCGGGTTATGGAGGTATTTAAAGTAAAGTTATTACCCTAGTATTTGAAAAAAAAACTTGTCATAAAGTTGAAACTTTAACCCCCAATATCTCCGTAACTAGTAGGTTCCCAGGTATAGTCCAGAGCATAAAAATGATCGCAATGACGGGGAGAACAAGTGCCTTTCGGCTTCGTTAAGGGTCTATTTACACTCTTTATATATTCCACTAAATTATCAAAGTAAGCACCACAACAACCGGTCAAGTTAGCAATTTGCCACAAACGTAGCAGTGTTACCGTCTTCGACAAGCAATCAATTCAGCGAAAGTGAATTATATTGTTTGTCTAACAAAACTTGTCTCCAACCAGACCAAATATTATAATAGTGTGTAACGTTACATTTTCCTGGTAGGAGCCAGAAAACTGTAAGGTCACACTGAGCACTCACCTACCTAACTTTCAGTCTGGAGGAGAGTACGGTTAAAAGAAATAGTCAAGGGGACGAGATACAGAAATTTATTATTACTGTACAACCTAATCTATATATAGGCTCCCTATATGGGCTGGAGCTATCTAACTAGGTCAGAGAAGCCGGTGTACGGAGCTGAAGATGAAATGGAGAGAGCTAAGGGTCACCAGTCGCCGCCTTGGCAGCGGAGGGCCGAGGGACATCAGTCTTCTGACATCGTAGCGGAGTGTCCAGGTTCTGAAGTCGCCGACTTCGGAGGGGTAAGCCGTAGGAAAAGGGCTAAGAACGACCAGCCGTCTTAGTGTCGTTGCTTGCTGCCGATAATGATGTTTCACGGTGTGACACGTCCGTATTTTCGGATCTATCCGTCTTTCACTCGCACTCATCTGCAGACGTGCGCGTAGCATTAGGGAGTAGGGCCTCTGTTCCGTGCCGACTCCTTGGTGGTTCGTGGCCTCCATGCCATAGACCCACATCTCAGACCAAGTCATGTTTGACAGAATATCAGTTGCTTAATAAATAGGGCATCGACTTAAATTGAAACAGGACTGAGTACTACAAAATTCGTAACACACAAATATGAACCATAATGGTCAAGCCGTAGGTTTACTTTTGTTAGGCTATCAGTTTTTGATATTCTCATACATTATTTCATTATTATAAGTAACCGTTGATGTAATTATCTCTTTCAAAACGAACTTTCTTATTTGTTACTAGCGCCCCGTCCCGGCTTCGCACGGATGTCTATGTTACTCAGGGATAATGTATAATTCTAATGGTGAAAGAATTTTTGGAATCGGTCCAGTTTTTGAGCTTATTCATTACAACCATACAAAAATACAATTCTTTCTTCTTTATAATATTATTAGTATATTAGTATTAGTATAGAAGTAGGTATAGATAAAAAAGTTTGGTCACGCTGTTAGAAAGAGATAAACAGCCTCTGTTATAAATATCTCTGTCATCATGTTTATCTGGTATGAGTGCTCAGTCCAGTTTTTATACTAAGTCCACGAAATAAGGTTCTAAGTGACTTTTTTGGCTCAATGAAGGATTTTCTTTTTAGCTCTTCCCTAGTAGCTGGATAGATGGCGCTGAACTTAGTACGTTAATGCAAGGAACGGAACCTAAAAAAACTGATTTTAAAAAAGCGCGAGAAAACTAGGTTATATTCGGAAGGTTAAGCAAACAAATGTGTCAGTCAACGAGCGTATGTGACGTAACGCAATGTTTTTTTTCCCAAGCGTTTTGGCTTTGGCACCAACTATCGTAGTCAGTTCAACGCCATATATAGAGTTCTTGGAAACTAAGTTTTAACACGATCGAGGCTCTAGTAACTAGAGCCTCGATCGTAATTCCTTACTTACCGTCCTTAATACACAATGTACTATTTATTTTTCATACATTACAGTGCATTTTTCTTTGGTGTATTTAATTAATTTAGTTTATGACCATAGAGTATTTTCGTAGAAGCTCCCTAGGGTTCCGCGGAGCACTTTTTGAGTAAGGCTTGTTTATACATGCAAATCCTAAGTAGGTGTAAAATTAATTAGCCACATATTATGACGTATTCAGCCACGTACCTTGACTTGATTTATTGACTGAGGCAATAAGCAATAGCCACAGTGTCTTAGCAAATAATAATTAATTTGCAATTTACTTGCAACATCAGTTTTTTTTTTTTCGGTAGTTATTATCTATTTCATTTTATGGTGGTCGTTTTGGGACTGCCTTTTTTGTAACTTTTAATAACAAAAAGTGCTGCAGGTTCTCTCTCAGTCTTCTTTTTATTGGTTTAAGAATAAATTTATTTATATATGTCGGATCCGGTCATGAGTACGGACGGGCGAATGGATCGAAAGCGCGCCATTGGTGACATCACGCGACCTACTTACCACTATGGCGGCTTTTACAGAGTCCTGATGTTAACACCTCGCGGCGAGGCGGACATTCTGAGTCTGATCTCACAAAATGCTCGACCCTAGCAAAATAAATCCTTACAAACCCGACATATATGTCACCGGAAATGTATGAAATCCGTCATTGTATACAATTCCTAAGAAATGTATACAATTCCTAAAATAGATAGGAAATGTATAATATATTTTATCATTTGAATTTTTCAAATAATGGTTCACACTTTAAAATGTTTAGCTTTAATTTTTTTTTATACCGGCGTGGAGCACCCCGACAGCTTATACGTTAGAAGCTACATATTGACTGCAACTGCAGTCGGGAACTCGGGACCCATATTGGATGTAATTATTTTAGTCCAATGATATTATAATAATAAATAAATAATAAATAATAAATCTTTATTCAAAAACTTGAGAAGGTAAAATATAATATGAATCTAAAAACTAACTATGTAGGTATAATAATGTATCATGCCTGTACTAGGATAATCCTGTATCACAGGCTGCAGGAGCTCTAACAAAATGCTATATGTAGAGCTGTAGTTATTTTGTTGTTTAATATTTAACATGAGTGACAAAATTATTTTGATTAACTTAAACTCTAATAACTTAGAACTAAACACATAATTGCTACACGAAAATTTGCGTCAGCAGAATTTATTATAGGTTGCAAAACACATTCGAGGCGCTCTTGTTATATTCGATATTTGCACCTAGCGACTAATGTGCTTACAATAAATAAAATCGATGATAAGTATGTCAGCGCAGTGGTTTGTTGTATTGCTATGTTGTACAGCAATATGCTTCAAACGCGGAACTCTGTCCTAGAGTATGTGACGCTCTACGCGCCCTCGTAGTCGATGGAGTTGATGTACCTATATTCTGCTAATTTCTTAGCTCGGCACTCAACATCTCCCGTTTTGTGGTTGTTGGGATTTTTAAAACGCGAGCACGTCGCACATTTAGGGGTGTCCGCTTTCTTCGGGCACTCAGACATCGAGTGTCCTGTTTCTCCGCAGTGACCACACGTGGAGTTTACCTCTCTGCATGATTTAACTGCATGACCAAATTGTTGGCATTTGTAGCATCTGGTAACCAAGGTGAAGTCTCTAACAGGGCAGGAGGTCCAATTTATAAAAATTCTTGCTTGAGATATTATAGCTCTACGTATCTTGGCTGGAACTTCGATAACAAAGTTACAGGTCGATGCATCTTTCTTCCCAGATTTGTGGCTAAATTTAACTTCGGCCAAAAAGGTCTCCAGTGACATCCCTGGAAACTTATCGGCGATGTTCTGCTCGTACATGAATCTGAAGACGTCAGCATCAGCCAAAGAAGTCGGCACTCCTACAACCGTGATCCGTGGTTTGCGCTTGATGGGCTCGTCGGCTGTGAGTCCTGATGTAGACATCTGGACTGCGTGCTTGAGTTTATCAGCATCCAGTTTGGTCTCGGTGCTGATAATGACACCTCCATTTTTGGTTTTCCGCACACCACGTACATGGAGCTTCATTTTGTCAGGGCGTATGATGTTTTGCACGAGGTTTTTTGTCTCGTCACTCGACTTCAATTTATCATTTGGATAAACTGCTACGGAACTTAAATTGTTTGGACGAACGAAATCCTTGGTTAATAAACAGATATGTTGTTATACACCTACAAAACCACCGAAAAAAGTGTGCCGCGGGACAGCGCCAGCTCACATACACGCAGTGACGCAGAATAAGGCAAAACGAGCCAATTGGCCCGTTTTCGAGTCTTCACGATTGCGCACTTACAACATATGAAATGTATATGAGTTGTTACTAAATCATCATCATCATCTGCCTAGTTTACGTGATAATGTCATAAGAAAACATTGATGAGCAATTCTCGTGTTTGGTGCAGAATTTCAGGAGTCTGTTGGAACCAGATGAAAGAACTCTTCAAGTCCTTTCAAACGAGCCCAAATTCGGCTTCCTAGCTTCAATGGGTGCGAAGTTAGGCCGCGGGGAGGTGAGGTAGCCCTGAGGGGGAGGGGGAGGAGAGGGGAGTTTTGTGGGGAGTTCATTGGGGAGGGGGTGAGGAAGGGTTGAGGGGTCCGTGTCAATTCTCCCCGTCTTTGCATCCACTCTCCCCCTCCTCCCCATCCCGTTTCACCTTTCCCCTCCGCCCTCCTGCCTCCCACTCGCCCCCGCTCCAATTCTCGCCCTTCTCCATCCTCCCGTTCTCCCTCCCACTCGCCCTCAACCTTCCCTCTCCCTCCACTCTGCCCCCTTCGTCCCCGCACCAGTCATAGCACAGGTTGTGCCCAGCGCATGCCTATGTGATGCTACGCCGTAGCGGATCGCCTACGATTGCTACGAAGCGTGACCGCACGTTACGTCGTTACGTTACGTCAAGTGACGATGAGTTCAATGTTTTTCCTTCACCCAAAAAGTGCCCAATGCGCCTAAAAAAGCTTTTTAAGTTTTATTTCGTACCTTTTTTTCATTTTAATGAAATTAAATCCCAATGGGTCGATTTAACTACGATACTTTTTTCCCGTGGTAAACTGGCCCACGCATTCGGCCAACTTTTCCACTACTGTTCCTACTCCGTGTAAACTGGGCCGCGGACCAGAGGCCAGTTTCCACCTAAGCCGACATAAATGACTATGACTTAAATAATAAAATAGGGACCTAATCATTATTGGAGAAATATACCTATGTAGTCAAAATCGTATTTTTATAGTTGGGACTTTTGGCATGATGTGATGTTATGTTTCACAATACTTATTAAGTAGGTACAGGAACGTGAAATTTACAAGAAAAAAAAAATGTAGCGTATGCATGTCGGTCGCATTGTTTGTTTTGATGTAGCATCAAAACAAACAATGCGACCAACATTCAGGTAAACAGAGGGATGAGATTCGCCGCGCGCGCTGATATCCTCGCCCACTCCTCACTGGCAGTACTAACACCAAGCACAAGTTCGCAAATGAATTCTTTTGTTGCATCAGTTTTATTAATTATACTAGGTAAGTTTTTTTTTTTTTTATTAGATATTGTTGAGTATCGTATTACCCAGTAGGTAACTGTATTGTATAGAAGTCAGATAGGCAAGCACTCCATAAAAAACTAATGATGTCGATTCTGTTGTGCACAATTAACTAAACTTAATTTAGGCTATTGCTATGTTTTACTAAAAGGCGAGAAAAGGACGGCTATAGCTATGAACTAAGTAAGGCAGGCAAACTAGTCTAAGCCTTGCGCTTCACCGTGTTTGTAGTCGACATGTTTTTACGTGCACCCTTCATTTGTATGGAAATATTAGTTCCAATTAAATTTGACAGCTGTTAATTACGTCCGTCTCTTTCTCGTTTTATTCGAAATAAAAAGATAGCTATAGCCTAAATTGAGTTTAGTTTGTGCACAACAGAATCGACACCAATACCTTTTTAGCTAAATCCGCTTAGACTTCAACATTGTTGGGAAAAGGCTAGGTAGATTATGATTATTTTTATAACCTTCTCACTTCAGACTCATAACCCATGCGTTTGATTAACTATAAATACGGTTAAACCCTTATAAAGTATTGGTTAAACGCTTACACATTAAAGTACAAGATTGTTTATGTCTCCGCGTGGTCTCCCTGCGAAACTTAGCTGCCGTGAACAAGAAGATTTTATGACGTTATTAGCTCTCTAACTCACTATCAACAAAGCCATGTACAACGATAACTTCCCTACAATACATAACTACGAGCTAGGAGATTGTACAACGTTTACAGCTTGAATATTCAGTGCCGGTGTAGAATCCCTTTTACAATAAATACTCAGATCGTATTGAAAAGGTTCAAAGAAAATTTCTAAAAGCCATGCATTATCGTTGCTTTTGTACATCTGTATCATAAAATGATTCACTTAAAAAGTATAAATTACTTGATCTGAAATCTAGACGCACTCTGTTGAAGATGGTATTTTTGTTTGATTTGTTTAGTAATGTGTATGACTGTATAGATATACGTAATAAAACAAGTTACATAGTTCTTAGAACGGCAGTATGCCGCGGGGTGCTTGCACGGCCGTTGTTTGCCGTTAGCTCGCGTCATAATAACGCAGGTCTGTGGGCACCTCTGCGTCGACTTACCAGCAACTACAACAAAGTTTTCAATGATGTTGACATGTTTCTGCTGGTAAATTTAAAAATGTAATTTTGAAAACACTAGGCATTGATTAGGCATAATTATTAGCATACCTTGTTTTTTCTTTTTTCTGTCTTAAATTAGTTTTTATATATAAAATAGTTTTAAATTAGATACTTATAAAAAAATAATACCAATATTTTTTAAATTATTTTAGTTTGTAGGTCTAAACTTGCATGGTCTGTAAAGCTTGTATTTTTTAATGTATTCCGTGGAAAATGTTGTAGGTAACACTTACTTGTTTTTATTGTTTTTTTTTATATTAATGTAATGTGTCACTGTTTGTTTTCCCCAATAAATAAAATAAAAATAAAAACGTTAAATCTGACTGCGTAGTCACAGTGAGATTTAGAATTTAGAACACCAGGTTAGGCATTAACCATCCGGGGTTGCGGGACTGTTCGAAAGAGATACCGTGGCCCCGGAACACAAAGGGCGATGAAGGAACATGGATGGGTTTTAGTCAGTAAAAGTCTGACACTCCCTCCTGCTCCGCCCAGAGCGGGAGAAGTCATTTGATGATTTCCCATCCGAAAAAAAAAAAAAAAAAAAAAAGGCATTAACCATACGATAAAGAAGAAGACTAAAACTACAATATACCTTGTAGGGACACACACACCCTCAGTGTGTCGGGGAACCTATCTTGTTACTAGGTAAAGCTAAGCCAGTCGGGATAACGCGCTTGTTTGTGTTAGACGTTTACCGTCATCATCATCATCAATCATCAGCCTATAATGTTCCCACTGCTGGGACACGGCCTCCTCTCAATGAGAGGGAATGGGCTAAAATCCACCACGCGGGCCCAGTGCAGATTGGTAGATGTCACATGTCTTCGAATTTTTGGTTCTAGGACATGCCGGTTTCCTCACGATGTTTTCCTTCACCGTTTTGAGAGCAGTGGTGATGAAATAAATTACACAAAGTAATGCGTCGGCCTAGGTTCGAACCCATGACTTACTGTTCGTAAGTCGGGGCCGCCACAACTGGGCCACCGCTGCTCTGACGTTTACCATGTTAAATATAATAGTTTACCATATCGAGACTGTTTCATTTATTGGGTCCCCCCGACCACATCTTAAATTGGTGACCCCGACGTGATGTTATCGGCGATAGAAGCCAAATTATCCAAAACTTTTCGTCTCGCTCGCGACTAATACTTCCCTTACGGTTGCAGGGAGATGACCCTCCCAGAGAACTCGCAGTGTATCATCCGGAAGTTTATCGCGGGCGAGGTCGCGCTTACGATGTAACAACTTGATTCGCAGATCAGAATCAATCCCTGGATGGGTATGATTCCCAGGTCGAGCAAAATGTTATGGGGTTTTTCCGTCAGATTTGTGCTCGTTTGATGGCAATAGGCTCGCCCCCCATAACAGGAGATTTAAACATAACTAGCGTAATGTGGATGTACTATGTATTACGTACACCTCTGTTTGTACTTTATATAATTTAAGTACAAAGATTGCATTTGACGAATTAGACGTATAGGTAGGACGTAATAGGTAACCTTCAAAATACTAACGCACTAAAAACTAATTGGAATCAGGTGTGGAGTTGGACTACGCTGTCCGACCAGCAAGCATGACTGAGCATTCCTGGTTCGATTTTCATATCAACCAACCTCAATTCGTGATTGATTAATAGCAACAGTCTCAGTCATTACTAGAAAAATATACTTCTGTACTCAAATACGTGTGCTATGTTTCACAATATCTACGCACAAGAACGTAACTATTTACGAGAAAAAAAAATATTTGGCACATGCCTATCTGTTGTTTGTTTTGATGCAACCATTAAGGTAAACAGATGAGATTCGCCGCAGCGCGCAGATACCCGCGCCCATTCCTCTGCTAGTATTAACACCGTGCACAAGTTGACAATGTATTCATTTGTTGCATCAGTTTTATTATTTATACTAGGTAAGTATTTTTATTTATTTTTTTAGATATTTCTGAGTATCGTATTACCCAGTAGGTAACTGTATTGTATAGAAGTCAGATATTCAAGCGCTCCATAAAAAAACTAATGGTGTCGATCCTGTTGTGCACAAACTAAACTTAATTTAGGCTATTGCTATCTTTTACTAAAAGGCAATGCGAGAAAAGAACGGCTATAGCTATGAACTGAGTTAGAGATGTCAAACTTTGTTTTTTTATAAGTATCGCATTACCCAGTAAATTGTAGAAGTAAGAAGCAAGCGCCACATGTAAAATACTGATACCTACATATTCTTTACCATACACCGAGCGCCGGGCGTGGGCTAAGTTCCCTGTCACGTTCTTAATTTTTTTGTTTATGTACTAAAATTAACTCTGTGCATGAATTTAGGCTGATTATCTCTGTAATACGGGTTGCCCTTTTGGGGTATTCCACATAACCTTAAAAAATAACCTGATTAAAACTCCTACACGCGTAAACTTTTCGGTCCCTACCATGACGTTTAACAAAACATTACCTACAAGGTTTTTTATGGGTATAATATTTCTTTTGATCAGGATTCGATTAAATACTCAGTTCATATTCAGATTACTGACAAGCAAGCAAGAATAGAACAAAACATACACACCCTAAGGCCCAGCGCACACTGCTGGAGGCGCAGCGGAGCGCATTTGAAGACAACAATTTAATATAAACCTTAACTACCTAGATATACGGTCGCGCGCATGCTCTTGTAGTAGCTTGAGGGCGCTCCGAGTACTGCGTGCGAATTTATTCATATATTGACCGTATATCAAGGTTGTTAAGGTTTATATTAAATTGTTGTCTTGAAATGCGCTCCGCTGCGCCTCCAGCGGTGTGCGCTGGGCCATAGACATCCCATAGACATAAAGGGTGTATCTTGACGAAGCCGAAAGGCACTAACTTGTTCTCTCCATTGTGCATTTTTTGTTTTAGACCATACCTGGGAACCTTCTAATTACGGAGATATTAGAGGTCAAAGTTCAAAATTTTTCACAAGTTTTTTTTATTTTAATACATGTTTTAATGTAAGATTTTTACTTTCAACACCTCTACGACCCCCGTACTATTCAATCCGTCCATTAGCACAATGTTTTAAGTGCGTTCCATTGAGTCCAAACAAAAAGTCTGATTTTTTACCCCAAAAAAGAAAAGTCATTTCCCAGTAAACATTTTTGCGTAGGGTTACTTAGTTTGATGTAAGTACAGTGTGCTTGGTTGACGGCTTAGTGAAGAGTCTTACTTTACACCCTGTATACTAGCCACGTTATTGATTTAGAGCAACATCAAAAAATAATTTTGGTTAAAACTTTCAAACAAAATTGTTGGGAAAAGTTTTTTGCAATTTGTGATTTTTTTAGTACTCTAAACCTGGGTTGGCCCTTTAGAATTTTTCGATCAGTGTTAGAAACAGGATAGTTTGACATTAAAAATGTTTTGTTTAAAATAGCCATTTTCTTGCTAACTGTACAGTTTTTCGAAAATATGTGAATAGGGATCGTAATTTCACGAAAAATTATGTATTTTTTCCTAAGACCATTTTCTTGAGCTGCAACTGTTAAGGTAGTTCCCTTTACTGCCCCGTTTACCGTATTCACCCTGTATACTACGACCTACCGCTCCTGGATAATAGAAGATGATGAAGAAGCGGTCTCATGCAAAATTTGTATCGGTTTTATCCTTTTTTATTTTATTTGCTTGTAAAATAAGTTGAAATAAAAACCTTCATATGAACGGGGACTATTACTACGAACGTTTATGTTCCCTTGAGAGGGAGAGATCAACTAATGGGATGTACTTAGATATTAAAGCTGCATCGATGCGTCGTAGAAACCACTCTTTGGAAATAACAAAATAATGTTCAGTGGTAAAACTATATTGATTCTCCAGTAGCACTGGTATACCGGGTGTAAAAAACCATTCCAGTCTTACTGGATGCAGCTAAATACCAGTATTTTACATGGAGCGACTGCCTATATGACCTCCACAACTCAGACAACCCAGTTAGTACCGGGTTATACGATACTCCTTAGTAAGACTAATTGTCAGACTTTTCGAGCTACTGACTACCTAACGACTGTCAAAGATCTACAAACGACAGCCGGGCCGGGGACCAACTGCTTTACGTGCTTTCCGAGGCACGGAGGAAACTCGGTATGTACTGGGTGGTCACCCGTCCACAGACCAACCTAGGCAAGCACGGCTTAACCTAAAGATCGACCCGAGTGGCTGTTATTACTTAGCCACGAGCTCCTCACGAGCTCCTCTTAATAAAACATATACCATCGATACAAAATAAGAAGATGAACAGGACAATTATATTAGATCTCGTATTTCCGAAGATAGAACACGATTGCCAAAGTGTATAAGGACTCTGATGAACGGGCAAAAACAATTTGATGCGTAGACGCAGATCGATGTAACAAGTGTTGTCGAAGCGAGCCCTTCGTTTATTCACCATAATTGTTGACTATTTTAATATTTTGCTGCGAAGTTCACATGCATACGGTCACATTTAAACGTTAAAGACGGGCCGAGTTAAACAGTTACTTCTAAGGATATTATTCCTCTTCACGCTGGGGGGTGGGGGGCACTTTCTAGTACCAAAAAAAGGTCCCGCACCTGTTTACCGAGTGAAAAATAATAATGTTTGATATACATGAAAAAACATATACATTTAACGGATGGTTTGCCTGATAACATAAGTCAAAACTATTTAAAATTACGACAACCATGAGGATTGCCCGATTTCAATTAGACTACGTTGTACCATCGTTTTTGTAATAAAACTACCTATATGTGTTTTACTCGACTCAGGCGAGGCCAACAAGTTTCGTTAGTATAACGGTCATATACCGTTAAGTTAACACACATTCACATCACATTAAGTTTTTCAATGTAACATAACATCACGCCTCTTATCCCCGAAGGATTAGGCAGAGGTCGTACCCATTAGTACACCCACATTTAGCCAGTTATGTTTAAGTCCCATGTATACCGGGCACAAATCAGGACTCCTACACTGAGAAATTCCTGATGGAAAAACCCATTAACACTTTCCCGATCCGGGAATCGAACCTAGGACCTCATGCTGAGCAGTCGCGCTTGCGACCAACGAGACAGTCAATCTTTTCAATATTTAATCTGTAATTTTGTATATTACAGTGGTGGAAGTCCAGTTCACTTATCAGCAGAAGACGAAGCTTAAATTGGCGCTACACGGCATTGTCTTCACAAACGTTAAACCTTTATTTGGTATGGTTTGTATTTGATTAAAAAATTGAATGAGATTTCAAATTACCATTACCATATTTTTAACCCCCGACCAAAAAAGAAGGGTGTTATAAGTTTGTAGTGCGTATCTATGTGTCTGTCTATGGCATCATAGCTGCTGAACGGATGTACCGATGATGTGTGAAAATTCGTTTGATGATGCCATCTAGCCGATTAAGGCCTCAGCAACTGCATTGGATGGCTTTCTAGTGTGGTTGTAGAGAGCTTTGGTGTGCTTCTCTTTCATGTGCTCTCAAGTGGCTAGCATATCCAACTTTGGCCGAAAAACTCCGAGCACAAAGCGAACATGTCATGTCCGCTTTGTGCTCGGAGTTTCAGAACACCATTGACAAAGTTGTAAGGTATAGCTGTAGGTGGCCTAGCTTTAAGGTCATCACGCTTTAAGTCTAGCTGCGACCTTCTTCTCTCTTCAAAGGCGTTGACCTGCCGATGCACACTACGTCTCCACTCGAGCGGATTTTGTGCCTGCTTTTCCCACACTAAGGGGTCAATTTCGCATCTTTTGAAGTGTCTATTCTGAACATCCTTGAAACGTAAAAACTGACCACCACGTTTCCGTTTTCCTTCCTTGGAGTTCAAAATAGAAGACGCGCTTCGCCAGTCTGTCTTCGTGCATCCTAAATACATGCCCACACCATCTTTTAAAAGGTGTCCTAAAAGAAAGTGTAAATGTTGACCAATGGTTCATGGGTCAATCGACTGTTGGTACACAGTTTCAGTTTCTTATTAGCGAAACCTATGGTTGTAACAAAATCTGCTCAACCGTTTGAAGACCATCATCACATATTTTCTAGTTGATGAAGAGATATAAAAAAATTCTATCATCACATATTTTCTAGTTGATGAAGAGATATAAAAAAATTCTACAGATCTGGCCGATTCTATAACAAAAGTATGATAACCTAGACCTGATGCGCTGGTATCCCCAGGATCATGCAGGATACCCAACCCGCCAGTAGAACTCCTCGACGGTGCGACATCTACCTTATGTTTGGGCTCAAACGATGCGTTTTGACGAGCATATGCTAATACAAGCTGGTTGGTTAGGGTCATAATCTACAGCAGTGTTTTTCAACCTTTTTCATGACACGACCCCCATAGAATGAAAAAATATTTGGCGACCCGCTTCGCTTTTTTTTCATGTATTTTATTATGTTACAAATACTAAATCGAAACAAAATTGTATGTATATAAATGTTTTTAGCAAAAACGGATCCACGATGGGAGAAATTAGTTAATGACAAACAAGCGAAACCTCATTAAGATGGCTGAGTAGGAGTATTAATAGGTTTTTTTTTGTTAATTTGTATGAACATACAAATGTTTATATCCTTTATTTAACATTTTCATATTAAATCTATTTTTCTAGGCTTTATTGTTTTGTTTATTGAGGTAGTTTTCGCGACCTCTTGCGACCCCCAGGTTGAAAAACACTGATCTACAGGTTACTGTGTTGTAAATATTTTTATAAATTATTTTAATTATTAATTATTGAAGTTCAATACTTTGTACAAAATTAAAGTAATAAATAATTATAATAATACCAGTATACTATATATATTACTGTCCCACTGCTGGGCAAAGGCCTCTTCTCAACAGAGAAGGCACGAGCATTGATCACCACGCTTGCTCAAGACGGGTTGCGATTTCGGACTTATATTAATTACAAGTCCAGGTTTCCTCACGATGTTTTTCCTTCACCGATGTCTGTGATGTCCAAGATAAATTTAGAAAGTACATATGAATTGAAAAAGTTTTTCTTAAAATTTTCAATTTAATTTTTTCTTATAAATTCACCCTGTCTTTCTGTCTGTCTGCCCGTATGTCACAGCCATACCTATTACTCCGAGACAAGAAAAAAAATAGGTTTGTATGACGTAAAAAAAAACTTCCAACGAAAACTGGTTTGAATAAGATTTCATGAGATATTATAGGACTTTTTCATACTGCAGCAGTAACTTTGTTTTTCATTATTATACTATAGAAAACGAAATAAGTTTTGCTGTTGCATGTAAATTTACATACTAATGAGCGTTAAAAATATTGTAATTAAATTGTTTGGTACTACGAAAACCTGTGTGTGCGAGTCCGACTTGCACTTGGCCAGTTTTTTTTCTTATTTTTTTCTACTTGTGTTTCATTTTGGCCACAGTTGACTAAATACTAAGTCAAACGAGGATCCCTTTAGAGGATTCCTTTAGTTAGGAGTGATTGTTTTTTCTTTAATCTGGGCACAGATCTGGGCAAATAGACAAGGCCCTAAGATCTAAAATATTGTATTATTATTTAAATTGTGTTTATAAACAGGATATCATAAATAAACATTGTTATTTGTGACATAATTTGATTTAAGGCGACTACAGGAGCTAAATTAGCAACTCTATTTGTGGTGGTTCAAACTTCGTTTGAAATCCTGTTAGAATAAAGTTCTAATCAGCTTTCACTACAAAGTGGTTGTTACGTCAGTCACTGCGGGCCGAATAGTGCGAAATTAGTGGTTTTTTTGCGATTTACAAAAAAATCTATTGATCGGACTAAAAAAATAAAACACTATGATGCTATTAAGTTGCTTGTAGAATTATTTGCCAAAAAATCAGGATGATCGCATGTATTTTAGTATGGTTTTTACTCGTTAAAATATTTTTTAGAGATAAGTTCGTGTTTTTTTTATCGAGTAAAATTAATTGTAGGTATTATGTTTTCAAAACACTATCGTACTAGCATACAATATCCTGAAGAATATCATATATTTTTCTGGTTTTGTTTATTGCAGTGAATCATATATGCATTTTTGCATTATAAAACTCGCGTTTAGCTCCTGTAGTCCCAAAACAAATTAACATTTATTTCTGTTCTAAATTCAAAATTAATATTAGGCTATTTTGTAGCTTTTTACCTTTGCTGCTCCTTTAACCTGGAAAGGCAAAGGCTGGGAAAAAACAGCTAAATAAATGATAAGTAGTTTCGTAACAATTTATGACAGAAATACTCTTCACTGCGTTCTATTATTTTATTTCTTCGTAAGTGTATTAAAAAAGGTTGTCTAATTCACCTGTTTCCTACTTGTGAGTCTTGTAGCATAATTATCTTAAATTTCCAATATCAGCTTGATATACGTCCTATATAATGCAGGTCTAAACACGCTTCCCTTACAGTAAAGGCGTGTGAACATTCCTGTACATATTGCATTTTAACGATTTTACCTTATTTTTATAAATATAAATGATTTAGAGTGGGAGCGCAGGGAGCCTATTTTTTTTAAAAAGCCACTGTAAATGTAAATTTCTCCTGTATCGTGAGTGCGTTTACAAATTTTTAAAATACTATCTGATAGATAACATATCTTATATTTTCAGATTATGTCCATTACGAATATTACTTTGGCGATTGTATGGAAAGCAAACTAAATAACTTATTATTTAAAAATACTTTCACATACAAACAGATTTCGAATAAGGCTGTGATAGAGGTAAATAAACCTTTGCTTTGTTATGCTCTATCCTCGTAACCATTATCCTGCCCTATCCTAATTTATTTGGGGTCGGCGCAGCATGCCTTATATCCTTCTCTATTACTCGTCATCTCATCAGACACCTCCTTTCTAGCCATTTAATCCTTTACACAGTCCATCCACATTCATACTTAAGAAAAAAAAAAAAAAACCCTTCTAAAAAGCCCTTCTAACCCTAAAATTAGCAACTCTATTTGTGGTGGTGTCTAAATTGTGTTTATAAACATAAAATCATAAATAAACATTGTTATTTGTGACATAATTTGATTTAAGGCGACTACAGGAGCTAAATTAGCAACTCTATTTGTGGTGGTTCAAACTTCGTTTGGAATACTGTTAGAATAAAGTTCTAATCAGCTTGCACTACAAAGCGGTTGTTACGTCAGTCACTACAAAAAAAAAAAACAAGAATATTTATTACTTCTCAAACATAGTGTCATACATAAATTGAGGCAGCCCACACACTGCGGCCGAATAGTGCGAAATGAGTGGTTTTTTGCGATTTACAAAAAATCTATTGATTGGACTAAAAAAGTAAAACACATAAGACCTGCTTTATGGTAAGTTCAGTTATTATGCAAAGTTTCATGATCTAATTTTAAGTACTTTTTTAATACTAGCGGTTTATTGTTCGATTTGGAGGTAACTAAAGTTTTATTTTTTTTGGAAAAAGTTTATGGAATCGTGTTTTCGTCACACATAGTACTTAGCATTAATCCTCAACTTTACCATATATTTATTTCAAAATGAATGCTGCAGTATTTAAGGCGTAACGAAGGATCATGCTAAGCCATTTGAGGGGGTATAGGCCCTTAAAACTTTACATTTTCCTCATTTCTCCGCATCACATGTGGCCATACCAAACCAACCGATTGTGCTCGATCCTACGCCAAGTCATAAGTTTATTCATTATATTATTGATTACATAGACAGGCTGGAAGTCTCTGAGCAAGTTACGAACCTTTCAAAGCCTTTTCAAAGAATTATTTAGGTATTGTTACACTTGATTGATGGAGGTCAAAAAGATTTTGTGGATTAAGATTGTGTGATTATATGAAATATGTGATATCGGAACGTAACAGTTAGTCTATGCTTTGTAATTGTCTATTATCCTTTCATTTGCTGTCTCGCTCTCTCACACCCAATCAGCCATATTGTAAACGGTGTATAAAATTCTCTTGAGAAATAAATACGATTTTAATTAATAAAAGTGTTTATATCAGTACACAACAGTTTGGCGAAAGGAGGTAATGATGCCGTTTCGTCTGACAGGGAGAATGGAAAAAGAAGACGCCGACCCCAAGTAGGGATAGGTGTGTGGTAGGGTGTGTGTAGGGATAGGTGTAATTGAGTAGACGAAGTTGATGTATAACAACATAGGCTACTTACACATACAGACATAGGCATAAGACCCACACTACACCTCCCACATAATAATATATATATACAAATTGACTGACTTTTGTATCACTTTCCAAAAAAAAATGGGTATAATAGGTGAACGGAGTATAAGCAAATGGCATACTTAGTTTTTTTTTTTTCGAAAAACAAAAATTCAAAAAAAAACGAAATTCAAATCATAGGTACGCGTGTTGCGTATGATTTGAAATTCAATTTTTTTTTTTTTTATTTCCCTTTCTTTGTTCTATTATGAAAATTTTACTTGAAATTTGTAACGTTTTTTGATGATAGATAAATTTTTTTCTAAGCTGTGGTAAAAAGAAAAAAAAAACTAGGTAGCTTCTACTCCGTTCACCTAATAAACCCTTTTTTTTTTTGAAAGTGATAAAAAAGTCATCCGGTATATTAATAAAAAAAAATCTTACATTTAAAAATGGTTTTTTTTTATTCACTCACTCTAAATGATTCTAGGTATACAGATACAATATAAAAATTATCTACTAGGTACAATATAACTTAGTTCTATTCTTATGCACTATATCAATTATACCTTTTCTTATTATTTCTACGTTTGGTGCTAAATCCCTTACAACTACATAGGGTCCAGAATAAATGGGACTGTACTTGTTTCCAGTTTCTATTTTTAAAAGGATTTGATCGTTTGGTTTGTAAATGAGGTCTCTTATTGGAATCATACTGTTGCTTGCGCGTGGTTTTTTTTTTTTGTTATCAAGTTATTTCATGCTTCAGACTGTGACGCTAACATTATTTCTTTCTGTTAACTCTGTACGAGTAATTCCAATGACATGTCACTTATTTTAATTTTTATAAATTTATAATTGTAACTAACCATTTTACTTTACTGGGCGTGCCCATGTGACGGCAAAATGTGGAGAACCTTATTATAATAAGAACATCTATGTACCCATGTTTGCAAAGTAATAAATGATTTGATTTGATTTGTGACACCTGTAATCTATATTTCAACTCAAGCGGGTAACTCTCATGATTATAGAGTGGTTCAATTGACTTTGATAAATTATTAGGCAAATTACATTTTTTTCCCATATACCAATTCAAATGGAGTATGATTTGTTAGCACGGAAGTGTTATAATGGGATAAGGGCAAGAATTTGATGGTGATGACACTACTTGTGACTACATCTGAGAAATGATGATCGGAAGTGCCCAAAACTTATGATGGCTTGTGCACTAAATCCGAATTTAGAACATTTGCTGTTTGCTTCTGACATTTGTAACTGTAACTTCTCAGTATCTGATCCGTTGCAGTTCGCTGATCTGGTTCTCGGAGCCACAACATCTTCACGTGATCTATTGTGTGTGTAGACCTTATTTTTAACACGTTCATTGCTAAGTCAAAATGCTGAACTTACCTAACCTAGATGACGAAAATAAAAATTCGTTGAATGTCCTGCCTAGTGGCCAAAACAAATACCAGAACCCTAATACGCTACGGCCGCTATTTTATGGCTGGTACATAATTGTTAGATGTGTAAGGTACCTTCAAATGACGTCGCGTGATGTGGCAATTAATGTGTTAAACGCGAAAGTTTCAATAAACTAATCATTCAAACTCATTCTATCATTTCAGGGTTATATCAATGGAACAGGATGGAGACCAACACCGACCTGTGTGTATATATTTTCAAGGTCTACCGTCACCGACTTGGTTAAGTATAATTCGCACACATTCAATGTATGCTTCGTTAGAATCATATATAAACATCACATCAAGGATTATATTACTATGTACTATGAATGGTACATACCGGTGGAAATGAAGGATGGCATTGTGTGGGACCTATATTTCTATGGCTCTGATAAAAAGAAGAAGAACTAGTTACGTCTGTTTACAGTTATATAAAAAATAACTGGCTTTTTATATAGATCGGAAAAATTTACTAAAGCGTTTCTTGTTTTTATAATTCCTTAATTTTTAGGAACATTCTTTGAAATGTGCATGTTAAGACAAATAAGATCATAGTTTTAATATGATTTTCCTGCGAGATAGTACCTACCATAAAGTGAGAGAAATATGTACAGTCGTGGTCTTTTCCGCCTGAGCAGTTAAAAACTTTTTCGCTTAAATCATGCGGAGGCGCCGGCGCCGAGTCACGCCCCTTTAAAGTTTAGGCCAATTAGGAAAGCGTCAACTTTGGCGCGCAAAATGTCTTCGATAGTACATGAAATGCTTTCTATATTTTCCAATGCCGTTAACTTTGAACCCTGTGATTCCTGAGAATAAATTATTAATTATCGAAATAAACTCATTTCCTATGAGGGTTCCGTATTTTTTTCTTCTCTACTTGATTGATAGCGACTGTACAAAACTGCGACCTAACAGCCCGTTTACACATAGTCTCCGTATTTACGGTATCCGTTTTAACGGGTACGACAAAAAAATATGCTTTGTTCACTCACACATAGGCATCGTATAACGTTCAACGTATCCGTCATTACTGGATACGATGTCCACAAGCAAATTCGCACTTTCGCAGTATACCACCGCTACTCTACCAGGATGGACGTTGTCATGTTGTATTGGTACTATCGCCGGAGAAGGAAGAATCGTCGTTATTGGCAGCATCCACTCTTGGAGCAAAGACATAGAGAAGGCGCTTACAGTTTATTCATGAGTCAGTTGCGAGGAGACGACTCAAAATTTTTTAATTACTCTCGGATGTGGATGTCTACTTTTGATCATCTTCTTAAACTACTGGAAAGGAGATAAGATCTCACTTTTCAAGTGAGCTGTTATTTACCGAGACGTATTTTTTACGCCGACCCGATATCTAGTTGCTAATTGTTGATCGAAGGTGCGCGTACTAACTTGTTTGTATAGCTGCATCGCCCGCCGCCCCGCTATCCAGTCCCCTTCACCCCATGCACAGGTTGTACGGATACATAACGGATACGTACTCCGTTCATCCAGTATTCGATGACAAAACGGAATGTCATAATTTAACGCACCGATATTTTTTACTGTAAGTATACTGAATACTGTATCATATGTGAACTCACTCATACAACTCCATACGCCATCGATGAAAATAACGTATCCGAAAAAACGGACCAGTAAAACGGAGACCATGTGTGTGAACGGGCTGTAATTTGACTGACAGGAATACTGTGACCTTACACAAATGATACTTAAATACTCGTTGCACCTTGGGTTCCGAAACATAAAAGAGTAAACATGCCATGTATGTCAACGGATTGGAGTTGGTGGTCTTTAATAATGTAATGAACCTCTTATTCTAAATTACCTCTAGTAATTTAGAAAAAACAGCTTCGTTAAATTGTTCGTATGAGAACAAACAACAATTTGTCACTATTAACAGAACTGGCAATTGGAAAAAACAATTCAAAACAAAACAATAATAAAAAAATTGGATGGGGCTGAGTCGGTCCACATGGCCGTTGGTTTTAACGTGAAACGTCTACATCAGCGAGTCGCTTTTAGTATTAAAGATTGAAAGAAAACCAATAAGTGTTAATTTTTAACACTTATTGGATATATTTTTATTTAACGCCTAATGTTATTTTTTTTTAATCGATTGGTCTAAACGAACTCTGTAAATACAAGAATCACCACGAATCACAGTGAGTTATACTGAATAGAATCCAGCGAGAGCGCATTGCTCCTCCCCCGCCGCCCCGCCCGGCCCTAATGCAAACTAAAGGTCTTAGCAGCGAGCTTACGAATGACACTAAATTCATGTTTCTAAAATGAATATAGTTTTGTAGTTATTAATTTCAGACGGTATAACCCAATTCGTTACGCCAATTCGTTACGGTCGGATTCCTGACATGGTACCCCGTGTATGGTACTGATTATAAATACGTTTCACATCAAAAAGAACGTTTACGCCTACTCAAAAGCAGCGACACGGCAATAAACAGATTTCCTAGAAAATAGGTCGCTTCATTTTGTCCAAACAGCTGAAAAATTATGAATTACAGAAGCTACATATGTCGGCGCCATTGATTGGGGTTAACACGTCAACTTCACATAATGAGGCCAAGGGCGCGTCGCGGTTGACTTCAACAGCAAACATCAAAGGCCAAGCTCTCGACTAGTGCAGAAGGGCCCTTAGTAGCTAACGAACGACTGGATAAAACCCCGCCACTTGTACTAGTTAGCGAATGAACGAAAGCTCATTGGACTAGTAATTATGTTGACATTTTCAAGTGTGTCTTAGCACATTTACTATGTTGTCTCGACTGCGACGGGGAATTTAACCTGCTATTTGGATAGTCAATTGTCAAACTACATTGGGTGGAACAATTTGTTCTTTGTGACAACTGCTCTTTGTTCTTTCTTTGTTCTTTGTGACTGATTTGTCGTTCCCTCACTGCTGAGGATCGCGACGACACAATTATGACGATTCTAAAAGTCAAGCAGTCTCTCGCAGTGTGAACCGCGCGGTACAGGCTGCCTCCAACCAATCACCTTCTTGATCGCGTTTGACTATCTTGCCGGTGCTCTGCCTTGCGTGAGTTTACCGTCTACCCGGCCCAGTACCATTAACTTTTCCAGACAATGCCTAGGAGCCTGCCTTAAGGTTGAGCTGAGAGCACGCTCAACGGTTTGTGCCAACTACTTCTACTCAATAAACAAAAGACTACAAACAGACGACTTTTACTAGGAACGAACTAGGAAGGGCTCCAGCCCATGTCGTAACTTTCCCATTTCGACAACTAAACAAACGAGCATCGCAAAAGTCCCATTTCGTAACTATTTTGATCTTCATACATTGAATCCCATTTGGTAAACTTTTTGTTCGGCAAGTACAGTTAGCACTCAGGAGAACTACTAAGAAAATCACAATTACTGGAAGTATAGGAGAGCAAGCTCACGACAAAAGTAATTTTTACACGAAAAATAACTATTCCGAATACAAACACTGCAATTTAAAGTTACCGCGCAACTCATTTCAACATGGTGGAAAACGGACCCGAAAACACGAAAACTCACGTTTGTTGACCCCCCCGGTAACTGCACTGCCCCTTATGAACTCAATTAATACTTTAATTCGCAGACATTAGTAACCCCAGTTCACACATTCATTGCTACAGGGGTATATACATTGTATATAAGAATGAGTACCTACGTTGGGCCCTCGGTGTATCTAACTTACATTAGTTTGCTCGCAAAATGACCACGCCTAGAGATCTAGGCGCGGTACAGTATCAGGAACGCTCAACGAAGATTCGTGAGCGTTTCTGGGACTGTAGAATGGGTAATGAAGCTGATTGTTATTTTCTTACAGTACCGAACATTTTTATTATTTTTCTAAGCAGAAGTAAGTAGGTACCTTTCAGAGAAATTGAAACATCTCACAAACACTTTTCAAAATATGCGTGTTACAACTCTTCTTTTTTGCAAAAATAATTAAAGGAAAACCTGCTTACTATTCCAAAACCCAACTGTTGAGAACAGGATAGATTAAAACCACAAGTTCAGCCTTTTCTTTATATTGTAACAGCTACCAAAGCACATATTTTTCTCACACTGACATAGTAAAACAAAACCAAAATTGACAAGTAAAAAAGAAATATAAATTAAAAAGTTTGGTAGCTGGTCGCCAACATGGCCCCCGACGGTGTGAAGCACCAATTTACTGGCCGGCGACCAGCAATACCACCTTTCGAGTGGGTCGTCGCAGCACGCCCCCCTTCGTAGTGACGTCCACAACTCTGACGATGCCGTCTTTCCCCGGGTGCACTGCCGTGTTTCGCCCTCGAGGCCATTGGTTCCTGGGTAGCGTGCCATCTGCGATGAAGACTAGATCGCCCACCCTTAATGGACGAGCCTCCTGCAACCGCCTCCTAGGTGTGAGCGTGGGCAGGTACTCGAGCACGAAGCGCTGCCAGAAGTGGTCTGCCAGCCTCTGCGCTTTCCTCCAGTCAGCACGTCGAAGCAAGTTGGCGTCGTCAAAGACATTAATATCAGGCTCGCTGCTTGGGCTTCCGATCAAAAAAATGAATGGAGTTAGGGCGTTCTCTGCGTCCGCATCCACCGAGACGTGCGTCAGTGGTCTTAAATGGTACACTCGGCCTCTAAGAGCAGGGTGTTTAACACATCTTCCTTGGGAGTCCGCTGCTTCAGTGTGACGGCGATAGCATTTTTCACCGAGCAGACTAACCGCTCCCAACAGCCCCCCATAAAGGGTGCGGATGGGGGGATGAATCGCCATTCGATTCTTCTATTGGCGCAGAAGTTGAACAGCTCTGGCAGCATTTTTGCTGCGCCAACGAATGACGTTCCTTTGTCGGAGTATATCATTGTCGGGCATCCTCTTCTCGAAATGAACCGCCTGATTGTCATCAGGGCGGAGTCCGACGATAGTGTCTCCACAACCTCTAAGTGGACAGCTCGCACCGTTAAGCATGTAAAAAGGGCAATCCATCTCTTGGCGGTGCGTCTGCCAATAGCGACGTTCAGAGGGCCAAAATAATCCAGCCCTACGTATGTGAAGGGGCGCTGATGATGAGCCAATCTGGCTTTTGGCAAGTCTCCCTCTGGTGGTGATTCCGGCTTAGCCTTCCGGTTGCGGCAAAACTGGCATCTCTGCGAAGTTCCTCTGACAGCTGGTCTCAGGCTTAGAATGTAGAACCTCTGGCGCAGTTCATTAACCACTAGCTCGTTATGTCCGTGGGCGTATCTGGCGTGATAGGAGTGTATCATTAGCTTGACGATAAGATGTCGGCCGTCCAGGACAATCGGGCGTGACTCTACATACTCTGCGGCGGCAGTGCGGCCAGAAAGACGAAGGAGCCCGTCTTCACCGAACAAAAGCGATAGGTTCCGAAGCCTACTATCACTCGAAACGGGACGTGCTGTCAGAACGTGCATCAAATCTTTGGGAAAGGAATCTATTTGGACTTTACGAAATAAATGAACCTCCGCCACGTTGAGGTCTTCGACGGAAAGGGTAAAAAGGTTACGAGCATCTCGAAGTGCGTTTTGAGAGAATTTGGAATTTGGGCGCAAAATTGATCGAAACTTGTCAATATACTGATGGGTTCGCGCTGTGGCGCGAAGAAACCGGGTCCAACTGCTAAAACGTTGGTGATCCGCTACTACCGGTGAAGGTAGCTGTCGCGGTGAAGCAAATAACAGTCCCACCGATTCCGAAGCTCGTTTAAGTTCTTCGGTTACCGGAGGGATGGCACACGTCGGTTCACATTGCCAGTCAGAGGGTGGAGACAAAAGAAATGTGGGTCCTGTGAACCAACGTGATGAAGTCGAAAAATTGTGAGTGTCTCGCGTAGCGTCGTCCGCGACATTTAAAGCCGTGGGGACGTATCTCCAGCTGTGGATGTTTGTCGTTTCAGTTATCTCTCCCAACCGGAACGAAACAAAGGCCTTAAATGTACAAACGTCGCTACGAAGCCACTTTAGAACGGTTAGAGAATCCGTCCAAAAATAAACTTGATTTGGTGTTCGTCTGTGAGCTTCAGTGATGTACACGCTGAAACGCGAAGCGATCAGGGCAGCCTGGAGCTCCAATCTTGGGATTGAAACGGGTTTCAAGGGTGCCAGCCTACCCTTTCCTCCTACGAGGGATAAGCTTACGTTGTCAGCGTCGTCTGTGAAGCGCCAGTAAGCCACACAGGCGTACGCGCGTTCACTAGCGTCGGCAAAAACATGAAGTTGGGCATTCTTAATCCGCCCGGTGTCGCGAAAGTAGCATCGGGGAACGGAACTGTTGCTTAATTTTTGAATTTCAAGCAACCAACTTTTCCAGTCTTCAATCAGATCAACCGGCAGTGTATGATCCCAGTCGATGCCGAACTTCCAAGTTTTCTGGAATAGTGCGCGGCCTTTCATGATAACGGGAGTTAAAAAACCTAAGGGATCGTAGATAGACATCAGTAGGGACAAGGCTGAACGTTTTGTATACTTAGTAGGGGCCTTTGGAAGATTCTTGACGAAACAAAGACTGTCCTCACTGGTGTTCCACGTAAGACCTAATACCCGAATTTGTGAGGGAGACGTTGGACCTAAGCTCACCTCAGTAGTAGAGTCTGTTGCATGTAAGTCTGCAGGGATTAACGCTAGGGCTTCCTGTAGTTCGAAACCCAAGAACACATCTCGAAGCAAGCCGCTTTATGTATGGACCATATTTCAAATGCTCGCTGAGCCGCCTCGCTGACGCTGTCAAAACTCCCTAAGAAGTCGTCCATGTAATGGTCCTCGACGATAGACCGTACGGCGTCCGGGTATCGTGACTGAAATTTACTAGCATTTTTATTTTTCACCCAAAGCGCGGTACACGGGCTAGATGCTGCGCCAAATATCATCGAGGACATACGGAATTCCTGAAGCGGCAAACCGGGGTTATCTCTCCATAAAAAACGTTGGGGGTCCCTTTCCTCCGGTCTAATTTTAATTTGTGGGAACATCTCCCTGATATCTCCCGTCAAGGCAACCGGGCCTTCCCTAAACCTCATCACGATGCTAAGAAGCGGCTGCAATAGATCCGGTCCAGTCAGCAGGAGCGAATTGAGGCTGACACCTGCACACTTCGCTGCTGCATCGTGGACAACGCGCAGCTTCTTCTTATATGGGTGGGTAACTCCAAAATGTGGAAGATACCAAGAGACCTGGCCGGACGGTGGACCCGAACATAATTCAGCGTAACCTTTGCTAATCATTTCTTGAATATTTTGCTTGTAGGCATCGGCATAAGCACTATCCTTAGCCATTTTACGCTCGAGGCTACCAAATCTAGATAAGGCTAGATCGCGGCTTTTAGGGACGGTAGAGATATTATCGCGCCATAATAGGCCCGCTTCGTACCTGCCAGAATTTAAGCGCTTGGTAGTCTCCTCTAGAATGTTTAAAGCACGTTGTTCGTTGGCTTCGCATCATCATAACAGACGACGTCCACTAGATCTGATAAATAATCGTACCTGGCTACATCGTCTAAACGTGCTGCCTGCCTTTTGATGCCCAAGTCGGGAATTGTGCGTGCTCTGATGTCAAAACTGTCCGTACCATATCGACCTTTTACTAAGATATTAACATACCTCACGTCGGCTTGCGTACTCAATCCACTAATGCAGTCAATATTCAGCCTACACATAGGGCCATCAGCTCCCACTGAGTCCGCCACAGATTGATCCAATAAAGTCACGGAACTCCCGTCGTCAAGGGTCCAGAAATAGTGACTGCTACAACCTTTAGGAGTGGCTTAAGGCAGGAAGAGTTCAGTGGAGAAGAGTTGTGAGCCACGGTGACTGATCGCTGCTCTTCCTTCGACGTGCTTGGTTTCATGGGGTCGAGGATTTCCGCGGTCGAGTGTATCTCGACATGGGCTGTCGTCACAGGTTGGGGTCTATGCAAGAGGGTGTGGTGCCGACTCTCGACCGGGCAGCCTTCGAACTCACACTTCTTCTTGCAGTGGCGATATTGGTGTGAACCTTTTTTAAGACATCTACGGCATACCTTGTTCTCCATCACCCATTGCCACCGATCGTCCAGAGGCAGAGACTTAAAACCTTCGCAATCGCTAACCTCGTGCTTACCGTCATGACAGTATTGGCATGAATAAAAACTTTTCGGCTTTGACGTAACGTTTGACACTGTCGCAATTGCGTAAGTTTTGTCTCTGGTGGTTTTGATGGGATGACATTGACTTTTGACAGAATTCGGCTCTGACACTATGACATCAAATTTAATTTGTAATTTTGCCTCAATTTCGAAAATCGGCCAAAATTTCCAATTTAAACTTACCGGAGCCAACTCTCGATGATGCAAAATCTCTCATTTAGATCTAAGGAGTGGGGGTCAACTTGCCTGATGAAGATGATGTTGAGAAGGTCCGGTGAAGCAAGGTGCTCGGGCAATCCAGCAAGCGGATGATTTCGACACAATTACGGATGCGACAGGCAAAGATGTTCAGCTCTCGCGCAGACTCGTACAAACTTATTTTAGGGAGTGTTTTTACCGCAGAGATCTGGTGTAGTACGATGACTTCCGGCTGAGCGAACCTGGTTTCGAGCGCTTGAACAATCTGCTCCGGGTCGTCAGCTGCTATTCATCTGATGGAGACTACCTCTTTAGCAGCACCGTGCAGCGCCGCGCCAAGTCGTGTGATATTGTCGCTAGGAGAAAAGTGCGTCTTGGATTGTTCATAGGACTTCTTCAAGTGAAAGCAATCCGAGACGTGACCATCAAACTTAGTTATATCACAAACCTTTGTTGTCTTCTTCCCTGTGCCTCTAATTGCGTCGGCCAGCTGAATAAATGATGTACGTAGATCTGGGCAACGATTTTTATTTTTGTAGCAACAATTTTCATCATTAGAGAGTGTGCCTAAACCTAGTGCATGTTGTGTATGTTCAGCTGGCTCAACAGATGAGTACGCGCCCACAGGGAGCGTACAGACACAGGGAGACGGGTGCGTCAGCGTGCTGGCTGGGGCCGGATGCATTTGCGGGTGAGCAGGACCCTGGCGCGGTGGCGCGCAGATGATTACAGGGCGTGCCCCGCGGGTACGGTCCAGTACATCAAGGGGAGGATGTGTCACTGGACCATCTCCGTAGGCTGTGGCGGGCGACGAACGCGGCCGGTGCTGCGGTACAACGTTAGAAAACCTCGGCTTGTTTGCCCCCCTGTCAACAAATGAATGCGCTTTGTTATCTCGCTTAGGAAACATAGTACATGATTCAGCTAACCAGTCTTCGACTCTGTGCTGTGGTCTGGTGCAGTGGGAGTTATCGGAATGGCGGGATCCTGCACTTATAGAGTTGGCCTGGATAACGGCTAGCTTCGCCTGCAATTCCAACTCTGCAACGGCGGTTTCACGTTCCGCTTGGATGCGATCACGCTCGACTTGAACGTTCGCGAGCCGACGAGCGTGCTCCGCCTTTTCAGTCAGGATTTGTGCTTTTAATGTGCTGTTAGAATGGCCTGATCGTGCACTTTGAGGTACGATGCTTGAAGAGGTCCTGCTGGCGGGTGGTAAGGTCTCATTAGGGTTGGCACAGGGCGGCGCCGGCGCGATGGCACCGAATGTGGAGGCACCGCCCTCCTGAGAAGTACCTGTTGGAACGATACCTGCTGTACCAGTCTCCGCCATTGCTGCATTTGTCTGCGATCTTGTGGTGGGCATTTAACCGTTCACTTCTTACACCAATGTTGAGAACAGGATAGATTAAAACCACAAGTTCAGCCTTTTCTTTATATTGTAACAGCTACCAAAGCACATATTTTTCTCACACTGACATAGTAAAACAAAACCAAAATTGACAAGTAAAACAGAAATATAAATTAAAAAGTTTGGTAGCTGGTCGCCAACACCAACGGAGTACAATCACAAACAAAACCACTTATGAAAAAAAAAACATTTCTACAAATTCAACTCTAAGTATAGCAAGCAACAACAATGTTGATACCAAAATTCATTTGAAACAATAATTTGGAGTGCATCACGGCGGATAGCGAACTTGTTTATGAGTTTAGTTAGATGACCTCGGTTCTTCGTGATCACGTACCCCAGGGCTGACATAAAATTCTAAATGTGCCTCGTAAAGTTTACGTTAATAACATTGTCTTCAAGTTCTGAGTGACTCGACACTCAGATAATATAGGGTGTGTAGTACTGATGCAGAGATATGACACAGATTGTGACTGTATCGAAGTCTTTTCTGCATTTTTTTAACTCGGGACTTACCGATAATTCTTCAAGTACCTATGGCTCAAAAACACTTTAGGCAAAGAGTTGAAGTGATTAAAAAATGTGGAATATATTGACAGTTGATTGCTTTGATTGTGGTGACGGATGCGCGATATGTAAGAAGCATCTGTTACTATAAGCAAACTAAATTAAACAATTTCATATCCAACAACTTGGTTTCCTATCACTGACTGTTGAACATGAATAAAAAAAACAATAAATTAGGTAGGTACTAACATTGGCACAGGCTAACATTATTATTTACGTACATAAAGTTCACAGCGAACTCTTGTTAAAATTTCCAATTAACTGATATCCAGAGGAACTCAATAATAGTTCAAATAACAAAGATATGAAGCGATAAAGTTTGAATTCTATCTCATTTAATAAACGCGTATTAATGAGTAGGAAACTGGGAACTTCGCGAGTTGAATCGAAGATCGGTAGCTCTTTGACACAGTGATAATATTTATATTATTGAACGAGTAGAATTCACCTCATTCAAACTTATTAAAATTTAAAGGGATGAATTTAATTGCACTTTAAAATAATAATACACCTATAATTTAATAATATCACTTTAGTAAACATCAACCAAATTTACTAAATTAATATATACTACCTATAAAGTAATAATTTCATATTTAAAATACCTACTAAAATAATGGTTTGCACTTTACCTGTATCGAAAACCAACTCCGATACCAGTTACTTAGTATCGTTTCGCAAGAGGAGGGGAACGGGAGGGGGAAATGGACGGGGGCTGGTACCATAGCTCACACCTAGCACTGTAACCTACCCTCAAAACACTTTACAATCGCCTAAAAAGCATAGTCGAAGGCGTAGTTGACGGAAACCCGTTACACAGGGCTCCTATTTATATATTTATGTCTCTTTAGGTTTCAAATACCTAACGGTAACCTAAAAGTCGGGGTGCCCCAACTCCCCAAGTCCAGAGCTCGCTTCGCTCGCTCTTGCATCCTAAGTTCTGCTAGTAACATTGCCATCGATTATTTTTATAGTTTATTCAATTAGTTTTATAGCTAAGAATAGTATAATAATTAATAGTGGAAACCATTATTTTTATAGTTCATTCAATTAATTTTAGTTTTAAGTTAAACATTTTAAAGTCTGAAACATTATTTTTAAAGTGCGTTTAGACAACACTATTTTTAGTATATGCGAAACCTGAATATAGTTTGTTCAGAATAAGCAACTGAATCGATTCCAATATTTTTCACACCAGTTTTTTTTATATGTATGTCGGGTTTGTCAGGATTTATTTCGCTAGGGTCGAGCATTTTGTGGGCAGAAGACGTGTTTCGTGCTATGAAAACACACTGGATGCGATACACTATTTTATTTCACATTGCAACACACACAAACTCTACATTAGACTCTACATTAGACTCTACATTAGACTCTACATTAGACTCTACATTAGACTCTACATTAGACTCTACATTAAACTCTACATTAGACTCTACATTAGACTCTACATTAGACTCTACATTAGACTCTACATTAGACTCTACATTAGACTCTACATTAAACTCTACATTAGACTCTACATTAGACTCTACATTAGACTCTACATTAGACTCTACATTAGACTCTACATTAGACTCTACATTAGACTCTATAGATTAACGTTTTCAGTCACCAGATAAACTAACTAAAACATTATTCAAGCAATAACCAAAAATTATAACAACAGAATGCATCACTCAATATGGAATCACTCATGTGAACCCATCGTCAGAAGCTAACCATCTCAGCCGCGTAAGTGCTACTCCTACACAACTTACATGCTCCGGCGCTTCTGATGCGGCCACAACAATACCCAGTCCATCGGGTATGCCTTCAGTCCATCGAAAGCATTGTACTTGTAAACAGTGAATCCATTAGAATCAAAACAATTATAATCATCATGGTAACGTACACAACCAACTTGAAATAGTGGCATTATCATCATCGTCACATACAATATCTAATTCAGAGGGAACCTGTTGTTCAGGGATTTTTCTGATCCTATCATGTGGGTATTTGTAAGCGTAAGAGACTTTAGCACATACCTATCTCCATCTAAAACCTCTATGTATAACATTAAATGGTCCTTTGAACTTTGGATCTAGTTGATTTCTCTCCTCATTTTCTATTAAAAGATAATCACCTACAACGCATCCTTGAATCTTAGCCTTTGTACTGTCAAACCGATTTTAGTAATAATTGGAACTTTCAACTATATTCCGCGATGCATGCTCTCTCATTGCAAAAGGTCCGATCAACATTGGAAAAGGTCCGATCTACAACTTACAACACAGTAATTCTAACAATTCTGTTACTCTTTACCATAATTCTTAGGCAATGCAAACTCAACTCATGAAACTTTCATTGTTGCTTGTATTGTGTCTTTCTTTGTTTTTGTTGTATTGTGTTCTTTCATTGCTAGTGCACAGATAAGAAATCGCACCAACGATTCCTTTAAAAACCCATCGCCACATGTTACCCATGAGGTGCGGTCTAACTGACCCCTCGCCACGTGTTACTTACGAAGTGCGGTCTAACTGATAACAGACCCATCGCCATCATGTTACTCACGAGGTGCGGTCTATCAGTTAGACCGCACCTCGTAAGTAACACGTGGCGATACGTGTTACTTACGAGGTGCGGTCTAACTGATAACAGACCCATCGCCATCATGTTACTCATGAGGTGCGGTCTAACAGACCCATCGCCATCATGTTACTCATGAGGTGCGGTCTAACTGACCCATCGCCAAGTGTTACTCACGAGGTGCGGTCTAACTGATAACAGACCCATCGCCATCATGTTACTCATGAGGTGCGGATCACTAACCACTGTCATCAACTAAGACCTTAATTCTCGAGGAACTTTGTGATCGGGGATCTTTCTCACACAGGCAAAAATCTTTGAATTCGCATTTACTGAACCTTGAACTACACCAGTTATAGTAACGACAGGATAAATATGCTCACTCTTAAGTCTAGACGAAACAGAATTAGCACTCTGCTCCAGAGTCATAACAAATAAAAACGACTCACCAAAGTACTTTCATATTCCGGCTCGACGTTGCAAAGGTCGATTCGCTTCTCTACCAGTACAGCAGCACTGGACTAGCGCTGGCCTGCTGTGCAGCGACTGGCGATGCGGCCCGGTGTGCCACACTTGAAGCACACCAATAAGCTGCTGCTGGCTTGTTGTCGCTGCCCGACGCCCGTGGCAGCCGGCACAGGCAACAGCTTCTTGACGGCGGTTGTCTTCGTCTGAAAAACGGCTTGTTTGTCCTGGTTTGCCGCATGCGCGACACTTGGTTGGTGGTAACGATGAAAACTTCTGACGTATCTCGTTCCCAGCGTCGGTACGCATATTTTTCTTTTGTTTGTCATTAACCTGAGTAAGGTTAATGATGTACGACGTACACGAATTTGGTACTGAACAATTGTTTAAACTGGTCCATGTCGTGGGACCTACTAACTGACTATTTTTCGGTTTTTACACAGTGGACACTGATTGTTATTGAGACTGTCCCCGCGTATGATTTCATTAGCACGATTTAGTCCCAGTTCTGATGTCGGGTTGTCAGGATTTATTTCGCTAGGGTCGAGCATTTTGTGGGCAGAAGACGGGTTTCGTGCTATGAAAACACACTGGATGCGATACACTATTTTATTTCACATTGCACGGTTCGGGTTGGTTGTTTCCATGGAGAAGAACCGGCAAGAAACTCCATGGTTACTCTTTTCAAACAGATACACTGAGTAGACTAACAAATTACTTGACATTACACTTTCACACAATAACACTAGGCTCAATGAATCTGGTACAGTTTCAAGACGTCTCAACTCCGCTGCGATCAGACCCAGAATGTCCTCCTCGCCACGAGCTGTTAACATCAGGCCTCTGTAAAAGCACGCCATGGTGGGGTAGACTGGTATGTAGGTCGCGTGATGTCACCACTGGCGTGCTTTCGATCCATTCGCCCATCCGTACTCATGACCGGATCCGACATGTATATTGTCCCAAAAATATTTAAAAAAGGATACAAGTTGGACACCGAGCTACACTAAGTACTACCCGCAATCATACGCGCACAACTGACAGGTCATCGCGGCAACAAGCGCGGGCGCACAGCGCATGCGGCGCGGGGGCGCTCGGCGCGTGGTGCCCCGTTCTTTTACAGATACCTAGGTAACAGAACTAGCAACTTTGTGATTTTTCATGATACAGTTTGGAAATTATGTACATATAGATTCTTTACATAAAAATACATTCAGTATATACAGTAAGCGCGGTTGTAAGTAAGCGGTGCGTATGTACCTAAGTAATAAAATATTGACAAAGAATTCGTACGCTCTGCTAAATTCTATCATCATTAGAGTGAATTATTATCTACTAGCTTACTTAAAAGTGCTAATCAACGCAAATCTGCGGCATTCGATATCACCACTGGGTGATGTCTTCCGCAGAATTGCGTAGAACCGTAAAACTGATTGATAGGAGATACACCCTGGTTTCTTTAAAACAAATAATAATGGGTAAAGCCAGGCCAAGCTGTTTGATGCACATATTTCTAAGAAACTCTATATTCACCTAGTATCGCCTACAAACACCTTTAACTTTCGTGTGACCAAAGTAGCAAAAACACAACCAGTGTTGCGACCTCTCGAAAACTTCTAACGAACCATCAGCACAGTAATTATAAGAACAAAAAGTAACAGGTGGCTTTCGCAATAGATAGTATAACTATCAAACGGCCATAGGGAGTTTATTACTCATCTCGACGTAACGCCTTGACTTATAGTCGCCGTAACCGCATTGTGTGCACAGATAACGCAATAAAACGAATATATCTGTCATGGACATTTTCAGGACCATTAAGAGGTTGCTCTGTTTTGCGTTTTATAAAGCTGAAGCGAAGTATTAAATATCCGGTTCCAAGGACCACCTTTTTTTTTTTTTTTTTTTTTTTTTTTTTCGGATGGGAAATCATCAAATGACTTCTCCCGCTCTGGGCGGAGCAGGAGGGAGTGTCAGACTTTTACTGACTAAAACCCATCCATGTTCCTTCATCGCCCTTTGTGTTCCGGGGCCACGGTATCTCTTTCGAATAGTCCCGCAACCCCGGCAGGCATCGGTCCTTTCGGACCCCTTCCTTTTTGCTGACTCTCTTTGAGGCGCGCGTGGAACACGAACGCGCCGTCGACACGGCCTGTCGTCATGAGACGGACGGACGGCGAGCTAGCCCATAGCCCACCGTCCACAGGCCCGCGCCTACGGTGGCCGGGGGCCACGTGGTGGCCCCCGACGCCCGGGGCGTCTCCCGCGGCGGCCGGGACGCTGTGAGGTTCTCTCCCTCTCACGTTCCGCCACCTCCTTCTCTAGCATTACTGCTTCGCAGAAGGAGGTGACGGCGTCCCATTCCGTCTCGCTCCGGACCATGGCTTGCACCAGGGCCGGACGCGAGAGGTCGCCGCCGCCAATCGCCGCTTCGAGGACACGGCGGTGCTCCGCCCACGCGGGGCACACCTCCACCGTGTGCTCCACCGTGTCCTCCGGTCGATCCTCGCAGTGGAAACACCCGGGCGTTTCCTCCCGCCCGATTCGGTGCAGGAACCTCCCGAAAACACCGTGTCCGGTGAGGACCTGCGTCAGGCGGAAGGTGAGGACGCCGTGACGTCTCTCAAGCCACTCCTCAAAGAGGGGACTTACCGCCACTATTGTGGCGTGCCCTGCACGGGGTTGCGACAGTCGCTCTCTCCATGTCGCCATGAGATCACGCCGGAAGTCTGTCCGCTGCGCGACAATTTGTCGCGGCAGCGGAGTTTCCCCCCGGCGTAGCACCTCCGCGCGCCATTCATGTAGGCGCGCGAGGACTATCGCCTCCAGATCCCATGGCGGCAATCCGGCAAGGAGGCACGCCGCCTCACGGGAGATCGTGCGGTACCCACGGGCCAGCCTTACGGCTACCACCTTTTGGGGCGCGTTCAGGTAGTGGGCTGCACGCAGCCTCAAGGAACGCGCCCACACCGGGGCCCCGTAAAGGGCCATGGACCGCACGACTCCCGCGTAGAGCCTCCGGCAGGAGGCGTTTGGCCCCCCAAGGTTGGGCAGGAGCCGCCTGAAGGCAGCCCCGGTCCGTTCCAGTTTGGGGGCCAAACGTCGGAAATGCTCCACGAAGTTCCATCGGCTGTCGAGGACGAGTCCCAGGTACTTCAGCGTCGACTCGACGCCGACGGATACCCCTCCTACCGTCAGTGAGGATCCCGGAGGTGGCGCATTCCGAGGCCCATGAAAGCACATGGCCTCGGACTTGTGCAATGCCACCTCGAGACCCAGTTGCCGGATCCTCTCGACGACTATCGCAACCCCGCGTGTCATTATTTCGGCCGCCGCCTCGTGCGACCCCCCTTGTGCCAGCACCAGCGTGTCGTCTGCATAGCAAACCACGCTGACGCCGCTAGGGAGGTCGGCGCGCAGCACCCAGTCGTACCCGATGTTCCACAAGGAAGGCCCTAGGACCGATCCCTGTGGAACACCGCACGACATCTCTCGCCGGTTCCATTCTCCGCTGCGACCGGGGTAGATAACGGCTCTATCCGTTAGGTAGTCCCCGACCACACGACGAAGGTAGGTCGGCACCCGGTGATACCGTAGTGCCTCCCTAATGCAGCTCCAGGGCATGGAGTTGAAGGCGTTGGCGATGTCAAGAGACACCGCCAAGACTACCCCCCCCCGGGACACTGCATCCTCCGTCGTGAGGGCTCTCACGCGCATGATGGCGTCCACCGTAGAGCGCCCCTTGCGGAAACCAAACTGGTGTTCCGCAAGATCCGGCCCCGTCCCCGCAAGGTGCTCGGCGAGGCGGTTTGCAATGACTCTTTCAAAGAGCTTGCCCACCTCGTCGAGCAACACTATGGGCCGGTATGCGGACGGAGAGTCCGCAGGGCGCCCCGGCTTCCGAATGAGGACCAGCTTCCCCGTCTTCCAACGAAGCGGGAACTGGCCTCTCTCCAAGCATGCGCTTAGGAGCCCCTCCAGTCGGGGCCCGAGAGCCTCTGAGGCCAGGACCCAGGCTTTGCCAGGCAAGCCGTCGGGTCCCGGGGCGGTATTTTTGGCACTGAGCCTGCGTACCGCCACTCTCAGGTCTACCCCAGTCACTACCGGAGTGTCGTCGTCGTCGTCCTGGTGATCCGCTTCCAGCACCGCAGGTGGCGGAGCCATAGGCGGGGGGGGATGTTCCCCCCGCGTAGGGAACAGAGTGCTCACTACGTCCTCCACGAGCTCAGGCCGGAGACTCTGCGTCAGTGGGGGGGCCCAGGTGCGGAGTTTATCCCGCACCATCTTGTAAGGGCGCCCCCACGGATCTCTGTCGAGAGTCCCCAGCAATTCCTCGCGGGCCTGATCCCTGGCCCGCAGGACAGCTTCGCGGAGGGCGGTCTTCGCCGCTCTGTACCCCTCATATAGCTCCGCCTCAATGGCTGCCGCATCCGGTGGGCGGATGCGGAGCCTGCGATGCCTGGCGTACAGGTGCCGCGCAGCCACGCACGCCTCACGCAGAGACGTCAGCTCTCGCGACCACCAGTACACCTGACGCCGGGCGCTTCCTGGCCGGACTCGGGGCATTGCCACGTCACATATGTCGGACATGGCCTCCTGGAACCACCCTGCCTCATTATTAATGTCGGCAGGCCTGTCTGGTGATGTCACCCAGGCCTGCACGATCGAGGCTTCCAGGAGGAGCTCCCGGTCCAGCTGCTTCAGCGCCCAGCGCGGACCACTCGGGGCCTGTTGGACCGGCGCGCTTGAGGTCTGGGTGGAGACGTCAAACCGGATATACCGGTGGTCGGAATAGGTCTCCACCCCCTCCATGACACGCCAGTCAATGACACGCGGCGACAGAGCGGGGCTAGCGAACGAGATGTCCACAACCGACTCGCCCCGCATCCGCACACACGTGGGGACAGAACCCCGATTTAGGACGACCAGGCCCTTCTCCAGGGCCCAGTCCTCCACCATTCTTCCCCGCACGTCTGTGCAACGGGAACCCCAAGCCAAGTTCTTGGCGTTGAAGTCCCCGAGGACAAGCACGGGGAGGGAATGGTTTCCGACGACGACACTCAACTCCGCAAGGGAGTTGTGGAACTCGGCGAGAGTTCGGCTCGGGGAGAAGTAGACTCCCACCACGACAATCTCCCCGAACCGTGCTGCTACGCACCCCCGACCCCTCCTGACACTTTCAAGGGTCGGGGTGCCGGCGGCGGCCGACGACACTATGGTCACTGAGCCGCTAAGGTCCGCCACCCAGTCATCCCTGGGCTGGACGAAATACGGCTCAGCGACCACAGCGATGTTTATCGACCACTGCGCCATGCTCTGGAGCAACAGATCCTGAGCGCAGGCGCAGTGGTTGATATTCGCTTGGAGGAAGCGTAATGGAGCCGTTATTGGCATTCCATTACCGCTTCCTCCACTCGGGCCCCCTGTGAGGGCCCCTCTGCAGGGGCAACTGTCGCGACGGCGGTGGCGGCGACAGCGGCAGCGGCGGCGGTTGCGGCTGCGGCGGTGGCGACGGTGACGGTGGTGGTGGCGGTGGAGGGCCCTCCCCTGCCTCTGGCCTTGGCCTTGGCGGGTGCAGCGCAGGCCTTGCTGCCAGCCCGGTGATCAGCCGGCTTGCCAGACGCCGCGCATGCAGCGCAGTGCGGCGTGGCGCAGCAAGTCGCGGATGTGTGACCGGGCTGACTGCAACGGAAGCAGAGGCCACTGCGGTCGACCTCCGAGGCGCATTGCACCGACACATGGTGTCCCACATGGCAGCGGTAGCACCTCAGAGGTCTGGGCTCCAGCAGCTTCACCTGCGCTGACACCCAGCCCACCAGTAGCCTACGGCCCTCCACAATTGCCTTGGCCGCCGTCACAGGGCAGCTTACCGTAACGGTTCGCATGCCCGTGGAGTCCGGACGAAGGGCGCCTGCCCTGACCTGATCGGCAGGGCACCCTCCGGACCTGGCAACGGCGGCCACCACCTCCTCCTCGGTCACTGAGTCGTCCAGACCCAGGACGCGCAGGTCTGCGCATCTGACGGGCCTGGAAACTCGGGCGTCGTCCGCGTTTAGGGACGCTCTGAGCTTTTCAGCCAGAGCGTCAGCGGACGAGCCACTGGTTTCACCGGGGATCTCCAGCAACCGAGCTCCCGTCGCGGTGACTTTAAGCCGGAGGCCCCCGGTGATCCCAAGCTCCCCGAGATCCACCGTCTCCTTTGCCTTCGCCAGCAGGTCGCGGTAGGACACGCCCCTCTTTTCCGCGTCCGGCTGTAGTGTAATCACTACAGCTGCGGTCTTCGGGGCGCGGAGCCTAGCCGCGATCTTTCGCGCCCTGTGCTGGCGCTGCCGCTCCTCATTTCGGGCCTTTTTGGCCGCCTTTCGCCCCTTCCGCTTCTCCCCGACCACCTGCCATCCGGCTTCAGCCGCGGGAGGGGTAGGGGGCTGGGGGGGCGTTGGCGGCGGCGGCGGCAGCTGACATGCTGCAGGCGCTGGCCCACTCACCGCTGGCACTGGCGCCGGCACAGTCACCGCCTTGGCAGCTGCCTTGCCTTTCCCCCTCTTGTGGGCCTTCTTGGCCGGCGCCGGTTTCTCTGGAGCCGGCTTTTCGGGGGAGGCCACCACAGCCCTGTTGGATGGCTGGTTGGACGGCCCCGGTCCAGGTGTGGCTGCAGCAGCCGCATATGAGGCCGCCTTCGGGCCCGTGGTTGCCTTATTTGCCGCCAAGGGGGGGCGCAGGACAATTCCCTCCAGGACGGAAAACCGCGCCTGGAAGGAAGCCAGCTCCTGCCGGACCAGGTTCAGGACCTGGTTCTCCACCGGCGCAGGCTGGCTCTGTCGCTGCTGCCGGCCCCCATTTTGAGGCGCCACACGAGAGCCAGGCTCACGCAAACTGGCCAGGTCTGCTTGGAGCTTGGCATTCTCCTTTTGGAGGACCTCCGTGGCGGCCGTCAGGCGGGCCACCTCCGCCCGGAGTTTGGCAACCTCCTCTCCATCAATTGGAGGAGGAGGAGAAGCAGCAGGAGGCCCCGCAAAGTTTGCCTCCGCTGCCGCCATGATGGAGGCGGAAGCCGCAGGTATGGCCTTGAATTTGGACGATGTCTTTATCTTCAAGGCCACGCCCCTTATCGCGGCTTCCACCTCCTTTGCGAACCTGGCCTTACGCTCCGCCTCGGAGCCGCCAGGTGCGCCCGCCTCGTCGCCAGACCCACGAGCAGTCATGCCCGGGTGGCGCCCCTCCTCGGCAAGTCTTGCCGACCTCACGGAGGCAGAGAGCCCTCTCCCCTTGCCCCGGATCCCACCACGCTTGTTGGTGGGGATCTTACGGGCCGAGGCCTCCTCCTCTCCGGATGACGACCCCCGGTCGCCATCACGCCTGGGCCGCTTGCGGAAAAACTTACAGTTATCCGCGGGCGTCCCAGCCCTCGCGCGGCGGGAGCTCCCAGAGCCTCCCGCGCTCGCATCGCTGGATGCGATGTCGGACTCCGACCCCGCATCCCTCCTCTCCTCAGTTTTGCCGTTGCCGGCGGTGTTGGTTTTTTTTTTATTTATAGCTTCCATATTTGAGCCCACGAGTATGGGGGAAATAAAATCAGTCTAGGCAGAGACCCCTGTACCTAGAAGGGCAGATTTTAAGTATTTATTACTCGCCAGGGGGTCTGCAGGTACCCTGGCGAGGAGCGCACTAGCGACTGATTTGTTCCATGGAACACCCGTCAGCCATACATCCCCTCGCGGTGCGTCGCCGCTTGGGATTCGGGGTAACTTTTTATAGAGGTTTTCTACCTCGCAGTCCGGGCGATTAAGCCAAGACCCTCGGTCCCTATCGAAGCCGCGAGACGTGATCCACAGCATTCGATAATTGGATTACGAGATTGGCGGTGACAAAGGAGGACGCATCCTTCTCTGTCTGCTCGGAGGCAGGGTGAGTGCACACCGAGCCCGCCCTCACTCCTCTGCTATGCCCTCTGCCTCACAGAGGGTCACGCAGAGGAACGCACCGGTGGTCCTGGCAGGACCCCACCCATGTCAGAATAATTAGCCGCGGCAGTAACACTCCCCGAGGGATAAAAGGAAATCCATATTTCCTCTCATTCCCCGGAGAGGGATACTGCCGCGCCCAGGGTGCACCGGCCCAGCAGCTGCTCTTCCCTCCAGACGTATCGAGAGGGACCAGCAGCCGCCAGACACACGTGGAGGACTTCTGACATCGCACCCCTCCAAGGACCACCTTGGAACCGGATATGTAATGCTGCACGTCTAACATGCTATATCTAACAAGAACAGTCTAGTTTGGTGTACCTGATCGTTTTTTATAGATTTATAGATTAGATTAGATTACTTTTTTTTTTTAGCCGTGTGGTATCCGGCAGAGTAGAATAGAACCAACCCATTACACTCACGGGTGTCGTATAAGGCGACTAATGTCTGAGGCAGAACACCTTGCGCCTCCGTAGACCAGAGAATGGGCAGTAGCGTTTTCTGTTAGTCTTTCATCACTGCGATCTCCAATCCGCCTGCCAAGGGTGGAGATTATGGCAAATTCCTCCCATCATGGGAGAGGCTTATGTCCAGCGGTGGACGTTATGGGCTGTTGTTGTTGTTGTTTAGATTACTTTTCATCATAGTCTTTTTGTGATTTTTCTTTCTTAATCATAAGTAAAACGATCAAGTTCTGTTAAACGACTTCGTTGAATGACTTACTGTTCTTTTCGACAAGTTTATGTTAAACTTCCTAAAAAGTGAAAGGATCCAACACGAAATAAGAAACCTTTTTGGTTAATATAACCTAACTCTTATAAGTTTTAGTCAATATAAAAGGGCTGAATGCTATAAACCTATCAGACCACGGTGACATCAAATATTATAGAGTAAACCAACTGCTAATTTATTTTAAATCGTATGATATACTCGTAAATACACACATCAAAAATGTCTAGGGATCAAGCATTTTTATGCGGATTTCTTGAGATTGAGATGTGGCTTTGTAATAAATTTATGATTTTATAAATTTATATGGATCCTTTTTGGTGCATTTCATAATTTGAATCAGGAACTCTCAATCAAATTCGAGTAAAAGATGAAAATAAGCTGTCAATATTTTCCCTATAAAAACATACAACGCATTGAAGACATTATTAGTGCTACTGTTTCCCTACTACTGATTAAAACCAACGTTATTATGGAGCGGCGACGTCATTTAAGCAGGGAAGAAATGCTCAGAGCCGTGGGAATGATAGAAGCTGGTTCCCGGCAACGTACTGTAGCTTTAGCTCTGAATACAAGTCAGAGTGTTATCAGTCGACTTTGGACACGTTACCGAAGCACTGGTACCGTGGCTGAGCGCCATGGAGGACGGTATCGCTGCACCACACGGAGACAAGACCGATACATTCAAATCTTAACTCGAAGAGCTCCAACAATAACCGCCATGATGTTAGCCGTGAGGCTTCATCACTCTTCAGGGAACTTAATTAGCGACCAAACAGTCAGAAACCGCTTGCATGAAGTGAACCTTCATTCCCGAAGACCGCTACGGGTACCACCTATAGCAATGCACAATCGTAGGATTCGATATCAATGGGCTCTTGAACACAGAAATTGGGCAGAAGAACAATGGCGTTTCGTGTGCTTTTCTGATGAGTCTCGTTTTGGTATGAGACCGGATACAAGACGTATACGACACTGGAGAACCCCTGGACGCCAACAGCGATTAAAATCCTGCCAGGAAGTCCATCCTTATAGTGGTGGAACCATCATGGTATGGGCGGGTATTTGGATCGGCGGAAGAACTGAGTTGATTTGGATCAGAGGCAACCTCAACGCTCAAATTTATGCTGAGACGATTGTATCAGACGTCATCGTTCCTCTACAAGTGCAAATCGGTCCCTTATTTCAGTTAATGCATGATAATGCACGACCGCACACCGCAAGAGTTGTAAGACAGACTCTCGCCGCAGCTAACATCAATGTCCTGCCCTGGCCTGCTCAGTCGCCAGACTTGAACCCGATTGAGCATGCATGGGATATGCTACAGAGAAGAGCTCTGCCGAATATGGAGGGTATCCAGTCGCAAGAAGACCTTTTTTTGTTGTTGCAACGAACATGGGCGGCCATTCCACAGCGTGATTTGGATGAACTCATTTTGAGTATGCCAAACCGATGTTCTTGTGTTGTTAGTGTTCGCGGTAGAAACACGGATTATTAATTGTTTAAGTTACCCAATAAAATTTTAAAGAAAACTGTTATTTCAGTCTTTTTTTCGAACTTTAATGTTAGTGGTTCAAATGTCAAAAATCCCTTTATTAGGAAAATGGCAAATTTCTTTATTAATGCAAAGGTGACTTGGTTTATCGTTACTGTGACAAACGAAAACACTTTATTTGATGAATCCTTAAAGAAAATTTTAATTAATATCAATCAGGAGAAAAGTTATTGCAAAAATATATGTTGATCCCTAGATACTTTTGATGTGTGTATGTGTAATACCTGAGCGAACCAAACGTCAAGCAAGCGTTAGTAACATAGTAAAGTTTCTGAATAAAGAACTGGTCTTTTCACCCTGAAAATAAATCTCCATTAAATTTCCGGAAAAATAAGGCTGTTGATTCTCATTAAAAAAGGCGCCTTGCATTAAAATGTTCTCAAAGATTTCCATAAACATTATTTAAATAGAAACATTCTGCCTTCCCAGCTCTTGCGGTTTCTTGCAAATTGCACAAAGCTTCTGAGCGAAATAGGTCGCCATAGTCCTCGTAAACAGTGAGCTTGCAAGACGTGCAACTTGTCACGACTAGTGCTGTTCCAGAACATTGTAGTGTATCAGCACTACTGAACGAAGGGACCTCAACAAATTGAATCACACATCAACGTTCATTTTAAGTGAAGTTTTAATGTAGTTTGCTAGCATTTTAGCTGATTGTATTTGTTGTAACTTTGTCTCAATTTGACTGTAACCAAAAGGCCAGCATACTTATTGAAAGGGGACTATTAAACTAGCTATGCTCCCCGACTACCTCTATAAACACGAAACTAATCATATTTTGAAAGTTTACCTAAATCTATAACAGTATAACCATACAATTCAATTACATAACACTTACAAGATAGTCGGTTTTCACGGAAGACGGATATTATGCGTCTTTGTAGTTATACTTATCTTCATAGCGATAACAAATTCGTAGCAAGTTTCCTCAAGCGACCCCTTCCTGAGGGTTGAACACTGAACTTTATGGCAGCTCCTCGCGGAATGCTTACAATTTATCAGCCTTTATGACGAATATATTCTATTCGATTATGCCTCTTGAATTGTTCCATTGAATACCTAAGTTGGTATACGCTGCGTGGGTTTGTTGGACTCAAAATTATTGATGGCCGTTTTTGGTGAATTTAGTTCTCGGAGAAATGTGACTGGTAGGTTCTTACAAGCAAATTTGTTCATGAGACCTAGAAAATTATTATCAGGTAAAAAAGGTCTGGAAAAAAGTATATGGTCAGCAACTAACTAGATGTCACGTTAGCTCGATAATGGACTAATAATTTAATCTTTCTAAATAAAACTCCGGTCTACTTTAACAATTGAATAACTTCAATCTACAAAAAACTAGAAGCAGCTTATACCATCGCTTACGAAACACAACGGGGAAAGAGCTCACCAATACAAAGCCAAAAATAAAAAAGCTATCTCATTCGCTCGATTTACATAGTGTGCCTTTACCGAAATTAACTTAGCTACATTGAAAAGGTAGTAGACGAACAAAGCCTCGCGGTACCTTTGACTAAATTGAATTACTGCGAGTTGATGCTTGTACGGCGACATGCTACCCGGCAGTAGAGCGCCCCGGCAGAAAGCGCCTGCCATCAGGGAACTGTCAAAGCATGTATCAGTGAATGCGGTTCATAATTGATTCAAGAGAACCTCAGCTCGAGAGTGGCTTCGATTCAATTACCCCTTGTTTAAACTCCAGTTAGACGAACAAGTTTTTATAGACCTACCCTTATTTATTGTCCCCGAGCAAAATAATTACGTCCCTGTTCAGGTTAATGGAGCTAATTCATTTAAATTGTACTGATACTGTAGAAATTAAATTTATTTTGTGAAACCGCTGATGGAACTCGAACCTGAATGGCTTCCGGGTCTGTATGTTGAGGATAAACATTCATACGTCGGATTTATGTCGTCATCGGAATAAGTGTCAGATTATGATGTCGTCATGTTGTTTTATATCACCCTCGATATGTTGAAGAGCATCATCCTATATGCTTTTACTGCTCTGCTATCAGTTAAATTACGTTTCTGGTACTTTCTCGCTGAGGCAAATGTCGTCAACATTTTGTAATGCATGTTATTTTTGTTGATTTTGTTCGCAGACAAAGTTTCAACTTGCAGATTTAAAAACTCGTAAGACAAATCTACTCAATAACGAAATGTTCCCGAAGCAAAGAATAAAAACTTAAACGAATTTGTACAAGACAACAGATGCCCCAGACAGTTTATATTGACAAGCAAATCGTCTGCTTCAACTTAGTACCTACACACACTTGTGTAGATACAACTACACATATTATGATCACCAGGGAATTTAATCAATTCTATATGACCTTTGTCAATGTTAGATACCTACTAGTTTCGGGTGTATTCAAAAATGTATTAACATAAAAATCAAAATGTATAAACATAATTGCAACTGAAACAGTCCACAGGATAAGTCCCGTGGAGACCTTTTACCTGATAATAATTATAGCCAAGAGATCTATGATAATTTTAATAAGTAAGATAGAAGAACACAGTGTATAGAAGTACACGCTAAGTCGTTCATACAGTAATCTGATAACAGCTCTCTACATACTGAAAGGAAAGAAAACCATTAATTGGACTCACACTGAACAAAAAAATCTAAATAGTATTCAGTCCATCTGGTTAAATTTAAGGCCGTTTCCAATTTTTCAACATACCTACTTGTATTAAGAAAAATTACAAGCAGTTAAAGGCATCTAAACCCAAAAAATACTAAGTTTACTAAATACTTGTATCTTCAATATTTTTTACCACCCCTAAAATACATCTAAATTATGTGAATCAATTTCCTAAGCGGCTATCTCTCCTATTCTATTTGCCAGCTAAGGCCTAACACAAGTCTAGACAGGCGGGCAGGATCATAAAAATAAAAATGTCAAACGGGAAATTGTCGATGGAAATATCCCTGTTCGCCAATAATACCCTATGAAATATTAGATACTTAATAAAAATGATTTTATACGTAAAACAAATTTTGTTGCCATCGTTCCGTTTTTATTGTGGCCATAATCGTCGCGGTTAAAATTCTATGCACGTGTGAACATGGTTATTGCAGAGTTTTTTTGTTAGATATAAAAAATACCTGTACCTTTTTTGGCAATTCCAATATGATTCCAACTTAATATCGAAAAGGATGACCTACTAGAATTTGGGACTATTTGTATGAATCGCTGTGTTTTCCTCTATGAGCTGATCTGAGCTTGGGTCGTTTACTATAAAACGAATACAGTTTGGAAACTAATACGTGTTTGATTACAATAAACTTACATAAAGTTCACAACATATTTAAATCATGATAATAAAAATCTTATCCTGTATATTTTTTATTTTAATTTTTAAAGGCCTCTTTATCCGTATTTTAGTGAAAAAGACCATAATCACTGGCGCTCCTTTCAATAATTTATGAACACAGTATACAGGTAGTCCCCATGGCCCACAGAACACATAATAGGTAATAGCGGCACGGAAGATTGATGAATAATACATTTCTGTGGCGGTACATTATTCACGATATATCCCGAGTACAGCTGAAGAGGCCACGTGAAGCCCAATTAAAACTTTTACCGACAACTTCCTACGGTTTTTATTGTGATAAGATAATGACGTGATGTTTTTATACGTTAGAGAAATGTGTGTGTTTACTACATGTACTTTTTAGGGATTCCTACCCAAAAGGTGCCAACGCGATCCTGTTACTACCGTTCCGCTGTGTGTCAAAGCGCTGTATCTTTTGAAGAAGACACTTGATTTTCAGTTTGTGTATTATTAAGGTCGCTATAATAAAACAAAATAAAGCTAGAAGTGTAGGGGAGTCCCCATACAAGTAACGTGTTTTTTTTCGGCGTGTTTTGCTCCATCTTAATGTCGGCAATCCGGTACAAAAAATGCACGATGATATTATAATATCTACACACTTTATTAGTACGCACTACCACCACCTCAGCCGAAAGTCGTCCACTGCTGGACATGGACCTCCCCCAAAGGGGGGGTTTTGCCATAATCGCCACGCTTGGCAGGCGGGTTGGCGATCGCAGTACGGTTGTTATAAAAGCACATAGAACGCTGCTGCCCATTCTCTGGTAAGTCCCTTAGTCGCCTCTTACGACACCCACGGGAAGATATGAGATGGTGCTATTCTTAACGTCCGACACCATAGTAACGTTTTAGTACGCACTAAAACTATTTAGGTAACTGTTTGTGTGCGTTTGTCTTTCTTCGTTCGATTTGACCGTTATTATTAATCAGATTACTGACACGCAAGCAAGAAAAGAACAATGAAAGCACCCACAGACATAAACTAGCCATTAAAATAACCATTTTTAAACGGCAATGAATGCCAGCTCCATACAGCTAAAAAAAAGTTTTTACACTGAGTCTTGCACAGCGCCATCTATCGATTTTCAGTGACCAGAAAATACCTCATTTTAACTTTTATTCGTTGATTAGCGATGACGAAGATTTGAAGCAAAAGTGTGACTATTTGGATAACCACGGCTGCATTTCAAAGAAAAAAAGAATTGATTCGTTGTTTTACTTGAAAATTTTTTTTGTTTAGTCACAGTGTAATTTAATAAAGATCTATCTAATGTCAACAAACATCTATTTATAAATATATATATATATATATATATAATACATATATATATATTATACGAGTAGACAAACAAATATAAAAGAAGGCTATCACTCAATGCACTCTAAGTATTACTTATATAGGAACAACTTCCTATTAGGATACGTTCTCGTTTCGATAAAATATTCATAAAAGAATAACTATGACACGACACACTCCTACACCGCTTCGATTTAAATTTAGTTTTTCAGAAATTGAATGGAAGCGCGAACGCAGCGAGGGTGAGGCAGTGACTCCATTATAACACAAATTGACACTAAGCGACGATGAAGATAGATATTGTAGCTGGTAAGCGCAAAACTTTAACTTAGCAAGAGATTTTCTTCTTTTTGAGTTTTCGTATTCTGGGAAATTTCAAAGACTTGATTGTTGTCAATCGACACATCCAATCGTCCAAATTCAATCTTTTTTAACTACGTCTGCACGCCAGATGCATGATGAATTTTCACGTCAGCAAAAACTTCAAAGAAAACTCGCACGTATTCTGTGCACAATTCATGCGAATGAAAGTCAACAGTTCGTAGTTTCAATATCGGCACAGCAACCGTGCAGATTGCGTTCTACACTGCAGAATGCTCAGTTTACCTGCCCCGATAAATCCACGAGAGGCAGTGTTGTAGCCAGTCCTTTGCTAATAAAAGGGTGACATCAGCTTTTTGATTGTTTATGCCTCGTTTGTTCCACGGGTATTTCAACATTTCCGACCTGAAAGCGCCACCGCGAGCCAATATGTTGCCGTTGACAACACATGAGATGGAACTCATTGCGTGGTATGAAACGCGGATTAATTTACATGTTGCATTCTGAAAATCAGGTGTATTATTGCGTATGGCTTTTCGAGTCAGAAAGGCTTCGCAGGCGTGTTTCAGGAAGTCGGGACGCAATTAATTAATGTAGAATAATTCCCTGTAAATAAAATTTTCCCAATTAAAAATTAAAATATTAATGAGAAATTATTTATGTATCGCTATGAATAACATATTACAATACTGTGACATGAAGAACTTCATGGAACACTGCATCATCAACTCGACACATTCGATTCTAGGTAAAAGTACAGTAAAACCAAATTATACAACCGTATTTATAACACAACCGTTTATTCATTTATTTTTTTAAACCTCTGTTATTTATTAAAATAAACTAATGTGACTTAAATGATAAATTACGTTTTTTTTTTCAAGTAGGCAGGTAGGTAGGTTTAAATAATAGGTAAACTTAAAAAATGGCGTCAAAAAAGTCCTCCTCATTGCTGTCAACTGGGTAATGTCCCCAAGAGACTGGCGGCGTTACCTGCACGCTGTATGGCAACGCTAAACCTTTGGCTAAGGTAAAAGCCAGCCCTTAGGTCACGGGAAGTGTTTAAAAATTCCTTGAAAAGGCTGTGAGCACTCGGCCCGTCCCAGAGTTTCAACCCCAAACGGTTTGAAAATATGGTTACCAATAAGGTTATATTTACACCGCTTGAGGACCTCCACAGCTGCAGCGGCGGCCCCAGCACAGCACAATGAACCAGGAAGATGGGAAGCCGCAAGGGTTATAGTATTATGCTATACTTACACTTTATATTCATCATTCATAATACTATTTATCATGCTTTTTATTTGTTTATATTTTTACACTCAACAAATTGATATAATTAGGACTCATTAACTTAAAAATTGCTGAAATATATTATCATAATTTTCATGTTGTGACAAGCCAAGTTGTCAAACTGTCAATTACTTTTTAATTCTCTTCCTACATTACTCTATGATGATTTTGGTTTATAAAATTTAAATTATTTTTATCAATATGTGTTTAGCTATTGTATTATAGAGACTATTACGATTGTTTACTAAATAACTTAAAATTAAATTATATCTAAAAAATTCTTTACTCACTCATGGATAAGTCCTGGCTGACTACACTTGTCAGATGAGATGATGGCCACAAGAAAACATAGATTTGAAAAATTAAAAAAAAGGAAGACGACTTGAAAAACGGAGCTGAAAAACGGCGAGAGAAGGTCTACCATTGAATCTGATCTGAATCTGAATCTGCATAAGAAAACAGTTTGGTTTCTCGTACATATCTATATTACCCAGGGGATTCCACTAAAGATTCCGCCTGGTGTCTCTTCTCCCGATCTTCGGAAGTTATCTACAGATCTGGAACCTCTACTCCCGATCTTCTGAAGCTGCTACTTGTCTCGCCTGCCTTACTACAGGGCTGACCTGGAGATCTGCACGACGCCCTTCCTGCAGAGGTTTCCTAAAACGGAACCTCGAAATTGCCCAGGTATTGACCAGCTACCCTGACGCCTGTTCCCGTCTCTCCTACAGTGCTGAACTTCATAACCAACTAAGTGCGACACCTAAAAAACAATCCTAAGAGTGCGTGCTAGGTAGGTTTTTAATATTTTGCTGTATTTTTTTATCCCTAATACTAATCTTTCCCTAATTAAATTTTAATTGAACAAGTCTGCTTATCCTTTTATTTAATAGGAGCAAGTAGATTTGTTACAGGGTATCAACACATGTTGCGTCCCACACTAAAGGCCTACCCATCCTCCATGGAAACAGACATGCCGTCCGGTCTCTTGCCATCGTCGCGTGCCAAGCCATCGGGTTCTAATAAAGTTGGGACGCCGACTATGACCAGAGATCGTCGAATTTTGTCATTTAAGTTCGCGTGCGTGCAAAACGAATACAATACTAGGATGTGACAATAAATCATACAATCATTTTAAACATCATTTTATAAAATTGAACAACAAATCACGTAGATAAACGTAGATATCACGTACATTTGCGGGAAATGTAATGCGAATTATTTGAAAATCTCATTGTGAAAGCTGGATTCGATTTTCATACGATTCCCAGTTTGTCTGCCATTGTCCGTAGTGCAATACCAACGATGCGGGCAACACAAGTATTTTATTACCAGCTACAAATCTTCATTTAGCAGCAATGCCCGAGGCCTTTCACAGTTACGGCACACACGAAAACGAAATGGAACCATTCACGTTTGATTTACGATAACCGATAATTATCGTCATCCGATTAGTCCTCCGACCGTTTCACTTTTTACACAAAGCAATCATAGGAAACAAATGAACATTTTTATCTTATCGATGCTTTCACAATAATTCTGTGAGAGTATAATCGGATTGGGCCAATTCCAAGACTGGGATTTTGACAATGTTAACTTATTACACATAATAATATGTAGGACTGTTTGTAGTGAATGTTTTTCCTGTTACATAAATTTTAATAGATTCAGTCAGCACTCCAGCAGCAGAGGTTTTTGTATCAGATAGTAAAATTGGTTATTACACATAATAATATGTAGGACTGTTGTAGTGAATGTTTTTCTTGTTACATAAATTTTAATAGATTCAGTCAGCACTCCAGCAGCAGAGGTTTTTGTATCAGATAGTAAAATTGACCAAGCTGGAGCCCACAATCACTTTTTATGTTTGCATGCATTGGTCATTGAACTCGGTTTGTAAGGTAGCAAGAGATAAGCCTGACATTCAATACTCTGAAAATATTCTAATGATTCCATTGATACCATTTGAAACTGAATAAACAGACGCAGTCTCTACTCATTTATTTACCTTTTGAGACTGAATAAACAGACGCAGTCTCTACTCATTTATTTACCTTTTGAGACTGAATAAACAGACGCAGTGTCTACTCATTTATTTACCTTTTGAGACTGAATAAACAGACGCAGTGTCTACTCATTTATTTACCTTTTGAGACTGAATAAACAGACGCAGTGTCTACTCATTTATTTACCTTTTGAGACTGAATAAACAGACGCAGTGTCTACTCATTTATTTACCTTTTGAGACTGAATAAACAGACGCAGTGTCTACTCATTTATTTACCTTTTGAGACTGAATAAACAGACGCAGTGTCTACTCATTTATTTACCTTTTGAGACTGAATAAACAGACGCAGTGTCTACTCATTTATTTACCTTTTGAGACTGAATAAACAGACGCAGTGTCTACTCATTTATTTACCTTTCCAACTCCATGTTTCGTTTCAAACAGACCAAAATAGTACATTTTAGTACGGAGTGGGGAAACTTTGTCACTGCAGTCGAGGCGGAATTCAAGTGAAAAAAAAAACAAACCCCTCTTGTATCAAAATGTTCTTTAATCGGTGTGTACTTCCATCCTATTGAATTTCTTATTATGTACTCGTATTCTTTATTAATAGGATATAAATGGTGCCATGGCAACGCCAAGGGTATTTTATTCTTAACGAGTCACCGTGCATTGTACAAATTCAAACGAAGATTAGAAGAAAAGAAGCAAACACTTACAAAAGATAATTATTTGGTATTTGACTTTCGTCAGATGGTGCCGTCGTACATTGATGTCTTTTGATTCGGAATAATTTCTTGTAAGTATACGTACCTACCATTTTGCTCCCGTTTCTTAGTGGTCATACTGGCATGTCATACTAATATGACCAGTGAGAATTGCTTGTATTGGTGGTCATACTTGTCAGTGGTGTCGACTCTGTTGTGCACAAACTAAACTTAATGTAGGCTATTGGTGTCGATTCTGTTGTGCACAAACTAAACTTAATTTAGGCTATTGCTATCTTTTACTAAAAGGCAGTGCGAGAAAAGGACGGCTATGACTATGCACTAAGTTAGAGATGTCAAACAGTTTATGCCTTGCGTTTTACCGTGTTTTTAGTCGACATGTTTTTACGTGCACCCTTCATTTGTATGGACATATTAGTTCCAACTAAATTTGACAGCTCTAAATTACGACTGTCTCTTTCTCGTTTTATTAGAGAGAAAAAGTTAGCAATAGCCTAAATTAAGTTTAGTTTGTGCACAACCGAATCGACACCATTGCTATCTTTTTTTAGGATCCACGACTGCAAAAACTAAAGTCGTTCCATTTGTATATGCTTTAATGTCTGATAGGAAAGAGCAATTGTACATAGTATTGTTCGAAATGATAAAATCCGAAATCCCTGGGTGGTCTCCACAAAAATTTCATATAGATTTTGAAACTGCTGCTTCAAACGCATTGGTGCAAGTATTCCCGGACATAAAAATAAAATGTTGCTATTATTACTTTACCAAAAGTTTATGGAAAAAGGCAAAAACATTGAAATTAAACCGTAAAAGAGATCGAAGGGTTGTGGGTTTGTGTTCTGCCCTAGCGCTGCTTCCGGAATCAAATATTGATGAGAGCTGGATGTATATAAAAACAGCATCTTCCAATAAACCAATAATTTGTAAATTCATGAAATATATGGAAACTTTCTGGCTCAACTGTTGTGCTTTTCGATCACAATGGTGTGTGAGTTCTGAGAGACCTCGTACTATAACACGAGTTGGAACTCAAAAATAAACAAAGAAATGAAGCAAAAAAGGTCCAATTTCTCTCTTGAGATTGCTCAATGCACTAGTGAAGTTAGAGCATGAAAATGTACTACAGAGAGATTTAGAAGATATGGAAAGACGACAAGGTTTATCGATGATGACGATTTAATTATGCAAGCACAATTAGAGCTTTTGCATAATGAGATTAGTGTCGGTTTTTTTTTAGAAAAGCTTCGTTAAATTAAATAAAACCGTTGTTTTGAAGCATTACGGCACTTTTGAATGTCAAAAATACAGAAAAGCAAAGCTACAGTCACAGACACAAGGCATAATAACTTGAGCAAGTATTAACGCCAGGTGTAAACAAGCGATGCGTAACTCTAAGGCTTTAATTTATCCTTCACAAAAAACTCGTAAATAGTGTGCAGATGTTTTTAAAGCTGACTGTACCACTATATCTACAGGGGACAAGAAAACTATTATATTTAGAGGGACAATGACAAGTATGACCACCAATGCAAGCGATTCTCACTAGGCATATTAGTATGACATGCCAGTATGACCACTAAGAAACGGGGCATTTTGCGTGCAGAAAACCTCACGGGTGTCTTCCAAGGGGTCTGACTAACTTTTATAGACACACAGTGCTCTTCAACTACCTTTGCTCAAGCACTTGTGCAGTTCATCACCCTCCTGTGGCCAGATTTATGCATTTTTAGAGTTCACTTAGGTACAAATTATTTAGAAAACTATTTTTCTGTAGCTAATTCACAAAAAAATGCAGATTAGGTAACGAGCCTTAATTTACTAGCAGGTTTCAGTAGGTTGCTATCTCTGTTTGACATTTTGCTTACAAAACGTCACAGAAAAGCTTTCTTTGATTTTTCTATGCATCAAGTGACAGGTTGGTGACGTGGTTAGGATAATTCAAACTAACTTTGTTTATAAAAACACCGATAGCTACGAGCGTAAGCATATTAACTAACAGTTATTCGTAAGTAAGTTATAGAAAACGGCCATTATTTTCTATTTTCTATGATACATAGTAACGTCCTTTCTATCCCATCTCCACGCGAGTTCAAATCGCACTTGGCCAGCATTTTTTTACACCAGTAGAAAGTAGAGATTTCAACGAATAAAAAGCCCACTGACTTTTTTCAAAAGCAGATAAGTATTTTGTCGTGGGAATTTTCGATTGAAAATTAGGGTGCTTTTCGATATTAAGGCAAAATAAGGTAACAAATAATAATATTTTAAATCAAAAAAATTGTAGTGTGTTTGGGACATAAAAAGGTAAGTTTTCATTAAATTTCGTGAACAAAAAAATTGTTTTGTAAAAGATAAAAATAAAAAACCAAAAACTTGGTTATTTGAATTTTTCACATACATTTTGAGGTTATGTGAAAAAAGTGTTAATACAAAAGTTGTAAATCTTTTTATTACCTATAACTCTGCTAATTCACTTTTTTCCATAGGACTTGTAGTTTGGCCGGAAATCGAGATAAACCATTTTTTACCATTAAACCCCCCCCCCTCCCACTTCCCGACCTCAAATCGCCAGTAAATTATTATTACTTTAATTTTTGTTATATTCTCTTTCTTTTGCAATGGGTTTCATCCTACTATGGGTTTTTTCGTTTTTTGACCATTTTCAGAGGTATCTGCACTACCTAAAGTTTAATATTATAGGTATTCTACAGTCATCAGATACTTCCCAGGCATAATTTTATGTTTAGTTCTTAATTAACAGTGACTAGTAGAAAATGCCCAAGGCATTCAGGTCGCCTTTGATCAGTGTTTTTTTACATTATGTGCATAAAGTTTTAATAAAAGAATAATTTATAAGTGTCGGAAGTTAGAAGGAACTAAAGTTAAATAAAAAATTACGTGGACCTGCATTTGTTGCATCCTCGTGTTTTAAATCTGGTTGTTTGATCCATTTGCGACCGCTTCGCGCTTATAAGCCGTTTATATTTATTTAATGTTGGTATTTTAGCGCACATAATCTTGCATTAGAAAGATTGAGCGTTATTGTTGCTGTACTAAATCTAGGACTGCATGAGGAAATAAATAGTTTGAAATTAAAAAAAAAGAACATTTTGCATTGCAATGCATGCAAAACCACAAATATTTATGGTGTAAAAAACCCTTAACGAAGCCGAAAGGCACTTGTTCTTCTCGTCATCCTCGACATTTTTTTGTTCTACACCATACCTGAGAACCTTCTATTTACGGAGATATTGGGGGTCAAATTTCCAACTTTTTGACAAGTTTTTTTTTAATTCAAGTTTTTATTGTAAGATTCTTACTTTAAACACCTCCACGACCCCCGTACTATTCAATCCATCCATCAGCACAATGTTTTGTGTGCGTTACATTGAGTGCTACCAAAAAACATGATTTTTCACCCCAAAAAAAAAGTCGTTTCTCAGCAATATTTTTTTCGTAAAGTTACTTAGTTTGATGCTTGGTTGACGGCTTCGTGATGAGGTTGTTTACAACCTGTATTTTCACTGCTTAGTACGTAGTTATGTGGGTGTACTAATTTTTGCCGTTGTGTAATAGTATATGTACATAAAGTAATATAGCAGTCTTTACAAACACTGTCTGCCTTCTTAAATATTTTTGTTTTTGTTTATTATCTCTCTCCTATCTGTGAAAACTTTTCATAGGCCATATTTTTGTTACTCTTAATCGTGTGTCAAGTTTTAGCTGTAATTTTGCTTAACAATGTAAAATAAATAAATATGAATATAGTTAATAACTTACCTGATTCAAACCTAACTACTCAATGCAAATTATAGTGTAGCATCCCACTTTTCGGGTACTATGTATTTCGTCATATAGGAACATCGCTTAAGAAAAGCCAGGGATTGCCTTTAACGGCGGCGAAACGAACTCGGAGCGGCTCTGAATAAATAAACAGATGAGCAACTTCGTGAAAAAATCTTTTAAACTTGATTGACATTCTTGCAGAGTGTTATCAAGGACAGGCCTCATTAGGGCAACTTTTTTATCGTTTTGGGCACAGATTTTGGATTCTCGAGCAAGATACCAAGATGCGAATTTTAAAACTGCCTAAACACGTTTTTGTTTTAAAAGCATATTTTACGGTAAGTAAATGAAAAGTGCTTTAAGCAATTTCTGTAGACAAGAAGACTTCTAACTGTCAAACCGACCGGACTTGACTCCGGACTGGCTACGGACACCACTTTGACAGTTTTTTTAATTCATTAATTCTTTTAAACTGCCTCGACTGCCTCATTGGTCGAAGTGGTCGCAAGCGCGACTGCTGCGCATGCGGTCCTGGGTTCGATTCCCGGGTCGGGTAAAGTGTTATGGGGTTTTCCATCAAGAATGTCACAGTAGCAGCTACGGAGTCTGGATTCTTGCCCGGTTAATGACAATAGGCTCGCCCCCTATTACATGGGACTTAAAAAATAGCTGGGGAAATGTGGGTGTACTACTACTAGAGTGTTCTAATAGGTACACTTCTGCCTAACCCTTCGGGGATTACAGGCGTGATGTTATGTTATTATCTTTCAAAGTCTTTTGTCCGGATTCGAATCTAGTCAGTTTGACCGAACTCTTACTGGAAATAGGCGAGACGACAAAAAAATCTAATTAATCCGTTAGTTAGATTATCAAAAAATATTTGACCCGTGTTTTTTCTTTTGTTACGTAAACCAAAATTGACGAAGATATGACACTTTTAAAATTCTCAATACGTCATGCCTTGGTATAATTTTTAGCTAGTTCTGACGTCACGAGCCGCCCCCCCCACTCCCGTTTTGATTTTTGATACGTTTTATCAATATTCATTGATTTACAAAAACAAAAAATACGTGTCCATTAATTTCCAATACTCTAACTGACGGACTAAATAGATTTGCTATTTTATGATACTGTCGTCATGCCTATTCAAACATTTTTAATGGAACTCAAGTTCTACTAAATGCCACTGATGTTATGTAGCTCATGTAACGTGCAGAAGAAGTATCATATCACGCCTATATTACTAGATGAGATAGACAGAAAACGTTTTGTTAGTACATACACTGACATTTTGCCAGTTCTCTACTAAGTTTTTTTAATCATCGGGAATCAAACCCGCGACAGTCTGTGCAGCAGTCAATTGCTCAGCCAAGTGGCGTCAAGATGATGCGAGTTTATTTCTATTAACGGGGCATGAATCCTAACATGTCCTTCTGGAAATACTTTAAACTCAATACACGATCTGGACATCCAACCCATGCAAGCCAGAAGTCAAAACCATCGACTCAGATCATCATCATCAAAATTCGAAGACATGTGACATCTACCAATCCGCACTGGGCCCGCGTGGTGGATTATAGCCCATTCCCCCTCATTGAGAGGAGGCCGTGTCCCAGCAGTGGGAACATTAATAGGCTGATGATGATGATGATGAGACCCTTAACGAAGCCAAAAGGCACCCGTCATTGCGATCATTTGTTTTGCTCTGGACCATACCTGGGAACCTTATAGTTACGGAGATATTGGAGGTAAAAGTTCAAATTTTTTCAATAGGGTTTTTTTTTCCGACACTAGGTTTTTAAGGTCATAACTTTACTTTTAATACCTCCATAACCCGTTTACTATTCAATGCACCCAATTACCGTAAAACGTGATTTTAAACCCCAAAAAAAAGTCATTTCCCAGCAATTATTTTTGCGTAGAGTTACTTAGCTTGATGTACAGAATGCTTGGTTGACGGCTTCGTGAAGGCTCCGTTTACCCCCTGTATACGCACAGAACGAAATAAAATCACTCATCTCAAATGCTTCACGACCAGGTCTGTGCTTCAGGCATCTTGGGTGCATAGCCAAACCATACATCCCATAAATCCCATTCCCATACATTATTCGCGTCCAAGCTACTAAGTGGTTTAACAGTTGGACTTAATTACACGGAGTGTAACGCTTAGTTGGCCGTCACGTCATACACTTACTTAATTAGTAGTGGAACACAGTTTGACTGGACGCGACGAACTTTACAAAGTTTCTATTTCGTCCCCATGTGCTGTAAACATGATGAAACCTGTCTGGGTAGTAAACTTAAACTTATTTGCGGAAAGATTTACTAATGATGATTAACTAATTTAACAGGAATTTATTTTGGACGAAATATACTATAGGTAGGTAAACAGACAAACGTTAAATGACGTAACATCACGCCTGTAATCCCTAGAGGTTTAGGCCAACCACTAACCAATCTAAAAGGTTTACATTTTACAATGTATTTTTAGGTTTAAAATTTAAACCAAATAGATTGGTCGACCGTACACCCAAATTTCGTCAGTTATGTATGATGCAGTTGGTGAGCACATTTCTATCAACTGGACAAAAATCTAATACTGAGATGAAGATGAAACTACGAAATTCCTGATTAAACGGAAAAACCCAATAACACTTTTCCTGGCCAGGGAATCGAACCCAGGACTTCATGCCCAGAGGCTAGTTTCCACCATCAATAAATTGCAAATCTCCATCAGTTAGAGTATTGGAAAATAATGGACACGTATTTTTTGTTTTTTGTAAATCAACTAATATTGACAAAGATAAAACGCAGCAAAACTCGGGAGTGGGGCTCGTGACGTCAGAACGCACTAAAAATTATACCACGGCGTGAGGTCTTGAGAATTTTAAAAGCGTCGTATCTTCGTCAATTTTGGTTTACGTAACAAAAGTAAAAATAGGGGTCAAATATTTTTTGATAATCTACCAGAACTGACGGACTTATTATAGATTTTTTCAGTTGACAAGCCTATTTAATAGTTTCTTCACCAGTATTATTTCGTGGAATCAGTTTTGTCTTTGTGTATTTGAATACTTCCTCTAATTACGTATTATAATTTAGTTTTTGTTTCACACTTTTCCCTTGAAAATAAAATTCCTACACTCAAAACCTACGCCTTTAACCTGTCCTGTGCAAACCCGACGCTGAACATAACAGGAACTCTTATGCAATTTGCGGAATCAGTGCTTATCTTCTTTTCGAGACGTAACAAGAGAGTTTAAGTAAATTTAACAGCAATTTGCAGTATGTTAACTGTAGCGCCGGCGCTTATTGCCACTCCACTCTCGTTACACTCTCAGGCCGGATGATATTGCTAATTGGGTTCCCTAGTTGCCGGAAATCGTATAAAGTTTCGCTAATACGACAGAAGCTGATGCTAGAATGTTAGGAACAAAATTATATCAGCGTGAATGGTGTTGTGTGGTGCTTCTATAGCTTCCACTCGGGTAAGTCGTATACTTTCGGGTGTTTTCGGTTGTCGTCGTCAACTTGATTATGGTATTAAAGGTTTTATTATTAAAACTGCATGTACAAGGGTGGTACATAGAAGGACTTAATGCCACAAGGCATTCTCTACCAGTCAACCTTTGGGTTAAATAGGATAGCATTGTACAATAAAATAAATAAGAAAAATACCATTTTGTAAGCATCAATAAAAACACATAAATAAATGCATACATACTAATACATATTATATTTATGCTAAAATAAACTAATATATTTATTTATTTATTTATTTAAACTTCATGAACAATAGTGGTACATAGGCGGACTTAATGCCACAAGGCAATATATAATAAAATGCTTACAAATAGTCCGAAATACGAGAAACCTTATCCTTCTCTTACCTTGGTTTTCGCTCGGTTTGCTCTGGGTTTCGTGCTCAATGTGCAATTTTTGCTACTCTGCAGGCTTAGCCATAGTTGACAATCTACAATCGTTAACGCTAGTAGAAAACTAATTAAATGTATGGGAATGACATCATCTCAACGTTAAATCACGTGATCAACACAAACGAATAGAAAAAACGTAGACATGATTACATTCGTTCAAAATGATAGAATAGAATGGTAGCGTTTCTATAATGTTGATCGCTACACTCTTTGGTAGGAACGCTCACCATAGACTAAAGTGTAGGTTTTTTCTACAGACATTAGAGAACGAGCGATCGACTCAGTCGTGTCAACTTGGCTAACAATTTAGCGCTTTCTACAATCGCTTACGCCGCGCCGAGGCGTTTACGATTGTAGAAAGAGAATCGATACGAAACGTTTATAACTTGGCTAGGCCTGCTGGCATGTTTTCCGGTGTGTTGCCGGTATGTGTCGCTTTAAAATTAAGTCAAAAAATGTTTGGTTCGTATCTTTTAACATAACCATCATTGACTTTGACGTAATCTCTGGTATGTTATGGAACATCTCGGCAGCCTGTTATCGATTTTATTCTGATTTTTTAATGTCTGTTGGATTTCTGATTCTTATTATAATAGCAATTTCCGCAAGACAATGTTTTCTTAGAAAATAAATATTCTTCCTCAGCTTTTATTTATTGCTTGATTATTTTTAACGTTCATAAACGCAGTATTTTGTCGAGTATAATTTTATTTTCTTTCTCAAAATAACTGCTGATAAATTTTTACCTAAAATTGCCTCATAATGATAAATATTTGTGCCTTTTATTAGCAAAATGAACCGCCCAGTCAGGAATCGTACCAAGTCGAATTCAAATTAAAAGAAAGGATTATTTTAGCAATTAATTAACTTAATGGCTTTAATAAGTGCTCGAGTCGAGAAAAACGGAAATGGAATAATTTAAATTGGGTAAAAACAATGACATTGAATGAGCAATAAAAATAAAGAAAAACGACTTCTTTCTTTACACAATGAAGTGAAAATGATTGCGAATCCGTACAAAAACCGTCACAAAACTATTCCGAGATCTAAAACAATCCACATCTTCATTTTATTCTGTCATGGAAATAGCTTTTCAATGTTATGTATCCACTCATTTTGCACAAGAGGATTTTACGGAAGTTTTGATGTCATTTTCATAAAGTTCTTTAAGTAGGTACCTACTGCCTAATTAATATAACCATGTTATTCAAATGTTTTCAGGGAATATTCATGAGAACTCTTCATCTTCTGATTTTATAACAATTAACCATAGCCAAAACCTTTAGGTAATTAGGTATAGGTGAACAGTTGGGTAAAATAATTCGCACAAAAATCATTTACTGGCAATCTGAATGACTGATAATGGATGATAGATGATTTAAGATCCACTATCACGATCTGATCCACTGGAAAAAGAAAATAGCTACCGCACATGCAGCATACGTGAAATCATAACATACATTAATATTTTACTTAATTCATCTTTTTTATTGTTTACAACGCTAATCTTAAAATTTACCAAATTGTTTCATTGTGTATCTGTGGAGAGCGTGGTTGATTTCACATTTGTATCATTTTTGTATCTTATCTTTTTGTAATATTTAATGTGTTTTTGCTTGTTTTCCCGAATAAATAAAATAAAAATACATTTAACTTACCTTTTATCACATTTTCACTATAATATAGTCTTTTACCACAAAATGTTAACTTAGTAAATACGTACAACGCATTCGCGTTCGTTACAGCGTAATTTAATTCTAAAGAAAAAAGGACAAATATTAACAAAAACAGCAACTTACTTTAAAGAAACCTCAAAGTGGTTCATAATTTTGTGTGTTCAGGATGAAATAATTAAATTTGTTGCCGCTAAGCTCTATTTTGTTAAGGTTTTGATTCGCATCAACAAAGCGGGCGACTGCCACCGCAAATTGCAGACTCATTGTTCGATTCAAACAAACATTCGCGGGTCCGCTCCTTCGCACAAAGGAACTCCATTTTGTGCGCACAAATCATTTTCATTGTTTTTATAAATTTTTTAATTACTTATGTATATTATTATTCCATTTTTATTTACTCTTGGCCTCAAATTTTGTAATGGGATGTAGGTAGGTACAGCTGAATTAAGGTAAAGAGATCAAAGATTTTGTTCTCCTTTGTGAATGATTTCGCTTAGTATCTAATTATTTCAGTGCGTAATTGGGTTTCCTCAATTAATACTGAAACTAATTTAGTCTTAGAAAGTAATAATGTTGGATGATTTGGGACATTTTCCTTTAAATCTTTTAATTAGAAAGCTGCAGCTTGTGCAAATAACTATCGCTAGTCTGACATTTTTCAAAGTTATTTTACTTCTCTTTTATCAAAATTGATTAGTTTGTTTTACCTCAATCCAGCAGTTGAGATTGGTTTCCAAATCAAGTTTGTTTTTTTTCTAATTTAAGCGTTCTTTTACTTAATAATGAAACTCCATCGCGAAGTAAATCTATTTTACTTAGCTTTTTAAATTATTTTTCTATGAAATTATCGAAAATTTCTCGTTGGTCCAGTCCACACAGCGCCATCTAGTGCCACACTAAGCAACGAGGCTTGTGTCGTGGACACCAGATAGTTGATATACTACATAGATACTTTTTTTGTTTGTAACTACATACTTATTATACATACGACGACGCATCATGTCTTCTTCTTCCACACTTCTCTATAACTCGTCATCTCAGCAGTCATTCCTTACCTGTGTATAACAAGTAAAACTCGTATCTTAAACAGACGTAAGTTGAACGTCACATTTTTATTCAGCGCGCACCTTGGGCCACCAGCGACAAATACGACGCGCTCTTGCCTTCCAGGAAAGTTCTTGAATTCTTTTTTTTGACACGTTTAGAAAACCGTATTACCGGACAGGTACAAGTAGGTACCTACTTATATTCTAAAAGGTTATTTAATTATTTGAGCGAGAAATAATAGTATATAGTAGTAGTATAGTTTTTTTGTTCACAAACAGATGAACAGATTCCGCATTTAATTTAACGTTATCAAAGTTTTGTGAAAATTAAGAGTTCCACTTACATTTTCCTAAACACTTTAAACATTTTTAAAGTCTTTCTCGAGAATTACTCTCTACAGTTTGATCTGCTCTATATTTATTTCAAACATTTTTTGAACCGTGCAAACCCGTTTGTCAAATATTAATCCATTTATTGTATTTCGTACCGTTTCTCCAAAGTTCTGGGAAACACGGGTACAAAACAATTTTAGGCAACGCTTTTAAAAAGGTCACATAGATTTCCCTAGAATATTTGTGTAGATTAAAATATTTAGATTTTATAAAAGTAGGTATTTCAAAATTTGGTACTTCTAGATTACGTCCTCGAACGTATCTCCGAGCATCTGCAGTATTCGATGGAAAGGCGCTTGATTGTGCTCACTTGACAACTAAATTCGTTCACGTGGGGAAAAATGTCAAAGGCGAGAGAAAAGTAGAATCGAGCGCTAGCCGTGCCGCTTTCAAAGATCGGTCTACCTTTGTATAGTTACGTGTAGCGAGATAAAATACAGTGACACATCAACGGTTCTACACACATACTACCAAAGTAAGTATTTGACCATTTCCAAGCAATGTTATTTATATATTTACTTCGGTATTCCCAATTGGACGTTACTGGTATTCGATTGCTGTATGTAGGTCACGTCTGAGTATATTTCTCGATTTGTTTGCCATCTACATAATTAGTGGTACCGATCTCATGAATATTGGTACATGAGGATAAATAGACTTTAGGAAACGTGATTTCGGTTATTTATTCAACTTGACTTTGTAGCTTTTTGGTGTAAATAATAGGTATGTAGTAAAGTTTGATGGCACATGTTGTGAACTGAAAACGTTCTCCTATATCATTATCGAACTGTGAACCGTTAAACAGCTACACATGTGTTGTACAGCATTTGTTGGCAGGCAATAAATCGCAACTGTTCATCTGGTATTCGTGCAATCTGCATGGCTGCCGATAGATTGGAACTGGGTCTCTCTATATTACAAATTGCCCGTGCAGACTCCCAAAATGAATTAACGGAACACGGCACGTCGCGGCCGATACTCAAGTAGGTGCAACAATCCGTCGCGACTTGCTTTGTTGGCTGTACCAGTGTACATGTTCTATGTACTTTGGTACAATCAGCGTTGCCAGCCAACCGTTTGTCTTTGTAGCCAATCCAATATGTGAAAATTTCAGATACTGTCTCGATTCAATTTCGGTTTCGAATTACGTCAAGAAATCGTCAGATTTTATATCTTCAGCAAGTGTCGATTGTTTCCGTTCTATTCAAGTTTCTTGCCGATTGGGGAATAAAAGTATAACACAGTTATCAGCTGCCTATCATTCGGAAAGTTGGAAGAGTCTATTAAATGGGACAGATTTTCGCCCGTAGACGTCTGTGGGCGCCTCAGGAAAATAATCTCCGAACTCGTCACAAACTCTAGACATAATAAATCTTTCCAGGCTGATCGATGGTAGTTTGTAGATAATAATTCCTATAGGTGTTGGTTTCTCGTTACCAACCCGTAGTTGCTATGCGTTTCCGAATATAATAAAACACGTATGCACTACTTTTAGTACCTACTGGAGGAGATTATAGTCTCCGAATACAACCATAGCCGATTGCTAAAAAAGGAGACGAGTATTGAATTCGTAGTACAACTCATCATCTGCCTAGCCTTTTCCCAAGTTTTATTGGGGTCGGCTTCCAGTCTAACCGGATGCAGCTGAATACCAGTATTTTACATAGAGCGACTGCCTATCTGACCTCCACAACCCAGCTAGTACTGGGTAATACGATACCAAATGGTAAGACTGGTTGTCAGACTTTTTGGACCCCTGACTACATGTAACGACTGTCAAAGATCACAAGTGATGGCCGGGACCAACTGCTCAACGTGCTTTCCGAGGCACGGAGGAAACTCGGTATGTAATGAGTGGTCACCCATCCACAGACCAACCTAGGCAAGCACGGCTTAACCTAAAGATCGACCCGAGCGGCTGTTATTATTTAGCCACGAGCTCCTCGAATTCGTAGTACAACTATAAAATTGAAACCATTGTTGTTTTAAAAAAGATAATTAGTTTTAATAAGCTTTAAATTTTTTTATAAATTGTTTCTACAAAATACTACTAATTTTAGCAATGTATAGAATAATGAGTACTTATAGATCAGAACATTTACTTGTAACAAAACATCGAGCCGCTCTAGTGTATTAGGTACAGTCGTGGTCTTTTCCGCCTGATCAGTAATTTTTTTTCGCTTAAATCATGCGGAGGCGCCGAACCACGCCCCCTTAAAGTTTAGGCCTATTAGGAAAGCGTCAATTTGGCTCTCAAAATAACAATAACTCTCGTTTGGCGTTCGTCGTCAGTGCGCTCGTCCGATCGGTATTGTTTTTCATTCATTATTTCTATCCAAAGTCACCGGGGTGGGACTAGAAAGCGTTTCTATGTTACGAGTGCAAGCAAAAATTTGCTTAGTGGTGATCAGGCGGGAGTGTCCACGATAGTACCCTTTCACGAACATAACAATGAGCACGACTGTCGTTTGTTACAACTTGTTTAGCAAACGAACGAGTGAATTTTTGTAAGATTTTCGTCGACTTAAGACACGAGTTCTGATTGCAGATATCAAGGAAGAGTAGGTAAACGCCAAAAAATCCGACTTCCAGAAAGTCACAGAAAAAGTCTAAAAAAATAAAGATCCTTGGGAAATAGAAAGGAATGTTACAGGATGAATGTTATGCTCACTCGTCGCAAACATTACTGCGAACACCGTGTCGAACATTCGCAGGAACGTTACATTACATTGAAATTCTTTTTTGTGTGTGTTGTTCTACTAATCGTGACATGAAATATGACACATGTTGAAACAAATCCACCTAGTTATTGTTACATTTCATGTTGCGTTGCATAGACTGGACGGCTTTTTGTGTCACATTGCATGTTAGGTTTCAATAATGCTGGGGTACAGAATAGTACAACGTAATTACGCAGTGTATCACAAATATCCGTCCAGACTTATACAATGTAACATAAAATATAACACAACTAAGCGAGTTTGTCACAAAATCAAAATCAAAGCATTTATTTTAAGTAGGCCAGTTACAGGCACTTTTGAATTGTCGAAACAAAGATTAAAATTAAATGTGGCTACAGTCCCAGTCACAAGACATAAAAACTGTGAAAGTACTGTAGTTAAGTATAGTTAAGTATGTAATAAGTTAAGTGTACATGTCATGTTACGTTTCACTGTGTACCCGTCACAGTCTATACCCAATTAAAATGTTACATGACATAAAAGCCTTCGAGAAAATGCTTTAGACTCACCATAAAGCCACATGATAAAGCCAAACAACCAAAAGATACATTCGAAATCAGAACAAACAACTGAAGTCACCTGTCACCCGCACAAGCTCATCCTTATTTCCACAAAAGTATTCCGAGTGTGCGGACGTCGCATCCTATATTTGCGATAGCTGGTAATGCGCTGAACAGTGTTAATTAAACCGGACGGGCATCGACTGGCCGGTAATTGGGTTGAGCAACAGGCTCCTGCGGGTATCACCACGTACATACGCGTGAGCAATACTCCTGAGGCGTGTACCTATGTATAGGGTTGCCATCTGCATGGATTTATCTGAACTTGATCGTCTTTTTAGACCTCTTTCCCGAATCTGCCATTGTCCTTTGTCCAGCTTTTACTAACTAAGGAGATTTTATGAAAATAAAAAAAAAACACATTATTGAAAAACAGTATAATGTCCGGCTCTTTGTTAGGAGCTGTCAAATTTCGGAATGTTAACCCTACCTATGTAGCTTTGTAACAGGAACCATACACAAGTTAGGTTATGTAACATGTGTTTCGTATTCCTACAACGGTCTTTGGTTTGTTTGTATGTTCTAACAGTAGTGGCAGGAAATCATCATCATCATCATCATTTCAGCCGCAAGACATCCACTGCTGGACATAGGCCTCCCTTAAGTTTCGCTACATTGACCGGTCCCCTGCGACTCGCATCCAGCGGATTCCCGCAACCTTCACCAAGTAATCGGTCCACCTAGTGGGAGGCCTTCCAACGCAACGTCTTCCGGTTCGCGGTCGCTACTCCGGAACTTTTTGGCCACATCGGCCATCCGTTCTGCGAGCAATGTGCCCTGCCCATTGCCACTTAAGTTTGGCAATTCTTCAGGCTACGTCGGTAACCTTGGTTTTCTTGCGGATGTCTTCATTTCTAATTTGATCGCGCAAGGAAACTCCGAGCATAGCCCTCTACATTGCCCTTTGGGTGACATGATCCTTGATCTTGGTCCTGGGGCAGGAAATAATGCAAATCAATTTACTTTAAGTTCTTGTACTGAAATACTTGGAACTGTCGAGAAGGACAGATACACAAGGTGTAAACGGACTTTTCATGAAGGTGTCAACCAAGCATTTTGTACATTAAACTAAGCAACGAATTTTTTTTTGGGGTGGAAATTGTGAAATTCGCTTTTTACGGTAAGACTCAATGTATTAAACGCACTCAAAACATTGTGCTGATGGATGCATTGAATAGTAAGGGAGTCATGGAGGTATTCAAAGTAAAGTAAAAAAAAAAAAATATGAAGTAAAGTAAATTAAAAACTTGTACTTAAAAAAGAACTTGTGATCACTTCGACAACCGTGATCTCCAATATCTCCGTAACTAGAAGGTTTGCCAGCAGTTACCTAGCAATATTTTTTGTACCTACAGAATGCTGGCTTCGTGAAATGTCCATCAAATACAGTGCATTAATCTTATCTTCAATGAAATATCCAACTCTAAATAAGAAAATAACGCCTATATTTCCTCGCAGGATTAGACAGAGGTCACATTTAGCCAGCTATTTTTAAATATCATGTAATAGGGGCGAGCCTATTGCCATCAACCGGGCACAAAACCAAACTCCGGGCTGCTTCTGAGAAATTCCGGTTGGAAAAACCACTCCACTGACGAGGCACTTAAAGCCAAACAGGAAAATACCAAATCAAAATCTAATTTGGATAACTCGAGAAGTATCATTATTTGTTGAGTTATGTAAATTATGAGTGAAATACTCAATACCTAAGCTGTATTTTATACGTTGTAAGGCTTTATCAAGCGGGCGCAGGCATCGGTGTCTCGACGGCGACTAAGAACAACGATGTCGCACTTTGATACACAGGGTCTAGAACAGAATTTAAGGGCCATGATACTGAAATGTTCATGCTTTTAGGACTAATCTATAACTTGTGTTTGTTTATGGCACAGTCCGAAAAAATACTCTCTTATGATATAAGTTTTGCTATCATTCCGTCTCTGAAATACACATGTTCAGACAACTAACTGTACAGGTTTAGTTTTGTTTTATATACATAATTAGCACGCGTCCGCACTTTTATATGGTTTTTTATTGTAACTCTAGCATTATGTATCACTGCACTTTATCATTTCTATCAATAAGTATAAATTAAATACTTATCTCAGGAAGTTGTGTCGTTTATTATTTATTACGCGATCTGATCTGATTCTGCCTATATCCTTTTCAGCATTCATATATTATTTATCATCCAAGTGTAGGCGTCAAAAACGATCAAGAACACATATACTTACTTGAAAATTGCAACGGAAAATGTCGATAGTCTTGATACTAGTGGCCCCAAATTAAATTTAGGCAAGCACATTCCAACAGTCGACTTCTAAACAGTTGAAAAAACGATAAGTACTCATCAAAGGAAACATTTTTGGTAGACCCCATTAATTATAACGTAATTTATTTCGACAGGCTTCACAAGCATCGGCCCTTTGAAACCCATTTACAAAATAATTGGATTCCCTCATTTAGAGCAATTTTCTGATTTGATTAAAATTGACTTAGACATTGGCAAGATCATTAACAAACTTATTCTGGCGTCTCTGTGCGTCTGGATAACACTTCTGTTAAGACTTTCATTACAGTCGAATTTAATTAACGACTCCCACGATTATTAAATATTTATAAAGTCCTCGTAAGATTTCGAATCAATATTGACACAGTTAATAGATTCTAGAACGAGTTGAATTTGGAGCTTGTTATTTTAGCCTGAATGTTTAAACAACAGGAGTGGAGTGATATTCCATGTCTCAAGTTTTAAAGCGAACGTAATGTAATGCTAGTAGAGTGGTACAGTATAGTAAGAGACTAACAATTTGTGCCTTGTTGTGCAGTGTCACGACCCAGCAATCAAACGGGTAGGTTACTGCCAAGCCGTTACTGAGGGTTACGACTGTGTCTCTATCTGGTATACGTGGACACATCAAATGCTCGTCATCCCAGTATTGCTGGTACATAAATAAATATCTTGGCATACAATAAAATACTCAACGTCCTACCCGCCTACTCTTAAAAGTATTTTATTGGGATTACGTGTACCCGAATACACATAAATGTAGATGTCCCCTCATTTAAGAGCTTCCAAACTAATGAACCGATTTAAATAAATGAGGCGTCAATCCATTTACCTGAATAACACCTTTTTATGCTTGTTTTTAAGGGTTCCGTGAGGAAGTTCTTAAGATTTTTGCGTCTGTTAAAGGTACTCAAGGCAATTCACAAAAAAAAGTATCTACTTGACATCATTACGAACTTTTTCTTCCTTAGGTCCGCTTGAGATCCTGGTTCATTTATCCCACAATGGATTTAATAAAGAACACAAAAGTTGAAATGGCCCATCTTAATTGCACCTAGTCGGTTTGACCCTATTACACATCAGGCCCCAAACTAACTGCTTATCCATCCCCCATACAATGTCTATTCTAATATTATAAAGAGGTTTGTAAGTTTGTATATCTAGGGGGTAATCTACGGAACTCCTGATCCGATTCCCGAAATTCTTTCACTAACGGGAAGCTACATTATCCCCGTGTGCTATATTTAAAAAGAAAAAGCTAGTACCTACTAAATATCGCTACAATTACAATTAGACTCTTATCATAGAACCTTAAATAATGTAGCACCAAACATTGACCATTCACTACACTGTATTAACTATTTAAGTCATATTCAAGCTCGTAACTGCCTCATTAAGCCATACCTCATGCTAAATTGTAATTGGATACCTAATCAGTTTCCTGCTTGTAACCAATTGTATTGTAACAGTAATAAATTGAACTTCCAGCATAGAAATATACCTACATAAAAATCACGGTTCAATCTGCGATGGGTTATACAGGCAGACGTGTGCCTAATAGTACACCCACATTTCGCAGTAACGTTTAAGTCTATTACATGGATATCAACTAGCAACCAATCTAGATAAAAAAAAAAAAAAAAGATAAGAAATTCAAATTAGATAAGTGCATCGCTGTTAATAAAGGGTGCACCCCTTATTTTGTATGGAAATATTAGTTCAATTATCTTTGACAGCTCTAAATTACGTCCGTCTCTTTCTCGTTTTATTAGAGAGAAAAAGGTAGCAATAGCCTAAATTAAGTTTCGTTTGTGCACAACAGAATCGACACCAATATCTTTCTAAAGTAATTCCTAATTCGTCAAAGCCATAACACGATATATTTTTATAACACATCAAGACTGGATAGATTCTTCACCGTCAGAACTTTAATTAAGTCTCGAATGTACAAACGAGTTGCCGAAACTAGTTAACGTGTTTAGTAACTATAATTAAACTTATACCAACTTATGATGAGGTACGGCCATGTTATTTCATCAACTATCGATTGTAGCTCGGTGCCTTTATAACAACGAATCGTTTGTCTGATTTTCGAATTGTTAGTAGTACTTGGTTGTTTTAAAGGATTCCCACTAGTTCTACTACACAGTTCTACGGTAGAACTAGTAGGATATATTTCCCACTAGTCCTACGATTTAAGGTGGTACAAAATCGTAGAACTATAGTGGGAACAAGAAGTCTTATTAGTTCAATTTCACTTAACTAATGGGGTTTTTAAATACTCGTAATGCCAAATATTTTGGTTCTTCTACAGGAATTGGATACTACTTGTGGATATCGATTTATGATTAACATGGGTATAATAGTAAAGGAAGACCGTGTAAAGGATGATATGGAAAGGATGTGTCTGATGAGATGGCGAGTTGTAGAAAAGTAGGGAAGAAGAAGACATGCTGCGCTGACCCCAAATAAATCGGGAGAAGGGCAGAAGACATGCTGCGCTGACCCCAAATAAATCGGGAGAAGGGCAGAAGACATGCTGCGCTGACCCCAAATAAATCGGGAGAAGGGCAGAAGACATGCTGCGCTGACCCCAAATAAATCGGGAGAAGGGCAGAAGACATGCTGCGCTGACCCCAAATAAATCGGGAGAAGGGCAGAAGACATGCTGCGCTGACCCCAAATAAATCGGGAGAAGGGCAGAAGACATGCTGCGCTGAACCCCAAGTAAATTGGGAGAAGGGCAGAAGAATGCAAAATAATGATGATGATTCAATCTACACTAATATTATAAAGTGGTAAAGTTTGTATATCTGGCGGTCATTTTCAAAACTACTGATTCGATTCTGAAAACTACTTTTGCTAGTGGGAAGCTACATTATCCCCGAGTGGAATATGCTATTTAAAAGAAAGCTAGTAATTTATAAAAACCTCGTAATCTCCATACTTTCACAGTGATGGTCTCTAAGTACCTACTTACTCACTTCAAAGAATTTGTTTGTGATAGGATTTTTGCATCCCGCCTTTGATATACTAATGCCTTCTTTTCAGCGTTTTTATTCCATTTTCTATACGATCAGAAAGATTTATTTCTGCCGCGTTGTGGCTTTCATAGCCGAGTCTTTTATGCAGATACCTCTCTGGCAATGTACTAACATTTAAATATTGATTAACATACCGTCGAGATAATAAGATGTTAAAACAACACAGAATCTTTTGATTACCATTTTGATGATGTTGTATTTTTTTAGGAACATTTCGTGTCGTGGATAGTTGATATACTACATAGACACTTTTTGTTTGTAAATACATACTTATTATACATAAAAACATCCATCACTCGGAAACAAATGTCCATACACATTTGCTCCAACCGGGATTCGAACCCGGGGCCCTAAGAACGTAAGGCAGCCTCACTACCGCTGCGCCATTCGGGTCGTCATAATTTTATCATACACCCTTATGTTGGGCAACATAAAATATTATGTAAGTAAATGTTAGCCAGAGGGCAATGCGGCAGACTTCGTAGAAGATGGTGAGACGAGCTGGACAAAACCAATGACCAGCGCATAACCCCTCTACATTAGCCCTGTGTCGACTAGAAATCGTGGGGATTTCTAACTGTAGGGTACCTATATTTGCTCGAGCTGTAACTTTTAAATTATTAAACTAATGCCACCTTTTTACGAAATCACGCTGTATGCCAATCTATCTCATATGCCAACATATAGGTGCATATAGGTACTAAATTTTCACATAAGTAGGACAATCTTTCAGAATAAGGTACCTATTCTACACTATCCATCTCAAACAGTGTCTTAACAAATCACCAACGTTTCAACACAAACCGACTACTTTGCTCACAGCGCACAAACATTCCTCCATTCTTTCCAACAACACGAGCAATAAATGTTATCAAAGTAACGTCTTCTCATTTCATTTGTGTAACAAAGTAGTGAATAGCGTGCAGCCGTATCTTACAACAATGCACGGGAGCAGCACTACAGCACTACAGTACTACAGGTGCGCTCCGAGTCTTGTCTCGCGACATTACACAAGAATTGTTGTACAATACATAGCCATAATATCGTTTGCTAGGTACCAGACACCAGTCTACCTCACACATACCACGGTTTTAGAGACCAACTGCACAGCAATGAATAAAGTATACGAGCAGTCCCAGAGTTTAATCTTGTCTTGGTGGAACATCACTATGGTCATAATGGTGTTTCGTGCTGCTATTGTGTAAGGAATTTACCAAATAATTACGTGCATGTACACTCTAGGTACCTAGCAAACATAATACCACTAATAGTGACCAAAGGTCATCCTGATCACTTTGGCTCGAATATAGTTTTAATTTCATTAAATTAGCTGCAACCTCATGCGGTTGATTTTGAAATTATGATTTTAATTTCAGATTTACTTTAATGGCTGCTGCGGTGTGCGGCATAGGGGAATGATATATTATTCAATATTTTAAACATAGACGTAATAATTAATGTTCCGGACATTCCGGTGGGGACGAATATCTCTACAACTAATGCAAGCGTATTCAAAACACTAGACATTACTTAAACTCCGCTTAGCCGGTAAAACGAGATAAGCAACGTACTATATTCTTGCACGTTTTACGATGATTTGTAACGTGTCTCCTTAAAGATAAAAAATACAAATATTTTAAAAAGGCCCTGGTAACATGTCAAGCCGCCATGTCTAAGTGGCCCCCTCGCCCCACGCCGTTAGCCCGACAGTTCCGAGTGTATGGGGCGTAAACTCACTGATCGCACGAGCCGAGTGCCTTCAACGATCCTTTTACGCGATGTAATACGCGAGCGAGGATAAATGCCGTTTTGAAATATATCGCACTTTTATTTCACTTCAACGTCCATGAAGGATTGCAGCTCCCGCCCGGTTAACACAACTTATTGCATCAATTCCATTCCATTCCATTTCGTAAACACTCCGCTGAACTTTAAAGACTCTTCCAAAGCAATTAAAGTGGACGCACACCAAGAAGGTCGGTTAAACTTCTGCATATCAAATCAAGCGACCCGCAGGTACAGCGAGTTGGAGTCTCGTGGCGGGCTAGTTTGTCCCCAGTGTTTGCCGTTAAACCACATTTCTGCTCCATTGAAAACTTAATTATGAGTGTTCCGCTCGAGCCTTCGCTATACGAGCGGAACTGTAATGCGGTGTCTCTTTGTAACAACGTTTTCTTAATAACAAGACAATATCAAGTAGAGTGACCGTCCGGTCCACAAACCCGACCCTTTCAAAACTACACGTGCGGCTTTTAGAAATTCCGCTAGTTTGGCCATCTATTTATTTTGGACCCAAGTAAATAACTTCGATCCACTATCCATCTAGGTACCTACAAATGGCTACCGCAAAATATAAGTATTTTAAGGAAGTTAAAACATTAAACGTTACATAAGAGTATAGGTTTTGGATAGTAGCCAATTTTAAAAAGTTAATACTTTTCGTGAGTATCTAAGTCTTGAGTCTTCTCCTGAAAAACGCCTTTAGTTTTGGGAAGTTTCTTTTAATACTGCGCCACCAGCTGATCCGGAATTTATAAACTGAACTGCAGTATAAAATTGTCTGCATTAACTATTAATTTGCGAACAATAACATTGTAGCAGTAAGTGCCATTTAATTATGGACTATTCATTAACCTTTTACGAACCGTTAGTCATAGTGACTTTATAGCCTATTTGAGGCAACTGAATTTCACGTTCTGCATCTGAATACGAAATTGAATTGGACTCACCCAGTCATACAGAATTCGCTTATTGAACACGATTTACTGGCTCACAATGAATAGGTGCCAGTAACCATGACTAAATCCATTAGACTTTAGCTCAAACATTTGGTACCGCTAGAAATGCTGTGCAAATTGTGTCAAGAAATACCAGATAGATCTCGTACAAATTCTACGAAGCAGTTTCCAATCAAACAAATTAAATGTTGGAACAACTGTAAAATGTATTAGCTAAACTCGAAACATAATTTATCTAGCCAAAACAAGCTAACTTTATCCCACCTTCATTTTATTTGTTCGTAACTAGGGCTCAGGTAGCGCTAAGACCCCACTTGTCTAATTAAACGCTAACTCCTAGTGTTCGTTGAGGTCAAAATTATTTTTAACAATGTATGTTAGAGGAACTAACGAACAAGCTGGGGTGGGTATCATCACAACAGAGGTATCGTGGTATCAATAAGACTATTATTTAGCAAAGTACGAAGTTGTGGAGTTGCCAAACAACGAGAACTTTGGAACAGGCGTCTGACTCTCATTCTACGTTTGCCGTATATGTTGCTATACAATATAAGTGTGGGTAGGTAGACTCGTATCGTGCCCCGCCACAACGAATTAAAACTTTTCTATTTAGAAGAAACATGGTTCTAACGGAGCACTGCCATTTGGGAGTAGAAACACAAGTAATAATGCCGTCTCTCCCCTAGAAAACATACGTGTTTTTGTTCGTTGAATTATTGCTCCGTCGAAGTTGGAACATAATGTATTTTCAGCTTGATGTAAGCTATCTTAGTAAACGTTTCGTTTATGTGGAAGGTCGTACATAAAAGTCTGAAGTTAAATTAGGGATAACAGTCGGATGCTTTGTAGTAAAATTTTATGGAGGATTTATTACGTATTAACCTGAGGTAGGTACTGTAGGTAACTTTAATCTGGTACACCCACAGTTCAATTTATTCTGAACTTCAGGCTGCCTAATATGGACCTTTGCATTTTTGTCATTAAAGTTCAAATATTTCATAGTCCCGAAACATACTTACTTGAGTTTACAATATTTGGCCAATGTTATTGATATAATTATTTTCGTAACATTCCTTGAAAAAGAAAATCCTTACATTAAAAAAAAACCTATCCTGCGTATTATTTTCCACCCAAACCCCTAAAAGCTTACCCACTAAATAAGTACATAAGAGTATCTCCCTTCTCCATTGATATTGAGCCAGAATATTTTCCCGGTGACGTCAGCTCCACTAGATATAATACATCATGCATTTTTAGTGGCGACTAAAACTTTCAGGGGCAAATACATTCGTTACAAACAAACAACTTTTGTACTACGATTTTATGAAAGCAGTATAAAAACACCTTTACTTGCAAAATGATATGTTATAATTATAGTATGTAGGGAAAAGTCTAAATGGTTGTTAAGGACTAGCCATTTTTAACCGACTTCCAAAAAGAGGATGTTATTAATTCGTGTTTTTTTTTTTTTGTATGTTCAGCCTTATTTTCGCCAATTGTGAACCGATTTCGGTGATTCTTTTTTTGTTTGGAAGAAAATTACTTCGCGGTAATCCCGTTTAAATTTGGTGAAGATCTGATGGTGATCTTCGGAGAAATACAATGGAACTCTTCAATTATTGACAGCAAATCGGTCGTAATTGCTGCAATCGCTTGGATGTTTGTTGTTTTCACAACATCAAACTCAAACTCAAAGCATTTATTTCAATTAGACCATTACGGCACTTTTGAATGTCAAAAATACAAAAAAGAAAATCAAAGCTACAGTCCCAGTCACAAGGCATAATAACTTGAGAAAGTACTGTAGTTGCCCATTCCCTAGCGTAGATCTCTATGGAGAAGAACGGGCAAGAAACTCCATGGACACTCTTTTAAAATCAAAATATTGTTACAAAATCTTGGTTACATCTTTAATTTTGAGATTATACATATATGTGAGAACGATGTAGAAAGACGTGCACACTAAGAGCGTCCAGAGTAAAAGATTAGATCAACAATTTACGAATAAAGTAATTAAAATGAACCTTGGCAGCTAAGAGATGACCAGTCCCAACTGACAGCGCCCGTTCACGAACATGACGCATGTACCGGCGCCATTCAACTCAACCATATTGAAGGGAACTAAATGACCCGACACACCCGCCACCATCAGCGAGACATTTAAGTGAGCATGACATTCTCTCAACCACCAAGGCATATTCAAGTCAATGAAAGATAAATAAATGTAAATGGTGGCTGAACAGTACAAAGTACTCACACATGTGCTATGCAATTATATAATACTAAGAACTGGAATCTATATAATGCAAGTATATTTTTACAATCTTCTGCAGCTTCCACAATACATTAACATGGGAATCAATTCTTCATCTTCTTCTTTACGTGTCGATGGACTCAAATAATGCCCGACCCAAACAATCAATTAATTTGCCCCCCCCCCCCCCCCCCTATGGTTGTGATTTTTATCATCAATGTAATCCCCCAACTTATAATATGCTTGCCTACATAGTGTGCGTTTTATACAAGATTTAAATTTCGTCTCGTTCAGTTGAAGAATGTGGGGAGGTATTTTATTGTAACATTTCAAACAGTACCCCATGAAAGATGAATCTACTTTAGCAAGCCTGAAACCTGGCTGAACTAGTTGGTCCCTATTTCTAGTGTTATAGTGGTGTCTGTCACCTCTTCTACTGAATAAATGCCGATTTTTCCTAACGTACATGATGTTTTCATAGATGTATTGACAAGGTACTTGATATTAATTTCCTTAAACAGTTCTCTTAGAGAATCGCGTCTACGTAATTCATAAATGGCTCTGATGGCTCTTTTCTGCAGAATAAATATAGACTCGATGTCTGCAGCCCGTCCCCATAGTAAAATACCGTATGACATAATACTATGAAAATAACTAAAATAGACTAGCCTCGCGGTATCAATATCAGTAAATTGACGGATTTTTCTAACAGCATATGCTGCTGAGCTCAGCCGTCCTGCAAGAGATGTTAAATGAGGACCCCATTGTAACCTTGAATCGAGCGTGATTCCCAAGAAAACCGTTTTATCGACAAATTCTAGTTTCTCTTGATTCAATATTATGTCACAGTCACTACTTTTGACATTTGGTAGAGCAAATCTAATGCACTTAGTTTTTTTTCCATTTAGTACTAAATTATTGGCGGTGAACCAATTGTGGACCTGCAGTAGGGCGTTATTTACGTCGTCAAGATTAGTGGCACGTCTGTTTATCCTAAATATTAAAGAAGTATCGTTAGCAAACAACACCATATGCAGATGGTTGTTAAATAAATGGGGTAGGTCATTAATATACACTAAAAAGAGGAAGGGACCCAATATCGAACCTTGTGGTACACCCATTTTTACTTTTAAACCCATTGAGTTGACTCCATTTATTTGTACCTGCTGCTGTCTATCATTCAAATACGATTTTATTAAACTGAGCGCAAGTTTACCTAAACCGTAATGCTCAAGTTTCAAGATCAGAGTTTCTTGATTTACACAATCAAATGCCTTCGAAAGGTCACAGAAGATTCCTATGGCATCTTGTGCCTCTTCCCACGCAGTAAATATGTATTTTAATAAAGTGACACCGGCGTCAGTTGTACAACGTCCTTTGGTGAAACCATACTGTTGCTCGTGTAATATTTTATTGGTGTTGAAATGGTTAAGCATTTGATTGAGCATTATCTTTTCAAACACCTTGCTGAAAACCGGCAACACGGATACGGGCCTATAGTTATTGGTGTCCTTACTGTCCCCGGATTTAAAAAGCGGTATTACCTTACTGAATTTCATTAGATCCGGGAAGACCCCTTGATCCACGCACAAATTAAATATTGAGGCTAAATACGGCATCATAACATACCATCACGCCTGTATGCTCTGCGGGTATGCAGATGTGTACAGTACACCCACATTTCGACAGTTAGGTATGTTAGGTTCCATTTTATTGGGGATAAGTCTATTACCATGACATGTTAGGAAATAAATGACTGCCTTGTTGGTCTAGTGGTGAGTGCGACAACTCAGCATGAGGTCCTGGGTTCGATTCCCTGGTCGGGCAAAGTGTTATTGGGTTTTTCCATCAGGAATTTCTCAGTAGCAGCCACGGAGCCTGGATTTGTACCCGGTTAATGGCAAGCTCGCCTCGTATTACATTGGACTTAAACATAACTGGCGAAATGTGGGTGTAGGTACTATTGGCCCAACTCTTCGGGGATTACAGGCGTGATGTTGTTACGTTAAAATAAATGTATAGCTAATATTTGTATAGGATTTTACAACTAAAAATGAAAAAATAAAAATCTTTTTTGCAAAAAATAAAACCGACTTCAAAAACACAACAAAGTGAAAAATAACTTTAGCTTCAGAAGTCGGTGGCAAAGAAACTGAATCAAACACACAAGTCACCGACTTCTGAAGCTAAAGTTATTTTTCACTTTGTTGTGTTTTTGAAGTCGGTTTTATTTTTTGCAAAAAAGGTTTTTTCGTTTAAGAAAAGCAGAATATTGCCAAGTCTCATCATCCGCCGGACCGTGCTTTCCGAGGCACGGAGGAAACTCGGTATGTAATGAGTATAGTCCTCCATCTACAGACCAACTTAAGCAAGCATGGATTAACCTGAAGATTAACCGAGCGGCTTTTATTATTAAGCCACGAGCTCCAAAAAACCTAAAATATTGCCAGGACTCAAAAGCATTTTGAGAAAACCATAGACACATCTACTTATCGAATACAGAAAACCCTTTTTTGAATTTGGGTGAAAAAAAAACAAGTTATACAAACACACAGTAAACCACATCCCATATTTAATCTGGAACCATTTCGAAAGCCCATTATTCCTTTAGTTTAACTACGTTAAATAAAGATTGTATTTGCACAGAGCCCTTATTTGCGAAGGTTTTACTTATTCACCAGTACGCAGTTTGTGCGGTGGACAAATAAAGTTCTATATGTTCCCTCCATGATCCTATTTATTTTTCACAAAGAAGAAATTGGACCGCTATATTGATCTTCGCCTGTGAGGCTGCGAATAGTAAAGGTTTCTCTACCCAAACAAAGCTGTGCTATAAGCTAGTTGTAGCTGTAAGATGCGATGTTAGCTACCGTGCTGACACAACCCGCCAGACCTAACTGTGTTTTCACGTCCATGCTTGACCTATTCACGCAGAAGTTTAATTAGCAGTGTTAAAACAAAAATAATAAACACTAAACTATTCTTTATTTCCTAACAAACTTTCCAACAGTTCAAAAATAATGTATTCTCATTAAAACGGTTCCTTTAAAAGAAGTTAATAAACACCAACGAGCATCCGTTTCCACATGACTTCCCGCTAAAGTGTTTACGAGGCTACCATGCAGCTAAGTGAGACAAATTGCAGTTTTAATTAAATCCTGTGACACTTGCCCACTGACCGACAGCAGGTAAAATTATCTAGGCCTAAGCTTTAGCATGCAAATTAACACCACCACTGTATTGATCCGTTGGGTTAATTTCTCGCCTTATTAAAACTTGACACGTTTACTCTTGGCCTCGGGAAATGAGTTTAGCAGCTCGCTAGTTTGCTGGTAATAATGTTGCTGTTCAGTTTTTATTATGCAGTTTTAGATTTTTGCTTCAACGTATTGCATTTGAAGGGAGACAAGAGAGTTAGACAGAGCAAAAACAGTATTATAGCTCTGTTTGGTGGTAAAAAAGATAAATTTGTTACATGTTTAATAAATATTTTTAACTTCGAAACCATGCGTCGTTGGTCTAGTGCTGGGTATGTGGTCCTAAGTTCGATTCCAAGGTCTGGCGAAGTATTTTTAGTTTTTTTTATTTGTAATTTCTCAGTAGCTGTCACGGAGTCTGGATTTCTTCCCGGTTGATTGCAATGGGCTCGCCCCCTAATTATACAAAAGGCTTAAAAATAACTGGCGCAAATACCCCTTCGGTGATGTTATGTTCCCATAACTATGATTTTTGAAGCTCTCAATGAGTGATAATTCCCTCGTGCACCGTCCCCCCAATTCACAGTTGACAGTATTTAAGAGGCTTCCTGAGTTTTGGCGTCACGTAGGATAATGACCACCTAATGACGTTAACCACGACTGTGCCTTAAGTACTTACGGAAGTATGTCGAAGACACGTAAACGGCTGGCGATCTCTGGCCGCAATATCCAACGTTAAGGCGAACTAAGTTGAGACTTTGTGCATTAAAGTGAAGGTAGATTCATTAAGACTGTGTTTGAGAGGTAATGAAAGTATGTGCTGGTTTGAGAATGAGTAACTTAATAAATCAGACCTTATTGATTTCACACTGCCTCGCTGACTTTTAAATTCGGTTCTTGTAATTCTCAGCATTGCGTAAACATAGAATAGAATCATTTCTTATTTGTGTAAAAACATGGTATGTACAATAAATAGGGTTGTGAACTTACATGTTTCGCCGTAGAATGGCATACAAATATTAGAACTTGAAACTTTATTCGAAACATGAATTTGTTAAAATATTAATATTATAACATGTCTAGGTAATAAATACTTTTGCATGAAGCCTGACATCGAAACCATTACAATCTTAGCCAATTTTTTTCTTAAGTGCCTCAAAAATATTCTTCACAATACTCTCAGAGAACAATCAAAGCTTTCAAATAATAAATGTACATTAACAAAAGGTAGGTAATATCACTTACAAATACGTGCACGCATAAATATCCAGTCCTTTGTGGCAATGCTTTTATGCCACCCTCTTTTGAATCTCGACTTTGTGAGCTTCGCAAGTTCAAGACAATACATTTCACGACACGTTTCTACTTACTAACAGTTACTGCAGGTACGTTTCATGAAGCACTACTCAACAACTACTCAATGTTATTGTGAGAATGTACTCTGGTAAATACATCTGATAGCTTACTTCAACTTTAGGAGCGTTCAATGTCACCCGAGAGCGCTCTTGTTCATTATTAATTTCTAATTTCGAATCTATTTCGACTGTACCCTTTTCGGATGAAGTGATTACTTTAATGAGAAAGCATTAACATTTTAACAAGGATTTAGAAGTAGGAGAGATTTTATTACGTAAGTGCCTACAGTTTATCAGAGAAGCAGATAATACCTGAGCCTACTGATCGGATTAAAGGAGATTCGTGCCATTATCTTCGGCGCTAAATCTTTTTTTTTTTCCTGGGCAGAATGTTCGCTTGCATGGAGTTAGGGGATAATTAATTGAAGATTATATGGCTTTGTAACTTTGAGCGTCTTTTTTCCCTTAATGAGTTACCCCTTTTATAATAGGCTATTGCAGATATTTTTGCCGTTTTACTTTACATTTGTGATTTCTCAGTAGCATCCATGAATCTGGATTTGTGCGCGACAGGTGGCAATAGGCTCACCGTATATTCTATTACATGGGACTTATACATAAATGGAGTAATGTGAGTTTACTTTAAGTACCTCTGAGAAAACAGGCCTAAAAATGATTTGGTGTCATATGCTGCCGATGCCGCTTAGAGATCCATCCGACACTGAACCATGCGGCTCTTTGGCGACCCACACCAACTTTATGCATATTGTGCGAGAGTTTTAGGCTGAAAATTTATGTCATGTTTTTCCTTCAACTGAGGAGTTAAAATTAATAACAAATCATGTTTGAAATCTTCAAGTAGTACTTGAAAATTTGATCAACCCCAACGAGACTCAGGGCTAATTTCACCAATCAACACACCTGTACTGCATTTGAAGAGCTATCATCAATACTATAATAGAACACTGGCACTGATAACTCTTGAACGATGTTTTGATGTGCTAATCGTCACGTTTAGTTTCATCGGACTATAGGACTAATCAAAACCATTGATTACCCAACTATCAATAATTAGTTACATCAAGTCTAGCGACAAGTTGCCAAGCCACAAGATTAAAGTCTTCGCATGATTCCAGAACAAATTGGGCGTTTAATGAGAAGGTTGGGGAGTGGGTGGCTGGATTAGGTCCAAATGAATCAAAGTTGCCCCCAGCTCGCCTCCCATCGATCGCCTTCCCGATCAACTATACGTGTTTACCGTTGTTTAGTGGCCATTCAGTTAATTAACTAAGTTGATTGTTCATTAGAACTAGAGGGTAGATTTCTTTTCTACCTTTGAAATTCAATGAAGAAGGTAAGGAATTGAGTTAGGATAGCATTTGAGGAATCTTTTGTCTTTTTGTTGTTAATAAATTATAATCGTCCTTTGCTAGTTGAACATTGATATATCTTCAAGAGTCAAAAGAGATTGAGATCAATGCTGTCTGAAAAAATATCGACTGTTTTGTGTAAAGTGGTAATTGTTTTTTTAACTGCAGTCCTCTCACATTTTTAATGCCTGGTGGCTTTATATTTTTATTTTTGACAGTTCAAAAGTTGATTATAGTGACATTATGACATCTTTAGCATTGGTTTAAGCAGAATGCAATCCTTGTCAAACACATATGTTTGACAAGGATGGCTTGCATAGGAGGCAACGAAAACATACCACAGAGGTACCTTATTCGAAGATCAGCCAAACGAACTGGTGGCCTACCATGACGCCTTAAAGCAGGATCGTTTTAATCTTGTTCCAGTGTGGGAAAGAGATGGCGCTAGGACCTAGCGCCATCTCTTTCCCACACTGGAACAAGATTAAAACGATCCTGCTTTAAGACGTTATGGTTGGCCACCAGGTCTATTTGAAATAAATGTTTCGAGTTTGAGTTCAAAATGCGAATAATAAACCACAAAAAAGTGAAAATAACAACAAACTTACATAAAACAATGCTAATTTTATAAGAGATTAACACCTTTGACACACACACCGGACTCCGCATAATTTCTGTTGGAAACCTAACGGACCGGCAAAACTTTATAATGCATGTTTTAAAAGTGAGGGTATTTGGGAAGCGGTATATAAGCCAAAGGGAAACTGAAAGCCCGAGGAAATCCCAAACGTGCTAAATATACAATGAGTTGTGGTTTTTGCTATGGATAGGTACATTTAGCCTAACATGTAGAGGTACTCGAACTCCTTCCATCTTGATCTTCATCTTCGGAATTGGGATAAATCTAAATTCTGAAGATCACACAGATGAAGTCCTGAATTAACACAGAGGATATTTTTCAAAGTATCCTCTTTGTCAATATAATTTCATTGTCATTGTCAAAAAGGTTGGAATAGGATATGAAAGTTTGTATGAAAGTACCTATGTCATTTTACCGATTTCCCGATAAACCGTCGTCGGGCGCATGTTATAAACCTTTAAACGACTAATTATTAGTAGACACAATAGTTAAACAATTGACATAAAATAAATCTCCTGGAGATTTCGTAACAGACAAATCATTTACAATGAAAAACAAACCTACACCTACATGTTCAGTACTCGTTACTACCTACAAGGCAGGTTCATAAAACTAGCTTACTCTACACGTTCCCATTTTATTCAGTACAACATCAACTACAAACAATAACACCGACTGCCTCAAAAGGTACAAATATTTCACGAGGAACATTTCCTCAGAGTTCATAATCGCAATACTTTTGTAATGTCCACGTACCTGCCTACTACTATACTTTTTACGATCGGGCTCAGTCGCCTCCAATATTACTTTTTTACAACCAAACCATCATAACACAGGCCAATGTTTTCTCAGATACATATTAGAAAAATGATTTTCTTGTAGGTCTCACTGAAACAGTAATCAACATGAAACATTTTTATTGTGCTCTTTATAACCGTGGCAAAACGGATTGCTTTGATTCGCACTGTTTCATGCTATTTTACGAGTGTCTCGCGGTATGTTATAAAATTATGGACGTTTTATTGATATAGAGGCTAATAAAGACTAATTTTATTGTGTCGTGCAAACAGGTTTTGTTAGGAGCCATTAATATTGCCACATAAATGGAGATTGAGTTCTAACCAGATGAAAATTCATAACGAAAATCTACTTTATTTACCTAGACGTACTCTAGTTTCATGAATAAATATGTGGCTCTAAACCTCACTAACACAAAAGTACTGTAGTTTTAAACTCAAACAAAGGATTTAATTTTTAGTTCGTCAAAAAATACACGCTAACAATGCTAGAAAAATACGCGTTTTCACGGAGAATGTGTTTTCATTTATTCAAACAAAGAGCCTAAAAAATCTACATTTAATACATTTCACACACAACACTTTTATTTAACGAACGTTCATATCAGAGAACAAAACCGCACGTAATTATCCGTACAGAAAGGGCAATATAAAGTTAGTGGCTTTTAACATGTTGAAGCGTTCACAAACTGCGGTATTTTCCGTGTGAAACTTTCATGTAAACTCACTCGTTCTTATTACACTCATCCTATGCAAAATAGCGATGATTTGAATAATTTTCAAACAGGAACAAAGATTTTGATAACTTTTTGAGCAATTCATGTTTATTTTGTAAGGTTTTACTCTGGACTATGTTTCAGAACAGCACGGTCAGTTTCGGACTCTAAATAACTGAGCGTGTTTTACGTTGTTAATATGTATTGTCGAACTTTTCATGAAATTGTACGTGCCTGACAAGGAGAACAAAGTTGGGCACATGAAACTCAACTGCTAAACTAAACTAAACAATTTACTGTCTACGTTATTGTTGTCAAATAACTTCAGGAATGTTTGTCAGTCTAAATACAAAGTGATTAAGTTAATGTAATTTACAATCAAATGCTTAAAGTCAGAGTTACTACTACTCGTACAAAGTGGAGGTCTAATTGTCAGCTGAAAGTAACAAGTCTACTGAAATTTCTATAAAATGTATGAGAAACTTCTAATAGTTATTATGAAGCAAACTTTTCTTCTTAATTGATTATTTGAATTACTAGAACGAATTAAGCAGTTCGTATGTGTTTTGGTAAAAATAGTTGTCTCTTTTTGCTAAATAAAAACATTTTAGGTTGTCTCGAATACATTCATTATTTGATGCTGAAATAGTTAGCCCAAGTAGATACTTATTGTATTGTATGTGTAGGTACCTTTAAACCTAACTTAACGCTGAAGCTGACCGTATACCTACCCGTCATGAGTACGTACCAATATACCCATTTTTTGCCTCTGTGATAGTTATTTAGTATTGAAAGGGAAAGCGGCGATGTTTATCGCAAAATTTCACTCAATTGACACAGCTCAAAAGCTTTGAAGCTTTTAATTATTCATCCTTTAAATTTTATCGCATCGACAATATTCGTTATGAAACTTATTGGACTTACTGACTGTACTTAGTTGACGTGTAGGATAGAAACACTGGTCCTTCAAATCCAAAATCGTTTATTTTCACATGGATTACAACTATCATTCCATTATTTTCTTAGATTTAGATAAATTATGAATATTTCTCTTCAAACTTCTGATTATTTGTCTTAGGTATAAAATAATGATGGAAAGGTACATATTATCTAAAAAGTAGCTCATCTGTGCCTGTAAAGCATTTTGATGTGATTTTCACGATTTTATAAACTGATTTACGAGAAACGATTTATAATTCACTCCGTAATAGCAAGGCAACGCCCGGAGATTACAAATAACAGAGCACTATTTTAACTTAAAATACAGATGGGACCTATCGAGTCATTAGACAATATCGCTCGTTTTTAGAATTACGAAAATAAAAACGTGCAACAAACAAACTAACTTAAACAAAGCATGGCTAATATTACTACTGTAATCTAGATATTATAAAAATAAATCAATATGCGTTTAATTATTGCACGATATACTACTCTGTCAAGAAAGTACCGGGAAAAGATCAATAATACACAAAATGTCTGTTATTCATCCAAATTTATTTTATCACCTTCAAAGTATGCTCCTTTAGAAACGATACACTTGCGCCAACGAATAATCCATTCATCAAAACATTTTTTAAACGCTGCTTCCGGAATTGAGTTCAGTTCTCGCCGCGAATTCTCCTTTATGTCTTCTATCGATTGAAAACGTGTGCCACGAAGTGGTAATTTGAGTTTAGGAAAAAGAAAAAAGTCAGCAAGAGCCATATCTGGTGAATATGGTGGTTGCTGGATGGTATTTGTTGAGTGTTTGGTCAAAAATTCGTTCACAATGATAGCCTTGTGCGAAGGCGCATTGTCGTGGTGCAAAATCCAAGAATTTTCTTTCCACAAATCTGGCCTTTTTCGTCGAATTTGCTCTCTTAAACGCCGCATAACGCTCAAATAATATTCTTTATTTACCGTTAGACCTTCCGGTAAGAATTCAGAGTGCACAACACCGCGATAGTCAAAGAAAACAGTCAACATGACTTTGACTTTTGATCGACTTTGGCGTGGTTTTTTCGGTTTCGGTTCAGTTGGAAGGCGCCACTCCGAAGCTTGTTGACTAGTTTGCATGTCAAACTCGTAAACCCACGTCTCGTCACCAGTAACAATGCGTTTCATGAATGTTGGGTCCGAACTGACTCGTTCAAGCATGTCCTCAGCGACTTTCATGCGATTGAGTTTTTGGAGAAAATTCAGATCTTTTGGGACTAGCCGAGCAGCAACATGTTTCATACCCAAATGATTAGTTAAAATGGTACGGATCGACTCGTGAGATACAGAAAGTTCGGCGGCTATCTCTCTCAGAGTTGAATGGGGATTTTCAGTCAATATTTTCTTCACTTTTGCGATGTTAACTTCAGTTGCAGACGTTGACGGCCTACCAGAGCGAGGCAAATCTTCCATCACATCTCGACCGCTTTTGAACGCTTTGAACCACTCATAAGCACGAGTTTTTGATAAAGTCGATTCACCGTAAGCCTTCTGTAACATTTTCAGTGACTCCGAACACGAAATTCCATTGGCGATGCAAAATTTAAGACAAACTCTTTGTTCGATATTTTTGTCCATTATGAAATTCGCAATACACACTATATATGATATTACTAAAACCAGCACTGTATTTAATATAAATAACAGATGCAACTCAAACTCCGCGCCAAAATGGAAAACAGTTGTGCCAATCTAACAACTACAAAAAAAACAAAAATTTGAATTTGGAACCATAAACAAATCATCCATTCCCGATACTTTTTTGACTGAATGTATTTCATGACATATATATTCTGCATGGTGTCGGACTTAAAGAATAGCACCATCCCATATCTTCCCGTGGGTGTCGTAAGAGGCGAGTAAGGGACTTACCAGAGAGTGGGCAGCAGCGTTCTCTGTGCTTTTGTAACAACCGTACTGCGATCGCCAACCCGCCTGCCAAACGTGGCGATTTTGGTAAAAACCCCCCTTTGGGGAAGGCCCATATCCAGCAGTGGACGTCTTTCGGCTGAAATGATGAATGATGATATTTCATGATGGGACTATTCTCCATACAAAAAACTATGTAATTTGCAGAAACTCAGTTATAATATATTATTATAATCCTTCAGGAAGTTTGACACACGAATCACGACATTCACGACTATGTTAGAGATACAAATAACAGAACATTCCGGGAGTGTGTTAACACACAGCTATTAATTAGAACCACTAGATTATTGATAGCGGATTCCGGATTCCTCGGATTGTATTATCACTTAGACATAACTAACTAATAACTTCAGGAAAATTATCTATAATGATGGCTGTTGATTAATATGTGACACTTACACGTAATGGCTTAATGAAGATATCATTAATTGATTCATCATCTAGACTCAGGAGGTAGTGTTTAGTAAGTACCTGATAAACCTTATGAATAACTTAAAATACAACATATAAAACCTGTATTCCTTAGAGGGATAAGCAGATATAACTTGGCTCGAACGAATGAAAAATAGTAGGTAAGCCAACGGTACATACAATTTACATTTAACAATAAAAGTTTAAAGGTTATGTTCTTGTGTAGAGTACTTATTATGCAGTTTTACTCAACAATTCAACATTTCGATTGGAAATCATCAAATGTCTTCTCCCGCTCTGGGCGGATGGATCAGGAGGGAGTGTCAGACTTTTACTGACTAAAACCCATCCATGTTCCATCATCGCCCTTTGTATTCCGGGGCCACGGTATCTCTTTCGAACAGTCCCGCAACCCCGGATACCACAAAACCTGACACAGCTAAAACCATTTTGAATCACAACACCTTTGCTTCATCTTCTGACAAATATACAGTTTTATACCGAAATAATTCATAAAACTGCCTCATTGCTCTAGTGGTCTCAAACAAAACTGCTAAGCAAGAGATCCTGGGTTCGATCCCCAGGTCAGGCAAAATGATATTGGATTTTCTATCATGAATTTCTCAGGATTGCCGCCCGGTTGATGGCTAGGCTCGCCCCCTATTACATGGGACTTAAACATAACATACTCTAGGTATACGTCTGCCTAACCCTTCGTGGATTACAGGCGTGATATTATGTTATGTAATTAATAACAACGAAACGTAACTTCTTCACGATATTTTTCCGCAACTAAACATAAGAAGTACCTACCCAAAACGCAAGGTCGCAGAGCAGGTAATAAAATAATCAGCACGTATAAAAGCGAATGAAACATCAGAATTCTCGCCCGCGCCATAACTTCACGTCTGAGAAAACATCTTGCCATATTATGCTTTTTGTGGGACGCTCTCAAAACGAGAGCAATTTATTTAATGGACCTGATAGTTGTTTCCAGCAATTTTCACGACATGTGAGTGGTTCACACTGGCCGACAGTATTCCTTTAAATATTTTCTACCTCGAGTTTAACGCTTTTCAATGGAGCTTCTATTTCAGAACGCTCGACCAGATTTATAGTAAAGGTGTAAATTCTATTCTGAAATTAAATGAGGGTGGAATATTTTGGACAGGTAAATGTTGATCAAAGAATATAGATTCTATACCTACGCAATAAAGACTTATGAACAACATTTTCTCTATGTAATTTTCAATTTTCCATGAAAGCATTCGGAAGTTTCAAACAGTTCTTCGCCGTTTTCAGTCAGCGGACATAAACCTCAAATTCTACTCATTGACGGGACGAACTTACATAATTATAGTAGGTATAATGTAATAATATCCTATCAGTCGATCACTTATAGTAACATCCTGTGGCGTTACCTCTTTATAGTAACGACATTCTGCAAAACAACCACATCATAATTAAAAAAATATAAAATATGTGTCGTGGATTGATGGCGCCATAATGCAACAAGCAGCGCCATCTAACAATTAGTTTTGTGAACTAATAATATCATTACCGGAAACGCAAGCGCGCCCTACCGCTTGGACACGATCGTCTGTTGAGGGGATGCAGCGAGGGCTGGAGAAGGGACCGATTGTTGCGACCAAAGCCTACAATGTATAGTTGCGACAGTCGAGCTCCGACTGCTGCCTTGGCAGACGCTCAGTACCAACGCACGTGGTTGTTTCTTGTAATGTAAAACCGTTAGTTTGAATAATGTTATTTTAATTTTAATTATTTTTCGTTCGAGTTCCCGCGACAGTGCCCACATTTACGTAGAACTGTCGGATCGCAAAGAAGACCCAATACTTCGCATCTCGGTCACCCATGACGCGACATATGAATCATTTTCTGATGCATAGCTTTCAGTAACGACTCTATCGTCAAACCGATATTATCAACCCGTACTAAATGTTAAATTACAGTATGTTCCACTAACATTTCCTCGAGAAGCTATCAGGAATAATTAATCAAATAGCAGCCATTGTGATAAAGGCTTGGCACTCGGCAGCGCTCGGGTTCGCGCCAAAACGATCCTGCGCCGATGTGCTTCAGACAGGCATTACCTACACAGAAACATACTTACATGGTTAATTTATTACGTTCTGAATACATGTGTTTCCTTCTTCATTGGTACCTTGCATACTTTTATTTCATTCCCCTTTTAGGTAATGCACCTTGTAAATCAAAAAATTGAATCTCGTATCCGATTCCACTCTCTGAATGTATTTGAAATGATTTTAAAATGTACATTGAAGTATGTTGCTTGCCTTCAGAATAAGGCAGACCTGATTCTCCAGAGAGAACAATGCAAGATGTACGGACGTTCACTAAGGAACTAGAACGAAATATAACTACTACTGGCCAAAGAACCAGCTCATAAAATAACATTTCCAAAAGGAAAAACTAGGAAAGGTTTATTTCTGTGAATAATTTCTCAAAAAGTTTGTAAAAGCAGTTACTATTTAGTAGAAGGAGATTGGTTCTATACTCTAAAGACCAATCACTTATCCATTATGGCAGCTTTCAATATTTACGCGGTCTGTATAGGGTAGCCCACTGACCCGGTTTGATTCGGATATTGACTGAATATTATAGAAGCGACTTCCTGTCGATAGGGTCATAAAAATCTGGTACCTGAAAATGAAAACGAGACCGTCCCATATTGCACAAAAATATTTACTGGAGCTATACCCTTTTCGAACTTGAAGTCACCAACATCCGTGTTGATAACTACGTTCTTCGATTTGACCAAACATTGGCGAATGCAAAACTATCACCACAGTTGTCACCAATGTTGGGCCAACAGCCGTTCTACGCCAGACGGCGCAAGTTTTTCCAATTGTAAAGTATAGGTGGGCAACGGTGGATGCATAACAACGACGCATGCTTCATGCACGTCCCACTGCGGTGGTTTATGCTACATTATTTCTCGTGCTCCGGTTAATATTCCGACGGTGTCTAGCGGACAACCTCACGGCGAATACAAATATTCTGGCCAAACATTTCTAGACTAACTATGAAAAGCTTGGCAAACGACTCACCTTTATACGTATATAATTTGGAAATAGTGGAACCAGAAGAGGTAGGCATTGGCCTATTATGGTAATAGAACAATAGCCAGTATTTGGCTGTATGTTTCATAAGTATCTAGGTCTTTCAGCTCGTGTTCTCATTCATGATGAGCGTACACGACACGGCTTGAATTATGTAAGCTGTGTTTTGTTAGGAGGTTTAAAGCATAGGTGCTTTTTGCGAAAATTTATTACAGTCAGACTAGTTCTAGAAACAATATTAACAATGGAACACAAATCCTGTTAAAGTAATATTCTATTTTTCTTTATTTAATCCATAAACATAAAGGGTGTAAAAAGACTCATAACGAAGCCGAAAGGCACTTGTTCTCCCCGTCATTGCGATCAGTTTTTTGTTCTAGCTCGACCCTTCTAGTTACGGAGATATTGGGGGTCAAAGTTCCAACTTTTTCACAAGTTTTTAAAAACATGTTTTTAATGTTAGATTTTAACTTTAAACTTTACGACGCCCGTACTATTCAATCCATCCATCAGCACGTTTTAAGTGCGTTACATGTGTCTTACCGAAAAACTATAATATACAGGGATAGTTTTCAAAGACCAGCCAAAATTTAAAATTAAGATATAAGTATCAAACCAAAAAAGTGCATTTTAAATATTATTGTCGAAAAATATTTAAATAAAATAATAGCATTAATTTGAAAATGTCCTAAAAATTTACTAAATCTTAAACGTAGTGGGATTCAATACACTTGTGTGCGTGCATGCACCACCAAATTTATGTGTGTGCTAACTGCTACCTATCTAGGTTGTTGAACTGAATTGTACTGTTGCAATATCCACACGTTCGCTTTTTAGTGGTTGACAGGAATGAAATTTTATTTAATTATATCGAAAATATTATCGATTCTAAACCATCTCTGAAAATTTGCCCATCATTGAAAACTAACCCTATACAGGGTGTTAAAGTAGTCGCGTGCCATAGCTGAGAGGTGAGTTCTGTATTATAAAGGTACCCAAACAAAATAAAAACATAAAAAAATATTGAAAGATCAACCTAATTTAGTACCTACTTACTTAAAATAGCAATCGTTTAAAATTAAAATTATTTTAAATTTTATTTTATTTTATTTTAATTTTATTCGGGTACCTTTATCGATACTGAACTCACCCCTAAGCTATGGCACGCGACTACTTTAACACCCTGTATAATAAAAAAAATTACAACTAAAAAAAAAGTAATTTTACAAACATTTTTGCGTAGAATTAGGTACTTAGTTTGATGTACAGAATGCTTGGTTGACGGCTTAGTGAAGAGTCTGCTTACACCCTGTATATTATTTTGTTGCAGTATTATTCACCGTGTAATTGTTTTTATTTATAAATATGATACTGGCACGTCACAAAAACAAGTATCTATTGTGAAATTTAAGTAGTTATAACTTCCTTAGAGTCTAATATTATTATCAATTGTTATGGTAAAACAATACGAGGTTCAAATCTAAATTGACAAGGCAATCATATTTACATGACCGTGATGTATACCAATCAAAATAAAGGATGCTTAGCCAAAACAAAATTGACAAGGCAATCATATTTACATGACCGTGATGTACCTATACCAATCAAAATAAAGGATGCTTAATCAAAACAAATTATTATTTTTCACTGTTTTATTATTTTTCTGCAGGTTTTGTTTTTCTATAACATATAAAAGTACTTGCTTAGGCAATAGAAGCACATGCCGAGTTTCTGATTTGTATATTTGATTACTAAGATGGTCCTTCAGTTTAAGGTGAAAGCGCCGCCAAATCCAAATTTTCTTACGTTTTTCGCAATTTACAGGTCAGTATCAGGTTGTATGTTGATTGAATTATAATTCGCGATCGTAACCAATATGGCTTTACAGAGTTGTACGCCTTTAAGTTCATTAAAAAAATTACATGACTTTTTCATGAAATAGTCAAACTTCGAGGGATGTATTGATGATTTTTATTATAATAGGTAATTCTGTAATACACACATACGGTGTAATCACTCAATTCAGAAACCGGAAAATAGTGACTTTTGTCATGCGGGAAAGATGTTTGAATTAGTTTATCTATAAAAAACGACAAAATACGACCTGGGCACGTTCACTAGGAACGTGCCCAGGTCGTATTTTGTCGTTTTTTTTGTATGTACTAATAAATACCTAATTACCTACCAACACAAATATAAATCGATATGTATCGATACACGATTGTTAAGGCTCTACCACACAGGCGCGTTATTATCGTTCGTTATTGCGATAATGCGTCCCTATTCCTTGCACTCTGCGTTTTTATCGTTCAATAATTCTATTTGGTATTCGTGTTTTTGGCGGGTTTTTTACCTAATTTCGGGCAGATTCGCCATTTTTGCATGCAATATCGCAGGACGCAGAAACGCAAACGTCCTTCTTCTATTGCGTCGGTATTATCGCAGCAGTGTGTAACTTCGTAGCAGTCCTAATACTTAATGTACTAAAAACAGATATCGCAATAACGCATGCGATATTATCGACCGATAATAACGCGCCTGTGTGAGCCTTTATTCTCCAGTAGTTCCAATGTTCCGAAACCTCGCCGATACACACTCAGGGCAAAATGAAAAATTTTTCTAACAACAATACGAACAAAGTTGGAAATGTCTCTGTCTGTCCCTTCTATGATATTACAAGGGAAACACAATTTATCTTGAAGTCAATACTTTTTGGAAATCTTCCGATGTCGTAACCTAAGTTACTTAGTAGACAGACTCAGTTGTAATAAGATGCAATATTTTGACAGTTGCACATAAGTTATGTTAAGAAAGGTATAATATATAGACCATCAAACTGAACAACTTTCTGTATGAGATCAACACCGCAATCGCAAAAAAGATCATCTGTTCCATGCATTTGGGTCTAGTAGGTTTTTTAAATTTTGGGCTATATGGTAGCACGGAGAAAGTTATTTAGTTTTATGATATAATATATCTTTTTCACTCCATTTTTATATTAAAACTAGTACATAAGTTATACATAATGGCTAATGAATTTGTTCTTACTTGAGACGGATACAATGCTGTTAGGATATAGCGGGAGGGCAACATAGAATATTGACTCATACAATTTTATGATATTATCAAAGTAAACCTTTAGGTATTAAATGTCTATGTAATAGGAATCAAAATTGCTTACTTAAAACATAAAATATTATGCATACAAGTAAATGTAATCGTAATAATGAATTTCCATTGACCGCTGCTCAATGAAATTTTCAGTTTATTACGTTCCAAATAAACGAGCGGGCCCGAATTAATTCTCATTTATAAAGAACAAACTGTTGTTGCCCGAATTTTGGAGATTCGCCAACCAAATCAACTTCCCATATAAATTGAAACTCTCGTTATTTAGCGGCATTTAATATTTTTAAAGCTTCAACTAAAATTCAGCAGCCAAATGAACTTATTAAAAATTTATCAGTCGATTCTAAAGTTCTGCGAATAACAGTAAAAGCCTGTTCACACAGACAGTCCGGTATATTGTTGAACAAATTCTTGCATGGCAACAGGTATTTTTTGTTCATTATTCACAATTAAATCAATTATAAGTAACTTGCTTTGCATTTCTTAGTAATTATAACAATGCAAAAGAGCTTTGCAATTGTTGAAAATTTACTGCTGAAAATGTTTTATCACTTAAAAACGACTGTATTGAAACTATAGTCATATCTACTTATGATCATAAAATAAATAATGAATCCATGACAGGTGATGCCGTATGAAGCAAGTTTTCACCAACGGAGCCGCGTTAATAATTAACATCGGTCCGGACGGCAGCGGCCGCGAATAAAAATGGACCACCCCGTAATAATTTCTTTGAAAATTTAATTTATAGGCGAAGTTGGCAAAGCGGGGTATTAATATTTTATCGTAATTCATGTTGGGTCACCGTCCCCCAGTGCGTAGGGTTTCTCAGCGTTTGTCCTGAGGTAGTAAATACCATCCTTCCTGAAACGAAACAATGAACGTTGATCTCCAAGATTTAAGCTAATGTTGTTACTGCTTAACAAACGAGTGTTCTTTGTTTAATTAAACATAGAAGCGACGAAAAGTTAACCGTGTTCATGAATACTTAAAATAACCTTCTTTTGTTATTTGAGTCGGTGGAGTGAATGTTCTCCGAGAACGAATGAACGCCGGGGAATCATAGCTAAATGTTAATTAATTGGAACATAAATATCAAATACCGACTTTCGGTAGTCAAATTTTAAATGTTTTGGAACATTACTGACTAGGGATCCTTAGTTAACAGTTTATTTTAAGAAATATTCTTAGAAGTAAATTCGCAATTTCTTAGTTGGAAATAAATTAAGTGTGTTGTTTAAATGTGTGGTCATTAAAGGCTTCCATCAACATCAATCCTTATAACTGAAATAAAGTTCTTAGAATATTCTTTAAACAGCGTATATCAGAAAGGTGTGGACTGTGGACTTTCAAATTGTAATGATCACATAATTTCTGACTCTCGCTGTATATTTGCAACTCACCCATAGTGTATATCAAATCCGCCCATGATCAGGGTCTCACCAGTGCCTCTACAGGACCCTGTGTAGTACAACTCGTTGTAGCTGGTGCACCGGACTGCAGTGAAGGGCACGTCAGATATGATGGACTCCGCGAAGAACATGTGGGCACGGTTGTGGGCACATAGACCTGGTAGAAATAAGGCAAACATGAAAACCAAAGTAGTGCGCTTGCCTGGGTTTAAACCTATGATTACGACTTGTAAATGAATGCCGTTAACACTGTACCACCAGTAAAACCTCATGAGGAAACTGGCATATCGTAAGAACCAAAAATTCGAAGACATGTAACCTCTACCAAGCTGCATTGGGCCCGCGTGGTGGATTATCAATCCCTCTCGGAGAGGGGGCCAGGGTCCCAGCAGTGGGAACATTATTGGCTAAAATTTCACATTGTACATGATAGAGAGATGCTGGTAATGGCAGGCCAGCCTTCACACCCCAAATTCGGCAGCACTGCACTGGTACAAACGATAGGATAACTGTAGGCGCGCTGGTTTTCAGTGGTCACCCACCACTGAAAACCAGCGCTGTGCTGTGGGCCCCCTATAGCACAGCATCATGCTGAGTGGTAACCTATTTTATCGCACTCACGACATGCAAGCTGTAACTATTTTTTTAAATTTACTTTTTGTTTATGTTCCGTTTTGAAATACTCTGAATGTTTGTTATGTTTATTGTTTCTGTTTTCAAATTTTGTATGCACGTCATGTCCTTGCGATGAATAAAAATTTTTTCTTTCTTTCTTTCTTCTAGGCAAGGACTCGCATAAACCTCTGCATATCTTGTGAATGATACAAAATAACTTTATCTGACATCGTTGTTTTTAAATAAATATGTTATGGCTAAAGACTCATCTTTAGCCATATCTTCACAATGTCAGTAAGTCAATATCATTCGCATTTGATTTAGATTTTTTTTATTTTATTTTATTTAGTTTTTTTTTTAATCGTATTTCTACGTAAGCGTGAACATTCTTTATTTTTCTCCAAGGAGTGCGGCTCAGCTTAAGTTTAGCCGGCTAATCTTATTTTTATTTTCAAACACATCTTGAGCCATTACATAAACATCACTAACGGATCGGTGCCGAGAAAAAGGAACCTTTCTTGGAAAGATTATTCTTACCAACTTATTTCATCTTTAGGTTTAACTAAGAATAGACAGTAAGTAATACAAGGTGAAAAGGATGGGTACCGAAACACAAACGTATTCAGAACATAATTCCGTAACCTACATCCAATTAACAAAAAGAGCTGTGACATAGGTACAACATTTTGACCGTGTAATGCACTTTTGTAGGCAATGGTGTCGATTCTGTTGTGTACAAACTATAATAATGTGTTTATTTTCTCATCACAAACGTTACAGTGAACAGGAATTATTAAATCTAATACACAGGGTAAATATTTGTGAGAGACTGGTGCCCGATATAGGTATACAATACCTGTGTTACGGGTCACCAGGCCCCCCAAGACTTACAGGTATAAAACAAATTTAGATTCATTACTAACAAAATGCGTAATGATTTTACTTAAATACTAGGTACAGAATGTTGTAAAATAAAAATAAGAAAAATTATAAATACTCTGAAAGGGCCTAGATGTGTGATTTATGTGGAATGTGTGATTTGCGGTAGATAGTGTGTGTTTATGTAGTAGATGGATGTTTATCGGATTGGAATCAATAGACTTTCAGTTGCCTGATAGTCTAGAGTTTTCAACCATTTACAGACGGTTAATTTACAGACTGGTCTCCGCAGTGGGTAAAGTGTAAGTGTTGTGTTGATTTTATTGTACAAATGTGAGCAAGTGGAACAAGTTTGAGCAATGATACTGAGAGTTGATGGTGGAAGAAGATTTCTCCTAGGCGCAAAGGTAACATATTTGGTTTTTGATAAATTTAGTGTCAAGACATTGTGTTTAAGCCATTGGCAAACCTCATTAAAACCATCTTGAGCACTTTGGAAAACTTCGTCCCAATTTTGACCACTAAAAAATAGCGCAGTATCATCGGCAAAAGATATTACTTTCCATGTTTAAGATAGAGTTGAAGCAAGTCATTAATATAGACAAGGAAAAGGCTAGGACCCAGGACACTGCACTGTGAAACGCCATAATGAATAGAGAGTTCATCACTGGTCCAGTTGTCTATTTTTACTCATTGCTTCCTGCAACTTAAGTAATCCTTGAGCAGTTGCAATGGCAGACCTCCAACTCCTATTCTCTCAAGTTTTTGCAATAGCAATGGAATACGAACCGTGTCAAAGGCCTTGGCTAAGTCTAGAAACACTGTTACACACTTCCTCTTATTGTCAAGATTAGTAACAATATGATTAGTGAGTTCATGCACAGCGTCATCAGTCGACCTACCCGATCGAAACCCAAATTGCTCAGGTGACAGGAGAGAGTTTGTCTCTAGAAAGTTCATTAGGCGTTTATTAATCAGACGTTCCAAGACCTTGGACATCGTAGGCAGGATCGAGATAGGCCTGTAGTTTGATATGCAGTCTTTATCTCCTCCTTTATGGATAGGTTTAACAAGGGCTATCTTCAAAGCTAGTGGAAAGGTGCCAGTAGTAAAGGCCAGGTTGCAGATGTGAGTAAGTGGAAGTGTAAGCTGTTTGACATAGCGTTTTAAGATTTTGCCCGATATCTGATCTACTCCAACTGCCGCACTCTCTCTCAAGTCCATTATGAGATGTTCAACCTCATGTTCATCAGTAGGGAGTAATACAAGAGAGTTTGGGTGATGTAGGAGTGGAGGGTTGGTAGCTATTCGGCAGATGAGCGTTACCAATAATTTCTTCCGCTAGCCTCTGTCCGACACCTGTAAAATATTTATTAGCGTCATCAACACTGCTTTTTGGATTATCAGTGTTGATCAGAGCCGAGGAATGGTCTGACTTTTTGGTAGTATTACAGATGCTTTTGATAACATCCCACAGTTTTTTACTATTGTTTTTGGACTTGTCAATTTCCTGTCTCTCATATATTCTCCTCTGCTTCTTAAGGAGAGTGTTGTAAAAGTTACGGTATCTTTTGTACGTTAGATTAAGTGCTTCATCATGAGGATTCTTTTTCAGCTTTTTGTGCAGATTGTCTCTATTACGCATGCATCGTAATAAACCAGTAGTAATCCATGGCTTTTTTATTCTTTTCCTGTTAGCCAATCTCACCACATGCGAGTTGTCTTGAATGGCCTTGTCTAGTAGGATAACAAGTTGTTCAGTAGCAGCGTTGGCATCACTGCAGTCAAGTATAGGCTTAAAATTTATTTCTTTAACAGTTTTATCTAATTCATTAAAATTTATACGTCGCAGCGTAGAAGAAGGATGGTTGAGTTTTGTATGTAGATTGATAGCAATGCCAACACTTTCGTGATCAGTGACTGAAGATTCAATAACAAAGCAGGTGGCTTGCAATTTAGTTTTGACCATAATATGATCCAGACAAGTGAGGCCATGAGTAGGTGTGGTATGAGCGGGTAGTATACAGTGACTAGCCAATACGTGGAGGTATTCAACAAACTAAATTTAATTTAGGCTATTGCTATCTTTTACTAAAAGGCAGTGCGAGAAAAGGACGGCTATAGCTATGAAATAAGTTAGAGATGGGTGTGTCCCTTCCACCCTGTATAAAAGTGTAAGTGATACCTTATTTCTATGAATACCCACAAATCTTCAAGACACTAGTCATATAATCTGTTAATTTAAAAAAAATACATTTCCAATCGTTCCGAGTTCGATGATCGAGTTTATGACTTTCGGTTCCAGAAAGACCTAAAAATAAGCGTGTGTAAAACTTGCTTTGTCGAACAAGCTTCATTAACTTCTATGACACTTGTCGTTGTGGCTGTAAAGTCAACGTTCAGATATGTCTAAACTTAGAGATAAGATTACTTATTGCATTTTTTTTCTTTTGGAGACCAATCATCAAAAAAACATCATCTCTCTGACCGTGTCCGAACTGTGTTGGAGTCGGCTTCCAGTCTAACCGGATGCAGCTGAATACTAGTATAGTATTACTATGATCTGAATTCTACAACCCAGTTACTAGGCAATAATACGATAGCTTATGACATAGCATACGATACGGTATTTAAGTACTCGTATTAATCAAATATTCTTTTAAATTTTCAAAAATAAAACCTTCTTTATTTTCTAGTGCTAGAATTCCCAAAGAGACTCATTATAATGAATGCGATTTATCAAGAAGTGCTTTTGTGCTTAAGTCTCGATTAATTTAGTTTTAAACCTGATTGAATTTCAATTTGAAGTGCAAACATAAAACTCTTATTAAGATAAAAAGCCAGCAGATTGTTTTTTTTAACGCAAGTACTTACCTACTTAAATTAAAAAATCTTAGTGCGAAAAACGTATTTTTTAATCTAATATCAGCTTGGATCAGATAAGTACATTAATTCTGATTACTTAAAAAAACCGAATAAAATCTTATAAGATTTCATGATAATATATTTTAAAATAGAAGCCTAAAAAAGTTATTGCCACAGTTTGTGTTAAAATGTAAATAAACCACTCATATACAATACAAACAAGAACAAGATACAAACAACAACAAAAATATACGCGAACAAGTTTAAAAATGGGAGTTTCAATCGCCCAAACGAGCGAGAAGAGGAATATTCGTCGTCACTATATTGATTTTCAGTTTGGAAATAAAACTGTTAAATTATAGTGGGAGGGTATTATCTACATGTTACAGGTACCCGAAAGTCTGAAAGCCAGTCTTACCAAGGGGTATCGTATTACCCAGCACTAACTGGGTTGTGGAGGTCAGTTAGGCAGTCGCTCCATGTAAAATACTGTAAAAATCTGCATCCGGTAAGACTGGGAAGAAAAAAGATATACGTCTCTATCTATTCCGGTCTCTTATTTTAGGCAAATAAGAGACCGGAATAGATAGAGACGTGAAGGAAGTAAGAAACTTGTGGATGATCACTTCCTTTTATTCTATTCCTTGAATGATTTTTCTGTTTCGAAATAAAGCCGTTAAATTAAAGGCAGGTATTATCCTCATGCCGTGTGTCCCAGCAGTGGGAACATTTTTGGCTAATTATGATTATGCTATGCTATTTATCCTCAATAAAGGTAAGTGGTAAGGTAAGTATCGTATTACCCAGCACTAACTGGATTGTGGAGATCAGATAGGCAGTCACTCCATGTAAAATACGGGTATTCAGCTGCATCCGGTAAGACTGGAAGCCAACTCCAACACAGTTGAGAAAAGGCTAGGCAGATGATGATGATTTCTCTCCTTGAAGCTTAATCAAATCTCTGCGTATTCCGATCAGCGATGAAGATACATACCTCTGTAATCAAACCCGCATCCAGGCTGTCTTGTGCCTCCATTCGGATAGAAGTCAATGTGCCCCAAAGGAGATGCGAAGCCCAGATATCCTCCACAAGTATGTATGACCTCCACATGACGAGCATCGTGCTTATCCAGTCTGGCATCCTTGTTCCCAAGCGTAAACAAAGGCAAAGCTGGGTCTAAACCTAAAAAAGAAAATCAATGTCATTAATACGAAACCGTCCGAAGATTTTTTCACTCGGCCATTAAATTCTCGAAATCTGATTTCTGGCAAATTGAATGATTGAGAACGTTCAGTTACTTTGTTCAATGGGAAGTTCTTTTCTAAGTTTATTTCTTGGTATAATAATTATGAAGGTGAAGAAAATCAAAGTTGTTTTTTTTTTTAACGCAAAGTTGTGGCTTAGTTCAGACCACGGATTTAATATATGAACAACAACATTTCAAAAACAATCTATAAATAGGTACAGGATCCAAAATGTCATGTTGATCTTGCCCATAAATCAAAAGTTTAATAATATTAATTTTCGTTACACATTATCCAAACAATAACGATAATAATATGGTATACGCAAAATTAGCAAACAAAACAATAGGAGTCTTCACAACAGCCGCAAGAGTTTAACTAACAATAGGAGCTAATTTGCTGCGGTTTTGTTATAAAAGCTAACAGAATCGGTTGCGTAAACACCTCAACATTCAACACAGAATGGGGAGTTAAAATTGCCAAATTATTTGCCATAAGCACGTAATTAAGAGGCGATTTATTATGTCCTGCTGCCTGTTGTCCCGCTCTGAAGGGGTTTGGGGCAAAAGGTATACTGTTTCGGGTTACACCGAGGGATAATGGAATACTTGATCCTGCATGGAGTTCGTAATAATCGTTAATCTTTCTGTACACTTAGGAAGGTTGAGCTGATTAAGATATCCGCCTTGTCTTATCCTACGTTGAGATCGGGTTTCAGTCTAACTAGACACGTTGCTATAAAATTTTGATCTCCACACCAATATCCTAAGTGATTTCTTTATCGTGTGGTTAGTGCCTAACCTGGTGTCAGAGTTTTTATGCCGCCCATGGGCCTCTGACTTGGCTTTACATGCCGTTGAGAAATATCTCTCAGGCATGCTGGTTTAAGAGAGCGACTGTCGCAACCCCGTGCAGGGCACGCCACAATAGTGGCGGTAAGTCCCCTCTTTGAGGAGTGGCTTGAGAGACACCACGGCGTCCTCACCTTCCGCCTGACGCAGGTCCTCACCGGACACGGTTGTTTCGGGAGGTTCCTGCACCGTATCGGGCGGGAGGAAACGCCCGGGTGTTTCCATTGCGAGGATCGACCGGAGGACCGGGCACGTTAAGCTGTTAGTCCCGGCTGTCATTTGTAGATCTTTGACAGTCGTTTCAGGTAGTCAGTGGCTCAAAAAGTCTGACAATCAATCTTATCAAGTGGTATCTTATTACGGCTTATTAGGGCGGAGCACCGCCGTGTCCTCGAAGCGGCGATTGGCGGCGGCGACCTCTCGCGTCCGGCCCTGGTGCAAGCCATGGTCCGGAGCGAGACTGAATGGGACGCCGTCACCTCCTTCTGCGAAGCAGTAATGCTAGAGAAGGAGGTGGCGGAACGTGAGAGGGAGAGAACCTCACAGCGTCCCGGCCGCCGCGGGAGACGCCTCGGGCGTCGGGGGCCACCACGTGGCCCCCGGCCACCGTAGGCGCGGGCCTGTGTACGGTGGGCTATGGGCTAGCTCGCCGTCCGTCCGTCTCATGACGACAGGCCGTGTCGACGGCGCGTTCGTGTTCCACGCGCGCCTCAAATAGAGTCAGCAAAAGGAAGGACCCCTTCCTTTTGCTGACTCTATTTGAGGACAAGCAGCAAGGACCGATGCCTGCCGGGGTTGCGGGACTGTTCGGTGTTCGAAAGAGATACCGTGACCCCGGAACACAAAGGGCGATGAAGGAACATGGATGGGTTTTAGTCAGTAAAAGTCTGACACTCCCTCCTGCTTCGCCCAGAGCGGGAGAAGTCATTTGATGATTTCCCATCCGAAAAAAAAAAAAAAAAAAGGCATGCTGGTTTGTTTTCTCACAAATTTTTCCTTCACCGAAGCAAGTGATAATTATACACACATCAAAAATGTCTAGGGATCAAGCATTTTTATGCGGATTTCTTGAGATTGAGATGTGGCTTTGTAATAAATTTATGATTTTATAAATTTATATGGATCCTTTTTGGTGCATTTCATAATTTGAATCAGGAACTCTCAATCAAATTCGAGTAAAAGATGAAAATAAGCTGTCAATATTTTCCCTATAAAAACATACAACGCATTGAAGACATTATTAGTGCTACTGTTTCCCTACTACTGATTAAAACCAACGTTATTATGGAGCGGCGACGTCATTTAAGCAGGGAAGAAATGCTCAGAGCCGTGGGAATGATAGAAGCTGGTTCCCGGCAACGTACTGTAGCTTTAGCTCTGAATACAAGTCAGAGTGTTATCAGTCGACTTTGGACACGTTACCGAAGCACTGGTACCGTGGCTGAGCGCCATGGAGGACGGTATCGCTGCACCACACGGAGACAAGACCGATACATTCAAATCTTAACTCGAAGAGCTCCAACAATAACCGCCATGATGTTAGCCGTGAGGCTTCATCACTCTTCAGGGAACTTAATTAGCGACCAAACAGTCAGAAACCGCTTGCATGAAGTGAACCTTCATTCCCGAAGACCGCTACGGGTACCACCTATAGCAATGCACAATCGTAGGATTCGATATCAATGGGCTCTTGAACACAGAAATTGGGCAGAAGAACAATGGCGTTTCGTGTGCTTTTCTGATGAGTCTCGTTTTGGTATGAGACCGGATACAAGACGTATACGACACTGGAGAACCCCTGGACGCCAACAGCGATTAAAATCCTGCCAGGAAGTCCATCCTTATAGTGGTGGAACCATCATGGTATGGGCGGGTATTTGGATCGGCGGAAGAACTGAGTTGATTTGGATCAGAGGCAACCTCAACGCTCAAATTTATGCTGAGACGATTGTATCAGACGTCATCGTTCCTCTACAAGTGCAAATCGGTCCCTTATTTCAGTTAATGCATGATAATGCACGACCGCACACCGCAAGAGTTGTAAGACAGACTCTCGCCGCAGCTAACATCAATGTGCTGCCCTGGCCTGCTCAGTCGCCAGACTTGAACCCGATTGAGCATGCATGGGATATGCTACAGAGAAGAGCTCTGCCGAATATGGAGGGTATCCAGTCGCAAGAAGACCTTTTTTTGTTGTTGCAACGAACATGGGCGGCCATTCCACAGCGTGATTTGGATGAACTCATTTTGAGTATGCCAAACCGATGTTCTTGTGTTGTTAGTGTTCGCGGTAGAAACACGGATTATTAATTGTTTAAGTTACCCAATAAAATTTTAAAGAAAACTGTTATTTCAGTCCTTTTTTCGAACTTTAATGTTAGTGGTTCAAATGTCAAAAATCCCTTTATTAGGAAAATGGCAAATTTCTTTATTAATGCAAAGGTGACTTGGTTTATCGTTACTGTGACAAACGAAAACACTTTATTTGATGAATCCTTAAAGAAAATTTTAATTAATATCAATCAGGAGAAAAGTTATTGCAAAAATATATGTTGATCCCTAGATACTTTTGATGTGTGTACATTAAGCACACGAATCAGAAAAATCTGATATGTGTGGCTTGGGTTCGAACTCGAGACCTATGACTTGGCAATCCGACGGTCACGGCTACTATCCTAAGTGCTGTAATAATGAGAATGTTGATCCTGACTTCGGTACTGACAATTTATTTTACCTATAGATAAGCAAAATGACACCAAAGCCTCATTCATATTTTGCTTGCCTGTAAGTTGGTAACCCTTTATGAAGGAGAATAGAAAGTACCACCTATATTGAACGAGACCCACAATAAAAGGCCTTGTGCTCAAAACTGCAGAATATGAAGTGTAGCTCCTTAAACTTGACATTGATTGACGCTTCAAACGTGCAGCGTTTACTTAACTAACAAACACATTAGTTGTTGTCTTAACTGAAAATGAATATTAAGCCTTCGGTAACTGTTTTATTAAAACATGTCAGCCTCTGTAACATAAAATTGCTAAACAAATTGCTATATCCAATTCAATTAAAAAGAGATAAATCAACTTGTAACGTGTTCCAGGGCAAAATAGAAAATAACAAGCCATCGATCTTTCTCCAAAAACGAGTACATGTCGGAAAGTTACATCAATACATTCAATACGTTGATGATTTTTTATTGGCAAGTAAAAAATACCACTATCGTAATATAACATCTTCTTGTTAAAATCTATATTAACAACTTTAAACACTTTCACGCCTTTTTCCATGGGGATAGGCAGAAAATACAGAACGCCAGGTGCTACGATCCTTATACTTCTCCTACATAGGTACTTCCTTCACCTAGTCCACGTTCTTACATCTGGTCATACACGCACTTCCACATAAATTCCTCCTCCACAAGAAGGTTAAAATGACACTCACCAGTGATAGTATCAATAGGACCTTTCTTCACATAGGCGCCAGCTATACCCACTACATGCGCCCCAAGACTGTGGCCAATAAGATGCACATCGTCCATAGACACTCCCTCTCCTATGAGGAAGTTAAGGAACTCGGTTAGGAGACGGCCAACTGAGGCCACATTGTAGCTGGCTAGGACATAGTTGACGTTGGCTGCGACACCCCAGTCTACCACGATGATGTTCAGATCACTCACGTTTAGGTATGCTGAAATGAGAAGGTAAATAAGTTTTTTTTATTTTCTGAAGAGATTGGTCTTGTGACCCCGATGTTGGACAAATGTTCGTATTCATCCAAAGAAAGGTAGCACATCGTATTCACAAGCCGTTGATGACTTTTTGAGAATTTATAGATCTACAGAACAGATAGATTTCGGAATTGTCGTAATTCCGAAATCTATCTGTAAACACTTCGTCTGTAAACACTACACGCTAAAAAATAGACGTTAAACCAAATGAAGATTCTCGACTATTGTCAGACACACGTTTAAAAGTAAGCCTTTGTAAATGACCCAAAACAGAACATTGAAATAAATCGGAGCCTTGTATTCAATAGAACAAAGAAGGATACTATCAATCTATTCCACTGGTTCTTTCTATCAGAATAGCACACATTTTTCTCTGGCAATGTAGGTGTTCGAGAATCGAGATACATTGACCTCGCTTGAAATTCAGTCTGGCATCGACGTGATGGATTTCAAGATCTCATTATGCAGATACAGGCGGAGTAATCGCCTACAACCATTGCAGTTCCCATTCCCCGTATCGGGAGTACATCGACGTCTAAGTACCTACAATATAACAAAATACGATCTGTATACCTGCTTTCCAATGAGAAAAGCTTTTTGTATCAAATAGGCGTGTATAATATCTTAACGACACCACTCGTCCGCGCGGTCGGGCGATGAGGCGAATCTCATGTCGCATTAGCTTGTATGAAATCGGTTGGTACCTACGCGCGTACGAACGGTGTCGTTTGAGAATAGGCAAAGTGCTAATGTATTGTTTTGGAAAGAATTCCTACCTTCTTTGATTGATTCAGGCATGGGACTGTATCCATGATTGAGCCAGCCGTGTGTAAGCACCTTTACTTTCTTGCTAAAATCGAAATTTGATTCTTGTAGAGACGCTGAACTGTTAGTTGTTAAAACTTGAAAGTCGAAGGGGTTTCTCCTGTAATTATATAAATATTGTTACTGTAAGCCAAGGGAAATTACCAAACAGATTTTCGCTTATCACGCTGTAACTAGACACACAACATACATACATAATAGCTCATTTAAATATAATTATAGTCTGATGACCTTTACCACACATTACATACGCTACAAGAACAATAGCGAGTACCAAAAAGGTGGCGTTAAAATTTTTGTCAGACACAACGATAGTAAAATATGTTGGAAAGAACGTTTCGCGAATTTTAATTATGTTTTACAATTTCCCTTCATGGTGAGAACATTTTAACCGTTTAAGGTTATTTGATAGTTTGTCAACTAGCTATTTTGTGAGTCTCTGAATTCTAATGGAGCTACTGCGGTTTCTTTAACTGTTGTAGCATTTTGCATTTGAGACTTGGCGCACTAAAACTTTGCCACTTAGAAGAGCTTCGACAATATTGACCAGAAATACCTAGTACGTGTCAACACAGCTCATAAAAGTTATTACTGAGTACAGAGCACTAGATCATTTACAATGGTCCTATTTTTTAGTTGGTCCGAAACTAAAACCAGAGTTTTCTGAACGGTTTTTTGCCAGCACTATTTAAAGTTTCAGCCAAACTTTTCATGCTGCCAATATCAGGTCGGCCAATACCACTGAAAACCACAACCAAGCTATACGCCCAACAACAAGTGGGCGCGAAACAATCAGTTTTCGTTGAGTTTGCACTCACAACTTGGAAGAAGCAACGTTAAAGTTAAACACTCTGTTCTCTCTTTTTCTTTGAACTTATTTAGAGTTTTGGTATCTGCAAGGTTGTGATTTCTACGGACCTCTGATGAATCAAGTGGCTTCTAAAACCAAACCAAAAAAGATTAGGGGAAATTACTTGACGCTCGAACGAAGTCTTTCAAGAAAATAAAACAGGAATTTCAATTTCAAAATTAACTAACAATATACCGGAAACATTTTCCTGTTTTCATAGATAAAACCAAACAGGAATATTGATTTTATTGGGGGTTCTTTTGTTTTGGCTTTATTGTAGTAACTTAAAAGGACCGGTGTCAAGGGGGCTTTGATTACTTTGAGAATTTTAACTCTCTTACCTAGTAAACAGCCTGAATTCAACATCAGACTCGTACACCCATCCGAAGCCCCAGAAGCGGGTCTCGTTGACCGCAGGAGCTGGAGGATACATCTGCACGCTGGCCAGCCATACCGGGTCGTACGGCGTCGGTGCATCCCAGTCCACCGCCGTCACAACTGCTGGGACCGAAGTAGATATTGAACAACGCGGCTCTTTAGTCAACTGGTCCCTCATTTGGGACCTGCGGGATGAGTTTACTAAATTGCTGTAGAATATTATTGATTTAATGTGCTTTGATCTAATTGGCCATTAGACACTTCTAAAGACAACATTAACAGATAGCATAGCATAGCATAAGCAAATCAGCCTTAATGTCCGCACATGCACAGCAAGGACACAGGACAGGAGACTAGCCACCACACTAGCCCAATAAAAGCTGTTAGATGTCACATGTCTGCGTATTTTTAGTTCTTGGACAGACTGGTTTCCCCACGCTGTTTTCTTTCGCCGTTTCGAGAGGTGTGGTGAGGTGTGGTGGTCCACTCAGAAACCACCGCTGTTCTAGTTTATTAAACACTTCTTGAGAGATACCAGATAGGCAATACAGAAATCAAGCTACAGCATAAATAACAAGTATGAATGTATGAGCTCGCAGACTATTCTTAGATATTTCATCTATACTGAAATCACCTTTAGATTCAATAACAAAATCGTCTAGCATGCAAGCAAGCATGCAGCATGCAAGCAAGCATGCAGCATGCAAACAAGTATGCAGCAAGCATGCAACAGCAGCCTCAGCAGCGGCGATTACCGTTAGAACCACCTGCTCCGCAGCTCGCGGGCCGCCTCGCCCCTCCGCGCCTACGCAATTTTAAATAACACTCTAGGGGTAGGGCAGACAAGACTACGTGGAGTCGGTTTTGCAGCGATTCGTTTCCGTCACGCTTTTCGATTAAATAAACGTTTTTTAAACGACAGGCCTAATGATTTTAGATTAAATAAACGTTATATCCAATAACGTTATACGAAATAAGCTTTAGAGTATATAAATTTTATATCTAAAGAAATTATATCAACAGTTGGTATAATTCACGTTTGTTATATCTTGTGAACGTTATTGAAACGAAAATTTACCAAATAACTTTATATGTTATGAGACGCACCCGTATTTATTCCCATCATCTGCCCAGCCTTTTCCCAACTATGTTAGGGTCAGCTTCCAGCCTAACCGGATGCAACTGAATACCAGTATTTTACATGGAACGACTGCTTATCTGACCTCCACAGCCCAGTTAGTACCGGGCAATACGATACCCCTTAATAAGACTGGTTGTCAGACTTTTTGGGCCACTGACTGCCTAACGACTGTCAAAAATCTTTAAATGATAGCCAGGACCAACGAGGCACGGAGGAAACTCGGTATGTAATGGGTGGTCACCCATCCACAGACCAACCTAGGCAAGCACGACTTAACCTAAAGATTTACCCGAGCGGCTGTTATTATTTAGCCACGAGCTCCTCCGGTGTATTTATTTTTCCCATCTCATTTAATTTTAGTAATAAACAGCGACCAAATAACTTAGACAACGATATTTGTAAAGTATTCTTAGTCGATAATTAGAACTTGCATTTCGCTTTGGACTAAGGAGGTCGGATCAGAGTCAAACTAAGTAAGGTAACAATCTTGCTTGGAAAGAATTAACATTGCAAATGGTTAAAATGGTGACACCATTAAGATAAACGCTACGTGAGAATTATGAGAGTACTAGCTTCTTGCACGAGTTCGTCTGCATTGTTTACAGAGATAAAAATCTCCATTCTATAAACTATTAGTGTGCCAAATTTCATCCAAATCTGTTCAGCCGTTTTTGCGTGACAAAGACTCAAACTTTCACATTTAAAATATCAGTAAAGAGAAGATAGCTATCTAGGTAGGTCATAAAACCTCGTATAACTGTATGTTATAAAGTTATAGGTACTATGAGTAGCATGTACGTTATGACCATGCGACTCTACCTAGCCCCTTGGGAAATACAAGCGTTATGTGTAAATACAACCTTTATCGCAGACATTTATTTTTGTGACAGATTTTCGTTTTATCGAACAAGATTTCTCTAGACGATAATAATTCCTAACAGTCAATGATCTGAAACTTATTCATAACTTTAATGCTGATCGAAATCGGTTTTATTTTGCGTTAGGGAAACTTAATTTAAATAAACACGCCACTGTTTGCAAAACAGCCTGTTTTAAACTCTATCTTTCCCGATCGGCAATTGATATTTTATAATGTTGGATGTATCGAGGTATTAAGTTGGTACTTTACCTACGTTTGTTTTCCCTATTGGAAAATCATTAATGGCCGTTTTCTATAACTTACTTACGTATAACTGTTGGTTAAAATGCCTACTTCCGTGGTTATCGGTGTTTCGATAAACAAAAAATATCCTATCCGCGTCACCTACCTGTCACTTGATTCATGGAAAAATCAAAGAAAGCTTTTCTGTGACGTTTTGTTTCTAACTGGTCAGTAAGCAAAATGTCAAACAGACAGAGTTAGCAATCTACCAAAACCGGCTAGTAAGTTATTGAAAATGGCCGTTAGATATCAAACGCTACTTTCAGTTTGACTGGTCGACGAGAGACTACAGCATAAGAGTTGGGAAAAGGCTAAGCAAGATGATACTCAAGTTACAGATGTATATCATTTTACACATTAACAACTGACCTATATAATTGTACATTTCATACATGTGTAATTTCATACCTGTGTGAAATATTGAATACAAATTCCCCCCAGCACTCAATCTATCTTCAAAAACATCAATTTGCGTAACTCGTAATCAATAATTCAAAAGCGTGTTGACTTGCTTCGTTAATTTAATAGAAGTCAGTCAGCCTTCCCATAATGGTCTTCAGGATACAGATTGTCATCCTCACTTTAGCATTAGCATTCAATGAATGCTTGAACATTTACTTCACCTACAAACACTGTGAAAGTTGAATAGCTCCAAACAATTAACATTCACTGTTTGATTTAGAGACAGAACGTTCTTGTTGCTTTTACCAATCTACAGAGTCCTAGTTTAAATAGGTCACAGTTTTAAAGACTGAAGCTGCTATATTTATATTGCCTGTTACTGAATAGTGTAATTCAAGCTTAGAACTCCTGAAGGGATTTGGGTGGAACTTTGTGGGACAGAATAATAAAATTCTACCAAAAACATTTTCATGTAAAATGTTGCCAAGACGAGACCATTTAATAACTCGCACTGTCAAAAAGTTATCAGATCTCATGTAGAGCCAAGCTTCTAACTCACACGCCCTAACTCTACAAGGTCTAACTTCACAAACCCTACACCTTAGTCAAAATATGTGTCTTGGTCATTTCGCTACAGGGCGTAAGGTGAAAAGGTACACTATTCATTACCTACATTTCTGATACACTTACAATAATTCTTGGCCCTGGTGCAAGCCATGGTCCGGAGCGAGACGGAATGGGACGCCGTCACCTCCTTCTGCGAAGCAGTAATGCTAGAGGAGGTGGCGGAACGTGAGAGGGAGAGAACCTCACAGCGTCCCGGCCGCCGCGGGAGACGCCCCGGCCACCGTAGGCGCGGGCCTGTGGACGGTGGGCTATGGGTTAGCTCGCCGTCCGTCCATCTCATGACGACAGGCCGTGTCGACGGCGCGTTCGTGTTCCACGCGCGCCTCAAAGAGAGTCAGCAAAAAGGAAGGGGTCCGCAAGGACCGATGCCTGCCGGGGTGGCGGGACTGTTCGAAAGAGATACCGTGGCCCCGGAACACAAAGGGCGATGAAGGAACATGGATGGGTTTTAGTCAGTAAAAGTCTGACACTCCCTCCTGCTCCGCCCAGAGCGGGAGAAGTCATTTGATGATTTCCCATCCGAAAAAAAAAATAATAAAGGCTGGCACTGCTTAGTTGGTCGAGCATTAGGCCTAACTCGGCTGCCGTGGAGGAGAAAAGGACAATATCGTCGGCGAAGCGGAGATTTTTAATCTTCTACGCCCACGATGATGCCTTTGTCTCTCAAATTGCTGTTTATTTTTCTGAAGACTTTATTAAAGGTTTATTTTTATGGCTGCTGTGCTATTTTGGTATATTTTTGTAGCAACTTAATGTATGGAGGTGCGATGTTTTGATTTTGAAGAGATTCAAATATAGCGTTGTGCGATAAACTATCAAATGCTTTAGTTATTTTTTTTTATTATTTATAATAACAAGGAGTCCCTATATCAATTTTCAGACTTCTAGCTAACTAACTTCCATCCCCTAGTTTAAGAGGTTGGGGGATAAAAGTTAAAAGTTTCATATTTTTTTTGTTGTTTGTGTACTAATAATAGCTTACAGCTTTTTACGACATTAGGAAATACCCTAAGAATTTTGATGATCATCAGTCAGTGGCGAAATCAGGGTATTTTTAGATATCAATAAAATCTGAAGTCCTAGGAGCTATGCAATTAAAACTTTATTTGTTTAATAAATCCGCCATTGACAACATATCCCGAGAATTTTATAATCCAAACCCAAGTTAGAAGGGTTCAAAAAAACGACGAAGCGCTTCGAAAAAAGCAGTTACCTACCTAGTGCCCATCTGCCCATGCGCTTCGCTTGGCTCGTCTTGGCGGGGGCATTGCCGTGGCCCCAGATAGGTATAGACTATTAAAAAAAGCTTAGGCATAACTTTTCAAATTCTATTATTAAAGTTTAAAAAAAATAATTTTGAGTGCTATATGAGGTACATTGAAGGAAGTAAGTTTACAAGGAAGAAAGTTTGACTGGTTCTCTTCAGAATAAAAAAAAGGAACCCAAAAATAAAACATAATGCAGCCACATCAGGACCGTTTTTAGGTGATGTAATGTAAAAGTCTGCATGCTATTCTTGGTTTGAATCAAAGTAGGAAGTAGGTCCAGATTTCAATCCCCTTGGGCTTACCCATTCCTAGTTTCTACGGTAAACTTAAACCGGTTGGTACATTGTTCTAAAGGCGAATCAATGCCAAAGTAAGCTAGCTTGTAAATTTTAGGCGGGCGAATATAATTTTGCAAAAAAAAAAGAACATGCCTAAAAACATATTGAAGCAGATAAAATACAAGTAATGGGCACTGTAGATTGTAAAGAAATTTACATGTATATACAGGGTTCTAACAACAGCACAATTCAGTTCAACAGCCTAGATAGGTAGCAATTAGCACACACAAACATTTGGCGGTGCATGCACGCACACAAGGGCATTGACTCCCACTAGGTTTATGATTATGGAAATTTAAAAGACACTTTCAAATCAATGCTAGTACTTTATTTTATATTTTTCGACAATAATATATTATGTAATGTGCACTTTTGGTTTGATATCTAGATCTTAATTTTAAATTTTGGCTGGTCATTGAAAACTAACCCTGTATATGTTCCACGAACCTGTAAACAAAACGAACAGCAACGAAATCATTCCAACTCCTCTTCCTAGTTACAAACACCGGATTCACTGAGAGCACAACCAACTTTCCACACATCGAACAAAACTTTGCTGAACGTTGAACTGACTAGAACGCTCATTTTGAAGCTAAATCTAATTGAAGGACCGGCACCGAGGGCTTCCACATTTTCACTGCCCGCACGAAACAGAGATTGAATTTAAATTTACGTAGCGGTATCGGGCTCCATTACGATTCATAGTACGATCCGCTGGCCAGTCCATCGATCATATTAATCAAACTGGACCTTGTTAACATTGCATACGGCATCCTGAGGATTCTTCGTAAAATGGTGACGGGAGAAACTGTGAAACTTGAGTCATCTATGAATAATAAAATTTTAAAAGGGAAATTTTAATGGAAATTCGATGACCTACACAAAACATCGATACGATAGATGTTGAATAGCAATTTATTATTTGGCATGGAGATTATTCTTCCTAATTTCTTCAACACGTGCAGAGTCGAAATATCGGGAACTCAAAACATAATTACTTCTACATGGTAAATAATATTTTTTTAGTGTGATAGTGATATATTGACCATGTCAATTTAAAATTAAGTATAACTGGCGGTTAGTGTGAAACCCGTTCAGCCATTTAGTTTTAAGGTGAAAGCGTCAGAGTAGCCCGCGAAATTCAAATTTTCTTACGTTTTTTGCAATTTGCAGGCCAGTGCTAGGTTGTATGTTGATTAAAACATTGTTCGCGAATTATAATCATCAAAATCATCAATACAACCCTCCAAGTTCATAAAGGTCTAGGACTTTGACCTTGAAAAAATCGTTCCTCGACTTTTATGAACTTAGAGGGTTGTATTGATGATTTTGATGATAATAATTCTGTAACTACATACGTCTTACAATCGCGAACAATATTTTAATCAACATACAACCTAGCACTGGGCTGAAAATTGCGAAAAAAAACGTAAGAAAATTTGAATTTCGCGGGCTACCCTGGAGCAAATGCGTCATCAAGTTCTACAATTCAAAAAAAACTCAATTTTATTATTTTATTAGCTGTTACCCGCGACCTTCGTCCGCGTGAAACTAATAAAGAATATTACTTAGGTACGGTTTTTTGTTAACAATTTCTAGGGTTTTAATGTTTTTGAACGGAGCCCTAATCCTTTAGCTAAAATAAACGCCAACTTAGGTACTCCTTAGAACATGAGCCAGTAAAAGTCACGTCAATATCGGTACAGCCGTTTCGGAGATACTTAGCTACTTAATCCTAACATCCGTTTTGAAAATTTAACGTGTTTCCGTTAATCAAAAAATCTTCACATAGAATCTTACAAGTTGAAGGAAACTTAAATTCACACCTTAAAATTATTTTACGTAGTAATAGTACGTTTTGATACGTGGAGAAAGTTTGTTATTGTAATCGAGGCGGAATTAACACCTGAGCCGCAGGCGAGGGTTGTTATTGAGCCGAGAACTGCAATAACAAATGTCCACGTGTATCAAACGATGTTTTTCAATACACTTTTGAAAAAATAAAATAAAAAAACGACAAATATTTTTGTCATGAATTATTAGGAAACTATGATTTAAATTTTCTTTTTTTTTTTCCGCGGTTTGCTTTCGCCGGGTTGAAGAAGATGCAAAGGTATAAAGCCGCTATACAGCCTAATATGAAAAATAGAAAATTCAAATATTTTTGAGTTTAGAACACAATTATATGTTAATTTGTTCACAAACGTTTATTTTATTTTAATTATCATGGTTTTTGATGATATTCTATTTAAAAACATTGAAAAAATATTAACGCCTTAAAGACGCTTATCTCTTTGCCGAGATTAAAAAAAAAACAATCACCGCCGACGCGACGGTGCCGACTTTATGCATTGAACCAATTTGGACTAACTATACACGTGTTGGATAATGAGAAAAAACGCACGCGTGTGTGTGAAATACATTGCATGTTGAACCTAATCGTAGTGCGAAAAGAACCAGTTTTCGAGGAAGTGTATTGAAAAATAATTACTCAAATATACTTTGCCTATACTTTACTTTGTTAATAAAATTTTAAGAATTCCCCTAAAAGGATGCAGTATTACCAGATAAATTCTTCCTCGGGGTGTTGCTAGAAAAAAAAATCAGAAACACGAGTAGGTGTTGCTTTTCTAAAAGTCAAAAATTTGTTATAAGACTTTCTACAATCATATAGTAATGATTTGTTAATGATGTTCTATGAGCACCTAAATTAATATACACAAAGCTCTATGGCTAAAGCTATAACTTAGTTTCTTTTTCGTTTTAGTTCCTATCTTTGCCGCTTGTTCCGATACGCTTGGTATTCGCATTTTGCTTGGCCAAGCATCAAGCATCATGGCCTTGCTCGCTATCCAAAAAAAGCAGTGTGACACAGATAAAAAATCTTATTCCAAACTTCGCAAACTTCCGACTTCCGTTCCGTATTGTAATATTATTGACGTTTGACGTGATAGTACAGAGCAGAATAATTTTGTGTTCGTACGTAAAATAAAATCAATTAATATTTACAGCGTATCGAGCGACGAGGAAAAAAAAATCAAGTAGCCATTATAGCTGAACGCAGCAGTGATACAGCTAGTATTTCATACAAGGATAGTACGGGAATAAATACGCACAATGGCACTAGCCCTTGAAAGCACAAAAATCTTGGAATTTTTGGAACTTGTCGGACGTCTGAAGGTAAAAGAGTTTCAATATTTTAGAAATTGTGATTTTTCTCAGAAGCCTAATGATCTATTTCAGATAGAACTAGCTACCTGCTTTTCTTGCATCATAAAAGTATTTGCGATGTAATACGAAGTCATTTCAATGTAATACCAAATAATTTATTTCAGTAGCCTGAATTATTAATAATAGGTAGGATTGTTATTAGACTTAAAATCAATAATTTTCGTGATTTTTTTTTTCACTAAATTTAATTTCCTCTATAGGATTGTATTCTTTGCCCTTGGTTTTATTAGTTTATGTATGATTTGCAGCATGTAAAGAGGACTGGCTGGGTTATATGTGACATAAACGAGTGTGAGTCTATTGCTGGCCACATGTACCGCATGGGACTCATGACCTTCTTGCTCACTGATGAGAACAACCCCACCAACCTTGATAGGTTTAGGTGTCTCCAAATAGGTATGTAAATGCTGTCCTTTGTTGTATTATTTCTTAGTATTTTTATAGCAGAGGCCTCTAACCCAGAATTCATGTTATTATTAATGAATGTCAAGGAATCTTTTTGTCCCAGAAGTTAAATTCCTAATAGAGAATACCTTGGAAATATTTTCAATAGGTACTTGGTTCCTGTAACAATTATGTAAACATACTGCAATTAAAATACTGGATTATAGCTGCATCCGGTTAGACTAGATGCCGACTCCAACATAGTTGGGACTAGGTAGATGATTATGACTGAACTAATATATTGTTTCTTTGGTACCTAAATGTCTCAATATTTTGCTTCATATATTCTTTCAGCTCTTGTCCACGACTTGGCAGAGTGTATAGTTGGGGATCTTACACCACACTGTGGAGTCTCTCCTGAAGAGAAGCATCGGCGGGAAGATGAGGCTATGCAGAAAATTGCAGAACTCACTGGCATTGCTGGCGATAGAATGTATGACCTGTACAAAGTATGTATCAATAAGAATTGTATTTTGTGCTTATTTGATTGTTAGCAGAACACTGCAAACTGCCAATAACAGTTTAACTGTTAGCTTTAGTCATTTTTAGGGTTCCGTACCCAAAAGGTAAAAACGGGACCCTATTACTGAGACTCCTGCACTGACCATCTGTCACCAGGCTGTATCTCACGGTGATAGCTAGACAGTTGACATTTTCACAGATGAAGTATTTCTGTTGCTGCTGTAACAACAAATAACAAAATAAAAATTAATAGGGACTCGCCTAATACGTTGGTACGGAACCCTTCATACGTGAGTCCAACTCACACTTGGCTGGTTTTTTATTGTTGGCTTGGAGTTTTCATCATAAACTAAAGTGTTCAGGTTAAATCTTGACTGTGGTATCTTAACTATCTAGAAATCCATCCTGATATCATACATATTTTCACATGTACAATGACCATGAATAATGATGAAGTGCAATTGCATTATATATTTTTCAACCTCTCATTCTGTTGAGCTATAATCTTGTACTTTAGCGCTAGTAAAAGTACAAAAAACAAAATACTCCTCATCGGTTGTGCCTACTGATACTGCTAGCCTGTGTCATCCCACAGTTCCCACTGCTGGTCACAGGCCTGTCCCCATAACTTTCAGATTTTTTGATCCAGGGCTAATGTGGACGACTCATTGTTGGTTTTGCCCAGTTTCTCCCGCCATCTTCTATGTTTGTCGTAACACCTTCTGGCTGTGTCAGGGCTCCACATAGTAACTATTGTGATCCACAGCTCAGCTGTATCTAAGTTCATAATAATTATTATAATACTTATTGTGTTTCAGGAATATGAGAACCAAAGTTCACCTGAAGCCAAATTCGCCAAAGACTTGGATCGCTACGATATGATACTGCAAGCTTTTGAATATGAAAAACGTGAAAATACGCCACAGAAGCTGCAAGAATTCTTCACTGCAACTGAGGGAAAATTCAACCACCCATTTATTAAAGATTTGGTCACAGAACTTTATAAACAACGAGAGGAGTTTGAAAAAAAATGCCTAACAAATGGCCATGCATAATAATAGCAAATTTTCTCTTCCATGCTGCTCATTTGTTATAATGTTTATAAAGCTAGCATTGTTATCTAGCTAAGCTAGTTAGTATTATATTTGATTGCACAGAGTGAAAGGAACAATATTGAATTGTGCACTTCTGCAACCGCTACCGCTTACCCAAGCGTGAATCATTTGATGATAATAATTATTTGCATAATATACCTACCAGTCCTGATTCATCATGACCATTTTGGTTACTGCAGTGCACATTTAATAAGTTAAATTATTATGCTGACAAAAGAGATATAAAATACTTTTTGTTTGGTTATTTATAGAGACTGGATTATAATTATGCAACTTTAAATAGGTAATAAAAAATATGCATTATAAATGCAACAAAAGTGGCAAATATGCAACATAAAATTTGAAGTAAGTACTACAAAATAATGTACTGTGTAATGACGAGATATTATAATTTGTTTACTATTGTAGTAGAGTTCCAAATTATCAATAGCACAGTTAAAATATTTTTTATGTCAATGGGCACTATTTGAATGTAAGTGCATTATTGCGGGTATCTCCTATGGCACATTTTTGCATTGTTCCAGTAAGATACAGTTAAAATTAACGGGAATATGTCCAAAAAACACATGAACATTTTTGCTAAAATATCAAAATTAGCCTTATGGCTATTTGAGTTACCTAATGTATTTTATTATGCATCTGCGTATAATCCGGTCTCTAGTTATACAGGGTGTCCGGCAACGAATGTATATCCTTGGAATGGCCCATAGCAGAACCATGGCCATTCAGAAAATATATGAATAAAAATCGATCTTATAAAAAAATTTCATCCGCAGGTGTAGGGCCTGCATAAGAATGGGGGGCCATATAATTTTTTTTTTGCTTCAGTAATTTTATCTCCTTGTATACATTAATAGCAATAATTCACTAACAAGGCAGATACTTATCTGTATCTGCCTATATCTGAAACCAACATTTTTTTTTAATTATTGGTCACTCATGTGCATACATTTTTTTACCAAGATAATTTTCCAATATAAATGAACTTGCTTACAGGTACTACATAAAATAGTGTTTTTTTTTCGTATTTTTTTCTAAATGGCCATAAGTTCTACTAAAAGCCATTTCAAGGTTATCGATTAATTACCGGACACCCTGTATAAAAGGGATATAGTGTAACATGTTTTGAGATATTTTAGTAGTAGTTACTACTAGAGATTGCAAACAAAAACATTTTATTTTTAAATAGGTTTATATTTTTTTGGTGTCTAAATTTTATGTTCCCTAAATTATTTTTGTTTCCCTCCTAAATATTCGAATATACACAGTGTTACCAACTTAAAGGCTAATTTATTGGTAGGTACTTAAATATTTTAAGTGTTTAATATTCCATTGCATAATTTTAAGTACATAACAAAGATAATTTACTAACGAAGTTCTAGAAAGAAGAGGTACAACGTGATATATTTTACAATTATTGTTTTTTTTATTCCTTGATCTTGAATGGCGTAAGTACCTAGTATTAAAATGAAAAATATACGTATTGATAACAATACTTAAGATTTTCTAAACCATTTCTAATGAGTTAGCAGTAATTATTACTTTAGATCTACCAAATATCATTTCCACTAGTCAATAAAAATGACATCAAATAATTTTAAAATATTGCAGGTGTTACAACCATCTTTCCTATTAAAGTAGAGTTAGTGTTTATTTTTAATTTAGGTAGTACGTATATAGTTACCAAGCAAAGGAAATCGCTACCTATATTAACTTGGATGTTGTTAACTAGCTTCGAATAAGGTTCGTAGATACATGGAAAAATGAATCATCACAATCAAGTGGAGTGGGTGGGTCATGATGAGGATTTCAACCATTGTGATTGTTTCCTGCAAGTCTCTTGTCCCATTTGCTTGACAAGCACCCTAATATCGTCCTCTGCTTTACTCTTTTGGCTTGTCTAAAGAAGCTATTAAAGTGTGCCATGTCTTGCAAGTGTGATAGTGTTTTTTCTAATATCTAATTATTCATAATAATTCAAACATTGTTCCCGCAGCCTACATAAATACACCTTTTATATAATTTGTTTTTTATTTACTGGATTTACAAAACCTACACAAACTTTGAAATCTAATTTAAGTAGTAAATTAGAACAAAGACACTTGCATTAATCAAATATATTTATTTATTACTTTAATACCAGAACGATGGTTCTCGCTATCTTTATGTTAAAGGATCAATTATTTACATTGCCAAGGAACAGAATGGAAGCGAATTAGTGTAATGAAATTTGCAAAGCATAAATAAACTTTATGCCAATTGGGTTACATATTTAAAAGCACTAGGTACTGCCGTAAAACCAGGTTGTGAGACTTCCAAAGAATTGCAGGAAATTCTAGCAGCTAGTATCTTGTATAGTTTACACTTTACACAATTAAGTTAGTTTATTAGGCTATGAACAATTTAGTTACAAAAATGTGCTTCCATTCCATTCCATGTCAAGGTAAATTGAGCCTTAGTTAACCCCCAATACTCGGACATCACAACTTCAATACACGTCTTTTTGCATATAATTCACATTACAATACAGCATGAGACTTGTGTCTTAATCCAAAACCATTAAGTGAGATTGACATGACATAGTGGTGGTCGACTTGAGACAACTGCTGCAATACATTAGTGGTAATTTAAAGACTAAGCACATCATAATCTTGCATTGGACTTTGTAGTGCTAATGGAAATCAAATAAATCACAGGTCACTTTCCAATGACAAATCATAACACAGTTTGTACTTTTAAGATTTTATTGTACAAAAAATGAGTAATTGAGTTTACATACAAACCTACTCAGTCAAATTAACATTAAGATTTGCTTAAATGCTATGACCTATTGCGACAAAATCTGTTCCCAATTTGCCATTGGAACTGTGATTGTTGAGTCACAGTAACAATTTATAACTCTTCAGATCATGCTAGCTCAAATCCTGGACACCCAACTTCAACTTTAAGATAATAAAATACGTTATTATTTGGATTTATAGTTAAATTAGGCTCTGTTTAATGAATTTTCTTTAAAATGTCATTCTAGTTTATAGGATTGCATTGAAATCACAAACAATTTCTGCTCTCCACTGACAAGCTCTAAACTTTATGTGAGTATACATAATTTGGAGCATGCGAAGAAAATTTTCATATTTTACATAATATTAATTTCATTAAGCAGTTTGTTTTTGGCTATTCATATTTGCTGCTTGTTGTTCCTCTTTTTTTCGTTGCTTTTCTCTCATTAGTTCAGCATCCCTGCAACAAATATGAATAAATAGATTTACAATGGTGTTGACGTCTTATTTTGATCAATCTTATTGTTAGGATAGCCTTCCAGTTTAATTGGATACATCTGAATATTAGTCTTTTACAGATCGTCTGCCGATCCAAATCACTCACCAACCGAGGTTTTACAGATAGAGAAGTCAAACAACAAGGATCTAGCATGTGATCTTAGTGTGTCAAAGAGGCTTATAATGTTTGCTAGCCAACTATGACAATAATTTTCCATTTTCACTTTGATCAATTCGGTCACATGGGATATACATAATTATACAAAAATGTCAATACTTGACAAAGCCCATACCAGTAAACTGGGACACTATGCAAAACTAATCATTGAAGCTGATAACACTTGTTTGTGTATCATTCTGAATAAATACCAATCATTCAAATGTGATTTAAATGAAATTTAGGTTCAGAGGTTATAAAAAGTACCTATGTTTCCTTTCTTGTAAAGACATACCAGTCTTTTCATTGGCATTCTTTTTCTTTTGCTGTTCTTGCTGTTTCTTTTGGTTTTTGGCGCGAGCCAAATCCCTCTGGTTTCCACCTGCAAAAAAACAACACTGTCTAAAGTATGCAGAGAATGATTTCATTCCCAAACAATAGTATGCTATAATTCTATCAATAACACGCGAAGTGTTAATTATGGTTCATTAGAGCGGATAGAATCAATTTTCATGATACAAAGTAAAGCGTCACCCAAATATGACTCGTGTCATGGTTATAGCGTTGACCGTAGTCTAATCTAGAATGTTCGATGAAATTTGTCCTTCCAGGACCATTCTGAATTAAGATTGACGAGTAAAATAGATGCACTCAGTTTTATTTTGTAATTGTAAAAGTTGTAAACATGAATCTATGTGTGTCACTGTACTCACGGGTCATCTCGAATAATTAATTACTCAACGCTATAACAAGGTTGATCTTGTCGAAAGTCGCACGCACCAAATTTTTTGTTGTTTAAGCGGTATGGAAGACCGGACGATACGCTAGCCCGGCCGAAACCTAGGACAACGCACCGCCCTCCTTACCAATACGAAATAAACTTTGAAAACAACTAAAAGATAACGCTGACTCCTAACAAAGTGCCTCAGCCAGCTGCTCACAACCACAAACAAATTGACAACAGTATTGCCAACTTTATTTTATAGAAGATCGTAGTATCGTACCATGGACTAGAAAAGATCGTATTTTGCCAACATTTCAAGGAATAGTACGTAATGAAATTTCAATAGCAACGTAAATAATTGAGGAATGTACTTATAATTTTGAATTAATATTTATCATTTAAGGAACATGAATCAACATTTAGCATTAAGATTTCTAACAGAATTTTATATTTTTAGATAGGTCGAACCATTAAATGGAATCCAACCGAGTGTTGATTTTAAAATAAGTGTATGAGAAAAGTTACAGTATATTCTAAAACTCAGATGAAACCGTGTTTTGGTGTCATTTCCATACATAAAGATTTTAAATCTCGCATTTGTATACGGATAAAAGTTGTTCCCTACCTTGAGTATGTAAGCTCTGATGCTATCAATTCTCGATTTGACATCGTAACTTTTGCGATTTTGTATGTACAATTTTACATATAGATTAAAAATTATTGGATGCATTCACAAAAATACAAAAAAGTTTAGCTCGTTTGTCTTCTACTTGTTTTTTGCATAGAATATCAAACATTTATTTAATTCATCTATTTTATCTTCGTTATGATGATGGGTATATGATTTGAAAGGATCACATATTTTGCGTACATTTCGATTACTCGATCGTACATCGTACAAGAGCCAAAAAGGTTGTATAAATACGATTTAAATTATATGGTTGGCAATACTGAGTGACAATGAAGCTGTTATTTTTTTAATATTGCCTTTTAAAACCTGGATACAGCGTCTTTTAAGATAAAGCTGGGATCAGCCGCTTGATAAACTAAAGAAAACATGGTTGCGCCGCAAGCTTTCTTTGATTTGTGCATAAAATCAAATGTATATCATGTATGTACATTCTACCGATGAACCAACACTACCGTTGAACTACTGAATCTACCGATTCTGCAGTGCAAGTACGAACTTTGTATCGATAAGACATCGAGATCGCTTAGGTTGTCATTTTTATCGATCTTGCTAACGAATTTGGAAGTACGTAACACGCGACGATAAGATTTATCGTATTACGAATCGAGTCGACAAGGATCGCTTGTCAAATGGCAACACTGAGGACGTCCAAAGACAAAACATTTAAGGTGGGATTTCTGTAGCACGACTAATGTCAGAGATATTTAAAAAATCCTTTTTTTCATAGATGTTAGGCATTGTAAACAATGTTTAAGGGTTTATTTGAGAGAAACTACCAGTATTTACCAAAATTTCCAATTATTTTAGTAAAAATACAGAAAATATCCCATCTTCATAACGTCGTCGGGTTTACCTTTGCCAAAAAAAAAGTTTGTTGTTGACTTTGAAAGTTTACAATAACATTTTTAAAGGTTTGAGAAAAAAACTTTTGTTTTGTTTCGAAAATTTAATTTGAATATAAGATAAATACAGTCACACAGTCAGTGGTTCGTCTTTACAATAACAGGAATATTTCACTTTTTAACGTTCTCGGAGATGGCTGAATGAGCAAGGTACCTAGTTTTACACACATCAAAAGTATCTAGGGATCAACATATATTTTTGCAATAACTTTTCTCCTGATTGATATTAATTAAAATTTTCTTTAAGGATTCATCAAATAAAGTGTTTTCATTTGTCACAGTAACGATAAACCAAGTCACCTTTGCATTAATAAAGAAATTTGCCATTTTCCTAATAAAGGGATTTTTGACATTTGAACCACTAACATTAAAGTTCGAAAAAAAGACTGAAATAACAGTTTTCTTTAAAATTTTATTGGGTAACTTAAACAATTAATAATCCGTGTTTCTACCGCGAACACTAACAACACAAGAACATCGGTTTGGCATACTCAAAATGAGTTCATCCAAATCACGCTGTGGAATGGCCGCCCATGTTCGTTGCAACAACAAAAAAAGGTCTTCTTGCGACTGGATACCCTCCATATTCGGCAGAGCTCTTCTCTGTAGCATATCCCATGCATGCTCAATCGGGTTCAAGTCTGGCGACTGAGCAGGCCAGGGCAGGACATTGATGTTAGCTGCGGCGAGAGTCTGTCTTACAACTCTTGCGGTGTGCGGTCGTGCATTATCATGCATTAACTGAAATAAGGGACCGATTTGCACTTGTAGAGGAACGATGACGTCTGATACAATCGTCTCAGCATAAATTTGAGCGTTGAGGTTGCCTCTGATCCAAATCAACTCAGTTCTTCCGCCGATCCAAATACCCGCCCATACCATGATGGTTCCACCACTATAAGGATGGACTTCCTGGCAGGATTTTAATCGCTGTTGGCGTCCAGGGGTTCTCCAGTGTCGTATACGTCTTGTATCCGGTCTCATACCAAAACGAGACTCATCAGAAAAGCACACGAAACGCCATTGTTCTTCTGCCCAATTTCTGTGTTCAAGAGCCCATTGATATCGAATCCTACGATTGTGCATTGCTATAGGTGGTACCCGTAGCGGTCTTCGGGAATGAAGGTTCACTTCATGCAAGCGGTTTCTGACTGTTTGGTCGCTAATTAAGTTCCCTGAAGAGTGATGAAGCCTCACGGCTAACATCATGGCGGTTATTGTTGGAGCTCTTCGAGTTAAGATTTGAATGTATCGGTCTTGTCTCCGTGTGGTGCAGCGATACCGTCCTCCATGGCGCTCAGCCACGGTACCAGTGCTTCGGTAACGTGTCCAAAGTCGACTGATAACACTCTGACTTGTATTCAGAGCTAAAGCTACAGTACGTTGCCGGGAACCAGCTTCTATCATTCCCACGGCTCTGAGCATTTCTTCCCTGCTTAAATGACGTCGCCGCTCCATAATAACGTTGGTTTTAATCAGTAGTAGGGAAACAGTAGCACTAATAATGTCTTCAATGCGTTGTATGTTTTTATAGGGAAAATATTGACAGCTTATTTTCATCTTTTACTCGAATTTGATTGAGAGTTCCTGATTCAAATTATGAAATGCACCAAAAAGGATCCATATAAATTTATAAAATCATAAATTTATTACAAAGCCACATCTCAATCTCAAGAATTCCGCATAAAAATGCTTGATCCCTAGACATTTTTGATGTGTGTATATTGAACAGTTTATAATAGTTCCAAAGCTTCATCCTTATTTAAGTTTCTTTAGAACATTCAAATCTTGGGGCTACTCTCTAGTTATGTAATAAACAGTCCTAAGTTAGTTATTTTGGCTGAAAAACCAGCAAATAGCTGTAACAAGCAAGCAAAGATTCAAGTGCTTTATTCAATTCAATCCAACCAACTTTTACAATATAAATTTATCATCTTATAGCATTTCACATCACAGTGGCATGTTCACTACTGGAAATTGGTTCCTAACAACAGAGTGATTACACTATTAGCTTTTTCTCAATAAAAAGGCTGCTGGATGTTAATGGTTTGTGTCATTAATCCTATGTTTACTTTTAGGCGGCGCTGTAACATGCAACAAAAAGATGTTATAGTCAATTATATGGTTCAACAGAATGAAAAGTGGGCCAAATCGGCAGAAGAGCTGGCAAACCTTGGCCCAAACAAGACTGTGGATCAGTGGTTTACTGTGAGTGATTTGTAGATGTTTTAATAACAAACTACTCTTTAATATTATATCATTTGTTTATAATTTTTTCAACTTTTGTTTTACATGAATTTTTTTGTTTGATCATAATTATGAACATTATATTGTCACAACATGAATCCCTGAAGGGGTGTCAGAGGTGTTCCCATGTGTTACTATGGGGATTGAACGCACAACGTCTGAGTTAGCAGTCCACTACCTGAGTAGTAGACTGACTGATCACAGAGACAGTCATAATAATTACTGTGATTAAGGTTTAAGGTTATAATGCTGCTAATGCTTTTCTTACAGATATGGAATGATCTCAAATCAAGGGCCAAGAGTGCGAATACAAAGAGGGCTCGAGCTCGACCCTGGGAATCATGCATTTACATTTAAAAGCCTGCAGTTAACATCACACACCTAAAACAGTTTAGGAAAATTAATTAGCATACTTGTATGAGTAGCTATAAATTAATTGTGAACATTGTTGGGTACCTAGATACTGGGATGGAATAAATATATCCTCTGAATGAGTTATTAAAATGTTCTGAAACACTACTACACCTAAATGTACACTTTTGTAATACTTTTTAAATAAATTATTCTAATTTATAAATTAGATTTAAATTCATATTTAACTTGAAAGAAATATTGGAAGATTTAATTATGGCTTTTCTGTGCCAAGAGTGCGAATACAAAGAGGGCTCGAGCTCGACCCTGGGAATCATGCATTTACATTTAAAAGCCTGCAGTTAACATCACACACCTAAAACAGTTTAGGAAAATTAATTAGCATACTTGTATGAGTAGCTATAAATTAATTGTGAACATTGTTGGGTACCTAGATACTGGGATGGAATAAATATATCCTCTGAATGAGTTATTAAAATGTTCTGAAACACTACTACACCTAAATGTACACTTTTGTAATACTTTTTAAATAAATTATTCTAATTTATAAATTATTCTAATTTATAAATTAGATTTAAATTCATATTTAACTTGAAAGAAATATTGGAAGATTTAATTATGGCTTTTCTGTGACTAAAGATTGTTAAATAAATAAAAGTAAATTGTAAATTGGATAATAAATAAGTACTATCAAACTGTGTGTGTTATTGCCGTAGTACCCTTTTTATACCCATATGAGGGCTCATCGGGATTGTTGTTGTAGGGTGTGACTATTGTAACATGGGTGCAATCAACACAACCAAGGCAATCTCGCTTTCCAGTGCTGGAATCCTTCCACAATAGCTCTCCTTTAGCTGCAGTTCCTGGGGACTTCATGTAGGTGGGTGTGGAAGAGGCGGCGAACTCTTGCCCTCGAAACTTCTCGCACAACCTTGCTCACAGTTTTGTGGCCAAGGGCAAGATTGTATTCCTGCCCAATGCACCTTTGGTAGATCCCAACTGCATAAAACCTTACGGCTGTCAAAACCTAAAACAGTAGGTGCTTACTACGATATGGAAAGGGAATCCAGTGGATCGTGTCCTCCGTAAATCTACCTCTTTCCTTTGTATTAAAATGACTGCCACTTCTCGAGTCACTCGAAAAAGACGAACAAAATCTCCTGAAAGTTCCAGAGAATTGTTCGTGTCTCTGAGACGTCGCCTCCGAATACGCATCACATTGTGATGGTGCTGCCGTTCTTCCTCATCACCCAGCAATAAAACCATAAGTCCTAAATCAAGCCTAAATCCATTATATTAATGATCGTTAAGCTTATTGCGCTTTTAAAAGGTGTCGATAAATTACCGAGCTCGACAACGTAAATTGTCGATCTCGACTGTCAAAATGTCGTTTCGTACTTGCATTTTCGTTAAAATTTTAGAGTCTAGCTACCGATCGTTAAAATAGTAGTTACGTACTTGCGACATCGATTCGATTCGACATAAACTCATTTTGTCGAGATTAGCTGTCAGATTTATCGAATCGATTCCTACGTACTTGCACTGTAGGCTTGATTGAGGACTTATGGTTTTATTGCTGGGTGATGAAGAACGGCAGCACCATCACAATGTGATGCGTATTCGGAGGCGACGACGTCTCAGAGACACGAACAATCCTCTGCAACTTCCAGATTTTGTTCGTCTTTTTCGAGTGACTCGAGAAGTGGCAGTCATTTTAATACAAAGGAAAGAGGTAGATTTACGGAGGACGCGATCCACTGGATTCCCTTTCCATATCGTAGTAAGCACCTACTGTTTTAGGTTTTGACAGCCGTAAGGTTTTATGCAGTTGGGATCTACCAAAGGTGCATTGGGCAGGAGTACAATCTTGCCCTTGGCCACAAAACTGTGAGCTTAAGGTAAGGTTGTGCGAGAAGTTTCGAGGGCAAGAGTTCGCCGCTTCTTCCACACCCACCTACGTGAAGTCCCCAGGAACTGCAGCTAAAGGAGAGCTATTGTGGAAGGATTCCAGCACTGGAATGTTACAATAGTCACACCCTACAACAACAATCCCGATGAGCCCTCATATGGGTATAAAAAGGGTACTACGGCAATAACACACAGTTTGATAGTACTTATTTATTATCCAATTTACTTTTATTTATTTAACAATCTTTAGTCACAGAAAAGCCATAATTAAATCTTCCAATATTTCTTTCAAGTTAAACATGAATTAGAATAATTTATTTAAAAAGTATTACAAAAGTGTACATTTAGGTGTAGTAGTGTTTCAGAACATTTTAATAACTCATTCAGAGGATATATTTATTCCATCCCAGTATTTAGGTACCCAACAATGTTCACAATCAATTTATAGCTACTCATACAAGTATGCTAATTAATTTTCCTAAACTGTTTTAGGTGTGTGATGTTAACTGCAGGCTTTTAAATGTAAATGCATGATTCCCAGGGTCGAGCTGGAGCCCTCTTTGCATTCGCACTCTTGGCCCTTGATTTGAGATCACTCCATGTCTGTAAGACAAGCATTAGCAGCATTATAACTTTAAACCTTAATCACAGTAATTATTATGACTGTCTCTGTGATCAGTCAGTCTACTACTCGGGTAGTGGACTGCTAACTCAGAGGTTGTACGTTCAATCCCCATATTGACACATGGGAACACCTCTGACACCCCTTCAGGGATTCATGTTGTAACAATATTATAATGTTCATTATTATGATCAAACAAAAGAATTCATGTGAAACAAAAGTTGAAAAAATTATAAACAAATGATATAATATTAAAGAGTAGTTTGTTATTAAAACATCTACAAATCACTCACAGTAAACCACTGATCCACAGTCTTGTTTGGGCCAAGGTTTGCCAGCTCTTCTGCCGATTTGGCCCACTTTTCATTCTGTTGAACCATATAATTGACTATAACATCTTTTTGTTGCATGTTACAGCGCCGCCTAAAAGTAAACATAGGATTAATGACACAAACCATTAACATCCAGCAGCCTTTTTATTGAGAAAAAGCTAATAGTGTAATCACTCTGTTGTTAGGAACCAATTTCCAGTAGTGAACATGCCACTGTGATGTGAAATGCTATAAGATGATAAATTTATATTGTAAAAGTTGGTTGGATTGAATTGAATAAAGCACTTGAATCTTTGCTTGCTTGTTACAGCTATTTGCTGGTTTTTCAGCCAAAATAACTAACTTAGGACTGTTTATTACATAACTAGAGAGTAGCCCCAAGATTTGAATGTTCTAAAGAAACTTAAATAAGGATGAAGCTTTGGAACTATTATAAACTGTTCAATATAAAACTAGGTACCTTGCTCATTCAGCCATCTCCGAGAACGTTAAAAAGTGAAATATTCCTGTTATTGTAAAGACGAACCACTGACTGTGTGACTGTATTTATCTTATATTCAAATTAAATTTTCGAAACAAAACAAAAGTTTTTTTCTCAAACCTTTAAAAATGTTATTGTAAACTGTCAAAGTCAACAACAAACTTTTTTTTTGGCAAAGGTAAACACGACGACGTTATGAAGATGGGATATTTTCTGTATTTTTACTAAAATAATTGGAAATTTTGGTAAATACTGGTAGTTTCTCTCAAATAAACCCATAAACATTGTTTACAATGCCTAACATCTATGAAAAAAAGGATTTTTTAAATATCTCTGACATTAGTCGTGCTACAGAAATCCCACCTTAAATGTTTTGTCTTTGGACGTCCTCAGTGTTGCCATTTGACAAGCGATCCTTGTCGACTCGATTCGTAATACGATAAATCTTATCGTCGCGTGTTACGTACTTCCAAATTCGTTAGCAAGATCGATAAAAATGACAACCTAAGCGATCTCGATGTCTTATCGATGCAAAGTTCGTACTTGCACTGCTAAATCCAATATATTAATGATCGATAAGCTTATCGCGCTTTTAAATGGTGTCGATAAATTACCGAGCTCGACAACGTAAATTGTCGATCTCGACTGTCAAAATGTCGTTTCGTACTTGCATTTTCGTTAAAATTTTAGAGTCTAGCTACCGATCGTTAAAATAGTAGTTACGTACTTGCGACATCGATTCGATTCGACATAAACTCATTTTGTCGAGATTAGCTGTCAGATTTATCGAATCGATTCCTACGTACTTGCACTGTCGGTAGATTCAGTTCAGATATTCCATATAGCAGTTTCTTGTTTTATTCAAACATAAATGGGCTTTGCATTTCAAGCACCATATATAAGATTTTCCTTTACATCCAGAATTTTTGCAGACTTGGCGCTCGTCTGTCCATTCCGGGAAGTGATGCATGCCATCTTCTGCTACTTCTCGTGACGGCATTTCTAAACGTTTTCTGCTTTTCTTGGGTCTTGGCTCAACAGAAAAAGATGGTCTGCCTCTAGTAGTTGGTGTATATAACGGGACCCTTTCATGATCAGCACTTCAGCTCCCAATAATTTAAAATCCAAGAGCGGCATCTATGAGTCTTGGTTCAAACGTCTCCAAATCAACCAAGAATTTACGGCAATGACATCAATCATATGAAAAAAAACTCGCATGTACCACTTTTTGGACCTGATCCTGTAGTAGCCTAACATTGAGTCAAGGGTATCGACCCCACCCATGTGACGATTGTAGAGTAAAATTGCTCTTGGACATGTTATCTTCTCATATTTTTTTTTCTTTCTATTAAATCTATTAACTGTATCAGAGGGATTAATGCCTACGTAAGTAGAACATATATTTACAACTTTGTTGTCGAGCCAACTTACAACAGTGACTGTTCTGTCATCAATACTACTTCTACTGCAGATCCTCTACCCTTTTTTAAAAGGTCTGCTTTAGTCGGCAATTTGGCTCCTGGCAGTCTATTGGCTCTCACGGTTCCCAAGGGCAAGATTCCTTTTTTATCCATTTGGATCATTAATTCTATACTTGTGAACCAGTTGTCAAAAAACACCCTGTAATTTAGATTTTCTGGGACTGTTTGGGTGAGCCTCAAGACAACATTGCTGCTGGTCCAATGTTTTGTTCACCATCTGGGATGACATCAGATTGTTTCCCCGCGTATAGGTCAAAGTCGTAGGAAAATCCTGAAACGCCACTTAACACATGAACTTTATATCCCTATTTATGAGGTTTCTTGGGATTATACTGTTTTAAGCTACTTTGCCGGGTTTTTGTAGGTATGATTTGTTCGTCTACTGCAAGATACTGTTCTTTTGGCACCGTCAGTAGTCGATCTCTGACTTGGGACAGAAAGGGTCTTATTTTTTTAAGCTTATCATATTGCGGGTTTTCTGGCTGAAGATTAGACTCATTGTCGACAAAATGAATAAACCTCTTGATTTCCTCGAATCTGTTACAGGTCATCGACTTTTCAATAGGCCCATCCCAGACTTCCAGTAATGTCGAGTTGTCGGATAATGAACCACAGACATATAAATTAGAATACCTACAAACTGCCGCATTTCTAATTCAGTAATGTTGGCTTCTTTTCCCTTTTGATTAGCATAACGACTGGATTCTTTAGTAATGAAGGTAAACATTTCACTCGTAAAAAAGGAATCAAAAATTTGTGATGGTGAATCTAAACCTTTGATTTCATTTGTAAGGCTAATATCTCCTAGAAAGGCGTAATTGTCTTCGCTATACTGCCGCTGACCAGTTTCCCATTGATATGTCTTCTTCGGTTTCCCTTTGTTACCCCCCCTCACCTGTCGACTTGTTGAAGGCTGGTCGCTTTGGTCATCCAATTCTGACTGTGAATCTACGTCACTATCTTCGGACTCAGACAAATATAACGGGTCCGGCCCTCGATTACCTCTCCATTCTGTATCTTCATCAGAAAGCTCTTCGTCTTCACTCTCATCTGGAATGTTTACTACATGCACTTGTTTCCGTCTCGGCATTGTTGTTCGTAAACTGTTGGGGGAAAAAAGCAAGCATAAGGTGCAAAATAAATAAGCGAGCAAGCCTAATCAAACCAAGGAACCGCAAAATAAATGTTGTGGCCACGTCTTCAAAATGTTACGCAATTCTAATTTCATAAAATTGCATACTATCCCATTTATGGCTTTCTTATTTTTGTTGTCATTCTGCATACAATCCCATATCTGCCAAACAGTTTTTCCTGCGACTGCATGCTATGCATGCTATGCAATCATTCATGCGAATCTAGTTTTTATTTGCCTATTGCCTTTCAATAAATGTCTATTGTATGCAAAATATTTTTCGTGGCTCTATATCGTGAAAATCCATGCAAAAATATCCCAAAAGCAGAGCCCACTTACCTCTTGTCGACCGTTAGGAAACTAACTGACGTGCAACTGACATTTCTTAAAATCCACTAGTGTCTTAAAAATAATTTGTTTGAAGACAGCTTGCGTGTTACTATTTGAAATATTTCATCCTCGGGTCCGGAAAGAGAGGATAGTGTAGACTGTAGAACAACTTATTATCATTATTAATTCGTTGATAAATAATTCCTTCCTGGCCTGCCGCGACGCCCCACCTCCCTGTCAGGGCACCAGTTTCCTGCTATTTTGGCCCACAATTTGTCCGGCATGTGGCAGACATGTCCTGCCCAGTTGGGCAGCCTTTACGAAGGAACCGAACAAGTTCCATACAAACTGGAAGGAGTTATATGGAGTTTGGATATGGCTGGTGATTTGTGGGGCTGCCATACGTTCACTCCAATCAATCTACACAATATAGGCGTATTATGTCATAGTATGTGTAACATAGGTAACACGTGACAGATGCTAAGCTTATTTAAGTTTCAGATTTCACTGTGATGGATGGATATGAAGGAAATGCCCGAGGTAAAGGGCCTTATAAAAAGGGAACCCGAGGTAAAGGGTCTTATAAGGAAGGAACTCGAGGCAAAGGGTCTTATTAGGAAGGAACCCGAGGTAAAGGGCCTAATGGAGAGGGAACCCGAGGTACGGGCCCTCATGGAGACCAACCCCGAGGTGAAGGGTTGGGGAATATTTTTGATGAGACCAGTCGAGGGGAAAGACTGGCACATTCACAGGAAGAAGCGCCCCAGGTTAGGGGTCAAAATCAGATTACAGACGATTTAAACTTGGAAAGGAGTGCACAACGCTCGAGGCAAGAGCATGAGCACACGAGTTCTGATGGAAACCAAAGCATTGTACTAGGGGTTCAGGATCAGACGGAAAATGAAGAATGGAACGAAAGGAGGGAAAGTCGCGGTATGCAGTTTTCAAAACGGATATCACAGCGAAGGAGGAAACGCTATTACTCCACGTTTTCGGAATCTGAAAGGTGAGTCACCACCGCCAAAAAGAACAAGGAGATCAAAGGAAGGAAACGGAGCTGATAGTAGGTTAATAGATAAATTTTTAGCTATTTTAGAAAAATGTAAGGGTTCTGATAAACCCAAAATCTCTTTAACACGAATGTAATACCGGAGTTCGACCCTTTGTCTAAAGAACAAACCATATTAACTTGGTTGACCAAAATTGAAGAATGTGCCGAAGTTAACCGGTGTAGCAAAAACGTGGTATCAGGGTCTAACTTCGATATTACATACGTGGCCAGAATGGAAAAAGAAACTGATAGAATCTTTCCCGTGTAGAGAAGATTACGCGGAGCTTTTAACGGAAATGTTATCTAAAAAAGCAAAATATGGTGAATCACTGGAGAATTATTATTATGCGAAGGTTAACCTTTTGAATAGGTGTAAAATATATGGCAGGCAAGCAGTAGATTGTCTATTGTATGGAATAGACGACCGTGCGGTGAAGGTTGGTGCTCAGGCAGCTCAGTTCAAAGAACCTGAACAGGTACTTCAATATTTGAGGACGGTTAAAAGTGGTTCCAGTAGAGAGACTCAAGACTCTACACGGAAACCAAATGATCGACGTTTTGGAAGCAACTCAAATCGACCGGGATCATCTAAACCAGGTATGAATATTAATATAAAATGTTATAACTGCAACGAGATTGGTCACCCAAGCTTTAAATGTGAAAAACCTCCTGTGAAGTGCACTAATTGTGACCGGTCTGCCTATAGGATTGCTAACTGTCTTAGGTATAAGAGGACAACAAACCAATAGCCGAGGAATAGGTGGGAACCTGATAATTCCGCTAGGGGTCGTTGTAACTTCCGTCGAAGTTCAAGGGCTGAATTGTATTGTATAACGGGCTGGTGTCCGCAACTCCACGTCAAAGCGCGTATTTTGCGTGCGGGTGGGAAACTATTCTATCCATCCCAATTCCCCGAGAAAGGCCAGTAACGCCCCAGTGTTGCTGACTATCTCGCGGAGAGTACCTGGGTTACCAAAGTACTTTGCCCTGTATGTTGCAACCTCTGGGCAGTGCAGAAGCACGTGGGCTGCTGTCTCGTCTTCCTCCATGCAGGCACGGCACAGGGGGCTGTCTGTGACTCCTAAGACAAAGAGGTGTTTATTAAAAGAGCCATGTCCGGTAATGGCGGCTGTAACTGTGCGCATCTGTGGTTTAGTCAACCGCAGCGCGCGTTTGGTGAAGCGGCCATCGATAGCAGGAAGCGCTTCCTTGGCCTGCCTACACTCGCCGTGGTCCCGCCACAGCTTGTGGTGTTGTTCGCTAGTTCGTTTCCTTACCAGTGTGCGTAGGTATCCGAAAGGGAGCGGTACGATAGGTTCGGGTCCCACCGCTGCCGTGCTCGATCCCCTTCTAGCAAGTTCATCCGCCGCATCATTACCACGGGAATCGCTGTGTCTTCAAGGGCTGAAAGAAATCATTGATTTATACGTTGTGGAGGATTATGTGCTGGTAACTCCCGTTTTGTTAGGACATTCTTTTACAGAAAGGCCTGACATTTTAATTATTAAAACTCCAGATGAAGTCAAATTCCAAAGACTACCACCAAAAAAAATAGACATTATAGTGTTTAGTGATACCGAAATCCCTGGCAATACGTTAAAAGCGATAAAAATCTGTACGCATGCTCCGTTGGATTGTTATATTTATATAAATGGCACTTTACGAGGTCAGGAGCATTATTTACTCCCCGGACAGTACGAGATCAAGAAGGGAAGTGGAGCAGTCTTGATCTATAATATGTCAGTGACTCCCATGCACCTCACTAAAGGTATTCTTTTAACTCGTTCTCTACAGAGAAACTCTGTTTTATCGAGTAATACACTAAATGCATTCAGTGTAATGTTCGGTGATGCTGAAATGGGGACCTCTGTCAACTGTAATCCTCGTTTAGTTGGAGGCCAGTCCCAGGAACTACAAGGTTTGCTTGCAAGGTACAGTAGTTGTTTTTCTAGTGGACTACATGACTTGGGTTACACACCAGTTACCGAGATGACCATCGAACTCAATGATGCTGAGCCGGTAGTTTACCGCCCATATCGCATGTCATTTACTGAAAGGACAATGGTAAGGAACATGATACAGGAGATGTTGGACAGTGATATAATCAGAGAATCATCCTCACCTTACGCAAGCCCGATCGTCATGGTTCAGAAGAAAACAGGTGACAAAAGGTTGTGCGTCGATTACAGGGCGCTCAATAGAAAAACCAAGAAGGATCACTACCCGTTACCCAGAGTAAAAGACCAGCTGGATCTACTTGCAGGTAATGTCTTGTTCACATCCTTAGATCTAGCTTCTGGTTATTACCAGATCCCAGTATCGGAAGAATCTCGTCCTAAAACTGCCTTTGTGACTCCTGACGGGCAATATGAATATAATCGCATGCCATTTGGGTTAGTTAATGCGCCATCGGTTTTTCAACGCACCATCAACAAAATGTTAATGGAAGCCAAAATAAAATATGCGATTATATACATGGATGACATCCTCATTCCATCCAAGGATTTCGGAGAGGGACTTCAACGCCTGGAAGAGGTACTGCAGTTGCTCAACAGCTTACATACAGGTAGGTATTAACACAACAAAACATAAAACAACTCAGAAGAGCCCGTCGGAGCTGTTATTCGGATTTAATGTGACTAGCAGAACAGAAGGTAAGTTAAACGAAATTATAAAAGAAACTCTCAATAGGACTCCTGCGCAGGACTTAGATGCACTAAGACAAAACGCAGGCGAACAGATAAGAGAGCAACAAGTAAAAGATGCCTCTAATTATAATAAACACAGAAAACCTTCAACTCAGTATAAAGAGGGTGACTTGGTAAGAGTGGAAAGACAGGTGCCGCATGATGGTAAGTCACAGAAGCTAACTGTCAAATATCAGGGTCCCTATCGCATAATAAAAATACTCCCTAATGATAGATTCCTGGTTGAGGATACACCTCTGACTTGAAAACACGGTAGAAAATATGAAAATATTGTAGCAATCGATAAAATTCAACCCTGGATGAACTTCAATAGAGACTTGGAATCCGATTCATCTGAGAATGATTGCGCTAGTGATGACGAACAGATGTGTGTCCAAAACAAGGAGTAAGTTACCAAAATATTATACAATTAATTTATAATGATTTGTGATTTTAAATGTTTTAATTAAATAAACTGATTTAAAGCGATGGGACTCGCTTGAAACAGGATGGCCGAGCTGTTAGGTAGTATTATAAATTAACCATTAAATAAGTTGTGAATCTATTAGCTTAAATGTTTTTAATGATTTATGAGTATTATTTAAATCTATTTATATAATCATGTCATACTGAATTATTAGTAATTTAAGTTTGTAAATGTATTTAAACTATTTAATTCATTATATGTTGGTCACTTTTTGACTAACGGTTCTCCACTGCGAGTGGTGGGGCAAATCGCATATAAGATCGCTTCGGCCGCCATTACAGGCAGTCGCTGTGGAACAAGTAAGGGAAGCAACAACTATGAATTTGTGCTGTATGAAGTTTTTTTGTGTGGTTTTATGTTGTGTTAACATTTTAAACCGTTATTCTGTAAAAGTGTTTGTGAATTAATAAACTGTTATTTGTGATTACGTCGTTTCCGCGTGTTTTATTCCTGGCCTAAAAAAAGACAGCAATAGCCTAAATTTAGTTTGTGCACAACAGAATCGACACCATTGGCTCTCTTTCCCTTCAAACTGAAAGACTACAGTGGATGCACTGATGCTTTGCGGCAGGCATAATACAAAGTGCACTGATTAATCACTTGGTCCATGACCTATATACCTAAACCATTAAAAACTAAAATGTATTTAGTTTTGTTTCAAATCAGCTTAGCGCAGTCAGTTAGGCCAACAGGGTAGAAATAAAAATTGTTTTTGTTATCTTCCTACTATTCGAACAACTTAATTTATGTAAAATAATAACAACGTTTTACGTAAAAAAGTCATATAATCATTTCTAAACAAAATTTACTTATTTTACTAGTTTCTCTAAGAAACTTTATAATGTATTTTACATACTTTATCAACAATATTATCGATACTTATCGTTTGCAAACAACACTAACCAAAAAAAGAAATTAAGAAAATAATATCGTTAAAAGCCATAAAAACATGACACAGGTTTCAATAATCTTCAAAAAGATCATCTTGTAACAATACATTACACAAAATTCTACAACATTCGAGTGGATTAGTGAAAACTAGTTATTAACCTGTGCAGAGTCAAATTAGGCTGATTTTTGTTTTTTCTAGCACCACACTGTTTTAAACAACATGAGGGCATGATTTTCCTATTAATGTCCAAACTCTGAACATCAAAATACCTAGTTTTAATACGTATTTCTCTTAAAAACAGCAAATATATTTTGAGCAACTGTTTGACAGCACAACTACCACAAACCACAGAGTACTTTCGGCACTCAATATGGCGACCGGTCACGCATAGACATGATTTTGACGTCACACAAAAGTGTTGCAAATGTAGTCCTTGACAAACATATAGACGTCTCTCTTTTCATATGCAGGTCCTATTTAGTTAAAAAGAGACAAAACGATTTTTGACATGTTTGCGTCGATATGATAGATATTTGTATCTACCTCAATGGTGTAGTCTGTAGTGTAGTCTTTTCCTACCTTAATGGTTGGCAACACAGGTTACAGATTTCTTCAACATCGCATGAACAAAAAAACTAAAAAAAGTAGCAACCAACTGTCAAAGTGTCAAAATGTCGGTCAATGCACAGGTTCACTTGAGTAGCAACGAAAATAATAAAAAGAGTGATAAAACACTGAAACAGTTGTTTCCTAAACGAGATGAGTGCTCACATGTGTCTTGTTATTGGCAAGTTTTTTTTGGGATTCCGCAATTTGGCGAAACAATAAAAAATATTCAAATAACGTCCCTTTGTTGTGTTCTTTTCTGCAGCGAGGAAAATGTTTGGAAACTATGTCAAGATGTATCGTTGAGAATTCCTGAGGAATTGGATAGATGCTACATCGTTTTTATATCCAACCCTTGCCGTACGGTGCCTCTGTGGAAGCAAAGGGCTGGGCGCGAGGAGGATCGTCTCGTCATATGGGTGTGTACCGTAATTATGTCATGATAATAAGTACTTATGCTTTATTGTTGAGAGTACGTAATTTCTACTGCATTGTCATTTATTTTGTGCCCATCCACTTATTTTAATTTATTGGTAAGATTGTATTTCACACACACTTTAACAATGAGAATTGTTTACTTACTCTTCAATTTTGTCTCATTTACTGTCAAAAAAAGATATCCGAGCCTCTATTATATTTTATTTATGAGCACCACTCAGTCCTTGGTATTAAATCATGTCAAACAATTGTGTAACTGTAAGCATATTTTGAAAATTTATAATTTTGTGTATGATTATCAATGTATTAATTTTATTTCAGGATTATCATGTGATATTTCTATATTCATGGGACAATAAAACTTGCCTTGTTTACGATCTGGATTCTGAGTTGCCTTTCCCAACATTTTTCCACAAATATGTTACTGAGACATTTCGTACAGATCAAGTGCTGAAGTCAGATTTTCACAGGTAAATAATGAACTGTGTTACTAGGGACACAAGTAAATCTATCAAGTATCAGTATGGGATCGAAGCATGAATTCTAGGTTAAGCTAGCTGTTGTACATGAAGCTTTATTATTGCAATTTGTGTGCATATTGTTAAATTTTGTGTGCAATAAATAATAACAATTGATTATTATTTATTAGTAAGAGGAGCTATAAAAATTACAACATTCAACAATTTTCAGATTCTTCCGTGTAGTGCCCGCAAAGCAGTTCTTGCAGAACTTTGCATCAGACCGACGTCACATGAAGAGACCGGATGGCTCATGGATTAAACCACCGCCACCATACCCAGCAATATGCACATCAAGTAAGCACATTTTTTTTCCTGTTCTACTCCTGGGCCTCCATCTAAGCACATATTTATTCAAAACAATGTAAGCTATTTCTCGGTCATAGAATCAGCATTGCCATGCCATCGAATGTGGCAATGCTCTACTTTGGGCACTTTCCACATTGACAACAATATGTTCAAATTTTTTGATGCCCAATAATTATTTTCTGCTTTTAAACATTAATGTAGATTCAATTTTTATTCATATTTGAGAGATTTTATAAAGTAGTAATAATGTATAAAATTATTAATAATCTTTTTTTTTTACTTTCATACAAATAAAATGTTTTCACATAAGTTTTACAAATTATCTTATTATCGTCTCTGTATTTTAGACTTTTTGATATTTTCTGGCTCCTATCCCTGGCAAAGAGCCAATAGTTTAATCCACTCAAGTAATATGGAACATTCATTTACAAATGTAGCATTCATAAAGCATTTTGTATAAAAGTACTTGTGTTATTTTTCTTTGTTCTTGCTGGACAAAGTGTTTTGTTAAAAGTTAGGAAATAGGTCACTGGGGCGCTTGTGTCATAGACTAGTAGACTGCCTATAGTACTGAATATTTGAATACAGAATGACTATTAGGTACAGTTTTCATTGTAATTTTATTTCAGTGTTTCAATTAAAACTATTTCCTATTATTGATTAATGGAAATAACATTCAGACAATTAATTACATTGTTGCTGATGAAGGTTATTACTTAACTCCTTTTGAAAACTTGTTTCTGGGTTGTGTAATAGCATGATAAAATTATTGCTTTGATGGTGTTTCAACATCATTAATAAACTGCTGTTTCTGTCTACATACACATAATACAAAAGTATTATTTCCCACTCATTTCCAGCTTCCACTCATAACTTAGATGAATACATCAACATGGACCTTGGAGTTGGCCCCGGTCAGGTATTTAACCTAACTGACTTTGTACAGCGGTTCTACAAAATGAACAAGTAGTACAAAAATAAGGTACTGATAGATAGTCAAATGTTGTTTTAGAATTAATATCATGATCCTAATGGTCTGTGTTTTCTATTGATTATGTTTTAATAATCCTTGTTTGTACTTTACCTATAAATTCTACATTGGTCCCAATGCAGTGAAAAATTCTGAAATGATGATGCCATGCATACCTGCTGCTACAAAAGATAATAGTAAGAAAAAAAATGTTATTGCTTACCTTGTGTATTATTTAATTAGTGTTACACTTGAAAATAATTGGTATTATTTATTTTATTGTTCCCAAGTTCTAATATTGTATTTGAGTGACCTTTAAAATTTGAAAGCACAATAAATTAACAAATCTTCCCACAAACACAAAAAAATGATTATGCACAAATTGTTACCTAAAATGGAATAAACCCATATTATATTATGTAATAAGCTACAATAATTATATTTTTATGTAGGTTTAACTGAATAAATATTGAGATTATACATTAATAGTAGTTATTACATTTAAATATTGAAATTATGCCGTTAACAGTTACGTAATCAGAAACCTACATAAGAATATCTAAGAAAATTATAAATACCTATGGGGACTATAAAGGGTGTAAAACACCTCTTAACGAAAACGAAAGGCACTTGTTCTCCTCGTCAATGCGATATTTTTTTTGTTCTACACCATACCTGGGAACCTTCTAGTTATGGAGATATTTGGGGTCAAAGTTCCAGCTTTTTGACATGTTTTTTTTAAATAAAAGTTTTTACGTTTTGAGTGCGTTACATTGAGTTCTACCACAAAATATGATTTTTGACCCCAAAAAAAAAGTCGTTTCCCAGCAATTTTTTTTGCGTAAAGTTACTTGGTTTGGTGTACAGAATGCTTGGTTAACGGCTTCGTGATGAGGTGTTTTACACCCTGTATAAACGCACTTTAAAATAATGGTTCACACTTTAAATGTTTAGCTTTAAAATTAATGAATGAACTATAAAAATAATGATTTCCTTAGGTACTTTAAAATTAATTGAATGAACCAGGAAAATAATGGATGGTTACCAGGAACTCAGGATGCAAGAGCAAGCGAAGCTCTGGACTTGGGGCATCCCGACTTTAGGTTACTTTAAACCCTGCAGACAGAAAAAGGAGCATTTTTTTTTTTTCCGATGGGAAATCATCAATTTTACCAACTAACTGGTTTCTGAGTTGGTTTTCAATACAGCTAAAGTGCAAACCATAATTTTATAGTTCATTCAATAATTTTAAAGCTAAACATTCTAAAGTTTGAAACATTATTTATTAAGTGCTATTAATTACTGTATCCCTATTACCTATTTTACTCTAAAAATAATTTTGAATAAATTAATACCTGCATATTGAATATGGCAAATTATATAATAATTCAGGGCACTTCTATTCCCCATAAAGATTAGCTGATTTTGATATAATTAGGTAGTAAAATATTAAGCATTTAATAAAAATAAAAAAAAACGAGAGGCTAGTGCTTAAAGTTTCAATTTTATAAGAGTAACGAGTTAGTAGTGTTTTGGAAGTTCTGCATTTTCTTTCTATTTGTCGTTATTGTGGAAGAGTATAATATTATTACGTAGATCGTGTTTATTCTCATTTGACTGAGGTAATCCTTGTTTACGGATTGTGTGTTACCTTGAGTGATAAATTAAAATTTAAGTAACTTTATAGTAGTGTATATGGTCGCAAGTAGCTTTTGTATGTTGTTAAACTATTTAATAATTTTGTAACAACTTTTATACACTCTTTTTATTCTTCCCTAGCACCCTTAGAAAATTTATAAAAATACCAAAAATATATTTAAGAATATTTGCTTATGGTAAGGGTAATCCAATGTAAGAATTGTATGATTCTTCTGAGGAGAGAGTCAGTTCGTTTACGTCCTTCCACTTCCACCTATGTATGTATTAATTTAATTATGCAAACTTAAGGTATCTTATCTAATGTTCTAAATCTTGAAAGATTTATTTTACCTAATATATTTACACTATTGTACCTAAATATTTTACATTTTCTCTAAATTTATGATTAGTAAAAATATAACTACTTACATATAATATAATTATAATTATTGAATAAGATTAGGCATACTACAATAGCACAGATAAAAATAGTTTATAACATTAGGTTTGTGAATAATTTTACTGTTAATGAAAAACTTGCATTTATTACCTTTTAACTACCTAATACTTTCAGCAGGGTTTGTGATCTGTGTTTGTAACTTTTACAGTTTAGTCCAATGTTAATTATTTTTTTAAGATTTTACGACATTCTTCCAAGTCCTTCAAATTGTTTGAAGCTGCTTCTACCTAGTATAATGTCAAAGAAAAACAAAACTTTACTGTAGTGAATTTAAGACCTAGTCGTTATTATTATTAATTATTCTTCTTCCTAACAGTTAATCACTTGTCACATTAGTATTTATTCGAGGCGTAGCTGGATATTCTATGGGACCAAACTCTTTCGACTGGATGCGGTGGAACCCGGAGCGTGGAGCGAATATTATAAGCCCTGGGAGTGTGTTTGTCCCATTCGTTACGCCTTTGTCCTATTACATATTTGCCACATGTTATCGACTCAATTTCTACGCCTTTTAAAGTTTTATCTATCGACTGACATACGAGTGATAAATTATTGTGCTTGTGCTTTTAATGTACCAAGTTACATGTTTTTAATTTTAAATTTATCAAGCAAAATAAAAGAAACATTACACGCTATTTGATATTTTTATTTCATTGATTATATCAACAACCAGTTATTACAATTAACTATGTCAACAGTAAAATTATTCTATTTAATTAAATACAACAGGAACAATTCAACTATTAATACTAATAATTTTATTTTTGTTGAAACCATTGATTCACTACACACAACAGAGAGATTTATCACAGTTAAAACATAGCCTCGGATATAATTGATCTAATACTTGTCTACACTATCACATTATTACAACACAATATGATTGGTATTAATCTTTAGTTAGTATTTCGGCTCCACCTTCAGTGATCAATACTGTGTGTTCTGCCTGAGCGCACCTGGAGCCGTCCTGCGTCAATAACGTCCAACCATCTCCTTGTAGTACAGTGAACACACTACCATGGGTTATGGCTGGCTCTATCGTAAACGTCATGCCAGGCTGCATTTTCCCGGCGTATTTATTTTCTAAAAATGAGATTACGATGAAAACTTAGTTACAATATTTTTTAACTGCTTCGTTGATGAAGTGGTCGCAAGCGCTCGTGCAGAGCATGAGGTTTTGGGTTCGATTTCCAGGCAAGGCTGAGTTTTATTGGGTTGCTCCAATGGGAATTTTTCAGTAGTAGCAGAAGTTTGGATTACGCCCAGTTGATGGCAATAAGTTCGTCCAGTCCTGTCTTCGTATTACATAGAGACTTAAATATAGCTGGTGTACTGTGGTACACCTCTCACCACTTCTTTCTCAATTTCATAATTCATTTATTGAGGTCAACTAGTAACAGACACACTTTTATCGTTATTTAATGCAGTGAAAGTTATGCAATACCATAAAATAATAGGGATTAAAGCAATGATATTCTAATAAACAGATATGTTGTGAGCGCGCAATCGTGAAGAGTCTAAAACGGGCCAATTGGCTCGTTTTGCCTTTATTCTGCGTCACTGCGTGTATGTGAACACTTTTTTCGAAGGTTTTGTAGCTGTATAACATATCTGTTTAATAGAATATCATTGGGTTAAAGTATGAAATTGCCGTTGTATAGTAATAGACACTTCGAATTGACATAAAATCTTCATGGTGTGAGATTTTCGTGTGCAACTTTTTTCACGTGTTACCTACGAGTATGAGGTTCTTCTTTTAAAGAATGTGCAAAATCCGATTTTCAATTGTTTTTTTTATTCAGCTTAGACGTAAAGATGGAAAATTCGAGTTATTTTTTAATACGAGTGCAGACGCGGAACTAACGCGGCAGAAACGGCTCGCAATATCAACGTTGCGTTTGGAGAGGAGACTGCTTATGAACGCACCGTGCGTTTTTCGTTTAAACGCTTTCGTAAAGGAAATTTCGACTTGAAGAACGAACCACGTGGCAGACCGCCCACACAGGTGAATAACGCTGAATTGAAGGAGATGGTAGAAGCCGATCCGAGTCAAACTACCCAGGAATTAGCGGCATGGTTTAACGTTACCTACCTACAATATTGACTTATTTGCATAAATCAATAAGATAATTAAATATGAAAAATGGGTGCTTCATGATTTGACTGAAGAAGAGAGAAAGAAATGCGTGTTGAAACTTGTGTTGCCTTGTTGAAAAATGTACAGAAATGAAACTATACGTCATCCTCTGTACTCTCCAGACCTTGCTCCAACGGACTACCATTTGTTTCGTGATTTGGACAATTTTCTACGTGATAAAAAAAATTCTTTCCAGGAGCCAGTAAAATGCTTTGACACAGTTTGTCGAATCTAGATCCTCAGAGTTCTATCGTAAAGGCATAAATGAACTTCCGTTTAGATGGCAGCAATGTATAAATAATGAGGGTAAATATTTTAATTAAATAAATATGTAATATCTTGGAAAAAAACGAGTTTCAATTTTTCAGTATAAATCGGCAATTTCTTACTTTAACCCCTAATACTTACTTGAATGATGAATTTCAGGAGGTCCATGGAAATACCCCCCAATGCCATGGCCCAACACAGAAGGAATGACTGTCAGGCCATGCCGTTTTGCATGTTTATATATTTTACTGCCAATTTCTGAAAATGGCACACCTGGTCCACAACCTTTAATGGCCTGGAAGTCATAAGAAAAATGTATGTCAGCAGAAACCTTGGGTTTTATCACTTGCAAGCAGGTTAAAAAAATGGATCCTGTGTCAAGCACGTAGAGAACGTGTAGAGATCTACGCTAGGGAATGGGCAACTACAGTGCTTTCACAGTTTTTATGTCTTGTGACTGGGACTGTAGCAACTTACATTTAATTTTCATCTTTGTTTCGACAATTCAAAGGTGCCTGTAACTGGCTTACTTGAAATAAATTCTTTGATTTTGACTTTGATTTTGATTTTGCACCATACTTCTCAAACTAGAAACAAATTATAGAATACTCATAAAATGATCAGTTCAGACTGACTGGTTTGAGCTGTGTATTGGTAAATACACAGCTTAAACGACTGTTACACAAATCACATAGCTATTATGGACTTTGGAAAATTCCACCCTTATGTGGGTGGAATAAATGTTGAAAGTTACTATCAAAACTCATCATCAAGCGAAGCTGGATCTGATATTAGAGACATTTACAGCACTTACAACATCCAAACACTCTTCAGTTACACGTACGAGTTGTAAGCCTCTATCATCCACCGCATCGCCCACAAGGAATGTTTTTGAACAATCTCCATGGAAACCTTTGAAGAATACCTGAAAATATTATTCCATTTAATTTAATAATGTATAGACGCCAGCACTTCAAGGTACTACAATCTGTAAAAAAATATTGAAAAATTAAAAAAACCCGACTGCGTAAAAAATAACTAATAACTTCAAATAAAAACTGAAAAGGAAAAAACAAACAAGAACAAATAATAAATTCTAATACGGAACATATTGACTGCAAAAGTCGGTTGAGTAAAAGCCTTTCACTTTTACTCAACCGCCCAACGCCAGTAATCGAACCACCTTATCGCTGAACAAGCTGGCTTTTTTAGGCCAGGAAAGTCATGTACCAACCAGACCCTTAAAAACCTAACGCAATTCATAGAAGATGGGTTTGAGGCGAATAAAGTCACAGGTGTTATATTCGTTGATCTTTCGGCAGCCTATGATACAGTCAACATCAAACGACTTTAACGAAAAGTCAGCGAGCTCACCAAGGTCACCAAGGATGTCGGTTTTGTGCAAATTCTTAGTGCTATTTTAAATAACCGCCGCTTTCAAGTTCATCTCGATAATGGCAAGAGTAGGTGGCGTTGCCAGAAAAACGGGCTCCCCCTCAAGGTAGCTTTCCTGCTGGGGTAACAACAAAAAAGAAACGATATAACTGCCACACCCTGTACGGGCATCAAATGCCATCTTCACGCTTATAAAGCCGTAAAAGCTTCGTGAGACACAGATTTCCTTAAAAGACAGTGCGTCAGATGAAAGATGCGAATTGTGGAGGAACAGCCATCCCACGCCTCCTCACTTCATCAATCCAGCAGAACAACTTTCCCCTGGACAGGAACTGCAGTGGCCAATCTGGAAATCTCTTAACCATTTGCGGGCCCAGGTTGGCCGCTGTAGAAGTAATCTGGACAAACGCGGTATCATCGACCCGCCTCAAAGACAATGTCAGTGTGGAGCCCCTCTGCAGGATATGCTCATATCCCCACCCCCTCATAGCCCCACCTCCTTTCTTGCCCATCATGCACAGCCACCTGCACCTTCTAGGATTTAAACGAAGTCAACGACAGAGCTGTGCAGGTGGCAACATACTGATCTGGTATTATTTGAGTCTATCGACACGCAAAGAAGTTTAAATTAAAAAAGTTTTTAATTTTTCACTAACCTATGTTACCCTGGTTAACACAAGGATTTAAACGATACCACGTACATCAAAATCGGTTTAGGCATCTAGAAGTTATGGTGGAATAAAGAAACTCAGATACATACATACGAACATGCATTATACATTAACCCTGAAAACATAACCAGTTGTGCAAAAATTTCTTTAATATATTTTCAACTTTATTATTATTATTTATTTTTTATTGCTAAAGCATTTGATTCAAGGTTGTTTGAGAAAATTTTACAGTTTCGGGTAGCTTGATGTGCATAAAATTTGTGTATGTGTGTGTGTTTACATCAAATATGCATAAGCAATGGATCAAGCTTTGTGTAATTCAACAAAAGGAGAGCAATGCTCAAGCATTCTCTATAATCTTGTGGCAGAGTAGAATTAATGGTCCAGTAGAGTGATGACTGTAATGTGTATCATAAGGAGCAGTATTGGAAGACAACCAACAATGCATACCAAATACATGGTGCAGGTTGCGGAGAATTGTTGGATACGAGTCACAGGGCTGGTGATTTGGCAATGCTTGAGGATGGACTATTTGCAGCAGTGGCTATCTTCCAGCAATCAAGATAAAAGTTAGACACTCACCGTTATATCCACATTAACAATATCTCCGTCTTCTAATGGCCTTAAGTCAGGTATACCATGGACAACTACATTGTTGACAGACGTGCACACGCTTTTTGGGAACCCATTATAATTCAATGGTGATGGATAGGCCCCTGCTTCTATAGACAAACAGTGAGCCACTTCATCTATTGCATCTGTTGTGACTCCTGGCTGTAATATTAAATATGGCACATTCAAATATTTTTGATTGTAGAAGATACGTAAACAGGAAGTACAGATGTCAATATTAATCAAATGAATGCTGTCTTGCCGTTTGCAGTGTACAAATATTTTAATAATAATAAAAATGTGATGAGCATTTGTATTTTTGGACTATTAATCATTATTTAGTTCAGAAATATTTTACAGTTCAAAAGTCAACAGTACCTGTATAAATTGCCCTAGTTTCTGTAATATATTTGCTGCTAGTTTACAGCTTATCTGCATACCTCTTATCTGGTCTGCATTTTTGATTTCGGGTATACTTGGCACCACCAATGATATGTAATTTGGCCTCTCAATGTGTTCTGGTACTATTCTACCAGGTGTTGTTTCTTCTGGGTACACTTTACTGTATACACCAAAGCGTTTTCTAAAATATTGTTAACAGTTATATAACTTTGGCTTGAAGTAATGACAATAACAGTACCTGGCAACTTACCTGACAAATATTGCCTGCTTCCAGAATCAATATCATGCCACTTCCTAATACAACACACACAGAAATAGCCAAACAAGCACAGGAAAATAATGTGAGTGCGCATGCATATGAAATTAATTACACACAAAGACAACATAAATTGAGTTAGTATCTTCTTAAATTAAATTGGCATAGTACTGAGACCAACTTACAATATCCGCTTCTGAATCCTTGGGTTGCAGGCTTTAGGTACTCTCATGGCTGAGGATTCTTGTACTACTTTATTATATTTATGATCTAAGAGGAGGGCGTTAAACTGAAGTGCAACTTAAATAAAAATAAATCAATCATTTAATACAAATTGGTGCTACGAGATACTGGTGTAGCATGATGGGATGAATGATTTAATGGGATAAATCAATAGAAATCAACAAAAACACTTTCAGTAACACATCTGATCTTACACATTTGCTCTCCAAAATCGGCCAATCGACTGCATTATATGAATATAAACTAGTTATAATATCAATGTACACAATAGTGTTGTTAACGTTATTCATCAATGTACTTAGCTGAGTAAAAAGCTTGGTTGCAGTTGCACTATTTTCATACTGAAATGAACGAATAAAAAGTAAGGTTACCTGTCAAATTAATTTTCAAATTGCCCGGCTTTTTGACAGGTGGTGTAGTGCTGTGAATGTAGTCTCTCTCTATGAATGTAGTACTATAATGCATGAGTGCGGTAGAGACTATCAAAAGTGTTGAGTGAGTTATTACTCTGGTAAATTTTTCATATTTTTGTGTTTGACATGCAACTTAGAATTGTGTCTAGAAATTTATTCAGACCTAACTCAGTTTTGTGTTAGTTTTGCAGCCTTTTTATGAAAATAAGGTCTGAAATTCTCATTTGGATTGAAGATACTTCTTTCAATGGCTAGAGCGTTGCTCAGACAGAGGCGGTGACGGTAGCGGATAGTAGTAATGGTTATTTTTGTTGTATTTGTTGTACATAAGTGATGTATTCACCTGGAATCGATGTCACCAATAGTTGTTTACATCGACAGGCACTGTTGTTGATCCAGATATTTTCTTTTGAATCCAACCAAATTATATTTTGCTAGCGAGACCTGTGACTGAATGATGTCTGCCTGCTGTGTCCTCTATTACTGTAGCATAATGACTGGCTCCTTCTTAGAAGCCAGAAAATAAAACGTTGAGTAACAATAATATCTTCACCAAATAATTTAAATCAATGTCTCGTCACTAGTAGCATAAAGTACTCATCGTGGTTTTTTTAGATCTTTTTAACACGGGATTGATGAGCAGGGACAGGGAGCTTTTCACTGACGTATAAATGTTTGACTATAGAAAATATAGTTATACAATTATAAGGCATATCGACACCGAAATCATAAAAATACTGTCATCTCTTTTTAACTTTCATAATTTTGCATAAGTGAAAAAGGATAACAGTGTTTTGGACAGTTACTATAATAGCAACCCTTCATTCCTAGCGTTATTGAAATAGCTATTTGCGGCCGGGTCGCCATTATATTTTCCCGCTGTTTGGCTATTGCTATCTTTTTCCCTCTAATAAAACGGGAAAGAGACGGACGAAAAGATGGCGATATTAATTTAAGATTAGATAATGAACAAGAAAATCGGCAGCAATGTCATCCAAACTAAACATGCAAAATGTTAGCTTAATCAAAAACCGGGAAGTGGGTCAAAAATAACTTTTAAGATTTGTTTACATAGTTAGTTATTTTGTTAGAACAAGTGAAGCTAAAGTGTGTTAAAAATACTTACCCGTTGAAATTGGACCGTGACAACGTGAAAACATTCTCACAAATTTTTATCGATGTTATTGTAACGAAATATCGATATAGGCTACCCTATTAGCCGCCATTTTATTTTCTCTAGTTTAGGTATGTCCACGTTTTTCTTGTAGGTATGCCAAGTCCATAGGATTTATACGTCAGTGGAGCTTTTTCACTTTTTTGGTATAGGTAATACATTTTTTTTTTTGCTTTTGCTTTTGATATGACATCTCGCAGTTCAACCTAGAGAAGTTGTCGTCTGCTCGCACTATCCTCCCTTATTATCCCGCCCTGGTTGGAGACCTTACACTCAAGGCACCCGCCTTGAGTGTAAGGCCTCCAGCCAGGGCGAAAAACTTACAAACTAAGCGACTGCCTACACGCTAAGGGCACCCCCTGCGGGGTACGGGCCTCGGCTTATGCCGTCTCTGGGATTATTTGAATTTCGCGGGCTATCTTAGAGCATCCTCTTCACATTCTCTCACACATTCTGAATTCATCTTTCAATTCAGATTCGGAATTCATATTATAATTTCATTATACGGACACACATTCTGATTTTTTCAGATTATGATTATAAAAGAAATTGTTTGCTTTTCCGGGCTTTCTAAATGCTCTTGAACACACTTAATAATATGAATGAGAGGTTTTCTTTTTTAAATATTAAAAAAAAACTTAGTTTCCAAGAACTCTATAGATGGCGTTGAACTGACTACAATAGTTGGTGCCAAAGCCAAAACGCTTGGGAAAAAAAAACATTGCGTGACACTTTCGTAATTTCGTTTGCATAGCATTCCGAATATAACCTAGTTTTCTCGCGCTTTGTTAAAAACAGATTTTGTAGGTCCCGTTCCTTGTATTAACGTACTAAGTACAGCGCCATCTAGCCAGCGACTAGGGAAGAGCTAAAAAGAAAATCCCTCATTCCGACTCTGAATTCAGAGAAGAATTCGGAATGTGTGAGTCCAGCCTTAACGCTTATTTATTACACTTCACTGAATTTAGTCGCCTAAATTCAGAAGCAACAGAAACAAATTAAAAGCTTCTGATCACACTGTCCTACATTTTGTTACTGAATCAGACAATCAGCTCTATAGAACATTTATACTCTAGCGATCAGTTACCAGTTTTAAAGCGCGACGAAGTCGGACGTGTCGTGCGAGGATGGTTCCAGTATTGTCCAAGTTCATGAAAGTCGATTGAATGACTAATTCGTGAAAGTTATTCAATCGACTTTCATGAACTGTAACTACTTATCTGTACGTCTAAACGAGCTGTCACAACGCGGTTCTCTCATACATTTTGTATAGCAATGGCAAACTGTGATGTCACTGTTTTTTCAAGTCAATGACCCAACTATTTATTGATTTCAAAGCAACTAAAAATCAAATTAGGCAATTAATTGAAATTAGATCGGGTTTTCAGGCCCAAAATAAAGTGTTTTTTTTAGAGATTGGTGTCTTGGAATTATTGTTCTCAGCCGCGAATTATATTTTACTCAACATACAACCTAGCACCTGGACTGCAAACAGGTATATCAATTTGAAATAACTTTGTAATATACTTTAGATAATTTTAATTTCGGAAGTTGAAAACTAAAAAAAAAATCCCAAGACAACTTAGATACGTCCTTCACGCACGAAGAGCTACGAGCTTTTATAGATACCAGTCCGAAAGAGTATAGCAATATAGTTATATGGATTACTAGCTGTTGCCCGCGGCTTCGCCCGCGTATAGTTCAGTAACCGTCCCACTGGATCATATTAAAGGAATAAATAGTGTCCTACGTGTTAATCCAGGTTATGAACTATCTATGTGCCAAATTTCATAATCATCACAATTATTATCATCACAACCACCATTATTATCACAATCATTATCACAATCACCATCACTATCACAACCACCATCATTATCACAATCATTATCACAATCACTATCACAATCACCATTATCGTTATCATAATCTTAATCATCATAATCATAATGATTATCATCGTAATCACAATCATCATCATCACAATCACCATCATCGTTACCACACTAATTATCATGGTAATCACAATCATTATCATCGTAATCACAATCATGATCATCATTATCACAATCACCATCACAATCACAATCACCATCACAATCACAATCACCATCACATTCACCATCACTATCACAATCACCATCACTATCACAGTCACAATCACTATCACTATCACCATCACAATCACCATCACCATCGCCATCACCATCACTATCACCATCACCATCACCATCACTATCACCATCGCCATCACTATCAGAATCACCATCACCATCACTATCAGAATCACCATCACCAATCGCTATCACCATCACAATCACCATCACCATTACTATCACAATCACTATCACCATCACAGTTATCACAATCATCATCATCAGTATCACAATCTTCATCGTCATCACAATCGTCATCACAATCATCATCAGCCTTGTCACAATCATCATCATCACTATCACAATCATCATCATCGTTATCACAATCATCATCGTAATCACAATCATTTTCATCGTAATCACAATCATCACCATCATCATCATTATCACAATCAACAATATCCCTGTACTTATAGAATCCGTCGTATTCTGGATATCTCAAAATAAATGCCATATTCGGTATCTCGGTAATCTTTGGTAATCTCGGTATCGACACCCATACTGATTTTTAGACATTTCAACCCCATCGCACCCCAACAGGGGATGATGATGGTATTTCAGGTCCGCCACATTAAATCTTAAAATCGTTGTTTTTGTAACACACCCGACCCGATACACCATACAAACAATACCGATGTTGATTTTCAGACTTTGTTACCCCATTTCCCCCTTTAGGGGTTGAATTCCGAAAAAACCTGAAACACAAATGTTGACTTATTTATCGATAGGAATACTCCTGTGAAGTTTGGAATAAAACAGTCTTACCTAATCTTGTTTCCCCATACAAACTTTAGAGCCCTTAGGAGGTGACTTTTGAAAAACCCTTTCTTAGTGTACCCCTAGACCTCATAAGGAACGTATGTGTCAAATTTGGAATCTCTAGACTCAGCGGTTTAGGCTGTGCATTGATTTTTAGACTTTGTCACCCCATTTCCCCCTCTTAGGGGTTGAATTCTGAAAATTCCTGAAACCCGTTTCTACTCATTTATCAAAAGGAGCACTTCTGTGAAGTTTCGAATAAAATAGTCTAACTAATCTTGTTTCCCCATACAAACTTTGGAGTAGTGATGCAACGGAAGTGTCTTAACGGAAGCAGAAACGGAAACAGATGTCAAAAGTAAATCTTAGCAGATGCGGATGCGGAAGCGGAAGCGGAAGCGGAAGCGGAAGTGTTAATACTATGAAGAAAAAACACTTTTTTTTTTTTTTCGGATTTGTTTAATAGAATTTGTATTTTGTACTTTTAGTACTCGAAGTTAAACAGAGGTAAATTATATTTAATAAAAAGTAATTTGGCCGCTTTTACACCTTTGAGTCTGTTTCCGTGTTCTTCATATATTAAACCAGCTCCGCTAAATAATTGCTCACTGGCTACGCTGCTGGGTGGAGCTGATAAGTATTGGCGAACTATTGGCAATAGATGGGGTTATTTGTGCGCGTTTACTTTCCACCACAGAAGGGGATCTTCATGGAGACGCAGTCTCTTCTCTTTCTTGTATTCCTTAAGGTGTGACTGTATCTCTAAAAATAAATTGTCACCATCGTCGGTTGTAGAAGAGTTCTCCTGGTCTTCATTTACACTTAACATCGATTCCAATATTTGTAATGATGATGATGATTTTGAAGTAGAACCGCCCCCGTCAACGGCCCCCCGCACGCGCCGATTCCGTCATGTCCAGTCGTTCACGCGCCCCCACCCCCGCGCTCCTCGCTGTATTCTCCGTTTAGAGTTCTGTTATAAAGTTGCGGAACCAGAAACGGAAACAGAAGTGAAAAAGCTTGCGGAACTTCTGCAGAAGCGGAAGCGGAAGCAGAGTTCTGCTGCAACACTACTTTGGAGCCCCGTTTAACCCCCTCAGGGGGTGAATTTTGAAAAATCCTATCTTATAGCACCCCTAGACCATATAAGGAACCTACTTGCCAAATTTGGAATCGGTAGACCTAGTGGTTTGGGCTGTGCGTTGATAGATGAGTCAGTTAGTCAGTCAATCAGTCAGTTTCTTCTTTTATATATTTAGATAGAGCCCTCTCTCGAGAATTTTTGACACCTAAAGGGTGTAAAAAACCTCTTAACGAAGCCGAAAGGCACTTGTTCTCTCCGTCATTGTGATCATTTTTTTGTTCTACACCATACCTTCTAGTTACGGAGATATTGGGGGTCAAAGTTCAACTTTTTGACAAGTTTTTTTTAAATGCAAGTTTTTAAGTAAGATTTTTACTTTTAACACCTCCACGACCCCCGTACTATTCAATCCATCCATCAGCGCAATGTTTTGAGTGCGTTACATTGAGTTCTACCACAAAACATGATTTTTCACCCCAAAAAAAAAGTAGTTTCCCAGCAATGATTTTTGCGTAAAGATAATTTGATGTAGGTACAGAATGCTTGGTTGATGGCTTCGTGTTGAGGTTGTTTACACTGTATATTAGACGGTGTCATCTGTTACTATATCCCCTGAACTAATCCCAAAAACTATACCTATGTGTGTACCGTATACATCTACATAATGAATAATTATGTTTTCTATAGGCAGGCGGGTAATTTGAAATGTTGGCTGTATAGAAACCAGTTTTATAAACATTTTGAATTTGTTACATAGCAATTCGTGTTATATTAATAATCTTGAGTATTAATAAGTTTCATCCTCACCGTCGAATGTAAGCTAACCTGCTAAAATCCGGTTTCTTGACTTGCACCAACTTTATGGACTTCCGCACACTTGAGACAAACTGTCTTGAGACAGACTATTTCCATACTAGTGCGAACGAGACAGACTATTTATCTCTCGCTCGCGCTAGTAGGGAAATAGTCGGTCTCAAGACAGTTTTGTCTTAAGTGTGCGGTAGCCCTAGATTAGGATAATTGATATCTTGAATAGCTTCTCGGCATTTTATAGTCGCGACTTTAAACCTTTTCCCCGCTTCTTAACACCACACACATCTGTCTAGTCTGTCTGTCTGTCTGTAAGTACATCTGTCTTCTTAGGTTTTTCATTTTAACAGTAAATTAAAAAACACAAGATCTGAAGGTGATCTATTTCGCAAAACACAGCACTACAATTTTATTATTGAGGTTTCCGGATGTAAAACAGACAAGAAAGACGGGAGGAGAACTACCACTTGACTCAACTCCACTTTCTGGAGCTTTATTAGTCGTTGTGTCTTTTTTGGTCGTTGTGCCAGTAATAAAGAATAAGACTGGTGACGCCTCCGATATCTCCAACTATAGGCCGATATCGCTTGCCACTGTCTGTGCTAAGGTGTTGGATAGTCTGCTTGATAAAATTCTAGCTAAGCATATTGTTCTCGAGGATGCTCAGTTTGGTTTTAGACCGAACTTATCAACGGACAGTGCAATTTTATGCCTTAAGCAGACTGTCCAATATTATACAGACAGAAATACTCCTGTAATGGCATGTTTCCTGGATTTATCGAAGGCTTTCGATCTGGTCAATTATGACCTGCTCTGGCATAAGCTCACTCATGACACTACTGTCCCAGCTGATGTGATATCACTGTTTAGATATTAGTACAGTAGTCAAAATAATACAGTTAAGTAGGCAGGCTCATATTCTGATATGTATGGGTTGGATTGTGGGGTGAGGCAGGGGGGGCTGAGCTCCCCCCGACTTTTTAACCTATATATAAACAAACTGATAGGTCAGTAGCACTAAAATCGGTTGTCACGTAGACGGTGTTTGCTTGAACAACATCAGTTATGCTGATGATATGGTGCTGCTGAGCCCATCTATCGGTGCAAAGGCTAAATACAATACCGATAAGAGTGAATGGCTGGTTTTTAAATCGGGTACTTTAACCTACCAACAGCTGCCTGAACTTTCACTCTCTGGGTCTCCTCTAGGTCGGGTTTCGAGGTTTAAGTATTTGGGCCACTGGGTCACTGAGGACTTAAAAGACAATGTAGACATAGACAGGGAGCGCAGGTCGCTGGCTGTCCGCTGCAACATGCTGGCCCGCAGGTTTGCACGGTGTACTGAACCGATAAAGATAACGCTTTTTAAGGCATACTGCCAGTCGTTTTACACGTGCAGCCTGTGGACCAAGTATACCCAGCGGGCATCCAGTGACCTGCGCGTACAGTACAATAACGCATTCAGGGTGCTTTTGGGGTTGCCGTGGCGATGTAGCGCGTCAGGGATGTTTGCGGAAGCGCGCGTCGACGGGTTTGCCGCAATCATGCGGAAGAGATGCGCTTCCATGTTGACGCGCTTGCGCTCCTCCTCCAATGGCATCCTGAAGGTGTTTTCAGACCGGTGGGACTCTCCTCTTCTACGAAGGTGGATATGTGTTCAGACACACTTATCCAAATAAACTGTTGTTCCATTGAACGAACAGTTCATTGTTATTCTTGTTGTTTATTATTGTATATTTAATTTAATACTAATATTAGGCTAAGATAAACTACCATTCCTGACTTGTTTTTTGAAAGTGTATTGTGTTTTCTTGTATAAATCCCAGTCTTCTGTTAGTCTGGAGTTTTTGGCATTGTCATCCTCGCCAGGCATTCTTGTCTGTTTTACATCCGGAAACCTCATTAATTTTAGTGCTGTGTTTTGTGAAATAGACGCTTTCAGATCTTATGTTATAGTTTACTGTTAAAATGAAAAATCTAAGAAGACAGATGTATAGTCTTAAGAAGCGGGGAAAAGGTTTAAAGTCACGACTGGAAAATGCTGAAAAGGTGTTCAAGAAATCAAGTTTGAAGAAACTTGATTTCTTGAACAGCTTTTTATTTATAGTTGGTTCAAGTCAATAAACCGGATTTTAGCAGGGAAGCTTAAATTCGACGGTGAGGATTAAACTAAAATGTATGCTCAAGATTATTATTATAAACATCGCCATAATAAGATCAATAAATTACATAATTATTATCTTAATCATCGTTTTTATTTTGTGCTGGCTCTTTAAAACATTAAATTTTGTAAACAATTGCTTTATTTGTCTTTTTTTTGTGTAATTTAGTAAAGATCAAGATCAAGCACGAATCACTATGTAACAAATACAAAATGTTTACAAAACTGGTTTTTATATGGCCATCATTTCAAACTACCCGCCTACCCATAGAAAACCTATTTAATAAGATATAGATGTATACATAGGTACGCACCTATAGTTTTTAGGATTAGTTCAGCGGATATAGTATCAGATGGCGACACCGTCCAATAAAGGTGTCAAAAATTCTCAAGAGAGGGCTCTCTATTCCATATATATTGCTATACTCTTTGATGTATACCTTCTTACGTATAGGTCAATATTTGTTTACATAAAGGTGATCATTCAATTTTTTTTGTTTTTTTGCAAATAGCTGTTGTTTTGTTTAGGTCGTATGTTGATCATAATGAAATTTGCGAATACATAATATGATGATACATTATAATACGAGCCATCATTTTATTCGCGAATTGCATTTTGATCAACTATATGATGTAAACACAGCTTCTATTTGCAAAAAACAAGAAAGAATTTCGCCGGCTACTTTCATATTTGGATAGAATTGACAGTTACACAGAGAATTTGTAAATGATTAAACATAAGATGGACTAACGAAACACATTCAAGCGCAAGCGCAAGTTGCGGCGGCCATAATATGATGTTGCCAGTTTAGGTTACACAAAAAGGATTTCCGAGACAAGGCTGTTGTATAATTGATAATACGAAACAGTAACAATTATTTTTTTTAAAACTACTTTAATAAATTCTTAATTATTTGATTTTCATAATTGAACAGAGACATCATTCTATCGTTTATTGGTTAAGTAAAGTAGATGGCGACTCTTTCTTCACTGAAGTTGTGCATGTTCTAACTGTCTCCCCACTGCTCTATTCCATATTTAATACTATACTCCACAGAGTATACTCTTTGGGTCTAGTCGAGCAAAGGAGCAACCCTAAAATTTTACGATTACGACGACGATTGTTTTTGGATTGTTTGTAAATGAACCGGAAAATATAAAGTTTTGCATTAATTTAGTGTTTTACAGAATAGGTTTTCACAACAAAAGCATGTCGCAAAGTAAAAAAGAATTCTTTCAATTAACCATTAAATAACTTTGTAAATATGTCCTGAAACTTATTGATTTTATTGCAGACTCAGAAAAACCACCTCCTAGCCAAGATGTTGTGGATCCAACAGGTCCTGCTGCAAGAAAAGGGGTCCTCATATCTTTTAGAACGGGCAAAACTATGGAAATACCTGAGAAAGATATTGTATGTAAACATAACCTTAAAAACACCAGTTCTAGACACTGTTTTGGTGTTACTTTTTTTAATTGAAACCATTTATTAACTGTAGAGTACATTGAATCGATGGTCAGTGGGTCGTCTTAGGGCGGATTCCGATGTGTAATGTGATCTTATCAAATTAAATGTGCAAGACTGTCAATTGTAACAATTGACACAGACTTGCACATTTAATTTAAATATCTTTTAATGGTTGGGCACTCAAAGATTGTACTTCTTCCTTCTGCTATTCACTAGAAACTAGATAAAATCCGTCAAGCATAATTTTAATATGTCTACTGCTAAAAAAACATTAAACACCTAATACATCATAAATCTTAAACTCATGCAGTCTACGCAAAATACGCGCTTTGACGTGTAGTTGCGGATACCAGCCCGTTAAACAATCTTAAAACTCATTGATTGATTGATTCCAGCTCGGCAGATGCAGGTTTGTTGGTGAATTTGAAAAGATAAACAGAATTGGCGAAGGCACTTATGGTATTGTATGTAAGTTTGGGCATTGTTTGTTATTTTCTTTAGTTAAATCAATAAATACCAACCTATAGTTTCTACTTATAAGTTTTCAAATACACATTGAAGCAAATCTTTGCTAAAAGATATTTCTAGGGTGATACAATACCCTTATCCCATGATTCACTAAAAATACTATGTTGTTTACAGACAGGGCAAAAGATAAGTTAAATGGTAACATTGTGGCTTTGAAAAAGGTGAGGATGGATGTTGAAAAGGATGGCTTGCCGCTAAGCGGTCTCCGTGAGATTCAAGTTCTGATGGCATGCAGGCACGAGAACATTGTCCAACTCAAAGAAGTACTTGTTGGGCGGTCTCTTGAGAGGTATATTTCATAGAAATGCATACATTCTGGTTTATTACCATCATCATTGAACAGAAAAGGTCCCAGAAATGAGCCTTATGGCATTCCAGTTTCTCAAGACCTGAAGGTCTTGTTGATTGTGACAGCATGTCATGATGCATTTTGTTTTCTGTCTTGAAGAATAAATAACAGGTATTATTGCTTCAAGCCCATGCATACTGTTTTCGGAACGCAGACAATGGCTTTTTAATTGTGTCTGCAATTACAGTAAACAAGACATTAAGTATGTAAAAAGTTAAAAACAAGAAAACCAAAATTGTTCCTCTCAAACTACTGCCTACCTCATGTGAAGAGGCGTGACACATATGTATGTAATTTAATTCCTCACAAAAATAAATTGTTGTACTCTCCTTGAGATTTGTATGTATATTAATTCTAACCAGTTTTGAATCAATTTATTTTTCTTAACAGCATCTTCCTTTCAATGGAGTACTGTGAGCAGGACTTGGCTTCACTGCTAGACAACATGACGTCACCATTCACGGAGTCACAAGTGAAGTGCTTGATGCTACAAGTGCTGAAAGGACTCAAGTATCTGCACTCGAACTTCATAGTGCACAGAGATTTGAAGGTCTCCAATCTGCTGCTGACTGATAAGGGATGTGTGAAAATAGGTAAGCATGTGATACATAATACATTACACCTGTAATCCACGAAAGGTTGGGCAAAGGTGTACCTAAAATAGTACACCCACATCTCTCAACATTTAAGTGTCATGTAATAGAAGGCAAGCCTATTGCCACCAACCAGGCACAATTCTAGACTCTATGGCTGCTACTGAGAAATTTCTGAGGTAAGAACCAACATATTATATACATTGAATAAAGAGAAACTTGAGTTCGTAGATAAAACGGTTTTCCTGGGGATTACGTTTGATTCAAGGCTACAATGGGGTTCTCATTTGACTTCTCTTGCGGGGCGGCTAAGTTCAGCAGCCTATGCCATTAGAAAAATCCGTCAGTATACTGATGTAGATACCGCTAGACTGGTTTATTTTAGTTACTTTCATAGTATAATGTCTTATGGCATTTTACTGTGGGGACGGGCTGCAGATATTGAGTCTATATTTATTCTGCAGAAAAGAGCCATCAGGGCCATATATAATCTTCGTAAGCGCGATTCTCTAAGGGAACTGTTTAAGGATATTGGCATCATGACGGTACATTGTCAATACATCTACGAAAACATAATGTACGTCAGAAAAAATCTGCACCTTTTTGGTAAAAGGGGTGACAGACATAATTACAGTACTAGAAATAGGGACCAACTAGTTCAGCCAGGTTTCCGACTCGCTAAAGTAGACTCATCTTTCATGGGGTACTGTTTGAGATGCTATAATAAAATTCCACAAAGTATTCTTGAACTGAATGAGACGAAATTTAAAACATGCATTAAACGCACACTATGTAAGCAAGCATATTACAAGTTGAGCGATTATATCGCTGATAAAAATGCTTGGCTCAATGCTGGTCCTGCTCCACAAGGACAGGGGCGCATAAATTGATAGCATTAAAATGTATTGTTGGAGCTGCTGAAGATTTTACAACTATCTTTGCATTGTATAGATTCAATCTCCTTAGTATTATATAAATGCATAGCCCATATTGTGTGAGTACTATGTACTAGAAAGCTATCATTCACTGGAAACCTACGTTTTTTTCTTGACTTGAATGTGCCCTGGCGGTTTAGAGTATGTCATGCTCACTCAAATGTCTCGCTGATGGTGGCGCATGTGTCGGATCATTTAGTTCCCTTCAAAATGGTTGAGTTGAATGGTGCTGATCCATGCGTCATGTCCGTGAACGGGCGCTGTCAGTTGTGACTGGTCATCTCTTAGTTGCCATGGCTTATTTGAATGAATTATTTTGAATTGTATTTTTTTTGTTTGTGTGTTTTTGCTGTGGACACTTTTAACGTGCACATCTTGCTACATTGTTCTCACATAATATACCATCTCAACATGAATGATGTAACCAAGATTTTGTAACAATATTCTGATTTAAAAGAGTGTCCATGGAGTTTCTTGCCCGTTCTTCTCCATAGAGATCTACGCTAGGGAATGGGCAACTACAGTACTTTCACAGTTTTTATGTCTTGTGACTGGGACTGTAGCTACATTTAATTTTCATCTTTGTTTCGACAATTCAAAAGTGCCTGTAACTGGCTTACTTGAAATAAATGCTTTGATTTTGATTTTGATTTTGATTTTCATAAATATCACTAAATACACAACGGTTCTAACATTAAACATCAGAATACTACAGTTGCAGTAAACCAAAAATTAAAACAATCATAAACAATGCAAATCATTTGTAGCTTCATTCTCACTGCACGTAAAAAGCAAAAAAAAATGTTAAGAAACTGACAATGTTTTAACTCAAAATACAGCCGACTTCGGTCTCGCACGCTGGCTGGGCGCCCCTGCTCGCAGCGCCACTCCTCGCGTCGTCACCCTGTGGTACCGCGCCCCCGAACTCCTTCTGCAGTCGCCTCGCCAGACACCTGCTCTCGATATGTGGGCCGCGGGGTGTATACTCGGGGAGCTATTGGCAAACAAACCTTTACTGCCAGGAAGAACTGAGATTGAACAGCTGGAACTTATTGTGGATCTTCTTGGTAAGTCAACCAAAACAAGTTATGAGAGTGAGAGTGAACTTTGATAATTTTTAAACTTTTTTGGATAATTTCATCAATCAGAGCTTCGATTATTTTTATGATAAAAGAGGCAATTTTTAATCCCAGGTACACCATCAGATGCAATTTGGCCAGAATTCAGTGCTTTGCCAGCTCTCCAAAACTTTACATTGAAGCAGCAGCCGTACAACAATCTGAAACAACGGTTCCCGTGGCTGTCGGCCGCGGGGCTGCGCCTGCTGAACTTCTTGTTCATGTACGACCCTAACAAGCGTGCTACGGCCGAAGAGTGCTTGCAAAGCTCATACTTCAAGGAACAGCCGCTACGTAAGTACTTAGTTGAAATTTTAGAATTTTGCACCTAGTGTTTGTTACGAAACCACGGTTTCCTTGACGGCCGAAGCGGTTTGATATTAAAAGACGTACGGTTAAACATTGTCATCATCATGTTTATGTATTGTATGAGTATTTCCCTTCGCACTGGAATAATGTTGGTGGTAACCGATAGTCACTCATAATTTTCTCCACTGAGAGACTAAAATGTCATAAATACCTGCACCTAAAACTCTTTGATATATTTAAGACAATTTTTTTTTTATGTATTCACTGGTATACGAACGGACTCTAAAATTTGTTAATTTACTTTTTACAGCTTGCGACCCTAAGCTAATGCCAAGCTTCCCTCAGCACAGAAACATGAAAGGTCAACAAAAGAGCTCTTCGAATCAGTTGAACATCCCTCTGTCAAACTTGAACACTGGTGCTAACGACCAAACCAACAACCTGCCGGCTATTTCCGACCTCCTGGGGTCATTAGTCAAGAAACGAAGGCTCGAATGACGCCCAAAAGATGATGGTGACGAAGTCATAATGTTATAATTATAATAAGCTAATTAAGAATACCAATAAACGGCGTCAGATATGCAAAAAAATGTTTATTTTAAATTAATTGGACACGTGTTTTTTCTAATATTTTTGTGAAGTTTTTTTAACAAGATTACTATTTTTTTTATCAATTTTGATACTGTCAATCTGTCGATGCGTCGTCGTCGCCTGAGAGTCCCATGGCTTGTTTAAATTTCTCCTGATACTTTTGATTGATGACTGTGTCGGTGATCTTAGCTTTTACTTTTTCTTTCTGGAATAAACGCACGTAAATACTCTTGAATTCGTGAACTTCTAAACAATGTGACTGAACTCACATTCCATACAATAAACGCAAAATCTTTGCATTACGATATGATGTACTCACAATTTCTTTTTCTGATTTTTCTATTGATCTCAAGGTTCTCATACATTGGGAACAAAGGATTACGTCTTCCATGTGGTTCACGGTCTTTTTACGATGATGGTGTTTTAATCTGAAGACAAATATTGAGAATTTTTAGTTTCAAAGTGTAAAGTAATGCGATAGTCCCGCGCGTGTGTGAAGCGTTTAGGGTGAAAGCGGGGTAGCCCGCGAAATTCATTTTTTCTAGGTTTTTTGAAATTTGCAGGTTTGTTATATCAGGTATGTTGATGAAAATATGATTCGCGTCCGTAACACGTAGTATCTAGTTACAGAATTATTATCATTGAAATCATCAATACAACATCTCATTAACCCCATTTTTCATTTAACCCCAATGAATTTTTTTTCATGAAATAATTGTGTAGTTATTGAGTGGGATCGCGCATAACGCGACAATCTTTGTCGCTCGAATTGAGTTTACTTTGCCACCCGACGTCAAACTTAGTCAACTCATTCGTAACTTCTCGACTCATATCAGCTCTTTCTGAATGAAAACGAAAATTTAGTTCATCTTGAGCGTGCCCCTCTCGCCCCCGTACACCCTTTTGCCCTGCACAATTTACCTTAAGAAGGTCATAAATAGATACCTATTCTATGGACCGTAGAGGACCATGCATAAATCAAGGTGATATGCAGAACTGCAACAACTATCGAAGGATAAAGCTCGTATCACATAGTATGAAAGTATTCCTTATCTGGGTTAGCTCGTGCAAAGCGATGGCGAAATAGATCGTAGTGTAATAGAACATTATGGTACAAGTGTGTAATGTTGGTGATTACCGCTGAGGCGCGATTGAGACCCGAGCCGTCAGGCGAGCGTCTTAAGAGATATACACACGTGTGTCATACGACGTTTTTCAACACACTTGTGAATAAAATAATACAACAAAAAACATTTTATTTAATAGATAATAGATATTTGTCCTTGGAATTTTCAGGTAGGTAGTAAATTTTCCATAACGTTATTTGCTTCACATCTTATAACGGGCGGTGTACAACATAAATCATTTTCTTCATAACTAGTACTTGTAGACACTTTTTATTCATAAATAACTATAATTTCAACAGTGAAAACGAGTAATAAAAAGTTTTTAATAATTTAATCAGTTTTCCTATGCGCGCGCATCTAACAATGGCTAGAATAAAATAATGAAGTTTGTTTTATTGGCTTTTCGCGGATAGCGAATCCACGTACAAAATGTGGAATTCAAAGTTTTCTTTATTTTACAGAGAAAACAAAAGTAACATTTCAGTGAAATGAGCAAGCAATAGGTACATTAATTTATTTGTACTATTGAACACGATTTTTTTTATATAGAAACTTTTGTACGAACAAAGCAAAGAGCACATCAACCAAAAAAAAAGAAACCCTATAACTCACTTGTGAATAATAGTAATGAAAAAGTCACAGTTTGATTATAGGTGTCATTATGTGCCTAATTGCGGTGAAATTAGAGCCATTTTATGAGCAAGTGTGTTGAAAAGTACATAACGCTGGATCGATGAAATGGCGGCAGGTCACGAGAACAATCTGCGACTCCCGCATTCCCCTTAAACTTAAGTGGATGATTTATAAAACTATGGTTAGACAAGATAGCAGGTCTTTTTTGGATCGGAATGTCGGGCCAGGGGATGAATTAAAGGCATTTGCATCTGGCTGAGATGAGAATGCTAAGTTGTGTGCACGCGAATGGATTAAATATGAAATGACTACGTAGGAGGAAGTCGGAAAGTGGCGCCGCGTGCCGGTGACTGGTTATCGGTTGGCTTGGTGTGGACATGATTGTGGTGCGCGGGAATGAGGAAATTACTGTGAATGGGAATAAGAGTAGAGGAAGACCAAAGAAACGACTGGACTGTGAAGGATGATATGGCAAGTATGGTGTCCGGTGAGATCATGGGCGTGCGCTACAAAGAGGCAATTAGACAAAGCCTACCCTACCAACTGGGGCAATTATTATAACTAATGAACTATATAATAAAATAACACTTTGTACAAAATATTAAAAAAGTTCAAACTCCTGTTCGAATACTTAGAGCAATTTTTCGCGCCAGTGTTACGTAACCAACACTGTACTGGAAGTTGCTACGAAGCTCGACGCTCACCCGCCGGACGCATCTTATAGGCAAATAGTCTGCTGGCCTACAACCCATTGATAAATTTACGCACACAGCGGCAAATTGGTGCATATTTTCGTGTGTATGAACCGCACACATGTATAGATTGCAGCCATTTTTGGGCGGTAACTCCTGCGAGTGTAGCTGGGCTATGATTGGCTGCTACAACACAAGGCCAGGATTCAAGGTGAATGTTCTTTAGCCCGCGTAATTCAAATTTCCTTAGGTTTAGGCCAGGCCAGTGCTACTAGGGTGTATGATTAAAATAATGATTCCTGGGGGTTATTGGCGCGTATTATTATTATAATAATTAATAATATTATTGATATTATATTTTTCTTCATGGGTGTCGTTTTCGTGGTTTTTGGGGTTGGTTATAATGAAAATGAGGTCAAAATGAAAATCCAAGATGGCGCCGATGAAAATTTTCAGTTTTTTTTTCATGGGTGTCATTTTCGTGGTTTTTGTGGCCGCTGATGATGAAAATGAGGTCAAAATGAATATCCAAGATGGCGCCGATGAAAATTTACAGGTTTTTCTTCATGGGTGTCATTTTCGTGGTTTTTGTGGTCGCTGATGATGAAAATGAGGTCAAAATGAAAATCCAAGATGGCGCCGATGAAAATTTTCAGTTTTTTCTTCATGGGTGTCATTTTCGTGGTCGCTGATGGTAAAATGAGGTCAAAATAAAAATCCAAAATGGCGCCGACGAAAATTTTCGGTTTTTTCTTCATGGGTGTCGTTTTCGAAAATCCAAGATGGCGCAGACGAATTTTTTTTTGCTATCATTATTTCGTGGCCTACCCTTCGTGGAATACCACTGCACGCCACTGGGTGAGATGAGTAATAAAGAAGTATGGAAGAAGACATGCTGCGCCGACCCCAAATTAATTGGCAATTGGGCAGGATGATGAATAATAAAATTTGGTGGATCTAAAACAAACTTACTGTTTCCCACAGTAGTCACACTGAAGTTTATCGCCGCGATGAACTATGATGTGCTGGCCCAACTCGTGGTAAGTCGGGTAGCGCTCAGAGCATCGTGGACATAGGATTTTGCCTTCTGAACGACCGCCGTTGCTTTGATGTTCGAACAACTCCTGAGAAGTTTGGAAGTTTTGGTGGCAACTTGGACACCTGTGGAATAAGTTGTCGGTTGTTTATTGGCACAGCTAACGTTGTGGCCTATCGAAGGTAATATAGAGATGGTGGTTATGTAGTGATAACTGCAAACTGAAAAAATATACAAATCAAAAGGGGTACCTATATTAGATAAAGAATTAAAATAATATAGTAGGTTTTTTGGTTAAGTTTTCATAAAACTTTGGGTTAGTAGATAATATTCTCTTACATGAATATGTTGGGTTGCAGGTGAAATGCCATATGTTCGATAATTTTCTTGGGATAGAAGTAGTGAAACTTTTTGTCGCAACAAGTCACATAGCCTGGCACACCGTGCCTTTCTTTGTAATGTTTCATGAGCGACCTGAAGTGGAATCCAGTTTCGTGGCAAATGCAGCATTCCATTTTGTAAAATAGTGTTATTTGTCGGTCCAAAGCGGCGCCTTGTTTTGCTGGTTTGCCTTCCTGCAACACCATGGGATCAAGGCAGTCATTTGTATTCGTCAAGTCTGGGTCGGCTTTTTTAAAGTAGTCATTTTGTGACGGACTGTTTACCTTAGCGCTTGTGGTGCTCAGAAGATTCTTGTCCAGCTTCTCAATGTGCGCGAACTCTTCCAACGTCATCGATTCCATGTATTTCATATCCAAAGGCGTCTTTTTTTTAGGCGCTTTATTACTTTTCGCTACTTTTGTGTCACCTTGCTGAAGTTCTGTCGGTTGTAATTTAGAATTTTGTATAGTGTGTGCCTTCTTTTGCGCTTCAGTAAGGTTTTGATTAGACAGTGCAGCTATAATCGGATGAAGCATTTCATGAACAACTGCAGTTTCCCGCTTCTCCTCTTGCATTTTCAATTTATGGAATTCCAAAAATTTTTGTGTTTTGTCTACTTTGACAGCGTATAGATGTAGTGCCGACACTTGCTGTAAACAGTCGTGACAAATAGCTTTGGGCAAGGTATCATCTGTCCGTACCTGGAAAAATGCAAGTCAGAGTAAAGAGTGTAGGTATCCTTCCCTCCTACGTACCTAAGCATTTACCTAAGGGCCCATTTACCTAAAAGGGCACATTTTACCGGTTAAGAGTTTGCTATAATTAGTACCTAAGTATTTTAATTAAGTAAGTTTGAGTGACCTTTACCAGAATATCAAAAAGTCTCTTGATCTTGCGCTTCACCTCAGTACTCATCGGCTTTAATTTCACCACATCGGTGCACAGACACAAACGACAAGACAGCTCACGGACAATACCTTTTTCCAAATTCGCAAAGTCATTCATATTGTTGATTTTCTTGTAAAAACGATGAAATACATAATATAAATGTACAAAATAAATATAATACTGTAAATGTTTGTGTATGATTATTTGTTCATGACAAAATACTATTTTAAGAACAAACTGATAATTTCGGACTTATTGACAGATCCATGACTGATTGTTTTACTTTTTTAGGTAGGTATCTACCCTATCAAAAGCGGCCAGCGCAAAATAAAGGACTGCTTCTATGCTTACCTTTTCAAATAAACAGTTTTTATATTAGAATCCTTCTCCGTTATCGGTAGGGTATTCAGGTATTGTGTTGATTTCATTGGATCAGGATCGAAATTAAAGAACTGAATAATATGTATTTGTAAGTAGGTATACCCATGTCTACCTTAATATTTTTCAATTCACTTCCTCGAAAACGGGTTCATATCGCAATAAGATTAGGTTCAAGATGCAATGTATTTCACACACGTGCATTTTTTTCATTTTCAACACCACGTGCTGTGCCGAGAATGAGCCATTTCCGCACGCGGCACAGCACGCGGGTGTTGGAAAGTTGCCACAGATAAAACTATATCTATACTTAGTCCAAATTGGTTCAATGCCTATAGTTGGCGGTGATTATTTTTTTTCGTTATTTTATTTTATTTCTTCAAAAGTGTATTGATAAACGTCGTTTGATACACGTGGACATTTTGTTATTGCAGTTCTCGGCTCAAAAATCGGCCTTATTCTGCCTCGAACGCAATAACAAACATTCTCCACTTGTATCAAAATGTACTCTTTTCACCTTATATGGATAGACGTGTGTAGACTGCGTAAATAAATAACATTATGCAAAAGATACAATGGAAGCTCCACTACTGTTACAATTTAAAGGCTTAAGTACCAGGCGACCACATGGGATCACGTAGGTACTTGCAGTTCGTCGGCACATGGGTGGGGCTCACAAAATTTGTACCATAACGCACTAGAAAGTGTAACACGAAAGTTCGTATGCAACACACGGGAAATATTGTAACACGCTGGAACTCTATAAAGGCAGGATTACAGTACCAACATTTACTAAAAAAAACTTACCTCATTTACGAGTAATGATGACCATGTGTGGGATATCAAGCTAAAGGGCTCGAGGAAACAATTACATAAAATATTGGTTGGAGTGTAGCCTTAGGGGCACTATGGAGCAAGGACTTTTCGTGTTTTTTTTTTCGGAACCTACGATTTTTTTGCAGAATCGGGTTGATCTTGTCTGTAGCAACCATTTATGCTCTGAGAAGCATGGCCCTACGACGCACCGTTTCCGAGTTATGAGCCTTTTTCTTTTTTTTCTTTAAATAAAACAATTTATATTTCCGAAACGTCCCAAAAAGTCCCAATTTTTTTTTTGTGTTTTCTTTGCTGCTCATAGTGCCCCTAAGCGTATACACCAACTCCTACACTCCGCCCTTAAGACGACCCACTGACCAAATATAACTCACTGTAAGGTTTTAATGCGCAAGCTTTTTGCACTCCTTTTTATTGTTTTTTTTTGTTTTGTTCCTACTCAAATGAAAATAAAACATGTAAATTGAAATATGTTTTGTTAAAATGAAAGAGGAACTTGGTGTTCTTAACGTTAGAACTATTATTACAATTAATGACAAATATTAAAATTATCCAAAGGGAGGAACTGACCTAGCACGAGAAAAACAAATTTTTTTAAGTTTCTCGCAAATTGCAGCTCTGTCTTCTTAGTTCTACTTGCTCTTCTGGGTCAAAATCTGCGATTCTTATGCACGTTTATTCACCCACGAGCAAAAATGATATCCCCCTTTTGGACTCCACCGCAGTCGGTTAAAGACAATGTAAACCAAGCTTAATGTTATCCAGTGTGTTACGTAACACACCATGTAACACACCATAACACACCGGAGCGAACACACGAGAACATTTTAGAGTTTATTTGGTTATAGCATCCGCAAATTCAAATAAATTTAGGAAAGAAAGCCATAATATACTGTCGTATATTACAACAACAAACAACAACTACAACAACAGCCCATAACGTCCACTGCTGGACATAAGCCTCTTCCATCCCATGATGGGAGGAATTTGCCATAATCTCCACGCTTGGCAGGCGGATTGGAGATCGCAGTGATTAAAGACTAACAGAAAACGCTGCTGCCCATTCTCTGGTCTACGAAGGCGCAAGGTGTTCTGCCTCAGACATTAGTCGCCTTATACGACACCCGTGAGTGTAATGGGTTGGTTCTATTCTACTCTGCCGGATACCACACGGCATACAAAGGTATTTATATAGTATCTGTACTTCATTATAGTGAAAAATAAACACTTCTCTTGAAAATTCTGTGTTTAGTTTACAATAATTTTGATGAACAAAAACACCCCAACAAGTCACCTCACTTTTGTGGGTAGACTAAAATGGTGGACATGAAATTGACATTTGATAGCTGTTGCTAAATGGTGCTGCCACCCTACAAAACAAGTTTTGGTGGGATCATGACTAAAATACGAAAGTTGCCGTGCACAACACACTAGAAGATTTTAACAGACATTTTTTAAATTTGTTGTATTTTAAGTAATTGTAATATTTTGCGAGATTTTCTGACAAAGTACTTTAAATGAACTCCCATACTAACAATAAAGACAAAAAGAAAAAACATTAACAACGCAATAAAAAAATAAAAAATCAAATATTGTTGACGGACGGCGCTGGGACATTTGTTTTGTATGGAGCAAAAAAAATAGCAAAAGTTTGAAGAACTATAATTTTGTGTATATTGAAGATTTGTGTAGGTAATTTATTTACACCCAACCCATTGTGATGTTTTAAATTTAATGTAACAAATTAAATTCTTTAAAAAATCTATTGAAAACATACTAATATTTACGGGCAAACAGGTGACCGCGAAATTTTTTCATGAGGTACATCTTTTTTGAGCCCCACATACGAATAAAAGAGCTTCAGATAAGGTCAGTTTAAGTGTTTGGTGTTTAGGTATACTTATCCACTTTTAATTTGAAACAATTTTAGACCCACTTTGTCCTAACATTAAAGTACACGAAAGTTAAACGGGCCTGCGTACCAATGTACGTATCGTACGTGGAAGGCACTTATCCTATACAAATAATTTCAAGTCATAAGTTCATAACCTTAGTAAGTACATTAGGTTATTCAAGTAGGTACTTACCTACCTACCTACTGCTTTAAAAATGTAGCCAGTACCTAGTCGACTCACGCAATGCGAGGAAAGTTAATAAGTATATAAAATATGTAGGTTATTTTTATATGAAAAGTATTATGTACCTACCCCAAAAAAATCTTAAGGAGTAAAAGGAAATCGGTTAATCCACGGCTCAATAAGTATTGTTGTGAGGAAAGGACTCGGCTACACGATAATAACGTTTAAGAATTAATAGAATCCGTGCCGGCCGTACTTTTTGTGTGATCGCGTGACCGAATTACAATATTTCATCTACCGCCCACTAACAGAGGTCAATATTCGCTTTTGGCACGTCTATCTTCGTTTTAGAAATTCTGATACATCTTTTATTAACTATCTCCGTAGTGTCCTGGTTATGAATGGCGTGCCAGCTGCTTGTTATTCCGCTTAAGTTATAACAATCAATTGAACGGAGGATTCATACGAGACGGAGGTATTCACTTCGACGTGCCTTAATATTAATATAGCTGGTTGAATAGGATATTATTTCGGTTCATAAGTAGACAGAAAAAAATGCAGGTTAAAACAGTTTTGGCTTATTCAACCGTAAGTAGGAACTGTGGTGGCAAATTGAGAAAATTGTCATGTCTGTCCAGTACACCTATGGGTGGATACCCAACCTCTTTAACCCCTATTTATTGTAAATCAATCTTACTTCCAAACCAACGTACTTATTCGACCCAAAATGGCCATTACAGCCACATCTAATACATTACAAAAGACTGATACATTGAAAGCCGGACTTTGATTCTAGATAGGTACTTACGTATAGATTTATCAACTTTAAGACTACTAGGTAGGTAGATCTGAGATCAGTTCATGTAATCAGATAATGATTAAAAGGCGAACTAAGTACTACCAAGTAGTCGGACGAAGTTTATTGAGATCAGCCTAGCGAAATGAAAGGGTGGCTACAACTCCAAGATCGCGAGAGTCTTCAAGTTCAGCCGATAGGTAGCTAACTAACGAAACTACCCACTTCGAAGCTTCAGTGAAAGTTGAAGGAAATTATCAATATTAATAGGTAAGAACTTACATAAACAGAGTATACCTAGGTATGTACGTTTGTGGATGAGGTTCGAACCTTGTTTCGTTTATAGCCAATGTTTTCTTATGACCTCAGTGTTAGAATAAAATTAATTAGGTGAGCTAAGCTAATATGAATAAGCACTAAGCTTGTTAATTAGCGAGCTCACCTAATTAATTTTCTCATCAAGTCATGAATAATTGGGGTTTCGGGGAGGTAAGCAGGTTTTTATCTACCTACACCGCCAAAGCTAGTTCTCTTGCATGCGAAGTTTTTCCTAAACTCAAAGTTATACTTTAGAACGAAGTTGGTTTTAATTAACGTTACTTCGGATTTCGGAACACTGACAAGTTTCACACTATAATCAAGTTAAGTTTTAAAAGCCACTTATATCTTCTAAATATTTTAATTAGTCAATAGGTAAAAGCAAAGTTATAGTGTGGCGAAGTTATAGTTATAGTGAAAGCAAATATTATTTATTGTTAGAACATTGAGGTACCTACTGATTTAGATTTGGAGCTTGTTAGACCTAACAGCTCTCCCTTGACTTTATAATTAAAACCCGTTATCAATGTTTTCGAAATTTAACAAGTTGGTAGGTTACATAAGGTTGTAGGAGAATTAAAGAGCAGCGCTGATTATTATTACTTAGGTACCTACTACCTACGTGTCTGAATGTCTTGTATTGTAGGTAAGGCCGTACGTAGTAGGTATGTACCTAGTGAGGAAAATGTTGAATATAAATGTAGAAGGCTATAAGAGTAGAGAAAGACCAAAAGAAACGATGGTTGTAGGTACTTGGCTAAGGATGATATGCCTAATAAAAATAAGTATAAAGGGTGTAAAACACCTCTTAACGAAAACGAAAGGTACTTATTGTACTCGTCATTGCGATCATTTTTTTGTTCTACATTATACCTGGGAACCTAGTTACGGAGATATCGGGGGTCAAAGTTCCAACTTTTTGACAAGTTTTTTTTTAAATACACGTTTTTAATATTAGATTTTTACTTTAAACACCTCCACGGCCCCCGTACTATTCAATCCATCCATCAGCACAATGTTTTGAATGCGTTACATTGACTTCTACCACAAAACATGATTTTTCACCCCAAAAAAAAAAGTCATTTCTCAGCAATAATTTTTGCGTAAAGTTACTTAGTTTGATGTACAGAATGCTTGGTTGACGGCTTCGTGATGAGGTCTTTTACACCCTGTATATAGAGTCAATAATACAGAAGTATGGAAGAAGAAGACATGCCGACCCGAAATAGGATAGGGCAGGAGATTAATGATAATGTAAGGGTTTAATCGCACACTTCTTTTCAACGCTAAAAGAGAGAATTAAAAATATGTCAGTAACTTTTAAATGCATTAGAAAAGATCTATCTTGTATTCATTTACTGACCTTACACCAAATAGTATTTTATTTAGACCATTGTGTAAGTAATCCTTTACCTATACCCAACTTGTAATCTATGGCAACTTTTAAATCCAACACGCAGTTAGGTTGGCAACTTTGAAGAGGTTAAAACCGTTTGGAAGCCGGCTAATCCCTAAAGAAAAACACGTGACGTGAATTTTCACGATGCTTGTTCGTGTTTGATCATTTCTGAACGTGAACGGCGAAAGTGAGTAAGTACCTATCTAAAGACATCAATAACTTGGTTTGTTTACATTGTAATTTAACAACACGCCAAAATACGTGTCTGAAAGCTTAAAATTCGATACGTTTACCTACGCCATCTTTAGACATTTTATTAAAAATATTTTTTGAGGTTCCCTCCCACCAAGATATCGAGAGTGATTGATGACAAGAAGCGAAAGTAATTTAATACAGTGTTATCATAAAAAAACAGGTATCACCCGGGCTTAATTTATTACTTTTATTTTAGTACTGGCTGACCCGCAACTTCGTCTGCGAGAGAGAGAGAGGGTTAGAGAGAGTGTGAGTCAACCTTAAAGATAGACATACACCACATAACTTTTTAAGGCGTGGATATACGTGAATTGGGCTTCATATAGGATACATTAAAACCTTTTTTTTCCGTAACCCTTACAAGATTTTTTTCCAAAATAATATATTATATCAATCTACACAATGTAGAGCATATCCTCTTGGCTTGAAAAAAATTAAAAATATAATTGAAAATCATAAATAAATAAGCAAAGTGGCCTCTGTTTTTGTAACTTACTACAATTTTTCTCCTAAACTATCAATCACAGGATCATTTAATTGCTACCAATATATTATATTTAGTAATACCGAGGGGACCTTTGGCTTATTTTTGCCAATAACTTTCTTAATTATTTATTTTGAATTTTTTTACGTAACCGCTACTCGCAAATCGCGTAACCACCCCTCCGGCGGCGCCCAATAGGTAAATCAGTGCGGGACGAGACGCTGTGCTGAACGGACATGTGACACTTTTCTCCGCAAACAAAATTATTGTCGGTAAAAAATTCTAATTGGTTGGTTGGATTCTAATTAGATTTTTTTTGGGTTTATATACATATAGTGTGTGTAAATATTAGGTTATTTTAGTATGTCTAATTAGGTATAACGTTGTATATAATAATTACTAGTTTCGTCGTCGTAGTCGTTTAGGTGACAAAAAAATACGCAAGAAGCGTAATGACTGTACTATTTTTGCAATAAATACATTAACCACTACCTAAGTTTGTCGCTAAGTGACTGAACAAGTAATGTACAAAATCACAAAACGATATTTCGTTAAGCGGATGAATCACGTGGTACGGCCGCTGCTTCTTGCGACGAGTTAGTGATGTGCTTGTGCAGATCCACTAACGTAGGCTATCGACAATGTCGATTGACGAATTAAATATTGCTATTTTAGTTTTATTTTTCAATTTGTCAACCGTTTTAACCCGGTTGGAAGATTGATGTCAAATAATGTGTTTTATATATATGCGTAATCAACTTTCGTAAACGAAGTTAAATAAATTTCAGGTTAAATCGGTGGAGTGTTTTTGGCTTTGAATTATCGTATGTTATGCCTTATCCTCGTGCTACTAACTACTGTTTCAATAGGCCATGACAGCCTAAACCAACGTAACCGGATATTTTATTGTTTTAATTTACTTAATAATATTATTTTTTTCTACATATTGTTTATTTTTATTATAATATTATATTCTAGACATTATTTTTTATTTAATTTTTTTCAGGACCCCAAAAAAAAATGTACGATAATAAATGGAAGATTCGATAACTTTCCGATTTAGTCAATCACTAGCGTACCTATGCTTTTGCACAGCACAACGATAACGACTGATGTTTTCGTGTGGGTAAATTGTACGGTGCATGGTAAATACACGCTGTGTTTGATGTCATAAGGTTTATAATTGATTGTGTAGTACGTTCAGTTTTAAGAAATGCAGGTGTGTGTGCGACTGCGTATCTATTGCTTATAATGAACTGCATGTGTAGTAGTAGCCGTGTGGTAGGGGCAAAGGGTTCTGATACATTTTCGTCTAGCGGGCATATCTCCTTCTTTATTATATCTATGATTATTATAGTTCGCGTTGCACGAAATTATTGTTAGGGGTGGGAGGCGCACGCGGGGGGCTTTGTCGTCGTAACGCCCACATGACCAAGGTCACTGGCGTATATCCAGCTCTTAAGAGGAACAATCCCGTCATACATGCATGATAGTTGAGTAGGTAACTTTTATCGTTTACGCTAACCGTGTACTCAGCGCACGCAACGGAAGCTCTCGAAAGCAATATTTTTTTCCTGTATTTGCAATATTTTTCATTGATGCTCCGCTTCTATTGATTGTAGCGTGATCTTATATAACGTATAGCCTTTTTTTATCGGATGGGAAATCCTCAAATGACTTCTCCCGCTCTGGGCGGAGCAGGAGGGAGTGTCAGACTATTACTGATTAAAACCCATCCATGTTCCTTCATCGCCCTTTTTGTTCCGGGGCCACGGTATCTCTTTCGGACATTCTCTTTCGGATATAACGTATAGTCTTCCTCGATAAATGGGCTATCCAACACTAAAATATGTTTTTAACTCGAACCAGGAGTTTCTAAAATTAGCGCGTTCAACCAACCAAACAAACAAACTTTTCGGCCCCATCGGCCATCCGTTCTGCGAGCAATGACCCTGCCCACTGCCGCTTAAGTTTGGCAATTCTTCGGGCTACGTCGGTGACCCTGGTTCTCTTGCGGATGTCTTCATTTCTGATTCCATCACGCAAGGAAACTCCGAGCATAGCCCTCTCCATTGCCCTTTGGGTGACTTTAAGCCTTCTGATGAGGCCCATTGTGAGTGACCACGTTTCGGTCCCGTATGTAATCACAGCCAACACACACTGGTCATAGACTTTCGTCTTGAGACACTGTGGTAAGTTGGACGAGAAGATACCGCGCAACTTCCCGAACGCTGCCCAGCCGAGTCGGATTCGACGGTTGACCTCTTTCTCGAAGTTAGACCTACCAAACTGGACCGTTTGTCCCAGGTGCACATAATCGTCTACAACTTCGAGTGTAGGGTCTCCGATCTTGATAGGAATGGGTGTGACATGGGCATTCAACATGATCTTGGTTTTGTCCATGTTCATTTTAAGACCCACTCTTCCGGAAGCTCTACTGAGGTCATCGAGCATTATACTGAGGTCCTCCATGGTTTCAGCCATGACCACTATATCGTCGGCAAACCGAAAGTAAGTGATGTACTCGCCATTGACGTTAATGCCTAGCCCTCTCCAGTCCAGAACCTTGAAGACATCCTCCAGTGCAGCAGTGAACAGTTTCGGAGATATGACGTCTCCCTGTCTCACACGTCGCTGCAGCCTGCAGTTGAAACTTATGGTTGACGAAATGGGATTCAATGTATAAAGATTAAAATAGTTACGGGTTGGCACACTTTTTCACTTGTTTCGCACGTCTTTTGTTTAGTTGTCGAAATGGGAATATTACGAGATGGGCCGGAGGTAACCTCAGGTTTTACACTATTCTGTATTCTGTGATTGATTCATGAGTTCGTTTTTTGAAACGTTTTTTTCTTACCTTTTAGCAGACGCCTGCATACTGAAAAATACTGGCCACCTAGAAATTGGCATACAAACTTTAGAACGTTATAGAACCTTATTTCATTACCTTTCAGCAGACGCCTGCATATTACTAAAACATGCCTACTAGCCACCTAGAAATTCGCATAAAAACTGAAGATAAACCGAAAAAATTATTAAAATTCGCGATTTTGTGATGAGTGGTCAGTCAGTCGGTCAGTCAGTGAGTGGACTTCTCTTTTATACCTATAGATATTGTAGAATTAGAGAGTAAAATTTATTGAAAGAATTTTGTTTTTGGGTAGTCATCTTGTTAGCGTGTCGATGGCAATCTAAATTGTGTCGGCCGAGAGCTGACCTACAAGTTTGGCGCTTTCGGTAGCTTTCATCAGGTCCTGTATTGAACAAACAACAGGACACGCAGGACACGATATTAAGTGCCCCATCGTTTGTGGAACAGCACCACATTTACACTCCGCAGAGTCATTAATGAATCTCCATCTGAGCAGGTTTTCCTTGTTGCTACCAACCTGGGTCCGGAGTCTATTTAAAGACTTCCAGGCCAGCCATGTCAACTCATGTCCAGCTGGGAGATTTCTACGACCGAGTTTTGGATTTTCCTACCTGCAAAGAAATGTAAATAGGTAAGCGTAACATGGACCTTTCCAAAGTCTACACGTGGCATTCAATTTACAAAAGGCAAAATTGGACTTCAAAGGTTTGTTTGAGTTTTCAACAAATCTAAGTATTTTAAGGATGAATAAATTCACAATAGGTTCAATTTAATTCTATTAACCTTATATTTGAAGTTGAAACCTCCGAAGACCTTAACCGGTTAACCCTTGCGTTTCCTAATAGATTTGTCCGATACTTGTACCGCAAAGTTCTCGCTTCTTTGGCTGTGGCTGAACAAAGCCTTGGTCTAATTTTGTATTAACAATTTCGTAGCGACTTTAAAATAGAATGTTACTTTGAAATTTATTACTTTCAAAGGCGGTGTCTTAGCTGTTATATTGGTACCCCTGCCATCGGGTTACGGAATGCTGCCTGAACGGGTTTTTGTTATAAACCTCACCTGACTTGAGATTCTCAGGTATAATTGTTTTTTGTCAAAATATGCTGATTCTTTAATCTACTTGCGTAATTATTTTATCCCAAGACCTTAAGAATACAATATTTTTTTACGAAAAGAAATTATTTACAGAAAAATAATTACTTAACATCATCCAAGAGGAATAACAATTTACATTTCTTTGAAGGTAATTTTTACTTGAATTTTCTAATGTTTTTAGATGTTGCTAGCAGGTAAACTTACTTTCTTATTACTAGTTACTAGGTATTACAAAAGCGAAAGTGAAACACAGAGATAGATTTTGGTTTACAACAACAACAACAACATTTTTTTTTTTACACGAACTTCAAGGTTTCCACGCGAACAAAGTCGCGGGCAACAGCTAGTATCACAGAAATACAACTCCTATCACTTAAAAGTCGTACGGATTTAACTTGTAATGTGTATGTCTTTTATATGTTTTTTTACTTACATTTTTGGATATTATTAACCTGAAAATTTAAGCATTCCTCCTCCTTAGGTAGCTTCATGGTCATTTCTTGGAGGCTTAGCAACGGCTTTGGCCTTTTTACCTTTTAATTCATGTTATATTAAATCTTTGTTTACTTTTGTGATGTCAGTTAGTGGCAACCCTAGTTTTATTTTTAATTTATTGCTGGAGCTAGTTGTAGGTTGTATAGGTAAATCACATCGACCTCATCCGATTTTCTTTTTAATAATTTTCTAATTTTAAAATGTAAATTATCTGGAGTTGACAGGAGCCTGGTGGTGAAATGGGCAGTCTACGTTCAGAGCTGAGAGCAGAAACACCTCTGGGAAGCTTCATAAAAGTTTATTTAAAGGGAAGTTCCCCTTATTCTTGAGTTTTAAGTCGGCCTCTCTCCGTGCCGCACCCTCACCTAGAACACCTGGAAACCTTGATGCTTGAGCTGCACAAGCCTGATGAAGATTTGATGCTCCTCGGCCCTCCTCCACGGTCGGAAGACAGATGTCCTCGGCCCTCCTCCTACGGCCTGAGGATTGACGGTCCTCGGCCGTCCACCACCGTCTGAAGACGGATGCCCTCGGCCCTTCTCTACGGCCTGAGAGTTGATGGTTCCTCGGTCCTCCTCCACAGTCTGAAGACGGACGTTCTTCAGTTATTTATTCCATTCTGCGTTCATCTTCAGTATTTTCCGCCAGCTTCACTGGCATTAGTGATTTGAGTAGCTCCAGCTTTTAGGTTAGGATCTTTGTTAATAAATTCTTATAACTCGTCCCCTTGTCAATTTCTTTTAATAGTGCTCCCCTCCAGACTGAAAGTTAGGTAGGTGAGTGCTCAGAGTGACTTTACAGTTTTGTGGATCCTACCCAGGAAATTGTAACGTTACAAACTATTATATCTAACTTAAGTACCTACTTATCCTATGTGTTTATTTAGAGATGATCCTTTTATTCGTATTTGTTTGTTGAAATATTTGGTGGTTGCAGACTCGATCGTCGCGTGTGCCATCATTGGTGGAAGATACTACTAATTAAGGTTGCATCTGACTCTAGTCGTGGCAGATCGGAAACATGGTTGTAACTGCCACCACTCACTGGGTCAGGCGGTTAGGGGCAAATGAGAATAAAGGTCTGAAACGTTGCTGAACAATTAAATGTCCGCTACTGAAATGATCTAAAACAATAACCTACTTAAGGAAAATAATGGTCAATAAGTTAGCAAAAAAAACTTATTTCAGTCGATATACACCTACAAACATCAGGTAAATGATTGCATAACTTTATAGCATCGTCGAGATTTAGTATTAGGTACTTATATTGCGCGTAGGCCCAGGTGGTACAAATTGGTAAGTAAAGGTGAATGTCAGAGTAATATTGCTGAATTAATTTTGTTAGTTTTAGTCTTAATATTGTACTGAACATTGCGATGTTATGGAATGTGATGTTATTTACCTTGAACAAAAACACGATTATCCGGGGAAACGAATCTAATCAGTTCTAATAGATATCCTTAAGATATTCTATCCTATCCTATCCTATCACCCTAAGGTAGATTGGTAGAAAATTCCCAAGGCATTAAGTCCGCCTTTGTACATTAAGTGCATAAAGTTTTAATAAATAAATAACCTCTTGACCACAGTCTACACGCTCAAACCACACGCGTGTTGCGAGTTGCGACTACGACTGCACTCGGCAGAGAGAATAAATAAAAGAAACCGGTCCACGACTCATCACGACACGACATTAAATGCAACGCACGACGGACGCACCGTACGCGAATGAAAATAATGAAGCGGGCCTTAAGCAATTTGGTATGCTATACAGGATGTTTTCAATGACCAGCCAACAATATACCAAGCCTTTTTCTACAGTTCACAACAATTTTATTTACCCCAACGAGCAAGTCGAACATTCATTTAAAAATGTCCTAAAAATTTCCTAAATCACAAACCTAGTGGGAATCAATGCACTTGTATGCGTGCATGCACCGCCAAATTTATGTGTGTGCTAACTGCTACCTATCTAGGCTGTTAAACTGAATTGTGCTGTTGCAATATCCACACGTTCGCTTTTTAGTGGTGGACAGAAATGAAATTTGATTTAAAAAAATTTCTTTTTTCATTATATCGAAAATATTATCGATTCTAAACCATCTCTGAAAATTTAGCCGGTATTTGAAAACTAACCCTGTTTAATTGAATTGAGCATGAAATTATGTTAGTATAGGTTCGTTAAAAAATGGTAACTTTTCTCTTAACAAATATTTTTACGATTTCATAATGTCTAGACAACGTTGCTGAAATTACGATACTCGACTCTAATCGCCTCAAATCGCTAGTCTAATCCTTTAATAGTTACAAGAGCGTTTCAGATTTATAACATTTATTAGGCTTAGAAAATTTTATGATCAAATTCTAAGAGATAATGAAGTAAGAAATATCTGTGAACTCAACAAACCTTAGTTTATTGTCATAATTAGGTGATAGACTTCATTGGGTCTACAACATGAAGTCCACATATTTTATATTTCTGTTTACCTCCCAAAATAAGTTTAAAAGACTAGCTTCGACTAGCTTTGAGCAGCGGTAGCCCATTGGTGGCGGCCCCGACTTACGAACAGTAAGTCGAGTTCAAACCCAGGCAGGCGCATTACTTTGTGTAATTTATTTCATCACCACTGCTCTCAAAACGGTGAAGGAAAACATCGTGAGGAAACCGGCATGTCCTAGAACCAAAAATTCGAAGACCATGTGACATCTACGAACCCGCACTGAGCCCGCTTGGTGGATTAAAGCCCATACGCAAAATACGCGCTTTGACGTGGAGTTGCGGACACCAGCCCGTTATACAATACAATACAAGACTAGCTTCGAACCTTTAACAAAAACTACCATTTTACTTCGTGTAGAAACGAATTAAAACCTCATGAATTCATGCAATGTTTCGCTCGTTTAGTTCTTAACTCTCAAAGATCGATTGGAAAATTCTTTTTTAAACTAAGATAAATGTAGACGGCAAATCCGTCGGTAATCCTCAACTTAACGGAGAAGATAACAAGTGACCCGACGAAGTAAACGTATTTTTAAATCGCTCGGCTTTAACTTAATGCCCCGTCACCATTGGTCTAATTGAAGATTACGTTTCTCAAATATAGTTACCGTCGTTACTTAATTTAATGGGTTTCTTGATGAGAGTATAAATATTAACTATGCAGACTTGGGTTGTGTTTTTTTGCTCGTAACGTTATTTTTGACATTGTAGATTGCGGAAAACAGTAGATTGTAAGCTAGTACGTCGTAGCTTGTTAACATTAGTAGGGATCGTTCCACCTGCTGAAAATCCTCCACCAGGACATGAGTTGCCATGGCTGACCTGGATGTCTTTAATTAGACTCCTGACTTAGGCTGATCGCAGCAAGGAAAACGTGCACATGTGGAGATTTATGTAATGACTCTGCCCTGGAGTGTAAATGTGATGCTGTTCCACAAACGATGGGGCATTTAATATTGTGTCCTGCGTGTCCTGTTGTTTGTGTCATTACAGGAACTGATGGATGCTACTAAAGGCGCCAAACTAGTGACTCAGTTCTGGGCCAACACAATTTAGATTTCCATCGACACGCTGAGAAGAAGTAGGGATCATAAATCTGCTACTTCGTAGCTTGTAGACATCAGTAGGAATATCATAAACTGCTACGTCGTAGCTTGTAGACATCCGTAGGGATATTATAAACTGCTACGTCGTTGCTTGTCAGTAGGGATATCATAAACTGCTACATCGTAGCTTGTAGACATCCGTAGGGATATTATAAACTGCTACGTCGTAGCTTGTCAGTAGAGATATCATAAACTGCTACATCGTAGCTTGTGGACATCGGTAGCGATATCATAAACTGCTACGTCGTAGCTTGTCGACATCGGTAGGGATATCATAAAGTGCTACGTCGTAGCTTGTCGACATCGGTAGGGATATCATAAAGTGCTACGCTGGAAGAAACCAGTAGTAGATAAATAATATATCAAGCTGCTTGCACACAAATCAGTAGACGCTATATTCGCCTATACTCGTAATAGCTCCTAGTTCGTAGCACGTGCAACCATTATGATTAATAAATTAACCATTAATTAACCATTTTGATTTATAAATTAGCTAGTTATCAATCTAGCTATTTCACATTTAAAACAACAACAAATTTCAATCCCGAAAATAATTTCACATAAGAATTTCACACAACAGCACGTTACTAACAGTACGACATAAAAAGCCACATTTTAAATTGATGGGTTAACCCGTTTACAAAGAAACCTCTGAATGAACTAATCGTCAATTGTTCTCACATTTCACATTCTCCTTCAAAGGGATTAATTAAAGTGTTTCCGTCCGATGAAGCAGAAATTGCATTTTCAAAGCGTTCTTATTAATTTATGATAAACATTTCATCTAAATAAATTTTGCGAAGAGTATTATTAATGGAAATATCTTCTGGATTTTTTTTCACCTGTGTAATTGCGTGCATTTTAAACTGGCCGCCATTTTGTTTAAATCTCTTTTGACTATTATTTTTTTAGCTCGCTGTATTATGACGAATTGTTAGGTATAAGAAAGCAAAAGACGTTAATAATGTTTTATGATCGTGACTGAAAACTTAGATAATAATGGAAATATCTTCTGGAATTTTTTTCACCTGTATAATTGCGTGCATTTTAAACTGGCAGCCATTTTGTTTAAATCTCTTTTGACTATTAATTATGACGAATTGTTAGGTTTATGAAAGCAAGACGTTCCTGACTAAGTGACAATTTTGACATTCGAATAATGTTTTATGATCGTGACTGAAAACTTAGATAAGACTTAGTCAGTCGCTCCATTTAAAATACTAGTATTCAGGTGAGGTTGCAGGTGCACATTTACCCCAAATAGCGGTCCCCATAGAGTTGGGAAAAGGCTAGACAGATGATGGTAATGATCGTGACAGAAAAGCTTAGACTGGCTTAAGCTTGGCTCATCATAATCAGACTGACGGTCCCACTGCTGGGACAAAGGCCTCCTCTCTCTGAGAGGGAGAGGACCATAATCCACAACGTATGCAGGCTTTGTGCAGGTTAGGTTATAATTTTTGTGTTACAGTCATGACCACCAATATTAATCCAATAAAGAACTTTTAAAAGGGATTTTCTTCTATAGTACTGATTGTAATTTTATGTCGTTACTGACATTGTATCTTGGAACCCATATTTTTAATGAGATTGGTGTTATTTCATCGTTCCAATGGGTTATTTAAGCGTGTGTTTATTAACTTTCCGTTCAGAAGCACCATATACAACCAACCTTTTTCTAATTGAATACTATAAATTTAGCAAAAGTGTATCGACGTTCATGGTCAAGCCTTGGTTAATTGATCGGTTTTCCACTAGAATGGGCGCCACGGTACACGGCACACGGCATCGCCTCTCGTTGCATTAGCGGCTCTTTTCATTCAATGAACAAACAAATCGTAGTACGAATTGTTTCGAAATTGTGTTTAGATTTAGAGACATAATTTAGCGATATTCATGACGAAAATGAGAATAAAATTGTTTATTATAAATGGTATTCTTTTTGTTCTTCTGTAATGTATTATTTATTTTGTATCTGTGCCAAAATATTCAATAAACACTTGAATAAAGTTGTGACTGCTGTGACAAATTGCTGGCAAATACCTACAAGGTCTTCTTTTAATCTACGTGATTTGTATCGTTTTCAGCGTTGTTATTCACGTTGGCTTTGATTCACATCAGTACGTTTGGAACCTCGTTAGCACGTGTACGGAGGATAGATTTTATATTAGTTTTTGAGTGACGACCGTTCGTCCGTCTGTTAAAGATTTCGAACCACGATCTTTTCGAAATAAACCGAAGTAATGTGGTTATGATATTGAACTCTGTGCATAGATCATGTTTAACTTGAACTCAGATTAACATCTTATCGGTGGGATGAGAAACTTGACCCCTGAAAGCTTGAGTGCGCAAATCTGCGATCAAATCTATTGTATTATATTGGTCGACTAGTATAACTCATACACTAACGTAACTATTTTTATCAACCGTTATGAACTAACTAATAAAAAGCCTATGAGAAAACGTCAGTTTAAAGCTCTTTACGTAAATGAGTGTGTTTTAATAGTAAATAAACAAATGCAAGCAATCTGCAGGTGGCCATCTTTTTATAAAAACACTCAGAGTTTCAAACGACCCCCGGGGGACGGATATGAGCGAGCTACCATACGAAACTATCTGTCATAGCTTTTTATAAAATGTAACCCATTTATCACGGCATATTACTCTGGTAGGTAGTACTTACATAATTATTTGATGTGACATTTAGAAATATTGATACATCCTCTGAACGAATGTACACGTACCCGAGTATCGTAGATGTTTTATAACCAGTAATTATTATAAATGTGAAAACTTGTGAGTATGAATGGGTGTTTGTTACTCTTTCACACAAAAACTACTGAATAGATGGGTATGAAATATGACAGTTAGTTTATATTTATTTAGCCCTATTGTCCTACTCCTGGACAAAAGCCTCTCCCCGTTCCTTCCACTTCTCATGATATTTTTCTTCTCGTCAATTCACGAGGAAGCGTTCAAAGGCGTCCCGCCATCTTTTGCTCGGTCTACCGCGACCCCGTCTATCTGTCTCTGGGTAAGGCTTGAGTCTTACGATATTCGGGCCCACAGCTGTGATGTCCAGCATCCGGCAGATAATTATGACTATTATTCCAAGACTAAGCCGCGGGCATAAGCGAGTAATCAATATTTACATATTGTGGTCTTATTGTACGCTACGCAGGTATATTTTTACGAGCTACAATCCAGATGCTTGACTTTTCCAATGTTATTGGTAAACTCACAATTTCGCTACACGTTTGGTTCGTAAATCCATTATATTTTAGTACGGGAACGGCTGTTGGGTAGGATTTCTTTTTTCCACCTTAGGTATATTTAATGGTCTGGTAGACGGATTTATTTTACTTTATTGGTGTTACGCACATATTTATTCGATACGTGAATGTGCTGCGTATTGGGAAACTGATTTAATACAGGGATATTTGTCACGTTGCTCTTGTGTGAAATATTGAAACCAATTTCAACTATGCATAGTTCGGTTTTCTGATATTATTAGAAAGTGTTGATTTATATTTATTTGATTATAAAATAAAACTTATATTTTGTTTGTTAGTTTAGGCTTAGCCTCCGTTAATGAACTTTATTGCAATTAATAGTTAACTAAAAACTTAAAAAAACGTTGCTATAAATACTGGTACATAACTCTATGGTATCTACTCTATTTATACACAGTTTTAAAATAATAAAATATAATTAATCATAATAATACAACTAAAAATGCAAATGCATTTAAAAATGCTCAAAATTAAGCTATTAGGTACCCTTTTTTCCTCTTTTTATAAAAATCATAAAATTTTTACCGATTTCACCGGCGCACTGCTGGCAAACCTAACTGGAACCACGTTGATGCAAGAAACTCTATGGAGGCGATATCGAGAATTCATTGATAATTTCCTCTCATAAAACAGCACAGTGGCACAGTGGGCTGTCTGAGACTTCTATGACAAAGAGTGAGCTGTGTCCAGTGATGGCGGGTGTAACTGCGCACCTGTAGTCTGGCCAGCCAAGTGCCCGTTTGGTGAAGCGGCCGTCGATAATAGGAAGTGCTTCCTTGGTCTATGTAGTTAAAATTAGTAATTAATTTATGTCGTGTTAAAGTGTTTTTTTTTAAGTACTTAACAGATTTAAAGTTTTTCTACAAAATGTACTTATTTCATAAAAGTAAAGCTCCATCCTCACTACACTATTTTTGTACGCCACATCCTTTTCATATTTTTTTAAAAATCCTATTCCTAGAAAAAAATTATCTCTGAGGCATTAATATCCGACGAAGCGTAAAATGTATCATGACTACTAAAAATGTTTGCCTTTGGTAACGTAGGATGCCTACAGTAATTAATCATCAATTGATAGAATTCCAAGCAAAAATAACGTTATTATTTCGGCTAGATACAAGGAAAATGTTATCACGTGTAGCTAATGGTCGGAGAAAGGCGATATGTGCCATTAATTACCGGAAGTTGACCTTCTAGATAACGAGGAGGTATGACGTTTACCATGAAAACTGACTCCTAAAGTGACTTAGGTAATAAAATATGACCTGAGCCAAAATGTGTTTATAATTCCAGACTACGGGGTATTCTTGTTCTAAGAATATAATGGTACAAATGCAAATAGATACAAGTACATAATCTCGTTTTTATAACTTCGTTTAGTGATAGGTTAAAATTCCGCGCTTACCTAGGTTGGTCTGTGGATGGATGACCACCCATTACATACCGAGTTTCCTCCGTGACTCGGGAAGCACGTTAAGCCGTTGGTCAGTGGCCGGAAAAACTGACAACCAGTCTTACCAAGGGGTATCGTATTACCCAGTACTAACTGGGTTGTGGAAGTCAGATAGCCATGTAAAATACTGGTATTCAGCTGCATCTGGTGAGACTAGAAGCCGACCTGAACATAATTGGGAAAAAGGCTACGCAGGTGATGAGTGTACGTTAAAATTGGTAAAGTCGCAACAAAGCGGTCTAAACATATTTATTAATTATCTAAAAACTTATTTCTTTCTTCTAATTGTATAAAAATCTCATGTCGCAGTGTTGTTATCGAACTCCTCCGAAACGGCTTTACCGATTCAGATTTACTGCTAGGTGGTTTGGATGATTTGAGATTCGCTCTTTGTATGCATTAGTTTTTTCTGAAATTTATTCCATTACAGTTGTGATGCAGAGGTCGTGATGGAGTCTGTTGTTTGATACATACCAAGGTGCGTTCGTTCTAAGTGTTTTTGACTGGAACCTTTGAATTATTTCAATATTTCATTTTGCCGCTGCGCCCCACAGCTGTAGGCAGTATGTCCATATAGGCTTTATTATGCGTTTATATAGCAACAATTTGTTCTCGAGAGAGAGTTGAGATTTTTTATTTAGTAGCCAGTACATTGTATTTAAATCCAGACCAGACTTCACAGAGATAACCTCCAAACGTATATTTAGCATACCCGTCCCGCGGGCAAACTCTCTTATGGCAAGACGCTCTCCAAACTATTTACATCCTCGCATTTACAACGAAGCTGTTAAGAACTGCAACATAATAGACCTCAAAATATCCCTGTGTAAAAAGATCATAAAGAACTGGCTCCTCACACTCTCTTACGACGAAACAGAAAGAATCATTTACAAATAGCTACTACACTAAACTGACAGCACTCCTAATCTCACTCAGATACACACACAGACACAAACACACACACACGCACGCACACACAAATTAAATTGAATCTTGTTGGTATGAAATAATAATAATAATCATAATCATTTTATTGTCAGAAAGATTTGATTGATTTTATTGTATGAACATTGTTAGCAAGTTTTTGTTTCTAATTACTCGTAATTTCCTTGTTCTTACCTTTTTTTTTTTTTTTTTTTTTTTTTTTTTTTTTTCGGATGGGAAATCATCAAATGACTTTTCCCGCTCTGGGCGGAGCAGGAGGGAGTGTCAGACTTTTACTGACTAAAACCCATCCATGTTCCTTCATCGCCCTTTGTGTTCCGGGGCCACGGTATCTCTTTCGAATAGTCCCGCAACCCCGGCAGGCATCGGTCCTTTCGGACCCCTTCCTTTTTGCTGACTCTCTTTGAGGCGCGCGTGGAACACGAACGCGCCGTCGACACGGCCTGTCGTCATGAGACGGACGGACGGCGAGCTAGCCCATAGCCCACCGTCCACAGGCCCGCGCCTACGGTGGCCGGGGGCCACGTGGTGGCCCCCGACGCCCGGGGCGTCTCCCGCGGCGGCCGGGACGCTGTGAGGTTCTCTCCCTCTCACGTTCCGCCACCTCCTTCTCTAGCATTACTGCTTCGCAGAAGGAGGTGACGGCGTCCCATTCCGTCTCGCTCCGGACCATGGCTTGCACCAGGGCCGGACGCGAGAGGTCGCCGCCGCCAATCGCCGCTTCGAGGACACGGCGGTGCTCCGCCCACGCGGGGCACACCTCCACCGTGTGCTCCACCGTGTCCTCCGGTCGATCCTCGCAGTGGAAACACCCGGGCGTTTCCTCCCGCCCGATTCGGTGCAGGAACCTCCCGAAAACACCGTGTCCGGTGAGACTCCTTGTTCTTACCTTGATTCACAAATTTTGTAAATAATCACATTTTGCATACTAATTTAAGTTATTTTTCAATGTTATTAATTATTATTTTTTTTCCTTTATTTTGTAATCAAATGTAATCAAATGTAAATGTAACCCACGATATTTTTCTTGCGCTAGCAGAACATTGTAATTTGTTTTAACTTGTGTTTTGTCTGGGTCACCAAGATACAGGCTGTGCCTAGTTTGGGACCCGCTGTTAATCCTGTCAGTATTCTGTTGCAAGCTAATAAAATGAATTTGAATTTTTTTGATTTTGAATTGTGTGCATTTGTTGGCCCATAGCCAACTTCTTGGTAAATATGTGCTTCTTCCAAGTCAGGCGTCTATCTAGATATACTCCAAGAAACCTGGCGTTATCCTCTTGCGGGAGAGGGATTCCATTTAGAGTGACTGGGGGATATGTTTCTTTCCTGTTACTGAAAGTCATCTGGACGGACTTAGTTTCGTTGGCCTTGATTCGCCAGTCTTTAAGCCCTTTAGATACTTGATCGAGACTAGACAAGTTTTTGTGCTGCAACGACCGGTGTAGTGTCCACTGAGAGAATTGCTGTGACATCAGCAAATTTTCCAGTGACCACGCCCTCAGTCGTTTTTTCGTCGTACTTTATAAGGTTGTAGAAGTTTATAGGCAGGTCCCGCTTTATTTTGGTCCCACTTTTTTCTTACTCGGCTTAGCAACCATTATAACTTGTGCTACTTTCCATTAAAGCGGAACCATACCCCTTTGCAGGATAGCGTTGTACAGGAAAGTGAGAAATTGGATGCCTTCTTTTGGCAGTTCTCTTAGAATTTTTCCAGATATGAGATCGTATCCAGGAGCTTTACTTGGGTCTAGCGCCTTAATCGCTGTTTTTACTTCTTCCTTTGTGACCTTAGGAATGGGAGGATCCAGTTGGTGGGTTTGGTTCAATATTTGGGTGACTTCGTGAATTTTAGAAGAGCCCATATCTGGAATTGTTATAAATACCTGTTTAAGATGCTCAGAAAATGTGTCAGCTTTGTCCGCATCACTGGAAGACCATTCTCAGTTACTCTTACAGGTGGGAGGTTGGTTAGGAACAGGACGTTTAAGCTTTTTAGTGACTTTCCATAAAGAGTAATTTGCTTCTGCTATTGCGTCTAGGTTTTTTTAAGGATTTTTGAATATTTGGTTTTTATTATCTTGTAGTAGTGTTTTAAGAGTCGTTTGTAAATAGTTCAGATGTTTTTTGTCAATAAGATAACTTGTTTTTTGCCACCTATTTCTAACTCTTCGTTTTTCAGCTAATAGTTCCCGAACATATTTAGGACATTCTTGCTTATGGTGCGAATCTGTGGGAACTGGAGTAGCATTCCATGCAGCATGTTCAACTGCTTCTGTTATGTCGTTGTCCGTCTTTAGAGTAATTTTCATATTCAAGCTTATCCAAGCTAGCTTTCCACCAGTAGGTAGCTGTCTGAAGAGCTCCCAGTTAGTTTTATTTGTGTGTAACTTGCACGGCTTAGGAGTCACTGAGACTTTCCTTTTTAATGTTATTTCTACTGGGGAGTGATCAGAGGATAGTTCGGTGCTCGTTTTGCTTGATAAAAAAATATTGGCAATTCCTTTTGTTATGCAGAAGTCGAGCAGGGCTGGTATTTTATTCCTGTCTGTAGGCCAGTAGGTAGGTTCTCCAGGGGAAATAACATTAAGATTTAATGTCTCTATGGCCATTAGTAGCTGTCTACCTTTCGTAGTTATAGCACGTGAGCCCAAGTAATGATGCTTGGCATTGTAATCTCCACCAGCTATGAATCTGTGTCCTAGTGCAGAAAGGAACTTTTCGTAGTTTTTTTGCTTACGTTTATGTTTAGGTGGGCTGTATACAGCGGATACTGTGACTGGTCCTGCCCAATCTTCAATAACGACATTTGTTGCTTGTATTTCCTCTGTGTAATAATGTACTGTAAAAAAAAATGGGCAAATTTAGATTTTCGCGAAAAATTGTAAGTACCAAAATTTTCCTGAATTTTCAACTTTTTTTTATTTTCTGAATTTTTCTTTACTTGTGCTGTAAGACCTTGCTTTTACCAAAATTGTCAATTCTAGTTCAACTGGAAGTACCCTATAGGTTTTGGGTCGAAAACCTATACCTATGGTAGTTTCCTTTGACCTAGAATCACGAAGTTTGGCGAGAAACAATGTCTTACAGCATATGTAAAGGGAAAAATCTGAAAACCGTAAATATGTAGTTTAATGACAAAAAAAGCGATTTTACTATTACAAACTTATTATTTGCGGTTGGTGCAATAGCCGTTTCATGGGATCGAACAGTAAAGTTAAGTTTGTCCTTTAAAAAGTTTGTACAGAACCCTTGGTGCGCGAGTCCGACTCGCTCTTGGCCGGTTTTTTCATACACCTCAACATTTCCACTCGAACGAAGTCGCGGGCAACTGCTAGTAGTTTAAATAAATACACTGTCATCAAAATAAAGTTTAAAATTACCTCTGTTCAATAAATATCAAAAGATCATTGATAAAAAGTTGCCCAAAAGGGCTTCAAACGAAATTGAATTTTATGTCCAATTTTATAGAAAAAAAGGGTTTCGGTTACCATTAATGGAATTGCTAGGTATATATTATATATATATTCATATGTATGTACCTAAGTAGGTATGAAGGCTATTCTATTTTCAGTACACACAAAAGGTTCTTTTGTATATTTATTATATGTATTTAGCTTATACGAGTAATAGTTAATAGTTTTAAAATTTCTAATTGCTGAAACTGTGTGTTTTTGTAATATTTTAGGTTCGTATTTTATTCAAATCTTTTTATATTCTTTTTGTTATAACCTACCTTCTGTTTTTTACCTATAATTATCTTTTTAACAAACTAATTACATTTTTAAATATTAATTTAAAAAATATAAAAAAATCATTTAAAAATTAATAAAAAAAAAGTATTTGTTTATTTTTAGTAATCATAATTATATTATTAATCTGATAAATAACGATGTGGTACTACTTTTCAAACTCTATTTAAATTGTAATTATTTAATATTATCACGTCAAATTTTAATAAACGTATTTCATTGTTGCGTGGGATGAAACAGAACCTGTGTTGTGAATTCGAAGAAAGTTTTCAAAAGCTATTAAATCCTAACAAATGTATAATAATTATTTACTATTCTGAAATTAGTTCTCGAGGCCTACGAAAGGTCGTGTGTTTAACTATTTCGGGCCTACAATTTCACGTCTAGAACTATTTTGGCAAACCTACTCATACAACCATATTTATCTTAGATGAAGGGACGACAGCTACATTAATAATGGTTAACAATAATACCAAGAATGTTCAAAGTTCGAATCTCGTTGCCTTTACGTAATGAGAATTTGTAATGAATCTCACCTTAAGGATAATTCTACCTAAATAAAAAATAATATGCTAGATTGGTAAACTGACCGCGCGGGTAGTAAAGTAACGTAATATAGCGCATACACAAGACACTTATTTCTTAGAACGAGTTGTTGTTTTTGCTAAGGATTCTTGCTTAGGTAGATAGTCGATGAAAACAGGATAAAAGTTTTACATTTTCGTATTTGTTTTCTCGCAAGTTCTTTACACCTTAGTTACTTGCCTTACACGTGTTCAAATGGTAATGTGACCACATGCAATAAAATATGGCATGCGAGCTCCACGGAAGTCACGTGGCGTACCACAACTCTGTTAAAGCTTGAGTGTTGCAACTTTCGTTTGGTTCGCAAAGTTCATAATAATTCAGTATAAAACCGCTAGGCCGAGTGATCCCAAAAGTTCTGGAGTGGTCGCCGCGATCCGGAAGGCGTAGTGTAGGTATATACCTCGATGAGGTGAACCGTTGACCAAGTGAAGGTCATGAGAGCTCGCCGGTAGCAATGCAGGGCTGTTCGTTCTGGCGATGTATGTTGAAAGGTTTAAGAGTATACTATCTTATGTTCCTTTCAACATTGATCGTCTTTTGTTTCTGCTAAGATGACGAAAACCCACCTCTATCGTCTCTTTAGTCCTGGACTCCACCAAAGCGGAGACGGGGGGGGGGGGGGGGGCGGAGAAGAGACGTGCGGAAACCTTCAAGTGTCTAGTTTTTCCTGTAATTGGTCGAATCTTGCAGATATTTCGCTCCGCTACGCTCGTCTCCTCTTTGGTGGAATCCAGGCCTTAAGCGTCCATTTTCATATATGAAGATAGTATAAAAAATTGGCCAGTTGCAGCCCTTTTCGCTTCCTTGGCTTCCTAGATCCTAACACGATAATAACCCGTATCAGCTCAGCGATTAAGAGTGGTATACAGGAGTGCGGCAGCCGGCAAATCGGTAAGTGGACGACGTTGCCGCTTCGACAACGCGAACCCCGTTAATTGGTTTCTAGCTTTCTGGATTTCTAGATCTCACTATTTATTACACGCTCACTACACTCAAGTCAAGCGGTTTCATTTTCTTTGGGATATTTCGAAAAATGTTTAAGTTGGATAAAAGTGCATATTTTTATTTCGCTTGTAGTATATTTTTTTGCAAAAAAAACTAGATTTCGTCGTAAAATGCCTTTTGGTTTTAGGGTTCCGTACGTCAGTCGGCAAAAACGGGAGACTTATAGGATCACTTTGTTGTTCGTCTGTCAATACCCTTTTTCTCAAAAACGGCTGGAGGTATCAAGCTGAAATGAATTTCAAATACTCAGGTCTGCTATTCCTTGGAGCAATGACAAAATTAAACTTATAAGTCATCGCGATCAAAAGAAATTACCGTTTATATCGCATATTTTGGGATTTCACAAGGTAATCAAAACCTATAGGGTCCTGCCAGAATCATGAAATTTGGCAAGAAGCAATGTCTTACAGCATGTGTAAAAATAAAAACCGTAAATAAGTTTAAAAACAAAACAAGTTTATACGAAACCCTCAGTGCGCGAGTCCAACTCGCACTTGGCCGGTTTATTTACGTGGATTTCATATTGCAAGTATCGCGAAAAATAGTAAAAAAAAAACAGTCAAAACTGACGACTACGAGTATCGTATATCGAACATGAAAAAAGCAACGTAAAATCGAATATCGAATAGGTATTGCCTTTTAATCGGATTTCAAAAACTAATCGCATTGGTGTTGTTTTTTTCTGTTCCGTAAAACCTAATTTAAACTGTTTTCAGGAAAATACTGCGATGTTTGTCAACAAACGAATTTAATAAAACAGCTATTTGATTAAATCTGTAATAAAGTAAAAACATAACATAAAAACACGCCTTTAATCCCCGAAGGGTTAGGCAGAGTTGTACCTACACCCATTTCGCCAGTTATGTTCGAGTCCTATGTAATAGGGGGCGAGACTATTGCCATCAACTGGGGCACTGGGCACAGGTCTTAGACTCCGTGGCTGTTGTACGTTATTTTGCTGTATTAGGTAATTTTGACATCACAAAATGTGGAAGTTTCGTTTTCAACTGTATGAGGAGCTCGTAGCTAAATAATAGCAGCCGCTCGGGTTAATCTTCAGGTTAAGCCTGGCTTGCTTAGGTTGATCCGTGGATGGGTGACCATCTCATTACATACCGAGTATTTTCCGCGCCTCTGAAAGCACGCTAAGCCGTTGGTCCTGGCTGTCATTTGTAGATCTTTGACAGTCTTTACAGGTAGTCAGTGGCCCGAAAGTCTGTCAAGCGGGCTTGGAGTTACATTCGGTTAGACTGGACGCTGATACACCGAACTTATTATAGTTGGGAGAAGGTTAGCCAGTTAATAATTCGTTTTCAACTGAATGAATAGTGGGATGTTGACGTGTAGTTCCAGCGTTGTGCAAACGGCCGCTTACCGCAAAAAACAATACAAAATCAAAGACAGTCATAAAGACAATATTCACAGCAATTACATTAGAGTATCTGTTCAACAACGTCATAAAAACAACACAACAACAATTGTTGTTAAAGCAATTACCAGTTTATAGCTGAAGTAAAACTATTGTTTTCAGACAGTGCATTGAAAACTGTGAAACGAGATATCTTGATCATTAAACGAGTACAAGTACGAAGTAATCTCTACAAACTTGAATTTATTGCTGCGACTACAAGAAGAAAGTACAGTACATTGAAAAAGTAAATAATCTAGTAGTGACTCGAGAACACTGAGACCTTAACTTTTTTATTTGTGTGAAAGAATCTTTAAAGTGCTTTAAAGTTAGAAAAGCATAACGTAATAAAAGCCGATTTGTTTATTTCTTTCATTAGTATAGCTAGCTCATATTGTCCCACTGCTGGCCAAAGGAGTCTCTCCATTCCATCCAACTGTCACGATTCTGTGCTACTTCTTTCCAATTTTCTTTCATTCTTTCATAACTTTGTGTAATTTATTTCATCAACACTGCTCTCAAAACGGTGAAGGAAAACATCGAGAGAAAAACGGCATGTTCTAAAATCAAATATTCAAAGCCATCTGACATCTGTCATACCTCACTGGGCTTGCGTGGTGGATTACAGCCCGCTTCAGCCTGTTTATCCCTGTTGGCAATAACTTTCTTCCAGCTAGTAGGCCTTCATTCCAGAAAACAATTAAAACAAACTAAGTAAAACAAACACTCCAAAATAATTCAAGGAATATTAGGTACCTTCCTTTTTCCAGCACGTACAACATTAATGTTATTCGACCCTTTAACATTTTCCAACACAACACTCCATTATCTAAAATCCAACAACAAAATTTAAACAATGCCGCTTATTAAACAGACCTTAAGAATGTTTGTTTTACAAAACCGTTTATTTATCGATAAAACCCATCGGTGGTAAACCCCCACCGTAGCCGTAGCGTTGTAGGCTCGTAGCACTCGTAGCGCTGTGGCCGCGTAGCGCCGTAGCAAGTTTCAGTGCTCCGAACGCCGCGCCCGCTGCCGCTACGCGATGCCGTCGCAAACGTCATACATACGCAACTTAAACTCGTGTCGTTAATCACATTTTTTATGAACGTTGTAAATATTTTATCACCTAAATCAAGTTGTCTTTTTTCGAGAAAAGAAAAATAACTTCAGACAATAACTTTTTTATTGTCAAGTAAAGAATATGTTTAGTAGTTTGTTTAAAGTTTTAATGATTACAGATTACTTAAAGAAAATTACGAGTCCATGTTAAGATTATAGAAATGTAATAAGTGTGTCAAGTTAAGTTTTATATTATAAAAGTTTAAGCTCTGTAAGCAGCACGATGCCTTCGTTGTTTGTTCGCTACTTGAAATGCGTTGTTGCAACGTTTTTAATAAAAGGTGAGTTTTATATACTTAATTAACACATTAGTATGTAGTTTAGTATCGACAGAAGATTTTCAGACTCGAAATAAGCCTTTACGACTTTAGATTTAGTAAAACTAATTATACCTGGACGCTTTCTTAGGTTCAGTAACATAAAGTTTAATTAGGACATTATCAAACAAAACACATATCATGCAAATAATACAATACATAAATAAATCCTCGCCTTTGATCCCCTATAGCCTATGGATAAGCCTATACCGTACATAAATACATATTAAGCGGGAATGTAGAAAAATTACCCTCCTCTTTGGGTTATTTGGTAGTAAAGTTAGTGTCGTTTACTACCTTTCTTTGAGGTTTTTTTACGATATACGTGGGCTTAAGCAGATGAGTCTGGTTTTATTATCTTAAATCCCAGACAGAGTTAAACTATGTTCATTGGTAGTTTGTCACATATAAAAAAGCTTTATTAAGAAAAACCTCGACTTTGAACCAGATTTTTTTATTACCTTTTGGTGAAGATTAGAGGATTACAATGCGCATTCTAATCTCAGAGTGCGAGTCAGAGTCAGAGTTCTAAGTTCGAATGATGCGGTTTCTTCTTGGCCGCGTCATCACTTCACAGCAGGCGAGTTGCGACCAAAGGCAAGTTTAAAAATAAAGCTTAGAAAAGAATCATTCTGTCAATTTTTTAACATTTTTTGACATTGATTGTCACTGAGATGACATAATTATTGTGACTGAGTTTTAAACGTTTTTAATGAGGAGGAATGAAAGGTATTGATTGCCTTTTACGTTTTTTTTTAGTTTTGCGCCTACGGTGTGCACAAAAGGTAACAATATTCTATTTTTGCACCCTTTGTTTAATATTGCAAAATTCTTAAAAAAAATCATCCCATGAAACGTAGGTAGATAATGTTTTAATCGAATGTTTATTAATGGGCTTTTATGGTCTGATGTCACAGGCGATTTAGAAAGATGCGTATTATTTTTTAATGGAGTGGTGGAAAGATTGAATATGGTACCAATAAATGGTTGGTTCAATTTCGCTTTGTTACTTAGGCGACGCCATGTTCTTGTTGAATCTTTAAGACTAGATCGCCTTCAATGGAAATAAATGATATACCTTTTTTGTAGTAGATAAGGATTTTATTCCTTTAATTGTGAATCATGGTTTGATGTCGAACTTTTGATTACTAAGGTAATAGGGTAGATGACAAAAAAAAACGAATAAATCCGTCAGATAGATTTCCGAAAAATATTGGACACATATGTAAAAAAAAATGAAGACACGAGTACATTTTTACTCAAATGTCACGTCACAAGCCCCCTCATGCAGCAGCAACTCATGATCTTTGACACGTTTTATCTTCGTCAATTTTTATTAATTTGATAAAACAAAAAACACGTTTACAATATTTTTCGATAATCTAACTGACGAACTAAACAGAATCATATTTTACTTAGTCAGTCATCATCCCTATTCAGGTCATTGCGTATCTAAAGCAGAGTTAGAGTAACTATTCAAGCTTTTACAAAAGAGAAAAATCATTTGTGAATCAATAAGATGTGTTTTCAAATGTAATTGCACTAGCTACGATCTTATAAACAGGTTTGAAATTGTACACAGTGATCTCCGTTTACTTTGGGGGTCTCTTTACGTACTCCATTTATTTGTGTGGTGGGTGTACCACTTTTAGGTACACCTCTTGCTTACCTTTAGGGAATTACAGGCGTGATATTATATCCATTTATCGAGGTTATTTTTTTTTGTTGACAGCAAATAACTCGCAACCGCCATCTTGCACCTGTGGTGGTCTGTATATTGTCTATGCTGGTAAAATATCAAACTAAAGACAAGGCTTTCAAAACTGATAACGTGATTTCATGCATTTTGAAGTCGTTTTTTAATTTTTGAAGCCAGACAAAGGCCGTACAGTAAGCCTCAGCCAATTATACATTGAAAATAAGTAGGCCAAGAAAATTTTAGGACGAATAAAAAGACTACCTATTAAAATTTACTAACGACTCATTAAGCTAGTTATAGAAAATGTTCCAATTCGTACTTCAAAGAAACACGAGAAAGGAATTAAACAATGAACATTTAATATTGAGTTGTACAGTAAGCTTTCAAATTGTGTATCGGACAGTTCGAACAAAATATTTGTCGTATTGTCCGCCTACGCGATTACGTCACTAGGATACCTATATTTGAGCAAATTCATCAATACGGTTCTAGTCAGGACTTAGGTAAGTGCAGACCTCTTTAAATTCTGTTTTATGTGCGGATCAAAGCATGTTCACTTGACCAGTATCTACTTGTGTTTATAAAACTGCAAAGATAATGTAATTCATACACGCGTACAGGAAACGGGCATACGTTGAAAAAAAAACGACCTCTATGTGAATAATGTATACTTTTCCGCAGTGTGGCAGGTAAAGCTTCGTATCCATTGGTACGAAGACTCATGGCCAAAATGGGCGCAAGTCCAATAGAATTAAAAACATTTATCTCAAATAAAACCTCAATGAGTACTCCAATTGATACTGTTTCGACAAGTACCAAAATCGCCGGACTAGAGGTAGGGCCAATTGAAAATGTTGCTATATTTTTATATTTACTATCTGGTGTCCACGACACAAGCCTCGTTGCTTAATGTGGCACTAGATGGCGCTGTGTGTAATGTCCAGGGACATATCTATTTTAATTTTATTTTGTACTTGACTACAACAGTTATTCGTTTTTAAAGAAGATTATTTTGAAAATATTGTCTTACTCTAAGCACACATTAATTAATACAAGTTAGGCCTGAAAATCCTAGATCGATTCTAGGATTTTTCTAGGCTGTGTAGCATAACATATTATAAGTGGCTTTGTTTCTGTCCTTCGGCGACTTAAATACTTGTTACGACAACAAGTATGGAGTGTCTATTATAAAGTCCTTCAGTCCTTCTAAGTACTTCAGATATATTTACTATGAATTCTTGTAAGTTCCAGAAAGGTCAATTGAAGGTCATTCATAACACAGATTGTAAATACTACGAGTGGTTTTTTTATCTGAAAAGGTACTTGCATAAACTTCTTTGAAAACCGATGCAATGGTTTTAAGAAATTTGGTAAATGCCCCAATAATTCCTCTTTTTTGTACCATGAAACTGTCAAAATCACTTTGCCAGCTCTCATCTTAAAATGTGGTATTCGTAAATTAAATAATAAGTCATTTTATCATAAACCACAATAAAATGAAAACGTTTTTATCTGAATGAAAATGGTTACAGATGGATGAAAATGGTTAGTTATTACATTGTTATATTATACCTACGGAACTGTGTCAATTTAATTCATCCTACACATGTTTAAAGGTCACACGGAAAGGAAAAAATGAGGATATTCTCATCTCGTAGGCGTTATTACTTACCTACTCATATTTGACTTATTAAAATGTCACAAAAGCTTAGACAGAAAAGTGTCTTAAGTTTCTTATCAGCGACGTTCTTCAGTTCTAAGTATAGGCATCTCTTGAGACCGTCTTACAAATTGTTCAAGGGAAGTATTGCAATAACGACTTCGCTAAGCGAGCTAATCAAGAATGGTAATATTATCAGAAGTCGGATGATGGTATAATATCACAATTGTTCAAGTAAATGGATCCATTTTTTTGGGTCGTGGGTATTTTTAGGTGACCCATCCCGTGAGGTCTGCCGTTTTCAGTTTTTATTTTGAAATATGCAGTAAGAGTACTTGGCATTTGTTTTTCGGAGCTGTCTGTTTCATGCCTGGGGGATGTTGCTATTTTTTTTGCCTTGTTAGTTTTTGATATGTTGTGATTTTTTGGATGGTACATACACAACAAAACTCTCGGTCACCACGTTCGATTCCCTGGTAGAGTAAAATGTTTTTGGATTTTTCCATCAGGAATTTCTCGCCACGGAGTATGGATTTGTGTCCGGTTGTTGGCAAAAGGCTCGCCCTTTATTACATGGGACTTAACCATAACTGGCAAAATATGCCTTCGTTGCTTACAGGCTTGATGTTAAGTTTGTAATTTATTCGTCTTTTAACACGCTCGTCAACAAAACATTAGAATTTGTAAATTAGTATTCTAAGCCCTTCATATAGAACTGTGTGTGAAAGTATCTTTAGGGAGCCTACTGTGGTGTCGAAGCAAAGTTTGGAGCCTCATTTACATGGAATTTGGTCCTATCACGACGTGTAACATTTAACTCCATGCATATTAAAAGAGCTTTGGAAATTGAATTTCACACTATTAGCACACCCTATCTAAAGATTAGGGTACCTATTGATTTAGGATGGGTTGGATTTTAAGCCTGCGTTGAACTGGACAGTTTTAATAGAAAAAAAATAAAAAAATAATATAAAATTATTAAAAAAATTAAGACATAGATTAGATCAGATAGGTATAGGTTTAGATTATTATTTTATTATATTATTTCATTTTAAATGATGTATCCATCAAAATTAATTGCATAGTTAAATGGATGTAAAAAATCCCTTAACAAAGCTGAAAGGTATACTTGTTCTCTCCGTCACTGCGATTTTTTTTTGTACTGGACTCTATACCTGGGAACGTTCTTCTAGTTACGGAGATATTGGAGGTTCCAATTTTCGTTTAATACTAGTTTTTAAAGTAATAACTTTACTTTAATTACCTCCATGAACCGTTTAGAGGAGCTCGTGGCTAAATAATAATAACAGCTACTCGGCTCGATCGTTAGGTTAAGCCGTGCTTGCCTAGGTTGGTCTGAGGATGGATGACCACCCATTACATACCGAGTTGTCTAGGAAAGCACGTTAAGCCGTTGGTCCCGGCTGTCATTTGTAGATCTTTGACAGTCGTTAGGTAGTCAGAGGTCCAAAAAGTCTGACAACCAGTCTTACCAAGGGGTATCGTATTACCCGGTACTAACTGGGTTGTGGAGGTCAGATAGGCAGTCGCTCCATGTAAAATACTGGTATTCAGCTGCATCCGGTTAGACTGGAAGCCGACCCCAATATGGTTGGGAAAAGGCTAGGCAGATGATGATGACCAACATGACCCGTTTAATATTCAAAACATCCATCAGCACAATATTTTGAGTGTGACACTGAGTTTAACCTTAGAACGTAATTTTTTACCTAAAAAAAGAGTCGTTTCCTAGGTGAGTCGTTTCGTGGGCAATAATTTTTGCGTAGGGTTACTCAGTTTTATGTTCCGAATGCTTGGTTGACGGCTTCATGAAGAGTCCGTTTACACCATGAATTATTTTTGCATAGATGTAGCCGTTAAGCGTAATAGTCCTTCAGATAATTGAAACGTCAGTTAGCCCAGGACTTTAAAAATACTTAAGTTACTCGTAGATGTAAAATCTGTCATTGACAACTTGATTGCAACTGCTTCAAGTATAACGAAAGTTCGAATAAAAAAATCGCTGTGCAAATGCAATAAATATTCCCGTATGCTGAATTGACAGCTATTATTTTCTAGCTTGTATAACTGTAGCTTCTCGATTTAGCAAATCGCGCTGTCGAATGCTCGAAGTAGAATCGTATTCTTTTTCGATTTCCGCCGATATTATTGAGTAGGAAATATTAAAGAGTCAAACTCATAGGCAGGCATTTGTATAATCTGTTAGCAAAAACTTGAGCTAAAATTTTTGACATTATTTTTTTCGCTTTTGACGGTGAGACCTACAATCATTGATGTTGATATGTTACATTGCCTTTTTCTGTATCATTGGAGGCTGTTTGTTCTAGAGATCATCATTATCTGTCTAGCCTTTTGCCAGCTATGTTTGGGTCAGCTTGCAGTCTAACCGGATGCAACTGAATACCAATATTTTACATGGAGCGACTGCCTATATGACCATTCTCAAAAATATTAAGGAATTTTGTATTTTGTTTGAATAAATCAGACCACCAAACTCTACCCTCGTCATGTCTTCAAATCCTCACAGAGCTTGTCATAATCCAACTCGTCTTACTGTTCCCAGTCATGTTTCCGTCTTTTTACATACTGCAATATGTTAACTAGTGTATTACTGTTACCTCATGTCGAGGTTCATCCCTCGTAAAATGTATGGGCTTTATGTAACATCAATATACTAGATTACGACGCGCTGTCGGCGGTGAAAATATCCGGTTTTTCTTATTTGTATACCGATTTGAATGTGAAAGATATATTTTCAGTACATTCATGTATTCCGTACGAGGCGATGAAAGCAGACGTGTAGATTCCGCTTCTTCATCGCTGGTATTGAGACTTTTATCGGAGTGTAAGTAGTGTTCGCTACGAGTGTTATTTTACTCGTTTTTCTTTAGATAAATATATCTTTTTCTCAACAAAGACTTCAATTAGACAGTGCTATCGGAATTTCACTTTAACAGTTAAATTTATTAAACTATTTACTATTAAATCAGGTTCTAAGGTTACTTAAGCATTTTTAGACGGGTAGTTATCAACATTCATTGAAGTATTAATTTGCAAGGCTTTTATCAAGCATATTATTTAATAGATATTAAATAATTAACTATGAAAGTGCACGTTATATCGATCATATTGCTGTTTTGACGATATTAAAAGCTTTGGTAACACTGCATTAATCCAGCTGTTACTTTATTGACTATAAAACCTCATTGGTTCATTATGTCGATGTATGGTTACTACCGCATAAATTCGCGTGTTATTACAGGATAGATAATTGAGGTCGAGAGATTATAACTGAGTTATCTTACATTTTATAATTATGAATAGAGGTCAATGCTTAACTGAATTAAGTCATTGTTGAATTTATTTGCTTAACAATTTTACATTGGAAATGCTTGCCTTATGGGCTTGTCGTATTGTTGGCTCTTAGGTACTCCACTGTATCTTACTGTTTTTACAAAAAAAAATAAAAGTGTGTAGGTCCCCAGTTCCCTAATCATCTTATTACCTTGTACACCACATTGATTGTTAGATCTTAAAACGATCACTTTATTTTAAATTCCTCTTTACGATGTTCATAATTTCTGGATACCTTCGAACGGTACGGAAAACAACATTAATCAAAACTGAAAAGCATTTTAAAACTTCCCTGTCTCCCCTTAAGATATTCCCGTCCCTAATTGAATTCAGAAATAAACTTGCATCCACTTCGGAAGGGAAACAGTTCCGTTCAGGCATCGTTGTAGTACCTCAATGAACGGGTAATTAGCGTTGCTTTTAAATTAAATGTTCGTTTTCTGCAATTTGTTTGATGTTCCTGTTAAGTACTGCTTTGCTAGTGATGTTCATGATTGCTTAGGTTTTTTACGAGCTCTTTTTCTGTGTGTATTTTAGTGCAGTTGAATGAGTTCAGAGGTAATCGTTTCTTATTTGCGTGTTTCAAATGGGGTCCTGGCTTAAATTCCCTAGACGGGTAAAGTGTTAATGTGTTTTTCCATCAGGAATGTGCCCTGCTGATGGCAATAGGCTCGCCCCCTATAACATGGTATTTAAACATGACTAGCGAATACAGGTGTACTTTTTCGAATCCTTCGGGGAAATAGAGGCTTGGTTATTGCTACATCCCGTTTGCTAAAATTCCCGTTTCGCGAACTAAACAAGGTTTTATATAATAAATACTCGTTGTGATATGACGATCCCTATTTTCGTTTGAGAAGTCAATCCTGCATCACATTATCATATAATAATAATCGCGCGGTTGTCGACATGTGGGACGTGAGTACAGCAGTCATTGTGCCGATAGTCGTGTCGGCCACTGGCTTAATACCCAAGAGCCTCGACCAACATCTTAGGAGGCTCTCGCTTGGCAGCTGGATCAAGGATTGATTCAGAAAGCATTACTTCTGGACACGACACGTATTGTTAGGAGGTTCCTCTCTCAAGAGCCCTGACCACCGGCAGCTCGGACCCTGTTCCCAGCGCTGGTGGGCTACTATTTTTTATATTTTTTAATGTTTTTTATAGTGTTTTATATAGAAATATTTCAAAATGTTAAAAATATGTAAAAAATCGACTAAAGGAAATAATATTAAATATCGCTGACAATACACACAGCGCCATCTACACTAAGCAACGAGGCTTGTGTCGTGGACACCAGATAGTTGATATACTACATAGATACTTTTTGTTTGTAAATACATACTTATTATACATTTAAACATCCATGACTCGGAAACAAATGCATCACACAAACATTTGCTCCTATCGGGATTCGAACCCGGGACCCTAAGAACGTAAGGCAGCTTTACTACCGCTGCGCCATTCGGGTCGTCGAGTGTTCGTCGTCGTTCGTCGTTCGTGTGTCGATATAAAGTATAGAGTTTCTGCCTGAACCTTAGAGTTACCTCTTTGTAGGCTTGTCCTTCGAATCTTAAGCAATAATAAGCATCCTTGACGTAGAAAATTATTGTTTCTTTTTGGGTCGACTCTGGCCACATTTTCATTAAGCCGATGGGGTTCAATTGAGTCACGTCCCCGCACATTTTGAGCGCTTAAGTTATGATAAAGTTCAAGCACTTTACTTGTAATAATAAACTTTAGCTTTTGCTCGTGGCTTCGCTCGCGTTATTGTCGGAAATCATCACGAAAATGCTTTTAAATATAGCCTCTGACACTTGGAGATAATGTAACGTCACTTCAGTGAAATTATTTTCGAAATTATTTTATAATCGGATCAGTAGTTCTGAAGATTACCCCCTACATCCAAACACTTTACCTCTTTATAATATTAGTAGATATTATCATCTGCATAGCCTTTCCGAATATATTGAGGTCGGCTTCCAGTTTTACCAATTGCAGCTGAATACCAGTATTTTTCATGGAGCCACTGCCTATCTGACCTCCACAACCCAGTTTAGTACTGGGCAATATAATTATACCCCTTGGTAAGACTGGTTGCAGACTTTCGGGTCACTGACTAACACGACGGCACGTCACATTGTATGTAACGACTGTCAAAGATCTACAAATGACAGCCGGGACCAACGGCTTAAGGTGAACGCAGACCGGGACGGCGTGGCAAGGAATTTAAATTTTTGCCAATGGACATTCAAACGTATTGAAATGGAAATACGACTGTGGCGCGTCTTTTAATACAAATCCCTTTAAAACATAGCAATTTATGTCGTATTTCTATATCTATACGTTTGGATGTCCATTGGTAAAAAATTAAATCGCATGCCATGTCGTCCCGGTCTGCGTTGGCCCTAAACGTGCTTTCCGAGGTACGGAGGAAACTCTGTGATGAAATGATGGTCACCCATTCACAGACCAACCTTGGCAAGCGTGGTTTAACCTTGAAGATCGACCCGTGTGACTGTCATTATTTAGCCACGAGCTCCTCGAAATCACAGTTTATAAATAATATAATAAACATGAAGAGGGAAGGATATACACTCCCTTCCTTAAAGCTTTAATAGCAGTTAGTCTGCGGAGTAACTCTTGCGTGTGTATGTTTGGGTGTGTTGCAGCCACCTAATGGAATAGTAGACTAATGGAAATAGTAGACGGTTAATGGACTAGTTGGCGGATATCCGTAAATAGAAACATGGTTATTAAACTCGGGGATGTGTATACTTAGGCATAGCATAATTAGCCTATAATGTTCCCACTGCTGGGACACAGGTCTCTCTATGAGAGGGAATAGGCCACGCGGCCCCAGTGCAGGTTGGTAGATATCACATGTCTTTGAATTTTTGGTTCTTAGACATGACGGTTTTCTCACGATGTTTTCCTTCAGCGTTTTTTATAGAAGTGATAGTGAAATAAACTGCACAAAGTAAAGCGCCTGGCTGGGTTCGACCCTACGACCTAGAACTCGTATATGTCGGGGCCAATAAAGTCTGAAAATTGATACACTGTAAATAATAGGAACTAGTAACAGCCTACGCTGCGAGCCGATGACCTCTAAAAGTGTGTCAAACCATTTTCTTCAAACCACAGAGTGTTTTAAAGCGATAGAAATGCCTTCATTTTCCACAGACTACACAGACGGGTTAAAAAACAATACAAAATGTGGAGTTTTTTTTTACACAAACATGGTATTTTGTGTTTTATTTTGCTAAGGACGAGGCTGTTGCCTATTGATCCATGTTCTTTTAAAAAGATTACATTGTTTTTGTGGTGGAATATGGGTGTACTATTAGGAACACCTCTGCCAGTTTTCCTAACACTACGGGGATTTTAGGGCGTGTTGATATCCAATTATATGAAATGAGCAATATTTGTATATTTATTTGTAATAACGTTCTAGAAAACGGCTCTAACGATTTTGATGAAAGCAATATGGGCGTTTACGGAGGCGAAAAATTGATCTAGATAGATCTCACATCTGGGAAAATTCGTTTTCCCTATTTTGACTTGAGCAGAGCTTGGTCACCCAGGTACTACTGTATGTAGTTTGTATTCACAAAGTAACCACACTGTTATAAAAAATTGTACCCATACAGCATGAGAACAAACGCCGCGACTGGCAGCCGAGTGGACTCTGTCATGTATTTTAAAGCTCCGCCCGACTACGGACCACGGCTATTCTATACTTTAGCACTACAATTTATTGTTTCTCAGTGTACACGCGGCGATGCATCACAAATACTAAACAAAACGTATGCTGTACATATAGCCGTGCCGTTTTCTTTTACGAAATGTATTTTAAGGAGAAAATATGCGGTTTTTAAACGACGAAATACGTATATATTTTTTAAATTAAAAATATTATTTGTTTTTAATCAAGTGGTTCTTGTGTGTGTTCCAGCACGTAGTAGGTACTCGGTTTGCCAATGATTGGTTCTAGCATCTTGTATTGTATGTATGTGGCTAGTATCCGCCATGGTACGTCCACTATTCTATTTATCTTATAATATATTCATCATCATTATCATAATTTCAGCCGAAAGACGTCCACTGCTGGGCATAGGCCTCCCCGAAGTGTCACCACATTGACCAGTCCCGTGCGACTCCCATCCATCCTCTTAAATATTGCGATTTGATCAATCTACATGCCTATAGTTACTGCACACACACTTTATACACATTTACGTTTTACTTTGTACTTACATTTTCCATTTAAATCGAGAACCTACTGAGTAGGATTACTCAATCTACTTCACAGATAAACGATCTGCTCCTCCTCTTGGAATTCAATATTAGGTAGGTACGTACCTAATACTGTTTCATATGACTACGCATAAAACATGCTTATTACAGTAATGTGATATAACAATGTTTTACCTGTAAGAGGTTTCAATTTATCTGCCGTTGGCAACGTGCCGCTCGTCTGTAAGAACCCTGAGTGGCAATAAAGATTTAGGCTATATATTTGATCAAGTTTAGTAATGTAGTTTTTAGAATAGTGATGTCGCCTTCTGAGAATATTATTTAGAATAACGGCAGAGGTGTACCAAAGACACCCGCATTTCGCAAGTTATGTTAAAGCCCCTGTATTAGGGGGCGAGCCTAATGCTATCAACCGGGCACAAATCCAAGTTCATAATACATAATTTTCTTACAAAGTCTCTTAGGAACTTCACCGGTTGACAGCGTTGAAGAGGAGTTTTTTGACGCCAAAATTTAAGTAGTTTAAGTTAGTTGTTATGTGCAATAACTTAGATTTAATCTGTAATATTTTATGTACATATAAGAATAAAACGTCAAGTACTAACGGACGTCACGTGGTTTCACCCGCGTTGTTCCCGTTCCCGTGGGAGTATAAACATATAGCTTATGTTACTCGCTGATAATGTAGCTCCATTGCTGAAATATTTTTTCAAATCGGTCCAGTAGTTTTTAAGTTTTTTCGTTACTTATAAAAATACAAATCTGTCCTCTTTATAATATTATTAAGTATATATATAGATATAATATATACATATGACAAAGTAGTTTTAGCATCTAAAGCTGTTGGTAGCAGACCTTACTTAACATTCTGGTCCGAAATCTACTCTTTTATATCGAAATTTTCTATAAAAATGCGATTGATATGATAAACGATAAAAACCAAGGGAATATGAAATGAGCCTTCAATCGGGATTTTAGGGCGAATTTCAAGATTTATGAGTCGGCTTCTTCCAACTTTCATACTTCCAGGCCTTTTTTGATCGCCCAAATTAAAAAGATTTGACGTGTTCTTAATTTGAAATGAATCAAACAAACCAAACGGTCCCTTCACAGTTTTTTACATCGAGCTATTAAGTTGGCTAACCTGTATGTGCTGCCGTTATGAGATTTGAATGATTCCCCGGATTCCCCTGTAGAACATATTCAGGTTAGCCAACTTAATAGATATAGCGCTAAAATAACTGTTATTATAACGGCTTTAAGGACTGTTGGTCATTGGTCTGCGAGTGTGTTTTATTATTTTCATCTGTGCCAGTTGTTAACTTAAATTCATTCATTCAGAAACACGGTGTTTAATTGGCAGATACTATTTATAAAGATACTAGCTGATGCCCGCAGCTTCGCCCGCGTGGATGTCGGTTAACGCGACCAAAAAAAAAGCTTATGACTTTTTCCAGGCTATAATCTATCCCTGTATCAAACTTCAGATCCGTTCATCGCTAGCTAGCTTTCCACTTATCGCTTTATAATTGCCCATTTTTTAAAGTATTCAAATGGATATAGTATGTTATCCTTAAGAGATAGACATATGCCATGGCGAAGTTTTCTGTAGACCTGTAGAAGATAAATAATTCCACTTTACATCATTTTGTTATATCTCAAAGGGTTTAGGCAGCGTTTTCGTTGAAAGCTCCCAGACGGATTATTTTTTCCGACACCTCCAACAAATATCATTATGTTTTAGCCAATGTACACAAACACTTGACAAATTATTTTATATACTAAAACCGTCCTCTTGAATCACTATATCTATAAAAAAAACCGAATCAATTAATTGCGTAGTTTTAAAGATCTATGCATACATAGGGACAGACAGACGCAGTGGGGGACTTTGTTTTATGATATTAAACTTACAAATATTTTCAAATAATAATCGTCGATTTCGCGATTCTTTAGAAGCTTGTAGCATGGCCTGTGGTTAATTAAAAAGGGTTATTTTGTAGTTCATTTTGTGTAAACTAAACTAACTAGAAAAATAGGTTTACAGCTACACATAAGAACCAGAAAGTACTAATAAAACATTTAATTTTCTCACACAACTTTATTTCGTCTCTGTGGTTAAGTCTTTAATTTGACATTTCGGAGTCAGCAAGACTTAAATTAATTTTATTTTTCTGAGAATAACTTGGTTAGTTCACATGCAAGTATTACATTTTATAGCGTAGGCTGCAATTTATTGGAATATGAAGGCAGTGTCAACTTGCTTGCCAGCTTAAGTTTTCATTACGCGACCGACTGTGAGACTTAAGACTTTTATAATATAAGAACCATCCGACGTCTCATCATAGACTGAAGTCAACTATATTATTTGTGCTGCAGCCTATCGCATTTCAGAATGCAATATATTTTATCTGACGTAATGTGATATCTCAAGGAGGTTTCAGGTTGTATTTAGGTACGAAACAATATGTATAAGGAGGAAAAGTGTGTTTATAGTAGTCGCAAGCACGACTACTGAGCTGGAGGTCCTGGGTTCGATTCCTAGGTCGGGCTAAGTGTTATTTTTCCAGCAGGAATTTTCTCAGTAGCAGCCACGGAATCTGGCCTTGGCCTGGTTGATAGCAATAGGTTTTGGGTGTACTGTAATTGGGTACCCCTTTGTCTAATCCTGCGGGAGTTAAAGGCGTGATATTGTGTGATGTGTGTAAAGTTTGTAACTTTGTTAGTTTTATGAAGGAGGTGTTGTTTGGAACTGCTTTTTCGATTTCAAAAGATCTTTTAGTGATGATAAGCTACATCTATACTGTTATAGAGTGTTTTTCACGCGAACAAAGTCGCGGGTAAAAGGTTGTGAAAAATAAAATGTCACAACATTTATAATTTCGAGATATTTCGGGCCTTTCGACATACCTCTTGCATAAGTAATAGAAACGCGAATGTATAAAGTTTCCCTCTTGATTATTTAAATGGGCGCCAAAATGCCTCCATATTGGAATAGTCATACTGTCTAACTGTGACTAAAAATGTGAACCATGTAGGTCGTTGTTAGGCTTTGTAATTAAATAGAGTAATAAAGTCACGTACAATCGACCGCCGTCAGTGATAACACCTTAAACTAAGAAGCTTCAATAGCATCAGAAGCCAGCTTATACTAGTATTGTTAACATTGCCGTTCGGCGTTCACCCTACTGTACCTAGGTTCAAACATAATAGAATTAATTCAAATGGTTGCGCAGTCTGTGAGTGCCGCTGTGTAAAACTTAACACGTCTAATAAATCACTTGGCAAACACTTTAGAAGTGGAAATGGGACCTTCCGTAATAGCCACAACATTAATAGAAGTAGATAGCCTTAATCAAACTGAAACTATTCCGAGTAGGTTTACAATTATGGTTGTGGAATAGTTCAGTTGCTCGGTTGGTGGGGAAGATGATATGAGTGATAGATTGACCATTTTCGGGTTGGGTCAAGTGAAGAAAACTTAGTTCACAGTAATCAAGTTCCGACTCGAAAGTCCAGATAATGAGAACTAGAATAATTAAAAGCTGAAGTACGTAATTCTTCGCGAAAGTATATTTGACTCTTACCAAATTTAAGTTTTAGTTCGAGACATATAGTTATCATTCGATAAAACATTTGTTAAAATATCACCTTACGATCAAAAGCAGAGTGTGTCCCATAGGTACCCACTTGTTCGTTTGTATTCCCTGGTACTCACTCCCTCAGGTTGGTACTTATCTTTTCATTATTCTGTAATGCCTCGTAAATGGAATGTGTTACGACATACGTAGCAAATACCTTAATAATGAGACCATCTTATAGCGATCGTCATCTGTTTTCCAAGCAAATCGAGTGTGGGATTATCTGGTTAGAATCTTTTGTTGTGGTACCACGTAAATCTGCGACGTAGGTCAGCTGTAATAAGTAGAAGTTTATCGTCGGTTAATGATGTTTACGCTACTCTGCCTGCAGGAAAACCAAAGTTCCTGCCTAATAGCTGTAAAGGCATGTCGATACCGCTGAAACTTTTACGATAATAACCTGTTTGCTACTATTTACCATCATGTTCTTATTACAAACTTGGGCTTTAGTAACGAGAAGATTAACAGTTGACAACACACATATTTTCTTCTTAACGTAACATAAATCAATGATTGGTTAGACGAAACCTTACGTAGACCAACAGATGGTACAAATTGTTCTGTAACTTTCGTCTCATACACATACAAATAATGGAGCTCAGAATGTTATTGTGTAGAGTGACGTATATCAACGTCAGAAATGTGGTTCGCACACACATGTGAGACCTCACAAGTGGGTTTCAAGTCGAACCAAACACCCTCACGGTGGATTAAAATCTCTGTAAATATTGCCAGTGACATCCGTGTTGGCTTACGGTCCAACAATGGAAGGTCAATTGAGCTGGACCAGAGAAGCGTGTGCCGAGAGAATTTATAAAATCTGAACCAAAACTGCCGTGTGACATGGTCGATGAAAACTTTCTAAATATTTGTTTTGTAAAAGGAATGTAAGAATGTTTTAATATTTTAATCGAGCGTAAAAGTTAATCCCTCGGCATTTTAGCGCATTGCACAATCTTCATTTGGTTTAGTAATTCGCCCCGACCCGAGGATCGAGACAATTAGCATCTGCGCTTGAGGTCACAAGTGAAAATAAAGCGCTGCGTGCGCTTTATGGGCCGGAACGAAATACACCAGTGTAGATAGGGCAGATTTTTATTTCGCTGTAAACACGTGTTATGTAACTTTGCTTCATAAAATGTGAGAGTAATGTTGTATTTTGGAGTTTACTGGTGATAAAATGTGGTTAGGACTGCTGTTTGACTTTAATTCACTGGTTTCGATTACAGTGTTTTTTTTGAGTCATAACACTCTTGCAATGATTTATGTCGCAAATGAATATCAGGGTGACTGGTCTACCGCACGATCTCCCGTGAGGCGGCGTGCCTCTTTGCCGGATTGCCGATATGGGATCTGGAGGCGATAGTCCTCGTGATCTCATGGCGACATGGCGAGAGCGACTGTCGCAACCCCGTGCAGGGCACGCCACAATAGTGGCGGTAAGTCCCCTCTTTGAGGAGTGGCTTGAGAGACGCCACGGCGTCCTCACCTTCCGCCTGACGCAGGTCCTCACCGGACACGGTTGTTTCGGGAGGTTCCTGCACCGAATCGGGCTGGAGGAAACGCCCGGGTGTTTCCATTGCGAGGATCGACCGGAGGATACGGCGGAGCACACGGTGGAGGTGTGCCCCGCGTGGGCGGAACACCGCCGTGTCCTCGAAGCGGCGATTGGTGGCGGCGACCTCTCGCGTCCGGCCCTGGTGCAAGCCATGGTCCGGAACGAGACGGAATGGGACGCCGTCACCTCCTTCTGCGAAGCAGTAATGCTAGAGAAGGAGGTGGCCGAACGTGAGAGGGAGAGAACCTCACAGCGTCCCGGCCGCCGCGGGAGACGCCCCGGGCGTCGGGGGCCACCATGTGGCCCCCGGCCACCGTAGGCGCGGGTCTGTGGACGGTGGGCTATGGGCTAGCTCGCCGTCCATCCGTCTCATGACGACAGGCCGTGTCGACCGCGCGTTCGTGTTCCACGCGCGCCTCAAAGAGCAAGGACCGATGCCTGCCGGGGTTGCGGGACTGTTCGAAAGAGATACCGTGGCCCCGGAACACAAAGGGCGATGAAGGAACATGGATGGGTTTTAGTCAGTAAAAGTCTGACACCCTCCTGCTCCGCCCAGAGCGGGAGAAGTCATTTGACTTTCCCATCCGAAAAAAAAAAAAACAGTGTGACTGGTCTGGAAAGTGAATGGTTTCATTGTTAACCGATATCTACCAAAGTAACCTAGGTTATCTAAGACGTTTTAAGTGTTATGTCACACATAAACGGACCAAAGAGAGTACGGAGCCTTACGAGCCAACATAAAGGTATAAAATATTTAAATAGATACAAATGGTAAGCCGTAATCTGCATGATGAAGACTGAAGGGTCAGATACTGTTCATAATTACATAATGTCAAGATCTTGTCTCTTGAAAATGAGTTAGCGGGAAGCAAGCCGGTGGTCAAACATTTAGGAGTTTGACGTTCAATGTCAGAGAAGTAGAAACTTTATAATTGAAAACTTAAGTAAAAGCTTTAAGAAGATTTGCCTGACCTGTTTGACTTACTTAATTGTCGCAGTCACGACGTGCAAGCTTTTAACTTTTTTTTTGTTCCATTCTTTTGAATGTATAAATAAATGTTAAGCTTTGTGTTTTTATTGTTATTTTTTTTTGTCATTTTGTATACACGTATCTTCGTCTATATTTCTTTCTATTTATCAAGATTACATGGAACACAGATTTAAATTGTAACGTTTGGTGCGAAGATCATAAGTGCAGTATATTTTAAACCCTCGAAAATATAAATATACATACGAGTAAAGCCGTATTTATTCATAAATTATTTCCTTGAAAGCCTTTCCCTAACATTTTGAACTTTTCTTTTTATATCCTTATTTCTTTGAGAACGACATGCAAATGCCTGTTCCTCGTTAAAAGATAATTTTATGCTGCATTTTTATTTTGTAAATGAATGGCGTAGAAACACTTTTTTTTCTCGCTCATTGTTACGAAACAAAAATCGACATGATTACAAACAATTCGGTTTATATAAACCTAGATTGATATTGTCGCTACATTACTTGAAGAATTTTAATTTTTGCAACTTTAATCGTGTATGAATCATACCCTGGTTTTTATCCAGTTAATTTCAAAAGTATTTTAGGATTATAATTAATATCTACGAGTAATAATGAACTATTTGTACACGTTTTAAACGTAATATTTTAAATTTATTTTCAATCTATACTAATATGGGTGCGGAGTTTGAATGGACCCAATCTAAGGAACTACCGATTCCATTTCCAAACTCTTTCACTAATGAGAAGGTACATTATTTTCGAGTGTCCTAAATTAGAACGTTCCCATGGCCGGCGACAAAAGTAGTTGATGAAATGAGAAAGAATCTTTTCCTGCCATGGGAAAATAGTCAGCTGATATATCAATCAATACGTACACACGTCATCTATGTAAGTATGTTACGGATTGTTTTCCTATGGCACTCGGACTCTTTAGTGAAGAAAAATAGGTTGCCATGGAAGCGTTCGATTTATCTGGGGCAACTTGGGTAACGATGACGTTACGGAAGAGGTTTTATTGAGTTAAAAAAAGGAGGTTATCAATTGGACGCGCATGTATGTAAAATTACAATTGTTATTTTCAAACTTAGCAGAGCTTTCAATCAAATCAGGAAAAAAGCTGACACTTTTGTCACAACGTTAATTTTTTTCCCCGTTATTTGTCTTCATTTTAGTATATCCGTGTAAATGTCTATTTACATTTACACATATTCTGATATATATTTAAAGTATTTTATCTTAGTATTCAATTTAAATTATTTTCAGATATACACCTACCACTGTTTGTCTCTGCATCATCCAAAGGTTGAATAATACAAAGTGCCTTTGGCATTACCGTAAGTCCGGCCCTGTACTTTAAGCTTGAAGTGTTAAATAAATAAATAATCAATTATGCTGTACGACACACTCGCTAAAGATTTCAGTCTGAATAAACTCGATTATAATCAGTTCAAAAAGTAGGAAAATGGTCCTTATTCCTACGTCAATTTTATTGTAAAGAGGGATTTAGTTCCGACCGATGCCAATTAAAATAAATGTAACTGCTTCGAGACTTACGTGCGTGCCGTATATTTTGGGAATAGAATTTGGTACCGAACATGTTCCTCGCTGTCCTATGCTCAGGGGACGTGACAATTAAACGTTTCACCTGAAGTGATAGGCCAATATTGAACGTGCTTAAAGATTTCAGTTTCGATATCCAGTTTCGGATGCAATCACGTTTATCCTTACTAATATTTTAAATGCGAAAGTATGTTTTTTTGTTCGTTACCTTTGCACGCTTAAACCACTGAACCAATCATCTTGAAATTTTGCATACGTTGTCAGGCGTACAGAAACGGACATAGGGTACTGTTCCCGAGAAATAAACGTGATAATAATATCTACTCTAATATTATAGAGCTAACTTTAGAGCACCCTGAAGAACATCTTGAAACTCATTGGGCTATATAACACAGTAGTCACGGATCCTATAGAAATAGCGACGGCCTTCAATAACCATTACATTAATATGGCGCATACTTCTAATACGGATGTAAAAACAAGCCCTAAGAAAAATTCAACAGCTCATTCGATGTTCCTAAAACCAGTGTCTGGAGAGCAGCGGTGGCCCAGTGGTGGCGGCCCCGACTTACGAACTGTAAGTCGTGGGTTCAAACCCAGGCAGGCGGCATTACTTTGTGTAATTTATTTCATCACCACTGCTCTCAAAACGGTGAAGGAAAACATCGTGAGGAAACCGGCATGTCCTAGGACCAAAAATTCGAAGACATGTGACATCTACCAATCCGCACTGGGCCCGCGTGGTGGATTATAGCCCATACGCAAAATACGCGCTTTGACGTGGAGTTGCGGACACCAGCCCGTTATACAATACAATTATACAACCAGTGTCTGAAAATGAAGTTAGAACAGAGATAATATCATTGAAAAACTCAAATTCTGAAGGATACGATGAAATTAATACGAAAATTATAAAAGCATGCACTATTGAGCTAAGTGCAATTATAACACATTTAATTAATTTATCTTTCTCACTTGGTACTTTTCCGGAAGCATTAAAAATATCAATTGTTAAACCACTTTTTAAAAAAGGAGAACAATCTGATGTCAATAATTATCGCCCAATAACATTAATACCTATTTTGTCAAAGATATTTGAGAAGTGCATGTACAAAAGATTGATCGAATTTTGTAATAAATTTAACATAATCAAGAAAGAACAGTTCGGCTTCCAAAAAAACAAATCTACAACACTAGCTATTTTCACTCTTATAAAAAATATAATGACGAATATTAATCAACACCGTCTTACTACAGGCTTGTTCTTTGATTTATCTAAAGCCTTTGACCTGGTGTCTCATGACCTGTTACTACAAAAACTGGAGGCAATTGGAATTAGAGGCATAGTTCTTCAGTGGATATCGTCATACCTTAATAACAGACGACAGCGGGTTATCATTACAAAGGTAGATAGAATAGATGATACCACACTTATCCGAACTCAAGTACAACAAATATGGCGTCCCTCAAGGAAGTGTGTTAGGACCAATTTTATTCCTTTTGTACATAAATTCCTTTATTAATATAACCAACCATAAATGTATATTATTTGCTGATGATATTTCTATTATTGTAACAACTGATAGGAAAAATAATACAATTGACGATCATGAGACTGATATTAATAACACTATTGAAAGTCTAATTGAATATCTAAATAAAGTTAATTTATCAATAAATCTTAAAAAATCAGTTTATATACAATTTAATAAATCTAATAATGCTAAATACAATGTTAAAATGAATATACATAAAATTGACGAAGTATCTCAAACAAAATTTCTAGGTGTAACTTTAGATCAAGACATAAACTGGAAAGCACACATTGATACCGTTTCCAAACGAATAAATAAGTTCGTATATGCACTTAAAAAAGTTAGAAATATAACAAACGTTAAAACGGCAATAACGTCATATCATGCATACGTCGAATCGGTGCTCCGCTATGGTTTGATAATGTGGGGTAATAGCACAGATCAAAATAGAGCGTTTATTGCACAAAAAAATGCATTAGAGCAATTACCGGGCTTCGACCTGACGAATCCTGTAGACCGATATTTAAAAAGCTTGGCTTGTTACCGCTGCCGTCTCTTTACATATATGAAACATGTATGTTTGTGAGGAAGCATAAAGAATTGTTTATTAATGCAGATGATTTATATCCTCGTAACCGACGAGACCCCCATAAGCTAGTTCTGGACTGCCTTCCAATACTAGCTAAATATAATAAAAGTTGTATATCTATGTGTGTGCGTATATATAATAAGATACCAAGTAACCTCAAAATGCTAAATGTAGGTGTGTAGTCGTAGTTTTTATAGTGTCAAAGACTTCTTTGACAGTAAATGTTAAATAATTGTCTTGATAATTTTGCACGCTTATCACTGTAAAGCAAAAACATGTATGCTCTTGTTTTCTTTTGTATTTGACCATCTTTTAATACCATGTTTTTAAGCAAATAAATATTATTCTATTCTTATTCTATTCTATTCTATTCTATTACTACTACGTATATAGAAGACACCGCGAACAAAATCTGTGCTTCGTTCAAATGCTGTCAGCTGGCTGCAATTCACTCAGTCGCTTGCTCGCCACAGCATTATATATACGGGGTTAGCCGCCCCCCGCGCGTCCCGCACTGCGCACAGATTTTGTTCGCGCTGTCTTCTCTACGAGTATACGTAGTAGTCAGTGTTGAAACTGAACAATAGTACATTTTGGTATAAGTGTGTAATATTGGTGATTACCGCTGAGGCGCCATTGAGACCGTAACTAACCGTATTAACTTCCGTTTTATAAACGATTTGAATTTATTTAAGCTTAGTGTTTGAGTATGATTATTTGATTATGTCTGGACTTCAAAAGAGACTATGACCTCTGAGTTTGTTTCGGCTGTTTCTTCTCAGAGTAGTCAGGTACGAAACACCGGCCCCATCTAGTTTAAAAAAAAATGACGTGTTAAAGTGTTTGTAAGAACCTACTTGCAAAATAAACATCATTTCATTTCATTTCAATCTTGTTCAATTCAGATGAGGACTATGCAGATTAGTGTCTGAGATGGTCTTTTGAAGAAAGAACCACACAGATAGTGGACCTGTCCAGTCAGTGCAAGCATTTGTCAGTTATCGTGTAGCTCGACTTATAACTCAAGAAGCTCAACGAAACGACGAACAATACCAAAGAAAGGACATTTGGGTAGGTCGCTTATAGTACTCAAACTGCCAGACAGGCGTGGGGAAAAAAATAAAATAAAATATGTGACCCACATGGTCCTCACATTCATAATAATTAACAATAATTTACAAAACGAATGTCTAAACAAGATAAATAAAAATAAATATAAAATGTCACAATAATAACAAAAAAAAGTAAAATAAGTACTTAACAAAATAAGTGTTCATGTCAAATCAATACATGTCACATAAAATAATGTAAAATCAAGTAAAAAATAATAATAAAATACTGAACTAAGTATCCATGTCAAATCATTCAATGTAATTAGGAATTAATAATAAACAAGCGAAGTCCGAAATTTTGACATTCACAGAGCAAATTTCATTGAAGCAGCTTAATCCCAAGCCTTTTTATCTTCGAGATAGTGATTAACATGATAGTAGGCTTTTAGGCATAACTTCCGTTTTCTAAACGATTTCAATTTATTTAGGCTTAGTGTTTGAATATGGCTCGGAAGTTTATTGTAAAAACGTAGGTATATATTGGCATCTAAACGTACCCCCTATTTTCTTGAGCCTCGTTGCAGGAACAACAAACTTGTGTTTGTTCCTCGTATTTATGTTGTGGATATCACTGTATTTGTTAAACAAATTAATATTTTTATGTGCGTATAAAGGTTAGGTTTTCATAAATAAACTGAGCGGGTACAGTAAGAATATTAATCTCTTTAAATTTTTCTCTGAGGGAGTGTCTGGGACTTAATTTATAAATTGAACGAATTGCCCTTTTTTGTAAAACAAATATTGTCTGAATATCGGCAGCACTACCCCACAAAAGAATACAGTGAAAACGAGTTGTGAATTTTTTTTCGCATTAGCGGGAAAAAATAATCAGTTTTCCTATGCGCGCGCATCTAACAATGGTAATCGGCCATAGACTAAAAGATTGAGGTTTCTGTTTTTTTGGCTTTTCGCAGATAGCATTTTAGCCACGCACAAAATGGCGAATTCAAAGTTTAACAGAAAAAAACAAAAGTTTTATTTAAGTGAAAGTTTTATTTAAGTATTAAAAACGTAAGTTGAAATAATTATCTATTTAAATACGAAGTTGCATAGAATGTGCAAGCAATAGGTACATTAATTTATTTGTATTATTGAACACGATCTTTTTTGTATCGAAACTTTTTAAGAACAAAGCAACTCAACCAATAAAAAAAACCCTATAACTCACATGTGAATGAAAAAGTCACAGTTTGAAAACAGGTGTCATTATTAATTGCGGTGAAATTAGAGCCATTTTATGAGCAAGTGTGTTGAAAAATAACTGTATCGTTGGTTATCCAACCTTTAACAGCTTTCTTTTGGTGTCTTTGGAATTCGTTTTTTTTTTTTTGCCAATAGCGCTTTTTGGTGGTTTATGTGATAAGCTCCAGTGGTTACTAATTCACCTTAACCCGGAACGCTCACATTATTTCGATAATTTACAATGTATTCGCCCTTCCTTGTGTTCCTACGTTTCATTCATGATCATGACAAAAAGGAAAGCCTTTTTGTCATGATCATGAATGAAACGTTTTAAGATAGGAGTAAGTATACACACCAACGCCGCCAGACATGTCAACTGGACTCGTACGAATGTTGCCGACTTGGCCGGTGGCTTTGGTGTGTAGGCTCCCTTAAGGTCATCAGGTATTTTAAAACTCAGAATGTGAAAGGTCCATATACCTCTTTGATTAAATGATAATTTAATCAAATAACTATTTTAGTCTCTTGCCATCTAGGTCTTTAATTGACGGTCTTGTATCAAATTTCTTATACTTATTTCTTACATGTATACAGGGTGTAAAATACCTCATCACGAAGCCGTCAACCAAGCAATCTGTACATCAAATGATGTAACTTTACGCAAAAATTATTGCTGGGAAACGACTTTTTTTTTTGGGTGAAAAATCATGTTTTGTGGTAGAACTCAATGTAACGCACTCAAAACATTGTACTGATGGATGGATTGAATAGTACGGGGGTCGTGGAGGTATTTAAAGTAAAAATCTTCCATTTCAAAAAACACTTGTCAAAAAGTTGGAACTTTGACCCCCAATATCTCCGTAACTAGAAGGTTCCCAGGTATGGTGTAGAACAAAAAAATAATCGCAATGACGAGGAAAACAAGTGCCTTTCGGCTTCGCTAAGAGGTGTTTTACACCCTATATATATATATAAGGTCCCATTAAAACAGATGGACATATTTTAACGCAGCGTTCGTACGTCTAACCAAAGATATCCAAGCAAAAAAAACACTGATTAAAGTGATTTTATGTTGACTTAAAATAATAATTTACTCTAGAATAAACACATCCATTATGCTCGCGTTCTCGTAAGTAGGTACCCAGTCAGTTCTGTTAGTATCATTCTTTAGTTTACCATAGTAACTTTCAGTTGACTGTAAATCACCTTTTTAAGATAGTGTTGTTAGGCTAAGTAGAAGATAGTAGGTAATTACGCGCAAAATAAAATCACTTAAATCAGTGTTTTTTTTGCTTGTATTCTTTTTTGGTTAGACGTAATGAACGCTGTGTTAAAATTTGTCCATCAATTTTAATGGGACCTTATATTTTGGGCTTTTCAGGAGCGATATTTTTGTGCGCATTATGATTAATTTTTGTGTGTCATTCCCTTTCTTACCCACTGATATGCACCAGGAGAAAAATTGGACCACTTAAAAGGCAATGACCTCGTTTATCTTGCCTGTCTATCATATTCATGTTTACCAAACAGCTAAAGAAGAAGACATTTTGATTGATCGGTTTGTGATTTTATTGATTTAACATTGGTGTGGTTTTACTAGAGAGCAAAAAAGGAAAGGCTCACACGTTCTCGTGTGTTTGTGACCGTTATGCTACAAATAAACGTGTTTACAAAAAAAAACTCGAATTTATGATACTTAGGTCATTATCTGCTTAGCCTTTTCCCAACTATCTTGGGGTCGGCTTCCTGTCTTACCGGATGCAGCTGACTACCAGTATTTTACGAGAAGCGACTGCCTATCTTACCTCCACAACCCATTTAGTACTGGGTAATACGATATCCCTTGGTAAGATTGCTTGTCAGACTTTCGTGCCACTCACTACCTGTAACAAAGATTTGCAAATGATAGGGGGGACCAACAGCAGTCCAACGTACTTTCCGAGGCACGGAGGAAACTAGGTATGTAGTTATAGTCACCGCTCCACAGACCGACCTTGGCAAGCGCGGCTTAACCTTGGAGATCGACTCGTACCCTGTTGGTATACATATATCCACGAGCTCCTAAATGCCACAGAAACACATGTATAAATAAAAAACAACTCGAATTAATACCTACCTATGTACAGCAAACTTTACTGTTCTACGCTTCTATACCAGTATCTCGTCACGATTTTCTTTCCTATTTTTCGTTCCTCTTTTTCGCGGGCGGCTATATTTAGGGCAAATGTGGTTTCAAGTGGTGCTTTGGCAGCAGTTGTAAGCCAGCTTTATCCGCAAGGGATTTTCAGAGTGTCATTGAGACTATGTGAATTTTTAAATCTGCTTTTTAATTGTTGTTTTTTTCACGTTATACGTTTTACTTAGGGATTTTACCTAAAATACGTTTATATAATTATATTTTAGCTGCTTTATTTTTTCTGTACATATTCATTATATTTTTAAATATTTCAATCTAAAATAATATAATAAAAATCAAACAAAAATATTGTAGCCCACTGATATTGGGAACATGGTCCTAGCTACCGGCCGGTCAGGGCTCCAGAGAGAGGAACCTGCGAACAATACGAGCGTGTACAGGAGTACCGCTTTCTGAAGTTTCCTGTATTTTAGTACTTTAGTTCCGACAAATGTATAACTTTGACTTATTGTTTCTTTTGATTTGCTGGAATTACGTATTACCAACCGATTGTTTCAAGAAAAAAGAGGAAAAAAAAAAAATAGTTAATAATTCTGGATGGTCTTTGAATATTTTTTATTTATGACTGGATTCTATGCGGAATTATAAGGCTGGCTGAGATGACGAGTAATAGAGAAGTATAAAAGAAGAAGACATGGTGTGCCGACCCCAAATAAATCCGGATGAGGTCAGGGGGAGGCATCGAGATGATTATTATGATGATGATCGTTCTTTTTTTCCAGGTGCAGTATGCTGCGACGAGGAATACCGGCTGATTCGTCATCTGATGACGAGATACGATGCCTCTGTGAGGCCCGTAGAGAACTCCTCACAACCACTCATGGTCACCTTCGGGGTGTCCCTGCATCACATCATCGACGTGGTTCGTATATTTTTAATTACTTTGTTACAATTTAACCAGTCATGAAAAAAAAAACGTGTGCTTCTCGGGACGCTCGACAGAAGTGATAACTTAAACTAATCTAAATAAAATAAAATAAATAAATAAATATCGCTGGACATTAACACACAGCGCCATCTAGTGCCACACTAAGCAACGAGGCTTGTGTCGTGGACACCAGATAGTTGATAGACTACATAGATACTTTTTTGTTTGTAAATACATTTTTATTATACATATAAACATCCATGACTCGGAAACAAATGTCCATGCTCATCACACAACATTTGCTCCAACCGGGATTCGAACCCAAGACCCTTAGAACGTAAAGCAGCCTCACGACCGCTACGCCATTCGGGTCGTCAAGTTAAAATAATTAACATTGAAATTGATTAAAAATAAACAAAATCGTGGCGTTAGTTCAGACTTTGGCCACGTGCAAAAATATCCTTGTACAGTCAAAAGATCCATAGAACACTGCACTGTAGTACCTATAGACAACAAAATAGTGGCGTTAGGTCAGATTTTGGCCACGCGCCAAAAGATCTTGATACAGTCAAAAAATCCATATAACACTATGGTATACACAACAAATCAAACAGATATTTTTACAATAAAATTAAAAGTTTTTAAGTGAGTTTAACCTTTTTTGGATTAAATCGGATTGAGTTTTTAAACATGCGTCAAAATAAAAAATAAATGGTAATCAAAAGCACTAAGGAGTATTTACATCAACTTCGAAGCAAATCACCGCCAAAATAACTTTTTATTACCCGTTTTTAACCCCGTTAGGAGATGAATTTCAACAAAATATCAACAACCATCAATTCTGTTAAAAAGGTTTATGCAAAATTTGAAGTACATTGGACCGTAGAATCACGTTGTCCCCTACAAACTTTGCCCTCCTTTTTCACCCCCTTAGGGGTAGATTTTCGGAAAATCCTTTCTTATCGGATGCCTACGTCATACAAAGAACACAGCCTCAAGTTTCAGGTCTCTACGATCAGCGGTTTGGGCTGTGCGTTGATCCGTCAGTCAGTCATTGAGGAACTACTTCGTTCCCGAATTCCTTCGTTACCGTTCCGAATCGAGTCAACCTCCCATAAGAAGTTATCACTTCAAAAACAGTTTGGCTCGAGTGGTTTTGTATGGGATTGCTGAATATATTTTCGCGATGACGATGAGAAAGTTATTCTCTTTCATCACACTTTTATAACATAAGCTGTGTATGTTATGGAAAATATTATCTTCTTATATGGCTCCGTCACAGTCGGGGTAAATATAGCTCTTGGTGTTATAGGGAGAATTTTTAATCTTCGTATTAGGAGTAGATATTATGAGGTCTATTATGAGGTCTTACGAGGTCGCGTAGTCGGATAGTATGTTCTAATTAAATACGTCATTATTTTCTTACGTTGTGCGTAAATACAAAAAAAAACTAAAATAACAAGAAGGAAAAAAAAGACAAAACCGACTTCAAACAAAAAAGTGAAAAATAACTTTAGCTTCAGAAGTCGGTGACCTTTGTTTGATTGATTTATTTATTTTTTGTCACCGGCTTCTGAAGTTTAAGTTATTTTTCACATTTTTGGTTGAATTCGGTTTAAATTTTTGTAAAAAAGTTTTTTATTTATCCATTTTTAGTTGTTCACAAACAAACATTTGCCATAAATTTATTTGACATTGTTAAAAATACATGTCATGGGAATAGGCGTATCCCCAATATATGGAACTTAACATACCTTTTTATTTTCGGATGGGAAATCGACAAATGACTCCTCCCGCTCTGGGCGGAGCACAAGGGAGTGTCAGACTTTTACTGACTAAAACGGAAAACCCATCCATGTTCCTTCTTAGTCCTTTGTGTTCCAGGGCCGCAGTATCTCTTAAAACAGTCCCGCAGCCCCGGCAGGCATCGGACCTTGCGGACCCCTTGCTTTTGCTGACATCTCTTTGAGGCGCGCGCGGAACAAGAACGCGCCAACTTAACATACCTAACTGTCGAAATCTGGGTGTATTGTACACATCTGAGTACCCCCTCAGAGATGTAACGTCATGATGACTTAGATTTGCCGTCTATATTTGAAGAGTTCCATTGTATATATCCGAAGATCAGCATGCATGCATGCATGCTTTCAAATAAAAAAGAATCATCAAAATCGGTTCACCCAGTCGAAAGTTCTGAGGTAACAAACAAAAAAAAATTCAGTCGAATTGAGAACTTCCTCTTTTTGGAAGTCGAAAATAGACTAAATTAGTTAAAGGATCTCAGCATGATGCTACGACATTAAGCTTTATTAAGCTTTCATAAGTGAATAATAATGAACAAAAATTGATCATAATGAAGTCCATAAATCTACTGAACGTAATTCGACGCGTTATTCCTTTGTGTGTAAATGAATGGAATGAAAACCTTTATTGTACTCAGACATAATGCACAAAGGTGTTCATTTATTTAGTGCAAACAGACGTAATGTGCTGCCGAATTTATCACTGTTCTTGAAACGATTTTACGGGGTAATATAATGAGAAGATTGTGATATTACCGTGAACCGTGGTTTCGCCCGCAGTTTCTGTTTTTTTTTTATTTTTTAGTTCGGCTTCTTACAGCATCGAGGCGGAATGGGACGCCGTCAGCTCCTTCTGCGAAGCAGTAATGCCAGAGAAGAACGTGAGAGGGAGAGAACCTCACGCCCCGGCCGCCGCAGGAGACGCCCCGGGCGTCAGGGGCCACGTGGTGGCCCCCGGCCACCGTAGGTGCGGGCCTGTGGACGGAGAGCTATGGGCTAGCTAGCCGTCTGTCCGCCTCATGACGACAGGCCGTGTCGACGGCGCGTTCGTATTCCACGCGCGCCTCAAAGAGAGTCAGCAAAAAGGAAGGGGTCCGCAAGGGCCGATGTCTGCCGGGGCTGCGGGACTGTTCGAAAGAGATACCGTGCCCCCGAACACAAAGGGCGATGAAAGAACATGGATGGGTTTTAGTCAGTAAAAGTTTGACACTCCCTCCTGCTCCGCCCAGAGCGGGAGGAGCCATTTGATGATTTCCCATACGAAAAAAAAAAGAGTCAGAGCATGACGTTAACCTTCCTCAAGAATTGGGCTTTCAAATGCAAAATGATTAATATCCAAATCGGACAAGTAGTTCCAGAGATTAGCGCGTTCAAACAAACAAACTCCACAGCCATATGATAGTTGTAAAGATTATAGGCTTCTTGCCTATCTACACGTTTCTAGTCTAGGTAGGTAGGTTATCTTGACTAAGATTAGAAAACTAAAGTTACGAGAATCTTCTATGAAATATTCTTCAAAAAGTTATCCTGTATGCTGAGCTCACATACCTACCGCAACGATTAAACTCCGCCGTCTTTGGCAAAATTAAAACTGTCTTAGGAACTTTTCAACTAATTAAATCAAGAAAAATATGGAGCCATGAATTGTGACGTCGAGTTTTCATATGGACAAAAGTTCGTAATTGTCTTTCAGAAAATATTTTTGGAAGGAATATTTGGTTAGCACAAATGTGGCTTTTAAAGAAATTAGGATTAGAATAGAATGGACTTTATTGTACAGCAAAGTTAAAACATAACTGTTTTACAATACTGCTAATTTTACGGTTACAATGGCGGTCTTCATCAGCGATAAGACCGCCATTCTATTTGATAACTTCCAGACAACCTTTAGATAGACATAACGAACATAAGATTACAATATAACATCACACCAGTAATCCCCGAAGGGTAAGGCAGAGGTGTACCAAATAGTACACCCACATGTAGCCACTGTAATAGGGGGCTAGCCTAATGTCATCAACTGGGTGCAAATCCAGACTCCTAGGAAAAACAATTATTTATTTTATAATAATGGTGGCAGGAAAAGTAAGACAATAACTCGTGCTGTGGTAAAAAAAATACAAGTCAGACTGGAACAGACGTTCAAATATAGGTTCTTGTACAGAAACGTTTAGTTGAGCCAAACACATTTACTCAAGCAATATTCCTTTTACTTCGCGGTAAAGTAATATTATGTTTGAGGGAGAATTCAGTAAAATCTCGGTACAGCCTGATATTGTGGCTATTTGTATATCTTGTACCTCAAAGCTCTCCCGTGTACATTTATAATTTCTTCGAAAATAAACTTAAGAAATACGAACGCTTTTGAACGTCTTTATTTCAGAAATTATCTCGGATTACAGGAATTTATCTCATCAAGTATTTCTGAATTTTGCTGAAAATATTACCAAAGCAAAAAAAAGGTTTTTTCTAATAAGATTACAAACATTTTTTTTACGAAATGGAGGAAAAACAGTGTACACAAACACAACTTCGGATTCTTATCAGACCAGATGTGAGATTTCAGTAGTTCACTCTGGTGGTCGACAGAACCAGCTTTTTGGATTCATTACTCAAATATGATAAATTGGCTTGAAACATGGCTAGCTCAAAAAAAATCTAGATATCAACTATGCAAAAACAAAAATAAGTTATTAATACGATTAAACTCTTGATATAATATGAAAATACCTGTAGTTACCCGTTGGATTAGCAGATCGTAACATAAATCACATTAATAAAAGGAGTGAAAGGGACATAAAAGATCAACTTTTAATGCGTACATTAGTTTGTGCGAGTGTGTCGTGAAACTACTGAATATCAGTGTGGAATCTCGACACTAAATAAAATAGAATGTGTTATTTGTAAAAAGCTTGTAGTAAGTACGTCGTGTCCATTATCTTTGAGTAATCAATCAATCTTTGTCAAACACTTTGGATTCGGATTTGCTTTCAATTGCCTAGACACACTTTTTGTCCCAACTTAGTTTTTCTTGGACCTATTCCATTGTTATTTAATTTCATTAGGCTTTGCGAGTCTACTAGCGAAGATTTCATTTCTACGTTTGTAGGTTAGGCAAGCAAAAAGAGATAATTATTTTGTTGGGTTATTTAATTCTGGCTAATGGGTGTAATAAACCTTAATAATGATTTGTGGTCTATTTTCACCTTTTATGTTCCATTTTCATTTATTTTCATAAACAACTTTTAGCTCTTATTATTTTTTCATTTGAAAATTATGTCTTGACACTGATTTAACGCTGGGATATTTCTTGGTCCATTTTTCCGGATTTTGCTTTAGTTTATTTTTAAGTGGATATAATCTTTGAAGTTTTTCCACTACTTTTTTCATCTGTTTTGGAAAAGCTACACCAGATGCGTTTGTTTTAACGGCACGACAGAAAACGCCGTGTGCATAGGCCCTTAAATATCATTAAAAAAACATAAGAAGAGACGTTTGATCAGGTCATGGTGATTCAATAAAATGTTGCTTAAATTTCCCTTTTTTATTCCTTTGATTTTGTCGAAACTTGACAGTGAATAGACAAAGTTTTTCTTTCATTGGACATGATGTTTTAGGGCCGTTTTCCTTGTCAAACTGTCTTTCTTCTTGTTTTTAACCCTTTCAATTTGTAATAGCATTTCAAAAGTCATCGTTAGTTATGTACGGAATCATTAAAATATTTATGAAGAATTTCACACAAATTCTTTATTAGATTAGAATGTTCACATGTATATTTAACATAAAATTAAATCATGGTTTCCACTGACTTTGTTCTTATGCATTACTTTGATAATTAAACGCAATTTTCATTAGAAGTTGCATTGTTTTACACTACTACAGAAATTTCATTATACTTAGGTGATAACATTCCACTGTCCACATACGTACATGTATACATTCCAGACCACAATCCACATATTACTAAAGTAAGCATAGAAACGAAGAAAACCCTCACCTCCGTTCATTTGTAAGTAAAAACACAGGGAATTATAAGCAAATAGTCTGAAACATGGCAATAGTAACTACGTTTGGGGAGTTTGGGGGAACTCGTGAATTTCCGAACGTTTTATTAAATTTCATAGGCAGGTGAATTCGGAACGAAGTCATTCCTCTGCCGTGCTTGCCTTAATACTCTACCGGAGGCGTATGACATATAGGCGTATGGCGTATTTATTTATTGACATTTTGCCAGCTGTTATAAGCAGAACACGAAAACTTATTCATTGGTGATTATTGTGAATTTGGTAACTTTTGGAAAATCCCGCAAACCACATTAAAAGGAAAAAGGACAATTTTTTTTTTAATTACCTTTGAAAATATATCTATATTTTTTCGAATGATGTACTGAATACCTAGGTGATTTTTTGTGCGTCGATGTACCATCCACCCTTTATTTTAAACATCATTGAGTCTTGCTGATAATTAGAACTTAAAATTGAGTATAAATTGTTGCCTCTCAATGGAAACACAGACAACTTCACTTTGTAATGTTAATAATTGAGAATTGTGGTGTCTCTTGCAAACTATTCTAAAGTTGTGGCTTATGGTAACAACATACTTCGTCTATCAACTATTTGTAAAGCTAATATCAGACGCTGTAACTGGATTTAACGGTACAATCGAGTGAATGTTATTGTTTGTGTCAGTCCACGTTCACACCTTCAAAATGACATAGAATGAAAGTGCATATCGCTCATACCAATCCATTTTTTCAATTATTCGGTAATCCAACCTCGTTGGGTCGGTTTATTAGTGAATATATTTTTCACCTTTGGTTAATTTTGTCTCCATACGTTTAAGTGAAAGATATCGAATGAACGATAACAATGAAGAAGCGAAGTGTCTGATATCTGCTGAAAAATATAAATATTAACTAATACATTAGTTTATTCTAACATGCGGCTACTAGATAAATACATATAATATTTTGTTGTTCTAAATGTCTGTGCGTTGTATGTTTATTGTTTATTTTGTCTAATTTAAAAAGAAAAGTCGAAGAAAAAAAATACTTTTTTTCTTTCTAAATATAGCGCTTTCTGAGATTGCAAAAATATAACAATACCTCCTAATACTGCGAAGCTATGTTATCGATAACAATGCATTGTTGATCAAATGAGGTATTGCTAGTATTCTAGAACGTTCCGGCATACAATAGCCCCAGTACAGTGGTATTGAACCACTGTACTAGGGCTATTGTATGCCTTAAGGTGAATTCATACAAGTTCCCAGTTATTATAATTTGAAATCTACATAGATTTAAGTGGGTTAGAATAAAATTCAATCACGATTACTAAGAAAATTTTATTAGTGAATTTTACATTCAAAGTTGAAGTCAAATCTTATATTTCAAGTAGGCAATTTTTGCAAATAAACAGAAGTGATTGAATCGATGAGAAAAATGGGCAAGCCATACAATGCCATATAATGTGGTATTTAATATGTTATGTCAGTAACACACATCGTATTTCGAAAAAGGAATAGACTAATAGATCTCGCAGGATCTCGCAGTTTTAAAAAAAATCGACATACCAACCTATAATACATTTATGTGTAAACAGTAGACATTCCTACAAATACAGACAAAGTTACTTTGTCAGCCAAGCTCATGTTCACCTTCATTTGTACAAACATGTAAATTCTACACCAACTTATTAAGTAATAGTAATAATTCTCACGTTATGTGGGCTCTGCGCACTGAGTAAATGCTTCATTATATCTCTCTACATGCCCTCATATAAAATAAGGGTGTCACTTTCATCCTGCCATTTATCTGTGGCAAAATACGAGGTTGAGTCAGTACGAGCTCTGATTGTGGCCTACTTGTTGACTTGACTCATTTACACCGCAAAAGAGATTTTGATGTGACCCGATTACCGAAAATACAAATAGAAGTTCTGTTTGCGTAAGTAGGACATGTTTCTTTAAAAAAAAAACGACCTTTTGTAACGATTTTAGTTCTATAAGTTCGTTAGCGTAATAAAAATTATTTCAATTTCTGCTAGAAGGGTTTAGAATAAGTCACCCTATCAACTGATGAATAAAGCAATGCCGTTACAATGCTTATAAGTATGCGTTGCAGTATGGAGGTTCATAAAAAGAATTTCAAACGGCTCGAATCCAGGCGCTAAAGATCTCGTGCGGTGTGATACCATGTCATTAAGATTTAACTCATTTGCTTAGCTAAGCGCCACTGACGAGCACCTTGCGCGGACCAAATTCACTGTAAAGACACTGCTGATAGGATCGATTTATTTTCCTGCTCCTGCTCTATGAATGAAAATTCACAAAAACATTTTTTTCTATATTAGATAATTATGTTATTTAGGATAGTTATATCAAATAGTTTAATTAAGGACCACGGTACCGCATTAGGAATTTCCTATTTAAGATAAATAAATAAATAAACTCAACAACTTTGTCTTAAGCTCTTCAAAACAAACCTAAATCGAAATCTTTCAACTATAGTTGCTGCCAGTTAAGATCGCAATAGCGGTCATTGCCCTAATATCTCTTCGTACGAACCAAAACAAATAAACCATGTATCGTTTTTCATTAAAAAATGTTGAAGATCATGATAGATGACGATTCAAGACTTGAACAGGCTTATTTTTGGATTTCAAAGTTAAGAACTTTAATAAATGTAGCTGGGTCAATGACCGCTATTGCGATCTTAACTGGCAGCAACTATAACTAATATCCTTGTCTACACCATGAAAGGAAACGGTATTAATGATTGTAAGACAGTTTTTCCATTACGCAAAGCAACCGCAAGTTGTTGTTGATGTGGTGAAACCCCTCTTAAGGGTCTCGGGACTTGGATTATGAATTAGAAACTCAGACAGGGTTGTATAACTTGGTTGATTTTGCAAACCATCGATTTGTACTTCGTTAATTTGTGTATGTTAGTAAGTTCAATGTTGTTTTAAGAGCTTATACTACCTCAAATTAGCAACTATATATTTTGTAGTTCAAACTTCGTTTGAAATACTGTTACAATAAAGTTCTAATCAGCTTGCACTACAAAGTGGTTGTTACGTCAGTCACTTCGGGCCGAATAGTTCGAAATTAGTGTTTTTTTTGCGATTTAAATAAAATCTATTGATTGGACTAAAAAAATAAAATAAAATAAGACCTGCTTTATAGTTAGTTCAGTTAGTATAAAAAGTTTCATGATCTAATTTGAAGATTTTTATGATTGCCAGCAGTTTATTGTTCAGTTTAGAGGTAACTTTGGGATTTTTTTTATCGAGAAAATTTAATGGAATCGTATTTTCGCCAAATATAGGACTTAACATTAATCCTCTACTTTACCATATATTTATTTCAAAATTAATGCCGCAGTATTTTAGGCGTAACGGAGGATCATGATAAGCCATTTGAGGTAGTATAGGCCCTTAAGGGTGAATTTAGCGACTTAATACCTCTGAAGAAATAAAGTGCGGTTTCAGAAATATAGAAATAATAATAAATAAATCAACTACTTACAAAACATCACGCCTGTAATACCCGAAGGGTTAGGCAGAGGTGTATCTAATAGAATAGAACACCCACAATTCGCCAGTTATGGTTAAGTCCCATGTAATAGGGAGCGAACCTAGATATTTCGATCAACCGAGCACAAATCCAGACCTCGTAACTGCTACTGAGAAATTCCTGATGGAAACACCCAATAACACTTTGCCCGACCTGGGAATCGAACCCAGGGACCTCATGCTTCGCAGTTGCGTTTGTGACCACTGGACTAGCGAGGCTGTCTAAAAATCAACTATTCTGGACCGAATAATTATGCATTTAATGTGTTGTGAATGTATGTAGCTACAGTACATTTAATATTTCTTGCATGTACTGTGTAGGTTAATACTTTGTCCCCGGTTCCGTACGACATTCCGAGCCCCAGTAAGGTGAGGGCAAAAAACAAAGGTTCGTTCCGTTATTTTAATTTCCAACGGGGAATTTCTTTCTTCGCATTTCAAGCATAACAGTGCTTAAATCTGGTTTGTAAATATAAAAAAACAAGAGGGGAAAATTGTACTGCTTGTAAACAAATTAAAAACTTACGTCGGAAAAGCTTATTCGAATAAATTTTCAGTGAAAACTTATGAATACGACATGCACGGCTATCCAGAAATGAATAGTAATTGAAACTGAAAACGCTTTTCATATTTGCATGTTTTGTTATGTGAAAACTTTTGATGTTCATATATGTAGGTAGGTATAAAAATAAAGTATTGGACAGTAGGTACAATCAAATTTAATTCCTCTAATGCATGTTTTAGACCTTCGTTACGAATACGTTGCTAATTTAAGGGTACATCGTCCTCCCTTCAGGCAATTTCACTCACATTCAAGAGATTCAATACTTTTCATAAAGTAAATTCCATTTGACTCTCTGTATCCATGTCAGATAACCTTTGTCCTTTAAATTCGAGATATCTGTCATATCTGTCGCACTGTTTCTCACTGAGCTAAAAGTAATAAATTATCGATATTATAGTTAGTGTGCTATGTACTTCCAGCATTGATCCAGCATCCATGACATTTTTGTATCCACACAGGATACAACATTCATAACTTCGTTTACTCTACTATCCCACAAACTTTGCTACCCGCACGAGTTTGATAACTTAAAGAGTGAATAGTTAACGTCTTATTTTGACGTAATTTCCCTAACTAAAACTTGTTAATTATGATAGCAAAGTGAGCCCGAAAGTTAGTGTTCGATGGAAACTACCATCACCAACCCATTACCCATTACCTACTGATAGGTATTTTGAAAGTGTCAATAAATGGTTCAAAAACTTTTGCTCGGTCGTGTAAGTGCTCTCGTGCATTTTCTAAGTAAGGTGCGTAAGAAAAACGGAAATAAATCTTGGAAATGGTCCGTGAAAGTCACGATTAATGATCGCAGTTGTTTATTTCCTTACGAATAAATTTCATATTACCGTTTAATAGGGGAAAATGTGCAATATTTTGGTAGGTACTGTGTTTATTATAGAGACATTTGGTTTTATCGTATATTATATATAGAATTACATGGCGACTTGGCACCGTGGCCAATTCATACATCAGTGATGTGGTCGGTGGTCAAACTTACTTGGGTGTCAAATATTGGGGAAGCAAATAATAAGATTTTCCCAACTCGCTGCTGACTTTAGTTTTTATTAGAGTGATATTTCTTATGAGAAAGTCAAGTTGTCCATAGTAAAACTTCTTATGAGAAAGTCAAGTTGTCCATAGTAAAACTTCGTACTGTTATAAATATGTCAAAGAAGTGTAAAATAATCGTAGCCTCGTAGCGCTCGTAGCATTCTTAGCATTTGCTACGCCACGTAACCCCTTATTTCGTATATATTTGGCAGTGGTACTCAGTCGAACACCTACTACGTAACATCTTGGATATTGTGTAAAGGTACACAGAACCCATTGGGGTTACAGCATGGGCGTGCGCTACGAAGAGGCAATTAGACAAAGCCTATCCTACCAACTGGGGTAATTATTATGACGAATGGATTATGTAATAAAATAACACTTTGTCCAAAATATTAAAAAAAGTTCAAACTCCTGTTCGAATACTTAGAGCAATTTTTCGCGCCCGTGTTACGTAACCAACACTGTACTGGAAGTTGCTACGAAGCTCGACGCTCACCCGCCGGACGCATCTTATAGGCAAATAGTCTGCTGGCCTAAAACCCATTGATAAATTTACGCACACAGCGGCAAATTGGTGCATATTTTCGTGTGTATGATCCGCACACATGTATAGATTGCAGCCATTTTTGGGCGGTAACTCCTGCGAGTGTAGCTGGGCTATGATTGGCTGCTACAACACAAGGCCAGGATTCAAGGTGGATGTTCTTTAGCCCACGTAATTCAAATTTCCTTACGTTTTTTGCAATTTGCAGGCCAGTGCTAGGGTGTATGTTGATTAAAATAATGATTCCTGGGGGTTATTGGCGCGTATTATTATTATAATAATTAATAATATTATTGATATTATATTTTTCTTCATGGGTGTCGTTTTCGTGGTTTTTGGGGTTGGTTATAATGAAAATGAGGTCAAAATAAAAATCGAAGATGGCGCCGACGAAAATTTTCAGTTTTTTCTTCATGGGTGTCATTTTCGTGGTTTTTGTGGTCGCTGATGATGAAAATGAGGTCAAAATGAAAATCCAATATGGCGCCGACGAAAATTTACAGTTTTTTTTCATGGGTTTCATTTTCGTGGTTTTTGTGGTCGCTGATGATGAAAATGAAAATCCAAGATGGCGCCGATGAAAATTTTCAGTTTTTTCTTCATGGGTGTCATTTTCGTGGTTTTTGTGGTCGCTGATGATGAAAATGAGGTCAAAATGAAAATCCAAAATGGCGCCGACGAAAATTTTCAGTTTTTTCCTCATCGGTGTCGTTTTCGAAAATCCAAGACGGCGCAGACGAAATTTTTTTTGCTATCATTATTTCGTGGCCTACCCTTCGTGGAATACCAATGCACGCCACTGGGTTACAGGGGTTACTTTGATCATTTTAGTTTCACCACAACCTGGAAGTGCGGGCCGTTTTGCACGGCATGCGAATTTAAATGACATCATCCGTCGATCTCTTGTCACCGTCGGCGTTCCAGCTTTATTAGAACCCAATGGCTTGGCATGCGACGATGGCAAGAGACCGGACGGCATGTGTTTGTTTCCATTGAGGATGGGTGGCCTTTAGTGTGGGATGCTACATGTGTCGATACTCTTGCGCCTTCCCATCTTCCTAATTCGTCGTGCTGTGCAGGGGCTGCTGCTTTGGCAGCGGAGAACCTCAAGCGGCGAAAATATAGTAACCTTATTGGTAACTATATTTTCGAGCCGTTGGGGGTTGAAACTCTAAGACCGTGGGGTCCGAGCGCTCACAGCCTTTTCAAAGATATTTCAAAACGTTTAGTTGACACTTCCCGTGACCCTAGGGCTGGCTTTTACCTTGGCCAAAGGCTTAGCATTGCCATACAGCGTGGTAACGCCGCCAGTCTCTTGGGGTAGCAGTGGCGTGCAGTGGTATTCCACGAAAGGTAGGCCAAGAAATAATGATAGCAAAAAAAATGTCGTCTGCGCCATCTTGGATTTTCGAAAACGACACCGATGAAGAAAAAACCGAAAATTTTCGTCAGCGCCATTTTGGATTTTCATTTTGACCTCATTTTCATTATCAGCGACCCCAAAAACCACGATAATGACACCCATGAAGAAAAAACTGAAAATTTTCGTCGGCGCCATTTTGGATTTTCATTTTGACCTCATTTTCATCATCAGCGACCACAAAAACCACGATAATGACACCCATGAAGAAAAAACTGAAAATTTTCATCGGCGCCATCTTGGATTTTCATTTTAACCTCATTTTCATTATCAGCGACCCCAAAAACCTCGAAAACAACACCCTTGAAGAAAAAACTGAAAATTTTCATCGGCGCCATCTTGGATTTTCATTTTCATCATCAGCGACCACAAAAACCACGAAAATGACACCCATGAAAAAAAACTGTAAATTTTCGTCGGCGCCATCGTGGATTTTCATTTTGACCTCATTTTCATCATCAGCGACCCCAAAAACCTCGAAAACGACACCCATGAAGAAAAAAACTGAAAATTTTCATCGGCGCCATCTTGGATTTCCATTTTGACCTCATTTTCATCATCAGCGACCACAAAAACCACGAATATGACACCCATGAAGAAAAATATAATATCAATAATATTTTTAATTATTATAATAATAATACGCGCCAATAACCCCCAGGAATCATTATTTTAATCAACATACACCCTAGCACTGGCCTGCAAATTGCAAAAAACGTAAGGAAATTTGAATTACGCGGGCTAAAGAACATCCACCTTGAATCCTGGCCTTGTGTTGTAGCAGCCAATCATAGCCCAGCTACACTCGCAGGAGTTACCGCCCAAAAATGGCTGCAATCTATATATGTGTGCGGATCATACACACGAAAATATGCACCAATTTGCCGCTGTGTGCGTAAATTTATCAATGGGTTTTAGGCCAGCAGACTATTTGCCTATAAGATGCGTCCGGCGGGTGAGCGTCGAGCTTCGTAGCAACATCCAGTACAGTGTTGGTTACGTAACACGGGCGCGAAAAATTGCTCTAAGTATTCGAACAAGAGTTTGAACTTTTTTTAATATTTTGTAAGTGTTATTTTATTACATAGTTCATTCGTCATAATAATTACCCCAGTTGGTAGGGTAGGCTTTGTCTAATTGCCTCTTCGTAGCGCACGCCCATGCTTGGGGACATTACCAGTTGACAGTGTTGAGGAGGAGTGTTTTGACGCCATTTTTTAAGTTTTTAGTTTAAGTTAGTTAGTTTAGTTTATTTTAATAAATTTGTAAATTGTAAATATACTTTGAGAACGTTAATAAATGTATTTTTGAGTTTATTTAAGTTTCGTATTTCAATTATGCAGTGAAATCAATTTTTAATAAATACAATCCTTGCTGATTGTGCCGCTTAAAACAATTTTATCATTAATGTCGAAACAATTACTCCACAAACTTCAGTAATAATTTCCATTACCGCGTTATTAATTCCAATTAATTGAAGAACTTATTAATGGAGGCTCGTGACTGTCAAAAGTCCTGAACCCTTATATTATCACAAGTATCGAATTACATTTCGATAAACCAATTATTTCAATTGCGTCAGTTTCAATTATAATTTGAAATATTTGGATACTGCTACCAAATATTCGCGACGAGAGGAATGAAGTGAGTAGTGGAGACCACAATTTGAGCAACGAGTATACCCTAAGGCAAAAGGCCAGTCTTTGATTGACATTTTTAACTGTTTACCAGCGTATTTATTATTCAGCTAGGTTCATGATATACATATGTCAGTATTTCCTCTGACCATCCTGGGTACGGATAAAATATAAATTCATATTTCTAGCTTCCCTGATTCCGCTTTGTCTTGCTGCGCGGTATATTTTTCGGTTTCAATATAATTTCCATCGAGTTTGGATAAAATTTGTATTAAAGGCGAGCTTGCATTTTCATGATGGAAACTCTTTGTGTTTTTGTTTTCAAACCACTGAACTGGTTAATGCTTCTTAGTGAATTATATGACGTAAAAAGTATACCGGCCAGGTATACTTTGAAAATACTGCTGTAGACAGACAGAAAGACAAACTAGTGTTGGTCCTACGTCCATCCATAGACTCAGTTTATGAGATTCTAGCACTTTCCAATGGTAAACCCCTGATCTATATTGGTTAAGAAGATACAGGCTTTGCCTAGTTTGGGGCCAATATAAAACCTTGATGTAATATTTTTGGCAGTCAAGTTTTTGTATTTGTATTAACTTAGTTTTTGGCCACGGCGACGCTCGCGTTAAATTAGAATTTAACAATCAATTCGGGTTGTACTCTGCTTGTAATAATATAATTCATCATGATTCGAAATGCCATCTATTATCATAAGAAAGTTATTGTTGTTTTCCTCGGGAACAGTAATTTTTTTTCGGGATGAAACATTTACGTGAAAAGGTAGCAAACAAACTTACTTTCTCATTTAAATTATTAGTTAGAATAGGATCCATAAGTTTGATGGTACTGCTAAGTAAAACACATAGGGTCTTCACGGGATGGGCATCAGATGCGGAGAAATGACGACAATGCCGCGAGGAAAATGTCGAGTACAAATGTGAATTGCTATAAGAATAGGAGAAAACCAAATAGACGATGTATGGACCGTGTGGAAGATGATGTGGATAGAGAGGGGGTGACTCGTGACGTGACACCTAATAGAAAAGTATAGAAGAAGAAGACATGCTGTGATGACCTCAAATAAATTGGTATAAGGGCAGAAGAATTATGAGGGACTTCTAAGGTTAGTTAGGCTACTGACTTATGTCAAACCAGCCCTTAGTATAGAACACAACACAACTACAACAACAACAACAACATCAACAACAACATCTACAACTTGAGTTTTATCATCATCTTCTTAATCATGTCAATCATCATAATCTTATATATTGTCCCCCTGCAGGGTTAAGACCTTATTTTAATCAACACTTATTTTTTCCCATTCGTACTTTCTTGGCGATAAAATAGAGATCCTAAATTCTATTTCGGTAGTGTTAAACTTAGCAAAAAATAAACTGATATCTCAGTTCCTGTAGGTCAGCGTCAGCAACGAGGACAGATAAACGGAGTACCCTTAGGGAACACTGGGAAACTTAAGTAGGGGTTAATCGTCACTCGAATGGCTCTTCGAACGCATTCTAATTTACTGCTTATCCCAAATTACAAATTAGGTACCTCCTAGTAAGAGTAAGTAATGGCCCTAATCCAACTGAGATTATTTTGACATTAGATACAAGCAGAGACGTTAAAATATTTACGAGCAATTGATGAAGAAAATTTGTCTTGTTACTCTTTAGTAACAAATCGTTTTGTCTAGTTTCACAAGCCTAGGTAGCATTCGTGTCAAAATCAAAACTGTTCGGTATCAACATTTTTGTATGATGATATTTCCAATGTTCAATGTTTGGGTATAGTCAAATTCTGAATATGTTACTGGTAGTAGAGTAAAATATTAAAAAATACCAATTGGTTTTAATCCTAAGTATCAACGTACCTTTCATAATAAAATACTGTTTTTCTTCCATTACTTCAATAAATTATATCTTTTCGCTTTTTTTCCTAACACGTATAATAAAAATCAGTTTGGTCAATCGTTAGCGAGTTTTCAAACGAGAATAAAGGATTCATAACGCTCGTGTTGTTACATGAAGTTTGTTCTGAAATTCGTCGAGTTACGGTCCTGCCTTTTTTCAGCCACAATAATGAATGCCTCGAACACCTAACTCCACGTTAGGTATTGAAACTAACTTTTGGACAGTGTTGGATGATTTAAATGAATGTTTTAGACATAATTATTTTTATTCGAGGATATCATAATCCTTGGTATTTGTTTCAGCATGCTTGAGAGATATTTCTCAACGGCATGTAAAACCAAGTCCCATGCTAAAGCAAGCAAGCATGCAAGTGCTCATGGGCGGCATCAATACTCCGAGACTAGGGAGTCTACTCTCTAAGTCAGTCAACGAAGATACGGGGCCCGCCCGAAAGTAGCCATACTTTGAAATGAACCCTACTCTCTAATATTTTCGGATTCACGAGTTTTGAAAACACATTGGAAGTAAGGACAGATGACCAATCGTGTTGTCATTCATTTTTAGTTCGGTCTCTTAACGAATCTTACGTCCGTAAGTGATACTGAGTAGGAAACGACCGTAACTTCTGAAAGTACAGATTTCGTGCTTAGAGAGTAGACCTCCAGATTAGATACTAACCACACGATAAAAAAGAAGATCGAAGACTTAGATATATTTTGTTTAATATTGTAATACTATCGTTAGAACACGTTGACTTAGAGCCGATTAGTCAAATGTCAAAATAATGCCTTTTATCTAAAGAATAAATTCCTAGGGATGGCGGTTTCGCATACTTTTCATACACAAACCTTAAAAACTGGTCCTAGCGGGTTTTACTCTTACCAACGAAGAATTTACTAATTTCTGTGATTCCAAATATTTTTTGGTACTGTCATTTAAGTTTGTAGTTTCAGAACAAACGATTTTAAAGTGAAAGCTTTATATAAAATATACCTCCAGGTATTTCTAACCGTGCTTTTACCATAATATAATATAAAACATGAAAAAGATTTCACGTATGAATAATGTATTCGTTTCAGCATGAATCTGTCGTTAAGTGCTTATAGATTGGATTGCAATGGAAGGCTTCTCAAATTGATAACATAAAAAGAATTTCTAAAGGGTTTTTGTTTATATTGATCGAGTGCAGGACTTACAGAGGTGCTTTATATTATTTTTGTCAATGCTACCGTAAAACGTGATTTTTTAACCCAAAAAAAGTCGTTCTCAACAATAATTTTTGCGTAGACTTAGTTTGATGTACAGAATGCTTGGTTGATGGCTTCGTCAAGGGTCCGTTTATACCCTAAGTGTAAAAGTCAAGAAAGTACTAATTAAGTTAGCCTTTTTTTTCGGATGGGAAATCATCAAATGACTCCTCCCGCTCTGGGCGGAGCAGGAGGGAGTGTCAGACTTTTACTTACTAAAACCCATCCATGTGCGTTCTTCGCCCTTTGTGTTCCGGGGCCACGGTATCTCTTTCGAACAGTCCCGCAGTCCCGGCAGGCATCGGCCCTTGCGAACCCCTTCCTTTTGCTGACATCTCTTTGAGGCGCGCGTGGAACACAAACGTCGTCGACACGGCCTGTCGTCATAAGACGGACGGACGGCGAGCTAGCCCATAGCTCACCGTCTGAAGGCCCGCGCCTACGGTGGCCAAGCGGGGCAAACCTCCACTGTGCCCTCCGATCGACCCTTGCAGTGGTGACACCCGCGCGTTTCCTCCCGCCCGATTCGGTGCAGAAACCTCCCGAAACAACCGTGTCGGTAAGGACCTGTGTCAGGTGGAAGGTGCTTTCCAGCCACTCCTCAAAGAGGGGACTTATCGCCACTATTGTCGCGTGCCCTGCACGGGGTTGCGACAGCCACTCTCTCCATGTCGCCATGAGAATTAAGTTAGCCTTAAGTCTACATTTCTGCAAATTTATCATGTTTTCAATTGAAATTATGATAAATTGCCGAACATTTTAGGTTTTCAATATCATAACTGGCGATAAAACAACAAATCTATAGACAGTTATTGTTTTTGAATTAACCCACTGGGTTCGTATCGTCAGTTCATTTATTTCGTTGTTTATTTAGAATTTAGGAATGGGCACAAAAGACCAGTCTTTAAAATGACAGGTAAACAAAGTGAACCGCAATGACATCTGTAGGAGAGACTTTCTATTGACATTTTCGACCTTAATAATGAAATAGAAGGAATTTGTCATGCGGTTTTTATCTATTCACTCTTTTTTACGTTCATTTTCTGTTATTTCGTGAGTTCAGTTACGTGTTGTAACAACATTGGCTTTGTGAGCTCTCTCACACCCTAAGTTAATGTTGTTGAACTGACGTGCTTTCACGTCAGTTCTGTTTAAGACTCACATCCTTAAGGTCATAACCTTATCATCTGCCTAGCCTTGTCTCAACTATGTTGGAATCTGCTTTCAGTTTTACCGGATATAGCTGAATACCAGTATTTTACATGGAGCGACTGCCTATCCGACCTTCACAACCTGTTAGTACCGGGTAATGCGATACCCTTGGTAAGACTGGTTGTCAGACTTTTTGGGCCTCTGACTACCTAAAGACTGTCAAAGATCTACAAATGACAGCCGGGACCAACGGCTTAACGAGCTTTCCGAGGCACGGAATAAACTCGGTATGTAATGGGTGGTCACCCATCCACAGACCAACCTAGGCAAGGACGGCTTAACCTAACGATCGACCCGACCGGCTGTTATTATTTAGCCGCGAACTTTTCCTAAGGTCAAAACCTTTTTGGTCCTAATTACGAAAATAGACTTGTTTTATATTTAAGAGTTTAAAATTAGTGAAAAAGAACTACTTCGTTGGTTGAGTGGTCGCAAGCGCCACTGCTGAGCATGAGGTCCTGGGTTCGATTCCCGGGTCAGGTAAAGTGTTAAGGGTTTTTCATCAGGAATTTCTCAGTAGCAGCCACAGAGTCTGGATTTGTGCCTGTTTTTTGGTAATAGGCTCGCCCCCTATTACATGGGACTTAAATATAACTGGCGAATTGTGGTTGTACTATTAGGTAAACCTCTGCCTACTCTGCGGGGATTACAGGCGTGATGTTATGTTTTTATGTTATACGTACTGAAAAAGAACGTAGGTTTTTAAAATTATAGGCAAAAAAAGAGCCACATATACTACTACTACTACTACTACATCAGCCCATAACGTCCACTGCTGGACATAAGCCTCTCCCAGGATGGGAGGAATTTGCCGTAATCTCCACGCTTGGCAGGCGGATTGGAGATCGCAGTGATGAAAGACTAACAGAAAACGCTGCTGCCCATTCTCTGGTCTACGGAGGCGCAAGGTGTTCTGCCTCAGATATTAGTCGCCTTATACGACACCCGTGAGTGTAATGGGTTGGATCTATTCTACTCTGCCGGATACCACACGGCGAACTCTGCCGGATACCACACGGCGAACACGGCCACATATACATAGTACGATTATGGTCACATAGACTAGTAGGTATATCATGAACTCATTATGAATTCACAATCCGTGAATACAAAAACAAATACAATAGGAGGCTGTGGCTGCAACAATGCATGCATTCATCCAACCATACATTTTATTGTTCCCATTTCTTTCGCCACATATTCACAGACTCATTCAATTAATTTATTCATTAAAGCGTTTAGAGCTCTTAAAGCTTTCAGAATGTGGCTTGAGGGCTTGTGTAATTACTTATAAAAGCTTTTGTCTCTATAATAACATTGTATTGATTATGAAGAAATGTGTTTATTTCATGTTTTCGAGCGGAGAAGTTATTAAAGGCTCATGTTAAATATTTTCAGTTAATTAAGTACTTGGGTTACTAACTTCGTGGCGGCGCAATTTCTCATGTAAAGCTTTGATACCCAGAATCTGCGAACACCGAAGCACGCGTTTCAAAAGTTACTCAAGTTTTTGAAATTGCGACATTGTGAAATTGATATTAATCAGGTATTACTAAGAAGAAGGTTTATTGCTGTTAGGAAAAAAGTAATGATATTTTTAATACAGCTGCTCAAAAAGTGGTGTATTGCAGGGACGTATAGCGTTCAGGATGTGGGCTATTACATACTAGTGCTTTTTTTTTACCTTTCCCGAACTCGTGCGTTCTCTTTCCCAACTGTCAAAATAATGTCTATTAAAAAGAAAAACCAACCATGAAGTTTTTACTAAAGAGTTTTTGTGATTCAAACAAATACGTATATTTCTAAAAAGAAGCTACTAATTTATTTCAATATCAGATTTAATGATTTAATTGAATGAGTTAGGTTAGGTTTCATTTCATTTCATCTCATTAAATTTCATTTTCATTTCATATCAATAAAAAAAATCTACTGAAGACTAAGCTGTATGGATAGTTCCCTTTGCCTACCAAAATGGGTGAAGAAAAAAAAAACTCTGCTTAAATTCTACGGTTGGCGCCATTTTCTTAGTTAGTTGAGTTTATTCTGTTTTTATTATTTTATTAAATTGCTTAATTTTTTCGCAACTGTATTAAAAATAGTCATTCAGTACACCTGCGGAACCGTCATTGCAACTTGTTCCGACTGTCAACCCTCGCCTTCGGCTGCGCCTCGGCTCGGGTAGACATTTGTCGGAACTCTTTGCAATGACAGCCTTTCCGCACTTGTAATGAAATATACTATAGCAGCACAGCAACCAATCGTTTAGCCACTGCGCCAACCGTGCTGTCAATCTTTTCCATATCCATTTTAATATCGCCATGTAATATTTAGAACACGAGTCTACAACATGTCAAGTCAACTGTAACAAGATTGATCTGTAGGTTTTTCTCCATAGGAAGTTATAATTTCCGTCGGGTTCCGCGAAAATGTCATTTTGCGAACCCTGCGTGTATTTCGTACAACAAAGTAGCTGAAAACAGGGTTTTAAAGTACAACATTTGGTTGTAAATTTTATCTCGAAAAGTCTGTTGTAAGAGGATGCAATGGAGCGTTTTATGAAGTAGGTAGTAATATGTACAGTAGTGTAACGAAATAAACTATTTTGTAGGATTAAATTATATTTTAATTATCTATATTCCAAAATAGAAGTACCTACGTACATGTAGAAGAAATCGGAGATCAAAAAAGGGTTATATCATAGGTAGATTAGTACAAAAACTCTTATAAAAGGTAATAGGCACATCCCCGTCCCAAATACCATGTATCATCATTATCATGCTATCCGGACGTACCGGTAAACGTTCATTGTTGAACACTCACCGGCCTTTTCCGAGATTCCCTTGAGAGATGACTTCGCAACTGCAAGCAACGGTTCTTCGTGACCCTTTTCAGGATATATGAAGGTTCTTAAAATAAAGAGTTTATGCTACCATTACTCAAGAAAAAAACTTTTGTGTGAGTTTATGGGTACAGTGATCCATGGGACTATAAAACTTTTTTATGTAGGGCAACTAGACTATCATACAAATCATTCTATCATAATATTGTCTATGGCCAAAACGTCGGAAACGAATGATTGATTTGTAGAATTGTTTCTGTAATACTTTTTAGCAGACAGTCGTATTTCATCGTGCTACGTCAACTTGGGGTTGACCAGTCCACTGCTAAGCTGCGGACGGCTGCCATGATTTATATGACATGGTGAATTATTAATATAAAATATTGCTGCAATCTGTCGATACGTCTAACTGACTTAGCTTTTTCTTTTTTTAATGCACAACATATTTTCTGAACTAAAAAATACTGGAAATGTGGAGTATTTTTTAATTCTCGGTGCATTTTTCCGAATGTGTATTGAAAATCTAGGAATGAGTAACTCGACCGACGAACCAAGTATTTATTATGTCTTAATTATTTTTAATAGCAATTTTTTTTTGAGTTCTCCTGGCACTGTTACTGATGTCCAAGGCGTAAGACAACTAGCTCAAATTAGCTTTTCCGTAATAAAATGTAACTGTCTAGTCTAGGTACAAATGGAATACTAAATATATGTTTCTATGTGTCTGTATGATAGAACTTTTTTATACAGTCTAAAACCACACATGACATACCTTTTTTTTTTTTTTCTCGATGTGGAAATCCTCAATGGATGTCCTCCTCCTCCGCCCTGGGGAGAGCGGAGGGGTCTGTCAGACTCGTAAAAAAAAAAACAATAAATACCATTCGACACATAACATACTTAGCATAACATAACGCCAGTAATCTTCGAAGGGTTAGGCAGAAGTGTATCTAATAGTACACCCATATTTCACCAATTATGTTAAAGTCCCATGTAATAGGGGGCGAGCCTATTACCATAAACCGGGCACAAGTTCAGACTTCGTGGCCGCTACTGACAAATTCCTGATGGAAAACTCAATAACAATTTGCCCGACCCGGGAATCTAACCCAGGACTTCAGCAGGTATTTTAAAAACATTCGCATAAACTCCACTTTTTAACGCTTGGTTTTAATTCTAAAGAATGAAAAGCGGAAAGCATTTTTAATGCATTCGCAGCATGTGAAATAACAGCCAGCGAAATACTTTTTAGTGTCTCAAGTATTTCCCTCTTGAGGAACATGTTAGTCCTTTTTAAAGTTTAACGTCACTTGAAGTAGTAAAAGCTGTGAAATAAACTCTTTTATATAAAACGATGTGGATTTTTAGAGTTCCGTATATCAAAAAGAAAAATCTGGAACCCTTATAGGATCAGTTTGTTGTCCGTCTGTCTGTCAAGACCCTTTATCTCGGGAACACGTAGAGGTATTGAGTTGAAATAAAAACCATGTACTCATGCCATACCATATACTCTCTCAAAATCAAACTACAAGCCGTTTATGCCCCAAAGGAATCAGGAATCTCGCAAGGGAATCATAATTTACAAGGGGCTTCCCGTTGACCTAGAATCATGAAATTTAGTAAGAAGCAATGTCTTACAGCACATGTAAAGGGAAAAATCTGAAAACCGTAAATATGTTGTTTAATAACAAAATACCTACAAGTTTATACGGAACCCTCGGTGCGCGAGTCCAACTTGAATTTGGCTTTTTCTTATAAAAATGTTACGTATTCGTTTTTGTGGCGTCTCGTTTAGGCGTAAATATCAAATTATGTAGTTGCGAATTCGTGATTCATGAGAAAAAATCCATCACGTACCGCTTAAGCCTCGATTTATTTTATTGTGTGCGAATGAAATGTCGTTGTATTTATTATATTTGCACTGCTCGAGTTGGAATCCTATAAATAGTAAAGCTGGATAGAGCTTCAAGTATGGATTCTGACATGCTTCTTCTGTTCACTCTTCTTTTTACTTTTGTTCGCACTATCACGCCAAATATTTCCGACATTTTCCCTCAGGCATTGGTACTTTGTCACGGTTACTATTCTAGGTTTCTTTAGGTAGTTTATTACTTTAATATTCCTGTATAACCTCTTTAATTATTGAACAGGATTATTATTATAAAGGAACGAATATCGCGTGTTTAATCTCCTTAGATGTTTACTGAAATATCTTTGAAGTGTTTAATTTAGTTAAAGTGTTTAGTTTAAAATTAGTTTATTTATTACTCATTAAACGTCTGGCATAGGAGAGCGGGCTCGTGGCTAAATAATAACAGCCGTTCAGGTCGATCGTTAGGTTAAGCCGTGCTTGCCTAGGTTGGTCTGTGGATGGGTGACCACCCATTACATGCCGAGTTTCCTCCGTGCCTCGGAAAGCATGTTAAGCCGTTGGTCCCGGCTGTCATCTGTAGATCTTTGACAGTCGTTACAGGTAGTCAGTGGCCCAAAAAGTGTGACAACCAGTCTTACCAAGGGTTATCGTGTTACCCAGTATTAACTGGGTTGTGAAGGTCAGATAGGCAGTCGCTCCACGTAAAATACTGGTGTTCAGCTGAATCCGGTTAGACTGGAAGCTGACCCCAACATAATTGGGAAAAGGCTAGGCAGATGATGATGAAACGTCTAGAATAATATTCTAAAAGATTTTTGTCCAAAGTTGGCACCTGGTAGACATGAAACTAAATAAAATGAGTATTTACTTAAGTAGAAGATTTTACCTAAAGAAAAGGTCACTCTTTTCTATTTTAATCTCAGGCAAGCGTTTGACGACAGCCTCCTAATTATGCAAATAAATATCATAACTCAATTATGAAAATTCTCGTAATTTTTCAATTTAAACCTAGCTTTATTTCGTTTTTAACAACGCTTTAAAAGCTTGGGGCATTTTTACTGAAGCTGAACGTTTAACATTTTGACTGACTACTAGTCGATGGACAGAGCGATGTAAGAGAAATTCGACGAAACAGGCCTTTTGTTAGATTCGACCTAATTTATTAAGTAAATCTGATTTTAGGTATATTTATTGTTGATACAAAAGTGCGGTCTTGTCATTATAGGTAATGGATCTGATTTGGGATATTTCGGATTTCGGATTCCTTCCAAAGTTGATTATTTACTCGTACACCAATATTCGGAAACCTACATTTTCGCCTACATTCGCTCTTGCATTTGAAGGGAATAGAAACGAGAAAGACAAAGATAGTATAAACTCTGTCCTCTCCAGAACAGTTAAATGGCATTTGTATGAGATTGAACTGCCTTTCCTGAAGCTACACATTCATAATAAAAAAAGCCTCATATCCGACGCAATCCTTCAGTTATGACGAATATTACGACATTATTGTTGTCAGAACATTTTGACGCGGTTGCATGACAAACTATCACAGAGAACAGACAGTCTTGTCAAAGTTATTTGACGTTTTAAATAAACCTTATGCTAACGAGAATAAAGTTCATTGTACTGCAAACTCAGAGGTAAAATAATAATAGTCTGTAGTCAGACAAACTATTTGAACATGTAAATGTTACTGGCCATTGTTGTCTGCTTCAACTAGTTTTTTCTTTTCTTTTTTTTTTCATTGTTCTTTTTTGTTCCATTCAGAATGAGCATTATTTCTTGTCTAATTTAATTAGTGGTTTTTAAATTAAAATGTTAAAAAAGGAAATAATAAAATAAAAAAACAATGACAAAAGGGTCATTTGAACACTGTCTTTCACCTTACATAATAAAATAAAAAAATTACATAAATACATCACGGTTCACGGTATGTGGGATTCTCCGACTCCTACGATTGTTGAAACTGTGTTGCAGAAGAAAATTATGCATTTGTTTTTTTATCAGAGAAAAATTAAACATATGAAAACATCTACTTTGAATAAAGAAAAAACTAAAATAACACAAAACAATACTTATTTCATTTTTCATTCCCTTTTTCCTTCGTCCACCATTCAGGATGTAAATATTCAGCGCAAAAGGGTGTTTACCGGTTCTGTCACTACAGTTGAAGATTATGTGAAATTACAAAATTCAGAACACGTCTTGAAATGCAAAGGGCGTTCAGAGGATATTTTGAGCTTAGCCCTTCGGCTACAGTGTAGGCCTCCGGTGTTACTTGGTGCGCGCGCCGGCTTGTAACCATTTAATCTGAAAACATATGGGGCTCATAATTGTAAAACGGTCTACCTTCTTGCGAATCTTGAATTTCAAACCGTTTTGTACAAACAGAACTTTTGAAAGATTAATCTTGCTTGGATCAGAATGAGGTCATTTCTTGGTAGGTATTGCATTTTCTATACTACTCGTATAATATTAACAAGAGTTTTCTTTGTAAGTATAGATTTAGGGGTTAGGTAATCTTCGGAATTACTGATCCGATTTCGATCTTTTTTTCACTAATCGGAAACTACATTATCCCCAAATGTAATAGACCATTTTTAAAATAATAAATGAATGATGAATCAATGAATAAATTCACTGCCGGATTACCCTAGAAGCAGAAGTAGCAAATGCTACGGGCCCCGCGCAGACGAGCGCCTCGCGTATTCACACACGCCCACCGCCTCTGGGGGTTCATCATCCTTCTCTTGCCCTTATCCCCGAAATCTCGAACAACTATAGAGAAACCAACCTATCCCACGCGAAATACTACAATTTTTGAACTCGCTTCGCTCGCTAGTACCTACATCCTATACTTAGGTACTCAATTCGGGTTTAGATACGCAGGGCCACGCGCAAAATCTCGAAAGCTATAGAGAAACCAACCTATCCCAGGCGAAATACTATAAATTTCGAGCTCGCTTCGCTCGCCAATACATCATATACATAATTTCTTAATCTAAATATATAAAAGAAGAAACTGACTGACTGACTGACTGACTGACTCATCTATCAACGCACAGCCCAAACCGCTGGGTCTACAGTTTCCAAATTTGGCAAGTAGGTTCCTTGTGTAGTCTAAGGGTGCACTAAGAAAGGATTTTTCAAAATTCACCCCCTAAGGGGGTTAAACGGGGCTCCAAAGTTTGTATGGGGAAACAAGATTAGTTAGACTATTTTATTCGAAACTTCACAGTAGTGCTTCTTTTGATAAATGAGTAGAAACGGGTTTCGGGGTTTTTCAGAATTCAACCCCTAAGAGGGGGAAATGGGGTGACAAAGTCTAAAAATCAATGCACAGCCTAAACCGCTGAGTCTAGAGATCCCAAATTTGGCACATATGTTCCTAAAGTGGTCTAAGGGTACACTAAGAAAGGGTTTTTCAAAAGTCACCCCCTCAGGGGGTGAAACGGGGCTCTAAAGTTTGTATGGGGAAACAAGATTAATTAGACTATTTTATTAAAAACTTCACGGGAGTACTCCTATTGATAAATGAGTAGAAATGCGTTTCAGGTTCTTTCAGAATTCAACCCCTAAGAGGGGGAAATTGGGTGACAAAGTCTAAAAATCAATGCACAGCCCAAACCGCAGAGTGTAGAGATTCCAAATTTGGCACATACGTTCCTTATGAGATTAAGGGGTGCAATCAGAAAGGATTTTTCAAAATGTACCTCCCCCCCTAAGGGGATGAAATGGGAGTCAAAATTTTATATGGGTAAACAAGATTAGGTAAGACTGTTTTATTCGAAACTTCACAGGAGTGCTTCTTTTGATAAATGAGTAGAAACGGGTTTCGGGGTTTTTCAGAATTCAACCCCTAAGAGGGGGAAATGGGGTGACAAAGTCTAAAAATCAATGCACAGCCTAAACCGCTGAGTCTAGAGATCCCAAATTTGGCACATATGTTCCTAAAGTGGTCTAAGGGTACACTAAGAAAGGGTTTTTCAAAAGTCACCCCCTCAGGGGGTGAAACGGGGCTCTAAAGTTTGTATGGGGAAACAAGATTAATTAGACTATTTTATTAAAAACTTCACGGGAGTACTCCTATTGATAAATGAGTAGAAATGCGTTTCAGGTTCTTTCAGAATTCAACCCCTAAGAGGGGGAAATTGGGTGACAAAGTCTAAAAATCAATGCACAGCCCAAACCGCAGAGTGTAGAGATTCCAAATTTGGCACATACGTTCCTTATGAGATTAAGGGGTGCAATCAGAAAGGATTTTTCAAAATGTACCTCCCCCCCTAAGGGGATGAAATGGGAGTCAAAATTTTATATGGGTAAACAAGATTAGGTAAGACTGTTTTATTCGAAACTTCACAGGAGTACTCTTATCGATAAATGAGTTAACATTTGTGTTTCAGGTTTTTTCAGAATTCAACCCCTAAAGGGAGAAATGGGGTAACAAAGTCTGAAAATCAACATCGGTACTGTTTGTATGGTGTATCGGGTCGGGTGTATTACAAAAACAACGATTTTAAGATTTAATATGGCGGACCTAAAATGCCTTCATTCCCTGTTGGGGTGCGATGGGGTTGAAATGTCTAAAAATCAATATGGGTGTCGATACCGAGATTATGAGGGGTGCAGATTACGAAAATGACATTTATTTTGAGATCTAGAAGATGGCGGATTCGACTTCTATACAGGATTATTGTTGATTTATTGTGATGATTGTGATAACGATGATGGTGATTGTGATAATGATGATGATTGTGATTACGATGAAAATGATTGTGATTACGATGATGATGATTGTGATAACGATGATGATGATTGTGACAACGATGATGATGATTGTGATAACGATGATGATGATTGTGAAACTGTTGATGATGATTGTGATAACAGTGATGGTGATTGTGATGGTGATTGTGATGGTGATAGTGATAGTGATAGTGATAGTGATGGTGATAGCGATAGTGATGGTGATTGTGATAAAGAGGATGGTGATTGTGATTGTTATGGTGATGGTGATGGTGATTGTGATAGTGACGGTGATTGTGATGGTGATAGCGATAGTGATGGTTATTGTAATGGTGATAGTGATAGTGATTGTGATAGTGATGGTGATAGCGATAGTGATGGTTATTGTAATGGTGATAGTGATAGTGATTGTGATAGTGATGGTGATTGTGATGGTTGTAATTACGATGATAATGATTGTGATAATGATGATAGTGCTAACGATGATGGTGATTGTGATGGTGATAGTGATGGTGATAGCGATGGTGATGGTGATTGTGATAGTGATGGTGAATGTGATGGTGATTGTGATTATGATGATAATGATTGTGATTACCGTGATAATGAGTGTGATAACGATGATGGTGATTGTGATGATGATGATTGTGATTACGATGATAATCATAATGATTACGATGATTAAGATTATGATAACGAAAATGGTGATTGTGATGGTGATTGTGATAGTGGCGGTGATTGTGATGGTGATAGCGATTGTGATGGTGTTTGTGATGGTTATTGTGATAGTGGCGGTGATTGTGATGGTGATAGCGATGGTGATGGTTATTGTGATGGTGATAGTGATTGTTACTTTGATAGTGATGGTGATTGTGATAGTGATTGTGATTGTGATACCGAGGATGGAGATTGTGATGATGATGATTGTGATTACGATGATAATGGTTGCGATTACGATGATAATGATGATGGTGACAGTGATGGTGATTGTGATGGTGATTGTGATCGTGATGGTGATAATGATGGTGATTGTGATAGTGGTGATTATGAAATTAGGCACATAGATAGTTCATAACCTGGATTAACACGTAGGACACTATTTAAAGTATTTATCCCTTTAATATGATCCAGTGGGACAGTTACCGAACTTTACGCGGGCGAAGCCGCGGGCAACAGCTAGTTCAATATGAGTAGACAGATTTACTCCACTTTTCATTCTTTTTATAAACAAGCAAACAGAAACTAATTCATCCGAGGAGAGTTGTAAAAATTTTGAGCTCGCTTCGCTCGCTCGTGCATTCTCCTCTTTCCAGAATCTTCTATGCATTAGTCGACAAAGTATCTGCATAACTCCTATTTCATTATGAATGGTCAGAAGAAAATATGACCTACCCAGAGATTTTTTGTTATAAATTGTTATAATTCGTTATATTTTTGTATTAATAGATAAAAGAAAACTCATTAAATTCGAGTTGAATGCTAAAATTTTCGAGCTCGCTCTTCAATCCTACGTTATCTCAATTGGTAAGCTTTTCTCTTTAAGTCGACAATGTTAGTAATAGTAGTATTCCTTGCATAATAGCATAATATTTATTTAATTATTGATTAACCCCCCCATTTGCTTTTTCCATATAGGGTAAGACCCCCCCCCAAATCACGTTCCTGGCTACGGCCCTACCCACCACCTATCCCTACATTAGACAACTGGCTAATGTATAGTTTGTGGTATCAAAAATTTTAATCATAATTACTTTAGCTCCGGGCACACTGCAAATAATTATATTTGTGAACGAAGTTGGCAGAATATTTTTTGGGTTGTACTCTCTGGCAGATCAAGGGCTCCTCGATAGAAATTGCTACGGGCCCCGCGCTTGCTTAATCCGGCACTGAATAAATTCATGGTAAAGCTTGTTTAGCATGCTTGGTATTTGTATCAAAACAGGCGAAATGTACCTACACCTATGGCTTGCCTACCTGTGGCCGGTTTTTCGCAATAAAATAAAATAAATAATATCTTTATTTTCAGACCATAGATCCATAATAAAAACACGAAACAAAAATAAAACAAACAAAATAAATAAAGGGCGTGGTGATCCTTTTTATTACCTAAAACAAAACATAATACCTACTCGATCTTCAAAAGCATGTTTGCCGCGATATTAATATAATATCTATATTCTCATCGATTTAGTTCCCTACAATAATAGGCATATGTTTCCGGTTCACATCTCGTCCATCCCGTCATACGATACGTTGTATTGACACAATGATATATTTCATCGTCACGAGGTCATGCGTCAGCATTTTTCAGGAAGGTTTCCGACCTTTTTGTATCTAAGCGAGTTGTAAATAGAACATACCTACTAACTACATTTATAAAGATAGATTCAGTCTGTACTTGTAGCTTATTATCGTCTGCCTAGCCTTTTCTTAACTATGTTGGGGTCGGCTTCCAGTCTAACCGGACGCGAATACCAGTATTTTACATGGAGCGACTGCCTGTCTGACTTCCACAACCCAGTTGTTACTGGGTAATACGATACCCCTTGGTAAGACTGGCTGTCAGACTTTCGGGCCACTGTAACAACTGTCAAAGATTTACAAATGACAGCCGGGACCAACGGCTTAAAGTGCTTTCCGAGGCTCGGAGGAAATTCGATAATGGGTGGTCACCCATCCACAGGCCAACCTAGACAAGCGCGGCTTAAACTGAAGATTGATCCGGGCGGCTGTTATTATCAGGTATCGAAGTAAAAAGTAATATAACATAAATAAGTACAGGACTAGGTAAGCAAAAAAAAAAAACTTAAAATCATTGTCTGAGTATATCTTTTACCGATAAATAGCTCTATAGTCAGAAAAGATAATTTATGTAGAACATTACTCATTTATCCAAAAAAAAAACGTTTAAGGAAAATACCTTAAATGTTTCACACGATTTCCCATAATCTCTCGTGACATTCTACAACAGTAATTCTGGTTAAACTTGGATTGCTTTTTAAAAGTTCAGGGAAACAAATAAGTACTTCCAAGTTCCCGGCAATTGTTTTTGTAAAGTATTATATTCAGCCATGTTCTTTGTATTGGGAATCAGAAACAATTTCAAGGGAATATCGAATTACTAAGTTTGAAATTACATAAGGATAAAGTTCATTTTCCTGTTGATAAGGTATCTCAAGTTCTGATTGATGTGATGTTCATATTTCAAGGAAATCACCTATGTTGTGCCAATATTGTTTGGCATAAAAACAGAATACAATTACTGTAACATAACTGCTGCCGTTGCCATCACGACTGTTATCCCCGAAGAGTTAGGCAGAAGTGTACCTAATAGTACATCCACATTTCGCCATTTATGTTTAAGTCCTATGTAATAGGGGGTGAGCCTATTGCCCTTAACCGGGCACCAATCCAGACTCCGTTGCTGCTTCTGAGAAACTTCTACTGGAAAAACCCAATAACACTTTGCCCAACCTGGGAATTGAACCTAGGACCTCATGCTCAATAGTTGCGCTTGCGACCATTAGACCAACGAGGCAGTATAATTACAGTATTCTGTTTTTAATTAGTATACGTGAAGGAAAAACTGTGTAGTATTGTTAAATTTGGGATAGTAAAGATCACATATTATGGACGTGCGAAAAAAAACCCACTTCAAAAAACGAAACACAAAAAGTGAAAAATAACTTTAGCTTCAGAAGTCGGTGACCTTTGTATGATCGATTCCTTTTTTTTGTCATCGACTTCTGAAGTCTTATTTTTCACTTTTTTGTGTTTTGTTTTTTGAAGACGGTTTTTTTACAAAAAAGTTTTATATTTTTCCATTTTTAGTTTTTCCCAAACAAATATTTGTATAGGCTTAGCCCCAATAAATGGAACTTAATATACCTAACTGTTGAAATCTGGGTGTATTGTACACATCTGCGTACCCCTTCAGAGCATACAGGCGTGATGTTACGTCATAATGTTGTATAAACAATAAACATCCAAGCGATTGCAGCAATCACGGCAGATTTGCCGTCTATTTTTGAAGAGTTCCATTGTATATCTCCAAAGATCAGCATCAGATCTACATCATTTAAATGGGACCTTTCTAGGAGCATACTTACAATTTAAAATAAAAAAGAATCATCAAAATATGTTCATAAACCACGAAGTTAACCACGAACAAACATAAAAAAATCCTCCTTTTTTTTTGAAGTCGGTTAAAAAAATTGAAGAAAAGCTTAATGAATTATGGCGAATTGACCCCTGGGTGACCACTAGCGATTACTAATTAATTTTGTGGTCAGCTACCGATTCCATAATATTTAATATGTCAGTACGTATCATTAAGTACTGACTTAGATACGCCATAATTATTATTTATCGATTGTAATAAATTTGCAAAGGTCCTTTGGTAGCTCCGTATTCATCTCTTTCTAAATATCATCTGATTCTTCAGACATGGTACTCACATGCGATAGGAATCGATACTATACATACAATTATTTGAATTATGTTTGTTCATCTTTTTGTTTATTTTATTTTATAATCATTTATTGATTTAGATAGATTGATATTATTATAATGTAAATACACACATCAACACGGTCTAGGAATATTTCATACTCAATTAAATAACTCGAAAAGTACTGGCCGCATTGGAATCTTTTATACACCGATTTGTTTGTAATTTATCTCAGACTAATTCCAAATTCAAATTTTTGAAAATTATTTTGTTTCGGTGGCATAAAAATGTCTTGATGTATAGGAGAGGGAATTTTCATTTGTACGAAATTTAGAAAACAATACGAATTACGTTTAGTTACAGTTTTTTTTCATTTTTAAACGAAAGATAAAGTTAAAATTGAGGTATTGTAGCCATGCAACGCCGACATTTGACGAGGGCGGAGATGTTACGAGCTGTGGGAATGCTGGAAGCTGGATCTGTTCAGCGTAATGTTGCTGAGGCCATAGGGACCCATCAAAATGTAATTTAAAGATTGTGGACACGCTATCGTGCCACAGGTGAAGTAGCGGAGAGGCGCCGGGGGCCAAGTCGCATCACTACCCCCAGACAAGACCGATTTTTGCAAATTACTGCGCGAGCACAACCAAATGCAACGGCGACTCAATTGGTCCAAAGGCTGCGAGTGGAACACCAAGTGCTTGTGAGTGACCAAACTGTAAGAAGGCGACTGCATGAAAGCAATCTACGCTCTCGTAGACCACTCCGGGTCCCACCTTTACGGAGAGGCAATCGTGGACGACGATTAGAATGGGTTCAGAACCACGTGGACTGGGGCCGTGACCAATGGTCCAATGTGCTGTTCACGGATGAATCCAGGTTCGGCTTCCATCCAGATTCACGAAGGACGCGTGTTTGGCGAGTTCCTGGACGATGGAGCCGTCTCCAGAACCCTCAGGAAGTTCACCCATACCAAGGAGGAACAATTATGGTTTGGGCAGGAATTCGTCTTGGAGGACGGACGGATCTCGTTTGGGTGCGGGGCAATATGACGGCAGAACGATACGTCCAACAGGTGCTGGGGCCCGTAATCTTGCCCCACAGAACACAAATGGGGCAAGATTTCCTGCTCATGCACGACAATGCCCGGGCACACACGGCGAGAACGGTAGCAACTTGGTTACATACACATAATGTTAGGGCCTTAGACTGGCCTGCTCAATCGCCAGATCTAAATCCCATTGAGCATGCGTGGGATATGCTGCAAAGAAGAGCTCTGAAGGAAGTTCCCGAAAATCTGGCTACAGAAGATCAACTTTTTGCGCACCTCAGAAGAACATGGGACAATATTCCGCAGCAAGACATTGACAACCTTGTTCTGAGCATGCCGAATCGTTGCCGATGTGTTATGAACATCATGGGCGCTTTCTCAGACTACTAACTTCAAGTTTATAAACACAAATTAAATGATTTTTCTATTTTTTTCAGTTTTTACTCACAAATTAAAAGTTCATTCATATACGGTTTCCGTCTATGCTTCATTTTTTTTCCATAAAATCCTGAAATTTTAATCTATACCTCCATTATTAAAAATGGTAGAATATTAAATAACGTATCTTTTAATATACTTATAATACTTATAATATATTTATACATGTCATATAAATAATTAACACATTGATAGTAATTCGCTTTTTTAAAAATATCCCTAGACCGTGTTGATGTGTATATATACCTGTATTTATATATTTATATTTTTAATTAATAATTTTCAAAATTAACTGTCACTTGTGTCTTGTTGTGCTGTGTCACGCTGAAGAGTCAGTTACTCAACCTGCCTTTACTGTCTGTATTGGGCCACCAAGATACAGGCTGCGCCTAGTTTGGGGCCCACGGTTTCGTCTTTGTAGTTTTTAACTCCTTTATGCTCATTGTTTTTGTTTTCTTGTTTGTATAATTTGTAACTTGTGTGTGTCAATAAATTGATTTATTATTTATTAGCCTATATCTTATTACGAGGTATTAGAAGCTGAGAAAAAATACGAAATAAAAATAAAATTGATTGATTGAATAAATCAATCATGCTGATCAAATTAACTAAACAAAAAATATACGCGGTCTTTCTTAACAGTCTCTGTCATTTATAATTTTAACATATTCCATGTCATCCGTATATCTTTAGCATATCTTCTGACACACTTACACTTTTGCATCAATCTCGTTCACACAGTTACGAGAATGCATCCAACGACATTACATTCTTAAAAATATTCAATTACCTTGTTACAGGAAGAAAAAGACCAGCTCCTAACAACGAACTGCTGGATCACACAGATCTGGACAGACCACCACCTGAGGTGGAACACCAGCGACTTTGACGGCATCGGCGTCATCAGAATACCGTATGAGAGGGTCTGGAGACCTGACATCATACTCTATAACAAGTAAGAGTTATTTCCATCGTAAGGTTATGCCTGTATTCCCCATATGGTATGGAAGATGTATACCGTCAGTTGTATTTAAGTTCCATGTAATAGGGGAAGGCCTATTGCCACAAACCAGGCACAAATCTAGACTCCGTGGCTGTTACTAAGAAAAACCAGATGGAAAAACCCATTTTGTGTGACCTGGTAATCGAACCTATAGGACTTCAAGCTCAGCAATACCGTTAGCTAACAACGAGACAGAAGGAGATAAGAATAATTTTATTAGTTTATTTAATTCCAAAATCAAAATTGTTAACCCTAATGGGTTGGTAAAGTTTTAATTAGGATATTAATTCTGTTTCAACAAAGTTAGACTGGAATGAAAAGTGTTACCCGGTTCTAAAATTTAATTGTGTTACCAATTATTTTTCATTTGATTTAGTGGAGTTTAAGGCGTTATCCTAGTATCGGCTGTAAATTATAATATAGGAATGGGTGGGTTACCCATGTTATCCAGCCAGTTATTTCAATGGCCTTACCAAAAACAGCTTAGCCTCATAAATCGATTGACTAAGGTATTGAATCACAAGTCTTGATTAAATCCTTTTCCAAATAAATTATATTGTGGAAGTTTGCTAAACTTTGTAAATGTTTACTCCATAAATATGATGCTTCAATAAATCTATACTATCTACTGTTTCAAACTTCAATAGGTAAGCTACTAAATAGCTTGTCGTGTATTAAGATAATATGCTTTGTTGTTACACTGTATGTATTAGCATACGTAATGGATTCTAGATCAATATTTCCTCAATTATATAAATTAACATAATCTTATTCCATTAAATATTAAGGTATATTCGCTTCCCTTTGAGTTTGTTTGAATTAAATTACAAAATTTTGTACAAAAGTTGTACTACACAAAATACGGAACTAAAAATAAACAAGTCTTTACCCGTTATAAACAAGCAACTACTTCATCTTAGTCACTTTAAAGAATTTATTCTAAGGATTTTGTATTTGGTACAAATTTATCCAACACCCAAGTTCAACGACTACTACTGCTAAACTAATAAATTTATCTTAACCGCTATAGTTTTCCTTCAAAGTTCATGAAATGCAATATCACCATGTTTTTTTCTAGATTTTTCAAGCAAGTTTAGCTTTTAGAGGGGGGGTCGGGTGACCCCCCCTCTAAAAGCTATTTTACGAAATATTAAACTTTAAAGTGCATATTTTTGTTCCAGTAGGGTTACTGGAACAAAAATATGCACTTTAAAGTTTAATATTTCGTAAAATTGGAGCATTAAATTGAAAAATAGTAATAGCAACCCATAAGTCATATTAAAAGACCTATTCAGCGATACCCCACACGATGGGATAGAGAAAAAATTCATCCCCACTTCACATGTAAGTGGAGTGGAGCTACACTAAAAAAATATATTTTTAAAATTTTTATTTCATCGTTTTGTCGGCGTAATTGATATACACACTTACACCCTTACAAAATTATAGCTTTCTAGTACTAACCGTCTCTTAGCAAAACTTCGGACAGACAGACGGACGGACATGACGAAACTATAAGGGTTCCTTGTTAGGACTACGGAACCCTAAAAAACGAACTGCAATCAGTTATTATTACTACTTTCTATTAACGTTGGTACAAAATTACAAAGGGAGGAAAAGAAAAATGTCGTCACTAATGACGCGAAAAAAATTAAGTGTTTCTTTGAGCGTTCTGCAAATCGCGGATCATTACGTATCAGGGCTTAACAGCTCGCTGCGCTGTCCCGACTCCTGGCGCGGCGACACCGACGGCGAGTTTGCGATTAATTGAACATATTTATAAAATTAATGGCACCTCCCACGCCTTGGACTCACGGATAATATTTTATTGTGTACAGTCAAAGGCCATAAGTCCAATAGCGTCTCAATGTTCATAACCGCCCGCACTGACGGTTCTGCACATATCATTGAGTGTGTGATGTTTCAACGCTGTGTGCGCTAATGTCATACTATAACTACGAGAAGACGATGTTAGATGCATGTAGTCGGCATTTAGTAAAGACTATAATATTAATCGTTTTCTTCTTATTTAATCATTAGCGTCTGCGCCGAGCTGATACAAAAGAAGTGCTATAATTCATTAATGATTTTTTCATACGTAACAGCTTACACCGATAGGTATAATCTAACGGCCGTTACCTATAACTTACTTACGTATAAGCAAAGAGGCAAAGAGGCAAAGAGTATAGTAATATATATGGGGAAAGGGGTAGTTTATAAAGCATGACACTCGGCCAAGAGAGGGCTGTTCGTTGAAAGAAATTGTGGCGTTAAGACTAATAGTCGAATCTATGTCCGATAGCCGAAAAGTGTTATAATGATTGTATTTTGTATAAAGTGTGAAGTAATATAAGGAATATACTAAAGAGTTGATTGGAGTTACAGTGGTTTAATTACACTACCGAAACCGGCTAGTTAGTTATTGAAAATGGCCGTTAAACAAATATCCATTAGGTACTCAAATTTATAAAAATTATGTACAGACTACAACTAAAACTATATATAATTTTAAAAGAAGACTAAAAGACTACTATTAATGTTGAAAATGTGATATAGTGAGTGATGTCAAAATTGCTACTGGAATTCTGATCGCGACCGTACTTATTTGATTTCCTAAGCAAAACTTGGTGATTATGCCTATGGGGTTTTAATATTGCTACCTAACCCACGTTTTCCTTAAAAAAGGAAATGAACTACAGCAAATTTATCTCTGTTCATTAGGGGTCGAAATTAGATTATTTTCGGGTTTGTTTTTCAAAGTTAAATGTATAAATGCTGTGACCCGCGGTTTCACCCGTTACTCAGGTTCTGTAGTTCAAGAGATTAGCGAGTTCAAGTAACAAAACTGTTCAGTTTCATTTAATTTGTATTATTCAAAAATAATCAATCCATTCCAAAACAAGAAATTTTTGAAAACGAGTTCTATACGAGCAGCTGGCCAAATATAGCGGTGCACTGCGAAACATAAATGTGATTGACAGTTAAGGACCAAATAACAACCCTATAGTTAGTATATACATAGTTGAATATTGAGTGTAGCAACTGTTGGATGAGGCTTACTTGTGATTGACAAGGGTTTAGCAGTTGACTGTCGCTTTCAGGATGATAAACGATGATGATGATTTTGCATTCAAAACAAGTACAGGATTATACTGAGAAAATGGACATTTTAGGCCTTCCTGGTCCATTATAACAACGTAGATGATAATTATCATTCATCATCATCATCATCATCATTTCAGCCGAAAGACGTCCACTGCTGGACATAGGCCTCCCCCAAGTGTCGCCACATTGACCGGTCCCGTGCGACTCGCATCCAGCGGATTCCCGCAACCTTCACCAGGTCATCGGTCCACCTAGTGGGAGGCCTTCCAACGCAACGTCTTCCGGTACGCGGTCGCCACTCCAGAACTTTTCGGCCCCATCGGCCATCCGTTCTGCGAGCAATGTGCCCTGCCCACTGCCACTTAAGTTTGGCAATTCTTCGGGCTACGTCGGTGACCCTGGTTCTCTTGCGGATGTCTTCATTTCTGATTCGATCACGCAAGGAAACTCCGAGCATAGCCCTCTCCATATATCATTGATGATAGATAATGATGAGATGATATATTGATGATGATAATTATCATCAACTTCGCCTTTTCTAAGAATGGAGAAAATATTTTCTTTTTTTATATGGTAATTTTGTTACTTATTTTATGATCAGCTTCCTTACTGGAAAATTTAATAGTTTGGATTAAAGATGTAGAGGGTCTTTTATGGGGTTAGAGGAGATGTTTGCAGTCCTTTCTAAACAAACTGATGGATGTTATAGTTACTTACTGAGGCCGAATCCTATAACTTATTTGAAGGCGAATATTTCAATTTGATGGATATTTTTTTAAAAGGTTCTCACTTCTTAGAATATCATCCCATTATCGTTATTTCATAAGAATAATGTAATAGTAGTGGAAGACCAAAGAAACGATGGATGAACTAAAAGAAGGATGGTATGGCTAGACAGGAGTTGACTGCTGAGATGACGAGTAGTAGAAAAGTATCGATCAAGAAGACATCAATAAAAGAATAAAAATATTTTTTTTCTTTTACTTAGATTTCAAAGCGTGGAACTTCAGCATTATTCTGAACCGAACGTTTCGTCTCGTAGGTAAAGTCTCGTCTAGTGTAGAGTAGTGTGTCTGCTCTTCATTTATTTTACCTACACCGAGATACTAAACATATTTAATTTAATCTAGTCTGTCTCACAGAATTGCCACCAATTTCTCCCAAGAGGTGTAAAACTAAAACAACAAAACATTTACTAGACTTTCTATTAGTATACGTAGGTACACGATTATATTAAATAGCGACGTAAATGGTGCGTATATATTAGCCGCTCCCTCCACTACTAGCTATTAGGTCGTGACGGGACTAAATGCATAATGTAAATATCCGCAATTACCAACACAAAGTGCCAAAACATTTGCAGTTACTGTTTCTTGCCAAATAAGTCTTTGAGAAACGGGGTTTAGTGAAATTGAACTGTCAGCTGAATTTATTAGACGTCAAGGGGTACACCTGAACGTACCTTTCGCTTCGGACCGTTGTTTGCCACAGTGAGATTGATTTCGCCTTGTTCCAAACTATTAGGTTGGGTTGCTGATGTGGAATTATGTATTGTGTGGTTGTTAGTGAATTGATTTATGGCTAAGTTAAGTAAGATGTAATGCCTCTTATTGATGGGATGGTTTATTAAACGTTATAACAATATACATTATAGGGTGGCAAGCTAAAAACCGATTCGTGAAAAAAAACCCATGCAACATTATACAAAGTATTTAGTGTTTTTTTAATGTCTTTAATATACTTTAGCTTTGCAGAATCACCTCCTTGACGGACGCAGATTACTAAATCGTCACCATGTATTACAAAATAGTTCCTCTAACTAAAGAAATAAGTAATTTATTTTAAAATTAAGTTATTTATTTTTAAACGGAGTTATTTATTTTTAAATTGAGTTTTTATTTTTAAATTGAGTTATTTATTTTTCAATTGAGTTATTTATTTTTCAATTGAGTTATTTATTTTTAAATTGAGTTATTTTGTTTTTCATGGAAATCATAACCTCGCAACCTTTTGCGACTTACAAGTGCACCCATATAACTTTTGACAACTAATAGGGATAAGCTAGCGTGTTTTATTGCTCAGTTAATTAGGAATAGTACCTATTAGAGCCTCCTATAATATGATAACTATGTATCTCTGCTACCAAAGCAAGACAAATAACTTTTACAACCATGTCCTAAGTAGGTATATGATTCCCAATGAAACGGTAAACTTTATTATATTTAGTGCAGGCCCGGGTAGTTAAAATCTCGGAATTAGATGATTGATTTAATATAATTCGTGTAAAAGTTCATGATTTCGTTCATGGCGGTTTCAATTTAAAAAGAGAATGCGATACCAAATGGTAAACTTTTTCTTCTTTGCCTAAAAAACATGATATAGTGTTTATAGCAGTAGACGACCATTTTGAGAACTTATAAAGCTCATAAAAATATCTTATTTTTCACCAAAAGAACCTATTTAAATTGTTACCACACAAACGCTAATGTTATTATGATTTAATTATGTAAACTTGACGTTCACCCACAAAATAATTAAAGAAGCCATTTAATTTCCTGTTTCGTAGTAAATGTTAATTTAAATGCTTCTCTACTAAAACAAACCTTATCGCACAATTTATTCGAGCGAACAAAAGTGAATGTATCTACCTAAGGTCTAAGTATATAAATTGAGATTTGAGATCAAGCTTCTTGCCTAGAGACATCAATTGACCCTTTTTGGAAACACTCACGTGTTAATAATGTTTAACAAAACGAAGTTCAAAGCTTTCTAAAGTAGGTTTTTGGTAACATGTATGTAACACACAACTCGTATGTACCTACTCGTAATGTGAATAGACCTGCAACGACTGCACAGTCCCATAAACAAGTATTCAATTCCATTTTTTGTAAGTCTATGCACATAGACTTACAAAAAATGGAATTGAATACTTGTTTATGGGATTTGAATATCGCTGTTGGTTTCTTATATTCTTAAGGATGATTTCCACCAAAGGACTCGCATCGCATCGGATCCGAACGGATTTTACAATCTTTAAACGATATTAAATCGAGTACACAGTATTTAAAAACTACATTACCAAGCCGCATACAGCGCCAGACCGCGGGTGCCTTCCGCGACATGCGATCGTAGCCGAATGTATGCTGCGTCTTTTGTACGGTAGGAATGAAACTATTTGACTAGGCGCAAAAACGGATAGGTACGTTCGCAAGTGACGGTACGGAGGGGATCGTATGCGTCGAGATCCTGACGGACGCGATTGGCTGTCGCCGCATCCGTTCGTATCCTTTCCGATCCGATGCGATGCAATGCGAGCCGTTTTGTGGAAATCATCCTTTACTCCTTTTTATCACTTATTTGGATAAGTATTCAAATAAAAATCCACCTTTTTGCGATATTTGTGTGCAGCATTAATAACTAATTGAAAAGGCCGTTCAAATGTTTTTGTTTCAGAAAAATGTTACAAAAGATATTGTGTAGTCAAGTCATTATCATTAGTTATCATAATTTCGCAATTAACGTAGTCGTTGTAATTAATTTTAGTTTTGTTCTCTAACAAATGCATATTTATTGAATACATGAATTTATTGAAGCCCTGATGAGCTGTCTTGTTATTATTTTGGACTTAAGACTAATAAATAAACTACTAATAAACGAAATTGGAGAAAATTTAATCAAATTCGAATGAAAAAAATTTTGGTATGTTTTGGCAGTCAGTTTAACAAAAAGAGATTATTTATTTAAAAAAAACACAAAACACGTTATTGATAAAGTTAGAATTATACAGCTTTAGTTACTTACCGGTTAGAAAAATCGATCACTGTCCCAAACAAAACAAAGTGGACCCGTTGATTTGATTGAATTATTTTGTTCGAAAAAATTAAATTAAACTTTTTTGTTGTTGTTGTTCTTGCTATGAAACATTTTTTGAATTTCTAACAAATATTAGGGAAATAACTGCCCTGAAATTTTTCAAATCTAAAATTTTTACAAGATTCAGGTTGTTTTCAATTTCCTCCGTAGTTTGCCTTCACCAAGCATCATCTGCCTAGCCGCTTACCAACTAACCAATGTTGGGGTCGGCTTCCAGTCTAACCGGATGCAGCTGAATACTAGTATTTTACGTGGAGCGACTGCCTATCTGTCCTCCACAACCCATTAAGTACTAGGTAATACGATACCCCTTGGCAAGAATGGTTGTTAGACTTTCGGGGCCACTGACTACCTGTAACGACTGACAAAGATCTACAAATGATAGCGGGATCTAACGGCTTAACGTGCTTTCCGAGGCATGGAGGAAACTCGCTAGATAATGGTTGGTGGCCAACTAGGCATGTGCGGCTTAACCTTAAGAACGTGGAACGACCCGACTGGCTGATATTAATAAGCCACATGCTTTCACCAAGCACCCACTCCATATATTTACAAAATTCAGTTGAGTGGTATCTGTTACATAGAATAGTTTTGCAACTTTGTATAGGTACTTTACCTGGTAGATTTACGCTCTGTTCGGTTAAGAACCGTTTGACCTTCCCCTTATACGGTACGACTCAAACCGACCTAATTTGGAGACTGTAGTGGTTAGAGAGAAACTTCTTATAATAATAATTGAGCATCTTTTCCGAGTTGTATTATGCAAATTCAATCATCATTATGCTCCAGGAAGTTACAATTGCTTATAGGTTAAATTAATTTTCGGTAAGATTGTGTATTTTCGTTTTGTTATTTTGTTGGCTGATATAAATTATTCAATTTGTTTATACGAATTAATTTGATTACTCTACTAATTAATTTTGTTACTCGTTTATAGACGCGAGTTACAATCGTAGGCCCCAACACTCATCTAGCGGGTAGCGACGAATATAACGTTATACGTATCGAAGTTATAAAAGAGACTATAGGAAACAAATTCTTACCTAGAAATTAAGATGACCTTGCCAAGTTTAAATGACAAAATTACTCTTCGAGAAAGTAGATTATTCAGAAGAGTGCCTAAATCTGAGCTGAATAATGAAAGCAACTTGAGATTCACATTACTACTACGACTCTTGGATTACTTACCGTTCTGCGTAACAATTTGATCCTCTAACGAATTCACGTACTTCAGTTACTGGTATCGAAAAGCATTTCATTTGTACAAATCTATTTATTCGCTTACTGTTTAAATTACATTTACATAATGACGAAACTATTTTAGGTTTGGTGTTTACCGCGTCATTTATTTTATGACTGAATTTACATATTTCATGCTGTTTCGGGTGTTAAGGAGGGGTACATACATAAATTAACGCTTATGACGCTTAATGGGGTGAGCAGAGCTGTAAATAGTGCCAAATACTACTTGAAGTCTCGTCTGGTATACATTTCATGTGTGTGCTTTGGCACGCAATCTCTGATGGAGCCGACTTTACGGGTATGAATGAATGTAACAATCATTCTGCGGCTCTTCGTGAATAATTTTATTTAAAAAAAATTAGGTTCATATCAAGTTTTGTTTGCTTTTTTGTGATGCTCAAAATTGTTGAAGTATAAAGTGTAGGTCTCTTAACATAGAATTTTTAATGATAGTGTGACATTACATCTGAAGCGCATGAAACTTAATGCAACTAATAGGTTTGGTGGGCACTGTATTTTGATTTATAAATGGAGATACCAATGTATTTGACTTCACGAACTACCTACATACTTTCCCACTTTTCTTTGTGTTTTTTAAGGGATGTTCTCCCTCTATTTTCCCTTGTTGCGTTGACATGCGAAAAAGCCTACTATGTAAATGCGTCGAGCTTCGATAAAAACGCGATAAATAAATATACCATAAAGTAAAATAGCTATGGGTTTATGCATGTGGGATATGTTATAAAATAAAGATTTTGCACTCACGTTCCCTTACAATGTGGCACTTTTTGTAGTAAGCACCTCTTATTTTTGGATAATGCCATAACACATTGACCCCGTTATCATAAAAATATCAACTCAACTTTGATATTTGAATGGTAGAAGTGCTCTTTCTACCTCCTGCATAATAATATATTATGTAGGTACCTATATTTATTTGACAGAAAGTAGGTATTGTAGGACTTCAGGTTGAAATTAAAAAAAAATACTATCTTCAGATAAATACTTGAACAAAACAAGGTTTTTAAATAATTGTTTTAAATGTAAGCCTTAAATCTAAGGTTTTAAATTTAGGGGTAATTAGAAACCTATAAAAACATATACTTAAACATATATTTTATATGTTTCAATATATGTTCATATATAAAAACATATATTTTTTAAAACTTATACTGTCAGTTACGGTATGAATAATTTGCTTTAGTTCCGGTAATAGATCCAGATTTGCAAAGAGGGTGCAGCAAAAAAAAAAATCAAGAGCGACAAATTCTAACTTTGTGACTAAAATGGAGTTGCCTAAGTCGTAGAACATGGGCTGGGTTTTTATTGTGACACTGTCTAGTCCATACCTTAATACGTCATTATTAAGATCGAACAAAAACAAGGATAGCAAAAACACAAGGGTAAACATAATGTATGGTGTTATTGTTTTTACCTTATGTTATTTTTATAGCGGTGATCGTAATAAAAACTCTGAAAAAAAAACCCCACCTATTCCTGTTCAAAAGATACACCCCTGTGACAGATAGACAGAAAGCGGAACTTTAGTAATAGTGTCCCGTGTGCACCCTTTGGGTACGGAAGCCTAGAAAAGTAATTTTTGTCACGCAAACTTTTAAAACCCGCTGACCTGTGCAAGACCTCTGTCAAACCAAATACAATAAAATGCCATTTATCTACGTTAGAAAAAGGGTCGCGACATCCCTGATCGAGTAACATCAACCTGATTGCAAACCTATGGCTGAAATCTTTTGTTTAACCCCTGGGGTGATAGGTAATGCGTTTGGAATCTCAAACGGGTTAAACGAAGATCACCTTGTGGGTTTTGGACGAATTTGTGTTTAGATTCATCCGCATTATGTATTCAGTGTTCGTGGTCAACTGTTTGTTTCGTATTTGGTTTCGATTGAGAATACTCCATTGCATGGTCTGACTTTTTGCTGCTAATTTTAATTATTCACAGATGTGAAGGCAGTTTTATAAGATTATACTTGTAGGTTGTCCTCACCTTCTTTTATTCGTTTTAAGCGCGCGACGTTTTAAGTACGCGACCGACATCAGCGTAGCAGGAATTCAGAAATTCCTGCTACGCTGATGTCGGTCGCGTACGGTCGTCCGCGTACGTCAGCGAGATATAACACACACACACTAACATCAGTGTCGTAGTATGGCGCTATATAGAATACAATGTATACTCGTACGCAAGACCGACGTACGCGACCGACATAAGCGTAGCAGGAATTCAGGCCTTTCATATTGGTAAAGTGGTATTTTTGGTAAAGTAGACTTTATGTGCCTAAAGGCTTAAAACGAATAAAAGAAGGTGAGAACAACCTACAAGTTTTTTAATCTTATAAAACTGCCTTCTAATTCAGGCCTAAGAATCAACATTATTCCAATTAGGTACAATTTGACTGTCTTTAACTTTTCTATTAATACTCTGAGACAAGTAAAACAGGTTGGAATCTCTGCCTTGCGATGTCCTAATAAAATTACACTAAGATCACTAATCCTAGAAGATTTAGTCTTAATTATTTTACTCGGCCCTTGTTTACTGTAATGATTACTGCGAAATCTCTTTAATCGTTTATTTTAGGATCCAAATGAGAGTCTCAAGATCATTAGTGTACATTTATCAGATACAACCTAACAAACAATTACGCCCGCCTTTTCTGTTTTGCGTGGGCGACTAGAATAAAACGGATAAGAACAAGATCTTTTACAGTTGAAAATTGAGTTTTTTGAGCTTTTATAAGTCCATTACTACGTGTTCTTCCATCGGGTATAGTTAGTGTAAGTATAACATGTCTTTAAAGTACTACTTAGCTAGGGATTATGAAACATGCATTGCTTTCTTTTTTTTCGTGTTACCTACCTATGCCACACACGCGGACTAGTTCACCTCATAGGTTGTACATGGGCGTTATTTTCAGCGTACGAGATCGAATGATCCAATGCAGACGAAACGCATACGGGTTTAGCAAATAGCGACGTATCACTCGCAATCAACTTAGTACCTACATATTGCCCATCTAAACATGCATCGTTCACACAGGTTAAAATTTCAAACGTTGACATACCATCAGGTATACAAAGTAGGTGGTATACCTGAATAGAAACAACAACTCCGACACAATTAATTCTTAAATAAGTTTTATACATAAATACAACAAAAAAAAGTATACTCGACCCTTAATAACGTGGGATAACGGTGGAAAGATGATGATGACAGCTGTCAGTAGATTTTTCGGTTGTATTTCTGGCATACAACCACAAAATCTTCTTCTTTACTAACATTATAAAGAGGTAAGATTTTTAATCTTTGAAACTACTGATCCGATTCCGAAAAATTTTCACTAATGGGAAGTGTCTTATGCTATAGGTATATATTTAAAACGTTTCCGACAACATCGGGAGCGAAACCAGGGGAAAAAGCTAGTTATGGATTAGATTATTGTGTTAAACTTTATTAACCCTCGACGCAAAAACGACAGGGTGTTATAAGTTTGATGTATCTGTGTGTGTGTGTATGTGTCTGTCTGCGACATCGTAGCTCCCGTACGGATCAACCGATTTTGATTTTGTTTTTTTTTTGTTTGAAAGGTGAATTAATCGGGAGTGTTGTTAGCTATGTTTGATGAAAAACGGTCCAAGATGGCGGCCGCCACAAAATGGCGGATTACATATTTTTTTACAATACCCTCATCATTATTTCATTATTCAAATGAAAGGGTTTTACTAGTAGAATATTATACACTATGATAATTTTCAAATCCAAGATGGCCGCCACCACAAAATGGCGAATTACATTTTTTTTCACAACTCCCTCAATATGGGTTTCAAAATATGACACTACGTGTCGGGCTTTGTTTCAAATTTTTAATTTAATGTTTCTTGTTTTCTTTTACAGCGCCGACCCCAACTACCGGTCAGCGGTGATCAACACGAACGTCATAGTGAAGCATACAGGCGAAGTGACGTGGCTCAGTCACGGCATATACGTGTCTGTGTGCGACATCAATGTGGAGCAGTTCCCCTTCGATGTCCAGCTGTGCACCATGAAGTGGGCTTCGTGGACGTACGATGGGTTTCAGGTGACGTATATGATTCGATACTGTTACTGTTAGCCCGTGTCATCCCATTGCTGGGCAAAGGCCCATGACTTCCAAATTATTCGATTCAGGGCCAATGTGGACCACTGGTCGTTGGTTTTGTCCAGCTCGTCCCGCCATCTCCTGCGAGGTCTACCACGGCGCTTTCTGGCTGTGTCGGGGCTCCACATCGTGGTTGTTTTGGCCTACAGCTCGTCGAGCATATGGCAGACATGGCCAGCCCAGTCCCACTTTGGCTTAGCGGCTTTTTAAACAACGTCGGTGATTTGTGTTTTGGAGCGCAGTGTGGTGTTGTGTAGGTACATGGTGGTAATTTTATGACGCACCAAAGAAGTTGTAGTGCAGTTGCAGTTAAGTTCAAGTTCGAGTGATAAACGGTATTCTTGTAATCTTTGAACTGTGCGTAAGCTGCGCGTGAACTGCACGTCAACTGTATGTCAACCAAACTCAACCAAACTCTACCAAATTTGCTTATGGTGTGGCTATATGATAGAAAAAATATTACTATCTAAATAATCGAATAGAATCGATTACAGTTCAATGAATATGATTTTTTTTTTTTTTTTTTTTTTTTTTTTTATGTGGGACCACTCGCAGACACAACACGTTAAGGTTGTCAAACTGCTTAACCGGACTATCCTGTGGTGGCCAAAAATTACTTTAAGGCCCCCAGCCAGGGCTTATAAACTATGGATTTTCATTAAATGAGCGACACTAAGGGCACCCCCTGTGGGGTTCGGGCCTCGGCTTAGTGCGTCATTGAGGGAGGGCAGCAAGGGTGGCTGGGTCGGATTATTATTTGGGGAATTTAAAGCTACATGCTCAGCGGCGCGGGCTGGCTCGTCGAGCAAGGGTCGGTCGGTGATGTTACAGGGGGGTCGCGTTCGCGGTACGTCACGGCGGCGTGGTCGGTTACGGATTCGCGGTTTGTATTTGTGTTTGCGTAGAGTGCTACTTTCCCTACAGCTTTCTTGAATGAGGGTTGTGGGGTCATCGGGGATGAGTAGTGTATGCCTAGGACGGCGAATCTTAGAGATTTTAGATGGGGCATAGTGGGCGGCTGAACGAATCAAGGGGTTGGTGTGCTTCTCGGCCTTATCAAAGAAACTCTTAGAGAGACGTTTCATGAACTGTTGAATGGTTGGGATTTTGAGATCTACATGAAGTTGCTCGTTCCTAAGGTACCACGGTGAGCCCGTGGCCCTTCGGAGAAAACGGTTTTGGAGGGTCTGCATCCTGTGGATTAGGTAGGGTTTTGAGTGCGCGAACACGGGGCACGCGTATGTCATGATGGGCCGAATGCACGCGGTGTAGATACGCAATTTGCACTTGAGTGACAATTTGCTGCGTGCATTCAGCACATAGTGGAGCCTGCTGAGAGCGAAGGCGGCACGCGAGCGTGCCGTCTTTATGTGTTCTCGAAAGTTTAGGCGTTGGTCTAAGATGACCCCCAAGTATTTGGCTTGCGTCTCCCAAGGGATCGGCTTGCCAAACATGGTGATCGGGCTGGGGTTCATGGGGATAGGGTGGTAGGGTCTGGTGAAGAGTACCGCCTGGCTCTTGTCCGGATTGACTTCTATTCTCCATCTCCGGAACCAATCGCCTAAGGCGTTTGCGGAGGTTTGGAGGGTGCTAGATATTTTTGAGAGACTCCTTCCAGAGTAGTAAATGGCCGTGTCGTCAGCAAAAAGGGCTAACTGAGTTGTATTACTCTTTGGGATGTCGCTAGTGAACAGCGTGAATATTAATGGGGATAGCACCGAGCCCTGAGGGACACCGGCGCGAATCGGGTGAGGGGCGGAGAGCGCACCCTCGATGCGGTATTGAAAGGTGCGATTCGACAGGAAGTCTCGGAGGATGAGAACGAGACGATCTGGCACACCGAGCCGATACAACTTGTATATCAGCCCGTTGTGCCAGACCCTGTCGAATGCTTTCGCAACATCGAAGAACAAGGCACCTGTTATCATGCCTCGCTGAAAGCGTTCGCTGATGTGTTCTACAATGCGGTGCACTTGTTGGACACAGGAGTGTTGGGGTCTAAACCCAAACTGCTCTTTTGGAATTAAACTCTTTGCTTCCAATGAATATGACATTATTAAAATATTAAAATAATACCCCAGCACAGAATTTAGTGCTTTTTCTTACTTAGTAGAATATCGATCATGTTGCGTTCCGAAGCACGCACCGAAGACGCGCAACAGTAGAATGGCGTTATTGCGCTCGCGTGACGCGAACTTGACGCGAGCGTGTCTGACAGCGGTAGAGAATACGAAAAGCGCTGTTTTGATCGAAACTTAACTGCAACTGCACTGCAACAGCACTTCTTTAGTTACGTGAATTAGCCTACATTGTACGTTGGCAAACCTTGAGCTTGGACTTTTGAAAGTTTGTCAGTGACCAATTCTGGGATCCATATGTAAAAATGGGAAAAATGCACATGTCCATGATTCGTTATGGTAATTATTTTGTTTTATATTGGTCATAAATCGTGTGTCCCTAAGATACAAATTCTCATAAAATGACATTTCACATTTTGTGGTTCTGGAATATGAATGTCACATGCCGATTGCCGATCGATAGATCGAAGGTTTCCTTCGTCTATTCGGATGTGATCCGAAAGGCAGTAACGTCCTTATTTAATTTAACTTGATTTTATAATGGTATTTAAAAAATTATGTACAACTACACGGTCAAAATGTATGGAACAGCAGATTTTTGAAAATTCCCTTTTTTTTTTTTTTTTTTTTTTTAGGTGGGACCACTCGCAGTTGCAACGCGCTAAGGTTGCTTAACTGCTTAACCGGACAATCCTGTGGTGGCCAAAAATTACTTTAAGGCCCCCAGCCAGGGCTTACAAACTAAGGATTTAAATTAAATGAACGGTCACTAAGGGCACCCCCTGTGGGGTTCGGGCCTCGGCTTAGTGCGTCATTGGTGAGAGGGCAGCAAGGGACAACAGGCTGGGTCGGATCATTAATTGGGGAATCGGTCGTTACATGCTCAGCGTCGCGGGCTGGCTCGTCGAGCAAGGGTCGGGCAGTGATGTTACTGGGGGGTCGCGGAGGGCCTCGGCGGCGGGGCCGGATTCGCGGTTTGTAACGGTTCTTGTGTCTGTTTTTGTGTAATGTGCTGGTTTCCCTACAACTTTCTTGGAGAAGGGTGATGGGATCATCGGGTGTGGCAAGAGTGAGCCTAGGACGGCGAATTCTAGATATCTTGGAGAGGGCGTAATTGGCTGCTGAGGAAATCAGGGGGTTTGGGTGTTTTTCGGCCTTATCGAAAAAACCCTTTGTTAGTCGTTTCATGAATTGGGCTATGGTGGGGATCTTGAGGTCAACATGGAGTTGCTCATTCCTAACGTACCATGGGGCTCCCGTGGCCTTTCGTAAGAATCGGTTTTGGAGGGTCTGCATCTTATGGAGGTGATAGGGTTTGGTATGCGCGAAAACGGGACATGCGTAAGTCATGATAGGCCTAATGCACGCGGTGTAAATACGCAATTTGCACCTAAGTGACAATTTGCTACGTGCGTTCAGGACAGAGTGAAGCCTACCGAGAGCGAAGGCGGCGCGCGAACGCACCGTCTTAATGTGCTCACTGAAGTTTAAGCGCTGGTCTAAGATAACTCCTAGGTACTTGGCTTGCTTTTCCCAAGGGATCGGCTTGCCAAACATGGAGATCGGTTGAGGGGTGGGGGGGAGTTGGCGGGGTTTCGAGAAAAGTACCGCCTGGCTCTTGTCGGGATTGACCTCGATTCTCCATTTCCGGAACCAATCGCCTAAGGCGTTTGCGGATTTTTGGAGAATGCGCGTAATGCAGGGATAGCTTCTACCAGAATAATAGATGGCCGTATCGTCGGCAAAGAGGGCTAGTTGGGTTGAATTATTTCTGGGGATATCGCTGGTATATAGCGTGAAGGCTAATGGGGATATCACGGATCCCTGAGGGACTCCTGCGCGAATCGGATGTGGGGTTGATAGCGCACCATCGATGCGGTATCGGAATGTGCGGTTTGACAGAAAGTCACGAAGGATGAGCACGAGACGATCAGGCACACCGAGCTGGTATAGCTTGTATATCAGCCCGTTGTGCCAGACCTTGTCGAATGCTTTCGCGATATCGAAGAACAAGGCACCGGTCACCATGCCTCGCTGAAGGCGGGCACTGATGTGCTCGACTATGCGGTGCACTTGTTGAACACAAGAGTGTTGGGATCTAAATCCAAACTGTTCTTTGGGAATTAAGCTCTTTGCTTCGGCGTAGTCTTTGAGACGCTTATAAATAAGCCTCTCGTAGATTTTGCCTAGGACATTGAGGAGACTAATGGGACGGTAACTACTCGGGGAAGAGGCGGGTTTACCCGGTTTGGGGATTCCTATTACTGTGGCTTGTTTCCACGACTGAGGGAACATGTTGTTTGCCATGGCGCTATTGAAGATAGCGGTCATTAGCACTATGAGGGCGGGAGAAAAGAGTTTGAACACCCTATTGGTGATTCCGTCTGAGCCAGGGGCTTTTCTGTGCTTAAGGCCTTTTATGATATCCTCAACTTCCTCAGGGGTGACTGAGGGTAGAGGATCATCTGGGTCTTCTACTGGGGGAAGGGAGGTCCGACGTTCAACTTCAGCATCCACCATCGCAAGGTGAGCTGGGTCTACTGGTTGGGTACTGGGGGAGCATTGAGTCTCTAGGCTGTCGGCCAGGCATTCGGCTTTGTCGTCATCGTCAAAAGCGACGGTCTGATCGGGACGGATGAGAGGGGGTACAGAGGCGACCTCAGAGGAGCGTAGTTTCCTCTGTAGGTCCCAGAAAGCCTGATGGGTTGGTTCTAATTCACCGAGCAACTTGTCCCAGCTCTCTTCACGCAGTTTTTGGATGCATCTGCTTACTTTGCGTTGTAAGCGACGCATAAAAACTTTGTTGCTGGAGCAGGGAAAAGAACTGTAGGCACGGACGGCCGCGTTCTTCTCGGTCACAAGATCACGCACATCATCCGGGAGTTTCCAGCGGTGATCATCCGCCGGAACTTCCCTTGAACAATCGTTCAGGATTGATTGTACGTGTTCTGTGAACGAGCTGATCGCGGCCTCCGTGTCGGCTACAGTCTCGATGTTGTCGGGGATCCTGTCTAAGTGCGGGGATTCGGTGGATTTCAGCATATCGCTTACTTTCCCCCAGTCCGTGATCACTTTAGTGGAGGGAGTTTGAGTGGGATCAAAGGGTCCTATTCTAGGGGCGAATTCAAAGATTACCGGTCTGTGGTCAGAGTTGAGTTCGTCGATCGTTTCTACAGAATGCAATCGCAAGTTTACATTCTTCAGAAGCGCGACGTCTAGCACATCAGGGCTATGATTGGGGTTATTAGGGAAATGAGTGTGATGCATTGGGCCAATGACATCGAAGTTGAGGGGAGAGCAGAGGTTGAATAAGTCTCTACCTCTCCTATTTGAAAGACGACTATTCCACGCGGGGTGTTTTGCGTTAAGATCCCCCGCCAGAAGGACGGAGTCACTTAGATTAAAGAGGACTGTGAGGTCATCTTTGAAAGGGGTGACGAAATCGGGGTTGGAGTCAGCGGGCGGAAGGTATGCCGAGATAATAGTGATTGGTTGATGACCTGTCATGCCCAGTCGACAGACAGAGACTTCAATTTTGGAGAGAGGGGGAGGGTCCATAGGGATGCAGTACAGACTGGACTTGTAGTAAATGAGAGTACCTCCTCTGTGGCAGCGAGTCCTGTCATTGCGAACTAGCCGGTAGTTGGCAATGTTCGGGTTTCGCTGATGGGGTTTTAAGAAGGTCTCTTGGACTAATAAGATATCTAAGTGATGATCGCGGAGGAAGGTGGCGAACTCATCACGTTGGCCATTCATGCCTTCGGCGTTAAAGGTCCCTATCTTTAGGGATTTCGGTTTTAATCTACTGGGGGGGTTTCTATCCATTACGAACAAAGTTATGGGGAAGGGTCCTAAGGGCTTGCGTAATGTCGGGATACGCGTTATAAACTTGGATGAGCGCGAGCCAGTCACCGTTGCAGGCGATGGTGTCACGCGTCATTTGTAGAGCTCGCGGGGTGTAAAAAATCGCGAATGTGCTACCTAAGACTCTTACGGGGTCAAACGGGTCTAATTCGTATGCCGCGGGAGGGGGAGGGGGGGCCACGAAGGTAGAGGGTGCTGAAGGCAACCTTGCTGGAGGCGGTGGGCGGCGAGGATCTGCGGGTGCAAGGGGACGAGGCGCTACGGGAGCCGGGGGAAGAGGCGCTGAGGGCGCAGGAGGGCGAGGCGCTGAGGGCGCTGGAGGGCGAGGCGCTGATGGCGCTGGAGGGGTGGACGCTAGAGGAGCGGCCTTTTGTGCAGCGGGTTTTGGGGGCGACATGACTGGCAGTGTCATTAGGGGAGGGATAGCCTGAGGGGCGGGTGCTTGGGTGGGCCTCAGAGCCGGGAAGTGCGCCTGGTGGTTTAGAGTATTCCACGGGCTGGGGCGCTGGGGTCTTAGGGAGTCGGGGAGTTTATTATTAAGAGAGGGACATTCTCTCTGTTGCCTATTAATGGCACGTTGGGCTAGCTTGGGGGCTGAAGATTTTGGAGCCTTGGGGCATCCACGGTAGTTGGCGGGGTGACCAGACTCGCCGCACAGTACACAGCTCGGAGGCTCTGTGCACAATGTGCGGTCCTTGGGGCGAGAGCACTCGGCGGTGCCGTGGTCCCCCAGACACTTAACGCATCTGGGTTGTCCGAAACAATTCCTTTGTGCGTGGCCATAAAGCTGGCAACGATGGCATTGCGTTAAAACGCCAGTTTTTAAGGGCTTCTCTATGCGGAGGCCTGAGAGGCCACAGATCTTTGATATCTGATGGATGGGGTGGTGACCTTCGACACGGTCACAGACTATGAGCACCATGTTGTATGGTGAGGAATTGGAGCGGCCTCCAACCCTACGGTGCATGCGGTGGACTTCCGCTACGGGGACATTCTGGGAAAGAAGGTCCTCTTTAATCTCCTGAGGGGAGATTTCTACGGGGATGTTTTTAACCACTACCCTGGTCGGGATTTCGTCCTGGGGGGTATGGGTGTGGTAACGGATATTTCTAACTCTGAGGAGCTTGGTGAGCTCGCGGTAGTCGTTCGGTGTCGACGTCATGACTTTGATGCCCTGCTCAACAGCACGGGCATTGGTATAAATGATGTGACGCTCGTTACACGTCTTGGAGACCTCCGTCCATTTTCCCTTATCGTGGATGAATAAGGGTGGGGGACGGAGTTTTTTAGGGAGAGTGGCCGAGGTGGCGGATTGGGATGTGGCGTCAGCCGGAGTGGCTATGGCCATGGGGCTTGGAGAGCGGCTCTGTGAAGGGCCAGCAGCCGTCTGGGACTGGGGTAAGGGAGTTAGCGAGCTTTGGACAGCTGCTTTCTTTGATGTCGAATTGGAGGGGGATTTACCCTTCTTCCTCTTCCCTTTCCCGACGATTTGATAATCGTCTTCGGAGGAGGAGGAGGGAGAGGAGTCCGACTCTGAGGCGGAGGTCAAATTGGTGCGGTCTTCCGAGTTGGGAATATCCATCTCGATTTCGTCCTGGGACGGAGAGGAACCTATTTCGGGATGTATTGGGGAGGCTTCCATAGGGACTGGAGCCTGTGAGGAGGGGATGATGGGTGATTCCAGTGCATCGCTGAAATCATTAAGCGCGGACTGAGGTGCAACCTCTGTGTCGCAAGCGCTGTTCTGGGCCTTGTATTGCCAGTCGTCTCTGAAGGGCTCTAAGAGCTCCTCGTATTTACCCCTAACGTGGGGATTCTCATCGGACATTAACTCATTTAAGAGTATCCTCAATTTGGCCTCAAGGACCTTTTTTATGGGAGGGGCCATTATTGGCGAAATGACCTACTAGGGGGACCTAGGGTTCGTTACCTATCCTAATCCCGAGGAGATACGTAGAAACGTAAACCCCCCGGGCAGACAGCTCCCTTAAAAACGAACCCACCCTTGAGTTTTTCCTAGTGTTATGCTGGGCGAGAAGAAAAACACAAACAAACTCGCCAGCTACACTGCTGTCTGATTGGCCAGAGGGGCCTGTAGACCTAACTAAAGCCTAAACCTAGCTCCCCAGGTGGGATAACCCGGGGATGAGTTCACTCCCTGTCGGTGTCACAGGGAGGTGTGTGCTAAGGTGTGCCCTAAGCTTGTAAACCTGCCGCCAATCTTAATGTGCGGCAGGGCCCTATGGGTCTTGCGACCGATCCGGGCCGCTGGGGTAGAGACACCCAGACGTCCCGGGTGCAGCTGTAAACAAACGGGGTTATGTGCTACCAGACTGCGACTAGGGAAGCCCCCAAGGCCGCAGTCAGAGCCCGTCCGACTGTGTGCCTAACCCTGAAGGGGCTCGGCGGGTGTGTCGGGTCAACACCCTCTGGACTTCGTTATCACCGTAAGGTTTCCGTCCAGAACCACAAAACCGTGGATTTTCCCTGAGGGGGCAAAACACGTTGACGTGATGACCGTTAAGGAGAGAGTTGTCTTGAAAAAGACAGTTTTCGTATCGAACCAACTACGAGTAGTTGATTCTCTACGGCGCAGTACCACTAAGTCCGAGCGCAAGGCAAAGACTGTAGTAGTACTACGACTTGGCGGGCGGAGCTCGGCGAGACGGCGGCGCTACGTAGTAGCACGGCGGCGGGACCGAGTCGGGGGCGCGGGGCGCGCGGGGGCAGACGACAGAGCGGAGCGTACGTGTGCACGCTACGGCAGCCGAACGTCGAATCTGAAAATTCCCGTTGAAAAATTTCTAATATATTCGGAATGATGTACTGATTATGTGGAAACCGTTTGTGCGTCAACCCAGTATAACTGTTAGCGGTTCTCAAATCCATGATGAAATCAAAACAAGGGATAGGTCTAATAATTTTAATGTTATTCAAAGCGAATCGAAGATCGTTTCCATTTAAAACTAAATTCTGAATCTAATCATTCAATAGTCGTAACTCTTATGTTACTGTAAATGTCCTAAATTGATGAATGTGATGAAAAACTGGTGTATAAATAAGCCAGGCGCCAAGTGCGCAGTCCGGCCGGTTGCAAAAATTTTAGAACATAAATTTGTTTCATTTTGCTACTCGCTAGCCTCTACGCGCTAAGCAACCCACCTCCAAAACCACCATCAGTGCGTTCAATGGAAAATTTACAATCTACCGAAAATTCGACAAAAAAATTAATGAAGGTTTTTTTTTTATTTCTGTTGAAATAAAGCCTGTAAAGTATTGACATGTTAATTGTTGTCTCAGGTGCAAATTACACAAAAACAAATACGATAAGTAGCCAAGCGAGCTGTTTCGTTGCTAAAACAACTCAATATTTGCAAATAATATATCTTCGGAGTTATTAACGTTGCGAATCAAAGGGCATTTTATTCTAGCCCATTAATTTGTTGGAAATAGGTTTTAAACTTTGTAGAAATCCTATTAAGTAAACTAACTAGAGTTTTTGCCAAACTCTGAATTAAATTAGGTAATCAAATTACGAAGTTTGTTTGACAAATATTTGTATTTCCAGAAAATCTCCCGAAATCAATTATATTGGTAGGTAAGGGGTGCTTCACACTTTATTAGCGTGATATTCAATTCGGCAGTATTTTTTTGAACAACAAAGCCGACCTTGTAGTATTACTACAAAAGTTCAGTTTCATTCGGCTCGTGCCGATCGGTATACTGCGTTCGACACTATTTTCTCAGAATCATGTTCTCGTCAACACAAAATCAATCGAGTCGGCTGAGCAGTTTTTCCAGGAACGTATACAAGTATCTACATTGTTATTATCTAATGTGCCGCCCGGCGAATGATGCCGACCCGAACATGTATGTAGGACCTCTAATAGAAAATGTTTTCTTTGTTCCTCAATAACTTCTTTCATAACGTTAATAACCCAGCTTATTTGTAGACACAGAAACTATCTACAAATCTAATAAAAACGCCTTTGTTCATCAATCTTAATAACTTTCAAACAGACAAAACATCCAAAGAAATAACTCAATCTCTTGAGTAACCTAGTAAGGTTTTCACTTCAATACTTCGCTGAAATATTCCATCGGTGAGCTAAATGATATGTGTGAAAATGATACAATTACGGCTGAGTCTAGGGATGCGTGATACTTGCATTTTTGTCGATATGTCGGTTCGACGCGAAATAAACTAAACGATTTGATTCTAGATCTAGCATCATATCGAATGACTTTGTTTCGATTCTGCAAAGTATCGAATCGTATTATATTGTATTAAGGGATGCATGATATTTGTATTTGCAACGTAACAAGCTTTGCCAACACGCGCCGCCGCCATATTAAAAATATCAATATTCTAGATAGATAAGCATTTTATTAAGCTAAACAACTAAATTTTTTTAAATTTACTGTACACGCAATTTATGACAACTTTTGTGTCGAACCAACATTGTATCATATTCGTTTGTATCGATCCAAAATATCAGATCCGATATCATGTTGTATCGATACTGTAAAGTATCGGATCGGATCGCGCATCACTACTGTGTGACATGAAGCGCGAAGAGGCTGGCAGACTGGCAAAACGGAGCTAACCCAATAATCCGGTTTATCCACTGTTCGAGCAATCCACGTTTAAATTATCCACGTTACCTTCATTGACCAAGCTGTTAATGACGGATTAAATCGACGACAATTTAACTTAATTAAAGTGTTAATGTGTGCAACTGCATAATTCTGGAATAAATTGTTTTAAAGATTGCGCTTCCACTTGTAAACGACTTTTCTAAGATCGCTTTTACGTCAATTGGTAATTCATGGTATTGTGTCATCATCATCCTCATCATCAGCCTATAATGTTCCCACTGCTGGGACACAGGCGTCCTCTCTATGAGAGGGAATGGGCTATAATCCACCACTCGGGCCCAGTGCGGATTGCTTCTGCACATGTCTTCAAATTTTTTGGTTCTAGGACATGCCGGTTCCCTCGCGATGTTTTCCTTCACCGTTTTGAGGTCAGTGGTGATGAAATAAATTACACAAAGTAATGCACCTGTCTGGGTTAGTACCCACGACTACTATTCGTAAGTCCGGGCCGCCACCATTGGGCCACCGCTGCTCGTATTGTGTGTGATTGGATTAATGTAAAAAAAAACTTTGTGTTGGGAAAACACCGATTTCATAAAATCTTAATTCATAAACTCGGGAATAACCTTTTGTTTGTAAAAACACTGCAATTAGATCTTGATTAAAACTGTAGAATTCTAGTGTTGACACGAAAATTAAAAGATTTCAACTACGCAAAAAATTCAAGAATAATGAAACCAAATGTTTTAATAGTAAAATTTTAGCATTTTTCCACTCCGGAAACGTGTCTCGCATAAACAATGAGCTAACAAAACAAAAGATGTAATGAGCTTTTTCGATGCCAGCGGAAACAACATGGCGTCAGTTTAACAATAAATAATAGAAGGTTTTTGTTATTGAACAAAAGAAAACTCCTCATTACTTGAGACAGGGTTATTTTTACATTTGTATATAAATAAAATCACTTCGCTATCACGGTACGGTAAATGCAAACAACGAGTTGGTTTTTTTGCCAGACTTGCATTAAAACAAATGCTATTCGGGCGTTAAGATTTTCTCGGTTCTGGAATTTACTAAAAGCTTTTTGACAAGTTTATTTTTTCATCGAGTAAGAAATTCGAATGGAATCACAGTTTTAACCATTGTGTTTTTATAACGTTTTTATCATAATAATACATTGTGTGTTCTTAATTATTTTGACGCAGTATTTACGTAGGTACTTGAAATTCTGGCTAACGTACTTTAAGGATTGGCTGCAGCTCAAGATTACTAGATAGACAAGAAGTGGTCCAACCTCGGAATTGAAGCCTGTGGTTTGGCAAGTCACTGGATGAGTGGACTAATCAGAAGATGAACATAAGAACAAAACAGTTAGGTAAATTATGGAAAATCTGATAGGTCTGATTACAACAATTTTATATAAAAACTAAACAATATTTATACTATTACATCAAATTTTATTTTTTTACACATATTAAACAATATTAAGGAAAATCTGATAGGTCTGATAACAACAATTTTATAAAAAAGCTAAACAATATTTATACTAAGTAGGTATTAACTTCCATTAAGACAAAAAACCAACATTTGTTTACTCGCTAAAGACTAACAGGGTAAAAAGTTATCGTAAAAAAGTTAATTTACGTTAACAAAAGAAATTAATTTCCGTAAGAAACGAGAGAAGTTAATTTGCAAGCTTCCTGCGGTGTGGATGACATAGTAAAAGTAACAATATTTTTGTTTTTTTATTTAAGTAATGAATTTCTTGGAGGTGAGATGTGAGTTACGAGAAATGACACTAACTTATCACCTCAAGCTGTAGAAAAAGTTAAGGATTATTAAAAGTGTAGAAGAATTGCTGCATTTAATGCACTTGGTTTGGTAAACATGATATTTTTTACACAAATAAACAAACAGTCTCATAATCATAAAAGCAGTAAGCAATGTGGAAACCTCCACGTGGCCACATTCCGATCAAGAGAAATATTCATTTGAGTGGCAACTTCAGGCATTGTTTTAGAAATTATATCTCTGGGCTGGCTTCTTGAATCTTTGCCCACATCAAAGTCTAAACCGTTTTAACAGGTAGGTAACAAAGATCAGATTAAATAGCTCCCAGTAAAACAGTGCTCGTTAATACAACCTCAAGTCTCAAGATATTTAGGAAAATCTAGAATTATTATGATTACGATCATCTATCCGGCCGGCCGGCCTTTCATTGTGGCAATACCCAGGTCACCACAAGGAGCTTAAAGGGCCGCTTTGCGGTAATTAAGAACCGAAATTACATTTTCTTTGTTAATATTTATTTAGCAAATAAATAAAACCACAAGCTTTGTATTTTAGACGAACGTACATACCCTAACGTATTTCTAAGGGCCTGGGACAACGGTCGGGGATCGATTTTTGACCGAACAACGGGACAATACCTTGGCCGTTTAATAAAGACTTGGGTTTTTTATGACTTCGCACACGATCAAAACAGGAAAATGACTGGTGGATGCATTATAATTTAATGTTCTACGGTTATGCTACAGTTATTATAGAGCTAATGAGAGGATGCGGATACGGGCCTCGGACGGTCTTTGAGGTCTTCACTCAACATAGGTGATCAATTCTAATTCACCCGTAGCACGTTATGTTCTGTAATTATATCTACACACACGCATAAAAAGCGCATTTCTATAAATGTGGCAGTATCGTCACAACGCTAATGTTTTTCCCAATGATTTTCTTTTTTTGTCGTATTTCCGTGTATGCTTACAACAACAACAACAACAACAGCCCATAACGTCCACTGCTGGACATAAGCCTCTCCCATGATGGGAGGAATTTGCCGTAATCTCCACGCTTGGCAGGCGGATTGAAGATCGCAGTGATGAAAGACTAACAGAAAACGCTGCTGCCCATTCTCTGGTTTACGGAGGCGCAAGGTATTCTGCCTCAGACATTAGTCGCTTTATACGACACCCGTGAGTGTAATGGGTTGGTTCTATTCTACTCTATGTGTATGCTTACGTTTATTTATATACATTTTGATATAAATTTAAAGTATATTATATACTACTTTCTGCTTCGCCCGCGTGGATGTCGGTTATCGCGACCAAAAGTAAAGCTCCCGACTGCTTATTTTTTCCGACACCTCCAACAAATAGGTAACATTATATTTCAGCCAATGTATACAAAAACTTGACAAAATATATATTAAAACCTTGCTCGATAACCACTCTATCCATTGGTGTAAACAGCATGAAAATCGGTGCAGCAGTTTTTGAGATTATCGCGAACAGACAGACGTGGCGGAGGACTTTGTTTTATAATATGTAGTGAAGTGATATAAACATCTATCGTCATCATCTATAATCGTCGTGTATTGTCGTCATATATAGTTTGTTACATGTTAGCATAAACTGAAAAAATGTTTTCAGTTTTACACCTATAACTGTCTGCAAGATGGCACCCAACGGTTGACTGGTAGAAAATGCCCATGGTATTAAGTTTCGCCTTTTTACTCTGTGCTTGAAGTTTAGTGTTAAATAAATAAATAAATATCTTGTCCAGATGAAAATTCAAGTATAATTGCTTTTTAATAGGAACTGCTGACTATATCGAATGATTCGTACTAACAAGTTTCCATAAATAAATCAACACCCAAAATATCATACAGTTCTAAATGGCCAAATTAGACCTTTATTTGAAATGTAAAGATACAGGTGGATCCACAACCTGTCTGTAACTTCTCACAACGGTAGTACGGAGAGTAACACCATTTATTATGTATTCATCATTCTTTATTTAAGTACACACTGTATTTCAAAAAGAATTTACTAGTCGTTTGTAATATCTCTCTGACTGTAATAGCTAATTTCATTACGTTTGTGGTTTTTATTCCGACGTGTTGTGATAGATATGTAAAGTATTAGAAATAGGTAAAAGATTATTTGTTATGTCATAATTATATTAGTTGTAGTCCTATACTATGAAATGAGCAGTATTTGTAATCACGTTCTTGAAAACGGCTGTAACGATTTCGATGAAAGTTGTAATAAAAGGGCGTAAAATCGATTTAGTTATGTCTCATTTCTGAAAAAAAACTTTTTCTCTATTTTTACGCGAACAGACGTTATGAAAATCGCTCAGGTGCTGTTATTTATTCAATCACTACTGCTTTTGTAAATATGTGGTATTGACTAAGTCCTATAATTAGTATTTATAATTTATGAGAACCTTTTTTTACAAAAAATTGTTCCCGACAGATATTAAACAAGAAAGCCGCTGGAGTACCCAATCACAACAGAAGTAGGTCCGTATTTTAATTTACAGCTTCGGAGGAAACGGCACATTTCGTAAACGCGAAAACAGATTGGAAATCAAGATCGCAATCCTGTAATTTACGCCGACGTCACCAAATTCACGACTCTTTTGTATGAATACAAAAAAGTCTTATATGGCGGGCGTTTATCGTGAAAAAATGGGAAAGAATGTCATTGTATTTAAAATGTGAAACCCTCCGGCGCGGCGGAGAACGTCCTTTGGAGCACAATAGCTCGCGATACCCGTATATTACTACATTTTTCATTAGGTATTCACAGTCACAAAAGTACATGTGTTTTACATACACACTACCTAATAATTAAGCTGTTATTTTCTCTGTTTTATTTGCACGCAGCACATAATTGCAAGAAAAACAAACGTGAATAATGAGAGGTGCTAGTACCTATGTATACTATTATAATACGTTTAAAATTTATTTGGTTTTAATATTTATATATGTTGAGTAATTGGAACGCACCCAATTTTAGGCTGTATAGGTGGTAACTCTATTGTCATTGCCTCTGTTTAATTTTCTAATTTATTCTCTCTGTTCTGTCAAAACTCGTAATAAAAAGTCAAACTATATTTTTCATATCTGCATTTTGTATTTAATAAAAGCAATCAAATCCACGAAATCCTTCATGGTAGCAGAGCGTGGTTTGCCGTAATTCTTCAGGAATAGCAGTAATTGTTGATTACTCCGAACTCCGAAAGTGCAGTGAAAACCGAAGTTGAAAAATCGCATACGGCGTCAGTTTTACCGGCAGCGTGGCGTCATCAAAATAAAAATTGAAATCTCGTCACATATCCTAAAAAAAAATGTCTTCAAACTCGATGTTCAGCATTGATAAACTCATCGGCCGTGAAAATTATGCCGACTGGAAGTTCTGTGTGAAGGCATATTTAGAACACGAAGATTTGTGGGACTGTGTAAAATACGAGAGTAATCCTGCCAAACCAGATGTCAAACTTGATCCCGCCAAAGACAAGAAAGCCAAAACAAAATTGATTTTACTGGTTGATCCCATCAATTTTATGCACATTCAAGACGCGAAAACATTGAAAGAATTGTGGCAAAACTTGGAAAAAGCTTTCGATGACAATGGTTTGATGAGAAAAGTGTCACTTCTGAGAGATCTCGTCACCACTACACTGGATTCTTCGAAAAATGTTGAAGATTATGTGAACGAGATTATGACGACCATAAACTGAGAAATATTGGATTTTCTGTCGACGATGAGTGGCTTGGTACACTTATGCTAGCAGGTTTGCCGGAATTATACAAACCTATGTTAATGGCATTGGAAAGCTCAGGAGTCAAAATAAGTGCTGACATGGTTAAAACTAAACTTATACAAGAAGTTCAGAGTTCTGAACAAACAGCATTTTACGTCAAGAAGAAAACTTCTGTGAAATCAGATAAACAGAGCGGTAATACTAAGTCAAAAGGCCCAAGGTGCTTCAGTTGCAATAAGTATGGCCATATAAGCAAAAATTGCCGTGCAAAGAAGAAAACATCAAATAAAACTGATGAAAAAGAAAAGTGTGAGGACAAAGGTTTTGTGGCAGCATTCATAGCTTCTTCTGTGACAACTAAGCGTGATAAGTGGTATGTGGACTCTGGTGCGTCGATGCATATGACCAATTGCAGCGACTGGATGTATGATGTCACAAGTCCGCCAATATCGGCCATCACTGTTGCCAACAAGTCCCCGCTTCCTGTGAAAGGCATAGGAAAAGTCAATCTGATGTTACATGGTAATAATGAAAACACAATACAGGTAAGAGATGTTCTATACATACCTGATCTTGCCGGAAATCTGTTGTCTGTCAGTGCCATTGTCAAGAGTGGCTGTAAAGTAAACTTTAACAAAGAAAGTTGTGAAATTTATAATAGTCAAGGAGATTTTGTCTGTTCTGCTAAATCAGAGAACAACCTATATGTTTTGAATGCCCATAGAGAAATAAATGCTAATTTGAGTATTTCTGATATTTCAAACGATGTTGTCCTATGGCATCGCCGAATGGGACATTTGAATTTTGCAGATGTGAACAGACTGCCAGCATGCACTGAAGGAGTGCGCCTGTCTACAGAGAAGGTCAAGCTACCTGTGACCTGCACTACCTGCCTAGAGGGAAAACAGTCGAGACTACCTTTCAACAATGTTGGGTCCAGAGCTTCAGAACAGCTAGAAGTAATACATTCCGACTTGTGTGGTCCAATGGAGACTCCGTCCCTAGGAGGTATGAAGTATTTTATAACTTTCATAGACGACTACTCCAGATTAGTGCATGTATACTTCCTGAAAGACAAGCTCAGTATTTTAAATGCATTTAAAGATTATCACAGGAAAGTAGAAAATCAATTGAAAAAGAAAGTTAAAGTTATACGTACAGAGAGAGAGAGAGAGAGAGAGAGAGAGTATTGCAACAAGGACTTTGATAATTATTTGAATGAATATGGTATAAGACACCAGACAAGCACCCCATATTCACCGCAACAAAATGGTCTCGCAGAGCGAATGAATCGCACTCTTGTTGAGAGAGCAAAGTGCATGTTGTTAGATGCTAACTTACCGAAACCATTTTGGGCCGAGGCGACTGCTACCGCGGCTTATGTGATTAACCGCTCGCCTACTACGTCACTTGATAAGAGGACCCCACACGAAATATGGTTTCGTAAGATACCCGATTTATCTAACATGAAGATCTTTGGTTCTGAAGTCATGATGCAAGTTCCCAGGGAGAAACGAAAGAAATGGGACCCGAAGGCACGAGAAATGATATTTGTAGGATATTGTGACAACACCAAAGGATACCGACTCGTTGACCCTGAAACTAAAAAGATTGTTAAGAGTAGAGATGTTGAATTTTTGGAAAACTTGAAGGTGAACAGTAACATATACTTACCTTGTTATGTTGACAGCACCGTTGCACAGCCAGCACCTGCAACTCCGACAGCTGCAACTCCGACAACTGATACTCCGACACCTGAAACTCCAACACCTGCTACTCCGACGCCTTCAGCACCTGAACCTGAAACAGAAAAACAGTCATTAGATACATCTGATGTATTTGTTAGTGATAGCTCTGAATATGAGACAAATTCAGATGAAGATAGTGAGTATGTATGTACCTAGCAGATTATCAGAAAATATATTCAGAAACTTACCTGACAGCAACATCACCTTGCGTCCAAGAAACAAGCCTCGAGATCCTGGAAGCAATACAAAGCCCAGTTTTTATTGTTCCACCAAGACTTTAAGAGATCCGGAAACTGTAAATGAAGCTTTATCCTCTGAAAATGCTGAGAAGTGGAAACAAGCTATGGATGAAGAATTTCAGTCTCTACAGAGTAATAAGACATGGATACTTGCTGACCTGCCTCCTGGAAAGAAAGTTCTACCATGTAAATGGATTTACAAGACGAAATGTGATGAAACAGGCACTGTGAATAGGTATAAAGCAAGACTTGTTGTTAAAGGTTATGCACAAAAGAGAGGAGTCGATTATGATGAAATATACTCACCAGTTGTAAGATACACATCTGTAAGATACCTGATTGCATTAACTGCTCGAAACGACCTTGATATAGACCAGATGGATGCAATAACAGCATTTCTGCAGGGAGACTTGGAGAATGAGATTTTTACGATCCAACCGGAGCTCTATGAGGAAGGCACCAAGGTATGCCTGCTGCAAAAATCTATTTATGGTCTAAAGCAAGCCAGCCGCTAATGGAATGTGAAGCTGGATGGTGTATTGCAGAAAATTGGCCTAAAAAGATCAAAAATAGACCCGTGTATCTATAGTTGTATAAAACAAGATGTTATGTTTTTTCTTGCTGTTTGGGTCGATGATCTCATCATATTTTCAAATAATAATGATTTGAAAACCGAAATTAAAATGAAATTAAAAGGAGAATTTCATATCTTGGAGAATCTAAGCAGTTTATTGGCTTGAATATAAGCAGAAATCGTAAGGAAGGTATAGTGATGCTTGACCAAGATAACTATGTCAAAGAGACATTGGAGCGCTTTGGTATGTCTGAGTCAAAGTCTGTTAAAACTCCAATAGAGGTGAATGCTAAATTTGACATAGAAGGTGAGAAGAATGAAGACATTCCCTATCGTCAGGCCATTGGATGTTTGTTATATCTAGCTCAAGCAACTAGACCTGATATCAGTTTTGCGGTCAATAAACTTAGTCAGTTTTGTAATTCAGCTGGAAATCAGCATTGGCTTGGAGTCAAACGTATCTTAAGATATCTACAAGGTTCAAAAGACCTGAAGCTGTGTTTCCGGAGAGATGTGTCACTTGAAGTCACCGGTTACTGTGATGCAGACTGGGCCAGTGACCAGATAGATAGGAGGTCCTGCACTGGATATGTGTTCCTGTTCCAGAAGGGGAGCGTGGTGTGGAATTCCTGCAAGCAGCAAACTGTTGCCCTCTCAACTGCAGAAGCAGAATACATGGCCATGGCGTCTGCAACTCAGGAGGCTTTGTGGCTACGTCAACTTCAAGGAGAACTTGGTCAGAATGTGAACAGTGCGTTGCAAATACACTGTGACAATCAAAGTGCATTAAAGTTAGCGTCCACAGACTGTTATAAACCTAGGACTAAGCACATTGATATTCGCTTCCATTTCCTTAGAGAACATATTGTAAAATCTAGAGTCAATTTTAAGTTTGTTAATAGTTCTAACATGGTAGCAGATAATTTAACCAAAGGTACTCCATATGAGAAACATTTGTATTGTATAAAGAAAATGGGTTTGCGTTCTGTAGGGAGTGTTGAGTAATTGGAACGCACTCAATTTTAGGCTGTATAGGTGGTAACTCTATTGTCATTGCCTCTGTTTAATTTTCTAATTTATTCTCTCTGTTCTGTCAAAACTCGTAATAAAAAGTCAAACTATATTTTTCATATCTGCATTTTGTATTTAATAAAAGCAATCAAATCCACGAAATCCTTCAATATACTTACGAATTATGTGTGACTTACATTTGAGTTTCTTTTTGAAAAACTTTTTGATCAATGAAAAAAAAGAATCAAATTGCTAATTAGAAATGTTACCAGAATTACAGGGGTCTACCCTTTATAGCAGAACTTTTCATGTTATAATATTATTTTAGATAACAGCGGATAGCATAAACTTCATTTCTCAGAAAATCGTTTGGCAGACACTCATTTATCATACATTCTAACCTCATAATTTTGTAATTCAGAATCATCTTTTTGCATAAATTTCATATGCATAAGATTTCAATGTAGAACCATCTTATCGCAGAACAGAACAGTCAGAATCATCTTTTGGCATAAATTTCATATCGATAGTCATTAAAAGGCAGAACGTTTACAGTTAGAATTATCTTTTGGCATATATTTCATAATGCAATGAAAGCCTCATCTATCACATTACAGAAAATTCATAGTAAGAATAATTTTGTATTTTTCTTACCATAATAATAAAATTGATTGAACATTAAATTTTTTCGCCACAAACATAGTTACGACGATAATGTTAATTGCTGCATAGTTTTGATCAGGCAAGCATACATCATGCATGCAGCAAGCATGCAGTATGCAAACATGCAAACAAGCATGCAGTATGCAAACATGCAAACCAGCATACACCATGCATGCAGCCAGCATGCAGCATGCAATCAAGCATGCAGAATGCAGCAGATATGGTTTCTGTCACGGCTCCGGCGCTGCGGGGCTCCGGCGGTCCCACGCAAGCTTAACGTCGCAGATGTGTTCGAAAAAAAAGGGTAGGGCAGACAAGACTACGTGAAGTCGGTTTTGGAGCGATTGGTGTCTGTCACTAACTTTTTTAGCGCAACATTTTGTATTTTAAGACAATATTTTAATTCTAATTTATGGTTAAAAATTTTTATTTTATAGAAATGGCAATAATGCTAAATAAAATTATTCCAAATGAAATTCTGCCATCTTCATAGTATGCCAAGTGAAATTGTACCAAATAATCGTCGCTCTAAATAAACGTTATTTTAAACAATATTATGCGGAATTTGAACATTGCCAAAGGTTAAAGCTAAATAAAATTCTGCCATCTTAAAAGTATGCCATTGTAAATTCGGACATACAAACATTCGGCCAAACAATAACTATGTTAAATACTTTTTATGCCTTAAAAATATTCGTTTAAAGAAGATTATGCCAAGTGTGTTATGCCAGTAAATTTCGGAGCATCAAGATTCTGCCAGATAGAAGGAAGTAAGAACCTGTTAAAAACATACGTTTATTTCACAGAATCTCATAACATTTCAGTTCAGCAGTTGATAGGCCACTTGATACTATTTGGAGTAGGTAGGACTCAGTTCCGCGCTTCATAATTCGTTTTAATGATCCACAACCCCTACGTTGGCATCTCCAGAGAATGTACTTTGTGACGTGTGTGTAGATATACACATACTTCAATTTAGATAGCAAAAGGTACCTACGTTCCCTAAGAATTTTATTCGACATACCAGCGTTTTATGAAAGCACAAATGAATTACTACCCGCGAGTTTGGGAATGCGAAAGGCAAAACGTATTAGCGTTATTGAATAAGACTGATCTTGGCCTTGCTTGGGTCTCAGATTACGTCTAATCCGATCTTTTTAAGAAGGAGTGACGAAACAAAGGCAAATTGTTGAGAGATTTCCACTGAAATGATCTTGTTTCTAAGAATGAAGAAATCTGCTTGGCACGAAACGGGTGATGGTTATAACTTTACAAAATTCCCGAATATCGGGGAACTTCTGCCTTATTTGATTTTACCTAAACCGATAAAACAAGCAAAATCCTATCCAATTTTGAAAATAATAATATATTTTAAATAATGTATACTTATTAATAATGTTTTTATGGTTTGCTTTGTGTAATTTATTTCATCACTACTGCTCTTAAAACGGTGAAGGAAAACATCGTAAGGAAAACCGGCATGTCTTAGAACCAAAAATTCGAAGACATGTGCTTGTGTGCATGTGCATGTTTTTTTTTTTTTTTTTTTCTTCTATCTATCTATCATGGTGTTTAGGTTTCCGCACTTAGTCCTTGAAGTGGACCATTGTGCGTGAGCTATGGTGGCCGATTACTCCAACCAGCCCACCTCCCTCCAGAAGCAGATCAGACTTCCCGGTCTCCTCAGGGCATCCGCAAGGGATCTTGGTGCTCCCAGGGTCTCCTCGCGAATCTTGGTAACGCCTGTGCACTCAAGGAGCACATGCGCCACCGTTTCCTCCGCCTCCATGCATGCTCTGCAAAGGGGACTGTCAGTGATTCCTAGGGTGTGGAAGTGTTTATTCAGTGAACAGTGTCCAGTGATGGTCCCCGCCACCAGACGTAGGCTATCTCTGTCCAGGCGCAGAAGGCGTCTGGTCAGCTTTGTATCCAGGGATGGCATTTTAAGAGCTTAAGATCTACCTTATGTGAACACAGTCAAAAGACAGTTATGAAAATTTCTGGTTTGACAATCACACCGAAATAAACCTGCAGATTTATTACCTCGTTTAATTTTAGAAACCGAAAATTCGCCGCCTATAATAAAATATTTGCACAACAAACCCCAAGAATTTTGAATTAATGATTTAAGATAAGAACCGCGGTCAATTTCATACCGAAATATTCCTCTTGAAAAAACTTTTCAGGCTTCTGTCTGTAAAACCTATAGCTTTAAAATTTGATGTCTCTCGGGTCGACGTTATTTGACTTTTAAATTAGGATGCTATCTCCTTTCAAATCGGCTTTCGTCTTATATCTACGATCTTACATTCCCGAAGACGGGATTGGTACATATTTAAGGTTTTGCTGTGTACTTTCAGAGTTGTGAAGTTTACTCCTTTGAATAATTTGGCCTCAATTACCTTTAATTTAACTTCAACATTCTTACCTAAGAGGCTTTTAAGAGGTACCCCACATGGTTGTGTGGGTAAAGTTCAAGACAGAGTACCTTTCATGTTTTGCTGGTAACAATTAGGATAACATTCCTTCAGTTGTAGACTCCACGGGTTTGCTTGTAGGTCATTAGCCTCCGGCCCTATACTAATTCATTTGAGTCGGCTCAGATTGCCTTTTTGAATCCTATTTCTCATTAAGTCTGCCCATTTTTGACCTTATCCTCTTCCACAAAGAATCCTTTTTCTTCTTCTTCGATTTAGTTCGCATTTCTCTTTTATCGACGATGATTTACTGCCGTATATATCGTCTCTTTTATTTTTTAACATTTATTTTATTTAAAACAAAATCTTCTTTCGTTTATTCTTTAGCTGGATCTAAAGAAACAGTTCGACGAAGGAGACACAACGAATTACCAAACGAACGGCGAGTTTGACCTGGTGAGCTTCGAAGCCATTCGACACGACCAGTACTACTCCTGTTGCATGGAGCCCTACCCTGACATCACATACATCATCAAGTTAAGGAGAAGACCCATGTTCTACGTGTTCAATCTGATTCTTCCTTGTCTTCTTATCAACGGAATTGGTAAGTGGAGTTTTAAATTACTAAGCTTCTTTTATTCATTTGCGCTGTTTTTCATCAATTCATTGGAAAAATAAAAACAAAATACCTATATTGCTAGAATATTTACATTCTAGCAATATATACCTAAATTTTGTACCTTTCAATATCTAATCTTTTAGGTAAATTTCTAACTAGTTTTATTTGATAATGCAGATGAGTATGCTCTTATCTTTACAGTAATCTAATCATAATCAGAAGTAAGATTATAAACAAACTAGCCGATGCCCGCGGCTTCTCCCGCTTGACAAATTATGTACTAAAACCTTCCTCTTGAATCACTCTATCTATTAAAAAAAACCCGCATCAATATTTGACTGAAACTTCAACCCGTTGAAGCATACATAGGGACCGACAGACGCGTAGTGATAAAAAAATAATTCTAACCACTTTGTTAATAAAACCCGTTTGTATAAAACTTCAGAATTCGTACAAAAGCGACCGTTAATTGTTTTGTACGTACCGCTAATTGTGCCGTTGAACTCTAAATTATATCATGAATAATAAACGTAATATGGGTGGATACCTTAGGTAAACAATTAGACAATGTCGGTTCTAATTAGAAAACATTAGTAGTGTTAATTAGGTGTGTAACTAAATACATAAAATATATCGCGTGTTTGTAAGTATTCCGTGTGGGTATATTGTACTATGTATATTATAAAGGGTGTAAAACGCCTCTTAACGAAGCCGAAAGGTGCTTGTTCTCCCTGTCATTGCGATCATTTTTTTTGTTCTACATCATACCTGGGAACCTTCTAGTTACGGAGATATTGAGGGTTAAAGTTCCAACTTTTTGACAAGTATTTTTTTTAAATACAAGTTTTTAATGTAAGATTTTTACTTTAAACACCTCCACGACCCCCGTACTATTCAATCTATCCATCAGCACAATATTTTGAGTGCATTACATTGAGTTCTACTAAAAAACATGATTTTTCACCACCAAAAAAAAAAAGGAATTTCCCTGCAATAATTTTTGCGTAAAGTTACTTAGTTTGATGTACAGAATGCTTGGTTGACGGCTTCGTGATGAGGTCTTTTACACCCTGTATATATATTATACTCGGTACTTATGACAGTATGTTTACTGTTATTCTTTCACCTTTTATTATTTGTGTTAACAGCTTATTTGCATAATGTGAGTCTCCTGAGAATGACAGCTCAATTCTATTGTCCATTAAACATTAAGTAAAAATCGTTTATTTGATTACGCACTCAAAAATCGTTAAAGAGCTCCAACTTTTCTGTGAAACTAGAATTAAATTCAAAGAGGTTTTAAACCTTTTGAGGGTGAATCCAGCCGTGATTTAGCTCCCTAACATCGTTCACTACAAGAGACTTTATGTGGATGGCTTCATTACATATTTTATTACGACCAACCACTGATTGCCGAGAAATTCAAGGAAGTTTCGTCTTTACGAACAAGCTCTTACTTTATCACCATAGTCTACATACATTCACGTAATGTGTCGAACGAGAACCCGAATATTCGGGGTAATCAAACAGACGTTCAAGTAGAATAATACAATAAACAAACAACCCTATGATAATCGTGTTTACTGACGTCATATTTCAAACCTCTGTTTATCGTAATTGCATAAATTACTCTGCACACACTTTTGCACTTAATTAAATATTTTACCATGAAGTGATGTGAGCTAAATAAAATATGGTGACCGAAAGACCGAATGGATGACGAAATGAAATCAATTTAGTGAGCATTGACGGCTATTTGCCAGGTTTAGAAATTATCAAAATAATTCCTCATGATAATTATCGGACAATTTTTGAAAAGGCTACGTAGATGATGAATTATCGGATATTTATCCATGCTGATTCATAACTTGATCTCTTTAATTTGTGTCACAAACTACTGTTTTGTATTAACGCACTCGAATTAAGTCAAAACAGGGTATTTGTCGGGTCCTAAATAGTAACAAACTAAGCTAAACTAAAGTAGTATTATATTATCTGTGCTAACGTGTACTAATAAATACTATTTTGTAGATTAAACACATTGTTTGTGACGTTACATGAAGTGAAGTGACATTGTTGATTGTTTTATTTATATTGTTTTAATTATCATTTTGTTATAATCAAGATAATTATCACTTATAACCCTGCTATTTGCATATGAGTAGAAACTTGTATTTACCCATATACCTACCATGAAGGGATGTGAACTAAATAAAACTTTAAAAATTATATTTGTTTACTAGCTCTTCTAGTGTTCTACGTGCCGTCGGAGTCAGGTGAAAAGGTGACCTTGGGCATAAGTGCACTTCTCTCTATGACCGTCTTCTTGATGACTATAAGGGACACATTGCCACCTACGGAGAAGACACCTCTTATTAGTAAGTTATTTCTGTTTTCAAACTTATTTTTAGTATGTTTAGTTAGTGTTTGTTTCAAGGTAACTTTGCTAGTTTCGGAGTGGATATTAATATCTGTTTAACTATGTCTGGATTTATAGAAGCGCAGCGAAATACTTAGTCTCAAACTTAAGGGGCTCCCCCATGCACACTAGCGCCACTTTAGTAAAAAAATCAGAACTCGTTAAATGCACAATAAATATAAAATCTGATGACAAAATCAATCTTTTGGTCTTCTAAATTATTTATGTCTGCTTAACTCATTGAAACATAGCTCGCTGTCGTTACAGATACAAAATGGAAAAAAAACGGCCGTTTTTAGCAATTTTTCTAACTGTAACTACAGTGAAGTATATTTTAATGAATTAAATAGATGTTAATAATCTAGAACTCTAAAGCATTGGTTTTGTCAATCAGATTTTATATTTATTGTGTATTTAACGAGTTCTGTTTTTTTTTACTAAAGTGGCGATAGTGTGCATGGGGGAGCCCCTTAACGGGTATCTAACCCTGAAATAAAATCAGAGGGCGTAAAAATGTGAATATCGATAATGATATAAAGGTGAAAATGACTTTACTTTCCGAAAACGTTTTCTTTGACTTTTTTGACTTCTTAAAAGTAAAGTTATATTTACTTTTTCTTATTTTTTTTGGAAGTCTGTATTTTTTTTAATGTTTTTTTTTTTTAACATTAATGTTTACATCGGATCAGTAATCAGGGGGAAATTGGTGTACACACCTGAAAAAAGATACTATCCGAATACATAACCTCCTCCTTTTTTGGAAGTCTGTTAAAAAGTTAATAAATATAATGAAACTGACATTAATTCCGTCGAAAGTCTGCCGAAATAGGAATGGCTTTTATTTCAAGAGAGTAATCCACAAACATGAATTAGGTTCCATCAACACTGATTTAGAATCTAATTAACAATATTATGATACGTTCTTCGTTGTTTATTTATTTATGAGATTCTTTATTTTCTTAGTAACTGGAGCGTAGTTTCCTTGATAAGTAGCATCTAATAAGGGTAGTCTCGCTTCGTCCTATTATTCGTTTTGACAAGGGAATGTCTAGCGTGAGCAAAACATAATATCGCTCTGAAAGGTTTTCTGTTATTTCGTATCGGGGAAACCTTTAGTGAGATATAATGTAATACAAATAAAATATAACTGGAAGTTCTCTTTGTACCGTAAACTTACGATTGAGTACCTTGAATTGCTCATTATAATAACTTTCTGTTTTCTTTGTTTATTAGCAAAAATTGTGCAGTAAAGATTTCTTCAATAATATTTATCAAAGGCCTAGCACCAGGGTGCATTGTAAACGTACGTAAATACGTTCATTTTCAGATTTAAAATACTCGTTTCTCATATTTATTATTTTCATAACTTTAATAATTTATTTATATTGTATGATACTGATTTTGTTTGTTGTAATAGTACATTACTGCAGAATCCAGTAAGTAAGCCTTCCTGGCAAAGTATGAGTTAACCGGACCGAACCGCAGGTGAGGTCCGGTTATATACGCGGCCAGGATGGCTTTCTTACTGGTTGAGGTTCGTATAATACTTTTCTCAAAAATGAAAGAAAGTTTAATTAACAACAAATTCGTTTAATTAATATTGAAGGTTACATTCATATTAGGGCAATTACTGATAGATTTATAAACTGAAATTACTAAATACAAACATAAAATACCACACTATCCTTCTACAACATTACTAAGTACAAAACGCAACGTGCATACTTTTTCTGCGTCGCGTTAAGTGTCACAGACTGTAAAATGGCTGTTTAAGGCTCCAAAAATATATGTATCTCATAAAATGTCATTCCAAAAAGAGAGATAGATATATATTTGGAGCCTCCCTCCTATAACCATGTGATAATGGCTAAACTCTAATCTGTGTCTGGTACTATGTTTTTTTTTCTAAGCAGATCTAAAGAGGATGACCTACTGTCCAGTAAGTAAATTACATACTTACTTACTGGACAGTAGGAGATTCCAAATTTAAAATCTCGCTTCTTACTGGACAGTTGTGAATAAGTCTCCGGAGAGTTCACTTTCTGGATACTTTTTAGTGATGTTATGGCAACTTTACATAGTATTTTTTAGAAAATTGTATTTTCGATTGAAAAATCGACGTATATATTTACGTTACGTTTATACTGCACGGTATTGCTAGAACCTCTGGTATGTAGTTGGAGGTACCTAATTGAATCTTTTAAACTGACAGTTACTTTTTTTTCAGGTTTATATTATGGAGTAAGCACTTGCCTAGTATCGTTTTCAGCATCCCTTTCAGTCGTCACGCTCAACATATCTTACAGGCGAGTTTTATTACTATAATTTATTATATTGTAACACTTAACTAATTAGTAATTATCGTGATGAATGAATTACCTATTTAATCAAACAAAACGGCCATACAATTCAATAACCGATACAAAATAAACTGCTCAATTTGAACGCACACAATATTATCAATTATATGATGGAAAAATATTCGCGTTTGTGGAGATTGAACAAATCGAATCGTATTAATTTAAGCCCGGTTTCAACCACCAAATTAGGTATGCAAATAAGCTGAAAATATGTTTTGTATCGAGTAAAAATAGATTTTTGATTCTTTCAGGATAAATATTTAACGGTGAAACTTTATAGGGGTAGGAGGAGGGGGCCGGGGGCTTTATTATGCATGCTCGCGTGTTTATGTTGCAAAATAGTATGAGCAGCGCTAAAGAGATGTTTTGAACGCTGTGTGCACCCGCGCGAGGTTTAGCGGGGCACTTTGAGAGCACTGAGCTTTGTAGAGTTTTGTCTCCTTCACTCATAATAGTGTGAGTCCCTTTTTAAGGCTCAATTTGCCACATTCATTAATGGCAATATTTTGTATTTTAATATACAGCGTGTATTAAAAGGTCGCAATTATAGATGTCGGTCTCATAGAAAAAATGTACGGTTGACCAAGCTATTTGGTTTACAGTTTATAATGTAATTTGCATGTTAAAATGTAAACCAATTACCTTGTTCGACCGTACAGTTGAAAGGTCCGTACCACACCTCACGCAGATAGGAATGTCTCCTGAGATGGAGCGTACCAACTCCTCGGCCAAAGCCTTCGTGAAAGAATACGTAAACGGTATTTTTCTTATTTATTTTTGTTGTACTCTATCACAATGCTATCCTATTTGACCCAAAGGTTGACTGGTAGAGAATACGTTGTGGCATTAAGTCCACCTATGTACCACCCTTGTACATGAAGTTTAAATAAATAAATACGTGTTTGGCCAGACCGTTATTAATCTGGAATCATTAAATATGACTACATCTTTCTGATACTTACTGTATGTTGTGCATTGAGCTCTACTACGTATAGAGAAGACGGCGCGAACAAAATCTGTGCTCCGATCAACTGCTGTCGGCTGGCTGCAGTTCACTCAGTCGCCACAGCATCTTAGATATGTACGGGGTTAGCCGCCCTCCGCGCGTCCCGCACTGCGAACAGATTTTGTTCACACTCTCTTCTCTAAACGTAGTAGTAATAGCCAATGATGTTGTGTGAACGTGTGGTGTTGCTCGTAGAGGAGTGAGAGGGCAGCCGGTCCCGGCGGTGCTGCGCGAGCTGGTGCTGCAGCGCCTCGCGCGCCTGCTCTTCATCAACCTCGACACTGACGCTCCAAAGGTAACGCACGCAAAATAATCTCATTTATTACTTTTAGAGCACAACATACAGGGATAGTTTTCAATGACCAGCCAAATTTTCAGAAATGGTTTAGAATCGATAATATTTTCGATATAGTGGAAACAAAAAAACTTTTTTTTTAAATAAAATTTCTTTTCTGTCCACCACTAAAAAGCAAAAGTGTGGATATTACAACAGCACAATTCAGTTCAACAGCCTAGATAGGTAGCAGTTAGCACACATACATTTGGCGGCCCACTTGGTTTATGATTTAGGAAATTCATCGACACACACATTCGGACATACATCAGACATTCGGATTTTTTTTGGACATTTTTCGACAGTAATATTGAATACACTTTTGGTTTGATATCAAGATCTTAATTTTAAAGAAGACAATTTTTTTTGTTTGGTGAACAGGCCACCCACATAAATTGTAGCAGATATTAATAAAACGTATATTGATTTCTTCCTTATAATCTCTAGATTACAGTGGTAATATTAGCTAAGCCATGTCTAACCTGAATGATGAGAAATTCGACCTCCAGGGAAATCCAAACACAAGTTGGCGCACGTCTGTAGTATCTTACAATGCACAATCATTTGACATAACGGCTTTGTGGAGTATGCGCTGTACTGGCAGATGCCATTTTCATGATATATTTTTGTAGTAAATGCGAAAAATCTGCAAAAACATTTACGAAAATCGAAATAAACAGAAAGAGTAAATGTCAAAATACTGAAGTTGTCAGTCAACCACTAAAAGGCGGATTGACAACGTTCCATGCCACGTTGATTGTTTAATCCATCTACGCGATTTTAGTGTAAACCTTTAAAAATTGCATTAAAAAAGCACAGTTTAATAATATTTCTTTTTATATTCTCTTCCATTTCTATTTTATTTATAGCAGATATTATTACCACTGGGGACCGTACTTTTTACGTTTATAAAAACTTTTCTGTCAAATGGCATTGACCACAACAGGAATGATTTGACTCGCATACAAATATCAGATATTAATTTATTATGATTATTATATTATTTATTTATTATTTTATCAAATTATTTATTATGATTTTAAGATTTCGGTTTCATTTCTATGTAATGTTTCGTTTATTACTTTAATAAAGTGGTTACTTTTTTTTGGTGCAATATAAATAATATTAACGCAACATCAAAGAGGGCCTAAAAAAAACTGTCTCCTTTTGGCTGGTCATTGAAAACTAATATCATTTGGATTACAAAACTAGGTACTGTGCTGTTCAGTGTACAAGGTATTCATTTGCATCCTTGTTAAAATCAAGGAGGTATCTATGCTAATAACTCTCGACCCGAATTGATAATAAAATGGTAAAGTATTTTTATTTCGTTTTTTTCTTATTTTCGGAAATCGGTAAGTGTAAACCAACCGTATAAATAAACGCACACAGAGACATGTCGCGCGATGGGTGATTCTTCTATTACTTTCGTGTTATTATGAAATACTTTCAAATTTAAACAATTTAAATAAAGCATCTTTATTAATTATTTGACCGGGTATCGTAATTTAAATTGATTATTTATGTCTTTTGTGACAAGCTCCTGAATTTGGACTAGGATGCAAAACTACACCTTGTATAAAGCTGGTTTCCCACGGAGCGTTATATCACTAGTTTATGATGTACTAGCTAGATCGAATATAGAACCCAGATCGGCATATTTCTTTTACCGGCTCTGCTCTCATAACGGTGAAAGAGAACATTATGAGAAAACCGGCATGTCTTAGAACCAAACATTCAAAGACAATGTGACATCTACCAACCCGCACTAGGCTCACGTGGTGGTCTGTAGCTTATTCCTTCTCAAAGAGAGAAAGCCTGTGTATCAGCAATGGGAGCATTATTGGCTGATTGTGCTACCTTGGAACGCGCCGTGGAAATTATGCCAATCTAGGCAGCGTGGTGTGCTCGCTCGAACACAACGACACGGCGTGGCACGGCGCTTCTCGTGAAATTACGCGCCGTGGGAAGCGAGCTTAAGGAATAGATAAGAGCCTCTACGTCTGATGATACTTGTAGGGTAATAGGGGACGCACTTAGCATTCAGTCCTAAAAAAGTCCTTTGTGGCTTGTTTTTTCACGCTTGACATAAGATATTTTTGACAATATTATTAACAATGTAACATGGGATTGGGGGAGGCCAATATAAAGGTCAAACTTAACAAAAACGTTGGGTAGTGTTTTCTTGTGCTTGGTTTCATACAATTTTTGGCAAGTCTTTTTGGAAAAAAATATTGCAGTTTCAGACGACGCAACATCTTATTGTATTCGTTTTCCCCTAACAACTACACCACCACAGTATAAATATGGACAGTACGGAAACTACCTACAAACGCTCAAAACCGCACACTCACACAAACATGCGCTTCGACAGGGCCCCTAAGCGGACGTTGGGGTGCTGTCACTAGTGCGTGCCGCGCGGAGACGAGTGGTCACGTATAAGTTTTTATCTCTCAATCTTTTTAAAACGCACGAAAAGTTATCGTTCAACCGCGGCTCGCTCCCGCCTAAACTCGTAAAATGTTACGCCGTAATGACAAAGTTAAAGATCCACTAGCTGTTGCCCTCGGCTTCGCCCGCGTAAAGTTCGGTAACCGTTCCACTGGATCATATTAAAGGGATAAATAGTGTCCTACTTGTTAATCCAGGTTATGAACTATCTATGTGCATAATCATCACAATCACCATCACTATCACAACCACCATCATTATCACAATCATTATCACAATCACCATCACTATCACAATCGCCATCAATATCACAATTACAATCAACATCATCATTATCATCGTAATCACAACCATTATCATCGTAATCACAATCATCATCATCACAATCTCCATCCTCGGTATCACAATCACAATCACTATCACAATCACCATCACTATCAAAGTCACAATCACTATAACCATCACAATAACCATCACCATCGCTATCACCATCAAAATCACCGCCAATATTTCAATCACCATCAATTGTGATGGTGATTGAAATATTGGCGGTGATTTACCATTATCGTTATCATAATCTCAATCATCATGGTAATCACAATCATTATCATCGTAATCACAATCATGATCATCATTATCATCATATCAATCACCATCACAATCACAATCACCGTCACAATCACAATCACCATCATCGTTAGCACAATCATTATCATCGTAATCACAACCATTATCATCACAATCACCATCACAATCACTATCACAATCACCTTCACCATCATAATCACTATCACAATCACCATCATCGTTATAACAATCACTATTATCATTATCACAATCATTATCATCGTAATCACAACCATTATCATCGTAATCACAATCATCATCATCACATTATCCATCCTCGTTATCAAAATCATCATTATCGTTATCACACGCTTCATCATCATTACCACAAACACCATTACTGTCACAATCACCATCACAATCACATTCACTATCACAATCACCATCAATATCAGTCACAATCACTATAACCATCACAATAACCATCACCATCGCTATAACCATCACAATCACCGTCACTATCACAATTACAATCACAATCACAGTCACAATCACTATCACAATCACCATCATCGTTATCACAATCATCATCATCGTAATCACAATCATTATCATCGTAATCACAATCATCATCATCATTATCACAAACACCATCACTGTCACAATCACTATCACAATCACCATCACCATCACTATCACAGTCACAATCACTATAACCATCACAATCACCATCGGTATCACCATCACAATCACTGTCACTATCACTATCACAATCACCATCACCATCACAATCACAATCACCATCATCGTTATCACAATCATCATCATCATTATCACGATCACCATCACTGTCGCAATCACAATCACCATCACCATCACAATCACCATCACAATCACAATCACCATTATCGTTATCACAATCATCATCATCATTATCACGATCACCATCACTGCCACAATCACAATCACTATCACAATCACTATCACCATTACAATAACCTAACCATCACCATCGCTATCACCATCACAATCACCGTCACTATCACCATCACAGTCACCATCACCATTACCATCACCGTCACTATCGCTATCACCATCATCACAATCATCATCATCGTTGTCACTATCATCATCATCATTATCACAATCATCATCATCGTTATCACAATCATTATCATAATTATCACAATCATCATCATCGTAATCACAATCATTTTCATCGTAATCACAATCATCATCATCGTAGTCATAATCATTATCATCGTAATCACAATCATCACCATCATCATCATTATCATCGTAATCACAATCATCACCATCATCATCATTATCACAATCACCATCATCGTTATCACAATCATCACTATAAATCAACAATAACCCTGTATAGAATTCGAATCCGCCATCTTCTGGATCTCAAAATAAATGCCATTTTCGTAATCTGCACCCCTGATAATCTCAGTATCGATACCCATATTGAGTTTTAGATATTTCAACCCCATCGCACCCCAACAGGGAATGAGGGCATTTCAGGTCTGCCACATTAAATCTTAAAATCGTTGTTTTTGTAATACACCCGACCCGATACACCATACAAACAATACCGATGTTGATTTTCAGACTTTGTTACCCTAGTTTCCCCTTTAGGGGTTGAATTCTGGTTGCGGGACTGTTCGAAAGAGATACCGTGGCCCCGGAACACAAAGGGCGATTAAGGAACATGGATGGGTTTTAGTCAGTAAAAGTCTGACACTCCCTCCTGCTCCGCCCAGAGCGGGAGAAGTCATTTGATGATTTCTCATCCGAAAAAAAAAAGGGGTTGAATTCTGAAAAAACCTGAAACACAAATGTTAACTCATTTATCGATAAGAGTACTCCTGTTAAGTTTCGAATAAAACTGCCTTACCTAATCTTGTTTCCCCATACAAACTTTTGACTCCCGTTTCATCCCCTTAGGGGGTACATTTTGAAAAATCCTTTCTTAATGCATCTCTTAACCTCATAAGGAACGTTTGTGCCAAATTTGGAATCTCTAGACTAAGCGGTTTGGGCTGTGCATTGATTTTTAGACTTTGTCACCCCATTTCCCCCTCTTAGGGGTTGAATTCTGAAAAAACCTGAAACTCATGTCTACTCATTTATCAATAGGAGTACTCCTGTGAAGTTTTTAATAAAATAGTCTAATTAATCTTGTTTCCCCATACAAACTTTAGAGCCCCGTTTCACCCCCTTAGGGGGTGACTTTTGAAAAAGCCTTTCTTAGTGTACCCCTAGACCACTTCAGGAACATATGTGCCAAATTTGGAATCTCTAGACTCAGCGGTTTAGGCTGTGCATTGATTTTTAGACTTTGTCACCCCATTTCCCCCTCTTAGGGGTAGAATTCTGAAAAAACTTGAAACTCATGTCTACTCATTTATCAATAGGAGTACTCCTGTGAAGTTTTTAATAAAATAGTCTAATTAATCTTGTTTCCCCATACAAACTTTAGAGCCCCGTTTCACCCCCTTAGGGGGTGACTTTTGAAAAACCCTTTCTTAGTGTACCCCTAGACCACTTCAGGAACATATGTGCCAAATTTGGAATCTCTAGACTCAGCGGTTTAGGCTGTGCATTGATTTTTAGACTTTGTCACCCCATTTCCCCCTCTTAGGGGTTGAATTCTGAAAAACCCTGAAACCCGTTTCTACTCATTTATCAAAAGGAGCACTACTGTGAAGTTTCGAATAAAATAGTCTAACTAATCTTGTTTCCCCATACAAACTTTGGAGCCCCGTTAAATCCCCTTAGGGGGTGAATTTTGAAAAATCCTTTCTTAGTGCACCCCTAAATCACATAAGGAACCTATTTGCCAAATTTGGAATCTGTAGACCCAGCGGTTTGGGCTGTGCGTTGATAGATGAGTCAGTCAGTCAGTCAGTCAGTTTCTTCTTTTATATATTTAGACAAGTTGTGTGTGAATATTAAACTGTTTTCCGTGTTTAAACTATCGTCTTATGTTGAGATTAACCGACGCCTAAAGATAACATATTTAAATTGTATTTGTAAGCTAGTTATTTCAATTCGATTGATTGATCACAACAGAATAAAATGTTTAAAAAAAAACAATATCAACAACATTAAAAGGGACAACCCTATGGCTTTAAGGGAGCGTAGGTAATTATTGCATCAAGTAGGCTTAGTTTTGGTACTGTCCATATTTATACCGTGATACCACGGTCCCAGCGAGGCGTCTGTGTCCTTCAATTTGTATCAAAATTGATTGATGCTGGCGTTGCTACCTTTCTCTACCACTCACAGTGTTGCTAAATAAACTCACGAATAGTCCGCAAAATAATCTCATTTCTTACTTTTGAAGCACAATTAATAGTAATTTTTATTACAAAACTAGGTACTGTCAGTGGTGCTACACTAAACTTTTAATTTGCTAGCTTTTGCCCCTGGCTTGGCTCGCTATAAGGTCGGAAACTATCCCACGGCAACGTTTTAAATATGGCCAACTCCTGGTTCAGGAATAAAGTAGCTTCCCATAAGTGAAAGAATTTTCTGAATCGGATCAGAAGTTCCGATGATAACACTCAAACATCCTAATGTACAAACGTGGTAAACTTTTGTAAATTAGGATGTAGTGTGGAGAAGTCTTCATAGTATTGGTGTGATTTATCCCGAGCTATCGAACTCAAAAGCAATGAACCTATGTAATGGTATAGTAGATACTTACATGGCTACTCTATTAACTGTGCCTACGGCCACCTGCGGCCATCATGCGGTGATTGTTAACTAATTTGATGGACTCGCCCTGTTTACGGACCGAACAAATGTAAGCCTACGTATTTTGAGGTTTTATACTTAGGTGTGTGCGCTTTGACGTAGTATATTTTTTAACCTTATTTTAAAATTAGAATCTATACAAATAAATAAATTTTAAGTGTTTATTATTTCAAAATAACAGCTTTTTACTGAATGCTTATGAGAAATTAAAATATATTTTTGTGTCTGTCTGTTCCAGCTAAACTCCGAAATGGCTTTTTTTTTTATTTTGACGGGCAAATAGTTTAATTGAAACTATAAGGAGTAGGTACCTTAGGCAATCCGATACAAATAGGGAAGTAATCGTGATAATTTTACGTGGACGAAAGTCTCAGGCAACAGTTAGTTTTAAATAAATACCTACATGCTTTTACGAGTATTATGCTTGAATGAGGGATTTTCTTTTTAGCTCTTACCTAGTCGCCGGATAGATGGCGCTGAACTTGGTACGTTACTGCAAGAAACGGAACGTAAAAAAAAGCGCAAGAAAACTAGGTTATATTCGGAAGCTTAAAGCAAACGAAAGTGTCAGTCAACGAGCGTATGTGACGTGACGCAATGTTTTTTTTTTCCAAGCGTTTTGGCTTTGGCACCTAGTAACGTAGTCAGTCAACGCCATCTACAGAGTTCTTGGAAACAATTTTTTTAATATCTCAAAAAGAAAAAATCTCATTCAAATGCAGATTATTGTCATATTGGGACCTTGACTTTGACTTCTCCTCAAGACTGAAAATACTGTATATTTATTTTATTTGCGATCTTAAATTTTGTCCATGTGTGAGTTTAAAATACTTCTTTAAACGTTTAATAGGAGATTTGATAATTTGACAGTCATATAAAAAAAAAATGGGTAAAATTGGAAACAAAGAAACGTCAGCTTGATTACTTTCTATTCCCATTATTTTTTATTAAAATCAGTCGTGAAACTACGACCTCAATGTACTAACCTGGTCCATAAATTCTTTAGTCACATCCACTGACGCATGAGACAAACAACCCAAAAATAGTTGCTCTTTGCTACCCGGTTGATTTACTGCCTGTAAATATCAAAAGCCTGTTATTCCCCAAGGGGTAGCCAGCGGCTTAACACGCCCGAAAACGACGGTATTAAATCTGAAATTCTCAATGCAAAACAGCTAACACCATATCGTTAGAACGACTGGTTCTGACAGGTAGTCCCAAGGTAGTGGTGCTGTTTAGTGTACAGAAAACCAAACCTTTCTAATATTAATGGGTTTTTAGGTAAAAAAACTCTTGCGCAGGAAGGGTTACCATTCCGTACCATCATCGTAGTACACATTACACATTCAATACACATTCTGTGAAAATTTCAACTTACGAATCAAGAGATACAGCCCGCTGACATTCAGACAGCGGAGGCTTAGTAATACGTTGGTTACCTTTCGGGTACGGATCCCTACAAAGAAGCATAGTTTAGGTGGATACTATTTTTAGCTCCTCTTGGTTTTAAAGGCGAGGGGCTTTTGCCTTAATAATAACAGCTACACGGGCACCCTCCGTGCTTCGAAAGCACGTTAAAGGCCTAAGCCCACAAAAACGACTTCGCTCCCACCCGGCAAAAAAGAATATAAATCAAATATGGGCTGTATGTATTGCTCTTTAGATATACTTTACATAACTGGGCTAAGACCTTTAGACGTTGGCTGTCATTTGCAGATCTTTCCGTCTAAAAAAATGCTCGATGTAAAATACTGGTTTTCATCTGTATCCAGGTATCCGGTTGAAACCTGATCATAGTTTGGGAAAAGGTTACGATGATGATTATGGTTTTGAAGGCGAAGGGATTTGGTGCAGCAGTGGACTGACTGGTCTATGATTCGCACAAAAAAAAGGGTAGGCATAGTATGTAGAACACCAACATACACAAAAAAAAACAATTAACAAACAAAATTTACAATCGCCACTGCTGGTCCTGAATTTGATTCCCGGACCGGGCAAATTATTGGGATTTTCCCTCAGGAATTTCTCAGTAACAGCCATCCAGATTTGATTTGATTTGGTTTTGTGCCCGCTGGATGGCAATAGGCTCGCCCCATACTACATGGGACTTAAACATAACTGGCGAAATGTGGATGAACTATTAGGTATACTTCTACCTAATCCTTCGGCGATTACAGGCGTGATGTTTATGTTATGTGTACATTTTCCGTATAATAATACCTTGTCGACCATTACAGCCTAGTATTCAGTAAAATAACATTATGGTAAATGATTTTAGGTAGTTAGATTAAGTATACCATTTTACTAAATAAGTATCTAAATATCTTTGTCGTTATTTTAACCTCAATACTGAAGTGCGGTGTGGCTCATTGGATATCCGAAGTTCATTGAATATTGTGATGAATTAATTAATAATATCATTGAGTGCCGGGATTATACGGGTGGGTAGTGATTATGCAAAATTCAGAGCCAATATTTGTTTAAAATAATTTATTATGAATTTTTAATTGGGAATTTGAGTTTGTCAAACTAATTTCGTACCTTCATGAGGTGTAGGCATGTTATTCCGTCTACATGATCAATTATTAATAAACAACTTTAGACATAAAACAAACATTGACATCGTTATATTTTTTTTTTCATATGTACTGAAAGCTGTTTATTCCAAAGCTCTTCAAATATGGACAGAAATTTGGTTACACGTGTGAACCGAAGCTATATACTTTTAAAGAAAATACAGAACACATTATATATATCTACCAACACTAATAATATTGTCTAGCTCCGCCCTACTTGGTCCATTATAAGAAACTTTAAGGACGAATAAACTTGTCACATACAAAATATTCTTAAGATCTAGTTAGGTCTAGCATTTTACCCAAGAAACCTGTGTAAAATGTTGTCGCAGGACATAAACAGTGTTTTTCGAGAAAATCCCGAAGATACATAACATAAGATCACGTCAGTAATCCTTGCAGGAATAGGCAAAGATGTACCAAATAGTACACCTTATACATTTCATCAGTTATGTATAAGTCATATCTAATAGAGGGGGAGGAGCCTATTGCCACCAACCGGTTACAAATCCAGACTCCGTGGTTGCTGCTGAAAAACTCCTGGTGAAAAACCCATCAACACTTGGCCCGTCTTGGGAATCAAACCAGGACTTTATACTCAGCATTCGCATTTGCAAAAACTAGATCAACGAGTCAGTCATGATTGCCTTTGAGTCAGTTTCCACCAAACGGAAAAATCCTCACGCACTCGATGTCACTAAATTAAGCATTGTATCAGTATTGCTTTTAAGTATAAAATTGGGCGCTCACGCATTATCGAGCACGCGCGAGGAGACGCGAGACTTATGTCTGTGGAAACGGATCCTTAGACGTCGATTTTCTATGACCTACCTATAAAATATGCGTCAGTGATACATAGGTACCACTATTGTAAATGCTGCCAAGGGACCAACAAAGCCGAATAAAAATATTATTGTGTTCGTAACAATTGTCCTTAGAAGGATAGTTTTCGCTTCGCGAGAAGTTGGCCTATTTTCTGTTTGTTATTTTATTCAAGAGTAATTTATTGGTGTTATTTTAACTGAAGGTAACAAATGAGAAGGCGGTATAGCTACACGTGTTTTGCGTTACTAGTGTGGTACTAGGTGTCGATTTCCGAATAATCGTAACTTCATTTTCATAGCGTGTCGATGAAAATTCAAATTGAGTCAGCCCAATATTTGGCGACGAGTTTGACACTTTCAGTAGCGTCCATCAGCTCCTGTGATGTGCAAACAATAGGACAGGCAGTACAAGATATCAATTATCCCGTCGTTTGTTGGGATAATCGGAACTAATAATAAAGTATATGAAGAAGGAGCTCCTGGCTAGATAACACAGCCGCTCGGATAAATCTTCAGATTAAGCCGCGCTTGCCTAGGTTGGTCTGTGGATGGGTGACCATCCTTTAGATACCGAGTCTCCTCCGTGCCTCGGAAAGCCCGTTAAGCTGTTGGTCCCGGCTGTCATTTCTAGATCTTTGACAGTCGTAACAGGTAGTCAGTGACCCAAAAGTCTGACAACCAGTTGTACCAAGGAGTATCGTATTACACAGTACTAACTGTGTTGTGGAGGTCAGATAGGCAGTCGCTCCATGTAAAATACTGGTATTCAGCTGCATCCAGTTAGACTGGAAGCCGACCCCAACATAGTTGGGAAAAGGCTACGCAGATAATGATGATGAAGAATGAAGTATATTATACTAACGATCTGATATTTTTTGGCGGAGGAACATGGCCGTAAATCACACAAAATACAGAAGTTTGGAAGTAACGATTCAAGGATTTTGCAGCAGTGGGACATTCAATGCCCACACAAAAAAAAAAGTACGGTATCAATGTTTTTTTATACGGATGAAGAACGCATATAACCCTTTTCCACGTTGGCAATCAATACGGGATTCTTATTTAAAACCAAGAATAACGAGGTTCTCAATCAACAGCATTGATCAGCAATTTGTTAGCAATCAATCGATTTGTAGGCTCACTTGATATTTGCCGTTCCCGACTGAAAAAAAACTCATATCATCACTAACTCAGGGGAAAAGCGTAATATAATTTTTCGCTCGTGTGCACAATTATTATATTTCACTCATCATGAACTCCAGGTGGGCTTGCGTTCGATGGCTTAACGATGTGATTATCACTATCACTACATAATTATAAAACAAAGTCCTTCGCCGCGTCTGTCTGTCTGTCTGTTCGTGATAAAATCAAAAACCGCTGCACTGATTTTCATGCTATTTTCACCAATGGATAGAATGGTTCTCGAGAAAGGTTTTAGTATATAATTTGTCAAGTTTTTGTATACATTGGCTAAAATATAATGATATTTGTTGGAGGTGTCGGAAAAAAATAAGCGTCTGGGAGCTTTACTTTTGGTCGCGATAACCGACATACACGAGGGCGAAGCCGCGGGCATCAGCTAGTTAATACTAAAGTAACCGTTGCATTTGGTTTTTATTATTGGGGAGTTCTAGTAGGTTTAAGTAATAACGAAGATTGTAGAATCCGTGATCACCCGCGTTTAGGATTCCGTGTCATTTTAATCGTAGTAAATCTATTTTAACTTCTGTAAATTTGTTCATTATGTACAATATATATATATATATATATATATATATATATACGAGTAGTACTTTTGGTTTTGGAGAGAATCCATACTCCAAACTAATATACGATCTATTTAGCTATCTATTTTTTCTCACACATACATCATCAAAATTTCCACGCGAACGAAGTGTCGGGCAACAGCTAGTTTCTCATAAATTCCTTCCTGTAGCACAACTTTGTCAGCTTTATCTAAACATGTAAAAAAAAACAAATAGAAAAAAAAATACCTATCTGTATCGAAATATGGAAATAACTTCCAAACTCGGGATTTATAAAAAACCTCTGATGGCATTGAGGACTTTGATTTTCTAATTTCAAGTCGCGAACTCGTGACCATTAAAAGTTTTTATAAGCTGAGTGTCAAAGCTGATTTTCTTGTTGAAATTACATTAAGCTTAGGTAGAAAAATGAACGTGATTGTAAATATGATACTTATTTGGAAATTAATTGTATCTTAAGACTAGCAAAATGAATGCAGAAGTCACAGTCATGGAAACAAATTAGAACGCCAGGAAAAAGGGCCGGTAACAATAGGGTTAGATGACTAAAAAAATAATAATATAACGGCGGACTAAATATATTTTCAATTTTTTGATGGTGGAAACTAGCCTATTGTCTAGGAATTCAAACTAATGCAGAAATCATGGATGCTATGCCAATTTTTTTGGTGTTCCTATGTAAGATTTGGCAACTTTGTAGTTTTGGTCAAAAGCTGGTTAAATTCGAATAGGAAACAAATCTAACACTTTAAAAAGGCGAGATATTTTATTGCGTACATAAATCTCTGTCTTATATATCGTTCTAGAGTGCAGTTTTGGGCGGAATTTTCTGTTATTCTGTCTGTAGTATGCGAATTTAATAGTAAGTGCTGTATTCAATTCGTATTTCAATCGCATATTCTTGCGTAAACTTTGAAGAGGGTTATGATTATGGCATTGGGTTTATGATTTATGATGCACACTACATTTGCCAGACTCGGCTAGACAAATGAACGCTTGTGTCAATATTTAAAGGTAGGTCCATCAGCAATGGTTTTTAAAAGGTTGTTTGCCAAAGATGTGTGTTCTTGAACATCATTATTGTGTTGGACACTTTTTGTGAAATAACTATTTTTCCATAAAAATATTACACTGTATAATCGAACAAAAATCTAGATCCTGCAACACAGTGCACTGTGATGCAGGATCTAAAGTTCCGGAAATAAGGACACAAATGCAAAGGTTTTAAGTTTACATTAATCTAAAAACTTAAAGTTAAACTACTGTGTGGTTTGTCTTGAAAACAAACCAATATCATCCAACTTAGAGTATGGAGTTGGTCACTTTTGCTTTGCTAGCTGGATATAGTTCCTGGACCTATCGTCATTTTTCCCATATTAATCCTGTTTTCTCCCGCTAGGGTGACAGCGGCACGATGACATCGGCCGGGGTGCAGGTGAACCCTCGCACGGGCTCCAGGCTCAAAGCGGAGGTGCGATGCGATGGAGTCCCGCTCGCACCTGCCTCGCCGCGCTTCGCACGTCACAACCACAACCATTTAGGTGAGAATAAGCACTTAAAGCGCAGACGATGGACTATATACCCGCTGGAAGGAAATGACTGCTCCAGTACCGCGAACTCGTAGTCCATCGTCTGCTCAGCGCTTAAACTATGATAAGATATTCAAACAAATCTTTACGAAATCATGTTTGTTGACAAGGTGGTCAGATTTATGACAAAATACCGGCTTTTATGTAAAATGTAGGATTAGATTATCACTTTCTGCCGGCCAAATTGTTTTGGGGCTAACATTTTCATTTTCTGCAAACTTACTTAACTGTCGTTAACTTTACTACAGATTCATTTAAATCACTCTTATTTATTTACCCAATGATGTTTCATCACGTCTTCCTATTCGTTTTTGCGAAGGAAATGTGTAGCAGAAAAACGGGTCACCCATAGGGAAACGGTAACACAGTTTGCTTCGCACATCAAAGCCGCACTGTTTGAGAGATTACCACTTACCAACGTACGAGGATATGTGTTTTATCTTCATTAAAAATGAGTATGCCTGGTGGCTTCTGAGCTTGTGAGTGCTCCGTTATTATGGCTTAGCATCACCAGAAATCAGCTTATAATGTTTCCACTGCAGGAAGACAGGCCTTCTATGAGAGGGAATGGGCATCCATGGACTTCATGGAATTAACCATTCGGGCCCAGTGACCCAGTGTGTGTTTGTAGATGTGGATGTGGTCTTCTTCATAGCTTTGAAAGTGTGATGGAATACACAAAATAACTCGCGTGTCTAGATTTGAACCGACGACCTACAATTTGTAATTTGGTGTCGTTACCTCCTTGAAACACTACTTTCTGTTTTTATGGTGAATATGACAAAGTTTGTGACACATTGTCTTACCGCTAAGGTACTACAATAGCCCGTTTTATTGAGAGAATATATGATAAGTCATTCTCAAGTTCGCCCAAGTCATATCCACTGTCATCTTCAGAAGATTCATTCCTCTAACGGTCACTTGAAAATAATCATTTTCACTTATTTCAATTTTGGTCTTACTTTCTTTTGGTAAAACTAGTTTTGTGATTTTAGATTCGTCTCGGATAAAAATCTTTGTGACCCTAATTAATTCATCCACTGCTGGGTATAGGCCTCTTTTTTATCTTGAGTAGGTAGTTTAATCACCATCCACAGCCTGATCCTCTTTTTTGTGCCATACCCACGTCCCCCCACGTTACTCTTTTTCCCGATTACTGCGTTGCTGGTTCTTGTTAAGGCGGCACCAAGGGTTTCTGTGCCAGGCTCATCCTGGTTTTTACCCAACTATGTCATCTGCCCGTCTCGCTGGATGAATATCATCGTAACACAACAATCTGATGCCTATAACAAATAACCAACAATAACACTGTACTTATTTTCAAAATGGCTGCTTCCCATAACATTAGTTGTCATAAGTATGACCGCAATATTCATTTCCGTTAGTGAAGCGCCGCACGTGTAGCTGCTCATATACCTACCTGTTGATATTGCTTCCTCGTTGCAAATTTAATATTCACACGTGGCGTGTTCAGGGATTTTCTTCCTACTTTGTATACGTAGCTATGCTTTAAAGTGACGGTTAACTCTATTTCAAGTTTCCAGATTTTAAAAGCTAGTTTAAAAGCTGTTACAGAAAAAGCAATATAAAATGTCTTGGCGAAGTTTCGAACACATTTCAGTGTGTATAAACTTTATAAGCATTGTCTTTATGAAAATAAAAACAAACAACGAATTAATTTCGATAGAATTGAGATACCTTAATGATGGTGAAAGCGAAGCAATGGAATTTTGCGTTAAATTTATTTTATGCCATGATCCAATTAAGATTTTTCTGTGTATGTTTCCGTCGCAGCTGGATACAATTTCAATATTTCTCGAATATCGAGACGCGTTCTACCAAATCATATTTCATCGTTCTTGGGGGAATAACGAATCCGTGTGTGTACCCTTAGATGGGAAAAATATTTTTTTCGGATCCATAAGCGTATTTAGGACAAATATTCACCATACGATGTATTGTTCCCTTAAGTTTATGAACAAATTATTCCTACACGGTTTTGAAGTTTTAATGTTATTCATTTGGTTACATGCCCCTTGGGGTCGCCCTTTATGAGATCTGTATTGTGTAATGAACACTTAATTTCTGGGATAAACGCTGTTGTTATAAGGTGAGCATAGAGTTTTGTTAACGTACCATTTCAAAAACAGTACGATTTTAGCGTAATTTTAGGTTTGTTAATGTAAGGATTGTGCTTGTGTGGGTTCCAGTTATATCAAAAAGTATTTTCTATTTAGCAAAGGTTTTAAGTATCCAAATCTGAAATACATCTATACGATTTAATCATTTTATTTGATGACGGTCGTGAATCTATTGTATGGCAACCCAAATTGGATCAGCCCAAAGGCGACGACTTTCGCACTTTCAGTAGCGTCCATTATTTCCTGTAATGTATAATCAACAGGACAGGTAGGACACAAAGTTAGTTGTCACATCGTTTGTGGAACAACACCATTATAAAAAAAAAATCTTTCCCCAAAATGTACGTGACTTTCTACTATTGCGATTTAATCGTGTCTTCGTGAGATAGGCTAAATAAATTCGTATCAATACAGGCGTTTATAATTGAAACGTGCCTCGATTTTGGGCCCAAAAAGCCTATATTATTTAAGTACCTATTTACTGCAAAGTATCTGGATTTAGTTCAACACCGTTTAATTTAATAGTACCTACACTAGTGTCCCTCATTTTCAAGGGTAAAATGTAGCACGAGACATTTGGCTCAACTCTTTGGCTAAACTCGACTAATCCCCGTCTAGCTCTCCTTCGTAATCCTTTCATCACGGACTTAGAAAACATTTCTCGTCTAAGTTATTTTAGCATATCCTTCAGGGGATGTCTCTGCCTACGAAATAGGGAATATGCATGAAATACGAAACTCTTTTTATTTGTGAAAAATGCCTTGTATTGGCGCATAAAAACATTGTGGTACACTTGTTTTAAGTTTCTAATACATCACTTATTTTACAATTTACTGTATTATGTAGCATGTTTTTGGTGAAATGGGACGCACTCTCAAAATGCATCGTCCTCGATAACAAACGTATTGACGTCAAAGTTCATTGTGTCAAAAAAACACTTTTATTTGAAAAGTGCTTAAAGTTTCACTAAAATTTTATTATAATATTGCAATTTTTACTTGAATAAAGCACATACAATTAGTAAAATTATTTTATTAAGGCCAAAAAAATTAGATGTAAACAAGGCAGATTGTGGATAATGACGTCACATCATGGCCGCGACAGCTACGGACCTTTGAACTGTCGTAGAAAATTGCAGGAGTTTAATATTATTTTTGTGCAACAAGCAGTAGTTGAACTTAACTTTTAATATTTTTCTTGGGTTGATAGTACTGTATTTTATTGATTTAAATGAAGAAAAAAATAATTGCATATTCCCTATTGTAAGAAGGAAATCCGGCTAAACAAATAGGTATATTTCCCACATGTTATGTTTGAGGTTTGGGGCCTCTTACCTGAAAAGCTATTTTTATGTATTAGGTGAATTTTCCTACTGAACTTGCTTGTACTGAGAACAAAGTAGTTCACATTCGTTCTTCTTGAGTTAGTGATTTGTTGTACAAACCGAAAAGTTCTCAGTCTTGTATTTTAAGACCAGAATAACTGTGTTGCGTCATTGAAGTTCTCATCATCGTAATGCTCGTGCCTTTATCAATTTTTTTTTGGTGTCGGTGTAACATATCATCGACTTCTATACCTACTCGTCATCTCGGCTGTCACCTCCTTTTCAGTCACTCCCTAAAGTGTTGCTTAATTTGACACTGTGTTTGTGTAGGTGGAGCCACAGCCACTGCAAATATGGCAACTGTGCCTGGAAACGGTCCCCCTGCAGCGAACGCGGTCGCCGAATCGGGGTGCGTGAGTGCATGTCCCCGGTGCGCGTGCTGTGGCTGCACACTGCGCGAGGCTGCGGCCCGCCACGAGCAACGGGTCGCCGCCACCGAACGGTTGGAGCGCGCTAATATTGAGTGGAAACAGGTAACATGTACACTAGTTTTGACATTGGAAATGTCTTTTCGTTCGCTCCAGTGTAGGCTCCGATTTCACGAAAAAGTGCGATCCCCTTATATCTCGGAGAAGAATGATATTTACGAGAGCTGTAAGGTAAAAAAAGAATTATTCGAGAAAATCAAAAACGAAAAAAGTTATGGCCGAAATAGTGAAATTTTAGGTTTTTTCGGTCGATATTTTGGAAACGAAGAATGATATCAAAAATTTGTGATAAATTCCTCTGGACAATTTAGTTAGCTACAATTTGAGCCTAAAACAAAGACGATCGGGTTACTGGTTTGCCCTGATCCTAACCTTTTTGAAAAAAGTCAGAAAGTTCAAATACTCGTTTTTTTTAAACTAAATCTATGATACGGCCTAGGGTAGAGCACGCTTGCCGTAAATGAAATCGATCGTTTCACATTTAGTAGGTACTTATTTTCCTAGTACCTAAGGACGTCTCAATTAACGTAATCTAATTACAATAATGAAGGTCTGACAGCAGGTATATCACCATCCTCCTGCCCTGTTTGAATTAAGTAAATTAGAAATATTATATCAACATCAAGTGGATGTTGATATAATATAATATAATTTTTCTTTCATACCTAACACACACTCACATACTCAAGATCACGCCTGTACGCGTTAGGCAGAAGCATACCTAATAGTACCTACCCAAATTTCACCAGTTATGTTTTAGTCCCATGTAAAAAGGGCCTAGCCTATTGCCAACAACCGGGAACACAGATCTACAAATCCAGACATACATCTCAATATTTATAGCCATGATCTCTAAGTCACCCTGTTTAGCTAGGTATTTACTTTCAATAAGGTAAGGTAAGGTATATACTTTCGTGTTTACTTTGTAATAGAATTTAGGTACATGAGTATACCGAGTGGGTACTCAGTATACTCAGGTACCTACGAGGGCTGCACTAAAAGTATCGGGAATGGAATATTTCCACTGTTCCTGTCATATTAAAATCTTTCAAATTGAAAACTCCTTGGTTTTAAAAATCGAATACCATTTATTTATTTAAATAAAAGATTCTCGGTCTTGTCACAAGGTTTTGTCAAACTTGTTTAGTCGTTGAGAAAATGGAATTGACTCGAGAAAATTCAAGAGCGATGAGTTATTATGACTTTCAAAGTGGTTTAACACAAAAACAGTGTGTTGACCGGATGATTTCTGCATTTGGTGATGAAGCCCCATCCAAAACCACAATTTATCGCTGGTTTGCTGAATTTCAACGTGGACGTGTCAAGCTCAGTGATGATCCCCGTCAACGTCGTCCAAAAACTGCAGTCACCCAAGAAAACGTTGATGCTGTGCGTAAGCTGATTGAGGAAGCCATACCGCGAGATTCAGGCAACTTTAGACATTGGCATAAGTCAAATACAAATAATCTTGCATGAACAATTCGGTGTAAAAAAGTTGTTTTCCCGATGGATACCGCATTCGCTCTTTGAAGAGCAAAAAGCGGCTCGCGTTACTTGGTGCGTCAGAACTCTCGAAACATTCCACGCAGGATCCTCAAATGCTGTATACAACATCGTATCAGGTGACGAATCCTGGATATACGCGTACAAACCCGAAACAAAAAACCAGTCACGAGTTTGGGTGTTCGAAAATGAGTTAAAAGCCAACAAAAATTGTTCGTTCACGGAGTGTTGCAAAAAAAATGGTGGCCACGTTTGTCTCCAAAACCGGCCATGTTATGACTATTCCTCTTGAGGGACAAAGAACTGTTAATGCAGAATGGTATGCTAGCATTTGTTTGCCACAGGTCGTTTCTGAACTCCGTAAAGAGAACTGCAACCGTCGCCTCATCCTCCATTACGACAATGCGAGTTTTCACACCGCGCACAAAACAAGAGTTTTTAGAGCAAGCAAACATAGAATTATTAGACCATCCGCCGTAGAGCCCCGACCTAAGCCTTAATGATTTCTATACTTTCCCTAAAATAAATAATAAATTGCGTGGACAGAGATTTTCATCACCTGAAGAAGCTGTGGACGCCTACAAAACGGCCATTTTGGAGACCCCAACTTCCGAATGGAATGGTTGCTTCAATGATTGGTTCCATCGTATGGATAAACGTGTCAAATTTCGCGGAAAATACTTTGAGATTTAAGACGAGTCCTGAGTGTAGCGAGGGATTTAAGTTCACCCAAGACTAAGACAGCTTTATCACCGAGGAAAATACTCTACTTTTCGTACCATTTGCGAAAAAATTAACACAATAATAATATGAGATAAGCATTTATTAAAAATAATGACAATTAAAATAAACTTAACGTGTATTTGAAGAAAACAAAAACGCGGCAAATTCCTAGACTAATATTTTTTTGTCGGAAAAGCAAAGGCATCAAGCTCATACGGCCTCGTCGGTTTTCGTAATTTTATTTATGCATAATAAATGCGTATTCCTTTTTCAAAAAGATGTATAATGCTTTATATACAAACTCAATGGTGTAAACACAGATGTAGTTCAGTATAAATTTCGGTAAGTATACCAAATTTAAATCACATTCTCCCCCTAGAGGCTGAATGAAATTCAGTACAATTTTCTTTCCCTGTTTTTAACAGATTAAAAATGACTATTGTTATGTTCGCTTTTTGTGGCATAGAATGTCACTTTTTTGAGCAAGTGGTACGAACATACATTTTTAAATAGTAATGTTGTGTCACTTCCTTGATTCCCGAAATTTTCAGTGCCGCCCTCGTAAATTTGCTTAAAGAAAAGAGCAACTATGAAATAATATCAAAATATACTTATCAAGAGAAATGGTATAAAAGTAGTATTGATAAAATCTGGCAATCTTAACGAACAACTATTCCAATGCCTGTTATGTCCGATGTCCGATAGGGCTTGTTAAAGAAAGACCACTAATTTATCGAGATAGGTGCTACCGAGTTCACTGACAGTCAACCAATTTTCAACCTTAATACTTAGGTCATAAGATATTATAATACACATAAACCAAATTGAACCTTAATGTAACAGTACCTAAGTATACAGGATGTAAACAACTTCATCACGAAGCCGTCAACCAAGCATTCTGTACATCAAACTAAGTAACTTTACCCAAAAATTATTGCTGGGAAACGATTTTTATTTCTGTTGTGAAAAATCATGTTTTGTGGTAGAACTCAATGTAACGCACTCAAAACATTATGCTGATGGATGGATTTAATAGTACGAGGGCCGTAGAGGTGGTAAGTATTAAAAAAAAACTTGTCAAAAAGTTGGAACTTTGACCCCCAATATCTCCGTAACTAGTGGGTTCCCAGGTATGGTCTAGAACAAAAAAATGACCGCAATGACGCACGGTGGGCTGGAAATCTTTTTTCATAGACTTAGGGATTTCAATTTGCAAGTGCCTGATTATTTGCCGGATATCGCTTCTATTAGTCATTACTATGTACAAAAATGACACCCGAGTTAATTCTGCCCAAAAACGAAGGAAATATATTTTTTTTACGATAAATTTGTATGAAGCTAGTATGAAAAATCGAATTATCTCCTAAACGGCATGTTTAACCATAATTTCCTTGGAGGTGGTCATAGTGCTAATTATTTATGATTTTTTGGTTGCTGATTTGACGAAAAATTTAATGCCGTTTTTTTAAAAAAAATCGTCAAAGTATTTTTATTTATTTTTACATGTAAAACGATCCCTTTTAGTGTCCAAGTTAAAAAGTTTGATATGTTATTAACTTAAATATTAAGAACACACAATACAAGAAAAATTAAATAAAAAATTGCGGTTATTTGACACATTTTTATTAATTTAAATAAAAAAAGATTATCAAACTCTTATTTAAGTAACATATAAAGTTATGGATGAAGAAATTGAGGCCCTTATCCCCACAGAGTGCAATAATAATAATAATATGGTGACTCATGAACTAATGATGACGATGATCGACGCTAAAGTTTGCACTTACCTTTCTGAAGCTAGATCAAATGCATCGTGCTACCTGTGCTTAGCAAAGCCTACAGAAATGAACCGCTTAGATGCTGTAACATCAAAAATTGTGTGTTCAGACCTGTATGAATTTGGCTTGTCATCCCTACACGCACGTATAATTTTTATGGAATGTCTGTTACACATTGCATACAGGCTCGACTTCAAACGGTGGGCAGTGAGAAATGATGAGCACAAAGAAATGCTACAGACAAGGAAAAAAATAATTCAAAATAAATTCAAAGATGAGCTCAATCTGTTGATTGATATAGTAAAACAAGGCTCGGGAACCACCAATGACGGGAATACTGCAAGAAAATTCTTTGAGTTTCCTAATAAAACCGCAGCTATAACCGGTTTGGATGAAGACATCATCAAAAGATTTGCTGTAATTTTACAAGCAATTATATCTGGAGAGCAGGTCGATATAATAAAATTTAGAGATTATGCCCGCAAAACAGCAGAAAAGTACATATTATTATACGACTGGTACTACATGTCGTCAACCGTTCATAAATTATTAATCCATGGGGCTGACATAATCGAGAAAAATAATATTGTGCCGATTGGGACTCTCTCGGAAGAAGCCTCAGAGTCTCGAAACAAAGATTTTAGGAGGTTTCGATAACATCATTCGCGAAAAGAAGTAGGCAGGATTCCAATCAAGACATTTTAAATATGCTTGTTGTTTCTTCGGATCCTTTGCTAAGTGCACAAAGGCCTAAGTTAGATACCAAGAAAAAGCAGAGCTTTTTTGCTGAAACTCTCGACTTAATTCAATTTCAGGAAACTGAGTTCGAGTTTTTGGATATATCCAATCTGGATGCTGACTCAGGATTGGAGTCTGACAACGAGAGTGATAAGGAAAATTTGTAAAAAAATCATATATGTACATATTGTAAATTTGTATTTGAGTGTGTTTGGGTTTTTTTTCTGTAATATTTAATGATATTTTGTCTTTTTTTTTATTTATTTTACTTTATTTACAAATGCTTAGTATTAATTCCTTAAATTAAATTATTTTGTATATAATATAACTTTATATGTTACTTAAATAAGAGTTTGATAATCTTTTTTTATTTAATTTTTCTTGTTTTGTGTTCTTAATATTTGGGTTAATAACATATCGAACTTTTTAACTTGGACACTAAAAGGGATCGTTTTACATGTAAAAATAAATAAAAATATATTGACGATTTTTTTTAAAAAAACGTCATTAAATTTTTCGTCAAATTGGCAACCAAAAAATCATAAATAATTAGCACTATGACCACCTCCAAGGGTATTACGGTTAAACATGCCGTTTAGGAGATAATTCGATTTTTCATACTAGCTTCATACAAATTTTTCGTAAAAAAATTATATTTCCTTCGTTTTTGGGCAGAATTAACTCGGGTGTCATTTTTGTACATAGTAATGACTAATAGAAGCGATATCCGGCAAAAAATCAGGCACTTGCAAATTGAAATCCCTAAGTCTATGAAAGCCGATTTCCAGCCCACCGTGTGACGGGGAGAACAAGTGCCTTTCGGCTTCGTTAAGAGGTTTTTACACCCTTTATAAAATTACTGTCGCTAGTATTTTCATAACAAAGACAGTAAGAAATAACAATAAGTTTTACGATATCTACCATCTACAGCTACTGTCAAAATTAACTATCTACTCGGTCAGTTTTACAACTTGTCGTAACAATTTAATCTGAAAATCGTGGAAATAACCTGAGCTCCGGAAGGTTTTACCGTAAAATGTTTTAGACGGGTTTTGGTTCAACTCAATATCGTAATCTTTTTATTGGCTTAACTCGTGAAATGTTCATGCCTCAATATTATAATGACAAAATAAACGCTCAATTGTTTCTGATGACGTGAAACTTAATTTACTTAACGGGAATTTAATCACTGTTTTCGAAATGACTGCAGGGGTCGTCATTACGATTGTAATTACCAAAAAATTATTATCTTTGTAATAATATGTTTTCAATATCATTCTCTACATTGGTTACTTAGATCATTTCATAACAATATAATATCCATTTATAAATTACAATAACCTTATGTAAATAGAAATAAAATAAAAATGGCGTCAGAAAACTTCTTAACGCTGTCAACTGGTAATGTCCCCAAGAGACTGGCGGCGTTGTCATGTTGTATGGTAACGCTTAGCCTCAAAAAATGTTTTCGGGTAAAATATTTTCATGTTCGTTCTATTTTATTATTATAATGCAGTTTCAATTAATTTATTATCAATATAAATATATTTAAGAAAATATTCTTTTTGCAAATTGAGTGGCAAAAAAAAGAATAAAATTAAAGGTGTATAGATATGGCGTATGGCTGCAATTAAAACATAAATTATTACACAAACCTATAAATACAACATTAAAATTGATGATAGTGTAACTCTTGAAAATAGATTTTTTTTAAACGTAAAAAAAAAAATTGTCATAAATCGTAACTTTTTGCTCACTCCGGTTCCAATCAGCAATTGGTATTGAAAAAAAAAAGATTAATGATTCTTGTTAATTACTCCGATGGGGATAATTTTGGCGACAATTTAAAAAACTTGCGCTAGGGGCCAAAGTTGTTCGACTTGACTATACTTTATCGTAGCCGCAAGCCATTGTATCAAGAGGGTTACAGAAATGAAAGGATCTTTGAAACAATGAAAATTGAGAGGTTTTGTGTAAAATTAAAAGCAAGTGTACCGTTTTAAAACTCTACAGTAAGATAAAGTACGTTGTACCTAACCGAATAGGCTTCTCAAAGCACTTATAACAATAACTGATAATACAGGGTGGCCAGCTAGGATGTATACAATTTTTATTTACCACTATTTCGACGAGTTAAAGTTTAAAGTACTTAGTCATTTCATTTTTTTTTCCATTTGCTTAGAATAAAATACCCATTGTCTTTACGCGTAAGAAGAATCAGATATCTTTTACAGTTAATCTTTACGATGGCAATGTTCAAGACTGTTCGTTGAAAGTAGGAGAATGAGCAAGCAGTTATCGTGATCGAAAAAATATCATTCACAAGGAGAATTGTTGATACTTAGACCGAAGGCAACGACCTATGTTATTTAAGCGTATATAGCTGCTTTTTCTGCAGACTTTATTTAAAAAGATAGACCACTTGAATCGAAATCGACAGCAGGAAAAACTTCACCTATGAATACCCACCCTGTTGCCGTTCAAAAATAAATCGTCGATATAGCTACATACATAATCTTTTCCATGAACGTTTGGTGGGTATAAATAAGCTGAGAAACTGTTGCTGAGAACTCGCTGAGAATATTGTGATAATAACAAACAAAAACCTAAGCATAGATTTTTATGACGGTTATATAAATAGTGATATTCAACCAAATCCAGTGTCGTAAAACTATATTTTTATTATTTACCTTCTTAAATTGGAATATCATAAATGCTTTTATTCATATTTTAATAATAGTCGACACGCCTTCGCCTCAAGCATTCTCATTCGGAATAACTCCGAGATATTTGTAGCGTTCATTCTAATATGTTTCCAGGGAAACAGGGAACATAAATTGCTAGTTTTGTTGTATAATAATAAAACTGCACAGATGTCATATTCCAGTTGACGTTTTTAAAAATTTACGTCGTTAAAAATATTGTTAACATGGTATGGGGAAACTGTGCACTTGATCAGCATCAATTCTGACGTTTTATCGCGTAGTCAAATGTGTACAGAAAATTTTCCCAACCACTTAAACCAGAAAGGTGAAATGAACTGAAATCAAAGCTTTATCAAAACAAAAAATGTAGTTAAAACAAAAAAAAAAAATGTTTATATCGTTGTTCTAGTAGTCGGCGCTACTGCTTACCTGGCCCTGGGTTCGATTCCAAGGTCGGACAAAGTGTTATTGTGTTTTTCCATCAGAATTATTCACGAAGTCGGGATTTATGCCCGGTTGATGGCAATAAGCTCGCTCCTTATTACCTACATGAGACTTAAACAATTGGCAAAATGTGGGCAACCCTCTCTCCCACCCATCTGTGTATGTAAACCTATGCTTAATCCTTCGGGGATTACAAGGCGTTATGTTATCATTTATGAATAGTCTAAACTATAGCCCGAATATTATTCATGGAATATTACTAAGTGCTAAACTCATATTGTAACATCGATGTAGACGCGTATCACTCGAGTTTCTTAATTGGCCAATTTACTACGTGCGAACACCGTGCAGTTAAATCAGGCGAAAGCAGAACACAATGTATCGATGTTCAGGCGTTCCTTGGACTATAAATAAAGTGTGATGCAAATCGTTCGCTTTGAGCTGATGTTTTAGTAATCCCCAGCATTTGTATCTGATGCGCGACTTGAAAAGGATTTTGTAGCAGGCTTTTCGGCTCATAGTATTTGTTGTCTTCCAAATTAACATTTCTTGTACTTTTGTTAGATCGATTGTAGTGCTCTGTTAAGAAAATCAATGAGACGAGATAAATAGTGCCAGAAAACTCACCTAAAATAGATTATCAAGTTTAGGTAGGTACTCCAAAACTTTAGGACAAGCCTAGGATGTTTTGCAGGTTGACGTTTGAGTGACATAGGTAACTAATTTGTATGTAATTCGCAGGTGGCAGTGGTTGCTGACCGGGCTCTCCTGGCAGTCTTCGTGCTTGTCACTGCTATATCCACGGCGGCCATCTTGTTACCCCAGCTCAACAACCTCCACGTCGGCAACACGCCTCTCAAACCTCCCATTTAGAGGCACAGCACCAATCTAGGGTTAATGAAAACAAAGTCTTCTGCCAACGAATGTGTTAAATGAAAATATGTGCCAAACTCAAACTGTGCCGCACTTTTTTAGACGATAAAATCTTCTGTATAAAAAACCTTGAAAATAGGCCCCTAACACAGCAGCAACAGTTACAAAAGCAAGAAATTGGTAAATATATGGATAGAACTTTATTTTTGGATTCAAGTTCTAGTGTGATAAGGACCTATTGGAAATTGATAGTTGTTTAAATAGGTAATAAAGATACGTAAGCCACAGCAGTTCGAAGTATGGAGAGCGCAGGGAACAGACTTTAGCCGCTAAAGATAACGGAAAGTTAAACTTTAAATGAGCCGAGTTTTTGAATGCAACGACGACCGACTTTTGAGATAGGTAAAACTGTTTTAGCCGTGAATTTACTTTTCGAGATGCCACTACTACTTATGCAAACTTTAAAGTTTTGACGGGAAAATGCTGTGGCTGTTCGTGCTCACTTTTGGAGTACATGTTGAATGTCATTGTCTGTGGAAACACGCATAAGTTAGCCTCGGAAGTTACTAAAGTTGGGTTTGACGCAGAATGTGCATAAAGCAAAATGTGCACTTCTCAAAATAGCACTTCTCAAAATGAGCACTACTCAAAATGATTGTGAATTTTATCACAATGGGTTGAAATAAAAACCGTTTGCTTACTATATTGTTTACCATATAAACACACATTTTGCGTAAAGTGCACATTTTGCTTTGTGCACATTCTGGGTCAAACCCAAAATCAGAACTGGAAAGCTAACTAACTGGCAAGTTGTATGAAATGGATGTAACGCGGAAAATCGTTGTGGTGTGTCAATTTGATAAACAAAATATTGCCCCAACTGTTTTTACGAGTATTATAAAGACATTTTATAAGACAGTGTCTCTAGAAATGAGCATTTGGTCTTTAATTTTTGCATAAAGTGACGTTATCTATGTTTGTAAATAAATGTTTAAAAGGTCGAGTTTGAACCAAAATAAGATAGATCTTGTCTAGCATAAGTATTATTTATTTTCTGGGCTCTGTTTTTAAGTAACACAATAGCCTTCTATGTTTCAGTGAGTTTGTGTAGTATCTTTCTAAAGTTGAAATCTACTTGACCTTTACCTCGATGTTTTTTAATTTTTTTTTGCATCTATTCTAAAAGAGCATAGAACGTAAAGATATTATATAATCTAGTAATTTGTTTGTGCCAAAAATTGTATAATGTCAATTATGATGTTAAGTATCTGTTGCAACAAAATAAGCGAGTAGTTTGATGAAATAGTATATCATTCTACATATAAAACAGTGTTCTAGATTGTTCGCTGTATTTAACCAATAGGACCAACCAATGAAAAAAGGGGTTTGATTATTTTTTGTATAAAGCCTGTTTTATAGCTTATGTTTCAGAAACGTGACTCTTAAGAATATTTGATCTTGTTTAGTCACAGGTATTGATTAATATAGGTTTTTTAAGTGGCTGCTATTTTGTATATCTATACTAATATTAGAGTAGAGTTTCCGAAAAAGTGGAGCTAAAAATGAACATGGACAAAACCAAGGTCATGTTGAATGCCCATGTAACACCCACTCCTATTAAAATCGGAGACACTACACTCGTAGCTGTGGACGATTATGTGTACCTGGGAAAAACGGTCCAGTTAGGGAGGTCTAACTTCGAGAAAGAGGTCGAATCCGCCTCGGCTGGGCAGCGTTCGGGAAGCTGCGCGGTGTCTTCTCGTCAAACTTACCGCAGTGTCTCAAGACGAAAGTCTATGACCATTGTGTGTTGCCAGTGATTACATACGGGACCGAAACGTGGTCGCTCACAATGGGCCTTATCGGAAGGCTTAAATTCACCCAAAGGGCAATGGAGAGGACTATGCTCGGAGTTTCTTTGCGTGATCGAATCAGAAATGAAGACATCCGAAGAGAACCAGGGTCACCGACGTAGCCTGAAGAATTGCCAAACTTAAGTGGCAGTGGGCAGGGCACATTGCTCGCAGAACGGATGGCCGATGAGGCCGAAAAGTTCTGGAGTGGAAACCGCGAACCGAAAGACGTTGCGTTGGAAGACCTCCCACTAGGTGGACTGATGACCTGGTGAAGGTTGCGGGAATCCGTTGGATGCGAGTCGCAAGGGACCGGTCAATGTGGCGATACTTGGGGCAGGCCTATGTCCAGCAGTAGACGTCTTTCGGCTAAAGTGATGATGATGATACTAATATTACTAATATTATTAGATTTTTTGTTTGTTTGTGTGTTTGTTACGATTTAACTCTAAAACTACTCTACCGATTTTAAAAATTCTTTCAGCAATGGATAGTTACATTATCAGCGAGTAACATAGGCTATATTTTATCCCCGTACTCCAACGGAAACGGAAACTATGCGGGTGAAACCGCGTGACGTCTGCAAGTATTATATAAAAAGGTAAAATTTGTTTGAATGTAGGGGGTAATCTTCGGAACTCCTGATCCGATTCATAAAATTCTTTCACTAACGGAAAGCTACATTATTCCCGAGTGCTATAGGCTACATTCAGTTCCCGTGAGTTAATTTCCATACATAACGGGAGCGAAGCCGCGAGCTAGTATGTAATGGCGGAAAGTGAAACAGGCCAAAATATTCAAACCCCTTTGTAATAATTACCTTCTTTGTTTCTCTAAATAACAAAAAAAAAAACAAATAATATGCTAAGCTGTCTACCAGAACTCTAAACTTCTCAGATCTTCTAAGAGAGATAGAACTTCTCAGATCTTCTATTGTCTTATTCTAGTTAGGCACATAAATACAATGTTAGCATTAACATAAGATAAAATTAAAATAAGCTCAAGGTTGTTGGAAATGAGTTAAAATGTAAATATCGTAGCTAAACTATAGGTATAATGGTTAATGGCAAGTTGTTAAATTGTAAGAATATTGATTATATTGTACAAAATGAAGAATAAAGTTTGCGTAACTGACTATTAGTGTTTTGTTTCTGAATCAACAACAAACTAATGTTATGACAATGCCCTTACATTTTATTCGTACTACTTTTAATAGAACACCTCGCACACCTCGATCTAAACTGAGACAATTCGAAAAAGGAAATTTTTCAGGAGACGAAAAAAACGTACCTAATGTCCGCATTTTTTGTTAGGAAAGTTATACAATTTAATTTGATTCTAGAAAATAAATAGCATGTTAAATGTCACTGTATTTAAACAGAGGCTAAAATTCATTCCTTTTTGTCGATAATCGCTGTTTTTTGAGTTGTTATACTTTAGGGTGGTGATTATGTATACAAATTAACACCAATTAGACTTGAAACGGTTTTATAGAATCATTTTGGATTTTACTAATATTAGCTTTCCATGCCGATTTTTTTTTAACCTCTTTTTTCCTCTTTTCACTTCTTCCTTTGACTGATCATTGCTAGCTTCATTAACATCTTGACTCTGAGGCTGTGCCATAGCATCAGTAACATCCTTGGACTCAGTATCAACAACCTCTTGGGTTTGTGGCTGTCCAGCAGTATTAGTAACAGCCGTGGTTTCAATTTCGAAAACTTCTTGGTTTTGAGGCAGTGCCACAGTGAATAGCCCTGTTTCAGTTTCAGAATCAGAACTACTACTACTAGAGTTATCGCTAGAATTCGAAGAGTTTAATGACGTATTGTCACTTAGAGAAGATGAAGATGAAGAAGGAATAGTTTTACGGGAAAGAGCCTTCTTCTTTTGATTGACATAACTTGTATCAGTATCAGAGTCATCTACTTTCTTCATCTGGCGAAATACTAAAATCACTATCAAATAGTCTGCCATGGCCTGGTGTAGTCATCAGTATTACACTAGTGCTTAACGGAATATTTGTACTTCTACATTCATAGTTGTAGTTAAGTCTCCTTCATTAACTGTTAGTGGGTTCTTTTTATATCTTTCATTGATTATTAACAAGAAAACAACATCGCTTCATTTATCTCTGAAATAGAAATTATAATTATCCAGCAATAGTGAGTTAACTCAAAAACTCGGTAAGTACAAAGCGGTAATAGTTTTAATTAAAACAGTGAATTGGAAACAGACAATATTTATAATACCGTACACGATTTTTGTGCGACGCATGTAAAATTTCATATTATGATAGAAAAAACATTAAAATAAATTTGTTTCAACAATAGTACTTAGGATAACTAGAAACTTACATGTTGATCCATCAAAACTAAGTCAAGTCAAAATAGTAACTAAATATTGACGTACCTTATCAAATAAAACTGGAACAAGTCAAAATATCCTTAAGTTATGACAGAACCATTCGCCAACACCGAAACAACTCTAATTACTCACGTATACGTTTCATCAAATGTCCGCGTTTTCGTTCTTCTTAATACGTACACCTCCTTGACTAGTGAAGGTCAACTGACAATAGACTTGTTTAGTTGGGAGAGGGTGACAGACGGTGATTCAACAAAAGAAAGTTAACGCCATGTAGCGATTAATAATAATAAGCATTTATTGAACCTGTCTTGTTGGATAGTTGCGTTTGATCACCGAGCATTCGAATACAAGCATAACTCTTGTTGGATAGTTGCGTATGATCACCGAGCATTCGAATACAAGCATAACTCTTCTTGGATAGTTGCGTATGATCACCGAGCATTCGAATACAAGCATAACTCTTGTTGGATAGTTGCGTATGATCACCGAGCATTCGAATACAAGCATAACTCAAAATTGACGATTTTTGAGTTGTCTCAGTTTAGATCTAGGTGTGCGACCTATGCGAAAACTTGGGACTACTAGTTCTCAGGAAAGCTCGACAGATAGTCGTTACTGCAATCACTCATAAAATATCTACCTATAGGTACTTACAATGTGGATTGTGGAGGAGCTCGAGGCTAAATAATAACAGCCACTCGGGTCGGTCTTTAGTTTAAGCCGCGCTTGCCTAGGTTGGTCTGCGAATGGGTAACCACCCATTACATACCGAGTTTCTTCCATGCCTCGGAAAGCATAATAGAAATCAGAAAAGCCGTTGGTCCCGGCTGTCATTCATGACAACATCAAATCATGTCATGTATTGACAGCCGTCACAGATAGTCAGTGGCCCAAAAAAGTCTGACAACCAGTCTTACCAAGGGGTATCGTATTACCCAGTACTATCTGGGTTGTGGAGGTCAGATAGGCAGTCGCTCCATGTAAAATACTGGTATTCAGCTGCATCCGTTACTCTGGAAGCCGACCCCAACATAGTTGAGAAAAGGCTATAAGCAGATGATGATGAGATGATGCGTGTGCAGCTTACAATAAGCAGACATCTTTTTTCGCTATTGTTAGATAGCGAAGTAAGTAAGTTTTAACGTTGGTACAAAGTCATATTTCAAAAGACGTTCGCAGAAACGTCACTTAAATCTATTTATAAATATTTAATGGGAGCCCTCGAAAAAAATGGCACAATTTCCGGGAATGAAGTACCTCAGTAATAAAATATTTAGAAGCTTAGGAATGCTTATAAAAGATCAAAAATATCTTTTACGTAAATAGTAAGCTGATACAGACCATTTTGTCGTACGTGAATAAATATTTAGTTATAATATTTGGTCATAATTATGTTTGTTTACCACATCATCAATTAAGTCCGAGCACAAACACTACTAGAATTAGAATAATTAATTTAAAAAAAAAAAAGTATTACAAAAGTGTACATTATGTGCTATAGTATTATTTTTCAGACAATGGTATAATTAGTGCATAAAAGTAAACTATAACTAAAATATATTTAACAGTTACAAATAACGATAATGTTACTTATATCTTGTTATTTCTAGTCATAGGTAAATATAAGCTGTGCCAGATAGACATCAGTGGTGAAGACTCCGTTACTTTTATGTTTATGTAACATAACATCATGCCTGTAATCCTCGAAGGATTAGGCAGATGTATAGGACCCTAATAGTATACTCAACTCACATTTCGCCAGTTATGTTAAAGTCCCATGTAATAGAGGGCGACCCTATTGCCATCAACCGGGCACAAATCCAGACTCCGTGGCTGCTACTAAAAAAATCATCATGGAAAAACCTTTGCCCAACCCGGGAATCGAACCTTAGACCTCATGCTCAACATGCTCTTCACCTCTGATACATCTCTTAAATCTGGCAAAGTTACACAGGGTGTAAACAACCTCATCACGAAGTCGTCAACCAAGCAGTCTGTACATCAAACTTAGTAACTTTACGCAAAAATAATTGCTGGGTAACGATTTTTTTTTGGGGTGAAAAATCATGTTTTGTGGCAGAACTCAATGTAACGCACTCAAAACATTGTGCTGATGGATTGATTGTATAGTACGGGGGTCTTGGAGGTGTTTAAAGTAAAAAAAATACTTTAAAAACTTGTATTTAAAAAAAAAACTTGCCAATAAGTTGGAACTTTGACCCCCGATATCTTCGTAACTAGAAAGTTCCCAGGTATGATGTAGAACAAAAAAATGATCGCAATGACGGGGAGAACAAGTGCCTTTCGGCACCCTATATTAAGGCAAGATTAATACATCTAAACAGAAATATTAGTAGGAAATGTAGAAATATAATAAATAAATAGGGACATACACTTTCTCTTTAATTTACTCATTCATTAAATAATAAAGAGAACTACACATGAAGGCTTACCAGCAACCGCTAAATGTTCCATGAACAGATTAACCCGAGCGACGTTATGGGTAGGTACCCATGTACCCACCGTGATTTCTGTTAACTCAAGGTGTATAATGGAAAGTGTATATGAGGCGGATAATTGGATCTCACGCACATCCTGCCTAGTGAAGACAGTCAGTGGACCGTCTTGAGGTACCACTGTTCACGACCAACCGTTCGTGTGGAAAAAATCATTGCGACTTTCATCTGCTTGAAGAGAAAAGGAAAGGTACTAAGGTAATAAGGGTAATAAGGGTAGGTATGTGGTGAATAAGTATACGTGGGAATTTGTCGAGAGGGTAAGAAGTTGCGTCCTTACATGTGTGTTTCATTGGATACTGCGTTCTCAAAGATGTATCAAAACAAATAGGCTTAGTAATGTCGCTGTGACCTTATTCAGTAGACTGTTAAAGCTTAAAAGCAGCTTTAAGCATTATAGGTACCTTTGGAAATCTCAGTTGTAAGAAATCATGAAATAGAATTCAAACTCTTTAAAGGGTATGCAACAAACCAAAATAGACTACCGGACCAAACACTTGAGACGAGGCTGTAGAAACCCGAAACTCCAGTCTCTAGGGAAGCAATATTCCAACTGGGCTGCTGACAAAACAGTAAGTGTAAACAAAGCCTTACCAATGCCTACCACTACGTTTACATTCGCGTATCAACCCATTGTCTCCCGCCTAAGGCCAAGGCCATACAACTCTATCGACCCGATTTGGGCCACTCGAAATTAACAAGGGGGTTTTACTTGAGCCCGCATTCGGTTTGTATGAAGGGTAGCGGAAATCTGGATGTTATTATTCTTAATGAGTGTAATTAGTTACTCAGGCATTCAGTAAAATTATAATTTGGAGGAACTTGTCTTTATAATTGGGTTGAAATTGATTTCGGAAACCAATTAGGTATGATAATGATTGGATTCAATAAGAGACAGCAAAGTTTGGCAGTTTAACCCAAATTTTTTTACAGTTGTAGGTTGGTATAAAAAACCGTCTAAGTAAGGTAAATAAGACTTTAAAGTTCACCGAAGATTAACTTAACAATTGCTTTTGTAGTCGTTGTGAAAGTAAAGAATACTAAAATGATTTAAACCCAAACTACATGAAGCGAGAAATTTAAACAGGAATAAAATCAATTGGAAAAGTGTTTCAATTTTCCGAAAAAGTACCCAACTAGGTACCTACTAGAAATAAAGTAATACTCCTGTCTGTGTTTAAAACTAAGATCCTAAGACCAGTTACAATATTGCTTAGAATCACAAAGTGAGAAACCAAGTTAGCTGCAGCTAATGCTGCACGTTGTTTTTAACGGTGTAATAGAACTAAACCCAGGTCTTAGCTAAGTTAAGCTAACACGGGTTCCATCGCGTTGTGTGAAATGGCCCGACCAACGTCTGAAATAACATGTCTGAAACGATGATCTGAACAGAAGTGCAAGAATTTTATAAAAATGAGTTATATTTCACACCTTTATTTCTTTCTTGCTCTGCTACGTACACGAATAGAAAGATAAAAAATAAATTGATCTTTTGATCCGCAATTTCAAGTCTCAAATGTTTCAAGTTTCTTAGTATTTAACGTTTTCTTTTGATTATTTTTTTATTTTACCGTTTCCTTCGAGTGGAAGGTCCCAAATGAAAGACAAAATTGACAGAAAATTAAGCATCTGCTTTTGGAAACATTTGCTAAACTGATAACGATTGTAAATTTGTTGTTGTTTTAAAACTGCATTTGTTTTAAACTCAAATTGCAGAGGGAAGTTGACGTGTGATCCCAAGTTTTTACCGAAAACATCGTCAGAACAGGACAGGACAGTCAAAGCTGTCAGTAACTTGAACGGGATCTAACATTATCATTTGCCTAGCCTTTTACCAACAATACATTGATACAGCTTAATACCAGTATTTTACATGGAGCGACTGCCTATCTGACCTCTACAATTAATACCTCAGTTAGTACTAGTTAATACGATACTCTTTGGTAAGACTGGTTATCAGACTTTCAGGCCACTGACTACCTGTAACGACTGTCAAAGATCTTCAATTTTCTTGAACGGGTCTAACGTAGGAGCATTATTAGGCTTTCATCTTATTCGATGTTCTTAACATTATTTTACTTTCACTCAATTTTCTAGGCGACTTAGTCCTCAGCAACGGAATGGTAACCCAAGCCTCCATTCTAAGATTTCAATTCAATTTGCAAAATGGTCACTAGAAAAAATCCCCATTGTTCCGTCTGACCTACTTTATTGTTATTCGTAAAATAATAACAACACAGTAAACGTAATGAAAGTGAATTCATTTAGCTGTATACACAAAGATTTATAATTGAACAATTTATGTCAACAAACCCTGAAATTTATTACCCCTAGTCACACAGTAATTGGAGAGATTTCGTTTAGATGGGAAGCCTTTGAAAATAAATTCCAGAATTCGATTTTAAAATTAGAGTCCTCTGTAGTAAATCCCATCCTAGTCTTACTATGGGGTATCGTACCCGTTACTAACTGGCTGATGGAGGTCAGCCATGCAGTCACTCTATGGAAAAAATGGTATCCAGCTGCATCCGGTTAGACTGGAAGCCGACCCCAACATAGTTGGGAAAAGGCTAGGCGGATGATGACTTGGACTAAATCTCATAAAGCACGTGTCTCGATCATGGATATAATTAATAGTGAATACCTACCAAGACAAGCCCATATTTTTTTTAAAGAAATAAATTGTAGAGAACAAATCAATGTTTTATCTATTTTTAGAACAGGCCACACCGAAAACCGTTACCGGAATAATGGCAGCAAAAATTATACAGCCTGTATTGATCATGAATTTTGGTTAAAATCAGTGACAGACAAGGAAATTCCATTCGGTCATCCACAGACGGACAATCGTGATGAATTGTCCTCGCATCTAGCATCGGTATTGTGTACGCTAAAGTACCAGTATATAGTGATTAGACTAGTGAGTTAGACTTAGATTTAGTGAGTGTATCAGTATAGATTGGTATCTGAGTAACCATTGATTTAAATACAGAGTGTAATGTAAACGAACCTTACACGAAGCCGTTTACCAAGCATGCTAGTCATGCGCCAAAAATATTGTTAGGAAACAACTTTTTGCTGTGAAATATTACTGACTACGGTAGCGCTCAATGTAACGCACACAAAACACTATAGTTGTAGGATGCATTGAATAGTACAGGGGTCATGGAGCTATTTATAGTAAAATTATAAACGTTAAACATTTAAAAGTACCTATCTAATTAAACGTGTGAAAATGTTAGAACTTTGGCTTTCAATATCTCCGTAACTAGAAGGAATGGTCCAAAACAAAAAAAAATATGCATAAAGTAATCACGGGAAGAACATGTGCCTCTTGGGTTCGATATGGGTATTTTAACACCCTTTATGTCTCATAGATCTTAAATTGTTTTAAATGCTGTTTATCATCGCGGTTCAACTCTGGATGAGGTTGGCACGGGAACATCGTGCTGGTTGTCACAAACAAAGAGAGGAAAATTGAATTAATGAGAATTGTAGAGAAAAGTTAACATGTCTTTTTTTTTTTTTTTTTTTTTTTCTGATGGGAAATCATCAAATGACTTCTCCCGCTCTGGGCGGAGCAGGAGGGAGTGTCAGACTTTTACTGACTAAAACCCATCCATGTTCCTTCATCGCCCTTTGTGTTCCGGGGCCACGGTATCTCTTTCGAACAGTCCCGCGACCCCAGCAGGCATCGGTCCTTGCGGACCCCTTCCTTTTTGCTGACTCTCTTTGAGGCGCGCGTGGAACACGAACGCGCCGTCGACACGGCCTGTCGTCGTAAGACGGACGGACGGCGAGCTAGCGCATAGCCCACCGTCCACAGGCCCGCGAAGTTAACATGTCTTACAATTACTTTAAGCTTGAAGTTAAATGTTAAATACTGGCTTGTTATAGAAATCATTATTGTATAGTGTAGTGTTTTGGTTAGAAACCTCATATAGTTATTCAAATTCATTATTCCGAAAACAGAAATAATGACAAAAACTTGTCCCGAAATGACTTTTATCGTGATCCTTGACTTTTTCTAGTAATAAAAAACGATTGATACGTTTGATTGTCGGGGTATCTACGCAGAGAAATTAAGGAAACAGCAATGACCTTTAATTCCTACTTATCTGACGCAGACTACAGTAGTGGGTAAATAATGGCCATATTCTTCTTTTACTGTAATGTTATCCTTTATGGAACATAATATTATGGAAAGGTATTCAACAGTACACGTCAAGTTCGGCGATTCAATATTGCGTGGATGGTTACTGAGTAGCCCAAAATGGTTTTTTTTTACATAATCTTATTACTATGCGGATAAAACGCTATGTAAGCGTAGTCAGAAAGCCATTAAACACTCGACCCGGCCTACTACTAAAAGTTAACGTGTATTCATGTACAATGTACATACATAGGTATATATACTTAGACATTCTGGCTATAACAGCCGCATGGGTAAATCTCCAAGGTTAAGCAGTGCTTGCCGAGTTCGGTCCGTGGATGGGCACACATTCATTACATACGCTTCCCTTTTTTGGTTTATATGCTTTTCTGAATGATGTCGGTCCCATAAATTTTGGACTTCTCCATTAGCGTTATCGCTGATAGAACATCACTAGCTTTGGGCCTTATTAAGGTCTTGTAATAGTTTGGTTTTTTGCCACATTAAGGCAAAGATTTTCAGGTCCGTCTAAAAAAGACGCCATTTCGTTTGAAATCTTCAAGGCATTTGTTACGTCACCACAAGACGGCGGCGATGACGTAGCGGTTTCATTAACCAGCACCCGGTAATGCGTAGGAACAATATAGAGGTGCTAGTTTCAAGCCAACTGCAGGCGCCTATAGAACGTATTCTGGAACGCTCACGGCCGCCCACAACACTCTACATCTGTCTAGACAAGTATGTTGGTATGAGTGATGGGGTGGAGGTGTCGATATAATTTTATTTTGTTTTTTTTTAGGTTGTTTTTGAAGTGAAAACTTCTTTAGACGCGTTGAGCACTTTTTGGGTGAAGAAAAAACATTCGTCTCAACTCACAATAACTTACCATATACACTATATATATATATATATACAACAACTTCGCACCCGTTGGAGCTATGAAGTTTGAGCTCGTTTGAAAGGGCTTGAAGAGTTCTTTCATCTGGCTCCAAGAGAATCCTGAATTATATTTTTCGAGGCACGATTGGATGACGTTATCACGTAAAATAATCTTCCGTAGACCGGCTTTACAGGCAACCATTTTTGAGCGAGTTGAATCGAATGAAAAGAAAGAAAGAAAAAGTATTTTTTAGTTCGCACAGAAAGCTCCCCTAAAACAAACAAAAATGGTTAAATTAACAGTAAACCAAAATAAAATGTGTCAACGAATAAACAAATATATATGTGTGAAGTTAGTATAATAAATACGAATTTAAGACACCTCATTCATCAAAATCGGCTCAGTTATTTAGGCGCTACGGTGGAACATAAAATGTTGCAAACATACATAAACTGCTAGCTTTGGCTTTGCCGCAGTCAGGTAAAAATTTTAATGATAATAATAATAAATATTGCTGTCACGATATTTGCAAGCGCATTACTACGCCATAGTACAATTGTAAGGCCACACGCTTTGTGCCGGCAACGAAGCTTGTAAGTACATTTCGCTGACATTCCTTTGGACAGTTCATAATACATGAGAACACGAATTTTGAACCAGACAATATACATATTCCCGTCGGAATATTAAAATTCTATGACTGATGATTTAGACGGTTTGGAGAGCCAAAGGTGCTGATTATTTAAAGAGTTGTTTTATTGAGGGACTCGTATCTTTCTTTCTACTCGTTTTTTTATGACCTTCATACATACCTTCATACTTTATATTCAAGTACATTATTATACTATGAGTGTGGGTTGGGGTACATACCTCTTGTTCTGAAAATGTACATATTTCACAGACAGAATTACTTTCTCGTTTAAACCATTAGTAGCCTATTGATTTTATTATGATAAGTTCTATATCAAAGGACGTAAGTATAATTTTGCGATGTCTTTATTCTTTGTTGTAAATTCCGCTGAAACTCCTGAAAATAAACTTAAAAAAGAAATGGGGGTTTTGTGCTTAACTGTTCTCGATTTTATACGACATAGAATAATATACCTAGGTTAGTACATGATTTTGGCATCCTACTACCGAGTTCACTGGGGGTTGACCACTTTTCATCCTTATGCCCTGAGTTTTAGGGTTGACAAGTGGTCGAACGGCAGTGAGCGCGGTAGTACCTACTTATCTAGGTGGTACCTACGCGGTTTCTTGTGTGTATGTGTGAACCTTTTGACCACCAGAGCATAAACGCACGTGCGTGCACTCCACGCCACGCCCAATTTGACCTACCATTTTGTCACATATTTATTTCGTTTGGTGAACAGGGCACGCGTTTGCTTGTCACGCATATGTGACAGTGGCGTGAAGGTCAAGTAAAAATTTAGTAGATGAAATAAATTTTCTTTTCTTGCAGTAAAACTCCTATGGAGGATAGGACGAAAACATGAACCATCTCATTATGAAACGAGTTGTAACTTTGGTCCAAGTTAAACCTTCGCAAAAGCTTATGTATTACAAACCTTATTACAATAACCTATGAATGAGCACTAAAATTATTGTTATTTTATTGTTTGGTGGTTTGGTGCTACTAAAGGGATCTCCTTTGTGCGCGAGTCCGACTCGCACTTTGCCGGTATTTTTAGGGTTCCGTACCTCAAAAGGTAAAAAAAGGAACCCTTATAAGATCACTTTCTTGTCCGTCTGTCCGTCCGTCTGCCAACACCGATTTTCCGAGGAACGGGTGAACCTAGCAAGTTGAAATTTATACCAGATACTGAGGTCTATAGTCCCTATTAGGCTTACAAAAAACAGACAGATTTAGAGACAGATTTATGAGATAGATTTTCCAAATGTAATTACCATTCATTTCATTTTCAAATATCTTTAATTACCATCAAATAACACTAACAAAATGCACTTACCCTAAGCTACATTAACACACTAAAATAAAGACACTATATTAGGCTAGCAATTCGCCTTTCAAAGCTTACAAAAGATAGTTTAAACTGGTAATAACATATATAATATTAACACACAATAATATGGGTATATAATGACAAATGTGTAAATTACTTAGTTAATTATAATTTACTGCTTGCATGTAGGTAAGTCGAAAAATATTTTAATAGTTAACTGATCACGCAGGCTACGTATGCAAACACAAGCAATCGCGCGACCAGTGAACTATCAGCGGACGGAGCCTCCCTGCTGCCCGCGCTCTTAAGTATTAGTGACCGAGGCTGGGATGGCCAGTGTGCGACTCAGGGGTCAAATGCCTGGTCGACACCTCGGTTGGTGGAAACAAAAGGTAGTGATGTGGTAGGCGGTAAGTGCCGTATCTATCGATATACGGTAATTTGTCTACAGTTGATGAACATAGATTTGAAATCAATGGGTTATTAGTATTAATTTTGTTTTTATTATAAAATTTTAGTGAAACCTTAAATACATAATTGAATAGCAAAGGAAGTTTAATGGTTTTATGTAATCTCTGAAGATTAGTCTTAAACTTAGTTTTGTAGGATATTTTAACAGCTTTATTTTGTATAACTTGTAGTAGGTGATAGTTGGAAAGACAAGTGCCACTCCAAACAGGACAAGCATACGTTATACACGGACGGACAAGTGTAGAATAAATCCTCAATTTAGTACCGCTACTTATTTTGCTTTTACGGTTCATTATAGGGTTTAAAGCACCAAGGGCTTGGGCACCCTTTAAACGCAAGTCGGCAATATGTTTGGACCAGTTTAGACGGTTGTCCATTCTGACCCCAAGATAACGCACACTTGCTTTCCAAGGTACTTTATGGCCTGCTATTTTTAAGGTTCTTGAGGGGGGATGCCTAGCACGAGAGAAAAATATTGCTTCAGTCTTTGCCTCATTTATTTTTAGTTTCCACTTCTTGAAATAGTCTTGAAGTAAATCAATAGAATATTGTAGGCGACCTATAATCAAATCGGTATCGTCAGAAGAGGTATAAGACGCAGTATCGTCAGCGAAACAGGCTAATTTCGTTCGAGGCTGAATAGGGATATCATTAACAAAAATGAGTAATAAATAGGGTCCTACAATAGAGCCCTGCGGAACGCCAGCTGGGATACTGTGTGGCGAAGAAGTAGTGTTTCCGATGTGTACTTGAAATTTTCGATCCGCAAGGTACGATTGTATAAGTTTAATGAGAGGCATAGGCACGCCAAGCGAAAGCAACTTGTGTAGCAGGCCTTCGTGCCACACAGTGTCGAATGCTTTTTCGATATCCAGCAGAAACATACCTGTGGACTGCTTAAGATTTAGGTGATGGGAAATGTGTTCACACACCCTAGCCAGTTGTTGGGTAGTTGAGTGAGTAGCACGAAACCCAAACTGCTCTTGGATCAGAAACTGCCCAGTGGCACGTAATAGTCTTGAATAAATTACAGACTCAAACATTTTGCCAATAGACGGTAGCAGACTTACAGGGCGGTAATTTGTAGGTGAGGTACTGTCTTTTCCAGGTTTTTAAAGCGGAATTATTTTTGCTTTTTTCCAGATCTTAGGGAAATAGCCCAGGCCAAAGCAGCCATTAAAGATTTTTGTAATGTAAACTATCGCTTTCTGTGGCAAGTTTTTTAACAGTGCATTATGGATCGCGTCATGACTTGCAGATTTACGGGGTTTAAGCCTAGTCAGCGTTTTACGGATCTCAAAAGGCCTAACCGGCTTAATTAGACCAGACGTAAAATTATAATTACTAATTACCGACATGGATTTCGTTACCTCAGCCTCGAGTTCAGAGTCACAAACCCAGTTAGTGGTAAGGCTCATATTTTCATAAAAGGCTTTAGCCAACGCGTTACATTGTTCAGCCTCGGTAGTCGTCAGAGACCCATCGGAAAGCTTAAGAGGAGGTATTTTCTCAGATCTAGGTTTGAGGGATTTAGTTACACGCCAGATATCTTGACTGGGGTTATCAACTTTAGCCAGTTTGGCATTCCAGACGTTATCAAGATAGTTACGGATATTCGTATTAATGAGAGCTTGTAGAGTGTTTATATTACTACGGTTAAGCCTTCTAAGGTAACCACTGGGCAATCTCTGTTCAATGCGACGCAAGTAGTTTTTGTAGCGGATTATTTTTTTAATATACCTGGGTAGCTTGGTAGGGGTATCGCTAAACCCAGCAGTCGTGGACGGTATGGAAGAGTCTCTAGCATCAATGATAGTTTGTTGCAAATGACCTATGGCATTATCAATCTCTTCATTGGTGTTAAACGTCTTAGAACTAAGTGATATATTTCTATTGATGTGAGAACGATATTTATTCCAATTAGCACAGTGAAATTTAAAAAACTGGGTTTTTTTTTGTAATGTAATGTAATTACCAAAATTTACCTTAATTTTCAACTTTTTTAAATTTTCGGAATTTTTCCTTTACTTGTGCTGTAAGACCTTGCTTTTAACCAAAATTGTCAATTCTAGGTCCACCGGAAGTACCCTATAAGTTTAGGGTTGAAAACCTATATGGTAGTTCCCGTTGACCTAGAAACTCAAAATTTGACGAGAAGCAATGTCTTACAGCACATGTATAGGAAAAAATCTGAAAACCGTAAATATGTAAGTGGTTTAATAAAACAAAAAAAAATACTATTACAAACGTATTATTTGCGGTTGGTGCAATATCTGTTTCATGGGATCGAACAGCAAAGTTAAGTTTGTCCTTTAAAAAGTTTGTATGGAACCCTCGGTGCGCGAGTCCGACTCGCCGGTTTTGTTAATTTAGAACTTCTATCGGATTATAGATAAAAATAAAAATTGGATCTATGATTTAAATCTGGGTCTAAAGATAAGTCTTAGCTAAACTTGACTACACTTGCAACATGATAGCTGAAAAGGTAGAGCGTGACCAAAAACTAAACTCTTTTGCAAAAAAACGGGCACTTCAGATTTTTTCTCTACTTCAATGAAGAAGAACAAGAAAGAGGTTTTATTAATTTGACGATGTATTGGCATGTTATTTGAAGCATCCTGGCATGATTCTTTACGTTCCAAACTTAAATTTTGAAATTAACAAAAGAAAATTAATGAGTATTGTGGATTACTGTAAAATTGCTTTACTAATGGCGTGAATTTCTGAAACGATTTTTTTACTGATTACTAAAATTTTAAACCTTTTTGGATATTTTCTGCAAATTAAACAATTTAATCTTTCTTTTTACATTAAATACCACTTTTTGATATGGGTGATAAAGCTGTAAGGGCCGGTAAAATTATAGCCCTACTTGAAGAAGGTTGTTCGCAAACGTACGTGTCTCAGCGGCTAAATGTGAGTCGTTCTACTGTCCAGAGGGCAACGAAGGCAGAAGGCAACGGTATCAAGAGACCAGTTCGGTCAAAAGAAGACCCGGTTCTGGAAGAAAACGATGCACAGAACCAAGAGCGCTTTTTGGTGAGTCAGGCGTTGCAGAATCGTAAGGTTTCAAGTGTAGACCTGAAGAAGAGCCTTGAAGAAGTAAGAGGAGTAGAAGTTAGCTTGTGGACGGTCAGGAGGAGGCTTTTGGCTGCCAATATCAGGAGTTACCACCCGGCTCGGGACCCTAAAATGCTCCGTGAGCACCGTGTTGCTCGACTTCAGTTAGCTCGAAACTGTGCTTCATGGACTCTGGAGGACTGGACTAAAGTATTGTTTTCTGATGAAGCTAGAATCTCTTTATGTGGAGAGGACCGACGCCGGCGAGTGCTGCGAAGATCACGGGAACGCTATGCGGAATTGTGTTTCGAAAAAATCACTCCTTATGGCGGAGGCTCCGTTATGTTTTGGGTAGCAATGAATTCGACGGAGCGTACGGCACACCGGTACATAATTGGAGTCCTAATTTCATATGCACAACACGCATTGACTGCACTTGGGGAAGATTCCATTTTTATGGACGACAATAAAATTCTCGCCCGCACCGTTCTGGCGACGTGGAAGCGTACATGCAAGAAGTTGGGATCCGTCGTTTAGATTGGCCAGCTCGAAGTCCTGACCTCAATCCAATAGAGCATGTCTGGGATGTTCTAAAGAGACGGGTAAGATTGGTGCAACCTGCTCCACAAAACATCAGGGAGCTAAAAAGAGTCATTGCAGAAGAGTGGGAACGTATTTTTCAAAACGTTATTAAAAACATCGTGGCAAGCCTGCCCAGAAGGATTCAAGCTGAAATTTTGGCAAGAAGAGGTCATACTCTTTATTAGGTTTTTACATTTGTAACTTTATTTAATTAAAAAAAGTAAAAAAATCTTCTTGTCTTTATTGCTGACCATTTCTTACTGTTTGGCCGTGTACATCGGTTTTAAAGAATTCATGAAAATTTAAAAAAAAAATGCCAGAATTCACTTCACGCGTATTAATTTACACGATTACAAGTATACAGACTATGGCAAACAAATAAATTTCATTTAATTAACTCAAATCGACGTTAAAACGTAAATTTCTTTAGGTGCCCGTTTTTTTTGCAAAAGAGTGTAGATAAAAGATCTGAATTTGCGGCTCCGACAAATTGTTTCGCCACGCCGACATCTTAAATAAAGTGATGATCTTTATATGACAGCTCAGACACTATGATTTATTGAAAAATTAAATTGAAGTTGTCCCCATAACCGCAGGTGTTAGTCTCTGTCAACTATGTTCCGTTAATATTTCAACAAGATTGATCGAACTTTAGACTGAACGTTCACCTTCACCAAGGACTGCCCTTCAACCAGAATCTAAAAAATCACGAGAATATACTCGAAATTATTCAGATTCAGAGATTCAGAAAACGCACATTATAAAAGGCGCAATAAAAAGCTTTAAAAGTGAACATCGTATTGAAAGAAAACAATGAGAACGCGAATTTTAATTCAAGAACGTACATATTATGTATGCTTTTTCTTCAGTCGCCTTTTTATGGTACCTACTTTTAGTGCTTTTTATTGGAATGGTACAGACACACCAGCAAGCTACTACAATCTGTCAAATCCCCGAATTTTTGGCGTACACACTAGCGCCACTTTAGTAAAAAAATCAGAACTCGTGAAATACACAATAATTAATATAAAATCTGATTGACAAAATCAATCTTTTGGTCTTCTAAATTATTTACGTCTGCTTAACTCATTGAAACATAGCTCGCTGTCGTTACAGATACAAAATGGGAAAAAAACGGCCGTTTTTAGTATTTTTTCTAACTGTAACTACAGTGAAGTATATTTTAATGAATTAAATAGACGTCAATAATCTAGAACTGTAAAGCGTTGATTTTGTCAATCAGATTTTATATTAATTGTGTATTTAACGAGTTCTGATTTTTTACTAAAGTGGCGCTAGTGTGCACGCGGAAAATTCGGGGAGCCCCTTAATTGATTTTCAAATTTATCTCCAAAGCATTAGGTTCAAGGTTGATTGTGACAGAACAGTTGATGTGCTGGATGTTCCCGCAATGGCAACATTATCGTCTGTCCATCTCGCCGCCGGGCGACCAACACTTCTCTTTCCATTCCTTGGACGCCACTCGGTCACAGCTTTACTCCACCTGCCATCACCGCGCCTTGCTAGGTGTCCTAAATGATAAATGATAAATGATGTTTATTTTGCAAGTAGGTTTTTACAAACACTTTTACAAGTCATTTTTTTTTTTTTAATACTAGATGGGGCCGGTGTTTCGTACCTGACTACTCTGAGAAGAAACAGCCGAAACAAACTTAGAGGTCATAGTCTCTTTTGAAGTCCAGACATAATTTTGCTCAATTCACATGAGGACTATGCAGAATGGTGTCTGATGTGTGAGATGGTCTTTTGAAGAAAGAACCACACAGATTTGAGTGGACCTGTCCAGTCAGTGCAAGCATTTGTCAGTTATCGTGTAGCTCGACTTATAACTCAAGGAGCTCAACGAAACGACGAACAATACCAAAGAAAGGACATTTGGGTAGGTCGCTTATAGTACTCGAACTGCCAGACAGTTGTGGGAAAAAAAAAAGAAAACAAAAATATATAAAACTGAAACCCACATGGTCCCCACATTCACAATAATCAAATAAAATTAATAATAATTTACAAAATCAATGTCAATAAAAATCACAACCCTGCCCAACTTCATTCGAGTTCCATAACTCGATTCCCAATATCGAAGACCTTCGTACGTCTTCAGGTAGGCCTAGCCAAGTTACAAACGTTTCGTATCGATTCTCTTTCTACAATCGTAAACGCCTCGGCGTAAGCGATTGTAGAAAGCGCTAAATTGGTAGCCAAGTTGACAGGACCGAGTTGATCACTCGTTCTCTAATGTCTGTAGAAAAAAATCTACACTTTAGTCTATGGTGAGCGTTGCTACCAAAGAGTATAGCGATCAACATTGTAGATAAACGATAACATTATTTTATATTATTGTGAACGATGTAAACTTGTCTACGAATTTTCTATTCGTTTGTGTTGATCACGTGATTTAACGTCGAGATGATGTCATTCCCAAACATTCGATTAGTTTTCTACTAGCGTTAACGATTGTAGATTGTCAACTTGGCTATGCCTGCAGATTTCGACGTTTGGAACTCGATCTTTTAATTTTATGCTGAGCATGGAACGCTCCATGGCTCTTTGTGCCACTCCGAGTCTGTGCACAGCCTCCTGTGAGAGCGTCCACGTCTCAGCACCGTACGTCATGGTTGGCAAAACAATAGGCTAGTTTCCACCATCAATAAATTGCAAATCTATTTAGTCCGTCTGTTAAAGTATTGGAAAATAATGGACACGATTTTTTTGTTTTTGTAAATCAATGAATATTGAAAAAGATAAAACGCATCAAAACTCAAGAGTGGTGGCTCGTGACGTCACAACGCACTAAAAATTATAGCACGGCGTGACGTATTGAGAATTTTAAAAGCGTCGTATCTTCGTCAATTTTGGTTTACGTAAAAAAAGAAAAAATACGTGTATTTTTTTAATAATCTAACTGACGGACTAATTAGATTTTTTCAGGACACAAGCCTATTGTAGGAATATCCTTAATGGGGTTGGCACAAGAGCGTGGAGCTTGGCACAAACAAACAGAGGCCCAGCAGTGGGTGAAGTCAGGCTATTGATGATGATGATGATGATGTGCTGGCCTCTGTACAAGGAGAGAGTATTTATTCGAATTTAAAAATGGTTGTAAACGTTGTAAACTTGTATCTAAGTAGGGTTTGCCTTTTTTTTTTTTTTTTTCGGATGAGTGAAATCATCAAATGACTTCTCCCGCTCTGGGCGGAGCAGGAGGGAGTGTCAGACTTTACTGACTAAAACCCATCCATGTTCCTTCATCGCCTTTTGTGTTCCGGGGTCACGGTATCTCTTTCGAACAGTCCCGCAACCCCGGCAGGCATCGGCCCTTGCGGACCCCTTCCTATTGCTGACTCTCTGTGAGGCGCGCGTGGAACACGAACGCGTCGTCGACACGGCCTGTCCTCATGAGACGGACGGACGGCGAGCTAGCCCATAGCCCACCGTCCACAGGCCCGCACCTACGGTGGCCGGGGGCCACGTGGTGGCCCCCGACGCCCGGGGCGTCTCCCGCGGCGGCCGGGGCGCTGTGAGGTTCTCTCCGTCTCACGTTCCGCCACCTCCTTCTCTAGCATTACTGCTTCGCAGAAGGAGGTGACGGCGTCCCATTCCGTCCCGCTCCGGACCATGGCTTGCACCAGGGCTGGACGCGAGAGGTCGCCGCCGCCAATCTCCGCTTTGAGGACACGGCGGTGCTCCGCCCACGCGGGGCACACCTCCACCGTGTGCTCCACCGTGTCCTCCGGTGGAAACACCCGGGCGTTTCCTCCCGCCCGATTCGGTGCAGGAACCTCCCGAAAACACCGTGTCCGGTGAGGACCTGCGTCAGGCGGAAGGTGAGGACGCCGTGGCGTGTGAGGAAGCCACTCCTCAAAGAGGGTCCCCTCTTTGAGGAGTGGCTTGAGAGACGCCATTATCGTGGCGTGCCCTGCACGGGGTTGCGACAGTCGCTCTCTCCATGTCGCCATGAGATCCCGCCGGAAGTCTGTCCGCTGAGCGACAATTTGTCGCGGCAGCGGAGTTTCCCCCCGGAAGTAGGGTTTGCCTGACGTGTGTTGTAGGAGATTAACTACAAAGCCAGCTGTGGGTAAAGTCCTTTTGAGAGATTCCTATTCTGTCTGGCTTTCACTGCAGTCGATATTTCATTGAATTTATATTTGTAAGCAAAAGATACATTATGGCTCTGCTCTATATCGATAAGGTACTAATCAGTACAGCAAGTTTTTTAACATGCTTGTAATATCCGATATTCTATTCTTAAATGAAGAATGACTTTTGTTGTTGTTCGTCAATGTGCCCTCTTGATGGCTGCGCTCGTGAAAATTGAAAAAACATTTCATTATTTAAAAAAAAAAGAAACAAATATTACCCTTAAAATAATATAGGTTCCTAATGTTTGTATAGCGATCGAAAGTGCAACTGTAGAGCTTGTCTGTGGTCCAGGGTACGATTGCTAGGCAGGGCAAAGTGTATTGGGGTTATCCATCAAAAATTACCTATTTATTAGCAACCTGGAATCTCGTTTTGTGCCGGTTCTCGGTTGGTGGTAATCATCAAACACAACTGGCGAAAGTCCAGTTAACATAAAAGTTAACTAGGTATAGTTAATCTTTATTTTTTTTACAGGTCGACTTTACTTCAGGATCATCTCTAAGAGACCTCACATGAATAAATTTTAATATCAAAGTAACGACGTCGACGTTTTAATGTAAACATGAATTGGTTTGGTTAATTTTGATTTCTTTTTAACATAACTTGCCTACCATTTTGTGTGTTAACTCTAAAGGCAACAAAAATGTAGTTATAAATTTAGCTAAAATAATGCCGTCGATGGAATTTGTGTGAATTACAGTAAATATTATTTTTAGGAGCAGCGGTGACCCAGTGGTGGCGGCCCCGACTTACAAACAGTAATTCGTGGGTTTGAACCCAGGCAGGCGTATTACTTTGTGTAATTTATTTCTTCACCACTGCTCTCAAAACGGTGAATGAAAATATCATGAGGAAACCGGTATGTCCTAGAACCAAAATACGAAGACATGTGACATCTATCAAACCGCACTGAGCTCGCGTGGTGGATAGCTACCACCCATTCCCTCTCATGGAGAGGAGGCCTGTGTCCCAGGTCCCAGATGTGGGAACATCATAGGCTGATTATATGCTTTTATTTTTGGATTGAACCGTGTATTGGAAACATTATTTTTAAGTTTCTACCTCTAGCAACATTGCCTTCTTTGTATTTTGCATAAAACTGGGATTGCGGGATTCAATTTGAGCCCATCTTTCCTAATTTATAGTTATCTAAGCCTAAATTGGAAACTAGACGAAATATCTGCTATTAATCTTCCATAATTATTTGGTCCAGAACTTATTCAGTACATCGGAGTGCATAAAGAAATATCGACGTGTAAATTAAGCCTTGGGACTATTTGCTAAGTTTCGAGCTCATTGCTCAACCAATTTATTGAGAACTGATTGGATTTAACGCACAATTTATTGATAAATCTTCTAAATAAACCAGTGTTTTCATGTTATTACAGAGATTTATTTAAATACAGAGAAATCCCTGTGTGGATTATTCTGCATTTAAATATATTTTATATATTTACTCTTATACTAACTTTAAATAAGATTCTAGTAAGGTCGTCAAAAGTAAAATATTTCAGAGTGAAATATTTCAAATAATAATTTATTGTCATCAAAAACGATTAAATAACTTAGTGAAAATATGACGTGTCAAAAAATAAACACCCACCAAAAACATTTTCATGTAAAATGTTGCCAAGACGAGACCATATGACTCGCACTGTCAAAAAGTAATCAGATCTGTAAAGCCAAGCTTCTAACTCACACGCCCTAACTCTACAAGGTCTAACTTCACAAACTTTATCTACACCTCAAAATATGTGGCTTTGCCATTTCTTCTTTTCTCTTTGTTATAAGGGTTCAAAAAACGACGAAGCGCTTCGAGAAAAGGTAGGTAAGGCCCTTGGGCTTCGCTTGGCTCGTCTAAGACGAGCCAAGATTTATTCTCACTACATCAAAAAATAATATTATTTCAAAAGTATATGTTAGAATCAATTCTGAGATAAAACCTCTGGCACTCGATACCAGTCCCATAACTATTTGAGAAAACGTGAAAGAAAAAGTGCCTAGCTCCTTATCAATCGAATAAAATACAGGTGAAAACGAAATGAAAGGAACAGTTCACTCCTCAACCGGAACGGTGTCTCCACTCTACTTCGATTCCATTTTTTTTCGTCACAGACAAAATATTTAACGCTTCAGAGACGCGAGAAATGAAAACATTGCGTCTTGCAGCAAGCTTATCGTATTTCTGTCAATCATAAATCAACATAACGTGTTTACCTGTACGTCGTCGAGAGGAAAATTCAATGAATTCCCCTGTGACGGAAAGATTAAATGTACGAAAATGCCGTGTATATTGCAATGGCTAAGGTAAGCTCTACGTCCAAGAGTGGGGCAATAGCCCCACTCTTGGACGTAGAGTTGCGGGACACCCAAGGTATTAGAAGTAGTAGCAGATTTAATTTGCCGTATATAGGCAAGTTGCTACACTGTATAACAAAATGACTGTTACTAATTCAACGTCAGCAATTCACACTATTAAATTATTTTTTATTTTGACATGTTTTAAGGACTTACTGCAATTGGCAGTTATAAATGATGAGGGTTAACCCAAACCCTTCAAACATTCATTGTAGCAGCCTATGGGGAAGCCCTATAGCCTCGAAGACAATATTTTACGTAGAAATTTATAAAGTAACTTTTCGAGTCTCAGGAGTGTAGTTAACTTATTTCATACGGAAATTGAAATAAGTACAACACTCTAATTCCCGAAGGATGAGTCTGAGGTGTACCTAATAGTAGGTACACCCAAATTTAGCCAGTTTTGTTTCAGTCCCATGTGATAGAGACACCGGGACCGGGCACAAACCAGGACGCAACCCAATAACATTTTGCCTCACTTGGGAATCGAATACAGAACCTCGTACTCAGCAGTCGCGCCCACTAGACCGACGAGGCAGTACAACACTATTCGACAAATTTTCACGACTGTAACCACAGTACCGTTTTCCGATCCAAAATTATTCACCAACCATTAATATTGCTCGCCACAATTAATAGTCGGTCACCAAAGATTGATTTGAATATCCACAGCTAAAATAATTATATTAATTCTATCACTTTGAGTCTATGGAATTTAAACTAAATAAGATTTTCACCAAAATTGGGCAGAGGGCTATGTTTTTTATCTGGAAAAGAACGGAAATACTTATTTTTCCAAAGAAAATCACCCGCAGATGGATTCGCGAGTAGCTAAAGCTGGTCGAAGAAAGCATAATGGATTTTTAATAGGTTTTTATATTAATCTTTGAAGGAAAAAATCGAAGTCGATTGGAATGCCAATTACTTGGGCAGATTTTTTTAAATGAACAATACACAGTTGAGTGGGAGACGCACCAACTTATAATATCATCTCCGGCTATTAAGTGGCATCTTTCTAAAATAAACTCGTGTAAATTATGATTGGTTGGATGAGTTTGCAATCAGGTTGTGACTGTTTTTAAAGGGATGATCAAGTTAACCGTGGTAAAAAAAAAGAACCCGTTATATTATTCTAGGATTTTTAATTTTAAGAAAGGGGTTGGAGATTTTTTTTTAAATTCGTGGCCTGCCTATCTTCTTCTATTTTATTTTATTAAAAATTAAAAAAAAGTGGTCATGTATAAATAATATATATAAATGTATGTATTTATTTTGACATCGTTTCATTTCATTTTATTTTAATTTTACATTTACGATTGATTTTTGATTTAATTTAATTTAATTTGATTGGTTGACTTAGATTTAAGATTTAATTTGATTGAATTTCTTTTGTTATAATTCTATAAGTTAATTTAATTCTAGTTGATTGAGTCTGATTTTATTTTATTTTTTTTGTAATGATGTTTTTATCTTTTATTAATTTTTATTTGGCAATGGGTGTTATTTACCTGAAAGAAATGGATTAGAAAACAATAGCTTTCTTAGCTTCCTTGAATCATAATCAATAAGTCATCAAAGACGCAATCTTAGCCATCAGCACAATTTAGTCGGCCAATATCTCGGAATCATGATGCTTAGGAAGATTTGGACTCTTAAATTACAATTTGCGTATAATTATTTTCTTAATATTTTAAACATACTTTCGTATGATCATGACTGAGTTACAACGTCATTATGACATTCCAATAATTAACGGGATTAAGGATGTTAAGTAAGTGAATTTAGATATTGGTGTCATTCTGTTGCGCACAAATTAAACTTAATTTAGGCTAATGCTATTTTTTTTCTCTAATAAAACGAGAAAGAGACGTACGTAATTTAGAGCTATCAAATTTAATTGGAACTAATATTTCCATACAAATGAAGGGTGCACGTAAAACATGTCAGCTAAAAACACGGTGAAGCGCAAGGTATAAACTAGTTTGACATCTCTAACTTAGTTCATAGCTATAGCCGTCCTTTTCTCGCACTGTCTTTTAGTAAGAGATAGCAATAGCCAAAATTAAGTTTAGTTTGTGCCTAACAGAATCGACACCATTGTCAATAAAGATAAATATATTCTAGCGATACGTTAAAACCCGCTATTAAGAGTCAATACGAGTCCAAACGATGGATGTAACTGTCCCGCGCTTGCATGTGACAGCTTGCATAACTAACCAACAGCGAAACAGTTTAATAAAGCTGTTGGTAAAGCCTTGTTTACACTGAGGTACATTTTGATATTGCTACGGCACAGTGGGAAAATAAGGGGAGAAAACACACCAGTGGATGGACAGGCTGCCATTGATGATGAAGACACAATACTGGCATCGGCACATGGAGCCCTGTAAGCCAAAGTCAAGAACCACATTAATCTAAAAACCAAATTTTTACACCAAACCAAACCAACTCACTTCAAAATTCAATTCAATTCAATTTGAAATAACCAAAACTATATTTGGTTACTTCAAAATTTGGGCCAAAATAAGTACCTATTGTAGGTACTTACCTGATGTCAATGTCTGTTTGAAAAATTGTTTGTGTAGTTACCCAGCGTTGTGTTGTCTTGCGTATTTATCGCAGCACGATTAGTTGCGATGATTTCAAACAAACGGCTCGCATCGCATAGGATCGGAACGGGTTTTACTATCTTTTAACAATATTAAATAGTGTACTCAGTATCAGTATCATAGTCTATATTACAAAGCCACGTACGCACAGCAACTTGACCGCGGGCGTCTCCCGCGCCACGCGATCGTAGCCGAAAGTATGGTGCGACGTGCGATCGGTTCTATTCACCTGTCGTTGTATCCTATCAGATCAAAACAAAAATTAGAACATTTGTCAACACCGCAGGAATGAAACTATTTGTCTAGGCGCAGAAACGGATACGTTTGCAAGCGACGGTACGGAGCCGATCGTATGCGTCGACATTCTGCCAGACGCGAGCGGCTGTCACCGCATCCACGCTCATCGACATCTGCCGAGCCTTTTCATACCAATGTTGGGTCGGCTTCCAGTCTAACCACCACAACCCAGTTACTAGGTATTACGGTAACCTTAGGTACGACTGCTTGTCAGACTTTGAAGACTTTCAACTAATGTATAATCGCAATATTTTTACATAGGCATAGCTTACAAAACTTAGTATGGATAAAATGAAAATTAACGATAAACAGGAGCTGCTTATTTAAACAAAACTATTGATTTTGACAGGGAAAGCTGTTAGTATTATAAAAAGGCTATGCAATCACCTCCTTATCGTAATTACAGGCTTATTCGTCAACGGGCGACTGTGAAACTCGCGAGTGAGACTCACCTTGCGCTTATATTTTTTTGTCGTCAACTAGCTTGCTCGTTATAAAGTACACTCAAATGAAAATTATTTTATTATATTTATTTTAAAGTCAAGTCGTATAAAATATCTTATACATTTAAAGTGGGTACATATTTTATACATTTTATAAGAAGTTTATGTAGCTGACTATACATCTGACGTATTTTACGTCAGATTTTCAAGGTCGAGCGAGTTGACTACCAATAAAACCTATTAAAATCGGAAGGTGCCAACTCGCGCTTACTCGCGAGTTTTTCACTCGCCAATTGCAGCTAAGCATCATCCTCTACCAAGCCCCAGGTCTCTTTTTCCAAGCCTTAATATTGTGACAGATACATACTATGTGTTGTGGAATAGAAGACCAGGATGACATTTAGATCGATAACTGTTGCCCAAAATCCCACGAAAAAGTAAAACTGTTACATCGTTAATTTAAACAATACCTATACATATTTTTTCACATTTATAATGAATCATAAAAGAAGCTCAAATCGGTTGCCTGGTTACCAATCTGATTTTCCAACTGTACATTGTAAATAGTAGCCAGTCTGAGTCTTGTTCTACTGTTATTGTGGACAGATGAATTTAGATTAAAACTAAGTCATGTGCGCACTGTTATACCTTTCCGAACATATTAATTAACAAGAGACAGCGGGGTGTTTTGTTAGCACAAACTACACAATTAATATCATTGTTCTCATTTTCTAAACAGGCATGAAAGAAGACATATTAAGGTAACAGGAAATTAGTTCCATTTGTTGACTCTGGCGGATTTGAGAGGTTGTTTGGTGGCTCTCTGATTTTAAAGTAAAGTGAGCTTTATTCTCATCGATACAAAGTTCATGTCAGAGATAAAATAAGTTGAAAGAACTGTAGGTAATGCCTATGAGACAGTTGATTTTCGCCTTACGTTTTTCAAATGAAGCAACCTATTATGGTACGGTATGTTATAGTGTAATAGCACTGACAGTCTAGTGGTGTGTACCGAATGCTCTAAGGCCCGGTTTCCACCAAAGCGGAGAAGAGCGGAGCGGAGAGGAGAAATGCAAGCTTCAACCAATCACAGGATAGACGAGAGAACTTTTTTTTTTCTGATTTGAAATCACAAATGACGCCTCCCGCTCTGGGCGGAGTAGGAGGGAGTGTCAGACTTTTACTGAATAAGACCCATCCAGGTTCCTTCATCGCCCTTTGTGTTCCGGGGCCACGGTATCTCTTTCGAACCGTCCCGCAGCCCCGGCAGGCATCGGTCCTTACCGGACCCCTTCCTTTTGCTGACTCTCTTTGAGGCGCGCGTGGAACACGAACGCGCCGATAGACGAGAGACCTGCAACTACATGTGGTTGGTGGGTTTCCGCGCATCTCTTCTCCGCTCCGCTCGTCTCCGCTTTGGTGGAAACCGGGCCTAAGTCATAGGTTTCGAGTTCGAACCCAAGACATGCACCTCTGATTTTTCGCATTCAATTGCGTATTGTATAATAATCACTTGCTTCGGTCAAGGAAAACATCTACTAATAACTAGGCGAATGAACTAATAACTAGACGATATCACTCAAAATTTGCATTGCATTACATTGCGTGTACGTCCTCATGACCGGAAAAAAGGGGACGAAACCGATACGTCCTAGTGCCTTATGTGACTGTCACCATCTTGCGCTAGGTTGACTCCTCTCTCTAAGTCCGTCAACAAAAATACGGACCCATCCGAAAGCACCTGAAAACTTCGAAAAGAACCCTACTCCCAGTTATTTACAGATTCATGAGTTTACTTTTTGAGAACACATCGAGAGTAGCGTAGTAACTTTTTTTATTCATAAGATTAATTAATTTAAGTTGGCGCCAACATATGAACATACACTCATTAGAGTTTTACCGTGCACCAAAATCATCGACTATATAATTTAGAATTATATCCAATTAAGTAGGTACCTACTGTCCAATAAATTGTGTTGTCATTCATTTTTCGTTTGGGCCCTAACTATGGTACATTCAGATTTTTGACCCGTGCCCTCTTCCTGTCCATAGCCGCAGCAGTAAGAATGTTATAGTCTGGTTAATGTAACTGCGTCGGTTATCCCTTTAAGGGTTTCGTACTCGAAGGCTAACCAACGGGACCCTGTTCAATCAATCAATCATTTTTATTATCAGGCTATTACAAAGCCTCCGCTGTCCATCCGTCCGTCGGTCTGTCAGCGGGCTGTATCTCATGATCCGTAATAGGTTGATAGTTGAAATTGTCTTTGACTAGCACTTGGCTGGTTTCTTTAATTATCAGTAAAACATTAATGAGATTAAAGTTTTCTTTTTGAGTATTAAAAAAAAATATAGTTTCCAAGAACTCTGTAGACGGCGTTGAACTGACTACGGTACTAAGTGCCAAAGACAAAACGCTTGGAAAAAAAAAAAACATTGCATCACGTCACATACGCTCGTTGGCTGACAGTTTCGTTTGCTTATGCTTCCGAATATAACCATTACATCCAAGTAAAATGATGTGACGTTCCGTTCCTTGCAGTAACTTACCAAGTTCAGCGCCATCTATCCAGCGACTAGGGAAGAGTTAAAAAGAAAATCCCTCATTAATAAATTGACAGCAAAACATCATTTATTGCCAATGACCAGCGAAGGCAGATTGTTTTTTGGCATGACGAATAATGTATAAAAAAACATCATGCAATCATAACATTCAACTATTACGTTTTTAAAACAACTTTCAACCCATAAATAATTATGAATTGTTTAGTTCGTCTCCAAAATACAACGTGTCAATTTAAATAAAAAAAACTGCCCGGTGTGTCTATAAAATACATAGTTGCGTTACTTTTATTACCTTGGGGATATCACTTCATGACTTTAACTTAGGAGTGGAAAACGTGCTCATTTAATATTTAGTTACTGGCAATAATATGTTTACCGTTTTCTTAATCTACCTACGAAGACACGTGGCAACATTTTACATGTTTTTCTCATCTGAGGTGTACGTAGACAGACAGATATATACATACACATGAAAGGACATTATTTACGTATTTAGAAGCCCACAAAGGCTATGTTCGTAGCACTTCACATTGCAATGCAGTTTGACTTTATGCTCTCCTGTCCTGTCCGCGGAAGCAACGGATCTCCACGTCCTGGAGCAGTATTTTAACAGTTTAGCGGTGGAAATATGGTACAAATTATTAAAACGTTACAAGGTAGTTAGTAGTAAATACCTTTTTTTTGCTAGACTTAGCGGGGGCACTGCCGTGCCCCCAGATTTAAATATGGGTTTGTTGGTCCACGTTTTAACGCCTTTAAAAAGTACAATGGTGTATTTTATTTACTGTAGTACGAAATATAAACCGTTTTTAAGGTACGAAGCTAGAAAAGCCTTCAGAAAAAGCTTACCCCTTTAAGCCGATACTCGCCAGTCGCTTGCCTACAAGACCACAGGACAAACAATATCAGAACAACAATAGGCTACAGAAAAATGAAACTACAGTATCGTTCACCGGCACGGCCTTTAATGCAATGCACCAGGTATGGAGTTGAGCCTCGAGATTGAAACTAAATGACGGTACGATATTTCAACACCTTTTAGGTAGATTTCGTCAGAATCTACCTATTGGTCTTGCACCTAAAGTCGAGTTTTCCGAAAATATCACCAAAGAAGGTCTAGTTAATGACCCCTAGAGCCCAAATAAACCGCTGGTTAAAAAGTTTATTTAAATATATATGTATACGTATATATGTATGTGGGGCGCCAAGCAAAATTTAGCCTCACTCTACAGGTCGCAATTATGCACCGATTGCTTTCGAACTTGGCCCAAAAATCGAAAGGGTCAAAACTTAGGTTAAGTTCGTGAATGGGCGGAATTCGACCATGGGGGCAGCGAGGGGGTGGTTTTTCGAAAATCAGTTTTTTTGGCCATAACATTTTTCCTTTGGAAATTTTTTGAACTGTTTTACATTTTTATCATTCAGAGACTTTTAAATTTTAACTTTTGTGATACAACCCTTATCTTGGGGAGGGGGTCGAAATTTCTAAAAATTTTACACAAAAAAATTATATCTCCGAAACGGTAAACATTTTACACTCGGATAAATTTTTTTTTGAAAGCAAATTGTTTACGAAATAAAAATAATAACTGAAAAATTGAGGGTGTTTTCATGCTAAACTCTAATGGGAGGATTTTAAATTGTATGATAACCATTAAGACGTTTAATTGTCAAACATCAACAAATTCGTTGCCATGACGACCAAGTCTTTTGGCAACTGACGTATTCATAAAGGAGGTAAGTACTTCTAACAAAAACAAAAAATTTCAAACAAAAAATCTTGCCAGCGCAGCTGTGGCTACCTATAGCCTCTGAATTTCCAGAATAAATATGGGTGGAACCTTCTTCGAAATCTACCTCCTCCTGCGGCTTGCCGAAGGGATTTTTTTTACTTCCAGCTTTTTTGTTTAGTAACTTATATTCTCATTATTTCTATAAATAAAAACCTCCAGATAGAAAAAAAAACTAAATATCGTCCTTTTACGTTTAACATGAAGAATATTTTTCATTCAAGCGCCGCAGTTGCGTTGGGGCACTTCTCACAGATGCCCACTACAAACTTGTAACACCCCTCTTTTTCTTCGGGGGTTATACAGGATGTCTATGGTGTTTCTAGCTTGTTCTGCTCCGTTGAGAGTTTTATTTTTCTGCCTGTCTGACTTCTAGGCAATTGAAAATTCCCTGTAATTGGTTCATTAAAATAGTTAGTCGAAAACGAGGTCGTTGGTTCGATTCTCAGTTCGGGCAAAGTGGGTTTATTCTTCAGGAATTTCTCAGTAGAAACCAGGTGCAAATCCAGACTACATGTCTGGATTTGCACCCGGTTTATGGCAATGGGCTTGCATCCTACTGGCGAAATATAGGTGTGGTATTAGGTATACCTCTGCCTGACCCTTCGGCTATTATAGGCGTGATATTATGTTATTTTAGTAGTAAACATCAAAATGTTTCTATTGAGATTATTTCCTACTTCACTCCGTATCTTTTCTACTCTTATATCAATAGTTCTCGCGTACTCACCTACATTGCTATTTGTTCTAGTGCCGTTTGAGGGAGAAATATGTCTACTATTTCATCTACGATGACAAAAAATACTAGTGTTCTTTAGAGGAAACGTATATAATAGCTGTCAGATATGCTCGTGAAATATGGTCACAGCTGGCGCAGCTAGTGGACGTAATCTATTCAATTGGTAGAAGAAATTATATTTCGTGCCACAAATATCACGATTTATATTTAAATATTTATGTGTTGGTCCACGCTTAGATAATATTGTACTTCCTATCTTTTTATACCCGACTACGGCGAAGCCAAAGCCAAAAAGAAGGGTTATGATTTTAGCAGTCTATGTATATGTATGTATATATTTACGTATGTTCCTCCGTAGCGCCTAAACTATTCATCCGATTTTGATAATTAAGGTGTCAATCGATTCGGTATTATGGCCCCGGTAACATAGGCTACATTTTAACCGACTTTAACAATAGGAAGACTCAATTTTACCTTGTAAACCCCGAATTTAATTAGAGCGTGATTTTTTCAGTAGTTGGGTTTTTAGTGGTACTATACAACACAAATTCTTGTTCTAGACACTATCACTCCTCACTTTTCACTGAGCAAATATTGGGTGACTCACAGAAAACAAATAATTATAGTTGCTGCCAGTTAAGATCACAATAGCGGTCATTGACCCACCTTCATTTGTTAAAGTTCTTAACTTTGAAATCCAAAACTAAGCCTGTTCAAGTCTTGAATTGTCTTCTATCGTGATCATCAACATTTTTTCTAATGAAAAACGATACGGTTCATTTGTTTTGGTTCGTAAGAAGTGATACACACATCAACACGGTCTAGGGATATTTCATACTCAATTAAATAACTCGAAAAGTACTGGCCGCATTGGAATCTTTTATACACCGATTTGTTTGTAATTTATCTCAGACTAATTCCAAATTCAAATTTTTGAAAATTCTTTTGTTTCGATGGCATAAAAATGTCTTGATGTATAGGAGAGGGAATTTTCATTTGTGCGAAATTTAGAAAACAATACGAATTATGTTTAGTTACAGTTTTTTTTCATTTTTAAACGAAAGATAAAGTTAAAATTGAGGTATTGTAGCCATGCAACGCCGACATTTGACGAGGGCGGAGATGTTACGAGCTGTGGGAATGCTGGAAGCTGGATCTGTTCAGCGTAATGTTGCTGAGGCCATATCCCATCAAAATGTAATTTCAAGATTGTGGACACGCTATCGTGCCACAGGTGAAGTAGCGGAGAGGCACCGGGGGCCAAGTCGCATCACTACCCCCAGACAAGACCGATTTTTGCAAATTACTGCGCGAGCACAACCAAATGCAACGGCGACTCAATTGGTCCAAAGGCTGCGAGTGGAACACCAAGTGCTTGTGAGTGACCAAACTGTAAGAAGGCGACTGCATGAAAGCAATCTACGCTCTCGTAGACCACTCCGGGTCCCACCTTTACGGAGAGGCAATCGTGGACGACGATTAGAATGGGTTCGGAACCACGTGGACTGGGGCCGTGACCAATGGTCCAATGTGCTGTTCACGGATGAATCCAGGTTCGGCTTCCATCCAGATTCACGACAAGGACGCGTGTTTGGCGAGTTCCTGGACGATGGAGCCGTCTCCAGAACCCTCAGGAAGTTCACCCATACCAAGGAGGAACAATTATGGTTTGGGCAGGAATTCGTCTTGGAGGACGGACGGATCTCGTTTGGGTGCGGGGCAATATGACGGCAGAACGATACGTTCAACAGGTGCTGGGGCCCGTAATCTTGCCCCACAGAACACAAATGGGGCAAGATTTCCTGCTCATGCACGACAATGCCCGGGCACACACGGCGAGAACGGTAGCAGCTTGGTTACATACACATAATGTTAGGGCCTTAGACTGGCCTGCTCAATCGCCAGATCTAAATCCCATTGAGCATGCGTGGGATATGCTGCAAAGAAGAGCTCTGAAGGAAGTTCCTGAAAATCTGGCTACAGAAGATCAACTTTTTGCGCACCTCAGAAGGACATGGGACAATATTCCGCAGCAAGACATTGACAACCTTGTTCTGAGCATGCCGAATCGTTGCCGATGTGTTATGAACATCATGGGCGCTTTCTCAGACTACTAACTTCAAGTTTATAAACACAAATTAAATGATTTTTCTATTTTTTTCAGTTTTTACTCACAAATTAAAAGTTCATTCATATACGGTTTCCGTCTATGCTTCATTTTTTTTTCCATAAAATCCTGAAATTTTAATCTATACCTTAACCATTATTAAAAAATGGTAGAATATTAAATAACGTATCTTTTAAATATATACATGTCATATAAATAATTAACACATTGATAGTAATTCGCTTTTTTAAAAATATCCCTAGACCGTGTTGATGTGTGTATTAGGGAAAGGGCAATGACTGCTATTGCGATCTTAACTGGCAGCAACTATAATAACAAATTAGTGACCTACTCGTCAAAAAATACCCAGTAGCTTCTTTGGTTCAAAACACTTTGCTTTCTAGTAGATATTAAATTATTCTGCGGATAAAGTTCCGAAAGTTTTTAAGTCAATTTAAAGTTATAATAAGTTTGATAAAAATCAGATAACTTAGATGACAACTCATTGTCGTAGTTGTCATCAAAACATTGATATTGAATTCAGAAAAGGTGAAAACAATTTAATTGAATGATTTTAAAAACTTCCATATTAACTGATTCCGTTTAATTTTAACAAAATTATTTCAGTTAAAGAAATAAATAAGTGGAATTCGCGTTCCTAAAATACTTTCCAAGGACGTCTGGAAAACAAAGCTACAAAGTTTTAGCAACTCTTGTCAGACAGTCTAAAAATGCGTAGCCATTTTTGACAAAGTTTTCAAAGTTATGCCATGTCTTGGATTTTCAGCTTTACTCTTTAAGCTGAGCTTCACCTGTATGTATCACAAGTTGTATTGTTTTTTCTGTAAAACACTTTTCTTTAAGAAATTTAATAATACTTTAAATGAGAAAATTTCTAAAGTAAAATAAATGTAGAGTTCTATATTTGCATGTGAAAAATGCATTTATCTCATGGTCAAAAGTCCTCAGACGGAGACTGATTAAGGTTAAAAGGTTAACCGGCTAAACCTATAACCGCATAAGTGTTTGATTAACCATTATACAATATAGTTAATTAACCCTTATAATTATTTGGGTTAACCATTTAAATATCACTGATTAACCAGAATGAAAGTGACAAGCACCGAGCGCGGGCTAACTCCGTCTCTTTGTTGCATATTTTTATGTTCAAATATGAAATCTGTAGGTGAACCGGTTGTTAAAGGCTGATTAAACAGATCATACGGGTTGTTACCCTTTACTCTAAGGTTTTTCACTTAACCCTAAAAAATAACTCGATTAAAACCCCTACACGGGGTAACCTTTAAGGCCCCTGCTCCGAAAGGTAACGTTCTCGCCACACTACTTCTGCTGGTTCGTCCACCTTGATGAATCTAGTCTAGTGGTCTGGCGTGTGTTGTTACGTTTTGTTTGTATTGTTACTGAATTGCAAAATTGCAAACAAGTGTTTTAGTGATCACTGTAAATCAGTAAATAAACTGTTACAGCCTTACAAATAAACGTGGTATAAAAGTTATACTCGAGAATAAACGAAAAATAAGCAAAATCTCTACAAATTACCAAAGAATAGCTTATACAAAGTATAGCTTTGACATTTGTATTCGTACAACCGTTATTCCGAAGTTATTCGCGCCTTCACCCTTGTATAAAGCTACTATAACCTTAAAAATACCACGGTTTATGTGTGTTTACACGCATTTAAGTTTTTTACGTTCGTTTTGAACATGGAATTAGATGCAATAGAAGAAGTAGAACCAGTAAATAACATTCTAAATCTAATGCAGGTTCAAAGAAAAATTAAAATATTAAAAAGAGAAAATCCTTTTGATTTAAGCGATGAGCAGTTACGGTTAAAATATAAATATTCACAAGTGTGTCACTCATGGCAACAAAAGTTTGGAACGTCGGCTTGCGCCGCGCTATACAATAATAATTATATTATGACGCGTATGAACTACGTCCGCCTTAAAGCGCGGTGGTACATTGAAAGAAAGAAAGAAAGATAATTTATTTGTCAAACATGCGTTTACATAAACTGAGTAATCAGACATGCAAGGTATTAAATACTATGTTGTGAGCGTCCATGCTTTGCCAATAACGGCGTACAAATTTTGTAGGTTTAAAAATTACATTTAATTGCGTATAGTCATTTGAAATTTAATTACAAAATACATAAGAAATAAATAATAATTGATGACAAGATATTATTGTATAAGTATATAATAGTCAAAAAATAAATTAAATTAGGTATGTCATTATTATGCATTCAAAAAGTATCAAAAGTCAATTAATTTAAAATTCACATTATTAAATTGTTATTCTTAACCATGTTGGAATAGAAAAGTCCTTTTCATTCAAAAAAATTAAAACATTGTAATACGCTTTATTAACTAAAAAAATTCTCAGCTTATTTTTGAAAAGTGACAAGGGCAGTTCTCTCCAACTTTTAGGTAATTTATTGTGTATCGTAGGAGCCATACAGAAAATACTTTTACGCATAAGTGATGTTCTCGCAATATGAGAGCATATCCTACTGTTGTCACGCCTGTTACGTGGCACTACGTCATCTAATAGTTTAAATCGGAGTGGATTTGTTTTGACAAATACCGCTACCTCCAAAATGTACAGACATGGCAAAGTAAGTATTTTATATTTTTTAAAGTAAGGCACGCAACTATCAGTAGGTTTAATTTTAAATATTGAACGAACGCATCTCTTTTGAGCTTTGAACACCGTGTCTTTTTCTGTTGAGTTGCCCCAAAATATGACACCATAGCGTAGATGGGATTCTGTTAAACCACAGTAGGCTGTAAGTAATGCCTCCACACTTATTATAGACGACAATGTGTGCAGGGCATAAGCAGATTTACTGATTTTCTTGCATAAGATATGGGTTTTCCAATTCAGTTTTTTATCAATGTGGAGCCCTAAAAATTTTGTAGTTTCTACCTCTTCTATAGGCTGGTCATTGTAGTGTATATTTAAAGTACTCTTACTATTGATCCTTTGACAAAAATGTATTAATTTAGTTTTGGTCAGGTTATTTTTTAAGTTATTATCATCCAGCCACTTTATCATTGAATTTATAGAATCATTTAGCTATGTCATTTTCATAAGTATCAACATTTTTACAAGGTATCGTTATGGTGCTATCGTCGGCAAATAGTGTCAGAGGTTGAGGGATGCCTTTCGGTAGATCATTTATGTATAGTATAAATAAAGGAGGCCCTAGAACACTCCCCTGTGGCAAACCAAACGAAACTGTACGTTCTGAGGACTGATATACAATTTCATTTTTACTTTTCATCTTAATTTGTTTTAAATGTGTTATTTGAGTTCTGTTAAGTAAGATTTAATTAGATTGTTGGCATTTCCTCTAATTCCATATACCTCAAGTTTATTTAAGAGTGTATCAAAGTGCACATAGTCATTCGAGTTGGGGTGCAGATCGAGTTTTCATCTCAAACGCAACATGTTGTATTCAAGTCACCTCTTATTGAAGACATTCATTATTGTTGTTCTAAGTAAGTCACAACATTTTGTTTTGTTAGTGTCGGTTAGGTTAGTCTCAGGAAAGAGGGTTGATGCCTATTTGGTCTGAAAAAAAAACAGCATGTAAACAGCGTAAATATAATTAATTCAACATGCATGTGGGATGAAACGAAAAGTTTTCTTAATTTAAAAATACTGCTATTTTTTTTATAATATCACTTCACTCTCGAGATTAATAATAATAAAAGTTAATTATTGAACTGAAAGACCCTGTAGCGTAGCGTTAGAATCAATATTAAAATCTATAATACTCATTTATTTTTATTGTTGCAGCTACTTGGGGCTCATGCTGGCAGTATTTTAAACCGCTAACTGATATAATAATGGAGAACTCTATGCCGGATGAACATATTATGATCTATTTAACTATTTGAATTTTAATTATTTACTTTTTTTATTTATTTAAATTATAATAATTCATTTGAATTTAAATGTTTAGAAAAGTTGAAGTTGTTGTTGTTGTAGTGTAGTAGTGTAGCGAAAAAACCTTATTAAGCATGAATTCCCAAGCCACCTTGACAGTGAATATTTTTACGGACATTGTTTTGATAAAAAAAAAAGATGTTTTTTTATAACCACATACATATTGATCATATGGATATGCTGGGATAAATAATCCCCAGAGTAAGAATGCTAATAAAATGTCTTATTCTTATTCCAAGTCTTGTTTCTAATAAACTTCTTATTATTTTCTATCTCTCGTTTCGTGTTCGCGATACACTCCATGATAGGGTGCGACAGTGTATGTAATACCACCTTCTTTTGCGGTCTCCAAGAAAGCGGTGGAAAGGGAGCTGGGAGACTTCAAACTATCTTCACGTCCGCAGCAACACAGGGTGCCTATATAGACATAGAAACAGGTCAAATACAGCTGTGACTGGAAGGCCGCGAGGGTTTCCTCTTGAGAGCTTCAAAGTAGCTCTCGTACCTTTTTGTTTGAACGTACAGGTGGCCTACCATGACGTCTTAAAGCAGGATCGTTTTAATCTTGTTCCAGTGTGGGTAAGAGACGGAGCTATAGAGGACGTCTAGCGCCATCTCTTTCCCACACTAGAACAAGATTAAAACGATCCTGCTTTAAGACGTCATGGTAGGCCACCAGTACCTGTAGAGTCACCTGTCATGATGCCAGAAGGTACGTTCAAACAAAAAGGTACGAGAGCTACTTTGAAGCTTTATATGCATTCAGTAAAAAGCTGATATTTTGAAATTACAGACACTTTATTTATTTGTTTAGAATGTAGGTAAATACGAAAATAATGTAATTCAATAGGTACGTTAAAGTTACTACTACACTACTACTACTTACTACTACTTCTACTACTACTACTACTACACTTACGTACTTTATATTTATCAACATTTCTTGAGGTATCCATCTAATCTTCAATCAGTGAGTCTATCCTATCATCTTTACATTTGTACCAACTTAATATTTATTTTATAGAAATAAACACGTTGCATTCTGTAAAAATATTAACTTTACTATTTCAAATTCTTTGTTATTTCTGAGATAGTCTTGATTCATACTTACAGACTTTAGGTAATCGTTTGAATTTATTTAACACAATTAATAACTAATAATTATTATAAGTGGTGTGGTAGTGCCTTCATAAAATTTGTAAATTTTCATGCAGGTATTTATGAGATGAAGGGGAGAACAAAGCCATATAAAGGCATATATGAGGCAATAAAGCAAAGAAAAACCAATTACCTTATACCTACATTTGTTGTGAACATAAAGTACTTCTGCATTAATAAAAAATCTGGAACACCCAGCTCTAAACTTCGAGCACGAACTTAGGAAACCAGATTTATACTGTAAATGAAAACATAGTTTAGAATATTGACTTTTCTCGACCTACCTCTAAAATATAAGTATCATTCATAAACTCACGCCTTTTTTCCCATGGGGTAGGCAGAAACCACAGAACGCCACCTGTTACGATTCTCACATCCTTCTTTTGCCTCGTCCATGTTCATACATCTGGTCATACACACATCTGCCTTGTACCTTTTGTTAGCCGCCTTTCACCCATCCTCTCCACATGACCAAACCATCTAAGCACACTCTTTTCAACCACAACGTTCTCATGTAACCTCATTCCTCAACTTATAATTTAGAGTTACACCACACATGCTTCATGTAAGTATCAATACCTATAGAAAAAAATCTCGCTGGTTTCTATGTCTTCATACTTATTTCAGGGTAGGTAGGTAAATAATAGTTCAGATAAACTCTTACGAAGTTATCTGGTAAAATTGTAGGGATCATTTATTCTTAGCGATTGATAACAGTTATGACAGAAATTCAGATTATGTAGAATGGGCCAACTGCGCCGATTCGGTCTTGCGAGCAATGTTCCGCGAAAACAATTCATTGCTCTGGAGACTTAATCGCCTCTGATTGCGCGAACCATACAATCAACTTTATGCTTAGGTATGGGTTTCTGAATAGGAACTTATTTCCTAATGACGTGACAGGTTCCAGGCCTGATTGACACCTAATAATATATAGTCGGCTGCCGGCTGTGATTACGTTTGGTGTGGACTGGACCTTCGTACATAATAAATATTTATTGGTTATAATAGTCAGAGGGAGTAGGTACCTAACATTGCCGAAAATATGGATTCTAGAAATCAGGGTTGTAAGGGCAGTAATGAGGAGTCACGTCAGCACGGAGTTGGTCATGGTTGTAAAACAATGTAAAACCACCAGTAAAAGTAAAAACAGAATTTTATTACGAACATGCTTCAAGACTTTAAAGTTAAACGAGCACAATATTTTAATACAAAATGCAAGACAGCTTTCATAATGTCAGTGGTCAGAGTACCTACAAAGAAGGAATTTATATTTTTAAGATTATGGCATATTAGCCGTAGAAACGTAGGGGAAAACGTGTTCTTGAGCTGAGACCGCGAATCGGCAAGCGTATGGTTCCCGGCACGCCCTCAGGCTCGGTGGAGACACGATCTCCACAGGGTGGCTGGTAGGAACTGGATGAGAGTTGCCGAGAAACTTTTCCAAAAAAAAAAAACAACGATTTTTAGGGTTCCGTACCCAAAGGGTAAAAACGGGACCCTATTACTAAGACTCCACTGTCCGTCTGTCCATGTGTCCGTCTGTCTGTCACAAGGCTGTATCTCATGAACCGTGATAGCTAGACAGTTCAAATTTCCACAGATGACGTGTTTTGGTTGCCGCTATAACAAAAAATACTAAAAACAAAATAAAATATATATTTTAGGGGGGCTCCCATACAACAAACGTGATTTTTTATAGTATCGTTTTGTATAGTGTTGTGTAGGTAGATAATGGTACGGAACCCTTCGTGCGCGAGTCCGACTCGCACTTGGCCGGTTTTTTTTTGTGTTACGATACATAAAAAATTATTTTTAATTCGGTAAGCAGATGAGTGAAGGTCGTCCCTCAGGCGGGATTTTAGACTAAGTACTTATGATACAGGTTGGAATTTTGTAATGCCACCTGGAGGGAAAGTACTCTTAATACTGCAGATAGAAAATTTTACTCAAAGGAAACATTCCTTTATTTTTGAATAGAAAGCAAACTGCATTCAAAGATTTTCGAAAATTCTCTTCTCCCACACCCGGGAATCGAACCGACTAAAATCTGAAAAAATTATACCCTGTACTTTTATTGCATCGATCGTTAGGGTCAATTATAAGGATGAAATTTCTCTAACAAACATGATAAATTAAATGAAAGAAAAACCAGGAAATTTGAATTTACGAATTCAATGAGTCAAGTTAAAGCTCTCTAACTAACATCCATCTTTTGTAATGCAGACTCCTTTGCGACATACTCGTAGCTGCGTGTATGAGGTAATTTAAATATGGACTGTTAGATTATAATTTGAAAATTAGATTGTTACAGTTGTTATTCACATTTGATTGTTTTTACAACTCATTTCACATTTTGTCTCACGGTGAAAATGGCTTATCAAGAACAGTTTGATTTACTGGAAGCTTATTTTTTAAATAACAAAAACGTGAATCTAGCTCTGCGGTGGTATGGAGAGAGATATCAAGACCGACAGGCACCAACTTGGTTCGTATTGAAAATAATTGTAGAAAATTTAAAGAATACGGGTAGTTTCAAGAAGAGATGGCAAACTATTCAACAAAACTATTTCGATTTTGAACTAGATGTTTTAACATACTTTGAATCATTTCCGAAGGCTTCAAGTAGAGATTGTGCCGATGAATTAGGAACAACCCACACTCGCGTACTTAAAGTGCTGAAAAAGTATAAGTATAAATGCTATCGTGAAGGTCGGTTGGTGCAAAAATTGCATATTGGGGATCGTGAGAGACGATTACAATTTTGTGAAAACATGCTTGGAGAAATTGACCGAAACCCTAATTTTTTGAGTAACATTGTATGGTCTGACGAAACCAACTTCAGCAATAATGGCATGTACAATCGCCGCAATAACCATTATTGGTCTCGAGTGAATCCTGTTCGTGTTCATGGAACTAACAATCAAGTAAGATTTTCTTTCAACGTTTGGTGCGGAATTGTGAGAAATAAGGTAGTGTTAGTCCACGTGTACAAAGGTCATTTAAACACTGTCAAGTATATTGAAATACTGGATCTCTTAAGAAACGAGTTAAATGGTTTCCCCGAGGAAGAGCGAAACCAAATAATTCTACAGCAAGATGGTGCTCCAGCACATAACAGCAGAATCACTACTGCCTACATTAATAACCATTTTAATACCTGGATTGGTACAAACGGCACAATCAGATGGCCTGCGAGATCGCCAGATCTCACCCCACTAGATTTTTTTTTGTGGGGATATGTAAAAAATCAAATTTACATGAAATCTTATGCGAATGACGAGTTGAGAGTTGAAGTTCAGAATTCGATTTATAATATTCACCACAACACTTTATTAGAGGTTACTAGAAATGAATTCGTTAAAAGAATAAATTTGTGTATCCAAGAGAATGGAGCCCACTTCGAGCAACTAATTAGTTAGTTTACCATTTTTTGTAAATAATTAAATTAATTTAAGATTTCCTGGTTTTCCTTTCATTTAATTTATCATGTTTGTTAGAGAGATTTCATTTAATTTATCATGTTTGTTAGAGAGATTTCATCCTAATTGACCCTAACGATCGATGCAATAAAAGTACAGGGTATAATTTTTTCAGATTTTAGCCGTTTCGATTCCCGGGTGTGGGAGAATAGAATTTTCGAAAATCTTTGAATGCAGTTTGCTTTCTATTAAAAAATAAAGGAATGTTTCCTTTGTGTAAAATTTTCTATCTGCAGTATTAAGAGTACTTTCCCTCCAGGTGGCATTACAAAATTCTACTCTGTATATATGCGGACACAAATCTCGAAAAGCTATGTGAACTAGAATCATTAATTATCCTCGATCTCAAATTCGGGAGGCATAATTACTTATATTAGTTTGGCTTTGAAATACATATACAAAACCATTTACCCACATGGTTTAATGTTAATTTTAATAAAATAATTTTGCTTACAAATTACGAATGACTTCTCTGGGCTAAAGACGCGACGCGTGGCGAGTTGTAAACCGATACGATGCTGCAGTGCTTATAGGTTTGAATTGACATTTAAGGGTCTGCCGCCGAAATTTCGACGGCTGCCGTCGACGGGTGGCGACGGCTGCAGTTTTCTGCCGTTGGCAACGTGCCGCTCGTCTGTAAGAACCCTAACCTGAACGTGCAAAATGGAATCCTCAGAATGAATTTTTAATTATTATTTATTTTACACATCATTTGTTTTCATTTCGTTCATCTTACTGGGTTTTAAGTCATTTTTCATATCCATGGGTAGTATGTCGTTGTGCTGCTTGTCGCACACAATATAAAGAGACTTCTGTATTATAGAAGTGAATTTTATAGAATAGCTACTGAAAAAGCTGATACCTAAATTAAAAGCGAAGGCGGTTCAAAGAAATATATATCCCAATTCATACCACTTCAAATCCCTGATTAAGTACATATTATACCATTCCAATTAGAAAAATTAAAATCTTTTAAGTGATATGTGATGCGTGGCACACATATCTAAAAGTTGTACGTCGTACTTTGTATCATTTCGTAGTCGAACGATTTTGCTCTTATTATAATACATGTTGGTATTCTCATTACATCGATCCAGTGCTGAAATGGGAAAGAAAACTAACTGAATTCAAAAACTACACAGTGAAAAAAGTCTTTCATGTTCCCACTGCTGGGACATATTCGTCCTCTGTATGAGAGGGAATGGGCTATAATCCACCACGCGGGCCCAGAGCGGGTTAGTAGATGTCACATGGCTTCGAATTTTTGGTGACTTTGAGTTTATTCTAATTTGGACACTCACTTTGTAGTGTTTGAAGACTGTTATGATTAGAAGAAGGCACTATTATAATATTGGTTATTAATTGTGTTAAATAAATTTAAACGATTACCTAAAGTCTGTAAGTATGAATCAAGACTACCTCAGAAATAACAAAGAATATGAAATAGTAAAGTTAATATTTTTACAGAATGCTGTTGGCAACGTGTTTATTTCTATAAAATAAATATTAAGTTGGTACAAATGTATAAAAGGTGATAGACTCACTGGTTGAAGATTACATCGATACCTCAAGAAGTGATGATAAATATAAAGAAGTGTCGTGGTGACACTTGGGGAGGCCTATGTCCAGCAGTGGACGTCTTTCGGCTGAAATGATGATGAACCGTACACTTTATAGTACTTTTATATGCATTCAGTAAAAAGCTGATATTTTGAAATTACAGACACTTCCATTTTATTTATTTGCACTTGGGGGATTGACTGGTCCCGTGCGACTCGCATCCAACGGATTCCCGCAACCTTCACCAGGTCATCGGTCCACCTAGTGGGAGGTCTTCCAACGCATCGTCTTCCGGTTCGCGGTCGCCACTCCAGAACTTTTCGGCCCCATCGGCAACCGTTCTGCGAGCAATGTGCCACTTAAGTTTGGCAATTGTTCGGGCTACGTCGGTGACCTTTGTTCTCTTCTCTTGGTCTTCATTTCTGATTCGATCACGCAAAGAAACTCCGAGCATAGCTCTCTCCATTGCCCTTTGGGTGACTTTAAGCCTTCTTATTAGGCCCATTGTGAGTGATCACGTTTCGGTCCCGTATGTAATCACTGGCAACACACACTGGTCGTCCACTGGTCTTTCGTCTTGAGACACTGCGGTAAATTGGACGAGAAGATACCGCGCAGCTTCCAGAAAGCTGCCCAGCCGAGTCGGATTCGACAATATACGGATAGAGTACGGTTACTTATAACATTTTTTAAAAAATTGTCTGTCTGTTTGTTACGAATAACCTCCGAAACGGCTGGACCGTGAAAGTTGCAATATAGAAGGCGAAAAATCGAATCATTTCCTCTAACATCAAAACCTATCTAGCTAGTGGCCGAATACTGAAACGTCACTTAAAATTTAAGTTGCACTTATATTTAACAGATACTCAAAAGTGACGTTTGGCCATACAAAATTTAAAGTTTAGGAGCTGCTCAAATGTTAAGCAGCCCTTAAATTTTGAGAGACGTTTCAGTATTCGGGGGTAAGTCTCATATTTTGTCTCTATTGCGTTTTCTCTATTTTCACTCGAGCAGAACTCGGTCGCCCAGGTACTAATATTGTGAATCGTCAATCAAAGCTAAATAGTTGTTCAAGTCAACAGCTCTATGTAGTAAGTAGTGGCCATCTGGCCTCTCACAAAGGAACACTTGATATCTCTTCGATGCCAGATAGCCGTGTCAGATACCCATTTTTTCATCGATTTTCTAATAGAACAATAGGCACTTGACTGGATGGATAGAATGCATTTTGATATAGATAGTTTATTAATGAAGACAACGAGGAGCTCGTGGTTAAATAAAAACAGCCTGCATTACATACCGAGTTTCCTCCGTGCCTCGGAAAGCACGCTAATCCGTTGGTCCCGGGTGATCTTTGACAGTCGTTACCTATAGTCAGTGGTAGTCAGTGGCCCAAAAAGTCTAAAAACCATCAGTCTTACCAAGGGGTATGAAGTTAATTTTAATAAAAAAAATTATATTATTAATAAATAATTGATTGATGAAATATATATTTAAAATATAAAATAAAAAACATATAATTCTAATTATAAATGTTACTAACAATCTTTTATTTTTCCTATTTTATTATTAACCCTTTTATTAATAAATATTGAGATAACTTACTTTTTGGTATTACTCAGTAGGTACTAACTGGGTTGTGGAGGTCAGATAGGCAGTCACTCCATGTTAAATATAGGTATTCAGGTTAGACTGGAAGCCGACCCTTAGATGATTGGGAAAAGGCTAGATAGATGATGTTATGTCTTATTTTTATTACAACAGTAATGGCGCAATTACACTTACTTGTCGTGAGACAGTATTTGGGTGATTGAATGACTTTACTCGAATTCGGGCACCCGTATGCTTAGTGCGAGTGTCATACTAAAATTCGAGTTCGAGAGAGTTCGAGTGGATACGTCAAACGCATCGACTATCGTTTACTTGCGAGTGTGAGATCCTAATAATAATATCATTCGTTTCCCGTTAACTGACCGTGAGAAGTGACGATTGGTGAACGAACATTAGTAACCGGCCAAAATAAATGGACATTCGTATTTTGTGTTCTTAGTAGAAGCGACTGCCTATTCAACTAGTGATGGTTATACAACGAAGTTAGACGACATCACTTATCTCTGGTCAACGGTCATTAGTTTTGTTTGTGTTTACGAAAGTTTGTGTTGTGATTTGCATAGTTTTGAATATTATTGTTAAAAATAAACCACTAGCCCGTCCCAATTTGAAATGATGGTGGCATAAATGGAGCAGTTAGTATAATTAAAGAAATCTTTTGGTGTGTAGTGAGTGACCTTGATCCATCTGTGAAGTTTGTAAAATACTTTTTAGGCATGGAGGTCTAAGCAAATGACTGCAAGTGATCTAATAATGCCCGAGTGGCTTGTAGTGGAGCACTCTATCTTTGTTTACGTGACCGTGTTTACGTTTTCGTGTCGTTAAATTACGCTTATCTTGTGCTTTTGCGGTCTCAAACATTCTCTAAACGAAATAATACGAGATTCCATTGTAAGTTTTATTCACAATATGAAATTAAAATATATTACTTTGTTCTTTCACCACTCTCACGATGCACTCACCACAAAATCTTAAGTGACAACTTTTCACGCTCGCAAGTGACTGCGTTTCGTATTCGAACTGTCAAAACTGTCAAAATTGTAACTTGCACTCGCGTTATACATGCAAATGTTAGCGATGTGCTCAAAACGGTCCTCACTTTCTTATAGGCACTCGATTGTCCTTATCGACGACGTAAATGTTAAAGTAAACTCGATTTACGCTATCGAACCGTTACTCGAATTTTAGTATGACACTCGCACTAAGTATATACTGAGTTTTCTATTGTAAATCGTCAATCAATCGAATCGGGATTTCAGTTGTTCGCATAGTAAAAGTTGTTCATTAATAACGGAAAACCTGAAGAAGGTACGGTAACTACTCTTCTCTCTCCCAAGTTTTCAGTTATTTCATTGCAATAACTTGATTGCTAAGAAAATATATTCTTATTTTATTAACATATTTTCTGGATCACTGATTAATGGAGATACCATCATCATTGTCACCATAGGAAGCCTTGTATCCATTGCTGAGAATCGGCCTCTTTCTTTTGTACCATACTTGAAAAATGGTACAAACGGGAACGGCGCGTGTCACATTTAAACCAACTATCAACCGGGAATAATTCTGTAGATAGGCTATAATGATTGTGAACGAAAACATGAATGAGATTGCAGTTGAAGAACTTGACTTAGGCTTGCGAACAAACTAGGTTTATGATGTATCATCGAAGGAAACAGAAAAGACCTCCAAGAGTTTACAACGCTCATTGTTGTTAAATTATAGTGTAGAATAGAAAACATAATTTACATCCAATACAGATAATATAACAAGGTGCTAAGGTTATCACAATATTTGCCGAATTCCCACATTTGGATAATAATGTTTTTTTTTTATTATAAACATGTTAAAACTACTTGGAAATATATTTCAAGTGTTGGAATAATTTACAAACGTACCTATTTTCGTAAATATCCAAAAATTTCATACAAACAATGTAAATTAATTGGTAATAAGGTATTTTAACGTAACATCACGCCTGTAATCCCCGAAGGGGATTAAATAGTACACCCACATTTCCCACGTTATGTTTAAGTTCCATGTAATAGGGGGCGAGCTTAGTACCATTAACTGGGCACAGGTCCAGATTCCGTGGGTGTCACTGAGAAATTTCTGAGGTAAAAACTCAATAACACTTTGCCTGACCCGGGAATTGAACCTGCTGAGCGTGAGGTCCTGCCTCATCCTTAGCAGGTAAGATACCTACATCTTCGATATTTAAACTGTCAGGTCAAACCTCAAAGAGACTCAGCAAAAAGTAAGGGGTCCGCAAGGGCCGATGCCTGCCGGGGCTGCGGGATTGTTCGAAAGAGATACCGTGGCCCCGGAACACAAAGGGCGATGAAGGAACATGGATGGGTTTTAGTCAGTAAAAGTCTGACCCTCCCTCCTGCTCCGCCCAGAGCGGGAGGAGTCATTTCATGACTTCCGATCCGAAAAAAAAAGGTAATAAAAATAAAGACTTGAAGCTATTCGATGCTGGGTAAATAAAAAATACGAGTACCTACTTATTGAACAAATGTGTATACCTAATGGACAGCGACAAAATATTTCAAATCTGGCTGCAAAAATGCTAGGATGTCCCTTAAAGTGCATACGTGTAAAATTTTATATCATGAAGGTGGATTTATATAATGACCGCGAAAAACTATAATTACAAAGAAAAGCGATAGTTTGATCAGATTTAGAAAATAGGAAGAAATATACCGTGTTAAAAACTGTCCAGTGATACCACTTTTTACACGACTGCCCAAAAAAAAAAAAGAGTGTCTATGTATGTATGTATGTTTGTGAGTTTCTTTATTCCACTTCTAAACGCCTAAACCGATTTCAATGTACTACGTGGTATCGTTAGAATCCTTGTTACCTCGGGTAACATTGGCCAGTGAAAAATGAGCTTATTAAAGGGCTCAATTAGAGGGATCATGGCCATATTTTAATTTAAAAATATCTTATTTATTTATCTATACAATTTAAATTTTTGGGGCTCCACATCGCTGTCAATGTGGTGAAGCAGTCGACTGCCTCGGACACCATGTCCTTTCTTACAGTAAGAGTTCAGGTCGGATAGCGCGGCACGCTAGCATTAATGATCTCATCCGTCGTGCTCTGGCCACCGCCGGGGTGCCAGCTGTATTAAAACCCACTGGCTTGGCACGCGTCGATGGCAAGAGACCAGATGGTATGACCATAATGCCATGGAAGTTGGGTAGGCCTTTGGTGTGGAACGCAACTTGCGTCGATACCCTTGCGCCATCCCATCTTCCTAGCACAGTGTGTTGGGCTGGGGCGGCTGCTGCAGGTGCTGAAAACCTCAAACGGCGCAAATACAATAATTTAATTGGTAATTATGTGTTTGAGCCGTTTGGGGTTGAAACACTAGGGCCATGGGGTCCGAGTGCCCACTTAGTATTTCGGGAAATCGCCAAACGGTTGGTCTACTCTTCACTTGACCAGAGGGCGGGCCTATTTTTTGGCCAAAGAATCAGCATTGCTATCCAACGTGGCAATGCTGCCAGCCTTCTAGGCACTTTTCCTGTTGACAGCGATGTGGACGAATTTTTCGACGCCCTGTAACCTTTTTTGATATTTGTAAAATATTTTTATTGTTTTTGTAGAGTTAGTGTTGTAAATAATGTAAATATTATTATAGTCTGTGTTTAATAAAAATACCCATTTAAATTAAAAAATAAGCTTTTATAAAATAAACTAAAAAGAAGAAAATAAACCTTTTAGTAAATGAAAACGAAAACGAAAAGCTTTCATAAAAGCTTGTCGCGTATAGTTTTTCTTTTGCCTTTACCATTCGCGCCACATGCTCTTATGAAAGCTTTTCATTTTCGTTTTTATTTACTAAAAGGTTTATTTTCTTCTTTCAGTGCATTTTTAAAAAGGTTTTTTATTAATATTTTTTTAAGTTCTTTTATATATTGCAGGTGTAGGGATACTTTGGACATGGACACTCTAGCAAGCCGGCCGGGAGGGACCTTTACCATTAATTAGTCATGGATAGCTGCCCTATAGGGAACGTGCACAACGAAGGTGCTGACGACTGGCGTCGCCAATCCAAATCTTGTACTCTATTTATACTTGACATTGACATTTCTAACAAGTAAACAGAATAGGCGAGACGACAAAAAAAATCTAATTAGTCCGTCAGTTAGATTATCAAAAAACATTTGACCCGTGTTTTTTCTTTTGTTACGTTAACCAAAATTGACGAAAATATGAAATTCTCAATACGTCACGCCTTGGTATAATTTTTAGCTAGTTCTGACTTCACGAGCCTCCACTCCTGAGTTTTGATGCGTTTTATCTTTGTCAATATTCATTGATTTACAAAAACAAAAAATACGTGACCATTAGTTTCCAATACTCTAACTGACGGACTAAATAGATTAACAATTTTTTGAAACTGTCGTCATGCCTATTAAATTAATTTTATTAGTGAAAATAATTATTGCAGCTAATCATAATGCATTGTTGCATTTCTGGATGCACCAATAAATCCACAAAAAAATAGCTTTAAAAATAAAAAATAAATATCACTTTCCAAAGACTAATACCAAGACGTGAGGTGTCCCAAAGGTGCAAAATAGTCCTCCAATTGTTGCTTTCTCTGGTTCATTTTGTTGCAATCTACAGGTTCTACATGACTTGACTTTGGTCTCAATCTCGTTGTCAATTCCTTTCCAGTATACGAAATTGCGAGCGAATAGCTCCATCTTTACAATGCCTGGGTGCGAGGTGTAGTTCGTCTAGCACTTGTTCGCGTAGTGCTTTTGGAATTAAGACTCGTGATCCTCTCAATAAACAACCGTCATGCAATCCTTGTAACCGAGTGTTTTTAGTGATTAGCCAGTTTCTAATGCGTGTAGCAAAATTTAGAGTTGTCGTCATTTCTTGTTTCTGTCGCTATGACATCTGGATTAATATCAATGGTATGGATTTGCTGAAATTGAAAACTGTAATACTGGTTATGTAAAAAACGCAAAAAATGGATAAATGGATAAAATTTTCCCGTCGTACACATTGGATATTTTAGTTTGTGCGACAATTTTGCCAGTTATCACAGCCTCATTTTCTTCATTTATTATGTCTTCAACCTCCAACACATGGCCGACCTGGAAGAGCTGTTCACCTTTTGACATATTTTGACCACGCTGACAATCATTATTGATAGACCGGAACCCAGATTTAATACCTAAGTACCTTTTATCATATAAAAAAATAATACAATTGAAGAGATAATTTTGTTTTACATAATTGAAAGCACGATGACAGGTCTGATAAGTTTCCTTTACTGGCCGCATCTTTTATCGTTTTTGTTCCTGCACGTTCCCTATAACATTCCACATGTCGACAACCGTGCGTCATCGCGTTGGTTGAGATATTTTATTTATTTCTCGGCTTCGTTTGTTTTTATTATTATTGGTGTTATTTCATAAAATATGTAAACACACTTGATGTAACGTGATGTCTGTATAATAAACGGGTAGGTAGTATTTAACCGAAGACGGATTCCAATTCGGGTTGCAGATCGCGTTCTCATCTCAAACGCAATATGCAGTATTCAAGTCACCTCTTAGTGCAAGCGTACATTCTTGTTCTCACAGGTAAGACACTGTATTTTGTTAGTTTCGGTAATTTTAGTTAATTAGTGTGCAGTATCGTGATGGCCTAGAGGTTAATTATATAAGGCTTCGCCTCTAATGCATGAGATTGTGGGTTCAAAACCGGACAAGTACCAATGTGCCTTTTTCAGTTAATTTTATTATGTACTTTCTATGTTTATCTTGGACATCACAGACATCGGTGAAGCAAAACTTCGTGAGAAAACCTGCAGGCCTAGGCCAAGTTACAAACGTTTCATATCGATTCTCTTTCTACAATCGAAAACGCCTCGGTGTAAGCAATTGTAGAAATCGCTAAATTGGTAGCAAAGTTAACACGACTGAGTCGATCACTCGTTCTCTAATGTCTGTAGAAAAAACCTACACTTTAGTCTATGGTGACCGTTCCTACCAAAGAGTATAGCGATCAACATTGTAGAAACGATAACATTCTATTCTATAATTTTGAACGATGTAAACTTGTCTACGAATTTTCTATTCGTTTGTGTTGATCACGTGATTTAACGTTGAGATGATGTCATTCCAATTAATTTGATTAGTTTTCTACTAGCGTTAACGATTGTAGATTATCAACTTGGCTAAGTCTGCTGGACTTATAATTAATGTAAGTCTGACTCTGAAATCGCCAAACAGTCTTGAGCAAGCGTAGTGATCAATGCTCGTGCCTTCTCTGTTAAGAAGAGGCCTTTGCCCAGCAGTTGGACAGTCATCATCATCATCAGCCTATAATGTTCCCACTGCTGGGACACGGCCTCCTCTCAATGAGAGGAAATGGGCTATAATCCATCACGCGGGCCCAGTGCGGATTGGTATGTCACATGTCTTCGAATTTTTGTTTCTAGGACATGCCGATTTCCTCACGATATTTTTCTTCACCGTTTTGAGAGCAGTGGTGATGAAATAAATTACACAAATCTGTCTGGGTTCGAACCCACGACTTACTGTTCATAAGTCGGGGCCGCCACCACTGGGCCACCGCTGCTCTCCAGTGGGACAGTATAGGCTGGTATTATTATTATTATTTCCTTTATTGATATTCTATGCATATTTTTAACATTTTTAATTAAATTCTAAAGTTATTTTTCACTTTTTTGTGTTTTAGGGTTCCGTACAAAAAATTAAAAAAAAACGGAACCCCTATAGTCACCTATAGTCCCCTGTAGACCCCTATAGTCTGTCTGTCTGTACGTCTGTCTGTCATAGCCAATTTGCTCCAAATCTACTTGACCAAATCAGGTGAAATTTGGAACGATGGTGTAATCGTATGACCCAAACACAGACGTGCAAAGTAAATAAATATTTTTTTTTAAATTTCCTAATTTGTCCCCCGAAAATGAAAGGGTCATTTTTTTTTAAATAATTTAATAAAAAAAAAAGTTTTGCAAACCCTACTGTGTCATTTATCAAATGAAAAGGGTTGTTATGAGAATCTTGAATATATTTTTGTTATTAGAGTAAAATAAATTTTGATTTTATTCATGAAAGAATACGAAAATTGACCATTCCTTCCCCCTGATCTCCGAAACTACTGACCCTAAAATTTTGAAAAAAATACAGAATGTAATGAATTGCTTGTAGATTACAGGAAAACCTAAAAGAATTCTATCAATTGAAAATAAAGTAGTAAAGTCAATATAATACGTTCACTTACGGAAAATTTGACTTTGGCATTGTACGGAACTCTTTCCACGCGAGTTGAACTCGCACTTGGCCGGTTTTTTGAAATCGGTATAATTTTTTGCAATTTGTTTTTTATTTTTCTATTTTTAGTTGTTCCCAAACAAATTAAATTAAAATTTCCCATGAATTTATTTTACATTGTTAACAAATAATACATGCATACATAATAGGCTTATCCCCAATAAACAGAAGTTAACATAGGTACCTAACTGTCAAAATCTAAGTGTATTGTACACATCTGCGTACCCTCTCAGAGCATACAGGCGTGACGTTACGTTATGATGTTGTATAAACAATAAACATCCAAGCAATTACAGAAATCACGACAGATACGCCGTCTATTTTGGAAGAGTTCCATTGTATATCTCCGAAGACCAGCATCAGATCTTCACTTAATTTAAATGGGAAGCACCAGTTTTCAAATATAAAAGAATCATCAAAATCGGTTCATCCAGTCGAAAGTTCTGAGGTAAAAAACATAAAATAAAAAAAAAATACAGTCGAATTGAGAACCTCCTCCTTTTTTGAAGTCGGTTAAAAAATAGTAGGCAGCCGGTGTCTGGAGCAGGGTCCAAGATACCGGTGGTTAGGGCTCCACACACCTCCTTACTATGCGAGCCGTATCGAGGAGTACTGCCTTCTCAATCAGGCCCTTGACCGCCTAAGGAGAGCTTCGACAGATGGTCGTTGAGGCTCTGGGCCATAATGCCATTGGCCTTCACGACAATCGGCACAATGATAGCCGAGTTCACATTCCATATCTAGACCTCGTGTGCCAAGTCGAGATATTTTATTTGTTTCTCTTTCTCAGCTTTCACGAGGTTCTCGTCATGCGGAATGGTAACATTGATTATCATTACGCGGCGCGCTGATCGGTCTATCACCACTATGTCAGGCTTATTGGCGACAATAGTCCTGTCAGTAATGATAGAATGATCCCAGTACAGCGTGACATGGTTTTGTTCGAGAACTGGGTCGGGCACATACCTGTAGTAGTGTAGTAGTACTTCAGATTTCACAAGTTTATATTTCAAGGCAAGTTGCTGGTGAATAATCTTTGCTACTTGGTTGTGCCTGTGCAAGTACTCGCCGTTAACCAGACGAGAACAACCAGAAATATTATGTCTGATAGACTCACCCGGCAGGTGGCATGCCCGACACACGACAACCGTCCCGTCCTTCATAATGTATTTCCGGTAGTTGTTCGTAAACATAACTTCGTCCATAATCGCACAGACAAAACCTTCAGTTTCCCCGAAGAGGTCTCCGAAACGAAGCCAGGAGACGGACGCTAGAAAATCTACATCGGGCCCATATAGAGCCCGGTAGAAACGCCCGTGAAGCTCTTTGCCTTACCATACTTCCTTGCGGTCATCAGTAGTAAGTACTTCAGGTTTGCGCCAGTTCTCTTTAACCATGGACTGCGGGGTGAGTCGTTTGCCCACTGCGACCACAACTCGGTGCATACCCACCTCGGCTTTAAAAAAATATTCTCTGAGATTGCGCACTTCGCGGTTGTTGAGGGTTTTCCGACCTACTCACTTCCGCGAGATGTACAGTCTCATTACCGATAATTGTGGGTGATGCATCCGGTTTGCGGTCAGCAGTGTACTCTCCTGTCCAGGGTATCGAGTTCCGTCTGAGTCTATTTGAGTATGCCGCAAGAGTACATTAATACCGGTATAACCCAACCATTGACGACCCGAATGGCGCAGCGGTACTGAGGCTACCTTACGTTCTTAGGGTCCCGGGTTCGAATCCAGGTAGAAGCAAATGTTTGTGTGATGAGCATGAACATTTGTTTCCGAGTCATGGATGTTTATATGTATAATAAGTATGTATTTACAAACAAAAAGTATCTATGTAGTATATCAACTATCTGCTGCTGCCTGCTCACATTCGGCGGCTGACTAAGCGTTTGGTTTGAACACGGCCTATGAATTAATATTATTGTTTTTTTTTGTTTCAGCTACTTGGGGCTCATGTTGGCAGTATTTTACCCCATTAGCAGATATAAAACTAGACAACACTAAGAGAGACCCCAGTATGGTTTTTATTTAAAGTATTTATTAGAATTTAGTTTTTGTCGTGTGAAGCACGACGAGCCAAGACTCCAAAAGAGACTACCTGACCCCCTCTCATGTCTATCCATTGAGGCAGAATTAGCAACTGGGATTAGAGTAGGCTGAGTCAGTCTTGAAATATGTAATTAAATGAGGCGGAGCCCCGAGAATATTTTTTTTTTCCCCGAGAAAGAAATTAACCCTGAGAAAGAGTAGAGTTACGTGTGAGCAGAAGTGCATGCTCCAATGTAATAGTCAATACTAAACCTAGTCGCTACATGTGGGACTTAACGTTGACAGAATGCATGGACGTTTCCAGAGTGACCACCCTAAACTGCAACGGTACATTTTACGCTCTCACGGTGATCACGCTTTGTGGCTCAGGGTACATAACTAGCTTCTGATAGTTTAAGTGCGCAGTCTTAGTCTACCCTACGTTATTGGTAAACTTGCTACTTTAGAGGTCGAAACAAAAAACATTATCCATGAACATCTTTTTCCAGAACACGTTCACAGTGAATATGTATTTGGACATTGCAACTCGAAGACGAAGATTTTTTACACACATACTCATCTTGATAACTTCGATATGCTCGGAAAAGTGATCGTCAGAGTAAGTGTTTTGCGTAAATGTGACGCATTTTAAAATCTTACAACTTGTTTTGGTGTTGGGTGTGTTTTCTCCCTGACGCGTATCTTCGCGGAATTCTTTTATTTTGTAAAATATTCTACTATATCTGTACGGTTGCAAGCGTGCACAATTATGATGTCCGTTACCATGTCTTGCAAGGTTTGGTGGTCTCTCAGAAGGCGGTGGAAAGAGACCTGGGTGGCTACAACCTCTATACCTATCCGCAGCAGAAGTACCGTGTGCCGGAGAGCGCATAAGAAAGAAAGAAAAAGTATTTAGTAAACTCACACAGGACATAATAGAAACAAAAAGATAGAATAGACATTATGACAAAATTACATAAAACGCATACACCGTCTCCGTTCCGTCGTGGGAAAAAAAGTAAATCACATAAGAAATATAAAAAACAATCAAATTAGTCCTGTGCAAGGCCAAAAGGCGAACGAAGGCCAACGATCTCCAGCTGCCATTAGGTAGCCAGCAGCCGATGGATTTGGAGAAATCACCTTTCACGAGGAATCGGCTGACCCTCTACATAGCTGTAGAGGGCATGCACCATATCGCACCCTCTGGAAAATGTTCGTTAGTCTTTAACTGGTTCGTAGCCTACGTTCTATGTAAAATACTAGGGTATTCAAGTCGGTAAAAATGGAAGCTGACCTTAACATAGTTGGAAAGGAGATGAAAAGTTTTTAAAATTGGCTGTTATTTTATCTTTTTCAGGGCTGGATTGATGTCATGAGAATACCAACGTGTATCATAATGAGAGCTTACGCTTACCACGACGACTTGATTAGAAGTAGTACGTACAACTTCCAGATTTGTGTGCCACGCATCACCTATTGTCACTCACATAAAAGAATCAAATACCACTACTACGAACTATACATACCATTTGATATGGATTCTGGTATGGATTGGGAAATGTATTTCTTTGGACCACCCTCATTAGCTTGGCAATAGTTTCGTTTAACATCTCTTTTGAGTAAAAGCTTCGTTAGATGGTGAAAAAGAAAAATATGGGTGTAAATATAAACATAAGATGAGCCGGCTAAGCTTAGGTTCCTGGCTTAAATTGAAAAATGTTCACGATACTTTGAAAATGTGATTGTTGCTGGTGATTTGATGCAAGCAACTTGGATGTAGAGAGATGAGTACCTAGTTACAGTAGTTAGCAGCTACACAAGTTATAATTTGTTTACTGATGGCACCATCAGTACAATGGGTCATGTATGGAAATATTAAATAGGTCTCGATATTTTTTCTGCGCTTAGGAATAATATATAATATATATAATAATATAATAATTCTTTATTTCACCAAAAGCCATCATAATTATAACAAGAACCAAAAACTAAATTTGGTTAGCCTAGGAATAAGCCAATACTATCTACAAAAGTATCAGATTTATATCTAATAAGTATTTCCGGAGAAATAAATTAAATTCTGTTAGAGGCGGCGATTTTTTTTTTCAATTTCCTTAGCCTAGTACTCAATTAAAAAGTAAAAACTAGATAATCTGTACCCTGTCTGACATCTATCATGACCAAAGAGTAAAGTAACTATTATAGAGTAACTATTATCATGACTTGTCGTAACATAACCTCACTTTTTACGTCTTGCTTCGTGTGTTTGATAATGTCGTGTTATTACTTGAGTAATTGCTACCTGATTGCTACCTTCACGTCTTTCAATGTCCACCTTGTAGCTTTAACAAGTAAAAAGTTATGATCGTTTGAAATTTTTACAGGGACTAAATTTAGGTTATTGAATAAAATAATATTTAAAACGATTATAACAATGTTTATTTTTATTGGAATATACCGAGCCATTATGTTAATCAAATATATGTATAATTTATACGTCGCAGGCATATCGTATAACATGCCGTATTACATAAAGGCGCGCCGGATTAAAAACGTCGCTGTTTTATAATGCGGCGACTTCTCGTTCAGCCGGATTACAATTCAGCTGAAATAAAAGTACGCCGCATTAAATGAGCACTTTGCGTTCATCAAAGCGGTGCGTTCGGCGTAATAACGTGCCACCCAAATACAAACGGGCGCATCGTCGATACGCCTCTTTAAAAGCGAGGTTTGGTTAGGTTCCTTTAAACCCTGCAGACAGAAATAGGAGGCCCGCGTAGCGGGGCTACGTCGACTATGCCGATATATACAATAATAAATAATAATTTATAACACATTTTTATGTTTTTCTTGACGTTGTTTTTATTAGTTTTATTTATTTCATAGGTTGAAACGCAATTTAAGCTAGTGGAAAAACATTACGTCAGCAAATTTTGTACTGCTTTTCGGAATTTTCAGTATTTTATTCGGTCGTTTCTTCTTGCTGACAATTAAGCTAAACGTTGGACCCCGCTTCGGCAAACGTATACCTTCATGCTGTTGTTGGAAAAAGAAGGTTTGTTACCGTTCAGTTACACCATGTTGTGTTACACTTTTACCCATTGGGAGAAAATATCCCAACAGGTAACACTATAACACAATGCCAAGTTTTCTATCCCCTTAGTTAACACACTTAGACTTAATGCAAAGATTATCCCAACGCGTATCTCTAAAAGAAAGCAAATACAAGTAGCTTAGGAGATATGTCTCACAAACTACCAAGAGGCCAGAATCACGACAGAGGTATTGTATGTTAATAGGAATCTCACAATCGCCTGCTAGCTGTGTGTGAATGGGAGTCGGGTCTTTGGCTTCACGCACTACCATCGTCAAGCATAGGTACGTAGCTCGACGACACCACTTTTCGCCTCGCTGTTTCTCTACGCCTAGGTGCCACACGATGTTCTCATCATCGCTGTCAGTGTGGTGAAGTTGTCAATAGCACGGACACCACCACCTGTGAAACTCTAGGACCGTGATCGAATGCTCACCGCCTTTTCAAGGAAATTTTAAAACGCTAAATTGACACTTCCCGTGACCCAAGAACTGGCTTTAATCTTGGCCAAAGGCTTAGCCTTGCCATACAGCTTGGTAATGCCGCCAGTCTATTGGGGAAGAAGTATTATCTACATTGCATGATAAAAAATGTACATTGATATGGATTGATTGTATTAAAAAGGGAGTGTGTCGGGTCATTTAGTTCCCTTCAATATGGTTGAGTTGAATGGCGCCGGTACATGCGTCATGTTTGTGAACGGGCGCTGTCAGTTGGGACTGGTCATCTCTTAGCTGCCAAGGTTCATTTTAATTACTTTATTCGTAAATTGTTGATCTAATCTTTTACTCTGGACGCTCTTAGTGTGCACGTCTTTCTACATCGTTCTCACATATATGTATAATCTCAAAATTAAAGATGTAACCAAGATTTTGTAACAATATTTTGATTTTAAAAGAGTGTCCATGGAGTTTCTTGCCCATTCTTCTCCATAGAGATCTACGCTAGGGAATGGGCAACTACAGTACTTTCTTAAGTTATTATGCCTTGTGACTGGGACTGTAGCTTTGATTTTCTTTTTTGTATTTTTGACATTCAAAAGTGCCGTAATGGTCTAATTGAAATAAATCAAACTCCTCAGCTTTTTAGGGTTCCGTACCCAAAGGGTAAAAACAGGACACTATTACTAAGACTCCACTATCCGTCTGTCCGTCTGACCGTCTGTCTGTCACCAGGCTGTATCTCATGAACCATTATAGCTAGACAATTGAAATTTTCACAGATGATGTATTTCTGTTGCCGCTATAACAACAAATACTAAAAACAAAAACAAAAATTTAATGGGAGCTCCCGTACAACAAACGTGATTTTTTTGCCGTTTTTTGGTCGATATTAATAACGGTAACAGTTACGCTTGAAATATTCACAGAATATTTAGTTGTAATCACTTTAAAAATTAATAATTAAATTAAATAAAACAAATATTTAAGGGGGCTCCCATACAACAAACATGATTTTTTAACCGTTTTATCTAATGTTGTGTAGATAATGGTACGGAACCTTTCGTGCGCGAGTCCGACTCGCACTTGACCGGTTTTTGGGGTTTTTATTATTACAGATGGAACAGTTTTGCCAAAGTACCCCTACCCAATGGTTAATTATTTTGCTTTTACGGATAAAATTACAAAAAAAAATTGATAGATAAAGATGACTTCTATCATGCCTTCATCAGGATCGACTCCTGACGAGTGAACTCTTCAACAGTCAATATAAAAAAATATAGAAGCGTTCATATTGGATGGATAAACATGATTTCTATTATGACCTCATACTGCACCCTTTTTTTTTTTTTTTTCGGATGGGAAATCTTCAAATAACTTCTCCCGCTCTGGGCGGAGCAGGAGGGAGTGTCAGACTTTTACTGACTAAAACCCATCCATGTTCCTTCATCGCCCTTTGTGTTCCGGGGCCACGGTATCTCTTTCGAACAGTCCCGCAACCCCGGCAGGCATCGGTCCTTGCGGACCCCTTCCTTTTTGCTGACTCTCTTTGAGGCGCGCGTGGAACACGAACGCGCCGTCGACACGGCCTGTCGTCATGAGACGGACGGACGGCGAGCTAGCCCATAGCCCACCGTCCATAGGCCCGCGCCTACGGTGGCCGGGGGCCACGTGGTGGCCCCCGACGCTCGGGGCGTCTCCCGCGGCGGCCGGGACGCTGTGAGGTTCTCTCCCTCTCACGTTCCGCCACCTCCTTCTCTAGCATTACTGCTTCGCAGAAGGAGGTAACGGCGTCCCATTCCGTCTCGCTCCGGACCATGGCTTGCACCAGGGCCGGACGCGAGAGGTCGCCGCCGCCAATCGCCGCTTCGAGGACACGGCGGTGCTCCGCCCACGCGGGGCACACCTCCACCGTGTGCTCCACCGTGTCCTCCGGTCGATCCTCGCAGTGGAAACACCCGGGCGTTTCCTCCCGCCCGATTCGGTGCAGGAACCTCCCGAAACAACCGTGTCCGGTGAGGACCTACGTCAGGCGGAAGGTGAGGACGCCGTGGCGTCTCTCAAGCCACTCCTCAAAGAAGGGACTTAAACCCCACTATTGTGGCGTGCCCTACCTCATACTGCACCCAGGGTCGTCTTCTCAAGAGGGAAGTCATCAACGGTTAATAGCATGGATACGAAAAATGTGTTGAGATAGTGATGCGTTAACAGTATATGGGTGTGATACGGTAAACGGGGCAGTAAAGAGCTACTTTAACCGTTGCAGCTACACGAAAATAGTCATAAGAGACTATTTATAATTTTTCGTGAAATATTGATCCCCATTCTCAGATTTTAAAAAAATCTGAGAATGGAGATCAAAATAATTTTTTTTTTGTTTGAAAATTGTAACCCAAATTTTATTTTTATTTTATTCGATCCTGTTTCTGATCAAAAACTCCCTTGAAATCATTGCAGGTATTAAGAAAAAAATTATGGATCTGAAATCCAAAAAAAAATAAAAGACAAATGATCACGGAAACGGTATGTACCGTCCTCGTGATCATTTGTCTTTTATTTTACGTTACATTACGTTTTTTGCGATTTCTGACTTCTTAGTACAAGGATTTCCAAGGATGGTTGGTCCGTTAGAAGTTTTTGATTAGTATTAAAAACAGGATCGATTGGTATCAAAAAAATGTTTTGAGTAAAATGGCCATTTTCTTGCTAATTTTTTTTTTTCAAAAATCTGAGAATGGGGATCAAAATTTCACGAAAAATTATGGATAGTCTCTTAAGACCATTTTCGTGTAGCTGCAACGGTTAAGGTAGTTCCCCTTACTGCCCTGTTTACCGTATCCACCCTGTACATACAAATTCGAAAATAAAATTATTAGTTAAAATACCTTTAAAAATGCACATAAAAGAAGAAAATAAACCTTGAAGTAAAACCGAATAAGAAATAGTAGATTGTATGACAAGGGAGCAAAATAGTATTTTTACGGCGAGGGCGCTATTTTGAATCCAGAACGAAGCGAAGGATAGGGATTCTAAAATAGAATCCTGAGCGTTGCGAGGGATTCAAAGTACATCGCCAGAGGAAAAAATATTTTTGCTCTCGAGTCATATACTCTACTTTTCATCATGTTCTATGAGAAAATAAATAAGAGACACTTTTAAGTAATTAATGAATAAGTTTAATTAAAAAAATTACATGAATGTAAAAAAGGTAAATTACAAATTTATATTTATATCTAATACACTGGCAAAATTTTCAAAATTTATTGTCACTGAGTGTGTTTTATTTGGGATTGATAATAGTTGTGGACTTATTTATACAGGTGACATTTCTATCATTTTCCAGAAGTATTTTGTAGAAGCAAGTGGCATACTTTGTTTTTTTTTTTCGTATGATTTGAAATTCGATATTTTATATGTTTTGTTTTTTTTTTAAATTCTCTTTGTTCTAACATGAAAAGTTTACTTGAAATTTGTAGCGTTTTTTGATGATGGATCAATTCTTTTCTAAGCTGTGGAAAAAAGAAAAACAAAACTAGGTATGCCGTAAGCTTCTACTCCGTTCACCTAATATACCCATTTTTTTGGTAAGTGATAAAAAAGTCATCCGGTATTTTGAGTGTTTGTAATCTCAGTATATGTGCGCGGGCGTGGCGACAATGGTGTGGGCGAGCTCTTAATTTAATATTTTCTACAATGCGGGTGCTGACCCCCGCACCGTACAGCAAACACTTACAGCCAGTAATTTATACAATTTTCGTTCGATTTCAATGGACGATTCATGTTCCAAATTCAAATCTCATTACTGCCCGCTAAAAAGTCTAGTGGAGAAAAGAGCTACTTTGCTCCCGCTTAAAAGGGAACAAAACGACACCTTTCGAATAGAAGGGATGAAAAGTTTCCTTTCTGACCCGGATCACCATGTATTCCAATAAAAAGAAACATTGTTGTAATATAGTTCTAAATTGCTTTATTCAATAACCTAAATCCAGTCCTTGTAAAAATTTCAAACGATCGTAACTTTTATTTGTTAATGCTACAAGGTAGACATTGAAAGACATGAAGGTTGCAATCAGGTAGCAATTATTCAAGTTAAAATAATAACACGAATTTGAATAGTTTACACAAACGGAGCGTTGACCAGCCATCCTGAAATCAGAATGGCTGGTCATTTTAAAGTCCCTTTATTTTGTTTCTAAGTTACGTAGCAATTAATTGACTATATGTAGCAATGGGTAGCAAATAGGTAGCAATTTTTGGTCACCAACCTGACGCGGACGATACAGACAACCAGCCATTCTGACGTTCACCATGATCTGAGTCACCACGAGAGGTTTTGCGTCGTATTGTTACATCTTGTATACAGTGTGTGGCGTAATAAACGGTCCAATTTAAGGCAGATGATCATACTTAGATATCATTTTCATGTGTCACTTAAGTTGAAAATACCTAACCATCAAACATCTTGTCTCATTCATTTTGTCGATTTATGTGAACCCAAAGTTAGACAATAAAAGTGTTTTATGACATCAAGGTTTTGTTTTTGTTAAAATTGTCATTGGGCAAAAAGGCAATGAGGGATTTTCTTTTTAGCTCTTCCCTAGTCGCTGGATAGATGGCGCTGATCTTAGTACGTTAATGCAAGGAACGGAACTTAAAAAAACTGATTTTAACAAAGCGCGAGAAAACTAGGTTATATTCGGAAGGTTAAGCAAACGAAAGTGTCAGTCAACGAGCGTATGTGACGTGACGCACTGTTATTTTTCCCAAGCGTTTTGGCTTTGGCACCAACTATCGTAGTCAGTTCAACGCCATCTATAGAGTTCTTGGAAATTAAGTTTTTTTTTGATACCTCAATTTTTTTTATTATTTACGTGCTCTATGGTATCTCTCCTTCTTGTCGGTGGTACATCAACCAAGATGTGTTTTCTTATAATTATTTATTAAAGATTCTTAGTACCAATTACAAATGTGGTCATTTAATGAAACCTTTAACAGTTTTAAGTCTTTTCTATTACCCACATAAAGTTCCTTCGTCCAATTTTTTTAGTTTCTGGATATTCTATAATGTACCTTCTTTTTAATAATATTTTTCCATCAAAGTGGAGAAAACAGGACAGGACATGAGCCCAGACGTGTAAGATTCCACTCATCTCAGGAGAGATGACGCGACGTGGATCAATGTGATTGGTCGATTCCTGCACGTTTCCTCTCCAATCCGGTCATCTCCACTGTGGTGGAACGAAACGACATTCACATGAAACGAAGCAACGAAGGCCTAAAGCCCAAAGCGAAGACGAGCGTGGAGTTCGAACCAAATATGGTTGCCCACCTACTGCAGCGGAGGAGAGGAGTTCCAAATTTTGGCTAAAACAACTGGTATTATGGATAGGAAAATAATGACATTCACATTCTATCGTGACCAAGAAGCGGATTAACCACATTGTTTGATAAAATAAAGCCAAAAAAAGAACCATGCAAAATAATTTGATTAAAAAACATAAACAGTAAACAGGTTAGAAAGAACAGAGAAAATACAAAGTTTAATATTAACACTCATCAAATATTTCAAGATTATATGTCAATCCAAAAACATTCCCTTATAGTTTGAAATACAGTCTAAACTTCAGGAATCCTTGAAGGGTATCTTCCTGGGATGTAGTCGGGGTTGTTAGGATTGTATTCCCATATAAGATATTCGGGCTCGTTGAGATATAGCGGTGGGATCTCGTCACTTGGTTCTCTCTCCTCCCCTATCAGGTTCTTGTTGCGCAGAAGCAGTTCCTCCACCTTCGCTAGACCTTCTTCTGAGAGTTCTAAATTAAAAGACATTCAAATATTATGTTAATCTGTGATGTGCTTTTTTTGCAATAAAATATTTACTTAAGTACATAATTTATAACCTCAGTATGAAGAATTAAGTCATTTATTAATAATTGTTCTAGGCATCTTGCACGCCAACCTACGAGGTTGACTGCTGATTGACGTTTATTTAATATACCAAGACCAAGCACACTCCAAAGGCTAGTGTAATAAATACAAGCGTACATGCGTTGCGTTGTATGTTTATTGTTTATTTTCGTATAGTTATATATTGTATTGATAAGTTTGTATGCACGTCATGTCCCTGCAGAAAATAAATACTTTTTTCTTTCTTTATTTCTATACACGCTAAGAGTCCCATAAGGGGTACGGACTACGACTTTTTAAAGCTCCATGTAAAATACTGGAAGAAACAAGTCCGCTCTAAAGATTGCCTAAAAATAAAAATATCTGTGAATCTTACTAGTTCTACGTAGGTCCATTAAGAGAACTTTCTTATTTTGCTCAAGAGCACGGAGAAGAGTCGCCTCAGCGTCGCCGGACAAATCGTTAGCGGCCATATCCAGTCTTGTTAAGCCCCGGTTCAAGGACAGAAGTCCCGCCATCTAAACAGGCAGTAAAAAACCTCAGGTGTCAAATCCATAAATCAGACAACCATTAATACCTGCGGGTTGGATCGAATTAATTTTTAATGGTACCTAAGTATACATAGGATGTAGTCTTTCCCTCAATAAAACAGAAACAAGTCGTGCATAGAAAAAAGTATATGGATGTTTGTTTCAGAACGTACCAGAATGCGTGGTTTTTAACATTAGCCTTATATAGAGCACTTGCTCTGTTGCACGGATAACAACTAGCGTGCATTTTGAAGATGGGTAAAAGAGATTGGATGCTGTGTGGCTCGATTGCTTTGCAGTACCACTCGCAGACAGCGGGTAAAGGATCCAAAACTCAAACCATTATCTTCTTAGTAGAAAAATTATATCACCTTTTCAGCTGAAGCCCCACTGAAACCGCAAGAATTAACAATCAAAGTTTGTGGTTTTTCCTTGCATCTGACGAATGCTGCCGCAAACATGGTCGCGCATTCTAAAGACATTGGATTCAAGCTAAAATCTGTTAAAAAGAACATAATATCAAACCCAGAGTAAATTAGTAGTAGGTAGGTAAAAAACAATAGAAATGAAAACAGTTAATACAACAACTCGACACATAGAACTAATAAGTTTAGTACGGTCGAACAAGCTACACAGTACAGTTTAACCAACAAATTAAATTGTAAAATGTAAACCAAATAGCTTATTCGACCGTACCTAAGAGCTCGATGGGTGCAGCTGGTTTCATCTGCAGAGCATATGCAATTCCTTGTATTCCTTCTTCCTTAAACCTGTTATTGGCAATCCTCACCACTTTCACGTTTTTGTGAATGAAAATAAATCCGCCGAGTGCCTTCATTCCGTAATTGCCAATTTTACAATGATTGAAATCCAGTTCCTCAATGCTTTCCTTCTTCACAAGATGTTGAAGGATTAATTTCGTTTTCGAACAATCTAGGTTACTGCGATTTATGCGAAATATTTTTAAATGTCTTAAATCTTCTAATCCTCGGCAAATCGATTCAACATCAGCCAAAGAAAATTCAAAATACCTTGTCAAATACTTGTCTAAAAGATTGTTTAGCCCAAAAACTAGAGATATTTCTTGAAGATTATATAACTTTGCCAAAACTGGCTCCATGGGGACATGGTCGTAGACTTTAAGTACGCTAAATTCACATGTGTCTTCCACCACCTCATCGGAAGGCAAGGCCGGTGTTGGCTGACGTACTATTTGTAGCTGGTTTAGTCCTAAGAAGTATATGTATGGGCTAACCTGGTGAAAAGAAAAAATAATATTTGCGACTTGGACTATTCATATACCTATTACGAGTACTTAGGTACAACTGTACAAGAGGGGCGTCGCTCACAAGAACTAAAGTAGAGCCCGAAGTCAAACCGCAGGCGCACAAACGGCGCGCCGCATCTACATTTTTTTTTAGGAATAAATGGCAGTGTGCTCAGTGACTCTACGTAGAGACCTATCTTCGGCCGTGCCGACTCGACTTACCAGTGAGCGACGCGCCCAAAGCTTAGATAATTCTAAGTTTCAACATCCACAGCATTATGTCGGGCAACAGTTACATCGTTAACACTGTTGAAGTGAAGAGCGTATAGGCTTATACGGCACCTGTACATTACGAGCTTCAAAAAATTTAACGCGTACCCACATGGTGCTTATTCTCGCTAGTATTCGCTTGATTAAAATAACAGCTGTCAACAACGTTTTTTTCGCGCGTAGGCGGCGCGAAAAAAACGAGCTTATACGCGCCGACAATACGATAATCAGCACCCAGGATATAAACTCCTTTTTCTTCCTCCTCCTTCCTCTCTCTCTCCATCTATCAACTTTATTAATATGTATTATATGAAATTATTAATGATGTCTGTTCTGCAAATTGATTTTATAAACACATCAAAGGAAATAAAGAATCTAAACACAGTGCATACCAAAGATGCAAGTTCTACAGCTTGATCTTCTCGAAAAACGTCAGGATTTGCATATTCCAAGTAATCTTGAAGGCAAGCTGATAAAAATTTGCCTTTCCAGAAAATATCTCCCAACTCTATCCTTGATGGGTATTTGGACGTGAACGACCTCTTCCAATATTGCTCGTCCTAAAATGAAATCAAATTGTTTGTTATCATTGTATTCATGGATAGAGTGACTATTTACAGTTATTCAATATTGAATAGAAGGAATGCTTTAAGACGACAGTTTTCAAACTTAAGGGTATTTGATAGTGGGGTTGCGGGACTATTCGAAAGAGATACCGTGGCCCCGGAACACAAAGGGCGATGAAGGAACATGGATGGGTTTTAGTCAGTAAAAGTCTGACACTCCCTCCTGCTCCGCCCAGAGCGGGAGAAGTCATTTGATGATTTCCCATCCGAAAAAAAAAAAAAAAAAAAAAAAGGGTATTTGATAGTTGCATAATAATGTACCTTAATATAAGGTACGCTGAACTTCAACTGAATATCTGCAGGGTACAAGTCCATCAATATATCGACGTCTTTTTGAAGGATTCTCTGAAGAGGGTTGAGTTTGTCGAACATCCTGGATAGAGTGAGAGCAGCGTAGAATGTAAGTGGTTGAGGTGTAAAATCATTATCCCATTCGAAGTCCTCGGCTCTGATTTTGCGAGGAGCTTCTGCAACCGAATTACTCATAGTTTGAGGTGTCTCGTACGCCTTAATCGTATTCACACTCACTAAGTAAGGTATCTTCATGATGAAGCTTTCTTTACTGTCCTTTTAATAATATTAGTAAAGAAAATTATTAACAATATATCTTTAACACTACAATATAAATGATGGCTTTATGTCAGTTTTAATTTATAATTTGACAAAGCTCATGTTTCTCTTTATCTAATGGCTTTATAGTCGAGATCGATAGCGGTGAGCTATCGATCTCCTTGCACAAATAGTTCATCACCATAAACAACAACACAACACATTATTGACTTGAGTTCTGGAACATGGAGCCATTTTAAAACAAATGAGATTATTTTGTGAGACCTCGTGACCACTCGTATGACCACTTTAAGTGTGCAGTTCCAGGTGGCGTTGCACATTTCAAAATTGGCGGTCTATTTCAGGTCGTTCCCGCCTGCACAAATAAGTCGGCTGAAGTGAACACTGCCACGACCGCGAGAAGTGCCAGAAGCTGTAATCTGCGGTTGCCAACCAGCATGCCCAGCGGGACGGTTATGGACAATCCCTGGCAAGCCATAATCAAGGGTTTTGTGCGGCTTTGCTATTCTTCATAAGTCACAGTAACGGCAAGGTTTGGGGTGCGAAGAATCCCCGGGTTTAGAATGGCCGGCGAACCCAACTGACCTTGAGGACGCACGTTACGGCTCGCCGAACATCTAGTGCATCTTGAGGAAGAACTTGTAAAAGTAAGGTGGCACATTCTTTGGTTGTTATTTCTTTTATAGACAATAAGTCTCATCATCATTATCATAATTTCAGCCGAAAGACGTCCACTGCTGGACATAGGCCTCTCCGCGCAAGTGTCGCCATATTGCCTAGTCCTGTGCGTCTCGCATCCAGCGGATTCTCGCAACCTTCACCAGGTCATCGGTCGACCTAGTGGGAGGCCTTCCAACGCAATATCTTCAATTAAGCTGCGCTTTTAGGCCACCTTACCATAACCATGACGTTTTAAAGCAGTATTATTAATCGTTACTTTGTATTTGGTACCACGATGTCCTTAAAACAAGTTGACTATATTTCTGATCGCTGTAAGGTTTAGTTTGGGAGACGCTGAGATGATGGGTGTCCCATTAATGCCTCCTAAATCCCCAACAGTTTTTTTCTACCGATACAATGAAATGATCCATGCGAGAAAACGAGCCGGTATTCATTTTAGAAAGGTCAACTTGACTCATTTTTATGGACAAATCACACTTGACCTATTTTCATGTGCTAAAATTGTTTTCATGAAAAAAGAGCAAAAGGGAGAATGGAAGGAACGGACTTGTAGCGCCGACCGCAAGTACTTGTAGCGCCGACCGCAAGTACTTGTAGCGCCGACCGCAAGTACTTGTAGCGCCGACCGCAAGTACCATGGAGCAAGAACAGGAAGATGATGTTGATATACATAATACAATCTAGTGAGCGTGTTCAACATGAGGTATCATTTTTCCAATAATAAGCCTAACAAGTAGATAATGAATTATGACGCACTAGTCAACTACACTACAAGCATAATCGTACATAATTTAGGTACTTTTTAGAAGAACAGTACAAAGTGCACAATAACATAACATAAATAAGAAGTCGGGTGTTTCCGTGTATCTTCGTGCAAGCTCGGACCAAAACAAAGCTGGGCCGAACGCCCGCGCCGCGTTCACTGTTTAGTTTGTTACCGTGTCATATCATACTGTTTTATCGGCCGGCGTGCGCGGCTCTGTCATTGCCAACACATTTTTTTATTTAAAATACAAGTTTATATAATTTATTTCTTGATATAAAATTAAAATCGTACAATAAAATGGATTCTAACAGCAAAACTTCGTCGCAAAATCGTAACACTTCACAAGTTTCGACCTACAACCCGTGGAATTTGTTATTTAGCCCAAGAAATCGCACTAATAGTGAAACCAGTGTCAGTTCCAATACTTCTCAAAGTAGCCAACCAGGTAAGTCGTTAACTTTTATAAAACATTTATACTACATGCTAGCGTTACGATCTTAATATACTAATACAGATAGATACACCCACATCTTACATATTCTAGAGTTGATTCTCTTTCCTCTGTAGCTTTACAATAAAACGTTCTTCTCCGACAAGCCAATTGCGGACAAAAACAAAAAAAAACGCTGTGTGGTATGGGCCATGGGCTTGACGTCGGTGGCACGTCACCTAAGTACTTACCCAGTACCATGCATTTAAAAGTAAGGTTAGCAGGCGGAGAGTGGAAACCGGTTGCCTTGTTTGTTTGTCAACTGTACGCTGATAGTTATGTTCAGGACAATCTAAACAGCAAAGCACTTGACTCAAGGTTTATTATTGTTACAGCACTTAAATAAATGAGATTTAAATTTATATCATAAGTCTTGTAATATCACCATATTTACCATACATATTATGAAGTCTGTTTTGCTGTTGGAACGCTTTCTAATTTGGTCAATGGAGTTCAACAAGGGATTACTTTAATAATAACGACTCGATTGTGTGGCTAGATGATACAAAGTAGAAATATTCTAATAATTTACTTAATAAATTCACCTTGAGCAATGATCAATTTTGTACCTATTAGTGGAAGCTGCCCGGTTGGTAATAATTATATACCTACTATTTTTTATTTTTTTAATAATATAAAGAGGTAGGTAAAGTTTGAGAGTTTGTAGGGGGTAATCTCTGGATCTACTAAACCGATTTTGAAAATTATTTTACCAAAGTTACGCTATTTGTGAGTAACATAAGCTATTATTACTAGAAAAAAAAATGTCCATCCGTGCGAAGCCAGGACGGGCCGCTAGTTCTAAATAAATTACCATTTCGGTTTTTGGTAATGTGCATAGTCTGCGACACAATAACGTGGCTTTCGAATCCGAGTAGTGTCCATTGCCCAACTTGCTTACTGTGTGTCGACTGTTGGTGCTTATTTATTATGCACATTTGCCCGTGTCTGTGCAAGACAAAGGATGCCCGTATTGTTTCGTTTTGTTAACTCAGTTATTTTTGTCCAAAGGTTCAAAGCATATGGTAATGTCATGTGTTTCGTGGCGTCATTATGGGACTCCATTGGCACGTTTTTGTGCCAAGGTTCAAGCTATTTTATGATAGTAATCCACTCCTCAATTAGAATTCACTATGCTAATATAGATATTATTCGACGCACGACACAGTGGGCCAGGAAACATACTATAACTTGGCTTGATTTATTCTTCAATTTGGTAACAACATTTAAATAATATCGTCACGATCATTATGCGTATTATTACTTACATAGTTTGCAACATCATTTTTGGCTTCCGCGTATAAAAAATCGTACTTGGGCCTAAAGTTGCAAATTTTTTGTATCGTAATAATGACAGTTGCTAACGATAAAGTTAAGGAAACGCCTACATTTTGTTTTTAATTAAGTTTATTCTTTCGCAATATTTTTTCATAACAAAGACGATAACAATTTAATAACAGACAAGGTTACAGGAACTATTAAAAGGTTAACGGTCACATATCAATTCTGAGAATAAATATTAACGAGTATTATTAAAATTTGATTAGCAAAACAACAGAAGGCGAACACTAACTGCAAATACATAAATATAGTGCTTGATTAAAGTCCAGAACTATTTTCCTTTAACAATTGTTTTGAACAAAACGTTTCCTCTTACAATCAGACATGTTCTAGACGAAAATATTGTGTTAATGCGTTTAAAACTGAGATAAAAACACGATAACAACTTATCTGAAACTAACAACTGGAGTACCTAGTAACAAAATTCAATGTCACTAACAAAATAGCCGCACTATTATGTAGTTGAGGCTACAGTAAATACTCGTCAAGATGTAATCAGTAAACCTCGAATTTCCTGAGATCCGTTTGATTTGAAATAGCCTTACTTGCTACTTCCAATGGAAAAATAGCCGGCGGCCAAGGACCGTATAATCAAGCCCAGGTTATTTATAACCTTTTTACTTTCAAGTCTGCTTGTTCTCTCCTTGGTCGCTTATACATAATTATATACACAAAAACATAGCTTTTGCACTGTGGTTCAACCGTTAGGATGTGAAAAGTTATCAGGCGGAATAGCATTTACTTAAATAAGTTTGGCTAGTTTTTTTTTTTGTATAAAACATTATATTATGGGAAACTGCATTGCAATTTTTGTGTGTGCATTATCATTCTTGATGATCTTTATTTTAGCGACTCTACAATTTGTCGATTTTCTTTAAATTTAAAACATGTTTTGGGCTTTATTTGTTTCATTAGGTTTTAGAACTAATCAGTTTTCTAAGACTCAATAACGACATCAAAACAGGCAGACATGAAAGAGTTAAATATAAAACAGTAAACAGAACCATTGACTGAACACTATAGGCCCCTAGCACACGGCGTATTCTAAAAGCGCAGACGACGCGCAGATGACGCGCGTATACGCGCTTCAAACGAGATTTGAACGCAACCTTGTAACCTAAGCACACGGGGCGATCGGGAAACGCGCGTCTACTGCACGTATACGCGCAGATACAGCGGTACAGACGCGCTTTAGTCGCTTGTAGCTTCCGTGTTTTGGTCAGAGAGTCCTCGTCAGTTGTACAATGACGTCGGTTGAGACAGCAATGCTTACGCTGGCTTTGACCCTTTGTACGGGCTTCAAACGAGTTTCGAACGCGCGTTTGTGTCGCGTTTTACGGGCATTTGAATCTATAAAAACGCAAAAATCAGCATCTCCGGCGCAGAAAACGAGCGTTCCTGAAACGCGCGTCGTTTGCGAGTTTAAAATACGCCGTGTGTTAAGTTGCTTATATCTAAAATATATATTTCCATTCACAGAGGTTGCTTTTAGACATCTATAAATATTTTAAACATTTCAGCTAAAAGAAACGCTGAAACCACCTTAAATAAGAATCAATGTCTGTCGATTAGTGCAAATGAGTTTTATAAACACAAAAACAGACGCATGACATCACCCTATGATTGCATTGTTCGGCACTACTAATAATTTTGACCATGATATAACAAAACTCGTTAGGACAACCCACCAGTTCAATGAAACATTTGTACAGGCGGAACTTTATTATGATGTTCAATTTAGAAATGAGTTAGAAGCATTAGCCATAAACGTTGAAAGGAAGCAAGGTGCATTCAAGCGAATTTAGTGAGAGACAAGTGACTACGTGGCTTATATCAGGTAGGAAGACCCCAAACACGAAGCCCCGAATGAACATTATTAACATCAATATCTTGCTATCCTGCTCCCTCAGCAAAATATGCCATTCTTTGGGAATTTGTGGATTGATAGATCCCGCATTTTGTAAGTTTATTGGTAAACACTGCAAAGCCAAGTGCGTCATTGCAAAATAAAAATGTAAGACAGCAACGTGGTTAATGAATGCGATTATTTACATTGAGAATTTTGTAAATTTATGCTGAATATTATGAATTAATTAATGTCAATTAAACATGTTAAAATTCTTGCTTCATCATTAAAATTGAATTTACCAGGTCCCCTTAAAAACTAAAATATTCTATAGGTAGGTACCTACATACTCGTGTATTAGGTAAATGCCTAGAATCACGACTCGGTCCATGTCTAAGTCATAAGAGGTACAAACATGAAGATCTCAATGTTTGACAATAATGTTAAGATAAGTGTTGCTAATGGAACTGTTATTACAGGCAACATGCGTTGATACTCAAAAATGTTGAAATATATTTTTTCTCTCATGATAATAACTGGTTTATCATTGCAGGTACTCAATTCGGGACACTACAGAGGCAAACGAGCAAAAACGAAGAATATCTTTGGATGATGTAAGCACGCTCATATTTTACATGTTTTTTTAGTTTGTTTTGTGATACGCAATGTGAAATGTAAAAGCTAGAGTCACGCCACGTATGCGTCATACGTTTTACTTTTTTGATCTAATACTCAAAGAGAGTTATGAGATTAAATATTGGTTATTTCTTTCTGCGTGCAGTCTTAAAACCAGCAATAAATATACAGCAACAGATTGCCAGCGGTTTACGAACATACGAGTAATACTAAGTGGAGTAGGTAACCCATATCTTTTGCTCCACGAATTAGATGGAAAACAAATCAGCCGGAGGCGCTTTATTTTTGTTTGATCCTAAAATTAGATCAGAAATATTTAGACGAGTAGGTAGGTGAAATATACTCGTAGATAGAAAACTCGGGAATTGGAATGTCGCCAATCATTGAAACCGCTGACCAAATATGAAATGCATTATCTAATAATAGATCATTTGCAAAAACGATTCAGCATGAATGGAATTGATTGACCAACCAATCAATCAGTACTATGTTTTCAATTATTATTGGCTATAGAATAGCTTTTAAACGTATATTTGATTAAAAATACCAATCAAGGTTCAATATAATTGCTCAACAGATAGGTAAATCAATTTAAAGATATCGAATGGACTCGCAAGATGTATGCAACTTTAACTTCCAAGGTGAAGAAATGGTTAACGACTTTTGTCCGCACCCAAGCGTTTAAAATTGAATGATATATTTTTAAAAGCTTGGTCTCAAGTCTTAACGAATGAAGGTGATGAAAGCTCCAGTGTTCGCTTCTCGTTTCCTATCATTATGCTTGAGAGACTGCAGTATAAAGTGCTCGGTACCAGGTTTATCTGGTCTTTGCAACCGAATCTCCATAATGAACCGGTTTCCACGGGATTTTCACAATCATAAACTGAGATCTTTATTAGCATTACACGTGCATGCATTATGCACACAAGCACCAACTTAATAAAAAAAAAACTACGTAAGTATGCATATAAAACTGTTTAACCACAGCAATGCCAATGTTAATTTAACACAAAATGAAAAAAAGAAACCAAACATTTAAAACTAGTTGTTTAAATAGTCACATAACCAACCAACCATCATATAGGTATCAACCGGGACCTAAATCCAAGCCAAAAAGAAATTCCTGTAGGAAAAACACAATAGTACTTTGCCCGATCTGAGAAACAAACCCAGGACAGATTCATGCTCAGTAGTAGGTTATCCACTTTAATAGTTTGATAAAATGACGCATATCGCAATTGCGCACATGATTTATTTATTTATTAATTTACACACAAAATACTTTACAGGACAATATATTTACATAGAAGTGCACAAAGGTACTGCTTATTTCTTAAGAAATTTCTTCCAGCAGACCTGCGAGAGGAAAGTATGCTCTACATTTTCTCTAAAACTTATGCCAGCAAAATCAAGTTCGTATAAAACAATAAGGTAGATGAATGCATTTTCATCTACCTTATTGTTTTATACGAACTCGAATAAACCTAAATTCTTGCAGAATCCCGAGTGCAGCGGTGCGTATCGCTTAAGTAATTATAACAAGAACACACATAGCCTTATTTTTAAGCAGGCCAACATGTTATGTAAACTACAATGGACAAGTTTATAACATTTTTACGGTGAACATGTTTACAAAACAGGATAGTTGACTTTTTCATGTTTGTGTAACGTACGTAGGTAAATGTGTTTCGTTGAAGTGACAGAAACTACGGTTTGCTTTTTGTTTATCCATTTCGAAGGAAAAAGGAAACATCCTGAAACAAGAGTAATGTATTGTATACTGGCTGTTGCTAGCTTCGTCCGCGTGATATTATTATTAAAAATATCACCATTTGAATCGGATTTTGTTAACAATTTCAAGGGTTTTAATTTTTTTGCACAGAACCCTGATTCTTTTTAAAACTAAAAGTAGCCTAAGTTACTCCTTATAACATCGGCTATCTGCCAGTAAAATCAATTTTATTTATTTGTGTAGTTAGATCAGTGGTTCTCAACCTTTACAGATATAGGAAAAAGTTACTAGAATTTGCAGAAATGCTTATGAATCTTGCAAGGGCAAGTGCAGCTCTGATAGGTTTTCAATTAGGTTGGGTTGAGCTTGCATCTTTTGTGCAAGTTAAAAAGTACGAATGACATTTTAACCTTTCACGGACCATAGGTTGGGAACCACTGAATAGATAGAGTAGGGGGAATCGTATTAGTCCGTACTAACTGGGTTGACTAGACACATATTAGACACGTAGTCGCTCCATGTTAAATTACTGGTATTCAGCTGCATCCGGTTAGACTGGAAACCGACCCCAACATAGTTGAAAAAGGCTAGGCAGATGATGAAGAGTAGTTTTGGTGTAACGGTTTTGGAAGAAAAAAGTAGCACAAAAAAACCAACTAGGTAGTTAGTTTTTTTGTGCTACTTTTTTGCTTCTGTGCAAATGTACGATTTGCAAACTGAAAATTATCCCAAAATAGCCAAACTAGCAGCTCCAACTGAACTGTATTTGGTTGACCTGCTATTTTGGTTCTTTCTTGGCTACTGGTTCAGTTTACAAATAATACGACTATTATGAATTTTCATGAGTGGCAGTATTCATGAATCCACCGAGGGCACATCATAGGTCAGCACTTTCAAACAATGAACGTACATAATAATTTTGATTGTGCAGTTAAATATAATTAAATGAATGCACTACATTTTAGGAACTTGTTTGTTTTCCGTCTTGTGATGATTCTCGTTAAGTATATACTTAGAACAGTTAAACTCAGTATTAAACCCTTGGGTCATATAATCCATCCCCCAAACGATCATAACGCTAAAAGTCCTCGTGACCTAAATATCAGTCACCTGCGTGCTTCATAAATATTCCATAATAATGTAAAGCGTAAAGAAAAATCACGGATTGCAAAAGACGAGTTTATTAGCAATAATCGTAGGTCTCGAAGGTCGTCCAGTTGCGGCGGAGGCATTTCTGCAGTTGATATTGCTGTCTCATGTTGTAATGGAGGCCTCAATGTGTGGAAAGGAGACACGGTTAGTTGTTGGCCGGCTTCCCCTCTCGCTGATGTCGAAACCTTTGGTTGCATGCGCTCGCGTTGGGCGCTGCGCCGCGTAGCATTGCCGACGGTGCGCAAACGCCGAACGAACAGTTGAACCACAACACACAAAGAACAGTGCTCTTGTTAAAAAGTGACAGTGAAATGAGAGAAACACGTGTCCTGAGGTAGCCGGTGACACAACCTTATAAACTGCGCTGACTACTGCTTCGGTTAGTTCTCGTGTTACTTACTCTTACTTCTTAAACTAGTGTTAAATTGTGTATTCGCAGTTTTTAATTTGAAAACAAAGAAACAAGAAGTAATGACTGCTCATAATAATACCTACCTACGTCATAAAGTAGAACCGGTTGTGAGTGACGTATGTTTTTATAGTCTTTTTGTCGGTTTTATGTGAGTCAAATTATGCAGGTTTAGTTTGTTTAGTCGTTTAAAAAACTTATCTTGAAATAGACGTGATACGTGTGTGATTGGAGAAAAACAGCTCCTCCTTCAGTAAGTATAGTGTGAAGTATCGATATTATTACGTAGGTTCTGAAAAACTGCACCTACATACCTACTGTAAAGCACATTATACATTTGTAACATTTATTTTGTTAGCTTATCTAAACAGTGGTGTTGTAATAATACATTAGTTCCGAAACATTTCCACATATTCCTCGTTACGGGCGAGTATCTCAAGGTAAAATTGATACATTTGTGTATACATAATATACCTATCCGACTACGCAGTTATATGCTGTTCTTGACACTGTTTTATTTACCTTATGAGATCACCTGTAACATACCTCTTTATAATCGGGTAAATAAACTAATCTAACCCTTACTTTGAAGTAGAATATAGATTTAGTTCGACTTCTATTGAATATACTCACAACTCAACAAAAGTTCGTTTTTTATAATCAAATATAACTTTAAAAAACCCAGTAACAACATTATTTAATTGGATGCCAAACTAAAATCCACCCAATTAAGAGCGAGATTAATAATTTACTATAACTTAGTATTTATGTGGCATCTTTAAACATTATGTTTAAAGGAGATGAGCAAGAAATAAATCTAGACATCACGCTCGTTATTCTATAAGTGGTAATGCAGAGATGTATAAGTCCCTAAACCTAAGATTTTACCAGTTGTGCTTAAGTCATGTAGTGGCGCCAATTTCTATGGACTTATCCAGAAATCGACGATTCTAAATTCTACACGTTGGTTAAGTAGTCGCAAGCACGACGGTTGATGGCAATAGGCTCACCCCCTATAAGAAGGGACTTAGACATAACTGGCGCAATGTGGGTGTACTATTAATTAGGTATATACCTCTACCTAACTCTTTGGGGATTACGTGATGATAAGTGCAGTATGGATTTAAGTAAAATATTCGATCAATGCCCAAACAAGATCGGATCGTTTCGCTTACAAATGTCACCTCTTTGAAATGCGTACCGCTTAATTGGCCCTTTGAAAAACTTCTAAAGGCAATCTTGCCTATAAACGGCTCAAAGGTAGAAAATGAATGACTTCCTTATGCGAAGTTATGAAGACTACATACTCGTAGGTACGTGATTGAATTCCTTATTGACGAAGTTACATTACAGGGTTGAAAATTTAAATTAAGTACCTATGTTTTTATTTGCATCTGTTTTTTGTCTTGTTTTTATTTTTTAAGGTTTTTGATAAGTATTACTCATAAAAAATAATAGAGAGGAACCCATGTAGATATTTTTTATTTTTTGTTTATTATCCTGCAAACCTGGGAATACTAGATTCTAAAGTTCTAACTAAAAACGGCCTGTAAAACGTAGAAGTTTGCTACATTTGCCTACATGTTTACTTACCACAGAGTCTTAAATTGATTATATGTCATGTAATTATACCTACTTTATAACGCATGTCTCATTTACTATCTAATATAGTCCTTTTTAATACTGTGAAGGGTTAAAAGTCGTACTTTTATCCGAAGTTTGTGTTCAGAGATAGATATTATTTAAATACAAAAACTTTCTTGACACATCATTTGGTAAAGTTTTTAGCTCAAGTAGATAGAGGGACCTCATTCCAAATTACATTAAAATCTTTAGGAGCACGTAACCTGTTGATAGTTGTTTGTAAAATTGACACGCATAGATTACACATTGTTTCTTTATAACTAATTAACTTCTTTGAGCACATTCCAAAGCAAATTCCTGCGCTTCAATTGCGCGTAATTTCGTTTCAATTAACTTTTCCCATGGCCTACTACGCATACAAAATCTACTGTCATTGATGCACGTCATCAGTAGTCCGCCATGACACATGACCACACCTACTTAAGTTAATAATCATTGAGATTAACTCGAAGCAATGTGCAGAATGCGTAGTAAATAGAATAAAACATGGTCAAGCAAAGTGTTGCACAATTCTAACCTTACCCTCACGACCTCTACGCTCAATGGCCTTTAAGACACGTAAAAACTGTCAAATAACTGGACATATCAAACAGATGTACATATCACACGTCATACATGTATGAGGTGTGTATGAGTCTTCTAAGCACTTTTAACCTTGTAAGAAATAATGGCATTGAAGTTGAAGAATGTAATGATTAATGAAATAGAAATTTCAATATGTATGGTGTAATATGACCATGAACCATGTGTAAGATTGATCGAAGATAGCAAGGTGAAACAGAATAGTCTGAAGCGTTGTTAATATATAAACAGATACCGAGACATTGATTTAAATTTTGTGATACAACTGTTAAACACAGGTTCTGTAATTCGGTAGTAGAAGTAAGTATATAAGTTACCGTGTTGGAAGCTTACAGAGGAAAACTGCTGTCGTTCTGTAGATGTTGACACCAACCATGTTGAACTGTTGACACCATGAGAACTAACGGATTGTTACAGTCAGCAATAATAACAGGTTTACCTGTTGATTTTTTGTGTACCCAGCCATGTTAAAGAGGAGAAGTACAGCTTTATAAGATAAAATAAATCCTTTCTGGATTTTTATTTTCAAGATTTTTGCCCAATTTTTACTTCATAACTATTTTAAAACATTAATGAAGGTTGCAGAAAGATACCTTTAAGTGTATATTTTATGTACTTGATAATAATGTGCGTGCAATTTAAGAAGTGTGACCGAGTTTACACAATAGCACAGCAAACATCATGTAACTCTTTTTATCTTACAAATGAATTCTATGAAGTACCCAGAGTTTGTGTGATGATAAAATACGGTAAATTAGTTGTTGAGCCAGGCGTAACTTTGTGGAAATCTATGACATTAAATGTTATGGAAATATTTAGTTTTAAATATTTTGCTAAAATAAGTAGACGAATAAACATGCAACATGCACCCAAATGGGTGCAAGTTGCATGTTTGGTAAATTGCATAATTTGGTAAATAAATAAGTTGAAACTAGTATGGTAGGTAGTAGTTACTGTTATGTGTTACAATCGCAAGTCATCGTTACAGTTTAACAGACATTGTTACCAACAGATGTATGACATTACTAGGTAATTATTCATGATAAAGTTTTATCAATATATTTAAGAGATAACGGTTGTGTGCAATAAGATATCGCTCAGTGGTGGGCTGATAACATTGCAAAGGACATTGGAAATGCCATAAAAGAGAATTTCGTTCATAAATTTAAATTAAATTAAGTAAGACTTTTTATCATATCACATTCTTCAATGTATTTGTTTATTTGATGCGCCATACCTAAGTAGTCTTAACAAGTTTTTATATTTGCATTCTGAAGATAAAAGACAATTGTTATTTAAACAATTTCTTTCAACACAGCAGTCAGAGTGATAGCGCAGGGTTTTGACCGCTGATATCAGTACAAACAAACAGTACACGTAATCAACTTTATACAGTACTTAAGTGATCTGTTTTAACTGATATTAGTCTGTAGGTACCTGTCTACCTGTTGTATCATGTTATCAAGTCACACGACTGTAATAAATCCATTACCGACCGACCACCGAAAAGTTAGGTAGAGACATTTCGCCAGATTCGTATAACTCCCATGTAATAGTGACCGAGCCTATTGCCATCAAGAGGGCACCAATTCAAACTCCGTGGCTGCCACTGAGAAATACCTAGCAGGAAAACTCAATAGCACTTAGAATCCTAAATATCGAAAGAACCCGAGAATCGAACCTATTATATCATTCTTAGCAGTAATAGACAAAAAAAAAACTAATTAGTCCGTCAGTTCGATTATCAGAAAATATTTGACCCGTGTTTTTTCTTTTGTTACGTAAATCAAAATTGACGAAGATATGACGCTTTTAAAAATCCTCAATACGTCACGCCAAGGTATAATTTTTAGCTAGTTCTGACGTCACGAGCCCCCACTCCCGAGTTTTGATGCGTTTTACTTTTGTCAATTTTCATTGATTTACCAAAACAAAAAATACGTGACCATTACTCTATCGTTCCAATACTCTAACTGACGGACTAAATAGATTTGCCATTTTTTGATACTGTCGTCATGCCTATTGCGCTTGCGACCACAAGACCAACGAGGTAGCATTTCAGTTTTTACTTTTAAAAATTAAAGACTGCCGGGGGAACGGAGATTAATTGATCATCCTGTCGACGAACAGTCCAATGGCGAATCTGTCTTAGGAGAACGGTTGCGGAATCGAATGTTTTGTTATTCACGACCATGTCGAATTATAAATTCCTTCTTTGTTTGTTTATACTTAGGGTTCCGTACAAAAAATAAAAAAAAAACGGAACCTTTATAGGTTCACTCGTGCGTCTGTCTGTCTGTACGTCTGTCTGTCACAGCCAATTTGCTCCGAATTTACTGGACCAAATCAGATGAAATTTGGTAGGATGGTGTAATCTTATTACCCAAACACAGATGTGCAAAGTAATTTTTTTTTGTTATTATTGTAAAATAAATGGTTTTGATTTTATTCATGAAAGAAGACGAACATTGACCAAACCCCCTAAAACTACTGAGCCTAAATTTTGAAAAAAATACAAAATATAGTTCATTGCTTTTAGATTACAGGAAAATCTATCAGAGTGAAAATAAAGTGGTAATTCAATATAAGACTGGCATTATACGGAACCCTCTCCACGCGAATTCAACTCGCTCACTTATAAAAAATGAATCCACATCTCACATTCATTATCTGTAACATACCCTGTAATAAAAAAAAAAGTATAAAAAAAAGTTGCCATGTGTTGAATTGGTGCCTAAAGAAACAAACCCAAATCCATGTATTTTGAAAAATGTAGAGCGTGGTTTAAACGCCTTAGAAAGTTACTTTGAAAAAAAAGTAACCTCTTACAGTCCGGTTTCAATTACATAGTTAATCAAAACTTTAATGTTTAACAATCATCGTTAGTCTCTAATCGAATAAGAAGCAATCGCATTGTTAATTTAAATTTTCATTGAAATACATACAAAGTGTAAAGTCTAAGTAACTGATCTATTGGCCCTTTTTTGTCATTTGAAATCTGGTAATGGCCGCTTTAGCAGAATCATAATAGGATAATAATATTAAACACATCACAATTCATACATGCAATAGTTACAGACGCAGTTAATATTATGAAAAGTTAATTTGGAGCCATTTTACGAATTATACCGTAATTCATATTATTATTCTGATAAAGCGACCATTTTAGACCCCCTGCTTGCAACTATATTTAGCCGTTGAACTCTCTTTCGAGTTCAAACAAGAAAAAAATACGGAAAGAATCCGTGAAGCCTGCAACAAATGGCGTTTACAGCGACCTTTCAAGTTTCCAATACCGAACTGGGTGAACCGAACCACCGAGATAATAGTAAATACCCGTTTCAGTGGACAAAAAGTTGTGCTATAAATAATACTGAAGTGTTACTTAACAATGACGTTGATAGTACTGTTCAATCAACTCAATTGGTGGACAATTTATTACTTAATAGAATTGGCTCCAGTCCACTCTTGGAGATTTCCTCGTGATCGATGACAGTATAGGTAACATTGCCAAATATTATTTCGTATATCTGATTGACTGTTTCGGGAATGATATTCGTTCTTTGGTATTTTCTTTGTTGGTTTAAGAATTAGGTATTTATTGTGACACCTACAATCTACATTGTTTTTTTTTTCATTTGAATGTTTGCGATGCATTCGTCGTTCTTTATCTCTTCCGCTTCATCTAAAAGTATTAACACGAATTAAAGTTTTATTTTAATTATTTAATTTTATTTTAAGTTCATTCTGATATAAAGACTGTGGATTTATACGATACGACGATATATATTTAACAAACCGATTGCATTAGAAGAATATTCACTCACAGCTTGTTTGTGTAAATTTGTTGTCTATTGTAGTACTACAATTTAAATTCTAAAATTTAAATAACACACACACACACACACACACACACACACACACGTGTGCTTATAAAATAGATTAAATACCTTCTATAAGAAATTCTTTGGCACTAGGATTTCCTACGTATCTACCTACGTCGCACCCAGTGGGTCATTCTACTATTAATAAATACGTCACTATTAATTTCGTCAGTACAAACTCTATTTAAACCTACCTATTTGTAATTTTGTTTCTTAGCGACTAGACTACTTGTATATTTGTATTTTAAATCACACACAGCAATAAAAACTTGCATAATTTTCTGAATCGTAAAAGATGTAGATCTCATCAACATAGCCCAAGGTGATAAAAACGAATAAATTTGCAATAATTGTTCACTGCGACTGTGAAGGTCAAACAGAATGAATTAAAAATTATAATTGTGCCATGCTAAAGAGGTGTTTATTTCCACCGCTCATTATTTAATTTACTTGGAAAAAGAAAAGGCCCAACAGTACCTATTGGCTGCTAATAACCTTTTTCGTTTCCAAGAAATCGCTCCTTTAATGGATGTTACCTAAACCCTTTACGAAAAATTCAGTTTGAATTGATATTGTAACCACGTTCTGCCTTGTCACTGTTACCTATTTATTTACCGGATTATGCAGCATCCACCAGTTTATTGAAGTACAGTGTAACTTATAACGTATAACTTAGATAAATTATGATTTTCCCACTCTTTTTATACAGTTATTCAGCGAGTCTCGAATCAGAAAGTAAATACAATTCCACAGTTCTATCATCATCATCATCATCATCATCATCATCATCATCATCATCATCATCATCATCATCATCATCATCATCATCATCATCATCATCATCATCATCATCATCATCATCATCATCATCATCATCATCATCATCATTCGCCTGCCCTTATCCCGACTTATTTGGTGTCGGCGCAACATGACTTCATTCATACTTCTGTAATACTCGTCAATTCCAATTTCACAGATCCATACTTAATGATTATTATAAATGCTAACTGTGTAACTGTGTTTGTTACCTTTTCACGACCAAACAGCTGATTGGATCGTTATGAAGTTTGGCTAGGAGATGGATATTATATCCTAGGGAAGGACATTTTTATGCTACGTTTTATTTATTTAATTATTTTAACTTCATGTACAAAGCGGTACATAGGCGGACTTAATGCCACAAGGAGTTTTATCCCTGTAAGACATTTACAAATTTCCACGCAAACGAAGTTGCGGACAGCAGCTATAGTGTCAATACACGCCTTTTTCCCATGTGGGAATAATCATTTTCGGGGAAATTAAGTAAGCTTTCGCATAACTGTTTACCTTTCATGTCGGTATCGATAAGGGCTGTCGAATTAATTCAAGGAACCGAGATACAAAATTAACAAACATTGTATATTGTATAAGATGATGGGGTCGATGACATCTGAACATGGTGTGGCAACAAAGTGCTTTCATTATTCATGGGAAATCATTTTCATGGCGATCATTAGGAGATAGGTAGGTTGTTATAAAAACTAGCAAGTGCGAAGCTGAGTTTGAATCGATTGATTAATAAAATCAAAACTACGCATTTAGCATCATTCTTCTGCCTTTATCCCAATTTATTTGGGGTCGGCCCAGCATGTCTAGTTCCATACTTTTAAGTTACTCGTCATCTCAGCAAGTCACCTCTTTTCTAGCCATGTCATCCTTCTCACAGTCCATCCATCGTTTCTTTGATCTTCTACTCTGATAGTTATACCCATCCACATTCATACTCAAAACTTTCCTCACGACATTTTCCTCATGTTATTGCTCATTCCACGACAACCGATTACCACAAAACTTTTCAGTCACCGGCGTCACTATTCATTTAGCAATAGGAAATATGCACGTACTTTTTTTTTACTTAAATCAATAAAATATAGTACTATCAACCCAAGAAAAGTATTAAAAGTTAAGTCCAACTACTACCTACTTGTCGCTTAAAAATAATATTAAACTCCGGCAATTTTCTACGACAGTTCAAACGTCCGTAGCTGTCGCGGCCATGATGTGACGTCATTTACCACAATCAACGACAATTATATGTAATTAACATTTACATCTAATTTTTTGCCCTTAATAGAATAATTTTACTATTATTGTATGTGCACTAGTCAAGTAAAAATTGCAATAACAATATTCTAATATACGTGTTTTTTTTACATATAGACTTTGACGTCACTACCGGCATTATCGAGGACGACGCGTTTTGAGAGTGCGTTCCGTTTCACCAAAAACATGCTACAAAAAACAGTAAATTGTAAAATAAGTGGTGTATAAGCAAATTAAACATGTGTACCACAATGTTTTAATGGGCCAAGACAAGGCATTTTTAATAAATAAAAAGAGTTTTGTATTTAATGCATATTCCCTATTATTAGATAATGTTGCATAGATGCAATGACTGAATAAATTATAATTTTATGTTATTTTGTCCTCAGTTAGACCATTGGCTAAACTAAATTCACAAGCAAAATATCGAATACCGCAAATAATCGAGTGTGACATCGTTAATTGCTCAAAAACCGTGCAGTTATTTGAATTCCGATTCGGTAGACATTCTGTGTATTTATTATTTTGGAACAAAATGCTTAAGTACTTCGGCTCATAATCCGATATACCGAGATATTCGTAATGTATCTGATTGTTATTTATGATACCGTTATCCGCATAGTAATAAAATAAGTAATACGTAGGTACTTATCAATGCACGTATAAGGACCGGAACTCGAAGAATATTCTCACCTATCATAAAATAATTTTGATACCATTTAATCTTGCTTACGTTTACAATCTTTGATCGGGAAAACCGAAAACACGATAAGAATTGTGAAATTGTTAGGAAATAAGTGCCAATTTTTTTTCGTAGGAAGGTACTGAAACAATTTTTCGGTTGCATTAACATTTGAATGGGGAGCGAACTTCATTGAAATTCTGAACTTGTTCCCTTCAACTTGCCACGTCGAGTTCTTGCAACTCATCGTACACAAATCATCTCATCATTTATCCAAATTCAACTCCGTCATCGAGTATTCGATAGAGTTTTCAAGCCAATTTTCAGGAAAGTTAATTATATTTTTCTGAAAATATTTTTCGTGGCTGTTATGAGTTCCGTCAGCTTCAGACTTTATGCACATATAATTTATTTTTCGACACTACGAATTTTCACGTCTTTAAAACTGTTGAAAGTACTGGATTTTCTCACGGAAGTGTTTAAGATTTTAATGTCAAAATGGAAGGTTCCATTTTAAGATAAATTTAGGTATGTACGCATCTTCTATAAATAGTGCCTACATCACAATTTGCCTAGGTTATCAGCTATAGATAACCTGTAACTTCTTACATTTATACTTCACGGTACATTGCAAAAAGCTTTGTAAATATGAAAACGTGCCTCAAGTGATAAGCAGCTCTCTTATCTGTAATGTGCTGTGAACTAAAATATTCGCAGGGGTCACGCTACAAAATCTGGGTGAAGCTTCGAAATAAAAAGATATGAGATTCCTCAGCTTGAAAATTAGTAGCCATTCGGAAATTTAAGAAAACCCTTAACCCAGTCTGTACATTACAACCAGATCGATTTACCTGAATTCACAGAATTTAACAATGATTTCTAAAACGTTAAACATAAAGGCTTTGACCCGTTCACCCTCTGAAATTCGAAATCCCTCAAATCTGTCCGAAGAGTAAAGAAGAGTTCTTAAACCCAAAATAGTTTAAATCGCAGCAAAATGTTTCAGCTAGTTGAATCTAAAACTAAACATTTATAGGCATCTCTGAACGATTTGAACTAATTGTTATATCTGGACATATTTTAATACATCAGTGTAAGCTAACTTTTGTTACAAGGTTTGGATTCAAAAGCCTCCAAGTGCTTAAAAAGCCTCCACATGAAATGACGAACGGCTTTCTGTGATCTTCATAAAATTAATTTGTCGTGGTTTTTTTTGCATAAAATTTTCTTTTGATAAATAATTACACAATAAAAACTGCTGATGCTAAACAAAATTAAAACAATTGTTTGTAATTTTGTAGGGTGGATGCATTTGAGATGTAAATGAGATTTAGCTGATAGTGTAGGTACCTAAATCAACTTTATTTACACATTTTTCTTAGAATTTAGTAAGAAATGTATTTCACAGATTTCCCTAGAGGAAAAGCACGAGATGAAAATAATAGGTAGGTAGGTACTAGATATTTTCTATTTATAGACGTTCCCATTTTGACTTTGCCCGTGTTATCACAGGTACTTTAACCTATACATTATTATGTAGTAAAAGTGGATAATCATATCAGTGCCAAATGACGTGTCGAGTGTGTATCTTAAAGTCGTTGGTCAAATCTATTGCTTATGTACTATCTATGTAAAGATTGATAGCAGTTGGTGGTTGTGTCGCGTGGAGAATGTATGTAAATAGGGATTATTACACACACTACTACAACAGCCCATTACGTCCACTGCTGGACATAAGCCTCTCCCATGACGGGAGGAATTTGCCGTAATCTCCACGCTTGGCAGGCGGATTGGAGATCGCAGTGATGAAAGACTAACAGAAAACGCTGCTGCCCATTCTCTGGTCTACGGAGGCGCAAGGTGTTCTGCCTCAGACATTAGTCGCCTTATACGACACCCGTGAGTGTAATGGGTTGGTTCTATTCTACTCTGCCGGATACCACACGGCTAGGGATTATTAGTTTAAGATAATTATTTGATAAATTACCTACGCTATATCTTGAATGGATCTTTAGTAATCTCGTTAAGTAATGAAATTTATCAAATCATTGAATTGTTCTTATCTTATTTATAAGGTTTAGGACACAAGTAGGGTAAAAAATATAAGTTGACCGTAGGAATTAAAGTTTTGTATGGAATATTTTTATTATTTTTCCAAATATGGAAAAAGTGATTCAGTATGATAGTCTGTACCATCTCCCTTAAATATAACTATACACAGTTCTAATACATGCTGTAAATAATTATGCGTTACATCTAAACGTTTGAAAAAATCTGACGAAAGGTTTTACTAATAAAAGGTTGAGCGATTTTTTTTGTAAAAATATGGCACTTGTACTACCTACCTACTCGTATGTATATACGGAGCCCGCAGGCTCTGTCAATTATGGACCGACATATTTTAGATAAATAAAAAAAAAAAAAAAACATTTAAATTATTTATTATAATATTATGGTATTGTTGTAAACAAAAAACAACTCCGTCACGTGAATTTTTAAATCGGAATTCCAACTTCCAGTATTAGTTCTTTGTAAACAAACTGACTCACAATGTTAAGTGCGAAGTGCGAAGTTCGTGTGCGAGTGATAAGTTACCCTACAATTGTATTTATTTTTGTTTCAGGTGGCGTTCTTAGGTGCACGCAAACCGACAGCAGTGTCTGCGGAACCGAGGAACTTGAACTATTTTAGCTATAACGTTTACTTGATATTGCATAAAATGTGTTATGTGTTGGGAAACGCCTAAATCGTACGTTTTGTAGCATAGATAATGTTCGAACACGTAGCGCTCCTCCCCGCGTGGTTTCTGATGGCGTGGCTGGGGGCTTGCCTTCTCTTTAGCCCTTTCGCAATATTCTTTGTGATGTGCTTACCACAGCTGCCCCTTCTAGTCGTAAGGAGGGCATGCCATATACCATTCGAGTATATTTGAAAAATTAATGGAAGAAATGTGTGTGATAGTCATGTATTGTAGCGTATGGATACTGATAAGTTTGTATAAAGTGTAAATATTTTATAATGAATAAATTTTTATTTGACGAGCATTTTTGTTAAGCTTGTTTCATTTAATGTGTTCTTTTATTGCCACTAGCAATCCTGTAGAGGTAAGTTTCAGGAGATCGGGAAATAAAATTTTAGTACATAATATTTGCATTGTACCGAACGCTGTTAGGTACACTTGTAATCAAGAAATTATAGAAAACAACATTTGAAACTTTTATATTTTCCATAGCTACAAATTTTACTTAAAACGAACCAAAACACATACCTAATTCAAATAACATAATCAGCCTAAGATGTTCCTAGTGCTGGGACACAGGCCTCTTTCTGATTGGGAGTGGGCTGTAATCGTCCACACGAGCCCAGTGCGGGCTGGTAGATGCCACGTCTTTGAATTTAAGGTCCCAGCACATGCTGGTTTCCAAACGATATTTTCCTTCACTGTTTTGAGATCATCTTCGTTCTGAGATCTTAAGATTCAGCGGTAATCATACATCATTTAAATACAGACTCATTGTTCAAACTGCCTACCATTTAATAGCATTAATTGGCCAGACTACACATAACTTTGCTCACAGATAAACACAAATTGAAGTTATTACAGTAACATGGACATGTCAGTACCGTAATAGTATCTCTCATTGAGCTAATAATAAAGTGAGCTTTATTGAAATGACCGGCCATGACTCAATACTGTTCCAGAAGCTGTATTAGATCGTAAACTGTCTTTATTGATACTAGCGCTGCTCCTGGCTTCGTTCTAGAACATTGATGATAAAAATAAAAGAGAAAACATTGTTCTAAATTTATTTTGGTACAAATCATCATCATCGTTATCTGCCCAGCCTTTTCCCAACTATATTGGGATCGGCTTCCAGTCTAACTGGATGCAGCTGAATACCAGTATTTTACAGGGAGCGACTGCCTATCTGACCTCCTCGTTAGTCAGTACTAACGAGGAGGTCAGATAGGCAGTCGCCAGTGGGGTATCGCACTACCCAGTGGTAGTGCGATACCCCTTTGGTACAATATATGCGGCAAACTAAACGAAATATTTTATTGGTAACTGTTTGGGTGAGGCTGGCACAAGAGCGTGGAGCTTGGCAAAAACAAAGAGAGGCCTATACCCAGCAGTGGGTGAAGTCAGGCTATGGATGATGATCGACTGTTTGGATGAGATAGTGGCGGTACTTTCATACAAACCTTACAAACTCTTCATGATGTTAGGGTTTCTGAACAGTCTGCCTTGTCTTATGGGCTTGCCGTTTTGTTAGCCCTAAGGCACGCCACTAGGGTGAGGTATAGCATGATCAGCCTGTAATGTGTCCACAGCTGGAACACAGTCCTCCTCTCTATGAGAATAGTGAGCGGTGCTAGCACATGGACCCATGTTCGATTTGGTAGAGGCTTGTACTATTACGTATTCTGTGTAGAGATAAGTGTGCTCCTGCCTGGGTTCCAAGTCCCCGCCGACCACCTTCAATCTGTAAATCCTACTGAGCCATTATTGCTCTAGGTGAGGTAATGTTCAGACAATTCAAGTAACAGAACTAGTTTCACATAGACTTCATCTGAGGAAAACTTCAAAAGTAGCTCTGCTTTACAGCCACTTTATTAGAAAAGTTTCAAAGAAAACTAGAACATTCAGGACATCATCTGAGAAAACCAATTGCATTTAAAAAAGGATAATGGTAGAAAAGCAATCAATTTGATAAGTACTAAGTACATTATTCTCGTTCTAGAAACTGTTTCTTTGCGATGTTCATTGAATGACTATAACAATGCCCGTGTCTGACCTTGCAACAACCTTTCTGGTGATTATAATCATCTAGGCACACGTGTAACGTGTTTATTATAATATAATATATAATATAAGCCCCACACATTCCCCTCTCCACACTTCATCGCAACGCCGGCAGAAAAACTAACCCCTGGTCACAAACTTCAGTGGCCGATATGAAAATCTTCGAACAGATTGCGTGCTCAAGTTGGCTGCTGCCGATCCAATTTGGCTAAATGATAGGGTATAATCGACCCATCTCGGACACAATGCGAGGGTGGAGCTCCAACACAGGATATGCCACATCTTCTCTCCTGCCCATCGTGCACAATTATTTCGTGTAATAGTTACTTTACTTTACGTTACTTTCAAAATAATATATTCGTGAAAACGCAAAAATCAATACAGTGCTAATTGCAGGTATACATTGCTCGTGACTGAACTTAATGTTTTCATTATATAAATATATTCATAAACTACTATGTACGCAAGAATTCTTTATTTAGCTTTGAGCCATATGCGTTGACCTGAACTAATAGCAATAAGTACAACAATAAGTAAAGTTATTTTTCACTTCTTTGTGTTTTTTGAAGTCGGTTTTATTTTTTGCAAAAAAGGATTTTTTATTTTTACATTTTTAGTTGTTCCCAAACAAATTTTTGCCATGAATTTATTTTACATTAAATATAAGATCGGCCGCTAAGAATTGAAGAGTTCCGTTACTTTGTCATGGATCCCATAATCAGAACCTAAAACTCTCATCAAACTATCCTTGAAGTACATCCTTTTAAATAAAAAACAATACATGTAATGTTAATAGGCTTATCCCTCCCTCCCCCCCCCCTCCTCCCTCCTTAGGCTCCTCCCTCTTGTGTATTTTACACATCTGCGTACCCCCTCAGAGCATACAGGCGTGATGTTACTTCGTGATGTTGTATAAACAATAAACATCCAAGCGATTCCAGCAAGCACTGCAGATTTGCCGTCTATTTTTGAAGAGTTCCATTGTATATCTTCGAAGATCAGCATCACATCCTAACCAAATTGAAGTGGGGCCACACAGGAAGCATCAGCTTTCAAATAAAAGAAAAAGAATCATCAAAATCGGTTCACCCAGTCGAAAGTTCTGAGGTAACAAACAAACAACAAAAAAAATACAGTGGAATTGAGAACCTCCTCTTTTTGGAAGTCGGTTGAAAAGACATGAAGAATAATGTTCACAGCAGTCTTACGTTATGTTTACTGCAAAACGAATGATGTTCGTCTGAGAATATCTTCTTCGGATCTCCTTATTGTAAAATTGGACAATAGAACTGTTGTTTTGTAAGTACACATGATTGCAACAGCATTGACATAACCAAACATTGATCATTGGTACGGGCCTAACAAAACAAGATCATTTCTTTGTTCTCACAATCACAATCTGTTTGGAAATGAAACCTTAGTTTTTTTTTTTAACTTATATATTTAACTCCGACGCCATTGCTGAAAAATCACTGTTTAGGTACGGTAGGAGTTAATGTTATACGCACTCAAAACAATGTGTTTGAAATCTGGGCTCACATCTAGACTCCATGGCTGCTAATGAGAAATTCCTGATGGAAAACCCAATAACACTTACCATCGCCAGACCCAGGACCTCATTTTGAGTAGTAGCGAGATTACTAGATCATAGAGGCAGTCGGTATCTATGTACATTTTTCATAAAATAAATCTATCTTGGCAGCAAAATGAAAAAGAATAACACAAACAAATAAATTATAAAACTAATATTTACTTTTCACTTGATTTTGATTTATTTCCCTAATGAGAACGTTTAGTTTGATGTTTAGGCCACCACATCTATATGTCATAGTTACAGAAAAAGCCCGAATGCTATTTATACAGGGTTAGTTTTCAATGACCGGCCAAATTTTCAGAAATGGTTTAGAATCGATAATATTTTCGATATAATGAAAAAAAAACAACATTTTTAAATAAAATTTCATTCCTGTCCACCACTAAAAAGCAAACTTGTGGATATTACAACAGTACAATTCAATTTAACAACCTAGATAGGTAGCACTTAGCACACATATACATTTGGCGATGCAAGTGCATTGATTCCCCTAAGTTTATGGACACTTTCAAATGAATGCTATTATTTTATTTTATAATTTTAGACAATAATATTTAAAATGCACTTTTGGTTTGATATCCTGATCTTAATTTTAAATTTTGGCTGCTCATTGAAAACTAACCCTGTATTATTCTAAATATTCAAACTTATATTTCAATGTTTAAAAAAATCTTTGAAATTGTGTTGCATGACGAAATGATTGCTATTTTTTAAATGAGTTTTAACAGTCAATTATTTTAAAACTATCTTAATTAAGTGTCTAGATTTGTCTTGCTTCCCAAAACCTATGTCGGTAGTCTTTGTAAAATCTTCAGTAGATAACATTTTACACAATGAGGCAGATGTGAGTGGCAACGCTGGGAGGGGCCTCAGAAGGACATCTGTGAGATTCATCAAGTCAGGTGTGTACTATTCGCAACTAGGAAAGAAGTGTGTAAGGATCCTAACAGATGGCGTTCTGTAGTTTCTGCCTACCCCCATGGGAAAGAAGGCACGAGTTTTTATGTATGTACGTAAAAATGAAAAAGGAAATAGTCCATTATTAACATAAATATTGGTCGTTACGTACGCGGCCTATTTAAAAAAACTGAATGGAACCTCAACGTTTGGCACTATATATATTCATATTTTTCAACAAGCGCCATCTATGCATTCTTTTCCAAACTAAAAAGAGGACATGTCTGATTATAAATAATAATAGCACCGACTATTGACTAAGCACTGGGTTTGCTGCCAAACGTTAGCTAGTACTTCTGAAAGTCTGTAGATGACGCTGTACAAATGTAAGCGTTTGCTCACAGGTGTTCAATGCCGAGACGGTGCTGTTTGGCATGTCGTGTACCTAGTGTAGGTTTACCGCAAAGGAGGTGGGAATTAAGAGCATGAATAAAGGTAAATCGCCAGGCCATGATGGTCTTAGCATTGAACACCTGCAGTATGCAGGATCACATCTGTTACCCGAACAAAAAGACATTTAAAACAACATATTACAACGAGTCGAGAGTGTTAATTTGCTTTAAGAAAAATTTCGTAGGGACCATAATGTTGCATCAGCTGTGGCTCCCTCTGGGATCGCTGCAAAACTACTGAGCGGTGGACTGACGGCACACTCAGTTTTTAAATTACCTCTTAATCTAGCGAGCTTAGAAACTCCAACATGCAATCAGTAAGAGCAGCGCCCGCAGCGGTGCCCTGTTGCCACAATGCTAGCTGATCGTGTGGGGCGACATCACACAAACGCGCGATCGAGGTACTTGATCGCTGTTTACATGACGCTGTCTATAGCGTGGTAGTATTATTGGCAGGAGATTTTAGACAGACTTTACCTGTTATCGAGAGAGGCACTGCAGCAAACGAATTCAACGCATGTCTGAAAGCATCATATTTGTGGACCAAAGTTGAAAAGCTTTATCTTGCCACTAATATGCAAGTTCAGTTAATAAGCGACGTCGAGTTAGGAGCATAAGTATGCTCAAAAACTCCTAGAAATTGGTATTTTCACACACCAATTTACCTATACAATAGTCTCCGCCAGATAAGTAAGAATTAAAGGTCATTAACCCGCATTGAATAAATGCATGCGGGTTAATGACCTTTAATTCTTACTTATCTGGCGGAGACTATACATAATTCCGAAAACAGAAATAATGACATACACTTGTACCAAAACGACCTTTATCGTGATCCTTGACTTTTTCTAGTAATAAAAAACGATTCAATATGTATTGACGGGGTACCTACGCAGAGAAATTAAGGAACGAGCAATGACCTTTAATTCTTACTTATCTGGCGGAGACTATAGTCATATTGTGTAGACGACAGTCATCAGAACGACGACGGTGAAAACGGTGTCATTCAGAAGACGAGCTTTTAATGCTTAAGTTTTCCGAATCTGCAACAATACATTCCGGTTAAAAATTGGTTGTGTAATAGAACCATACTAGCACCAAAGAATGAGACTGCTAGGAAAGTAAAAAAAAATGTTGAACAAAATTATTAGCGAAACACCAATGTATAACTCTATTGACACAGTCATGTCATACGAGAGAGAGAGTTTAGGCACTCCACGGGATAGCTCGTAGTGTCAACTACGAGCTATCCCGTGGAGTGCCTAAACTCTTGGAGTTATTCGGGGCCGGGGTGCCATCCGATAAGTTGGAATTAAAGGTAGGAGTACCCGTTTTGTTAATGCGCAACTTGGATGCGCCAAGATTATGCAACGGTACTCGGTTGCGAGTCACCGAACTAGGAAGTCATATTGTGAAGGTTAGAAACATAACTGGAGAAGCCAAGGGAGACGATGTGCATATACCACGCATCCCAATCATACTTATCATTTATTTTTAAAGTTCCCATTAAAAGTTGCAATTTCAATGATTATTAAGTTAACAAGTCACAGGGTAAAACCTTAAAGGTACCTAGCAGGAATATATTTGGGCACGCCATGTATTTTCCACGGTCAGCTTTACGGAACTTGCTCACATGTTTCTAAATCTTATCAGTTGCATGTATATGCTGAACAAAAAAAATCGTTTAACATAGTTTACGGGAGTATCCTATTAAAAAAAACAGAACAACACAACAATGTTTATTTAAATAGCGTATTGCTAAGGTAGACAGTGTATTTTTATCACTATTGAATGCACGCCACTGAAATGTATCTATTCACGCATAAACCGCTAAATCGATTTAGAAAAAAATTGATACCGAGATAGTTTAAGTCTATTTATTTATTTATTTATATAGGTTCACCACCAGCTTCTGTGGCATCTAGGTATACATAGTCTCAGGAAAGGACATAATATGATAGTTTTTAGCTAGTAATTATTGGATGTATATTTTTAACCAATAATAGTTTTTTTTTTTTTTTAATGTAAGTACACCACATATTAAGTAACATTCCATTAAAGAAAATATTTCACATAGAGTGACACAATGGGCAGTATTTTATCTAAAAGCGATCTTTTCATGACAACCTTTGGATGATAAACCTTTTCTTTATTATCTCATTCAATACGGACAATGCCGTGAGATAACTGTTAGTTACCGCTTTTGTAACCGTTCGTTTAAGACCTTGATCTAAACTTTAAGACGTTTCTAACATGTAACTGCAGAGATAAAATGAAAACAGGCTTTTTATCAACACGTAATCTTTGAGATTAAAATCCCCTAAAATTGTAAGACTTTATTAGGGTTTCTTAATGAACTACATATGGCTGTCAGACAACTGTAAATAGTGATTACGGGAGATAATAACTTATGAGTCCAAAATAAGTAACCGCATAAATTTGTTAGGACCAAAAATATATTACGCGAAAACCGCCTTTTGTCTTTAAAGGTCCCGTTTTTGTACACGAAGTTCCAGACTTGGTGGGAACTGGGAACTGTGAACTGGGTGTGCTAAACCAACATCAATATACACACAGACCTTATACCAACAACCACTAACACCTTGTTCACGGTCCTTGGTCCTTAAAACGATTAATAAAATTATAGTCCATGGAATTGGTTCATTCTGCCTTGCATCAAATAAGGTAGTTCTGATTTTTTTTAATGTTGTAGGTGATGAAGTAGTTATGACAAATCCAATTTTTCGATCTCCGAACCCTCCGAATCAATATTAAATTTTTGAAAAACCTTTATTATTAACTTTTTTTTAGTTTTTGACATTTTTTTCCACCAAGGACCTTTGTTTCGGTAAAAGTTTCTGTGAAAGTTTTTAAAAAGACTAAATTTTCAACAAAATCAAAGCAATTTGGTTATGTTAAACTAAGCTTAGCTTAGCTTAGCTTCTAAGATACAGCTGTTCAAAGTTTACTAAATATCCAAATAAAATGCAATTATAGACGTTTTTTTAAGTTTTCGTCAATGTGGTCAACTGTGGACCCATTTTACAGCATAAGTACTATAGGTTATTAAAGTACACAAAATTCACAACAAATCAAGACCAAATTGGTCTATGCGGATCTGATAGTTCTACAGATAAGCTGTTCAAAGTTGCTGTTAAATCTCAGTTATAAGAGCAGTTTCAATGAGAGTAAGAGGCACGCGAAAACATGTCAGGGCCTTTCAATGTGAAGATGGAGCAGGAATACTTTAGTGACAGCTTGATCTCGTGAATCAGAAATCTTAATATATATAAATCTCGTGTCACAATGTTTGTCCTCAATGGACTCCTAAACCACTTAACCGATTATAATAAAATTCGCACACCATGTGCAGTTCGATCCAACTTGAGAGATAGGATAGAATAGAAAAAAAAAAAGTCAACCCGTGCGAAGCCGGGACGGGCAGCTAGTATTTCTATATTTATGTGTGCAATGTACGTAACTCTGAGTTGTTTCTACACAATACTGTTTATTTACATTAAAGGTATTATCTAACGTGATAAATTTAAAAATTATATTAGATATAAAAATTTAAAGTGTATGCAATAATAAAATTATGAAATACCTCATTGTATACAGTACCGCAAGTTAGAGAGTATTATTATTAGTGTTTCTTGTACACCTTTGATGTACTAGGCTGATCCTCTAAATCCTCAACACACCTTTTAGGGGAAGCTTGCTTCGGTAGTATTTCATCATCGACTGGCTCAAGTAGGTCGAAATCGTCATCTGATGATGTATCATCATCGATAAATGGTTCCTCAATATCATCACACAGCAGGTCTGTTCTTTTTTGGTAATTTTGCAATCTTTGAACACCTGTATCTTAGCAGCTATTTGGTTTAACATAACCCAATCACTTTCATTTTGTTGCAAATATAATATTCTTAAAAACTTGAGTAGTGACTTTTACGGAAGCAAAGGTCCTTGGTGGAAAAAAATGTCATAAACTAAAAAAAGTACGAATAAATAATGGTTTTTCAAAAATTTTACAATGTTCCGGAGGGTTTCGAAGATCGAAAAATTTTATTTGTCATAACTTCTTCATCACATACATCATCTGCCTAGCCTTTTCCCAACTATGTTGGGGCCGGCATCCAGTCTTACCAGATGCAGCTGAATACTAGTATTTTACATGGAGCGACTGCCTATCTGACCTCCACAACCCAGTTAGTACTGGGTAATACGATATACCACTTGGTAAGACTACCTACCTGTACGACTGTCAAAGATCTACAAATGACAGCCGGGACCAACTGCTTAACGTGCTTTCCGAGACACGGAGGAAACTCGGTATGTAATTGGTTGTCACCCATCCACAGACCAACCTAGGCAAGCACGGCTTAACCTAAAGATTGACCTGAGCGGCTGTAATTATTTAGCCATGGTACGATTTCCGTGGACTATTACTCGTACTTATTAAAATCATGCAAGAATCAAGATCCTTTTAATTTGGTAACTCATGTTGTATAGGTTGTGTTCTGAATCGCTTCTTCTTCCGACAATGAAAAAAAGATCGCAGAAAGGAATTTTGACTCAGTTTGAGACTTTAGTCTGTAGTCTTTAGTTTAGTCTCAAACTGAGTCAAAATTCCTGGGCAAAAAGGCAACTAGCAGTTTGTTCTTCATTGAAAAATTGAAATAGACTCAATTTATGCGATTTTTTGTGGCCTAATCCCATTTTACAATAATAAATTCATTTATTTCAGACATGGTCCTTATTTTCATACAGAATATTAAAAAAAAATTACGCCTTAAATACATGTGCATTAAAATAATCAATGAAAATGAAATTTTGATGCGTGTATTTTTTTTTCCTTTTAGGTCTGTAGAAAGTTCGTAAATAAATAAATAGTTTTTATTAAAAAAAAAAAAACAAGATACATAACAATCCACACTTAAAGCGGTACTTTCAAGCCATCTTGGTCTAGATCTTCATTGGGCCATTGGGAATTGTTAATTAATTCGCACAATTAATACTTAGTTGCCGAATTGTCTAAATGGGGCTAATTGTAAGTATATCGAAGCTTATCAGTCGCGCTGTGAGACAAAGCACAATCGCTGCATTCGCCGGCAAGGACACTATCAAAGATACAACATCACTAGAAATGACACTATTGTGTCCGAAACGTATTTTTTTTTTACCAATCCTTTTAAAAATAAAATATAAACTAGATGGTAAATCTAATAATATAATATCTTAAATGCGAAAGTTTGTGCGGATGGATGGATGGATTGATGGATGGATGTTTGTTACTCTTTCACGTAAACACTACTGAATGGATTTGGATGAAATTAAGCAGACAGATCAAGCAGCAGTTTATAACCTGGATTAACACATAGGATACTTTTTATTCCGGTACCATGGTCCCATAGGACTACTATGAAACCACGCGGGCTAGATATGAGTCATACCGTGAAAAAAATAGATTTATCGCCAAAAAACGAAGGTAGGCCTAAAGTTGAAGGTCTTGGCATAAATTAATCTTCAAGTTCTTCAACCGAATACGCGAAAATAGAATCTGCAAACATAGATTCATTTGCCTACACTGTATCATAGTTACATGTATTTTATTAAAATCGGTCACGGCCAACCTGTTAGATGTCTGCAATCGATGGACCAATGAACGAAGAGAATTATGCATAACTTTTTAGCTAGAACGTGTCGAATTCAACAATTTTTCATTCATAAAAACAATGTTTATAGTGTCCGCTACTGAATATTTGTCTATATTTAGAGATCCTCTGCATATAACCTTTCTCTCACAAGCATGAATGCACATCAACTTTATCAGTCTGCACCATAGCTAAGATTTTGAAACAATGACTAGAAGTTTTGTAATATTCTATCAGCTGTAGTTAGTTAGACAGCGTAGCGTTTTGCACAATGTTCGTTGATTTTGAGTTTGATACTCGTACTCCGAGGAGCTCATGGCTAAATAATAACAGCCGCTCGGGTCGATCTTTAGGTTAAGCCGTGCTTGCCTAGGTTGGTCTGTGGATGGGTGACCCCCCTTACATACCGAGTTTCCTCCGTGCCTCGGAAAGCACGTTAAGCTATTGGTCCCGGTTGTCATTTGTAGATCTTTGACAGTCGTTACAGGTAGTCAGTGGCCCAAAAAGTCCGACAACCCAGTCTTACCAAGGGGTATCGTATTGTCCAGTACTAACTGGGTTGTGAAGGTCAGATAGGCAGTCGCTCCATGTAAAATACTGGTATTCAGCTGCATCCGGTTAGACTGGAAGCCGACTCCAACATAGTTAGGAAAAGGCTAGGCAGATGATGACTCGTAAATTACTCCGGTGTGCATTTAATGCGCAAAAATCAGCGTAATATGCAAATTTCATATTTTATATGGTCGAAAAAAAATACGTTCTTATGTACACAATAAACAGAAGTAACAAGCCGAACACGCTTGTAATACCTTCAACTTAGCTTGGTGATTCTCACTTTAAGATGATTGTGTCGAGGTAATTAGCTCGTCAACGTAAACAATCAATGCACGCAATGTCACTTCCATACATCGTGTGGTTCGTTGTCCGGCGGCAAGGCGCGCGTGCGCAGCTCTGCGTCGACACTCCACCACCACTCGCCGAAGCGCGCGCAACATGGCGACCCAGCCTCTTACACTGCTCGTGAGTATTCCTTATTTCATTAGCATTTTATTACTTAAATATTTATCTGTTACCTAATATTCATATTTTTGCGGTCGTTTGAACTTTGATTGCGGGTGTTAGGTAACTGTTCATGCGTACTGGCAGCTCAGCTGTTAGTAGAGGGTTCGATTCCGTGACATGAATGTCATTGAATGGGATTATTTGTCTAAAAGGATTTTGGTACTATTAAGGTCTCGGGTCTTTAGCTAACGATCAAACAGTAAAGTTAGGTCTATGGTGTAATTGCCATTAAAACTAAATAGGATGGGTAATTAGAGAGAGAGTGTGTGAGTTGAAGAATTTCGATAACTTTTACTTCGTTAAACTCTTGCCTAATTATTAGTATGCCGAAACGGTTGTATGATTCATTCAGCCCTAATTAAGATACAGCTTACGTGCTTATTTACCCACTTATTACAAAAAACATTTCAGTCAAAATACCTTACAAATGTTGACTCTTATTTGCATTTTCTTTTTGTGTTACTTTAGAAGTGTCTTATCTATCTTTAACTGATTGTGACTAATAATATTCTCACAGTCGAATGACATTAATCATTTACATAATCATTTTCCAATAAGTTAGGCTGGCAGTTATCTAGATCTAGCCGAACAGTTTGGTCTCGATAGCCAATTACGAAGCAGTCATGCGTCGCCCTTCAATGCATTAAACTTACACGTTTTAGAACCAAACTTAAGCAATATGCCTTCACCTTTGTATAGAAGTATTTATCTAGTGATATGTTGCCGAGACACCAAGAAAAACGGTACCTACCATGGGTAATATAATATTTAAATTTTTTCGGTAGTATATCCTCTCAAACATCGAGTACCTCTAAAGTTTACCAAATGTCGCACAAGTCACGTAGTTTATAAAGGTTCACACATATTGGCACTACTTCATTTTAGGGATCCGTACCCAAAGAGTAACCGACGGGACCCTATTATAGCTCCCGGGTCTATAGCATAGGGTCCCGTCGGTTACTCTTGCCTCCGCTGTCCGTCCATCTCTCTGCCATCAGTGGGTTGTATCTCATGAAACGTAATAGGTAGACAGTTGAAATTTTCACAGATTGTGTATCTCTGTTGCCGCTAAACCAGTAAACAATAAATTCCAAAATTAAAGGGGGCTCCCCTACTACGATGGTACGGAACCCTTCATTGGCAAGTCTGACTCGCACTTGGCACTCGCCGGTTTTTGATATTTTACTACAATAATAACCGAAATATTACTACCGCACACTATAGACAAGACTGTCTTTAGACAGACAATTACCCAACTAGTGAGAGCGAAAATACAGAGTCTGTCTCGCTGGCACCAGTAGGGTAAACGACTGTCTAAAGACAGTCTTATCTATAGTGTGCGGTAGCCCTTAGGCTGAGCGCAGACTTGAGACAAGACTGTCTTAAGACAGACTATTATTAGCAAGCGAAAGTAAGCGATTTTGTCGTTATCTCTGTCGAGACTGCCCTGCCATATCTACACTAATATTACCTATGTGTTTATTTGTAATCTTCGGAACTAATGATCCAATTCACAAAAAATCATAACTGGCGGAAAACTACTTTATTCCTGGATGCTATTGGCTATAAATTAAATTTATGTCATGCGTATTAGCCAGGCTAGCACAATGTTTGCGGAGGAAGTCGCGGGCGAATTGCTAGTGCTAAATAATTCATCTTTTCAACTGGCAGTGAACATGGACACGCACAGCACAGGGACAATGTTGTTTAGACGACCCAAATGGCGCAGCGGTAGAGAGGCTGCCTTACGTTCTTAGGGTCCCGGGTTCGAATCCCGGTAGGGGCAAATGTTTGTGTGATGAGCATGGACATTTTGTTTCCGAATCATGGATGTTTATATTTATAATAAGTATGTATTTACAAAACAAGTATATAATTATGTAGTATATCAACTATCTGATGTCCACGATACAAGCCTCGTTGCTTAGTGTGATACTAGATGGCGGAGTGTGTAATGTCCAGCGATATTAAATTTATTGAATACTATTTATTTAGTGTATCTAAATTTAAACTGCTCGGTGACTCTATATACTTAGTCAATATAATAGGTTTTAGTATAAACGGCCCTCGTAAAATGCAACTGTGCTCTAAAAAAATCCCAAAATCATTGATAATAATTATGAAGTCGATAAAAAAAAACTATAATCTTAAAACCCATAAAGAGGTTGCACAGCACACTCTACTATAAGACTAGGTAGGTACCTACTAAAAAGTTAAAGGTTATTTAATTTCAAAATCCAATGTTTTTAATTTCTTTAGTGACATACCCCATGGATATTATACCAATGGTCTTTACGCCATTTTTTAAACTGTAAACCGACTTGTATAGTATGATAATTATGATGAGATGAGCAGTGGGTATTTCATTGCAACTTCATTATAAAGAGTGTAAAAAGACAATTAACGAAGCCGAAAGGCATTTGTTCTTCCCGTCATTGCGATCATTTTTTTTGTTGTAACTAGAAAGTGCCTAGGGCCACTTAGACGATACCAGGGCCGTCTCGACATAGCGACAAATTCGCTAACTTTTGATCGCTGATTACTAACGAATTAATTCGGTTGCAATAATGATGAATGATAAAGCAGTCTCTACATCTAAGATGCGTTTCTCAAAAAAATGAGCTGCATCATACATTATTTGATTTGATAGTCGGTCCCATAGTTAAAGTTGTTCATTTTCATGAGTAGATACTAGACGCCCTTTAAAGTAATTAAAACGACAAGAAAATAGTGTTGTAGAATCTAGTTAGTCACTGAAGTACCAAAACAAAACAATTGTAAGTACTTACAGGTACGTCGGTTACAACCTTCACAAGTTAAGAAAGGGTGTCTCATTTATAAATCGATTGCAAGTAGGTACATAATATTTTGTCTCGCTGACGAGACAAAATATTATGTACCTACTTGCCCCCCCCCCTTGCCCTTGACGCCCTAATAACTACTTAGATCTGAATCTAAGTAGTTATTAGGGCGTTATCTATCATCGGAGATAATGAGATCGTCAATTATTCGTTGCTACATCGACAAAGAACAAAGCGACCGACGTTGAAATCGTAAATTTCAAGCATTCATTCATCACACTAAAACTTGCAGTCTTAGATCTTGCTAACTGCGCACTTGGCGTCGAACTTATATTCAAAGCCTACGAAGAACTTAGCTGTTCACTGCTTTGTACGCCAGTGTCCTGCAGTACACGTATTACTTGATCCCACTTATAATGAAGAAGATGAGAATAGGGTAATGCTGGACACTGATCAATATTGTGCCATCCAACATTGTAAAGCCTTCTGGGCACTTTTCCTGATGTAAATTTTTTCCCATTTTGTTACTTCCACATATTTTTATTATTATCCTAAGTCTATCATAGTTTGTACATTTACATATTCTGAAAATATTGGTCCTAGTGTTGATCGGGGCATCTTTTAACCTAACCTAACAACAACTTTATGGATCCATCATGAATTCTACAATAGGCTAGTTTCCACAATAAATAAAATGCATATCTATTTAGTCCGTCAGTTAGAGTATAGTAAAATAATGGACACGTATTTTTTGTTTTTGTAAATTAATGAATATCGACAAAGATAAAACGCATCAAAACTCGGGAGTGGGGGCTCGTGACGTCACAACGCACTAAAAATTATAGCGGCGTGACGTATTGAGAATTTTAAAAGCGTCGTATCTTCGTCAATTTTGGTTTAAGTAACAAAAGAAAAAATACGTGTCAAATATTTTTTGATAATCTATCTGACGGACTAATTAGATTTTTTCAGGACACAAGCCTATTGATCGAACTAACTAACCTTTGCTAAGACGACCTCGGTTCCAGTACAAATGTTACAAAAATAGATTTCATAAATCCAACCCATACAGTACAGTTTTTGACGTGAAATCAACAGATTCAGGTCATGCAGTAATATGGTCAGATTGCACAAAGGGCCGTTAGGATAATGCACACTTGACAACTTGATTGCATAAGTAGGCAGGCTGTGATGAATCCAATTGAATAGCATTCATTCTTTTATCATATTATTTCACATAGAATATAGATGGCTAACATATTTTCAATTAAATAGGAATTAGTTTAGAACTTGAATTATCCTGATACCTATTACACTCATAACATTTGACGAGAGGCAAAGATATGACAGCTGGTATTTTATGATTCACCTTTTAAATTTAATCTTCTAATACTTGTACGGATTCAAATTATATAACGTAAACGTGCAGGAAAAGGATTGTTAGTAAAAGTACCAAAAAATATATTTAAAAGCACTCTACGTATCAAAATGTTTGGAAAAGAGGCAACAAGACAACTCCCACGAAAGACCTAGTAATAAGAAATAAATATTGTGGCGGACAACTAATAACATATTCTGAACAGAAACTCCATTCTCGGCACATGCGGTAAGTTATTTCAAGCCCTACATTAGACTAGAAGAAACGAGGCTTTTAGACTGAACCCTGCGCGCATCGCCAGCGTTGGTTCGTTGACCCCGAGCTGCATGAGAATGCACTATGACGTTCAAGCCTTATTGCAAATGTCACTCGGTTTTATCTTTCTCCTACTTCATAATATACATTTTCCTTATATTTTTTTTTTACAAAATTGTGAGGCAACGGCGACACTTGACAGACTGACGACCTTTCTAGGGTTCAATGGCATGTTCTTGACCCATAATTACGTCCAGTGACGTCAAACCCATCAGACCATTTTTATCAGTGCACTCTCTGTTTGCTTTGTTTAATCTATACTATCGAGTAGGTTTAAAAGCATAGTGAAAGTGCATATTGCACATGGCGGATGTTTCAACCCATCTGTAAGAGCGAAGAGAGGTCACAAGGGCAAATGAGTAGATGTAGTCAGTACAGGATCGGTACACAGGCGGACTTAATGCCACAAGGCATTCTTTGGGTTAAATAGAACAACATTGTGAAGGAGTTAAAACAATTTAAATGAAATTTTGTTTTAGTTTGCAGAATTAAAAATATCTACGTATTCTTTTCTCTTTAGATTATTTGTATATTGATTACTACCAAATTATGTAGGAATTTCATACAGAAACAGTGCTACAAAGAATAGTTAGATTTTGATTGCATCAAGCAAAAACTGCATGTAGATATCTAAGATTGACCTATTTCAAACCGAAATTGATTTCAAAAGCTTTTCAAGATATTTTTGAAAGGTAAAACCGTCTGAGAAATGAGTCAACGAACAGTCGCCAGCTCATCAAGTTAACACAAACTGTCAAATTATGTTAAATCATGAAATGTTGACGGTTAAGTTCAAAATCGAACGAGAAAATTTGACAGTTTGTGTTAATGTGGTGGCGGCTGTACATTAGTCTCGTACAAAACATGCACTACAGCTATTGGAACGATCTTTAATAACAACGTTATGCAGAATATTTCAACACGATCCAGATTCTTAAGAAAGTGAATCACCGACCTTGAACTTTACGACAGCGGAATTCTTAGTAAAAACTTTCCTTCCTTACTTCATATATATTTTTACCAGACTACGGCGAAGCCAAAAGGAAGGGTTGTGATTTTTGCAATCTATGTAGGTATGTTTGTATTTACGTACGTATGTTCCTCCATAGCGCCTAAACTATTTATCCGATTTTGATGAAAAAGGTGTCAATCGATTCGTTATTATGGCCCGGGTAACATAGGTTACATTTTAACTGACTTCAACAATAGGAGGAGTCGATTTTACCTTGTAAACCCCGATTTTTTTATTAATTAATTAGACCGTGATTTTTCAGTAGTCGGGTTTTTATTGGTAGTATACCACACAAATTCTTGTTATCTATGTTACATAAACATTATACGAATTGATTTTAGATTGAAACGCCTCTTATCGTTAAAAGCAATTTTAATTGGCACTCAAAAACAACGGAAACCCATTGTGTCTGAACTAATATGAATAATCAGTTGGCTAATTTGGCAGTCAGTTTTTTCTTGACGTTTAATTTCTTAGACCTTGGTCTACTGGGCGTGGTCAAGGCGGTGGCATTGTGGTTCAGTTCGATTTCCGGATCGCAAGCGGACACGAGCAGCCATTCTTCTATCGTACATTGTGTTGTTGGCCATGACATGTGAGTGTAGACTATGAACACGAGTAAGTGAAAAGCCAATGGCCCAAATTGCCATTAGCTGAATATTCACCCTGTATAAACTAATTTAACTCAGTCTGGACTAAGTTTTGAGCTTCACCGCCATACAAAAATTCGTTTGTTACAAAGCAGGATTCGACCCCTGTTGTTTTCTCTAATGTTTACTTTTGGACCTACACATGACGGAAATATTATTCCCTTTTGTATAAAGATTCGTCAGTGGCCGCACAAAAATAAAATGTAGCATTTTATTTTGGTAATTGGCTTTTTGCTACTTTATCAAGATAATAAACAATAGGGAAGAATATTACGTTCAAAACATGCAAATACTAAAGTATTGTATGCAAAATATGTATAACATTGGTACTTTTACTTGTACTAGAGTAAGAGTTGTTGGTATATTAAGCTATAAAATAATACAACCTTTATGTGAACATAGCATATATCTACATTGTACTGAGGTAAGTGGAAACTCCCACCTTGTATTTCTTTGCAATATGATTATTTAACATTCACAACCAAAGCATGTGTTACAGTGTGAATAATAATGGATTAATGACGTATAATTAAAATAATTAATCGCAGCTCACTTATCTCTTAATTTGCATGTGCCCTTGACTTTAATATAATATTTTTTACTAACGCAGACAACTGAACGGCAGTAGTTGCAAAGACACCAACGCGTTAGATCTCACTGGTGATATAATGATCTGTATCGTAACTTTGTACTTAGGGTTGGCAACCTCACTATACAGGGTGTAAAAGACCTCATCACGAAGCCGTCAACCAAGCATTCTGTATATCAAACTAAGTAACTTTACGCAAAAAATATTGCTGAGAAACGACTTTTTTTTTTGGGGTGAAAAATCATGTTTTGTGGTAGAACTCAATGTAACGCACTCAAAACATTGTGCTGATGGATGGATTGAATAGTACGGGGGTCGTGGAGGTGTTTAAAGTAAAAATCTTACATTAAAAACTTGTATTAAAAAAAAAACTTGTCAAAAAGTTGGAACTTTGACCCCCAATATCTCCGTAACTAGAAGGTTCCCAGGTATGGTGTAGAACAAAAAAAATGATCGCAATGACGAGGAGAACAAGTGCCTTTCGGCTTCGTTAAGAGGTGTTTTACACCCTTTATTAGACCTATAAAGATACTGTACGATTATTATTATTTATTACTACTGGATAGAGGCATCGATTCCTATAAAATACCCGACTCATTTACTACGCTTTTACTCGTCGCCAATGTGGTGTTCTGATGAAGCTTGTTACCAATTTTCACTGAGATTACAGTCAACCTCCTCTGTGCAATGCCTGTTATGGCAAAACCCTGGAGACTGTAGAGGTCTCCTCTGAGCCATCCCGTGCAATAGGGTAGATGAAAAAAAAAATCTAATTAATCCGTCAGATAGATGTCCAAAAAATATTGGACACATTCACGTAAGTAAACAAGAAATGAAGACGATACAGTGCGTCAAAAACTCGTGTGACGTCCCATTTGAGTACATTTTTTACTCAAATGTGACGTCACAAGCCTTATTTTCGTAATTTTTTATTAATTTGATAAAACAAAAAACACGTACCTATCCAATATTTTCGATAATCTGTCTGACGGACTAAACAGAATCATATTTTTTTTAGTCAGTCATCATCCCGTGCACGGAGCATACCACCACTGCACCGCTGTATTCTCTGATGGTGACTTTTAGACAGATAAATTATATTAGCATCATAATGTATATGATGCAAATATCCTTCCTTCTTCTCCTTTTCTTCTCTCATATCGGTACGAACCATGTGTACGTCAGCTAGAGGTGACGTGTTCCTGAGTGGAGAACCAGCCTGCAATGACACTGTGTCTCCCATCTGCTGCCAACCAACTTGCGAAGATGCACCGGGTGGCTGGTAGCACCTAAAATAAACTTATCGAAAATCAAAACCTACTTATATTGAAAAAGCTTTTCGAGTGAAAAACATGGGTACCTAGTTGTCCACGATATGGTATACTTCCAACTCCTCTATTTTACCTACTAATAATATGGTAAATACGGTGTAAGTTCCAAATAATGTACTGAATTCATTTAAAAATATTGACCCAATCTTTTTCCCTTCGATCGATTCCCTTTCAACGTGTATATTTTTTAAAAGGCGGGAAATAATATCATGATATTATTATAAAGAATCGCTTTATTCTGCTGGTGTCCTGGTTCCGAATCCTTAGGTCGGCAAATGTAATGAACAATTTTAGTAATAAAACCCAGAAATGGCGCGCGACTGAGATTTTTCCGATAACTAATGTACTAAAATCTCTGTACAAAAGAATAAAAAAGAAGTGTTTTTACAGAAAAGATAAAAGGGAGTCGTCTATCCTGGTATGGATATGTGATGAGGAGGGATAGAACACACGTGTCTAAAAGAATGATGAATATAAATGTTGATGGATAGAGAGGGAGAGGAAGACCAAAGAAAAGAGGAATGGATTGTGTGAGAAATGATATGGAGGGAATAGGAGTAAATGATAACGCGATTGTCAGGGGAGAATGGAAGAAAAAAACTGGTTACGCCGACCCCAAGTAACATGGAACAAGGCCAGGAAGACGGTGTTAACCCCTACCAATGCCTTTGTTTTTTTTTGTCGGATGGGAGATCATCAAATGACTCCTCCCGCTCTGGGCGGAGCAGGAGGGAGTGTCAGACTTTTACTGACTAAAACCCATCCATGTTCCTTTATCGCCCTTTGTGTTCCGGTACGGCCACGGTATCGCTTTCAAACAGTCCCGCAGCCCCGGCAGGCATCGGTCCTTGCGGACCCCTTCCTTTTGCTGACTCTCTTTGAGGCGCGCGTGGAACACGGCCTGTCGTCATGAGGCGAACGGACGGCGAGCCACCACGTGACCCATACCAATGCCTGACTTGTCCATTTTCAAACTCAATTTTGGACTTGACTAGGATCTTTTGAATGATATTAATACCCGATGGAAACCATAGCATTGCATTCATAACCCTAGATCTTTAGAAATCAAGACTTATGGACTGGTTACGTGATCCTTTTTTTGTCAAATCAACGTGTAACGATCGTCTCCATAACTAAGTACATCGTGATTCAACTATTACTTTGCTCCGCGACTACTCTGATTCCTTGACTGTTTGCATCCCACGGTATCTAACACTAATTGCATAAGTTAATTAATTACCCGTTTAAACAGATTAATTTGAAGCGTCGTCGCGTCGTGGTAAATTGTCATGTATCTAAATCATAAAATATACTTGGCACCTTCATTTTCGAAGTTTCGTAATTAATGCCTATGTTTTGAGGAGTACCGTCTGGTATGTTAATTTATTAAGCAAATTGACACCCTATGTAAAAGAGATATTTTATCTTCTTTAGGGATAAGGCCGACAGCAGCGGTGGCCCAGTGGTGGCGGCCCCGACTTACGAACAGTAAGTCGTGGGTTCAAACCCAGACAGGCGCATTACTTTGTGTAATTTATTTCATCACCACTGCTCTCAAAACGGTGAAGGAAAACATCGTGAGGAAACCGGCATGTCCTAGAACCAAAAAATTCGAAGACATGTGACATCTACCAATCCGCACTGGGCCCGCGTGGTGGATTATAGCCCATTCCCTCTCATAGAGAGGAGGCCGTGTCCCAGCAGTGGGAACATTAATAGGCTGATGATGATGATGAATGAAATTCATGTTAATTGGTTTCTAATAATCTTTAGAACGCAGTGGTAGAAATACTAACCGTTTTCTAACAAGAATACTGATAAAAACTACTGTAAAAATATGAATATCACCAGGACCAGGAGGATAAAATGTAAAATCAAATGTCAAAAATAATTTCATTCGTTTTACACTCGTGCGCTGTAGGTTCTGATTTTCCAGATTTCTTTTGATTTTACCAATTTAATAAACTATTTGTATCATTGCATGCACGGGAATAGTTAAAAAAAAAAACAAACTAACTAGATCCGTAACATAGCATCATAATGTCATTCTTGTTCGCCGACATTACCCTTACTGGGCCTATGAGCGTTTGTCAATCTCTTTTTTTCATCCAAATCTGTTCAGAAGTCTTGCCTAAAAGATAAAAAAACATCCATTCATCCATCCATCCTTCAAATTTAAAATAGTAGTAAGATATCGGGAAATTTAACACAGTTCATTCAGATTTTCTATTTAAACCCACGAGGTAACAAGATGGTTTTAATATTCATTGAGTGCATATCGATCAATTACCTATCAATAAAACAATATAGGTACATAATAAGATTCATAACAAAACATGGCAATTATGTATAGCAATTATTATAATAGTTGTCTACTTATGCATGACCAGTTTTCCTCATTTGACTACAAGTAGTTTTTTGATTTATCATACTAAGGCCTGAATTCTTGCCGCACTGACGGTCGGTCGCGCACGGTCGGTCAACTACGAGTATACATTGTGTTCTATATGGCACCATACTGCGATGCTGACGTCAGCGGCGACCGACAGCCGCATTTTGTTCTCGCTGACGTCACGACAGACCGCGCGCGACCGACCGTCAGCGCGACAAGAATTCAGACTTAAGACTAAGTTACAAAATAGGTAATTATGTATGAAATAACAAGAATCAATATAATAAAGCTCTTGCCTGTCTTGCTTTTTGTTCAATAGGGTATTACAGCCGTTTTTGAAAAGTGTCTCAATTAGATTCTATAGTGTAATGAACCAAAATTTTATTTAATCGTTTAGTGCCATAAAAAATAATTTTAATTTTGCATTTCCAAATTTCGCGCGAAAACGCTGGACGCAGTGGACGCCATATTGCTCTGTGGTGACGTCAGTTGGCTGTGTAAACAAATGCAGTGATATTTGAAGTTGACAGTTGACACTTCTAAGTTTACATAGCCGTATGACGTAATAACATGGCGACTACTATAATGGTGTTATGAAACATATAAAAAAGCTGAAACCTTTGAATTGAATTTTAAAATTTAGTTTGCTATTTTAAGAACTAAAACTAACGTTTTCCGACTGCTTTTTGCTTAAGCTATCTCAATAATATATTTTTAGATTTTTTCTCATACCCTATTGATAAACAATGGTAAAGAGACCAAGTCAGAAGGCTCATTATCTCTTAAAGCAGTATTAAACTTATTTAATTTTCCGCACTGTCTGTATGGTCGAGTGGTCGGAAGCGCGACTGCTGAGCATGAGGTCTCAGGTTCAATTCCCGGGTCAGGCAAAATTATTTTGGGTTTTCCCTCTGGAATTTCTAAGTAGCAACCTCGGAATCCGGATTTTTGCCCGGTTGATAGCAATAGACACGCCTATAACATGGGACTGAAATATAACTGGCGAAATGTGGGTCTAAAATTAACTGAAATAAAATTTATTTATTCTGGTACATATTTACAGACGTGACGGTATGTTATGTTAATTTTCTCCAGATTATCATTAACACGCGTTGAAGAGTCAAAATTTGTTCAGTTTTAATTTAGCCAAAAATACACAACCAGTTACAGTAAGGCTTTAGTTACTGAACGTAGTTTTAATGTCCATGTTGCTGCTACATCTACAACAATTTACTTTTTCTAGATTGGCATGTTCTAGATTGGTATGGCCTGTCAAAGTAGCCTTAAAGAATTAGAACGGCAATATAATTATTATTTTATGAGATACCTAACTTAGGTCTAAAATTTGATTTACAACATAAAACTTATATGAAACTCGGTCGACATAGGTAGGACATAATATTAAATTGAATACTTATCTATAAAAAATCTCGACAAATACAGTTTTTATTAAGAAACAAGCTTTTGCCCGCGGTTTCGCCCGAGTCTATTTAGTATTTGACAATAAAACTCCTAACACACTACTAAAGTTTCTATAATAATATAAATCAATCATGAGTCCAAAGACACGTGGCGCCATCTATTATCATAAGAACGTTACTGTTATTTTTCTCGAGAACATTACCAATCCTGGGTCAGAATAATGGTCCAGAATCAGGGCATTCATATCATAAAAATCCCTGTGTCTTTGAAACTGAATCAACATGCAAAGTATCAAATTCGCAGAATAACAGTAAATTGTTCTAATTCAGCTTGCAAGATTTGACCTAAACAAACTAACAAACAAACAATTCAATTTAAAAAAAAATCTAGACTAGTTTATTTGTTGGTATAAACATGACAGCCTGGAAATTGCTCTACGAAATGTAAGTTTAACGTAACCTTAAAATTAAATTATTTATTTATGTTCACAAAAACTAGTAGTGGGTGAGTGTACACGCATGCAAGCCTATGTATGAGAGTGCTATGTACTTGTACGAATTAATTATGTAATGTTCAAGGTAATACCTAATTGCTCTCTTTACAGTCGATGCTTAATGTAATTCATAAACTGGTTTTCGATATAATATAGGGAAAATTATAGGTTTGAGTGGAAGTCACGGCGTAAAACTATGCTTGAAGTCTAATATTGTTCTGTATATGTATAAATCGACCTACTAATATTAGTATTAGGAATATTATAATTGCAAAAGTTTAAGAGGATGTTTGGATGTTTGTTACTTACTTACTTACGTATGAAATTTGGCAAACAAATAGCTTATAACTTGGATTAACACATATTATAATCACCGAACTCCACGCGGGAATAAGCCAGTAAATATTAATGTTTTACAAAAGCTACATGGATCTTTTGAAACTTGAATGACACTGATAAAGCGGCATTCTGTTTTTATGAAATATCGCGGAATATAACGGCATTAGTTCCGATTCTCAGTCCTGCCAGAAGATCCTTGTAAATTTGTGTATATTTAGCGACTTTCTATCTGACCTCCACAAGCCATTTACTAGATATTCAATTCAATTTGTCATAAATTTCAGTTGCTGAGCGTCGTACTCTGGTTAGGTTCGTACGCAGACCCCGCGCCCGAGCCTGGCCGAATCCCGAAGGTGTACAACGCCCTCATCACGTCAAACCAGAACCTGGAGCCAAGCAAGGCGTATCCAGTATATCAGCCGGTGCTCCACGACGCATTCGCCTTTTCCTATCAACCTGCCATTTTCTACGGCGGGGATCTACTTGGAAATGTAAGTTGCACACCACCTGCGCCGCGGTCTACCTCGGCGGCGATATAGATACGATAATTAAACTTAAAAAAACGAGGTTTTATACAAATGAAAGGAAGACAATTAAGTTAATCGTTTACATTGAACGCGTATCAAAGTTTCGTGTCCCTGCTATTAACTATTGAGGAGTTGTCTCGTGTGAGGAGGCCTAGTTGCAGTATCAAGTCATGTCTGTCGTATTGTATTGTCACCAGAATCAAAGATGTTGTGGTCGAAAATTGCATTGTTTTTGTGGACAAATTACATACATTAAACAGTGCAAGTTAAATAAAAGCTTGTAAAAGGGGGTTGCGCCGAGCCCTAGTAACACAACACAGACCAGGAAGCCGGTGATGACGAGTCTCCAGATGTTGGTCAAAAAAGCTAAAGGGCGGCAACTCAAAGTCCACGCCGTCTGTCAGTCTGTTTGTCGGTCTTAATGACTCAAAGCTGTATATAAAGGCTACACAAGCCGAGTATTCTGCCATACAAACAGAAAAAGCTTATATCTTCACAATTAGAAAACTAAGCATGATATCGATTTATCTCGTCATTATTTAGTGTTATTGCTAATCAGAACAATAGAAAAGCATGGGTTTGGAACTTATTATGAACCTCGAAAGTTCCATCTCTTAGCACAAATTTTACGCAACTTTGGGCGTAAATAAATAGCATTAGGAAAACAATGTACGAGTAGGCATAATTTATTTATCAATAAGTTCAGCTGACTTTATTTTGCAAAGATACATTTCCTAGTTTCCTTCTAATTACTTTTTTCCCGAAGGACTGCAAAAATTTTTTTAGAGTGTAAGAATATTTGCATCTCACTTTATTTTATTTTTATTTTTTTTAAGGACCAGCAAACAGTAACATTATAAGGACTAACAACTAGTTTTACATTATGGAAATTTGGTTATAACGTAACCCACAACGCTGTCCACAAGTAGACACAAAGTTTAAAAAAAAGAGCTAATCGCTAGGCTATCACTTTCTCAGATTCTAGATTGTTTACAAGGCCAAGACTTACTTTGGCTTACTGTAGCTTATTATTGAAACGGTAAAGGTGACTCTTGCTCCTGATATTTTATGCATAGCAATATGAGCATTTGTACGATTTACAAATTTATTTTTAACGACCTCCGCCCGCGTGGAATAATTATAAAAATATTACTTCCCTATTTGAATCGAATTACAAAAACACTAATGCTTTTTCTAAAATGAAAGTAGCTGTCCGCCGATAAAAGTCTCGTCAAAATCGTTGCAGACGTTTCGGAGATCAGCCGGAACAAACAGACGGACAGACAAAAATATAAAATATTTTGTAAAAAAAAAATATCTTGAAATTACAAACCGACCCCATGTTCTTAATTTCAGGGATTACTGCCAGCACCAGGATTGCTACCTAAGGAACCACAACCTCCACCAGCTGAAGCTTCACCCGTTTCAACGCCTGGAACTCCTGCGGAGCCCTCGTCATCTTCCACGGAAGCACCGCCTACGACTGCAGAGCCCGCTAAGCCAGAATCAGACAGCACTGCAGGAAGTGTTTCCTCACCAGCTACTCCACCTGCCACACAATCCCCAATACCTCTCAATGAATTCGGTCTCCCTCCACAAGTCCTGCCCCTAGGACACATAGATCCTCTGTACAATGCACTGCCACAATTCAGTCCTTTCACCTACAGATATCCTGGTGTAAGATTCTATGATCCCTACGATCCATTCAGCTTCAATCCTTACGCGAGCCTCCCAATTTATCGTCCCGTGCCAAATTTGCTGGGCCAAAGTCTTCCCATTGTTGCTGAGAAACCGGTTATTAACGCTCCAACTCACGCTGAACAGTCTGCACAAACCCCACCTCCCGAACCCAGTGATCTCAATATCCTGAACTACGCGTCCAAGGACCCTGCCATTCCTAACGTCCCTCCACCACCCCTCCCGCAAGGTGGTCTCAAAACAGATAAATCAGAATAGTTGTAAAAATAAAAATATTAAGTTCCACGTATTAATTTAATTATTGTTTTAATTTACTTTGTCCTCAATTAGCACTGGCTATAATTATTTATAACGTGTCATGGCATAATTTCCAAACATAACGCTAGCGAAGCCGCGGGCAATAGCAAGTGTCAGCCAAATAATATAAGGGGCACTCGCTATTGCCATTAACCGAAAAAAATCAGAGGCCCTACTCTCTTACGTTTCGTCCGAATATTTGGATCTATCCCTCCCTGTCGCGCACGTCTGCAGGTGAGTGCGAGTGAGAGAGACGGATAGATCCGAATATTCGGACGAAACGTAAGAAAGTAGGGCCTCTGGCTCCGACATGCTACATAGAAATGCCTAGTGGAAAAGCCAGATTTGGTATGCCAAAAGCTCAATTTTGGCTTATTTTGAACCGACTTCCAAAAAGGTTATCAATTCGTCTGTTTTTTTTTTGTGTATGTTTAGCCTTTTTTTCACCAATTGTGAACCGATTTCGATGTTGTTTTTTTCATGTATTTTATTTGAAAGTTTTATTAAAAATGGTTTTCTGAACAATTCATCTGCGACCATTATTAGCTATTCAGTTTTAACTTAACTGAAAACAGACAAAAAGCTTGTAATTTCATAGTGTGTGTACCATCAGATTATAGTAGATGCACCATCATGTCACCTGCCAGCTGCAAATCACAGTGAGTTGACGTTACAAGTCATTATCCTAGCTTAATCAGCCTGAATAATTCTCCCATTGCTGGGAAATGGCTCTCCTCTCTAAGACAGGGAATGGGCTTGTAAACCATCACGCGGGGGCCCACTCCCAATATATCCGGAACTAGAAAGTTCCCAGGTATGGTCTAGAACAGCCCAGCTCAAAGTGTGCTCCGCGGAACCCTAGGGCTCCGTGGAGGCTCTGTAGGGGCTCTCCACAAAATAAATACTGGTCATTATTAAAAAATATACCAAAGTAAAAAAAGTTTGCAGAGAAAGTTAAGTTAATAAACGACAGTCACTAAAATTACAATGTGTTTTAACCAAGTAAATTGTAAAACAGCGAAATCTAGCCGACAAGCTTTGAATCAGTTATAGTAATCCATTGTCAATTCCATTTCTCAATTTTCTTTGTCATTTTAGGCAACAAACGTATTTTAGGGCTCTGTCAAATATTTCGTTTTCCAAAAGGGTTCCGTTGCTAAAAAAGTTTGAGAATCGCTGGTCTAAAACAAAAAAAAATATCGCAATGACGCGGGGAAAAACAGTGCCTTTCGGCTACGTTAAGGGTACAACCATTGGAAATAGATGTACGGAGTTCGAAAAAATATTGTCGCCTAGCGACGAGAAAGTCGGGATAAGGAAAAGGTTATAAAATAAAACTACAACGTTGAATGATAATTATTTTATTCTTTGATTAACATAAGTATCCTCGACATGCAGTCATAAATGTCATGTGAAAAATGTCGTTCTGACCGCGCGCCAAATCAAAAATTCCGAAAACAAAAGTTTTTCACTTTTTGCGGCATAACTTTTTTCGTTTTTCATTTTCTCGATTAATTCTTTTTGCACCTTACAGCTTTTTTGAATATCATATCTTCACAGCTCTCCGAGGTATAAGGGCATCGCACTTTTTAGTGGAATCGGAGCCTACACTGGAGCGAACGAAAAGACATTTCCAATGTCAAAAACTATTAATAACATGAGGTACTTAGGTATAGTTCATCATAAAGACCCGGTCACACCGGATGCGTAGCGTGACGTGACGCGTGCACGCATCAGTTGTAATGTATGAAACTGTAAGAAAGATGCCAGACCAGATGCGTGACGTGTGCACGTGCGTCACTCACGCACGCAGAGCCGCATCTGCTGACAAACCGAGTCCGCGCGCGTGTGTAGAGGAACGGCAACGTCGCACACGCGCCTGCAGTGATGACGTTGTATTATATGGCGCTCCCTGTTAGATGCGAGACCGGGCACGCACGCACACGCATCGGTCATTGCTGCACGTACGCACGCACGGAAGATTGTATTTATTTACAAACAGGCGTAGGCGTAGGCGTAGTTACCGAGTGTTTTTTTTCGCAATGGAGACAATTTTAAAGGAATATATGTATATATAATATGTTTGGTGTTGCTATTTCTATTAGTTTAGAAATAGCAACACCAAACATATAGACTACAAAAATAAAAGTTATAAACTATTATTATGGGATAGAATCGGGACAACGCTTAGCATTTGACAATTCTTGGCATACAGAAGAACTGCTGTTGTATAACATCTTTTCGCCAAATGCTCTCAACTCAATATGGCTGCTGACAATGTGGCTCGTCCGCGCGTGTTGCAGTTACCTGTATGGCTGCGTGACGTGATGCGTGCGCGCACGACGTGGGCTGCACCGGCTTTGGTCGGTGTGACAGAACTCGCACGCGCCTGCGAACGTCACGTCGCACGTCACGTCACGCTACGCATCCGGTGTGACCGGGCCTTAAATGTCCCATATCAGACCAAAAATTAATAAACGAAACTGTCGCAACACGGAGCTTGATAAAAAAATGGTAAGTACTTAGATAAAATAGTAGTTACATATCACGATAAAAAATCAAAATAGAAATCAAGTTTTATGGAAACTACTTAAATATTAGGCGTAGTTGAGTCTACACTAGATAACAACAAAGTTGATATTGTATTGACATAGCTAAAAGCCTTGCTCAACGGTTCTTCAACGAGATAAGGGATTTCACCAGTTTCACTCAATAGAATCCGCGCAAATAACGCCAAGTGCTGATCGATCACAGCGTGACGTAAAATCAATGAATTCATAAAGATACCATATCTTTGTGTGTGTACATGCCAGGCGTAATGACACTGACGTTAATATATCCCGATTACAGCTGCATATACAGGCTGTGGATGAAACATTTTTCGTCTTTCGGTTCATAAAGTGTATAGCTGTATAGCATAATCAGACTATAAAGATCTCGCTGCAGGAACAGAGGCCTCTTCTCTAGGAGAAGTAATGGGCCTAAATGCTCGTAAGTCGGGGCCTCCACCACTGTGCCACCGCTTCGCTGCTCATAAAAGTGTATGATCCAGTCAAATTGCTATACACTTCGTGTCTGTGATGCAATTTATGCCCGACGATTGGACTACAATAAAATAAGTGGCCTCAGTTATGGAACAAAAAGTTGCGCAAATACATGCATAATTAGTAATGCCTGTAATTCCCGATGAGTTACACAGGGGTGTACCTAATAGTACGGTCGAACAAGCTATTTGGTTTACATTTTACAATGTAATGTGTTGATTAAACTGTATACCAAATATGTAGCTTGTTCGACCGTACATCCATATATTTTATAACTCATATGTTTAAGTCCCATGTAATAGGGGCGGGCCTATTGCCATCAACCGAGCACAAATCTAGACCCCGGGGCTTAGAAATTCTGCTGGAAAAACCCAGTTTCAATTTACCCGATCCGGGAATCGAACCCAGAACCTCATGCTCAGCAGTAGAGCTTACGACCAATGGACTAACGAGACAGTTATACTAAATTCTATTAATTTACAGGCCTGTATATTAAGGTCGTATACAAAAATACAATAAATTGCAACATTTTCGATACAATTTATGAACACCTCTTAACGAAGCCGAAAAGCACTTGTTCTCCCCGTCATTGCGATCATTTTTTTGGTTCTACACCATACCTCTGATGAGTCGAATCAGGAAGTTAAGGAAACTATAGACTGCCAGAAGCAAACCACAGACATTTCAAAATTTAAGAGTTTGAAGTACTAATGAAGCTCGAAAATCTAAAAGACGACAAAAGTCCAGGTACCGATTGCATATCCAACGAAGCCATAAAAGTAGCAAAAACAGTACTTTAAGTACCATTGACTCAACAGTTTAATAAAATTCTCAAAGAAGAGAAGGTCCCACAGGCATGGGCTGAGTCTGAAATCATACTACGAGTACTGTACAAAAAAGGTAAACAAAGGTAATGACTAACCACTGCAAACCAATAACTGTAAATAACGCAACCGTGGACTACGTCGATGATTACGTCTACCTTGGCAAGCAAGTACCTTTTCGAAGGGAGAACCATACTGAGGAGTTAGATAGGCGAATTGCAATCACCTGGAAGAAGTACTGGGCCTACAAGGAGGTAATGAAATCAAACATGAATTTACAAATGAAAAAGAAAGTGATGGACTCATGCCTCCTCCTACCTTGCCTTTTTTTTCGTATGGGAAATCATCAAATGAATTCTCCTGCTCTGGGCGGAGCAGGAGGGAGTGTCAGACTTTTACTGACTAAAACCCATCCATGTTCCTTCATCGCCTTTTGTGTTCCGGGGTCACGTTATCTCTTTCGAACAGTCCCGCAACCCCGGCAGGCATCGGTCCTTGCGGACCCCTTCCTATTGCTGACTCTGTTTGAGACGCGCGTGGAACACGAACGCGCCGTCGACACGACCTGTCGTCATGAGACGGACGGACGGTGAGCTAGCCCATAGCCCACCGTCCACAGGTCCGCGCCTACGGTAGCTGGGGGCCACGTGGTGGCCCCCGACGCCCGGGGCGTCTCCCGCGGCGGCCGGGACGCTGTAAGGTTCTCTCTCTCTCACGGTCCGCCACCTCCTCTAGCATTACTGCTTCGCAGAAGGAGGTGACGGCGTCCCATTCCGTCTCCCTCCGGACCATGACTTGCACCAGGGCCGGACGCGAGAGGTCGCCGCCACCAATCGCCGCTTCGAGGACATGGCGGTGCTCCGCCCACGCGGGGCACACCTCCACTGTGTGTTCCACCGTGTCTCCTACCTTGCCTTACGTACGGATGCCAAACGTGGATATTTGACTCCACAACCAGCAGAAAAATTGCAACGTGTCAAAGAGCACTAGAACGCAGTTCCCTAAATATAAAACTAAAGGACAGAATACGGCACAATTTAATAAGAAAAAAACTCAAGCTAGAGACGCTCTATCGTTCGCTAGAAGTTTAAAATGGAGATGGGCGGGACACGTGGCCCGCTATACAGATGAGAGATGGACGAAGACAGCGACATTATGGAGAGGCCCTCACGGATAAAGACGTAGAGGTAGACCGAAAGCGAGATGGAAAGACGAAGTAGAGGCAATCGCAGGAAAAGACTGGACAGATGTCGCCAAAGATCGAGAAAATTTGCATTCTCTGGAGGAGACCTTTACCCGAAAAGGGGTCCAATTTGCGTGATCACTAGTATTATTTACATAATAGAATAGAATAGAATAGAATAGAATACTCTTTATTATGTACACCATTAAAATTACAGATACAAAATAAAGTAAAACATACAAGTATATACATAAATACGTTACCATAATTTTCTATATTAAATGTCATGATTTGTATAATTTAAAATTTTGCATGTTTTAATGAATTCAAATGGATTATTTAATTTTAATTATTTTGTTATAAATTATCTATACCTAAGTTATTTAAAGTTATATATAAAATTGAATTTTTGTACATTTTATTTTTGTAAACATCATACAATCAATTCAAATTTAGTATGATTATGAATAAATGTATTAATGTTATGTAATTTTAATAGCTATTGGAATTAAAAGCCTTTTTTTATTTTTATTTATTTACACCATACCTAACCTTATATTAGGGAACCTTCTACCAGCGGCCGGTAAAAGTTGTATGAAAATCCATATCTGTCGTGTTTAGCGGCCAAATAAATTACATAGTAAACTCATCTATGTCGTGTTATTTAAAAATGGAACGATCTTTTACTCTGAAACATGGCAACCAAGGAGGTAACTTAACAAAGGTTTTATTTAAATTTCGAATTGGCTTGCAAATAGAATGAAGCGGTTTATTGAAAAAAAAAACAAATGAACTCTTCAACGTGAGAGTTTTAATTTCCTCGCATTATTTGATAAAAGTACTATACGAGCCTAGGCCACAACTAGGCATTGATGGAGCTACTGCTGGCCGCTGCAGTAATGTATTATTCCCCCCCCCCTTGATTGTTAAAATACTCATCCTTTACTACCATAAAGAAAATTGCAGAATCCAAATACCCGAGAACTGGTCTGGTTTTTTTTTGCAAGATCTTTTTCAAACACCATGTTTATTCAGTACCTATAACGTAATCTGCACAATAACAGTAAGGTAAAAATGTTTCAAATCGCGACTGTATCCCGGCAAAAGTGCCCGAACTTATGCTACCTGCCGTACAAGAGATTATTTTTTGTCATTTTCATAAACATTATGGCAAATTTTGTATCGCGGATAATATTCTTATTGATTGCCGTTCTTCATTCTACACTACAGGTAAAAGTGATTTATTTATTTTACTACTGGCTTATGTCCACGGCTTCGCCCGCCTGGAGTTCGGGAATTGCCCACAGGATCGCATTTCCGGAATAAAAAGTAGCCTACGTGCTTCGCCATTCTGGCGTGATTGAGTAACAAACATCCACCCATTCAAACTTTCACATTTATAATTAGTTTAGGCAATAAAAGTTTATTCAACTTTATCTTTCCTTGTTTATTGGTAGGTGTTATGATTATCGGGGATTATAGGCGATCTTGACTTGATTGTTTTTAAATTACAGATTTGCCCCGAAGAAGTTTCTAATGTAGGAATAAGTGTAACCTGGCATCAAACGCCAACAGCAAATAATATAGAATCGGATCCGCTTTGTTACCGCAATGAAACATTAGTCACCAGGAACTGCTCCTACGCCGGCTGGACACCCACTTTGGAAGACATCGGACCTTGTTTAAAAGTTGTTAAGTATTTTGACATTAATTCTTGTCCGCCTGGATATCACAAAATATCAAAAAACAACAACGATTACTGTTACCAAATAGGACAACCAACAGTTTGGAATTCTCCCTGTTTTGCCAGTGGTGGAGCCTCAGTAATTACGGATTTGTCTGCTGAGGAAGTGGAATATCTACTCAATTCTCTCAAAGCCACAAATACATCGCAATATTTTTGGTTGCCAGCAGCAAGACAAAAACTTTTTCATCCTGTAGTGTGGTCTATTCCAGGGCCCAACTGGGGCCGACGTGTTTCAGCGAGTAACTTTTTGAGTCTGTATACATCTTTCTCAAAAAATTGTTTACTATTAGACATAGAAAAAGGCATACTTGTAACAGAAATCTGTTCTAAGGCCTACCCAAGTTTATGTTTCTACATAAATGACCTTTACTATCCAAGTAAATGTCCCAACGGATACCACTCATTTAGGTTTAAACTTGATAATGGTACATGTTATGGTATAGAGGAATCAGACCAAGAAATGACGTTTGATAAATTTGTTCAAGAAAAGTGCCATACACCTATGGTTAACAGCAAATATGATTTAACAAGATTTATTTTTAAGAAAATAGCTGAAATAAATCACCTACCAAATGATGTGTGGTGCTGGTTTAAAGCACCTCAAGTTTCTCATGAAACTAATGATTACGAAGAGTATATGCATTATAATGATTCCTTTGAAATTAAGAGACCTTCTTCTTTTGAAGGCATAATCAACAACGCTGGCGCTCTAGGTTTAATTAATTCTAGCGCGTCACTACCTTGCATGGCCTGTGAAATGGAAGTTGTTTATGGCAAAACAGAATTTATGTTTGAATACAATGAAGTACAAAACAAAATATTTCTTACAGTTTACTATCCTTCAGGTTTATGGAAATATGATAATAACGACAAAGGAATCCAATGTTTTTCTGATGCAAAAGGATTTTTCAGAGTGGTGGATATAAATGATATCCCTTTTATTGAAGTAAATTCTTCTCGGAAAACTGAAATTGATTTGAATCATGTAGAAAAAATTGTATATGTTATTGATCTAGTTACCGACAGCTCCGCTCAATATTGGTGCGAGGCCCACACTGTTAATTTTGCATTTGTAACTACAGACAAAATCATAGCCAACCCTAAAGGTAACAAAGTTCATGTATTCGCACTTGTTATTAAACATTATGTTTTACCAGACGATGTTGAAGACATAGCTGATCTGTCGACTTTAACAGATAATATAACAAACATATTTTCAGCTAAAAAAGTTTTGCTTATGGACATTTTTGATTATTCTTTGGATCACATGATGATTTTATTGCATTTGCACGTTGACGTTAAAGTTGTCCATGAAGACGAAGCTGTTAATATACAAGATACATTTAATACATTAAATATTATAGCACACTCTGAATTATCGAAATATAATTACACGTTTGTAAATTTATCCAGTTCAGTATATTGTTTACCAATAACTTCTTCCGATGGTACTAAGCTCGATTGGGAGATTACTCCTATTGGGCATATTTCAGCGCCTAAACAATTTTGCCTTCAAGCCAACGGTTTACCGGTTAAGAGACACTGTCAGGGATCCTATGTGTTGGGTGGTATCTGGGGAGCAGTAGAAGGCTCTTGTGATAATACTTACGAGCCATCTCAAACCACAACTTTTTTATACAATTTTGTGAAAAGACAGATGCCTAATGATAACATTTCCAGTTTTCTCACGGATGGTCTCAATTTTGTACTCGGTGATATAGATATAATTATTCCCGCTGATATTTATTACTTGTCAATGTCCCTGCAACATATTTTGGATCTCGTGCAGCAAAACGCAACTTCGGTAGAAACTGGTGACATAGAAAATATCGCGTGGGTCATGGACAGAATGATGGTTCTTGATTGCAATTATTTACATTTAGCTCAAACACTTAATTCAACCAACGTCATATTAGATTCGGTTAGTGATATTATAGAACTAATCGCGCAAAGAAGTTTAAATGAATCTTCAGAAATAAGCAATGTGTCGTATCAATTTGCAGTAAAACCGCAATTTATGGTCCAAATAACTTATCCAGAATATAACAATATCACAGGTATAGCTATGATAAGGAATTCAGTATCTGAAAATTTTTTAGACATGTTAATTCAACCATTGTACAAAAATACTAGCTTAGAAGAAGTTCTTTCTATAGAAAACTTAGAAATCGCTACATGGTTACCTGAAAAAGTTTTAGATACAATGCAAATAAATAACAACCATAGCGAAGAAAACACAATAAATAAAGATTTTTTTCACATTATCATAACCATTTTCTATAACGATGCAATTTTTCAAGAATTGGCGACTGATAGACACGTGATCAATAGTAGAATTGTAGGAGTATCAATCCCCGACTACATGTCAAATTTAGAATATCCTGTGCCACTTGTATTCAAACAAATTAATCATACAGGAAACTCAGATTGTGGTTACTGGGATTTTCAGCCTAAACAGTCCAATCATATTTTAGGTTCATGGAAAAAACAAGGTTGTTTTATAGTTAAAACAATCAATGATACAACTGTATGTGAATGCTATCATCTCACTCATTTTGGTCAGTTGCTTTCTATACCAGATAATCCCAATGAATCTATTACAATGAATAGAAAACACTCCACAGCTTTGAATATAATAACTTTAGTCGGAAGTTTTATGTCACTGTTAGGGATAGTTGGTATTTGGATAACAGCTCTAATATTTGGTAGCTGGAGGAAAAAAGCTGGAACAAAAGTTCTCCTACAATTATCAACTGCTATAGCTTTACCATTAGTTTTTATTTTAATTTTTAATTTAGATTATTCTATGTTTATTCAAGTCGATGGAATGTATGTTATTGTAGAACACAAAAAACCTGAATGTATTATCTTGGGATCAATGCTGCACTTTTCAATATTAGCCAGTTTCATGTGGATGTTGATAACTGCTATCTTACAATTTATAAGATATGTGAGGGTTTTGGGAGTCAGTAGACCATCAAGATTCATGTGCAAATTCACATTGATTGGTTGGGGAATACCCACTTTACCAGTCATCATTACGTTAGCTCTGGATGCTGAAAACTATATTCCAAGTCCCTCAATTGTCAGAAATATTTGTTACCCTACCGGCTATTATTGCATTGCAAGTGTCGTGTTGCCTATATGTATGATATTGTCTGTTAATGTTACTTTATTTATTCTAGTACTCTACGCTATTTCTCGAGGATCCGATCAAAAAATGAAATCCACAGACATGGATTTAGTCGGTGCACAACTTAGAGTTTCTATATTCTTGTTTTTCTTATTGGGTCTGACGTGGCTTTTTGGAATATTTTCATTCTCAAACCATTTACTTTGGTCTTATCTTTTTTGTCTGACATCAACACTACAAGGATTTGTATTATTCATATATTTTGTGATATGCGATCCAAATACAAGAAACCTATGGATAACATTAATGAAACCACAATTTACATCAAACTCTTCGAGAAATAGTATTACGAGTATAACTACTGGATAATTTTAAAGGGGATGAAACAATACGCTTATTTTGTTCGACTTAGTTTGTAAAAATAATAATAATTATAAAATAAATATTGTCAAGTATAAATGATTATTTCTGTAATTATTAAATAAATTATTTCAACGCACTTGTTTCTTTTCATAACACAATCATTGTGTTGTCATTTTTCCCCTTCGATTGTTTTACAAGTTCGGACACGTTAGTAAACAAAGCGCAATATGGTATTACGAAGAATTTGGATTATTTTCAAATAGTAAGCAAAATGGTCAGCATCAGAATTTACAAGGAGCGATTGAAGAAAAGTCTGTGTTAGTAGCACTACATCTTAGGTATTGGAAGGTTCTTGGTTCATAGTTTCAAGAATGACTAATATTATTTACTGTGTGACGTTCCTGTTGTTGTTGATAAGTAAGTTAGACATTAATTTCTTAGCCTTTCAATTATTATGTACGAGCCATAAAATAGCGAACGCAGCGTATTGGGGTCTGGTAATTTGTTTTGGCCTTCTTTGAATGTCTTCCCTCGCAACGATTTTTTTATTTTGGGCTCATAAGTAAGTTCAGTAGTTTGGCTTGGCAATAAACGTGTTAAAATAGCAAAATTCTAAATATTGAAGAAGACATTATTAATTCTTTTGAGATTGTATTTCCTATGGTTTAAATACTCAAAATTATTTTAAAGCGATCGCTGTATCTGGTTGGAAGGCGATTGTTCCAGGCAAGGTGGACCCAATATACCATACGGGTAACCTTATATACAGCACAAAGAAAGGACCGAAGGGCGATGAAGTGCCTCCGAGAAGTAAGTAGAAGCACACTGCCGATTTGCCACAGTCGAATAGACAGAAAACCTGAGGAGCTCGTGGCTAAATAAAAACAGCCGCTCGGGTCGATCTTTAGGTTAAGCCATGCTTGCCTAGGTTGGTCTGTGGATAGGTGACCACCCATTACATACCGAGTTTCCTCCGTGCCTCGGAAGGCACGTTAAGCAGTTAGTCCCGGCTGTCATTTGTGATCTTTGACAGTCGTTACAGGTACCTAGTCAGTGGCCCAAAAAGTCTGACAACCAGTCTTACTAAGGGGTATCGTATTACACAGTACTAACTGGGTTGTGGAGGACAGACAGGCAGTCGCTCCATGTAAAATACTGGTATTCAGCTGCATCCGGTTAGGCTGGAAGCCGACCCCAATAAAACTTGGGAAAAGGCTAGGCAGACGATGAATAGACAGAAAACCAGACATAGACATTTGATTACATAATATTGTTAAATATGACTGTGACGAGAATGGCAACAACACAAACTGTATCGAGGTGTTTTCCGTGTGGATGGCTTTAAGAGTAGAGGAAGACTTAAGAAACGATGAATGGACTGTATGAAGGATGATATGATTGTAACGAGGTGTTCCCACGCACATATCAAAGAAATGTTATTGTGAATAATAAAACAGGTATCCACACTTTTAAGGCAAAGGTAGATTAGGCAGAGTGTTTATCTTTTTTTTCAGATTTCGTCCACAGCATCTACAAGTTTGGTTGGTGTACACCTGATGCAATACAAAACGTGTTTCTTCGCAAAACTGCCAACTTAACTCTAACAGATTGGCAATCTACACAAGCTAATTACATTTATGTAAGTTTTTGAGGGCTTTAAAAGTAGGTAGGGTAATGTTCCACAAGTCCTTCGTACAGGACAACAACCGTAGTATTTCGGGTTACATAAATAAACATTTTTGCATCCAATTAGATGACCGTTTTTATGAACAGGAGAGCAGACATTTCTATACATTCTAGTACCAACGGAATGGGCACTGGTACGTCTTACATAACCTAACACTATCATAATACAACGCAAAATAGACAATACCATTCACATTCATGCCATTTCTTTCAGTTACTGGTAGATGGAGATACAATAAACCATAGATTGTCCTGCGTTGTGATGATGACGTTCGTGCCTCGAAAACATTTGTTCCGCTACAGTCGCCTCCCACTTTACTACTGCCAAGGAGACCTGCTTCTTGTTTGGTTGACGACGTATCAAAGAATCGACATCCATGAGTTTTATCTACACCAAAAACTTAACCTTCCAGCTAGTTTCTACTTTAAATTCTACCACCCTACTCCAATATAATTTTATTACAAAAATAAAAAAATAATTTAAAAAAATAAGCGATTATAAAATGCATCTTTATGAAGAATATAAACTTTGGAGTAAATAAATCATAAAATCAAATAATGTTTACCATCAAATATGAACACGTATACAAATTTTCGTATCAGCACTAATAAAGGTTGAAGACTTTCCTCGTAAGAAGATGATCTTGGCTGCAGGAATAGGTCGTGGCAGAAATTATGTTAACCCACCAAATAATGAACGCGTTAACTATTAAGTAGTTCCCTTTTGCGGAGACGATCCTGTCTGTAAGATGGGGTCATGTTAAAAATCATCTTTATATCTTAAAAAAAAACTTTTACAAAGTTTCATGAACGCGCTATTAAAGATAACATAGAGAGACGATCATGCTGCAGGATTAAGTATTGTCTGATATAAAAAAAATATCACCAGAACCACAGGTGTGTGCAAAATTTCAGCTGTATCGGTTAGAGGGATCAGATTTGACTAATACATATTATTATAACAAACTAACTAACAAAGCAAGTTAAATAATAGTTATTTATGTAACTGTTGTATAATGAGGGGTATTAAAACACGAATGTGATAATAGTATCACATGAGTGTTTTAATACCTAATTATGTACAGTTGCATACAAGACTTTGTCTACATCCATAATATGAATCCTCCATAAAAAGGTTCTGAAACCATAGGTTGTTGTAGTGTTGTAAGAAGTCTATGTAAATTCATGGAAAGTTGAATTGCTGAGTATTTAATACAAACAAACCATGTATAGGTAATAATATAATTATTTACATTTTGGATTGTACAATTATTAAAATACACAAAGCTTATATCACTCATTTTTGTAAACAACAAAGTAATACTAATATCGAACAAAAATGGCGGGATTCGACTTGAATTCAAATTAACCTATTTTTTTTTTTATTTACGGCTCTGTGGTAGTGAATCGCACGTGCTAGACAATGTTCTTTTTTAAAGAGTTGCATAATGAAATTTAGTACAACATTATAACACCCGTTTGGGTGTTATAATGATTATTATGACACTGGCTGTTTTAATGTTGGCCATAAGCTAACTGTTTCAGATACTTTTATAGAGGATTTATAGCATGGGTGTAGATAAAAGCTTAAAAAAAATACTTTCCATATTACTCATTTATAATAGAAGTAGTAGAATTTGTAAATTTGTGTTGTAAATAATCACAAGCTTCGTAATTTTTAAAGTTGCAAATGAAAAAAAAAATCAGATTCAGAAATGCTTATGATAAACTCGAGTTATCATAATATTTCCGTGTTACTAACAATTTTATGGATTTATATCTGAAAATTAATTAATAATAATAATAAAAAATAGTGTACAGTTGTTTAATTCAATACTTTAAAAAAAATCTGATTCTCTTTTAATTTGCAACTTTGAAAACTTACGAAGCTAGTGATTATTAATTAATTCAACTACTTCTATTCTAAATGAGTACATATGGAAAGTATTTTTAATTTTTTTAAATAGTGTACAGTAAAAAAATAAATCAGGCCGGGCCCCATCTGCGGCTGGAAAGCCTCAGATTATCATCACCTTCTTGACCTTGTAGCATTTTATTATGGGGCGGCAGACGTCAAGGCATCACTTACTCCTTTTTTCGTATCAGTCCTCACACAATCCATGCATCTTTTCTTTGGCCATCCTGTCCCTCTCCATCCATCAACATTCATGTCCATCACTCTTTTGGTCGTTTGCGTTTCATCGCTCCTACTCCTCCTCCTCGATTACATGTCCAATTACAATTTTTCTGTCAGGCGCTACTTTCAAACTTTCTCTAATGTACTCATTCCTTAATTTATCCCACACTTTATCTATTCTTGTCACACCACTCGCCCACCTCAACATTCTCATCTCCGCTACATGCAATCGTTTGTCATCCATCTTCTTCACAGCCCAGCATTACGATCCATTAAGTACGGCAGGTCAAATCACGGACTTGTATATTTTCCCCTATAACTTGAGGGACAAAGCCTTAGATGATGATGATAATTGTGCTTACAGTCTTGATAATCTATAAAGTAGTAGTAATTTAATAATAGGTATCTGTATCATTAGTCATTAACATACCTATTAAAAAAATACGCCCACGCATTGCACAGCCGCCGTTTTTGTGATGAATGCGCATGCACAACAAATATATTATTGGTCGCAAAATTAGGTTTGTTTTTTATAGTATTTGTCGTAAAAACTATGACTACTTCTTTATATTTGCACTTGTAACCGAAAATATATCATGTCTTGAAAACTATAGTCGTGTTTATTTATTTACCCCTAATGTTTTCTTCATCCTTATGGGAAATATACTAGACATTGGTGTCGATTCTGTGTAACAATTAAAAAACTTAAACAACATAACAACATCGCAGGTTTAGAGGTAGGTAGCGACCTCCTGTGTAAAATATAACACTAAATCGATACGTGCATTCCTAAAAATGTGCCTAGATGGCGCTATTGTCAATTACACAGAATTAATTCATCTTTAAGAAAACAATATTGTTATTTACAATATACTAATTAATCAATAAAAATAAACATTTAATTGCGAAATAGTTGTAGTTGTAGTAGTTAATAATGGGAACGAGCTGATAAAAGGCTCGGTTTCAGTGTGGCCTTCAGTCAAAAGGAGATTGACGCTTGAGTTTTTGGAGATAGCAACATTGTCTTTTACGTGGCGTCATATAGTAAAATAAGTATATATAGGGATAGAGAGCCCTCTAGAGCTTTTTTTATGCATACTAAAACGAACTAGTAGCGCCGTCTGTGAATTGAATCCGAACTAATACGCTGTTTCTATAGATATACGTAGCTATATCTATAAACATAGCTTACTGGTACTGTTTTTATATTCCACAATATCTATTTGAATTATTCTTGAATATTTATTGAAACTGATGTATTTTGTACTGTTTGGTTACTAATTAATACAGTTTTGAACGACAGAAGTAGGTAAACAGTTTCAGTAAATTATCTGTTAAAGGTGTTAGAAATAAAACAAAGAACAAATTATTTTCATTTTTTATTTTTGTAATGTTTGCGTTTATTATAATATAATTGTGCTGCAGTTTTAGTAATATCTTCACCATTTTCATAAGTTAATTTACCAGCTAAAATACGATTAATTGATCTACACCAACTATGAAACATAACAATAATTATCATTTCAGTGAAATATTCTTGTAATTTATCTTTATGTGCTAGGCAAGTAAAGGGATAATCTACTAAAACATCTGTAACCGCTTTTATAGTTTTCCTTACATTATATTTAGGAACGTCTTTTTTTAAAAATGATTCAGTTATATTCTGAATGTCATGGAAACAATTTTGCAGTGCCTCGCTTGGATAGCATAACCATTTTTTTTTTCATATTCTTTGGCTTTGATAAAACAATTGGATGGGTTTTCATTATTTGAATCTAGTAGGTTTTGTCTACAGTGTTTACATGATTTAACAATACTCTGTAAACATTTTGTTAGGACCCATCCACACACATAATTTCTTTGCCCTGCATCAGCTTGTAGAGTGATTTTGTGGCATTAGAATGTCATCTAAAACAATATTTTCTTCCTATGGGAATTTCAGGAGCATCCTGTTTTTCTGTGAGGAAAAACTGAAGTCCTTGTAGGCATTCATTCATGTCTTCCTCGCAGTTGGCCTTTTTAGATTGCGGCATATTATAATTATTTAGCAACAATGCTTTAAATGCCCCTTCAAATGAATTGGTGTTAGGGGCATTATTTCTGGCTCCATAGCTCCTGATATTCCCAAAAAAGTTTTCTACAGGGTCCTGATTAAAATTACGTGTTAACACTGCATCAAAACCATATTTATCAAACAAAACTTTGCAAATTGCCTCCATGCCATTAATGGTTTTAATAAAATTAGTAACAGATGGAATAGTAGTTTCTATTAATCGTACTTTATTTCCACTGATCTTCTTTTGGATAAATTTTACAGTTTTTAAAACTTCTTTGGCATTTTGCCACAATTTATGATGCGGTGAATGCCTTCTAACAGGCCCCTTATACGTTTTACCATCGGGTATATAAAATGTGTTGCCATTAAGGCTGTCAAAAACATTATCGAGCAATTAAGTTATGTCAATCAGCGCCCTACACTCTGTTGGTAAATCTCGTCTTGCTACCAAGTGCTCAGTCACAACAGCTACACTATGACTAAAAATCTGCGTTGCAGATTTAACTTTCATTTTATTTATTTTTTCGGGGACAATATGTTCTTCGGTAATTTTATTTAACAATCGAAGTTCCCCGTATGTTTTGTCAGCTGTGTATACCTGCTGGTAGTACTCCCACTTTACCATTTTATTTTCATTGTTTGAGGTATACACCATATCTTTATTCAATAAATTATTCCTAAGTCCTTTTATAAGATGAGGGACGTCATATAACGGAATAATGTTCTGACCGTTGATTGAAAAAAAATCATGGCGCCACTCTTTGCCAAGTCGCAAAAACGACGCTCTGGTATCGTTTACCAACTCTGTGATAGCACTTACATTGACGGAGCTTTGATCGCAGACACTGTTTACAATTATTAGTCCCGATTTTTGTATTTCGGACACAACGCATTTAATTAATTTTTTGAGCTCAATTTTTTGCAATCCGTTTGTAAAGTAATATGCGACTGGCTGTTTAAAGTTTTGTTTTAAGCCTTTTATCATAAATACCAGAGCGTGATCTGCAAACCTTACATCACTAGAATTGGCAAATCCTTCAAATGCATCTTTGTGCTTATTATAAAATATTTGAGGGGTCAGAGACATTTCGTCAAACATAAGACTGCATAGTCTATCAGGCGCATCCTTTTCAAGTACAGTTTTTTTAATTTTTTCAAATAAAATAGGATTAATACCAGGGTACAGCTTAATTTGACTTAACAAACGTTTCATTGCCTTTGATGATGGCAATGTAAAATATTTATACAATAATGAGTATGCCTTCGGACTTTTCTTGTACATCGACAATGCAAGAACTTTTTCATCTATCGTGAAACGTCGGCCTTTCGGCTTTTTAGCAGATTGTAACTGCATGTGTACAAATAATTGTGCAGGTTTCCGCATATTTTGAATCACATGCTGGAATGCTGTATCCTTAGATAATTTTGCAGCATTTGCTAATCTTGCCTTATAAGAAAGTCCTCTCTTCCTCAAACGGCTTATTTCGGACTGCAGATTCTTGACTTTTGCGGCAAAAGGCTTCAAATGGACATAATTGTACGTCAAAGAACCCATGGAACCTGAAAAGAGAGTTAACAGATTTATTTATACATAAATAACAATAAACAACAGGGAAATAAGTTTTAGCACTGGTGTTTATAAAGTTATAATTTTTGGTAAAATTTGATACAGACGGAAATTAAAAGAATGAAATTGCAAAGGATTATGCATGTTATTAATAATACAGTACTAAACACAATAAAATTATAAAAGAATAAATTCAACTACTGCTTGTCTTGAATACAACTTGCAAAATATTTTTAACGAAACTGATGTTATAGTGCATAAATAATTACCTTTTCCAATTCTTTTTCGAGTACATCTGTTTCTGGCAGACTTCCAACTAACTTTAGTACCTAACTGTCGACTCTAATGCACATATAGACAAACCAGGTGGCGGTAGTGTAGCGAATGATGCCCACACGCAGTCCAATGAGACGCTCAATTCCATTCGCCATATATAAGAACTTTATAGACGTGTCTCTACAAACGTTGATAATATTATATTACAGAGTTATAATTGGCTATATTTTATTGTTAGCTATATTTCTTGAAGATTAGACAAAAACGTATTAGGTATAAAGGTATCTAGGAAAGAAACAGAAGACCGTGGTTAGAATAAGAGACAATAAAGTATATTACCTATACAATTTCGGATGTGAAATCATCAAATGACCCCTCTCGCTCTGGGCGGAGCGGAAGGGAGTGTCAGACTATAACTGACTAAAACACATCCATGTTCCTTCATTCGCCTTTGTGTTCCAGGTGGCCTACCAAGACGTCTTAAAGCAGGATCGTTTTAATCTTGTTCCAGTGTGGGTAAGAGACGGAGCTATAGAGGACATCTAGCGCCATCTCTTTCCCACATTGGAACAAGATTAAAACGATCCTGCTTAAAGACGTCATGATAGGCCACCAGGGCCGCGGTAGCTCTCTTTCTTTGGCGGTTCTCTTCTTTCTTTCTTTTTGGGTTAAAAATCGAAAAATCACGTTTTACGGTAGGACTCAATGTAACACACTCAAAACATTGTGCTGATGGATACATTGAATAGTACGTGGAGGTATTTAAAGTCAACTTAGAACACCAAACGTATTAAATAAAAAAACTTGTAAAAAGTTGGAACTTTGACCCCCAATATCTCCGTAACTAGAAGGTATGGTTAGGTATGGTCTAGAAACTCTAGAACAAAAAAAATGTCGCAATGACGGTGAGAACAAATCCCTTTCGGCGTCGTAAAGGGAAGGTATTTTTACACCGTTGGGTGAAAATAAAGAAAAACCTAAAAGGATAGAATAATTATGTTGATATTTTATGTTTTTTTTTTTGATTTTTCTTTATCTTATTTATAGCCAGTTGTTGTATGTCTTCAATTGTTTTGAAAGCCCAGTGTTCACTAACAATTTAATGCACTCTAGGATTTTGAACGCTAGGCTCAGTACCGTAGTTGAATTTCCAACAGGGCAATTATATTAAGGGGGTGGTATCTACTAACGAGAGGTTTTCTCCATGCGTCACTCCTCTTTGATGAATGAATATAAATGTGCAAAAAACATAATATATGTTGCTTATTAGACTCTAAACTTTAATTGGTACTATTGAAATAATTGTAACTTTATTATACTACCTATATGAAAAAAATATTCAAAGTGAAGCATTTTTTCTTTGAAGTTCCGTAACTACTTCTAAACGGCATTAAGTTTTAGTTTATTTTTTCACACAAATATTTGTCACTTTTTTCTTCACAAAGTGTACAATTGGCTTTTTGATCTAATGATTTATTAGGCTACAATTAAACATCTCCATTATTACAGCAGATGGAACAGCTGATGGAATACTACCATGAACAACGCCTGAAGCAAATACATGCATAATTAGTATTTCTATGGATAAATAAAATGAGGTCAAACTCATAAAAAATCATGACTGCCATAACTATCATTTTGTCAGCATGGTAGGAGTAGAACCTATTATCTGGCAGCGCTTATTTTCAACTGATATAGTATTAAATAAATGACGCTGGTGCAATTCAGAAATCATCACCCTAGTCAACGTAAAAAATCCGATTTTCAAAATCGAATGGCTTTAATGCAATATTTTATTTTACCTGTGTCTGTTGGATGTGAAGCAGGAGTATTGCTCAGTTTACTATTGGCTGCAATTAAAGGAGGTTCTTGTTCCAACATAAACCCAGCAGATTGTTCTGAAATCAAGATTAAGATAAAATAAGCTTCAAATCATATAAATTTGATGAAATGTATACAATACCATTACATATATACCTAAAATGATCTAATGGTATCAGTATATATGACAACTATTTTCCATTTCTAATATTTATACAATAATAAAATGGGTAAATACATATAATTAGGTAGTCTAAATAACTCTTTTGCCTCCCTTTTGCTTTTGCGATTCATGGAAAAGTTAGGTACATTCTCAAGCAGCTACCAAAAGTAAAATAAACAATTCAACACCATACAGATATTATACACATACACACCTGTTTTAGAAGCATGTGATGATGAAGTTTGGCCTAAAAGACCAACAGCAGATTCCCTGGCAGAGCTATCTGAAATTTTAATTAAACTAAATTAATACCAACATAGCCAACATAAATAAGTTTGTATGTGAAGTATCTTTAACGTTTTGACATAAGAATACCTGCAAAAAAAGAACCTGTACAATATGTATTCAGCCGAGCTTAATGAAATTGTTAAGGATTGAGCATCATTTAATCCATCAAGGAACTGGAATGAAAGATTCACCCTTGTATGGGAAATACATTGGGCCACCTACATTTATTGCCAGATATGTTTTAAGTCCCATGTAAGGAGGCAAGCTTTTAGCTGGACAGTTTTAGATTCTGTGCTGCTACTAGGAATTCACTAATGGGAACACCCAATAACACCTCAACTGATCTGGGGATTGAACCCAGGACCTCATGCTCAGCAGTTACACTTGCAATCACTAAACCAATGAGGCAGTTCTAGAACTTTAATGAGACACAGTGAAAAACTATTAATGTAATATTGACAAACTTTTGAGCTTTCTTACTAATGTATGTTTCAAATGTGGTCTACCACAAAGTTTGTTGTAACAACCCAGATTGTATACATACCATGTAAATGAACTGAAGGAATTGCCAATGCACTTAGCCGGTTATTCCGAACTCGGTCTCTTGCAGTGAAATGTATGTCACAGATCAGCTTCTTTTGGTAAAACTCGTAGTCAGAAGCAGTTTCCAGTTTTCCACGAAGAAGACTGACCCAAGCTTTAAAACGCTCAGGGAATTTATCAGCATTTGGAAAACGATGCATTGGTGCGCCTGAAATAATTAAAAAGAAGAATTTGGTTATATTGAATCAATAATCTTAAGTTACAAATAAAACATCTCATTTCTTGCTAAATAGAATAAGAGGGTTTTATAAAAAAACATCTGATGCCACAGATGGCACAATACTATGCAGTAAAACAATATAGGGGGCGCTCATGCTGGTGTAGTAATGCAGTGATTATCATGATAACTAAAGTTAAGCAACACTCAACACAGTCAGATCTGTTATTACCTAGTTCTTACAACTCAATATAAGACACAAGGACAATCTGTACCAGTATTTTAAAGAGTGATCAGCAAGCATTTCCTGTCACTTCAACTAAAAGCTTAATTTTAAAATAAATTGGGTAGGTAATGTATTTAGTAAGTCTGCTTTTTATTAATGTAATTAAATTTTCATGTATCTCATCAGATCAGAGTAGAATAGAACCAACCCATTACACTTACAGGTGTCGTAAAAGGAGACTAATGTCTGAGGCAGAACACCTTGCGCCTCTGTAGACCAGGGAATGGGCAGCAGCGTTTTCTGTTAGTCTTTCATCACTGCGATCTCCAATCCGCCTGCCAAGCGCGGAGATTACGGAAAATTCCTCCCATCATGGGAGAGGCTTAGGTCCAGCAGTGGACGTTATGGTCTGTTGTTGTTGTTGTTGTTGTTGTTGTGGAACATAGTCAAGTTATGCCGAGAAGTGGGACAGTAGGTGAAGACCTATCTATTTTACATACATTACATAAAATAAGGACTTAGGACGACTCACAAACCGGATTTTTAGTTTCTACTTTTGATTTATGTAGGTATGTCTAAATAGGTACCTATTGAAAAAATCGAGGTGAGATAAATATTTGCATGTAAACACTTAATGAATGATGAACAAACTTACCGCCACCAGCACATCCAAAGGCGCATAATTTAGGCATTTTAACAAAAACAAAGTTACTACAAACACAACACAAAAACAGCGTCCTTTCACGATATTGTTCAATAAAATTCAGTATGTATTCCAAGACGAATTCACCACAGGAAGGCGGAGGAGATCAAACCTCGACTCTACGCACTTACTGAAAGATTTCACAACTGAAATACAACAAGAAATGGAGAAAATCTACAAACATGCACATGCAAAGAAAGTAGTCACCATTTTGTGAATTTGAATTTTAACGTATTGTTGCCAGAAATTCAGTATTTTACCGGGAACCACTCGTACTATTGCCAGTTTCATGATAGTGATATTTGTCGATTAATTTGATAAAAATTAGATTTTATGTTTAGAATTGTGAATAAGTTTTTAATAAAGTCTATAATTATGTACATTTTTAATATTTTTACTTTTTGTAATTTATTTAACATTGTTGTTCTAAACTGGTGACATCTGTTGGCTCATCAAACTTACTAAAAACGACATAATTTTCGATTCAAATAATAGATGGCGCCACAAATAATGGAATTTGTACAACTAGGCAACTGTCCTACGCCTGCGTGGCGTCCTTTGGTGAAACGGCTGCTCTATTGAGGAAGGCTAAAGAGAGAAAATATTAAAAGTTATCCACACCCTTCGTAGATCACTATGTGGTTTATATAACATTAATAGCCAGCGTATGGTTTATTGCTGTTAATAAAAGCACATCAAATATCTACGCTGTCTCAAATGTACATTTAATTTACGATGCGATGACGTCGTAATAATATAGAAAAATAACATAAAATGGTCATCATACATTGAGGACATGATGTGAAGGCAAGTTCATCGGTTACGAGATTACAAGTACTGTTGCTGAACCATTTAAGCTGACCTGCTGACCTGCTGCAATTTTACGTGAAGATACACTGAGCATCACATACGGGCAACGATACTGAGTGCATCGGTGTGTTCCATGTGATGAAACAGCATGGTAATGTTACTTATAAAGTAAGTGTGAACCTGTAATTTTGTATTCTCAACAGCTGGGTTAAGAAGAGAACTGTAATCATAATCAGTAAGCTCACATTACAATTAAAAACCTTTGTATGACCGCAATGCTTTTGTTTCATTCATGATTTTCCTACAGGCGTTATTCCCTAGTCTCATGCGATAACCGCTGGGTAAAGCTGGATTGATGTAAGCTAAAATTTAGCCTTACATCTGTTGTGGACAAACTAAACTTAATTTAGGCTATTGCTATCTTTTACTAAAAGGCAGTGCGAGAAAAGGACGGCTATAGAGATGTCAAACTATTTTATGCCTTGCGCTTCACCGTGTTTTTAGTCGACATGTTTTTACGTGCAGGGTGCACGTTAAAACATGAATAGAAATATTATTTGTATATAAATATTAGTTCCACCTAAATTTGACAGCTCTAAATTGCGTCCGTCTCTCTCTCGTTTTATTACAGAGAAAAAGATAGCAATAGCCTAAGTAATAACCTAAGTTTAGTTTGTGCACAACAGAATCGACACCATTGACTTTGAATACATCTGCAGCATTTTTTTTAATAGTAACCTTATTGGAGTTTTTTTATAGCGTATGGTTTAGTTATAGTGATGGAAAGTGTCTAGCAGAGTTAGCAGTGCGTTACTTGCGATAGCATAAATTATTATTCACAGAAAACACGTTTCAGTCGTCAGACATTTTATTGAGAACTGTTGTCATGCCTACGTACAAAGTCACTATGTGACAGATTATATACCATGAAGGTATCAACCTCCAACACGCACCCTTAATCTGCCACATGTGTACGCACCCTTAAGACTAACAAGTGTACATGCACACTTAAATCGCACCAGGTCACTAGTTCCAAAACATGCACAAGTGTGTATGCAACTTTGTACTAAAGTGTACACAAATACTTACGTTGTACTCGACAGTACCCACATCAACACATTACATTAAAACATACAAAATAAACAAAACAGAGATTATACCATTATAAAACCCTAAACCTATTTGTACAAAACAAATATGACATATCAAAAACTAAGTTACACCACTTTCACTACCCGCCCTCTTAATGGGTAATCTCGCTAAAGCCAACTTTATCTTGGGGCCTGGCAGAGACTTTGTTAACATATCTGCCACCATTTCCTGTGAAGGTACATACTGCACCTCTACCGCCTCATTCGATATCGCTTCGCGAACAAAGTGAAACCTAATATCGATATGTTTCGTCCTATTATGGTTCATCTTGTTTCTCGCAATGTGATGTGCAGACTGATTGTCATTATAAATTACTACGGGTTTATCGCAACTATCATTTGTTAAACTCTTTAACATACTTCTTAAGTAAATCGCTTCCTTTGAAGCTTGGCAAAGACCTATGTACTCTGCCTCGGTAGAGGACAGAGCAACACACCTTTGCTTGCGACTCTCCCACGTTATTAAATTATCGCCTAACATGAACATTAGACCCGTAAAAGATTTTCTATCATATGACCCACCCCAATCCGCATCCACGTAGCCAAGAAGTTCTAATTTACCTGACTTTCGGAAAGTAAGTGCAAAATCAGACGTCCCTTTTAAATATCTAAGCACCCGTTTAGCATACTTAAAGTGAATTTCGTCGTAGCACGAGTTAAACTGTGCTAGAACGCTAACGGCATGAGCGATATCTGGTCTACTATTTTGGGCTAAATAGTTCAGACATCCTACCAGATTCTGATATGGCAACCTACAACTGGAATCTAAAGGTTTCTCCAATCTGAGACCAACTTCCATAGGGGTAATGACTGGTTTACAATCCGTCATTTCAAATTCCTTTAACGCATTAATAACATACTGTTCTTGATCAAGGTAAATAGTGTTATTGTCTCTCCTAAGTCTCATGCCTAAAACATGTCTAGCACGACCTAGATCCTTGACCGTGAACTTTTTCAATAAACCGGCCTTTAACTTTTCCTTTTCATTTTTGTGAAAAGAACTACAAAAAATAAAAATATCGTCAACGTATATAACTACAACTATCCTATTCTTATCTCCTATCAACTTTTGGTATAAGCAGGGCTCTATCTTCGATTGCGTGAAACCTAAGCTAAGCATCTCTTGGTCAAGTTCATGAAACCAAGCATTCGACGCTTGCTTCAGACCATACAATGACCTATTTAACTTGCAGACCTTCGTCTCCTGACCCTTGGCTATAGCACCTACAGGCTGCATCATGTAAATATCTTCCTTCAGTTTACCGTAAAGGAAAGCTGTCGTCACATCCCACTGATCTATGTCCCAATCATATTCTACAGCTAATGAGAATAACAGTCGCAAAGTCGAGCTCCTAACTACCGGAGAATAAGTTTCATTATAGTCTACGCCACGTACCTGAGTAAATCCCTTCGCTACCAGCCTAGCTTTATACTTTGAGACCTTACCATCGCTATCTCGCTTAATCTTAAAGACCCATTTACATTGTATCGGCTTCTTGTCACGTGGTAAGTTTACAAGCGTCCACGTCTGGTTCTCCTTCAACGATTGCAGCTCTTCCTCCATGGCCTTCTGCCACAGCTCACGATCAGGCCTAGCTAGCGCCTGTTCTACAGTCGTCGGATCGCCGTCAATTGCCGCGAGAGCGTTGATGCACGTACAAGAATAGTCGACTGGCTTCCGTGTACGCAGGTTGTATCTCGGCTCGATACTCGTCTCAACACTTGGCTCTGGAGTCGTAGTAGGTTCGGTACTTCCAACATCTGCATCCTGAAAATCGTCTTCACTGTTTGAGTGGACCTCAGGAGTACATCCAATATCGCAGGTTCAGTTCGTTCCTGTTCTAGGGACAAAGGAACAACTGCGTTCTTCGTCACATTCGTACCATCGCTTGGAAAAACATTTTCCAAGAACTTTACATCTCTAGCAATAAGTATCTTGCTAGTTTGCAGATTCATCAGTCGGTAACCTTTCGTAAGCTCACAATAGCCAACAAAAATTAAACCTTCAGTCTTCATGTCGAGCTTTTGCCTTTTCTGCTTCGGTTTCAATGCAAACGCCAAACATCCGAAGATTTTTAAATGACTTAAGTCTACTTTCTTACCGGACCATAGTTCTTCAGGTACTTTATTTGTGACCGCCTTTGTGGGGCTTCGATTCTTTAGGTATACCACGGCATATACTGCCTCAGCCCAAAACTTCTTGCTAAGATTCGCCTCACAAAGCAACGTCCTTGCTTTCTCAATGATCGATCTGTTCGCCCTCTCAGCTACGCCATTTTGTTCGGGTGTATACGGAACAGTCGTTTGGTGCTTTATACCAGATGACTTGAACAATCTGTCGAAGGCATGATTACAAAATTCAGTACCATTATCAGATCTGAGGCATTTTATCGACTTACCAGTCTCTCTCTCTACTTCGGCCTTATATTCACGAAATTTGTCGAAAGTTTGACTCTTATTTCTCAAGAAATAAACGTGCGTCTTGCGCGTGTAATCGTCGATAAATAGCAACATGTACAAGGAACCAACAAACGATGGCTCTTCCATTGGACCGCAAATATCCGTGTGTACTAATTCAAGAATCTGTTGTGCTCGTGTGCCTTTATTTTTGAACGGACTTTTACATGTCTTACCTTGAATGCATGGAATACATGGCTCAATGTTCTGTTTAGTATCGAATTTCATACCAGTTACCAGATCTTTTAATATTAGTATGTTATTTTGACCTAAATGCGCCAATCTTCTATGCCATAAGTTTGACAGAGATACATTTGACAACATCGCGTTGACATAATTTTGTTTTTCATTTAATTTGAAAATTCCGTCAACTTCTTTGCACGTCGCAACTATTTGGTCGGATTTATTCCTTATAATGCAACCTCCTTTGTCAAAATTAACCACGAAATCATTCTTAACAAGATCGCTCACTGATATCAGGTTCAAGTTTAGTCGAGAAACATGAAGAACATTTTCTAACGTGAAATCTGAACTTCCGCTAACTTTTGGCTTAGCATTTCCTCTACCTTCAACTGGTATTTGTTCTCCATTAGCCACTTTAATTGTCAAGTTACCCTTTACTTTCTTATAGTTACATAACTTTCCAGCATCGTAAGTCATATGGGTCGAGCATCCGCTATCCACATACCAATCGCTTTTCTTTTTGGTATTTGCTGTACTCATGCTCAAACCGACCACACCGGCATTCAGCTTCTTACATTCAGCTGCCTTGTGTCCTTCTTTGTGGCATTTATAGCACTTGCGCACTGGTTTACGAGCATTGTTTTTGGGTGCCTTTTCCTGTTTAGAGGCAAGGGCGTGCTCACCAGCTCCAGCTGTTTCAGCTTGTCTATTAGCCTCCTGCAGCAGTTTGGTTTTGATCTGCTCTAGGCTAATATCCTTTCCACTATTATCTACTGCCATTATCAACGGGTTGTAATCTGATGATAATCCGGCAAGCAAAATGGAAATGATCCAATCATCTGAGACTTTCGCGTCTATTGCAGCTAATTGTTGTGTTATGGATAGTACTTTTGAGACGTATTTCTCCATATTCGCAAAGTTTTCCAACTTACATGACCATAATTGACGCTGCAGTGATATTCGTCTACCCCAGCCTTTATCCTCGTATGCACCACACAGCTTGTGCCATACCTCATGCGCAGTCTTCAAATTGTAGACATTTGAAAAACATGAAGGCTCCAATAGTAGACACATGGTAGTACGCGCCTGTCGATCAGCATCTTTGAGTTCTGCAGAGACTTCTGTGGCTTCTACGGCCACCCACCAGTTTTTACATTCCAGGTAGTTTTGGACTTGGAACTTCCAAACTTCAAAGTTCTCTGAACCCCTAAGCTTCCCGATTCCAAAAATGGAACCTGACGAACTATTGTTATCCGTCATTATCGAAAGTGCGTGTTTCCAAATTTTAAAATTTACAATATCTTGCAATTACTGCGCATACAACTCCCTGGGCAATTCCTGGGCCCATAACCTGATGGAAAGTGTCTAGCAGAGTTAGCAGTGCGTTACTTGCGATAGCATAAATTATTATTCACAGAAAACACGTTTCAGTCGTCAGACATTTTATTGAGAACTGTTGTCATGCCTACGTACAAAGTCACTATGTGACAGATTATATACCATGAAGGTATCAACCTCCAACATATAGCCTATTTTATTATATACAAAAACCGGCCAAGTGCGAATCAGACTCGCATACAAATGGTTCCGTAGTACAAACTAATATAATAACAATATTTATAACGATCATTTAATGTCAACACACTTTACACTCAACAGCAAAATTAATTTTGTTTTTCATAGTATGTAAATTCAAAACAAAGTTACTCCTGCAGTTATAAGTACGAAACAGTTCCATATCTCAAAAACTTAATAAAAAAACTTACTCAAACGAATTTTCGTTGAAAATTCTTTTAACGATCCACAATCCCACATTTTTTTCAAAATTTAAAAGTTACATGTATGGAAAGGCGACTTTATATTTTTCATAATTTCTCTTCAATTTTGTGTAGCGGTTTATCGAAAACAACTAATCTCCAAAGAACTGTAAGTAATCTGTAACTGTGGGAAAAACAGCTGTGATATACGGACAGACAGGACGAATCTGTACATAGGAGTTTTTGTTACTTTCTGGAGAACTTGGCAATGCCTACTAGTTGCATACTGAATATGCATTTCCTGAAAATTTGGATATGCTAGATTTTTTATTATTTTCCTGGTTTTAGGAATCATCTAGCGATTAAAAAAATATACGCAAAATTCAAAATTTCAATAATTTTTCCTTTAGCCAAATAAAGGAAAAAAAAATTCAGCAAGAGTAGATTAAGTTTTGTGTTGAGGATAATAGTAAGTAGTAACGGCCGGAAAAAAAGTGAAATGAGAGCCAAGTTCAATATTATGATATACTAGCTGACCTGGGCAACTTCGTCTGCGTCAGGCAAGAGGGAGAGAGGGTTAGAGAGAGTCTGAGACAACGTTAAAAGATAGACAATGCTATCGCAGTCTTTTTTTAGAACTTTTTAAGAGAAGCAATTCCGTTATACATTATTGTTGCGTAACTTTAACCGTTTACGCAGTGCACACAACGGAAGCTCTCAAAAGGAATATTTTTTCTGTTTTTTGCAACATTTTTCATTGATGCACCGCTCCTATTGGTTGCAGCGTGATGTTATATAACGTATAGCCTTCCTCGATAAATGGGCTATCCAACACTAATATATGTTTTAACTCGAGCCAGTAGTTCCTGAAATTAGCGCGTTCAACCAACCAAACAAACAAACAAACCCTTCAGCTTTATAATATTAGTATAGATTCAAGTAGTTAACAATTTAATTTCTCGGAAATATTTGCATTCATCGCTTAAACATTCTACTTATGTATTCCCAAATAAGGGCTTCCCTCGACAGCCTTACGTTATCATCCTTAGACACTCGATGACAGTCATACTCCAGATGGTTCTCAAAAAAAGTTCTCATCAAGGTACATGAAATGAGCCCAAACGCGATATAGATGCTATAAACTATTGAGGACCTCTTGCAACTGCCTTCCATCTCCATCGTCAGACCTTCTATGAGAGTCATACTCCAGGCAGGTCTTAAATTCTCACCAAGGTGCATGAAATGAGCAATAACCAATAACAATATAGCCGTAAATGTAATCTGCGTAAACTGTACTGTTATTGCAATTAGCACAGCACAGTTCTTGCACAGCAAGAACACGTGAATTTATCAGGCTTCTTCTTCGCTATACCAGTTTTTGGAGAAACCATAATCATCATCATCATACTCCTGCCCTTATCCCAATTAATTTGGGGTCTGCGCAGCATGTTTTCTTCTTCGATACTTCTCCATTACGTTTTTGAAAAATATTTGACGAAAAAAAAATTATAAATATAGAAATGCAAACAATGTCAATACAAAAAAATGGGTTTGTCTCCACCGATCACAGTATCAGATCACGTTACCCACGGATCCCGGCGAGTTGTATCCTCTGATACCGTTATCCATTTCCCACGTTATCGTGAAATAAAGAAAAATAATATATAAGTAAATATAGAAATGCAAACAATTTCAATACAAAAAATATTGGATATTTCACAGCATCAAAAAAAAAATTAAATAAATCACAAAAAGTTAAAATGATGTTAGGGTTTGAACTTACAACCCCGTAGTTTAAAAAATTTTTAAAGATCTTTGAAAAATCGAGTTTTCAAATCAAATCAGTAACAAATAAAAATTATTGAATTCTTCGATAAATTGTGCTTTGTCGGTACCGATTTTGTTTTGTAAATTGGACACTTCTTTTATTACTAATTTACGCCCAAAGTTGCGTTAAAATTGGCTATAAAGACCAATCTTTGGTAGCTCGTAACTTTTTAACAGCTTTTTATTTTAGGTACTATTTCTGTTTCCGCACAGACAAAATTAATAATGAGACAAAACGATATAACCATGTTTAATTTGGATGTACAGTGTCAAATAGTGGAGTAATACCCTCCCGAAATTTATAGGAAAAAATGTCGACTAGAGTCAAATTAAGGCTGGTGCATCTGCTAAATTAGCAACTCTATTTGTGGTGGTTCAAACTTCGTTTAAAATACTGTTCCGAACCTAGTTAGAACCGAGAAAGGGTTGTTACGTCAGTCACAGCGGGCCGAATAGTGTGAAATGAGTGGTTTTTATTTAATTGTAGCCTAATAAATCATTACTTCAAAATTCCAATTGTACACTTTGTGAAGAAGAAAAATCACTAAAACTTAGGTTTAGGAGTAGTTACGGAATTTTAAAGAAAAATTCTTCACTTTGAATATAGTAATAATAAAGTTAGAATTATTTCAACTGTACCAATTAAAGTTTAGAGTCTAGCAACATATATATTTTTTGCTTAATTATATTCACTCATCAAAGAGGAGTTACATGGAGAAAACGTCTCGTCCATAAGGCTGGATCCACACTATACGGTCGTTTGCGGTTCGTTCATGCATCTATTTAGATAAATATAACTTATTTACAAAATATTCACGGGCCGCAAGTAAGACGTCCGCCGGCCGCGTGTTGTCGACCCTTTTTGCGTCTCTGCATGGATGAGATTTAAAAAAAATGCTAAAACAGGTATTTCTTTATTACCCGACTGCGCCAGAAGGATGGGGTTATTTTTATTAAAAATACTTTATTCTGAGTTTCATGATTCTAGAACAATCGATTTTTTTTTTTCATACCAGGTTTACCCATCCCCCTTTTCACCCCCTTTTTCCAAATTTTCTATAGCCTAGATGTTATTCTTATCATTATCATCATTTCAGCCAAAAGACATCCACTGCTGGGCATAAGCCTCCCCCAAGTATCGCCTCATTGACCGGTCCCGTGCGACTCGGATCCAACGGACTCCCGGAATCTTTACCAGGTCATCGGTCCACTTAGTGGAAGGTCTTCCAACGCATCGTCTTCCGGTTCGCGGTCGCCACTCCAGAACTTTTCGGCCCCATTGGCCATCCGTTCTGCGAGCAATGTGCCCTGCCCACTGCCACTTAAGGTTGGAAATTCTTCGAGCTACGTCGGTGACCTTGGTTCTCTTGCGGATGTCTTCATTTCTGATTCGATCACGCAAAGAAACTCCTAGCATAGCCATCTCCATTGCCCTTTGGGTGACTTTAAGCCTTTTGATAAGGCCCATTGTGAGCGACTACGTTTCGGCCCCGTATGTAATCACTGGCTACACACACTGGTTATAGACTTTCGTCTTAAGACACTGTGGTAAGTTGGACGAGAAGATACCGCGCAGCTTTCCGAACGCTACCCAGCCGAGTCCGATTCGACGATTGACCTCTTTCTCGAAGTTAGACCTACCTAACTGGACCATTTGTCCCAGGTACACATAATCGTCTAAAGTTTCGAGTGTATATAGTGTTTCCGACCTTGTTATGACATGGTCATTCAACATGACCTTGGTTTTGTCCATGTTCATTTTTAGCCCCACTCTTTCGGAAGCTCTATTGAGGTTGCCGAGCTTTGTACTGAGGTCCTCCACGGTCTCAGCCATCACTAAATCGTCGGCAAACCAAAGGTGAGTGATGTACTCGCCATTGACGTTGATGCCTAGCCCTCTCCAGTTCAGAACTTTGAAGACATCCTCCAGTGCAGCGGTGAACAGTTTCGGAGATATAACGTCTCCCTGTCTCACACCTCGCTGCAGAAGTATAGGTTCCGAGGCTTGGTCCTGAAGTCGGACTGATATGGTGGCGTTTTTGTACAAACACTTCAACACCTCGATGTACCGGTAATCGATTTGGCACCGTTGGAGAGACTCAGTACACCCCATGTCTCGATCGAATCGAAGGCTTTCTCGTAGTCCACTAACTCTAAACAGAGAGGCAGGTTATACTCTTCGGTCTTCTGTATAACCTGCCGCAGCGTATGTATGTGGGCGACGGTGCTAAAGCCTTTTCGGAAACCGGCTTGTACGGGAGGCTGAAAATCGTCAAACCTGCGCGTGTGACGATTCGTGATGACTCTTGAAAACCTTGTAGACATACATGGCTTAGAAGTGAGATGGGCCTATAATTCTTTAGACGAGCATTGTCGCCTTTCTTGAAGAAGAGTATCACCACACCCCTGCACCATGCCTGTGGCGTTTTTCCTTCATGTATGACGGAATTAAACAGCTTCTGAAGAGCCTTAAGTACCGGTTTTCCACCCGCCTTCAGGAGTTCGGCCGTAATTCCGTCATCACCCGGTGCCTTGATGTTTTTAAGCTGTTTTAATACGCTCGGTGTTAAAACAGCGGAGGTCGCCTTTCAAGGATTTAGAGATCCGTCTATTGAGGTGCCAGTATTTTAACGCCTCGTCTGAAGACTGCAAGATCATCTCACGCCGCTCCTTCATGAGCTTGAGAGTTTGATCGGAGAGTCTCTTGTTCTGATCTGTACGACGTGTCTTGAAGAAATGAGAACCGGTTGTATGGACAGTTTCCACGAACCCATCGTTGCATTCGTCCACTGAGCTTCCTAGGCACTCGAAACGATTCTGGAGTTCAAGCTGGAAGCTCTCGGGGTTTTGGATTTGGATCTGTGCTGGACGGAGCGTAGACTTTATCAGTCGAAACCTTTTTAGTTTGATATTGATGTTCAATGTGCCTCTTACCATGCGGTGATCGCTCCCGGTTTTCACCGAATTGATCACAGAGACATCATTGAACATTTGCTTCTTGGTTGACATGATGAAGTCAATCTCGTTTTTAGTTGCACCATCGGGGCTCTGCCAGGTCCACTTCCTATGCTCACGTTTTTTGAAGAAGGAGTTCATCATATAGAGGCCCTCCTTCTCCATGAAACTAGCCAGTTGGTGGCCCCGGTATTTCCAACAACCAACTCCAAACTGCCCCACCTGCAGCTCATACCCGTCTCGTTTGCTCAGTTTCGCGTTGAAGTCCCCCATAACAACGGTGAAGTCAGTTTTGAGACCATGCATGGCTTTTGAGATATCCTCATACATGGTCTCCACTTCGTCATCGGGGTGTGCCGAGGTCGGGGCGTAGACCTGTATGACGTTCAGCGAATATCTTGAGGATATTCTGTGTATAAGGTACGCCACCCTGGTCGACACACTCTCGATCGTTATCACGTTGTTTACAAGGGACTTGTGGACGATAAACCCAACACCACCCTGGGACTGCCGGTCACCCTCTCGGAAAGAGAGCAGGTTGCCGGATTTCAGGACTATCGTGTCCTCCCCCTCTCTTCGGACTTCAGATAATCCCACAATACTCCATCGCAGCCAGCTCAATTCCTCTTCGAGTTCCGCTATCTTCTCGTCGGTCCGGAGTGTACGTGTGTTGTATGTTGCCAGGTCCAGTCGTTGGTACAGGATCCCATCCGGGGATTCTTCGCACCCCTTGCTGCACCGTAACCTCGACCGCTGTCGGAGCCGAGGGTAGACGGGCTGCCGGGCATTAGGGGCCATTATCGTAATCGGCACACCACAATAGTGGCGATAAGTCCCCTTTTTGAGGAGTGGTTTGAGAGGCGCCACGGCGCCCTCACCTTCCGCCTGACGCAGGTCCTCACCGGACACGGTTGTTTCGGGTGGTTCCTGCACCGAATCGGGTGGGAGGAAACGCCCGGTTTCTACCATTGCGAGGATCGACTGGAGGACACGATGAAGCACACTGTGGAGGTGTGCCCGCTTGGGCGGAGTACCACCATGTCCTCGTAGCGGCGATCGGCGGCGGAGACCTCTCGCGTCCGGCCCTGGTTTAATCTATGGTCCGATGCGAGACGGAGCCGGGGGCCACGTGGTGGCCCCCGGCCATCGTAGGCGCGGGTCCGTAGACGGTAAGCTATGGGTTAGCTTGCCGTCCATCCGTCTTATGACGACCGGCCGTGTCGACGGTGCATTTGTATTCCACGCGCGCCTCAAAGAGTATTCTATTTTATGTCAGCAAAAGGGGGACTGTTCGAAAGAGATACCGCGGCTCCGGAACACAAAGGGCAAAGAAGGAACATGGATGGGTTTTAGTCAGTAAAAGTTTGACACTCCCTTCCGCTCCGCCCAGAGCGAAAGGGTTAAAAAATTTGATTTCCCATCCGAAAAAAAAAGGGTCTGACTTGGCTAGTTCTCATATAGGGGTGTGATGTAGCGACCCTAGCGATGTAATTGCTGAATTGCACTTTTGATAGTTTTTGGGCCGGGAGCATGCCTGAACTGGCCAGTCGCTCACATACCATCGCCCTGCCACGTCCTCATTTAGTGTATTAGTTTTAAACCAGTGTTTGTGTACCTTTAATAAATACTTATCAAATTCAGTTCAACCAGAGTGTTATATAATTTATCAGGACCCAAAACAGACATAACACTTTCAAGCAAAATGTATGTGAAAAGTTTTTTGCAATTTCTGACTTTTTTACTACTCCATAGAACTTTTTGATCAGTATTAAAAACCGGATCCATTGGCATCAAAAAAAATATTGTGTGTAATATGGCCATTTTCTTGATAACTGTACATTTTTTCGAAAATCTGTGGATGGGGATCAAAATTTCACGAAAAATTATGGTTAGTCTCATAAGATCATTTTTGTCTAGCAGGAACGGTTAAGGTACTTCCCATTACTGCTTCGTTTACCTTGTTCACCCTGTAAACACCCCATTTCTCGTTATAGTCAAAACAACAAGTAGAGTGAAAGGTTCTCGAATTCTCGATGCTGACCACCACATGTTATCGGATTCCATTTGGAAAAACAAACAAAAATGTTATGTAGCAACAAGAAAACACACGCTGAAAAACTTCATTATTTTTTCATCGTACGGAGAGTATGTACGACTGGAAGACTGTAGCAATTTGTGTTATATGTTTGTATCCTTTATTATTACTATTATATTTATTAGTATTTTGTTTATAGTTATAATTTGGTAGTGTTATGTAAGGAGTTTTCATTACAAGGTTTGCAAGCAGCCTGAAGTGTGGAAGTTGGTGGTGTGGTACTCCCGTGTATTAGAAATCACATTAAGCCGTTGGTCCTGCACCTGGGGGCCGAGTCCAGTTCGCTCTTTGGTCGCGTCGGATTGCCGTCCCATCGGACTATGAGAGTAGGTTAGGGGAGAAAGAGTGCACCTGTGTCTGCGCATGTAACACTTTTTGCATTGTAACATCTCCCACCGCGTCGATTACTAGTCTCTTAGAAGATTGACCGCCATAGTCGAAGTTCGGTCTGGATTTCTATTATTAAAATTAATTAAAATGGTTATGTGCATGCATTTTAAAGAAGGTGTTGTAATTTTCTTACTAGTATGTTTGGAGTCAACGACATGCCTGATTCGAGACTTCGCAATTTGCCACGGTGATTTCGTAAACGAGCCCGCCGATGGAGTACTGAAGGAACATACATTTACCTGGCTTGGCTTTGTGCAGTACATTCACGGTAAGTTTTTTTTTTAATATTTGCAGGTAATAAACAGGATTAGAAACATATAAAGTGATGTTTGAGTGCAAACATAAAAATGGCGAAATGTTACACCTCTGCTTTACCCTTTCGGGATTACAGAGGTTCTGGTTTTCTACCTCCGATTTTGCACATCACGGTGGTCGATATTCGTTATCATAGTTGCTGTCGCAGGTAAGATAACTGAAAGTTCACGCGGGCTTGACAATACAGATGTCGAAGATAGAAAATTTGAGGGCCCAAGATATCTCAGGCCTGCTACGAGTGTACGGTCGAACAAGCTATTTGGTATACAGTTTAACCAACAAATTACATTGTAAAATGTAAACCAAATAGCTTGTTCGACCGTACATGCTAGTTGTAAACGTTGGTTTATGTAAATATTTTTGTAGAATTTGTAGATGGCGCGTCCATAGCTTAGACCCAATCTGACCAATAAGGTCAAACTATTTTGAAATATAAAATGACATTGACAGATTTTCAACCAATGACGATGTTTGGTTCAAGCGATGCTAGCGCCATTAGCTCCACAGTTGCCATCTCCATTAAATTTTTGTATAAATATTAGGAGATGTTTGCTATAACTGTCTCACACTAAATTTACGTTAAGCCGTTATAGTATCTCCAGATATTATAATACTTATGTTTCACGATATTATCACCCCTTTTGTAACTTTGATTAGCTTTTCTTCATTTACATAAGATTAAATTTTCTCTATGACATTTACGTCAGTTGTCAAACTGTCAGTTACTTTTTATTTCTCTTTCTGGCCTAGTCTATGATGATTATTTTTGGTTTATATAATTTAAATCATTTTTATTGATGGTTAGTAATTCAGTAACTTTGTCGCCTAAAAGTATGGGGTAGTATGCGTCAAATCCGGTAGTTCTGATTTTTTGCAGACTTGTTTATGATGTTGGCCTAATGAATTTGACTTTTTTTTATTTATTTTTTATAAATTTGCTACAATATGATACTAGAACTGTGTCGGTAGACCCAATAGTTTCCGAGATTAAGCCTTTCAAAGTTTATATTTTTTTTCGAACTTCCCAATTTTTTCGTTCTGAATGAATTTTGAGCCTGATTATACTATCGAAGCCCTGTACTTTTATGATGGGATGTTAAAAAAGAAAATGAGAAGTGTAAACGATGATGTTTAAGCTAAGCTACGAATAATGAAGTAGAAAAGATGAGTACAACAAAAGTTATTATGTTTATTTGTTAGGAAATTGAGTACTATTCAAAATCGAAAAAGTTAAATTAATGTAGCCCTCTTGGAAGGTCCCGGTTGAGGTTCGTCTGTTTCTGGTTCGACGTATATCCCCATCAGGGGATGGTGATGAATCGTCGACGTCTTGCCCACAAGTCATCCTCCATTTCTACATCGGACATATCGTTGCCTTCTGGGTTATCTACTACTGATTAAAATGATGACCAGAGATGCAGCCCCATAACACCTCTTTCGGATGATTTCTTGCGGCTTCACGAAGGGTTATGGGAACGCGTGCAGGAAGGCAGGATTAAAATGCTCATCAGTCTGCAGGCACTGCGGGGGCTCTTGTGGCAATATACCTGATGTTACAGTAGTAGATATCCTAGAAAAATCGTCGCCATCGTCAAACTTAAAAAAAAAAACGATTTTTTCGCGGCTTTTCCGTGTTTTGACAAAGTTGCGTTAAAAATTTAAAAAAAATTTGATCCCGAACATTTTCGATTTTGATACACGAATGTTACCTGACAAGCGGGTGTGTGACACTAGACATAACAATTTGTTACTAAGTAGTAACAAGTTTTTGGATTACGATTTTCTTCGTCTTGTCCCGTCTATCGCTCGTAAATATTTGAATGTAAAGACATTGGGTTTTGGAAGCAAAGGCTTATAAAAGGGACGGCGGACACATTATCTTCAGTTGATATCTGGCATCTGATGAAGAACCACCTTGACTGACAAGTTTATATCTGGCTTCTGATGAAGAACCACCTTGACTGACAAGTTTATATCTGGCTTCTGATGAAGAACCACCTTGACTGACAAGTTTATATCTGGCTTCTGATGAAGAACCATCATCATTCTCTTGCCCTTATCCCAATTCATTTCTGGTTGGCGCAGCATGTCTTCTTCTTCCATACTTCTCTATTTTTCGTCATCTCATCAGACACTTCTTTTCTTGCCATATAATTCTTAACACAGTCCATCCATCGTTGCTTTGGTCTTCCTCTACTCATATACCCATCCACATTCATACTCAAAACTTTCCTCACGACATTTTCAATTAATTTACAGTTAAGGCTCACATTTGCGATGCACTCCCGAACCAATGTGAATGTCTTCCCCTGACGAGAGCCACCAGTATTAGATACTTGGGTGGACAATCTCATTTCGTGGAAACAAATAAATTTTGTAGTAAACTCATATCTGTCGTGTTATTTAAAAATGGAACGATCTTTTACTCTGAAATATGGCAACCAAGGAGGTAACTTATCAAAGGTTTTATTTAAATTTTGAATTAGGTTGCAAATACATAGATATCGGTTTATTGAAAAAAAAAAACAAATGAACTCTTCAACGCGAGAGTTTTAATTTTCTCGCATTATTTGAGAAAAGTACTATACAAGCCTAGCCCACAGCTAGGCACTGATGGACTTACGTATGTGTGCCTCGGCTTCGCCTAGGCCCACATTTACACGTTCGTCCATCAATGCCTCTGTTGCTGGCTGCTGCAGTAATGTACTATATTGCACTAGAAAGTAATTGTGACTAGCGAAAACGAACTTCACTTCCCTCCGCGCACTCGCTCGGGTTGGATGCGATCTATTTCGCTGTTGATTTTAATTACGATTTTCGTGTTCCGTGATCGATTCCCGGCTCGTGAGTTGTTACTAGTTGTGTGCTATTGTGCTAAGTGCTTGTATCGTAAGTTTTTTAGTGTTTTTACGTCGGTTTTACTGGTATTTTAGTTAATTTCGTTTACTTTCGGTGAGTACATTTACTTTCTTTGGTGCGTGGGTACCTCTAAATAATTTTATCGTCTGTTAATTCTGTTACTTTGCTTACGTTCTAATAGTTTATTTGAATTTCATAATTTATAATATGTTGTCCATTAATGATGACCCGCCTGACCGTGGCAGAGATGCATTCCATACACCCGGGTCGCCGACGACCTCCGCTAGCTCAACAAAGCGTTTGTTTCGCGAAATGTCTCCTTTGTACATCTCGCCCGAGGATAGGTCAAAACGGCTACACACATACAACTCAATTGAGAAGCCTTCGCCAATATTAAACGCCAGTACTGCGAGCAATGACAACTATTGCGATTTAGTTTCATCGGCGTCTGCATATCTCTCAAAAATTAACGACCTTGTTAATGATCAAGGGTCCCGCATTAATGTCGCAAATAAATCAGCCATCATGGACATGACTCAGCGCGTAACGGCCATTGTTTCTTTGTTAGCCATAAAATCATCCTCCAACGAAACCAAATTAGCCAATGCGAAACGCGAATTGGATAAAATTAAATTAAATCCTAATACTAACGTCAATACTAGTGATTATAACCAATCTTCGTATGCGGATTCTTTGAAACTTCGTCTACCTAAAGTTGGGCCAGCTGTTGAGTCGCGCGCCCCCCTTCCGTGCGTCGTCGCCTACCCTACCGCTGAGCGGTTAGCCGATTACTCGTCATCGTCCGCGACTAAACAAGCGCTTATGAAAGCGATTAAGCCTAGTGATGACGGATTTCAAATAGTAGGCGTTAAGAAAACCGCGAAATCTGGCGTTGTATTACGTGTCGCTAATGACAACCAAATAAAAAAGTTGCAATCGGTCGATGCTATTAGGTCCGCCGGCTTAAGACTTGAAAAACCGAAAGGCCGAAGGCCTCGTATATTAGTTAAGGACGTCCCATCCTCAATGGAAGACAATGCTTTTCTGCACGCGCTATACCGTCAAAACATTAAAGACGAGCTGCCAATAAATGAGGATGATTTTATTAAGTCAACTAAAATTATTCGTAGGCGTTCCTTAGATAATGGTCGCAAGTGGATAGGCATTGAAATCGAGTCCACAGTTCGTAAACATTTAGTGTCCACCAAAGATAAATTATTTATTGATTGGGCGACTTGCCGTTTCATCGATGCTGTCGAAGTAGTTCGTTGTTTACATTGCCAACAGTTTGGTCACGTTAAGAAACACTGCGTTAATAAATCACCTACCTGTGCTAACTGCTCCGAAGCACATGAAACAAATAACTGCCCGCACAAGGATAATTTAAATTTTATACCGACTTGCGTGGCGTGTAAACGTTTTAAAAAACCGTTTGACCATCGTTGCGGGTCTCCCGAGTGTACCACGTACAAACTTAAGCTCGAACAGTTAATCCTCAACACCAACTACTAAAATAATGGATAGTTTAACTATAGGACAATTAAATCTCCACAACGATAGGGTGGCGACCTCTGAATTAGACAAATTAATTATAACTTAGACATAGTACTTGTTCAAGAACAATACCAGAACGCTCGCTTACGTCACAAAGTAGTTCAGCTGGAGCAAAGCACGAGCCGGAATTTACGTGGCGCGTTCTTCTAACTTTACAGTAACGTCTTTGCGTAACCTCATGACGTCCCACTGTGCCGTTGCGGAAGTCTCATCAGCTTCTTTTAAAGTTTACGTTGTGAGCTGTTACTTTCAATACTCAGACCCTGTTGCTCCTCATATACATAACCTCCGTCATGTCTTACAGTCACTCGCGGGCTGTAAAGTTATCGTTGGCGCTGATGTTAACGCGTCATCGTCTCTGTGGTATGGCAAGGTTAGGTCTACGGATTTCGACCGACGTTGTGCTGTTGAAGATTTTATAGCTGAAATGAACCTATCAATTCATAATACCCCAGATGCACCACCTACTTTTTGCAGCCCAATGGGCGAATCTTGTATTGACGTCACACTTTCTAGTGCAGACGTACGCTTGGATAGGTGGCGTGTCTTACCAGATGCGTCTTGTAGTGATCATCGCCTGATCGTGTACGAATTTGTTCCGGTGTCTTCTCAAGGTCCATCTCATATCACTGGTAATTTTAGATATACTACTCTGTCAAGAAAGTACCGGGAAAAGATCAATAATACACAAAATGTCTGTTATTCATCCAAATTTATTTTATCACCTTCAAAGTATGCTCCTTTAGAAACGATACACTTGCGCCAACGAATAATCCATTCATCAAAACATTTTTTAAACGCTGCTTCCGGAATTGAGTTCAGTTCTCGCCGCGAATTCTCCTTTATGTCTTCTATCGATTGAAAACGGGTGCCACGAAGTGGTAATTTGAGTTTAGGAAAAAGAAAAAAGTCAGCAGGAGCCATATGTGGTGAATATGGTGGTTGCTGGATGGTATTTGTTGAGTGTTTGGTCAAAAATTCGTTCACAATGATAGCCTTGTGCGAAGGCGCATTGTCGTGGTGCAAAATCCAAGAATTTTCTTTCCACAAATCTGGCCTTTTTCGTCGAATTTGCTCTCTTAAACGCCGCATAACGCTCAAATAATATTCTTTATTTACCGTTAGACCTTCCGGTAAGAATTCAGAGTGCACAACACCGCGATAGTCAAAGAAAACAGTCAACATGACTTTGACTTTTGATCGACTTTGGCGTGGTTTTTTCGGTTTCGGTTCAGTTGCAAGGCGCCACTCCGAAGCTTGTTGACTAGTTTGCATGTCAAACTCGTAAACCCACGTCTCGTCACCAGTAACAATGCGTTTCATGAATGTTGGGTCCGAACTGACTCGTTCTAGCATGTCCTCAGCGACTTTCATGCGATTGAGTTTTTGGAGAAAATTCAGATCTTTTGGGACTAGCCGAGCAGCAACATGTTTCATACCCAAATGATTAGTTAAAATGGTACGGATTGACTCGTAAGATACAGAAAGTTCGGCGGCTATCTCTCTCAGAGTTGAATGGGGATTTTCAGTCACTATTTTCTTCACTTTTGCGATGTTAACTTCAGTTGCAGACGTTGACGGCCTACCAGAGCGAGGCAAATCTTCCATCACATCTCGACCGCTTTTGAACGCTTTGAACCACTCATAAGCACGAGTTTTTGATAAAGTCGATTCACCGTAAGCCTTCTGTAACATTTTCAGTGACTCCGAACACGAAATTCCATTGGCGATGCAAAATTTAAGACAAACTCTTTGTTCGATATTTTTGTCCATTATGAAATTCGCAATACACACTATATATGATATTACTAAAACCAGCACTGTATTTAATATAAATAACAGATGCAACTCAAACTCCGCGCCAAAATGGAAAACAGTTGTGCCAATCTAACAACTACAAAAAAAACAAAAATTTGAATTTGGAACCATAAACAAATCATCCATTCCCGATACTTTTTTGACTGAATGAAGGCGCGGATTGGGAATTCTTTAGCTCGCTTTTTGCGTGTCACGCCAAAGACTTCACTCGTGATGGGCTGTCAGCTGAAGAAAGTGCTGAAATTATGTCAGACACCTTCACTTACAGTGCTGACATCGCCATTGGTCGTGCATCTATGACCAACATCCATAGATGTGATTGGTGGTGTGACTACTTAATTGAACAACGTAAAAGCTATCGCCGAGCGCGTAGGCATTTAAACAAGCTTAAAAAACAAAAGGTCACCGGAGACCCACTCAACTTTGCTTTAAATGCGTTTAGAGTTGCCAAGTCCCGCTACAGAGCATCGGTGGAAAAATCCAAGGGTAATTTACTGCGAAAAATAGTAGAAAAATTAGATAAAGAAGGTCCGTGGTCTCCTTTGTATCACGAATTCAAAGCTAATCGATCAGTCGACCTGGCGTTTGTCCAGAACATTAAAGTCAATAATAAACACACCACCGGTATTGAGGAAACAACCGAAGTTCTATTAAATAGTCTGATACCTGATGATTCGCCGGTAAATGACAATGACTACCATCAACAGATCAGAGCGTGGGCTACTGTGCCACCTGAATCACCAGCGTCAGACCTTCCATCCATTGACGAATTCATTAATGTTGTCAGGAAACTGCCTCTTAACAAATCATTAGGTGAAGATAAAATATCTAATCGGATGATAATAGAAGCGTGTAAAACAGCGGGCGACGCCATTCTATCTGTTTTCAACCGATGTATTGCGGACGGCGTTTTCCCTCGCGTATGGCGACGTGGCTTTATACGAATAATTCCAAAAAGTGGTGATAAGCCACCGGACGACCCTAAGTCGTACAGGCCCATAACCCTACTGCCATCTTTAGGAAAACTCCTGGAGCGCCTTATCGTTCCACGTTTGTTGCCAGACGGGCCAAAGTTTCATAACAACCAATTCGGTTTCACCGTGGGAAAATCTACCGTAGACGCGGCACTTTCTGTTAGAAGAATTGTTAATAACTCGGAACACAAGTACGTGGTTGGAATCTTTTTAGATATTTCCGGGGCCTTTGATAACGCATGGTGGCCGATGCTACTACTTAAACTGAAGAATCGTGGCTGCTATAAAAACATATGTAATCTTGTTTTTTCTTACTTTTTAAATTCCGCGAAACTCAAACTCGGTCATTATTCTATGTCAAAGCCCCTTACCATGGGATGTCCTCAGGGGTCGGTAATCGCTCCGTATGTATGGAATTTAGGTTTTGATGATTTTCTCGCGATTCGCCTTCCTCCCGGCTGTTCATTAACCGGTTACGCGGACGACGGCCTGCTGCTCATTCAGTCGAGTACTCGGGCTGGTCTCGAGAATTTAGCTGACACTTGCCTACGATTAATATCTCAGTGGGGCGATCGAAACCGTCTGACCTTTGCACCGCAAAAAACTTATCAACTAATTTTAAAAGGTAATCTTAAATCGTGGCCTAGTATTAAATTTAATAACGTTCCCGTGAAAAGAAAGCAATCCGTGTGCTACCTTGGTTTGGTCTTAGAGAGAAATTTTTCATTCATAGATCATATAAAAACTGTCGGTGAAAAAGCTAAAAAGAACTTTTATGCCTTAACGAGAATATCAAAATCTACGTGGGGTCTTTTTTTTTTTTTTATTGGGACAAGCCCGCCACACTGTTCCCAAACCACTGTAACTCCTGAAAGCCAGAATCAACAGTGGCGACCACCAGAAAAGCGCCGAGACAATGAAGCTCGACGAAGTCCCAGAGAATGAATTTAACTGTCTTGGATCCCGCAACGAAATTAATCAGAAAAGTATAGTGGAGGAGTAGGAAAAAACCGTAATTTCCACTTCTACTACGTGGGGTCTGTCATTTATAACTTTAAAGACCATTTATGGGGCTACTTACTTGGGGTGTATGTGCTACGGGGCACCTGTCTGGGCCGATAGGGCCACCATAGGAGCGGCACGACGTAAATTGCTTCAAAGCCAGCGTTTGGCTTTGATATTCTTATGCAAAGCGTATGGGACGGTTAGTACTGAAGCCTTACCGGTACTTGCAGGTGTACTTCCAGTTGATCTTGAAGTGCAGCGACGGGCTGCAATGTACTATAACGCACGTGAGACCACGGACGCAGACTTTTTAACCCTACGTGACCGTGTTAAGATTGCTAGATTATTCAAACCACAGACCGACGTCTGGGAGGAACTTTTGTCTGAATGGCAAGGTAGGTGGGATAATTCCATCAAGGGCCGACACCTCCACCAGTTCATTCCATCCGTTCGTGAACGGCTGGCCAGGACATGGTTGGAGGTTGATCACTGTGTTGCCCAATTTCTCACCGGTCATGGTAACTTTAAGAGTAAATTATTTTCCTTCAAGCTTGTTGACTCGCCTTTTTGTCAATGTTCCACATCTGACTGCGAATATGAACAATCAGCACATCACATTTTATGGGAGTGTAATCTTTGGCAGAATGAACGCAACATTATGTTGGATAGTGTACAGGTTACATCCGGAGTTATTTACTATACAGACCTTGTGGAAACTAGAACAAATTTCCGTGCGTTCAAGCGTTTTTGCCATACCTATTATTGGAATCAAATATAATAGCTCACAACTTAGGACCCATTAATGTTAATATTTATCCGTGGTGCTAGGCAACTGGGCCTATCCCAGTTGTAAACGTCCCTTTGTGCCTATTGGCCTTGTCTCGTTCTGTCTCCTGCTGAAATGGAGGGAAGTGGAAATTACGGTTTTTTCCTACTCCTCCACTATACTTTTCTGATTAATTTCGTTGCGGGATTCAAGACAGTTAAATTCATTCTCTGGGACTTCGTCGAGCTTCATTGTCTCGGCGCTTTTCTGGTGGTCGCCACTGTTGATTCTGGCTTTCAGGAGTTACAGTGGTTTGGGAACAGTGTGGCGGGCTTGTCCCAATTATTTTTAGCGAAAACGAACTTATTTTTTACCATGTGGGTAGGTAAGCTGTACATACAAACGTATTGTTGCTTCCTTATTTAATATTTATTTAAAAATAGTTAATAGTTATTTTCTTCTATAATAATGTGTTAAATAATTGAAAAACCCACCTTCGCTTTGAACTATCCTAGCACTTTATCTCTACACCAACCACAATACTACAAATTGAAAACTCTACATGGACAACTTGTGCATAGCTTGGAGCAAATGGAGAAGCTGTTTAGCTCTCGCATGCGTGAGTACAAAAATAAGCAGCAGAGAGCTTCAGCTGAAACTATCCCTCCGCAATCAGATCTTGCTACACTTTCACTGGAGTTCTCAGAGTTCAAGTCCTTTGTCTGTCAAACATTTACTCACTTCAAGACACAGATAGAACGCTTATCTTTGAGTCTGGACAGGTATAAGACTGCGATGCGACGTGAGATCTTGCTGTTCCACGGTATTCCTGAGAAACCTAATGAAAAATTGAGTGACTCATTCTCGACATCATCTCCAAGCAGCTGAAGATAGATGACTTCAAAACGGACTATTTAGAAGTTTGCCACAGACTGAGAGCTTCCCAGGGTAAAACTAGACCGGTGCTGGTGCGTTTTAGTGGTATGGAAACTACACTCAAGGGCAGCGGTATCACTATTTCTGAGTTCCTGACCAAAACACGTCACCAGGTATTTACGGCTGCCTGCAAGCACTTCAATATCAACAAGTGCTGCTCTGCAGAAGGGAAGATTATTGTCTCGTCGCCTGACAAGTCACACCGGACGATATAAACTATGGGTGAGCTTAAAACTTTAATCGCGCTTTATCCCGCTCTCGCCCGTGCTGCCACTCCCTGTGACAATGTGCCTGCTGCTGCTACATCGCCAGCTGAAGCATCTACATCGCCCGTTACCTCAACCCCCAAAAAGAAGCTTATGAGGAAGGCTCGTAGATAAACTTGGTACCACTTATTTACCTACGATGTTTTTCTTTGATCGCTACACCTACAACGGTTATTGTCGGTACATGTTTAGATTGTTGATCTACCTCATTGAGCTATTACTACTACGTAAAGAGAAGATAGCGCGAACAACATCTGTGCAACAAGCGCGGCAGTGCGGGGCGCGCGGGGGCGGCTAATGAGTCATAGATGCGATGATACCGTTATAGAGGCGACACTTTGTTTATATATTATATTCTGCCTATTTCATTGGGTACCCCTTTTCGGATGGGAAATCATCAAATGACTTCTCCCGCTCTGGGTGGAGCAGGAGGGAGTGTCAGACTTTTACTGACTAAAACCCATCCATGTTCCTTCATCGCCCTTTGTGTTCCGGGTTCACGGTATCTCTTTCGAACAGTCCCGCAACTCATTGGGTACCCCTTACGTACACGATGTTTGACTTACAATTTAATTATTATATTAATTTTAGGTATAAACTGACTTTACTCTGCTGAAAAAATAATATATTCTGGCATATATACATAGACTAATTAATAAGACGTCATCATGCCAATAAATAAATAATAATTATATTTCAGGCCAGTAGCCTTTACTTGTACAAACAATTAATCAATTAAAACCAATCAATCTAAAAAAAAACAATTAGGTACGTAGCTAATTGATTTTCTTTTTTCATGATTTTACCTTCCTTCAATTAATAACCACAGTCTATTCTTTTCTAAATGTGTAAGATGATTATTTTCCATTATTTTATTTTATTTTATTATTACACTATATAAATACCGAAACCGAGTACCGAATACCGAGTTTCCCCCGTGCCTCGGAAAGCACGTAAAGCAGTTAGTCAGTGGCCCAAAAAGTCAGACAACCAGTCTTACCAAGGGGTATCGTATTACCCAGTACTAACTGGGTTGTGGAGGTCAGATAGGCAGTCGCTCCATGTAAAATACTGGTGTTCAGCTGCATCCGGTTAGACTGGAAGCCGACCCCCAATAAAACTTGGGAAAAGGCTAGGCAGATGATGATCACACTATAAAAATATACGTCGGCTAATACAATAACTAACAATACAACAGCTTAGCAATACAATAACTTATAATATTTTCTTTTAATGTTTTTGTTACCACTTAACTTGATTTCCTTCACATTTTTACGTACCAATCATGTAAACTTTTGTTAATATCTCTACTAGCTACAGAGACTAGGTGATTTTATCAGTTATGTATATCTGACTATTGTTGTTTATAGCAAACAATAATAGTTAAGTTTACTTTAGTAATTTAGTTAAGTAATTTTAATACCATCCATATAATTTTGATATATAGTATATTTTATTAGTATTTTTTATATTGTTTATGTAAACTATGATCAATGTCGACCTTGATGATGATTTTTCTCCTGTTCTTCCTCTTCCAGCAGTTACCTCAGTGCGGCTAGTGGTTCTTCCTCTCCTCTAACTCTTAGTGATCAGGTTTCCTCCTTGCTGTCCCACCTCCATAATAATCTCAACATAGCCCACATTAATGCCCAGAGTGTTCCTGGCCACTACTCCAATCTTCTGGCTTCCTTTAACAGTGCACATATAGATGCTTTACTGATCTCCGAGTCCTTCCTTAAACCCTCTCTTTTATCAGTACATTTTACCCTTCCAGGTTTTGTTCTTATCTGTAACGATAGAACTGGTAAGTAGTAACTGGCGGCGGTGGTGTAGCCATTTACTTGCGTGCTGATATTCCTTATAAGGTTGTTAGCATATCACCATCTCCGTACTCGGGGTCAGCGGAACATCTATTTCTGGAAATTACAACATCGCGATAAAATGCATCGACTACTTTGACTCTTTTGATTCGCTTTTAAATGATTTCTGTCCAGCTTATGACCACGTAGTCTTGATGGGTGATTTTAATACTTGCCTTCTTAAAAATGACACTCGTACTCACAAACTTCAATCTATCCTATCTTCTTTTAATCTCAGTATTTTGCTTCTGTCTGCTACGCATCATTTCCCTAACTGCACCCCTTCTCTCCTGGACCTGATAATTGTATCCAATTCTAATAATGTTTTTATCCACGGTCTTAGTCCATGTTTTTCAAACCATGATCTCGCCTTTTTGTCATATAAGTTACGCCCTCCTAAGTGCAAGCTGCAATATATTCTCCTCTGGAACTACAAGGGCACTGGAGGCATTATTGCGTGATGCCAGTAACATCCACTGGACGGACGACGGACGGATCGTAGGGAGTTCGTGTTTCAACGAAATGGTTCGTATTTTAAACGTACTTTAGCTTATATGACTGTGACGCCCTTATGCGTCGAGTGAAGGTTAAATATGTTTTGGCTCCCTGGCTTACTCCTGCCATTAAGGATGCAATGGCAAGCAGAGACAGAGCCAAGAAGCCAAGAAGGCTAAAACGCTGTCCTTCCGAGCGCAATTTAACTGCGTACAAATTGTTGCGTAATCGCTGCAGTCGTATGTGTAGAGATGCTAAAAGACACTACTTTCACAAATCTCTCGACAACCGCAACTCTTCTGATGTCTGGAGGTTTTTAAAATCTGTCGGCATTGGCAAGTCTCCAGTTGTTTCTGGCCTGTGTGCTCTTAACAAAGATTTTTCACTCCCTCCTGTTACGTTGGATCCGCACGTCTAGTCGGCTACTTTAAATAAACTTTCCCGTTTGCCTTTGAATTTAGGTCAGTGAGTGAGATAGAGGTAAAAAAAACCATTTCTGCTATCTCCTCCTCTGCTGTTAGTAATGACGACCTTTGCTTAAGAATGATTTCTCCTATCCTTCCCGCATTACTTCCGGTTTTGATTCATATTTTTAAGTACTCTTTGTTTTCTTGTACTGTCCTGAGGTCTGGAAACAAGCCCATATCATCCCCTTGCCCAAAATCTCTAATCCGGTTGAACCAGCCGATTTCGGACCCATTTCCATCCTCCCTTATCTCTCTAAAGTTCTTGAGCACATTATCCATCAGCAACTCACGGCCTTCATTTCTAGGATTGGCCCTCTTAGTACTTTCCAATCTGGTTTTCGTCCTGGCCATAGCACTGTAACGGCTCTTTTAAAGGTTACTGACGATATTCGCTGGGCTATGGACCACAAGTCGCTTACCTTACTTGTACAAAATCTCTAAATTTCTCCTCTTCCTCTATTGGTTGGTTTGACTCCTATCTTAAAGGCCGCTCGCAGCGTGTTGATGAGTCTTCCTCTGATTGGTGATCTCGGCTTTTTTCTCTATTTTCATTAACTCTGTCACCAGAGTTTCTTCCTTCTTCTATCTCTATGCAGACAACCTGCAGCTTTACCATCATTTCTTAAGGGAAGATGCGGAAGCCACCGTGTCTGCCATGAACAAGGATCTGGATTTGATTAGTGAGTGGTCGCGGATTCTGTTCCTTTCTACTTATTTTTTAATATTTAGTGTGTACATAAATTGTTAAATAAATAAACAATGGCAAAATTACTGACTAACAAATGATGGGTTACGTTACGTAGCCTCATTAAATTGAAATACTTGATAACAGTGACGACTGGGCTGCCTCATCACAGCAAAGCTCCTCGCGTCACCCTGGTTCACAAGCAGTTTGCTCTCGGCACCGCAATGGACATGATGCATCTTCCGAAGAACTACAAGCTGTATGTCGTTTTTATCTAAACCTTGTTTCATCACAATTTGAAGATGGAAGTATGTGCTGGAAAGTTCCTCTTTTGAAAAGGGCGGTGAGGAAGAGCGGAATTTATAGTTGTCCCAAGTTTCTAAACCATTATTTTTTTGTACAGACTGTATTCCTTGTTTTCTCACAGAAAAAGGTTTTAGAAGTATACATTTGGGTCGAGCGGGTATTGAAATTGTGTGTGGGAAAGCGTAATATTTTTCCGCGAGTAAGCTGTTCAGTTTGATGGTCTGTTCATATCCTCAAATATCCACTACACCCCCCTACCCCCCTTCTAGTTTTCATTTCGAGACATACCAAATGATGGATGACACTTCATTACCTAAAAATGTTTTGTTTAACTTAGTTCTCAAAATGAACTTTATGTTTCAGAGGTAACATTGTATTTGGTGATTATGAACGCGACGAGGAGGAGTGTGGTTTAACGCACCAAAAACTTAAGCATGGCTTACAATGCTCGCGCGCATATATAGAAATACCAGCGCTCGACATAACACCTCATCCAGAATTCACAAGGTACTGTTTCCTATTGAACGTACCACATCGAATGATCGAAATTAAAAAAAGGGTTTCCTTCCTATTTGGTCATCATACAAGCTTATTTTTTGTTAACGGCTTAAACATCATAAGAGGTCATTGTAGGTCATTATCTTTGAGAACAACTTTTACGACGGGATGGAGCCCGAGATCGCGTAAAAATCCGCTGTTTCACTAAATGGCGCTCACAAAAATCATCAATAAGTAGGAAAGCTCATTTTCTTAATAAGGTGAAAAAAAACTATGCTTGTATAGGTAGGTACCTACGTAAAAGGTCATCATTCTATTTTATTGATTGTATTTTGATTTTCCAAACATACCTATCTATACACCGATATACTCACTGGTCGTCTTTCTGAATGTGTCCCTAGACCTAACTAGTACTTATAACTACGACGCACTTGTATGATGCCCAGCCTCCAACATGCTCATAATGGCGGAAAATGTTAATAAACATTTATTTCAGATTCGGAGTCGGCAACAGTTTAGCACTCGTTAAACTAATTCGACCGCTGAAGTCAAGTAAGTACCTACTTAGCTTCTTGTATTTTGTTCGTTTTATTTACAGTGTCTTTTTTCAAGAGTCTAGAATCATCGCGTTATTAAAAGAAAAAAACCGGCCAAGAGCGTGTCGGGCCACGCTCAGTGTAGGGTTCCGTAGTTTCCCGTCCGTCACAATAAGTGTTCCCACTTATGAGTTTAAAGGTGGGTATCCATTATGTTCGCGCTCCAGCAGCGCTCCGCGCTTCTGCAACTGCTCCCGGTAGTGGGTACGTGCGCGAACACGGAGCGTGCAACATTGCACGCTCCGCGGCAGGCGCTCCGACTCGTGACGGTTTTTAGCGCGAACACAAAGGGGAGCGAAGTGTGTCAAAGGGGAGCGCATGTAGAAGTGCGCGCGACGTATCCATTGGAGCAGTTGCAGGATGCTGGAGCGCGAACATTGTGGTAACCCAACTTAAAAAAGGCTATTTGTTACGGAACTCTAATAATTACGGGACACTAAAAACGGGCCCACAAAGGACGGTGATAACTAAAATAATTACGGGACACTAAAAACGGGCCCACAAAGGACGGTGATAACTAAAATAAAATATGTAAACGAAGTTAAAAAAAATGCTTGCATATACGAATATACATTCAGTCAAAGAAGTATCGGGAATGGATGATTTGTTTATGGTTCCAAATTCAAATTTTTGTTTTTTTGTAGTTGTTAGATTGGCACAACTGTTTTCCATTTTGGCGCGGAGTTTGAGTTGCATCTGTTATTTATATTAAATACAGTGCTGGTTTTAGTAATATCATATATAGTGTTTATTGCGAATTTCATAATGGGCAAAAATATCGAACAAAGAGTTTGTCTTAAATTTTGCATCGCCAATGGAATTTCGTGTTCGGAGTCACTGAAAATGTTACAGAAGGCTTACGGTGAATCGACTTTATCAAAAACTCGTGCTTATGAGTGGTTCAAAGCGTTCAAAAGCGGTCGAGATGTGATGGAAGATTTGCCTCGCTCTGGTAGGCCGTCAACGTCTGCAACTGAAGTTAACATCGCAAAAGTGAAGAAAATAGTGACTGAAAATCCCCTCAACTCTGAGAGAGATAGCCGCCGAACTTTCTGTATCTCACGAGTCGATCCGTACCATTTTAACTAATCATTTGGGTATGAAACATGTTGCTGCTCGGCTAGTCCCAAAAGATCTGAATTTTCTCCAAAAACTCAATCGCATGAAAGTCGCTGAGGACATGCTAGAACGAGTCAGTTCGGACCCAACATTCATGAAACGCATTGTTACTGGTGACGAGACGTGGGTTTACGAGTTTGACATGCAAACTAGTCAACAAGCTTCGGAGTGGCGCCTTCCAACTGAACCGAAACCGAAAAAACCACGCCAAAGTCGATCAAAAGTCAAAGTCATGTTGACTGTTTTCTTTGACTATCGCGGTGTTGTGCACTCTGAATTCTTACCGGAAGGTCTAACGGTAAATAAAGAATATTATTTGAGCGTTATGCGGCGTTTAAGAGAGCAAATTCGACGAAAAAGGCCAGATTTGTGGAAAGAAAATTCTTGGATTTTGCACCACGACAATGTGCCTTCGCACAAGGCTATCATTGTGAACGAATTTTTGACCAAACACTCAACAAATACCATCCAGCAACCACCATATTCACCAGATATGGCTCCTGCTGACTTTTTTCTTTTTCCTAAACTCAAATTACCACTTCGTGGCACCCGTTTTCAATCGATAAAAGACATAAAGGAGAATTCGCGGCGAGAACTGAACTCAATTCCGGAAGCAGCGTTTAAAAATGTTTTGATGAATGGATTATTCGTTGGCGCAAGTGTATCGTTTCTAAAGGAGCATACTTTGAAGGTGATAAAATAAATTTGGATGAATAACAGACATTTTGTGTATTATTGATCTATTCCCGGTACTTTCTTGACAGAGTAGTACTACAAACTTAGTCCAGAAATTATTTTGTACAACTTTTTGTCTTTTTTGTACAAAAACTGTTGTTTCCATCAAGTTCAAAATGATTTTCCTAGAAAGTCCTTATAAAGTTCTACTTTTCAGATTTTTTTCATATTTTCTAAACATATGGTTCAAAAGTTAGAGGGGGGGCACACATTGTTTTTTACTTTTGGAGCGATTATTTCCGAAATTATTGACATTATCAAAAAATGATTTTAGGAAACCCCTATTCATTTTTAAATACTTTTCCAACAATATATCACACGTTAGGGTTGAAATTAAAAAAAAAACACTTCCCACTTTACATATAGGGGGGCTACCCTAATAAATCATTTTTTACCACTTTGTCGGCGTGATTGATATACATACTGGTACCAAATTTCAGCTTTCTAGTGCTAACGGTCACAGGGATTAAGCGAGGACGGACAGACGGACGGACGGACGGACAGACATGGCGAAACTATAAGGGTTCCTAGTTGACTACGGAACCCTAAAAATGACTTTGCACTACATTTTGACTGTGTGGATTTGATAAAATAACGGTTTTTTTTTTAATAACCTTTGCACGGTTTCTATTCTAGATGTCCAGAATCATAGATACTGAGTGCATGGTCACAGTTCACGCGGCAATGTCTGTATCTAGGGTCAAATTAAATTTACTAGTGAAACTCTGCAAACGTGATGGGTATCGGGATATTAAAAACATTCAATGCAACTTTATATTTAAGTTTCTTGCGATTTTTACTTAAGGGGCTCCCCCATGCACACTAGCGCCACTTTAGTAAAAAAATCAGAACTCGTTAAATACACAATTAATATAAAATCTGATTGACAAAGTCAATGCTTTAGAGTTCTAGATTATTGACGTCTATTTAATTCATTAAAATATACTTCACTGTAGTTACAGTTAGAAAAATTGCTAAAAACGGCCGTTTTTTTTCAATTTTGTATCTGTAACGACAGCGAGCTATGTTTTAATGAGTTAAGCAGACGTAAATAATTTAGAAGACCAAAATATTGATTTTGTCAATCAGATTTTATATTAATTGTGTATTTTACGAGTTCTGATTTTTTTACTAAAGTGGCGCTAGTGTGCACGGGGGAGCCCCTTAATGTTGTGTGCAGTTTTGGCATGTGTGAAATAAACCTTTTTTCTCTCTTTCTCTAAAGGGCTTACCTAGTGTACCTACAGACTGTGTATAGTTATTTCGTTTTTTTTTTTTTTTTATTGGTTCACCAACAACTAAAAGTAACATGCAAAAATGTAAATGCAACAGTGCAACAATCACTAATAGGTAAACTCCGCATGCATAAAGAAGTTGTACAATTTAAAATATTAATTAAAAAAAAAAATACTAATCTAAATAATTAATATGACAACATTAAGGAACTTATTATACCTACTTAAATATATTCTCTCTTACTTTTCGGTTTCAGACTACATGATCCCGATATGTATACCAACATTAACCGAACGCACTAGGATGAAGAAAGTTAGAGCCGTGTACTTGGTTGACTATATTAGCAGTATGTTTTTAAAGGTTTTATTTACTAATAAATTATTTTATATACAACTAAATAACATATTGCCAAACAACACAAAAGTTATAAGCATTTAAACTTTTGTTTCTATCTCTTTCTAGATAAACGGAATTTAGTATGGATTTTGTACGTCGATGCAGCGAATGACATCATTCGCTATATCGGATCTCTGTCTAATCAGCAGTTTCAAATGCTTATATCTTAGTATTTTATCTTACGCTTTATTTAGAGTGATAAAAAAAACATGCATATACCCTATTTCCGAAAAAAAAAACCGCATCCCCAAACGTAATTGTTATTTATTATGTAGTGGCTACTTAACGTTTCAGCAGGAACAGCAAAAAAAACTATTTTCTTACTAACTTATTTTCTATATATTTTTACAGCTGTGCCAAGAGATTTCGATTCGGAACGATTAGCCAAAAAGACATTAAAATTGTTTACCCATAGAGAATGTAAACAACATCGAATGAAAGGGGTAATGTTGAAATTCACGTTACTTAATCAAATCCTTACTAAGTATAAGTAGTTAGAGGAAGATAACTCCAAAGAAAATTGGAAATGTATTTTTAGTCACCAAAGTTTATATTTGTCATCAATTTGTATCATCTAATTAATAGATCTATCGCCACGAAATATTTTCATTCTCAGATAAATAAAAAGTAACGCCAGGTATGAATTACCAAATTAATGTCATCATACATCATAATAACTAAAAAAAATAAAAGTAAAAAGAACTTTTTTAAAAACAAGCTTTTATTCAAACGCGCTGAAAAGAATAAACTTTCCTTTGAAACTTTTACTATCAAAATCAATCAAAATCAAAATCGAAGCATTTATTTCAAGTAGGCCAGTTACAGGCACTTTTGAATTGTCGAAACAAAGATGAAAATTAAATGTAGCTACAGTCCCAGTCACAAGACATATGTATAAACTGTAAAAGTACTGTAGTTGTAATTCCCTAGCGTAGATCTCTATGGAGAAGAACGGGCAAGAAACTCCATGGACACTCTGTTAAATCAAAATATTGTTACAAAATCTTGGTTACATCATTCATGTTGAGATGGTATATTACGTGAGAACAATGTTGCAAGATGTTCACGTTAAAAGTGTCCATAGTAAAAACAAAAAATACAATTTAAAAATAAATATTCAAAATAAGCCATGGCAACTAAGAGATGACCAGTCACAACTGACAGCGTCCGTTCACGAACATGACGCATGGATCAGCACCATTCAACTCAACCATTTTGAAGGGAACTGAATGATCCGACACGCGCCACCATCAGCGAGACATTAGAGTGAGCGTGACATACTCTCAACCGCCAGGGCAAATTCAAGTCCAGAAAAGACGTAGGATTTCAGTGAATGATAGCTTTCTAGTACATAGTACTCACACAATATGGGCTATGCGATTATATAATACTAGAGATTGATTTTATACAATGCAAAGACAGTTGTACAATCTTCAGCAGCTCCAACAATTCTATTTAATGCTATAAATTTATGCGCCCCTGTCCATGTGGAGCAGGACCAGCATTGAGCCACGCATTTTTATCAGCGATATAATCGCCCAACTTGTAATAAGCTTGCTTACATAGTGTGCGTGTGACGCATGTTTTAAATTTCGTCTCATTCAGTTCAAGAATACTTTGTGGAATTTTATTATAGCATCTCAAACAGTACCCCATGAAAGATGAGTCCACTTTAGCGAGTCCGAAGCCTGGCTGAACTAGTTGGTCCCTATTTCTAGTACTGTAATTATGTCTGTCACCTCTTTTACCAAAAAGATGCAGATTTTTCTGACGTACATTATGTTTTCGTAGTTGTACTGACAATGCACCGTCATGATGCCAATATCCTTAAACAGTTCCCTTAGAGAATCGCGCCTACGAAGATTATATATGGCTCTGATGGCTCTTTTTTGCAGAATAAATATAGACTCAATATCTGCAGCCAGTCCCCATAGCAAAATGCCATAAGACATTATACTATGAAAGTAACTAAAATAGACCAGTCCAGCGGTATCTACATCAGTAAATTGACGAATTTTTCTAATAGCATATGCTGCTGAACTTAGACGCGCCGCAAGGGATGTTGAATGATAACCCCATTGTAGCCTTGAATCAAGCGTAATCCCCAGGAAAACCGTTTTATCTACGAATTCAAGTTTCTCTGTATTTAATATTATTTCACAATCACTACGTTTAACATTGGGTAAAGCAAATCTTATGCATTTAGTTTTTTTTTCATTTAATACTAAATTGTTTGCGGTGAACCAAGTATGGACCTGAAGTAGGGCATTATTCACGTCATGTAGATTTTGGGCCCGTCTATTTATCTTAAAAATAAGGGAAGTGTCATCAGCAAACAACACCATATTTTGAGGTTGGTTTTTCAATAAATAGGGTAGATTATTTATATACACGAGAAAGAGGAAAGGACCCAATATTGAGCCTTGCGGAACCCCCATTTTTACTTTTAAACCCTGTGAATTAACACCATTTATTTGAACACGTTGTTGTCTATCACTCAAATATGATTTTACCAAACTAAGTGCAAGTTGACCTAATCCGTAATGCTCAAGTTTCAAAAGTAATGTGTCGTGATTTACGCAATCAAATGCTTTGGAAAGGTCACAAAATATTCCTATGGCGTCTTGAGACTCTTCCCACGCAGTAAACATGTGCTTTAATAAGGTTACACCGGCGTCAGTCGTACAACGTCCCTTGGTGAAACCATACTGTTGATCGTGTAAAATTTTGTTGGTGTTAAAATGATTGAGCATTTGATTAAGCATTACCTTTTCAAAAAACTTGCTAAAAACTGGCAACACGGATACAGGTCTATAATTATTAGTATCTTTACTGTCCCCGGATTTGAAAAGAGGTATGACTTTACTGTATTTCATTAGATCAGGGAAAACTCCTTGGTCTATTTGCCGGAAAGCTTTTATAACTATCATAGGGTTTATGTGTTTATATTTAAATTCAACCGTGCAGCTAGATACATTCGCCTTTAATAAACCAATTGAGACTTCAGGTGAGGAATTAAGAGCTTCCGTCGTTTTTAATGGTATATCGGTAAAGAAATGTACAAATTCTTGAGCTACTTCCAGATTAGAACTTTTAGGATCACATGCTGAATCTAATGTGTAGCTAGTGTTACGTATTTTCTTCCTGTTAGTCTCATTATTTATGATTTTCCAGACTGTCTTTATTTTGTTTTCTGCTGTTTTGATTTTGTTGCAAATGTGCAGGGCTTTAGCAACAGCTTGCATGTATTTCTAAAAATTTTTGAGTACTTAGCAACATACCGGTTAAAAGTTTCGGTGTTTATATAAGGCTTAAGGCCATAAAGCTCAAATAGTCTTTCCCTACTTTTTCTGATACCTCTAGTTGCCCAATCACTAAATATGAATTTAGGGCTAATACTTTTTGTCTTCTTTTCAAAAGCTTTGTTGAATTCCGTGTGAACTATTGAAAAGAAACGATCATACAATTGATTTATATTAATATCGTCATGGCTCATAACACCTAACTTGTTCTGTAGGGAAATATTATACTTATTTAATTTGCTAGAACTTATAGGTCTAAATTTGACCTAAATTTGTCTAATTTTGTCACCTAAAAGTTACAGTTTGTCCGCTATGGTCAGACGGCAGACAATTTACTATGGCTTTATCTAAGTAATCACAATCTCAGAAAACATTATCTATACAAGTGGCAGAAGATGGAGTGACTCTAGTCGGTTTTATAAAAGTGTTGGTCAAGTCAAATGACTTAAAAAGATTTAATAACCGACTGCTATTTGAACTTTCTTCTAAAATATTGATATTGAAATCACCACAAATAATTGTAGATTTATTACTGGCTGCAAGTTTTGCCAGAACATCTTCCATTATTGATTCAAATAAGGAAAAGTTTTGATAGTTTGGGGGTCTGTACACACACAAAATTTCATGCTTATCTAGCGCAACACAGGACAGTTCCACGCAATGTTCAACCGAGAGACGTACTATGTCATTTCGTTGCTTATATTTAAAACCATTTTTAATTAATATTAGGGAACCTCCACGAAGCATAGTTTTACAGTTAAAGCAGCTACCCACCATATAGTTTTCATAATTAATAAGCATTTGGTAATCCTTTAGCCAATGTTTAGTAAAACAAATAATGTCAAACTTACTATTCTCTAAAAACAATTCAATTTCTAATAATTTGGAAGAAATGCCTTGGATATTTTGGTAGAATAATTTTAAGGTGTTCTGCTGAGGCCCTTTTTTAGTAACTATCTGATTGCAAGAAGATACCTTGCTGTTGGAAGGATTAACCATATTGTTAATGGTACCTTCTGTTGTCTCACTTTCTAGTTTAAATTAATAATAATATTTGGAGTAAGGCCGGAGACTTCCGTGCCATCCTCAGACAACAAGACCCTATCACTAATAGAGCTTAATTGAGGATTTTCCACGGTGACGCATGGATCCTCCTCAGAATGTTTGTATACATGTATAGCACTAATGCTATCTTCATTTAAAGTCACCTGTACACTAGTATTATTACTAATAGTCGCAGTGTTAATAATATAACTAAACTTAGACATACTATTTATGTCTGTGTGAATATTATAAGCTAATAGCCGAGCTATTTTGTGTCTACAACTAATAGGTAGATACACTTTACCCCGAGTCGATCTAAGTTTATCAACAAAAGTGTTGATATCAAGATATATAAGTTTGTCACTATAATGACCTGCTAAAAAATATAAATGTTTATTTAACATGTGAATAAAATTGTTTTTTCTGTTACATAAACTTTCAAAATATGGAAAAGAACACAATATTATTTTATTACACTTTAACTTCAACAACTCTGAAACACAGTCAGTGATGTCTTCCTTTTTAACAGTGATGTCTTCCTTTTTAATCTTTGAACTATTACCAACACATATTATAATGGTGGTACTAGGATCACAAACAGTCTTTGTTACTGATGCCATAATCTGTTTGTAGGTTGACCCTGGCATACAATTGTTTTGGGTACAATAACTCAGGTTATTACTAATTAATTTACCTAGCCCCCTACCTATTTTGTCAGAGAACATAACTGAATGATTACAATCATGAATACTAGGAGAAACAAAATTACCAATCTCAGGCTGACTATCATACAACTCAGGCTGTACCACGTGTGAATAATCTGGTGTTATATTAGTTGTTTGTTGGTTCAATATGCTGTCCTGAGACAAATTCTCGGGGTTACAATTACTATTTAATAATTCATTATATAAAAGGTTTGTTTCTGAAACCTGATTACATGCTTTTTCTTTCTGTAACTTTATTATACAACTATTGACATGAATTAACTTATCTTCTAGGTCCCTAATTTTATATAAAGCCTCCTCATACAAGTTACTACAATTATGGAAACCATCCGTCACCACCTTCAGTTGATCAACTCTTAACGAGCAAAATAAATAGATTGTCGTCCTTTTCCTTTTTTTTATTTTGATATTTTGTCACCAGTACAGTTGTTATATTTTATTTCGTTCATTTATCAAATAATACTATTCGTTACAAATTTATTAAAACAGTAAGTTTGATAAAAAAAAGAGTTCAAAGTCGTGGAGTTAAATAGGCGGCAGTGGCCACGGAGCGTCTCATGTTGGTGAAACATTTGTGTTAGGTTAGGTTAGAACAGTGACCGGATGGAAATTAAGATCCTTGGGGGAGGCCTATGTCCAGCTGTGGACATGTTTTGGCTGAAACAAACATGACAATACTACCTAATTTGTTTTTGAAACTGAATGCATTTTATAAGTGACATTTTAATTTCATAAATGATCGTTTTCTGTAAATTTGATTATAATTATAGGACTAACCTATTTTAATAATTACAAACATAAATATGTTTGCTACTTGATATACCTGAATGAATATATGTTATTTTTTATGGAATTGTTCTAAAATTGATTGGCGACTACATTTTGGTGACAGATTTACTATTTTACGGACAAACCCTATTATTTAATAAATGAAAAACCAATTAAAGTGGCGACAACTTACTATATCATACAAAAACATGAGTTTAAAAATCGTTAATCCTTTTTTAAAGGTTTTTTGCTCTTATCTCTAAAGCCATTAGGAATATATCATTGCAATTACTGTGCATGATATGATTACTTACAATAAATTTTAAAATTCTATTATACCTGGAGAATATTAATATTATGCTGTGAAACGCATGGTCATATAACAGTAAAAACGACCCTATTGTTAATGTAGAAACTGGGCAGCGAAGGCGTCACCCACGTGTTGTGTACCTCTGGGTGTGGTGTCCGACCTGGGGCGCCCATCGTCAGCCACGCTATAAGCGGGTCTTACCAGCTGCTCGGAGTGGCCGCGGGCGGAGCACCCTGCCGCCGCCGGTCCATGCGACGCCGTCTCAACAACGAACCGCCCCTCTACATAGACGTGTTCCCCTACAACACGTGGATCGAGAATGTTGTCACGGCACACCAGCTACCTAAACAGTACCCGCAACATGTTATGCTGGTCGATGCTGGCTACAGTAAGTGTTGTTTTTCACAATGTTATACGGTAAACCGGATAAAATCTCGATGAGGCTGGCTGGCATATGAGCTTGGAAATGTGCACAAACAAAGAAAGGCTTTGACCCAGCAGTGGGTGAAGCCGAGCTATAGATCATGTTGATGAAATGTTAACAGGCGGTGGTCCTGATGGTAAGTGGCCACCGCTGGTTATTATCATCAGCCTATAATGTTCCCACTGCTGGGAGACGGCCTCCTTTCAATGAGACCACGCGGGCCCAGTGCGGATTGGTAGATGTCACATGTCTTCGAATTTTTGGTTCTAGGACATGCCGGTTTCCTTACGATGTTTTCCTTCACCGTTTTGAGAGCAGTGGTGATGAAATCAATTACACAAAGTAATGCGCCTGCCTGGGTTCGAACCCACGACTTACTGTTCGTAAGTCGGGGCCGCCACCACTGGGCCACCGCTGCTCTCGGCACTGGTATAAAGGGTGTAAATAGACCCCCAATGAAACCGAAAAGCACTTGTTCTCCCTGTCATCGAGATATTTTTTTTGTTCTAGACCGTACCTGAGAACCTTTTAGTTACGGAGATATTGGGGGTCAAAGTTCCAACTTTTTACAAGTTTTTTTTTAAATACATGTTTTCAATGTAAGATTTTCACTTTAAACACCTCCGCGATCAACGTACTGTTAAATTCATCATTACGACAATGTTTTGAGTACGTTACATTGAGTTTTACAGTAAAACGTGATTTTTCACCCCAAAAACAAAAGTAATTTGGTCCGTTTACAGACACCCTGAATACAATATGATTTCCTGGGACAGCATATTCTACGGAAAAAATACTGGATATTTTTTTATATGAATTGGTGCTGACTGGTTGAATGGTTCTTTTTCAGAGGTAGGCATTAACCAATTATATTTGAGGAAAAGGAAACCTCAGAAGCGTGGTTGGAACGCTCGTACTTTTATGACCGGAGACTTTTGCTTCAGGAATATAGTTATACAGCAGAGGAAGTCTAGTTTCTTCTATTCGGAAAGGTTTGAAGTGAATGCTAATCCTGCGGCTAAAGTTCACGTCGTCATGAAGGTACGTTTCTTTCTCTGTGTATACAGTTCTTTTCGTTAAAAATAAACGTCCGGTTAGACTGGAAGCCGACTCCAACACAGTTGGGGAAAGGCTAGGCGGATGATGATAATGAACAACTTATTACGACTTGCAGTGTTCACAAGATCACAGAGAATAACTTGATCAAATGAACTTGCTAGATCCTAAGATATCCTATTTATACCCACTTGGTTATTGGTGCAACTGTTTCCTGCTGCCTTTTTTGTTAATTAGAACAGCTACAGCCTGCCAGAGCTCGAAGGAAAATTTGACTCGCATTCCTGTCTGCCATATCACCAAAATTACCTGCTTATATCACGTTTATTGTTATAGATATCTGCGGGCTACGAATGCACAATAGTGTGTGCTCGCATGGTTTTGCCCAACCGTCTGGCACAGCCTCGCATAGACGGTGTCGGCGGCTACAACATAACTGTAACGTTCCAGACGGAATGGTTTCCACAAACATTCTTCTTCTCCGTGGGGCTTAATGGTAGAAATACTACGAGGAGAGATGCCGATAGATGGCTTCCCGAACGTAGGCCTGGATTCTGGTGAGGTGTTTCAAGCTATCGTAATACAATTTTGCCTTTAATTAAGTATTTCGTTTTATTTCACCTTATTACCTCTTAGAAAGGGTTATTGAAAAAACACAAAGAACCTTTTTCAGGTGGTTTCTTTACATCTGGTTATAGCATACCACACATTTCTGAAACACGCTGTATAAACATTGTTCACGATCAAGTTTCCAATCGACATAAAAAGCTGGGTTTGTAATTATCCTAAAGTTGCGAAACTGCTCATTATCCTAATGAGCAGTTCGCGAATATTAATTACGAGATGCAAATATCACCACTGTAATGTCTGTAATCTATGTAGTAGGTAAGAGCTGACTGTACATTTTACGAAAAATTAAGGAAATATGTACTGCAAAATTGACTTAACAAAATAATAATAATACGGTGTGAATGGAATATGGTCAGTACAGCAGTCATTGTGGCGGTAGTCGTGTCGGCCAATGGTTTAACAGCCTCGACCAACATCTGAGAAGGCTCTCGCTTAGCAGCTGGACTTGATTCAGAAAGCAGTACTTCTGGACACGGTAGTATTATTAGGAGGTTCCTCTCTCAAGAGCCCTGACCACCGGCAGACCGACCCTGTTACCAGCGCTGTTGGGCTAGTATTTTATACTATTTTTTAGTTTAAGGAACTTATTCATTTGTATTGCCGAGTTTCCATATAGCATTATGTGGGCGTATCTCTAGCAGCAGATTACTTCATGTTGCCATCGCCCTAAATTGCTGGATGTAATCGTGACGTCATAATTGACGAGAATTACCAGGGTTGAGCAATATTAGTTGCCCGTGTAAACGCACCTTTACATTCTATACGTACTTACTTAAAACCTGTTACTACCTCTTACTACTGTAGCAAAATTTATTGATGGAAAATGGCTACGGCGTAATAATGGTAAATCGCAAAGAATTGTGCTGATGAGTGACAGAAAAGAAAGAAAGATAAAATATGTATTTGCCGCAGGCACATGACGTGCATGCAAACTTAGATAAAATAAACAGAAAACATACAACGCATAACAGACATGCACGCATGAGTGGATGCATCGGAACAAGGGGCATGGGGGTAAATTTCTGATATTGAAGAACTGGACCATCACAGTACAAAAAAACAGGCCACGAGTGTGCCGGCCAAGACACTGAAGGGTTCCGTAGTCGGGATGAATAATTAAATAAATCCCAAGAACAAACTATACATTGTAGTAAAAAAAAACAAATAATTTGCATGCTCACTACAAATATACTTAGTTTAATTATTATGAAAACATCAGTATGTACCAATTATCCATGTTTGCATAATCAATCTTGAAATGTTCGACGTTCGCGTTCAAAGTCGGGCAGAAGTTGCGCATAAAGTTTGTTTTTAAGTAGATGTACAATGTGTTTTGGAACAATACGTGACATAGGATGGTTTCCTCCAACGGGGTCAGAAGAAAAGAAATTTCTGACCATTGTGAAAAACATTTTCGTCATTCTCATTAGTCCCATCGAAGCAGCATCCGAGTATTGATCTAAAAAAAAAGAGTCAATTTATTTAAGCATGTCAATGTTTTATTGTAATGATTCGCCCTTGATCTACACGAGTGCGATTTACTTATTTTGCGACATGCCAAAAGCCTTATGCCAACCCCCAACATAACCACCTCCTTAAGTCGTTTGGCGACTACATAAGTCGCCAAACGACTTATGGGGGTGGTACCTGCTAACGAGAGGTTTTCTCCATGTTACTCCTCTTTGATGAGTGAATATAAATGTGTAAAAAAATATTTGTTGCTTATTAGACTCTAAACTTTAATTGGTACGATTGAAATAATTCTATTTTTATTATTTTTATTTTACATGAAAAAAAATATTCAAAGTGAAGCATTTTTTTCTTTGAAATTTCGTAACTACTCATAAACGGCATTACATTTTAGTTTTTTTTTTCACACAAATATTTGTCACTTTTTTCTTCACAAAGTGTACAATTGGCATTTTGATCTAATGATTTATTAGGCTACAATTAAATAAAAACCACTCATTTCGCACTATTCGGCCCGCGTGACTGACGTAACAACCACTTTGTAGTGCAAGCTGATTAGAACTTTATTCTAACAATATTTCAAACGAAGTTTGAACCACCACAAATAGAGTTGCTAATTAGGCAGATATCCCAGCCTTAACACGCTACTCAACTAATGCGACCACAAATCACCTTAATACACAGAAAACCATCATCATCATAAGTCATAAGTAGTAGTAGTAGTAGTTCATTTGTTTAACATAGGTACAATAATAATGGTAGGTATATCAAGGCAATAAAGAGTGCGCTATGTTATGCCAGAGAGCATACAAATGTTTGTAAAAAAAAAAACAAAAATAATCTCTCAAAGTCCAAGTAATAAAATAGAATAAAATAAACCTGGACATCAAAAAGAAAACAATTATAAAGAATTGCGTACTAAAAATTAATTACTATCAATAGAAATCAATGTCAATAGAAAAATAAAAAAATCTAAATAATATAAAAATAAAAATGGCAATAAAATTTCAATACATTTACGTCATGTCAAGACATATACTGAAAACAAATAATTACACAATGTCAATATACAATACTAATGTCAATATACGATACCGATATCAATATACAATACTCATCATCTCTCTCTCATACTCTAATCATCTGCCTAGCCCAACTATCGCCTTCCAGTACTGGGTCACCTTCCAGTCTAACCGGATGCAGCTGAATACCAGTATTTTACATGGAGCGACTGCCTATCTGACCTCCACAACCCAGTTATTACTGGGTAATACGATACCATCACTTGGTAAGACATAGAGAACCGGTGATTATGAATAATTTCCAATTAATATCATTATTATTTTGTTTAGTCATTTACATTATTATTATTATTAGGTTTTAATGACCAGATTTTGATTTATGAAAGGTTTTTGTGTCGACAAAAGGTATAAAAGCTTCAGACTTCAGAGACCAACGAAACGAGCTCGAAAATGTAGCACCCCGCCTCGGATAGGGTTCTGGTCGATTTTCTTTTCAACATTAAAATAAATGATACCTACTTTTTTCCAATTTCGCATTAGAGTTGGAATGATAAAGAAAACTAAACTGTAAGAACGAGCAAAGCGACCTACAAAATTTTAGCATCGCGGATAGGTTAGATTTTATTTTTACTCTGGGTACAGATATTAAGGGAGGGCCAAGAAGAATATGCTTGCATCTCTGTCTATCTGAGAATTGTGACCAAACGCGCGCGACTGGAACGAGCGTTATGAGCGGTGCCACGGCTGCGGTTGGCGAGCGGAGCGCTACATCCAAGTTGAATGCTTATGTTCAAGTCGCAGTCGATTTGTAGTCGTTCACAATCATTCGTCCACAACATTTATCGTGTGTCTGTAGTAAAATACTGACTGTAAATATGGTGGTTAAAGTTCGAAATTAACAATGTTCACAGAATAGATTTTAGGTTTACCGGAAAATCTTAGGATTTGCTGTAGTTCGGGCTATTCCAGTAACACATACATTTCTAAACAAAGCTTAAGTAAAGAAGTTCTGAGAGCCTAGTGGGAGTTTTCTTACTGAAAACATCAACTTAAGGGGCTCCCCCATGCACACTAGCGCCACTTTAGTAAAAAAAACAGAACTCGTTAAATACACAATTAATATAAAATCTGATTGACAAAATTAATGCTTTAGAGTTCTAGATTATTGACGTCTATTTAATTCATTAAAATATACTTCACTGTAGTTACAGTTAGAAAAATTGCTAAAAACGACCGTTTTTTTCCATTTTGTATCTGTAACGACAGCGAGCTATGTTTCAATGAGTTAAGCAGACGTAAATAATTTAGAAGACCAAAAGATTGATTTTATCAATCAAATTTTATATTAATTGTGTATTTAACGAGTTCTGATTTTTTTACTAAAGTGGCGCTAGTGTGCATGGGGGAGCCCCTTAACTGAATCGCATTAACTTAGAGTGTGTGTTTCCCATCTTGTCACCAGATGGCGCTAATTCAGTGTCAGTACAATTTGAAGTCTATACTAGTGCGATCAAAATGGTACATAAAAATACTCGCACTTGGCCTTCGTATATGAGTACGGATATAAGTTATCAATAAATACGAAAGAAACGAACTAGAAGGTCCTTCTACATTCCTTTTCACCCTGGTTTTTTCCGGTCCTCCATCGATGTTCCCTATTTCAGCAATTTGTAGTATGTATATGTGGTAGTTATAATAAGAATCCTAAAAAACAAAGACAAATGTATAAAATCAGTGGCTTTATGGCAGGAGGAAGTTCGTTCACCTGGTTAATAATCAATAATTATGGTTTTATGGTCGACTTCTTAAAATATTACTCGAAACTGTGTGTACAGTCCACCGAACACTGCAACGTAGATGTGTACGCACGACGACCAATCAAGCTATACAAAACCAGTTTATGCGGATCTCTGATTGTGCGGGAAATCTATACAAAGCGAGGCCATGTTATACTGGACGTTCTTGATGTGACACCGTGTGTACGTTAGCTGCCAACCACGCATTTGTGCATAGCAGTGATTCCCAAAGTGGTCCAGGTGGACCCCAAGGGTCCACAGGAAACCAGTCGGAGGTATGCGTTGGCGTGAAAAAAAAAGTGGGGGTTCACAAGTTGGAAGTGGGGGTCCACCAAAATTTATCTGAATTCGATACTAAAGAACAAAAATTTAGGCTTTGCTTTATCTATCAATGTGGGCAGATAATAAGCTACTCGAAAATTAAAAAAAAAAAAAACAAATAAATATCCGATAATATAATTATATAATAGGCTGGGATCGAAATCGAAGTCACGAGATTGTAACCTAGCACTGTGCCCGAGACCAGCTGGCTTGTTGTAAACCGTGGCGAATCTGTAGACATAATGCTGCTTTAACAGGTCGGTAACGTTTGGGATTGTTTGGGCCGGGTTGACAACTTGACAGTTGGCGACGCGTCGCCACGGCATTCGTCGCCACACCATTTTTTTGTTTTCCCCGCGCCTATAGATATTTCACATCAATAAGTGGAAGAATCAAACCTGTGGAACATCTGCGACTACCAGAATTTCTGAAGGCGCAGCAAGTGTAAAAGAACACACACTTAAAAGAAATAAAATTACGTATAACAAAGGGTTGATACTTATGAATAACGACATTTTAATTAGCAGGTATTGATTTGGTACACTAAGTTTTCTAATAAATTAAATTAGATGTCGTTTACTCTGCACGTCCCAACAAAAAGTAGCTGCAATAACACCGCAACTGTATTATTTGTGTTTTCAAAACAATGATTAAAACAATTGCTTTATCGACAATAAAAAAAACTCTAAGGCTACGTTCACACCAACGCGTATAGTCTGCCGCCGACAGTGAGTATCCAGCATTGAGCTATTATTACGTATAGAGAAGATAACGCGAACAAAATCTGTGCTCCGTTCAACTGCGGTCGGCCGGCTGCAGTTCACTCAGTCGCTTGCTCGGCACAGCATCTATATGAAAGCAAATCCCCCTCTTATATAATCAATATTAAACTCTGAAGCTAATTCTGTTTCACCTTCAGCAAAATCAAAAGGTGTACGATAAGTTTCATATACGGGGTTAGCCGCCTTCCACGCGCCCCGCACTGCCGTGCTTGTTGCACAGATTTTGTTCGCGTTGTCTTCTCTATACGGAGTAGTAATAGCCAATGGTAGTACAACATGGACAAAAGACTTACTTCAGCCGCCGACTGATTTGCTTTTGTTTTTCAAACATTTGCGAAGCCGGCGGCCGACTATACGTTTGGTTTGAACACGGCCTAAGTATTAAATCTAGCAGACTCACGACAATAGGAACAAAAACGAAACCCGCCAAGTGCGTGTCGGGCCACAGTGTAGGGTTCCGTAGTAGCCCGTTATCACAATATAGAAAGATTCTTTTTTTTTATTCTAGAAAAAGGGCTTTGTCGCGCATGCAATTATGCCACCCTGATTGTTTTTACAATTTTTAACAAATATTGAATGAACAACAACTAAATCTTAGTATAGCTAGTCTGTACAGTACTTTAACTGTGTCAGAAAGTGGAGCAGCCAGAACACCGTTGCAGTAACTTAATTCTCTAAGCCTAGAATCTAATCTGTATCTAAATTTTTCGTTGCGGACACACTCTGTCAATATGTGATAAACATCATCAACGGAATTACTGCAAACATCACACTTATCTGTGGTTGATTTTGCCATAAGGTCATCATGTATGCCTACCCTTTTCCCAACTATGTTGGGGTCGGCTTCTAGTCTAACCGGATGCAGCTGAAATACCAGTATTTTACATGGAGCGACTGCCTATCTGACCTCCACAACCCAGTTAGTACCAGTTGGGTAATACGTTATCCCTTGGTAAGACTGGTTGTCAGACTTTTTGGGCCACTGACTACCTGTAACGACTGTCAAAGATCTACAAATGACAGCCGTGTCCAACAGCTTAACGTGCTTTCCGAGGCACGGAGGAAACTCGGTATGTAACCCATCCACAGACCAACCTAGGCAAGCACAGCTTAACCTAAAGATCGACCCGAGCGGCTGTTATTATTTAGCCACGAGGTCCTCTAATGTTTATTTAGAATAATAATATTCTTAGAACAAATTTGGATTACGAAGCTTTTCAAAGGGTATAATTTTCACTTGGGTCAAATAATCTATAAACAAATACAAAATCGCGGATTGCCAAGTAAAAATGACACCGCTTGATTACAATGTTAACAAAATATTTTTTTAAGCTTGCTTGTTAGCAAGCAAGCATGCAGCAACCAAGCAAGCATACGGCATGCAGCATGCAACATGCAGCATGCAACATTCAAGCAATCATGCAGCATGCAAGCAATCATGCAACATGCAGCAGGCATAGTTTCTGTCACGGCTCCGGCGGTCCCACGCGAGTTTATCGTCGCAGATGTGCTCCTCAACTCGCTGGCCACCTCGCCCCTCCGCACCTACGCGATTTTAAATTACACTCTAGGGGTAGGGTAGACAAGACTGCGTAGAGTCGGATTTACAGCGATTCGTTTCTGTCACTAAAACCTAATTTTTAGCAAATTTTTAAGACCTGCAATTTTATCGTTAATGAACATTCGGAATAATACACATTATATAACACAATACTTATGACATATGAGTTTAGGTCATGTAAAATTAGGAGATTCAATTATTATATTATATTATTGTACTCGATATTATGACAGAATACTTTTAGAACTAAAGATAATTATATTGATTTCGGGATTTTGAACATTATGGTAACTGAAGTTTATAGCACACGTGTTATGGATAATGGTTTTCGGACAAAAGATTTTAGGAGAAGTATGGGAGTACCGTGTTTCCGGCTTAAGCGTCACGCCACGCCCTGGCACGTGTGTTTCCGGCTTATTTGCTTAGTACAAATTGTGTTCACGTGGCTGTATAGCGATATATTAATATTATTATTTTATTTCAGAGAAATAAGTTACATTGTAAATTACAAAACATAAACATAAAAACATAAAATGTTAGTGTGTTAGTAACACAAAAATTTACCTACAAATAAGTTAGTAATTTTTAGTACCTATATCTAACTTATGCCTATGGCTGTCCCTACCCACTGAATCTGGAAAGGACAGTCAAAACGGGAAGCAATCACATTTAGAATGCTGTTGCTGCTGCTTCGTAGACGATGCAGCAAGGAGTTTGCTTTCTTGCGCATGATGGCTTGAAAACCATCCGTCCGCTTCAGCAAACATACCAGACGCGCTGCAGCGCCACGGCATCCCCAACAGCATCCTAAAAGCGTTATTATACTGTGTGCGCAGGGCGGCGTAGGTTCGCTGCGTATGTTTCACCCACAGGCCACTCGAGTAAAATGACTGGCAGTACGCCTTAAAAAGTGTTATTTGCACCTCGTTGGTGCAGCGTGCGAACCTGCGAGCGAGCATATTGCTTTTCACCGCCAAAGCCCTGCGCTCCCTCTCTATGTCCTCGTCATCCTTAAGGTCACCAGTTACTATGTGACCCAGATACTTAAACCTGTCCACTACTTTTAAGGCTGCACCGTTAAGAATGACAGGAGGAACATAAGCGGGATAGTATGTGCCTGCTCTAAATACTAGTAATTCACTCTTATTGGAGTTGTATTTAAGCCCGTGCGACATCGCAAATGCCTCACACTGAGACACCAAATTCCTTAATCCGCTGATTGAGGGGCTCAGCAACACCATGTCGTCTACATAGCTAATATTGTTAACACATTTGTCGTCAACGAAGCAGCCGACATGAGTGCTACTGAGTCACTCAATCAACTTATATAGATACAAATTAAATAATAATGGGGAGCTTGGTTAAGCTCCCCATTATTATTTAATTTGTATAAGGGGGGTTCCCCTTGTCTCACACCACATTTTAGTTTATAGTCGTCCGACATCCGGCCCTACTCACCTGATTTCTCTGATGTGAGTACCAGTACTTGAGAAGAGAGGTACATTCCACCGGCACACCCGCGCTTCCTAGCTTCTCCCATAGTACGTCATATGCTACGAAATCAAAAGCTTTTGATAGGTCCAGGAAACACGCGTATACCGGCGTCCTTCTCTCTGTGTAGTACTTGACAGTATGTTTCAGGCAGAGTTTGGCGCTCTCGGACATACTTAAAGTCCAGCATACTTAAAGTGTTCTATACTGAGACCGTCGTGACCAGGCGACTTGCCTCTGAGCATGTGTTTAATAGCTTTTGAAACGCTTTTAGCTGAGAAATACACACTTCGCTCAGCCACGACTGTCTCGGCAACAACACGCGGCGACGGGTTCAACGTCGACTGCACTGTGAAATGTTCCCTAAACAAGTTGGCAATCATTTTGTGATCATGAACGCCTTCAACGTTCACGGGAAGACTAGGCCTTACATTTAGTTTGTTGGCGTTTTTCCAGAACGATTTAAAATTTTTAGCTGAGTGGTTGGATGCAAGTAAGTCCATTTTTAATTGTTCTTGTCTGTCTTGGCACCATTTTAATTTAGCCATTTTTTTATTTTATATGCGTTTGCCTTTCGGCACAGATGATAAATAGAAAATTGGCAGCAAAGCTGAAAATTCGTCTTGATTTTTTATTTTCATACAAAGTAAATAAATATAAAATTTAATTATTAAAATGAGTTTATAAAAATATGTACAAGTATTAAAAAGGGTTACAGGGCGTCGAAAAATTCGTCTACATCGCTGTCAACAGGTAAAGTGCCCAGAAGGCTGGCAGCATTGCCACGTTGGATAGCAATGATGATTCTTTGACCAAAAAAAAAAATTTTTGGATACTGCAATATGGGTATCAAATTAAAGGGCTCATCATGAGGATTTCAAAATGGTATATTATCATGACCATATTTTAATTTTTTTAATGTTATGTATGAAATATGTTATTTATTAAATTAACAAGATACGCGCTAATGACTAGGTGAGTTTGTGAACTTTAAAGTAATTAATGTACACCAAAATAAATAAAATGCGAAATTTTCCATCTAACTTTAATTGAGTACACGTAGTGCGTTAAACACCTCCCTTAGCATTCACATCTCAGCCACATGCATTATATAAGTACCTTTCATTCACCTCTTTTGTGGCCCAACATTCTGATTCAATATTCAATTCCACTATCAGAGAGAATAACTTTTATTAGTGCTGAATATACTTTCGAAAATGTCCGACTTTTTTTCAGACCCGTAGTAACAGCTTTCAATACCGTTGCTACATTTGCCTATTTTAATTGTTTTGTTAGACTACGTACGGAGTCAAAAAATGGGTATAATAGGTGAACGGAGTAGAAGCAAATGGCATACATAGTTTTTTTTTTTTTTGGAAAAAAAAACGCAATATCATACGCGTATTGCATAAGATTTGAAATTCGATATTTTTTATTTTGTTTTTTCAAAATTTCTCTTTCTTTGTTCTAATACGAAAAGTTTACTTGAAATTTGTAGCGTTTTTTGTTGATGGATCAATTTTTTTCTAAGCTATGGATAAAAGAAAAAAAAAACTAGGTATGCCATAAGCTTCTACTCCGTTCACCAAATATACCCATTTTTTTTGGAAAGTGATAAAAAGGTCATCCGGTATATAAAACAGGCAGAGGTTTTTTGTTAAATAAAATCAAACAATATCTCAAACAGTTTATTGAATTTTGATAGTCCAAATCCTATCATAAAATGTAATTATGGAATTGTAATCATCACAATTTCATTGTTTTTGTATTTATTCTTAGTTTTAAAAGGACGTTTAAGCGGACTCCACAGCTATCGTATCTTCATCACTCAAGCCCCTGTCCTCATTGATACCGGCGGGGAAGTTTGATGGCGGAGAGGAAGGTCCTTGGGGGAAAGGATTTTGTGGGAAGCCCGGGATTTGTGGAATCTGAGGAAATTGCGGGAATGCGGGAGCCTGGCCAGACCCTTGTGGTATTTGAGGAAAGTTTGGGAAATTCGGGAATGTGTTGGAGGGTGGGTACGGCGAAAATTGAGGAGGAGCTGGCTGATGGGGTTCTGATGCTGGGGGCTGGGAAGGCGATGGGGTTGAAGCTTCTGTGTTATCTTGTCTTTGCTGCTCAGCATTAAAGTCTGCTGAGTCTACTACTGTTGAGTCCGCCTCACCGGCCTGCTGACTCGGTGAGCCTTCAGGATAAGCTGGCGAAATAGAAGCAGGACTGCTAGAAGGGCCAATGCCGCTAGGATAAGCAGGAGCACCCGGGAATCCAGCTCCCAACACTGGATTAAAAGAAGGTGCTGAAGGGTAGAAGATGTTAGCCGCTGGGACGTACGAGTGTCCTGCGACGGGGTAGTACGCTGCTGGTTGGTAAGAAGCGAAGCTCACTTGAGGCACTTGGTGGAATGCATAATGTGGCTGACTGGCGAGTGCGTATGATGTTGGCACCTGTCAAACAAACAAATATGTAGAAGTATTTCGTAATGCGCTTAAAAAGGTACTTTAACAATCTTTTAAAAAACTGTTATTCTGGCGGCATGCAACATACCTATCTATTCCTACGTATACAGGCGCCAATACTTGAACCTCAAAAAATGAAATCATTGCTTGAAGGCACCAGGGTGGCCATCGTGAAACCTAGTGGTTACTCAACCAGTGCCATTGGCCTGGTAATTAAATAAACAAGTACCTAATAGAGAGCTTACTGCCTTGTGGGTTTGGAGTCGCAAGCACCACTGGTGAGCACGAGATCCTGCGTTCAATTTAAAGATCGGGCAAAGTTATGTGTTTTTCTATCGAGAATTTCTCAGTAAAAGCCACGGAGTCTGGAAATGTGCCCGATTGATGGCAATAGACTCGTCCCCTATTGCATGGGATTTAAAAAAATAACTGGCGAAATATTGGACTATCTTCTACTAGATACACTTCCGCCTTACCGTGATGTTATGTTATGTTTAGAGAGCTTACCGCGTTAATGTACTGTGTGGTGGAATAAGCGGTGGTCTTAGTCTCCCCAGGAATGATGGTCTTCAGGAGCGGTGAGGTGACGGCGATGGCACCAGGCCAGGCAACCGACCCGCCCGCTGCGCAGCTTGCAACCGCACATAATATAGTGATTACTAGTACCTGCAATGTTTTTACGAAAACCTTTTAGATCATATTTTTACCCGACTGCAAGGAAAAGGTTATGTTTTCCGCGCCTACCTTTGTTTGTAATATTCTGTGTTCCCTCATATCTTCCAAACCACTCGATGGATTTCTTTAATTTAGGTATCGTTAGACTCGTCTCATTAGTGTTCTTAGATATGTATAAAAAAAAATGTAGGGGCTGTTAGTGCTACCGCACACTATAGACAAGACTGTCTTTAGACAGACAATTACCCTACTAGTGCGTGCGAGAATATATAGTCCGTCTCGCTAGTACAGTGTGCGGTAGCCCTTAGATTTCATTGTTTAAGGTGTTTTTTTTTAATCTGCTTTTTCTGAAATATGGGTATCAAATAAAAGGGCTTATAACAAGGATTCCAAAAAGGTATAACATCCCCGTATTAGTTAAAATAATGATAATTAAAACCACATTTAATTAATTTTAAGGAATGAAAACTGCAACCATGGGTACTTTTTTAGGGTTTCGTACCCAAATGGTATAAACGGAACCCTATTACTAAGACTCCACTACTAAGACTCCACTGTCTGTCCGTCCATCTGTCTGTCTGTCACCAGTCTGTATCTCATAAACCGTGATAGCCAGACAGTTGATTTTTTTTATTATACCCGTGGTCAATATTTTTCGAATTAAAAATATTACCGACCTTTTGTTACCTATCTATATAAAGTAACTGCCTTTGACTCTGCACAAATATATGTATATGTATCTCGTCTTCTTAACAAGTCAGAGCAGATAAATGTTAGGTATAATAATTAATTTAACGTTTATTTGACTTAGCCTTCAAACTCACTACTTAAAAAAATAAAAAAAATTGCCTCTTGGGAAGGACTTTCCGAAATACCTTCGCGTAGGTAGGTATATTCAGCAATTATGACATGACATGCAAAGGGAGACATTTTTTGCAACAGAAATCGTTTCAAATCATCTGTAGCTTTTAAAAACTATAACAGAAGGCGTGGGACGCTAGTCTTAAATATCATAATATGCAAAGTGTAAACAGACCCCTCACGAACCCGTCAACGAAGCACTCTGAACAACAAACGGAGTTATTCTACGCAAAAAAATATTGCAAGGAAATGACTCTTTTGCGTCCGGGGTGAAAAATTATGTTTTACGGTAGGATTTTATGTAACGTACTCAAAACATGGTGCTGATGAATTCATGTTTTAGTATGGGGGTCGTGCAGGTATTTAAAGTAAAAATCATCACCTTTTCCCAACTATGTTGGGGTCGGCTTCCAGTTTTACCGGATGCAGCTGAATACCAGTATTTTACATGGAGCAACCGCCTATCTGACCTCCACAACCCACTTAGTACCGGGTAATACGATACCCCTTGGTAAGACTGGTTGTCAGACTTTTTTGCGCCTCTGACTACCTAACGACTGTCTAAGATCTATTTATTCTACCAATTGACAGCCGGGACCTACGGCTTAACGTGCTTTCCGAGGCACGCAGGAAACTCGGTATATTATGGATGGTCACCCATCCACAGATCAACTTAGGCAAGCCCGGCTTAACCAAACGATGGACCCGAGCGGCTGTTATTATTTAGCCACGAGCTCCTCCAAAAATATAACATTAAAAACTTGTATTAAAAAAAAACTTATGAAAAGGTTGGAGCTTTAACCCTCAATATGTCCGTAACTAGAAGGCATGGTCTAGCTACATCAAATAAAATATCGCAGTAACGGGGAGAACAAGTGACTTTAGGCTTCGTTAAGGGCACTTTAACACGGAAAATAAAAATCACTTGTCACTATGTTCGTACACACAAATCTCAAACATTTTGTTAATTTATCTAGTTGGTTCCAGCTTAAAATAAAGAATAGTTTTCGACATATATAGATATACATATACATACGGGGTGTAAAAGACCTCATCACGAAGCCGTCAACCAAGCATTCTGTACATTAAACTAAGTAATCTTCCGCAAAAATTATTGCTGGGAAACGACTATTTTTTTGGGGTGAAAAATCATGTTTTTTGGTAGAACTCATTGTAACGCACTCAAAACATTGTGCTAATGGATGGATTGAATACTACGGGGGTCGTGGAGGTGTTTAAAGTAAAAATCTTACATTAAAAACTTGTATTTAAAAAAAAATTGACAAAAAGTTGGAACTTTGACCCCCAATATCTCCGTAACTAGAAGGTTCCCAGGTATGTTGTAGAACAAAAAAATGATCGCAATGACGAGGACAACAAGTGCCTTTCGGCTTCGTTAAGAGGTGTTTTACACCCTTTATAGAGGTAGGAGGGGTCGCCGCGCAAACAAGGACGGGTCGGGGTAATATAAGGTTTGTAAGTTTGGATGTAATCTTCGGAACTACTGATCCTGAAAATTCTTTCGCTAATCGGAAGCTACATTATCCCAGAGTGTCGATAATTTCCGATCGCGAGCACCGAGCAAAAGCTAGTCTATCTATACTTATTAATATTATAAAGAGGTAAAATTTGTTTGTAAGTTTGTACTTATATCTCCGGAACTAATGAAACAGTTCTAAAAAATCTTTCACTGACAGAAAATTTCATTATTCGTGGGTGCTATATAATAATATGCTATAAATCATATTTATAACATGCATATTAGCCGAGCTATCACAATTTTGAAGGAAGAAATCGCGGGTGAAATTCCAGTTTTAAATAAAGAAAAAGGCAGCCGTTACGTGTGTACACATCAGTTAAACCATTAAAATACAGTCACTACACAAGTCACTTCAAATTTAAAGTCGAAATATCACAAAATTACTTCTTGTCACATGATATGTATTTATAGCTTACATCCAAGGTTAAAACACGTACCTTCATATCGGAGGCACAAAAGTGTTCTCTGTAATACGCGCGTTGATCTCCTGACAAGCCTTTTATACATTTAGTAGAACCCCGCCCACAGCAACGAAAGAAAGTCATCACAGACTAGATACCTACGTCTCGCATACTATTAATTTTTGATGCACTCGATTAGTTGGCAATTTATAAAAATGTTAGTTAATAGGTACTTACCAACAAATAAGAAATGTTATTTTTTCTTCACAGTAAAGTTTTAAAACCATTTCCACATTCCAACCATCCACGTTTTCTTTTAGTTAAAGTGGTTTTTAAGAATAATTTAAAATATCTAGAAACTTATCTAGAAATAAGAAAAAATATTAAGAAAAGTTTTTTGGCAGATAGCTGCTATCACCTTTATAGTTTGAATAGGGTAGATGACGAAAAAATATATAATTAAGTCCGTCAGATAGATTTCCAAAAAATATTGGACACGTATTTTTTCTTTTTTCACGTACACAAAAAATGAAGACGATACAGCGTCGAAAAGTCGTGTGACGTCACATTGGGGTAATTTTTTTACTCAAATGTGACGTCACAAACCCCCACTCATGATCTTTGACACGTTTTATCTTCATAAATTTTTATTAATATGATAAAACAAAAAACACGTATCCATTTTTTTTTCGATAATCTAACTGACGGACTAAACATAATCATATTTTTTTTTAGTCAGTCATCATCCCTATTCTGTTCATGTTGTTTTAATATTTGTACCCAGTTCTATCCGTAACTTTATATTTACCCCTTTTACACCTATGTTTAACAAATAAAAACGACTTCGGAATTATTCAAACTGTCCCCCGATTCAGATCCCTACGATAGCTCAATTAACTATCGAAAATAATTTGGAAAGTTTACAATATTAAAAAAAAACCCTGTTCGATCCGAAAAAAGAATAAATATAAAATATGAATTCATGAAAATAAAAATACTAAGAATCACAAATTACCAATATTTCCCTAAATTCTAACAAACTTTAAGACGTGCAGCATAAGTGTGATCGCTCGTCAATTGTTTATGACGTCACTAACCGAGAAGCGACAGGACTGGAGTATCGCCGCCCGCGCTCTTGTGTTGCCATGTCAGTTTCCTCATTTTAGTATTTTCTTCGGGGTACTTTTTTTACTTATTATCCAAAAAGGATTAGGTACATAAATGAAATCTAATCTCGATACTTAATAATATCCTCACGGATCGGACTGAGTTTTTTAACATCTATGCTAATATTATAAAGAGGAAAGATTTGATTTTTTGTTTGTTTGTGTGTTTGTTACGATTTAACTGTAAACTACTGGACCGATTTTAAAAATTCTTTCCGCAATGGATAGCTACATTATCAGCGAGTAACATAGGCTATATTCAATCCCGTATTAACACGGGAACGGGAACCGCGTGACGTCCGCTAGTATTGCATATATGTACCCACCAAAAACATTCTCATGTAAAATGTTGCCAAGACGAGACCATATGACTCGCACTGTCAAAAAGTTATCAGATCTCATGTAGACCCAAGCTTCTCCGGGGTTGCGCGACTGTTTGAAAGAGATACCGTGGCCCCGGAACACAAAGGGCGATGAAGGAACATGGATGGGTTTTAGTCAGTAAAAGTCTGACACTCCCTCCTGCTCCGCCCAGAGCGGGAGAAGTCATTTGAAGATTTTCCATCCGAAAAAAAAAAAAAAAAAAAAAGAGCCAAGCTTCTAACTCTACACGCCCTAACTCTACAAGGTGGCCTACCATGACGTCTTAAAGCAGGATCGTTTTAATCTTGTTCCAGTGTGGGAAAGAGATGGCGCTAGACGTCCTCTATAGCTTCGTCTCTTAAGCTTTCTGATCCTGCTTTAAGACGTCATGGTAGGCCACAAGGTCTAACTTCACAAACGCTACACCTTAGTCAAAATATTTTAGGTAAAAAAAAAAAACAAATTAAATAAGAATGAAGAATGACAACCAATACCAATATAACAACATTTTCAGGGTGCTGATGCGGCTGCCTCGCTATTGTAGTGCGTCTGGTTTCCATGCGATTGTGCGCAAAACGGTAGCTTCCTTGTCACAGCGTGTGTGAGGCAGTATCGGCATCCTGCAGAGAATACCAATATTATACTTACACAATTTTGATGTGAGTTTGATTTAATTTTAAACTATTTAATGTTGTGTAATGTGTGTGCAAATTGATTTTAATTTAATTCATTTTATGGACTCTAGTGATCTGAAATAAATGAATTTATAATAAACTGCGAATACTTTATGAGAAAATAGAAGATAGTGGTGTCGATTCTGTTGTACGCAAACTAAATTTAATTTAGGCAATTGCTATCTTTTTTTCTCTAATAAAACGAGAAAGACACGGACGTAATTTAGAGCTGTCAAATTTAATTTGAATTAATATTTCCATACAAATGAAGGGTGCACATAAAATCAAGTCGATTAAAAGCACGGTGAAGAGCAAGGCAAAAACTAGTTTGGCATCTCTAACTTAATTCATAGTTAAAGCCGCCCTTTTCTCGCACTGCCTTTTAGTAAAAGATAGCAATAGACTAAATTAAGTTTAGTTTGTGCACAACAGAATCGACACCGCTTGTCTTTTGATCAATAATCTGCAAACTGGTTAATTTATTAAATAAAATTGTAGGTATAAGAATACTTGCCGGGGTTGCGGGACTATTCGAAAGAGATACCGTGGCCCCGGAACACAAAGGGCGATGAAGGAACATGGATGGGTTTTAGTCAGTAAAAGTCTGACACTCCCTCCTGCTCCGCCCAGAGCGGGAGAAGTCATTTGATGATTTCCCATCCGAAAAAAAAAAAAAAAAAAAAAAAAAAAAAAGGTATAAGAATACTTTATCTCTAAAATAACTGTCTTTCTATATTTGATATATTATATGATATATATATTTGTAAAAAAACAATAAACATTACCTTGTCCAATTTTACCACGTAGGTACAGTCGCGAGCACATCAACTTACCACAAACTGTCACATTTTTCCAAATGATTTTGATAAGTTCAAAATCGAATGAGAACATTTGACAGTTTGTAGTAGCTTGATGCGGTAGCGACTGTACAACTTGTCAAAAACCACTTTGATGTGAAGACAGATAGGATTACATGCAATAGAAAATGGCCATTGTAATAAAAATCAACATATTTTTGGCAAATCACTTTATTTAATAAACTAACTATATTATAAGTACATTTTTATAATTTAAAATTGTTAAATAAACTAACAGCAAACTATAAAAGGGCATCAAAGAATTCCTCCTCAACGCAAGCTGTTAGCTGGTAAACAACCCAAGAGACTAAATATCGTTTGTAAAATGCATTGCTCCTTACATGGCTCTTAGATAATTTATTGTCATTATCACCATCATCATAATTACAGCCAAAAGACGTCCACTGCTGGACATAGGCCTCCCCCAAGTGTCGCCACACTGACCGGTCCCGTGCGACTCGCATCCAGGGGATCCCCGCAACCTTCACCAGGTCATCGATTCACCTAGTGGGAGGCCTTCCGAGTAAACGTCTTTCGGTTCGCGCTCGCTACACCAGAACTTTTCAGTCCCATCGGCCGAAAAGTTCTGGAGTGGCGAGATTTTCATTTATGATCAAAACATGATTTTTTTTAATCTAACATATTGCAACGTTGATGTGTATTCTTAATTTGCCTATAAGGGGCCTAGTGGCAAGGGGCTTCTTATTAGGGGCTAGTTATTTCAGCCAGCCCCTGCCGAATTAGATCGATCGAGCAAAAATTCAATAGGGGTGTCAAAGCACTGGTAGAAAAAGGCACCTCTGTGATATTTTTCTGTCGCAAAGCAAGGCTTTGTGGATTACGCACGTAGTTGGTTCAAAGAAAATACTTATAGCAGTAATACGTTTCTTACTTTCCGAGCCTCTGAGGGGGTCAGCTGTTCCCTCATGAGAGGGACTTGAACCCGAGGACCCCGAATAGAATAGAATGTTTTTTTGTAATGAGTGTAGGTATTACAGACCATTTGTCAAAATACTTAGACGGGCCCAAAATCTAGATGACGTGAATAATGCCCTACTTGAGGTCCATAATTGGTTCACAGCAAACAATTTGGTAATAAAAATGAAAAAAAAAACTAAATGCATAAGATTTGCTTTACCCAATGTTAAAAGTAGTGATTGTGAAATAATATTGAATAAAGAGAAACTTGAATTCGTAGATGAAATAAAATGAAATGAAATGATGTTTATTTTGCAAGTAGGTTCTTACAAACACTTTTACACGTCATTTTTTTAAAACTAGATGGGGCCGGATAAAACGGTTTTCCTGGGGATTTGTTTCGACAATTCAAAAGTGCCTGCAGCTGGCTTATTTGAAATAAATGCTTTGATTTTTTTTTAGAGCCTACTTGTATGTTCTGCCTTTTGGGCATGCATTATTATTATTTCAATAAACATTGAAAATAAAACAAAAATAAACTAAATATACCTAACAACTTTAAATAAATGTTTTGGTACATACGCTACACTTTTTTTAATTTAGTAAAATTCTAAATCTAAATTAAATCTTAATTAAAATGTCCTAGCGGCTTAAAAATCTATCGCAGAACACAATAACATTTTCAACACACTTGCTCATAAAATGGCTCTAATTTCACCGCAATTAGACACATAATGACACCTATAATCGAACTGTGACTTTTTCATTACTACATATTATTCACAAGTGAGTTATAGGGTTTTTTTTTTTGGTTGATGTGCTCTTTGCTTTGATCCTACAAAAGTTTCTATATAAAAAAAATCGTGTTCAATAGTACAAATAAATTAATAATGTACCTATTGCTTGCTCATTTCACTGAAATTTAACTTTTGTTTTCTCTGTAATAAAGAAAACTTTGAATTCCACATTTTGTACGTGGATTCGCTATCAGCGAAAAGCCAAAAAAACAAACTTCATTATTTTAGTCTATGGCCGTCAAGTGTGTTGAAAAACGTCGTATGACACACATGTGTATTGATGATTACCGTCCTCGGCTCTCTTAAGACCCTCGCCTGACGGCTCGGGTCTCAATCGCGCCTCAGCGGTAATCGCCAACATTACACACTTGTACCATAATGTACTATTATCTAGTAGTAATATGGTAAGTCGCTTTTTAAATATTCTAAATGGTTGCTCTATAAAATGTTGTTGAGAATTTTATTATACACATTAAGCTCCATACAAATAACATTATTTTTTCACAGTGCTTTCTTACGTGCACCTGTATCCAATTAGTTTTGGTACTGAGATCTGATACTCGTAGTTATTATCCAAGTGTCGTATAAAGAAGGAAATAAATATTTATTAGTTTTGATAAATATGGCTGATTCTAATGAGATTTAAAGACAGGAACGCAACTAACTGTTACTTTTAGGCCAAACAAGGCTCTAAGGCAACGCTTTTGAGCTTTGATGCTTTCTCTTTTACTACAATTGCCCTAAAATATTATGCCAAATCTCAAAACTGATGGCCCATTCAGTCAAAAAAGTATCGGGAATGGATGATTTGTTCATGGTTCCAAATTTTTTTTTGTTTTTTTTTTGTTGTTGTTAGATTAGCACAACTGTTTTCCATTTTGGCGCGGAGTTTGAGTTACATCTGTTAATTAGATTAAATACAGTACTGATTTTAGTTATATCAAATCTAGTGTGTATTGCGAATTTCTTAATGGACAAAAATATCGGACAAAAAGTTTGTCTTCAATTTGGCATCGCCAATGGAATTTCGAGTTCGGAGTCTCTGAAAATGTTACAGAAGGCTTACAGTGAATCGACTTTATCAAAAACACGCGCTTATGAGTGGTACAAAGCGTTCAAAAGCAGTCAAGGTGTAATGGAAGATTTGCCTCGTTCTGGTAGGCCATCAACGTCTGCAACTGAAGTTAACATCGCAAAAGTGAAGGAAATAGTGACTGACAATCTTGCCGGAAGGTCAAACGGTAAATAAAAAATATTATTCGGACGTTATGCAGCGTTTAAGAAAGCAAATTAGATAAAAGGGCCAGATTTGTGGAAAGAAAATTCTTGGATTTTGCACCACGATAATGCGCCTTCGCACAGTTGTGAACGATGTTTTGACCAAAACTCAACAAATACCATCGAGCAACCACCTTATTCACCAGATATGGCTCCAGCCGACTTCTTTATTTTTCCTAAACTCAAATTACCACTTCGTGGCACCCGTTTTCATTCAGTAGAAGACATAAAGGAGAATTCGCGGCGAGAACTGAACTCAATTCTGGAATAAGCATTTAAAAAATATTTTTATGATTGGATTATTAGTTGGCGTAGGTGTGTCGGTTCTGAAGGAGCATACTTTGAAGGTGATAAAATAAATTTGGATAAATAACTAATATTTTGTGTTTTATTGATCTTTTCCCGGTACTTTCTTGACAGAGTAGTATGTCCTCTGCTTGTGCCTTTCACTTTAGTTGCCGGTCAATATTAAAATTCTCAAAAATTTGGTAACATTTGCTCTGTTCACAGTTTGTCCGTTACCTATAGTTTATACGTCTTCAGCATAATATAGTCGCTGGTAGAAGTACATTATTTTAATTAAGCAAATAAGTAAATTTATAAGTAAATTATTTTTATTTAGCCAATTAATAACTGTGTTTAAGCGTTTTATTAGCGTCACTTACGTATATGATTCTTTGTTGAGACATTATATTAGTAATGTGCTGTCGTCGGCAAATAGTACCATAGGTTGGGCAGTTTGACGCGGAAGTCATTAATATACATATACAGGGTGTTTGGCTTATGGACCGACACAATTTTTCCAGGGGTTTCGGAGGTCATTAGCTAGGTCTGCCCATACATACTATGTCCCAAATGTCACGGTTGGTTACATGTGTTATTTTTTTTTTATTTGAAAAAAATACCCGAAATGTTTCCTTTAATTCGAAATAACTTTTTCGTTTGCGGGTGTAATGGCACAAAATAAATATTGGGTTAATTTGAATCAAATTTGAACAAGATTTATAACTTTAGTTTATAAAAACATAATAACCTTAATACGTCTTTTCTTAACCCTGACTCTCCTAACTAATATTTTGAATACTTAATTAATTGTTTTTTGTGACTTGTAGCATACCGTTAGAAAGGGTATCAACTAAAGAACTTTTTAAAATAAAGCTAAGTTCAAAATGGCTTTTAGTTTTTTTTATAATAAATTTAGAAGTTGTAAAATTACATTCATTTAAAAAACAAAATAACTTTGGAGCTCGTAAGAAATTTTCTTGAAACCAGTTCTATCATACAAAGATTTACTTAGATTTAAAAGACTTTGAAGAGTACAACAAAATTTATTTTGTGCCATTATACCCACAAACGAAAAAGTTATTTGGAATTAAAGGAACATTTTGGGTATTTATTTCATTTAAAAAAAAATAACATATGTAACCAACCGTGACATTTAGGACATAGGGTGTCTGGGTAGAACCTAGCTATTGACCTCCTAAATACCTGGAAAAATTGTGTCGGTCCATAAGCCAAACACCCTGTATAATAAAAATAATAATGGCCCCAGAACGCTACCCTGCGGGACAACAAATTTTATTATTCTTTATGATGATACGTATTTTAATTAATTTTACGAATTTTGACTGGAAATCTACGTATAGTGTTTACGATCATCAAGCTAATTTTTTTTAGGATTATAGCTTTTTCTCGAATGCCGCTCGAATGTGCATGGAGTTGGATAAAAGGGTCTCAAGATTCACATAATCAAAGATTTTCGACATGTCTGTAAATTGCATACCGGTATTCTAGCATCTACATGTGGCATTCATTCATTTTTCAATTCATTTGCCTAGCCTTTTCCCAACTATCTTGGGGTCGGCTTCCAGTTTTACCGGATGCAGCTGAATACCAGTATTTTACATGGAGCGACCGCCTATCTGACCTCCACAACCCACTTAGTACCGGTAATACGATACCCCTTGGTATGACTGGTAGTCAGACTTTTTGGGCCTCTGACTACCTAACGACTGTCAAAGATCTACAAATGACAGCCGGGACCAACGGCTTAACGTGCTTTCCGAAGCACGAAGGAAACTCGGTATGTAATGGGCGGTCACCTATCCACAGACCAACCTAGGAAAGCACGGGTTAACCTAAAGATCTACCCGAGCGGCTGTTACTAAATAGCCACGAGCTCCTCATTATTTATTTAAAAAGCTTTATTTTTTTGGCATTATTTTATTTGAAAACAGACATTATTATTTTTTTAAAGCCGAATAGAGCCATTTAATATTTTTTTACTTTTTTGTTTAAAATAATAATAATTATGCGCTCAATATTTTCAGGAATAACTGGCGACAAAAATACTCGTCTTGAGTGAGGGTTATGTTTTACATCTACGATATATTTTGACTGGAGATTTCTTCTTTCGTTTTCCCTTTAATTTTTTGCATTATTGCGTCGATCAACATTGCAATTGGTTTCGCATGGTGAGCATTGGTTAATGCTGGTTCGCCGTCGATAGGAGCGTTCGTAAACATATTTCGAAAGAACAAAACTGTAAGAGCCAGCAGTCGTCTCGGGGTCGTTTTTGCTTTTTGCGACATTTCCACTGAAAAAAAAAAGTCAACACATTCATATTACTGTATTACGGAAGTGTTGACACGGCCTATGTACGAAACATTCCCGCTATGTCGATTCCCGTTACGTCGACTCGTAATGTTTCAGATGTCTTTTGTTTCACCTTGTCATGGCTGTCACAGAGTACAGTTATATTAAAAACGAAATAAGCCTGTGCTTTTCTATATCTATTCTAATATTATAAAGAGGACAGATTTTTGTATTTTTGTTTGTAACGAATAAACTTAAAAACTACTGGACCGATTTGAAAAATTCTTTCAGCAATAGATAGCTACATTATCAGAGAGTAATAATATAATATGCTATATTTAATCCCCGTACTCCCACGGGAACGGGAACTAGGAGCGTGAAACCGCGTGACGTCCGCCAGTAATTAATAAGGTAATTTCGCTGATCCGGTGAAACTAAATTTTTAATAATACATTGTTAACCCACCAAAAAGTACTAGGCTAGCATAAATTCAAGGTGTTGAGTATTTTTATAGGGTACACTACATTAGTCCGAAAAACTTTATTCCGAAAGTCACAATTCCGAATTTCAAAATACCGATTTTCAAAATTCCGGATGGTTCATAATTCCGAATATAACTACTCCGATATATCATTAATCCTATTTTCATAATTCCTAAATATCAATATTCCGAACGTACATAATTACTTTTCTCAAAATACCGAATTTCTATAGTCCGACCTATTGATAATACAAAACATTAAAAATACGATTCCATACATTTTTTTCTTTTTTTTTAACAACTTGTTGAGTGAATTACGTGGCAGGTGGTTTATTAAGGGGACAAATTTTTCAGTATTTTTGCGATAGGACACAACGTTTTCGAGATATAGACAAATTTAGAACCTGCTACGTCTCCATGACGCGCGCTCGCTCGCTCGCATTTTACATTACACACACACCCACTGTCTGTTACAAATGTCGTCGCTCCACCGGCCTTCGGCCTACGCTCCTCATGCCAGTTGGCAAGACTTTTAGGTCAATTTTAGCGGTTAATTCGAAGTATCGGAATATCGTTTTTCGAACCAACGATCCATCGATCATTTGATTCTTTGGACAATATGAAAATTGGACAACAAAGAATTCGTATTTATGACTTTCAGAATGATGAATTTCGGGATTTTAAATAATAGACAATATAATTTTTCGGAATTATGAAATTCGGAGTTTTGATAATCGGAATGTCGAAATTCGGAATTTAGTTTTTCGGAATTTTTGGGTGTTCCCATTTTTATATTCTGGGTATCTAACTAGGTACTTACTGTTTAATATTATCACTATACTTATTATTGAAATACCATCTTCAATTCATGCTAGCCTAGTACTTTTGTCAGGATAACCGTACAGAACTTAAGCACAACGTGTCGTGTCGTCATCTTTCTTTTTGTTGGATTTTCATAAGATATGATGAGATGAGAGATGTGTGTGTGTGTGTGTGTGTGTTTTAGTGATAACTAGCAAAAAAATACTATTTTATAGTCTTTGTATTTGAAATACTCCCGGATTCGTATGTGTATTGAAGAAAAAGTAAATTACTTATGTATAAGTATCGTGTACCTAATATTTGATATGGTATCTTGAGCCATTCCACTGCTCTAACAATGCAACCTTCAATTTATCTATGGTTGAAGAGACTTGATTTCTAGCTCGAATCATTCTCTTCAGCTTGCTTAATATGGATACAGTCCAGAACATCGTCTGTACGAGTATATTCACTTCGTCCTGGTATTGCTGAGTGTTACGCGACGTGTGATAGCAGGATTTATCGTGCAATAACAAGATGTTATTGCTGGAAATCAAGCAAAGGGAACAAGATGGTATTGAAAAATGTCGCTAATGTACCGCTTCTTGACCTCATCCAGGCACGAAAGCGCACAAGCGTTGTTTTCCCTCTAAAGATATCTTGCAGAAAGCGCCGCCATATGCAACCGTTATAGAGAAACAGCGTTGCGTAAATCGCTCTCCTGGACGTCTATCCTTTCACTGCCATGTAGACATATTTTGCACTCATCTGTGAACAACATTCACTCTTATCTACACATCTTTCATCGTAAGATGCTCCAATTGAGATGATTTCGAGCAAATTAGAGGCGCGCTTGCAGTCAATTTCGGACCCATGGCAGGCCGTTTCACAGTATAATTGGATTCAAGATCAAGCGACTTCTAAAATTTCACTCGCTATCAGCCTCTCCTCAAATACGCCTCAGCATATGCTGTATATCAACACGCGTCAGGTGTCGATTGAGATGCGAGGTTGAGACAATAAAACAGTCGTCTCTCACTGAAATGTTATAAAGTTGGCGGCTGGTACTTGGTCTCTGGTTAAAGGACCAGTCTCTTGATACCTTCTGTATACCCTCGATAAAGCGGACTGGCTTCTTTGAACCTGGGTAGCAATGATTTGCTGACTGAGTCCTTGTTGCAACATCAGCAGCTTGTGCAGGTGGAGTATCCATAGTTTCGTTAAAACCATGAATGTAATTTCTTGGGCACACGGTTTTGTACAAGATCTGCTGCAGTCTGATATTTCAGCAGTTAGTTTAACCTAAAATCAAATTATGTAGTAGATACCTACAGGGTGTAAACGGACCCTTCACGAAGCCGTCAACTAAGCATTCTGTACATCAAACTAAGTAACCCTATATACGCAAAAATTATCGCTGGGAAACGACTTTTTTATACATATACAGGGTGTGGCGTACGGTCAGTGTGTGTTTCCAGTGATTACATACGGGACCGAAACGTAGTCGCTTACAATGGGCCTTATCAGAAGGCTTAAATTCACCCAAAAAAGGCTGAAAAGTTCTGGAGTGGCGACCGCGAACCGGAACACGATGCGTTGGAAGACCTCCCACTAGGTGGACCGATGACCTGGTGAAGGTTGCGGGAATCCGTTGGATGCGAGTCGCACGGGAACGGTCAATGTGGTGACACTTGTGGGAGGCCTACGTCCAGCAGTGGAAGTCTTTCGGCTGAAATGATGATGATGAATGATGACTGCCTATCTGACCTCCACAATCCATTTAGTACTGGGTAATACGGTACCCCTTGCTAAGACTGGTTGCCAGACTTTCTGGTCACTGACTACCTGTAACGACTGTCAAAGACCTACAAATGACAGCCGGGACCAACGACTTAACGTGCTTTCCGAGGCACGGAGGAAACTCGGTATGTCACCCATCACAGACCAACCTAGACAAGCACAGCTTAACTTAAAGATCGACCCGAGCGGCTGTTATTATTTAACCACGAGCTCCTCTCTTAACTATTAACATTTTATAGTTTAAAATCATTTGAAGAAATTTGACAGGTTGTGGTAACTTGGTGCACTGGCGACTGTACTTAATTTCGACTATTACAGATTGCGCAAGAGATTGCGGTATACGGCTATTCGACCTGTTATCACGATATTTAAATAAAGGGGAAGATTAGTTTAAGATTAAGATTAGATTAGATCAGCTTTCCAACTGACGATTATGTTACTTAATAAAGCACAAATAAACTTTACTCGTGTTTACGCGTTGACAATTTTGTCTCTTCACTCTGGCTTTTTTCTGTCTTCCATCGAAGCTATCCATAGAAATATATTGGAACGTTGAAATAGTGGCGTCGTAAAAGTTATTAACCTGAATAAGAGAAAATATACAACATTAAAGATGAAACTTGACGCAGAGCAGCGGCGCGGCGGCGCCCCAATAGGCAATATGCATTTTTTTTTCTTCACTTAAATCAATAAAGTACAGTACTATCAACTCAAGAAAATAATTAAAAGTTAGGTTCAAAGACTGCCTAAAAAAAAAATTTTTTCACAATTTTCTACAACAGTTCAAACATCCGTGACTATCGCGGCCATTCATGTCATCATTTCCGTCTATCTGCCTTGTTTATATCTAAGTTTTTACCCTTAATATAATAATTTTACTAAATGTACCATGTACCATTCTAAATTTGAATAAATATATTGTTATTATCACAATCGTCGCGACGCAAAACACACAGAAAAGGCAGGGCGTGGACACGACGCTTGCCCGTCTGCGCCCTGTTGTAATACATATAAAACATAGAAAGGACGAGGCACGGGTGCGAGCGGACGAGGGGTGCGGGTGGGGTGGGGCGCAGGTGCCGGGAATCGTGCGGCGCGCGCGTCTTTCGTCGTCTCTCGTGGCGCCCAGCGTCACGCCTGTGCTCCGTTTTTGCTGTGTTTAAAAAAGTCGCGACGGCGCTGTACCCTGTCCGCGCCCCGTCCTCGTCTTACGTCTTTTCTGTGTGTCCAGCGCTTTAGTGAAACTTTAAGTAGTTTTCAAATAAAAATGTTTATTTGACACATAACATTTGACGTCACTACCGTTGACGATGCGTTTTGAATTTGAGTTCCGTTTCACCAAAAACACGCTACATAAAATATTAAATTGTAAACTATGTGTTGCATCAGAAAGATAAACAAGTGTACCACAATGCTTATATGGGCAAATACAAGGCATTTGTATGGAAAATTAAGCATTACATATTGTAGAATTGTACGTGTTCTACGCAATTACTCCTAAGATTCGAATAGTGTTGAACACAATCATTTTCTCTGTTTAGCCATAAGAAGTATTGAAACCGGTAAAAAATAAGGATTGAAAGAATCGGACCTTCACCACTTCTGACATAGCTGCAACTTCAGTAGGCACAGCCAATATATAAGAAGACACATTTGAAACACGTGATATCACGTAAAAAAACACAGCAGTACTCTTGAGTAACAACATTATAAATCACAGAATTTTCCAGATATTTTAATCTACATAGATCTCTCCGTTAACTGTTCGCGAACTATGATAATATCACAATAGCAGCGGAGCCCTGTTTGTTATATTTAGGTGCTTAGGCCTCAATATATTGTGTTCCAATTCACTCATAATGCCTATTGACAAAGTTTTATCAAAACAAAAACAAAACACAATACATTTTCTTATGTATGTAATTTTGCTATAAAAGAAAATAATAACAAAACTATTTCTATTGTTTTCTTCTCCAACCGCTGATCCATTAGTTCTTTCACAAATACATATATTTCTGACAGCAGCAACCTTACGGGCTTAAGATTGGCTTATTTTAGGCGCGTATTAAGTTCGAAGCGCGTGTTGGTACTATTTGCTTGTAAAGTTTTGGTTGTCGGACGTAATCTTCGGAACTACTGATACCTACATTATTCTCGAGTGTTATATGGGAGAATTGCCGATGGGTAAGGTTCAGATTCGATTCGTCTGAATTGGGGGGTGGGGGGGACGGGGGAGGGTTAGCAGATTCGCCCCCACTTACCCCATCTACCGGAAGTGCGTAGTTTTTTTTAAAAAAAATTTAAGTTTTCAATTTTTATTGAATGATTGGTAAAAAATCAGTATTGTTTGGCAGACGGAGGGGGGTGGGTGAGGGAAGGGAGAAAGGGGGTTACCCCTTCACCCCTGGCACCACTCCCATGTAAAGGCAACGCACCGTTCTTGAGAAAAACCAATTATTGTAACCTAACCTCTAAACACTTCCTATACCTGTCTGTATGGCTTAAAACTTTAAAGGAACCTAACTAACCTAACGTCGGGGTGCCCAAAGTCCCGAGCTCATTTCGCTCGCTCTTGTATCCAAGTTCTCCTAGTAGCGGGCTTGAAGGAGATGTCGGAGGACCTCGCCATCCATCCAAAGGGGTAGCCAAATCGTGCTGCCATGGGATCTGGATGAGATAGTTATCGCGGGCCTGCCCGAATGGCACGCGGAGGCCCTATGCCGGGGGGAAACTCCGCTGCCACGACAAATCACCGCTCAGCGGACAGACCTCCGGCGTGATCTCATGGCGACATGGAGAGAGCGACTGTCGCAACCCCGTGCAGGTCTCGCCACAATAGTGGCGATAAGTCCCCTCTTTGAGGACTGTTCGAAAGAGATACCGCGGCCCTGGAACACAAAGAGCTATAGTCTGCGCCAGATAAGTAGGAATTAAAGGACATTGCTCTTTCCTTAATTTCTCTGCGTAGGTATCCAGAAAATACATTATGAATCGATTTTTATTACTAGAAAAAGTCAAGAATTACGATAAAGGTCGTTTCGGGACAAGTTTTTCTCATTATTTCTGTTTTCGGAATTATGTATTTGAATAAATGTATGCGAGTTAATGACCTTTAATTCCTGCTTATCTGGCGCAGACTATAAGAAGGAACATGGATGGGTTTTAGTCAGTAAAAGTCTGACACTCACTTCCGCTTCGCCCAGAGCGGTCATTTGATGATTTACAATCCGAAAAAAAAAAAACAAAAAAAAAGGGGTAGCCAAATCGTCTAAACACAGGAGGAGGCAGATAAAAACGTTAGGGAGCACATTCATGTAAACTTGGAAGCAACGGAATGACGTAAAGTATATCTGTCACTGTCAACAAAATGACCGGCTGATTCATTTTACGCATTTTGAGATGATTTTGACAGATGCAACGTCAAAAACGTTAGAATTCAGTTAAATATACGTTCAATTTTACGTTTAGTTAGTGATTTACCAATATTTTTAGAAAATAAATTTAAATACTTCGACGCTGCTTAGGTAGCTAAAATCACATGGAGGCGCTTCAGATGAACCCCCTTGACACCCCCACAGTGACATAATTTTCAAATTCAGGTGACTCCGTCCGTCCTTGCAGCAGAACCCAGCAGAGTGGGATCCGTTTAGTATAGGTATTCTACTTTTTGGGTGTGGCTACTTGCTGCAGATAGATATCGATCAAAGTTGGCATTTGACATCAGTTACTGGCCTTTAAACGTAATCTCTCACTGACATTTTTAGCTTACCAAACTCGTACTCTTACATCAAGGAAAGTAATTTTATCGCAATGGAAGTGCAATAAATTAAAATAATTCGTTACATATTTTAAATTAAAATAACAGCTAGGTACGGTCGAACAAGCTATTTGGTATACAGTTTACAATGTAATTTGTGGGTTAAACTATACATCATACATTTAACACCTGCACAGATAAGTTGATTGAAGTATAATATCAATTCTATAACCCGGTTACATTATCTCTGGACCTGGCGTCGATATTTTTCTAACAATACTAGCGGACGTCACGCGGTTTGACCCGCGTAGTTCCCGTTCCCGTGGGAGTACTGGGATAAAATATACCCATGTTACTCAGTAAAGACGCGGCTTTCTAATGGTGAAAGAATTTTATAATATTAGTATAGATAGTATAGAAAAGTCACAAAAAATGTTCAATAGCACGAAGTGTGTCTGGAATTCCCCAGGGAAAAAACGGTCACATAAACCCACAGTGTCTAACCTGGATAGTTTCGATATAGATGGTATTCGTAACAAAATTAACGAATTTTACTTCGTTAGGAAACAAGTTGAGAACTCTGCTAGTGGAATTAAGAAAAGCATTGGATTTAATTGAAAACTCTTCGCCACTTAATATTGTCCAATGGCTATGAATTTAAGAGAAATAAAAATGAGCGAACATTGTTAATTGAACGTTATGACATATCTGCCTGGAGACATCGGTTTATAAGAACCATGGCTTCGATGCGCGCGTCATGTTCGTGAGCGGGCGCTGTCAGTTGGGACTGGTCATCTCTTGGCTGCCAGGGTTCATTTTAATTCGTTTGTTGTTAAATTGTTGTCTTTTTCTACTCTGGACGCTCTTAATGTGCACGTCTTTCTACATCGTTCTCACACATATGTATAATTTCAAAATTAATGATGTAACCAAGATTTTGTAACAATATTTTGATTCAAAAGAGTGTCCATGGAGTTTCTTGCCCGTTCTTCTCCATAGAGATCTACGCTAGGGAATGGGCAACTACAGTACTTTCTCAAGTTATTATGCCTTGTGACTGGGACTGTAGCTTTGTTTTTTATTTGTAATTTTGACATTCAAAAGTGCCGTAATGGTCTAATTGAAATAAATGCTTTGAGTTTGAGTTTGAGTTTGAAACATAGAGAAGGAAAGTCAATCCTAGATTCAGATTTTGACTATGGTAGTGAATAAAGCAAAACTATTATTAAATATTGTTTTTTTTTTTATTCAGCTAATATGACATTTACCTAGTCATATTTTTATTCCAACGAAGTAAACTAATTTTAGAAATTTCACGCACGAAATGTCTCTTTGGTTTGGATCATAATGGGTAGACATGATTTTAAATCTCGAAATTTCAGTTTACTTCGTCTAAATAAAAATACGACTTTACATGCAACAAGTACCGTAGGTCCCCATTTTTGGATCTGTCCAAATGCTGTCAAGCAGTAGTGTACGGTCGAACAAGCTATTTGGTTTACAATTTACTATGTAATTTGTGGGTTAAACTGTAAACCAAATAGCTTGTTCGACCGTACACATACTGTTTTACACAAAAAGCAAATAACTCTAAAGTATCAAGTCAGGTTATTCCAGGTACGTCATACAAATTTTGGGGTTACTAGGCTGAGATTTTTTTAATTTGCCGCGCTTTTTCAGTCCCTACTTTCGTTTGCCAGACTCTATAAAAGTCATCGACAGGTCCAGAGATAATGTAACTGGGTGGTAGTTACAACAATATTATAACAGACCTACTTTGTTTTAAAAGTATTAAAAACTATTTGGTTAAACACTGGCTGGTAAGAAAACACGACCGTCAATGAAAAGCAATAAGGCTCCTCTCCTACATTTTAAAGGTTATAAACTGACAAAAATCCCGATTTGCTTCTAAAACTTTAAAAGATCGTTTAAATCACAAATGAAATGGAATGTTCATACGAAAAAGCTAACGCTGATGTATAATCCACACCAAAGTTTTCTGTAATGAATGTGAAATGTCAGGTAAGAATAAAATTGGTGCGTACCCTCCTGTCATTTGAGAAACAGCGAACATGTTTTAGACTTTATTATTTTATTATGTTTACTCATATATTTTTATTTACTTTTGTATCAGCAACCGATACTTCTGCACAAAGTCCGGAAACTCCGAAACCCAAAAGAAAATGTAAGTATTTTGAATTTTCTATGACAGAATTGTGTGTACTTACTTTGTAATTTAGGTTCATGAGACAATTCCGAACTTAATAATATCTCAAAAAAACAACTTAGTGTTTTAGGGTTCCGTACCCAAAGGGTAAAAACGAATCTACATCTATTGTCAACTATATAAAACTACTCGTACTTTATGGTATTTTTAACCAACTTCCAAAAAGGGGAGGTTATCATTCGTCAGTTTTTTTATTATTATATATATATATTTTTTTTTATATTATATTTTTTTTTATTATATGTTTTTTTTTGTTACTATCACAATGCCGTCGTATTTGACCCTAAGTTTGAATGATAGAGAATGCCTTGTGGCATGAAGTCCACGTGGGTAAGTACCACTCTTCTACATGAAGTTTAAATAAATAAACTACACGTTTCACTAAAGTTTCAACAAAACTCGATGGACAAATTTTAATTTTACAACCAACGTTTCGTATACTATTTATTTCGCAAACAACTTATTCCGCAAAAATGTTTTATTCTGAAAACATTTATTTTACAAACGTTTATTTGGCAAATACTTCTTTTATCAAATGCATCAGATGATATTTAATCATATATACATTTTTCATTTCTTATTTAGATACATTTGGATATACCACGTTTCTAAAGAAACAGGCTAGTATTTTTTTATTACCTACTCTTTTTTAGGAGAAAGTTTAGGAAATGCGGTTTTTTCACAACATGCAAACAAGCATACTCCATGCATGCATGCAAGCAAGCAAGCAGCAAGCAAGCCACAAGTATGCAGCAAGCATGCAGCAAGCAAGCAGAAAGCATGCAGCAAGCAAGCATGCTGAAAGCACGCAGCAAGCAGCAAGCATGCAGCAAGGATGCAACAAGCAAGCAGCAAGCATACAGTATGAACCAAGCAGCATCCAAAATGCAGAAGAATCTCTCGAAGTCTAGAATGTTACCTTCAAATGTATGTTACGTTCGGATTCCTTCCAAAATCACGAAGAATACGTGTTCGGCGAACACCTGGACGTGAGACCCGCTTGCAAAGTCCCCAGGAAGTCCATCCATTTCAAGGTGGGACAATCATGGTATGAGTGGAATTATGTCTAGGCGGGAGAACTGACCGCTATTAGATAAAATGAAATTTAACGCCAAAAACCAAAATACCGTGATGAGATGCTGGCACTTGTTATAAACATCCGAGGTGCTCTTGCAGTTTATTAATTTTCATATTATGCAAAATGTATTGTTTCAATTATATTTATTTCCTGCTTTTTCACAAAAGATGTGTAAATTTTAGCAAAATTTAAACTTTTTTTTTAATCTAAAAAACCCTTAAAAAATAAAAAGTTTTGTTTTTTATTATTCTGTAAGAGAATAAAATTTTGCGGACCTATAAACAGTTTTAATGTGTGTACATTCTTGGACAATGACATGTAACCATAGCATGGGAAGTATTCTTAGTGCGTACCTAATTACCAACACACCAATAACTTTTGGTTTTTTGGTAATAAATAATCAATTAATTAGATTAGATCAAAGATCAATACACTCTAACAAAACAATTAATGATCGCGAAGCATTTGATTGACAAAATGTTAATTTGTAGCTGCGATAGTAAATAAATAGGTATGCCATTAATCTATCATCAAGCATATTAATAATGGCTGCCTAACATCGATATCAAAAAGGGGTTTATAATTAATGAGTGCGTAGAGGAAAAATATTTCCCAGTGAATATCGCGGCCGCACCGCGCCTCCCCGATTTTTCTTCACGTCGGGCCCGCCCGTCAGTCGGCCGGCACCCGCCGCGGAGCGAACTGCTCAGTACCCGACGCTTGCACCCCACACACTGTTTATTTACAAATAAACCGACAAATTTGACAACAGCAGGGACAACACGCATTCACGTACGTTGGTAGTAGTCACTCTCATTGTTTAAAGTCACCTCTCAACATAACATTTGAAAAAGCGACACGTTTTCAGAGAATATCAACACAAACATTGTTATGTTCAGGCTAGACTACATTCATGACAGTGTCGATTTTTGTTAGCTCTAACACGTTCTTCAAACTTCCATACCATGGTTCGTACATTTTAATTGAATTACGCTTCAAAATAATCAAGTATATGGTAATTAGCCAATATAGCTTTGATAAATGTAACCTTAGTAACGGCTGAGTGTGTTTAGACTACGACCATTCTTAATAACACATTGCGAGATCAAGTAACCGTGTTCACATGTTACCAAGAGCCATAAATCGTATGAAACAAAACCAGTGATTAACAGTGTACATGCAAAAACATGCTGATGCAAACGTGTGCCAAACATTCGTTACAGTATTTAAATTATGCCTGTTGGAATAAAAGAAGAAGAAAGCGTTTTTCCTTTACATTTTAATTGACAAGAAATATTAAATAAGACCTAAAAGCCATTTATGACATCAAACAATATCAGTATCACATTCAAACTGCCGTCTTTCACCTTTAAACTTTACTGTCACAATTTGTTTAATTACTAACTGTAATAAAACTTGTTCATTTTCATCAAAATATTTGCGTTGAACTGCCAACAAATACACAAATTCATTGGTGCGCTTATTCGTTTTGTCCCCAATTTGTTTGTTTACGCTTGATGCACTCCCTCGCATCCGATCGTAATAACACATTTGAATCGAAGTAAATTCCTCTGGCCACTAGCGATATTACTGAATACATTACAAGGAGAAACTGAGTCATATGTTAGAATTATCTAATGATCTTATTAACGATCAATTACCGCTTATTAGCTAATAATAAACACGTGTTTCTCAACCGTTAGGTTTTCGCTTCGTATCTAAAACTGTCTCTCCGACATTCTACTACTTTAACGAGCATCTGGCTTCGGAGGCAATGAAATTAACCTTGGGCTACTTGCATTGTATTTTTCAACTTGACTGCATCACTAGCACGTTGCTCATATATTGCCTACTACAACACACTAATCTTTTGAGGTCACATCACACATGCATCCTTTATCCATCCAACTTTCGAGCAACAGGCTTGATTAAACCAGGTTTTTTCAGGTTTTCATCTATAAATATTATAAAGTCCTGAGTGCATGATAGTAAAGTATTTAACGGTCACGCCGTTAAATACTCTAAAATCCACTATGGATTTTGAAATGGTATTTCCCATAATTTACCAAAGATACGATGCTTTTAAAATTCTCAATACTGACGTATTAGTACGAGTTTTTTAAAAGCATTGTATCTTTGTTAATTTTGGTTTACGTAACAAAAGAAAAAGAAGAGGCAAATATTTTTTGATAATCTAACTAACGGACTAATTAGATTTTTTCAGGACACAAGCCTTACATGAATGTAACAAAAGACATAACCCTTCCATGAATGTAACAAAAGACATAACCCTTCCGGATTAGATTCTTTAAGTTATGGAAAATACCATTTGAAAATGCCGTGCTATAATTTTTAGTGCGTTGTGACGTCACGAGCCCCCTACTCTCGAGTTTCGATGCGTTTTATCTTTGTCAATTTCATTGATTTACAAAAACAAAAAATACGTGTCTATTATTTTCCAATACTCTAACTGACGGACTAAATAGATTTGCAATTTATTGATGGTAGCCTATTCTCGATTTTTGGTTAACTCGTAAAAACCGTGCGAAGCATGGACTAGTCACTAGTAAATAAATAAAGGATTAACCTGGGACAAAATATCACTTACTTATATCCAAATACTTCAAAGTCCTTGACAACCAGAACTCATAACACATTAATTAACGTGCAGTCTGTGATAATTTTAATTTTAGCCGTGTGGTATCCGGCAGAGTAGAATAGAACCAACCCATTACACTCACGGGTGTCGTATAAGGCGACTAATGTCGAGGCAGAACACCTTGCGCCTCCGTAGACCAGAGAATGGGCAGCAGCGTTTTCTGTTAGTCTTTCATCACTGCGATCTCCAATCCGCCTGCCAAGCGTGGAGATTACGGCAAATTCTTCCCATCATGGGAGAGGCTTATGTCCAGCAGTGGACGTTATAGGCTGTTGTAGTTGTAGTTGTAGTAGTTGTGATAATTTTACCTTTTACCGTAAAAAACTGATCAGTCCATTTATAATGCTAGCGTACCCTAAATCGATAGAGTTCAATATGCTTTATTTCGCTCGTTATACCCAATAGAATGAGTTCAAAGCCCGCATCAGCTGCAGGTCAAGATAGCCCGCGAAGTTCAAATTTTCTTACATGGAATTTGTAGGTCAGTGTCAGGTTTTATGTTTATTGAAATAGGTTTCGTGACCGTAACAAATGTGGCTTTAATCAGTAATAATTATCACTAGAAAACGAACGCTCAAGCGTTTGTTTTACACGCCGATTGCTCTACTGCCAGCACCCGCTCCCACCTGGGCAGCCCACTTAGAATATTCCTTTATCATACTTTTAACTTGGTATTATTGCTTAGTGTTTCGCATGGCGGACGAGGCCGCTGCCGACTGTCTGTTCGAGCGCCTGCGGCTGCATCAGCAGCGAGCGCCCGACTCCACCGAAGCAGCGCGTACCATCACAGCGAGGATCAACGCGCGGCTCACGGCACATGGTAACACACTATCAGGTATGAGCGTAGTACTGCCAAAATGTACCAATGCATATCGAAATTTCTCGCAGTGATTTTGGAAAAGCATGCGTTTTGGTACTTGTTGGATTAGTTTGTTGCTTGAATTAATAAGGGATTTTATGTTGGCACATTATGGAAGAACTACGTCCGAATTTGTGTAGTGAAGCAGACGTTTTAATTCAAGTGAAAGATGCCGAATGTTACACAAAACAAAAATATGAACAAAAAGTTGCCCGTCTGATATTTGATTTCAATATAATGATGTTGGATCGACACACACAGCATTTTTAACTCGCCCACCAAATGGTCAAAAAATGTGTAAATGCACTTGCATTCTTTAATGGTTTTGTCAATGTCGATGTCTTGCGAATGTAGAATAAAACCAAAATGTACCTTTCTTTTTTTTTCGGATGGGAAATCATCAAATAACTCCTCCCGCTCTGGGCGGATCAGGAGGGAGTGTCAGACTTTTACTGACTAAAACCCATCTATGTTCCTTCATCGCCCTTTGTGTACCGGGGCCACGGTATCTCTTTCAAACAGTCCCGCAGCCCCGGCAGGCATCGGCCCTTGCGGATCCCTTCCTTTTTGCTGACTCTCTTTGAGGCGCGCGTGGAACACGAACGCGCCGTCGCCACGGCCTGTCGTCATGAGACGGACGGACGGCGAGCTAGGCCATAGCTCACAGTCCACAGGCCCGCGCTTACTTCTCTCCCTCTCACGTTCCGCTACCTCCTACGCTAGCATGACTGCTTTGCAGAAGGAGGTGACGGCGTCCCATTTCGTCTCGCTCCGGACCATGGATTGAACCAAGGCCGGACGCGAGAGGTCGCCGCCGCCGCCGACAAAAATGTGTACCCTGACCTGAAGTTTGATATCAGCTTTACTATCTGGGAAGAATATCAATTCCGTATTGGTACTTATTAAGTTAATAATATCTAAGAATTACCTAGATAATATTGAGATTTAAAATATTAAACGACTGACACGGTTACAAATAACTTGAAAATAAACCCTTACACGAATCCCTTTGAGCCACAATCAATACCAAGTGTCTAGAAAAGCGCAAACACAATTCAGTTGCGCCATTATAAAATTAAGCTAATACTTTTCAGACACCGGTTTATTTCGACTGTTTACGTAAAGGATGGAATGAATACAATCCTCGTTTTACAGCACTTACCGTTACTATGGCTCTCTCAGATGTTTAATTTTACCAGATGAACTTAATTAATGGCCGGGTATGAATATAGTGAGCAAGCATTTACTTATTTTTCTCTCCACAAATAAGATTGCATGGGCCTTGAACGTTATTGGCAAAATGTGGGTTTACTATTAATCTTATTACTTATTACTCTGCCCTAACCCTTCGTGGATTACGGGCGTGATGTGATGATGGTTTAAGACCGGCGTTACTACCACATTTCTTCAATTTACTTTAAATAGTTTTCTTCTCATTCAATACGCATAAAGTTGACGTAAACGTTTTTATTGCTTATAAAACCTGCATTATACGAGCGTCGATATTGTTCATAAAAATAATTCTATAAATACAACATCCCAACGTACGAATGTCCTTCGTAAAAAAACTTAAAGAGTATAACTTGTGTACTCACACACATTCTATCCATATATGGAGAATAAAATGGTTTCCACGTTTGGCACTTTCACATACTGAACATCATATGATGCTTGTCAATAATAATAATTTTATAAAAATCTTAGAAAATCACTTACTTTAACCTTAATCATTGGTCTACAAGCAGCTCCACTTCTTGGACCAAGATTTTCGGTAAATAATATCTTTACCATCGCCAACAACAACATAAAATGATTAATCTTTTTTTTTTAAACACTATGAGGAGCTCGTGGCTATATTATAACAGCCGCTCGGGTCGATCGTGAGGTTAAGCCGTGCTTGCCTAGGTTGGTCTGTGGATGGGTGACCGCCCATTACATACCGAGTTTCCTCCGTGCCTCGGAAAGCACGTTAAGCCGTTGGTCCCGGCTGTCATTTGTAGATCTTTGACAGTCGTTAGGTAGTCAGAGGCCCAAAAAGTCTGACAACCAGTCTTACCAAGGGGTATCGTATTACCCGGTACTAAGTGGGTTGTGGAGGTCAGATAGGCAGTCGCTCCATGTAAAATACTGGTATTCAGCTGCATCTGGTAAAACTGGAAGCAGACCCCAACATAGTTGGGAAAAGGGTAGGCAAATGATGATGATTTTTTAAACACTACTAAGTATAACCTCAGACTGTATATGAGTTTTTCGGTTTAAAACGTAAAGGGGCCTTAAGGTCACGACACGGTATAGTATACCGGCACCGCAACTGCACAGCTGCAGCACAGCGTCGCGTCGAATTTAGGCTACGGCAGCCGCCAGCGCTCTAACTACGCGGCGTCAGCGAGGTGCAAGCTCGCGGTTTGCGCGCCGGCCGCGAGGTGTAAGCGTGCTGTCACCGCGAACGCAATGGGGAAGGCTGGTCAAAGCTGATTGTAGATGGCATGTCCATAGCTTAGTCCCGATCTGTCCAATGAGGACAAGCTATATTAAAATTTGCACAGTTGCCAACCCCATTGTTATATGGCATCGTTGTTTCGCTGTCGACTCGGAGTTGACGCGCTGTAAGCACGCTATCGGCGCACTGCAAGCATGCGGTCCGCTCGCATGCAGCGCGCGGGCTGCGAGTCGAGTAGTATGGTAGTGGCAAGCACGCTGACTGCTTGCCGTGGGCTTTTTCATTATGACTTTATGAAATATGTTATACGACTCACGATTTAATGCTCTAATTTGAGTGGCAAGTTAATTGCTGGGATGGAGCCTGGTCGGTGCCGGTGCGGTGCTGGTATAGTGTCCGTCAATATTTTTATATATTTACCATATAAAAATTATTGCATTTGTTATAATAATAATAATAATATATCATTTAATTCAGGTAACAAAAACCCATATCATCCCATCATATCATACCATCCCATATCATATATACCTTACAGACTAACATACATATTTATATAAACTACAAAAACAGAGAACAGAGTAGCATTTTTAAACCACTAAGGTTTGTACTTAATGCTACATGTAATTCTACATCGTAGTAAAGACAAAATCAAGGTAACCAGTAAAATACAACATATTAATATAACTATGTGGGTGTCTATAGTGTACAGGTTACATCCGGAGTTATTTACTATACAGACCTTGTGAAAATTAGAACAAATTTCCGTGCGTTCAAGCGTTTTTGCCATACCTATTATTGGAATCAAATATAACACTTATGTAGTAAGTAGCGTAGGTACTAAGTACAGCTCACAACTTAGGACCCGTAAATGTTAATATTTGTCTCTGGTGCTAGGCAACTGGGCCTATCCCAGTTGTAAACGTCCCTTTGTGCCTATCGGCCTTGTTTCGTTCTGTCTCCTGCTGATATGGAGGGAAGTGGAAATTACGGTTTTTTCCTACTCCTCCACTATACTTTTCTGATTAATTTCGTTGCGGGATCCAAGACAGTTAAATTCATTCTCTGGGACTTCGTCGAGCTTCATTGTCTCGGCGCTTTTCTGGTGGTCGCCACTGTTGATTCTGGCTTTCAGGAGTTACAGTGGTTTGGGAACAGTGTGGCGGGCTTCTGGGTGGAAACGTATGTAACAGTAAAGCAGCGAACAAATCTTTGTCCTATTTGTAAATCAAACCTAGGACCCTTAAGTCTACAGCTGTGTTTACATCCACAAGGTCAATGATGCAGTTTCACAGACATTCAATATATGACAAGAGTCATATATCTTCACGAAAATTACCAATTTCGTATCAAAATTCAATTTCGGGATAACATAAATTCATGTGAAACGATTCAATTACACGATACCCTTTAAACTTGACGAAACTTATCAGCAATTCAACCTACGATGAATTTAATCAGGGACATGTTATATCCACCATCAGCCGTGTATAAATTGTTACTTTATTGGCTTCCTGGCCACTATTTTCAAGGTTTCCGCTACATGTGAATATTGTATACTAAATAAGTCTAAAACAGTCTGAATATATCACATATTTCACTTGATCACAGCAAGTAACGGTCATGCTTGATTTCCCAAAGGGGACGTGGCAGAGTAATAGCTATGATAGACTAATATCCTGTCAAAATTTAGGGGTCACTTAGGGCCATGTTCACATTAACATTAAAATAACCGACTGTTTCGTAATCGGACCGCTAAACGTAAACAGTTGTTTAAACATGAGGTGGGAATTTTGGTGTTCACCACAACTTATTCTAGCTCGGTTATGTAAACGAGCGTTATAAGAATGAAAGACCGAATGATTATTATACAGTCAAATAGGGTGGGTAACTTAACACGTAAAAATCCGTACAAATGCTAAACATCTTAAAATGGTTGCATTATACCTGAGATGACAGTTTTTTATAACGATCAAATTCGAAAAAGATTCAATTCGTTGCTTAGTGTGGCACTAGATGGCGCTGTGTGCAATGTCCAGCGATATTTATATTTATGTTGTGTTTGAAGTTTTGTTCGTTTGAAATAGTTTTTAAATTAAATACAATGGATAAGAAGCGCATTGTAAATTTTACCATGACGAAAAATAAATTGTCATTAATTTAGTGTGAAAGCACCAAGGCGTAATTAAATCAAACGCACCGAACTCCGTGAAGTAGTATCGTCTGGTGGAATACAAACGAGTCTTTCAAAGGTTTCAAACTCGTCCAAAACGTCATCCTCTTCCAAAATATAATTCAAAGCAGACTGCATGTTAAATTCTTACAATAATATCTAGATGCAACCTTAAAATTTGTTATATTTGCAATTTACAAACGTCAAAATACACCGATTAACTACTAACCGGGACTATAAACAAGCTCTCCCACCTCGGTTAGAGAAAACAGTTGATTAGCGTGTTTAATCGGTTGATTTGCTTTGGTGAACATGAAAATGTGTTTTAAACAGCTGTTTTTAGATAATCATACCGTTATCTTTCGGTGAACATGGCCCTTATAGACCCATCTACATAGCACACATTTTAATGCATTTTTATTCACTTAAATCTAAAATAGATTGACACGTTCGTTTCTTCGTTCGTGTATTCAAAGGTCACTTTTCATGAGTCCGTTTCGATAATTTTATTGATTTAGGAAAGTAAACTAATCTCTAATGTTATCTTTAATCTTTTTATTTGCTATTTGCTGAATCTAAATTAATTAAAATGTGACTAAACGATCTGATATTATAATTTTCAATATCATGCACTCAGATTTAAGTGCTCATGGAAATTTCCGTGCACGTTTCATAAATTGCTACATGTCCTTTAGATAGAACCAATGCATATCATTTGAATAGGTATATACGTATGTTCCTGAAGTTAATTCAGAGCAGTAACTCAAAAGTTTGCATTGAAGTTCAATTTATACCTACAAGCTAGCTCTTTCTACTTTCTGCAAGCTATTTCTACATCCCTTTTGTATGCAAATTCTGAAGCTCCATATGAGGTTTGATCTTCGCTATCCCCTTCACCTCTGTGACAGTGTTCCAACTTCCACACACCAGTATCTAGAGTTAGTCGTAAAAATGTTGTATCGGAAGCCATCAAATTGCCCAGACAAAACTACGCACTCGTACATTACCTACGATGTGAAGTACTATGCGATTCCATTCAACCGGATCGTTTTATTTCATCAAGTGTTTTAATTCACCGGTAACCGCGTAAAAACAGTTAGGAATGTAAATCAACATCTATGAAAATTACAAGCAACTATCATTATTATTGACTAGACGAATACTAAAATATTTGTAGCCAGAGACATGCTTACAAGCAATGCCAAAGATAATTCACGCATTTTCTGTTAAAAACTGCCCTTTGTCTGCCTGTTCACGTAATTCTTTTGCTCACTGTACGTATACCCACACGAACTGCATTTTGGCAGACTGCCCAACATTGGATTTTGACGGCATCTCTCGCTAATATACTACAAAAAGAACACAAAAGTGATAATTGAGGCACACTGGGTAATGGACGAACAAAACAGTTAAAAAGATTCACTCATTTGTATGTCAAAAAGATGGCATCTTGAGTGAGATAATACAATATTTTAAAATGAAAGAATTACGTTTTAAGAAGGAGAAAAATAGTGCATTATATTATTAGATCGTTGTGTATTGTTCTTCCTCGTAGTGATAACAGTATGGATAACAGGAACAAATCTCTTCGTTTTATTCAATAAACATAATACCCTTCTAACTTAGTTTCCACATTAGAAATATATCAACATGAACTACAACAACGCTTTCTTTCATAATTAAAAATCTAATCGCGCGCACTACGCCAGTATTGTATTGAGCTACCTTCGGGCTGTAACGATTGTAATCTAAACCCAAACTACAGTTAAAGGTCAATACGGTCAAGTAGGTTTTACAGACGCCTCTATCGATTCAGAAAAATATAAGCACGTTGATCTTGAGCACATAGGTCAAACGAATTTTTCTAGAAAGATTTCTCAATGTTTTCAATATGACTACACATGTTTCTTACTGAAACTTTTGATGGAAACTCGTAACGAAATTCAAGTCAAACAAACTTTAACTATTGGCGTGACAAAGAAGAGTTAATAGCTTTTAGTTAAACGAAAACACTTTAACTTTGGCCTCTTTTCTTTATGACGAGCCAATAGCCCTATTCAAAGTTCTTTAATGTGTTAAAAGATTACGTTTTGGCCTAATTTTCCTTTTAAATTTGTTGATAGTTATACCCAACCTTGTAACTGGTACGGCCATACCATTATGTTAGGTAACTATATATTTTATCTCGATGATTTACGGAATGGGTCGCGAAAACCTTCATTTACAAAACTGTATCGCAAAGGCGCTGCGACAAAATGATATTAAAAGAATTTGCTTGATTGCAGAAGTACCATTGTTTCAAAGTAACTGCTATTAAGGCCTTTTTTATGACGAGGCAGTTTTAATCGTCCTAAATATAATTATTTAATCTGGGCGGTCGTCCATGCTTTAAACATAAATGCCCGCGGCTTTGCCCGCCCGCAAATTATATACAAAAACTTTCATCTTGAATCACTCTATCTATTAAAAAAACCCGCATCAAAATCCGTTGCGTTGTTTTGTTGTTGCCTGCCTGTCGGTCTTCTACAGACTGTACTTCGATGAGTGTACGCAGGAGCTCCACGACCTGATCCCACCATCACCCTTTTACCACCGGACTAGCAGACGTACTGCGGCGTACTATCCGCACTTGGTTGATATCCCGACGTGTCGTACTAAGCGCTTCTCCTCCACTTTTATTATGCGCACAGCCAAAGTGTGGAACTCTCTGCCTGCGTCTGTGTTCCCACCCACATTTAACCCGCCTGCCTTCAAAGCAAGAGTGAACAGGCACCTTCTGGGCACGCTCGTTATATCATAGATCTCATCCATCGCTTTCCATCAGGCGTGATCGAGGTCCAGAGCAGGCCCATAGTAATAAAAAAATAAAAAAAAACTTTGTTTTATAATATGTAGTGATAGTGATGTAAACTTTACACTGTTGGTTTCCCTTTATACTTTGCAGGCACGCTATGGTAATCTTCGGAGAAATACAATGGAACTCTTCAATTATAAACAGCAAATCGGTCGTGATTGCTGCAATCGCTTGGATGTTTGTTGTTTTCACAACATCATAACATATCATCACGCCTGTATGCTCTGAGGGGTATGCAGATGTGTACAGCACATCCACATTTCGACAGTTACGTATGTTAGGTTCCATTTTATTGGGGATAAGCCTATTACCATGACATGTATTGTTAACAATATAAAATAAATGACTGCCTCGTTGGTCTAGTGGTGGTGACGGAGTAAGTTTTTTTAGGTAACTATAGGAACAAAATATAATAAAAAGATAATATTATAATAATATAATAAAAAAAAAGTATATATATATAATATTAATATAATATTATCAAAAATACTGCTATAAAAAGAAATGTTTTTTTTTTTTTTTTGGGACAAGCCCGCTACACTGTTCCCAAACCACTGTAACTCCTGAAAGCCAGAATCAACAGTGGCGACCACCAGAAAAGCGCCGAGACAATGAAGCTCGACGAAGTCCCAGAGAATGAATTTAACTGTCTTGGATCCCGCAACGAAATTAATCAGAAAAGTATAGTGGAGGAGTAGGAAAAAACCGTAATTTCCACTTCCCTCCATTTCAGCAGGAGACAGAACGAAACAAGGCCAATAGGCACAAAGGGACGTTTACAACTGGGATAGGCCCCGTTGCCTAGCACCACGGATAAATATTAACATTAATGGGTCCTAAGTTGTGAGCTGTTATATTTGATTCCAATAATAGGTATGGCAAAAACGCTTGAACGCGCTTGTCTGTATAGTAAATAACTCCGGATGTAACCTGTACACTATCCAACATAATGTTGCGTTCATTCTGCCAAAGACTGCACTCCCATAAAATGTGATGTGCTGATTGTTCATATTCGCAGTCAGATGTGGAACATTGACAAAAAGGCGAGTCAACAAGCTTGAAGGAAAATAATTTACTCTTAAAGTTACCGTGACCGGTGAGAAATTGGGCAACACAGTGATCAACCTCGAAAAGAAATGTATAACAGCCACTGGGTCCATCTTTAGACTGCCCATTCCATACCGAGTTTCCTCAGTGCCTCGGAAAGCACATTAAAAGCCGTTGGTCCCGGCTGTTATTTTTAGATCTTTGACAGTTGTTACAGTATGTAGTCAGTGACCCGAAAGTGTGACAACCAGTCTTACCAAAGGATATGGTATTATCGATGCCCAGTACTAATTGGGTTGTGGAGATCAGATAGGCAGCCGCTGCATGTAAAATACTGGTATACAGTAATGTTGGGAAAAGGCGAAAAGTAATTGATTACAACAGAACAAACAGTAGGCCAAAATCAGTCTAAAATCCGTAGTTTTCCCCAAAACACCTATTGCGAATGAAGAAAATAATATACCAAAATTATCTAACGTTTGTAATCTTGTAAGATTTCCAAGGTCACAAAAATTTTAACATAAAATAAACTAAATCCGCTTTTACGACAACTTACAATAATTACACGCAAACGACTGATGATTTTATAAAAAGTTGTTCTCATTATAAATGTGGCTACATCATAAATAACATAACAGTCAAAGTGGCTGGAATTAAAAGTTGACATCAATCCAAATATTATATTTTCGAACATTATAATATTTTCTATTAGATCTCTCTAATAAAAATAAATATTAATTAAGTAGATGAACATGGAAAGCTGCTGTACAGATATCCTATCCCAACACAACACTGTCTCTACTCTTCCACGCTAAAAAACTTTCAAACCAAATTTTTTATCATCAAAATAAAAAAGAACTTCGTATAGAAACATCACTCCACTTTATTACGTTAAGGACATCCTATGAATTTTTACGGCTTCAAGGTAAATGAATCACATTGCGTGAGAATCTGAACTTACATGACTTATTCAAGAACTCGCGGGGCGTAGCGGGGTACTGATGAGTACTTGCCTACGGACTACGGCTCGTAGCGTGCTACGCAGGGGTAGGGCAACGACTCTTAATCGCTATTCTTTTAGAAATTGCTGCATTACCCACATTTTTTTTTAATGTTTATATTTTCTATCTCCCCTCATTGCACTAACGCCAAGACGGCTATTTTAGTCGTGGTTGCAGACTGTTTCAACAATATATTTGGCAATAAATGTGAAGTTCACAAAGGTCACAGTCCCATTATAGGTACGTACCAATGTTTAATTAGTGACTTACTAATTAGTACTTACGTAATAGTTGAAATGCTAAAATGTATATTATTTTTCTTTCGCTTATAAGTCAATCTTGAATTCATTACAAATTACATCATAAAATGCTTTCTAAATAATTGGCAAACCAAGTGTCAGTGTTCTCTGTTTCCATACATGTATATCACAGTAATTGGTTTCATTTGAAAGCATGCTGCGTGTCTTTAAGCCTATAAAACTTGACCCTCGCGATACAAACGTAAATCAGCGAAAGGTGTCATGATATCATCACTGGATCGCGTGAGAGACGTATATAAAACAAGGGTTTGGTGCATTGGGCCCTCGGCCAGCGCCAACCGTGCCCCAACACCAATTGTTACCGTTAATTTATTCAACGATAATATCCGAGACTTATCAGCCTTTGTTCAATTATCAGCAACTGGTACAAACAGCACCGACTGGTTCCCACACTTCGTACCATTTCCCGACAGCTTTTGTTCCGCGAGCGAATGTAAAGTGTTGCTTACAAAGCAATACTTTACTTACTTTTATTTTGTTTGGGTTCAATTTCGTTTCTACGACCGTAAATCAAAAAACACTCTTTTACAGCGAGAAACTATTTTCAAACTGTTTGTATGTTTTATAGTTTAGTTTCGGTGTTTCATGTCTGCACTATGTAATATTATAAATACGTAAAGTTTGTAAGTTTGGATGTAGGGGTAATCTTCGGAACTACTGACACGATTTCGAAAATTCTTTCATTAAACAAAAAACCTTAAAATCCTGAGAGTTATAAACTATTTTTTTAAATCAAACAAAACGTTCCCTAGCGACAATTTTCGACCATAAATAACGCAGGCGTAGCTACAACCAAAAACTAGTCGTTGATATTTACTGACTGATTAAGACTGTCAATCTGTTTCCAAGAAAAAAAAAACCGGCGTTTGTTAACTATGAAAACTGCTCAAAGAGTAACAATTAAAGCAGAGTCTACGCGCGTGTAAGCTGATCTATTTATGTGGACGTAAATCCAGTTTCACCTTGACATTGGTCAGATCAGCTTCGGCTTTCTCTCGCAATACTTTTATATTTACAAGGAATAAAATACTAATGTTTATGCTATCGTGAATTTCCGAAATTTCCGAAATTGAATATTATGATGCAAATGCAACGTACACGACCGTACATAATCTTGAATCTTTAAATTATAGAATTTTACTGCTAGAGTTTTCTAGTTCTTCAATCAAATAAGAAACTGATTGTTTTTCCTAACAATTCTTTGTGTGACTTTTTCAGGAGAGTCTGGCTGAAATTGTTACCTCATGAACAATGATTTATTACGTCCTTATTTACAAACACATTGAATGCGGAAGTACTACAAACTAGGTCCGATACAGAGTACTAATGGTCTCACTAATGGTTCATAAATCTTTTTCAATTCCAAATAATTAAGATCATTGTCTCTACCACCTCTACGTAGAAGATAACACTACTCTACACGAGTTGAATTGAAGCCAAATTTCCTACAAATGTAACCAATTATCGGCGTCCACAATTTGGACTACGTTAAGTATTCCTGTCACGCCACTAATAAATAATTGCCATCAATCAAAATGTGAATTGCTATTAAAATTATTTTAGCAATGATCTAGACTAGAATTTATCCGCTATACCTAAGAGGATAAACGGAAGATTTCAGGAACTGTCAGATGTGTTTATAGGGAAATCGTAAAAGTTATAAATTTGCTGCAAAATTGAACCGTCATCAGCAAGAAGTGCTTCCTTGTTTATTAATATAAACTTTGTTCAGTAACGGAAATTTTCGTTTGTGTTTTCTGAAAACTACTAAACTAAACTAGAAAAATTGTATGTACCAAATGTCTAGCTAAATGACAGTTTAAGCCAAGCATGCTACATTGCGCATGTCTCACGCCGTCTAAAAATTGCCGTAGGACAGAAATAGCAGTTTTGAGATAACATGTAAGGCGTTTTTTTTTAACCGACTTCCTTTTCAATTATAAAGCAACTAGAGTTTAAGGCTGTAGTATCTGCTAAATTAGCAACTCTATTTGTGGTGGTTCAAACTTCGTTTGAAATACTGTTAGAATAAAGTTCTAATCAGCTTGCACTACAAAGTGGCTGATACGTCGGTCACTGCGGGCGAATAGTGCGAAAAAAGTATTAAAGTTTAGAGTCTATAATGCAACATATTTTTTTTTTAAACATTTATATTCACTCATCAAAGAGGAGTTACATGGAGAAAACCTCTCGTTAGCAGATACCACCCCCTTAAGTTGAGTGGGATATTATCTAAAAAACCTAATATTTTGGTGTAATGGCAGTTTATAGAGGACGCGATGTTTTGTTACTGGTTAATATTGGTCGACCGATACTAAAATAAATTAATATAAAACCTATTAGGAAATAAATATAGGTCTGACTGATTCATATCAATGTATATATATGTAATGTATATGTACGGATATATATCAACAACTTTTTGAATTCATGAAAAAACAGTCCATTACTCAAAACATTTTAGACATTCGTGTGTGAAAAAGTAGCATACTGAAAGAGAAGCGAATCTAAGAAACACGACGACATTTTCTGTTTGTATAAAATAAATTAAAACGAGTGAATTAATGTCTTCTGTCATCAATACAAATAAACTTACATTTTATATAAAAACCGAATGTTTACTCAACGCCTAACCTAGGATGAGATTTCAGAATCATGTAATGCGCAAGATGAATCTAAATTTATTTATAAGACAAGATGTTCCCTGAACAGCAAGAAACAGAGCATTCTGCAGAGCGCATCGTCGAAGCTACCGCGTGCGATAGCTCTCCCGCACAGTTTTCTCGCTCTAGCGTTATGATGGTTCTGAAGTGACTGAAAAGCATAGGAGCTTGGAAAAATATGATTCCGCGCTGATAAATGTAATGCAACTCCTATACTAAACTCTTAACTCTTATAAACAAAGTAACGCCACTCGAGCAAGGCACCGTCATGATACATCGAGTTCCTTGACATTGGAATATCTACACAAGTACATAATAATATAAGTATCACAAATTCTCAGATGCCAATCTAGATATTTGATATTATTAAATATCTGCCAGCTGTAGACAGGGACATGTTTACAACGTTGCCATTGGCAGTGGCACCGACGTAAGCAGTGTTACCGTCGATTACGACGGTGCCGGTGTGACGGTGGTTAATTATAACCACGCATAAATCAAGTTCAATAAATCGTATCATAAACAATTTTATACGCCCGTTAATTACTCGTTGACCAAAGGCTTTAATGAAGAAGCCACTTTAGTATCAGGCCGTCCATTTTTAAATGATCCGAAATGCCAATCGCTAATACCTGTCAATACGCCCAATGAAGTGTGCTGGCGTGAATTGGCATATTGGCATGTTGATGTATGTTTTCGGTTTTTAAATAGCCATTCATAATATGTCAACAGGACATAAATCAGTGAAAAAATTTTATGTATGGAATGTCATTCCTTCTTTTTAAGTATTCTTCCTGCTAACTTCCTGATACGTTGCCAGCTCTAATATGAAAAAGTAATGTACTTATACAGTATGGTAAACAAGTTTTCCTGGAGCGCGCAATCAAAATTACATTTGTACGTCCGGTGCGATTGTGTTCGGTTGCTACGATGACGTCGGTGACCAGTGTATTCTAAAAATGCGTATTTAGAGCCGTGCCGGCTGGACGCGTCTGCTGGAGTGACGTCGCCGCCACGCGCGCGCTCCGCTGGCGCCCCGCCAGCAGCGCCAACGAGAAGGCATGTCATTGTCACTACAGCCCCACTAGGCCATAGCTGCACTTGAAATAAAGTATGCGCTTCCGTAGTCAACGGTCAAGACTTTTATATTATGAATAAAAATTACATCTATCGCGTACTGTCGGGCTACATTTCTGAAAGTATATTAATATTAGCCAACGTATGTACAAAGGCGAATGTTATCCTTTAAATATTCACAAAACTCATTAAAATTTTATCCCCTCTAGCAGTGGGAGGAATTTTTGCAACTAATCCTAGGAATTACATACGCATTGAATTCATTTCATAGTTTCAATACAGAAGTGATCAAACTCAAAAACCCTTGTTAAACGCAACATGAGCTGCCCGTTGTTATTACTTTTTCCCAAAAATATTGACATGCCAGTTCACTTTTTTAAATAGACTGGTCTTACATAAATGTTAAATTAAATATTTAAAAAAATGCCAATAATTATAAATTACAGCTTAATGTTAATAAATATAACGTACATAAAAATAAAAAAAATAATGACCCCGCACGTTCAATAAAAATTTGCATAACAGTCGAAAAAGACATTTGAAATTATTGACGCCAATTACTTTGGCAGTTCAATTTAGCTTGTTGACGATTTGACTAACGAAATTGATTTAGTAAACATGTATAGCTCGCAGTGGTACAATTATACCGGAATGGTGGTATTTACTGGCTATAATAGTACTTTGAAAGACCACTTGTCGACCTCGGGTGTCGGTGATCTGCTCCAGTTGTAGTATGAGAACAAAAAGAGTCGCGGAAGCGGTGGCAGCCAGTCGGCGCGGGCGCATGGTCATCGCGCCGCGCGAGGACGCCCTCTCCACGCACCGACGACCCTACGCACTGGCATTCGCACCAATATTAAAATGTCACTGCATTTATAAACAATAAATAATATTACGTTTGCGTTTGCGTTTGGACACCTTGATTTATTTCCAACTACTTTTGTTTCCAGACAAACATGCACGCCAGAGTACACTGGATAAACTATGGAACAAACAGTCGGGAGCCATACAGATGCTTCTTGCCATATTGGAAGTAAGTTTCTTCAACGAATAAAGCTAAATAAATTATCCTTGTATCTGTCTGATTTGTATCGGGAATTTTGTATTTAATTTCACTTCGTTATTTTTTATTACAGACCTGCAGAGATAACGCAACGTGCACATACATTACATCAATACTAAGAGAAGTTTTGTGTTTGAAACAAGGGAAAGGAAAAAAATGTTCAGGTAAATATTGAACTACATTCGCCAAAACAATATGACGCAAATATCATATTTTTTCTGCTTAGGTCTGCCCGCATGTCATATAGATTACAATCAAGTAATCAAATGTAAACGATTCAAATACATTCCAAGGATAAAACATATTTTATATGGAACAACCACCATTAAGTACCAAACTTATTTTTTTTACAAGATATATCGTTAAATCAAAAATAAAATGCAATATTTTCAATAAATTAGTTCCCATTGAGTCACCGGGAATCAAGAAGAAAGAAAACAAAAAAACAGGCAAAGAAAATAAAGTGCCCGCAGTTAAGAAGGGTATGTTTCGTGTGTGCCGCTTATAATGTAAATACGTTGGAATTTACTGCCCAGTATACAAATAAATAACGTGAAACAAACTAATCAATACTATGTAAAAACGTTGCACAGCACTGCATGCATTAATCGTTTGTCTAAATAAATTAACAAGTCACGAAAAAAAAACTAAAATTAATCTGTAACGATTATAACACGTTTTATTTTAATTGCACATTTGCTTTTTAATTTAAAGTTTATATCGATGACCGCACAGGTATTAAGCAACGCTGGCATTTCAATAATTGCTTTACTAGTACCCTTTCTACTGTTTATCTCCTGTTTCGCCTACCTACTGACATTTAAGACGAGCTCACTTAGATGACATTGGACCAGTTGACAATACAGCCTTGCTACGTGTAATATCAAAGCTATTGTCGATTCAATTGTCATTTCACCGCACTGCAGTGTTCAATCAAATTACCATATTATTTCAACATCGGCTTATTTCTGACTTACGATTACTTAAATAAGTCACATCGTAAATGTAAATATTGCTTTGCACTAAGTTAAATTGCTGTTATAAATATTTACTTATTAATAAATAAACACCGCAAATTATAACAATAAAAAAGTAATAACAACATAAATGCCCTTGACAAAATTGTATTACAAAAGCTGTCGATATCGACAATTTCAGCAAACAACCTCGCGAGGCAGCAGTGCTCACAGCACTTCATATCGGTAAACGGCACGCAGGTGGTGATCCGCACGATGATAGCAACACACGCCAAACGGGACGGCAACGTTTCCACCGAGCTGATACTGCAGGACCTTGTGTGGATCCTCGCCTCGCTAGCGCCGAGAGGTACGGACCTTAACTCACGTGGTTGATTCCAGCTAACAACTTGTCCCGGCATCAGTGCGCACAAGACTTCATTCAGATGAAAGGCACGCAAGTAATCATACGCAGGGTGATCGGCACCATGCAAGACAAGAGAGAGCGACATGTTGGCACAGAGGTGGTGATGCAAGATCTGCTCTGGATACTTGCGCCTCTTAGCTCACGAGGTTACCATTCTCGATTATAAAATTAGTCATTTAAATTATATGTAATTAAAACAGCCTATTGCTGTCCCACTGTTGGGCACTCTCACTCATACAAAGAAGGAATGAGTATTAATATCCACGCTTGCTCAAGACGGGTTGGCGATTTCAGACCTACGTAAAAATTGTAAGTCCAGGTTTCCTCACGATATTTTTCTTCAGTTATGATGTTTTTCTTCACCTAGTGATGTCCAAAATAAACTTAGATTATTTATACTTGTGGTTAGAGTAAGCCACAACCTCTTTCCCGGATTTTAACCCAAACCTTGAGCGTGAGAAGCGAGGCCTCTGGGCCATCAAGACACTAAATAAATACCTGCTTGTCTTTTATTTATGAAATTGTTTGATTATCCAGCAAAACTTACCTAAAAATATTAAAACATACTTGTTTGCAGATCCAAAGTTCGCGATGAAATTAAGGATGCTGGGTTGCGTCAGAACTATGCATCTCATATTAAAGGGACACTTTACAGATAATAAACTGATTTTCCCTTTACTCGTTATAATGAAACAATTGGCCAAAAACCGTAAGTTAATATCGTCCTATTATTGAACTTTCTTCTTCCATAATACCTCCTAGGCCTAGCTCAAATATAATCAACTTTTGCTTATCTAACTTTGATAGTAAGCCTTCAAGCCGATCTCAACAAACCCTGCCTAATGAAAGAATGAGTGCTTTATCTAATACCTCTACAAATACAAAGCCGTGAGACTTAAAATCAGTAAATTATGGGAAACAAATATCAATTGTACATGATCAATATGCATCGGAAGCGATCGTTACTTTAAGTTAGTAATTTTTTCGATTTCAGCCATCACTACCTCTATTTTGATCCGTGATGGCGTAACAACAACTTACGAGCGGGTCTTGGTCAGCCTCGGCTTCATCCCGACGGCAAGACTACGGCTCTGCCTCGACGCTATTGATTATTTCAGTAAAAATAGTTAAGTGAACAAGTCATTTATTTTAAAATCAATTATCATATGTATCGTAATGATTTATGTGATTCATTGTTCAAACATTGTATGTTTTACTAAATTGCACACAAGCTCTATGGTAGCCTACACAACTATTTGTCACAGTCGAATGATACCACAAAACTATTTTGTTACGTGCCACTCTTACACGCAACAACGCCTTTACCCTTACTCCTCGGAATATATTTGTGGCTAATGAATTTGTTATGTTCTGTTCAAAGTTTGTTTGCATGTCAAATGCGCCAGTGTTTGTCACTTGATCACACGTGCGTAACTCACACAGAGGTGTGCTGCATGCAGATCGTGAAGACAGGCCTTTGTGGCGTGCTCCTCAGGGTGTTCGACAGGTGGGACCGCTACGAGGGTCGCATGAGGCTCAAGATATGCGCTCACATTCTTCAGACTCTGCAGCATCTTTGCAACATCAGTACGTACTTGTGTCAATGTGTTTTAACATAAGTGATCATTATTTCTGCATTTACAGAACATGCGGTAGATAATTGTATGTCTACCCATAATCAAGAATGTCTAGTAGTCTGTCATACCATTTCATGCAAATAGTTTTAAAATCATATATTTTCTCTAAAAGCTAAATCAATAAATCATGTCATAATAAATCATAAACTAAATATTTTTTTCAGAGGCGGGACGACGGGCACTGTGTACGAAGAAACATGTCCAGACGTTGCACAGGTTCTGCTCACAGTGTCCAGATGAACCTGAATTCGACGGACTACTAGCAAGAGTGTGTTCAGTCATAACATTATGTTTGAAACACCAAGCTTTGCCAGTACCTGCCACCAGTCCAGCTTCGTTTAACCTGAACCCTATACTAAAAGGTTTACTTCAACAATGCTTTATTTTAAGTATAGAATTATGGATATGTGAGCCATGAATAACTGTAGGTCATTTTACAGGCACGAACACGTCGTGGCCATGTCACGAAGACGAAGAAGATGCAGCAAATTCTGATTCTAAAACAGTGAATTCGGATGAGGATGATGGGCCAGAAATAGATATAGAAGGCATTGATGAGTTTCCAGATATGGATTTCGATGATACTGATCAAAAGAAATATGAAAGTCCTGATGAAGCAGAAAAAAATACAAATCCCCTGCAGAACGCTACGAAAAGTGGTGACAGCTTGCAAACCTCACTCTGGATAAATCCTAACGAGAGAGATTTAGAAGACTTAAAAAAGTAAAGCACCTTTTTTGCGAATCTTTATTTATTGTACGGTCTCATCAACCGAACATTTACCTTAAGAACGTGACCACTTGTCCAGAGGAAGAATTGCTACTACTTGAACTTGTTAACTTCTACGTTTTAATATAACTGCAAATTTTACTTGTGGTTCTATCTCTATACTCCTTATCTATACCATCGTCAGCAAAGTGATAGTGTACAGTAGAGAAAACGGTTTATATATTTAGTTTTGTAATATGTATTTGTATGTAATATGTATTTTTAAGCATTCTTATTTAATTATTAAAACGGTGGACTTAATGCCTTGGGCATTTTCTACCAGTCTGCCTACTTAGTCTTGTCTGTTTACTGTTTGCTTTGTTTGACGAAACCTGTGGTTTAATTGATTCTTAATTTTTTCAGATATTTTATTTATTTTAAAGAGTTTGGATCATTTAACAAGCAAGTAAAGCTTGTCAAAAGTCGATCTAATTCTCGGGGGTCAATATTAGAAGACTTTCTGTACTCTCAATCCCCTGGAAACAGGAGTGCTGCTTCCAACCTGAATCTGTCGCTTACCGGGGTTTTAGGCAATACTGACTATGATAACGGTGTGGGAACTTCAGCGCAGTCTACCTCATTTTTACAATATCATAAAATCCATGAGAGTTCCTGTAAGTATTATTCAAATTAAGGAAAAATGCGAGCCATTATCAGTTTTAACCATGTTACTGCTGGACATAGACCTTTTTACCTGTATGCCATTTAGCTGAACCCAAAAATACGATTACAAAACTAAAAAACATTTTTTTTTTAAATTGCAAGCTTCTTTATTATCATCTGCCTAGCCTTTTCCCAACTATCTTGGGGTCCGCTTCCAGTCTAACCGGATGCAGCTGAATACCTGTATTTTACATGGAGCGACTGCCTTTCTGACCTCCACAACCCAGTTAGTACTGGGTAACACGATACCCTTTGGTAAGACTGGTTGTCAGACTTTTTGGGTCACTGACTACCTGTAACGACTGTCAAATATCTGCAAATGACAGCCGGGACCAACGGCTTAACGTGCTTTCCGAGGCACGGAGAAAACCCGGTTTGTAATGGGTGGTCACCCATCCACAGACCAACCTAGGCAAGCATGGCTTAATCTAAAGATCGACCCGAGTGGCTGTTATTATTTAGCCACGAGATGCTCACTTGCAAGCTTCTTTATCTTACTAATTATTATTCATTTCGGTTACAGCAACAACATCGTGTTCTTCGCTAAAAATACATAAAGACATTTCCAAGTACAGTTCATTTGAAAGTGTGTACTGCACAATATCGACAAGGGTGAGGAGCGTGATACCCTTTGTGAAGGTAGCGTACCCTGACATGATGGGTGGTCAGGGTCTCAACCAGCCTGAGCCCTTGAACAAGATGGAGCGAAGTGCGTGCAGGTTGGTATTTAGAAAATATTGAAGCTTCCATTTGCGTTGCTTTGAGCTTAGTAAAACGGACAGCCTGCGAAATTTAAATTTTGGTGCGTTTTTTTTTTGCAATTTGTAGGTCAGTATAAGGTTCTATGTTGATGATTGAATTTCGCTACCTTTAAGGTGAATGACCTTGAACAAGTTTATGTTTAAAACTTTCATTATAGAGATTGGTATAAACATAGGTACAGACGCCAGCACATCAATCAACTACAATTTGTCAAATTTCTTTGGTAGATTTTCAACTTTATCGCTGAAGCATTAGGTTCAAGGTAGATTGAAAAAACAATACAGTTTTGGATAGCTTGATGTGCTGGCGTCTGTACGTTGTTACTTATGTAACTTCACCTGACTACACCCATAGAAATTAGAATAATATTTAGCAAAAAAAAAATATTCATTGAAGATCATTTTTAATAATATTAAATTAATATTCATTTCTGCTATCACAGCGACAAAATCGGTACTATTGCCCAAGAGCCTTTAATCGGTAAAATATTTAATTGTTTCAGGATGAAACTTCTATCCTGCGTAGACAGAGCAATAAACCCTGAAACGTATATGAATGAGACGGTATTTGATTTGGATCAGATATGTAGTACCCCTGCTGCTCCTGAAATCGGTGCACAGAAGAGGTAACTATTACTTGGATAAAACTAGAGAAACTCTTTCGTTTTAAGTATACGTTTAAGGCTATAGTTGGTGCCAGTTAGCATCGCAATAGCGGTCATTGCCCTTTCCCTAATATCTCTTCCTACGAAACAAAACAAATGCACCATGTATCGTTTTTCATTAGAAAAAATGTTGAAGATCACGATAGATGACGATTCAAGACTTGAACAGGCTTATTTTTGGATTTCAAAGTTCAGAACTTTAATAAATGTAGGTGGGTCAATGACCGCTTTTGCGATCTTAACTGGCACCAACTATAGTCCATTTAGGCGCTTGTTCACGATTTTTAGCTGCCGGGTCAACCTTGTACCCGGTTTCTAGCCGGTAAGAGATGGCATTTTGTTTTGCTTCCGTACTCGTCACCATCATCTGCCTAGCCTTTTCCCAACTATATTGGGGTCAACTTCTAGTCTAACTGAATGCAGCTGAATACCAGTATTTTACATGGAGCGACTGCCTATCTGATCTCCACAACCCTGATAAGTACTGGGTAGTACGATACCCCTTGGTAATACTGGTTGTCAGATTTTCGGGCCACTGACACCTATAACGACTGATAAAGATCACAAATGACAGCCGGGACCAACGGCTTAACGTGCTTCCAAGGCGCGGAGGAAACTCGGTATGAAATGGGTGGTCCCATCCACGGACCAACCTAGGCAAGCATGGCTTAACCTAAAGATCGACCCGAGTGGCTGTTATTATTTAGCCACGAGGTGTTCCGAACAGCTTTTCCTTCCGCCCTTATGAACGGCAAAAATAGTCACGGCGCGAAGACGAACCGGGGCCCTACTCTCTAACGTTTCGTCCGAATATTAGGATCTATCCCTCCGTCTCGCGCACGTCTGCAGATGAGTGCGAGTGAGAGAGACGGATAGATCCGAATATTCGGACGAAACGTTAGAGAGTAGGGCCTCAGGGCTAGTGCTTCATACTTGATTGTCGACCAGGCTGGGTAAACATCAGAAGATCGGAAGCAACGCGATCGATTTTTGAATCTATCTTCCTAAGGCGAATCTTTTTATCATTAAGTTTCAGCTCGGAGTGTCTTTGCCTTGGCAACACTGATGAACAGGAGATCATGAAGGTGAATACTTTCTCCCCGAAACTCGGGTTTGAGTCAAGATTCGAATCGGGAAATCTGAGGAAAGCAATTCAGGTAAAAATAAAAAAATCATGATTTCCAAAAAAAAAAATTCACATTTTGAGAATACTCATTCTGACATACACAAAATCAAAAATATTCAGATTTTTAGTCACGGAAGATAACCCGTAAAGTGACAGTATAGGTTTTTGTTTTATACCGATTTTGTAGTTACGGATGCTTTATTTCGCACTCATTATCACAGATGTTAGTTATATTTGGTTAAATCTTTATTTCCTTAGCAGATATTATTGGCAGTGCACTGTTCCACATACTTAGAATACGTTTTAAGAATTCTCATTTAGGTGTTAACACTATTCGTATCTACAAAATAAGTAACTTCAGGTAGGTCCGAGAGAGTACGAGCTGATTCTTATGCCGGACGTAAACTCGACGAAGCGTCACCAGTGGTTCTATTTCGAGGTCCGCAAGATGCAGCAGGCCCGCACTTACGTCTTCAATATCGTCAACTGTGAGAAGTCGGACAGCCAGTTCAACTTCGGCATGAAGCCAGTCATTTATTCAGTGAAGGAGGCTGCCATGGGAAGACCAGGTACTAGCTAGATGAGATTTTATTACCAAATTGGTTTTGTCCCATTTGCCACTAGATGTATAATGTAGTTTTATTTACTTTTATAGATGGTTAATTGTAAAACTAAATTGCGCTGCTCTTATCTTGAAGAGAGAATATTTTATCTGACCATCTGGTCATCCTTCCATAGATATGTAACTGCTTGCTACCATAAATTAAATTATTAAATGAGGTGTCATTCACTTCATTTACATAATTGTATTTAAAAAATATATTAGGCTGCGTTATAAATGCAACTGAAATAGCACGTGACCTGCTATACTTCTGGCTTTACAAAGGTCAAAGATGCTGCCCAATAACTGACCAAAGATCATGTAATTTTATACATTTACTTGGCAACCAAAAAAGGGCTTTTAATACGTTTTGTCAACTACTGCTTCTGATTGATGACATTGTGTACTGTCTAATATAATAGGTCGTGGTAACTGTCCCCAGGTTGGGTGCGGGCCGGCTCCGATATATGTTACTACCGGAACAGCTACCACTACGGCAACCAGAAGAACCACAACAAGTGCTATCTGACGGTGACGTTCAACATTGAGTTCCCGCACACCAACGATGTCGTCTATATGGCGTACCACTTCCCCTTCACGTATTCTATGATGATGGTGGGATAGCTTCTTTTTATTTTTATTAAATTAATCTAAGTGTACACGGCGAGACGTAATTAGACGGCCTCACTTTGCTGTTCGCAGAGTTCCGTCTTCACCTTTTTATTTGGTCTGAGCTTTCATACCGCAGGTGGGAGGGGTCTGGCAGTATTTATTACTAATTTGTAACAATATTCTCTAAAATATACGTAAATATCAGCCATGAAAATTTAAGAAAAGTGACTATTGTTTTCACGTACCTTTAGCAACTAATATCTAAAAATTGTCCGTCGGCACAAGTTAGCAGGTATGCATACGTTCACAGTACACACTTACACTACTTAATGCCACACATTTTGTTAATGAGAAAATAAGTAAGGTCTGGCGGCCCTGGGATCTTGCTCTATATGATTTCAGTCGTTTAATTTAAGACGTAGAAAATGATTATAATACTTTAATGTTTATTGAATCATTTTGTAAGAGGCAACTACAAGTCAAAGCACGCCGAGGCCCATTAACATCCATTCCTATAGAGATCTAATCTTTTCAAACCAATTATCCTAACGCAGTTTATCCTTAACTTTCTTTAGAGAAAAAGCGAATTTAATGTCAAGTCATGAATTAAGACTAAAGGAAATGAATTGCAAACATGTTTAGTAACTTCGAAGTATAATCCTGCAACAACGAACCAGAAAATGTTTTGAGTCAACCATTTTATTTCCAACATTATGTGTATCAGGAAATCTATCACAATTATCTCCGAACGAAAAAAAAAACTGAGTTCCCCAAGGATCTGCTTATTAACTATAATTCTTTACTATTAATTAGATTGTTTTTTTAGTGTGGTGACTTGTAGGCCTAAAACGCTTATTTATGTACAATAATAAATGTCGAAAATGAACATAAACGTTACATAATTTTTACAGATCTAGGCACATGCCCACCACCGCCGATGAAGCGATTAGCTATCGATTGTTCTCGTTCAAGAAACTTACCTACGAACGTTGTAGGTCCTGTAACAGTATAAAAAAGATACATGTATAGTTTTAAAAAAAAAAAGTATCGCTGGACATTACACACAGCGCCATCTAATGCCACACTAAGCATCGAGGCTTGTGTCGTGGACACCAGATAGTTGATATACTACATAGATACTTTTTTTGTTTGTAAATACATACTTATTATACATATAAACATCCATGACTCTGAAACAAATGCCCATGCTCATCACACAAACATTTGCTCCGACCGGGATTCGAACCCGGGACCCTAAGAACGTAAGGCAGCCTCACTACCGCTGCGCCATTCAGGTCGTCAGTTTATCACTGACTTTTCACACCGCCCGAGAAATGTCTACAAATCAAGTTGCTCTCGAGACGTTTCTAACTGTACTCGCTTGTCGCTAATCGCTAGCAGTGGAACCTGACCTCTCTGTTATTTTTTTTTCAATCAAATAATTGTACTATTCTTGTTGCCCCTGATAACCAGACTCGGATATGGCACTGGAGTATGCAGATGCCGGCAGGATCCTACCTACGCGCGGAGCCCCTCTGCTATTCCCTCAACAACAACGAGGTCCCGTTGCTTACGGTCTCCGCTGAAGATCTACCTAACAATCCTATGGTGGTATGTGGTTTTTCTCATAAAAATACTTTAGAATCCACATGCTTTAGATTCCTTTACTTGGTACGGACAAGATATTGCAAATACTTGTTGCGTGCGATGCGCATTTTAATGTGAAGTTCTTGCTAATTTTTATCGATCAATTAACTTTACCTTACTCAGCTACTGGTCTTCGTTATGCTGCAACGTTAGATCTTGAAAAACGACTTCAACTAGGTAAATTGAGTCCTTAAAGTTTAAAAGCACCGTAATTCTAAATGTTGACGTATCCTGATTTTTATGTGCGTATCCTTAAAGAACGACATTCCTAGCGGATCTAGGAATGCGGAGCTACTGCCAATAAAGGTGTTTGTAAAATATGTTCTGTATAATACAGCAGTTCCTTGAGCTGAAATCGTATGAACATTAAGTCGTGCGAGATTTTTGATTTTATAATTCCTTACCTAACCTAACCGTTAATCTATAAGGCAGCAGCAGCTTTTGGCACGGCGATTGGCGGCGGCGACCTCTCGCGTCCGGCCCTGGTGCAAGCCATGGTCCGGAGCGAGACGGCATGGGACGCCGTCACCTCCTTCTGCGAAGCAGTAATGCTAGAGAAGGAGGTGGCGGAACGTGAGAGGGAGAGAACCTCACAGCGTCCCGGCCGCCGCGGGAGACGCCCCGGGCGTTGGGGGCCACCACGTGGCCCCCGGCCACCATAGGCGCGGGCCTGTGGACGGTGGGCTATGGGCTAGCTCACCGTCCATCCGTCTCATGACGACAGGCCGTGTCGATGGCGCGTTCGTGTTCCACGCGCGCCTCAAAGAGAGTCAGCAAAAAGGAAGGGGTCCGAAAGGACCGATGCCTGCCGGGGTTGCGGGACTATTCGAAAGAGATACCGTGGCCCCGGAACACAAAGGGCGATGAAGGAACATGGATGGGTTTTAGTCAGTAAAATCTGACACTCCCTCCTGCTCCGCCTAGAGCGGGAGAAGTCATTTGATGATTTCCCATCCGAAAAAAAAAAAAAAAAAAAAAAAAGCAGCTTTTGGCACCCCTAATAAGTTTATACTACCCCATTAATTGACATCATAAAAGACAAATGTACTATAGTATCATGAGTGGAAACAGCTACCATTCAACCGATAATTTAAACTTCGAACCTCCACAAAAACCATTGTATATTCTTAATAGTCCCTATACTCGTATAACAGCAATCACATTTTTCTTCAGCCGCCATATACAGATTTACTGTCTGTTGACCGTTATCTGATCATCAAGTGGTGAAGAAATATTTTATCGCTTTGGAATATGTCTGGAAGGGTCGAGTTTACGAATAGTCAACATCATGGTGCACTGATTAACTATATTACTGTTTAGTATTTGTAAGCCTTTCCAAAATTGTTGAAGCTGCAGTTTGCCCAACTGCTAACTGGCAAAACGATATTATCGATTGTGGCCTGAAATTAATTTGAACCGAAAGTTATCCTTGAGCTCGGTATCCCCGTTTCGACCGCGTTGTTTGCCTATTGACCGTCACGTGTAGACGTCATTGTTACCAGTATACCTTTGCCTGAGAATTTATTTAAGAAAGTGTATCAGAAAGGTGTCGACATATTTAAAGATGCGGTGTAGATCATCAAACTGAACAATTTTCTTGATAGGAGCAATATCGTCACCGTAAAAAATGATTCGTCTATTCCATAAATCATTTCAATACGTACTTGACCCAAATATACTGGAGAGCTATTTATTACGCAATTACGGCGTTGGTCCCATTTCAATGGAGATAATTCTTCAATTCTGTACGTCATCTTTCTGACACAAATGCTGTTTATTCTATTGTTCTATAAAAAACAGGATCGTGAGATAGTATTCCTGACGGCGCGCGTACATCCCGGCGAGAGTAACGCGTCATGGGTGATGGACGGCACTCTGGACTGCCTGCTCGGCAACTCGTGCGCCGCCGCCGCTCTGCGGGCCAAGTACATCTTCAAGATAGTACCCATGCTCAACGTGGAAGGAGTCATCAATGGCTGGTAAGTCATTTTAATATTTTCACAGCACAGTACAATACTGTGTACTTTTAGTCTAGCTTTGGCCACACAGAGCGGTAACGCCATTTCTTACCGCTCTTAAGTTCAGCTGATGTTAGATTTTCTGTCCGTGGTGTTCAGAACTACAGTGCAATAATGTTGGCTTTCAGTTGAGGTTTGAGATGATTTAAACAACAATTTCTTATTAAGTATAAACTTTATTAACTTCGCTACATCACTATTCTTTTTAAATTCTTGAGTTTCAACTTAATATACTTAACTAGGTACGTCACGTATATAAACACTATCTTATATCACTAAGTATTTCAAATGATATGTCCAGACAACAAATATTCACTTAATTTTCTTACATTAAATTAATACATTTTACGGTTTATCATCAAAAATACCGGAGATCTGATGCTTCTACGTTATTTACCTTAGCAAAGTGTAGGTACCTATACGTGGAATACTCATTTTGTGATATTTGACATTACGAAGACGGAGACAAGTCGCACGCAAGCGAGTCGCCAGCACCTTCAACCTAGTTTAATAAATCATATTGCCCCATTATAAACCTTCGAAATCCCCATTATCATTCATGTATAAGCTTGAAAATATTACGATACTAGAAATCTCATTTACATTAAGTGATATCAATACAACGAGGCGAACAGTGCACCCTCAACACGCAAGCTTCCAAAGTAAAACACCTTAAAAATACATATAAATGCCTCAAATTATTGAAATAATACTTTTGGTAGACTGAATACCTAATTGTGACGAAAAGATATGGACCGCTCGGCCGGACACTAGTAGGCGGGGGGAGCCAGCATGCCGCTGGCGTGGACGGAGTGCTCGGTGGCGTCCGGCTCGGCGGTGGAGGGCGCGTCGTCCTGTGCGGGAGCCTCGTGCGCCTCGTGCGCCTCGTGCGCTAGGTACGCGGCCGGGTCGTCGCCCGCCATGCCCTCGTCGTCGTCGTACGGGCCCTGCGTCGCCTCCTCCTTCTGCTCCTGCTCGTGGTCGTGCTCGAGCGAGTGCGCGTCAGACGCCCGCGAATAGTGAGAGTCGATCTGAGGTGACGATGGCAGGATGCCGAGCTTCTTGATGTGCGGTGACTGCAGGCCGTCCAGAGACGTGGGGCGCAGTTTGCCGATGAGGTCGTTGAGGGTGAAGTGCGTCGGCAGGTGTTCGGAGCGCGGCGGTGGCGGCGACGACGACGTCAGGGGGTGCGCGGTCGTCGTCGTCGTCATCGACAGCGGCTTCCTACCGGCAGAACATACCGACCCTCGTGTTAGAGAGCCGCTTGTAAAATGCACACATGCTAACATACAATCTAGATAGATATTGAATATATCGAACAATAACAGTTACGCTAAAGAGTCTGCACTCATTTTGGATGTTTAGGTACAACCAATTATGTTAAAAACAACAAAACTGTTATCTACAAAATACTATTGATTCTTAAAGTATCAACTAGCAAGAGATTATTAGTAATTTATGAAAAATAAAAACAAAAATGTTAAATACAATACTATTGATAGATAAAGTATCACTTAAACAAGAGATACCAAGCAAAGCCCCCTTCACCCACCCACCAAAAGATTTTGTCAATTTTGAAATGTTTTTGTGACCATCATAAATGATTTTTAAAGAGTTAAATAAGATAACGTCATAGATGCCAAATGTTGTCTGCTGGGTGTAGGGCTCTTGTTTGGTGGTTGGGTTGGCGCAGAAGCCTGATCCCGCGGGCCCGCGCGCTACGAACAAACATCGAGGTAGAACCAAGGTTTAAACTTGAACTTATATGTTAGCACACTGACTACATCGTAAACTAGTGTCCCAAATGTTATTACAGTTATTCATGTCGTCTTTTAGACACGTTGAATACCGGTTGACGAAATTCGTAAACTCGGAAACTCGGAACCTGTGCATAGAAGCCGCTATGGGTGTGAGAGGGGAAGCGCGCGGCTAGTCGGGGAGCGGGCCTCCGGAGACGGCTGGCATCTCACCTGGCATTACCCCTGCGCGGAGGACACGGGGATGGAGCCGTAGTTGTAGTAGTAGCAGCGGGTCTGCTCGCAGATGAAGTCCTTGATCTCACCGCAGTGCTGCGGCTCCCAGTGGAACGTGGGTGCCTTCAGAGACACGCAGCCGTTTGTCATCACGTGCTCCGTTCTGGAATACCGACTAGTTTTTATGCAATATTGTATTGTAGAACCGGTACAGAGAATTTAAAAAGCATTGCCCTTTAATGATACGCTATTTATAAACAAGTTAGCGTATCCAGTGGAGCGCATCGTGGGAAAAACGCGTAACCAGCAATTTTCAAGAAAATATTATTACAGTGGTTGTTTCCTAACATGGGAACCTATAACTTCTTTGGAATTAGATCGTGTAGATAGTATAGATAGTACCAAGATTCGCGAGGACACCCTGGGAACACCAAGATCCCTTGCGGATGCCCTGAGGAGACCGGGAAGTTTAATCTGCTTCTGGAGGGAGGTGGGCTGGTTAGAGTAATCGGCCACCATGGCTCACGCATAATGGTCCACTTCAAGGACTAAGTGCGGAAACCTATACCCCATGATAAATAGATCGTGTAGACATGCAAACAACGTGAACATCTTCATTAGGGAGGGTTTCCGTTACATGATTGTTGGGTGCTCAATCACTTCATAAGGGTCTTGGTTCAAATGCGCGATAGTCGGATAACTGGTTGTAGGATGTTCTCTACAACAGTAACAACGTACCCGTGCCTTGCGGTGCGCTGCGGTGCTGTGCTGCCCTGCGGCACGTCGAGAGGGTCGATGCTGTCGTCAGCGTGCTGGCTGGGCGCGTCCATCGGCAGCCGCCGCATGTAGTTGAACGTCGCGTTGAATGGCAGCCCCGTGCTCATCCATAGATACATGTCAGTGCCTAAATTGTTGCCTGATGTCCAAAAGTCGTACTTATTGTAACCTGTAAAAAGAAAATACTTTAATATTATTTATGCCTTGAAATTAAAAGAAAAGAAAGTTTCCACGTAATGGGTCATGGCCTTTACTAAAAATAAATCATAGACGTATAAAAACCATATTGATTGGCAAAAATAAAAATGTCTTACCAGCATTAGTAAGGTATGTCGTTATAGAGTCTGCCTTTTCTTTTGTTTCAAAAGACGCAAGCTGCAGGCCTAATGATCTACGAAAAAAAGAAATGTTACCATTTAATTGTTTAAAACACACACAAACGACGAAGCGAACGAAATTAAAAACATGAAATATTTTATTTATAATCATCGGTGCCAAACTTCGTTGAAAACACAAAAATGCGAATACCTACCAAAGACAACAACAGAAACGTATATGTTGCCAAGACAACAAATTATTAAGATTGAGTAATTAATTTTGCGATTTACTGTTGCTTCCTCTGTAGTTTACGAGTGCCGTGGGTAGATATTAATTTTCTTAAGGTATTTCAACCTACAATAAACAATAAAATCAATTTATTTGTTTCAAAGCTTGGCTCCGATCATCAAACAAGATATTTAACGTTTACGATATTGTTCCGCGTAACATAAGACTTTACGGCAGCACAATTAACATGCGCTTACCATAAATGATTCTGCTTAAGACCTATCGTAGAGAATACTATCGTTGCTGCTAACCGTATTCAGCTATTAGCCTGAACAGAGTACAAGTTGCACCAAAGCCTGTTTATCAAGATGCAATTTATTCGCAAGAGACAGCCCGTTCAGGCCACGGCCTTGCCACGATGTGACCACATTCCAAGTCCAAGTTCAGAAAACTCTGAAGGATTAAAAACCTCTACGGCATCATGCAACTGCAGGGTAAAAGCTCTATTAATGTTTACTGTATGTGATATTTGGAGTATGTTTTAATTTTTAACGACATGAATGCTGTTTTAATTCGAGCTCAAAATTAAAAATCCATCAAGTTTTAGCGCGTTAAAAGCTAATAATTAATTCACAGTGAAGCTTATATTTTATTGAATGAAACCACCGCAATGGTGATTATTTTATGGTGACGTATAAATGAAATCCCACCAAAAACCTTTTTATGTAAAATGTTGCCAAGACGAGACCATATGACTCGCACTGTCTAGAAGTTATCAGATCTCATGTAGAGCCAAGCTTTTAACACTACACGCCCTAACTCTACAAGGTCTAACTTCAGAAACTCTACACCTCAGTCAAAATATGTGGCTTGGCCATTTCCGTACATTAACATGGGCGTAAAGTGAAAAATTTATTAACTTTTCTGTTAAAGAATTTCAACAAGTTCTTAATATCGATAAGCCGTTAGAAAATTTACTGTATTACCCGTGATGAAAAACAACGACTGGCAATGATTTAGTGGCAATAAAACTTGCATTCAATTCGTTAAAACAATCATCAGTGACATTATACTACGTACTGTATAACCTCTCTCCAAAAACAATTCACCATTGAAAGGCGAAACACATTTCAACTCCGCTTTTTATTGTGAATTAAAACGTCATAAATTATTCTGCACTTGAATTTATCATGAACTTACTGCTAAATATGTGCTTGTCCATTAAAGCACCTTCAGCATACTTTAGTGCCATATTTCTTTTTGCATCATCTCGTTTCGGACTTGATGAATCCAGTTTTAAAATCGGTCATACATAAATAAAATTATTTTTATGTTTATCCTTTTCATCGTCAAGCTTAATTTCAAGTACTTAAGTAGTTATAAATTTCATGTTTTTCCATTAGCGTTTTTACTGGAGTCTTCAGACTAATATAATTTGAATTCAATTTTTCCTGCTATATCTATTTAGACGGTGCAACAAAAAATGTGATACAATCACGCGTCCTCGTCACATCAGTCCCGTTAGTTTCTTTTTGTCACCGCGATCAAAGCGAACCATAACACGACTCGGAGCAGTTTGTAAATTATCCACGGGTCCGGTGTTATTGCGACCGAGACACATCACCATAAAACTTGTCGTCACGCAGCACCTGCTCCTGAACTGCATCTCGACACGCTTGTCATGCCGCGAATTCGAGTCATATTTTACAACGAGTTTGTCGCGACCTTAATCGATTTCTCAGTTCCATTATTTTCCTTATAGATTCCGTTTACTTAACGATACGGATATTACGGGTCGAGCTTTACCATCATTAACAATTGGAACCGTAAATAGGTCGTGACTGCGACGCGCTGGAAGGACATCGTGACCGAGCTACGAGGCTACTGACCTATCATAGCAATTTGAGCGTGCACGTGGTCGGATCTAGATCGCGGTATATGGCACCTCTAGAGGCGCTTACAGCACTATAAGTACCATTTTCAAACAAAGGAATCATTTTGTCATATAGGAAATTCAATTCAAAGAAATGTACTAACGGGGCTTCTAGGCGTATTATTTATCAAGCTTTAGAGGAAATTGATTTTAAAGACGCTCTTGCTGACGTAATGTAATGATGAAGCGCTCGGACGATATTCGCAAGTTCACGAACGTGAGATGTTCGTTTGCTGGATCCTAAACAATTTTAATGAGAGCGTCCCCGCTTTCCATTTACGTAGGTATCTCAAGATTGGCAATATTAGACTTATACAAACTAGATGGCGGCAGTGATGGATGAGTGCTTCTGAAGCTTTAAGTTCTTATCCAATATCTTCGATTTTCACAAAATTCGTTTACGTTCTCTCAGTGTTCCTTTTAAAGCTTGGGATACGGCGAAGGGGACACTGAAGGTGATCTCAATGGCACCAATATTGTTCTCGACTTTTCCCTGGACCTCGTAACTGTAATGGTAATGACCCTGCACTTCCTGGCGGCTAAAGGTCTTAGCCCACATAAACGACTCCACTCCCACCCGGCAAAAAGAATATAATTCAAATAATCTATATATATATATTTCTCTTTGAATATACTTTACATTGGCATTGACGGCTTTAAGCCCGCTGACAGCGAGCTGACTGCTAATTTATGTTGCCAATGTAAATTTTATCTAAAGAGAATCACATAAAGCCTATATTTGAATTATATTCTTTTTGCCGGGTGGGAGCGTACTCGTGTAACTGGGCTAAGACCTCAAAGTGTCGGAGCACACCCAGGCGCTTGTTAACGCTAGCCCAACTACCAATGTTACTTTTCGAACTACAGGAACACGACACACCAGATAGGAACATACGGAGTCACGATTAAGGAATATTTATCTCACGAGAAACGCTTCGGGAGATGCAAATCTTGCACCGAACTCTGAATAAGGTATAATATGAAAGATTGTAACATACCTGCAGTACTGATAAGCGAGGAAATAGTTGAGTTCCGGGCTGTACGGGTTCATCCTTGAGATAAAGTATTGCACGCCATCTAGCTGTATAGTTGTTATCCTTTGCGCTGAAACAACAGGAAAATAATCGTCATTACAAAGTTATAAAGCAATAACGGTCAATTGTTAACATTTACATTAGAGCAAGACATAACAGTTTAGGTACGTGGTATATTTTATGGACGAGAGGTGGACAGCTAATAAACCTAGATTCTTCTTATAAGGAACATGCATAACTTTTGAAGCCACTTCTCTCCGTCGAAACCCTTTCTCAGTTCAAATCGTTGACACTTAGTATCCAGTTCTCAGTAAGATAAGTGACAATGGATCTGACACAAAATGAATATAGCCGGGGGGATAATGGCGCGCTCCTCGTTCAGTTCATTCATTGCTTTAATGCGACGGTTATGAGACGCCCGCGCAACTCGCCTGCATTACCGCGTGATTTACATCGCACGTCAGTGACGTGACATTGACACTGTTCTCATCAAGATTATCATATGAGTATTTCTTAAGATACTCTCGTAACAGCATGTTAATATTTTATCCCTTGCAGAGTGAACAATACTTTACTTTCAAAACGGTCATGGTCATGTCTGGACTTTTTTTTGTTCAATAATGTACTCCCATACCACTTTTCACCACTACATAATATGTTTGCCGCGATGTCTGAACTTCATTGCCATAAAGTTCGCAGTTTTGCACGTCATTTGTACTACGATGGCTGTATAATGCAGGGACGTGCATTACATACGAGACAAACTGTTTTGCGGTCGGACCCCCGCTGCGCTGTAAGGCCATAATTAATTCAATGTCCACTTCTTTGCGGTTGACCGCAAAATTTTATTACTTCCTAATTTGGTTTGGTATGGAAAGCGATGTATCAGGCTACTTGTTATGTCTTAATTAGTTCAGCTACTGAATAAATCGTTAAAAAACTCGAAAATGAATAATCTAGATTTCTATAGCAGGATTAATCCAATTATAATCGGTGATTTGCATTACGTTTGAAGCTTCGCAGTCAATAGACTGCACAATTAAATTGCAATAAATCAAGCAACTTCGAAGCTAAAACGGAATATATATATATATATATATTGATCTTGCGAAGTAGACGAGGAGACGTAGATACCGGTCAATACTCCATGATAATAGATTAGAACTGCAGTGTCATCCACTTTAAGAAGCATCGACGCGAATCTCACGCTCGGCCGAGCACGAAATACTCCGGACTGCATCTTACAACCACGACTATATTAAACAAGACCACGACTCCCTGCCTACAAACAAAAACAAGATTTTGTTTTCCTATGAAAGTAACGACATAGCATTCAATGGTCCTATATATACACCATGTCGTGCCGTACCCTGCGAAATGCAATTGTGAAGCCATCCCGAACAATCCACAAAGAAAACGAAGATTCACATGCCATCTTGGACCACGCACGCTTTATATTCAACCATCAAGGAGGTGATTAATAATACGTAATTAAATGTATCCTGCTTCACGTTCGACGGTAGGAGAACACACTAAGCAGCATCACATCGGGCTGATCTGATTTACATACTAGTTGTAATGGTACCCATTAATTGGTCTTAGATTGATAGACGCCTTGTCACGCGTTCTCACGAAGACTTGCATAGATACGAGCGAATTTATTCCCGAACGTTCATTATGCACATTAGGAGACGCGTCTTGATTTTAATGGCTGCATTATTTTGTAAGATCAATTTCAAAATCACCGACCTGACAATAAATAGACATCTATAAAAGGACATTAGAATCCCAAAATAAATTGCATATAAATGCTAAAATAATCCAACACTTAACTCTAAAAATACACGGAAACATATGCGGACACATGACCGTAAATATCCTTATTGCTTTCCAACAGTTTATTGAGAAACTCAATGGTATATTGTGTACGTTGTTAAGAAAGCTGAGTTCTACAACTCAGCTTTACTCGGTTATTAGAGGTCCTAAGTCTACTATTGGAATCCATGCATAATGTAACCTCATGCATAAACGATGTCGCGCATTACTTGCTTACTTCGCTTTTACTTCTTGTTCGAGCTTTTCCTTGATGAATGCCGCATTCTGCAGTCACTGTAGGTAATAGTTGCTGCAATTTATCTTTTTCACTACTTTGTTATTCTTTGCACGGTGGGTTTTATCCTGCAATCTCTGCAATACGAGTAATCTTTACAGCAAAACTATCGTTCAGTATGACAAATATTTATCAAGAAAAGCCTTTATGGCTACAGATAGCTTAGGATATAAATTGGAATTGAAGTTTCCAGATATTACTGAAAAATAAATGTATATCGTGTGATTATTCTTAGGAATAGTCGGTGACTAGAATAAACTTAGAGCTTAAAAGCCCGACATTTCCTGGAAGCATTAATGAACCTATTCAATCCTCATAATCGTAGATGTATGAAATGATTACAAAGCGATATATGGGTATAAAAGGCGATAGTTAGGGACGTTTAGAAAGTGCTGGCTGACAGCGAGACGAGTGTACACGAGCAACAATGAGCGTCGGGGAGGCGGGTCACGTCGCGTGACTCATGCGCGCGCGCCGCATACTGATGAAGAGCATCGGCACTCCCGGCCCGTCCACGTAGCGTCCGCGTCGTCGGAACCACCAAGACGAGGATGGCACTGTTCCATATAGTACAGTGCTAGTTTTGTAGGTGCGACAATGCGACCTGACCAGGGCTGTCGATTTGCCATTTCCTTATATCAAGACACAACTTCGTGTTATACATTCCAATTATTGGCAACTCTAAGAAAGCCCGCATTTATCCCATTTACTTTTAGCAGGCTTTAACACCCTTTGCGATACAATGTGACACCCCTATTGTAGGGGTGAGTGCACTCGCCATGGCCGGCGCCGCATGGATATCCGGCGAGCTCATCCACCGGACGCTAACGGACCTCTGTCCAAAACCTTGTCGCAAATGTCACGCCCGAGATGTGCCGCGCAATCGCAAACCAACATCGCGATTTGTACTTGCCGACTTTTATTGATCGCAAATCGCGATAGCTCGATTTAGCTAAAGAATTTGAACGCGCACTCTCTGAGAGTACCGTACGAAGAGCACTTAAGGTCATACAAAACTGCACCAGTAAAAATGTCCCAAAACGAGAGGTTATCAGAATGATCTACCAGTACTGACGGTCAGTTCTGTGAAAATGTGTGGATGGGTGGTAAAGATAAAGGATTCATAAAAACGAAACTTGATATTTTTAAAGTTGAAAAATGGAATTTAGAACTACTTTAAGAGGAACCTTAGAGAAATTACCTGAATGAAGAGTGTAATGCAGGGACCGAATAAGGTGATGAAAGTGAACTTTAAATTTTAAACTACTTTTACCACCAAAAGATTCATCACAGATGGAAATATTTTAGTACCACACATTCACTTTTATAACGATTACGTGGTTTTCTTAATCAATTCAGTGTACGTCTCAATACCGCGGATATCGTTACTCAATCACCTATCAGCAGTCGGAAGACAGTAGATGTAACCGCCGCGTGCACAATCGCATACAAATCGCGATCCATACCACATTACAGGTATCTCTCCACGATCCTCATGCCATGTCTCATTAAAATTCGTTTACGGGCTATCTTGTAGAGGAATCTCACGTCGCATATAATAATAACAACTTCCTTCCATTCATTGGTACTGATATAACATGGGTATAAAAAGTAAGAATCCGTGATCATTTTTATTGTTTCAGTCATTGAAGAATCAGTAATGTGATTCGACAAATTATTTTGAATAAATTACAACGATATAGCAGCTGTCGATATTATTCGAAATGCAAGAGAAAATGTCATATTTAAATCTTGATTGATCTTTCCAGACTGTAACAACAATGATATTGAACTGCAATTCATTTAATAACCAACTCATACAAAAAGAAAGAACAATCCTTTACAGAAAAATAATGAATAGCTTCTCTAACAATTCATTAATAAAAAGCTTTATACGGCTGAACAACTCTCAGCAGGGGAATGTTCTTTATGGAGAATTGATCATTTTTATGCCCTTTCCTGACACTGTAATAACTATTACTTATGCATTCATGGAATTCTGCAAAAAGTCGTGCAATTAACATTAGCATTCCATTACTGCTTATAACATCTAAAGAATAGTGTACATCCAACTGCCGGTAGACTAATTTGTATAAATTAATATCATAGTTTAAGTGTTAATTATACTCCAACAAATGCTCATTTAACTGATGATTCAGGTCGTCAATTATACGGCCCCAGAATGTCAGTGATAAACAATTTCTTGGACACTAAACTCTAGAAATATAGCCCGGCAGAAAATTACAGAATTTTCCTTTAAAGCACAGTTTTCATGCCATATCTAATATCACCCGAGACAGCACTTAAACCAGTTAAGACCGGTTAAAAGACGTTGCAAATTATGCATTATCAGCTTCTAAAAATAACGCATACTCCCCTACGCGTAGGACGTTGGCTTTTCGAAGCATAAAATTTCATCATTATTGTAACGGACACATCCCCACGGGATATAAGCACCTTCATTTTTATGGCAACATTATTTATTGAGTTAATGAATTAATTGGATAAAAACACGTTAGATAAATGCAAGGATAAATGGTACAAGTACAGCTTGTAGGGTGAAATTGCAGTCAGTATACCATACAATTATTTTCTCTAGTTAGTATATGTTTGGTCTAAGCAGCTAACGCAACAAAAAAATGAAGAATACTAGGTATACAAATCATGCTAAATTGATCAAACCTACATTGAATTCAGGAGTTTTTATCGAACTGCTGTAGCAATTTCGCAAATTTTCAATGTCAATATTTAATGCCACTTTAACGATCAACTAATCTTAAGTTTGGCCATCAAATAAGATAAAAATTATTTAAAAATGCTTGTATTAAATAGCTATAACAACTCTGATGCATTTATGAAAACTAAACTATTCTAATATTGTCCCTCACGTAATATATTTTTTTGGAAATGGGATCATAAAATATCACATTTCGAATAAAAGTGAATTTGAGGAGAATTATAAAGACATTTGAATAGTTTAGTAGCCCTCATCCCCTAAACGAATCAGGTACGCGGCTCTACATTCCAAGCAAGGTAAAATATCATGTTACTGCTTTTTACGACATCGTAAACTTTCATAATAAACATGCAAGGAAATTATTATACCATCAAGTCGTTTACGAGTTTCATCTAAAACTAGCAGATATTAAATATTTTACTAAAACCTTAAAGCTTGAAGCCAGTTCTTCTATCACTTAAACGTTGATTAAAAGCTGTGTAATCGTGTAACCGCAAACCGTTGGCGCCGGCGGTGGCGGTGCAGCGCAACGGCGGCGTGCGGCGCAATGCATGCGTGTGCGCAATGCAATGCATTACATAACGCGAACCAGTTGGCGGATCGAGCGCAACCACCCGGCCCTCGCGGCGCACGCTCCATCTACTCCATGCATTACACGACGTATATTTCACGGCCGTGCCAAGTTCAATGTTAAATATTATAACCTCTATCGGATATTGTAAAGTCCCCGTCTTCGATTAGATAAACCTACTGTGAGAACATTTACATCGTGATAAAATACATCTCCTCATAGATCAGGCAACACTTAGCGTGTCGTTGAACTCTATGAGGAAAATAGGTTTACGTCAATCCTCATTGCGATTTCATGAGTAATGATTGATGATCCGAACACCTGGAGCCACAAAGTAGTTATGAAATTACAGATTCCAAATTAATGTTTAGTAAAAAGTCCAATTTTGGCGTCTATCAAAATTTTTTGATTGGTCTTGTGCGTGGGAACATCGATCGGATTGTTCGTGGTCGGATAACGATCGGAAGGCAAAAAAGGGACTGAGATAATGGCGAACGATGCGCAAGAGACGATCCCAAGGACGGCGCGCGCGACTCCTCTCTCGCGCCCGCTACGGAATGCACCTACCAGACTATTTTTAGTAATCAAACCCGATGCCGACCCGGTCCTGGTCCCTCTGGTTGGCCAACGAGACAAACAAATGTCTGCGAACACTAGTGATTGCACTGAAATTATATTGCTAACGAGCCCTCCGCTGAGGAGCAATTACAAAAACATAGAGCAAAACAAAATCTATCAAAGTGGCAAGAAATTGTTTCGGCAGCCTGTTTTTACTGAAGCGTTTGGTGACTATACCTCTAAATTACTTTTTCTATGAAGATCCAACGCTCACGTCCGATAAGTAATTTGATACAATCGTACCACCTGGTGCTGCGGCCACATTACTTTTGAATTATAGTGATAAAAAATGTTAAAGGTAGAGGATCACAATAAAGTATCACTTATGGAGGGGCTTTCGGCACCGACTGTTGAAGATTAACCTTTAATGCTCATAAGTATGATACCATTTCAGTCATGGACAGGATGGAGCTGTGTTTAAATCTTACTTAACCTTCACAATAATATGACGTGAGTGATGTGACAATATTATTGGATACTTCCAAAATATTATATAAATACAGAGGTAATGGCAAAGCTTGGAATTATGATCCAAATTTCAGAAACGTTTGTCATTATAATAATAATTCCGAGTGTTTATAAATTTACAAAGACGATGGTGATCCCAAACATACACTAAATGAGCTTATTATGCTATAAATTGCTAGTTCATTTTAATATCATTGAATTATGAACAGCTAAGGTTACCGCCAGAACCCTTGCGTTTCAAAGCAATTAAAGAATTGAATTGAACAATAACCTTAACCCTTTGGTCGAGGGTTCGTAAATCCGAAACTTTTAATTTATTACTGTAGAAAATTCTATCGAACGCGAAACGTTGGGCCAGCCACACGATAGTGATCAAATAGAAAAAAAGATTAGTTAAGGTAATCAATAAAAAATTGTCGGTAATACGCATATCCGGTAACAATGATTGAATTCGATACTCACAACAATGCTAGTCATCGATACAGATTAAGAAAATGCATGAGTCGGACGGGGCAGGCGACTATCTGTGTATAATCTGGAGTCATTTACGGTACCGGTGCGAGCGCTACAAGCACTGGGAGAGGCGGACTCTGGCGCACCATAATATTATTCCATGGAACTGCAGCGCTAGATGTCCTGGCCACGCGGCGGCTAGGCGAGGGCCGATGAACCCCGCACCTGTCGCCGCTCCCTCCGCATCCCCGCACTATTTTTTCCGAACACCGACTTCCGTCGAAGAGTTTTTGCCGACCTTTCGATAACCTGTCCGATAGCTGCGGACACGCCTCATTAGCAGAATCACTCCCTACTATGTTGATTGGTTTAAATCGTCAACTTTTCTCACAGACTCCGCAATCGCAGAGTCATCCTTGATGCGGTAATTCGCTGCATTCCTATAAATGCTTACCTACGTTGTCAAGTGTCATTGACTTATAAAAATGCTTTCCAAGAATGTTTGTGCACTTGGCAGTTTTACGCGAATCTTGTGTTTACATTCGATTTGAAAAGGTTGTCTGGAGGTGCTCTGTTTAATTTTGGGTATACTTAATAGAAGAGTCGTCATGAGAAATGATCTTACATAGATAAAGCAATATTATTATCCCAGTTTCCATAGCGTGCCCTTTCTAATACATTGAATTCGAACACTTGTGACAGGAGCATGGTACCCGCAAGTGCAGTGTCGCATTGTTCCGGCAGGACACATGAGTGTGTGCGTGTAGTGTGTACAGTCGCACGCAGTGCACTTGAGTCAACACGCAAAACGCGCCGATCTGCTCCCGGCTTTATGGCTCACCTCTGTGTCGTAAGCTTTGTTGATATTAGCCACCGGTTACGATGGATTATACAAAATTTATTGCTTGTAACAAGCTGTAGAACATGAGCAATTTGTTTTTAGCATTTTTGGTTCTCATGAGCTGTAATTTCCTTGACGTATGGTCATTGCTCTACTTCTCTCCCTTTCCCTCGGTTTGTGTTTACTTGGATTGGTTTTCTTGTCGTTTAATTTGATAATTTCCAAGATTTTACATAATACGGTTGCAAGTATTTAGTGTTTGAAGATGACGATTGAATGAAGGACTAAAATGTAATAGAAATTATTTACAAGGGGTAATGGTGGGACTAGCTATTGTACTCTGATGAAACTCGAACAATGAAGGTCGAAGACCCGTAGGTCACAGCAACCACCTTGCTGCCAGCACGCCGTGCTATTGTAGCTCTTACATAAGTTATTACTGCTTGCGAGTAATTTCATAGCTACATTTAATTTCATTCACTTCCGCAAGGAGACTGTTGGAATGTATTGATATTAGACCTTTGTTGTTGAGAAGTATTTCAAATGTATTCTTAAGATTAAGAAAAGTTGATACAGTTTACTCGATTAAGCAATTACGTAGGTACTAATGTACCTACCTCATTATAAGAAAAGATGGATTGATATAATATAACATTTTGAAGATATTGAGATTATTTTGACATCCCAAACTGGGCTTTGATGTTGTAACCTTTAATAGTTTTCTGAAGATAAATCAGATAATTACATTACAGAGTTTTAATATAATTTTATTTAAATAATAATTAATTATAATGTCGACAAATCTTATGAATTCAGGCCGATACAAAAAATATGATTTATTTAGAACAGGCTGAGATCAGAATAGATATAAAAATAATCAGACGCTTCAGTGTCGCAATACTGAAGCGCCACACACTGCGCGTGTACAAATAACAACACAATTGGAACGTAAATTAACAACAATTTTTGAGGTGACTACGTGACGCAATGATGTCCTGTGACTGTGAGCTGATTCTTTAGTTTCACACACAAAGTCATTTCATTTATCAGTTTAACATGTTATTTCAGTTATCATGTATTAATGCTGAAATTCAGATTCAGGATTTTCAAATTTTATCAATTCAGTTTTTTATAAAAATTGATTACTCGTATGAGAGAGTTTATATCGTACACAATAATTTATTTATAATAAAATTAAGCAATATTTATTATTGTTTGTACCATCAAATGTAAATAACAAATATAATATTAACTATGTGACATACCTGCCGCGGGACCGAGGGTGGCTGCGAACAGCAAGAAGCAGGTGGCCAAAACGAGCTGCATGTTGATAGAGCCGAGCGATATCAGTGGGGAAGCGATCTGAGCACACTCTGGAGTGCACACGCGCTACACGGGACACTCGGGGCACACTGAACGCGCGCTGCCCGGGACCCCCCCTTATAACACAGACGCGTCCCGCGCGCACCACCGCATGGGACCGCTATTGCGGCTGCAGCCTCTAGCCTCACGTCCAATACCTCTCCGCCCACAGGCATGCCCACCAGGGACATAGCTACCCAGCAATGTAGCGGACCCCGGATCGGATCCACGCGGCGGTGGTGTGGAGTCGTCAGCCGCGGACGTCCGGCGGCGGGCGGACGCTCGGCTCGGCGGCGCCCGCGCGCCTCGACACGGGAGTTATCTCGGCAAATCGTACCGCACAATAGTTCGCGCTCAATTTGTTCTTGTTGCGGTCGACGCGAATTCTTCGCTTGTTCAAAGGGTTGTCGACGTTGTCGTAGTTTTTTCTCCGCTCACGATCCGATGCGGCGCGCTTCAAGGGTGTGCCTTTGTTTTATCTGCCATTGGGGATCACCCTCGCAACCTGCCGTCCGCAATTATTGGGATCGTACCACCTAATCTATTCTTAGGACCCAAAAGCCTGAACTAAAATAAGCAAGTTCCCAGCAAGAGTCAGTAACGTGGTTGGAGACCTAAGTTGTCTCGTTAGGTCCTCAAGTTATTGCATTTTCATTACGTTTTTAAGATATGCTATAGTATCTCCACAGAATATCCTGTTCCAATTATTCTTTTTCTTCTAGTGATTTTATAAGCATTTAACAATTTAAAATGCTTTTTTTCTGTTTACTTTAATTGAACGAGCGGCTTCGACGCGAAGGTATTCCCATAAACGCAGACAAGTGCACGGTTAATCGGTATTAATTAAGTGTAGATTTGACCTTAAGTAAGGTGGACACAAACAAACGCGAACTGAGTTCAATATTAGATCTTTGCTGAAATAAAAGCAAATGGGGGAGACGCGGGGCACTTGAAAGCCACCGCCGCATCTTCACCACTTTAAACATGTTGCTTTGAAAGCCACGTTAATTGGTGGGACGCTATTTGCTTTGCACGCCATGCGGCCCTCCCAGCTTTGACATTGCCATACCATACAAATGCTATTCCTATGTGTGCCTATTTCAGTACACCTTAAACATTCGCTCCATTTACCTGTCCAATAAAAAATCTAGGATAAAAAAATAAACGTATATATTTAAATGTTCATCTCAATACAAGATACTGCACTTAAATGATCTTGCAAAAGTTGAAGTGCCCTAGAGCCCGCAGCTTGCAGAAACACTTTGAAATTTCTTTTTTATCGCATTCAAGCGATACCTATCAGTATTGTTTTACATCCGATGAATTACATTCGAGGGCGATACCAGGCGATAAAATAAAATTCACGGTTTAAAAAATATGAAGGTATTACTTTAATAGCTGCAGGATGAAAAAAAAGTTTGAAGATTCGAGCGATACAATGTTTTTGATCCGAAGATGTTACTCCGCTTCGGGGAGTATTTAATTGAACGGGAGCATGACTCCGATGTTTTGAATAATGGTATAGTAATAGACCGCAGCACATGCCGCTCAAACAAAACTATTTATGCGCCATTCACAATGCGCGATTGCCGTGCGCTGTGCTCGTCGAAGACACGACATTATTGATATCATTATCTCTATAATTCTTTTAATAAATGAAAATGCAAGAATACCCTATAACGTTTAAAATCTAAAAATCTAAAAGATTTATCACTTCGACTCACATTTGCACGTCGCTTCGGCGACGACGGCGGGCATCTTTTCTCGCGCCTTTCCTCTTGCGCGTATTTTTCACTAGGTACTGAGTGGAACTCTTAAAAACGAAAATCAATTATAATAAATATGCTTTATTAGACAAGAAGGTTATTAAAACCACCTACATAAAACATTCTGAGCCCGTGAGTCAAACTTGAAATGAAGTTAAGCATTAAGAAAGACGTAAAGTAAAATCAAATCGAAAACTAAGAACTACTACAAACAACTACTACTAAAAACTTAGTTGTCGCATTTTGCACTAAAAGAAGGAAGTTTAACTGTACTTCCGATGATGATCAGTGCTCGAAACCCGTAGATGTGTCGCCGGTCCTCAATCATAGCGTCCGTCAACGTTGTGATTATTCTAATGTTTTCGAGTTGCGTGCGATGGCTGCGCCTGCGGTGGTCGCCGCCGACTACTCTGATTACCGCGATTACGATAAAAATGCACCCGCTATCGTTTAAATGTTACCGTTTTAAAAATAACCGCGTAATAGTCGACCGCAATAGCAATGAACACTAAAAATAAAATATTACGTAGACGGTCCCCTTAGCTTGACGTCCCTGAATAACATTGGGAATATTGCCCGATCATTATGCTGTGTGCACGTCGCTAGTGGTCCGCCATTTACATAGAGCCTACTATTAAATTATCCATTACGATCTGAATCTTCACATACATATAAAGTTTAGTGTTCTTGATGACTCATGCACGAATGTGCCTAGACTACATACCTGAAGCGACTAAACTTGGTATTTTATTTTGAGTATTCCGGATCAGCTTTGTGGGCCCACCATCCAATACAGCCGAGTATACCTTGGTCCGTGTAGACATTGCATCCAATCCACGTCGTGCAGTTTTATATGTAGCTATAAACTTTGTCGTGTTCAGCTAGAACATAACGCACGATATTATTTGAAAATGTTTTATGGCACGTAAAAATGCCCCTTTAGACCCGTGTCTTGGCTAAGCTTTCATAGCTCGGTAGCAGGACTAAATTCTTTTCTAGACATTTATGAGCAGAAATCCATGCGACTTTATCACAACGTTTAATACCTTAAGTTATAGTTTTGTGTTTCAGTAAGCCAACTCTGAGGTCAATTAATGTCTCTGATATATTTTCTAAGAAACAAACAAGGCAATAAGGAAGAAATCTAATCGGTGTTCAGAAAGAAAAGTACCAATAATGTACGTTTAATAACTTAATAGATCTAATATCAGTTATCAAAGTGTTCAAAGTATATTAATCGCCATCCTCTGTTATATTCCTTTCGCAGGCTCTATAAGCTTCATCTAAGTTCAATCAATACAATGAATCACTGTGAACCATTAGATATGTTTGAATGGTTTTGCGGTGGTCCGCACTGTAAGTGTATGATCAACTTCTGTTCATAACAAATAAGTTTGTGGTTTCAATTTTCTAATGATCATCAAGGATGAAGAAGCAAAGTGGAAACAATATAACAAAAACACTAAACTAGCTGTTGCCCACGACCTTCGTTCGCCTTAAATTATTATAAAAATATAGGTGCCCTTTTCGAATCGTATTTGGTTAACAATTTCAAGGGTTTTAATTTTTTTGCACGGAATGCTAATCATTTTTCTAGCAGTTAGACCTTATAACATCAGCTACCGTTACAATCGGATCAGCCGTTTTGGAGATTAGCCGGAAAAAACAGACAGACAGATGGACAAAAATTTATAAACATTTTTGTTTTTGTTATAATATTTTCATACGCATTCAGTAAAAAACTGTTATTTTATATTACAAACATACACTTAAATTTTATTTATTTGTATAGATACAAAGTCCAGACCAGCCGATATAAAACCAAGTCTAAAAGAATTAAATTGTGGTCCTATCCTTATAAAATATTCTTGAAAGTCCTTCTTTTTAACGGGCACAATTAAGCCTTTATTCTCGGTGACTGCGGACCGTAGACCTATTATGTATTTTAATCCATACGCAAGTATTTTTTCTGACCCCTAAGGGGATCTAAAAATAAATGCATCGCGTGGCTACGTTGGAACGAAAAACCAAAAAGAAGCTCTTGAGATCGCGCCCATAGAGCTGTACGAGTGAATCCGTAACTAAATTGAATGATTGGCGCGGTTCGCTACTTATTTGCACAATTTCCATTACTTAATCAAATTATTACCTGCTCGCCGATCGTTCCACGAGCTGCCCGTGGTTTTTCTTATTTCCCGTGGGATTCTCGGGTTTTCTAACGATTAGATCGTACTTATCCATAGGAAACGAGCCTTTTGAACAGTGATGTGATCCCGTATTTTTTCAATTAACCTGTTAATTAATAGGATTGTTCTTTCTGCATTGCAATGTAGTTATTGCAACAAAATGGAATTTAGATTTTTTGGATTATGTGCGCTTAATGCTTAAGTAGATCATAAGTATTATAAATTACATGGGACTTTAAAACATACTGGCGAAATGTGGGTGCTCTATTTATTAGGTAGGTACATCTCTGGCCATCCTTCGGGGATTACAGGCATGATAATTTCATAAGTACAAGTAAAATAAAATATTTTACGGAAATCTGTGTCATTTGAAAGTATCCCACGGTTCTAAAATTGTTTAACTGTATCAGTTATTCTTTAGCTTTCAAAAGATTAAGGCTCTGTGATGACATTTTGGTCATTATTATAACATTATTTTACATGCTAACATGATGTACAAAAAAGGTACCGTACGGTACTGCACCATTAGCATTGTATAATTCAAATCAGCTGAAACCACATTGCGTTATATGAAAGCTTGAAATCAAAATGAACCACCCCAGTCTGAACTGCAATCAAAACCGTTAATCTAGAATAACCTTTTACCAAAAAAAGGTTTACAGCAAACACAAACAAAAAACCTACCAAACTAATAGGTTTCTACGTAAATGCCTGTAACTAATTGTTCTAAAAGTTTTCACTGATTTAAATTTCATTTATATTTTTTATTTGTCGCTGAATATGCCCAAGGTACCCAGATTCTTATTCGGTACTTGTTTTGTCTTACAAATTATTTTTTGAAAAGTAACTTAATTCTCACCTCCAACATCTTTATGACCAATATAAAAATAGATCGTCGCAATAGATCTTACTTATGCTGCGCATACTTGAAGGGATCTTAGCTTTATATATCACACAATACAAGTTTTTTCCGAGGTAAGCAGCGCAGTTGATTACAACAAAATGGCCTATTATTCGCCCGTCTACGGATATCCTTGGCACAATAATGTATTTATTCTATAAGTCATTATCCGCTGTCGATGTATCATTAGATAAATCTTGAGAAAAGTTGAACGAACTAAATCTCATTTACTCTTTTTTGTTTCCAGCAGATGTTTATTGCTCCCCTCTAGTTTGGAATAGCGTAAAATTGATAGAACGAATCGGCATAATGTTGTCAGACCGATTTGAAGCGTGTTTTTATTTATTGCAATTTTCGACTCGATGATCCCATAAACATTGCCTAGTAGAACTAAATGTTGTAATTACGTATGTTTTTATCGACCGCACCGAATTACAAGGAAATAATTTAGAAGAATCAATACGACCTTCCGTGAAATTAAAATGGTTTTTCCATGTCCGCGGGAAGGATTGAAACTTAAAGCTCAAATTAAAGTTCAGGAGCCTTCAGATAAATTCGGAACACCGTATCTCACCTCAACTGTATCGGTGGAATTTGATTGATTTGGCTTGTTAGTAGTCGGAATCTTAATCACTCCTGACATCGCTCAAAGTATACCGGTCCAAGACGCAATTAGAGTTTTTTGGCCCCAGAGTGCGTCGCTATTAAGAAGGCGGTGCAGCATTTGCATGGCTCAGCTGCGCCTGCGCACCGTGTCGTGTCCGGCGTGCCTTATGATGACACTTTGTATTTATAACTGTGAAGTATGCAACTTGTTCTCTTAGGAATTACTTTAATTAACGTTACGTTTTGTAATGCACTTTTTAAAAGAGTCTTTGCATATTTTAGAGACACAGCTCTACCAATGTTTTAAGTATAATCTCTACCATTTCTTTATTTATTTAGAATCTGGCAAGACGGCTTTAGAACATAATAAAACAGTGATTTGTTTCTCAGAACACCCGTCTACCAGCGCCCAGTGCTGAAATATTTAAATTTGCAAAACACGTGATAACAATTCTTCGTTCCTCTATCTTCGCATGCCATCCCCAGTTGCTAGTTATCGTATTTCATTTTGTTCTTGCTTTAATGCAGACATGGATAAGCAGAGGCCATCGCTTATCTTTATGTGACTTATGTTATTATTAACTTAAGATCTAGTGATATTTATTCCGTAGACGCATTCGAAGTCTCGTTAAAATCTGTCGCAAGACTATAAAGTTTAGAGTCATAATTCATTAAGTAACATAAACAAACTCGTTGTTTTATCCATACGCATTTTATGGAAATAATATCGCCGCCTTCATTTCCCGCGTGGCATGAGCTTACTCAACCAACATCATAATTTAGCAAAATACTAATACAGTTATAATCTATAATGTGCGCCATGTATTTTCTATTATGAAGGGTCCACGTGCAAGCTAATAGATTTGATAGCCTGCGATAGGCGTAATGCTACATTGATTCGCGTCGCACCGTCGAGCGTCGCCCTGACGTCAGTGGATAACCACTGACGTCACCGACGTGTTTAAGCAATTACTCCCTAGAGATTGAAGACACAGCATCAGTCTTGGCCGGCGTAAGATCGCTTCCCGTTATAATTGACGTACACACGAGGCAGGGCCTGCCGAGGTGTCAGAAGACTGGAGGGACCGCGAAGGCACGCCTCACACCTCCACTATAATTTACCCCGGCCGTGTACACGACAACCCCTAATCACGAATGTGTTTAGTAAAATCATCATTTTCAACACATCCGAAGTTCGTATCGATTAATTACAACGAGATCCTCACTGGAACTTTAATTGGGCTTAGCTATATAAATTACAGTTAACATTATAATAATAATTTCGCAATTATTATCCATGGATATATCTTATTAATGTTATGTTGTGTCTTGCTGTAATTAATTTAGCCTTAAGGTTGCTGGCGCTGACTGCAGCGAAGGACAACGTAGTCGTTTGTGATAAATATGAAAAGAGGTTTATTGCACTCGGTGAAGAGTTTTTCAAGGTAGGGCTGCCATTGGGCCTGAACACTGGATATAGTATTTTACGTTTAATAAAAGTTATTTGATGAGGCAAAAAAGAACATATTATAGACCAGGTTATCTTGAACAAAATTTCAACTAGATATTCAATTTTATAAAATGATGCAATAGACGACGGTGCTGGCAATATTGATGGTCGGAACAAAAAGGAAGGCAGTTCATGTTCCTAAAGTATCCATACCTTCACGAAGGATCACCTATTCAATATCCTGCAGAAAACAGAAAACAGCGGGCGTTATCATATTGATTATTGTAGTGTTGACGTGTGATTTCCTTCCCAAAGGTTCAAGGTTATGAACGTGATTTTGAAATATCGTAAAACTAATCTCAATGGCTCATCTGCGGCGCCGATCACTGCTTTCTCACGACCGAATAGCTACACCTGACCCCCAACTTTCGCCCCTACGAAAAAGGGCGTAAGGGCCATAATCCCTTATTGATCGGAATGGTAGATATTTTTTTCTGCATTTTATATCCTAAGTGTTTTGTTTGAAGGTCGTGTTTAGCGTCCAGTTGTGCCGTTCTTTGTTATCCGTCTTGACTCTCAAAATATTGACACTGGATCAACACGTATAGTGGGACTTGTTTGCTGTATCAAATATACGAACAAGGGGAACTGCTACGAATCTTCAAGAAATATCTTTAACTATACGCAGGTCTTTAATTGCAAGATTTTACATACCTTGTGTGAAAACTAGCAATCAAAGAGTTTGTGTTTTGAAACTGAAGCGTTTCCAAAATAATAAAGAAGTTAATAAGACCAGAACATCAGACTCAAATTTTTTTAACAAGCAACAAGAATTTGTCTGGTATACTACGATAACTAAAAAACTCGACTATGAAAAATCACGCTCCAGTAAAATTCGGGGCTTACAAGGTAAAATCGACTCCTCCTATTGTTGAAGTCAGTTAAAATGTAGCCTATGTTACCCGGGCCGTAATAACGAATCGAATTGACACCTTCTTCATCAAAATCGCATAAATAGTTTAGGCGCTACGGAGGAACATACGTAAATACAAACATACATACATAGACTGCAACATTCATAAAACTTCGTAGTCGGGTAAAAAAGTTTTGGAGGTCGAATGTTAGTTAACCCGTATTAAATATTGACGTCTTCAGCCGTCTTTAGGCTGGGACCTGGCTCTCACATACCCGGGAAGGAGCATGGCTGCTGATTCGATAGTTGATAGATTCTGTTCTTTTACTTTTATCTTTATAGTCCTTGAGCAGGTCATAAAACTCACTCAGATCCAGCCTGTCTCTTTGCTGCCCTCCCCAGCGACTCCCTAAGCCGAGACTCCTACCCTACAGGGGGTGCCCTTAGCTCGCTGTCACTTGTTTCAAAAGTTTTCGCCCCTGGCTGGAGGCCTTGCACTTAAGACACCCATAGTCCGGGGATAGTCCGGTTAAGCAGAAGCATAGGTAGACCTACGAGACGCCATTACAAAAAAAAATGTTTTATTCCATTGAACCTTCTCAGATTGTCGATTACTGCCAATGAAGACTGTCAATTATTTCCGTTACAAATGTTCACAAGTAGTCAGTGTGGAAAATTCATGGCGTATCATGGTGTTCACATCGCTGCACCGTGTGCCGACGCAGCCGCGCGCGGCGTATCTAAAGCTCAATTGCACAATTAGTGTTGCCTCCATTGTGCTTCCGGATTCCCTCGGGATTGCTCTCAGCTCTCAGGCCCAACACTTTCCTCACCGACACTACACCTTATTATATTCTATAAACGTCGCCGTCATAGCTGTTCATGCTCATAATACAAGATGACGATAAATTCCTGTCATAAAGTTTTACACAGCGTGATTAATAATAGCTGAGAATTAATAGTGCAGGTCAAGTATAAAATGGATGTTTCCGCAAGTAATGCACACACACGTCCGTACCACGATTTATATGCTCCACGGCTGCAGTATCACCTTGAGTTATTAACCAAGGATGTAGGCATCAACACCCGGCAATTAAAATGTAATCCAGAACCTTCCTGGAAACCGAGCGCGAGATCCGCAGACGTCTCCCGCTGCTCGTCAATCCTGCCGCATTCGCCGCGAAAATAACCACACTTCATTAAATCACTAGTTGATGCCCGCGGCTTCGCCCGCATGGATGTCGGTTATCGCGACCAAAAGTAAAGCTCCCAGACGCTCATTTTTTTCCGACACCTCCAACAAATATCATTATATTTTAGCCAATGTATACAAAAACTTGACAAATTATATACTAAAACCTTCCTCGAGAACCACACTATCTATTGGTGAAAACAGCATGCAAATCGGTGCAGTGGTTTTTCAGTTTATCGCGAACAGACAGACAGACAGACGCGGCGGAGGACTTTGTTTTATAATATGTAGTGCTATAGACCCAAATTTTGCCATTCTTTTAAATCAGGGTTCTGAAGGAAAATAAGTAGGTCTTGTCTTGACTTGTCATAATAATCCTTTAAGAACTTATTATTGCGAATATAAAATACCATATTATTGTGACTCTCCGTGTGAAAGCAGAAAAAAGGTGGCTTTGAATACTTGCAATGTCTGTTCAAATCGGTACTTGGAACTATTTTATGGAGCCCAACCTGCACACAAACACTTTCTTGACGTGTCATAAATCATGAGCATTGAGCAGTAAACCTATGAAAAAGAGTTGTGAAAAGAACATTGTATCATGCAAATCCTTGACCTCGGAAATTCTATTCAGATGTCATTATTATTCCTGACTCGTATCGCCATTAAGCGGGTACAACTTTGAAAGTGCCTACAAGGAAAGTATTCGAGTACAAAACCTAAGCGGTCATAAATAATACGAGGCGAGCGGAGTCAGCTAATGAATTACGAGTGCGAGACTCATAATAGCGGGTCGCGCGGCGCTAAATGCTGCGCACGCGGTCGCCGCCGCCGCGGGCAATGTACGCACGGCCGCGAGCCGCGCCCGCGCAGCCTGCGACGCCGCGCCCGCCACGCAACCAACCCTCAGCTTACCTTCTTCGACCGCCGTAGCTAACAAAGAACGCCGATCTCGTGCGAATAGTTCACGCTCTGCCTCTTGCATCATTGTAATAGACGGATGGCTCGGAGTCAACGACATCCGTCGACGAGTCATCGCCGTCGTCATTCTACTCGAACTGTCTTCCAAACGGAGCTGTGCATAGTCGTAATGAATCATTACAAGTATTACGATGCACGTTCCGACTTGATACTGATATAATGCGATAAGCTGAACAACGCGAACTGGAAGAGCAGAATTTATAGGAGGCTGCGATGCGCCAAGGCCGCCCAGTCGTTGCTATTATGTAAATAATGCACTCCTATGTCGTGCCCTCTATGGCACTCGCTTACTGACTGCGACTGCTCATCATAGCGACCCCTCCACATACCACAAACTGCCATTATTTAAATGGTTTCATGTGTTTAAAAAATCGTATAATCTTGTACAGAAAAAGAACACAACACGCTACGGGACTCTACATTATGTATCATTAAAAAATACAAGCAATCACTTCGGAAATACAGACCTTAATTATAGCGGTCTTCATATTATGTATGCAGTCAGTGCTACATCTGAATTGATAGAACACGTATTAATTGCATACTGGTCTAGTACTTTAGATAAAACAGGCGAGAAGGTAAAGGGTGTCTCGAGCAAATTGGAACACTTAACTGATGGATATAATGAGTCATCCTGTAATAATCACGACCTGTCACTGTAGTAACGGTATTGCAGTTGAATAATTTATGCGTCATTGCAAACATTGCACAATTCTGCAAAGACACAGACTTATTAACTTCGCTTAAATCTTGTTTTACTAAAAAAAATACACTGTAAATCTAGGTTCCGTAAAAGCAACGACAATGCACGTAAATACGATATGTCATTAAAATTAATTAAATAATTAATTAATTTTATTGACATACATTTCTTTGAATTTATATTGACATTTTTATACTGACAATATTTTTAAAATTTTTATTTTTTTTTATTTACGACAAATAATGTTATGACCAGTGTGGAATGTATTATTTATTAAATTTTGATGACTTTATGATGATTAGGTATTTAATTTTGTGTTACATTTATTATTGTTTTAGCCCACTGTTCGACACAAATGTAAATTTGTTGAAAAATAAACAAATAAAAAAATAAATACACGTAAGAGTAGAAGATCGAAGAGAATTATGAAACTGGATTTTAACAATTAAAATTCTAACACTTGATCAAAAAAAAAAATTAATAACTTGAGTTTATTCAAAATGTACGATGACGCAAAACATGGAAAATTATAAATGATTATTATTTTTTGTGAATCACATAAAATCATCAAAATTATGTATTAGATAATCTCGTATCATTATTTATTCGATAATCACAAAACGTACAGTGGTAACCCTCGCGAATTTCTATAGTACCTAATACACAAAATGATAATAAACATAATAATTATACTTACGTAAGAAACGAATTCAATCAATAATTTAAAAAAAAACAAAAACCCGACTGAAAATAAGATAATTCAAAAGTAATGCACTAAAAAGACAGAAAAAAGATTGAGAATAGAAGATGAGAATAAAACTAAAATCAGCTATAAACAAAGTAAGCTCTACTTCGGTTTAACAGACTTTATTATGAGCTGAATGAAAGCCTAAGTCAAATACCCGCAATTAGTTTAGTAGCAAGCGGAACCTATTAATTTTCTTCGGTGTTCATCGGTTTATAAATTTGATAGTTTAATAGTAGTTAGATACCTGTAAATGCGAAAGTTTTGGATGGATTTTTATTACTCAACAACGCCAGAAAGGCTGAACGGATCTGAATGAAATTTGACACAGAAATAGACTATAGCCATAGAACATCAAAATTTGAACGTGAACGAAGTCGCGGGCATCAGCTGGATAATTAAGTAAAAAGTAATTCCCAATGTTTTCTTGCTCGTTACTCCCTACAAAGAAATAACTAGCTTGATACACGAGCTGTTTGTTTTTGTTGCAAATATCAGCAACAGTCGTGAGGCACGTCAAACTGATCACACTCGCGACTCCTAAATCAATAGGAGCGGATCGGCGCGGAAACGTTGAGTGGTGCCCTCAGCCTTGCTGAGCCTCATGTGGGCTTATCAAGTTCATCACTGTCGCTCGCAGACACCACCCACACCTAGAAGGTTTATACCTATTGCATCCAAACATTACAGAGACTAAAAGTCACCCACCATTAGCTGTTCACGCATAACTTCGTTATCTAAAAACCTGGGCAATTTGGAATTCAATCTTTAAACGCACTTTAAACATTTTTGGCCTTAATCAGAGCTGTGAAAATAATAAATACCCTCGCATGAGTGCTTCTTGGCTAATGGTGACTGCATTCCGACTGTGAGGATTGTCGCCGGAGAAAAGTGGCGTGTCATTGAACCGTCCTGTGGTGAATTGCTCCGCTTCCGCCAACACTCGGCAAATATTGTGATGCCGTTGCTCTAGTCGCCTAATTTACGATCTGTAGACTAATAACAATGAACCCTAGACCATTGGAAAGTCATTCTCGTGAATATAACAAGCCAACACTATAAATATACCTATCCACATTCTCCTGCATCTAATGGATGTACCTGTCATTCCTGGTAACTGATTCAGCAAGGCTATAAATACAAGCTAGGCACGTGTGTTAATTCCATAGAACGCTATTTAATAAAGATAACCACGTCATGTTGTTGTCGCGGTGGCACCGGATAAGCGCTGCGACCGGCCGATTGTCTCGCGACTATCGTAAATAACTCGCGCTGTGTCCGGTGTCGACCACGAATACAGAGTTGCCGGCGACGGCTGGCGAATCCTGGCGTCGCCACCAAGCCCTCCGCGTCCCCTAACGCGGACCACTCCGCCTTGCCGTCCTTTCTAACGTTACAAGCGAACAAACGTCGCGTCTTGCGATCGACATGCGCTGGGCGAGAACCCGTGGTTACGCATGCTCTCGGTGCGCTCACAGGAAACAGCCTCCGCGCTAGGAATACGGATGAGCGTGACGTGTGCCATGGGCCCGCCGACTTATCTAAACTGAACCTAGTGTCCGCCGGTATCTACCGACGTTAAATTATTACTGTCTCTAGGTGTCCATTTACAAAGCGTAAAGTATCCCTATTTATCGACGAAGTGCAATTTGAGCAATGTAACGACGATCTCAGGCCAAGGACTGGAATTGGCCGTCGGCTATGAATTCCAGCTGAGGCAGAAACAATGGGCATATGATATAAATAGGTGGAATACATATAAAATGGTAGTGTTTATTTGGTCTATTTACTGGCTGAACGATATGCGAAGGGTGCATAGAGGGCGGGCACTCGGGCAGGGATCGAGCGAGCCCGAAGTATTGCCGAGGTCCGATAGCATCGCTGCGCAGCGCGCTATAAATAGATGAGCAGGCGGACCCTTGAACCAGCTGCGGTCGTCACAACGCGCCTCCAAGGGTTACTGCTTAATAACGTTGTATTGTAACAACACTGACGCACAGACAACAGCTAATTAAATACAAGTCGCTACATATTTGATAGCTCCGTATTTCAAGAACTGCACGATGTCAGGATAGGAAATTTAGCATTATAACGATAAAGGAATCGACATTGATTTAATAAAGTTGGTACTACTGATTTAATAAAGTTGGTACTGCTCTATGTAGTTTATTATTAAGCTTTTACAAAATGAAGCCTTTTAAATGATCGAAGCTGCAAAATAACTTAGAGGTAATTAAGTGGTAGCATGCGACATCCCTGGTTGATGCTCCGGTACCGCAACAATCCAGCATAAAACACGGCAGACGGGGTGCAGCTTCTCGCTTGTTCGCTTTCATTCGCGCATGCGGACGACGCTTATTTTTTTCCCTGATTAGAGTAAAAGATGCGCAACCGGTCGTGGAGCGAAGGCCGCAGCCGGGAACGGGCGTGAGTCGCGCTGCGCCCGCGCCGCCGCGCCGCCTCCGCGCCCGCTAATGATGCGCCTCCACTGAAGCACTCCTAATTGGACGAACGCCCGACCGCTCCAGGAAAAAATATCCACGAACCGTGCGCACAGTACAGAATAATCGGAATTGCAAAACATCTCCACCCTGAATTATTAAATTCCAACTAAATTAACTAACGTGCAATATACAAATAAAATATCCGTGGAAAATTATAAAATTATGTCCTTACCAGGAACCGTTTTGTTCGTACTTAGTACACACTCTTCGCTTATTATCACTTATCAAGATATGTGAGGTGTGAATATAAAATGATTTAGTTCTTGGAACTATAAAGCTTCCGAGTTACATCACAGGGACACTTTAATGACATAATACTGTTTTATAAACACCATTACAGTTACTCGTATTCTTTTCTTGGTGTACCTTGGCGAATGCGATTATGTCAGAGGCACGTACTCTATAAGAATTGCCCTTTAATAACGGTAGAACTATAGTGAACAGTCGTAGATTGCAGACGTACTAAGTCTAGCTAGCTGTAAGTAATGATACAATTGACGTTTGTTATTTCTCATTTAGCAGCCGCTGCATTAGTGCCTCTGTGATTCTGTGAAAAGGAACGTGAGATATCCTACCGAGCAGATATTAAAATCAATTTCTATGTATCATTGGTATTAATTCGAAACTAGTTTTGCCTAGGGCTTGTCGCCCGATAGATAAATTTTATCTATCACATACCACTCTAGAACAGTTTTCAGAGATATCAATCGTAGAAAGTACTCAAGTTAGGTAGGTACTCCTCAACAAAGAGATTTAATTAAGATATTCTAAAGAGGATTAAAAATATCGTAAAAAAAATTGACCCCCTATGAGTCAGGGACGTCTTCAGAGGAAAATGACATAATTAAGCGCCAGCGGGTTACATTAAATTAAATCTTTCTTCTGCTTTTTAAATTACTTAAATTTGATATACACCGTGTACACCGTGTTCAGACCATCAAACTGAACAACTTTATCTGAATCTCGAAAAAAAAAAACAAAGTTGGGTCGAATTATTTTTTTTGTACTGGTCGGTTGATATTTTTTTTCGCGATTTCTATTGTGGCCCCATGGAGAGAGTTGTTCAGTTTGATGGTCCGAATAGGGAATATGCATTTTTTTTTTCGTTACGGAATGTTATATTACTATAAAAATAATGACAAAAAGCGAAAACAAGACATAAATCGGCCAAACAACACAAAAGTTATAACCATTTAAACTTTTGTTTCTATCTCTTTCTAGATAAACGGAATTTAGTATGGAATTTGTACGTCGATGCAGCGAATGATGTCATTCGCTGTATCGGATCTCTCTGTCTAATCAGTAGTTTCAAATGCTTATAACTTAATATTTTTATAGAAATTAAAAAATATTTCACATTGTTTTTTCTTACGCTTTGTTTAGTGATAAAAAAAAAACATGTATATACCCTATTACACCCTGAAATATATAACCACACCTTTCTGCTACACGCTGTATGTAAAAAGAAAAAGAACATTTGTATGGACATCTGAATCCAGCGTAAGTTTTTAACCCCAAGCACAAAAGGAAAAAGTTGGTATCTTGGACGGTTGTTTGTACCAGTAGGTATTGCGACGCATATATCTGTTAACCTGTGCCTTCCGAGCCCCACATACATGTGAGCCAATCGTGATGCTGTTCTTTGATATAGAGTTGTAGAATACTAAAGTATTTTCGTCCCTTGAGTCTTGGAAAAGAAGATTATAACTATCAAAACAAAACGTTGGTTCAAAAATGTTTGTATTGAAAAAGTTTTAACCAACATCACATTTTTTCGGATTTTTTATCACCTGGGAAACTATTCTATCTAAAAACCTTAGGTTAGGAAACTTCGAAGATTGTATTCCCGATTACCAATCAGACAGCTAGCTTCGTCTCTTAGAACACCTCATTATTTTGTAGTTACGGTGAAAGCCCATATTCAGCACTAGACATGTACGGTATGAGAAATCTTGGGGCAAATTTAAGCACGCTTTAAGCCTGATCTTAGGGAGTGGTAGCTCCTGTTAAGGAACCAAGTTTTATTCACTTGAACCTTGCGTCGTGATACTCGAGATCCAGCAGAGGTTTTAACGACGTTTAAATGTAGTAGTACAGAACCGTAATGTTATTACATTCATTGTTGACTAGCAGTCAACTAAAATTCTAAGACTTGCCATTGAACGAACCGTTGTTAGGCGTTTCATCATCACCAACACTCGTAGGTACCCACAGCATTTGTCAGCTCACTGTAAACAGTCTCTTTCTTTGCGTTATTCTATTTTGCATAAATGTTGTCCAGAACACTCCAAACTTGGTACCTCATCCAACGACCCTACGGTCCTTGTGGCGCACTCTCTGTCACTATTCAGCCAGGGACCGAGCCATCATTAACATAATAACTATATTCCCTACACAAGAAGTCTTAGCTTTTATTATGCGTGGTGCTTTTCCAAGTGTATGAATAGCATAAAATTCACAAGTACCCGCCAATAACACATTCACTGGAAGACTGGAACCGTCGCTTGTCGTCAACGAGAAATGTTTTTTGACAGCATGGCAATGCGGAGGCGCGTGCTCTCTGCTGCGCGGACGCACCTGACAACATGTCACTACGAATTCCTACGTGGTCACCCATTTCATTTCATTTAATAGCTTGTCATATTAAACTGTCCCCGTCAAGTTTTCTTTGTCTACTAGGAGAGCCTTATAAGAGCCAGAATCGATTATTATTTTATATACCTGGCGTTTATATTTTCCGTGCGTTCGTGTCAGGCATCTAATGAGAATAACCGCTACAATCGAAGCGTTTGTATGAAGTTGTAAAATAAACTGATTCGCCGCGGCCTCATGTCTGTTCGTAAAGTGACGACGCCTGACTCTCGACCCACGGTCGTGTCATTTAAATTCAATGGACATATCCCGGCGCGTTATCGGCGCTAACTTGTCGCTCATGAGATTTCCTGGTTATCTCATCCTGTAAATTGTCATTTCTTATTGCAGCCATCGATGCGGCTTGACTAATGAAGATTTAAATCGACGGTGGTGTAAACCGAGTCCCGTTTTACATCCTTCTATATATCATACTAAGGTGAGATAGCGTAACAGGCCAACAGATATATAATTTCCTAAATGAAATTGATATTTCAAATACCGCCTTGTTGTTGTTGGAAAGGTAACATCAAAATCATTTGCGGATGTTAGCCGAGGTTCGATCCCCAGGTAACAGTGTAGATTTTTTATCAGATAAGGCGTTACATGATCTGTTAGAAAATTACCTAAAGCTCAACGACATACCAGTCCACTGATTGTAATTCCTAAAAAAACTATGGTCAGGGATTAACTTCTTTCAACATTTAATTTTCAGGGTCTTATAGAATATCTGGTTCGTGTCTGGAAAAAGCCGCCGTTAGTATACTGCGACTATCACGGGCATTCGCGGAAGAAGAACGTGTTCTTTTACGGCTGCGCAGCCGCGGAGAGCTGGTGCAGCAACGACCGGATAGTTCCAGATGAACCAGTCAAATACCTAGTAAGCTGACATGGATTTATATACCACTATTTATTCTATTCTATTTTAATAAATTGCAAGCAAAAGTTCATGTCGACTATTCCGCCAATGTGTGAAAGTAAATTGAAAAAAAGCTAGTTTTATTGCTATATGTCCAGTTACCTACTGTGTAAAGTGTCTTTCCAAAGAATGTAGACATTCTTGGACTACTATGACCGTTGACATTTAGACAACACAACGCCTCGTCCAAATTGTACGTTGGTATTTCTATCAGATCAGAAATTGTACTCCAAATGGTTCCTATCAGAAACTCTGAAAACCAGACAATAGGAAATTCAAGGATATTGTCGTAGACAAAAGACTTATGAAACGGGTAAGTGCGTACAGTAATAAGATTTTTAGATGTTATCAGCTTCCTGATAATATTATCTATTTGACTTCAACGACATTCAAGGAATGTGTCCATCTCGTTAGTGTGGACCTCACAGCCAATTGTCAAATTAACATGAAGTTGTTTGTTGGCTTTGTAGGTCTATGTTCACCAGCGCGATAGCTGAACATTGGTTTCGAGATTTGATCCAAAATTCATGCAGTGTTACGAGGTTTTTTTTTTAAGAATTTCTTAGTAGCGGTCTTAGTTATAGATTAGCGTCAAGATTGTTATACTAGGCTTGCTAGGCCTTTAAATGGAATTGAAACAAAACTGGCGCAATGTGGATGTAAGTAGGCATTACATCGTCTCTGCCAGGGTTTTTGGGAAATAAGCCATAATTTGTGATTTAATTGTGCTCCTCAGATGCTGCCAGCGCTAATGCATCGGCTGTCACCTGCGTTCGCGCTCGGCTCCTGTTCGTTTAGAGTGGAACGGGAACGAGAAAGTACTGCCAGGGTCACCGTGTGGAGGCACCTGGGAGTCACCAGGTCTTACACCATGGAAGCATCCTTCTGTGGATTTGATAGAGGTCCTTTCAAGGTTTGTTGGACATAATACCTACTTATTGCTATGTTATTTGACATTTTCTCGGAAGTTGAGCCAGAACAAGAAATTCTATAGGTATACCGATAAATCTTATTTAGTGTTTATTTTCAACTAACGGTCGATTTTCTGGCAAAACTTTTAAGCACTCGCGAATAATTTACAATAGGCTTGTGTCCTGAAAAATCTAATAAGTTCGTCAGTTAGATTATCAAAGTGTTTTTCCTTTTGTTACGAAAACCAAAATTGACGAAGATATGACGCTTTTAAAATTCTCAATACGTCACGCCTTGGTATAATTTTTAGCTAGTTCTGACGTCACGAGCCCCAACTCCCGATTTTTGATGAGTTTTATCTTTGTCAATATTCATTGATTTACAAAAACAAAAAATACGTGTCCATTCATTTCCAAAACTCGTAACTGACGGATTAAATAGATTTGCAAATTTTTGATACTGTCGTCATGCCTATTATTCAGGTCGTTATCAACGTTTTACTCTATTTCTTTCACACGGTGCCAACATAAAACCTACATTATTCTGCAGTAATATAATTGTGATACGCTGGATATTCTATCACACTTATACTCCAATTAGAAATGACAGATCTTCAGATGGATGATAAGGATACTTAGCTACCCGCCATGTGGGCTAATACATCTAGCGGTGTCCATTCCATACTCGATACCAGATCTCACCTGATAAGGGTTTCAGTCGCTACAAATCTTCCATCTGCTTTATGTGGGAAGACAGCTATTCGTACGTTGTTTTATTAATGAATCATCCTTGCGAGGCTCGGTGTGATTGCGGCGTTTCCTCGCGATATGCTGATCGTAAATTGTTTTTAATTAAGTTGGTAGGTACCTACCCAAGTAATTTATTGCTGGTCTACCGAATTACTACTAAGCAGGCAATCTTGTCAATTGTGATCCTAGGTTCGGTTGGTTTGGGTCGGGCAGTGTTATTGGATTTTTCCATTACGAATTTCTCATTAGCAGCCACGGAATCTAGATTCGTGCCTGGTTGATGGCAATAGGCTCGCCCCCTATTACATGGGACATAAACATAACTGGTGAAGTATGTATTTTTATTCGTTTTCGTTCGCTACACTTTTGTCCTGATTTCTAGAGAGCTTCATTTATGCTAGTATGAAAAATATCTTAGCGTTTCCTTACTTAGATTTTTACTAAACGTTTGTTTATATTAAAACTGATACTTAATAGTATCAATCTCTCAAATGGCTTTTAAAGGAAATCGATAGTAAATCTCCTCAATGAATACGTAATCATGGATACATTAATATCAGGTATATGACTCAATAGCATCAGTCATCATCTATTTGGAAATTCGTGACACGAAGTATTAATACTACATTACGTACACTTGTATATATAATACCGGTCAAAATATTGCTAATAAGGGCATGCAGACAACAGGATTTTACGAAGACTCAACGCACACGACGACGCACATCTTCATCGTACGTCGTCTGGCGTCCCCCTACTAACGAGAGCAGATTGCATACTTCGTCTGCGTTAGCACGCTTTGGAGCAAACGTTCTATTTTTTCGCGCATATTTCGTGCGGCGCGGCGCGGCGCGATCTGCCAGAATGACACGGAGTTTTTGTGCGCCAGACGTTTTGCGCGTCGTATGCGTTACTGCATATAATAGGGTAGATGACACCATAAAACAATAATTCCAAGACACCAATCTCAAAAAAAAACACTTTATTTTGGGCCTGAAAACCCGATTTATTTTCAATTATTAGCCAAATTCGATTTTTGGTTGCTTTAAAATCAATAAATAGTTGTCATTGAGTTGACCAAACAGTGACGTCACAGTTTGCTATTGCCATACAAAATCTATGACAGAACTGCGTTTTGACAGCTCTTAAAAAAGTATCTCAATTGATTGGTGTGTCAGCTACCCCGTTGCTTGGGTTCTATTTACAAAGACGTGCGAAGTGTGAAGTGCGTCACGGATAGTCTGTCGTCTGCGCAGCCCTTATTATCTTATTAGATGTTCTGGTTGTCGAGATTGCTTTAGCAGAGACTAGAGTTTAATAGTTATTTATGCAACTGTTGTATAATGAGGGGTATTAAAACACGAATGTGGGTTTATCACATAGTATCACATGAGTGTTTTAATACCTAATTATGTACAGTTGCATACAAGACTTTATCTACATCCATGATATGAATCCTCCATAAAAGGTTCTGAAACCATAGGTTGTTGTAGTGTTGTAAGAAGTCTATGTAAATTCATGGAAAGTTAAATTGCTGAGTATTTAATACAAACAAACCATGTATAGGTAATAATATAATTATATACATTTTGGATTGTACAATTATTAAAATACATACCTAAAGCTTATATCACTCATTTTTGTAAACAACAAAGTAATGCAATACTAATATCGAACAAAAATGGCGGGATTCGACTTGAATTCGAATTAACCTATAAGTTTTTTTTTAATTACGGCGCTGTTGTAGTGAATCGCACGTGCTAGACAATGTTCTTTTTTTAAAACGAGTTGTATAATGAAATTTAGTACAACATTATAACACCCGTTTGGGTGTTATAATGATTATTATGACACTGGCTGTTTTAATGTTGGCCATAAGCTAACTGTTTCAGATACTTTTATAGAGGATTTATAGCATGGGTGTAGATAAATGTCTTTAGTTCATATCCAGTTTGCCCTTTTGTATCCTGCTGTATAGGTTAGACTAACTTTTTGCGCATAATGAAGGTTCTCTCTAAACCTGCGAAAGTTGGTTTCTACAATAGTGTCACGGATTTATTTATTTATCTGAAAGTCACTGGAAAATCTAGATACTTTTGACAGGCAGGTATATCGTGATTGGAAAAACTACACGACCATAATGTTTCCTGTTAAAGAAAATCCTATTTCAAAAATGTTGTCCTATTTCAAAAATTATTCGAATGGCCACATTTTTTAAACGATTGTTCTTATCCCCAGGGCTTCCACTTAAACACTCATCACCTCCAGAGCGTGGGCAGCGACTTCTGCGAGGCTCTCAACGGCCTCAACGACTCTGCCACCAATGTAGATATACAAATCACCAAGGATATGAACGGGTAAGTGGACAGCTTGACACCGTCCGTCATTCACCTTACAAAGTAGAAAATATCCTCTCATATAAGTAAACTGATGTTGACAAGCAGTTGCCGATAATTTTACACCAGTAAGGCCTAAACCACTTACGTTTACTTTATTATCGATTCCACAGAGTTAACCACAAAAGCTTTCAAGCAAATACTGAATTTGCGGTTCCGATTTTGATAACCACATAAATTGTTATAGCTTTTCCTCGAACATTGTCTATCTGTATACTACTTATTTTATAGAAAGAGCATAATTCTAAACATATCCACACGTGACATACTGACAAATAACTATTTATTTGACAGAAATATCGTAGAGATCAATTTAATTGGCGCTGAAAAAGACAGGCAAGTTTCAAACACAAAGGGTACAGTGAAAACTAACACAAAAATTTGATTCCACAAATAATCTCTCAGTTCAGTCATTCGATGTTACTTTCTGTCATTCAATCTATATAATCTACACTGTTTTAATATTATCGATCTTTCCGTTATGATTTCATGTTCCATCAAAAAAAAAAAAAAAAACGGAAAATGATTTGCTACTTACAATTTTAATTATTTCAATAATCATTCAGTTGCAATTATTTTAGAATAGTTAAGAAAGAAAGGATTTACTTACCTAGTTGTTCTCTTCATATTCAGAATGCCATCGATGTCAAATATGCCTATCAAGTATATCCTTACATATTGCATGAACGCATTATTTAAGCTTGTTTACACAAGCTCAAGGTACGAGAACAAGATACACAAACTCGTATACGCGAAGCGATAATAATCACATACAAGTTTCGCAACTATCTACCTGCTTTAAGTTAGTCATACATAAGTATCCCTTACGAACTAAATAAAGAATATACGAAATTATGGTCTGTGTGCTAAAAAGGGCTAGGGTTAACTATGGCTAATGTCCGTTATTATGCTCAGGTTTAACACACTAATTTGGGCCGATTCATCTTTCGAGGTTTTTTTTTTTTGGACAGGACACTCTGACCAAATTCATTCTTTGAATTTCGAAATGTCTTCGATTATAACCGCACGCAGTTACTTTTGAAGACGGCAAACTTGAATCCTAATAACGCTTGAAATCTTTTTGTAATATCTAACTTTTTGGGCATGTATTCGTTACAGTTAGTTTAATGTTTTATTTTTGTGTACAGTGAGATTGAAGTGGACAGCGAGGGTGGCTCCGGTTCAGACAGCGTTTTGAAGACAGACTCTGATGAGGACTTCGACTAAATTCGACTTTATATTATAACCTTAGGCTAAGCGCTTGCTACGAAAATAATAAAACCAGGTGCGGTCTGTGTCACGAGCTAGTGTTCAATTAACGTTAGTTTAGTCGCCGATGTCCAGTCTCAGTGTTTGTGACGTCAGCAGATCTACTTGTGTGTCTAAAAAGAGTAATAGTTACAAAATTACGAGTACATAAACAAATCAATGGTTTACCGAACGTGTTTTTTTTATGTTCCTTTGTGAAGTCACGGTATTTCCAGAACGAAATGGGGGCTAGCTATTTTAGAAGTTCACCTACTTTGTTATGAATGTACATGATATCCGGTTTGCGATTTAACTGTTGCTCTAAGTTATATAATGTGCAAAATTCGTCGGTGTATTACAAGGCCGTGATCACATGGATTGTTGTTTGGTTTGATTTAAGTTAAATTTTAAGTGGCTTGTGATCTCAATTACAAATAAATTATGAAATCACTTTAGGGAATTTGTTTTTTTTTTACTCTTTTCTTACTTCTTTTCTTCCATCTAAGGGGCCGCCTCCACGAGCAATATTATCGTCTTTGCCACGTTTTTCTATACACTCTCTTTTAGGCCGTCTCCACGAGCGAGAGAATCGCGGCGATATTTTCGTATAGAAATACGTTGAATCGCCGCGATTCGCTCGCTTGTGGAGGCAGCCCCTTATAGAGGTTTGTGTAAAAAAACAAAGAAAACCATACATTAAAAATTCCAAAACTATATTGTCATCATTAACAATAAATTACAATGTATACTATTATTAAATAAATAATTTGCACTTCTTCGCATTAACACTTTACTTTATTCACGGTACTGGTTGGGTTACCAGTAAAATTAATGAAAATGTTACAATATTAAAGATATAAATCGAGAAATTCTACATAAATTGATACAATAATAATATGACGTCTGATTGCTAATGTGATAATAATAGTTTATAAAAATTAACAAATAATAAATTCTGGTTAGACAAGGACTTCGGTTACAACATTTATAAATATTAACAAAATACTGATATAAAACGATGTTATAAAATTATCATAGTATCTTAAAATAAATGTAGTGCACGAAGCTTTAGTTTTGTTCTAGGATCACACATACTTTCTTAACCTAACCTAAGGTAAATTAACAAAAAAATGAAATATTGTCATTGTTCAAATTATAATTATTTTGTTAAATAATGATGCCATCAGCCTGCAATGAGTTAATCTATATAACGTCCGCTTGGCAGCGTTATAACTGGAAGGGATGAGAGGAGACTTCGAGGGTTTTACCATGACTTACTTATAGTACATTACTGCAGCAGCCAGCAACAGAGGCACTGATGGACGAACGTGTAAATTTTGTTTTTTTTTTTTCAATAAACCGCTTTCTATTTGCAAGCCAATTCGAAATTTAAATAAAACCTTTGATAAGTTACCTCCTTGGTTGCCATGTTTCAGAGTAAAAGATCGTTCGATTTTTAAATAACACGACAGATATGAGATTACTACGTAATTTATTTGGCCGCCGACAGATATGAATTTTCATACAAATTTTGCCGGCCGCTGGTCGCATTTATCTGGCCAATACAGCAATTTCGATTTATCTCGAAGAAGGATGTCAAAATAATGCTCAAATTTCCAAGTAATGTTTGAGAAAATAATATTATGGAGCAGTTCTGCTCTGCACCTGCTCCAAAAATAGCGGCTAAAACTCTCACCCTCTATCTAAAGGCGCCTCGAATGGGTATGAACGCGTCACATACGACTCGCGCGACTCTGGCGAACATGTCCGAAGTGCTGTTTTTCAGTAGCGCCTAAATAGAGAAATATATATTTCATGGTAAAACCCCAGAGTTGAAGCGAGTAAATAGGATAAAAAATATATCCATAAAAGGGAATCTGTTTTTGGCTCAATTTTTTTCCATAATTTCTAGTGAGAAATATATTTCGGACTCGAAAGGCAATCTTCTTCCATCCCAAATAAAATTGAACGAACACTGAGACCTCGAGCACTACACTACGCCCACGACTTTTGGCCGCCAAAGCTTTGACCAGGAAGAAAGTTTGGTCAACTCGGCTCAACCGGGCGTGCGACCAGTTTTGTTCTCGTTCTGCGACAAATCGTGGTCGTGGCCGCGTAGTGCAAGAGGTCGCTTAATGTTGTAAGAAAGTTAACTATCCAACCGTTACCTATAACGACCGATAACTATCGGAATTAATTCGGAGTTGTAGAACTCCGATTTAATCCCGATAGTTAATCGTGGTCGTGGCCGCGTAGTGCAAGAGGTCGCTTAATGTTGTAAGAGCGATAACTATCCGACCGTTACCTATAACGACCGATAACTATCGGAATTAATTCGGAGTAGTAGAACTCCGATTTAATCCCGATAGTTAATCGTGGTCGTGACCGCGTAGTGCAAGAGGTCGCTTAATGTTGTAAGAGCGTTAACTATCCGACCGTTACCTATAACGACTGATAACTATCGGAATTCATTCGGAGTAGTAGAACTCCGATTTAATCCCGATAGTTAATCGTGGTCGTGGCCGCGTAGTGCAAGAGGTCGCTTAATGTTGTAAGAACGTTAACTATCCAACCGTTACCTATAACGACCGATAACTATCGGAATTAATTCGGAGTTGTAGAACTCCGATTTAATCCCGATAATTAATCGTGGTCGTGGCCACGTAGTGCAAGAGGTCGCTTAATGTTGTAAGAGCGTTAACTATCCGACCGTTACCTATAACGACCGATAACTATCGGAATTAATTCGGAGTAGTAGAACTCCGATTTAATCCCGATAGTTAATCGTGGTCGTGACCGCGTAGTGCAAGAGGTCGCTTAATGTTGTAAGAGCGTTAACTATCCGACCGTTACCCATAACGACCGATAACTATCGGGATTAATTCGGAGTAGTAGAACTCCGATTTAATCCCGATAGTTATCGGTCCTAAGTAAAAAATATTTTTTTATTAAATTTATAAATAGGATGGATAACGATCGGGTGTCTGATAGGCACAGTGGAGAAACATCCTCTAGGTGTGGATAGACAACGGGCAATGGAAAGGCAACGCGACGGGACGCGACTAAAACAAATGCTTGTGACAAAAATAAAGGTGTCTCGGACACATCCGACATTCATCAGATATCCTGGCCTCACACACCTATCGAGAATGCGTCCAGCTGTAGAAGTTTTTCAGATTTAATAATGATAATGATGTTTGTATACCCTAAATTCTAAAATGTAAGTCTTGTAATACCGTCCAAGAAAATTAAAAATGCAAAATTGAACATTGTTTTTGAAAAAACCCTTTCATACTCACGGTTTACTATTACAATATAATAGCTAAGTTAACCAGGTGGTTACATTTCGTGCTTTCAAACTTAACCTAAATTAATTAACATACATATGAGCAAAATTAGTACTCAAATAATGTCTTTATAATACAAAGAGACATAATTGATTAGAAAATAATTGTAAGGAGTTTATTTAGGTCACATTATATGTTCTTATATTACAGAATGGTCCTTATATATTTTTATTTATAACTAAAACCCAATAACATCAGGCTTTCACGCTTTTGGGAAGGGTTATTCACACACATAATTATACAAAAATCATATGTAATTTCAATTGACATAGAATTAACTAAAGATGGAAGGGATAGTTCCGGCGGCGACCAATTACGTTGGCGTAAACACTATTACACAAGAATATTATTTACAAAAGATACACATGGTCTCGCCATTCGTAAATCTACATAATCGTTTGTTCACTCAAACCGATGGGACGTGAAACACATTGTTTTCCCCTGAACACTTAGGTGTCAATCTTCGGAACCCCGACTACGTTGACGGAAGGCACCGGTATACACAGCAAGGGTTAAATTCACTATTTACATTAGCATGTAAAAAGATACTAGACTTTTTATTAATTCGTTCATTGTTGGGCGCACAAGGGTGCACGTACACATACTAACAAGTACGCCCGCGTACGATAGCACGTTATTGTTTGCGTACACGGGCGGTGTCACGGTTTTAATGTAAGCGTTTATAAAATATTTGTGATGTATTTTTTAGTATTCAGTTAGCTAACAAACTAGCGCTACGTACGTGTTCGTGCACCGACCAGCGAATATAAGAAGACAAGTATCCGTACAGCACCTGCGGTCTCATTCCACGGCTGACGACTGAGCTGACAGTCTGCCCCGGGCGCTGTCAGTGCGCGGGCGCAGGCGGCGCGGGCGGCGCGGCGCGCGCGCGGGGCGGCTGGCGGCGCTGGCGCGCCAGGAACGAGTGTCCGGCCGACAGCAGCGTGAAGCGCGTGTCCACGGCGTCGCGGTGGCAGCGCGCGCCCAGCGTGTACCACGCCGACGTCAGCAGGCGCTGCTCGCTGGCGCCCGCGCGCCCGCTGTCCTCTCCGCCCCCGCTCCATCTACACGATTGGCAAATTTTAGAACATCTTAGCGTGTCGATGGCAATCTAAATTGAGTCGGCCCAGAACTAAACTACACTAGTTTGGCGCTTTCGGTAGCGTCCATCAGTTCCTGTAGTGAACAAACAACAGGACACGCAGGACACGATAATAAGTGCCCCCATCGTTTGTGGAACGGCACCACATTTACACTCCAGGGAAATATCATTAATGAATCTCCACCTTTTTTTCTTTGCTGCGACCAACCTGGGTCCGTAGTCTATTTAAAGACTTCCAGGTCAGCCATGGCAACTCATGTCCAGGTGGGAGATTTTTAGCAGGTGGAACGAATGGGATTGGTAAGGATGCACTACTTCGCCACAGCTTTAGTCTTTCCGTAAAGCGGACATATATTTTTAATTTATTTTCACGTAAACAAAAATTGATGACGATGTACATCTTTGACACGTTTTATCTTCGTCCATTTTTATTAATTTGTTATAACAAAAAACACGTATCCAATATTTTTCGCTATTTTAACTGACGGACTAATCAGAATCATATTTTTTTTAGTCAGTCATCATCCCTATTCACCAAGAGCATCTGCCAAGCCGACCTCGACCTCCTCAAAGGTGGTGGCTTGGGAGGTGAGGGCAAGGTCATCTGAATAGAGGAAGCGGGACGTGTTCGGACTTGATGATTGGTCGTTGGTGTATATATTAAATAGATGCGGTGCCAAGACACTACATTGGTGCAGGCCGTTCTTTTGTGCCCTCCAGCGACTTTTGTCTGAGAGAAGGTGGGCCTGGAAACGGCGGTTGTGGACAAGTTCCCGGAGTATTCGAACAAACCTCTGATCGCTAATCAAGGTCTCTGCTTTCCACAACAACTGTTTGAGGTTGACTGTGTCGTAGGCAGCTGAAAGGTCCACGAACACAGGACCTGTGACCATTCCTTCCTCGAAACCATCTTCAAGGTGTTGAACGAGTTTAAGGGTCGGGTTACTGCAAGACTTGACGGGTCTGAAACCAGCTTGCTCTTGGATTAATTTCAGGTCAATAACGCTCGTAAGACGGTTCAGCAGCAGTCTCTCGAAAAGCTTGTATGTACACAGTAGAGATTAGACGGTTTTTTGGGTCGTGTGCTGCTTTACCTGGCTTGGATATCGCTATGACCTTACGACTTTCTCCAGAGACGGGGTACTGAAGCCAATTCCAGACAATTTTTGAATAGTTGCAGCAACCACGACACAGCAACTGGGCCAAGATGTTTTATCTGCTCAACCGAGATGTCGTCCATTCCGGAGGCTTTACCGCACTTAAGGCCCCTAATCGCTACAACGATATCAGTTAGGTTGAACAGTTTACTAATATCGTCGCAAGCGCCATCGATGTTTAGTGACTTCGGGACCTTACTGGGGCGGCGTGTTGGTTTGCCATTTGCAAGCAGTTGGTGAGCAAGTTACCGCCATACGGGTACGTATGGCGGTAACTTGGCTTGGTGGTGTGGGATGAGGGGACTCACTAGTCAGCTTTCTGATAGTACTCCAAGCTTTTTAAAGCAAAGCAGCATTTCTTCAGTTAGCGTGGTTTCCTCCGAGAAAGGGTCAGTCTCATACAATGACTCATATCGGCTCAATAGTTCACGAGAGTCTGTCGACAGCCCTAGAATGTAGGAAATCCTGCAACCCCTTGGGATGTGTCTTCAGGAAGTAGTGGACATGATTTCAACAAATTTGTCGTAGTTAAGCGGGGTTGGCAAGACAATCAAGAGGGCGTCATCAATCGAACGCGTGAAGGACTCCCAGTCGGCCTTGGTGTAGCTAAATCGGCGCTTGAAGGGGAATCTTATAGGCTGGACTACACGTTTGATGCAGCTCATTATACGTCGCTCGGGGAGGCTCCTTTCGTGAACCCCAAATAAGCAACCGTAAATAAGCACTTAGAGCGGTTTCAAACTAGCATATTTTGTAGCGCGTATAAACTCGTACCGAATTTACGTGCGTCACGTGCGCCACATTACGCGCTTCAAAAAAAGGAACGCGCGTTCTGGCCCTTATTTATACCAGCGTGTTCACGTGGGGTAAAAGGCCCTGCGCGGAGGCTCCTCTCACAGCTCACGCTTCTGATAAGTTTATCAACGCTCGTACGACACACGCGTGAAACAAAACGTGCAAGTATATGCGTGTAACACGCCGAAAATACGCTAATCTAAAACCGATACGCGGTCTCCACTCTAGAACTGTTTACCCCATCGGCCATCGATCTCTCAACTGACATGGTCGGTACATCGCCACTTTAGCTTGCTTACTAGCCTCAGAGATAACTTCAGTTATTTACAGATTATTTAATTTCATCATGGATTCTATCCTTCAAACTCCGCGCATAACATAACGCGCTGTACGACCTCGAATTTGTGGGTCAGCCCGACTGTCATTGTCCACGTACGCACCGTATGTCATAACATGTAGAACACATTAGGTGAAGACCTAAGTCTTCAAGCATTGAGGCATTGGACGCAACGAGAAGACGTTTTCCAAACAACTCGTCAAACACCCCACCGAACTTTCGCGCCGTGGAAAGCATACGGTAGCTCAAGATAGCGCTGCTTGGCGTTTAGCATAACTTTAAACGAAGAAGCACAACACAGATGATAGAAATAAAGAAAAACTCACTCGTTTCTATTACTAGCTGCGGGCGCGATCTCGGGTCGCGATGGTCCAGCCACGGTACCCGCTGCACGGGAGTAGCCCAGCGTTATGTCTGACAGGGATGGTTGAGCTGCAAATTTAAAAAATAAAACTATTAAACATACGCTCACTTGTAAACCATGTGTTCTATCTATCATGGGGATCTGGTTTCCGCACTTAGTCCTTGAAGTGGACCGTAGTGCGTGAGAAACCATGTGTTAAGACACGCATTGTACGTAAAGACCGTCGATATAATCAAAATCGGCCCGAATGGAGACGTCTTGTGCATCTTCAGGTCAACACCTTTGAAGAGAGAAAAAGGTCGCAGCTGGACTTAAAGCGTGATAACCTTAAAGCTAGGCCACCTACAGCTATACCTTACAACTTTGTCATGTTCGCTTTGCGCTCGGAGTTTTTCGGCCAAAGTTGGATATGCTAGCCATTTGAGAGCACATGAAAGAGCAGCACACAAAAGCTCTCTACAACCACACTAGAAAGCCATCGAATGCAGCCGCATCATAGTACCAGAAGCATCATCATCATCATAGTAGTACCGAAGATAACCCCCTACATCCAAGCTTACAAAATAGGCTTGTGTCCTGAAAAAATCTAATTAGTCCGTCAGTTAGATTTTCAAAAAATATAAGACACGTATTTTTTCTTTTGTTACGTAGACCAAAATTGACGAAGATACGACGCTTTTAAAATTCTCAATACGTCACGCCATGTTATAATTTTTAGCACGTTTTGACGTCACAAGCCCCCACTCCCGAGTTTTGATGCGTTCTAACTTTGTCAATATTCACTGATTTACAAAAACAAAAAATACGTGTCCATTATTTTCCAATACTGTAACTGACGGACTAAATAGTTTTGCAATTTATTGATGGTGGAAACTAGGCTATTTACCTTCTTATAATATTAATATAAACGATCTGTATATGAAACGTACCAGAAGCTCTAGGATCAAGCGACTTGATGACGTCCTTGGCCTTTTCCAGACACTTCTTGTACTTGTCCTCAGTGGCGAGTAGTTCTGCGTCCCGCGCCGCGATCGCTTCCTGCAGCTTCGTGGCGCGTCGTCGTTCTTCCGCCAAGGCCGCTTGTAACTCTTCCACTTGCAATGCTAGATGGATAATAGTAAGTTCATTTTATAGTAAATACAAGGAGTTGTTACGATAGCATAGCCGGCACCAAATTTAAGAAAGAAGTATTTTGTAGAGAAGGTTCTAGTCTAGGTACTATAGTTGCTGCCAGTTTAGATGTCAATAGTAGTCGTTGACTCACCTATATTTATTAAAGTTATTAACTTTTAAAACCAAAAATAAGCCTGTTTAAACCTTGTTTTGTCTTGTTTGTTATATCGTGATCTTTAACCTCTTTTTCTATTGAAAAACGATATAATATAGTTCATTGTTTTGGTTCGTAAGAAAGATGTTAGGGAAAAGACAATGACCGCTATTGACATCTTAACTGGCAGCAACTATAGTCACAATTTGCTTGTAAAGTATAATTTTATAAACACATGTTGCACTTCGGAGATGTTGCACTTGTCTGTACTTGCGGAGTCAAGCTGTAAGTGCGCAGGGTGAGGAGAGCGGGAAGCAACTAACGCGCATGCGCGGCGCCGTTCCGTGCTTTTTTTTTATATATTTGTATCTCTTTCGAACAAACAGTCCCGCAGCCCCGGCAGACATTGGCCCTTGCGGACCCCTTCCTTTTGTTGACTCTCTTTGAGGCGCGCGTGGAACACGAACGCGCCGTCGACACGTCCTGTCGTCATGAGACGGACGGACGGCGAGCTAGCCCATAGCTCTCTGTCCACAGGCCCGCGCCCGGGCCGTCTCCTGCGGCCGCCGGGACGTGAGGCTCTCTCTCTCACGTTCCGCCACCTCCTTCACTAGCATGACTGCTTCGCAGGAGGTGACGGCGTCCCATTCCGTCTCGCTCTGGACCATGGATTGAACCAGGGCCGCATGCGAGAGGTCACCGCGCCGTGCCGTGCCTCTCGAACTCTTTCCACCGCCCCGATGAGGCCAGTCCCTTCCCGCCTCAGACTTCATACCGCTAAAGAGACCTATAAATCGACTAATGCGCAAGTCAAACCACATGGTGTGTCAAGTTTCTTCTTTCGTTACACGGTCTGTATCTTTGCTTTAAAGAGAGAAACCGTAAACAACTAATAATAGTGATCTTAAGGGCCTGCGCAGACAACAGACTTTTTGTGCGATCGAGTCTGTGGCGCACAAAATGTCTGCATGGCATACAAACAGTCCGTCGCGGATTTTACGCAGACTTAACGCACACGACGCACATCTTCATAGTAATTTACGTCCCCCACTAACGAGTGCAGATTGCAACTAAAAGTGTGCGCCGTCTGCGTTACCACGTGTTGGAGCAAACATTCTATTTTTCGCGCACTTTTTGTGCGGCGCGGCGCGGCGCGGTCTGCCAGAATGACACGGATTTTTTGGCCGCCAGACTTATTGCGCGTCGTATGCGTTACTGCAGATGACACCATAAAACAATAATTCCAAGACACCAATCTCTAAAAAAACACTTTATTTTAGGCCTGAAAACCCGATTTATTTTCAATTAATTGCCAAATTCGATTTTTAATTGCTTTGAAATCAATAAATAGTTGAGTCATTGAGTTGAAAAAACAGTGACATCACAGTTGGCTATTGGCATACAAAATCTATGAGAGAACCGCGTTTTGACAGCTCTTAAAAAGTATCTCAATTGATTGGTGTGTAATCTAAACCATTGCTATTTTCACAGACTAAAACGTGCGTCACGGATAATCTGTCGTCTGCGCAGGCCCTTAGACTTACATTTCCTCTGACTGTCTTCTATAGCGGACGCTAGTCGTGGATGCGGTGCTTCCAGCGTGGCTTCTAGCTGCATGATCCGCTGGTTCGCCTCGCGGTTGATCGCTCGCTGCTTCTCTAGCCGCGCCACGTAATCCTCTAAGAGAGCCTGAATGAGTGATACTTCTTGTAAATCATGTTGCATTCATTGTACGGACGGATTAAATCGAATGCCTCGTCGCAAGCTCTACTTCTGAATAAGAGTTTTGCAATGGTTAACCCTCGATCTGTATAGGTGGCGTTTGGGGCCAAAGTAAAACCTTTTTTTGTATTTTTTTTTCTATTATTAATAAAACTGTTTTGTTAACCTACCTAGCTGGTTCGATTTAACAGCTATGACGTCACAATATGGTGCAAGGTCATTCCTATTCTTAGTTGAATCGTATTGTATGCCATTTGACAGGTGTTGTCAACTACCATAGGCCGTAGGTTTTACCATCATTATTTCTAAGATTGAATTTGTATTTATTGTGCCAATTCTATTTTGAATAAAATATATCATTACTCTTTTTAGGGTTCCGTACCCAAAGGGTATAAACGGGACCCTATTACTAAGACTCCACTGTCTGTCTGTCACCAGGCTGTATCTCATGTACCGTGATAGCTAGACAGTTGAAATTTTCACAGATGATGTATTTCTGTTGCCGCTATAAAAACAAATAAGTAATAAAAATAAAGATTAATTAAAAATTCAAGGCATCGTAGTAGGGGAGCCCTCCCCTACTAGCCGGAGTTTTTCCTTCTTTCTCTACTACACGATGTACCCACCTGCACAGAAGCCTGGTCCGCCTGCGCCCCCTGGTTCTGTCGCAGCAGTTTGTTCTCGTGTTCCAGCCGGATCAACTGCTCCTTCAGATCGTTGGGTATCAGCTCCCGGGACACGTTGCTTTCATTGGCGCCTGCAATTATAAAACTTTATTTATTTATGTATACGCAAAACACTTTTACAGGAAACAAAGTGTCATTTAGATAAAATAGCACAAACGATACAGACCTTCGGTAATCAATAGGGAAGACTAAAGCCACTTTATTCATAGAAAAAACAAAGAAAGATTTTCTGTGACGTTTTATTTGTAACCGTCTGTAAGCAAAATGTCAAACAGACAGAGATAGCAACCTACCGAAACCGAACAGTAAGTTATTGAAAATGGCCGTAACTGTGATAGCATTTTTGTATTAGCGATAGCAGTAGTGGACTGCAATAGTTATACCAGCCCATCCTAACTTTATTCTTTAGTCGATCTACTTACGCAAGCGTTCCAAGAAAGCAGCTAAGTGTAGTTGCAAGAATATTTACGTGGGGGTACACTAAAATTCTCGCGGCTGTGGGTGCTGCGGGTGCATGCTCTCGTCGTGTCTATAGGAAAATTGTATGACCAGAGCTAACGAGCGCGACCGTGGGAAACGGGTTTTCTAAGGATAATGTAACAGGACGTCCGAAGCAGACTAGGGCCTCAGTGCACCTGGGCGAGTTTTAGCGTTCGTTTAGCGTACGCCCTTAGGGGCCGTCTCTACGAGCGACAGAATCGCGGCGATATTATCGTCTTTGCCACGTTTTTCTTTACACTCTCTTTAGGGCCGTATCCACGAGCGAGAGAATCGCGGCGATATTTTCGTATAGAAATACTTTGAATCGCCGCGATTCGCTCGCACGTGGAGGCGGCCCCTTAGAGACATTCTGCGAACGCAATCGTTCACATATCCACGGGAAAGCGACTTGTGAAGTAGAAAGATAATTAGCATGGGAGTTTTAAATAGTTAGGAAGCACTGTGCCGAAAAAAAGTTTGCAATCGATTTTGTTTTTTTATTTATGACCTTCCACGGATGTTTTACCCATGACAGCAGCCCAATAACCTTATAAAGACAATAAACCTTATACTTTAACCTTATACCTTTGCAAAGACAATAAAGATCACTGCAATGCAAAATTATTAAGTAATAAATAAAACCGGCCAAGTGCGAGTCGGACTCGCGCACGAAGGGTTTCGTACCATTATTATCAAAAAATCACGTTAGTTGTATGAGAAACCCCACTTAAATATTGATTTAATTCTGTTTAACAACAAATACTAATATTTGTTGTTATAGCGGCAACAGAAATACATTATCTGTGAAAATTTCAACTGTCTAGCTATCACGGTTCAGGAGACACAGCCTGGTGACAGACAGACGGACAGTAGAGTCTTAGTAACGGGGTCCCGTATTTACCCTTTGGGTACGGAAACCTAAAAACGAATAAATTACCAGCTGTGATGGTGGAGCAGCGCAGCTCGTCCACAGTGTCCCGCAGCGTGTCGCGCTCGTGCAGCAGCGCGTCACGTTCGCGCTGCACGGACGCCGCGCGACTACTAAGCTTCTTGTTCTCTATCTCCAGCTTGTCTGCCTTCGTTATCTCGCCGTCTAGCTTCTCGTTGAGGTCCATAACCTGAAACATACCATTTTATGTTCAGGTCTACTCAAAGCTGTGTGGTTCTTTCCTCAAAAGATCATCGCAGACATTAAAACGCATCGTCATGGTTCACTCTGCGAGAGGCAGTTAATCAGTCAATCCACCAAGTGAGCTCAGTGGCTGGCTGATGTCATATATCTTCTAACTGCTATCCTGTGGGTGCCTTGAGTGTAAGATCTCCCATCAGGTCCTAAAAGCTCAAAAGCTAAGCCACTACTACACAAGGACTACCACACACTATAGACAAGGCTGTCTTTAGACAGACAATTACCCTACTAGAGCGAGCGAGACAGACTATGTATTCTCGCTCGCACTAGTAGGTTAATAATAGGGTATATGCATGATTTTGTTTATCACTCTAAACAAAGCGTATTAACATCACAAATAGCAAAGTGAAATTATTTTTTTAATATCCATAAAAAATACTAAGTTATAAGCATTTGAAAATGCTGATTAGACAGAGAGATCCGATACAACGAATGACGTCATTCGCTGCATCGACGTACAAAATCCATACAGTTTAAATGGTTATAAGTTTTGTGTTGTTTGGCCGATTTATGTCTTGTTTTCGCTTTTTGTCATTATTTGTATAGTACTTTAACATTCCGTATCGAAATAAAAAAAAGTAAATGTATGCATATTCCCTATTTGGGTTAAAGACAGTTTTGTCTATGTACGGTAGCCCTAACGAAGGGGGGGGGGGGCACAGCAAGGGACAGGCCGATTCAAATCTAGATGAAGATGATAATCCCCTCACCTGTTTCTTATAAATATCAAGTTGCGCTCTAATCGCGTTCGCCTTAGCCGCCGCTTGCTCATGTTCAATGGCGCGCTGCACATGTTCTGTGTTGGCTCGCTCAAGCAGCTTGACCTGCCGTCTCAAGTCAACATGTTCTTCCATCCTCTTCTTATATGAAGCCACTGTGGCTTCTAAAGCAGCCGCTTTTGCTGCAGTTTCTCGTAACGCGTCCAGCTCGTCTTTTAATGCTACGTTTTCGGAGGCTGCCATCTGAAATTAAATAAATGTTTTTTTTATACTTTTCATGTCTGATAAATGACAAATGATGTTTATTTTGCAAGTAGGTTTTTACAAACACTTTTACACGTAAATTTTTTAAAACTAGATGGGGCCGGTGTTTCGTACTACTCTGAGAAGAAACAGCCGAAACAAACTCAGAGGTCATAGTCTCTTTTGAAGTCCGGACATAATTTTGCTCAATTCACATGGGGACTATGCAGATTAGTGTCTGAGATGGTCTTTTGAAGAAAGAACCACACAGATTTGAGTGGACCTGTCCAGTCAGTGCAAGGATTTGTCAGTTATCGTGTAGCTCGACTTATAACTCAAGCTCAACGAAACGACGAACTATACCAAAGAAAGGACATTTGGGTAGGTCCCATATAGTTCTCAAACTGCCAGACAGTTGTGGGAAAAAACAAACAAAAAATAAAAATGTGACCCACATGGCCCCCACATTTACAATAATCAGTGTAGTCTAGATCCTCTCATTACTGCCTCTGGACTCATTACAATCGGAATACTAACTAATATAGAGATCGTGTACGTCGATCCTAGACACATTGGACGAAACGAGTCTGTCCAAAATAATAACTACACATGTATTATCTTGTTGGTTACTTGACAGGCAGTAGGCAAAAAACATGTTTTTTGTTAATTTAATTTTTCTCAATTTTTGCAATCGGCAACCTACTTTATGCCACGCAGAATAAACCGAAAATTTTTGTCTGCGGCATCTTGGATTTTCATTTTGACCATAGACAAAAAACAAAAACAAAAAATATTAGTCCAAAAAACAAAACAAAATAAACAAAACAATTAATAAAAAAATAATAATAATAAGTCTAATAGTCTAAAAAAACAGAATAAAAAAATAAGACAATTAGTCCTTAAAATCACCTTTACCACCGGGGTGGTAGATGGGAATAAATGTTAAACGCGTAAACGCTTCTAGTTATTCCCATCCACCACCCCGGGTAGTAGAGTTGGGGGCGGTAGATGAGAATAAACGAACTGTATCTGTCATAAAATTATTCGTAAGGATAAAAGCCAAATTAATATATTAATTTCACCCCTCTCGTATCAGTTATTTTATTCCTCTAACAGTAGGCCTCTTTTCGTTTCTGCGATTCGCCACGGTTTCGCGCGCATTTTTAGCAAATTACATAACAATTAAATGCATCATTTTAAGGCTCTGTTTATGTAACAGCGACGCGTGCCCATTCCATAACGTTACGCTGCATGACCATTAGCATGAATTTAACAATTAATTATGTCATTTAATTAAAGGCTCATTATCAGTGTAGCTCTTTACGGCAGTTAGTTAGCAAGAAGCTAGACTAATGATGCTAATTCGTGCTAGATCTGGTTTGTTTGAGAACTCAGCTTCGCTGTACACATACATACATAAACTCACGCCTTTACTGATAGAAGTAGGCAAAAACCTGCCAGTAGTGTCTGCATCTTTAATCTTTAAACACAACTAGCAACTGCCCGCGGCTTCGCCCGCGTTGAGTTCCGTAATTGTTCTACGGGATCGTACTAACTACTATGTGTTAATCCAGGTTATAAACTGTCTGCGTGCTAAATTTCATTCAAATCCGGTCAGTAGTTTTTGTGTGAAAGAGTAACAAATTCATCCTCACAAACTTTCGCGGATATTAGTAGGATTATTTAAAAGTACTTCTTCACTTGATAGATTAAACTCGTAACAGATATTATTATTTCTTTTTTAGTTAAGTCATAAATAATACTGTTAACGCGAACTAATTAACACGCGCTGTTACCCAAAGCGCCAAGGTGCAAATTTCATGCACATAAAATTTCCAATACATCTTTATTTACCAATATTATAAAGAATTAAAGTTTTAATGTTTGTAAGTTAGCATGTAGTATCTTCGGAACATTTGATCTGTTTTCGAAAACTCTATCAGTAATGGTATTCTACATTATTCCCGAGTATCATAGGCTCTATTTTCAACTATTGTGAGCTATATGGGAGCTTATAATATGTAGTTGAAAATCGTGGCAGATGATTCGTAAGTGACAGTCTACATTTATTTTTTTATTTGAACAAATACCTCAAATTGTTTAAAAAAAAAAAATTTGTGCTCTAAAATACTCCCCCGTCACCCATATATTTATAATCTGACTGTAACAAACCTGCAGCTCCTCATTCCTAAGCTTCATCAACGCCAGCTCCCGCTCAAGCGCATCGGCCCTTGCGTGCTGATCATCTCGCTGAAGCTCAACCTTGTCCAGTTCATCCTTCAGCACGTCGAGTTGCGCGCGCATGGTGGTGTAGCGTAGCGTGCCCGCGTGGGCGGGGCCCAGGGATGCGCCCGCGTCGTCCAACTCTGTGTCCCCAGATTCTACCGCGGACTCCCGCGCCGCTGTCAATCTAGCCACCTCGCTCAGCAATGTCATCTTCTCTTCTTGGAGAATTTTTACCTGAAAATTTTGTGATTCCCTTGTAAATGTTTATTTGTTTTTGTTTCAAACTATCGAAGCTCAAGTCGGTTTAAATCAACGTAAACTTTGAAGCCTAAATCTAATTTGGTCATCGATATTAATATTCGATCGAATCGATATAAAAATAAAGGTACTTCTCCCTCACCGGAGCATTCGCTTGGAATGGAACAATCCAAATTTACAGAAACACGTGATCGTTACAAATTGTAACGTTATAGGTTGCACACTTTAATGCTCGAACTCGAACGAAGCGCGTTCAGACATTAAATTATAGTATGTACTAGATTCAAATTTAAAATACTGCAAATCTAAAATTTAATATTATATCTTCTCGATGTTTGTTTACGATATTGATGGCAGATGTGGTTGATTATGAACTGTCCTTCTTCCTTATCTCTTACGTTTATAAAACACACAAACACTAACCTTTACCTAGGAAGCAAAGTGGTCAAATAACGAGGGGACCAGAAAATGCTAAAATAAAATTAAGTATTATCCTTCGGAGATCATGTCACGACTTAAGTATTCGTTATCCGTTATTCTTCGTTATAATAATACTCAAATGATGCTTAATAAGTCATTAAGGTGTTTGCAAATCATTAAGTAAGCATGTACTTATACCTACAATTTAATTAATAAATAAAAGTTGCGGAAATCACAACAACGTTCTTTCACGTTTTAGTAATATTATGTACATATTATAATCGAATCACAACTAAACAAACTCAAATGCGTGAAATAAAATTACAGTTCCATAACGTTCAAGTGTAAAACGGGCCGTAAACCCACTTAATTACGTACGGTAGTTGAATAATAATAAGATAAGTAAACAAACCTGCGTGTCGAGTTCATGGCACCTCTGCGCGAGGGCTTCTCTCATATCCGCATCAGACTGCCCAACCGGCGGCGGCGCCTCCAAGAGCACACTGCCACGATTCACACCCAGCGTTAACGTCTGCAGTTCCTAACACAAAATAATAACATTCTAAACAAACCACTCGTTTAGTTTCACAGTACTTTTACTTTCAGGTAAACATAAACACTGCGGGAGCCACCGACCACATTCTGCAACTGACAGACGATAAAGCACTATCGCATCAATCGTAACCACCACCAACAGTTTCGTGATCCAAGGACATTAAAAATGAGCGTAACTAAAATTGAATTTCTTTGCCGCTTCAAGTAACGAGCATGCAACTTCGAAAAAGTGAAGTAAGAACGTATGCTTACTAAACTCTTGCGACGATGTGCATTACATTGTAAGTGCGCTCATATAATAATGTAATAATATAGTTCAATGCATGAAAAAGCGGTCGACAGAACTAAATTACATTTTACATAAGAAAAAGTTGGACTAATTGGTTACGGATGGATAAGATTATAAAGTGTTAGGATTTATTTTATTAGCCATAATAAGGGAAATCAGTGATTTACACGTTTTTGTAACCACATATTGTTATAAATCATCTTACTTATATGGTTTTTAAATTATTAACGGCTCACTGGGTAATTTTAGAAAGTAAAGATTCATCGATCATTAATTATACTGCCTAGGATACATGCGAATTATAAACCTACATTGTTTGTTTAGTCTTAGTGTAGTCAATAAGTATCTATTCTTATCCTTGAAATTAATATCATAAGAGTTGTGTTAGAAAGAATAATAAGTGAAGCATTCAAAAAACACGTGGGAGTAATTGTATTCACAAAATAATTGTGAACGTATAATTAGATTGTAAATGTACTTCAAGGCCAATTGTAATGTACATTAACATTATCCAGAATTTTATAGCTACTCTAACCACTAAAATTTACTTAATGAACGATCTAAAGAATAATTTAAGCAATAGCAATACTGACATTTATTTACTTACATATAGGATGAGTTGCCAGACATAAAAAATATAAATAAAATTATGTGAAAATAAAAGCAGTACATATTTGAAAAAAGGAATTTTAAGTGTGACTGTGGTGGTAGGTTTTTTATCAGCCACATCCTTTAATTACGATACCGAGACCGATCCTAAATCAATGGGTCTAGAAGCTAGAAATTTTGGGCAAGAGTTTTTTTTTTAAAACGACGGTGTGTGCTTCTTCTTCTATTCATTAAATATATTTGGCCCAAAATTCAGCTATGCGAAGTCCGGTCGCTGATGCAGTCATAAGATCGTCAAGTGAGAAGGTATCAGGACATGCAGCGCATGATGAAAGATGGGACACTATCTGTGGAGACACGCCGCATACACATTTGAGATCTGAGCCGTCCATGAACCCCCATCTGAAGAGGTTGCCTTTGCTACGGCCGACTTGGACTTGGAGTCTATTTAGAGACTTCCAAGTCGGCCACGGCAAAGCATGCCCAAGTGGAAGGCTTTCAGACGGCTCGATGAAACCGTCAGGGGACTTAAGCAGCTCCCGCCAGAGATCACAACTCGCTGTGGAGGCATTGCTATTTAGCTGCATTAGCTGGGCCAACGCAACCAAAATAAGCTTTTACTGTATTTTAGCTTCTGGGGCACTGGAACGAAACTGTGCATTGGGTGGCGTCAGCGCCGGATTTAGGGCAGGGCAACAGGGACACTTCCCAGGGCCTCCACAACGAAGCAGCCTCCAAAACTTGTTTTTTTTTATACATAAGAAAACATAATGTATGTTTTCTTATGTGTGTCCGTGACCTGAGGCCCTACTCTCTAACGTTTCGTCCGTATATTCGGATCTATCCGTATCCATATTCTCTCACTCGCACTCATCTGCAGACGTGCGCGAGAGAGACGGATAGATCCATATATACGGACGAAACGTTAGAGAGTAGGGCCCGAGGTTCATGGTCCGATACACCACACGAGAGGTTGTACGGTTAAGTCTATGTTACACCTTGTAAGTATACATACTGTTTCGTCTGTCCAAAAAAAAAATCGGCGTCCCCTTTTGCATTGCCCCAGGGCCTCCACACCTTTAAATCCGGCCCTGGGTGGCGTGAGTCAGCTTGTAGCTTCATCCTTTCGGTGCGGCTGGCTATGGTCCTACGAACTGTTGGAGCCGCAATCCCAGTTAGTGGATACATCATTCGTACATGGGTCGGTTTAAGGCAACCACGAATAATCCGGCACCTCTCATTTAGAGCTGTATCCACTAGATTGACGTGGGCAGAACGGTCCCATGCTGGGCAAGCATATTCGCCAGCGGAGAAGCAGAGCGCCAGTCCAGTTGTTCGCAGAACTTGAGAAGACGCCCCGCATTTGGTAATGTAAGGCGGCGCAGCAAGTTATTTCTGGCATGCACCTTCATTTTCATGGATGACCGATCTAAAGTTATACCCAGGTATTTCGACTTGAAATCCTCTGTCAAACCCATTCTCGATGTGTTGGGTGTACCTAGCTACAGCAAGATTTTCCAGGCCTGAATCCAGCTTGTTCTGAGATTAATTTTGGATCAACGAGGTTTGTGAGACGAGATAATAGTAGTCTTTCGCTCAGTTTGTTGGTGTGACAGAGATTACGACGAAAGTTTTTAGGGTTGTCATGTGGTTTCCCAGGTTTTGGAATAGCAATGATTTTTGATCTCCTCCAAAGGCAAGGGATACTTGCTGACTCTGACTCCAAACAGTGGTTGAAAAGTTGGAGATACCACGACACAGATACGGGATCGAGGTGTTTCATTTGTTCGACTGATTTGTCGTCCCCTCCGGAGGCCTTACCGGAACTTAGTCGTTGGATGGCCAAGACGATGTCCGTTAGATGGAATGGGCCACACACACACAGATTCACTGGAAGAAGTGGTGTTGCTTACTTTTGTAATTCTGCCAAGTAGTTTTGGAGATTTGCCAATTAGGATGAGTCAGTGAGCAACTTGTTTAGCTGTCACTGTGCTAGGCGTATGAGGTGGTGGTGCTTCGCTGGTGAGTTTGCGGATAGTAGTCCATGCCTTTTTGCTATTGTGAGTCATGCACAGCAGTCTTTCTTCCAAGAAAGGGTCAGTATCATAGAGTTGTTCGTATTTCTGCTAAGGAAGGATTTATGAAAATTCATCCCATCAAGGAGTTAAATGGGGCGAAAAACTTTGTATGGAAACCCATAATTTCTGCCGATTAATGGATGTTGATTATGTTCTACAAACATCTAGAGACTTGCTAAAAAGCTTATTTACAAAGCTATACCTACTTGAAAGTTTTAAAGAAACGCTAACGCTTTGCAACACACTAAAGTTGTGTAACTTAAACACAACAGCGAATTATAGTGCCCGCTAAGTTTTCTAATACATAGAAATGGTAACTTTCCCAGGTATACAAGTAGACTGCAGTCTCTAAGTAATTATAATAAGTTAGTCTTCTGAATATAAATGAGTGATTGCATATCGTACCTGTATGGCCTGCATTATCGATCTCTGACATGACAGCTCCATTTCCATTATCCTTGTGATGTACTCCTCTTTTTTTACACAATTGACTGCACAACCTAGTTCCAAAAGTTTTGTTTAGATATTGTTTTTCAATAAATCAATTCAATTTTGTCTTGTAAGACAGAAAATGGCAGGGAACAACGTGATGTACTACCGCACTTACTGACAGCAGTAGATTCAGAACACCTTTTTTCTATAGGGGTAAACCAAAACAACAAAATGCGAACTTGCTGTCACAATTAACTCCTTCTTGAATTATGGTATCTACAGACAGTAAGTATTAGAAGTATGTTCTTAGAAAAAGAAACTACATAAGCTTCTATGTATATAATTCTACTCAGAGATTTAATAAGGAATCAGTACATTATTATATTCTTGAAACTAAGAACATGCCTATAGGATCGATTTTCAGTGAGCATCAAAATAAACTTACTCAAAACAAGTTGAAGCAGTCGCCCCAAGTCTGAGGCATCGGCAGTCTCAGCTATATTTACTACATCTGGCCTTGAAAACTCTTGCAAACTTAAATTTAGAATATCCTGATGATAATCTGTAACAAGCATTGTTTTTTTTTGGTAACAGTAGCAGGCAAACATGATGAAAAAAGTTTTTAATATAGTTGTTTCACAATAGTAGAATTTTGATGGCATGAACATCACAATAATGTTATTATCTCTACAGCTGATTAAATTAAATATTATTGTAGCTAAGTAGATAATGGCTTAGAAACGCTTTTTATAACAGATAATCTTGCAGGAAATCTGATGATTCTATGCATAACTATGTACTTTATTTGAATTATGTTACTTTTATGCTAATGCAGCACTGAAGAAGATATTACATTTTTCAAAATGCAACATCCTTCTTGAATATTAAAACAATAAATTGGCTGTAGGAAAATGAGAATCTGCCTGAAATTGTACATCCATATTGATAGACACTTGTTATTATTGTATCTTTGATTTAAAGTTTAACATACCTACAACACCCTCTAATATTTTTTTCAAGTTGCTAACTTTTAACCTCCAGTTATGTCCAACATCTGTTTTTATTTTTAAGTTCCAACCGGGACTAAAATACTCTGGTGCGATTTGTGTAAGAGCCTCGGCAATAGCTACACCATCTGACAGTTCTGAAAAAAAAAAGGTTTTAGTCCACAGCTACTTAAATAAACACTTAACAGTTTCATTTTAAATGTCTGGAATCTTTTGTACCTACACATTTATTTTTTGTAAATTCAATTCGTTTTCTTAATAAGGCAGCTGAAAAATACCTGAATGTTTTAAGTAAGTAGATAATATTCATCATTTTGAATGTATACACTCACTTCACTTGGTGACATTGAATGATAAAATGTCTTTCAAAAATCCAAGGTAGTATTAGTCATGATCACACCCATTATAGCCTTTCTCATATCAAATTGGCTCATTAATACAACATTGTTTTCCATTCACAAATGTTACTTTTGTATTTAACTTCTCATTTCATTACAGGTTACACTGTGTGTGGGCAGATTTACTATGGCACTGCAAAATATCACTATTCAGCCTACTGATACACATTTCTCAGAAAGGTGCACTAGACTGCATGGCCATTGTGCATTGTTAACTTTGCCTATTCGAGAGTACAGTGGCGAAAATGATTGCAAATTAAGCAATACCGCAAACGTAAGAGTGATGTCCCAATGAAATAAAAACAAGAACTAAGTGATGAAATTATCCACTTACTGGTCGACTCGTAATAGGGATGTGGGCCGGGATACAAAGGAATCACAGAGTCAATTCTGATCCTAAATTACCAAACGCTGGTGTAGGCAGTACAAATAACATTTACCTGATGGATTTCCATGTTTTGCTTTTAGATCTAAAGTCTGCAACCACTTGATCAAATTGTCACACAAAACCGCACCATTTGCCTCCATTCTGGACTAAATAATAACGTCACTCTGTAAACTGACAATGTGTTTTATTTCTTGATTGTAAACATTATATTACTACCAAATTAAGGACTGTTATAGCCAAAATTAAGCAGAAATATTTGATGTTTTTCGTAATCCGTAACGCGTGACGTCTGCTTGTGCGTTTACGAAGTTAGATATCCTGTCAATGTCACAGTCACAGACAGATGTCAATACCGTATGTTTCGTCTGCAATGTCTTGCGATCTGTCAAAGTTAATATATTAGAAAAAAACTGCAGTATTTCAAATTTCTTAGAACACATATAGCCAATGAATGGCTAACTACTAGCATTCATAAAAAATCCTCTCCTTTTAGGTGTACTGCGACTGGCGAGCCCTACTACCACAAGTTGGTCGTAGACGTCGTAGAACTACTTGAGTGGCAGGTAGCCACCGTCCGTAGCCTCGAGTGGTCGGGCCAAAGAGTATAATAATAATAAGGGTCGGGCACTCAGGCCGTCGCACGGTGGATCGAAAATCGGCTGTAGAAGACATAGGATCTCGATGTCTTAAATGTTTTTTTTTTTGCTGGAAATGACTTCTGCCGATCATTACTGTTCTCCACTCGACAGCGTCACGCGCAAATTTTTTGCATCGAACCGCGTTAAATTCGCGAACTAAACGCGAATAATTCGCAATTATTAATAAACACTTGACGATCGCAAACTACAGAGATATAGCTAAATAAACTTTACAGTGGATAGCTGAATAGATGTGTTATCTATTTAACCAAATTTCAAGATAAATAATTATAATTTGATACTCAATAATAATGTAGAACTTGAAAAACAGTGATAAAAACGGATATTTTGCTAATAAAATATTATTTTTGCTCAACAACTATTAACTTCTTAACCATTTTTTTATATCAAAATAAACTAGATTATATTTCCTTTCCAACAAGACCACAATCTCATTAATATCTTATTAGCATCATATCAAAACATTCATTACAACCTAGATACTCACTGTTTGTTTACATCTGGGTACTAATTTAGCCAGCCGCGGTTGGACGAAAAAACAAAAAAAAAAACACAAAACCACTTGTTTTTTTGGTGTAAATAGTTAAACTATCTAATCACCACACTAATTAAACACTCACTGTAAGCTTTCACACACGTTTTAATCACTAAATCACGTATTTCTTCACACTTCACAATCACTATAGGTATTTATACCTACGCGTTTTCACAGGCGAAATACTGCAACTTTGCGATTCGAAACCTAATTTGTGTTATCATAATACGATAGTACAACTTCTGACGAACATTCAAAGGTATAACACTATATTACAATAACAAATACGTAACTCGTAAACACTTGAACCACTTGACTAACGATAACACGATGACGCAAGAAATGGCGCGCTTTGTTGACAATAATTTGTTACTATAATGTGACACTTGTTGATGGAATAGAGCTATGATTTTTGGTACGGAGTTGAGGAATATTATAGAGATGGGAAGTAAACTATCCTATCCACGAACAAAGCACGTTTAGTCGATTTTTAATTAATTTATTAACGGGGGTATTTATCAAATGTTTTGGGTCAGTTAGTCACCCGGTAGCTTTTATAGTTTCAACAAGCGGGTCAGCTAGTGAACCGGTAGCTGTTTAGTGGAAATGTCATATGAAGTAATTGTGTGCACAAATGGAAGAGTTATAATTTTTATAAGAAAAAAATGTATGGAGCTGACATGAAAAATGAGGATATCTCTGGAATCGCAAGGTTCGCCGTTATATCCTTGCACACTGTTATAGTACTATTTATTTGTGAATTTTTGACATACTTAATATCGCGGCATCACATGCGTTTTTTTTTTTTTAAATCGTCAATATTAAAAAAAAAAAAAAAAAGTATATGATACATTTTAATGCTTAAATATGGCTATACCAAGTGTAATTTACAATATTTTTTATGCTTAGACCAAAACATTCTAAGAAATCACAAAGTCGTATTACCTACTTTGTGATTTTCATTTGAAATGACATGGTAATTATGAATTACGTAATACGTAATCTTGTCTAATGCCTCAAGTCCACATTAGCTAATGATTAATAAAACTTAATACCTATATATCTGTTAAAAGGATACGTACCAAAATAATTTGGGGTACTCGCTAATTTAGCAATCAGTGCAGGATTAACTTAATGAAAGTAATTAGATAAATGTGATACCATCATTAGTCAATAACAATAAATAGTCAAACATTGGATTCACAACTTCAGTTCATTTAGAGCATTTCTAATACTAACATCTATCCTACCGTGTCTTTTTACTCAGTGATCGTGAATAATGGAAAGCATAATTACAAATTTGGATTTGTTTGTTATTCTGAGCAATCAGGATGCTTCGTCTTTCGATCACGAAATATTGTTCAACACACTTGTTATTCGACTGGGCTCTAGCCTTTCAGATGTAGACAGTGTTACCGTGAAAGAATTTTGTCGAAGATTTACACGGGCAGTTCAAAAGAGATGGTTACGATCCCACAGGAAAAGTGAAGTTTTTAGACGTGATTACAGTAATTGGCTTGAGGCAAATATTGACTGGCCAAACTGCGTGCAAACCAATTTGCTCATTCAAGAATCAACAAGTGAAAATATTTCTACTGAACCTGTACCTGAACCTGTACCATCAACTTCAACAATGAAATCAACTTCAATGATGACAAAAAGATCTCGAAAGCCGTTTGAAGATCTAAGTAACAAGCAGAAGAAGAGACGATCTGATGAATATATAGGCAATGACCCTAATGAAGTAGCTTATTCAGCTGCAGCACTTTTGAAAGGAGATGGTCGTGAGGATATTGCATCTGTTATTGAACATATGCTCCAAAATCCAGAAGCAGCAGCAAAAATCAAGGAAATGTTGAACAAACCAGCTCCTTCAACAATATTTTCACCAGAAAAAGCACTGGGTTTGCTACTTTCATTAAAACTATCGAAATGGCAATATATCACATTAAGGGAAACGACTATTCGAGAAGGTTCAAAGGAGATATATCCGTCTTACTATAAAGTGCAAAAAGCTAAGCTACAGTGCTACCCTCCGAAGACATTTGTGACTGTAACGGATTCATCTGCTAAGATTGCACTACAAGCGTTACTAGATTTAACAGTGAACAGAATTTTTTAAACTATTCGTAGTCCTGATGCGATACAAGATAAACAATTGATATTAATATCAAAGTGGGGATTTGACGGTGCATCTAACCAAAGTAGATATAAGCAAAACATAGAGAGTGGTCAAGATGATTCCAGCATATTTATGACCTCTTTGGTTCCATTAAAGTTGACAGCTGACGGTGATACCGTATGGGTGAATCCAAAACCCTGCTCACCTATGTATTGCCGTCCAGTCCAGTTTAGTTTTGTGAAAGAAACCAAAGACGTTGTCATAAATGAAAAAACTGCAATGGATAACGAAATTGAAGCTCTCGTTCCCTCAAAATGTCAAGGACATGAAATTAGTCACAATTTATGATGACGATGATTGACGGCAAAATTTGTACATATCTGTCTGAAGCTAAGTCAAATGCGGCCTGCTACCTGTGTTTGGCTAAGCCTACAGAAATGAATAAGTTAGATGTCATTGCGTCAAAAACCATTTCTTCTGGTGTGTATGAGTTCGGATTATCATCACTTCATGCCCGCATTAATGTGATGGAATGTCTTCTACACATAGCGTATCGTCTCGACTTCAAAAAGTGGTCTGTAAGAGGAGAAGGTCATCAAGAGTTATTGCATTCACGAAAAAAACTCATTCAAGATCGATTCAAAGATGATCTCAACCTTTTGATTGACATCGTTAAGCAAGGATCAGGCACAACTAACGACGGGAACACAGCAAGGCGGTTTTTTGAATTTCCAGATAAAACTGCAGCGATCACTGGATTAGATGAAGACCTAATACGCAGATTTGCTGTGATTCTGCAAGCTATCACATCTGGAGAGATTGTAGACGTGCCAAAATTTAAAGAATACGCTAGAACAACCGCTGAAAAATACGTGGAACTGTATGATTGGTACTACATGTCATCAACCATCCACAAATTGTTGATTCCCAGAGGGGACATAATTGCAGAAAATGCTATTGTACCAATTGGAAGTCTTTCGGAAGAAGCTTCAGAGGCCCGAAACAAAGACTTTAGGAGGTTCAGAGAACACCATTCGAGGAAAAAGAGTAGACAAGCATCAAACGAGGATATCCTCAATATGCTTATCGTCTCTTCTGATCCTCTAATTTCTTCCACAAGACCAAAATTAGATGCCCACATGAGGCAGACATACTTTAAGGAAACAGTAGAACTACTGAAACTTCAGGATCAGGAAGCTCCGACAGAGTTCTTAGAAGTTATATCTATTGTAGAGCCTGATTCTGAAGTGGATTCTGATGGTGACGAAGTATAAAATAAGTTAACTTTTATTGTTTATGTTAAGTTAGGTTAAGTTAATATTTTTTTTTAATAATTTGCTTTTATTTTTAATCATACAATAGTTTACCATTTATTGTTATTGGCTAATGATCACGTTTATCTAATTACCCTCATTATGGTACGTATCCTTTTAACAGGTCTAAAGGTATTAAGTTTTATTAATCATTAGCTAATGTGGACTTGAGGCATTAGACAAGATTACATTATTATGTAATTCATAATTACCATGTCATTTCAAATAAGTAGGTAATACGACTTTGTGATTTCTTAGAATGTTTTGGTCTAAGCATAAAAAATATTTTAGGTTACACTTGGTATAGCCATATTTAAGCATTAAAATGTACATATCATAAACATTTTTTATTTTTTTATTTTGACGATTTAAAAAAAAAAAGTCGCAAGTGATGCCGCGATATTAAGTATGTAAAAAAATCACAAATAAATAGTACTATAACAGTGTGCAAGGATATAACGGCGAATCTTGCGATTCCAGAGATATCCTCATTTTTCATGTCAGATCCATATTTTTTTTCTTATCAAAATTATAACTCTTCCATTTGTGCACACAATTACTTCATTTATGACATTTTATAGAACAGTAATGATCGGCAGAAGTCATTTCCAGCAAAAAAAAAAACATTTAAGACATCGAGATCCTATGTCTTCTACAGCCGATTTTCGATCCACCGTGCGTCGTCGGGGTCGGTTGTTCAGCTCGAGTTGTCGTAGAATCGTAAGCAAATGATTGAGGCACTCTAGGGGTGAAAAGGTCTCGCTCCCGGTCGTGCTTTAGTCCACGGGAGTCCTTCCTTTTGCGAGGAAGTTATGGTCATACGAGGCGGCGGGAAGGGGGAGCGGGAGAACGCAACCTCCTCTTTATCCACATCAAACGCACCGGGTGCTAGGGATCCAGTCATCCAGCCGCCATGGCCTGCAGGTGACAGATTTGGGGAGTTTGTCACATAAACAGACACAGGCCCGGGAGGGAGGGCGCGGCGGTGGCGGCGCAGCGGCGATGAGAAACGTCTTTGCATGGCAGCAAAGTTTTACTTTACTGTTATTATCCTCTTGACAGCATTAAAAGATTTTTAGTCGGTATACATAATTAATTAATTAACAATACCGGCTAAAAATCCGCTACCACCCATTTTTTGTTTATACAACACTCACGGGGGCCCAGGAAGGCCCAGGAAAAGCTTCCACGGTCAGGGGGGCAAAGCCCCGAAACTGCCTGCCGGGGGCACTGCGGATTCTCGGGTGCATTCCGTATTAGAAAATAATCGCTCACAGCGCTCACATCGATATTTTTGCGTTCCGATTTAGATATTACGATTATGACAGCTAAGAGCTGTCATCAATGGGGTGGGCAACTGGTGGAACTAATGGCGCTAGCAGCGCATGAACCAAACATCGTCATTGGTTAAATATCTGATAATGTCATTTTATATTTCAAAATAGATTGACTTCATTGGTCAGATTGGGTCTATGCTATGGACGCGCCATCTACAATCAGCTTTGACCAGCCTTTCCCATTCGGAACGCTCGTGAACGCGTTGACAGTTAACATAACCCCAAACCAAAACATTTCACAAGACTATTTTTGAAAATGGAAGTTATGTTGGTTGACTCTATCGACTCTGATAACTCAGATTTTGAGATAGAGAACGACGATTCGTCCAGTGATGAAAAGGATGACGAAAGCGTTGTTTATAATAGCGTATTTTGCTCCCGGCAAAGATTTACCCCTTCCCACGAATTACAAATGACATAGATGCAACGGTAATTAAATTGTTCATGAGTTTGAAACTCATTTAATTTTTTTTCAATCAATCAAAACAACACAATCTGTAAAACAAATGTCATTTTTGACAGCGCTCACGGTGCTATTTATTTGGGGCATGGTCGGTGTAATCGCAAGATGGCGCATGTCATGACGTCATCTATGACGATTATATCATAGGACATCGATATCGCGCTCACGGTAATTCGGAACGGGTTTATGGACGCTCAAATCGATTACAGCATAATTCGGAACGCAGCCTTCTTTGTTGCTGTCACTGTCAAGTGTCAGTTTTGTATTGTAGCCATGTGTCAGCAGTTGTCTTGTCAAACTTGTCAATTTACAGTTTACACAGAACAGAAGACAAAGATTCAAAAATTGCAAAGAGTAAGCAATTTAAAGCGAGTCTAGTTTTAATTATTAAGCCAGAGCCAGCAAACAAACAAGCACATACAATACAATGACTGCTAAAAAGGTTTTATATAAAAAACCTGAAGATGATGGCGAAGAGTATTTCGGATCACAATGTTTTCAAATCAACCGTAATGTTGTAGAAAGGGAAATACCAACTAATGGCGAGGAATACCTATTAAAAGTAATGAAAGAACGTGCCAAATGTGCTACAGTAACCAGTTGTAAATTAGATGTATCGAAATTAAATAGAGATTGTGATACTGATAAAACGGAGGTAAGCATTCACCTGTTCGAAAATAAAGATGAATAAACAATATTTATTTAATACTTTGTACATCTTACCTTACAGTCTGCTGCAGCAGAAAATGTCCCATCTGCGTTAGATAAGCTTAAACCAACAATAGAATGGCAAAACATACAGATAGCCGATTTCTCAGATCTTCACATGTACGTAATTCGTATGGCGGCGCAAAAGAAAGAATCACTGCCTTCAATTTTCCAAGAAACATACAAGGATTTTATAAAGGATGGTGAGATACTTTGGAAAAAAGTGTTTGAAGGTACAGAACCTACATTGTCACATGTGGTTGGATTAACACATGGTGTTGTTGACTCAGGCTTGGACACAATTCTATTATTACTGCAAAAAGTTAAACCAGGAGAGTCAATTGATCGTAGAACAGGTAAAACTGTTTTCTTTACAATTAATTAATTATTATTGAGGGATTACTGGCTTCTGATTCTGTAACACAGTGCAGGAGTTATACCCCCTTTCTTTTAACAGTTATACTTACCACCAAAAAGTAAAAAAACATACAACCAAATGAATAAATGATTATGATTATCTTATTTGTTGATTGTTCTTTGTGAATGTTGAGATGGATGTGTGGTGCGACAACAATGAGAGGTTTTCTTTTTCAGGGATTTAAAAAAAAATAGTTTCCAAGAACTCTCTAGATGGTGTTAAACTGACTATGTTACTTGGTGCCAAAGCCAAAACGCTTGAAAAAAATAATTGCAGCACGACACTTATGCTCGTTGACTGACAGTTTCGTTTGCTTAAGCTTCCGAATATAACCTAGTTTTCTTGCGCTTTGTTAAAATCAGTTTTTTTACATTCCATTCCTTGCAGTAACATACCAAGTACAGCGCCATCTAAAAAAACAAATCCCCCATTGATAAAATAAGGGTTTTTTTTTTAAGTCTTGATGACGCCTTGGCAATCAAAGATTTATTTTTACCATAAAAAGTACTGGCCACTAGCATTTTTAAAGTAGGTAGCATACATTCCGATATGGCCGGCAAACTTCAAACCTCTATGTGGTAGAGCGAGAGATTTATAACACTCTCTCGCTTTAACACGCGCGTAAGTTTGAACCTGCGAAATGGGGCGGTTTTACCTTCTCTAACGTCTTTTGCCGCGAAAACTTTTTGACGCACTCAACTAAAAAAGACTTATTGTTGGTTGACGTATTTTGTAGAGACAATTTTCTTGGTAATGTTGACAATTGTAACAATGTCAATATAACTTTTTAATAAAATGCTTTTTTTGCTATTTTTTCTTTTACTTTTTTGTGCTTAAGTGTAGTATAAAGCAGTATATATCACTCGAGGATAAGTACAGATTACTAAACTCATGTAGTTCACGGCCCTCTGCTTCGCGTCGGGCCGTGAATGCACACTCGATTAGTAATCTGTGCCTTACTTCCCTTGGTGAATAAATAGCTATTAAATGATTACTTTTAAGGATATTTCTGAATAAACTGTATGTATGGCTGTTAAATTGAGTCCCCTGTCCCAATATAAAAAAAAACCTCATTATTTTATTGCTTTAAAGTTGATCATTAGTTTCTCATACTGTTCTTTATCAGGGCCTCTTGTGTTACATCTCTTATCCACATGAAGTTACAAAAATTTCTTTTCAATTCCAGGATTATGGCTGCATGCACTTCTTACTGTAACAAGGCATCCCCCGCAGTCAGATGATAGCTTTGTATTAAGAAATCTGTGCCGAAGATGTGCAGAAATAAGGTAATTAACTAGTAGGCCAATTTGCTAATTAAAAACTTTTACAAAATCTAGACACACAATCAATAATAAAAACTGGAATCTACACAATTTTTTACAGTTTAAGACTGAAATCAGAGTTTGACATAATGCTACAAAATCGGCTGATACTTATGCTCCTAATTATGGTTCTGGGTTTTGATTCCCACTATGGTTATTGGGTTTTCAATTAGGAATTTCACAGGAGTAACCTGGAGTGTGGATTTGGGTTTACAGTTGATGACAATGGGTTGCTGTGAGATTTAAATAACTGTCCAAATGGTACATGCTACTACAGGTAGGTACACTTCTGCCCAACCCTTTTGGGCCTAAAATTAAATTAAATTATTTTTACTTTATTTTCAGAGCTGGTTTAAATCTGGATGACGAAAACGCGAAGGAACTAGCAACACCTCTAAATATTTTTATATGTATTATAGCAAAGTATTTTGGACAACACGACTTAGGTGACTATGAACTTAAACATACCAAAGTAGGGCAGATTTATTATGATACAAAAGTTAAACAGATAATTTATGAGGAATGAAGCAAAATCAACAAGAGGAGGCTCTTTGTAACCAATAGGCAAGCCATAATTTACAAAGAAGCAGTCATTATATAGAAGAAGGAAAAGAAAGAAGGGGTAGTATGGGGCTATTTCTGAATTAATGATAAAAGTCAGTTTTAAGTCTAAGCTATTTTATTATTGCAATTTATTAATAAAAAATAAACTAAAGGTAAAATAAATCTTACAAACATAATTTAAAAAAAATTGGATGAGTTTGTTCCATAATTATAAAAATTAAACTTCCATAGACAAAAAGCAAAGGGTGAACCTGCGCTTGATTGAGCACGCAATAATTAAGCTACTATCCTTGGGCTGGAGTCTCGATACAGATCTCCTCAGATCTCCTTAACGGTTCGGTTCAAACTTAATGGCGGCTCAGAAGTTAGCTGCAAGTGACGGTGTGCGCATTATACAGAAAAACATGCGCCCCGCTGATACCTAAAATTGTTGTTTGCGCAGCTTTACATTAGATGTTCCGAATCGCCATAAAGTTTAAAGCATTATTCCTGCGCAGACCGTCAGTCGCAGTAAGTTTTAAAGAAGTTTAAACTGAACTATACCTGATAGATAGACATGACACCTCATCATTCCGGGCGATTAGATGAAAACGAACTGTGCTCAACATTTTATTATGAGCCTGATGTGTTCCACTGCAGGGAAAAGGCCTCCCTTCCCTCTTTCCATTTATGTCTTTCTTTGGCTATTTGGGCCCAATCATTTTGATAAGAGTCCAACACGTCACGCCGTCTCCTTCTGGGCCTACCGTCGCCCGTGCTCAACATCAACTGCGAAAGATTGTGAGTATGGATGTATGTATGGGTGTTAGTTACTCTTTCACGCAAAAACTATTAAACGGATTTGGATAAAATTTTGCACACAGATAGTTTGTAACCTGGATTTAACACATAGGATACTTTTTATCCCGGTAGTAAGATCTCATGGGACAATTATCAAACTTCACGCGGGCGAAGCCGCTGGCAGAAGCTAGTACATCATATCCTGGCCCGTATAGCCTGACATTGTATAGTTCCTTTACTAACAATGTTGCCACTAAAAGGTGTTTTGATATAAAGAAATTAAAACCTAAACTAATTGGTTAGCAAATTATTTATTGATTATTATTATTTGGTTGCATTAAAAAGTGGCTCCTCTTGTTGGTTTTAGTGACATGTAATAATGATTAGTGTAGTAAGTATGATTGATATTGATGACATTTATATGTATTTTACATTTATATACAAACATTAAACAGCTGCCATGCCTTATATGCTGTTTTTTCTTTGCATTCATCACTATACTTAGAACTTGTTAACATTAACTGCTGGCTTTTTATCAAATATCTACATCACGTTGCTTTCGCTTTCTGAAAATAGATTCTTGTGATTGTTGCTGCGGTGTGTTATACACAGAGTGAACGACAAATGCAGCAAAGATTGTAATACAACTCATCACAAAGCAGACTTCAATTTTGTACAACAGTTGAAGTGTTGAGTGTCGATTAAAAGGAGAATGGGCGGAATTGCCCCAACGGCCAAGAGTTTAAGATATACAGGACATGACAGGGTGGAAGTACATAATTCTTAACCTTCCATATAAATTTTTAATAGGTAATTTAAAAAAAAGCTGTAAGTACCTACTTACAGCTTTTTTTTACCTACACGGTTAAAATGTATGGTACCATACATTTTAACCGTGTAGCCATTACAGTTTTGTAGGAAACGACTTTTTTTTTTCAAACCTATTGAATGACTATTTCATGAAAAAAATCATTCAATGGGATTCAATTAACTAAGAGGGCTTTACCAATGAGTTTAATTATTATAACTGTAAAGCCGTATTTGTTAAAGCAGCCAATCATTTTTTAATCAACATACAACCTTACACTGACGTACAAAAAACTTGAATTTCCTGGCCCAACGCTTGCGCTTCCACCTCAATGCTCCGTGTCGGAGATAACTATAAATACTAGCAGTGTTTAAAAACTGGCCGACACTGATGAAAGAGCGCTGTCGTGTTTTGGACTTTCAACGTCGAGGCAGAGTTATGCGTTGGTAGTCCTACAATGCGCATTTAGATAATTTTTCTCGAGGAAGTGAAAACGATCATAACAAATTGAGTGCCGGTGCACCAAACGTATTGCTTGAGAGGTTATTATAGACATCATCTTCATCTGCCTAGCCTTTTCCCAACTATGTTGGGGTCGGCTTCCTGTCTAACCGGATGCAACTGAATACCAGTATTTTACATGAAGCGACTGCCTATCTGACCTCCACAACCCAGTTAGTACTGGGCAATACAATACCCCTCGTAAGACTGGTTGTCAGACTTTTTGGCCATTGACTACCTGTAACGACTGTCGAAGATCTACAAATGACAGCCGGGACCAACAGCTTAACGTGCTTTCCGAGGCACGGAGGAAACTCGGTATGTAAGGGTGGTCACCCATCCACAGACCAACCTAGGTAAGCACGGCTTAACCTAAAGATCGACCCGAGCGACTGTTATTTATTATTTAGCCACGAGTTCCTCAAGAGCGAGGTTATAATAGACACAAATCTTTATTTATAGGAATATGAAATAAAACATACACAGTTATATATTTATGATTATATTTAAACAATCAATAATTACAATTATAAATTGATGATATGTACCTATCTATAATAAAATAATAAGCCTTTTCGAACGATTAGACAATGACACCTACTTAATTACAATAATTACGTTAGCTAAAAAACAGAATTATTTATCACTCGTTAAAACGCGAGCGAACATCGAAAATACATAGATTTTCTTTCAAGCATAATTTTGTAAAACCAGAATGAAAAACAACACTAGACTATTTGGGATTTCCGGGACCTTTCACTTCTGCAGTCCAAAATCAACCTTATTGTGACGTTTTTAAGGATTTAAATTTTGACAGACTTGTCATTGACAGCATCGTAAAAACAACGTTATTACTGTAAAATGCAGCTGACAACAAATAATATTGGGCAAAGACTCAACAAAACGAATAAAAATAGATGCCTATAGGTTCTAGGCAGCAAGCATCCTAACCAAAGCAATCACTGCACGAACTATTGAGTGCTTTTCGTTTAGAAATTAATATCAACGTGTGGTCGCGCTGACAGAGGGCGCCTTCCGGGTTTCCGAACAAATGAACGCGACGATCTCGTAATTGCGCCATCCATACCCGACTGATTTTGGTTAGAACGTGGGATATGGCATACAGGCGATAAAAATTACATCTTTCAAATAAATATTGTAATAGTAATTTTAGAGTATCCTTTGCCCAACAGAAGAATGCCATAGTAATTTAGTAACCAGTGTTATTTTTCAATCTAGATTTGCTTTTTTCTACCTCAGATAAAATTCTAAACAACAATCTATGCTCGAATTTACCATCTACAAATGGTTATTCCAACACTGAAATATTTCTATGGAAAAAGAATCACTGGTAATTGTATTTGTGCCAATTGAAAAGGTCAAACAGACAATTAATACAATTTAGATAATATTATTTAGACATTTCTAAAAATATTAGATACCGTAAAAGTTGTTGACAAACAATATGTAAAGAATATGAAAAATAATTACAGATGTTCAGTCTATTATGTTTTAAGTTATATTGTAGAAGCTTGAAACAGGTGAATAAACATTGTTTTCAATAATGTTCCTTTAGAAGTTTTGGTCTTTAGATGCTGCCTGTCAAAGCTATCTACAGTATATAAGCCTAAAACAAAATCTCAAAAATAATTAATACAATGAAAAAAAAAACTATCACAGTAGACAGATCATTACTTCAAGAGTGCACATTTCTACTTTTAAAATAGTCAATATAATTTTATTGCACGTAAATATAAATTCATAGATAATTCAATTTAATTTATAAGTCTAACACTATGTATTGACCAAAGAGTGTCACTAGATTTTTAGAAAACTAATGAATGTCTGTCGCAAAAGTTTACATCTATTTCTAGAGCTCTATAATCAACGTATCTACATGATTTCCTTAACTTATACATTTTAAACGTAGGAAGCGAAATCTATTGATTCAGAAGTAGGTACCTAATTTTTATCTTTGGATTTCTCAGTTTAGGTATCCACTAGGTTTGAGCGTTGTAAAATTAAAGAAAAGAGAAATTAAAGTCAGGTACAGAATTAATTTTAAACAGATTTAGTAAGTTTTTTGTTAACCTAAGTGAAAGCGTTTAATGTGCAACTATTATTAAATGGCACATTCAAAGATAGATACTTTTTATACGATTCAAGTAATTTATAGAAACGATTCGATGAGGCCCATGACATATCGATTTCATGACAGAGCAGTTTGCATCAGAAACGTTTTTCGAACATGATTAGTTACGCGGTTTTTAACACGAGTGCAATAAAAATGGTATATTAACCCCTTTAAATATGATTGCTTGGTAGCTATTTTATAGCGATTTTATATTCTAATTGAATAAGAATATTTCTGGAACTAATAGTGCTTTCATGCAGTAATATAAAAACCATTGGTAGAAGTACAGCATGCAAAATAGAAGTACTTAGATATTCATGCATGTGTTAGTGCTATGTACAATTTTAAGTCTTCGCCAGAAGATGTTTTTTTTAGATTCACTCGTCGTCATTGAGAAGGTCTGTGCATGATTTAGCTTTGGTAGATCTGGAAAGAGAAATTTAAATATCAATTAGTACACACTTTACAGGAAAGTTTATTTTTGTCGCAACCGCGACTTCTGAGCATGAGATGCTGGGTTCGATTCTCAGGTCGGGCAAATTGTCAATAGGGTTTTCCGTCAGGAATTTCTCAGTAGCAGCCACGGTGTCTGGATTTGTGCCCGGTTGATGGCAATAGGCGGCTCGCGGGCTAACCCTCTATTACAGCCGTTCCCAAAGTGGAGGACTCTCCGACTGAGCTCTCGACTCTCGACTACAACTTGTGAACATCAACTAATATTAATTAGATCTAGATCGAGAGAAGAAAAATGTTTGTTTTATTTTGAATAAAAGATACTCTGTCTGAATACTTAAAGTTGTGTTTCAATAATCATTCTCATTGGCAGGTGTAGCCCGTAAGAGTTAACTTGAAACCTGAGTGCAGTAGTACACAACAGGTATAATATATATATATAACTATATAAAGGTCAGGTCTCAAGTTAACTCTTGCGGGTTATAATAGTAAGTCTCGTTTAGAATGAAGGTTTAATCTCCGCTTAAATAGCTCACAATAATTAATTTAATTTGAAGTTATAGTGGTTTTTATGTAGGTGAAAAAATGGGGGCGCTAAAAATAATGTATTCTCAAAGTGGGCAGTAGACAAAATAAGTTTGGGAACCCCTGCTCTATGACATGGGACTTAAACACAATTGGCGAAATTCCCTATCCCCTTTGGGTATTACAGACGTCATATTATGTATGTATGTTTACAGTGACATGACGAGGGTTTTTTCCTCCAGGCATTTCTATTCGTCATAATCATCGTAAACAATTTCTTGGTTCTCAGTCTAATTTTGACCCCTGAAAGTTGTGTTAGAAATTGTAGCTCATTCCTCTATGCTTGTTGACTTCCCCATAACAACATACTGCTAAATCTTATTACCTAACTAGTCCTTACATCCGGCTATTGACGAACTGGAACCTAGTTCTACGACGGCAGGATGCGTACAATTTACACGGCACAAACAACTTTATTTTAGGGAATTTTTGATCTACCTCGCCGGTTTTCAGGGAAAATCCAAAACGATTTCAAACATCTAAACTTAATATTGTAAAGAGGAAAGATTTGGTTTTTTGTTTGTTATGATTTAGCTCAAAAACTCCTCGGCTGATTTTAAAAATTCTTTCACTATTAGAAAGCTACATCTTTACCGAGTAACTTAAGCTATAAATAATATTGATATCATGCAAATTAGCCGAGTTATCACAATTTTCGCGGACAAAGTTGCGAGCAAAGTGCTAGTTAATAATAAAATTGTGGTTGGTGGTTACAATAATACAATGGGAAGTTGTTGGTAAACACAATACTCACTGTGGGTTTTTGACTCGTCGGCAGACTCTAAGTTCTATGGGTCCACTTCTCACTGACTTGAATAGCGCTAGTGCTTCTACATGCGCTAGTTCATGACATGCATGCCCGTTCACTGCGAGCACCTCGTCACCTGGAAATAATTTTATGGGGTGTTAGCAGGCGTATATACCACTTTGAATGTAGAGAACCCTTCTGTCTAGGCACCTACTTATAGGTTGGTTTGTCTGATTCACGGAAAGTGACAATTTGAACAGGGTAGAATGTTGAGATGGGCCAATATAGGCCGTTTTTCTGAAGCTACAACGGTTAAAAGTACATTACCTTATTGCACCATCTCAACTCAAATTGTATTCCTGTCTAATAGGACCAAAACAATCCTACTTAGGAACAGTCCGTCTGTTTTTTAAATCTTAGAAAGACACTTAATGTCACATTACATTAAAAAATCAGAACAGGAGTAAAATTTAACGAATATTAATTAATTTCTTTGCTATTATAATGACATGCTGAAAAGCAGTTTAAAGATATAGTTTGTGTCAATTTTTAACCGACTCCAAGAAAATAGGAGGAGGTTCTCAATTCGTTTGTATTTTTTTTTTATGTCTACCTAATAGTGCGTACCTACTGAACGAAGGCAGGTAAGTACCTCGATTTATAGAAAGATGGTTACTGTTAGGTCTTTGGTTAAACTAAAAGAAGTGGACACTTGAAAGTAACAGTGATATTCAGAAAGTAACTGGAAGTTTATGTTTATAAGTTACGAAGTAACAAACAACAATAGGGAATTAGGTACTTTGTAGTGCATGACCAAGCTATTGACTAAGTGCCTATGAAATATAAATCAAGATAATATTACTGTGACCAAGGAACATTAAACTACCGACGTTTATTTCATACCTACAGACTTTTATCGTCATCTATCAAGCTTATTTATAGCAGTGCATCTATTGCCGGTAATGTTCTATTGAAATTAAAATGACATTGAAACCAATTTGTTTTAAGCGTACCTACCTAATTAGGTTTTAAATACATAAGTACGCATTTTGTTACAGGTCAAAGTTTAAAACCGCAGTCCACTGATAACTCGACCCAAAGTCAATATTGTAGGAACATCATAAATCATTATAAACTTAGACAATGGTATCATATGTGCCCTTCTGTTCGGGTTACAATAGCCTGTCTAGTTGATACTAGCTATGCACTTTGTTATAATACCACTTCGACGAACTACCACAACGCTGCTTCCTATTCTTATCATATTGCATTCCTACTATTAAATTATCGCTGTTCATTAAATACTGTTTATCAGTTATAGATATTAACGCGGATGTTTTTTTTTTTTTGCGAAATTACACTGAAATCTATAAAATCACTAAACGTACCTGCTTTCAGTATTCCATCGTCAATCGCCTGTCCTTGTGGTAGGATGCTCTTGATGAAGATACCCAGCGGACCCCGTGGTGAGTCGCGCCCTCCCACAATGGTGAAGCCGAGAGGTTTCTTCCCGTGTCCCTTCTCGAACGTGATCGTGTGGTAGGTGTGCGTCGGCGCCCTTGGCCTCCGGGGTAACGTACAAAAGTTTGCCGCGTGTGGCGTCTGTGTTTCACTTTCACTGTCATCTTTACATTTTGTCCGTTCGACACCGTCGGGTGTGTCGACGTTGACGATGTCGGCGGCGCAACTGAGCGCGAGCGCATCCTTCTTGTTGGCGCCGCCGTAGCTCACGACCTGCCGGCGCAGCAGCTTGTTGTTCATGCTGCTGTAGCTCGCGTTCTGTCCCTTGAGGAAGTGTGAATGCGCCGCCGCCGCGCTGTCAGCCGGCTCGTCCGCAGCTGATAGCGCAGTGTGATTACACGCCGACTCATCCTGCGACCGACGTCGGTCTATTTTGACGTCACACTTGTCAGATCGTTTTTCCTTCCCTAAAATAATTGCGTTCTCGTAGTCCACGGAGCTTTCTCTCATCAGTATAACGCTTCTTTGGGATGGTTCTCTTTGTTTGACGTCTGCCGGTTTCTCTCGTTGCCTACAAATCACTATATCAATATCTGCTGCACCTGATTTGAGAGCTTCTTTGGCTTCAGACATTGTGAGGTCGCGAAGTCTACGACCGTTCACATTGAGCAGCTCGTCTCCTATGCGTAATGTGCCTTCCCTGCGAATAAATATAAATAAATATTAATAGAAATAAACATGAATTATTTTATAAAGTTCTTAGTAATTAAGGTTACAAAGTTGACTCACTTTTCCGCTAATCCACCGGGAACGACGTGTGCGACAAGGTACCCCACGTGACCTTCATCAGAGAGTTTGGTTTTGGCAATAAATATTCCGAGTTCATCCGAAGGATTGTTCCTTATTATCCTGACAACTTTAAATTCATTTTGTGCTTTGTCTGACTTGTTACCCCTAGTTGGTTTCCTACATGGTGGAATCGGTGGAATACCACAATCTTGACTTGCATCTCTCTGCCGCATCCTCTGTTTTTCGGTTAACTGTAGATATTGAGGTTCCTCGTATTCATTTTCCTTTTTTGGCATGCGCCTAAGGATCTCCTTGCGATCAAGTGATAAAGCTCTTTGGGTTTGTCTAGGCCTGGGTTTGGGACATTCTTTCCTGCTTATTCTTCCAGATGTCCTTGCTTTCATGTAGCTTTGATCACCAGATATACTCCTACCATGACAAGGAAGGAGAGTGTTTGCCTGAGAAGCGGAACTTTCACAGCGAGACGATATCCTGTCACTTTCGAATATAGAAGAAGCTGCTGATTCGTTAACAAGGATCCCTGAATCTGCATCTTCACAGTCTTGAATTAAGACATTTTCATCATCACATGATATTTGATAAACATCGTCATGGAACACCGAATGACCTTTTTGGAACTCTTCTAAGCCAGGTAAAGCACCATACGAGAAACTGCGTAATTTAGCTTTAACGCCTCCTCGTTTCTTACGACTTTTAGTAACTACACTGGTTGTTTTTAAAATATTATCGTTACTGACATTAACCTCCTCATCATTGTCACCTGCTTGTCTGTAAAGCTTTGAGAGAAATCTGTTTGTTGATGACTTAAGATATCTATCCGACATGGCTCTTAGTTTTGCCGATAGACAGGAACTGGGCCCAACAGATTCCTTTCCATCCTTAGTCTTAAGTTTATCAGTCTTTTTTTGAGGGTTTAGTGCGATGGGTGCATCGTCGTAGGTTTCATAGTCATCGTTGAAGATTTGATCACTTGATTTAGAAAGCTTTGCACCGGCTTTTGGTATAGCATGATATCGATCACACTCTGATCCGGAACTGTAACATCGAGTGCCTCGGTTGGTAAAGGTTTTACTTTCCCTCCATTGGCACTCAACAGGACTAGTCGTACTTTTGACGAAAAAGACATCATCATCATAATTGGGCATTTTGACCCAAGGGTTATGATTTTCGAATTCAATGTGAGTGTCAGCGTAATTGTTGGTAAACCGACAATTAGTGACGTCCTCTACGTGTCCGAATCCACTGCAATCACTTCCAGACGTGGACGCGGCGTCATCTCCGTGGCGCAGTGGACCGTTCGATTTGAAGCAAGATAGTTTAGTGTTCTTTACTTTATCGAGCAACGGGTTTCGCCTTTCTCGACACACCATGTACTCTTTCTCTAGCGAGCCTCCGCGGTTTTTGCGCGAAGTATTATAACTTTCCTGCGGTGAAGCGAGGCCGTTTTGCAGCGATATGCGCCGACTAACTGGAGTCTCACCACCGCGGTGGCACCGATGTGGAGATTTTTCAACGATTATTATTTGATCGCTCAGATTGTAGAAATTCGTTTCCACGGAGCTGGTGCTACTTTTGCGATTAGGGTAGCGCACTGGAGACAAATCTGGAAAGAAAGAAAAAAAAATCCTTATTCACATCTCCAAATATGAATCTAAAGACTACTAGTAAGATTGTACCATTAACGGGTGCTCTTTCTTCAGTAAGACATAATCACGGATGTAAGTTGACAGTCATTATTGATTTGATTTTGTTTCCAAAAATGGGCTGATTATATTTTTACAAGGTCATAATTTTAAACGGCTATGCGTATTATAATATAATTATTATCGTAATGAAACATAGTCCCTCATCAATCAGATCATTAGAATTACTATTTGCCTTATTCCACACTGCGTTTCCCTGAGATAGAACAGCTGACTTTCCAGTACCAAGTTAATGTATCTAGCTAGTGACAGAGGAACAACTAGACGTGTCAATTACGTAGTGATTGCGTCAGATGTGGCCCCATAAATACCATCCACCGTCCTAATGACGTCATTATCCAGTTAAGTTTTCCTTAAGGTAAAGCCAACATTCCTATTAATATGGAATTCTAGCATTTCTCGCATCTATTGAAGTGTCAAGTAGACACTTCCTATTTTCTCCGTTCTTTGCTCTGTTGCATAACCATAAGGCCTTTGCGTGATTACGTAAGGAATAAACTGTTGACTATTAATTATCTATGACAAATCGTGTTCGCAAATTCTAGGTGCATGCGCCCATGCGGTGATACTTAGTGCGAATTTGAATGCCAATGAATCGAACAAATTGCCTTATTAGCAAACTAATTACGATATTACTGTGAATTCATAAATGACAGATAAATGAAGGATAGAGCGAATTAAAATTAATTTAGGTAAGTACCTACTTAATTATCATTACGTAGTCAAAACTTTATCCTCTGTGCCTGGAATACGAGGTAAGATTCGACAGTAATTAATCTCTAACTTTTCAAGAACAGTTTCTTGAAAACTAAAGTATTAGTAATACTAATAGCTTATGCATTTTGGGTTGAATATGTGTTACTAACTAACTTTATATTTATTTAGTTATGCCACGAGTTACAAATAAATATTCAAGTGCTTATTGAGAAATTACTTGAGGTCAACTTCTAGGAGGAAAAGTCAACATCCATTCATGGTTGTTATGGTTGGGAAAAACCATGTTGTGAAGAGTTTAGTGCTCTGTGTACACGTCCACCACCACCATTGCGTCATCAATCTATTTTCAAGACTAAATATATTGTAATGCATACCCGTGCCCTATTTTTGCTCTATCTAACGTATTGTGCATAGTCAACTAGTCGGTTAGGTACATACAGTAAGATCAATAATTAACTTTTCAATACACTTCCTCGAAAACTGGTTCTTTTCGCACTACGATTAGGTTCAACATGCAATGTATTTCACACACGTGCTATTTTTCTCATTTTCCAACGCGAGTGCGGGAATGAAAATTGCCACATATAACTATAGGTCCAAATTGGTTCAATGTCTATAGTCGGCAGTGATTGATTTTTTTTTTTTAAATCTCGGCAAAGAGTTAAGCGTCTTACGGCGTTAATATTTTTTGAATATTTAAATAATGTTTATAAATAGAATATCATCAAAAACCATGATTATTAAAACAAAATAAACGTTTAAGAACAAATTAACATTTATTTGTGTTCTAAACTCAAAAATATTTGAATTATCTTATTTTCATATTCGGCTGTTTATCGGCTTTATACCTTTGCTTCTCCTTCAACCTGGCGAAAGCAAAGCGCGGAAAAAAAAGAAAATTTAAATCATAGTTTCCTAATAATTCACGACAAAAATATTTGTCGTTTTTTTTATTTTATTTCTTCAAAAGTGTATTGAAAAACGTTGTTTGATACACGTGGACATTTGTTATTGCAGTACTCGGCTCAATAACAACCCTCGCCTGCGGCTCGGGTGTTAATTCCGCCTCGAATGCAATAACAAACTTTCTCCACTTGTATCAAAATGTACTATTATTAATGATAGTTCAAAGTAGATAGACCTCTTTAATAAATAAGTCATCATCTACCTGCCTTTTACCAACTACATATTTTGGGATTGGATTCCAGTCTAAACGGATGCAGCTGAAATAGGTACCAGTATTTTACATGGAGCGACTGCCTATCTGACCTCCACAACCCAGTTTGTACTGGGTAATACGTTGCCCCTTGGTAAGACTGGTTGTCAGACTTTGAGGCCACTGGACTACTTGTAACGACTGCCAAAGATCTACTAATGTCAGCCGGGACCAACGGCTTAACGTGCTTTCCGAAGTACGGAGAGAAGTCGGTATCTAATGGGTGGTCACCCATCCACAGACCAACCTAGGCAAGCACGGTTTAACTTAAATATCGACCCGATTGGCTGTTATTGTTTAGCTACGAGCTCCTCTTACCTTAATTAATAAGTCCCAATCTAAAGTATCGCTGTTGTTTACTGACTTAGTAACCTCTTAAACTTATATTTAAACCTAGACGCCTTTACGGTGTCCTAAAATGATAACATCATAAAATTACGTTCACTCGGTCAAGAGGAAATAAGACAATTTGTAGGACAAAGATTTTAGATATCGTGGGTGGGAACAGGGAATAAACAGGGCAATAAAATTAGCCCACACAATACAATATGCAACTCTCTCAAGTCTCGGACCGTGGGCGCGTTTTATGCACTTTTAAAACATCCTTTAAATGTATTTTTTTACGGGCTTTCGTGGGCAACGATTTAAATTGAACGATTCTATTAAATTATTAAATCAAATGGTGCCAGTGAGTGGTGGTTTAAAGACAAAGAGACTGAATTGATGATTCAAAAACCATCGGACATTGACGCATTCTACTTACTCTAAATACTTTGTTAGGTAACTAATGTCCTATCTACTTATCCGGTGGTATATGTTATTTATAAGTACACAAGTAGTTAAGTACCAGTGTTAGTAAATAGAAATTCCCACTGACGGGCTTTTGTGCTCAGTAAGCTTTTAGGTTTATAGGTTACTAAGTACCTAGTACCTCCTACTTATATTGTATAACTTGGCATTTACCTATTTAAGTACTTATAGTAAGTATAGTAAATTAAAGTTCTCTAAGGTTGGAACCATCTTACTACCACAGACAAAATATACCTACCATGTCCTGTTAGGACGTACAAAGTACATACCTATATAATACACTTATGTGTCATCCTTCGGGTGATAAACCAATTATCTACTAGGTTAATTTTATTTTCATAATAATATCATCATCTGCCCAGCCTTTTCCCAACTATGTTGGGGTCGGCTTCCAGTCTAACCGGATGCAGCTGAATACCAGTATTTTACATGGAGGTACTGCCTATCTGACCTCCACAACCCAGTTTCTACTGGGTAATACGATGCCCCTTGGTAAGACTGGTTGTCAGACTTTCAGGCCACTGGACTACTTGTAACGACTGCCAAAGATCTACTAATGTCAGCCGGGACCAACGACAACTTAACGTGCTTTCCGAGGCACGGAGGAAGCCGACGGTATATAATGGGTGGTCACCCATCCACAGACCAACCTAGGCAAGCACGGTTTGCAGAGTTCCGTCTTAACTTATTTTTTGGTTTGAGTGTACACGGTAAGACGTAATGTGACGGGCCTCACTTTGCTGTTCGCAGAGTTCCGTCTTTACCTTTTTATTTGGTCTGAGGTTTGAATATCTTTACTGCTTTATATAAAAACACGCCTTTTTCCCATGGGGGTTGACAAAAACTACAGAACGTTATCTGCTACCATCCTTACGCAATGCTTTTGCTTCGTCAACGTTCATTCATCTGATGACCGGTTGTGTGACAGTGATGCAGCAGAAATAGTCGAACGTAATACAAATCGAAGATATTACATAATGACACTGACCTTGACCACATTTCTTTGCATTTCCGATAGTAAAACATATCTTTCGTAATCTTCGAAGAGAAAACGTCAAGTCATAAATTCTTATTTGCTTACTTGCCTACATATTGACCGTTAAAACATGTAATACGTAATCCCACATGTGTTAATATGCTAAATTAAGCTGTAATTTGTTCTACTTTTATGGTTTTGCTTGGCGACACTTTTGGTTTACATAAGTAGTAGGTACTGTTTACATTTATTAGTGAAATTTTAAAATATTTAAGTAACTAACTACGGTACCTTTTTAAAGGATAACAGATAAAAAGGGATGCTGAAACTTAAATCTGTAAGAATTTTTCAAAAGGAAATCTCTGAACGTTTTTACTTAATTTGAAAATTTGTCCGTTAAAACGGTGAAGGAAAACATCGTGAGGAAATCTCCAAGAACCAAAAGTCGAAGAGCGGAGCCCTGTGTCCCAGCAGTGGGAACATTATAGGCTGATCATGCTTATGCTATGTTCGTTAAAAATTACAACTGAAACTTGTAATTTTATTTTTACTTTCCCACACAAAAAATACAAATAAAGATAGGACAGTCCGGACAAAAAGAAACATGCTCTAACATGAAGACTATACAGGATGGATTTTTTTAATGCTACCGGAGAGAAAGTATTCGAAATAGTGAAGATAGCAAATTTTACTCAAAGTAAACATTCCTTTTTTATTTTTTAAATACAAATCTGCGTTCACAGGTTTTCGAAAATTCGCTTGCCACACTCGGGCATAGAACCCGGGATGGACCGACTAAAGTTCGAAAAAATAACATTCTGTACCTTTTTGACATCAAATTGATAGGGTCAATCTTATACTTAGAATCTAATAACGTCATCAAGAATATTCTTTATCAATAACTTCCAATATAAAAGAAAGCCCTAGAGGAAATTACATGTCAGCTCGGTACTCACCGATTCTTGACCGACGGGAAGGTCTCGGTTCATCAGGCGTTACGGCTAGAAGCCGCGGCGGCTCGCCTTTCTTGAACCACCGCATTTTTGACTGTCACTCCATTGTGGGCACTGCAACAAGGAAATTTAAAATTAGATTATGGAAGCTAGGTATTTAATGATGAGATGATGACTGCCTCGGTGGTCGAGAGGTCGCAACCGCGTCTACTGAGCTTGAGGTCCTGGGTAGAGCAGTGTTATTGGGTTTTTCCATCAGAAATTTCTATCTAAGTAGCAGCCTCGGAGTCTGGGTTTGTGCCCGGGTGATAGCAATAGGGTCGCCCCCTATTACATGGGATAAGTCCCATGTAGGGTGCGACCCTATTGCCATCAACCGGGCAAAAGTAGCAAAATGTGGTATGTGTGTGTAACTACCTATTAGGTACACCTCTGCTTAACTGTTCGAGGATTACAGGCGTGATGTTACGTTATGAAAGCTAGGCTAAGATAGGTGTTTGGGAAATGAAAGAATGAACGAACTACTATTTGGATGCTCAATTTATTGCTCATATCGAAATATTGACATGGAATCCGCTCCTGCCGTATTTAAAAAGCTTATTCACCTTCGATGAGAAGTTTTACAGTAATAATAGTTACTTGTTACCAAGCTAACCAAAATTGCTAGTAGGTACCTACAGGTAGGTAAAACCGTTTCTCAAAACTTAGGAAATAGGTAACATCATCAATATTTGCCTAGCAATAAATAATGCTAGCTATAAATGCATAAATTCGAATACAGCAAAGCATATATAAAAAAATGCTTTCTACAATATTATGCAGAAATGCTATCATTTCTTCATATTTTAGAATTTTGAATACGAAATATGGGTAGGATTTCAGTAAAATAATAATGCTATGCAATGCAATAATAAGTTAATAATAATATAAATCAACTAATAAATGATAAGTATGTACATACAACATAAACAAAGAAAAGAAACGGAGAATATCTAGATACTTTTTCTGTTTAAGTAAGTATTTATAGCAATGCCTACCTATTATTTGAATGTCTTTGGTATAAAGTGACAATGATAAATGGAGGTTTTATGTAATTTGGGCTTATTTTTACAATAGTCCCTGCGTAGCATGGAACAAAGTGCTTTTGGTAATTACAAGATTAATTACTTTCTAATGGATTTTAGAACAAAAGATTCAAATAACAAATGAACCCAATCAGGTAATGTTTCGAATGCGAAATGAATCGATAAGCCATTATTGATTAATCGTAACAATGTTCAGTGACGTAAAAAAAACATAAAACAGATGTTTACAATAAAACAAAAGTAGTCACGTCGAAGAAAAAGGTATTACCATAGGCTAGGCTCAGCTCAGATATTATATTGATACCTACTTAATGTGTTAGTATCAAGTAGACTTCTTTGTAGTCTGGCTCATATTTTACTAAGTAGGTAGGTATGTGTTTTATAAATGCAAAACAGAGAAACTTTGTGAGGATGAGTGAACTTTGTGAGGAGAACATGTATAAATGTTTGTTCCTCTTTCACATAAAAAGGGCTGAACAGATTTTGGTGAAATTTGGCACACAAATACTTTATCACCTGGATTAACATGAGTATAGGATAAATTACCGAAACCCGGCGCGGGCTAAGCCGCCATAAGCTAGTATTTAAATAAAGGCTATAGCTTTGAGTACTTGAGTAGTACCTGTCTCAACGGACAGCAAACCTGCATCAGTCCTCGTATACTTCAACGTTGGAGAGGAGGGGCAAAAGGTTACCAAAACCCGCGGAAAACACAATGCAATCTGTATGGACCGGTCACTTGATAACCTGACGATGTTGCAACCGAACTCAAAGTACCTACATGTATAACTTGTAACCATTGACCACTTCAAAGTCATTAAGTCCCGACAGGTTTCTTAACTTGTCCGTCTCCTTTTACGATACTATTTGCACATTACTACCTATTGCTGCAAGTACAGGGCTTGCGTAAGTGTAAAAAAATCGAATATTAATTAATGAAGGTCTGTTCAACTTGTCATTGATGGTCAGAGATATTTTATAGGTGTCACCAGTTTAACTGGTCTTGTTTGTAATTAGCTGTGCGCTAGCTTTATTTTAATTAGGCCTTTTGACTTCCCAGAATCTGCTTCATACTAAAGATTTTTTTTTAATTATTATAAAAATCTGCGTGATACCAGTTTTAAGCATTCGGAGAAGGTCGTGCACATTTTAAGCAAGTTAGTAACCTGTTATGTGTATTGTGAGCAAAAACACGCATCCACGTCAAAGTAATCCTCTGACCTTTTTAGCCACATAAAACAAAGGTAAAATCATATTCAGCTAAAACGCCAAACTAGGAGTACCTAAACCTTATTTATGGGTTTATAAATTAAATCCCTTTTTGGGAACATAGATAAGTATTATTATGGGGCTTTTAGCACCCCTTTTTCATCCCACGTCGTCTCATCCTTTACACAACATCCTTAACTAATAATAACTTAACTCCCTAACTATAATATCTTGATAACAAAAACCTCTAACTGCTCAGATCGTAACTCGTCAGCATCACATCTACATGTTCAGAGCATTCACAGATCATTACATTATCTCACACATCCATCAGCGCAGTCATGAGGCGCCATAACACAGTTACCGATTGGTTACGTCGTCGCCGCATCCATCAACAAATAATATCGATAACTCAAGAATCGAAACCAGACTCGATTTAATAATCACGTAACGTCTAACCTTGCTAGTGGCAGCTTTGTCAGCAATTAGTGTTGTGTAACAAATCGATTATTTTTTGCAGCAATGTAGCTCACTTCAGCCGCATGACAAGTCATTTTCTCAATGCCTTTCAATTAATATAATTGAAAAGATTAGGAGCAATTTAATTAGTCAATTGATATTTTTTATACTTTCATGTCAATGTTTTGATTTATTTAGGGAAAAGTGGCGTTGTTCATGGATAACCTTCTGATCTGCGCGTAGCGAGATAAACGGGTAATGATTTATTACTAGTGTAATTAGCTCGAAGCAGGTCGCGCCAGTGTCAATTATGTACGTCGTAGAAATACTTAAAGCGGAATAATGATAAAGCTTTGTACTTAGGCTTTTTCCCGGCCTGTTCGGATCCTCTTAATTTTCTTTTAAGAAAATATTTTTTTCTTGACTAAGTACCGACCTCAATTTTGGATAATTCCTTTGTATTTTACTCACAATTTATTCGAAGACACTTGGGCTTTTTATTATAAACCACAATGATAAAAAAAAAAACGGAAAATTGGATTGGGTGACCACAAAGTTTAAAATACGAAGTCTACAATGCGTCAGCACAGTTCAAAGTAAAAATTTCAATAGATAATACCTACCACATCATTTTATATTCGATGAGGTACTTTTACTGGTAACGACGTCTTTGCAACGTTTCCGCATACAAATCATGCAGGAAGTAAGCAAAGGAACCGACGAGAATATCGACTCATTACTTATATACTTACGTTTTGCAGAATTATTTGTTTCACTGAACACGGCAGTATCGACAACTCGTTTAGAATTTACATAATTATCACGCCTACTGTGATCTCGCGGTTTATTTTCCCTCTAATGACGGCATCAGGGCTTATGTGACAAGTAAAACCTCCATTACCATTTATCGAACAAATGTAACACAATTTGGGCGATCAGTAGACCTGCGGATCGTCTAAAGTTAAGTCATCACCTGCCTAATCTTTTCCCAATATGTTAGGGTCGGCTTCCAGTCTAACCGAATGCAGCTGAATACGTCTTAGTCTCAGTCAGACTTTCAGGCCACTGACTACCTGTAACAAACGACTGCCATAGATCTAGAAATGACAGCTGGGATCAACGGCTTAACGTGCTTTCTGAGGCACGCCCTCATGTAAAGTAATCAACTTACGTAAGTAAGGTTAGTCTTATACCTAGTACCTATCAACCAGCTCGGCAAAAGATAAATTCAAACTATAGAAGAAATTTCAATCTGAAGTGGATTTTAAAACAAATCCTCTTACAGGAGATACTCTTAATCTAACTTGAAAGTTTCGAACTTAGCAAATTCGCGTGGAAGTAGTTTCAGCTATGAAGAACAAATTGATCTTGGAGCTAATCCTTTGGAAACTTTAGACCCTTGCCTATAACATTCTTGATTAAACGTATTTAGGTTACACTTCATAAATCAACATTCAAAATGATCCGAGAGAAATTCTATTCAAGGCAACTTAGACTTTATTTATTCAATAGGTATCTAACTTTTATGATTAATGATAAATTATATCTTAATAGCTGTTGCCCGCGATTTTCATCCGGGTAAAATTATAGTAAAAATACAATTTCCCCGTTTTTGTAACATTTTTCATTGATGCTCCGCTCCTATTGGACGTAGCGTGATATTATTATAGCCCCAGCACAAAAGATTCTTTCATTTTGAACCATTAGTTCTTGAGATTACCGCGTTCAACCAAACAAACCCTTTCAGCTTTATAATAACTAGTGTAGAATTAATACAGAAAATTCGAACGATTCCTGCTTACCTATCATGAATCAAAATGAGTATACCTAATAACAGTTACAAAAGATACAATAAAAAGTGAAGATTCCGGAGTAATCATTACATTTGTTGAAGAACAATGGCGTCCATACGATACTCAGTATTATCGGTATTACGAAATGGTGCGCCGCGGAACTTTCCCATATGATCTATCTTTGTATTACGGTTATGCAAGCAAGACTTATATTCCATTGCAAGTTCAATAAGACCCTTTTTTTTTTTTTCTTTTTTCCGATGGGAAATCATCAAATGACTCCTCCAGCTCTGGGCGGAGTAGGAGGGAGTGTCAGACTTTTACTGACTAAAACCCATCCATGTTCCTTCATCGCCCTTTATGTTCCGGGGCCACGGTATCTCTTTCGAACAGTCCCGCAACCCCGGCAGGCATCGGCCCTTGCGGACCCCTTCCTTTTTGCTGACTCTCTTTGAGGCGCGCGTGGAACACAAACGCGCCGTCGTCGACACGGCCGGCTTCAATAAGACCCTTGATGTAAAAATAAGTAGCAGGCACGAATATCAGGTAGTGTGGAGTGAGTGGAACTTTATATTAATTATTATAATAATTAATATTGATTATAGTTATACGTTGTTATAATCTTAATTTACCTACTCGTGCTGCAGTCACCGATAATTTAAATACTTAGCTTGAGCACATTTGAAAAGTCTTACAATTTACATACGTACCTGAAGCATGTGCATAATTGCATAGACAATATTGGGTTAAAGATCCGTAGAGAATTGGGAAAGGCCATACAACTAATGCCAAAGTATTTATTGGAAACTAAACTTGGCAGATGTAGTTACCTACTTACAAACAACTTTGTTAGAATGATTGGACTTGTAATTTCGTTTGCGTTTCCGTTCCTAGCTGAACCATAAATCTGGTAAATTCACTCCGGTAGGCAGGTAACACAGTGAAGATCCACCGTTGCTGTTCACCGGAAATTCAGGAACTCATTCAACAGGAAGAGTAGCAATGAAGTTAACACAATAAATGAAACAACTTGCGAACAAAAAATACCACCAAATTTCAAAAAACATGAAAAAAGTGCCAAATAACTTCAGTTTCGGAAGTCGATGCTTTGCTTGTTTGCCCTTGATCTGTCCACGAAGTCGACGACACATTTTCTTTCTTTCTTTCTTTCAGTTCATGATTTATAACCACCGACATTCGAAGTTTAGTTATTTTAAGCGCGAAGGTATGAAACAAACAGTCCGATGATGTCCGATATCCTTCAGGGTAGTTCATGCGCTTTTTGAGTTTTTACTATTTTCATCATCATCATCGTATCATTCTTTTGCCCCTAACCCCTAACCCAATTCATTTGGGGTCAGCGCAGCATGTCTACTTCTTACATACTTCTCTCTATTACTCGTCGTAAGTAGTTTATATTATACAGGGTGTAAAAGACCTCATCACGAAGCCGTCAACCAAGCATTCTGTACAACAAATTAGGTAACTTTACGCAAAAAATAGGTATTATTGCTGGGTAGGTAACGACTTCTCTTTTTGGGGTGAAAAATCATGTTTTGTGGTAGAACTCAATGTAACGCACTCAAAACATTGTGCTGATGGATGGATTGAATAGTACGGGGGTCGTGGAGGTGGTTCAAGTAAAATCTTGCATTAAAAACTTATATTAAAAAAAAAACTTGTCAAAAAGTTGGAACTTTGACCTCCAATATCTCCGTAACTAGAAGGTTCCCAGGTATGGGTAGAACAAAAAAATGATCGCAATGACGTGACGGGGAGAACAAGACGGCTTCGTTAAGAGGTGTTTTACACCCTATATTATAACTATTTGTCGTGGAGTTTATTAAAGAAAGAAAGAAAAAGAAACGTTTTTACCGTAGTATTTATCAAGAATGATTTGTTTCGTAACAATATTACGTTATTTATTTTGTTTGAAAAATGCTTTTTATGTCTAGTGTATTAAACTTTCTAGTTTTAACTAGAAAGACTTTTTTCTAGTTTTTACTTCAACTTGTAATAAATGACCGCTGTACTGTGTGTTTATTCGAACAGCTCGTATTTACATGAGTGTAAAGTATGCGTGATTCATCAATGGTTTATGTACTGGGAACCTTCTTAGCGAAGCAGGTGATGTAAGCCAGGATGACTTTTGGTATACGAACCTAACATGAGGATGACGTCACTGTTTGCCAACCGAACAAAGTCTCGTAACGTAAGTGGAACGACAAATTTTTGGTAAACTTGAAACTGAGAAATAAAACTGAAGATTTCGTTTGCATAACCTCACTTACGATTAGATAGACTCTTCAGAGACACATAGTTTATGCAACTTACGCCTTTCTCCCATGAGGTAGGCAGAGGTAGAACGTCTCCTGCTACGCTACGATCCTTACATGATAGTCCTTTCGCTTCAGTCACGTTAATAGCTAGAAAACAAACTAGATTAACGGAGACAGTTTTGTTTAGACCCTCTTCGATGTTGCATAAATATTATTCATATTACACCAAAAAAAGTAATCATTTTATTATAGTAATAAACGAAAGATTACATAGAAACGAAACCGGAATCTTAAAATCTTAATAAATAAGTTATTTATGATATTTTTTTGCGAGTCCAATCATTTCTGTTGTGGTCAATGTCATTTGTCACTTCATTATTATTTATCCGTAAATCAATGATCGAATAAGTATAATTTCATATAATCTAATTTACAACTTAGTTATAATAACATTATGTAACTGCTATGGGTGAACTGTATGTGATAACGTGCAATGCCTGAAATAAAATAATTTATTATTATTATTTCTTATTCTTTCATTTTCTTCTCTCGTAAGAGAGTACAAAAACCCTACCCACGGGCCGTAGCCAAGTTTGTAGGGGGAAGTTTAAATGGAGAATGTTGATATTATTATTTGACAATAAATACTTACGTAAATAGGGGCGTGTCTCATGTTACTTGGGGTTGATGCAATACGTTTTTTCTTCCATTCTCCTCTGTCAACCGTCACGCTATTATTTTATCCTTTTTCTTTCATCTCATTCCTCACACAATCCATGCAAGCTCGACGCGTCGTGAAGGCTTAAAATAAATTGAAGTTTTTCTCTCGTTTCTTGTGCCCTAGGATTCTTGAACAGGGTTGAACGTGACAACAATAATTCAAGAAAAGATATCATTAGTTCAGTTTGTAAGTACGACACGTCTGGGCTCTCGAGGACACCTTCAGGATTCATTCGTGCGTTGCGAATGTGTTCAGATTTTTCTTTTTTACTACTAAACGCTACAAAAACTGAAAACAGTTAAGTACTGTACCATTGTGTTTTTATCTTAGATCTGATCGTAAATTGAATGTGGTTGGTGTTATCTTAGCCTAATCGCTTTTGTGAGTAATAGAACTCAGTTTCAATCACTAACAGTAAGTAGTATTTTGAAGTGATGATAAGAATTTTGTTATCAGATACTGACAATCATACTACAGTAGAATTGGGTCTGTCAACGTTCTCAGAATTATTTTCTTTCAGATCTATATCTTTAATTAATTTCTTTTGTCTTTTATTTCTATATTTTCATCGGCGCGCGGCGGTGGTCTCTTGTACAGACTTTATCAGTGATATTTGTCAGTCAGGCATCTATATTAGTAGCGTGAAACCATAAGGAACGAAGTTAATATTTGAATAGTTATTTATGATTTCTAGCAATGTTTTGTAAGCACTTGGTGTTATGGTTGCGTGTTTATTACCTTTGCACACTTTATGAGTATTGACTGTCATCTTGAACGACGCGTGGGCAGTCCACAAATAAGTACACCCGCATAATATAGCCCTCATGACGTTTACGTGGATAAACCTTTGCCACAGAGAAAAAAAAACGGAAATTGTTCTTGTTTCGTTATTGGCGGATTTTATCCGCACCACCCAACTAGCAAAATTTTAACTTACAAGGTGTCCCAAGACCTATATTTTATTACTCTTTTAGCATACTTACAAACAACTGTAAGTGTCGATTTAGGCGCACTTTATAAGAGAATTCTCGCTTAGAGTCAACTTATAACGCTCTTATTGAAGATTACTTTACACTTACAATAATCTTGTTAATGCTGTTGTAATACCAAAATAACTTATAATGTTCTCTGGAAGCTCAATAAAGGAGTATTTATCACAACGGCCGAAATAGTGTGCGCGAGAGCTGCTGGAAAAAATAAAATAAAATAAAGTTTAATTTTGAACTCATGTATTATTTGTATTACTAGTATTTTTATTTCTTGTAACCATTTAGTTCATTTGCTTGATAGTTATGTGTCTATGAACTTAAATAACTTGCGGTGTACATTTCTTCGAATGTTTTGTGGAGTAAAGTGAAATATTTTCACAGGCCCACTTGGTTATGTATTTAGAACATTAGTCAAAAATATTAATTAATTGTAAAAATAAAAACTGACGCCATTAGAAATCGATAAGACCAAATACTCTTCTCTAAGATAAGTTTAATACTAAAATGTCTTATTTCACACTACCTAAGATAATTTTAATCCTTTTGGTCTTATTGAGCACTTACATAAGGTAACTACTTGCAGCCATTTAATAAATTTAGGGTTCCTTTGTAAACCATGGCATTCAAATTCCATTTTGTGGTAGGTATAATGTTAGGTGAGCCAAAACTTGCATAAGTAAAGCACTCTTTAAAACGCACTCGATATTTTTATTAACTCTTTTTAGGGTTCCGCACAAAGAATCTACTGGACCAAATCAGGTGAAATTTGGTAAGATAGTTTAATCCTATGACCCAAACACAGATGTGCAAAGTAAATAAATATTTTTTTTAAATAAGGGTCATATTCGGGAGACAATTTGGAAATTAAAAAAAAATTGCAAACCTTTCTCTGTCATAATATATTAAATGAAAGGGCTCGTTATGAGGATCTCAAATATAGTTTTGTTAATTCTGATGACATTCCCTGATTTCCGAAACTACTTCGAGCCCAAAATTTTGAAAAAAATACAAAATATAGTTAATTGCTTGTAGATTACAGGCAAACCTATAAGAATTCTTTCAAAACATGCCACAGTTGAATAAAAACATTGATTGGTATTGTACGGAACCCTCTCCATGCGAGTTCAACTCGCACTTGGCCGATTTTATTTATAGTGGTTATTAACCCCCGGCCGTGACATTTTTTATTAAGGTGTTCACAAGTCTTTTAAAAGTCAAAATATTCTGATAGAGCTCTACCAGTATTCGTCTTCTCTTTAATTTGACTCAGAGAAGACAATTCACACTTACAACTTGTTGGTTGTTATAGTAGTTTTATGCAAAAGTTTATTAAGGTCATAAGAGTTATAAAACACTCAATGCAGACTCTACTAAGAAATACTGTACTTTTAAGATGCTTTTTTAAGTGCAAATAATATTCAAGAGCAACCTCTCTTTAAAAATGCACTTGTAAGACAACTGTGCTAATAAATGTCTTACAAAGATTCTTTATACACATCTATAAGAACACGTACTAAGTGTTTTATTCTTTTAGTACAAAACGCCTTAAATCATGCTTTTATAAGATGTACTGTCATAGTCTAGACACATGTAAGTCTGCTGTAACACCTTAGTTCTTAAATCAGCATATCCGCAAGACAAAATTGCTAGTTGGGCAAGAACGCAAATGCTTTCCGCACGTTCGCTTTCGCTTTGCCAAGCCTTTCGACGCTGACTGTGTAGCAATGTCTTTAAACTTACTGTAATCATAAAGTACCTACGTTTTACGCTTTTCAAGTTAACATTCCTTAGAATAAAATCGTAAAACGCATGCTTTATTAATGATTATTTCATACTTCGACATTTTACAGCTTGGAGAAGTCGCTCATAGTTTCAGCAGAACATTTTAACGAGCTACATTTAAAATACTAAGCGGCTGACACCGATGCCATAAAATTTTGTAAACTATAAATATAAAAATCTTATTTTGAACACTTAACACGAAATCCTAGGAAATTAAATAGGTACATTAATGAGTGATTAACGTTACAAAACCATGTTAAGTCTGTCAAAACTATAAAAGACATCACCGACGCGCGACGTGTGTAATAAATACGTCAAAATGTTAACGTAAAAACCATTCTGGGAAATTAACGTTTATTTTATGTTCTGCATAAATTAAGTAGGACTTACTTCCGAGGGACATGTGGGGTATGGAACGGGGTATTTTATCAATGCTTAGTTAATGTACCGATAGGAGTATGCAGAACAGGGTGTAAAGTTCTTCATCTCCTTTAGAAAAGGGAGGATCCTCCGACCAGATGGGTGTTGTATCTCGTGGGATTCTATACTGCTCGAGCCCGACAGTTTGTTGTCGAGTTTTTCTATGTATTCTTAAGGGGATTACAGGTGCTAAACGCGAGTTCTATAATGCAAAAAAGCATAATTATGATTCACAGCAATAAACAAAACCAGAAAAATATATGATATTCTTCAGGCTAAATGCTAGTATGATAGTTTTTTTTTAATATAATAAAACTAATTTTACTTGATAAAAAAATCAAGAACTTATCTCTAAAAATTTCTTTTAACGAGTAAAAACTATACTAAAATAATAATGCGATCATTCTGATCTTTTGGCAAATAACTCTACAAGCAACATATTAGCATGATAGTGGTGTCGATTCTATTGTGCACAAACTAAACTTAATTTAATCTATTGCTATCTTTTACTAAAAAGCAGTGCGAGAAAAGGACGGCAATGGTGCCGATTCCCTTGTTCACAAACTAAACTAAATTTAAGTTGAATGCATCTTTTTCTTTCTATTTCATTATGAAAAGGACAGAAGATAAAATTAGTTTAATCCTGTCAAATTAGTCAGCACCTGACGTAATTTGATGTAATTTTAGTAGTCAACTTTTTAATCGCGTCTAAAAGTTGTATGGCGCTGATTAATTTGACAGAACGTAACTAAAATTTATCTTCTGTCCTTTTCTTAATGAAATAGAAAGAAAAAGATGCACTGAACTTAAATTTGGTTTAGTTTGTAAACAAGGGAATCGGCACCAATAGCTATGAACTAAGTTAGAGATGTATAACTAGTTTATGCCTTGCGCTTCACCGTGTTTTTAGTCGGCTTGTTTTTACGTGCACCCATCATTTCTATGGAAATATTAGTTCCGATTAAATTTGACAGCTCTAAATTACGTCCGTCTCTTTCTCGTTTTATTAGAGAGAAAAAGACAGCAATAGCCTAAATTGAGTTTAGTTTGTGCACAACAGAATCGCCACCAGTGTTTTATTTTTAAGTCCAATCAATAGATTTTTTGTAAATAAATCGCAAAAAACCACTCATTTCGCACTATTCGGCAGTAACTGACGTAACAACCACTTTGTAGTGCAAGCTGATTAGAACTTTATTCTAACACAATTTCAAACGAAGTTTGTACCACCACAAATAGAGTTGCTAATTTAGCTCCTGCCATGTAGTCGCCTTAAGTCGCGGATAACTTTAACTGCGCGATTTAAATTTCGAAGTACCTACTTAAGTTCTTCATTTTGTTTCATAGATGGCGCTGTAGTACTTTTTGTAGTGCCACATGAATTTTATTTTGTTTAGACTGCGTATTTATGTTTTCTGTAATCTTTTAGTAACGTTTTTAGAGATTTTAGAATTTTTAAGTAGGTAATACCGCGCTCAGTGACGGTCGACCACTTTCATCCTTATTACTAAGGGCATAGGGTGAAAAGCGGTCGACCATCAGTGTACCCGGTACTTCGGTAGTACCTACTGGAGCCCCCTACGGTCATATAAGAAGGGTCCAGGAAAGACGTATTTCGGTATAAATTTACATTAAAGCAATTAATAAGTTTAGCATAAACTTAAATCTGCAGAACAAAGTCAGGATAAGTTTCCCTGTCAAAACTTTTACCAAAAAAGAATCATTACTTGCACTTTCAGTGGCACTTTTTCACGTAATTCACGCTGAACGAATTCCTAAGTTACACAAAAAGCAATCTTCTGAAAATAGCGTATCAACAACTTTTTCGTCGAAGTAAGCGAATACTATTTCCCCGACAATAAGCGAGCTCGAGCGAAGACAGCCGAAACGAAAGAATTGTGTTTAGTGAATTGTGCGATAAAGGACTGAACGTTACTTAGTAGTTTTCCTTATTGTACTGTATACAAACGTAGTACGAATTTACACCGTTTTTATGGTTCCGTACCCGAAGGGTAACCATCGAGGACCTATTACCAAACCTCAGCTGTCCGTGCGTCCGTCTGTCTGTCAGCGGGGTATTAAGTTAAGGTTAAGGTTTAGTGACAACAGAAATACACATTATATTTCTGTTGCCACTAAAACAACAAAAATATAAATAAAGGGGGCCGTACTACGATGGTACGGAACCCTTCATGCACGGGTCCGACTCGCATTTGGTCGATGTTATTTTTGACTATAGGTATGCAACAAAGTCCAAAGAACAAAGTCCGTGATATGTCAGCGATTCAGCAACGCAGGTGTTACTTGGTTTACGTTGCAATCTATTGCAACAGACTGCAGCAGTCAGCAATGTTGACCTGGTATACCTACCTATGTAGTTAGCTGTACGTACCTTATTATTTTTAACCAACTTCCAAGAAACCTGAAGAGAGTTCATAATTAAACGATTATTGTATTTGGTTTTTTCAACTGGTAATGCAACTTTGTGCGCGAGTTTTTATATATACAAATTATTCATGGTAACTATTTGCAACAGCATAATTTCACAAAAACAAACAACAGAATCTGCACTTTTTTCTTGTCAGTTGTCACGTAATCAGATAAGTAACGTTAATTCAAGATCCAACAAACCAACCTACATTCGAGCTATTCGTAGAAACATACTATAAATGACTGCTAATGGAGCTCCTATTTCGGTAACCAGAACATTTAGGAACGTGTTAAGTAGTTATATTAATTGTTGTAAGTACCTATATTTGTTTTAAAAATAATTATTTATTTACATACCTACCTATTTGGTAGTTCGGTAAATAGTGATTAGTGATAATATGTTATGACTGTGACGTCAAATAAATTTAGGTACCTACTGAAATAATAACTTAATGGTATCCTTGTATGGTATCCTTGTATGGCTATAATTTAGTAATTTACCCATAGAATGAGTGACGGTTTTCACGAGGAAAATGTAAAACGAAAACAAGAAAATAATCAATCAATAATGCATGTTTTCGAAAACTATCACATACAACCTGTTTTTTTTTTGATATCCCATAAACTCTAGGGTTATATTCAGTAGGTAAAAATAATACTATAACTCCTGGTGGTGGTCCAAAAATGAATAGTTTCGGAGATATCATCAATCATAATTATACAATATGTATCTAAGTTTCATTGATAAATACGAGTAATTCATTTTAATTCAAACCAATCATTCATATTTAAAGCTAAGAAAATGTGAAGTTGTCATATTTCACGTAAGGGTGTTTTAAATAATCGTGACTTTGTCGAATTATTTTGTGTAAATAATGAAAAAAAAAAAGGATTATTGAAACACAATTCATAAGCTAGTTGATTCTTTGATATGGTCTCAATCATACCTTATAGTTATGGGATATATATATATATAAAAAACAGGTTGTAGAAGTGAATAAATTCGATTAAATGATTAAAACATTTGTTTTATTTTAACAATAATTTAATACATTTATTCGTGTGAAGATAGCCCCAATTCAGATTACAGAACAAGGTCCCAAAGGAAAGACGCTAGATTTGCTTTTTAACCGCCTTTCTTCAAATAAGAAGGAGGTTCTCAATTCGGTTGTATTTTTAGTAGTACTACTAACCTTACTAAATTATAATTAGACTTCATCGGTTTCTACTGTTAACGATTCTACGCCTACAGACTTTATTGATTTCAAGCAACATTGACAAGTTTCTATTTAATAACAAACAATAAGCTAGCAATACAAATATAACATAATAACATAGGATAGGCAGAGGTGTGCCTAATAGTACACCTACATTTCGCCAGTTATGTTCAAGTCCCGTATAATAGGGGGCGCGGCTATTGTCATCAATCGGGCGCAAAGCCAGACTCCGTGGCTACTACTGAGAAAATCAATTCAATTGAAAAACCCAATAACACTTTACCTGACCTGGGAATCGTACCCGGGGCCTCATGTTCAGCGGTCTTGCTTGCGACTACTAGATCAACGAGGCGAACAATTCAAATATCTACTTAGGGGGACTACAGGAGCTAAACGCGAGTTTTATAATGCAAAAAAGCATATGATTCATTGCAATAAACAAAACCAGAAAAATATAGTATACTAGCTGTTGCCCGCGGCTTCGCCCGCGTAAAGTTCGGTAACCATCCCACTGGATCATATTAAAGGGATAAATAGTGTCCTACATGTTAATCCAGGTTATGAAGTATCTATGTGCCAAATTTCATAAACATCACAATCACCATCACTATCACAACCACCATCATTATCACAATCACCATCACTATCACAATCACCATCACCATCACAATCACAATCACCATCATCATTATCATCGTAATCACAACCATTATCATCGTAATCACAATTATTATCATCACAATCTCCATCCTCGGTATCACTATCACAATCACAATCACCATCACTATCAAAGTCATAATCACCATCAATATCACAGTCACAATCACTATCACCATCACAATAACCATCACCATCGCCATAACCAACACAATCACCGTCACAATCACAATCACAATCACTATCACAATCACCATCATCGTGATCACAATCATCATCATCGTAATCACAATCATTATCATCGTAATCACAATCATCATCATCATTATCACAAACACCATCACTGTCACAATCACTATCACAATCACCATCACTATCACAGTCACAATCACTATAACCATCACCATCGGTATCACCATCACAATCACCGTCACTATCACAATCACCATCACCATTGGTATCACCATCAACATCGGTATCACCATCATCGTTATCACAATTATCATTATCGTTATCACAATGATCATCATCATCACGATCACCATCACTGTCACAATCACAATCACTATCACCATTACAATAACCATCACCATCGCTGTCACCATCACAATCACCGTCACTATGACTATCACAATCACCTTCACCATCACTATCACTATCACCGTCATTATCACCATCACTGTTATCACAATCATCATCATCAGTATCACAATCATCATCATCGTTATCACAATCATTATCATAATTATCACAATCATCATCATCGTAATCACAATCATTTTCATCGTAATCACAATCATCATCATCGTAATCACAATCATTATCATCGTTATCACAATCATCATCATTATCACAATCACCATTATCGTTATCACAATCATCACAATAAATCAACAATAACTCTGTATAGAAGTCGAATCCGCCATCTTGTGGATTTCAAAATAAATACCATTTTCGTAATCTGCACCCCTGGTAATCTCAGTATCGACATTTCAACCCCATCGCACCCCAACAGGGAATGAAGGCATTTCAGGTCCGCCACATCAAATCTTAAAATCATTGTTTTTGTAATACACCCGACCCGATACACCATACAAACAATAGCGATGTTGATTTATAGACTTTGTCACCCCATTTCCCCCTCTTAGGGGTTGAATTCTGAAAAAACCTGAAACTCATGTCTACTCATCTATCAATAGGAGTACTCCTGTGAAGTTTTTAATAAAATAGTCTAATTAATCTTGTTTCCCCATACAAACTTTAGAGCCCCGTTTCACCCCCTTAGGGGGTGACTTTTGAAAAACCCTTTCTTAGTGTACCCCTAGACCACTTCAGGAACATATGTGCTAAATTTTGGATCTCTAGACTCAGCGGTTTAAGCTGTGCATTGATTTTTAGACTTTGTCACCCCATTTCCCCCTCTTAGAGGTTGAATTCTGAAAATCCCTGAAACCCGTTTCTATTCATTTATCAAAAGGAGCACTACTGTGAAGTTTCGAATAAAATAGTCTAACTAATCTTGTTTCCCCATACAAACTTTGGAGCCCCGTTTAACCCCCTTATGGGGTGAATTTTGAAAAATCCTTTCTTAGTGCACCCCTAGACCACATAAGGCACCTACTTGCCAAATTTGGAATCTGTAGACCCAGCGGTTTGGGCTGTGCGTTGATAGATGAGTCAGTCAGTCAGTCAGTCAGTTTCTTATTTTATGTTTAGATTCTTCAGGATATATGCTAGTATGGTAGTGTTTTGAAAACATAATACAACAAATTTTACTCGATAAAAAAAAACACAAACTTATCTCTAAAAAATTCTTTTAACGAGTAAAAACCATAATAAAATACATGCGAACATTCTGATGTTTTGGCAAATAATTTTACAAGCAACATATTAGCATGATAGTGTTTTATTTTTTTAGTCCAATCAATAGATTTTTTGTAAATCGCAAAAAACCACTCATTTCGCACTATTCGTCCCGCAGTGACGTACCCACCACCACCACCACCGCCACCAAACCACTTTGTAGTGCAAGCTGATTAGAACTTTATTCTGACATTTCAAACGAAGTTTGAACCACCACAAATAGAGTTGCTAATTTAGCTCCTGTAGTCGCCTTAAATATTTATAATTTATATTCAAAACACTGTCAGATATTCTAGTAACAAAGCTACACAATAGTACAAAGCGACTGACACCTTTGATACAAATTTCAAGAACACTGGACTTAACCAAGGAGAAATTATAATGAATACACATTTATCCGTAGCATTAAGTTTCCTATCCATTTCGCTGGGTACTCCATCCTTCCTTCCTCCGTTTTGTTTCGCAGCGGATGAACGTTAGGACAGAATTTCATCTATATGGAAATAACAATACATTTAATGTGGAAGGATATGAGTCCATTCATATCCATATTTGGCATGATATCAAGTGTGTATTACAGACGAACAATGCTCGAGTCGTGTCCAGAACTCCAGACGGCATGTTTCATGGGCCAATAAATGCCTGAGCTTTTATTGTTTCGAATATGTATAGCCAGAGAAAAGTTTTATTTATTCTTTGTATCACTATTTTTTATCGATAATTCCGCGCCCTGATGAAGTGTGTTAGGACCAAGAATGCAAGGGAATGATTGATTATAGAATTTATATTTAGGTGAATGCTCCAACCAGCCCGCGAAATTCAAATTTTCTTACGGGTTTTGCAATTTGCAGGCCAGTGCTAGGTTTTATTAATAATATTAATATTTCATGAAAAAGTCATTCAATCGAGTTACATGAACTTGGAGGGTTGTATTGATGATTTTGATGATTATAATTCTGTAACTATATATATACGTGTTACAGCCGCGAATAATATTTTAATTAACATACAACCTAGCACTGGCCTGCAAATTGCAAAGAACGTAAGAAAATTTAAATTTCGCGGGCTACCCTGGAGCATCAGCCAGGATTAAACATTCTGGACATTGGGCTAATCGAAATCATTTTAGCAAACCCTACCTACATCAACGATTGCAAAGAGGTTGTGTGGCTTCCTGAAGCTGCCTACTCAATGATTCTCCTTCTAATACATAGTAATTTAATATTCCACATAGGTAAATAGCTAATACGGTACGGTTACGGTTTGCATATCCGTATGGATAAAACCCCCTTATTGTTAACAAAAGATAAAAAAAACTCCGCGCCATAACCAACCAATCAGTCGCACGAATACGTGTCTTCGCGTTCATATTTCACAAATTTGTTCGAAAATACCGAAAGACGTCTTTCTGTCGGTTTGCGGAACACATAATATACGCGGTAATCGCTTTGGTTAGGGGACGCGACCTAATGCCTATCACAATCTAGAACGTCTGACCGAAAGCCTTTCTCAAAAATGATGTCTTATATCAGTGGGTCAGTAACCTAGACTGGCTTGATTTGTTTCTAGAAGTCGTCCTAAATACATTATTCATTATTGGCTCTTAATTCGTTAGTAGACTTATGTAAGGCATTTTAAAATACACAACTTGAGAAAACAGTTTGTAGAGAGTGAAAAATTGTGTCCTACATCCCACCGCACATTGGATTTAGAAATATAATATAGCTGTGTACCGTGGCTTCTCCAGCCGTCTCTCTTTACTCAGCTCCTAAGGCTCGTAGCGTGATGTTAAATAGCCATAATCTTTCATCAAATAGGTATAATTAGGCTATTAAATTACGCAAAAAGATACGAGTAATTCAAGTTTTGGTAGAGCCAGAGACAAACGGGTTCAAACAAAAAAAAAAATTGCCTCTGATTTATTGTATTTTGTATGGGACAGTTTTATTGCTACAGAAGCAAGAAACTAATTAAATCTCAGAGTGCAATTCACTTCGTATCCTTTTCCAATAGCACAACACTTACGTCATAAAATACCACTGGTATCGCTATCTATGCCAGTCCCGTCCGATTGTAAGTGAGATCCTAATTAGAGGCTCGTTGGATAGCCGCCATGTTGCTGAGCCAAGATTTTGCCGCTATCATGAAAGGAAGTCTTTACCCTGACACGAAATAAAGAAACTCGCTATTCAAAGAATTTTTCGCAGCAATTTGTAAAGAGAAATTAATAAAGTTTCAGCTACGAGACGTGATCATGTTGCGTGTTAATTAATTAGGTATGAAATTTTGTATTACTATGTACCTAGTTAAATCGTGTAGTGATTTCTGTATTATTGATACTTTGTTCGTCAAACCTGTTACAATATTACCTACTTGTAAGTAATGGTTGTTTGTTTTAAAATGTCTTTTAACAATTTCCAATAAAAGACCATGGCCTTTGTAGTTAATGATTATTTTATTTAACACTAGTAAAGATTTCTAATTAACCTATAATTTAATTATAAGTACTGGTTCCAATTTGTTACGACTTGGTTATCTTGTCCGCCAAGATATCAAACGCCTTTTCAGTTTTTAGTCCAGGTGGCCTACCATGACGTCTTTACAGCCTGCTTTGTAAACCTACTTTTTATCTGGTGGCCTACCATGACGTCTTAAAGCAGGATCGTTTTAATCTTGTTCCAGTGTGGGTAAGAGACGAAGCCATAGAGGACGTCTAGCGCCATCACTTTCCCACACTGGAACAAGATTTAAACGATCCTGCTTTAAGACGTCATGGTAGGCCACCAGATAAAAAGTAGGTTTACAAAGCAGGCTGTAAAGAACATAATGACACTTCTTTTGCTTATGACCCAAGCTTGAGGTCGTGCGAAAATGTAAAATCATCAGTACGTAGGTATAATATCGGCCGCAAACTTCGTGACAATTCCACTACTAATGCTCTTGGAATTTTTACCTTGTTCTAGAAAACTTTTAAAGCTATTTTTATTAAATGCCGTCATTATTCAAATCGAGACTTCAAATAAAACTTTCCAGTGCTCATAATTATTTCAATACATGTGCGAATTTTCCACTGTTAAACTTTCATCAACACGTCGAGTTAATGGTAGTTTACATTCAAAGGATCGATTATTCAGGGTCTAGTACCGATGGCAATCGAAAGGTTTCGAGTGAAAACTCCTTATGGAGACGACTATCACGTACTGATCAATATTGAGGCCGCGATCACCGAGCTGGTATTTGAATACAAACGTTCCTTTACGGATGTGAGGATTCCGGAGTGACAGACCTCTCAAAAGAACTCACAAAATTGGATTGAATTGTTGATCAAGTTGGAAATTGGTTTATTTATTTATTTTAGTGGGGCTTGCGATGTTGCGTTGTGTATTTACTTTGGACTTGTGGTTTAATGTGGTATGTAGTAAGCTCTCAGATGTTCTACAGCTTACTTTCACATTGTTTCTGAGAAAAACTGTTCGCAAATATTAATAGATTCAACGGTGCTTTATAATCTATATAATTTTTCTCAGAATCAGAAATACACAGATAAGACGACATGGATATTTATATTGCATACAAAGATAACATTCCGATAGAAATAAGAAATAAATCTCTACTTAGGCCATACAATATTATCTATGACAACAGAAAACGAATGTGTTTGCACTGCACTATGGAGGGCGGTGTGTTATCGATATTATTGATAAGCCTGATATCATTTGACCCATATTTTTTACAAGGGCACACCATGATTTAGATAAATTGTAAAAAGGTTAGGGTAAGTACAATAAATATGAAATGGGTTATCTATACGGCACATTCGTTTTCAGCAAACAGGTAAATCGCTTTAATGTAAATATTGACACGTTATTTTAAATAGGCAAACAGGGGAGAAAGGTAATGTCCCCGTAATGTACTATCGATGTCACTAATGGTCTGCCTCTTTTCTCTCATCCTTATGCCCTTATTAATAAGGTTGAAAACCTTTAGTGAACTCGGTAGTACAATAGATTTCAGTCGATGTACTGAATACAGCAGTGGCGAAGGTTCCATACAACTCGATTCCTACCGGATTCCCTTTAAAAAATGGCACAGTCAGTATTCTATAGGCAAATATAATCACATTAGAGATATGTCCTCTGGCTTACCTCTTACAAAAATTGACCCTTCGCTTCTGGAATACAGTAAGTAGATCTGTATTTGTGCTGACAGTAGGCTCGCTGCCTACAACATGGGCCTTAAAATGAAACAACTAGCGAACGGGTACATTTCTGCCTAGCCCTTCGAAGATTACAAGCGTGATGATGTAATATATGTCTTGTAAGAATCTATTCGTAAACACGCGTAAAGGTGAAAAGGTGATCAACACGAACAGGATCATAACGAGTTTTACTATCAGTCTTTCTAAGAATCTAAGTTATTTGTTGTGACAGACGTAACAGGTGGATATTACAAAGAAAAGATTTTTTATTAGAAAGAATTTATAGCTGATGTTCTTGGTTGATATTTTAAATAACTTCAAAGAAAGTATGCACTTTTCAAGAATGCGAAAAAAATAATGTAGGTACCTACATAGATACCTAAATGAAACAAAAAGTTTCAGACAATAGCCAAGACTGAATCAACAATAGCAAAAAAAAATCTGATTAAAACATCGTTCATAATTTCAACTTAATACTCTCGTAATTACGGTTCTAATGATTGTTTTATTATGAGTCAGTTGAAGGTCAAGGTGCGTCATTCCGACGTGTTGGAGATCGCTAAGATTAGCAGTGACGCATTAGAGGATAGGCCCGGTCACTACCCTCAATGGAAATAGCGTATTCTTACCTTCTAACTTATACAGCTGCTATGCGGTAAAAGGACGGGTCTGACAAAAACGTCGGGCTTTCGAAGGGATAAGGAAATGTACAAGAGTTTGTTTGGATGTTGAAATCTTATGGCACGATTTTCCTTAACGTTTTTGCAACGAAAGTGAGCATTTGAGGAGCTGTTTAGAAAGATTATAGGTATATTTTCCTTAAATATTTCCTCTAAAAACGTTTTCAGTGAGTTTCTCATATTTTTTTCCAAGCCAAAATTGATGTAATAAATCTAGCAAGACTTGCCAATAAAAAAGATACACACTCATAAAATGCCACCCTTAAGAATTTCAACAAAGCCATAATCGTTCCAATATTTAAGAGGTTCCTTCCCAACTCTATAAACGAGAAGCGCGTAGGTATATTTTTCAATGGCAACCCCGACATATGGACTATTTTACGTTGGCGCAGTCAGCTGCACTCTTTGAACCGAACCGGCTTTATAGGCTTTCACGCGACGGAACAGGGCCTTTCTTACTCCTACATTGCGAGGGCAATTCTATTGAGTGTCGGGACGCTCATTGTGGCTTTACTTCAATGAACTGCACTCTGCCAGTCAATAAAGTTGGAGCAAGCTCGAAAACATACGGCCTCACCACTTACAAAATTTGTTATATCGGGCCTCACTATGAATAGGTACAACTTCCTATTTTTTGTGTTTCAACTTCGCACATGTTTTACTAAAATAAAACTTTACCAACAAAGTTAACCTAAGATCCACGTTGGACTGGTAATAAACCACGTTCTACATTTAAACTCAAATTGACTCGAGGAAGGGAAACCATTTAACTTGTTTTTTTTTTCCTTTATGACGTGCAGAAACCCCGTTTTTGTCGATCCCAGGATCTTAGTTGCTTTTTGCGTTTTGCACAATTCGCTGTTACATCACGTACACACGTAGTCGCGAAAGCTCCCCCGGCTGCCGGCTCCACGAATAGTCTTTTGTTATTATTTAATGTTTCACGTTGTTCTGGGCTCTCTTTGTTGGTTGCGTAAATTCTAATTAGTCGTTGTTGTTGACATCATAAAGAAAAGCATCACGACTGGGCCAAATTTAATTACAAGTTTGTTTGTCGGGCGTACGGACGACTCGGACATGGGACGAGAATTAACGGTGTTTAATTTCCGTTTGGAGGTACTGAATGAACAAATACAAACAAAACGACTCAAAGTTAAGTAATACTATGTATTTTGTTGGGTCATTAACGTAAACCAAGTTATTTACTTGAATACTAACGAAGAGTGCCAACACAGATGATTCTCGGAGTGTAAGTGGCTGCAAATACTTATGAATATTCAACACACGCTAAGTCGCTTACTATGTGAAGTTTTTGTTTAGAAAATAATTCTTTGACTCCCGAGGAATATCATTTGGAACAGAAACATGAAATATTCACAAGGTTCTTTGTCTCAAAAATTGTGAAACTTGACGGTAAACTTGGAGATTTACAAAATAAAGGAGTAAAGTGTTCGTAATGAAATGAAATTTGTTTGACACCAGCGTGGCAGCTTTCAGCTCTGTTGAATAGTTAAATAATACAAACGCTTTAAGCGAGCCCATGTAAGTACGACAAAAGTTGTACAACGAGAGCCTAATATTTACAATTTCGTTAAAAGCGTTGTGCGTTGTGGGAATCTTCTAACTTATTTTCACATTTGATATTCTATCTTTTATGAAAGATCTTAATTTGTTTTATGAGCGTTTATGACTCTACTTGGAGATTTTTCTTTCTGCATTACTTAACATTCTTGTTATCTAATATCATTCATTATTGTGGTAGCTTTGAATACCGCTTTTGGAGGAGACAGATAAAACTAATATTGCTATCTTATCTGTTGTTACAATGTATTTCAGCGTTATCTAGCTTATTGTATGTAGGTTAATATACATAAACTAGGTTGTTTACTGTTGGCTGAACTAATTTTGGACATAAGCTTGCGATTCGTAATTGAGCTTAGCTCTATTTGGCTAGTCGATCCTAGCTTAACTGAGTTTAGGTTGAGGTTACTAACTTAGTCCGGGGGTTAACTAGGCCGACCAAGGCACGCTTAGATACTATCAAATATCTGTGGAATAACAGATTCGAGTGAATTAACGAAATCTGGTCCGAGGAGTAATTCATCAACTCATCCCACATGCCCACGGCCCATTTGGGACGAGTTGATGAAAATCAAAATAAATAATAATTTCATTCCGCAACTTGTCCCACGTTTCTTTTTGTGTGGAACTTTAAACTACTACTACAGTTAGATAAACAAGATTATAACAATATTTTTTTAAGAATCTATGCTTCAAACAAATCGATAAGTTACCTTAGAAAAAGTACTAGGCTAACATAAATTAAAGAAGGTAATTCCATCTTCTTCTACGAAATTTTTTGGTTTTTCCATCATGGGTATCAGAACATTTAAAATCTTATGGAAAAAAAAGTTTGTTTGATAAAAAGGTTCAGTTCATCTTTGTTCTTGTTTTTGTGGCCAGTCTAGCTAAGCTACAAGCAGTGTTAAGAGGCCGCATACAAGCGTAATACCTAAATAATTTGTATATCAAACATATTCTTTTCTTTTCTTTTGAATGGACGCTGATTTAAACAAGAGTTATGAGAAAATTAAGTTTTCTATAGAAATTTTAAATTCCCCATATCTCGTCTTTATATCATTTTCCTTCAAAATATATATTTGAGAACATACCTAGATATTCTGTGATCTAATCGAAATAAATACACACTACCTTAAGAATAAATGTTTAATTTACAAATTATTTTGGTATAACGTTTGTATGCGGCCTCTTAACACTGCTTGTAGCTTAGCTAGACTGGCCACAAAAACAAGAACAAAGATGAACTGAACCTTTTTAACAAACAAACTTTTTTTTCCTTAAGATTTTAAATGTTCTGATACCCATGATGGAAAAACCAAAAATTTTCGTAGCCGCCGCCGCCGGCCCCACAAAACCTTAAAGTACCTAATCGTGTCACGCTCACGGTATAATGCAATACCAGCACCACTGATAGCTGATAGCATCGATAATAGAAGGTCAAAAGAAGTTGATATTTTAGAAAACGGTTCATTAATTAAATGTTTAAATGTTTTATTTTGTAGATTGAATACAGCCGCTCCTTTTTTATAAAATCTGTTTTTGTAACATTCTTAGATTTAGATTCGACTATTTTCTTTCTATGTATAAAGGAGATGGATAGACAGTATAAATACGATTCATAGACGTGTAGGCTCACCTTTAAATTGCAACCGCTTTCCACACAGGTGAACTTTCCCGACATTTCATTTCCCATAATTTCACGTTTTCCACTAATTATTATTACAACTATTATGTCTAATAATCTTTCATACTATGTAATGAAATGATGTTCGATTGTAAGCGCAAAGCGCGCACAGCTGAACCGGCTAGGCTACTTTTTGGATCAGGTTTATTTTATGGATAGAAAAATTTAGAAAAAATCATTGCCGCAACCCAAAGTGGCTTTAATAGTACATTATGGTACAAGTGTGTAATGTTGGTGATTACCGCTGAGGCGCGATTGAGACCTGAGCCGTCAGGCGAGGGTCTTAAGAGAGCCGAGGACGGTAATCATCAATACACACGTGTGTCATACGACGTTTTTCAACACACTTGTGAATAAAATAATACAAAAAAATCATTTTATTTAATAGATAATAGATATTTGTCCTTGGAATTTTCAGGTAGTAAACTTTCCATAACGTTAAAGGCTTCACATCTTATAACGGGCGGTGTACAACATAAATAATTTTCTTCATAACTAGTACTTGTAGAATTTTTTTATTCATAAATAAATATAATTTCAACAGTGAAAACGAGTAATGAAAAGTTTTTCGCAATGGCGGGATAATTTAATCAGTTTTCCTATGCGCGCGCATCTAACAATGGCGATCGGCCATAGACTAAAATAATGAAGTTTGTTTTTTTGGCTTTTCGCGGATAGCGAATCCACGTACAAAATGTGGAATTCAAAGTTTTCTTTATTACAGAGAAAACAAAAGTTACATTTCAGTGAAATGAGCAAGCAATAGGTACCTACATTGATTTATTTGTATTAAGAACACGATTTTTTTTGTATAGAAACTTTTGTAGGATCAAAGCAAAGAGCACATCAACCAAAAAAAAAAACCCTATAACTCACTTGTGAATAATAGTAATGAAAAAGTCACAGTTCGATTATAGGTGTCATTATGTGCCTAATTGCGGTGAAATTAGAGCCATTTTATGAGCAAGTGTGTTGAAAAAACTAAAATACAGAACATCTTAAATCAAAAATAGATAGAAGACCATGAAGGGATCGATATAGGAACCTTAACATTAAATTGTCTGTTGTACAGACGTCAGCACATCAAACTACCCGAAACTGTATTTTTTTCACAATCAACCTTGACCTAATGCTTTAGCGTAAAAGTTGAAAATCTATTTAAGAAATTTGAGAAATTTAAGAAATTTGTAGTAACTTGATGTGCTGGCGTATGTTGTACAGTGTATCCTTCTTTCTTAGTCGAGACACGCTTGTCAGAGTGGTCGTAGTTGACTTCCCCGAGGATTGCTCTTTCAGCGATGTGCTTCCATTTCTGCCGGTTGGACAAGTTGCGAGTACACTGGACCATGGTGGATACAGTAGCTTTCTTGATCAGGTCAGCCCAGCGAGATGGTGATCGGCCGCGTGATCTCTTGCCCTCTACCTGGCCCTGAACCACCAGTCTCTCCATGGAATTTTTTCTACTAGTGATGTGACCAAAGAACTTTAATATTCGTAGTTGCACAGTAGACGAAAGCCGGTCCTTAATATGAAGCTCCTTGAGGATGGAAACATTGGTGCGAAACGCTGTCCACGGGATCTTTAGGAGGCATCTCTGGCACCACATCTCCAAAGCGTCGATTTTACGGCGATCCTGCATTTGCAGAGACCAAGTTGCGGCACCATAGAGAAACATCGGAAAGGAAGGAATTTTGAACAATCTGGCCATAGTCTTTTTGGTAATCCTCCTGCCCTGCAAATCTTTCCCAGCCGTTCCACTGCCGACCTGGTGATGGAGCGTCAGCGTATCTAAGGTTATTTATCACGCGACCCCCAACTGATATAGCTTTGTCCCATTCCTCCAATACAATGCGTATGATGTATTCTGTATAGTTGTTGAATAGCAACGGCGATAAGATGCATCCTTGTCGCAAACCGGCCTCGGTCTTTAAGTGCCCAGAAATGGGTATCGTCCACTCGTACCACTGCAGTACCGTCTTCATATAGTCGCCTCAAAAGAACAATTAGGTGAGGCGGCACACCCATTTCTGCGAGTATCTTCCAGAGGTGTGTCTAAATGACAGTGTCAAATGCTTTTCGGAAGTCCACAAAGCAGATGTAGATGGTTGTATTGAACTCTCTGGCCTTTTCAATTATCTGACGCAGTATATGGATTTGTTCGCCAGTGCCTCTACACATACACATTGTATACTTAGTTATAAACTATACACGGTATTCCCACATCGTTCTTTAACCGCGATGAACTAAGTAATATTCAGCATTATGAACTCACATTCACAACGCGGAACAAATGAGGTATGAATAAATAGAGTCTAAAGTTCAGTGCACTTTGCGCTGCATCCAACAACTACAGGTAACAAATGTAACAGATAACCGCTTATTGATTTATCGCAGGAAATTAGTTTAGAGTCTAGAGTTCCAGACAGTAATCCTATAAAATGGAATCAAGCTAGAGTTTGAACATCGTTAGCAGAGCTTGGTTTATGACTTTGAATCTGGGTCTTGTATAATTCTGTGTACCTAGTAGGTACCTATCCAAGTCATTCCGGATCATGTTGATGTGCATATTGTATGATTATCACTTGCTTCGGTGAAGAAAAACATCGCGAGGAAACCAAACCAGCATGCGTGAGATGAGATATATTTCTCGACGGCATGTAAAGCCAAGTCAGAGAGTCAGTCAGTCTGATACTTATAGGTTAGGCAATAAACACACGAAAAATAAAACTTTGCAAGTATGGAAAAGTTTCATAGGAAATGGATGATTGACTTTCGGAAATTCTTAGTCATTAGTCGTTTATTCATGAACAATAAATTGTATCTGAAATTACATGGGGAAAATTAAATTACATAAACAAAAACAAAACACACGCGCTAAAATATTACAACAATGCATAAGTACAACAATTAAATACAACATAGGAATAGGAATTTCGTTACTAATTAGGGATATGCAATAATATGCATTTTATAATCAGTACTGTCTGGTAAAACCACAAAAAGTTTCGATATTAGTGTAACAAATGTGAATAATAAATTGGAGGCATTGTGACTTGGACTTGGTGAAGGTTGCTACTTGCGGGAATCCGCTGAATGCGAGTCGCACGGGTCCGGTCAATGTGGGGATACTAGGAGGAGGCCTATGTCCAGCAGTGGACGTCTTTCGGCTGAAACATGGCTGAAATGATGATGATTGTAGACTTCATTTTTCTCACTAATAAAGTAAAATGCCAAGGTTATTGAAGGAAGGTAATTATACGTTTTATTTAGATTTCTTAATAAACTGAGTTTTTCACGGATCTAAAATAATACATAAGGTTGAAAGTGCAGTATTCTTCCTAGTCAGGAATTTATTTTTGTTCGCAGTGGTTGGGTATGATACGATACAACTTTAATAAAATGCAAATACTGAATCGATTTGATTTTGAAGGCTTAGCATACATTCTCAACTTTCTTTCTTCTGAATTTATGAGATAAGAAATAGGTACCTAGCGAATAAAATGTTAGCATTAGGCATTAGAACAGTGACAAAAAAAGAAGATTCGATACCTGCTTGTATTTTGTTAGCAATTTATTTAAAAGTTCATTAACCAGTTACATATGTCACTAGGATAAAAAAAAAAAATCTGACATAAAAAAACTAAACTTATACAAACAGCACCATTTAAATACATAATACAAACTAGTTTTTAAGCAAACACTTTTACAACACCTGTTCACACATAGGAATACATAATTTCTTTTTTATTCTTCATTTCCAAATCGAGCTATCCTCATCATCATGATCATTGGAACTCTTTCATCTTTGTACCATAGGTACTTCCCTGACTTGTGCGAGTCTCCTCCAGCCCACTTAGCATGCACGCCGTAGAAACGAAAGAGCAGTGTAAGTACGTAGGAATCGATCGACTTTATATAAAAACTCATTTTGCCGAGAATAACTGTCAGATTTATCGAATCGATTCTTACGTACTTGCTTTTGTTCATCTGTCATTTTGTCGATTCAATGACAGATGAACAAAAGATTTGTCGATTCTCTTTTGTTTCTACGGCGTTCATGCTAAGCGGGCTGGTCTTCCTAGCGATCTCCTATAGATCTTTATCATCATCTGCTTAGCCTTTTTCCTAACTATGTTGACGTCTTCTAGTCTAACCAGATGTAGCTGAATACCAGTATTTTGCTTATAGCGACTGTCTATTTGTAGATACATATTTATGTTGCTTTATGATTTTGTTTTTTTTTTTTTTTTTATAAAACTCGTACAGGAAGAACAGGCGAGACGACAAAAGAAATCTAATTAGTCCGTCAGTTAGATTATCTAAAAATATTTGATCTGAAAACTGCCGTGCGTTTCCGTTGCTAATTATTAGGAAGGAACCTAAATGTTTGAGGTAATAAAGACCTAATTTTATTAGATAAGTAGGTACTTGCAATATTTCAAGCACTGTCAATAATCAACTTGTATGAATCAATTAGAACGAGAAGAGCTCATTAACAATTGAACAATGAGTACGCTTTCAAGAAAATCATCAAAGTACATACGCATGATTGTAACTGTTCCGTGCTTTCTATCTTGATAGGAAATGTTTAACTAATATAATAGGCATGACGACAGTATCAAAAAATTACAAATCTATTTAGTCCGTCAGTTAGAGTATTGGAAAATAATGGACACATATTTTTTGTTTTTGTAAATTAATGAATATTGACAAAGATAAAACGCATCAAAACTCGGGAGCTGGGGCTCGTGACGTCAGAACTAGCTAAAAATTATACCTAGGCGTGACGTATAGAGCATTTTAAAAGCGTCATATCTTCGTCGATTTTGGTTTACGTAACAAAAGAAAAAATAAGTGTTCAATATTTTTTGGAAATCTGTCTGAGGGACTAATTAGATTTTTTTTGTCGTCTCGCCTATTGTTGATGGTATGGCCATCAACAATTGACCTCGCCCCCTATTACATGGCACTTAAAACATACCTAACTGGCGAAATATTTGTGTACCTACCTACTGTTACGTTCCCTCTACCTAACCCTTTGGGGATTACAGGCGTGATGTTATGGTATTTTAATTAGAATAAAAGGTTTTGTTGTATGAGTACCCTATACTTAAATATGAAAAAAACCATCTACTCATACAAAAGTGATAAATCAATTTGTCATGTTTTAATGTAAAAAAAAAACAACTGGTTGGTTTAATCCCTAAGTTGTTCAAGAACAAAACAATAACGATACAATCTAATCAATCCGACAAATGAAAGTAGAAAAATAGGTGAACTCTAGGGCTTTAATTAATAAAACGATGAACTAGGTGAGTGCTAACATGATATCGATAAACATAATTTAAACGTGCCGATGTATCGATTACCGGTCGATTCTCGCAATATTTTCGTAACTCGAGAAGAAGTTCGTATGCAGATAGTAAACTATCTCGAGTGCGATTAGATTATGGCATGCTGCAGTCGATATAAGTACTTTGTCGTGACAATGTTGTGAAAGTGAGATACGCGTAACTATCTCGGATTAAATTTCTTTGACATCTCTATTGATGAGAAGTGAGTGGATGTGAGAGTGTGGTCTTTACAATGGCGTAGGTCTGAATTAGAAACTAGATAGATATTATAATTATTGTGCTACTGTTACGGCTCGTGACTGCCTTGTTGGTCTAGTGGTCGCAAGCGTGACTGCTGAGCATGAGGTCCTGGGTTTGATTCCCGGGTCGGGCAAAGTGTTATTGGGCTTTTTTGCCAGTAATGTCTCAATGTCTCAGTAGTAGCCACGGAGCTGTCTGGTTTTGTCCCCGTTTGATGGCAATAGGTTCGCCCCCTATAACATAGGAATAAGTACACCTCCGCCTATCCCTTCGAGGATTACAGGCGTGATTTATGTTATGTTGAATCCGGCTAGCTTGAAAATCGAAGAAGATTTAAATAATGTTATTGTCCAATTTAAGGTCTGGTGACCTAATCATCCAATTACGGCCCACTCCAACTTATAGCGAGAAGACCTGTGATCCAGCAGTGGGAGCATTATTATGCTTTTATTTATTTATTTAACACTTCCAGCACGAATTACAGCGGCGGACCTAATGCTATATATACGTATAGGCAAAGGCATTAAGGCTTTTGCTTTTCTTCTTCTTGGTGAGGTTAGTGCCTAACCTGCTAGAGTTTTTATACAGCCCATTGATGCGCCCTCTGACTTGGCTTAACATGCCGTCGAGAAATATCCCTCAGGCATGCTGGTTTGGTTTCCTACGATGTTTTTCTTGGATTTGAAATCGAGACCTATGACTCGGCTGTCCGACGGTCACACCACTAAGTTATCACTGATGCTAATGTTCAGATAACAAGATGAAAAATAAAGGAAGAGAAAGAATGTTATCAATAGACTTATATAATATCTCAATGTTAGATACAAATGTTGTTATGCAGTTTTATCAGTTGACATTAGAAATATATAAGGTACTGTTATGTTAAATGTTATTTGATGAGGGAATAATTTATTTAAAAAATGTTATAAACACTTGACTGGACTGTGATAATAAAAATTTACAAAACGGTTTGTAGAATCCTGCATAAATGTTTTTTGTCACAGTTTTTAAGTAACCTTACATATTATGACGTAAGCGAAGTACTAAAGACATACAGTCATTTATTGGTTTATTTCTTGGATTATGTTTACATAACAACAACAACAACAACATCAGCCCATAACGTCCACTGCTGGACATAAGCCTCTCCCATGATGGGAAGAATTTGCTGTAATCTCCACGCTTGGCAGGCGGATTGGAGATCACAGTGATGAAAGACTAACAGAAACGCTGCTGCCCATTCTCTGGTCTACGGAGGCGAAAGGTGTTCTGCCTCAGAAATTAGTCGCCTTATACGACACCCGTGGGCCGTGCGTGTAATGGGTTGGTTCTATTCTACTCTGCCGGATACCACACAGCTAAACTCTGCCGGATACCACAAGGCTAAGTTGTAGAGTGTTTACATATTGTGTGGCATTGATGTTGTTTTCCTTAACGACGCGATCAAAAGGCCGACTTACGGGAATCGACGACTCCATTCAAAGCCAACAACAGTCGACAATGACTTTGTTCTAAGAGAGAAAGCATCGTAAATGAATACACATAATACTAAGTCCCAGCAACGTCCTATAAGAAACCGAGAATATTCATAGTTCCACCCGTTAGGCGTAAATCATGTATTTCCCGACACACACCACAGAGCGAGGTCGTAAATATTTGTGAAGATATTAAACTTATTATAACAGCTACAGAAATACAAGGTGACAAAATAATAGTTTGTCCCAGTTCACAACAATGGACCTAATGATGGAAATATTCTAAGTGTAGTGTTAAAGCAGCGGAGGAACTCGTGGCTAAATAATAACAGCCGCTCGGGTCGATCTTTAGGTTAAGCCGTGCTTGCCTAGGTTGGTCTGTCGATGGGTGAACACCCATTACATACCAAGTTTCCTCCGTGCCTCGGAAAGCACGTTAAGCAGTTGGTCCCGGCTGTCATTTTTAGATCTTTCACAGTCGTTACAGGTAGTCAGTGGCCCAAAAAGTCTGACAACCAGTCTCACCAAGGGGTATCGTATTACCCAGTACTAACTGGGTTGCGGAAGTCAGATAAGCAGTCGCTCCATGTAAAGTACCGGTATTCAGCTGCATCCGGTTAGACTGGAAGACGACCCTAACATAGTTGGGAAAAGGCTAGGCTGATGATGAGTGTTAAAGCAGTCAGACCTCGACCTCTAAGGCGTATTTGGACAAAAAGTTTCGATTACCCTCTCAGGAATTACTTTACACGAAAGTTGGAGTTCCAAAAGTAATTTAGAACGAATTATGGTTGTTTGACAGAGGGTGACCTTTCACGGTTGCCAGATTCCAAAATGTTTTTATATTTTTCGTAGGTCAGTTGTAAAATGTGGTATTAAGTAGTTCAGAAGTTTCCGAGGTTAACCCCTGGGGCAGATATGGAGCTGTGAAAGATAAAAGGTCTCTAAAGGTGTGAAAAGGCTTTTACAAGGTTGCCATTCCGTCAACGACACTTCGGTCGTACGGCGTTTCATGATACTTTGGGTTCTAGTGATACTTTTAAACTTACGCGTAAGCGCAATATATTTTAAAATTAACATTTTATGGTCAAAAGCTTTTGTTATAACAGTCTTTTCCTCCCTGCGGACACTATCTTTGGTTGAAGGAAAATAGTTTTAAAATAAAGATTTTATGTAAACCGGACGATTTTTATTCCATACATTTAAACTCCTTTAATGCACAAAATTCTCGAGATTTTCAGAACGACCACTTTGCAATAACTGTTAACGTTAGCTTGCTTGTATATTTTGATTTGAAGATAAAACTAAGTTACATAACAAGACAATTTTATACTTACCACTTAGCTTGATATCAGAAGTTGACAAAACGGTACCCGGTATTTTATCTCATAACCGAGAGGTTCCGTTTTTAAATAAAATGTAATGACTACGGCCATTTTGTACCTAAATCCGTTTTAACAAATTCCAATAACATGAGTATTGATTAAAAATTTACTGATTATTGTCGATTTGTCATCGCATTCGTATAATATTCTCTAGTTCAGTAACTTGTAATATTTGTGTTGTAATCTGTCTAATACTTACCTAGTCTAGTAGTAAAACGTTTTGATGTGGGAAATATTATAATTTTAAATTGTAATTGGATTTAATATGTAATTGATAATAATAACTTAAGTTATATTTATGTATAAGTGGAGCAGATTTTATAGGAAACAATATACTAGAGAAAATAATTAATAACTACTAATTACATTTTCTGTTGTATGGCTAAACATAACTTAAAATTTCTAAGTTACTACGTAATGAGATGGAAGTACAAAAACATAGGTAGATAGCAAACTATAATAAAAAACCAGGTAAATAAGTACCCATCAAGTATGGAAATACCCGTATACCTATATAATAATGAATCTAACTACCTACGTAAAGTAATGTGAGTAAGTTAGACCTACCTAAGTTACAAATAGAGACAAAAAACGTAAGCATCTTCCGCAAAAACTAAGCAGTGCACTTTTTGCGATTGGACTACTTGACACGAAGATCAGCTTATTATGTAATACAACATGTATTTATATGCAAAACAGAAACACATAATCGTTGATTAATTACGAAATAATCTAATTAGAATGATTCACGCAATGGAGCTCATAATATCACAGTGTTCTACAAACTTGATTTAGCACGAAGAGTCGGATTACGTTTTGTACAATGAGTAATATCTATACATTCACGCTAGTAATCCCTGGAGGGATAAGCATGACAGGTGTGTAGTTGTGTATAAGTACCCAAGTTTCGCTAGCATACCAAAACTAAGAGAATAAATTCATACTCGTTGTAAATACCCACCTAAGTAAGTAGGTACAATTTATTTATCAGCTGGTATCCGTAATTAATTATAAGTTAAATAAGCGTACCTAATTTATTAGCATATCGATTACCTATATCGATCGTTATTTAATGCTTACATAATTTAGTTCTTACTTATTTTTTTTGTATACATAACGTAAATAAAAGCTCATTTAATTGGTATTAAAAATGTTCATTTTAATTTTTGCCTACTCAAATATGATGAACTTATCATTAATAAAACACAGAAAATATAGTTAATTACCACCCTGTATCCCTAAGATGACCCTTGAACTAATGAATGTCTTGAAAAAAATAAAGTTGTGAAATATAAAAAAAAGTATAAAATAGTAGTTTATAGTGACTAGTCTTGCTTACATACCTCAAAGTATCTCAAAGTTGGGCACGAATCGTTCAACACTTAACAAGTTTTGTAACACAAAAGTTGAAAGTCACGTGGCCACTTTAACACTGAACTTATATTAATCGCAGTAACACTTTATTTTTATAAACAGTTCACTTATCAGAGCTATGTGTATATCACGGTATCTTTTCACGGACGGAACGTTCACTTCGATGGGAACTCTCCACGGAACTAAAGTTATTTTGTCGACACCGCGCGCGGTCGTACCAACGCGAGCGTATCGCTGATCATCTAGACTATCGACACACCAACTTTTACATTGCTGTCTCACTACCAGTACCCACACTAATACCCAGACGAAAATATGACTTGGATAACGTTTTAGAAGAGGTCTCAGAGGATAAATTTTATATTAGTAAAGCAAACGTCGTCTGAGTTGAGATACGTTGTCAGGCGGGATTTCTCGCACGAGAACAAATTTGATCCAAGAATAAGATTATAATATCCAGGTGATATTGGGGAGCCGTGAATTTTCTCGTAGACGGCTTGTCAATAAATAGAAATGGGAAAATTTCCGCCATTTTCGTGTGTGATAGGAAAATGCTACACATCAGAGTACCGTATGTCGAGTTTTAAGATGAGTAGGTACCTATGCAATGTATACCTACTTTTTACATTGTATTTTTTTTTTTTTTTTGAAGGGACCACTCGCAGACACAACACGTTAAGGTTGTCAAATTGCTTAACCGGACTATCCTGTGGTTGCCAAAAATTACTTTAAGGCCCCCAGCCAGGGCTTACAAGCTATGGATTTTCAATTAAATTTGTATTTATATGATACTGTTTTCACTTTTATAGCTACCTACGGAAATAAAAGACTTTTCCTTTGATAAGATATAGAAATAAAAAAAAAGTGTTAAAAAAAACTAATATAGCATACGAACGAAACAACGTAATGAATTGCGAATAACAAAAAAGCAAAATATTAATTAGGTACTAGAAAAACAGAGAGCTAATAAATCTTAGTGTTTATACCGGATTATTTTGCTAGTGGCTATGGAAACTGGTTGAAACCTAGACTTTTACAATATTTCTAGTTCGTTAGAATAGACATCTATACAGACTAGTTACAATTAGGTAGCTAGCTCAAAGATGAACAGATGAACTTAACCAATTGCAGTACAAATTAACTTACAAAAGACATATCGGATTTCAATCGCATTATCAGGCTAGATCGGAGCTTTTCCAGACCCTATGAAAAGGCTACTGTCATCAATCATAAGCACGAAGATCTAAAAGTAGATCGGTGCCAGCACATCAAACTGTCAAATTTTCCCAATCAACCTTGAACGTAATGATTCAGCGATAAAGTTAAAAATCTAATAAGTAAAGAAATTTGACAGATTGTAGTAGCTACATAGATGTGCTGGCGTCTGTACCCAAGTACAACGATACAGTTACCTACCTATTCCTAGCGATGACGCATCCAATACCACTTACCAGTGTAGCATTTGCATTACCACGTTTTGTTTACAGATTTCCATTAAAGAATCACGAAAACATTAAGGCAATGTGACACAATGTTTCGCTAACTCATCAGTCCACGTACATCAATACCAATTTAACTTGGCACCCGGCGAAATATGGAACTAAATACGTAGGTACTCATTTAGACATGCTTTTGTTTTTCGCCTTTACATGAAGCGCCACCGTGAACAGTCAAGTTATTCTGGTTATCGACTGGATTGTATTCTTGGTTAGCACGGCAATGTCATTTATGTCATTCCATTTGAAACGTGTCCAGTTTCGTTTCGTGAGAATATAATGCAGTCAAACATTCATAACTTCCAAGTTAAATTGTTCACAGTACTCCGAAGCATACCGTATAAGATTTCGTTATTGAAGTAAACAATTAACACATACCATATTTAGGACCGGTTCTCTACAATGTGTTTTCTCACCGATTTTTTGTAATTGACATGGTTTAAAATAACTTGGTGGAAGTTGCAAAAAAGCTGACCAAGGCTTGTTTTTATACTGTCCACATCAGTTATTGGGGCTGGTCAAAGCGTGATGACGATGTCACTCAATAAATTTTTTATTTTAAAATTATCTTAAGAACGACAAAAATATAGTTAACAAAACTTTCGGCTAATTAAGTGAAGGCCCCTATAATTAACCGGAAAACATTACCCAATGTTCAACAACAATCATCTTTAAAATCGATGTCAAAACGCAACAGAATGACCCTTCCAATTCGAAACACAAATACAAACCTAAATTGAAAGGTTATTTAATTACCATAAACAAAGTTTAGAAAAAATAAAACAATTTTCACACATGGCCAGCATGTAAGGCGACGACGCGTAAGTACATTTATTTCCTATCCTTTAGAGAAATATGGGACAAATATAAGAAAATAAAGCCTTATTGAGTTCATTCTTCCGTTGAGTGGGGTCACTCACTTCCTGGAGTGCCAGGGGAATGGCCGGTAAATCCGATTACCTGTATATCGATCCAGCTTATTCTCCCTTCTGCATTTTACGTACACTCATAGTCTCAAAGCTTATTTTAGTCGAATTTCGTAATCATGTTACTTACACCTACAAATTAGTAGGTTGTGTAAACAATCGGTAAAACAAACGTTTCATTACTGAAACGTTTTAACGTACTCCGGTTTTCAGCAGGTGCAGATTTTGTAAGCGGTTGTGTTTATAAGAATGGGAGTTAAATTTAATAAACACGTAATTTGTTGTTCATGGCTATTGTATTGTATTGTATAACGGGCTGGTGTCCGCAACTCCACGTCAAAGCGCGTATTTTGCGTATGGGCTATAATCCACCACGCGGGCCCAGTGCGGATTGGTAGATGTCACATGTCACATGTCTTCGAATTTTTGGTCCTAGGACATGCCGGTTTCCTCACGATGTTTTCCTTCACCGTTTTGAGAGCAGTGGTGATGAAATAAATTACACAAAGTAATGCCGCCTGCCTGGGTTTGAACCCACGACTTACTGTTCGTAAGTCGGGGCCGCCACCACTGGGCCACCGCTGCTTTCATGGCTATCGTATATATAGATCATTGACAGTGGTTATACTTACTGGCCCGACAGTCTTACCAAGGGGTATCGTATATCGTTATGGAGGTTAGATAGACAGTCGCTCCATGTAAAATACTGGTAGATATTCAGCTCCGGTAAGACTGGAAGCCGTACCCATGGCAAAACAGTCGGCAAAAGGCTAGGCAGCTGATGATCTGTACTTAGTTATTGTAATGTTGATAAGAATCTATGTATAAATTTCAGGATCAATATAATTTAAATTAAGTTGGAGGCGAAGTTTTTACGACACTGATGATTGCTATGGAAATTGTTTTCTTTTCAGTTTTGAAATGAGTTTTCCCTCTTTTACTGCTGTTTTACTACTTCTGGGCTACCCTACTTACTACCTTATCCTCATTGCTAACTTTATATCTCTTTAATTACGTAGCGTTGACAGGTAACTCCTATAAAATAAAACTTTTTCAGAATTATCCGTGTTTATTAGTAGCTCCTCTACGAGTTCGTAGCCATCTGCTTCTGTTTTGACACCTGTTACGCGGTTAAACGGACTTTGTAGCACCAATGTACCCATCCATAACCATTCACACCCATGTTTGTAGTTATATACGTGGTATACCATACCATAAGCGTGAAATATTATTCCACTTACAAGTTTTGGACGTGTCGTAATAATAACTCTGACATGTTTACGAGGGCAGTCGTTTGTCTAGTCCAAAATAGATACTTTTTACTGCACACTATTGTTGGGAGTTTTCGTGATCGTAAGCTATAAAAACGAAGCCGTGACTTTATGATAACCCTGAACCAAGAATGTACACTGAGCCACCGAGTTGCCGAGTTCAAGCATTTGACTTATAAAAATGCACGAAATATACCTTTACAGATGTAATCTTTATAGAAGATCTTCTCCGTTGAATATTTTAAAGGTAGCATGTGTATCTTTTTAATTGTTTTCCGATGGGACCTCTACATATTTGTGGTTTAACGATGTCAAAACACGTAGTCAATGACCGTCTACTAATTTAATTTAAGCTTATCAGTGTTTGTACTATCGATATCGCCAGGATTTTAACTTTATGCAGGTTAGTGATTGTAGTAACCTATAAACGATTTAGTTTTTTTAGGGTTCCGTACCCAAAGGGTAAAAAGGACCCTATTACTAAGACTCCATTGTCCGTCTGTCTGTCACCAGGCTGTATCTCTTGAACCGTGTTAGCCAGACAGTTGAAATTTTCACAGATGTTTTTCGGTTGCCGCTATAACAACAAATATTAAAGATAGAATAAAATAAATATTTAAGGGGGGCTCCCATACAACAAACGTGTTTAATTTGCTCTATATTAACCTGTAGTTACCCGTAATTACAGACACAATTAAAATAACAATGTTAATAAAGGCAGACGCTTGAAATATTCACAGAATATTTAGTTGTATATTCACTTTAAAAATAAATAGTTAAATTGAAATAAAATAAATATTTAAGGGGGGCTCCAGTACAACAAACGTGATTTTTTTGCCGTTTTGTCTAATGTTGTAAGTATAGATAATGGTACGGAACTCTTCGTGCGCGAGTCTGACTCGCACTTGGCCGGTTTTTTTATCTTTCGATTAACTTGTAACGATTGAAAAAAGAGAGAAACGAGTCAATCTCGATGCTATATGGTACGGAACTCTTCGTGCGCGAGTCTGACTCGCACTTGGCCGGTTTTTTTATCTTTCGATTAACTTGTAACGATTGAAAAAAGAGAGAAACGAGTCAATCTCGATGCTATCAACCTCTGCGACGGAGATCGTATGATGCCTTCTTTACATTTATTTTTTTAAATTCGATATTTAAGAACGAACGCTAGTACGACTACGTAATATTTTACTACAAACTGTCGCTAGATCACTTATCTTGTTAGTCTAGCTAGAACTATATTCATAATTTAGAGTAAAATATTGCTTTACAACATAAGCTACTGGGACCTCAGTTAAATTAGTTTTTGCAATCAGAAACTCCATTTAACTTACAGTTAATTATAACTAATGTACTATGAAGAAACCACAGCAGACTAAACCACTGTCTAGTTCGGTCCTTGACATATCAAGGCTGTCTACCTTTGTGTTCAGGACACCCGCGTTATTATATTCAAATGCAATAATGCTATAAGGACTGAAGAATGTTATTGTTTTGTGTTAATCGTACGATTGTATGTGGTCTTAAGAGGCATTGCTATCATATTGAAACAGTTCGAATACTATTTTAGAGGTGTGACTTGGCGTTTGCGTTGATGTCTTTTACAACTAAAACAACAGTAGTTATTACTTATTGGTCACCTCTATCACATAAGTAGATTTTACCCAATGCCTCAATGGCCCACCTTCTGTCCTCCAATATGTGCGGTTCCACCTGCACTTCGATGAGGCCACCACCAACGCCGTGGTGGTCGAATTCTGATCAAAATAATTACTAAAAGGGGAATCATCGACACGCCAAAAAGAAGACTTAGTGGTCTTTCTAAATCTAAAAATGAAACCAGGGCCGTCCAAAAGCGCGTTAGGTTGACGATATCGTCAATCTCGCGGGATGCTCAGAACAGAAAAGAATGGCAGAAGAAATGGGGAGGTAGGTCTATGCCCAACAGTCGGTAATTCCGGGCTGAAATGTATGAAAATGAAAGTGCGATCGTGTAAAATCGTGAACAAAATAAATAAATCAAGAGCGTGTAAGATCAGACCATGCTTAACGGGCAAATCGAAGGACCTATACTTAACGGACGAAGAAAAAGATGTTGGTTGTTAAAGAGACGATTAATTGATTACTAGAGCGGGCAATTCGACTGAGAACTTACTTATAATCCCAGGAAAAAGTAGTAGTAGTGACGTGAGTAATGTAATAATAATGTAATAATTACAGACGAAGCACATAAAAAGACCAATGCCCGCAGCTAAATCATGCCTTTTCCCTTAGACGATAAGTGGCGCGGGAAAACGTTGCATGCTCTTTCTTTTATTTAATTTCCCAGACTAATACGGAAATACTAACAGAATATCGCATGTCTATAATGCTACCTAATTTTCTAGTTTAAGAAACTTGAAGTTAAGTGCACGTTTATAAAACATATGTTGAGGATAACGGAGATGACGAGTAATAGACAACAAGTAGGGAAGAAAAAGAAATGCTGCGCCGACCTCAAATAAATGAGTACAATAGGAGAGCTAATTATGTAACTACAAACTGGATTAGGTGAATACATTTCAAAAAGGTTCTACTGTAGGCAAACTTACAAACAAAGGCCCCGACAAAAGACAGCAACTTGAACCTCGCCGTAAATAACGATCCTACCTTCTTAACATAATGCAATGAAACATATTAAAATTTTCATTTCTTTAAGACACCTCGCTTGCATTCCAAGTCATCACTAAGTAATAAACTATGAGTTGCATTATACTGCACTTTGTGTTATCGCCTGGGCTTTCTCCGCATTTACAGTAACATCACCATGATGACACAAGCATCCATTCTTCTCCCCTCGTGTCGGCACGAGTTACACGTGAATTACTCATGCTGCGAGGCAAAAAGATTAACCATTAGCTGGCTAGCGTGGTGGGTAGTATGTCCCTCAGTCTCAACTCTCAGGTGTGCCGAAGTAAGCACATTATAAAAAATTAATAAAATAAACATAAAAATATTTTATTGTCAGGCATCAAGGCCCAGTTGTTATTAGTTATGAATACTCGTGGGACCTCATGCAAATCTATTCATACTCCTCCCAGATTCTGAAAGCCTTAGGTAGTTAGGTCTGCTGTAAAAATCGTGTTTACTGGTTTTATTGTTAGGCGAAAATAACATCAGACAATAACTAAATGAAATCTTTCATTGTCCCGATATTAATCCAGATACAACTTACATCATAATGGAAGTTGACATGAAACTAACTGAAATATAAAAAGTAATAAAAAACGGGAGTTTTTGAATGTTATGGTGGTAGAATGCAGTTTTTCATAACACAAAACGATAAAACGTGTCGCAAGGAGGACAATGTTTAAAATTTTAAAAGCCTGGAAACATACGTGCTAGGCCTAGGACCAAGTAATTAGTGAGGAGAAACCCGGAGTTCGGGAAGGTGTAAGTGGCCCTTGGAGCAGCGCGGGGCGCTAGTCTGATAGCGGTGACATAATAGCCCTTGCCCGCAGCCCTAATGACGACTATTTATTGTCAGAAGCCCCGCAATTATACTAAAGGAGGCGAGGAATCATTTTGATATAAAAAATGTTTTGTGGAGTTTTTGTGTTTAGTGTAACCTCCTTTTTTTTGGACCTTTTTGGGTGTTGTCCTTTATCGAAACAATGGTTTAGGCATTTTATTATAGAGAAGAAATATTTTCAAGTTTAGTGTTAAATTATTCTCTTGTTGGCGGTTTCTTCATTTGATCTTAAACCAAAATTAAAGGCATCTTGTATTAGTTTGGAATTTGGAAATCAGCGTCCGAACTAACTTCATATTACACAGGTTTAAAAACGACTTTAGAGATTACCTGTCTATGACTATGACTATTGTTCCAACTGTATCGAAATGTCTACCAAACATAAGACAAGCAAAAAAACACATTGACATAACATCACCTGAACAAACATTATGTACCCAATACACCTTCAAATTCAACAATATTTTACGTTCTCATTCATATTATAAAGATGATTTACACAAAACCATTTCGTTCTCACAGAAGTCGTGCTGAGCCATAAAATAGACTCATGTTTCGTCGGTACCTAGTACGTTTAGAGGCAAACTTCTACCACCTGCTTACTCCATTATTACGGACAACAAGTCACCCGGTATTGGCCAACAATACCCTAGAATGATTATACCGTTAACATGGCATAATTGTACTACATTCAGTTGGCTTGTTCTTGTAAAGTTATGCGGCACACTCGGAGCAAAGACAAAAATCACCTTGTTTGTATCTCTATTAATAGGTAAATATAGATGGGTTTTTTTACCTGGTTCTTCATTACAAAAAACTTGAAATCGTGTATCACGATTATAAATGATAGTTAGATTAGCGTAGGTACCTGCAGACTTGAAATAACAAATGGCTACTTTTATTCATTGGTCAATGACTGGGGAACTAATATTTTAGCGTATCATTAGTTTAAGAATGAAGATAGATGTCGTAGGTAAACCTCGGTTTACATTAATTTAGTAGGGGAACTAATTTGTTAATTATCCAGCGGTTGAAGTGAAGCGTCGTTCCGTCACGACCATACCGAAATCGGTGCATGCCGGCTAGCATGACGGGGGCACTTAAAATAGTCACTCACTTCGCCGTAAAAGTCCACTCGCTTACCAGAAATAAATTACATATACACGCAACTGAACGCGTTCCCAACATCCATCAAAATTGTTCAGATAGAACAACACAATTTCAATTCGACCGTGCTTCTGACTCGAATGAAGTTACACATTCGTGTGAAAGAACACAAATTAACTTCGTTATTAAATAAATTACCAACACAATTATACCATTTTAGGTCGTGGTAATATGCGTTCCTAATTATAAACTTGAACTCATTATTACGCCAATCAACCAGTTGAAGTACCTACTCGTGCCCTGTTATAAGTCGTTTTCTCATCGAAAACCAATTACAACGCAATTTTTCAGTTTATTGCTTAGATGACTTGCTGGAAGCCTCTTCAAATATAAGTAGGTACGTAAGCATACAAATAATTCCTCAAGTGCTTACATTTTTTTTGGTCATGACTTTGAGAAATAAGTAAGATTGCGTCATTATGTTTAGCTGTAATAGCTTCATTAGAAACAGCATCAAACGTTCTCATCCTTTCTGTCCACAGCTAATAGTCTTGTCATTAAGTTCCCTCGACCACCAAATGTGTGATAAGCACGTGATATCTATCTTGAAGCTTTAAATTGTCGGAACTAATGGCTGTGCGATTGAACCTCAGGTGTGGAAGAGCCTCGACACTCCGCAAAGTTCACTGCTCCTTCAGTCAACGCGCTCGTAACATTCTCGACAAAGTAAAACGTACTCTATCATTAAATCCTTTCGAGTTAACTTAGACTGACAAGGATCAGTTTATCCTGGTAAACCATTACATTATTCTTTATTGATGAAAGGAAATGAGACCACCGTCGAAGATTGAAAAGCAATAAGGAGGAGATTATGTCCATTGAATGGGAAAATATTATTGGTGTGAGATCGGATGGTTGTTGAAACGTTGTTGGCGAGTTGTGGGGACAAATTAGTGACTATATTAGAGGAGACAATGATTAATGAAGTGTTGGAATAAAAGAGGGCGACATTTCGCCACGGTTGCGTACTGTGGAGCTGCGTAGTGTCGCAAGCGGCATAAATTTGACTCGACAGAATTCCGGTCTTGCCGAATATCACGCTGGTACAGTATGCTAACGACGAGTATTGCACGTCCCACCTGTTATACTAGTATCGCGGTGACTGTGTTTTACGTGATTTCACAGTATCCTTGTGGTAATGGCGTCATTGTTTTGTTCCGAACATTGGCAAGCTCATTACAGTCAGAAGCAGCTGAACGTAACATAACTCACGACGAAAACTTGAATTACGATCCGATCCCCAAACTGACAACAAAACTTATGAAGAGTTAGGTAACAATAATATTCACTATTCTCTTAATTCTTATGCTTAATAGCCATTTGAAATTGTGCCGATTTATTAGCATTGAATTTTGTTTATGCTTATAAAATTAAATATCAAAAGGTCATTACATTATCATAGGCCCTACACAGATGACAAATGAGAATTCAGTAAAGAGTTTATTACTTTGCATTTTGTTGTGCGGTTAACACCTACTAAGGCAAAACTTCTTGCCATAACCAAAAATAAATAAAAGGTTCCGAAAATTATAGTACCTATGTAAAACAACCTTTTTAATGGTGGTGGGTGGGCTGTTAGCAGCAGATACACAATTTCGCACCATTTTGTGAGCCCATTAAATTACTGTCTACCCACACTTTACGATGTCCAAGGCTTTCAAGACTTCCGATATATAATACCACAAGCCACAACTTCCACATTTTGGCGTTCATTCAACGGAGCATTATTTCGAGAACATTTCGTTTGGACGTAGCAATGTACTGCAACTGTGTCGACAAAGGCGGCCGGTGGAATTGGCACATTATTTATATCCGAACCACCCCCGCGTCAGGTGGGCCAGTTCTGGATGTTCCCATTGCTTTTAAATAGTATTTCCGTTACCCGGTCACTATTGATTAGCATCTATTTCTGCTCGCTAAGGAAACATCTGTTGGAGTTCACTGGTGGGTTTAGGCCTTTCGATTTTAATATTGTGTCTGTGTTGAACAAAGAGCTTCAAATTATTAGGTAGGTACCGTATGTAACTAATCAGTAAGCATATAACGTCTTCAAGTAGATTAAAATATTCTGGGAGCGTTCAGATTGTGAATATGATGTCTCAATATTCGGGTACGGCTTCTTACATCATTAGCTTAAAACATCTTGTGTAACTGTTATCACTAGCTTCCATGTTATGTTATGATTTACCAATTAATGACATACAAACCTTGTTACAAGCGTAATATTGATTTTAATATTCAAATGGGATCTCAGGAAACTCATTAAAACCAACTCTAAATGTATTTGCATCTAATTGAGTGATCAATAAGGTTTATAGTGCTTCCTGGAGAAATTTACCGTCTTCTATGCAAGTTTTAGTAAGGAAACGGTCGTTTTTTTTTGTTTCGCCCCCATCTTTGCTATGCAGATGTTTTTAACGGTCTCCAACTTAAAATCGGTGAATTTATTGAGGGGATGATACCTACACCTTAACGGGCAAATGATACGAATGAATAATTTAGGGGAAGTTATTTTTTATTGCAGCTATCTAATGTTTCCGTTAAGAAGAGATATTATCTTCAGTTTGATATTTTCAGTCTTTCAAAAACAGTACGATGTTGGTACAAAATTGGAAGACCTATCTAAAGAAAGCCATGGTTTTTAATAAACCCTGGAAGACAAGAAAGAAAAATAAAAGCTACAGTAAATAGATACTATTTTCTAGAATATAACAGAGTTTATGACGAGCTTGGCTCGACTGCTTGAATTACCGACTTAAAAATGAAGACAATATTGTGCTTTAATTACCTACAATAAAACCTTGACTACCAACTTCTGCAAAGGATAAACAACATTTACATCAACTTTTAAGCACCAAGCCCAGCATTACAAAATTTTCTTTATACGATACCCGGATTACGTAACACTCGTTACTCATGATTCGCAATTAAATCACTGCTACGTAAAGTTGGTATTTGGGAGAGGTTAATGAAGCGGTAATTGTGAAATTCTACTCATATTCATAAAGTTGTTATCATGTACTTGCGTATGATCTGCGCCAGGCAAGCATTGTCTCCACCGGATGTCTCCAGGACATTTACCCTGCGTTATCAACGACGCGGACGTCTGCAGATAGGTCACCAGACCTAACTTATGATTTTAGTTTCTACGTCCTGACTCAGAAATGGTTGGACAGGATGTGATAAGTAATTGTTAAACAAGAAATCGATGTGATTTATGTACGGTACGTACTATTCATATTAGGAATTTCTAAGACTAAGGAACGTCGGCAGATCCTGTACCTAGCTGTAAAGATATCGAATAGGCGAGACGACAAAAAAAAAACTAATTAGTCCGTCAGTTAGATTATCCAAAAATATTTGACCCGTGTTTTTTCTTTTATTACGTAAACCAAAATTGACGAAGATATGACGCTTTTAAAATTCTCAATACGTCACGCCTAGGTAAATTTTTTACCTAGTTCTGACGTCAGGAGGCCCCACTCCCGAGTTTTGATGCGATTTATCTTTGTCAATATTCATTGATTTACAAAAACAAAAAATACGTGTTCATTAATTTCCAATACTCTAACTGACGGACTAAATAGATTTGCAATTTTTCGATACTGTCGTCATGCCTATTGTTGAGAGACGCCCCGTCTATGGCAGCATTAGTTTCTATGGCTATGAGGACCTACCATTGCTGATCGACACGAGAATTTAAAAAAAAATCACGATCAATTTTTTTTTAAGAAGAAAATCAAAATCTAGTTGCTCTAAGTGCCTCAGTGGTGCCCAGCTGCTGTCAAACCGCCACAAATTAGAAGCTCCGATACAACAACAAATTACCAGTAGGTACAATTAAATTAGACAAAGCTGACTCTCATCTGGAAAGAGCTTTCCGAAGATTTATCTTGTAAATAATGTCATCACTTTACGGATATATTTCAATCCATTATTGAGACCCATTGATCCTTTCCCAAGAGGTTTATCCTCAGGATCACCAAATGGTATCCATTTCTGGATACAATTTTGTGAGCGATGCGTATATTATCTATGGAATAGACGTATTTCACTATTGAATGGACGAAGATAATAGTAATGTATAGTAATAATGTGATAGATTCGTCATTGACAGATACAGATATATTCGAAATGGTTCATGTTATTAACACAAAAATGGCGATTAAGCGCAGTGCAACATTGTATTTGATATATTTTGTGTATTTAAAGTAAAGTAGGCCAAGCCACTTCGCAATTTAGTCAAGTACATAAATGATTTTACGGCAATTAAAATGTAGTTTAGTCCGCGTTCAGAGCAATTATTGTTTTTTATATCGATATTGAGGTAAACATCGCATTCCGGTGGCAACGGCCATAAATAAACATCAGATAACCAAGTGTTTGATAATTAAATAATGTATCTTTAAGTAAATAAATAACTGGGTACCTACTGGGTAGATAACCGTGGGTGTAACACCGTAGGTTTATTTATCAGAAATTGTAATGTCCTTAGCAATACCGAAGTATTATCTGTGGCAATACAATCGTCAGCTAAAGACATAATAACATAACATAACATCACGCCTGTAATCCTCGAAGGGTTAGTCAGAGGTGTACCTAATATTGCACCCACATATAGACAAAGCTTAAGTCCCATGAGGGGGCGATTCTATTGCCATCAACCGGGCGCAAATCCAGACACCGTGGCTGTTACTGAGAAATTCCTGATGAAAAAACCTAACAACACATTGTCCGAACTTGGAATCGAACTAGGACCAGTCACTTGATCAACGAGATAAAAAATGCAAGTGAAAAGTTGATGCATAGGAACAAGCCAGTTTAACAATATCCAAACATGTTATCATTCTGAATTCACCGTAATACAGTCAACAACTGGAACCAACGACAAAGCTTAACAACTACCGAATTGCATAAAACCTTGTTTCATTATTCCGCACTTAAACTTATCCAAGACGGATTAGATTTGTTATCTTAAGTAAAACCAATCACTGGAGCAAAGACAGAATTTTAATTAATGTGAGAGAACCGACCATCTTGACTCTAGATAATATAATTAAGGAATCGGATGGAAAGGAATCGAAGGGTATCGGATGAGCCCAGGAAACAACCAGGAGATGCATCAAAAGACATAGGTACTTAGTCTGATACAGGATGAGCTGAGGGATTGGAATATTCCATCTCATAAAGTCTCCCGGCGGCCGACGACGTCGCAAACTTAATTTGAATGTGATGTGATCCATACTTTAGTTTCAGTTCGATACAAGTTTGATACCACATAGGTATTTATACTTAAGTTGCTTCTTGGAAACATACCGGTTGGACTGCCTGAGTGTTTAAAGGTGACAAAGTGATATGGATACCTATGTACGGTCGACCAAGCTATTTGGTTTACATTTTAACATGCAAATTACATTGTAAAATGTAAACCAAATAGCTTGGTCGACCGTACCGTATGTACTAACGAGTTCATTGACGGTCTGACACTTTTCATCCTTAATAATACCAGCCTATTACAGTCCCACTGCTGGGCAAAGGCCTCTTCTCATCAGAGAAGGCACTAGCATCGATCACCACGCTTGCTCAAGACGGGTTGACGATATTAGACTTAAGTATATTAATTATAAGTCCGCAGGTTTCCTCACGATGTTTTCCTTCACCGATGTCTGTGATGTCCAAGATAAAGTAGAATAAATAATAAAGTCTATTAGGTATAGATATTGACAGATTGTTGTAGTTTGATGTGCTGGCTGGTGTCTGTACAATGGGCCAAAAGTCTAAGGAAGACGGTAACTGAATCTTTAAAATGATTGAAAACCGAAATAGAAGTTATTATTAGAAACTAAATTAAAACCACGATAGCTTATTTATTAAACAATACAGTATACCTGCTTCATTATTGACAATAGTACTGACTAGAAAGTCAATTTAGTAGAAGACCAAATGATGGTAAGAACATCAATCTTTGGAACGTTGATGTTTATCAAAGCAACGCAAAGCAACACGCAGTTATGATAAAGTGCTAGAATCCGTTACAGAACTCAAAGCAAAATCGACTTAAATATTCACCCAAGTTTGAGAGAACCGAAAATGTCAAAATCATATTCTCTTTACTTGAATTAGCTTTGTTGTCAAAGTTAAACATTTCCGTCTCTTATGCTTTATTCAGAGCGAATATTATCAAAATGCCTTGAGCCAAATATGCTTCGAACCGCCTTCATCTTCTTCCATGTTCGTTTATGGTAAGCTGCGTACATTCCACGTGACATACTTCATGAGGAGGCTCATTAGCAACATTCCGAATACATATTCTTATTGTGTGGAGGTGGACGATGGCACATGGCGTAAGATGGTAGTTGTTCTTTCGATACCGGATCACTAAGATACCCGCTCGGGGCAAAAAATAATAACAAACTATCATCTGGCCGAGAACTGGTTCCAGTCGGCGGATGAGCCGGCCCGATAGATATAAACCCGCAAAAGGTAGCTTTTTTATAGTCCCTGGAACATGGGATGAATGATTTGTGACCAAATGAATAAGTGTATAATGACTGACTGATTCCGATGAAGAATACAACTATAAATGTAGAATAAAAATGGAAAAGGATAAAATGCATCAGGTTTTTAATAACGATGATTACAAAGAAGACGTTGCCATTGGCGGTTTACGTTTATTTGCCATCGTTCCTTGTTGTTAACTTCGTAGTAAACCTGTTCTCTATCCGAGCAATTATTTCGAAATAATTATATAAAAGCGAACAACAAATGAAACGAAGTCCAGCTATATCTATTAACAATTACAACAAAAAATCTTGCTTACCTCCGCAACAGCAATTAGTGTACCGGCTCAAACCGCGCAAACAAAACAATTTCGTGGCGCGAACGTCCACCGTAATGTGTCAGAAAAATCCATTGAACAACTCCTTTCTGTAAAGTAACACTAAACTGCTATGTGTTATAACAATTTCTTCAGATTTTCATAAGTTTCACTCCACTTACAGTCACAAGTGTGTGACGAAGAGAATAACTTAGGTTCGCGTGCGCGCGGGCGTCTGAGACGTACTAATACCACGATATTTCGTTTCCGACTGGTATTCGTAGCGGCTCCACTTGTTCGTGCCGTGTTCGGGGCCTCGCCGAGGGCATCGTGGAAGTTCGGCTCACGAACCCAAAGCTCGGAAGGGCGGTCCATTGGAGCTTCTGCTTTATCTACACAAACCTACTTAAAAGTTTGATTGATGGGGTTTGATGATGCTAGGTAATGATAATAACGTCCGCGTTTGCATTTTGATTGAGTGCCAAAAACTGTTGAGGAAACCCGATGACCAAAATTGGGACCATTTTATTTTTCGGCGGCTATTTATTAAAACTTTATACCTATACATAGAAAATAATTATTATAACATTGGTAATCAAGGGCGGGTCCAGAATTTTATTCTGGGACACAAGGGGCGGACGGGCAAATAAATCAACAATATAACAACAAGTGTCAAAACAATAGAAAAATTAAATGTTTAATTAGGACAGTTTTCTTAGTTTCCATGCAACGAACAAAATTCGCAATAGGGTCGATGACACCATAAAAAAAAATTCCCTGACACCTATCTCTAAAAATAACACTTTATTTTGGGCCTGAAAACCCGATTTTATTTCAATTAATTGCCAAATTCGATTTTTAGTTGCTTTGAAATCAATAAATAGTTGAGTCATTGAGTTGAATAAACAGTGACGTCACAGTTGGCTATTGCCATACAAAATCTATGAGAGAACCGCGTTTTGACAGCTCTTAAAAAGTATCTCAATTGATTGGGGTGTCATCTACCCAATTTCAGCCAGAAATAGGCAAGTTCCACTCATGTTCTTTCTGTCATTTTATTCATAAATATTTTAACAACTCTGATAATTTGATTTGCTCTTAAGTATGTATGTACTGTGATGGAATCTCCACAGTACACATAAATACCGTCTGGGGGGGGGGGGACGCACGTACCCCCGTGGCCCCCCTTAAATCCGCCCGTGTTGGTAATAGAAGAAGTTTTGTAAAGCTCAAGACTGAGTTAAATACCAGTAGTTATTAATTTATGCAGTACAGGCGACTTTTATGTAAGCTCGTTAGTGCCTATCAGCCTACGTTACCTAACTATGTAGACTACTACTTAGACCCAAAGTTTTGGATTTAATAAAGTGTGTAAAAAACCTCTTAACGAAGCCGAAAAGCACTTGTTCCTACTTTTTAACAAGTTTTTTTTTAAATACGTTCAAGGTTTTGGTGTAAGATTTTTACTTTAAACACGTCCACGACTCCCGTACTATTCAATCCATCCATCAGCACAATGTTTTGAGTGCGTTACATTGTGTTCTACCACAAAACATGACTTTTCACCCCAAAAAAAAAATCGTTTCCCAGCAATAATTTTTGCGTAAAGTAAAGTTACTTAGTTTGATGTACAGAATGCTTGGTTGACGGCTTCGTGATGTGGTTGTTTACATCCTCTATACTACTTTTAATTATTTTCTAGCATGCTCTGCCCCGCTCCTGGTTAAACGCTTCCTTCCACTCGGTTTCCAGGTCTGACGGAAACTGTCCATTTCGTTCCGCCATCTCATTCGAGACCTGCCGCGACCCCGCCTCACTGTGTCAGGACACCACTTTCCTGCTATTTTGGCCCAGAGTTTGTCCGGCATGTGGCAGACTTGTCTTGCCCAATTACATTTGAGTTAGGCAGCCTTTTGAGTTACGCGCCACGTCAGCTATATTTGTTTTTTAGCGGAGTATTGTGTTCCAAACACGATCATTGATCATTGGAAAACCTTGAGTTTGGACTGTCTTCTGGGGGCCTAGTCTGCTATTACAATAGTGTCACAATGATCTATCATTGATTTCATAATTGTTGAACGATGCCATTGTCATTTTGTTAAAAGTTCGTAATCTGCTAACTTCATAATGGTCAATCATTGGTCGGGCAATGGTCTCGTAATAGAATTGTGTTACAATGACATTGTTGTATTGCCATTATTATAAAACCTGTTAGTGGAAATGATTTTCGAAAAACTAGAATTAAATTTGAACATCTAATCATGCCAGATTTCATTTATATATATTTTGACATATTATTTATTAGTGTTCTATGCAATCTGAAGTAGTAAGAAGTTCGTAAATAGCAAAAAACATTAAGTTATGTGTAACGCGGATTAATGTGAAAATATACAATTCAAGAATATTTTATTTGTTTAGCTACATTACTGCTTACTGACGTTTTATCTGTTTTTATTTCTAGCGGCCGGTGTTTTGATTTATTTTCATTTATGTGTTTTAAATTATCTTTATTAGAGAACCTTATATTTATTGCAATACAAAATGGTGCTAATTGAGCAAAATTCGGCTGGAACTGTCAAAATTTTTGCAGATTACCGCGTAAGTCAGTCATACATTTGTCATTGTGTACGAGATTACCATTCTATGCTATTTCTTTCAATGGAGTGTCAGTGGTTGGTCATCGGAAAGCCATAATGACGCCATGATATAGTAAATTACCAAACTTGTCAAAATCAACAATTATGAAATTAATGATAGATCATTGTGACACTATTGTAATAGCAGACTAGGCCCCCTGGATGTTAGTCAAAGACCAAGTCTGTGCACAATAAGTTACAACGGGGAGAATACTACCTACTTACTATTTATTACTCCTTACTATTAGATTAAACAGCCCACGTAGCAAGACTAACGTAGAAACGAAAGAGAATCGACAAATCTTTTGTTCATCTGTCATTGAATCGACAAAATGACAGATGAACAAAAGATTTCGATTGTCTTTCGGGCTGGTCAAATGCGAAGATGACAAAGAGTCTTGTACAATATATTTCGGGATTAAGTTTTTTTTTCTATTCATATTTTGCATGCTGACTTCGAATAAAACCCGGATATTATCACGAAAATAAAACAAAACTCACGATTCTCAAGTTGAACCAACTTCCTCAGCTTCCGTTCCCGGATCCGGGCTGCTCCAGATTATTCCTAATCCATAAATTTGCGGGTCATTATTATAAAATATATGTATAAAGGATATTCTGGTTCTCTGAAGTTTCCTGGACATATTTATTATACATTTCCTATTAACAAGATCAAATATTTTTTACTTGGTTCCTAGTACTTGAGCATTCGTTCTTTATTACTTCCATTTCAAAACTTGTTTGTTTTTGTCTGAAATCTGCACGAAATTAGAAATTCACAGCAGGGGCGCCACCACCGTGTCACATACTGAGCAGTATATTTTTAAAGGAGCGAATACATAAATGGTGTATTTTAAGTGCATACAGCATGCATTGAGGGATACAAATATACGGCAAGTTTATTCAACGCGAAAGGCACAGAACACATGCAATTTTTTAACGTGTTTTAAGACTAGAGAAGTTCGCGTGAGATGATCGCATGCTACGAGTATCTTCACATGTGCACCAATGACGCAAATGATCTTATTTCAAAGAGTTTACTGTGCAAGTGCACGTTGCACGTGTTATCCAGCCATTTTATTTTCCTATTCATGTTTGAAAAACATTTGGAGCTCGAAGGCGATAAATAAGAAAAATAGAAAACATTCACACTATTTTTGTCACGTATTCAACAATTCGTGAAAGGTCTTTATTTGACAAGGTATTTTTAATCTTACAGAATCATCTTAGCGAATCAATTTTAATTTAGGTAAGTACCTACCTAGTTCTTGAAGCCGAATTATTTTGTTAAACGTCAGAACAGAACACAAATCGCATGCGGTTGTGGAAACGACGACGTCCATAACGAGTCTATTCGAATTAAATTCTGTTATAGATCCTTATTTTTGTCTCTGAAAGTGCTTCATAAATCTTCTACAAATGTCGACAAATTCATTAAGTTGCATATAAATTATATATGCTTCTATATTATGGTATATGGTATGGCGAAAATGCCAATATATGGCCCGCATGATACACCCAGTCAGTTTTGTTTAACATAAAAACTCATACAAAATAGAGTGAACATTTTTCATCTCACTAGTCCACCCACATTTTTGTTTAATGAAAGCTGAATGAAACATCAAGCGCTTTAGAGCAGCTACTAGCTGAAAAAATAATTTAAAAATCCTGGGAAATTCCTCACTGTGAAATCCAATATGGCGGGAGTTGCGATGCCCACGACGACGCCGGTTATGAAAGCCATGAAAAGGAAATCTTTAATGGATATTTCGCCATTCATGACACCTAAATGACTGATGGAGTTTTGCTGTTAGTGCTACTTTGTGGTTTCAACTTTATACTGCCTATTGTTGTGTTGTGGTTGCTTCAAAATAAGTTCGGAACAACAAACAAAAGACTGTCCAAACCAACATTCCACACTGTTACGCTTATTTTTTTGTTTTTGTCCAATGATTGATTGACAAAACTAACAACAAACTCGATCAAACATTAAATAAATCGCACTGTATTACGATTACGAAAGCAATAAATGCAAAAGCCGCAAATTTTAGCCATTGCTAAGATATTTCATAAAAATAAAGGAAAGTTACTCACGATTTAATTTCGCAAAAAACGTTATTGTGGCGAACTTAATAGTTTGGGAAACATGAAGTACCAATTACATAGTTACTGTGAGTGTGAATACACGTGCTTTTTATTTGAGTTACGAGGGAACTGGTTGATTCTTTACAAAGGAACTCATAAAAGAGTTTAAAAAAGAACGTTTAACCTCTGCCGCGTCTCACCAAGGACAATAGGCAATAGTCTGCTCCAAGAATGGCAATGCGACAAAAACGCGGATGCTACATGCGCGACTCACTGGGGTTTAATACGCAATTAAATTATTGATACATGTATTATGATGTATTGGAGGAGCTCGTGGCTAAATAATAACAGCCGCTCGGGTCGAACTTTAGGTTAAGCCGTGCTTGCCTAGGTTGTTCTGTGAATGGGTGACCACCCTTACATACCGAGTTTCCTCCGTGCCTCGGAAAGCACGTTAAGCTGTTGGTCCCGGCTGTCATTTGTAGATCTTTGACAGTCGTTACAGGTAGTCAGTGGCCCAAAAAGTCTGACAACCAGTCTTACCAAGGGGTATCGTATTACCAAGTACTAACTGGGTTGTGGAGGTCAGATAGGCAGTCGCTTCATGTAAAATACTGGTATTCAGCTGCATCCGGTTAGACTGGAGGCCGACCCCAACATAGTTGGGAAAAGGCTAGGCGGATGATGATATTATTCTGATAATAAACCGATCGGACTTAATCAAGTACTGTGGAAGATAGACTAATAATATCGAAATTTAGGGAGCTCAAAATAATGAATAATCACGGAATATTATTATTATAATATATTATCCCGTAAGTGACAGTAAAGTTCAGACTAAAATGTTGTAGCCCTGAAATAGTAAATTGTTCACCGAGAGGAGAAAGTGACCGATTACCGTCGAGGGTGTCGTTTGAAGCCCGAGCCCTAGGCGAGGGCTTTAAAACACCCGAGATCGGGAATCGCACTTTCTCTCGAGTGATACATAGTGCTTTATACTACACCTACGAGGAAAATAAAAAACGGATTTTTTTTTTTTTTTTTTTTTTTTTTTTTTTTTTTTTTTTTTTTTTTTTTTTAGGTGGGACCACTCGCAGTTGCAACGCGCTAAGGTTGCTTAACTGCTTAACCGGACAATCCTGTGGTGGGCAAAAATTACTTTAAGGCCCCCAGCCAGGGCTTACAAACTAAGGATTTAAATTAAATGAACGGTCACTAAGGGCACCCCCTGTGGGGTTCGGGCCTCGGCTTAGTGCGTCATTGATGAGAGGGCAGCAAGGGACAACAGGCTGGGTCGGATCATTAATTGGGGAATCGGTCGTTACATGCTCAGCGTCGCGGGCTGGCTCGTCGAGCAAGGGTCGGGCAGTGATGTTACTGGGGGGTCGCGGAGGGCCTCGGCGGCGGGGCCGGATTCGCGGTTTGTAACGGTTCTTGTGTCTGTTTTTGTGTAATGTGCTGGTTTCCCTACAACTTTCTTGGAGAAGGGTGATGGGATCATCGGGTGTGGCAAGAGTGAGCCTAGGACGGCGAATTCTAGATATTTTGGAGAGGGCGTAATTGGCTGCTGAGGAAATCAGGGGGTTTGGGTGTTTTTCGGCCTTATCGAAAAAACCCTTTGTTAGGCGTTTCATGAATTGGGCTATGGTGGGGATCTTGAGGTCAACATGGAGTTGCTCATTCCTAACGTACCATGGGGCTCCCGTGGCCTTTCGTAGGAATCGGTTTTGGAGGGTCTGCATCTTATGGAGGTGATAGGGTTTGGTATGCGCGAAAACGGGACATGCGTAAGTCATGATAGGCCTTATGCACGCGGTGTAAATACGCAATTTGCACCTAAGTGACTTGCTACGTGCGTTCAGGACAGAGTGAAGCCTACCGAGAGCGAAGGCGGCACGCGAACGCACCGTCTTAATGTGCTCACTGAAGTTTAGGCGCTGGTCTAAGATAACTCCTAGGTACTTGGCTTGCTTTTCCCAAGGGATCGGCTTGCCAAACATGGAGATCGGTTGAGGGGTGGGGGGGAGTTGGCGGGGTTTAGAGAAAAGTACCGCCTGGCTCTTGTCGGGATTGACCTCGATTCTCCATTTCCGGAACCAATCGCCTAAGGCGTTTGCGGATTTTTGGAGAATGCGCGTAATGCAGGGATAGCTTCTACCAGAATAATAGATGGCCGTATCGTCGGCAAAGAGGGCTAGTTGGGTTGAATTGTTTCTGGGGATATCGCTGGTATATAGCGTGAAGGCTAATGGGGATATCACGGATCCCTGAGGGACTCCTGCGCGAATCGGATGTGGGGTTGATAGCGCACCATCGATGCGGTATCGGAATGTGCGGTTTGACAGAAAGTCACGAAGGATGAGCACTAGACGATCAGGCACACCGAGCTGGTATAGTTTGTATATCAGCCCGTTGTGCCAGACCTTGTCGAATGCTTTCGCGATATCGAAGAACAAGGCACCGGTCACCATGCCTCGCTGAAGGCGGGCGCTGATGTGCTCGACTATGCGGTGCACTTGTTGAACACAAGAGTGATGGGATCTAAATCCAAACTGTTCTTTGGGAATTAAGCTCTTTGCTTCGGCGTAGTCTTTGAGACGCTTATAAATAAGCCTCTCGTAGATTTTGCCTAGGACATTGAGGAGACTAATGGGACGGTAACTACTCGGGGAAGAGGCGGGTTTACCCGGTTTGGGGATTCCTATTACTGTGGCTTGTTTCCACGACTGAGGGAACATGTTGTTTGCCATGGCGCTATTGAAGATAGCGGCCATTAGCACTATGAGGGCGGGAGAAAAGAGTTTGAACACCCTATTGGTGATTCCGTCTGAGCCAGGGGCTTTTCTGTGCTTAAGGCCTTTTATGATATCCTCAACTTCCTCAGGGGTGACTGAGGGTAGAGGATCGTCTGGGTCTTCTACTGGGGGAAGGGAGGTCCGACGTTCAACTTCAGCATCCACCATCGCAAGGTGAGCTGGGTCTACTGGTTGGGTACTGGGGGAGCATTGAGTCTCTAGGCTGTCGGCCAGGCATTCGGCTTTGTCGTCATCGTCAAAAGCGACGGTCTGATCGGGACGGATGAGAGGGGGTACAGAGGCGACCTCAGAGGAGCGTAGTTTCCTCTGTAGGTCCCAGAAAGCCTGATGGGTTGGTTCTAATTCACCGAGCATCTTGTCCCAGCTCTCTTCACGCAGTTTTTGGATGCATCTGCTTACTTTGCGTTGTAAGCGACGCATAAAAACTTTGTTGCTGGAGCAGGGAAAAGAACTGTAGGCACGGACGGCCGCGTTCTTCTCGGTCACAAGATCACGCACATCATCCGGGAGTTTCCAGCGGTGATCATCCGCCGGAACTTCCCTTGAACAATCGTTCAGGATTGATTGTACGTGTTCTGTGAACGAGCTGATCGCGGCCTCCGTGTCGGCTACAGTCTCGATGTTGTCGGGGATCCTGTCTAAGTGCGGGGATTCGGTGGATTTCAGCATATCGCTTACTTTCCCCCAGTCCGTGATCACTTTAGTGGAGGGAGTTTGAGTGGGATCAAAGGGTCCTATTCTAGGGGCGAATTCAAAGATTACCGGTCTATGGTCAGAGTTGAGTTCGTCGATCGTTTCTACAGAATGCAATCGCAAGTTTACATTTTTCAGAAGCGCGACGTCTAGCACATCAGGGCTATGATTGGGGTTATTAGGGAAATGAGTGTGATGCATTGGGCCAATGACATCGAAGTTGAGGGGAGAGCAGAGGTTGAATAAGTCTCTACCTCTCCTATTTGAAAGACGACTATTCCACGCGGGGTGTTTTGCGTTAAGATCCCCCGCCAGAAGGACGGAGTCACTTAGATTAAGGAGGACTGTGAGGTCATCTTTGAAAGGGGTGACGAAATCGGGGTTGGAGTCAGCGGGCGGAAGGTATGCCGAGATAATAGTGATTGGTTGATGACCTGTCATGCCCAGTCGACAGACAGAGACTTCAATTTTGGAGAGAGGGGGAGGGTCCATAGGGATGCAGTACAGACTGGACTTGTAGTAAATGAGAGTACCTCCTCTGTGGCAGCGAGTCCTGTCATTGCGAACTAGCCGGTAGTTGGCAATGTTCGGGTTTCGCTGATGGGGTTTTAAGAAGGTCTCTTGGACTAATAAGATATCTAAGTGATGATCGCGGAGGAAAGTGGCGAACTCATCACGTTGGCCATTCATGCCTTCGGCGTTAAAGGTCCCTATCTTTAGGGATTTCGGTTTTAATCTACTGGGGGGGTTTCTATCCATTACGAACAAAGTTATGGGGAAGGGTCCTAAGGGCTTGCGTAATGTCGGGATACGCGTTATAAACTTGGATGAGCGCGAGCCAGTCACCGTTGCAGGCGATGGTGTCACGCGTCATTTGTAGAGCTCGCGGGGTGTAAAAGATCGCGAATGTGCTACCTAAGACTCTTACGGGGTCAAACGGGTCTAATTCGTATGCCGCGGGAGGGGGAGGGGGGGCCGCGAAGGTAGAGGGTGCTGAAGGCAACCTTGCTGAAGGCGGTGGGCGGCGAGGATCTGCGGGTGCAAGGGGACGAGGCGCTACGGGAGCCGGGGGAAGAGGCGCTGAGGGCGCAGGAGGGCGAGGCGCTGAGGGCGCTGGAGGGCGAGGCGCTGATGGCGCTGGAGGGGTGGACGCTAGAGGAGCGGCCTTTTGTGCAGCGGGTTTTGGGGGCGACATGACTGGCAGTGTCATTAGGGGAGGGATAGCCTGAGGGGCGGGTGCTTGGGTGGGCCTCAGAGCCGGGAAGTGCGCCTGGTGGTTTAGAGTATTCCACGGGCTGGGGCGCTGGGGTCTTAGGGAGTCGGGGAGTTTATTATTAAGAGAGGGACATTCTCTCTGTTGCCTATTAATGGCACGTTGGGCTAGCTTGGGGGCTGAAGATTTTGGAGCCTTGGGGCATCCACGGTAGTTGGCGGGGTGACCAGACTCGCCGCACAGTACACAGCTCGGAGGCTCTGTGCACAATGTGCGGTCCTTGGGGCGAGAGCACTCGGCGGTGCCGTGGTCCCCCAGACACTTAACGCATCTGGGTTGTCCGAAACAATTCCTTTGTGCGTGGCCATAAAGCTGGCAACGATGGCATTGCGTTAAAACGCCAGTTTTTAAGGGCTTCTCTATGCGGAGGCCTGAGAGGCCACAGATCTTTGATATCTGATGGATGGGGTGGTGACCTTCGACACGGTCACAGACTATGAGCACCATGTTGTATGGTGAGGAATTGGAGCGGCCTCCAACCCTACGGTGCATGCGGTGGACTTCCGCTACGGGGACATTCTGGGAAAGAAGGTCCTCTTTAATCTCCTGAGGGGAGATTTCTACGGGGATGTTTTTAACCACTACCCTGGTCGGGATTTCGTCCTGGGGGGTATGGGTGTGGTAACGGATATTTCTAACTCTGAGGAGCTTGGTGAGCTCGCGGTAGTCGTTCGGTGTCGACGTCATGACTTTGATGCCCTGCTCAACAGCACGGGCATTGGTATAAATGATGTGACGCTCGTTACACGTCTTGGAGACCTCCGTCCATTTTCCCTTATCGTGGATGAATAAGGGTGGGGGACGGAGTTTTTTAGGGAGAGTGGCCGAGGTGGCGGATTGGGATGTGGCGTCAGCCGGAGTGGCTATGGCCATGGGGCTTGGAGAGCGGCTCTGTGAAGGGCCAGCAGCCGTCTGGGACTGGGGTAAGGGAGTTAGCGAGCTTTGGACAGCTGCTTTCTTTGATGTCGAATTGGAGGGGGATTTACCCTTCTTCCTCTTCCCTTTCCCGACGATTTGATAATCGTCTTCGGAGGAGGAGGTGGGAGAGGAGTCCGACTCTGAGGCGGAGGTCAAATTGGTGCGGTCTTCCGAGTTGGGAATATCCATCTCGGTTTCGTCCTGGGACGGAGAGGAACCTATTTCGGGATGTATTGGGGAGGCTTCCATAGGGACTGGAGCCTGGGAGGAGGGGATGATGGGTGATTCCAGCGCATCGCTGAAATCATTAAGCGCGGACTGAGGTGCAACCTCTGTGTCGCAAGCGCTGTTCTGGGCCTTGTATTGCCAGTCGTCTCTGAAGGGCTCTAAGAGCTCCTCGTATTTACCCCTAACGTGGGGATTCTCATCGGACATTAACTCATTTAAGAGTATCCTCAATTTGGCCTCAAGGACCTTTTTTATGGGGGGGGCCATTATTGGCGAAATGACCTACTAGGGGGACCTAGGGTTCATTACCTATCCTAATCCCGAGGAGATACGTAGAAACGTAAACCCCCCGGGCAGACAGCTCCCTTAAAAACGAACCCACCCTTGAGTTTTTCCTAGTGTTATGCTGGGCGAGAAGAAAAACACAAACAAACTCGCCAGCTACACTGCTGTCTGATTGGCCAGAGGGGCCTGTAGACCTAACTAAAGCCTAAACCTAGCTCCCCAGGTGGGATAACCCGGGGATGAGTTCACTCCCTGTCGGTGTCACAGGGAGGTGTGTGCTAAGGTGTGCCCTAAGCTTGTAAACCTGCCGCCAATCTTAATGTGCGGCAGGGCCCTATGGGTCTTGCGACCGATCCGGGCCGCTGGGGTAGAGACACCCAGACGTCCCGGGTGCAGCTGTAAACAAACGGGGTTATGTGCTACCAGACTGCGACTAGGGAAGCCCCCAAGGCCGCAGTCAGAGCCCGTCCGACTGTGTGCCTAACCCTGAAGGGGCTCGGCGGGTGTGTCGGGTCAACACCCTCTGGACTTCGTTATCACCGTGAGGTTTCCGTCCAGAACCACAAAACCGTGGATTTTCCCTGAGGGGGCAAAACACGTTGACGTGATGACCGTTAAGGAAGAGAGTTGTCTTGAAAAAGACAGTTTTCGTATCGAACCAACTACGAGTAGTTGATTCTCTACGGCGCAGTACCACTAAGTCCGAGCGCAAGGCAAAGACTGTAGTAGTACTACGACTTGGCGGGCGGAGCTCGGCGAGAGGCGGCGCTACGTAGTAGCACGGCAGCGGGACCGAGTCGGGGGCGCGGGGCGCGCGGGGGCAGACGACAGAGCGGAGCGTACGTGTGCACGCTACGGCAGCCGAACGTCGAATAATGAAAAAAAAAAAAAAAAAAAAAAAAAAAAAAAAAAAAACGAAATCTTTACTAATTTAATTTATATTGAAATTTTTGCAGTTAGTGAAGCTTAATGTAACACTTTTTCCATTAATGTTTGTTTGAGATGTTTGCGACAATGTAGGAGGAATTTCACATGTTCTTTTTTAAAATTGTTTATCCTACCGCCGCAGGGCCAGCCCGACACCATCCAACACACAGCTAGTGGCCAGTGTCATTTTGCGAACTTGGAGATAAAAACTCACTGTAAAAACTTTTTGGCTTTTGATATTTAGGTTACCGGCGCATAGTCTTACCCAAAATTAAAAAAGAAAAACCACGTAAGAAATGGATTTTCATACACTTTTCTCTCCTGCTCAGATGCTTTTTCTGCCCGCATATTTGTTCGATATGCAATGACGTACTTTCTACCGTAAATTTGATAAAGTATCAAGGTACTTTCCAAGCAGGTGTAGTATAAAAGCATTCCCTTACTATTGTTACTCTGCAATTCAGTTCGATATAGCTCTTATACGAAAAAGAGAAAATATAACCTTCTTTGCATATTCCATCATGCTTACTTACTTGAAGTTATAATAAAGCCCCGTATCCGTGAGAACAATTTCTACTTTAGATACTTGGTGCAGCTGGTAATGACCGTAACAACCAGTCCACAGCCACCGTTTAATGAAAATGAAAATTAATACAAAGACACGAGATTTCTATTCGTATCTACTATATGTTTACAGAATCAATGCTGTACTCGAACGAATCGAAATCAATTTATTTACTCTTCAAAGTATCTCAATCAGCAATTTGAATGGATGACTCGATGCAAATGGTAGTATCGTATTAACTCGACCACTCGACCGCGAGAATCGAACCAGCGTCATTCACTGGAATAGTGTTACCAGATGACACGAGCTTTTGGGATTTTCCGCTTTTAATTTTATCCGAACATACGGACTGTATTACTGAACTCAGAAGGAACTACTACCGTATACATGAAGTTTGGAAGTCCGACTTACGTGTGTCAGAAGATACTATGACGAATAACGTTGTTGAGAATGTTCACAATCGCGATGTACGTTACTCCGAAAGTTTTACCTCATTCAGGATGTTTATCATTGAAATTCTGAGAAGGTATTTCGCTTTTATGTATGAAAACTTAATTAAACATAAGTAGCCCGAGGGGCGGGGGTTTAATATTACATACAACATTCTGAATGAAGTAATTCCTCATAGCAAACTTTCGGAGTAACGTACATCGCGATGGTGAACATTCTCAATAACGTAATTCGTCATAACGTACCTTCTGACTCTCGTAAGTCGGACTTCTAAACTTTATGTATACGGTACATCGGTATTTTAATCTTCGGAGTTCAGTAATACAGTCGAACATGACTACGATACAAATTACTACGATACAAATTACTACAACTTTACATACAATACAAATTATTAATATCTTCATGCAGTAGTACGTCAACAAATCCCGGAGGCAGAAATGTATATCTATTGAAGATCGTTCAAATCAAGTATTCTACTATTCTCTCTATTTGTAATAAGTGTTCCAATTCGTTTTAAAAAAGACATTTCTCCTATCTGTACTAACATTATACAGAGGTTGTTTGTAAGTTTCTATGTAGGGGGTAATATCCACAACTAATGATCCAATTCTGAAAATGTTTTCACTGATAGAAAGATATATCTATTCGTGGGTGCTATAGGCCATAAATTATAATTATATCATGCATTTTAGCCGAGCTATCAAAATTTTTGCGGTCGAAGTCGCAGGCGAATTGCTAGTCTTCTTATAAAATACACAAAATCTTTTATGTATCCAGTCTCTGAAATAAGACTTCCTGCACCTTATACAATGTAGAATTTACATTTTATGATGTCGAAGACGTAACCGGCGCGGCGGTTGTTCTAAAGCTTGAGAATTTATTTATTTTCAAAGACAGATCAAATCGATTCGATCCGGAAATAATCTTGATTGGATTGTAAATATTAGTCTCACAATTACCTCAAAATATAGGATGGCTCAATTATCGTGTTGATGGCAATTGATTTTGGTATGACAAATACGAGTTTTATTACGCAATAGATCCATTCTTGCTTCGTTTAATAGCCGTAGTTTAAAAAGCTCTAACGCTATAATTCAGATTAGATGCGTGTTAGTAATAAACTCCATATGCGTAATGGCCCTAAATGGGTGTAGGTGGCGCCCCTGTCATGTGAGACATATTAGGTGTCTACGTTGGTGATGGTTTCTCACCACATATTAGTGCAGAGAATGCTACTTAAAGCGTGTCTCAACTCTCAACTCCTGGGACCCTGTTTTACCGGTACCAATTGAGTTTTCTCCAACAGAAGGTATACCTGTCTGTGTCTACGTAGTCCAGCTACACTGACTATTTTTTAATTAACTCGGTGCCCGTTTAATATAACTTTTAGATTAGACTCGTTACAAATCCTAGGATTAGTTGAAGAATAATGAACCTTAGTTAAACCTTATCAATTCCCATTTCGCTTCGTTGGATTTAAAGTTAATTTATAATCCTTATTTTAACTACCCTGACGGGGTAGAGAAGATAGCCAAAATATAAACACCGAAATAATACGTAGGGAAGTGTGTTGTGTAGTAAAACTTTTCCTCCTTATGCATTACTTTTTGTTTCGTTGTGAGCGGAATTTTATTTGAGGGTGCCATTGGTTTACGACGACACGTAAAACAGTCATTAATTTTGTATTGTGCTTCCAGATCGGACGAACAACAAAAATAAGATGAATACCGTTCGTGTATTCGTGATGCTGTTACGTGAATTTAATACTTTTATCTTATAAATCATAATCACCGTGTTTATTAGGTATGTCTTTAGTCATAAATCTGGTCATGTTTTATGTCTTTCCGAATTTTGATATTAGATTTATGTTATGTTAGAATTACGCAAAGTTATGCTCGTATATTTTATTATGTAAGTGGGTGTATTTATTAAAATGATAAATGCCAACTTCGATATATTGGTAAAAATATGTTGGATTTGTATGTAGGTCGTCTTGAATAGGGTGAATCAAAACGTGGGCTATTGTTTCTTTTAAAAATGAACAACAGATTCCGTATTCCCATTTTCCTTAGGAAAATTCCCCAGGAACAAAAGGCAGAATGATAAATACCTTTAGACAAACACGTGTATCTATCCCTCAGCCATATCTTTTACTGCATGACCTTTTTAAAGTGGATTGCTTAGTCGTCTGCTATCAGAATACATAAGCCGAGTCATGAGTCAAGCCGACCTAAATATAAGCCAGATACCTACAAGGAGAAAGTGATGTATCGTGGCAGCAGCCTTTACGCAATCTCTTGTAGCTTCTTAAGGCTAAAGATATGATGTAAGAAGACAAAGCCTCCCAAACATAATATAATTAGATCAGTTTACGCTTCTGTGTGTGAAATTGATGGTGTCTGAACTCTGAAGCAGTTATCGTGTTGTTGTATAACGGTTTTGTAATGGCGAATTGAAACTTTGTGAATAGGCAAATACGGACCTAGAAATAGGCTGTCTAGTTTGCTAAGAGTATGTAGGCTTCTGATTAATGACTTTGTGCTACTTATAAACGATATTCGGCGCTTTAAGTTTCATTTAGTTTAAGTCTGTGGATTGTGCTTATTTGTTGGTTATGTGTTTATTTCTTGGACATGTATGTAGTCGGTAGGAAGAGTGCCTCGTAATCATTCCAGTTCGTTTTTTGTATATGTATCAAGCTCACGAGTAAATGAACTTATGAGAATCCAGAAAATGTATGAAGTTACAGAGGTACGCATAAGTACCTGTAAACTATCTCTGTATAATGTCACTAGATATCTGCAAACTTATGAAATACCTGATGTTCATAATATTCACTTCCTATTTAATCGACAGCGTCAGACATTGTGATATATCTGTATTGATTGACGTCGATGTGTAAAAGACCTCATCACGAAGCCGTCAACCAAGCATTTTGTACATCAAACTAAGTAACTTTACGCAAAAATTATTGCTGGGAAATGACTTTTTTTTTTTGGGGTGAAAAATCATGTTTTGTGGTAGAACTCAATGTAACGCACTCAAAACATTGTGCTGATGGATGGTTTGAATAGTACGGGGGTCGTGGAGGTGTTTAAAGTAATAATCTTTTATTAAAAACTTCTATTTAAAAAAAAAACTTGCCAAAATGTCGGAACTTTGACCCCCAATATCTCCGAAACTAGAAGGTTCCCAGGTATGGTGTAGAACAAAAAAAATTATCGCAATGACGAGGAGAATGAGTACCTTTCGTTTTCGTTAAGAGGTGTTTTACACCCTTTATATTTTTTGATTTTAAGTAAAAGCCAGCTTTTGATATTGTGAATTTTCCTACGACAACGTATTACTGTAATAAATATAATATATAACACATATTGACACATCAGCTGTCGATACGTGAAAGGTAGCACACAGAGTTACTTTCGCATTTATAAATAGGATTCTGAAAACCACCCAATAAAACAGGTACCAATTTTGCAGTAGTTTCAAAATATTAAATATCTATGACATAGGAAATAGACGGCGGCTAATATTTAATCATTCAAAAATTGTTACCAGGAGAGCCTTCGGCAAAGGTTTGGTCCAGCCCATGTCAACGTATTAGCTTACATACACATTCACGACGTTAAAGCTCCGAAGCCGCTACTAGCAACAGAACACACAGAAACCCCACTTGAGTCAATATTGACCCCACAACTCAACGCTGTTAGGTTTCGGCTAGTAACTCAAAACTCTTTGTTGATATTTCAAAAAGACCAAGAGAGAAAAAGAGACAATAGGGATTACAATTACTTATGTTAGTCCGTAGACAGTCAGTTATCCTTAATGTGACACAATGAAGTTGTGTTGTCACAATTTAAGTACCTACGCCATTTACGCCAAACCATATTGTTACCTAGCTCCATGAAGGAGTGACTGCATATGTACGCAGATTTGCAATACCTACCTAACTTGTTGGTGGTTACAAAATAAGTATGGTAATTTTAGTGGTTGAGTAAGTACTAGCTTCATAATGGTTTGTATTTAAGACGAGTAGGTCTCCTAAAGAATAGGATTGTCCTTTTTGAGAAAGGGCTTTAATCATACTGATTAATGAAACATGAGTTACAAAATTAAATGAGGGATCGTAAGCAGAATCTGACATTGTTCCTTCCGACTCCTAAGAATTGTTGGCACAAATACCTCTACAATCACATATTTCGAATGACTGCGCAATTTAATTACGAGAATTTAATTTCGCAATAATTCTTAGCTACACGAAATTTAATTTATCGACCCTTCAAGAACAGTGTTGTACCAAATATGAACAATATTTAAAACACGCGTGTGGTAGTTTTGTAGTATGTAATTTTTGGGGGCGTGTCTCTGATTTTTCTCCGGGCAATGCAATCTGATCAATATTTTCGGAGGTCAAACGTTATCTTTGTGTACTTTTATCTGGGGTATCTTAATCGGTTGGCTTGTTGACCCGTGTAACAGGAATTTGGGTGTCCGTTACGACTGGCTACGTTGTAAAATGATGTTGTGTTGGACCAGCGGCGAAGCGTGTTTGCCAGTTACCCGCCACTTACAAGCCATTACCCGCCCGCCTGGTTACATAATGTACCTTAATGTTATTGGGTTGATATGTAACCGCACTCTGCACAGAATACATTCACATCGATCACGTAGTCAGCATTAGCATCTACAAATACTTATAGACACGGATTACGTTTCAATGTCGAAGGTCGCAGACGTTTTTGTTCCTGGTTTTCTTTTGACCTTCAACCATTTCTTTGTAGGTTTTTGCGGTTACTTTGTTGCCTTACTTTTCGTTTTAGTTTCTAGAGCCTAGACACTTACACAAATTAGAACATTCATTTCTTCTGATAATTTGTTTGTCATTGCTCCTTGAAATAATGAGTCCCTGTCGTGTTTATTTCAGTTTAGTTTTTAGCGCAATTCTCGAGTTCTGTCCACTAACTTTTTATGCAAATCACGTAGGTACCTAATGGAAAATTAACATAAAATTCATTCGCTTTTCTATAGGTAGATATTTGGTGTCAGGTTTTAGCAAAGTCTAAAGGAAAACAGGCCATTGGTTGTTACTAGCAGACAGGTATTACCTCTCTACTACGCTATTGCAATCTTTAAATCCAATACTTTAAAGCCGTACGTGGCGCAAGCGATACCAAACCAAGGGAAGAACCTGGAGCGATACATAAATTTGTGTTACAAGGACCTACTCTGGTGCTTAGGTACTGGTAAAAGGTACGTTAGGCACATTATGAAATTACAGAAAACATAGTTTCGTTCATATACATGATCATATACAATGAGAAGGGGAGGGGTGAAAAATCATTAAAATTTTAATGAACAAGCAAACTCATGGAGTTTCTCATTAAATATGCACATGGCGGGCGTAATTACGCGGCACAGGTTGAAAATGATGTAGGTAATAGCGTGTTATCGCGAGGGAGCGCCCCGTGCGGCGTGACGCGGTCCGGGTGCCCGTCGTGCCCGTATCGCTGCCGTCACGCATCGCCGCTCAGCAGACGTTTGGGAGCCGTTATACGCCAGCTTGTTTGGGTGACATATGCGATTATGCGGTACAACTGTACGACCGACCCTTAGATACACACACTCGCTTTACAACCCTTCCTAAAGGGACTCGTTGACACGGGCTCTAATTTTTCTGCCATTATGAAAAACAACACCATCCTACATTTTCGCCATGTGGCACTAATGCGTGGGTAAGTACCTGTTCTTCTCCCCCTTTTAAACAGTCACCGTTTAGTTTCAGCTTTGGAAATTGTTAATTTGTGTCGGAATGTTTCATGCTTTCTTATTCAACTTGACCGGAACTAGACACATCGATTGCATTTTATTTCTGGAATATGATATGACGTATCACACATGAATCATGCCGAGAAATTAAATATTGAGCTGGATAACCAACTGCCATGACCACTAACATATTTACTGGCAAACTTATATGTTGTAAATAAATATGAAAGTTAATGTACTATAACGGTTATCGTCACACATACTACTAGTATTACGATAGAAAAGTGAAACTACTTAAATGACATATCATTTAGTTGGAAAGTTTGGAAAAGAGGAATCGTTTTTCTTTGACCATGGTACTGGTGAAATTCTCGGAATAGGACCAGTCTAAGTTAAACCTCCACGGAACAAGCACTATCTCATAGTACCTAAGTTACTAGATAAGTCACTTGGGTGGGAACATGCGGGTCCGCTCACAATTTGATGACTCTTCCTCCATAACGGTAAACCGGCATACCGCAGACAACTAATGAATAGGCATTAAAGTATTATGACGACATAACAAAACTACTATGTAAGTACATTATATAGGATGTTGAATTCCTTTCGGAATATTCTCACAGTGCTGCGGCGGCGACGGTAGAAAGAGACGGCGATAGTGATCTTGATTCGCGGTATGCGGCGCGTGCACGACAACCTTGATCAAGGCATCGGCGGCTACGGCTTACCAGAGACAGCTGATTGTCGACAATGCAGGCAAACGGAGGAAGTATGAAAGTAATAATAATTAGAATGGTATCCATAGACATCTTGACGGAAATGTCTGTGAACAGTAAGCAAGCTTCTGTCTCTGTTAGTAAGGTTCGTCATTCATTTATATTATTCGTTATCGGCTTTGAAAATCTTCACGTAAGTACCTAATCCATTTTTATAAACTAACTGTTTTTCGCTTATGGCAGCACTAACAGTTCTTGGGGAGGACCTGGCTCATCAGAACCTATGATCCTGTGTAGAGCTTTCTGTTTCATTCTGAAGATGACCAACTTCAGTTTGAGACAACTTTAGCTGTGTACTGTAAAATAGTTGATGCTTTCGTAGCTTCCATCTTTTAACTGAGGCCTGGAGCAGTTACCAGTCTAAGGTCAACGAGTATGTGTCACAAAACGAATGATTTACTACTTCATTAGCTATATTGCCAATATCCTTCACATCATGCAAATTTTTATAATAGTCTTCTACGGCATTTGTTATGTCCTTTTAGTGAAGTGTGATGGAATTAGAGAATTAGTTATATTTAGCCTTTTGCGTATTATACATATGTCTGTATTCGAGGTCCTGGGTTCAACTCCCAGGTTGGGCATAGCGTAAGTGGGTGTTTCTATCAGAATTTTCTCAGCAAAAGTCACGGAGTCTGAATATGTGTCCGGTTGATGGCTAAAGACCCCTTTTATACAGGACTGAAACATAACGTGCGAAATCTGAATGTACCATTAGGTACACCTGTTCCAAAAGTTCCAAACCCTTCGGGAATTACGGGCGTCCAGTATTTGTTGTTTTCTAGTGCATTTTACGTGTTGAAGAACTTGTGTCTTTTATCAGAATCGACATTAGTTTTATGCTCTAGTATAAGTCGTGCACGATTCCAGTATCAGTTGCAAGCATCGTGTTTAATAAGGCTCTTATCATACCAAAGAAACTCTGGTGCAGTGACAGCAATTATTTTTAAGATAAGCATTGTTTATTAAAGTGAGGTCCTGTGAGGGCAAGATCATTTAACTTCATGTTATTACTTCTGAACGAAGCGCATTTGTACGCTGTCTTCTAGCAAATCATTTGGTGAATATTCAGATTTTTTCGAGTTGAGAGAGTTTGGCCCACAGATGAGTGTTTTATCTAGGTACGGCATCATCACCAACTAGAAGAGTTGAAACCTTTCAGTGTTGCATTTCAGAACGAGGTTCGGGGCAGATCCCTTTGCTGTCTTCCCAGGGATGTGCCCTAACAGGCGTTCTACGCAGGGGGTTCCGGGTTCCGGTCACAAAGGGCCTAGTTAGGGGAAAGTGGGATTTCTAACCCGCTAAAATCACTACTATGTCCAAAACCTGGGTGCTTTTTGATGTTGTCCCTCGGTTTCGGGTCTCCCGAAAAAACGTATGTGTTTCGCATAATTTTTAGGCTTTGTCCAAAATGTTACTTCTGTAACTTCCTTTGGTATTAATCCACTGCATCACGGATAAGTTCTCGGTATTTATCATTCATGTAACGCGATATTAAGATACTTAATAATGTTTTATCGTATAATTTCACGCGATGACTAATAATTACCATTAGAGACATTCTTTCAGACAAAAATCAAATTCAATATTAAGAAAAAATCCTTGGAAAAGATGTCGACGTGGTTGAAATGAATGTGACCAATATGAGGAACCTACGTAGCTCTAGATAATTCTTTAACAATAATGATTTATTTAATGTAAGTGTAAATGAATTATTTAATTAGAAAATACATGGATTATGATGTTTAGCTTTTGTAGGACCTTTTGCAATCTACGAATAAAATGGGCACAAAAGGAATTCACATCGTTAGATTTATCCTGAAATACCAATATTTAAACCTAATATTCCCATTTTTATATCACTATGTAAATTGGCTATCCCACGAAGTCCGTACAGATACAGACCTACATTGATTTACGAGCTTAATAAAAAAGCGCAATTACGATTTATAGTTTCATTTACGACATCGACGAGTGACTGTCGCATTTAAAATGTATGGCATCGCCTCCGTGGCACTCACATCTCATTTTTTACTCTGAGCGTGCATTCACTTCAAGGAGTAGATAGCAAGTGGAGCTACAATGTGGAAACCGGTCGATGACCACAAAAAGTTAGTTTTCGTCCGTCGGTCTTCCCTTTTCTTTTACGGTTACTAAATAACGATAAGCAAATTATCTTGAAACTACGGGTTGTTTTTATCTTATCTTTTGGTTTATTTTACGACGACGGTATACCTACCCATAGCCTGCTAGAGACAAGGTGAAAAATCCACTGAGAATTACTACAGCATGCTCTACGAATTCTAAACAAAATTTAATACATCTAAAATTGTAATACATGCGTTGTTTATTGAAATTTATATCCTATTTCGATTCTGTATAAATATTTGACACTCAAAAGGCACTCCATTTCATTTCCCTTTATCTCCATGGTTCGCTCTATACGCCTGTCTAGAAATAGATTCCAATTAAAATATCTTTCATGCAGGACAGGAGGAGTTTGATAAATGATAAGGCACGCTAACGTCTGCGATGCGAACTTTAAGAAGCCCACGATTGCGATCAAGCTGGTCGCTTAACTTTAATAGAAAATACCTGACGGAGCATTTAATTATAACTTTATGACGACGTGGCTAAATTAAACGTTAGTTAGAGTCGTATTTTTAGATTCAGACCATATGTTTTTATATCCAGGACTGTCAACTGAGTAAAGTGTGAAAGGTGATCGTTTTTTTAACATCGCCTGAATAAGACTCTTTTTAATTTCGTTACAAAGCAGTGGAAGGGTTTCTTGAGACTGTCCTTGGCTTAAATCCAGGAAGATTTTCGACTCCTTTATTTTATAGTCTATAACTATAATCGCCTTGAAATAATCTTTCTTCATCGCGATATAAAGATTGTTCTGATTTCTAAACTGTTTGCAAGCCGAACAATTTTAAAAAGGGGTAAAGTTTGTAAGTTTGGATGTATCTTCGGAATTTCTGATCCGATTCCGAAAATTCTTTCACTAATTTGAAGCTACATTATCTTCGAGTGTCATAGATTATATTTACGATGTTTGAGTGGTATAATTTTCCGACCATAAAGCGAGCGAAGTTAAGGGCAACAACTAGTTGAAAATAAAACACACTTTCTTACTAGAGGTACCGTAACCTAAATCCATTAAACGGCAATCACTAAGGCCAAACCAGATTAAATCGGATTCTCTGTGTATTCTCCGAACGTAGCGACTGTTTCAAGCTTGTTTATTCAAGAACTCCTCAATTGCATTGCTCCAGTGACAAATGCCGTTAGGCATTGTACATAGAAACCGAGCTGAGTTACCCGATGTCCTAGGTGAGCTAAAAGCGCGATGTAATGCGATAAAAGGCAAAAAATATCCTCTCCATGACTGTCTTTTTGTCGTTATCATGATCCACATCATACTGTGGAATTAATGGCGCTAGCATCGCTTGAACCAAACATCGTCATTGGTTGAAAATCTGTCAATGTCATTTTATATTTCAAAATAGTTTGACCTCATTGGTCAGATTGAGTCTAAGTTATGGACGCGCCATCTACAATCAGCTTTGACCAGCCTTCCCCATTAGGTTAGCTAGCTCCTGCAGTAGAACAGTTATTTGTTTCTAATTCTCTTCAAATCAATTACCCCTCTTCGGTCATTTTTTTTTGTGCCAGTAGCTCTTGTTTCTCACAATGGGGGCTATCGCGTGTGAATTTGCCGCTAGAGGCGCTTGTGTAGACTAAGGTCCTCCAAAACGTCAGATGTCATAGAGTGTTCACGCGTTGCGTGCTTTTTTATCACGTATTTATACTAATACTCACGATTGTGTTCTAGATTGAGCCATTCCTGATTAATTATGACTTGAAGATTCTAAGTAGCAACTTAGAATAATAATATTGTTAGTACTTGGAGGTAGAATGTTTTTTAAATGTTTCATGCTTGCTAATTTTAGGAAGAATATTGTAAATATATATCTAAAGCTTACACTATGTTGTAGTGATGCAACGGAAGTGTCTTAACGGAAGCAGAAACGGAAACAGATGTCAAAAGTAAATCTTAGCGGATGCGGATGCGGAAGCGGAAGCAGAAGCGGAAGTGTTAATACTATGAAGAAAAAACACATTTTTATTTTTTTTCAGATTTGTTTAATAGAATTTGTATTTTGTACTTTTAGTACTCGAAGTTAAACAGAGGTAAATTATATTTAATAGATAAGATAAGATAAGATAAGATAAAGATTTATTTCTCGCCACAATACATAGGTACATTATTGGGTTTCGTGAACAATACATGCGTTTTTTTTATATTGTGGGAGACTGGTGCCTAAGCTAGGCGAAAGCCTGTATTTCAGGACACCAGGTCTCCACCCCTTTGGAAGTATGTACATTTGAACAGAATTATGCACTCGTACACAAATTAATACGGTAAGTAATATTGAGCAAAAGACAAAAGATTATAAAAATACACAAATCAAAACAGTGGTGATTATGATTACTAATTATACAATCAGGGTTAGTACGTGTGTATGCGGAAGTGAAGGATGTAATGTGTGTGTGAGTGATGGGTGTGTGTATGTGATGGGTGTGTGTGTGTGTGTGATGGGCGTGTGTGTGAGTAAGGAAAACGGAAAATTGTTAATAGCTGGATGCACAGAATTGTGATGTATCTAGATAGTATCCTTCGACACGCAAGTTATTTCGGGGCAGCTAGAAGTTTTTCCGTAGCGTCATAGCTTAACTCCAGAAGCCAGCTCGTAATTTTCGATTTACACTTGGTTTTGGCAAGTTCATAGATCGGGAGCGTCCTATTTATTTTGTTATAGAGAATAAAAAGTAATTTGGCCGCTTTTACACCTTTGAGTCTGTTTCGGTGTTCTTCATATATTAAACCAGCTCCGCTAAATTATTTTGGCTACGCTGCTGGGTAGAGCTGATAAGTATTGGCGAACTATTGGCAATAGATGGGGGTATTTGTGCGCGTTTACTTTCCACCACAGAAGGGGATCTTCATGGAGAGGCAGTCTCTTCTCTTTCTTGTATTCCCGAAGGTGTGACTGTATCTCTAAAAATAAATTGTCACCATCTTCGGTTGTAGAAGAGTTCTCCTGGTCTTCATTTACACTTAACATCGATTCCAATATTTGTAATGATGATGATGATTTTGAAGTAGAACCGCCCCCGTCAACGGCCCCCCCCGCACGCGCCGAAACAGAAGTGAAAAAGCTTGCGGAACTTCTGCAGAAGCGGAAGCGGAAGCAGAGTTCTGCTGCAACACTACTATGTTGTTATACATAATAAAATAAACTTTTTTAAGAAGTTATTGATGCTTTAAAGTATTAAATAGAATAACTGACAGGACCTTACTCGACAGTGCGCCATCTGGTGAGCTCAAAAACGTTAGCCCCCATTGGGCGAAGTCATGGTTTATTCAGGAAAATATAATTTTAATGTTTTTTTCACGTGTGACTGTTCATTGTAACGCCAATGCGTAGCCATCTTTTACGTTTTGGTCCAGTTTTAGATAGGGCAGTTCAATAATTTTGCGAGTTCCAGTTATAGCAGCTGTTTTGCGATCGATGCGGTTCTTCTCTCTGATATTAAATCCTCACTTTGATTCATAATGTTAAATTCTTTCAGTCACAAAGTTCCGCCTCTGTTTCTTGCATAGGACTTAGTCTAGAGGTCAATAGAACAGCTAAACAAACTAGACGCAATGTAACCCGATGCATCCGTTAATGGGGACGTGACAGCCAGCTCCCTTTATCTAGAGACAAAAGTGCACGACTACGCTATATTGAGGTTGCTGAGTCTCAGATAACTTCGCTTATTATCTGCAGTTTATTGCGGGAATTTTCTATAGAAAATAACTACTGCGCTTGGTGCTTTGTTAGTTTGTAAAGCTTAGGTTAAGTGTAGTTCTGTATGTGAATTAACGTTCGTTTGTAAGGCCTTGCGAAGGGTAATTAAGAGCTGAAAATAATTGTATTGCTCCTAAACATTTGCTACGAATTATCAAAATCTTACTCTGTGGTTTTCTTTGGCTTTAATAACACTTTGAATAGGTATTACAATGTCACACAAGATGTTGTTAAGGTAGTAAATGTGCTATTTTATTCATATTTTGTCGCCGTATTGTGCAGTAACTGATGAAAACAGTCTATAAAAGTCGACGAAGACCAAAGAAACTATGGATGGACTGTATGAAAGAGTTGCGTGCTGAGATGAAGAGTAATAGAGTATAGAAATAAGTATAGAAGAAGACATGCTGCGTCGGTCCCAAATAAATTGGTGTTCTTCGCCATTTCTTCCAAAATCACTTTTTATCAAAGACACTATAATAAATTATGCTATGCCATGTCCTCTTAATTTTGCATTGTTTCCTATTACCTTTTTACCGCCGGATGTCGCCGGAACCCTGCAAAGCTAAAACAATTGTTTTGACTCGCTCATCGATCCATAAGCATCGAACAGCCCCTTCTGACTTCATTGTTCTTTTAACTGCTAAGTTCAAGGCAACATCAATGCCAATATTGTCATGAAACTATTCCTAAACACGAGATTGGTACGTTAGGTACGTACCTAGTAAAAATTCAGCGAAATTTTCTTTTAATAGATCATGCGAAGGTCAGCCATTTTTTTATTTTAATTTGTCAGGTAGGCAGTTCGTGTGACAGGGTCGCCTTGACTGCATTCTCTTAATTTAGTGCTATTTGCATTGTTATACCTACTTGGCAATAAATATGGATGACACGATATCGAACACGTTTTGAAGGTCGTTTTACTGCTTATTGCGTTCATGTATGCATGTTTAAAGTTGTATAAATGTTAATGATACCTAATACAGAGATATTTCAATTTATGATGCAATCATTAAAGCAAGTATGCAGACTATGTAGAGTCAATGACACTAAAGCATCGGATACTAGTGTACAGAAAGTAAAATCAAAAAGTTGAAAATCTTTCAGCACTCTTTTGTTTAGTCATCCATTTAGGTGTCACTTAGTATTAGTGAAAACAACGTGCATGTAAGTATTGTTAAAACATAAGTAGGTAAGTCATATTGGCAAAAGAAAATTGTTATAATTCAAGCTGTGAGCTACAGACAAATCGATTGCCCTTCGTTACTGTTCATGCCTTTATGTATGACCTAGGTAAGTACTACAAACAGAAACACCTTTCAAAATAAATAAACAAAGCTATTAATGCCAAAAGGGTTTCATTGGCTCAATTAGGTATTATGGTAAAACTCACACTGACTCTCTCTTTCCTACGTCATCATCGCAATGGTAAGCTTAGACTTTTTTGTGCTGCTAAGTGCTAACACTGGGAGGCCTGCACTTACTTTTAAACTTTGCCCTCATTTTTTATAGACGCAGGTAACTGTATTCGTAAGTATCACAGAACGTGTCGTACAAGATAACTGCAATAGGCTTGTGTCCTGAAAAACTCGAATTAGTCCGTCAGTCAGTTAGATTATCAAAAATTTTTTTCTTTGACACGTATTTTTTCTTTTGTAACGTAAATCAAAATTGACGAATAAACGACGCTTTTAAAATTCTCAATACGTGTAATTGTCAATACGCCGCCGGCGCCGCCGTGCTATAATTTTTAGTGCGTTGCGACGTCACGAGCCCCCACTCCCGAGTTTTGATGCGTTTTATCATTGTCGATTTTCATTGATTTACAAAAACAAAAAATACGTATCTATTATTTTCCAATACTCTAACTGACGGACTAAATAAAGGGTGTAAAAGTTAACGAAGCCGAAAGGCACTTGTTTTCTCCGTCATTGCGATATTTTTTTTATTCTACACCATACCTGGGAACTTTCTAGTTACGGAGATATTGAGGGTCAAAGTTCCAACTTTTTGACAAGTTTTTTTTAAATACAAGTTGATTTTTGCTTTAAACACCTCCACGACTCCCGTACCTACTATTCAATCCACCCATCAGCACAATGTTTTGAGTGCGTTACATTGAGTTCTACCACAAAACATGATTTTTCACCCCAAAAAAAAAAGTCGTTTCCCATCAATAATTTTTGCGTAAAGTTACTTAGTTTGATGTATCTACAGAATGCTCGGTTGACGGCTTCGTGATGAGGTTGTTTACACCCTGTAGATTTGCAATTTATTTATGGTGGAAACTAGCCTATTATCAATTTGCAGTGCGTAACTTTGAACTGCCTATTAAAATCACAAAGAGCTTGATAACATGTGAATTAGAAACGGTACCTAACTCAGTATTTGCTGTCTTATGATTTTTATCAATAATTATTTTAATAGGCCGTTGTATGTAGGAGCTCGTGGCAAAATAATAACCGCCACTCGGGTCGATCTTTAGGTTAAGCCGTGCTTGCCTAGGTTGGTCTGAGGATGGGTGACCACCCAGTACATACCGATTTTTCTCCGTGCCTCGGAAAGCACGTTAAGCTGTTGGTCTCGGCTGTCATTTGTAGATCTTGACAGTCGTTAGTCGTTACAGGTAGTCAGTGGCCCAAAAAGACTGACAACCAGTCTTACGAAGAGGTATCGTATTCCCCAGTACTAACTGGGGTGTGGAGGTCAGATAGGCAGTCGCTCCATGTAAAATACTTGTATTCAGCTGCAACAGGTTAGACTGGAAGCTGACCCTAACATAGTAGGGAAAATGTTAGGTATAGATGAAAGCCGTTGTATGTAGGCTGCGTAAGCCTTCACGTAAATACCATGGATAAATAGGGCACATAATATCTCAACATAACATCACGCTTGTAATCCCCGAAGGGTTAGACCGGAGGGTATTCCGGGGGGCCCTTCTAACCCCAAAATTAGCAACTCTATTTGTGGTGGTTCTAACTTCGTTTGAAATACTGTTAGAATAAAGTTCTAATCAGCTTGCACTACAAAGCGGTTGTAACGTCAGTCACTGCGGCCGAACAGTGCAAAATAAGTGGTTTTTGCGATTTACAAAAAATCTATTGATTGGACTAAAAAAATAAAACACATAAGACCTGCTTTATAGTAAGTTCAGTTAGTATGCAAAGTTTCATGATCTAATTTCAAGTACTTTTTGAATACCAGCGGTTTATTGTTCGATTTGGAGGTAACTTTGGATTTTTTTTGTAAGTATCGAGAAAAGTTTATGGAATCATGTTTTCGTCACACATAGGACTTAGCATTAATCCTCAACTTTACCATATATTTATTTCAAAATTAATGCTGCAGTATTTTAGGAGTAACGGAGGATCATGCTAAGCCATTTGAGGGATATAAAGCCCTTAAGTCCCTGTAAGGGGGGGTGTAGCTATTGCCATCAACCGGGCTTTTTGCTAGTAAGGCAACATTTTGCTCGATCCATAACGGTACCCTACCTTTTTTTTTTTTTTTTTGGATTGGAAATCATCAAATGACTTCTCCCGCTCTGGGCGGAGCAGGAGGGAGTGTCAGACTTTTACTGACTAAAACCCATCCATGTTCCTTCATCGCCCTTTGTGTTCCGGGGTCACGGTATCTGTTTCGAACAGTCCCGCAACCTCGGAACTGTACCTACCTTATGTACACAACCAACACGACTAGCCTACGTAAGTACTTAAACATTATTCCGTCCTTGTGTTTTCCCACAAATACTCTGAATTAATGTTTTTCCTTAAAACCTGTGAACAGAATAAATGCATGTTATATTACTTACATTTCGTTAATCACGAGTTGTCATTAACCGTCTCTTAATATCGTACTTCCGTGTTTAGTTCCGCATTCATCAACATCATTTAGGGTTCTTTGTTTCTTCCGAGTGAATGACTTCGTTTGCATAATGAGGATAGGTAGTAGGTATGTATTATAAAAAGCCGGCCAAGTGCGAGTTAAGATTTGCGTGCCGATCGAGGGTTCCTTATACTTAGGTACTACGTATTATGTTGTTAAACTATAATACATATTTTCGGTTTTCAGATTGTTTCTGTTTTATTGTTGTTTAAAATTTTCTTAATTCTAGGTCATCATCATCATCATCATCAGCCTATTAATGTTCCCACTGCTGGGACACAGGCCTCCTTTCTATGAGAGGGAATGGCCTATAATCCACCACGCGGGCCCAGTGCGGATCGGTAGATGTCATATGTCTTCGAATTTTTGGTTCTAGGACATGCCGGTTTTCACACGATGTTTTCCTTTACCTTTTTGAGAGCAGTGGTGATGAAATAAATTACACAAAGTAATGCGCCTGCCTGGGTTCGAACCCACGAATTACTGTCCGTAAGTCGGGGCCCCGGCCGCCACCACTGGGCCACCGCTGCTCTCCGGTCAACGGGAAGTAACCTGTAGATTTTGATTCCCTTGTGAAATCTATGAAATCTGCTAAAAATATGCGAAAATAAATCTGACATAAACGGTCATATCTTTTGATACTCGTAGTGTTGACTTACAAGTTTGATTTCACAGCTGAAAGAGACTGTAGACCCGAGTATACAAAATATTCGGGTCTACAGTCTCTTTCAGCTAATAAATTTCAACTTGATACCTCTACGCGTTCCTGAGAAAAAGGGTCTTGACAGACAGACAGATGGACAACAAAGTGATCCTTTATGGGTTACGTTTTTGCCGACTGAGGTGGGTACGGAACCCTAAAAATAAAGTGCGTCGTTCAGTCGCTCCTGGTAAAGGATTGACCAGTCCTATTGTTCCCTTGAGTGTTGTGAAAGGCGAGAAATGGGATAGACAATACTTGACATTAGGTAGCGTTCTTTTTATTTAAACTCTAAGCGGACTTCCCAAAATAAATGGAACAGTTTGCTTGCATAATCGGCTTATTATGCAAGCATACTGTTCCATTTATTTTGCCTGGAGGCCTGTTTCCCAGCTGTGGGAACATTATAGGATTATAATGTTCCCATAGCTGAGAAACAGGCCTCCTTTTTATGAGCTAGGGAATGGGCAGTCCACCACGCGGGCCCAGTGCTGGTTAGCGGATATCACAAGTCGTTGAATTTTCTGTTCTTACACTTCCTTGTTTTCTCAGGATGTTTTCCATCACCGTTTTAAGAATTCAAAACAGTGTGCTTGAAAAATATCAAAGGGGACCTAGAAATAGATTTGTGTCACTATTTATGGGTAATTTTTAATATTTTATCACTTATCCCAGAGGTCTACTAGAGAGAACGATTCTGTGATGAACAACAATTATTTCAAAAGGTCCTAATGTCGTTCCGTAGCAAGCCAGCCAGTTTGAATTGTCTTACCATCTTTTATGTACCCCATTTTTTTCCACCAATGTAGGTAGGTATCCTAAGCCCAAAGTCGGAACTTGCATCTCACTGCACCGCAACTCACTAATAGAAACCTTAAAACATTGACACCGGAACGGATGCATACCTAGTTATCACATTTCCATTTACCGTTTGCTTTACCTCTGACAGCTGCAACCTACCAGCAACCTTATTGTACACGAATAAAGATCATTGTCGTCATGACAGGCTTGTCATAAGAAGAGACTTATTACCAACCTTAAGGTTAAAAATTAAAGTTCATTATGATTATGACAGTGATGCCAAGTTATAGGTACAATATGACGTCAAAAGGGCTGTAAGTACATAAATAAGTTGGTACCTAATTAAGTACTGAGCAAACGCAAAGAAAACAGCTGTGACGGGTAAAAAGTGGCAGATAATCGCGAGATGTATGAGCGCTACCGTATATGGCATCTGGAGTTGCCATACTGCTCATAGGGCGCATCTCCCGTCACTTTTTATTACATAGTAAAGTATGAGAAATACTTCAAATAAAATTCAATCAGCCTATAATGTTCCCACTGCTGGGACACTGGCGTCGTCTCACCTCGTCTCACCATGTGGGCCCAGTGTGTTTGGTATCATGTTACATCTCTTCGAATTTTGTGGATGTAGGACATGCCGGTTTCCTCACGATGTTTTTCATCACTGTTTTGGGAGTAGTCGTGATGACGTAATTACGCAAAGTAATGCGGCTACCCGGGTTCGAACCCATCACGAATAAAATTCTATTTTATATTCATTATTTTTATGTTTTAAGTCGACAAAAGGCTTTTTTTTATAGCAGTAGGTATCTTTACTGTCTATGTAGGGAGGGACAGCATTACTTTACGATTGTACTCGTTAGTTTTATTGCCCAGGTCGCGTCGGCCTGGCGTTAATTAAACCAACATTTGCCAAATCTTTTATGACATTTGCCTGTTTTGTTTGTACCTGTGGGCTAAGCACAAACGCACGAAGTAAATGTAACGTATCTACCCCACTACCAAGTTCACTGACGGTATTGGACATAACTTGACTTGTGGCTGAAAAGTGGCAGACTGTCACGGGTCATTGAACTCGATAGTAGCTGCAGACCTAACTTCTCTTCTTTTCTTTACTTATTAGTTACTGAATTAATGGAATAGGGACGTGTCTACAGCAGACCTGAATAAAATGACAAAAAAAAAAATTGGTCCATTGATAGTTGCTGCCAGTTAAGATCGCAATAGCGGTCATTGCCCTTTCCCTAATGTCTTCGTAGGTACGAACCAAAACAAATGAACCATGTTTCGTTTTATAACCGACTTCAAAAAAAAGGAGGAGGTTTCTCAATTCGACCGTTTATATATTTTTTTTATGTTTGTTCGCGGATAACTTCGTCGCATATGAACCGATTTTGATGATTCTGTTTTTGTTGGAAAGGAGATATCTCAAGGGTGGTACCATGATGAGGAAACCAGGATCAGATGATGGTATCCCAGGAAAATCGAGGGGAACCTTCGAAAATCGTTGTGGTTTGTTAATTTTTTCATTAAGTATTTTAAAGCACTACTGTTTAATGAAGGTCTGGAGTCGATCTGATGACAGAGCCGAAAGATAGTCGAGGGAACTCTTCAACTATTTACAGCACTGCCCTGGTGTTTGGGCTTGATTAATTTGTATTCATGAGAATTTTACATCTAGATGGGCTGTGACTGTCATTAGAGGTCTGATGATGAAGACGAAGGACAGTCAAGGGAACTCCTCAACGTTTTACCGTAGCTACCTTGTGTTTGGGCTTAATTTATTTCTATTGATGAGAACTTTGCACCTATATGGGTTATACGTGCCATTACAGGTCTGCTGATGGAGACCATAGTCGAGGGAATTCCTCAACGATTTATAGCAGTTACCTTTTGTTGGGCTTACCTACTTCATACGGTTCACTATGCAAAAAAATATGGTCCAAAATGTTCAGTTCGTACAAAAGTAATACTTACCTAATTAAGATTGAAGTTTGCATAGCAAATATTTGTACTTATAGGATCTTACAACTAAAAATGGTAAAATAAAAAATCTATTTTACACCGACTTTGAAAATCCGACTTGAAAAAACAAAAAAGTGAAAAATAACTTCAGCTTCAGACGTCGGACACTTTGTTTATTTGATTCAGTTTTTTTTTGTCGCCGACTTCTGAAGCTAAAGTTATTTTTTACTTTTTTGTTTTTGAAGTCGGTTTTCATTAGAAACAATGTTGAAGATCACGATAAATGACGATTGAAGACTTGAACAGGCTTATTTTTTAATTTTAAAGTAAAGAACTTTAATAAATGAAGGTGAAAACGAGAAAGAGACGGACGTAATCAGAAGATGTCAATGTCATGTTTAGTTGGAACTAAAAATGAAGAGTGAACGTAAAAACATGGTGAAGGCGTAAGGTATAAACTAGTTTAACTTAGTTCATAGCTATAGCCGTCCTTTTCTCGCACTGCCTTTTAGTAAAAGATAGCAATAGCCTAAATTAAGTTTAGTTTGTGCACAATAGAATCGACACCAATGACTGTTATTGCAATCTTAACTGGCAACCACTGTATATACCACATATACCACTATTAAAGAAGAAAAAACGGAAATAGGTACCTACATTCGGATTGAGAAAAACAGACCCTGTTCCTGTTCCCTCTTAAGGCGCCTCCCCGAGCAAATGACCTTGAACGAGCAGTTTTTTGGAGCGTACTCCTCTTTATCCAAAATAAATACCAACTAATAAAAAATACATTAAATTACTACATATTCTTGACTCCAAAATTGTCGTTTTTTTTTTTTTTTTAAGTAGCTTAATGTTTCCCCTCACAACGAAACCACAGAAATGAAAAATAATGATTTATAAAATGCTACTCCTCGTACAGTAACCATTATTTTGATTTGCTACTTATACTAATGGATAGACAATTTAATAACTGTCGTTTTATTTTTTCCAAAAGAAGGTAGGTACATCGAGGTAAGTATATATAACTTGAATAATAGATAGGTATTATTATTTACCAAAGATATTATAATAAAGTGATATTTTATTACAATATCATTGATATTAAATAATTCGGTATTTTATATTTAACAACGCAGATTATTACCTGTGTAAAAATATTTTGATAAAAAAATATGAACCTTGCTAGACATAAACTGACTTTTTGTTTTCTTCTTCACTGCTGGCCATTTATTTTTAAGTTACTTTCCAGTTGAGTATTTAGATAGGTGCAGACATCTGTAGCTAATTATCGGAGCACGTTGAAATGGTACGTCCGAGTGCAATTACTTAGGCAGCACCGCAGCAGGAATCTCAGCGCCATCTATCCACTTGTTAAGAAATCATAGGTAAAGGGTGATCATGGGACTGTTCGAAAGAGATACCGTGGCCCCGGAACACAAAGGCCGTTACAGGAACATGGATGGGTTTTAATTAGTAAAAGTCTGACACTCCCTCCTGTTTCGCCCAGAGCGGGAGGAGTCATTTGATGATTTCCCATCCGAAAAAAAAAAGCGTAAAGTCGTACCTCGAACAATTTGTTGGATATTTTGATAAGATAGTATGAAATTCTCGCTGTATTTAACACAGTCTGTATCAATTTATGATTATGAATAAAACACTTGGTTTCTAAAGAAACTTTAAAGCAGCGCCATCTATTCATAACATTGGAAACTGTATAAGAAGTCACCAAATGAAGTGGTTAGAAGCTTACTTGCCAGTAGTAGAGATGGTGCTGTTTTCAGAAATTAAAAGTGGATCTACTTTAGAGCAGTCTAAAGTATTTTCTTGAGCACCAGGTAGTACCTACCCGGACGGCTTCGCCCCTAACAAGGATTTGATAACTGGCTTTGAATTTGTTAGTCTAGTCTCATGAGGGGGATGACGGATTCTACAGAGACGAAGTGTATCCACCCACGTATCTAAGTATTTCTAATAAATGGGTACCTACGAATAAAATTTACAAAAGTCTTAGTTCCCTTCTCAGTTCCTAGACTTGTCTCACAAAACAGAGGCCCCAGAAATAATAACTACGCAATTCATCATACTAATTTTGAAACAACGTGGACACAAAATATCTAGTATTTCACGCTATAAAACGATTTTTAATGAGAACTCCAAAAATAAACAAATATTTTAGTTATAATGAAAAAACGGTAAAAATAAAACCTAGACACCAACATCGAGGATACAGTCTATTTTTACCAATTATTCTCCTAAGAATTTCCGCACGCAGTTAATTGGCGCAAACGATTGATTCCCAATCAATAAACACTGATACTGCACTAAACATTTCTAAAGAGATGAGGAAAAAGTAAGAGCAATTTTTCGCGTCATTGGCATTCTCTCCGGCCAAGTCTAGGCGGGTACCCGGGTGCCCGAGACTACTGTGTTCTTGGCCATTTATCACGTCACAAAACACGAAAAAAAAATCACGGGCTTACTGACCCGTTACTTTTCCATTTACAGAGTGTTTTCGCTTATCTCATCCGTGTAATATCCTTAAGTCTCATCCAGTTCGGAAACGGTGACTTAGTGTTTGGGGGTCAGCTCTAGTCATTAATAGTTTTGCACGTACTGGCTGGTCATGCTCCGGCACTTGCTTGGATAGGTCGATTCTGTTTTGTTTTTTTTTTGGTTGGTTGAGTCATTCAAGCCGTGAGTTTTTCTGCCAGTTGCTGGTTATGTGTCGTTGAATACCTTAAGTAGAAGGTACCTTACTAAAACTGTCCAAAGCGTACTGACGTTAGATTGATTACGCATAATATATAAATTATAGAATTATAATTAAGGGCCCTAAGGGAATTGAATGTTTTGGCCTGCTTTCGGTGTGCCATTTTAATAATCCCAAAGTCGTCCTGCCACTGCATTAAACTATCGCGTAATATGATATCATTTTTGTAAAAGTATCTACTCTTTGGTGATATCATTCAATTTAAGAGACATAATAGAAGGTAACTTTAATTCAGTAGGTATGTCACCAGCAATGTACGAATAATTATCCAAAATAAAGATTGATTTAGATAAAAATACTTCCCAATACATCCTATTGCCTATCTTTAATTTCGTTAAGGCTATAACTGTCAAGTGATCAAGTCCTACGCAGCTGCGATATGAAGATGACATTTAGATAAACCCACAAAAAAGGTCAGTCAGCGAGTTAAATATGGATTCAGATAAATTATTACAAGGGCTGAATAAAATTATCGGTGAAGGAACTTGACAGCTTAGAGAGAGAGATCTGAAGACGGGAAATTAGGTTAGAAGTGAGTTTATCTAGATAATAAGACGATAGAAAAGGCCAAATCTGTCAGTGCTAACCTCAATGCAGAGGTTGTATGATTTGATACTAGATAGAAGCGAAGTCTATGGACTGTGTGAATGGTGATATGGCTAGAATTACAGAGGTGACCACTGAGATGACGAGTAATAGAGAGGTATGGAAAAAGTAGACATGCTGCGCCCGACCCTAAATTTAATAAACTGGGAAAAGAGCAGGCGAATGATAATTAAAACGAAGTCTAGTAAAGCGATCCTGCCGGGGCTGCGGGACTGTTCGAAAGAGATACCGTGGCCCCGGAACACAAAGGGCGATGAAGGAACATGGATGGGTTTTAGTCAGTAAAAGTCTGACACTCCCTCTTGAGCCAAGAGCGGGAGGAGTCATTTGATGATTTACCAAACGAAAAAAAAAAAAAGTCTAGTAAAGCGATCGGGATAATTCAATATTGCCAGGAAACACGTTCCTAAACAACATCGATTAGACTACAAATATCAAGAAAGTTGATTTATTTCGTAAAATGTCTCCGATTCGAAGGTGAAGCAAAACGCGGAAATTGAAAAAAATCGTTTCTAGAGGGTGTTGTGATAATTTGATTTACGGCACAGTTAACAGCTGTTCACGGGGTTTCACATCGCACTGACAGTCTTGCTTTTAACTGTGATTAATTTATGCGACGGCTACCTATTTAGTGGTACTGAGTTTTATATTGAGCGTGAAAATCCGTGCCATTGTGAATATTTTCCACCGAATCACATTATACTCACGGTCCCGAGTTGGGTTTGGAAAGATAAATCAATTGGCGAATTTCGGAAATATGCGCGATATTTTAAGGAAATAAAGCTGTCAACGTTGTGTTTTAATTTTTTTGGCAGTAGATAAATTTAGGGACCAATAAAAGATTTTTTCAAAGGATTTTTTCTACAACCACCCATTTTTTTTCAATGAAGAGTACCTACCTACGTATGGCAAACCCCAAATACTGAATTAGCTGAATTTATTTCGTCCTTTTGAAGTTCGGCTGAACAGTAAAAGCTGAATTTGGTCTAGATTTCTCACCGCATTTTATTTATGAAGAATTATTATCTATCCCCCCATATTCCGCACAGCCGGCTGAAATGAGATTTGTTGAATTTTAATAAATCCATCTCATTTTAATATTTTTACGAGTCTCAGGTATTCCTGGAATGTATACTAAAAATTCCCTCGTGTTGGCGGTAGCTATAAGGCAGTATTACGTTTAGCTAGCGTCTTATAAATATACGAAAATCTGAACTCAGAACGCGTAGAAATGAAATCTAATTTATAATCCGCGTGATGCCGTGAACTCTACCTCGCCGGGTGTGGAAATACGTCACGTATTGGAAATAATGCTGAATAAATATTTATTAAAAATTACATAGAAAAGGAATACCTTTGTAGGAGCGCTAGTGAAAGTAGAGGCACTTTATTACAAAATACATTTTTGATTAAGTTTGTCCGAGCACATACCTCTGCGGTTTTATCTTCGACAATTTGCTTACCTACGTTTTTATTTTCCTGTTTTTATGCTTGTAAGTAAAATAAATGTATTCTTTTAACTTAATAAAAGATTGAACTCATGGTAATTCTTTGTTGGAATATCACACGTTTTCCCCCAATTGTATTAGACATGGCTCAGCGAGGTGTTTCTTTGACGCTCCCCTCGGGACGACATTCGAGGATAAAAGTGTGGTGCATACGTATAAACGTCATCTCCGAGAATTTTAAACGAGCGACAAGTTGCACTTACATGGAGACAAGTTTTGACATTCAACGATACGTCGCGTCGCGTCGTCAGTTCTCCCCCATTTACGTAAAGTCCCTATTTCGAAGAAGTTTTGGAAATTCTAGCACTCGAATCAGTTTACTTCGGTGCTTTAGAAGTTTTCTTTATGCAACCAGATACGGTAGAAATTGTGAGTTCTCCATGCTCGCTGTTGGTGTTAAAGTTTTAATTACTATTATCAAAACTTCGTTTGTATTGAATGTACAGTTCAGTTAGGTATTATGTTTTGAAATTAGCATCTAATTCTTTAATGTTTGCATGCCAATTTTATGGCGAAATGTGTCATTGCACTACATATTATTTTACCATCTTTTGTACCTACTAAATTTACTGCAAATAAATAATTTAGACTTTGACTTTGACTTATGAATGTAGCGACATGAAGATATAGTTCTTTATGAGTACGTAAGTACTTCGCGAAATCCTTTTGTGCGTTCACTTCCATATAAACTTCCGAGAAATTTTACGCTCCATGCGAGCGTAAAGGAAATATTTCTTTTGCTCTGCGATCCAGTAAAGCTTCTGATCCTTTTTATGAGCTCCTATGTTGCTTATGAGCAATGAATGTCGTACGGTGACGGGAGCTTCCAACCACATTAATGAATAGCCAGTTACCAGTTTGCTCGTAGTGCGGTTTACCGCCCTTCCGTTCTATTTGCGTCGGCCATCTAGTACTAAAAGTAGGCGAGGTATCTAGGCATGGAAAAGTTGCCATTTACGTCACCACAGATTTTCCTGATTCAGGATTTCAAGCCTATACATTATGAGGGTTATACATATATTGTGTAGGGCTTATATATTGTGTACTTCGTTAGCAGAAATCCCGCTTTAACGAATATACGTGATGTGGCATACCATTGTAATATTATACAACAAATATTGTCAAACATAAAACAACAACACCAGCAAAAATGATAAAGGTAATTGTAACTAACAACGAAAATTTTATGAATACAATAACCGGTGCTCTTCAATTTTGACTGAACGCGCATAAAAACAACAAGGCTTATAATTTCGTTTTAAAACATCTAAAATTCTAAACAAAGATTAGCAGTTCTTTTGTAAAAAAATACACACGAAAGAGATGGCAAGCGATCTTAACATAAGAAATCCATTTATGTATGACGTGTTCTATTTATCAAGTGTGACGGAGACAACAAATGGATGAGATTGATTCTGTGCGGATGTGCCACTGAAAAACAGTAGTAATTCCGCTGATGGAATTGACCCGGGGAAATATAAGGAAGAATGTGTCAGTGTTGAAAATCTGTACCATATCGATAATTGCGTGACACACTCGCAATCCCAACGCTATTCATTTAGACAGCTCTTATTTGACAAAACATACATAATAAATCTAAGCGACTGCATAGTAAAATTTAAATCAATATAACAAAACAAATTTATACATAGGAGTCTAAATTCTGTTTTTTGCAGACGAATTTTAAGAGGCAATGCATTACAAATATCGAAGTCGTGAAAATTTTTTTTTATCACTTTCCAAAAAAAATGGGTGTAAGTAATAAGAGAACGGATTAGATTAAGCTTATGGCATACCTAGTTTTTTTTTTCTTTTTTCCACAGCTTAGAAAAAAATTGATCCATCATCAAAAAACGCTACAAATTTCAAGTAAACTTTTTATATTAGAACAAAGAAAGAGAAATTTTGAAAAAAAAAATGAAAAATATCAAATTTCAAACCATACGCAATACGCGTATGATATGAATTTCTGAACATTTTTTTTCGAAAAAAAAAAAAAACTTAGGACGCCATTTGCTTCTACTCCATTTACCTATTATACCCATTTTTTTTGGAAAGTGATAAAAAAGTCATTCTGTATAAAAACCCTTGACGATCGCAAACTACAAGAGATATAGCTATATAAAATTTCATTGAATAGCACAGAATAGATAAGGAAACTATAAACCAATAATCACAATATATAATTATAATTGGGATCCCTTCTTTTTGCATAATGTTCTTTTTCCTAATATACTTTGGCATAACAGTTTTGGCATAATTTGTTTTGCCATAATAATACTTTGCCAAATATTTTTTTCTGTTTATGTTGGCATAATCATCTTGAAGGCTAATTTGTTTTGGCATAAATTGAATTTTGCATAATGTTACTAGGCATAGTGACTATTAGCATAATAGTATTTAGGCATACAAATTAATTTAAATACCGGAATCAAATTTAAGTTATTTTTACGTATTTATTTTAAACTAAAAATTCATAAGTTTGTGTTAGTTAGTGACAGAAACGAATCGCTGCATAACCGATTCCACGTAGTCTTGTCTGCCCTACCCCGAGAGTGTAATTTAGAATCGCGTAGGCGCGGAGGGGCGAGGCGGCCCGCGAGTTGAGGAGCAGGTGGTTGTAACACTCACCGCAGCTTCGGCTTGCTGGCCCGCTCAGCCGGCCAGCCAGCTGCGGCGGTGAGCGTTAAACACATCTGCGACGATAAGCTCGCGTGGGACCGCCGGAGCCCCGGAGTGCCGGAGCCGTGACAGAAACCATGCCTGCTGCATGTTGCATGATGCATGCTTGCTTGCATGCTGCATGCTTGCTTGCTTGCTGCATGCTTGCTTGCATGCTGCATGCTTACTTGCCTACAAATTTCATTATAGCATTATTGTAAAAAAATGTGTATTAAAAAAAAGTGTCTAAAATTTTAGGAGTTCATAATTATGCCTTTGTTATGCCTATAGAAAGTATGTTTTACTATCATTATGCGTAAATGAATTTATGCTTTGGAATATTATGCTTAATCATTATTATGATTAGAGAAATTATGCTTAAAAAAGTGATGCTTATGCTGTTATGCGTAAATAATATTATGCGAAAATATAATTAGGAGTAACAAAAGTATGCCAAGTTATATTAGGTCTTAAAATTTTATGCAAATGGATAGGGAACCATTATAATTTGGTCCTATAAGAAAATGTATAACTTGTAAAACAGTGATAAAAACGGATATTTCGCTATTAAAATATTAATTTGATGAAAAACTATAAATTTTGTGTTTTTTTTTTATATTAAAATAAACTAGATTATATTTCCTTTCCAATAAGACCATAATCTCATTAAATAAATAAATATCGCTGGACATTACACACAGTGCCATCTAGTGTCACACTAAGCAACGAGGCTTGTGTCGTGGACACCAGATAGTTGATATACTACATAGATACTTTTTGTTTGTAAATACATACTTATTAAACATATAAACATCCATGACTTGGAAACAAATGTCCATGCTCATCACGCAAACATTTGCTCTAACCGGGATTCCAACCCGGCACCCTAAGAACGTAAGGCAGCGTCACTACCACCGCACCATTCGGGTCGTAATATTTCCTTAGCATCATAACAAGAACCTAATTAGAATCTAGATACTCACTGTTTGTTTTGATGCGGCGGCGGCGGCGCCCGCGCACGTTTTTTAAACACAATTTTTACGTAATTTTAACTCTAAGACACCACTTGTTTTTGTTTAAATAACTTAACCATACACTCACCATACTAATTAAGCACTATGTTTCCGTTATCACCCGTTCTAATTACAAAAAAAAACACTTATTTCTTGGATAAACACAATCACTAAGGTATACAGGGCGTCCCACGAATATGCCACATGGAGGGAAAGTACCTTGAATATTGTAGATGGAACATTTTACTGAAAGAAGACATTATTTGAATTTAAAAAACAATTTAAACTGCATTCATAGATATTTAAATAATTACATGGTTGAACCGGGAATCGAACCCGTTACACGAGAAAAATAATCAACCTGTAGCTTTATCATACCGATCGAAAGGTTTCATCATAAGAATTATTTTTTGCTAAATAACATAGTGTCAGAAATAAAAGGAAGACCATGAATTTAAACATTTTTCGGGTGGCATGGAAACCAAAAAACCTGGCTTCGGCGAACATCCCGGAAGCGCTATAAAAGCGTGGTAGACCCAAAGGACTATATAGGAAAAAAAGGACTATTTTGACTTGCGTCGTACAACGTGCAAATCTGCGGATCAACATATTACCTCGGACAGCCATCGCCCTGCGATCCTTTTCTATGTCCAGGTCATCATTCAGATCATGCGTGACCCAGTGACCCAGGTACTTAAATTTTGTTACTCTGGATAACGGAATTCTGGCACGTTAGTGTAACATTTTGTGCCTGTCTTAAATACCAATAACTCACATTTTTTTGCATTGTACCTGAGTCCCTGAGTGACCGCGTAGTCTTCACACATCTTAATAAGACGCCTGAGTGCGCTTATTGATGCACTCAGCAACACCATGTCGTCCGCGTAATACGCGGTGTTGCTGAGTCCACAAGAGTGACAATATAAGTTACTCGGCGTCGCAAACTCCGTCAATGTGACAGCCTATACGGGTGCTGCTGAGTTCAACAATCAGCTGATTAATGTAAAGGTTAAAGATACGAGGTGAGGTAATACCCCCCTATCTCACCCCGCACTTCAACCCATAAACATCAGACAGAGTTCCACCCCACCTGACATAGTTCGTCTGAATCTCGTACCAAAACTTAAATGAAGAAATGCCAGTGCAGTTAACGCTGCTTTCCTTTCGCAGTTTTTCCCATAAGATATCGTATGACACCAGGTCAAAAGCCCTCGAAAAGTCCAGAAAACATGCATTGACCGGAGTTTTCCTATCAGCATAATACTGAACAGTCTGCTTAAGACACATGACGGCAGTCTCCGTCGATAGTCCGGGACTGACACCGAATTGTGTTTCATGAAGATTTATACGACTCGCCATATGGGTATCAAGCAACCAGTCCAGTACCTTAGCTGTAACAGTCGCCAAGGAAATAGGCTTATAGTTTACGGGGTCTGTAACATCGCCCGTTCTATTCTTAACTATTGGCACGACTGTGGTCCTCATAAGCTTATTTGGCAAGTACAAGTGACTTATACATAGTGAATAAAATGTTGCCAATACCCTCGGTAAATGAACTCCCGCGTATCGAAAGTGCTCGACGCTGAGGTGGTCATGTCCCGGAGACTTACCTCCGACCATCTTTCTAATGACATCGGTTATTTCTTTGGCCAAAAATCTTAAACACGGAGAACTTTTCTCAGCGCCAATCACCGACGAAGGCACGAACGTAACCGGTCCCGACAAAGAATCCACTTGGAACTGTTTCACAAACAAATTTGAAATGGCTTGAGGGTCACAAATTCCTGCCACGCTCACTGGCAGACTCGGCTTGGGGTTCAGTTTGCCAGTATTCTTCCAAAACTTCCTGAAATCTTTAGATTTGCGCTGCTCAGCCATCATGTCTAGTTTTATTTGTGTTTGATTATTGCGACACCACTTTAATGATGGATCGAATCGAATTATGGTTGCCATGATTCATCCCTTATTTTCTCAACGTCGGTAGTGTTGTTTGGGTTTTGATTGTCTAGTCCGATGGGGGTACTTCAAGGAAGCAAAGTGTAAGAAGCCTTACAGATGATGTCTCACCTACTGTCTTGCTTTTTATGCAACTCCACCTGCACCTTGAGTGATCTGTCCGAAGTACTCCGAAGCCACGATGATGACTGATGTGGCAGAGGTCTGGTCGAAGCTTGTCATTGACATGTGTGTCATCATCTTGGTCGTGACCAAGATCATGAAGAAGTGTTAGTACTTACTTAGTCCATTTGTATACTCTAACTAAAAACCAGATTCTCATCCGCTATAGACCCCTGTAGACAAAATTCCCAGTTTTATTTTCGTTTACATTTTACCCAATTCTTTATCTGAAACTCAGCCTTTGAAGCCTTTCTAAACTTATATTAATCTATAAAATAATAGTATCTATCTTTTAGAGAGAGGGATGTAATTTTCCGCGCGAGGGGCCTCTGAACCAATATAGAACAGGATAAACCTACTTACAACGGATAAAGTTAGTAAACTGATGCTTTAGATCTGCTTCCATGAGCTTTAGTTAGGCTTTGGAAAAATCCTAATAATTTGCTAGATGGTTCTTTTAAACTGATATGTTTTCAAATAGAAGATATTTTGCTACAATGCCATATTCTGACTCTGTATACAATTTTATCATTCATTTTGATACTCAAGTGGGAAACAATATTACGAACCGTCGCTACTGAATACTTTAAGGGTAATTAACGAATAATTTAATAAATGACGTTCATTGTAATTTGATTTTGCTCGTGTATTTTCATTATTAATTATTGTTTAACGTACTGTAGTCGGGTTTCTTTGTGGGTTGTTTTTATTTAAAATATAGGGAAGAATGATTCTTTTATCTAACATTATATATTACTGGCGGACGTCACGCGGTTTCACGCGCGTAGTTCCCGTGAGTGTACGGGGATAAAATATATAGCCTATGTTACTCAGGGTGAATGTAGCTTTCTAATGGTGAAAGATTTTTTGAAATCGGCGCAGTAGTTTTTGAGTTTATTCATTACAAACACACATACACACATAAATAGCTCTCAATTTGAAATCGTCATATTAATAATTATTAGGTTTCTTGTTATTTTCTTTTTAATTTTTGGTATTTGTTAAAATATCTATAAGTTTTTTTTATCTGTATATGTGTATTAGTATCAATCTAAACTCTCGTTAGCAAAAAGTTTTTTTTTTAGACATTACTTTGTACCCTATCACTATGTTTTCCTATTTAACCCAAAGGTTGACTGGTAGAGAATGCCTTGTGGCATTAAGTCCGCCTATGTACCACTATTGTACATGAAGTTTAAATAAATAAATACACACACACACACACAAAAATACAAAAATACAAATCTTCTCTCTTTATAATATTATATTAATATATATTATATAGTGTAGATTTACCTTCAATTTTGATTTTGTGTTCTGGAATATTAAAATCTGCCTCCCAGTGGAAGAGCAGCGGTGGCCCAGTGGTGGCAGCCCCGACTTACGAACAGTGAGTCGTGGGTTCGAACCCAGGCAGGCGCATTACTTTGTGTAATTCATTTCATCACCACTGCTCTCAAAACGGTGAAGGAAAACATCGTGAGGAAACCGGCATGTCCTGGAACCAAAAATTCGAAGACATGTGACATCTACCAATCCGCACTGGGCCCGCGTGGTGGATTATAGCCCTTACGCAAAATACGCGCTTTGACGTGGAGTTGCGGACACCAGCCCGTTATACAATACAATATAGTGTAGATTTACCTTCAATTTTGATTTTGTGTTCTGGAATATTAAAATCTGCCTCCCAGTATTTTTTTTATTGCACCACAAAATAATAACTAAATTTGCTTAGTCCTTAGCATATTTAAAACAACATTCCGTCGCTCCTTAAAATATAATGGATTTAGTTTAAGCACATACACACGTACATGCAAGCCGGCTTTAATCAGTTAATCTTCAACTAACCAATTACTAATATCAATACCAACAGCTCCTCAAGCATTATTGAAAACCATATTGCGACCGTCAGTTATAATAGAGAATTTAGATTTCTTTCACGACCGCTCCGTAAACCACCATCATTCGATGCCTTTAGTTTATTACAGCCTCTCAATCTCACTTTATTGCTCCGTAATTAATTTCACACGTCCTCTGTGACTCTTGATTTAGTTTCTTAACGATTACATATAAATTGTTGGGAACAATTTCGTCGGCTTATTGGCACATGCGAGCGCTATCGTCCTCACGGGTATCGTGATTGTCTGTCGACGAGATTTAGATTTAATAATGTTTGCTTGAGATTGACTTTGGCTTGTGTGGTTATAGTTTAGAAGGACCGGCTTTTCGTGGGGTCAGATTTTTTATGATTCTGTTGCCAATCTTTACATAAGGTCATGCTTTTTGAATGTTATAGTAGCAAATACTACCAATAGTTCCCTCCCCGTAAATAAAAGTTTTTTCAATACACTCCCTTGAAAACTAGTCCATAACGAACTACGATTAGGTACAACATGCAATGTATTTCACACAAGTGCGATTTTTTTTTTCAACACGTGTGCGGGAATGAAAATTGCCACAGATAACTATACCTATTAGTCCAAATTGGTTCAATGCCTATATTCTGAGGTGAATGTTTTTTTTGTTTATTTCGGCAAAGCACTAAGCGTCTTTCCGGCGTAAATATTTTTTGAATATTCAAATTGTGTTTATAAATAGAATATCATAGATCAACATGATTTTTTATCAGTAATAGTTATTTTTATAAACAAATTAACTTTTATTTGTGTTGCAAATTAATAATTAATTTGTTTGTTGTAAAAAAAGAAAACTAAAATCATAGTTTCATAGTAATTCATGACAAAAATATTTTTCGTTCTTATGATTTATTTCTTCAAAAGTGTATTGAAAACCGTCGTTTGATACACGTGGGCATTTTGTTATTGCAGTTCTCGGCTCAAAAGCACCCTTGCCTACGGCTCGGGAGTTAATTCCGCCTCTGATGCAATAACAAATTTTCTCCACTTGTATCAAAATCTACTATTAATTCATTAGCGTATCGATTCTCTGTTGTTTAATTTTCATCTCAAATAACATAACTTTTAGTTGTTGCTAACAGTTTACAAAAAAAATCAGCGAAGCTTGAAAAACGGATAAAATGTTGTCCAAAAGTTTCCTCGCCGAATTTATTACTGTATGTATTATAAAAAACTTGGCAAAATTACCTATCTACGTGATTTTACGCTACAAATATTGCTCAAGTTTGTCAAAGTCAATTTTCTCTGAAGCGGGTGCCAGTCAAACAGAACAAAAGTTGTTTCAATCTTCAAATCGCGTTGGTTTATTAAATGAAGATGAAATATAGCATCAATAATCTGAACGGTGCTTTGAATATTTGATCCCGTGTCCTGGTTGATGAGTTCATCCCCGGAGATTGCTTTGTTGTGCTAAAGTGTCGCTATCGAGAGTTTAGCAAACAGTGCCGTCATTTTGTCCCCATGCCCTGAACAGCCATGATTTGTAGTCGACCCCTCCAATTTAACGTTTTTTTCGGAACTTGTAAAAAATAGGGTAATTCTATTTAAAATGGATGTTGGGTGTCACAAAATAGATGCACTATGATTATGGGTCGTTTTAATTTCTCGTTATCTTTTAAAATAAAATGAAATAGGTATTAATAAAAAAATACTTTTTTCTTCTTTTCAGTGCATTTTTGTACTACTACAACAGCCCATAACGTCCACTGCTGGACATAAGCCTCTCCCATGATGGGAGGAATTTGCCGTAATCTCCACGCTTGGCAGGCGGATTGGAGATCGCAGTGATGAAAGACTAACAGAAAACGCTGCTGCCCATTCTCTGGTCTACGGAGGCGCAAGGTGTTCTGCCTCGACATTAGTCGCCTTATACGACACCCGTGAGTGTAATGGGTTGGTTCTATTCTACTCTGCCGGATACCACACGGCTAACACGGCATTTTTATAAAAGCTTACTCTTAAAAAGGTTTTTTATTTAATATTTTATTTTTAAATTTTTAGTTTTGTCGTAATCATTGAACTCGTATAAAAAAATCGTGTCCGCGCCATTAACCGTTGAGGAGTTCCCTCGTGAGAACACAATCCTGGCTGTAGGATCAGGTCATGATAAAAATCATATTTATCTATAAACTATGAACGCGTCTACAAATTATCGTTTCCGTGCTATTTACCGTTAAGGAGTTCCCCCGTGAGAAGACAATCCTAGCTGTAGGATCAGGTCATGATAGAAATCATGTTTTCAATACATTTCCTCAAAAACTGGTTCATATCGCACTACGATTAGGTTCAACATGCAACGTATTACACACGCGTGTGTTTTTTTCATTTTCGAACACGTGTGCGGGAATAAAAATTGCCACAGATAACTAATACCTATACTTAGTCCAAATTGGTTCAATGCCAATAGTCGGAGGTGAATGTTTTTTTTTTATTTCGGCAAAGCAATAAGCTTCTTTAAAGCTCTTTAAGCTTCTTCTTTTCAAATTGTGTTTTTATATGGAATATCATAGATAAACATAATTATTTAAAACTAATATTTAGTTTTATAAAAAAATTAACATTTATTTGTGTTCTAAATAAAAAAAAAACTATTTTTATATTATGCTGTTAAGCAGCTTCGCTTCTCCTTCAACCTGGCGAAAGCAAAGCGCGGAAAAAAAGGAAAATTAAAATCATAGTTTCTTAGTAATTCAGGACAAAAATATTTTTCGTACTTTTATTTTATTTCTTCAAAAGTGTATTTAAAAACGTCGTTTGATACACGTGGACATTATTTTGTTATTGCAGTTCTAGGCTACAAAACAACGGTTAATTACGCCTCGAATGCAATAACAAAATTTCTCCAATTGTATCAAAAAGTTTCGTATCCGTGCTATTTACCGTTGAGGAGTTCCCTCTTGAGGAGACGATCCTGGCTGCAGGATAAAGTATTGTCTGTCATAAAAATGTATGTCATCAAAACCATATGTGCAAAATTTCAGCTCAATCGGTTGGGGGGAACTTGTCTGAAATTCAGTTGCAAGATTTGTATAATTAACTAACTGACAAGGCAAGTTGAATAAAAGCTTTTAATAAAAAACAGGGATAAACATTTTCCAGTTGCATAATTTTGTAAAGAAAAACGTTAACAATATATATCTGCTATCTAAAACTTTTTCCTACAAAAGTATTAAGCTTTATTATTAGTAACCATAACCTTAGTAAATAAAAATTTGGCACACGTTCTAAAACTTGATATTTTGGCGGCAGTCTCACTAGCTGAGTTGACTTGATATGACGAAGATATTTCGCTTTACCTGACATTTTTTGTAAGGAGCTTGTACAGAAACTGCTCATGAATTTGACATAGCCCCACATAGCTTCGCACGGTGCTGCGAGCTGCGAAGCTTACTTCTAGGTACGCCTCCTGAATACTTATTACAGTTAAGTAAAAATCGAAGTCATGCCGCGTACCCATCAAGGGTTTTTAGTCAAATACGGTGAAATATTGCTTTCGAAACGGGGATGGTATACGAAGCAGGAATAATTTTAACAATATTATGGGCCTTTAGCGTCTTTTGACAAGTTATTGATCTTGTAAGGCGATATTTTTTATTGGATAAACTTCGCTGCTGGGATTTACGATGTGTTAGATGTTTTTGATTGTTTGAAAAGTAAAATTTATTTACATAGATTGTAGGTACATAAAAATAAGACGTTACAATAAAATGGGTGATCCGGGTACAATCTTCCTTATATAATTAACAATTTTTTAATAATGTTTACATAACTATGTAAACATTATTAGTAATGAAATTGTTAATTATTACGACGATTAATGGTTGATGGATGCATTCATAGTCTAAAAATAAAAACATTACTTAATAGAATTGGAATTAAATCATTTGTTTTTGGTTTAGTGCGTACGAGCGCTTGGCATAACATTGTATTCTTCGTAATGTTTATTGAATAAAACTTTTTGAAAACACAAGAAAGCTGTTCACTCTCAAAAACAATGTAATCTCAATTTTCCCAATAGAAATATTTTTAAATAATGTTACTTATTTGTATTAGTAACAGATACAGCTGAACTTTTATCCCTGACGTAGTGAAATGAAATAACTTCATGAACTTCGCAAATATAATATTGTACGACTTTGGAAGACTGGCTGAAATTAAATTTCCACTCAACGAATTTTTCCTAAACATTTTCACAAGTATTTCAATCACTTGGTTGGTATTTTTTATGGTTCTGTAATCCAATAATTAATTGTATAGTTTATAAAAAAAATATATGTATAATGTTTAAACATTATATCGTAATTAAAAAAATACGGTTATACTTTATAACGCTTAAAAATAACGTTGTTTGTCTGTTACTTACCAGAATTAATCGCATGCCAACACTATTATAGGCACTATTTATTTGTAATTATAGATACTACTGAGTTTCATGAATGCAGGTCTATCTGAATATCTACATTTTCATGAAAGTTTTGACGAATTTCGCAGAGAAGTAACATTTCACCTGACCTGAGTACTTTTTATCCCGCAAAAATTAAAAACTTCGGTCGGATGGATCTATTTGGGGATAGTACGAGGGCTGGCTGGTAATAACTATTTTAATACGAGTGTAGGGCTTGATGGTGCATGCAAGTCATGCAACATAGGGAATCACAGGCTCTGTGTTTGATTGAATCAATTGATGTGAAAATAATAGGGAATATGCATGAAATACAAAACTCTTTTTATTTATGAAAAATGCCTTCTATTGGCGCATAAAAACATTGTGGTACACTTGTTATAAGTAGCATATTTTTGGTGAAACGGAACGCACTCTCAAAACGCATCGTCCTCGATAACGCCGGTATTGACGTCAAAGTTCATTGTGTCAAAAAAACACTTTTATTTGAAAAGTGCTTAAAGGTTCACTAAAATATTATTATAATACTGGTATTGCAATTTTTACTTGAATAAAGCACATACAATTAGTAAAATTATTTATTTAAGGCCAAAAAAATTAGATGTAAACAAGGCCGATTGTGGATAATGACGTCACATCATGGCCGCGACAGCTATATACGGACGTTTGAACTGTCGTAGAAAATTGCAGGAGTTTAAAATTATTTTTGTGCGACAACCAGTAGTTGAACTTAACTTTTAATACTTTTCTTGGGTTGGTAGTACTACCGGTAGTATTTTATTGATTTTAATGAAGAAAAAATTACGTGCATATTCCTTAATGCGCATCGTAGGGTAACGGACGCACTGTATGCTTCGCTAGTGTCAACCATGTGTTTATAATACTTTAGATAAGTGAAGGCACATTTCAACATTGAAACTGAACGCAACAAACCGAGTTAAAGAGCTGTTAGTGCTTAAGGGCCCTGTTTTGGAAGATTGACAGCTGTCAATAAAAAGCTGTCAAAAAAAAACATGGTAAACATATGCGAGTATTATGACGAGCTCGTCATAATATTCGCATATGTTTACCATGTTTTTTTTTTAATCTAAAGTTTTTAGATAATTGCAGTTATTTTTAGTGCAACATAATAATGGTTAGATGCTCAATAACTACGTATTTTTTTAAAGTTTATAAAACATGGTCTTCTTCTCAGGCCAATGCAAATCCAAGTTCTGTTTCAGCACTCCTTACCAGGCTACAGAGGCTATACTGCAAAATATATCTATCTATCTTTGGACCCTTGTCTTCTACATTGGCTTATTATTTTTGGTCTATTTTTTTCTTATTTTAATTACAATAATATCTTCAACTTTCCCGGTTTTAGGCCCACACGATTTGTTTATGTGAAGTTTTGTACATAGTTTTTCCCACCTAGACTTTAGCTTTAATTTTACACTGACAGCTTTTAAACGCGTTTAAATGTGCTGATCGCTTTCTAGCTTAGAAACGCTAGCAATAAAAATGCGGCAATTGCGTTTCAAAGTATCCTGGATTAGCTATGAACCCTTATAAAATAAAAATAAACCAGCTAACGTACAGTTTTGAACCGTTTCATTTGAAATAGATGAAATAAAAAATGAATTAAAAGTAATTTTAATTTGGTGTATCTTGGGTATCAGAGTTTATTAATAAAAAATAAAAAAAAACTCGAATTTAAAAGAGATAATTAATTAATAACTAGAGACACAATATCGTATGTTTTAAGTATTAATAAATCTAAACTTTAAGTAACCTAAAATCTACGTATATAATATACTTTTCGCATGTAATAGGCATGATGAAATGTCACTCTCAAAACATCTTCAAAGGCTGAATCCCTCGTACACTGGCTTCTCCAAATTTGTTCAAAGGGATCCAAAAATGATACATGAGTACAGCCCTCTTATTTTCATGTTATAAATGTCACGGAAGTGAGATGGGTCACTACTCGTATATGATCGACGAATGACTTGTCATTATTTGCGGATTTCGTCCTGTTTCATCCTGGAGCTTGTCATGTATTTAATGTGTAGGGTTTCGCGAGAAAGATCTTAAGATGAGAAAAATATGGGCCTGGGGAAACTTATTATATCTGCTTTGTTTATGTTCGGGGTTGTGGTGGTTTTTCGCGCCATTTTTCCAGAGTGATTTTCAAGGCTGGTCTACATTATATTATAATTATGCTGTGCATAGTTATAATGTCATTGTCTATTGTCATCATCCATACTTGTTTAATTTGCATGCTCTTTAATACACACACGGTAAATAACATTTTCTCAAAAATGGTATGTAATGTTGCCATAGGTTGTCTATTGTTTGCCCGAAGATTATATGCCATAATCATCATTTTCCCGAATTTCATTTACCCGAATTTCATTTGCCCGAATGTTTCATTTGCCCTAAAAGACATATGACATACTTATAATTGCCCGAATTTTAGATACCATAAGATACGAATGCCATAAGTATTGTTTGCCTTATTTTTATGTGTCATAATAATTATTAGACATAATATTTAAATGGCATAATATTTAAATGGCATAACAAGTATTAGACAAATATTTAAGCCCCGTAATAATCATAACACATGATGACATTATATTTAAGCGCCACAATAAATTGTTTTGTGCTTTAGCATCAAATTTGTATTTGCATTAAAAAAGAAATTGTACAACCTAATTATAATTATATAGTTTGATTATTAAACTTGTTTTTAATTCTAATACTTACCTACTTATTAGCTTTCTGGCTGTCGATGTCGATGGGTGCGCAATGTTTGGTATAATAAGAATAAACTTATTTATTCTGTGCATGGTTTTTTTTTCTGTGCATGGTTGATGGTGGGTTAGGTCGACGGAGCCCCGCTTCGCGGGGCTCCTACTTCTGTGTGGTTTATAAAAAAATCGAGCCGAGTCGGGGTGCCCTAAAGTCCCAATTGCATCCAATTTCTCTTGATATAAACAACCGTTACACACCCGATGTCGATGGCAAATTATGTTATGGCATTTCATAATTATGGCATGTGATAATTAGGGCATGAGATAATTAGGGCTTACAATGATTATGACAAATGATGTTATGGTAAGTGACTTTATGGGAAACAATGATTCTGGCACGTGACTAATATGGCAAATGAGAGTAGGGCAAATGAGTATTATGTCGTATGATATTATGGCTGTTGACTATTATGGCAAATGACATTAGGGCAAATAAAATTCGGGTAAACGGCGGTATACCGTTGCCATAACATCTCTAAAAAGTATCCAGAAAGTGAACTCTACCGGAGAGTCCGGAGACTTATTCACAACTGTCCAGTAAGAAGCGAGATTTTAAATTTGGAATCTCCTACTGTCCAGTAAGTATGTAATTTACTTACTGGTCATGCTCTTTAGATCTGCTTAGAAAAAAAAAACATAGTACCAGACACATATTAGAGTTTAGCCATTATAGCATGGTTATAGGAAATATATATCTATCTCCAAATCCAATCCAATCCAATCCAATCTATCTGACTTTTTGGTATGACATTTTATGAGATACATATATTTTTGGAGCCTTAAACAGCCATTTTATAGTCTGTGACACTTAACGCGACGCAGAAAAAGTATGCACGTTGCGTTTTGTACTTAGTAATGTTGTAGAAGTATAGTGTGGGATTTTATGTTTGTATTTAGTAATTTCAGTTTATAAATTATGTTGGATTAAAACTTCCCATTCTAAAATTAACATAGAGTTTCAAAAACAATAATATAAATGCCCCCGGTAAATCGATCACAATATAATATGAATGTAACCTTCAATATTAATTAAACGAATTTGTTGTTAATAAAACCTTCTTTAATTTTTGAGAAAAGTATTATACAAACCTCAACCAGTACGAAAGCCATCCTGGCTTCGTAAGTAACCGGTTAAGTCAAACTTGGCCAGGAAGGCTTACTTACTGGATTCTGCAGTAATGTACTAATTATTGTTAACCTTACAGTAATCTACATAATAAACATTTTACAACGTTAATGTTTTTAAACCTGTCTAAAATGATCTCTCCGTCATAAATTTCAACATAACTAGCCATGTAATTGCAATAATCTAATAAATTTGTACTTATAACTAAACTTTAGAAGACTTATAGCAGACTCTAAGCACAAAGCGCACCGTAGCGTTTGCTTTTTCTTATTATAAAAAAACCCGTTAAACTTTTAAACGCACAATTTGCTCAGTAAATCACTCCTGTTAATAATTGTCGTTCTTTTCCTTACTCTAGTCCCAAAGCTGCTTAGTTAAAATACTAAAACTTTTAGTATGCTCCAAAGAAACTCTCAAGTTGTTAGTTAAATTCAAATTGGAGAACTTTTAAAATTTATGTTCGCAGTTTTAAGGCGTCTATTATGTCCCCTCTAGTTTTTACATGTGTTGGCCGGTGTTTCTATCAAGGGATCCAGTTAGCTTGGTTCCTCCAAAGTTTCATTACGTATTTAATACGTTAGAGAGAGCTTGGTTTTTCTTGTCCTAAAGTACATTCGCTTACGTGAGAATTGTGCTTGCACGCTGACGGCGAGGCAATAAAATGTCCTTTAGGACGAATCCTAAGGTCCATATAATAAATTATTTCATTATTTTTATCGAGTGTTTACGAGACGCTGACGTAGGCGTGTGTGCTTTATGTTGGGACGGACTATTTGAAATTATTTCTAAGCTAGGGTTGGATGAAAACGTAGAATATGCATTAAACTTTAACTTCTGGAGAAGTTTGTAGAATCTTTTTTTTTTGTTTTCATACTTTGCATACTATACGAAAACAGAAGGAAGAAATATTAGTTTAAGCTATAATGTTAAAAAACCGTGCGATAAAATGCATCCTGCTGAGCAACTACACACATCAAAAATGTCTAGGGATCAAGCATTTTTATGCGGATTTCTTGAGATTGAGATGTGGCTTTGTAATAAATTTATGATTTTATAAATTTATATGGATCCTTTTTGGTGCATTTCATAATTTGAATCAGGAACTCTCAATCAAATTCGAGTAAAAGATGAAAATAAGCTGTCAATATTTTCCCTATAAAAACATACAACGCATTGAAGACATTATTAGTGCTACTGTTTCCCTACTACTGATTAAAACCAACGTTATTATGGAGCGGCGACGTCATTTAAGCAGGGAAGAAATGCTCAGAGCCGTGGGAATGATAGAAGCTGGTTCCCGGCAACGTACTGTAGCTTTAGCTCTGAATACAAGTCAGAGTGTTATCAGTCGACTTTGGACACGTTACCGAAGCACTGGTACCGTGGCTGAGCGCCATGGAGGACGGTATCGCTGCACCACACGGAGACAAGACCGATACATTCAAATCTTAACTCGAAGAGCTCCAACAATAACCGCCATGATGTTAGCCGTGAGGCTTCATCACTCTTCAGGGAACTTAATTAGCGACCAAACAGTCAGAAACCGCTTGCATGAAGTGAACCTTCATTCCCGAAGACCGCTACGGGTACCACCTATAGCAATGCACAATCGTAGGATTCGATATCAATGGGCTCTTGAACACAGAAATTGGGCAGAAGAACAATGGCGTTTCGTGTGCTTTTCTGATGAGTCTCGTTTTGGTATGAGACCGGATACAAGACGTATACGACACTGGAGAACCCCTGGACGCCAACAGCGATTAAAATCCTGCCAGGAAGTCCATCCTTATAGTGGTGGAACCATCATGGTATGGGCGGGTATTTGGATCGGCGGAAGAACTGAGTTGATTTGGATCAGAGGCAACCTCAACGCTCAAATTTATGCTGAGACGATTGTATCAGACGTCATCGTTCCTCTACAAGTGCAAATCGGTCCCTTATTTCAGTTAATGCATGATAATGCACGACCGCACACCGCAAGAGTTGTAAGACAGACTCTCGCCGCAGCTAACATCAATGTCCTGCCCTGGCCTGCTCAGTCGCCAGACTTGAACCCGATTGAGCATGCATGGGATATGCTACAGAGAAGAGCTCTGCCGAATATGGAGGGTATCCAGTCGCAAGAAGACCTTTTTTTGTTGTTGCAACGAACATGGGCGGCCATTCCACAGCGTGATTTGGATGAACTCATTTTGAGTATGCCAAACCGATGTTCTTGTGTTGTTAGTGTTCGCGGTAGAAACACGGATTATTAATTGTTTAAGTTACCCAATAAAATTTTAAAGAAAACTGTTATTTCAGTCTTTTTTTCGAACTTTAATGTTAGTGGTTCAAATGTCAAAAATCCCTTTATTAGGAAAATGGCAAATTTCTTTATTAATGCAAAGGTGACTTGGTTTATCGTTACTGTGACAAACGAAAACACTTTATTTGATGAATCCTTAAAGAAAATTTTAATTAATATCAATCAGGAGAAAAGTTATTGCAAAAATATATGTTGATCCCTAGATACTTTTGATGTGTGTAGTTAGAAAAAAATCCTGTTTCCAGATTTAATTTTGTTCAACGCTTTTTATGTAGGACGCTTTATCTTTGCCTAGCACAGTATGAAATAAAAGAACGATTTATTCAAAAGCATTCTATCATCATTGAATAATAATGTAATGTCTTTATTGTACATACTTTAATGTAATTTTCTCAATGGTAATATTGGTTTTCCAATGAACTTCATATTGGCAATCTTTGTATGGGGTCTTCAAGTTTTGGTTTCCAGTAAAAGTTATTTTACTAATTTTTAATTGATAAAGACTTAGATAAGTATTCCGCGATTTATTTTCTCAGGTTTCCATTGTAATGTATAAACTTTTATTTTACAGAAAGAATTAAGTTTAAAGTAAAACCCTTGGAATTGTTTTCAAAATAAAACTTCAACTATGTTTAAAAACTTAGTACACAATAAAACCCTAGTAGTATTTTTATAATAATTTCACATGGACGATGGTTGCGGGCAAAAGCTGTATTTTAAATAAAAACCGATTATAATGTTTTACTTCTTTACCAACCCATATTATGTCACACGAAGAGTGTGAAAACAAAAACAAAGAATCCCCCGAAACAAAAACGTCCGCCGCATCTAAACAACATTATAATCGAGTATAAAACGTCGTCGTGCGGTAAAAGCGCTCTAGTATTAGGTATGAGAGATATTTTAAAGTGAGGAGCGAGAGGAGTGCTCGCAAGTCGCAACAGAGAAAGATAATGCGTCGTTAATGGAGTGCCGTTGCAGCCATGTTGGCTAAGAGACTTTCACCATTACTGGATTTGTAAACGGGAAAAATAAACGTGTTTATATCGAACGTGACACTTTTAGCTTTAACGAAATAGATGGTCTGGAACACTTCTAGGATATGGTGTGTGCGACTCTGGAAGTCCATTTGGAACTGAAGGAATGGAAGGTAGGTACTATTTGAGAGTAGAGGGGTGGATCATTTTATTTAATATTACAGTGTAATTGTCTGTGCATGCATATAGTGGAATACCATGTCGGATATTGTGATTCTCCTAATTAAGACTGTGCGAATATCATTATCATTGTCATAATTAGAGACCGGATTATATGTATGCAACTTAAAATTGTCGATAATTATATGCATGAAAATAGGTATGCATGACAAATGCTCGAAATTATAAAAATATAAAATTGAAATAAGTTCTACAAAATAATGTTTACTTTTTGGATTACTGGAATTTCGATGAGATATTTATTTTTTCTTGAAAATCGAGTATGTACTGTTTTAAATTATCAGTAGAACAGTTGAGCCTTCAATTAATGATATTTTTATAACTTGAAATTGATTGTTCTACTTCCACTTAGAGGGCACTTTGAATTTGGGTTTTTTGCGTAAATCATCTAGCGAATTTTGCATTTTTCAGTAAGATACAGTTAAAGACAAAGGAAACATGCCCAAAAATTGCATGACATGCCGATTCTAGCTGGAATATGCATTAACACCAAAAATCAGCCATAATATGCAACTGCATATGCAAATATTCATAAAACTGTTGTTGTTATTTTCATCTACGAAGCAGATACGTTGAGCAAAACATATTAACCTAAATAAGTGCTGTTTAAATGCAGCAGGTTTTCGGATTTCAAGTCTTTAGTCACCATGTTTTGTACATTCCTTTGTGGACGAAGTATGAAGATATTTCCAACTTCACTGTGAACAATAGTTTGTGCGAAGGCTTTCTTACAATTCCAAGCACTATAGAAATGGCGCTATTAATTTGACCTCGCGCTACAGTCGCCAAGCCACTTAAAATTTCTCTTATCGAATTCATTAACATCAACAACATCTTCCTCTTATTCCAATAAATTTACGCTATTGCAGGAAACATTGAAAGTAGTTGCGCTAATATTGTTTTGTTAAATTCTTTTAAGAGTTTATTATAGAACGTTAACATACTTTTCTATGATGCATACATTTATGAACCTAGTGCACAAACTGGATATAAATGATCACTGCCTTTCGGCTTCGTGAATGGTACTTTTTACCCAGCCCATAAATAAAGTTAAATTAATTAATTTTAATTTACGAAAATCAAAGTCCATTTACAAACTGAACCGTTTTAATATCCTCTTTAATACAACCTTAAACACAGCTGCAGTCAAGCCATCGCCACGAAATTAAAAACACTTTTTCGTCTGTGAACGATTGCCTAAAACTTTCTACATTTTTTGGTCGTAGTTATTAATGCTGCAGGCTTTTGACACATCCTAACGACCCGTTCAATCAAACGGCAGCTTAAAGTGCTCTTCCAATGGGACGCGAGCACATATTGAAACAGTCAACCCCTTTCACTGACGAAGCGTCACACGTCTTGCTTAGATGCAGTTGAATATTGGCTTTTAGAGGACGCGTTGAGTCATCAAGTGATTGCGTATGGAATTTATGGTAATATGGCCAGATCTATTATCAGAATATTAGCCCGGTTGCGGTTCTTACAGACGAGTGGCACGTTGCCGACTGCAGATAAACCTCAGCCGTCGACACACATTTACGCGGCATGCCACAACTGCAAGCGTCGACAGCAGTCGTCGACGCTTCGGCGGCAGCGTCGACGGCTGCAGTTTATCTGCAGTTGGCAACGTGCCGCTCGTTTAGCCGTTGGTACCACCTGTCATTAGTAATCTTTGACAGTCGTCACAGGTAGTTAATGGTTCGAAAGACTTATCAAGGGGTATCGTGATACCTAGTACTAAATGGGTTGTGGAGGTCTGATAGGCAGTCGCTCTAATTCAGCTGCATCCGATAAGACTGGAAGCCGACTAGGAACATAGTTGGGAAAAGCTACGCAGATGATGAAGGTGGCGAATATTTTTAATACATTGCATACATAAAAAATTCGTACATTGGAACTCCTAAATGATTGTTATTTAATTTTCTACTTGTTTGTTTGCTAATGTTTTCATCAGGATAATATTACGAATGGTCTGCTATACACGCCCGAAGAAATGTATTGACATTTGTGTAATTGAATTAAGTTAAACTTCACGTAAATATATCACTCCAACATTTTACAATACAAAACTTAAAGGAAAAAGTTGCTTTCAGAAATTTTATTTATTATCGAAAAATATTCATTAGGTGTGCGTTACCCCAGCCAGATATAGTCGAAAATCGTCATCTAAGTGCACTTAATAATTAGAAATACAGCTTCTGTAATCGGTAAGCACATTTTAAATTTGGTAAGCTGTAATTTGGTAAGATAGTTTTTTAATTATTTGATAAAAACACTTCCGGCTGGAGTAACGTTACCCCAGCCTGAACGTTTGTTAAAAAATGGATATTTTGAAATAAATCTTATCTAATTAATTAGAAATGAATTTGAAATAAATGGTATAACTTAATTTGTATTTGTATTTGCTATGGTTGCGAAGATATTTAAAATCCTGCTGGACTAACGTTTGCACGATTGGTGTATCTCGGAATTGACTATACGGATGATTGTAATATTTGCACATGAGATCTGGCTAATTAGTTATAATTTGTTACGCAATAAACGATTCCACTATAATGCACCGTTTTGAAGTTATTTTAGTAAATAGAAAATATGATTTAATAGGTCCTAGCACTTCCAATAAGCGCTCCAAAGACTTAAACGTTATTACTTTACTTGTACTTACTTTACCACTTGTTTACCCGTCTGTACTAAACACATAATATTGTCACGTATTATCCTGTAAGTTTTAGAAGGTTAGTATAATGTATGGCGCGGCCGCTTTTTCATAACAATCTAGATTTGGTCGGGTTACCACGCATACATCATTTTTTTCGATTATATCGTTAATTAATTAGTGTAGAAGTCTGAAATTTCACAAGTATATAATTGAACTGTGCTTATCAATTACAGAAGCTGTATTTCTAATTATTTATTGCACTTATATGACAATTTTCAACTATATCTGGCTGGGGTAACGCACACATTCATTAGGCAACGGTTCAGCGATGAACAATGTATAAAATTCGCAGTATTTGAAAAAGTTATGCAAAATATATTTCACACTAAGCACACTAAGTATTTTAGTTTAACTTTGCTCTTTGGAAATAAAATCCCTTAGTCATTATAGCATTATTCTCCGATCATTATTAAACTATGGGTACTTACATGTAACCATTACGAGTATTAGACCGTAGGTTCAGTTTCGGTTACACGACTTTTCTATAAACAATTGAGTTTCCAGTAATTGTTACCTGCACCTCCCAGCAATTAAAGGCAGCCAATGATAGAGCTGTTTCTAAATACTGGTCAGACAAAACTTCAGTGAAACCGACTCTCAAACAGAAGAAGTCTGTGCTATTGAAGTACAAACTTCTTATCTGGGTGAAAGAAAACATCCTTTAAATCTCTAAGTTCAATGATCTGCTATGTAGTCTCCGTGCGGAAATGGTTCAGCAGCAGTAGGTACAAGAATCGGCCTTTATTCAGCAGTAGGACGTACCAATTCCCTGATAAGTTTCGTCTTTCTTTATGTGCGGTTTATTCTGTACATCATCACCATTATCTTCCTACTCCCGTCCCATGTTACTTGGGGTCGTCGCAACACGTTTTTTTTTTCTTCTTTTATCCTCTGTCAACCGTCACGCTATCATTTACTCCTTTTTCTTTCATCTTTTCGTCTTTAAGTACAGTATATTCTTCAGTGTAGATATAACCTGCCGGGGTTGCGGGACTGTTCGAAAGAGATACCGTGGCCCCGGAACAGAAAGGGCGATGAAGGAACATGGATGGGTTTTAGTCAGTAAAAGTCTGACACTCCTTCCTGCTCCGCCCAGAGCTGGAGGAGTTATTTGATGATTTCCCGTCCGAAAAAAAAATATAAAAAAAATAAATGTAGATATAACTACAGAATATTTATTTATGTAAATATCATCGACATCGATCATATTTCTATAAATGGACAATTATCTCAAATAGAACAGGAAAATAAACTTATATGTTACGTCAATAGCTTATCTTCTTTGAGACGTCCAGAAAGTTAACAGAGATATTTTCTCTCAGTGGATTGTGTTTTATTTTTATTTTGTTACACCGGGAAGATTTGGAGCGTCGCGTAGGGTCAGCGGAGAGACGTGTATCTACGTTATATCTAGGCGCTTTGTTGAGCGCAACTTCTAAAAATGTTTCTTAATTTTAACTGACATATAATAAGCCGTATATTTTTAATATTCTATTGTGACTCTATGGTTGAGGTTTCAAATAGTAATATGCTGTAAGAAATGAGTACATATGAGGATGACTAAAAGTGGCGTTGGTGACTGAAAAAGTGGTAGTCGGTCGTCTTGGTATGGGCATGTGGCGAAGAGGAAGAACAAAGAAAAGACGGATGGACTGTGTGAAGGATGATATGGCTAGAAAAGATGACAAATAGTTTTTAGATCAATATGGAATAAAAGGGTACCTTGTTTTCCATAAAAAATATTTGTACTATTATTGTTTTTCATAATCGTCCCCCGTCATTTACTTGCACTATTATCATTTATACTAATAACGCTTGTCATAACAACTTATTAGTCATAACTTTTATTTGCCATAAAATGAGTTTCCATAATAACATCTGTTATAATCATTAGTTTTTATAAGTAACACATTACATAATCGACAATTTGACACTTGACATAAGCAACATTTACTATAATTTAGAAACGTTTTACGTACTTTTGATGGTTTTAGTACTATGATAATTGAATCTTCTAATTTTACATAACATAAAGTCATATGTTCTAAGTATTGTATTATATTATGAGTGTTATTTCGTTCATTTATACATTGTTAGTCCTAAAACATTTTCTATTAGTTCGGTTTTAGTGACAGAAATGAATCGCTGTGAATCCGACCCAACGCAGTCTTGTCTGCCCTAACCCTTTTTTTTTTTTTTTTTCGGATGGGAAATCATCAAATGTCTTCTCCCGCTCTGGGCGGAGTGGGAGGGAGTGTCAGACTTTTACTGACTAAAACCCATCCATGTTCCTTCATCGCCCTTTGTGTTCCGGGGTCACGGTATCTCTTTCGAACAGTCCCGCAACCCCGGCAGGCATCGGTCCTTGCGGACCCCTTCCTTTTTGCTGACTCTCTTTGAGGCGCGCGTGGAACACGAACGCGCCGTCGACACGGCCTGTCGTCATGAGACGGACGGACGGCGAGCTAGCCCATAGCCCACCGTCCACAGGCCTGCGCCTACGGTGGCCGGGGGCCACGTGGTGGCCCCCCACGCCCGGGGCGTCTCCCGCGGCGGCCGGGACGCTGTGAGGTTCTCTCCCTCTCACGTTCCGCCACCTCCTTCTCTAGCATTACTGCTTCGCAGAAGGAGGTGACGGCGTCCCATTCCGTCTCGCTCCGGACCATGGCTTGCACCAGGGCCGGACGCGAGAGGTCGCCGCCGCCAATCGCCGCTTCGAGGACACGGCGGTGCTCCGCCCACGCGGGGCACACCTCCACCGTGTGCTCCACCGTGTCCTCCGGTCGATCCTCGCAATGGAAACACCCGGGCGTTTCCTCCCGCCCGATTCGGTGCAGGAACCTCCCGAAACAACCGTGTCCGGTGAGGACCTGCGTCAGGCGGAAGGTGAGGACGCCGTGGCGTCTCTCAAGCCACTCCTCAAAGAGGGGACTTACCGCCACTATTGTGGCGTGCCCTGTCTGCCCTAACCCTAGAGTGTAATTTAGAATCGCGGAGGCGCCAAGGGGCAAGGCGGCCCGCAAGTTGAGGAGCAGGTGGTTGTAACACTCGCCGCCGTGGCTGAGGCTGCAGTGGTGAGCGTTAGACACATCTGCGACGATAAGCTCGCGTGGGACCGCCAAAGCACCGCAGCGCCGCACGGTGGGCTGGAAATCGGCTTTCATAGACTTAGGGATTTCAATTTGCAAGTGCCTGATTTTTTGCCGGATATCGCTTCTATTACTCATTACTATGTATAAAAATGACACCCGAGTTAATTTTGCCCAAAAACGAAGGAAATATATTTTTTTTACGAAAAATTTGTATGAAGCTAGTATGAAAAATCGAATTATATGCTAAATGGCATGTTTAACCGTAATATCTTTGGAGGTGGTCATATTGCTAATTATTTATGATTTTTTGGTTGCCGATTTGATGAAAAATTAAATGCCGTTTTTTTTAAAAAAATCGTCAAAATATTTTTATTTATTTTTACATGTAAAACGATCCCTTTTAGTGTCCAAGTTAAAAAGTTCGATATGTTATCAACCCAAATATTAAGAACACACAAAACAAGAAATATTAAATAAAAAAATTGCTGTTTTTTGACACATTGTTATTAATTTAAATAAAAAATGATTATCAAACTCATAATTAAGTAACATATAAAGTTATATTATATACAAAATAATTTAATTTAAGGAATTAATACTAAGCATTTGTAAAATAAAGTAAAATAAATAAAAAAAAGACAAAATATCATTAAATATTAAAAAAAAAACCCAAACACACTCAAATACAAATTTACAAATATGTACATATAATTTTTTTACAAATTTTCCTTATCACTCTCGTTGTCAGACTCCAATTCTGAGTCAGCATCCAGATTGGATATATCCAAAAACTCGAACTCAGTTTCCTGAAATTGAATTAAGTCGAGAGTTTCAGCAAAAAAGCTCTGCTTTTTCTTGGCATCTAACTTAGGCCTTTGTGCACTTAGCAAAGGATCCGAAGAAACAACAAGCATATTTAAAATGTCTTGATTGGAATCCTGCCTACCTCTTTTCCGCGAATGATGTTCTCGAAACCTCCTAAAATCTTTGTTTCGAGACTCTGAGGCTTCTTCCGAGAGAGTCCCAATCGGCACAATATTATTTTTCTCGATTATGTCAGCCCCATGGATTAATAATTTATGAACGGTTGACGACATGTAGTACCAGTCGTATAATAATATGTACTTTTCTGCTGTTTTGCGGGCATAATCTCTAAATTTTATTATATCGACCTGCTCTCCAGATATAATTGCTTGTAAAATTACAGCAAATCTTTTGATGAGGTCTTCATCCAAACCGGTTATAGCTGCGGTTTTATTAGGAAACTCAAAGAATTTTCTTGCAGTATTCCCGTCATTGGTGGTTCCCGAGCCTTGTTTTACTATATCAATCAACAGATTGAGCTCATCTTTGAATTTATTTTGAATTATTTTTTTCCTTGTCTGTAGCATTTCTTTGTGCTCATCACTTCTCGCTGCCCACCGTTTGAAGTCGAGCCTGTATGCAATGTGTAACAGACATTCCATACAATTTATACGGGCGTGTGATGTGATGACAAGCCAAATTCATACAGGTCAGAACACACAATTTTTGATGTTACAGCATCTAAGCGGTTCATTTCTGTAGGCTTTGCTAAGCACAGGTAGCACGATGCATTTGATCTAGCTTCAGAAAGGTAAGTGCAAACTTTAGCGTCGATCATCGTCATCATTAGTTCATGAGTCACCCTATTATTATTATTGCACTCTGTGGGGAAAAGGGCCTCAATTTCTTCATCCATTTGTTTTTTCAGCTCAAGGACAACTGCTTCACTCTCCTTTACAAAAGTAAACTGAACTGGACGACAATACAAAACTGAGCATGATTTTGGGTTCGTCCATAAGATGTTGTCTCCATCTGTCAGTTTTAGTGGCACCAAGGAGGTCATGAAAATGCTCGAGTCATCTTCCTCACCCTGCATTTTCTGCTTGTATCGGCTTTGGTTAGAAGCACCATCAAATCCCCACTTGGATATCAGCTTCAACTGCTTGTTATGCTCTTCGTTAGAAAGGCTTTGAAGGATTCTTGTAACTGTGATATCAAGTAAAGCTTGAAGTGTAATCCTAGCCGATGAATCAGTAACTGTCACTGATTGCTTCGGAGGGTAGCAATCAAGCTTAGTTTGTTGCACTTTATAGTAAGATGGATAAATATCCTTAGCACCTTCCCGAATGGCAGCCTCTCGCAACGTAATATATTGCCACTTTGAGAGTTTTAGCGAAAGAAGCAATCCAAGCGCCTTTTCTGGCGTAAATATGATTGTTTTCGCTGGTTTCTTAAGCGTTTCATTTAATTTAGCGGCTGCTTCAGGATTTTTCATCATGTATTCGATGACAGAGGCGATATCTCCATGCCCTTCTTCTTTTAAACGTGCTGCAGCTGCATATGCCAATTCACTGGAATCTTCGCCTGTGTTTTCATCAGATCTTCTCTTTTTTTGTTTACTTCCCAGATCTTCGAATGGTTTACGGGATCTTTTCGTCATTGTTCCAATGGACGTTGATGTCGACGGTTCTGGAGAGACTGAGGGCGCTCTTGGTATCTCATCAACACTTGGTTCTTGATTAACTAAAGTTTGCACAAAACTCGGCCAATCAATATTTGCTCCCAACCAATTCTCGTACTTTCTCCTGAAATTATCAAGGAATCGGTTGGATTTCTGCCACCTTTGTAAAGCGGCTCGCGTAAATCTCCGACAAAATTCTTTAAGAACAACACGATCTTCGTCAGACAGGCAATCGACTATGCGGGATACAACTGCACTGAACAATACTTCATGATCAAATGAAGTACTCTCACTTCGTAGAAGACCAAACAAGTCTAAATTGGTGATTAAACTTTCCATTCTAAGATTTTATAGTCGCAGATTTAGTGTTAGCAGTTACACAGTTGTGAACAAACTAAATTATAAAACAAAAATTTAGCTCTTTTATTGCAAAACGCCAATAATTAGGTAACTACCCTCATTAGTTATCTCCTCATTAGCTAATGAAAATTTATAATTGTCACTAACTATTCTTAGAACTCATAGCACTGCTAATTAACAAATTAGCTTACTTATCAGGAAAAGTTGAATGTAATCCATAGTTGGCATTGTCGTGAGATATTGAAAATCATTAAATCACCTATAAAGACTCATTAGAAGACCTAATCAGTGTAGTTACTTAATCACTTCTTTTCGGACTCATTAGAAGAGTAAACAATTGGAAATTTGGTTGTATGAAAAGTTTTAAAACAATGTGTTGATAAATATCTAGCTCAAACATATGTAGTTGTCTACGTGTGGGTGTACTATAAACCTATGCCAACTCCTTCGGAAATATAGGAGTGATGCTATTTTATGTTACGTGTAGTTAAAAGTCCGTGTTCTTCAACATAAACACTAAAAGACATCGGTTTCATATGTAAAAACAAATAAAAATATTTTGACAATTTTTTAAAAAAAACGGCATGAAATTTTTCGTCAAATAGGCAACCAAAAAAACATAAATAATTAGCACTATGACCGCCTCCAAGGATATTACGGTTAAACATGCCGTTTAGGAGATAATTCGATTTTTCATACTAGCTTCATACAAATTTTTCGTAAAAAAATTATATTTCCTTCGTTTTTGGGCAGAATTAACTCGGTTGTCATTTTTGTACATAGTAATGACTAATAGAAGCGATATCCAGCATAAAAACAAGCACTTGCAAATTGAAATCCCATTAGTTTTGTTTTTTTTCGGATCGGAAATCATCAAATGACTTCTCTCGCTCTGGGCGGAGCAGGAGGGAGTGTCAGACTTTTACTGACTAAAACTCATCCATGTTCCTTCATCGCCCTTTGTGTTCCGGGGCCACGGTATCTCTTTCGAACAGTCCCGCAACCACGGCAGGCATCGGTCCTTGCGGACCCCTTCCTTTTGCTGACTCTCTTTGAGGCGCGCGTGGAACACGAACGCGCCGTCGACACGGCCTGTCGTCATGAGACGGATGGACAGTGAGCTAGCCCATAGCCCACCATCCACATCCCGCGCCTAGCTCCACCTCCTTCTCTAGCATTACTGCTTTGCAGAAGGACGTCGTCCCATTCCGTCTCGCTCCGGACCATGGCTTGCACCAGGGCCGGACGCGAGAGGTCGCCGCCGCCAATCGCCACTTCGAGGACACGGCGGTGCTCCGCCCACGCGGTACACACCTCCACCGTGTGCTCCACCATGTCCTCCGGTCGATCCTCGCAATGGAAACACCCGGGCGTTTCCTCCCGCCCGATTCGGTGCAGGAACCTCCCGAAAACACCGTGTCCGGTGAGGACCTGCGTCAGGCGGAAGGTGAGGACGCCGTGGCGTCTCTCCAGCCACTCCTCAAAGAGGGGACTTATCGCCACTATCGTGGCGTGCCCTAAATTGAAATCCCTAAGTCTATGAAAGCCGATTTCCAGCTCACCGTGCGCCGGAGCTATGACAGAAACCATGCCTGCTGCATGTTGCTTGCTTGCTTGCATGCAGCTTGCGGCATGCTTGCTGCATGTTTGCATGCTTCTTACGGGGAAATAACAACCACATATCCCTTTATATTCAACTGTTTTATAATGATTGGCGCTTTGATTGATTAATTTTCTGCCTTTTAATGACTATCGATGAGAAATGTATGTTAAAAGAAGATTCGGACTTTGAATTTTCATTTGCCTGTACTGAACTAGCATTGTTGTGCTAGTGTGGGTAAATGAATATGTCGGATCCGGTCATGAGTACGGACGGGCGAATGTATCGAAAGCGCGCCAGTGGTGACATCACGCGACCGACATACCAGTCTACCCCACCATGGCGGCTTCTACAGAGTCCTGATGTTAACAACAGGTGGCGATGCGGACATTCTGGGTCTGATCGCAGCGGAGTTAAGACGTCTTGAAACTGTACCCGATTCATTGTGCCCAGTGTGAATGTGTCAAAGTGTAGTGTCAAGTAATTTGTTAGACTCAGTGTATCTGTTTGAAAAGAGTAACCATGGAGTTTCTTGCCGGTTCTTCTCCATGGAATCAACCAACCCGAACCGTGCAATGTGAAATAAAATAGTGTATCGCATCCAGTGTGTTTTCATAGCACGAAACCCGTCTTCTGCCCACATAAGCTCGAGCCTAGCGAAATAAAATCCTGGCAAATACGACAAATATAATGGTGAATAAATGTTATGGAAAACGACATTATTGAAAATGACATTATTGTTTTTGACGTAAATGTCTTTAAAATCGGTACCATATACACGGGGTACCATGTCAGAAAACAGGACCGTAACGAATTTGTCTATATCGTCTGACAATTATAACTACAAAACTATTCATCGTACAAACATGAATTCAGTATCATTATTTAGTGTATACAGACAGCTCACTGCTAATACCTAGAGTTTGCATCGGGGCCGGGAGGGGACTGCGTAGAATAACGGAAACCGGCGCTCTCGCTGGTTTCTATTCAGAATAACTCAGGACTCACACGTGATAGCGCGGTGATTCTTCTGTTTATTAACAGAGTTTATTTAGACTAATCGATTTAAATAATAATAAATGTGACTAGGACCATATTTGTAGTTAAAATTAACCAATAAGTGTATAAAAATTAATAAAAATAAAAATAAGTGTAATTTTTTTTAATAAAACCGAGATAAGACCGACATATTGATTCGGGTCGTCGTGACTGATGTCTGATTTAGACGTTTCACGTTAAAACCAACGGCCGTTTGCACCGACACAGCACCCGATTTTTCTTTTCATCTGAATAACATATAATGTTCTAACACAGGCCTCCTCTCTCTATGACAAGGAGGGAGGGACAGACGTTATATGACTTCGAACTTTTGATTCTAGGAAATGTGGGTTTCCAAACGAATCGGTTCATCGAGTTAATAATCGAAATCATTTACAAAGTTATTTATTATTTCAATTTTCTGGTTATTATTTGGAGTTAGCCAAGAATTTACTTAAGTACTTAGTATAGTTAGATTACTCACAATCCTAAGTGGTCACTGCAATCTTGGGGCTTCGAAAACATTCAAAGTTTAAAAGGGGGATGTGGAAGCAACTATACACGTTTCCTGGAAAACTGGGCGAATGTGGTTAACATGCTAATGTAATACATACATTATGTCGTATCGTATATAGGCGAACTTTACTCTCATGGTCGAACCCTCTTATTTTTTCTTTTACAAGGTCTTTTATGAAATGGGTCGTGAGTAACTCCTAGGAATATTCATAATTATCATCCACTGTTTGCTAATATCGCTAGGCTTTATGTAGATACTTACTGAAAATAACCAGAAAGCCTGAAAAGTATTACCTTCGTTCCTCGTTACAGGACCTAATGTTCAGTTCATTTATAACAGTTATTGGCCAGTAGTTTGCGGTAATGGTACACAAGACGTTCAATGCGTATTTTACGGGCATTTTTAATGTAGCGTGTCGCAAAATTGTCTTTTTAAAGGCCATAAGGAAAGCGAGTGCGTCGGAGCCCCCGGCTTCGGTCACATGAGCTGTTATTTACGATAGGAGAACACACTTTCTTGGTCCTTTTCCGCTTTTATCCATTCCGTTAATAGATTACGGCGAAGTCAAGAGAAACGGTAATGGATTTATTTTCGCATGTCCCGATTTTGGTCTTCTCTCGTTAATGTTCAGGTATGATGTAATTCACATGTACTTTGATTTCTAAGCTTTGTATAATAAGCTATTTAGGGGAAATGGGTAACTAGCTGAAGACCATCAAAGTATAAGTGTTTGTTGATTATTCTGTTTTTGCTAACTGTGTAACATAACGTAACATCAAGCCTGTAATTCCCGATGGATTAGGCAGAGGTGTACTAATAGTATACCCACATTTTATCACTTATGTTTAAGTCCCATGTAATAGGGGGCGAGCCTATTGCTATCAAAAACCAGACTCCGCGGTTGCTGCTTTCTCTGTGATCTTTTTTAATCCGTAGTGGGGCGGTTTAAACTAGTCTATTACTTGTTTTTTGATAACATCGATTGTAATTTTATAACCAATATTAAATGCATACACCACTCTAATCATCATCATCTTCATCATCAGCCTATAATGTTCCCACTGCTGGGACACGGCCTCCTCTCAATGAGAGGGAATGGGCTATAATCCACCACGCGGGCCCAGTGCGGATTGGTAGATGTCACACATGTCTTCGAATTTTTGGTTCTTGGACATGCCGGTTTCCTCACGATGTTTTCCTTCACCGTTTTGAGAGCAGTGGTCATGAAATAAATTACACAAAGTAATGCGCCTGTCTGGGTTCGAACCCACGACTTACTGTTCGTAAGTCGGGGGCGCCACCATTGGGCCACCGCTGCTCTCACCACTCTAAGCTAGGTATCAATTAACCCGATCAACACTGGTCTAGTATAACATAATATTAATTATTGTCAACAACTACTCATCTCGGATTGACTATTAGTAATATCAGGTTCTGAACACAACTTAATCTTATAATCCCATTATGTATTCGAGGAAATTCCAAAGGTAATATCGCCTGTAATGTTGCTGAAGGGCACCTACTGAAAGCTCAATGAAACAACATAGCATCACGATACTGGATGAGTACGTTGAAAGGTGTCATTGACATTGGATTTTAATTTTGATAACACAAAAAATTTGTCGCTAATTAATCGAAATTTGTTGCCAAATATCAGAATTTGTCGGTCACTGGTTCAAAAGATATAAGGGTTTATATGTGGCCGATCTGGAGAGAGTCTCCCCAGGCCACATTTATATCTCAAAAACTAGGGCACCTAGCGAAGATCTGTTTTCTCCCATATTTTGTCGCCAATTTGTCGCCAAGTCACAGATTTAATCGGGTCTTAGTTTAGAAGATTAATGAGTTCAATTAGTGAGGTACCTATAGTCCAAGAGCTAGATCAAATGAACTCTCTAAATTCTTACGATCTATCTCTTGGACAATTTTTTTTTTTTTTGTATTTGTCCTCACCTTCCGCCTGACGCAGGTCCTCACCGAACACGGTTGTTTCGGGAGGTTCCGGGTTGTCGAGAGAGCTATGGGCTAGCTCGCCGTCCGTCCGTGTCATAACGACAGGCCGTGTCGACGGCGCGTTCGTGTTCCACGGGCGCCTCAAAGAGAGTCAGCAAAAAGGAAGGGACCCCTTCCTTTTTGCTGACTCTGGCAAGGGCCGATGCCTGCCGGGGCTGCGGGACTGTTCGAAAGAGATACCGTGGCCCTGGAACACAAAGGGCGATGAAGAAACATGGATGGGTTTTAGTCAGTAAAAGTCTGACACTCCCTCCTGCTCCACCCAGAGCGGGAGGAGTCATTGAAGATGTCGCTTTCGAAAAAAAAAAAAGGCCAACTCCAGTGGCACAGTCAACCGCCTACCATTGTATATGCCGGTAGACTAGATGGAACACGGGGGAAGAAAGTGTTGAAAGTGTGAACAGGTGAGTGGAGATCACGGATGGGACCGAGGAATGTCGGAAGACCACCGACTGGCTGTACAAAAAAGCTCATTAAACTGGCTGGAAGAAATTGGATAGCCATGACACAAAACCACCAAATGTGGAGAATTTTAGAAGAGACCTCACACTCAGCATTGTGTGGCCAAAGCTTGAAAAAGAAGTAATAGCTCTGCGCTTCATCAGTTAACGATCAAAGTTTTGTCGTGTGGTCGATTGTTTACCGAACGAAAATGGACTATTATTTGTTTTTAAACTGATACTATTTTTAAGAAATGACACTACATGCAATGGATGACCCAATTTTCTCTCAAGAGTCAGCAAAAAGGAAGGGACCCCTTCCTTTTTGCTGACTCTGGCAAGGACCGATGCCTGCCGGGGCTGCGGGACTGTTCGAAAGAGATACCGTGGCCCTGGAACACAAAGGGCGATGAAGAAACATGGATGGGCTTTAGTCAGTAAAAGTCTGACACGCCCTCCTGAGTCATTCGATGATTTCCCATCCTCCATCATCAAGAAAAAAAAGTGTAAAACTAAAACAAACCCTTAGTTAACCTTATCCACAACATTCTCACTCTATTGACATTGTCCTATAGATATTGTAATTCAATATTTTGATGTTAGAACATAGCTGTGGTTTATATACCCAGTTTTAGAATTTCAAAGCAATTTAGAGTGTGTATGTAATTTGAATAGCTGCTATTTAAGGGAAGGTGTTGTGGTGTCGGTTATTGAATGGACCGGTCCGGTTCGACACTTTATAGTACATTTTTGGATGAGTGGAGGAATTACAGTTTGTGATCAAATAAAGGTCAGAATTTCAGGAAATGGTTTCATATTTTCAATTACACTAGGTACCGGTATGTTTGTTTACCGTTTTCAGATGTAAATTTATTTATTTATTAATGCACAATGTACACAACCAATTTTACACGCTAAGCCCAATACCAGTGAGTACATGGCCCTGTTAGGGCGCAGCAACATAACTTAAAACTAATGTTGCAGAGTATCGATCTAGATTTATCCAATATCACCCACATAGATCATTAGAAACTTTCACATTTAAATATTATATTAATTAAATTTATATCTAACATTTCATTTACTTAATAACAATTGTATGAATATGTTAAAGCTTTCGATTTTTCAATTAAATTGTTGACGTTGAAATTAATGTTCGCTGTACTTGGAGTGTTTGCTTTTATGTTTAGTATATAGCGTGGAAAGGACACCTAAAGGGTAGTTTTTTTTCTTATCTTAGCCTGTACCTACTGTCCCACTGCTGGGCAAAGGCCTCCCACAACTCCGTCCAAGATATAAAACGGTCATTACATTTCTTTAAAAATAACCTAAAAAAAACATTTAAGAATATGAAAACTAGTTTGCCGGTGTCGCGAGCAGTGTCCAAGCTACCAATGTGACCAGTGGTTAAGGGTCCAGAGACAGGAACCTCCTCACAAGGTGGGCCGTATCGAAGAGTACTTGTACGAGCCTTCTGAACCAAGCCTAAGGAGAGCCTTTCAAGGCTCGACGAACATCTTTAAAGATGTTCGTCAAAGCTTATTACATTTATTATGTACGGTACGTAAATAGATTATATTATCGGATGTTTCTCATCCAATAATATTCTATCTGTTATACATGATTACCTACAGGAATCCTATTTGATGTGAAGAGCAAAGAAATGATTGCTCTATTACGAAAAATATGTATCAAATTCAGGGCCCTTTCGTTAATTGAGTGATTGAGTCTTTGAAGATTGAAAGCTACCTTTTGTGAATATTATATTGAACAGTAACTTGTTATAAAAAACCGGCCAAGCGCGAGTTGACTCGCGCACGAAGGGTTCCGTACTATTATCAAAAATACACTTAAACATTTATTTTATTTTTAATAATTGTTGTTATAGCGGCAACAGAAATACATCATCTGTGAAACATTTAATGTACTTACCCTTTGGGTACGGAACCCTAAAAACAACTTATGTATATATATATGACGGCGGGAGCGTGGGCGTAACGATTACAAAGTCGTCATCGTTTTCGTTTCTTGGTATGGGTTCCATAATGAGGGTGGGCCACTCGGGCAAACCAGTGAAAGTTTGGTTGAACACAAATTATAAATTACTTTTATTGAACAGTAATTACAATAAGTTGCAGATATAAGAAAACTAGTACGGCTTGTACGGTGGACGTGACAGGTTCGATCGTCTGATCTGATCTGTGTGGAGTCAGCTACAGCAAATGTCTGTCTAGAATTCTGGAATCGACTCTGTCCACGTGTATGGCGGGAAAATAAGGCGCCACCACACGGCGTCCACTGTACTAACCAATCAACCAATGAGAATCGAGTTAAATTATGGTTCGACAATATCAAGAAATCAACGGGTAGGTAAATAATAATTTGAAAATGTTGTCGTTTTATAATCGTTTGCGACGACATATATATATATTCATATTTTCCATTAGACTGGTTGTCAGACTTTCAGGAATCTGTAACGAGTGTCAAAGATTTACAAATGACAGGCTGAACCAGCAGCATATTGCGTCAGCTATTAATAATAACATAACATCACGCTTGTAATCACAGAGCAAGCAGAGGTGTACATAATGCCACATTTCGCCACTTATGTTTAAATCCCATGTAATAGAGCGCCCCTAATACATACATTTTTGGATTTGTGCCCGATGCCCGGCAGTAGGCTGGCGACCCTATCTTCTGCTCCTCCTACCATCAAATCTAGACTAAGATATCATCATCATCATCAGCCTATAATGTTCCCACTGCTGGGACACGGCCTCCTCTCTATGAGAGGGAATGGGCTATAATCCACCACGCGGGCCCAGTGCGGATTGGTAGATGTCACATGTCTTCGAATTTTTGGTTCTAGGACATGCCGGTTTCCTCACGATGTTTTCCTTCACCGTTTTGAGAGCAGTGGTGATGAAATAAATTACACAAAGTAATGCGCCTGTCTGGGTTCGAACCCACGACTTACTGTTCGTGAGTCGGGGCCGCCACCACTGGGCCACCGCTGCTCTCAAAAACTAAGATATAGCTATAATATATTTGTCTTTAATGTTTGTTTTATACACGGTTTTATTAATAGAAAAGATATCAAAAATTTTGGTTCAGAACTCACTCAAAACGCGATTGTAACACATATTGTTGCAGATATATGAAAAACAATAGATATCAACCCGTTTTTTGCTGCCGGCTGTATGTGCAAATAACAAATGTTTGTTTAAGTTGTAAAATAGTGAGCCAAGCCCAGTGCCTATTAAGTGGAGAGGTGCACAAATATACGAGTTAGCAATCGAATAAAGATTTTTCGTTTTGTTGAAAGCTCGGGGGAAAGTCGATAGTACTTCGTGGAAAACGAATTCTGTGACAATTTAGAGACATTATTTATGTTCCTGTTTTTTGTTTAATTATGTGCATTTTCAACTAAATGTTGTTTTACAAACAAACAGGGCACAGATTCGTCTTATGTAAAAGGAATGTGTTGTTGGAAACGAAGATATTGGAATTTGTAATTTTCGTGTGGTTAGCGCCTTACCTAGTGTCAGAGTTTATATGCCTTGGCTTTACATGCCGTCGAGAAATATTTCTCAGGCATGCTGGAATGGCATTGGAATGGTAGGCAGAGTTGATTGGCAGGAAAAATTGCTTTTATTCTTATTATTAGTCGCCAGGTGACGATTTCTTGTATAAACCACACAATTATCTATCGTCTAGATCATCTATTATCCTTTATTGATTTAAAAGATGCAAAAGGAACATAAGATTGCACTCGAATTGGGCAGTTTGTAAATCATAAACAGACAAACTAACTTAGGTAGGTATACGATGTACAATGTATACAGAGAATGATTAAATATTTACTAGACATGAATGAAATTACATTTCCCTGAAATTATTGGTATGATGTTGAAATTACGTCCACGTTGTTTATAAAGGGTGTAAAACAACTCTTAACGAAGCCGAAAGGCACTTGTTCTCCTTGTCATTGCGATAATTTTTCTGTTCTACACCATACCTGGGAACCCTCTAGTTACGGAGATATTGGGGGTTAAAGTTACAACTTTTTGACAAGTTTTTTATATGTATTTAATGTAAGATTTTTTCTTTAAACATCTCCACGACCCCCGTACTATTCAATTCATCCATCAGCACAATGTTTTGAGTGCGTTACATTGAGTTCTACCACAAAACACACATGATATTTCACCCCAAAAAAAAAGTCGTTTCCCAGCAATAATTTTTGCGTAAAGTAACTTAGTTTGATGTACAGAATGCTTGGTTGACGGCTTTGTGATGACGTCTTTTACACCCTGTATGTATATAATATCATGAATAATTAAATGTAAAACATCAATTAATCTACCTTTATATTTAATTACCTAATTACTCCCTTCCTGAATACTCTCTTTATTTACATAACATAATGACGAAGAGGTACTTACGCAGATGTCTTGTACCAAAGTTATTTTATACTCCCTTATCACATTTCTTCGAATTACCAGCGTATGGTGTCAAGTTTGTTACACAAAGTACTTTGTAATAAAGAGTTTATGAAAGATACGAGTGAAATAATACTTTGAGCACAAAAGAGGACTTGTACGACTCGGTGATCATATTTCGGCGAACGCTAGTTTCAAAGCGAGCTGCCTGTTGGGACAGATAACGTTGTAAATGTCAATCTCTGTAGGTCTGCTCCATTTTGAGGGGATCAAAGTTCCGGGTACGGATTATAAGGGTCTAAGATAAGCGTATTTTCTGAAGCCTAATTTTCTACCCACCTACTTTCCTTTGTTGAAACGTTGATGAGTCCAGTTTTTGTGAATGTATCTGGGACGGAGTTCGGCCTCGTTTCTTAAAATGAAATTTTACAAATTAGACAATTCCATTGTTACCATTATATTTTTCTTACTGGACTGCCAAATACTTGTGATTACAAAGCATATTTCATCTAAAGGTTTTCTTCAGAGAGAACCTAAACCAGAAAAAGTAAACACATAAAATAATTAGTTCGAGCAAATAGTAATTGTCCTTACAGCTAACGACTAGCGGTTATTCTAGATTTTTGTGTTCTGAAATAGTCCAGGGAGACGAAAAAGGTGGATTTTCTAATGACCAAATGCACACAAATAATAACAGTAACAGTACGCGACGTTTACCGGTTTAATTATCTTTTACAACTAAGTATACGGGAAAAAATAAAAAAAATAAAAATTGAATGTTATGAAAACAAGAAAAAGTTGTTGCTTTTCTATCAGAATCTTGATGTCCCAAAAAGTTATTCTTCATAAACTATACTATACTATTTCATAATTATACCTTATGTGATTGAGGGGATGTGCGACCGTATAAAGCAATTGGAAAAAGAACTTTGAAAGACTGTTCCACACAACAAAACGTAAGCAAGCAGCGATTTATATTACTCTCAACACCATAATAAAACGATATGCAGCACATGACTTGCATTGCCGAAATTGTCTCGAAAAATATGGCGACATAGTTCCGGAACAATGCGCTGATACCAACGTGGCCCAGTTTGAACAAGTACTTACTTTGTGAGTCCGGAAAAGATATAAGTAATCTAGTTGTGACGTAAAAAGCAAGCCCTGCCGCGGGGCAAGAGCTTAGTGAAAATATAAATTAATTAGTTGCTAACAAAATTACCCGTGACGAGGGTCACAAAAAACAATGTCATTCTACCAAAAACCTTTTAACGAGAACGTTAATGGTCAGCTTCTGTGATATAATTTGTAGCACGTTGTGAAGTGCGTGTAAAAGCTATTGATAAATGAAAAAATGGATGACCTACCAGACAACCATTCGTTGTTTCGAATGTCTGTTAATTTGACATTTAACTATTAATATTTAACATATTCATAAACTAATTACGACGGCCGTGTAGCCGGAGGATTGAAAGAAATACAATTTAATAAAACTTAATTTAATTACGAAAATTACAATATTAATTATGAGCTAGATAGTCGACAGTTGACCGATGCTGTGCCAAAAGTGACGATTTCGCGAAGGCCGCGATGTCCGGTGCCGGGCTGCATCACGTTGAGCTGCGTCGGCGCCTCGTGTCTCCGCTGGTGCAAATTGCAATCCGCGGTAATTAGGCTAACGCGCGGTCAGCGTTTTAGGTGCAATGCGTGTATGTAACACCTCCCCCCGAAGATAAGCAACTATTTCGAAATCTTGTGTGAGAGAGATGATGAAATATTGCTGTGGTTGATTTTTATCTCGCTAGGACTGATTCCATGTGGTTCTCGAATTTCAGCATAATTTCCTGGACATGTAGCATCATTGGTTTCCATTGTTTGATTTTTGTGGAGGCGTTTCGCTCGATATCGTCGGTACGTCAGTGCGATAATGAGTGCACTTGCACCGGATAGTATTAGATAGACCGGGATCGTGGTATGGTAGAGAGCTGTATCAATTCCTTCATACATTCATTAACCTTTGCTGGAGTCTGTTGCATGATCTTCGTGTTTATAGAGTGCAGATTATGTAGATCGAGAGAGTTTAGTACGATTGGTGGTTCGCTTGACGTTTCTAAGTCTTCATTATTTGTAGGTAATTGCATAATCTCTAGAGCGATTTCCTTGATGTGATTGTTAGAGTTCGCTATGGTGAATTCGGGCGTTTTGATGTGGCAATTGTGCGGGATGATAGCTAAATAGCTTCCTTCAAGGGTTTTATATGTTTCTTGTCCGCATGATATCTTCATTTTGGTTGGATGTGGGAAACTGATGGTGTAATGTTTTTCGTCGAGTTGTTCTACAGCTTCTTTCTTTAAGGCAACTGAAGACAGCTTACAGGATGGGAGAAGTTCTTGCTTGGAGATCAGAGGCTGGATACAGTCGGGGTCATCTTTGGCCTTGTATTTTGTTTTGGCTTCGCAGAGGTACAGAGAATTTACCTTCGGGCATTCAGCCTCCATGTACATAGAATCTAAAAGGATATTGTTATTCTTGTAAGGGACGATGGAAAGTTTGTAAAGGCTTATAGATTGGAGGGAAGGCAATCGGCACCTTATATACTATAACTATCTGATTTTCTATATAAAAATAACCTAGCTTAATTACGTCATAATAGTCTCTTAGTTCTAAGTCAAGGACTTCGTCATTTGAATATAAAATCCTTAGTTTCTTTACATATTCTCAATCTCAGCTATGGTAACTACCATATGCGGTGTGCTTAATGCACGTATAAAGGCTAGAGTGTACTCTAGTTTATGGAGTAGTAGTATTAGTCATCCGTATATAGTACATCCGTATTGTTACATCCTGTAACAATACGGAATCTTTAGGGCTTCTCTTAAGACGAGATTTTGCAACGTTTCTTTCTGGTATAAATATGTATGGGAAGGTCGGCTAGGACTATGTCTTTGGTATAACGCGGGGCTAACTTTTGTCTGCTGGCTTGTGGATTACGGACAAAAACTTGTTCGTCAGGGATATATTCCTTTTCAGATTCGCGGTCTTTATTCCTGTTTTCAGTTAATTCAGTCCTATGGTGAAAAGAGGTTTCATATTATTTCGTAGACCTGGGTTAGTCGTTTTTTATGGTCTTGTAGGTAATTTTGCAATAAGTGCTCTGATAAATTTAAATCTAAGGAATCGCGGGGATCAAAGTGTCCTGTGATTAAGTCTATAGGTCTGCATTTAGTAAAGATCTATGTATTAAGCTGTTATAACCCAAAATTGCATAGGGCATGAGATTTACAGCAGATTCATTACAGCTTTGTAACTTAAGGATTCTGAGATGTTCGATAATAGTAGAATGGAAGCGCTCCATTGTCGAACGAACCATTGTCGTTATGTGCAAGTATCTTATGATGCTGGATTTTATGAAGACAGACGAACTCTGAAAATAATGCATCAGTGAACTCGGTTCCTTGATCTGTAACTATAGTGTAAGGGACGCCATGATGGGTGCAAAACGTTAAAAGAGCTTGGACGACACTATTAACGCGGTGCCGTCTCTGAGATGATATGCTTGCGCATATTTCGAGAAAGCGTCAATTAAGGTAAGAAATTTCTCATATTGTGCTGTGAAAAGATCGAAGTGAACAGTTTCAAAGGGTTAAGTTGGGGGAGGAACTATGGATTTTTTTTTGCTGAATGGGATTCCGATCGTATTTCGCTTGTCCACAAATACTGCATTCATTAATATATTTCGAAATACTTTCTTTCATTTTAGGCCAATAATAACGAATAACGATATCAGTTGCCGTTTTGGGGATTGGAAATTTCTGAATGGCCCTGATTTTATCCGAGTTAGGTTTAATACCATCTTTACTGATGATGTGCCCTAAATATGTAGTCTCTAATTTTAAAAACTCCGATTTGTTCATTTGAATTTTGAAATTGAATTCCCTGAGTCTCTGAAATACCTTCTCTAAATTGACCATGTGTTCCTGAAAGGATACTGAGAAGACAATAATATCATCTAGATAAACTAAGCACACAACGTTTTAAAGGTCTCGTAAGACATTGTCCATAACCCGTTGAAAGGTTGAAGGAGATTTTTTTAAACCCATTAGCATGCGGAGAAATTCAAAGTGCCCATGCTCGACTGTAAATGTCGTCTTGTGGATGTCATCTGAGTTCATTTCAACTTGATAAAAGCCACTCGCGAGGTCAAGGGTGGTGAAATAGTGGCAATTACCCAACTTGTCAAGGACATCTGAAATGTTGGGTAGGATAACGGTCATCTATAGTTTTTTCATTTAATTTCCTAAAGTCTATAACCAAGCGCCATTTGGTTTTTCCGCTGGCGTCAGCTTTCTTGGGAACTACCCAGATGGGGGAGCTCCACGCAGACAGTGAGGATCGTATGATATTCTGTTCTAACATTTTAGAGATTTGATCCTGAACTTCCTGCTTATGTATGAATGGGTATCGGTAACTTTTTGTGTAGATTGGCACATCATCTGTTGTTCGAATAGTGTGCTTTACTTGGTTTGTAAAAGATAATGGCTCGCCATCAATGTAAAATACATCGGCGTACCGAGCGCACAGTGCTTCTAAGTTAGCTTTTTCCTCGGGGTTCAGATGATTCGTACGTACGGACTGTTGTTTGGTGCGCGTGCACTAAACATTGCATAACTCTGCACTAACGGGGCGATTCATGGAAAAGACTACGTCATGACGTGACGTGTTTGCTACCTCTACTATACCTCTCTTGTTTTTTACTGTCGTAACGCAATCGCTTATTAAACAGTTTGAAATAAACTGTTCAGGAATAAAAACGTCACCGTCCTTAGAGTTTATAGGAATTTTAACTAATTTGGATGAATTGGCCGGTACTATATCCTCGTACAGGTTACTATTGCGAAAGTCGTACATTAATAAAGGATTACTAGAATTACGAGTAACCAACAATCTGTTCTTCAGGTCAATGTTAGATTCTAATTTTTCTAATAAGTCATAGCCAATCATACCATCAAAAAAATTATGAAACGCATAAACAAAAAGAGTTATATCTCCTGACTCGTTAAATTCTTGGAAACAGCGTAAAGTAGTGGAATAATCACTTCTAGTGGTAGCGTGAATATTCGTTACCTCAAATGGATCATAATTGCACGGTATATGGGCAAAGAATTTTTGAACAACTGCGGGGCTAACAAAAGACATATTTGCACCAGTATCAATTAATAGCTTAAGCGGGGGGGAGGGGGGGGGGGTTTGAAATTTGAATATATGGTAGTTGCCTTTGCGTTTGCAAGTTAATTTCTATTTTGACTTGACTGATTCGGGGGCCTCCTGAAAATCCTCCCTTTCAGTAGATGAAGTTGATTCCTTCACTTCTTCTACTCTAACGTAAGAATCCGTACGCTGTGAGTTCTCATATACGTATGCATTCGGGTACACGTAAATGGGATACTCAATATATTCCTGGGTGGGGGTAATAGTCACCGCTAACAAAATAATCACTATGATAGTCATACTGCAACTGGTCATTAAAATCGTTACAATTAGATTCCCGTGTTCTAAAATAATTTGAGGGTGGCGGATTCCCAGATCTAGGCCAATCGTGTGATGCACGTGGTGTGAATGGTCTAGCCACATAATGACTTACGCCACTCATAGGCCGTGGGGTGTTACTAGTAGTTGGCCTGGGACCAGGCATTCTAAAAACTTGACCCTGGGGTATATAATTGGGCGGCGGTGAACTGAACATTTGCTGCGTGCGTGTGACCGCGATTATAAGGGGGTTGATTTTTCCACAACGAAACAGGTTGCTGTCCTGGGGGCATAGACGGACGCGAGGGTCCCGGCATATTAGAAGAACCAGGGGGTGACAGAATAAAAGCTCGCGCTGCGGGCTGTGCCATGTCAATCGGTGGCATAAGGCCATAAGGAAATTTAGGACTAACCTGGGGCTGAGGCTGCGTCCTCCTGTCAGGAGCATGGTCGTTGCGCTGCTGTAAATACAACGTGTTCATTTCCTTATGCACAAACTCTAAAGCTTTCTCGATTGTATCAGGCCGCATACACCGAATGCGAGAACCCAACGGGTCACGTAGACCACGTATGTACGACTGTAACGTGAGTTTCTTGTACAAGGTGCGTTTCGATTCAATGGTACTCGCTATCGTTTCATGCAGGCTGATATAGGTCATAATAGTACTAAGGAGATTTTGACAACGTTCATAAAATTCCTGCGGGGTGGATGAACCCTGCGTTAAGAGCGCTAAATCATTGTACAAGGATGTCTCATCCCGTTGATCGGCGAAATTATTTATTAAAGCACTTTTTATTCCCTCCCAAGTTTCCGGGATACCTAATCGTACGCGATGCGGGTCCCACTATCTTATTTAAAATTCCGTTTAATAATGCCAAATTAGCCAGAGAGATGGGCAACGATCGTCACTCATTGGACGCCTGTCGGAGGAAATCGCCGTCGCGGCAGACCGCGACGAAGGTGGTGTGACGATCTGATCTCGTTTGCGGGGCGAACATGGCCAGATATCGCACAGGACAGAGAGGTTTGGAAAGAGAAAGGGGAGGCCTTCGCCCAGCAGTGGGACATTCAAACAGGCTAATAAAAAAAAAAAAGCCAAATTACCTAATTGAAATTCCGGCCCGTTTCTCATAAATTGTTGTACTAATTGATCACATAGTTTTATGAATCGAGTTAATACGTTCGAGTTTCCGTCGAACTCCGGCACCAATCGTAGGGCCTTGTAAACTTGATCCACTGAGTCAGCCATACTCGATATATATGAACTATCACTTTCCTCCTGTTCTGCCTCTAAAGTTCTATTAGCTTCTAAAATATTATTTCTATTGCCTAACCTAGGGGACCGAGATTGCCGTGGATGGAAAATCTTGGAATATTAAAGGATAACAAAGGGAAGCGACTCTAGAGCGATTCTAAAGTACTTATTTACAATGGTTTTGTACATTTTCTGTATCGATGTCTGGATACTCCTCTGGACTGCAGCTCTTCCTGTAGATTCTGGATACTCGAACGGTGCCCGAAAGCCACCCGGGTGACTCGCGATCCTAACAACTTACTCTCGCGAACCGGCCCGCGAGTATCCTACCGACTGCGCCAATTACGAAGGCTGTAGCCGGAGGATTGAAAGAAATACAAAATTTACTAAAACTTAATTTAATTACGAAAATTACAATATTAATTATGAGCTAGATAGTCGACAGTTGACCGATGCTGTGCCAAAAGTGACGATTTAGCGAAGGTCGCGATGTCCGGTGCCGGGCTGCATCATGTTGAGCTGCGTCGGCGCCTTGTGTCTCCGCTGGTGCAAGGTGCAATCCGCGGTAACTAGGCTAACGCGCGGTCAGCGTTTTAGGTGCTATGCGTGTATGTAACAAACTGTTCTAAATATAATAATAAATAAATAAATGATACAAAGGGGCTGCCACACAGGTATTTATATGTCGTGTTTGTCAGGATTTATTTCGCTAGGCTCGAGCTGATGTGGGCAGAAGACGGGTTTCGTGCTATGAAAACACACTGGATACGATACACTATTTTATTTCACATTGCACGGTTCGGGTTGGTTGTTTTCATGGAGAAGAACCGGCAAGAAACTCCATGGTTACTCTTTTCAAATAGATACACTGAGTCTAACAAATTACTTGACATTACACTTTCACAATGAATCGGGTACAGTTTCAAGACGTCTTAACTCCGCTGCGATCAGACCCAGAATGTCCGCCTCGCCGCGAGGTGTTAACATCAGGACTCTGTAAAAGCCGCCATGGTGGGGTAAACTGGTAGGTAGGCCGCGTGGTGTCCCCACTGGCGCGCTTTCGATCCATTTGCCCGTCCGTACTCATGACCGGATCCGACATACGAGTATATATACTTTTTCTTGTATGTCAACTAAAAAGTTAAAATAATGTTTGTTTACAAATAACTTAAACAAGTTTTCACAGTAGGTAGGTCTTCAGCACTAACTCAAACTCAAACTCAAAGCATTTATTTCAATTACACCATTACGGCACTTTTGAATGTCAAAAGTACAAATAAAAAACAAAGCTACAGTCCCAGTCACAAGGCATAATAACCTGAGAAAGTACTGTAGTTGCCCATTCCCTAGCGTAGATCTCTATGGAGAAGAACGGGCAAGAAACTCCATGGACACTCTTTTGAATCAAAATATTGTTACAAAATCTTGGTTACATCATTAATTTTGAAATTATACATATATGTGAGAACAATGTAGAAAGACGTGCACATCAAGAGCGTCCAGAGTAGTAAAAGACAACAATTTAACAACAAACGAATTAAAATGAACCCTGGCAGCCAAGAGATGACCAGTCCCAACTGACAGCGCCCGCTCACGAACATGACGCGCGCATCGGCGCCATTCAACTCAACCATATTGAAGGGAATTAAATGACCCGACATACCCGCCACCATCAGCGAGACATTTGAGTGAGCATGACATTCTGTCAGCCACCAAGGCATATTCAAGTTAATGAAAGATAACTAAATGTAAATGGTGGCTGAACAATACAAAGTACTCACACATGTGCTATGCAATTATATAATACTAAGAACTGGAATCTACACAATGCAAGTAGGTATATTTTTACAATCTTCTGCCGCTTCCACAATACATCAACATGGGAATCAATTCTTCTTCTTCTTCTTTGCGTGTCGATAGACTCAAATAATGCCCGACCAGTACAATCAATTAGTTTGCCCCTATGGTTGTGGAGCAGGACCAGCATTTAGCCAAGCATTTTTATCATCAATGTAATCCCCCAACTTATAATATGCTTGCCTACATAGTGTGCGTTTTATACAAGATTTAAATTTCGTCTAGTTCAGTTGAAGAATGTGGGGAGGTATTTTATTGTAACATTTCAAACAGTACCCCATGAAAGATGAATCTACTTTAGCAAGCCTGAAACCTGGCTGAACTAGTTGGTCCCTATTTCTAGTGTTATAGTGGTGTCTGTCACCTCTTCTACTGAATAAATGCCGATTTTTCCTAACGTACTAATAACTAATAAATAGAGCATAAATTTGAACCCCAGTAGGCTCGGTTTTAATTAGTTCATGTGATATAGGTAGCAAACACAGTCAAGTGTGTGTTGCTACTTTTAGTTTTAAGGTATATTTTCAACCAACTTCCAAAAAGAGGAGGTTCTCAATTCGACTGTATTTTTCTTTTTTTGTGTTTGTTACCTCAGAACTTTCGATTGGGTGAACCGACTTTGATGATTCTTTTTTTATTTGAAAGTTGGTACTTCCCGTGTGGTCCCATTTAAATTTTGTGAACATCTGATGCTGATCTTCGGATATATGCTATAGAACTCTTCAAAAATAGACGGCAAATCTGCCGTCATTGCTGCAATCGCTTGGATGTTTATTGTTTATACAACATCTTAACATCACGCCTGTATGCTCTGAGGGGGAACGCAGATTTGTACAATACACCCAGATTTCGACAGTTAGGTAGGTATGTAAAGTTGGCGCGTTCGTGTTCCGCGCGCGCCTCAAGGAGATGTCAGCAAAAGGAAGGGGTCCGCAAGGTCCGATGCCTGCCGGGGCTGCGTCACTGTTCGAAAGAGATACTGCGGCCCTGGAACACAAAGGGCTAAGAAGGAGCATCGATGTGTTTTAGTCAGTAAAAGTCTGACACTCCTTTCCGCTCCGCCCAGAGCGGGAGGGGTAATTTGAAGATTTCCCATCAGAAAAAAAAAACATGTTAAGTTCCATATATTAGGGATACGTCTATTACCATGACATGTATTGTTAACAATGTTAAATAAATTCATGGCAAATATTTATTTGGGAACAACTAAAAATGGAAAAATAAAAACCTTTTTTGCAAAAAATACAACCGACTTCAAAAAACACAAAAATGTGAAAAATAACTTTAGCGTCAGAAGTCAAAGAAACACAGGTCACCGACTTCTGAAGCTAAAGTATTATTTTTGTGTTTTTTGAAGTCGGTTTTATTTTGTTATTTATCTTGATATGTTTCATCAAGTTTGAAGTTAGTAACATGAGAAAGTTACAGCAAAAACGAAAATGAATATTTTGTTTTCACCCAAATGACTGACAACTGCATGAATTACTCGTAAATACCTAATTTAAAAAAGTTAAATGTTGAACGGCACATTTTCTTTTATAGCCGGTGAATGTGGGTTTCGTTATTTAAAAAAAAGCCTCAGGAAGCCTGCACTTGTTCATTAACAGGACCTCACTATTTGAAGTAATTTTTAATAGAAATAACAACATTTTCTAAATGACTACATAAAGGAGCTGTAGAAAACTTTTAATGGAAAAGTTTTTATTACAAAACAACACGGTCGGAGTGCACTGTTAAATTGTTAAAGTATGTTTTTTGTGGCGGTTTAAGTGCTGGTTTTTCTTCAAACAATTGGAGTAAACATGACAACGGCGCCATCGTTCGGAATTGTGTCGCGTAAATGTCTGTATTAGAAAGTCAGTTGTCTTTCCGAAAGACATCCGTCATTGTGAAATATTGATCTATTACTACTGGGGTGTTTTTCGTGCACTTTTGTGTTTATTTGAAAAAGTTACCGTTGTTAAAAGTCTCAAAAAGTTAATTCATAACACAACATCACGCCTGTCAATCCTCCAAGAGTTAGGCAGAGTTGTACCTATTACCTAGTACACCCACGTTAGTTTAAACACCATATAAACCTTTATCTGTTATCGAAGTAGATACAATAGTTAAACAATGGTGTCAGACCGATTCGGTCGACCTTCACAGACAAAGAAATAATAGGTGGCGATGAAAAAACCCAATAATACTTGGCCCGAACTGCTAACCGAACCCAGTACCTCATACTCAGTAGTCGTACGGCCGACCTAGTGGTCGGCAGTACCACTTACACTTATTTTAACTTTTAACTGCCTCGTTGGTCTAGTGACCAACGAGGCAGTTAAAAGTTAATATAATAAATTTGAGAAAATTTACCGCAAAATTCCACAAAAATACGTGTTCGGTTGGTTTGGTTTCAGCCCTGAATCAAGCACTAAAAATAAAAAATATCTTGTCTATTCTCAACACAAATGTAGCGCGGCTTGTCTACAGTGAAGCAGAATGTTTTTAATTCTCCCTTCCTCGGTTAAACTTTTTCTAACGAAAGCCAAATGCAAATGGTTGTCAATAAGTGTGGCTTTAAGCTATGGTCTCACTAGAGTGCTAACAATATACTGGTTATTTTGATGCAAACTTCCCAGTTTGCATCAAAATAACCAGTATATTGTTAGCACTCTCTTTAATTGGTGTAGCATTTACAGAACATTATTTCCCAATAATGTTCTGTAAATGCTACACCAATTAAAGATTAATTTATCAATACATACGAGTAGTTCGTCTCTATAGTCGAATGTATGTTACAGATGAATATGGTAAATACATATAGCCTTACACCTGTAAACAGGTAGAGGTGTGTGTTAATAGTAAACAGTTATGTTTAAGTCCCATGTAATAGGGGCGAGACTATTGCCATCAACCGGGCACAAATCCAGACTCGGTAGCTGCTACTAAAACTAGAAATTCCTTACGGAAAACCCAATGACACTTTGCCCGACCCAGGAATCGAACCCGTGATCTCATCTCTCTAAACCAACGAAGCAGTCAACGTCGGCATTTAGGTAAATAGATACAAATACAAATCTTTCTCAAATAGAATACTCGGTGATAACCTTCACTCTGACTTCGGAGCCCTGACGGACTGACGTTACGTAACGCTTGTAGGACAGTAGTGTGGAGGCACCTTTAAATAAATCCGACCACAAGATAATAAAATGTAAATTACTGCGCCGTAACCTTTTTTACCGAAAAATCCTTGTTACGTCGTGAACTTAACATAGATCGTTAGGAGTTTTCAATCTGCTATTTAAATGCTCTCGCTTCTTTTATTACGGGGAACAAAAATTTACTCTTCGCGCCACCCCGACGTCCCTTCGCTTCTTAATTGTCTCATAAAACAAAGGGAATGAACCGTTTTGCGTCCCCAGTACTCCCATTTTGCAAGAGAGTTTCGTAACCAGTTCAGTCTCCGAATAATGTTTCAAGATTTTTTTTATTTGAATAGAGCGAAGAATATCGTTGAGTTTTACTATCGCAGTCACTAAGAAAAGTACAAGTTGCTTCGAATTGTTTAGCTTTTTTTTGCTTTGTCATATTAGAATTGCTGACTGTAACTACAGTTTTATGTGTATTCTTGTTAATATACTCAGTCACTTGTGTATGCTTTATTATTAGTAAAGATTTTCTTAGTTTTTTTATTTTGAATTTAATTAAGTGTGGGTGCGAAGCGGGTTTACGAAACAGGAGTTTATGCTGTGTCCATAGAAGAGGTTCTGGATGTCGAGGCTCTTTTAGTAGATTCGCTTTCATTCCGTCAGCTTAATCCCGGACATAAATTATTTCAGCTTTCCTTTGAACTCTAGAAAATATGGAGTTTAGTAGGAATTCGAGGTTACGAACTACTTAAGAATTCTTTCAGTCTTTTTTTTTAAATCTCTGATACTCCGAGTCGCATTCACAGCGGCACTAAGCCGTCATAAACATTTTTCTGGAATAGAATCCGCTTCGAGTAAGACTTTTATACCATTTCAACTCAGTTAGTCAGTTGACTTTTAATGTGTCTTGTTCCTTTTTTTGTGATGATTGATGCTGACGGAATCTTTTTTATCAACTCGCTTTATTGAAAAGCTGTAATGTTAAAATTGACACTGTTAATACTGAAATTGAAATACTACTCGTAGCTGTTGCCCGCGACTTCGTTGGTGTGGTTTCGAATATCCTATGTGCTATTCCAGACTATAATCTACCTCTGTACCAAATGTCATCCAGATCCGTTCAGCCGTTCTGACGGAATTGGGTAACAAATATACATCCAAACATTCGCATTCATAATATTAGCAAGATTTATCTGTGTTACTTACTATTAAAGAACGAATCCAAATATTCCTGCAACAATTATTCCCCGGAAATAAATTAGTATACATAGGTAGTGGAGGTAATAAACTAGTAATATAATACCCAGTAAGTTAGTACGTTGAGCTCCGAAGCTCTCTACACGAGTAGCATCAAGCTAGTGTTGTTCAAGTGGGTCTGTATATTATAGTTACAGATAAGTGTCACGCCGTATCATTGAATGGGAAATTCTCCCTGTATTTCGGGAGTAGTAAATCGTTAAGGAGTGGGATGGTTGGTAGTTAGGTAGTAATTGTTTTATTGGGCTAGCTTAATTTTTATTGACTCCGGTTTCAACCATACAATTTTGATAAGAACTAGAATCATTGTGTTGTTGTAGCCATAATTACAATATTCATATCTTTATTTGCATTCCATAAAGTGTGAAGATCTTACAATGGGCTTAAAGCCAAGGTGTAATTAATTAATTATATTATAATTCCCTGTAAGGACACAGCAAAAAGATCCTATATATTTTTTTTTCGAATTTACTACGATCTTGCCTACTATTTATTAAAATCTTCGTTTAAGATTACTTCTCAAGGCACCTACAGGATTGTCCGGTTAAGCAGACGACAACCTCTCTAGGTGAAACTGTGAGAACTGTGTGAACTGTGAGATGCCATTTAAAAAAAAAAAGGATTACTTGTGATTTCTAAAAGAACGCCGCATGCAGACTCGGCATAAACAACCGACCACTGCACTAGTATATCCATGCAACCATTTTGTTTTTGCAAAGACGAAGAAATCAACTTCTCACGACTAAAATGATACTGTGACAATTTATATTAAGACAATAGTGCACTGCAGAAACAAACTGCTACTAATATTAAACTTACCGAATTCAGACTCTTATTAGGGTGCTCGAAATAGCTCGACTGGTAACTTAACCTGGCTTTCGTAGCTTGGTGTGGGTGCGTCGCCTGTCGGACAGATTGACATTATCCTGGCTCGAGCCCTGGCATTTTGCTCGAAATGTCGCACTGTAAACATGTAAAGTAGTATTCAGTATACGGTACTTTGTTACATAAACAAAACTGGCTTTACTGTACCTTGGTTCATTATTTTTTTCATCATGTCTTTTATAACGTCCATGATATAGTTTTGTAGTTATATTATTATACTGCTACGGAGTCTGGATTTGCGCCCGGTTGATGGCAATAGGCTCGCTATTACATGGGACTTAAGGCTGGGGTATCTGCAAAATTAGCAACTCTATGTGTGGTGGTTCAAACTTCGTTTGAAAAACTGTTAGAATAAAGTTCTAATCAGCTTGCACTACAAAGCGGTTGTTACGTCAGTCACTGCGGGCCGAATAGTGCGAAAAGAGTCGTTTTTATTTAATTGTAGCCTTATAAATAATTTTTGTGAAGAAAAAAGTGACAAATATTTGTGTGAAAAAAAAAAACTAAATTTTAATGCCGTTTAGGAGTAGTTACGAAATTTCAAAGAAAAAATGCTTCAATTTAAATATTTTTTTTTTAATATAGTAATAATAAAGTTAGAATAATTTCGATTATACCAATTAAAGTTTACGAGTCTATAAAGCAACATATTTTTTTTTGCACATTTATATTCACTCATCAAAGAGGAGTTACATGGAGAAAACCTCTCGTTAGCAGATACCACCCCCTTAAACATAACTGGCGAAATGTTATGTTATGTTTGTGGTGGTTTAGTAGCTATTAACTCGGCAATGAAATGAGAAATCATGTTTGATTATCACACAGTTGAATTTCTCTATGCAGTATTAGTTACAGGTTCGATTTTTCCACAGAAATAGCACAAATTGATTCCCGTAAAAAAATTTGAGGGAAACAGATTTAGGAATTAATGTCATTCAACGTGGTTCTATAAATAACTGAACCGCTTTTTAATCATTCATGTTTCCATTAGTTAAGGCTATTTAGGCTTCATACCTGATGACAGATCCGCTTTAAAGGATTCGGTTAAAGGTTTATATCGAGATAATCATCGCAATCGTCGACTCCGACTCGGCTGGGCAGCGTTCGGGAAGTTGCGCGGTATCTTCTCGTCCAACTTACCACAGTGTCTCAAGACGAAAGTCTATGACCAGTGTGTGTTGCCAGTGATTACTTACTGGACCGAAACCTGGTCGCTCACAATGGGCCTCATCAGAAGACTTAAAGTCACTCAAAGGGCAATGGAGAGTGCTATGCTCGGAGTTTCCTTGCTTGATCGAATCAGAAATGAAGACATCCGCAAGAGAACCAGGGTCACCGACGTAGCCCGAAGAATTGCCAAACTTAAGTGGCAGTGGGCAGGGCACATTGCTCGTAGAACGGATGGCCGATGGGGCCGAAAAGTTCTGGAGTGGCGACCGCGAACCGGAAGACGTTGCGTTGGAAGGCCTCCCACCAGGTGGACCGATTACCTGGTGAAGGTTGCGGGAATCCGCTGGATGCGAGTCGCACGGGACCGGTCAATGTGGCGACACTTGGGGGAGGCCTATGTCCAGCAGTGGACGTCTTTCGGCTGAAATGATGATGATGATGATGAATCATCGCAATAATAGATGTTTGAATGGACAGTATCTACTTAAACTGAGATATAGTAAATTCACACAATGAAGATTAAAGGATCCCTTAATTTCTGTTCCCAACTTTTCTTCAAAGGGCTGTTAAAAAACTTTCAAATCTATTAAATAAGTACGGGTATTGCTAAGTCATGTTTGAATTTAAACGAGGCCGTACTTTATGACTTAAATACACTGAATCTTTTTACTTAACTTGAAAAAAGGCACATTTTATAAGCGAATTGTGGCGTTTGCTGGAAATGAAAATACCACATTTTCCTTTTTCAACGGAAAGGTCCTATATTTGTTTTTACTTTGAGACATTTTCTTTTGCGCTTGTCCTTTTGGTCTGACCGTCTTTAAGTGTGGTGGAGAGCTTTTATGTAAGTACCTAATTTTCTTTTATAAAACATTCTTTAGCACACCTCTGACTCTTCGAGTTTCACAAATCTGTTATACGTGATAAGTCGTTCTTTATATGAATATAGGTATGTGGATCAACGCCTCCACAAAAAAATAAAAGATAATTTTTCGAATCGAAAATCAGAAATCCGAATTTGCAATTCCGCGAAAAAAAAAATGTTCTAAAGCTTTTTTAAGGAAGCGCTCATTTGAATATTCTTGATTCAAAAGTTAGGCAGACGTGTTAACGAATCACCGAGTCACAGGTTGCGTTTAAAAATGGCGCTGAATATTTTTGTCGCTCGATTGAAAATTCGTTTCAATCTAACGAACGCCACCGCAGTCAACAAGAAATTTAATTTGACGTGGAAATGCGAACGGTATTTTTATTTAACTGGAAGCATTTTGGTGTTATTACTGTCTTATAGACTTTAGAAATTAATCGAGTGTGTAATATTTTCATTTCCTATTGAATACACAGCTGGATCCGCATTGAAAACAAAGTTAGGGCACTGAATCACTGACGGTGCTGATATGAATGTGAGCTTTAAAATGTTTTTCTATAAAAAAAAAACATAACATCACGCCTGTAATCCCCGAGCCACATTTTGTCAGTTATGTTAAAGTCCCATGTAACACAAGGGAACCAGTTGTCACCAACCGGGCACAAATCCAGACTTCGTGACTGCTACAGAGAAATTACTGATGAAAAACCCAAAAACACTTTAATAGCAGTCGCGCTTGCGATCACTAGATCGACGAAGCAGTCTACAGAAAAGTTTTAATGCTATCTGCTGTACTGTTTTCAGAGTCACCCAATTCGAAATCTATAGGCATTTATGGACCTACTCCAACTATCGTTTTGTTTAGAAATCGCCTACGTCATCATCTACCTAGGCTTTTTCCAACTATATTAAAGTCAGCTTCCAGTATAAACGAATGCAGCTGAATACCAGTATTTTACATGGAACGACTACCTATCTAACCTCCACAACCAAGTTAGTACTGGGTAATACGATAGAAAACGCCTACTTACTAAGTTTGCAAGACCTACATCCATTCTAAACTACCCTGAACTGCAGACATTCATCCTCTATCTGCAACTAAACAAATGTTTCCACAATGTCTGCTGTGTTCAGAGTCGTCTGCGGCGACACTAATTTGTGTTACAAACTCGTGTTTTTGAATGGTTAAAACGTTGTTTTATGTAGTGACATAGTTGATACATGGGCTAGTTAACTTAAACCAAAATGAGGGTAAAAACATGGTCTGTTATGTGGTATAATGTTCCTAGATCAAATTAACTGTTCAATTTTGACTACCCCTAATCGAAATATAAACTTTAATAGATCAAAATACCGTGAATAAAACACTGAAGTACCACAAATACCTTTAGTGTTGAAATAATATCAGTCTACATTCAATTAGTTAGGGTCACATGGAGCACGAATACCTGGTAGTCCTCAGTACTTACCATAGGTAAACAAGAGAACAGCTTAGTTACACGTGCCACCGTTACGTGTGCAGAAACCGATACACTGCCATTTGACAAGTGCTCATAGGTAGGGGGGGGGGGGGGGCAGTGGAGGGGTGAGGGTCACTAGGTTACCACGATAAACATCATTTACGATGTTGAAATTGCCTCAGATATCTGCTTTCTCGGCGAAATGCTATAAGGTCAATATCGTACCCGAGATATTCGCCTCGAGCGGTTTTATGGCAATGAACCCCGATATTGCATCCAGGGAATATTAGTGCCTACTAGCCTTGATCCGGCAACTGCCATCTTTTACCATCTTTTTCCAATATCCGTTAATATTGGGTGGCTGGTAACAACTTTTAGTTTGTTGGAATCACTTTCCTCGATGTTTTCTTGCGCGTTACGAACTTGCCCAAGTATTTTGGGTGGGCAATATTTAGAATATTTCGTACATTAGTTTGTGACATCGTTTCGGGTAATGGCTGGGACGTTTACGTATTTTTTGATAATAGTTATTAAATTTCTTTGCGATTTAGGTAGAAGGAAAGTGGGACAGTTGGTTATTTTCTACATTATATGTTGGTTCAGTATTGATACATAGTACAGTGGTATTGGGTTAATTTTAGAAAAGACCTCCTTTTATATAATCGAATAGACGAAAATAAAATAACGTCTTGATCAGAATAACACACTGTCAAAAAGCAAAATCTGTCAATTCCATAGTGATTATTTATCGGTGATTTTATCAGTATTATTGAAATCAAATATTGTTTGCTATTATTCCAATGTCTCTAATTAAACGTAATATTTTGAATTTAAGAACCAGTTTTCCGAATGTAAGTGTTTAGATTTTCAAGAGTTGAATTATTTTGTTAATCAGTTTTTCCAGTTCAATGGACTTTTTTCGCCGGGGAATTTGCCTAACGCATACCTCGCCGTCCGGATGTGGGGCTTGCGCCTACTAAAGACTCTACAGTCTTTGCCAATTTTCTGCTTTCTCCTCCTTCTCCTCTATATCCGGGACCAATGTCACTCTGCGCCTGCCCGTCTTCCTGCGGTGGATCAGATCCGAGCGAGTCTGCCTTCTAGAACTGCCCCGCAGCTTCCTTCTGCGCAGAAAGACGTTCCTGTCTCTCAACTACTCTCCCTGTAATCTTCACGTGCTTAATTAAGTCATCCAGATCTTATCCGCGATTGCAACTTATGTATGTCGTCTGTCCGTCTTGCTGCTGGATGACCAACCTAGGCAAGCGGGGCATTTCCTGGAAATCCAGCCCCTAACGGCTGTTATTAATTAGCAAAGAGCTCCCCATTGTTGATTGTGATTAGATGCCATTAAAAAACGTCCATATAACACTCTCACTTTGCTTTGTTCTCCTGGTACTCATAGAAATGGTTTGTTGAGAAATTATTTCTTCACTTAATTTAGTAGACGAAGCGCTCAATGCTTTTTAAAAACTATGCAAATTATGAGATTCAAATTAAAACAATTTTTCATAGAAACTGCTTTATTTTCCCTTTGTTCAATAGGTCATCTGCTGGAGAAAACTTTTTACATCACCGCAATGCTTTTCGGATATGCTAGTGGTACACAGAGACACTCCCGAAAATAATCCAGACGTTCCTTTTCAGTTTACTGAAGCCAATATGAAGGTAAACCATTTTTTTACTGTTATAAACTTTAGCGGGCAAAGAAACGCAGCATAGTAAGTGTACATAACTCAGGTTGCAGATATTGGAGAAAAAACGCCTAAGCCAAAGTGGAAGTGGGCTGGCCACGTAGCACGAAAGCACCCGGAGAGGTAGGCCCAGATCGTCACTCACTGCACACCTAATGGAGGGAACCTTCGCCGAGGTAGACTGCGGCGAAGGTGGTGTGATGATTTGATATTGTCTGCCGGGCGAACATAGTCCGAGATCACACGCGGTTGAGAGGTTTGGATGGAGAAAGGAGAGGCGTTTGCCCAGTAGTGGGAAACTTGATAGGGTATCCAAAAATCGGTAAAAATGAAGATTAACTGTGCTATTTAAATTGATTAAAAAAAAATACACGTCGAATTGAGAACCTCCTCCTTTTTTTCGTCGGTTAATGAAGGAATATACATATTTATAAAAATAATTTTAATATCGACGAATGCTTTTTTGATTTCGGTGAATATTGTAACTTTTTGTAACCGTATTCACCGAAACCAGTCTAGCAACAAAACCAACAACAGTTGTCGACAAAATCTAAGACAGCGACTTTCCGAAACATGTATTTATACAAATAGACTTTTGAAGTAAACGTCATTTACGTCATTTACCAGTTTATATAGATATTTATGACGTCAATTTTAAACATTCGAACCATACATTGTTACCGTTGCACGAGTATGTAAATAATAGAACGAAACACGTAGGATTTAATATTGTATGCTACAATTGCTATTCATTATTCATTTTGCGTTGCATTAGTAAATAATTATGTTTATTGATAACACGTAATTATATTGTCACCTAAACTTGTTTGATCACAGTGTTGACAGATTTGTTTATACCATTGACAAAATATTTAACACTAAATTCGTAAATACAAACATTTTAGGTTAAATCTTTTACATTTTGTTTAATTATTCTGCAGGTTAGAATATGTATATGTTTTATGGATCTTCCATGCTCGTCGGCTAATATCTACAAAACGCAACGAGACATTTCGGTATTTACATCGAATAAGGGCCTAGCGTGTTTATTATGGCCATTTCCCAATTGGCTATTCATTCGAAGGCCGAATTTTCATTGGCAAACGTAAAATTGATACGACGAAGTACACGGTACTTAAAAACATGATGATTAATTAACCGCTGAGATTGAAATGATCAATGCTTAATTAAATTATAATGAGCTGTCGACATGATGGTGTTACCATGAACATGACGTGTTATTTGACGTTAATGTTGAGTGGCAATTTATAAAATTGAGGCGCCATTTTGTAAAGATATGTGAGGGAATCTACCGATGAGTTTGTCGTTCCAATTATTTTAATTACGTTTGGCAGGGGACTCTCTCGTTTGCTCATCGTATTTGTTGATTATATTTATTGGATTCTATAACCCAGGTACGCATATTACTTTGTGTAATTTATTTCATCACCACTGCTCTCAAAACGGTGAAGGAAAACATCGTGAGAAAACCATGTCTTAGAACCAAAAGTTCGAAGACATGTGGTATCTACCAACCTGCACTGGGCCCGCGTGGTGGATTATGGCCCACTCATAGAGAGGGGCCTGTGTCCCAGCAGTGGGAACATTATAGGCTGATTATTATAATGTTATGTTTTCCCTCATGTATGTCAAGTTATCAGTACTAGTCTGCAAAGTGTGTGTGAAAGCGTATGTGCAACGATCACCATTATTTATTTCATGTCTTCATTTATATTTATTACTAGCTGTGCCCCGCGACTTTCATCAGCGTGAAATTATGATAAAAATATTACTTCCCTATTTCAATCGGCGGATTTTGATAACAATATCAAGGGTTTAAATTTCTTGGCACGGGACTCTAATGCTTTTTCTAAAATAAAAGTAGCCTTAAGTTACTTCTTAACATCGACTATCTGCCAGTAAAAGTTGCGCAACAATAAGTCCAGCTGTTTTGGAGATTAGCCGGAACAAAAACACAGACACACAGACAGACAGTTATAAGTACCGTGTACACACTTTCGTATGCATTCAGTAAAAAGGTGACATTTTGAAATTACAAACAGACACTTCAATTTTATTTATTTGTATAGATTTTGACAACTTGTCTCTGTTTCTATAGCTTTAATTTTCGTCCCGCAATGCCAACTCAGAACCCACTATATTTTTATCTTTCCCAAATGAACCGATGCCTTAAGGGACACCCGTATTCAAGTAATGTAGGATAGCGAAACGAGCTAAGTTCTAAGTTTTGATAGTCTATTAAATAGTGCCGAGTTCACCGAGTCAGGTCTTAGAAGTTCGGGGCACCAGCTGCTATGTTCTGTGTTTTCCTATTCAGTCTACCTATACTTACAGTGTACCTACTATCTTGTAATTACCTGTTCTTTTATCAATTAAAATGTTTTAATGGACGTTATTTTAGTGTCAGATAGCCTACAATCTACATGTACATCTACACTATTAATATATTAATAATATTATAAAGAGAAAAGATTTGTATTTTTGTGTGTGTATGTTTGTAATGAATAGACTCAAAAACCACTGCGCCGATTTCAAAAATTCTTTCACCATTAGAAAGCTACATTCATCTTGAGTAACATAGGCTATAGTTTATCCCCGTACTCCCACGGGAACGGGAACTACGCGGGTGAAGCCGCGTGACGTCCGCTAGTACTTCATAAACCAGGACTATATTTTATTGTACTACAATGTTGGAAAAGGACGGAGCTATAATACAGGACGTCTACCTCCGTCTTTTTCCCACAATAAAGTAAACAACTGTAAGAGTGTGCTGGTACGGGTCCTGGTAGGAGTAATGTAAGCGTGACCAATTAATAAAAGCGCTTGATTGATACAAATTGACAAGTTGTCGAGACAAGGTGAAATATTTCACTTATGTCGATATTGACGTTAGCACATATGATATTTACATAAGCACCATGGGCAATTTTACAACACCCGTATCTATAATCAAGTTAAAATAATTACTTGAGTTTAAGCAATTACATAAGAAATAGTCAAGAACTTAAACAAAGTAAGAACCGTCAAAGACAGCAAAGCAAAGAATTCTGACTTTTGACAATTCAACTTCAAACAATTACTAAAGTACGGAATAAAAATCGTATCTTAAATATTGACTTTTATTCAAGTAATCAATTTGACTTGTTTATAGATACGGGTCAAAGAAATCTGGGTGTAATCCAAGAGAAATGAAATATATTATATCAAATAGTAACTTATAATTAGGACTTCACTTCATTCTAAAACAAGAAGTAGGTACCTAAGTCGCCGGACAACAAAAATAGATCTGCTTGAAATATGTTCCCTTTTCGTGTATTTTGCCAATGTTTGCCGTAATATTACAGAATACATACAAGTAGTAATATTCAAACTAATATTAATCCTAGTACAAGTAGTAATATTCCAACTAATATTACTTAATCCTAAACAAGGGGATTCCGTTACACAGTCTTATACAGCCCTTAGTCGTTTTTAGGACTTCGCCAGCCTTAGCTCAGCCTAATTACCGTGTGCTTAACTTTAGCATAATGTTTTCAGCATGATTGATCTAAAAAACAAATGACTGTTGTGGTCATACCTTAGAGAAAATACAGGAAATTGCAACATTTACAGTTGGCTCTTAGGCCCGGACTCCACCAAAGCGGAGACGAGCGGAGATGTGCGAAGCGGAGAGGAGAGGAGGTGTTTAGAAGTTAGGGCTATCTTGTACATATATTATATCCACCGCACGCCGAACACAGCACACCGCTCACCACCGCACGCCGCTCACCTCTTTTGTCATCTCCGCTGGCCTAAACATTTACGAATTATCTCTCCCCTCTGCTCAACCCTTTCCACTAAAGCTAAGCGGAGCCGAAAAGTGTAAATAACGAAATTCTATTCGTGGTGCACAACACATCTGCTCTCCTCTCGTCTCGTTTCCGCTTCGCTGGAGTTCTCCGGCGATTTTAGTACTTATCGAAATAGTATTTAAGAACTCAATTGAGCTATGATTTGAGATATATTTCAATTCTGTTGGACTTATGCCCATTAATTGACCGAGACCTTTCGTGATGTTTATTGGCCTTCTGGTTTTTTTCTTCCTTTTTCTCACACTATCGTCTACATTTCTCCTTTCCTAGGTCTGCTGTCAGAAATTTCTTAAAAAACAAGCAGTAGGTACTGCTTGTTTCATTTTGTACTCAAATATTATTTGTTATTTTCCTGTGTTGTCTAATGCGTGTACATAAATAGTAAAGTAAATTAATGTGACGATCTTGTGTATTGATATAATTACTGTTATGTTTATCTCGGACGTCTAACTATTGCCTTATAGTCACTGGCCAGTGTAACAATTTATTTATTTATTTGAAATCGAATTGACAAAGTTATTTTTTTTGTAGAGAATTAAGGCGGTTATTCAGAATTATCCCGTAGGCTCGCAAAGATCGACGCTGTCTCCGGTGTTGGACATTGTCCAGAGACAAATGGGCTGGATCCCTATATCAGCCATGCATAGGGTTGCTGAACTTCTAAGTACGCCGAGAGTGAGAGTCTATGAGTGGGTCACCTTCTATACTATGTGTAAGAGGTAAGTATTTTAAAATAAGTTCTAAGTAGCCGTTCTTATACCAAATCGTAAACTGGTAAAAAAAAAGTTGTTTTTTAAAAAATTCTTCATCCAGGGTTTCTCCTTGGGTAAAAATGTAGTTGGATTTTTCTTTTTTCAATAGCAACGTGGAGTATGGATTTTTTTCTCGAAGTGGCAGTAGGCTCGATTAGACGAGACTGGAACTAATATTATAAATGTTGCGAAATGTGGGTATCAACTCGGTCTACTTTTACAGGGATAACGGGGAAGTAAACATGACCTCCTCAGGGTGGGAATTGATAAGAGAGTCAGCAAAAGGCAAGGGCCGATGCCTGCTGGGGCTGCGGAACTGTTCGAAAGAGATACCATGGCCCCGGAACACAAAGGGCGATGAAAGAACATGGATGGGTTTTAGTCAGTAAAAGTCTGACACTCCCTCCTGCTCCACGCAGAGCGGGAGGAGTCATTTGATGATATCCCATCCGAAAAAAACAAAAGGGTGGGAATTAATAGGCATGTGCGGGACGTCTAGTTCCATCTGTTTCCCACACTGAAGTAAGGTTTTAAGAATACTGCTTTATGGTGTCATGGTACGCCATAACGCCACCAGGTGTAATGTAACAATGTTTTCAGGATTCCCAAGGGCAAGTTCCACGTAAAGGTCTGTAAGACACTGCCGTGTATGCTGAGGGGGTCTGACGAAATTCTCCGTGCAGTTGAAGATGCATGTTGCTGCAAAGTCGGCGAAGTATCCGAAGACCAAATGTTTGCTGTAGACCTCGTGGAATGCCAGGGCGCATGCGCGAACGCACCTGTCATCGCTATCGATGATGATTACTATGTAAGTAGGTTCAGTAGGTGCCGGTTGTTACTGACTAACCCCAGGGAAAAAGGTGTGAGTTTGTGTATGACTGTATGTTTGTAATCTGTGTCATACATGACAATGTTAGACGAGCATTCCAACGTTGTATGCTCCTGGGCTGTATGCAAGTAGCATAGGACAGGTCGATGAGACGGTTCTTGGCGAATACATAGACCCACCATTATCAGCTGATGCTGGTACGCTGTATGCGCTTTATGTACCGTTAAAAATCTACATCTGTATCGTACTTTGATAAGTAAAAGACCAGGCCACACCAAGTAGTAACTCTTTCTAGTTATTGTGGTTTTATGACAATGCCTAGAACCAGGCCATAGTTCAGCATATTCTGTTCAGTCTATTCATATTCTATTCATTCTGAAAAACATTGATATAGGGTTTGACTGCCGTAAATCAGTATTAAAGGGACCAAAGTACATTTTATTTTTATTGAGCGTTAAACATGGAGTTCATCAACATTTTATACTTTTAGGAGGACTTGACTTGTTCTGACGTATACAACATTATCCAAAATTTGAGATGTGGATGCATACCACCCTGTGGCCCGCAGTAAGTGATCAATATACAATTTAATATTAGTTGCCTGTCGCCAATTAGTTTCAATTCCCTTTCATTAAGAACGAGGTTTTTTGACATGAACCGTGCATAAATAAATATTCCAGGCTACCACTGAGAACTCTCGCTCGCACGCTCTTCTCATAGAGAGGAGGCCTGTGTCCCAGCAGTGGGAACATTAATAGGCTGATGATGATGATGATGATGATGACCACTGAGAAAATCCTGATAGAAAAACTCAATAATATTTTCCGACCTGGAAACCGAAACCATGACCTCGTGCTTAGCAAAAGCGCTTGCGGCCACTAGGCCTATCCACCTGCCTGACTCGCCAAAACCCCGCCTGCATATAACTTAAAGCAGGTGGGATATTGGGGTCGCGGGCGTTCAGAGTGGGGACTCTATCTGACTTCAGCAAAATCGGCGGCACATTGGTCACATGCTGCCGTTCACACTTGCACAGCGAGGCTCAGGGGAGACCTATTTATAATCTCCCCAGTGATGTGCCATAACAGGCGTTGCACACCGGGGGCTCCGGACAGATATTTTAAGGAGACTTCGCCTCCTCCTAAGTGTGGATGGTGACCACCGGGGTGGTTTTAGTGAAGTAGAAATCCCACACTAACACGAAGGTTTCCCCCCAGGAAAAAAAGGCCTATCCACCTGACTTGAGTTTGATCTCCAGCCCCCACCGTTTCGAACGACTTCCCGAATCGAAACGTTGGTGAATACGGGGGCAGGTGGCCTACCTTTTCGTACTCTTGACAGAAGCCCAAAGTTTGAATTTGTGCTCGATCTGTGGCAAAACGTGTTGTGCAAATAACCTAAGCCTGGGCCAGGTTTAGGTTAGGTGCACAACACGTTTTGCCGTTTTTTCGTTTTGAGGAGATTAAATAGGTAATAAGTATATAGGTTCAAATTATATTCAAAAACCAATCATAACTTTTTTCATGGTGCGTTTTGATAGCAGATCTTTTTGGGTAACCGGAACTTGTGATACACCAGTTTTTGCACCTCCTTTACTGGTTTTCTTTATTTGATTGGGTAATTCACACAATATGCAGTTAAACAATATGCATAGCTTGTCATAGCATAATCAGCCAATAATGTTCCCACGGCTGGGACACAGGCTTTCTCACTTTGAGAGGGAATGGGCTATAATCCACCACGCGGCCACAGGGCGGGCTGGTAGATGTCACGTCATGTTTTCAAATTTTTGGGTTCTAGGGCATGCCGGTTTCCACACGATGTTTTTCTTCACCGTTTTGAGAGCAGTGGTGATGAAATAAATCGCACAAAATAATGCGCCTGCCAGGGTTCGAACTCAGGGCTGCGGGACTGCTCGAAAGATATACCGTGCCCTCGGAACGGAAAGGGCGAAGAAAGAACATGGATGGGTTTTAGTCAGTAAAAGTCTGACACTCCCTTCCGCTCCGCCCAGAGCAGGAGGGGTCATTTGATGATTTCCTATCCGAAAAAAAAGGGTACGAACCAGCGTGCCACCACGGGGGCACCGCTGCTCTCTAAACAATATGCGTTAGTCCATAAGTCCTATTGATAAATAGAGTAGAAAACAAACGAAGAACTAACACGCCGATATTACGCAAGTTGAGAAGTGCATTTGGTATGAATGTTAACGTACCGTAGTAGGTCTGATCAATAACTTGCTTCACAAGAGTTGTATTTTTGCACAGTCTACTTGACACTATACTCCGTAATGTTTAGTATGTTTTCTTAATCTGGCAAATATTATTGGTTTCTCCAACACCGAGTGCGAGTGCGGCGCTCCCGACCAAACTATGCCCCATCTGCTGGAGTGTCCCAGGTGTCCGTTTACCTGTACTCATGACGACCTGAATAGCGCCTCTACCACTGCAACAAACGTGGCTACCTACTGGGCCCAAACTATCTTATATAGAAGTACATCGATACGACAAGAAGAAGAAGTATGTTTTGCATTACATGATGTGATTCCAGGAACGGAAGATATGTCGCTGAGCCGATATGCGGTATGACAAGTCTGCTAAGCTGCGTCCCAGGGCCGGGTTATGGACTTCAGTCATGTTTCCATCCTAAAAATAAATGAGTCTGGTGTTCAAAATAATGATGTACTGAAACATTTTGAAGTCCCTTTGACGATATTTCGAATATTTAAATTGTTACCTTAACGAGAAATTGTATTTCCTAAAATTAGTTTTAGTTATTTTATTAAACTTCTTGAGTGACGGTTACAAAATTATGTAGCAGTGTTTTCTTTTATAATTATTTAAATGTATTTCTTATTAACAGCTATCTTCGAACAGCAATAGCACTGATATCAGCTTATTAAGAACAAGCTTCTGCCCGCGGCTTCGCCCGCATGGCCTACATGAAACAAATGACATTTTTTTAATAATTATTTTAAGCGCTCGCTCATTGAATATACGAACTTAAAATATCTTAAACAGAGTACTAAGGACGAAGTTCTCCGTAAAACTAAACTAATCTCTCGGGATGAGAGTAACTGTATGGTTTTGACAGAACTCGAAGCGTGTGTGAAAAGATATAATTAAGAGACAACCAGAAGTTAAAAGTTAATAATAAATAAAATTTATGTTTTTTACAACGAAATAGAAATACTTTAACTAGGTACCGCAGTATTTCTTTGTAAACAATTTTTTTTGTTTTTCCTTTTCCCATGTGAGTTTTAAAGCCCTATTTGACTCTGTTGGGGGATGATTTTGGAAAAAACTGTGATACGCGTTTCTCATAATTTTAACTGAAAAGTGTGTACACAAATTTTCAAGTCAATCGACCCCGAGAATAAAAATATTCATAGAAAATTCATCCCCTTATTTCATCCCCTTAGGGATGGAATTTCGAAAATCCGTTTCTTACAGGATGTCCTGCGTGAGCGACAAATACGACGCGACGCGACGCGATACGACACGATGCAATGCGACGCGATGCTACACGCGACAAATGTCCTACGCGATTTTAGTCATTACTTCTCGAATCACGGAGAAGTACAGTACAATTTTGCTTGAAAGTTCATATTTAAAGTACAAACTTTTAAAAAATATCGTAAAAAAACACAAAGAATCAACTGAGTCAAAACAATCAAATAAAAAAAAACGATCTACTGAATCAACCATTTCGTAGTTCGTGGTGTTGGGTCTGGTCGCCCTCAAACCTAGTATGCGTTACGTCTTGCCTTCCTCCCCTTATGGCAGTCTGCGGGCGAGACCGCAGACTGCCATAAAAGGCCGCAAGCAGGGTATACTGTTGAGTTGATCACTTTCGTCGCGTTGTGTCGTGTTCGTCGCTCACGCAGAACACCCCGTTAGTAGATACCTTTTACAAAGATTACACCGTCCTAATTTCATGTCTCTAGGACCCAGCGGCTTGGGTTGTGCGTTGATATATATCAGTCAGTCAGTTTTTTGTCAGTCAGGACTTTGAATTATACAGACCTATGTATAGAAGATACATGATGATTCGGGCTTCTGAATCACATAATACTTATAGGATCGCAGGCTAAAAACAATATCAATAAAATATTAAGGTTCATGGCGTTAAAATACAATTTTAAATGTTTTGTGCTCATTTTAATATCCTGTCGCAAAAATGACAGTATAAAATTCCAATTTTCCAGTGAAGGCACTCGAGACGTGGAGACGACGAACGAATGTATAATTAGTTTAGAAAGTCACCGAAATTACCGTTGAACAAACGCTATGACAAACATTAGGGGTGTATTACTTTTGAGCCCATTAAAACGGGGGTCATCAATTGTGAAAGTCGTAAAGCGACAAACATTATAGCTTTATTAAACTTTGTAATTGTTACTGTGATTGTAATCGATGTTATAATTACAAGTTGTTAGGGGAGACTTAGATCAAGTGAGGTCAAGAGCTGTAAATCTTGGGCGTTCGTGATCCGATCGCCTCCCTCGGGATTGGCCTGTTCCGTAATTAAGTAGTTGCCTGCAATCACAGCCAATATAATCCGCGCCGCGAACTTTAATTACAGGTGAAAACTATCTGTTGCAAGAACAATAGGAACTGTTCCGAGTGTGCTCGCCTTTGTTTTACAATTGCTTAGCAAGAAGTGGTAAATAATTATAAGTTTGTTTTAACAGCTGGCTTGTTCTACGTGTGTACCAAGTTTGTAACAAGATAGTGCTAATCCGGTTAATTGTTGTCTGCAGTTTGTATAAATGGGAAATTTTTGCTCCAGTTTTGTAAAAGATTTTTCTTGTTTTAAAAAGTAAAGCCTAACACGTCTGTTGTTTTAATCGTTTAGTTGTTTGCTCTCTCGAAACTAGAAGCCACGATGAATTTTAGATTATTTTTATGTAATAATAGCTGCTGAACACCCTCTGCGTGAAATTAATATAAACATACTACTTCCCTATTTGAATTGGATTTTGTTAATAATTTCATGGGTTTTACTTATTTTGCACGTAATCCTCATTCGTTTTCGAAAATACAACTAATCTACGTTATTCCTTATAACAGTAAAAGTTCCTTTCCGCCAGTAAAAGTCCCGTCGAAATCGGTCCAGCCGTTTTGGATATTAGACGGAACAAGCAGTCAGACAGACAAATAATAATAATAAAAAAATGTTTTTTGTTATATTCATTCAGCATTCAAGTACCGTGTAGATATTCATTCAGCAAAAAGCTATTATTTTGAAATTACACACAGACGAGAATTTTATTTAAATATTTGGTTAGGTAGATGTATCTTTTATGATGCCTTTTAGAGGTCAAATCTCTTGTGGATAAAACGACCGATTTCATTATTCGTAGTCAAATATTTTAAAGAAATACATGGGAAATACTGTAGGTCTTATTCCCCTCTCGGTGTCAAGCCTTAATATTAATAGACGTGTCGTGAGTGTGTTTTTTATACAAAATCATTTAAATTACTCAATTTGAAATCCTATGGGGCGCTGTTACAGACGGGACTTGTTATTCGCCATAATTGGATTCTTTTACACGTTAGATGGATTTCAGATTACATACTTAAGCCCATTTGTTTATGCGCGTGGTGATGCAAAGGGTTAATTATGTTTCATTTTTTTCGTCATAAATTACCATTGTAATTAACCTCATTCTCTTTTGTGTGTTTTTATTCTTTATACGACCCGAATGGCGCAGCGGTAGTGAGGCTGCCTTACGTTCTTAGGAACGAATCCCGGTTGGAGCAAATGTTTGTGTGATGAGCATGGACATTTGTTTCCGAGTCATGGATGTTTATGTATATATAATATGTATTTACAAACAAAAAGTATCTATGTAGTATATCAACTATCTGGTGTCCACGACACAAGCCTCGTTGCTTAGTGTGGCACTGGATGGCGGTGTGTGTTAATGTCCAGCGATATTATATTTATTTTATATTAATACATTTATAATTGTTTAAGACTTTTTTTACTGTAAACAATAAAAGTAACGTACCATACAGCTAGTAAATTAAACTAAATTTTGAGAATTTTCTATCTTTACTTCACACATGAAAAGAAAGGCAGATAAACAATACACATGTCCCTTTTAAGTAATCGGATAAAACAACGGCGAACGCAGAAGTACACAAGCTTCCGAGTATCAACTGACGTGTTTATCAAATTGAATCGTGTCGGCGGCGAAATGAGACAATTTTATCATTTTATCTTTTGCGAAACACGAACAGCGGGCCCACGGCGGCGAAATAAAATGACCAAATATTTGAAAAGAGCTGCAACGAGATAATGCTGTAGTTAATGGTGCTGCCGGACGTCGGCGGCGGCCGAGTTGTTATTGCTTTAGGAAACTGTCCCACACACCGCCACGTAATAACGGAAAAACTCGTATTTGGATGCCTTAAAGAAAATTAAAAGAGATCGGCTTGAGCTTCTACCTGTTTATACTACCCTAGTACCTAATGGGGAACGCTGCTCAAAGCTGATTGTAGATGGCGCGTCTATAGCTTAGACCCAATCTCACCAATGAGGTCAAACTATCTTGAAATATAAAATGACATTGACAGATTTTCAACTAATGACGATGTTTGGTACAAGCGATGCTAGCGCCATTAGTTCCACAGTTGCAAACCCCATTGATACCTACATTTTCAATGCACGCTACAATTCAGCTCATATTTTATTTTTATTTAGTCTATACTGTCCCACTGCTGGGCAAAGACCTCCCCCAATTCCTTCGATGTGCTCTTATCCCGGGCCTTCTATCTTTGCCCAGCTCCTGTTATAAACGAAATTTGAAATAGCTTATTAACGATCCTATTGATAACACATTAAAATTTGACCTTTTGCATAATCAATTTTAAAGCAATTTGTCGAAACCAATTTTGATAAATTACATTATTTTCGCATTGGACACAAATTCATATTATTTTGGGTAACGATTCCATAAAAGGATCGCTTTTATATTTACTACCAAAGTTACTAACATAAAAAAAGATTACAAGTTAAAAGCAAGCTTTAAATAATGTTTAAAGATTTAAATATCCCCATAATCTTTACTGCGCTCTTTAAAAATTCATAAAAGACATTCAAACCGGCCTTAAGTACCATTCAGAGACAAATCGCCTCAAAACATTGCTTGAGCCATAACAGTTGTTGGAACCAGGAAATGTTTTTGGTATTTTATGAAAATAAAGGGATGAAACATGGCCCAGAAAATATGATATTGACCTAATAAGTCTGTCTAGATAGTTTTCCGCATTTGAGAATTGTATCAAAAAACGCTAGAAAAGGAGTTTTGAAGCGTCTTTAAAAACATGATTGTAATCCTTTGCGAGTTCTCTTATTACGTCGCGTCGCGATGTAACGTAAGATTCTGACGCCCGCGGCAAAACAGCTGCAACCGTAAAATGTAATGTAAAACAAAACACAATAATATTTCCGAGCAGTGAACCTGCTGATGGAAAACTTTTCCAGTTTCAAGTGTTTGATGTATTTGTCTGATAACCGTATTTCGTTTTTTTTGTTAAATGTACTTTATAATCCTTAAAATGGTCTGGTTCGAACGCGATAATTTTACCCAATAGACCACGAAAACATAATTATATAACAGCGGATGGTGTTAACTATGCTTCTTTTCTTAAATCTTCTCTAAGCTGCTCCTAGATAGACTGGTTTAAAATAAACTGATCTGTGAGAGTGTAGCCACTCACACATAAATTTTAAGGATACGGCATTTATTGTAAAATTCTTAGCTAACTGCTTCTCAGCTAAGTACAAGGTATGGCCTAGCTTTAGTATTAAGACGCTAATCTCGCTGACAAACTGTTACGCAGTTTGGTGGGTGTTTAAAATTTACAAAATGTTTGGTCCTAATTAAATGAATTATTTATTATTATTATTTTCATGATGATGCCTGTAAACCGATTATGTCACAGCTAATAGATACTTGTCTTATTTAAGTACCTAGGTAGGTGGTACATAATATATTGAACCATGCTGGTGTCCGAAATGACTACTCACATTGAGTATCATGTAAATTTGATCACTAATCTCTAAGTTTACAAAACTAAATTAGTGTCAGCAGTAATTAGATTATATATTATTACAAACATGTTTCTACTCAAATATGCTTTTGAATGGTAAATGATTGCCTTCATTATTCAATTTATGGCGACCAGTTATTCTATGTAATCCAGACTACATTTAAGGCTATAAACACATCCTGTACTTAATACTTCTTAAATCATTGCTTTATGAATGAAAATAACACAGTATTTGAGACGGCGAAGTCACGCGAGTTTCTTACGTACGTAAGAAACTCTGTTTATTAATTTATTTTTCTTTTATAACATTGTCATTCGGTGAAATGGAATAACGAAACGAAGAAGGTTGTTAATGATTTAGCGTAGATTTTTGTGGTTAATATCGGTACCCGAAAAAAGTCTGATTAAGTTAAAACGGCTTTATCAGTACCCTATACTGGGTTGACCAAATAGTGACGACATAAAAAAAAGGATTTCTCACGCCAGGGGTATCCAAAAATACCCCATGTATGTTCCATGACGAAAGCAGCGGTGGCCCAGTGGTGGTGGCCCCGACTTACGAACAGTAAGTCGTAGGTTCGGACCCCAGACAGGCGCATTACTTTGTGTAATTTATTTCGGGTCTACCCTTTATAGCAGAACTTTTAATGTCATAATATTACTTTGCATAACAGTAGATATCATAAACTTCATTTCGCAGAACATCGTTTGGCAGACACTCATTTATCATACATTAAAAACTCATAATTTTGTAAGTCAGAATCATCTTTAGGAATAAATTTCATATGCATAAGAATTAAAAGTAGAACCATCTTATCGCAGAAAGTTCACAGTCAGAATCATCTTTTAGCATAAATTTCGTATCGATACACATTAAAAGGCAGAACTATCATATTACAGAAAGTTTACAGTTAGAATCATCTTTTGGCATACATTTCATTATTTATTAGAAAGCCTCATCTATCACATAACAAAATATTCATAGTTAGAATAATTTTGTATTTCTTACCATAATAATAAAATTGATTGAACATTATTTTTTTTCGCCACAAACATACGACGATAATGTTAACTGCTGCATATTTCTGATCAGGCAAGCATACATCTGGCATGCAGCAAGCATGCAGTATGCAAACAAGCATGCAGTATGCAAACATGCAAGCAAGCATGCAGCATGCAGCATGCAAGCAAGCATGCAGAATGTAAGCAAGCATGCAACATGCAGCAGGCGTGGTTTCTGTCACGGCTCCGGCGCTGCAGGGTTTCGGCGGTCCCACGTGAGCTTATCGTCGCAGATGTGTTTTACGCTCACCCCTCCGCGCCTACGCGAATTTAAATTACACTCTAGGGGTAGGGCAGACAAGACTACGTGGTGTCGGTTTTGGAGCAATTCGTTTCTGTCACTAACTTTTTTAGCGTAACATATTGTCTTTTTAAGACAATATTTTAATTATAATTTAAGGTTAAAAATGCTATTTTATAGAAATAAAAATAATGCCAAATAAAATTATTCCAAATGGAATTCTGCCATCTTCATAGTATGCCAAGTGCAGTTGTACCAAATAATCATCGCTCTAAATAAACGTTATTCTAAACGAAATTATGCCAAATAAAATTCTGCTATCTTAAAAGTATGCCATTGTAAATTTGGGCATATAAACATTCGGCCAAGCAATAACTATATTAACTATTTTTTATGCCTTAAAAATATTCATTCAAAGAAGATTATGCCAAGTGTGTTATGCTAAATAAATTCCAAAGCATCAAGATTCTGCCAGATAGAAGGAACCCATTTATTTCATTACCACTGCTCTCAAAACGGTGAAGGAAAACATCGTGAGGAAACCGGCATGTCCTAGAACCAAAAATTCGAAGTCATGTGACATCTACCAATCCACACTGGGCCTGTGTGGTGGACTATAGCCCATTCCCTCTCGTTGAGAGGAGGCCGCGTCCCAGCAGTGGGAACATTTTAGGCTGATGATGATGTTCCATGATTCTTTATAGTTTTCGAGTTAATGCTTTTTGAAAATTGTATTGGGAATCGCTTTAATATTTTTATGACGTCACTATTTGGACTAACCTGTATAATTATCTATCTGCTACACTTAAAAACCAAGCAAATCACCCTATGTGATTTTAGAGACAATGAGTCTAGTCTTGTTTCCATAGAAAAATTGACACAAGAGATTAACAAGCCAAAGATAAATCTTGTGACGGTTACCAACGAAACTAATTGATGACGAACTATAGGTAATTAATTGCTTTCTCTCACGTACCGTCGTGGTATAAGGATATTGATTACTAATTAAGTCCTTTACTTCCAGATGTGTATTAAGTATCGCAATTAGTGAGGAAGCTGCTTTGTTATCATCCCTGGGGTGACGCGTTCCTTGTTAGTGCGTCAGGATATTATTGGGAAAAAACAGGAGTGGGAAAAATTGTGTTTTACTTGCTGAGTTTGTTAGGTTACTTTGTTTATGTTGCTTCAGTATGCATTCTATTTATCCGTATGTTCGGTCCCACGGCTGGGAAAAGGCCTCCCGGCACTCCCTCCCAGTTCATACCGTGCTTCTCCGGCCAATCAGTGAGGAACGAGTCAAAATTGTTACGCCACCGTTTTTAGGCCGGGTAGGTTTGATGGTTTGTCTTTCTGTAGCGTCTTCAGACACCCACTGTGTGCATATAAAAATAGCCTAAAAAAAATTGACACGTAAACCAAATGAAAACTAATTTGACCAACGGAATAGGTTAGTAATTAGATTTTATGGGTCGAGGTTAAAGCTTTTGAAAAATTTTATAAACTCGTGTATGAAGTAATAATAGCTTAGTGTTGTGACCGTAGGTCTGTCAAGTTATAGTCTCGAGTTCGAACCCAAGACACATACCTCTGATTTTTCGGATTCTGTCTAATTATCGGCGTGTAAAGCAAAGTCAGAGGCCCATGGGCGGCATAAACACTCTGATAACAGATTAAACACTAACCACACGCATAAACAAAAAGAACTTGTGAATTGCTCATGCAAAACTATAAAGCACAACACATTCCAAAGTACTAAATGACACATTATAAGAAGAAAAGTTCGTTAGCCGTGTGGTATCCGGCAGAGTAGAATAGAACCAACCCATTACACTCACGGGTGTCGTATAAGGCGACTAATGTCTGAGGCAGAACACCTTGCGCCTCCGTAGACCAGAGAATGGGCAGCAGCGTTTTCTGTTAGTCTTTCATCACTGCGATCTCCAATCCGCCTGCCAAGCGTGGAGATTACGGCAAATTCCTCCCATCATGAGAAGGGGAGAGGCTTATGTCCAGCAGTGGACGTTATGGGCTGTTGTAGTAGTAGTGTAGTAAGAAGAACTTATTTCTCTAGAATGTGAGTAAATCTTATCTGGATCTATCTGCCGTATTTTGGTAAAATAACAAACGTTAACCATGGAAACGTTCAACAACAAAAATATATTTCGTTCATAAATAGGTCGGAATTCGCGTCAAGGAGTAAACACAATAAAATTATGGCGCTGTTCACGAGATCTCCTCAGTCAGCTTTACTTGCCCGGAAAGATAAGAGGCAAACACATTTCACATTTTCTTTCATTTTCCGAATAGAAAGGAAACTATTGCGTAAGCTTTCTGTTATATCGAATTTACGCACGTTTAAAATGAGTTAAAAATAATGATGTAAAAAGGTATTCTTGCTATAGATCATTCTAAATAGAAATCTTAAATTTTTATCTCAAGTTGGTCGTACGTCGTGACGTTTGCCGACGTTTAACCTTTTAACGTTTACACCGGTATAATCATTAAAATTATCTTCTTAATTATTTTATCAACCAAAAACGCGTTGGGTTGACTATATCGCCAACATCGCGGGAAACGTGATAAGGGATGCATAAAACAGAGAAGAAAGGGGAGGCTATTTATACCCAACTAGTGTTGCCCAAAATCGGTCTTGGTCTTGTTCTTGCATTTTTGCAAGACCAAGACCAAGACCGACTTATTGTAGCAAGACCAAGACCAAGACTGAACCCTGCAAGACTTGAGCAAGAACAAGACTAAGCCTGCAAGACTCTTGCGTCTCGCAGTGAAGCCAAACTGAGATTTGGGCGTTATAGTAGGTATTTGGTTTCAATCCCGATTTTGATCGCGTTCTCCGGTATCAAAACCGTATCGTCATAACACTAAAAGGTATTGTATTGATTATTATATATTTCAACTATTTATTAAGTAGGTAGCGTGTTACTTACAAATATGTTCCCATGTAATAAAAATGTACCTAGCATAACTTTCTAGCAAAGTTCATTTCATACCTTGTAGGTATATCTACCTATAGTATTATATTATGCTTGTATAAGTCTAATGTGCAGATCTAACGTGAGTAGGTTGGTAAACATTATGTAGGTACTTATGTTTCAAAGTTTATATTATTCTTCTATTCAGTAAAATTTAAAACTAACTGCGAGTCGAGTAGGTTTAGTACTAGTACCAGTTTTTAAGCCAGCCGATGTTATGGTACAGACGCCAGCACATCAAGCTACTACAATCTGCCAAATTTATTTATAACAGATTTTCAATTTTATTGCTAAAGCATTAAGGTTCATGGTTGATTGGGAAAATTTGACTTTCCGCGAATAAACCGTTGGTCGGTCGGTGTATTACGTACCTACTTTGATAATTTACCGACAAAGACGCCGTGGTGTATCAAAGACGGTGCAACAAGTGTATCACAGCATTTGACACTGTTTGAGCGCCGCATTCGCCGTCACAGAGTATGGACAGAAGCACACAAAATTGTTACCTATTTTGGTAGGGTTGGTACAAGAGGATAAAATTAAATGACCTTGAAGATGTCTCAGCAGTAGGTATAAATTGAATGAGTTATAGAAGATACATTCTCACAATGACTCGAATTCGAACACAACAGCGGGCGGGATTATATATTTTTTTAAATTATTGTCAAGTTAATTTTATTAATTTGGTTGTTCACTATGCTTAGGTCAATTTAAGCTCAACATGTACCTACTCTGTTACGTTGTTCTAAGATCTAAACTAACGTGTTTATTATAGCAAATAGCTAATAGGAATTTGAAAGTAGTCTAGTCTAAATAGTAGAGTCTCGCATGACTTGCGAGACTCTTGCTGCAAGACCAAGACTGAGAGCGCAATACCAAGACCAAGACCAAGACCAGGTGTATTGACGCAAGACTAAGACCAAGACTGGCTAAGGTCTCGTCTTGGTCCGGCCCTGGTGCAAGCCATGGTCCGGAGAGAGACGGAATGGGACGCCGTCACCTCCTTCTGCAAAGCAGTAATGCTAGAGAAGGAGGTGGCGGAACGTGAGAGGGAGAGAACCTCACAGCGTCCCGGCCGCCGCGGGAGACGCCCCGGGCGTCAAGGGCCACCACGTGGCCCCCGGCCACCGTAGGCGCGGGCCTGTGGACGGTGGGCTATGGGCTAGCTCGCCGTCCGTCCGTCTCATGACGACAGGGGAGAATTTATCTGAACTGATGATCCACTCAGCGATAGACAACGCATAATCAACAGCTGGGGCAAGCATGAAATTTTGCTTCCGAAACTGTACTAAATATTTCAACAAAAATTTTTGCCGCACGCGTTTCAATTAGAATGATTATTATTAATAACTATCAAAATTATTTTTGGGTCCGTAATCGGACTTATTTTGTAAAAAATAATTCTCTGAGAGCCTGAGCACTCTCTGAGAGCACCCTGAAAGTTCGTATGGCAGTTCGTGAAGGTAAACCTCACCAGCCACAGTTTGTCAGTTGATAAGTTTTATCTATTTATAGCGCGTTATTGCTCATTTACGGAGACGCGACGCGGCCCGCTTTCAATTTAAACATAAGGCAATGTATGAGAGCGTTTACGGAGAAGCGATTTTACGTGTGCGGTGTTCATATCTTACTGAAACTGGAACTGTGGAACTGACTGGCATTCGAACCAGCGACCCCTGGTTTACAAATAGGTCACTAAACCGACGGGCTACTTGCTCCGGTGACAATTGGTCTAAAATAGCCGTTCTATTCTAATGCTTGTTAATGACCGAGTAATAAGATGACAGATGATTGATAAGATGACATAACGCCGCGTCGGACGCGGCGGTGCACGCGGCGTCCGACGCGGCGGGCGACTCGGCAGGCGATGCCGCGGGCAACGCGCCGCACCACGCGCCGCGTCTTCGTAAACAACATCGTACATTGCCATATGTTTGTGTTAGGGCGTGTGATAACGCAGGCCGCTGCACGCGCCGCCTCTCCGTAAATGGTTAAAATGCGCAACGTGCCGCGCGATGCGCTGCGTCTCCGTAAATGAGCCCTTATAGTGAACCCTATGACTTGCCATAATTATGCCAAACAGGAAATATTCTGTTTAATCAGATACAAAGTTCTGAATCCCATGGCCTTGCTTGTGGTTTAAAGTACTTGAAATAATACTGAAACTTCGGGGCCCTTTGAAATAGTATGTTGGCATTACTTCGCTAACTTGTATTAAGGCTAAGTTTCTTGATAATGCCGACCCTAAAATAGCGGATGTTTACCTAAGTTCTTGGTTATTATAATCTGTCTCATGATTAGATTAGACAGTGTTCACATCTGAGAAAATCAGCTGTAGTACTGGTACTTTTGATAGTATGTATACAGGATGCCCAGGGTGGAAGGATGACGCACAAACAGTTACCCCATTTTCGGTATACAGGGTGTAAACAGATCCTTCACAAAGCCGTCAACCAAGCATTCTGTACATCAAAGTGAGTTACTCTGCGCAAAAGTTATTGCATAAACTACATTTTTTTTTTGGTTAAAAACCACATTTTACAGTAAAACTCAATGTAACGCATTCAACACATAGTGCTGACGGATGCATTGAGTAGTAAACTGGTCATGGAAGTATTTAAAGTAAAGTTAAAACATTAAAAACGTATTATACATATTAAAAAAAAAAAGAGAACAAGTTGGAACTTCGATCCCAAATATCTCCGTAACTAGAAGGTTCCCAGGTATGGTCTAGAACAAAAAAATTATCGCAGTGATGAGGATAGCAAGCGCCTTTCGGTTTCGTTCAGGGTCTATTTACACCCTTTTCGTCATTCTCGAACCCCGCCACAAGGGGGAATTTTTCATCGGTTATTTAAAAAGAAGTGCCCGGGTGTTCCCTACCATTCTCTTTAATGACATAACTAATTGAATTTACATAATTATTATGTTTTCTGTTTTCAAGAATCTTGGAGACAAGCAGAAAATATAATATCATTCAGCTACTGGAAAAGCATAACTAATTAGTATATCATAAGTTTGAAGTGCTCGGAATTCTACTAAGAAATAAACTAGAACTAAATGGAATAAATAAAGTAATTAGAAAGCTCGTGTGTGAACTTTCTGGTTTCGTTTTAATAAGCAAATAACGTCTTTAGTTTCACATGAAAATGTGAAGAGAAATTCTGTAGGTATTCTCTATTTACATAGGTAACTAGCGGACGTCACGCGGTTTCACCCGCGTAGTTCCCGTTCCCGTGGGAGTACGGGGATAAAATATAGCCTATGTTACTCAGGGTGAATGTGGCTTTCTAATGGTGAAAGAATTTTTGAAATCGGCGCAGTAGTTTATGAGTTTATTCATTACAAACATACAAAAATACAAATCTTTCCTCTTTATAATATTAGGGGTTAAAGTATGAAATTGCCGATTGATACTGAAAACTTGGGTTTGTCTCCACCGATCACAGTATCAGATCACGTTAGCCACGGATCACGGCGAGTTGTATCCACTGATACCGTTATCCGTTTCCCTCGTTATCGTGTTACCCACTGAGCACGATATCCGTTTGACACTTTTTTTTTTTAAGATATAACATATTTATTTAATCAAAATATTTACCCTCATTATCTGTACATTGCTGCCATCTGAACGGAAGTTCATTTATGCCTTTACGATAGAACTCTGAGGATCTAGATTCGACAACCTGTGTGAAAGCATTTTGTACTGCCTCCTGGGAAGAAAAATTTTTATCACGTAGAAAATTGTCCAAATCACGAAACAAATGGTAGTCCGTTGGAGCAAGGTACGGCGAGTACGGAGGATGACGTATAGTTTTTAACTGCAGCTCCTGTAGAGTTACAACGGTTTCTCGTGCAGCGTGAGGTCTTGCGTTAACATGGAGCAATAATGGTGAAGATCGATTCACGAGTCAGGGCTGTTTCACTGCCAGTTTCACCATAATTGTTCGAAGTTCGGCACAGTAAACAACTACTACAACAGCCTGTAACGTCCACTGCTGGACATAAGCCTCTCCCATGATGGGGGGAATTTGCCGTAATCTCCACGCTTGGCAGGCGGATTGGAGATCGCAGTGATGAAAGACTAACAGAAAACGCTGCTGCCCATTCTCTGGTCTACGGAGGCGCAAGGTGTCCTGCCTCAGACATTAGTCGCCTTATACGACACCCGTGAGTGTAATGGGGTGGTTCTATTCTACTCTGCCGGATACCACACGGCTTCAGTAAACATCTGCTGTTATTGCCTGACTAGACCTGAGAAAGCTATAGTGAATAACACCATGAAGATACCACCAAACAGTTACCATTACCTTTTTATTGGCAAGCTTTGGTTTAGGGCACTGTTGCGGCGTTTGACCTGGGTTCAGCCATTGCATTTTTCGGTTACGGTTATCGTAAACAATCCACTTTTCGTCACATGTCACAATTCGATCCAATATTCCTTAATTTCTGTACCGATTCAACAAGGCAACACAAGTTTCAACACGCATTTCTTTCTGCAGATCAGTCTAATCATGAGGCACCCATTTTTAAACTTTTTATCTTATTGATTTAATGCAAATGAGTCAATATTGTAGGTAGGGTAACGTTAAACCTTGCCGCTAATTCCTGGGTAATTTGACTCGGATCGGCTTCTACCATCTCCTTCAAATTAGCGTTATTCACCTGTGTGGGCGGTCTACCACGTGTTTCGTTCTTCAAGTCGAAGTTTCCATTACGAAAGCGTTTAAACAAAAAACGCACGGTACTTTCATTAGCAGTCTCTTCTCCAAATGCAACGTTGATATTGCGAGCCGTTTCTGCCGCGTTAGTTCCGCATCTGAACTCGTATTAAAAAATAACTCGGATTTTCGAAGTATCCATCTTTACGTCTGAGCTGGATAAAAAAACAATTGAAAGTCGAAAATGGAATGTTGCACATTTTTTAAAAGATGAACCTCATAGGTAACACGCGAAAAAAGTTTCACACACCACCACCACAAAGAAGACACCACCACCACCACGAAGACCACCACCACCACCACCATGAAGATTTTATGTCAATTCGAAGTGTCTATTACTATACTCGTAGAACAGCAACTTCATACTTTATCCCCTCTTATTAGTGTAGACAATCATCAGTGGTTTTTTTGAGTAATTTAACTACAACAGAATGTACATAGCTCACATCTTTCTACTCCACCTGTCATCATCATCATTTCAGCCGAAAGACGTCCACTGCTGGACATAGGCCTCCCCCAAGTGTCGTCACAATGACCGGTCCCGTGCGACTCGGATCCGGCGGATTCCCGCAACCTTCACCAGGTTATCGGTCCACCTACTGGGAGGCCTAATTTAACCTACATTCATTGCAAAATAAATGATTTGATTTGATTTCATTAGCTGTGCCCAGCGACCTTCACCCCCATGAAATTATAAAAACATTACTTCCCTATAATTTGAGTCGAATTTGTTAACAATGTTAAGGGTTTTAATCATTTGCATGGAACCAAGTACTAGTGTCGGAAAAAGTACTAGTGTCAGTTACTCCTTATAACATTAGCTATCTGCCAGTAAAAGTCCCGTCAAAATCGGTCCAGCCGTTTCGGAGATTAGCCGGAACAAACAGACAGACTCATCTACAAAAATCTTAAACGAATTTTCAAGTTCTATTATAGGTATTTGTTTGTAAACATATTTTATTAGGTCGTAAACCTCCACATTTTAGTTAAGAAGGGACTTAAATAGAACGAAATTTGTGCGTAAATATTTTACTTGAATACCACCACTTACTACGCCGGGGACTCGAGACCTGTGCAGTAAAACAGAGGTCTGTCCTACAGAAAGGTAAAATGGTAAGTACAGGCTTTACCATTGACACTACGTACCGTGACCCGACCATTTGCAATTTATGCCGTCTAACACGGTTTATCTCAACATTTATAGGCGAGAATGAATAAAGGGGTTATTGTTTTTCTTCCCAATATTGTCTTGATTACGTTTAGGTATTATGTAGGTGAAACTTTTTGTTGGTAAAAGCGGTAGAGCAATACAATTGTTCTGAGTAAATTGCAAAACTACGTTACGCTATTCAAAGCTAGTGTGTTCTATTTTTATTTGTTTGAAGTTCCGACGACATTACATTCAATGCGGGTAAACATAGCATTACGCCTGTAATCTAAGGGTTAGGTAGTGGTGTATCTAATAGAAACACCCACATTTCGCCAGTTAAGTTTGTCTCATGTAATAGGCTGCGAGCCTATTGCCATCAACCGGGCGTAAATCCAGACTCCGTGGCTGCTATTGAGAAATTCCTGATCAAAAAACCCAATAACACTTTGCCCGACCCGTGAATCGAACCCAGGACGTGCTTGCGACCACAAGACTAACGAGGCAGGCAAACAATTTATTTACTACGAAAAAAAAACACCAGATTAAATTCAACTGCTTTTATAACATGCTAATCTAAAGTGCTTTTTTATTGGCGCAGTTTCGCATCCCATCTTATTTATAGCAGATTGAACCCACAAGTAGTTAATAAACATCAAGAGAAGAAAACGAAACTCATAAAAGGGCTGTATCATTATTTACATAAACGCTATAAAACTGAACAAAGAAAATTTATGCGGCAAAGTTTTGGGCAATATCCGTTTTCTGTGACACGTTTTTTCGAGGGCCGTTGTTCATCGTTAATCTTGGAAACAAAAACAGCAAGTTTGGTCGCGGCGCGTCTGCGCCAGCCATATTTTACGTGAAACAAGTGCGCGCGACATGCGGTGTTGTACCTACCCTATCTATACGTATAGCTATACAAGAATTACCTTCCGAATACTTGGCCAGGGTCTCTTTCATGCCAGCTTATTATACGTGGCGACTAACTGCTATTAGTTGGCAAAGTTCCGCACACTTTCAACACGTATGACGTCGGATTTCAGGGTGCTGAAATTACAAGCAGTTTTGGGTTCTGCTTAGCGTTCGCGTTCGTGTTATGCACGTATCACAGCAGTATTATAAATATTTTGCGAAAATCGCTCGGCAAATTGCAGAAGGAATTCGTGTGCCTTGGCTTTTTGTCGTTAGTGTGTACCGTAATTTTAATAGGTGTTCCTGGACTTAAAGTGTTAACGTAGTAGCTTTGCTAGACTCAAGTTTTCACATAGCTAATATGGAGGGATATTTGCGTATAATACGACACTAGCTTTCGTTCGCGGCTTTGCTCCCGTTATGTACGGAATGTACTCACGGGAACATTTTAAATGCAGACTATAACACTCGAGGATAATGTAGCTTTCCGTTAGTGAAAGAATTTTCCGAATCGGATCAGTAGTTCCGAAGAATACCCTACATACAAACTTTCAAAAAAATTTACCTCTTAATTAGTACTAAGTTTCATACTAAGCATTTATGCAATGCCAAAGACCAGCAAACTAACGCCCTTTTTAAAGTCCCTTTGTTCCTCTTGTTATACATCTTCCTCTAAATCAACAAAGAATAAAACCACAGACAGAGTCACAACATTTCGCTTGTCTCACTTAACCCAATGGTTCTGTCGGCAAATTAAAGAAAAACACAGAGACAGCTGTCAGTCTTCCCGCACAATTAGTTAAAGTCAACCAGCCACGGGTTACTATTTACCCGCGGTTACTAATCTACGAACTACAACTACCGTCAAATTACGCCGTTTAAGAACAATGACGGTAATTGGTTTTCGGTGGTGAATATAAATTATTGTATGGCTGTCTGGAGTTATTAAACAGTTTCATGGAATTCTTGTATTGTGCTTAAATCTTCTTTAGTTAATAAATTAGCTAAAATTGGGTCGGGCTTTGATACTTTAGGACATAATGACAGCTATCTAAAACATCAATTAATTTTGAAATTATAACCAAAAAGACAAGGACAAGACGGACTTTGTAACACCACGCTGCGTTCCAAAATAAAGAAGGCTGCTAGGCTAAAACGGGATTGCGTTGGCTACGTCAGTCGCATGCACGACGACCGCTGGCCAAAAGCCTCCACACAATGGGTGCCAATAGACTGCGTCGCCGATGGCGGCTCAGAAAGCGGTGGCAAGACGACCTAGATGCGTACCGGCTGGTTCGAAGTGGCGCAAGAAAACGAGTTCGTGGAAGGAATTGGGGGTGGCATTTGCCGAGTAGGACAGTAAAGGCTTAATATAAAAATAGCACCAAAACTTTTTTCGATGTCATCATTGAGACTGTGCGAAGCAAACTGGTAATAGCGTCTTACCAATCCTCTGATTTTCAAAAGTATTGCAGAATGTCATTATCAATTTTAACTGATACGTTTGATCTCTACTTAAGAAACTCGTGACTTCTCCATTTGGTATCTGCAAGATATTTTCACTTCACACGCGCAAAACTTGTGTTAAATCATCCATTCTAGTAGGCTTTCCCTGTTTATTAAGGTGTGTGTGTGTGTGTGAGAGTGTGATTTTACTTATTCCGCCCACGTTTTAAGATCGCTAGTAATCTGCCAATGTTACTTAGACACCTCCGCATGTAGTTCATATTTAATGAGAGGGAAGGGTTGCCTGTCTCCGGCAACGTGGAACAAACGACGTCAAATGGCATTGTTTAGTCGCCTAGTATTAGCCTACTCAGCGTTGCGACAGAATTCCTAATTAACTCTGAATTAACTGGAGGCTTTTCTTCGACCTCGTGACGCAGCGACGGCATAATGAATATTTAAGTTTTATTTTAAATAATATTAATGATGCGCAATAACAAGAAAAATACTTTTCATTAAAACTTCGTTAACAACCCCATTTCTACTTATGTCTACAAAAAAATGGCTATCTTTTAAATTTGTTTAAAGCAGTCTAGACAGAATTACAGAGAGTGATATACAAAGCCTCGGCTTATGCTTCATTTACAGCTTATCAGCCAATTCTCCCCACATCACATCACATATAATCCGTCTTAATTAAGCGGATTAAGTAAATATAACGGAGATAATAAACAATTAATCTTTTGTATCAACGCGTGTGCGGATCAAAATCCCTAACTCAGGCTCAGTACGGCTGATAAAGACGTAAGACCCTACTAAATCAGGTGAAAGCTTACGGTGTAATGATAACGTGACTATTTTAACCTTGGTATTAGCTAAAACTGCTTATTGATACAAAATACAAAAGCTGTACTTACTTACTTACCGACTTGTACCCATTAAAGTGCAAATGCGGCTTTCGGCAGAAAATTGATGAGCACTCGTACTAGCTATCAATCAAGATTTGCAACCAAAACTCCCTTTAAAGTTGAGTAAGCCAAGTAAATTAAATAAAAACAATCGTTACGGGACTTTAGTGCAGAGTTGACGAATGGTACGTACCTAAAGAATATTGATCACTGACGAGAGTTTCGTCGTGCTGGTTGTGCTCGATATCGCCCGTATTTTGCAAGGTATGGTTAGATTCGGATCATAAATATGTTAGCAAAGGTTAACACTGACAAAGTTTTCAAATATATATTTTGTACCAAGTTAAAAATATGTTCGGATACAACGCTAAACTTACATTGTACTTTAGAGATTATTTTTCTTTTTGACAGATTTTATTGACTTGTTGTGCAAGTACTTTTGAAAGCTCGGCCGGCACGGGCACCATTCGTAACGAATGGATTGTGTGGGCATGTGCCCTACTCGTTTGTAGTTTTATACAGTTTATTTGAAATTCCAAATATCTCTGTCAGGTCGGAGCTCTACAATGTTACGCTTGCGTAATCTTGCAATATTTATAGCCATCAATTTGTTTGATGCTTACTTTTGAAACTTTGGAACATCTGAAAAGTTTCCTTAAGTGCGGGTCTCTTGTGCCAATAATGGTGCTCAGCAAAAATTTCAGTCAATTTCGTAAAGTGATATAGGCGCTGGAGACGAAGGCTCAGGCCGTGATTGATCGTGGTAAATGGTTTGTGATGCTCGAAGCTCGAGCTCCTCGCCTGACAGCCGGAGGCGGCGTGCCGTGAAACTTTACGAGCTCCACCATCCGTTCGTTTAAATGGAACGAAGGGATGTTGCGACCAAAAAAAGCAGCTGTCCGTGTAATAGTCACTCTTCTTTTACGTTATGAGTGCAAATATTGATGTAACGCGCTCGAGCTGAATGTAAACAGGGGCACGCCGATAAACTTTGATGTATTCTGCTCGAGTATGATGGACGGAGTAGGAATGACGGGCACTATTATGTGATAGTTTATAGATATATTTTATGGCACGTGGCGGCACATATTTTACTTTAGAATTCGTAGGTAGTATCGTTTCTCTCTCTAACTGGAGCACTTAGTAAATCGAAGGGAATTTTAGTTGTGATTTTTCAGTTTTCCCTTGCTTTTTATAGTCTTACTCTCTTATATGTTTCTACATTTTTATGACATCAAAAGTTACGATATGTAGTCATAAATACAGTAGCCGCCTTTACAATTTTTATGGGTTTATCAATGTCCACATTCTGCTTTTAACACAGATGTTTTTAATTCAAACTATCATTTTTATGATGAAAACGTTCAGTTTCACTGGCCCATCATAAAACACGTACTTATGATCGTTAAAGCCGTAAAAATGGTTTCAGTATAGAATAAGCTCAATATATGAGTCTATAAAAACCACGGAAACATAAAATTTTCCATGTAATGTACTAGCAATTTCCGATATGGTAGCTTACAACACTTGATGTTATGGCATCAACATTTTTTTCAGCAGTTTAATGTAGTTAAAAGTTTATACTCAATAACTGGTAACTATATTCGATCGAGGTGATAAAATATCACTGGCGCAGAAGTGCAATAGAGCGGACGCGATGAAAAAAAATACACTTTTCACAGAGCAACTACCAAAATAGAGTGCAAAACAAATCTTATCTAAATAACGTTATTTAAACAGAGGGTAGTAAAAACGCGTCTCTTGTTATGATGGTATGTCGCCCTCGAATGTTACGAGATGCAACCTATCAACATGTTTTCATTTGCAATAAAATTCGGGAATGCCCCCGGGTGTGCCGATGAAATTTCTGAAATATACATTCCAATAAAAAGAAAAGTGTTCTGGGAGACGTCGAAAATGTGTCCGCATTTGGACAAATTTGGGTCGAATATAACCTCGAATGGAGAGACTGAACGATCCCTTACAACCGTAATATAAAATCCAGTGAATACCTCCTTACATTATTGAATGTACATGAAATAAGTGGAGCAAATGGGTTCTGTTATGATGCACAAACATGCAGTCATTGTGCTGTACATTATTTTATTGTTGAGCGGCTTCTTTAACTGATGAGATTTGCCATCGACAATACAATACATACTTTTATCACCTATTGAACCTCTTCAGAGGATGAATTTTGATAATCGTTTTTATTGGCACCTTCGTTACTAGAAACTCTGGTGCAAACTTCTATACTTGCAAATCCAGCGGTTCAGGTCGGTGTTCAATTAAAGATCTTTAATCACTCAAAGAATGTAATAACAGAACAACTTAATAAGTGAGGTTAATATTTCATGTGATGTAAAAGATATTTCTTTCTGTTTACTATTAGTCAGGCTTAACATGACGCTCGCTTCTTTACTTTGACACACAGATAAATGGACTGGAACCTTGAAGACATTTAATTCTGTAATGGAGAACTTAAACACATTTGAGCGGTTTCCATTTTTATATGAACATGATCTTAGCACATTGGCCCTGGATCGAAGGATTTGGAAGTCCTTTGCCCGTCTGTGGGATTCTTTCTCCTTTATCGTGTGGTTAGTGCCTAACCACACGATAAAGTGTAGGAGTTTTATGCCGCCCATGGGCCTCTGACTTGGTATGACACAGGCTTACAGTAACAGTAAAGATGATTTCTAACCAACTTATCTAATGCATTAAGCAGATATTTGGTCAAAAAGTAAAATGTCTTCGGTCAATTTAATCCGGTAATTTAAATCTGTCGGCTCACACAGTTACCAGTAACGAGTCGCCGAGCATTGGCGACTTTTTGTTCGCAAGATTAACGACAAAGTATGGGTCACAAAAAAAGCGACGCCAAGTACGGAAATTGCCAAAACTTCGTGTCGAAGCCTGAAATTTTCTTGTTCTAAATGTCGTCGTAAATGAAAGATGGCTCTTTTAAAATCGGAAAAGAAATTAGGAACAGACGTTTTTAGGATTACGAGTTTTGTAACAACTCAAAAGTTGCTTTTTATTTTTCCGCAAGTATATTAGAATGAGTCCCTTTCAGTGTTCTATAGATAAGTATTGTCGTAACAAGACCGCGAGGAGTTGTATCCGTAGTAATAAAGATAGCTACCCAAATGACACTTAAAACAAATAATCGTCGGAAGCATTTCGTTTAGATTAACTTCTGCATTTTAACTGGAGTTCTTTGTTCATCGGCTTATAGCGTTTTAATGTGATAATAACATCAGATACTTCATGAATATTTAACATTTCTGTGCATAGTAAAGTATTTGGTTTAATAGTCTGCAATGCTGTGGTTACCCAACTTTTATTCAAGGTCTTTTTATATAAACTTCAGACACAAAACTTGTGTTTCTTTTTCAGTTTAGGGTTAATTTAAAGCCAATTAATTAACATAATTTATAAACATGATTGCAGTTTAGTTTATAATGCCGCGGTCTTGAGTGTAGGCAGCATCCCTTTCAATTCATCCGGCACGCGCCGCGCGCTTGTTACGTGCCGGGCCTGACAACCGTACAGATATTACCGTCCCTATAAATATGTATATAACACGTCCTTGCGCATGCCGTAACGACGACATTATGATATGAGCGGAACTGAAACGACATTCGATGTGATCAACGCGTATGGTTATTCGATGGCGAAATATTTAAAACGACAATGACAATGAAACACTGGCGCCAGTCACTATCCCGTATTTAAATGGAACGAACGAAGCACAAAAAGACCGAGAAGGATTTAATTGAATTTTCACTGAAGAGTGACAAAAGGAACAAAGTGGGGCTATATTGATTTAAATTTTTCTCTGAAGAGAAATAAAACTACCCTAGGCCGTGTTAATTAAACAGCGAGCCCATTTAACAAAGATCAGGGCAGCTGACTCTAATTTCGATATAAACAAGTGGAAAAAAATGCGGAGGGGAGTGATGTCGGACGTTAAATCAGGCTTACATATGAAAAGTTACGCTGAGGTTATTTGGTGGAGTTTCCTCGCTGTGCGGGCAATGCGGCGTTTCGCGGCTAATGACGAGTCCCGGCCCACAATATATCTCTCGTAGTTAGGCGCAGAAATCACGGCGACTCGTGCGCTTGATTGAGTTTTCTTTTCCATTGTACTTCCATTAACAGAATAGCTTTCTCCTATACGCTCCCCGGGGGACGCCATGTGTTCGGGGAAAATTATATCGGCAATATTTCTTGCGTCTTGAGACAGACAGCTGACAGAGATTTTCGGCTTTTATTTTTTGTTATTGATTACTCTACCTGCGCTAATAGTCCTGAGATAATAGATTGCTATCATACCATTTGAAGGGTATTATTTTAGTATTTCTGAGAGCAAGTTGCCAGACGATATCAACTTCGTAATAACAATAGTATTTGAGTAGTCTTTGTCTTGTTATTGGGTCGTGAAATAAGTTGATATCGTGTTGGATAGTAGGTTCTATTATCCTGTTTCTGAAGTGTCTACGAGTAAAGTGATTTAATTTTAGCCGTTTGCAAAGAAAGGTCGCTACCTAGTTCTTGTACGAAAGTAAACGAAGGCGGCCCCTGAGTGCTCTTGTGGAGCTACCGTCTAATTAACGACGTATCTAATTATACCATCGTGGAGCTCCCAGCGAAGAGAATTTCCCAAATTACGTATTACGAAACGCAATTACACTTAGGGGAAATGCTATGAGACAAATTGAGTTATATTGTAATTGAAATAAAAAACGGGTTAATAGGCATTGCAGTTAAGTAATTGCTGTTGGGGTGCTGATTACGTTTTGATGTAAAACAAGCTGTTTTTGATATTTTTTATAATAAGAGGTTTATGTTCTTTTAATTACAATTCTATTTTCAAAACTGTCAGGCGAAAGGCACTTGTTTTCCCAGTCATTGCGATCATTTTTTTGTTCTAGACCATAAAATGTTAGAACTTTAGTTTAAAACATCTCCACGACCCCCGTACTATTCAATCCATCCATCAGCACAATGTTTTGAGTGCGTTACATTGAATCTTAAAACATAATTTTTCACCTAAAAAAAAGTATCCCAGCATTTTTCTTTGCGTAAAGTTACTTAGTTTGGTGTACAAGTACATATTGCTTGGTTGACGGTTTCGGGAACGCCTAGTACTGACTACCATATTTAGTAGTTCAAAACTCAAAAGGTTTCTTTTTATAAATACAAAATGACAACATCAGCAAAATAGTACAACGCAATAAACTTAGTTAGAGGAACCGATTTTTCAAATAATGTCTTATTGAAGCGCAAGGCGGCTGCTTCGACGCAGTGGGGACAATTTGTCTCACAATTGGTTCTACACCTTGCCTCTATGTAGATGTATGGGTGTAAGTTATGGCTGGCGCACAATGTATGCCGTCCAGGGTGTTTTATCTGCAATTTAAAGCAGAATATAAAAAGCCTGGTACTGAATGTGGCTAAGAAAAGTTTTTTGTTAACAAAATACTGAATCGTAGGAGCTCGTAACAGCCGCTCAGATTAATCTTCAGGTTAAGCCGAGATTGCCTAGGTTGGTCTGTGGATGGGCTTCCCATTACATACCGAGTTCCCTCCGTGTCTCGGAAAGCACGTTAAACCGTTGGTCTTGGCTGTCATTTGTAGATTTTTGACAGTCGTTACAGGTAGTCAGTGGCCCGAAAGTCTGGTAACCAGTCTTACCAAGGGGTATCGTATTACCCAGTACTTAATGGGTTGTGGAGGTCAGATAGGCGCTCGCTTCATGTAAAATACTGATATTCAGCTGCATCCGGTTAGACTGGAAGCTGACCCCAACATAGTTGGGAAAAGGCTAGGCAGAGAATGAACATTTACAGAATCGAATAACAACTTTGCCTGAATTCACCTCACCGTATTAGTCAAAACGGCAAAAAATACATTCTGCCGCATTCCAAAAACAATAAACTCAAACATCGTTGAACCACGTTTAGTACTATTCATGTTAACGTTCTCCAAGCAAACAGTTTGATTTTCATTTAGGGTACTATACCGCTACCTACGTAACCATATTATTCCTTAGTTTGTCTCTTGGGTCGGAATCAAAATTCACTAGTCGGCAACTGTAGGGGGCTGGATGCTTCACTACTATGTTCGAGAGAGGACATTAAGCCGGTCACCCGTCCGTAGTTATGAACGTAACTAGAAACGGCTAGGAGTCAGTTAACTTAAACGTTTATTGGGTAATATATTTTTGACTTAATCCTGCGTTATTGGTGCGGGATTTTGGATTTGATTGTGATGTCAGGGAAGTTGTTTTTGGGATAGGATCTGGTTGGATTTCTGTAGTAGTCTTGGATTAGAAAGCGGATCTGGCTCTCACGTTTAAACTTACGCTGCTCTGTCCACAATCTTGATGCGCTGTCTGTCGTACATCATTATAATTCCCTTGTACTTCATTATCATCATCATCAGCCTATAATGTTCTCACTGCTGGGACACGGCCTCCTCTCAATGAGAGGAGGTCTCTTGTACTTATCCCAATACATTCGGGGTCGGCGCAGCATGTCTCCTTTTGCCATAGTTCGCTGTGTTCGTCACGTCCCGTCATCTCATCACGCTATATCATCCATCACCTGTGTGATCGTTCCATCCATTGTATTTTTGGTCTTCCTCTACTCTTATAGGCCATTCACTTTCTCAAAACTATATTCAAGACATTAAAAAAATCTTATAATTTGTTTACTTTTAAGTTTTACGTCTATACATAATTGAATGCTCAAACAACAGTCTCGCTCGATAGGCTTTCCATTTTGTGCTTGCGTACGTCTCCCCAACGTCCCCATACGAGGTTCTTTAATATAACAAGCATTGAGAGCAACGCGCTTTAATCAGGGAGAGCTATGATTGTTATACCCTCCCCTCATTTTTTTTTTTCATGTAAGCTCGAGCTTGAAAATTGCGCCATCTAATAGAACGTGTTTTTTCCCATCATCCTAATCTCTTCGTTCGTTTAGTACCATTATATTTCATTTCATTTTTTCCGCCTGGTGTTTTTTTGACGTGTCTGAAACATCAAAGCTCGTCATGTTCTGATTTAATCATTTAATTTTGTTTGATTAAATACCTTTACCTACATGTTTACCTTACTTTGACTCATGACGTATTTTGTTTCCAGTCTGTACATAAGTCTATTTAAAAACCAGAAGTTAATCGGGTCTGCTGACAAATTAGTGTTGACTGTTGTACTAGGTGTTTTATCTGTTACGCAATCAGAGCAGTCAGCGTTATATTAATAGGGGTTAAAGTATGAAATTGCCGTTGTATAGTAATAGACACTTCTAATTGACATACAATCTTCATGGTGTGAGATTTTTGTGTGAAACTTTTTTCACGTGACACCTATGAGGTGGGGTGAGGTTCTTCTTTTAAAAAATGTGCAACATTCGATTTTCGACTTTCAATTGTTTTTTTATATACTTATACTTCGAAAATCCGAGTTATTTTTGAAAACGAGTTCAGACGCGGAACTAACGCGGCAGAAACGGCTCGCAATATCAACGTTGCGTTCGAAGAGGAGACTGCTAATGAACGCACCGTGCGTTTTTGGTTTAAACGCTTTCGTAATGGAAACTTCGACTCGAAGAACGAACCACGTGGTAGACCGCCCGCCCACACAGGTGAATAACGCTGAATTGAAGGAGATGGTAGAAGCCGTTCCGAGTCAAACTACCCAGGAATTAGCGGCATGGTTTAACGTTACCCTACCTACAATATTGACTCATTTGCATCAAATCAATAAGATAAAAAATGGGTGCCCCATGATTTGACTGATCTGCAGAAAGAAATGCGTGTTGAAACTTGTGTTGCCTTGTTGAATCGGTGCAGAAATGAAGGAATATTGGATCGAATTGTGACATGTGACGAAAAGTGGATTGTTTACGATAACCGTAAGCGAAAAATACAATGGCTGACCCCAGGTCAAACGCCGCAACAGTGCCCTAAAGCAAAGCATACCAATAAAAAGGTAATGGTAACTGTTTGGTGGTATCTTCATGGTGTTATTCACTATAGCTTTCTCAGGTCCGGTCAGGCAATAACAGCAGATGTTTACTGTGCCGAACTTCGAACAATTATGGTGAAACTAGCAGTGAAACAGCCCCGACTCGTGAATCGATCTTCACCATTATTGCTCCATGATAACGCAAGACCTCACACTGCACGAGAAACTGTTGTAACTCTACAGGAGCTGCAGTTAGAGACTATACGTCATCCTCCGTACTCGCCAGACCTTGCTCCAACGGACTACCATTTTTTTCGTGATTTGGACAATTTTCAACGTGATCAAAAATTTTCTTCTCAGGAGGCAGTACAAAATGCTTTCACACAGTTTGTCGAATCTAGATCCTCAGAGTTCTATCGTAAAGGCATAAATGAACTTCCGTTTAGATGGCAACAATGTATGTCGCGCATCATGGAGTCGTAGCAGAAAAAAAAATTTACTTAATCATATTTATAATAGAATAAATATGATTAAGTAAATAATTTTTTTGCTATCAGAAGTGGTTTTAACTAGTGTTACAAAACCATTACCTGGTGGTATCGTTTAACTTTAAAAAACCCACCGTACCACCAGGGGTACGGCCAGGGGTACGATGGGTCTGCAACCATATATCAAATGTATATGTATGTACCTACTGTACGTAATATGGCAGTACGTATCATAAGTACATTAATATTTACAGACAATTTCGTATCTTTTAATGCTCTCATAAAATGTCTTCTCAAAATGCTAACCGGTCTTCAATTTTAAGTAGATATGTCTACGTGTCCTGTAAGCTTCATATTATAATTCCTACCTTCTTGAAGATATTATTTACATATTTCTTCATCTTTATTTATCACGTACATGTCGTTCGCATCTGACCATTTCAGATTTCAGCTGTCGTTTACAGCTGTACGGGAAATTGAGACTTGTATTAAAAGCCTGGCAGGTCAAAATTGGACAGGCGTGTCACGTTAGCGACATGTTGGTATTATGATCGCAGCTGGACCATAGTTTCCACGCAATCAATGCCTGATGAATTCATGGTGGACAATACTATACTAGGCCCAGAAAAATGTGGCTATATGACCTACACACGTACCACGGAAGTTGATTTCAGAACCCCTACTGAACGTGTCACTTCGGTGTGGAAAAGGGAAGGAGCTATACAGGACGTCTAGCTCCATCCCTTTCTTTTTTACATAAAACGTAGCTTACACAGAAACAGTAGCCATTTCTTCCGTATTGTGGGTGATTTTACAAACATTTAAAGACACATTCACGAACAGCCTGACCACGGAACAGGTACCTGTAGGCCATACAAATATTTCTTCCATGCGGGATTCAAACCCACGACACAGCGCAGCAACCAATCGCTCAGCAACTCACTCACCCGTCATCTCTTTCTCACACTGTTGCTTAAAGAGGTCATGGTTGATTATCAGAAAGAAAGAAGTCTTTTAGTCCACTCGAGATCGATCTACCCCGAGCGCCACCACACCGGCTGGTTCTAAGGTCTATTCCAGTCAAAGTTTACTTTGTAAATCTTGACCTGTCATTGAGGTAAAGTAAGTTCTGTGTACAGTTGGATCTCTGATTGATACTTTAAGCCTCTTGTGGATTGTTAAGTTAGTTGAAGCATGTTGAGTTTGGGTCACAATGGTTGTTAGCGGGTGATATTAATGGTCGGGTCTTATCTGCTCTGGGTGGTTTTGGTTATTGATTGTCTCACACCTTTGATTTTGTTAAAGGACTGTTTATTTCACTCTCTGTTTGAGTAACCCCAAAATTCATATTAATAGCTAAGTGAGATCCTAAAGCAAAAACTTTGGAAAAGTTTTAAAAATTCAGAGCTAATTAGTGGTCTTAAGATCCCTTCTGGTATAAAATATTAAAAGGTTTTAGTATAAAAGCCAAATAGCTCTGTCGTTACCGGCAAAGAAAAGAAGAACAAGTCTACCGAATTTTTCACTGGTTTTTGAAAAGGGTTACAAAATAATATTCTCGGGAGTAGGTATGGATGAATAATATTGTCTTAAGTAGCTAATTATCATCTGACTACATCAAAGTCAAAATTTTTGGATGTTTGTAATATTATTAAGATCCAATGTAGCGCCTTAAATACGAGCCGATTTTGATGTAGCGTCAATCGATTTGTTATCCGGTTCACGTGACATATGCATATCTGCACAACATATTTACGGTCATACGAAAACCGAAAAAAAACTACATCTATGTATTGTTAATACACCTTTTAGTGGGCGTTTATGTCTTAGTTTGTTTTTCTTTCAAGAACCTGAGAATTATGGCCAAATGCCAACTACGGGTGTTTCTACGTCATATCGGACCATACCCGTCGTGGAGGTATTTTATTACGTGCCGTCGTGGCACAATATATTCTAAATTTTTGTATAATCTGTGTAAGCACACTCTGCGCGCCATTCACTCACTGACGCCTCTCGTTTCCACTGCAAGGATCGACCGGAGGACACGTTGGAGCACACGGTGGAGGTGTGCCCCGCGTGGGCGGAGCACCGCCGTGTGTGACAAGTGACTAAGATGGAGTGCTTGTTTATATCCGGTGAAGACTTGCATTGAAAAACAAAATCTAAAATATAACGGGCTACTACGGAACCCTACACTGCGCGTGGACCGACACGCACTTGGCCGGTTTTAATTACGTCACAATCGTCAAAAGTCGTAAAATGGTCACAAAGTGACAATTCTTAATATTAAGTGAGACACACTTAATATTAAGAATGACATAATTATTATCATCATTTTAGGACCCCTGAGCTTTCATTTCAATTCATTTTAGGACAGTTTCGCAACTCATGCGCACTCATTTCGCCCTACTGGGACAAAAACGTGCACTTTAAAGTTTAATATTTCGTAAATGAAGCATTAAATCGAATAATAGTGTTGGCAACCCCTAAGTCATTTTAAAATACCTATTCAACGATACACCACATAATGGGGCAGATGAAAAAAAAAAATCATCCCCTCTTCACAATGAAGGGAGGGGGAGCTACCCTAAAAAAAATATTTTCAAAAATTTTATTTTACTGCTTTGTAATTGATATACATACCCCTACTAAATTACAGCTATCTAGTACTAACGGTAGCAAAACCTCGGACGGACAGACAGATAGACGGACATGACGAAACTATAAGGGTTCCTTGTCAGGGCTACGGAACCTTATAAAACGTAATTAAAATTCGTAAACACAGCCTTATACCTTATACGCACTTTTATACCCCCACGCAGCACACACCGCAATTAATGACGGCAAACAAAATAACAATCCCGGTTCCACTTTCCACAGTTCCAAAAACTAATTTTCCTAGTTGACCAAACATCGACAAAATTAAACAAAAATGTTCGACGAGCTACGTACGGAGAGAAGCTTAATTTTGGGAACCCAAATGGCTAACATTACGTAGTATGCTGAACCCCTTTCTGCTATTTGCGTCCTAATTGTTACATAAACCAAATAAAACGAGTATTTTGGGGCCGGCCAGCCGAATATAGGCATCATCTAATAAAAAAAAGTTGTATAAAAATCCATATCTGTCGTATTTAGAGGCCAAATAAATTAAATAGTAAACTCATATCTGTCGTGTTATTTAAAAACGGAACGATCTTTTAATCTGAAACATGGCAACCAAGGAGGTAACATATCAAAGGTTTTATTTAAATTTCGAATTGGCTTGCAAATAGAAAGCGGTTTATTGAAAAAAAAAAAACAAATGAGTTCATTTGTTTTTTTTTTTCAACGCGAGAGTTTTGATTTCCTCGCATTATTTGAGAAAAGTACTATAAAAGCCTTGACCACAACCAGGCATTGATGGACATCCATCGGCGTCAAGTCGACGTTGAAGTAGGTACCTTTTTTTTTTTTTTTTTTTCGAATGGGAAATCATCAAATGACTTCTCCCGCTCTGGGCGGAGCAGGAGGGAGTGTCAGACTTTTACTGACTAAAACCCATCCATGTTCCTTCATCGCCCTTTGTGTTCCGGGGCCACGGTATCTCTTTCGAACAGTCCCGCAACCCCGGCAGGCATCGGTCCTTGCGGACCCCTTCCTTTTGCTGACTCTCTTTGAGGCGCGCGTGGAACACGAACGCGCCGTCGACGGCCGGGACGCTGTGAGGTTCTCTCCCTCTCACGTTCCGCCACCTCCTTCTCTAGCATTACTGCTTCGCAGAAGGAGGTGACGGCGTCCCATTCCGTCTCGCTCCGGACCATGGCTTGCACCAGGGCCGGACGCGAGAGGTCGCCGCCGCCAATCGCCGCTTCGAGGACACGGCGGTGCTCCGCCCAAGCGGCACACATCCACCGTGTGCTCCACCGTGTCCTCCGGTCGATCCTCGCAATGGAAACACCCGGGCGTTTCCTCCCGCCCGATTCGGTGCAGGAACCTCCCGAAAACACCGTGTCCGGTGAGGACCTGCGTCAGGCGGAAGGTGAGGACGCCGTGGCGTCTCTCAAGCCACTCCTCAAAGAGGGGACTTATCGCCACTATCGTGGCGTGCCCTGCACAGGGTTGCGACAGTCGCTCTCTCCATGTCGCCATGAGATCCCGCCGGAAGTCTGTCCGCTGCGCGACAATTTGTCGTGGCAGCGGAGTTTCCCCCCGGCGTAGCGCCTCCGCGCGCCATTCATGTAGGCGCGCGAGGACTAGCGCCTCCAGATCCCATGACGGCAATCCGGCTAGGAGGCTCGCCGCCTCGCGGGACATCGTGCGGTACCCCCGGGCCAGCCTTACGGCTACCACCTTTTGGGGCGCGTTCAGGTAGTGGGCGGCGCGCCGCCTCAATGAACGCGCCCACACCGGGGCCCCGTAAATGGCCATAGACCGCACGACTCCCGCGTAGAGCTTCCGGCAGGAGGCGTTTGGCCCCCCCAGCTTGGGCAGGAGCCGCCTGAAGGCAGCCCCAGTCCGTTCCAGTTTGGGGGCCAAACGTCGGAAGTGTTCCACGAAGTTCCACCGGCTGTCGAGGACGAGTCCTAGGTACTTCAAAGTCGACTCGACACCGATGGATACCCCTCCTACCGTGAGTAAGGATCCCGGAGGTGGCGCATTCCGAGGCCCATGAAAGCACATGGCCTCGGACTTGTGCAATGCCACCTCGAGACCCAGTTGCCGGATCCTCTCGACGACTATCGCAACCCCGCGTGTCATTATTTCGGCCGCCGCCTCGTGCGACCCCCCTTGTGCCAGCACCAGCGTGTCGTCTGCATAGCAGACCACGCTGACGCCGCTAGGGTGGTCGGCGCGCAGCACCCAGTCGTACCCGATGTTCCACAAGGACGGCCCTAGAACCGATCCCTGTGGAACGCCGCACGACATCTCTCGCCGGTTCCATTCTCCGCTGCGACCGGGGTAGATGACGGCTCTATCCGTCAGGTAGTCCCCGACCACACGACGAAGGTAGGTCGGCACCCGGTGATACCGGAGTGCCTCCCTAATGCAGCTCTAGGGCATGGTGTTGAAGGCATTGGCGATGTCGAGAGACACCGCCAAGACAACCTTACCCCGGGACACCGCATCCCCCGTCGTGAGGGCTCTCACGCGCATGATGGCGTCCACCGTAGAGCGTCCCTTGCGGAAACCAAATTGGTGCTCCGCAAGATCCGGCCCCGTCCCCGCAAGGTGCTCGACGAGGCGGTTTGCAATGACTCTTTCAAAGAGCTTGCCCACCTCGTCGAGCAACACTATGGGCCGGTATGCGGATGGAGAGTCCGCAGGGCGCCCCGGCTTCCGAATGAGGACCAGCTTCCCCGTCTTCCAACGAAGCGGGAACTGGCCCCTTTCCAAGCATGCGCTTAGGAGCCCCTTCAGTCGGGGCCCGAGAGCCTCCGAGGCCAGGAACCAGGCTTTGCCAGGCAAGCCGTCGGGTCCCGGGGCGGTATTTTTGGCACTGAGCCTGCGTACCGCCACTCTCAGGTCTACCCCAGTCACCTGCGATGCCTGGCGTACAGGTGTCGCGCAGCCACGCACGCCTCGCGCAGAAACGTCAGCTCTCGCGACCACCAGTACACCTGACGTCGGGCGTTTCCTGGCCGGACTCGGGGCATTGCCACGTCGCATATATCGGACATGGCCTCCTGAAACCACCCTGCCTCATTGTTAATGTCGGCAGGCCTGTCTGGTGATGTCACCCAGGCCTGCACGATCGAGGCTTCCAGGAGGAGCTCCCGATCCAGCTGCTTCAGCGCCCAACGCGGACCACTCGGGGACTGTTGGACCGGCGCGCTTGAGGTCTGGGTGGAGACGTTAAACCGGATGTACCGGTGGTCGGAATAGGTCTCCACCCCCTCCATGACACGCCAGTCAACGACACGCGGCGACAGAGCGGGGCTAGCGAACGAAATGTCCACCACCGGCTCGCCCCGCATCCGCACACACGTGGGAACAGAACCCCGATTTAGGACGACCAGGCCCTTCTCCAGAGCCCAGTCCTCCACCATCCTTCCCCGCACGTCTGTACCACGCGAACCCCAAGCCAAGTTCTTGGCATTGAAGTCCCCGAGGACAAGCACGGGGAGGGAATGGTTTCCGACGACAACACTCAACTCTGCGAGAGAGTTGTGGAACTCAGCGAGAGTTCGGTTCGGGGAGAAGTAGACTCCCACCACTACGATCTCCCCGAACCGTCCTGCTACGCACCCCCGACCCCTCCTGACACCTTCAAGGGTCGGGGTAAAGAAGGTACCTGGGACTTGTCTTTGACAGCCGGTGGAACTTCGTGGAACATTTCCGACGTTTGGCTCCCAAACTGCAACGGACTGGGGCTGCCTTCAGGCAGCTCCTGCCCAATCTGACGCCACGGCGTCCTCACCTTCCGCCTGACGCAGGTCCTCACCGGACACGGTTGTTTCAGGAGGTTCCTGCACCGAATCGGGCGGGAGGAAACGCCCAGGTGTTACCACTGCGAGGATCGACCGGAGGACACGGTGGAGGTGTGCCCCGCGTGGGCGGAGCACCGCCGTGTCCTCGAAGCGGCGATTGGCAGCGGCGACCTCTCGCGTCTGGCCCTGGTGCAAGCCATGGTCCGGAGCGAGACGGAATGTGACGCCGTCACCTCCTTCTGCGAAGCAGTCATGCTCGAGAAGGAGGTGGCGGAACGTGAGAGGGTGAGAACCTCACAGCGTCCCGGCCGCCGCGGGAGACGCCCCGGGCGTCAGGGGCCACCACGTGGCCCCCGGCCACCGTAGGCGCGGGCCTGTAGACGGTGGGCTATGGGCTAGCTCGCCATTCGTCCGTCTCATGACGACAGGCCGTGTCTACGGCGCGTTCGTGTTCCACGCGCGCCTCAAAGAGAGTCAGCAAAAAGGAAGGGGTCCGCAAGGACAGATGCCTGCCGGTGTTGCGGGACTGTTCGAAAGAGATATAGTGGCCCCGTAACATGAAGGGCGATGAAGGAACATGGATGGGTTTTAGTCAGTAACAGTTTGACACTCCCTCCTGCTCCGCCCAGAGCGGGAGAAGTCATTTGATGATTCCCATCCAAAAAAAAAAGAAAAGCATTGATGGACTTACGTGTGTGGGCCGAGGCGAAGCCGTGTGGCCGAGGCACACGTTCATTTACACGTTCGTCTATCAATGCCTCTGTTGCTGGCCGTTGCAGTAATGTACGGTCGAACAAGCTATTTGGTTTACAGTTTAACCCACAAATTACATTGTAAAATGTAAACCAAATAGCTTGTTCGACCTATACTCATGTAGCCAATGATATTCTAGTAAACAGATATGTTGTGAGCGCGTTGAAACCGGCCCAATTGGCCCGTATTGCCTTTAGTCTGCAACACGCATGGCGACGAGCGATACGCTGCTTCGAATTTAGATGAAAATTGTAAAAATGCCATCGTGCGTGTTCAGAAAGTGTACCAATTATGATACCAAAATAAATAAAACACAAGGGCCACCACCACACCACACCACAACACCACACCACACCACACACCACACCACACACCACCACACCACACCACACACCACACACACCACCACACCACCACACCACACCACACCCACCACACCACACCACCACACCACACCCACCACACCACACCACCACACCCACCACACGTAACCACCCACCACACCACCACATGTAACTACGCAATATACTTTGATTTATTAATATTTTTCATTTATTATCCTAATATTCTGATAATGGAAGATAAAAAAAAGATAGAGATGGGAAACGCATTTTTGTCGTGAGTACTACAAGGACGCTTGCACTATAGACATAGAACAACACTATCTGTCTCTTTTTTTCTTAATGGTTTTATCGAGCTATCCCTCTTGTATCATTTGAAATGTAGAACGATTGAAAAGTGTGGTGCCGCTGCTGCACGGAACACTGTTTTTGGTTATTAAACACTTAATAATAATCATAGCATGCATAACATCATAGCTAATCATAGAAGTACTATTTGAATTCCTGACGGAAAAACCCAACAGGATAGAAACCAGGACGTCACGCTAACTGTCGAGTTGCAACCGCTAGACCGTCCACAGTTCCCGAGTGATGTCGGCTTATATTCGGTTAAGCCGGCTCCGCCGACCTGAACATGTCATTGTGTGTTCAGTCCTGTATGTGTGCCACGCTTTTATTTGAAGTGAAAATATTAATAAATGAACAATTTTATTTTCTAGGAAAAGTAAAGGATCAAATACCTCTTCTCCAGGAAAAAAATAGAGAGAATAAGCCTTCAAAGTCTTGAAAAATAATACCAAAACATTGAATTCAGCTAAATATCCCCTGCAGTAGTTTAGCATTGTTCCTGGATGCCAGACTCTTGGTTTGTTTTTCAGTAAGATAATTATTCCGTCTTTTGATTTCAAATGAACCTTGTGTAATTACGAGATTATATCTCAATAAAAACAACAGCTTTGTTAGTTTTTCTATATTTATTTATTTGTTTAACACTTCGAGCACAAATTACAGAGGCGGACTTAATGCTATATGTATATTTTGATAGTGTATTTATTTACTTTATTTAAGTAGTAGTAAGTAGTATTTTTAATTATATTTAAAATACAAAATACTACATATAATGTACAAAAGAAATATAAGTACTTTATTTATAAATAGGACTGCCACATTGATCTAGTGGTCGCAAGTGGGATTGCTGAACGTGAGGTCCTGGGTTCGATTCGCGCCGGGGTCGGGCAAAGTGTTATTGGGTTTTACCATCGGGAATTTCTTAGTGGCAACCACGGAGTCTGGATTTGCCCGGTTGATGGCAATAGACTGGCCCCCTATTACATGAATAACTGATAAAATACAATACAATAGGTACTCTCTGTCTAACCCTTCGAAAAACTCCTTCAAAGCTTAACAATCTCTAAAACCTTAACTAATAAAATAAATTACATCAAAATAAATCCGTGATTGTTAATAGTTTTGAGCTCGAAACAGCGTCGAAAAATCGGGAGCTCAAAACTATTAACCCGCAAGTGACAATATAAGTTTGGATCAAAATAAATATTTGCCATACCATCCACCAAAAACGAATTAATTGCTAAAGGAATTACATCCATAGAAATCAAATTGATCAGTCTTTTCCAAGTAATATCATTAATTTTCATTGCGATGCATTTCAAACGAACTGTTTACAGTCACGAATTTGTAATGAAATCTAACGATACCTTCAGCTTTGATATTTGCAATACCATTACCATTGAATATCGGTACTGCGGGATATTGGCTTCCTTCTTTGTCTTATGTTTCTTGGGGTCGTCGCAACACGTTTTTTTTTCTTCCATTCTGCACTGTCAGCCGTCACAATGTATCGTTTCTGTTCTTGAAATATTGCCCAATCTTTTCTAGGCTTTTCCCAATCTTGTTGGGTTTGACTGCCAGTTTAACCGGATACAGCTGATGCTTTGTCGATGCTTTGAAGTGAAAAGAAGCTGTTTTAAAGACGATGTAAGGAATAGATTTTTACCTATAAAACTAGTGTCTCAATCTCGATCTTTTCATATGTATGATACTCTTGACGCCTTTTAACGCCGATAGCTCGCTACCTGAAAATATGCCTTTTACATAGATGATATCAAAGCGATAGGTCGTAGCCCACCTCTAGTCTACACTCATGACATCACTGCAACATAGCCACACTGAAGGATCAGGGGGGTCTACTCCCTAAGCACGAAACCCGTAGTTTCGGCCGAAGTTACGGGCGTTTCCTACTCCGTATCACTTACGAACATAAGATTCGTTAGGGGCCCGAACTAAAAATTAATGAAAACTCGATTGGTCATCTGTCCATAATCCAATAATCCACATGTGTTTTCAAAAATCATAAGTTCGAAAATATTAGAGAGTTAGGTTCATTTCAAAGTATAAAGCTACTTACGAACGGGCCCCGTATCTTCGCTGACGGACTTAGAGAGTAGCCCCCCAGGCCCGGACTCCACCAAAGTAGAGACGAGTGGAGATATGTGAAGCAGAGAAGAGAGGATATTATGTGTACCGCTCACTGCACGCCGTTGCTTCTTCTTCTTCGCGTGTCGATGAACTCAAATGACACCCGACAAGTACGTAGCCACCAGCACGGTTCTGTCGTTGACCTTGTCCTCCTCCACTACTAGGCACACCTCTGCCTACCCCTTCGGGGATTAGTCGCGTGATGTTGTGTATATTAATAAAATAGCTTTTGCCAGCGGCTTCATCCGCGTGAATGTCGACGGGAACGTATACCGGTATTAAATAGTAACCTATAGGTTAATCCAGGTGGAGGACTTTCGTACTAACTTTCATCCCCTATTTAACTCCTTTGGGGGTTGAATTTAGGGCACGCCACAATAGTGGCGGTAAGCCCCCTCTTTGAGGAGTGGCTTGAGGGACGCCACGGCGTCCTCACCTTCCACCTGACGCAGGTCCTCACCGGACACGGTTGTTTCAGGAGGTTCCTGCACCGAATCGGGCGGGAGCAAACGCCCGGGTGTTTCCATTGCGAGGATCGACCGGAGGACACGGTGGAGCACACGGTGGAGGTGTGCTCCGCGTGGGCGGAGCACCGCCGTGTCCTCCAAGCGGCGATTGGCGGCGGCGGCCTCTCGCGTCCGGCCCTGGTGCAAGCCATGGCCCGGAGCGAGACGGAATGGGACGCCGTCACCTCCTTCTGCGAAGCAGTAATGCTAGAGAAGGAGGTGGCGGAACTTGAGAGGGAGAGAACCTCACAGCGTCCCGGCCGCCGCGGGAGACGCCCCGGGCGTCGGGGGCCGCGCGGGCCTGTGGATGGTGGGCTATGGGCTAGCTCGCCGTCCGTCCGTCTCATGGCGACAGGCCGTGTCAACGGCGCGATCGTGTTCCACGCGCGCCTCAAAGAGAGTCAGCAAAAAGGAAGGGGTCCCGCAAGGGGGGTTGAATTTCGAAAAATCCTTGCTTTCGTTATTCCTTGTCTACATTATAAAGGAAACCTCTGTGCAAAATTTCAGCTTAATGACTCCAAGGGTTTGGGCTGGGGGTTGATGAGTCAGTCAGGACTTTTCTTATTATTTAAATAGATTAAGCTCCCTATTGATCGGAAAGTAGGTACGCTACGCCTACGTATTTGTATTTTACACACAGCAGGCTCATACTCCTGTTGGATTTAGTGATTGATGACACTTTATAATGGGATTTGTTCTGATTCCTATATAATTTCCTGTACGGATATTTAGCTGTCGTTTTATTATAAATTCAACGGAATCGTTTACTTTCGTGTATAACCTTCGTTTCGGTATTCGTTGTGTTGAATTAATGTTCCAATTTTCTTGGAAACTTTCAATAGAATTATGGTGTAGCACTAAAAGATTGCCGCTTTTTTTGTTAACTACAAAGTATAATGGCCCTACCTACGTATTCAGGTATTTTTCAAACTTAATAACATTATTTATGAGTCTGTTAGTAAATTAATTCATAGAATTAAATAACATTCTTATGGATTTTTTATTTATCTCGCCGATAGCGTAGTAGATTATTATTGGAGATTAGCAATTCCTAATCATGTATTAATTTAATGCTGCATTGAAGTATAATTATCAATATACTTCCTAGAAAACGATTTCTTATTGCAATGCATATCATATTTATTCTTCTATGCTTGTTCAATTAAACAAAAATATCAACAAAGGCATTAAAATTGATAACAAAAACATGTTTTCATTTAACTGTCACCAGAATTGATTTAAAGAAAGGATTGATTTTAATTAACAGATATCGAAACTCGAGCCATTGTGTTTTTCGGTGGCTTGATTAGATTTTCGTGAAACAATGTGTAAAGGGACAGATAACAAATTGAATCGCGAGTTTATTAAAATTTGTTCGTGTTTACGGCAACATAATTCTTTTAGTCCCTATTGGAGCACAATCAACCGAAATGTTAACAAAACACCGAGTCACAATAACGAATGTAATGAAAAATAATAATGATGAAATGGAATCACAACATCACATCAATAGCATGCTTTATTGACATAAAGCCTCTGAGGCTTTTTCAGAAACTTTTTGTATCCAAAAAAAAGATCGACATTCATTAAACTTTTAACAAAGAGCTCTAAAAACATTTTACAGAAAACGTAATATTAATTACATTTACAGGTGAGTTTTCATATGAAATGAAAACATAAACGAACGCATAATTACGCAAACTCGTACCTGTTTTAAGCACAAAAATTTACGAGTACTTTTAAAATTAAAATGCAAAAAATTCGTTTCATGAATTCATGATACGGAACAAAACAGAGGCAGGTATGCAAAAACTCCCCACATTCTAAAAAAAAAGTTTATAATAAAACAATCTGAAGCTCCGAGTGTAATACCGTGAAAAATGAGACGAAAGAATTTAAAATGGCCAACATTTACGGAATATTTCGTGCAGTAAAATAGTATAAAAGACTCAGATATGTTACGAGAGTGTTGTTCATAATTATTCCATTATAATGTGGGGTTGTAACGGGAGGAGTAAATGCAAACAAAGACAGTGTCGTGTGTGTCGCTCCTAAATGGACGACGTTCGGCAAAAATACTGCAGTTGAATTTTCTTAATATTTACGTGACACGTTCACAGCAACAGGCGAGTTACTGCGAAAACATAGCGTTGCGAGCGCAAGCCGCAAACCCCTGGAGATTCAGACGACTCGCTTGGAATAGCTTTGTGTCGTCTTCCTTTGTCTTTATCTGAGCATCCTACTATCTCCCTAGACCTGCTTATATATTCACAACTTAGCCCCGAGCCCCTGTATACCACTCCGCACATGTGTTCACCCAGTTGATTGTTTCGATAAACACGCTTACAAATGCTCTCTCATGCAGAAAAAAACCTAGCTACAATATTTCAAGTAGATTCCATTTTTCATATGGCATTTTAATCTTCATAATATGATGTACTTTATTACTAGAAATATGAGTGCTATAAAATACGTCCATTGAACGTTATCGGTGGATCATAAAGAAGTCGGGGACATTTTTCATAGTAGGTGCTTTTTGAAAATTAAATTCTTTTACGCAAAATATTTAAATTCGTAACCATCAAAATTTATTGAATAAAATGACATAAAATTGAATACCTATTTTGGAATTGGGAAAGTTTGAAGCTAGCAAACAATTCGTTAGGAAAGATTTGCTTGAATAATTTCACGTAAATACAATCTTTCGCTCGATTTGCAATTCACATAACGACCGTCGGCCTAAATTATTCATTTTATTATTAGCGTTCCGTATTCAGGTAGCGGTTTTAACTCAATTTTTCCACAAACAATGTTTCAATTAAATTGATTGATGTTTGACTGCACTTAATAATGTGTGGAAAAGATAAAATTAATAGGATCGACGAGGTTTATTCATGCATGTACATTTTTAGTATCTGTTTTGTCCGTGTTAAGTGATGTTAAATAAAGCTAGTGTACAGTTATTATTATGCTCATTTTAGCCTTAAGCTCATATTATTCTCATTTTATTCATACGATAATTTTCCCTTTGTGTGGTAGTTATTCATTTGGATGCAAAATTATTATTTTTTGTTTCAAAATGAGTGCACATTTCCACATCAGCTGGGTTAATTAACCGGTAGCCATTCGCATTGTAGCTTATGTGTTTCATTGTAGTGATTCCAAAATGAGATTAATGCCGCTGTATGATTTGGCCAGCCTGTGCCAACTTTAGAAATGGGCATTATAGTTTTATTATCTGCATAATGATATTATGTTATGAACTGAATTTGCAATCTAATCTTGTTTGGTGATTTTAAAATGAATGCCAACGTTACTGTGGCAATGTTTTGTGAAATAATAGAAAAGGTAATCCACAGAAAATCTTTTATAGTGCCAAAATCCTGCAAGTCCATTTTGTCTAACCCTCGAAGAGTCACTCTTCGCCAAAAAACAACCTTGCGTGTAAGTGAGGCCTTTTTTCCTCGATGTTAAGGAAAACTTGTACAAAACCTCGGATTTTCTGCGGACGACTACGGCCCGTATCGCAACAATTCTACACAATCAACGCTAATTAATTAAGGTGGTTGAACAGAAAATATTATCTTGAGGGAAAATCTCGACACAAAAAGTCATACTCATTTTGTCTTTTTTTTTTCCGCCTCTATGAAAACATGTTTTTATTTTGATGTAGTCGTTTTGTTATCCTGTGGTCTGTAACTCGTGCATAAACGGGATTATCTGCAAACTAACCCGTTAATGATATTAGCCTGATACGGACAATAATTAGGTATTAATAGGTTTATATCCACTTAGCAAATTAGACTGGTGTGATTTCCAAATAGCAGATTTAGTCACCAACACACCAATATAATTGTGTCGCAGGCTTTACATCTAATTTATATTATTTATTATTATCCAAATCCATTGCGTATAACATCTTTACATCTGCAATAAAAACAGCAAACACACCGTTATTTAGCACTAAGTTGATTAAAAAACAAATGGATGCAAAGACTATAATTCCTTACAAAGCCTTAATACACTTACAAAATCAACCTGTAATTGAATATTAAATAAAAGTAAATTAAGGCCATCATTCGTGGCCCTGAATAATCCTGTTGCCTCCCTGAATCGGACCCTTATAATCCAACCCTTCAAGTCTCATCCTTGGTTCAACCCTCGTGTGATTGACGTTTCGCTAGCGATTATTACGGGAGTCTCGCAGACCCCTCTTTGCGGACACCAGATTACGACCACAGAGTTTTTTGACTGTACGTATATCTGTGACAAGCAGCGGTCATAAGATTTTGTGCAGTATTATTTTAATTCTACTTTGGAGTTGGACAGTGGTCGAGGCTTAAACTTAATCGCATTGGAAATGTTTTGTTTATTTTTTTTTCTAAATTAATTAAGCTTTTAAAGTAATGGACACGTATTTTTTGTTATTGTAAATCAATAAATATTAACAAAGACAAAACGCATCAAAACGAGAGGGGGGCTCGTGACGTCACAACGCACTAAACATTATAGCACGGCATGACGTATTGAGAATTTTAAAAGCGTCGTATCTTCAATTTTGATATAGGTAACAAAAGAAAAAATACGTGTCAAATATTTTTTGATAATCTAAATGACGGACTAGATTACGGGTCAGATTTTTTCAGGACACAAGCCTATTCTTAGAAAAAATCTCCTATCTGTAGTACAAAGAAGTTTCTCTCCGATAAATTCTACTAGTTTTGCGCCCGATGATCCCACGGATTCACCCCTAATTCTACCCTCTATTTGCATTACAGAATTCAAACCATTAAATCCCAATATCAATGCGATCTTAGTTACAAAGTACCAGGGTGGCATAACGCTAACGTAGTATATACGAAGCACAGTAGGTAGTGTGTATACAATGTGACCTCCCATCGGGTCGTTAAAGGAGCACGGAATAAGCAAACATGCGTAGTCTGCAAACCTACTGAAGATCACACCGCGGCCAAGTTAGTTTTGCATTTGAAGCGCTGCAAAACGTGGGGTTAGAGATACTGGATTAGCGTTCATCTTTGTTAGATTTTGTTCATAAAAGTGATCTTTTTTTAACTTCGAAACCTGAATTTAAAAGAGCCTTTTCAATACACTTGTTATACTGTTCGCTATGTAGTACTATTAAACACACGTACTTTCTATTTACCATTTCCGCAAAAAATATAAAATAAGGTTTATTTTTGAGTTTATGTTTTTTTTTTTTTTTTAAAGTGTGTTGAAAAACGTCGTTTTAAAAACATAAACGAACGCATTTATCATTGCAGGGCAATATGACAATTTCAAAATTAAAAGTATGATTGCGAATAAATACAGGCTATACGAGTACAAGCACCACATTTTTGAGTCTACAAAACTACGAAAACAAATAGGTACTAGGGTGGGTCGGTATAGGTTCGTAGAACACGAAGTTCACACATCAATAAACACTAATACAGAACAAAATTGATTTATTTCGAGAGTTCGAATAATATGATAAAACTATTATTTCATGATAATATTTAACAACCAATAAATTGGAGTAAAAGTAGTTTTGTTTTGTGACGTATACGTAATCGGTTAATTACAACTAATTACTTTAATGGAAGCTACACGCTTTCGTACTCAGAAATGTCCGGCGTAGCTTTAAATATAAATGAGTACGTCTGCTGCCTACATACTTCCAAAATAGCTGGTTTGATAGGTTTCTACGTATATAATGAAAACGTACGGTTTGACAGTGTGAGTATTTGGTTTTGCAAATGTGAATTCTGAAAATACAGGTAATGCGTTTGTGAAAATTTCACATAATTATATTGAAATTAGCTATTGCCCGCAACTTCGTTCGCGTGGAAATTTTGATGTGTATGAGTGGGACTAAAAAATAGCCTACGACCTCAGACCGGACAAAATATATACAAAAAGTTTTATAAAAATCGGTCAAGCCGTTTCGGAGGAGTTCGAACAAACACTGTGACACGAGATTTTTATAAATTTGAAGATTAATTTAGAATTACGATATCACGTTTTCACTTCCATATTATTGTTTGGAGAACTTCCAAGGATTGGTTTATATTAGGTACAATACCAGGAAGCGAGCAACCCAATATTCATCACAACAAACCCAGTAGACACAATGTTCAGAACTAAATCTGCGGCGAGGCAGTAATATCAGTTCATGTCGCTTCACGGAAGCCACAAAACAGTAATATCTAATCGCACATTGTCAAGAAAGAGCAAAATATTCATAAGACTACATATTCTTATTACGTGTGGATGAGAGCGTTAGGTCGGCGGCGCGTCGGCGCATAATGTGTTACAATGTGTTCCGAGGTAACAACCTGGGCTTATGAGGCTCTTGCGGTACCACAGATAAGGCACGCCGGAGGCTTTGTAAAGGTACTTGTACAATGTAATAAGGCGGCCACGGTAATACGGGGACGCCCGTCTATTTCGCACCTTTTATAAACAATGTTTACGTTGAGCTAGCGGGCTCGTTGTATCAAGGACGCAATTAGTTTTCAGGTTCACTGTTGTTTTTCTAGGAACGTATGAATTCATAGCACAAACAAAAAGCTCTTGACAGACGCACGCTCCGCCACAACGCTCGTGGAGTCGTGACGCATCACTCGCGACTATCACGATGTTTGCTGTTGAAAATGTTGTTCATTTTTTACGCTTTATATTTTTCGCATCACACGTTTGGGCCACTAAGATAATATGAATTATTCATGAAAACACTCTGAAAAATTTCGTTTATACTATTTGGAGCTTCAATCCCTAAGTTCTCTTTTGCGTGTTCCAGCAACGCTGTAATGTACGATCCTATTGTACTTCTTAAGTGGCTTTCATGTGTAATATGACAGTACTTCTTATCGGTAGTCTGTAACGTAACGTAGCTCAGCGGAGACTCGTGCGTGATGGAACAACCTACACACGCGTACGCTAACGAGGTCGTTTGAGCACTTCAGATATAATAAAAGTAGCCTAAAAAGTTTGCCAGTCCAAACTAGAAACGTGAAACTAGTGCTTGAACTGGAAAATTCTGGGAGATAAAATCTCAGCGCCTCTCCAATTTTCACTGTTTTTTTATAAGCGAAATTATTTCAAGTCTATTCGAGATGCGCGATTCATTATGCTCGCAGTTGCAAGAGTGGAGCGCGGTGGAGTAAGAGGCAAGTTTTAATAATGTAGGGCGGTTGGCAAGGCTGCTGCCGTTTCCTTCCATTCATCTCTCCCCTTTCCGGTTGGCGCAATTAAAACGGCGGCTTGTTCCGGCACTTAAAAAACTTTTAAAGTATAGGCACAGACAATTTGAACAGTACCTACCACATTGTTGCGAATTACACAATAAATTTAATTTAGGGGATCGTATTAATTTCAGCTTGTTAAGGTGATAATTGTGTTGTTTTAACTTGTTCTTGGTTCAATTTGTGTGTTTTTTTGCTGTGCACCGTAGCGAACACGTTTAAGGAATGAAAGCAATTTCATTTATCATCATGTCGTTTGCGCTTCATAGGGGGCGCGGTAAAATGAAACTTTGGTTCTGAAGACGTCCCCTAACGAGGCAGGGCCTCGTACTGTTTGGTATGAATGCAATACATGACGTCATGGTGGTACATACCCAGGAGGGGGCCGGTGTCGCGACGGCGGCGACTCGCCCTTCGATCGGGCAGCAAAACGTCTGAATCATTCGCGTGTGGCTGAAGCTATTCACCGCTGTGCTGAAGTTCCGCTACGCGTGATTAATGGTCTCGCGTTCCCTCGACATTGTGTTTTTGTGATGCAAATAACTCGAGCCGTCGGAACAAGGAAAATTGAGTGGGAGGACCGAGCACCACCGCAATTTCAATTGCTTCGCCGCTGAATACTGATGAACCGTTTCGGTTAAAGGCATTATCTCTGTTGCAATGTTTAAGGTGAAAAGCGGTTGACATAAGCGATGCGATTTGTACAAGTCTCGCTTCACCTTCAATCAATTTAAGCTGGGATTCCGAGACGTTGTTATGCTGATACTGTTTTATCCGATTACAATTAATGCGACATCGGGGTCTTGCAATCTGTGGCCGTTTGTGCGCAAAAAGAAAACAAAGGTAAAGTCGAAACAAGGACAGCTTTATGTACAGTCAAGGTAAATTGAATTAATAAAATTCATTAATTCACTTACTGAGAGACAATGCACGGCATGAATTGCTCGATCTAGAAGCTAAGAGTTCATTAATATATTTCTTAGAGGGTGTAAAAAACCTCTTAACGAAGCCGAAAGGTACTTGTTCTCCTTGTCATTGCGATCATTTTTTTGTTCTACACCATACCTGGAAACCTAGTTACGGAGATATTGGGGGTCAAAGTTCTAAGTTTATTATAAATACCAGTTTTTAATTTAAGATATTTTTTATACATGTTTCTAATATATGATTTTTACTTTAAATACCTCCACGACCCCCGTACTATTCAATCCATCCATCAGCACAATGTTTTGAGTGCGTTACATTGAGTTCTTCAGCGAAAGAGAGTATAGAGTTTCCCAGCAATCATTTTTGCGTAAAGTAACTTAGTTTGATGTACAGAATGCTTGGTTGACTGCTTCGTGATGAGGTTGTTTACACCCTGTATATCGTAGGTGATTTTTAAAAATGCATCCTATAATCAAATAAGCACCTAAGCGAAGGGAGTTTGTTACTTTTATCATTGGGAAATCCCATAGGACACATGATTTCTGTTGTTATTAATCTTACAGGTCTTACAAAACCAAAACAAATATCTACCCTATTTTCTTTTTAGTAAATTCATTACATTTAAATCCGAGTCTAAGTCTCTATTTACACGGCGGAATTTCGGTTAAGTTAATCTAGTACTGTATGTGTACTAAACTTTATTATTATACTAAAACGTAGTGCGCTACTGAAACCGTATTTAGGAGTCAACGTCCGCTTCAAGTTATGTTCGGTACAGAAGTCAGACGAAACACATTATATAAAGTTACTGTTAAGTGCTTTTTATCACAATGGTACTTGCTATATCATGTCTGGCATTCTATTTTCAATCCATATATAGAGATAGTTTACAACCTGGTATATCATACTCGTACAGGATACTTTTATTCCGGTTTTTTTGTTGTGTAAGTACCTAACCTGGTGTCAGAGTTTTTTTTGCCGCCCTTGGGCTCTCTGACTTGGCTTTATATCCCGTCGAGAAATATTTCTCAGGCATGCTGGTTTGATTTCCTCGCGATGTTTTCCTTCCCCGAAGCCATTGATAACTAAGAGGGTAAAATGGCGATCACTGATAGACATACGGATATGCTTCTGTTCCAAAAACATCGTTGACCATATAAATAAGTTGAAATTCTAAATAGCATTTAGAGATCCTCTATTTTAGTAGACAATGCTTTGTGCCACTTTATTCTGAATAAACTAGAGTTATTCACAAAAGACTCAAAGCTGCACGGATGTGGTTTATGAAACGTATTTACTATTCAACTATTTTAATCTTAAAAGCTATAACGAGACAATGCCGTGTGTGATATTTACTTTGTGTATCGTTTTTGACTTTTTTTCATGTTGGTCACAAAGGCTCTTGTGAGTCTGTTTCTATGGTAATTCTATCTGTATTTGTTCAGTGATGATTTGAGTTTGCTTTTTTAAGTCAAGTTTTTTCTAGTAGTTTGAAGTCTAGGTACTTATGAAGTCTTTTAAGAAGAATTAACTTGGTTATAAAACATGGAGTAAAGTTATACTAAACCTAAACCTTAAAAAAAATAGGTATTGTATGTTAAAGGCATATCTTGTACTCCTCAAAAAAGTAGACATATTTTATGTAGTAGGTATCTGAATCTGAAAATACTACTTGTGGTTGTAACTTCACTCTGTGTTTATTCCTAAGTGCGCATTTATTTTATTATTATTCCAAATTTTGTCGTTATTGATATATAAGTTACACTGCCGTGTAACTTATATATCAATAACATCATCGACATCTCTGCTGATACGAGTAGATAAAATGATCAAACAAGATTAAAGAAGTTTCAACGAGATAATAATATCATTCTCCAGCGAAAACATCTCGCCAAACTTTCATGTTAAAGTTTTTGCAGCGAACGTTAACTATGCAAACTTTCTCCTGTCGCTCCTCCACTTTGAAATGTGAAAACAATTCATGTCTACCCTGGTAAGGCGGTCGCTACAAAAAACCCTTCGTAAGTAATTAAGAAGTTTCAGAACACCGGCTCATTGGCATACTTTCGGCTTGTAATACGCAGTTAATCTCGGCGCAAAAACTTGGCGTTCTATGTTATAATTCACGAGGGCCCGCCCTACGCCACCGACAAGGGTGAATTTCTTATGAGCACGACGTGTATTTGTCACAAAAATCTATATGTATATCAGAAGTGGAGCTACGTGCTCACCATCTAACCGGCAACGCGAACCTGACGTAGTTCTTTATTGCTCATCACATTACCATTCGTAATTTCTTTCACCATACACTTTCGGAGGCTACAGAGTAATTTAGGCTCACTTACAGCCCTTAAAATGTAATAAAGTTGGTTATACTGTCTGCCACGCTCGTCGCAGCTGGGTCACGGAGAACATTTCATTACGATTATTGTCGAGTTAATGATGTCTTACTAACTTTACTTGAAGCAAGTGAGGTATGCTGTGAATTTGAATAAAATTCGTGCTCACACGCGGCAAGTCATTCTCCGAAGCGCCAGACGAGGCCGGGCTGATGTCGCACAAAGAAATAGCGGTAATTCACCAGCTTAGCGCTATCCACTCTTATCTCTTTCAGTTGTGCGAGCGACGAAGCTCTTAAATCTTACCGAGGCTCGAATACTACTCAAGAATACTTACAAGCCTTTAATTCGAGACAAATTATTGCATAATTTAGGAGCGCCTATTTAAATCCCTGGCTGTGCGCTTCGGCTGTGACAGTTGTCACGGTTTAGCTTTGTGTCGGATTCAATTAGGTACGTTTTTAGAAAAAGGATTCCGTGAGCACAAAAGGGTGAAGTGTTTAAGAGTGCAAACGTAAGGGTTTCTGCTATTAATATTCTGAAAGCGAAAGTTTAACTGTTTATCTTAGTAGAACACGGCTGAACAAATTCTGAGTACTTTGATAAAATTCAATAGTTTAGTCCTATCTTGTTAAAACCAGGGTTGCCTTCTAAAGTGTGGGTAGATATACATGTATTAAAGTTTAAGGTATTCCTTGTAATAGCCAACTACAACGTCTGAATATTTGAAACACAAACTATGTTCAAACTTCAATTATTTGCAATTTGCATCTAATCAAGCTCATAGTTTTCAACCACATTCTTGCATATATGATCTGAACTATTGGAAAATCGTATATTGAGAAATAGGAGTAAAATAGGAGTACTAGTGACCGCTGTATGTAGCCTGCAGACATTAAGGCCTCGGACACGATGTTAGCGGGAGCGGAGCGGTGGTTGGTGGCGGCGGCGCGGGCGGTAGCTCGTTCCAATGCATACATTTATATGGAACTGGCCTCGAAGTCAGCGGCACGGGGAGCGGGCGGCGAGCAGCGTATGAGCGGTGAGCGGCGAACGAGCGGTGCACGCGCGACTGCATTGACGTAGGAATTTACATATTCTTTTGCCTACAATAAATCAAACTTTAGGAAGGAATTAGTATCAAAAAGATGTTGTCGTCGCTGTTTAGACAACGTTTGCATACAAAGATACTAATTTCTCGTAACACAACACTACGCCGCTCTAGAGCCACGCCATAATTATGCTCGCTGACTTCGAGAGCACGTACAGCGCCGCCGCGGCTCTGCCCGCGCCACTCCCGCCGCGCTGCCGTGCCCCTCCCGCTGACTTCGTGTCCGAGGCCTTATAATGAATCAGGGCCATATTTATGCGGTTTCATATACGTGACAAGTTGACAATTTGTCGGTTTTTGAAAAAAATTGTCGACACCGATTGCGACAGGTAAATAGTTGACAAAATTGTCAGTGTCAATCGCGTATCATAAAGGTCTACAATTGTCAGTTTTAAAATGTCAGTATTCAAGAAAATTGTTAAGACTTTTTTGTCATGCAGGTAATCGACATAATTGTCGTTAATTACAACAAAAATGTCGCAACAGCATACATTTTTGTTAAAATGATATAGCAGTATGAGAGTAGCAATAAAAATGTTTGTCTTACATTATAATTTTGGCTAGCATTCTAGGATTTGTTCGGTATTAGTTAGTACTTGCAACAAGTAAAATGGACACGAAAATAATAATTTCTGCCCTTTTTTTTTTCGGATGGGAAATCATCAAATGACTTCTCCCGCTCTGGGCGGAGCAGGAGGGAGTGTCAGACTTTTACTGACTAAAACCCATCCATGTTCCTTCATCGCCCTTTGTGTTCCGGGGCCACGGTATCTCTTTCGAACAGTCCCGCAACCCCGGCAGGCATCGGTCCTTGCGGACCCCTTCCTTTTTGCTGACTCTCTTTGAGGCGCGCGTGGAACAGGAACGCGCCGTCGACACGGCCTGTCGTCATGAGACGGACGGACGGCGAGCTAGCCCATAGCCCACCGTCCGCAAATTTAGTGAACGTTTAACGCACAAAAAAAAAAATTACTATGAAATGTGGAGTCAACCACGTCAAAAGTAAAGTTTGCCCTTGTCCTAAATGCTCGACGACGCCGACGTATTGGTTGAACTAAATATTCTTCATTGCTGTTGCTACTATTGTCTGTCGATTTTAGCACTATTTCACTGGTAATAAGTAATTAGTTAGTGAGAAGTAGCTGCTGACATTGGGTGTGGTCTTCTGTCAGAAATCTTCGACAAGTCTACAAGTTTGTCAACTTGTAATTACAATTTTGTGTTTCATAAAACAAATATGTCAAGTTTTTCGCGACAAATTGTCACCTGTCGCCTGTCAAGGGAATTTTTTTATAAAACAGAAATATGTCAAAATGTCACGACAATTTGACATAATTGTAATTTTTCCACCATGACTTATTTGTCATAGGTAATGTTTATGAAACGAAAAATTGTCAAAATGTCGAATTGTCACCTGTCACCTGTCGCCTGTCATTGTCACGTATATGAAACAGGGCCAGTATGTATTTTTTAACATTATTGACCAAAAGTTTCTGAAACACTTTGTTTCAGTAAATTATGTTTGCCTGGTACAATTAGGACAGTTGATTTAAAACTGCATGTCTATCGATATAATTAATGAATCCCTCATACCCCTCTCTATTTTTCATCATGGTTGCGCTTTGAGGAATAAACATAATATTTTTAATTTGAATTTGTGAGCGCAACTTAAGGTTGCGCTTCGAGGAATAATTTAGTTGCGCTCAGAGGGTTGCGTTTAAAAATAGGTGCGCTCTGAGGAATACCTTATAGGTAAAGGCGTGCTAGTGCTGTCAGAATTAAGTAGATGGCGGGACGAACTCGACTCTTTTTGCAAAGATTGGCCAATAACAGCTGTAGATAGAAACAGGTGGAAGAAGAGTAGGGATGCCTTTGTCCTGCAGTGGGATACAAATGACTGAAAAAAAAATGCGGATAATTTTCAGTGTGACTTTGCTGGAGAAGACAGAATGTGTTCAAGATTAACTTAATGATCGAACTTCAGGATTGGGGCAGGACTGAATGTATCTTTCTGTTTTAATCTTATTAACGAAACAGTGCAAAATATAATTCCCAATCTGCTCTGACCCACTGCTGGGCAAAGACCTCCCCCATGGCTTTCCAATTTTATTTTACAATTTGCCTTCTCTGACCAATTCGTTGAGAATGAGTCCGGCATAGCTATTCATAAACGCTACGATTCGATTTCGATTCGGAAAGTGGTATGTCTATTTCGCTCGCTATCGTAATGCCAAAAAAGATACGACATACAACTTGTCGAATCGAAATCGAATCGGAGTGTTTGTGAATAGCTATGCTGATCGTTACACCAGCTGCAGCGTTTCTTGGGCCTGCATCGGTTACGACGGCTGTCTTTAGGCACCCACAGTGTGACTGTCTTCACCCATCAGCTGTCCGTCCGGCTTCATCCTAATAATGTGACCCGCACAGTCCCATTTTATTTATTACAAAAAAAGTTATCACTCTGATATAAAGTTGTACATTGTTTCGGTTTCACATTTAATTTCAGCGACAATTATTCGGGTACGTTACAAAGGCAGGTTTTGCGCGAGTAACCTGAGTTATAAAAAGGGTCCCGACTCGACCCAACTAATACCCTTGTCATGTCGAGATGAAATTAGTTCAACTCTTGCAGCTGCGCCGAAACCCCACTGTTTGTCCAAAATTTATGTAATCTATAAATAGTATAAAATAAAGTCGCTTTGCGCGCCTCTGTGTGTGCGTGTAGAGATTTCATACGGTTTTTACCATAATTTAGGGAATTTTTATTCATAACCTATTATAACGACACGCCTATAATCCTTGTGGGGTGAGTCAGAGGTGTACCTAATAGTAATAGTACACCGTACACCCACAATTCGCCAGTTACGTTTAAAGTCTCATGTAGTAGAGACGTGCCTATTGCCACAAATAGGGCACAAACCCAAACTCCGTGGCTGACCTAATAGCATGTTGCTCGACCTGGGAATCGAACCCAGGTCGTCATGCTCAGCAGTTGACTCCTATTAGAACAAAAATAGGCAGTATTTGTTCCTGAAGATTTATGTGTGTATATACATTATTTTAGATTTAGCATAACAATCTCAATATTTTTTTGCACATCAGTAGGTACCCTATGTTGTACCCACGCAGATAGTCATTGCCCCAAAATCCACAATGTTGCGTATCCTCTACATAATATGTTCACTTAATTAATTGATGGATATTAAGACGATAGGCCGAGGGTGGCGGGTGTATCGAGATTAACTGTTAGTAGTTTTGTTGTGTTCTTAATTTGGTTTTTAGTACGACGTAGCAAGAAATATTCATTACTTGGCATTGGGTCATTAGCGTTTTTGTTTAATTTGTAGAGGAACATACCTATAGACAGAAAAAAACCTACTGGAACAAGAAATATACGCATTCTACCTACTTAAAGAATATCTCACTTATAAGCACTTGTTATTAACGTTAATATCCAAATAGGTACAGAAAACAATTAATCAAAAGAACCATTTCTCGAAATCCACCAATGACATTAAATTATGCAAAAAAAACGACACAGAGAAGCCGTAAAAAAATTAAAAATAAACCAATTCCGCCGGGCAATCAGAAAAATATTAATGTCACGGTCCTTGTAAAATATTACTGGAACAGATGTTACAGGCAAACAAGAGGTATTCGTAACAAAGATTAACGCGACAGAGAACTTGTATAAAAAACGTACGAAATACCAAACGCGAAGCGGCAATAAACTTATTTTATGACAAATATACCACCATTTACAATAACGACTACGAGTACTTAAATGTACATAGATTGTGACGTAAACAGGCGTAGTTAAGTGTATATCGTTAATCAAGGGAACGTAAAACGGTCACGTACAACGTTTACTTGCGTTGAAAACCGCGATTCAATTGAAACTCGCGGTCTATGAACGATTTTAAATTGCTCTCGATTGTTCTAGAATTTTGATAGCGTAGGTACGAGAATCAAAGTTCTGAGTATGAATGTGGCTGGGTAAAAGAGTACAGGAAGACCAAAGAAACGATGGAAGGACTGTATAAAGAATGATATGGCAAGAAAGGAGGTGTCTGATGGGATGACGAGTAATAAAGAGGTATGGAAGAAGAAGACATGCTGCGCCGACCCCAAATGAATTGGCAAGAAAATGATGAGGTACAATCATGTGAAAGCACATACGTTCAATATTGTTGTTGTATTAGTAATGACATTAAGGTTTGACCACTTTCTAAAGATTTGGTTTTGGTTGATAGAAATTTTAGAATTAAATTTCATATTCTTTTCATAATTTTAATTAAATTCATATTCTACGTGTGAGATTCGGATTTTTGTCTGCTTTAATTATATTGAATAAGTTCAATGGAACTCAAACGGCGTTCTGCAGGGCACCTAGTAAGGCACGGTGAAAGCTGTGATCAAGCGGCATCCATGGACTTGATCGAGAAGTGTTGGTCGTCCGGCGACGAGATGGGCGGACGTCACTGTTGCCATTGGGAGTAAAATCTGGATAAAATTATGTTTATTTTGCATGTAAATTTTTACAAACACTTTTACACGTCATTTTTTAAAACTAGATGGGGCCGGTGTTTCGTACTTGACTACTCTGAGAAGAAACAGCCGAAACAAACTCAGAGGTCATAGTCTCTTTTGAAGTCCAGACATAATCTTGCTCAATTCACATGAGGACTATGCAGATTAGTGTCTGAGATGGTCTTTTGAAGAAGAACCACACAGATTTCAGTGGACCTGTCCAGTCAGTGCAAGCATTTGTCAGTTTTCGTGTAGCTCGACTTATAACTCAAGGAGCTCATCGAAACGACGAACAATTCCAAAGAAAGGACATTAAGGTAGGTCGCTTATAGTGCTTAAATTGCTAGACAGTTGTGGGAAAAAACAAACAAAAAAATAAAAATGTGACCCATGATGAAGCTGGACGTGAAGATTGGCACAAGCAAATAGAGGCCAGCCATTGGTGAGAGAGAGAGAGAGCGATACCCAGCAGTAGGTGAATTCGGGCTGTGGATGTGAACTTTATTAATATTTTTTCACTGAGTAAAAAACATGTCATATTCGGTGTCACTCGATACTGAAGCCCAATCATGATTAGTTCCGAGAAACAAAAGCGAAACGACAAACGTCACTAAATAACCAGATTGAAAATCGTCACCGACCGCAAATCGAACAAATTATTCGCAATCAAACAAGTTGCAAGAGCATAGCACTTGTGGATGTGTATGTACCGCTGTATTATTTTGCATTTAAAATCGTGCTCGGTTGACGTGACATGAATTTATTATAAAACTTGCTGACTGTGTTCCGTACTCTGCTTGGCTGAAAACGGGCTTTTCCACTTTTCATATTATGTTTTTAAAGATTACGAATATAGGAGTCACAAAAATTAAGTAGTGCTACACATGCTCCTCTTCGGCACCGGACTCCCGCCTGCCCGACCTAGAAATCGAAACCAGAACTTTATTTATACTCAGTAGTGGCGCTTGCAACCACTGGACCAACGTATCTAATGGCAATGATAAATAGGCCATATCAAGGCCAAACACCAATTTAGAAAAGTCTGGAGGAAACGGAAACGGGAACGGCTTTTATCTAGCTATGAGATAATTTATTGGCTGAAAGTAACATTAGGTCGATCCGTAGTAAACCATTCATGACTTTTACGGCCGCAACGGACAACGGAAAGTGTAAATAGATTTTATCGTATTAAATCTAGGTGAAAGGGAATCAAGGTTATCAGTTAAAAAAATCTTAATAGCTTTATCAGGAATGATTAAGTAACGACCGATTTACCGATTAACAGGAATAATTCGGTTTTGTAGAGATCCCGGATAATCTGATTTAATTAGGATTGTCAGGAGAACCAGGACAAGATTGGCACAAAACATGAAAGAATAAAAACAAAGTATTTGAAAAAGTCGATCCATTCATGGCACGAACGTAAAGGCTGATGTTGATGATACTCAATAGAAAAAAGAAAATATTTATTAAAAAAAATATACCTAATTGAAACCGACTTTATACTAGCTCCATTCATAACGTCCCTTAAAGAGAGACAGGGGAAGCTTTTACTCAGTTACCTACTTCCAATACATATAGGTACGTACGTAACTCGTAGAAGATTTATGTGTTACTTTGAGTAACGAACGACAACTATTTAGTTCTCCCAATAAATACGCCAACGAACGAGCTGAGATGTAAATTGCATCTTCCTAACGACGCTGATATATCGTCGTAGAGACATTCGAACTGAATTATAGATTCGCGGTCTGGCCTTATGTGTCTTCCAGAAATTTATTGAATGACTGAACGATTTTGGGGATTAATTTCTATGCTTATTTCAGTCTGAGAAGATTTAAGGAGCAAAAGAATAAAAGTAAGTTTTCTGGAAAACTTTCATAATATTTGTAATATTCACCCGAAGAGTTTTATATATAAGTAACAAGTTTCAGCTATCTAAGTACTATTTGGTTTGTAAGTATTTACCAGCCAGTAATACCATATAGAATCTATAATAAAAACTGCTGCTTGCTGGTATAATCTATATTATACCGCTGTGACATTTATTTTTAAACGATGTGGCATCATGCTGAGCCTTGTCACCATGAAGGACTTTTGGCCTCGTACAGAACGAATTGAAAAAAAAATGTCCTTTGAAGTTACTGATCATTTGTTTTGTCTAGCTCATCTCGCCATCTTCAACGTCATGGGACGTACCCTCTGCCATGACGCCTTCTGGTTGTGTCAAGGCTTCAGAAAGTGGCTATTTTGGCAAGGATCGAAAAAAACGGAAAGTCAAGTCAGGAGTTCAGGGAGTCTTTGCCCATCAGTGGAATGACGTGTGCGAGTACAACAAAGATTTCTTTCTTTTTATATCTTTATATTTTTTCAGAAAGAGGATCTTTTTGAGGAGCTCCTGGCTTAATAATAACAGCCGCTCGGGTCAATCTTTAGGTTAAGCCGTGCTTGCCTAGGTTGGTCTGTGGATGGGTGACCACACATAACATACCGGGTTTTCTCCGTGCCTCGGAAAGCACGTTAAGCTGTTGGTCCCGGCTGTCATTTGTAGATCTTTGACAGTCGTTACAGATAGTCAGTGGCCCAAAAAGTCTGACAACCAGTCTTACCAAGTGCTATCGTGTTACCCAGTACTAACTGGGTTAAGGAGGTCAGATAGGCAGTCGCTCCATGTAAATACTGGTATTCAGCTGCTTTCGGTTAGACTGGAAGCCGACCCCAACATAGTTGGGAAAAGGCTAGGCAGATGATGATATTTTTTCAGAAACTTAAGCATGGGAAAGCACAGTATCGCTTCAAATAACCGTGTCGCACAAACACAGAAGGATTAAAAACCTTCAGTAAAAATTCTGTAGGGAAATGGCAGCGTTCGCTTCAGTCGTTATTAATATCATCTGAGAAGTATGCCTCTCGGGGGAGACATTACAGTAACGGCTATATAAAAGACAAATGAGCCAAGAATACGATCGTGAAAAGCCTGTAATTTTTAAAATATATTTTCTTTAAGCCGCTTACTTCCATTTTTTAGCCATTATTATACTCTTTAACTGTAATATCTTTTGTTTAAAAACATAATAAAAACGTTTTACTCCATCTTATCTTAATCGCAGCGTCTACAGACGAGTCGCCCTATATCTTTGCTATTCAAAAACGGTTTTATTCAAAAAAGTGTGCTTATCTCCCGCCCCAAATGATTTGAAAGTATGATTGATGATACATAGGAATGAGATAGCTCCATGTACTTTGCTGATATTTAGAAGTATGATACTCAGGGGCAGTTTTTAAGAATAAATTAGATTTTAATACGTACTGCTATCAAAACTAACTAAGTTTTATTTTCTGTACAGCTATTTGATGTGGTTCTGAATAATGTTTATCCCGTCATTATTGTAGAGGCAAACCCGTCTTTGGTAGGATAAAAATCTTGTTATTGATTGTAATTTATCATAATGTTGTGGCTTTTATAAATTAAAGCTTTTACTAAGTAAGTGCTCTCTTAAGTAAAATAACCTAATTTTAATTTGAAAGAATTTAGAGCAGAGGATTTCTCAAAGTCTCTAAAAGTAATATTGAAATAAGTTATAAAACATCCTTTGAGTCACGTCACCTTAATAAACCTATTTTGATTATTCAAATAACGTGTCCGCAGTAACTAGTACGTACTAACCACTAGTAAAATATTTGAAAGGTAATTTCGAAATACATGCTTAGAGGGATAAAGGTCCCTAAAATTAAAGAAAAATACAATATATTTCAAATTGTATCTAGTAGGTACAATGAACCTAGGAATTTAAATCCCTAACCGAGTATATCGCAAGCCCCACTCAGATTCACATTTCTTTCATATTATAAATCTATTCGTGGACGACAAAGGTCGGGTATGAATAACTAGTCCCGAGATTTGGGATCTCTAACGTTGCTGCTCTACAAAGGAAAATATAAAGAAAATATCACCTAGTTACAAAAACTTCAAGTTGGCGAAAGTTGATATTTATATTGTTGTAGGCTTGTAGGTCACATCGCATGAAAAATCCATCTTGGATTTTTTATTTAATATTAAAACCAAAAGTTTTTCTTTATTCATAATTTACATAACATGATATCATGCTTTGTAATACCCGAAGACTAATGCAGAGGTATACACCACATTTCGTCAGTAATGTTGAAGTCCCATGTAATAGGGGCTAGCCTATTGTCAATCACCGGACTGGAATCCAGACTCCGTGGCTGCTATTGAGAAATTCCTGATGGAAAAAAAAAGTTACTCTTTTCCCGACTTGGAATCGAGCCAGGATCTCATGTCCGGTACTCGCCCTTGCGACCGCTAGACCAACGACTTTTTATTCGTTACTAATGTTTTCCACTTTCACGCCGTAGCTTATTTGAATTGTATGTACAGACAGCTGCATTAATTAAGTATCCGTCACGCATTAAGACACTCAATAAAAGGAGTAACGAATTAAAGCAGCCGTTCGTACACAGTTCCATCATATCAAAAATAACATAATTTGTAAAAATAAACAAGTTATGGCTCGCGGCTACACGTGGTCGAAAATTAACTTACAGGAACCTTTTTCGAGATAAAAAGTATCCTATATCCTAACCCAAATCAAGGTCTGACGTCTCTGCGCGAGGCGTGCGTGGCTGCGCGACACCTGTACGCCAGGCATCGCAGGCTCCGCATTCGCTCACCGAATGCGGCAGCCATCGAGGCGGAGCTTTATGAGGGGTACAGAGCGGCGAAGACCGCCCTCCGCGAGGCTGTCCTGCGGGCCAGGGACCTGGCCCGCGAGGAGTTGCTGGGGACTCTCGACAGAGATCCGTGGGGGCGCCCTTACAAGATGGTGCGTGATAAACTCCGCACCTGGGCCCCCCCACTGACGCAGAGTCTCCGGCCTGAGCTCGTGGAGGACGTGGTGAGCACTCTGTTCCCTACGCGGGGAGAACATCCCCCCCCGCCTATGGCTCCGCCACCTGCGGTGCTTGAAGCGGACCACCTGGACGACGACGACGACACTCCGGAAGTGACTGGGGTAGACCTGAGAGTGGCGGTACGCAGGCTCAGTGCCAAAAATACCGCCCCGGGACCCGACGGCTTGCCTGGCAAAGCCTGGGTCCTGGCCTCGGAGGCTCTCGGGCCCCGACTGGAGGGGCTCTTAAGCGCATGTTTGGAGAGAGGCCAGTTCCCGCTTCGTTGGAAGACGGGGAAGCTGGTCCTTATTCGGAAGCCGGGGCGCCCTGCGGACTCTCCGTCCGCATACCGGCCCATAGTGTTGCTCGACGAGGTGGGCAAGCTCTTTGAAAGAGTCATTGCAAACCGCCTCGCCGAGCACCTTGCGGGGACGGGGCCGGATCTTGCGGAACACCAGTTTGGTTTCCGCAAGGGGCGCTCTACGGTGGACGCCATCATGCGCGTGAGAGCCCTCACGACGGGGGATGCAGTGTCTCGGGGTGGGGTTGTCTTGGCGGTGTCTCTAGACATCGCCAATGCCTTCAACTCCATGCCCTGGAGCTGCATTAGGGAGGCACTCCGGTATCACCGGGTGCCGACCTACCTTCGTCGTGTGGTCGGGGACTACCTGACGGATAGAGCCGTCATCTACTCCGGTCGCAGCGGAGAATGGAACCGGCGAGAGATGTCGTGCGGTGTTCCGCAGGGATCGGTCCTAGGGCCGTCCTTGTGGAACATCGGGTACGACTGGGTGCTGCGCGCCGACCTCCCTAGCGGCGTCAGCGTGGTCTGCTATGCAGACGACACGCTGGTGCTGGCACAAGGGGGGTCGCACGAGGCGGCGGCCGAAATAATGACACGCGGGGTTGCGATAGTCGTGGAGAGGATCCGGCAACTGGGTCTCGAGGTGGCATTGCACAAGTCCGAGGCCATGTGCTTTCATGGGCCTCGGAATGCGCCACCTCCGGGATCCTCACTGACGGTAGGAGGGGTATCCGTCGGCGTCGAGTCAACGCTGAAGTACCTGGGACTCGTCCTCGACAGCCGATGGAACTTCGTGGAGCATTTCCGACGTTTGGCCCCCAAACTGGAACGGACCGGGGCTGCCTTCAGGCGGCTCCTGCCCAACCTTGGGGGGCCAAACGCCTCCTGCCGGAGGCTCTACGCGGGAGTCGTGCGGTCCATGGCCCTTTACGGGGCCCCGGTGTGGGCGCGTTCCTTGAGGCTGCGTGCAGCCCACTACCTGAACGCGCCCCAAAAGGTGGTAGCCGTAAGGCTGGCCCGTGGGTACCGCACGATCTCCCGTGAGGCGGCGTGCCTCCTTGCCGGATTGCCGCCATGGGATCTGGAGGCGATAGTCCTCGCGCGCCTACATGAATGGCGCGCGGAGGTGCTACGCCGGGGGGAAATTCCGCTGCCGCGACAAATTGTCGCGCAGCGGACAGACTTCCGGCGTGATCTTATGGCGACATGGAGAGAGCGACTGTCGCAACCCCGTGCAGGGCACGCCACAATAGTGGCGGTAAGTCCCCTCTTTGAGGAGTGGCTTGAGAGACGCCACGGCGTCCTCACCTTCCGCCTGACGCAGGTCCTCACCGGACACGGTGTTTTCGGGAGGTTCCTGCACCGAATCGGGCGGGAGGAAACGCCCGGGTGTTTCCACTGCGAGGATCGACCGGAGGACACGGTGGAGCACACGGTGGAGGTGTGCCCCGCGTGGGCCGAGCACCGCCGTGTCCTCGAAGCGGCGATTGGCGGCGGCGACCTCTCGCGTCCGGCCCTGGTGCAAGCCATGGTCCGGAGCGAGACGGAATGGGACGCCGTCACCTCCTTCTGCGAAGCAGTAATGCTAGAGAAGGAGGTGGCGGAACGTGAGAGGGAGAGAACCTCACAGCGTCCCGGCCGCCGCGGGAGACGCCCCGGGCGTCGGGGGCCACCACGTGGCCCCCGGCCACCGTAGGCGCGGGCCTGTGGACGGTGGGCTATGGGCTAGCTCGCCGTCCGTCCGTCTCATGACGACAGGCCGTGTCGACGGCGCGTTCGTGTTCCACGCGCGCCTATAAGAGAGTCAGCAAAAAGGAAGGGGTCCGAAAGGACCGATGCCTGCCGGGGTTGCGGGACTATTCGAAAGAGATACCGTGGCCCCGGAACACAAAGGGCGATGAAGGAACATGGATGGGTTTTAGTCAGTAAAAGTCTGACACTCCCTCCTGCTCCGCCCAGAGCGGGAGAAGTCATTTGATGATTTCCCATCCGAAAAAAAAAAAAAAAAAGGTCTACCTTTGTACCATCTCTTCAGCCGTCTAAACGTGAAAAAGTAACAGACAGACAGAATGGATAGTGTTTGAAATAAATTAGGCACTATTTCTCCTTTGTAGATTTTAGTGTCAGCGTACTGTACGTGATTTTTATTTGTTTGAATCAGTTGATTCAAACAAATAAAAATCACGTAAAAAGGGGTCTCGTTCTACCCTCCAACTGAGTTGGCTATGACTAATTGGAGGGTAGTAACTGAACAAATATATGGGGTGGAGCAACAATGGTAGTTATGGTACGGTACCTATCTAAGTACTAAGTTCATAGAAGTATGTTCAGCACTCCGTTTCGGCTGCAACGCAACGCAACGCAACGCGAGGTTTTGAGAAAAGTATTTTTTTTTCTAATTTAATTTAGTTAAAGTATTTGGTCTATTAGTGGCAATCAGGACTGCTGAACATGAGGTCCTGGGTTCTATTCCCGGATCAGGAAAAGTGTTATTAAGTTTTTCCATCAGCAATTTCTCAGTATCAGCCTTCGAGTCTGGATTTGTGCCCGGTTTATGACAATAGGCTCACCCCATACTACATGGGACTTAAACATAACCGGCGAAATGTGGGTATACTATTAGGTACTCCTCTGCCTGACCCTTAAGAGGTTTACAGGCATGGTGATTGTTATGAAAAGTAGTTTTTGCCCTGTAGTATTTTAATCAAATCAAAGATCAAAACTTTCAACCGCCAAACTTACAGAATGTTTACTTATGTAAGTACATACATATGTAGGAAGGTACTTACGTTGCCCTGGGACGGCTGTACGCAAGTGTCTCGCTGCCGCTGTACAGAACCCGTCGGGACCAACGTTTTTTAATGGAAACTTTTGGCACAACGAGGCCATCCCAGAGCACTATCTCTGTTAAATTGGAATATATTTTTCTTGGCGGACTTTACAGTGGCGTGCAAATAGAAAGAACATCCACCAACTTTCTGAGATTTGGGACATTCACCCCACAGCTATTTGTACAGTGTCACAGAATCAGAAAAATGGTACAATCTTGCATTTTTCATGCACGTAATACACGCTGAACGGCTTTGTGTCATCGAATCCGCACACACTCATGTGTAAATGCTCATCTCAGCACTTTTATGCACGTGGTGAGGTTATTTATTCTTTACCTTTTGTGACGTCATCACAAATTTTACGTTCGATGAAGCGCAACTTTATTTGCATCCCCTGTAATGTAATTTAGTAATGCCGAAAATAGGAACATTTTGTAATACAGTCTTCTTGAATTTTATAAAATAGCGAACGACTTTTTTAATTAAAAGTTTTGGAAGCGAAAATAAATAAACAGGGGCTCGAGAAATCAACGGCTTCGTCGTATACAAACGAATCCATTTTTAACCGACTTCAAAAAAGGAGGAGGTTATGTTGTATTTGTTTTTATACTGATTACTTTAGTGTCTAACAGTGTTGGACTAGGATGAATTGGGCTTATTATTTATATCGGTATTATATGTACACACATAAAACATTTTTTAGTTTGTTCTTAAGTTATGTTACTGTACGTTATTTTAATTTACAAGTGTATATAATATTGCTAAGATTTGTCACACATAAAATATATAAACAATTAAAATTACCAAATTACTAATTTACCTATTTTAATATTTAAATACCTTGTTATTTAAATATTAAAATAGGTAATTTGCAGATCAAGCTAAAAAGGGTGTAAATAGACCCTTAACGAAGCCGAAAGGCACTTGTTCTCCCCGTCATTGCGATATTTTTTTGTTCTGGACCAATACCTGGGGACGTAGTAGTTACGGAGATATTGGAGGTCAAAGTTCCTACTTTTTCGCAAGTTTTCGTTTACTATAATTATTGAATGCGTCCATAAGCACAATGTTTTGAGTGCGTTACATTGAGTTTTACCGTAATACGTACGTGATTTTTCACCCAAAAAAAAAAATGTTGTTTCCTATCTAATAATTTTTGCATAGAGTTACTTATTTTGATGTACAGAATGCTTGGTTGACGACTTCGTGAAGAGACTGTATGTTTTAAGCTATTTTTTATTATGGCAATTGTACTAAAACTATACCATTTATATAACTATCAGCTAACTACCAACCTGCTTAAAGTCTTTTACACCTGTAAGTGCATGATGTGTGTTGTTTCCATACAAGTTCTCACCTAAAACCATTTGTGTTGTTCAGATTTGACTCCTGAAAATTCAAAGGGGTTTGGTTTATGGATGAAATTCTCGGTAAATGGAAATAGTGTCATAACGCTGGATTTAACACCGTTAATGCAATGCGTGTGCAGGTTTGTTCCGTTTAGTTTGCGGGAAATACTAGACGTGGTTTAGTTTTATACTGTTAGCCTGCGTCATTGCACTGCTGGGCAAAGGTCTCTCCGAATGACTTCTAGTTCTTCCGAGCCAGGACCAAATATGAACCACAGGTCGTTGGTTCTATCCAGCTCGTCCAGCCATCTTCTACGAGGTCAGCGCCAACGCCTTCTGGCTGTGTCAAGGATTTCCTTGATAATGCAACAGTACCAGTTATTAGGCTATTAAGGAAGAAATAAATGCTTTAAGTTGGAAGTTTTACACAAAGACAAAAACACAAAAAAGCCACGTTTCCAGTTCCGAAAGCATTTAGTTTAGAGCCAAAATTAACTACATTTTATGCCATCAACCTTAAAATCAGCACGCCATCCAAACATTTCAGACCGCCATTACAAATCACGTGATCTACATAAAAGCATGGAAGAATCCATTTAACGAGCGGAGTAACATTAACTTCTAATTTAGTTCTCATCGCGGGTCGAACAAAAGGTATTACACCTTGTTTTTGTGTAAATATCAATTTAGATTACACGCAGAACAAGCGGGAATGCTCGCAATGGCCGGTGGCTACCAACAGCGGGTATTAAGAAGAAATATGTAGTACGTGACTACGTGAACTGAAACACAAATGTAAGTGAAAGTTACTGTTGAAGCTTGCACAAGTGGTGTTTGGCTTCCTGAATGTACAGTTGCCGACTGAAAATGTTTATCCTTGTCATTTCTGCAAGTGTTTGCACTGATGTAAATTTATGCGTTTAAAATTGACAAGGTTTAGAGCGCTACTTAATACAAACAGGATCCGTTAAAATATGAACATTCTTTTTTTTTTTAATTATTCTGTGCTATCCCACTCCTGGGCAAAGGCCTCTCCCCATTCCTTTACTTTTCTCGGTGTTGCGCCTCTTCTCGCCAATTAACGAGAAAGCCATCCAAGGCGTCCCGCCATCTTCTCGGTCTGCCGCAACCCCGTCTAGCTGTCCCAGGGCTCCAGTTTTGTGATATGCGGGCCCACAGCTTCGCCGGCATCCGGCAGACATGGCCTGCCCAGTCCCATTTTAGTTTAGCGGCTTTTTGAGCTACGTCAGCAATTTGAGTTCTGGAGCGCAGTGTGGTGTTCCTTATTCGGTCGGTAAGTTTAACGTTAAGTAAGCTGCGCTCCATTGCCCGTTGGCAAACCTTGAGTTTGGACTTCTCGATGTTAGTCAAAGACCAAGTCATAGTTAAAGACCAATTAAAATATTCTAAGTTTAATTGTGGTATATAGTGTGGTATTTTATTGTGGTTATAAGAAAAGTTTAAAATGAAAATCGAAGTAAAGGTGAACATATTTAATCCGCAACTGAGTATGAGTAGGTGTAGGTTTTGATCCGGGGTTTTATTTCCAAGTAATATTATAGTCGGTATTTCCGAGAATAAGGCATTAGACGTTGCAAGATTCTGATTTGAAAGGAAACTTTTGTTCGCTAAAAAAAAGATTACCTTTCTACTTCTATTTCTACGAAAGGTTATCCGTTCTGAAACCTTAAGTAGGTAAACATATTTTTCATAAGATATGATAAGCTCAACGGCAAATACAGGTGCGTATGAATCGCAACACAGATATTGATCTACATTTTTAACGCCAGGACACATCGACACACAACACAAACTAAGCCTTACATACACCTAGGCTGAATATAGATTTCCTGACAATAGAGACGCACTATATAACCACATTCAATAAATCAATCAGTATGAGGACTACATCCCCTCCCTCAGCTCCCACTTCGGCTTGTTTGATTAGCATACAACAGCAAGGCTGGTAATCTTGCGAGTAGGCTTAAACAGCTACTACGCTTTTAATGGACCATACGGACCGCTCAGATACTTGTTTTAATCAGGCTTCTTAAATACATGACTTGTAATGCAATTAAACGAGAGCTTATTTTGTTTTAACACAATTGTGTTTAATTTTCATTAAAAATACGAGCGTGGATAGTGAATGGGAGTCGTTCTGTTTTTGTGTACGTATTTTGTTTAGCTATATACTGTACTTATTTTATTAAGAGGAGCTCGTGGCTAAATAATCACAGCTGCACGATCGATCGGATCGATCTTCAAGGTTAAGCATCGCTTGCCTAAGTCGGTCTGTGGATGGGTGACCTAGATGGTCACTAAGTAGTTTCCCCCGTTAAGTCGTTGGTCCCGGCTGTCATTTGTTGACTTTTGACAGTCGTTACAGGTAGTCGATGCCCGAAAATCTGAAAACCAGTCTTACCAAGAGGTATCGTATTACGCAGTACTGTCTGGGTTGTGGAGTTCAGATAGGTAGTCGCTCCATGTAAAATATTGATATTCAGCTGCATTGGTTAGACTGGAAGTCGACTCCAACAAAGTTGGTAAAAGGCTAGGCAGATGATGGGTACTTATTTCATTCATGAATTGTAGATAATTGAATACCTACCTTCTTGTATGATTGTAAGTGAAGCACATACAAGCTGTGTATAAAATTATTGTTAAAAGGAGCTGTGTCGATATGAACTTAATGAAAATGAATAAAAAGTCATCTTCTTTGTGCTTACACAATGTTGCAGTTAAGTATTGGGCACTACTCTTACGGTGATTAAGTAGGTCAATATTATCTTCAGTTGTCATTAATGTCAATATTTAAATTTTCTTCTAAAGTGTAAAGATAAATAAGAGTAAAATAAGACGTTACATCGTTGCGCAGTATTTTAGTTTAAAATTAGTTTTTATTCAATATTTAACTTACGTAAATTAGAACTTATGAAAATTTGATTTGACACAACATTGAAATCCACTTTGAGTCTGAAATTGGTTTTAAATTATAAAATTCATCTATTAAGTTGCCTAGAATAAAAGCGTTCACCTTATTTTTAAAAGGCCGCAAAAAAATATCCCGAGCGTTGACAACCTCTGCTTACAGCGTAGCGGACAAAAATGGCCGACGCAATTTTTCAATAAATTCAGTTAAAGATTAAAATCATTTTTACTCAGGTCACCTTTGTTACAAAGGCATTTTTGTGGGGGCATATACTCGGCACCTATATTTATTTTACAAGCGGCGATTACTTTTTAACTCCACACAATTTAAATTTTCATGTAATTTTCAGTTTTCAGCAACTACAATGGGTATTTTAGTGACAAAATATTTTATTTTTGAAAATAAATGCAGACACTAACGCTATGTTAATTTCAGGCGGGTCAGTTTGTGGTCGCTTTATGTAAAGGCAGACGTTTTTGGCAACGCCAAGACCATTTAGTACTGTAATTACTAACGTTTTTATGAAATTAGAGCGAAGGATGCATCATCACTCACTATTGGTACAATATCATCCCAACTATTTACCTGGTGTTGTTGATTGACTATTGGGTGTACTGTAGGTTGGAAACGGTAAACGGGACAGTAAGGGGACCTACCTTAACCGTTGCAGCTACACGAAATTGGTCTTAGGAGACTATCCATAATTTTTCGTGAAATTTTGATCCCCATTTACAGATTTTCGAAAAAAATTACAAGAAAGAAAAAAATGGCCATTTAATACAAAACAATTTTTTAAATGTTTATTGATCCTGTTTCTAATACTGATCAAAAACTTCTACCGGACCAACCCAGGTTGGAGTACTAAAAAGTCAGAAAATGCAAAAAACTTTTCCCATACATTTCTTCGTCTGTAGGTTTCCACTGAACTTAAATCATAAACTATAGCCAGTAATGTATGTACTATGGCCAGTTATCTTCCCTCCTCGTCTTCTTTGGCAGCCAATTTAGATCATATTAAATTAAACGTCACTGAGATCTAGATATTAATTTCAATTTCGCGTTAATAACTTGTCAGTTACTGCAAATGAGTTAGGTACAGACGTATTTTGTGTAATGATATACCTACTGGAGTGGGTATAATGGGTGTCAAAAGACCCATAACGAAGCCGAAAGGCACTTGTTCTCCCCGTCATTGCAATCATTTTTTTTGTTCTAGACCGTACCTGGGAACCTTCTAGTTACGGAGATATTTGGGGGTCAAAGTTCCAAGTTTCACACAAGTTTTTTTTTTTAATGTTAGGTTTTTACTTTAAACACCTCCACGTCCCCCGTACTATTCAATCCATCTATCAGCAAAATGTTTTGAGCGCGTTACATTGAGTCCTACCGTAAAACGTGATTTTTCCCAGCAATATTTTTTGCGTAAAGTTACTTAGATTGATGTACAGAAAGCTTCGTGAAGGGTCGGTTTACATCCTGTATAGGTGATTATTACAGAACACCACTTATCCGCGCATTCAGGCATTGAATCGGATCTCACGTCAGAAAATGCAAATGTATGATGCAAATGTATGTGTACGATGTTCGTCGATGCCTTACACACGTATACCGCCCGACCGCGCGGACCAGCGAGCGGCGTTTAACACCTCTCCGCGCGGCATACTGCCCAAACACGTGTTCGACTTATATTGAGAGAAAGGCTACCACTTTATGATGTGGCTTGAGTACGTACAAGACAAGAGACAAGCGCGTTATTCTTACATCACCTGTGCTCTGAATATGACAATGACAAAAACCTCGCACAAACACTGATTCCGTATGGTGATTCAGAGCCCTCTTTTGTCTGAATCCCAACCGAGTGATAATTATGTTTGAATTCGCCACCTTGCGATTTATTTTGCTCAATACTAATGCAATGGCGTTGTATGTATCCTTGTAAAATGAAATACTCGGACATAAGATTTCAAATAATTCGTAATACCAAGGTACAGTAGGTAGGTAAGACAAATACGAAGGTACTAAAGAACTTTTTACACGAAATTTATTTTTCTTTTCGACTCAATTTCAATAACCTGTTAATGAGCTTTAATGAAAGCGAGCAAAGCTAATTAAAAAGAATCCCCAAAAAGAATGCTTCATTATATTTTATTATAATAATTTTTGGTCGATTTATTTCTTTAGACTTTGTTGAAACTGTATTAGAACCATATTTCAATAACTTATGTATGTTACAGTGAGTGTTCTTCTATTAAGTTTTAAGTCGCTGAATAAAAATTTTAACTGGACCGATCAGCATAATCATAATAGGATAATAATATATGGATTAGGTTAACATTCTTACAATGGTAACAGACGCAGTTATTAATATGAATTGTCGCTTTGTGACAATTTAACAAATTGTAACGTGAGTCATATTATTATTCTATTATGATCCAGCTAAAGCGGCAATTTTAGGCCCCCAGCACACATGCAGATATTTTGTAAGTGGTACAACATTCGATTTAACATGAGCAATCAGCGCTAGTACCAATATTTTGACTGACTTATATTTTCATTACGGCTTTACCATAATTTTATTCGTGCTAACACGACAGAACAGAACAATTGATTGATGATTATGATATCTCGCCGAGTACGAAGTGTCTTTTCGTCTTCGAGGGTACTGGTGAACCGGGGTTGCGGGACTGTTCGAAAGAGATACCGTGGCCCCGGAACACAAAGGGCGTTGAAGGAACATGGGTTTTAGTAAGTAAAAGTCTGACACTCCCTCCTGGTCTGCAAAGAGTGGGAGAAGTCATTTGATGATTTCCCATCCGAAAAAAAAAACAAAAGGGTACTGGTGAAAAATATAACATTTATATTGTTGTAACATTTATTTCTAACTCTGTACGAAGTGTGTTTAGAGGGCTACTTAATATTAGCTATATTAAGTAGCCCTCTATACACACTTCTCACACGGTATCCATGGAGACATAGATCTAATCCTCTGCCCACGCATAAGATGATAACCCGCTTAACCTAGATTCCTCGGTCAAATAGGATGGCGAGCACAGCATTTTGTTTGTCTGTAGTTCAGAAAACAATATCTTTGATGTGGGTACCACAATCGATTGTTAATCGACGGTAAAAACTATTGACTTTGGCTAGCTAGTAAGTAATATCTCGCTTATTGGGTGGAGCTTATTACCAACAATGGTCTGCGATCGAATGCGTGGGAGTCGCCTAAATATTGTATCAGTGATATTATCTTCTCTAATATTAGACTTTGACCTGCCCCAAGTCTTTCGCTAGTCTAAAATAAACAAAGTTTTTCGTTATCTGTGTTACACAGATTCTGAAAATAAGTTAGGAAATTCCTATTACCATTTTAAGTCATATAAAATATTAAAAGAGATTTTTGTTTGTAACTGTGTCGTAAATATTTAAAAAAGAGCCGAAATTAAATATTCGACAGGATGTCCGCTGTTCATGGTTGTATTTCAAACTCAAATTCAAAGTATTTATTTCAATTAAACTATAAAAGGCACATTTGAATGTCAGAAAACAAAGGCGAAGCTACAGTCAGACACACAGATAAGGCATTATAACTTGTAAAAGTACTGTAGTTCATTCCAAATCTCAATGGAGAAGAATGGGTAAGAAACTCTATGGACACTATTTTCAATCAGGATAAAAATCCTTACTTACCTTACTACTTACTTGACTTATCTTAACAATTTTAGAAAACTTTCACCACAACAAAAGTCGATAACTATTAAACAAATCACGCTAACACAAGCTGTCTTAACAGTGTAGGTACATAGTTGCATGTCCTAATTAATGAAAGGAAACCTCGAAGAGTAAACAGCGTGTCTCGATCACAGGGCGGACGTTGGGCAAACAATGGTTTAGCCAGCAAAGCTGTGGCGTCAGAAACGCCTCATCAGGTACACGCCACTGCGACGGTGAAAGCACAGCGCTACATCCAATCATTGTGAGGCCTGGGGCTGACTGTCACACCGTTACTTATTTCGTCTTATACTCAAATTGGGTACAGGTGAAATGTGGGTGTACGGTCGAACAAGCTATTTGGTTTACAATTTAACCAACAAATTACATAATAAAATGTAAACCAAATAGTTTGTTCGACCGTACTATAGGGTACACCTCTGCCTTACCCTTGGAGGATTACAGGTGCACATAATGATTCCTGGATAGAAAGCGTTAGTGAGTTATATTTACCTATGGATAATGTTAATTTTCAAACTATAGCACATAACATCACGCCTGTAATCGCTAAAAGGTTGGGCAGAGGTGTACCTAACAGTACAGTCCGATGTAATAGGGGGCGAGCTTATTGCCATCAACCGGGCACAAATCCAGACTCTGTGCCGTCTACTGAGAAATTCCTGATGGAAAAATCCCATAACACCATGCCCGACCCGGGAATCGAACCCAGGACCTCATGCTCAGCAGTCACACTTGTGACCCCTCGACCGACGAGGCAGTCTAATTATAAGTTTAATAAAATCGACTATTCACACACGACTTTTTGGTATAATATATGTACAATCTGTACTACCTACACACAGTCAATCAGTCTAGTAACAAATTACCATTCTACTGATGCATGTTGATGTCCACATAACAGTATTTATTTATACTTCTTGTACGTACAAGAGTGGTAAATTTGTGGACTTAATCCCACAAGACATTATCTACAAGCCAATATTTGGGTCAAATAGGACATTATTGTGATATGCTACAAAAAATAATAATAAGAAAAATACCATTTTGCTAACATAAATTGGTATCCATAAACAGGTACATACTAATACATTCATACCAGTAGCAACTTTCTAAGAAATATTATAACACCCAAGAAATATTACAGACTACTGGAATTGGTTTATAATCCTTTAATTCAAAAACTGATTCTGATATTTCTATTGAAACTTCTATTTTCTTGCGAAAGGATTTAATTTTGTTAGTTTGAAGAAAAACATTGCTCGTCGGTTGAGTTTAAAAAATATTAATTTCATTTTTGTGCCTTTTTTTGTATTTACCTTAGTCTACAGATTCTAAATTAAAATATAAATTCCAATAAAATATTACTTGGTAATAGAAAAAACTTTTAATATAAACAAATAGTTTGACTATTTTGTATATATTAAAAGTTGTTTTGCTTATATAAAAAGCTTGTAAAAACAATTTCATTCTGAATTAGGGCTTTAGAACTAATTACAAATGCTTACAACAGGAAAAGGACAAATAAATTTTAGATAATTCCAAATTGTAACTAAATTAAATAATAATGGAGCAAGCAACTGTTTGTAAAGGAAGAATAAATAATTCTGATGTCTTCCGAGAGGGATGTTTTAACAATCTATGTTTATTTAGTAATGCCGAGAGAAATGTTCGAAGAAAACCTAAACACACTGTATTAGGGAACTGATTTTCGGAAACTGAAAAGTTACGAAATAAAGGGATGTAACAGTTCTCGTATTATCCGACTGAATGTCACAAGATTACCTTAAAAGAAAATATACCTGTCAAGTGCAAGTTGGGCTCGCGTTCAGACGGTTCCGTATAAACTTGTAGGTATTTTGTTATTAAACTTCATATTTACGTTTTTCAGATTTTTCCTTTACATGTGCTGTAAAACTCTGCTTTTCTGCAAATTTTATGATTATAGGTAAACGGGAAGTTCCCTATAGGTTTTGATCACCTTGTGAAATCGCAAAATATGCGACATATACTGTCGTATCTTTTGATCGCGTTGACTTACAAGTTAGATTTTTTTCCGTGCTCCATTTGATATTAATTTGATATAAATTTAGCTTGATACCTTTACGCGTTCCTGAGAAAAAGAGTCGTCGTCAGATGGCCAACAAAGTGATACGTTCCAATTTGCCCTAAAAACATGGGAACATAAGTAATTTCATAATTATTGAAAGAATATTATTATGTACACGTTCGTTGATTTTTCATGTTAAATAAAAAATGTTCTAGCGCTAGGAACCAAGTGTGATAAAAAATTACTCACTCAGTATTTTACGATATTGGACGGAGTAGCAAATATTCATGTTAAGTTGATTTAGGCCTTTTTGCTTATTACGTAAAACAATAATAATAAAAGTTCATGTCACGACGTAAAATATTGACGATCTAATTTACGGCCCAATTGAGAACGTTCTTGACGACGACGTGTTTGTCCATGGTTTTTGGGACTTAACAGTTCTGATGATCAAGTTTCGTAAATTAATTTTATTAAGTACCCTCGGTGTACATTGTAGGTAGGCGATTGTAATGCGGCATTTTGAAGTAATTGTATTTTGTTTGCTACGCGGGTTCGATACGATCACGTAGTCGCTACGCGGGCTACGCTTTCGTAGCAGGCAAACGATACGCTACGCGTTTTGTTTTGTTCGTGGAACGTTTTTAAGCGTTCCTACTTACCTTATTTATTTAAGTATATTTTGTCTGTAGCTTTTTAATTGGAACTCTAAAAGTCATTAAACGTTTATAGGGCTGGCTTACTGCACCAAGTCACTAACAACAAAAAAACCTTATTCAACAACAAAATCTTCCTTGGGTACATCCAACGGTGTAACAAAATCCTGACGTCAGCACTATGTAGGCTAGTCATCACAGGGTTTGACTCAAGTCATTTGCATCACAACACCACATCAAGGCTGCATTCATAAATCAAGTGACGCAGACGTTCACTTGTTTACAGTCGAACACCCCCAACTTCTACAGAACTTGACAGTGGACAGGCATCATTGTAATTACAGGGACAGAATTATATTGTAAGGAAGTTTTTAATTATAACATACCCAAAACTACTAATCGGGGTCAAAGTATTCTAACCCTACTTTCTAGAATCGTAGCCCTAAATAAGTTAGGAAGTTTTGGGTATTTCATAATTAAAAACGTCCGTTCGTATATTCCTATTTTTAGGGTTCCGTACCTCAAAAGGAAAAAACGGAACCCTTATAAGTAACTTTCTTTTTCGTCTGTCCGTCTGTCTGTCCGTCTGTCACCACCGATTTTCTCAGGAACGGGTGGACCTAGCAAGTTGAAATTTATACCATATACTGAAATTTATAGTCCCTATTAGGTATATAAAATCAAGGTCCTGAGTCAACACAATAAAAGATATGGGCAAATTTAGATTTTCGCGAAAACTTTTAGATAAGTACCATAATTTACCTTAATTTTCAACTTTTATTATTTTTCAGTCTTTTCCCTTTACTTGTGCTGTAAGACCTTGCTTTTAACCAAAATTGTCAATTCTAGGTCAACCGGAAGTACCCTATAGGTTTTGGGTCGAAAACCATGTGGTAGTTCCCGTTGATCTAGAATCATGAAATTTGGCAAAAAGCAAGGTCTTACATCACATGTAAAGGAAAAAGTCTGAAAACCGTAAGTATGTAGTTTAATAACAAAAAAAGGTGATTTTACCATTACAAACTTATTATTTGCGGTTGGAGCAATAGCCGTTTCTAGGGATCGAACAGCAAAGTTAAGTTTGTCCTTTAAAATGTATGGAACTAAGTAAATGTATGTATGGAACCCTCGGTGTGCGAGTCCAACTCGCTCTTGGCCGGTTTTTTCTGTAGAAGTGTTTATGATGTGGAACTTTTAGAAAACCCTCACATTTCGGATAGGAAATGTTTACCCACGTATCAATTCGTTCTTATTCGACTCGACCATAACATGTACGATTTAGGAGCCACAGTGGAGGTAATACGTTACAGCCTTAAGTGAGTCTGAGTAAAATTCGAAGGTCGATCACATAAGGGTGTATAATGTATATTTATAAGAGGATCTTACCGACCGTAACCTGTGGACCGGTGTGACTAATTTTGGGTAAGTGCCCACGTAGGCACGACTTACGACGTACGGGTACCCGTAAGAGGCTTAAGTGAAAATCATAGTACAATTTCAACCTAGTTTTGTACATAAAATTCTGAGGTTATCTCTCAAAAAGCAACACTGTACCACTACATAATTTTAAACTTTTCCCACAAAAAGTCCTACCTAAAATTTCTCGTTGCCGGGTTGGAGTTGAATTTGTGTCTATTAGTATATTTTTCTTCTACCATGAGGTTGTTCGCCCTTCGGCAAAATTCTGCTAATTAAGCCTTTGTTTCTTCGGTACTTTTTATTTCCTCTTTTTGATAATTAAGCAACAATGCGCGTCATGACAATTCCCGGGCGGGCGGAAAAACAATTTGCTTTTACATTAAATATACCGGACCTCCTCAGAGAAAAATATAGCTGTGTTATTATTTTGTGTTGGTAAAATGGGAGTAAGGCGAAGAGATATGTTTCGTTATGTAACACCATCATTATTACTAGGGTACTGTAGATAGTACAGGAGCTCCGTTAGCCTTAATTAAGACGACATTATCAATATTTCTGTACAAAACACTATAAATCACAGAATTAAACGATTTCGCTTTCAAACATTCCGACCATTTATTTGCCATATTCAAACGTGCAATCTGTCAGGAATTCCTTTGTGGTAATATTTAACATTATTTTCGTGCGGTATATTGATGAATTATTGCTTTTCCCGAAAAAAGTTCGTAAACGTTTTTCAATAAAAAATATTTTAATAGCCCTTTGAAAATGTCAATAATGGCTTCCGAGTATAACAATAGGGTTCCGTCCACCGACAGACAGCATTGTCATCGGCTCTCAATAGGTGCCTTGCCAGTGGAAAATGGCTCCTCGAATCATTTGCCTTTATGCATTGAAGAGAGTGACAAGTCTCATTTTAAATATACGAAGTAATTGAAATCTCATCTGCGGATGTTTGAGCAATTACAAGTGAACTGACTCGGGATTAAAATATAACAATGGTGTGCTCTCGTTATTGCTTATTGTCTTGTCCGCTTCTGCTCTACAATTGACAACAACGGTATCAGCTTAAGTGTCTCTACTGTCAATGAGATTCGCCCAAATTCATCATCTACCTAGCCTGTTCTACTATGTTGGGTTTGTGTAGTAAGCCAGTCTACCCGGATGCAGCTGAATACCAGTATTTTACACGGAACAATTGCATATTTGATCTCTTCAACCCTGTAAATGGGATACGATAACCCTTGGTAAAACTAGTTGCTATACTTTCAGGCTTTAGACTACATATAATGATTGTCAAAGATTTACAAACATCAAGGTTCAATGGTTAAAAGTGGTTTCCTACACAAAGAGGGTTCCTGAAAAAAAAAAACAGACTTGAAACCCATATTCTATTTTCAAATTCACTGTAGGTCTAAAGTGCGAGTCGGGCCCGGGCACGAAGGGTTCTGTACCATTATAAACACATTTGTTCTACGGGAGCCCCACTTAAATATTTATTTTATTCTGTTTTTAGTATTTGTTGTTATAGCGGCAACAGAAATACATCATCTGTGAAAATTTCAACTGTCTAGCTATCACGGTTCATGAGATACAGCCTAGTGACAGACAGACGGACAGTGGAGTCTTAGTAATAGGGTCCACCCTTTGGGTACGGAACCCAAAAAATATATTCAATTATCAGTGCATATCCGCCGCGCCGGCAAATCAAAATAAAGTAGAATTTACACACATCGAAAGCAGGCCGTACACTTTTTAGCTCCACTAATTTTAAAATGCCAACGAACGACTGTGACTTCTAACCTACTAAAGCTTTTACCTCCAATTACTCCATCAATACTTAACCAGGGTTAAGAAACCTTCTCATTTCAAGCTAATATTTAGAAATCCTTGCACCGTATTTTCGTGAAGAACTTTATTATAGTGCAGGAATTTTTGAACATAAAAAATAAGGAGTCGAACTATTCTCGTAGGATTTGCATGCACTCTGAAGCGTTATTTCAAATGCTTTGCTGACTGAAAGCATCCCCCGTAGACAACAATAAACTCACACAGCCAGTGCATCTGCGCCAGATAAAACTTTTAATGACTCTGGGCATTCGAGTATAAAGGATGCGATTTGAACAGTTCCCCGCTCCTTCATCTAGATGACAGTAACGTCGCCGACGAGCTAATCGATAAAACTTCTCGATTGAAAAACTTTTATGTACCTCACCTATTAATCGATTTGGCATCGAAATGTGCCGTGAACTCTATCAATTACTAACATTTAACTGTTTTGATCGTAGATAGTCATAACTAAAGTTGCGATCGTGAATTTGATGCTAAATGGAAAATTACTGTTTTTTCTGTTTGTGATGGAACATAATGGACCTGCAATTTTCTAGTGGATAATTTTGTATGCTGTGCATTCAGTGTTTGCCTTCTGTAATTAGTGCAAATGTATAATTTAAATGTGCCTGGCATTTATTAACATTCTCCTGTTGTTTGGCCTGTGTATTTTGTTTGTTGTGACGTACAAAGCTTATGGGTAAACATGAGTATTAATGAAAAAATCCTCGTGTTAAAATTGCTGTAATGTTAAAATCATGATAGCCGTCATCCCACCGTTTACGAGCATTTTATGGAGTCATACGTTACGCCTAATTGATCCTTTCACCATAAGCACTTAAAAGAAAATGATACGTACCTATATAAAAGAAATAAAAACTCCGTGTAAAGATTTCGTGCTACTTTATTTCTAGGAATAAAATGTAGGGTTAGGGACGTACCTTTACGAAACTATAGAAAGCCCACTGAGGCGCACGAGCCAAATCTTTCTCAGCAAAAGATTTTCCAAAGTTAACAGGAAGCAAACAATATCGGCGTCCACCTTCTAAACTTTTGGGGAGTTTATATCAGTTCTATGTTCAAATAAAAAGAATGAACGATTTATCCTTACCTGTTAAATTGAAAAAGTTGCCGGGACCACTGTAAGGGCAGATTTACGTGCAACGGCTGCTGAGTAATATCAAAAAAGTTTATAGCGAACGGTTAGCGTTTCTACCATGCGACAGCGGCGGGCTCACTGGCAGATTTTAATAATTTGAAACGAATTGAAAAATATAGGTAGCTCCGAGTCTCTGGGAACAGATCGAACGGACCGATACCGGGGATTGTGGTGTTGATGTTGTGGAGATCAAAATGTTTTCGACGATCCAAATGTGAATCAGTCTTCGTATCCTGGTAGAGGAATAGTCCAATCATTTGAAATGTGAATGCTTAAGTTTTTTGTCATTGTTTCAGTCTGTGGACTTTCCTTTGTGAAAAATGTCGTAATCTGAATATAGTTAAGTATTTTTAATCCGAACACAAACAACAACAAAAAAATTACAACCCACCGTTTTCTAGGTAATTTCTTAGTTTCTCGTAACTCAAATTACCTGGAAAACCAAAGCTAAACAAATATTTTTCAAATATAAAAGGAAGAACTACAAGAAAACCAGTACAGTACCGAAGCTTAGTAATAGAATTCTGGTAAACCCAAGCAAAGAGATCGTACCTTATGCACACATACCCTTACACATACCTATACATATATACACTGTTTATATGTATGTAGGAATACCTTACGGCCAAATCTGTCCCCGCTAACTCAGCAGTGACGTCAGTGATTGGTCAGCACTTCGTGCAGGCACACTCGATTAAACCGTATCGTCATAGACACGGAGATACTGGCTTTTATATATGTCTTTGCTTACGTTTCATTATGCAGAGCAAGAATGGTTTTTAGGATTCCGTACCCAAGGGCCAACGCGACGCTATTACTATGGCTCTGCTGTCTGTCCGTCAGTCTGTTACAGAGTTTTATTTTTGGGCCGTAATAGGCCGACATTTGTTTTTTTTCATAAACTGTGTATTACTATGGCCACTATAACAACAAATACGCAAAATCTAATATAGTTTAACATTATAAGTTACAAGATACGTTTTCCGTATGTTTTTTTTCGATGGTGGTACGACAACCTCCGTGTGCGAGTCTGTCTCGCACTGGGCCGGTTTTTAGAACTGATGAAATGCGTTTTGGTTTGTAATTATCAAAGAATATTCTATTGATATACTAAGAACTTGAAGGTAAACCTGATATTAGTAGGTAACGTCCTCTTACAAATATTAATCAAGCAGTGATTTAAATATACGAACATGAACGTGTGTGCATTTTCAGAACGTTTTCAAAACCGATCTTTTTACATGAGTAGGTACATGTAATTTATGAAAGAAACTGTAAAGTTAGGACAACGTCAACAATGACTCGGAAGTGCCAACGATTTATATTAAAAGATTTGCTTAAAGTTACGCACCTCTAAATGTTCGGTTAAACAGTACGGACAAGTTGCTGACAAATGCTTAAGTATACTCGTAGTATCTGTCAGAGCTGCAGTGTCCAGAGCTGCTTCCATAATAGGTCCGTACCGGTTTCCACGAGCCTTCATTTGACTATCAGCAGTCGGTAAAAGTGTGGAATTATATCCTGTAAACTAAGTTCCATTCCAGAATTCTTAATTTTTCTATTCTCTCTATTCTAGTCTGTATTTCGAGACAAAAAAAATCAACCTTAACGGATTACAATCACGATCAATTATTTTATCCAATAAATGTTATAACCAAAGCCTGTTGTCGGGTGTTCAGTTATTTGTTAATCTCGATTTATAGCTACAAAATTCCAATTCCGGATAATTTCCATACGGTAACCTTAATCACCTAACGGTGACATTAATTTTGGCTTTGTTATGCCACGTAATTGTTCTGCAATCATTAAAATAAAACGCGATTGTCAATTTATTGTGATCAACACAATTTTTAAACGATCTTGTGTTTTAAAAGGATTAATTGAAGGCAAAACTTAATTTTAAATTAATATGATATTGGATTGTCGATTATGGAATCAAAGTAACGTAACCCATAAAATATTTCCAATGCAACTACCAAACTTAGCTGGAGAGCTACGTAAATGTTTGTTCAAGACTGAACGTAGCGCTACGTCTCCGCCGTAGCGCTACGGCGCCCGAGCTACGGCTCGTAGCAGCTCTACGCGACGTGTCCGAGCCATTGGTTTGGAAACATTTACTCGATTAGACGGAAGGCATACGCTTTAGTGGTGACGGAATTCTCTTGCTCGGCCAGCGTGCGCTTGATTTGTGTACCTACTTCATTTATGGAGGGGATTTTCACACTACTGAATTGTTTTATTGGGACCTCTATACCGATGTAGCGTTCAAAAGGGGTAAACTCGGTTGAGTAACTTGGTTAAATGTAGATTAAAGTTATCTGCAGTCGATTAGTAGTTCCGTGTTTTATATATGACTACGTCTACCAAAATGTACTTATCAATCCTGCAACATTCTTAAATCTGGAATAAAATTTACAAGAACAAATGTGTTTGATTCTAGTTCCATATGTGTATTAAATTAAAATTTAATATGAAGTATGCAGAGTATGCAGAGGTAACAAGTATGCAGAGGTATTCCACTGCGAATGTAATCAAAACCTAACTCTAGAATTTAATACAACATCGTGCGTTCGGAGAGCATATACACATGGATGATGTCTACACGAACGCATACCTTTTAATAAAAAAGTACTCTTATTTATAAATGAAACACTTTGTGATGTTGATACTCTATACTCGTACAGCTCGGGTCATAAGTCATAACACAGGTAACAAAGAAACAAAGTCTCAGCGAAACAAAGACGGACACTCGCGAACAGAAGATATTACATTAAGTATTCCGAACTCATACTGAGGGCATATTGAGGTTAGTTTCCTGAGTTATTTCAGCTCTTATCTCGCATTCGGTCCAAATAGAGACGTGTCGCATTGAACACTTATCAACGTCGGTTTACGGTCGCCGGGCTAAAACGAAAAGTAACAGTCGGACCGCCCCTAACATTAGTCAGCGGCGCAACTTAAGTGGAAGAATTTGCGGCAGCGCTTGAACAATGGACACATTTAGAGCCCTAATTTTTATTATTGTTTAGCGAGATTTGAAAACTGCTGCTTTTGTGTTTACTAATGATTTGAGTTGTGAGTGAATCTTAAAATTTGTTGAAAGTGATAATAACAAAGTAATGCGCCTGTCTGGGTTCGAAACCACGACTTACTGTTCGTACATCGGGGCCGCCACCACTGGGCTTTGTGTAATTTATTTCATCACCACTGCTCTCAAAACGGTGAAGAAAAACATCGTGAGGAAACCGGCATGTCTTAGAACCAAAAATTCGAAGACATGTGACATCTACCAACCCGCACTGGACCCTCGTGGTGGATTATAGCCCATTCCCTCTCATTGAGAGTAGGCCGTGTCCCAGCAGTGGGAACATTATACGCTGATGATGATGAATAACGATTTTTGTGTATTTAAAAGTTCTGAGTACCTCATCGCATGAATAAATAATAATATGGCTCATCTTTCGGGTTAAGATTTTTTCCGTAAAGTTTTCTTTGAAACATAATTACACTCACCATGTCATGAGTAGTCAATATAACTTTGTAGGGATTCTGCTGTCACTGTGTGATTATGGCAATCCCTATTTATATGAGCACTGCGCTAACTGGTTATGAAGGCATCTGGGTTTTATTTAAATAAACGAATGTCCGCTGCTAAATGAGTTTAATTCCAAATGACCCCAAGGAGAACCTTCCGACCGGGCTAGTGCGCAGTAACTGGCCCGCCGTCCATACGTCACGCTCACATATACATTTCTGCTTACCTTGCATTCATTCGTGCACGCTTACATGTGCCCCTACAACTTACATTGGCTACCTTAAAAAATATTGGTACTAAAGTGAAAATGCAAATGTTGAGAGGAGCAAATCGTATGTCCCGATGGTAACTAAAAGCACATTGATGTTTGAATTCAGTTCCACCTTGACGTCTTAAAAAAATGTACCGGAGGCTTCAAAAGGCGGCCGGGGTGGAAACTACTAGAAACAATTCGTTAAAACTAAGCAGTCACGATCAGACCTGGGGACCTAAAATGGCCGCTTCAGCAGAATCATAATATTGTAATAATATGAATCACTTAAAAAAGCGGCAATTTTAGGCTACCAGACTCACGTAGTTTTGCCGATTGTTAGCCTAATTTAAAGAGGACTTTAACTTGTTGACATCGGAAACCACACGTATGAATCGGTTTACAACAACTCAAAAAAAACTGCTTATAGAATCACGCCTGAAAATTCCAAAAAGTTATTCAGAGGTATACCTAATAGCCCACCCACATTTTGTCAGTTATGTTAAAAGTCCCATGTAATAGGGAGCGAACCTAACCGGGCACAAATCTATCTATCACGCGAAAATAAAATGATTATGTTCCACATAGCAGCTTTTATCTCTGTAAAATTGCGTACAATTCTTTATCTTCTTAGTTTCCGACTCCGAGACTATGTTCTTTGAGTTTTTTAAGAGCCAATATAAAATAGATCTTTGTTCCTCTTCGTACACAGGATCTCAGGCGATCAAAAGAATATGTCAAGTTAACTGGCTCTTGGGCTATTGAAGAAGTACTTACTACTACAGTAACACTTTTAGCTTCAACTTTGTTTTTACAGATTTACGTTTTCAAATGGGGAACTGCAGTCCTATCATTATATCTTGTGACTAGGACTGTACCTTAGGGCTGTCATAAATCCGCAGGACACGGTGGAGCACACGGTGGAGGTGTGCCCCGCGTGGGCGTAGCACCGCCGTGTCCTCGAAGCGGCGATTGGCGGCGGCGACCTCTCGCGTCCGGCCCTGTTGCAAGCCATGGTCCGGAGCGAGACGGAATGGGACGCCGTCACCTCCTTCTGCGAAGCAGTAATGCTAGAGAAGGAGGTGGCGGAACGTGAGAGGGAGAGAACCTCACAGCGTCCCGGCCGCCGCGGGAGACGCCCCGGGCGTCGGGGGCCACCACGTGGACCCGGCCACCGTAGGCGCGGGCCTGTGGACGGTGGGCTATGGGCTAGCTCGCCGTCCGTCCGTCTCATGACGACAGGCCGTGTCGACGGCGCGTTCGTGTTCCACGCGCGTCTCAAAGAGAGTCAGCAAAAGGAAGGGGTCCGCAAGGACCGATGCCTGCCGGGGTTGCGGGACTGTTCGAAAGAGATACCGTGGCCCCGGAACAAAAAGGGCGATGAAGGAACATGGATGGGTTTTAGTCAGTAAAAGTCTGACATTCCCTCCTGCTCCGCTCAGAGCGGGAGAAGTCATTTGATGATTTACCATACGAAAAAAAAAAAAAAAAAGGGCTGTCATAAATGCTGAATAGCTCACCGGGAATTTTTTAAAATATAACATCACGCCTGTACTCCGCGTAGGGTTAGGCAGAGGTATACCTAATAATAAACCTACATTTTGCTAGTTATGTTTTAGTCGCATGTAATAGGGGGGGGGAGTCCCGTTGCCTTGAACCGGACACGAATCTAGACTTCGTGACTGCTACTGCAAAATTCCTGATGAAACAACCCAATTAAGGGTGTAAAAAACCTCTTAACGAAGCCGAAAGGCACTTATTCTCCCCATTATTGTGATATTTTTTTTGTTCCACATCATACTTGGGAACCTTCTAGTTACGGAGATAGTGGGGGTCAAAGTTACGTCAAAATATACGAGTTTTTATTGTAACACCTCTACGACCCCCGTACTATTCAATCCATCCATCAGCACAATGTTTTATGTGCGTTACATTGAGTTCTACCACAAAATATGACTTTTCACCCCAAAAAAAAAAGTTTCACAGCAATATTTTTTGCCATAAAGTTACTTACTTTGATGTACAGATTGCTTGGTTGACGGCTTCGTGATGAGGTTGTTTACACCCTGTATATCACTTTGCCCGAACCGGGATTCGAACCCAGGACCTCTTGCTCACCAGTCGCGCTTGCAAACTTTGTAATAGGAGTAGGATTAACCCTGAATGACGATGTGGCCAAGATTAAGTTTCAAAGGGTTTACGAAGAGATCTTTTCGTAGAGATCTGGTTTTTTAAATATATTTTTAATCGCTAGTTTTTTGGTACAATAAGTTAATTTTATACTCTACTTAGCAGAGATTACCTTTTTGTTATTGATAATAGTGCCTGTAATTGGTCTACTGCAATAAATACTTGGATTTTGTCTACTAGGAAAGTGCACAGGTACAGCCGACAGCCGTTGATGTTAATGTCGCAGCCAATTCGTATAACACGCCGTTTTACATAATGGCGCGCCGGATTGAAAAACGCCGCCGTTATGTAATACGGCGTCCTCGCGTTCAGCCGGATTACAATTCGGCTGAAATAAAGTACGCCGCATTGAATGACCCCTTCGTGTTCATCAAAGCGGCGTAATAACGTGCCACCGTTATACAAACGGGCGCATCGTCGATACACCGCTTTGAAAATTTAGTTCCATTTATCCGCAAGTAGCGCTGCATGATCATAACAAGAAACAATGCGTCGCAATCGACAACGGTGTCACAATCAAATGGCCGCTTTAGGTTTAAGTTCATTTTACATTTTTACTAAGCGCGCCTATGGCCTACGCTCCTTATGCCAGCTAGCAAGACTTTTAGGCCGATTTTAGTTGGTTATTTGAAGTATCGGAATTCGGAGCTCGTGGCTCAATAATAACAGCCACTCGGGTCGATCTTTATGTTAAACCGTGCTTGCTTAGGTTGGTCTGTGGATGGGTGACCACCCTTACATACCGGGTTTCCCCCTTGTCTCGGAAAGCACGTTTAGCTCTTGGTCCTGGCTGTCATTTGTAGATCCTTGACAGTCGTTACAGGTAGTCAGTGGCCCAAAAAGTTTGACAACCAGTCTTACCAAGTGGTATCGTATTACCCAGTATGAACTGGGTTGTGGAGGTCAGATAGGCAGTCGCTCCATGTAAAATACTGGTATTCAGCTGCATCCGGTTAGACTGGAAGCCGACCCTAACATAGTTGGGAAAAGGCTAGGCAGATGATGATGATGATTTGAAGTATCGGAATCGCTGACAATACGGCTAAACGTTGGACGCTGCTTTGTCGAACGTATCGCCACCACAATCCAGCTGAACGTGAGGACGCCGTATTACATAACGGCGCCGTTTTTCAATCCGGCGCGACATTATGTAAAACGGCGTGTTAACCGAATTGACTGCGACATTAACACCTTGCATGACCTCATCATAGTACGCAGTTTAAATAGAATAAGAGGCCAGAAAAAAAAATTGTCTGCCTGTTTCAGCTAATCTCCGACACGGCTGGATCGGTTTTTACGGGACTTTTACTAGCAGAGAGCTGATCTTATAAGGAGTAAAAGGAGTAAATTTTTATTTTATTTTAGAGAAAAGATTAGGGTTCTAGTTCCATGCAAAAAAAAAACATGAAATTTTTAACAAAATAAGATTCAAATAGGAAATTATAATAATTTTACGCGAAGAATATCGCTGATAACTGTTACTTGTTACAATGAAAGTCGGGAACTACACAAAGTATAATATAACTTGGATGCTCATTGCAGAGTCTGACAGATGCTCCAAAGGTCAGACCGCAAAGGCTACCCAATGGAAAAGGAAGACTTTGTAATTAATTACCTATCTGTATGTACCGACGTTATTATACATGCATGACCAGTATTGACCAGTCCCTGTGTAAATATTATAATGTAAACTAGCCAATCTGAAATAATATTAATCACGAGAATTAAATCGGTACAGTTGCTTTCACAGGTACTTACTTGTGTGTACATGATTAAATAAATTCTGTTATTAAAGACTATAGGTTATTTTATAGGATTCATTTTTGTTCTGTAGAGATATAAAGCTTTGCGGTTATTTTGAATTGACTAAAAAAGAACAAAACACAATAAATTTGTATTTAGAATGAAAGGATAGACAAATAATTATCTTAATTTACTACCTATTGGCTGGTACTCGTAGCAACTGGATGAGAGTTGCCGAGAATCGAGGTAAGTGGCGTAAGATTAAGGCCTATGTTCAGCAGTGGACTTTTTTCTGATGATGATTACGTAAAATGCCTTTAATTTATAAATAAACTGACACGGGCATACCGAATACCACATACCGTATAAAGGATACAGTTTACAAAACGGGTCGAGTACGTCCTTCTTCGGGAAATCTAGTCCGGTTTCACGGTTCGACTATATTCAAACTAGATTAGTGTAATTAATGCATCGGTTGCGACATACGGGCTAACGACCAAGCGTAATTGTGTGTGTGCTATTACGCTGTGACTCCACTCGTCTTACTGTACTATAAAACGGTATAATTGCTCTCAAAGATTTTTATTACTACTGTTTTTTATTAATACATTTTTTACATTTCAAACAAAGACAATATTAAAGCTGTTTCTTTTCAACTCCCAACTTGCACTTTGACGTGAATGTAATGCAAAAATACTGAAAATATACATTTCTCGACGTGAAGTATAAAATTGGCTCAGCAAACTATGTAAAAGCCTGAGTCTGGAAAAATCTGCGCGCATCATTCTCTTCTGGTTCATTGAGTTTTGTGTTTAGGCGTGTCGTTTACGATAGTGTGGTTTCAAGCACGTTTTAGATTTGAATTTAGTTTGTTGTGTTCGAGAACTGCTCGATTTTTTAAATCTTGTCTATCCATTATTATACAAATACATGTCTCTACTGAAAGTCAACAGACAAATTGAACATTTAATAGAAGAATCAAAATGGAAATACCAAAATAAGAAGTACTTACGGTTTTACTTTTAAGGTCAATGTTAGACTAATTTTTGTCGAAGGTATGTTGAAATTACCTAGCTGATTCTACTTTCTAAGAAATATGAACACAAAGGATTGAAACTTTTTGTTGTTTGAGTAACGTATGAGCATTTACACAAATAACAAGCGGTGAGATACGATAAAAAGCTGTTACCGCAATTGAAGCCAGATGCCGAGGCATTTAATAAAAAATAAACGAGGGCGGCGGGCGGTCGGCAATCTATCACGCTCTCAGTCATAAGCTGACTTTAATGCTGGGTCACTTCAGGCCTTTTTGTTGACGTTAATATTACTTAAAAAATTACAAAGTCATCGGGCGCTCTTTAAATGAAACGTCAACGTCGGGATAAACGTCTGAATATTCATAGCGACCCATGGGTTGACGTCACTCCGCTTTTAATCAACGTCCAAATATTACAGCACACCTATTTTTGTTGCTTTTCATCCACATTAATTAGTTTTCGTTCTAAATATTGGTGGCTCACGGCGCGATCGGACCACCGTGTTCATATCGGGTTTTACTGTTACTGCTTGCGCTTTAATAAGTCGTTTAGTTGTTCTGAAAGCTTCGAGCTCACATACGGTCAATACGTTCCATCTGTTTGAGTATTTTATGTTTTTACAAATGCATAAAATTTGTGTATGTGACTTTAAAATGGCGCTGTGAAAAACCCTTTTAACGAAACGGCAAAAAGTTCCTTTAGCGACATATTATGTAACGTGTGCCCACAGTGCCCTCGACTGCGGTCAACGGACAAGAGAGAACGACTGTAGAATGCATGCTACCCCGGGCAATTTCACCCTTTGTTTTAAATGACGAGGAGTCGTCTTCGCCAGTCGAGAACGCTAAGTGGGGAAGATGTCACTGTTCCGTTGCTCCCCTACATACTCTAAAAGTCAAGCATTCTTCATGTCTTGTGATGCAAGCAGAGTGCAGATTTCAACAGCCTTTTGTTGTTACGCAGCTGTCTGTAAAGATGGGTTCAAGAGATAGCTCAGAGCAGGCAGATGTAATATATCATACTTTGTTATTTTATGCTTGTAGGTACATGAAGAATGTGAGACTTACTCTACACGGATATTATGTTAGCTTGCCCTGTTGCTTGCACAAATAGCGATCGTACTCTTGACGTAATGGTTCTCATTAGAAATAATGGCATGTTTGCTTTACCACTCGATATTATGTAACAATGTAAGTAACCAGCACGTTTCAGTTCCACTACAAACGCAAATGAGGATCGTTCTCCGGAGGCTCCGCGCAAATGAGTTTCTCAAATGAATCGTTACCAAGTGTCGGCAAACGAGAAATCATTCTGCGGAACTCGTTTGAACGCTTTCCAATTTCGTACATTGAGTTTTTCCAGTTACACGCGTCGGTATGACCCTTGACCCGAATTTTGACTATGCTTAATGCAGAGGTGGTTTAACACTAGTCGACTACATCTTACGAGATCAAATAAAACTATAAAATCAACAACATCGAACCCAATTTCAACGGTTTCGTACCCATAAAAACTATCGGAAACGGAATGAAACAAATAAAGAAAATATACTGCGAAAGCTCTAAAGATAGTGAAAAATGTATTTTCTTTCACAAAGCGCATAACGTAGAGAACATGAAATATGGTACGGATTCCGTTTGGCTCAGCGTGCGTTGGGAGTCTACCTATCGGTTTTCGCGACTCGGAAAGCATCGAACTTATTTGGTATTTGTTTCTTATTCGAAGCCGGACCATAATATTTTATTTATGTCCTTATATTTGTATTTAAACGCTGAATTGTTACGAAACTTAGATTGTAGTTAAAGTTACCGATTGTGAATAACAGTAGTGGGTAATTAATCTGTATGTATGGGAACGTCACACGTTCCTCGAGATATCAACACTAAATGAACGTTAGGTGATTACTGTAACGAGATACATGCCTCAGACAGGCGCGCAGTAGAAATTACAACCACCGTTGACAAGCCTCGAATTAATTAAACTCAAACAACGCAAGCATTCTGCGAAATTATCTCCTTCTCAAACGGAATTAATAATTTCATTTAGCGTATGCGCGCGTGCAAGTTTCAAATTAGCATTTGCCATCAATTCTACAACATGTGGATGTTGTACGTTTTAGTGATCGAAATATGACATGAGTTCCGTACAGGAAAATAAGTAAAATGTTACCGGTAACATGCGATCATTCACTCGTCTGTCCGTATGTCACAATCGATTTTCTCAGGGATGTGTAAAGCTGACGGTGACAACAGGACGTGACGGTTATAAAGACCGTTAGCTTACATATTACGTTGCGATGAAAATTCAAGAAGTGGTTGTGCAGTTGTAGGTACCCAGTTATAGTTTATTTTGTGTTCTGCCTATTGTGACTCTCAAAATATACCTATGACATAACATAACATCACGCTTGTAATCCCCGAAGACTTAGGCAGAGGTGTACCTAACAGTAGGTACACCCACATTATGCCAATTATGTTTAAGTCCCATGTAATAGGAATACCATTGAACTAAACCAACAACCAGTGGTCCACATTGGCTCTAGATCGAAGAATTTGGAAGTCATAGGGTGAGTCCTTTGCCCAGCAGTGGGATGACACAGGCTAACAGTAACAGTAACAGGAAAAACATTTGCCCGACTAAGGAATCGAACACGGGACCTTATGCTCAGCAGTCGCGCTTGCGACCACTTGACCAACAGGGCAACCACCAAACCAACCTACTTACGAAACCTATGAGGAATACCAGTGGTTAAGGAGGTTTAAATTATTATCTTCGTTTAGAAAGTCAATTGATTAATTATTGAGATTAATTTCGAGCACACCAAACATTACGTGGCTTTCCGAAGTTGGTTTTCCCTTACAAATAAATATTTAAGCACAATTTCATATGGGGCGTGATTTAGATCCCAAGTATGTATTTATTTATGGGATACTTGTACTTACTTTACTTGTACGATACGTGTACTTATATACTTGAATATAGTGCACTGCTGTGGTACGGTTATTAAGTACTGACTTATTTATCTGTGTAGTTTTATGTTTTTCATGTATGACGAGGCAAAAGGGGCATGTAAGGACCGTAAGCAGGTGACGTTATCTGGTTGCTGCCTACCCTCATGGGGAAAAAAATGGTTGTCTGTAAAGTCGGTTTACGGACGATAATTTTTCGTGACATCGTGATTTGTGATGATATTAGTGATTTTAACTTAAAAGTCAAGTAAGTCTGACAACCGGTCTTACCAATGGGTATCGCATTACCCAGTATTAACTGGGTTGTGGAGGTCAGATAGGCAGTCGCTCCATGTAAAATACTGGTATTCAGCTGCATCCGGTTAGACTGGAAGCCGACCCCAATATAGTTGGGAAAAGGCTAGGCAGATGATTATGATGAACTTAAAAATCAAAATTTCATCCCCCTTTTCACACCATTTTTTTTTTCAGATTGGTAATCATCAAATTACCCCTCCCGCTCTGGGCGGAGCGGAAGGGAGTGTCAGACTTTTACTGACTAAAACCCATCCATGTTCCTTCTTTGCGCTTTTTGTTCCGGAGCCACGGTATCTCTTTCGAACAGTCCCGCAGCTCCGGCAGGCGTCGGCCCTTGCGGACCTCTTCCTTTTGCTGACTCTCTTTGAGGCGCGCGTGGAAAAAGAACGCGCCGTCGACACGGCCTGTCGTCATGAGATGGATGGACGGCGAGCTGAGCTATTGTATTGTATAGCGGGCTGGTGTCCGCAACTCCACGTCAAAGCGCGTATTTTGCATACGGGACGGCGAGCTAGCTCATAGCTCTCCGTTCACAGGCCCGCGCCTATGGTGGCCGGGGGGATAATTTTACGTGAGAACGTAATTTTTCATGATATTAGTGATTTTAACTTAAAAAACACATCCCCCTTTTCACCCCCTTAAGGATTGAAAATCTAACAACACCGTTGCATTAGCGTCCAACCATACGCCTAGATAATATTTTTTGTGATTTTTACTGTGAAAATTAAGAACTTTCCATACACAACTTCATCCCCTTTTTTAACCCTTTGGAGGTAGAATTGTCAAAAATGCTGAGACAATTTTCAATTGTTAAACACAAAATTTTAAGATCCTAACTTTAAAAGTGACGGACTTTCATACAAACTTTCATGCCCTATTTACACTAATAATTTCAACGTTTATGCACACACATGTAATCCAGTAACCACCAACTGTACCATGTGCCCAATGATAGCAAAAACTGAATCAATAAAATACTTAGGCATAATGATCGATAAAGACTTATCTTTCAAACAACACATTGCACATCTGGTTCAGAAAACTACAAAACTCGTTCATATATTTAAAAATCTTAGGCATGTTGCAAATTGGAAACTGGTTAAAAATGTGTACGAATCCCTTTGCCAATCAATCTTATCGTATTGTATCTCCACCTGGGGCGGCTCGTATAAAACAAATGTCCTAAACGTTGAAAGAGCTCAACGACTTCTTCTAAAAGTTGCTCTCTTCAAACCACGTTTATACGCTACAACAACTCTACGATGAAGCAAAGGTATTAACAAGCAGACAACTTTATATACTGCAAACGGTAATAAAAAAACATTCCTCTTTAGACGTTTCTACGGCTAAACAAAAGGTTAACACTAGACGATTCTATGAAGTCTGTGAAACAACTCCAGTAAAAACCTCTTTTGCCAATAATTTCTATATATTCAGATCAAGCATGTATAATAAAATTAATAAGATTCTTGAAATTGTTAATCTGTCTAGGGTAGAATGTAAAAAGAAGCTGACACAATGGCTTTTAGAACTTGATTATGAAGAAACTGAAAAACTGCTCACTATATTATCCTAGTCTAGCGTTTCTCATAACTACATACTGCCACCCCCTCGCGCACACATTTGTATATACATACATCTATGAACGTACACACACATTACACTATCTTACTCTCGCTCTCTCACACACATACACACACACTACACCACACCACATATGACACCTTCCACTTCACACTCACACTTCACACACAAACACACACGCATTTTTAGTTTTTATTTTATTACATTAGTACTTTTTCTTGTAATTCTTTTTTAAAATAGTCCTACAATGACATGTCTCTCTAAAATTGTCATAATGCCAATCTCGGCGAGGGGGGCCAGGAGTCCATAGCACAGGGTATCATCCTAGTTTGAACTCCTGACTCCCACAAACCTTTGTACCTCCAATATTTAATTGTAACACCTCTATATTGTAACTTTACTTTGTGGGAGAAAATAAAATTTGTTATTATATATTTCGTTTATTCATGTATATCCTTATCTAATTACATTTTTAAGTATTTCTTAAAATAAAACGATACAAAAAAAAAAAAACACTTAAAAATATAAAAAAATAGTAGTCCACCGGTGTCGGGAGCAGGGTCCAAGCCACCGGCGGTTAGGGCTGCAGAGACAGGAACCTCCTCACAATGCGAGCCGTATCGAGGAGTACTGCCTTCTGAATCAGGCCCTTGATCCAACCGCCTAAAGAGAGCTTCGATAGATGGACATCGAAGCTCTTGGCTATAAGACCATTGGCCGTCACGACAATCGGCACAATGATAACCGAGTTCATATTCCACATGTCGCGAACCTCGTGTGCCAAGTCGAGATATTTTATTTGTTTCTCTTTCTCAGCTTTTACGAGGTTCTCGTCATACGGAATGGTAACGTCGATTATCATTACGCGGCGCGCTGATCGGTCCATCATCACTATGTCAGGCTTATTGGCGACAATAGTCCTATCAGTATTGATGGACCGATCCCAGTACAGCGTGACATGGTCTTTTTCGAGAACTGGGTCGGGCACATACTTGTAGTACGGTACCTCAGATTCCACAAGTTTATATTTCAAGGCAAGTTGCTGGTGTATAATCCTGGCTACTTGGTTATGCCTGTGCAAGTACTCGCCGTTAGCCAGACGAGGACAACCAGAAATAATATGTCTGATGGACTCACCCGGAAGGTGGCATGCCCGACACACGTCAACCGTCCCGTCCTTCATAATATATTTCCGGTAGTTGTTCGTCAACATAACTTCGTCCATAATCGCACAGACAAAACCTTCAGTTTCCCCAAAGAGGTCGCCGAAACGTAACCAGGACACGGACAGGGAATTATTATATAATTATTATTATTATTTAACCCCCATAAGGGTTGAATTTAAAAAATCCGTCCTTATTCCTAGTCTACATTATAAAAGAAACCACTGTGCAAAATTTCAGTTTTTGGGTTTGAGGCTGGGCATTGATCGACTGGCGCGCGGAACGGTGTGACACTTTTTCGTGCGTGCAGCCGGTGTTCATCGATTTATAAGACGTTATCACGTCAAAAAGCGTGTGTTATAATTATGTTTCTTCTCTTTCTGTTTATAACCTTCTCTTCAAGGGAATTAAATCAACTCTGACTATTATGCAAAGTTATTTACTCACCAAAAAACCAATGTGTTTAACTCACATAGGCAGCTACATAAACACATACCCTTTTTTTTTAAGTAGAATGATTCTTGTTTCGAAAAACAAAATAACGTATACCTTAAAAAAATCTTACTCTTTTGTAGCTCACTTATAGAACCTCAAATGCTGCAGCTATGTTATAAACAAAAGAGAAGATAGTAAGCGAAAATAACGCAAAATATGTAAAAAAAAATATTCGAAAATATTGTATCGATGGCTTAGGAAATAGAATCACTATTCGTTTTTCACATATACAGTTGTACAAGCTTCGAAATCCGCTGAGAGCTTTCCAATGTTTGATTGAAACAAACGCTTTTATTCTCCTGAAATATGACGGCTGTAAAACCAATATATCCTTTTTTAAACTGAGCGACTGAGTTTTTAAGCGCACAATATAGTGATTTTGAGAGTAGGTAAGCAACGTTACAGTTTCCCAAAATGGAAAATAAATGTCATGTTGAATAAGTGTAAAATGTGAATGTGAAAAAGCAGAGTGCTATTAACACTGTTGTAGGTAGGTATTTACTTATGTGCTGCGTGTGCGTTTTTTTTGGTGACTTCTGAAAACCGGCGCTGTGCTGCTGTGCTATGGGGGACCCTCATAGCACAGCATCATGCTGAGTGGTAACCAGCTAGTCGCAGTCACGATATGCAAGCTGTCAACTTTTTCTGTTCTGTCCTGTATTTATAAATATTTGTTATGCGTTGTTTGTTCATTTATTGTTTAGTTTTTTGTCATTTTGTATGCACGTCATGTCTCTGTGATATTTTTTTTTCTTTGTTTCAGTTGCTTCAAAGGACGCAAAATCACAGCAATTCCTAGATATAATTTTGCAATAGCTCTACGCCATTTTGCGGCCGCACTGACAAATCGATTATGCGACCAGAAAGCAGTCTACAATAATCATCGAGTCGGAACCACAACTATCCGAAGAAAGCGTATAGTTTAAAAAAAATTTTCCTTCCCTAGTTGCTGCTTGGTCTGTAGTTCAAATGGCAAAGTTTTGGTTTCAGACAAGCCGACCTAAGTGCACTTTGTCACTTAAATTGGAAAATATTGTTCTCCAAGAAGAAACGGGAAGTAACGGTTTTCAACTAAAAGAATGTCATTGTTATTTTATACAATTTAAAAAGCGCAGAGTGGAGCGGGCATATTTTATTGCCACGATCTTTAGAACAATTTCGTATTTGTTTTGTTGAGTAGCGAAAATGGTCCGGGAATCGGTTCTCGGAAGGCCGTGCATTTTGTAAATATTTTGTTTATCGGTATTCAATGGTGTTATAACTATTTGCATAATACACTGATTGTAAAATCGGAATTATTAAAACCGATGGTTAAATGGAAAAAAAGGAGCTCGTGGCTAAATACTAACAGCTGCTTGGGTCGATCTTAAGATTGAGCCGCGCTTGCCTAGGTTGGGCCGTGGATGGGTTACCGCCTACAACGTACCATTTTTTATAATTCAAAAGTATAATATTTATTTCTGGAGACATAACCGTGATCAGTACTTATCAACGACATTAATGTTTTTTACAGCCTGCAAACATCGCAATGAATTTTGTCGATATGTCGCAGTTGGGACGGCGCTCAAAAAAAGGATTTATCTTGACGTTGTGACGATCACGCGAAATTAAAGTTTTGTTTGTACCATATTGTTAGTTTATTTTATTTTTTAGTTCATTAGTTTCATTTTTATTAAATAGCTGTCATATATTTTTATTTTCCGCCGGCTGATGGCAATAGGCTCACACCCTCTAAATACATAAGACTTAAACATAACTGTCGAAATGTTGGTGTACTATAAGGTATACCTCTGCCAAAGCCTGTGGGAATTACAGCCGTGATGTTCTGTTATGTATTCTATAATTCTGTGTTGAGTTGAAAGCATTTGTAGCCAAGAACAAGAAAATTATCATAGAATATTAAAGTGTTGCCAGACTCCATTTCCACACCTCCAAATTTTATTTCTCCTGCTGAAAAGCTACAAGATTTAAAATTTGACACGTATGGTAAGCAAACATTATTTTTAAAACCTTGTCAAGATCCCTATTTGTATGTCTATAGAAATTCTATCATCATCTACGTTGTATCTAACGTTGTATAACGTTGGAACAGATTTCCAGTTTAATTTAGATTTATCTAATCACACAGGGTAAGTTCATGGCCAAAATCAACGTTTAACAAGAAATCCAAAGCGTAATTCTGTAAACTTATGATAAACTTGCAATGTCCAAAGTTGTAAAGATCCAAGTACATTCAAATATATGAAGCACCAACTTGCTTGGAATAATATTGTTTGGTTTATCTTTCTAATGAATTAATTTAGTTTAACTATCACAACACACATCTGCTTAACACTTCGGGGATTGCAGGTGTGATGTATTGTTATCTGATATCCTGTTATATATTAAAATCCGTACAGTATAAGTAACACTTTATTAACCAAACAGACGATGACTTTCCAAGCTCCCCTTAAAAGCACTCATAAAATCCGAGCTATTGTTTGTTCGTAATTTACAAGACTAACAACCAAACTGAACTTAATAGAGGAGATAAGGGTCAAATTCCAATATTAGATTTAGTTAAGCGATGAGACCGCAACTGCAACAATTTAGTGCGCTCTAACTGAACGGTGGCAGAAGCAAAGTTTAGCGTTATTAAAGTTTTATCAACGTTAGCTGTACTTACATGGTGTTACACTTTGTACCTTGTAGTAATGTATTTAGTGCGCCTGCGTCAGTAATCTGTGCTGTTCTCGCAGGGAGTTTTTCCTTTATATTTTTTACGCGGGTTGTTAAGTTTGTGTGAAGATGTATCTCGCGGTTCTGCTGCGGTATTATTCTTTAGTTGACTGAATAATACACAATTGTATTGTGTTGTGGTAATTAAGTATATAGTGTATTATATTTTCGAGTCTTTTGGGTTTGAAACTCTAGGGCCGTGGGTGGTCAGAGTGCTTAGAGCCTTTTTTAGGAAATTTCTAAACGCCTAGTTGACGCTCCCTGTGGCCCAAGAACTAGCTTTTACCTTGGCCAGAGGCATACAAGTCGGCGTATTACCATAAAACGTGGCAACGCCGACAGTCTTTTGGGCACATTACCAGCTGACAGGGTTAAGGATTTTTTTTGATGCCTTTTTAAAGTTTGTTGTTAGTTTAGTTTACCTACTTATTTAATCGTTTTTAATTGTTACACTGTACATTTTCCATATAATTAGTTTATTAAATAGATTGATCAGTTTTATAACGATAAGTATAATCAAATGAACGACATTATATTATTCTATCTAGGGTTCCCTCTGCCAAAGATGAAATCCCACGCAAAAAAAAAACTAAAAATTGTTGCGATCGTCCTTGTGGTCACCCTTCGGCATAAAGACGTTCTGGTGGCGTACCTATCGACCTTTTTTATTCTAAATTCTAATTTAAACTCGTCATAAAACATGTACCCTTTTAAAACAAATCAAATAAAATTTCTGAAATCCAATTAGATTATAAAGCATTGCAGACAGACCGTATAATGGCTGTTTCATATTACGCGCAAATAAACAAACAGACCTAACATAATATTTTCTTTGAGTCTGTTATATGTTAGTCCAAAAGTAATAAAGAAGCAACACATAATATTTGCACTGAAATATGTAATAAAGTCGCATTTTCGTGCCATACACGTTATGAATACATCTATCATAAACTTTTGTTCACACATAATGTTAACACAGCACGAACGAGGTATCTCGTGTAGGTAGATAAACTTTGAAATTCTTGATAAATAAAACAAAAGCAGTCGTCAGCAAAACGAATTCATTTTGTCTTTAAACATTTCTTTAACCGTACGGAACCAATTTGATCAACTCGAAACCATTCCGTTTCGGGAATTGCTGGCAGCAAGAAATGAGAGAGGCATTTTAAAAAAGGTCCGAGCCATTGTCCCCGCTGCGCGACGAGTCGCTTAACCCGCCCTGCGAGCACAAAGCCACTACAAAAGGTAAATGGGCTTTCTGCTTCTGAAACTACGTTCACATTATGCTTTACAGCAGACGCCGTAGGTACGCCCGCGCCGTGAGCATTGTTGCTGCGTCTTATTACAGTATGCATAATAACATAACATTCATAACTGACGCTGCTAGCGGTACTCGGTTTATTAAAACCAAGCTGCGTTTTGCTGGGCTCTTTTGAATGTGTAATCGAGCCGCTTAGTCGTTATTCATTTCTGTTAAATTAAATGTAGGCGTTATTTACTTTAGTTTAGGTGAAAAGGTGGGTTGTTTTTTCATATCTTTTTAGTTATTATTTTTTTGTTTGCTGAAATATAATTGTATATATTTTTAATGTTTTGTACTCCTTCATGTTAAATAGAACAGCGTTTTAGTGTATTTGCATAAAACACGCTGCAGAAAAACTGACGTTGTTGAAGCGCTGGTTTTTCTTATAAGCTACTATTTTAATATACGTACATGTGTCAGAGATTATGATTTTGTTCATCTGAAAACTCGGCTTAAATTCATTCTTTAAATCTTCGTCTACGACCAAACTCACATTTAGGTGTCAATACAGCAAAATGTTTGTTCAAATGTCCAAATCTTGAATTGTAAATAAAAAATCCTTGCTTATCCGAAAACTCAATATTCTGATACCTCACCATGGCAAAGGCTTTATTTAGTTCTACGCGCATTGCTGTCGATAAATTTACATGTTGTTCAGCGAAAATGTATGAATAATAAGAATCGTTTGAAACCATCATTGGACGTCACTAGTTTACAAGAGCACTATGTTCAACCATTTAGAGCGATCAATTTGTTGAATAAAACATAACATCACGTCTGTAATCGCCGAACGGTTAGGCAGAGGTGTACCTAATACTACACTCACATTTCGTTAGTTATTTTTGAAGTTCTATGTAAAAGGGGGCGAGCCTATTGCCATCAGCTGGGCACAAATCCAGACTCTAAAAAAACCTCAATAACACTTTGCCCGACTCGGGAATCGAACCCAAGACCTCATGCTCAATAGTCGCGTTCGTGACCACTAGACCAATGTGGCAGTCGAAGCAGTCGAGAGATGTTTATTGAATATTTTTCGAAAAATTCAAGCTTCTGGTCGAAATACAAATAAATATAAAAATATTGAAATTACAAATGGATAGAAATTACGCAAATGAAATACCAAGTCGCGTTTTGTAAATCAGTTTATATCAATCAACAAATTTATTTGAAGTGTTTGTTAATTAAATACAACTGAAACTGTCTATCAATTTCATTTATTAACCATTGCATGCAATTTACAAAAGGCAAATTAATAAGCAATTATTTAAAAGGTGAACTAATTACAATGAGGTTTTTATTTTATACTGAGACTTGATATTTATTTAGATTATGGAGCATTTATGATGTCACAATTAATGTTTATTCGTAATATTCGTGACAGTTAAGGATCCTCGTTCACTCCGACTTTTTGCAACGGCGCAAACGCTTAACGGCCGCGAAACACTATGCCGCCGCTGACTGTATACCTCTGCCGTATCGCTATGCTATGTATCGCTACTGTCGCGGTCCCGTCGCTGCGTTATCATGATGCAAACGTGCAGCACCCTCCCTGCCCCCTCTCTTTGTTTCCCAGAAGGCGTCAGAAACAGTCGCGCGGTAGCATTGATCATATAGAGTTATAGACCGTAGCGATGCCGCCGCCGTTTGCATCTTCTGTCGCGCGTTGCAAATGCGACTAACGCGTAATAACAACAATGCACAAGCGCGTCTACGAAACGTGCGACAGCAACGCAACAAAAAGTGTCCGCGTGGATAAAGGGCCTAGCTATATAAAACAAAACGAGCCGATCCGTAGTATTTTGATATCTTCTGGCATTTCATGGACGATAACTATTGTTTCTTGCCCAGTATCCCCTCTATCCCTTATAAGGGGATGGGGTATGGTGGATGGTAAATGGGTGATGTTAAATGTTGGTCAACACGGTGTCAGTGAGAGGAATAAGTAACACGATACGTCTTCGCGCCGCGTGTTGCTGAGACTGATGGATGGCTCACGCCCAACGAATTCATCAGCTGAACTAATAGAATTAGTTTATTTAATTGCTTACATAGACTGATAGATAAATTGCTTTTTGTTTGCCTTGGTTTTCGTGTTGATTGCTTGTGTGCGATTCTAAGTTGCCGGATTGAGATTTACTTTTGCAGTTTTCGCAAATATTTTTGGTAATTTTTGATAATTAAAACCAGTTTTTTTTTGCTAAAGGATTAATACATCTGTAGTACGTGACATTTTAAATATTAAGCCCGCATATCGTAAAGCTGGAGCCCTGAGACAGCTAGACGGGTCGCGGCAGACCGAGAAAAAGATGGCGGGACGCCTTGGATTGCTTTCTCGTTAATTGGAGAGAAGTGGCGCAGCACCGAGAAAAGTAGAAGGAATGAAGGGAGGCCTTTGCCCAGGAGTGGTACAGTTACGGCTAGCAAAAAAAACAAAAAAATGTGTGTCTAAGTTCGACTTTGTAGTAAGGATAAAATATTTATGCATAAAAGGAAATGCCAAAGTTATGTAGCCAGGTATATTTCCGCTACTTCCTGAGTACACACGTACCTCCCTTGAGTCCTCAGTAAAGAGGAGATGAGCTCTAATCACTAAAGTATACACTCCCCAAGAGAACAGTGAAAACATCAAAACTTATTTAGTACTAAGTTTTCACTAAGTTCAAAACATTTGAAGGCCTTCACAACGGAGAGGCTTTAAACTATGTGTATGAATGACAGTCAGACCAAAACGTATGGGGGCCTTTGTTTGAGAGGCGACGTTGCCCATTACGCCTGTAATTTAGTGAAGGGTGGGCAGGTAAGCTTGTATTTTGGTTCGTTCGGTTAGGCCTTGATGGTATTATGCATATGGAGCCGTGAGTGAACCGATTGCTTTTCACTATACTGAACAGTAGTGCTATTGTGTAGTTTTCGCCGTAACGCACTCAAGTGACTCTATACGACTTAAAAAATAATAGAATCTTTCAACAGTAAAGTTTCCTTGAGCTTAGCTTAACTAGCTTAGCAATCAAATGTAGGTATCATAATTTAACTTTTCTCTAATCGCAGCATTTAACTTATTTAAAACTGGCGATTTGATCAAAGAATACGACAAGTAATTCAGAAACGCAGCTATAAATACTACGCAGCCAATGTGTTTCCTTGAAAAGTTTAGAATAAATTAATGAGTTTAGAAACTGTTTATATGTACTAAGACTGTTTGATAAGACTGTAAACAAAGTTGTAGTTCCCGTAGGATCGCGGAAATGTACGTTCCACATAAACGAAGCCTGCGGCGAAAGCTAGTGAATTATTTAAACGCAAGTCGGGAGGTAAATGCTTTCGAATTGTCTGTTTAAATATCTACTCTTTGTTTCTAATGGTGTGTGGTGACGTAGTTTATTGACTTATTAGAGATCCGCTCCTGCTTCGGACGGTTTTTACAACTTGGTTAAACATCTAGATTTCTTAATTATAATGTGTTTTTTAATATTAATTTTATATATCTAAACCTTTGGTAATAAATTCTCCAAATGATATCATCGTTCAAAACCGCATTTTGCTTAGAAGCCATCCGTTGCGGATTTTTTCGAAACAACGCGGCCATACAGTTTTGTGAACGGATACGCTTAAAAATACAGTCGTACTGGTCGATGCTGGTGCGTGCCGAAGTTGGTCCTTGGATGCGTCATTATACAGGGTTAGTTTTCAATGACCGGCCAAATTTTCAGAAATGGTTTAGAATCGATAATATTTTTGATATTATGAAAAATTAAAACAACATTTTTTTTTTTTATAAAATTTTATTCCTGTCCACCACTAAAAAGCGAACGGGTGGATATTGCAACAGCACAATTCAGTCAACAAACTAGTTAAGTAGCGGTTAGCACAAATATAAATTTGGCGGTGCATGCACGCACACTAGGTTTATGAGTTAAGAAGAAGTTATATTTTTCGACAATAATATTTAAAATTCACTTTTGGTTTCTTAACTAGAGCTTAATTTTAAAATTTTTGGCTGGTCATTGAAAACTAACCCTGTATATTTTTTTAAAATCGTTGTATACTTTACCCCACACTAGTAATTTATCCTGTATCGTAGATGTGTCTACAAACCTTTAAAGTCACATCCACAAACAGTCAGACCCGGAACCATACAAACAATTGTTCCGTGCGAGAATCGAACTAATGACACGCAACGCAGCAGCCAATTGCTCAACCACTGCGCCAACCGTCGACATGTATGTGTGGTATTACATACTTAATTTTTTTCGTGCCTCGGAAGGCACGTCAAGCTATTGGTCACGGCTGTCTATTGTAGATCTTTGACAGTTGTTACGATGTGTCAGAAGCCTGGACGTCTGACAGCCATTCTTACAAAGGGGTATCGTATTATCCATGTAATGGGTTGTGGATACTTTAACTGAAAGTTAGTCGAGATTTTTTTTTTTTTTTTTTTCTAATTTTGTTAATTCCTTTAAATAATAATCTGACGGCTTGATGATCTCCTCTTTTTGGCAGTCTATTCGTTTAGTATTATTCGTTCAGCATTTATCGAATCGTTATCCAACTCACCCCTAAATCAGACAAAGTAAACAGAATACATAACCCCGAGATAAAATCTTGTGTTAAACATTGTTTGTAACCGAAGTGTATTCCAAAGATATTTTCTTTATTTTCGTAGATCAAACAAAATACGATTGTAATGCGATAGTAATATATTTTGCATTCCGATCACGTCCATATCATATGCAAAGTTCTTCGTACATATTTTCATACGTTTTCTGTAGGATTTTAATAAAATCTATAAGTACGTTGGGCACACAGTGTGATCTTGCTTTTAGTTTGGTAAATATTACTGGTTTGTTGTGAAAAGCTTGCTTTTATGAGCGATGTTGTTGAGACTACTTTGATGGTTCCGGATTCAGAGGGCATCAAAGGGGTCTTTCCCATTATTTAGATACAATTGAAGAAAGGATTTAAAATATAGCTGCTATATATAACTGTAATCAGTATCTTGAATTAAGCACAAACCTTGCTTTTGGATTTGTAAACGGGATCCAAGCATTATTGTAGTTCTAGAAAAGGTTTATTCTCATTATTTCAATACAAACTTTAAAGTAAGTTTTTCGGTTTAAGCTCTAGGTTCAAGACACAGAAATGTACAACAGAAAATGAGATAAGATAGAATATAAACCACCAGCTCATATATTTCAAATAAACAAATTAAGTGATTTTATATGTAGCCGAAATTCAAATTAGCATTCAGCGAGCTTAATACGCAAATTCCAAATATCCAGCGCGAACAAAACTGTCACGCGCCAATCTAATATGTTATAAATAGGTCAGCCATTAAATCGTTTATTAACTGTAATAATGCTCACTGGCGCAGAGTTAATTTGTTTGGAACGCGGAAAATTATGGCCACCCCTACCTGTGGCTTATTAGTCGTCATTCATTCTATAAAAAAAAGTCATAATAACATCAGTGCCGCCGGAAATTGAGTTTCGTGGAACGGATTTGAATGTGCCCTCGCAAATTGCATGTTTATCGCCCTTTTAGTTGACTGCCGGCACGGAAGGTATCTTACTATGTGGCTCTTACACCATAACGCTACAGAAAGCTTCAGATTACTAAAACTGCACCGGTTTTCGAAATTTGAAATATAAAGATATTATACAATGCGCAGCGGGGCGCAAACAAAAGCAAATTAGGTACATTTAGTATTAGTGCTCACGAATATTTCACGTATAAATTATGAACACAGCTCCCGAAGTTTAGTGCGGCAAAGGACGGCTACTCCATAAGGTATAAAAGTTAGTGTTGCGCTTGCACTTTAACCTTTGCGGAGTACGTGTCACCCCGAAACTGAACCCGCACACCGCCATACATATTGCATTATAAATACTTAAACAGGAAATATTGGGGAACACAAACGTAATGTAAACAAAATAAAGCATCTCATACGGCATAACTCACGTAGAATGCGGGGACGTGTATATTTTTACTGCTTATCGATAAAGTGTCGATAATGGAAACCAGCTGGGATTGTGGGCTGAGCTCTAAACAAATGACAATCGGGCGCGGCGACTCGGCACCGTCATCCAATCCGATCGGAGGCAATTTCCTCAGACAAGGATTTTCTATCCCTTGAGCAAATATGCACTCATGAGTCTGCGAACTACGATGAAAGTCGTACAGAAAATTGAATTGTACCTATGGAAAGGGTCTTGTTTATTTTGATATAGCGTCGAATGGCGTAGGTAGGTATGTCTGTATTGCCGTTTGCCGGCCACTTTATGTGTTTAAACGTTTCTGTTTATGTTTCCCGATAAAATAGTGAAGTACCTCCATTACAGGAATACGGCTCGTGTAACATGTCAGAATGGTGACATCGTAGATTGTTGGTGAGATAAGCGATGTTCCGGTCATTGCGGAACCGATATTTGTCCCGATCTGTGTTTATGCTGAGCGATTCGAACGATACGTAACGCTAATTTATTGTGGTCTCTATACTGCATAATGTATTTGAAATCATTCAATACGATTAAATATTATGGGTACCGGTGTTTCGATGAACTTTTCTGCGATATTTCCGAAGCTCCGATAAAAAATAACCGGTAATCTAATATTGTAAGTCCGGTGAAATTGACCGAAGCAAAGATAGGGGCAGCCGGATCCGATATCATAATTCACTAGGGTGCGTCAACGTTTAGAAAGTAAACGTTGACATCGACGCGTCAATTGATATGCCACTTTAGTTACAGTGCAAAATAAAACTTTTGTAGAGTAAAACAGAAATAGATGTTATTTTCGTGCAAGTTTGAAAGTCTAGCTAGCGGATAAATGTACCTCACTGGTAGTTTTTAAAACACAAAATAAATATTTTATTGACTTACCATGATAGGTACTTAAGTACCTAAGTAATATACATAAATGTACTGAAACTTCGACGAATAGCCTCACATATTTCCTCAGTTTATCTTTTCTACATCGGTAAATCCCAAAAAGGGACACAGAATCCCTCTCCGCTTTCCTCATTCTCCTAATTTTGTCAGGTAAAGTCCTGCAAGGGATTCTATTGTACTCAGCTAAATCATAAACTCTTTTATTCATGTGTATATATACATAATATACACATTTTATAAGCTAGATCAGACTCGCCACATGTGTTGGGGACATCGTCAGACTATATTTTGCCACTAAGCCGAGATTCGCTAACGACATGAAAAAGTTTTGATGGATTTTTCATAGCCCTAGTAAAAAATACAACAGTGTGTGGTCAGCCAATAACGAAAGTTTGGACTGACGTTTTCGCGTTTGATTTGGAAAATTGAAATCTTATTTTGGGGACTATCAAAACATTCAATACCCTGGTTTTGATAGGTAAACTGTTTTGTTGAAAACAATAATTAGTACGGAGCTCCATTTTGTTCATTTCGAGGAACTAGTCAATTTATTTTAGAGGTAGATTATAACCGGAATTCATCAGAACATTAGAAACAAATTACTATGACTAACAAAGTTCCAGAGGCATAAATAACTTGGCAGTACATTTTAGAACGCTTCTACCTCCACATTATAATTTAATTGCTACACATTAAACATTCGCGCTGTTCAATCTCCCGTGTATTATTATTTTTCATTGTGGTCCGTTATTGCGGACGCGAGTTGGAAACAGAACAAAATAAAAAAAATCAATTTATTTCCCTTGTGAGCGAACATGTCCCGAGCTAATCCAGTTTGTTCGACCGCGCAAGGGTTGAATTGTCAATGAGGAACGCAGTCCAAATGTAAAAGTGTGCCACTCGGGGAAAAAGTATCGAATATTGGCTCTTCGCGATGAAAACCCGTCCCTGAATGAGATCAGTATCTATTTGTAATTCTCCTTACTCGTAGAAACGACCCGACAACTTACAGTCTTAGATAGTTGCCTAAGTAAGTTGTAACGGGCAGTATGTCTGACATTGTAGCGATATTTAAGTTTTTTTTGCATTTTTTATTATGTTATTACGCTGTGTAAACGGATTTACGTTTACGTAGCTTAACTTGCTCCGCTTTTGCTTTTTTATTATTGAGTTATGAGGGAAATCTTCCAAAACAGACAGCACTTCGAATTATTTACGCAGATTTACTATGATTTTTTGGCTTAAGTTTAAAATTAATTTAAGCTATTTAGTGCGCACCAACCTCGCACGGGTGCAATGTTGTTATACACCTTCCTCTTGATTATATCTATTGCTGAAAACTGCATTAAAATCCGTTGCGTAGTTTAAAAGATTTAAGCTCACAAACAGCGGGAGCGACTCTGTTTTTTAATATTTATAAAGATTAGACGTTATAGAAAGACTGCTCTTGTAGTCACAAAATTGTACACACCTGTTCGACGTATCGGCGTACTCGTTTGATCGCTAAAGTAGTGGTTTGGTGGTGTGTTTGTTAGTTCCAAATCATTATTTATTTGGTCAATGACGTAAAGCATCTCTAGCATCGTCTCAGGTAGGGTAGGAAGTCAGGTAAGTAGGGTAAGGTGTTCTGCAAACACGTTTTGTTTCTTTTTTGCAGTGTTTTTTCTAGTTTTGTACTGGTAGACTATAGCCTAATTTTTTGGGCAAATATGATGCATAAAAAGGTACATTTAATTTTTTTCTGCCATAGACGTTTTAAAAGGACCTAAAACTTTGTTGTTAGCTTTAGTGACACTAAAAAGTTATTTAACAAATACACAGAATGAAGTAGACACTAGAAAACTAAGCGACATATTTTTTTGAAAACTGGAAAGTATCCTCGCAGCATGTAGGGGTTGGTAAAATATAAAATGTTTATTTTTTTTATATCGCGTTCTTGTTCCAGCAAAGGCATTAACTTTTTACATTCGAGTATATTACATTAATTTGTTTCGCAAACATTCTCTGGAAACTCCTTTAAATTTTGTTGCGTTCTTTTAATTTCAACTTTGAAAGCAATTAAAAGAAGTTGGAATAGTTTACACTTTACCGAGTAACATAAATAGTTTTTTGTTTTTTTTTTAATGAGGTTTTATTGAGAGCAATTTTCTTCTGTTTTCAAAAGTTACGTTCTTAAGAAAGAAAGAAAACTGCAATATTCTAGTTATACAATGTAATTGGAATGCTGTAATGCAAGAATGGTTTTATAATTTTGCAACGGGGTACCTACTTCAGGGTGATCCTTTATTTTCCTGCCGGGGTTGCGGGACTGTTGGAAAGAGATACCGTGGCCCCGGAACACAAAGGGCGATGAAGGAACATGGATGGGTTTTAGTCAGTAAAAGTCTGACAATCCTTCCTGCTCCGCCCAGAACGGGAGAAGTCATTTAATGATATCCCACACGAAAAAAAAAAAACCCTTTAAGCGTCACCGTAATATAATTTTTGCTCAATGAAATATAGCCCAAATGAAAAATAACGCATTAATTGACACACAAGTTGTCAGAAACTAATGAGAATCTGTAATCTTGACTAAAATAGAACTTTACTAAAATGTATTTCATGTCGGAGATGAGACAATGAGGCAAATACCTCGACAAGCACATTTAATATTATATTAATGACCCTATTAAACGCATGTTATGTTCATAAATTCTACAAGATAGAAATTTCTTGGTTTTATTAAAATAAATAGTTTTTTATTCGACTTTCAGGAGCTAAATGTTTTGTAAATATTTTAATGTAACATACATACGAATTACTTAATAATTACGAGTATAACTAACTCAACTTTTCATTTTAAATGTATAGTTTTAGCTTTTTTTGACACCACGAAAAAAGCTTAGAAGGTCTTTAATTAAAACATTTTAAACAGAACAAGTTGAAAATTTACAAAAATATAGCAAGATTAATAAAATTATTATTTGAAAATTCATAACTGCTTCAGGTTTTGTTGCAGTTTTGTTGCAGGAATTTCAATATTACTTAGATATCGTGTAACATGTACGAAAATCTGTCAAAAGTAATTCTTTTATTTGCATCTGATAAGTACCTAAATATTGTGCAGATGAAACTGTATTTATTTAAAAATAAAATGAAACTTAAAACAAAAAGCCAACTTCAATGATAGGGACAAAGAAAAATATCGAATGCGTAAATTGCTTGTTGGCGATGAAAATCTGTCTGAGTGTTTGTACAAATTGTTGCCATTTTTCATATTGACTTACTCTGCTTACCTCTGATCGAAAAAATATTCGTGCGCTTTATACACATAAATCTGAAACGTCGACGTTGACGGAGTTACGTCGTTCAGTATAATAAATACCAGGCGGGCTCATGTTAACCCGCTTTTAAAACAAGCACATCTACAAAGCATTTGATATGAATTTTATTTTTTAACTTCAAAACTCATCACAAACGAGTAGGATGCTCCGACTGCTGGCTTTAGAGCAGAAAAACTTATGAATAAAAAATGAATTCCTTGGTTTTTAAATTAGCATTACAAAGAGAGGGTAATTCTCGTACCTTTGCGCCTGCAAAAGAAATGTATAAACGTGGTCTTTGTCGTTTTATTTTAAGTGAAAAATCAGCGTTTTACGTAGAACAACTTTCAGGCGTTGGAAGGCCAGTGTTGAGTCAACTTCAACAAAAAGGTGGATTTACTCTGTTAGTGACGTTTCAAAACATTTAGTGTTTTGATTAGCGATTAGGCAATGTTTAACGGCTATTTTCAATAACTTACTACAGGTAACGGAAGGTTGCTATTTTCAACCGTTTGACATTTAGCTTACAGACCGTTAGAAACAAAACATCACAAAAATCTTTCTTTGTTTTTTCTATGAATCACAGTCGTCAGAGTGACAGGTAATAAGTGACGCGGATAGGATATTCCAAGCTAACTTTGTTTATAGAAACACCGATAGTTACAAGACGTAGGCATATTAAATAATATTTATACGTAAGTAAGATAGAAAACGGCCGTACGTAGTTTTGTAGAAGTATTGCTGTTTTGCATATAAAATTTCAGGTCCAAAAGACGATAAGCGACTGCGGGAAATACACTAAACGTATTGATTTAGTTGCGAGTGAGCAAATATGCATTATAAAATGGCTATATTTTTCTTGTTGCGTTGACTAAGAAGCTTTTTTTTATAACTCCGGGACCGTAGATGGATACGGATTTGATATTAATTACAAGTTTATATCTCGTGTTCCTGAGAAAAAGTGACTCTCAAGGGTTCCGTTTTTCCTGTTGCGATACGGAACCCTAAAAAGTAACATCCCCACTACCTACCATAAATTGGTATAATGGAACTTACGTGTAGTTGAGGAGCTCTCAAAAACTCACTATATAAATCGAATTGTTCCGCGCATTTAACCCAAGTTTGGGAGAGTCGCGTGATTGATCCCGCTAAATGCCACGTGCCTTTACCCCTAAAAAGGAAAAACTTTTCTTTTCTTGTCTTTTTAAAAAACATTCCGAGGTATTCTTTTGTTTTGGAATTTGATTCCATCTTTTTTTCCTTTGAAAAAAGAATAAAACAATAACAACGAGATTGTTTTCTGTTTTTCTAAACGTTTCTTTTTGTTCTATTTTTAAATTGCGTGTTTGCTGACTACAATTAGGTGCCGTACAACCCCTTAGTTAGTTGTGTTATTTTTATGCTTAAATTAACATAGTGGTAATTAAATTTTCTGTATAGTACCAATCAACCACTCCGTCATACCCTTGTGTCGCTACATGTAGGAATGGGTTTGTTCAGGCTTTTGTTGAAAGGAGATGTTCCAAAAATGGATGGACTTTTTTTTTTTTTCGGATTGGAAATCAACAAATGACTCCTCCCGCTCTGGGCGGAGCAGAAGGGAGTGTCAGACTTTTACTGACTAAAACCCATCCATGTTCCTTCATCGCTCTTTGTGTTCCGGGGCCACGGTATCTCTTTCGAACAATCCCGCAGCCCCGGCAGGCATCGGCCCTTGCGGACCTCTTCCTTTTTGCCCGCGCCTAAGTTGGCCGGGGGCCACCACGTGGCCCCCGACGAATGTATGGAGTCTGGGCCAGCACTATGTACACTATATTTAATTATCGATATATAATACAGTAGCCGATGACAAAAAGAAGTAAATCAATCAAACAAAGATCACCGACTTCTGAATTTTTCACTTTTTTGTGTTTATTATTTTTTATTGAAGTCGGTTTTATTTTTTGCAAAAATGTTTTTTATTTTTCCATTTTTAGTTGTTCCCAAACAAATATTTGCAATGAAATTATTTTACACTAACAGACCCGCTATATAGATATAGATAGAAGATCTATAGATCGATCTATAGATCTATAGATCTATAGATCGAGATAGAGATTGTTAACAATAAATGTCATGGTAAAAGGCTTATTCCAATAAATAGAACTTAAATAGGTGCATAACTGTCGAAATCTGGGTGTATTGCACACATCTGCGTACCCCTTCAGAGCATACAGGCGTGATGTTACGTCATGATGTTGTATAAACAATAAACATCCAATCGATTGCAGCAATCACGGCAGATTTGCCGTCTAGTTTTGGAGAGTTCCATTGTATATCTTCGAATATCAGCATCAGATCTTCACCAAATTGGGACCACTTCAGGAGCATACTCTTTCAGATAAAAAAAGAATCATCAAAATCGGTTCTTACACAACAAAGTTATCCGCGAACAAACATAAAAAATATATATAATTATATACGGTATAATTGAGAAACCTCCTTTTTTTAAGTCGGTTTAAAAAAAACTTGTGAAACTGTTGGAACATTGACCCCCAATATCTCCGTAACTAGAAGGAAAATATCGCAATGCCGTCATTGCGATATTTTCCTTCTAGTTCTAGTTCGGGGAGAACAAGTACCTTTCGACTTCATTAGGGGTACCTTTACACCCATTTTAATTGCTAAACAGCCATATACGACAATATTGTTTGATTTTACACACAAACAAAGAAAACTGTATCACCGATTAGCAAATAAATGTAACCATTTCTAAAATTAAAAATTACAAAGTTCCTCGTGATTAAGGTCACGCGAGACCGCGCCGCTTCTTAGGCTTACGCCCCTTCGCGTGTTGCAAAACGGTTAAACTGTATAATTTTTGCGTTCCAGCCACACTGGTTTGTGTTCCGACCCGTATTGTGTAATAATTACACCCCACGCATTTGTAATTTTTTGGACATTTTGTAAATTAATTTTTCTTTCGTTTACCACTGTTTTATTTATGGGTTTTGCTGGGTTTTATCATGGTTTTAATGTCAAATTAAATGTTTAATTAAATTAAGTAGGTAATTTAATTAAACATTTCACTTGAAATTTCACTTTTAGCGTCGTTAGGTTTCTAATATTAATTTATGGAGCGTGTATTTTATTTTATACTTGGTGATGATAATGATTGAGCGCCACACCCAGCCAGAAACCCGGACGAGCCGGGTACACCAGGGCTCACGATTTTGTAAGGAAAGACATGTTCTGGAATGGACGAGAAAGCCCGACCAACCGCAGCCAGTCGAGTACAATCAGCCGACTATGCAGCCTAGAGCCAATATAGGAATAGTGGTAAAGACAGGTATAATCCATAGGAATGAGCATTGGTGTTTTGACCTTCGTTTGATTAGTCTCTTCTAACATTGGAGAATCGTGTTCGTTTCTGGTGTATGGTTGCGATTCCATTAGTTTTTGGCACTTCTTATTAATCACGTGTATATATGTTTCATCGTCAGTAGTATTTGTTTCGCTGTGAGTTTCGCTAAGGTGATATATTTCCTTGGTGGCTAATTTGAATTTTTCTCTAACTGCTGCTAGCTGAATCCATTCTTGTTTGCTTTTATTGAAATATTCCATGCCTTTATGAGTGCCGCTGCCTTAAGACCGTAAGTCATTGTAGGTTCTATGACCATTTTATAGATAAGACTCACACAGACACAGATTTTTATTTTATTTTACACTTAACATAATATTTTAAGTACCTATTTCAATTTATACTAATATTACAAAGCTGAAGAGTTTGTTTGTTCGGTTGGTTGAACGCGCTAATCTCAGGAACCACTAGTTGGAATTGAAAAATATTTTTGTGTTGGATAGTCCATTTTTTGATGAAGGTTATAGGCTGTATAACATCACGCTACGACTAATAGGAGCGGAGCATAAATGAAACATGTTGCAAAAACGGGAAAAATTTATTACTTTTGCGAACTTTTTCTCTCATCCCTTCATCTGTTTGTATGGCGAAGTAGACACAATAGTTAAACAATGGCGTCCCGACCGAATCGGTCGAGTCCACAGACGAAGGTTTATATGTGACGCAGACGAAGTTGCGTGGGTCAGCTAGTGTTTTATAAAACCCATCGATAAAGTACCCAAACGAACCCTTTAAAAAATAAACTACAGTAGGTACCTACCATTACCAATTGTTACAATTATTTCAAAAACATAATCAAATACTTACCTAGTTTCCAAAACGATTTTTTCCCAAAAACCATTCCAAAACAAGCGCTCTATTCACTATATTATTGTTAGAAGTCAAAGTGTCACTTTATTCCCTCTGGGAGAGAAAGCTCCGCGCATCAAGTTCTCATTGTGGTACCCAAGTTATTTCCCACGAAAGGCTCAATTTTGTATGAAGCGATAACATTTTCATGATAATACTTTGAACATACCTCCTTTCATGTTATATCACGGCTATCCACTTACACGCTTTGACGGCATAACAAAATATGAGATTCTATGCATAACTAGAAGATTCATAAAAACGTAATGTTGCTTAGATTGTGGGGTTTTGAAGCTGTATAGAAATGCAACTGTGTAAAATAAATGGATAATAAATCTTCAGAATAGCATTAGTTTAGTATTAAGTTCTTACTGAACAGCACTGCAAGTACGTAGCAATTGATAACGATCAAATCGATACGATTCGATAAATCCGACTTTTCGATTGGTTAAAAACTCATTTTATCGAGAATAACAGTCAGATTTATCGAATCGTATCGAATCGAGTGCTACGTACTTGCACTGCAGGTTCGTTAATGTTGATATAAATAAAACTGTCTAAATGCGAGTCGGTAATTTTCATTATTTGTTATTGTAGCGGCAACAGAAATACTCATTCTATGAAAATGTCAACTGTCTACCTGTTACGGGTCGTGAGATACGGCCCGCTGACAGACGGACGGACGGACAGCGGGGGCTTAGTAATATGAACCCGTTGGTTACCTTTCGGGTACAGAACCCTTAACAGTATATTGATGCTGTGCTACAAGTGTCTGAGAGATTAGGTACACTTATGTTCCCGATAAGAATTATCAAATGAAAAAAACAGATAACAATAACTCAAAAAAATACTAAAGAAAAGCAAGTTAAGTCCGCTTCAATACCACTATTGTACATGAAGTTTAAATCATCATCATCATGGTTCCACTGCTGGGACACGGCCTCCTCTCAATGAGAGGGAATGGGCTATAATCCACCACGCGGGCCCAGTGCGGGTAGATGTCACATGTCTTCGAATTTTTGGTTCTAGAACATGCCGGTTTCCTCACGATGTTTTCCTTCACCGTTTTGAGAGCAGTGGTGATGAAATAAATTGCACAAAGTAATGCGCCTGTCTGGGTTCGAACCCACGACTAACTGTTCGTAAGTTAGCCGCCACCACTGGGCCACCGCTGCTCTCCATGAGTTTAAATAAATAAAGTTAATAAATAGTATCCCCGCTTTAAAGTGTAACAAGTTTTATGTGCAACGTTGCAATCCTAAAGACTTAACGTGTTATTGCTGTACGTGTTTCACGCAGTCCCGACTTACCCTTACCCGAACAAGGAAATGGTTTAATATGACGTTAAAACACAAAACTGTTACGTCACGCGAAATAATGCTACATCATACTTTTGACCTTACGTCACCACTTGACGAGCTAACAATTCGTATCAAAAACATACGTTCAAAACTGGGAGCTCAGAAAGCTGTGACATCGGAATTTCTCATTACAGCTACAAGCAAGATTCCCATACATCACGATGGGAAAATATCGCTTTTAACATCCCCCCTCATCCATTAATGGGCGAACGTACTTATGTTTATACGCTGTCCAATAAAAAGCGCACATGCGTCACGGAAGAGTTACGCGTGCCGTCAGACAAGTGAAATAACATTCCGGGTTCCGACCTCTATCTATGTAGTACTGAGCATTGGGCAAAGATACGAATGTAGCGAGTCTCACGGTAGACAAGCAAAATTGCTTGGTTTCAATTACAAAGTACATGATTAAAAAATAATAAAATCTAATGAGCACCAATCGACCGACGTAAGTAATTTCTAGAAAGCACCCGGAGGATTGCAAACCTTTGCTTTAATTAAGACGGGAAAACATGACCTTCTTGTCCTTCTTAGTCGAGCAGTAATAGTAGCAGAGAGATAGAAGATACAGAAGTAATGTCTACTTACCGATGAAATAGGTTCATTAATTTTGCTTTGTTGTGTTATTAAGAATATAAACCCTGCCTACTACAATTTAGGGATGCTTTCTGATTTTTATCTTTCGGTTGTTTTCATATATACTAATAAATTGGGAAGAATAACAGCCAGCACTTAATGAAACGCCAAAACGAACAGTTTTAAAGACAACATACAGATAAGCATACCTACGTCAGAAAAAAAAAACAAAAAAAAAAACCAATCGAATTGAGAACCTCCTCCTTTTAGAAGTCGGTTAAAATTCGGTTACTTTTCGCCCGGTGCCACCACATGATTGTCACAATTGCGACTCAGTAGGCCTAAATGAGTACAAATAACTTAAATATAATATGGTCAAATTTTATTACCAATCAAAAATTCGCAGGCGTGACAGGTAAACTGAAATTTGTTGATGAAATTTTTGTGGGGCAACGACCGCTTGTGTTAAGTTACTTGGAGTAACTTATTTTTATTCTTTTAACGTGCTTATAAATATCGAAATCCATTATGTATGCCAAGTTTACACTTAAAATGACAGATTAACTGGCATTTCAAGTAATTAGACTACATGCGTTAGCGAAAACGATCGATAGCTATCACATATGTGAAGTCGAAGTTTCGCTGGATAATTTCATTTCATTTAGTCTTTGGTTAGATAAGAAATATTGTTAAGTATTCATGAGAGTGGCACCTAAATGTAGTCTGTTCATCTAGTCAGACACGATATCAAAATGAAAGTTCCAATTTTGAAAAAAAAAAAAAAAAAAACAAGGATGTGTACCTAACAAAAAAAGAACTAATATTTCACTATGTCTTAAGGGAGCTATCCAATCCTAACCTATCTATATAGTCGGGATAAAAACTTAGGTCTTTTTGCGACACAAGCGCTTTCTTCTGAGTTTCATTTCGTCTGTTATTTTGTCTGAAAGTGATTGGATTACATTCAAAGACAACAATTCGACTGAAAACGTGAAATCGACAAAAATAATCATTTTATTCCTGAAGAAAAATCGTAAAAGTACAATCATTAAATCAAATGAATCTTATGCTTGATAGGCATTTGAAAACGTCGGTTTTAGCATTTTTATGATTCCGTGGCAAAAACGAAAACTTATAATTTCTTAAAGTCTGTCCAATTGTTATACGAGTATAGCCATTTTCCACGTATACATAATATCAATGAAAAGGTTGAAAGTTGTATTTTACTTTTTTTTTTTTTAATTATATGAACCTCTGAATAATTCCAAAACTCCTCTCAATAAATTTTACATACGAGTATTTACTAAAAAATCACATTCGTCATCATCATCATTTCAGCCGCAAGATGTCCACTGCTGGACATGGGCCTCCCCCAAAGGGGGGTATTTGCCTTAATCGCCACGCTTGGCAGGCAGGTTGACGATCGCAGTGCAGTTGTTACAAAAGCACAGAGAGCGCTGCTGCCCATTCTCTGGCAAACCCCTTAGCCGCCTCTTACGTCACCCACGGGAAGATATGGGATGGTGCTATTCTTTACGAAAAAAAAAATCACAGTACACAACATTAAATGAAAAAAAGGAAATACACTATCAAACGCGTGTAACGAAACGATAGCACGATTATCACGTAAAATGGTAAACATGACAGTCTACGGCATTCCTACAACTCTTTTTTGTGATTACCTATTCTTCTAATAGATAATCTGCCTCGTGTCGATAATTAACTAAGTATATTAGATACAAATTACCTTCTTCTAATATTCATAATTCTTCTAATAACTTCTAATAATAATTTGACGACCCGAATGGCGCAGCGGTAGTGAGGCTGCCTTACGTTCTTAGGGTCCCGGGTTCGAATCCCGGTTGGAGCAAATATTTGTGTGATGAGCATGGACATTTGTTTCCGAGTCATGGATTTTTATATGTATTATATGTATGTATTTACAAACAAAAAGTATATATGTAGTATGTCAACTATCTGGTGTTCAAGACACAAGCCTCGTTGCTTATTGTGGCACTAGATGGCGCTGTGTGCAATGTCCAGCGATATTTATTATTATATATTTTAACTAAATATATCAGATACAAATTACCTTCTTCTAACATTTGGTCATTTTAAATTATGTAAAACTTGTAATATGACGTTTAGGAGACGTAACCCAATATTTCACTTACAGCAGCTATAAGTCAGCGATATTCCAGAAATAAAAGATACTTCTATTACTGTACCACAAATGTATTAAACAAAAGAAACTGAACAACTTTATTTTCTCTGTAATACAGCCTTTTCCTTTTAAACCCAACTCACAACTATCGAACTTTTCACCGCAGCTAATATAAACTGTGTCACCATAATGGAATCCGGAGCGGCTCCAAATTACGGAGTAGCATGTCTCTCCATTAGCTCTGTCTTAATTAGGAGCCATCGGGGAAGATCTCTAAAGCTAAGTTGGTCGCACCGGGACGCCTTAATCCCATCATGAAAATTCTGATCACGCGTCTCCAGTTTCTATGAGTGTGCCGAATGTCAGCACTGCCCTCAAATTTATAATCGAAAGGGATCGAAAATGCCCCAATAGAGGTTTTTGGTTAGTTGTTTTTTGTAGGTACGACCGACCTTTCCTTATTTAGGAGACTTTTTGTTTATTATTAATGCGTATAAATATACGTTATAAACGTGTACTACAACGTATTATACAACTAAGTTATATTGTGTATTGTTAAGTCTATTGTACAACTAAGTTATACGGATACACAAAACATAATATTTTGAATAATACAGCTTGCACCAGAAGGAGGAGCTCGTGGCTAAATAATAACAGCCGCTCGGGTCGATCGTTTAGGTTAAGCCGTGCTTGTCTAGGTTGGTCTGTGGATGGGTGACCACCCATTACATACCGAGTTTCCTCCGTGCCTCGGAAAGCACATTAAGCCGTTGGTCCCGGCTGTCATTTGTAGATCTTTTACTGTCGTTAGGTAGTCAGAGGCCCAAAAAGTCTGACAACCAGTCATACCAAGGGGTATTACCCTGTACTAACTGGGTTGTGGAGGTCAGATAGGCAGTCGCTCCATGTAAAATACTAGTGTTCAGCTGCATCCGGTTAGACTGGAAGCCGACCCCAACATAGTTGGGAAAAGGCTAGGCAGATGATGAGCGTGTACCAGAAAGGTATGATCATATTTTATATAATCATACAAACCATCAAAACAAAACAAAAAACCGGCCAAGAGCGAGGCGGACTGGCGTACCGAGGGTTCCGTACAAACTTTTTAAAGAACAAACTTAACTTTGCTCTTCGATCCCATGAAACGGCTATTGCACCAACCGCAAATAATAAGTTTGTAATAGTAAAATCGCTTTGTTTGTTATTAAACTGTATATTTACGGTTTTCAGATTTTTCCCTTTACATGTGCTGTAAGACATTGCTTCTCGCCAAATTTTGTGATTCTAGGTCAACGGGAACTACCACATGGTTTTCGACCTAAAACCTAGGGTACTTCCGCTTGACCTAGAATTGTCAATTTTGGTCAAAAGCAAGGTCCTTACACCACAAGTAAAGGGAAAAGTCCGAAAAATAATAAAAATTGAAAATTAAGGTTAATTTTGGTACTTACAAGTTTTGAAAACGCGAATAGCTAAATTTACCCATATCTTTTTATCGTGTTGACTCCTTGATTTTTATACACCTAATAGGGACTATATACCTCAGTATCTGGTATAAATTCTCAAATTCTGGTCAAATTGCTAGATCCCCCTGTTCCTGAGAAAATCGGTGGTGTCAGACGGACGGACAGACGGACAAGAAAGTGATCTTTTATCGGTTCTTTTTTTTACCTTTTGAGGTACGGAACCCTAAAAAACTTAAATACTTCAATACGGTAGGTATTGAAGTTTTGTAATGGACAGCTGATTTTTTTAACGATTACAATGGTGGTCCCATGGAGAAAGTTGATCAGTTTGATGATCACACACCCTGAAATATGACCAAACCGTTCTGGTGCACATGTACTGTATTTGTAGATACTATTAAAACCTATAGAATACTTTTATTTTCGTTCATTTTTGCAATATTTTGTTAAACATTTAATAAATATGAAACTTTAACAGATTGCATTACGGATACTTACAATTAAAATTTCAAATTAGTAACGCAGTGGTTTCGTACGTAGGTTATCAAAAATGGCTCCTGGCCAAATTGTGTTTCATTTTAACATACCGCTTACCAAAGGTCGCTATAGTTTTGTATGAACTTATCTTTGGAAAATGTCACGTTTTTGAAACAACTTGTAGTATTTCTCTGTAGAGTAAAATATTTATTTATTATTGTTTTTCTTGGTGGGTAAAGCTCTCGTAATCTTTTAATTTTTAACATATTGGAGTTTATTAAAAATTACAACATTTTCATTAATGCATGCTCATACATCTGAGAGCAGCGGTGGCCCAGTGGTGGAGGCTCCGACTTACGAACAGTAAGTCATGGGTTCGAACCCAGACAGGCGCATTACTTTGTGTAATTTATTTCATCACCACTGCTCTCAAAACGGTGAAGGAAAACATTGTGAGGACACCGGCATGTCCGAGAACAAAAAATTCGAAGACATGTGACATCTACCAATCCGCACTGGGCCCGCGTGGTAGATTATAGCCCATTCCCTCTCATTGAGAGAAGGCCGTGTCCCAGCAGTGGGAGCATTATAGGCTGATGATGATGATGATGATGATGATACATCTGCAGTTTGCGGGGCCGCTAAAGAGTCTTGGATGTCATTGAATGTTTCATATTGTGTCCTCTGTTATTTGTAGAAGAAAAACATATTTTCCGTTGGCTGAATACAGACTGTACATATCTAAATCATACCTAATCTATTTTTAAAGCCCGGAAATTTTAAACCGATTCTTACCCACATCTTCAAAGCTTGTTTATAAAAGCTAATTTATAGTACCGGCTGTAAATTAATCCTTCAAGATAACAAGTTACTGTGCACCAACATAATATTATTTTAAACTCAGAATATAATAGTTCTGAAATATACAGATACCTACGTAATGTAAGTTAAGTGTAGTGCTCAATGTTGTCTAGTCTTATTATTTCCCTAGCTAGGAAACTGAATCCTATGCGCTTAAACCGGATCAAAATGAACCGAGCGCAGCTTTAACTGGATCTCTGCTACAACGAGCCCTGTAATACTCTACAAATTCAACTGACTGTACTAAATCTTTAAAAATAACCTACTTATAACAAAATATTGTTGGATTTTTATGTTATTTTTAGTAACACTATTATGATTGAATTATGTGATTTTTATGCATCATGTAAACGGTTGGTTGGTTGGTTTCGTTTTCATCACCAGCCTATTAATGTTCCCACTGTTGGGACACAGGCCTCCTCTCTATGAGAAGGAATGGGCTATAATCTACCACGCGGGCCCAGTGCGGATTTGTAGATGTCACATCCCTTTTTTGGTTCCAGGACATGCGCGGTTTCCTCACGATGTTTTCCTTCACCGTTTTGAGAGCAGTGGTGATGAAATAAATTACATAAAGTAATGCGCCTGCCTGGGTTCAAACCCACGACTTACTGTTTGTAAATCGGGGCCGCCAGCACTGGGCCACGCTGCTCTCCACCACTGAGCCACCACTGCTCTCCACCACTGGGCCACCGCTGCTCTCCACCACTGGGCCACCGCTGCTCTCCACCACAGAGCCACCGCTGCTCTCCACCACAGGGCCACCGCTGCTCTCCACCACTAGGGCACCGCTGCTCTCCACCACTGGGGCACCGCTGATCTCCACCACTGGGGCACCGCTGCTCTCCACCACTAGGGCACCGCTGCTCTCCACCACTGGGGCACCGCTGCTCTCCACCACTAAGCCATCGCTGCTCTTTACCACTGGGGCACCGCTGCTCTATCGTCGTTATATATTTCTTCGTTTTAATTGTTAATAAATTTAGGAAAAGGTATTGTTCAAAATAAGTACTTACCTCTAAAGGTTAACCCTGACTATATTTGCCGGGGACTTCCACGGTAAAGAATAATAAAACTTGAACAAATATCTAACCGCTTAGCCGTTTTATTCGTGCAATCCCGATCAGCATATAACCATAGTCTTATTTCAACTTTTTAAATATCGTACGTAACATCTGTGCCCCATTTTCCGAACTATCGGTCGGGCGAGACATTTTGTTCCCAGTTCGGTTTCCAATATTTATGGTTGGTGTGACAATATTGTTTGTTTGCCCTAACTTCTAAGCCAATTAAGGGGAATTCGTGAGCGTCTTCAAGTGGCAGTTTCAGTACAAATTAACTACGAGCCAAGTCCGTCGATTGGGTTTCTAGTCACGAACAAACTGAATTTAGATGAGTGTATCAATGTGTATGGTCAGGCGAAGCTGGGGTGCGGAGGTTTGCGCAAAAACTTTTCTGTTTGATGAAATTGGGTCTATAAATAAAAAGCCGGAGCCGTCATATTGCGTAAGTATCAACATATGTGCGTTTCGTCAAAATATTCCTAGGCATAACGCTGTTTTTCCTTGTTCAGAAAAAGTGTGCATGTATGTACTTCGTGTCCCATCTGTAACTTTATGGTTGTTGGATGTTCAGTTCTTTTATACATTGGCCTGTACCTACTTACATACATAATATCTATAGCTTTTTTTGCTTAAAGTTTCTATAGTAGTTTAGTACCAAAACGAACCTTATCGTCTTAACATCAAAAATCTTTTTCATCTGGTGTCACACTAGGGTGTCAAAGGACCTTAAACTGTTTTCTTCAAACGGAATGCATCCCCGTAGCCACACTACAGAAACAAAATAAGAACTTGAATTCATGGAAAACAAAATCCAAATCGAAGACTGTTATCTTATGTAGCAATCTATACGCTGAGCTGAAGTAGATAGTGCCTGATAACGGAGCACAGCACGGCGGCGCATAGAAATGGGCTCGCTTCCAGTAGACTACACCGGCGGGCGCGGCGCAGCGGGCGACTGTATAGAATAATACGTATTTTTACTTAGATGCACTTTAAACGGATTTTGTATTAGGTGTTTACTTTTAAAGAGCATTTTGAAATACGCGTTCTAGAAAATTGTTTAAAGAATTTTCCACTTATAACTTTTTGCATGAAGATGTTCATTAAAGCCTTGTGTGAATAACCCCATTGTATCCGCTGGTTGTTTATATCAACAATAAAAGTTACTGAAAAAACATAAAATTCTCTGTTTAGTTTGTGATGCATCTAAAATTTTATTGTGCCGTAGGTATATCAGACAGGTTATACAACAATAACAAACACGGAAAAGCTGGTTTATGTATGATAAAACCCACTTGTTTTAATCTTGCCTATTATTGATAACATTTAACTAATAAGGGAGGGACAAAGTTTACGTAATCCTTATTTTAAAATGTATCTAAAACTATAGATCGCGTGACATTACGACACAAGCGTGGAAAGTTTCATAATTTTCGCAACAGAAACTAACGATAACGGGTGGGCTTGAGCGAAAGGCATATTTTATCAGTTTTGGCGGATAAAGGCTATCAACCACACCTGAGACTTATTTTACGCCCAACGTGCCAATATCCATATCCGTGACATAGGTAGGTTAGGTACCTAAGCGATAGATAGTTATCTACTGGTGAGGTGGGTTTGGCACCGACTGAACCAATTTTAAAATACAGTCTTGTCTTTTTCTTTTCGGCGAAGCCTAAGGAAGATGCGGGGGACAAATGGGAACTTTTTTACGATTATAATTTGCCAGTTCTAATCATCTGCATGAAGGCAGCATTTTTAGGTTTTGTCGGTGACCAGATTGGCCGCAGTTTCATCAGTAGGTAACTACAGTCACGACCTACCCACGAGCTCACTCGTCCGGGTGAATTCAACGGATAAATCATAAAAGTCGCGCGCAGGCCACCGGACGGAATTAGCTTTGTTAATTCTAATTTGTTTTGTTACCTCGCCTGTTTGAATTATGACCGTTTATTGTTTCATGTGTGTACATAATAAATGTGTAATGTACAGTCCAAAAACTGTGTTTTGCTTTTGTTATTACGGTTGTACTATTCCATTGTTTGTCTAGTTCGTATACTGTGTTTTTGTTGAATTTCGTGGGCAGTAAAAAGGGGTGATATCACAGTGTGAACGAAAATGTTTATTATTGTGGTGTTAAACCTACAAAGGTCGGACGAAAATTAATAATACTAACATTTTAATTAATTAAACCACAACAAGGCTTGAATCTAATATCTCAGGCACGTAAATGAGAGGTCCGGACCGCATGAGGTCGGATCATTTGATCAGTGAGGTTAAGCCACCGTAGATCCGGGTGCCAGTTGGATTACCGTGCGGATGTGACGTCGGCCACCGGTTATCATAACCCGGTCAGATCTAAATCCCTTATACAGAAAGTTACCTTTGGCATACACGTGATGAAGTTGATGAAGAACTCGCTCGTCATACACAAACAATGGTTAAAGTTTGTACGTGTATCGGTTTTTAATCAACTGCGGTGAATTTGAGGAAAGAAACGTTTTTGTGATTTATTGGACACATTTACGGCGGCTAACTAGTTTAGAATTAATTGTTTATTGTATCTCATGGGACCTAATACCCGACTAATGCTTTGTTTGGACTCAAAAGTAAAATAAAACATCAAGAATCTGAATCCAGAATGATAAAAGTAACTAAGTTAAGTTACAAAAGATTCCCCAAAAATCGTTTGTAATTGAAAGAAATAAAGAAAGTATTTATTTGTCTCCAATAGAAATAAAAACAAAAATTATTTAATTAACAATAAAACAAAATTATATATAAAGTAAAACATACTTACATTAGACTTAGTTGGTCTTATGCGAGGCCAAAAAGCCCCTTCAAAATATAAGTACTACTAACCGAAACTAAACTACCTTGACCGAACACGAAAATGGTCTAATAAGACTATCTATAATTTTTCGTAAAACTTTGATCCCCATTCACAGATTAAAAAAAAATTGTTGTTAATCGATCCTGTTTCTAATACTGATCAAAAATGTCTATCGGACCAACTATCGTTGGAGTACTAAAAACTCGGATATCGCAAAAAAAACGTAAATTTATAATTATACCGTCTTCGTGATCATTTGTCTTTAATTTTTTTTGGATTTCAGATTTACAAATTCTTTCTGGGCCTAAAAATGCAATATGCGATTTGTAAATGCAATAATTTCGAGTGAGTTTTTGATCAGAAACAGGATCGAATAACATAATAAAAAAAATCATACAAACATAATACATTAAAATTTTCTAACAAAATGCATGGGAAAAGATTTTTGCAATTTCTGATTTTTTTTACTACTCTAATCTGGTTTGAAAAATGTACAGCTAGCAAGAAAATGGCTATTTTACACAAAACATTTTTTTGATGGCAATTAATCCTGTTTCTAATACTGTACAAAAAGTTCTATCGTCCGATAGAACTTTTTGATCTGTTTTGTGTAAAATGGCCATTTTCTTGCTAACTGTACATTTTTTCGAAAATCTGTGAATATTTCACAAAAATATATGGATAGTCTCCAAAGACCATTTTCGTAAAACTGTAACGGTTAAGGTAGTTCCCCTAACGCCCCGTTTACCGTATCCACCCTGTATATTATATTATCTTCAAAATTACAGCCATGATGATAAACAATCGAGTTGTTCAATTAATTTCTAAATGAAGCTGAAAACTTTTCCGCCGTGTGTATGACAGGGGATAGACCGTAGTCAGGTAAAAGGTTTAAGTAATGTCAAGTACTTAAGGTTGTTGTTCATCAATACGGGGCGGTAATACCTTGTTTTCCATAAAATTATTGTTTTCCATAATCGTCCCCCGTCACAATATTTACTTGCACTAATATCATTTATACTGATAACGCTTGTCATATCAACTTAAAGTCATAACTTTTATTTGCCATAAAATGAGATTCCATAATAACATGTGTTCTAAGGGATCCCTTCTTTTTGCATAATGTTCTTTTTCCTAATATACTTTGGCATAACTGTTTTGGCATAATTTGTTTTGCCATAATAATACTTGGCCATTTTTTTTAGGCATACAGTTTATGTTGGCATAATCATCTTGAAGGCTAGGTAATTTATTTTGACATAAATTGAATTCGCATAATCTTACTAGGCATAATGACTATTAGCATAATAGTATTAAAAAACGGCCGATTTGAGTTATTGTTACGTATTTATTTTGAATTAATAATTCATTAAGTTTTGCTATAAAAGTTAGTGACAGAAACGAATCGCTTCAAAACCGACTCCACGTAGTCTTAGAGTATAATTTAGAATCGCGTAGGCAAGGTGGCCCGCAAGTTGAGGAGCAGGTGGTTGTAACACTCGCCGCCGCTGCACTGGTGTGGTGAGCGTTAGACACATCTGCGACGACATGCTCGCGTGGGACCGCCAGAGCCCCGCAGCGCCGGAGCCATGACAGAAACCATGCCAGCTGCATGTTGCTTGCTCGCTGCATGCTTGCAACATGCTTGCTGCGTGCTTGCTTCATGCTTGGTGCACGCTTGCTTCATGCTTGTTGCATGGTTGCTTCATGCTTGCTTCATGTTCCTTACGGGGAAATAACAATCACATATTACGTTCTTAATCAACTGTTTTAACGTTTATTGACGTTGTGATTGATTGATTTTTCTGCCTTTTAATGGCTATCGATGTGAAATGTATGCCAAAAGAAGATTCGAACGGTGAATTTTCATTGCGCTTGTACTGAACTAGCATTGTTGTGCTAGTACGGGCAAATGAATTTTATGGTGAATAAATGTTACGGAAAACGAAATTATTGAAAATGAAAAACATAGCAAATAAATTTATGGATTAAAATTATCATGACACTTCATCGATTATGACCTATGAAATTAGTGAAAACGATTTTATGTAATTTTACGATTATGGCAACTGAAGCGTTATTTCTAATAAAATTATGGGGTAAATACGAGTATGGTAAATAAAATTATTGCATTTTAAATTATAGCAAACATTAGTAAACCATACGGGGCTCTCTTATGTTAATCTAAGTTATGTTATTGTGCTTATGTACAAAACCTGCTAGCTTAGCTAATATAACGACAGTAATCTAGAGGTTATAAGGAAGAAATCAATGTACGTTTCATTATTATATGCTACAATATTATGTGGGTGGCCCAATTTCCAAACAAAAAAAATTGTCTCCTTTAACAGCACTGTCATTATCGACATCATCTAATAGACTGCCTCGTTGGTCTAGTGTTCGCAAACGTAAACAATCAACAAGCCAATAACCAACAAGCCAACTGCTGAGCATGATCTGGGTTCGAGTCACAGGTTTTTCCATCACAAATTCTTCAGTATTAGCCCAGATTCTGGAATCGAGCCTGGTTGATGGAAAAAGGCTCAGCCCCTGTTACATTGGACTACGTATAATTAAGCGGGGTAGTCAGCGAAATGTAATCCAATTAAATGACTTTTTCATGAAATAGTCATTGAATGGGATCACATGAACTGAGAGGGATTGATGATTTTAATGATTATAATTTGGTAAACGCATGCGTTTTACGGTCGTTATACGTACATAAGACGACCCGAATAGCGCAGCGGTAGTGAGACTGCCTTACGTTCTTAGGGGCCCGGGTTCGAATCCCGGTAGGAACAAAAGTTTGTGTGATGAGCTTGGATATTTGTTTCCGAGTCAAGAATGTTTAATTGAAAAAAAATATCTATGTAGTATAATAGCCCGAAGCCGAAGCCGCGATGGTGAGCGTGAACCACATCTGCGACGATAAGCTCGCATGGGGCCGCCGGAGCCCCGCAGCGCCGGAGCCGTGACAGAAACCATGCCTGCGGCTTGCTGCATGCTTGCTTGTATGCTGCATGCTTGATTGCATGCTGCATGCTTGATTGCATGCTGCATGCTTGCTTGCATGCTGCATGCATGGTGTATGCTTGTTTGCATGTTTTTACAGGGAAATAAAAACTCACGCGTTTAATCATATTAGACTAAATAAGTTTTATGTTTTCTGAGTGGTATATCAAACGATTTTATATATAACGTAGGTTATGCTTATAAAAAATTGTAACTTTAAAATTATATCAATCGTTTTATATTAACTGATCGATATATCGAACAAAATTATAGATTCAGTTGTTATGTCTTGTAAATATTAGAGATTTTGTAATTATATCATATATTACTTACCCAAATATACCAATTTAACTATACCCATTATTACTACTATATTAATTATATTTTCGCAGGTGTAAATAACCCTCGTTGACACCTCGTCTAAATGTGTCTACCAAAATACATCCCCTTAAAGTATTAGAATTTCCGCCGAACTCAAAGCCCTTTTGCTACAAAATTCGTAAAAATTCGCAGCATCACCGCCTATTATCCGAACCGTTTACATCAGCTTCTTGAGCGATACACCTGAACATTCGGTACATTTGTATTCCATCAATTTGCGCATCTCGTATGCGCTGGAGCGGGCCTGATCGTTTGCGTTATATGTGCTTCGCATAACTCATTGGACGAATGGCTGGGAATGGACGGCTCGGCCCAAATGTTACCTTATCCTTCCTTCGTGAGACGCGGAATGTCTGTAATCTGATTGTGATGGTCTAGGGTCTTATTTTACGTTATTTTAACTTGGTTTAGACGAAACATTCTTCAAATAAACTGTTAGAGGTAGTTTTGTTTGTTTTCCCCCCCTTTTCCCGTGTTCTCTACATATTGATTTCTGTGTGTCCAAACATAATGTAGGGTACTTAAAATGATTAATTTTAAAAAGATTTATCACTCTTTTCTTTGATGAATTTTCAGGATTGGCGTGAGTTAAATACAGCATCTGTTTTCTTTCCTCGTGGAATTAAGTACATTTTATAAAATAAATGTAATAGTGAAGTGTACTGAAAAATAACTTTATAAAATGTTTCAGCGTTATTCTTATATTCCTTGGAATTTAAGAAAAGAAGTGCCATGAAAGTACTCTGTTAAGTAGCTTTAAAGCCCCTTTGTCAGCTTTCTGTTATCAAAGTATTGCCTATTTAGTTTTTATAAACAGATTTTAATATCAAAGTCCTTTTCTCCTTCAGTTACCTAATTTCGTGAACGTTTTGGCTGAAATCCTACGTATTTAGGGTCAGTTGCCGAATAAAATAGTCCATTCAAGAAAATATACAAATTGAACTTCATTACGGTGTTACGCTTAATACCCCGCTCCTTGAAAAAGCAGACTCCTTGAAAAAGGCAAGTAAATATATTTTTCTTCTCAATTGCACTCTGAAACCCTATTTGCTTATCTCGCTTCATTTTATTTCCCAATAGTGATTGCAGGCACCTGGATTCCACCATTACTCTTTTAAAATTGCAAACTTTATAGCGTCAATATTTCAGTGAAATTGCAGAGCTGTTCACAGAAATCATTTATTTCAGGAAATACAACGCAGGTTTTTCTTTGATTTCAAACTAAGATGTCTGTTGGTATTTAAAACTGTTGTTTGTGAGTAATTATTCCTTGTAATCGTAGTGCATTTTACTGTTAAGTAAATAAAATTTCAGAAGTGTGCGTCGAAAAACACAAAATTTTAAATACTTTCAGTGCAAAGCGGTTAGTATTGGAAACGATCTTTAAACTAAGTAATATTCGGTCGGCAACAGTCCCAACGAAGTCACCAAATGTACGAACTAATTTCGGCCGTTGAAATGCTAGTAGCACTTTTTGGGAACGGTAAATTAGATCGGCATCGCACGTGACCCGCTTTATAATACTCTACGTTCTACAAGCGTAGGTATTAGACACAGTATTTACTTTTCAATAGTGCGTCTCCCTCACACCTTGGCGGTAGTAAAGGATGGGATAAACCCGGGTACTATTAGTGGGTAATACGGCGTAGAAAATTCACTGACGCAGCAACCTTCATTACGGGCCCTCGTGGAGGAAACAAGCCTGCCATGGCCGAACATTATTACCGAATAATCCACGATCACACTGAAAGACGTTACAAATTTTGTAAAGGTGAAAAAGTGCTCAATTTACTCGGATGGCCGAGGTTTTATCTACCTTTTCCCGTTTATCAATGCCGCAGCCGATGCCTACGGACATAAATAAAGAGGAAACACACCTGTTTGTTTATCTTTTAAACACATTCAAGTAGGAAAAGTATATAATGTAAGAATTTGGATAACCAAATAAGAGAGAAGATGCGTATCGTTGTTTTAAATGGGAAAATTATTACACACGAAATAAACTTTACTTGGTGTGATACCAGTGATTGAAAATTGGTCGATTTTTTAACCTACACTTCAAGGAAGTTGGTAACTAATGGATAATAGCTCCTTATGAATTAATCCCAGAATGATGAAGCGGTTGAATTAGAGGGAATGTTATCATTCTCCAATCTCTGCTTCATTTCTTAACTATAATTTATATTTTGCATTCTGTAGCAAAACGCGTGAATAATAAATTCATATTTCTACAAATTGAGAATCTTATAAAAAGCTTCTCAATTTGTACGAAAATCTGCAGCTACCATTTTCATCGTAATAATTCTTGAATACAAATAAAAAGCAGACATTTTAAAGAAGACGTTAAATTAGATCCACGCAGAACACCACCCGCATCGATGAAAAGGTCGACCTTAGCTTTTTCTGATTGCAAAAGAGACCGTTTCTTTCAATACTGCAATATAAAGAATATATAAAGTGCTAATACACTGCAGTTGGTTTGAGATTGAGAGTCTTTTGAAATTTCTTTGATATAAAACTCTACATTGGAAAATACTTGAAAACCCAGAGGCGAAATAAAAACGAATTAAAAGACGCTGCTCATTTACGAACTCATAAGAGAGAGGGTCTTATACTCTTATAAGTTTGTTTCCAAAAAAATATGATAATAGAAAAAAGAAATAAAAACAAATTAATAGAACTCAATAAACTGTGATAGAAAAACATCTACACGTCCATTATCAAACAGTTACGATCATTTTTTAAATCTGCTCATTCCATGCCGCATGGAATGACAAAGATCACTTTTTTTGTACGTATAATAATTGTATCAATCTTGAAACAAGAACCCCAAAAGATCCAACAAACAATAAGCTTAACAATTGAGGACAAGACAGAAACTACTTCATAACTCGTTACAGAAATTTTATTATACATTTTTCATAACAAGCAATACCGCTGTGTAACGCGAGGAGACGGAGACCCGGCTAGTTGGGCGATTAATTAACATCACTGCCCTCTAGGGGGCGCTGCTCTCGGAATTATTCACTATCCCGTTCTTACCCTTCTGCGAAATAATTATTAACAGTAAACCTAATTAATTTCTCTTCTTGAACTCCCCACATTATCCAAACTGAATTTCAACTTTTTTGTTTGGTAAAGTTTTTTTTTTCAGGTGTCTTCTGTTGCTAATTACTCAAAGATTGTGAAGGTTTTTACTTAAACATTTTTTTTTTAATTAGTCTACACTGTCCCCTGTGCACTGTGCTGGGAAAAGGCCTACCCCAATACTTACCTTCTATGTGCTCTTTTCCCGTGCCTCCTTGGACAAGCCCGAGGGCTTGTCCAAGGACAAGAGTACGCGTCTAGGCCCACCTCTTTAAGGGCCGTCCTCGGTGACGTCGTCCAACATAAAATTGCGTCAATTTTCATAAAACCTTATTGTCAGGAAACCCCAGAAGGTAGACCTTTCAATCTGTTTTTCAGACCTTTGTGTAAATCAACAAATCTAACTGTATCAAACGAAAGCAAAATCCCAACCAAATAAAGCTTAAGATTCCGTAGCAGTCCAAAAATCCCAACAATTCGTTAGTTAACTAAGTCCATTAGTAAATGGTACCGGTCCATTTCTATCTGATTAAAGGCCGTCACAATCACTCGAGTACCGTTTCAAAGGGATTCTTAAGAATAAAGTTGTATAGGCAGGCTTTGCGCATTGTGTGCGTCTCGATCATTTGAGACCAGCTCTGGGCAACGAGCATAATCACATCGACATATAATGTTCCCACTGCTGGGACACACCGACTCCTCTCTATGATGAGGGATGAGGGGGGCTGTTATCCACCACGCGGGCCAGTGCGTGTTGGTAGATGTCACATATCTTCGTATTTTCGGTTCCAGGACATGCCGGTTTCCTCACGATGTTTTCCGTCACCATTTTGAGAGCAGTGGTGATGAAATAAATTAGGTATACAAAGTCATGCACCTGGCTGGGTTCGAACTCACGACTTACTGTTCGTAAGTCGGGGCCGCCACCACTGGGCCACCGCTGCTCTCAGTGTGCAACGAGGACATGAGGACTGATCAAATCTCCCATGTTTTTTTTTTGTTCACACTCCACGTATTTGCTAATGATCGATAGAAGAAAAAGGCGTGAGTGAAATTACGGCGCATTCCAATGTTACGGAGACCGAGGAATCTTTACAAAGCAGATAAATACCGCAGATACACCCTCTTTGTCACGAGAAATCCCACAGATTTCTTTGTACATTACGTACAGATGAACGTGGGACATCTTACCTTGTATTGTATTCGTTGATGGCATTGGATACTACTTTATTTTAACCGCATTTGAAATATTTTCTAAAGTAGTATGTGTAATTATAATTCAAGTAGAAACTGGATATAGTATGAACTTAACCATCAAAGTGTTTGAGACGAGACGAGCAGATAATGCGTGAACCTTTGTTATTACAGGTCTAAGAGAAGAATATTAAAAACCCTCTACACACATAATTATGAATTAAACTAACTACATCACACCTAATAGTTATACAGGGTGTCCGGCAACGAATGGATAACCATAGAATGGCCCATAGCAGAACCCATGGCCATTCAGAAAAAAACACGACAAAAAATCCATCTTATAAAAATTTCATCCGCAGATGTAGGGCCTGCATAAGAACGGGGGGCAATATTATTTTTTTTGCTTCAGTAATTATTTCTCCTTGTCTACATTAATAGCAATAATTCACTATTTAAGGCAGATACAATGATGATTTGTACCATTATCAAATCTACATGAAACTGACATTATTTTAAAATTATTAGTCCCTCATGTATGCAAAAATTTTTTTTTACCCAAGCTGTTTAAACTTTGTTTAAAAATCAATTCATACTAATTTTTCAAAATAAATGAACTTGCTTACAGATACTACTTACTACTTATGATAGATGATTTTTCGTTTTTTTTTTCTAAATGGCCATAAGTTCTACTATAAGCCATTTCAAGGTTATCCATTAATTACCGGACACCCTTTACAAAGAGTAGTGTAAGTGTATCGTTCTCTTCATATAAATATACCCCGAGACATATCTGTGAACGTTGCGCGTCGTTGCCTACTGTGAAGCAGAAAATGACGTAAGTGGCTTTCTTGAAATTTAATTATATACAACTTCATAGACCAATGTTAAAGTTACGTACGCTTATCTCGTCCATGCTTATATTTACCTGTAGCATTAAGTGAGCGCTTCTTTAGTAATTAGGCTGCGTTTTTACTAATAGAGATGTGCGAGGATACGCAGCGAGGAATGTAAGTGACAGTAACCAATAATATCGCTTCTTTTTCACAGCTTGAGCTGTACTAGCTATGTGATTGGTTAGTTTTACGCATATTCCCCGCAAAAATGCCTCGTAATTGGACAGGTATTAAAATAATTATTTTCAGAGTACTGTAAAAAAAATTCAGGGATAAAGTGTTCATCCCATCATCTGCCTAGCCTTTTCCCAACTATGTTAGGGTCGGCTTCCAGTCTGACCGAATGCAGCTGAATACCAGTATTTTACATGAAGCGACTGCCTATCTGACCTCCACAGCCCAGTTAGTGCTGGGAAACACGATACCTCATGGTAAGACTGGTTGTCACACTTTTTGAGCCACTGACTACCTGTAACGACTGTCAAAGATCTATTCGACAGAAAAAAAAACTAATTGAAAAAAAAAATACTAAATACGAGACGACAAAAAAAAACTAATTGGTCCGTCAGTTAGATTATCAAAAAATATTTGACCTGTGTTTTTTCTTTTGTTACGTAAACCAAAATTGACGAAGATATGACGCTTTTAAAATTCTCAATACGGTACGCCTAGGTATAATTATTAGCTAGTTCTGACGTCACGAGCCCCCACTCCCGAGTTTTGATGCGTTTTATCTTTGTCAATTTTCATTGATTCACAAAAACAAAAAATACGTGTCCATTAATTTACAATACTCTAACTGACGGACTAAATAGATTTGCAATTTTTTGATACTGTCGTCATGCCTATTTCCCTACCCAATATTGTAAACCCATAAACCACATCTTACAGCGGCATGTGAGTGAATCTATTGCCAGTGGCATAATACAGAGAACACCAAAGGATCTAATCACCATACATTGCCGGTTTCCTATTAGCAATATCAAAGGAAATACTAGTGTAATATATTTTATAGAAGGTCTGTATTGTGCTCATCGTCGTGGGATACTATCTGATTTTAGAGTCCATTGTGTCGAACAATTTGATATGTATCCACGGTGTAAACAGACTCTTCACGAAGCCGTCAACCAAGCATTCAGTACACTAAACTATGTAACCCTACGCAAAAATTATTGCTGGAATGACTTTTTTTTGGGGTGAAAAATCATGTTTTACGGTAAAACTCAATGTAACGCATTCAAAACATTGTTCTGGTGGATGGATTAAATAGTCGTTGAGCGGTTTAAAGTAAAGTTCTTACAATAAAAACATGTATTTAAAAAAAACTTGTGAAAAATTTGGAACTTTGACCCTCAATATCTCCGTAACTAAATAAATATAAATAAATAAATATCGCTGGACATTAACACACAGCGCCATCTAGTGCCACACTAAGCAACGAGGCTTGTGTCGTGGACACCAGATAGTTGATATACTACATAGATACTTTTTTGTTTGTAAATACATACTTATTATACATATAAACATCCATGACTCGGAAACAAATGTCCATGCTCATCACACAAACATTTGCTCCCACCGGGATTCGAACCCGAGACCCTTAGAACGTAAAGCAGCCTCACTACCGCTACGCCATTCGGGTCGTCGAAACTAGAAGGTTCCCAGTAATAGTCTAGGACAAAAAAAAAAAATCGCGGCGACGAGGAGAACAAGTGCCTTTCGGCTTCGTTAAGAGTCTTCTTACACCCTTGATAAACGTATTTCAATTAGGTATATACAAAAAGTATAGGCGTTGGTAGCGTTATTATTTTATCGCGTAGATATTATGAAAATCAAATTGCAATAACAAGAAGAAAAAAGATTTTATATTCTAGGGAGTTTAATAAAATTGTTCTTTAGCTTTTTTAGAATTTTCTTGCCATTTACAGTTCCACCTTTATTTGAGCCAGATGCGGGTGGCAATGTGGAAGTATATTATGTACGCTTTTGGCTTATCCTTATGGGATTACAGTCGTGATGTGCTGTTATGTTATAACTATACACACATTATCGCCGACCGCTCCAAGCTCATCATTGTCTGTTTTTGTGTGGAATGAATGCTCAGCAACGATCCTTGATTACGAGCCGCGCCAGCTAATCATCTCCTCTGCGTAGCGCGTAATTATGCAGTGGTTTAGGATAGCAACACTACCTGTCTAGTGTGTCGGCTCTAAAATTACCTACGGCATAAGTGAAATAGGCATGACGACAGTATCAAAAAATTGCAAAACTATTTAGTCCGTCAGTTAGAGTATTGGAAATTAATGGACACGTATTTTTTGTTTTTTGTAAATCAACGAATATTGACAAAGATAAAACGCATCAAAACTCGGGAGTGGGGGTTCGTGACGTCAGTACTAGCAAAAAATTATACCTAGGCGTGACGCATTGAGAATGTTAAAAGCGTCATATCTTCGTCAATTTTGGTTTACGTAACAAAAGAAAAAACACGGGTCAAATATTTTTTGATAATCTAACTGACGGACTAATTAGAATTTTTTTGTCGTCTCGCCTATTACAATTAGTTTTAATAATTTTGCCTAATGCAGAACTTTTTCCAGATTATAATCTGCACTTGCACTGTGCAATATTATAAAGAAGTACGTACCAGTTTGTAAGTTTGGGTGCAGGGTAGTTTTTGAAACTATTGGTTTAATTTCAAATATTCTTGCACTATATTCCTATACATATAAAAGTAACCAATATTTGTATTCATATTTGTAAACACGTTCTAAAAAACGGCTTAATCGATTTCGATGAAAGTTGGAATAGGGGTTTGCGTAGGCGAAAAACCGATTCCAATTCAAAAGTGCCTGTAACTGGCCTACTTGAAATAAATGCTTTGATTTTGATTTTGACAATTCTGCTGAAATGTTTCTGAGACAGTTGAAAGAGAAACTGATTTCCTTCAATAGATGCACGACATCTCGGGCTTATATTTGATTTTTTACTCAATTTGGTTGGTTACACAGCTTTTTGAACACTCAAATTCACCAAGTTTTTACACAAAGAAAGAAAACTATTTTCATACATAAAAGCGTATGAAAAATAGGTAATAATTTAATAACTTTTGAAAGTAATGTGAAACATGCCTATATTGTTTCAGATCACACATGTTGTCACCAACTTTCAGGCGTCACACTATAATTTGTCTACAAACTTAACAAAACAGGTTCCAAATAATTGTCAATTTGAACGTCGAAACAAATTCATGAACTTTCCTTATAATGATTAAATTAACAACATAAAGTCTTATAATTAATTAAAAGTTCTAATTTGTTGTACCTATGCAAAAGGTAGGAAATGTTTGCGTCTGAAGTACTGATGTTTTTCGTCTGTGGAACGTTGTTGTTTTCTTTGATTTTGCTTCATTTTCTGGTAAATAAATAAACGCTAATTATCAAGTGGGCCTCATCCCGTTGCTTGTTTATGAAGTAAGTTGAATGCTGTCCCTTATATTTTTAATCTAGACATACCATGATAGATCGTAAAAAAGACAGTTAAAAAAAATTATAACAAAATTGTCAATACGATAATACACACCGTTGAACAATACGATAAGTAATTTATCATTCCTAAATCCTTGATTTCCCGGAATATATTTGAGCTAACTGAAATGGAACCACTAGCTAATTTGTAACGAGATAAACAGACCTTTCATTCGTCTGAATGCGAAGGGAATATTCTATTATACGCTAATTCAATGTAAGAGGTAAATCATAATAACAGCCACTCCGGTCGATTTTCAGGTTAAGCCGCGCTTGCCTAGGTTGGTCCGTGGATGGGTGACCACACATTGCATACCGAGTTTCCTCCGTGCAACAACGAAAATCACGTTGAGCCGTTGATCCTGGCTGTCATTTGAAGATCTTTGACAATCGTAACAGTCAGTGACCCAAAAGTCTGCATCCATCATTGATCCCGGCTGTCATTTGATTCGAAGATTTTTGGCAGCTATTAGCGGCAGTCAGTCCCGGATGTCTGATATCCAGTCTTACCAAGGGATATCGAATTACTCAGTAACCTAGTAGTTACTGACATGGTTGTGGAGATCAGATTAGGACGCACCGTTTTCGAGATATAAGCAAATTTAGCACCTACTACGTAGAGTAGCTCCATCTTAAATACTGGTATTCAACTGCATCTTATTAGGCTGGAAGCTGACCAACATATTTGTAAAAGGCTAGGCAGATAAGGATTTAAACTTATAGTTTTCATCCATCATCATCGTAAGCCTACAACAGTCCACTGCTGGACATAGGCACAATATAAATATGGACAGTACGGAAACTACCTACAAACGCTCGAAACCGCACACTCACACAAACATGCGCAACGACGACGGGGCCCTGGAGCGGACGTTGCGGTGCTGTCAGTAGCGCGTGCCGCGCCGAGACGAGTGGTCACGTATAAGTTTATATATCTCCCAATCTTTTTAAAAATGCCACGAACGTATTGCGCCGTTGCGCTGTATACGGCTGTTTGAATTTTTTACACAAATAAATTCAATAATAAAGAATTTCGAACGTGTCGTAGCAGAAGAAAGTATTTTTCTGTAAATAAATTGTAATAGCGAAGACTTTTTTTAAATAACAAAGGTATTTTTTATGTAATAGTTTTTTTATGTCCTAGGTATCACACGCATTTTTGGGTTGAAACGGGATACGGTTTGCAGCCGCTCATGAGCCCTGCCCACGCGCCACCTGCGCTGCGGCGGTGGCTAGCGCGCACCTGCTCCGACGAGCGCACGAAACGTTGACGTCCAACCGAGGCCCGCTCCCGCCAAAACTTGTAAAAGGTTACGCCGTAATGACAAAGTTAAAGATCTATAGTTCTACAAGTTGTTGTGTGTTAATACTGTTTTCCGTGTTCAAACTATCGTCTTTTGTTGAGATTAAACAACGCGTCGGCAGTTTAAACACGGAAAACTACGCCATAAAAATACTATTTAAATTGTATTTGTATGCTAGGTATATTAATTCGATCGATTGATCACAACAGAATAAAAATGATTTAATAAAAAAAATACAATATCAACAACATTAAAAGGGACAACCATGGCTTCAATGAAGCGTAGGTAATTATTGCATGAACTAGGCTTAGTTTCGGTACTGTCCATATTTATACTGTGACATGGGCCTTTTTAATCTTTCGCTATGTAACTCGATTCTCGGAAACTCTCATCCAGTTGCTACCAGCTACCCTGTGAAGATCGTCGCTCCACCGACCCTGAAGGAGTCCCATCTTACGCCTAAAGTTATCTGACTTTATACTAACCTTTCTTAAATGATCTCAAATGAATGTTCATCACTTACAATTTCGGAACATTTCAAGGAATTCATTACTCATAATTTCAAAAACCCAACTAAGCGTCGTTTAGTAATGGTTGAGCTTTCGTAATTAGTTGTAAATTAATCGTATTTCATGAAAAGTTTCACTCCGAAAAGAAATGCTAAAAGCAAAAATGACAGCCAGGCATTCACTAAAATGTTGTACAACGTTATTAAAAAAATATTTGCTGACTACTATTTGTTTTAATTTTCTGAACTGAATGGAATTAGTATCGTTATCGTTTTAATTAATTTTTCGTTATAAATTCGTTAAAATTAGTATACCTATAAAAATACATTATACAGAGTGTTCGGCAACGAATGGATAACCTTGAAATGGCCCATAGCAGAACCCATGGCCATTCAGAAAAAAATACGAAAAAAAAAACCATCTTATAAAATAATTTCTTCCGCAGATGTAGGGCCTGCATAAGAATGGGGGGCCATATTACATTTTTTTGCTTCAATAAAAATCATCAAAATCAAAGCATTTATTTCAAGTAAGCCAGTTACAGGCACTTTTGAATTGTCGAAACAAAGATGAAAATTAAATGTAGATACAGTCCCAGTCACAAGACATAAAAACTGTGAAAGTACTGTAGTTGCCCATTCCCTAGCGTAGATCTCTATGGAGAAGAACGGGCAAGAAACTCCATGGACACTCTTTTAAATCAGAATATTGTTACAAAATCTTGGTTACATCATTCATGTTGAGATGGTATATTATGTGAGAACAATGTAGCAAGATGTGCACGTTAAAAGTGTCCACAGCAAAAACACACAAACAAAAAAAATACAATTCAAAATAATTCATTCAAATAAGCCATGGCAACTAAGAGATGACCAGTCACAACTGACAGTGCCCGTTCACGGACATGACGCATGGATCAGCACCATTCAACTCAACCATTTTGAAGGGAACTAAATAATCCGACACATGCGCCACCATCAGCGAGACATTTGAGTGAGCATGACATACTCTAAACCGCCAGGGCACGTTCAAGTCAAGAAAAGACGTAGGTTTCCAGTGAATGATAGCTTTCTAGTACATAGTACTCACACAATATGGGCTGTGCATTTATATAATACTAAAGAGATTGAATCTATACAATGCAAAGATAGTTGTACAATCTTCAGCAGCTCCAACAATACATTTTAATGCTATCAATTTATGCGCCCCTGTCCTTGTGGAGCAGGACCAGCATTGAGCCAAGCATTTTTATCAGCGATATAATTGCTCAACTTGTAATATGCTTGCTTACATAGTGTGCGTTTAATGCATGTTTTAAATTTCGTCTCATTCAGTTCAAGAATACTTTGTGGAATTTTATTATAGCATCTCAAACAGTACCCCATGAAAGATGAGTCTACTTTAGCGAGTCGGAAACCTGGCTGAACTAGTTGGTCCCTATTTCTAGTACTGTAATTATGTCTGTCACCCCTTTTACCAAAAAGGTGCAGATTTTTTCTGACGTACATTATGTTTTCGTAGATGTATTGACAATGTACCGTCATGATGCCAATATCCTTAAACAGTTCCCTTAGAGAATCGCGATTACGAAGATTATATATGGCCCTGATGGCTCTTTTCTGCAGAATAAATATAGACTCAATATCTGCAGCCCGTCCCCACAGTAAAATGCCATAAGACATTATACTATGAAAGTAACTAAAATAAACCAGTCTAGCGGTATCTACATCAGTATACTGACGGATTTTTCTAATGGCATAGGCTGCTGAACTTAGCCGCCCCGCAAGAGAAGTCAAATGAGAACCCCATTGTAGCCTTGAATCAAGCGTAATCCCCAGGAAAACCGTTTTATCTACGAATTCAAGTTTCTCTTTATTCAATATTATATCACAATCACTATTTTTAACATTCGGTAAAGCAAATCTTATGCATTTGGTTTTTTTTATTTCATTTAATACCAAATTGTTTGCTGTGAACCAATTTTGGACCTGAAGTAGGGCATTATTCACGTCATCTAGATTTTGGGCCCGCCTATTTATCTTAAAAATTAGGGAAGTGTCATCAGCAAATAACACCATATTTTGCCGTTGGTTTTTCAGTAAATAGGGTAGATCATTTATATATACTAGAAAGAGAAAAGGAACCCCCATTTTTACTTTTAAACCCTGTGAATTAACACCATTTATTTGAACATGTTGTTGTCTATCATTCAAATAAGATTTTACCAAACTAAGTGCAAGTTTACCCAGTCCGTAATGCTCAAGTTTCAAAAGTAATGTGTCGTGATTTACGCAATCAAACGCTTTGGAGAGGTCACAAAAAATTCCTATGGCGTCTTGAGACTCTTCCCACGCAGTAAATATGTGCTTTTCATAAGTAATTTTCTCCTTGTCTACATTAATAGCAATAATTCACTATTTAAGGCAGATTATCAAATCTAACTGAAACCGACATTATTTTAAAAGTATTGGTCACTCATGTATGCATACATTTTTTTTTACCCAAAATGTTTAAACTTTGTTCAAATCAAATCGAATCAAAAATGTTTATTTGCTAGAAAATACATACAAATTCAAGGAAAGATCTTATATCCTAAAAGTATTTGTATTCTGCCTGCAAATTATTTACAGTACATCTATTTAGGTAATTATTATCATGCAATTAAATGACGGCTCTATCCGTCAGGTAGTCCCCGACCACACGACGAAGGTAGGTCGGCACCCGGTGATACCGGAGTGTCTCCCTAATGCAGCCCCAGGGCATGGTGTTGAAGGCATTGGCGATGTCGAGAGACACCGCCAAGACAACCCCAAATTATTATTTTTCATTCATTATTAACATTAATTTAAAAACAACTATTTTTTAGCCACTCTGTCAATTTTTTTAAAAATAAATGCCCTGTAACAATTTCCAATAATTTGGAATGTTATTATAAATCAGTATACACATATAGTATTAAACACATTTTTTATAAATATCTTTATGACTTGGTAATTGATACAATAGGTCTTGGAACTTAGCCCATTTTTGTCTTGGTAGAACCACACTACGTTGCTTAAAGTAATGCATGTGATTCTTAGTAAAAATGCAGATTTCTCATAAATACATACAGGGTAGTGGAAGAATGTTACATTTTTGAAAGAGAGGTTTACAACTATCTAAGAACCATGCTTTGTTTATAACCCGGATGCAACGTTTTTGAAGCTTGAAAACTTTGTCAAAATCGGTCGAGTTGCCCCACATTATAAGTCCATAGCTTAGGACAGATGACACATAGCCGTGATAAGCCGAAAGGGTAGCTTCTACAGAAACATTTTCCCTTAACTTTTTCAATGCAAACACAAACCTTTTAAGTTTCTTACAAATATGTTCCACATGGCATTTCCAATTTAGATGTTTATCTTAAAACAAACAAACTAATATTTGGTATTATAGGAGTTAAATTGTATTGATTTCGTCTTACTAATGATTCTATTCAAATTATTACTTTCCATCCAACTTATTACATCTGATAGGGTCTTTTCGGTGACTGATTTGTAATCTTTTTTATCCTGACATTTTATAATAACTGTAGTATCATCTGCAAAAAGGATACATTTCAGCAAAGTGGCCTGCGGATGATCATTTATATAAAGCAAAAAGAGTAAAGGGCCGAGAAAACTACCCTGAGGCGCACCACATTTATTTATTATTGTTATTGAAGTAAATTACTCTTTGGTATAAATTTTGTCATTTTTCTTTACAACTTTGGATATCTTGGTACACTGTTTCCTGTTTTTTAGATAGCTAGATAACTATTCATGAGCTTTTCCTCTTATACCGTAAAAGTCCAGTTTGTTTAAGAGCTTCGAATGATTCACAAAATCAAAGGCCTTGCTCATATCTAAAAAGAAACACACTGGTGGATTGCCATAGCTTATGCTTTCTGTTACAAGTTTCATTAAGTTAAATATTGCAATAGCAGTTGAACTACCTTACGGAAACCAAATTGCTCTTTGCATAATTTTTTATGTGTATGGAGAAATTTATGCAATCGGATAAGCATTGCCTTTTAAAAAAATTTTGACATAATGGGTACTATGGTGATAGGACGATAGTTATTAGGGTCTGACTTATTTCCCGTTTTAAAAAGTGGTTTCACAGATATTTTTAGTTGCTCAGGAAATACTCCTTCCAAGAAAGATAAATGTATTAGATGCGGTATTGGATGACATATCCAAGTAGCACACTTTTTCAAAACATGTGTGGCAATTCCATCATATCCACTAGTCTTGCTATTATTTAGGGACATTGTTATTTTGATTTAGCTTAATATTATTAGAATATATTGGCTGATTGGATGTCAAATTATTGAAATAGTTATTAAGTAAGTTACAGATGTCTAATGGATTGTTATATAGTATGTCACATTATTTAAATTTATTTCGGCAATGGCATTTCAAAAACAGTTAAATTACTTAAAGTTCAGGAAATAGCATTCCAACTAGCTGTACATTTATTTTTGTGCTTTTGTATACGCCTTGTCATCACAATTCTATGTGCTTTTTGTGCACATCGTTTAAACACACGAGTATAAAGCTTATAGTTTTTCTCATTGTGTTTTCTAAATATATAGTAGAAGAAACTGATTGACTGACTGACTGACTCATCTATCAACGCACAGCCCAAACCGCTGGGTCTACAGATTCCAAAATTTGGCAATTAGGTTCCTTATGTGGTCTAGAGGTGCACTAAGAAAGGATTTTTCAAAATTCACCCCCTGAGGGGATTAAATTGGGCTCCAAAGTTTGTATGGGGAAACAAGATTAGTTAGACTATTTTATTCGAAACTTCACAGGAGTGCTCCTTTTGATAAAAAAGTAGAAACGGGCTTCAGGGTTTTTCAGAATTCAAACCCCAAGAGGGGGAAATGGGGTGATAAAGTATATAAATCAATGCACAGCCCAAACCGCTGAGTCTAGATATTCAAAATTTTGCACAAACATCCATGAGGTTAAGGGGTGCAATAAGAAAGGATTTTTCAAAATGTAACCCCTTTTTTTTTCTTTTTTTTTTTTCTTTTTTCGGATGGGAAATCATCAAATGACTTCTCCCGCTCTGGGCGGAGCAGGGGGCAGTGTCAAACTTTTACTGACTAAAACCCATCCATGTTCCTTCATCGCCCTTTGTGTTCCGGGGCCACGGTATCTCTTTCGAACAGTCCCGCAACTCCGGCAGGCATCGGTCCTGGTCCCGGTGCCCCCCGACGCCCGGGGCGTCCCCCGTGGCATCGGGGACGCTGTGAGGTTCTCTCCCTCTCACGTTCCGCCACCTCCTTCTCTAGCATTACTGCTTCGCAGAAGGAGGTGACGGCGTCCCATTCCGTCTCGCTCCGGACCATGGCTTGCAGCAGGGCCGGCTGCGAGAGGTCGCCGCCGCCAATCGCCGCTTCGAGGACACGGTGGTGCTCCGGCCACGCGGGACCACACCTCCACCGTGTGCTTCACCGTGTCCTCTGGTCGATCCTCGCAATGGAAACACCCGGGCGTTTCCTTCCGCCCGATTCGGTGCAGGAACCTCCCGAAATAACCGTGTCCGGTGAGGACCTGCGTCAGGCGGAAGGTGAGGACGCCGTGGCGTCTCTCAAGCCACTCCTCAAAGAGGGGACTTATCGCCACTCCCGTTTCATCCCCGAGTCGAATGTTTGTATGGGGAAATAAGATTAGGTAAGACTGTTTTATTCGAAACTTCACAGGAGTACTCTTAATGATAAATGAGTAGAAATGAGTTTCAGTTTTTTTCAGAATTCAACCCCTAAGAGGGGGAAAAAAATCAATGCGCAGCCCAAACCGCTGAGTCTAGAGATTTCAAATTTTTTGTGATGGTGATGGCGATAGTGATGGTGATGGTGATAGTGATAGTGATCGTGATAGTGATGGTGAATGTGATGGTGATTGTGATTGTGATTGTAATAGTGATGGTGATGGTGATTGTGATTGTGATAGTGATTGTGACTGTGATAGTTATGGTGATTGTGTTAACGATGAAGGTGATCGTGATGGTCATTGTGATAGTGACGGTGGTTGTGACGGTGGTTGTGATGGTGATAGCGATGGTGATGGTTATTGTAATGGTGATAATGATGGTGATTGTGGTAGTGATTGTGATTGTGGTGGACGATGATGATTATTGTGATAACGATGATAATGATTGTGATAACGATGATTGTGATGATGGTGATTGTGATAGTGATTGTGATATTGATAGTGACAGTGACAGTGATAATGATGGTGATAGTGATGGTAATTGTGATAGTGATGGTGAATTTGATGGTGATTGTGATGGTGATAGTGATTGTGACTGTGATAGTTATGGTGATTGTGATAACGATGATGGTGATTGTGATGGTGATTGTGATAGTGACGGTGATTTTGATGGTGATAGCGATGGTGATGGTTATTGTAATGATCATAGTGATGGTGATTGTGATAGTGATAGTGATTGTGATTGTGATGGTGATGGTGATGGTGATTGTGATTGTGATGGTTATGGTGATTGTGATTGTGATAGTGATTGTGATGATAATGGTTCTGATTACGTTGATAATGATTGTGATTACGTTGATAATGGTTGTTGTAATGATGATAGTGATTGTGCTAACGATGATGGTGATTGTGATTGTGATGGTGATAGTGATGGTGATTGTGATAATGATGATGATGATTGTGATAACGATAATGATGATTGTGATAACGAGGATGGAGATAGTGATGATGATGATTGTGATTACGATGATAATGATTGTGATATGATGATTGTGATAACAGGGATGGTTATTGTGATGGTGGTAGTGATTGTGATAGTAATGGTGATGGTGATTGTGATGGTGAAAGTGATGGTGATTGTGATTGTGATTAAGATGGTGATTGTGATGGTGATAGCGATGGTGATGGTGATTGTGATAATGACGGTGATGGTGATTGTGATAATGTTTGTGATAATATGGTGATCGTGATAGTGATGGTGATGGTGATTGTGATAGTGATGGTTATAGTGATAGTGATAGTGATGGTGATAGTGATAGTGATAGTGATTGTGATTATGACAGTGATTGTGATAGTGATAGTGACAGTGACAGTGATAATGATTGTGATAGTGATGGTAATTGTGATGGTGATTGTGACAGTGATGGGGATGGTGATAGTGATGGTGATAATGATGGTGATAGTGCAGGTGATTGAGAGAGTGATGATGATGATTGTGATAACGATAATGATGATTGTGGTAACGAGGATGGAGATTGTGATGATGATGATTGTGATTACGATGATAATGGTTGTGATTACGATGATAATGATGATGGTGATTGTGATGGTGATAGTGATGGTGATTGTGATTGTGATGGTGATTGTGATAATGATAGTGGTTGTGATAGTGATGGTGATTGTGAAAATGATGGTGATTGTGGTAGTGATGGTGATTGTGATAGTGATTGTGATAATAATGGTGGTTGTGATGATAATAATTGTGATTTGAGAAATTTGGACATAGATAGTTCATAACCTGGATTAACACGTAGGACACTATTTATCCCTTTAATATGATCCAGTGGGATGGTTACCGAACGTTACGCGGGCGAAGTCGCGGGCAACATCTAGTTTATTCATATAACTAGATATGAATTTTAGATATAGCCGACGTTTCGTTTGAATTGACTTTTTAATGCCTTTCGTTATCCAGTTTTGTGTGACTGGTTTATTATTAACTTTAACCTTAATTACCGGAACGCACAGATCGTAAAATAAAGTAAATGTTTCATAAAATGAATTAAAAGCTTCTGTTAGAGTGTCAGAGTTAAATATTTCCGAAAATGAAACGGAAGACATACATTCGCAAAATTTATCGAGATTGTCCGAACAGTAGTCACGCTTCAATTCAGACCAACAAGATATTGTTTTGTGCTTTTTCGCTTTTATAGTAATCGTTTGTGCTGTTTTGTGATCTGACAGGCCGAGGTGATGAATTTGTGACTGAACATTCTTAACGTTACTGGCGATCTGAACAATGCAACAGTTCGCCCAAGTTGTTGATTTTATGTGAGCTTTAAAATTATAGTTATGAAGTATGCTTAAGTTCCTTCATTGCAGAGTTATGTTTTAAAATGTCGATATTCCAATCACCATAAATTATTATTTTGTTTCTTTTGTATTGGTCTGTCAAGTAATTTAACAAAATGTCAAGTTTATGAAGAAAGATACTTGTGTACGTGACTTTCTCTGATCAGGTATTCTATAACATTAACAACTATCAGACTCAAACCAATAATCTCTACGCCACAGCATTCAAAATAAAATATTGTAGCTAGATTTGAAGGAATACTTAATGTTTTGGTGTTAAATATCTTATTGGTTAAAATACAAGTTCCCCCTCTACATTTATCTCGACTAAATGCTGCAGCCAATTAAAAATTATTAAGTTTTATGTTAACTTCCGAGCCTTGTTAACAAAAGTTGAACTAAAACATAGTATATCAGCCTCCGTTTTCTAATAATTCAGATAAAGTTACTTCCAACATGGCTAGTTTGTTTGCAGATGCCGGCTATATTTTGGTGTAATATTCGCACTTCACCATGTCGGCCATCTTCTTATGAGTTTTCAAAAATAAACTTTTATATATTGGTTAACAACAAGTAGGGATTTTATGTGTTTAAAAAGTAATTCATACTAATTTTCCAAAATAAATGATTTTGCTTACAGGTACTAATTATGATAGACATTTCTTCGTATTTTTTTCTAAATGGCAATAAGTTTTACTATAAGCCATTTCAAGATTATCCATTAATTACCGGACATCCTGTATACGGGGTGGAAAGGGACATCGAGGCCCAAACGGTTACCACGTATTCATTACAATATGATTCCGAACCCCATCATCAACATCATCATCATCATCATAATCATCATCATCATAATCATCATCATCATCATCATCATCATCATCATCATCATCATCATCATCATCATTTTGTTTTCGCGATAACCGTTTTTGCACCAATGTTCCTTCCACCCTAAACACCTTGCCTTCCGGTCTTATCAGATGGTTCGGGCAATTCGAAATATGCATAAATTTTCTCTTTTTTTATTTCGATACGGAATGTTAAAGTACTATAAAAATAATGACATGAAAAGCGAAAACAAGACATAAATCGGCCAAACAACACAAAAGTTATAACCATTTAAAGTTTTGTTTCTATCTATTTCTAGATTAAACGGAATTTAGTATGGATTTTGTACGTCGATGCTGCGAATGACGTCATTCGCTGTATCGGATCTCTGTCTAATCAGCAGTTTCAAATGCTTATAACTTAGTATTTTTTATAGATATTAAAATATTTAACTTTGCTATTTCTGACGCTTTGTTTAGAGTGAAAAAAAAAAAACATGCATATACCCCATTAATAAATTTAATTTTATACAATATCTAAAAATAAACAAACTTATTCGCTGACCGTCTTAAAGCACAGGGTACTCCGCGAAATTATATTTTTCTTACATATTTCGTCAAAATTTCGTATCTTAAGTATTTTGTTTGTATGAAAGCGAAAAAAATGTATGTATTTACCGAATACTCGTAAAACCTTTACTTCTTATAGGCTGAAATATTTCCCGCACCCACACAGCACTAATCCTACCTTAATCGGTCGTCTAAAAATATCACAAATCGTCCTCTCAGACGGCAGCCTCTCCGATATAGCCCCATCCAAAATAAATCCCGTCTTACGTAAAGAATTATAATAATAAAATGGTCCCCAAAAACTTTGTTACCTTATTCCTCTGATTCAGAAAGTCAACCTTCGTCCTTGATTCTGAATTAATGAAGTTTTGTCCTACCGAGTTTACTTTTGTACTTTAGACGTTTAATTACGCAGCACTTTTTCAAGTCTAATTATGGTTTATTTGTCCTTTCATAATTATAACCAACCTCGCTCTAGGTACCTTTTGTAGATGGCTACGTAGATTTCAGTTATAAATGTAAATTCATTTAGGTATAGGTACAAGGTCAACAGGAGACCGAGGCGCAAACTCAGAAATTCAGCTGTTCCATACATTTTGACCGTGTAGGTATTGCACTTATGGAGCTCGTGGGTAAATAATATTAGCCGCTCGGGTCGATCATTAGGTTAAGCCGTGCTTGCCTAGGTTGGTCTGTGGATGGGTGACCACCCATTAGATACCGAGTTTCCTGCGTGCCTCGGAAAGCACGTTAAGCAGTTGGTCCCGGCTGTCATTATAGACCTTTGACAGTCGTTACAGGTAGTCAGTGGCCCAAAGTCTGACAAACAGTCTTACCAGGGGGTATCGTATAATCCAGTACTAACAGGGTTGTGGAGGTTAGATAGACAGTCGTTACATGTAAAATACTAGTATTCAGCTGCATCCGGTTAGACTGGAAGCCGACCCCAACATAGTTGGGAAAAGGCTAGGCAGATGATGATGTGAGGTGCACTTTAGAATCCATTGCGAGGATCGCCCGTAGGACACGGTGGAGCACACGGTGGAGGTGTGCCCCTTGTGGGCGGAGCACCGCCGTGTCCTCGAAGCGGCGATTGGCGGCTGCGACCTCTCGCGTCCGGCCCTGGTGCAAGCCATGGTCCGGAGCGAGACGGAATGGGACGCCGTCACCTCCTTCTCCGAAGCAGTAATGCTAGAGAAGGAGGTGGCGGAACGTGAGAGGCAGAGATCCTCACAGCGTCCCGGGCGCCGCGGGAGACGCCCCGGGCGTCGGTCGCCACCACGTGGCCCCCGGCCACCGTAAGCGCGGGCCGGTGGATGGTGGGCTATGGGCTAGCTCGCCGTCCGTCCGTCTTATGACGACAGGCCGTGTCGACGGTGCGTTCCTGTTCCACGCGCGCCTAAAAGAGAGTCAGCAAAAAGGAAGGGGTCTGCAAGGACCGATGCCTGCCGGGGTTGCGGGACTGTTCGAAAGAGATACCGTGGCCTCGGAACACAAAGGGCGATGAAGGAACATGGATGGGTTTTTGTCAGTAAAAGTCTGACACTCCCTCCTGCTCCGCCCAGAGCGGGAGAAGTCATTTGATGATTTCCCATCTGAAAAAAAAAGGTGCACTTTAGAAAAAGCAGTTTTTTTTTAAATACCGATGAACAGTTTCTTTGTTCAGAATGATGTCATGTACTGAATAAATGGTAGCCGTTCTAACGTCGGCGTCCCGTCCACCCTGGATATCGTCGTAATTACGAAATTGTTTAGGAAAGAGATAATTAATTATGTAAGTAATAGGTAATTGGCACTAAGTCTGTTCTGGTTCACAGCTGATAGCAAGATGAGAGACGAAACTGGGCCGGTCCCTTCTGCATTAGGTAACACTTACCGATTTATTACGTCATCAACTTTATCCTCCCAATTGATGATCAAAACAAAACTTTGGCATAAATGAAGAGCTATATTCAACTCTGTACAAAGCTATTTTAAGCTCAATTTAATTAAAAAACTTCGAAATAGATTTTGCAGACACAATATTCTCTATAATCACCTCACTCACGACACAATCTAAACAACACATTGCCGATGATAATAATTAATGACTTTATAGTACGAGAGTTGTTTGAAGTTGTTGTACAACTTTCTCGACGTAAGTAAATGGACGTTATGACAAATTAGTTTAACTTCGTTACACGTATAAATAATAGGACAAGGTGATGGATAATGGCAGCGGCGGGTGTCGGGGCTTCTGCCTCGGGTCTCAACTCCTCGTACTAAATGCAAGTTAGATTTGTTGAACTAAACAGTTGCTGCATAGTTACTGGACTGTCTTAGGTAACGTTCAGGATCTTGGACTTTTGTTATGTTTGCTTAGACAGTTATTCTAGTTAAAAATGACTGAATTTATATTTTTATTGGTATGGTATGCAGAAATATGGAGGAGCTCGTGGCTTAATAATAAAAGCCGCTCGGGTCGATCTTTAGGTTACGCCGTGCTTACCTAGGTTGGTCTGTGGATGGGTGACCACCCATTACATACCGAGTTTCCTTCGTGCCTCGGAAAGCACGTTAAGCAGTTGGTCCCGGCTGTCATTTTTAGATCTTTGACTGTCGTTAAGTAGTCAGTGGCCCAAAAAGTCTGACAACCAGTCTTACCAAGGGGTATCGTATTACCCGGTACTAACTGGGTTGTGGAGGTCAGATAGGCAGTCGCTCCATGTAAAATACTGGTATTCAGCTGCATCCGGTAAGACTGGAAGCCGACCCGAACACAGTTGGGAAAAGGCTAGGCAGATGATGGTAATGCAGAAATATCTATCATTATAATTACTGCCAATGGTATAAGGAACTTTCAGAATTTGTCAAAAAATATTATTCAGGTTTTATTAATCTTTCATACACATTTTTACTTATTTTTTTAAACAGAAAAAAAACATTTACAATTAATATAAAAAATAGTGGTCCACCGGCGCCGGTGTCGGAAGCATGGTCGAAATTACCAGTGGTTAGGGCTCCAGAGACAGGAACCTCCTCACAACGCGAGCCGTATCGAGGAGTGCTGCCCGTCTGAATCAGGCCCTTGATCTAACCGCCTACCGTCCTTCGAGGCTCTTGACCATCTCATTGGCTGCATTGGCATTATTAATATTTTATTATTAATACTGGAATATAGCTCCCAATATTCCACTACAGCTTTGAAACAAAGCACTGCATTATACATTCACTGTGACATAATCCCTAAACGGCCCCTCACAAAACAAAGGATAGCACCTCACAACACTGGGGTATATCCTACGCTTAGGAATATGCAATTGCTATACCATTAACCAAATCTTCGCAATAGCATTAAATTCAATGTATATTGGGGTGAACAGAGTAGGTATGGTTTCTAATGCTCAGCACAAAACGTAACAACGGTTACGTCGTAGACACAAATACGTATAATCTTTAAAGTAAGTCGCGCGGGCGGCGGGCGTAAGAGGCAATTCAATTTTAGCCGAGTGGCGGGAAGTGCTCCTACGTCACACGTTCAAGACTGTCCTTGCAGCTAGTGTATGAATTATTCAGCTTTATGATTCTGCCGAGAAAAGTAATTAAGTTTTCCTTCGTAGAGCTTCGCTTGCGGCCGGCTCTGTGTTAATTAATCATCCTACCCGTCGCTTTTCTCCACTTTCAGAAATAGGTTAATAATGGTTGTCTTTTTCGCATCCTTTTTGCCGTTTCCATTATTGAATAAGCAAATAAATTGCTAAGAGTTTTAATTAAATGCAAAGTTCAGTTTTTGCTAGTGGCTGTGTTGTCGCAGCAAACTTATTTACATTAATGCGGGAATTTATTTGTTTGTAGACAAAGGCATACATATTTATTAAGTGTACTACTTTTTTATACTTTGTACACGTGTCTGTGAGGCATAAGCTGTTTGCCGACGAGGCGGTATTATGTAAAACCTATGTTATGATGTATATTTTATACTTACGTAGGTACAATATTTTAACCAGAAAGTTATCCCACTCGTTATCATGTAGTCGTTCATCAAAAATCCATTTGAATATAGATATATCGTGTATTCGTGTATACATTTAAAAAGCTTTTACAAATGGAGAAAATGTAGCAGGAAAATTAGAATTTGTTTATTCAATTCAAATATTTAAGTAAGAGATGCTCTCCATCTCTGTAAATGGGAAGAAGGGTAATTAGTTATCTGATTACCGTTTCCATAATGGGTCTAGTTCATCTAAGACTAAGCTAAAATGGAAAAATGTGTTCCCTATTTACCCACCTCACAACACTCACTAACAAACTAAACATTCCTATGTTGGAAGAGTCAGCCCGTACTCGAGAACCACACAACACTTAGTTTAGAATGTACATGAATTATTCTAGAATTTTAGAAGATTCACCAATTCAACATTATAATTTAACATAGGAAACATAGCATTATGCCTATCATAATTACGGTATGCCCCTGTGCGCATGTGTGCACTGTGCACGAATTAGCTAGTGTCCGCACAATATGCGGGCACGAGATCCGTGCTTCCCTGCAAAAGCCTGACCCAATTCTACCTTTACTTAAAAAAAGTATACATAAATTACTAAACAGAGAATTTTTAAAGAAAGTAAGCAAAGGAAACAAATGCGTTACGGCACCCTTAAAACTAAAAGACGAAACGTCTTCTATTACTCCAGTAAACATTATGTAAGTGGTATAAAACTTTCCTGGGATAATTTTAGTAAAAATAAAAATATATTCTTATGTCTCCAACGTTATATGAACACTTCAAATAACAATAACAATGAGAAAAAAACGTCTAGGAGACATTAGGACGAAAATAAAAAGTTTCAATATTTGTTTTAATTTCGTAAAAAGGTCTGTTGGGGAGAAGCGTAAATATCAATTAAGTATACCGATGTTTTCTTGAAAAGAAACAATAGCCCGAGTACAATTAGTCGTCCTTCATTAGCCGGGACAAATCCTTTCGCTATAGTATTGCTCGTTGTAATTGCAGCATTAGGGGCAGAATGAGCTATTGTAGATGTAGACCGTTGTCTGTCGGATCTGTTTTATTTTTAACGTTCCGGGCGCTCACAACAGGGTTTTAGACTTCGCAACGTTAAAGACTATTGTTCGGACCAACAAACGATTCGTTGATGAAAAAGTACCTATTTCCGATCGCGCATTATCCCTACATAGTGTAACAATACGACCCACGGAACAGAACGTGCATTGAGTAAGAAGTTGAATTAGTATCTTTTCTTGCTTAATGTATTTTTTCGGAAGTATGCAAAGAATTGATTGAATGGAATCAGTATTTGGAAAACTCGTCTACGGCTTATTTTAAATTAAATGCTTTAAAACTTGAGTTTCAGAAGGAAATCCGGTTCCAGGAATACGTATCTTACAAAACGAACTTTAGAAAACGGTTTACCAGTTAATGCAGGTCTACGTTTCCGTGATCACAAAGCTAAAAATAATGAACGTCCCCTTATTTATAGAGCACTTACTGCGGACGTATACTAAAATAATGTTAGTTAGGTGCCACGACGGATGTGTAAGCGAGCTCGTTCAGAAGCTTCGGTTTAACTTAGCGCAAGCGGATCACATGCTCCATCGCGTAACGCGCCCGAAGATCCGCGCCGAATGGAGCCCCTTCTAATTTAGGATAAGTGCTCACGTCTTAAGCTCAACGATTCGCCTGTGAATGGGAATACCTTTGAACTACCGAGTTTCGACGCACCCCACGACAAATTACGCTCGCGGTAAATACGCACTATCTAGTTCACTTTGGTCGGCATTGATTGCTCGCTACAATGAAATAGAGGGTCGTGTGATCGTGTCTAACGCGATCACCAGTCTATAATTTCCTACGCTATCGTTGTACAGTTTTTTTTCAGGCTAACACTCGATTTGCTATGGTAATAGGAACCTCTGTTTGCTGTTGAGGTACCAGCTTGCCTTGTTATTTTTTATCATGGTAATACCCTTTTCTTTCTTTAATGTCCGGCTCGGTTTACTATTGTGAAATTATATGTTTATGATTTAGTAGTTTACTTTTTCTAACGCGGTCAAAAACTATCCTAATTCATTACTCAAAAATAAACTTTTCAACGATACTTTCTTTCAGCAAACTAGGACAGCGAAAACAGATTGATCCCGTGATCAATAAGTACATCTTGAATTCCTAGTTGAGTGCACGCGGGACGGAACGTGAGTGCATTTTGTCGTCGAAGAAACCAGTGAAGCGTACCCGCTGCATAAACACATGCCTAGAAGCGAACAGCTAAGCTTCCCGCCACCCGCCATCCCGCCGGCCCGCCAACCTCCAACGCATCGCCCGATTTTTCTACTGGCTTTGAATATTGATGTTGTATAAACACTAGTGAAACTGTGAAACCAGCAGCCGTGTCGCCGCAGTTTTTAGACATGCTCGAATTGTTTCCAGATTGAGAGCACTTTCAAGCGAGTGTTTTTCGACATTGGAACAGGCGCAATGAGTGAACTAAATCACAAAGTTTAGTCGGCTGGGACCTGTTGTTTTGTGACGGGGACAAATTACTTAGAACAGGAGTTGTCTCTTATTACTTTTCTAAATGTGTTTTGATACGGATTACTTATAACCACATGACGTGAATGTAAACTAGAGTAAAAGCTTTCCATTTACGGGTGCCGTAGTTTCCATTTAAGATACCCGAGATTTAATCACCGAGGTATTATCGGATACATTGCCGAGAAACGCTCAAGATTGTATACCTAGTAGAAACAGCCATGTGTAAATTGTTTTATTTTAATAATATAATAATTTACACATAGCTGCAACATTATTATTTGAAAGCAAATCTTCTGACGTTGCGCCGGTAATAGTACTTATGCAAGTAGCAAGTGCTTACTTTATTAAAAGCAAGTTTTTCATTTTACCACTCAAGAAAACCTTCAACTAAGCGAGGGCAAAAAATAAAAGTTGTTTTTAATTTTTCCGTGAACCAAGTAGGTAGTAGTAGTCCGTAGTAGCAGCGCCGGCAGTAAATAATAGACAAAACAGATGTTGCTGATATAAACATTTTATGATCGTGTGCCATGAGCTCCGCTGACCGAAATAATAAAGCCTTTAATCGGCGTGGGTAGACAGAGAAGTCGCATTATTATAATATTAGTACAACTTCAACGGCAATGATACTTAATGCCGCCGAGATAAACGAAAAAGCCTTTTTGACGTCTGTCCTACTTAGTTTCGTTCTAAAAATTATCTGACCGTCTGCAGTTTACATTACTGATTCTTAAAAGAGTAAATAGTATTTTTTATTTACGTTTTTATGGTATGGTTCTTTGACTAAACAAAAGATTGTCTTCGAAGATTATTCATATTTAATGTTATAGCGAAAATTCGCTAGTTACCTAAATAGGTAACTACTCACCCAGTCATGATTAACTTATGTTATGCTAACGATTTCTAGTTCACCCGCGAACCTAAAATAACCGTTTCAAACCTCCAAAGACCAGGTAAAATACTCCGAAGAAATACATATTTCTTGCGATTTAATAAAATAATTCACAAAGTTATAACGTAAGAAAAATGTTGCTTTTTACCAGAGTGGGGAATTTTCGCCTGCGGTTTTCGCAAAAAAGGTCACTTGCCGTAAGCGATTTGTGAGGAAAGCGCGAAGCTCTCTAAGGTTTTTCCACTCCAATAAGATGGCCAAATATTCAGGATAAGTGCCAGTTTGATAATTCCGAGTGTTGTTGAAAACTTTTAACCTCTCAGTTTATCTAAGTAATGTTAACCCGTATTCTCTTGAGCACTTTTAGCGACTGGGTTCTGAGTACTTTGATAGAAAAATAAAGCACTTATTTCTTTAATGCAGTTACGCACCTAGCTGTTTTGAGGGTTATAGTGTTTTCGGCTTTCAGGTTTTATATCACGATGGTTTCTCAGATGGTAACTCTTTTCCTTGTGCCAACAGAGAGGAATAAACCAGATTCAGCGCCATTTAATTTTTGTATTTAAAAATGCTTGATTCCTAGAGTGAGAATAATGCATAACATGTCCCATTTCGATGCAATCATTAAAATTAATCGGTGAGATATCAAATGTTCACGTGAGCTGCATTTACCAAAAACCAGAAACAATTAAACGAAATTTTGTTTCGACAAACAGAATTGTGTACAAAGAAAAAAAAAACTTATTAACAGACTCAAACCTTGTTAAATAAAAAGCTTGTAAAACGCGAGAACGTACCACGCGTTTACGAAGTGGGTAGCGAAGTAATTAGTTATTTTTCTGTTTTCTTTGTTGAATGGGGCTGTGTTGTGGCCATTACGTTGGTCTGTGGCGTTCCGCCGCCGGTACCCCTGTAAATGTGGGGCCACGCCAATTGCCCGGGGCAATTTCTAAGAGGCGTTGTAATTAACGCCTCAAAGTATCCGGGTTTGGAGTGAACAGCGTTGAGATCATTGCAAATACATTTTTAAAATGGAGACCTGATTGGTGTTCGGCTACATACTTATAAGTATCAAACGAGATTGACTTAGTAAAGTGAAATGTTGAAGATAAGAATATTAAGAAACTTTCTTGTTTTATTATGCTATAATTTTAAATTGTTTAAATTACCGGTTTCGTTAGTCTACTGGTTGTAAGCGCGACTGCTGTATGAGGTCCTGGGTTCGATTTCCAGGTCGGACTAAGTTATTGGGTTTTTCAATCAAGAATTTCTCAGTAGCAGCCTCGGAGTTTGGATTAGTGCCAGGTCGATAGCAATAGGCTCACTCCCTTTAAATGGGATTTAAACATAACTGGGGAAATGTAGGTGTACAATTAGATACACTGCTGCCTAACCCTTCGAGGATAACAGGCGTGATGTTACGTTATGTAACTATGTGTAAAAACAACTAGGTCGTTATTTAAAAAAATCTATGCCGTGGTTCTTCAAGATAAAATTTTAATATGGATCTTAAAATCGAGTAGATTAGCTAGAGTGATGGGCAAAAAACAAAACAGAATTAGTTGACTATCGTTACGTTTGTTTTGGCTCCTCACCAAAAACAGTATTAAAGCACAAAGCACAGATAAAATAGAATTGCATTGTATTTTTAACCGAGTTCCAAAAAGACGAGGTTATCAATTTTTCTGTTTTTTTTTTATGTTGTGATAGGATAATAATAGTTTTCACTAATGGAATTAAACAACAGTTTGGTTTCGTTGTATTTTTAGCTTAAGCCTTTTGAATTACATCACCGATATTTTGCGTAGTTTTTTTTATATCGAAAGAAAGCCGTCATGGTTGTTTTTTTTTTTTAATTTAAATTATTAATAATAAATAGCATCACGCCTGTTATTCCCAAAGAGTTAGGTGTACCCTCATAATACAGACACATTTCGCCAGTTAGTAATTCTTGAGTCACATGTAATAGGGACGAGCTTATTGCTATTTACCGGGCACAAATCGAGACTGACTGTTAATGGAAAATTCCTGATGAAAAAACCTAATAATAAATACTTTGCCCGATCTAGAAATTGAACCCATGACTACCATACTCCGCCTTAGCGCTTGCTACCACTAGATCAATGACCAATATTTCCCTGTAAATTATAGTAATCTCAGAAAAAAAAAGAAGAAAAATTAATTAGTTCTATAAAAAAATGTTGTGCATCATAAACTCGACTGTTACACTCCACCCCACTGTATTAGCGGAAGGTTGTATGAATTGAAATTGCTTTATTAATACAAGTGCCAGAAATTATCTACACCACCACAATGTTTGCGAAATACACCCTCGAGGCTCGGGCCAGCTTGTTGCATCAAATAATAATGATTATCCCCATTGTTCTGTCATCTACAGGAATTATACCAAAATCTTTCACACGAAGCCTCAACACTCTACAGATGCCTAATCACACACTTTACATGCTGCAAAAAGCCACTATTCTCAACACCTGTCGAATCACCCGAAAGTTTCTGACTTCATCTACATTATCATCCACTTTCTCTATTTAAATTTCACCTTACATCCTTGGTTCCGACCCGCGTGTAAGGTTTCTTAGGCTCTCTTAAATGAGAAGAAACATAAAAACAACATAATAATTATAATAATAATAATTCTTTATTTTTCACCAAAAGCCATCATAATTATAACAAGAACCAAAAACTAAGAGCATATAAGGCTTATAGCTAGGACACAATAATTTTAATTCCCTGACTCCTATAAATAATTGTTCGCAGTTTTTTTTTTTTAAATAGCGCAGCTGTTTTAGAATAATTTATGTTACAAGGTTGGTCAAATTTAATTGCAGGTCTATGTGGAGGACGTATTCTTATAATTTTTCTTAGGAAGTCTACTCTCAAATCTTTTGAATTTCAGGCTAAGCTACTTAAGTATCACGTCATCCAGAATGGTAGTTTTTCGTTTTGTTATCGTTTGGTTCTTTTGCGCCCCATTTGGATTGATGACAATATTTAGGGTTTCGTACCTCAAATGGAAATTGGAACCCTTAGAGAATCACTTTGTTGTCCTTCTGTCCGTCTGTCAACAAGACCCTTTTTCTCTAGAACACGTGGTTGTATCAAATTTAAATTTATTTGAGACACTTTAAATATGGCCATTTATGTCGCATTTTTGCTCACTCGCAAATAAATCAAAACCTGCAATAATACCTATCGATAAAAGTATTGAAAGTTCTATAATGGTATCACACAGCGGTATTGGACTCCTACCTACCTATTTACCTCCTAAGTAAATTACAGCAACTTGATTCTAAGTAAAGTTTACTGAAACAACAGTGAACGTATTATTATTTAATTTGTGGCCGCTCTCACTTTAGTATGCAACGTGTACGATATGTTCAGACATATTGCTAGTTTCATGCGCCAAAACGTTTGTCACGAAATACTTGAATGCGAAAATAATGTAGTTCTAGGTTTCTGGGATTATCTTGGAAACAAAGACTGGAAAGGTTTTCCTTAAAACCCACACACGAAATGTGTACGAAAAGTGCTACGATACACAAAATATCAAGTAGTTGTTAACATTTATTCAAAAGATAATCGTCTAGCCTTTTCCCAACTATGTTGGGGTCGGCTTCCCGTCTAACTGGATGCAGATGACTTCCTATCTGACCTCCACAACCCAGTTAGTAGTGGGTAAATACGATACCCCTGGTAAGATTGGTTGTCAGACTTCCGCGCCACTGACTACCTGTAACGACTGTCAAATATCTACAAATGACAGCCGGGACTTACCGAGGCACGGAGGAAACTTGGTATGTAATGGGTAGTCACCCTTCCACAGACCAACCTAGGCAAACGCGGGTGATACTATTTAACTACAATTTCTTGATTCAAGAGATAAGTTTTAACAATTACTTGATATTTAAGTAAGCGTTACTGGATTCTATAATAATTGGAGTAAATGTTAAATAATCGTAGAATAGATAATACCCTTTGCATTCAGGTGAATCAAATTTCACTTTATCTCGTTACAGATTAGCCAGTGGCTAGACTTGCGATTCCTTTTCAGTTTGCTCAAATACCTATATTCTGGGAAATCAAGGCTTTTGGGCTAATAAATTAGTTGTATAACTAGACTTGAATTTCTCTTTGCTTATTGCTTTCTAAATGTTATTTATGTTAAATATATCATCATCTGCTTAGCCTTTTCCCAACTATGTTGGGGTCGGCTTCCAGTTTAACCGAATGCTGCTGAATACCAGTATTTTACATGGAGCGACTTAAACTAAATAGTGTTCACTGATGTACTCAATGGTCGTGGTATATGTTGACATTTTTGTGATACATTGGCTTCAAACCTTGTTGTGTTTCAAATTAATGTTCAGACCGATTATTAAATAATACCAAAAACGTCTTATTTGTTGGCATAGCCATTTTTTACGAACACCGATAGACAGTTCAGTTTCATTTAATTTAATATGTTTGGATTAAACAATCTAAAGGAGAGATTCAATTTACTCCACAAACAAACGACGGGATGCCTCTACTTGATTATTTACCAGAAAATTAAGTAGAAATCAAAGAAAACAACAATGTTCTACAGACGAGAAACATCAGGACTTCAGACGCAAACTTATTCCTACCTTTTGCATACAAATTAGAACTTTTAATTAATGATTATAGGACTTCATTTTGTTAATTTAATTATAAAGAGAAGTTCATGAATTTATTTCGACGTTCGAATTGACAATTATTTGAAGCCAGCATTGTGAAGGTTGTAGACCAATTAACGTGTGACTTCTGAAAGATATAACATGTAGGTCTTGGAACAATGCAGGCATATAAAGTATTTCTTTTTGAAAAGTTATTAGTTTGTTTTAAAGCTAGGGACATGGGAAAAATCAGCTTGTAGATATTATTTATCTAACGGCTGTCGTTTTTCTATTTTTTTCGTACAAAGCTTTTCGAAATTGGAAAGAGAATTGTGGAACTCAAGTTGAAGTTGGACAGGATACAGCACAGCACACATTTGTGAGCAAGACGCGGTGAAGGCAGATGGAATAAAGCTGTGATAGAGTGGCGTCCAAGGCCTGGAGAGAAGTGTTCGTCGTCCAACGGCGAGATGGGCAGACGACATTGTTGCTATACCGGGAATATCTTGGATGAAGCTGGCACAAGTACGAGGCGTTTGGCACAAGCAAAGAGAGAAGCGTGAAGTCCGGCTGTAGATGAAGATGACTGTCTTTTGAAGTGTTGTCTCCTTGTAATGACTCTGCTTAAGGTTTCAGTTTTTTATCGTTAAACTTCAAGTCTGAGAAACTCTTCAAACATACTCGATTCTCGTTCGCTCCTCCCATTGATCTACAAAATCATGGAAATGTTCTCGATTACGAAAACCAATTCTAATTCCATCTGAGCCATCACTAATAATATAACCACTACAGCAGTGTTGCTATCCTAAACCACTGCATAATTACGCGCTACGCAGAGGAGATGATTAGCTGGCTCGGGTCTTAATCAAGGATCGTTGCTGAGGCATCTATTGCGCACACAAACAGACAATGATAAGCTTAGAATGGTCGGTGTGTTTAGTTTTAATATGCTGTCATTGTTTCATCATTTCAAGGAAGTTTATAGTGTTAAGAATCTTCTTAAATTCATAAATGCTTTGCATCAATTGCAATATAATTGTTAGAAAATAATGTTACTCTAATAATTTTGTTATCTTTACTAAAAACCTTACATCCTTAAAAATCATTTTTAGCGTACCTTAACATATCTTCTATCATAATAAATTCATCATCTTTTTCGTGACATTAGTGTCTAATCTATACTTCTGCATAAAAGAAAACAAATTATTTTTTCTCTATACCGTATAAACCCAAGAATATTCCAAAAATAGAGATCAAATACTCTGCCCAAGTTCAAACAAATCTTTCACGACATTTATAAAACACATAGTAGTTCAAAAGGGTTATTTAACACCAATAACATACGTGGGAGCGATACGACCAAGAATAAATGAAACATGGCAAGTCGTTAAACTGAACTTGGAGGAATGTTGCCGGTTAAGCGACCCTGGTTCGATCCCTGGGGGGAGAGACAGACACGTAGCGTTCACTCAGCACTCGAGTTTCTGCTATCCTCAAAGACAATTTCACTTTTCTATTCCACGGCTTAAGAGCTTGCGATATTGCTGACATAGTACTTCATTTTGGCTGTTTCGTCATACAATCATACCTGATATGGAGAGGGATGGAGGTTGACGTATATCAGGTACCATAACACATAGCAGCCTACGGATTGTTCGTGACCGTTGACTTTGCCATTGACACACAAGTAAAATTAACTTTCTAAAATTACTGCATAGTGGGTGAACAACTATGCCTATGCTTGAAAACCCACAATAAAGAATGTAAAACATGTTTAAAATTTAGATTTATTATTTGAAAATTCTAAGCTTTTGAAAGTCTGATTGCATGAATAAATATAAGTTTGTAATTGAATATTATACTTACAATGGAACTTACTTGTAAAAGTTTTGTTTTTTTAAATATATGTAAGTAAGGTTTGTAGTGGGTTAGAACTAAGATAAAGCGTAAACGCAGTGATTTATTTCCTGAAAAATGCATTTATTCTGTAACAAAACCACGTTGCAGAGTTTTCCCAACTCATATATCTCAAACTCTTTCGAGATTACAAAGTTATGCCCTCTCCGCGTTTTTACAGGAAAAGTGGATTAAGATTTTCTATATCTACCTAATATATCAACATTACGGTACGTTCGTATGATTTATAGGCCAAGTTGAGGAACTTCTGCATGTCATCCACTGGCTCTTTGCGAAATTTTCTAAAGAAACTTTAAACTTTTTACATTAGCACGATGATGGTAACTAACCTAGGTATTATAAAGTATGTACGTACGTACCTTTTTATCCTTCTTCTTTGGAATTAGGTGAAGAGAGAATTGTCGTTTCGTTTTGTTCCTATTGTGAAAATATTTTACAAAAAATTCATACGTAAATACATAAAATCTCGCCTTTTTCCGATGCCGGTCAGAAACCACAAAACGCCACCTGCGTCGATCCTTATATGTATACTCATTTAGCCTCGTCCAAGTTCATACATCTGGTCATACACGCATGCGCGATTGCTAGTACTACGCACCTGACTTTTCTGACTTTCTACCCTATTCCTTTCTACTCGTACTATGAATTTAAAAAGACAGTCCTAACAAACACAAGAACAACGAATATAGAACATAAACTACCCATTCTAAAGATTCCTCGCATGCCTACTGAAAACTTACCTACATATCTACCTAAAAATATATATATATTTCACTTCAAAATTCTCTTACTTAGTCAGCTTTTCAAACAACATAGCCTTTTTAGCTACATTTTAAAATAACCGTAATCAATAATGGTTTAAAAACCGCTAAAACGTACGGCAGCATAGCAGAGCAGAGAACTAATGATATTTGTCTGCCGCGGTGATTAATGGCAACCCACTCGCGGATTGTTCGACCGGGATGAGTTCTGAAGAAGCATTCACAACCCGTGAAATTAACTTTCGTCGCCTTCCGAACATCCGTCAGTTTAATTTCACAGAAGCGTTTCACTTTTTGTGACCAAACCAAACGCTTTGGTTTGCTTCCCTATTAGGCATACGGTAATGAGATTCCGAACGGCACAGCTTGTAATACCTATGTGTAAATATTTCAGAGAATTTCCTTTTTTGGTAAAAAGAAAGTTTTGTTATGTAAGTGTCGGGACACTTACTTATTAAAACTTTCTTTTTATCATCATCTGCTAAGCCTTTTGTCAACTATGTTGGGGTCGGCTTCCAGTCTCGCCGGATGCAGCTGAATATCAGTATTTTACATGGAGCGACTGCCTATCTGACCACCACAATCCAGCTAGTACTGGGTAACGAAATAGGATGGTGGTAAGATTTAGGTGTCACGCAGCTATACAAAAAGTAAAAGCTACACATTTGTATAGTTGAGCAAAACAAAATTATCTCGAAAGATATAAGTTTAGTGGCAGTATTATTGGGGGAACCGTACGAGAAGATACACTTCTATGTAACCCTTTGGGACAAAACAGAAGTAATGTTAAGTTTTTATGATAAAAAAGGTAATACCTATTTCCATTAGGAGAATAAATTCTCCACTTAAACTCACATTTAAATAATAAAGCAGCTACTTATTTATCTTTCTCAAACAGACGGACCTATCTATCAAGCTTCAGTTAGTCTGTTTTGCTAAATTAATAAAATTAGCCTTAATATTTTTCATTAATTACTTTTGCGTTTGCACAAGAGACGCTTTTACATCTAGAATAAAATGTTATATTTCTAGACACTTAGTTTGAATTTTTAAGATTTTACTTTCTGGACTCCTACTCTCCTCTCAACGTTATCTGTGCCAAATATCAGACTCCTTCGTGCAAAGTTTTTTCTTGCTTATTCCACTATTCAACCCTAAGAGAATCCCCTTAGTGGGGAAAACTGGACCCAAACTTACGTTAAGTATAGAACAGGTACCTACATCATTTTATCTGATTTCAATTTTCTCGATTCTAGATTTTTTCAAATCATTCACTTTTATTTTTATGGTTTTTGAGCTAATGTCATAACATTAATAAAACCATTACTTGCCTGTCCACATGGACAGTACAAGTGTTCTTTCACCACTAACAATTTTCTTTAGAAAACCTTTTCATGGAATATAATAACGGTTTTGTTTACTTTTTAAATAACAATAGGAGTTTTGTTCTAGGAGCTAAGAACGGTCGCTTGAATGTTCAGTGCTCAATTGTAGGTATAATCTGCTTTAATCAGTGTAAGCAAGCCGATCCTCAGCTTGTAATTAACACTAATTACTAGCAGAAGGGGTCTTCAACGGTTTCTATTGCAGTATTTACCAATTACTATAACAGTCACAGATCAATGAAATACTCTGTAATTTTATGTCATTTCATCTGAAACATCTTTACTACCAAATAAGTACGATAGGTTGAAAGCATGGCTGAAATATGTTGTCACAAACATAGCTTGGGTTCGATTCTTAAATCGGGCAAAGTATTTTAGGTTTTTCCATCAAGAGATTTATAGTAGGCAGTAACAGCCCATCACTTCAAACGCGTAACACGTTTTTAATCACAATTGTTTATATGTACGAAAAATTGCGTTTGGATTGTGAGCGTATGGTGTGTTACGCAATTACCCTGAAGGCCCAGAGCCAGTCTATGTAAATACTTTTTAAGACCAACGATGTCTCTGTAGTACTGTCATGTGTAATTAATGTTCCTACGTACATATTAATCTGAAACGCCAAAGTAAAATAAACCAGAAGACAATTTCGTAATTGTATAACTTTTTAATCATCAAAGTTGAGTCACGCAAACATCCTACAGCGTCATTGCGTTGTGTAATTCAACCGAACATGAAATTTGGCGGTAGCTAACAATAATTATGTTCCTCGCATTCGTGGCGTCCTGGTACCTATGTATGTAATACTATCATGCCGGTATAACGTATTGCTAAGCGTTGCCGTTTTACCGTTACACTCGGTAAACTCCGAACTGTTCTTGTAAGTACATTTTATTCGAGGTTCTATTTGCATAAATGATTTTATGTTTGGTTACTTGACTATTTAATTGCTTTAAAGGAAAAAGGTTTTTACAAGATTTCATATTTTATTTTTATTTCGGAAGTTTTTTTTTGTTGCATCCAGTCAGAAGCTAATATTTTTGAGCATTTACACTCAACCAATAAAACTGACTAAAAGCTTCACTTTCTAATTCGAAAAGAGTAATTATTCCTGAAAGAAATAGTTTAGAGAAATCATTATCTGCCTAGCCTTTTCCCAACTATGTTGGGGTCGGCTTCCAGTTTTATCGTATGCAGCTGAATACCCGTATTTTACATGGAGCGACTGCCTATCTAACCTCCACAGCCCAGTTAGTACTGGGTAATACGATAGCCCTTGGTAAGACTGGTTGTCAGGCTTTTTGGCCTCTGACTACCTATCGACGTCATAGATCTACAAATGACAGCCGGGACCAACGGCTTAACGTGCTTTCCGAGGTACGGATGAGACTCTGTATGTAATGGGTTGGTCACCCATCCACAGACCAACCTAGGCAAGCACGGCTTAACCTAACGATCGACCCGAGGGCCTGTTTTTATTAAATAATATATAATAATAATATTTCTATATTATTAAATAGTTTATAGAAATCCTCAGCAAAAAATCTGATTGTCTCAAAATGTTTTAGGCCTACTACGCTAAAAGACAATAAAATCGTCTGTCTAGCCACGTCGGGATATTTATAAGCCCGTCGCTCATAAACTGTTCGATGGCATCACCTAACGAGCTGAGTTATCGAAGTAATAGAATTCAAGTTTTGACAGATCCATTGTACAAGTTTGCCAACTAAATCACGGGATAAAAGCCCTTGTTAGGTGTCAAGAAATTGCCCAACCTGGGGGGGCCGAACGCCTCCTGCCGGAGGCTCTATGCGGGAGTCGTGCGGTCCATGGCCCTTTACGGGGCCCCGGTGTGGGCGCGTTCCTTGAGGCTGCGTGCAGCCCACTACCTGAACGCGCCCCAAAAGGTGGTAGCCGTAAGGCTGGCCCGTGGGTACCGCACGATTGCCCGCGAGGCGGCGTGCCTCCTTGCCGGATTGCCGCCATGGGATCTGGAGGCCATAGTCCTCGCGCGCCTGCATGAATGGCGCGCGGAGGCGCTTCGCCGGGGGGAAACTCCGCTGCCGCGACAAATTGTCGCTCAGCGGACAGACTTCCGGCGGGATCTCATGGCGACATGGAGAGAGCGACTGTCGCAACCCCGTGTAGCTCGCCGTCCATCCGTCTCATGACGACAGGCCGTGTCGACTCAAAGAGAGTCAGCAATAGGAAGGGGTCCGCAAGGACCGATGCCTGCCGGGGTTGCGGGTCTGTTCGAAAGAGATACCGTGACCCCGGAACACAAAGGGCGATGAAGGAACATGGATGGGTTTTAGTCAGTAAAAGTCTGACACTCCCTCCTGCTCCGCCCAGAGCGGGAGAAGTCATTTGATGATTTCCCATCCGAAAAAAATAAAAAAAAAAAAAAAAAAAAAAGGTGTCAAGAAATTGCACCAGTGCTAGTACACACCGTGGCGCTGGGGATGGGCCAGCTAACCACTAATGGATCGGCGTGCGTCATTCTCTATGTCAATAAATGCTCTGGCTTTTAATGCTGCCTTTGTTGAAGTAGGCCAATTACTATCAGTGATGGCAATTACGGTCGTGGTACACTGGCTTTCATGCCCCGAGCGGCGTGCTCTGGAAACAGTGTTGTGATTGATTTTGACAATAGCCAATATAATCACTTTAAATAAACCGAAAACGTTCATCGAAAACTTTACCCCTGTATTCAAAAGTGGATTAAAAGTTTGTACCAATTTACAATTATTTCGATTTCCTGGAAACGGAAACAATACAGATTTAAATAATGATTTGAGTCACAGTTGAATAAGATGTCTAAATTATCCAATTGTAAACTTCGGGGAGTTTGAGGTTGTTGTAAAACAAGCCAAAGTCCGTCGCTTTAAGGTTGGTTTCTATATGAACAAGGAAGCAGTCCTGATTTGACTTTAAGGTGCATCTAGAAGACCGTTACGATAGTTAAAACGCGAAGTAGTCATTTCGCTTCACTTGTGATTGAAAAATAAAAGCGCTCGTAAATTACAGCACAGGCCAGAACTTGGGGGAAGTTACCGAGAATTTAAAAACCAGCGTTCTATTCGCAAATATGCATTTTATTTGTGATTCAGTCGGCTACTGTGATTTGGAGATCAATATGTAAATGCATTCGTGAGAGCATGCGGGCCTGACGGCGGAGGCGTGAGTGCATTTTGTCGTAGAGGAGGAGGCAGCCAGCCGTGACGCCGCGACCTACTGTTTCTGACTTTGTGGGACCAACCAACCTCTGTAGGATTTAAATGTAAAATTCTTTCACATTTTTATACACTTCGTTTCAGTGTAGCTTCGTCTTAGAAGCATTTATTATGCGCACTACTCTGTTGACATATTTATTTTATGGGTACGTGCGAATTTTGTACCATAAATAAAAATAAAACTGAGTTTACATAAGTTGAGACTTCCACGTGTTGAAATTAATTTCCTAGCAGTAGTTTTAAAAAATTTAGTTGCTTTTGAATTTATTTTGGTCAACACATTTTGTTTCTTTTTCCAAATCTAAATAATACAATAATCAATTATTAATCGTCTGTAATGCTTTACTCGTGTAAAGAAAATATATAACAGTGTAAAAGAATAATATCGTAAAAATAAGTCCGAACTTTTAACGAAACCGTTATGAATATTTTATAACCTTAAAATCTTTTGCCTGAAAATTGTTTTAATTTTTGTCCATCAATAACTTGCTTCAAAATGTATAATACGTATTCTTACAGCTAAGTGTTCACTTTTACGAGTTCCGACTTCGGCTGCGATATAAAAAAACAAAGCCAATGTAAAAAAATACGTGAGAAAGAAAGGCTCAAAAGACAAGTACTCAAAATAACATTTTCCTGTCCAGTCCATCCGCCATTGGAATTTACGAAAACACTTTATCAAAACAAAGATTAATGATGGCATTTTGTTAAATAGGCGAACTATTTACAACAGAAACACTGTTCGCGGTAGTGATTGAATAGTTGCATGTTCAACGGTATTAAAAGCGTCTGTCGTGGTTCGGCGTCGTAAGTTCGACTTAATTTTCACTCCGTAATGACTTGAGAAAATCACTAGTGATTTGATAGGCGTGTAGTGTTGATCGTTACGCGTTAACGAGACGTAGTTAATATCGACCTACAGATTGTCTAATCTGATCGGATGGAGGCGTTCGCGTTACGCATAGTTGGGAAAAGAGATCGACCGCTATCGAGGTAGCATTAGCCATGTACGGTCGAACAAGCTATTTGGTTTACATTTTACAATGTAATTTGTGGGTTAAACTGTAAACCAAATAGCTTGTTCAACCGTACATCGTTATTGTTTACTGTTTTCAATTTACGAGATGAATTTTGAAATGAATCTTGTATCTTTCACCATAAATTGTCCATTTCATCGCAAGAGACAAAGGAACGGGAGAATACAAAGACCGAGACCTCAAACATAACATTCTTAAAAAGAAAAAAAATCTTTGAACAAAACACTGGAAAAAGCTAGTGTAGATAATATGAATATTAATAAATTGGTTCGCCTTCTACAATATTTATGTAAGTAGGTAAAACTATGGATGTTGAATAATTCAAAGTACTACCATAAATCTTTTAAGTACAAGCCTGTCTGTATGTCGGTTAATGTTTGTACGCGCGGCACAACGAACATGTTGGCCGGTTTTCCATCTACGAGTAGTAAAAGTTTACCTAATTACGAAGCAGATTCCGAAATCTGATAAGCAAACCGTTTGATTCAAAGTGCAAGTAGTACAGATAAGTTGAAAGTAAATTAAAGTAACCGCACTGCTTAGTTTGCTGACTGTTCGCGATTATACCTAAGTATACGGTGTCAAAATTTGTTGGTATGCGGTTGCAACACAGGCTGTTCACTGAAGTTAAATACGACTTAGGCGAACTTCTGCGACATACCGAACTAGACTAAGACGCCAGTTTTGGCTGGGAAACTAGTTGACTTTGTTTCAACCGTACCTACTACCTGATATAAGTCCCCCGGTACTTCGGCAACTGGGCTGGAACTTAAGTACGATTTTGGTTTTAAGACTAATAAGCGAATTAATATTCAGAGACGAACTACTTAGTTCCAAATGGCCTGCTAAATTAGTTCGTGTTGTTATGTTTAGTTGTATGGTATAACGCTTACCTTAAAGCTAGTCCACATAGCGCTTTCCCTATAGGAAAATGGACGCAAAGTTAAACTATCTATCTACCTACATATTGTATCGAAACCGTCAGACTTAACTGGCTAGTTACAAAAACCGTTTTCCTGAACTTTTCGGTATAAGAACCCGTGAAAGTTTTACCCGACTACTGAAAATACACGATGCAACAGAAAACCAAGTAGTTAGTGATCGAATAGCCTATTTGGCCCACAAGACACAGAAATAGTGAAATTTTATCAGCGTTAATGGAAAAATCAAAAGTGTATTGGATTGACTTATGTACTGTATGGTGTCGGACGTAAAGAATAGCACCATCCCATATCTTCCCGTGGGTGACGTAAGAGGCGGCTAAGGGGCTTGCCAGAGAATGGGCAGCAGCGTTACGGTACGTGTTTTTTGTTTTATCATATTAATAAAAATTGACGAAGATAAAACGTGTCTAAGATCATGTGGGCTTGTGACGTCACATTTGAGTAAAACATGTACTCTAATGTCTTAATTTTTTGTTCATGTGAAAAAAGAAAAAAGTATGTGTCCAATATTTTTTGGAAATCTATCTGACGGACTAATTATAAGATTTTTTTAATCATCTACCCTATTATTGGTTGCTTCGGTGAAGGAAACACCGTTAGGAAATCAATGCCTGAGAAATATTTATCGACGGCATGTAAAGCCAAGTCAGAGGTTCCATCGGCGGCATAAAATCGCTGACACCAGGTTGGTCACTAACCACATCACGAAAAAAAAAAATGACTGCTTATTTATTTTATCTGCACCCATGCTGTAAATCCTCTATAAAAGTATCTGAAACAGTTAGCTTATTGCCAACATTAAAACAGCCAGTGTCGTAATAACCATTATAACATCCAAACGTTTGTTATAATGTTGTACTAAATTTCATTATGCAACTCGTTTTAAAAAAAGAACATTGTCTAGCACGTGCGATTCACTACCACAGCGTCGTAATAAAAAAAAAACAAAGGTTAATTCGAATTCACGTCGTATTCCGCCATTTTTGTTTGATATTAGTATTGCATTATGTACGTATACTTTGTTGTTTACTAAAATTTGTGATACAAGCTTTGTGCATTTTAATAATTGTACAATCCAAAATGTAAATAATTATATTATTACCTATACATGGTTTGTTTGTATTAAATACTCAGCAATTAAACTTTCCATGAATTTACATAGACTTCTTATAACACTACAACGCCCTATGGTTTCAGAACCTTTTATGGAGGATTCATATCATGGATGTAGATAAAGTTTTGTATGCAACTGTACATAATTAGGTATTAAAACACTCATGTGATACTACTCGTATTATCACATTCATAACCCACATTCGTGTTTTAATACCCCTCATTATATGACAGGTGCATAATAGTACATTATGATATAAGTGCGGTAAGTTAAAAATTACAGCCGAGGCGACATTGCTAGCCCGAGCCGTAGGCGAGGGCTACAAAAAAGCAGAGGCTGTAATTATCAAAGCGCACCTATGTCATACGACGTTTTATAACATATTTGCGAGGAAATAAATAAAACTCGGACTTTCTTAAACGAATAAATCTTTAATCACTTGTTAAAGCAGTTATACAAATTTGAACAATTTGTAAAATTGATTATTACGTTGCCAGTTGGCATTTTTAATGTTGTCAAGTTATTATTATTATATTTAATCTCCCAAAGTTAATTTTATTCATAAAATGTTGACCACTTTTCTGATATAAAAACTCTTTGCTAAGATTTAAAAAAGTACCGTTCGTTTTAGACGGAGCATTTTGATAAACAGTGCGTTTTACATTACAATAACGCACAAGTACGTAATGAGATACAATACGATATTGAAATTGGTGAATTAGGAGACCCTTTACGAGCAAATGTGTCATAAGTAACTATTACCTAATATATGTATCAGTGACATTCAAAGAAGGATACAACGCTTCATCCTCATACTGAGCCTCTTGGTATTCAAATCCCTATGATAGTACTTCTATGAAGAGATAAGCTGATATACTTTCTGTGTAAAATACTGAGCCACGATTCACGAATTTGAGCGCAGATTTTTTTGTTTCTCGACTAAATGAAATATCATGTGGTTTATTTCTTTTTCTTTGTAACGAAATGGCATCTTCTTCGCTCCTGGTTGCCTTTTTTATCATATTCACGGGGTTTTCTCTTTATCTGGTAACTTTATCGGTTTTAATAATATTATTTGAAGCCGTAATTCTCCTGAGTGTTCTTAATTTCATTTCTATTATCCTTTTGACAATTCCTTATTTTTCTTCCCTTGGATTTTGTTCATTTTGGTCTCATTTTGAAAATAAGAGGAAAATGTATGAGTAAGTAAGTAAGTATCATTTCATATAGGTAGTTGTTATAAGTTAAAACTAAAATACGGTATGCCTACTTTATTTTCTGTTCAAAATATTAAGCCAAGAAACTTATCTCTGTGTTTATTTATTGTTACCAGTGTTACTTTCTAACACAATAAAATACTTATTATATTGCTACGCAATCCATTGATGAAGTATTCGTGGAATCAAAAAGTAAGATTCCAAAAAGGTTACGAAACAAGTTCCAATTATAAGCCACACCTCTTTAAATAATATATAACACAACATCACGCCTTTTATCCCCAAACGGTTAGGCAGAGACCTAATAGTACACCCACATGTCGCCACATCACATTCGAAGAAAATAGAGTCATCGAAACATAATTATGTGAATATTGTGAGCATTATTCCCATTATAAGTAGTATCAAGATAATGACATGAAATGTTTTTTCAACCGACTTCCAAAAAAAGGAGGTTCTCAATTCGACTGTTTATTTTTTTTTTGTTTTTGTTTCCTCAGAACTTTCGACCGGAGGAACCGATTTTGATGATTTTTTTTTATTTGAAAGCTGGTGCTTTCCGGCTTTCCGTGTGGTCACATTTAAATTTTGTGAACATCTGATGCTGATCTTCGGAGATATACAATGGAACTCTTCAAAAATAGACGGCAAATCTGCCGTGATTGCTTGGAAGTTTATTGTTTATACAACATCATGACGTAATATTACGCCTGTAGGCTCTGAGGGGGTACGCAGATGTGTAAAATACACCCAGATTTCGAGAGTTAGGTATGTTAAGTTCGCGTTCGTGTTCCGCGCGTGCCTCAAAGAGATGTCAGCAAAAGGAAGGAGTCCGCAAGGTCCGATGCCTGCCGGGGCTGCGGGACCGTTCGAAAGAGATACTGCGGCCCTTGAACACAAAGGGCTAAGAAGGAAGATGGTTGGGTTTTGTCAGTAAAACTCAGACACTCCCTTCTGCTCCGCCCAGAGCGGGAGGGGGTAATTTGATGATTTCCCATCCGAAAAAAAAGGTATGTCAAGTTCCTTATATTGGGGATACGCCTATTACCATGACATGTATTGTTAACAATGTCAAACAAATTCATGGCAAATATTTGTTTAGGAACAACTAAAAATGGAAAAATAAAAAACTTTTGCAAAAAATAAAACCGACTTCAAAAAACACAAAAGGTTTTATTTCGGTTTTATTTTTTGCAAAAAAGTTTTTTATTTAAATAGGTTATACACCCTTTAACAAGCTAGATGAGATCGATACTTTTTATAAGATATATACATTGAGAAGAAACAGCCGAAACCAACTCAGAGATCATAATCGTAGTCACCACATTATATTTTATATACTACAACAGCATCGGCCACGTTTTCCTCATCAACGTAAACGTGCCGTTATGCCCGAGCTTCAAGCCATACACTCTGATATATTAGTGATTACACGTCGTTACCAATGCGATATATCGCAAATTGACTTTAGCCAAGCGAATACATATTAGGTTTCACTCATAAAAATCACACATTGTTATGTACGCTGCAAACCACTTCCCCTCAAATGTTTCGTTATATTTCATGATTCCTTTCTTAGCTTAATTTCATTAGCCGGTGGCATTCAACCGTTTGTCCTGGTACAAAGCTTTAAACATTCTTGAAACGCCCGAGTTTTGCTGAGGTTTTTGCATATAATAACTCAAGCGTGATAATCTCTGCTCCCGGGCTTCAGGTACGAAATGGAAATTCTATTTATGTTCCCTAACACAGCTATCTCGTAACGTTCGCATTAGCATTTGTTTACATACGTTGTTTGTGAGTATAACGTACCTATATTAATTACCTGCATATTGATTGATCGGGGGTTCGTGCGAGAGCTCTCACAAATGTACAAACCAAGCAAAACGTAGCGCCACGCCCGGGAGCCGCTCTGTTCCCAATCGCAGTACAAGAGCCGTAATTCCTATTGGTATCTACTTATACGATCGATTGACTATTAAGTCTATTCAAATAGTACACAATTGCTGGCGAAGCAGCAGGTTATTTCTAGCACGCTGGGACTGGATAGCAGTAAATTGTGATGGCGTTTTGGCCTCTCGCAATCGGCCGAGTCACCGGGGTGGAATTAAACGATTTATCGTAGTCACGGAGTCCGATTTCCACGGATCCCTGTCACGGCTACCAATATTGTTGTTACACGGCCCTTTCTAAACATATTTAGGAATAATGTTTTCTCTTTTGCCGTAAGTTCTTACGTAAGAAGTATCTTCTTCCAACGCGGAGATAGTTTATGTTCTGCTGAATGTTATTTGTAAGCAAATCTTACCTAGCTATGTTTATTTTCTTATTCAGATTTTCTTGCTTACTTAGTACGACGTAGCTAAACGCAAATACTTTTATAGTAGCCTACTCCAGACATCGTTGTCACTGCGAAAAAAGAATACAAAGCTTTCTTAATCTGACGGCGCGTGAAGAGGAAATTCGTTTCCATTAATCTTCAGCGTGTATCTACACGTGGCGCCATTTACACAAATTATTATTCTATTGCTTATATATCGTAACAACCTTACGGTGGTAATATATTATGGCGCTTCATATCACGTGGGCCTACTCTTTCTCCGCAGGGACAATATATCAACCCCAATTTATTTTCTCTCCCGCCTTTCAAAGCTCCCAATTTTTATTCTATGTCATCACATTTATATAAAGTAATATGATTATCTTTAATTCTCTTTCTGATTCACAAACAGTTCGAGCAGCTATTCGTCTCGGACTATTACTTACGGAGATAATGTACTTTTTGAGTTCGTTTGCAGTCTCGTCTGTGTTCAAAGAGAGATACTACATACTAACATTATATATACTGTCGTAGTAGGGTAAAGAGACATTACTGTGGACATTGGACATTCCGAAATGATAAGAAGCTTTGATAAAATTTTAGGTTGCGAGCCAACACGTTGGGTGCTTGGTTTTCGCCTCTAATGCGTTTGTTGTTCAAAATAATGATGACGATAGATATAAATAAATAGGTATATATGTGTGGGCAATGGTGTTATTGCGCTGATTGAACATTCCTACAAGGTATACAATACAAAACAATAGTTTTTGGTGAGTTTTTATTTCATTTGGTAATAAATTAAACTATTATGTCCGAGTGATATATCAAAACATTAATTTTGTAGAACCATTTTGTTAGGCTAAACTTAAACTCTATATACTTTTTAAACTACGAGTATTTCGTTACCGGAATCGTATTGAATATGCATTGCATGGTGTATATCATTGGCTTGAGACAAAGTCGTACAGATACGTCCGAAGGAACGCTTGGATTTCTTTCACCGAGTTCTCAAACGGGAGGTTTGCCGCGTGGCCTGTATCACCAAGAATCGCGTACGTATTCAGGACACGTCTCGCGCTGCGGGGAGACGAGATACAAATCCCGGGAGACGGTGGGAATCTGTATACTTTCATGTTCACCTTAGCCTTATTTATACACGATTGAAAGAAAAATACGTGCATGATCGTGAGCCATACAAAATACGTGCATGATCGTGAGCCATACAAAATACGTGCATGATCGTGAGCCATACAAAAGCGCTTCACAGTTTTATTCCATCGCTCTATTACCTACGAAGTATTATTTCTGTGCCTCAAAAATATCTGCGAACACAAAATATTTTATTTCAACATTGTAACTGAACGTAAACTAAAATAAATTAAGATTTACGAGTACGTTATGAATATTTCATATGAAAGCTAAATAAATATAGATTTGCGTATTTTATTAATTCCCGCTATCATCGTTAATTAATCTAGTCAGTAATGTTTTGATTTATTTATCAATTGCATCGCAGTTGACATGGTATTTACCAACCATGACAACGCCGATAGGGGTGCCACAAATCATGTCGCGTATGAATCACTAGCGTAACGGGCATGCATCGAGTGTCAAGCTTTCACTGCGAAAATGTTCAACTGAAAATTCAAACTGCGTAGAACAATCTAGCCTCTGGGACCTAATCTCTCAAGGAAAATAAAAACCAGGGTTTAAGCTTTCACTTTAACTATTTTTATCGGGTTAGGTAGTCTTTAGGTCAAGTTTTCACCTACATAAGGACAATTTTTCACTAGAAGAAATTTAACACTGTGTAAGCTAAGTTATGCTAATAACGTATAAAGTATATACTTTCCTTTTGCAACAAACTCATGGAAGTTACGTCAATCAATTTAAGTGGACACCGGGAGTTTATCAGAAGAGATCACTTTAGCTCGATATTAATGTATAAAGAATGTAAGTACCCAGAAAAAGTTGAAAAAAATGAGTACTTAATAAGCTTTAAAAAGCTTTAGTGTTATAAATAACACCTCACGGTAATTAAACTGTTAACTCCACAAGTACTAGAAAAAGAATTTGAAAAGAGTTGTTCATACAATTAACGTCTAGTGTAGATGTTGTTTTAAATTAGCCGATGCAAGTGCAATAAAGTTGCGATTATTACCACTCATCATGCAACTGCGGCTTGTAACATGCTACAGCGAACTGCTTTTACACCTAGGAAACCATTCTACCTGCACCGTCGACCCAAACATTTAATAAAGTGATAAAACGCTTGCGCCGAACACGCGATGTTTTTATGATTCCATTTCGTTACCTTTACTGCTTTTTCGTATACCCATACTTTTAACCTTAATAAACTTGAAACTTCAGGGAATAAATAAAATGTGTACCCGATTTTCTGATTGTATCGAGGGACAAAAGTTGAAAAGAAACTAAATGAAAACGTAATGAGCTGAAATACTCTCATGTAATATATAGATTGGCTGAATACTCAATTTAGTTTTACTACTTTTGTAGTACGTCTCAAAGGAGTTACGCAATTTTGAACTTTTCTTTTGTGAATTTTATTTTATTTCGTCGAGTAAGTTATTGTAACATTTTACTGCTGTTTTATCCTAAAATCTAATAGCACGTTACGTAATACGTGCGAATGTTCGCGGCGTATTCTTAAATTGCCTCTCGGCGTAGCTGTTTTCTTTCTCACATATCTCAGAAATCCACCCTAAGCGGCGTTTCACTTTTTGGTTAATATCTACCTATTGCTTATTTTCCTCGTTCATAATGCCTCCAGGGATTCCGGTGGCTCACGTGATTTATGGCTTATGCAAAGAATGAGAGGATATTTTCTACACCATAATTCAAGCTAGTTGAGATTAGAGGCGGGTCTGTGTAGAGGATGATATATCAATCTGTTCGTTTCGCCTTTTTATGCCGTCGTATATTACGCACTATTGTCAAATAAATAAAGGAATGTTGATACCTCTGGTACTTGCCGAATTTATGTGATACTAACTTTGTTACAGCTCACCTAATAGTAAGATGTAACAAATGTCATAGCTATTTATATGGTGTTGACGTTTTTACTATTCGCGAGTGATTTCACCAAATCCCATTTCAATAAATATCTGCTGAAATAATATAATGAACATGTGGAGGTAGGTAGTCTTTGAATAAATAAGCGTATTCATTAATGTTGTATTTTCATAATTAATATTATGTGGACACAGTAAGCTTCATGAAATATTTTTTAGTAAAGTCGATTAACCAAATATGAATTACAAATAAATATTAACAACGCCTGATACCTTGTAGCGGCGGCATGTGGGCTACGTAGCGTAGCATTTGTACGCTACATAGCGTAGCACTTGCATGATATGCGGCGTAGAACTTGTATCGTCTTTTTTAATGTTAACAAACATACATAAACAATTGTTTTCGACTTTGTCGTAGTAAAAATATATATTTTTTCAACACACTTGCTCATAAAATGCAGAGTTATTTTTTATTGGTTGAGTTGCTTTGTTCTTAAAATGTGTCCATGCAAAAAATATCGTGTTCAATAGTACAAATAAATTGATGTACCTATTGCTTGATCCTTTCATGCAACTTCCTAAATCAAACTGACTTTTCCATTGCTATTATTCACAAGTGAGTCATAGGGTTTTTTATTTTATTTTATTGGTCGAGTTGCTTTGTTTTTAAAAAAGTTTCGATAGTAAAACGATTTTTTTGTATTATTTTCTTTACAAGTGTGTTAAAACGGCTGGGGTCTCAATGGCGCCTCAGCGGTAATCACCAACATTACACACTTGTACCATAATGTACTAATCAACACGTAATCAGTCGATCTCCTCCAAACGTTTTTAATAAGCGATGCTTACAAACAACAAGGAACCAAATTCTTCATAAAATTCTATCAAATTACTTTCTTTTCGATTTCCAAAACTTAGTATTACGTCATCGGGCAGTAAAACAATCGAGGGGCATGTCAAAACATAAGTAAACAAGTTCCGTTCATCAATCCAATCACGTAATAGCTATCAGCGGCTGTCTGTACATTGTATATAAAGTTGTGGCTAGTCCCATAAAATTGTCTATATCATTAAATTAAAAGCTTTCGTGTTTGACGGCCATTAGTAATATTCGCGGCACCTAAAGCCCCATCGGTACAAGGGCACGCTTGGCTAAACAGTTAACTAATTTATTATCCATAAATTCCGATCAAGAATTTGATAAGACACGTCCTCAGGGTTTTACGATTTCAGCTTGCGCTAAATCGGCTTCGAGATTGAAAATGGTTGAATTTAGGTATTCGTGTTGAGTTGAGGAGCTGTTAGTTCTAGCTCGGTGGTTCACACTGTAGGTAAATCGATTTAGTGATAAGCAAGAAACTCATTTAACTAAATTGTTATCGTCGATGATTCGCTGTATCGTTTTCCTTTCATTCGCTTGTATTTTCGTCCGTAATACTGCGCACGATGAAGGATGTTTCCTCATATTTTCCTAACATTACGTTTCGGGAAGGGTTCGAAAAATAAAAACATTATTACGGATTGCAGTCTCATTTTATTTTATGGTTTTGTATTATTAAACTAAGAAAGTTACATCAAAACACACATTGCGTAACAAACTGGACTGGAAGATAATATGTACGAACCAGTGACAATACTGTACCTAAAGGTAGATTATTGCTGACAACCCTAGCTTTCTTTCATTCGGATACAATATTCTTTAATATTCATATTCTTCTCTGTAATTAAGTACATAAAAATAAGTACAATAGAGGATTGCACTCATTCGACACTAAGTCCGAATAAACAGCAATAGGGGTTGTCCTAAATATTATCATCTAAAAGTGAATTGTGTTTCGTTCGACCACGAAGCATGTCTAACACGAAAAACGTAACTCTAAATGCCATTTTGATATATATTTTAATATTGTCATTGTTTTATTTTAATTAGTATTAAGTATAATACTTTACAAGTAGTTCGCTAGACCAAATGTAGAAAAACGAACTTAGCTTTTAGTTAAAGAGCGTAGTTTTGCGTTAGCACAACATCAAAAGAACGAACTGAAAGTTACCTTAGGTAATTGATTCTAGGCTATTATATCAATTCACTATACATAACATTACGTATGTAGTTACTTTAAAATGTACAGGCTTAGAAATAAAATTGAAATTCGTTATTTAATAGTTCGTAACATAACTAGCCTACTCGGCCTTATTTAAATAGTTGATTTTGCAGCAAGAGTAATGAATGATTCTTAAAGTTAGGAAGATGGATTATATATGCCACGTGAAGAGTGTTCAAGAACGTTGAACCGAAAGACAATGCTGCTCTATGAAGGAGATTAACACAAGTCACAATTGTAGGTCAAGTGGCCTAAGTTGGAGTGAGCCTTCGTGACACTCGTACCTACATCTGCGAACATTAACCCCGAGGGGTTTACTTAGAACGTACTTACTTGGGTTGAACTTACAGATTACTCACTTCGAGTTCATAATCTAGGATAACGGACATTTCGTAACATTTATTAGATATCTCGATAAAACAGTGAAGCGGCTTGTAAAAAAATTCTATACTATAATAATTATAATATTTACATATTTTACAAAATGTCTGTACTAAGATTAAACTATTAAAATAATCTCAGGTGATACAAAAATGAAAAATATATAAAACCACTTAAAATAATTTCCTTGTTCAGCGCATCACATTACATGCACAATAGTACTTGAAAACAAAATATGGCACAGAAAATTCAAACTACTACAAGAATTTAAAGATTGCAATAAGAATCGGGAAGTAATATTCTTGACGCGAAATTATATAATGCTGTACTTCATTTGTATAAAATGAATATACGCTGAATAAAAAAATAAAATAAAAAAAAAAACATGTGGAAGCTTGTAATTAGCAAATGTCACTACTTATGCATGATATTCAAGATTGTTATTAGTCTGTAAGCTTTCTTTAAAATTAAATAAATAAAATTAAGGAATAGAGCCTGCAATGAGAATACTATGTACCTAATATACAAAAACAAAAGGTAGGTACAATTCGAAAGAGAAAAAAAAACAACCTAGTATTATGCTTAAAACACTGAGTATATAAACAATTCTAAATTAGCTACTGTACAATTATTATGGCACTGTCATTTATAAATTATTGCTAATCATACTTCACATTGTAAAAGGAATGGCAAAAATGGAATCAAAATGATAATCTTATTATCAAATAAAAAAGTGAAAAGGTTAGTCAAAATATTAATTTACGATTGCTTCATTCGCAATTATAATTATGTCCTGAAGACTCAGGAGCTGGAATGTCACCTTTAGAGCCCATTCATCGTAATTTTCTACACCAATAAAGTTTTAGAAACTTTCTTTATAATTTCTCACATGATATTTTGCTCTCACTTATAATATAAACTATTCTTATTTATTACCGACTAATCTATATCTAGATTATATATTTCTGCTAATTTTAACAACAAAATATCAAGAGTCTTTTTTATTAATTCAGTACTTTCGCATAATTAATGTTTCATTTTTTCTTTATACCTCTGATGTGTAATCCGAGCACCCGATATAAAAAAGATAGTAATTGATAAATTCCTATTCGATCTAAAACTACAACGTAACGTATTATGGCAACAAACTCTTTTGGTTAAATAGATATGAATACTTTTATACGAGGCGATATGTAATTTTTATCTCTTCAAAGATATGTTCAAGTACTCTTTAAAACAGCTCTAAAGTTGAAATAATAAGAACAAAATATGGGAACGGATATGTATCGGTAGGTACATTATTAGACAGGTACATTTAAAACACTATTCAACACAACAACTACAAAATAATACTTTTTTAAATCTCACAATCCACTTGGCAATTATACACAGAGTCGTGCGCGACCGCACTCGCACTTAAGCACTCGCACGACTTAGTCGCATCGTCAGTCACAATGTCGTACCGCGGTCGCAGGTCGTATGGGCGCACTGAGATCAATATGTCGCCCATTCGCCTTGACACTGGCGACACATCCTCGTAGTCCCGTGTACAAGGCCGCTGGCAAACCCAGGGGCAGTGATGGAGAACCTCCTACGAACAAACAACAAATTGAACTCGGCCATTTTATACAACAACAGATTATGGGATAAAATGTACAATACAAACTCATTGTTTTGACTCGTTCTGCATGCAAACGAACGGTAATATTTATTTTAACTGTTAACAGTGTTAACGTATTGGAAATAAATCAAATAGGTGGAAGCTTTTATCGTTAACAGGCAATAGTGCGAGTTTAAATTGAACATAAATACGATTGATGAGATAATTTAAAAGAAAAATGTTGTCAGTGAACGAAATACACACCAATCCACAGCTTGGGGTTTGCCTTCGAGGGTACTAACAGTGACTGCGAGTAACCTCTGACAGGCGGAGTGTCGTCTACTTGCAACATGGCAAGCCTCTTCCGCCGCCTCACGGTGGCCGTGTGCCATCTTCCATCATCGACCCTCGCCTTGGACTCCACACACTGGAACCAGTCCTCATGTGTCGCCAAGTTCATCTCTTTTATGTCAGTGTCCGTGTAAATAAGCTGGAGTTTTCCGTCGCTCAGACCTAGTCCGATGAAATCTCGAGGCCGTATACCAATTTTTCGCCTCCACATGAGTAGACCAGAATCGTTGTATGTTCGGAATTTTATTTCATATCTAATACCGCGGGCGCCGCTGTTCCTAAAATAGTTGGTTTTATTTAATATCATGTCGTATCTATGTTTTTATTGTTAGTAGCTACATGTTAAGTACTGACATTAATATTGCATGCATTTTTCCAGTAGTGTTTGCCTATTTTGTTTGTTAGTATGTAGTTAATAGCGATCGGTTTTCAGTGATATTTTCATTGCCTATACCTTTTTCCTAACCGAAGTAGGTCAAAAAAGAAAACAGATTATTCCTCCTTAACCTTTGGAAAAATACTTATCTCAAGAATAACGGATCATTTGGTGATATATTAATACAATCCTTCAAGTGATATAAGTATTCCATAAGGCCAATAATAAGAATATCTCTTGTAAGAAAAAAGAGCAGCATTTAATATAGGAAAGTCCCATCCGTCCTCGAAATGTATCCAATGTAAGCAAAAATAGTGATCTACCTACATACTAACCTATCTAAGAATAATAATTATGTGTATCGAAGGGATAGTCACTAAATTATTTATAGTCTTTATTCACATATTTTCCTTTCTTCTTTAGAGTTATTTAGGTACAGAAACCACAAGGATAACACCTAATTATATACATACATAAGACGTTGGTATAAGACTACATGTAAAGATGTTTGTCTTTTGTATGACTTTACGGAATTAAAAATTCCCTTTTGCTTGCGTCGCACGTGTACAAAACCTATTAGTTGGAAAATTAATTAAACGATCTATTTATTACGGTAAATGTTTTAGGTTTAATTTATAATTTTGGTATGGATATTGAACTTAAAATAGCCCTCAATAAGTTGACCTTTATATGATATTTTCTATATTCACAGTGAGGGAATGAGTTTTATCACAGTTTTAGCAACTATCGTCATTACATATGATTATCATTCGCCTACATGATAAGACTTAAGTTCCCCCGTGTCTATTTGCCAGTCTGTATGCCTCGCCATGTACTTCGTAATTTTCGAGATTAGCCCAAAACTAACTCGAAACTTACTAACTGGGTTTCAGTTCAGTTTTCTCATCCCACAACCGTGAGAAGCGGGAAGCGTGGAATGTCAAAACCCTATCCCTAATTACTTATCCTGCATGTATTTTTAGGACAGTGTTTAATATAAACAGCTTGATACCCCAAATATCTTCAAAAGCACGTTCGTCGTGTACTGTTGCCGTAAGAATAAACATTTGTGATAATACTTCTAAGAATCCTTTCTTGTAACGTAGGCGGTGAACTCTAACAAAGGTTGGAATAAATAAGGAACATGTTATGCTGAATTAAACAGTTGTTTTCGTACTTATAATGTATGGAAAATAATACCCCCTAGTAACAAATCAGCTAGTAGCTATTTATTTCGATAGAAGAGTAAATGATGCCGTGACGTCTGACAGAGGGAGAATGGAAGAACAAACGTGTTGGGCCGAGCCCGAGTAGAATGGTACAAGGGCTGGAAGATCATTAGATATTACGTGCAATTCTTGTAAGATTATAATTTGATTGCCATAGGCACATTTTCATTTAATATAGAAACTCGAAGGCGCTTTTGAAGTCCTATAATTAACCAGTAAATAACCTGTTATTTACCTTTTGTTCGGTAAATACAGTAATCGACTATACAACATCCAAAATAACAATCATGTTGCGTGACGATGAAAACCTATATTTAAAGTCCGAAAAACAAAACATTGAAAAGCAGTTGTTTACTGAACAACTCAATTCCACCAAAAGTTTCGATAGATTAAAGATGTAAATAGAAGAACAAATAAAATAGCAGACTGTAAGTACACAAAGACACTATCTGGCAGCAGTATTTACAATCTACGTTGTTACGTTAACGTGTTTATGTAAATACGTAAACTTCGATGTAACTTATTTGACTACCCGTGAATTTATACATTCAGAGCGGAGGCCAAGAAAAGCTTGTTGATGCGCATTACTACGGCTGTTTACTATGAACTCTATACAAATAACTGTGAAAACTCTTTCCAGTATTATAATTTTCTGTTTGAGTACAATTTGTAAGAAGGAACATAATATATTTTCAGCTCATGCAGGTGAGTATGGAAGTAATAATGGATATACATTGTTACTATCCGAAAATTTCTACTAATCAATTTTTAATTATTAGTATTATTGTGTAAGTACTATGAGGAAGTCTGAAAGTGGAGCCGGTGACTAAAAAGTTGTGTGGTAATTGGTTGTCGTGGTATGGGTATGTGATGCGGAGGGATGAGGAAAATGTCGTGAGGAAAGTGAGTAAAGAAAGATCGAAGAAACAATGGATGGACTGTGTGAAGGATATGGCAAGAAAGGAGGTGTCTGATGAGATGACGAGTAATAAAGAAGCTTGAAAGAAGAAAACATGCTGCGCCGACCCCAAATAAATGGGAGATAAGGGCTCATGATGAGTATTATTGTAGCTGCTTCCTTCTATGAGAACACCAAAACCACATGGAAACACATACATGACGTACCTATGAATAAATATATTCACGATAAAATTACAAATAAAATATTGAAAGGCACAAGCGACACGCTTAGATATAAATATATTCTTGTATTAGGTATCATTAAATTCAGGCAACTATTCAAATTACACTTTAAGTGGAGAAATTTCTACGTGTCCCCATTAAGTATTCATGTACATGAAACCACACGACTGCTAAATGTCCCCACTTTCTCTACAAATACGAGGAAATAATAAATATATAATGTTTTACCTAAACTAACTGCTGTGACGCATTAGACTAATTTACGTAAATATGTGGCGAATTATTTCCTTCAAATGTTATCTGACACTGTAGTGGCCTTCACCGACGTCTTTGTTAGTATGTAAGCTAGAAAGACAGAAAATTAGTATCAGTTATAATAATTAACATCAGTTAGCATTCAAATCGAAGTATTGCTTTCCGTCGCTGGCATTCGATACCGTGTCTTGCAAAAAATAGAATGAAACCAGAGATATTATTAGTAGATTTAGCAATAAAACCCTTATATAACAACAACTGTGAGTAAGTTAGACAAGAAAGTCAAGAGAACCATATTCATAAATTGGAAAATTTACAACTCTGAATTATTATGAGCGAGTTAAGTTTTGTTAAGTAACATTAACTTTGCACATTAGGGAATTTCTTATAGACATTATTTGTGGTGTGATGTGTGTATTTGTAGTAGGTTACAGACCTGCGACTGCCCCTGCTTCTGTACGAGAAGTAATTGTTTCCGTCGAAGTTGACCGGGGTCCTCTCGTTGAGCATCTCCACGTTGATCTGGACCTCGCAGTTCCTACCTTGGTATCCATCGCGACAACTACATTTGTATTCATTCAGTAGAGGAATGCAGGAGCCGTTGTTTTTGCACGGTGTCTGACCTGATTTCAAAGGATGAATTTGACTAGAATAATGAATTTTGCACACCCATCAAGAGCAGATTATAATAAAATTCGTAAGCTGATATTCGTATTCAAAAAACTACGATTTATTACAGATACAAAAATACTTAGGCAAGTATATTTTGCTCTTTGTCAGTCAGTCCTGACTTACTGCATTACTTCATGGGGTGGGACGAGTAAAACTCTGATATTGGCCATTGAAAGAGCTCAAAGAGCTATTTTCAAGGTGGCTACGTGCCGCCCTTTCCTTTTCCCCACTAACCTCCTGTATAAATCTCGTGAAGTACTAACAGTTCGACAGTTATTTATTATGAGCACTGTACTAAAACAACACGCAGCACTTCCATACAGCACTGATTTTACTAAAAAACGACGGAAAGATATAGTTTGCCCTCAAAAAAGTACAAAACACGCTTTCACAGCCAAGTTTTATATGTACCTCGGACCGCTACTCTATAACAGGCTAAATGAAAAAGGAAGCATCTACTCCTTAAACCACAATAACTGCAAGAAAATCCTTAAGGAAGCTCTTCAAACTATGTCCTATGAAGATACAGAGAAGTTATTACTTGTGCTAAAGTAAATATTGTCTATATTATTGTTATATTTTAAATTAGCGAAGTTAAAATAGTATAATTTCGTATACCTTTTTACATTGGTACCAATAATATTAATATGATATATGATTATTTAATCAATTAATGTTACCTCAAAGCGCCTGAAACACAGGATAACCTAGTTCAGGCTCAAAGCATGGGTGAACTTGACATAGATTTAAGAAAAACTGTAAACGTTTACCTTACATTTTTTTAATATTTATTTATTATTTTATTCCTATTATCAGCGGAAGTGAATGAAAATAAAGTCTAACGGTTCGATTAAATTTAAACTTTTATTTCAATCTAGTAACAACTGGATCTGACTAAAGTAAATTTAAACTGAAATTTATGATTCATTGAATGGGCTGTATGATTGATTCAATAAAATTATAAATTCAAAAATATCTGTCCTATTAAAGTCTATCCGTATCAATAAAAACCTTATTTTCTCTCTAACTACTAAAACATTTCTTAAAAGATCATGAGTATTTCTTTCCACTTACCATCCCCGCATGGCGGTCCCGTGTACCTTGTAACCCCAGTAGTAGCACAGGGGAGTCGATCTTCGTCTTGCACAATCGCACACTTTGCTGTCTCAGCACCATACAAAGACAAAGGGTTCCCATTCACAAAGACCTGTTGCACCGAACCTATGAAACTGCTGGTCACGCCCGACATCTTGTGCGGCCGTATGTAAGAACTACGGAAGGTAAAAATTCCGATTGAAAGAATAGTCATGGTGAAATGGCGAAAGTTAAATCTATTTCCGACAGTTTTTTTAGGAATGTTTGGCAAGTTGCCTCGCCACGGAAACGGAACGTGATAATAGGTCATGTTCGTGTCCGAAACGAGACAGGTATTTCCTGTTTATGCAAGCAAGTGAAACCATAAATACTTTGTGAAATAAAAATGGACGACTAAAGTTAGGCTTGTACATTTATTCAGAACTGTTTTGAATTGAAAGACACATTGGGAATCTTTGAAATGCACCAGGTGAATTTAATATCTTTATCTACACCCATGCTATAAATCCTCTATAAAAGTATCTGAAACAGTTAGCTTATTGCCAACATTAAAACAGCCAGTGTCATAATAAACCAAATTTCATTATGCAACTCGTTTTAAAAAAAGAACATTGTCTAGCACGTGCGATTCACTACCACAGCGCCGTAATTAAAAAAAAAACTTATAGGTTAATTCGAATTCACGTCGTATCCCGCCATTTTTGTTCGATATTAGTAATGCACTATATATATATATACTTTGTTGTTTACAAAAATGAGTGATACAAGCTTTGTGCATTTTAATAATTGTACAATCCAAAATGTAAATAATTATATTATTACCTTTACATGGTTTGTTTGTATTAAATACTCAGCAATTAAACTTTCCATGAATTTACATAGACTTCTTACAACACTACAACACCCTATGGTTTCAGAACCTTTTATGGAGGATTCATATCATGGATGTAGATAAAGTCATGTATGCAACTGTACATAATTAGGTATTAAAACACTCATGTGATAAACCCACATTCGTGTTTTAATACCCCTCATTATACAACAGTTGCATAAATAACTATTAGAGAAGGGTACTCACGGCAAAGATCCAATAAAGAGAGGCAGAGTAAGTTCCAGATGTGTCAGCGGAGGAGACGAATGTCCTCTTTGAGTAGGATGGTGATCCAACTGTAAGCTACCATGGCGACCTGACCTAGAAACTCTAGCTCGATGCCAACGACCCTTCGTTATAGGCACTGGTGACCTACACACAACAAAAAATACAGTATAAATCACCTGTTCATGAAAAAATATTCAGACCGTTTAGGTTATCGCGTAAAATAAATTTGTTCTTAAATTAAAACACGGTACTTACGTTATATTAGCTATACCGCTCCCCAAATTGTATCTAAACTGAAGGTAACCATTAACCAGGTTAATCGCTATAAAATCCCCCTTGGCTTTATTAGACTGGCCGGTGTAAAGGAGCATTCCGGAAAATCGGTTCGTTAAAAACCAAATTTCAATGCGGAACGCTTTGCCCAGCCCTTCGAGTGGCGGCAATTCAACGTAACTCGTCCCATTGAATTGGGGGGACCAAGTTTCCTGTACCACATTTACATCTGTAACAAATTGGGCACTTGTAATAGTTTCTACTTAAATTACGTTAGACATCTTAATTGCTACAAGAATGAATGTTTGTCTATAATAAACACTGACCATTGTTGCAAGTATTTCCATTGGAACCAATTTCACCTCCGTACAAACAACGGCAGACGTGTCCGCCGTCGGATCCGATGTCACACAATAGCTCCTCATCATATCCGCAGGGATTGGACTCGCACGGATCTAATCTCTCGTCACAATTGGCTCCTTGGAATCCGATAGGGCAGCTACAAGTATATTCGGTCGCCGACCCGTCTATAGATTTACACGTGGCGCCATTCTTGCACGGCATACTCATACACGGATTTGATTGGCACTCTTGAACATTTTCTATAGCAACGACTAATGAGTCCGGACGGCCCAATTTCTTTGTCACTTGATGACGTATTATCCTCAAGTATTTTACGCAGCCAATAAAGCTACGCCGTGTGCCAATATTATCGAAGACTCTGTGTGAAGATATTTTTATTAGACACTTAATTAATAGTTCCGAAACGACAAAACACTAATGTAATGAGATTTGTGATGTCAAAGATGAATTTACCTAGAAAAGTTCGTAGGCACGCCACCAATGTAAGCGTCTTCGTTTAGATCTAGTGCTTTTAAATGGCCACTGGACTGACCGACCACATCTTCCATATCGTCGACTGATAAAATCCCGTCGCGATGGTATCGCTTCGCTGACACCTTGTGATACTCGTTTAACGTTATCTTCTCTAGTGAAGTAAGTATTAACACTCCGTTTCCAAGATTATACCTGTATTGAGAATGAGATTAAAAGCGAAATCCAAAAGCAGTTCGTCGTTTTATCGAATTCAATAATCTTTGCATTTTATTACATTCACACTGATGCAAGGAAATATTGCTTACCTAAACTCTAAATATCCGTTTACTAAGGCGAGTGAAACAAAATCACCGGTGCCGTCTGGTTTCTGCTGATTGTACAATATAATGCCGTTCTCGGAAAAGGCTTTAAATTCGATATCGATATTCAACTTGTGGTAAGCTTTCAAGGGTTTTAGTCTGATATAAGAAGTGCCATCGAACGACGGGGTCTCTATGTAGGTGCCCAGAAGTCCGTCCTTTGCGAGGGACTCGCAGTTCAATCCGGTATAAGGACCGGCACACAAGCACGTGTAAGTGGATCCAGGCAAATCAATACATGTGCCGAGATTGTAACATGGCTCTGACAAACACGCGCTATATTCTTCAGTCGTCTCTTGTGGCGTTTGTTCTGTGAAAAGAAAAAGGTTCTTTTGTTCTTTTGAAACAAACGGGACGTTTAAGGTACGGCGTTTTTATGGTCATAAAATTTATCTTATAATACCACATTGAATAAATAAATGAAAAATCTAATCCGCCCTGAGCTGCTGCGGGCTCGTAGGCAGCCTATTCATAAAGTTTGCTCCGATAAAAAGTTGCCAAGTCAGGTGTTCTTGTAGTTCTTTGTATTCATAAACTGAATTTAGGTACTTGTGGCAAAAATAAGAAGTTTTCGACCTTTATACAAAAACATGGGTTTCAAAGCACTCAAACGTATTAAATTATCTAAGCAGCTTATCTATCAATTAGTGACGATCTCGAATTTCATTGACACATCTAGGTATTATTTCAGTGGATTACCGTTCGAGCAAAACGGGGCTAGTCATGCGGCACTTATCGTAATCAGCCAGTGGTCTTGTCGCCGGAAAGGAGTTTGCTTCTCGAGTCACATGACTAAGTGAGATAAGCTTTCATGCGAGAATATTCCCGGGCGGACAGACAAGCCACTCCAACTTGTCAAGTTTATAATTATGAGAGAAAGAGCTACCTACTTACTTTGCAACTACTTCTAGAGATATGACAATAAGTAAAAACATCGTTATAATTTTGTCTGAAAATGCATTTTTTATTTGGAAATTGGTAAATAATTGTACATAGCCAGTTCTCGGCTAATGAATTAAGTGAATAGCCGATCATTATTTTGTTTTGTTTTTGTCTTTTTCGTTTAGGTACCATCTATATAATTTTGCACTTGAACTTGCTGAGTATTTTGTGGGAGTTTGTTTGTTTGTATGAGTCAACACTAATATTTTGTAAGTAATTAGATTAGTAGGTATTCCAGACACTAATGTAATTACAAAATTATTTCACTAACACGGCAACTACACACCATTCCTGAGTAGCATAAAATACTTTTTGCCTGAAGAATGGCACCTATCGGTATATCTTCATTGTAATGGACGATAACATCTGTATTTTGTATGATATGCCGCTTACCCACACACGCCTTCCGATGCAGCGTGGGCACATGTCCCGCGCGGCACACGCAAGCTGCGCGCGCGCACACGGCGCCGGGCAACGCCGAGCAGTCACCGTCGTCTGCGCACAAGTCGCCGAGCAATGCACCCACCGCGCCCGAACCTACTGTTGCTGTGGTGGCTATGAAGAAAACTTACGATATTACATAGAAGTAGATAGATGAAATGTAGACGGCGAATCGTTCGAAAAACAAAAAGATTGCCTGTCATTGAACTGCTTCAAAAATAAGAAGCTGTCTCAGTTATACCAAGGCTACGTTTTGGAACCTAAATAACCTTCAAAGAAAATATTTCTTAGCTAAAAGTTAGTAAAATGTAATAAGTACTAAGTTTTTGAGATACACTTAACACATTATTACAGATGAAGAAGCAAGGTAAATCTCTAATGAGATGGAAAAATAAATGTATTGTTAAAAATCGATAACGTAACGTGAACCTAAAATCAACTCCCATGACGGACGCGTGGATAAAATTAAATATTGACGATTCAATATTGACTTGATAATAAAACAGGATGAAAAACGGATACTGTCTGAGTTAATTGTTTGCGCGCAAACGTTTTTAATAAAATATTTTGTTGCAAACAAAATTTTAAACACGTCTAAAATGTTCGGGACGCAGGCTTACCTTTGAACTTTTGTCCGGATAGGATGCTGTCGAAGTCGCTGGGTGTTTCTTTTCTGGTCCAATCATATTTATTGTAGTACTTGTCTGGGTTGAGAAGGTGTCTGGTGGATTTAGAAGCGGCACCGTCGTCCTGCTGAGTGAACTGTATGGGCGAGGATGGTCGCGGAGGGCCAGCCGTGCCGGCCACTTCGCCCAGCTTGCACGGACCAAACGCTTGCACTACAATATCCTCTTGCGTGCGGCACGCTTGCAATTTGAGGTGACACTCAGATTCGTAAGTTTTGCCATCGCTACCGCATACCTGTTGGTTTTGGTTAAACTTAGCTACGTTTCACTGGCAAAGTTACAAGGTCGTGTTGTAAATATAAATGGGGTACAACTTCCTAACTCAGATAACTTCAAAATTGTAATAAGTTATGGGTTATTAATAATTTGTACCCTTCAAATGGAGGTTTATTCATGATAACATAACATCACGACCAAAATCCCTGAAGGTTAGGCAGAGGTCTACCTAATAGTACAGCTACATTTCGCCAGTTATGTTTAAGTCCCGTGTACCTAATAGGGGGCTAACCTATTGCTATCAACCGGGCATAAGTCAATGGTCCGTGGCTGCTAATGGCCCGAACTGGGAATCGAACCAGCAGTGCAAGTACGTAGCACTCGATTCGATACGATTCGATAAATCTGACAGTTATTCTCGATAAAATAAGTTTTTAACCAATCGAAAAGTCGGATTTATCGAATCGTATCGATTCGATCGTTATCGATTGCTACGTACTTGCAGTGCTGGTACGTCATACTCAGCACTCGCGCTTGTGACAACTAGACTAACGCGGCATTCGCGATTTGAAAATGTAATATAGACAAGTAAGTAAGGCTCACCAGCATGTTGGTGTCGCTATCGGAGCAGGGCGCAGCGGCGCACTCACACAGCGCGCCTCCCGTGCGCTCGGTGCACACCGCGCCGAAGTAACACGACAGCTCCGCGCACGACGACACCACGCCACCAGTCTCCGCTACAGAACAGAACCCTCATGTACCGAACATGAATCAGACCACATTAACCTGTATTTGTAAAGGATAAAAGCCTTTCACCTATCTTCTGGGAATTCGTTCCGCGCACACAAAAGTACTTTCCTATCCTAATCAAAATCTCCGCTAGACTGAAAAGGGATATTTTGATTAGACGTAACTGCGTAGGCTGGTTCCCCGAGTCAATATAAGCCGACGGCCTAATTAAATTGATAGTACAGTACATACAATTTATTGTATAGTGCCTTTGTACAAAATGAAGAAAAACACGAAGGAAATTAAGTACATGCACACAATCGTGCTTAAAGTACTACCTACCTACAAAAAAGAAAAACGGTTAATACAAAAACATCTTGACATGGGTCAGGCATGGCATTGTTGTAAGTACCTTTGTAATGAGGACCCTAAATCTCAGTGAAGAGTGGGTTTGTGTTTTTTTTTTTAAAGAAAATACGACTTACGGTCGGAGCACCCGTTGGGTCCTAATCTGCGTCTGTGGTCAGCACACACGGTACACTTCTGCCCTTGAACCCCTGTTCGGCAAACACATCGACCAGTCATTTGTTCACAATCCTCTCTCACTGAACCGAAAGCTGAACACCCACACGCTAAAATAGAACATTATATTTGTGAAAAGATACAAATTTACTCGAAAGCATTGAAAGTTTGAAACATAATAGAAAAGTGGACCACAGTAAGTAATAATCAAGAAGTAAGTAGTACTTACGAATACATCCAGTGTGACCGGAACCGATCCTCGGCAGCCCCCAATAGCCGGGCTCGCACCGGTCGCACTTGAGGCCGCCCACACCGGGCCGGCAAACACACTGGCCGTCCTCGTCGCATCGATCCGACACCGAGCCGAGCCGGTTACAACCGCAAGTCGAACTCGTGATTAGACACCCTTCCTCATTAGGACCCGTGGCTGCGGTCAAACCGTCCGAACAACACCCGTACGACGACTCCGAGCAGTGAGATATCTTCTTTTCCTCAAATTGTCTCGAATCATCTGTACAATAATGTATTACCGCCATTATAACCAAACATTCCAGTGCACGTGTCAACAGTCACACACGAGTGAATAAAATACCCTATTTTGTAAGATGGAGACAAAGGATCCGAAGCGGCAACGGCTAGCGTGATTGTATCCAATTTACTGTTGGTGCCGTGTACCGTTAGTATCTTCACTCTGACAAATCACCAGTTAGGTATCATATTATATGCATGAAACCAAGGTTTGCTTTGTGGAAATATCACAGAATAGTCAAGTTATAACTGTAATCAAATATGATGGCCACTACAAATCAGTTTCGCTTTTAATTAAATTAGATTAATAGTAACTGTACAAACAATTAAAATCAACTGACTAAATGGAATATTTGTCTAGCGCAGATATAATTATAACAGATGTATAGGGATAGGGTACAGTTGTACAATACAAATGGTTATTACACTTGTTAAATGTTGAATGTTAGAAAGTTTAGTCTAAATGGACAGTGTATTCAATTAGGGTAATGGACACTGAGACTTAATGAGTTTGAATAGATAAGGTTTAATGCAATATCAATAACGATAGAAAGTAGATACAAACAATTGATTTTAGTGTCATAGATTCGGAGGAAATGATTACTTTGTAAAGCGGAATGTACACAAAGTCACGAATGCATAAATTGCTATTCAATGTTCTAAGGAACTCTATGTGAATACGTAATACTCACTTTTGGGACAGCACCGAGCCGCAGTCAGCGTGATATGACAGTAGCTGCCAACAGGGCAATCCTGTCGGTGCGGCCCGTTACCACAGTCTATTTCGAGGCCAGTGGTAGGATCAACCATTGCTTTATTGTTACCGCATGGCCTTACTTCCATACCTGTGGTTAACAACAATTAATTGCCGAGAATGATAAATGTGAAATTATGCTCTACTAATATTGTTATAAATTAACAGAATTGTTAGTATGTGTTAGCAAGCATGAAGACGAACCTTTACAAAGATCCAGCGGTCGTAGTCTCAACTCAAGTTGTTTTTGACAGCCTTCCTTACGCATAGCACAGAGACTGGGGTATAGTCGAAAGTCTGAGGCACATACAGGGAAGTATTCAGTTTCATGCGGACACTCGAAAAGGCAGGAGCAGCGTGGATAGCCATCCGAGCCGATCTCACAGCTGGCGCCGAAGTCGCAGCGGATGTCGCGGCAGGCTGACGGGCTAGCAGTGCCGTCCAGGTCAGTGGCGCCCCACGCGTCCGTGGAGCCATCCTCCGCCTCTGTGGTGGTCATCGCGGTCGTGGCTACACCCCCACCCAAATATTTGCGTGTTAGTCGAGCGATAAAGCGGAAAGTTAGTTAATTGATTGACGATGGGTCGCTTTATTGAAATTACTGCTAACAACTGGTTTGATGTCGGTTCGATAGTAAATATTTTCACAGGGTTCGACTATTTTTACGGAGATAGCCCCAGCTTTAATGGACTACTACATATTTCCGGGTAATTAAACTTCGGAAGAGACACAATTAACTTTGGTATAGGTTTAGAAAAAGTTAGTAGTGTTATGAGTAAGCAGAAAAGACTTAAAAATACGAAATAAGGCTTGTGTTACGTACTCATAGCTATCGGTGGTACAACGGCTAGCCTGTCTTTGCAGTCTCCATAAAAGATGACGTGTAGTTGGGCCGGTGGAGGTAGTCTACACGCTGCCTTCTGTAGTTCGCATTCATTGGGAAAAGTCTGCATCGTACTACCACAGACTGGCTCACGAGCGGCGCCTGTGCAGTCGGTCGGACACACGCACTCGCCGGCAGCGCAATGTGCTCCAAAAGCACATTGTACACCTTCACATAGTGCTGTTAAAGAAAAACCAAACACATAAACGAAGCTATAATATTTCATCCAACTTCCAATATTATTCAAGTTAAATTAAATCTATAAAAAAGGTTTTCTGGAAGTCGATACGAGCAAGTCGCGAGTCGCGTGAGTCATAAATAATAATAGAAGCACGAGTTTTATTTCGTCTGCGCTGCAAGGTTACGACTTTGTAAGCACCCCGGCTGAAGTTTTCAGAGAAACGAATGGCTGAACAGATAATGTCATTACGTTGGACAATTGTGTGCTTCCTGTAGTACTCTCTCATTCTGCCGCTAAGGAAAATTAGGGTTCCTCGTTCTCTCATTGAGGGATGGGGGAAGACACCCGTGCAAATTTAATAACGATTGTTTACCACTTCTCCGCAAAATGAAAGTCTTGTGAACGCGGTCGATTAATGCCGGACGGAAAATGGAAGGAGATGTTTTGTAATAAAATTTTAAAGTAGGAACACTGTAGACACAAGAATATCTTTAGCTAAAATTGGTAAGGACGAAAGTTTTGTAATCTTTAACAAGAACCCGCAAATGAATGGGTTGCTTATTACAAGAAATTTAAAGGGTGTAAAACACCTCTTAACGAAGCCGAAAGGCACTTGTTCTCCCCGTCATTGCGATCATTTTTTGTTCTACATCATACCTGGGCCGGCAGTCTCGACAGAGATAACGACAAAATCGCTAACTTTTGATTGCTAATTACTAATGAGTTAATTGGGTTGCAATAACGATGCTTGCGGGAAATGCAAGTCTCTACATCCAAGATGCGATTCTCGCAAGCATCGTTTTTGCAACCCAATTTAGTCGTTAGTAATCAGTGATCGAAAGTTAGCGAATTTGTCGCTATCTATGTCGAGACTGCCTGCCCTGGGAACCTTCTAGTTACGGAGATATTGGGGGCCAAAATTCCAACTTTTTGAAAAGTTTTTTTTTTAATACAAGTTTTTAATGTAAGATTTTTACTTTAAACACCTCCACGACCCCCATACTATTCCATCCATCCATCAGCACAATGTTGAGTGCGTTACATTGAGTTCTACCACAAAACATGATTTTTCACCCCAAAAAAAAAATCGTTACCCAGCAATAATTTTTGCGTAAAGTTACATAGTTTGATGTACAGAATGCTTGGTTGACGGCTTCGTGGTGAGGTCTTTACACCCTGTATAAGGTTAAATCCAACTGAGTTTCCATTGTCTGTAGGTTCACATTTTAATAGTTGTGCTTATATTTAAAAACTTAAACACAAAATATACAAGCACTTTCAGCACGGGTCAAATATATTTTTACAACCTTAGGATATAAAAAATATTAAGTTGGGAGGTGCGTTTTTTTTTTTGAACAATGGTGCTATGTTCTACAACGGGGTCTAAACAGTGCTGCAAAATGGCAAACGCTAAAATCAATACTGATAAGATTTATATTACCTAAATTGTTCATGAAATAGAATTAACGTTTGGGAAGATTCTGTTGTTAGGATTTATGTGTAGGTAGGTAGATTCTTTATGTGAATATCTAAATAAATGTTATATCTGACATGAATACGCGATACATTTCCAATTTAAAGAATAAAACGAAAATAAAATCAATAGAGCCCTCGTAATACTCGATAAATACATATGAACAAAAATATTATGAATCTTTATTGTCGAGATTTGAAGTCATTTAGATCGCTGAATCGCATATTAAAGTTACCTCCGGAAATTAAATTTAACAATAGAATCGCAGTCCTCTCATTTTCTCATTCAATATCTCTCTGATACATTGGTATTTACTTCAGTAGCGTAGATTTAGGAGGATGAAATTCTGAGCAAAAATTCGCCGTTTTTGGGACGTTGGATATTAATGAAATATTATAAATGAGAAAGTAACTTTGTCTGTTTATCTGTCACGTTTTCACGCCTCAAAGGCTCTAGGATTTCGATAAAATTTGGCACACATGTAGATCAGGACCTGGGTCAGTACAAAGTATACTTTTTATCTACTCATAAGTTCGAGATAATCTCCGACCTTTAGTAAACGCTACAGTAGATATAAATATGTTCCATGTTCGCATCGTAATAATTTATTCGTCAGCAGGTTTATTTTTCTTAATTCTGACAATAAATCTGTCGGCTTACGGTCTCAATTCTGACGTACTCGTAGACCCCCCGCGATTAATAAAGTAACCCGAGGATGCACATCACAAAGGCGATTTACCTAATCTCACTCTGTTTCGGGTACGCCCGTTATGGGGAGACTTTAATCCACTATCGATCTTTAATCCCTCTGCGCAATACTAAGCCTATCACGGCTTTATAAAAAACTTCTATGTTCCTATAAAAATCCTACAATCTACAAGCTGTATTAGAAAGGTGTGGTGAAAAATAATCTGTCGCATATATATTTGGGTCGAATACATTCGTATTGAAGTTTTGTATGGTGCACCTGAATATTTGTTCAGTTTGATGGTCTGTACCCACACCCTTAAAATAAGAACACACTTTTCTTATACACCCTGTATTAAAGGAGAGAAAATGCCTATGGCATTAAGTCCGCCTCTGTACTTTGTGCTTGAAATGTTAAATAAATCAATAAAGACTCCAGGCTTAACACGTGTACTGTTTGTTCATTATTAACAGTGTTCTGAACTTTCCAGGGTTTTGAAAGAAACCAACGACAGAGCCGTGCTGGTGCGGCAATACTGGTTGGATATAATTTGAGTCAAAAAAATAAAAATCTCTCGTTTGCCAGTTCCCGTAACAACTAAATTGAAACAAGGATGTTTCCTACGATATTCTCATCAATCTTGTGGACATACCTTTATATGTATATCTCCAACTTTATAACAAACTAACAAACTATGTAGTGATTAATTAAGATTCCTGAACTTTGACGATCTATATATGTATGACCGTTGAGACGAGACATCATTAGTTTGACCTCATTCTTACTATAGCTTAATTTTTTATAATCTACACTGAAGTGGGAGCCCTTTTTTTTACGGATGGGAAATCATCAAATGACTTCTCCCGCTCTGGGCGGAGCAGGAGGGAGTGTCAGACTTTTACTGACTAAAACCCATCCATGTTCCTTCATCGCCCTTTTTGTTCCGGGGCCACGGTATCTCTTTCGAACAGTCCCGCAACCCCGGCAGGCATCGGTCCTTGCGGACCCCTTCCTTTTGCTGACTCTCTTTGAGGCGCGCGTGGAACACGAACGCGCCGTCGACACGGCCTGTCGTCATGAGACGGACGGACGGCGAGCTAGCCCATAGCCCACCGTCCACAGGCCCGCGCCTACAGTGGCCCCCGACGCCCGGGGCGTCTCCCGCGGCGGCCGGGACGCTGTGAGGTTCTCTCCCTCTCACGTTCCGCCACCTCCTTCTCTAGCATTACTGCTTCGCAGAAGGAGGTGACGGCGCCCCATTCCGTCTCGCTCCGGACCATGGCTTGCACCAGGGCTGGACGCGAGAGGTCGCCGCCGCCAATCGCCGCTTCGAGGACACGGCGGTGCTCCGCCCATGCAGGGCACACCTCCACCGTGTGCTCCACCGTGTCCTCCGGTCGATCCTCCCAATGGAAACACCCGGGCGCTTCCTCCCGGCCGATTCGGTGCAGGAACCTCCCGAAACAACCGTGTCCGGTGAGGACCTGCGTCAGGCGGAAGGTGAGGACGCCGTGGCGTCTCTCAAGCCACTCCTCAAAGAGGGGACTTACCGCCACTATTGTGGCGTGAAGGGGGAGCCCTGACGCGGGCCTGTGGACGGTGAGCTATGGGCTAGCTCGCCGTCCGTCCGTCTCATGACGACAGGCCGTGTTGACGGCGCGTTCGTGTTCCACGCGCGCCTCAATGAGAGTCAGCAAAAGGAAGGGGTCCCGCAAGGCGCGACGCCTGCCGGGGTTGCGGGACTGTTCGAAAGAGATACCGTGGATCCGGAACACAAAGGGCGATGAAGGAACATGGATGGGTTATAGTCAGTAAAAGTCTGACACTCCCTCCTGCTCCGCCCAAAGCGGGAGGAGTCATGTGATGATTTCTCCCCGAAAAAAAAAAAAAAAAGTGGGAGTCCTGAGGGTTTTCTCTTAATAACTTGATATCTAAATTGGGTGGGGCCTGATGAGGGCCAAAGGATATTCAGCACGAATTAAAATATTGTCGCAGAAAGTGTTTCATGTCCTGACAGCGGTGTTGACCTTGAAATTATATTTTTACGCATTTAAAGAAAAAAAAACAGATTTAGTATGAAAAAAAAAAACTCCCTATGAAAATGTTTCTTTTGTTTATATTTTCGTGTTCTCTCACTACCTACACAGCTATCACGTTTTCGTGTTTAATATACTTACTGAAAAAGCCCCTCTACTGCAAAAAAAATCCCCAGTGCTCAACTGCCCAGCTTGTATTTTTAAATGAGCTTTTTGTAATGTTTGGTTTGTAAAAATGTTTACCAATAAATTATCTAGTTAGCTACAGTTTTTTGTATATCTATTCTTTTGAATACCTATAGTAAACACTTGAATACATCTTTTCACAACTTAGCAGTTCATTTGCTTCGAGCCCGTCTACACTAAGTTTTTAACACAAAGATAGAAACTTCTGTTAATTATCGAAGGTATGGAAGTCTGGCTGGTCGATAAATTCTAATAGACTTCTATCAATATCAATTTACGGATTTGGAGTTCAAAACTTTGAATCTACGTAATAACGATAAGTAAGTTGGTTAAGCTTTAATTCCACATGATTTCATGTTAAAAGCTTTCAGAGGTTTAATAGTTTAGTATTTAAAAGCCCTACGAATATGCCGAAAATAACCTACGAGTACCTAATTGACGAGTTTGTGTATTATTGTTAGTTAAAAGATTAAGGCAAAATTGGTTTTGCTTTTCTGAATTAGGACTACAGATAATTAAATGAGATATACCACGATGATTTTGCATAATGTTTTACTAAATATATACAGAAAATGCATCGGGCTAATGTATTTTGCTTATATAAAGGTAACCGAAATTCATTGCTGCAGACGAAAAGAAGATTTTTTTTTAAATGCGTTAGCGTCGTATGGATGACGTGTTTTATTTGATTGACATTTCATTTATTATCTTAGCACGTTATGAGTACTATGATCACCACTAAGCTAATTTTTGCTTGCACTCGCAACATAGAAACGCTCTCTAGCCTCGCCCCGTTGATTTTGTATAGAAATAATGAATAAAAGACAATACCGATCGACCGAGCGCACTGACGACGCACGCTAAACGAGAGTTAATGTTTAAAATAATTAAATTGACGCTTTCCTAATAGTCCTAAACTTTAAGAGGGCGTGGCTCGGCGCCTCCGCATGATTTTAGCGAAAAAATGTTTAACTTGATCAGGCGGAAAAGACCACGACTATACGTCGAGGGAGGCACTTATCTAGGAAGTAAGAAGCCTTATGAAGAACTTAAACCACAGCTATAAATAAACGAAAAATTACAGACCAACGGGGTGGAAGACATTTTCACAACTCTATGTTTCTTTTAACTACTTATAATTATGAAACATTTTAAGAGCTTCACGTGATTTTTGAAAAGATTCCATTGCTGTTCATAATACCTTAAAAAAGACTAAAATTATAAAAGTGATAACAAAATGAGATTGGCATTAGACTCACCACAATCGCCTTTGTACGCGAGCCGCAGATCAGTTTGCTCTCGACACGCTGTCGAGTCCAGCTCACATTGCGACGGGTATGTCTGGCCGTCGCTCCCGCATGCCACGTCCGATTCCTGCCACCAACGAAAATCGTGCAAATTCATGATAGCCTTTGACAAATATCGGCATTCCAATTTTCTTGTGGAGCATACACACAACAGTCGACGAAATGCGGACGACATTGTCAACGCGTTCAGCGTACGAAAGTTGTCACCGGTTTTGGAGTGTAGACCCATTAGGGATCACATAAACATTGACACAGAAAGCAAAAGCAGACGAAAGCAAACTTGAGGAAATTATGCTAGTAGACAAAGAGTAATAATATTCTTTTCCTGAAACGCACACAATCATAATTCTCACAGACGACGGCCGGAGAAAAACCAGGCCGTGATATTCGCTATGACATTAATTTTTGTAATGTAAGAGGTGCCATCCATAACGTAGATACTAAAGTCGCCAAAAACGTAACTTATAAGGTAATTTAGGACAGAAACCAAGCCCACCCATCTAAGGATATTCACGTAGAAATAACAAAGTAAGCTAAAATAATCTTACGGCTCACAAATCTATTATTTATCGTGGACAGCCGGACGAGTTTCATTTATCGTACCGCGAAGGTCTGACGGTACTGACTCGAGCAATTTTTGATGAATTCTCAAAAGTATTTTATTGTCATAACATTGAAGTAATAATTGGGTACTTTAAGCCGAAACAAGGTGAGCATCTTAATTAATAAACGACAGAGATATCTGGCAACATAATTGTTAAGCTTATTATGATCCGGTTCCCAAACCAAAGCAGTATAATCACAGCTTCTCGTTCACCAATTTTTAATGGTTTGGTTGATTTTCGGTATTTGTTTCAAATCAGCTTAATTTGATTGGTTTCAAACTGTAGCTCTTGAGGTTATTACTTTTTACATTGGGTGTTTAATCAATTTTTTTTTTTTTTTTTTTTTTTTTTTAATATTATTAATCATTGTGAACTGAATGTTAATTAAACATTTTCAATATTTCACAGATCAATACATTAAAATACATACATAACAATTTTCGAAGTTATGATATTTTGTTAATTATTTTCACTTTTCCGTTTTAGTGAGATCATACACATGAGCACAAATGCTCTCCGGAAGTTTACACATAACATCACACCTAGTTCGAAGTAACTTGAGCTGATAACTGCTACAACTTAATATGTTATTGCTCAATATATTATATACCATAACACCGCTTGAAACACCCTTCAGCTATGAAATTTTGAAGGACTTTGTGTATTCATTTATTATAGCATATACCCGTAATGCGAAATGTGTGGAAGCTTCGAATTCCTTCTCATATCGGTCCTAACACTACCTACTGAGGCTGCCTGTACGACAGTAAGGCGGGAATTTCACCGAAATACCGCCATAATGTTATAGCCATGTGATCCATTATAGTAATTTTCACTGAGACTAAACAAGGCATTGAAATAACATATTTATTACTGTAAGTTGGTTTCAAAAAACACTTTTACACCGTCCCAATAAGTTTAGTTTTAGAATTAGATGAGGCTGGTGTTTCGTACCGACTCATAGAAGAAACAGCCGAAACGAACTTAGAGGTCACCGTCTCTTTTCAAGTCTAGACATAATCTTCGTAATAGGTATAATATGAGGACCACGCAGATGAGTCAAGGAGGTCTTTAGAGGAAAGAGCCACACAGATTTGAGTGGATCATCTGTCCAGTCAGTGTACGCATTTGTCACTAATCGTGTAGCTCAACTTAAAACTTTAGGAGCTCAACGACGTTAGAATAGGTTTCTCGTACGGCCGTTTTCTATAACTTACTTACGTATAACTACGTCTCGTAGCTGTTGGCGTTTCAATAAACAAAGTTAGCTTGGAAAATGGTATCCGCATCACCTACCTGTCACTCGGAGGGCTGTGATTCATGGAAAAAACAAAGAAAGCTTTGCGGTGACGTTTTGTGTCTAATGGTCCGTAAGCTAAATGTCAAACAATTGGAGATAGCAACGTTCCGTTACCTTGTTAGTAAGTTATTGAAAATGGCCGTTAGTGTGAGTGAAAACTGGTAGTAATGGTCTGACGTGTTAACTGAGGTAGGTAACTGCGGTATACAGGTGGCAGCCCCAGTCACTCTTACTTGCAAAACCGTAATGGTATTTGCTTTTGATTATATCTGTTATGCTTTGCCAATTAGTTACGTAGTTAGAAAGGAAGACCTTACTTAAGTATTTATATTTTAGTGTCAATTTCTTCCTACGCAGAAACCTCAAACTACGAATGTATTTCAACAGAGTTACGTATGACATGCTTGTATTGTTTTTTGCCAAACCTATAGCGGATTGCGCTGCCAAATTTGATGTTATTGTGCATTGTTTGGAAGTATTTATAACCGAGAAAGTTACACAAGCTAGTCAGAGAGGCGATAAATTCGAGTGTAGTAAATTGAGTGGGGTACAATACCTGTGCCTCGGTACAGTTGTGGTTGCAGCGACATGTTGGCCGGCCGGAGTCTGCGTCTACAACGCAGTCCCCGCCGCCCTTGCATACGATGTCCGAGCAAGTCTCTGCACAATACACGTTCAATAACAATGTATGTTCTACACATACACTATAAACACTATTTATTTAGACAGTTTGACACGGTAATACCTACACGTCAAACCTAAATGAGTCTTTTGTGGTTTGTAAAATTGGCCTCTCATATCGAGATATTTAATTATTTATTAAACTTCAGACAAACATAGCTTTCAAAGACTGTTTTAAGCTTTCACGGCTTACAACTAAACTTATATTGTCACTTACGGGATATCTTCCGTGATTAGTAATTGTTTTGAGCTCCCGATATTTCGACGCTGTTGCAAGTGCCATGATCGCGGGTTGACTGGAGAATGCGGGTGGATGGAAAATAAATTGGAGCTCAAAACAATTACCAATCACTGAAGATATCCCGTAAGTGACAATATAAGTTTAAACAGCTTTAACTTATTTGTTCTTGACAGGCCATAATGTAATTGAAAATTTAATATAAAATCCATAAGCATACCTAGCTAATATTTTTTGCGAATAAACTCAATAAAACGTAATGTTATGTCTCGCTTTAACTCTTAGGTGGCTTAATGAAACGCAGTTATATTCCTATTAGAGCTTGTGCGACACGTCCGTTCGCCTCAACCGCTGTCAACGTAATGCCGAGCGGGCGGGTCGCAGGAGCACATATTTATTTAATTATTTTACAGTACGTCACATCTCTCCCTTTCAATAAATTTTTAAACTAATCACATTGACTACTCTGAATTTAATCTTGGTTAATAGTCACTATTTGATTTTATATAATTCTAGTATTTGAATAATTTTAATCTGTTATCCTATAATCATCTTAATATTATCAATAATTTATAACAATACAAATTTAATCATCCGTGTCTAATTCTACATCACCATCGTCTTTATTTTCGTTTTCCTTGTGAATTTTCCATTGTCCCTCTACTTTCTTGAGGTGAACTATGTTTCTTCTTATGTTTTGACCTGTTTCATCATTTTTTATATTTATATCACCTCCTTTAGCACTCATTACTGTGTGTGGGGTAGGGCTGAAATCAGGTGTCAGTTTATTTTCTTTTGTCATGTTTTTAACATAAACCTTTTCTCCTATATTAATTTCGTTGTCTACAGCTTTCCTTTTCCTATCTTCAATCAACTTTCCCTTTTCTTTTATGATTTTATCTCTATCATATACTTCTAGGTCCATACGTTGGTTTTCGACATCTACAGCGGAAGGAATTTTGTCTCTGAATTGTCTATTAAAAAATAATTCTGAGGGTGTCTTTCCAGTTGTACTATGGGGAGTGCTATTGTACATCATGAGATAGCGAAGGAGATCATCCTTCCAATTAGACTTTTGGCATTGGCTAATTTTCAAGCGCTTAAGGATATCGCGGTTTTGTCTTTCGACCTCTCCGTTTTGTTGTGGCCAATACGGTATAGAATTATAAAGCCTGATGCCAAATTCTGAACAAAAGGATTTGAACTCCTCGCTAATAAATTGACGTCCATTATCCGATGTTATACTCACTGGAATACCTAGCCTGGAAAATATTTCTTTTAAAACATTAATGGTTTCAGTAGATGTTATAGATTTCATAACCTTAATTTCTTTGTAGCGGCTATAATAATCAATGACTACTAATAAGTTGTGTCCACTTGGCAGTGGGCCTAGAAAGTCTATAGCTATATCAGTCCATGGTTGCATAGGTAAGTCGCGTCTCTTCATTGGCACAGGGAGGCTTGGTCCTGATACTAGAGTGCAACTTCTACAACTTTTAACCATGTTTTCCGCGTCTTTATCTATTTTAGGCCACCAAACTTTAGTACGCAATCTACTTTTCATAGCAACGATACCTGGATGTCCTTCGTGTGCCGATGCAAGCACTTGCTTACGTAACTCCATGGGAATGATTATTTTATTCCCACGTAGTAAAATATGGTTGTGCATCCAAAGTTCATGCTCAAAGAGTTTATAGTTATTGACTTTGGGGTCCCAGTTATTTCCAGAGAGAGCTAATTTTACTAATTGTATGTCTTCATCACTTTTAGATTTATTAATGATATCCTCCATAGGTACAGCCATTGGTCTAGCAAACTCCACGATTTTATTAATGTGATGCTCGTTATCATGTGGATGTGAATTATGATTTGGGCATAATCGGGACAGGGAATCAGCTATATTGTTTTTTCCAGGACAGTAAACAACCTTGTAATTGTAAGCCTGTAACCGTAACACCCATCGTTCTATTCGTGCACAAGGTTTTGATCGCGGCCCAAATTACCTCGAGAGGTTTATGATCAGTGATTAGCTCAAATTCTTTTAACCCATATAAATACATATTAAAATGTTCGATAGCCCAGACCAAGGCAAGTGCCTCCTTTTCGGTCTGGCAATATCGTTTTTCAACCTCAGATAAACTTTTATGACCAAAACCAATAATCCTAGGTCCTTGTACATCAATCTGAACGAGGACTGCTCCTAACCCTACAGGGCTAGCATCTGCCATGACTTGTGTCCTATCGTGTGGATCATAAAACCCTAAGGTCCGAAGGGCACTTAAACTTTCTTTTAACTCCGCAAACGCAGCAGATTGTTTATCTTTCCAATATTCAGCTATGTCAGCGTGTTTAGAGAGTTTGTGTCTTAAAATTTCTTAAAATGTTCGGGTGCACACGATATACCAAACATCAGACGCTTATATCGAAACAGGCCTTTACTGGTTATGAATGTTGTTATATCCCGACAATCTTCTTTTATTTCGATTTGGTGGAATGCATCTTTAATATCGAGTTTAGAAAAGATACATGACTTCCTGAGCTTTGGAAGAAGTTGGGTCATTGTAGGTAAAGGATGATTTTCTCTTATAATGGCTTTGTTAGCACATCTCATATCGACACATAGTCTTAAGGTGTCATCACTCTTAAGAATGGGTACTACCGGAGAAACCCAGGTTGTGGCTTGATCTACAGGTTCAATGATGTCTTTTTTGACTAACTCATCAAGTTTATCATTGATTTTATTTTCGAGCGGAATTGGTACTCGCCTATATGGCTGACATATGGGTGTCACAGATAGATCTATAGCAATAGCCAATTGGACATTTTTGAATTTAGGAAAAATTTCTGTGTGTACTAGATTTATACTCACTCCTAATTTAAGCACATTGAGACATGTAGCTGTATGCTTGCCCAACAAATTACGGGTGCCATTTTTAATCACATAAAATTTTGCAGTTTCTGTTTCTGGTCCCACTACGATTGATGCTTCAAATGTGCCGAGCACATCCAGAGGATCTTTTGAACCGTATGCCATAAACACTTGATCGGAACCTGGTTGCTGGTTAGACACAACGACAGCTTTTGATTTTAAATATTCCCAGGTTTTGTCATTTATTATATTGTTTTTACTCCCAGAGTCGATGAGCATATTTACGTTGACACCTCCTACTTGGCAAGTTATTTCGGCGTCATCGTCAATATGAAATATATAGTTTACATTACTGACTGGTGGTTTGGTCTGTGGTTCGTTTGTTTTAGTTTTTTTACTGTCATTTTTTTGTTTGTTCCAAGCAGTGGGTGCTTTACGCTTGAGTTTCCTTGTTTGACATTGACTCATGAAGTGACCTTTATAGCCACATTTGTCACATACTTTATCCCTCGCGGGACAACGTGTATCATCACACTTGTGATTTTCACTTCCACATCTTGTACACCGTATATTATCCGTGTGAATACCCTGAGTTCGGGTTTTGTTTGTTCTTGTTCCAATCCTATTAACCTGTTCAGTTTTTGTTACTTGAATTCCTTTAATTGTCTCTCAACGGTTTCGATTGAGTTGGCTTCTAAAATAACCTTTTCTATTGTAACGGAATCTCCTAACTGTAATATTTTCTTTCTAAGGTCCGATGAGGTACATTTTTCAGCAATTTGGTCTATAAGAGCGTTGTCTTTGTTAGCAAAATCACATTTGGAACATTGATTACGTAATCTAACTAAGAATTTTTCCAACTTTTCATCCGGTTCCTGTTTCATGAGTCGGAATACGTGTCGTTCATAAACAAAACTCTGCTTCGGAGAAAAGTACTCATCTAGTTTTTTAATAGCGGATTCGAAAACATCGGAGGAGTCGCCCTCTTCAACGTGCGCCCCGGGAAGGTTATAATAGATATCTTGCAATCCTAAACCACCGGTATGTAAAAGTGTTGCTCGTTTTTTTAAGGGCTGGTCTATGCCTAAGGCTAAAAGGTAGATTTCAAGAGCTCGTTTCCATCTTTGCCACCGATGGCCTAATGAGGTCGGATCACCATCGCAGTCGAGAGTTTCTATGGTCGGTAATTGAGACATGTTTTTTTTTTTTTTTTTTTTTTTTTTTTTTTTTTTTTTTTTTTTTGGGACAAGCCCGCCACACTGTTCCCAAACCACTGTAACTCCTGAAAGCCAGAATCAACAGTGGCGACCACCAGAAAAGCGCCGAGACAATGAAGCTCGACGAAGTCCCAGAGAATGAATTTAACTGTCTTGGATCCCGCAACGAAATTAATCAGAAAAGTATAGTGGAGGAGTAGGAAAAATCCGTAATTTCCACTTCCCTCCATTTCAGCAGGAGACAGAACGAAACAAGGCCAATAGGCACAAAGGGACGTTTACAACTGGGATAGGCCCAGTTGCCTAGCACCACGGATAAATATTAACATTAATGGGTCCTAAGTTGTGAGTTGTTATATTTGATTCCAATAATAGGTATGGCAAAAACGCTTGAACGCACGGAAATTTGTTCTAGTTTCCACAAGGTCTGTATAGTAAATAACTCCGGATGTAACCTGTACACTATCCAACATAATGTTGCGTTCATTCTGCCAAAGACTGCACTCCCATAAAATGTGATGTGCTGATTGTTCATATTCGCAGTCAGATGTGGAACATTGACAAAAAGGCGAGTCAACAAGCTTGAAGGAAAATAATTTACTCTTAAAGTTACCATGACCGGTGAGAAATTGGGCAACACAGTGATCAACCTCCAACCATGTCCTGGCCAGCCGTTCACGAACGGATGGAAAGAACTGGTGGAGGTGTCGGCCCTTGATGGAATTATCCCACCTACCTTGCCATTCAGACAAAAGTTCCTCCCAGACGTCGGTCTGTGGTTTGAATAATCTAGCAATCTTAACACGGTCACGTAGGGTTAAAAAGTCTGCGTCCGCGGTCTCACGTGCGTTATAGTACATTGCAGCCCGTCGCTGCACTTCAAGATCAACTGGAAGTACACCTGCAAGTACCGGTAAGGCTTCAGTACTAACCGTCCTATATGCTTTGCATAAGAATATCAAAGCCAAACGCTGGCTTTGAAGCAATTTACGTCGTGCCGCTCCTATGGTGGCCCTATCGGCCCAGACAGGTGCCCCGTAGCACACACACCCCAAGTAAGTAGCCCCATAAATGGTCTTTAAAGTTATAAATGACAGACCCCACGTAGATTTTGATATTCTCGTTAAGGCATAAAAGTTCTTTTTAGCTTTTTCACCGACAGTTTTTATATGATCTATGAATGAAAAATTTCTCTCTAAGACCAAACCAAGGTAGCACACGGATTGCTTTCTTTTCACGGGAACGTTATTAAATTTAATACTAGGCCACGATTTAAGATTACCTTTTAAAATTAGTTGATAAGTTTTTTGCGGTGCAAAGGTCAGACGGTTTCGATCGCCCCACTGAGATATTAATCGTAGGCAAGTGTCAGCTAAATTCTCGAGACCAGCCCGAGTACTCGACTGAATGAGCAGCAGGCCGTCGTCCGCGTAACCGGTTAATGAACAGCCGGGAGGAAGGGGAATCGCGAGAAAATCATCAAAACCTAAATTCCATACATACGGAGCGATTACCGACCCCTGAGGACATCCCATGGTAAGGGGCTTTGACATAGAATAATGACCGAGTTTGAGTTTCGCGGAACCATTTAAAAAGTAAGAATAAACAAGATTATATATGTTTTTATAGCAGCCACGATTCTTCAGTTTAAGTAGTAGCATCGGCCACCATGCGTTATCAAAGGCCCCGGAAATATCTAAAAAGATTCCAACCACGTACTTGTGTTCCGAGTTATTAACAATTTTTCTAACAGAAAGTGCCGCGTCTACGGTAGATTTTCCCACAGTGAAACCGAATTGGTTGTTATGAAACTTTGGCCCGTCTGGCAGCAAACGTGGAACGATAAGGCGCTCCAGGAGTTTTCCTAAAGATGGCAGTAGGGTTATGGGCCTGTACGACTTAGGGTCGTCCGGTGGCTTATCACCACTTTTTGGAATTATTCGTATAAAGCCACGTCGCCATACGCGAGGGAAAACGCCGTCCGCAATACATCGGTTGAAAACAGATAGAATGGCGTCGCCCGCTGTTTTACACGCTTCTATTATCATCCGATTAGAAATTTTATCTTCACCTGATGATTTGTTAAGAGGCAGTTTCCTGACAACATTAATGAATTCGTCAATGGATGGAAGGTCTGACGCTGGTGATTCAGGTGGCACAGCAGCCCACGCTCTGATCTGTTGATGGTAGTCATTGTCATTTACCGGCGAATCATCAGGTATCAGACTATTTAATAGAACTTCGGTTGTTTCCTCAATACCGGTGGTGTGTTTATTATTGACTTTAATGTTCTGGACAAACGCCAGGTCGACTGATCGATTAGCTTTGAATTCGTGATACAAAGGAGACCACGGACCTTCTTTATCTAATTTTTTTACTATTTTTCGCAGTAAATTACCCTTGGATTTTTCCACCGATGCTCTGTAGCGGGACTTGGCAACTCTAAACGCATTTAAAGCAAAGTTGAGTGGGTCTCCGGTGACCTTTTGTTTTTTAAGCTTGTTTAAATGCCTACGCGCTCGGCGATAGCTTTTACGTTGTTCAATTAAGTAGTCACACCACCAATCACATCTATGGATGTTGGTCATAGATGCGCGACCAATGGCGATGTCAGCACAGTAAGTGAAGGTGTCTGACATAATTTCAGCACTTTCTTCAGCTGACAGCCCATCACGAGTGAAGTCTTTGGCGTGACACGCAAAAAGCGAGCTAAAGAATTCCCAATTCGCGCCTTTACTTTTATATCTAAAATTACCAGTGATATGAGATGGACCTTGAGAAGACACCGGATCAAATTCGTACACGATCAGGCGATGATCACTACAAGACGCATCTGGTAGGACACGCCACCTATCCAAGCGTACGTCTGCACTAGAAAGTGTGACGTCAATACAAGATTCGCCCATTGGGCTGCAAAAAGTAGGTGGTGCATCTGGGGTATTATGAATTGATAAGTTCATTTCAGCAATAAAATCTTCAACAGCACAACGTCGGTCGAAATCCGTAGACCTAACCTTGCCATACCACAGAGACGATGACGCGTTAACATCAGCGCCAACGATAACTTTACAGCCCGCGAGTGACTGTAAGACATGACGGAGGTTATGTATATGAGGAGCAACAGGGTCTGAGTATTGAAAGTAACAGCTCACAACGTAAACTTTAAAAGAAGCTGATGAGACTTCCGCAACGGCACAGTGGGGCGTCATGAGGTTACGCAAAGACGTTACTGTAAAGTTAGAAGAACGCGCCACGTAAATTCCGGCTCGTGCTTTGCTGTCCAGCTGAACTACTTTGTGACGTAAGCGAGCGTTCTGGTATTGTTCTTGAACAAGTACTATGTCTAAGTTATAATCGATAATTAATTTGTCTAATTCAGAGGTCGCCACCCTATCGTTGTGGAGATTTAATTGTCCTATAGTTAAACTATCCATTATTTTAGTAGTTGGTGTTGAGGATTAACTGTTCGAGCTTAAGTTTGTACGTGGTACACTCGGGAGACCCGCAACGATGGTCAAACGGTTTTTTAAAACGTTTACACGCCACGCAAGTCGGTATAAAATTTAAATTATCCTTGTGCGGGCAGTTATTTGTTTCATGTGCTTCGGAGCAGTTAGCACAGGTAGGTGATTTATTAACGCAGTGTTTCTTAACGTGACCAAACTGTTGGCAATGTAAACAACGAACTACTTCGACATCATCGATGAAACGGCAAGTCGCCCAATCAATAAATAATTTATCTTTGGTGGACACTAAATGTTTACGAACTGTGGACTCGATTTCAATGCCTATCCACTTGCGACCATTATCTAAGGAACGCCTACGAATAATTTTAGTTGACTTAATAAAATCATCCTCATTTATTGGCACCTCGTCTTTAATGTTTTGACGGTATAGCGCGTGCAGAAAAGCATTGTCTTCCATTGAGGATGGGACGTCCTTAACTAATATACGAGGCCTTCGGCCTTTCGGTTTTTCAAGTCTTAAGCCGGCGGACCTAATAGCATCGACCGATTGCAACTTTTTTATTTGGTTGTCATTAGCGACACGTAATACAACGCCAGATTTCGCGGTTTTCTTAACGCCTACTATTTGAAATCCGTCATCACTAGGCTTAATCGCTTTCATTAGCGCTTGTTTAGTCGCGGACGATGACGAGTAATCGGCTAACCGCTCAGCGGTAGGGTAGGCGACGACGCACGGAAGGGGGGCGCGCGACTCAACAGCAGGCCCAACTTTAGGTAGACGAAGTTTCAAAGAATCCGCATACGAAGATTTGTTATAATCACTAGTATTGACGTTAGTAGGATTTAATTTAATTTTATCCAATTCGCGTTTCGCATTGGCTAATTTGGTTTCGTTGGAGGATGATTTTATGGCTAACAAAGAAACAATGGCCGTTACGCGCTGAGTCATGTCCATGATGGCTGATTTATTTGCGACATTAATGCGGGACCCTTGATCATTAACAAGGTCGTTAATTTTTGAGAGATATGCAGACGCCGATGAAACTAAATCGCAATAGTTGTCATTGCTCGCAGTACTGGCGTTTAATATTGGCGAAGGCTTCTCAATTGAGTTGGATGTATGTAGCCGTTTTGACCTATCCTCGGGCGAGATGTACGAAGGAGACATTTCGCGAAACAAACGTTTTGTTGAGCTAGCGGAGGTCGTCGGGGACCCGGGTGTATGGAATGCATCTCTGCCACGGTCAGGCGGGTCATCATTAATGGACAACATATTATAAATTATGAAATTCAAATAAACTATTAGAACGTAAGCAAAGTAACAGAATTAACGGACGATAAAATTATTTAGAGGTACCCACACACCAAAGAAAGTAAATGTACTCACCGAAAGTAAACGAAATTAACTAAAATACCAGTAAAACCGACGTAAAAACACTAAAAAACTTACGATACCAGCACTTAGCACAATAGCACACAACTAGTAACAACTCACGAGCCGGGAATCGATCACGGAACACGAAAATCGTAATTAAAATCAACAGCGAAATAGATTGCATCCAACCCGAGCGAGTGCGCGGAGGGAAGTGAGACATGTTGTTGGGACGATCTGCAAGTAAGTATAAAAAAAATGCTTCAAGTACTACGGAAATTAACGACTATAGGTAACTATTTGGTAGCGATACGATAAGCAACGATATAATATGTACACAAAATATAGAATTTGTAGATACCTAGTATTGCGTTTTTATTACTCAAGACTGAACTTTTGGATTGGAACATGAATCATTTCATTTTGTGGAATTGCATATATTAGTACATTTTATACCAGTATATGTGGAACTAGATGGGTATTTACCCATTGGAATAGTGTACAGTATGTATTTTGTTATTCTCTTTCGACTTGGCTAATACTTACAGGCACGATTGGCTGTTGTTGTGTAGTCGGTAGCTTATTAAAAGAGAGCAAGAGTCAAGTCTAATAGCAATAGATTGTTTTAAAGTAATCCGTGCACTAATCATATTTTTTTTCCATAACTATATTAATTTATTACCTATTTAGTTGTATAGAAATAAAATTTAATATTCTATGAACGATAATTACTGTAATATTACTACTAATTACTGTGATAACTAAGTAGATAATCGTGCGGTATTACTCAGAATGTAAATAGTTAAAATTAAATGTAATGTGGGTAAGTCGAGAATGACGCGTAGAATATCTCACTATGTTTTGGGTAGTGAAAGTTCTGCGGTATTTACACAATGTGGATACTTATACAGTTTTAATGGAACGTGCACACCAGCTACACAACAATATTTATTGGTAAGTATTAGCAGGTACTGGATATAAGGCTATTTTGACCGAAGATATCAAATGTCAGTAATTTGCTTACACTAAAATATTTTTTATTTTACCAAACAATATATTTATTTATTTCCATATTCCTTTGTAAATTGAATAAAAGGAATTAGAAAACAATATTAATTTGTGACGAATTAGATAACCTCGGTCTCTCGCCTTTTTTTCTTGTTATGTATTTGTTTTATTTTACTCACGTTCTTTATCCTCGTCGCCAATGTTATGTCTCGCTTTAACTCTTAGGTGGCTTAATGAAACGCAGTTATATTCCTATTAGAGCTTGTGCGACACGTCCGTTCGCCTCAACCGCTGTCAACGTAATGCCGAGCGGGCGGGTCGCAGGAGCACATATTTATTTAATTATTTTACAGTACGTCACACGTAAATCAAACAAAGTTCAAAAAATCTGTTTAAACGTTACTTTAGAACAGAATGATTGATTAGCTGTAATCTAGTACCCATAAAGTGGCCTTTATGTTTTATCGACAAGTGGTAGCTTGAAAGTGAAACCCTTTGAAAGAAATTCCAATAAACTGTGACTAACGCTGTGACCGTTTCTATTAAAATTATTGTTTCAAAACTTAATAGCCACGCTCGGACGCCTTTATATTATAAAATTAATCCGTATTCTACGTTCATCAATCCGCGTCGCGTTCAATTTCCATTGAGCCATTTTAATCTCTAATTGACATTTCAGTGCGCAATGATAGAGTAACGTACAATTTATTACTGTGTTGAGTCCCACGAACAAATTGAACTGAATGAGTTTCAGCGGAAATAAATGAGAGTTCATGTAAAAGTTCACGGGTTTATTAAATGTTGAGTGGCCACGATGCAGCAAGCACTTGAGCTTCTTTCATTTATATGATTTTAATATTAACGGAGTATACACTTTTGTTCCATTTTTGTTGCAAATAATTACAAATAAATAAAATTGAAGTGCTTGTTTGTAATTTCAAAACAACTGCTTTTCACTGAATACAAATGAAATAATACGGTACTTGTAACAAAAAAAAAAACATTTTTCTTTTTTTTTTGTCTTTCTGTCTTGTTCCACATAGCGCTGGCCTCCAAATTACAAAAACGTAAGAAGATTTGAATTTCGCGGGCTGGTTGGAGCATTCACCTTAAGACAGTACAATTACCGATTTACTAAGCGAGTTTCGCACTTTCCTTATTGAGAAGCTTTCCTTTAATGAAATTAAACTTGAACGGGCAGTAACACCGCAGTACTGGCAGTAAAATCTATAAGCGCAAAAATCTGCTACTTCATTTCCTTGTATTTTATTTTTGCCTACATAAATAATTTTGCCAAAATCTTAAGCACCGCAAAATACTTTTTTTATTCCAAAGGAATTTCGTGCGCCTTTTATTGACAATTTCTTAAAGAAAAAAGATTTTCATCACGGGAAATTGATAGCAATTTTTCTTCAAGAAATGCTGAATTATATTTCATCTCCGGATTCGGCAGTGCGGTGAAGAGACTTTAATTTAAATGACCTACGAAAGCATTTTATTCTCCTTTTGGTACGTAAAAATAAAATAAATAAATCACTAGCGAACACACTTGTTATACCGTAAATTAATATTACTTGAAAAGATAAGCTTTGTTCTCAACAACACTTACAAAGTTTTATTTAGGTTGTCTATATTTAATTAGCAAAGTTCTTCTAATAAATTAGTTCACAGAAGCGTTCCGTTCTGTGTCTAGGGAGTAAAGTAGGTATAGTACCAAGTATTTTCGGTACGAGTATACCTCGTGGTTGGGTATTACGTTAACAGTTTATTTTAGGAACAATTTTATTCCACTTCAGAACATGACTTGGATTAATTCGAAAGGAGTATGAATATTTATATGAAGCCTGGCCTGCCTAAGTTTCGCCATTTTATTTTATTTTCGTAATAGCAGTCACGCATAAAACCTGTATTTTCTAATAGCTAGTATCAATAACATAATAATATACCATGGACATTACGGCTCTGTTATGTCTTCCTGGTAGGTGTTGCGGTCGGATGCGCACACGGGCGTGAGCGTGGCGTCGCACGGAGGAAGCTGATTGGTGCAAATAATACTCACGGCATGTTCCATTATAAAGCACCCGCAGCTCTCCGTCAGTGACGCCTTCCTGGCAGGCGTGCATGCGCATCTTGCACTCGGAGCCGTACGTGTTGCGGTCGGATGCGCACACGGGCGTGAGCGTGGCATCACACACAGGACATGCGCACTGTGCCGCGCCGCCTCGTGCCACGCATGCACCTCCCCACGGACATGAGGCGCGGGCGCATGGGTTTTCTACGCCTGTTGGAAAATCATTCATTTGTTTGCTGTCGTAGAGTATGAAGACGTGAAAGGTTTCGAATGAAATTCAGAAACGGAAACTCGATGCGAAAGACCATAATATGCATGGTCTAATTTAAGTATATTAAAACAGGCAAATAAGCAACTAGGTTACAAAAATAGCCAACCAAATTTAAAATTAATACATATATTTTAAGCTTCAGAAGTGGACAGTAAGGCTGACTGGTCAACGTAAGCTGAAGTACAAAGTCAAAGCTAACCACGAACTTGGCTAAACCGCGTCACACATTCACGAGCACGATTTTACGTTTCAAAACATTCAACTCACCGCAGGGTCCTGTGTAAGCAACTCGCACATCTCGATTATCTCTACATGAGGCGCGGTCCAAGTGGCAACGGCTGTCGTACGTGCGGCCGTCCGACCCGCACACGGGCCGCACCACCGACTCGCACTCCGGACCGCAGCCGCACACGGCCACGCCGCGCGCGTCCAGCGAACAGTGCTCGCGAGCACCACACTTCACCGAGTCACACGGATGTTGCGCTATTACAAATTGAACAAAATATTTCCAACAATCAATTTAAACACCCCCGTGACAGCTTTCAAATCTATTAAATCTCAAAGACCCTGACATAAATTTATTACGAACAATTTAACACAAAAGTTAGTTAACACTGATGGATAGAAAGCGAGAGAAAGCAGTACTTGTAATATTAAAACTTTAATACTAGGTAACGAAATTATTCCATTCCTGCCACAATTTATTTCGGGTCGACTTGATGCCTCGATGCTCGTACCCAATTACTTTTCTGAGAACAAAGTGTCTCTTCAACACGGATACAAATAAGGCGGTTCCTTACATTTCCGAACACAGATTTAATTTTAGATTAGAAGACTAGGTTTTACAGTGAACGACGTATTGTAAAATGAGCTTTTCAAAAGCTTACGGGGTAAGTTTAAGCTGTTGTTTGAGAATAGATAAGAAAAATTACCCGAAGCGCATTCTCCCCTGTAAGCGATAGTGAGTGTTTGTCGCGTTCGACACGAGTCCCGGCGCAGCGCGCACTCGCTCGGGTAGTCTCGGTAGTCCGAGCCGCACACGGCGGAGCCGGGCCGCACCAGCAGGTCGCATGGCGGACCACATCTGCACACTGGCGCCCGCGCTTCATTTAACTGGCATATGCCACCATCGGCGCATTCATGCTCCGAACAGGGATCTGTCAAAAAATCCAATTCAAAAGACGAAACATCCAAAAATTACGTAATAATGCACATACATTGTCCCGGAAAACTATTTTGAAATGAGGATAAGTTCAAACGTTATATTAAGGCAATCAAAGAACACGATGTAAGCTAAGTCTGTAAAATAAGACTTACTTTTGTCAGAGGAAAAGTTCTCATCTTAGGTACAGCAATTCTGTCTTATAAAAGAGTACAGACTATGTTGAAACAATCTAATAAAAGCTCCAAAGCAAGCTAGAGTAATGTAAATAAAGAATCTCACAAAGGATGCTGGAATGTGCGGGCATTCGGTCTTGTACAAATTTAGTTCAGATCGAATGTGCTGGGACAAGTTCAGTGAAAAGGGTTAGCGAAATGTACTTACATTTCATACATAAAGTAACATACATTAAATTACTTTTATGAAAAAGAAAACAGACGACCCAATTTATGTGTTATGCGAGGAAAATATTTTTTCGTATTAGAGTTTGTCTAACTTTTAGGAGGGTAGGCAATTTATTGCTTACAATGTAAAAGCTTCTGAAAATATAAGTAGAATCTACCTACAACATGTAGGACAGTGCTATTTTGTATATAAATTTATTTACGTTAGTGTATTAACTTTACCTAGAAAACGTGTTGACTGATATCTACTAGGTGAATCTTTTTCAATAAAAGAAGAGTGACAGAAGGCGTGTCACCTTTCTACGCACGTTTCTTTAGAAAGCCCGATTTTATTCCGGGACCGTCACGTCATCTGACACGGCCAAAATGAAATGTTGACCCTTTTTGTGTGCTCCGTGTCTATTATTAAGAAAAGACCTCTTAACGAGTTCCTTTTATGCTCTCAAAGATCGACACTAACAATACGAGGCCATTATGTTTTAATTAATAAACCCCTTATTAAAATTACTGTGGCTTGCGGAGTAGGCGTACTAAAATGGGATTTTTTATTATGAAATGATAAATAGTTATACAAGTTAAGAGCAACCTTTTTTGTAGTTTATAAATATTCTTAAAACCTAGACCTACCCTACTCAAATATTATGAAAAATAAAAGAGTAAACGGTATGTAATTAACATATGGAAAGCTAACGCCAACAAACAAGTCAGGAGCATAACTTGTTTATGTTGTAACTATGTACTATGTATATGGACTCTGTTTTGAACAGACCAACATACAACTTTCAGTTCTGCACAATAACTATGCTTTTATGAATATAACCGAACTACGTGCAAATTGTCAGCGGCAAACATGTGTTTATGCTACAACTGGAAGCAGATAATGTCCAGCAAAATCTCTCTGCGAAATACTGATACTGAATTAAGTAATTATTTATTTACTGTTTAGCAGATTATTACTGCGAAATTTTGCAATGCTAAAGTTATTCTGACTGCTGAAGACTTAATACATACATTATGTGCTTTGAATCTATTTCTTAATAATCATATCCCCTGACCACATAATATAATTGTATGTTTAACTTGCCGCATTTCCCATGGTATTTGATGGTTATGTTGAGCTGGTTGTCGCATGCATGTTTGTCGAGATGGCACACGGACGGGTACTCCCTGCCGTCAGTCCCACACACTGGCTTGCGTCGTTGACAGCTTCGGGGACATCTACATTCTGGCTGGCCGTAGGCTGCGACGCATCGGGCCCCGACAGGGCACGATACCCCCGTGCATGGATCGCCTGCGTCTGTGTCACAAGTCACATAGCTGGATATATTTTAAGTAAGGCATTTACTAAGTTTTTGTAAGAATTTGACATCAAATAATAGGGTAGATGACACCATAAAACAATAATTCCCAGACACCTATCTCTAAAAAAAAACCACTTTATTTTGGGCCTGTAAACCCGATTTTTTTTTCAATTAATTGCTAAATTCGATTTTTAGTTGCTTTGAAATCAATAAATAGTTGAGTCATTGAGTTGAATAAACAGTGACGTCACAGTTGGCTATTGCCATACAAAATTTATGAGAGAACCGCGTTTTAACAGCTCTTAAAAAGTATCTCAATTGATTGGTGTGTCATCTACCCCATTTGGGGTAGGTGCAGCATGTCTTCGTCTTCCATACCTCTCTATTACTCGTCATCTCAGCAGTCACTTCCTTTCTAGCCATATCATGCTTCACCCAGTCCATCCATCGTTTCATTGGTCAGCCTCTATTCTTATAGCTTGTTAGAAATTCAAACTCAAAAATTTCCTCACAACATTTCCCTCATTCCTCCACATCACATGTCCATGCCACGATAACCGATTACCACACAACTTTTCAGTCACTGGCGCCACTTTCAGACTTCCTCGTAGGAATTTGACAGTCCAAGTAAAATGAACAATCACAATTTTAATGTAAAATACTTAATCGTCCGAAAACGACCTCTGTTATCGCTATAATGAGTAAGTAATCTATTATCTTTTGTTTCTGCCATAACATTATTCATTTCCATACGGAGAATAGTACCTATGTATAAATATGAAAAAAGGAGATACGTAAAACTATTTGTGGCCATGTATTGGCAGCAAATTGTGAGTCGATCGAAGTCGTGGGGATCCATTGGAAGTGACGAGATTAAGGACAGAAAGATGCTTTATCTTATCGAGTGTCTGTCCTCATAGTGAACGGTTGACACTGTTAATACTCAATGTGACGGGTGGCGCTACTTATGGCGCCACGCTCTTTGAGTACCTACACACTCTGCTATTTGTTATTGACGTTTGTTTATCCACATACATTCTTACGTTTATTTGTTTGTTAGGTCTTTTCACAATTTATTTACCGCTAGCTATTAAGTTGATTAACCTAAGATTTGAATGTTTCCCCCCCGTAGAACATAATTATTATTTTTTACAAAAACTTTTGTTTAGCCAATTTTATAACTACCGGACACCGTTAAATAAACTTTGAAAGGCCAGCAATATCTGTGCGAGTTAGCGTACCTTTGCATCCTTGATTTTCTTCCATATTTTATTTTCCTGTCGTATTTATTGAAGTAAAACAAAGTTGGCGCAGTGGCTGAACGATTGATTGCTACGCTGCGTTTCGCGCCCGGAACGAATATTTGTATGGCCCTGGTTTGACTGTTTGTAGTGAGTTTAAATGTTTGTACACCGCACCCACGATACAGGAGAAATTTCTAATAGAAGGCAATGTTTTTTTTTTTTAAACAAGAGATTTAACTATATCATAAAACAAAAAGTTTGGGTATCAAAAGTGGCTAGTAGTCCCGGCCAAAAAGGTGAGATTGTAAAAAGAAACTCCTTAAACATTGACAAGTGACAATCACTTGACTAGACGAGTGCCCAATAACAATGTTGGTTTATTGCGTAAAGGTCTTGGAAAGGGGCCGATTTCGTTGTCGGCAGCAAAAGTGACTATTTGAATGGAAAATTAAATGCCTATAATTTTGCTGGAATAACAGTTATAATATTCAAAGATAAATACCTAAATTACATTCAAAGAAGAATGGCAAAGTTGGTTACATCGAGTATTTTCTACATGAAAAAACTAAGTGCCTGAAAAACATTTTGACGTTCAGGCCCACAACAACAACAACAACAACATCAGCCCATAACGTCCACTGCTGGACATAAGCCTCTCCCATGATGGGAGCAATTTGCCGTAATCTCCACGCTTGGCAGGCGGATTGGAGATCGCAGTGATGAAAGACTAATCGAAAACGCTGCTGCCCATTCTCTGGTCTACGGAGGCGCAAGGTGTTCTGCCTTAGACATTAGTCGCCTTATACGACACCCGTTATTGTAATGGGTTGGTTCTATTCTACTCTGCCTTGTAAATGGGTTGGTTCTATTCTACTCTTTTTTTTTTTTTTTTTTTTTTCGGATGGGAAATCATCAAATGACTTCTCCCGCTCTGGGCGGAGCAGGAGGGAGTGTCAGACTTTTACTGACTAAAACCCATCCATGTTCCTTCATCGCCCTTTGTGTTCCAGGGCCACGGTATCTCTTTCGAATAGTCCCGCAACCCCGTCAGGCATCGGTCCTTTCGGACCCCTTCCTTTTTGCTGACTCTCTTTGAGGCGCGCGTGGAACACGAACGCGCCGTCGACACGGCCTGTCGTCATGAGACGGACGGACGGTGAGCTAGCCCATAGCCCACCGTCCACAGGCCCGCGCCTACGGTGGCCGGGGGCCACGTGGTGGCCCCCGACGCCCGGGGCGTCTCCCACGGCGGCCGGGACGCTGTGAGGTTCTCTCCCTCTCACGTTCCGCCACCTCCTTCTCTAGCATTACTGCTTCGCAGAAGGAGGTGACGGCGTCCCATTCCGTCTCGCTCCGGACCATGACTTGCACCAGGGCCGGACGCGAGAGGTCGCCGCCGCCAATCGACGCTTCGAGGACACGGCGGTGCTCCGCCCACGCGGGGCACACCTCCACCGTGTGCTCCACCGTGTCCTCCGGTCGATCCTCGCAGTGGAAACACCCGGGCGTTTCCCCCCGCCCGATTCGGTGCAGGAACCTGCCGAAAACACCGTGTCCGGTGAGGACCTGCGTCAGGCGGAAGGTGAGGACGCCGTGGCGTCTCTCAAGCCACTCCTCAAAGAGGGGACTTACCGCCACTATTGTGGCGTGCCCTGGTTCTATTCTACTCTGCCGGATACCACACGGCTCACGTACGTTCAGGCCCATCAACCATTAATTTGGTAAAATAATTTTAATTTAGTGTGTTTCCATGGTGATTTTTATGTGCTTGACCTAACATCATGCGTTATTTATCAAAAATAAATGTAGCCAAATGGCTGCACTATCCGCCATAAATTAATTAAACATATATTTTTCGCGTGGAAATGCATGCAATGAAAATTGATAATGGGATTTGAGTAGCTGGGCACTGTCACGGATCTGCGTGATATATTGCCTTTATTCGGGTGGTATTACTAATTTCATTTTGCCACATTAGCTCTGCGGTGTTGTTTCAGTATTCAGAATTACAGAACAGAAGTTGCATGTACCTACGTAAATATCGCGGGCCTCATATCGCAAGCGTTGCACGCAGTCTAATTACTTTAACGAACGAATTAATAATGTTATCTCAACCTAATATACACCGAGCCTCAAATAGAATTTCACATTTAAACGAGCAACATTTAATCATCATTAAATAAATAAAGTTGGGTGTTGGCGACTCTTACCGCACTCGCCTTCATGCTTGACGCGCAGGTTCAGGCGTCGCTCGCAGGCTTCCTTACGTAAGTAGCAATGGTTGCGGTAGGTGCGGCCGGCGGTGGAGCACACGGGCGCCGGCGATGTGGGGCACGTCGCGGGGCAGGCGCAGTGGGCCCGCCCGTCCCCGAGCGACACACACTCCGCGCCCCAACGACAAAATGTTTTTTCACACGCTTCTGAAAAATTAAAAGTTGTTCAGTATGTTCGGCATTCACGTCCGTGACCATGACGCATTCACATTAAAAATGCAATGGATCGTAAAATGTTTTAAATGTATATGAATTAACTGAATTAATTGAATTTCACATGCAAATAGCAGGATGTACTGGAAGTCCACACAGTGTTCGTAATATTAAGTACTCGGATATTTATTATGCATGAGTGTTGTTGAGTGGCTGTGAAAGTCATTACTGTATCAACTCTGTGATGGGTGTACCAAAAAAGTTACTTAAAACAATACCGCAAAGGGTGTTTGTTGAATGTTATCTTTGGAACTTAATTTACTTGATGGTTAGTTACTATACAGTAAATTATCAATAAATAACCATTAGAATATGTAATATTCAAGAAGTGACGGAATTGATTAAATTCCGTCGTCGGGTTCGGCCGTCAATAGCACTAATAAAACTGATAACCCGCGCCACAAGCCACCGGCGAATTCTTTGAACAAGATATAATTCTTTAGCGAACTCCGCTATGGATGACACAATTTCCAATTTTCTACCTGGGGAGTCAGACGCGTGACTAAATTATTAAGTCAGACTAAAATAAGACGCAAGTTTCCGTTTCGCCACAGCATTGTGTTAGAACAAGCTTTAAAGATTACCGATTTCTATCGCCTTGTTAAAATTCTAAGCAGATATTGCCGGCCGCAAAGTCACACAGCGGCTTACTAAAAGTTAATTTGCAATTTTCTTCTCGATCATAAACTTTTAACTTTTGGCAGTCCTGAGCCAATATTATGTCAAGTTTATGAACTCAATGAAAATGCTTCACAAAAAGATATTGACAATAGATGAAATTTTGGATCAAATTTGTCTGATATTTACAAAGAGTGCACGATTTACTTAACCCTATATGTATCATTTACACATGTTTCTTTTTCTAAAAGAACCAATCTAATCACACGTGCCCGAGTACGTGAAAGCCATAAAAAGGACGTGAATCACAAAGGTTTCAATTTCTCTACATTCAACGATTTTTAATAGGATTTACGAAAGAATTACCAAGCCAATTTTTCATTTAAATGCAGCCAAAGTTAATATTTTCTGAGCGTTTTTAAAAAGAAATTCTATTCGATTTTTAATAACGGTGAGACATCAGGCCACCTGCGCCCATATAAGAGGCTGCGAAAGCTTGAAAATCTTTAGACTAGACAGCTGCTGAACAAGAACTCATTGATTGCCGTGAGCGCCTTCGTCGCTATAGCTTACTGTTAGTTTAGTCATTTCAGCACTGTAGGAGCTGTGCAACTCACTTTAGTTGTTCTCATTCTAACTAACAAATGTACTTCGTGTGTGAAGCTAAACCTAACGCACAATTAATTATACACGACTAACACGCGAAGACTAGGAATATAATAAACTTGGTTGAAGTGCACAAGCATTTACAGAACACGGAATTGTATAGCACTGACGTGTTTGTGTAACAACACAAATCATTGAGTTTATAATTTATACCATCGACTAAAATCTCGCCAAGTCGTGACATTTATTCATATAAATTGAACTGCTAAAGTAGAATAAGATTATACTGATTAAACTTCGGTATAAACACAGATTCTTGATCCTTATCCATAGGACACCCCATTGTGAGATATAAATAACCTGCGACTTTGAAGATGACAAATTGTTTTTATTATTATATTTGTCTCTTGAAAAGAGGTCAAGTATGAGAATTCAGCGGCGAAATCATTTCCTTGCTTTCATGTAAAGGTAACAGACGAATCCGCTTAAGAAAAGAAAGCAGCCGGAAATAACAATTTTGGAAGAAACAAACAAAATGTAAGAACGCGAATCGCTGTTGGAGAAGCCCGAGATAAATGGAGACAGGGAGGGGAGATAAAAATGATGGCGGATGCTTCGTGAATGGAAGAAAATTAGGAAATTCACCGCGGCGCTTTTTCAGGCGCGAGAGCTGTTTAAATTATCCCTAATATCTGTGTGTAAATAAAATTCTACTCATGCGGGTAGAATTTATAATAAGACGAGGTTGTCGAATATTTTTTTATGCAAGAACGTAGAATTTATTTTTCTTGTATCAGAGAAAATGATGATCATTGAAGTATTTCTGTAAACGTCGTCGAGGCAAAAAAATTCCTTCACTCACACATTTATTTATACCCTCAATATCTTTTGTTTTTTTATTACAAAAACTGTTCTTTAACTTTTGTCTATGTTAACAGAATTTTATTGTTATAAAATACGCGCTCGTGGAGACCAACCCTAGATAGGACTTGCTTGCTGATGAATGTTTGTGGTTTTGTGACAAGACCGAGTAAAGGGATTATTTAATTTAGTGTTAACGGTTTGCTGTAAATAAATAAATAAAATATAAAGCTTTTCGTGTCTCTGGGTGACCGTGTTAGTCGTAACTACATCAAAACTGTTTCCTCCATTTCTAGGAAAGGTTTAATGTTACACTAATACAAAACTTATATTGATAAAGATTTTTTCGATGAATCCGTGTGAATTAGGGACGGGTCGCTAGTTCTCGATAATTAGTTCAGTTATTTAAGTGAACCAAATCAGACAACACAGATATTAATTACGACAATTCTTTGAAACGAATAAACCTAAAACAATAAAACGATATAATGTAGGAGCTGACTGTCACCCACATAATTCGGGACGCGCCCTCCTAAAGTCTCGGAGACAAAGCAATTTTGTTGGCTCGAGACACCGACGTAGTTGGCATGTCACTCGCACTGTACCTACACATGTGGATTGTGGACTGAAGATAAGTTTGAAGACGTACTGACGCATTTAATACTTGGATGTTATATTAATTTAATTAAAATCAAAAACTAATTTTGACTGAAGACTGAAAATGAATGTGTTTTCAGTATTCAACTTTTAACATAACATTATATCACCCCTAATAGTAATTCCCTTAGGGTTAGGCCGAGGTGTAGTAAACCCACATTTCGCCAGTTATGTTTAAGTCCTATTTAATAAGGGGCGAGCCAATTGCCATCAACCGGGCACGAATCCAGACTCCGTGGCTGCTACTGAGAAATTCACATAATAACATAACATCACGCCTGTAATTCCCGAAAGGTTAGGTAGAGGTGTACCTAGTAGAACTGAGAAACTATTGAGGAATTCCTGCTGGACCCAATAGCACTTTGCCCGACCTGGGAATCGAACCCAGGACCGCATGCTCAGCAGTCTAGCGAGCGAACACTTGACCATCGAAGCAGACTTTAACAATTCCCTCAAAGTACCGAAAACTCACTGAAAAACATACCTGTATTTGGATAGTTTAAACCATCAAGCAAATCTATTTAGTCCTTCAGTTAGAGTATTAGAAAATACACGAACACGTTATTTTTTGTTCTTGTAAATCAATGAATATTGGCAAAGATAAAACGCACCAAAACTCGGGAGTGGGGGCTCGTGACGTCACAACGCACTAAAAATTATACCACGGCGTGAAGTATTGAGAATTTTAAATGCGTCGTATCTTCGTTAATTTAGGTTTACATTAACAAAAGAAAAAATACGTGTCCAATATTTTTTGGAAATCTATCTGACGGACTGATTAGATTTTTGATTGAGTAGATCAATCAAAAATTTAATTTATTTGATCTACTCTTTTCTCTATAAAGAGTCGACAAACATTGGAAAAGAAATTCAGTTTCCACAACCCACACCGAACACAAACTACACATTGCAGATTATCCGGTACAAGTCACACGAAAGTCAAGCCCATAATATTAATTTTCAAACGTAATCCACGTTTTCAATTAATTAATTTTATTGATGTTGGGCTTTTACGAAGTTAAGAGTGTGTAAAAACTATAAATTTAATCAAACTGAAAAGCTTTTTAAGCGGTCGATTAATCGAATCGGCTGTAATATAAATGATGTAATAATTATGTGAACGGGCTTAGGTACGTAGGTTCGGTTTTGCACGCAATACACACTCATTTTAACGTAATAACTTTTGTGAGACAGCATGTTTTCGTGTTTACTTAGTTGCTCTACTTGTTTTGGTCTTGAAAGGCGTTCATGTTTAACTTAGCGCATGAGAACTCACGAAAATGGGGCTAAAGTATTCGAGCATAACCGAAAGAAACATGTTTGTAAAACACCCTCTGTAGGAAATAATGATTTGAATAGTTTCAGTATTCAGTTAAACAGGTCCTCTGTTTGATAATAATATCAAAAATAGTCTAACCACGATGATGTAGTTATCAGTTTGTTTTGGTACCTACAAATTAATTTAATTGAATGCTCATCATTTGTATAATAAACTGGGTGCATGTAACTTCCATTGTCATCGTGACCACTATTTAGAGCATTGATTTTATTAATGTGAAGGAATTTCAGTCCGCAAACTTAGTAATAAGTATTTATACAGCGTGTATCAGAGAGGTGTGATCATATTACAGGGCTGTGATTCAGTCCATTAACTTTACCCATGGGACCACCATAGTAATCGCGAAAAAATCAGCTCTTCCTTACAAAACTTCGATACACATTCAGGGACTGGGTAGTCAACTTTATAAAATGTTCAACGGTTGGAATGCCCCAGTGTCAAAATGTACAGATAATCATGGGCACAATGTTTTGACCCAAATATATAGGACAGCTGTTTTTTTCGCGATTTCGATTTTGGTCCCATAGAGAAAGTTGTTCAGTTTGACGGTCTAAATCACAACCTGAAATATGACCACACCTTTCCAATACACGCTGTATAAGTTTATACACATGATATTGGAACAGTCATGAAAAAGCTAGATATTGAAGCAGGAAGAACCTTGAACTTCTAAAGTCGGATTCGTATAAATCCGGAAAATGTGTAAAAAATAATTATTTTCATTCGTCAGCGTTACCAACAATTACCTACTTGGTTAAGAGGCCGTATACGAAATTTTGCCGATTTATATGATTTACGTGACTCAAAGTTCAAATACTGTATTTCTGTAAGTTTTGCTTCAATTGTGATCTAATGAATGAGCTACTTTTTTGATTAATCAACTTCAAACCGGCGTGACGACTCTTTTGTGATTTTTTCTTTGAGGTTTAGAATATCCCATATTTACAAATCGTTTTGACGTCTAAACGGCATGAAAAAATTAAAATGTATTGTTGTGAAAGTTGCCTATACAATGTATGAATCATATTTTACTCAAAATTTTAACTTGGTCAAATTTTTGAAAAATAGGCACAGAATTGCACTTAGGACTAACATTCATTAAATTAAAACAACAGAAATAAACTTCAATCAATTAGCCAAAAAATGTTGTTTGAACATTTAACAAAACTGGGCTAGCTCGCCGTCGTGCGTCTCATGACGACAGGCCGTGTCGACGGCGCGTTCGTGTTCCACGCGCACCTCAAGATGTCAGCAGAAAGGAAGGGGTCCGCAAGGGCCGATGCCTGCCGGGTCTGCGGGACTTTTCGAAAGAGATACCGTGGCCCCGGAACACAAAGGGCGAAGAAGGAACATGGATGGGTTTTAGTCAGTAAAAGTCTGACTCCTCCTCTCCTCAGAGCGGGAGGAGTCATTTGATGATTTCCCGAGTCATCCAACCGAAAAAAAAGGCTATCGCTTGACAGGTTAATTTCGAATAAATGAAAAAGCTTATCATTGTTACCAATTTAAGATAACTAATTCTACTTAGGTCATTATTTTCTTACCTTCCGGAGCTGGTGGCCTAGGCTGATAGTGTAAATCTGAAACAATTTAAACAACTGTTAAATATTTATGTTTTTCGAAGGTTTTTAACTAAGTTATGTGCGTTACCCACCAATTTTAAGTTAAGTGAAAGCATTATTATATTTTAAACGTAGTTGGATAACAAAACAATACGTCTGTTATACCCGAAAGATTATGCAAGAGTGTATCTAATAGTACACACGAAGTAATGTTAAGGTCCCATTTAATAAGGGGCGAGCCTACTACCATCAACCGGGCACAAATCCAGACTCAGTGGCTGCTACTAAGCAATTTCATATGAAAACACTATTTACAACACTTTTAAACAACATGAACCATTACACTGTTGTACATAGATAGGATACATAGGTATGTAATGACAGAATCTCATTCCAAAAATCATTTTCATTTGAAGTGCTTAACTGCTCAAAACTGGCGAATACTCCGCAACCATTTTGTTAACAAAACCGAATAACATAGGTAATTGTAAAACCGAACTATTAGCACACCGCAACAAGGCTAACAAAGCACTGCCGGTCACTATTATCTGCATATTATCATGGATAGGAGATGTAATGAAAGCCAAAACTATTGTAAACTAACTCCTGCTCGCGACATTTGTGTGGAGCGAGGTAAAAAGTATCCCACGTCTTAATCCAGGTCATAAACTACTATATGTGCTGAGTTTTATCAAAACCCAATCTAATAAACAAAAATTTATAGGTTGAGGATCAACAATTGTTGGTAATTGTTGATTGTAGGTTGAGATTTATAGAATCTTTCAACATCAACGCCAAAAAAAAGCTAAATGAAAAAAAAAAAAAACTTTCAATTCTTTTCTCTTTCAGTTCTTAATTTACTTTTAGTTATAAACTAATATTTGGATTTTTTTTTAACTCTGAATTGACTTCGATTACTCTTCCACCAACCAAAATGCAAGGTTTAGTCAGAGTAGTCTGTTGGTTTACTTATTATTAAGGAACCTAAGATACATAAGTATCCAAATACTTCTATACGTACAATCCAAGGTGTAGGTTTTTTTATTAGACAAACCACGACTAATATATGAGGTTTCTACCCGGTGAAAATGTTAACCAAACTTTGGTTATATTTATATGCAAAGCACATCTACGTCAGAGATGTCTGCATTGCGAAGCTAGGAAGTATAATATTTATTTTGTCAGAAAGCTAAATAAATAACGTTAAGAGATACAACTGAAAATACTAACATGTAAAAAAACCACTTGGTTGCTTGCATATTTTAAAATCTTGTTGAATGGCAGATTAAAAATGTCTAGTGTTTATCATATATCCTATCTATTAAATGAGCAATATTTGTATGTACTCGTAAGTAAATTTTGTAATCACGTTGTCGTAAACGGCTCTACCGAATTCGATGAAAGTTGCAATATATGAGTTTACGGGTCCGAAAAATCGATCTATCATCAACATCAGCCTATTAATGTTCCCACTGCTAGGACACAGGCCTCCTCTCGATGAGAGGGAATGGGCTATAATCCACCACGCGGGCCCAGTATGTATTGGTAGATTGGTGTGTATTGGTAGATGTCACAAGTCTTCGAATTTTCGGTTCTAGGACATGCCGGTTTCCTCACGATGTTTTCCTTCACCGTTTTGCGAGCAGTAGTGATGAATTACACAAAGTAATGCACCTGTCTGGGTTCGAACCCACGACTTACTGTTCGTAATTCGGGGCCGCCACCACTGGGCCACCGCTGTTCGAAAAATTGATCTAACCATTCATACCAACCAGAACCAAAAATCGATCATACCTAGGAAAATTCGTTTTCTCTATTTTCACCCGAGCAGAGCTCGGTCGCCTAGGTACTTTTCATTAAATAGGTACCTTCTTTATCACTACATAATTATTATAAAACAAAGTCGCCCGCTGCGTCTGTCCCTATGTATGGTTAGATCTTTAAAACTACGCAACGGATTTTGATGCGGGTTTTTTTTTAATAGATAGAGTGATTCAAGAGGAAGGTTTCAATTTGCGGACATCAGCTAGTATACTATATTTAATAAATCATTGTATTGACAATTTATACAGAAATCTATAATTACTAACCATTCATATCATACAGATATACAAATAATAAGAGCTAAGAAACTCTTTATTTATAGTATACATATTTACGTAAACGTTTTCTTCACAGAGACCGTCAAAATCATCTCTTTTATTTTTACGATCCTCAACCGTCACATTCGCTTTGGTGTCCACAAAAATGTAGGTGCTGTGCTACTTTGAAATCCCATTCAAAACGGAACCGGCAGTTATACGGGTTTACTTTGCCTTTATTGATTTTACGCAGCTTTGTTTCAACACCGTTCAGCAATATTTAGGTGTAGTTAGTTGTTTCAAATCACCGTTAAATCTTAAAACGTGCGTCATTTAGTACTAATGTAATTAAAAATAAAAGAACACTTAAGTTCATAATGTTTTAGAAAGCTACAAGTACTTAAACAGTACAAATATACTCGGAAAATTGGATTTGAAGGGATTGTTCGACAAACATGACGACATCGCAACAGAATTCGATGTTCAAGTGTAAGATAAAAGTCTTAAGCCTATTCTTGAAACTGCCCTGGGATATCCTACGAAAATACGCTACCGAATTCAAAATACCTATTATACGAAACAGCTGTGTAGTAAACCCACGTTGTTCTTAAAGGTGCTATTGAAACCGAAATGCGTTGTAGATTGAAAACTCCGTTCCACAAAATGGCCTCTCGGCAGAAAGATGGAAAAAAATACATTTGAAACAAAAATAAACGTTGTTGTAACAATGTTCAAGAGTACCTAGACAAAGATCCTCGTTGTTATCGAAAATCCCTACCTTTTATGTAAAATAATAAGTACTAAAATCTTAACGAGCTATAATATTCAGCTTTTTATGTTACCTATAAAAGATTATTTTAAGTTATTTAAATATACAAAAGGCGAGAAAGTATTAATTAATACGCTACTGAGACGTCATTTCTTAAGTAGATACCTACGTTTTCATGAATATTAAAGGATAGAGGTTCATTAAAAGTTATTTTAATCCGATTTCCCTCCGTTGCATGTTAATTAGTTTATCTTGCTTTCTTCCTTCGGACTTGTAACGAGTACGTCGCAAAAAATATCAAAAAGGTGGGCGGCGAACGAAATGGATTCAAAGAGACATTACAGTCTTCCCGGATTAATTTTGCTTGAAACGTTGACGTAACATCGGTAATGTGACATAAAAGTTGGCGACTAATGGGTCCGGAGTAAAATAAATATAAAATCCAACAAGAGGCTGGCAGAACGCTCGGTGGCGGCCACACGCCGGGGTGTGCTGGGGCGGCGCGCCATATTGTTTTATTGCAAATTGGTTGGACGTAGACCGCGCCTGTCCTTTACATATACGAGGCTATTAAACTACCGCCGGTGTCCAGTCACGTGTTAAACGAATTCGATCGCTGCATACAATGTTAGAAGCCCCCGGTGCTTGTGACGTGGAACCGAGCCTGAGGAGCCGACGTTAAACAAATCGCCGCTCCAGTCCCAAACTAAATTAAATTGTTAGAAAACTTTTAGTCGCAATTGTTAAAGTCGCTCTTTTTAAGAGACATCTCTTTTACTATCTCGCTGTTCAGTCATTTAATGATCTCTTGGAGTAAAACTTTCTTTGTCACTTGCTACTAGATGGGAGCCACTAAGTTTGTTCCTTGTAGGAACTAGGTACATGAATAACTAGCCCAAGAGACCTTTCAAAAATAGATTAGTTATCACTTATATTTTCTAGGTTTTGAATGTGGTTATACCCCCATGAAGGTCGGGAATTATCTCAAACGAACGTGTACTACCAGAATAAAGGGTAACTTCTGCCCTAACCCAGGTCAAGATCTATCCGAGTGCCACATCTCATATCAATCCGTAAAGCCTTTGACTAGTAAAACGGTAGCATACAGACATACATTAGTTACTTACGTGCATTTATAATACAAGTGTCTATTTTCCGTTATATGTTTTGGGAAATAGCAAACTTAGTTCTTAATTGATCAGGCAATGGTTACCAAATTTCCGCAAATTTTAACGGTAAAATGAAAATAATCTCACAATATTTTTTTTTTTTTTTTTTTTTTTTTGTGTTATATGACATTGTACAAATAGATTTTAATTTAGTTTTATGTAATTGTGTTTGTGTTATAAGTGTGCAAATTGATTTTAATTTAATGCATAGAATGGATTTTAATGATCTGAAAATAAATGGATTAATAATAATAATAATAATAATATCTTAACATTTCAGAACAAATCTGTAATAAAATCCAACTAGATCGTTTGAAACAGGTATCCCGCTATAAGGTTTCAGCCTCTAAACCTTTCAACAAGACCCGACATTAGGTGCTTCTTTACAATATCGTTATCTACGGCAGAGATTTTATCTTGTAACATCGATTTTGGGAATAATATTGAGGTTACTAATTTTGGAAAATAAAACATTCAATTGACGGCACGCTTGGCGCAGCAGCTGAGCGATTCATTGGTGCGCTGCGTGTCGCGGGATTGATCCCAGCACGGAACAAATATTTTTGTATGATCTACAGTAGTTGTTTCGGGTCTAACTGTTTGTGTGTGTGAGTTTTAAATGGTTGTAAACGTATCCGTACAGGAGAAATTCCTAGTGTGGAGTAAAATTACTTATTATTAGTAATTAGAACAAAACATTGTCCTAACTTTCTCGATAATAATTCAATTCGTCGTAGAATAGGTTGTCCATTACTTTTACGGTATGTAGTCCATATGTCTGGCTTGGCTGGACCTATATGTCCATATAGGTCCAGCCAAGCCACATTCTTTAATTATTATAAAACATTATCCGTCTCTCTAAAGTTTATAGAGATGAACTGTCGTCTAAACTACATAGTTTACACGACAAAAGCTACATACATACAGCGAAAGCTACATAGCTTTCGCTGTATTTTGTCTTTCCTTAAATAGATTTACCCATTTGCCACATATTTGTCTAATTTGACAAATCGAATAAGGTAAATAATACCGAATATCTAACTCAATTAGGGCGTTTAGCTTTATTACTTATCACGAAACTAACAAACACTAATGTTAAACCACAAAACAACAGAGTAATTCACTAATTAGATAGCGGTTAAACACGAAATGAGATTCCAAACCAAATTACAAATCACGAACCTTTCAATCGAAGACAATTTCGGTTCCGAAACAGCATTAATCAACAAAATGGAATTTAGAAAAATAAATCGATGCAATATCATTAGGTGGGAGATTGTCAAATGTCGCCGGCATTTTACGTATTAAAGATCACGCACAACACAAGCACAACACTATGCCGTATCCTGAACTATACAATAATTGTGTATGAAGGTATAATTTATACAACGATAATGAATGTGACTAACGGTTCGGTATCACGAAGGTTTTTACCGTAATAAGTACAGAGTCACAAAAAAAAATATGCACAAAAGGTATTGAATTATGTCTCGAGAGAAGCCTTTTGTGAACTCACGGCTCGTAATGACTCATTCATGTTATAAATACGAAGAAAATAATACGTTTCTAAGGCGACTTTTATCCCTTTCCTGTGATAAAAAGAGTTCTAACTTATTTAAAAAAATTAAGCTTGGTTTAAATACGTTTCAGGCAGTTACTTCAAAAAGTTTTGTTTCATGTAATAATTATGTTATGTAAAAACTAACCATTTGGGTGAATACGCTTTCGCTTTCAAAAAACTAGCATAACGCGTTATCCAAATACCAATTAACGGTTAGAGATAGCCATTAGGCGTTTGAAAAAATATTATAGTAGGCGTCGAAACCTGTCTGGTGGTGGTAGGTCCTGAGTGGAGCGAACCTGCGAGACCGAGTGGAGCGAAGGGGGGAGGAGCGGAGTGAGCCGGCGACCTCCGTAGCGTAACGAAGGTTGAGTGGGTGAAGCGTAACTCAGGGGTGACGACACGCCGTGTCCTCGAAACGGCGACCTCTCGCGTCCGGCCCTGGTGCAAGCCATGGTCCGGAGACAGAATCGGACGCCGTCACCTCCTTCTGCGAAGCAGTAATGCTAGAGAAGGAGGTGGCGGAACGTGAGAGGGAGAGAACCTCACAGCGTCCCGGCCACCGCGGGAGACGCCCCGGGCGTCGGGGGCCACAAGAGCCAGGCGGTACTTTTCTCTAGACCGTCGTCTCCCCCCCATCCCTCAACCGATCACCATGTTTGGCAAGCCGATCCCTTGGGAAAAGCAAGCCAAGTACCTGGGAGTTATCTTAGACCAGCACCTAAACTTCAGTGAGCACATTAAGACGGTGCGTTCGCGTGCCGCCTTCGCTCTCGGTAGGCTTCACTCGGTCCTGAACGCACGTAGCAAACTGTCACTTAGGTGCAAATTGCGTCGCGGGCCTGTGGACGTTCGTGTTCCACGCGCGCCTCAAAGAGAGTCAGCAAAAAGGAAGGAGTCCGCAAGACCGATGCCTGCCGGGGTTGCGGGACTGTTCGAAAGAGATACCGTGGCCCCAGAACACAAAGGGCGATGAAGGAACATGGATGGGTTTTAGTCAGTAAAAGTCTGACACTCCCTCCTGCTCCGCCCAGAGCGGGAGAAGTCATTTGATGATTTCCCATCCGAATAAAAAAAAAAAAGAAAAAAAAAAGGGGTGACGACAAGCAAACTTTAGGGTAATGGTTTTTTTAATGGAAAAGGTCTGAGTTTTTTAATTAAGGTTTTAGTGTATTAGGAGTTCTTAGGGGGTTTCAAAATCTTTAAAATTAATTCTCATTTTTTTTTCTTTAATTCTCAAAATTTTATAAGGGTAAGGAATACTTCTCAAAAACACGAAACCCGCGAGCTGCCGCAGCTCGCACAACGCAAATATTAGTTTATTTTATAACTTTACAAGGACCTTTATGCACGTGGCCATTATTTGGAACAAACGCCTCGTTATTTATGACTTTCCAAACTGACTTTATTTTATTTTCTGCTGTTTTGATCTTGTTGCTAATGTTTGGCTTTGGCAACTTTGCATGTATTTCTAAAAAAAATTGAATACGTAACTTAACTTTTAACAAGTATGTTGCTAACAACATACTTGTTAAATGTTTCAGTGTTTATAAAAGGCTTAAGTCCATAAAGCTCAAATAGTCTTTCCCTACGTTTTCTGATACCTCTAGTTGCCCACTCTCATCACTAAATAAGAATTTAGGACAAATACTTTTTGTCTTCTTTTCAAAAGTTTTGTTGAATTCCGTGTGAACTATTGAAAAGAAACGATCATACAATTGATTTATATTAATATTGTCAAGGCTCATAGCACTTAACTTGTTCTGTAGCGAAATATTATACCTATTTAATTTGCTAGAAGTTGTAGGTCTAAATTTAATCTGAACTTTTTGCAATGTTACAGTTTGTTCGCTATGGTCAGATGGCAGACAATTTAATATGGCTTTATCTAAGTAATCACAATCGCAGAAAACATTATCTATACAAGTAGCAGAAGATGGACTGGACGATGACTCTAGTAGGTTCTATAAAAGTGTTGGTCAAGTCAAATGACTTAAAAAGATTTAATAACCGACTACTATTTGAACTTTCTTCTAAAATATTGATATTGAAATCACCACAAATAATTGTAGATTTATTACTACTGGCTGCAAGTTTTTCCTGAACATCTTCCATTATTGATTCAAATATGGAAAAGTTTTGATAGTTTGGGGGTCTGTACACACACACACAATTACATGCTTATCTAGCTCAACACAGGACAGTTCGACACAATGTTCAACCGAGAGACCTACAATGTCATTACGTTGTTTATATTTAAAACATTTTTTTATTAATATTAGGGAACCTCCACGAAGCATGGTTTTACGGTTAAAGCAGCTACCCACCATATAGTTCTCATAATTGATAAGCATTTGGTAATCCTTTAGCCAATGTTCAGTAAAACAATTAATGTCAAACTTACTATTTTCTAAAAACAATTCAATTTCTAATAATTTGGAAGAAATACCTTGGATATTTTGGTGGAATAATTTTAAGGTGTTCTGCTGAGGCCCTTTTTTACTAACTAATTGAGTGCAAGAAGATACCTTGCTGTTGGAAGGATAACAATATTGTTAATGGTACCTTCTGTTGTCTCACTTTCTAGTTTAAATTAACATTTTGAGTGAGGCCGGAGACTCCCGTGCCATCCTCAGACAACAAGACCCTATCACTAATAGACCCTAATTGAGAATTCTCCACGGTGACATATGGATCCTCCTCAGTACAAAGTTTGTAAACATTTATAGCACTACTGCTTTATTCATTTAAAGTCACCTGTACATTAGTATTAATAGTAATAGTCGCAGTGTTAATAATAGAACTAAACTTAGAAATACTATTTATGTCTGTGTGAATATTATAAGCCAATAGCCGAGCTATTTTGTGTCTACATCTAATAGGTAGATACTCCTTACCCCGTGTCGACTTAAGTTTACCAACAATAGTGTTGATATCCAGATAAATAAGTCTGTCACTATAGTGATCTACTAAAAAATGTACATGGTTATTTAATATGTGTATATAATTGTTTTGGTCGACACTTCGCGTGACCAGAGGGCTGGCTTTTTTTTTGGCCAAAGTATTAGCATTGCCATTCAACGTGGCAATGCTGCCAGTCTTATGGGTACGTTTCCGAGTGTCAGCGATGCGGAGGAGTACTTTGACGCCTATTGACGTCGTTGTATATATGTAGGTACTTACTTTTAGTTTTTATTTTTGTAATTATATATAGTTCTAGTATAGTGTAGTGGTAGTGGTGGTAGTGGTGTAGTGGTAGTGTGTGTGTGTGTGTAGTTCTATGTATATAATGTACATAATAATTTTCTTGATCCTTTGACTAATAAAACCAATAGATGTTACAAAATACAATACATTGTTTTTTCTATAACCCAAATTTTCAAAAAATGGAAAAGCACACAATATTATTTTATTACAATTTAACTTCAACTTCAATTTAACTCTGAAACACAGTCAGTGATGTCTTCCTTGTTAATCTTAGAACTTACTTTTAACAGTGACTGTCCATTTTGTTGTGTAAATAATAAATATGATGACAGTTTTTATTTTTTTGTCAATTTATTTTTTAGAGAAAATGTCCAGTGATTGTCGTCGGATGCACCATCCTACGACAATCGCTTTTTGCGCTTGGCTAAAATCGAAACTAACGCCACCAGTTTCGATTTTAGCCAAGCGCAAAAAAAAACCTTTTTCACCTATTGTTTTTTTTTTATTGTAGGTTTTACAAGCAATGTATTGAAGGATTAATGGCAATTTAATGAATGTTGTGACGTCTGTCTTTTGGAACTGCAAACTTTGTTTCACAAACTTGCTATAAAGAAAGGAAAAAGACTCTAAACGAAGCCGAAAGACACTTGTTCTCCCCGCCTTTGCGATGATTTTTTCGAAGTGAAAACTTCTTTAGGCGCTTTGAGCACTTTTTGCGTGAAGGAAAATCATTGAACGATCGTTACCTCACATCACGCTTCGTAGCACTCGTAGCCGATCCTCTACGGCGTAGCATCACTTGGCCTGCGCGGGGCATAACTCGTAGCTATGCTACGACTGGGGTGGGGCCTGAAGTGGTGAGGGTGGGTGGGGGTTAGTGGGGGAGGGGTGAGTTGTTTCAAAATGTATGGATTCACAAGTTACTTCTATCGGCAGCTCCCAAAGACTGCGCCGCATGTTTTTTTTCTAGACCATACCTGGTAACCTTCTAGTTACGGAGATATTAGGGGTGCGGTACATTGAGTTTTACCGTAAAACGTGATGTTATACCCCAAAAAAGAAGTCGTTTCCCAGCAATAATTTTTGCGTAAAGTTACTTAGAATAATGTAAAGAATGCTTGGTTGACGGTTACGTGATGAGTTTGTTTACACCCTGTATATGACATCTTATAATTTCCCAAAGAACAGTATACATAATCCATTTTGCATCTTATTCTAATTTAAAGAATGACTTAGTATACAGGGTGTCCGGTAACGAATGGATAACCTTGAAAAGGCCCATAGCAAAACCCGGCCATTCAGAAAAAAAAAAAAGAAAAAAAAACTATCTTATAAAAAAACTTTCATCCGCAGATGTAGGGCCTGCTAAGAACGGGGGGCCATATTACATTTTTTGCTTTAGTAATTTTTTCTCCTTGTCTACATTAAGGCCCTTCTAACCCTAAAATTAGCAACTCTATTTCTGGTGGTTCAAACTTCGTTTGAAATACTGTTAGAATAAAGTTCTAATCAGCTTGCACTACAAAGCCGTTGTTACGTCAGTCACTGCGGCCGAATAGTGCGAAATGAGTGGTGTTTTGCGATTTACAAAAAATCTATTGATTGGACTAAAAAAATAAAACACATAAGACCTGCTCTAGAGTTAGTTCAGTTAGTATGCAAAAGTTTCATGATCTAATTTCAAGTACTTTTTGAATACCAGCGGTTTATTCTTCGATTTGGAGGTAGCTTTGGATTTTTTTTCTATCGAGAAAAGTTTATGGAGTCGTGTTTTCGTCACACATAGGACTTAGCATTAATCCTCAACTTTACCATATATTTATTTCAAAATTAACTGCATTAATTTATATATGTATTTTAGGAGTAACGGAGGTTCATGCTAAGCCATTTGAGGGATATATAGGCCTTGATAGCAATAATTCACTATTTAAGGCAGATACAATTAAGATTTGTATTGTGTGATTATCAAATCTACTTGAAACCGACATTATTTTAAAATTATTGGTCACTCATGTATGCAAACAGGTTTTTTTACCCAAGATGATTAAACTTTGTTTAAAAATTAATTCATACTAATTTTCCAAAATAAATGAACTTATAATAAGTTCTACAATAAGACATTTCAAGGTTATCCATTAATTATCGGACACTCTGTATAAGTAGAATCTGAAGATACGCAAAAATGAATTAATGAGATAGTTCTATACTATCTAAACAAAACCGTCTAAGTATGTATGTCTATCATTCATAATGCAGATCGATATAAATAGGCCACTAACCATCAAAATGTAAAGGTTCGTTCGTCCTTAAAGTTTTTCATTGACCCAATTGGGGACGCTCTATTAACTGCTTTCGAAAATAGCGCTGGAAATATCCGTCTAAGTGGATTCATGAACACGTATGCCACACACCATCGACTGCCAAATTCAAGTGAATGGCGCAATTACGCAAGAACAACACGGGGGCCGGCGCAGATCTAACAAAGTGTTAGATACGGCGCTCGGCGTCCACCTAGCCAGTGCCAGTGGCCGGTGGCCAGGCCAGTGTTCGCAGCTAGTGCGTGATTGCGCTCGACACCCGTAATATCCGGCCGCTCGCTACTGCCCACCGATGGTATCAATTTCAATTTGTTGCGGCGCCATAACAGCCGCCTCTGCTCGATTCGTTGTATGAATCGATTTCGCTCCAGTTTCCTGTTGCGTTCGTATCGGACTTAATCTCGTATCGGTCGATTGAAATGCTCACCGGGCATCATTGCTGTTTATAGCGATATCTATTTAATATCGTGTTCGTTGAAATTCAATAAAACACAGATTTATCTTAGGCTATTTGTTGAAATAATCTGTTCTCAAATGGCAATAAACTGTTACGGTTTTATCTGCTGGTACCTATGGGTGTAATAGGCTCTCGGGAATGGTAGTTGTAAAATGAAATACAAAGCTCTGTGAAACGATTAAATAGTTGTCCCGGTCCGATTAGCCTATAAAAACTCAGAGTTATTTAATAAAGTGAGTAGGAGTACCTGTGCGTCGTATAAGAGGGTACCTATTTTAAGGTATTAGAGATTCCAATCCTTGCATTCCAGGAGAAATTCGTGTTCAAACGGCGTGAAAATTAATCGATCGATTAGCCATTCGCGCTCGGCTTCAAAAGCTAAAGTTGAACGTGACTCGTGGACCAGTCCCCTGCCGCCTTGCCGCACCGGCGCCCGCCGGTGGAAATTAATTCTGCCGTTAAAAAAAGAACGATCCGTTCTGAGTTTTCGGCAATCTATTGCATGGAGTTCCAACTAACTGCGCAGTTGTTGCAACACGCAAAACATTTAGTAACGGATGGATGGATGGTAGGAGTGCATCATGTGTAGGTATGTCGACATGAGAATATTAATACTTGGCTCAGAACGTGCGTAGCAAGAAGTACTGACGAAGAGTTTAATATTAAGAAGGTAATAATATGGTGGGCTTTTAATATGAACATATTGCAATGGAGAATCAAATAATAACTTTCCATGTTATTAAACGACGGGAGACTATCGACGACTGTATCTTGTTTCATTAAAATTATCTTAAACCTAGGTAATTTCGATTAAAATTCCCTAAAGGGTATCAGTTTCAGCAAAGTACACCCACATAAGCCTACCAAAACACGGGGTGGCACCTTGCAAACGATTCGAACCCGTGTAGAGGCGCAAACTTACCACATTATGCACATTGCTTAGCAATTAGTAATACAGAATATTCTTAGAGGAGCGCTTTAACCCATAAACTCGGCCTTCTCCTATGAATATCTAATAGCAGTTGTGGAACTACTGGAACTACTTTGGTAAGCTGTCACTGGTTCTATGTCCCAACTATAATTTATTTAGCGTCGAACATAGTTAATTATTGTTCTATTGCTATCTATGTATTGCCAACAATAGGGTCACCTTCTGTTGAATCAATGTGTAATAAATGCTTGGCAATATGACAGAAAGATTTATCATGAGCATCTCGCTTGGTCTTTCCTCATCTATGTTGGGGTCGGCTTCCAGTCTAAACGGGTGCAGCTGAATACTAGTATTTTACATGGAGTGACTGCGGATCTGACCTTCTAAACCTGGTACCTGGGTAATGCGATATCTCTTGTTAAGACGGGTTGTCAGACTTGCAGGCTTCTGACTATCTTGGGACCAACAAGGCACAGAAGGAACTCAGTATGTAAAAGCTATTTACCCATCCAAGGATTAGCCACGGTAAGAGTTGCTTAACCTTGAAGATCGACGACGCGTGGCTGTTATTATTTAGACACGAGCCCCTCTAATGGAAATATTTTACAATAGAGAAGTAAAATATTGTTTATTTGAACAAGAAAATAAATAACATTCGTAACATTCGTTGTTCACTATTTGCAGTATTGTATTGGCGTTGAGCGACATGATTAATTTCTGGACCCTTCTTTATTTTATTATTTATTGTGTAAGTATTGAAGTTCAATTTTAGGGTTGTAATATTACCAAAAGTAATAAATGAAGTACAATTAAAATTAAAACATTTTGGGCGAAACAATTTAAACCGAATGACTTTTTTATCACTTTCCAAAAAAATGGCTATATAAGGTGAACGGAGTAGAAGCTTTGGCATACCTAGTTTTTTTTTTCTGTTTCCACAGGTAAGAAAAAATTGATCCATCATCAAAAATGCTACAAATTTCAAGTAAACTTTTCATATTAGAACAAAGAACGAGAATTAAAAAAAAAAAAACAATTTGAAATGATTTGAATTTCGATTTTTTTTTTCGAAAAAAAAAAAACAAAGTTCTATTCTATTCTAAAAAAAAACTAAGTACCTATGCCATTTGCTTCTACTCCGTTCACCTATTATACCCATTTTTTCTGGAAAGTGATAACAAAGTCATCCTTTATGTTGTTCCTGTATGTAACATAACGTAACATCACGCCTGTAATCCGCGAATGGTTAGTCAGAGGTGTACCTAATAATGCACCCACATTTCGCCAGTTATGTTTAAATTCCATGTAATAAGGGGTAAGCCTATTGCCATCAACCGGGCTTGTGTCCGTTCAGGCTCCCTGACTGCTACTGAGAAATTCCTGATGGAAAAACCTAACAATAATTTGCCCGACCCGGGAATCGAACACAGGACCTCTTGCTCAGCAGTCGCGATTGCGACCCCTAGACCAACGCGGCAGTAGTATATAATGTTAAAAAAAAAGTACAGTAAAAGTAAAAAGTTAAGTTAGTTTTTATTTTGGAACATACAAAGGTAAAAGCTACAAAAAAAATTTAAACTGTATCGCAGCTATCAACAACTTTAATATAGTAACTTTTAATTTCTTAACTTTTACTATCCGTAATCAAAAACCAAGCTAAGTATTATAATTTCATTGTCTTACTCAATACTAAAGGAATCCAGTGGCCACATGATAGTGTATCACTATCACTACATAAATTATAAAACAAAGTGCCCCGAAGCGTCTGTCTGTCTGTCCCTATGTATGCTTAGATCTTTAAAACTACGCAACGGATTTTGATGGATGCGGGTTTTTTTAATAGACAGAGTGATTCAAGAGGAAGGTTTTAGTATAAAGGGTGTAAAACACCTCTTAACGAAGCCTCAAGGCACTTGTTCTTCTCGTCATTGCGATCATTTTTTTGTTCTACACCATACCTGGGATTATTCATCCCCAAAAAAAAGTCGTTTCCCAGCAATTAGTTTTGCGTAAAGTTACTTAGTTTGATGTACAGAATGCTTGGTTGACGGCTTCGTGATGAGGTCTTTTACACCCTGTATAATTTGCGGGCGGGCGAAGCCGCGGGAATCAGCTACTCAATAATAAAATACTCAATAAGTATTATTTAAACGTGAACTTCTCATGAATATTTACACGCGTGCTAGATACTTCTACTACAATTATAATTTTCAAAAAACAAGATCCAAGAAACAAAGTTTTAATAAGAAATTAAGACGCACGACGTCAAATATTTTAATTTAATTATTAATATGAGCATTGTCTTACTGCGTGGCGGCTTGAATTTCTTCCCGTCTGTTTCACGAGACACGGTAATGATTTTTAATTGTTTTCCTTGGGATCCTTTGTTTGTTATCATATTTAGGTAATCTAAGAGTTATTTGAACTGGAAAACAACAACACATTTATTTCTCAGAACTATCTAGACCTAGTGTGATTCAACGAAATGAGGATTAGAAGGTGCGCACAACAAAAACAAACCAGAGGTCAGAGCATTTCGACGTTAGGAGAAAAACTTGGTAAAATAAAAACAGTACTCATAATGAAGAAAATACTAAATTAATATTTAATGCAAAAAATAGGCATGTCTGAGAGCATGGTAGGGCAAGTCAAAGGCAAACTTTGACACCAGGTTAGGCACTAACCACACGAGAAAGAAAGATTACTTCAAACTTACAAATAATTAAGTTATACTGTAAACGCACTAAGTAAAACTTTTGTCAACAAACACCATTCAGAATTCTCTTTAGATGATAATTTTATAATTATTTCTGACACGTTCAACTATCAACTAAGACTAGAGTTGTTTTGCGAATTGGGTGCAGAAATTAATAAGTTTTTGGTTAAGAAGTTTTATTTTATTTTAATAAGAATGAACATGTCAATGTCAGTAAATTGAATATAAAGTGTGAAGTAATTAACATTACTTTTTTACCGTCTTTAACATCGTGTGTTGTTTATTTTTCAGAATGAACTGAAGCATGTAAAAGCCGCCTATAGAAGCTTTTTTAAATAATAATGCCTAATGATATTCACGCAATCTACTTAATTTGCATGGGGATTTTTAACGAAAGGAAACATAAAGTGAACCCGCACTGGGCCCGCGTGGTGGTTTATAGCCATTCCCTCTCATAGAGAGGAGGCCTGAGTCCCAGCAGTGGGAACATTAATAGGCTGATGATGAACCACGGGAAGCGGCTGACTTAATACTGAATGTACTCATTGACGATTATCATCTATTACATGAGCATTCCTTGGAATTTTCATCATCATCATTAGTGCCTAGCCTTTTCCCAACTATGTTGGGGTCGGCTTGCAGTCGAAGCGGATGCAACTGGTATTTTACATGGAGCAACTGCCTATATTAGATCTGACCTCTACAACCCAATTAGAACTGCGAATACGACACCCCTTAGTAATAATGTTTGTCAGACTTCCTGTAACGACTTTCTTATATCTAGAAATGACAGCCAAACGCAACAATTTTAGCCAACGTCCTAACCTGCTTTCCGAGGCTCGAAGGAAACTCGGTATATAATGGGTGGTCACCCATCCACAGACCAACCTGGGCAAGCGCGGTTTAACCCGAAGATTGATCCGAGTGGATGTTATTATTTACCCACGAGTTCCTAATTTCTTGCAATTTTCATGTTTTTGAAAAAAAAAGCTAACAGTACCGTAATATCCTCTTACTTCTTATCTCTTCTTATCCTAGAGCATCAGTTCAATGAGATATCTACAGTTAAGTACTACAGTTACCCAATAACCCTACTGTATTAGGTCTCAATTATGTGGTATGGCAACCTATTTCCGTTTATCGGCAACCATTCTGAAGCCAATAACTGAAAATTGTAAACCAATATCAGTACAAGGATATGTGAAACATTATTAGATCTTGTATGTATGTATACTTGGGGTTTCGTGGTTAAGTAACCATCGTCGTGCTGATTGGTCTATTTGCGAGGAGTGATGTTATATGTTAGACGCCTGAAATTCTGCTAATTGGATCTTAGGATGCCGATGTCTCTTACACTTCTTATCTACTATATCCGCATGGACACACTAAATAAAACAAGACAGTTTAAACTGAAAAACTGCCGTTTTTTTAATAGACTAAAATCAGAAATCAAAAAATAAAAATCTTTGTACCAGTGCATTAAAAACTTAGAATGAATGAATTAACCAGCAAGTTTGCAAGTGTCATCAAAATTTTGAACTTTTTCCATTTATCAGACAAAATGTTGCCATTGATTTTATCAATATCTAGAAAACTGTCCTCGAACCGAACTCTGCCTTTCATTAATTAAAAGTTAATCGACGACTCTCAAAGTTGGTCGGAAACTTTTTGCGCCACACGTCCTTTTACACCCAAGTTTATACCTACCTACATGGCAGGAATAAAATTTGCTTCATGAAAAGCGACGAACAGCAATATGTTACAGGTATAAGTGAGCAAGTTTGGACGCTGAACTTAAAAGATTTGCGAAAAATATATCCTTGAAAACATTTCTGTTACCTTTATTTTTAAGTTAAATATTCCTGTCGTTATTGTTTGCAATTAAAATAGAAATGGCAGGTGGGGTAACAAGGAGTTTGACGTCATTCCAACACCCCATCATGAACTGTGTAAGGGGGGTTTCAGCACCATAAAGGGCTGACGACAACAAACTGCTCTTTGATGTCAAAAAGCTTTTGTAAGAAAAAATCGGAGTACAGTTAAAATAAGGTGTTCAGCTGTATTATAGAAGTTATTTGTTGTGTTTCTTAACACAATAACTGTACTTAAATTGTCGGAGTGGATAAACGGCAATATTTTTAGACAGGGTTCTGATTTTTTTTTTAAGATTTTCGTCATTCCATGAATATTTAAGCTACTTCCTTAATTCCGATGGTTTCACCGCAATTTGAAAATCCGACTGTGAGTGTGCGCCCAGAGTGCCACTAAAATTAATGTTCTGCCAGAGAGAAAAACGAGCGGAACGGAATGGAACCCGGTATTCATCCACCCGGCAATATAACTGTATATGTCTTTCGATTTAGTTAAATCGAGGTTAAATTTTAGGGACACATCCCTTTATTTAGGCTGTTTTGTTATTTTGGGTTCATTTGGAAAAAAATCAAAGGCCTTTGACGGTTTTTAATTTATATCGGTTTCCGGGTTGTTACTGAAAAAATCCAGATGGAAAAATCGTACCCAGGACCTCATGGTCGACAGTACCGCTTGTGACCACTAGACCAATGAGGCAGTATATGTATATGTTTTCAATAAGGAGGTATCTATGTATAGATAGACTACCAATAAATGTAAGGTACTTACTACAATACGTTTCATCCGAACAGATGTAGGTACATATTTGGATAGTTTCGTTGAAAGTAATTTGAGTACTTTCAACCAGTATTTTATTTAAACACCAAACATTTGTTGACACTTAAGTGGTATTTGTAACAGCTCGCGCAATGCAGGTGCAACTACACAACTCCACGTTTCGAAATCATAATTTGTACAACATCTGAAAGCTGGAATACTTAAAACTTTTTAATATCTTCGGAATTAAAACTGTTTGCTTTATGTTTTCGCTATTTAAGAGCGAACACTTTATTATCTAGCCAGATGTGAATTCGGAAATGAAACTTTGATAAGCTTGATAAATTAATAATTTGAATTCCAGCGAATGTTAAATAGCCATAAATAAGCCATTTGATACGGAAAATAAAAGTTAGGAATGTATTGATTTACAATTGTGGCCATAAAACCTGTAGTTTGTTCCCAGTAAGCAAAAACAATCGCATGGCGGATTTGATTGGTAAGCGGTATAGTTCCTGGTCGAGCTGGCATTTTAACCGCGAGAGCGGACTTGTTTGTCTCAAAAAAAAGGAGAAAATCATCTATTTTTATACCGATTGTATTGGTGGAATGGAAATAAAATCTAAAATATCGTCGAGCGCAAATCGAGTGACACTACATGTAGTGCCGACGGGTTTTATATACGGACGGCAATGATCCAGTGATCGAATTAATCGGGTTAGCGAGGACTGAGTGCAGTTGTCAGTTCACACATCGAAGTATTTCTAGACGCGTCCATTTACCAAACCATGGTAAGGCTTTACTAACATTAGAATTGAATGCCGGAGAGAAAGGTTTATTTTAGTGTTGACGTTATCTCAAAGCCACAGAGCATTTAATCACATTTTGTCAAACTGAATTGAGTTTACCCAAATTTTTTTCCGTCGGTTACAAGACAACGCAATCATTGCTTTGATTTCAAATGAGGCCTATTATTGAACTGTAATTTATATCTCCAATCAACAATGTTGATAGGTAGATTATAATCATAACACGTAAATGGAAACTCTTTAGTTTGTTAACAAAAACAACAGTCTTTAAAAAAATAATAGTATGGTAAACCAAGTGAAACTGTAAAGTAGGAACCGCAATGCGGCGGTCATTACCACCTATTACAACAAGGTCAATGTGGACTAAATAGGATTATTAAAATTTATGTAGATACTTACAGTTATTCGTCAGTAAGAAACCAGTAGATACGCCCAACAGGACTAGAAAAAATAATAGTAGTAAGACTATGAGCGCGGGGCGGCAGTAGTGTATCCAGCAGTAGTCCTCGGAGTTGGCGGCGGGCGCACTGGCCGACCAGCGGCAGCAGCGGCCGCAGCCCCCCGGCGCCGGCGACGCCGCGCGCACCACCGCGCTGTTGCCCTGCTGGTTCACTATCACGCCCTGCACCGGAGCATCGCTCCCTTGTCCGTACACTGCACTCTTCTCCGACAACCGCGCGAACCCTGAACTATCGTCATCCCGCGGGTTCCCGTACACCCCGTACGACGCCACCATGTCGACACCCGACAGCGAGCGCGTGGTCTCGTTCCCCGCACTGTCCTGCACGATGTTGTTATCGGTGCTGGGCCAGCACTCGCAGGAGCACCGGTCCTCTTTCCGTCTCTGTCGCGGTTGCCCCGCGTCGGATCGTCTGATCGGTACTTCACTTTTCTTCTCCTCCTCTTTCTTAACTTTGGCATCTTGAGGTATGGCGTCGACACTGATTTCATAACTATTGGGTTGTAAATTCTTATGGTTTTCTATATACCAGTGTCTCTCTTCTGCTCTGAGAGTGGTATCGTTGTTACCCTCATAAACATCTGCATAATTGGAGAGGGGGTGGGAGGAGGGACTATAGAGTGGACCGGCTGTGAGCTGTCCGTAGCCGCGCTCGTACTGCGGTGGCCGGTTATTACTCGCGTAATAGGTGGTAGATGCAGGCACGGTATAATCGTAGCCCGGCCTGTTCATCTTCAACGCTTAATCGCCTCATTTGAGCTTATGTTTCACTGAAGAAATCATCATTAAAGACGCTGTAAATTAATTAGTCAACCATTAGGAGATGGCTACGACGCTGATGCTATTTTAGTTACGGACTGATATTATCTGCGGAAAGAGCTAATGATATTATAAAAGGTTAATCAGAGTGTGCCCGACGACAATGTCCCTTAACCAAAACGAACAGCGAGTAGAATAAGTTAGTGAAGTAACTTGGTTGATTTTATTATGCGTAACATCGGAGGGCAGAAAGTTATGTAGTAGAATACATGTCTGTTTATCTCAATTACTCGTCTTGTTCGAAGGAGGTATTTATCTTTTGTGTTAGGACAAGCGGCCGCGCGCCGCCCTCACGCCCGCCGCCGCTACAGCTACACTGGAGGGCAGATAAAGAAGTAGCGACGTGAGTAAACAAACTCCCCTAACTTAAATTAACCGTATTTATTTCTCTGATTTTGACACGTGTGAGTTGTATAACTTGATTACGTTCCAAACTACCTTTACGAACGTAACAAGCAAGTATCACAACAGGAGCCCTGATTTAATTTATTGGCACTCTTTGTTACACAAATACCTACATAGAGATAGATTAGTTCCAAACATACTTAATGCCGAATAAGTTCGTCGACCTTTCGAGGGAGTCAATAATAAACTTTTCTGTGAATCCCTGCGATAACTAGGATAATCCGTTGGAATTAATTAAATTAAAAACAAACAAAAGTCATTACATAAAAGTTGAGGGACAGCAAGTTACGACTCGTGACTGCCGACCCGGTTTAAATTAGGAAGCTACTAATTGTAAATGCTTACGATACCTACTGTACCCTTATTCATTATTGAACATCTGCTCTGGTCACAAAAATCCTCATTTGTATAAAATATTCTATACCTACTTACGGGGTTACGAGGAACTCGCGGTTAAATACAACAGCCGCTCAGGTCGCTCAGCCGCGCTTGCCTATATGATCTGTGGATGGGTGACCACCCATTACATACCGAGATTCCTCCATGCCTCAGAGAGCACGTTAAGTCGTTGGTCCCGGCGGTCATTTATAGAACTTTGACAGTCGTTACAGATAGTCATTGGCCCGAAAGTCTGACGACCAGTCTTACCAAGGGGAAATGTAATTACCCAGTACTAACTGGGTTGTGGAGGTCAAATAGGCAGTCGCTCCATGTAAAAAAACGGGTATTCAAGTTTTAGTTTAGTTTTTTTTTTTTTTGTATTAAGACTGGAAGCTGACATCAACATAATTGGGAAAAGGCGAGGCAATTGATGACCTACTTACGGGGCTGACCAGAAAATGTTTTGAAGCGTGTAGAAAGTGACCGTGTATATGGGGCACATTTTAACAGGTAGGTAAAATCGACTCAAATTACTGATAACAGGGTTTTCCTTTAGTGACAGTTACATAGTTGAAATGTTATTTTTATTATTTGGAAATTGTATCATAGTGTATAATTAATATCCATTAACAACATCTAACCATAAACCGGTGATAAAATTGGTGGCATTCAACCGATTATTTAATGTTTGTGTTTTAGTGTCTGATTAAAAAACTAATAATAGATAAAATAAATGGTTTTTACTTAAAATAAATTAAAACAATTGCGTGCATTATGTGTTGCGTGTATATTTTTCTTCGACGAGAAATATGTAATTACAATAATATTATAGTGCGATGTTTAAGTTATAGAGCAGTTCACTATCACTTATGAAGCTCATATCAAATAAGTAACTTCGTTCGGAATAGACGGAATTTTCTGAAACAGTTTGCCGTAATGATCGATAACTTTGTTAGGTAGGTCCTGTACTAATATAATTGATTGCTCTTTACGTTTTGTAGGGAGTATGTCAATATGTGAATAGTTGTAATATTTGAGTTTCAACGTTATTGAAAATCAACCTACCAAACTGAATTTTTGAAATATATTCTTAATCTTGTCCATTTATGGACTGTGTGAGGGATGATCTGGCACGAAATTAATTGGGATAAGAGCAGGAAGAATCATGATAGTGATGATTCTTAATCTTGTCTGACAACATTTTAAAATCTGAATCATCATCTGCCAAGCGGATGCTGTTGAATACTTGTCGTTTATAAGGAGTAGCTGCCTATCTGGTCTCAACAACCCAGGTGATGGGTGCTGGGTACCAAGATATCCTTTGGTAAAACTGATTGTCAGACATTCTGGTTTCTGACCGAACGATTGTTAAAGATCTACGAATGAGAGCCGGAACCAACGTGCTATTCTAAGCACTCCCCTGAGTGCTTAGAATCCTCTGTCAGTATGCAATAGATGACTGTCGCAACCCCGTGCAGGGCACGCCACAATAGTGGCGATAAGTCCCCTCTTTGAGGAGTGGCTTGCGCGAGAGACGCCACGGCATCCTCACCTTCCGCCTGACGCAGGTCCTCACTGAACACGGCTGTTTCAGGAAGTTCCTGCACCGAATCAAGCGGGAGGAAACGCCCATTGCGTGGATCAACCGGAGGACAAGGTGGAGCACCGCCGTGGCCACGTGGTGGCCCCCGGCCACCGTCGACGGCGCGTTCGTGTTCCACGTGCGCCTCAAAGAGAGTCAGCAAACGGAAGGGGTCCGCAAGGGCCGATGCCTGCCGGGGCTGCGGGACTGTTCGAAAGAGATACCGTGGCCCCGAAACACAAAGGGCGATGAAGGAACATGGATGGGTTTTAGTCAGTAAAAGTCTGACACTCCCTCCTGCTCCGCCCAGAGCGGGAGGAGTCATTTGATGATATCCCATCCGAAAAAAAAACCAAAATATTCAGTAGATTGACACCCATCCTCGAATCGAGTTTGGCAAGAGTCTATTTACCTTGATGATGCCATGCCCATACGACTTTTATTACTTACGGACTTCAAAATAGGGTCGCCTCCTAACAGGCGATATGTTGGTGTAATATTAAATAGGTACGCCTCTGCCTGACCATGACTTCAGAACTTTCTAAGCAAAAAACTGAAATAAATAAAAACTAAACTATCTGAGTGAGATTCAGCTCGATGAAAGGTTAGGCCATAACTTCTCCTCCATTCATAAAGGTACCTTTAGCTTGTCATCGATAGGACGTAAAATATAGGCGTAAAGAAAAAATAAGCAAAGAGCCCACCTTTTTTCCTGCCTTTGGCAGTGTACGCTTTACGCACACTTTATATTAAGTGGCCGTCACTTGATAACGAGTTTCAGAATTTTTTAATTAATTTATCGAGTTTTTTTGTTCGTGTTTGTAAATAGGTCATGTATGGACACCTAACAAGCATTTCAAATTTTAAGAAAGTCGTGGGTACTAATATCTATTATATTTAATCGGTAATAAATTAGAAACGTGACAAGAGACCTCATCAAGTTCTATTATGATTTGTCACTGCTTTATCTATACATCTGTACTAATATTATTAAGAGGTAATATTTGTGAGGTTGTAGGGGGTAATCTCTGGATCTACTGAACCAATTTTGAAAATTCTTTTACTAATAGAAAACCATATTTGTGAGTGTCATAGGCTATAGCCAAACGACGACAAATAACGCGGCTTTCTCGAAACTTAACGTGGCTTTGTTTAAACGTTCTCGTGGGATAATTTCCGAACAAAACGTGAGCGAAGCCGCGGGCAAAAGCTAGTGATTAATAAAGGAAGGTCTGTCTTATATGTATGTACCTAAGATCGTCTTTTAAAGATATGGAGAAACGCACATTATTTTCTTTTACACTTAAGTTCGTGTTCACAGAGTTACATTAGCAAAGGTAAAAAAAACTCCAAAATATCTAAGAGTAACAAATACTAGTAAATAAATAATGGTAGTCGTTTTCCGTCGGACATAATTTCTAAAAACTTTACGCTACTTGGAACACAAAAAAGATGTTAGAATTTTTATACGACTTTCAATCTTATGACACAGCCTTAAGGCGGATACTTTCCATCGACATTACTGCCTTATGTGTTTCTGAAACTGCAAAATCTTTGGTACTAAAGTTCTTATTGTTGTAACTCAGTTTGATTGGTTATTGATATATTTGATACAATGTATACCTGACATACTTTCAATAGATGTTACGGTCTTTCCTATTTGGTTTAACTGGTAATTATAGGTTGATAGCATGTGGGTAAACTATAATTATCTTTGAGCTTAGTAGACCTATTATTACCCGTTTAATGGTGCAATTACAGAAATGCCAGAATTTATCAATGTCTCAATACTGTTATAGGAATAATTCGTTTTTATTATTATTAGACAAAACCTTTATGAATGCCTAAATAAAAGCCTTTTGTTGAATATTCAAAGCTGGACTCGGCACTAAGAGTTGAATTTGTAACAGTGCAATAATATTTAGATGTCGCTTAGTGTTTGTGAAAACGTGCATAAGTCGGCCTTTCAGCAGATCAGAATTGAAAAATGTTTAAACATAACTAAGATTAAGCGGTTTTGACTTGTTCAGATAAATGCCTCAGTACTGGATTTATTTGACCACAAGTGGCTCATAATATTTCATGACCTTGAATTTCAAATCTTTAAAGAGCACTATCTTTCATTGAATCGAAATGTATGCTCAATACAGAAACCGCTCAATGTCTACTCTATTGAAACAAACGTGGTCAATAAAGATTAAACTTAAAAAAAATAAGCATTTATTAAAATTGAAGAAAATTGGGTTTATTTATTAAAATAAAACGCGTACATAACGTACGTAATCGTTGAAGAGTTCTCTCGTAAGGAGACGAACCTGGCTCTGCAGCCAGGTTCGTCTCCTTTTCGACAAACAAGACCTAATCCTGCGATTAGGTCATGTCTGTCATAAAAAAATATTGTCAGAACCAGAGGTATGCGCAAAGTTTCAGCTCGGTTGGAGGGGACCGGTTTGAAATTCAGAATAAGATTTGAACAATACATACGAACTAACTAACAAGGCAAGTTATATAAGAGCTTATAATAATTGATTTAACAAACGATACAAGTGTGAGAACAAGCACGTCTATCGTAAAAATGCTTGTTCTATTTGTTACGGCGAGTGTGTGAAATAATGTAAACGTCAGAGCGCCGCCGTCAACGTTGTTGAACGGTGGCGGTTTAGTTTCAGGGATGCGTCACACCCGGAGTCAAGAGCGGTGAGGCCTGAGACAACGACACGCACGTGGGACCCCGACGAACAAAAATAGACGCCCACTCAGCCTTTATAAAAATTATAATTGCTCAGTCAGTAAGTACGGGACTGTTTTCATTCATAACACCTGAATAGGTTCTACTTAAAGAAAATTCCACTATTTTTAGCAAACATGACTGAAATAGAGCTATTTTCTGGAAACAAATTATCATGAAACTTCGTTTAAATAAAACGGCTATGTTGATAAAAGGAACACAAAAATGGCTCGTTCTTATTTTAGCAAAAATACGAAGTGAGTTATTACTCGGGAGGCCATATATTTAAGCCACGAATTCGCCAAATATTTAGTACTTGCTCAAATTAAAACATGGGGAAACACGGATCAGCTGTTCCGTCCCTCTTTTGTTTTATTTTTATTTCATTTGAAATGCGCAAAGAAGCAGCAAATTACGGCAGCCGGAAACATAAAGTCCCGGAGAGAGTTTAGGTTTACTACGTTACTCGTGTTTAAGTATTTTAAAAGGCACGGGTTAACATTAATCATGGCGAGGAGAAATCATGTGTAGTACAGTGAGGTTCAGCCACGTAACGGCCGGCCCGGCCACTGCTTACCCGAGCAATATTGAGCCATCAGTGAGAGTATATGGTTTACCTACCCACTCCCGAAACTAATTGTTTCTGCGTATTAATAAATGTTAGCTTTGCCTATATGTGCGTATAATCAAATCGCGCTAAAACGTTTTGGGGTCTTCGGTTACGAGTGACGTCATAGGAAACAAGGTAAGCAATAACAATTACATTCGGCTATCAACGCCAGACGTATAATATGTTGTTCCACGATTTATGGTATTGAAAATTACAAGGGTGATAATAGATTGGGTTTAAATGCTTCAACCAAGACAGATGATAGTAAAGTTGGAACCGTTTTCGGGTGTGTAATTTGTATTGGAAAGACAATAACACGTAACGAACACGTGTACACAATAGCAATTGCCGCTGGAAAATGTATTTTAGCGGTATTAAAATAAGATTTATTTCACTCATAAAGAAAGGATGGAGATTTATAAACTTCTTTTTGATTGATAGGTACATTTCTGCTCTGTCGTTAGTTCAGTATCTATCCCTCTTAAAATGTCATAAAATAGACGAACCGTTTAAGGTTGACGACGCATGACGTAGTAAAGTTATCTTCAAGCAAGAATACTTAATACTACTCACTATTTTTTCTCTTTATAATTATGGAGAGAGTAACTTTAATTTCTAGTTCTGTGCCATTTAATTACAAGGGCTTTTAATGTTAAAGAATAAAAATATAATGGAATTTAAAATTATAATACTTAAGCTTGCTACGTCGTAGCCGAGTGCTACGCCGTAGTAGATCTACAATGTATGTAGATGTTTTTTTTGTGTGTTTGTCTTTGAAAAGCGTAAAAAAGGTAAACATCTTAGGTTTATTTACATTACAGGTATCATGTGTTTCAATCATGCAAGTTGGAATAGAGAAAATAAGGAAAATGATTCTGATACGCGTGGGCTCACAACTAGCAATCGAATGCTGCTGCTCCACGCAGACCGTTTTATTCAATCGAATTCTGTGTAACCTTTCCCTTTTGATATGATCACGCAGCAATTGAATGAAACCTCCCAAAGTTATAACTTACGTAGAACATTTATACTGCCAATCACGAAGCGACGCAAGGTATTTTATTGGTTACTTGCAGCGATAAAATGCGCTTGAGTGCATTTCGACGTTCAACTAACGTCTGGTGCGATACCGTCTTAGACCTAATGAATCCGAGTTCAGGATGAACCTAGTCCATATCTTAATCTATGTTTTACAATTCCCTTGAAACAGTTCTTTGAAATCTTAGTAAAAATTTAAAAGTGTTATTTTTATAGTGCAGTTACTTGTCAACTCATAAACTTTTACGGTTGCTGTTGCAGTTTTCCGTTACTTGGAACGGAACCCGGTCCCGGTGGTAATTACGGCATAACTTAAGCCTCGTGTAATTGCTAAGATAAAAACATAATTGAACATAAGTATGGTGTAGAAGGAACATCGGCTACGACCGACAATAATAATCAAACTGTCTTTTGAATTTTAAGGCTTTTAGGACAAACAGCTGATTTTCTATCTTATTTTATTTTTATTGAACCAACCCATTACACTCACGGGTGTCGTATAAGGCGACTAATGTCTGAGGCAGAACACCTTGCGCCTCCGTAGACCAGAGAATGGGCAGCAGCGTTTTCTGTTAGTCTTTCATCACTGCGATCTCCAATCCGCCTGCCAAGCGTGGAGATATCGGCGAATTCCTTCCATCATGGGAGAGGCTTATGTCCAGCAGTGGACGTTATGGGCTGTTGTAGTAGTAGTAGTAGTAGCTGATTTTCTGAAGTAGCCAATTTTTTTTGGTTTCATTTTCTTATTCTACATGGCATCTAAGACGTTTATTAATTATATGCTAAGAGGTCCCTTTTTACCCTGTTTTAAGATAAATCTTCACCCGTTTAGTCACAATTAAAAGGCAATTTTTCTGAAACGCTCAGGGCAACATTTTCTTCTTACTTGCAAAGAGGAAACTGGTAAATATACGTAGGTACTCAGACTTTAAAACTAGTTTCTACTATAAATGCGGGTAAGCAAGATGGAGAAAGTAAAGTTTTTCCCCACATATATTCAAGTTTACTGTTTTCCGCGGTAAGCGAAAAAGTAATTTGAACTACATTTAACGAACTTTCATGGTCTACATAGATAAACATTTTTCCGCTTACCTAGTTAACCCAGGGAAGTAAAGTCGCGTGCAAGACTGTGTCTACCTCATTTAAATATTTTTAAGTCATTTGTATAAGTATGTAGGAGCACAGCAAAATAATGACGATGTCAAAGGTCGACGAACGAAACTTACAATTTAAATAATTAATGGTTGCCTTTCGGAACCATGAATTTAATTTATATTTCTACTTGGACTAGTAATTTATGTTTGAAGGAATACTAGCTTAACTTTATTTAAATGATATAGGTGTTGTTATTTTTTATTAGGGTCTAATACAGCTCTAGAGATCGTTTAACTTGATTAAACTAGTGTCTCACATTGGTCATAGTTGAACATCATAACGGACTTCTTACTCAGTTTCCAAAACCAAAATAGCATCATAGTACTGGCATCATGTAAACGGTGCGTCACAAACTAGTTCATTCTAATCATCAAAAGTGTGTGACAGACCGCGTAGGGCGACGAACCGGTGCACCCATACAAACGGAACTCGCCTTCAGCACTTGTTACATGAAACGAAAACACATCCAAACGGTACACTGAACACATTCGTAGGCCTCTCTGTTCCCGGGAGGGTGGACGTCCCCATCATCGCACGCGTACAGTTCGCGGCATAAACTGTGAGGTATCGGGGTTCGCGATCGCGAGTGTTGTGCGCGTCGCGACGGCGGCGACGTAAGGTCGGCAGTGCGGCGCGGCACGGACTGGCACATCCACCGGAGGACCCCGCCCGCCCTCCGTCGCGCCCGCCTCTGTCACCGCCACTCTTCCCCCAAATCCAGACGAGTTTTCATTAATGTTGTTATCGGTGTAAAAGTTCCACCTAGTCAAACTAAGAAGGCACAGCTTTAATTAACTGTCCGTAAAACAACACTAAACAAACGAGCCGATCCGACAGCTTTCAACTGTAGTTATCAATACTCCAACTTCGTGAATGGAGCGATGTTGATTGACTTTGTTGTACAAATGCCCAGAGTACAAAGCCACCTTCACACAAGTATTTATATAGATACCTACGATCTAAACCTCTTGTTTAATACTAACAAAACTTTATGAAAACTATGTTTCCTGATTGTTAGCTACTTCACTACATCGATTAGCCTATTTTATGTAAAAAGTACCTGATTGTACCACCCATATGTTTCCAGACAATCGACTACATTCAGGTAGGCACAGCTATTTGTTGACCTTCACTCTACTGAACTCCACATAAAGGTTATAAAGGGTAAGCCTCATTAATTAGTATGACGCACCTTCGACATTATTATATTTTTGAAAGCAATATCAAGCTGAAATCACGAATGTCAACGTCAAGGCTCACAATTCACGTCGTGGCTGATTAATAGTGTAGATTACATTTTCATACAAACGCCAATTCTAAGTAAAGATGTTTATCGCTATGTCGTAGTGAATAAGGTTTGAGTCGGCAGGCGGCTTCCATCGATTGAATACGAGCACAAATTGTAAGAATTATTGATATCGCGCCGGTGGCGGCTCATACAAAAAGTTTATAAAAGGAAGTGGAGCGAACAAACTGGCGGGGAACAAACTTTTATGCGGGGACGCGACGCGAACGCGAACGTTACTTATCTGCCGCCGCCGAGCTGACAGCTGCAGATGAAAAATTGAAATTGTGTGAGATAAAACTACCTAACTGCCGCTGCAATGGCGGCCGAACAATGTGACGACAACAACGACTCAACGTATTTTTTAAATCTCATATTTCTAAAGTGTTTTATTTATATTACAAGCATTTGCAAGTTTAATAACCAAGAAGATAAATATGAATGACTCGCACATTTGCAATGTTTACAATACTGAGCTAAGCATTTTTTTTGAGTTTTATACAAATAAATTTATGCTGAGCGCATTATTCATTTTAAAGCATCAAAACTAGGCAAAACACCAGAACTTGAGTCCACTAAATCACAATAAGTGCCCAACAGTCTGTTCCAGTAACAGGATTTTCTCTCATTTCGCTATAAAGCTTAATCTGAGCTCGAGCCGCTCTGCTTCGAAGTGCGCTCGATTGTACATCATAATCGTTTTAAGAGGTGAGAAATAATCCAACCAGAATGCAAATAAGATCGCTTCATGTATCAATTCAGTGTCGGGATGAAAGTTGAATGGTTGACAGTGACGCGAGCCTAACACGCAATAATAACGTGCCTCCCGAACGTCAGCCGGGGACCCTTCTCTATTTATGGACGAACTACGGCGTCGAGGGCGCCACGTGAAAAGTCTCGCGTAAATCAAAGTCATAAATTCTCCTATCGTGAATGAACATTTCTCTTCGCGGACGTCTACACCGGCTGAATGGATAACGTCGACCCACCCTAGCAGGATCACCTCTACCGAGTCATTTGCTTTTGTTCGTGGGGCAATTAATAACGAGCAGAAGGGCGTTTTCGAACCGCAGGCGCCATTCGCATATCAGTAATGATCTAGCGGCGCGCTACGGCCAACCTCCGGTTCCGCTCAACTATCGATCATATTCACTTAATGAACGGCACATGTGAAATGGCTCGAAGCAAGCCATTGCCAGCGGGCTCAGCCCCTAACCTGAAAATTCAGTTTATTAATTCCTCTAGCGCCTAGCATACCATTTATTTTGCAGAATAACACGTATACGTATAGCTCCCGCTTTCTTTCGTTTAGAAACAAGCAGGGTTTGGTGTACAGGTAGGTATACTAGGTGGGTAGCTTCACGTGAACGAGCACTACTTGAAGCCGCATAACTGGGCCATCAACCGCAGTCAGAGTACCTAAAGAATGTGACTTAAAGCAGACGCATGAAGTTAAGAAATAACTTGGTTTTTAATCTCGGGATTTTATATAGGCACTTATGTAGTTATATTTCTGTTTCATTCAAGAACTCAAGGTGATTTATGAAAATTATAGATAACGATAAACATGACAAATGTTTTTAAAATTATAGCAGCAATTTAATACGAATTTATTCATCAGAGAACTAATAACGTGTCGCTAAATACCCTTGTAATGACAGTAATAACTTGTTAATTATATTATTGCGTGATGTGTAACATTAAAAGCTTTTAGAAGTATCCGTAATAGGATTCACCTTTATTTGAACAAAAATAACGTATGCTGTTCCCTATTATGTGTACTTACCAACGTTTATACATAATTGCTAAAAAGGAAATTTTATTTAATTAAATTATCCTTTTAGTCCTCCATTAGAGGGTGAAAATACAGAAACTTTCAGAAGGACATTTACAGTAACGTTATCACAGAACGAGCCAAGTCGTAGTGAGTCTAATAAAGTCTCATAACACAGCTTTACACGAATTCTTCAGCAAGGATTTCTTTCCATTCCGCACGTCACATTAGGCCGGCACCGAACAAACATTGGATAACTTGTATATTGTTGTTTACGGCAAACTTGGAACTTAGCAGGGGCAATTCACCTCATAAATTCTGGTGTAATAACAGCTCACAGTTTCCCTAGACACTTGTAAGAGCACCGCAATAAGGTACGGCGCTAAGTAACAGGGTCACCACGGCCGGCGTCGCATCGATACTCACTAATACTCACACATGTTGTACTAATGCCCGGGACACACCGATACGTAGCCAATTTGACGAATACACCGCAATCATTATAAATACCTGACCTATACAACCGAACCTATAATATATACCCGCTGTAAGCCGACGGACTTGTAATGGCCCTGTATGCTAATGCACCTCTCTATACTTCTCTATACTTTGTATTTGCATACTATTACAGACGTAAATATCTCACTTCCCTTCCGTTGAAAATTACTCAATGCAAGTAACATCCTTGTTAATATTTGCTATACCCTTAATCTCGGGAAGTATTCAATCGCTATGGGTTATACTTCTCTATTGAAAGGCACGTGTCCCGAGGGCGAAATAAACTAATATTTCATTCCGGAGAGCGAAGTGGTTCCTACGGGTAAGCCCAAAAAATCTCTAGGGCAATAAGCTATTTATAAATAGATATCCGCGTTGAAAGGAGTTTCAGTAATCGTATAACGGCTATCAGGTCCATATTCAAATAGTATTAATCCTTTAAATACGACAAGGGGCGTGTTTATCTTGAATCAATTTATTAACTCTGTTTGTAACAAGGGATTCGATCTCGTTTAGGGCCTTCTGTCAATATTTAGATAACAATCTCTTTACCATCAGACGTGCCCAAGATGCTGCCCGTAATTCAATGGACGGGGTTGTTAGAGTATATGTACCTACTTTATTTAAATAAATGTAGGTGTCTATTTACATTTCCATTCGCTTAGATACTGTCGAAAATACGAACTCCTTTACAGAATCTACAGGGTTGTTGATGCTGAAAACCGAAAATTATATACAATTATTTTGGAACGCTTTTCTTCGAGTCGTTTTCTGAAAGAAGATAAGGAATCTTCTTTTACAAAAAAGGGCCTCAAATTGTAAGTTACCACAGACCTAGCACCACCACAATCTCACTGTCTTGATAACGACAAATATATGGAAAGCCGCTTCCTTATCCTTCCTTATCTGTTGAATCGTTTTATTTCCACGTACAGCGGCCGAGCAAAGGCTTAAGAGAAGTAAAGGTGGGAAGCTAATCCAGCATATTATCCCAACTCGTTATAAGCGCGGAACTTTTTGAGCAAACTGCACACCGGAGTATCATAGTTACGTAACTTTATGCCCCAAGCGTGTTTCAGCTGCAAAAATTATCGAAAGGAGGTCAAATTAGACCTCCCACCGTGGCGTTGATATTAAAGTATTTTTTCTGAGGTTCATGGAAGATTCCATTAGGTTAACTTTAAGCAGTGTTTTGTCTTATTAACAAATAAACTAATAAAGGAAATCTCAATTTGTTACAAAGCCTTACTTTTTTAACTAAGGCCGAGTTCACAGCAGACCTATATAATAGTTGTCAAAATTCTGTTTCCTGTTTCACGTTAGTGCGATTTTCATTACCTAACATAATCAAAAATAATATAGTAAATAGCTTGTTTTAAAAAAATATAACGTATAGGTATATTTTTTTTTTTTGCGAGAAGATTGGCAATCGGCCGTTTTTGTCACCCTTTAGGGCCGATACAGCTGGTTACCCTTTTTGACACCGGGTATATATAATAAAGGCTATCTATCCATCTAGGTATCTATATGTTTGCATACTCGGAGGTTAGGCGTGTATCGTATCACCTTTATCTCTTCACATGAAGCGACTCGTTTCTCACAACTGCATTATCGAAATACCATTACATAGCGCATACAAATGACTATTTAAATTCAACAATAAAAAGAGCAAATTCTGTCATATATTCTTATTTGCTTGATACCGTTTATCAGCCGGTTGATTAGCGAAATATAATGTACAAGATATTATGTCTCACGACGGTATTACATTATGTTTTTAATATGCACTGCGTCCGTAATATATTCAGATACAGTTTGGAGCAGAATTCTCGACCACAGTACGCCAAACCGCCATCCGGGCGACCACGGCCGCAGCGTAATTAGCTAAATATGACTTTTAAACTAAGAGCTCCCAGTTAGAAGCCTCTCCATATTCCGCCAACCTTTTTGCTAAACGAGCACATTTCCATGCGAACATCCTATTCCTGGCTTGATATTTAATTTGGGACTGAAGAAATTTACACCGTCCTATTAAAATGTTGTTATACGAGATTAATGTGTTTTGAATTTGCGCTGCAAGCGGTGCAAAACGCCGTGTGAATATTTTACAAGTACTGTTTTCCGGTAGAAATCGTTTCCTCGTATATGAAGGGCTCTCTTGTTTTATTTGAACAATAAAATGTCTTAAGTAGTCCTTACAGAATCAATGTAACGAAAAATGAACGTGGATGAAATCAGTGAACAATAGCAAACGCTAGAAAGAGCAAAAGAAATGTTAATTTGTGTAGAATTGTTGAAGTTCACGTCACGTTCGTGTCGGAAGCTGGTCGTAATACCGGCTCGTGAGTCTCACTATAAATCATATCGCCGTTTCAATTTACCAAGTGTAACACGGCTGTAATAGGCCAGCCGCTGCCCGCCGTGTGCTGAAAGACCTGAATTTGTATTCAAGAAACGATATGATCATTAGTTAGTGCAATTTTCTTCACATCCACTACACGAATGGTATCGTCGGGTAAGCTATGCTTCGAATGAATAATATTTTGTATTATTTTGTATTATTCCTTTCGGGATCCCACTTAAGAATCAACTTAGCTACTACACTTTTATAAATCTATGAATATCTGCGGCAATGTAATCTCATTACGTTCCCATACTATGGAACTCGTTAGCATTTACTGACTATTTGCATAATATACGTTGCATTTTATCAAAATCGTAATCGCACTTGATTTTTTGTAGAACATCATACCTATAACAAGTCGTTTCTATTTAAATGCGATCAAGTAAGTAAGTGCATCGTTTAATGCGGACGTAGGCCGCGAGGATTGTCACTTCATTTACACTTTACAGATAACCAAAGTCAGCTTTTACGCGTAGTCGTGTGAGTTGTGCTATGAATAAACAAGACCCTTAAGAAGTTATTACCAATAGGTTCTTCTGCAGTATTATTAATAATATTATGTTTCATTGCCTTGAGAACAGAAAGTTTCTTTCAATAAAAATCTAATTACGTTAATTGATGTTCATCGAGAACGATGTAATAAAGTGCCTATCGTATATCGATTTGGTAGTCATAGAGACAAATTCTCGGAAACCGTAGGTAACAGTTTGTTAAAATGAGGTTGTAACTATGGAGTGTTCATGTCCGTAGAGAAGTGTTGGCGCGGTGACTTCGGGAAGCACGTACATGTAATATTATTGATTAGGGGGTGCGGCGGTCCAGCTCCATTTGAATTTCCAATGAGCTCGTTAGAATCGGCCGGGACACGCTTCGGACGACCGATGAAAAAATCTTTCCTACGAAGCTGATTGTGTACGATTGCCGAATTCGCAGAATTATTGTAAACGCTGCTTGGCAGGATTGGTAATAAGCAATTTCTTGCTTCGATGATAATACGTTGTAGGGTTGGTTACGTCTTCCGTGATTTTCTAATGTCCAGATATTTCTTCGGATATTAGAAAAATTGTTTTGTACTAGGTAAGCAGTTTAGGTGAGTAATAATCATGGTAATTTATTCTTGCTTAGGTATTCTAATCTATGTCGAATATTGCAGTTATTAGTCCATTTCGGACTGCCCGGACCGGTGGCGCTACCGATCGGTCGCAATACTTGACGTGTGGGTGTCCTGAGATGTTTGCCTTCACCTTTTCAAGTTGGATAGTAAATAATTGTAAATGACTTGGACACGGTCCAGTTAGCTCAAACAATAGAAGACAAATTCAGTTATCTTGATTTTTTCGATAACTTGCTCAAGGACAGCAGGCGGTCTGTTTGACCATCGACTAATGAAATAAAAGCTTGTAAAAGGGACTTGACATTCAATTAATGTACTTAGAGCGTATTTTGTAAATACGTATGAGTATTTTGATGTGATATACGATACGACGGGTATGTGATTATCTTGGTAATATGACAAAAACCGAATCCTAGGCTGGTAAGAACTCTTAAGGAATGCGATCGTCGATTATTTTATGTTTAGCAAACCCGAACACATTATACACCGAGAGAGGATGCAAAGCCTTCTTTTTGGTTAGAATTTAGATTATAAGATTACCAGTCCTACACCAAAGTCCACCATCTTGCAATTTCCGAACAAAAGGAAAATGTAGATATATATAATGTAATATAAGTAGAAGGTATAAATTTGTCGGGAGCAATTAAAGTATCAATGAAGTTTGCGTGTAATAGCATAAAGTAACCGACAATTGCTCGGCAGCGCAGCGGCGGAGCTCCGATACGTAGCAATAGGAGTTTGTACCAGCTCTTAATTAAACCCGGCGGCAGGGCCTAGCGGCAAACTTCGATTGCGCTGTCAAAAATCCGAAGAATTATTCCAGCAGTAAAATAACTTCTGCGATTTTAGGCTTTATCGTACGAGTTCAGGCATATTAGCGAATTTATACTGTACGGATGCAATATGGCGCCCGATCGCGTCGCAGCGCCACGCGCTAGTTGGACGCAGCACTTTTATTAAAAACTGTTTTTATTTATTGACGGTTCGAGGTGGCCGACGATTTTTCTTGCTATATGTTTCTGAAATTGTTTTACGATATTGTTTATGTTTTGAATTTATGGCCACAGGCTGTGCTTTTGGAGAATATCTGCAAATAACGGGAGCAAATGTGGCGTTTTGCAGTCAATTGTTGGTAAAAACTGTTAAACCGTCTTCTAGCTAGACTATGGAGCATCGAATGCCTATTATATGAAACAACACATAGTCATCGAACGCATTGAGTAACGACGATAACTGTTTACAGTTCTATTAATATTGGACAATTTTCTCTTGTTAGTACAGAATTTAAGCTTTGAGTACTGCCAATACACTAAAAACAAACGATACTCGTCATTTTCCTGTTAAATTCAGTCCCAATAACATCATGGTCTCTGTGGTACCAACAGCACGCATTGTTCTTATTTGACTCCCATGCCATGACCATTTTCACCTGACCTTCATATATGTAAGGACCAGGAACTAAGGGCGTTCAAAATAATTGAAAAGGTAAAGCTAGAAGAGTTCGTTTTACACTGGGCGATATACCGAACACACAGCCCTACGGTAATTAGACCAGGATTGAACCGCGACACGCTACCAAATTGCGAAAGGAATTTGTTCAGCACTATTATTTTGAACGTTTACGAAATTCCCTCCGTGATTGGATAGTAGTTATTCGAAATGTTCATAATTAATAAATTATTAAAATGTTGAAGCTAATAAATAGTAAGTTGTAGTTCATGCTATCTACCTGTAGATCCTTGAACTAAATTATCTAGTTGCGTGTCGGAACGACTTCCGGGCGCGATATTATATACAATTCATAATAATAACAACAAAGTTCATGATATTTAGGAGCCACTCGAATGATTGTCGTTATTATTGAGACACCATAGCATTAGAAAAGCAGCAATTCGTCGCACGGACATAATACTGGAGGTAAAGGCCCCAACCCACGCACAGTTTTATGGCTGCGATATTTATATTATTATCATTATTCATTTTAAGTGTAGCATTCGATACCTTTGAAATTATATACATTTGAGGCATTAACAACCAAGTTTTTTATTTGTCGAGGTACTCGCTCGAATTTATTAAAGGAGAACCATCTGAATGCAAAAGTCGGTATTTATAACGGCTTAATTAGCAACCGGTTCTCAATGGGTACGCTATGATGTTACAAGAAGCTTGTTCACATTGGTTTATGAAAATCGTTGACAGCTTATGATAGACAAGACATTCGTTTTATTATGTTGTGAAGATGGTTAGAGGAATTTAGTTTGATATTACTTGTTAGGTCTATGTTCCAATAAGGTCGATGGAATTTCGATGTGGAATTCGATGAGGGATACTGTAGTGGGTTGTGCGGCCGGGTCGCCGGTCGTAAGTACTCGTAACATGTGCACTTTACTGTCTGAGCGGAAAGACTGGCGACACATTAGGTAAGGTGCCCGGTTCTACGCCTACGGTCACACACCAAGGACACAGCCCAAACCAAGGCATTCCCTTCGCTATTTTACTACCACAACGACTGCTCTACTTGGCTAAGGCCTTATTGTCAAGTCGGCATTCTATCGTGAGGCGTGCCCACTACACTATTTTATAGTTGGCTCACGGATATTCTAATTGGGTATTGTCGTTTTCAATTAAAACGGCGAGATATTCATATCTGAAATATCTTGTTACAGACTCTGTTGGGTGCCTACTTGTTTACGTTCGTTTTTGCTCAATTAAAAACCAGTTTTATGAAAACGTTTTAATGGCAGAATAAAAATAACCAAGTGAAGTTCTTGGTCTTCGAAATCATTGCAAACGAACCAAGTTTCCTAATTGTATCAGTGGCGGAAGCAACTGGAGTCTCTAAACTTCAAATGACAAACCACATGATAATAAATAGTGTCCAATCTTAGCCACATTGCAAATTTAATACAACATCAGGATGTTGACCTAACTTTCCACCCTAACTGACTGATGCAATTACCCGTTTTAACCCTTCGCGTGCAGAAGGGGAAGTGTCTCATAGCGGGCGCATCGTCTGTGTTCATTTAATTGTTAATGCCATAGTGATCTAAGTGCGAGCGGGCTCATGTGGGTTAATGAGGTCGCTACTAATTCATGGAGACACAGACCACCCCCTCCCCTCTACCCCTAGTTATGAAAACTTCGGTCCGGTAGATGGGGGAAGTTTTATGGGCGTTTTGTCATTTACCTACCTTTGCTTTTAGGTTTCATGGCTACTTGGCTTCCTAATATTAAGTCCTCGCTTGTGAAAATTAGGTACAATAAATTGGGGTAGTTTTATCTTAATATTGTTTTAGTGGAACTGTAAAGTTTTCTCTTTTACGACGTGAAAAACACTTCTGTTTTCTTGTAGTATGAGTTATTAGATCCTGTGAGCTTGGCGATACATAGATGTGTATTTATTTATTTAAACTTCATGTACAATAGTGGCACATAGGCGGACTGTGGACTGACATGTTTCTTCTCAAGGCGTAATTAGTTTGACTTAGATTCTAAATCACGGGTTACCTTTATAACTATTAGATAGATACATTATAGCCAATTACTAATAGAAGAGGTAGAAGCAAATGTTTGTGTGATGAGCATGTACATTTGTTTCCGAGTCATGGATGTTTATATGTATAATAAGTATATCATATCTGGTGTCCACGACACAAGCCTCGTTGCTTAGTGTGGCACTAGATGGCGCTGTGTGCAATGTCCAGCGATATTTATTTATTTATTTATATTTATTTAACTACTAATAAACCTGCCACCACCCACCTGCCTGCTACTGGTGTAGTGGTCGCAATCGCAAACTGCTGAGCATGAGGTCACGGGTTCGATTCCCGGGTCAGGCAAATAGGCTTGTCAACTAAAAAAATCTACCACAGTTTTAGGCTTTCACGGTTTAAAACTAAACTTATATCGTCGGGATATCTTCCGTGATTGTTAATTGTTTTGAGCTCCCGATATTTCGATGCTGTTTGAACAGCCTCGAAATAATACGTGACAATGGTGTCGATTCTGTTTTGCACAAACTAAACTTAATTTAGGCTATTGCTATCTTTTACTAAAAGGCAGTGCGAGAAAAGGACGTCTATAGCTATGAACTAATTAAGAGATGTCAAACTAGTTTATGCCTTGCGCTTCACCGTGTTTTTAGTCGACATGTTTTTACGTACACCCTTCATTTGTATGGAAATATTAGTTTCAACTAAATTTGACAGCTCTAAATTACGTCCGTCTCTTTCTCGTTTTAATAGAGTGAAAAAGATAGCAATAGCCTAAATTAAGTTTAGTTTGTGCACAACAGAATCGACACCAGTATAAGTTTTGAAAAAATCGAATTCGTCTGTCAGTTAGATTATCAAAAAATATACACGTGTTTTTTCTTTTGTTACGTAAAAAAAAATTGACGAAGAAACGACGCTTTTAAAATTCTCAATACGTCACGCCGTGGTAAAATTTTTAGTGAGTTCTGACGTCGACGAGCCCCCACTTCCGAGTTTTGATGCGTTTTATCTTTGGCAATATCCATTGATTCACAAAAACAAAAATTACGTACATGTCCATTATTTTCCAATACTCTAACTGACGGACTAGATAGATTTGCAATTTATTGATGGTGGAAACCAGCCTATTGTTATTGGGTTTTTCCATCAGGAATTTCTCATTAGCTGCCACGAAAACTGGATTTATGCCCGGTTGATGGCAATAGGCTGGCCCCCTATTACATGAGACTTAAAAATAACTGGCAAAATGTGGGTGTACTATTAGGTACCTACACTTCTGCCTAACCCTTCGGGAATTAGAAGCGTGATGTTATATTATGTTATTAAGAAGCAGTTGCCGTTTCTGCAAACTAAGTCAGGTTGGCAGCAAAAGTTAGAAACAGGTAGTAGAAAAACCTGTAAATAAAAAGTTGGAAGCAGTTAAAAGGACGCTTGTAATTAATGAAGCAGACTGTGAGAGAGAAATATAATCTATCGCCTTTCTCGGGACATTACAAATGTTTTAATTAAAAAGTAACTTTGCCGTGAGATTAATATTAGAGTGTAAACTGAACAGGTGATATGTTTTATTTGATCCTGAGCGTGACTGTTCAGTGTTCAATGTTTCTACTTCTTTGGTCCAGTGATCGCATGTGTAAGTAATTGTTGAGGATGAGATTCTGGGTTCAACTCCCAGGCTGGGCAAAAGTGTTATTTGGTTTTTTCATTTAGATTTGTGCTCGGTTGATTTCCAAAAGTTTCACGTCCTACTACATGGGACTTAAACGAATCTGGCGAAATGTGGGTTTAGTAATACGCCACTTTTGCCTATCCCGTAAAAGGGACATAAAGTAACATACTAAAGTACTTTTTCAAGTAGGAAATATCTACACCTAAATATAGAACTGATTGCACTTCGATACCCTCTCTATTCTGTACAGACTACAGATGGAACTTGGTATTTTCTTAGTTATTTCGAGAAACGTGTACCTTCAACGTGACCTGACATAGCTGGATACAAGTTTAAAGTTTTAAAATGAACGTCCAACCCCAGACAGAAGGACACGCGACCTGGGCAGGGATATATCAGTGTTTTATGTACTATACACACATACGCTAGTATTTATGTATAAAAACAGGTGAACTGAAATGTTACAGAAAGTAAGTATCCCGCTTCAGTTACTAAAATATGATTATAACTAACAAACAGTGTCCCAACAATAATGGCATATCATGAAGATTAGGTACTGACATCAGTCCAATTTGGGCGTGAGGACACTTTGTCACCATCGAACCAGCTTCCCAATAACGGTGATTACAAACCAAGTTATTCTAGTCCCTCATTGAATACTGCATTCCAACACAGACGGTAAATACGAACGGACGGCGAATACTGAAAGAATTACCAAAGTGGTATCTCTTGTGAACACACAAAACCCGTCGAAATACCACTATATACAATCGCAAAGAATTGCAACACAAAATGGAGTTGTAAAGCCACATAAGCCGATGTGATATAACACTTGTCCACTATTGCAAGAATGGAACAATGTTTTATATCAGCGGAAGAGCTTCGGAAGCACTCCAATAAAACATCATTTCTTCCAGCTGCCGCGCACCGAACACGACATTATCGCAGCAGCAATCATCCACTGAGAGATGTGTTTTATATTTTATTATGTGAATCGAAAAATAACAGAAGTGTATTGAAAGCATTCGCTAAAGAAATACGGGTAGGGCAGCCTTTTACGACGTATATAAGATTATTTAGCTCTTAAACAACGTGGCGTCGTAAAAACACGTCATTAACGTCCCTGGTTTATTTAAATAAGAAGTACGACCGCCTCGAATAGATAAGACACGGTCACGGAAAAACATTTCCCCAGACTATTAAACGGGACGTCATCAACTAGAGAGCAATAAGCAAATGAACGCGCTTTATCTGGTATTCAGACATTCTGTTATCGGAGGGTGGACGAGCGGGTGTTGCAGTGGACAAGATACCATCGCGCACCCGACCTAATTCGATTCGCCAAGCCGCTTCAGTCTGCCAGCACGCCTACCGCACGACACCAAGTCCACGGACTTATTATGTAACCAGCGACCGACACTTGCTTCTAAACAGTAACTAAATTCGTATCAACATATGAATACCTACATATTTTATTAAGTTTACGAGTGCTGTGACACTCGGTACACTCCTATCAGGTTTAAGAACACAGTATGCGACGTCATGTAGTAGCAAGAGTGACGAAACTGTTACGTAATAGTCCAGCCACCCTCGGCCTGCCCGTGTTCCATCGGGGAATGCTACAACCCTTATCTAGGGTTACATGCAAACTCTACTGTGAATCACGACAATCAATTCGCAATTTCGTTTTAAAGCGATCCCTGTATTTATGGTCTATTTTTTCTGCATGAACGAGGTACGCTGGCATTCGCACGTTTTATCTGATAAGTAAAACCTGCAGCAATACATGGTTTAATGCATAAAAATACCAGTCTCAAAGGAGGGAGGGTATTGTAAGTGAAGTGCTCGCGTATATTTTCGCACAGCATGGTTTCTGTCACCTATTAAGAGAATTGCAGCTATATTTTCTAGTTGCTATGGTATTCTTTACAGTTTTAACTGACATTTATATCCAAATTAAATTGAAAATATATTTCATAACAACGACATTTTACATCCATAGTTTGTGACTATCGCCATAAAAAACTTTTATCCGTGTTTTTGAAGAGACTGGTACAAACATTTTCATGGTTTTTAGGGTTCCGTACCTCAAAAGGAAAAAACGGAACCCTTATAAGATCACTATCTTACCCGTCTGTCCGATGGTCCGTCTGTCCTTCTGTCCGTCTGTCACCAACGACTTGCTCTTGGCCGGTTTTTTCTATGAATATGTCAGCTTGATAAAACTTAATATAGGAAAAATGCGAAAACAAAATATAAAAAGTTAATTCATCTGTGGCATCACGCGTATATAGTGAGGCTCCCTGCGCGGCTACTCGACGCAGCTTCGCAACGCTTCCGCTCTTGTAACATCTACGTAATTAATTCAATGATCGTCCGCATAATGACTTGCATGTGGCTACCCTCTTGCGCCTCAAACTAACGCTCACTAATTTCCACAGTGTTAATGAAGGGGATTCTCCTCAGAGACGTTTTTGTTACCGCTCACATACGGTGCGACGAGGATTTTTGGCACTGTCACCCCCGACCGTTTAAACGTTCCTACCATTAATCTTTCACTCCCGCAAAGATTGCATTTTAAAGTTTCTGTTTGTGTAACATTTGCCTGTAATGTTTCATTTTGGGTCGTCCCCACTGACACCCCGGAGTTAAAACGGGAGACGGGCGCATTGGTGAATAAACAAAATTGGTTTCGTTTGAAGCGCTGCCCCCTCTCGGGGGGAGCCCGAATGGTCAAGTTTGCGGCTCGTTGCGGCCGTCAGGTATAACCCGTTAGTCCTCATTATGCAGGAGGGATTTTCATAACAACGTTTGAGAGTTGTAGAGGGCCGACACTGCTGTAGGCTACTTAGAGAGCCATTTGCAGAGAGATCGGTCCGACCTCCGAGGTAGATTGAGGAACTTTAGAGATAACTCGCCCAAACTTAGAACATTTTGACGCTGCAATACTTGGATAAGGTAAACTGACTGTCTTAATTAAGTTAGAGATGTTCAAACACAACTTAGGTTCATATTAATTGCGGATTTGATAAAGTTAATAGACGCACAGAAGTCTCGTCGGACTATGGCGGGAGTCGGTCTGTGTGGCGCTATCTTTTCAACTGTTTCTGTTAAATAATTCATGATGGTTTTAATTAAGACAAATGGTTACGTATATATATATATATATATAATAGCATTGGATTACTGCTATGAATAAAATGTATTAATTACCTGCCTAGTAGAATTTGCGTAGACATATTATTAAACTAGTCACTAGGGGGTAACAACAAAACTTGAATAGTATTTACTTCGGTTTCGGTTAAAATTACTTCATCTTTTTGTAATATTTTGCCATAAAACTGGTACATTAAAATACCAAGCGACGACGCTATCTCTAGGGCTATTACGTATCTCTGTTGACAGCTCGAAATGATAGTAACTGGGTTCGGTGTCCATCAAATAACTGTCAAAAGGCTAGTTTCGTATTATGTATGACCAGTCGCAATCAAATATGACGTCATTGGTTGTCATCGTGGCTGATAGTCACCGTAACTCATTTTGACAGACGCTTTCGTATCTATACTTATATTATTTCAATTATCTAAGCATAGTGGACAACAAATTGATGAGAACTGAGTTTGAAGTGGCTTTCGTGAAAGAGGTTACACCGTACCCGGGCTGTTAGTCATCGTAAAGTGATATCCACTCAGTGCGATACGTAATACCAATATTATGACATTCTCGGTTGTCATCAAAGTTCAGTGTACAACCGAAGCTTGATAGTCACTGGATATCAGAAAGATACGTAATAGGCCTACTGGTCCAAATGTATTAACTTTGTTATATAGGTACGCGTATTTTACGAGTCACCGCACTTATAGAATTATTTAAGTGCGTATGTTGAGTGCTATGTTTATGGCATCCCTTACCAAATAACATTACTTGAAGGACAAACTGACCATTAAAATGGTGATGTAGGTAAACATAGGTTTTTTTACAATTAACATAACAAATAAAAAAATACAAGTCGTTACAGGCCAGTGTCAAGTGTCAGTCAGTGGCCCAAAAGTCTGACAACCAGTCTTACCAAGGGGTATCGTATTACCCAGTACTATCTGGGTTGTGGAGGTCAGATTTGCAGTCGTTGCAAAATACTGGTATTCAGCTGCATCTGGTTAGACTGGATGCCGACCTCAACATAGTTGGGAAAAGGCTAGGTAGACGATGATGATGAAACACATAAAAAATACGGAGACTACAAAAGTGGCAAGTCTCCTCGACTTTAATAATATATAATATTTTGTCGGTTCATAATAATAACATACCAATGATTTCACCCAACCCAAACAAAAAAGGAACAATCGTTTCAAAAACAAAAAAGCGACAAAATCACGAGCATTAAAGCTACAGTAATCTTTTTAATAAAAATTAATGAGCATATTGCAGGCTTGCCAATAACCGATTATGAAAATGTTCAAACAATCTTTTGCAGATTATTCAGCGGTATAAGTTGATGACGCCCTAATGATAGGGTAGCACATTAATAATGTACAATTTCCGTAAGTGCATTGTATTGAGTCATTACTTCGTGGGGTCTGTAATCAAGGGTTGCCAGTCAAGATAAGGAAGGACGCCTGCCTACATTTGCCTGTCATCAGATTACATGATTTAATCATAATTTTTGAGTTGTTTAATCTTTGTTTTTTTTTTTAATTGGGGAAGTGGTTTATGTATGAAGCCAGTGAGCAATTCTTGCTTATAAAATAATTTGGTATAAAAAACTAAAGTTTTGTGAAAATTGGTCCTTTTTCTTGTTATTTGTACCTACATTTTTTACAAAATTGGTCAATACAAATCGAAATTTCTCAAAAAAAAGGAAGGTCTCTTATGATCGTTTTTCGTATTGCTCCATTCAAATTTCGATACACAAAATATTTTATTTAGTTACCGATTTGTATGAAATGGAACTCGCAGTGAAAGCTTAGAACGAAAGTTTATCCGGGGCGCTAAACTGTAGAGCGGTTTCACATGCCCTCTGTGTAAATAATAGAGAACAGCATTGTTAAGTCAAACTAACACATAACGGTTAAGTTATATACATTTGCGAAAAGCAAATGCAAGTCTGAGTACTATGTGATTAAGTCTATGTAAATTAGGAAAAGTCGCTATTTATATTCACACGTCTGTGCACTTTCCACCTAAGCTTTTTATGTTTCTTGTCCAAAATATTTTACCCTCTGTAAACATAATTCAAAAACTCAAAAGGCGTTTGTAAGTTAATCAATCAGTAAATTGAGTTCTCTAAACGTTTCCCTTACGGGCATTTTTTGTAGGCTTCTTTGCTACATTACTCGACAAAACAGTCTGTCAAACGTTATTATTTTCTTAATACCATGAAAATTTTCTTTTAAGCAAAAACTTTCAGAAAGTCGTTAAAAAAGACAATTGAAAACAGCTTGCTCATGTCACTTAATACGTATTTCCAAACACTATATAAATGTAAGATATTAAAGGGGCTAGTAGGATACAACATATAAATCCTGTGGAAGCGAAGAAACGCCTAGATCTCAACACAATGCTTCGGGAGCGTATTGTATTGTAAAGCATTTCGAGAAATCGCTTTCTCAAAAGCGGGGTTCGCCTTTTTGCAATTTATAACGGCTCTCATCCAGATTGCATGAATACAAACAGTATGTCTTTTGTATGTACGTTTGTGTCTCCTTTGATTAAGATGTTCGTTTCGAGTCGGAAGAAATTTAATTTAACGTTAGATAAAATTCGACGTTCTATTTTTGGATTTTGTTAGTAGAGTAATTTTTTTTCTAAATTACGGGTACTTTATTAGCAGCCTGCAATCAAAAGGATGTGAGGTTCTCTTCTTGTGTTTTTTTTTTCTACCCTACCGGTCTTTAGTAGACAGTGTTAATGGTAGTTAAAAGCCTCTTTGTAGAGAGGAGTTCTCTTGCGAAAGTTCTAGTCTACTGCCAAACCTGTATTTTCTTGATTCCACCTGAAATCGGCAATAAACGGGTCATCCATTCTTTCAGGTTGTCCATAAGTCAATCTGTTACCTATTGTTTTGTTACTTCTAGGTTCTCTTTTGCACATGCTGACTAAGGGCAAGCAGAACGATGATTCCATTTTATTCTTTCTGTTCGCAAAACATTTCTTTCAGAGTTTAGAAAGAAAAAGCTTCTTTTCAATCAGATTCAACTCCAGCTAACCGAATACCGAAGGAACACCTAAAAGTGAACGTAAAAAAAACATCAATTACGATCGTAGATTTAATAATTTATTAGATCACTATCTGTGATTCGATATCAGGCAGGTAAGTATTGGTACAAGCCAACATTCTTTATTTAAGTTCTTGGAAAAGCTACGAGAAATTAATGATTTTACTGACTGCGCTTGCGAGGCCAAACGGAAACCATGTTCATAAAAGTTAAGTAGTTTACGATTGCAATTTACGTCTGTACATATCTGTAGTATTATCCACTACTACGACACAATTTATGTGTCGTAGTAGTGGATAATACTACACATAAAATAATACTTTGTCATTGTTCTTATTTTCCATTCTAGATTCCATTTTGTTTCAAAATTGAATCATACATCACCCACACAAAGCACCGTTGTTAGTACGAAAAACTGTTTCGTTTAAAAACATTAATCTTTTGAGTTTACAATCGATCTATGTATAAATGGGTCAACAGTTTACCAAGGTACACAAATCAATAAGTCACATTCCTCACAACAAATACGATCCGATTGATATCTGAGGATCATTAATAATTTGTTTTGTTATCGACACATCCAGCTGTGGCAGTATCTCTAATGGAATGTTCTTACAGGTCCTTTATAGGCTTTGTAAGTAATTAGGGAGATATGGTTCTGTGAATTATGTTATTCACCAACCGATATCTTTGTGTGTAATCTTAGTCTAGACTACACGGCAAATTAGCTTAGTGACGAAAGTATTCATATAGCCGTTAAATTCGACCAATTAAGACATGCTTTGTTCAAAAACGTCCGTAATACAATTTATATATAAAACTCTTTAATAAAGAGAGCCTATAAACGATTGCGTGCGCCATAATGTCTTATTGATTGCATACCTTTTAAATTCACAATATGAATATAAAACTTTAATAAACTGGTCGAATGTAAGTGGTGCATTGATGTGGGGCCTTCGTCTGGCGGCTGGCGCACACTGGCGCCACGACGGGCCAGCGTGGGCGAGCCGGACCGCGACGAGCTGATTAACTGTGCATTGCAACGACGCGCGACGCCTTAAAACTATAAAATTAATAATTATTTACCAACAAACTGCAACTCTTACTGCGCTTAGCTTAAAGCTCTAAGTAAGCCAGTACCTTTGCGAACACCCACGAACGAGGTGATATCATTCCTAAGCAATCGTTTGTCCAATGCTTCAGGCCAATTAGACATTCCAAAAGTTATATTCTCCTCACAATTTGTAATACGACTATTTCAAGTCGTTATTACCTACCTATTTAAACCTTATTACCTTATAATACAGACTGAAACAATGTAGGCATGTTTAGTTTAGCGGCAACGAATTGCCAGTGGCTACGTTAGGAATGATCCATTGACTATTAACAGAAACAATTTAAAGATGTATACCATGTACCTATGGTCTTTATTTGTATTGCCAATTGCCTTCGAGATACAATGAGTCGTTTCCTGTGGTTAATTTAACCGTTTTAACCAGGAAAAGTGAACACAAGCAAACATGTATGTAATAATGATTTAAGTACCTTTTATTTTGAGATAGTAAAATAACAAAAGCTTACAACTCAAGCCCACTAAATAGCTAACTTATTAATGGATGAGCTAAGACCGCATTGAGAATATGGACGTCTTAGTATTTACCTGTGTGAAGACTGAAGATAACCCATTTGCTGGCGCCGGCGCCTAAGTGCCCAGCACCAATAAACTTGACAAAATATTTCGCAACAGACAACTGACTCTTAATTATCGCTTGTACAATACCATCGTTTGAAAACTAAATAAGAGGACACAAGTCACAACACATGTTTTAAGTTACACAAATATTGAAAATAGTTTGTATGTATGTTTTTAAGATTGTAAGTCAGGATGCCCTGCATCCTGACTTACAATCTTACAAACATAAATAATCTTCGGAACTACTAATCTGATTCCCAAAATTCTTTCGGAAAACTCGAGTGTCATGAACTATATTTAAAATCTTTCTGTGGAATAATTTCCACCCATAATGCGAGAGAAGCTGCGAGCCAAAATCTACATAGTTAAATATAAAGTAAATTAACTTTTCTGCAAGCTTCATGCGCTGATGATTTTATGATAGGGACCAGGATACTACCAGTCGATTGCCGAATCGGCAGTTTATTTGAATTATTAGCACTGTTTGTAATAAATTACAAAGTGAAATTGCGTTAACTCGGTTAAATTGCTGACTCCATTGCTGACTCGCATGGAACGTGGAACAGCTATAGGCCATCCCATCATTTGTTGTGGCAGGTATTACCGGGAGAGATTAGGCTAGTTACCGTATCCATATATCTATGGTTGTCTATTACGACACAAACACTTGTCCTTCTTGAGGTATTTGGTTTCTTTAATGAAAGGACTGTTATTTTCGAAATTACTTTTATATTTTCTAAGACAAAAAATATACATGAACCGCTCGCGCGGTTAGCAAGGCACCGGCTGTCACAGATAATGACAATAAGAAGTGTCATCACTAGCACAGATAATATAATGTTCCGCCGATATTCGCGCACCCCGCGGCGATGGTTGCGTTAAGGCGATGAGTGAGCCTAAACAATGGTTTGAAGGAGAGAGTTTGATAATGATCATGACCATGATCCACAGGCAAATGAAGACCAGGGCAAACCATCTGTACCTGTAATAATTATGAAAACTAAAGGAGCAAAATTAATTATAGGTATTCCTTAATTATGCAAAGGTATCTCACATGGCATGATTTGTGATGGACCTTTATAAAAGAAAAGTTTAAGTGCATAACCCAATAAAATAGACAACCAAGACTTTTTAAAAGTTAAATACGATACAAAATGATGAAACAATGGTATATTCAGAAGGCATAAAAACTCGCTGGGAACTTTCGACATGTTCAATCAAATAGAATACTGAAAACAAAATAAAAATAAAATGCAACATTGATATCAACTTTGTTTTAAAACGTTAGAAGTTGGGAAAGTGTTTAGTTTTGTTTTGTTTTAGTGAAATATGGAGAGGTGGCGCACGTAGTGACGGGGTGAGGTGGTATCGTGCGCCGCGATCTGCGCACGTCGCGGCACGCGTCGGCCTATTGCATGTTCGTACTGTGAACTACTCGACAACGTGAACATACCATGGCATTATACACCATAAAATTAATACGTGACACCTATCTTCACTGCACAAATGTTCCAACTTTAGGCACCCGCCTTATAAACACGGAGCGAGCAATTGGGTAACTAATTGTAATTGTCTAAATTTTCATAGGACTATGAAGTAAGACTGCCTCGTTGGTCTAGTGGTTGAAAACACAACTGCTCAGCATGAGGTCCTGGGTTCGGTCCCCGGGCTGGGGCAAAGTGTTATTGGGTTTTTCCATCAGGAATTTCTCAGTAGCATAGCAGCCACGGAGTCTGAATTTGCACCCGCTTTATGGTAATAGACTCGCACCCTTTTACATGGGACTTAAACATAACTGGCGAAATGTGTGGATTTACTCTTAGATACACCTCTGCCTAACCACAGCCGTTATGTTATGTTATGACTATGAAGTTTCATAAAACAGCGTATACGACCTTCTCGACTCAAACAATAACCTGTATGTCCCCGGCCGTACCCGATCGGGTACGGTGCATTGTTATTTTAATTGTGTCTGTAATTGCGGGTATTGAAGAGTCATCAGCTTCGATTGCATAAACAACTTTATCTACACCCATGCTATAAATCCTCTATAAAAGTATCTGAAACAGATAGCTTATGGCCAACATTAAAACAGCCAGTGTCATAATAATCATTATAACACCCAAACGGGTGTTATAATGTTGTACTAAATTTCATTATGCAACTCGTTTTAAAAAAAGAACATTGTCTAGCACGTGCGATTCACTACCACAGCGCCGTAATTAAAAAAAAACTTATAGGTTAATTCGAATTCAAGTCGAATCCCGCCATTTTTGTTCGATATTAGTATTGCATTACTTTTTTCCATCAATCACTTTAACAAGTACTTTATAGATAAAAAGTTGAAGTTGACCGTCGACCGCTAGTAGCTAAAATGCTTATATTTTGTAAGGCATTCCGTATGCAAGTTGGATGTCGTGTAAACATCACCTATGCAAGGAATGTACTCAGTACACATCAGAACTTGCTCACATACTTACTGCTACTAATAATTGGACATAGAGATACGCTGGTACATCCATAGATGGATGGTGATGGCGTCCACTGTTCACACGTCTTGCGTTAGGTTGACAACAAGTCAAACCGACGAACATCGAAGTGCTGGCACCTAAATACATGTAATTACGGAACAGCTTAAGTCAATATCTATTCATGTATATTTACATATGCACTTATTGAGTAGCGAACGACTATTTAATATTAAACGTTCTGACACACTGTGAGATGAAACTTTGTAGATTTTATATCTACACTTGTGCAAGATGGAATAAATCTTAGATGTTGTGAACAGCGTTTTTCAATTAGTACTATGGTTCTGTAAATAATAACAGCCGCTCGGGTCGATCTTTAGGTCAAGTCATGCTTGCCTCGGTTGATCTATGGATGGGTGACCACCCATTACATACCGAGTTTCCTCCGTGCCTCGGAAAGCACGTTAAGCCGTTGGTCCCGGCTGTCATTTGTAGATCTTTGACAGTCGTTACAGGTAGTCAGTGGGCCAAAAAGTCTGACAACCAGTCTTACCAAGGGGTATCGTATTACCCGGTACTAACTGGGTTGTGGACGTCAGATAGGCAGTCGCTCCATATAAAATACTGGACCGCATGCTCAGTAATCGCGCTTGCGACCACTACACCTACGAGGTAGTCTAAAAACTAATTATGTAACATTTAAATTACGACTCTATAGGTGTCAAAGTTAAGGTCACAAAGTTTTATGGTGGACAAGTAATAACAGCTTTGACGAAAATAATGACAGAGGAACTTGACTTAAAACTTCCGCAAGACTTTTTTGGTCAAGGTCAAGCGTTACAAAGCGTACAAAAATTTTGTCGTTGTCCTCACCTGTGAAGGTGTGACACATCTTTATAAATGCTTAAAATACTTTTAAATGAATCACTTAATTGAGCAACCTGTTGGCAAAACAACATTGATGACTCGATAGTACTTATTTATATATTTCCTACTATAAATTATGGATGCGAACGTTAGAATGGATGGATGGATGTTCGTTACACTTTCACTCAAAAACTATTACTCAATGAATTTTAATGAAATTTGGCACACAGATAGTTTATAACCTGGATTAACACATGGGATACATTTTATCCCTGTAGTACAATCCCGTGGGATAATTACCGAACTCCGCGGGCATATATATAATTAATTTCAAAATCGTCACCAGAAAAAAAGTTAATTAATTATTCCCGTTAATGTATTCTCGTTGTGCTTTAAGTACATACTAACATGTACGCAGAATAATTAACAGAAGTGGGCAGCGCAAATACTAGAAGTGAACTCGAATAGAGCGCCAAACAGAATTAAATATGCAGAGTCGGTTCTGAGGTTTCTAGTGTTTTCAAATTTTGATTTCACTGGAACCTGTCATATTTACGCTAACGGCACGCAGCAAACTCAGATCGACCTGCGTATGTAAGCAGAACTTGGCAAAAGCCAGCCCCAGGCGAGCCTCTAACTTGTGTTATTTGTGGAGTGAAGACTTGACTGCAGACAAACCCAGGTAACTTCTGAACTGGGCAGCTGCATTTACTTGACTACACACAAAGAACTATAATAATTTGTCTGCTATCCAACGGCGTGTTAATAAGATAGTTAAGAACAGATTTAAAATTTATATATCTTTTTTAAAGTTCAGCCAGAAAGCAAATACTGAAAAATACGTAGATCATAGAGTGGCGTGATTAAAATTTAATAAATTTCGATTTTCCCACATTGTTCAAAATTCTTGCAAAACTTTCATTAAAAAGAGACACGATAATGTTTGTTCCACAATAATGTGCAAGAAATTATTAAAATAATTTAAAAATATAATTTAAATCTTATAAAACTACTGGCTGTCCATCAAACGTGCTATTCTTTTAATTGAACTTGTCCAAATTTTTAATTCAGGAGGGAAATAAAATTGAGACTGATATTTTCCAAAATAGAATATGCCTAATTAGATAGCTGTCAGTACAAACAGACTGGACGCTAATTAATGAACGTAATTGACATTCAGTCGGATTAATGACTAAAGAAGTGTGAAACTATTGTGCTTCCATGTTTCAAATAGAATAAATCACACGCTATATTCGAATAGATTTTAAATAACGAACAGGCACCAGCCCGCGTGGCATGACTGCCGTGGAAATGGGTTTTATCGGCGAAGAATCGTCAAAATGACAGATAAATGACAAATGAACCAAAGAAATCTGTCATTTTGTCGATTCTTTCTTCGAAGAAACCCGTCATGCTACACGGGCTGCACATCAAGCTATTACAATCTGTCAAATTTCTTTAATAGATTTTCAACTTTATGGCTAAAGCATTAGGTTGGTTGGGAAAAATTGTCAGTTTCGGGTAGCTTGATATGTCTGTACAAATGTGTCTGAAATGTCGCTCGACATTCTCCGATAAAATTGTAAACTTCAATAACACCTTATAAAATACTGTAATCACATTAAGGATAATGCCTTAATTTTGTTAATTCCAAAACAAGTTGTAAGTAGCTTATATTTATCTGACATGTTGTCTCCAAAATGTCGAAGCGATTCGTGAAAGTAAGTTTTTTTTTTTTAAGTAGGTAATGGCTTTAGCTGTACCTATAGTTCTTGAAAACTGGTTTCTTCAATTAAAAAAATATAATAATAGTATAATATAATATAGTAATATTTGATCGATTCCCGATTCCAATTCTTCCAAAGAGCAGTCCGGAGTCTGGATTTGTGCCCAATCGATGGCAATAGGCGCGTCTTATTACATGAGACCTAAATACAACTGATAAAATGTGGGTATACTACGGTATACGGTCCATCTTGCCTTATACTTCGGGGAAACACAGCCGTAATGTAATATTAAAAATACTGTACATACCGCCCGACCTTGTCAAACGAGACGTGACCATACCTGTAACAATAATGAATAAAAACAATTAGTAAACAGCAGTGTTACCTCATGTAGTATGTAACAATATATCAGAGCCCCCGCATCATTGTTAGTGAGTAAATCAAAGTGGGTGTCGCGATGTGAGGGCGACATAGCGAGGACCGAGAAGTCAACAGACCGCACAATCATTATGTAACGCTGAACCACAAGATATTACACCCACGACCGGAACGGACCCGGGTGCCTTATTTATATTATTGTGTCTTTAACGGAAGGTTCACACATAAAAACAATATTTATACGAAAAAACCAAGTCTTTTTGAGAGTCACTCACCAAAAGCGACTATTTTTTTTATGATACGACTTTGTTTGGAATCGTGTTATGATTTGAGCACGTATTTAATACAATATTATGCAAATGTAAGAATAAAAGGACTAAAGTTATGGCCATAAAGTTTCCGATTTCATCCCGAACATGAGAATTGGCTAGATTTCTTTTCAGCTCCGTTTATGAAATTTATTGTTATTCGTACTTAGGTGTTGAAACATTCCATCGGTTTTTGTTATTACAGCATTGTTTTACCGCAGAAGTAAGTTCCACTTGTGGTGGCGAACTGTAATTTGATCTTAATTTCAATTGTTAACATTTGGCACCCACCGCAAATTGTAACGATACATGAATGTAGTAGCGAATCTATACAATAAACTAATGTATTCACAACCTCCTCCACATTACTGTGTGATATTTTATTTGATATTTGGTCTATGGATGGGTGACCACACTGACCACCCCTTACATACCGAGTTTTCTCCGTGTCTCGGAAAGCACGTTAAGCAGTTGGTCCCGGCTGTCATTTGTAGATCTTTGACAGTCGGTCAGTGGCCCAAAAATTCTGACAACCAGTCTTACCAAGGGGTATCGTATTACCCAGTACTAACTGGGTTGTGTAGGTCAGATAGGCAGTCGCTCCATGAACGAAACGAACCGAGGGTCGACTTGGAGCGGGTAGTGAAAAACAAAACACTGGACTGGTATTAAATCGCGTATAATAAACTTGTACCGAATCACAGAGAATGTATGTATGTACTGCTCAACCACACAAAAAAATTAAATCACTTGACTACTAATCTAATTGCATGTAACGAAACCATAGCGACTTCTATTTAGACTACAACGCCATCTATCGAGTTAGCGGGTACTAATTGAACAGTATTAATTTAATATTGATCGCTATGATTCCGTTTGCTCTTTTTTGAACCTAAACACTCCATGTAAAATAATGGTATTCAGCTGCATCTGGTTAGACTCCTAGGCAGATGATGATGATTTTTATTTGATTTATTTATTTATTCAATAATCAGTAATAAGAAATATCGTCCAGTTTCTAAGAGACACGGAATTTCCTGACAAGTGACCAAATTACAAATGTTTCACTAAACTAGAAATGCTTTTAAGGTGAAAGCATGTACATGAAACATTTTAAGTAAACTCTTTTTATTCCTTCAGTCAATATTAAGCATAATCGGCACCATCGCTATTTATAATAAAGCCTTATCAAAAATAAACTGAGCAGGACACCCGAGGCGAGGTCACCTTTTAAAAGTAAAATAAAAACCACTACCGTAAGTCATATATCATCGTAGTTGATGAATGGTAGACGTCATTACAGTTGTCTTGCGTTGACAGTTAAAAAAACATTAATTATCTACCTTCGGCGCCCGGTAAACATCTCTTAGCTAGCTATTAAGTAGACAATGATGCAAGAAACTAGTTAATCGATAACCATTAGTTTTTAATTCTCAAACAAACTACTCATTAAAATTAAACAAATGGAAATGTGAACGGTGTATACACGACATATAATAAGCTCCGCCATGTTAATTAAATATCTATTCGTGGAAATAGAAAATACATATCAAAGCAGTTAATTACTATACTTACTTAATAAAACCTTTGGTTGTTTCAACCGAAGCGATTTTTTTTAGCTTTTTCCTATCTGCATAGCTTTTAGAAAGCCTTCGATGTAGAGAGAGAGAGAGGTATTCAATTTTAAATATGTTGTGTATAAATTCGCACAAATTGTAAATATCAACAATCGCTCATAAAATATTTTCTATCGTTTTCTTCAAACGCCCTAGAAAGTGTAACCAAGGAATCGCTGTATTTGTCATCATTTATAATATTACAACCAATAAGATTTAAGTTTAATGGATTCAACAGTTAAGATTTGTTCCGTATCCGGAAGTGCGTGGGCGCATCGTCATCCGAACAAAGCCGAGGAATGTCGGTCGGATCCTACCTGCGCACGAGTCACTTTTGTGATCACAACGAACTCAAAAATTATCAAAGTAACTTATAAACTACAAAATACGTTTCAAAATTGAACACCTTTAGTTTCAATGATCGTAATTTTAATATTGTTATGTTGAATTAATAACGCGAAATAAAAAGGGCCAGGGGAGAATTATGGTATTTTTTTTATTATTTATAAGGAATTTAAATGTTCATGTCAATAGATAGATAAGACATATTTATCATTTTATTATGACTTAAGGTCTTAGTTCGATCTACTACCTCTTAGTTAAGTTATAGTCATAGATGGTACCTAAAAAATAGTACAGGTAACAATGAAGAATCTTTCAGTGCTTTTTATGAACGAACTAGATGGCGCTGATCAACCTTGGGAATAATAAAATGGCTCGTTTTTATGTCCACAAAGCCTTAACTGAAGTACGGAGGAACCTAAGCTCGACTCTACGCACCAGGAGTTTAGACGTAACGCAAAAAACTCGGAAGAACAATAGCAAAAACCAAGCAAAAACTTGTAGTTAGTAGAACAGTAGACTTTTTAGGTTAAAAATGTTTGACTGAAAAGAGGTTCTTTCTTTATGGATCTTTGTTGTCTGAATTAAATGAATTTTATTTTATTTATGTATTTTACAGTTCTCACTTTGTATACAAAAATAAATAATAAAGAAATTTTACTATACAATGAGTTTGACATGTGTCTAGGAGAGTTTGTTTTGCCTACTAAAAGATTTTACCATTGACCTATAATATAATACGTAGTAAATTCTTTTTTCATTGGATTTTACTAGAACGCCGCTTAAAAAAATACTCCCAAAGCTGATCAGCGCCATCTATTGATACCTATATACTGAAGCGTTGTGACAAACGTCAGTGGAAAATTCCTCATTCCTTTTTAAGGCAGTGGTATCTGCTAGTAATCGAACATAAGTATTGTTCCGTAAAACAACGATTCGCTAATCACAGAATCTAAGCTTTCGCATTCAAATACGCCGCTGATAAACGTGATGGATCACTGTAATCCTTTAGTTAAAACTAGAATTATTTTATGATGAATTTATCATATCAATCATGCAGAGTTGCAGTTGGTATTAAACGATGGATGTACAGCGAATAATCAAGCTCGCGCTTGTTAACTGTACTAGTTTAATTTCCAAATTGATTGTGTTTCTGAATAAACTATAAACCAAGTTACTTGGTGATGGTACCTACTTTTATACAAGCCTAAAGGTTGGCTTGCTCTTATAACCTACTACTCTTCATGATTTTAGGGTTTCTGACCAGACTGCTCGCGCAAAAAGCGCAGGCCACATTCGGTTCGGCACTTTCGATAGTTCGCGGTGTTAACCGAAGTATGAAAAGAGGTGAAACGATACTCGTTCGGCTCGCTCGCTCGCTAGCTGACGGTGCAGGTGTGGCCTCCGCTTTTTGAGCTTGCCGTATTGTTGGCCCCTAGGCACGCCACTTGCCAAGTTTATCTAAGTACTTAAAACGAATATGTTTTGGACTAAGGAGTAGGTACCTACCTAATTCCTATGCTATATATTCACAATTAACTCCAAGCACTTGACTATTTCTGGAAAGAACACTAAATCGAAAATTCATGCCAGTATTTTCATACATTTCGCCATAACGATTGGCCAGTAAAGTTATAGCCCAGAAATTCAGTAATATAACCTGCTCTCTCTGAATGTATGTCACCAGCAGATGTTTTCGCAAGCTGATCTTACCAGAGAGTTTTGAATAAAATTCACTCAGCCACTAAAGCATCCGGACCGTTTCAATTCAAATTGAGCTTTCTTAAGCGACTGCTGGCGGCGGAGTCGGTCTCTTTTATGACGCCAACACTCGCGACGTAACACCGCTTTATGGCATTTACATCCCCTTCTTTCTATCGTCTTGTTCGAAATCGGAGCGGCTGGTCCTTCCACCATAATGAATCGTGTAACTTTCAACAACATCTTGTCAATCAAGTTTAAAATTCATTTTTCTAATACTCCGTATGTTCCTTCCTAATAAATCTTATTTTCACTTTCGACTTCATAAGCTGCTTATTTGAAAATAATAAATAAGCTTCTATAGGTTACCTACCTACCAATATGTTTTCTTAAGAATTAAGTACGTATAAGTACAAAAAAGTGAGAAGCTTTTGGAAAAATAAGCTGATTATTTTTCTGTATTTATATTCTTTCTTTTTAAGAAAAGCTATGAAGCAAACTTATCAAAATATATCTTCTTTGAAATAATTTATAAAGAAATGTTGTTAAGGGCATCGACATTTACTAAAGTTTTAATTTTATCGCCATCTTTGTCGTGTGTATCTGCTACACTTTTGACACGTGCTCCGCAATGAAAGTCGTAAAGTACGTTATTGAAGCAATAAACCTCTGTTGAGAATTTCTCATTGCTTTATAACGTCTCGTAACATAGACAAATAAAGGAATCTCACCGACAGACAAACCGGTGAGTCCTTTGAAAGCAAAATATTAGTCTAAGTTAATGGAGGTGGTATTACCTTAGGACCCGACTGTTCCAACAACTGTTTTGATACAGCTTTCAACCAGCTAACTAAATTAATGCTTATTAGGTACGTTTGGAATTTCTCTTGGATAAAATAACAATTAGTATTTGTACAACCTCAATCTAATGCCTCATAGGTTCAGTGCCTAATCCTCGGTTGGATCCCATTTCGCAATGAATAGAAATTAAATTAATATTTTTGATATTGTTCCAACAACTTTCGATACAAACACACAATAGACAAAATAATCACTAGCCACAAAACAGGACTGAAGTAATTTTAACAGATGCTATCGGATTTTATTGAACGTGTTCCAGCGTGGCCATTATACTAAATACACTGGCCTAATGTAAGTTATGTGAGAACTTTCCAAATACACACTTTGTTACCTGAAAAGGGGTTTCATAAAACTGAATTATAGCCATAACCTTAACTTGGTCTTGAGAATCGTCGTAAAGTAGCATCTTGGGTGCTCAGAGGACACGTCAAGTCGGGTGTTGTTAAATTTTATGGAAACTCGAGTGGATACAATGGAGATATGTAAATTAAGGAAACGTCTAAAGTTACCGGACCCAGCGTGAAGCTTTTGAAATTCGCCGGTTAGTGGGCAATCGATGCCGACATCATAGATTTTATTCAGCACTAAGATTGTAGCTGAACGTATCCCGCTCGGGCGTCGCCGGAGCGCAGACCATCGTTAAATTGAAATTCATGTCGTGATGTTAACATTCACAATATTCTATTCAGCTAAAAGCAAGCAAATAGCAGACCCATGAGTATTCTTCCTACATAATGTAAATTTTACAACGATGTTGAACTCTTCTACTGGAATAAAAGTAGTTGTTTATTGTGTAGTACAATGTAGGTTTCTGGATCTGTCGAAGCAAATTAAAGCGTAAAATAAGAGAACCGAGGGGATAAGCAGTTGGTGTCGTCCTCGGGCGGGCCCGTTGACCCGGCTTGCTACCATACAGTCAATGACAAGACTCGCTTCGTGGAACACTCGCACCTCGTGTGTGTTATTCGACTCCCAAAACAATGCGTCAGCAAAAAAATATCTCATTCTTGTGTCACGTCCCCAAGGAGATTATCTCTGTCGTCCTGATCTACCTCAACGAGTTCAAAAACAAGAACATTACGAAACTTCTCCAGAAATGATAATACAATTCTAACAAAGACGTTTTATTTTTATTATGATTCTTTGATTGTCTATGCTTGCATTATAACAACAAGAAGCAACTTTAAGTAGTGTGGGTGTACCTTTATGACATTAATATTGCCTACGTTTATTTCCTATTATGAATTTATAGTTCTGAGAACGATCTCACTACCTCTCAAAAATATAACGGAAACCGAACTTGAAATTATCATAATTTATTGTTTATATATTTAGGGCTCATTAAGATAATGGTAGAGTTCCAAAAAATATAATAAAAGTTTTATTAGACGATAGCATATAAGTATTTTACCAATAAAGCATAGTCATAAATAAAAGTTTTTTTTATTCTCAACTTTCATTATTTTATGCGCAGCGTCTGGCTGGACCAACAACACAAAGACCAATAAGAACATCACAATACAACAAAACATAGCCGTTAATCGTGGAATGATAAACGTTCAATAAATAACGTGTTTTGACCCTATTAGTACAGTTACATCGATTTACACAAAAATCCGATAGAGTTCGCGACGCTAAGTCGCGGCCGGCGCTGACCGCGGCGCCGCGAGTGTACTCTGCCCACGCGCGGCCACTTATCTCGCGTATTCTCACACTGGAAATTTACACGTGCTTGCGAGTGGCGGTGCAGCGGTGGTACGCGACAGGTCGTAATAACGCACTGGTCGCGTTTTATCTGAGCGTGGCAGCTGCGGCCCGGCCAGGCCCCGACATACCGCCGTGAACATCCGACGACACCCGCGGGACGTGGGCGACATCGGCCGCAACCGTCGCATTTTATAACCTTTTTATTCCATTGTCACTCCGCCGGAGCGGCGTATTCGAGGGAAAAATAAATTTTACTCTTTATCTAAATGTCAAATCGTTCGGTTTCGATCGAATCAGTTTCCAAATAGTTTTAATAAATCTCCTTTTACGGCGGTCGGAACGGGCGGAGGTCGATATGGGAACGCATTACGAATACACGCGGCGAGTTATCGTGTTTTATTCTGTTATGACCGCTGTGTCTGTTCCCGGCAACAATAGGTTTAATTGAAAGAGTGTCAATAAATTTGTCGGGAGTTGTCCAGCGGTGGACACGTCGCCGGTGGTCCCGATAAACTTGATCGTCCCCGAGCGCGATACACACCCGGAGGACCGTCCGACCCTCGTTCCCGACGAACAATTTTGTTTTCATCTGCCGCCGACCTTGTCTTCATTATAATATATCTTTCTAAGGACTTATCTTTCCCAATTGATTGGTGATCTTGTCGCTATCTTGTCACACCTTTCGGTTAACCTTAATTTACAACGCGTTCGTAATCCTGAAGACATAAACCAAACATTGTACAGTTTACTGGGTATTTTTTTATAGCACAATATGAGAACGAGTTAAACGATTTGTAGCACCTTATCGAATCGAAAACGTAGAATTTTCTCGCTTGTATGTCAAGTAAAAAAGTGGACGGACAGACAGACAGACCGACAACTACAATTTAAGTAAATGCTGGATCGTTAAAATAAAAACAAAGGATTCCACGGCACTAATTGTGTTGAATAATACGGAACCCATTTCCTGTCGGTTACAAAGGCACAGACGTACAATTTTGGGATATGTTTTCCCACGATGGACGTCACCCACGCCCACCACTTCTACGAATACATTTCGGACCAAGGAGTGGAACTTTGTGTTCACAATTTAGCTACAGCATGGATAATCAAATTACCACAATCTTGAACATGAATGTCATGGGTAATTTACACCGAACGTCGATTCTACGCAATATAACAACAATTCCAACATAAATAATAACGGGTCAAAAATTTGTAATGTAAACAACAAAAATGCACGCAGAACTACTAAAATAGTATAAAATATAGACATGAAACTTGGGTTTTATTGCTACTCCGACAACATTAGCTCTGCAAACCATTATAAATTAAGAGTTTAATTGCTACAACCGATGATACAACTACTATTTTGTAATAACCATTACGAGACTGTAATTACTGGAACAACCTGTTCAAACATAGTAACTTATTGTTGAACAACTACTACAGCCATAAACTATTTATTTTCAAAAACCAACTGCTAGTAATTTTAGTCATGTTCAAAAAAATCTACAACACGATACATATACCAACTCCAACCATTTCTGCGTTCTCCGTGGTCACTTTCAGTCCACCTTTGGCCACACAATTCACACCCGATAATCATCTGTGAGATAAAAGGCCGCCGGTACGACACCATCAAATCACCATAAATATTTGAATCGACCGCAGTCTGGCTAGAATGTTCCGTCGACACGTCCTGATATATTGAAATTTGTATGTTAAAGTCTTTCAACAGCATTTTGATTGAAAGAGTATTTTTGTAGTTACTGATTTGTTTTTTTTTTTTTAATTATTAGGGGGTTTGAACTATTTGACATAGTCCTCTAAAAAAAAAAAATTATGTGTCGCTTGATAAAACTGGGATAAAGGTAAACACTTAAACGAAAATTGTCCAGGGATGTAGGGGCTGGCTGTACCCTAAAGTGTCAAGTTGCCGAGATATTCGGACGTAAGTAAATAAATTGCGAAATAAAATCTCAAGCTCAACATATCGGCAATGCGACACTTTAGAGCACCATGTTCTGGACATCTCTTGTTTGTCCTACAACAATATTGCACCAGTTTCATTGTAGGCCACAACTTTGCAGAAAAATCAAAATGGCTATGAGGTAGTTTCATGAGATGGTTTTGAAAAAAGTAAAACGTAGTTAATTTTTCAAGAAATTGATATGATTTATGTATGTACAGTATGTATGTACAGTATTTTAAACATTAAAATTACTAATTTAATGATAGTTCCAAACTGTTGGCGGAACCAAAACATGGCAAAATGATACTGATGCATAGAAAAACATCAAAAAGTTACCTTTATTTTTATAAGGTTAATTAATACCATAGACTTGAAGTTGCGTGAAAATTAAAAAAACAGACGTACCTATTAAAATGACCCATAGAATTCAGGACGACTAAAATTGTGCACTATTTTTGTAATTCCTTTTTTTGAACTTATTGCAATGAAACGCTTTCACCACTTGCAACGTTCTAGCTCTGAGCAAAAACTCATTTTCCGTCGCAACTTGTGAGAACTAAAATCATAATTTTGGTATGAAACATCTATTGGCGCGCGTTGGCAGTAAAACTGACTCGTGTATGCCGTGATGGCTAACTCTCTTTTTTTTCGGATGGGAAATCATCCAATGACTCCTCCCACTCTGGGCGAAGCGGAAAGGAGTGTCAGACTGTTACTTATTAAAACCTATCCATGTTCCTTCATGGCAATGCATACATGCATGAATGCTTTGTGTTCCAGGGCCGCGGTATCTCTTTCGAACAGTCCCGCAGCCTGGCAGGCATCGGCCCTTGCGGACCCCTTCCTTTTGCTGACATCTCTTTGAGGCGCGCGTGGAACACGAACGCGCCGTCGACACGGCCTGTCGTCATAAGACGGACGGACGGCGAGCTAGCCCATAGCTCACCGTCCACAGGCCCGCGCCTCGTGGCCCCCGACGCCCGGTGTGTCTCCCGCGGCGGCTGGGACGTGAGGTTCTCTCCCTCTCACGTTCCGTCACCTCCTTCGCTAGCATGACTGCTTCGCAGAAAGATGACAAACTCCCTTGTGTTTCTTTATTTTACTTCATATTTTGTTATTCGTTTTTTATTAATTATGAATTCTAATACTCCCGTGACGGCTTACTTTGTTATTTCACAAATTGGGGGATGTGCAAACGTGCGCGGGTGACATTTCTTCCCGTCTTTATGAGCACCCTTGATACTAAATGTAGTCGAAATATTCCTTTTTATATATGTATATTTCGACTACCGATAAGCCTACTTGACCATTCGCCATTATAAGAGCAAAAGCTTACACACTTGACTTTGTATGTATATTGTATGTAAGTTGTAGTTAAGCACCATTGTTTACTTGCACAACGCTCAGTAAATACTTAACGAGTATTTTGACTTCTCGGAGAAATGAAGAATAGGTAGGCCTTTATGGAAAACACTTTAAACTTTTTGAGAATAAACTTTTGTTTGACGAATGGATAAAAAACAATACAATTGCTATTTGATCAGGTGATCAAGTAGCAATTGAATTGTTTTTTATCCGTATCCGTACGTATTGGTTTGAACGTGTGCGCAATAAAACATTTTTTTACAGATCAAAATAAGCGCAGTAGTTTACTGTGTGCAGTATATATTTTTCAGCTTGATCGGATCTTATTGGTATTATTTATCTATACTAATATTACCCGGTAGACCTCGCAGGGGATGGCGGGGTGAGCAAAAATAAATAAAATAAAATAAAATCATTCGATCTAAAGCTAATGTAGACACATTAGCTTTAGATCGAATGATTTAGAAGTCTTGAGGAGAGGCCTTTGCCCAGCTGTGGGATGACACAGGATAACAGGAATTAATATTGAAGAGACGAGAAATTTGTAAGTCTGGAATCTGGGTCAGTAGTTCCGAATATTAACCCCTTTTTTTTCCCCGTTCTGGACGGAGCAGGAGGGAGTGTCAGACTTTTACTGACTAAAACCCATCCATGTTCCTTCATTGCCCTTTGTGTTCCAGGGCCGCGGTATCTCTTTCGAAAAGTCCCGCAGTCCCGGCATCGCAGGGAATATTAACCCTTACGGTTAATATTCGGAACTACTGATCCGATTCCGAAAATTCTTTCACTATAGGATGCTACATTATCCCCTAGTGAGATAGGCTATATTTAAAACGTTCGCGTGAGATAATTTCCGATCATTTAGCGAGTGAAGCCGTGAGCAAAAGCTAGGAAATTCTGGCTTCTTGATGTTTAACATAATTATCTACTATCAGTAGAAAAAGTTTATCCAGGGCCACAATTGACAATTTCCACGAATATCCTGATACGTAACTGAACATTAAACTGAAATAAATAGACGATGTTTCCGATGCACATAGATTTCTTCGAAGACCTTATCTATATTATCTATACTAATATTAAAAATGCAAAAGTTTGGATAGATGGATGTTTGTTTTCAATCACGCCAAAACGGCGGATCTGGATGAAATTTGGCACAGACATAGATTATAGTCTGGAATAGCACATGGGATACTTTTACCGTGGGACAATTACCGAACTCCACTCAGGCGTAGCAGTGGACATAAGCCTATAATAATAGTAAAACAGACATTGAGATGTAAGAATCTCCAGCATGTTTTTATTTACGAGTACATAAAGGAATGCACCACGGCCAAGTCTTCAGCTCACAGTCATGTTATATCTTATATATTTCTGTTCCCGATGAACATAACATGTTGGTACAAGCAACGACTGCGAAGACAATCCGATCACCAACACAAGTTATTTTTGACTGTTATGTTGAATTTGTAGTTTAGGTAATACGTAAGTATTTTTGAGTAGTCATATATTATGGTTTTGTAGCGTTCTTTCTACGATTATATCGAAAATAGAATGGCCATTTGCCAAGGCCCCAAGGACCCAACAACAGTTTTAGAATCCTGTTCTTTCATTTTAAATAAACTGTACTAACTGTATTTCCAAAACTTGACGGTAATCGCAAAATTGTATAGTTTTATTACGTTAGTAATCTTTAAACGTGTTGATTGCCAAACTTTACGATCGTAATTACCTTTTATCAGAGCTTTGACACGCCGGACGCCATCAAGGTTAGACGGGACGGGATCAACCAGCAGTTTCAGCGGAGAGGTGAAGTCTTCAGCACTAAAGAGTATCGCCGCCCATCCTTGCGCGTTGCCAAAGCAGCCGCGCTTCAGAGGACTACCCTCAGCTAATAAGTACGCACGATTGGACGAATTGAACGTTCTAGTTTCAAAATTCAATATCTCACTCAACGCCCCAACGTCACCTTTCAGAATACGCCTCACAAATACTTTAAATATACTTCTTTTGAATTTTCCACGCTTCCGTTTTTGTTCACTCGATATTTTCCCCGTAAAAATATACTTAGACGCGAACACAATCCGTTTTAAGGTATCATTGTTTCGAAATACAGAATTGTTATTAATGCACTTCGGTGGTAAATTATCGTTTATTTTTATTACCGTGTTCCGCTTTTTAACTTGCCCCTTTACAATAAAGTCCGCATCCGTTATGAAAATTAACACAAACACTATAATTAGGATTGGTTTTAACATTTTGTGTCACAATAGTTTTTGAGCACTTTTAAAACTGCAAGCATTATATGATTTTTGATACGGTGGTGTTTATAGTACGGAGTATTTTATCGAAAAATGTTGGTAGAAACATCGCGTTGTTACATGCACGATGATCGTGAGATGCGCCTGAGTGTGGTAGTGGTATGCGCGCGCGCCGCATGCCGTGCCAACCTCGACTGGAGGCTTCATCGGATCCGCTGCAACTTGCAACCTGTTGTGTTTTAATCCTTAAGCCGGCTACTACAGCTTTTGTAAACACATTACTACCAATACGTTCGCGATATTTCAAATGATATTTCTTTTGCTCTTTTTTATTTCCACGAACAGACATCGCAATATAATATTGTAGCACGATCAAGTTGTTTAAGATATTGTGCGTGCGGTACATTTACAAGATTTTAATCAAGCAGTTTCATTAAGTGTTATGCCGATGAGAACAATAATTTTGATATTCTAAGAAAATGAAAGAATTATTGTTACAAACTTACAATTTTAATAATCAAAGTAAAGGAAACACAACAATTATTGTTTTCTGGCCTCTACACACTAAACTAAATAATAATCAATTCAATACGATACGAAAAAGAACTGATGTGTCTGTCCTCAGAGCTGTCCCCAGCAAAAAGTAGCTGAACATCGTACTGTCAAATCTGTCTTTGGACTTTGACAGTCTTTATTGTCTATGTGTTCTCTTAGGTTTCCTTACAATATAATATTTGCGCCAATAACATTTGTGTGAAATATTAAGATTTAATATAAAAACTCATGAATTTAAGCAGATTTAAAAATAGCAAAAAAAGTAAAATATCCACTGTAATTTGCAAGTTGTCGAACGAATGTAAAGAGGAGTATTGATTCTCTAAGTTAGATGACGTCGCATACGCAACAGGACATACATTATGCGTAACTTACCTACTTACTTATTATACGATTCTATAAATATGTAAGAATGCTGTTTGGATACGCGAATAAGTGAAAACATGTGTGTATTAGATTAGGTTGGAAGTTCAAGTACCTACATATTATACATACATAGAGCATGTTGTGTGGAGATTGAGTTGTAAGAACTTAGCTACACACATGTATAGACGCCAGCACATGAAATGGTATTTTTTTCCAATCAACCTTAAACCTAATACTTATGCAATAAAGTTGAAAATCTATTAAATAATGAAATTTGACAGATTGCAGTAGTTTGATGTGCGCCACTGTACCGTGTGATCTAAAACCAGATTACAAACATTTTGTTTAAGTTCAGGTGCTAATTGAACAGTTGAGAGGCTAAATAAGTAAATAGATAAACATATCTCTGGGTACATAAACCCACGTTGTAACTATCGTATACATAGGGGCAATTAGACTATTATGGAATGTGGACTTACTAGTTTTCTAGTAGTTATTAATATTTAAAGAAAACAGGAAAAATTAAAGAAAACAGTTGGGAATAATGTGAAAACGGTTTTCACTTCCTATGCGACATCAAAATTTAATAGTTTTTACTTAAGTACCTACCTATTTACCTACAACATGTTCTTGTGATTTTGATTTCATTATTTCATTATTATTTTGAACTTCGTGTACCTAGGCTGATTTTAGTTATACCTACTATTTATTTGTATGTTTCTACATATAATATTCTACATACCAACTGCAACATATAAAATAGAAAAAGACAATAGAAACCTATATAAAACCCTTTGCAAAAAGAACTCAATGGATTCTTTCGACTTAGTAACACCTCTCGCAGAATTCCTTCAACATTATAAAATGGCCTTGTAGATCAGCAGTAATCAAGTGGCACTTCTGTCGGTGCATGGCTGCACGTGGCCCAGCGTGGGCGGACTGGCCCCGACACTGGCCGACACTGGCCCAGCGTCTCCGTGACGGCGACATGCTCCACAACGCCCGGAATTTACGCACTTTGTGTCGTTCGCGTGTCCCTGCCAACCAACACTTGAGATACGAGCCGCAAATTGAATATTTAGTTACTTGCTCGTAAATATGTTGGCATAACAAAGCTTGGAAGATGGAGGACGAAGATGCCTGATTTTCTCTCGTTGAACTAATGTATTTCGGATAAAATGTTGTTTATGCCCGTTTGGTCGAGTGGTCGCAAGCGCGACTGTTGAGCATGAGGTCCTGGGTTCGATTCCCAGGTCGGTCAAACTGTTATTGAGTTTTTGCATCAGAAATTTCTTAGTAGCACGCGCCACGGAGTTTGGATTGGTGCCCGGTTGATTACAATAGGCTCGCTACCTATACATGGGACTTAAACATAACTGGCGAAATGTGGGTATAAGTACCTACTATTAGGTACACCTCTGCCAAACCTGTTTATTTTACATACAGAAAAAGAGAAATTATTAAAAATTTAATAACTTATTTTAAATATTTTAATATAAAAAAAAAATGGTTCAAAATTTTTGCTTTAAAATACATACTCCTTCACCTCGTCCTCGAACATGCGTCTGGTTATACACGCATGCTCAGTTGCGAGTACCAACGCACCTAATCTGTATAAAGAACACCCACCAATAACATCAGTGTATGTTCTGCTAGGCTCTAGATAATGACGATCTAGAATCTAGGGCGTCATTCTCTGTAAAATCACGAGCAGATGGACAGTTGAAAAATCTTCCATTCGAATAATTCGAGTTAACTACAGAAAGTTACTAATTCGATTACTGAAGTCTGGGTAGCTAATATTTAAAGTAATTCCCTCGCAAATGGCAGCTATAAGCATTTGCTAATTCGTCTAACGATTTTAATGTCCGAAATAAGTGTTGTCGTTTTGCAAGTGGACTACATAACAATTATCGTCTGGATTATTTCAATCCCTAACCGAATATTCTTCATTTAAGTCAAATAAAAATATATAACATAGCCAGGCATGTATATTAGTCCGGCCAGTGCTGATTGGCTTCACTTCATCAATGGCTGAAAACATTTTATTTGATTGCAATTTTTTACCTAAAATATTATGCTTTAATTCAACCGATTTGAATTTTTATTTCGCTCAAAATGAAGCCAGATTGGCGCCGACTATGTTAAAAAAAATTATTCAGCGAGATGGCGCCGACTAATTTTCGTGTTTATTCTTTAGAAGAAATCGCGTTTTTGAGAACACATTATCTGAAAAGTAATAAAATAACACAACTCCTTCGTGGAGCCCAACTTTCTTATTTTTACATAACCTGATTTTACACATCGTGAAATAATTTATTTTTGTTTATTTACTGATCACACCTACCAATAGCGAAGAGAAAAACATAACATTACGCCCGGGATCCCTGAAGAGTTAAGCAGTAGTGTAACTACTAGTACGATGCAGTCTTCTACATTTCCTCAGTTATGTTTAAGTCCCATGTTATAAGGGGAGATCATTTTGCCATTAACTGGGCACAAATCTAGACTCCGTGGCTGCTACTGAGAAATTGCTAATGGAAAAACCCAATAACACTTTGCCCGACTCAGGAATCGAACCCAAGACCTCATGCTCTATTTCAGCTATTCTTATAAATTCCGACCCTCTCATCGCCACGTTATCGCGACAGTAGATAAGGGATGTACAGTAAGCGGGCTCTTCGTGACGGGTAGCGCGTTTCCATCCCTTTGAGACTTTGCAGATCAAACTGAGGAAAATGGGCGAAAAAACGTTCGCTCAAATCTTCTACGCTCACAAATAGATTTCAGGTACGTAAATGTTTCATGTATTTATCACGAAAGTTTAAACTCAAACTGTAGCAGGTTTCCTAGGATTTGAGTTACTTTATAATAAGTATGCATTTACAAAAAAAAAGTATCTATGTAGTATATCAACTATCGGTATCCACGACACAAGCCTCGTTACTTAGCGGTGTGTGTAATGTCCAGCGATATTTATTTATCATTTATGACTTTCTCGCAGACAACAACAAGGTAAAAAATAATTATCACAAACAACGGTTATTAAGTATGCGCAGCTTACTCTAACTAAAGGCGCAAGTTAGCTGATTAACACTAGGCGAGCTCGCATTGTACGTAACTCCATGTGAAATAGTTGGAAACTTATTAAAACTACTGCTAGCCGATATAAACACAAACACAATCAATATTTATTCAAAACAAACTTCGGGCGGAAATTTAAAGCAAAAGTTATTGTAAGTTATTGTTTCACGTGCGATCATACCCTATGGTCATTATCTGCCTAGCCTTTTCCCAACTATGTTGGGGACGGCGTCCTATCTCACCAGATGCACCTGAATAGCTGTATTTTACATGTAGCGACTGCCTATTTAACCTCCACAACCCAATTAAATAAAAAAAATAGCCTTTATTTACTCTGACCTTCTTAAACACAAGAATTTAATATGAACTATACCTAAGGGTTTTCTACATATATCTAAACTTAAATTACAACTTTGACTAAACTTAAATCATAGTTTGAACTATAGGTACTTAAATTATAACTTTATCTAACTTAAATTATATTTTCCAGTTATTTGTTCGTCTTATCAGCTACCAGGTCAGGCTGTCTTGCGACACTTGCCACAACCCAATTAGTGCTGGATAATCCGAAACCTCTTGGTAAGACTGGTTGTCAGACTGTCGGGCCCCTGACTACCTGTAGTGAGTTGACTGTCAAAGATTGAACCGGGGCCAACGACTTAGCGTTATTATTTAGCCACGATGTGCTTCAAAATAAGGCATTGAATATACACAGTTTACTTAAAGGGAATTTTAATTCTAAAATAAGGGTACCAGCTCCTAATGTACCAATATAATCTAAGTGCCTTCTACGGACGATATTGCAAAAGTTGCAGAAAAGAGCGTCGTGTATATAGTCGTATATAGTCGTGCAATAAGCTGAGAATGAGAATAATAACGATCAAATATGCACGTAAACACAATGCTTATATGGAAATCAAAGATATTAAATTCATTTTATAGTATAGGAAACAGGTATGAATCTGTAGTTACGGTGGGTCTCAAGGTAGTTATTAAAAGGGAAATTTATATTGATGTTAGAGACAATAACTTTTGAAGGTATAAAAGTTGACGTTATTATTGTTGGTAACATGCATGGAGGAAGATGAGATGGAGCGCTAGTAGAATCCGCTGATTTACTAGCGAAAAACGCTTAAACTCATCTTGACCCAGGTCGGGCCTGTATAAATCTTTACTGCCGAGATCTTTACTGCAGAGATTTTCTGTCAAAATAATACAGATCCTCCAATATTTTTCTGGGTTTCGTCAAAACCGACAAAAGGGTGCTCCAAAATGTATAATTTTCTCATGCTCAATCCTCAATTCCTCCCATCATGGGAGAGGCTTATGTCCAGCAGTGGACGTTATGGGCTGTTGTTGTTGTTGATGCTCAATCTCTTAGCCTTATCTAAATTTTCCCTTTCCTCGCAACATTTTCCTCATTTCTCCGCATCACACATACCATGACAACCAATCACCCCCACCACAAGTTTTCAGTCACCGGTTTCAGAATTCGTCATATCTTAGCTGTTCAGAAGCTATGCATACCTATTTAATTATGACAGTTCGTCAAAATTCAATCGTTAAAAGCAGTGTTAGTTTACCTACTGATTCGAAAAAGATCGATTATCCTAGAACTCCATTGTTCCATACTCTTGGTCGTCTGCCACCTGTCCGTCGAGTTCGGCGGGGCGCGGGTATGGGCTCATACTTGGCTTGAACATCGGAATGCAATTCAAGCATAGCTGTGGCAGACAGCGGTCGATAATTGCATTTTGTGGTCGCGGCGCTCCACTTGGCAAGTACACGCGCGATCGAACGGAGCGCAAACAAACTTCAGTTTTCTTCAACAAATTTCAGTTGGATAAACAAGAAACAAGTTGAGCAGCGAAATGGTTTCCCACTAATGTAATCAGAGTCCTCAATTAGTTGTATTGAGTAAATGAATGAAAAGTTTTCTACAGTTTTATTATGTTACTTGTTAAGTATTGTGAGCAAGTGCGCGTTTGAAGGCCTTCTTTGGTATTAATATCAATTAGTTACGCGTAGTAAGATGATCTATCAGGAAACGTAGTTAGCGGCGTGATGCAGATTAATTAAAGGTAATGAAATATTGGTAATTACTCGCATTAAATTAGATCGAGTCGTTTAATTTTTATGAAATTAAGCTATAACAGCGTAGTTTCGTATTAAATATATAATCGTATTGCTCTACATGCACTTACATTTTTAACGAAATATACCGGTTATAATAATTAAGTTTAAATGAATTGCGAAAATTCACACCATTATTATACCTCTTAATGCCGTTCCTTGTCATTATAACCATTGTTAAAACTCCTCGAACATGACAAAAACTTTTTAGTGATATTGTTATTGTAAGCAATAAACTCTTACTTCAAAAAGTAGGTACATTTGTAAACATAGCAATAAAATTCTCCTGTCAGAGGAATTCAGTTGAAAACTTAATGAAGTATCTCGCTTACAGCGGAATAATTGTGACAAACAACTACGTCTTTACAAATTCATTTCTGTAAAATAAAACGCAGCTGTAAACGACAAAATGGCGGAGCAAAGGGTAAACGGTACAGGTAAATATGAAAAGCAAATGCTGTTTCCATTAGTTCCATTAAAAATAGTTAAAAAGCATACTGATTGTAGATGTGACGCTTATGCTACGGTATCTATTTAACTTAACATAACATCACACCTGTAATCCCCGTATGGTTGGGCAGAGGTGTACCTAGCAGTGCACCCACATTTTGACAACCCGAATGGCGCAGCGGTAGTGAGGCTGCCTTACGTTCGTTGGGTCCCGGGTTCGAATCCTGGTAGGAGCAAATGTTTGTGTGATGTACATGGACATTTGTTTCAGAGTCATGGATGTTTATATGTATAATAAGTGTGTATTTACAAACAAAAAGTATCTATGTAGTATATCAACTATCTGGTATCCACGACACAAGCCTCGTTGCTTAGTGTGGCGCTAGATGGCGCTGTGTGTAATGTCAAGCGATATTTATATATTTGGCCAGTTATGTTTAAAGTCCCGTGTAATAGGGGACCGAATTGCCATCAACCGGGCACAAATCTAAGTCTCCGTGGCTGTTACTGAGAAATTCCTGGAAATAGAAAAACCCAATAACACTTTGCCCGACCGGGGAATCGAACCTATGCTCAGCAGTCGCGCTTACGACCACTCGACCAACGATGTATTTACATCTAGTATTTAATTGTAATCTAAGCAACTATCAATAAACGAAATTCACAACAATGCACGAAATGCTGTACTTCTGCTTACCTCTAAACCAAATAGCACACATTCCTTTAAGAAGCCCGGAAACATCAAACAGTGCAGAAAATTAAATGTCGTTTGGGAACATTCGCAGAAATTGCATATTGAATGTTTAAGATACAAATGGTGCATAAACAATACCTTGGCAAGGCGAAGTTTGCAGTCCCCTGTAAACTTCACCGCAACCGGTTTTTGTTTACAATATTACAAGGGACTTCTATGTACTTTCAGCGGATTTAGGTGTGAACACGACCAGGTTTCAAGTCTTGTTAGTGCTTATAACTTTATAAACAATCGAAGAACAAATTATGTTTTTAAGACATGACTAGCTAGTACCTTTATTATGCGTAACGGCTGCTTGTACAGCCCAAGTAATATGGGACAAGGGAAGAAATTTGATGATGAACGCATAAAAACTTGTGGTCTTTAAATCCGAATATTCAACTTCAATCATGCATGTCAAACTATAGAATATTTGGTCAAGTTAGGTAGGATATAAAGAAAGGGATCCCTCAGTCACTCTTCAGCGTGCTGGTCAACAACAACAACAGCCCATAACGTCCACTGCTGGACATAAGCCTCTCCAATGATAGGAGGAATTTGCCGTAATCTCCACGCTTGGCAGGCGGATTGGAGATCGCAGTGATGAAAGACTAACAGAAAACGCTGCTGCCCATTCTCTGGTCTACGGAGGCGCAAGGTGTTCTGCCTCAGACATTAGTCACCTTATACGACACCCGTGAGTGTAATGAGTTGGTTCTATTCTACTCTGCCGGATACCACACGGCTTCGGCTGACGTGCTGGTCAGACCTCATAAAAACATCATGCTCTCCTGCATATTGAAAAGTACGTTCTTCCAACAGCAGGAATCTTTCATGTGGATGTTGCAGAAAAGTGTTATGTGCCTGTGCTGGATAAATGTAACCAATTCTTTCATTCCATAAAACAATAATTTCAATACGGTTGCCCTCACAAGCTAACACTCAGACATAAAATAACTTTTTATTGAGGTATATAGTTTTCAATAAGAATAAAGTAATAAAGTTGAGATCCAGCGGAATATTTCATGGTAACTAAGTTGTAAAGTGTCAAGTTTACGGTAACCTCAAGTGTCTCCGCGGGGTCGCACGTTTAACTCCATCGCTTAACAACTCTACTGGTTAGTGAAACTAAGTGATTTGCCTTCCCATTTGAGTAAATGATTTTATTGGAAGGTGAAAAGGTTACCTACCATTGAGCTATTTTGGTAGTTTGAATCTTATGTATGACTTCTCAAATCTTAAATGATGTAAATAATTATGTAATCTGTTTTTCTCGAATTAAAAGTGTACCTAGTATACAACCTGTTTTTTTTATATCCCATAACTCTAGGTTATATTCTGTGGGTAAAAATAATACTAAAACTCCTAGAATAGGTGGTCCAAAAATTCATAGTTTCGGAGCATCAATCATAATTATAAAATATGTATCTAAGTTTCATTGATAAATACGAGTAATTCATTTTAATTCAAACCAATCATTCTTCAACTGTAGTTACCCGCAATTACAGACACAATTAAAATAACAATGTTCTGTTCCCTTTCAGGAACGGCTGGGGACTTAATGGTATTTAAAGCTAAGAAAATGCGACGTTGTCATATTTCACGTAAGGGTGTTTTATGTTATGTGATGATTGAAACATAATTATGCCAGTTGATTCTTTGATATGGTGTCAATCATAACCTAGAATTATGGGATATCAAAAAAACAGGTTGTAAAACACCTACATTTACAGTAATAGGGGTGACTGCCTCGTTGGTCTAGTGGTCCTAAGGGCAATTGCGGGCATGGGTCCTGAGTTCGATCCTCAGGCCGGGCAAAGTGTTATTGGGATTTTCCATCAGGATTAAAAATCCGTAGTAGCATGGAGTCTGGATGTGTGCCCGATAGATGGCAGTAGACTCGCCTCCTATTACATGGGACTTAGCCGCTTAGCTTAGCTGGCGAAATGGGGGTGTTCTATTAGGTACACCTCTGCCTAACACTTCGAGGATTACAGACTGATGTAATGTAAAAGGGGCTGATGAATAGGAGGCGCTTTTAACAAGTCACAAAACTAGAATCCGCAATGCTCCTGAGAAACTCCTGATACCTACCTACCTAGCAATGGAACCCGGGACTCATGCTCAGTAGTACGGCTTGCGACCAGTAGGCTAATGAACCATTGCCCATTCAATTTCGTGAAATTTCTGTCAGCTCCATCACTCTTCAAATATTGGGTAAACGACTTGTGCCATAGTGGTAATGTTTGCTTTAATTTCGAAGTTAATAGTGAAAGCCTCGTTAAAATTCGACCAGCAGCTTTTAAGAGAAGCGCATCTGTTTGTGTGCGTAAAACTTAAAAGCTCTCTGTCTAAACAAACAGATAAAAGTAATAACGGGCAAACAGACGAATATTAAAGAAAATTGTTACGGTCTCTAATACGTTTACTCAGATAATAGGTACTCTCCATTAGATAAATATTGTAGAACTCGTCAGAAATAGAATGTCCGCTTCATAAAGTCATATTATGATATGACAATGAGTTGAGACAACGTAACTTTAATGTCGCGACCAGGCTTTGCGGTAGACCGTGAAATTTGCACATGACTAAGAAGATGTAATATCATTAGACGACCGCAACTCTCTAACAGTTAAGGCCACAAAAGCTGTTCTGCTGCCGCAAAAATGAGATGCCCACGCCCAGAGATGAGATTAAACGAACAGACGTCGTCTGCCACAGCCATCCGCTAACATATTAGACTACGAGTACATTGAAACGGCACTTAAATAAAATACCAGCCCTCATATAAAATGTCGTGAACTATGAAATAAGAAACTAGTTCCCTGAAAACTCTTTGCTACAAAAAACTAACCCGTTTTAGTTCGAGCAGAAGAAGTCGAATATTTCAACCGCTCAAAGGTTATCGAGTTAAGCCAACTAGACAATTTTCACGAATGCGCTAGTTATGTTTATTCTTCAACGGAACGTGTAGCGAAAAAGCTGGCGAGGTAGAAAGGACAATAAGAACAAAAGCACTAATTCCGCAGAGAGTTATCGATAGTTTCGCGTCAGCTCGATTCGTAGCTTTGTTAGGGCGACACACAAGAGAAACGCCCGACAAATTGCGTCGTGCGAGAGTAGCGCGCCGCCCGACGCCGCCCGCCGCGCGCCTACACAATGCCTGCTCGCATCAATTGTTATTTTATGCACAACTGGCCGCACCAACAAAATGGTTATTCCGTGTAGTCAGAAAAATTCACGACAATGTTTTACAGTTTTAAACTAGTAAATAACATAACTGATTCACCACGTCGCACTTTTAACGCAAATGCTACTCTTTCAGCATTGTTCCGAAGTTTTACTATAGATTTTGTTTGCAGCTATACGACCTATTGAATTTTTTCTTGGAAATACAGCGTCATCTTTAATTTATTCAACACTTCGCCCGCGACTTCGTTCGCGAAATTTGTGATAGCTCGGCTAATTTGCATGATATCAATACAATTTATAGCTTAAGTTACTCGGTAAAGATGTAGCTGTCTAATGGTGAAAGAATTTTTGGAATCGGTCGAGTAGTTTTTATGTTTATTCGTTACATACAAAAATACAAATCTTTCCTCTTTATACAGGTGAGCTTTTTATCACTTTCCAAAAAAAATGGGTATAATAGGTGAACGGAGTAGAAGCTTATGGCATACCTAGTTTATTTTTTATTTTTTCCACAGCTTAGAAAAAACGCTTCAAATTTTAATATACCAATTTTTTTTTAAAGTGTTAAAAATGTCATCCGGTAATAGATGTAGATAATATGGTGCTGAGGATTTAAACTGCTGAAAAGGTATTTTTTTTTATACTTTCGAGTGCCCGCACATGTTAACAAATAACTTGTAGTCGTAGACTTATATGCCGCATTCTGAAAATGCCCTTTTCGTGAAATGAATTTTTCTACTTTGGACTCATTCGCAGAAAGAGTTATTCTTAAAAATACCTATTCTCGGTCTGCCCTATTTTTTTCTAAGTGTTTGTTAAACTTCGGCCGCATTTGTTTACAGTTCTACATAGAACTACTACCTCCGTCTACTACGAACGAATACGAACACCGACCGTCGCGCATCGAAACGCAATTATAATTTGTTTTTTACACGACCGGCCACGAAAAGTGTAATGCTTTCAGGGTTCGGGTATTTGCATATATATGTGTGAGTTTATTTATTCCGCGATATCATCTAAATGCCATAACTTATTACTTTCGTAACATATTTTTTGGTATCATTAGAATCTTTGCACTATAATGTCTCAAAAACTACAATATGATGCCAATCAGTGTTAATCGTACATTACGTTATATTTACAGCAGCAAAAGGATGGATTGCAAAACTAATTCAATACCAAACAGAAATGTACACACATAAATAATATCAAGCAACTGTATCTATATTTTCCTTTCGCCCTAATCTGCAGAAGTGTCGCGCGGCATGCAAGAGAAATGGTCTACGAATTGTGTTCGCCTGACTCGCCTAGGCCGGCTGCCGGGCGCTCGCCTGCCCCGCGCACCCGCGCCTCAAGTAGGTACAACAATAACTAAACTATACAGCTTGTATCAGAATGATGTGTTCATATTTGAGGAAGCGGTATGATCCTTCAAACTGAAAAACTTATTCCATGGAATCAATATCGTAAACGCGAAAAATAATCAATTTCTGTCCCATACAAAACTTCAATGCCTACTCGACCCAAATGTCTGGCAAAGCTGATCATTTTAGTTTTTCGCGATTATGATGTTGTTCCATGGAGAAAGTAGTTCAGTTTGATTATGTGAACGTTCCACCACCTTAAATAAAAGGTGTAAAAAACCTCTTAACGAAGCCGAAAGGCACTTGTTCTCCCCGTCATTGCGATCATTTTTTTTGTTGTACACCACACCTGGGAACCTTCTAATTACGGAGATATTGGGGGTCAAAGTTCCAACTTTTTGATAAGTTTTATTTAAATACAAGTTTTTAATGTTAGATTTTTACTTTAAACACCTCCACGACCCCCGTATTATTCAATCCATCCATCAGCACAATGTTTTGCGGTACATTGAGTTCTACCACAAAACATGATTTTTCACCCCAAAAAATAAGTCGTTTCCAAGCAATATTTTTTGCGTAAAGTTACTTAGTTTGATGTACAGAATGCTTGGTTGACGGCTTCGTGATGAGGTTGTTAACACCCTGTATGACCACACTTTTCTGATACACGTTACACAAGGTTGAAGGGACACATATGCTAAAACGGTAACCACGTATTCATTCTCACCCCCACATGGAAATTTTTCATCGATAATTTAAAAAAAAAAATATTGTAGGTATTGCAGTTTTGTACTAAACTGCTGGTTTTTTTTTTAATAACCGACGAAAAAGAGTTGGGGTTTTAATCTGATGTACCAACTGAATACAAGGTGCCTTTTCTTGCGTTCTTTAACCCCGATACTCTTTTCAAGATTGTCCTAAAGCCTACATTTTGTTCTTGAAGTAAAGTACACACTTTCTCCTTGATACTCGTACATATTTAAGTATTTCGGCATCGTCTCGAGTCTTAGGTACAGGTACCAAATAAGGTGACGGTTATCGTTAGCCGTCTTAGGTGCTTTAGGTACGTGCTAAATAATATATTGTATACCTACTAGCTGTTACTCGCAACCTTCGTACGCTGGTTTTTTTTTTTACTTCCTATTTGAACCCGATTTTGTTAACCATTTCATGGGTTTTATTTTGTATGCACGAAATCCTATTTTTTTTTGCAAAAAGATGATATTTTGATGTTACTAAGAGACTCCTCAATTTTATTTATAAGGTCAGGGTATGCTCGCTAGACTCTCCCACAGACCAAACCGCTAAACCTAGAAACTTTAATTAGGGACAGTACTTGTTCTGAATACAAGTGAAAGAGAGAGACCAATACAACCATTATAGAGCACTAAAACCGAGAGGACTGGACTTTGACAGATAATGTTAAACATCTTCGTCCGGTCCGCCTAAGCACAATGTTATTGCAGAATATATTCATCTGTGAATAGACGAAAAGCGTTTTGATTAAATTTTTCGCTGAAATAGAATTTAGATTGCTGAACGTATGCGTAGTTAACTTCGAATATTGTTCTAGCTGAATTTTCATTAGTTATACGATCCATTCTAGAGTATTTGCATAGTCAAGAAACAACACTTGTTATAATAATATTGCACTACTAGTTTTACCCGCGGATCTGCACTTGAAGCAATTTTCTAAAGATATGATTTGCTTGCAGAAGAACGTACTTACTTTACATTACTTAACATTAAAGAATCCCATTTTTCCAGATAATTTCAATAGCTCTAATATATCGGTCAAAATCGCAATCTTTGAGTCCTTACTCCTTATCAAATGCCGAAAGACAGAACATTTAAAATAAGAGCACTAAACGTTGGAATTGCCAGCGACAATATTACGACGCCATAAAAAAAAAGTTTTATTTTTTAATTCGCAATTTTGTGTCAGGCAACAGCTACTCACATAAAACATGGTCGTCGCACCGTGTTTCGAGGCGCGATGGAATCGTTCACGGCAGCCATTAAAGTTTGTATGCTCCGAGAGAATTAATGTGACACCTAAGCTAGGTGTCGAACATAAAAAATAATTAAAGGTCAATAAACCGATTCTTTTACATAAGAAAGCACTTGAATCCTTTTTAACCGACTTCGGTAAAGCTAAAAGGAGGGGCTGGTTAACTTTATTTTTCACAAATGGGGGAAAGGATTTACCTACATACAAAAAAGTCACATGAGTCACGGATTGAAGTACCGAAAAAGTCTTCTTCGTATTGAAAATCTATGCTCAAATGTGAGGAAAATTAAAAGGAATAAATATATAAATATGTTGTTTTTTTTTTTCAAGGTCGATCAGGTTACACCAAACTTAGTAGGTATGATGTCACATTTTGCAGGCACTAACAGTGAGAGACCCGTGCCGTCCGTCTCGATTTTAAACTCCATCTGCGAGACATGGCCAAGGTGTGATTCCCACCAGTGGAGACCATCTTAAATAGTCGATTGTGGGGCGAAAACATCATCTTTCAGTAGGATCCCATCACTGCAACTTGGAACTAATGTAAAGTATTACTTGAAACAGTTACTCAATGAAACTATTTTCAGCATTCATACGTATGCTGAAAATAGTCTCATTGAGTAACTACCAACAATTACTTCAGTACATACATTTAGTTTAGTACTGTGACATTAAATAGACAGAGAATATTTGCGGAGAGGTAAAAGGGCAAGTGGTACTTATTTGAAAATAAAAGCCGTCTCACTCAATGTTACGAGCAAAATCACGGCCACTTAAAAATATACTTGTTGTTCCGAAGCCAGTACAATTTCCCGAGCACCTATTCAACGTTGGCATTTTCTCCAAATAAATGTTTCGCTGAGCAACGAGTAAGTGTTTGCTATTATTCTTATTATGATCGTTATTTATGTACTGTCTTTGAATTTATTAGTTTGCACAAGTTAGTATAAGGTTTGTGATTGTCCTTTTTTAACATTTCTAGATACTCATACATTCTTGCATACATGATACATGAATGTTAATTCAAATGACATTGAGTAGCTATTATTTTACGAATCCACTGCATGATTCTTCATCTATATATCCCTTACTAACAATGTTTATTATATGCAATCTGCAAGTATACCCCAACAAGATGTTAGAAATTCCTTTTCAGTTCTAAGCTTGATTTAATCTTTTCCCAACGTTTTACAGGCAGTAACATTTTACAGGTACTGTTTTATTCGTTTCTGCAGAACACTAAGCGAGCGCGGCATTGAAAAGGGACTTGTGCGGTGACCGCGTCCGTTTTGTGTAAAATGTCAAAGTAAGGGGGAAAACCAAGAGTCGGGCGCGAAATTGTGTTGACGCAGTGACCGCAGCGGGCGCGTGTGGCATCGCGACACTTGCGACGAGGCGACGCGCGACACACCCGGAGCGGCCCAGAGCGCCGCGCGCCGCGGTGGTCTGCGTGGCCCACTCAAGAACAATTCTACCGAAGCCGTCATCCGCCGGGATAAGCGGCTCATTATTCACTAAAAGCCCACGGCGTGCCCGCTCGGGTAATTGGAGGCTTTGTTCCTTTGCGCTCGGCTTTGACGCTCTCGTGAACTATACGAGACTCCGCTCCGTCGGATTATTATTCGCACAATCAACGATGCACGCCGAGCCTTAGATTAATCTGACAGCTGAGGTATGAATTGTTTGTAGAGCGAGGATAAACGTCGCATTACTTTTTGCAGTATCATTATTTTTGTTGTCTAATCCTGCGTAAAGTTTTTACAGTCCACAAATAAAACAACGCACCGCGGAATCCCTTTATACAAAAACACGTGTATGTACAAAGGCATTCTGTGGGAAAGACACAATGTTAAAAATATGAAATACGACACCATTGTCGAAACCAGTTTTGGTTCAATCGAAAACGTTATAGATTTGCGTGAGCGTGGGAAAAGCAAGAAGAAGCTATAAGAGTATATTGCGTGAGGAAATAACCGCTGCAACAGAGAGCATCTCTAACTGCCAGCCGTGAAATATGGCTGTCCACTGACACATCGTGGGTGTTACACATATCTATTCAATGGCGACTAAATAAAATTATTTACCATTAAAAGATGGAACTTGTGATGTAACAACCTTTTCTAACCGTATAGCAGCATCTGTCGCCTAACTTGCACACTTTTATAAATCGAACGGTTTTTCTCCGGGCTCTATAAAATAGATCAGTTGCATTAAAGCCCGATGTAAGTTTAGTCCACTATGACCAAGAATAAATAGGCAGATATACACTTTAATCACTTTTAATTAATCTATTACAATTATATATATTAGTATTTGACGTTATTGAACTATGTATATTAAAAATGTTGTTTCTCCGACGAGCGCGAGTGCACCAATAATGGACTCCACCCACCGCACTCGGCTTTTTCCCCGCCGAAGTGATGTCAGCCAATGCAGGTAGCCAATGCCTCGCCAGCAACGTCTTAGTTTCAAATTTGGTCACCGGTAGCAATGGCGCCAACATCCGCGGCCAGAGTGCACTGCCTGGCGACCAGACCACATAAATTGTTAATTAAAAAGATATCTTTTGAGGTACTAAAAACATATATATATTCCGATGAACGTAGAGTTTAGGTAGGTATTATTTCGAACTATAGCATCTGAGTACTAAACTGTGGTCCGGCCACAGAGGAACACACCGCAGTTTTCATTAATCTGTGTCGAGTAGGACTGTGTCTGCATAAGGAAAGTTACTTTCTCATCTAAGCTGCAGGCAGTCTCTTCCATCCTAACTCATCTCGTGCGCCGTTATTGCAGTGCTCAGTTATGGTCTAATTAATTGTTACTCGCGAACAGATCGTCAGTTTAATTATAAGTTGCCATTCGAGGCTTGTGCGTGTACATTATGTACCTACTTATATATATAGATAAGCAATAGACACTTGAAACGTTATGAAAATACACTGCGCAGAGCATGCCTAACCACGAAACCGAAAGAAACTAATAAGAACACACATTTTAAATGTGTATTATTGGCTGACTTGTAATTAACAAAGATACTACAAAACTCATGAAAAGTACAATCCAGATGTTATAGTGCTGGTGCTTTTAAATGTTACTATGCAGCACGACCGTCGCGTCGTCGTTCCTATAAGCATATAAATAGCACAGCCCGAGTTAAACAAGTAAGAAAGACCGTCGACGGAAAACATAGAAGTACTCCTGATTGCGCAAGAATTTTCCTCGGACGTCGCGGTGATATTCTCGTATTTTTATTAAAGTTGTTTTGTTAAAAGGTCTTCTAAGGATGCACTTTCATAAAAGATAGCGACCCTTCAAGTTAAAATTCAAGAGCTAATTTTTAAAAGAGGTTCACTCGAAGGTGGTTTGTCGCGATCGCCGGCGCCCCGTCAACGCAGGGCGCTCGTTATAGCGAGCCCCGCGGCGCCGGGTACCAAATTGCAAACTTATATTATACACCTGCACTCAACAATCCACAAACGATTTTGAACCTTACGGTGTTAACGATGATGTCTAAAAAGTATTCGTTGCAGTGTCGGTGAACGTGGCGCGGGTTTACAACCAGGCTTCCTCATTACGTCTGTCGGCGTTATTGCCATCTCGTCGCAACATCAGTAAGCGCCGCTCAGAAAAATATTTACATACATCTCTCTCACAAATATTGGTAGGAAAGGAAACGTGCAGTGAACAAGTCTTTGTGTTTTTATGTTTACTTGATATTGTGTATTAGTATTGGTGTTACCTTCGTAAGCGCTTATTGCAGGCTTTTCGCAATTCTCGCGTAAGATAGCTGGCACACTTTGTGTTTGCTCAGATCCATTATACCACCTATTACTAAGTTAATGGGGTTCGCGCCATGGATGAACGCCACCAATCCCAGGCTTCTTTACTGGTATTTTACCACGAACGACGACTTCATGATTAGTTTTACTGTAAAAGGAAATGATGTGCCACTAAAACAAATGATGGAGTTAACCGAAATTGTAAACTTCAATCTTGTACTTCAATGATTTTGAAGTATACCTACTTCCTACGTACCTAAGTATATAGTCTCTTTCAATCGCTTTGTCGAACTGTATCTGCAATTGTTTTGTTAATACGTGGGTAGTCAGAAGGTTTGCAATGATTGCTATGGGTAAAGTTATCTCGCTTTGATCTTTTCAAAGAATCTCTTCCATTTTTCAATGAGACATCATATTTCAAATTAAGCTTTAAAAAAATGTGGTGGTAAATTGAAATATTTTTACTTGTAAATTATCGTATTTTCGAAATAAAATAAAGCTGACCAGTGTCTCATACATGATCAATTTTTTTCGCAAAACTCTCTGAGTGCCCTGGTAGGTACTTATGCTAGAGTGGGTGCAAACGACCATAAAATATGAAGAACATTGTCATAAAACTTTAGATTTCTGTGAATTTGACTTGACTTAGCATAACATTAACCGATTTGGGCATTAGTTTGCGAATTAGCACTTGACTATTGTGGCTGGAAATAGAAAACAAGCACCTACAATATGTTTATGAGCTTTACGCAACCTCCAGCATTCATATTGAAATGCTCAGCACAAACAACACTGTAGTAAAAGTTAAATTTTGAAGGACATAGTAGCAATATTGGAAGTGATGAAACGGGATGCTTTAAGGCCTGCGCAGAAGAGCGACTTTAGTCATTGGAACGAAACCCCAGCCTCACATTACACCAATCATGTTTCGGAGGACAAAAGTCCCTCGTCTGCGCAGACTTTCAGAGTGAGAGAAAGTAAAAAAACTAGAATAAACGAAAACGTTAAAAGTAATACGCAAGGGATTTGCAAGCTTTCCAACCTGATTTAGCGAACTGTACCATTAATTCCAAAACTCTTTCGAATAAAGACACAGAACAGATTGTTAGAAAAGCGCTCAGAGCGCGAGTAACCGCTGCACTCATATAAAACTGAACATAATTCTACAACAATATAAAACTTTCTACGTCTTTAATGGTTCATGGCGTCTTTTGATAAAATGTTTTAACTATAAAACCTATGAGCATTGTATGTAAGTACGTACATTTTCGTGTGCACCATCGTTTACTCTACGAGTGATAAATATCAATGATTTAACTAGCACTTTCATCGTTTTTTACTAGCAAGAGAACGTCTCATTTCCCTAATTTGTTGCAATATGTTTACTTGTCCGATCATCCTCAAATTTGTCATTTACGTTGTCAGGGGTACAAAAACGGGCATAGGGTACCTATCATCCCGAAAAAAATACTGTTACCGTGGAAAACACCAATAAAGTTCATATGGTAAAAGATGGCGCCACGTGTCTTTCGAATCATGATTGAATATTATTATTATAGAAATTTTAGTAGTCTGTAGAGTTTAATTGTCAAATTCAAAGCTAGTTTGCTATTAAAGGTAGACAAGGGAACGTGTAATTTCCCTAACTTGTTGCAATATGTTTACTTTTATTTTAATCACTATCAAACGGACACTTTGTGAACCCTGCGGAGCGAAGAGCTTACAGACTGTAAAATAGGTCGTTAAACGTTTAGATGTTTTCTGAATACCCATCATGACGCCACTAATTGGATTCCATTTAAACGTTAAGTGCAACAATACAGGAACTAATAGAATAAGAATAATTTATTTAAAAAGTTGATATTACAATAGTGACAACAACAACAACAATAACACACAACCACACACAATAACTTGATACTAAATGTTGATAGTTATAAGGTAATTTAATTGTCCCCTGTTATCTCTATTAACCTGGCGTTTTCCCATTTCTCTGTCAATATCGATCGATAAAGAAATTCTGATATTTATTGGGGATTTTAATTCGTTACTTTAAAGGTCATCAATGAAATGCCAAGTTTCTGTTAAACCGATTGATTGGGATTCCTAATATGGCCTATGATTATAATGGAATGGAAAGGCTTTTCTAGGCATTATGCACTTAGATTAATATTTTTATATTTTCCCCATGTTGATGACAATGATAGATAAAGTTATCTAAATTCACTGCCAGCTTCTCTGTTTCCCGATCATTATAATTTAGATCTCTTCAAAGTTCGAGGGAATCGGTTTCTTCTAGGCAAGCGTACTCCACACTAGGCCGCGTCTTCGCTTCACATCGCACAGGCGAGTTGCAGCCAAACGCAAGGCTAAGTTAAAAAATAATAATATTTCGTGATTTTCGTTTAAAAAAAAATAACAAAAAAAGAATAAGTAAAAAAGTCACGAAAAATTAAAATTTTTAATATTTTTTTTTATTGTTATTTAAAAAAAAACAGTCAGAATCGTTCCGAGTTCGATGATCGAGTTTATTGCTTTCGGTTCCAGAACGACCTAAAAGTGATCGTGTATAAGTCTGGTCTATCCTCAAATTAATGTAATTAAGCCAACACATACGTTACTCGAGTTTCCTAACTCCGTGAAGCCATCTATTATGCACATATTTACACTACATACTTATTCAGTACATACTGCACTCCACACTGTAAAGTTCCATTTGTGCATGAAAATGTATGAAAACTCCACACTTACATACTTTATGCGTCCTAAGAGAACGTCAACCAAGGATATGCGAACAGACGGCAGGGAAAAAACCTCTCGAAGATCTAGTTTCATGTACTATCAGCAAATCAAAAATGTATGCAGGTCACACGGCCGTGGCACTTGTAGCTTCATATTCTATGTAGATACGAAAATATTTTTTCTCTAACATGTTGCTTGGATTTCTAGGTAAAACCAAAAGGGTCGTTGGTTTATGCCTAAATAAGTTATGACGTCACGTTTCGAGTAAAAGCCGGGTTTCAAGCTGTGGACGAATATTGGTGTAATCTTATTGGTTGACGATCTGGTGATCCGAGTTTTATGCAGTTAGTTTCCTAGTGAAGGCTGTTTTCTTTAGCACCAGGAAAAAAACATCAAGTTTTTAATATAGGTAAGTTTGAGTAGCTGACTTGCATTATTATAAATATGTAGGTATATTGTTTCTAGAATAAAAAATCAATAATGCACAATAAACAAAATTTCTGGGAATAATGAATAGTCTGAAGCTGAATTTCATGATTTCAAAAGAATTTTTCTAAACATTGCATCTTTTCAAAAATAGAAACACCAACGAAGTCAAGCGGACACCTTTATCGCCTCAATCTATCAAAATAAGAAGACGAAGATCTGCCAAACGACACCAATATGGCTTTCCAGACACTTTGTGCACTTCGGTATGGATCAGATTTGCCAAGTCTCCTGTAACACACCTTTATAAGGGGCATCATCCATTATGTCAGCTTACAGGAAGGAGTTGAGTGCAGCACGATGTTATGTTATTCGTAAAAGCAATTTTTAGTTGCGGTACGAACTGTTTCGATTTAAAATTCAGAGGAAAAGTAAAATAATAATAATAATATGTTTATTCAAGAAAATGTCAGAGAATTTTACAAATAACTTTTAGGCTATATTTTTCACTACGCAAAAGAATTTAACATCTGTAGCCGAACTAGGCAAAAGCCTGTATTTCGGCTATCAGTGCCAATGACAAAGTATAAGTCACATGAGACTATACAGGGTGGCAAGGGATTCCGACGCACACAAACGGTTAGACTTTTTGTCACACCCGATGATCCCATCACCCTTCTTCAAGAGAGTTGTAGGGAAACCAGCACACTTCGCAAAAACAAAAACAAAAAACGATACAAACTGCGAATCCGGCCCCGCCGCCGAGGCCCTCCGCGACCCCCCGTAACGTCACCGTCCGACCCCGACGAGCCAGCCCGCGACGCTGAGCATGTAGCGTTAAATTCCCCAAATAATAATCCGACCCAGCCTGACCATTGCTGCCTGTTTGTAAGCCCTGGCTGGGGGCCTTTTTTTTTTTTTTTTGTGTGCGAAATCATCAAATGACTTCTCCCGCTCTGGGCGGAGCAGTCATTGACAAGTCTGACACTCCCCGTGTCAGAGTTTTACTGACTAAAACCCATCCATGTTCCTTCATCGCCCTTTGTGTTCCGGGGCCACGGTATCTCTTTCGAACAGTCCCGCAACCCCGGCTGGCTGGGGGCCTTAAAGTAATTTTTGCCCACCACAGGATAGTCCGGTTAAGCAGTCAAGCAACCTTAGCGAGTTGCAAATGCAAGCGGAAATTTCCAAAAAAAAAAAAACGACTTTTTGTTTTTACCTTAAAGCAAAGAGTTAAGTCAGACAACTCGTCGACCAGCATAAATAGTTCACAAACAGAAATCACAAGTGTCCCTGTTACATGAAATGGCAAATAGAGTCAATATTTGTAAAAAAAAAAGTATTTACCTGGTGGTACACAAAAATGGTACCCGAAGGCTAAAGTTTCTAGAATACTTCCTTTCTTTCTTTATAACACAAACAATTAACACTAGAAGTTGACAAAGTTACTTGAAGGTGCACTTATTAAGTTGAACTTAAATACTTGAGAAAAAGGCTACCAATCGAGTCATCATCATCATCTGCCTAGCCTTTTCCCAACTATATTGGGGTCGGCTTCCAGTCTAACCGGATGCAGCTGAATACCAGTATTTTACATGGAGCGACTGCCTATCTGACCTCCACAACCCAGTTAATACTGGGTAATGCGATACCCATTGGTAAGACTGGTTGTCAGACTTTCGGGTCACTGACTACCTGTAACGACTGTCAAAGATCTACAAATGACAGGCTACCAATCGAGTATCACAACAAAACTGTCAAGAGGACTTTTTCCACATACGCCAAAACATTAAACATTATAAGTTGAAATATCCTTTGAGAAAAGCAATATATCGTAGTGAAAGACGTTAACAAACAAGGCGCACGCTTCCTTTAAGCCGATACACAATTTAATTCCATTACCTACTGTACTTAGTTACTTACGCTACCGTCGCCTGAACAATGTTCAGCTCAGATATTAAACAATAGACGAACGTAACTTATTGATCTCAAACAAACGGATTCGGAACAGATATAAGTAATAGATAAAACGAGTTTTGTGAGCGTCCATTAAATGTAGTTTGATTTCGTAGACTCGGAAAAAGATTTTATTGATTTTTTTATTGGTTAGTTGGTAACTTAGATTTAATGATCTATGTATCTTTTGTGCTTCGTTGGTCTAGTGATCGCAAGCACCACTGCTGAGAACGAGGTCTTGCGTTCTATTCCCAGGTCGGACAAAGTAACATAGAGTTTTTTCAGCAAGAATTTCTGAGTAACAGCCATGGATGGCATTGCCCTCTATTACATGAGACTGAAACGTAAACAAAACGATATGTGGGAGTACTATTAGGTAGACCTCTGCCTTATCCTAAAACCAGTGTCGCACCACGTCCGATCCGAATCCGACCAGAACCCGTGAAAATACGGTCCGGTGTAGTCCTAGAACTATTTCTATAGTAGTTTACGCACTAGATCCGGCTTCCGTCATCCGATTTTGTATTGTAGTGTATTTTCACGGGTTCGGATCGGACTCGGATCGGATATAGTGTGAAACCGCTCTTAGGCGATTACAATCATTATGTTATTTTATGTGTACTTTTTCGTTAGATTGTGAATAAGATAGAAAACATCGATGAAATTCCTAACTTAATAAGTTAAGTTAAACTACTTAATAATTATACCATCCTCTGTTCTAGGAAGGATGGTATTGGTATTAATAGTTTTATTCTCTTAACTAGTTAACTCTTGAGTTAATTACATACATTTATACGTAGATACCTACCGGTAACGGTCGGTCCTTTCATATTACTTTCTATTATTAATCTGGCTGAACTAAATTCATCAGCCATACATGTTACGGAGAATAGCAATTTATTATTGAATACAGTTAATAATTAATAGAAAATGGTGGCGTCACTGGAACTGATGCTTTCGCCAAACGTCAATCAAAGGTATCGTAACATACAATTAATCAAGGAGTTCTACAATGTTATAATTAATTCTGAAGTTAGAACGTACTTCATCATTTCCTTACCCATTGTCACGCTATGAGTTTGATACCATAATAAATATAACGTGTGTATGAATGAAAGCTATAGGTATACCAATTATATTTCCAAATAAAATAAGAAACATATTCATGAAATAAAGAATATTAATGAATTTTAAAATGCATGATTTTTGTCCCCAATAACCACTATTTCCCTATATTCTAACAATCTTTTAAAACGTGACAACACCGGATCAGACAGAGTTCTTTTTAACATATTATTGTATACGTACAAAAGTCTAATCAAGTTGTGTGCAGCTTATTACTTTTTTAATTACACGGGTCAGTGTGTTTACGTTGAAACGTGCTTTTCCATTTTCCTTTGAAATTAAAGACCAGTGTCTACTTACCATTTTGTCGAATGAATTTCGTAATTATCCGAGGTTGTATTCGTGGCGGGACAAAAGCCAGGACCTTTAGAAGTGGAGAAGGACAAAAAAAACAAAACACGGTAAGTACTCGGTCACGATCTCATGTAATCCAAACAGATAGATCTTTCTGTCAGTATCGCATTGTCCGAGGATGGGGCGTGTCGCTTTCCGCTACACTAAAGTCGTAAAGGCACTACCTCACCGTGAGCATTCGCCTGTAATTTAATTTAACCGTTCAAATTCAAGCGCAACCTGTAACTCTCGAGGAGTTAAGTAAAGATGTACTAATACCACATTTCGCCAGTTAAGCCCGCGAAATTCAAATTTCATGAAAAAGTCATTCATTTGGGTTACATGAACTTAGAGGGTTGTATTGATGATTTTAATTATTATAATTCTGTAACTACACACGTGTTCCTTGCGCGACTCATTTGTCAGCAACATACAACCTAGCACTGACCTGCAAATTGCAAATAACGTAAAAAAGTAATAATTTCGTGGGCTACCCGGTTGGTTCCACCTAAGTTCCATGTAACAGGGGGCGAGAAACAATTTCGACTTTGCGGTTGCTACTGAGAATTTCCTGATGGTAAAACCCAATAACACTTTACCCGTCCTGGGAATCGAACCCTGTACCTCATTCAGCATGGCGCTTCCAACTATTAGGTCAACGTAACGATACAATTTGTACGTGTAACAATCACATTTCTGTGCAAAATCATATCTTGGGTTGTTACATTACAGGCAAATGCTCCGGTGAAGGAGTGCCTTAATGTACCAAGCCACAACACTCTAAGAACTCGAATAGATACTAAGGACCGATCCACCAGACGTCACTTATCACTTAACTAATGATTTGGTCGGTGGGAGTTAATTAATCGTTCGCAGATATAGGGAACGAGTGTGGGTGTTAATTTTACTGTAATTGGCCCACCACGCTTTGATGAACGTTCCGTTTTAACAGAAATATTGAAAACGTAATTGACTTATGCTGAACAAACATTTCAATTTTAATAAACATTCATGTATTTATATTTTCTCGTACTGAAACGTTTTATGGTATGTTATAAGATTTTTAATTTAGGTATACCAATTTAGAAACAATGATGGCATGAATAAAGGTCTTCGCACATTAACCAGACTCGACTATGAATATTTAGTGAGTCTTTCACCGTGTTTTTTAAAGTAGAATTTTCCGTATGGCCATCTTCTTTCAAGGAAATCATGTCAATGCTTTACTTTACTTATCACTTACTTTAAGTAGTCGAGTCGGAGTGAAGTCGGCGTCGAGTTTTTTTTTCTTTCAATGTGCAAAAACCTTTAGGTTCCGACTGTGAACCAATTTATACTCATGCCAACCCTAAATGTCAATGCAATCTATGTTCAATAATGCACATTTTATGGTAAACTGGGAACCACAAATCAGATTTTCGAAACAATAAAGATTGTTTTTATTTTTGAACTGTAAAAATAAGAGCGGCGCGAATAAATCTTTCAAATATTTACATTTACGTGAAGTTGGAGCATAAAATAAATATTGAATGTCAACAGAGTGCATTCTTTGAAACTTGGAATTATTGCGGTCGTATTTGAGAAGTTCAGTAATTCTTAACACTAAAGCTTTTATTATTTTATGGGGACAATAAAGCATGTTGACATGACGGTGCAGCGGTGTGGAGCTTGTTCGCGCCGATCTGTGGGTGCCTCCATAAACACGTCCCGTAGGCGTCTCTGGGTGTGTACCGTGTAGTGTGTACTCCCATACGGATAATGCTAACGGTGCTAACAGCTGGTAACATTTTTGTTTTATCCTACAGTGGGATTTCGGTGCTATCGGTGCTCATCTCTGCAAGTGGCTTCACCACAAGAAGTGCTTTTAACCGATTTCATTCCCATTTCTTGCTTAGCCTCATGAGAAATGGCGTAAGTTTATCTATGTTGATTCCCAAAGTAAGAAAACAGTCCCCTAGTTTAGTCATGCAGTCTTACAAATCAGCGTTTTCATATTACCAATTGTCAAAATCTACTACAAACATTAAGAATCACAGCTTTGACACAAAGCTTGAAGGCTCAAATCCTAATACATACCATGATTTCAATGCAACATCTGGTCGTCCCGCAGCGCGTGTGCAATAAACACCTAGCAATACTCTAGTTACCGCAAAATAAAAATAGAAAACACTAGAAAAATGCGCGTATGCAGCTTTTCAATAAAACCAGTCGCGTGAAACTGGGCTATTGGTTTTCTTTGCGAGAGCCGCGTTGTAATTCGAACCAAACTGGAGTCGAGACCGACCCTAGTCGAACCTACCATGCAAATATGAAATACTTGCATAAAACCCGCCCATTATTGAGTAATTGAATAGCAGTGTTTGTTTATTTTGTTTATCAGCATCAGTCCGCCCACTGTGGAGAATCTATTGGCAGTATAAAAGCTGTTTGATTGTATCTTCTCTCGCGTCTTTATCTGTATGATCCCTCATTTTGTATTTCATTTCCAAAGCTTTATTTTTTAAATATCATTGACCTTGAATATTCTTAAAATAATAATTCTCAGCTGTGTATACCTAGTTTACCGTTAGAAGTAAAATAACATAGAATCCCAATCTGTTTAAGTTCACATAAAAATAAATTGTAATCGACTTGTATTTAGAGGTAATGGTTAACTTGGAATACAGTTAAATGATAATATGAAACACAAACTAATTTACAGTCAGTCTTCGAAGATACTCAACTAATTAATTCGATATTCATTCTTGATTCTTATCAAACATTAAAGCTGTCACTTATTGGAAAAGATTTCAGTTTAAATCCAATAAAAGAATGTAATTATTATTTAATAACTTATAAATCGATCCGTAAATGTATGGACAAACAATTCAAATCATTAATTTATTGAGCATTAATTATAGATTGGAGAGAAGGCGCCATTGAAAGTATGATCGATGAAATTTCCTAACATTATGAATATAATTATAATAAAAAAAAGCTATGAGCCGTGGAGGTCGGTCTGTCTGTATTGAGGACAAATTCCTTAGTATGTGGACGTTATACCTACGATTTTCTGGTTTATAATACAAGAAACATTAACGAGTAGTTAGAAGTAATAAAGCGATACACAAAGGCTATAACGCGAGCCAAACTTGACGCCCACGACCCGTTGAAATATGAAGACAGTTCAACTTATTGGAAGCAGTATAATATATTTAAAGATGAGACATATTAATATCAAGGCCCATATTATTCCTTAGCCAATTATATCATGTCTTTTGTTTTGGCTAGGATGTATTATTTATAGCACTGACTTCAGAAGGATATTAAAGTCGGTATGGCCCCAAAACAAGATACAATACATAGGTACGCCTTATCTATTTAAAAAAAAAAACAGTAAATACTTACTCAATTTTGACTTTAAAAAAGGTACGTATTATTTTTCCCTTCCTGAAAATAAATACCCATCAAAACTATGCTGATGGTAGTCTGTACTTTGCGTAAAGTGAACAAGCGAGTCAAGCAAGACACATTTTAATTACCACTATATTATTTTTAAGAAAATTCCAATTAAGATTTACCCAATTAACTGATTCAGTAGGATTAGAATAAATTAAATACGTTTTTATTAAATCTACGTTATGGGACATTGAAGTGGTCTTCTGAATATTCTCGTTATTTGTAGCAAACGGCACGTATTCGCTGCATCACGGTTGTACACCGGTTCTCGGGCGGGAAGCATGCCGCATCAGCGATCACCATCATGACTCCACAGTTTCTGCTCCATTTATGTTAAATCCTATATTATCATATTCATTTACATAGCCAGCTTGTGGGATAAACGCTCCGTTCTTATTATCGGACCTAATTATTGGTCTTTGTGTTCAAATTCGAAGAGAACTTTTATTCAAATCAAGGCACGTCGCGTTGGCGTTGTGGCGAAACAATTGAATAGATGAACCTTTCTATTGAGTCGTTAAGGTTAGTAATTGTTATATTGTACGCCCATTCACGCAAACTAAAGATCTATCTACGGATAGACATGGAAATGATATTTTGGAACACACATATTTTATTTCCACTAACGGAATACATTAGAAAGAACGCCGGGGGTCACATAAATCCCGCTATGGCAGGAGACGTCACATAAACTTGATTTATCTTTTGTGACGTAAGTTAACTCTTATCAAAACCTTAGGTTACAAATTCAACTCGACGAAAATATTTTTATAGGGAATTTGGATGGAAGCAGGTTTTGGAACATTGTTTTAGAGACTTTATCGATATTCGCTTGTTGATCTTGAAATTGACTAGAATGATTGGAAAAACAAAACAAAATATTCTTTGAAAAAACCTCAAACACCAGAAGATATGATCACTGTTGGGAATCAACATATTTCATTCCACTTCGAGTAAACAACCATGCATTACGTAAACTGTTAGGTAAGTAAACAGAAAAACAAATGCACACCTCAGGTCAACTGAATGAATAAATAGAAATCACTTACCAACATTTAACGTTTCAAATTCTTGGTAGTGCCTACAGCTACCTTATAGGCAGAAACAAAAGCACTTTCCAGCCCATTGACGATCGTTTTAAGTCAAACAACACAATAACTTAAACAATCAACTCCAGTATTTGCATAATATTATGTTTGCCATCTCATATTTGTTCTGCTAAGTGTTGCGAAGCGAATAAATATACCGATTGTCGATAGAAAGCTGTGCTATGTTATTCGATAAATCGAATCGGAACCGTTCGATATTAAGTAGTATTTTCTTGTAATAAAAACTTTGTTCGAAAACTTTTCAGTTAAAGAGTTTACTCGTTGACGTAGTCTTGTTGGAGATCTTTGTGAACTTCTGAATTACCTACCTACTTTCTTTCAATGATTTTATGTTCTGTCAGCGTTGCGTGCTTTTTTATAATGTATTTATACTAATTCTCACGATTGTTATCAGGAATTTTGTAAATATATATCTAAAGCTTACACTATGTTGTTATACGTAATAAAATAAACTTTTTTACTAAGTTATTGTTACTTTCAAGTATTAAATAAAATTATTGACAGGACCTTACTCGACAGTGCGCCATCTGGTGAGCTCAAAAACGATAGCCCTCATTGCGCCAACCAGTGTTATTTTTTATCTGACAGTTACTAGATCTGACATTTCTGACCTATTTTTCTTACAAAATATAACACAATTGAGCCCTGAGCTCTTACGCAGTTTAGTATCACAATGCAAAATGTTTCGCAAACCTAGTTTGTTGCATGTCCCACATTCCAAGTCCGCATACATACAGAATTTGTTTCTAACCCGTGCGAGCAGAAGTTTCAATAAACTGACTAGTGAACATAATTTGGACATTTTCTATACCAGTGTTTCTCGGCTTACGCATTTGAGGGTGAAACGCTTTTTAGTGAAAAGTAATTGTTTCAGTCTGAATGATTTTTAGTTTGTAGTTTGTATTAATCGATTGTGTTATTTTGTTTCCTAATTTATGTTATAGTATTTTGGAGGCTTATGTCCAGCAGTGGACGTTATGGGCTGTTGTAGTAGTGTAGTATTTTGTAGGTACCTACCTTTTTGGTGTCTTTTTTGTTTCGTTTGTTTCAGGTATTATCTGTAGAACTTGTAAATGGCCTTCAAATTCGTACTGTGAACAATGTTTATATTAGCTGTGAGTTTCAGAAATAAAATCAACTGTTAGGATTACTCTGTGTAACCTTGGTTGGCGCAATTGGATCTTAGTAGCTAGGTATTTATTTTGACAACCTAGTCCTGGATCAAATGCTTGTGCTTTTGAAATTAACTTTCAAAGTCTTACGCAGGCGTAGAAGCTTGCTGTCAAAGGCCAAATACACAGAACGATCAAAGCAGTACCAACACAACAAGAATGCTTTGAGCACGTTGGTTATATTCCACCCTCAGAGTGACGGGAGAGTCAATTAATTGAAATTACATGCAAATAATATCGTAGGGTTACGCAGGAGAGTAGCAATAGTTACCATTTAATTGCATTAGAAGTTCGCGGCACCGTTTCAGCACTAATTTGCTGAAAGCCATAAAATTGCAATTTGCGAATAGTTACGTTTCTAGGTAAGAGACCTGATTACCGGTTCTAATTAGCCAGTTAACTTGTAAGCAATAATTATGTCACTTTACCGCCACCACGGTGCAGGGTTATATAAAACTTTCATGTTTACGGCTACTAATTTACATAAATCTTTTAAGAACTGGCTGACTTGGTGTCGTTACAACGGTTTCATGTTTAACTCCACTACTATTAGGTGACATAAATGCAAATTTTAATTAAGTACACTAATAATGATCGGGTTTAATTAATTTTGATGTTGATTTAAATAAATACGAGATCAGTCTACCTACGTGTATGCTCAGATCTGACAAACGCACTCGCTACCACATGAAAAATAACCAATTACAACTAACACTTGTATTGTAATGTATAAATATTGTCTTGCTCAGAACTATGTCAAACAAAAAATACAACTCTTTTCAACCGAAATTTGTCATTGCCATATAAAAGATTATTAAGTGACCCAACTATTTACTTGTCTGCCTCGTTGATCTAATAGTCGCTAGCGTGACTACTGAGTATGAGGTCCTAGGTTCGATTCCCAGGTAAGACAAAGTGTTATCAACTAATGAGGTTTCCCCATAATAGCTCGCCCCCTATTATATGGAAACTTAAACATAACTGGATAATGTGGGTGTACCATTAGGTTCACTGTGATGTTATGTTTATTTTTTTATGCACAAAAAAAAAGTTGTCAAACTAATTCCCTAACATTCAGCTAATATTTGGTTTGGTTTAGTTAGTACAATGTACACGGTAATTTACACTGGTTACTTTGTGTGCCTGGTTGTACCGCGCACTTGAATATTCATGTTAGGCCCTTCGCCCATGGCGTCTATTTGTAGCGATGCTGTCTCGGGTTAATCGCATATACAATGCATGTCTTGCATGTCTTTATGTGCTGCAAAAGCGATGTCAACGCGCGTCAGCATCGCTACTGTATCAATTTAAACGGGGTTTAGTTTCTGACGACATCGGCGATCGAAAAGGAACGGGATGAAGAGTGCCGCGCGTTTTCATCGCGACTGAAGTTCGACAGCATAATAGTTACGTAGGCTTAAGTACTGTGGAGACCTTAACCTTTGTGGTAATTTAGGAAGTAAATCTAGCACGTTGTTTAAAAAAATAAAAACAATATGTTCTAAAATAGAATAAGAAAAGTTTAGACAACTTAGGTGTCCGTCAAAGTGGGTGTCGATTCTGTTGTGCACATACTAAACTTAATAAATAGGCTTTTGCTATCTTTTACTAAAAGGCAGTGCGAGAAAAGGATGGCTATACCTATGAACTAAGTTAGAGATGTCAAACTAGTTTATGCCTTGCGCTTCACCGTGTTTTTAACCGACTTCAAAAAGAAGGAGGTTCTCAATTCGATTGGTTTTTTTTAATGTATGTACACCGATTACGCTGAGATTTATGATCCGATTTACGTGATTCTTCTTTAGTTTGATGCGGAACAGTTGCCATTTGGTCCCATAAAAATTTAACGTAGTTTGACGTTGTAGTTTTTTTGTTATGAACATTTTTACTTCAGTCGGGTGGTCTAATTTTATGTATGTTCACTGATTTCTCCCACATTTGTGGAGCAATTCTCAAAATTCGTATACTCAAGTAACAAGTATACTCTTGAGGTGTTCCCATTTAAATTTGGTGAAGATCTGATGCTGATCTTCGGAGATATACAATGGAACTCTTCGAAAATAGACGGTAAATCGGTCGTGATTGCTGCAATCGCTTGGATGTTTATTGTTGACATCATGACGTTACATCACGCCTGTATGCTCTGAGGGGTACACAGATGTGTACAATACACCCAGGTTTCGATGGTTTAGGTATGTTGTTTCATCTATTGGGGATAAGCTTATTACCATGACATATATTGTTAACAATGTAAAATTAATGCATAGCAAATATTTGTATAAGGTATTACAACTAAAAATGGAAAAATAAAAAAACTTTTTTGCAAAAAATAAAAACGACTTTAAAAAAAAAACAATAAGAAAAACACAAAAAAGTGAAAAAAACTTTGGCTTCAAAAGCCGGTGACAAAAACACCAAATCAATCAAACAAAGGTTAAGCTTCAGAAGTCGGTGACCAAAAACAATCAATCAAACAAAGGCCCGAACCGACTTCTGAAGCCAAAGTAATTTTTCACTTTTTTGTGTTTTTTTTAAGTCGGTTTTATTTTTTTGCAAAAAAGATTATTTTACGTGCCCCCTTCATTAGTATGGCAATATTAGTTCCAATTAAATTTGACAGCTCTAAATTACGTCTCTTTCTCATTGTATTTATTAGAGAGAAAAAGATAGCAATAGCCAAAATTAAGTTTAGTTTGTGCACAACAGAATCGACACCAATGTAAACTTATGATTTCTTACCAAAAATTGTCTGAAGTCAACGTCTAAACACCTTTTATTTATTACACTCAACATCACACAGTCGATCCTTATATTACACAGCCAGGCAAATAAATAAATAATTAAATATCGCTGGGCATTGCACACAGCGCCATGCCATGTTTCGTGGACACCAGAAAGTTGATATACTACATAGATACTTTTTTGTTTGTAAATACATACTTATTATACATATAAACACGACAAAATCGCGCCCGTTTTGCGTCTGCATCGCTACTTCATCGCTGCAAAAAGTAGCAGTGAGCGAGGGCCCTTATAACTTCGTCAGTGGCTCCCCTTACTCCCTGTGCCTGATATTGAGACATTGTTTTCAATTTGTTATAATCCGTATATAGATCTGAGCCTGATTAATGATATTAGTATGGTAATGGCGGCGAATTTCAATATTTGCAAATTGCGTCCGTTGATTTTAGGTTACAATGTGATGTTGTAATTTTATGTTACAATTATAAAAAGTAAATAGGTTCAAATTAATGAAATTGTATATGAAAATCTATTTAGGTACTTAGTATTATTTTTGTTATCTAGTTTATGTTTATCTACGTAGGTTTATCTGATAATTTTGCTTTGGTTTCTTATTCGTACCAAAAGGTAATTAGTACAGTAGAGTCTCACTTATCCGGCAATTCAGTAAGTCGGCGCGTCCAGTAGTCCGGCACCCTCCGCCCACGTCAGTGTAAACTAAAAGCTAAAGGTATAGCCATGCAAGCAAGTATACACCCTAGCGTGTATGGCTACCTTTAGCAACAGCACAGACTCACCACCGTACACACATTCTCACTCAAAAACATACCTTCCGCTGCTGTCACTAATACAAGTACTTAGTGTGTATGGCTACCTTTAGCAACAGCACGGACTCACCACCGTACACACATTCTCACTCAAAAACATACCTTCCGCTGCTGTCACTAATACAAGTACTTAGTGTGTATGGCTACCTTTAGCAACAGCACGGACTCACTACCGTACACACATTCTCACTCAAAAACATACCTTCCGCTGCTGTCACTAATACACGTACTTATTCCCTAATTAAAGGAGTTACGAATGACTTTATTTTATTCACCTTTTTTATTACAATCCAGTAGTGGCGGTGGGGGTAGACAGCGAGATTAGTAAGACCCTACTGTAATTACAATTCACCTAAGGTTTAATTTTTCAGAATTCAATGCCCAAACCTTAGCATAATGTTAATTCATAACAATACACATTTCTTTAAATGCTTCAATATCGGCTATTTAGAAGTTAAACAACTATCTCACACACATATTAATTTCTAATCGAAATTCAACAGCCAACTGCGATCTTAAGCTGGCTTAGTACGGATTGAATACATCACAACAACTTTAACAAGACTTAAGAAACTCTCCAAGTATTTAGTTTGCTGTTCGGTATATCTCAAATGTTTTATTAGATGATCGTGTACTCTCTAATTGAATTTGAAAACTTTTATAATATATTGATACTGAAAGCTCGGTTTCGATCAATGCGGTGCAGTTCTCAGAAAAAGGCTAACGTATTTTTGTGATTACTTATTTCTTCACCGAACGATGCATTTTCAGTTAATTTTACAACATTGATATTATATGAATATGACACAGATGAGCTTATCAGCAGTATTTAAAACCATCCTGTCCCAGTGCTGGGAAAAGACCTCTTCTCATACAGAGAAGGCATGCTCAAGACGGGTTGGCGATTTCACCAAATTTAGTGATGTCCAAGATAAACTTAGAAATTAAAATTGAACTTATTTGAAATAAAAATGTCCTATTGATAATAGGGATGATTTCTGACTATAAAATTATCATTCTGTTTAGTCCGTCAGTTAGATTATCGAAAAATATTGGATATCTACGTGTTTTTTGTTATATCAAATTAATAAAAATTGACGAGGATAAAACGCTTCAAAGATCATGAGTGGGGGCTTGTGACGTCACTTTCCGGTAAAAAGTGTATTCAAATGTGACGTCACACGAGTTTTCAACGCACTGTATCGTCTTAATTTTTTGTTTATGTGAAAAAATAAAAAATGTGTCTAATATTTTTTGGAAATCTATCTGACGGACTTATTAGATTTTTTATGTAATCTACTCTATTGCCCGGAATTAAACCCACGACCTTGTGCAGCATCCAGCGTAAAAAAGACTTACTTTTAAGATTATTGCCAACAACTAATTAAGCAATCACGTGAACTTAATTGGCGATGCAAAGATTATCCGCGCGCCTCTAGCGGCAAAATTTAGAAGTTGTCTAAGAACGACACTGCTTTAAAGTTGAGGTTAAGTTTAGACATAATCAGATGAATCACGATTACATACAGAAACCTTTACGAAATATTGTTGTGTTCCTCAATGTAAGTAGTAAGTAGTTACGGAGAAACGGGAATAAGTTTTCATTTGTTTCCAAATAGCAGTAACGTCCAGATTTCGCCAAAACGCATTGGTTTTGTGTATCCTGCAGACGCTTTAATAACATCGACTATAAGTGTCAACAACATAATTAGTGTCTCGTCCAGCAAGAAACCACATAAATCTGATTTATATTGAATTAATTAATTTTTCCGTGACGTAAATTGTATAGAAAACTGTCAGTGTCGTTCTTAGACAGCTTCACAATTTTGACACTTGAGGCGCTAGTTAGAATCTTTGCGTCGCCAATTGCCTAAGCACAGACTTGAAAGATAAACATCAGTCCCTGTTATACGCCCTGTAATATTTCATAGCACTTACGTTATGTTTGTGTCACAGTAATTGCGACTACAACAGCTATATGAATGGTGCAAGATATGAATCACAGTCAAAGGTTATTAATTGTGAGTCATGGCATCTAGATAATATAGTTTACTTTGCGAAAACGGTACGCAGGTAATGTGTAGCTTAAATAGTCGCAGGTCAGCCCTGTGACCTCCTTGTTCATGATAGGCATTATTCAGATTTCATCAAATGTGACAGTAAGTTATCTTAAATAGAGATTGGAGTCTGCTAGTTTATTTAATACTAGCGGACGTCACGCGGTTTCACCCGCGTAGTTCCCGTTCCCGTGGGAGTACGGGGATAAAATATAGCCTATGTTACTCGCTGATAATGTAGCTATCCACTGCTGAAATTTTTAAAATCAGTCGAGTAGTTTTAGAGTTAAATCGTAACAAACACAGAAACAAACAAAAAATCATTAAGCTATTACTACCCCCCCAGCGACCCCCTAAGCCGAGGGGGTGCCAGAAGGTGCTCCTAGTGCGTCGCTTAGTTTATCGTTTTATGCCCCTGGCTGGAGGCTTTAGCCCTGTTAAGCAGTAGCCAGTCTTCGTAGAATGAACTGCGAGATGCATACACAAAAAAAAAAGCAAACGACTGAGTGAACTACGGCCGGCCGACCGCAGTTGAACGGAGCACAGATTTTGTTCGCGGTGTCTTCTCTGATACGTAGTAGTAATAGCTTAATGCAAAAAAAAAAACAAATCTTTCCTAAAAATAAAAAAAAAATAAAAAAAAAAATTTTTCCTTTTCTTTATAATATTAGTACCTATAGATTCATTTACACTTATTTTCTTTCCACAGTATAGGTTTAAATGGTGTTACAATAACTCTTAAAGCTAAGAAGAATCATGCACTCAATTATAACGGCACAGCAACATATTGTATTTTAAATAATTATAATTTAACTCATTTGTGAATATCATCATCATTTTAGCCGAAAGATATCCACTGCTGGACATAGGCTTCCCCCAAGTGTCGCCATATTGACCGGTCCCGTGCGGCTCGCATCCGGCGGGTTCCCACAACCTTCACCAGGTCATCGGTCCACCTAGTGGTAGGCCTTCCAACGCAACGTCTTCCGGTTCGCGATCGCCACTCCAGAACTATTCGGCCCCATTGGCCATCCGCTCTGCGAGCAATGTGCCTGCCCACTGCTGCCACTTAAGTTTGGCAATTCTTTGAGAATATAAACAACTCTAACAAATTATCAAAAATAATATTAGGTACTTCAAAGATAAATAAAAGTAAATATTTACAAAAAACGACAAATTTAAATAAAATAAACTAACTATAATTACGAAGTAAGTATAATTGTACTGAATAGATTTATTTTATAAAAAAGATAGACACTGGCGAAGCGTAGGTAGTCAAAGCAATAAGCAACATCTTTGTAAACATTATTTTTGAAGTTAGAATTAATAAAGCGAGCATTGAATAAAAACCAACTTTCTAGAAATATCATTTAATTTAAACACTTTGTTAAATCTTAGCTTTACGTTGCCAGAAAAATATTACTAAGACAGTGTTGTAAAAACTACTTGCTAAGATAGTTTTTGTTAGATTTTCAATGTCATTTGTAATGTCGATAAAAATATATTCGAAGTTTAAATTCTGTACTCGTTACTTGAAGTTTGAATAGCATTGTACAACGTTAACTGAGTTTTTAATTTCGCTATTTTAACGTGATTCTTCAGATTACAATTACAACAGGTAGGTACTAGTACTAGGTAGAATACTACTCACAAAATGCAATTTCAAAAATGCGTTTTAAACATTTTTCGTTTCTAACATGAAAAGCAACACGTCCACACGCACGAATGATTTAAAAAAATATGAATATCAAAAATAATGTCGGTATTTTTTGGATACGCGGTAGGAAGTGACGCGCGGTGACACGGGGCGGCCGGGATCCGACTTCCGACCGGCATCCGGGCGGATTGTATGTACTTGCATATTTGTACGGTTCCGTGTCTGTTTGACAAATAAAACCAGCTTATGTGAAATTGATTGCCGTTAGTTCACTGTTTGAAATTAGAGTACCTAATGCAACAAATTGCAATATGATTATGAAATAATAAAATTAAATACTACATCCGTATCTTTCCTTGTTACAGTGGAAAAATGAGAGGTATTTTTTCAGTAAAAAATTTACTGAGTGGCTACAAAATAGTTGTTTTTATAGCATTAAGGAATTTATGGAATTTAAATTAATGTTAACAATGAATGAAAATGAATAATTGTTTTTATAATTATTTTAATAATGTGTGTAAAGTAATAAATATTAATTGCATGATCATAATTACATAAATAGATGTACCTAAGTAAATAATGTACACGCTTACTTGCAGGCAGAATACAAATACTTTTAGGACATAAGATCTTTCCTTGAATTTGTATGTATTTTCTAGCAAGTAAACATTTTTGATTTGAGTAAAATAGCAATAATAATTATAATTTAAAAGTAATTGAGATCCCAATAGCAACTCAAATACTACAAACACGGTAGGATTAAGTTTTTCTTGCAGTTCTGATAATTATTTAAGGTTAAATGCTTGTCTGTTATTTTATTATTGTTTGTTATTTTTTCTATTTTCTATTAATTTATTTATTACTATTAAATGTTATTATTTATATTATCTAAAATCAATATTTAAAATTAAAAAATTGTAGCCCACCGGTATCGGGAACAGGGTCCAAGCGATCAGGGCTCCAGAGAGAGGAACCCCCTAACAATACGAGCCGTGTCCAGGAGGATTGCTTTCTGAATCAAGCCCTTGATTCAGTCTATTAATAAATGTTAATAACGCTTTTCCTAATTACAAGCCACGACGTGTGCTATAATCATAATCATATTTATTCACAAATTTAAGACAACCATATACCTAGAGCAACTTAATAATAAACACAAAATAGACAGATCGTTGGATGTGAAATGGTACAATGTAAAGATGGTTTGGCTGTCTTTAGACTGATTCGCCCTATCCCCCCCTCGAACTAGTATAAAACTGTATCACGAGTGGATAGTCTTCCTCAACCTTAGAACAACAGATTCCCAGTTTCAAGTCACATAGCAGCAGTTTGTGCTGTATTTAGAGCTATGTAGACACCTCGATAAAACACATCAAATCAAAGTCAATGTAATTTTCCAGTCACTAACCACAGTAATTACGTACCCAAAATTGACGTTAACATTTGTGTCGGAATTTTATATAATCCTTTTAATTGGGGACTTTTAATAAATATGCTAAGGCTATGGTTATATGGCACCGTGACGTACCTATGTAGCAGTTGATTGGCATTAATTACTGTTACATGATCACATTTTTTAATCATTTATGAATCAATCAGTTTTAGACGGTGAACTACATAGGATTATCTGCGTCAAAATAATAAAAAAAACAGGTTTTGAATCCTCAAATATTTCATGTTAAACCTTTATCTAACCTCCGTGCGAAGAATAGAGGACTGAAGCAAACTCCTCATCATCTGCCTAGCCTTTTCCCAACTATGTTGGGGTCGGCTTCCAGTCTAACAGGATGCAGCTGAATACCGGTTTTTTACATGGAGCGACTGCCTATCTGACCTCCACAACCCAGTTAGTACTGGGTAATACGATACACCTTGGTAAGGCTGGTTGTCAGACTTTTTGAGCCACTAACTACCTGTAACGACTGTCAAAGATCACAAATGACAGCCGGGACCAAAAGCTTAACGTGCTTTCCGAGGCACGGAGGAAACCCGATATGTAAACTCCTACTAACTAAATATTCAGAAAGTTCCTCTTGAATCCAATCCAATCCATTATGTAGAAATGATACCACTAGTTTAAAATTAAACAAATTATAGATATCATTGAATTAAATTAGGTATACTCTGTTGAGCATGGGGTCGGGTCCAATTCCCAGGTGATAATTCCTTAGTAGCAGCCACGCCAGCAGTCTAGTTTCGTGCCCGGTTGAGGGCAATAGGCTTGCCCCTTATTACATGAGACCTAAATATAACTTGCGAAATGTGTGTGTTCTTTTAGGTTCACCTCTACCTTACCCTTCGAGGATTACAAGCGTGATGTTATGATATGATTGATATTGTAACAAATAATGTAATTTAAAAAAGCATCTAAAAATATTACCTCAAAGATTTCATTGAAGTTAGACATCATTCAGAAGCAAAACTGCGGTAATTGGTCTGTTTGTGGCTGAAGTTTCAGCGTTGCAGCCGCCAGCCGCTCAAGATGACTACTTTCACAGCATTGAGAGGGGAAGCCACCGAAATTAATTTCCATTGTTACTCTTACACATTTCCCTGAATGAATGATTTTGGCAAAATAATTTTAGTTTAAAGTAGTTATCCTTAAGTATAGGCGTGGAAGAACCTCTTCGTGCGTCTATTGATGAAAATAGAACTCCTTTTTGGACGTAACTTACCATTTACAAAAAATAACTGCCATACATACCTAGAAAGAAAGAAAAACCAAATTAGTATTTAATAAATACAAAAATGTAGCAATAAATTGGAAAATATCTATGTAAAGAAGTCTTCTCAATACAAACCTTTTATGACTCACTACACTTCGCCCGCGACTTAGTTCAGACACCCAGAGATGCTTTTGCATTTATAATAATACCTAATAGTTAGTATACAGGTTGGAATTTTTAGAGACCATTTTCTTAAAGATAGATGGATTATGTGAGGAATAATATATTATGAAAGAGAAAGTAGTAAATGATGCCGTGACGTCTGTCGGGGGAGAATGGAAGGAGAAAACGTTCCGCCGACCCCAAGTAGAATGAGTCAATCAAAATTTGTCATAAAATAATGAATGGTTTCCTTAGACTGTTTTCCTGTAGCTACCATGCTACTGCCCTTACTGCCTCTTCCCAAATTCCACCCTGTACAGTGTGGATACAGATTAATTAAAAAAGGTTTTTTCCTAATATTTTCAGGGCCCACACGTGAACAAATTCGTGATTCTAGCCATAAATAATAAATAAATATCGCTGGACATTACACACTGCGCCATCTAGTGCCACACTAAGCAACGAGGCTTGTGTTGTGGACACCAGATAGTTTATATACCTACTGCATAGATACTTTTTTGTTTGTAAATTCATACTTATTATACATATAAACATCCGACTCGGAAACAAATGTCCATGCATACACAAACATTTGCTCCAACCGGGATTCGAACCTAGGACCCTAAGAACGTAAGGCAGCCTTACTACCGCTGCGCTATTCGGGTCGTCACAAAAAACAATAACAACAAACAAATAACAGTCAACAACATCAGCTGGACGGTTCTATAAAAGAAATTTAATCCTCAGGCATTAAAAGAGATATTATGAAAAAATGTTATTTTAGAAATTCGCAATTTCACGTTTGGTAAAGCTTCTATAAGAACTAAGTAGATGAGTAGATAGAAAAACCGTCCAAGTTCGAGTTGGACTCGCGCATCGAGGGTTTTGTATAAACTTGTAGGTATTTTGTCATTAAACTCCAAATTTACGGTTTTCAGCTTTATTCGTTAACACGTCAAACTCAAACTCAAAGCATTTATTTCAATTAAACCATTACGGCACTTTTGAATGTCAAAATTAAAAATAAAAAACAAAGCTACAGTCCCAGTCACAAGGCATAATAACTTGAGAAAGTACTGTATGTAGTTGCTGTCGTGCTTTAAGAAATGGCTTCTTGCCTTTCATGATTCTTGGTCAACGGGAAGTACCCTAAAGGTTTTGATTCTCTTGTGAAATAGCAAAATATGCGACATAAACAATCATATCTTTTGATCCATACAAATCCTCCAATCTCCAATCTTCTGTAACCTTTCACTCATCCCTACTACAACTCCAAACGTCATAACACACCTTTCTCATCGGTACATCTGTCTTAATTAATGAGCAAGTCTCAGCGGCTCCATTAACGTAATGAAAAGACGTCAAATTGTCCGTCAATCAGGTTCGGATTGATCCTGCCGGCTGCCATACGCCACAGGACAACCGAAACGATATTAATTATTTATTATTATGAACGTAATCAGTTCCATGGATTACTGACACGTTATAATAATATGTTAGGACGGTATCCTGACGGATACGTGTCTATTCATGTTAGAAAGATAATATGTTTCATAGGGGTTCGAAATATTAGGAAATAAGAGATAGATATTAATGTATGAATGTAATGTGATATTAATGTTTTTATGTATAATAAGTATGTATTTACAAACAAAAAGTATACCTATCAACTATCTGGTGTCTACGACACAAGCCTCGTTGCTTAGTGTGGCACTAAATGGCGCTGTGTGTAATGTCCAGCGATATTTATTTATTTATTTATTAATATGACTGGGTACACCTTCATCAAAAAGTTATTATTATTAAATGGTTTCTTATGGCTAAGGCACTAAACAATAGATAGATACCCATGTTTTACATAACACGCAATCGTTGGTAATGCACTCGTATAAATAAGGCTGTAGTCACATGATCTAAGTGCTTAGTAAGTTATTTATCGGCAAACTGGACTCGGCACGAGCTATAAAGCGGTGTACACAACCCCGCGCAGTCATAACATAATCGAACACAGCGTTCTGACTGAAATATAGAGGGCGCCACAACGCAAAAGCTACACGCTCGTAAATATTTCATTTTGCATTTAATCGATCATAAAATATAGTATAAACACGTCTTATACCAATAAATAATTAAACACGTGGAACAGACACGCGGCGACGTGTTGAATGAATAATAAAAATGGTACCGGCCCATTAATCTTAAGATTTATAATTTCTACAGCTATAAAATTGACGGTGTAGAAACACCTATTAAGGCGGATTATTTAAACAAGACGTCTATAGGTATGTCGCATTAATAATAATGATATACCAAGTATTACACAGACCCGATCAAAGATTACAGACTGAATTACTAAATTCCCTCGGATTCAGTGGAATCACCCAGCTTAATTAACTTGGCGCGGAGTATTAGACTATTGCATCTATGTATTATCCTGTTATCGGAGCGGGTTTAGAATCCACAAAATCTGCCACAAACCGACAGTGAAGCACCCCTTAAATCCGATCATTAGGCTAATGATACCAGCTTATATAGCGATACACTGATATTATTCCTAACTTACTCTATAAATGTGGAACGTGAAATTATTTACAATAGTCTTGCTGGTACTTAACGCGGAGAACATTGAGTTTTCAATCGCTGATCTAATGCGAAGGTTTCGCGTGCAACGCTGCCTCAAAGCCAGTTACTAAATTGAATATTTAAATGCAACAGAAAGTGTATTACGATGAGGTGGTTCGCGTGATACTGGAACGTACACCGTGTTAAGGCACGCTCTCTTTACACAACTTGTAGGTTCTGTGAAGCCCAGAAAGTTTTGCTGTAGCTATCAAAATATTTATTTTCCATTCAACCCATTGACCACACGCAAGTATAAATTTATCACCAGCAATAACAGTTAAAATAACATTATTCTACGCAACATTTTGTCCGTCAAACATTCCTTCCATCGAACCTAAGACCTCATGCCCAGACTAAACGCTTGCGACTACCAGTTCAACGAGGCAGTGGCTTTTTAGAGATATTTATTTATTCAGATATACTTTTAAAGTAAATACGTTGGCTAAAACGGAAGTGTTACTGACAAAGAAATTTCACAATTTCACTTAGGAAGAAATAGGACAACGTAATAAAATAAAGGGTGTAAAACACCTCTTAACGAAGCCGAAACACACTTGTTCTCCTCGTCATTGCGATCATTTTTTGTTCTACACCATACCTGGGAACCTTCTAGTTACGGAGATATTGGGGGTCAAAGTTCAAAATTTTTGACAAGTTTTTTTTTAGATACAAGTTTTTAATGTAAGATTTTTACTTTAAACACCTCCACGACCCCCGTACTATTCAATCCATCCATCAGCACAATGTTTTGAGTGCGTTACATTGAGTTCTACCATAAAACATGATTTTTCACCCCAAAAAAAAATTTTTTGCGTAAAGTTACTTAGTTTGATGTACAGAATGCTTAGTTGACGGCTTCGTGATGAGGTCTTTTACACCCTGTATATTTTAACGTAATCACAATAATATGCTTAATTTCAAAAGATCATAAAATAATTGCATGACTGTTACCTGATACGAACAATATTATGTACTTACATGTACAGAGTGAATTTTTCAAGTGCGCGTGGATGGCTAAATCTGAAACTATAAGGAATAGCGGAAAATACTAAAAGGAGTCTCGAGCCTGATTTTGATAAAAACTAAAACTGCATCATTGGACTTTTGAAAAAACAATAATCCTAGCCAGAGGGTTGCCAACTTTTATTAGAAGAAATAGAGTATATCTGATTTCAAAGGAGGTAAATAAGGAGTACGGACTTATAAAAAAGAGTATCATTTATTTAATATTTTTAAAAAGGTATTTTTTTGTACTTTTTGCCGCACATAACTATTTTTCACGGTTTTTAAAAGAATTATATGTCTCCAAACATTCTAACTCTAAATTTATACAGATCAAGAGCTCATTTTCCTGGATACCTGATCGGCGTTATCATGTTCGTCAGTTATGTACGTCATCCATTAGGAATTGGATAAGAGTATTCCAAACAAAAAAACAGACAACACAGTGGAAATACGAGAATTTTTTAACTTAAAAAATTAACGTAACCTCAAAACACTTCTCAAAACAACTTGTGACATTGACATTAATGGCTGCGTTCAGACAAATGAATGTGGCTATGGGTATTGGGGATACTAACAGTAAATAGTCGACTTTTTTGGTTATGATAATGGGTTTTCATAGTATCACATGACTGGCACTAGTATAGTAAACATTGTATAAAAAAGAGTATTTTAGCGTACTCTATTAGTGTTATAGATTATAGAGTACGCCTACATGATATAGAGTACAATACTCTATTTTAGAGTACGGTTGGCAACCCTAAGCCAGGAATCGAACCCGTTGATTATGAAAAAAAACACACTGTATTACTATACTATTCGATAGCGTCGCTATTAATGATGAAATTCTGGGCCGCGAGTCTCGACAGAGATAATGACAAAATTGCTAACTTTCGATTGCTAATTACTATATTCGATTGCAAAGATAATGCTTGCGAGAAACGCATCTTGGATGTAGAGACTTGCGTTACTAGCAAGCATCATAATTGGAACCGAATTTATTCATTAGTAATCGAAAGTTCCTGGGCTTCTCAAATACCGGATGACATTTTTATCACTTTCCAAAAAAAATGGGTAAGTAATGGGTGAACGGAGTAGAAGCTTATGGCATACCTAGTTTTTTTTTTCTTTTTACTACAGCTTAGAAAAAAATTGATCTATCATCAAAAAACGCTACAAATTTCAAGTAAACTTTTCTTAGTAGAACAAAGAAAGAGAAATTTTTAAAAAAACATGAAAAACATCGAATTAAACTTTTTTTTTTTCTTTTAATCTAAGTATGCCATTTGCTTCTACTCCGTTCACCTATTATACCATTTTTTTTTGGAAAGTGATAAAAGTCACCTGTATAGTGTGCCGTTATTGTTTGATATTGTATCCTATATACACGGTGTAAACAACCTCATCACGAAGCCGTCAACCAAGCATTCTGTACATCAAAGTAAGTACCTTTATGCAAAAAATATTGCTGGGAAACGACTTTTTTTTTTGGGTGAAAAATCGTGTTTTGTTGTAGAACTCAATGTAACGCACTCTTAACATTGTGCTGATGGATGGACTGAATAGTACGAAGGTCGTGGAGGTGTTTATAGTAAAAATCTTAAAACGTTATATAGTAGATTATGCACCGAGGGGCTAAAGTTGTGTCTTATGTCACGGGCGTCATATTGAATCTCGAGCGCTCGTGAGTTAATACAAGAATCCTGAATGCAGCGAGGGATTCAAGCTAGCCCAAGGCAAAGACCTTTAGCCCAGAGGAGGATACTTTTTACACCTACTGTGAGAAAATAATAGCCATAGTACGAAAAACAAAGTATTTATTAAATAAACAAACAGTAAGAATAAATAAATTAACTAATGTTACAGCCAATTACTATTACGGTATTACGGCGCGGTACGGTATTTGTTATTATTAATTTGCCAGTTTTAATGTTATTCCATTCCTTTTCAAAAATAGTTCGTAGTTATCTAATTATTCTTACAATATTATGTCTTCGAAAACATGGCAACGATATGAAGAAGTAGTCGTTATGATTTTGTAGGAAATCGAGAATATCATCCACGCGTAGGTAGGGTATCGAGAATAGCTTTCCTCTTTCTGGCACCAAAGGGTGTTCGGTAGTACTATACTGCCAATTTAGCTGAGCATGTGAGATTCTAAATCAAGTCACATTATTGACCAGCGGGTCATAATGAAATCCAGTACAACATTATTGACCGGCTGTGCCCCCGGCCACTTATGACTCACTTTAGGTTAAGGTTGCTTGACATATAATTTGACATTTTCGAGCAGGTGGTGTGAAAAGGTTTTTTACGCCCTTTATTGTATCATAGGCTGAAATATCTTAAAACCCAGTTTATAAATATAACACTGAAATTAATTAATTCCTCTTCGTGTGAAACTAAGCCCAGCAAAAGATAATATTAATTACCAAATAGAAATACACTTTTCATAGAAATGTTAACCAATAAAGAAAAACAAGGTTCGCGCCCTGAGGGTTCTTTCACAAGGCTATGTCTAGCGCCCCGCGGCTTCACTCGATGAATTTTCACGAACCAACCAACTTAAACTAATAGTTGAAAAGAAAAACAAAGCTGAGACAGGCTGACTTAACGAAACACAACATCACACCTGTCAGCCCCGAAGGGTTAGGCAGAAGTGTACCTGGTGGCTAGTACACGCACATTTCGCCAGCTATGTTTAAGTCCGATGTCAAAATCAAAATCAAACCATTTATTTCAAGTAGGCCAGTTACAGGCACTTTTGAACTGTCGAAACAAAGATGAAAATTAAATGTAGCTACAGTCCCAATCACAAGACATAAAAACTGTGAAAGTACTGTAGTTGCCCATTCCCTAGCGTAGATCTCTATGGAGAAGAACGGGCAAGAAACTCCATGGACACTCTTTTAAATCAAAATATTGTTACAAAATCTTGGTTACATCATTCATGTTGATATGGTATATTATGTGAGAGCAATGTAGCAAGATGTGCACGTTAAAAATGTCCATAGTAAAAACAAAAAATACAATTCAAAAATAAACATTCAAATAAGCTATGGCAACTAACCATCAGCGAGACATTAGAATGAGCATGACATACTCTCAACCACCAGGGCACAGTCAAGTCAAGAAAAGACGTAGGATTACAGTGAATGATAGCTTTCTAGTGCATAGTACTCACACAATATGGGCTATGCGATTATATAATACTAGAGATTGATTCTATACAATGCAAAGATAGTTGTACAATCTTCAGCAGCTCCAACAATTCTATTTAATGCTATCAATTTATGCGCCCCTGTCCATGTGGAGCAGGACCAGCATTGAGCCACGCATTTTTATCAGCGATATAATCGCCCAATTTGTAATAAGCTTGCTTACATAGTGTGCGTTTGATGCATGTTTTAAATTTCGTCTCATTCAGTTCAAGAATACTTTGTGGAATTTTATTATAGCATCTCAAACAGTACCCCATGAAAGATGAGTCTACTTTAGCGAGTCTGAAGCCTGGCTGAACTAGTTGGTCCCTATTTCTAGTACTGTAAATAGGTCTGTCACCTCTTTTACCAAAAAGATGGAGATTTTTTCTGACGTACATTATGTTTTCGTAGATGTACTGACAATGTACCGTCATGATGCCAATATCCTTAAACAGTTCCCTTAGAGAATCGCGCCTACGAAGATTATATTTATGGCTCTTATGGCTCTTTTTTGCAGAATAAATATAGACTCAATATCTGCAGTCCGTCCCCATAGCAAAATGCCATAAGACATTATACTATGAAAGTAACTAAAATAGACCAGTCCAGCGGTATCTACATCAGTAAATTGACGATTTTTTCTAATAGCATATGCTGCTGAACTTAGCCGCGCCGTAAGGGATGTTAAATGAGAACCCCATTGTAGCCTTGAATCAAGCGTAATCCCCAGGAAAACCGTTTTATCTACGAATTCAAGTTTCTCTTTATTCAATATTATTTCACAATCACTACTTTTAACATTACGTCAAGCAAATCTTATGCATTTAGTTTTTTTTTTTTTCATTTAATACTAAATTGTTTGCTGTGAACCAGTTATGGACCTGAAGTAGGGCATTATTCACGTCATCTAGATTTTGGGCCCGTGTATTTATCTTAAATTTTGGGCTCGTCAATTTATCTTAATGTAATGTAATAGAGGAGGCGAGCCTTTTGCCATCAACCGAGCGCAAATCTAGACTCCGTGGCTGCTACTGAGAAATTCCTGATGGAAAAACCCAATAACACTTTGCTCGACCCGGGAATTGAACCCCGAACCTCATGCTCAGCAGACGTGCTTGCGAACACTAGACCAATGAGGCTGATGTAAACCTCGAAAATATGGTACCTATGGTGATTAAGTTAAGAGGGAATGACTCCCCAGGGCTGGCCTCCTTGCCGGATTGCCACCATGGGATCTGGAGGCGATAGTCCTCGCGCGCCTGCACGAATGGCGCGCGGATGTGCTACGCCGGGGGGAAACTCCACTGCCGCGGCAAATTGTCGCGCAGCGGACAGACTTCCGGTGTGATCTCATAGCGACATGGAGAGAGCGACTGTCGCAACCCCGTACAGGGCACGCCGCAATAGTGGCGATAAGTCCCCTCTTTGAGGAGTGGCTTGAGAGACGCCACGGCGTCCTCGCCATCCGCCTGACGCAGGTCCTCACCGGACACGGTTGTTTTGTGAGGTTCCTGCACCTAATCGGGCGGGACGAAACGCCTGGGTGTTTCCTCTGCGAGGATCGGCCGGAGGACACGGTGGAACACACGGTGGAGGTGTGCCCCGCGTGGGCGGAACAACGCTATGTCGTCGTAGCGGCGATCGGCGGCGGCGACCTCTTGCGTCCGGTCCTGGTTCAATCCATGGTCCGGAGCGAGACGGAATGGGACGCCGTCACCTCCTTCTGCAAAGCAGTAATGCTAGAGAAGAAGGTGGCGGAACGTGAGAGGGAGAGAGCCTCACGTCCCGGCCGCTTCGGGAGACACCCCAGGCGTGGTGGCCCCCGTCCATCATAGGTGCGGGCCTGTGGACGGAGAGCTATGGGCTAGCTCGCCGTCCGTCCGTCTCATGACGACAGGCCATGTCGACGGCGCGTTCATGTTCCACGTGCGCAAGGGCCGATGCCTGCTGGGGCTGCGGGACTGTTCGAAAGAGATATCGTGGCCTTGGAACACAAAGGGCGATGAAGGAACATGGATGGGTTTTAGTCAGTAAAAGTCTGACACTCCCTCCTGCTCCGCCCAGAGCGGGAGGAGTCATTTGATGATTTCCCATCAGAAAAACAAAAAAATAAGGTGAGATTCGTTATTCCACGAGAAAATTGCTTTTCAATTTTGCTAAGTGTAATAAATGTTACAGTCCGTGGCTGTACATCTTCTCTTTCATTAACAACATCGTCTTACCCCTTATTTGTTTATAAGACATCATTTTGTTTGAAATAGGCTTCAAATTGGCTCGAGCGGCTTGAGTAAAGCCTCAGACGAACCCTCAAGTAACCCTGTTTACAAGTAGAGTTACTCTGTCCCTACACTCGATCACCTACGTACCTAATTAATTGCTTGTATAAGGGCAAGTGCAGACCACAGACTTTTTGTGCGATTTAGTTTATGGTCGATTATCATACACTAGCACTTGGCCCGCGACTTCCTCCGCAAAAATTGTGATGGCTCGGCTTATTTGCATGATATAAATATAATTTATAGCCTATGTTACTTCCTGATAATTTCGCTTTCTATTGGTGATGAAAAAATGGTTAAAATCGGTACAGTAGTTTCGAAGCTTATTCGGTACAAACAAACAAAAAAATATTTCCTCTTAATAATATTAGTATAGATAGTAAAACTATAATGTGCGTCGTACTTATTTTCTTGTAGATACCCAAGTTTTACTCGTTTTCGGCATATTGACGGTAAAAAAGCCGTGAATTCTCTGGATACATTATTGAAGCATCGGATATCAGATTAAACAAGGTAACATTGAATAAACTAGAACTCGAATTCCCTGAACCTTGCAATTGCACGCTCGAAGTTTTTTTTGCTGATTTCGATAAAAACTTTTAGCAGTTTGTAGTAATTAGCGTTAGTTAATTATTAATACTGAAAACCGATCACCAACATCATCAGATTCATCAATCCAATAAGAAGATACCAAGTTTTTAATCAGATAGCACATTATTATGTATTTGGATTCCCACATAAAATAAATAATACCATTACATTTAACTCACAAAACACCGTGACAAACAAATGCGTCATTGACAAATTCAAACGGGTTAAAATCGCAATAATCCAAGTTTATCACGAAGAAAAAAAATACGTTTTAATAGACCGCAGCCACTTATTTACGGTTAGTTAGTATATCGGCCTATCAAAAGATCGTATGCAGGGGCTATTAATTCACACCTACACAGTGTTGACAGTAACATCTGTCAAGACACAATTAATTTGAATCAATTATCCTTCATTAGGTATGTGATTAGGTCCATAACATGATATGTACTGAGAAAATATTAGTTGGAGACATTGAGCTATTATTACTACGTATAGAGAAGACACCTCGAACAAAATCTGTGCTCCGTTCAACTGCTGTCGGCTGGCTGCAGTTCACTCAGTCGCTTGCTCGCCACAGCATTAAACAGGGTGTAAAAGACCTCATCACGAAGCCGTCAACCAAGCATTATGTACATCAAACTAACTTTATACAAAAATTATTGCTGGGAAACGACTTTTTTTTTGGGGTGAAAAATCATGTTTTATGATAGAATTCAATGTAACTCACTCAAAACATTGCGCTGGTGGATCGATTGAATAGTACGGGGTTGGTGGATGTGTTTAAAGTAAAAATCTTACATTAAAAATTTGTATTTAAAAAAAAAAAACTTGTCAAAAAGTTGGAACTTTGACCCCCAATATCTCCGTAACTAGAAGGTTCCCAGGTGTGGTGTAGAACAAAAAAATGATCGCATTGATGAGGAGAACAAGTGCCTTTCGGCTTCGTTAAGAGGTGTTTTACACCCTTTTATATACGGGGTTACCCCGCGCGCATCGCACTGCGCACAGATTTTGTTTGCGCTGTCTTCTCTATACGTAGTAGTTATTACTACTACGTATAGAGATTGGAGAAGAAAAAAAATAACTAGATTTTGGGGAAATAATATGGACCAAATCTACCTACTCTACATATACATTCGGAATCTTTCAAAATTCTCTTCCCAATATTTTTGCTCTTATTATCACCAGCCATTAGCAAAGTCAGACTAATTAAGTAATGAAAATATTATAATTTCAACAAACCAATACTTTGAAAAGATCAAGTAGAAAAGCCAGTTTTTTATTTAAAGAAAAAAACTGGCCTCGTTATCTCGATGAAAAGTATGTCCAAACGAACATCAAATAAGATTGGTATTACGAGAAAACGGGCTAAAAAACTATTTGTGATCGCGTTGCATGTCGATATGGGGAAGCTGTGGGTTCGATATTACCTAGCCGGTATGTAAATAGATCATTACAAGAACATTTACACCTCGGACCGTTGGGAACGCAGCACATTTGTATAGCATTATGTTGGTATGCGTATGCGTGGTAAGCAATCTTAATGCTACGATCATAGCAAGAGATAAAGGCAAGGCAGATGCTTTATTCTGGATTATAGGTCGTTGTGAATTGTGCTCACGCGTAGGCATTTTATATTGTTTATTTTTTGAAGACACATTTAAGAGAAACGGAACGCTGATGGTTGTGTTATAAATTCTTTTACAATAGACAGACTTTAAATGGATTTCAAATGGCAGTTTAATGGAAAAATTCAGTATGTTAGCAACAGTAAAGTTTTTATTTTAACTAGATCAATATTTCTATCTTCTTAGAAGAAGAAGAATCTTTCTTCTATAGCATGCATCTAATCAGTTGACGGCCAAGCAAAAGATATTTTTTGCTGTACCTAGGAATATTGGTTATTGTATAATGGTTGCGTATTTGTTGTTATTTCAAATTCAATAACCATACCATCCGTTAATTTTCCACCTAAAATTCCTTTATCCTTGGTAACCACAGTCTAAATAAATGTAGTCAGTTTCTCTGTCTGTGTTCACTAAATAACATTAACCTAATGAGGCTATGTCGTAATATAAATCACGGTGAACGACTCTGGCTGTTCAGTCATTACGCTTTGCCCACGACTTCCACGATATGCTGCAAGAACTTTTGTTACGCTAATGTTTTATGTACTACCTACCTTGGAGCCGTATTAAAAGGAATTTATTGACATATCTACTCTGCTTTTGGAAGTGACATGGGTTTTTATTTTGTGATTACAGTTTTCTGATTTAATTGTGGAGACTGAAATTTAGGTTTAAAGTAGGCTTCTATGAATCAATTTTAGATGGTAGTTTTTTAGTGGACGACCATTTTTAGAGTTCCGTAGTCCTGACAAGAAACCCGTATAGTTTCGTCATCTCCGACTGTCTGTCTGTCTGTCCGAGGTTTTGCTAAGAGACCGTTAGTACAGGAAAGCTGTAATTTTGTAGAGGTGTGTATATTAATAACGCCGACAAATTGGTATAATAAAATTTTGGAAAATATATTTTTTTAGGGTAGCTCCCCTACATGTGAAGTGGGGATAATTTTTTTTCGTCGTCTACCCCGTCCTGGGGGTCTCGGTCGTTGAATAGGTCTTTTAAAATGACTTAGGGATTGCTAATTCTACTTTTCGATTAAATACTCTATTTACGAAATATTAAGCTTTAAAGTGCAAATTTTTGTTCCAAAAGGGCGTCCCCCCCCTCTAAAACCTAAACTACTTGCTTGAAAAATCTGGAAAAATTCATGATGATAGTGCATTTTATGAACTTTAAAGTAAAACTATAGCGGTTCAGATAACTTTATTAGTTTAGCAGTAATAGTCGTTAAACTTGGGCGTTGTATAATTTTGTACCAAATACAAAATCCTATAGTGACTAAGATGAAGTAGTTGCTTGTTTATAACGGGTAGAGACTTGCATTGAAAAAACAATCTTAATTAAAAAAAACATAACAAATTATCATAAGTTTCACTAAGCTGCCGCTAGATGGCGCTGTACCAACAGGTTCGTTCTATATTGTGATAACGGGCTACTACGGAACCCTACATTGCGCGTTGCCCGACACGCACTTGGCCGGTTTCTTCAACCTTATTACATGGGCAGGGGCCTTATTGAAGGGCGAAAAGTAGCAGACCATCAGTGAACTCGATAGTAGGTACTTGGTCTTCCTACGACGACAATCACATAGCTGGAAATCCCATAAAAACAACCAAAATCGCCTTCAATGGCACAGAAAATTATAAAATAATCCCCTATAAAGAAATACATTAATAGAATCAGAAACGTAATAATATTTACCGTTTCGTACCTCTCAGCTTATCATAAGCCCTTACAAAATTAATCGACCTTGGGAGTCGATTAATTTATATAATGCGCTTTAAAGATAGGCCACCATCAACGTCGGCTTCAAGCCGGGCCTCATTTACACGGGTGATTTACGAGTTCACACACCGGACCCGATCTCACTTAGCAATGATTTATGCGCAACATCTCCCCCTGCCGAGTTAAGCGCATTATCGGACCACATGCCCTATCAACTTTGTAAACCGTTTAAACATTAGTCGGATACGCCAGCTGCTACGGTGTGATAGGCGGTCACAACACAATATTAAAACAAAGAAGCATTGCAGCTAGTACACGTAGTAAAAAAGTCGTTTGTTTCGTACTTTTTATTCAAATTTTAAATTATTACCTACATCGATGTTGCATAAAAGTTTATTTACTTGCAAAAGAAACACGAATGGGTCTGGTAAAAATTTATTTGTAGCTGGCACGCATTGTACCTACCCATATGTGCAATGCATGCCATTTGGCGCAGTGGCTCTCTGTAGACACCCTCGAGACGATATGAAGACGAACACCCTTTTCACACTTGATTAAAAACTAATTTCCACCGCTCAGTTTTTTTTTGTTTCAAAAATTATACCTGTCTAGACTTTCCACGTCTGTAAATACTTAGAACTTCATTCCACCTTACGACTAACTATCTTTTCAAACAAAAGATGAAACAAAACGAAACCTTTAGAAAGTTTAAGTAAATCTTTAAGTCTCAATGAACAGGTATAAAGTTTAAAAGAAAATAACACTATCTAGGTTTTCTTTTTTTGTTCTTATAGCCGAATATCAAATGCTTCACTCGGATCAACGGCTCATTCGAGTGAATCTTCATTTTTGTATCTTACGTCCACACGATACTGATAAAATGACATAACTGTGACTTATGTATGGTATGAACGTTCATCACCTGCTAACTCCAGATCGTTAGATCGATTCACTGTTAAATTCATTTTTCACTTTTGATTCACTTTGCATTCCGACGTTTCACTTGCAAAACATGAACAGAGAAGCCGAATGAAAAGCAAAATCCGGCCAAGGGCGTTTCGGACCACACAAAAGGTTCCGTAGTTGTCATGAATATTCAAACATTTTCACTTGACCGTTAATCGGCGGTGCACACAATACACCTTCTCTCAAATTTTCATGGATTTAGTACCGAGTCCCATAGTCTCCGAGTTCAATGGTAGTGTGCAATACGGCATATAGGCAGACGCATATCATTCTCCTGCCCTGATTCTGTCTAAGTCTTCTCTTTCCACATTTCTCTATTACTCTTCTCCTCAGCAGTCACCTCCTTTCTAGCACACAGCCCATCATAGGCATGACGAAATTATAAGGGTCCCTTTTTAATCATTTGGCTATGAATCCCTAAAAATTAACGAAAAAGTAACTTCTGATAAAAGTGCTTTTTATGAAGTGCAGGCTGTTCGAACAAGGGACATAATCATCATCTGCCTAGCCTTTTCCCAACTATGTTGGGGTCGGCTTCCAGTTTTACCGGATGCAGCTGAATACCAGTATTTTACATGGAGCGACTGCCTATCTGACCTACACAACCACAGTTAGTACTTGTTAATACGGTACCCCTTGGAAATACTGGTTTGTAGACTTTCGGGCCACTGACAAGGCACGTAATATAGGTCCTAAAATATTGCACTGATTACTTAGCCACAAGACACAAACCCGAAATCACGAACACATTCATCGGAGTGAGTAAATTAGCACCATCTACCTACCAATAACGTGATTCCCAAGTTCACAAGCCCGCAGTAATCATACTTAGCGTGCATTGAAGCGTATCGAGGAAGACTTTCACATTGACATCGCACCGCAAAGGAGACATAAACTGCTATATAAGCGGCTTTCAATTTATGAACAAGCCCCTTGCTTTGACAACATGGAAGAACAAGTCGTTGGCGTCTCGTATACGTGACAAACGTCACTAACGAAGTCACAACTTTGAGGAAAACGTCCTACCACCATTGACGTGTACTAGGACTTTGCTAGACTTAATTACAAAGTTAGTTACCTTAATTAACATTTTTAATTAGGTTAGGACGTACGTAACTAGCGTGCAGTAGTCGTCTACGTTTGTTTGTATGACTAATTCAGTATGCATACGTATAAGTTTTAATTTATGAGGTAAAGAGCTCCACGTAGTCAAATGTGTAGTTTTACAGAAGTACAGATACATCTTTTATTTTATTAAATCATCATTATCTTGTCGTAAATCCAAATTATTTGGGTCGGCGCAGTATGTCTTCTTCTTCCACACTTCTCTATCACTCGTCATCTCAACAGTTAAATCCTTTCTAGCCATATCATCCTTCACACAAGTCATCCACCATTTATTTGGTTTCCCTTCTCTTATAGCCGTTCACATTAATGCTTGCTTTTCTACGCATTTCTATAAATAAACACTGTTTTAAACTTTCACGGTTCATAACTATAGTTAAAATGTCACTTACGGGATATCTTCCCTGATTATTGTTTATTTTGAGCTCCCGATAGAGATGATAGAGGGTTGGCTGGAGAATGCGGGTGGAAGGAAAAAAATGTTAGGAGCAGACAAATCTGTCTACCCTCTTTCTTAGTCTTTTGCCACGCGCACTACTGGAACTCGACACTAAGTCACGGCAAAACACACTCACAGTATCACCAGGTTTTGGGGAGTCCTTATTCTGTTGCTGGCTACTACTAAAATTTAAAAAAAAAATCAACTGATTGCATATTTGAAAGTATTTCGGTAATATAACAATTTACGTCTGTCTATTTGTTCCGGGTAATCTCCAAAACGCCTGGACTGATTTTGACGGGACTTTTACTGGAAGATAGCTGATGTTATAAGGAGTAATTTTACTAAAATTAAAAAAAAAAGTGTTTGTGTTAATATTAATTAAACTGATTGCATATATGAAAGTATTTCGGTATTATAACAATTTATAGATAGCTGATGTTGTAAGGAGTAATTTAAGAAAAACATAAAAATAATTAGAGTTCCGTGCATAAAAAAATAAAACCCATAAAATTATTTTTTAATAAAATCCGATTCAAATAAAGAAGTAATATTTAATAATACTTTACGCGGACGAAGGTTGCAGGCAACGAGTTGTAATAAATAAAACAAATATTATACATTTTTAACGGAGCGCTTCATGGAATAATTGAAGAGCTTCCGATGGAGACCCGTTTTCCATTACAACTTGTACAGAATCGGATTGCATGCGCACACTCGCATTAACTTTACACTTAATAATGAAACAGTAATAAAGGCTACGAGCTATCAATTACGAGCAATTATGTACGACATCAGAAACAATAATCGGTACAGTCGTTTTAAATTGGATCACGTAAATCCTCATGGTGTTAATTGCTTTATTTATGCCACTAATAAAACCTCGCGGATTTCACACTGATGCGGACGCTCTGATTCACCGCCAGATTATTTGGGACTTGTAAAGGCATTACTATACAAAGTTCCCTTGTTTTTATGTTACTCAACCTTTTTTATGATGAACCGTCAGTTCAGCACATTTCACTTAATTTTACTGCCCCTGTTCACCCTTCAGGTACAGTCGTGAACAGATTGCCTAGCGGTTGATTAAACTCAATTACTTTTCCTATTTATAAGGAAAACGTCATCATTACGGTGTATAGGCTGAGTTTTGCAGTCTTAAACATAAGTAGATATATGGAGAACAGGTAAGACAAAGACATGTTATTTGAGCATAAATTATGCATTCGCATACACAACAAACGGGTATGTCACAAACTCAGTGAAGAACAAAGACAACTTTAAGACTGGCTTTTCACATTGCCTTGAAGTTCTCTTCAGTTTATATTTTTTGTGAGATAAAAATACGTGAACAGTAACGAGGCGTAAGTGGTCGTCGTCGTGGTGGAATACCTTCTGGTAGCCACTTGACACATATCGGCATTTATCTCGGCGGGTTAATTTTCCGGGTCAGGCGGGCGCGCGGCGGGCGGCCTCCTCGGATGAATTCAATCAGAAGCTAAGCAATCTCGACGCCAGCGAAAACGATTGCGGACGAGTATGTATTGAGTTGACCGCCAGACGAGGACCATCGAGGGCCCTCACCTCAACCGCAAACTTGTGCACCGACAAAACTATTTATTCTCCACGAATATCTCGTTCAAGAATTTTGAAATACAATTTTCTCCACCCATGACTAACCGGAATCCGAAATTATTCTGAACTCACTTAAAACCCATTAAGCGTAAGCACTTGGCGAACTTCAATACACAAAGAGTCCGTCATAAAGTACAATACGAATCTGTGAAGTCAGCGTTTTAGTTTTGTTTTGTCTTGGTTTAACCGCGGTTTTGCCGTCATAATAATATAATGTTGTGAATACAAGTGGCGGCCACCGTTTACTCCAGGGCTGCGGGCAACGGTTTAAGTGAAACAGACAGCGAACCACTTAACCTTCGTCTTGTATTTAAAGGGAAGGCTAGACGTTGAACCCGGCCCAGTTCGCAGTCGTGAATAGAGGGAAAACAAAAAGGGACCCAATTGACTACCTTTATTTTTTCACGGCGAAGCTTACTTGTGAAGGTAAATGTGTGTAACACAAATATGTTCGAGCAATTTGAGGCTGGCTGGGTAGAATGGGTTAGTTACTGACCTTACCGGTTCATGTAGCTAATGTTCGTTGGTAAGTATGCGTGCTAAAATTCAAATTAGCTACCGTATTAATCACTTTCCACGAATCTATGCGATGTAGCATCATCAAGTAAGCTGTCCTGGTAGGACTGGTCGGGACGCAGTCCGTACATAGCATGCGTAATCGCTCACAACTTAGTGGTAATCAATGCCCGCTAAAGTGTCACCGATCCTTGTAGACGCGGAGACGCTCGATAAATTGAGTCAATTATTTTGCTTTAGAAAGTGTCTGCCTGTCTGTGACCTTAATATAACTCACATTCATATTAGTGGGCGCGTGCGTACAATATTGTGACTGTTACATTTATCTAAATTATTTATATACAGAATGGAAAGCGGCCAAAGGTTTATAACAAACCAATTGTGTGGAGCTAAAAACTGCTGTCAGCATTTTATCCCACTCTCCATTTAAATATTCGTTTCAAAGAAATGCTGCAGAAATCTGACCAGTATGTAGTAGATATGTTTGCAGGACAAGAGAATGGATCATAAAGCAAGTCAGTTTAAATAAGTAGCTTTATATATCTCAGAGAACTTTGACGTCGCTTAAGGAATGCAACAGATAGAAACAAGACAAAGCTGAGAAATGCTAGCAATGCATTATGTTAAGAATATTTTAAACTGCCACGTTCATCTAGTAGTCGCAACCACTACTGCTGGTCTGGTATTTGGTTTTTCTATCAGAAATTTCTTAGTACACACACACGGAGTCTGGACTTGTGCCCGATTGATGGCAAAAGGCTCGCTCCCTAATACATGGAACTTAAACATAACCGGCGAAATGTGGGTGTACTATTAGCTTCCCTTCAGAGATTACAGACGTGATATTATTTTATCTATACTTTAATAATTTAGATAAATATTATAAAGAAGAAAGATTTGTATTTTTGCATGTAACGAATGAACTTAAAAACTAATGGACCGATTTGAAAAATTCTTTCAGCAATGGATAGCTACATTATCAGCGAGTAACATAGGCTATACTTTATCTCCGTACTCCCACGGGAACGGGAACTACGCCGGTGAAACCGCGTGACGTCCGCTGGTATTTAAATAAATCAGCAGATTTTTAAAGAAGAAACAAAAGGTAACAAATCTGTTGATGTTTACGATCGGTATCAAATTACAAATTTCAAGAAAGTCAATGTGAAACGTTTCACTATCGATTGCACAATATGATGCTTTCAAGAAAAGACTTGATGTTTAGCGCCGTAAAGATTTGTTAGATGGAGCAATAAAACCTTATACAGTTCAATAAAAATATGTTTGTAGATGAGGCTCACAATGTGCGACCACCAACGATATGGGTTTATTGTCGTCACGGTGAAGCTGCACTCATACGAAAAACGGAATACCATTCAGTTGTAATAACTAAATGATGTAACATCGTAAGTTTACTTACTTTTATGTAAAGCGATCTGATTTAGTTTAAACATTTTATGGCCCGTAACCATCCAGATCAACTTTTAACTACAACTTTCCACTGTAACAGTGTATGGAAGTAGAATTTCCAGTTACTGTTAATTTTCTTCGCTGTGGAACTCCAAGAACAAGTCCAGTAAATCGCCTTAAAACATTTCTACTTTCGCTTTTGTTCTGGACTCTTAAAAGGGATTCTTAAATTAATATTCTCAAGAATTATTGATGGTTGGACTCAAGCGCAGATGTAATTCATTCAATTCGTTGGCATAACGACCGAGATCCGGCTAGTTCACGGGACGGTTTAAAGCTAACTAATTTGGTTAATGTTAGTGATGGAAATTTGTGCCAGGAACGTTTTCGCTGGCGCTAATATATGGAACGGACTAGTCGGATTTCAGTTGGAAATGGGTTTAAACGTTTTGCACGTTACGCTCATTAATCTTGTCCAGTTATCTTGAGGGGGGAAAGCAATTTAGTCACGCTAGCTTTATAGATCTTTAATGCAGTCCTTCGACTTGTAGATAACAATGTTTCACAGCGTATTGAAATTGTTCACTCGTGTGGTAGTCATTTTAATTTAAGTTTATTTGTTCATTTTGTTAATTTTAAATTCAAAACACAAAAGCTACTCGATTTTGTTTATCTCTCCTTCCTTTGACCCTTCATCATTTGTCTTTTATTTTATTTTTTTTTAAACTGCGTTTCATGACAGCATACCTTATAACTTATAAGTCTGGGTCTGAGTCTGTCTGTTAAAAGCAATGTTCATAACATTTTAAAACACACGCGTTAAGAACTTAAACACCTTCACTTGACAAATAATGGAGAAACATTTCGACATAAACATGGATATAAAACAATTGTTTGCAACACATAAACAACAACACACATCACATTCTGCCAGCGGTTATGGCCATCGGAAGTTGGTCAATAGATGGCACATTCCATGCAAATGCCATGTCAGTGGTCGCAGCATCTTTATAGACTTCTGTTCGTGCTGACCAATATGTGTAGGTACAGAACATTTCACATCAATATTTTGACTGTGGCATAAAGACATTATATTATTGTAACATGTAACTTTTAACGAGTATTGATGACTACCTTTCACTCGTTGTGAAATCACGGTTTCAATTTCCTACCTTACGCGCATTTTTGATTAATGGTCCGCGATACTAAATTAAGAGTGATAGCGGCACTCAGCGCTGCATTCGTTGCGTAAAATATTGCAACCAACGCCCAGCACTTATTGGAAATTGTTAGTTTCGCTCATATTACATCAAAAAGGGAACAATGGATAATACAGGGTGTAAACAGACCCTTCACGAAGCCGTCAACCAAGCATTCTGTACATCAAACTAAGTAACTTTACGCAAAAATTATCGCTGGGCTTTTTTGAGATGCAAAATCACGTTTTACGGTAAAGATCAATGTAACGCACTCAAAACATTTTGTTTATGGATGGAATGAATAGTCAGGGGCTTGTTAAAGTAAAAATCTTACATTAAAAACATGTATTAAAAAAAAAAAACTTGTGAAAAATTTGTAACTTTGACCCCCAATATCTCCGTAGCTAGAAGGTTCCCAGATAATATCTAAAACAAAAAAAATATCACAATGACGGGGAGAACAAGTGCCTTTCGGCTTCGTTGAGGGTCTTTTAGCCCCTTTATAGCTAGCAGTCCCTTCAGTCCCTTTATAGCTAGCAGATATTTTTCCAGAAAACAACATTATAAAAGAGAGCTGTAGGCCAAAATAAACACAATGTGGAGCACTGACACAGCCAGAAGGCAGCCAATGGCAGACCTCGCAGGAGATGGCGGGGCGAGCTGGACAAAACCAACGTCCAGTGGTCCACATTTGCCCTGGATCGAAGAATTTGGAAGTCATGGGGAGAGGCCTTTGCCCAGCAGTGGGATGACACAGGATAACAGTAACATTCTAAAAATCGCTGCAGCTAAAGTAAACAAAATGGTCATAAAGTTAATTATTAAAACAGAGAATCCAATTTATTTAAGGCTCGACTCGCTCTATAAAAGTATCCTTACAGGCAGCCGTTCAATATTTCAACGCTAAAGTATAAGCGTTGTAAAACTCCATAACGACACGCGACAAGTAATAAATTGTGATTGCCTAAAAGCAATTATAACAGCAGTGTGGTCGCCATTAGATGGGCTCCGATTCTTCACGAGGTTGAAGGGGCCGTGGATGCGACACCAGTTATTTGTTTCTCACGCTCGCACCCGCCCACTGCGCCCGCGCCGCTCTGCAAACGCGCATCTTGTAAAACTTGTAAACCATAGAGATGCCAGATAACGACACTTGTTATTGATATACTTATTGCTATCTTAACGATGTGTTCCGAAATTGATGCAACCAGCTATCTACATAACCATCACGATTAATTCAATGAATATTATCTGTTGTTTAAGGTGTTGAAACACTTCGAGTGAAAAATTGGATTTTGAATTAATCTTAACACCTTTTATCACTAGTATTAGAGGATGTTTTATTGAGGGTCAAAACGAACCCGCGCCAAATATTTGCCTAACCCTCATTAAGGGGCAGGAAAACCTAATAATTGTTTTCATAATTACACACTAAGCCGCGAAGGTAAATGTTGGTAATAAATCTTTGGCAGGAATTCCTTCTGATTGTGAGTCGATGGCGTAGTGATCGCATGTTGGTGTGAGCGACGCCCACGGGTTTTCCGATTCTAACTAAGACACTAATTTCTATTACCATTATTGACACGTAATAACGGCGGTGAGCTTCGTGTCGGACTGTGAAACAAAGTCGTTACGATGTTTGGGCTTACACTTGTGACTCGTACAGTCATACGTAGCGTGTGTGACCACCATAAGTGGCGGCCACTTAGATGCACATTCATAAATAATGTCGCGTCGGTAGAAGATGTTAATATATTCTTTAAACGTTGTTAAGTGAGCTGTAATCTTGCTTTACTTGTTTCTATATATGGGTGTGACGTGCCCGATCGAGAAAGCTGTACGTAGTTCTATTAAATTTTTCAGTGTAACGGTTGCAAGTATGTAATTTTATCAGTCCTACAAAATAACCTGAGCTTAATATATGAAGGGTAATTTTGGCAACTACTGATATTATTACCATTGGCTTATTACTGGCCCAAAAAGTCTGACAACCAGTCTTACCAGTCTAATAAATAGGTAAATTAATAATTTACTCGAAATAAACAGAAAGTAATAGTATTCATATTGTGTCCATATACATTGTTAATTATGTCTTACCAAGTGGTATCGTATTACTATTTCCCAGTATTAATTGGGTTGTGGAGGTCAGATAGGCAGTCGCTCCATGTAAAATACTGGTATTCAGCTGCATCCGGTTAGACCGACGCCAGCGTAGTTGGGAAAAGGCTAAGCAGATTTCGGAACTACTGATCTCATTCCGAAAATTATTTTACCAATGGGAAGCTAACACTATTCCTGAGTGTCATTGACTTGAGTATGACTTTTAAGATTTAAAAAAAAAAAAAAATCCGTGTGATCATTTCCTACCATAGCGCCAGCGAACCTGCAGGCAAGAACTAGTGTTCTATAAATTTTCATTCAAAAGTTTGACGAGACCGTTCGAGTGAACGTCATTAGTCATTGCATACCTTAGAACTAGTAGCAGGTGTAGCGTAAAGTTGGTCCTTTGCGTCATAGGCGAGCTCGACCCACGCGTGACTAATCTAGACGTCAGGATAAAGTGAACTGTGTCAATTATTGTTTTACACTACTAATAATACTAGCATATTACTCTCCCACAGCTGGGCAAAGGGCTCACTGTCATACAAAGAAGGCCCGAGTATTGATCATCACGCTTGCTCAAGACAGTTTGTTGGTTTTAGACCAAGTCTTGGTTTCCTCATGATGTTTTCCTTGACCGATAGGTATCATTGATGTCCAAGAGAAACTGAGAAGGTAAGTTCCCTGTAGTACTTGCCCAACTCCTGTATCAGAGGCGAGGCTTTAACCTCTGGGCCATCACGACTCTAATATCTATTTCAAAATATTATTCCTAAAATTAAGTAAACATTTGTAAAATTACAATAAAAAATCTTGACAGAAAGACTATAATTGTTGGATTCTTGGAAGTATAATTATGCTGTCTGTAAAAGCTTATTTCATTATTATTATACACGGTAAACATCTTGTCATTATAAAACTTCTTGTTTTGTTATAAGTAAATCATTTGGACAATCATGTGAAAACACAATAGAAAAGCTCTTCTCTATATGAATTACGACATTGATGACTGCCGTGAACCTTAACGCAAATGATAAATGTTTATAGTGTAGTGATAACGTTACAATCTCTGCGTGTGTCGTATTTAAGCCATAGATGAACATTGAATAATTTAGGACATGTTTATACATGGTGCTCACAAACGAGCGCTAACCGAGCGTGTAAGCGATACTTAGTTAAAATCACGATAGGTTAATCTCATTGTTATATTAACCGTCGCAAACAATAGCTTCGATTTGATTTAGACCATCAATACATTCCGAGCCATTATATTGAGGCATTAACTGAACTAATATCTGTGGAACGCGGGGTAATTATGACGTAATCGGGGATCGATGCCACAAGCACCTACCAGTATATCCTATATTTATCGTGTCAGCGAAACCTTGTTATATCGTTCGATATATTAATAAACTTGTGTAGACAAAAATATTCACACTCTCTAAATTAGACGTTCGTAAATAGCAGTTAGTTATTTTTAGGTAGACCCTTCATAATAGATTTTCAATTTGAAAAATTTTCAACGAATTCGTGGCTCAAGAATAAATTGCAATCCCTGGAAACGGATATGGCTACGCGTGGGTTGATGAAATACCAAAGCGGCTCGTCAAAAAATTGAACAAATCTATCCACTTTATGAAATCCTGTTCCGTTACTAAAATGGAAAAACTAAACTAATGAAATTTTCATCTGCAGTGAAGCTCACTGAGGCTCTAAATACGTCGAGGTCATTACTTTGTGGGCGACCACCGCAGTGTAATCTTCCGATAGCTTAATGAATCAGGACATTATGTTCGAGGACTGGACCGGTCTCCGGACATTACCATGAATTGTCCCATCACTACAGGGGGTCATTTTATTGAGTAAACGTGGGGCCATCCTAGCGGGACTGACCTCAAATATAGCCAAGAGATCACTAACTATTAACGGTCGTAAACTAGTGATGTGTACTTGGTTGTGGTTTGTACCATCTCTGATACTATCTTGTACTTGCAAGATAATGTTTTATCTATACAAATAAATAAAATTAAAATGTCTGTTTATAATATCAAAATAACAGCATTTTACTGAATGCATAATTATGAAAATTATATGTCACATTTATAACAAAAACATTTTTTTCAATTTTTGGCTAATCTCCGAAACGGCTGGACTGATTTTGACGGGACTTTTGCTGGCAGACACCTGATATTATAAGGTTTAAATTAAACAACTTTTATTCTTGAAAAATAATTCGGTAAAAAAAAATTAAACCCTTGAAATTGGGAACAAAATCCGATTCATAAAGGGAAGTCATATTTTTTTTATCGCGCGGGCAACAGCTAGTTTTAAATACAGATAGATTTGTATTTCGCTCTGTAGTCTAAGCAAAAGAAGTGTACAATAATACACTTTGTATTTGTTTTATTAATAATGTTGAAAAGGAAATACAAATACAAATCTGTTTCGATAAAGAAAAAAACAATCCGAACTTATTTATTTAGTGCCGAGACAATTCCAAAATAGCACACATTTTTGCTTTGATTTCAGGGAACGGTAAGTAAATATAACATCTTAGTAAGAAATAGTATTTATAGTATTCGGATAAAGATAATAGTATATTTTCCTTATGTTAAAATAGCCTGTTTTATTTAAACTAAGGCGCTATCAATAGATACTTATAAGAAGAGACCGTATTATATGCAAATGCATATAATACTCTACTTACATTATGCTTTCAATTTTGAATATAATGGCAATTTTTTCATGGTAATGGCATCATCTTCATCTGCCTTTTCCCAATCATGTTGGGGTCGGCTTCCAGTCTAACCGGATGCAACCGAGTACCAGTATTTTACATGGAGCGACTGCCTATCTGACCTCCATAACCCAGTTAGTACCGGGTAATACGATACCCCTTGGTAAGACTGGTTTTGTCAGACTTTTTGGGCCACTGACTACCTGTAAATTATATTGGTATATTTGTTGCATATTTCGAGCATTTATGATGCATATTTCGACCATTTTAAGTTGCGTATAATCTGGTCTCTACTTATAAGGTACAAAATAATCACGACGCGGCGGCGTATGAGTCACGGCGTGAGAAGAGTCGCGGCGCGTCGCAGGCGCAGCGCGTGGGCGAGCCGGTCCTGCGCACACGCAGCCGTACTAACAAATAACGTTTACTCACAACAATCCCAGTCCACGAGCAACTTTACCGTGGTCCACGGAGCCGTAGATACACTCAGAATTATTATATTATTCGGATAATACGGACATTTGAATGCGTGAGCAGACATCTGCTGAACGTTTCGAAAGCACAGTTGAAACATTTCTAGGATATATTTTAAGTGGAGCAAACCAGGGATTTATGTATAAATAATTTTCTTACGTTCTTTTCTTGGTTAATGTGTTACTAAGATAGAATTCTTGTGTATTACAAGAATGCTATCAAAAGCAGAACGTTAGGAGAGGATATTTAGAAGAGAATTATTATTTCTCAAGACATTATAACAATGTCGAAAATTACTACTTAACTCTAATAGTCGTAAAATATAAAAAAAAAATATATTAAAACGAGCAACAATAATAGTCAATGAAATAAAAGCAGTAACAGCTGATAAAGAGAATGAATTACAATCAATTAGATGCTTACTAAGATACCAAAAATATGAGCGACCCATTTCGCATTATCGCACCGTACTAATAATTTTATTATTATATGATGTCAAGTAGGTAGGTACCTATATTTATGACGATTAGATAATAACAAATAATCAATACATAGGCCATCGCTCCATATATTATATATTATTCGTACATACGTTTTTTTCCCAGTGGATAACACAGGTACACCTGCGTTTCCGTTTTAATGAAACCTTTCTATTATAAAACACAGTGATACATTAAAAAAAAACCTTTTTAACCAATAACCAGGAAATGGAAATTCCTCGGCGGTTTTTGACGTTGACGAAGAAAAAAAGTTAAATAAAATACAGAAAATGAAATCTCTTTTAATACAGCACTGATATACAGCCTAATGAAAATATTATGCAGCGAGGGATCAGCTTACTTAATCACTGGATTTTTCTTAGGTCAGTGCATATCTACATAAACATAGAGTTTTTAAATCAAAATGTACTGTCCAAATATACATTGTTGAGGGTATTTTGGGAGTATTTACCGAAAATTTAAAAGCGAGTTCCTCAAGCAGCTCTAATATGCATTTGTTAGTCAGAAGACACTTTTGTCCTGCTTCTGAACATAAAGCTGCTAACTCAACTCAACTTCAGAGCAAAATAAAAGCGAAGCCATTCATATCCGGGACTGTGAACTATTGTACCATAACACCATACAATGTTTTTTTAAACTTTGAAAATAACTTACTTAATAAAAACTTCCCATCTGTAAATAGGTATTTTTTTAAATACCTGTTTTAGTTTTAAAGCAGTGATAGCCGTCGGACTGCCAAGTCATAGGTCACGAGTTCGTACCCAAGGCACCTCTGATTTGTCGGATTCATTTGCGTATTGTATAATTATCACTTGCTTCGGTGAAGGAAACCAGCATGCCTGAGAGATATTTCTCGACGGCATGTTAAGCCAAGTCAGAGGACCATGGGAAGCTTAATATCTCTAACGCCAGGTTTTTGTTTCAAAAGAACTTTTAAAACTAAAACTAAACCATTAACCAGACTAGAAATTTTAGATGATTTTGTTAATACAAATTCTATGCAAGTTTATGCAAATTTTATTATGAATATTCAACCACCTCATTAGTTGAATTCGCGACTGAGAGGGACGGATTATCTGGTTCAAAATATTATGTGTTATCCCACCATCTGCGTATCAATGACCAGACTTGATAAAAACCAGCCAAGTGCGAGTCGGACTCGCGCATGAAGGGTATATTTGTTGCATATTAGTTGTTATAGCGCCAACAGAAATACATCATCTGTGAAAATTTCAACTGTTTACCTATCACGGTTCATGAGTAAATTCTGGTGACAGATAGACAGACGGACTCCACTCTTAGTAATAGGTTCCCATTTTTACCCTTTGAGTCGAAACCCTAAAAAACAATTAGTAATGCGAATGCAGGATTAACTTCAGGTGGGAATCGAAGCTATCTAAAAATACACACACACACGCACATATTTTTAGGGATAATCGTGGATCTGAAAGTTTAAACAAGACATCAATGTCGAGTTTTGCGGTTTTCGTGTAATCGTAGTAATACTAACCTGTAGTACATGACATACTTATTAATAACGTAGACTAAAGTTTCTTTTGTTCTATACCAGGGCTGTGCAATATCTAACTTAATTTGGTAAGAGCGCCCATGGATTTTCTTGCCAATTTTCCTCTACGAAAACTACGCTTTGGAATGGACAACTACAGTTCATTTACAATTATTATGCTTGTGGCTGGAATGTTTGTTAGTTTAGCTTATTTTTGACTATTCAATAGTGCATGTTACGGGTCTATTTCAAATAAATGCTTTTAGTTGGAGTTTGAGTGTCAGTGTAACTCTAATTATACAGTTATATTATTGTAAGCATTGCGCAAGCGTGGCCCATAGGTTTAGGACAAGGATTATAATTACACGCACGTGTGCATGTTCAGAATCACTACATGTGCTATGAATAGATCAGTTATCATCACGAGATCTTAGTCTTAGTCTTAAATAGAGAGAGGCATTATTGCGGCGTATTTAAGACTAACATGTTCAGTTTAGTTGTTTGTTGTAAGAGGAGCTCGTGTCTAAATAATAACAGCCGCTTGGGTCGATCTTTAGGTTAAGCCGTGCTTACCTAGGTTGGTCTGTGGATGGGTGACCACCCTTACATACCTAGTTTCCTCCGTGCCTCGGAAAGCACGTTAAGCTGTTGGTCCCGGCTGTCATTTGTAGATCTTTGACAGTCGTTACAGGTAGTCAGTGGCCCAAAAAGTCTGACAACCAGTCTTACCAAGGGGTATCGTATTATTCATTACTAACTGGGTTGTGGAGGTCAGATAGGCAGTCGCTCCATGTAAAATACTGGTATTCAGCTGCCCAGCTGATCCGGTTAGACTGGAAGCCGACCCCAACGTAGTTGGGAAAAGGCTAGGCAGATGATGATGTTCAGTTTAGTTGTGCGTCGGTAGCGTAACAATGAACTAAAATTAATTAAATAGTCAAATCTTTCCAATGGAAATATGTATTTGAATTACAATTTTCTGATTTCAATCTCTATGTGTAGAATTTGTTATTCTTTGTAGACGCAGGTAATACGATACTTGCGTCTTAATCTAATACTTAATTAGGGATAATGTTTGCTGGAGGAAGCTGTTGCCCTGAGTGGTACGACCAAAGCTGTTGACGATGGGATATGCAGATATCGATTACGGCAATGGATTACTGTTTACTGAAATAACTCAAAAAAAAAACAATTCTATAATAACTAATTTAATGCTAAACAGCTGGATAATACCTACATATTACTCTGGTACAATAGTTCATGTCTATACTTGTCGGTCTTTTAATAGCATCTACGCAAATAATGTTTATTGTCTCCCAAAAAACATTCAATATCATTATTTGGCTTTCATTTTTTGCTTAGATTAGATAACCGTAAAATGATATTATATATAAAGCCGTCAAATTCGAGTGCATACTTACCAAATAATCTAGAGTTTTTTATTTGAAAAGCCATTTGAAATGTAACGTTTCTGACAAAGCAATCACTATGATATGACATCTTATTCTTAGTCTTTAAAATATATGTTAAATCGATCTTTGCAATTATGCAATACTATCCCGACATTTCTGTACACACGGCGACATATATTATCAAGTTATTATATTATATTTACATTATTTATATTTATTTTATTATTATATTTACAGTATAGTATGGCCTCATTTTGTATAGATTTCCCGTACAAAGACAGATCCGCTTATACTGGTTTTGCATAGCTTTTTTAGTCGGCGTGCGTAGTGCTGCCTGGATAGTTTGGCACTTGAATGACATTGCCAAAATGGGGCTGTTGGTAAACGTTTGTGAAAACTATTTACGGCCGTTTTCTATGACATACTTACGTATAACTGTTGGTTAATACGCCTACTTCCGCAGCTATCTGTGTTTCTCTATACAAAGAATATCCTATTCGCGTCACCTACCTGTCACTTGATTCATAGAAAAACCAAAGATAGCTTTCGTTAACGTTTTGTTTCTAACCGGTCAGTAAGCAAAATGTCAAACAGACAGAGGTATAGCAACCTACCGAAACCGGCTAGTAAGTTATTGAAAATGGCCGTTACTCAATAAACGAAATGGCGGCGTTGCTTCAGATTACGACCACGTAACAAAAGATCCGTAGATATTGGTAAAGCTAGATAAATAGGTGCGATTATACGTAAGTTATACTTTTTCTGACATAATACAGTCTTTTATTATCAAAACCCAAACATGAAGGTTAAAATGATAACCAATACACAATTTTTATCTCTATGATATAATATCTTTACAATTTAGTTTCTTGCATAGTTGTCTACGGTAAGTAAGATAACTACCACCTACTAGATACTTTCTGTAGAGTCAAATCATAAACATAGCTTTAGCATAATCAGCCTATAATGTTCCCACTGGTGGGAAGCAGACCTCCTCTTTATGAGAAGGAATGGGCTATAAATGCTATAAACCACCACGCGGGCCCAGTGCGGGTTGGTGGATGTCACAATGTCTACGAATATTTGGTTCTAGGACATGCTGGTTTCCTCACGAAATATGCAACTGGAAAAATAAGATCATCTTACGATTTGAAATGTTCCGCAAAATATACTAGAACAGTTTACCCACAGCAAAATATGCAAAGGTTTCTAAATATGACAACTACCCGGCGGCTACTTAAGAAATCAATATACAGTAAGACCTAGTTCAAGCTAGCCAGAGTTAGGTGCAGCCTCACCTTTATTCACTAAACCTGACCCATACGGCATACGGACGTAAACAAATATATCTATGTACATTTACGTCATTATCATCTTACCGGTCACCACGTGCTATGCATTTTGATTTAGCTAAATTGTCCAAGTTGACACTTGCACTGATATTCAACTGAGTCAATATTTGCATAGGTCATAGATTGGCAACGATAGTGTGTACTTTGGGTAAAGTCAAATTTAATTGCAGATGTTTTTGTTATTGCTTGTGTCTTTATGTGATGTCTTTCTTAGTCTTTAATATTTGGATTATTAGGTTGTCAACGATAGTGTGTACCTTGGGTAATATCAAATTTAATTGCAAATGTCTTTGTTATTGCTTGTGTCTTTATGTGATGTCTTTCTTAGTCTTTAATATTTGGATTATTAGGTTGTCAACGATAGTGTGTACCTTGGGTAATATCAAATTTAATTGCAAATGTCTTTGTTATTGCTTGTGTCTTTATGTGATATCTTTCTTAGTCTTTAGTATTTGGATTATTAGATTGTCAACGATAGTGTGTACTTCGGGTAGTATCAAATTTAATTGCAAATGTTTTTGTTATTACTTGTGTCTTTATGTGATGTCTTTCTTAGTCATTAATATTTGGATTATTAGGTTGTCAACGATAGTGTGTACTTTGGGTCATATCAAATTTAATTGCAAATGTTTTTGTTATTGCTTGTGTCTTTATGTGATGTCTTTCTTAGTCTTTAATATTTAGTATTTAACAAATTAGTACAATATTTCTTTCGGATTTCCAGTGATAAAATTTAATTAGATCTGTCTTCTTTCATGTTTTTAAAATTGGCATATTGCTTTTTTTATCTTACGTTATCTGCCAAGGTTATGCTCATTTTATCTATATGTTGCCGCAACTCATTACTTACTTAAACATCGTATCTTCTAAGTGTCAGTCAGTGTGTAAACGTCTTCCGTATCGAAAACACTGTTAATAATCAAAACAAAATGAGTCAAACCGAGAGTACGCGCGGAATTATTTATAAGGACCTAACATTTTCGATACCATCACATATGAATTATGGAAAAATGGCTATTGATAACATGTTGAAGTCTAAAGATAAAGTGGCTTTGGTAAGCAATAGAAGTGCAAGTGATGTTGAGGATAAGATTGTTTTAAATGTGTTGTTAATTGAGAATGTTTTGAATGTCGAAGATCAATGGGATGACAGGGGATCAGATAACGTTCGGAGAGCTGGTGCAGTTGGTGGTGAATGCTGCGTCGTCACTAATGCGCTTAGGCGTGGAACGTGATGAAGTGGTCGCCGTGTGCAGTGAGAACAGAATGGAATTCCTGATTACTTCAATCGCGGCGTGGTGTAGTGGTGCTACCGTGACTTTTCTCAACGCTGCCTACGGCAAAAGTGAGTCTTAAGATGCGAAGTTAGATAATACCATGGTTTACTTTTTGTTTAGATTTTTAAGAAATCACTAAATGGTTTACTTTTGAATTTTAAGGAGACTAAAGAATGAAATTGCATTTTACATTAGTAGTGTTAATTATTTATAGATTTTTGATTGTAAGTCTTAAAACATTAAGTAAAATGTCATAAAATTGTTTCTTTTTCCAGATGAATTGTTGCATACCATGGGAATCTCAAAGCCGAAATATTTGTTCCTCTCACCTGAGACATACACAACTTTCTACGAGACCATGGCTGGCACAAACATTGTCGATAAATTCTTTATTTTTGGAGATTCTGTCAATGATCCAAACCTTCTGAAGTTTAACGACCTAATTAAAACATATGTTAATGTAAGAACTTTCAAAGCAGTCACCGATCCTGTTAACGGTAAGAACAATATTTTAATAACGCTAATTGATAATTAATTCGAACACCTTTTAAATGTTGAAATTGGTTCTCGCCAAGTTGGGACAAGAAACCCTTCAGATCGTAAACCCTTTTCTGTTTTAAATGACAGATTTAAGATAAAACATTCAGCCGATCTAAAAATATTTATGAATTTCAATAACTTTTAACTCTGTTTCTCACTTCACTCATCTAATACATTCAGTCAAAAAAGTATCGGGAATGGATGATTTGTTTATGGTTCCAAATTCAAATTTTTGTTTTTTTGTAGTTGATAGATTGGCACAACTGTTTTCCATTTTGGCGCGGAGTTTGAGTTGCATCTGTTATTTATATTAAATACAGTGCTGGTTTTAGTAATATCACATATAGTGTGTATTGCGAATTTCATAATGGACAAAAATATCGAACAAAGAGTTTGTCTTAAATTTTGCATCGCCAATGGAATTTCGTGTTCGGAGTCACTGAAAATGTTACAGAAGGCTTACGGTGAATCGACTTTATCAAATACTCGTGCTTATGAGTGGTTCAAAGCGTTCAAAAGCGGTCGAGATGTGATGGAAGATTTGCCTCGCTCTGGTAGGCCGTCAACGTCTGCAACTGAAGTTAACATCGCAAAAGTGAAGAAAATAGTGACTGAAAATCCCCATTCAACTCTGAGAGAGATAGCCGCCGAACTTTCTGTATCTCACGAGTCGATCCGTACCATTTTAACTAATCATTTGGGTATGAAACATGTTGCTGCTCGGCTAGTCCCAAAAGATCTGAATTTTCTCCAAAAACTCAATCGCATGAAAGTCGCTGAGGACATGCTAGAACGAGTCAGTTCGGACCCAACATTCATGAAACGCATTGTTACTGGTGACGAGACGTGGGTTTACGAGTTTGACATGCAAACTAGTCAACAAGCTTCGGAGTGGCGCCTTCCAACTGAACCGAAACCGAAAAAACCACGCCAAAGTCGATCAAAAGTCAAAGTCATGTTGACTGTTTTCTTTGACTATCGCAGTGTTGTGCACTCTGAATTCTTACCGGAAGGTCTAACGGTAAATAAAGAATATTATTTGAGCGTTATGCGGCGTTTAAGAGAGCAAATTCGACGAAAAAGGCCAGATTTGTGGAAAGAAAATTCTTGGATTTTGCACCACGACAATGCGCCTTCGCACAAGGCTATCATTGTGAACGAATTTTTGACCAAACACTCAACAAATACCATCCAGTAACCACCATATTCACCAGATATGGCTCCTGCTGACTTTTTTCTTTGTCCTAAACTCAAATTACCACTTCGTGGCACCCGTTTTCAATCGATAGAAGACATAAAGGAGAATTCGCGGCGAGAACTGAACTCAATTCCGGAAGCAGCGTTTAAAAAATGTTTTGATGAATGGATTATTCGTTGGCGCAAGTGTATCATTTCTAAAGGAGCATACTTTGAAGGTGATAAAATAAATTTGGATGAATAACAGACATTTTGTGTATTATTGATCTTTTCCCGGTACTTTCTTGACAGAGTAGTACTTTGTCATGGCATAATAAAGTTTTAGCAGCAACATTACTAATAACTTCCTTACTCCTGTTCTACTGAACATTTGGAATATGTATTGCAAAGTATACTTATTTCATAGGGTTGGTACGTACCGCTTTAATACTGTACTCCTCTGGAACAACTGGGATGCCCAAAGGAGCGAAGCTGTCACACCTCAATTTAATCACTGCCGGCAATCAGCCTTGGTGAGCTATTTTGAATTATATTCAGTTGATTATTTATTCCACAAATTCCTTTATTTGCTTTCTTGTGAACTGTTTTAAGCCGGCTATAAACGAAGAGCACGCAACGAGTACTTCCATAGAGATATGAACTCTATGGAAATCTATTTTGCGTGAAGAGATACCCCTTGGTAAGACTGGCTGTCAAATTTTCGGGCCACTGACTACAATCAGATCAACGGCTTACAAAATTTTCTGTTACAGTCACATCACCAAAGACCTCACTTGTCTGTCGATCGCACCGTGGTCCAACACCGTAGGGATCATGTGTACCATGGATGAACTGGTTCACAACCGAACAGTACTATTCTTAGCTAGATTCAAAGAAGAGCAATACCTATCATGTATTCAAAAATATAGAGTAAGTAAAATAATAATTTCAACCCAATGAAATAACTTTACATCATGTTCGTAGATTTAATATGGCCATAATTTTTAGGCAGGAGTATTATTGGCGGTGCCCCCACTAGTAGTAATGCTTTCAAAATCAGCAATAGTGAAGAATTACGATGTGAGTTCGGTTGATTCAATATACTGCGGTGGAGCACCTTTAGATCTAGCTGTTATTAATGAAATTAAACAAAGGTATGATTATGATGATAAATGCGTAAATTAAGCTGATAACTTACCAGAGAATGTTGTGATAAAAATGATAATTATTTTTTTTAGATTTAAAAGTCTAAAACACGTTTTACAAGGTTATGGAATGACAGAAACTACAGGAGGATTAACTGAAGAAACAGACATCGAGAATAAACCAGGAAGCGTCGGCAAAGTTGTTCTTGGAAATATCGTTAAGGTAAAAACATTTGCCATTCAATTGAAACACCTTTAACTTGCGAGTACTAATGAAATTGCATTACAGATAGCAGACGTTGAAACTGGAAAAACCTTAGGACCTAATCAGGAAGGCGAAGTTCGCGTAAAAGGCTCCACGTTATTTTCTGGTTACATTGGAAAAAACTTGGAAGATGATCTAGACGAAGAAGGTTTTCTTAGAACTGGGGATATCTGTTACTATGACGAAGATGGATACTTTTACTTCGTGGATAGAATCAAAGAACTGATTAAGTATAAAGCTGGACAAGTAAGTGTTGAAGTACAAAGTAACACAAACATATAACTTAATAAAAATGGAATTTGTTTTGTCAATATTATTATTTTCTAGGTTGCCCCATCAGAATTAGAAGCGATCTTACTCCAGCATCCGGGTGTTAAGGATGTAGGAGTAGTCGGCAAGCCAGACCCCCTCGTTGGTGAACTTCCAACAGCTTTTGTGGTAAAAACTCCAGGATCAACAGTCACTGACACTGAACTTATTGATTTCGTAGCTGGAAAGGTTGGTTTAAAAACTTTATAATATGTAAAATTTACACACACATTCCACACACATACATACTTACAATCACTATCACTAACTGATATACCTCACTAGATATTAAAACTGTTAATAATCAAGAAACAAAACTGCGAAACATTTCTCTTTTCCCTACCTATAAACAAAGTAATAAAACATTCGATAAAATTCTTTGTTATGCATCAAAATATGACGTATTACGAAACAATAATCATAAGATATAAAGCCAGGTAATACCATAATCATCAATGACCACTCGTATGCAGTATCGTTTAGATATAAAATAGATAAAGTAAAGAATAATCATTTATTTGACATAACCGTGACAAACAAATTTTACAATGAACACTTATATAACAAAAAAAAACAATTTGCTTAGTTTTGGCTCCGCCAGTAAATAAATTGTAGCCCTAGAAAATCTTGCGACAGTTTATTTTAACAGCAACGTTATGTCTTTAAATCAAAAACAAAAATAGATACAACAAAAAAATACAGATATTAAAATGTAAAATCGATATGTTTTTACATTTTAATATCTATCCTTAGTTTTGTGTTAATGATTCTAATGACACCAGTAAAACTTGTTGTTTGTCAGGCAGCAATTTATGGCAGCATTCCAGGCAGCATTGATGTAAAAAAAAACCCCTAAACGCTTATAATTTGATAACTTGAAAAATGTACAGAGTAGTAGAAACCGGCCCCGGATTCGCACGTGCCATTTACTAATAAGTAAAACGAGAACTGCGCTTAGCAAAAAAAATTCATTCAAGCCTTGTCCTGACAATAGGCATGACGACAGTATCAAAAAATTGCAAATCTATTTAGTCCGTCAGAGAATTGGAAATTAATGGACACGTATTTTTTGTTTTTGTAAATCAATGAATATTGACAAAGATAAAACTCATTAAAACTCGGGAGTGGGGGCTCGTGACGTCATAACTAGGTAAAAATTATACCTAGGCGTGACGTATTGAGAATTTTAAAAGCGTCATATCTTCGTCGATTTTGGTTTACGTAACAAAAGAAAAAACACGGGTCAAATGTTTTTTGATAATCTAACTGACGAACTAATTCGTTTTTTTTTGTCGTCTCGCCTATTACGTTACGAACAAAACGAAAAAAAAACAGCCAAACAGAGCCATTCCTGATGATTTTTATACACACACACAATTTTTGTTTTTATAGATGTATCAATCGGGTCTTACATAAAGTATTTTTAAGGACTATCTTCGGTGCATTATCGGCTTATTGATGTATTGCAAATAAAATATTATCGGTATTTAGGAGATTATCATTGCATTTTTGGTATTTCAAAAATATAGCATATAGCTATATAATACCAGTAACAGTAATAATTTACTACCGAAGGGTACAACAAGGGGGTACAAGGGTTCGTTTATACCCTGTCTAAACAGGGTGTAAACGAACCCTTCACGAAGCCGTCAGCCAAGCGTTCTGTACCTACATCAAACTAAGTAACCAACTTTACGCAAAAATTATTGTTGGGAGGGAAACGACTTTTTTGGGCTGAAAAATTACGTTTTACGGTGAAACTCAATGTAACGCACTCAAAACATTATGCTGAAGGATGCATTGACTAGTAAACGGGCTATGGAGGTATTAAAGCAAAGCTACAACCTTAATAACCAGTATTAAAAAAAAAACACTTCTGAAAAGTTGGAACTTTGACGTCCAATATCTCCGTAACTAGAAGGTTCGCATGTATGGTCTAGCTAGAACAAAAATGATTGCAATGACGGAGAACTAGTGCCTTGGCTTTGTTAAGGGTTTATTCACACCCTTTAAGTTGAACTAACTTTAATAAACTACGATTTTTCATGTTAACCATATTCATGTGATGATTTTTTCGCGTCCTCCAAATACACGTCATATTCCACGGTCGAAATGTACGGAGCCGCAGATTTTTATAAATAAATAATAATTAATAAACATTTTCGTCTCTGGTGATCTAATATCATGTAGTGAGCACCACCAGCACTCCAACTGACTGTACCATTTTGAACTGGACGTAATTCTGCCTAAATGTACCAACCCACATCTGAATACCTTCTATTATCCGAAGTAATTGTAATGATTTTTAATCGTAAACCTCTGTTTTAATGCTCCGTTTAAGGTATTTAACTGAATTAATAAAAAATTGTTTGGTTCACGACATGATAGACTATCTGCAGTATGGTCTCCCCTGTAATCCAAAAAAAATTGTCTTAAAAAAAAATTGCCGATAAGACAGCCTATTGTGACACTCTATGTGAAATGGTTTCTTATTATGAATTTTACCTGTATGGTGTACATAATAAAGAATATTGTATTCTATTCTGTTATATTGTGAGTTCAATGCTTCGTCCCATTATGGCAGAACGACCAACTGTACTTAATAAAACTTCATGCAAAAGAAAGAACTAACAGAATCTTTTATGATTCAGGTATCATCGTGGAAACAACTGCGAGGCGGCGTCCATTTTGTCGAGGAAATCCCGAAGACTCCCAGCGGAAAAATATTAAGAAGAATACTACGAGATTATCTTAAGAAACCTGTTAGCAAACTGTAGAGTTGAACATAAAAGTAGAATTTGACAACAGTACAAACGGCGACAAATCAAGCTATACATTTCTAGTATAACATGGTCTAGCTTTGTATAGATTTTCCTACCAAAGAGAAATCCGCATAAACGGTTTTGAATAGCTTGATTGGTCGTCGTGCGTACTATCATAGGTTTTTTACTACCTAACTTGAATAACATTTATGTTCGTTACATTTTGTTGGCTTACGCAGTTACGCCACTGACAAGACTGTCCAAATGTGATCTGTATTCTGTTGCAATAAGGTTGCTGATTGGTTGCTCCTGTCTACTGTGACTGTTGTAAAGCCCTGTATTCATTTGAAACAAAGTTGCGCAACATTGTTTTGCAACATGGTGCTTGCAAGGTGATATTGTTTTGTATTCATGCGACACTAAATTTAGTCGGCTTTACACTAAATAAACAAGTTGCTGCCAGTTGTGAAAGATGATGTAGTTGATAAAATACAATGTATTACAATCCCTTTATTTCCTTATCTTCAGCATTATATAGTAAACTAGCTTTTGCCCGCGGCTTCGCTCGCATTTTGTTCGGAAATGATCCCACGAAAACGTTTTAAATTTTCAAAATCGGTTCAGTAGATCCAAAGATAAACAAACAACAAACAAACTTTACCTCTTTATAATATTAGTAAGACAGGTAAATCTCGCATATTTGGTTTACAGTTTAACCCACAAATTACATTGTAAAATGTAAACCAAATAGCTTGTTCGACTGTCAATACTGTATTATTAGAACATTTATAACGCAATTATTGTCGTTGTATAAATATCGTTCGTATTGTCTTGCAGTACCTATATTAAATATACCTACATATTATTATGATACTTAAGGAGTGTTAATTACTATACATTTTTAATCGAGATGCGCCCCACTCAGATGTGAAATCAGGGAAACCTATTATTTCGCAAATTGACTACAACTCACATCTGTTAGGCAATACTTACGATAGTTACCCTACCCTGCTTTGACGTGGAGTTGTGGACACCAGCCCGTTACACAATACAATACAATACCCGGATTACACAGATGCAGCATACACTACAAAAAAAAACATGTTTTCTGTTTATCTGCGACGATTACTACATTCATTACTTTAAAAGTCTTTCAATTGGTAGACACCTTTTAAGAAAACCCATCATCTTCTTAACATTGTCCCATGCTATTTGTGGTTCCTTTCTCCCCTGTCAATCCAATCTTCCATATTTTCTTTGTTCTTCCTCTCTCTTTCCGTCTTTCTTTTTCTCTCTACCTTTAATGAAAACTATCGTAAATGAATTTCGTTTCAAGGCATTCAACTCAAACAAACAAATACCTACATGATTGTGCAGCATTTAAACACCAAAATACGGTGGGCGCGGTAAACGTACTTATACACGTTTACCGCGCCCTTTTAGGTACCGTTGACGTTCAGACGTAGGTAGACATGTAATGGTACCTAATAGTCCATAAGACATTATAGCTTCGTCCTCGAATGAGTAAATTGCATGGTGTAGTGCGTTCCGACCCTCGCCCACGGCCTCGCATAAGACCGTAATGACACTGCAAAATGTAACATTAAATATTTTTACTTTTGTCCAACCGCGCCTCGAATGGACTTGTGATTTTATTTTTAACGTCGTTAAAGTTAATTTTTTAATCGACTGACATTTAAATAATAAACTATTGCTAACTATTTTCCATCAATAAACTATTTTGTGCCTCATTATTCATTTGAAATGTCTCGGAAAGTTCTCAAAAGAAAACTGAAACTGTAAAAATGTTAGAATAATCCACTTTATTTAACCGTTGTTTTTATCTATTTTCGAAACAATATTCACGTCTAATTTCAAAACTCGAATAGCTACAAATGGCTGGCCGTCTCGTTTCAACACATTTGTCTTTTTGATGAATAAGTTTTCCTATGACAAAGATTGAGGCAATGGGTAAGACCATTAAAAGCTAATTGTAGATGGCGCGACCATATAGCATAGCTAGGTCTCAGTCTGACCAATGAGGTCAAGAAATTTAGAAATTTTAATTGAAGCTGGATGCTCCAGGGTAGCCCGCGAAATTCAAATTTTCTTACGTTTTTTGCAATTTGCAGGCCAGTGCTAGGTTGTATGTTGATTAAAATATTGTTCGCGACTGTAAGACGTATGTAGTTATAGAATTATAATTATCAATACAACCCTCCAAGCGCATAAAGGTGCAGGAATGACTGACCTTGTAAAAGAAATTCCTGCACCTTTATGAGCTTGGAGGGTTGTATTGATGGTTTTGATGATTATAATTCTATAACTACATATGTCTAACAGTCGCGAGCAATATATTAATCAACATACAACCTAACACTGGCCTGCAAATTGCAAAAAACGTAACAAAATTTGAATTTCGCGGGCTATCCTGGAGCATTCACCTTAAAATTACATTATCATATTTTCAACCAATGACGAACGATGCTTAGAACCAGCTATTCTAGCTCCATTAGTTCCACATTAATTTTACGCCCAACAGTAATTCTACGTCAAATCCGATATAATAAAACAAAGTAGGCGTATAATGCCACTGACACTCAACCTTGCACAGATCCTGACTCAGACCTCAGACGTAGAGGTGGAACTGTGATGCAAATTACCATACTCAGTAGAATTCACTTGTATACACCATGACGTAATAAACTAAAGCGCAGTTAATTATTTAGATTTTTTTGCAAGGAAAGTAACAAAAAAAAAAATTCGACGTTTAGACTGACGTATAATCAGGGAGAAACGAGTATTTTATGCGCGCTCACGTCAACAAACAACCGTATATGCGCCCAATGGTTGAAGTCCGATAAAAACTGCGCTGTCAAACATTTTCAAAAGTATCTGTCGGCTTTTTGTTTCCTCCGTTCGTTAAATACACAATTTTATTTTCGCTATCTACCGTCAGCGTTAATCATGAGCGAGACAGTTGCCACGATGTTATGCATAAATGTAAAAGCTTTTACCAGCTTTTCATAAAAATAACTTTCGGCTACTCGTTTCATTTTCACCAGAATAAAACTTCGGATACATTTTTAATGGGCCATCAAATATTCTCAGAAGTGGTTTGACGTAAAAACTAACACAAAAGTCCCATAGATATAAAACCACCGGGAAGGGAAGTAGTATAAAGTGTAAGTGTACGCAAGGGAACAATAAAAGCACATAAGTTTATAAGTTGTGTGCATACGTAGTGGTCACAAGCGCCGACACCTTGGAACACAGTAAACATTTACCTTTCAACGCGGCATTCACTCTATCCAAATCATAAAGTGACAGTGGAAGAGGCTCGTTCAACAGTCGCAGCCTCGGCTTGTTCCCGTTGCTCAAGTCTTCGAAAAATCCGTCACTCAAAAATATTCCTGACGAATGTCTATACAGTTTGTAAGCACACTTGTTTGTCCGAAGCCAGTCGACAAACACTATCGCCCCATTCAGAGTGCGCTCGTCTCCTGAAACCACGTGACTCTTCAAATCTTCGATGTTCCCCTTGATGACCAGCCGGATGTACAGTTTGTAAAACATAAATACTTTTGCGGTGCGCTTGGTGCCGCGCTTTATCTTCCTCACGCTCAGGACTCTGGCAGTGAAAATGTATTTAGATTCAGACACGGCTGACGACAGAATCTCGTAGTCATTAGTTATCGTCTCGTTTAAAACACATTTGGAGCCGTTTATGTCTTTCTTGCGGTAAACCGTATCCCGTTTCCTCACTTCACCCCTTATACGGAAATGAGCATGAATTATCGCGAAGCAGTAAAGCAATAACACTAAAACCGTTAGCTTCATTTTGATTGTTATTTCGTTGTCAGTTGTTCAGTTCGATGTCATATGTATATCGGAGCCATTTCAGCGGCTTAAACGTTAAAACTTTAGATGTGATCGTAAACTTAAGAGACACAAAGTTGCGCAAGCTCGTTATGGCGCCACCGAGACGCGTGCGCTAGCGCAGCCTCGCGCGCGGACTGGGAGACCTCGCAATTCGATACAACCTTCGACAACGTAAACAAACATAGACTTACGTTACGTTAAACTATGGCTCGACTCGGTAGGTAATTAGTATAGGCCGTGCTAATTGGCATCATGGTTTAAAATGGAAAGTAGAAGTGTAGGTCTAATTCCTGTAGTAGACCTGTGTTAGCTAAAAAGCTTTCGCTTTTAGTAGTAGTAACCGTTAGTTGAGCAATTTGACACTAAAAGAATTTGAATACCTATTTGAAAGTGTGCGTCAGCGATAGAGAGCTCGTGGTTCTAGATAACAGATAGGATAGAGCAATACGTAGCACGAGTTAACAGTTATTGCCGAATGCACCGTAGCGCGCCTGCCGGCGGTCTGCCCGCCTGCGCCCCTGAATATTCATGTACAAATTCGGGGGTGAACTAGCAGAGAAACTTTCCCTGTGTTTCATACTGCATACTAAAAATTTGAACAACAAATGTGCTCGGAGATATAATTGCGAAACGAAATTTTAAAAGTTATAAAAATATTTAGGCATCTGTTTAGTTTTCTAAATATTTTTTGGTATCGTAATAAGGCACTGCTGAAAAGTAGATATCTTGTATAGTGAAAATGTATGTACATTTCTCTCTAATGAATTTCTTAAGATGAATATGTAGAAAATGCGACCCATTTAGGTTAACGACTCCACGATAAGTAGCTTAACAAAAATAGTACATAAATATTTAAGTCAAAGCATGCAGAATGTTATATCATTATGGCAGGGAGCGAATCTATGTAGTGGAACTGTAAACGAGATTTAAAAAATGTTGTTAGTCGTCGTCGCACGTACATAGATGATTGCAAGCGCTTACACGAGGAATTTGGAAAGTGGTACGAGCGTGGGCGGGCGAGTCGGCCCGCTCGCTTTCTTGACGAATCTTCAACGTCGCACTTTATATTTTGTAACATTTTTCACAGACTAGTCTGTTTACCTGTTTGCTTTATAGCTACACAAAAACATTTAAGTAGATAACTTGTTCACAAATCACGTCATCATCTCTTTCTGATGATTGAAAATTACCATTCTTGTCAAACATACTTGTGCTGTAAGTGGGCGCAGGAACACAAACAAAATGTTCGGAAGTTTAGTCAGTCCATCTTTACTTCGTTAAACAATTGACGGTGTGCAAGATTAATATCTTCCTTCTATTTGAGCATTAAGTAGTCCATAACTAGATCATAATTGAATATTCCCAACAGATTACAAGCGTAAGATATTTTAATTTTATAGTCATTACAGGCGCGCAGTATGCGATCTTCGTGTGTGGTACATAGCTATCGTATACTCAGTCATTACTCAGTCAATACTCAGTCATTACTTTCTCTACAGTCTATAACGCCTCCTGAGATGATAGTTTTAGATATGAAACTGCCCGGTGAAGCATCGACGTATCGATGCGATGGCATTCCTTAACACATTTCCTCAGAGATCATAATGTAAAATATCTTTGAAAAAATCTCTATTGTCGAAGGTTCAGTTCGACGAGCACGAGCTTCTTTAGCATGCGAGCCCTTAAATGCCTAATGAAGAAGATTTAAATCGTGTCCTTCTGTGGGTCTCCTAGTTTATCAGTAAGGATTCCCACGGATCGTGCGGCCTCTGGTGTGATACGGATCGTTCGGTCGCAGTCGCTAACTAAGCAGAGGCTGAAGTGATACATAGCAACAAAGAGTCACGCGTGTCAGCGGCTCCACGATGAAGTGTCAGATAGGGCGTGCGATTCACATCCCCGCGAGAGCGCGGCTGTGCGGGCGAGAGGCCGCGCGGCGCGATGGCGGACAAAACCCCGCGATACTCATCTCGTCGCCGGATTATGCGAGGCTTAAATTGGATCTTCTTGGAATTTTTAGGTTAAAATGGCTTTCGCAATAAAATTTATTGCAGAGTATTTGACTCGGAATAAAGTCTATTCGTGACCCACAGCGAATTCAATTAAAGAGCATCTCAGCGTAATATTATTTACATTCTTTCCTACTGGGCAACCCGCGTTTATAAAAGGTATAAAAGATATTGGAGTAATAAATAGGAGAGGAATTTGTAGCGTTTCATCAACGTTGAGTAATATTGCAGATTCGCAAATCTGTTTTAAAATGTTAAGAACAGATGAATAAATTAAGTCTTGATGTACGTAGGTAGGTATTTGTTTAAGGTGTTATTACACTGTTATCAAACCAATGTTATTTTACAATTACCATTGGTATTTGGAGTGTTTGCTTAGTTAATTAGAATACGTTTGTGTTAACAATAATCTGGTGCGGTATACATTGATTGATCGTCTGTGTTGATATTCAGTCCGGGCGCCCGGCGGCGCGCGGCGGCCGCTGCGGCCGAGCGAACGTTCCGATCGCATTCACTCCATTAAGTTAACGAACAGTTGTCAAGATGTCGATCAAAATCGACTTTTAATACGTTCCCGATGCTATGTACATTATGGATGCAACGCCCACACGTTATTGTAAGCTGTGTGAAGTTAAACCGATTGCTTTGCATTACTTTGCTTGGATTTGTTTTTCTTATGTTGTTGTATTGAGATTTTGAGATATGAATTAAAATATTCCGTGAGGGAATGTTTTGTTCTTAAAACATCATCGGGGAAAAATTTACTTCATAGTAATTATCATCGACACTGATGATAACATTGATTCATAAACTAACCTTTTACAGCAGCGTTGACTCTATCCAAATGATAAAGGGTCAACGGCACGGGGTCGGTCAGGATCCGAAGTCTGGGAGTGGGTCCTCTGCCCTTGTCTGCGTACGCGCCGTCGCTGAGGAAGATCGCGGAAAGGCGCGGCCTCGGCGCAGGCGCACACGACTCCCGCGCTCGAGGACGCTCCACCATCAACGTCGAACCACTTAAATTCTCCTGCGATCCTTCCAACTTTACGAACGTCCTCAATTCACTCATATCCCCCTTCAACAATCTCCTCAAATACACTGTGTACAAATTGGACTTTTTCCTCGAAGACTCGTCTTCCGATCGAAACTTCTTCACATTCAGAACTTTGCCAGTAAAGATATACTTCGATTTCCCTATCGCCTCCATCAAGGACCACTCATCATTGATAATCGTCTCATTGAAGTCACAGGGCGGCAGCACGGCGCGGTGCCGCCGGTGCGACGAGTATCTTTTCCTTACTTTGCCGCGGATCCTGATCTCGCCACCGAAGACGATCGCCATCGCGATAACATAAACAATAACCATCGAGGGCTTCATGGCGCACAATCGTTGGTTAGCACTCCTGAATGCGGTCGCAACAAATGTATCTGTCACATTATGCACGTTATTTACGTCCACAGAAGCGAATAAAGTGGCGGCGACAACTTATTAAAGAGTCGAGGCGTTGACATCTCACTAACAGAAAGTCATCAAACGGAATATTTAAAACCCTGATAGGATCAGTTTTTTATGCGAGTCATAAAAGTCATTTATTCGAAACATGAGCATAATGAGTATGGCGGGTGTTTCTCACGGTCGATCGATCGGGTTGTTGGTAAACAAACAAGAGAGAGAAGCGATCGTTGCGTGCGAGAAACGCGTGCGCGCGCGCTGCTAGCCGGCGCTGACTGAAGCCTGTCTCACGCAGCCTCCTCCCGCAATGGAATAAGGGAAGCCTCTGAACTCACTTACTGCGATCGTAAATACTTAATTGGCTCTTAATTGAGCCATCGATTTATTACAATCACTTGAGTGGGCATTTAAACAGTACCCATAAAAGTTTTCATATATTATGGGTTATTCAAATATACACGCTGTTGTGAGTAATTATTGTCATCATTGGTTGCCAAATTTAGTTTTTTTTTATTAAAGTATACCAATAAGCATATTAGTATCTAGTGTTAAAACTAAAATAACAACATCTACTTACATCGAACACTCAAAAACAGAGCCGTATAACCAGAACAATCTCCACAAGTCAAAGCGGACGATCACCACAGCATTTTCAACGTGCCAAATGACTAGTATACTCTAGAAGGCAGTCGAAGGGAAATAAATCCGCCTGGAGTGAGCTAGATAGTGTTGTGCATAACTCGTCGGTCGCCGGAGTCCGGAGTCCGTGGTACGCAAGCGTGGTTGTGAAAGCCTGCGATCGCGATGCGTGTGCGCGTGGGCGGACGGGATGTGGCGCCGCCGCCGCCGCCGCGAACCGCTCGCCTGAGAATGGTGCAAGATATAGGCGATAATGATGGCATTGTCGCCTTTTTGCTTAAGAAATTAAAAGCATAAATGTAAGATGTAGGATAAAAATGAGTATTTAAAAAAAAATGGGAGAGCACTTGGAAAGTTTTTAGGTAGGTAAAAAGCGTATATCTTGATACAATGTAAGAGCAAAATACATACACCCAAAGAGCTATATTTGTATGATGGCTCGTAACACAGAATATCGTTAGAGGAACACGTTAAATTTGAACAATTATCTAATTGTTATATTCCCCGCGACGTGTTTCGTATACCGAAACATCTTTCGCTAGAATTTCCCAGTTCATAGTTCATAACGTGTACCACATCTGTAGCCCATGCTAACAAATCTTTGAGGTGTAATTGCAGTATACCTACATTGATACAGAAACAGCAAAACGGGAATGTTATCTGCGCCGCAACAAACTACAACACTAATGGTGAAACGCTGTACCCCAGCAAGACCCGATAATTTATGTAAATATTTTATACGTATAATTTTTATAACTATGTTATAATCTTTATTGCCGTCTATTTCGCTAAAATACGGGCTCTTAGAGTATCTACAGATAGCTATTCAATTTCACCGACCGCGGTATCATTGGTATATCGAAACAAAGGTGTTTACACAAGCATATTAACGAAAACATCATGGTAATGCAATAATAACAAACCGAGGCCATTGTCGAAAGAATAAAAAAAGTACGCACAATGCACATCTTCCCACACATGCAGCTTTGTTTGTGTTAATAACTGCATACGGCCCTCGTACGGCCGTACGGAACCGCGGGACGAGCGGGTTGTTGGCATGCTTTTGTTCCGCCGATCTACCACCCGTACGCCGTACACTCGTACTCGTAATTGATGTGCTTGTGAACCACTTACCGTGTGTGGAACACCACCTCATATTTTCATGTTCAACATCGGAACTTTATTTCACTGATATGGATTTGTCCATTTATGTCGTGTTGTCGTATTTATCCGTTATGAAAGGTTAATGCTAATTCATTCAGCATTTTGTTATCATAATGAAGTCATTCTCTAATCGAAAGATGTTAAAGCAAACAGATTTCAAATCGCAAATTTGCTCAAGTTTTACTTAGGAATACAATTACGGAACTTTATGAACGGCGATAAATATTTGTAGGACTACGGTCAACCACTCCAATTGTATAATTTGCTTTAGCTGCTCAGTCAAAAAGCGCGTTTAATACTAAGAAGCTGAGTCCATATTTGAACGTCGTGGGTGAGGCAACACGAGCTATTGACGTAGCTGATTGTACTCCCATGATATTGGCGCAAAATATAATTTTGGTACCGACAACGCGGCATATTCCCCGCAATAATTCACGCTTCGGACTCACCCCAAACTAATCCCGATTTACTGAAACGATCACGCCGCGATATTAAATCACTCTGTCAAACTGCAACAAGCCGCTCATTAAGCCCGACCCGGTTAGTAAACACCGATACACCCCTATTACGGCTGACTAACTCAATTAATATACCGATGAAAGTAAGAAATACGCCATAACTTGAGAAAGAAAAAGCATAGGACTATATCCCTTCTTACTACAGGAATAGAACAAATATTTGATTACACGCAGGACCGTTAGACGCAGGCATTAAATTGAAAATGCAAATCGATACCAGCACTGAGCTTATTAAGATTACTTTCTCGTTAAAAATATTCTTTATGGAGTAGACAACATATAGCCAGAGGCGGATACTCAGTTAATAGCTGTTTTCTACTAGAACTATCGTAAAATGACGTTGTCAATGTTAGTATTTAACGTAATTAAAGATGGGAGGTCTGAGAAAAGCCTAAGATTATATTAAATTTCATTATTGGCTGGTTCCATATACATTAGTATTTATAAATACTAGTGGTCGGCCAGTGTTTGAAATTCGACCGTAATTGGTTACTTTCTTTTATATTTCTGCAATCCTTCTCCATATTAACTTTAACTATACCAAAAATCTCACACTATTTCGTGCCAGCAATGTGTGTTGAAAAGAGGTACATATTTTTCAATACACTTCCTCGAAAACTGGTTCTTATCGCACTACGATTAGGATCATGCAATGTATTTCACACGCGTGCGATTTTTTTCATTTTCCAACACGTGCGGGAATGAAAATTCCCACAGATAACCATACCTATGATTAGTCCAAATTGGTTCAATGCAGTTGGAGGTGAATGTTTTTTTTTTACCCGACTGCGCCAGAAGGAGGGTTATGTTTTTCGAGAGTATGTATGTATGTATGTATAATTGTTTGCCACGCTCTGTGGCCTGAACGGCTCGATGGATTTTAGCTTGAGAGGTGTCGTTAGATTCGTATTTACTGTGAAAATGACACTGGGTATATCAAAATAACAAAAACAAAATGGCGGATTTTTCGCGCCAAATTCAAATGTTTGGCACGCTCTGTGGCCTGAACGGCTCGATGGATTTTATCTTGAGAGGTGTCGTTAGATTCGTATTTACTGTGAGAGTGACACTGGGTATATCAAAATAAAAATAACAAAATGGAGGATTTATCGCGCCAAATTCAAATGTTTGGCACGCTCTGCTGCCTGAACGGCTCGATAAAGGGCTCATCGTGAGGATTTTAAAATGGTATATCTAAGTACTAAAAAGTGTAAATAAAAATTAAAAATTAAAAAACTCGACTGCGTAAATAATTACTAATATCTTTAAATAAAAACCGAAAAGAAAAAAACAAGTTCAGGAAACAGGACATATTGACTGCAACAGTCGGGACCCATTAAATAATCTAGACTAAAATCATTACATCCAATATGGGTCCCGACTGTTGCAGTCAATATGTCCTGTTTCCAGAACTTGTTTTTTTCTTTTCAGTTTTTATTTAAAGATATTAGTATTTTTTTACGCAGTCGGGTTTATTAATTTTTTAATTTTTTTTTTTTTTTAATTCGGCAAAGCAATAATGCGTCTTTACGGCGTAAATATTTTTTTTGAATATTCAAATTGTGTTTATAAATAGAGTATCATAGATAAACATCAGACAGCAGCGGTGGCCCAGTGGTGGCGGCCCACACTTACAAACAGTAAGTCGTGGGTTCGAACCCAGACAGGCGCATTACTTTGTGTAATTTATTTCATCACGATTGCTCTCAAAACGGTGAAGGAAAACATCGTGAGGAAACCGGCATGTCCTAGAACCAAAAATTCGAAGACATGTGACCTCTACCAATCCGCACTGGGCCCGCGTGGTGGATTATAGCCCATTCCCTCTCATAGAGAGGAGGCCGTGTCCCAGCAGTGGGAACATTATAGGCTGATGATGATGATGATGTTGAGATAAACATCATTATTTATAACGAATATTTACTTTTATAAACAAATTAACATTTATTTATGTTCTAAATTCAAAAATATAAAAAAAAAACCTTTGTTTTATTAGGCTGTATAGCGGTTTCATACCTTTGCTTCTCCTTCAACCTGGCGAAAGCAAAGCGCGGAAAAAAAGAAAATTAAAATAATAGTTTCCTATTGTAATTCATGACAAAAATATTTTTCGTTCTTTTATTTTATTTCTTCAAAAGTGTATTGAAAAACGTCGTTTGAAACACGTGGACATTTGTAATTGCAGTTCACGGCTCAAAAACACCCTCGCCTACGGCTCGGGAGTCAATTCCGCCCCGGATGCAATAACAAACTTTCTCCACTTGTATCAAAACGTACTTACAATTCTTTACGTATTCATTTATAGATTCAAACTCATTCAAGAGCAAAACCCACAAAATAAATGAAATATGCACATAGATAACGCAACGCTATGTCATAATTTCCACAATGGTCATAACCGTCGCCGCCGTAACAAGCAACAGCCTAACGCACATTTATGTATGTAAATATGAGAGCAGTAATTAGGGCCACGACTATCAAAACCAATGCTCTCGCTTTAAATATATGCTGAAAACTCATTTTGGTTAAACGGGCATCTCTTCATATAATATAACATCACGCCTGTGGATCGTAGGGTTAAGCAGTGGACCTAATACACCCACCTTTCGCCTGTGGGTGACACACATTCTTGTTCAGATAAATATTAAACACCATCATTATTACTTTTCCAATCTGTAAAGGAAACACCACGTGAAGGGATTTTTAGGGTCATACGGGGCTAGTATATAGTAAACTCATACTATAAATAATTAAAAATCCGTCTGCCAAAAGCAATTGACATAAGGGATCAAGCTAAACTTTCGTAGCATCTAGGTGACCCTTTGCAAGCCGATTCAAATTATTAAATTACGACTACAACGTAATTTAATAATTTGAATCGGCTTGCAAACGTGACTCAAGTTTAACAAACAAACAAAATACTCTTTGATAAAAAAAAATGTGATAAGTAAATATCAATGTTTTGTCGCATTGGTAAATCGCTCCATTAATAAATTAGTCAAGGGAAATATTATTCCAGTGCAGCAAAAATATTGCACATTGATGATTACTGTTTTGTCCTCTGGGTTGGTATCAAGTTTTACTGATTGATGAACTTAACTCACTCAGATATTTATAGCCACATCAAAATGCCATTAAAACACATCAAAAAGATCTGTCGACGCATCAAGCTTTCTTAAGTTATCCGAAAAGTATCAGCAAATCGGTATAACAGTCCTTATTTTGTACAAACAGAAAAAAAAACACCTGAAAATGGGACATCATTAGTCTTTTACGAATTACGGTTCAACAGACCAGAAGTTCCTTAGAGCACAAAGGTGTTGAGCGCTGAAGGACGGTTCTCGGGGTTCGTTTGAGCGGGAGCGACGATGCGGACCAAATGTACTGTTCAGTAATGTCCGTTGGACCTCGCCTTTTTATTATAAAGGTCTTAGCTCCTCGATCCACGGTTTATTGCCTACACTAAACACTTCAGTTCCGCTCCACTAAGTCGTGCGTTTATGAGCTGCTGACACAGTTTGATGACGATCCGGAATATGCTACGAGCTGTACTGCGACATCGAATGCGGAAACTGGTTACTGCGGCATCGCCGAGGGCCGGCAGCGTGCAGCCAGTCACAATTAATACGGTATTCGTATGATTGCAGCCGATTACGTCTGTTAATGCTGTATCTACGGGCTATACCACACTAGCTCCCGATTATCTGATGTTTATACTATTTATACCCACATCATCGCATCCTACATTCATCGACGCTATTTCTCTTCATATACCCAAAGTTCCTGAAGTAATTATTGAACATAACCCACAATGTCAGCTCGTCTTCGATAGTTAGACAGGCACTCCCAGTTTATCCTGCTTGGAATGTAATTAACGTCAACTGATCAGGGGCTGGATGGATTAGTTACAAATTTAGACTAAATTGGGCGCGTCAATCTGAAACTTAACCACGGGCGGAACTTACATTGACGGGTGCCGGCGGAACTTCCGGTCGGCACGAGGACATCCCATCAATGATTCAATTTATCTGCCCACCCCGGCCACTTCCGGATGATACGACTACTCGCCGATATGTATATTTTATCTGTTCCACAATTCCATAAGCCTTTATTGCAGGCGTAGTTTGGCAACGAGTTGACGTAGTACGTATTTGGACTGTCGTTATTTGCGTAGCCTTTTTTATGGTAGCCTTATATCGCTCGCTGTGAAAGACAACGCGCTACGATTTTCGTAGGCGTTGGCCTACACACTCTACAATTGTAGCGATCTTCAATCAGAAAACCAGACACGTCTGTTGATGTATTGACATTTTTACGCTTATTGAACAAAAAACACTACCTAATTTAAAACCTTATTCTAAAACAATAAAGTTTCAAACGGGTATTACTAATATTTATTTATTTATTTATTCAAACTTCATGTACAAGAGTTGTGTGGAGTGGTGGTGGTGTTTCAGTTGTTTTTCTTGCAATTTCAAGATTTTATTTATAAAAAAGCCGCTTCCTACGAGTGTGTCTAAATTATTAGTTCTCTCCGGAGTGCTTCTACAACCACCTAATCGGAGGGAGGTGGTAGACGGACACTGTCTTCTACTTACCTACTTGACAGTTCAGTCAACATCTGCTTCGAGAGGGCGCGCATGGTGGAAACACAATTATCTCAAAATAGATCTTGAAATGTATTGATACTAAGAAAATCTATTTTTGAAACGAGAAAATTGATTTGAGAAACGATATTTATATGTACGGAAAGTTATTCTAGCACTTACAACTAAATATAATCGTCCAGAGTCGTAAATTAAAAGAATACTTACAATGAATGTACGAGAAACTATAAAAGAGCCTTTTGGTACAAATAACAAGTAAGAAACTATTCCATAAAATGATGTGTTAGAAAGTTGTAAGTGTCTTATTTGTAAGTGCTATAAAACAAGAATAGTTGACGACCCGAATGGCGTAGCGGTAGTGAGGCTGCTTTACGTTCTAAGGGTCTCGGGTTCGAATCCCGGTGGGAGCAAATGTTTGTGTGATGAGCATGGACATTTGTTTCCGAGTCATGGATGTTTATATGTATAATAAGTATGTATTTACAAACAAAAAAAAGTATCTATGTAGTATATCAACTGTCTGGTGTCCACGACACAAGCCTCGTTGCTTAGTGTGGCACTAGATGGCGCTGTGTGTTAATGTCCAGCGATATTTATATTTAGTTCAGTTGGTGCTTTACGAATTCAGCACCAATAGCAGGAAAGTAACAGACATAAAAATATTTTTACCCGCGGATTATACTAGGCCGCTCGAATATTATGCATGAACTGGACGGGTTTAAAATATTTATTCGGATTGGGAACAAAAATTGCATAAAACATCAGTATATCAGAGCGAATAAAGGAATAATGACACGCCGATACACTGCGCAGATAATTTTTAGATTATGTATGACTACTGCATTTAGACTATTTGGCATGGCGCTGCGAAAACTACGATAAATGCAATGCAATTTGTACAATCTATTTTATACAGCGAATCACATTGAATTTTGTAATCCAGTTAGAATTTTATTGTAGTCATAACATCACGCCTGTAATCCCCGAAGGGCTTGGCAGAGGTGTACCTAACAGCACACCCACATTTCAAGTATATATTCATAAAAATAACGAGTATTTTCGGGGTGACCTCTTTTCCTGTTTAGACGTAGACTTGACCTGCCATCCCAGATGGCTTCTGGTATCTAGAGCTAAAGCTAGGTGCAATATAATTCTCTTTGCTACCCGTTCCACTTCCTAGAACACGGGCTTACACTGAAGTGCTCATAAATGGATCCCCACAGAACTTCTGCCACTAAATATGACGTAAATAAGTGCTGATCAGATGCTAGAAAAAGTGAATAATAAGTTCGTATAAAGGTGATCGTACCATTTTATAACTTCTACAACAAATCTGGAAGAAACAACAAACATGGAAGAAATATAATATTAATCACTATCCTCTGCTCGCGACTTCATCCGCGTCAAGTAACATGTCGTATTATTATGTAACAGTGTGGCTTACAATCTGTGATAGAATTAAAAAAAATCTTTTAATTTTTGAAATCGAATGGGCAGTTTTTGGGATTAGGCTCTTTAGTCAATTGACCCCACACAGGCGGGACCCGTGGGTCCACACTCTACCCAATGCATATTTGGTCAACTGGACCCGGTATAACTGGACCTGTATAGTCAAGTAGAAAACTTTTCTTGACATTAATCTATTATTTGGAGCCAATTCGATTAGAGATTTTTCCCGTAGACACTCGAACGCCCATTTGGCTTTGTCTTATTCAGTCACCATCTACTTCCTATATACAAAGTTACTTCATAATATCATTTTGTAGAAGTATATATAGAATGTTTTAGTTCACTAAGAACTTTCGATTGTTTCGGTTACAGGATCTTCCGTTGACAGGTGCAAGTGCAGTGCAGTACACGTCGGCACTTGTCTGCACCTCGACGTGAGCTACTTACGTCTTAGTTAGTAGAAAGCTACCACTTCCATTTAAAAAATCACCGATAAGAGATAAGAACGACATACTGAATGGAACGCAGTTCAGTTCATTTACGCGACTGCTGACCATAAGGTCTCTGTTTCGATTCCCAGGTTGGGCAAGCCCGCCACACTGTTCCCAAACCACTGTAACTCCTGAAAGCCAGAATCAACAGTGGCGACCACCAGAAAAGCGCCGAGACAATGAAGCTCGACGAAGTCCCAGAGAATGAATTTAACTGTCTTGGATCCCGCAACGAAATTAATCAGAAAAGTATAGTGGAGGAGTAGGAAAAATCCGTAATTTCCACTTCCCTCCATTTCAGCAGGAGACAGAACGAAACAAGGCCAATAGGCACAAAGGGACGTTTACAACTGGGATAGGCCCAGTTGCCTAGCACCACGGATAAATATTAACATTAATGGGTCCTAAGTTGTGAGCTGTTTATATTTGATTCCAATAATAGGTATGGCAAAAACGCTTGAACGCACGGAAATTTGTTCTAGTTACCACAAGGTCTGTATAGTAAATAACTCCGGATGTAACCTGTACACTATCCAACATAATGTTGCGTTCATTCTGCCAAAGACTGCACTCCCATAAAATGTGATGTGCTGATTGTTCATATTCGCAGTCAGATGTGGAACATTAACAAAAAGGCGAGTCAACAAGCTTGAAGGAAAATAATTTACTCTTAAAGTTACCATGACCGGTGAGAAATTGGGCAACACAGTGATCAACCTCCAACCATGTCCTGGCCAGCCGTTCACGAACGGATGGAAAGAACTGGTGGAGGTGTCGGCCCTTGATGGAATTATCCCACCTACCTTGCCATTCAGACAAAAGTTCCTCCCAGACGTCGGTCTGTGGTTTGAATAATCTAGCAATCTTAACACGGTCACGTAGGGTTAAAAAGTCTGCGTCCGCGGTCTCACGTGCGTTATAGTACATTGCAGCCCGTCGCTGCACTTCAAGATCAACTGGAAGTACACCTGCAAGTACCGGTAAGGCTTCAGTACTAACCGTCCTATACGCTTTGCATAAGAATATCAAAGCCAAACGCTGGCTTTGAAGCAATTTACGTCGTGCCGCTCCTATGGTGGCCCTATCGGCCCAGACAGGTGCCCCGTAGCACATACACCCCAAGTAAGTAGCCCCATAAATGGTCTTTAAAGTTATAAATGACAGACCCCACGTAGATTTTGATATTCTCGTTAAGGCATAAAAGTTCTTTTTAGCTTTTTCACCGACAGTTTTTATATGATCTATGAATGAAAAATTTCTCTCTAAGACCAAACCAAGGTAGCACACGGATTGCTTTCTTTTCACGGGAACGTTATTAAATTTAATACTAGGCCACGATTTAAGATTACCTTTTAAAATTAGTTGATAAGTTTTTTGCGGTGCAAAGGTCAGACGGTTTCGATCGCCCCACTGAGATATTAATCGTAGGCAAGTGTCAGCTAAATTCTCGAGACCAGCCCGAGTACTCGACTGAATGAGCAGCAGGCCGTCGTCCGCGTAACCGGTTAATGAACAGCCGGGAGGAAGGGGAATCGCGAGAAAATCATCAAAACCTAAATTCCATACATACGGAGCGATTACCGACCCCTGAGGACATCCCATGGTAAGGGGCTTTGACATAGAATAATGACCGAGTTTGAGTTTCGCGGAACCATTTAAAAAGTAAGAATAAACAAGATTATATATGTTTTTATAGCAGCCACGATTCTTCAGTTTAAGTAGTAGCATCGGCCACCATGCGTTATCAAAGGCCCCGGAAATATCTAAAAAGATTCCAACCACGTACTTGTGTTCCGAGTTATTAACAATTTTTCTAACAGAAAGTGCCGCGTCTACGGTAGATTTTCCCACAGTGAAACCGAATTGGTTGTTATGAAACTTTGGCCCGTCTGGCAGCAAACGTGGAACGATAAGGCGCTCCAGGAGTTTTCCTAAAGATGGCAGTAGGGTTATGGGCCTGTACGACTTTGGGTCGTCCGGTGGCTTATCACCACTTTTTGGAATTATTCGTATAAAGCCACGTCGCCATACGCGAGGGAAAACGCCGTCCGCAATACATCGGTTGAAAACAGATAGAATGGCGTCGCCCGCTGTTTTACACGCTTCTATTATCATCCGATTAGATATTTTATCTTCACCTGATGATTTGTTAAGAGGCAGTTTCCTGATAACATTAATGAATTCGTCAATGGATGGAAGGTCTGACGCTGGTGATTCAGGTGGCACAGCAGCCCACGCTCTGATCTGTTGATGGTAGTCATTGTCATTTACCGGCGAATCATCAGGTATCAGACTATTTAATAGAACTTCGGTTGTTTCCTCAATACCGGTGGTGTGTTTATTATTGACTTTAATGTTCTGGACAAACGCCAGGTCGACTGATCGATTAGCTTTGAATTCGTGATACAAAGGAGACCACGGACCTTCTTTATCTAATTTGTCTACTATTTTTCGCAGTAAATTACCCTTGGATTTTTCCACCGATGCTCTGTAGCGGGATTTGGCAACTCTAAACGCATTTAAAGCAAAGTTGAGTGGGTCTCCGGTGACCTTTTGTTTTTTAAGCTTGTTTAAATGCCTACGCGCTCGGCGATAGCTTTTACGTTGTTCAATTAAGTAGTCACACCACCAATCACATCTATGGATGTTGGTCATAGATGCGCGACCAATGGCGATGTCAGCACAGTAAGTGAAGGTGTCTGACATAATTTCAGCACTTTCTTCAGCTGACAGCCCATCACGAGTGAAGTCTTTGGCGTGACACGCAAAAAGCGAGCTAAAGAATTCCCAATTCGCGCCTTTACTTTTATATCTAAAATTACCAGTGATATGAGATGGACCTTGAGAAGACACCGGAACAAATTCGTACACGATCAGGCGATGATCACTACAAGACGCATCTGGTAGGACACGCCACCTATCCAAGCGTACGTCTGCACTAGAAAGTGTGACGTCAATACAAGATTCGCCCATTGGGCTGCAAAAAGTAGGTGGTGCATCTGGGGTATTATGAATTGATAAGTTCATTTCAGCTATAAAATCTTCAACAGCACAACGTCGGTCGAAATCCGTAGACCTAACCTTGCCATACCACAGAGACGATGACGCGTTAACATCAGCGCCAACGATAACTTTACAGCCCGCGAGTGACTGTAAGACATGACGGAGGTTATGTATATGAGGAGCAACAGGGTCTGAGTATTGAAAGTAACAGCTCACAACGTAAACTTTAAAAGAAGCTGATGAGACTTCCGCAACGGCACAGTGGGGCGTCATGAGGTTACGCAAAGACGTTACTGTAAAGTTAGAAGAACGCGCCACGTAAATTCCGGCTCGTGCTTTGCTGTCCAGCTGAACTACTTTGTGACGTAAGCGAGCGTTCTGGTATTGTTCTTGAACAAGTACTATGTCTAAGTTATAATCGATAATTAATTTGTCTAATTCAGAGGTCGCCACCCTATCGTTGTGGAGATTTAATTGTCCTATAGTTAAACTATCCATTATTTTAGTAGTTGGTGTTGAGGATTAACTGTTCGAGCTTAAGCTTGTACGTGGTACACTCGGGAGACCCGCAACGATGGTCAAACGGTTTTTTAAAACGTTTACACGCCACGCAAGTCGGTATAAAATTTAAATTATCCTTGTGCGGGCAGTTATTTGTTTCATGTGCTTCGGAGCAGTTAGCACAGGTAGGTGATTTATTAACGCAGTGTTTCTTAACGTGACCAAACTGTTGGCAATGTAAACAACGAACTACTTCGACATCATCGATGAAACGGCAAGTCGCCCAATCAATAAATAATTTATCTTTGGTGGACACTAAATGTTTACGAACTGTGGACTCGATTTCAATGCCTATCCACTTGCGACCATTATCTAAGGAACGCCTACGAATAATTTTAGTTGACTTAATAAAATCATCCTCATTTATTGGCACCTCGTCTTTAATGTTTTGACGGTATAGCGCGTGCAGAAAAGCATTGTCTTCCATTGAGGATGGGACGTCCTTAACTAATATACGAGGCCTTCGGCCTTTCGGTTTTTCAAGTCTTAAGCCGGCGGACCTAATAGCATCGACCGATTGCAACTTTTTTATTTGGTTGTCATTAGCGACACGTAATACAACGCCAGATTTCGCGGTTTTCTTAACGCCTACTATTTGAAATCCGTCATCACTAGGCTTAATCGCTTTCATTAGCGCTTGTTTAGTCGCGGACGATGACGAGTAATCGGCTAACCGCTCAGCGGTAGGGTAGGCGACGACGCACGGAAGGGGGGCGCGCGACTCAACAGCAGGCCCAACTTTAGGTAGACGAAGTTTCAAAGAATCCGCATACGAAGATTTGTTATAATCACTAGTATTGACGTTAGTAGGATTTAATTTAATTTTATCCAATTCGCGTTTCGCATTGGCTAATTTGGTTTCGTTGGAGGATGATTTTATGGCTAACAAAGAAACAATGGCCGTTACGCGCTGAGTCATGTCCATGATGGCTGATTTATTTGCGACATTAATGCGGGACCCTTGATCATTAACAAGGTCGTTAATTTTTGAGAGATATGCAGACGCCGATGAAACTAAATCGCAATAGTTGTCATTGCTCGCAGTACTGGCGTTTAATATTGGCGAAGGCTTCTCAATTGAGTTGGATGTGTGTAGCCGTTTTGACCTATCCTCGGGCGAGATGTACGAAGGAGACATTTCGCGAAACAAACGTTTTGTTGAGCTAGCGGAGGTCGTCGGCGACCCGGGTGTATGGAATGCATCTCTGCCACCGTCAGGCGGGTCATCATTAATGGACAACATATTATAAATTATGAAATTCAAATAAACTATTAGAACGTAAGCAAAGTAACAGAATTAACGGACGATAAAATTATTTAGAGGTACCCACACACCAAAGAAAGTAAATGTACTCACCGAAAGTAAACGAAATTAACTAAAATACCAGTAAAACCGACGTAAAAACACTAAAAAACTTACGATACCAGCACTTAGCACAATAGCACACAACTAGTAACAACTCACGAGCCGGGAATCGATCACGGAACACGAAAATCGTAATTAAAATCAACAGCGAAATAGATTGCATCCAACCCGAGCGAGTGCGCGGAGGGAAGTGTGTGTGCCCAGGTTGGGCAGAGTGTTATTCGGTTTTTCCGTCAGGAATTTCTCAGTAGCAGCTACGGAGTCTAGATGTGTGCCTGGCTGATGGCAATAGGCTCGCCCCCTATACATCAGACTAAAACATGATACACAAATGTGGATGTACCTACTATTAGAGTTACACCTCTGCCTATTCCTACAAGGATTACAGGCGGGTTGTTATGTTACGTTATAATTTCCTTTATGATAGTATAGAAGTGAACACCGATACCAAGATAAACTGTTCTAGAAGCTAGAAGTCACCAGTGAACGGTTAGCACTCGGTAGCGGCACTAACTCATGCTCGACATGACGGCCGCTGTTCCCGAGGCATTAGAAATGTTTAGAACTTACTAATAACATTTAGTTTCACACAACGTTGCTCCGTTTCAGCTGAACCTGGTTTTAATTAACTTTTGACGTATGTGTATATTGTCTGGTTTCCTTATAGGTCAACGATGACGCTTGCTGTGGGCTAGTGGGTGTTCAGTTATTGAGTACAGGAGCTAGTGCAACGGTGATGGAAGACCGTAATTTTGTAAGATAAGAGAATGTATAATCATGGTACAAGAGAGAGCAAATGGCTAAATGATCACAGCCGCACGATCGTCTCTGGCCTATGTCGACCCGTGAATGGGTGACCATCATTAACCCACATAGTTTGGGAAAAGGTTAGGCAGATGATGATAAGAGAGAGCTCTCGTTTGATATATGGATATTAAATCCTAAAGAACAAGACGCGTGTAATATGTTTTTCGTGCAGATAAAAAAATCTCCTTATTCTAAAATGAACTACCTTCTCCATCATTGTACCTAATAATAGACTACAGACAATTTTATCCCAGAATGTAAAATCTAAAGTGCTTCCACAAAAATAATAGCCAAAGCCACAGGCGTGTGCAACCTTAACTCCAAAAGCGCAAAAACAAACCTCTAAAATATGAAGTTCATAAACATGACACGAGGATCGGAACCTAGGACGTACGGGTACAGTCTCACACAAAGGTGCACGGATACTTTCATCCGGCCATATTTATTCCAACAACAAAGGGAATCAAATGTGACGTACATTCCGTCTGACTTACTAATATCATGAATATAAATTGAAACATCATGGATATTTATGCGGGGTTGCCCGCGGATATTGCTCACCGCGGCGATACGCGGCCGGCAGGTGTTCAGACAATGTGCCCGCCAGCAATAGATTCCTGATATCAATATTTATGCCTATTACCGACCCGTTCAGAAGAAATACAATACCATAATTTCGACCACTCTTATTCATAGCCGCTTCGGACATTACGAAAACTTTACCCGCTTTTTGTGTGAACCGGAATTGACTGTTTATGTTTTAATTCAGAATGATTTGCGGCAGTGATGTCTAATATATTCAATTTTGTACATACAACTTACGTCTTTCTTATGAAATTGAAGTGGAAGAGCGTATTTCGTATCATAGTCTCTGGTTTATTGTATTGAACATCGTGTCAATGTCCCATAAAAACCCGTAATATGGCTACAAAAATATGGAGAGGCACCAAAAGTTTTAACAGCAAACTGCAATTAGTTTAAATTCAATAAAATGACTACGCCAATCAAGGCTTGGCGGCAATTTTAATGCATTGGAATCGTCGTAATTAAAGTAAAAAATATTTTAATTAAATTAATAAAATCGAAGCGTAGCATCGCAGGATGATACCCGCATCGTATGCAATTACAGTAATCCCGTAACGCACAAATGTACAAAACGTATGTGACAACGCAATACGGCTTTTGAGGTTTCCATAAACGGCTTACTGGCACACAAAATTAATTTAATTTCGCAGTAACGGTCTTGCGTACGCAATACTGGCTGAAACGAAACCTCCAGGAGTGAAAAGAATGCTGTAAAATGTAATTAATATGGAGGAAATTGTACAAAACGGGAGAGAAATGAAAAGTATTTTCTTGTTGAGAACTGTGTATCTGTATTATTAATTAAATAGCAGTATAATTGTATATTATATCAAAGCTCCTTTTCCATTTACAAAACATCGCAGCAACTCCAACAACAAAGTTCTTCAAGTTGTTGGACCTCAAATCCCCGCAGTGAAGAATTTACGAACATAGATTTATAGACAACAGTGCAGGAACAAGAACAGAGCATGCCTACACGGAGAGGCTTCGATGGCAGATATGCGAGCGATCCCGACGGACGGCACCTACTCCGGCGAGATTGCATACCGCACTGAGATATTGACTCCCCGACTAATGTGGGCGGTAATGGATGGAAAGTGCCCCAAAACTAGTGTAGGGTTGGCGTCAACTACGCGCCATTTGAATATACACCAAAATGATTTGGTGTTATCATAAATCTGTATGACTGTTTATACAACGACGCTACCATTGTGCCACAATATATGACTGCAGCTCTGATGCAATTGTCACATTGTGCAACGTTAAGATTATGTATTGTGGTGTGATCTTTTGTATAGTTATTTGAAGGTGGGCGCACTGGCAACTCTTCTTAATTGTTTAGGGTTTTCTATGTCAGTGAATATATAACTTTCGAGGTTATGAACAACGAGTAAAGCAGCCTTCTACCATCAAAGCCACCGCTCACGAAAACGAACAACTATTTCTCATCGAAGCTCCAAAATCAAAGGCGTTCGCTACTGGAAAACGACAGAGGACATAATAGACCCTCAGGCGTACCGAGGATCGAACGGAGCGGTGCATTGTGAGTGAAGCTTGAAGCGGATCTGCGCCTTGCCGTCTCGACCGAATATAGATTCCATTAATTAGCAGCCCTGCAGCACTCCACGAACAAACAGACAATGAAGTATCACAGCACACGTATTTGCATAACAATTGCATCTTAATCGAATCATAGCTAATGGAAACATCGCAATATCGTGTTCGTTAATTGATGACGCTGACTATCTGGTGCTGCGGTGGCTATTAAGGTCTGCAATCGAATATTTTATCTACAATTAGTAAAAGTAATGCTGAGTGCGATAATTTGGGGTGACAAACTCATGAAAATTTGTATCAACACATAGCTACTAGTTTTCTTTTATGAAGCCCAGGGAAGAAAATCTATAATATTCTGAACTGGTATTTTATAGGTAGCTAGAAGAAACAAGGTAACGCCGGTCTGTATATTATAATTCTTAAGCCCCATGAAATTAAACAATCTACGGAGACCTTCCAAAGAGTCCCAAGTCACAGGTACAAAACCCAGGATTAATCCCTGATTATGGGAGCTGTAAAGGGACTGCAACGTAATCTAACCTTTCGACCAGTAAAGCAAAATTTTACGGACACCTCATAAGTACCCAACTAACTATCTATTGTGCCAGTTCTCATTGTTAAATGAGCTTTTCTCTTCTAAGAACTACAGTTCATTAGTTTTGTTTTGAATAAGGGTTTACAGTTACAGTAAGTAATAAGTAAGTTGAAAGTAAAGAAAGCTTTTGACAAGGTGGATCATTCACTGCTTTTAGAAAAAATTGCCTTCAATGGAATTTGCGGTGATTTGCTGAGATGGTTCGCTTCATATTTTTTAATAGAACCCAAAGAACGGTAGTTCATGGATAGGAGTCTGAGCCTGTTGTTGTTAGGTCTGGGGTTCCACAGGGATGCATTTTAGGTCCCGTTCTTCTTATAATATTTATTACCGACATTAAAAATTCAAATTTTTTAATGTATGCAGATGACTTAAAATTCTATAGATCATGTAAAAATGCACAAGACTGCAAGACGATCTAGACAGGCTTAATGCGTATTGTATTAAAAATAAACTTTTTCTCAGTATTCCAAAATTTCATAGCATCACATTTACTAAAAACAAAAAATGAAAAACACTACAAAACCCAGCTCACGGTTGGACAGTGTTGCGAACGTCCGAAATTTGGGTATCACAGTAGATTCACGTCTACATTTCGACATACAATTGTATAATTGTACTGTCGTCCAACGGGGGATGCGCGTACCCCGACTGTTCCATACAGAGTTGTGCAAAATTAACGCCGCACGAATACGCGCACCTCTTCGTCACCTTGTTGAGATATACGAGTCCAACACACACTTTATGGAGCTTGACATATTTACTCTATCCAACCAGACATTTAAAAAAAAATTACTGATATTTTGTCAAAAAAGCAGTGAAAAGAAAGTGATAATTTAATTGAATTGAATTATTTTGTATTTTATTTTAAATTATTTTGAACTGAACTGAATTGAATTATATTGAACTGAATTAAATTATTTGTATTTGAAATAAACTGAACTCAATTTATTGGAACCAAATTAAATTAAATGGAATCAAATATTTAAATGGAATTAAAATAATTTGTATGTAATCCAATGAAATTAAGATAAGTTTAACTGAATTAAATGGGAATAAATGAATTAAATTTATTTGTAATACATCAAATACAGCCGTCACAGAAGGCTCTGTATTCTGTAAAATCTACAAAAGTCTGTTATTCTTTTGTTAAGACGTGGATGGGTATTTCTCACCAAATATCAAAATTTGATCCCCGAGTCATTGGTGCCGAGTCATATGCATTAAATAGGTAAGTATTTTTTTTATTTCAATGTACGCAGTATGTACTACCATTGTTTAAAAGGAAAACGTATCACCGCTAGAAAGAATGGCTACTAGAAAGATATGGCTACTTTGTTACCTTGAAAGTCATTCCCTCACCTTGTCCCTTAGTTCAAAAACATTACTAAAATGCCTATTCATTCTCAAATAAATCAATATTCTTAATAATTAAATTATGCGAATATATTAGAAAGATGTGTGATGTCTATAAAAACTTTCATCTTGCAACGACGAATTTATAAAAACGATAATTCGAATTTAAATATGTCCTGCCAAAAATAAACATTCCCTCACCGTATTACGAATATTCTATTTCTGAACGTATCGAACGATATTTAGGAAAGCAACCTTAAGTTTTTAGTACCTGGCAACACTCTCAAATGTTTCAAGATGGCGATTTCTTCTCAACCGTGGGTGTGTTTGTGCAAAAAAATATAAAGTAAAAATAGTTAAAGTTACATTTATGGCGATCATTACCTCCCGTCACATATTTTAGTATATATGTGTATAATTTGTTGTTTTTATGCGTTTTTGGGAGTAAAATGCATATTCGAAATGTAACAAGCAAATTGAGGTTAAGTGCCCGTGTTTTTGTAGCTTTAGTAAAATTCGTCATTCCCTCACTGCATTGGAGGAGTGCGAGAATGACGGTTGTATGAGGGAATGATTTATACAGTATTCTACGGTTCTTTTAGATTTTTTATCTATTTCTTGCAACTTGTATTTCATGGTATTTAATTTAAAACAGGTACACTTAGTTCACAGCAGTATTATGAAATTTCAAAATTTTAGATCGGTATTTTTTTTAACTTTGGCTTTTTTTTGCATAAATCAAAAAAGTAGCTCTAAGAGATCTATATAGGAGTATTGGTTTTCCATATATTTGTATATAATCTACAAAAAATAAGTATTTAAAAAATAAATAAATGAGGAAATGATTAACAGAGTAAGAGAAAGATTTATTATTATATTATTAAAACTAGTAACTAAATGTTTTTATATTAACTTTTTGGGTTTATTTTATTAACTATAAGTACAAAGTTTTAAGTTGCTTTTCTTTACACTACGATATTTCTTTGTTTAATATAATATAAATTACATAATTTCCTTTATTTGTACATGTTTTTTTATTTTATTATAATATAAAAATTAATCACTCCCTCACTCTGTAAATCATTCCCTCATTTATTTATTTTTTAAATACAATTTTTTATAAATTAATATTCTAAAACATGGAAGGCCAATACTCCTACATAGATCTCTTAAAGCTACTTTTTAGACTTCTGCAAAAAAAAAAATCTAAATTTACAAATAAAAAAGAAATTACCATGATATCTCAAATTTCCAAATTTGATGAGAAATACCCGGATAATTGGTGTGGGTTATTTGTGATCTTTAGATTAAAATGTTTTTTTTTTTGTATTTTCTGTAGCATGTAACTGTTATAATTATGTCCCTAATAAATAAATAAGTAATACGGTTATATATTTTCACCACCTTGTCTATCGCCATCTGATTGAAGTTTTCTTATCATTGACTCCATGTGGTATTAAGGTATGGGATATCCTTTCGACCAACAAAGTTAAATTTTATGGGCACCTTATAAGTATATATTGTCTGTCCAACTGTATTATAGTCTTTCTCTTTCTCTACAGTTTGTGTGTGTTTTGCAATAAATACGCGAAAACAGTTAAACCAGGCAAGTTATGCGCTTCGACTTTCTTCGTGTTACCGATTGATTAGCGACATCGCACCACAGAGACAAAACTTCAAACGTTTTCCCTACAGCGCTTTCTAGTAGTTCGTTCGTTCGTTCCTCTTAATTTTTGAGGCAATCTCACAACTTGTTTTTTTTTGTTATTGTAGAACGTTGTTAATTTATAATTTTGTATTATTTTATGATATTGGTATTTTTGAATACGATGATTCCCGAAGCGCATACATTTTCTGGAAAATGTGTGTCTTCATTAATTTTTACTTAGAGCCGGATTGTACTTTCAGGCTTCACTCAGTGTCAAGCTAAATTTATATACCGCTTGTCTGACTTGTCGTACAAGCTCATTGTTGTTTCAATTACAAGGCATAAATTCTTAACGGCATCCATTAATAGTGAAACCATATTTTATTTTGTTCACGGTACATAGCGGACGCGTCAAGTTTTCAATTATGTTAATTGAAGGCGGAGCTGCATTTCTTGCCGACGACGCGTAGCGGCCATCTTCCTGATAACTGCAAATAAATTAGGCACCGACTCATTTCGGTGAGCAGTTATGCACTTTGCAACTTCATTAGCTGTCCAAGAAATGATTCATCAGGCGAGCGTAATAAGTAAACAGACTACGTTCAGCAGGTTATACTGCGTAGGTAAGTTACTTGTTTATTTTTCTGTTCTTATTTTTTTGCCTACCACTGCTAATGAAGAGACCTTTTAGTCTACCTGTACCTATCTCAGTAGTGTTGTCTGTAAGCGGTTTGTGGCTAAATCTTTATCATCAAGTCATTGGAATGTTTTTATCGCAAAATCTTAGCTACAAGTTGAGTAATAGACGTCCTTTGTTCTAAGCGATGCCAAATTAATACAGGCACAGCGATAATGTAGACGTTATTTTTAAAGACATTTTATATGTTTTGTAAATACTAAATTTGAGAAACATAATTAACTACACGGATCCATTCACATTTTGCAACAATTTCGCTAATTAAGTAAATTGTCTAAAGCCAGTCATTAATTCTGTAGTAGGGTTGGTGTACCAACCAACATTGTGTACTGTGTACCTACTCCCTGCAACAAAACTGTTTTCTAGTTAGGAGCAAGCTTGTGACTCGAACACTGCAAACACGTATGGAACAACAAAATGTTTAATTAACATGTAAATTATGATGAGAAGCTAAATATACTCCGCAAGAAGATTAAAAATGTCTCTTGAAGCTTTTAGTTAGAGCCGATTAAAATGCGTAAGTTGAAGGCAAGAATGACATTTTAACGTGTTTCTTATCTAAGACTTATAAGCATAGTGTTGCCAGTAAGTCGAATAATGGCAATTTTATGACAAGCAATAAAAAAGTGAGTGCACAGTTACCCATGAATTAAAAGTAAGTACTTTATCTGGCACTACTTACATTTTTACTGCTTTTAAAACAATCTAAAAACAGCAATCGAAAGCTGTTTTACAACACTATTCATTAAATTGACGAGTATTTGTGTGAAGTCCTCCTCAGTCCTCTAGACGCAGCGCGGACGCCGGTCGAGTTGTTTAACAGCCTTCAAGTAAAACGACCAACCTCTACATCTCTATATGCAAACTTTATTTACTTTACGGCACATTACATCAATTTAAGCGAACAAATTCATTAGGGCCCCGTAACTTACCGAACTAAGCGATAAAATCCATCACGCTCCTGGGAAATTGTTGACGCGAGGGAAAGTATTCGAGGTTGAGGTTTTCAGTGTAAAATAATTCGGTTTTTGTTTTCACTCACAAATTATTAAGTTGGCGCTGGCATTTTGGAAGGTAATGTAAGAATTTCCTGAATACACATACATAAGACAACATAACATCACGCCTGTAATCCACGAAGGGTTAAACAGAGGTGTATCTAATAGTGCACCCACATTTTACCAATTATGTTTAAGTCTCATGAATAGGGAGCGAGCCTATTGCCATCAACCGGGCGCAAATCCAGAGCCAGGCAAAATTCCTGATGGAAAAACCTAATAACACTTTGCCCAACCTGGGAATCGAATCCAGGACCTCATGCTCAGCAGTCGCGGCTTGCAACCACTAGACCTACGAGGAAGTCCTGAAAATAATTATAACATTAATTTGACATTTCATCAATCTATCCAATCTACGGGCTGCGCAAACGCGAACTAAAGGACTTCACAAAATAAGATTGGTTCACGTCCGCACAATATTTCTATTCTGAAACAAATGTCACTTCAGAAGGATCAGAGGGCCCAACAAAAAAGTATAAGTAATTCAGCATAAACGGTGCCACATCCCCTTATTCTGTTGGTATGAAATCCCGTAATCCATTCGAGTCGGGCCCTGCCGCTGGCGTCGCCGGCGCGCGCATTGACTGAGACGTATGCAAAGGGATCAATGAGATAAATTGCTCGCCGCTGTCACTTATTTCACGGCGAAATGGATGGAGGGGAAAAAGGGGGACCAGGGCCGGGGAGCAGGGAATCTGCCGAGCTAATGGTGCGCGTGGGCATTACGCTTCGCCCGGTTTAATTACACTTTAGACAAAGGCAAATGGGTGCCACCCGCTCTTCTATGATTACGAACTCAGCACGTGATCCTTCTAATAGTGCTGTTTCACTTAATGACTTTTGGTTGTAAATAAGATGACACCTCAATTAGCAATACGATGACGATACTGACGCCAAGTCAATTAAGTTCGATGATCAACAAGAGTGCCCCAAACTCGTTTGCAACAAAATGTGGACCTTCGCACGCCACTTTGTCGAGGTTGGACCAATTTATATTCCGAGAAAGAACCTTATTAACGCCGCTACACTTATCAAAAATCGTTTTATAGACAGAGCCATCAACAGTGTTCTACTCCGTTAAATCCTTGATTATATTGCCGGAATACAACATCAAGCGAATGGAAGCACTTGGGACGTTGTTCCCGCAAATTACACCGTTATGAGACTACAAATAACCGCAAATTTATGTAGATAGCTATCGAGTGCTCGGCGTTACGTAAAACGTGTTTAAGACGGCAGCGAGGGCGATAACACGACACTAGTGTTAACATCTGGGCCTCGCTCCTGCCTCCGCCTGAGCCGAAAGCCGAGCGCCGAGCATAAACATCCCGGTGTCGGCGTCATGTCTTCATTTGCATGTTTCAGACGCGGCGACATCGGCTGCCGTGCCGACAATGTCAATGGGATCGTTACCAGAATTTATTCAAAATAGGTGCCCTAGATTAGACAAGGCAGATTTATGTCGCTACAGATTAACAAGCAGTCGCCGCAGATGTTAACATGTAACTTAGGTATAGACTCCAGAAAAAGTATTGTGTGAGCTGAAAGCGCAATCAATTTTGTTTATTTTCGTCTCTGATATTGCATTGTTAAATCTATAGCTCCCTTACAATAGAAGATCGTTTTCCATATCCATAAAAGTGAAACCAACAACAACCTCGAGTCTTATTCTTCTCTCCTTTTCGCGTAATACTCGTAGATACCTACAATTAAGAAGCATTGTAGGGCTTAGTCCGTAATATATTAGGTTCCGAGTCATAAAAGTTATAATAAATTGGAATCAAACAGACCTCTTGAGCTATCTGCGAGTCTATATTGCCCACCTTAAAAGAAAATTGGCAAATTTTGGAGTCAAAGCTCTAATGCACACCGGCTTTGGTCGTCTTTCTAAAGGTTTGTTACCACTTAACTATTAACAATGTCCTACACCCACGACTGCTATATTTGCCAATGCATTTCTGAAGACTGAGGTGCGGAGATTACGAAACTTAAGATATAAACGCCAACGCGAAAACAGAGTAAAAATAAAGACTGAAAATATATACAGTGCGAAATAAACTGTATGCTCATCATTTAATAACCACAACAATTTGGTTCCATAATAGTGTTTTTTTTTATTTTATTTTTTCGGATGGGAAATCATCAAATGACTCGTCTCACTCTGGGCGGAGCAGGAGGGAGTGTCAGGCTTTTACTGACTAAAACCCATCCATGTTCCTTCATCGCCCTTTGTATTCCGGGGCCACGGTATCTCTTTCGAACTTCCATAATAGTCTGTGTTGAAACACAGCAAATGTGGGACTCCAAAACAGTATTTTACCAACAAAAAATGAAACAAAACGTAGTCAGAGCGAGGCTGTTAGCAATAATCCTATAGGATGCCTAGAGTATCAGCAAAATATTACCAGTTTTGAAAACGCACGCCGCCGCCGGCCCCTAACGTTCAGTACAATAGCTACTCCCCTCTCCCACTTCTCCATCCCTTCGAATTTTACGATCGTATTTTATCAATAACTATGAGGTCCTCTTCCCCTACGGAAAGACAATCCCCAGGGAATCATAAAAGGGCGACCGAAAGATTACCGGAAAAGTAACCGACCTAGGCTTTTAACACCATACTGTGATTATTTTCAGTTTGTGAATTTCAAAAATGTTGATAGTTTTTTGTAGAATACAAGAAAGGCTACAAGAATAACTTGCCAGCTGTTGAACTCACAGCATTCTATTTTCATTTAAAAGATACTTCTATAAACAGTCTTGAAAACGACGAGACGAAGAACATCGAGAAAAGCTAAAACGGAAAATAGACACATAACATAGCTGTTCACTACGACTAAGTAATATAGGTAAAACTCACAAAGACAGGACATCTTTAGCCATGAAGTTTTATAAACAAAAACATACGAGTACGTTTTACTGTAAGAAACAAACAACTCAAAGAAATAACTGTTGAATTCGCAGGATGGGTAGCAATGTAGTAACTGAAAGAAAACCCATTGTTTGAAAAGATAACATAACATCTCGCCTGTTATCCCTGAAGGGTTATGCAGAGGTATACCTAATAGTACCTTCACCCCATGTAATAGGGGGTGAGCCTATTGCTATCGCGGGCACAAATCCAGACTCCGTGGCTGTTACTAGGATATTCCGGACGGAGAAACCCAGTAACACTTTGCCCGATCTGCATGGGAATCAAACCCAGGTCCTCATGTCCCCAGCGCGTGTGCGCGTGTTCGCGTGTCATTTCGCGCTAGCTGTATATATATACATAAATGAATCAGTTGAATCAGTAATGCTCAGTTCTTACTGAGGATAGTCATTGAACAATTCAAATAATCAAACATTTTCATTATTGATACGGTCATCAAGAAACTCGCCTAACAATATTAATTTTACATTATTATCTAAATGGATACAAAAAGTTTCATGCACTAATTTTCTTACAGTTTATTGTAAAGTTTTTGATGTTATTAAGTTTTAGGATGTCGTACCTCAAAATTACTAGATCTTCTTATCTGATCTGTTAGTGCGTTGGTAAGTGTGTGGGTAACACTCACCAATGAAACATTTACTAAGACTGTTTAAATTGAGCTAGATCCAATCAGTAATTTACCATAAAATGTTATGTACTGCCCTAATTTGTTCTACATAAACTGTGTATTAGAAATTCATTATTAATATTCTTTGAACATAATATTAATAGATGTTCTATAAATACAAGAAAGCTTTTAAAGTAACCCGCTATACCTACTGTTACTTAGCTTTTCTTTAATCGCTTTTCCAGAAGTCTCTACTCAAGGCTTCCCTTAAGTAAATAATAACGGTGGTGCACAAATAGAGTGCTCTTGCTATTAATATTATGCCAGTGTATAATGTTTACTCTAAACAAAACGACTCAAGTACGATCATTAGTTTTAATCATCTTCGTCAAAAACAGAATATCTACGTCTAATTGGTGAAGAAAACAGTAATGACGTACACATTCTTTTTAAAGAAACGAAGACATTATCAGAAACCAAAAATCTCAAATATTAATGAGTAGTTATCTAAACTACTTAGTTGGTCTAATAATCATGAATTTTTATTTGATTTTATATTTATATTTTTTATTTTTACTTTTTTTTTATTTTTTTTATTTGCGCCTAGATGATAAAAACCTAATGTAATATATAATCAAAGCCAATTTGAACCTCAAGCTTATAAATAAATAAATGTATTATTTTAAGGAAGGCGCTGTTGTCTGAGATACAGACATTCATTTATCTAGTTCAGACACAGATGACATGTCTTGTCGAATTTCTGTTTATATAAGCTCACATAAGATAGTTTTTATGTAATGTATGCACTTGAACTGAATAAAAAATTATTATGATTATATAATGGTTGCAAGCGCCTTAAACTTAGCAACGAGGTTCTTTGTCCGATTCCCAGGTTGGGCAAAGTGTAATTGGGTTTGTCCGTCAGGAATTTCTCAGTAACAGCGACGAAATCTGGATTTGGGCCCGTTAATGGCACTAGGCTCGCCCCTATTACATGGAACTTAATCACAACTGGCGAAATGGGGGTTACTATTAGACAGGTACCTACACCTGTGCCTAACTCTTTGGGGATTACAGGCAAGATGTTAAATATAATAACAATAAATGTTTAATATAACATAAAAAAAAAAAAAAAAAAACGCAGTCATCATAAGAACGTAAAAAAAACATTCTTTAGTCTTGACACAACAAAATCATAATACGACCAATGTACAGCGAACTCCGTTGTCCTTGCATTCCCAAGAGACAGTGAAGATGGCGCTGGTCGTAGATCCGGTAGCCATCGGCCCACACGCGAACCTCTCGTTAGGCGGACAATAAGTAAATAGCTGGATACTCTAAATAATAAATGATCTCTAAATAAAGGCCCTCGGTCCATTTGAGCCGTGTCCTTCAGCCCACGATGCCTCACAAGGAACAAATGCGAGCAAAACTATCAAGGAGAATGCGCTAAGGTGGCCCGTGATAATTTTTTCTTACTTTTTTTGCAATTTAGGCAGTTATTCAAATACAATTCGGGATGGTAACAAAAATGGCTCTGAGTTATAATCATTAAATGACTTTTTCATGTAATAGTCATTCAATGGGATTAAATGAACTTAAAGGGTTGTATTGATGATTTTAATGATTACAATTCTGTAAATATATACTCGTACGTGTAGGGTAGCAAATCATATTGAATGACTATTTCATGAAAAAGTCATTCATACAGGTTACCTGAACTTTGAGGGTTGTATTGATGATTTTAATGATCATAATTCTTGTAACTACATACGTGTACAGCCGCAAATCGTATTTTAATCAACATACAACCTGACACTGACCGGCAAATTGCAAAAAACGTAAGAAAATTTTAACTTCCACCCTTACTAATTTTAATTTAGAGTTTGTTTTACTTTCGGTAAAGCCACACAAACCAAATCTACTATTAGTAATCACTTATGTTAACATCTTTCAGTGTAATGCAACAACATTCTAGAGACACTTTAGTATATTATGATACAAGTGAGCTAAGCTATACACGAGGCTGTGGGTTGCAGCCCGAGCCGTAGGCGAGGGTATAAATCTGCCAAGTGTCTAGTGAGCAAGTTGCTCACGAGTTTTATACGCACTTTTTCAACCCACTTGTGAGGAAAAATTAAACATGTATTGCTTAATCGTTTAATTATTTACCACTTAACAACAAATGCAATACAAACAAAATATGAAAATTAAGGGAAATGGCGCGTATTTTTTTTTTTTTGCATTCGCCAGTAGTGATACAGCCTACTTCAAAATTATAATTATAATGATAAAATGCAATTATATTGAACAAAAAATTATTGTGAAATATAAATAATTTGATAATAATAAATATTTCTTCGTCTTAATTATATAAGACACATTTATTTATTCCAAAAATGTAAATGGATTTTCAGCGACTCCTCTTTGTTTTTACAAAAAAACACTGTATTACCCGGTTAATTGAAAATGCTCTGTTTACTCGCTTATAAATTTACAGTTAGGTACTAATTTAACTTTGTAGGGATAATTCTATTATGCACGTAATATTATTATGCATTTGTTCGGTTTATGGCCCTAAGAACGATGTAATAAGGCTCACTTTACGAGCAAGTGTGTTGAAAACATATTTATGATACGACGTTGCATTCCAGTCTCCACCTACCCATTGGTATGCAGTTAATTAGTAAAATTACACAATAACATGCCTTTCACTGGGTATCATCGTGATTCATCCTCTTGAATGAGACACTGCACACATGTAAATATAAATAAAGCCAATAAAACTGATAGGCCCCATGGCTACTTGCCCTTGCCTTGTTAATGGGCTGCCGGCAATGACATTACGACCACTTTCGAAGCCGTAATCTTAATTGTCCCGTTTAAGATAATTTAACCTCTTGATATTTAGTATAAAGTCATCGAAGCCCATACATTTGCGTCCCGCCTTTGAAATACCAATGAGAAAGTTCGGAAGTTACTGTATATTATGTACTTGTTTATTATGTTCAATTAAGTCATGATCCTTTATTTTAAGAAAATAATAAAAGTAAATAACAACATCTCTTTCCCTGTATCCAAAAATATAAAAACCGAAACCACATAATACATTATTCATCGTAATAATGAGGTGAACACGATTGTTCCAACGTTATTTTAAAATTATAAATAAAAAATCATTCAACTGAAAGTGCTTGGTGAACCCACGTACTTTGCATATGTAGGGTACGTACGTATCATTAAAATTATAATAATTTAACATGCCCAGCTGGAACAGGCGAAATGGGAACTGCCAGTGGATCATAAAAGGTTTTAATGAAAGCTGAACAAGAGCTGATTTCAATTTATGCGTGCGACGCGAGGTTGCGCCCAAACTAACTTACTGTATTAAGAAACTAATGAGATCCTACATTTCAGGTTCAAAGTAGGGTCTCCATCTTATTGTGTTATTTTAATAATAATAATAAAAAGTGTAGGGCTGGCAAATTGCCTTTATAAGTTAGTACTGCGAGGTCCGTGACAATTTGTATATAAATAAAACTCACGTAGACTAGGAAATACATTATTGATCGATTTTAAGTCATTATAAAATTAATATTTATTTATTTTAAATACATCATGCCAGTAACTTTTTGGAAGTCCGTGGAGGTTACATCCTTACATCCCACATTTATCATTATCGTTACCTTAGTTGTCAATTTTCGAATACTTTGATCTCTTTTTGAAAGTGGTGCATTAATTAATCACGCTTCATCGTTAAGTGTTGTTTTAAAACCTGTAAACATCAAACAAGTTCATGATCATACACCTAAACGACCTAGGTATGCAAACTTAAAGTTGAGTAGTGATTCCCTGAGCAAGGTAACATACATTTTGAACGACTCACATTCCGTAACAACATGCAATGTTAAATACAATTCTACTGAGCTTTATAAACGAACTACTGAAACGACTGAGGGTACTATTTGAACACAAGACTCATAAACGAAAATGAACAAACACATTAACAATCATAAAGCACGTTAACAAATGAATTTCTTTATAGGCCCTCAATATTCTAATTGTTTGCTCCACCGATCAAATCCTATTTTTGTTCGTGTTTGTATTTATTAAAGGTCCATCATAAAAAGAGTTGGGTTGGGAGTGCTCATGAATGTAACAAGTCCATTCACGGTTGAACTACTGCAAATTTTAAATTAAATCGATATGATGTGGCTGCACATGGCTGTAAGCAATATAAACAATACTTACTTATACTTGATGTGTGATAAAAGAGAGAGAAGAGAGAGCTACTTTTCAGATGGCTCAAATATAAAAACAACCGCATGGTAAGAAATTCAAATGTCGTAAGGATTATTACCTACATTTGAATTTCTTACCATGCATAAAAGCTAAATGTGTATTTGCCACCCAAGTGCAAAGATTCCAACAACGTTTTTCTTTGTGTTATTGTTCTAGTCATAAGCATAGTCTTTTTCCAAAAATGTTTTGGTTGGATTCCAGTCCAACCGAATGCAGCTGAATACCAATAGCGACAACCTATCTGACCTCCACAGCCCAGTTTGGACTGGGTAATACGATTCCCCTTTTGGTAAGACTAGTTGTCAGACTTACGGGCAAATACCTGTATAACGATTGTCAAAAATCTATAAATGTCAGCCTTGACCAATGGCCGAAGCACGGAAGAAACTCGATATAAAATAGATTCAAATGGACCCATCCACGAACCGACCTTGGCTAGAGCGGCTTAACCTTGAAGATCGACCCATGCGGCTGTTATTAGCTCCTCTAGTGTGACTGTTCTAGTATCAATATTCTACGTAAGCAAATGTTATTAACAATTTTGTAGAACAATTCACATTTGTAAGGGCAATAATCGAATAGGATAACCCTTTTCAAGCTGGAGCAAATTCAATACAGAGTAAAAGCAAAAGGAGAAACATGACATACAATGCGGGTGGCCTTAAGTACGTACAGTTATTAGAATAGTCTTTTTACACTCCGTACACGTATATTTTCTCTGCGGCAAATACCGCAAATGTCGAACCGTTTGCATAATAAGGGTGTAGGAGGTGTAAAGCAACGATACCACTGAATATTTGGTCTGTGTTCCGAACTGCACAGACCAAATATTCAAAATGTTGTTTTAGGACAGTGTCAACAACAAGGCAGGACCAGGACAACATATTAATTGCAAATAACCAAAGTCAAACCCTACTTATGCTGTTTGTAAAGGTCAGTGGAAGGAATCCCAGCTCGCAATGAGATTCAGGAAATAACACCGTAAACATCTAACAGAAGCTAATTTCGGAAGAGATGTTAGCAATAAATTACTAAGTAAAACAATACTGATTCAAGGATAACGTTTGTTTAAGGCATTAGGTGTGGGTCAGTTTATTATACTCTCCCTTTTAGATGTGTTTGGAATAGTGATGACATTTGTCTATTTCCAAATTTAGGTAAATCTGTTAAGGAAAATTAAGTCAGGGACGTAACTATAGTAACTGGAGTATAGGTATTGATTCATTAGCGATTCTCAAATAGTTACTTTAACAGACGAGGAAGTAATAATTACGGTAGAAGACAACATCAAAGTTGAAAAGTTATTATTGTTGCCTGTGTATGATTATGAATGTGGTACATGTAAGGACTCACATCTACCTTATCTATCTATTATTATACCCAGTAACTGGGTTTTGAATGTCAGATAAGAAGACGACTCCAACATACGTAGTTGGGAATGGAAAAGGCTATGCAGAAAACCACACATCATCATCTTCTTAGCCTTTTTCCAACTATGTTGGGGTCGGCTTCCAGTGTTACCTGATTCAGCTGAACACCACTATTACCACCAGAAAGCTAGAACACACGACAGAACGAAAATCGATTGGAAACGGTTACAACTTGTAATGGTCAACTTTTAATGACCCGTGATATCGTGTGAAACGAACAAGTAATAGGTAAAACACGACACAAATAGTTGTGTATAAACGTGTGGCAGCTAAATACACAAGTTGCTCAGCTGCCGTAAACACGTTCCGTAAACTCTGTATCGGACTAATCGAATCGACCTATAACTTGGCTACGAGCTTGTCGTAAATACGGTCCACTTTATTATCTGCGCCAGATTTAACAGCGCCCTCTGCCGCCCGGATGAGACGGTAACGTTACACTCGGTAACTTGCTATCGTACGGTTTGACACTTAATTGAAACTCGTATTACTTCAAAATCTAGTAAGTAACGTCAAGAGTTGTGTTTTATATTGATTTTGTTGTAGAAATTTGAATATATTTCGGATTGCGCCGTGCTAGGTGGGTTAGCTACGCTAACATTGACAATCATAACCAACAAATTTGTAGACTGGATCAAACTGAAATAACCACACTAGGTATACAGATTGGTGATCGCAGTATTTGGCATTTCAGGTTCTCATAATAGTATTTTACGACCTTGGCCTAGCAAAGAGAGTGATTTTTGCACTCGAAAGTACGGTCGAACAAGCTATTTGGTTTACAGTTTAACCCACAAATTACATTGTAAAATGTATACCAAATAGCTTGTTCGACCGTACTTTTGCAGTCAAATTACTTTTGAAACACATCAAATTTAAATTGTACTGTATTTTTGAAATACAGGCAGTAAAGAATTCTTTTATAGTATTTTCAAGTCACCCAAAGCTGTTTTATAATTGACGAAACAATTGAAAGAAACAATAACAGGCCTTGAACCTTGATGATCGGAGTTGAACGTTATACAAATAAAATTAAAAAGCATTTACGAACGATGAGTGACGAGCATGCAAATCGCGCGTACGACCAAGTAGCATGAGGGGCATGCAAGATTTGCAGCATGGAAACTTTTATGCTTTTGACCAGCGTGTGTCAGTTCGTGGTATAATTGAATCGCGCGTCAGTTTAGTGATATACGAGACCCGCCCGCCGCCGTCGGCAAACCAACCCACGCGGAACAATTAATCCCACATAAACAATTATAGAAGACCGATTTATATCCGATAAATTCGTCGAATCGAACACTCAAACCGTCAGTCCTTTTTAATGATATTCAGTACGAGTTAATTATGTAACGAGATAATAATAGACGATTTCATTTAAAACCGCCTGAAGCTGAAGGTGTTTCGATTTAATAATAAAAATGGCCGCCGGCACACAGTCGCTCGCGATTTGGTCTGACTTTTGAGTTTATAGTTGGCGTTGTTATCCCAAAGGATACCAAGTTAGTCAGAGTTCAAGCGAACTCGATCATCAACTTTAACGACCTGCGAACTTCGGACATTAAGCTTTATACTTTTACGTAGTTAGATACTAATATTTTGATAACCACTTAACCTGTTATGATAAACTTGACACAACTAATATTTTAAGAACCTCTGTCTTTTTATGTATTCGTAAAGCTGTACCTATAGCCAAAGTACAGTATAATGTATATTATCTCCGAAACGGCTGAAACGATTTTGATGGGACTTTTACTGGCAGATAGATGATGATTAATGATGATCGTTAAACACGCGGACAAAGGCTAGTAATAAATATTTTATTACACAAAAACTTTAAAAAAAGTTGTCAATCTTCCTAATGACCATATAAGTACATTAATAAAATCCATAACTGACTAAGTGGACACAATACTTTTCATTGTGAATGTCTGTAGGGCTGTAAAGTTAAATCATTTAACTTAGGTACACACAAGCAACAACAGGCGAGTAATTACACAGTACCAGGAAAGTCGTTAGTGTCGTAGGAGTGGATAGATTACGAACGAGCCAGCGATCGCAGTTCCTTTAACGTGAGTTCAGGTACGGTTGGCAAAACAGACGCTCTGACACGAGCGCGCCGTCTAAACCTAACGTAAATACGTCGATTTTTGAATCGACAATACAATTATCCGATAGCATTTTAGTCAAATTATTTGCAACAACCACAGTATCATTCATCACCATCTGCCTAGCCTTTTCCAACTATGTTGGGGTCGGCTTCCAGTCTTAACCGGATGCAGCTGAATACCAGTATTTTACATGGAGCGATTGCCTATCTGACCTCCACAACCCAGTTAGTCCTGGGTAATACGATCCCCCTTGATAAAACTTGGTTGTCAGACTTTTTGGGCCACAGACTACCTGTAACGACTGTCAAAGATCTACAAATGACAGCCGGGACCAACTGCTTAACGTGCTTTCCGAAGCACGGAGGAAACTCGGTATGTAATGGGTGGTCACCCACCGACAGACCAACCTAGGCAAGCACGGCTTAACCTAAAGATCCACTCAAGCGGCTTTTATTATTAACCACCAGTGTCATCCATAGATAAGAACGTGTATTTTTTTAATTTTGAAAATATATTTCAAACGAGTAGGTATCTTTAATTTTAAAATCGACCTTTTTACGTTACGTTTATACCGCGCGCTTGGTGCTAGGGCATATCAACTCACTCAAGCAATGCTCCTATATTCCTATGTGGTGAACCTTCCTGTATTGATCTGAACTTAAGTATGTATGACACTGGTGACGAGATCTTGTTTGAAAATCTTTTGATCAGCAAAGCTAAATGTGTTTTGTGAAGAAGAATGGCCAACCATATATGGCCAGGAGCAACGATCCTACACAAGTACACAATGTCCGAGAATTTGTTTCGTTAAGTACAGCTACACTACACACAATGAACTGAAGACAACAATCCTCGTTTAGTTACTTGGCTTCAACAATTTATTTTGCTGTCTGTACCTACGGAGGCGTTGCTTTTAAGTTTCTATTGGCATCATATTCCCATCCTTTGAATGGCTAAAGATGAAATCTATAAATTCTGAACGCTCATTACCGTTAAGAAATAGCAAGCAAACATTAACGAACAGTTATTTGAGTAGTCTGATTCATTGTCAGTCAATTGCAAAGATCTATACTAATGTAAGTTTTGATAAAATGAACGTGGACGAGACAATAGGAGTATTTGAGGATCGTGGCTGCAGGTGGCGTTGTGTGGTTTCTTTCTGCCAACCCCCGTGGGAAAACAGCGTGAGTTTATGTATGTAGACTTATATACATCGAAAATGTTTTTACAGAAACATACTACTTAATTGTTTTCTCAAAAAAAATGTAACTAAAGTCATCTTTGTTTTTTTAATTACAGACATTAATTTATAAAACCACTCCACTCCATACCTGAAACTTTTCCGGTAACTGAAAACCTTTTTGTAAATACACCTTATGTGGTAAACATGTACACGTTTTCCACATAAGGTGTAAGTTTAGTTATTATAATATGCTGGCTTAGATAATAATAGCAAAATATAGTCGGTATTCCGACTCGGTATCTCGTCGGCTCGGCGCAATGGCTGCAATCAGACAGTCGCCCGCGCCGACATAAAACATTGCCCGTCAAACTTTATGTTTTCTTATAATCTTAACAACGACATCGTGTGAAATATTATACACTGAACGGAACATTACTCGAGACTCAAGTTTTTAACAACTTGGTAGAGTAAGTCATTGTCAGAACTCCAGTTAATTCTTGGTAATCTTGCCAAAACTGAAAGTTTTTAAGGTAATTGCCACATTTTAACGGTAAAGGCTTGTTCATACTACATGGGACCCATTTTAATCGCAATATGGTTTCAGCATGGTATGGTTCGCCGCTCACGTTGCGATTTGAAAAAACGAAAATAGTCGCTATACACTGTCAAAGTTCTTCTCTTCTTCTTCTGTATTGCCTTTACCACATCCTTAAATATGGCTACACCTTTCTGAAAAACCACTCGGGTCAATCTTCAGGTTAAGCCGCGCTTGCCTAGGTTGGTCCGTGGATGAGTGACCACCCATTACATACCGAGTTGCCTCCGAGTCTCGGAAAGCACATTAATCCGTTGGTCGCGGTTGTCAATTGTAGATCTTTGATAGTCGTTACAAGTAGTCAGTGGCCCGAAATTCTGACAATCTTACCAAGGGGTATCGTATACTTAACCCAGTACTAACTGGGCTTCGGAGGTCAGATAGGCAGTCGGTCTATGTGAAATACTGCAATTCAGTTGCATCAGGTTGAAGCCGACCCAAACATAGTTGGGAAAGGCCAGGTAGATGGTGAACATTATGATGCTGTATAAGTATTGAAGCTGTATTGCATCTCTCGTGATAAAGGTCCTCTAAAATATGCAGAAAAAATTACTGGCCTTGTTTTTTGGCTAACATTGTAACATTTCAAGGAATAAGGGAATTTCTACCGCTCTGTTTGATTTCGGGCACTGATTGGGAAATCCAAAATTTTTTGCACAATCATTTGTACCTCAGTGAGAAGCAAATAATACTCCAAAAAAATCCTGTTTCCATTACTTATATTATTTCAAAAACCACTATAAGACGTAGGAAACTAAATAAATAAAGTACGCCTCACATCCTAGCATGAAAGTTGACTCAAGGTACTCAAATTCATCTATTTACCGACAAAAGTTGCCGTCGAGTTGTGGTTTTCATAATATTAATATCTGATGCAGCGGGCAGGTAAACCAAACTTCAAAACATGACGAACTTTGCGGAGACATGCACGTAGGAAATTTAATATTCCCGTAGTTACCCGCATTACACGCTCCACGGAAATTGATTTTTATTTATTAAAAAATTGTGACCACATTTTTTGTCGACTTTATGATGCATTAGATAACATTTTCAACATAAAGTGTTTTTCAGTTCATGCATAAATTTAACTTAGTTATTTAGCGGGCTTTGTGAAAAACAAATTTAGACCTAAATTCAATTTTAAGTTGTAAAATTAGATAATTTCCCAATGTGTAATATGTGTGTTTGAGCCGTTTGCGGTTGAAACACTACTGTAATGATAGTTGTAAGGGAGATTTTAATAAATAAAATAAAATAAATAAATTAGAGCCATGGGGTCCGAGTGCCCGCCCACCTAGCCTTTCGGGACATCGCCAAGCGTTTGGTATACTCTTCCCGTGACCAGAGGGCTGGTCTATTTTTTGGTCAAAGAATGATGCCAGCCTACATCATTATTACTGTTGACAGAGATGTGGACAAATTTTTTGACACCCTTTAATGCCTTTCTTCTTTTGTTTCTATATGTACATATTTTTATAATTACCTTTTAAGAGCTACGTCCCATCAGTTGGTAACTGATAATATTGCAATATTTATGTGTAATTTTGTTTTCGGCTGATGCTAAAGCGTCCCTGCCATTTGACTCATAACATAGCTTAACCCAGTACAAAACCTAGGTTACCGTTCGACCCCTCATGCATTATTAAGTAACAAACGTCTTAAGAATCACCTAGCGTACCTATATTATATCTACCCTTATCTAAACACTTGAGATATACAATAACGGACTCAATTTATAGAAGCACGCAATAGAGCTATCCGTGGGCGATAAGCTAGGAACCTTTCACTGGTTATGATACTACCTACCTATTGTGATATTTAACCTTTAGATGACCACAATACTCTAAGCTTTCCCGTCTGCCTACGCCTAAGTTGGCCAACGTACTTTGATTGTCAACAAACTCTATGTTAGGTTTAATGTATATTTTTCGTCGAATACTGTAAATCCGTAAAATATGTGACTTCTTCCAGCTCGAATGTTCACCATTTTGAGCTGAGATAAAATATTGCAGGTTTTTTAAATCCATTTTTTTGTTAATTCGCGTTGGATAGTTATTAGGACCCTAACTGTATACTTAAATCGTTATTTAAAATGACTAGGTAAAACCTTTTTTAACATTTATTTTCGAGTAAACTGATTTCATTTTACTTACAAAAATAAACACAACAAAACAAGAACAAATAAATGTAGAACTAAGTTCCATTAATATGAACGCGACTACCGCGGTTACGCGAGATGAATCCTTTGGTTAGGGGACAGGGTCGCCCTTTTAATACATTGAGAAGATGTCAGTCGGTTAATCAGATAGACGTACGTAATAAGTTTCCTTTAAAGTTCATTTTATAACACCAATAGTTCCAGAACAACTAAGAGAAAGCAATAAAACTCTGCCATTAACTTGATGTACCTATAGCCAATTGATAAGTCTATTGCGCAGTTATTTCAGGTTACAAGAAGAGGGAAATCTATTATCAGATAACTGTAAGCACGACGTGGTCGATGGCCGTGTTCGAAAGCCCGACTGCTAAGTGATGTGATTAGCTTTGATTGCCAGGTTAGGCTAAGTGTTATTCCATTACGATTTTTTCATTCTTACACCCGGACTTGTGATTCAAATACATATATATCTGGCCAAACCCTTTGAGGATTACAGGCGTGATGTTATGTTATTGTAAGCTATTCAATCGTATTCGAGCTTACCATTAAATATCTCACTTGGCACAAGCAAAGAGAGGCCTACACCCAGCAGTGTGTTCATCAAGTGTGATGATGATAATTACTTAATTCTAGAAAGCCAAATGAAGTGGTGAAAATCGCTGATGCTCTTCGTGAAGAGGGCCCGAAACTTATTTGGCTATAAACGTGTAAACTCTGCCACTATGTTACGCATTTATATGACCCTCTTCAGACCACGTTTGACTTAATGCTGCGCCACCCTGGAGAAGCATAGCCTATAACAGAAACTCAAACCAGTGGCGAAGTGTTCAAAATAAGAAAATTACGTGAATAACCTTGGGCCATAAGCCTTTCGAACCCGTAGGTAGGCTCTTGGCCTCAATTTCGGTGACCTTGAACTCCAGGTAAATTACTGGTGCTAGTGAATATTGTATTCTATAGGTCACTATAAATGACCTTGTGTTCAAGATCATTCATCTTAGGATCAGGGCCAATAACGACAGAGAGTGCCCATGGTGTTTTCTATCCCACGGAGACCCGACTTCAGACGGATATTTTTGTGACAATTTTTAAAGTCCTAAAATTCTTTCAAAAGTTTTCTACACTGACCGTTGCTCTTTAGGGAAGATTCTTTCTACGTCTATTCGGTATCGATTCCAGGTTTTTTGGTCAAATAGGAACCTAGACTATGTGCTTTTATTGTGATTCTGCCCTAAAATGTTTGCTGGGCTGGGCCTACGACACACGGAATTAGTTAGGGAGGAACTGGAACCCAATCCCGGAATTAAAGCCGAGAAGGACAATGCGTAAATATAGATATCACCACATTATTAACCCGGGAACACAGAAAAAATAAATTAACTTCAAATAGTTAGGTAAGGTAAAGCACCAGCTTGAAGACCTAAGGGCAAAAAAAAAAAACAAAAATCGTTTTCATAGGCAAGTAGGTCCTTCTTATTAATCGGAAACAATTGGCATTACGTTTTATCGCAAAAAAAACATTTATAACGGGAAGCGAGCATGAAGGAAATACAGCTCGCAACTTGATTGACTTAAAAATTGCCGGCAATATCGATATCGAGTCCATAATCTCGAGTCTCGACCAGTAACAGGTAGCAATAAGTCGCCGGCCGGCGTAGCAGGCGCGCTGACGTCGCCCCGCCCCTCGACTAATTGCCGCCTACTTGTTTATTTACGCACCACTATTAAAACAACGCGAACACATAAACTGGTTACTGATTTACGTTATCTGGTCGAAGTACTCGCAAGTATCAGATAATTTATGGAATTTTACGTTTTATTGCAGTGACAAGAAGACAGAACAACTTCCAAGGCCCACGTTAGATCCGTGCCGATCAAAAGGTGTATTTCAACGGTTAACCATAACAACCATAAAATAAATCTTACCTTTGACAACTGCTTCAATAATTCCTATGCTTCTTAAAGTCAACACCAAAGGTTCTATTACTAAGCTAAGCCACAAAGTGCCTCCAACTCGTCTCTTCTCAGTTAAAAATATACCGTATATGCGAACACGTAGAGGTGGACACGAAATACTAGAGCTTTCCACGAAAATCGTGGCATCACTGAACCGTAAAGACTTTGCAGTTCCGAACTTCACCAGCACACCTATATCGTTTAAATCACCTTTCAACACCCGACGTATGTTCACTTTGTATATTCTCGTTCCATTATAACCGGATTTTACACCAAACACTTTGCCCGTAAACACGTACTTTGACAGCAGCGTGACGCGTTTCAGCAGGACTTTGTTGTGAGTGACACTTTCGTTGCAAGCGGAGACCGCGGGACGCCGCAGCTGCGCGTCTGTGGCAGCCATATCCAGAGCAAACATCAACAAAATAAACGAGCCGAGAGCCATCGCGAATGGTAAATAAACAATTAATGGGATGAACGTCCTGACAAGTCAACACATTTATTTCCCGTGCTCCGGTTTACGTTTATCAGATATAAAGCGAGCTCGTCACCGGAGGATTTGCAACGTTACAAGCGGTGCCATAAGCGTGCGCTCGTGCGCAGGGCGCGCCAGAGGCTGTGCGGAGCAGGGCCTCTGCCCACTCACTCCAGAACGTTCACCTACCCTACATATTTACATACTGATTGGTCCCGCGTAAATAACACCACGCACCTGGTAATAGGACACCAGGTGATTGGATGCGACGTTTATCGCGACACTATCTTGATTTGTCGAGCTACAGAACGAACTAATGTTTTCCTACGCACGTCTTTATAGAAAACCCATTTGTTACCCAAACGTCTCTATAAAATTTAATGTAGTGCTGTACAGAACATGCATCGTGATATGCGATTACCATAATATAAAATGGGACCAGAATGGGATACGAAATCTATAAAAATGTCATTAATAAAGATATTTAAATGGATTACGGACCCATGTAGACAACGAGAAAAGCTTCAAGGGCTAGACAAGACTTTCATCTAATTTTAATTAAGTACGTATAAGAAACAAAATAAGCGCATCTAGTCATTGGTGTCGATTCTGTTGTGCACAAATTAAACATAATTTAGGCTATTGTTATCTTTTACTAAAAGGCAGTGCGAGAAAAGGACGGCTATAGCTATGAACTAAGTTAGAGATGTCAAACTAGTTTATGCCTTGCGCTTCACCGTGTTTTTAGTCGACATGTTTTTACGTACACCCTTCATGTGTGTGGAAATATTAGTTCCAACTAAATTTGACAGCTCTAAATTGTGTCCGTCTCTTTCTCGTTTTATTAGAGAGAAAAAGATAGCAATAGCCTTAATTAAGTTTAGTTTGTGCACAACAGAATCGACACCATTGTAGAGTCTAGTAATACATACAGTAGACACATGACGTGCTCACAGCCCAATGGTCCACTCCCTCATTAAACTGGACCTCATAATTACACAGGAGGTAACTGTGCGTACGACAGAGGCGCGATCATAATGATTAATAATTAAACTATCCGCTACCGATGAACTTCAATTCAATCAATCACTGTTAATGAGTGTTGGGTAAAAGATACTTTTACATAGTGCAGTTATAAAAGTTAATCGATAAATTAGGTTTTTGTCAGTCAATCAGGTAGAAATGGCACAGAAAATCATTATCATGCGCGAACCGGCGACATCAAAAATCAATTTGTTTTCTTGCCTCTCGCGGTCTCTCTTCTTTTTTATTTACTGCAAAACATATCTTTGTCGCAGTATAATTTGTAAAAGTTAATTACGGGCAATTTGTTTTACTGTAAGGCTTATATTTTTATAGCCATGTTATACTGGACCATCCTGGGAACCTTCTAGTTACGGAGATATTGGTCAAAGTTCCAAGTTTTTTACTAAACTTTAAATACCCCATAACCCGTTTGCTATACAATGCATCCATCAACACAAATTTTTGAGTGCGTTACATTGAGTTTTACCGTAAAACGTGATATTTCACCAAAAAAAACAGGCGTTTCCCAGCAATCATTTTTGCGTAGAGTTACTTAGTTTCATGTACAGAATGCTTGGTTGAAAGGTCCATTAACACCCTGTATGAAAGTTAAGTAATATAATCGGAGTGGATACCTATTACAACCTACTAACTACAAATACTGTAATTATTTTGATTAAAAACGTGCGGGTTTATATTGTTGGGTGTGGCTAAATAATAACAGCCGCTCGGGTCGATCGTTAGGTTAAGCCGTGCTTGCCTAGGTTGGTCTGTGGATGGGTGACCACCCTTACATACCGAGTTTCCTCCGTGCCTCGGAAAGCACGTTAAGCTGTTGGTCCCGGCTGTCATTTGTAGATCTGTGACAGTCGATAGGTAGTCAGAGGCCCAAAAAGTCTGACAACCAGCCAAGGGGTATCGTATTACCCGAACTAACTGGGTTGTGGAGGTCAGATAGGCAGTCACTCCATGTAAAATAGTAAATAGTATTCAGCTGCATCCGGTAAAACTGGAAGCCGACACCAACATAGTTGGGAAAAGGCAGCCAGATGATGATCATATTCACATCTTTTCACTGAACAACTACAAAACTGTTCATTAACGTGTTGTGATACTAACTTTTTAGTACACTAATATCGACACGACAACGCACAAATAACTCGTATAACTTCTTCCTTTGCGAAATTTAGAATAATTATTTGGTAAGTTTTTAGAGCTTATCAAACCCTCTCCCTCCTTGATGACGCAAGCACGTGATTGCGTAGGTTCTCTGGCGAGACCTTATTAAAGCAGCCGCAGCCTTTTAAAAAAAGAAGTTCAATGCCCAGTTTCTGATTTAGGTTCCTATTTCAATTATGAAACTACTTAAACTCTCAATAAGTTTTTTACCTTTAACTAACGTAGCACTCGGTAAACTTATGTAGGTACATAAGTCGTCAACTTTGGCTAAATGCACAAATACTCGTAGTAGCCAAAAATAAAAATAAAAGATCCTGAACATCACAGACCCGACAATTACACTGGGCACTGTATTAACAAATTAGAACGATATTTTTACACAGGTCAATGTAAACAGGGGTCATAAAATTAAAATTCATGCGTACAGTGGTGCTCTAGTGGAGCTACAATTAATATGAAAATCTCTGGACAATATTTATGACACTGACACAGACAAGCGAAATTATTGCAGAGTTTAATATTTACTGACGCGCCGTATTTTACACGTCGGCCGGATTACGTGCGAAATATAAACGTAAGCTGCTTTATCCAAATTTAATGGTTGCTATTTGACACCTTGATCATTTGCATTTCCTGTAAATACTCATTCGGTGCGTAGTTATAGCCACCGTTTATTATTGTCGATAGGACATACCTACTAGTGCCAAGCTTTATTTATTATTACGACAACCACCTTCGATTTGCCTTTGTGGTTGTTGAGAGGTTTCTAATAACTCGAAATAACATGGCGGCTGTTACTTGTAACCCCCGACAAAAAGGGGTATTTTAAGTTGAACTTTTATAGAGATGACCTGTAATTCATATAATATTATATTAGTAAGTCTATGTTTCGTTGTGTCTGCATCATAGCTCCCAAACGGATGAACCGATTTTGAAAGGTTTATTATTCACCGACAGTTTTCTTTGCAATGAGTGATTCAAGATATTGGATCTCATTAACAACACCTGTTTTTAATAACTAGAAACAGCACTGTTTCTTTTAACCCCAACGAAAAACAGCCAAGGATCACCCATTTTATTGTTACATCTTATTTTATGTGAGATACCTGATGGTGGATCCCATGAAATAGTTTGAATATAAAATACTTTTTTGCAAAAAATAAAACCGACTTCAAAAAACACAAAAATCTGAAAAATAACTTTAGCTTCAGAAGTCGGTGAACTTTGTTTGGTTGATTTAGTTTTTTTGTCACCGACTTCTGAAGCTAAAGTTATTTTTCACTTTTTTGAGTTTTTTGAAGTCGGTTTTAATTTTTGTCAAAAATTTTATTTAGTTTTTATTTTTCCATTTTTTGTTGTTCCCAAACAAATATACATTAAATATCAACGAACGTAAGCGCATTGCAATTTAAGACAGTTATAAAATCTGCCACAGATCGCACCTAATAAAGGTGCGATCTGTGGCAGATTTTATAGCCGTTAAGGAGTTCCATTGATTATCATATTCGACTACGACAATAACCTGACCATAACAACGTTACGGTAGGTTGTCCAAATATCCGGATAGCCTATAAAAGATTCGGCCGAGTATCGTTAATTTGCTCCTAAGAATTCAAGAGTTCCGTTATATGGATCCCATAATCAGAACCAAACTCTCATCAAACTACCCTTGAAGTACCTACATCCTTTAAATAAAAAACAATACATGTCATGGTAATATCCCCAATAAATGGAACTTAACATACCTAAACCTGTCGAAATCTGGGAGTATTGTACACATCTGCGTACCCCCTCAGAGCATACAGGTGTGATGTTACGTCATGATGTTGTATACACAATAAACATCCAAGCGATTCCAGCAATCACTGCAGATTTGCCGTCTATTTGAAGAGTTCCATTGTATATCTCCGAAGATCAGCATCAGATCTTCACAAAATTAACACCACACGGGAAGCACCAGCTTTCAAATAAAAAAATAATTATCAAAATCGGTTCACCCAGTCGAAAGTTCTGAGGTAACAAACTCAAAAAAAAATACAAGCGAATTGAGAACGTCCTCTTTTTGGAAGTCGGTTGAAAATAAGGTAGGTATCGTTTCTGTTTATCAATATATAGAGAATTACAAATCGAAGCAGTCAGTTAACGAACTTACCAACTGGGCTGAAACAAATCCGCATTCCATAATGCATTCCGTCAGTACATAACAAATGAGGGCGCGCTAACCCGGGGTCACCTAAGCGTGCAGTTGGGGATCATTTTCGGCATGTTTGTAGTGATTACTTTCACAACTGCCACCCGACGCGACGGTTGCCGGTTGGCGTGATATATGGGCGCACCTACGTTTACGTTTCAAATAATCCTGCTCGCCGGGGAATTATAACCCGTGAATAAACAGGCAACATAAAAGCCCGCGGTCGTGCGGTAGGCTGTAATTCCGCGCTGGAAACGTCATAAATAATTGTCGTGGCTTTCGCGCTAATTCCTCCGCCAAGAGTGAAATCTATGAGAACGCTCGCGTTGCGCTCTTATGAAAAATTGCCCGGGACTTCAGAACCTGTTGCTGTTGTACGTATTTAGAATTTGTATTGCTTTACACGCGAATGAAAAACTTCGTTGGGAATTGTAGCTTGAAAGTCTACACCACTGAGAATTTATTCATAGTTAAACATAAAACAGTTCTAACAAAGCTTTGGCTGATATTAATCAGGCGTTCAACAGCAATAGGTACATGTGTACCTTCCATGTAGGTAAGTTTATGACAGCATCATAAGACGTGTGTTGAAAAGCCTACGCCACGCGGTACACGGCACGCTATGTTAGCGCCAGCTGCCTCCTCGCAGGATGTCACAGCGGTAATTAAACATTCCTCAGCCGCTCTTGATATTAACCCGTTTGAAAATTCTAACAATGTCGTGTACTAGGCGCTTCCTATGAAAACGTTATGTAATAAACAACACATATAGCTACAGCGTCGGCTAAATAAGCATTTTGAATACATTCATGCCTTAACGTTAAATTCCTTTAGGTTGCTTCAGTGAGGTATAAATGAAATATTCAGTTTCATTGAAAACTGCTAATCAAGAACTTATCACCGCTGAGTGAGCTAGATAACAAAAGCGTAGACGGGACCAAGCAGGCCTTTTTTCACATTAATATTTTTCTGAATGTCCAAAACCCCCTCCAAATCATAATTACACTGGAAACAGAAAACTCTAAAAGTATACAAAAGGCCATACAACATTCTTAATCAGCAAAATGTAATTTGATCTACGAACCCATGTAATAGGATTTCCGTTGGCGAATGATTAAAACAAGCATAATTTAAATAAAAGGAAGGGCCGTTTATAAAATCTGCCGATCCTAAATAATAATAAAGAGTAGACACAGATAAGCTTCTAATCACTAGAGGGCGGTAGGTTTCACTAACGCCACTTATAAACTCCCTTTTGTTAAGTCTCGTCGTTTTAACCGGTCGACCCTCGACCCGACCCTTTCTTTAAACCATCGGTGCTAAATAGGCATCTATTCTGTTGTCATTCTTAACAAATACTTCATAAGCACTTAGCCAGTAACGATGTACGCTGAACAGACATAGGTGGACGACACCGACGCTTTTACCTCACTTGACAGGGGCGCAATCATTATTCACTGTAATGAACGTATGTGACATATAGCCCAACTCTTATTCATTACTAGCTGTGCCCCGCGACATTCTCCCGCTTGAAATTATTATTTAGAAGATAGTACCTATTGCACTGTTTTAGACTTTCACGGTTTTTCACTACACTTAAAGTACTTAAAGGATCAGGAAGGGAAGGAAGGAAAGGAAGGAAGGAAGGAAGGTTCTTTTGGAAGGAGAAGGATCTGTGATTCAGCCAGTCTGTGCACTACTAGACACAGTCACGGTGGAGTGGACAGTCGTGGTTCAGTATATCTGTGATTCGTGAGCTCATAGAAAAAGAAAATCACGGATATTATCCCGTAGGTACTTTAAGGATAGTACCTATTTCCCTAACTAGTAGTACATATGCATATGCATTCAGTAACGAGCTGTTGAAATTACAAACAGACACTACAATTGTATTTACGTGTATACACAGTCAAAACTACTTTTGACCGGTGAAAACTAGTCAAAACTACTTTTGACAGTTTTTTTTTTAATCTTTATTACTTTTGACAGTTGGAAACCATTTTAACAACCCTTTGTTTGTGACCCTTTAAAGAAAGAACATCATGTAATTCTAGGACTAGGTAATTACGACTGACGCGTTCCAAAACAACATATTTTTTTTATGCACAAAACACATTTTAACTTCGGATTTTGACTGATACTAGTCAAAAAGTGGTTTTGACCGATTAACAGTTTTGATTGCTAAATGACTGACATATAGATGCTTCTCATTCTACTATCGGAAAAATGACTTAGCACTTATCTATACACACGTTTACCTTATACGCGTCGCATTACGTACAGAATCAGACAACAAAAGAAAATCTTATTAATATATTCCCTGAGGAACCTACGTTGCGGATTACATTCCGGATAGTAACTACGTCGGCTTAACGGGAGATAATAACGAAATCTGTAGCTCAAACCACCTTAATTTCCATCATACCATTTCTCGCAGAAAGTCACATCAATACGATAGCGTTTAAGCGATGGAGGGGGGAGAGAAATAATGAATAGAGGCTTTTAGCTATATTAGTACGACGCAGGCGGTTAGCCAAATGATTGTTATGACGAAATTAATGTCTGCCGCCTAAGTGAGTGCTCATATGGTTCACCTCAATCTTAATGACTAAGGGCGACACTCGCGAGCTAAAAATTTCTCAACAGAACGCCGAGATGACTACGACTTTTCTCTTGTAATAAATGGTGGGTTTGTGGTAGTGCTGAAATATTTTTATGATATGAACGTGTAATTTATTTTTAGACTTGTTTTATTTGTTGTTTTTTCGGTTGTATTTTAGTCGTTCTGTTCATTTATATTTTTGGGGGCTGAGGTTTTATCGGTTCGCTAGTATATGAAAAGATAATAAAAACGACTCTCGTAGGTTTTCAGAATTTTTAATGGTCTTATATATATATCATATCATGGGTGAAAGATTGAATATGACAAACAGTCAAACGCCTATAGTTCTAAATACGACTCGTACCTCTTGATAAGAACAGGAACGATTTGTCATAGAACATATTCAAATTACAACCGAATTGCTGAGCATGGGGTCCTAGGTTTGATTCCCAGGTCGGGCAAAGTGTTCTTGGTTTTTCCTTAATGAGTTTCTCAGTAGCCGCCACGGAGTCTGGTTTTGTGCCCAGTTGATGGCAATAGGCGCTCGTCCACTAGGGAGCATTTTCGCCATACTCTCCGGCGATTACAGGCGTAATGTTTTGTTCAATTGATTGTTGAATGATCGAAGCAAGATATCTAGGTCTTTTAAGAAACCTACAAATCATAAAAAAGTGGGATTGGGAAGAAAAATACCGGCCAAGTGCGAGTTGGACCCGCGCACCGAGGGTTCCGTTCAATTTTGTTATTAAACACCATAATATTTACAGTTTTTTCCTTTACATGTTCTGCAAGACATTGCTTCTTGCAAAATTTTATGATTCTAGGTCAACGGAAAGTACCCTAAAGAATTTGATTCATCTGTGAAATCGCAACATATGCGACATAAACGGTCATATCTTTTGATCGCGATGTCTTTTTTACAAGTTCGATTTTTTCACTGCTTCAAGAGGTAGCAGACCTGAGTATTTGATATTAATTTCTGTTTGAGACCTCCACGCGTTCTTGAGAAAAAGGTCTTGACAGACGGACAACAAAGTGATCCAATAAGGGTACCGTTTTTGCCGACTGAGGAACGGAACCCTAAAAACAAAACAAAATCCAATAAAAGTCTGCCCAACATTAACTTTGGTGTAAGGACCGATCAGATTAAAATCAAACACCTATTAAAACTATAGATACTATCGTTAAAAACTTATTAAACAACTTTACGACTTCCTGCAACGGAGTAATGGTTTTAAATTTTGAAGTCCCCAGCTTTTATGTAGTAGACAGCGATAAGGGGGGATTATGAAAGGGAAGTGGGGGTGAACCGTTGATAAGGAAATAATGGGGCAGCAATGAAACTGAGGGTAGCGCATTATATCTTGACTTATATAGTGTCGTTCCGGCATTTAATTGCCGTGTTATTGACTAAATGAATGGGTATTACATTTTCTGTATTGTTTTTAATTGTAGGCTTATTATTTTTGATCGTAATTTTATTGTAAGTAAGTTAGTGAGGTTTTCATGCAATTAAAAATAGAGATTGATGCTTTGACGATTGACTGCCAAAGTAGCATTGTGTGTTGCCCCTAGATCTAAGATCGCTTTCGAAGCTGATCTACTTAGATTAGGTTTGAAGTAGGTAGGTACCTGAAACATTATATTATCTGTGCTAAAACTATAAATACAGTGTATACGACAAAATCATGTCCCGCAAAATTAACGTAACATCATAACATAAAATTACGCACGTAATCCTTGAAGTGTTAGGTCCTGGCTTTGCCAGGCAAGCCGTCGGGTCCCGGGGCGGTATTTTTGGCACTGAGCCTGCGTACCGCCACTCTCAGGTCTACCCCAGTCACTACCGGAGTGTCATCGTCGTCGTCCTGGTGGTCCGCTTCCAGCACCGCAGGCGGCGGAGCCATAGGCGGGGAGGGATGTTCCCCCCGCGTAGGGAACAGAGTGCTCACTACGTCCTCCACGAGCTCAGGCCGGAGACTCTGCGTCAGTGGGGGGGCCCAGGTGCGGAGTTTAACCCGCACCACTGCTTTATCCCCTTGGTTAATAATCTACTATTTCATTACTCATGCTCGAAAAGTAGGTCTAAAGTTGCCTGAGGAGCGGTTTGAAAGTAATACTTTTCAGCCCTAGGGAGAATCGTTTTCAATTGACAGCTGCCAAATTATAAAAAAAAAATGTCCATTTTTCTATTGAACCATGTTCCAACTTTCTATACAGCCACGATGTAAAATTCAAATAACATACAATTAAGTATTAATTAAAGAATATATATTTTTTAAATAACTTTATTATAATTAAGTTTCAACTATTTCTTTAAAATTACATAGATTTGGGCAAAATATTTACCTTTTTTTCTATGATGAAAATGCAAATAGGTAATGTCTGAACAGCTGGCCTATCACAGAAAAAAAAAGCAAAATAGGCGGGAAAGCGGTCTTCCGTGGTCCGATCTTCATTTGTTGATTGAATGTTTTTATTTTTATTTTCCTTGTATTCGTAATGAAAAGCACAGTGTTTACCTCGGGTTAAAGACTTATTTAGTCCCTCGAACTATTAGCGCCCTCGCTTCGCTCGGGCACCAAACCCCGTCTCGGGACTAAATAAGTTACTTTCACCCCTAGGGTAACAATGTACTATTTCAACACACTTGCTCATAAAATGGCTATAATTTCACCGCAATTAGGCACATAATGACACCTATAATCAAACGGTGACTTTTTCATTACTATTATTCACAAGTGAGTTATAGGGTTTTTTTTGGTTGAGGTGCTTGTTGCTTTGTTCCTACAAAAGTTTATATACTTATATAAAAAATCGTGTTCAATAGTACAAATACATTAATGTACCTATTGCTAGCTCATTTCACTGAAATGTAACTTTTGTTTTCTCTGTAATAAAGAAAACTTTGAATTCCCCATTTTGTACGTGGATTCGCTATCCGCGAAAAGCCAAAAAAACAAACCTCATTATTTTAGTCTATGGCCGATCGCCATTGTTAGATGCGCGCGCATAGGAAAACTGATTACATTTTCCCGCCATTGCGAAAAACTTTTCATTACTCGTTTTCACTGTTGAAATTATAGTTATTTATGAATAAAAAATGTCTACAACTACTAGTTATAAAGAAAATGATTTATGTTGTACACCGCCCGATATAAGATGTGAAACGTTATGGAAAGTTTACTACCTGAAAACTCCAAGGACAAAAATATTTATTTTCTACTAAATAAAATGATTTTTTTGTATTATTTTCTTCACAAGTGTGTTGAAAAACGTCGTATGACAGACGTGTGTATTGATGATTACCGTCCTCGGCTCTCTTAAGACCCTCGCCTGACGGCTCGGGTCTTAATCGCGCCTCAGCGGTAATCACCAACATTACACACTTGTACCATAATGTACTATTATAACACATCTATTCTAAGCCTCTTGCCCGTAAAATCGACCGATAGATACTTACAAGCGCATCAAAATTTCATCTGGAAAACAAGCAAAGATGCAATTTATTTTCAGAAAGTGTTTTTAGCCTATTTCATGGAACTTTCTCAAAAATATAAGTCAAGCTCATTGTGGTGCTACTAATGAATGCTAAAAATCACTGTGAAAACCAAACATGGTAAGTATTGATATCAAGTCATACTCCAACTTGCTGGCATTTCTAAAAAGACGCTCAATTGGCCATGTGAGTAAAAAATCGAAAGTATTTTCGGCAGACAATGTCAAGAAGTTCCTAAAAGAAGCTCCGGATTGCCGATTTTTGGCAACAAAGGTCAGTTGAAACTAAATTAGTGTTATTAACTTCTTTCACTTTCGTATTTCTTTACAATGTAGGTGTTTTGTACGCTGTTTTTATCACTTTCCAGGTTGTATTAATATTCGGTATTAATGGTGCATGTAGACGTCAAGAGTTGGCAAACATCACAACTAATAATGTCGAGAACCATGGGCGGGTTTCTTTTTGTCCAAGTCAAAAACAAAAAATAAAATTCCAAGATCGTTCAGAATACAGGGGCCTTTTCACGACATAGTGAAGAAATACGAAGTGCTTCGTTCAACAAAAGCGATGTCTAACAGATTTTTTCAAAATTACCAAAATAGAAAATGTACTAGCCAACCCATTGGCATAAATAAATTTGGAGCAATGCCGAAACAAATTGCCACTTTCTTAAATTTGGTTGATCCACATGAATACACAGGGCACAGTTTTAGAAGGTCCTCGGCTACATTGCTCGCCGATTCAGGTGCGAAATTATTGACACTAAAACGCCACGGAGGGTGGCGATCGAACAGTGAAGCCGAGGGCTACATAGATGACTCGATGAGAAATAAATAGAGAAATATTGAGAGAGAGACTGGTGAAATTGTTACTAATAATAATAACTTGACAACATTAAAAATGCCAACTGGCAACGTAATAATACTGTTTTCCAATTTGTTCAAATTTTTATAACTGCTTTAACAAGTTTTTAAAGATAAATTCGTTTAAGAAAGTCCGAGTTTTATTTAATTCCTCGCAAATATGTTATACAACGTTGTATGACATAAGTGCGTTTTTATAATTACAGCCTCTGCTTTCTTGTAGCCCTCACCTACGGCTCGGGCTAGCAATATCGCTTCGGCTGTAATTTTCAACTTACCGCACTTATATCATAATGTACTATTGAATAATAAAATATCATGGGTGCTATTTAAGAACACGCCTTATTTTAAATAAAAGAGCGGGAATAAAATTTCGTGGTAAAGTTAAAAAATATTAGAATAATCGTAAAATATGAGTGAAACTAGCGACGAGAACAGTATTTTAACACCGGAAGAGTTTGTAGCGTCTTCATTAATTATGGCGTCTTCATTAATTATTTATTAATAGGTATTATAGGTATTACTCTAGTGAACTTAGTATGTAAGTATTTTAAGTTAACTGTAAGTACCGCTAGCTTTAGGTTCTCACGGCAAGCCTGCAGATGTTTTATTTCTGGTATTATGCAAGGGTAATAATAGTTAATGGTAGGGCCTTGCCCAATTTGCTTATTGTTTATATTAGCTTTAAGAATTTAGAGTTTAGAATTAATTAATAATTAATAATAATAATAATAATTAATTAATTTAGAATTTAGCCTTTGATATTTTTGTTGAGATGCCGACGGTTCTTGTTCCCGCAAGCGCCTGCAGAAACTTGCTTAGCTACAGTTGAGGCTGCGTAGATTATTGCTAATCATCTTATTTTTTAACTTTCGTCGACCGGCTACCTACATATGTTTTTTATTTCACTCATTAAAATTGCACGTACACATCAAGCAACGTATTTTTCATTATTCCCGAAATTATACCTGGATCAATCCCGCACAGTTCTGTTTCTTTTGTATTAAGTTTAACTGTGCTATTTTTATTGTGTTACCTAGCTGCAGAAACCTTGGTACAGTTTTTAGTTGGTAACGTGCCGCTCCGACCGCGTATCCCAAGTTTTAGATAATTGTTCAAATGTAGAATTCAGTCAGTAACTTTTCGTCTCCGGGTTCGGTCGGTCGGCATTCTTGCTCCTTGTAATTTATTTCAATAAACTAACTCCATCAGTAAGTAAATCAAGTACTTATTTTGCGATTCCCATAACGTCGACACTAGTTAACCGACCTACGTGCGCGAAAAGTTAAAACAACAAGTTATTAATGCAGAATTAAGGTTCCTACCTGAGAAGTCTCGCGAGAAATATCTGAAAGCATACCATGTCTTCAATGAATGGAGACTTACAAAGGGCGCAAGCAGTTTTTCGGAAACGGTGTTGCTATCTTATTTTTTAGATTTATCACAGACGAGGCGATCATCTACAATGTGGAGTATTTACTCAATGTTGAAAGCTACTTTAAAAACATACGCAAAACATAACGTGCATATTGAAACATACGCAAAACTCGTATCTTTTCTAAAAAGAATGTCAGTTGGGCATAAGGCTAAAAAGTCCAAAATTTTCACGGCCCTTGTTAGTTATTAAAATTTGTGTGTAGACTGTTATGTATAAAGGTACTTACTGCCTACTACCAATTTTTGGAGGCGCAATGAATCCTAGTCTGGCTTAGCAATACTGTTAAAATATTTATTACGATATGTAAATGATGCTGTAAATGTTAAATTATGCATATTAATTATGTAATATTTTCATTACAGGTTGTACTGATCATAGGAATTAGTGGAGCGTGTCGCAATAACGAGCTATTACAGCTAACAGTTAATAATATCGAAAAGCATTCAGATAAATTTATTACTGTTTGTAAAATTTAATACGAAGACGAACCTTGACAGCACTTTTGTCGCACGCGAAGAATATGTAACTACTAGCGGACCCACGCAACTTCGTCTGCGTCGCATAAGAGAGAGAGCGAGAGAGGGTTAGAGAGAGCGTGAGTCAACCTTAAAAGATAGTCATACCTATGCTATCGAGGACTTTTTTTTAGAACTTTTTAAGACGAACAATCCCGTCATACATGATTGTTGAGGAAGCTCTCAAAAGGAATAAATGTTCCCTGTATTTGCAACATTTTTCATTGATGCTCCGCTCCTATTGATTGTAGCGTTATGATTTATAACGTATAGCCTTATTAGCTTTCCTCGATAAATGGGCTATCCAACACTAAAAGATGTTTTTAACTCGAACCAGTAGTTCCTAAAATTAGCGCGTTTAACCAACCAAACAAACAAACAAACAAACAAACTCTTCAGCTTTATAATATTAGTATAGATTCAAGTAGGTAACAATTTAATTTCTCGGAAATATTTGCATTAATCGCTAAAATATTCTACTATATTTTTCCAATTAGGGGCTTCCCTCGACAGCCTTACGTTTTCATTCTTAGACACTCAATGACAATCATACTCCCGCTAGGTCGAAAGTTCTCATCAAGGTGCATGAGATGAGCCCAAACACGATATAGCTGCTGTAAACTGTAGAGGACCTCTTGTAACTTTCACTTCGATGACAACTACTCCAGGCAGGTCTGTTCTCATCAAGGTGCATGAAGTGACCCCAAACACAATTTTTCAGTTTTAAATATGACCAACTTTGATATAATTATTCGCTTTTCCCAAAAAAAAAGGATCATGCATATAGGTCTTCCCCGTAAATTTTGCAAAGATTTGCGCTTCGCTAGAAGTGATCTTTTGCCACTTCTCGACACAATCGATGGCAGTGAATTGGGATTTGGATTGTGAAGTCAACTGCACACATTCCGCTGATTCAGTGAATGTTGGTGATTCTTCAATTTTGACGGCATGAAGTTTCCTGAGAATCGGATTATTTTATTCCCTGTTGTGCTTCCCCAAAACCAGCAATAAAAGTACCATCTTGAAACACCTGGAACTCAAATGGGAATAATTCTTCCGCTGCCATGAGTTCACAGGTGGTTCCGTAGGTACCTACATTACAACACATTTCAGCGACGTATTTACGATTTGAATCATAAACAGATCCTGACCGATACTGGGTGAAAGGTTGGAATCTTTCCCAGTTGTTAGACACGTGGCGCACAATGCTACCTCGAATTTGAGAATAGGATAGAGATGAAAATAAGCATGCGCCATCGCCAGGGACATTTACTATTTGGCAAAGAATTTGCACTCCAATAGAAGTGATCACAATTTGATTATCCATTTTAATTAAACAATGCTCAAGACCAGTAAGTAACGTAAAAACTATTACTTGAAACGGAATTTTCTTTATAGCTACTCTTTTACAACACCAGCCTAAACCAAAGATTCTAAACACTAAAATTAAAATACGAACGTAGCTATTTAAGGACACTTTTTCGAGTAAGAACGACTAATATTAAAAAACTATTACAGTGTGAAATACACAATATGTAATTCGCGAAGAAATAGACATAACAAAATTCCAACCAGGCAATAGGTAAGAACACAATAATTATTATCCTCCAATTTAAAATTAGGAAGTGAAACAAACCAAAACGAAGACAAACCAAACAACGATGATGACAAATATTTCAAAGCAAATTAGTAGTAATAGCAAAATATCGCAGAACAGAAATGAGCTTGAACGTGTATCGCTTATGTAACCTCAGGTTTTACACTATTCTGTATTTTGTGATTGATTCATGAGTTCGTTTTTTGAAACGTTTTTTTTCTTACCTTTCAGCAGACGCCTGCATTACTGAAACATACTGGCCACCTAGAAATTCGAATAAAAACTGAAGATAAACCTCAAGGAACTTCCAAATTCTTATTTCAATGTAAAATATGCATTAACGGGTTGTCGTAAAATTCAATTTGGATCTTTATCGGCTTCCGAATTCTAATTTCAATGTAAAGTATGCAATAACGCGTTGCCGTAAGATTCAATTTGGATCTTTAACTTTTTTCATACAAACATTAAACCTTCATTAAACAACCTTATTTATTTTCGAAAAATATTTTCTTAGTGAGCACCTAGAAGCCGAAAGGAACATTCAGGTCCACATTCATGTCTCTAACTTTAAAAACATAGGACTTTCATACAAACTTTGACACCCCTTTTCAAACCCTTGGGGTGCGAATTTTAAAAAATCCTTCTTAGTGCACGCCTGCACCCCATAGAGAGTGCTTGTGCCAAATTTCAGACCTCACGGCCCAGTAGTTTCCGAGATTGTGATGAGTGGTCAGTCAGTCAGTCAGTTAGTCAGTGAGTGGACTTCGCTTTTATATATATAGATTGTAGAAAAATACCAAAATTTACGTCCAGCCAATATAAAACCGACCGATTTTTCATACAATACCATAATAATAAATGCTCAAGACAGCCTATGGGAGTAAATAAAATAGGTGCTATACCGCGAGAAATTGCCACTTTCTTAAAACTGGAAGAGCCTCAGCTATACACGGGTCACTGCTTTCGGAGAACTTCGGCAACGCTCTTGGCTGATTCCGGAGCCGATCTCACCACTTTAAAACGTCACAGCGGGTAGAAGTCCAATATTACGGTTGCAGAAGGCTATAGTGAAGACTCAATAGAAAATAAGTCGAAAATCTGTAAGCGTATAGTGGAAACAATAAGTCTGAATTCGACCTCGGATCCTTGGTCTCACCCACACCCATCCACTTCCAACGACGCACAGTGTACTTATACAGAAAGCCGATCAGAGTCACCAACGTTCACCGTTGTTCCTTCTCAATCCGCCATCGAAAGAGAACCTTAACCCCAGATAATCAAACTCAACTCAATGCAACTACACACATCAACACGGTCTAGGGATATTTTAAAAAAAGCGAATTACTATCAATGTGTTAATTATTTATATGACATGTATATATTTAAAAGATACGTTATTTAATATTCTACCATTTTTTAATAATGGTTAAGGTATAGATTAAAATTTCAGGATTTTATGGAAAAAAAATGAAGCATAGACGGAAACCGTATATGAATGAACTTTTAATTTGTGAGAAAAACTGAAAAAAATAGAAAAATCATTTAATTTGTGTATAGAAACTTGAAGTTAGTAGTCTGAGAAAGCGCCCATGATGTTCATAACACATCGGCAACGATTCGGCATGCTCAGAACAAGGTTGTCAATGTCTTGCTGCGGAATATTGTCCCATGTCCTTCTAAGGTGCGCAAAAAGTTGATCTTCTGTAGCCAGATTTTCAGGAACTTCCTTCAGAGCTCTTCTTTGCAGCATATCCCACGTATGCTCAATGGGATTTAGATCTGGCGATTGAGCAGGCCAGTCTAAGGCCCTAACATTATGTGTATGTAACCAAGCTGCTACCGTTCTCGCCGTGTGTGCCCGGGCATTGTCGTGCATGAGCAGGAAATCTTGCCCCATTTGTGTTCTGTGGGGCAAGATTACGGGCCCCAGCACCTGTTGGACGTATCGTTCTGCCGTCATATTGCCCCGCACCCAAACGAGATCCGTCCGTCCTCCAAGACGAATTCCTGCCCAAACCATAATTGTTCCTCCTTGGTATTTTTTTTTTTTTTAATGGGACAAGCCCGCCACACTGTTCCCAAACCACTGTAACTCCTGAAAGCCAGAATCAACAGTGGCGACCACCAGAAAAGCGCCGAGACAATGAAGCTCGACGAAGTCCCAGAGAATGAATTTAACTGTCTTGGATCCCGCAACGAAATTAATCAGAAAAGTATAGTGGAGGAGTAGGAAAAATCCGTAATTTCCACTTCCCTCCATTTCAGCAGGAGACAGAACGAAACAAGGCCAATAGGCACAAAGGGACGTTTACAACTGGGATAGGCCCAGTTGCCTAGCACCACGGATAAATATTAACATTAATGGGTCCTAAGTTGTGAGCTGTTATATTTGATTCCAGTAATAGGTATGGCAAAAACGCTTGAACGCACGGAAATTTGTTCTAGTTTCCACAAGGTCTGTATAGTAAATAACTCCGGATGTAACCTGTACACTATCCAACATAATGTTGCGTTCATTCTGCCAAAGACTGCACTCCCATAAAATGTGATGTGCTGATTGTTCATATTCGCAGTCAGATGTGGAACATTGACAAAAAGGCGAGTCAACAAGCTTGAAGGAAAATAATTTACTCTTAAAGTTACCATGACCGGTGAGAAATTGGGCAACACAGTGATCAACCTCCAACCATGTCCTGGCCAGCCGTTCACGAACGGATGGAAAGAACTGGTGGAGGTGTCGGCCCTTGATGGAATTATCCCACCTACCTTGCCATTCAGACAAAAGTTCCTCCCAGACGTCGGTCTGTGGTTTGAATAATCTAGCAATCTTAACACGGTCACGTAGGGTTAAAAAGTCTGCGTCCGTGGTCTCACGTGCGTTATAGTACATTGCAGCCCGTCGCTGCACTTCAAGATCAACTGGAAGTACACCTGCAAGTACCGGTAAGGCTTCAGTACTAACCGTCCTATACGCTTTGCATAAGAATATCAAAGCCAAACGCTGGCTTTGAAGCAATTTACGTCGTGCCGCTCCTATGGTGGCCCTATCGGCCCAGACAGGTGCCCCGTAGCACATACACCCCAAGTAAGTAGCCCCATAAATGGTCTTTAAAGTTATAAATGACAGACCCCACGTAGATTTTGATATTCTCGTTAAGGCATAAAAGTTCTTTTTAGCTTTTTCACCGACAGTTTTTATATGATCTATGAATGAAAAATTTCTCTCTAAGACCAAACCAAGGTAGCACACGGATTGCTTTCTTTTCACGGGAACGTTATTAAATTTAATACTAGGCCACGATTTAAGATTACCTTTTAAAATTAGTTGATAAGTTTTTTGCGGTGCAAAGGTCAGACGGTTTCGATCGCCCCACTGAGATATTAACCGTAGGCAAGTGTCAGCTAAATTCTCGAGACCAGCCCGAGTACTCGACTGAATGAGCAGCAGGCCGTCGTCCGCGTAACCGGTTAATGAACAGCCAGGAGGAAGGGGAATCGCTAGAAAATCATCAAAACCTAAATTCCATACATACGGAGCGATTACCGACCCCTGAGGACATCCCATGGTAAGGGGCTTTGACATAGAATAATGACCGAGTTTGAGTTTCGCGGAACCATTTAAAAAGTAGGAATAAACAAGATTATATATGTTTTTATAGCAGCCACGATTCTTCAGTTTAAGTAGTAGCATCGGCCACCATGCGTTATCAAAGGCCCCGGAAATATCTAAAAAGATTCCAACCACGTACTTGTGTTCCGAGTTATTAACAATTTTTCTAACAGAAAGTGCCGCGTCTACGGTAGATTTTCCCACAGTGAAACCGAATTGGTTGTTATGAAACTTTGGCCCGTCTGGCAGCAAACGTGGAACGATAAGGCGCTCCAGGAGTTTTCCTAAAGATGGCAGTAGGGTTATGGGCCTGTACGACTTAGGGTCGTCCGGTGGCTTATCACCACTTTTTGGAATTATTCGTATAAAGCCACGTCGCCATACGCGAGGGAAAACGCCGTCCGCAATACATCGGTTGAAAACAGATAGAATGGCGTCGCCCGCTGTTTTACACGCTTCTATTATCATCCGATTAGATATTTTATCTTCACCTGATGATTTGTTAAGAGGCAGTTTCCTGACAACATTAATGAATTCGTCAATGGATGGAAGGTCTGACGCTGGTGATTCAGGTGGCACAGCAGCCCACGCTCTGATCTGTTGATGGTAGTCATTGTCATTTACCGGCGAATCATCAGGTATCAGACTATTTAATAGAACTTCGGTTGTTTCCTCAATACCGGTGGTGTGTTTATTATTGACTTTAATGTTCTGGACAAACGCCAGGTCGACTGATCGATTAGCTTTGAATTCGTGATACAAAGGAGACCACGGACCTTCTTTATCTAATTTTTCTACTATTTTTCGCAGTAAATTACCCTTGGATTTTTCCACCGATGCTCTGTAGCGGGACTTGGCAACTCTAAACGCATTTAAAGCAAAGTTGAGTGGGTCTCCGGTGACCTTTTGTTTTTTAAGCTTGTTTAAATGCCTACGCGCTCGGCGATAGCTTTTACGTTGTTCAATTAAGTAGTCACACCACCAATCACATCTATGGATGTTGGTCATAGATGCGCGACCAATGGCGATGTCAGCACAGTAAGTGAAGGTGTCTGACATAATTTCAGCACTTTCTTCAGCTGACAGCCCATCACGAGTGAAGTCTTTGGCGTGACACGCAAAAAGCGAGCTAAAGAATTCCCAATTCGCGCCTTTACTTTTATATCTAAAATTACCAGTGATATGAGATGGACCTTGAGAAGACACCGGAACAAATTCGTACACGATCAGGCGATGATCACTACAAGACGCATCTGGTAGGACACGCCACCTATCCAAGCGTACGTCTGCACTAGAAAGTGTGACGTCAATACAAGATTCGCCCATTGGGCTGCAAAAAGTAGGTGGTGCATCTGGGGTATTATGAATTGATAAGTTCATTTCAGCTATAAAATCTTCAACAGCACAACGTCGGTCGAAATCCGTAGACCTAACCTTGCCATACCACAGAGACGATGACGCGTTAACATCAGCGCCAACGATAACTTTACAGCCCGCGAGTGACTGTAAGACATGACGGAGGTTATGTATATGAGGAGCAACAGGGTCTGAGTATTGAAAGTAACAGCTCACAACGTAAACTTTAAAAGAAGCTGATGAGACTTCCGCAACGGCACAGTGGGGCGTCATGAGGTTACGCAAAGACGTTACTGTAAAGTTAGAAGAACGCGCCACGTAAATTCCGGCTCGTGCTTTGCTGTCCAGCTGAACTACTTTGTGACGTAAGCGAGCGTTCTGGTATTGTTCTTGAACAAGTACTATGTCTAAGTTATAATCGATAATTAATTTGTCTAATTCAGAGGTCGCCACCATATCGTTGTGGAGATTTAATTGTCCTATAGTTAAACTATCCATTATTTTAGTAGTTGGTGTTGAGGATTAACTGTTCGAGCTTAAGTTTGTACGTGGTACACTCGGGAGACCCGCAACGATGGTCAAACGGTTTTTTAAAACGTTTACACGCCACGCAAGTCGGTATAAAATTTAAATTCTCCTTGTGCGGGCAGTTATTTGTTTCATGTGCTTCGGAGCAGTTAGCACAGGTAGGTGATTTATTAATGCAGTGTTTCTTAACGTGACCAAACTGTTGGCAATGTAAACAACGAACTACTTCGACATCATCGATGAAACGGCAAGTCGCCCAATCAATAAATAATTTATCTTTGGTGGACACTAAATGTTTACGAACTGTGGACTCGATTTCAATGCCTATCCACTTGCGACCATTATCTAAGGAACGCCTACGAATAATTTTAGTTGACTTAATAAAATCATCCTCATTTATTGGCACCTCGTCTTTAATGTTTTGACGGTATAGCGCGTGCAGAAAAGCATTGTCTTCCATTGAGGATGGGACGTCCTTAACTAATATACGAGGCCTTCGGCCTTTCGGTTTTTCAAGTCTTAAGCCGGCGGACCTAATAGCATCGACCGATTGCAACTTTTTTATTTGGTTGTCATTAGCGACACGTAATACAACGCCAGATTTCGCGGTTTTCTTAACGCCTACTATTTGAAATCCGTCATCACTAGGCTTAATCGCTTTCATAAGCGCTTGTTTAGTCGCGGACGATGACGAGTAATCGGCTAACCGCTCAGCGGTAGGGTAGGCGACGACGCACGGAAGGGGGGCGCGCGACTCAACAGCTGGTCCAACTTTAGGTAGACGAAGTTTCAAAGAATCCGCATACGAAGATTTGTTATAATCACTAGTATTGACGTTAGTAGGATTTAATTTAATTTTATCCAATTCGCGTTTCGCATTGGCTAATTTGGTTTCGTTGGAGGATGATTTTATGGCTAACAAAGAAACAATGGCCGTTACGCGCTGAGTCATGTCCATGATGGCTGATTTATTTGCGACATTAATGCGGGACCCTTGATCATTAACAAGGTCGTTAATTTTTGAGAGATATGCAGACGCCGATGAAACTAAATCGCAATAATAGTCATTGCTCGCAGTACTGGCGTTTAATATTGGCGAAGGCTTCTCAATTGAGTTGGATGTGTGTAGCCGTTTTGACCTATCCTCGGGCGAGATGTACGAAGGAGACATTTCGCGAAACAAACGTTTTGTTGAGCTAGCGGAGGTCGTCGGCGACCCGGGTGTATGGAATGCATCTCTGCCACGGTCAGGCGGGTCATCATTAATGGACAACATATTATAAATTATGAAATTCAAATAAACTATTAGAACGTAAGCAAAGTAACAGAATTAACGGACGATAAAATTATTTAGAGGTACCCACACACCAAAGAAAGTAAATGTACTCACCGAAAGTAAACGAAATTAACTAAAATACCAGTAAAACCGACGTAAAAACACTAAAAAAACTTACGATACCAGCACTTAGCACAATAGCACACAACTAGTAACAACTCACGAGCCGGGAATCGATCACGGAACACGAAAATCGTAATTAAAATCAACAGCGAAATAGATTGCATCCAACCCGAGCGAGTGCGCGGAGGGAAGTGAAGTCCTCCTTGGTATGGGTGAACTTCCTGAGGGTTCTGGAGACGGCTCCATCGTCCAGGAACTCGCCAAACACGCGTCCTTCGTGAATCTGGATGGAAGCCGAACCTGGATTCATCCGTGAACAGCACATTGGACCATTGGTCACGGCCCCAGTCTACGTGGTTCCGAACCCATTCTAATCGTCGTCCACGATTGCCTCTCCGTAAAGGTGGGACTCGGAGTGGTCTACGAGAGCGTAGATTGCTTTCATGCAGTCGCCTTCTTACAGTTTGGTCACTCACAAGCACTTGGTGTTCCACTCGCAGCCTTTGGACCAATTGAGTCGCCGTTGCATTTGGTTGTGCTCGCGCAGTAATTTGCAAAAATCGGTCTTGTCTGGGGGTAGTGATGCGACTTGGCCCCCGGTGCCTCTCCGCTACTTCACCTGTGGCACGATAGCGTGTCCACAATCTTGAAATTACATTTTGATGGGTCCCTATGGCCTCAGCAACATTACGCTGAACAGATCCAGCTTCCAGCATTCCCACAGCTCGTAACATCTCCGCCCTCGTCAAATGTCGGCGTTGCATGGCTACAATACCTCAATTTTAACTTTATCTTTCGTTTAAAAATGAAAAAAAACTGTAACTAAACGTAATTCGTATTGTTTTCTAAATTTCGCACAAATGAAAATTCCCTCTCCTATACATCAAGACATTTTTATGCCACCGAAACAAAAGAATTTTCAAAAATTTGAATTTGGAATTAGTCTGAGATAAATTACAAACAAATCGGTGTATAAAAGATTCCAATGCGGCCAGTACTTTTCGAGTTATTTAATTGAGTATGAAATATCCCTAGACCGTGTTGATGTGTGTATAACGTTGCCAAATAACTTTTAATTTGCAGAATTATTATTGCAGTAATTTTACTTTTAACTTTTAAAATGTTCCATTTCATTGAATTGGTACCTCTACCTACAATGTTAATTATTTTGATTCACAATAAATAGTTATTTCAATCTATTCCTGTTTATTATTTTATCTCTAGTGTTCTCGCTGCTGAAGTGAAATAGTACTTTTCATTACTCATACTCGGAAAGTAGGTCTACAGTTGCCTGAGGAGCGGGTTGAAAGTAATACTTTTCAGCCCTAGGGAGAATCGTTTTGAACTGACAGCTGTCAAATTATAAAAAAAAATAGTCCATTTTTCTATTGAACCATGTTCCAACTTTCTATACAGCCACGATGTAAAATTCAAATAACATAAATTAAGTATTTATTAGAGAATATATATTTTTTTATAACTTTATTATAATTAAGTTTCAACTATTTCTTTAAAATAACATAGATTTGGGAAAATATTTACCCTTTTTTCGATGATGAAAATGAAAAATAGGTAATGGCTGAATAGCTGGCCGGTCACAGAAAAAAAATCAAAATAGGCGGGAAAGCGGTCTTCCGTGGTCCGATCTTCATTTGTTGATTGAATGTTTTTATTTTTATTTTCCTCGTATTCGTAATGAAAAACACAGTGTTTACCTCGTTAAATAAGTTACTTTCACCCCTAGGATAACAATGTACTATTGTTACCCTAGGGGTGAAAGTAACTTATTTAGTCCCGAGACGGGGTTTGGTGCCCGAGCGCAGCGAGGGCGCTAATAGTTCGAGGGACTAAATAAGTCTTTAACCCGAGGTAAACACTGTGCTTTTCATTACGAATACAAAGAAAATAAAAACATGAATCAATTAAATCAACAAATGAAGATCGGATTGCCGCTTTCCCGCCTATTTTGCTTTTTTTTTCTGAGACCCCGGCCAGCTATTCAGCCATTACCTATTTTTCATTTTCATCATCGAAAAAATGGTAAATATTTTGCCCAAATCTGTCATTTTAAAGAAATAGTTGAAACTTAATTAAAATAAAGTCATTAAAAAAAAAATCTTTGATTAATACTTACTTAACGTGAACCATGTTCCAACTTTCTATACAGCCACGATGTAAAATACGATGTAAAATTGAAAAATAACTATTTTTTACTAAAAAATTAACTATTTTTTTTTTATAATTTGACAGCTGTCAGTTGAAAACGATTCTCCCTAGGGCTGAAAAGTATTACCTACTTTCAACCCGCTCCTCAGGCAACTTCAGACCTACTTGCCGAGTATAAGTAATGAAAAGTTATGTGTGCTACACGAGAGAAAAAAATTTTGCATCTCGTGCCTTTGAATCCACAATCACACTGCTCGCCACTCTCAGGATTCAAAATCGGCACTCGCAGCAAAAAACGACTTTGCTCTCTTGTTGCACAAATAACTATATATGTTTCCAGCGCACTATTGGAGTCGGTGCTCGCAATTTATCCCAGTCTCACTTTTGTCAAGAAGACTTGTCGAAAACGAGAAATAGTACATTTTGATACAAGTGGAGAAAGTTTGTTATTGCATCCGAGGCGGAATTAACTCCCGAGCCGTAGGTAGGTAGGTGTTTTTGAGCCGAGAACTGCAATAACAAATGTCCACATGTATCAAACGACGTTTTTCAATACACTTTTGAAGTAATAAAATAAAAGAACGAAAAATATTTTTGTCACGAATTATTAGGAAACTACCTATGATTTTAATTTTTGTTTTTCCGCGCTTAGCTTTCGCCAGGTTGAAGAAGAAGCAAAAATATGAAGCCGCTAAGCAGCCTAATATACAAAATAGTTCTTTTTATATATTTTTGAATATAGAACACAAATAAATGTTAATTTGTTTATAAAAGTAAATATTAGTTTTAAATAATCATGTTTATCTATGATATTATTTATAAACCACAATTTGAATATTCAAAAAATATTTACGCCATAAAGACGCATTATTGCTTTGCCGAAATAAAAAAAAACATACACCTCCGACTAAAGGGATTGAACCAATTTGGACTAAGTATAGGTATAGTTATCTGTGGCAATTTTCATTCCCGCACACGTGTTGGAAAATTTAAAAAATCGCACCCGTGTGAAATACATTGCATGTTGAACCTAATCGTAGTGCGATAAGAACCAGTTTTCGAGGAAGTGTATTGAAAAGATAATTTTACCACTGTAATAAGGGGTGGTCTTCGATAGCCAGATGTCTTCGTATCGCTAAGGTAAGCTGATATCCCGTGTAGGTATGTTGTTTGCATAAGCAATGAAACACATAAATATTTCAAATAACTGTATTATATAAAAGGAGATAATTTATTATAAAATGCATAGAATTAGATATGTTAAAGATAACAATATGTTACAGTATTAAAAACCGTATGAAGTTACAGTTACACGAATATCACATTGCAAGGATAGGATAGTAGGAAATAGTTTCAGTACAGTTGAAATAGTTCAAGAATTATATTATAACATTATAACTGCAATACCTACATTAAAATCTGTTTAACATTTACTACCAACAGAGTTATTTTAATATCAAGATGTATGTAGCGAACAATGGAACAAATCATTGATCACTTTGTTAACAAAAGATCTACAAACATTTATGCTTTCATCAGTGTCGTCGTTATGGACACACCACCCGCGCTAAATTGTGTGGAGTGCAAGATTGAAGCCCCACGGAAGTGATGGTCAGTCCTCGCGATGGAGGTATCAAGTCACGGCCACTCACGCGCAGTCTGTGCACGCAACCCACGAAGCCGGGGATACCTGTCGCACCTGATAATCTGCATCAATTTATGGAATGAAATGATTGAGGAAATAAAAAGTAATTAAAAATAAAGAAAATGGTGCTAACTTTGTAACGTTGTCCGGAGGATGACCGATGTAGATGTAGGGATCAACGTCCAAGGAAGTCATGCGTCCCTGCGCCGATCCCCTCGCCACTGACAACCCAAGCTTCAAAACTCCATCTTTCTTGTATCTCCTTGCAGATACTTTGGATTTGCCCTCAATTTTAACCTTTCCGGTGTGCAATTCAAATGGCCCACTGCCGGCGTCCCACCGTAATACGGCCCGATCCTCCACAAATCCAAGCCACAAATGGTCCCTCGAACCGGAAGCACTCACTAATGCACCTTTACCGCAAACAGCAGATACCTCAGCCCAAATATCGAAACGTTTAGCAGGAAACCTCGCGCGAGCCGTCATTCTCGCTTTACCATCAAACAAGGGCACTTCGTACATGTCACGGCTATTCTCCTCTAAATATTCTTCATACATCGAATAGTCTTCCACTTCGTTAGAGTCAAATTCTTCGACTTCATCAATAAAAGTTTGGCTTTTATTTCTGCTATATTTAGCACAATTCCCTTCGACGTTATTTTCTATGACACTACTAGAGTGAGTGTACGTTTTTTCTGTGAATTATCAGTTGGCTGATATAGAATCTGAATAGTATTTATTAAATTAAATATTTAACTACGAAAATGAATTCTACAAGAAATCTAGCTTACAAGTCTAGCGATATCCAATTGGTGGGAGTATATCGATGCAAGTCAGGTCGGGTTCAGGACTGTCAGGTTTGCCGCTATCGCTGGTGTCTACGGAAGCGTCAGTGAACTGCAGTGCGTTGGGGCTTTGTTTATTGTACTCGAAGTCTTTGAGCGATGTCCTGTCGGGTTCCAGGGGCGTGTTGCTGTGCGGGTCACTATTCTGTCGGGTGAGGGACGAGCGGTTGGATCTAGTGGAGCGACTACCTCGGCGCACGTGCGGCGCCTCCTCGCTGCAGGGCCCGAACGCCTGCACCACGACGTCGGACTGCGTCCTGCAGGCGTGCGTGCGCAGGTGGCAAGCGGACAGGTAAGTGCGCCCGTCACTACCGCACACAGAAGGGCCGTCTGATGGCGGACACTCCGTAGTACTGCATTCGCAGGTAGCGAGCCCGCTGCGCACCACGCAGTGCGCGCCGAAGTAGCACGTCATGTGCTCGCAGTTCGTCGCTGGCAGTTGGGTAGACTCCGCTGTTGAAAAAAGGAGTGTATAAAATATGTGAAGGGCCGACGTAAAAAAAAAGTGCTCCGATAACAATAATTCAAAAGTGTAGTACTCACGGTCAAAGCAGCCATTAGGACCCAGAGTATGTTCATGGTTGGAGCAAATGGTGCACTTTTGTCCTTGTATTCCCGGCTTGCAAACACAACGACCAGTCATCTGCTCACAATCCTCCCGGACTGAACCGAACGCCGAGCAACCGCAAGCTAGAAGAGAAAACATAACTAGACAAGAGTACCTCATAAAATATCGTGTCTATAACTAGAACCACTAAGATGAACTAACTCAATGAATCTGTACACCTACAATAGGGAATGTGCATAATTTTTTTTTTTTTTATTTCGATACGGAATGTTAAAGTAGGTACTATAAAACTAATGACAAAAAACGAAAACAAGACATAAAAATGGGCCAAACAACACAAAAGTTATAACCATTTAAACTTTTGTTTCTATCTCTTTCTAGATAAACGGAATTTAGTATGGATTTCGTACTTCGATGCAGCGAATGACGTCATTCGCTGTATCGGATCTGACTAATCAGCAGTTTCAAATGCTTATAGGTAGTTGGTTTTTTTTATAGATATTAAAACAATAATTTCACTTTGCTATTTCTGATGTTAATACGCTTTGTTCAGAATGATAAAAAAAAACATGCATATACCCTATTAGTGTTAAAATGAGAAAAAGACGGAACAGGTTGAACTACTCAACATGTTTTCCATACAAATTTCGGGGGGGTATTACTCCACTGTATGACATGGTAATCTCTCATCTAAAGTTAAACATGATATCGTTTTGTCTCATGATTAATTGTGTCTGTGCGGAAACAGAATAGTAAAATAAAAAGCCATTCAAAAGTTACGAGCTACCAAAGATTCGTTCTTATTGCCAATTTTAACGCAACTTTGGGCGTAAATTAGTAATAAAAGAAGTGTCAAATTTCCAAAACAGAGTCCGTACCGACACAGCACAATTATCGAAGAATTCAATAAGTTTTATTTGTAAATGATTTATGCAGTGGTTTTTTCATAAAATTCGATTTCCCAAAGGCCTTTTCGTAATTTTTTACGCGCGCCTTTTACTTTGAATTTTCGTGCATCTCACTGAATAATGTTTCCCCCGGTGCGGTGCGGGAGGACGACGCTCACTCACACATTGAACAATATGTCACACACGATACTGGCATGTCCTTTGTTTGATAGAAGAACAAGAACTATATTTCTGTCCTTTTCATTTCATGCATGACGTCAGTGACGTGTCATTTGTTTTTTGTCTGAAGTTGAAGGGCCTGTGCATTTTTATTGCATTCCTACAATGTGTGCGTTTCGATGGCGCGACCAGGGCGTTTTTTTTTTTTAACTAAAATTTGAATTAAAAATTAAATTAATTAATTTCAATTTTAAATTTCACATTCAGAACGTTTTGAAGGTTATAAGCGATACCGTACTACAGCTCCTGAAATATAAACCTAGGATTTTTTGTGTATTTTGACATATTCAAATCTAGGTTTTACAAAAACTTCAGACCTCTGCGATGCTTTTTTAGCGAGATATCGGCGATAACTTGTATTTTACCGTTTCATAGGCGCAGCCATGGTGTTTTAGTCTTACAGCTCCTAAAATTATAAACCTAGGAGTTTTTTCAATTTTTTTACAAATTCAATCCGTTATTTACCTAAATTTCAGGTCTCTGCAATGCTTAGTTTTTAAGATTTCTGTGATGAAAAATTTTAATTTAATTTAATTAGTGTACTAAATTGGTGACCCCGACGTGATACGCCCTGAAAAAGGAAGGAAATCCACAGTACCAGGATGACAATATAAAGCAGTCATCTGCCGACCAACGTCCAGACTCTGCTGGCTTCACAGCCAGGGATTAGCAGACCTGGCGGAAAGCGTCCAGGACATCGTGACCCCAGGCCAACAATAACAAACAATATAGTTTTACAATATTATTGTTGCCACTAATCTCGCGAATTGTGTAATGACGTTATAAGTTGATAGTAAAAGCTTTAAAGGAAAAGTTTATTTTAAATAAAAGGTCAGACGAAAGTATTATAAGAAAAAGTTATTTGTAAAGATATATAAATATATAATAATAATTAATATATGTAATATATATTTAAATATTTATGCGAGTGTTGAACTTCGATTTTGTTCGGCACGGTTCGGAACGCTGTGTGTGTGCGTACGAACTAGACGTGCGTGTAGAACAGCGTCTAACTGCTCATCACTGATACTATCTCTGTCGGGCACGATGCCAGGTGAGATAGCGTGCGTTTTGGCTACGCCCACCAATCAGTTCGAGCCCGTGAATTGTGTCACCTTAAGTAGGCTAATTTCGCCTCCCAAGTCACCTTTAAAAAGGTTGGCATTTTTCAGTTTTTAAAACAGCGAGTATCAGAATGGTGTGATCACATTGAAGGGTGTATTAGAGACCATTAAAGCGAACTACTTTAATTCTGTCCCATACAAAACTTCAACACCAACTACTTAGACCCAAATGTTAGGATAGCTGATTTCCGTGATACTTGCTGTACACTACAAATAAAGAGATTTAAAAGAATTAGGTATAGAGCGGACATTGGGAATAATGTCATACAAAATTTTTGGTCCCAAACATTTTCGATTTTGATAGATGAATGCTACCTGACAAGCGGGCGTATGACACTAGACAGACCGTTACTAAGTCTTAACAAGTATTTGTATTACGATTTTGTTCGTCTTATCCAATCTATCGCTCGTAAATATTTGAATGTCTTTGACTACAAACAACAAATTTCAGTGCTCCCATATACTCACGAATACAGCCAGTATATCCAGTCCCGATCCTCGGCAGCCCCCAGTACCCAGGCTCGCATCTATCGCACTTGAGGCCACCGACCCCGGGCCGGCACACACACTGCTCCTCCTCGTCACACTGCTCGTTCACGGAGCCGAGGCGGTGGCAGCCGCACACAGCTGGACAGCCGGCGCCGCCCGGGCCTCGCGCAGCTGTCACGCCGTCCGCGCAGCAACCGTGCCAGGACTCTTGGCAACCTTTCTTCTCAACCACTGCCTTGTCTGTGAGGTCACAATATTTGATTTGAAATGCTGGTAAAACTAATACGCTTGTCGACTGAAAAAATCTAATTAGTCCGTCATTTTCAAAAAATATTGGACCCGTATTTTTTCTTTTGTTACGTAAACCAAAATTGACGAAGATAAATCGCTTTTAAAATTCTCAATACCTCACGCCGTAGTATAATTTTTAGTGCGTTCTGACGTCACGAGCCCCCAATCGTGAGTTTTAATGCGTTTTAACTTTGTCAATATCCATTGATTTACAAAAACAAAAAATAGGTACATATCCATTATTTTTCAATATTCTAACTGACGGACTACTTAAATAGATTTGCAATTTTTTGATACTGGCGTCATGCATAATTATGTCAAATAATTAATCAATTTCCTTTAAACACTGCACATTGAGCCGAAAATTTAAGTTAATCTACTATATAAAATACTGGTATTCAGCTACATACTGTTCAGACTGGAAGTCTACCTCAACACAGTTGTAAAAAAACTAGATAAAGATGTAGCATGTCTACTAACGCTAAATATTGCGTTTAGACAATGATGTTTGTATTATATTTTCCCATTAATAACTAATAGCAATGATGTGAACGCTATAGCTAGGTATTTAATGCAGTTTAAGTACTTAATTTCATGACAACATACGAACGACAGCTTCGCTAATGAAATCACAAAGTAACGTTCATTATAAAACCATGTGTGATTTGTACACATCCGGCCCGTCATGATCAGTAATGTCTTTCACTTCGGCACCATAAATAGATCAGGCAAATATGTAAATAGCTCGTATTTGTCTTGTGAGCAATGCAACTTTCTAAATAAATTATGCAAACAAGTATATTAGTAGGTACTGGCTGTTTACTTTGTGTACTTTCTGGTCGGTAGGTAGGTATAATGTTCGATTTTCACCTGCCATTCGGTCCGTGACAAACGGTCTATGATTTAATTAAGATAAATCTGCATGAATTAATTTCTTGTTTACATTCTTAAACTATGCACACAGAATAATAAAATCTAGTATTTAATGCTAAGTGTTGATTAGTTACTAAACCATTTCTTAACATAAATTAAAAGTTAAAAAATACTTTTTTTCTGAAATTTGAGTATTATTTGACAACCTTCTTCGAGATACTTAAATCGAAATTGCTGTACTGGCCAGATACATGCGACCAGCGGCCGGCAAAAGTTGTATGAAAATCCATATCTGACTATCTGTCGTGTTTAGCGGCCAAATAAATTACATAGTAAACTCATATCTGTCGCGTTATTTAAAAATGGAACGATTTTTTACTCTGAAACATGGCAACCAAGGAGGTAACTTATCAAAGGTTTTATTTAAATTTCGAATTAGCTTGCAAATAGAAAGCGGTTTATTGAAAAAAAATATCAAATGAACTCTTCAACGCGAGAGTTTTAATTTCCTCGCATTATTTGAGAAAAGTACTATACAAGCCTTGGCCACAACTAGAGTCAGACATAGATTGTAGGAACCGATATTCAATTTGAAGTTTTTAAGTCCACTCCCTCTCATAGAGAACCCTATGTCACCCTGTGTCCCAGAAGTGGGGACATTACAGGCGGATTATGCTTATGCTTTGCTGAGTTAGAAGTGCGAGACAGATATTTTTTCGGAACTAGGCTTATAAGCGTGTAATTGAGATAATTAATCCACTGCACAATAAACAAGACAAGGAAGAAACACCAACCTTTTCTACAGCATCGAGCAGCCTTAGCAGTATGATGGCAGAAGCTGCCAATCGGGCAGTCCTTCCTGCGAGGCCCGCCTCCGCAGTCAATGGGTCTCCCTTCAGCATCGGTCAGCGGCTCATCGTCACCACACGGTCTGAACTGTCAGAGAACGTCAATATATACTTTTTAACCGCTTTTCGCATGCGAAACATGGCTACATTTTCTTTTTACTATTTCACAAAAGGTTAATATAACAATAAGCGTATTTTGTCAATTTGTTTGAGAGTCGAATTTGTTTGAGAGGTCCTTCTGATCAATGACGTAAAAAAAAATTATAACACATTTGCTCGTAAAGGGTCTCTTATTTCACCCATTTCAATATCGTAATGTATCTCATTACGTACTTGTGCAGTAATGTAATGTAAAACTCACGGTCTAACAAGATGTTCCATCTAAAACGAACGGTACTTTTTTAAATCTTAGCAAAGAGTTTTTATGTCAGAGAAGTGGTCAACATTTTATGAATAAAATTAACTTTGGGCGATGAAATATAATAAATAAACATTTAATTCTTTAATTTAATTAATTTTGACAATAAATTACAACCATTTACATGTAACAAAAACACAAAAATATTAATTTACTTTATTAGTAATACTGGCTGTTTTTTGTGTCTTTGCCTTAAAAAAAAGCGCTGATGCGCGCGCATTTCTAATTTGTGAACAAGTAAAAGATTTATTCGTTTAGGAAAGTCCGAGTTTTATTTATTTCCTCGCAAATATGTTATAAAACGTCGTATGACATACGTGCGCTTTGATAATTACAGCCTCTGCTTTTTTGTAGCACTCGCCTGCGGCTCGGGCAAGCAATATCGCCTCGGCTGTAATTTTCAACTTATATTATATCATAATGTACTATACTTTCACATAATTTGTTAGTGCAAGTGCGAGTAAAATTACAATTATTTTGAAGCCGCAATAAGGTACTTATTCGAATGTATTGTATTGTTTTTTTTGCTTTTTTTTGTGTTTGTGACCTCAGAACTTTCGACTGGGTGAACCGATTTTGATGATTCTTCTTTATTTGAAAGCTGGTGCTTCCCGTGTGGTCCAATTTGGTGTAGATCTGATGCTGATCTTCGGATATATAATGGAACTCTTCAAAAATAGACGGCAACACTGCAGTGATTGCTGCAATCGCTTGGATGTTTATTGTTTATCATGACGTAACATCACGCTTATACACATATGCTTTGAGGGGGTACGCAGATGTGTACAGTACAACCATTTTGACAGTTAATTTAGTTTCCATTTGATTGGGGATAAGCCTATTACCATGATTGTATTGTTAAAAACAACTAAAAATGGAAAAATAAAAAACACATTTTTGCAAAATCAAAAACCGACTTCAAAACCACAAAAAAGTAAAAAATAACAGCTTCAGAAGTCGGTGACCTTTGATTGATTTACTTTTTTTGTCACCGACTTCTGAAGCTAGAGTCATTTTTCAATTTTTTGGGTTTTTTGAAGTCGGTTTTATTTCTTGCAAAAAAATTTTTAAATTGAAATCTAGCGGCCTGTCCCGGCTTCGCACGGGTGGACATTTATTTTCCTCTAAGTAGTCCCCCTTTTTTTTCTAGTAATAAATATAGCCTATGACACTCACAAATAACGTGGTTTTCTATTGGTAAAAGAATTTTCAAACTAAGTTCAGTAGATCCAGAGATTACCCCCTACTACGAAAGTTTGCGACTTTACCTCTCTATAATATTAGTATAGATGTACTCGTATAACCGGGAATTATGTTATATTTAAATCGCATTAAATGAAAGTATGTACTCTTGTTTTCATAAAATGTTAAATGAAATGATAAATGTAATTTTAAATGTAATAATAATAATGTTTGATGAAATGTTAAAAAAGTTTTTAAATGAAATGAAATATAAAATTAAATAAACTAATGTTTTATAAAATGTTAAAAACTTATTTATTTAATGAAATCATAAATGCAGTAAGTTTAATGTACTTACTAATAATGTATGATGAAAAAAAAAACGATTATATTATTTTCTTAAAAGAGGTGAAATGTTAAACGTGATGTTTATTGTAAATGTTAAAGGTATTCTTGTCTTGTTTAGTTGTAAGTTTTTGTTTGAATTCTGTTTTATTTTTGTACACTACTTTCATCATCATCATCAGCCTATTAATGTTCCCACTGCTGGGACACAGGCCTCCTCTCAATGAGAGGGATCTACCACGCGGGCCCAGTGCGGATTGGTAGATGTCACATGTCTTCGAATTTTTTGGTTCTAGGACATGCCGGTTTCCTCATGATGTTTTCCTTCACTGTTTTGAGAGCAGTGGTGATGAAATAAATTACACAAAGTAATGCGCCTGTCTGGGTTCGAACCCACGACTTACTGTTTGTAAGTCGGGGCCGCCACCACTCGGCCACCGCTGCTCTCACACTACACTACTTTTACCATTACAAAATTTGTCATTGAACAGCGGGATCTCCTAGCAAAGGTATATCTTTTACTTAAAAGGAGGTCCCAATGTGAGATTTACTGTAAAAGTTGTACAAGTTTCTGCAATAAACCTTTTGTTCTGTGTGTGTTCATGTGTTGTGAGCAAATAAACTGTGCCCCTCGAGCATTTGACTTTTCACTGTCTGAGGAAGACAACCAGCCCCTAGCTATCTCCGAGCAGCACATCAAGCTCCATACAGTAAGGTTTAATGGCATGTTGTAAGAAATGTAATTGTTAAAGCAAATAAAGGCTAAATATATAATTTAAAAATAACCGGGAATGCCCGTCACAGTACCATGAACCGGAAAAGAGTAACCATGGAGTCTCTTGCCGGTTCTTCTGCATGGAAACGACCAACCCGAACCGTGTACCTTTTCGACGTTTTATAAGTGGGCACTTATAAAACGTTGATGTAGGCCTATGTACAAATAATAGGGCACGCCACAATAGTGGCGGTAAGTCCCCTCTTTGAGGATTGGCTTGAGAGACGCCACGGCGTCCTCACCTTCCGCCTGACGCAGGTCCTCACCGGACACGTTGTTTTCGGGAGGTTCCTGCACCGAATCGGGCGGGAGGAAACGCCCGGGTGTTTCCACTGCGAGGATCGACCGGAGGACACGGTGGAGCATACGGTGGAGGTGTGCCCCGCGTGGGCGGAGCACCGCCGTGTCCTCGAAGCGGCGATTGGCGGCGGCGACCTCTCGCGTCCGGCCCTGGTGCAAGCCATGGTCCGGAGCGAGACGGAATGGGATGCCGTCACCTCCTTCTGCGAAGCAGTAATGCTAGAGAAGGAGGTGGCGGAACGTGAGAGGGAGAGAACCTCACAGCGTCCCGGCCGCCGCGGGAGACGCCCCGGGCGTCACGGCCACCGTAGGAGCGGGCCTGTAGACGGTGGGCTATGGGCTAGCTCGCCGTCCGTCCGTCTCATGACGACAGGCCGTGTCGACGGCGCGTTCGTGTTCCACGTGCGCCTCAAAGAGAGTCAGCAAAAAGGAAGGGGTCCGAAAGGACCGATGCCTGCCGGGGTTGCGGGACTATTCGAAAGAGATACCGTGGCCCCGGAACACAAAGGGCGATGAAGGAACATGGATGGGTTTTAGTCAGTAAAAGTCTGACACTCCCTCCTGCTCCGCCCAGAGCGGGAGAAGTCATTTGATGATTTCCCATCCGAAAAAAAAAAAAGGGCTATGTGAAATAAAATATTTTTATTTTGATTTTGAGTACCTCTAACCCTCGACACAGCGGGAGGGGTCGTAGCCTCAAGTCCTCCTGCCTGCGGCACGCCTCCAGCTTCATGTGGCACAGAGTGGGGTACAGCCTCAGGTCGGACGCACACACCGGCGCTGACGATGTCGCTGCAGCTGCTGCGGCGGCGCAGTCGAATAGGCACGCACATCTGGGAAAGATACGTTTTATTAATTCATGGATGTAAGGGTGCGTACACTATTTAATAAAAAGTGGTTATTAATTAACATAATGCAATATATAGGTTTAAAAAAAAATATTAAATACATAATCTGGATGCACCCTAACAATTGTTGAAACGACTTGAAGCTTAGAGTATGAAACAGTGTGTCCTCGTTATCGCCTATAGGTTTTTGCTGGGAAATAATTACTTTTTTTTGGGGTGAAAAATCATGTTTTTGGTAGGACTTAATGTAACGCACTTAAAACATTGTGCTGAGAGTGCCATTTAACGAGATACTCGGTTGTCTCTTTAATTAGAAAGATACGAACGCATCCATCTACATCTCACCACTTATGTTTAAATAGGAATCGAGCCTATTGCTATGCCACGGGGCACAATTCTAGGCATCAAACACCGAGTAAAATTCTTAATAGCAATACCCAATAACACGTTTCCCGAATCGGGAAAAATCACCTCCATCATCTTATCATTACCTGGGCTGTCCATTGGAGTCAACAGCGCACGTGGCCTCGTACGCGCACTGCACGCGCGCGCACACGGCCGTGCCTGACACCGCCTCGCTCGAGTTCTCGTTCTCGTCGCCCGCGCGGATCTCGTTAGTCAGGTCTGTGTACTTTGATGATCTGTTCCCATCTATAAACGAAAGGTTTATTATAATTTGAGTGTGATACATTGAGATGCAAAACCGCAAATATGGAGGGAAGAAGATAATCAGCTAATACATACAATGTAGTTTCAGCAGTAATCTCCTTATTCCTAAGGTCTTTATTAGAAGGACATAATATACAGAAACAGAATCAAAGGTTTTAGCTAAATTAAGCAAGACTTTCTAGGGTTTGGGTCCCTTTGCTTAGCTATGCTGTAGGATTAGGATTTAAAACGAAATTGCGCAGTATTCTGCTTGGGTAGGTTGGCAACTAGTTTCTGTGTGTTTAGGGGAAATAATGATATTCGCCTATTATTATAAACAAAGTCCTTGTTTCCAGATTTAAACTTATGGATGTTAAAGGCTTCGGAAAAACGGATCGCTAAACGGAAGGACATTTACACCTTTCATTTTGCAGAAGCCTGCTCTGGACCCTATGTAATGATTTTTGTCTAGATTATTCAATGGGTCCCGTCTGTTGCAGTCAATATGTCCTCTCTGTTATTTTTAGTTACTTTTTACGCAGCCGGGTTTTTTTTTTTATTTTTATTTTACGTACGTTAAAATCCTCATGAGCCCTTTAATTTGATACCAATATTGCAGTTTCCATTTTTTTTTTAGCTTTTTTTTCGCTTTCCTATGTTACCCGGGGTAACACAAGGATTCTAACGATACCACGTACATGGCGTTTAGAAGTTATGATGGAATAAAGAAATATAAAATACATGAACCCTGAAAACATAACACTCCTTTTTTGGGCAGTCAAAATCAAAATCAAAATCAAAGCATTTATTTCAAGTAAGCCAGTTACAGGCACTTTTGAATTGTCGAAACAAAGATGAAAATTAAATGTAGCTACAGTTCCAGTCACAAGACATAAAAACTGTGAAAGTACTGTAGTTGCCCATTCCCTAGCGTAGATCTCTATGGAGAAGAACGGGCAAGAAACTCCATGGACACTCTTTTAAATCAGAATATTGTTACATAATCTTGGTTACATCATTCATGTTGAGATGGTATATTATGTGAGAACAATGTAGCAAGATGTGCACGTTAAAAGTGTCCACAGCAAAAACACACAAACAACAAAAATACAATTCAAAATAATTCATTCAAATAAGCCATGGCAACTAAGAGATGACCAGTCACAACCGACAGCGCCCGTTCACGGACATGACGCATGGATCAGCACCATTCAACTCAACCATTTTGAAGGGAACTAAATGATCCGACACATGCGCCACCATCAGCGAGACATTTGAGTGAGCATGACATACTCTAAACCGCCAGGGCACATTCAAGTCAAGAAAAGACGTAGGTTTCCAGTGAATGATAGCTTTCTAGTACATAGTACTCACACAATATGGGCTATGCATTTATATAATACTAAAGAGGTTGAATCTATACAATGCAAAGATAGTTGTACAATCTTCAGCAGCTCCAACAATACATTTTAATGCTATCAATTTATGCGCCCCTGTCCTTGTGGAGCAGGACCAGCATTGAGCCAAGCATTTTTATCAGCGATATAATCGCTCAACTTGTAATATGCTTGCTTACATAGTGTGCGTTTAATGCATGTTTTAAATTTCGTCTCATTCAGTTCAAGAATACTTTGTGGAATTTTATTATAGCATCTCAAACAGTACCCCATGAAAGATGAGTCTACTTTAGCGAGTCGGAAACCTGGCTGAACTAGTTGGTCCCTATTTCTAGTACTGTAATTATGTCTGTCACCCCTTTTACCAAAAAGGTGCAGATTTTTTCTGACGTACATTATGTTTTCGTAGATGTATTGACAATGTACCGTCATGATGCCAATATCCTTAAACAGTTCCCTTAGAGAATCGCGCTTACGAAGATTATATATGGCCCTGATGGCTCTTTTCTGCAGAATAAGTATAGACTCAATATCTGCAGCCCGTCCCCACAGTAAAATGCCATAAGACATTATACTATGAAAGTAACTAAAATAAACCAGTCTAGCGGTATCTACATCAGTATACTGACGGATTTTTCTAATGGCATAGGCTGCTGAACTTAGCCGCCCCGCAAGAGAAGTCAAATGAGAACCCCATTGTAGCCTTGAATCAAGCGTAATCCCCAGGAAAACCGTTTTATCTACGAATTCAAGTTTCTCTTTATTCAATATTATATCACAATCATTACTTTTAACATTCGGTAAAGCAAATCTTATGCATTTGGTTTTTTTTTTCATTTAATACCAAATTGTTTGCTGTGAACCAATTTTGGACCTGAAGTAGGGCATTATTCACGTCATCTAGATTTTGGGCCCGCCTATTTATCTTAAAAATTAGGGAAGTGTCATCAGCAAATAACACCATATTTTGCGGTTGGTTTTTCAGTAAATAGGGAAGATCATTTATATATACTAGAAAGAGAAAAGGACCCAATATTGAGCCTTGTGGAACCCCCATTTTTACTTTTAAACCCTGTGAATTAACACCATTTATTTGAACATGTTGTTGTCTATCATTCAAATAAGATTTTACCAAACTAAGTGCAAGTTTACCCAGTCCGTAATGCTCAAGTTTCAATAGTAATGTGTCGTGATTTACGCAATCAAACGCTTTGGAGAGGTCACAAAAAATTCCTATGGCGTCTTGAGACTCTTCCCACGCAGTAAATATGTGCTTTAATAAGGTTACACCGGCGTCAGTTGTACAACGTCCCTTGGTGAAGCCATACTGTTGATCATGTAAGATTCTGTTGGTGTTAAAATGATAGAGCATTTGATTAAGCATTACTTTTTCGAAAACCTTGCTAAAAACTGGTAACACGGATACAGGTCTATAATTATTAGTATCTTTACTGTCTCCGGATTTGAAAAGAGGTATGACTTTACTGTATTTCATTAAATCAGGGAAAACTCCTTGGTCTACACATAAATTAAAAATTAAAGCTAAGTAAGGGGCTATAGTCTCAAGTATGGATGTACAAACTTTGACAGACATTCCCCATAGATCTTCGGTTAGTTTGATTTTTATTTGCCGGAAAGTTTTAATAACTATCATAGGGTTAATGTGTTTAAATTTAAATTCAGCCAGGCAGCCAGACACATTCGCCTTTAATAAGCCTATTGAGAGTTCAGGTGAGGAAATAAGAGCCTCCGTTGTTTTTAGTGGTATATCGGTAAAGAAATTTACAAATTCTTGAGCTACTTCCTGATTTGAGCTTTTAGGACCACACGCTGTATCTAATGTGTAGCTAGTGTTACGTATTTTCTTCCTGTTAGTCTCGTTATTTATAACTTTCCAAACTGTCTTTATTTTATTTTCTGCTGTTTTGATCTTGTTGCTAATGTGCAGTGCTTTAGCAACCTTGCACGTATTTCTAAAAATTTTTGAATACTTAGCAACATACTTGTTAAAAGTTTCAGTGTTTATAAAAGGCTTAAGGCTATAAAGCTCAAATAGTCTTTCCCTACTTTTTCTGATACCTCTAGTTGCCCAATCACTAAATATGAATTTAGGGCAAATACTTTTTGTCTTCTTTTCAAAAGTTTTGTTGAATTCCGTGTGAACTATTGAAAAGAAACGATCATACAATTGATCTATATTAATATCATCAAGGCTCATAACACTTAACTTGTTCTGTAGCGAAATATTATACCTATTTAATCTGCTAGAAGTTATAGGTCTAAATTTAATTTGAACTTTTTGCAATGGGGGTGTATTACACCTAAAGGTTACAGTTTGTCCGCTATGGTCAGAAGGCAGACAATTTACTATTGCTTTATCTAAGTAATCACAATCGCAGAAAATATTATCTATACAAGTAGCAGAAGATGGAGTGACTCTAGTAGGTTCTTTTAAAGTGTTGGTCAAGTCAAATGACTTAAAAAGATTTAATAAGCGACTGCTATTTGAGCATTCTTCTAAAATATTGATATTAAAATCACCACAAATAATTATAGATTTATTACTGGCTGCAAGTTTTGCCATCACATCTTCCATTATTGATTCAAATAAGGAAAAGTTTTGATAGTTTGGGGGTCTGTACACACACACAATTACATGCTTATCTAGCTCAACACAGGACAGTTCAACGCAATGTTCAACCGAGAGACCTACTATGTCATTACGTTGCTTATATTTAAAACAATTTTTTATTAATATTAGGGAACCTCCACGAAGCATAGTTTTACGGTTAAAGCAGCTACCCACCATATAGTTCTCATAATTGATAAGCATTTGGTAATCCTTTAGCCAATGTTCAGTAAAACAAATAATGTCAAACTTACTATTTTCTAAAAACAATTCAATTTCTAATAATTTGGAAGAAATGCCTTGGATATTTTGGTGGAATAATTTTAAAGTGTTCTGCTGAGGCCCTTTTTTGTAGCCAGTCGTGTAATGATTCGATTCACAAAAAGAAAATCCTTATGCTGGAATCGAACTCGAAGTCGCGAGATTTGTAACCCAGCGCTCTGTGCCCCGAGACCAGCCTACTTGTTCTAAGCCGTGTCGAATATGTAGATCTTATGTTGCTTCAAACACGCGATTTTCATTTGTTTTGCCACGGCATGCCTCCAGGTCGAAAACTTTTTTCTTTTGTACCTGCCGTTGACTGTACTAAGAGAAAAAGCACTAAAATAGTAGATTGTATGACAAGGGAGCAAAATAGTATTTTTACGGCGAGGGCGCTATTTTGAATCCTGAGCGTAGCGAGGGATTCAAAGTACATCGCCTGAGGGAAAAATATGTTTGCTCTCGAGTCATATACTCTACTTTTCATCTCGTTCTAAGAGAAAATAAATAAGAGACACTTTTATGTAATTAAGGAATACGTTTAATTAAAAAAACGACATGAATGTAAAAAAAGGTCAATTACAAATTTATATTTATATCTAATACACTGGCGAAATTTAGAAAATGTATTGTCACTGTGTGTGTGTTTTATTTGGGATTGATATAGTTGTGGACTTATTTATACAGGTGTCATTTTTATCACTTTCCAAATAAAAATGGGTATAATAGGTGAACGGAGTAGAAGCAAATGGCATACTTTGTTTTTTTTTTTCTCTTTGTTCTAATATGAAAAGTTTACTTAAAATTTGTAGCGTTTTTTGATGATGGATCAATTCTTTTCTAAGCTGTGGAAAAAAGAAAAACAAAACTAGGTATGCCATAAGCTTCTACTCCGTTCACCTAATATACCATACCATTTTTTTGGAAAGTGATAAAAAAGTCATCCGGTATTTTGAGTGTTTGTAATCTCAGCATATGTAGAAGGGCGTGGCGACAATGATGTGGGCGAGCTCAAAATTTAATATTTTCTACAATGTGCTGACCCCCGCACCGTACAGCAAACACTTACAGCCAGTAATTTATACAATTTTCGTTCGATTTCAATGAACGATTCATGTTCCAAATTCAAATCTCATTCCTGCCCGCTAAAAAGTCTAGTGGAGAAAAGAGCTACTTTGCTCCCGCTTAAAGGGGAACAAAACGACACTTTTCGAATAAAGGGATGAAAACAAATGAATCTAATCGGGGGCGTCGGCCACGGGTGCCTCGACCACTGCGGGCCTAGGCCACGGACCCTGCGTCGCGACGCTCGCCACGCGATTTTCATTGTTTTTTTGGTTTACCCGCGCATATAAATCTTTCACATCAAAGAGTAAAATAGGTTCTCCCCGCGAGATAGTCAGCAACGTCAAGGCACTGCTGGCTTTTCTCGGGGAGTTGGGGTGGATCGAATGAATTACCCACCCGTACGCAAAATATGCGCTTTGACGTGGAGTTGCGGACACCAGCCCGTTATACAATAAAATAGTAGATGTAATGAATCATCAGTCACCTGCCGTGCCATTTTCATCCTGTTCAGTACACTCGCCATAATACGCCACTCTGGGCGGCGGATCTCCTCGTGCCTTGGCCTCGCAGGCGCTCCGGCGCAGGGCGCAGTGGTGCGGGTAGGTGTGCCGGGTGTCGGCGCAGACGGGCTCGCGCGCCGCCTCTGCGCAGGCCGCCTGGCAGCCGCACGCACCGCGCGCGCACCACGTGCCCACGGGACAAGCGATCTCCGCACACGACTCTGGACACAATAAAAACATCTCGGTCCTTGTATCCCTCGCTCCGCTCAGGATTCTAAACTAGAATTCACTGCTCTCGGGATCCAACTTAAGGCCTACGTAGAGTGGGACGGCATGACAAGGGATTTAAATTTTTGCCAATCGACATTCGAACGTATTGATATGGAAATACGACCGTGGCGCGTCTTTCAATGCAAATCCCTTTCGATGCCTCGGCATCATTTTAAAGCATAGCAATTTATGTCCTATTTCTATTCTTTAGCAAGACGTTTGAATGTCCATTGGTAAAAAGTTAAATGCCTTGCCGTGACGTCCCGGTCTGCGTGGGCCTTTATGTTTTAGTGCTCGACCGACCGTCGGAGCGTACCTACTATCGTTCCTGACGATACGCATAACCGATTGTCAGTTTGTAACGTTCAGTGCTCTCCTGACCAACCAAACTGGCCGGACTGGTCACAATAATTAATTTTTTTGATTAATTAAAATAAAACGTACATAGGTAGGTACTTGCATTGAGAACTTTTAAGGTCCTCAATGATCTAGTCAAGACAATGTCTGACTTTAAAAGAGACTGTGACCTCAGCTGAGTTTGTATTGTGTTTTAGCTTTCTTTTTAGAGTAGTCAGATAGGAAACACCGATCTCAACTGATTTCTAAAAAAAAATACAAATAATAATATTTTGTACCTATTGCAAAAACATTAGTAGATTATAAAGTGAAAAACTAAGAACTAAGGCCGATTTTAGAGCTTGACCGACCGTCGGTGCGTACGTCGGTCGTGCTTGTCATTTTTATGAAAATTCACAAGCCGTGACAGTGGTCGACCGACCGTTCGCATGCGTATGTTGCTACGCACTGCGTACGAGGACCGTCGGTCAAGCTCGTCCGCATGCGTGCCGTCGGTCGACCGAGTACGCACCGACGGTCGGTCAAGTACTAAAACCGGCCTCAGGCCTAACACTCGAAAAGAGCACAGAAAAGCAAAATAACATGTATCTTTGAGTGGTTGATCAAGAGATTTAAATGAAGGACAGTTTTTTTTCTGCGAACTCAGATTTACGTACGTCAGATTATCGACCAAAAACTTGTGATGTTGACGGTTAGTAGGAGGGTAGATATGATTATTGACTTACCGCACGATCCCATATGTTTGATATGAAGCCGCCTCTTCTCCCTGCAAGCCGTGTCACGCAGTGCGCAAACACTGCTGTAAGTTTTATTGTCCGTACCACAAACTTCTTCCGTTTCCTGCAACGTGAAAACGTAATAATTAAGTGACAGAACATTGAATATGACAAATATTTCAGTCGATATCAATCTTAAGAATCCTGTAAACGCCGATATTTTGCTTACCTAGTGATCGCTAGTACTACTGGTGAGCATGAGGTCCTGGGTTCGATTCCCAGGTCGGGTATAGTGTCATTGGGTTTTCCAATGAGGAATGACTCAGTAGCAACCACGGAGTCGAACATAACTGGCGAAATATGAGCATACTATTAAGTACACCTCTGCCTAAGTCATCAGATTACAGGCGTGATGGTATTTTATGCGACGAACATCCTATCAATAATAAATCTGGTTAATAGGGAATATGCATACATTTTCTTTTTTTTATTTCGATACGGAATGTTAAAGTACTATAAAAATAATGACAAAAACCGCCGGACAAGACATAAACCGCCGAACAAGACATAAATCGGCCAAACAACACAAACGTTATAACCATTTAAACTTTCGTTTCTATCTCTTTTTAGATAAACGGAATTCAGTATGGATTTTGTACATCGATGCAGCGAATGACGTCATTCGCTGTATCGGATCTCTCTCTCTAATCAGCAGTTTGAAATGCTTATAACTTAGTATTTTTAAAGATATTAAAAAAATAATTTCATTTTGCTATTTCTAATGTTATTACGGTTTATTTAGAGTGATAAAAAAAATCATACATATACCCTATTGTAGTAACAAAATACTCACAGTGCCTTCTTCACAGTGCTTGGGGCACACGCAGCTGGCTTCGGAAACGCCGTCGCTCTCGCAAACGGCGTAGAATTCACACTTCTTGTTTTCACATCCGTCTGTAATATTATTATACAACAATGAGATAGGAACGAGTAGGGGACTTGCCTTTTACACTTATTTTCTGCAGTTACAGTTTGCTATAAAATATTGGTAAATTGCCATCCGACACATTATGGCTTCATCATCAAACTGTGGCTTCTCAAACATCCCCTCCTCCAGCCTCCAGAAAAGCACCCAGCGGGCCACTGCCATGGCCCATCTGGAAAACTCTAAACAGACTACGAAGCCAGGTGGGCCGTCACAGTTATAACTTGGTCCGTTGGGGGCGGTCCTAAGAGATAAAATCCTGTTCTGCGCCTTTGTGCAACTCCACCTGCACCTTATGGTATCTGTCAGCGGCCACTAACTATTGAGGTGGCAGAGTTCTGGAATCACCGACACGCTGAAGACAAAATGCAACTTACTGCAGGGTCCGTCGTAGAGCACCTGCACGTCGCGCCGGTGCCGGCACGCCTCTAGCTGCAGCTTGCAGCGGTTGCCGTACGAGATGCCGTCCGAGCCGCACACGGGCGCGAACTCGTTGGAGCAGCGCGGGCAGCGGCACACGCCGCGCCCGCCCGTTGCCACGCACTCGCCGCCGTGAGGACACACGCGGTCCGCGCATACGCCGTTGGAACCTGGATTAAAAAAAAATAAAGCTCGTTAAATACCTCATCGTTTTAATTTTATGCTTCCTATAATTGCGCGACTACTGAACATGAGGACCTGAGTCCGATTCACAGGTCGGGCAAAATGCCATTAAGTTTTTCCGTCACGAATAGGCTAGTTTCCACCATCAATAAATTGCAAATCTATTTAGTCCGTCAGTTAGAGTATTAGAAAATAATGGACACGTATTTTTTGTTTTTTTTTAATCAATGATTATTGACAAAGATAAAACGCATCAAAACTCGAGAGTGGGGCCTCGTGACGTTACAACGCATTAAAAATTATAGCACGGCGTGACGTATTGAGAATTTTAAAAGCGTCGTATCCTCGGTCATTATGGTTTACGTAACAAAAGAAAAAATACGTGTCAAAAATTTTTTGATAATCTAACTGACGGACTAATTAGATTTTTTCAGGACACAGGCCTATTCCGCAATAGAAGCCACGGAGTCTGGGTTTGTGCCTGGTTGATGGTAATAGACTAGATCGTTTACATGGGAGGTCAACACATAACCAGCGAAATGTGGGTTTAGGTACTGTTAGGTATGCCGGGTGCCTAACCCTTCGGGGCTTACGGGCCTGGTTTTATATAGGTATGTTTATATGTATATGTACCTATTCATCAACTTAATTAAATTCCAAACATTTGATCTGGTTGCCCTCGTTTTGGGGCAGATCAAATGGCAAGCAAACGCCAGATAAATGCAGGGGCTCTAAGTCCGTCAACGAAGATACGAGACCCGTCCGAAAACAGCTTATACTTTGAAATGAACCCTACTCCCTAATATTTTTGAAATTCATGAGTTTTGAAAACGCATTGGGAGTAAGGACAGATGACTAATCGTGTTGTCAATTCATTTTTAGTTCGGTCTCCTAACGAAACTTATGTCCATAAAAGATACGGAGTAAAAAACGACCGTAACTTCGGCTGAAACTACGGATTTCGTGCTTAGAGAGTAGACCTCCAGGTATACGATGGTGCATGTAACAAAGTCAACGTTCACTTACCACAAGCTCCTGCGTGCAGTACCCTGAGCTCCCTGCCCAGCAGGCAGGCAGCCCGCCTCAGTTCGCACTCGCTGTCGTGTGTGCGCGAGTCTGAGCCGCAGACGGGCCGCAGCACCGGCTCGCACGGCGGAGGGCAGGCGCACACGGCGCCTCCGCCCTCCACGCGGCACTCCGCGCCGTGCCGGCACTCGACCTCCGCGCACGGGTTCACACCTGAACGAAGTGATGAATCAAGGATTCGATCAATTCAATTTTCCTTAAGGAAGTAGGTAAGGTTCTACATTTGTTTAGCAAGGAAGCGGCAGTGATACAATTTAGTTATTGAGGGTGACGAAATGTTTCTGTGATAATTTTCTTGGTTCATTTGGCTCGTGGCTAAACAATAACAGCCACACGGATCGATCTCCAAGGTTCAGCAACGCTTGCCGACGTCAGTCCGTCGTAAAAACCGGTTAAAGCGGTTTTTGAAGACAGTTTAGAAACCCGGTTTAAATTTTGCGAAAACCGACATTTCGATTTTTTTCTGTCTTTAATAATAATTGATTAAACGATATGACATTTTTAAAATGTACGCACATTTGCACATTTACAGTTACAAATGCAAGCCGCCGATGGTGTTGTCATTGACATAAAGTACACTGATTACTGAACTTCAGTCACTCTCACAGACCTCAGTCAAGTGCAAAGTCAAGTGTCAGTGTGTTCTGTTCAGCGGTTTTTAAAAGGATTCTTTGTAATAAGAATATTTAGTTTTGAAAAGAAACGAACTAATATCTGACAAACAATGTTTTAAGCCTATAAGCACATAGCAAAACACTAGCACTTTACCAAAACGACTGTATCCCTAAAAGAAAGAAAGAAAGAAAAAGCATTACTCCCCCAAGTGTCGCCACATTAACCAAAACTGAATGAATTGCGAAAATATTTTATTAAAAAAAATCTAAATAAATGAAAATACCGGAAAACCGGTTTAGTATGAAATAAGAATCATAAAACCGGTTTTCTAAAATAATTGCGGTTTTGTGACCGCTAATTGCAAATGACGTCCCTGATTCGAGATATAAGAATTTATAGGTCCTCTCCATTCACAGACAAACCAAACAAACCAAAAATATTAAGCTTCAGGTTCTCCTCGAACCAAACTTACCAGAACTACACTGCCCTTTAAAAATAATCTTCAACTGTTTCCTCGCTCGGCAGGATTCTCGATGCATCTGGCACTCGTTGGAGTAAGTCTTGCCGTCGGAGGCGCACACAGGGGAGAACTCGAGAGGACACGGCTCGGCACAACGACAGGAGGGCGAACGACGATCGTCCAACTGGCACACTTCGGGGTCGGGGCAAGTGACTCCGGAGCAAGGATCTGTAATGAAAATATTGAACGTGTTTGTTACTTTTTTTGCTGATTGTCTGGGAGGTATACAACCAAGGTTGATTTATTGCCTACCTTTACCTACCGAATCCTACTTCCTACTGTAATATTAAAATAAAAAAAAGTAAATGCGAAAGTTTGCGAGTATGGATGTTTGATACTCTTTCACGCAAAAACTACTGAACGGATTTAGATGAAATTTTTCACACAGATACCTAGTTTATAACCTGGATTAAAACATAGGATACTTTTTATCCCGGTAGTAAGATCCCATATATGGGACGATTATCAAACATCACGCGGGCGAAGCCGCTGGAAGAAGCGAAGTAGCCTCGTTGTTCAAGTGGTCGCAACAGTCGCAAGCAACCTGGCTGTTTGGGGTCCTAGGTTTCGATTTCCAGGTCGGGCAAAGTGTTTTTCTATCAGAAATTTCTTAGTAGGTAATAGGACCTTAACTGCCGCTGTCTTCATTTCAGGCTCTTACTGTCGTGTAACGGCTCGTACACATAAACACGATGCGACGTCGTATCGTGGGAATTATATCAAAACAAGGTGCGATAAATCTGCAGTGTTCACAGAAAATAGGTCGTATTTCCCTGTTGTAAAAAAGATAAGTAGTAGGTTGACTTCAAACGTAGATTCCCACGATACGGCGTCGCATCATGATTATGTGTACGAGCCGTTAAACAAGGCAAAACATGGGTGTATGATCCCTTATTGCTAGACCAGACATTACTTTTAGATGATAGGTGAATGGAATTAAATAAAGTAAAGTACTTTTATCTACACCCATGCTATAAATCCTCTATAAAAGTATCTAAAACAGTTAGCTTATTGCCAACATTAAAACAGCCAGTGTCATAGTAACCATTATATCATCGAAACGAGTGTTATAATGTTGTACTAAATTTCATTATGCAACTCGTTTTAAAAAGAGAACAATTGTCTACCACGTGCGATTCACTACCACATCATCATTCATCATCATTTCAGCCGAAAGACGTCCACTGCTGGACATAGGCCTCCCCTAAGTGTCGCCACATTGACCGGTCCCGTGCGACTCGCATCCAGCGGATTCCCGCAACCTTCACCGGGTCATCGGTCCACCTAGTGGGAGGCCTTCCAACGTATGCAACTGAACAAAATGAGGTATTAAAACACTCGTGATACTATTATATAACAGTTGCATGAATAACTATAACACAACTGTATTGTCCCAAAGGTACTTAGAGTAAAATGAGCCTAATGGATGGTGTGGAAATTAAGTGAGTGACGCGGCCCTTGTTGGCTGTAACGAGAACGCCTGGCTGACTTGATAGCTCAACGCGAACTGAAATAATTATTATAAGTTGAAATGAATGTGGCGTAACCTGCTGAATTGCAGAATGTGCGGTTGCACCGTACAATGGATGTACTTCACACCTCTGCCTACCCCTTCCGGAAAGAAAACGAGTTGTTGATATTGTGTGCGTATTTTTAATTTACTATAATCCAAAACAAGTCACCAGCAGAAAACACTTACCACATTTACCGTAATACTTGAATGTTATGTTAATATTGGATTCGCAGGCAGCTCTGCGCATCTCACAGTCGCCGGGATAGTCGCGGGCGTCGCTTGCGCAGAGAGGGCGGGACCCCTCGTGGTCGCCGTAGCTGGGGCAGGACGTGGGGCACTCGCAGCCGTACGCGCGGCCATCGGAGGTGGGCCGGCACAGCGCCCCCGGCCCGCACGTCACACCACGACACGGATCCGGTACGTCTGGTGATGAGGACAAGAAAAATTTAACAACACTAATTTCCAAAATCAGATCATGCCGAGAGACCAAGAGTTGTCCAGGGCGAACATCGTGCATTGTGAATATTATAAAGTCATACTTATTAGGTAAACAATGCTTTTAAAAATGCTTGTAATTTCAATCCACGGGACACCGTGGATTGAAATTACAAGCATTTTTATTTTCAATAAATGTTCGGTCTCTTCACATCGATTCTCTCGACATCTATGTCGAGAACCATTGTAACGCGAGGCGCCTGCCACACGACCTCGTCGCCAGCGGACAATGACGACGCCAACTCACCGGACTGACGCATCCTAAGTAAGTCGCACCCATCTACACGCGATCTACTCAAACTCTACGACTCTACAAACACCACATAGATACCTACACTCCGTACATTCACACGCAATTCACATGACGCGATGAATGTGAGGCGCGGGCTCGCAAATCTATCGCCATCATAAGCGGTGTAACACAAGTACAGTACCGCTCATACACACACACTACGGCCCCTTAGTCTGGAGCGCATTCGGCTTGACCTGTTAGCGTCTTCGGACCCCGGCCAACCTCCTCGATAGCAAACGCTAGAGTCACGTCTCTGTCGCTGGTCGTCACCCGCTGGGCCTCCTCCGGGCAACCGGAGGTCTCAGCTGGCGGTGACAGACCGCCGAAGTGGCGTGAAGCAAGCGGCGCTATGACATAGCGCCGTAGCGCTCCTAGGTACCGATCACTAATAATACATAGGCAAGCTCTGATGAGGTGCCCACTACTCGACACCGCGAGCCCAGGGACATAGTCCGAAACCCGCCAGCAGCGCCCCCTGGCGGGAGGTGCAGCGACAACCAGAGACGCGACTTAGTCAAATACCCCTACAAGACCCCTTTTTTTCTGATGGGAAATCATCAAATGACTCCTCCCGCTCTGGCCGGAGCAGAAGGGAGTGTCAGACTTTGATGACCTGATATCCATGTTCCTTCTTAGCCCTTTGTGTACCGCGGTATCTCTTTCAAACAGTCCCGCAGCGCGACAAGACCCCTGAAACCTCTATTTCACCACATATTTTAAGGTTTTAAATCTTAGTTTCAAACCTAATGCCAAGGATGGGTTCCCTTTTGCGCAAACGTCATGCCAGGGACCTGGAGGGTCCACTTGCAATAGGTATGTATGGTGCGATGGCACATGAGCTCTATGAAACGGGGGTGGACTCGAATGTGTAACGTTATATAAACTTATAAAACTCAGAGGCACTAATAATTCAATACATTTTCTAATAGAAATTACAAATATTTAAGTATTTTGTTTTTGTTTGTTTCAACACTAGGATAAGTAATTATCAGTTAAGTACTTACCACAATGTGAAGATGTCACATGAGTATGTGCAACGAGTACCTATTTTGAATTCTAAATACCTCCAGTTCGGAGGGCTAGATAGACAATAAGTGTGCTTACCACTAGGGAAGAGGTAACAGCAGTCAGCAGCCGCCACCAGCACCAGTAGCGCTGGCAGCGTCGCGCTCACCATGGTCCGACTGAATCGCCACACTTTGCCCTTCTTGCTTCCACCATCACACATCATATATTCGCATTGCACTTTTTTCTACGAAAACAATTAGATTAATAACTTAAACCTTTCGGCAACACGTTGTGCAATATATATGTATTTCATGTAGGTACTCATGATTTATTCTTAATTCAATAGCATTGCGATCAATAACAACACTAAGTTTTGCTTATATTTACAAGTAAACTTAAGTATTTCGGTATACTTATAACGAGCAGCACAGTATTCAGGTATAACTCACCCAGTTTTCGCTTCTTGGTTTAGAACTACAAAAGGTGTATGAAAGTTCCACGTTTATTTATCTACAAGTAAAAATAAAAGCTATTTTGTTTGAGTGCACAAAGTGGCATCGTTGGCGCGTTGCCCTCTCAATCGACGGAGGGCTACTGAAGCTGAACTGAAGCACTTTTCTCTGAATGAACTCCTTTCAGTCATGCGCACTGCGACGCGTTCAAACGATATGACCATCGGGAAACAGACTTAACTGGACGTGCTATAGATAGACATCTACCTAGTCAATACCTTTAACCTTTAAAATTCAGAATAGGTATATGACGACAAATTAAATTAGCTAGCGAAACTATATACAGGATGTAAACAACCTCATCACGAAGCCGTCAACCAAGCATTCTCTACATGAAACTAAGTAACTTAATTACGTAAAAATATTGCTGGGAAACGACTTTTTTTTTGGGGTGTAAAATTAAGTTTTGTGGTAGAACTCAATGCACTCAAAACATTGTGCTGATGGATGGATTGAACGTGGGTCGTGAAGGTGTTTATAGTAAACATCTTTCATTAAAAACTTGTATCTATTAAAAAAAAAAACTTGTGAAAAAGTTGGAACTTTGACCCCCAATATCTCCGTAACTACAAGGTTCCCAGGTATGGTGTAAAACCAAAAAATGATCGCAATGACGGGGAGAACAAGTGCCTTTCGGCACCCTTTAGGAACATGATGGGTGTTCGATATCTTAACAGGATTAAATAAAACTGAAATTGATTTTATGATGTTATGCTTGGTAAGACGGAATCAGTCGTTACTTTGCGGAAATCCATGACATGCCCCGTGGAGGGGCGAAACGTGTCAAGTATAGGTTTAGGTTCATTTTTGGCATGCTAATTTTCGCTTTTCCTGAATGTGCTATTGTGCATGTCTGCTGGAGGGAGGAAGGCCTATCTTATATCCTGCACCCAAGCCTGCATATTTCTTCTCACTTACGTCTGTAAAGTTTGAAAGAAAACTGATTTAAAACCTGACGTTTCCAGGAAGGTGCATGCTGTTGACCCAAGTGATATTACCTAATTCTAATAATGTGATTACTTAGCACTAAAACGGGCATGAACCGTGCACGGTCTACGGAAAGTAAGTTAAGGTACTTGCCAAATACCTGCATCACAAGCCGCTACTATCGTAAGTAGCTTACCTACTACACTTTTTGGCTTCATAGGTCTCGGCCGCACATTTGTACACAACATGGTTTCGGCACAAAGTAATAACTAATAAGTTGCTGTTCTGTTGGATAACGAAGAAAAGTTTTTCAAGTGACAGGTAGGTGACGTGGATAGGATATTTCAAGCTAACTTTGTTAAAAAGAAAGAAGTAGAAATACCGATAGCTACGAGATGTAGGCATATTAACTTACAGTTCTGTGTAAACTTCGATCAATAACTATTATTGATCAAAGTATGATAATTATAGAAAACGGTCCAGTTACTACTAGCTAGTATTTTTACTAGTATAATGTGCCTATTATTAATTGATTTGAGATTGATTTTCATTGTATAAAAAATAGTATGCATGTAGTAGCATGGCATCCTATTCGAGACTCACAGTGGCAGGGCATCCGTCCATCTCATTATCCCCTGAGATACAGGTTCTAGCCTAGTTCAGGGGGTAGGGTCAAAACTCTGTAAACCTCGTTATAACCACCATAAATAAAATCAATTGCAATAATTTTCATGTCGGTACCTACTATTTGTAACTAAGTAAACAAAATTGTAGTTTGTAACTTTATAATGGTGAGAATTTAACTTTTAACACGGCGTGATAGCGGAACCTAACCTAACGTCCGCGTCACAGCGTGTCAATGCTTAAAACAATAAAAAAACAGTAGTCAACTTGAATATGTTTATTATGGTATATACCATTTATGAAGTTTTCACCCTTATTACATTCACAGTTGCATGTAACAGAGAATAAGAATTTACATAATGTATAAAAATAGGATTGTACGAGTCATGACAGGACTCTGAAATGCACGCAAAATGAGAAATGAATTTACAAATTAAAACTCCTTCCTGTCCACTGCTAAAATGCAATGACAATATGTGCCCTCTTTCTGATAAGCTATACACACTTGAAATTGCACATGATTTTAAATTATGTACATGCAAACCTACTAACAATTTCTAAATTTTGTACATATGCTACGACCTATTTATATCACTTGTATCTGTCAAGTTAAATACGTAAATCATGTTATGAGAATCAAATAAATAGAAAATTGGATTAGACATTAAAAAAGACATCAAGACTGCTACTAAATTGAAACAATATAAAAATTAATGGTATTTTTTTTCCTTAAATTCTGTACATTAACAATTCATCGACAGATTCAGCAATAAATAAATTTACTATACACAGTCTTACTTACAAAATGTCACTTAATAACGTCTATTTTCATACACTTGCGATTTCGCTTATCACATAGATAAAATCCACAGCACTTTTTGTCACTTAAACTTTACACTTCACGGTTAAACCAGCGTCCTCGGAAGAGATGTCTACAGACTATCTATTTACAAGATATAAAATACAATGTTATTTACAAGGCAACGGAACTACGGTACTATGTGGGAGGTGCGCGGCGATCGTAATCCCTCCGGTACACCTCCCGCTCGTAGTCCCGCTCGTCGTACGCGTACTCGGCCTGCGCGTAGCCGCGCCACTCGTCCGGGTAGGGCCGCACGGGCGGGAAGCCCATGCTGGCGGCGTCGTAGTAGCCGCCGCCGTACGGGCCCGGCATGCCGCCGAAGGCACTGTACCTGCTGGAAACATTAATCACTATGTGAACCACATCGGCGGAAGTAGTGAATTTAATTGTTTTCGTCAATAATTGACATTTAATTACTGTATTTCTAAGTTTATTTTAGAAATTAATAAAAGAATTCGGTAAAGAAATACATTGGGAGCCCACCTTGAGCAAGTGTGGTGCCTTGCAGTGAGACACTAATAATTAGCTGGTTAAGTGTAGGTTTATAACCAAAAAATATCTTGATTGTTAAAATTACTCAAGCTTCCAGCAAATATAAACTCTTCATTGTCGTTATTAAATAGTAGGACTCACCTCCGCTTGTCGTGGGTCCGGGGCGTTCGCTCCGCGCGGTCGGGGCGCTCCGTGCGGTACTGGCGCGGGCCGGGGTAGGCCGGGGGCGTCCAGGCGGGGTGCGCGGGGTGCGCGGGGTGCTCGGGGTGGGGGTGCGGCAGGCTGTAGGGCGGGCGCGAGCGCGCTGCGCTGACGCCGCCGCTGTCACGGCGCGTGCGCGAGCGCTCGCGGTCCCGGTCGCGCTCCCTGTCCCGGTCCCGCTCTCGGTCCCGGTCGCGCTCCCTGTCGCGGTCTCGATCCCGCTCCCGCTCCGTCCGACTCCGCTCTCTGTACATCAAATCGTCCCGCTTCAGGCTCCTATCCCTATCCTTGCGATCCTTGTGCTTGTGTTTATGTCTGCAGGGATGGACAAAGCGATAATGGCGGTGAGCGACACAGGAGAGGTAAGCGATTCGATGAGATAAGTAAAGAATATTATTATGAAATTGAAAAATGAGGAAGCAGGCGAGCGATTGAAATGAGAACCAATGAAGACTGTTAGTTTCCAAATGAATATTAACACAAAATCCCAGTTTGTAACTGATATTACCTTTCATGACGTTTATTTTCACTTGGGTCTGGGTCGCATTCTCCTTCTTCTAATTTTCTCTTTATTCCCGAAGTATGTGGATTTTTGTCGTTGATTTTATCGAATTTATCTCGATCTGTTTTAGGCCTCTTCTCTTTTTTATCATTAGCATTGTCAGATTTGCCATCTTTTTTATGAGATTTCACATGATTACTATTGTGATTATTTTTATTGTTCTGCAAAATCAAGACACAATAATGTATAGAAACCTCAAACAAACAGATATTGCTAAAATACAGGCTGGAACGTTTGTGTTCCTTCCACCTTGTATTCATAAAAAGACTTTTACCTTATTTTCTTTGTGTTTCACTTTCTTACTAGATGAATCAGTTTTCTTCAGTCCATATTTGTACAACCTATAAAGCTGCTTTGCATCAAAGTTGGTAAACTTTGAAACAAAGTACCAGAGATTACTCCTCCACTCAACTTTCTTTTCAGGATCAGGATATGCATCTACACATATATCTATTTGTGTCCCTATCTGCGTAAGGCAAGCCCGCGTCCTGGCAACTTGGTCAGTTTCAGACAATGTCTGATCAGGATTGTCAAGTGCTCGCAGGGCTTTCTTGACTGGCCTCATTTTTTCTTTGCACTGTAAAAAAAGTGAAGCATTCAATGTAAATTTGATTAATTTAAAAAAAATTGTTCATGGCTTCATGACACTCCTATTATAAATGCAAAGGTGTGATGTGTGCTAGTATAATTAGGTGTGTTACTTCTTCACGCGAAAAAGGCTGGCAGGATCTGGATGAAATCTAATAGGCTTGTGTACTGAAAAAATGAGTCCGTCAGTTAGACCATCAAATAATACTTGACCCGTATTTTTTCTTTTGTTACGTAAACCAAAATTGACGAAGATACGACGCTTTTAAAATTCTCAATACGTCACGCCGTGGTATAATTTTTTGTGCGTGCTGACGTCACGAGCCCCCACTCTCCAGTTTTGATGCGTTTTATCTTTGTCAATATTCATTGATTTACTGAAACTGAAATTAAAACTGCCTATTTGACTAGCTTTTAGCCCGCGTATACCTTATTTCCATTACATACCTCTTCAAAAACTGATGGATCGAGGTCACCAAGAACCTCTAGCGCCCTTGGTTCATTGTTGGCAGTAAAATGCATGGGCCCCGCATTCTTCTTATTGCGTGGCTTCAGTTTGTCAGATTTCCTGTTACTATCCCTCTTTGCGCGTTTTTTATCTCGCTCTTTTCTGTCATTTGACGTTTCGTCGTGAGTGGAAATATCCTCTAATTTAGTTTTACTCTAAAAATATAAATGATTATATTGAATCATCGAAAAAAAAAATCTAATTTACATATCGCAAATTGGAAGAATTACATAATTACATATTGTTTTAGGTGTCTCTGTTAAGTGACTGCGTTGTTCTTCTGAACTCTGCAACGGATTTTGTTGTGTATTTCAAATCCATCAACCATCCATCAAAATAAAGAAATGTTGATGTTTTGTTAATTTGTGGAAGCGTGCGAAGCATGGGAGGGTCGCTAGTAAAATAAATAAATACTACAAACCTTATCTGATTTCTCATTTTTACCAGTCTTATTCGATTTCTTATTTTCATCTGCAGAACTTCCGTCATCTTCTACAATATCTTTAGTAACAGGCTCTTTTTGACCCCGTTTAGTTCGAGGTTTCCTCTGTTTTTGTTTACCATTCTTCTGATCAAGCAATTTTTTTATAAGTTTTAATAAATACTCTGCACGCGACTGCAAATGCTTTGCTTGAGGTTTCTTATCTTCATTTGTAAGGATTTTATCTCCAATTTCAAATGATGAGTCCATTTTAATAGCTTCCCAAGAACCCATTCCGTATTGATAGATTCCTGCCAGTAATTTAGAGTCATCTGGTACACCCCACTCAACATCGAAGTTCGCAGGTCTTGTCCTACAAAAATTGTAACAATAATAATTATGTTTTTTTTAAACTCGCACGTAATTTCCGGTCAGACTGTTATTCGACGCCAACGTAGTTGGGAAAAAGGTAAATAAATTTAAAAAAAAACGTGTTGGTCCCACTTCTGCTGCTTAGGTTTTTTATTTCGGCACAATGAAATGATCATCGCAAGAATAGACTCATTAAAGAAAATTTCAATCATTATGTAAATTTTAACTCCTTTTTTATGGGCAACTCAGACATGACCAAAAAATTACATAATTATGCATTTTTTGTACGGCAATAGTTCTTTTAAAAGTTTCGCAGTATGTCTTAGATTCGAATTTCCTTATACTGTACCAGTTTAAATAAACAGTATCTTCTCAGTAATAAACGCAGCAGCTTTTTAGAAACAAGCATGTTTGGGTTATATACCTGAAATCCAATTGCCATTTAAGTCTTTCCTCTTTAGTATCAGGCAGAAACACGTCTAGCGCAGCCAGTTCATCCTGACACGCCGCCATTGTTTTAGCATTCACAGGGACGCCACCAAGCTTGAACGTCTTTCTCGTGTTTTTGCGACCTCCTTCAATTTGTTCATCTGCAACATTTAATATTTTTTTTACAGTTTTGCTAAGACCACTAAATATAAAGCAGGAAAATTTCCACCCTTTCCAATACAATGGAATGCAATTAATGTATTCTACTGCTTCATCTGCTGGACATATTTCTCATATCCCGGTTGGACGAGTCAGGATTAGGGGTAAGCCATTTCAGATAGGACTGTCCATCTATCTATCCAGATTACAAACAGCGATTTTACTTGTGGACTATTCACACCACATTAATGAAAATTAAAAAAAAAGGTTTTACTAAGCTTCTAAGCAAGCCTCGTGTTACGCGGGGAATTAACACATGCCCGGATTACACTAGGCTAGTTCACTGAGAAAAATAGGATCTGTTCCGACTATAGCGGCCAGTAGCTTCCTACCTGTTACATAATCATAACAACTCAAAAAGTTTTGAACTTACTATTCGCTACTTCCGTTGTGTCATTTAGCACCGCTTTACATCGCTCTTGCAGAATTTCTCCTAGCTTCTTTAATTCAGCTAAGGGCTTTTCTTGTAATTCCGCATCACACGCGATGCTATCAAGGTGTTTAAGTGGAGCTGAGAATTTCTTGAAACTCTTAACGAATCTTCGAATCTGGAATATTAAAAGCAATGTTTAATACGAGAATATAGTATTATATACTAACTAATGCACGGAAATAATTGTGGACACCGTTTAAACAAGAATATAATAATATATACTACTGCACGAAAATAATTCTGGTCATCGTTTAAGGTTATTAATTCAGTGTCGTTTATCCGGTATAGCAACCATGATAAAAGTAATAAAAAATATTTCCCTCTATGGAAGGAGGAACAATGTTTCAAGTGTTGTTTCATACCTCTTGGTCAGTGAAGCCCTTGATCTTCTCCCTGTGCGAGGCAGGAGGCCGGCCTCGCTTGCGCGGGCGGTCGTCGTCGGAGCCGATATCAGAGCCGTCGCTCTCGCCGTCCCCATCCAAGTCCCCACCGTCGCCGCCGTCGCCGGAGCTGCGACCGCGACGCTTACGACCTTCAGCTACATAGATAAAACGATGTTAATGCTGTGGCTCAGCATGATTGGCCTATAATGTTCCTACTGCTGAGACACAGGGCTCCTCTAGGAGAGGGAAAGGGCTATAATCCACCACGCTGGCCCACTGCGGATTGGTAGAGGTCGCACGTCTTCGAATTTTTGGTTCTCACGATGTTTTTCTTCACCGTTTTGAAAGCAGTGGTGATGAAATAAATTACACAAAGTAAGCGCCTGCCTGGGTTTGAACACACAATCTATAATTTGTAAGTCCTTTGTTTTTAGAGGGGAAATCATCAAATGACCCTCTCTCCCGTTCTGGGCGGAACGGGAGGGAGTGTCAGACTTGTATTGACTAAAACCCACCCATGTTCCTTCTTAGCCCTTTGTGTTCCTGGGCCGCGGTAACTCTTTCGAACAGTCCCCCAGAACAATTTGTAAGTCCTGAGCTTAATATTTTTAGGCTATGCTACTCACCGCCATCTGCATTATTAGCTTGAAGATGCTTTCTCCTTGGTGGAAGATACAAGTCCTCCATTTCTTTATTTTTCTCTTGCTCGGCTATGGTCTTCCGAACATTCTCAGGTATGATATCATCCTAGAAATTAGTTATAAACTAAGATTAATTTAAATAATTGGTTTTGACAATTTACAGAATTAAAAATAAAATCGACACTTACCCAATCTTTAATGTCGTCTTCTGTATTTTCTTTCTTAACTTCCATTACCGCCTTGTCTTCATCAAAGGCAAAACTGGCAACCTTAAAAGCTGAGAGCAACTCGTCGCCCGCCATAGCGGGACCTTCATCACGAGTTTCAGCTCGTTGCAAGATTTCGTCAATATCACACTAAAGGAAATATTGAAAAATAATATTAATCCATACTTTCATAATAATATAACATAAGAACGTAAGTGTGTCTGTTAACTAATTGTGCCTTTACAACAGAACAGATTTGGATGAAATTTGGAACATAGATAGGAACCATAGATACTACTTTTTATCCTAATAGCACACAGTCTAACAACTTTTGAAAGTATTTGCCTCCTACTGTTTGACTTTATAATTTTTCAAGCTGCAAACATAGTAATCTGGAACTCATACTATTAAGAAATAGGCCTTAAATTACTAAACAGATAATCGCTATTGACTTTTGCTACACATAATGGTGTTTCGTGACTATACTTTCCCGTGTCATTTTTTCGACCTCCACGTGAATAGAAAAATCTTAAAAGACATTTAATTACTTACGACAGGATCCTCGTCATTCTCATCATCATCCTTAAACAACTCTTCAGCACCAAATTTTAATATTGCATTTAAGTCTTCTTTGTTGAATGGATTATTGGCACTTGTGGCCGACGCATCTCGTTTCTGTAGAACGGTGCGTCCAGTCGTGTCCATTCTCTGGATAACGAGATGATCAAGCACCATTTTTCTTTTTGCTCTTTCTACAATATCTTCTTCGACAGATCTAGCAGTAACTAACCTATAAATGTTGACCTGAAATGTTTAAGAAATTTAAATTAACTTTTTCAACACTGAACAATTTGATGCACAAATTATATTGATGCAAAATATAAAATACCTGGTTCTTTTGTCCAATACGATGCGCCCGTGCTTGGGCTTGTAAATCATTTTGAGGGTTCCAATCAGAGTCGAATATTATGACTGTATCGGCAGTAGCCAAGTTGATGCCCAGACCGCCAGCGCGCGTTGACAGTAGGAAACAGAAATCCGTGGAGCCTTCAGCATTGAAGTGATCTAAAGCTTGCTTTCTTATTTCACCTTTTATACTACCATCGAGACGTTGAAAAGGAAAATGTCTCCTTTGTAAATATTCAGCCAAAATGTCCAACATTCTGACCATTTGAGAAAATATAAGCACTCTATGACCTGTTTCTTTTAACCTACATAAAAGCTTATCTAATAGGAGTAATTTTCCAGAGCCCCTCAGTAATTTCTGAAACAACATACAATTTATTATTTTACAAATATAAAAGAGAGGGATAACCTGATAGTAAATTTATTTGATTGGTACCTCTACAGCATCAGTTGTGGCGAGTGATGCTCTAGATTCAAAATCTTCGGGCTTTGTCAATAAGGCGTGATTGCAACATTTCTTTAATTCGATAACTATATTAATAAACGTATTAATGGACCCTTTCACACCCTTCCTTAGGGCACTATAATTTTTGGTCAAGATCCATTTATAGTATTGCTTTTGAATAGAAGTCATTTCCACTCTCAATATTTGTTCCACTTTTGCAGGCAGTGACTTTTCAACATCCTTTTTCTGTCTTCTCAAGATAAAAGGTTCCAACTGTTTGTGTAATTTTTCATAACCCTTAGTAGCAGCATCTTCATGGTCTTTCTCAAATTCTTCCCAAGACTCAAACCTAAAATTAGTTGCAAACATATAAATATTGAAAAAACATCTACCTACTTCAAATGAAATACTAGTTAGAGTACTTACTTGTATGGCATGATAAAATGCAATAAGGCCCATAATTCTTTTAGGGAATTCTGCAATGGAGTACCAGTAACCAGTAATCTATGGTTTGTATCAAATTCCTTAAGTGCTTTATACAATAGTGAATCATCATTTTTTAACCTGTGTGCCTCGTCAACTAATAAGCACGCCCAACTAAAGGATCTCAGAAATTGTCTATCTTTGAGTAAAATCTCATATGTAGTTAAGATGGCATTGAATTTCAGTCTTTTAGAGCTCGCAAAACTCCATTCAAATTGTCTAAGCTGAAAGAAGAACAAGGTACATTAAGTTAAATCAACTAGGATCTCTGAGGCACTCTAAAGCATTTATTAACATGATTACTTACAATATCTCGACTACTAAGATCACCAATGTAAGTAACAACATTAATATCCGGCGCCCACTGCTCGAACTCTCTTTGCCACGCCGTCATTGTACTTAAAGGCACAACACAAAGGAATGGTCCGTACAGTTGCTGTGATTTGAGGAGGTAGTACAGGAAACAAATAGTCTGAAAATAAGTTAAATAATTATAAAGAAATATATATTCGTCATCATCATCATCATCATTTTAGCCGCAAGACGTCTACTGCCGGACGTAGGCCTCCCCCAAGTATCGTCACATTGACCGGCCCCGTGCGACTCGCATCCAGCCGACTCCCGCAACCTTCACCAAGAAATATATATATACTTTAAAAATAAGACCTTTGCCCTGCAGCCAGCAGGGCAAAGGTCCTTTGATACAGAAGGTATGAGAGCATTGATCGACACGCCACGTTTCCCTATGGTTGGTGCAGGAAAACATTTTCCTTTACCAACATCTGTGATGTCCAAGATAAACGTAGAAAATACAAATTATTAAAAAAGTCACTCCAAGATTTGAACCCATAAACCGGGTAATAAGTTCGCATGGGATTATTTCTGACCGCAACGCGGGTGAAGCGTCAGGCAACAAATCAAAATATTTTGAACACATACCTGTATAGTTTTACCTAAACCCATTTCGTCGGCAAGAATAACTGAGTTGTCTTTACACCAGGAATGTATCAACCAATTCAACCCATCCATCTGATAATCTCTCAATATATAACTCTGAAAAAAAAAATGACTTTATTCACACGTATTTTATACAAATTACACATAATTTGTCATTTGTAATAACAGCAAATCTCTAACAAGTAGGTAGTAATCTCGATTTTCTTAAAATGGCATACGAAATCAGGTTTATCTGTTTTTTTTTTTTTTCAAGTTAATAATTTTAATTTCTTCCGTATTAACTTCTGCTTCTAAACAAGCTTAACGTAAGTTTGGATGTAGGAGGTAATCTCCGAAACTATTCATCAGTTTTGAATTTTGATGTAATTTATCAGTGAAATATTTCCGATTGGTCGACGCGGGCAGTAAGCTAGTCATTTATAAAAATGCAAAAATAATGATTAGACTAAATAAGATAGCGGAATTTGGGTCATGGCTACTACCAAGCTGTACTAGAGTAGAGCGCCACCCAACTGATCGTTTCAAACAACTCGACGGAAACTAGCGAACATGCTTGTTCAAGACTAAACCGATAGATGGCGTTGTAGCCAACGTTTTGGTTGAGTAGATATTATTTAAACAGCTAACTAAAAAAAAATTAAATATTTAATTTGGAGTGAGAATGGCTAAAAAAAAAAGATTAAATATTTAATTTGGAGTGAGAAATTAAAACTTTAAATAATCCTAGTTCAATACAACCCAGTTTCAAGAGGTAATTTAAAAATAACCTCTTTTACATTGGCTTTTTAAGATATCACAAGTAGAAAGCATACAAAAGAATCTGTAGGAAAAATTAAGTAAAATCACACATACCGCATCTTTTCCTATGTATTCTGGCTGTTCTTTGACATGGTGGAACTTTGGCCTTCTCCGCAATACTGGACAATGTCTCGAAGGAGTTGTTTTAGCAGCTTCCCTATGTTTAAAATGTTCTACTTGTGTTGGCCATCTTCTTTCTATTAAAATGGCATCTTCCCAAGTAGCATCAGCATACGGAAGAGATTCCCACTTGCAGAAATATTCGTGAGCTGTTCCTCCTCCTTCTAATTCTCGTGTTTGCTCCGCTAGTAAAGCAAGCAGTTGTAGCATTGATAAGTACGACAGACGACTACGAAACTATGTAAAGTTTTGGCTTTTTGATATTTTTAAACAAAGGTCATGGAAAATAAATAATAACATAATCACCTATTATCCTCTCAACATTGTTATAAGTTTTCACCAATTCCTGCTGCAACTCATTCTGACATTCAAAGTAGTCAATGTCTTCGGGTCCTGCTTGTTGCCTCCACCATGACAGGTCAGCTTCTTTCTTTATATAATTTTCCAACTTTTTAAGCCCTTTAACCTTTTGTTCATTGAGTGATCTCTCGGACTCCCATGTGTTATGTATATGGGACCAGCCTTTCCATTTGATCAGGTACTGAGGCTCAGTAGAATCGGGATCTTCAGCATTACAGCCTTCATTAGGATCTCCATGCTCCTCTATATAGTAAAGTGTAGTCACATTTCCAGTGACTGCATAATGATAAGAAGACATTAGCTAAAATTTAACAGTGTATTTGCACCAAAATGCAAACATAACAGAACACCAAATACGAGACTTTTTCAGTTCATGCAATATTGTTTAAAATATTAGGAATTTCAAAAAATAATTTTAACAACAATACAAAAACTACCTCCTTTTTTCCCTCGCCGGATGCCTAAGACCCTTTCAATAGTCTCACTATTGTCTTCCGGTTCCGGCTCCGCTTCAGCTTCGCCATCCACGCCTTCCACTTCCAAAAGATCAGAAGAATCAGTTTGTTCATCACTCGCTTCTTTGTAACTAACTGCAGCGCCCGTACGTCGTGTTGCTGTCCTACAATGACAATAAACCATTCAAACAAATGCAATACTCAAGCGACATCTCTTATGTACTAACGTAAACAAAATGGTTTCTGACGTCATCGTCAGACGTAAGCATCTCGGTCAAGTACGCGAGTTGATAGTCACTAAATGTGCCGCCATTTTGTGTTCGCTCATAACGAAATTGCTGACATGTTACACGGTTTTTGGAATTGGAATTTACACAAAATTAATAAAATTGAATTATTTTGGAAAATAATGCAGAATTGTTATTCAAACGAAACTTAACATTCAAGAAATACTACAACTACTTTAGGCTAGTGCCTAAAATAGAGGTGCCATGAATATTCGGCTAGTACTATTCGGTATTTGGCCAAAACGGCTTTTTTTAATATTCGGTATCCGGCCGAATATTGCATTCCATTGGCCGAATACTAGAATAAACTAAAAATACACAGCTAGCACACGGCTAGTTTATTACAGTTAACAAATTGTGCGTGCCCTCCGTATCAAAATGGCCTACATGGCAAAACTTACACTAAAATACAACAACGTAAAAAAAAACAGCTTCGGAATTCAGTGTTTGTTTGTTTGACCAACTATTGTTTTGTGACATTTCTTTTTGTAAAATTCAAACTCCTGAGCCACAAGATACAAGCAATGCTTAGTTTGTGGCTCACCAATTATTATGACAACTGTATTATTTTATATTGATTAATAAACTGATTTGATTTCATTAGATTGACTTTAGTTTTTTTTTTCTGACAGGGGAGAATGGAAGAACAAAACGTGTTGCGCCGACCCCAAATAGAATGGGACAAGGGCAGGAAGATGATGATAATTTTATGGTACTAAACAAATTCTTGCAAATGTATATTACTTGTATTTTAGTCTACTTCAGTTCGTAATTATTAGTTTGGTTACTATTCAGCGTATTCGGCCAATTCCTGATAATTGGACGAATACCGAAAAACTCAAAAATCACAAAAGCACATTAAATTATGCATTGAAACATGCATAATTTAATGTGCTATTTCGTTTTAAGTCTTATCGTATATTAAAGATCAATAAGTTTCTTAAGATTTGTTTATATCTAAGAGATAAACAGGTAACTACTTAAATTTTAACTAACTACTTAGTCACTTTTACTAACATAGGCACATCTTGGCAGAATGCGGGTTGCACACGACAATTTTAGAATGTGCATCAATTGGGCCGAATATGCGGCTACTCGATAACGCAACTGGCCGAATATTCAGCTTTTCGCCAATGCAACTGACCGAATATTTAGCTTTTCGGCAACGCAGCTGGCCGAATATTCGGTTATACGTCAACACAACTAGCCGAATATTCGGCGACGCAACTGGCCGAATATTCAGTTATTCGTCAAGGCAACCAGCCGAATATTCTGTTATTCGTCAACGCTACTCGTCGAATATTCGGTATTCGGCCTAAGGCGTAATAATATGTATACTATTTGTTACAACACCAATTCGTAATGAATTTTTGTTAATTTCATCCTTTTGTTATTTTTCTGTACTCCACCACTATAGCAAATCCTGCACCCCGCACCCCATGCATGCGCACTTTCGACAACACGAAAAAGTATTTTTAGTATTCAACTGTATTGTGTAAAACTAGTCTGGACACATGGAATAGTTCCCCAATGTTATAAATAGCATTCCCACTAGCATTTCCTGGATAACCTGAATGTTCCACAGACTTAAATCTTTGGTGTGGTTATAACTGTTCAGTACATTCTCTAACATTTATTTAAATGATTATATAGAAATATTCAACCTCCTCGCTTGAAGAGAAATTAACAAAGATTTGGTACTTGTTGACAACAAGTACCAAAGCTTTGTTAATTTCTCTTATTAAGAATCCTATTAAGAATGTTTGGCACATTTTCATAACAATTTAATATTTTGTTTGATAACCTCAATAATAATATTCCAAATACAGCTTTCTTCTCTCCCTTTCTCTTGTATTTTTCATGTTTTTAAAGTTTTATTTTTTTGTAATGACTGCTAAACATATTATTACCTTAGGTAATAGTCATTACATAAAAAAAACGAATCTTTAAGACAATTTATTTGTAAGTTTAATTATTGAAAAATGTAATACCAAAAGTTTCATGTGAAGAAATATGTACTTACAAAGAAAAAATAAATATTTCAATAGGTACTATTATTACCCAGTAATGTTATTTTAATTTAAGTGTTTTTATTATAATACAGTTACATTTCTAATAATAATATTACTTTTACTTTAAAGCTTTTATGAAGCATAATAATCAAGTGATTCAGTATTTTCATCATCAATGATACTTTAATAGGTTTAATTTTGGATGCTTCAACAAATTACTTATTAAAATTACTTCTGCACATTTGATCATTACTTATCTAGAAAACTTGGAAACTACCCAATCAAAATGTGTGGTATTTGTATATTATACACAAATCACCCATTGAACATCCACCTCCTATTGGAGGTGGATGTTCATGTTCTGGTTAAACTCCACTGCTTGCCTCTGAAAAATTATTAAATTAATTGAAGGTTTCCTACCTTTTATTTTCATCATCGCTGCCCTCTGAACTTTCATCATCATCACTGGAAAATCTTCTACGTGTAGGTTTTCGTTTTCTGAGAGGTACATTTCTTTGGCCTGGTCGTTTGGAGGGTGGAGGTGGTGAGCCTTTTAAGTCACTATCACTTTCTGAAGAATCTGAATTCCATGAATCACTAAAACGTTTAATTTTTGTTAGAAATAGGAACAGATTTTGATAATGTGATGTATTTTTGTATTTTTTTACTACCTTTTTTTCCTACTTTTTCTACTGTGGTTCCTGCCTCTATCACTCGAATCACTATCTGCTAATTTAAGTCTATCAGGTTCTTTTCTTGATCTGGCTGATCTCCTGATTCCATATATATCTGGATTATCCTCCCATAGGTCAGCCTTTAACTTACTATTTCGTGATTTAGATTTAGATGGAGAATCATCATCTGAAGAATTTTTGTCAGTATGGTGGTCAGATTTTGAAGAGTTGGCATTACTGTACTTAGGTGATGATTTTGTGTCATCACTATGATGTGATCTGCCCAATGACTTCTCAGACCCAGACCTTACTGATCCTGAACCAGATGAACTAGACCCACTTTCACTGTTAAATAAAGCTATTATTATAAAACAACAAAAATGATTAAAAATACAACAACAATCAATACATGAAAAGCACATCTCACCTTTCACTGCCCGAGCCTGATCCGCTAGAATCACTCTTCTCACCTTTGTCGCTATTCGAATCACTTCCCGATTCATTCATGAATCCCTTCTGAAACCAATTTCCATGTTAATGATGGCTACCCAAAGTAACGTTACAAATCATAGCTAGGTTATGATTATTTTCACATTTCAAAAAACAGAAAAACATACTACTCAAAACTAAAGAAAGATGAAAATGAAATTGATGATGAAATTTTTAAATATTTAAGAATAAAATTCACTGTATTATTGTTAATTATAAGTCAACAGCAGCATACAATAACCAGTCTGTATTTGATATATTTTTTAACTGATTATTTAGGTTTGCTAAACAGATTCTACTATTCAGGTTCAGAAAGGTTAATGGCCCCAAAATAAGTTTTTTTTCTAATGCAAATAAAAATTAAATGTTCTTAACATTGATCTGTCTTGAGTTACACTGATGGTGCTCAATTTAAAACCTAGGAAGGAACGAAAAAACAATAAAAAATAATAAATAACCTCAAAACATTGCACCAAGGAGCATAAAACCTCAAAAACATTGGAAAATAATACAAAAGAAAATAAATTACAGGAAAGGTGCAATGAACTATAAATTACACTAGTTTTCCCACTTAAAATAGATGGGAATTTACTAGAAACGCGTAACATAACCTCAAATGATAGTGTCTTCAGATGCAATACACAGCAAGACCAATTTTCAAAGCTAAATTGCAAAAATGGGTCCCTTTTCAAAATCATTTTCACTGCATCATAGGGAAAGATTACGTAACAAAGAATCATCGCAAACTCTTTCTTGCGTGGGACAAGAATGTTTTCATACATAAAAACAGCAAAATGCATTGTAAACAATCACAAAAACCCTTAAAATCACTATTACGTCTTAAAATTTCACCCTGTTTCGGGGCCACACCCAAGACTTCTAGAACGTTCCATGAATATTTTAAGCTTCTAAAATATAATAAAATAACCAAATACACAAAAACAATGCAGGAAAAGCCTTTAAAATCACTTACCAAGTGCATTTTGTAGTAAATTCAAGGAATACCCGGTTTCTTATATAATTAACCACCGAAACGAAGAAAAACTGGATAATTCATTGACAAAAATGTTAAGAAAACACACGACAATAAATTTTTCGGCATATTTTTATGGAAAGCGAATAAAATGCGAAAAAATATTTTACAGCAAAATCTTGTCAAGCGACGCCATTTTGTCGTCGAATAAATTCTGGTGACGACGGAAATGAAAGAACAGTAATTTTGCCACAAAACTTCAGTTAATTTAAGGTAAACAGTGAGTATAACCACTAAAAAAATGAAAAACGAAACTTTAGAGCCGTCAGAAATACTACTTCTATACTGGAAATGATGCGAGCACCGCACACTGCCAGCGAAACTCGAAAGCTACAGCCATATTGCCATCTGCCAGCTGCCTGACGAAATTAATGTTAGGGATGTGTCAACAGTTTACATGCAAGTTTTTGTGTTATTAGCTCTTAGTACTTTCAACGACGGAATCTTCCACGTTATAACGAGTATAATTATGACAGAAATTCAAAAACAGAACTTTTCAATTCAAATTCAGTTCAACATTGATTTTATTTTGTCGTTCATAAGATCTAGGCGAAACGAATAATTAATAGTAACAGAAGTTTTCAAAGTGTTTTTACGAAAGAAACATCGTGAAGCCACGTGAAAAATAAAATAACATAATTTTATAGAATAACAATTAATGTTAATAATCTTGACACGATCATAGCAGACTCTTGCAGGATACACTCACCGTTCGTACTATAGGTATTAATACTAATGATTAGCTTAGTTGGCCTGTGCAGAAGCACAGGCCAGCAAAAACCCTACCCATTAGATAATGGGTAGGGTTTTTCGTAGTAATTAAGCTGCAAAATTCTTTGACAATCGTGCATGAATGTAATAATTTCTAGGATTTCTTATTTTATAATTGTTGTAAACTCAAACCAAATAAAAAGGTAAAGACGGAACTCTGCGAACAGCAAAGTGAGGCCCGTCAGATTACGTCTCGCCGTGTACACTGTGACCACAAAAAAAAGTTAAAGCCGGTTTCGTAAACATGTTGTGCATTTATATAAGCATAGTTTAATTTTTGTTTGATTTAAATGTGTGCGTGTGAGCATATATGAACAGAGCGAGACGTAATTTGTCAGGCCTCACTTTGCTGTTCGCAGAGTTCCGTCTTTACCTTTTTATTTGGTCTGAGGTTGTAAAGCATATTTTGCTATGATAATTGACTTAATATTTACTTACTATACCTATTAACGTGAATGGTTATTTTTAACTATTTTGTAACAACAACATTACATGTTTATAATAACTCTTGTACATCACTATGATCGTTTAGGCAAAACTACCAACACACAAACATCACTTCCGTTTTATTTAAAAAATAAAATTCGATTGATCTACTCAATGATATTGTTGACAGTTATTTTTGCCGAAATTCCACATTCTAACAAATGAATTTACACTTATCAAATTATTATTATAAAACCCTGTATAAGATCGGTATACTTTATATACGTCGGCGTTCTCTTGTAAAATCCGTCATTTTGTAATATGCCTGTCGAATTGTCCAACAAATTGTCAAATGCATGCGACTAAAGTATCTCTGCCCCCATAATCGGGACTTGGGGCGCCCCCACGTTAGGTTATTTAGGTTCCGCGGGGCTCCGTCGACTACGCTTTTTAGGCGAATATAAAGTGTTTTGAGGTTAGGTTACATTAATCGGTTTTACTCAGGAATGGTGCAATAACTTTCATAGAAGTGGTGGTTTTACAATGGGGGCTATCGCGCATGAATTCGCCGCTAGAGGCGTTCGTGTAAGTAAGGTCTTCCAAAATGTCAGATGTTGTACAGTTATAGTGTCCGCGCGAGGTCCGCGCGTTGCTTACTTTTTTATCACGTATTTATACTAATACTCACGATTGTCTTCTAGACTTAGCCATTCCTGATTAATTATGACTTGAAGATTTTATGTAGCAACTTAGGATCTTATTTGTTAGTACTTGGAGGTAGAATGATTTTTAAAGGTTTCATGCTTGCTAATTTTAGAGAGAATATTGTAAATATATATCTGAAGTTTACACTATGTTGTTATACGTAAATAAAATAAACTTATTATGACGTTATTGGTACTTTAAAGTATAAAATAGAATTATTGACAAGACCTTACTCGACAGTGGCGCCATCTGGTGAGCTCAAAAAAGATAGCCCTTTATTGACGCTGACGTAATTATACATTGGTGTCGATTCTGTTGTGCACAAACTAAACTTAATTTAGGCTATTGCTATCATTTTCTCTCTTATAAAACGAAAAAGAGACGGACGTAATTCAGAGCTGTCAAATTTAATTGGAACTAATATTTCCATACAAATGAAGGGTGCACGTAAAAAACATGTCGAATAAAAACACGGTGAAACGCAAGGCATAAACTAGTTTGACATTTCTAACTTAGTTCATAGCTATAGCCATCCTTTTCTAGAAAGATAGCAATAGCTTAGAATAAGTTTAGTTTGTGCACAACAGACTCGACACCATTGGCTATATAAAAAAATGGTTACTGAGAGCACTTTCCTGAGATTGTAGTGGACCACTCTCTTCTGTAAAGCTAATATATCTACGAAATAAATACTTTAATAAAAATCTGTAAATTTTGTTTTTTCACAAGCTGCATTATTATTTGGCTTATTCATCTTACACCTCTTAAATATATACATATTTATTTAAAAAAAAACATGTAAAAATTTAAAAAAAAAAAGTTATTATCCACATATTTATAGTTTTTTTTTGGAAGTCGTTTTTTATGCTAAATATTTTGTAGGTATTTCAGCCAAGTTGTGGATACCACAACTACCATTATGATCAAAAAAATGGTAAATGGAAGAGGCTTGGTTGGAGTTTCCCTGAGCAAGAAATGCAGAAAAATCCACAGGTAAACCTGTTGCGTAACTTCAGATCACAAGCCCTGTTGCAACTAGGAAATTATAGTCACCTTTCTTCTCAACGTGGTTCTCTTTTTCAAACGTTATTAATGTCGTTGTTTCCTCTGTTTTGTAAAATAAAGTTATTTGCAGAACATTTTATTAGAGAAAAGAACCACAGAACCAACGAAATGCAGTATAAACTGTTTTTTTTTTTATTACGTTGCATCTTTTTCCCAGGGATAACCCATTGGTATATTACTAAACTTAGGTACTCTTTGACCCATTGGTCTAAATCTAAAAGGTTCCGGTGACCGCGTATAGCCGCGTAGTACCGGATCGCGCAGCTGCAGAAGGCCGAAACAAGGTAGACCGATGACCTCTGAAGTGTGCGGCTATCCACTAGATCTAGGCTGGATGTGATTAGTTCAGGCCTGTTGAGGTGGTTACGGGCAAAATCCAGCACTGGGTACTATGATAATGACCATTTTCAGTTTCATAAAAAAAACCGGCTGGTTAGAAAGATTAACAAAACATGCACGCTCTTTCAGCCTATTGAGATCCCATGATCCATGTTTATCAGCCCATTCCATTCCCACATTAATTTATTGAAATCACAGTAAGAATCGTTTTACGCAGGCAAAACAAATGAATTTAAACTTGTAATGAGGGATTTTCTTTTTAGCTCTTCCCTAGTCACTGGATAGATGGCGCTGAACTTAGTACGTTAATGAAAGGAACGGAACTTAAAAAAACTGATTTTAACAAAGCGCGAGAAAACTAGGTTATAATCGGAAGGATAAGCAAACAAAAGTGTCAGCCAACGAGCGTATGTGACGTGACGCAATGTTTTTTTTCCCAAGCGTTTTGGCTTTGGCACCAACTATCGTCAGTTCAACGCCATCTATAGAGTTCTTGGAAACTAAGTTTTTTTTAATACCTCAAAAAGAAAACCTCTCATTGTAAACGATATTTATCGCTTCCCGAACTAACGGTCGCTAAATATCATAAATCACTCCTTATCATAACATGATAAAATTCAGGACCCGTTTTTTAACTAAATTTCTAAATTTGTGAGAAGTACGACCATAGACTTCATAAAGATTTTCCTTCATTCTAGTAAGAACTATTTTCTGAGTTTTTCAAAATTTTAGGCCTATTAGTTTCGGAGATAAAAGGGGATATGTTAATTTATGTCTATCTTCTAGTTTGCCCCTAAAAACTGACCCCCATTTCCAAAATTTATTTATTTTTGTTCAAAGCATTTACCGGATATCTGCTCAAATTTTTCGTAACGCATCTTTGTCAGTGTAGTACTTAACTTTAAACTTACCAAAGAACAATGGCCACTCGGCTAACATGCTTGGACTCGTAAAATCTAGCAAAACGTTTATCAATCAACCTCAAACAAACAAAAAACTAACCCAAATTCAAATTTCAAAATATCGCGCCTTTCGGTGCCAAATGACAAGTATCAAACGCCAAAATAAAACTTGCGCGAGGCAGCCCTGTAAGTAATTTGTAATCTGTGTTGTGATTTATTGATTTTCGATTTCGAGTATTGCCATATATAATATATATGTATTACTATTTCATTGACATTAATTGACGTTGACGGCTTTGACTGTTGAACAATGTTAAAACTTGCTGTTGCTGAAAAGATTGGAAATTGATTTAATACCACAAAATGAAACATAGTGAACTCAAAATGTTTTTGGCTATTTATTTGAAGCAGTACAAGTAATAACTTGCATTAATTCGTGTTTATTTTAACAGAAACATTCAAGGTAAGAAATGTAATATTTATTTATTTGTATAAGTAACAAATAACTTAGTTGAGTAAACTTAAGTTTATAGCTTTTAATGTAGATATTACGTTTTATTTTAGTAATATTTCGCGGTGTCTTATTACAGTGGTTATTATGGATAAATAAAACAAACAAGTTAATAGAAGAATTTAATAACAAATAACGTTAAGTGTTTATCAACAAAATAGTAGTTTGTAGGTAGTTAGATTAGATTTTATACTTTCTAAATTCTTGGGACTGCTAGCACTCTTGTTTGATTATCCGTAAACCTGTAATTGCCTACTGATGCCGAAGACTATTTGTTTCTTAATCTTATGCTATTTTGTGTACTGAAGATTTTGGTAACCTTTTTGTAAAATAAATCCTATTTCATCTGGAAAGTAAATACTTTACAGATGAAATTGGATTTATCTATTTATTTTCATAACCAAATGGTAATGAAAATATTGGAAGTTGTGAATACCTATTCACAACTTCCAATATTTTCATTACCATTTGGTTACCAAATGGATAGATAAATCCAATTTCATCTGTAAAGTATTTACTTTCCAGATGAAATAGGATTTATTTTACAAAAAGGTTACCAAAATCTTCAGTACACAAAATAGCATAAGATTAAGAAACAAATAGTCTTCGGCATCAGTAGGCAATTACTTACTTACTTATTAATAACTTACGTAAGTACTTGTTTAATACCTATTAAACAAGTACTTACGTAAGTACAGGTATCTTTTTTAATAGACTTTTTTTATTTTTCAGGTACAATGGCTCAGATCACAGACATCCCAGAAGAAGTCATTGTGATCATTGTAAGAAAACTGAATTTATGGTCACAGTGCAGCCTGTATAATTCTTGCAAGTTTTTCCGAAACATACTTAATTTGCATGGAATTATTTTAGAATGCAACATGTCTCTAAATTCAGTAGCAACAGTGAACACAGTGAGGCTGGACTTTTTTAAGGTTATATCAAATCATCTGCGAGTGCTCAACATGTGTGGTGTTCCCGATTTAACCAAATCTAAAGTAGTTCCTGCCTTTAAGAAGTTAAAACGCCTGAAAGTTTTAGATATTTCATACACAAATCTAACTATGACAGATTTAATTGCAATACACAATGTATGTCCAACTATAAAAGATATTACTGTTGACTTCAAATTTTCCCAAACAGCTGTTCATATAGAAGAAGACACATTGCTGCAGAGTCAAACACTTTTTGAACATTTTGAAAATGTCCATTTTGTAGGCTCTTTAAACAATTTGCTATCTTCTATGGTAGTACTTCAAATTTTAGAGAAGTCCAAATTGGATACACTTAAATTCAGTGTTGTAGACATAGATAATGTGCATACTACAATAGTCACAAATAAAGTAACCAACTGTCAGATGCCTCCTTTTAGCCACTTTGCTGCCTTTTTGTTGATAAACTGGAGATCAAGATGCATCAATGATGATATTAGCAATTTCCCTGTAATTTCGAAAATGGAGTTTGACAACTATGAGTTTTGTGTAATCTACGCAGTGAATAGGCATAGGCAAATGACCTCCGTATACGCTACACCATTGTTAACAAGCTTTTTTAAGGAACAATTTAATATAAGTACAAAATGTATGTCAGAGTATATGATGGATATTAAAGGAAATCTTGCTTTCATGGTATGGAACAAAGAAACCACACCCTTTGATGATATATTTTTTCAAAAATTGTATAACCGTGTTAAGGCATATTTCCCTTTTTATCATGAAACATGCTCAGCTGTGAGCTGTCCACAAAATTATGATTGGATCTATACAAACCCAAAACCTAATGAGATCATGAATATGGAAATGGATCAACAAGGGAAAAAGAGGAAAACGTCAATGCCAAATGTAATCCTTGATTATGATAATGTATTAAAAGACTTAAGTAAGGCCCAATTAAGTATAACTTTTTTGCCAAATGTGATAGTGTCTGTCTCCCTGCCATGTAATGGCCAGTATTTTAGTAAAATAACATTTTTAAGTCTTTTTGGAGCTGTTAGATATAATGCAGATTTCTTCTCTAATTTATTTGTGTGGTGTCATAACCTAGTTACACTATCAGTGCAATTTACATCTGTTGCAGCATCTAAATATTCTTATGACATTCTTCATGCTATAAAAGCAAGTAAGTCTATGAAAAATATACGCATAATTGATAAGGGAATGTATTTAAAACAGTTTTTTGATTCATTAAGCAAGTGTCAGACTTTAGAAAATATTCATTTATTAGATTCAAAGCAATGGGATCATTGTCAAATTGCAGACCCTACTTTATTAGTAGAAGGTTGTGCCAACTTGTATTGTGTTTATGTTGAAGGCCTATTTGCTGATACAGCTCTACTAAAGCAGGTGCAATTGTTTAACAAAGTTAAAATAAGTTGTAGGAGGCCACATCTTAGGGTTGCAATAAATCAGCTTAACAACAGCAGCAGTTGTTCATATTATGGCTATGATCCATTTGTGGATGTATTCAAATTAAATGCAATAAAACCAATTTGAATTCAATTTCTCGTTTAATAAAAAACCCCAGTTTAATAAGCCCACATTCACATGGCATTGTATGGTAAATGTTATTCTGTGACTACATGGTTGATTTTAATAGCATAAGTACAGCATTTGATTTAAACCTTATACAGTGCAATGTTGACAGGTGAATGTAACAGTACATACAGCCCCATGTGAACAGTTGCTAAGTTAGATAGGTAGGTACATAATATTATTATGTGTATCGCATCATTCACATCCCAATATTTACATAATTTCTTATTAATACATTATTGTGTGGAATAATACATACCTATTGTAATAACTACTATAAACAATTGGATAAATAGCCACTTTAATATTGTACCTATTAAACTATGTTATATACACCATGTTATGGTCAGTGTAATCCAATTAATTGGAAAATAATTACCTACGTAGTAATTACAGGTTATTTCCACTTTTCACTCGTTGACTGCTATACGATACGATCTATACTAATACCTACCTATTGTAAAAAGGAAAGATTTGATGTTTTGTTTGTTTGTTACGATTTAAATGAAACTACTCGACGATTATAAAAATTCTTTCAGCAATGGATAGCTACAATATCAGCGAGTAACATAAGTAGGTTATATTTTATCCCCGTACTTCCATGGGAACGGGACCTAAGCGGGTGAAACCGCGTGACGTCCGTTAGTTACTAATAAATCCCGCTTAATTACTCACAGGACAGTGCGTTTTAATTATGAATAGATTACGATGTAGATACGATAGAAACGTCAGTGTTGCCGTTGGGACAATCTATTCTATCTAGTTTGTGGCTACATGTAAGAAAAAAGTTGCCAGTTTTGTAAATAAATCTTTCAAAATTCCGCTAGAAGTGGCTAAAGTACTTTTGGCCAGCTACTGCTATCCTATTACTATTGTTAAGTATTACAATATAGGCATGGGGGATAAATGGGTTTTTTTTTTTTTTTAAATAGTATTAAACATTTAATAGAAGCTGACTAAAATAAAGTGTACCTACAGTTAGTGAAACATTGTCAATTTTTTAGTTTAAAATTAAAAATCAATTTCAAAGTCTACAATGTCATCTGGAGATTTTGTAATTTCTTCGTCAATGGATGATGACGTGGATGGTATTTCACTTTGTTTTACCGATTTGACCGTTTTTGTGACTTTGTTTCAAACTTCAAGTGACAAAACATAATTATACAATTGACTTCTATTAGTAATTAAAGTAGGTTTAACAATCTAAAAATCAGCCAGAAGTAGCTAGATTTATTTTGGTGGCTAAAATGGTTTTCTTTTTGGCTAAAACCGTTGAAAATCCGCTAGATCTAGCCACAAAGTGGCTGAAACGGCAACACTGAGAAACGTCATTCGCAGTGTTGCCAGATGGAATCTGAAGAAATAAGTAGAAAAATTAAAGTTTTAGCAGTAGATCGAAAGAAAAATCAGTAGATTAAAAAAGTCACCCACATGAAGTAAAAAGGACTTGAGCTTGAATAGGGTAGATGACAAAAAGTCTGATTAGTTAGTCAGATAGATTTTCAAAAAATATTGGTCACGTGTTTTTTCTTTTTTCACGTAAACAAAAATGAAGATAGTGTGTCTAAAACTCGTGTGACGTCACATTTGAGTACATTTTTTACTCTACGTGACGTCACAGTCACTGTATTGCTCACACTACAGATAAAAAATACCGCGAATTCACAAAACTTGTTGAACAAATGTCATGTTATCTAATCCTTTAAGCCAGATGACATGACACGACACGACGACAATAACTAGATGATACGATCTGATTTGAAATAAAAGCAGATAGATTTCCACTCAAGGCAGTAGATCAGTAGATTTTTTTTAAATCAGGTAGATCTACTGCTAAATCAGTAGATCTGGCATCACTTGTCATTCGTCAATGGTTGCATTACTTGCATTCCGTATTACAAAATAATAGAGATGAAGCGTATATACTAGAACAGATCCAGGTACTAGGTATTTAACGAGACTAGGTCCACCAAGTCTCACTGCAACGCAACCTAAATCGGAACGCAAAATACAGATGTGAGCGCTGTGAGCGATTATTTTGTAGAGACGAGTCGTAATAAGTAAATTTTGTATTATGTGCATCTAGTCCGATTCCGTACAAATACTTGATCCAAATACCTATTCCACCTAGTCCATTAAGTACGCATTCATTAAAGTATGCTTACTGCTTAGTCTTTGCGTACCACCGATACGTGCAGGTACCTACAGGGTACATACTTCTGAGGTACATACGTAGTAATTAATTGTAATCTTCCCGTCATACTTTACGTAGGTTTACGACTGTCAAAATAAAGGTTTATCTACATTGTAGATTGTTGGCGTATTTAAAAGATTCAATTCATTTTTCAAAATATTAAACCATTATTTTTTTTGCCTTTTTTGTACTTTTTTTATTTTTGTTTTTTTTTTTCACCTTTCTTCAATCATTGTTTTAATATTTTAATAAAATTAAAATCAAAAGTTCTATAAACACAAAACTTCGTTACGAAAAATGTTTACATAAGTCCGATACGCGTATCGCGTACGCGATACGAGACGTCAAGTAGGTATCAATATGGCGAGCCAGCAGCCACCAAGATCATATCAGAAGGAGTCCGTATTTGATACTCGGCGTCTTTGTACTAGATTAGTGCAACTAGATCATAAAGTCTTCATTCACATCGAGTATTTACAAGTTCCTAGAAGACTGTGGAATAATGTAGGTAGTTAAAAAAAGACAAAATGTATTCTTGCACAACACGAGTGCGCGTCGTGTTACTTTTATTTGTATTGGTTTAAATTCAAATGATATTCATTATTTAGGTAAACATGAGTGCGCGTCGCGTTACTTTTAAGAGCATTGAAATATAGTTCAAATTCAAATGAATGGCACACGAATGATTTTAGGCAAACACGAGTGAGCGGCTAAGCATACTAGTAACTATGGAAACAAAATGCTATCTCGCTACGCCGCGCCCGCGCCGGTACTTCGGACTTCGATACGAGCGGGCCGCGGGTGCCGGACGCCGCGTAGCTGTAGGCAGTGAGGCTTGGTGGATCGTTTACGGTATCTAAAGTGGTGCAACCTAGTCTCGTTAAATAGGTACCTAGTGCCTGGAACTGTTCTAGAATATACGCTTCATCTCTATCTTCATTGAATTGATAAGACAAGCAATTGGAATTACTTTCAATTAAGTTCTTTTTTTCTGTCGATATCGAAAGTACCGAAAACTAATACCGTTCCGAAACCGAATTACTCGAACCAAAGTTTTATAGAAATTATTAATAACAACCGGTAACTGTGATTATTCTAACGTACCTAGCTACTGTTAGTTAGTATAAAGGGTGTAAAACACCTCTTAACGAAGCCGAAAGGCACTTGTTCTCCTCGTCATTGCGATATTTTTTTTGTTCTACACCATACTTGGGAACCTTGTAGTTACGAGGATAATATTGGGGGTCAAAGTTCCAACTTTTTGACACGTTATTTTTAACTACAAGTTTGTAATGTAAGATTTTTACTTTAAACGCCTCCACAACCCCCGTACTATTCTATCCATCCATCAGCACAATGTTTTGAGTGCGTTACATTGAGTTCTACCACGAAACATGATTTTTCACCCCAAAAAAAAACTCGTTTCCCAGCAATAATTTTTGCGTAAAGTTACCGTGTTTGATGTACAGAATACTTGGTTGACGGCTTCGTGATGAGGTCTTTTACACCCTGTATACTGTCAAGTATTAATAAAATTCGCATTTATTACTCTGACCATAACACCTAATTATAATGTTAAGGACCAAGTGATTAATTGGACATAATTATTGTAAATATTACAACTCGAGCGTTTCGAGAAATAACAAATATGAGGGCTATTTGATCGTAACTTGAAATATTAACTAAGTACTACCTACTCCGGCTCTAAGAATGATGATGCTTATCATCAAATTAGGCAGGATAATAAAAATACACGTTTTATTACTTACGATTCTTATAATTTTCGACACGCAATCAATCAATACAAGAATTACTCAAGGTGAATGCTCCACGGTAGCCCGCGAAATTCAAATTTCCTTACGTTTTTGCAATTTGCAGGCCAGTGCTAGGTTATATGTTGATCAAAATAAGATTCGCAGCTGTAAGACGTACCTATGTAGTTACAGAATTATAATCATCAATACAACCCAAAGTTCATGAAAGTCGATTGAATGTCTTTTTCATAAAATAGTCATTCAATCGACTTACAGCCGCGAATCATAATGAACATACCTACAACCTAGCACTGGCCTGCATATTGCAAAAAACGTAGAAAAATTGTATTTCGCGGGCCACCCTGGAGCATCCACCAAAAGTCACAAATTTTATAATAAGCGGTCACCGGTTACCAGGGTAAGGTTCATTTATGACGATCTTACGGTACCTACTCAAAGTAAATGGGGATTTTGAGATCACAGATAATTTTTTTTACTTAGGTACCTACGTTTAATATGTTTTATTTTGATTAGTCAATGCGTGTCACGTTTGTGTGTAGATAATCCTTGCGCGCCAAATGTCCCAAAATTATCAAATTGCCCAATGATCGCGTACTATATTCATATACTTAATGAAAAGACTATTAGTAAATAAATAATGACGTTATCGGTAATCCATTAATATATTATTACTGCCCTCTTCATAATGCCCTCATTTATCACTTGGTCCATGTACACAATTTCCAAACCCTGATCAATCAATAAAATGTATGTGTGGAAGTTTGAGTCTGTTTAATTTTTATGCTTAGGTATAACTTTTGCCAAAGACAAAGAGAGCATGCCCAGGACTGCACTTCCCCCGCAAGCATATGTTAGGACTCCTCTGTAGTATTGTGGACATTCTGCTTTATTTTCACATTTGCTGTAACAACACATAATTTCATATTAAATTATAAAAAATAATGGACTTAATTAATATGTAATATACTACTAGCGTCTTGCCATTTATGTGTATACTAACCAAACAAAACTGTGAACTGTAGTTATTTATTCATTGATACACCTTCCCAATAAATTTTTCAACATGTTGGTTGAATGGGGAGACACAGGCAAAGATAATCTAAGATGGTGCCACCAGAGCTGGTCTTAATCTGACCAATGAGGTATATTGGCTATTTTGAAATATAAAATGACATTGCCACATTTTCAACCAATGACGATGTTGGGAACCAGCTATGCTAGCGCCATTAGTTCCACAGTTTCCTTCCCCATTTTATCTATTTATTAAAATAAATAAGTAGGTATGACTTGCGATCTAATCCGTGTCATTACCACTGGCTCGGCCACCATCAGGAATTTTAATTTTCAAAACACAAAAAGTAGTCTCTAATTAGTCGAAATTTGTCGCCAAATACCAGAATTTAAGGGTTATAGTATAGGTGGCCGATCTGAAGAGTCTCCCCAGCTTGGCCACATTTATATCTCAAAAACTAGGGCACCTAACGAAGATCTGTTTTCTCCCATATTTTGTCGAGAGTAGAGAGTTCATATAATATAGATACATAGTAGGTACCTACACAACAAGGATTATTCCACTCTGCCCCACCAAGTTAAAAGTGGACCAAAATTGGTGCTTTTTTAATATTTCTGATTTGACGTCTACTTACTGAGCTGCCCGGCACGACCAGTACATCTATGTTGGGCAATCAGTCGCCTGCAGACTAGCTAAACGTGTCATAAGTACCATAGGCATACGCCGCGCTGGATCAACGATTTTTCTGAACCGCAGAAACTTGATAGTGGCGCCTCCTCATCCTAGGCGCTACTACTCGTATGATGAGGACGGTGAGCGGATGATGGTGATTCGACAGTCCGCCTAGAATGTGACGACCGGCCATGCCTAGTCGACAGATGGAGGTCTCAATAAGAGACTGGAAGGGGGCTTGGTTCATATGGATGCAGTTATGTACAGCAGTGACAGCGAGAACTGTCTTTGCTAAAAGTCGATACACGATAATATCTAGTTTATGGTCGCGAAGGATACCTGCAGGATAATATCTAGTTTATGGTCGTGCAGGATAATATCTAGGTTAGTGTCGCGAAGGATACCTGCAGGATAATATTTAGTTTATGGTCGTGCAGGATACCTGCAGGATGATATCTAGTTTATGGTCGTGCAGGATACCTGCAGGATAATATTTAGTTTATGGTCGTGCAGGATACCTGCAGGATAATATCTAGTTTATGGTCGTGCAGGGTACCTGCAGGATAATATCTAGTTTATGGTCGTGCAGGATAATATCTAGGTTAGTGTCGCGAAGGATACCTGCAGGATAATATTTAGTTTATGGTCGTGCAGGATACCTGCAGGATGATATCTAGTTTATGGTCGTGCAGGATACCTGCAGGATAATATCTAGTTTATGGTCGTGCAGGGTACCTGCAGGATAATATCTAGTTTATGGTCGCGAAGGATACCTGCAGGATAATATCTAGTTTATGGTCGTGCAGGATAATATCTAGGTTAGTGTCGCGAAGGATACCTGCAGGATAATATTTAGTTTATGGTCGTGCAGGATACCTGCAGGATGATATCTAGTTTATGGTCGTGCAGGATACCTGCAGGATAATATCTAGTTTATGGTCGTGCAGGGTACCTGCAGGATAATATCTAGTTTATGGTCGCGAAGGATACCTGCAGGATAATATCTAGTTTATGGTCGTGCAGGGTACCTGCAGGATAATATCTAGTTTATGGTCGCGAAGGATACCTGCAGGATACTATCTAGTTTATGGTCGTGCAGGGTACCTGCAGGATAATATCTAGTTTATGGTCGTGCAGGATACCTGCAGGATAATATCTAGTTTATGGTCGCGAAGGATACCTGCAGGATAATATCTAGTTTATGGTCGTGCAGGATAATATCTAGGTTAGTGTCGCGAAGGATACCTGCAGGATAATATTTAGTTTATGGTCGTGCAGGATACCTGCAGGATGATATCTAGTTTATGGTCGTGCAGGGTACCTGCAGGATAATATCTAGTTTATGGTCGCGAAGGATACCTGCAGGATAATATCTAGTTTATGGTCGTGCAGGATAATATCTAGGTTAGTGTCGCGAAGGATACCTGCAGGATAATATTTAGTTTATGGTCGTGCAGGATACCTGCAGGATGATATCTAGTTTATGGTCGTGCAGGATACCTGCAGGATAATATCTAGTTTATGGTCGTGCAGGGTACCTGCAGGATAATATCTAGTTTATGGTCGCGAAGGATACCTGCAGGATAATATCTAGTTTATGGTCGTGCAGGGTACCTGCAGGATAATATCTAGTTTATGGTCGCGAAGGATACCTGCAGGATAATATCTAGTTTATGGTCGTGCAGGGTACCTGCAGGATAATATCTAGTTTATGGTCGTGCAGGATACCTGCAGGATAATATCTAGTTTATGGTCGCGAAGGATACCTGCAGGATAATATCTAGTTTATGGTCGTGCAGGATAATATCTAGGTTAGTGTCGCGAAGGATACCTGCAGGATAATATTTAGTTTATGGTCGTGCAGGATACCTGCAGGATGATATCTAGTTTATGGTCGTGCAGGATACCTGCAGGATAATATCTAGTTTATGGTCGTGCAGGATACCTGCAGGATAATATCTAGTCTAAGGTCGTGCAGGATAATGTCTAGTTTATGGTCGCGGGGAATTGGTGATATCGAAGCCTAGTTTTATAAGGGATCGGGGTATATGTAGCTCAACCTTTATTAATTCATTGGGCCATTCAAAAGACTGGGAATATATATTTTGATGTTTATGAATCACGCCATCGCGACAGCAGCTATCGAGTGCAAACGTGCCGCAAAAGCAGCAACGTCGACGGCTAGCGATTCATTACCTGCGCCCGGGGGATGCGGCGCCAGAGAGAGCGGAAGAGGGTGTACCGGCTGACGCGAAGGGAGCATCTTTGGGAGACTGCGTGGTATCGGCAGCGAGTTAGGCCACAGGGGCCGTAGTTGCTGGGATGATCCTGAACTAAGGCATTAAGTAACTTATATTCTCGATTAGCTTGTGCCGACGCGAGAGAACAAGAAGAACCCGCGCTACGGTCACCCAATGTTCCTACTTTTCCATACCTACCGTTTACCAACTGAAGTTAATTGAGGAACAATCAATGTAGATATACTAACTAATTTTCTATGGCAACAACTGCAATTCCCGTCACAAGTTTATCGGCGAAAGTGACGATCGAGTAGATGGCGGCACCTTGATGAGAATGGGGACCGATCAAGTCAGCAGTCACACAGAGACTAGACACGAGGGTCATAGAACTGCCCGCACCTGGAAATAATCATTAAAGGGTGTTAATAATTAAAGTCATGATAGTCCAAGGGTAAGGTGAGCGCTGGCTAACGACAAACACCTCAGCTGAATGTGTGGATACACTCCAAACAGTACCAACAAGTGAAAATGAGATGAGGTGACGCCAATTCGGTAGTGCTTAAAAATGTGCTATGAAAACGTAGTGAAAATCCCTAATGGGCTTTAAAGTAATTGTAGGTAAGTCTTACCAATTAACGTAGCGACCATGTATATTTGTACTATACTGGCATGTGGATCTATAGCTATGGCTATCCATAGACAGCTTGTCAGACTTAGTGCACTTCCCATTAGATACGCCATCTGTGTAAGAAATAGATTATATACAGCGTGGAATAGAATGGTGTGGTCATATTTAAGGGTGTGATTCAGACTATCTAACTGAACAACTTTCTCCATAGGACCACCATCGTAATCGGCATCGGCAATTATTAAAATCAGTTGTTGTTGTGGCTGACTGTGTGACTGACCGGCTGCAGTCTCGATAGAGTTAACGACAAAATCGATAACTTTCGATTGCTAATTACTAATAAATGAATTCGGTTGCAATGATAAAAATAAATAATATCGCTGGATATTACACACACCGCCATCTGGTGCCACACTAAGCAACGAGGCTTGTGTCGTGGACACGAGATAGTTGATATAAAAGTAAAAAAAAAACGTAAGGCAGCCTCAAACGACCGATTCCCCAATTAATGATCCGACCCAGCCTGTTGTCCCTTGCTGCCCTCTCATCAATGACGCACTAAGCCGAGGCCCGAACCCCACAGGGGGTGCCCTTAGTGACCGTTCATTTAATTTAAATCCTTAGCTTGTAAGCCCTGGCTGGGGGCCTTAAAGTAATTTTTGGCCACCACAGGATTGTCCGGTTAAGCAGTAAAGCAACCTTAGCGCGTTGCAACTGCGAGTGGTCCTTCCTAAAAAAAAAAAAAAAAAAAGTAAGGCAGCCTCACTACCGCTGCGCCATTCGGGTCGTCAAATGATGATGCTTGCGAGAAACGCATCTTGGATTGGATGTAGAGACTTGCGTTACATTGGATGTAGAGACTTGCGTTACATTGGATGTAGAGACTTGCGTTACATTGGATGTAGAGACTTGCGTTACTCGCAAGCATCATCATTTCAACCGAATTTATTCGTTAGTAATTAGCAATCAAAAGATAGCGATTTTGTCGTTATCTCTGTCGAGACTACCGCCGGCCCAGTACATAACTTCAATACACAGGAGGACAGGAGAAAACCCATGGAGAAAGTTGTTCAGTTTGATGATCTGAATACTCTGAATCACACCCTGTAATATGATTATCTCATAATATATTGACGTGTTGACATTTTCGTGTCTTGAGATGCAAGCGTGACTGCTGAGAAAGTCGTCTTGTTTTCGATTCCCAGGCCGGGATTTTCCATCAGGAATTTCTTAGGAGCAGCCACGGATTCTGGATTTGTGCCCAGTTGATAGCAATAGGCTCATCCCCTTCGTCATGGGATTTAAACATAACTAGCGAAATGTGGTACTGTGGGTGTACTGTTAAGTTCACCTCTGCTCTCTAACTTTCCGGGGATCAGAAGGGATGTTATGTTATCTTATCAGTCTATTATTCCATTCGCTAAATCAAAACCGTCAAGTGCGAGTCGGACTCGCGCACAAAGGGTTCCGTACCGTTATCTATCATTAGACAAAACGGCAAAAAAATCACGTTTGTTGTATGAGAGCCCCCTTTAATATTTATTTTTAAAGAGAACATACATTCAGTCAAAAAAGTATCGGGAATGGATGATTTGTTTATGGTTCCAAATTCAAATTTTTGTTTTTTTGTAGTTGTTAGATTGGCACAACTGTTTTCCATTTTGGCGCGGAGTTTGAGTTGCATCTGTTATTTATATTAAATACAGTGCTGGTTTTAGTAATATCATATATAGTGTGTATTGCGAATTTCATAATGGACAAAAATATCGAACAAAGAGTTTATCTTAAATTTTGCATCGCCAATGGAATTTCGTGTTCGGAGTCACTGAAAATGTTACAGAAGGCTTACGGTGAATCGACTTTATCAAAAACTCGTGCTTATGAGTGGTTCAAAGCGTTCAAAAGCGGTCGAGATGTGGTGGAAGATTTGCCTCGCTCTGGTAGGCCGTCAACGTCTGCAACTGAAGTTAACATCGCAAAAGTGAAGAAAATAGTGACTGAAAATCCCCATTCAACTCTGAGAGAGATAGCCGCCGAACTTTCTGTATCTCACGAGTCGATCCGTACCATTTGAACTAATTATTTGGGTATAAAACATGTTGCTGCTCGGCTAGTCCCAAAAGATCAGAATTTTCTCCAAAAACTCAATCGCATGAAAGTCGCTGAGGACATGCTAGAACGAGTCAATTCGGACCCAACATTCATGAAACGCTTTGTTACTGGTGACGAGACGTGGGTTTACGAGTTTGACATGCAAACTAGTCAACAAGCTTCGGAGTGGCGCCTTCCAACTGAACCGAAACCGAAAAAACCACGCCAAAGTCGATCAAAAGTCAAAGTCATGTTGACTGTTTTCTTTGACTATCGCGGTGTTGTGCACTCTGAATTCTTACCGGAAGGTCTAACGGTAAATAAAGAATATTATTTGAGCGTTATGCGGCGTTTAAGAGAGCAAATTCGACGAAAAAGGCCAGATTTGTGGAAAGAAAATTCTTGGATTTTGCACCACGACAATGCGCCTTCGCACAAGGCTATCATTGTGAACGAATTTTTGACCAAACACTCAACAAATACCATCCAGCAACCACCATATTCACCAGATATGGCTCCTGCTGACTTTTTTCTTTCTCCTAAACTCAAATTACCACTTCGTGGCACCCGTTTTCAATCGATAGAAGACATAAAGGAGATTTCGCGGCGAGAACTGAACTCAATTCCGGAAGCAGCGTTTAAAAAATGTTTTGATGAATGGATTATTCGTTGGCGCAAGTGTATCGTTTCTAAAGGAGCATACTTTGAAGGTGATAAAATAAATTTTGATGAATAACAGACATTTTGTGTATTATTAATCTTTTCCCGGTACTTTCTTGACAGAGTAGTACATCTAAATATTCTGTGAATATTTCAAGCCTCTACCTGTTGCCGTTATTAATATCGAGCAAAAAACGTAAAAAAAATCAAGTTTGTTTTATGGGAGCCCCCTGTTAAATATTTATTTTATTCTGTTTTTAGTGTTTGTTATTATAGCGACAACAGAAATACATCATCTGTGAAAATTTCATCTGTTTAGTTATCACGGTTTAAGAGATACCTACAGCCTGGTGACAGACAGACGGACAGTGGAGTCTTAGTAATAGGGTCCCGTTTTTACCCTTTGGGTACGGAACCCTAAAAACCGTAAGTTCACCGTATAGTGAAATTACCTCATTCCCAAATCGATTAATCTTACTCTTGAGAAGTAAGGAGAAGAAGAATGACGATACGTATAAGACTAGAGGAACACTCGCGACCAGCTCAGATCCAGCGCTGGGGTTGAATACCAGGCGCTCTTCCAGGAACAACGGCACGTAGACTAGACTGAGGGCCCAGTATAACCGGGAGAACACATATCTGAAACATGGAATTCCAAGAATTATACAGTGTTGAGAATTATACCCCCTCAAATGGCTTAGCATGGTCGTCCGTTACGCCTAAAATACTGCAGCATTAATTTTGAAATAAATATATGGTAAAGTTGAGAATTAATGCTAAGTTCTATGTGTGACGAAAACACGATACCATAAACTTTTCTCGATAGAAAAAAAATTCAAAGTTTTGTTTTTCCAAATCGAACAATACACCGTTGGTAGCCAAAAAGTACTTCAAATTAGATCATGAAACTTTGCATACTAACTGAACTAACTATAAAGCAGGTCTTATGTGTTTTACTTTTTTAGTCCAATCAATAGTTTTTTTGTAAATCGCAAAAAGCCACTAATTTCGCACTAATGGGCCGCAGTGACTGACGTAACAACCGCTTTGTAGTGCAAGCTGATCAGAACTTTATTATAGCAGTATTTCAAACTAAGTTTGAATCACCACAAAAATAGTTGCTAATTTTAGGGTTGGAAGGGCCTTAAGTAAAACTTTAGGACTTCCCATACTTACAATAAACTAGTTTGGTATAGAAGTGGCATGCGGATAAAATACATAATTTTCGACTTGGCGACTTCAAGAGTTCCATTTTCTTCGTTTTGTACAGGAAGTGATCCATTGTTGACAGCGTGACCATTGCTTGTCTTTTCCTCTTTCTTTGATTTTAATTTGAAGAATATTTGGAAAAGAAGGGCTGATAATATCCCGATTCCTGAAATTATTAGTGATACATTCTGAAAAAGAGAGATAACGTTATTTTGTACGTAAGACTGCAAAATATCATAACAGGCTCAGTGGTTCGGACGAACATACTGACATGCACAGTAAGGAGTCTCTCTAAAGCGCTCTAGATAACATGGTTGTCTGCTCCAACTTTTGGTATATACCTTTTTTTTTTTTTCGGATGGGAAATCATCAAATGACTTCTCCCGCTCTGGGCGGAGCAGGAGGGAGTGTCAGACTTTTACTGACTAAAACTCATCCATGTTCCTTCATCGCCCTTTGTGTTCCGGGGCCACGGTATCTCTTTCGAATAGTCCCGCAACCCCGGCAGGCATCGGTCCTTTCGGACCCCTTCCTTTTTGCTGACTCTCTTTGAGGCGCGCGTGGAACACGAACGCGCCGTCGACACGGCCTGTCGTCATGAGACGGACGGACGGCGAGCTAGCCCATAGCCCACCGTCCACAGGCCCGCGCCTACGGTGGCCGGGGGCCACGTGGTGGCCCCCGACGCCCGGGGCGTCTCCCGCGGCGGCCGGGACGCTGTGAGGTTCTCTCCCTCTCACGTTCCGCCACCTCCTTCTCTAGCATTACTGCTTCGCAGAAGGAGGTGACGGCGTCCCATTCCGTCTCGCTCCGGACCATGGCTTGCACCAGGGCCGGACGCGAGAGGTCGCCGCCGCCAATCGCCGCTTCGAGGACACGGCGGTGCTCCGCCCACGCGGGGCACACCTCCACCGTGTGCTCCACCGTGTCCTCCGGTCGATCCTCGCAGTGGAAACACCCGGGCGTTTCCTCCCGCCCGATTCGGTGCAGGAACCTCCCGAAAACACCGTGTCCGGTGAGGACCTGCGTCAGGCGGAAGGATGAGGACGCCGTGGCGTCTCTCAAGCCACTCCTCAAAGAGGGGACTTACCGCCACTATTGTGGCGTGCCCTGCACGGGGTTGCGACAGTCGCTCTCTCCATGTCGCCATGAGATCACGCCGGAAGTCTGTCCGCTGCGCGACAATTTGTCGCGGCAGTTTCCCCCCGGCGTAGCACCTCCGCGCGCCATTCATGTAGGCGCGCGAGGACTATCGCCTCCAGATCCCATGGCGGCAATCCGGCAAGGAGGCACGCCGCCTCACGGGAGATCGTGCGGTACCCACGGGCCAGCCTTACGGCTACCACCTTTTGGGGCGCGTTCAGGTAGTGGGCTGCACGCAGCCTCAAGGAACGCGCCCACACCGGGGCCCCGTAAAGGGCCATGGACCGCACGACTCCCGCGTAAAGCCTCCGGCAGGAGGCGTTTGGCCCCCCAAGGTTGGGCAGGAGCCGCCTGAAGGCAGCCCCGGTCTCCGTTCCAGTTTGGGGGCCAAACGTCGGAAATGCTCCACGAAGTTCCATCGGCTGTCGAGGACGAGTCCCAGGTACTTCAGCGTCGACTCGACGCCGACGGATACCTCTCCTACCGTCAGTGAGGATCCCGGAGGTGGCGCATTCCGAGGCCCATGAAAGCACATGGCCTCGGACTTGTGCAATGCCACCTCGAGACCCAGTTGCCGGATCCTCTCGACGACTATCGCAACCCCGCGTGTCATTATTTCGGCCGCCGCCTCGTGCGACCCCCCTTGTGCCAGCACCAGCGTGTCGTCTGCATAGCAGACCACGCTGACGCCGCTAGGGAGGTCGGCGCGCAGCACCCAGTCGTACCCGATGTTCCACAAGGAAGGCCCTAGGACCGATCCCTGTGGAACACCGCACGACATCTCTCGCCGGTTCCATTCTCCGCTGCGACCGGGGTAGATAACGGCTCTATCCGTTAGGTAGTCCCCGACCACACGACGAAGGTAGGTCGGCACCCGGTGATACCGTAGTGCCTCCCTAATGCAGCTCCAGGGCATGGAGTTGAAGGCGTTGGCGATGTCAAGAGACACCGCCAAGACAACCCCCCCCCGGGACCTTGGTTCACTCGTTCAGACCGGAGTGCTAAGCACAGAATTAGATAGAATAAGAAATGAGGATTGCTGGCAATCGCTATCCTCGCCTGACTAATGATGTTACGCGTTAGCTATCTTTCACTCTACCTTAAATATTTACAATCTTTAACAGCCAGCAAGGCAGCAACCCTTATATGCATTTTCAGAGCCTTTATGTAAATTGCCGTGAAGTGGACGAAATTTTATTTAAAAAACAAGTGAATGAAATTGTTTCCCGAAAATCAATTAGCAATAATTTAATTAAAAATATTAGCGGCCACATTTTGATAGGCATTTTGATAGGCACCCTGGTAGGTATATATTCTCCTAATCATAAATATACGTAAAAAAATGGTTTTTAGCAAATACTTGATGAACGCACTAATTCTGCAGCCGGATCTCGTACTATTATGTGATGCAAATTGCAAAGGAATGAGGAAACTGGTTTGAGGAAAGTTTTGACTGTTAATGTGAATGGCGCTGAGTAGAGAAGAACATTACCTACGTGATATGGCTAGAAAGGAGGTAAATGATAAGATGACGACTAATAGAGAAGCATGGAAGATGTGCTGTGCTGAACCCCAAATAAATTGGGATAAGGGCAAAGGAATGATCAGTCAAACTAACATCGGTAATGACGGTGAAAACGATCTGGCACCGTGACCTCATAAAGCAGTTGTTTTAAGGTGAATGCTCCAACCAGCCCGCGAAATTCATATTTTCTTACGTTTTTTGCAATATGCAGGCCAGTGCTAGGTTGTATGTTGATTAAAATATTATTTGCGGCTGTAAAAGGTAGGTATGTAGTTACACAATTATAATCATTAAAATCATCAATACAACCCTCCATGATCATAAAGGTGTAGGTCATTTCTACACCTTTATGAACTTGGAGGGTTGTACTCAAATATTATGTTCTTTTCCTGTGTTGTCTTCTTTGTGTAATTAAATAGTAAAATAAATAAACAGATCTCAATACATATTAAAATTAACAGACAATTTCCTACCGACTGTACTTCGACTGACGAATTGGATAAAAGTGACGAATCTACAAAACTGGCAAATTATGGAAACCGTCGAGTTGACGCAACTGTCAAATTCACACAACTGTCCAATCAGCGAAAGTGACGAATCAACGAAACTGTCGAATTAAATAAAATGACGAGTGAGGGAAACTGATCAGTGTTACGCGGACTCGCACCTCTAATTTTTCGCATTCATGTGCCTATTAGGTACGGTCGAACAAGCTATTTGGTTTACATCTTACTATGTAATTTGTTGGTGAAACTGTAAACCAAATAGCTTGTTCGACCGTACATATTATTAGGTACTTGGAAAACATCGGGAAGCCAAGTCAGAGGCCCATGGGCGGCATCAAAACTCTGACACCAGGTTAGGCACTAACCACACGCTAAAGAAGAAGAATTGAAGATTGCAATCTAACATGTTACGGATTATTACATTGTTGTCGTACCCTGAACTTGTAGTCGTCCATGGGTCCAATAAAGGTGCTGTATTTGCTAGCTCTAAGAACCACCCATGTTATTAGGTAAACCGCCAAGCTTGACGTCACTGAAGCCATGTATCTGAAACAGGTAACGATGACTATGTTAATATTAGATATGATTAGGTACTTATTTAGGTACCTACATCCACCTACTAACTATTTTGACTCTGTTTTAGGTAATAGATGTTTGTTTTAGCCTGTTTAATGCAAGAGTTAAGGGAATAGGTAGGGGCATAAAACTTAACTATATTCAAGAAAATTATGACTATTCGACAATAATATGTATACCAGATTAGGGAATATGCAAGAAATACGAAACTTTATTTATTCCATAAAAATGCCTTGTATTGACCCATAAAACATTGTGGTAAACTTGTTTAATTTTCTAATAAAACACTTATTTTATAATTTAATATTTTATCTAAGTAGCGTGTTTTTGGTGAAACGGAACGCAAACTCAAAGCGCATCGTCCCATTCGTCCCTCGATAACGCCGGTAGACTACAAGTACCTAGTACCTACTATGTGTCAAAGGAACACTTTTATTTGAAAACTACATAAAGTTTCATTATGATGTTATTATACTTAATATTATTAAACACATACATTAAAAAAACCACCAAACCACCAAATCGTCGTCTAGTGTCATACGCCAGCTTGTCACGTAGCATCCGTGTGTCAAAATCGAAAATGTTCGGGATCAAAATTTGGATCTGACGCAGAATGTCCCATTTGCAAAAACTCCCATTCGAAAAAAAATAGAACACTTTTAGCCTTCTAATTAGGTGTTTTACGACAGAATCGAAAAAATAAACGATTTGCGAAAATAACCCTTTTTTGGATAAATTCTAAGTCCTCGCGCCATAGCGCCCCTAAGGCTTAAACTCCAACCGATTTTTTATTTTATTTACATAACAAAATATATTTTTCAAAACAAAAAACAAGTGTGCTTTAGACCACACGTCTGAAGTAAAACTTCACGTAAATATACGGCTATGTATTAAATTCCGCGTTGGTTGTCAAAAGACTTGGTCGTCAAATCAACGACTTTTACTTCAATGCTTGTGTGTCTTGCCGAATTTCAGGATTCTGTTGGAGATGCCAAGCCAGTTGAAAGAAGTCTTCAAGCCCTTTCAAACGAGCCCAAACTCAGCTTCCTAGCTCCAACGGGTGCAAAGTTGAAGAAGGGCCGCGGGAGGTGAGGTAACCATGAAGGGGGAGGGGGAGGGGGGCTTTCGTGGAGAGTTGCGGGGTGTAGTCTCGTGGGGAGGTAGTGGGGGGGTGAGGTAGGGTTGGGGGGCTCTCCCCCTCCCCACTCATAAATGAAAGATTTTTTTATTTATTTAAAAACAAACTGATATATATTTTTGTAACGTAACGGTCGCACTTTTCGTAATGCGTAAAGCATTCACCAGTTTACCCCCAAGTCAAGCGTGCCTAAAGAAGAACTTCAAAAATTATTTTTGCAAAACTAAAAAAATAGCACCCTGACTTGCATCGATTTGGCTGTCATTCATTTTACTAAGAGAATGTGTGAGCGAGCAAAATGATACAACAACGTTATGACTTAAACGTTGTTGTATCGGAAGATTGCAGCATCCTGAAAGGGGTTAAATTTTCATCGAAAAGCGAGTATAGCGACCTCGAAAAATTGGTGCTTTCTGAACCACGGCTGGTGAAGCCTTCATCAAAGAGCGAGTGAGCTGAAGCTCGAAAAATTGGTGCTTTCTAAACCACGGCTGGTGAAGCCTTCATCAGTGAGCTCGAAAAAATTGAGTTTTCTGGACCGCGATAAGTTGTTGATATTTTCATTTTATCTTTTATCAAGAAGAATATTTGAGGTTAGGAAGATTTTGGGATTTTTTTCCTCATCAGGGGCCCTGTATCATTGATACGGCGGTAGCTACGCCCCTGGTATTTTATTGATTTAATTAAATGAAGAAAAATATGCATGCATATTCGCTTAGTCGCAATTGCAACTACTAGACCCACAAGATAGTCAATAAAAGCGAGAAATATAATTTATCATAATAATGTGATAATTTAATGTGTCACTCTTAGAGCATCACGACCTTATATTGTCATAACGGAAAACGTGACGGCAATGGCACGCGTCTCCCGCGAGCCTACACCCATCCTACACCGATTACATTAAGGTACTTATTTTCCATGTTGATTTAGGTTTCATAAAAGAATGAACGTTTCATTAACTATTTAATTTTACGTAAAAGGTACTAAAAATATTATCAATTGACTCAAATGTAGGTATTCTTTTTCTTTTCATAATGAAAAACAGAAAGAATAGATATTTTTAAATATCTCTGTAGGTAGGTAGCTCATACATATATATCTAAGTACTCTTATTCGACAGCAATCTTTCTTTTAAAAACCACAAGAGGAAACAGAGCTTGTGATTTTTTTAAATTAAAAACATTGTTTTCTCATTATCATGAGGATGAGGATTGATACGTAATGGTTATGGGCATGGCCGAACTACGTTTATCATTGATCATAATCTGTAGTATCTCAAGACAGGATTCAATTTTAGTTTGATGTGCAAATATAACCCAACACAATTACTTACAATATGTTTTCAAACAGTGTAATAAACAGCCTCGTTGGTCAGTGGTCGCAAACACTACTGCTCAGTGTAAGGTCCTGTGTTAGATTCGGGTAAACTGTTATTAGGTTTCTCCATCATGAATTTTCAGTAGCAGCCACGGAGTCTGGATTTGTACCGGGTTGGTGGCATAAGGCTTGCCATTCTATTAGGTACATGTTTAATTTAATGATTACTTAGGACTTAAACGTAACTGGCGAAATATGGATGTTCTATAAGATACACCTCTGCCTAACCCTTAGGGGATAACAGATCCTGCCGGGGTTGCGGGACTGTTCGAAAGCGATACCGTGGCCACGGAACAAAAAGGGCGATGAAGGAACATGGATGGGTTTTAGTCAGTAAAAGTCTGACACTCCTTCCTGCTCCGCCCAGAGCGGGAGAAGTAATTTTTCTCATTTCCCACCCGATAAAAAAAAAAAAAAAGGGATAACAGATGTGATGTTATGTTTATGTAAACCAATAAGTAGTACCTTATTGAAGTCAAATCAGCGCGCACTTGTAGGTTATCCGAAATGGCAGGGATCATCGCTAGATGAGATATCTGTACCACTGCCCACCCGATCTGGAACACCACTATGAGGACACCGTAGTAGAACGGCATCCACCAGTCCAGGTAGTCGGGGTCGTCTGTTAGCCAGCAGCCCCAGCATCTTACGAAGAGCAGGGGAAATGTACACGTCACTAGGGCGCAACCTGGAATTGTAAATGAGCTTTTGTTGGTAAAAAGTTACTAAGTAACATTGTGGCTCCTGTACCTGCTTCAAATCTTTGAAATTAAGTTGCTGTGCTGACGTTCCACAGTTCGGGATCACCAGAGTTATGGGGAACAGGTAGTAAAGTTCATCATTAGCCTATAATGTTCCCACTGCTGGGACACGGCCTCCTCTCAATGAGAGGGAATGGGCTATAATCCACCACACGGGCCCAGTGCGGATTGGTAGATATCACATGTCTTCGAATTTTTGGTTAAGTTCATCATACTTCATTGAAAAGGGAAGATCCCTTGACCAGACAAATCTTATGTCTGGTGGGCGACTACCCTTATTCCGCAGATACCTTTGCTGATAACTTTTATTTCCGGTGAAGGATGTAAGTTCGCAGTGCCGGATTAAGCTAGCGCGGGGCGTGTAGCAAATTCTATCGAGGGGCCCTTGATCTGTCAGAGAGTACAACCCAAAAAATATTCTGCCAACTTCGTTCACAAATAATTTGCAGTGTGCCCGGAGCTAACTTTTAGAAATATGTAATTTTTTTATATTTTGTAGTAGCTTTTGAAGTTTTGATGTTTGATTTGGCTTAGGTACCCTAAATGGAAAAATCAAATATAGGGGTAAATCAATAAATAAACAAATTATGCAATTATGTAAGGACTACTCTTACTAACTTTGTCGACTTATACAGAAAAGCTTACAAATTGAGAAAATGTAGGATTGAAGAGCGAGCGTAACGAGCTCGAACATGTTAGCATTCATCTCGAATTTGATGAGTTTTCTTTTATCTATTAATACAATAATAGAACGATTCTGACAATTTATAAAAAAAATCTCGTGACTGCAAAGAATGTGCGAAATTTTTTACACTCCACCTGGGTAGGTTATATTTTCTTCTGACCATTCATACTGAAGTAGGAGTTACTTGTTGTGGATACTTTGTCGACTCAGAGAAGATTCTGGAAACAAGAGAATGCAAGAGCGAGCGACGCAAGCTCAACATTTTTACAACCCTCCTCGGATAAATTAGTTTCTGTTTGCTCGTTTATAAAAAAAATGAGAATTGGAGTCAATCTGTCCACTTATATTGAATTGAGTACTTAAATATAGGATGAGCGAGCGAAGCGAGCTCGAACATTGTAGCATTTCGCCTGGGATAGGTTGGTTTCTCTATAGTTTTCGAGATTTTGCGCGGGGCCCTGCGTATCCAAACCCGAATCGAGTATTTAAGTATAGGATGTACTAACGAGGGAAACGAGCTCAATAATTGTGGTATTTCGCGTGGGATTTGTTGGTTTCTCTATAGTTGTCCGAGATTTTGCGCGAGGCCCCGCGTATCCTAACCCGAATTGAATACCTAAGGATAGGATGTATTAGCGAGCAAAGCGAACTCAAAAATTGCAGTATTTCGCGTGGGATAGGTTAATTTCTCTATAGTTGTTCGAGATTTCGGGGATAAGGGCAAGAGAAGGATGATGAACCCCCGATGGGCGTGTGTACGCGAGGCCCTCAGGAAACTATGAATTTAATTTACTTTTTTTCCGCGCTTTGCTTTCGCCAGGTTGTAGGAGAGGCAAAGTTATACACTAAACAGCCTAATATAAAAAATAGTTTTTTTTTTTTGTTAGCCTTTATTGTCCCACTGCTGGGCAAAGGCCTCCCCCAATTCCTTCCATTTGCTCTTTTCCCGTGCCTTCTCGGACCAACCCTCGTGGTACGCGTCCAAATCGTCTTGCCACCTTTTTCTGGGTCGGCCTCGCCGTCGCCGTCCGTCTTCCGGCAACCATCGTGTGGAGGCTTTTGCCCAGCGGTCATCGTGCATGCGACTGACATGACCCGCCTAATCCCATTTTGGCCTAGCAGCCTTCTTGCCGACGTCCACTATACCCGTTTTGGAACGCAGCGTGGTGTTTCGAACCCTATCTTGTCTTTTGACACCCATGCGTTCCATTGCCCTTTGGCAAACTCCAAGGCGTAGCTTCTGAGACTCGGTGAGCGACCAGGTCTGAGCACCGTAGGTTAGAACGGGCAGGATGCACATGTCAATGAATTTGCGCCTCAGTTTTTTTTTATTTATTTTTTTAATTCAGAACACAAATAAATGTTAGTTTGTTTAAAAAAAGTAAATATTAGTTTTAAATAATCATGTTTATCTATGATATTCTATTTATAAACACAATTTGAATAATCAAAAAAATATTTACGCCGTAAAGACGCATATTGCGTTGCCGAAATAAAAAAAAAAGTCACCTCCGACTATAGGCATTGAACCGGGAAACTGAAAAATAATATGTGAAATACATTGCATGTTGAACCTAATCGTAGTGCGGCAAGAATTAGTTTTCGAGGAAATGTATTGAAAAAATATTTTTCGTTCTTTTATTTTATTTCTTCAAAAGTGTATTGAAAAACGTACGGTTTTCGCCACGGTTTGCGCTGCAGTCAATCGACTGCTGCGCTGCGTGTCGCGGGTTCGATTCCCGTACGGAAATAGTACATTTTGATAGACGTGGACATTTGTTATTGCAGTTCTCGGTTCAAAAACACCCTCGCCTACGGCTCGGGAGTTAATTCCGCCTCGGAAGCAATAACAAACTTTCTCCACTTGTATCAAAATGTACTATTTCCGTACGGGAATCGAACCCGCGACACGCAGCGCAGCAGTCGATTGACTGCAGCGCAAACCGTGGCGAAAACCCGATATGTTTGAAAATCGTGTTATTTCTGTAAGATGCTATCCTGCATTTATGTACAGGTTGTTATAGATTGGAATTTCCCTGGAAATGCGATCAATATCTATCTATTCAGTACAGATACTCTTACAGAAGCCGAGAGGCACGTGTGCTCCCCGTCTTTGCTATTTTTTTGTTCTGAAACATACCTGGGAACCTTCTAGTTACGGAGATATTGAAGGTGAAAGTTCCAACTTTATCACCATTTTTTAAGTGTACTAATCAATGCATCCATCAGCACAATGTTTTGAGAGCGTTACATTGAGAAACAGTATAAATATAAAAGAAAAGTCGTTTTCCCAACAATATTTTTAACGTAGAGTTAGAATTGATGTACAGAATCCTTTCAAAATCAAAATCTATTTTTTTATTTTCACATAGCCCTAGATGGGCACTTATAAAACTTCGAAAAAGGTGCGCGGTTCGTGTTGGTCGTTTCCATGGAGAAGAACCGGCAAGAAACTCCATGGTTACTCTTTTCAAATCATGTAGGTATTACAATATTATTTTGTTACAGCATTAGTACTTAAGTATGGGGGGACAGCGTAGGCCCGACAATAGGTCGTTGCTTACTATACAAAAAACGTAAAACAGAAAAATATTTAACAAAACTTATCAAGCATCTGGGGATCTACAAAGCCTACAATGTTCATTCATTCACAAATAAAAATTAAAAAAAGAATCTCTATAGATAAGAAAATATTGTATTTAAAAAAAAACTAAAACAAGTGACACAAATATTGTCATCAGTGGTGTAAGTATTCTGAGCAAAGGATGAATAAAAAAAAAGATTTAAAACTATTGAAAAAATTTGAATGGAAAGTAATTAAAAAATTAGATTGAGAATAGTTAGAGCCATCCATAAGTGCCGTTTATGAACTACCAGGGAAGCCGCATGCGCAGAAGCAACTAGAGCCTAACTTCTTTATCTTCAATGTAGTCCTTGATTTTGTAATATACTTTTTTAATAAGGACACGTTTGATATAGTTTTTAAACTTTTCATCGGTTAGTTCTATAATTGAGTTTTGGTAACTTGTTATAAAAGCGTATACTGTTTATAATAAAAGACTTGCTAGTTTTTGTTAATCTGAATTTAGGTATTACAATGTCATGTTTACTGCGTGCATTTTTATTATGGAAGTCGCTTCTAATTTTGAAAAGCCCTCGATTTTTGTGGTCATATAAAATACATTCAACGATGTAAAGTGAAGGCAGAGTCAGTATATCGATCTCTTTAATTTTTCTCTGAGTGACTCGCGAGTAATATGTTTTTTTAATTAAATCTACCAATCAAAAAACAACACGCATTTTTATTGAACACTTCCTATTCAATATACAAAGTATTTCATTTATTTATATAAAAGGATATTTACAATCACAAAACTAAATAGAAACAGAAAGTAGGCAAATGTAATTAAAATGCTGGAGGCGGGCAGCCCTAACGCATGTTTACGTACCGCGCGGCTGTAGGCTTTTATTTCTATCATGCGGCCGAGTTACACTACTGTATTATAATATTACGTGGTTATACTTTCATTGACGTGTAAGACATTCGTATCTTTTCTATCTATTTTAAAAATTAGCGACGTGTCATCAGCAAATAGAATTAAATCCGATAATTTGGCCATCTTAAAAGGGAGATCATTAATGTTAACAAGAAATAGGAAAGGACCGAGAATTGAACCTCGTCGCCCCATTTACATTTACTTTTTGCCGCCTGTTTGATGAATAGGATAGAACAAGATCAGCAGCTAGTCCACGAATTCCGTAGTGGTGTAATTTACAGATAAGTGTGTTGTGTTGTGGTCGACGCAGTCGAACGCTTTAGAATTCCGTAGTGGTGTAATTTACAGATAAGTGTGTTGTGTTGTGGTCGACGCAGTCGAACGCTTTAGAATTCCGTAGTGGTGTAATTTACAGATAAGTGTGTTGTGTTGTGGTCGACGCAGTCGAACGCTTTAGAATTCCGTAGTGGTGTAATTTACAGATAAGTGTGTTGTGTTGTGGTCGACGCAGTCGAACGCTTTAGAATTCCGTAGTGGTGTAATTTACAGATAAGTGTGTTGTGTTGTGGTCGACGCAGTCGAACGCTTTAGAATTCCGTAGTGGTGTAATTTACAGATAAGTGTGTTGTGTTGTGGTCGACGCAGTCGAACGCTTTAGAATTCCGTAGTGGTGTAATTTACAGATAAGTGTGTTGTGTTGTGGTCGACGCAGTCGAACGCTTTAGAATTCCGTAGTGGTGTAATTTACAGATAAGTGTGTTGTGTTGTGGTCGACGCAGTCGAACGCTTTAGAATTCCGTAGTGGTGTAATTTACAGATAAGTGTGTTGTGTTGTGGTCGACGCAGTCGAACGCTTTAGAATTCCGTAGTGGTGTAATTTACAGATAAGTGTGTTGTGTTGTGGTCGACGCAGTCGAACGCTTTAGAATTCCGTAGTGGTGTAATTTACAGATAAGTGTGTTGTGTTGTGGTCGACGCAGTCGAACGCTTTAGAATTCCGTAGTGGTGTAATTTACAGATAAGTGTGTTGTGTTGTGGTCGACGCAGTCGAACGCTTTAGAGAGATCACAGAAAATGCCAAAGGCATCCTGGGACTTGTCCCAGGATTCCAAAATATGAGTGATGAGTTTTACTCCCGCATCCGTGGTCGACCTAACCTTCGTGGAATCAAATTGTTGACTATGCAGAATCCCTTCTCATCTGGGCCAGCATGATTTTTCATAGATTTTACTCAATGCTGGAAGGACAGATATAGGTCTATAATTACAGGGATCACTCTTACAACCCGATTTGAAAATTGGTACTACTTTACCATATGTTTAATTAAATCAGGAAACTTGCCGCAGTCCAAACATTGATTGAATATGCCTGTTAGGACAGGAGCGATTGATTCAATAATATCTCCAAGAACCTTGACGGATATCCCCCATAAGTCTTCAGTATTTTTATGATGAGACTTTTGAATGAGTTTTTAATTGTAGCAATACTGTAGCTTTGTTGAAGTGAAGGGTCTACTTACTTATAGGTACTTTATGTGTGCAAACATGACCCTTACTAGTAGGGGCCCAACTTTGGCATGCTGACGCTGATTACTGATATATAAAATACACAAAGCTTATTACCATTTTGGCATGCATAGATGCATAGACCTATTTTTCATTGTTTGCTAATGAGAGGAATGCCACATAAAACCTAGGTACCTACTACCCATATATGATGTGATTCCTGCACCTCGGTCTTTACGTCGGTCACCAAAATTCTATGCGTGTTTAGCAAACAGACATAGTGCGACCAATACACCGCAGCTGACAATGAACACAAAAGATGTTTTGAATGGCTATGTAAACTAAGAAAGAGGAATTAGACAAGTTCAATGGCAACGACGAAGGTTGATTAGCTATTCTAAGTTTGTCGGTTCCTGAAATAACGTTTGTAAAGTAATTAGATGGGCCATTAAATAATTACGTAAGGGTCGCGAGGGGGGGGTGTTGGAAAAATCTCTACATACTCAATCTTGTCCTGAGGACGGAGATGAGTTCGACAATGGAACCTAGCCAACCCAAAAGATATTATACCTCATAAACTAAAAGCGAAGGGCGTGCGTTTTAGAGAGCTGTCTCTTGTAATTTTTGACGTAAAAAAGTGATGATTATTATCAGCCTAATTTGAATAAATGACTTTTGATTTTGAACTAACCTAACACACAAAAGTAAATAGGTACTAAATTTGTTCTGCTTGCTACTTCCTTTGTCCACACTTCAATTGAGCTGATCATGCAGTGAAACTTTTCCACAGAAGCAATGGAACACCACATCAGGCAGAACAAATCCTGCCTGATGTAAGCCAGGGAGGTGCAAGAGTGCCCGAGAGTGAAGAGAGCAGAGAGTGTGGAGTGCTTGGTGAGAGAGAGGTCAGGAATAGTCTCACGGATGAGAATAAAAATTATTCTAACCGAACCTAAGTCATGGTCCACTGCTTGTATGAAACATTTAATTGAAGTCCGTTTAACCGTTTAAGCTTGAAAGGTAACAGACAATCAAACAAATTCAGTTTCAAATTATAATATTGGTATAGAAGTAGGTAGGTACTATCGAGGACACTCCGGCCTAATCACCACAAAGCTAATTTTTGCTTGCACTTACAACATAGAAACGCCCTCTAGCCCCGCCCGGCTGAGTTTATATAGAAATAATGAATGAAAGACAATACCGACCGGCCGAGCGCACTATTACGAGAGTTATTGTTATTTTGCGCGACATAGTTGACGCTTTCCTAATAGGCCTAAACTTTAAGGGGGCGTGGCTCGGCGCCTCCGCATGATTTAAGTGAAAAAATGTTTACTTGATCAGGCGGAAAAGACCACGACTGTACCTATGCATTACTCTAGTACCTTAGCGACCGAGCTCTGCTCGGGTGAAAATAGAGAAAACGAATTTCCCTAGGTATGTGACCTAGCTAGGTCGATTTTCCGCCCCCGTAAACTCCAATATTGCAACTTTCATCGAAATCGGTAGAGCCGTTTTCGAGAACGTGATTGCAAATATTGCTAATTGTGGTTTAATGGTACTACTACAACATTGTAAAAGGCAATTATTATTAAAAGAATAACCGTGTAATTTCTTGTCTATTCTTCTCCATTAGAATAGAATAATCATTTATTCGTTAATGGACAGCAGCAACACAATAGAGCAGCACATACATATACATATAACAACAAACAGCTTAACAATTAATTAAACAGCTCAACTGCGCTGAGCATGCCCATAACGAAAAGGTCACCAACAGCATATGCTGGGTGTAAAACACTCAGCTACGGTAATATTATAATACAGTACTCCAACTTCATACAAACGGACGAAACGCGAGCTATACCTACGCGCCTCGATCTCGGGGTGCGCTCGGGGCGCAGACAGTCACGGCCTCCCTTATTATTATTATACTCTTTGGTCACGGCTGTACCGCAGTGTCGAACGGACGGTGTGTTGTTTTAACAATAACCGCGCGGTTTTTTCTCTAAAAATCAGTTAATATGACGAGTAAGAAATATTGTGCTGTTTTTGGTTGTATGAATTCGTCAATAACGCATCCAGACATAAGTTTTTTTAAATTACCTGGAAACTCTGAAAGGTAAGACTATAAAATAATTTTACTTACTAGTAGGTAGGTACATAATGTGTGTCTTTTTAATGGATAAGTATTTCCTTTTATCTCACGAAAAAAAAGGTGTTTGGATTAATAAATAAAGCGAATAGAGTAACATGTTTTTTAAATTAAATCTACCAATCAAAAAACAACACGCATTTTTATTGAACATTTCCTATTCAATATACAAAGTATTTCATTTATTTATATAAAAAGGATATTTACAATCACAAAACTAAATAGAAACAGAAAGTAGGCAAATGTAATTAAAATGCTGGAGACGGGCCCGGGCAGCCCTAACGCATGTTTACGTACCGCGCGGCTGTAGGCATTTATTTCTATCATGCGGCCGAGTTACACTACTGTATTATAATATTACCGTGACTCAGCGCTGGTTTTCAGTTGGCCCCCGCAGTGACACACGGATAAGGGTAGTAGGTAGTAAATAAATAATGTTATTCTATTAAATGGGCATTTGTAAGTGTGTAATAAATAAATAATATACAATGAATATTTTTTGTCACAGAGGATATCATAATTCAATTAGTAATTATAGACACGAAGAAAGCTGCTAAATAAATAAGTACTTATCCGAAAACAAAACACAGTTTATTGACATGACGCACTTCGGGCTGGCCGATGTAGCATCGGCCACAGACACGGCCGCCTCTCAATGTAATATTTATATGTTGATAGTTTTTCACCTAGTATTTTATTATACCTACTTACCAGTTAAATGCCAGGACTTCAAACTTCCAAATTTGTCAGCTAACACACCCACAACTGGAGTAGCCAATGCGTCTATAACTTGACCTGAAATTTACAAACATTATCTTAAAGAATGAAAAAATAAAGACGAAGAGCCTAATGCTTTAAAATAAAAGTAAAACAATTAAAAAAATAAATAAAAGGCTTATTCATTAATAGCCATAATGTAAAACAAGAAAATAATTTACTCTTGATAGGTACGTAGGATCATAAATGCAAATTGTGTTTGTTTAACAATTGGTACGAGTACATGAGAGCAAAACATAATAGAACATTCACGTTTTCATTTTAATAATAGTTATCGGCTCATTCCACTATCATTGTTCTTGAGAAAGAAAAACAAAAGAAAAGGCGAATGAACAAAGCACAGCTGATCTTGCAAAAACTTAGCAATTATAAAAAAAAAAAACTGAAAATGGATAACAGGTCAAAAGCACAATAAAAACCGCGAAACTGAAAGATAAATATCGAATTATTACGAAAACAGAACTAAGAAAATTATGTACGGTCAACCTAATAAAAAATTAACGAATATTCCTGTAGCCAACTGTGTTGATGATTGATGTGTTCCTACTACGATAAGTCCGTGCCACAGTTCTTATTCCAAGTCTTAAACATAATAGCATAATCAGCCTATATCTAACATTCCCACTGCTGGGACACAGGCTTTCACTTCTGTAAGAGAGAGAGAAAGCTATAATTTACCACGCGCTGGCTCAGTGTGGCTATGTGGATTTTACTTGTTTACGATTTTTTGGTCCTTCGTGTTATTCTTCACCGGTTTGACCTTCACCGACTTACAAGGAATACTCTCTTCGTATAATGTAAATAATAGTAATTAGCTATGTAGGTACCTAAGAGTAGCATAGCGCCAGCCACCGCTGCTCTCATGTCCAGGACGGCTTGGAAGAACAGCATCATGTATGAGAACCACATGGCGGCACAGAGGTCGTTGTACACATGCCCCAAGCCGAAAAGCACGTGCTGGCTGACTCGCCACCATTTTCTTTTGAACGAGCCACTGGAATAACAAAGAAATACAAATACAATTGGATTATAAAAGCAGGCTTAGGTTTCTTTTGGAGCCAATGTTTATATCAATGCAGAGTGTAGACAGACGTTCCAAAGACCAAACAACGTTATGTTCTCACGCTACCATGTCTACGTCACACTAACTTGAGTTAAGTTAGTGTCAACAACTCGATAATGGTGTCGATTCTGTTGTGCACAAACTAAACTTAATTTAGGCTATTGCTATCTTTTTCTCTATAATACAACGAGAAAGAGACGGACGTAATTTAGAGCTGTCAAATTTAGTTGGAACTAATATTTCCGTACAAATGAAGGGTGCACGTAAAAACATGTCGACTAAAAACACGGTGAAGCGCAAGGCATAAACTAGTTTGACATCACTAACTTAGTTTATAGCTATAGCCGTCCTTTTCTCGCACTGCCTTTTAGTAAAAGATAGCAATAGCCTAAATTAAGTTTAGTGTGTGCACAACAGAATCGACACCAATGTGTGTTATTGAAAAACCGTGAAGAAACTGGTTTTTCAGATCACGTAAAACTTTTGTTAATTTAGTTACACATTTATTCACGATATTTCAGATTGAGGTGTATCCAAACAGGACTGATTTAGCTGTAGCATCGGCATTAGTTACGGCCTATGGTCAATTAGCGACTCAACCACGTGGAGATCTAAAGCCAAACCTAGTTATATCTTTTACCGCAGGGAGCTATAGTTTCAATTTAGAGCTTATTAGAGCATAGGTGCATTGTATGTTCCCAATACTCAATTGCTTGCCTATCACCAAACAATTTAGTAGATGCCTGCTTCTCCAGACAAACGATTTGCACTTGAGCATTACTTAACATTACACTGCTATTGTTATCTGAATTGATCGAAGCTCCCAGTACGCTAATCAGGACAAATTGGTTAAGAAAGGATCCTAAGAGGATATTCTTCCTGTGGGGGAAATGTGTAGTTAGAGGTATTCTCACAAGCGCTTCTCAGAAACGGTCGATTTTCGTCACTATCGCCATAAGCGCCGGGCCCATAATTCAGTTTCGTATGTCACTAATTGGATAAGTTGCACTGAATTGAATTTGCGCGAGATTAGATAAACGGTTCCGAAAAGGAATGCTAACGATAAAATTACCTCAAGTTGATTTCAACTTCTTTCGTTTCTCCTTTGTCGTTCTCATCTATTTTTCTGTCCACATCCGTCGCTCCATATTTTACACTCATTTTCAAATTTATGAACGCTTAGTAGTTTTCTTGTGCGAGTTTCAAAGAAAACGTGTGTAAACTGTAACATTCGCTTGTCACCCTCGGTGGAGCACCTTCCACACGAGTTTAGTAAAATAAAACACTTTCACATCTGTGCAAACATAACATTAAACTGTTTTAAGGGTTAGTTTAATACTAATACATTTATTGAGTAGTATTTGTATCGAGTTGTGCGCGGTCGCGAGCGCGTGTGCTATGACTGGCGCAGTACACTTGTGTGACATTAAATAAGCCCCTATACCGAGAACTGAGGAGAGTACAAGACAACTGTTCTCCTTTAGTCAATTGTCAAGGGATCTCTAAATTACCTACTGATTACTTTTCGTGGATCGTTAAACTTCGGAACATTATTAACGATGTACTTTCCAATAGCAGCCAATTAGGCATTTGTGCCTCAGCTAATTGCTAATTAATTTGTCAAACAATTGCAGTTGCATAAAAAGATAAAGCAAAAAAAAAACCGGCCAAGAGCGAGTCGAACTCGCGCACCCAGGGTTCCGTACAAACTTTTTAAAGGAGAAACTTAACTTTGCTGTTCGATCCCTAGAAACAGCTATTGCACCAACCGCAAATAATAAGTTTGTTATAGTAAAATCGCTTTTTTTTTGTTTTCAGATTTTTCCCTCTATATGAATGTGCTGTAAGACCTGTCAATGTAAATTTTGATTTACAAGTTTTCGCGAAAATCTAAATTTGCCCATATTTTTTATAATTTTGATTTTTATACACCCAATAGGGACTATATACCTCAGTATCTGGTATAAATTTCAACTTGCTAGGTCCATCAGTTCCTGAGAAAATCGGTAGTGACAGACGGACAGACGGACAAGAAAGTGATCTTATAAGGGTTCCTTTTTACCTTTTGAGGTACGGAACCCTAAAAATGAGCTACTATTTTTAGCATTTAATGATGAGTGCAATCAAGTGAAAAAGACATTATGTTACTCATTTTATATAAAGGAGATATCAGACACTTCACTTTTTTTGAGAATTTTTGCCTTTCCTTTGGTATATTTTACTTGAAGTGAAAAGTCTGCACACCAAATAGAGCAAAACTAAAAAATGTACTCGTATTTATTAATGAGCCGATCAAACGACGATCGACAACGAAATTTAAGGAGCAGGTAAACTACGTTCGTATGTAATTTTGTCGGTTTCGTGTAAACTAGTAATAAAACAAAAAATAATATTCACTCTAGTGAAGTGTCTGCTTAACGACTGGAAATGGAGTTAATTGTGAAAGATGCTTTACTTTATTCATTTAAAGTTATCAATAATAATTTATTGAAACAATTACCTACCGATATAAACAAGTTTTTATTATAGATTCTACATAAAACAATAAAGGGGAAAAATGCAAAACATCTACAATACTTAATGCCTAACTAAACTAGTATATGACATAATAATTCAAAATAATTATGTGCTAGCTCTATTTCTAAGGATATGGTGTAAACTTTGAGACAGAGAAAGAAGGATCCATAATATTTAATAAAAAAATGGTTTCCGACAGAATATTCGTGGGCTGAGACGCTAAATTGGACTCACAGCGTATCCACCTACGTGTGTATATACCTAGTTACTTATATTATAAGTGTGTGTGACATACTATAAGTGATTCGACATGGCAGTGGCTTCCGTGGGTATTAAGTTTCCTTTCCATCCGCCGTCGCGGTTCATGCCTCACTACCAAGGCGATACTGACCCTAATGTCACACTAAAACACACTTAACGATATTATACATTCCAGTTTTTTTATACTTAATGAAATCGACTAATTGTTATTTTATTGTAATACCAATTAGCTAAATATTTTTTGACGTTTGCCGAATTCAGATTACTTACCTAAAGGTAACTCGTCACTCGTATAGAGAAGTATGGAAGGAGAAGTCTTGCTGCGCCGACCCCAAATGAATAGGCTAGTTTCCACCATCAATAAATTCCAAATCTATTTAGTCCGTCAGTTAGAGTATTGGAAAATAATGTACACGTATTTTTTGTTTTTGTAAATCAATGAATATTGACAAAGATAAAACGCATCAAAACTCGGGAGTGGGGGCTCGTGACGTCACAACGCACTAAAATTATAGCACCGCGTGACGTATTGACAATTTTAAAAGCGTCGTATCTTCGTCAATTTTGGTTTACGTAACAAAAGAAAAAATACGTGTCAAATATTTTTTGATAATCTAACTGACGAACTAATTAGATTTTTTCAGGACACAAGCCTATTGGGATAAGAGCAAGAGAATGATGACCCAGGTCATTACCGCCAATAACGTCAATTGATACCGTCGTACTTTAAAAAAACAATTTTCTTCGTCATTGAATGCATAAAATTTCCACCTGTATTAGCCAATTATAAGTTGGCGCAGTTATCTCATTGATACAACACGTGTTGTTAAAAATAAATCCGGCGACAATGACCGACGAGTGTGTGATAAACAAAGTAGGTAGGTATGGGAAAATGGCGCTCTCGGTAGCATAGAAATCTCTTTTTTGTTTTGATGAAATGAACGGGTTAGTTAACAACAAACCATTTCATGAATGATGTTTTTATGTCTCAGGACTACTTTTTCAATGACTGAAAGCTATGCCTGCTATGTAAATACGTAATTATCATCGAAGCATGACAAGTACCAAACGGAACGGGTTGGAAATAAGTTTTTTTTTTCTTTTTAAAAGTTGTCCCACACTAGGAATTTCTTCTGTATCGTGGATGCGGTTTAAAACATTTAAACTCACAAACAGGACCCCGGAACCACTTCTGGCCATACAAGTATTTGTTCATGTTCTGTGTAGGAATCGAACCCGTGACACTCAGCGCATCAGCCAATCGCTCAGTCCAAAGAGTATAAGAATAACACGGGAGGCTCACGATCTTCAGATATGAGACTGTATATCCGCGGAGGTTGAGGCTTTTTAAACGCTAAGACTCTCCACAATCGTGATTCGTGAGATATGCAGTCTCAGGAAATATTTCCTAGAAGCCGACGTGAGGGATGCATCGAGACCGAGAAATGGTCGCGGTGGCCCTTTTTTATACTGTTCGGGAAACTTACAGACATTGCCACCGTCCGAATCAATCCATCACATTATCTCCGCCACATTAGTTAACGGAGAGTACTTCAATAGACGTAACCTTGTAGCCAGGATTATCCATCAGCAACTTGCTCTAAAATACAGCCTTGTGAAATTTGCTCGCGCACTTACGAAATACTAGGAAATGGTTTTAGAAACCTAAAAGAGAGACGAACAAGGAAGATTAAAATGTACTTCAATCAGAGACCTAGCGTTTGCACACTTGTCCAGTCTCTGTGTTACTCGTAACATAACATAACATCACGCCTGTAATACCCGAAGGCTTAGGCAGAGGTGTACCTAATAGGCCCACATTTCGCCAGTTATGTTTAAATCCCTTGTACGGGCGGGCCTATTGCCACCAACCAGGCACAAATCCAGACTCCGTGATGGTTGCTACTGAGAAATTACTGTTGGAAAAACCCAATAACACCGACCCGAACCGGAAATCGAACTTAGAACCACTAGACCAACGAGGCAGTCGGCAGTTACCTATTAAAAAGGGTAACGTCTAAGAGATTAGAGTAATATCACATAGAGATAGAGCAGCGGGTTTTCAGACCCTTGGGCGATGGCTAGCAGACATTACTGGAAAGTGGCATTGATGGAACACAGTACCATGCCGCGACATCGGTAGCCGCTCGCAGGCTATGGGGAAGACCGCTGGATTGCTCTACCAGCACAATCAGCGGTTCAAACAATGGTCACTGACCAAACGTAAACTAGTCCAAATCTGTTAGATTTTATAACTTAGGTAGGTCCTAAAATCAGGTAGGTATTTACTAAAAAAAATTATAATAAAAAAAAATACAGCTGTTCTTGTTCCCAAATTGATGATTTATGTGTAAAGTTGAACAGTTAATGTTACAATATTTTTTTCGAATATTTTTTCTTTTATTTTAATCTTATTATTTATATTACGAATAAGTACCTACTACAAACCATGCTTATATCCAGAGGCTAAGCAGTTAAGACTATGCTTGTCTGTCAGTGAATTAATGATAGATCGGATTGATAACTGTTTGATATGAACGGCATATTGCATGTGACAGTGCCACGGTTTGTGGTGAAGACTAGCAATAGCTCGGAACCTGAGCTAGCGTATTCACTGTTAACACTGTTCAATTTTGCATGAAGCTGTTCCTCCAAATCATCATTCCTCTGCTCTCACTCCAATTTATTTGGGGTCGACGTAGCATGTCATCTCCTTCCATAATTCTCTATTAGTAGTCATCTCATAAATCACCCCCTTTCTAGACATTTCTAGCACAGTATTCCATATTTACATCAAGTAGGAGGCAAGTGATTTCTTAGAATATGGACTAGATAGTTTTAAAGTGATTTTATAGAAAGGTTGGTGTGATCTAATGTGAATGGCTATCAAAACCACACTGTTCGCGTTATCACCAGTGGTTTGTATGCTGTCGTGAACACAACCGCAGCGCGGTAGCGGTGGCGTACGGTCGTACCACGTTGCCGGTTCGAAAGTTGGGTCGAGTTCACAATATTGTACAATATTGCTGTAAAATAAATGGTGACCGCGTCGTTGGTGTGGTTGCTAGCCTTACCGCTGAGCATGACGTCCTGGGTGCGATTCCCAGGTTGGACAGTGTTATTGGTTGTTCCAGCAGCAATCCTAGCCATAAGTATGGATTTCTGCACGGTTGATGGCAATAGGCTCGTCCCCAATGGTGAAATGTAGGTTTACTATTAGGTATAGCTCTACCTAACCCTTCTGGGAATACAGGTGTGATGTTGTATTATAAATAGCAATAAATTAAGTTCGGTCCCCTACTGACGCAGACACCGAACAATTTCGCTTCTCTCCGGAAATTCCAGTTAATAACGTCAATGAAGAGCACCTATATTAGAGAGTTACCTATATAGAGTTACCTATATGAATTTGCATTGGCTTTCGTTCTAAAATACAACAGCCAACCGATCATTTCGATCAATTCGATTTGGATGCTGAAAATACAATGTGTGATGCTACGAGCATAATCATAAAATAAGTCTCTTTACCGAAACACACATCTACGGTCTCAGGATTACTTCCAAACTTGCAACTAAAGACCTTAAAGTACCAGGAAGTTGTGTGTCTCCCCCCAGGCCCAGGAGACTCAAAACTTCATTCAGTTTTACCTACTCCATAAATGTAAAGCGTGATGGTGCGATTGCAGCGCCATCTATGTTTTACGGTTCGAAATTGATTGCGTTATGGTTGCGTTCATTTTTTACTGTGAATGGGCCAACGGTTACCGGTGAGGCGAATGAATGCTTCATGGACTGCGCACTAGGCGGCCTCATACTAACTCAAATGAGTCAGTCGTTTGACGACAGAGGGCGCTATGAGTACCTATCTTTTGTTAAGTCTATTGAGCTCGGAAAAGATTTTTTGTTACAGTGCACAGATCTTTTAGTTGGTTAAAATAAAAAAAAATATCAGATGGTTGATGGTTTACTGGGTACTCAAATATTGTGTTTGTCACACCATAACTATAATAATGAAAGCTTTACGTACTTACACACATCAAACAAGTTTGTGATTACTAGTATAAGCTGGTATTTTTTTTTAAATTGAACTTTATCAAGAAAAAATCTTTGTCGTGAATCTTTGTTTGAATAGAAAATCCTGTTTGAAATTAAAAAATAAAAATCTATATTATTAAATAAAGAATCTAAAAAGAAGAAGAAATCATATATAATCTACCGTAACAAAAATAAAACGATTTTTCAAAGTGATTGCAAACTTTTTATGATGTGTGTAAGTCCGTAAAGCTTTCATTATTATAGCTGTGTGTGTGTGTACCTGTAACCTTATTACATTACACAATATATAGTTAATTATATGCAAGATGTTTGTAATTAAATATGATAAAAATATTTAAATAAAGATAAAATTTGATAAACGAGGCCGTGTTTAGTAAGTGTGGTGTAACCACACCACACTTACTGAACACAATATCCTACACCCTAAATCTGCTATAGAAAGACTGACTATCAAACGACAATACGGAGGGAGAGGCCTAATTGATATCCACCACCTATGGCAGAAACAAGTAAAGAGACCATTATTTCACTCTAAATACACACAAGTAGCATCCACAAGGCCATAGTAAAGAACGACATCAACTACACCCCACTTAACCTATACGAACCGACAGATACACAACACAGTAACAATGAAGATCCACAGAAGCAAAAATTAGAAGACTGGAAAAAGAAAGTGCTGCACGGTCGGCACCCTCATGATGTAGAAGACGCGTAGATACAAAAGCATCAAATAAATGGCTTAAAATTGGTAGTCTATTTCCAGAAACCGAGGGCTTTATTATTGCGATACAGGATCAGATTATAAATACTGAAAACTATAGGAAATTCATTATAAAAGACCCCACAATAACGGACGAAAATTTAGTTAGTTAGTTAGTTTATTTCGGAACAATAACACAAGATTAGGTAAACAGGTAAACCGATGGTAGCTTGCAAAAGTATAAACTGTAGCGCAGCTATCAACGCCCTTCTCCAGGTTAGAATGGAATGATGTTCCATACAAAAAGTGGTTATAGTTAATTTAGGTTTAGGTACTTAATTAATAATAAAAACAAAAATATAAGATAAAAAAAGAGAAAAGGAATAAACAGTACAGGACAATATTATGATTATGACAATTCATAATCCACTACCTCAACCTCAAAATACATCCCAATGGATGTATTTTGAGGTTGAGGTAGTGGATTCGTGATGATTCTTAAAAACAACTTGTAGACATGGCTTGGAAGTGAGATGGGCCTATAATTTTTCAGACGGGCATCGGGCTGACTATCTGTAACGACTGTCAAAGCTCACAAATTACAGCCGGGACCAACTGCTTAACGTGTTTTCAGAGGCAAGGAGGAAACTCGGTATGTAATGGGTGGTCACCCATCCACAGACTAACCTAGGCAAGCACGACTTAACCTAAAGATTGACCCGAGCGGCTGTTATTATTTAGCCACGAAGTCCTCCAAAAAAGTTATATCGATTTTTATAATAGATGGACTACCAGTTTCCAAAAACAGACTTATCAAAATAATAGCTGGTGTAGTGGTCGCAAACGCGTCTGCTGAGCATGAGGTCCTGGGTTCGATTCCCGGGTCGAGATAAGTATTATTAGGTATCAGGAATTTCTATGTAGGAGCAAAGGAGTCTGGATGATAAAACTGACGACGCCAACGTGATGTTTTGTATACTTAAGGGGACTACATAATGCTAAAAAGAGTATGATTCACTGCAATAAACAAAACCAGAAAAATATATGATAGTGTTTTGAAAATATAATACAACAAAGTTTACTCGATAAAAAAAAACACGAACTTATCTCTAAAAATGTCTTTTAACGAGTAAAAACCATACCTACTAAAATACAAGCGATCATTCTGATTGTTTGGCATATAATTAAGTAATTATCTACCACTAAGTGAAAACATTACCCACATAATTAAATTATATGATTACGTGATAAATTTTAATTTATTTAACAATCATCTGTAAACTATAAAATGAAATTTATAAACTGAACGTGATTAAAATGTTGCGGGCAGCTTCGATCCCCGCGGTAGCTGTAAAATATTTTACGTTACAAAAGGTATGCAATGTTTTCAGCGTGCTCATGTGATAATTAAATTCCGAGGGTACTACCTGCTTTTTGAGAAAAAACGTTGAAAGTCTCTCTAATCTATATATACAGGGTGTGGCGTAAGTAGTGGTCCACCGTTCAGGATTCGATGAACCAGATAATTAACTATAACAGTTAAAAATTTAAACCATTTATACCCAAGGGTTCCGAAAATATTTCCTTTTTGTCTTTTATTTACGAAATTTCTACCCTTTATTACAAATTTGGTTGTAGTTTCAACAAAAGTCATTAATCTTTCATTTTGATTTCTGTTAATTACTGCTGAATACTAGAGCTACCACGATAAATTATGATTTATTATGTAAATTCAGCTCTTTTGGAGAAAAAGTTGGTTCTTCTCTAATTTTAACCCAAATTTTTAACACACCATCAAGTTCAAGAGCGATTTTTGTAAAAAAAACGTACCACATTGTCAGTGCCCATGTATTTAATAATATGCCTACTAAATGCCGATTTCAAAATGATATCATTATAACAGATCCAATAATTTGACAAAAAGATATTCAATTTTAATTGAAGAAAAGAAGATTTTCATTAAACTATTTTTTTAAACTTTATTGCGTTAATACTTAGGATATTTGCAAAAAAATGCACTACAGTGTCAATGCCCATTTCTTTTAAAAAAAACTACTATAACAGAGTTATGTAGACCTAACTTGTTACTTCAGGTATTTGAACAAAGAATTAAAAAAAAAAAACAAATCACTTTATTTATCATTTATTATTAATCTTTGTCATGATTACAATCATTAAAATTAAACGAAATGTTCAAAATGGCCCCCATTCGCAGCAATACACGCTCTGCAACGTCGAATAAACGACCGTTTAAGTCGTCGGGCAAACCCGCTTTCGCTGACTTCTCTAGCTGCTGCCTGGATTCCAGTCCTCAATTGGTCAATACTTGTGATTTCTTTGCTATAGACTTTTTCTTTTAGGCAACCCCAATAAAAGAAATCTAAGGGATCTAGATCTGGCGAGCGTGGTGGCTACAATATTGGACCTAAAAGGTCAAGGTGATCTCGTACTCTAACAGCATAGTAAGCGGGACAGCCATCGTTCTGCAGCCACATGTCTTCTTGGACTTCAGGAACGACACCTTCCAGAAGCAAGGGCAAGTCAATTTGCAAAAAACTTAAATATCTTTCTGCATTTAATGTTTCTGGCAGCTCGTGTGGACCGATTATCTGTCCGTTAATGATACCGGTCCAAAGGTATATTTTAAATTGATACTGTGACCTGTCTTGCCTTATGAGATGCGGGTTTTCTAGCTGCCAGTTATGCAAATTGTGTAGATTTAAATATCCATCTTTTTTGCAGGATGACTCGTCGCTCCATAGTATTTTATTAAAAAACTGCGGGTCTTCTCTTATTCTGCGTTTAAAAAAATAGTTTAATGAAAATCTTCTTTTCTTCAATTAAAATTGAATATCTTATTGTTAAATTATTGGATCTGTTATAATGATAACATTTTGAAATCGGCATTTAGTAGGCATATTATTAAATACATGGGCACTGACAATGTGGTACGTTTTATTACAAAAATCGCTCTTGAACTTGATGGTGTGTTAAAAATTTTGGTTAAAATTAGAGAAGAACCAACTTTTTCTTCAAAAGAGCTGAATTTACATAAAAAATTATAATTTGTCATGGTAGCTCTAGTATTCAGCAGTAATTAACAGAAGTCAAAATGAAAGAATAATGACTTTTGTTGAAACAACAACCAAATTTGTAATAAAAGGTAGAAATTTCGTAAATAAAAGACAAAAAGGAAATATTTTCGGAACCCTTGGGTATAAATGGTTCAAATTTTTAATTGTTAAAGTTAATTATCTGGTTCATCGAATCCTGAACGGTGGACCACTACTTACGCCACACCCTGTATAAAGTCCACTCACTGACTCTCATCACAAAACACACTCATCTCAAAATCTCGGAAACTACTGGGCCGTGAGGTATGAAATTTGGCACAAGCACTCTCTATGGGGTGCAGGCGCGCACTAAGAAAGGATTTTTTAAAATTTGCACCCCAAGGGGTTGAAAAGGGGTGTCAAATTTTGTATGAAAGTCCTATGTTTTTAAAGTTAGAGACATGAATGTTGGCGTGATGTTCCTTTCGGCTTCTAGGAGCTCACTAAGAAAAGGTTTTACGAAGTTCGGCCCTTAAGGGTATAATTAATAAGGGTGTTTAATATTTGTATGAAAAATGTTAAAGGTCCAAATTGAATCTTACGGCAACGCGTTATTGCATACTTTACATCGAAATTAGAATTCGAAAGCCGTTACAGATCCAAATTGAATTTTACGACAACGCGTTAATGCATATTTTACATTGAAATAAGAATTTGGAAGTTCCTTGAGGTTTATCTTCAGTTATTATGCGTATTTCTAGGTGGCTAGTATGTTTCAGTAATATGCAGGCGTCTGCTAAAAGGTAATGAAATGAGGTTCTATAACGTTCTAAAGTTTGTATGCCAATTTCTAGGTGCCCTTTTTCCTTTAAGCACATAAAGTCTACTTTACCAAAAATACCACTTTTCAGTATGCAGGCATTGAGTTAAATATACTATATATCTATGTATGCAGGCGTCTGCTGAAAGGTAAGAAAAACGTTTCTGTGATTGATTCACGAGTTCGTTTTTTGAATAGAGGTGAGCTGAGGTTACCTAAGATACACGTTCAAGCTCATTTCTGTTCTGCGATATTTTGCTATTACTACTAAATTCTTTTGAAATATTTGTCATCATCGTTGTTTGGTTTGTCTTCGTTTTGGTTCAAACTATTTTATGCCCTGGTGTTTCTGTACAATGAAAATATTTAGAAAAAAATAGTAGGGGTGTTAAATGATCACTAACAGAAAACAGAACCCATTTGTACCATTTTTAAATTTTTTGTCTGTATGTCTGTGCTGGATTTTTTGTTACAGCATCGCGGGTAAATTATAAAACCAATGTGGTTAGATTTAATGCACAAATATTGAGCATAACTTAAAGGTTTTAGTTTTTGTTTCATTGTAATCGGTGCTTTCTATCAAATGATATAAATGAACTTAAAGTGTTCAAGAAGAACTTTTCACCAAAGTGTGAGATACACGCAGCGACATCTATTCAACCAAAATGGTACTAATGACTAAACATGTAACGTTATCGAGAGACCGTCTTTAAAAAAAAGTTATATTAGCAAAAGGTACTATAAATTAGTCTGTATGACGCTGCTTTAAAAATCTACATAGCCAATATAGTGTGTGTTAAACCGCTTTCCATGAATTATATTTTATCAATTTAACTTTGCAGTCGATAGATGGCGTTGTTAATTTCACTCCATTTTCTGAATCGCGAATGTCTCTCGCCCGAGTCAGTTGCCTCTGATTTGGTGTTATGCACACGGAACAAAGTTCCGTTAAGCATGATATTTTTTTTGTGAAAAGCGTATTTATCTCAAAGTTGGTCCTATTTAAAATTGAAAAATCGTGTTTGGGCTCATTTCATGCACCTTGATAAGAACTTTAGACCTAACAAGAGTATGACTTTCATTGAAGGTCTGACGATGGAGATGAAAGAAGCAAGAGGTCCCCAAAAGTATACAGCAGCTATATCGTGTTTCAGAACATTTCATGCACCTTGATGAGAACTTTAGACCTGGCTGGAGTATGACTGTCATCAACGATCTAACGATGGAGACAGAAGGCAGTTGCAAGAGGTCCTAAATAGTTTGCAGCAAACACTATAGTGTTTGAGCTCATTTCATGCACATTGATGAGAACTTTCGACTTAGCTAGGGTAAGACTATCATCGAGTGTCTAAGGTTGAAAAAGTAAGGCTGTCGAGGAAAGCTTCTAATTGGAAAAACATAGTAGAATATTCTAGCGATGAATGCAAATATATCTGAGAAATTAAATTGTTACCCACTTGAACCTATACTAATTATAAAGGAGAAGAGTTTTTTTGTTTGGTTGGTTGAACGCGCTAATTTTAGGATCTACTGGTTCGAGTTAAAAACATCTTTTAGCTTCAAGCTATACGTTATCTATGATCACGCTACAATCAATAGGAGCGGAGCCTCCAATGAAAAATGTTGCAATTAAAGGGAAAAATTATTGCTTTTGAGAGCTTCCGTTGCGTGCGCTGCATAAACGGTTAGCGTAAACGGTAAAAGTTACTCAACAATCATGCATGTATGACGGGATTGTTCCTCTTAAAAAGTTCGCGATAGCACATGTCTATCTTTTAAGGTTGACTCACACGCTCTCTAACCCTCTCTCTCTCTTATGTAACGCAGACGAACTTGCGCGGGTCAGCTATAGCTGACCCGCGCAAGTTCGTCTTATTTATATTATAGTAACATTTATATAAAAATAATAAATAAAACCATTTATTATATATAACTGGTAACAAAGACCCATAGATAAATACCTTAACCTAAAAATACATACTAATAACAATTTTTGTTAGCAACTTAAAAGCTATGTTAGTAGCACTTCACTTCACTTGCACGATGTTTTGTGCATAGTTGTGGAATTTGTCCGCGGAAGCGACGGAACACCACATTATGCGGCCAAAAACTTTCTTCCAACACCAGATAGAACATACACGTTGGGATACGCACCACAAACGCTTTGAAATTGACGTTGCGGCGCGACTCCAGAAGCTGTACTCTTGGCGTGTACTTCAGTCTTTGGCGCACGTACTCCTCGATATCCTCAGTGGTGTAATGTAGGCGACAGATGTACCGCACACACCACACCACATCACACCTGTATTTACTTCAAGGTATGGCCAACCGCCGACTGGTGACTGGTGCCGACTGGTGTCGCCAATCCAGATCTTGTAAGTATTCTATTAATACTTGGCATTAACATTTCTAACAAGTAAACAGAATTAATTTTATTAGTGAAAATAATTATTGTAAAAATAGAAATGCAACAATGAGCATTGTTGCATTTCTATTTTTTTGTACAAAAAATAAACAAATAGCAATAAAAATAAAAAATAAATATTACTTTCCAATGACTAATTAATACTCTCATGCCATGGAAAAACGCAAAATATGGATAAATGGATAAAATTTGACGTCGTACACATTGGATATTTTAGTTTGTGCGACAATAGGGTGGATGACACCATAAAACAATAATTCCCAGACACCTATCTCTAAAAAAACACTTTATTTTGGGCCTGAAAACCTGATTTATTTTCAATTAATTGCCAAATTCGATTTTTAGTTGCTTTGAAATCAATAAATAAGTGAGTCAGTGAGTTGAATAAACAGTGACGTCACAGTTGGCTATTGCCATACAAAATCTATGAGAGAACCGCGTTTTGACAGCAAAAAGTATATATCTCAATTGATTGGTGTGTCATCTACCCCATTTTGCCAGTTCTCACTGCCTCATTTTCTTCATTTATTATCTCTTCAACATCCAATACATGGCCGACCGGGAAGAGCTGTTCACCTTTTGACATATTTTGACCACGCTGGCAATCATTATTGATAGACCGGAACCCATATTTTATACCTACCTTTTATCGTATTAAAAAATAATATAATTGAAGAGATAATTTTGGTTACATAATTGAAAGCACGATGACAGGTCTAATAAGTTTCCTTTAGCTCCTCCGCATAGTGTCTCTTTTGTCGATTTAGTGCTGGCCACCTATAGTTCCTGCACGTTCCCTAATTGCCATCAACCGGGCACAAATCCAGACTCGTGGCTGACCGATTCCTAAATGTAAAAACCTAATACCTAACACTGCCTGACCTGGGATTCGATCCCAGGACCACAGCAGTAGTGGTTGCGACCGTTAGACTCACGAGGCCGTCCCCTAGAAGAGAGAAGATAATACCTATTATATATTAATTATGGCGAATTATATAAGTAAGTCAGTTTACTGTTTAGTTTCCGGCGGCTTATAACGTTTTGCCCTCCGCGCTCCGGTACAAACAGGTTTTCCGTATCCCGTTAGGAAAGGTAACTAATTGATTGTAACTTCCACAATTAATTTCAAAACTGGTTAGATAGTTTATGTCTAGCATTAATAACAATGCACGCCAGAAATGTTATCAGTCAGCCGATGAGACGCGACCCGCTTAGACCAGCTTAGTCAACAAGGGTCTGACTGAAGCGACCCTGAGGTCCTGAAATCCTATGGATATCCACAAATACCTGAAGGTATACTTAGATTACTTGCAGTTATAGATGTCTACTTACATGAACACATTACATCACGCCTGTAATTCCCGAAGGGTTAGGCAGAGGTGTACGTAGTAGTAATCCCACACTACACAAATTTAATATGAAATGAATGGAAAATCTCTTCGTTGGTACATAAAGTGTCTTTCACAAAGGCTTGTTCGTATTTACAGTATTATTGTCGCGTTATTCAAGCCTACAAGAACTAATTTAATATAATCGCGAGACCTGTTTTGTGTGAATTACTGGGCATTATGTTAGCTCAGAGTGATCAGGCTGCTCAGAGGGACTCAACAAAAACTACAGAACTGCTCTCTGAGGCGAGTCTCGGACGGCCGGACCACATTTGTGTTGCTTTATTTATTAAACTATGTTTTCTGTTAACAATGTTGAGGTTATTTAATGAATCCTCAGGTGTATTACCACTTACCTTGATTAGATTTTAGGTAAGGACCTCCACTTCATTAATAAAAAAAAACTGTAGGTGCTCAGCCAGCATTTATGAACTACATAGCACTCGTTGGTCTAGTGGACGCAAGGACGACTACTGAGCATAAGCTCCTGGGATCGACTCCTTGGTCGGACATAGTGTTATTAGGTTTTTTCTTCAGGAATTTCTCAGCAGCAGTCACGACCCACGTAGTCTGGATTTGCGCCCGGTTGGTGGCAATAGGCTCGCCCCCTATTGCTGGGACTTAAACTTAACTGGCGAAATGTGGGTGTACTATTAGATACACCTCTGCCTAAACCTTCGAGGATTACAGGCGTGATGTTATGTATGATATAGCACTTTTTTAAATCATAATATACCTAAATAGATACAATATTTGGATATATATTTATTTAATTATTTACACACAAAACACTTTACAGGACAATATATTTACATAGAAGAGCACAAAGGTACTGCTTATTTCTTAAGAAATTTATTTTATACTTTTATTTTTTTATTTTTTAGATATTGTATCTATTTACAGAATTATTTATATAAATGGCAGCAGCAGAAACGCGCACGTGACCTACTACCATGTCCACAATGCACCAATAATGGCTGAAATCAAAGTGCAAAGGCATGTTAGTTTGAGCCTTTTGTTCCAACGCCGAAGTAGATTAAAAACGGTTTGATCACGATTGGTCACAATCGATTGCACAGTCGTATGCCCTAGGTGCACACAGTGACTTTGCTCGTGATTTATGAGCCAGTGGTGCTATCTACTGACTAGACAGTCTGCAGATAATTAAATCCAGCATTAATTGATATAGCGGCACTAATAGCAATTACGATTTATTATGCCTGCCTCAGTTGTCGTGGCGGGGAATCTGGCACGCGTGTGCTCTGCAGTTACGAGTTATTTCAATATTATCCTATCCGGAGTTTTAATAGTATAGTAGCTAGTAGCAGTAACAGAAGTTATTGGAGCTATTTCACGGCGATTCTGTTGCCATTTTAATTGTAGTGAATCAGAGGCGTTGACAAACAGCGATGCATGCTCTAAATACCTGAGCCAATAGTTCATTGTCAATCAGATAGATGGCGTTAGATGTTAGAATTCTACGATGTCTTTATACTATGAACACAACATCGTTAAGATAATGTTAGTAACATGGGTTTTCAGGGAGACAATTAACAGAAAATCAGATTTTTCAGTCACTACTACTTTTCTAATATACATAATATCGAAGGTAAATGACACTTATCAAATTGTCCAATAGGGTACTTATGTACCCTTTAAGGCTGATGCTCCAGGGTAGCCAGTATCCACCTTAAGTCTTTACATCATCAATGTAGATGTAGATTGTAGAGTCATCAGTGCAGTTCGCTTCTGGACATTTGTAAGCCTCCTCAATTACACGCACTCAACTCGATTGTCAGCACTCTCAGTCTCTCATCCACTTGCTACAAGCCACCCTGCGAAGATCATCGCTCCGCCGACCCTGAATGCGTCCCACCTTATACGCTTACCGATTCGCGGTCTCCACTTAATAACACGTCTACCCCAACGGTCATCGGTCAATGAAGATGTAGAGTAACATAATATCAAGTATGGTCTATAGTAGTTTAATAATACAATATGTAATATAATATATTAAAGCTTACTCACACAGAAACTACCAACCAGATGTAAAGAGTGTTTGAGTGAGTGGCCGTTCACATTTTCTGATAACATTCACTGTGCCAACAGGAAAATGCAGCCCAAGGTTATAAAAAGGAGCAGGGTACTTTTAAAAAGGCAGTGATACGGCTGTCGTTTAAAAAAGGTCAATCGAGAACTGCCGACTACCGACAAACTTTAAACTGGTTCTGAAGAAAGCCTTCAAAAGCCCAATAAGATTGTTGTTCTGCCGAAACTTGTGAACGTATAAGTAAATGTATTTTGTTTCAAATGTTTGTTTTGTACAGGTCTTTTACTGATATTGTATTAAAGAAGATTTCGGATGGCATTGGATTTGGAAGCTGTTTTTTTGCTCTTCTAATTTTTAGTAACATGTTAATCTGCGAGAAGCAAAATAGACCATTTGTTTGTCTTGTTTGGTGGAGGAGGCGTCAAAAGTAGGAAACTTCAAGAAGTTTGCATAGGTCGATGTCTTAGGGTCTTCGGTTCACTTACTAGAGGTTCAGATTAAAGTATGGAGCGCTTCCAGTGCCTTCGAACTACCAACCTTGATGCCAGAATAATAATCCTAAACTCGATTAGATAAACACATTAGCACTGTCTGATAAACTTTCAATTCTTTCTTAGAAATTATTTAAAGATTCTAACATAGATCATAATAATGATTTATTGAGCCGAGGTTACATTCATGTGAAAATTGTCAAGTTAATTAAAACTAATTATTATTGAATTAAGAAAACAAGTATTTGAAAATGTTGCCAGTCCCCAAAATAATTTCAGAGTTACCAAACACATTTAGATAAGTAATTAATTTATATTAGAAGTGTAATTACCCAATAAAATTGGCCGACATTTTCTTATTCATGACCGTCTGAAATAAACAGTAGGCAGTAGGTACCTAATTTGTGGAGTTATATCTTGATGTAGAGATAATATTTCAATATCGATGGCAGAAGACTGATGACTTCTAGACCTTGTATTATAGGGCCTTTCTATGGGGTATGAAGAACAGGGAATAAAGATCTTAATTCCCCATAGAAAAAGGACATAGGATCCTCCGACCAGACGGGTGATAAGTGTCTGGGGCCCTTCTCTCTAACGCTTCGTCCGTATATTCGGATCTATCCGTCTCTCTCGCGCACGTCTGCAGATGAGTGCGAGTGAGAGAGACGGATAGATCCGAATATACGGACGAAGCTTTAGGGAGTAGGGCCTCTGGTGTGCTACTGCTCGACAGTTGCTTTCAGGTTTTACTAGATGACCTAAGTCGTGGATAACTTTAATAGCACGATTAGAATTTTGATGTTAGATCTTCATTTTGTAGTGGCGCTACAATGTAATGCACTGAGTATTGGCCTTTACCTTTTAGGCCATTCTTCCCAGGTTTGCACGACTCCCAACCAAATGTAACCCGCGGTCTTCTGGATGTCATAATATCCAAATATCCAACGATCTGGCTGTTGGTCTGCTAATAATTCTTGTTTCTCTCTCGGTAGCTTTACAATGAGGGCTCTCTTGCTTATAATTCATTTTGTTTTTTGAATTATGATATCGCATAGTATTTGTAATCAACGTGCCGTCATTGTACACACAGGATGTTGCCAGAAGGTTGCGAGACAATACTTAAGATTTTTCATCTTGCATTGCTAAATTTGCTAAAATGATCATAATGGTAGTATTTAGTGTCGTAAGTCACTTTCACCGGATACCCGCGCGTGGACGTGCTAAATTATAGCATTTGACGCTATTATGTATTTAGGTCTATTGTATGCATTATTTATTACGTTAAGCAATATAAATCATACTCAGTTAGAGCAAACAATAGCCTCACACATAGATTCTTCGTTATATGGATATGATAATTTACAGGTACCAGAGATTTTATGTTAAAGTTTTTAAAAATTAAAATGTAATTTCATAGGAAAACAAAACTGATCCTGCTAATGCTAACGCAAATACATTTGAGTAAGTAAGTATGATAAATTATGACCACACTGAGTGACCTACAGGACCACATAAAAACACCAACACGAAAAACCTTTTCCGTCCCTTTTTCTTTTCCTTCGTGGAAAAATAGACTAATATCCCGCAACATCACATAAGAAACTTAATAAACAGCATGTCCTATCGCCTGGCAGCTGTGAGAAGAGCACTCGGAGGCAATACAAAGTCCATGTGTATTAATTTTGTGTAGTGTAGTGTATACATTTTATTCCGAAGGTCGTTTTTGAGGTAAGGCACCAAACATAATTTTTTTAACGTTTTTTTTATGGGTGTAATTTTTAATAATGTTTTCAAAATTTGGTGTTGTTTTATTAACTGGTAAAATTATCTACAATCAAAATACCGTTTCATTTATCCTGCTAGCTTGTTTTCGTACTGACCCGTATTCTTTGTCCACGAATATAGAAGTGTGATTTAGGTATGATACATGCCTGTCCCCTATTAGTTTAAAAATATCGTTAAAGTTAATTAGTAATAAAAAATAGAAAGGGCGGACAGCGAAAGTTATACCTCTGTCTTGGTAAGGGGATTTTTGGGTTACGCAAAAATGGTGTTGTTTGAAATTACCTTCAATAAACTAAATAATATATCCAAAATAATACTTTTTTTCTCCGAATTTTATTACGGTAAGTGCCTATCCTCAAATAACACGAAATCCGTATTTCAATATGAATGTTACCGACGTTAGATTGTCGACTTAAGCTGTATGTAGAACCTTAATACGATTTATGTGCTCATATATGTAGGGGGAGCTTGTCACAGGCGACAATCCTCGTATGTACAAAGTTGCGCACAGCTACGTCACCTACGCTACGCAGGCACGCTTTCAATTCAAACATGATCTGTGTTAATATAGACACCCTGTACCTACATTATCTACCTATTGTTAAAAGCCATATAACATATTAAAATCACGGTTAAGCAGAGGAGTTGTACTTAAGTCCAATGAAAAAATGGGCGAGCTTTTTTCCATTAACCGAGCACAAATCCAGACTTCGTGGCTGCTACAGAGAATTTCCTTATTAAAAAACCCAATAACACGGCCCGACCTGGCAATCGAACCCAGGACACGAAGACCTGGATAAGTTTTGTCACGTTTCTGAAATATAAGATGTCATCAGTACTTTAACTTTGATAGCCAGCTATCGATTGATACAGGTTTTATGCGTGTCTTAAATTCGTGTATCAAATCCAAGTTGTGTTGAAGATGCCATCAGTGAATGGACGGATTATTCCGAACCTAACCCGAAATCCTAACCCGGTCGCGGGTTAGGTTAGGAACATGAAAAAAAAAGGAATTTTATTCCGAACCTAACCCTATTCCTAACCTGACACGATGTATCGTTCCTAACCTAACCCGAATTGCGATATGGTAGGTTCCCGCTCCTCTTTCGTAGAATAAAAGGTACCTATGTGTCAAATCAGAGTTTAATCTTTACAATACGTTATCAATCTATATATTACATTAACAATTAACGAAAAAATTAATAAGTGCCTGTAGTAAAAAATAATATTTTTTTTGATAAGAATCATACTTTGAACTTACTTTATAAACACACATACGGTAAAATAAATTATTATAAAATACTAAACTTAAAATGAAGGAACTTTCGAAAAACCTCCTTTTAAACTATCAATTACCACACTAGTAAATTACGAAATTAACGAACAATAATTACAATAACACAGAATCAACATGAATAATCAACAATATCTATCAATCATGGGGTTTAGGTTTCCGCACTTAGTCCTTAAGGTGGATCATTGTGCGAGAGCCATGGTGGCCAGTTACTCCAACCAGCCCACCTCCCTCCAGAAGCAGATTAAACTTCCCGGTCTCCTCAGGACATTCGCAAGTGATCTTGGCGTTCCCAGGATCTGCTCGCGAATCTTGGTAACGCCTGTGCACTCGAGGAGCACATGCGCCACCGTCTCCTCCGCCTCCATGCACGCTCTGCACAGGGGACTGTCAGTGATTCCTAGGGTGTGGAAATGTTTATTCAGTGAGCAGTGTCCAGTGATGGTCCCCGCCACCAGACGCAGGCTATCTCTGTCCAGGCGCAGAAGGCGCCTTGTCAGCTTTGTATCCAGGGATGGCATAGCTTCCTTAGATTGCCTGCAACCTGGTGTCAAGGTCCACCATTTCTCCGCTTGTATTCGGGTGTGATCCTTTAACCAGTTTCTTAGCTGCTTGAAGGGAATGGGCACAATAGGTTCGGGTCCGAAGGGTTTTGTGCTGGATCCTCTTCTGGCAAGTTCGTCTGCCGCATCGTTGCCGAGTGATCCACTGTGACCTCTAATCCATTGCAACGTTACCGTGTTGTGATTCAGCACCGTGAATCTTTCTAGGGCCTTGTGGCATTCTAGTGTTAGTCTCGACGTGATCTGGTTACTCTTTGGGGATTGAAGGACTGAGGCACTGTCGGAGAGTATACGAATGTTGGTATCCGTGACCTCCCTGGCCTCTATAGCGTGAGCTGCTTGGATAATACCTACACACTCTGCTTGGTAAACAGAGTTGAACTCGGGTTATGATAGGAACGATACATCAGGTCAGGTTAGGAAGAGGGTTACGCTCGGAATGAATGTTATAATTTTTTTCATGTTCCTAACCTAACCCGCGACCGGGTTAGGATTTTGGGTCAGGTTCGGAATAATCCGAATGGACTTCAACTTTGATAGCTTATATCTTGGAAACGTCGGCGGAATTATTCTCTCATTTTCAGAAGTGCCACCTACCACTGCTTGTCTCTGCATCACCTAAAGGTTGACTGGTAGAAAATGCTAATGGCATTAAGTCCGCCTCTGTACTTTGTGCTTGAAGTGTTAAGGCGATTACATGAGCTAAACGCGAGTTTTATAATGCAAAAAAGCATATGATTCACTGCAATAAACAAAATCAGAAAAATATTTAATATTCTTCAGGATAATTATATGCTAGTACGATAGTGTTTTGAAAACATAATACAACAAATTTTATTCGATCTTCTTTTTATTCCAACTTATCTCTAAAAATTTCTTTTAACGAGTAAAAACCATACTAAAATATATGCGATCATTCTGATTTTTTGGCAAATAATTCTACAAGCAAAATACTAGTATCATAGTGTTTTACTATTTTAGTCCAATCAATAGATTTTTTGTAAATCGCAAAAAACCACTCATTTCGCACTATTCGGCCGCAGTGGCTGACGTAACAACCACTTTGTCGTGCAAGCAGATTAGAACTTTATTCTAACAGTTTTTCAAACGAAGTTTGAACCAACACAAATACAGTTGCTTATTTAGCTCATGTAATCGCCTTAAATAAATTAATAATAAACGTGACACTTTAGAGAAATTTGTCTCATATAAACTTGTTTTTATTGATACCAGCTATCGATAAATAAATATACACACATCAAAAATGTCTAGGGATCAAGCATTTTTATGCGGATTTCTTGAGATTGAGATGTGGCTTTGTAATAAATTTATGATTTTATAAATTTATATGGATCCTTTTTGGTGCATTTCATAATTTGAATCAGGAACTCTCAATCAAATTCGAGTAAAAGATGAAAATAAGCTGTCAATATTTTCCCTATAAAAACATACAACGCATTGAAGACATTATTAGTGCTACTGTTTCCCTACTACTGATTAAAACCAACGTTATTATGGAGCGGCGACGTCATTTAAGCAGGGAAGAAATGCTCAGAGCCGTGGGAATGATAGAAGCTGGTTCCCGGCAACGTACTGTAGCTTTAGCTCTGAATACAAGTCAGAGTGTTATCAGTCGACTTTGGACACGTTACCGAAGCACTGGTACCGTGGCTGAGCGCCATGGAGGACGGTATCGCTGCACCACACGGAGACAAGACCGATACATTCAAATCTTAACTCGAAGAGCTCCAACAATAACCGCCATGATGTTAGCCGTGAGGCTTCATCACTCTTCAGGGAACTTAATTAGCGACCAAACAGTCAGAAACCGCTTGCATGAAGTGAACCTTCATTCCCGAAGACCGCTACGGGTACCACCTATAGCAATGCACAATCGTAGGATTCGATATCAATGGGCTCTTGAACACAGAAATTGGGCAGAAGAACAATGGCGTTTCGTGTGCTTTTCTGATGAGTCTCGTTTTGGTATGAGACCGGATACAAGACGTATACGACACTGGAGAACCCCTGGACGCCAACAGCGATTAAAATCCTGCCAGGAAGTCCATCCTTATAGTGGTGGAACCATCATGGTATGGGCGGGTATTTGGATCGGCGGAAGAACTGAGTTGATTTGGATCAGAGGCAACCTCAACGCTCAAATTTATGCTGAGACGATTGTATCAGACGTCATCGTTCCTCTACAAGTGCAAATCGGTCCCTTATTTCAGTTAATGCATGATAATGCACGACCGCACACCGCAAGAGTTGTAAGACAGACTCTCGCCGCAGCTAACATCAATGTCCTGCCCTGGCCTGCTCAGTCGCCAGACTTGAACCCGATTGAGCATGCATGGGATATGCTACAGAGAAGAGCTCTGCCGAATATGGAGGGTATCCAGTCGCAAGAAGACCTTTTTTTGTTGTTGCAACGAACATGGGCGGCCATTCCACAGCGTGATTTGGATGAACTCATTTTGAGTATGCCAAACCGATGTTCTTGTGTTGTTAGTGTTCGCGGTAGAAACACGGATTATTAATTGTTTAAGTTACCCAATAAAATTTTAAAGAAAACTGTTATTTCAGTCTTTTTTTCGAACTTTAATGTTAGTGGTTCAAATGTCAAAAATCCCTTTATTAGGAAAATGGCAAATTTCTTTATTAATGCAAAGGTGACTTGGTTTATCGTTACTGTGACAAACGAAAACACTTTATTTGATGAATCCTTAAAGAAAATTTTAATTAATATCAATCAGGAGAAAAGTTATTGCAAAAATATATGTTGATCCCTAGATACTTTTGATGTGTGTAGGTGTTAGGTATGCATGGCCGCAAATTTGAAAAAAATAAAATGGCGGAAGTTAGGTCGGCCAGGCTTCATACAGAAATCTTCCAAGCCCTTTACATTAAATTGCCTCTACATTAAAAGCCTTGCACATCACATACCCTGTTATTACAAAATATTTTAAGAACTAAGGGAAATTAGCAATATTTATGTGTAATCTAACAGCCAGTTCGGTGGCAATACATTGTTCTAGAGATCTCGTTTCACATTTTAGCCGCCGTTTTATCGCCAAAGAGTTTACATTTAAATAAATATGATAGATTTAAACACCTTACATAAATACAAGGTGCGCAGTGGCGCGTGTCTCGGCATACACGAAGCGATATTACTACAAACGACTAACGCAAGACGTGGGACTCCCTGATAACAATTTGATTATTCTGCGCTCCACTGTTAGGTCGTACAACGTTTTAAGGTAATCTTAGCTAATGATTCTAGCCTCACCCTTCGCTAACACAACATCGCACCCTAACAATTTACAGGCAAATTAGTTTGTAGATAGGCATACATTACATACGAGGCGTCGCGGGTTGATCACCGCCAGCGCAGTCCATAAACATAGCTATAACTTTGATGAGTTTGCGTCGTGTTTTGAAAATGTTATGTGTATAAAAACATGAGAATATTGTCATCGTTAAAGTAGATGCGAAGTATTAAATGTAGGTCATAATCCAAGGGAGGTAATACCGTCAACTCGGCTATTGCCAAGTGCCGCGCGATCCCGTGTAAAAAGCTATAGACGCTGGATTAAAACAATTTCTGTTCTGTTTATTTTTAGTACAAGTGTGACCCGGTTTGTACGTGATAGGTCTATAAACTCGTTAAGGATACCTACAGCGAAGTAAGTGCGGGAGACGAACACATGTATCACTGGATCGAAAGACACTCCTATTTATGAATCTGATCGATTTGCACTCAAATCATAATATTTATTTTGAACTCGCCCGGTGGAGCGGCAGCGGCGCGGCGCCCCGGTGTGGTTCAGATATAAAGATACACAAAACATTAATATGCTAATTAACAATATAACCAGCATCATATTAATAAGTGTCACCGCAAATTAACATACGAATGGTCCGATTAAGAATTATTCGTGTTTATTATTGTTCGTATTTAAGAAAATGACGGAAATCTTAAATATTATATTGTTAAAATTATTGCCCATTTATTATATATGCAAATTAAATCCTCGTTTGCAGACAGCAACATATATTTCGATATAAAATTAATAAAGAATAAGTAAATGTTAAAATAACACATAACAAAACATAACGACACATGAATATTTTGAATATAGGCCTTGTACTAAAAAAAAAACATTATGTACTTAGGCTACGGTAGTCAAACGTAACGTTCATAGTCATACAAAGTGTGTATTGTGCCGTTATCGGAGTACTAACATGGTGTACAAAAATACGAGTACCTAAAAAATACTTACAAGAGCTTAGTTAGTAACAAAGTAACAATGGTTGATGGTGATTCGCATGTGGGTCACGCAAACGTTATCCGTTCCAATTCGCATAAGGCCAAGAACGCACTACCATTATTTGCAACCAAACTATCAAAATGTCTGGCTGGATAGAAAAGTAACACCATAGATTACACAATATGGTAATACACACAACACAGTAAGGTTATCATAATAAAATACTAGGTACCATAAACAAATTGACTTGAATCAATACTGTTTCAACTGCGGAAGAAGCCGTTTCGAATTAAGTAAAATTTCATTAACTGAAAAATATTTTAGGCTTCCTTTAACTGCACTAATCCATCAGCATAACTCTATATAACTATTATTAACTCTATATAACTATTTTATAGGAGATGGACAAAAAAAATGGTTGTTTTTTTTTATTTCACTCGATAAGTCGAACCTCAACGTTGCTTAACAAAGAACAGAACAGGGAAAAATAAATTCATATCTGGAAACAAAATGTAAAAATATTCGTAACTAATATTTTATGTTTTTTTTTTAATCTTTAGATCAAAATTAAAGTTATTGAATTAATACCTATATTATAAAAAAAAAAAACAAGAATTGCTGCTGGACATAAATCAAAGGCCTTAGATAGTTCGAAGCCCAATACCAGCCGACTTAGTAAAATTCGGCCCAAAACAATAATCTTTGACGCGAAGCTCATTATCAATCTATCAAAGAGCTTTAAAAATTGCAAATGCGTGCGTATTAAATTTAGTATGCCACATTATGCAAGAAAATAAAGTCGTGCGACGATTTCCAAGAGCCCATGCGTGACCTTACAAGACACTCGATTAACTCGAAGCAGCCATCTGTTATCATCATTTCACACACGCGTACGGAATTTGAGTAGTCTCAAATAATATGTAAAATAGACACTTTATTCATAATGGTCTACACAAGCTGCGTATGACCGTTTACTGATACTCATATTAAAATAGCTATAAGCAATTAAACGGAATGAGGGCGCGGAATATCTCGTAACATTACACGCTTAATTACTCCCTGTGTGATTTGAATCCAGTTTCGGATTTAATTTTAAGGTCACGATAAATTACAAAGTACCAGTTTACCTACCGCGTAATTTGAATGTGGTAGTTTCTAAAACGATAACGTTTAATTATAAAACGAGCGCTTTGGATGATATTAAAACGGACGCAGCAGGCGGATTACTTTAGGCGGAAATAGCTGTAGGTAACATCATCAAATAAATTTTACTGGAGTTAGTTTTTGCTGTAAGTTACCCTGGATTCCAGGATTTGGAAGTGGTAAAAACTAACTTGCCACATATTTCATTGAGCTATAACTTTTGTAATATGAATGTCATGCCTCTCGGGAAACTTGGTTGGGCTTGGTGTTTGCGGAGCGAGCGGGCGCGGCGGGAGCGGGCGGCTGACACGAGACCTACTAAGAGAAATTGGAGACTTTCGTACAAGTTTATTAAGTCCTGTAATCCTTGCTTAGTTCTCATTCATTTAAATTGATTTATTTCGTGCGCTGTCATCCGTCGTCTACTGAACAATTAACCACCCAAATGGAACGTAAATAATTTATGGCTAGTGGATTTACAAACATTTGTAATGTAGCAATCGAACTTGTGATTGGACCCTTACTTTCGTTCGTGTTGTAACGATACATCCTCCTAACACATTCCGGTCTCTGTGGGCTTCCGTCCTTCTTTCCTCATCGAGCAGGATGTATACGCAATCACAGTATCGTGTAAGCGGTGAAATCACGAGGGAAAAGTTAATATACCTCCTCCGCTTTCTGCTAAATTGGCAAATTTTTCGATCCAGGTGCGCGCAAGTGCAACGGAAATGACATTGTGTTTCGTGGAATACTTTTTATAAACCCATGGATTCGTAAACGTGCCACCAATAACTAAATTGTGTTTTAGGGTAAGAACTTGTGCAAATTGAAGCTTAACTTGCGAAAACAATGTAACGATGTGTACATTTCCTGTTGTTTTTTAAAGTGATGAAGTTCTGCTATCCATGCTATCATGCATCATGGAGCGCTCGAATGACATTGAAAAAGGGTTGCTCTTAATAGACATTTATAAAATGAGTTAGAAATGAATGAAACGAGATCTACAAGATGTCAACAGAACGAGTGAGTGCCTTCGTGAGCGCCCACCGATTGCGTCGTCCGCCGTAGAAGCTAGGATGGCTAAAATCAACTCGAACTATGAAGACCGACACAAGACGAAGTAAATCTCCTTAAGCTGATACGTGGGGAAATATAAACCCTCAGAGAAGTTTTTACGCCAGTTTAGCGATACTCGAATATTTTTAACATAAAGATAATAATGTAACAAAAACGTGAATCGAGAAATATTTATAGGACAAGTACTTAATACTCTCTTGGATAGACAAAGAATTTATTTTTTCAGTGCATAATGAGGTGTAATGCGAAATAACTTGGGAGTTTCAACGTTTAATTAAAAGTTTGTCCCAGGAACTTACTCAGTCGACAAAGATTACAATCATTTATTGGCCGAACTTAAAACAATGGAGTATCCTGTTTACCTCTGCCATTGTGAAGTTTGTCGAATGTTAGTTTGTTTAAAACACCCAAGTTTAGTGTGGGTAAGGACATTAGTATTGTCTTTAAACAGAGCTACGTAGGCTGGTGTTGGTATCCTTCAGACAATGAGCCATTTATTCGCTCTGATTCCTTATTGCATGAAACTTAAATGGTGCAGTTTTTTAAATGTTGCAGTCACGGTCAGGTCGTAAACTGCATGGGTTACTTCTAAGAAGGTTCTAATTTATATTATATATGGGATTGTTTGTGTGTTCGTTGTTGTCTTCGGACAATTGGCACTTGACAGGAACTATATACCTGTATGTCAGTGCACTGCAACACAAATAAATACCTATATACTGAAGTTACGACAATGATGATAAATGGTTCCATCAAGACACCTATCTAATGTACTTTTAATTTCTTTGATAGACTTTTTTCCTTATCTGCCCTTTTCCAGTTCGCGTCCTCTTCAGAAACAGGAGCATCAACCGAGTCTTTTTGATTACAGCTTTGAACGGGCCTTTTGAGTACTTTTAAAATGAAGATTTAGTTTGAACAAAAGAGCTTCTCGTAGACATTTTATGTGAACTACTTTTTCTGACAAAGAGTAATAAAAATTTGGTGACACGCAGCTCGCAAGTTGTATGAAAATTGCAGACAGAAAAATGTGGTTTTGTGACACGCAAATAATATTCAGGGCGCGTTTTAGCTGGCTTGGTTCAATGGTGTTCGCTGTTCGCCACGAGTTCGCCAACAGTTATATTTATTACGTATTGATGTCGCACGCGACGCTAATGTTTTACCAATTTACAACTAGTTTCGTTCAAGGTTCAACCATAAAATACCCGTCTGAGTTTTTATCGTTGTAGTTGTTACTAACATTTACTGATTTCATTGTTAAGATGAATTATTACAACGCTAACTCCGGTCATGAAATACAGCAGTTAAAAAGTGTCGTTTGGTTTTGTGAACTTTCTTGCTCCATGCCTTTTTTGTATTATAACTTTATCCATGTCAAAAGCTCCAAAAGTTTTGACATGTAATAATGGCATCGGCTTGACAAGCGATGTGTGTTCAATAGTAACTTTTTACAACCATACACTACGGTAATCACTAGTTCAAACGTAGTACCTACCATATTATTGATCAGCAGGTACATTAGAAAGCAGTAATATTATTCACTGTAGTTATAAAGCTGTGCTGTTTTGATTAGTAAGCTATCATTTACGATTTACTTTCAAGGTAGTAAGTAGTTGTACGGCAGGTGCAATGGACTGCATTCCCGAGTGCTAGAAAAACTGGATCCAAAGACCGCTCCTGCGCCGGACCCGGCAACTGCCGAGATTAGATATATTGATAGAAATGAATTTATTTTATTATTGACGTTAACGACGTGGGAAACTATTGTCAAAACGATTACAGTAAATCTATAGTGTCATCGTCTTTATTGAGATGATGTATTGGATATGGTTTCCCACGAAATAATGAAACTTGGTCTTTACTCAGCGAGATTCCACATAATTCACCAGAGATTTTTCTATCATTTTAGATAGTTTGACTAGTCTAAAATTTGTTTTGCTTCGTCGTGGCTCAAGTTCTTAAAGCAGCATTATATTCAGCTACGTGAAGTGCTCATATTCCAATTACATTAGCGATTAGATGGAAATGTACAATATAAAGTTAGTGCAATTAGGCCTGCACTCTGTAATGAATTGTAATCTCATTATGTAAATGCACGGGCGGTGTGTCCGAGGCGCGCCGGGAGGCAGGCTATGCTACGTCGCGGTGATTAGCACCGCTCATACCTGTCAATTTGGCCGACGGACGAGATTTGCTGTCAACCCGCATTATTATTCAGCATTCTGTGATACCACGTCCAATTTATACAATTTATTGTTGCATCAAAGCGGTTTGAATTAGCTACAGACTGGAGTCTTTAGTTTCTTCGACGCGTAGTTATTTAACAGATTTTTCATGTTACGTTAGGATTGTTCATAATCGGTGTTGACTTAATTATATCTTAATTTACCTGTTTCGTAATCAATCGGTCTGAGCTCAAATCGATTTTAACATTGACACTTTCGAAAGTGCGTGTAGTATTGTAAGTGTGTAATTACTTAGCTCCGTGTTATTTCATTACGCGCATGTCTAAACAAGTAGCCAACGTCGCACCTGTTAATAAAATTGTAGGTGAAAGTCGTTGCTTTTTCACGAATACCGTGCCAACCATCTATAATTCACACGGCTCGAGGACATTGTCACAGTTACGCCATCTACGTCACCTTGCATGTGCCGTTTCACGTTAAAAGGCTCAATTGCCCGAATCACAGTCTGTATTACCCATAACAGAACATTTAACATGGACAGACGTTACACAGGTACCGACACATAAATTAGTGAGCGCGGTGAGGCCATCGCACTTTCATTAGTGAAATTATTTGCTAATTTGTGCTGAACACGACCGCTACTAAGGGGTAACGTGGCTTAATCTACTTCATTACACAGGCTTTAGTGATAATGAATGCAAAATGTGATGCAGTACAGCCTCATACCTTAAATCGTCGATATTATTTTAACACAGTCATGTAATTTTGTGAGGGTAGTGTCAAAATGTTGGTACTTACAGATACTTTGCTAAAAAGAAGGTGAAGATCAAATATCGCAATATACTGAAACCGATACCAAGGTTTACAATTAGCATATTTACCTATTGGTACTTACACTTATTAACAATTTTGTAGAACAGAACTTAACTGATGTGAAGTATTAGCTGAGCTGTCATTGTTGATACTAGGAGTCGTTGACCGCGCTGCACGGCTTCTCTACGAAATTCTGTATAAACGTTTATAACCAGTTCATCCATGAGTATCACACAATATTTGAACTATGCGATGAATACCCATTCCTCTATTGATTTTTGTTATTGTGTATAAGCTGGTAATTGTCTAGGCGGCGAAGGTGCGTAGATTTCGCATTAAACCTCTAACTACCAAATAGACGCACGTGTCTCCTTTGTCGGACACGAGTCTATGACCTCTTTGAAGTGGGCCTGTGGACGAAATGCCTCTATGGAGACCAATTTCTCTTTAAAAGGGTGCTACTGCTATTTGCTCAAGTGTGCCCGAACGCACAAATGAGCGTATTACGTACTGTAATAACACTTGGCTTAAACTAATTTAGTTTCAGTGTAACTATACCTTTGAACAGCTCATGAAAATTATTTTTTACTAACGTAAACACTGTAACTAAAGAGTAATCATAACATTATGTCTTCAATCGTTGCAACCTAGACACAACCTATCATTTTGAATCAATTAAACGTAAACGAATAGCTGACTCCGTTTTATTAGGTGCAGTCCGCTCTTAAAATGGAGTCAGCTCAGTTCTATTCGTTTTTCTTTCGATGACTTATTCAATTGGTAGTTATTTCAGCATCCTATATTACCTATCATCATTTTTATTTGAGCGGGGACATAGCTTATGGGGGAAGTACCTTTCTAAATATTACTTAAAGATTTTTTGGAAATTGCCTCATACATCTAAGCTTACAAACATATTTTATCGTTCCTCTTTATAATACTTGTATATAAGTATAGATTGACATTCAGTAGTTTTCTATTGCAGTACTTATAGCTTTACTGCCTCACCATAACCAATCTAAAAACAGACTTGTATATTAATAATTGTGCAAGTTTAAAAGTGTGAGAAATCGACGCGACGTGATCAATGGTTGTGATGTCTGGCTAGCTGACATTTCCGTTGTTTTGCATAACCTGACATTAAGGCTGATTTAAGTGCCGTCTTCGTACCATCGGAGGACACCAACGACGCATTACGTTATTCTCTTTATAGGCATCGATTTTATTCCAGATCGGAGACAAGACAACCTCATAAAAATATTATTTACCGAAGAAATAAAATCGAAACTTTCGTGTCAAACTTTATTTAGCTGATGGGACAGAAAAAAATAAAAATAAAGAGTCGCGTTGTCGCGGAGTCAGTTGCTCGGTTTGCGTCTGTTTAATAGTGTTGTCTGAATTTTTCTTGTTCTGAAGTAATTGAATCACGGAGTGTCAGTTTTTATAAGATGGAAAGTATAGGTATAAAAAACCGTTTCTGGATCACAACAAAAGTGAGATTTCAAGAGTGAAAAATTTTGAAGAGTGAAAAACCGAGACTGATCTATATTTTATGACAGCCAGGGCTGTCGCAATAACTACCGGCATTGTTTCCTATAATATTAATGTACCAATGAGGAGTACCTAGTTGGTGCCGGCTGAGCGCTTACACAACAATGCTTTGATGGCATGCAGATGATAGACAGACAAGATAGTCTACGCACGAAACACGCTGCTGACGTGTATCACTATTTCTTTCTTTGTAAGTAATTATGTTCATGAAACCCGTATTGTGATGCTTAAGAAATATAAAGCTTTAATGAACAAAATCGGAAATATATCAACATGACAGCTGCTAGAATTCAAATGAGTCTAAGTATTTGTATTTAGTTTCACTGTTTCATCATATCCAAAGAGATTTATGACATTGTAGAGGGCTATCAACTAATGACTACAAGAAATCAATGTTATTCTGTAAAAAATGCATCGTAAAAATCGAGCAGTACCTGCTATAAGTTGGGCACGTTACACTTGTACCAACAGTAACCAGTCGGTTTTTTCGCGTTGCCCCATCTGTCGTACGTAGGTATGTATAGTCAGACGTCTTTGATCACAAGTAATCACAACTACTTTCATGGCAAGAAGCACTGAATTTATTGAACTTGTTGAGAATTTCTAGAAATAAACATGGCTGACCAGGCAGCCGTGACTGAAGTCATTACGAAGTTACGGTGGCTGAGCCTTCATGACAACCGCGCGAAAGGGTGGAGTCACTGATTCCTATCATTATCAGAATATAATCTGTGCGCTCGTAACACGGAAAGTGCTTGGGTACCACTAAATGAAATGAGTACAGTTCTTTTAAACTTTACTTTACAAGCAGCGCCACTTCGAACTGTACACTTAAAGTGGTCATACTACAGGTAAATCAATGTTCCAATAGCATTTGTAAAATTGATCTACGAAGCTACAGATACATACACATTGTTTGTTTGTACATATACAGATGTTTATCTACAGATGATTTAAATTCTCATACACTTATGATTATATTACATTTCCTTAGATAAGTACGAGTTGTCTACGGACTATCCGTCGCGCGGAATTTGTTGGTCACACGTTTTCCATAACAATATATTGCTGTCATGTGAATTTACACCAAACAGACATCTAAGCAAACATCCAATGTTACGACGATTCTTTATTACCTTACGACTTGCGAAACAAAAACATAAGGAATTTGTTTTGGGTACAATTTTACCAACACGGTGACCTGCCAGTTACAAAAACTTCCTCGGCTTTCGACCAACTGATGGTTATATCGGATTTTATTGAGTGTTAATTGCTTTTGGTGTATTTTTTCTGTTTTTTTCCCGACTACGGCGAAGCAAAAAGGAGAGTTATGATTTTGATTTGCATTTATTTATTTAATTAATTACAACGGTTGTATTTAAACCAATTACTGTAACTAAAACTAGAACTAAAACTAAAAGAGTATAACATAAAATTATATGTACCTACCTATGTGTGCATGTGTGTATGTATGTAAGTATGTTTATCTGTTCCCTCGTAACTTCTGAACTACTTATCACATAATTTGACAAATGAGGTACCGTTGGAAGCGTCTTGATCTTCCGATGGTTCCGATGGTGGGGAAACCTTTAAAAATATAACGTAGTCTATGTTATATTTTTAAAGGTTTCCCCACACTAGAAATGTCTCCTGTATCTCGTTTAAACTCACATACACAAACAACCAGACCCGGAACAACTTCCTGTAGGCCATACAAATATTTGTTCCGTACGGGGATCGAACCGCATCAGCTAATCGCTCAGCCACTACGCCAATCGTGTCGTATTATTGCTTTAATCAGATAAGTACATATACATACGCATTTTTAGGGGTAGACTGGATACCTACATACTCTATTTGTTTCCTCCATGATCATACAATCATGTGGTCATACACGCATCCCGGTGCTAGTACTAGGCCTTTCTGAAGAAAATTACTAATAAGGGCAACCGTATGTTTCCAGGGCTAAAAGCGTTTCCACTCACATCTGCCTTTTTTTAGTCGGCGTCATTGTCGCAGTCAAAACAAACTACTTTTGACCGGTGAAAACTAGTCAAAACCACTTTTGACCGGTAAAAACCGTTTTAACAATAACTAACATTTAATAAGAAACTTATTTGGTTGTTAGGTTTTTTTTTGTGACCCTTTGAAAAACATCATGTAATTCTAGGACTAGGTAATTACAACTGAGGCGATCTAAAACAACATATTTTTTAATACAGAAAACGCATTTTAACTTCCTAAGGGTTTTGACTGACACCAGTCAAAAGTGGTTTTGACCGATTAACAGTTTTGACTGTAACATCATCATCTCTCAATATGACACCAGGAACCATCGAAGCACACTCTTGTCAATTTTGTCACGACATCATATAAACCGCAGTGTTCTATGGATAGAACACATCATTTCTGAATCTTTCATTCAAAGTTACACCAAGTTCAAGTAACTGTGTATGCTTCGCAAGGAACTGATTTTTACAATAAGTAATTTATTCTACTTCCATACTTAATTATCTCTTTTGGCATAGGTGCACCACATTCACTTCCATACATAAGTGCAGGCACCAGCTCCATTGTGAACAGCCATCGAGCCTTCTTGGACATCGGACCGTTCACTTTTATTTCTAGCATTCAGTCTCCTTTTTACGTTTGCGTCATTCCGTCTCTTGTAAACAGACTCTCCAAATATGCAAACTTACTCACTTGCGCAAAAAGAGAGACAATAATAAATATTTAGTAAGTAAGTAGAATGGTTGGAAACATTTCGTTGGCGCTGGAAGTTAGAATTATATGTGATATTCTTGATTGTCATAAATCAGAATAACTCTGGGCCCAGGCTGGGGCCTCTGGTTACTGGATTATTCATTTCAATCCTACATTTGTAATGTTTTCGTCGCGTCGTTAGTATAATTTATGTTATATACATCGCAGTATTAGCCAGGGTCGTGTCACTGCTAACCTTGATGTGTAAAACAACCTTTTCAGAAAAATCTTTTTATTTTTAACAATAGTCCTGAGAATTTTCTGTCTTTTATGTGTAGATATAACAATCGGCGTCCTACCTATTGTTTATTAATCTTATTGTGTCGCGTTTCCCACGATTCCCGCCACTTTCTACATAAGGGGCCATATTCATCATGATGCCTTATTCATTGCTACTGCGATTAGTATGTAACTGGATAAGATCTCATCTCATAATGATTGTGCTTTTACAGGCTACTGAGGTGGCTGCGGCCGCTAGCCACGAGCCACGAGCCAACAATCAATTGAATGCGGCCTGCAATAGAAAGTCAAGCGATACTTAGCTAGTATAATCAACCAGCACACAATGAACTAAGCAGCTCGCCTCGAAAGTAGGACCCGCGTTAAAATTGAACACGAAGAAACTTAACACTAATTGTCTTCAGACATCGAAGCCCGAGTAACTAGGTACTTAGAACAACTCATTTTATTCGAATTAACTTCTAAAACAACATGCAGTTTGTCATCGAAACAATGCAATGTAGTAAATAGTTGTATCAAACGTGATTAGAATACAATGGTGCAGTTAAACTTCTATTGGGAATGGGTGACCGCAACATGAACAAGTACCTAACCAAACTAAGAGCGACGGGCACGAAGGAAGTAAAAAATAAAATAACCCCGCGGTCATGACAGTCAAATTGGAAACTGTATTAAATAAAGGACTTTGCAAACAATCTAAATTGGAGTTTTCCAATTAGGGTCCCATTTATTCTAAAGTACGAGTAGGTCTCGAGCGTGTCAACAGTCGGTTTAAACGCAAATCGTTCTCTTATAAAGCGTAGCTCGGCGTTAAGGCGCGGTTTACCAGCGCGTGATGCCGCGAGCAAATACGAACCGACCCTCATTGAAATCGACCAACTACAAATAATTCCCTTCATTCCCGCTCTATTTAACATTTACCAGTACTTCGCTTTAAACGGTCCTAAGCTTAGTACAATTATGTTATTCCATATAATGTAAGCCTGCAAGCAATGCGATCGATGGCGCTTTTATTAAAGACAAATACAACGGTACTTGTTGCTTTAACCGAGTAATTTAGCACAAGTCACGTACCTCCTAATGTGAGAAAATAATGTCGTATTATGAATTCTATAATCTGCGCGTGATATCATTATATCACGCGCAGAGATTTGCTGGTCCCATAATAATATTAGCTGTTGTACGAGTATGTAGAGAGGAGCGTGCGTGCTATATGATAAGTACACGTAGAGGGCAGACACAAGCAACGATCGAGCAAAGTACGGGGGCGTTTGCTTGCTGCAATTAATAAAGGCGTATCGGTTCAACGTGCTGTTCGCTTACCTTATTACAACAAAGTGAGCCATTGAAAACTTAACAATACTGAGCCAGTAAATAATGACTATTCAACAAACGCTACTACAAAGTACCTACTTAGATTAAAGAAAAAACAATCCAACTCCATAAATCGTCTTGATCGTGACAGGGAAGTTATTTATCCAAGATGCGTCAGTAGCTTGAGCTTAATCATTGATAAAATTGTGCTGTTCACGTATGTGGAGGTGTGTGTATGCAAATGAGGCATTGTGTGCGCGGGTTGATTCAGTCCGCGGTGCAGTCGCAATCAGTCGCATTGACACGAACCGCCACCGCCGCGCCGCGCCGCGCCGCTCCGCCGCCGTACCGCCGCGCCGCACTGGCCGTCGCGACTATATTTTTCATCTCCTGACATCCGCTCTGTTAACGTGAACGCACTCGGAAATTTATGTTGCTGTAACTGATGCATTGGAACTCGATTTGTCTATGTATGGTGCCAGACAACATAGACTGGACAATGGACATAAATCTAACCGTTTTTCGTAGCAGACTACGAAAACAGACGTATGCACTCGAATCACATAAAATGAGATAAAAAGGACCAAATAGGAGCAAAAGAGTCTGTTATTAACAATATATTTCTAGTATCAAGCCTAGCCACCTTAGCATTTATTCAATTTCCGCGAAGATGCTCCCAGCGCCGGTAAAAGAGCACGTAAATTACACATCCAATTGCAATAGCTAAGGAAGCTCTGTTTTATAGTCGTGATAGTTTAGCGTGATAATGCGTTCAGAAAGTGGCGCTCAATGAGAGTGTATGAGAGGAAATCGGTTCCCATTGAGCGTAGCCGTAATCACGAGCGCGCACAAATGATCGCGGCTCGCCACCAGCCGCGCCGCGCCGCAGCCGCGTCACCGATGACGCGCTGGAGCCGCACCGCGCCGTGCGCCGGTTACAACGACGATAATGAATTACAGAGCCATTGCTCGCTTGCAAAATCTAGTCGGAGTCGTATCGGTAAGTAACGAGGTTAGCTGCTCTCCCTGGAGCCGAGCGAGATCGCGTCGTGACTCGGGATGCCTTCGGGAGCGTTCATGGGCGAATTATCTTTTAAAATGGCCGATATAAATTATCCTTAATGGGTTTTATTGCTGTAAAATATTGTACTTATTTGATTCAGATTATTTTTCAACTTATTGAAAGTTGTGCACAATACTTTTTGCGGAAATCGTTTTGCCTTAGGTAATATGAATTTAGGTAAGTAATCATGACTGGATTACAAAACGAAAAAGGAAGCAATCGCTGAAGTGTGGACGCGATAAAAGCTTTTATCGAGGATTTTACGATTCTTTTCGCACTATCCCAGCTATAAACGGCGAATCAGATGGAGTGAGAGACCGCGGGTGGCATAGCAAAAAATATCTCTATTTACTTCACCCACATAAAGTTGAATCTCTGGCATTTCCACGACCAAAATGTAATTCGCGATCCTATTTACAGTTCTGGGTTTTTTATTATCATTTTGTTTACAATAATATGAAATTGAGCCATTTCACTCAATTTTGTGTCATCGTTTTATATTGCTTCGACTCTATCATATTTAAGTCTTCTACAATTATCTGACTAGAGTAACTGGCCTAGAGTAGCTACTACTGATTAAAACAAAATTAAGTTTTCTTTTGAAAACTCTTCACAGAACTGCTAACGCATAACACATTCTCAAAGTTCTGCTGAAAAAACTCTGAACTGAAAACTAAGCACTTTGAGGCAGGGTTCGAAATTATCAAGATAATTGTTTTCTTTTATAATTATCGTGATAATTATCGGATACGTATAGGATAATTATCAATATTGATTCATAACTTGATCTCTTTAATTTTTGTTTCTTTTTGTTTTGACGCAATCGAATTCAGACCAAACGGCAAACATGGCAGGGTATTTATTATTCGGCATTTCGATCTCTCTGATCCTATAAAGTGAAATATAACAAATAAAACTAGACACAAATGTGCAAAAACTTCACAATTTCGTGCCTCACACGGCTATCCAGCACATTGGAAATGAATCTACGGAATTCGAAAAATTATTGTCGCTGAGCGAGATACCTGCGTCTGTGTCCCACCCACATTTAACACGCCTACCTTCAAAGCAAGAGTGAACAGGCATCTTCTGGGCACGCTCGTTCCATCATAGATCTCATCCATCGCTTTCCATCAGGCGTGATCGAGGTCAAGAGCAGGCCCATATTTTAATAAATAATAATAATAATAATAAAGTCGGGATAAGGAAAAGGTTACAAAATAAAACGACAACGTTGAATGATAATTATTTTGATTAACATACGTATTCTCGACATGCAGTCATAAATGTCATGTGAAAAATGTCGTTCTGACTTTTGGACTTTTTTCAAAGAGGTTAGGCTACAGGGCAAACCCTTTACCCGATGGTCTTTGTTTTAGGCTCAAATTGTATTTTGAATAACATATCTTCACAACTCTCCGAGATATAAGGGGATCGCACTTTTCCGTGAATTCGGAGCCTACACTGGAGCGAACGAAAAGACATTTCCAATGTCAAAAATTACACACAACGCGTTATACGTGAAATGCACGGAAGCGGCAAATCGAATTCCGATACACGTGAAGTGACATTGATAATGATTTTTGTTATTATCAAGATATTATCAAGGTATTATCAAGATAATTATCACTTCGAACCCTGCTTTTAGGTCAACGGTCAATGAAAACGGTTACCACTTTTACGAAATAACATAGAAACGGTTTCATGACAAACTTGATGCCAGCAATCAATTTGCCTAATAAAAGAAAGGGCAAGCAATAACCAGACCAAAACCATTATCCGATATTTTACGGTCGACCGGGCATTTCGTAACCCCAGTGCATTATTTAAGCATAGCTTTTGTTCTGGAGATAGTAAAAATGATATCGCACCGTCTTGACCGGCTGGGTCGCTTTTGCCGTAAACCACGGAGTTTACGAAGCATTCCGTAGTTCAAAGAGCATCGAAGCTAGTCGGTAAAACGTATGGCCTGCCTCTGAGGGTGACACTGAATTACCAGGACTCTCTGATAGAGATTGTCTGCAGCCGACACTAGACTCTATATTGACTATTTATGGGCGAGAATTTCTCTAAAATAGGTTACCACGTACGTTCTTGTTTAATGCAACGAGTTCTTTATACCTTTTGGTTGAAAATCATCGTTTATTTCAAAGGCTAACGCTCTCAAGATGAAACGATAACACTTACCAGGTGCAGTTACAACTGCATCAGGTGAATAAAAACAAAAAACTAAATTTTTGCACAAATGAGTACAAAAATATATTTTTTTACATAATTGCCTGTGAAACTGGCTCTTATTTGCGGAATACATTTAAAGTCAATATTTTCCTGAATTGTTAATTTTATACAGTCGAAGTAATTATGTATTATTGAACATTATTAAAAAGTAGTCTCACGTGTTATTTGAAGGTTGTGTTTCTTGCATCAAAAGTAATTTAAAAAAAATCGTTAAATGATTAAAATATTCTATACAGAAGCTTTATTCGTGTTACAAAAATACCTGAACCCTCACCCTTAGTATAAAGAGTGTAGCAAGCACGGTAGCATACGCAAACGCAGGTAGTCCCATTTAATTCATGCGGTATCCAACTTTCATAAAAAAGTTATGATGTTTTAAAATCAAAATCGACGTCAAGAAACAAGATCGCGTTAAACATCGAGGCTGTTACAATTATAACCGTTTTAATTTCAAGTGGTCCATAAAAAAACAAAAATATGGCAGAAATAAAAGGCTTTAATTGCAAAATAACGATTATTACGAACACCGACACGTGTTGGTCAACATCTTCCGGGAACTAACTGCAACTGATATAACAGCACCGTTCAGTTTTTCAGCAATGTATAATAAGCAGCTACTTACTGCTAACGGTAAGTTATTCCCCCGTAAGTAAGCAAACTCTGAGCTCGCTTTATTAGTCGGGGCAAATTTAAACCTAATTAATGTAGAGTAGAAACTTAGCGGCTCGTGACGGCCGATCGCTGCTCAATAATCGACCCCCACGACTATGGAAATTCAGTTAACTGTTGTATCACGACGCTGACGGTCAAATTTCTGTAAACACTCCAATTTTGGACTTAATGGTTATGAATGACAGTGAAACTGTGGGCAAAGGTCAGTTCGAGGGATGTCGCCGTGGGAGTTTTGTAATTGTATCTGATAAGCCATTCTTAGATGAGCTATTTATGGAAAGAGATATTTAGTATTTGGAAATAAGAGAGAGCGGATAACATAACATTATAATTGGTTAAACAATATTTGCATTTTATCAATAAAGTTGTAATTTTGAAGTAGGCTGTATGACTATAATGTCATCTTACATTAGGGGCGTGCAAAAAAAAAACATTGCGCGCCATTTCTCATAATTTTTATATTTTGTTTGTAGTATCGCATTTGTTGCTGTGTGGTAAAACGATTTATGCAATACATGTTTGTTTTTTTCCTCGCAAGCGTGTTGAAAAAGTGCGTATGCAACTCGTGAACAACTTGCTCACTTATGTATCATAATATACTATTATGATACTAGTGCGGTAAGTTGGTTTTTACAAACGAGTAGACGAATGTAAGCACGAGTCGAAGTCGAGGGCTTACCATAGTCACGAGTTTGTAAATACCAATTTCTGCACGTGTGTCATACAATGTTTTTTAGCACATTTGCGAGAAAACAGTACCTACAATATGTAATGGAACAAACAGCGACCCCAAAAACCACGAAAACGACACCCAAGAAGAAAAAACCGAAAATTTCGTCAACGCACTCTTGGATTTTCATTATGACCTCATTTTCATTATCAGCGACCCCAAAAACCACGAAAACGACACCCATGAAGAAAAACCAAAAATGTTCGTCGGCGCCATCTTGGATTTTCATTTTGACCTAATTAAAAAAAACGGTAAACAATACGCACGGTGCTATTCAACGGAACGTGCGGTAAAATAGGTACTCTTACCTAAGTACCTCTTTTACCGCACGTTCCGTTGTATGGTGCGTAATTTTTAACTTTCGAACAATGTATACTGGGTCCGTAAATGCATTTTTTGAGCAAATGTGTTGAAAAGTAACTTACTTAACAATAAACTAAAAACTCCTCTCAACCCTGTCAACTAATAATGTCCCCAAGAGACTGGCGGCGGCGATGCCACCTTGTATGGCAACGCTAAGCCTCTGGCCAAGGTAAAAGCCAGCCACGGTCACGGGAAGTGTCAAGAAAGCGTTTTGTTTAATGAATTAGAAGTAAACGTCACTGGAGAGAAAAATCATGTTGTTTAATCAAGTAGGTGACATTATGTAAACATAATGGCAGTAAGACAATGCCGCTACACTACACTATTTACACATATATCTTGTCGTCGTCGTAACAAGACGAGTATGTGGAACGCAGTCAGCTACGTGTTATAACAATTATTTGCTCCCACAGAGATAATGTCTCCGTGGAAATTCAATTTTGGAGCAAACTCTATAATATTACACGATTTTTCTTACACCAGTATTAGGATCTGATTAAAAATAACAGTAACCCGTCTATTTGTTCTTGAAAACGCAAGTGGAATTTTGTACTTTAGTAGTAAAAGAACTAATTACTCTGATGTCACTTGCTTCGTTAAAGAAAAACATCGTGAGAAAACCCAATATGCATGAGAGACATTTCTTTACGGCACGGTAAGCCAAGTCAGAGGCCCATGGGCGGCCTAAACACTGGCACCAGGTTACGCACTAACCAAACGAAAAAAAGAAGAAGAATACGAACTTAATAAAAGAAAAACAACACGTGCTTCGCATAATGAGTTCTCATTGAAACGTTGGAATAGACCGAGAGCGATTGCTTCTAACTTCTGACGTCTGAAGCAATGTGAAGCAATAACGTAATGGGTTTTAAGATTGCAATTGCAATAACACACCAGTAATGACAGGTTGTTAGCCCATCGACTTACAAACACCATGCTCCTTTCCCTTGATTATTTGCGCGTGACTTTTAGTTCTTGACTTTAAGCTCCATTTTTAGCAAAGCTAGTAATTTAAACCTACCGTACAAACTTAACTAGATTTTGTTTTAAAACATAACATAACATCACGCCTGTCATCCCCGGTTAAGCAGAGGTGTACCTAATAGTACACCCACATTTCGCCAGTTATGTTTAAGTCCCATGTAAAAGAGGGCGATCCTATTGCCATCAAACGGGCGTCAATCCAAACTCCGTGTCTGCTACTGAGAATTTCGTAATGGAAAAACCCAATAACACTTTGACCGACCTGGGAATCGAACCCAGGACCTCATGCTTAGCATTTGCGACCACTAGACCAGCGAGGCAGTTTGTTTGAATACAAAAAAAAAACCTACTTGTGATCAAATCGAATTGCACTAATAACGTAGGTGTGTCTAATTAAATTTGTTTTGTGGCGTTTGCAATCTATGTTCATAAGTAAATTGTGCAAACAGAACATAATAAGGTACCTATACTTACTCATAAACTCCTACACGAGCGAAAGAATCGCGGCGAATCAACGTATTTCTATATGAAAATATCGCCGCGATTCTCTCGCTCGTGGAGGCGGCCCCTAAAACATGTTCTTGTTAAGGTTCAGCGGGCCTGAAATGGCCGCTATATCAGAATCATAAAATATGAATCACGTTTTAACTTTAAAATTCTTAAATTGGACTTTATGGTTATGACCATAAAGTCCATTTTAAGATTTTTTTTAACGTGATTCATATTAATTTTGAAATGAAACACGTTAAAAAAAAACTGAAATTCAATTTTAAAATTTTATTGATTGATGGACAATTCAATTCTAATTTTTTTTAACGTGATTTATATTATGATTCTGTTAAAGCGGCCATTTTAGGACCCCAGTTCCTCAAAAGAAGAAAACGGAATTCCCTCTCATAGAGACAAGGCCGTGTATCCCAGCAGTGGGAACATTATAGGCTGATTATGCTATTATGCCATTTATGCCGATTATTTTGACACTTGTCTATAAGACAAAACCTATGGGGTACTTCCCGTTGCTAGTGGCAAGGTCTTATAGCACAGTATTTTTGTAAAATTACATGGTAAATTTCTAAATACTGTGCTTACATGTTTTACAACCGCAAATGTATGTTTGTTCTTGGAATAAAATACGTAATTAGTCAACACTAACCTGTAAGTAATTGTTACACTAACCTTAGATAATGATAGATGATTACTCGAAATATTTACAGTGTAAACAATTGTTGGTTGGCCATTAAAGGAAAAATATAATAAAAAACACGACTACACTACGGAACCCTCCACTGTGCGTGTTTCGACACGGCTTTGACCGATATTTTTTTCCTTAATAAAAAACTGATTCGACCAGCTACTTAGCATTAAAAATTTTACTGGACTTATAAGTCAAGCCGTACTTTCACTTCCATTCGTATTACTTAGTGTGTGAGGCAAGTAATTATTTTTAATGTATTTGTATTTACGAGCGATAAATCGTAGTGAATGCTGTCACGTAACTGTACTGTGACATGTCATTTGTATGGGTCTTAGACGTTGGTGCCCACTGAGGTAGATAAAGTCAATAACTTTGGCTAGATTGCATAAGAGGTAACTTCCTACAAGTAGAAACAAAGTAAACATTTTCATATTGTTTTTCTCGGATCGATGACTCCTATTTTGTCCGATCAATTGATCGAAGGATCAGTACGTAGCAACCTGCGCAGCTCTGTTGTTTGCCTCATTAAAATCCTGGAGGGTGCAATTAGTTGTGCACAACGGGCAGGAGTGAAGGTATATGCAGTGTTGGGGCTTCACACTCAACCAACATAAGCCCGCAGTTGGTTCAAAGATTTCCATCTTGGCCACAGCAGTTCGTAAGCAGGGTGTAGTTTTTCTGCCGGTGTGATGAAAATATTTGAAAACATAAAACGTGTGACTTGTGAGTTTCAAGCATCTAAATGTCTTGTTACGCCACAGTGGACTGCAGGGGTCTTTACTTTCAAAGATTATGTAGCTGTTAAATGCTACGTGAAAAGTTTGATTTGATTGACATGAAACAAGTGCGTCTTACATAACCTACCTGTCTGTCTGTCAGGGTTGCACATAGTAATCAGAGGCTGACTTATACAGCGTGTATTAGAAAGGTGTTTTCATATGGAAGGATGTGATTCAGACCATCAAACTGAACGTCTTCCTTCATGAAACCAACATCTGAGCCGTACCAAACTTCAGTACATTGTCCTACTCGACTCAAATGTGTGGAGTATTGTATTGTATTGTATAACGGGCTGGTGTCCGCAACTCCACGTCAAAGCGCGTAGTTTGCGTGCGGGTGGTAAACTATTCGATCCATCCCAATTCATAATGTGTGGAGTATCTGATATTTCTTTCGCGATTACAATGTGGGTCCCATGGACAAAGTTGTTAACTTTGATGGTCTGTATAGTTGGCGCCAGTTAACATCGCAATAGCGGTCATCGCCCTTTCCTTAATATCTCTTCGTACGAACTAAAATGAACCATGTATCGTTTTTCATTAGAAAAACTGTTGAAGATCACGATAGATCAGATGACGATTCAAGACTTGAGCTGGCTTATTTTTTGATTTCAAAGTTAAGAACTTTAATAAATGTAGGTGGGTCAATGACCGCTATTGCGATCTTAACTGGCACCAACTATAGCATACCCTTTCATATAACTATACCCTTTCTGTTACACACTGTATACATAAATTATGTTGATTATTATGTCTTACATAACGACGCTACGCGGTCACTGGTACGATATTTAATATACCAGCAAATAAAACTTACGAGCAAGCACTTAGTGCCTGAAGCGAATGAAGAAAGTTTAGAAGTGCCTTGCCATGCCATACACATATACATGAAGTTGTACACAACCCTAATAAATACGATCGTGAAGGAGTTTTGAACAGTAAAGGGAACTTATTCATGGGAACTACCCTGGCATTTTAGATCATTCCTATGTTTTTGTTTCAGGAAACCTCTCTCTGAAAAAGTCACTGCATGTAATGTACACGCCAAGCTACACTTCATACAAGTTGTCCTATCCAAGCAAGAATGTAATTTCCGCCCTTCGTTGTGTAAAACATAACGTTTAATAAGACGCTCTGTAAAGAGCGCTAAGCTCCAAATATTTTCCCGTTTTTTCTGCTGCCGTATTTTTTGGTTTAAGCTCACACATTTGTAAAGCTAATAACAAACCAAAGCCTCTTAAAACGCTGCCAGAGCATACCGCCGCCATACTTGTTCGTTATCCTATTACAACTCGTACCATGAAATAACAAAAATATTGTAGATCCCTAATTCAAAAACCCAAAACCTTGTATTATACCACCCATGATTTACAGTCCATAAATTGAGTTTATGCAAGTAAGTCCACTAAATCACTAATTTACATATGAACACAAACAAGCTTATCTTGATTATAACTGGAATAGGTCTCATAAAGACTTACTAATAGATAATTTTAATGAAAAATCACCAAAGTGTTGGAGCATACTGATTGGACCGGTTCGCCAAATCAACGTTGAGCAGTGACCGGGTATCGGATGCAAATCTTATTAAAAATAGAAAGACTGACTTGAATAACTTAACTGCTTAGTAATCAGGAGCATACGGAAACCGGGTTTGACAAGTTTACAAGACTGGCTGAGGTGTGCGCTGATACCGGTTCTTGGTAAAAAATAGTTACTTACGTATCTCTTCACAGTTCACACTTCTAGACGCGTTAAAAAAATAATCTAAACTTATCTGCTCACTCGAAACTTTGGAGGTGTAAAGTGTTTAGGAGAATAGATAAGAGTTTCGTAATAAATTACAGAATTCTCCGCAAAGCGGTAGATAAAACTTTTGATTCTTCTCCTTGATTTTTATTGTTTTCATTCACGGTTACCAAACTTCGAAGACAAGAATTCATCCTCATCTATTATTACTTTATTGTTATTTTATATTAAATAACACTAGGTGTAAAGTAACTATGTAAATTGTAATTGTAATTGTAATCTTGTGCATACTTGTATCATTTACCGACTTACTCGTAAGTTGGTGAGACCTTGGAAATGGATTGCCAATTCCAAGGCAATTGGCAATCCATTTGATTTTAAAACCGCTTTATAACACTTCGTTACTTTGGCAACACTTGATCAAGAAAAGACAAAATCAATGAAACAAGTTGAGTGAACGTGTGACATACTTATTGAAGCATCACAGTTATTAAACTGCACTTTTTCCATTTGGCACAGCGTCAAGGCAGATGTGAGGCATAGTTTCCAGATAACGGCTAAGTTGGTAACTTTTCACATTTCCTCGGAAGCGTGTCCCGTGGCAATGTCGACATTGTCGCGCGTTGTGAATTTGTTATCCGCCTCGCGATTAACGAGATGCATGTACTACCTACTCTAACTTTGTTAAACAGATGATACAATTTAATCGCACTTCCCGTCACGTATAAGTTAAATCGTTAACGTAACACGATGATAGTGGCTTTAAACATTAATTTCCATAGTAACATTATAATTAGCTCGGTCATTACTTACGCTAAAAGCTATTTATTTTGCATAATGGTGTTTGGGTGAGCGCAACAATGGTGAGTCGCATTGCGGCGGTGCACGGTGTGGAGATATGGCTATGGTGCGGTGCGGGCTCGGCTAGTTGCCTGCGAATCGCCAAACTTGACCGCGCTACGTCCTTTGTTTGCTTGCTCTGGGCGCGTGCCTCCTACTCCTATCTACTACTGCTCACTTAAATTACTCACGATATGAATCCGGAAACATAACGAGCATTTAAATTACAGTCTTTAATATTTTATGAAAAAATATTACTTAGTCTATTCTCTACTGTTATTCCTAAGTTTGTGAATGTTGTCGAGAATATAAAAAGCCGCAGTAAAAATCTGTAACGTTTATGACACGCTTCCAGTTCTGCTGACAGTCGTTATTTGGGACGGCTCGTCAGCGGAAAGGTTCGTGCGTCTATGGCTGCGGGCGACCGGAACTCTGTAGGCCCTGTCACGTCATTTGCGCGGGAGAATACGCCATTTTTTTCGTGCAGGACGGGACAAGAACGCTTACTCGTCGAGATAAAAATGTCACTTTCTCGTCGAGCTTTTTGCTATCTCTTGACGTTTTTACCGAACTTATTTATAACTGTCACTATTATACTTACAAGTATACGTGGTTTGGGTTAACATGGTTTTTGTTGGGCTTTCTTAAGTTAATTGGTTTCTAAGTACCTGAATCCATGAGAACTTATGGATGAGGACAATAAACATAACATAAACCTCTGGTATAGGAGAGGTTCCTACTTACCAAAGTAGTTAATTATTTCAGTAGGACAGCTGTGCTTGTTGTTATATTACATGACTTGACACTATCGTAACCTCTATTAAGTTTTAATGTGAGCTGAGCGTACGAACCGGGTGATTGAGTATAAGATGAATATTGGTTTGCGTGTGGGGGATTACATAAATAACGGTAATCTTTAGTGACCTAGAACTTTCCCCTGTTTCGCGACGCTAGCGCCGATGCAGGTTGTATTGATCATTAATCACGTTAATGATGTCAACTGAATTAAACATTAGTTCGTTGGCGGTTCCAGAACAAACCTTCAATATATGCTAACTGTTGGAGGTAATACGTCGCAGCTCATTTAAGCATGCAAAGTGGTATAGGAACAAAGTGTAACGAGCCGTTCTGAGCGCCTTGGTAGGTTGCTCCTGTACCTATTTGTTTTGTTGACCAAATACGGAACGGTGCAGTTGACGCAACACGCAAGTCGAGGATGTCGGTAGAGAAGTCCGTAGTTTATCTATCTAAATATATAAAAGAAGAAACTGACTGACTGACTGACTGACTCATCTATCAACGCACAGCCCAAACCGCTGGGTCTACAGATTCCAAATTTGGCAAGTAGGTTCCTTGTGTGGTCTAGGGGTGCACTAAGAAAGCATTTTTCAAAATTCACCCCCTAAGGGGGTTAAACGGGGCTCTAAAGTTTGTATGGGGAAACAAGATTAGTTAGACTATTTTATTCGAAACTTCACAATAGTGATCCTTTTGACAAATGAGTAGAAATGGGTTTCAGGGTTTTTAAGAATTCAACCCCTAAGAGGGGGAAATGGGGTGACAAAGTCTAAAAATCAATGCACAGCCTAAACCGCTGAGTCTACAGATCCCAAATTTGGCACATATGTTCCTGAAGTGATCTAGGGGTACACTAAGAAAGGGTTTTTCAAATCATCATCATCATTATCACAATCACCATCATCGGATCGTTATCACAATCGTCACAATAAATCAACAATAACCCTGTATAGAAGTCAAATCCGCCATCTTCTGGATCTCAAAATAAATGCCATTTTCGTAATCTGCACCCCTGATAATCTCGGTATCGACACCCATATTGATTTTTGGCTGATAGTGATTGTGATGGTGAAAGTGATAATGGCGGTGATTGTGATGGTGATAGCGATGGTGATAGTGATTGTGACTTTGATAGTGATGGTGATTGTGATTGTGATACCGAGGATGGAGATTGTGATGATGATGATTGTGATTACGATGATAATGGTTGTGATTACGATGATAATGATGAAGGTGACAGTGATGGTGATTGTGATTGTGATGGTGATTGTGATAGTGATGGTGATTGTGATGATTGTGATAATGATGGTGGTTGTGATAGTGATGATTATGAAATTTGGCACATAGATAGTTCATAACCTGGATTAACACGTAGGACACTATTTATTCCTTTAATATGATCAAATGGGACGGTTACCGAACTTTACGCGGGCGAAGCCGCGGGCAACAGCTAGTATTATATAAAAAAACTACAAGACCACTCACTCGCTCACTGACTCATTGACATGTCGTTTCTCGGAATGGGTGAGAGATGGGTTAGGGGTATGTTTTGCTATAATGTATAATACCATCGAGTGAGTAGAGGAAAATTATAGAGGAGATTCAAATCCAAGTACCTAGATTTTTAAACATTTTCAAAAAAGATCCAGGCAGAAAGAAAGCGTTAAGCAATGTCTACAGACAATCTACTCTCGAGTCATCAGCCTCCTTAGTCCTTGCGATACTGAAATGCCAAAGTAAATCGGCCCCTTATTAAGATTGGTCACAATTGAAAAAGAAAACGCAAGTAGTAGAATAACAAAAGAATCACGATACAGGTGTACTGATTCAGCAAAAGATGGGCTGAGCAAATAGATAGAAACTAAACTAAGTTGCTACAAGTCTCTTTGAATCATTCGCTCTACGTCGATTTCCTTTACGTCTACTCGTGAAACAAATGACATCTGTTTTAAAAAGTTTACGCTTGACCACGAGGTTAATACATTTTTTACGCGTTCGTTCATCAGTTGCCCATTTTCCAACTTTGCTGGAATCGAGGTATTCCTCAGAGCTCACATATTTTTAAACGCAACCAACTGAGCGCAACTAAATTATTCCTCAACCATAAGTTGCGCTCAGAAATTCAAATTAAAAATATTATATGTTTATTCCTCAAAGCGCACCCATGATGAAAAATAAAGAGGGGTATGATGGATTCATTAATTATATCGATAGATAGTTTTTAGATCAACTGTCTTATTTGTACTAGCAAGCAGAAATTACTGGAACAAGTGTTTAAGAAACATTTGGTCAATAAAGTTAAAAAAAATACACACAGATTCATTAAATTGAATTACGACACTTGACACGACATTTGAAGTAGGGTAACAGAAATGAACAGAAGGTAGAAACCTATAAACAATCTGGTTACAAAGTTATTAATCAACAATAAAGCACTACAGTGGAAAAACGAATCGCAACGGACAAGTGGAAAAACGAATGGCAACGTACAAGAGGAACAACGGATCGCAACGGACAAGTGGAAAAACGAATCGCAACAAAAAATTTTACTTACAGTTTTACGGGCAGATTGTTAATGTACAGCCCAATTTGAATACCTTTGGTTAGGTTAGATACATTTTAATGAAAGCATTTTTTATTTAAAAAATAACCTCACTCGCCCCTTCCCCCTCCCCGCCGCCAGCATTTGTATTTCTCGCCCTCCGCCCCTTTTTAATAAATGATTTTTTTATTTAAAGAAAAAATAGTACAATAGTTAGTTATAGTTCTTCTTATTTTAAATAAGACATAATATAATTATGTTCCCGTAATTTAATTATTGTTCAGAGCTCAAGGGATCTGGGACACTTGCGCGAACCCACTTGTGCGAAAAGACATGCGCGCATGGACTTTTGCGTGATTGGACTTTTACACGAACAGACTTTTGCGCTCCAAGACACTTGCGCGAATGGACAATTGCGCGGACACTTCGACTGCACTTTTGCGCGACTTAATGGCCACGGAGGTATAACTCTGTAAACACTGTAAACATCACACCTGTTATTGCATGAAGGTGGATTGGGTTTCCTACAATGTTGTGATGATTAAATATTTTACAAGCAATTCCTTGTTACACTAACACTTTTCAAAGTTACAAATTACTATAGGTACTGTATGAGAATTATACTTCATTGATTTTTCTTGACTTTATTTTATCACTATCACTTTATTATGACAGATTATATTAAAAGAGCTTTCTATAGTATAATGTTGTAAAAAATAATTAATTATCTTAATATACGAGTATATGTTAGAGGACCCACGAGCTAAATAATAACAGCCGCTCGGGTCGATCTTTAGGTTAAGCCGTGCTTGCCTAGGTTGGTCTGTGAAAAAGCACGTTAAGCAGTTGGTCCCGGCTGTCATTTGTAGTCAGTCGTTATAGTTCGTTACATGTAGTTGAGGTAGTCAGTAGCCTAAAAAGTCTGACAACCAGTCTTACCAAGGGGTATCGTATTGTATTGTATTGTATTGTATTGTATAACGGGCCTGGTGTCCGCAACTCCACGTCAAAGCACGTGTTTTGCGTGCGGGTGGGAAACTATTCGATCCATCCCAATTCCCCGAGAAAGGCCAGTAACGCCCCAATGTTGCTGACTATCTCGCGGAGAGTACCTGGGTTACCAAAGTACTTTGCACTGTATGTTGCACTGGGCAGTGCAGAAGCACGTGGGCTGCTGTCTCGTCTTCCTCCATGCAGGCACGTCACAGGGGTCTGTTTGTGACTCCTAAGACAAAGAGGTGTTTATTAAAAGAGCCGTGTCGTAACCGTGCGCAGCTTTGGTTTAGTCAACCGCAGCGCGCGTTTGGTGAAGCGGCCATCGATAGCAGGAAGCGCTTCCTTGGCCTGCCTACACTCGCCGTGGTCCAGCCACAGCTTTTGGTGTTGTTCGCTAGTTTGTTTCCTTACCAGTATGCGTAGGTATCCGAAAGGGAGCGGTACGATAGGTTCGGGTCCCACCGCTGCCGTGCTCGATCCCCTTCTAGCGAGTTCGTCCGCCGCATCATTACCACGGGAATCGCTGTGTCCTTTGATCCATTGGATAGTTATATTATTGAGATTACCAACCTGGTTCAGGCGTTGGTGACACTCGTGTATTAACCCAGAGTTCACTGTGTGGTTGTCCAGTGCTAGCAGTACAGCCATGCTGTCTGAGAGTATACGAATTGCGTGGTCCACAACCTTCCTGGCTAAGATGGCAGATGCCGCCAGGGAAATGCCCATGCATTCTGCCTGAAATACCGTGTTGTGGGCCCCCAGAGGTTTGGCTATGTGGATGTTGAGATCCTCCGAGAAGACTCCAGCACCAGTGCCAGTACCTGTTTTAGATCCATCCGTGAAGATCTGCAGTTCTGCTGGATTAAATCCCTCGAGCGGTGATCCTCATGGAGCTGGGTTTTTATTAAGGGGTATCGTATTACTCAGTACTAAATGGGTTGTTTAGGTCAAATCGGTCAATGTAAAATAGTGGTATTCAGTGCATCCGGTTAGACTGAAAGTCGACCCCAACATAGTTAGAAAAAGGCTAGGCAGTTGATGATATACGAGTATATAATTATGTTATTTTTCTGTATGTACTTATGTAGTGACTGAACTATTACTATTGTTTCATTGATCATTAAACATCTAGACTCTCTAGTTTTTGCTACATCGTTTATGCAGTAAATTATTTTATATTTTTGATGCACATATTATGCCCATGAAAATGGCCCATATGAAGTTTCTTGCGATTTTAGTTTTTTTTTGGCCAAGTTCCTTTTTGGGCTATCGCGACTGTTCTTTCTATTTACCTGGTAGTCTGTTTTAACAAATAACAATTAGGGCAGTTGATTTAAAACCGTCTATCGATATAATTAATGAATCCATCATACCCCTCTCTATTTTTTCATCATGTATGCGCATGTATGCGCTATGAGGAATAAACATATAATATTTTTAATTTTTAATAATTTATATTTCTGAGCGCAACTAATGGTTGTGCTTCGAGGAATAATTTAGTTGCGCTCAGATGATTGCGTTTAAAAATAGGTGCGCTCTGAAAAATACCTCCTGGAATCGGCTTCCATTCCAAACGGATGCAGCTGAATACCAGTACCTACTTTACATGGAGCGACTGCCTGTCTGATGCCTACAACCCAGTTAGTACTGGGTGATATGATACCCTTTGGTAAGACTGGTTGTAAGACTTTCGGGTCACGGATTTACCTTACAGACTGTAAACGATCTACAAATGACTGCTGGCACCTACAGCTTAACGTGCAATACAAGACACGGAGAAAACTTTTATTGGTATCTGTTTTTAATGGCCAGCTATCCTATCCACGGATCGACCTTGGCAAGCGCTGTCTAAACTTGAAGATTGACCCGTGCTGCTGTTGTTATTTATACACAAACTCCTCGTCTCCTCGTTTACGCGGTCGTCTGTCGCACCAAAATGAAGCCCACTCGTGGGTGACGTCACGAGACATGAAAGAACAGAATCATGCTATTACGATAAACGAGGCCGCGGCCGTCCCGTGGGACGACGTTATAATCTAGTGTTGAATAAGTAGGCACTTGCCCCGCACTTACATCGACTTTCATAAATTCTTATATCTCAAATAAAACTTATTTTATGGACTATTTCGTAACTTTCGGGTAAATTATGTTTTCCCAGCGATTCCAAATATGATTACTAGCGAGTGTTATGATGTCGAATTTTGATGAGATTTTTATTTGTGACAAACCGTAATAGAGTTTTCCTTTACGGAAAATAGCTTCCTAAATATAAAAAAAGTATTTTTGGAAAGTTCCGTTGGTTTTAGTTGATCAATTCCGGTTGATTAAGGGCTAGTTCAGACATGCGGGAACCGTGCGTTCAAGAATCGCGCGGTTTGAAACCGCAAAATTGTGATGCTATTCAGAAACCTGCGGTTATTATGCGATTTTCGTGCGGGGATAACGTCAGTTTGAAAATGGAGGTCAACGAAGCATCCAATATTAAGTGTCATTTTGGTGAATAAACCTACTTACTTAAATATTTTTTTTTTCCAACATGTCTTCACAATTTCCGAATATCTCCACTAAGTCTTGCCAAGCTTGGTTCTTGATAATTTTATTTGAGTAATCCTCACACTGAATATCCCATATTGCAGGTCTCTTCTCCACTTCATCAATAAATAGTTCAGTGTCACGATCCATGGCGAACTCACGAGCTGTGACGTGCTAACCGCGCGGTATCCGCAACGCAACTGAACGCGAAGTAAAGACTCCATAGTAATAGAAACGCGCGGGAGCAGCGCGATTCTATTTTCTGGTAACCGCGCGGCTTGATTAACCGCGCGGTTATGTCTGAACGATTACTTATTAACTCATACAAATAAGACTCGCCCGATTTCCATGCGATTCTGAAATCGCGCGGTTCCCGCCGTGTCTGAACAAGCTCTAAACGAGCTCACTGTACATCCATATAAAAACGTGCGCATTACCTCCCTACGTCACACACGCATTTCCAAAACCACAGCAACGTACATTTGTAGCGCCATTTACTAAACAAATTCACGCACTTCCTTGTCAACACGGTTACGACTAGGGAATGCAATCTCGCAGCATACCTAAACAATCTCGATATTTGTATTTGCGAGATTTAGGAGTTCTTGCTTCAAAAATACCGAGATCTTCTCGGTATTTTTGAAATATTAAATAGAATTCAACATACCTTGTCATGATGTATCTCTGACCCTATCGAAGAAGTCAAAGTCTTCTTCTAGCGGGAGGGGAGTGGGAGCCTGTGCTGGGAGGGGATGTGGATGCGTCAGTGAAGGCTCCAGCGACTCGTACAGGTGGCCCGGTGGGCACAGTGTCCTGTTGTCTGCTCGTTACAGAAACTGATGGACGCTACTGAAGACGTTAAACTCGTAACCGAATTCTTACCCAGCTCAATTTCGATTGCCATCGAAACGCTAAGTAAGTAATTATTATTTGAACAAAAAAATAAATAGGAATGAAAAAATAAGTTTAAGGAAAGAAAATTAAAACAACCGAACCGAATAGCGGATCGACAGTCACTGTAACGATGAAGAAGGACGAGAGAAGAAAATATGGTACAACCCCCAGAACCCCCTAACATTTCACCATAGTTCCTCAACAACCGACCACTAAGAGACCTTGAATCAGCTCCTAGAAAAATATGTAGAATTAAATAAACCACTATAATTAGCCTTCGTAGATTACACAAAGGCTTTCGATAATACCAAACACTCTGAAATATTCAATCAATTCCTTAGAAAATCAGGAACAGGAACAGCAATCCATATCTACATACCTACCTCTGAAATATATACCAGAACAGCACCGCAAACATCAAACCCAATACTGCAGGACCTTTATTTGCTATACAAAAGGGAGTTCCCACAGGGTGACCCACTCTGTCCGAAATTATTCACGAGCACTTTTGAGGAGATATTTAGAACAATGGCAGCCCATGAGGGCGACCAAGGACATTGAAGTCGGCACTAAGAGGCTAACAAACCTGCGCTTCGCTGACGACACTGTCCTTTTTGCCTCTACATCCATGCTCCAGGAAATGACGGCTAACTTTAAGCTGGGGCTTGTGATGAATCGGTCTAAAAAACAGCTAATAACCAATAGCACTAAGCGAACAATCAATGTAAACGGGCAGAAAATACACTATGTCGATGAGTATATCTACTTGGGCCAGTTCGTATCTTTCGAAACAGGCAAGAAAAAGAAATCTATCTGTCTATAATATTAATTGTTTTATATGGACCCTGTTCGGGTAAAAGCCTCTTCCAAGGACTTCCATTTTTCTCTGTCCATAGCTATGGTTTGCCAACTTTAACCTGCTAACGTCACTATATTGTCTACCCTTCTGACATATGGACTGCCTCTCGCTCTAGAGCCTCGCGGTCCTGACCATTGTATTAATCTATTGGACCACCTCTTCTCTTGCATCTGGCCACGTGGCCTGCCCACTACCATTTACTTTGCAGCGCAAAAGTTAAGGCGTCTTTTTGCGAATCGTCTTCTTAACGTGGTAGTATTTCAGTGTCCATCACTATTTTCGTAGGTTTGATGGGCGCATATAAATAAGCTCGTATCGGTTTATGCGCGCCACATATTGCCCTTCTAAAAACCGATCGCGCATACACGCGCTTTTTCCGAAGTGTCCGCCCGAACCCGTGAGTTCAGTCTTCAGTCAGTAGTAAAATTTTAGTACGTCAGTTCAGTAAATTCAATCCATGCCATCATTACATTTCTAAAAAAAACATCCACTGCGCGCGGCTTGCGTGTTGCAGTCTTGCAAATCTTGCGAGATCGCGCATAATTTTGAGTGTGAGATCAATCTCGGTATCTCGCAAAATATGTAGGTACGAAATCTCGGTATTTCGGGAGTTCGATATATGGAGATTGCATACCCTCACAACAACAAAGAACCATTGACTTCACCATAAGCTGTGCCTTGTATCCATAAAATACGCATCTATTAATTAATATTCAAATAACTAACAATCTGTGTTCGGTGAATTGCATATGAATTCTATATGGATTTGTTGTAGCTCATGCATTTTATAGTAGGCGGTGTACGAGGAAAACTGCTCATTGTTAAGTCTAGCAGACTTATGTGCACCTACTTCACAAGTCCACTGACATACCTGTAGTTTAAGCACGTCGCGTACATACATACTGCCTTATTAATAGTACTACGCTGTTATTTGGTACGAAAGGAAGCGCACTTGCCTTGTAGGTGCTATACGAACTCGAAACAATAAAAGCAATGTATGTATATTGTATCTATGTAGACTTGTGCGTAGAATACGTATTTAGATAGGAGACTCGTTGCTGAGAGGGTTAATAAAACATTACCTAAACGGAGGCCTAACCACCGGGATTAGGCCAAAAATAACATGCACTTAGTAAAATCCTTTCGTTGTACTCCCACGCGTTGCTGTTGTGTCTAATACCACACAGAAAAAGAAAAGAAATAAATATCCAATCAATTCAGAATGTAAATAGCAACTAATAGTGGCATATAAAGCAATAAAACGAACAGAACTGTCGTAGAGGTACTATATACTAACGAATGGTAAATTAGTCTACGGTTTTATAGAGGTTCTGGTTAGGAAATAGCTAATGTGTTGTCAAGCATTCGACTATTTTATTAATGCATTAAATATTTTATTACCATAAGCTATCAAGCGAGACTTACGTGTAGCCAGTATAGAAGTTTATAGTCATGAAAGAGAAATTAAACATTTAATTCCGCAGGTAGGGGGTTCAGATGTAGGTACTGGTGTTCTAAAATATGAAAGACCTTTTTGCTTTTAGCCCACTTTAGATAATAGACCTTCTAGTTTAACGAGCACCATGTACAAATTACACATTAAGGTAATGAGCACAGATAGAATAATTTGCTAACGGTCCATGAAATATGATGTTCTAGCCAGTCACATCACTTCGCGGTCGTCGTGTAATAATGTGGCCTAGTTGCGTTGATTTGCTCAAATTGCTCATACTTAAGCGTATGTTGTACATTTGTTCGACCTAGTAATATGAACTTCAAAATTGTCTCTCAGATTTGACCTCTAGACGTGCTAGATGTTTTAGAAATAACTGAATATTTTTGTGTCATAAAATACATTGTACCTACATTGGTGACACGTTTTTCATGACTAGGTACTTCAGTAAAATGAAGTGACTGCGTTTATTTTTGTCATGCGTGGCTCGACAAGTTCGTGCCGACTGTCAATGAAATTAAATGTTAATTATGCAGCAGATAAATAAGTCGCGGTCGCAGCGCCCATGTTCTGTTTCCTTATGGATAGTTCTCAGAATCACTGCCTCCATTTCAAGTTGTTTAGGCGCTTTCAAGCCTATCATAGGCTATAGCTACAGATCGCAAGCAAAATGAATCACCCATCCACTGAAAACTGTATTGTTTCAAACTGTAAAATACTCGTTTATAAACTACTACGATATGCAAAGTGTGAATAAAGATAGTACATATCAAATGAAATACGACACTGTCAGACCGAAAAAGTGCTTCAGTTCCGTAGTTGAAACTGAAATATATGCGAAACGATCTGTGTTGTTTGTTTCCAGTGTTTTATTTACTGCCTTTGATTTTACAAATATTTATGAGTTTGTATTTGAGGTTTCATATTTTAGAGAGCATGTAAAATGTTGGTGTGGATTGATGAACGTTATTTGTAGGTATTATATTGTTCTATGATATCAGTTCGCATGCCCGTTTGAACCGAGTTATTGGAAGGGCACTGTCATGTAAGAGGCAGCACAATAGATCAAAGGCTCCTATTCTGGAACGATTTAAGCCGTGAATCTGTCTTCTCAGGCTTGAATCGAGTTCAATGCCTTAGAATATTATATGGGCCATAAATTGGCACTTAACAAAGAGCAGCTGTAAAGGTTTTAAAGCTCTTTTTTTTTTTAAGAATTCAGATTCTGCAAGAATTCCAATATAATTTATAACTATTATTCGAATATTGAATTATTATTTAAATTCATCGGCTGTTTACTTAAGATTATCTGTTGACGGTATCGAGGGTGACCGGACTCAACCTTCCTCATCAAGCCTTTTAAAACCAAAATTATATGTAGATATATTAAAATCTTAATTTTTCACGCGTGCTAAATTTGTAAGGAGCGGTGCCAATTTGCCAAATCAACGGTTAAGTTTATAGAACAACTTCTAGGTGGCCTAATTTAAACCAGGTCTTAGCATCTGGCAGTGCTGCCAAACGTTGCAGACTGAGTGATAAACACAACTATACACAACAAAATCGTACGTTTTAGACCGAAGACCCACTTCACTAGTTCACTGTGATTTTATGTTTGATAATCTAGTAGTCGCAAGCGCGACTGACGTTAACGGACGAAATGTGGGTGCACTCAGGGATTATACGCTTGATGATATTATGTACAAGTAAACAGTGTTGACTGGGTTTTACTATCTAAAAACGAATCATCATCATCTGCCTAGCCTAATAAGACCCCAACTACGTTGGGGTCGACTTCCAGTCCAATGATGGATGTAGCTGAATACCAGTATTTTACATGAAGCGACTGCCTATCTGACCTCCACAACCCAGTTAGAACTGGGTAATACGATACAAGTTGTCCCCCTTGGTAAGTCTACCAAGGGGGACAACTTGTCTTGGTTGTCAGACTTTTTGGGCCACTGACTACCTGTAACGACTGTCAAAGATCTACAAATGACAGCGGGGACCAACAGCTTAACGTGGTTTCCGAGGCACGGAGGAAACTAGGTATGTAAGGGTGGACCCAGCCATTGCACATACCAAACTAGACAAGCACGGCTTAACCCAAAGATCGACCCGAGCGGCTTTTATTATTTAGCCACAAGCTAAAAACGAATGATTACTATTATCATTAAAACAATCGTAACTTTTGCAAATTGGTTTTATGGGACAGAAAGATGTTGGTTGCTACATCAAACGATTCAGGAAATCGAATCGAATTTAATTTTCGTTAATGTTTATGTTTAAATAAGTATTTAAGTACGTAGAGAAATTGCAATTTTAATGTTCCGGATTTCCGCAAAGTTTATCTTTGAAAGATATAAAGGTGAAAAGTTAACAAAGGTGTTTAAGGCCCGTTTTATGTAACTTACTTACGTATAACTGTCAGTTAATATGCCACGTTTCGCAGCTATCGGTGTTTCTACATACAAAGTTAGCTTGAAATATCCTATTCGCGTCTCCTACCTACCTGTCACATGATTCATAGAAAAAATCGGCCGAGTGCGAGTCGGACTCGCGCACGAAGGGTTCCTTACCATCTATCTATCTTCTCCTATCTATATATATAAAAAAAAAGTCCACTCACTGACTGACTGACTGACTGACCACTCATCACAAAATCTCGGAAACTACTGGGCCGTGAGGTCTGAAATTTGGCACAAGCACTCTCTGTGGGGTGCAGGCGCGCACAAAGAAAGATTTTTTTTAAATTCGCACCCCAAAGGGTTGAAAAGGGGTGTCAAAGTTTGTGTGAAAGTCTTATGTTTTTAAAGTTAGAGACTTGAATGTTCCTTTCGGCTTCCAGGTGCTCACTAAGAAAAGGTTTTACGAAATTCGGTCCCTAAGGGTATAAATAATGGGTGTTTAATGTTTGTATGAAAACAGTTAAAGATCCAAATTAAATTTTACGACAACGCGTTAATGCATATTTTACATTAAAATAAGAATTTGGAAGTTCCTTGAGGTTTATCTTCAGTTTTTATGCGAATTTCTAGGTGGCCAGTATGTTTCAGTAATATGCAGGCGTCTGCTGAAAGGTAATGAAATGAGGTTCTATAACGTCCTAAAGTTTTTATGCCAATTTCTGGGTGGCCAGTATTTTTCAGTAAACTGAGAGGTAACAAAAAAACGTTTCAAAAAACGAACTCATGAATCAATCACAGAGAATAGTGTTAAACCTGAGGTTACCTAAGCGATACACGTGCAAGCTCATTTCTGTTCTGCGATATTTTGCTATTACTACCTACTAATTTGCTTTGAAATATTTGTCATCATCGTTGTTTGGTTTGTCTTCGTTTTGGTTCAAACTATTTCATGCCGTAATATTTAGAACAAAAATAGTAGGGATGTTAAAGGACCACTAACAGAACCCATTTCTACCTTTTTTTTTCTGTATATCTGTGTGTCTGTATGTCTGTGCGGGGTCTTTTGTTACAGCATCACGTGTAAAATTATAAAACCAATGTGGTTAGATTTAATGCACAAATATTGGGCATAACTTAGAGAAGGTTTTTGTTTTTGTTTCTTTGTAATCGGTGCTTTCTATCAAATGATCTAAATGAACAGAAGAACGTATCATCAAAGTGTAAGATACACGCAGCGACATCTATTCTACCAAAATGGTACTAATGACTAAACATGTGCTCTAAAGTTAACTTTAAAATCGAGGACCGTCTCTTAAAAAAGTTATGATAGCAAAAGGTGCACTAAATTAGTCTATATGACGCTGCTTTAAAAATCTACATAGCCAATATAGCGTGTGTTAGACCGCTTTCCATGAATTATATTTTATCAATTTAACTTTGGAGTCGATATATGGCGTTGTTCATTTCACTACATTTTCTGAATCGCGTTGTTAAGATTTTTCGTGAAAGAATGACTCTCGCCCGAGTCAGTTGCCTCAGATTTGGGGTTATGCCCACGAAACAAATTCAGGAGGTTCTCAATTCAATGCGTATAATTTTTTGGTTAGGACCATGCATAACTTTTTACAAGTAATTCCGATATGCATGATATTTTTTTTTGTGAAAAGCGTATAATTATCTCAAAGTTGGTCCTATTTAAAATTGAAAAATCGTGTTTGGGCTCATTTCATGCACATTAATGAGAACTTTAGACCTAGCTGGAGTATGACAGTCATCGAAGGTCTGACGATGGAGACGGAAGGCAGTTGCAAAGGGTCCGCAAGAGTTTACAGCAGCTATATCGTGTTTAGGCTCATTTCATGCACCTTGATGAGAACTTTAGACCTGGCTAAAGTATGACTGTCATCAACAGTCTAAAGATGGAGACAAAGGTAGTTGCAAGAGGTCCGTAAACAGTTTGCAGCAGCTATGTTGTTATTGGCTTCAGTTCATGCACTTTAGTGAGAACTTAAGACTTGCCTGGAGTATGACTGGCATCAACGGTCTAACGATGGAGACGAATGGCAGTTGCAAGAGGTCCTCAACAGTTTACAGCAGCTATATATTGTGTTTTAGCTCACCTTGATGAGAACTTTCGACCTAGCTAGGGTAAGACTATCATCGAGTGTCTAAGGATGAAAACGTAAGGCTGTCGAGGGATCGCGGGCCTGTGGACGGTGGGCTATGGGCTAGCTCGCCGTCCGTCCGTCTCATGACGACAGGCCGTGTCGACGGCGCGTTCGTGTTCCACGCGCGCCTCAAAGAGAGTCAGCAAAAAGGAAGGGGTCCGCAAGGACCGATGCCTGCCGGGGTTGCGGGACTGTTCGAAAGAGATACCGTGGCCCCGGAACACAAAGGGCGATGAAGGAACATGGATGGGTTTTAGTCAGTAAAAGTCTGACACTCCCTCCTGCTCCGCCCAGAGCGGGAGAAGTCATTTGATGATTTCCCATCCGAAAAAAAAAAAAAAAAAAAAAAAAAGCTGTCGAGGAATGCCTCTAATTGGAAAAACATAGTAGAATATTTTAGCGACGAATTCAAATATTTCTGAGAAAATTAATTGTTACACACTTGAATCTATACTTATTATCAAGAAGAAGAGTTTGTTTGTTTGGTTGGTTGATAGCCCATTTATCGAGGAAGGCTAAACGTTATTATAAGATCACGCTACAATCAATAGGAGCGGAGCATCAATGAAAAATGTTGGATATACAGGGAAAAATTATTGCTTTCGAGAGCTTCCGTTGCGTGCGCTGAGAACCGTTAGCTTAAACGGTAAAAGTTATTCAACAATCATGCATGTATGACGGGATTGTTCCTCTTAAAAAGTTTGCGATAGCTGCACATGTCTATCTTTTAAGGTTGACTCACACTCTCTCTAACCCTCTCTCTCTTCTGTAACGCAGACGAAGTTGCCCGGGTCAGCTAGTCTATCTAAATATATAAAAGAAGAAACTGACTGACTGACTGACTGACTCACATATCAACGCGGAGCCGAAACCGCTGGGTCTACAGATTCAAAACTTGGCAAGTAGGTTCCGTATGTACTCGACGGGGTGCACTAAGAAAGGATTTTTCAAAATTCACCCCCTAAAGGAGTTAAACTGGGCTCCAAAGTTTGTATGGGGAAACAAGAGACCATTTTATTCGAAACTTGACAGAAGTATTTCTATCGATAAATGGGCAAACATTTATGTTTCGGGTTTTTTCAGAATTCAACCCCTAATATGGAGAAATGGGGTGACAAAGTCTGAAAATCAACTCATAGCCTAAACCACTGGGTCTAGAGATTCTAAATTTAGCACGCGTAGGTTTCTTATGAGGTCTTAGGGTGCACTAAGAAAGGATTTTTCAAAATTTACCCCCTAAGGGGGTGCTGCAAAATTTACCGCCTAAGGGGAACACGAACGCGCCGTCGACACGGTCTGTCGTCATGAGACGGACGGACGGCGAGCTAGCCCATAGCCCACCGTCCACAGGCCCGCGCCTACGGTGGCCGGGGGCCACGTGGTGGCCCCCGACGCCCGGGGCGGGGGCGTCTCCCGCGGCGGCCGGGACGCTGTGAGGTTCTCTCCCTCTCACGTTCCGCCACCTCCTTCTTTAGCATTACTGCTTCGCAGAAGGAGGTGACGGCGTCCCATTCCGTCTCGCTCCGGACCATGGCTTGCACCAGGCCGGACGCGAGAGGTCGCCGCCGCCAATCGCCGCTTCGAGGACACGGCGCACGGTGGATCGAAAATCGGCTGTAGAAGACATAGGATCTCGATGTCTTAAATGTTATTTTTTTTGCTGGAAATGACTTCTGCCGATCATTACTGTTCTATAAAATGTCATATGAAGTAATTGTGTGCACAAATGGAAGAGTTATAATTTTTATAAGAAAAAAATGTATGGAGCTAACATGAAAAATGAGGATATCTCTGGAATCGCGAGGTTCACCGTTATATCCTTGCACACTGTTATAGTACTATTTATTTGTGAATTTTTGACATACTTAATATCGCGGCATCACTTGCGATATTTTTTTTAAAAATCGTCAAAATTAAAAAAAAAAAAAGTATATGATACATTTTAATGCTTAAATATACCAAGTGTAATTTACAATATTTTTTATGCATAGACCAAAACATTCTAAGAAATCACAAAGTCGTATTACCTACTTTGTGATTTTCATTTGAAATGACATGGTAATTATGAATTACGTAATACGTAATCTTGTCTAATGCCTCAAGTCCACATTAGCTAATGATTAATAAAACTTAATACCTATATACCTGTTAAAAGGATACGTACCAAAATAATTTGGGGTACTCGCTAATTTAGCAATTAGTGCAGGATTAACTTAATGAAAGTAATTAGATAAATGTGATACCATCATTAGTCAATAACAATAAATAGTCAAACATTGGATTCACAACTTCAGTTCATTTAGAGCATTTCTAATACTAACATCTATCCTACCGTGTCTTTTTACTCAGTGATCGTGAATAATGGAAAGCATTATTACAAATTTGGATTTGTTTGTTATTCTGAGCAATCAGGATGCTTCGTCTTTCGATCACGAAATATTGTTCAACACACTTGTTATTCGACTGGGCTCTAGCCTTTCAGATGAAGACAGTGTTACCGTGAAAGAATTTTGTCGAAGATTTACACGGGAAGTTCAAAAGAGATGGTTACGATCCCACAGGAAAAGTGAAGTTTTTAGACGTGATTACAGTAATTGGCTTGAGGCAAATATTGACTGGCCAAACTGCGTGCAAACCAATTTGCTCATTCAAGAATCAACAAGTGAAAATATTTCTACTGAACCTGTACCTGAACCTGTACCATCAACTTCAACAATGAAATCAACTTCAACGATGACAAAAAGATCTCGAAAGCCGTTTGAAGATCTAAGTAACAAGCAGAAGAAGAGACGATCTGATGAATATATAGGCGATGACCCTAATGAAGTAGCTTATTCAGCTGCAGCACTTTTGAAAGGAGATGGTCGTGAGGATATTGCATCTGTTATTGAACATATGCTCCAAAATCCAGAAGCAGCAGCAAAAATCAAGGAAATGTTGAACAAACCAGCTCCTTCAACAATATTTTCACCAGAAAAAGCACTGGGTTTGCTACTTTCATTAAAACTATCGAAATGGCAATATATCACATTAAGGGAAACGACTATTCGAGAAGGCTCAAAGGAGATATATCCGTCTTACTATAAAGTGCAAAAAGCTAAGCTACAGTGCTACCCTCCGAAGACATTTGTGACTGTAACGGATTCATCTGCTAAGATTGCACTACAAGCGTTACTAGATTTAACAGTGAACAGAATTTTTGAAACTATTCGTAGTCCTGATGCGATACAAGATAAACAATTGATATTAATATCAAAGTGGGGATTTGACGGTGCATCTAACCAAAGTAGATATAAGCAAAACATAGAGAGTGGTCAAGATGATTCCAGCATATTTATGACCTCTTTGGTTCCATTAAAGTTGACAGCTGACGGTGATACCGTATGGGTGAATCCAAAACCCTGCTCACCTATGTATTGCTGTCCAGTCCAGTTTAGTTTTGTGAAAGAAACCAAAGACGTTGTCATAAATGAAAAAACTGCAATGGATAACGAAATTGAAGCTCTCGTTCCCTCAAAATGTCAAGGACATGAAATTAGTCACAAATTAATGATGACGATGATTGACGGCAAAATTTGTACATATCTGTCTGAAGCTAAGTCAAATGCGGCCTGCTACCTGTGTTTGGCTAAGCCTACAGAAATGAATAAGTTAGATGTCATTGCGTCAAAAACCATTTCTTCTGGTGTGTATGAGTTCGGATTATCATCACTTCATGCCCGCATTAATGTGATGGAATGTCTTCTACACATAGCGTATCGTCTCGACTTCAAAAAGTGGTCTGCAAGAGGAGAAGGTCATCAAGAGTTATTGCATTCACGAAAACTCATTCAAGATCGATTCAAAGATGATCTCAACCGTTTGATTGACATCGTTAAGCAAGGATCAGGCACAACTAACGACGGGAACACAGCAAGGCGGTTTTTTGAATTTCCTGATAAAACTGCAGCGATCACTGGATTAGATGAAGACCTAATACGCAGATTTGCTGTGATTCTGCAAGCTATTACATCTGGAAAGATTGTAGACATGCCGAAATTTAAAGAATACGCTAGAACAACCGCTGAAAAATACGTGGAACTGTATGATTGGTACTACATGTCATCAACCGTCCACAAATTGTTGATTCACGGAGGGGACATAATTGCAGAAAATGCTATTGTACCAATTGGAAGTCTTTCGGAAGAAGCTTCAGAGGCCCGAAACAAAGACTTTAGGAGGTTCAGAGAACACCATTCGAGGATAAAGAGTAGACAAGCATCAAACGAGGATATCCTCAATATGCTTATCGTCTCTTCTGATCCTCTAATTTCTTCCACAAGACCAAAATTAGATGCCCACAAGAGGCAGACATACTTTAAGGAAACAGTAGAACTACTGAAACTTCAGGATCAGGAAGCTCCGTCAGAGTTCTTAGAAGTTATATCTATTGTAGAGCCTGATTCTGAAGTGGATTCTGATGGTGACGAAGTATAAAATAAGTTAACTTTTATTGTTTATGTTAGGTTAGGTTAAGTTAATATTTTTTTTTTAATAATTTGCTTTTATTTTTAATCATACAATAGTTTACCATTTATTGTTATTGACTAATGATCACGTTTATCTAATTACCCTCATTATGGTACGTATCCTTTTAACAGGTATATAGGTATTAAGTTTTATTAATCATTAGCTAATGTGGACTTGAGGCATTAGACAAGATTACATTATTATGTAATTCATAATTACCATGTCATTTCAAATAAGTAGTTAATACGACTTTGTGATTTCTTAGAATGTTTTGGTCTAAGCATAAAAAATATTGTAAGTTACACTTGGTATAGCCATATTTAAGCATTAAAATGTACATATCATAAACATTTTTAATTTTTTAATTTTGACGATTAAAAAAAAAAAAATCGCAAGTGATGCCGCGATATTAAGTATGTCAAAAATTCACAAATAAATAGTACTATAACAGTGTGCAAGGATATAACGGCGAACCTTACGATTCCAGAGATATCCTCATTTTTCATGTCAAATCCATATATTTTTTCTTATAAAAATTATAACTCTTCCATTTGTGCACACAATTACTTCATATGACATTTTATACAACAGTAATGATCGGCAGAAGTCATTTCCAGCAAAAAAAATAACATTAAGGACATCGAGATCCTATGTCTTCTACAGCCGATTTTCGATCCACCGTGCGGCGGTGCTCCGCCCACGCGGGGCACACCTCCACCGTGTGCTCCACCGTGTCCTCCGGTCGATCCTCGCAGTGGAAACACCCGGGCGTTTCCTCCCACCCGATTCGGTGCAGGAACCTCCCGAAAACACCGTGTCCGGTGAGGACCTACGTCAGGCGGAAGGTGAGGACGCCGTGGCGTCTCTCAAGCCACTCCTCAAAGAGGGGACTTATCGCCACTATCGTGGCGTGCCCTGCACAGGGTTGCGACAGTCGCTCTCTCCATGTCACCATGAGATCCCGCCGGAAGTCTCTCCGCTGAGCGACATTTTGTCGCGGCAGCGGAGTTTCCCCCCGGCGTAGCGCCTCCGCGCGGCATTCATGTAGGCGAGCGAGGACTATCGCCTCCAGATCCCATGGCGGCAATCCGGCTAGGAGGCTCGCCGCCTCGCGGGAGATCGTGCGGTACCCCCGGGCCAGCCTTACGGCTACCACCTTTTGGGGCGCGTTCAGGTAGTGGGCGGCTCGCCGCCTCAATGAACGCGCCCACACCGGGGCCCCGTAAGGGGCCATAGACCGCACGACTCCCGCGTAGAGCCTCCGGCAGGAGGCGTTCGGCCCCCCCAGGTTGGGCAAGAGCCGCTTGAAGGCAGCCCCAGTCCGTTCCAGTTTGGGGGCCAAACGTCGGAAGTGCTCCACGAAGTTCCACCGGCTGTCGAGGACGAGTCCTAGGTACTTCAAAGTCGACTCGACACCGATGGATACCCCTCCTACCGTGGGTAAGGATCCCGGAGGTGGCGCATTCCGAGGCCCATGAAAGCACATGGCCTCGGACTTGTGCAATGCCACCTCGAGACCCAGTTGCCGGATCCTCTCGACGACTATCGCAACCCCGCGTGTCATTATTTCGGCCGCCGCCTCGTGCGACCCCCCTTGTGCCAGCACCAGCGTGTCGTCTGCATAGCAGACCACGCTGACGCCGCTAGGGAGGTCGGCGCGCAGCACCCAGTCGTACCCGATGTTCCACAAGGACGGCCCTAGAACCGATCCCTGTGGAACGCCGCACGACATCTCTCGCCGGTTCCATTCTCCGCTGCGACCGGGGTAGATGACGGCTCTATCCGTCAGGTAGTCCCCGACCACACGACGAAGGTAAGTCGGCACCCGGTGATACCGGAGTGCCTCCCTAATGCAGCTCCAGGGCATGGTGTTGAAGGCATTGGCGATGTCGAGAGACACCGCCAAGACAACCCCACCCCGGGACACGTCCCCCCCCGTCGTGAGGGCTCTCACGCGCATGATGGCGTCCACCGTAGAGCGCCCCTTGCGGAAACCAAATTGGTGTTCCGCAAGATCCGGCCCCGTCCCCGCAAGGTGCTCGGCGAGGCGGTTTGCAATGACTCTTTCAAAGAGCTTGCCCACCTCGTCGAGCAACACTATGGACCGATATGCGGACGGAGAGTCCGCAGGGCGCCCCGGCTTCCGAATGAGGACCAGCTTCCCCGTCTTCCAACGAAGCGGGAAATGGCCCCTCTCCAAGCATGCGCTTAGGAGCCCCTCCAGTCGGGGCCCGAGAGCCTCCGAGGCCAGGACCCAGGCTTTGCCAGGCAAGCCGTCGGGTCCCGGGGCGGTATTTTTGGCACTGAGCCTGCGTACCGCCACTCTCAGGTCTACCCCAGTCACTTCCGGAGTGTCGTCGTCGTCATCCTGGTGGTCCGCTTCTAGCACCGCAGGTGGCGGAGCCATAGGCGGGGGGGGATGTTCTCCCCGCGTAGAGAACAGAGTGCCAGAATTCCTTCCTAAAGGGGGAAATGGGGTAACAAAGTCTGAAAATCAACATGGGTATTGTTTGAATGGTATATCGGGTCGAGTGTATTTAAAAAACAACGATTTTAAGATTTAATGTGGCGGACCTAAAATACTATCATCCCGTTGGGGTGAGATGGGGTTGAAATATCTAAAAATAAATATGGGTGTCAATACCGAGATTATCAGCGGTGCTGATTACGAATATGGCATTTATTTTGAGATCCAGAAGATGGCGGATTCGACTTCTATACAGGGAGGGTTACTGTTGATTTATCGTGATTGTGATAACGATGATGATGATTGTGATTACGATAGTAATGATTGTGATAACGATGATTATGGTGATTGTGACAGAGATTGTAATGGTCATTGTGATGGTGATTGTGATAGTGACGGTGATTGTGATGGTGATAGCTATAGTGATGGTGATTGTGATGGTGATGGTGATTGTGATGGTGATAGAGATTGTGATAGTGATGGTGATTGTGATGGTGATTGTGATGGTGATTGTGATGGTGATTGTGACAGTGATGTTGATTGTGATAATGATGGTGATGGTGATTGTGATGAATTTAAGGAAAATAATCACGTTTGTTGTATGGGAGCCCCTCTTAAATATTTATTTTATTCATTTTTAGTACTTATCTGTTGTTATAGCGGCAACAGAATTTCAGCTGTCTAGCTATCAAGGTTCATTACACATACATCATACATTACAGAAACAGCCTGATGACAGATAGACGGACAGACGGACAGTGGAGTCTTAATAAGGTCCCGTTTTTACCCTTTGGGTACGGAACCCTAAAAATAAAAAAAAGATTTTCTGTGACGTTTTGTTTCTAACCGTCTGTAAACAAAATGCCAAACAGACAAAGATAGCAACCTACCGAAACGGAACAGTAAGTTATTGAAAATGGCCGTAAAGGAAATCCAGCTATCCAGCTCTATCTTATTCGAAGAAATCACTACCAATCTTGTTAACATCGTTTGAGTATTTTCAAGATCTTTTTAAGACGACCTGTAGAAAAAAAATACGACGCGTTGGGTGGGTTAACGATACCAAATCGCCGTAAACAGATGGATGAGTGACGCACAGAACAGAGAAGAATAGCAAAAGAAAGTGAGTGGAGGCCTATACCCAACAGATGACATGATGAAGACGACCTATCAACGAACTTACCTGTGACCTATCTACCATTCTTGATTTAAAAAGAAAATTATTCTAATTTGGTCGGTTCTATTACCTACTCTACCCAACAAAACCGCTACATTATGTAGTAAGTAATTAAATCCCCATTAAGTTCATGTTTAACAGGAAACTTCTCTTTATAAATTAGCAGGTTTTATAGCGGAAAACGATACAGATCACATTTTATAGCATTGCTGTGGCACCGCCGCCGATGTAATATCGCTCAGATATACAGCTCTTGATGATGATTGCTCGACTTGACGTACAATAAATAAGTACTAATTTATGATCTGAGCTCTACAATATTATTTGCACAATATATTTTCTATTCTATTTATAAGTAGAAATCATAAGTTCATCGAGAGGAGGGTTGACAATTTGACATGTTTTCAATTCCATTGTACCAACTTATCTGTCGTTCACAATAAGTTCGTCGACATATTTCGTTTTCTAGAAACTTCACCAGCTTATTTTAGGAAAGTTTTATTGTCATCTATTACTATTCAAATATTTTCGGCACAAAATGCTCTAAACTCAAAAATCACGTTGACGCAGGAATAGTGGTCTGTTTCTGCAAAGGTTAAGTTTAATCTGATTTTGGCTTTAACAATGCACTGGGGAACAGTAGACCAACAATGGCGGCGATACAAACTTTTAGCCTTCCAGGGAAGATATTTATGTGGCAAGTGACCGTGAACGAGGCTAGGACCGTTTTTAGAAATAATTTATTACAAGAAATATCCTGGCCATGTTTTTCCCAGCTTCCAATTTGGGATCAATTACATCCTCAACTCCTCGTTTAACTTGTGGAGTTGTGGTAGAACGGAGTAAGGTATCATTTGTTTTACTAATTCGTGCCTCTGTTTCTTGAGTCCGTGAGCGTTATTATCTTGAGAATTCTATTCAGAGTATTTACAAATGGATTACTTTATTTGTCTTTACTTATTCACAGTTAAACAAAGTTCAGTTAAATGTTGCTTTTGAATTCTTGGATGTGTAGAACTAATAAGTTCAATGTCAGTAAAAAATACGTTACGTACGTTTATTTGGTGTCGGCGCTGTATCGTTCACGTGTCGTTGGGATGTAAATCGATCGTGTCTGATGGACCCCATATAGGGGCGAAATGAATTATACACTGGTCACCGCCACCGGTGCGCGGCGGCGGAGGCGAAGCGGCGCGGCGCTGACCGGCGGCGATGTGACCGATGCGGCATCGTGCCGCATGGGAAACGTGACGATGCATCACCAATAAATAAATTCATCCCCACGTTCCTTTATTATTTTGGTATCTTTCCAATACTGTCATATAGTTGATTAAAGCTCGCTATATCGCGTTATACGTGCATCAGTGCACGATATTACGCGAGAGACATTACAGTCCGGATGCAGGATAGCAGCTGTGCCGCTTAGACACGTTTTGCTTTAAAAATAATAAAGCGCAGGACATAAATATGCCCCATCTGTAATTCATACTTATATATATACCTATTCGTGACTGTGAGATAGTAAAAAACGAAAGCAAGGGTCTAACAAGCGCTGTGACGACGCGTGGGAGCGGGACGCTGCGCGGGCGTCGCGTGGGCGTCGTAGCGTGTAATGATATTAGAACACCTAATAGAAAAATATAATGGTATTATGTTCAAAAGATGTGCTTTGTTACGATTTAATTAATTATGTTTATCTTGTTAATTTAAACTCCAAAGACCGCTTTAGGTTAAAATCGCTTGGTCCATATTTCCGCCGAGAGTATAACTTCCCGGATGCAGCGCAATTATTGTTTTCACACGAGTGTAATATTTCAAGTCAGTGTGTTTATCTTAAGCAACGCTTCCGTCATCAAACAAAATTGTATAAGAAGCAAACAAGCAAAATATCTTACGGTGATGGACGAAGATTTCAATGAAAACAAAATAAACACTTTGTGTGAATTTGGGTGCTGAATTGCAGATGGTATATCGTTGCGTCTAGCAGTTTGTTGGCCAAATCCGTTGTGACTTCTTACACAAATGTTGACTCAACTTGGTTACAAAGTGACTAAGCGGCACTTTCACTTCTATGGACGAACAATCGTGTAATTATGTTATGATATGTATGTGCGTGTTGATTTTACTTTCTATTCCAGTCCATACTTATTCCTGGATCAATTAAACATACAAAGGGTGACTTACCATTTTATTATGTACCACAGCCAGCGCATTTCATTCGACAAACGTGCTTGTTAATAGCTGAAACAAAAAAATAGATAGTGATGACTGAATTTGGTAAACTTAGATTAAAATATGACTAACAAACGGTGAATCACTTAAAAAAGGTACCTATTGTGAAGTCGAGCGAGTGCTGAGTACAGCCAGTTTCCCAGAACGTGGCAACTCGAACGGAAGTCGCGCCACTGACTCAGACAAATCGACTTACATCGCAATTTTATTGTTTTTCGAGTGGCGGCGTCAAATTTCACTCAGCTATTTTAACAACTGTTTCGTTCTACTCAGTTCAGTTCAAACATAATTGATTTTTCATATGTTTGGAAACTCTACTTTATAAGGAAATAGTTTATTCAACCTCATGTTGCTGCTGCCGGGAACCAATAGATGGCGATAGTGGGACGAATAAACGACGAATAAATGTTTAGAAAAAAAAAGAAAGCAATGAACGGCAAAGAATGTGCAACGAATTAAAATAAATTGTTATTTAATGTAGACCTAGAAAAAATAAGAGCAAACTTGTTTAAAACAGAAAGAATGCAGTTTGGCAAATAATGTGGCAAGCAATAAAAATTAAATAAAAAATGTTGCCTAATTTATACAATAAACGAGTCGTCACGCAAACTGATAAACTGAATACGTAATGATACAACCAAAGCTGCCTCATGTCAAATTTACATCAGTAACAATACGAATTGAATGCATTCTCGCAATGTCTAACTTTGCTTTAAGGTTAATGCTCCAACCGGCCCGCGAAATTCAAATTTTCTTACGTTTTTTGCAATTTGCAGGCATAATGAATAATGAAAATAATATTACTCGTGACTGTAAGACGTATGTAGTTATAGAATTAAAATCATCAATACAACCCTCCAAGTTCATAAAAGTGCAGGAATGACTTTGACCTTGAAAAAGTAATTTTTCCACCTATAAGAACTTGGAGGGTTGTATTTATGATTTTGATGAATATAATTCTGGAACTACATACGTCTTATAGCTGCGACTAATATTCTAATCAACACACAACCTGGAGCATCAGCCTTAAGCGAAAAAACGAAAAATAAAATGTGACGTTAGATTTTTAATTTAATTTAAAATGCGGGGGTCAAAGCGCGGTTTGTTGCTCATTTTGAGGGATTCCAACGCGTTAAAATATTCAGGTAGTTCGTGTTATTGTCCGACCTTTTTTCAGAAGGGCTGACGTGCAGGATCAACCCCGTTAGCATGACAGGTGTGGGTTATAGTAACATACATATGCCGCGAAGGCACTCCCAACTGTTTTTAAACTTTTTATATTGAGACCTGCTTCTTCGGCGGCATACTTAGTAATAAAATAAAGGTTACTTGCTGATATTTTTGATCTTTACAGCGTAATTTTTACAATCTTCTTATTAAATGCTTGTTTATCGAGCCAAGATAATTTAGATGAGGTTTTTATTAATACCAATATAAACTAACTACCAATTGGAATTACAATACTAATAACTTTAGATAACAACCTAGGAACACAACTTACCTAACCTAAGCTAAGTTAATATACTTAACAATTTAGTTTTCAGACAGATCCCATAAAGGTCAATAACGTCGTCCGTGCTTCAGTATTCTATTACACGTGGTAACCTTGGTCTCCACGGAGGTGTAGCACAGGGTGGTCACACAACTCCGGTAAGAAACCCTACCCTTCCTCCTTTTTTCCTCGTATTGCACTCCGCCCTCGGCCACTGGACCGCAAAACTTGTTTTTTTTTTTTAAAACCAAATTCACGTTCTGACGATCCCGGTTATATTGCTCCCTCTTTATGATTCTGGGCTCGATCGCTCTCTTCGAAAACTAATTGAAGATAACAAGCTTGTTTTTTCGCCTCTTCACTTGTTCGTTTTGGAATGGCGGCCGATCGAGTACGATATTGTTTTCCTTAGCTGAGTTTTCTTATATAACACTCGGTATGAAATTCTTAACTGTGGAAACGTGGGGTGTTTTAATAGAAATCTCCATTGAAATAATTTTCTCATGAAGGCGATATTTTTACACTTCTTGAAGGCTTTTTGTGGTTCAGGTAACCTTTGTTTTGTTTAGCATTTCCAGTTGGGATTCATTTATCTCATGTCTTTGACCCTCTTCGCATCTGCCTCACTGTCATTCAGGCGATATTTGACCAACAAGTCGAACAAAGCTTGACTTGACTTTGACGAAATTAGGTTTGGCCAAAAATATACTAGGTAGTTTCTTGTTCCTGTAATTTCTCGACAACAACATCGGGTTGTCGTAACGTTACTTCGGAAATAAGTGTTTAGATCCAGTAAATAGGCTGCAAGATAAACACTGTATTACAAACGTTCTCAGACTCGCTGGAAATTGTTTCTGAATCAGTACCGGAATCTCTAAATCACGGTTTCAATCAATTCAAACATCAAACATTGATTCGGTCACAGTTAAGTAAGAGACGACTGCCGACTGCCGGCCGGCGAGACGCCATCGCACCGCGCTGTAACGCGCGTGACCGCGTCCATCGAGCCTTTCATAAATAAATATCAATAAGTTTTATGCATACCATTTTATTTAGCATTCAGCAAACGTTTTAAGCTATACTACATTTAGCATTTGCATTTAAAACGGCATCTTATAATATTCCATAAGATCAATTTAACTGCAAATAGAATGTTTGAAGTACTTAAATAAACTTTAATTGATTTTTTTCTTCTGTTCTCAAACCAAACTCCCAAGAAACTAAAAACTCATACATAATTTTAAATTATTTAAGATAATAAAGCGCGATTTAGATATACAAAGCAGCATTCCATTCCACTAAATACAATGTCAACTGAACATTTCGTTCTATCTTTATAAAGGTTGAAGTTAAAGTTACAACAAACAATAATCGATAAGTTGGCTCGTGAGCCGGTCGACGAACGAATAATTTTGGCGTGAATTATCGTCACGATAGCGTGTGGATTTTGGAAAACGACCGCAACCTTAGGTCAACCACCCACAAGTTTTGATTTTGTAACGCTAACTTTAAATAAACGAAAACAATTCGAGTTATTTTTGGATCAATCAATTCAAGAACTTTCAAGACCACTTCATTCAATTTGTGAGACTTAGAACTGAAATCAAGTTATCGGCGGGACGAATCTTAAAGATACGCCGAAAATCTCTTTGATAGGTAAGCAAAAATTGCTTTTACGCTTTCTATTTTTATGGTGGGCCTGAAAAGTTATATTTATTTAATTATAAACGTGTTTTGTGAGAAGCAACTTTCAAGAAACTCTGAATGACGAGACTCGACTCTGATGAGTATTTTGTGTGTACATAAATAAATAAATAAATGACGATTCGTAATACATAAAGAGTCTTGCTCTTTACATTTCTTGTTGTGTAAACATGGGGCCGTACCATGCAGTTGTACAAACAAGGCTGGCTCAGTCGCAGCATGCAGCCGGCGGACCACTTCTCGAACGACACTTAATCGCGCCCATTATCTGTCAACTATGATTTCCTTCGTCGAGAACAACAGCACAACCGAATACTACGTTTTCTTGTAGCTGGGCCTTTCACTTGAACCTTTTATTATGCACGGACCGGACCATTGGTTTGTCTGACCAGTTTTATGTCTTAATTTGAATCCAGGTGATATTAACAATGGATCCATCTGTTTGTGGTGTTGAAGATTTTATCTATATCTTTATTATGAAGAGGTATTTGTTTGTATGTAGGGGGTAATCTCCGGAACTTATGATCCAATTCTAAAAAAATGTCACTGGCAGAAAGCTACATTATTCGGAGATGCTAAAGGCTATAAATAATATTTATACATATTAGCCGATCTATCACAATTTTTGCGGACGAAGTCGCGGGCGTTGTCTTAGTTGTACGTACATAAAGTAAATAGACCAACTTGGAACATATTCAATGCAATATTAACAAAAAAGTCAATGTTGTTATCGTGAATACAATGAAATCCACGGAACACAATACCATAATGGAGGTCTCTCTCAAAATTATACAATCCACGTTTGAGGATTCTATTATTAAACATCCACTTCACTAAAAGATTAATATTCCAATTAATTTGATAATATCAAATCAAAAATTACAACATCGTTTGCTTAAACAGACCAAAATTTACCTTTTAAATACAATAAACACTTTAGTAATTTTGTGTAATTAAATACACGTTATTGGTATTGTTATTTATTTCCCAAGCACACTTGTAGACTCGATTATTCAAAGTGAATAAATAAAAGAGAAATACCAACAAAGATACAGTAAGGACAATATACTTCAATGTAATTCCGCGATAATGATAGAGCACCGAATTATTTACTTGTCAATGTTATCTACAGCATCTGGAAGTTAATATAAATGTGTAGTACACAATCGAGATTGCAGATTTTATTGTCCGTTTATAAACAGGGAGTACCTATAACGCTTTGGACTGATAGTAAGATAAGTGAACGGACAATTCGGCGGCGCAAGGCATAATACTCGAGCGACTTTCATTAGTTTTGTTTCAGGAATTTAAATACTACGTAAAATGCGAAAGTTTGTGAGGATAAATATTTTTTTTTTTTTTTTATTGACACGTGATTATTCACACACATCAGTATAGCCCTGGTGGCTCTTCATTCACACAAAGACTATGGAACACAAATAGTTTATAACCTGGATTAACACTTAGGATTATTTTTATCCCTGAAGTACGACCGACAATACCGAAATCACGCGTCGAAGCCGCTGGTATAAGCAGTAGCATATACTATCTATAAGGGAATTACTAACTTGGAATTCGATAGCTTTAAATTGTTAATTAAGTAATCAACTCAGACTACTCTAAATCACTACTGATTGAAATGTGAATATTCCTACCTTTTTGATCACAAAATCGAACGAATGATGAATGTGACCTGTCATGTGCTCATAAATAATTATACTCATTATTGAATCAAATTTAGAAATATTCACCTGTTCACTGCTATTTTCGATGTAAATAACATAATAGAAACATTATCCTGATAAAGGATAATAAATAATACAGATTTTAAACAACATATTGATAAAGTCATTAGATTAGCCTTAATTAATTTCTAGAACATGACCATTTTGTTTATCGTTTCCGATCAATTTTTAATCAAGATTTTCGTATCTTCCGCGTACAAATTGCGGCACACGCTTAGTTAGTTGCTGTCCAAGGTTAATGCAGCAATCGGCGCGGGCGCAGGCGGGTGCGATACGTCACGAGTTGCACAACCCACGCGTCTTGTCAAGACAAACTGACCGCTATGCGCTAGCCAAATTAATTACTGCATTGATCTGACCAACGTTTTAGAAACATTTGTAGGTACGATGATGTAACATAACGAAATATCACGCCTGTATTCGCTGGAGGGTCAGGCGGAGATGTACCAATGATCATTTTGGCAGTTATGTTTAAGTCCCATGTAATAAGGCGAGCATATTGTCATCAACCGGGCACAAATCCAGACTCCATGACTGCTACTGAGAAATTTCTGATGGAACACAAAAACACTTTGCCCAACTTAGGAATCGAACCCAAGCCCTTGTGCTCAGCAAACAAAGATTGTTTTCTTAGTTATTTTTAATATATTTTTTTAAATAGCTTTTTGAACTTAACCCGCCACAATTAAGCAATAGTCAAATTAAAGAGTTATGTATCTACCAACCTATGCTAGATTTGGCAATAAGTATGAATTGCATTTTGATATCTCAGCTTGATGGAAGGTAAGGTAAGTGTTTGCTAAATCAATTTATATAATAAATAACCTATTCTTGCATAACTTTTCAACTCAGGAAATGAGCACAGAGCGGGGTAATTTTCTTTTACTTCAGAAACTAGATCTTAATATTAGATTTTCACTACGGTAATGGGACGTTTATGCAGATTTAGTTCGTGAACGTTTTGTTCGAGTTATGAATGAGCGTCCTAGATTTGCTTCTGTAATCATCTGGTGTGCTGGGGTGCGGGCGACGTACGCTGCGGAACCCGCGCAACCCGGCCCGTCCACGTTTCCTCGGAGCCGTCTAACTACCGCTAACGGCGCCTCCATTCCTATGTAAATCCTGGTGCCGCATCCGGCGCCAGATAATACAGCTACAATTTGCATGTCCCCTAGCCCTTTGTGGGCGCACAACCGGGACTCGGTCGCCCACCCTTCAGAATGGGTATCGATTGTCGAACAGTTCCTGCAGAGCCTCACATGAATAACAAGCATCGACTGGTAGACAATGGTTTATCGAACAAGATGTAGTGATTTGCCATTCATTGGAGCAGTGAGAGCAGCCCACAAACGGCTGGGTTCTAGAGGACACAGGCCAGGCACTGTCGAACCCACCGTGACTTGAATAAATTAATCTGAGGCGCCACTGTTTCCTCGAAACATTTGTTACCCGATATCTTTCAGATTAATTAAATTAAATAGTTAAAATTCAATACGTGTATCTAATCCACAATGTAATTAATTTTGTGTATGCGAGCCCTTGTTTATTAAGTTAGGGAAACTGCCCTCGTAACGTAGGTAGGTAAGTATGACTACTGAACTAATTACGAGTATAAAACTGAATAATTAACCAGTCCGTGTAAAGGTCAGCTCATACAAACTGAATTAGTATGTTTCACTTAATTCGCGTGTTTAAGTTTGCCAATCATGCTAGCATTAATCCAGTTACAACAGAGAGTTTATGTAATCACTTTTGGTGGGACTCGAATAATTCCACGTACAAATACAGACACAAAAAGTTGTCTAATTTCCAATATACGCCGACAGGTCCGGCTGTGCCATTTTAATTGATACGTCAATCAGGATGTCATTCGTCCACGACAAGCATATTTTTTATTTGAAGGTAGTTGCATGCTATTTCCTCTAATGGCGTATAGAGGGCGCGCAAGCGATGCGGCCGCGCGTGGTGGCTCGGCAGTGGCCAACGATACGCAGAACCAATTATGAGTTTTTCCTCCGGCACATCGGCATCCGGTGCCATCTCTGTGCAGATTGTTGCCGGTTCTTATTACTGATCTCGCAGATACCGAGCGTATGCACACAACCACCACACATCCTGCTTTCTGTAAACGACTCTTAATTGCTCGTACATAAACGGTCGCCGGTCGGGAAAGACTTTTGAAATCTTTTGCAAATATTTATATTTATTCATTAAAACCACATAATGTAAAAAAAAGGAATGTATAAAGGCGGACTTAAGGCTTTCGGCATTTTCTACTAGTCGAGTAGTAGTTTATTCACCTCGATAATAATTTTGAACTGGTTGTTCCATATTCCGATATATTTATACTGATACTGATACTTTTTGATAATATTTTCTAAAATTGCTTTTTGTAGCACATATGTTTGTCTATTCCTATGTTGACATTAGTATCTAAGCCAAATAAAATGGGAGAGGGCGCTGATTCCTGACGTACAGGTACACCTAGTTCGGGAGTCAGAGGCTTCAAACAATTTATGTAACCTATTATGTCAATAAAGATTTTGATACAGTTTTATGAAACCTTACTCAAAAAATTACAAACTCAAAAAAACTTTAATAAAATATGTCGCGCCCCGTTATTACAAGAAGGTATCCAAAACGCGCCACTAACAAAGACACTAACTATTTTACAACCAAAAACATTCCAGTAACAAGGTTACATTTCAATGTACCTCGAGTGAAATCTCGCTGGAAAGTATTCCTCGTGTGGTTGGAGGCAGTAACACAATATTTTATTATTAAAATTCCCAATAGTTTTATTACACACGGCGGGACCGACGTGGCGGGTGTCTACAGACTTTAATGGCTTATATAGAGTAATTTATTTTTGGCTTCTGATACGTCTCATACAGATTGTAGTCACGATAGGAATGTTGTAACGACTTATCAATTCGATGCGGACGTTTTTTGAGTTTCACATAGTAATATACAGCGTGAAGGGAAAGATGTGGTCATATTTGAGGGTATGGTATAGACAAGTGGACCTGGGCAGGACATCTGGCTAGACGCGGAGATGGCCGATGGAACAAGGCTTTGACTGAGTGGTGGCCAAGGTTAGGTCAAAGAAACTAGGGCCTATATCGTATAATATACGTCGCGGGATACTCCTGGATAAGGGACGCACAGAACCCGGAAGTGTGGCAGAAAAAAGGGAGGCCTATTATACCCAGAAGTGGGTGATTCCGGGCTGATATGATGATGATAGTACAGACAGACTATCAAACTAAACCACCCTTTCCTTGGAACCAACAACGTAATCGCAAAAAAAATAACGGTCGTATGTCCCATACATATGGGTCGATAAGTATTGAAATTTTTCATGAGACAACTGAATATTTCCGCTATGACCATGGTGGTCCCATAGAGAAAATAGTTTAGTTTGATGGCCTAAACCACATCCTTAATATAACCATACATTTCAGATCCATGCTGTATATTACTAAGTGAAGCTCAAAAAAACGTCTGCATCAGATGGCTCGAGTCATAATGAACTAGAATGAAGTCTCACAACAATTAAGAAGATATTTATAGAGCAATAGTAATACAACACATAGTAGCGCTAACTTGTTCCTAGATCATTAGTTTCCTCTTAATTGAACGAGGGCACGAAGCGGAGGGTGTCGGGGGAGCTTTTGCCGACGAAAAGCTTCATGCGTGGAGCGCACGAGCGTGAAATTAGAACTGCCTTTTTTAATGCGGTTGCTTGCCAACACTAAAATTGCTTGAGCTGTGTTTGCAAAGGTCTTTAAATGATGATTTTTGTCAGGGGCCAAATCCGATACTATGAGGAATACCGAAAAGTACTCAAAGGAGTCACGGGCCCGATTTTGATGAAAACTAAAACTGCATCATTGGGTTTTTGAAAAATCAATTCTTCCCACTTTGATTCGAATGGGAAATTTAATAAAGTGGGCTCTTTTTTTTTCAAAATCAACTGAAACAATCAACAAAAAACTGAAAAATTCACCCTGTATATCTGTGACCTGATATGACTCCTGTTAATTCTAATGATGCCACCCTAAGCAAAATAACGAACTGTATTGTAGTAAATAAATATAGTATGTCGCAATAGTCTCCCACAGACGAAGATTCACCTATCGGTAAAACATTATGATATTTCAGGCAGTATCGTACAACTGTCGTTACTTTACTGTCTGAGAAAACTTGTGTACAACTGTAAATCAGAAAGATGTCATCTCTCGGGTTATCTGAACTAAGATATAATATACGTGGGACCAAACGCTGGCTTATTTCCTCATATCAAATGTCCGGGTATATAAATATATTATACACACACCTGAGGTTTATGCTCCATTAACTGAATCATCATTATAATAATGCTATAAGTAAAGGAAAATGTTAGCGGTATATATTTCTAAACATGAAATATTCGCAGGCATGTAATAATAAAGTTTCTCCGTAGTCAGAAGTACAGGACACTTTTAAGAATATTGTGAGCAAGCAGCGCTTTGCAAAAGACAGGAAAAATGCAATGCACTTTTGTGACACAAAAAATTGTTCCGTTTGTTTCATATTCCTGAAATCATCTGCGTGTTGAATCGCCATTTGTCGTTTTAGGTTTATCTATAAGGTATTCGCTCGTAAATTCTTTTAATATTATTGACATGAATCCGTCCCCGTATGCTATAAAGCTGAAATTGTTAGTACAAATAAACGAAAATAGAAAACTGTTACGTGTGAGGACGACGTTTACAGACGCGCTATGTGGCCTTGTGGGTCTCTTGTGCGTTCAACCTCGGATATTCACCATTATTATATACACACAAACTCAACGACCATTAGGTATTAATGTAACCTTATTATAATAGGTAACATAAATAATATGTCTTCTGAGAAGCAGTCCAGACATATCTAAGTTGTCGTTTGTACAGTCGACTTATTTTTAACTTCACCACCTTCTGTTACACACACAATTTGCTTTTCCAAATCAGCATCATCTCCAAAAGAATGTAAAAATGTAATTTCAATACCGCAGAATGACGTTTATCCGACAAAGGTCAAAGGTGTTCCATTTGATCTTTTTCATCAATAAATCTGCTCCCGGCTTGATAAAGGAAATAATAAAAATCTGACAAACTGTGCTTTTTGATGAGACACCTACTTAATAAAATAACAACACGTTTTGCCGCACTCAAACCGTAATCTTCCCCATACTTCAGCAGCCTATAAAAGCCTTACCCTTTCAACAAAATTAGGTAGGTTTCAACTTGGTTTTTAGAACTGATTCTAGAGTAATTCCCTGGAGCTCACATCTTAGAATACATAGCCCTAAGCCTATGTATCAAGAGGCTTTTAGAATAGTGTCTGTCGGATTAAGCCCTCAGTTTCAGCTCGATCTACATACCACAGACTAGGAGCAAACATTTGTTGAGCACAACAGAATTCCGGCCTAGAGCCGTTGTCGTCGATCGCCGAATAACTGGAATATCTTTCTAGGATCTATGTGCGCTGTTAACTGCCAGCAAGACTATTAAACGTCTGGTTTAGTTGCCCAAAATATTATACAGTTACTTATGCTTTGTTGTGTTTCTGATAATTAAGCGATTTACAAATTGAAAGGTGTGCCTAGCTGTTAGCTGTCGTTCTTACAGGGAACGATTTCTTAAAGCTGCATGGTATATGGATGGGTATATTTTATAGTTTCTTTGTGTACTAAAGTGGTTCAAATATGTAGTATATTTGAGCACTCATAGAATACAAAGTATTGCCGGCCAAAGTAAGGTTTGAACCTCATCTAGCAGCACGAACGGAATCGCATTTTTCCATGCTCATAATGCTCACAACCGTCATTTGCTCGAGCGTGAAGCACTTCAAAACGTGCTGCCCACCGCATGGTCGATCCTGCCGCCTGCGATATCATCGACGCATTCGCGCCAGCAACAGTGCTGAGTGACAGAAAAGGATAGGAACATGGAAAAACGCGATCCCGTGCTGCTAGATGAAGCGCAGCCCGAAAGAGAAGTAGTGAACTTTTAACAGTTAATTAGGTATCTTTGTGCCTCATGATATTCATTAAAACAAAAAGAAGTTCGTTAAGGAAAACACACTTCTATTCGTAGGTGGATACTATTACGTCGCTGGCAGTGAGTTTCAAGTTTGCTACTCGGATTTTTGTGTTATATTTCTCAGAAGAAATAAAAAATGTCCAACCATTTACCTACATAAATATAGCGAATTTACTTGTAAATTGACATGTACTGTGATTTTAAAACTAGATTAAAATAAAGCACTAGGCTATATTTCTATTTGAGGTATATTTCACCGAAGAGTTCTATTTACACAGAACTATTTTTATAACTGACGTTGTTGGATTGAAATCTAGGATGCCTAATGTCTTCCATTACTTGTATAAGTGTATAGTATTACGTTCCTAAAGGGTGGGAGTAGGTACTAACATCGATGGATTTTTGTTATCTGCTGTAACAAGGAGACTAATCACCAATTATTATGATACCACGAACCCCAGGCTAGCTCTCAGTTTCTTACAGAAAATAAAAATGATAGGTAGGTTCTTTCGATGACATGACATTTCCCCGTAAAAGGTAACAGTGTCTACTCAGTATTTGTACAATTATTTTGGTGACTAATATGTTTCCGTGAGGTGGTTCATTGTGTCACTATGTACTGTGGAATGATATTACACGCTCGGTTGGAAGTTGGCAAACACAGATAATTGTATGGCCCGGTGCCTACAACGAGCATAGGTTCTCGATACCCGACAGTACTTAATTGAGCGTTACCATTTACAAAATGAACACTATTTATAATAATATTTTAGGTTCGTTGGAATAAATTCGGTAACAGATAAATAAAAAAGCCTACAAAGGATTGAACATTGAAAGAACAAGGTTAGTGTATTCCACGAAGAGTTGAAGCACACAGACGAGTTCAATAAACTCTGATTGTTTCGTAATCAAATAATTTGTGGGCAGGTCGTAATAATTACGTGCGGGTACTCCGGTCCCTCTAGAAATAAGGCACTATTTATTCAACAAACATTCAACACGATTGAAATGTAATAATGTCAATAAACAGAAAGAAAGTCACTTTGTTGCCGTGAACTTTTCGCAAGGGCGGGCGGGCGGCCACGCTCTCTGGCGTCCGCCCAGTGTCGCGCCAGCCGCCCAACGGGACGAACGCGTACTTACAACCCCTGAAATTGTTCAGTATCGTGTATATTGTCGACGATCGTGTACTTTACAGTGAGGTGATGTCAGTGGATGCCGGTCGTAGCCAACTGAACGAATGTTGAGCGGGAACCAAGACTTTAACTGAAGTTTAACGTGGCGTTGGATACGGTAACTAACTACACACGTAATTAGGTACCCCCAAAGACTTTTGAGAATCGAGTTTTCATACTCCGTATTCGTGTTTAGTTTATCCAAGTAAAGCTTGAGCAAAATTTACTGGTTCCACGTATTTTGTTTAGTTCAGGTAAAGCGAATTTTGTACGACAAACGGGTTATTTGCTTCATTATATTTAAGGAGAGGATACATTATAGACACATGTGAATATAAAACTCTTCAACACAACTTTTGTGTGCAACGGGACTTTAATATTCTTTACGACGAATTTGGGAGTATTAGCAGAATCTTCAGAACAAGGTATGGACACAATTTCTTTCATTAATATTCTTACATTTTGTACCCAAAAATTAAATTTCGGGAATAGCTTTCAGGTAAGTAGAAACGAATTGTTATACCGTCAGTTAACTAATTTATTATTTTTTATTACTTAGCCTCATAAGTATTCATTTAATATAATTTCACCATTATGGAAAATGAGGCACATTTTTACGCAAGACGTCGTTCGAATTCATCTGATGTTAATAGCGTGATATTAAAATTTTAATAATGTCTCGACTTATTTATATTGAGAGTACATTAACACGAAGCTGTATTAGTGGAGTTGGTTGGCCAAATAAATTAAGTTATGACCGTGAACAAATTGTTCGTCAGCCAGTGATAGTCGACAATTTGGTCGCGGTTCAGGCTTGTTGTCAAGACTCTAAAGGCGTGGGAAAACAAACAACCGCTGCTCTCGTTAACGGGCTCTTGTCCTACACCGGAGGACCGCTGCGGAGTGCGGGTGCTGCCACCCGAAACATTCAAATCTAAACTTTACGTCGAAGCACCACGGAGAGTAATGACTGCCTCTTAAATGAACGAACAGTTCTATGGTCCACTCCTGTAGTATTTGTTCAGGACGGTAAAATCTAGAGACAATAACGACTAAAGGAAATGCCGGAAAATGTATACTGATTTATTATGCATTTAGGATAGATGATGATGCTCGATTTGTAATATTTTAGTCTTTCTGCTTTTGTGTCATCTCCATTGAATTTTTGTTCTGCAGATAAAACATGATATTTAATTTGCGACACTAAGAATAATCGTATTTCAGTTCAAGTTTAAAATTTATGTTTTCCTGGCTCCCACACATCGAGAAGTATAGCTATTTGATTTATTACAGTATTTAAGATATTATAGAGCGGAAATACAAATATACATAAACACTAAACACATTCAATTAAGTCTCGGCTGGTATATTCTGGTCCTATGCATGTAACTGGTCCCTCCCACCGCTGGTGTTCATTTCCGTTCGCTAACAGTTTCCTTCCATCGCTATAACACTCAATCCCTTACGTAAAGCTCCCTGCGAGTGTGTTGTACGATTATCTATGCATGACTTTTATTTGTAAGGACTAAAAGCTACAATAAAACCGGTTCTCGACGTCGACGCCAACCGGACGAACGACAAAGTTTCTGTTTCTTTTTAGTTCAGTGATCTAATCTAAAGTCTCCTCTGTCGCCCTGAGTGAGAACGAGAGGGGAATCTTGTTTTCTTATTTACTCGTACATGAGGCCGAGCTTTGCCGAGTGTTTCCGAAGCGCGCGCGCCGCCGCTTGCCACCTACACTGTGTTTGTGTGGCGTTTCTATTCTGTGACGTGAATTCATTGATATTTTTGGTATTATTGTGTAGAATTTCACGTGTTGTCGCGTATGTGTATTATGCCATCACAATTATGTCACAATGCTAATGTAACAGACTGACGATTTAATTCAGGTAATTATAAGTTCTCTCACCAAACTTTGTTACAGGCGGTAACTGGAAAATGTTGTTCAATATGCCCTTTAATTAGTTAGACTTGTGTTCTGTTAATTTTGTTGCAAATTGTTAAGAAACTGTGAACTCTTTGTTCGGCCCGGTTCGTATGATTGAAAGTGGGTGACTGTCAGTATAATTCCGCGGTGGAATAAGACCGAGTGCTGCAACAACGGTGAGCGTTGCACGACTCCAGTTAACATTGAACGTGAAGGTAAGACCCAATTAACTACATCTACATATTACAATAGCGCTAAGGTTTTTTTTTATAAAAGGACTCTTAATTATTCACCTTTTACCTACACGAGTAATTAATTATTTAAAACACAATATTATTAATAACAATTGCATCATCAAGTAATAAATATTGTAGTACACTTTACTTATGAAAAAAACACTACGTTATTTATATTAATTTTATTTTGCGTACCATAAGCTTAAAAAGATGTTACAATGGGCTTACAGCTAAAAAAAAAGTTATTATTAAAATGTAGAAAACTAGCAAATTAATTAAATTTATTTATTACCTACTTAAGAGGTTAAAAAGACGTAATTAATTTGAAAGTGACATCAACACGTTTAGTAATTAAGAACTACAATGAAAATAGATATAAGCAATTTAAGTACTTAGGCATAAAAAATTCGATTACAAAATTGCAATAGCAGTAACAAATCGTTCGAACCACAGCTCACAGTTCTAAACTTTGAACGCTCATATATAAAGCTTCGCATGTACTCGTAGTACAAATACCCCAACTAATGTGTATGTGATGGTTACAATTCAAACGATTAATTAGGCAAGATCAAAATATGGTTACAGCATGCAGCCCATCCGAAAGTGTGTACTCTGTGCTCTCACATCTCATTCATCATTATTACTCGTCATCTCAAGCAGTTTCTATCTTTCTCACAGACTCTAAAACATCTCTGAAAGCTAAAACTCAACGAATAATGCATCATGCTTTACCTTTAAACCATATTGAATGCCTGACTAATATCTCGACAAACTATCGCGGCCATCTTCATCTAGGTACTAAATGTACGGCTGATGAGCCATATAAGTTGACAGTACCGCCATAGGATGGGTAGACGTTAGCCGCGCAGTCGTTACCGTAACTCAGTGGAACCCAGGGTTCATGATGTCGACTCGCGACTCACTGCGGCTCTTATCCTGCAGCCATCTGACCTCACGGGAAAGCGGATGACGTCACCATTTACCATACTACACATATAAATGACGGTATGAGTAGTAGACTCCGAAGGGGTTAACGATTATAAGGGTCGAAGGTTATGGGCAGGCGAACTGCCTTTACGACTTTACGATAGTATTTACCGATATTCCAGAGTAGTTGACACAAAATTACTGTAGCACACAGCTTCTATTTACCTATATAAATTAATCTACTACTGGTTTGGACCAGATGACATATTATGTTATTTTTCTTTAAAAAAATGATCTCGACAATATCTTATTCATTCACGACGAAAATGAATGAATAAGATATTGTAGAGATCATTTTTTTAAACAAAGTAACTTAATATTCATGTTCTAAGGCTGATAATTAAGTATTCATTTCAAAACTCAAGATGAATACTAAACATTTTGGAATTTAAAGTAAATGTTTTTCATTCATAGTTAGCAGTTCATCTTGCAAGTTTAAAACAATGTCATTGTGTGAACGACACAGTAATCAAGATCACTGATCAACCATTTATCAAGTCTTAAATTGTAATGGTGTTAATCGCAAATGTAAGTAGGTATGTAGTTATCGAATGCTTTGATAATAGCAGTGGTTGAACTTGGCCCGTAACCTTTTAATGTAGCGACCACAGTGCCTACTGAATAGCTACATATTAACGTTCATTAAGTACATCAAACCTGGCGACTGGCTTTGCGAATCCCTAATTTTACTGAAAATACTTAGATTTTAAATTCTGATGAAGTTGGTTCGCAGGATAATCATATTTTTGTTTAAACGTGACCTTTAAAAACTTTATTAAAAAACACTTTGATCCCAAATTCAATGCAATAAAAGTTCGCTCACAAAGTTTAATAACATTTTTGGACAAAAAAAAGGTTTTACGTGTCTTGTACATTTATCTCTAAACCCTAGGGATATCTATTACGAGCATTTGGTATTCAAGTTAGTACCTATCGAAGCTCACAGCTTATAAATGAATTTGAGTTGTCAGGTGGGAACGAAGCGCAAGTAGGTCAACAAATCATTGAATTAACCGAGATCCAATGCCATTACTAATGTTTCTGGGAGGCCGCACAAGTGTCGCTTGCCGAATAACACAATTGGATCCAGGCTCGTCGTCCATACAATATTTTCCCCTTGACTTGCTTTAAAACAACAGAACTGGTATTCATTACAGCAACGTGGTTGTTAGAGTTAATTAAGCCGGTATTGTTACCACATTTTCGCTTATGTCGATGTATCTCAACATTCCCATTTCCATCGACGAACCTTCGTACAGATACCGACCAACGGCAACGTTTAGATATACATTTATTCATCGTGTTCAATCAGCACTTATTTTAGAGCAGTCGAGTGTAAAACTGAGGCCCAAATATTCGTGTATTGAATACAATTTTGCAGTCGATTGGCATCTGTAGTCTATTGTAATATTGATGGAGATCAATTCGTGGCAATTGCAATAAATGGGTCGCGTTACTGACGTTACTTGACCGACTTCGATCGGCAGAAGACAACAATTACGTTTACCGATTGTTCAAACACCGGTCACTTCCACTTCCACCCATTCAAAGTCATTTCGTTTACCCTTTTTGTTGTTTTTAGGTAGATTTCGTTAGAAAAAATCTACCTATTGGTCTTGCACCTAAAGTGGAAAATTTCACCATAGGGGGTCTAGTTATGACCCCTAGAGCCCAAATCAACCGCTGGTTAAAAAGTTTATATTTTAGAGCCTCCCACGGATATGCCACATGGAGGGAAAGTACCTTGAATATTGTAGATGGAACATTTTACTGAAAGAAGACATTATTTGAATTTAATAAACAATTTAAACTGCATTCATAGATATTTAAATAATTACATGTTTGAACCGGGAATCGAACCCGTTCCACGAGAAAAATAATCATCCTGTAGCTTTATCATACCGATCAAAAGGCTTCATCATAAGGATTATTTTTTGCTAAATAACATAGTGTCAGAAATAAAAGGAAGACCATGAATTTTAACATTTTTAATACAAAATTAATCAATTTATCAAATGCTCAAAATGAGTCTAGCCAACGAGCCTTCCTGCTCTGACCATAGAAGGATTCGCTTCTCACTAGTAGCTAACACAAATAATAAAGTAATCAGATAACGTCGAGACTGATACTAGAATGCCATAATGCCCTAGAACGAATCACGGTACTAAACCATAACACGGTAACACTACAATGGATCAAATGTCACAGTGGATCACTTGGGAACGATGCGGCTGATGAACTTGCCAGAAGAGGATCCAACACAAAACCCTGCGGTTCCGAGCCCATTGTGCCCATTCCTTTCAAGCAGCTAAGAAGCTGGTTAAAAGAACACACTCGAATACAAGCGGAGAAATGGTGGACCTCAGCACCAGGATGTAGGCAATTCAAGGAAGCTATGTCATCCCTGGACACAAAGCTGACCAGGCACCTTCTGCGCCTGGACAGAGATAGCCTACGACTGGTGGCGGGGACCATCACTAGACACTGTTCACTGAATAAACACTTGAGTGCACCGACGTTATCAAGATTCGCAAGGAGACCCTGGGAACACCTAGATCCCTTGCGGATGCCCTGAGAAGACCGGGAATTTTGATCTGCTTCTGGAGGGAGGTGGGCTGGTTGGAGTAAACGGCCACCATGGCTCACGCACAATGGTCCATTTTAAGGATTAAGTGCGGAAACCAAAACCCCATGATAGATAGACATCCCTTGCGGCGCGCTTAATTTCAGCAGCTTAGGCTATTAGAAAAATTCGTCAATTTACTGATGTAGATACCGCTAGACTGGTCTATTTTAGTTACTTTCATAGTATATTATATATATAGTCTTATGGCATTTTGGCACTATGGGGACGGGCTGCAGATATTGAGTCTATATTTATTCTGCAAAAAAGAGCCATCAGAGCCATATATAATCTTCCTAGGCACGATTCTCTAAAGGAACTGTTTAAGGATATTGGCATCATGACGGTACATTGCCAGTACATCTACGAAAACATAATGTACGTCAGAAAAAATCTGCATCTTTTTGGTAAAAGAGGTGACAGACATAATTACAGTACTAGAAATAGGGACCAACTAGTTCAGCCAGGCTTTAGACTCGCTAAAGTAGACTCATCTTTCATGGGGTACTGTGGAATTTTATTATAGCATCTCAATGCTATAATAAAATTCCACAAAGTATTCTTGAACTGAATGAGACGAAATTTAAAACATGCATTAAACGCACAATATCTAAGCAATCATATTACAAGTTGAGCGATTATATAGCTGATAAAAATGCTTGACTCAATGCTGGCCCTGCTCCACATGGACAGGGACGGAGGGGCGTTGGAGCTGCTGAAGATTGTACAACTATCTTTGCATTGTATAGAATTAATCTCTAGTATTATATAATCGCATAGCCTATATTGTGTGAGTACAATGTACTAGAAAGCTATCATTCACTGAAATAATACGTCTTTTCTTGACTTGAATGTGCCCTGGCGGTTGAGAGTATGTCATGCTCACTCTAATGTCTCGCTGATGGTGGCGCGTGTGTCGGATCATTTAGTTCAATTCAAAATGGTTGAGTTGAATGGTGCTGATCCATGCGTCATGTTCGTGAACGGGCGCTGTCAGTTCTGACTGGTCATCTCTTAGTTGCAATGGCTTATTTGAATGTTTATTTTTGAATTGTATTTTTTGTTTTTACTATCTACACTTTTAACGTGCACATCTTGCTACATTGTTCTCACCATCTCAACATGAATGATGTAATCAAGATTTTGTAACAATATTTTGGTTTAAAAGAGTGTCCATGGAGTTTCTTGCCCGTTCTTCTCCATAGAGATCTACGCTAGGAAATGGGCAACTACAGTACTTTCACAGTTTTATGTCTTGTGACTGGGACTGTAGAGCAGCTACATTTAATTTTCATCTTTGTTTCGACAATTCAAAAGTGCCTGTGACTGGCCTACTTGAAATAAATGGTTTGATTTTGATTTTAAAATGCATGATAACCATTATAAGACGTATAATTGTCAAACATCAACAAATTCGTTGCCATGACGACCAAGTCTTTTGGCCACTGACGTATTCATAAAGGAGGTAAGTACTTCTAACTAAAACAAAAAATTTCAAACAAAAAATCGGCCAGCGCAGCTGTGGCTAGCTATAGCCTCTGAATTTCCAGAATAAATATGGGTGGAACCTTCTTTGAAATCTACCTCCTCCTGCGGCTTGCCGAAGGGATTTTTTAACTTGTCACTCTTCAAACTGTTAAACGTAATTGGTTTAATTTGAATTGAGAATTGTTCTGTTAGATCAATTTAGCCATAATGCCCGTTGCCTTATTTCTCCACGCCAATGTTAGCGTTTACTCGACCTGCAAATTGTAAAAGAAAAATATCTCCAGATTTTCGGTGGTAAAATTAAATATTTTGGTCAATGATCCATAAAAAATGTTGTTTATTCAACGCTTGTATTATATTTTATCCATACACTTTCTTCAGGGCAATATTCTTGTCTCATTGTTATTTAAGAGAGAGGAAAACTCGAAATGTATGCGTTTAATTCTTTCATCTGAAGGCTATCATTATACCTACTTCGTTCCTTGGTAAGTAGTCGCTTTAGGATAGAAAGTTGGCCTTTTGTGTTCTAATTGACACTTTTCAAAGAAAAGATTGAATTCATTGTTAAGTTCTGTAAAGCGACGTGACTTAGACACTAAGTTAGCGTTTAAATAAACTTTTTAAAGAAAAGGGACAAAAGAATTGTAGAGTAACGTCATAGACAAGGCGCGAAACTTTTAATAAAACACTTTAAATTTGTCTTACGTACCACCGGTGGCAGTTCCAACTAATTGAATTAACTGAGCGGTAATGAGTACTACATTTTGTGGAGGTTTTAATTGAAACAGACTGGCGAACAAATTGTACAAGTGTACGTGGCCAGTTAGTGCTCACAGTACATGGACCACGCGTCACCTCACACGTGTTCAGCCTTGAAGCAGTTCCCTCGAGAAGCACGCTGACGTGTTCAGTGTTGTCAGTCAGAGGAGTATTGTAGATCACCGATGATGTATTGATGTAGATTGCAAATCATGACTTTTATCGAGCACATACTATTCTAACATGCAAACTCTAAATGGCAGCAAGGTTACATGGCATTGTCCAAAAATCCAATCTAGCTTTACGTTTCTTGCCCAACCTATTTTGCGAACTCGGGATGTAGAAACTCATTTGACGCTGGACTTTTTTTCTGAAAATAGTAGTCTAATTATAGTAGTGATTGTTTAGGTAGCAGTAATGGAATAGATTTTGAATCAGTATTGACGTCATACCATAGGAATTACGAGTCTTTGCTAGCTATAATACAAATGCTCTACTAAAGCAAATATTAGTAATATGTGAAAAAGTTATGGATGAGTTCTGAATATGACTAATCAAGATTTCTTCATCCTTACTAAGAAACCTTCTCTCGGAGAATAATTGATCAATGAAACATGAATGTAATTTTTCTAGGAAGAACTGGTCAACTGGATCAAAATATGATTCTCTAACTAAACTTTCTAAAGGATGCAATCGTCTGAAAACTTATTTAAACAATCTCATTCAAAATAGTAGTGCACAAAAAAGTACTTTGAATAATCAGTTCAAACGGTCTGAGAACTTTTGTCAACGAAACTTTATATACTTTCTCACGATTAAAGAGAGAGCGAGCTATCAAGCAAATTGTCACTCCATTCTTTACTTACTATATTCACATTTCAATCGTAATTATCTACGTAATGCATCAATGTCTATTTGAGTAATGTTCGTGCAGTGTTAACAAAAGAGATTTGTTTTTACTGTTGATTACCACTCGCTGTTTTCGCTTACAATGGCATCGAGAGCTCGTAAAAGCTAAGCGAGCTCATTGAAAAAGTACTGGAGACACGCAACAGCAATGTTTTAACTGTGCTGTCTCATTAATTTGCAAACGGCCAGTTGGTCACGGGTGCGCAAAAAGTTAATCTCACGCGGCCATTATTTTGATGTAGTAGAACAATGGACCACGTCGCCTGTCGTGATTACGCTATGGAAATAGTATTCGGAGATTATATCAGTATTATAGTAGTTCGTGAACGTTTTATTATAGTATATTTGTGTTCCTGATTAGAAAATTAATGCGCTAGCTGGCAGGTTGTGTGATTTTGGACTACTAACTACCGAACATTATTATTATACGACAAGTGATGTTCTAATCACTTGTGCGTGTACAATAAACACTTAATAGTGTTAATAGATACTTATTTGTTTCTATTACCATGTTGCAACAAGAGAACACAATCCGCATAAGCCTTGTTAGTTGCATATGAAAACTGTAGAGCAAGAGGCATTGCATTGCAACACTAGTGGAGGAGGCGCGCGGCGGGACGCGGCGCGGGGGCGCACTGGGCGAGATGTCGTTTAGAGGAAGTGGTCTCATCCAATTAAGAGCATGCCCGCTGGATTGCTTCCAGCGTTTTTGTCGTTTTTTTAATTGTCTTCCCGCACATTGCTTTTTACAAAGCGCTATCGGAGCCGCCTACCCCTATCTTGTTTTCAATTTGTCAGTTTTAAAGTTACACGCTTTTACTTAGCACCTACTAAAATAAATTCCAATTAAAGTTAATTGTTGTGCAGTTTACGAAATTAGCGAGATGCGTGTTTAGTTAGCAGGAGCCGGTGGTGTTTCGGTGGGTAAGTAATTGTAAACAACCAATTTGTCGATTACCGTATCAAAACTCTATTAGGCTTTGGCCGGACTTCGAACCCGCGGCCACAAAACTATTCAGAAGCCGAACTACAACCGTAGCGATCGGTAAAGTGATACTTGCTTACTCTAGGCCCAAGAGACGATTACTGGTTGGTTTATTATGCTAATTTATTCACAGTATTGCTTGTTTTGTATCTAAGCTGCAAAGACACGAATAACTCTTGCTAAACACATATTTGTTATATTTAAAGTAGACGTCAGCGCTAAAACACAAGTTCTTTGGTAAGTAATTTGTGCGCTCAAGTTTGTGTTGTTCACGTGCGGGTATCTTGCGACTTAAAGAGACATGTCAGGGTAGACGTGCATCGACGAGAGGAGGATGCAAATGAGGAATATTGGGAGTAGCGGTGACGGCGGTCGGTGCGCCATTGTCACCGCGCCCATTGTGTACCGTGCACTACACGGTACACAGAGTACACAGATAAAGTGCGGGCTTCGGGCCCGGCTCGGCAATCCGCGTCGGCCGCCGCATGACAAAACGGTACCCTCTCTAAGTATTTGTTTCGAGTCGTGATCGACACTCGCGCGAGTTTCTTGCTCCCGATATGAATGCATTCTCCGTTTTTATGTCATATGTAGGCAGCACCACCACGTCCATCTTGAATCATTGACAGCTTATAAAGCTTGAATTACTTAAACTATTTTACATTGACAGAGTTTTTTGATTTGAATGGGTGCACCTGCTCACGTCCAAACATAGGTAAATTGGCAACGGTATAATAATATATAAAGACTTCTTTTTTGCATAAGGCGTTATTAACTTAAATAAATAAAAGCCAAAAATAAAGTTCTTAATTCTACAAAGTAATCAATTAATTGAGGACCCCTCGACAGGTATAAGCCTCCTGCAGTAATTTCCAGCGTTTTTCGGTTAACACCGTGTGCAATAAGAGACACTGTTACCTAGCTGGGGACTGGGAGACACCGTTAAAGCTCGTGCAGTCGCAGTCGTGCCAAATCTCTTCATTAAACTGGTTGGAGGTGGGCCGATAGCGGTACACCGTACATCTCACTGTTTACGTTCCACATGTATGTAGAGAGCTGTGGCTATTACACAGCCTATATTATCTAACTCAGGGCACTCTCTGTATGTAGATGTTTATCAGATTCTGCTCACCACTATGGCCCCGAATTGCAAGTCTTGTAAGATTTCAGTTTATTGCTAGGGTTATCTAAAAGGTGGTACAACGAACTAAGTAAGTTTACGCAAAAATTACTGCTGGGAAACGACTTTTTTGGGGGTAAAAAATCACGGTATGGTAGGACTCAATGTAATGCACTCAAAACATTGTGTTGATGGATGCATTGAATAGTATAGGGGTTATGAAAACTACATATTTTTATTTAAACTTGTGAAAAAGTTGGAACTTTAACCTCCAATACCTCCGTGGTGTCTGACAAAGGGTCGGGGGGCTTCGGGACCAGGACCACGGTCCCGGATTCACCCTAAATATTTTTGAGTAGTATTTTGGGACCACAAGAAAAAAAAAGTTAGAGTACAGTAAGCTGAAATAATATTGTGATCAACAATTACATGAATTTATTATTGAAGTGAAACTTCTCTACAGACGAACTGGGGGGTATGGTCCGGAACAAACAAATGATCGTATGACGTGACGGGGAGAACAAGTGCCTTTCAGCTTCGATAAGGGTGTATTAACATTAATTATAAGTAAAAATGTAAGATAACTTCTATCGTATTTAGAATTAGGTTTATAGAAATCTTATCTACATAATATTTACAAATGGGCATTACCTAACAGTAACACAAAGTGCAATACGCAGGATTCTAAAATACAAACAGGACCAGCCTTCAAATGAATGTAGCACACAACCACTTGCTATGTTCCACAAGATGTTGTTGTGTTACTAATCTATCCAAAATCTTGTATTTAATCAAGCAGTTTGAGAGACTAAAGCAAGTTATTGAAGCGTGGTGCACTCAACCTCAATATGTTGGCAGTGAGGTTGAACTTCGGCCGTAAGTTCTGACAACCAGTAGTTATGAACATAGATAGCGCGCTAATAACATATCGGAACGCCCATTATCAACAATCGGTTATCCAAAATAGAGATCATGAGCAGAGATTAGAGCGCGCCCGTTTTGGCTGAGCCCTAATTTATTATTCAGCGAGTGTCGCGGCTACGTAATTTATATAGGCGCATTTATCGCAGACGAATGCGGCTGTGGCGCTTTGAAAGCTGATTACAGCTTTAAGCGACGAGATATCGTTGTAGGTGTTCGCGGTGTCCCGTGTCGCAAGCTCTGACACAGTTTCTGTAAATTCGACGTGCGATAATTGCAATACAGCTACAAGCTAAATATAATTGCGCATTGTGATTGCGCGCACGCCGCCCCTACCTCTGTGGCGCTGCGCATCCGCGCGCGCATCCAAATCAACGCCGCCACTCCCGCCGCCTACGAATGAGGATTTAATTTAATGTTCTGGATAGTAATTCGTTTCAAAACAATAGCTACATACGCGGCATTGAATACATATGCAGCGTTTTACTGGTTTTATACTTTACATTTAAAGGATGGATGAAACTGTGTTTGTGCCGCGCTTTGGCATAACTATTATAATTATGTAAATATTTATACATAGGCCTAGCTACCGTGGATCAGATTGTGACACCCATATAATTGCATATGTATCTGATGGAATATTTTATATGTGACGCGAGCAAATTGTTGCGATAAAGCTAAATATATAAAGTTTTATTGGTAATGAAAAATATAGTTATTGAGTACCGCTCTGAAATCGCTTTACGAGTTCACGAAATGTGAAACAAGTCCGATAAAAGGCAGATTGTATTCGGGTTAAAAAATTTTGGCATGAAAATATAGTAGGTACTAGTGAGTTTGTTGTGTGAGTTTGGCAGGCGTCCATCAGTTAGGTACTAAACGAAACGCTAATCACGGAATATGAAGTCAGCGGGTATGAACAATCTAGGATTAATCATTTGATCTCGTGAACAATCTTTGATTCAGTTAACTAACTAACTAAATCAATTATTAACTGGATACAATATGTGCTTGATTTTTTTTGTACCCAATTTGTGTGTGTGTGTCAATCACAACTTCCTTTTTAGTTCGTGTCAATATTTTAAGACATTGCTAATATACTGAGTGTGAAAGGTAACTGTAACTTAAAGCCCTTCTGGTGGTTGAAACTTCGTTTGAAACACTGTTAGAATAAAGTTCTAATCAGCTTGCACTACAAAGCGGTTGTTACGCGCGGCGAAATGAGGGGTTTTTTGCGATTTACAAAAAATCAATTGACTGGACTAAAAAAAATAAAACACATAAGACCTGCTTTATAGTTAGTTCAGTTAGTATGCAAAGTCTCATGATCTAATTTGAAGTACTTTTTGAATACCAGCGGTTTATTGTTCGATTTGGAGGTAACTTTGGATTTTTTTTCTATCGAGAAAAGTTTATGGAATCGTGTTTTCGTCACACATAGGACTTAGCATTAATCCTCAACTTTACCATAATTATATTTATTTCAAAATTAATGCTGCAGTATTTTAGGAGTAACGGAGGATCATGCTAAGCCATTTGAGGGATATATAGCCCTTAAATAGCGCTACTAGTAAAGTTAAGTGCAAAAAAAAACACGGGAAGGATGTATTTTATGAAAGTTCGATGCACTATTAGAATAAGATTTCGAAAAAAAAACACTTTAAAAAGAAATGAACGTTTCCTGACACCAAAATGTACTTGCATCGTTATTGCTTGAATATCAGTCTGATGCTAAACTTGACCTCGTTGGTCAGATTGGGATCTAGCTATAGACACGCCATCTACAATGAGTTTTGGCAGACCGAAAAACTTCAGTTTAAGATTTCAAACTTGGAAGTTTCAGTATTTTCTTACAAGCTCTGTGGATTGAGAAAACTGTAAAGAACAGTCAGTGACATAATATGTCACTGACTGTTCTTCATCTGCCTATAGCCTTTTCCCAACTATTTTGGGGTCGGCTTCCAGTCTAACCGGATGCTGCTGAATACCAGTATTTTACATATATACAAAATATAGCCTATGTTACTCAGTAAAGACGTGGCTTTCTAATGGTGAAAGAATTTTGAAAATCGGTCGAGTATCTTTAGAGTTAAATCGTAACAAACAAACAAAAAATCAAATCTTTCCTCTTTATAATATTAGTAAGTGATAAAAAAAATGTGCGGTCGGGGGACCCCCGTGAGGAACGTAGTTCCCCAAAAATTACGAAATCAACACCGATGAAGAAAAAACCGAAAATTTTCATCGGCGCCATCTTTGATTTTCATTTTGACTTCATTTTCATTATCAGCGACCCCAAAAACGGCGCCATCTTGGATTTTCATTTATAATAATAATAATAAACCATTTATTTCAGGCAACAAAAACCCATAGACCTTAACTTAAAAATACATAAAGTACTAATAACAAATTTTTGTTAGTATAAGCAACTTTAAAAAACTTTTAATTTAGACCTCAATTTCACACCAACCCCAAAAACCACAAAAACGACACCCATGAAGAAAAATATAATAATAATATTTATTACTAATAACCACGAAGGGTATGGCGGGGTCTATTCGATCGCTTCGCTCGCTCACTCGACCCCACCAGACCCTTCCTGTGTAGTTGGCTCCATACACGCACATGCGTGCGTGTATCGAGCCTACTACACACACACACAGCATACTGCATTTCGCTACGTGACGCGTGACGCGTGACCATTTCTACTAATTCGCACTCCCCGCAACTACGTTCTAAAAAATGCCTCGAACTTTTGAGCTTATTATCGAGTTGGGATTTGGTACCTGTAAGTTCTGTAAGATATTCATAGACGAGTCCATACTAATGACTCTTTCAAGAAACAATGCACAATTTCTATAGTCAATCATCAATCGATTAGGTGAAAGTACTATGATCTGCATCGGGATTTAAAGCGCAGAGAAAGTTTATTCATAATGTATACTTACAATTTACGCGTAGTTGGCGAGGCAACGTTATCCTTCAAGTCAGTGCGTTAAGCGTGAAAGCCTACCGAGCGGTCAGAGGGAAGCGGGCGGCGCGCGCGCTGCATACTGATGCCGCGAGCGAGACGCCGCATGGTCCTCTCCTCCCCCACTGCTTCCCGCAGCCCCCGCCCAAGTACCACAGTGCTAACCCTACATCCAACTATACTGCAAACACTAACAGCTCCAGGGGCTCAAGCGGGTTTAACTATCGTGCGTGGAACACAGCCAAGCAATAAAACTTGATGTTTATACAACGAGTCTGCAACATGCTTGTTTATGTATCGGGCTTAACTCTAGCTCCACACAGACAACACACACACATACTTAATAGAGAATAGACCGGTTGTGAGTGTTGTGACACTGCTAAATATTGCCCGTCGAACAAAATGGACCACAAACAAACGGTATCGGGTCATAGGCATCTATTTGAAAGGTTTGATTCATTTTTTTCATCGATTATAACAGAGTCGGACGGGCAAAGCGGAGGCGCTGGCGAACTGTTATTGTTCAAGTTAACGAGCCTATTGTTCCAGGGGTGGGTTAGAGAGGTGTCATCCGAGCCACATTGTCCGTCCAGCAAGTGCTTTAATATCATCACACCATTGTTATTACTTGCCATAGATTATTTAGTCCGGTTAGCTGTAATGAAAATATTCAGTCACTCCAATGTTTAAAACAACGTTTAAGTACTAATAATCCAGCTGAAATTATATCACTGGAACGTACCACCGGGTCTTGTCCACCCAGGTCTTGGTCTTCCTGTGTGCCAAGTTTCATCGAAATCTGTTCACCCATTGAGGCATTAATTTGAACACAAACAGATTTACGTATTTAAAATATTGATATGGATCGCACAAATCTAATATTGTTTCCGACGTAACTGTTATAAAGCATCCATTGAGAAAACAATATCGGAGCGACACAAACAACAGTAAGAGAACAAGCCCTATTTACATACCGCTCGGTGAAAGTAAAACGTACGAACTGTGGACTCGGACTGAACTACTATTGATTCCATAATGGGACGCCAGAGAGAACACCGAAGAAATAAATCCTAATGTACAGTATTAACATATTTGATTCTTTAATCTTGTTCCAAAAGCATGTGGGGAATGCGATTGATCGTACAGGTAGGTCACGTCACGAAGCAACGCTTACGTACATAGTTTGAATTTCGAAGGTGAACGTACAGACGTCAGCACATCAAGTGACTACTACAATCTGTCAAACTTTAATAGATTTTAAACTTTATCGCTGAAGCGTTGGGTTTAAGGTTGATTGGGAAAATTTGGCAGTTTCGGGTAACTTGATGTGTTGGCCGTCTGTACGTTGTCGGTTTTTTTGGCTGGATTAATTATGTTCTTTGTGATTACTGGAGTAACAAACATCACAAGGCCCATATTTATAAATATAGGTAGGTATGTATGTCTGAAATTAATCACTCACATGGCAAGGTTTTATCTATTATTACGAAGCACCCTTGATTATTCATTTCAATGTTGCGTGTTGCGTTGAGTGGAGACGAGAGTAAAACCACAATTAATCAACGCTAACCTTGAAACTTCGTGCTCTACATCTTAAGTTCAAAATTAATTTTCATATAGTACACAGATTTAGCAATTAGATATCTCGGTGCCGTTAAGCTAGTGTTCTCCATTGTTTTACGAATTGAATTCAGAATTACGGCATGGTTATTAATTGGCTGCTTTATTAAACTTCGTCATTATTTTACGTTACGAAACAACTGATTACGTATTATCAAGTCTTCTAATCTAATGAACGTTTATTGCCTCGTTGGTCCAGTGGTTGCCAAGCGCGGCTACTGAGCATGAGGACCTGGGTTCGATTCCAGGGTCAGGCATAGTGCTATTGGGGTTTCCATTGGGTTAATGGCAATAGGCTAACCCCCTATTACATGGGACTTAAACATAACTAGCGATATGAATCAGGCGAAATTGACTGGCTGTACTATTAGGTACACCTCTGCTTAACCGTTCAGGGATTACAGGCGTGATGTTATGGATGTAATGAACGTTTAATTTAGGAGTTGTATTTCGCCTTAGTTACGATGCACCATGACCGTGGTAGATGGTTGTTTTTTCCTTCTCATGTACGTTAGCTAACAACGAACACAATATTCTTATTCTAAATCAATATGCACATACAAATGCATAAGAAAATATATGCCGACGTAGTTTACAAGTACTAACTCGGATAAGTGAGGAGTTCTTTCCACTTAACAAAGTCGAGTAAATAATTCATTTGGAGGAATGTATGGACATATGGAGCTAAAAGTAACACCTTGCGCTTGTATAGCGACGAATTCGGAGGTGCTAAAGCTTCAGATAACAGCCGCTTTCAGTGCAATGTTTAGCCAAGCGATTAGTGCCAGCGTAAATTAATAAATAAATAAATATCGCTGGACATTAACACACAACGCCATCTAGTGCGTAGGTGGCCATTTGCTATATTTTTCCTCAACCAATGAAAAAAACCTAACTATCCATAAAATAACAGCTTTTATTCTGAATGCGTATGAAAATATATACGGCACTGTTTTTGTGGGAACAAAAACACATTTTTTTTTCAATTATTTTTGCCTGTCTGTCTGTCTGTTTGTTCCAGCTAATCTCCGGAACGCCTGGACGCTACTTTTACTGGCAGATAGCTGGCGTTAAGTGACTGGCTACTTCTACTACTAGTTTTATTTTAGAAAAAGAATTAAGGTTCCGTCTCAAAAAAAATTAAAACGCTTGAATTGTTAACAAAATCCGATTCAAATATACCTTATATTTTTATAATAATTTTACTCGAACGAAGGTCGCGGTGCACAGCTAGTTTGCTATAATTTTCCTTAACGAATGAAAGAACTTAAAACTTGAAACTGAATGCAACGTCTTGTTGACGTTCATTCGACACTGATGCTATTTACTTCACTAAAGAAACGCCTGTGTTAACAAATATAAATTTTATTTTCATAACAAAACTTTTTGCGTGAGTTGAGAACGCAGCAAAAAAATGAAATTGCAGCTCAGTGAAAAACTAACCGTAAAATATAACGTTGTACAGTGCAACTAACTTATAATTCAATATTGGCAATCGATTAGTGCCGAGCCAAGTCTCTATCGGTGTCAGTTTTCCTCTAGATCGATTCGCTACGACAAACCAAAAAGTGTCTGGTTTCTCAAACACGGTGAAAAACTTTTAAGGAAAAAACCAGTCTGTTTTGCAACTTATGCAGAAAAACTTGATAGTTTTTTGACATTGAGATTCAATAAGCAGTTGGTAGCTAGTTAATGTAGTCTTCTATTAAATACACCGATGTATCAATCAAGCGTTTTGTTTTTATGCCGTCTGAGGACATTAAAGGTCAACGAGTACATTGCATTGAACAGTGATTGTAAAAACCCATCCCATTGTAAAGAAGGTGCATGTATGTGTGTCAACCTATCGTTAAAGGGGCTTGGTACATGTAGGTACGTCTAATTTGTGTAGATAACGTGTATGTTTATTTTAGGCATATCTACATCGGGACGTGTCATTGTCCGGATGGGGCCAGGCAGTCTGTGAGCTCAAGGCTAAGAGACTTCAATGGTTGACAAACGAAACGATAGGTACTTATATTTGTGTAACTAGGAAGGTACGTATGTTGATCAATATTATATCATAAAGTAACATCACGCCTGTAATCCCTGGAAGGTTAAGCAGTACCCACATTTTGCCAGTTATCTTCAAGTTCCATGTAGTAGGGGGCGAGAATATTTCCATCAGCCGGCAACAAAACCTGACTCCGAGGCTGCTGCTGAGAAATTCCTGATGGAAAACGCCAATAACACTTTGCCCGACGTGGAAATAGAACCCAGGACAGCTCGCTCAGCAGTCGTGCCTGCGGCCACTAGACCAACACCGCAGGGAGTCGAGCAATATGTCCACTATAGGCGAGACGACAAAAAAAAACTAATTAGTCCGTCAGTTAGATTATCAGAAAATAGTTGACCCGTGTTTTTTCTTTTGTTACGTATATCAAAATTGACGAAGTTATGACGCTTTTAAAATTCTCAATACGTCACGCCTAGGTATAATTTTTAGCTAGTTCTGACGTCACGTGCCCCCACTCCCGAGTTTTGATGCGTTTTATGTTTGTCAATATTCATTAATTTACAAAAACAAAAAATACGTGTCCATTAATTTCCAATACTCTAACTGACGGACTAAATAGATTTGAATTTTTTTGATACTGTCGTCATTAGGGCATTCAAACTCGGATAGTTATCAACTCCGGAGCTAGTTACGATGTTGAGCAATCAAATCCGGAACTCCGGAGTTAGCTCCGGAGTTGACAGCTTTTTTAGAAATTAATAAAAAGGCCCGTTATTATTAATAGAAGTTTTATTTGTTAAGGAATCAGTGTTTTTGTTTAAAAATTTACTGTCTGATAGACAGACATTATAATAGACAACTAATACGCATTATAAAATATTAAAACAGTCAATAATCATAAAAAATAAACATATGTTTGGCAAGTTACAATAAAATAATAATCATGAATTTATAGGTACCTAAAAAATCTACTTTTTTTGAGATCGAAGTTCTTGGTAATATTGTTATGAGAAACGATAAGGCTTTTATAGATGAGTCAGAAAGAGAACTTCTAAGCTTCGTGCAGAAAAAGCCTGCTGCCGAGGATGCTCGTTCTGACTCCACGCTCGTCGGCAAGACACACAGCAGATTTTTTTACGTTTCTAAAAGGTATTTTCCTCTGCATCCGCCATTGTCATAAATTGCTTTTTCTACTCTTATGAATCCATCCAGATCCAAATTAGCAGATGGGGTGCTTTGTTTTTTATTTTTTTATTTGCTTCCTGCTCCAGTTGCTCTGCAACACTTAAGTACAACTCTGGTTCATACGTTTCCATTGGTGATTCTGTTGATGATGTAGATGGCAAGTTTACCTGGTATTTTAGTCTTTTCAAAACGTCAACAATTGTCTCAGATATCTGTTCATTATTTGGTTTTCATGTTTGTTTTACATGGTTTTTGAAAACCGGTTTCAACTCCGGTGTTCTATTTCAACTCCGGATTTGAAAAATGCTTAAAATCGCTCCGAAACTCCGGAGTCACGAAACTCCGGAACTCTGGACTGAAAGTTTATTTGTGTCTCGATACACCCACGGAGTTTCGTCTACGAATAAGTAATCATAATGTGTTATTTATATCGCATACGTTACCTATGTGTTACGTTTCGTTTCTTACGCAAATAAAATAGCAAGGTCAGAAAACTCGACCTAAATGCAATCTGAATATGAAATAGGGTATATACTATATCTCAGCATCTTTTTGATTTGTTTGTTATTTGCTATTGAAATTATAATACTTAATAGAAAACAATTGAAAATTACATAACCATTAATGAATTATGAATACGCACGTAACTAATGTATTTCAATGAAAACCACTCAGGTAAATATGTATCAAACGTTAATTAATTACTTGACTTCTTTGTTTCTCATAATTCCAGTTGTCAGACACTATCTAAAACCATGATATAGCAGGAAATCCCACCTAATGGCCACCCTAAGCTCGAGGTATGCGCGCGAGTGTTATGCAACCCAACATGATATACACCGCACCTGCGCATGAGTCGCCAAGCGGTCTTCTGACGGCAATTAATCTCGTCAACGTCAAGAATTTTCCAACACATATGTGACATAATAATAAAATGCTGATTTAAACTGTTGCTACACAACTGAGCTTGTGAAACAAGTAGGTGCAATCTAAAAAAAGGAGCTTTTCGTTTCAAAGATGTTAACAAAACTTCAAAGTTTTGTATGTCAAATTATTATTAGTAATTAAAACGACTTTTATTTACTTAATAGCATTTTTTTTCTCCAAAAACTACCTTCTCCTCTGAATTACTACTTACATCTGCCTAACCATTCGGGGATTACAGGCGGGATGTTATATCTAGAAAGCGTAACTGTTATAATTGAAAAGATCCTTACTAAACACCTTGATGAATGTCGAGTATGTCGAGTGAAGTGGTGTATTGGCATTTAAAGTCCTATTAACATTGTTTCTGCAAAACCGTTATTAGACTAACCCGGTAATTAAAATCATTAATTAATAGTAAATACTTTGCAAATTACATTTAGCGATTATAGAATGAATAAGCATTTATTTGTAATTGACTGTTTAATGAGTCTGTGAGTGTAAATCTTTTCAGTGTATCCATAAATACTTTAAATAAACAGTATAAGCAGTCCGCCCTCGATTTTGACCGCGCGGGCTTCGTAATTTTCTCAATGAACTTATGAACGTCAACACCTATTTAAGTTTCGGTTAATAAATTAATCTTTAAATTCTTCATATTGTCTTTAAATAGTATTTTAGCAAAGTTTCAAAAAACTAAACAACTAAGTTCATTCATACAAACTGTATTCCCGGTTTTCACTTCGATTGGGTTTGATTTTAGAGAAATCGTTTTCACGTTTCCCTTACTTGATTTTAAGACTATTTGCTATTTATGCCAATTTTCGGGTTAATTAAAGCCAGCAGTAAAATCCTCACCTTAAAACTTGATTACCCCATTTTAGCTACTGGCCGAAATTAACGTTTCTATCTTCAGCGGTTTGGGCTGTGCAAGCATAACCTACTTCTACATACAATTCTCCCTTATGGGTAGAATTACAAAAACTGAAAAACTTATAATCAGAAACATAAATGTTAAATTTAAGTCATGTCTCTAGCTTTGAAAATAACTGTCTAAATAACTAACTAACTTTCCGGATTTCGTGAATGGAATGAGCGAGAAGTATTTCGCTAATATTATGATGTACAATATTTATATAGAAGACGTTATTTATTAAACACAGACTAATAATATTTACTTTATTTATTTATTTTTATATAGAAGATTTAATGAAGAAAAAAATTACTTCAGCAGTGATAAATTAACGAGATTGCAGGATTAATCTATTAGTTGTGTTTTTAATGATAATTAAGCGTAACATTATTAAACGAAATCACAACACAATCGCTAAAAGATTTCCTTTTCAGCGATTGCGAAAACAAGGTACTCGTAGATAGAGATTTTTCTGCGACAATTTATAGCACAAAACATTGTATCTGATCTAATCTATTTATTGCCAATTATTATATTCGTAATCTCAGATTAGCTTTAGATTATACAGACTTTATTCTGACCCTGAGCTTTGTGAGTCCCCTCAGTCACGATAACACGTTAGGAGATACTTGTCGACTTAATTCTCATAATATAAATCTCTACGTACTTTACTTACGCCGCATTATCGTTGACAATTATAAAGTAAATAATAGGGAATTTAAATACATAGACATTGCAACATTACTGCTACCGTCCTCGTTCAATTTATGCATAAAACTTAAATCTTTATCGCAGTCACGATAAAGGCCAAAATAGCGTATGATTATTTTACAGATGGTTATAATTCACCATAATGATTGCAGATACGGGGCTTTTGCAATCACATTCAGCATTATCGAGTATCGTTAATAATCGTTATGTAATGATTTACTAGTGCTTGCGTGTGCGCACTAGGTCGGTGACCACCAGATGCGGTTTCCATTCAATTGAGTGATCGCGTCGACCAGCCACAAAGGAACAGCTTAGGGAGGCGAACTGGTGACTTATCATCACGCTGCGGTACCCACACACAGAGCCCATTGATTTTGAATGGCCGTAATTTAAATAATAATAGCAGATTTTATTCTTAAGCGTTAAGCTGTTGGCCCCCGCTGTCATTTGTTGATCTTTGACAGTCGTTATACAGGTCTTACTAAGGGGTATCGTATCACCCATATACAGGGTGTAAACGGACGTTTAACGAAACCGTCAACTAAGCATTGTGTACGGTACATCGAACTTAGTAACTCCACGCAATAATTATTGCGGAAAAACGACTTTTTTTTGAGGTGAATTATGCGGTGTGTGATATTTTGCGGTAAAACTCAATGTAACGCACTCAAAACATTGTGCTGGTGGACGCATTTAACAGTAAACGGGTTATGGAGGTATTTAAAGTAAAGTTATGGCTTTAAAAACTAGTACTTGAAAACAAACTTGTTAAAAAGTTAGAACTTTGACCTCCAATATCTCCGTAACTAGTAGGTTTCCAGGTATGGTCTAGAACAAAAAAAAATATCACATTGACGAACAACTATTTACACAATTTAAATCGTACTAACTGGGTTGTGGAGGTCAGATAAGCAGTCGCTGAGGGAGAGAACCTCACGTCCCGGCCGCCGCGGGAGACGCCCCGGGCGTCAGGGGCCACCGTGGGCGCGGGCCTGTGGACGGTGAGCTATGGGCTAGCTCGCCGTCCGTCCGTCTCATGACGACAGGCCGTGTCGACGGCGCGTTCGTGTTCCACCTGCGCCTCAAAGAGAGTCAGCAAAAGGAAGGGGTCCGCAAGTGCCAATACCTGCCGGGGCTGCGGGACTGTTCGAAAGAGATACCGTGGCCCCGGAATACAAAGGGCGATGAAGGAACATGGATGGGGTTTAGTCAGTAAAAGTCTGACACTCCCTCCTGCTCCGCCCAGAGCGGGAGGAGTCATTTGATGATTTCCCATTCGAAAAAAAAGAAAAAGATAAGCAGTCGCTCTATGCAAAATACTGCAGGTATTCAGCTGCATGCTTTGGTTAGACTGGAAGCTGACCGAAACACAGTTGGGAAATAGATTTAATGATAATGATGAGCAAGAAAACTTTAACTCAATAGAGATTAGCTATGATCGACAAGCGGATACTTTCATCCTAGGTGGTTCTTTCTACTATTTCAGTTAAAACAACAATATGTTTGTGTTAACACTAAATCCAAATACAGTACTTAGCTGTTGCGTTAACTCTTATGTAATTACCAACACGGCTTGTATCTTTCAAGAGTTGTTCAGTTACAAGAATTCGTTTTTGCGTTTGATGTTTCTTAGAAAATTCCATTTAAACTTCGTTCGCACTCCGTATTTGTTATTCTACTTTAGACATGGAGCATTGTGTAAATAATGTTGAGATACGTTGGTATTATAGGTACAGCATGTTCCGGAAAGGTGTTGTCATATATAAAATAAGGATGTGTTATATACCTACCATAAAACTGAACAAAGTTTTACATGGGTATGCCATCGTAATGAGATTCAGCTGTCCAATACCAAACAAAACCAACTCGATCCAAATGAATGAGACGGCACATTTTTACGATGTTGGTCTACTGGAGAAAGTTGTTCAGTTTCATGGTCTGCTGTACTTGCAGTCACCCTTAAAATATGACCACACCGCCGCGCCTTATACATGCTATACATACATACATATGTATGTATAGCATATATAGTATGTATAAGGTTTACAGTACGGTCGAACAAGCTATTTGGTTTACATTTTACAATGTGATTTGTGGGTAAAACTGATGTAAACCAAATAGCTTACTCGACCGTACTGTAAACCTGGCAAAAGGTAAAAACAACACGCGCGTTCGCAGAAAATACATTAACCATAGTTAAAAGCGCAAAAACATGTTATGATTTAGTTTCGTGAATGTGGAATGTTTTACGTATGTAAAGTACGAGTATATAGAGCTTAAACCCAGTTATTATGGATCTTTATGGCTTCACGCCTATTAATTTTGCTAATGGATAATTTTATGAAAATATAAAGATCATTGAGAACCCAAAAATTTGCAATATCAATGCCCATCTTTCAGGTTAAAAAATGCTATGATTTCGTTTTTAGATATTTTTCTTTAGATATTCTTTCATAGGATTATCAAATAAAAATTGTTTGATAGCTGAAGAATCATTGCACATTATTTTTATTAGAATTATTATTTACAATTAAATCTAAAACAGGTACTTAATCATCGGGACTTTACAACTTAAGTTATCTAAAACTGAAATTATTTTCTCCATAAAATTAATATTAGAGCCATTGTTGTAGGACGAAAATAATTTTCAAACTCCTTTGCGATAACCAAGAGATAAGTTCACAGAGTTTGCTTTATTAACACAATGGAGACGATGAATTAATTCAAATTCTTAAGATTAGCCAGCTTACAAAATTTGAAACAAGCTATGAAGCATAAAAACAGTTCAGAAAATCTTCTATGAAAGCTTCGTAAGCTTCGTTCCTTTTTACTGCTGATTGTGTGGCGAAAACACCTGAGCAACAACGTCGGATGAACAATACCACGATTGCTGCCGGATAGGCGCTCGGCTTGTAAACATATACCTACAGCTAGAGCAGATGGGGAGCGGGGAGCTCGCAAACAGACCAACTGGAGCTTTCTTACGATAAAAATACACTCAAAGAACTCTAATACAGTTTTAATAGTGATAGAAATGAGGATAACAAGACTGATCATCTAACTTATTCGAAAGACGATTCAGAACTCGAGTTGAGATGTAAAACCGACATTAAACTTAATTACTTCAGATTAAAGTCGGTGGAAGTCTGACCAGACTGAGAAGTAATTCCATTTCTACAAGCTTTGAATTTTAATCGTTTGCTGGCCACCCCAGACCTCGTGCCACACATGCCCCCGCGGATCGTTTCTTATATTCAATTTAAACGTGGCGAATAAATAAATTATTAAATTCATTGAAAGGAACTGGAGAACTCCATTAAGAAATACGATACAGATTTGTGATACTTTCGTTTGGATTTTGAATTATACAGGGTGTAAACTACCTCATCAAGAAGCCGTAAACCTAGCATTCTGTACATCAAACTAAGTAACTTTACTCAATAATGATTTCTGGGAAACGACTTGTTTTTGGGGTGAAATTCATGTTTTGTGGTAGAACTCAATGTAACGCACTCAAAACATTGTGCTGATGGATGGATTGAATGAATAGTACGGGGGTCGTGGAGGTGTTTAAAGTAAAAATCTTACATTAAAAACTGGTATTAAAAAAAAAAGGAAATTGTCAAAAAGTTGGAACTTTGACCCCCAATATCTCCGCAAATAGAAGGTTCCCAGGTATGGTGTAGAACAAAAAAAATACTGGGAGAAGAAGTGCCGTTCAGCTTCGTTAAGAGGTTTTTTACACCCTTTATATCTCATTCTGAAACAATAACTGACGTTAATGAAATCGAAGATTACTGATGTCATCATTTCTAAGAAAATGAAAGCCGTTACCGACCTGATTGAAAATCTAATATCATACCGAGTCAGGCTAAAAACGAAACGGTTGATGTAGAGATGTTTCTCGATCAATAATTTACACCGAAATAAGATGGCGTTGGAAAAGAATAATATAAGAACTTCCCATTGTAATTTCGAATTATATCAAGTTTCTGTTGCACTATCAACTATCAGAGATTAAAGTCAAGATGCATCGGCTTCATTAGAGCTTCCTCTTAGAGGCAGGTGCACATGACGGCGTGTTAGCGACGCGCCCCACCATTGGTCGGCCCATGTCGATGCGCAGGCGCTGATTTACGAGAGCCGGCTTCACGCAGCTGCCTCACTACAGTTGCGACTAAGCTACAGTTATTGGAAGCCGATACGCACCGCACCAAAAAGGAAGTTGAGTTACAAGATCTCTCAGCAATATGGAACACCTTGTCATATTAGTGCCTTTCTTTTATGGGTCGGGCGAGTTTTTACGTACCTGTTCAAGATATTGTAGAAACTTCTGCAACTAGTTTACTTCGAAATCAGAAATAGACGCAAGGAAAGCTAACGGTTTCATTTCATCACAGGTTTTGTTGACCATTGGTGGATTTGGTGGTCCAGTGGAATCGGGCTCAACTTAAGTTAGGCTGATTATGCAGGTTATGAATCCTCGTACAATTTTTAGTCTGGCAATGATATGGCACATACCTTCCGCATAGCGCCGCAGAGGTAGAGGAAGGCTGGCGTGACCAGAGACATGACAGCGTCGACGCGGGCGCGCCGGGACACCGGCAGAGCCAGGCACGGCGATGCTTCCGTCACGCGATGTCAGCGCAATAAATTGAACTGAAAAAATACGGAAACAATATGAGAATTATCGTAACGAAACTTCGGAAGTATTAGTTCCTTCTTTCATTGTAATAAATTGTAATGGTGTTTATTTCTGTAAGTGAATCTATAAGATTCCTTTGATTTGAGAATTCTGCCGCGCCCGGCACTTTTCTTTCTGCCTGATCGCTGAGAAGAAATAAGGAAACAAAGTCAAAGGTCATGGTCTCTTTTGAAGTCCAAACATTAAATTACTTATTTCCTATTAAACAAGCGGAGTAACAATTTGATCTATGTATGTCCAATGATTAGACGCCCACGTTCATGTTTATAAGGAAAGTAATGTTGGTTAATTAGTTATGAAGACAAAAGACTATCGCATCAGCCACTCTCTGCTAAACAGTGCGCGACTATTAGTCAGCGTCATCTGCAGCGCGGTTCTTTTGTCGCAGCGTCATTCATAACCGGTGTCCGGACCGGGTTCTCTGCGCCGGACATCAGTCCACATGACCGGACCGGCTGTCTCTAACGACTGATGATCTCCATCAGTCAGAGCTCGCATCTGTATGATTAACGTTAATTACACCTCGACTTTCCCGCGGAAAGTGCCTAAGACGGCCATCGTTATAATATGTGTTTTCGTAATTCTTCTCCTAAACGGTCTTATGGTGTACCTTGATGGTTCTTAGTCGTCATAGTTGGATCCGATAGGTACTGTTGACCACTTCCAGATAATATTATACAGGACAACGTCTTTCGGGTCAACTAAACTCTTTTGCAAAAAAAAACGGGCACTTAAAATTTTTTTCTCTACTTCAATGAAGAAGAACTTGTTATTTGAAGCATCCTGGCATGATTCTTTACGTTCCAAACTTAAATTTTGAAATTATCAAAAGAAAATGAATGGTTATTGTGGATTATTGTTGAAACGATTTTTTACTGATTACTAAAATTTTAAAACTTTTTGGATATTTTCTGCAAATTAAACAATTTAATCTTTCTTTTTACATTAAATACCACTTTTTGATATGAGTGATAAAGCTATTTGGGCCGGTAAAATTATAGCCCTACTTGAAGAAGGTTGTTCACAAACGTACGTGTCTCAGCGGCTAAATGTGAGTCGTTCTACTGTCCAGAGGGCAACGAAGGCAGAAGGAAACGGTATCAAGAGACCGGTTCGGTCAAAAGAAGACCCGGTTCGGGGCGAAAACGATGCACAGAACCAAGAGATGACCGATTTTTGGTGAGTCAGGCGTTGCGGAATCGTAAGGCTTCAAGTGTGGACCTGAAGAAGAGCCTTGAAGAAGTAAGAGGAGTAGAAGTTAGGTTGTGGACGGTCAGGAGGAGGCTTTTGGCTGCCAATATCAGGAGTTACCGCCCGGCTCAGGGCCCTAAATTACTCCGTGAGCACCGTGTTGCTCGATTTCAGTTTGCTCGAAACTGTACCTCATGGACTCTGGAGGACTGGAATAAAGTATTGTTTTCTGATGAAGCTATATTTTCTTTGTGTGGAAAGGACCGACGCCGGCGAGTGCTGCGAAGACCACGGGAACGCTATGCGACGTGGAAGCGTACATGCAAGAAGTTGAGATCCGTCGTTTAGATTGGCCTGGTCGAAGTCCTGACCTCAATCCAATTGAGCATGTCTAAGATGTTCTAATGAGACGGGTAAGATCAGTGCAACCTGCTCCACAAAACATCAGGGAGCTAAAAAGAGTCATTGCAGAAGAGTGGGAACGTATTTCTGAAAACGTTATTAAAAACATCGTGACAAGCATGCCCAGAAGGATTTAAGCTGAAGTTTTGGCAAGAGGAGGTAATACTCTTTATTAGGTTTTTAAATTTGTAATTTTATTTAATTAAAAAAAGTAAAAAAATCTTATTGTCTTTATTGCCGACCACTTTATTGTTTGGCCGTGTACGGTCGAACAAGCTATTTGGTTTACAGTTTAACCCACAAATTACATTGTAAAGTGTAAACCAAATAGCTTGTTCGACCGTACATCGGTTTTAAAGAATTCATCAAAAATTTAAAAAAAAATGCCAGAATTCACTTCACGCTTATTTATTTACACAATTACAAGTATACACACTGGCAAACAATTCAATTTCATTTAATTAACTCAAATCGACCTTATAACCTAAATTTCCTTAGGTGCCTGTTTGTTTTGCAAAAGAGTTTAGTTAGACCAAAGAGATCGTTACTCGTGCTTTTTATTTTAACCTCGAAACATTTACTTGAATAACATTTCTATATTACAAAAATAGATGACATAAAGGGTATTGTACTGGTATTGGTAACAAATAGAGTCTGATAATCAGAGGATTGCGTTACAAATGATAAACCAACACAACACTGCCAACAAGGTGTAAATCAGAAAAGATTGCAAACCGCCAAGATTACTTACTGCATTCCGTAAATATTGTGTATACATCTACAAATAGGAGTCCCTATTTGTTCAGTAATTGATCCGTCAGAGCTCAACATCAAGCATCAAGTTGTTCTCGTTTCACAACACTGGCTAGCATGATCATATATTTATCCGCCATATTTGAACAAATCAAGACACTTGCCAGCTTAATCAATGTTATTGTACGCAACTTTAACTTTTGTATAACCTACTACATTAAAGTATGAAGTTGACATTATCACGGTATCGTACGACAAGTCAACAACACCCATTTACAAGTATATAATTTATTAATGCAGACTGTAGAGCACCTTGCATAATATTTTACTTTTATTAGTATTAGAAGATTGTCTTCAACTTTATCTCTGTTTTCCTTAGGTAATGTTGGTTAAGGGAATGGGTTCCCTTAGGTGTTGACTAAAAGAAAACTTATCAATGTATCCGCTCGTCCATACCGAACAATTGCATTAACAAAATTATTTGAAATATCAGTCCGGTCGTCCTGCCACGGTTCACCAGTCCGTTACAATTCATGGCTAACTTTTTTTATCGGTTTCAATAACCGTTAAATTTGATTACGACGACGTGTATCGACAATTCGAGATGAAAACGACAGTTGCCTAACAAGGTATTGCATTTCTGTTCTGTATGAGTACCTCTCGGTACAATACCGTTTACTGTAGTAACTGCTAACAATAGTTGCATAAGTATTGTCAGTTAGTTCGTTTTAATTATATTATATTTTAGTAGTCATTTTCATTTTATCGTTCATTGTGTCTGCGGGTAGCACGCGCCGCATAGAATAATATAATAATTAACTGTAACTAATTATCTACCTCGAACGACGAATCGCTTCATCAGATCTTCACATTGTGTTATATTTCACACCACGATCCATTGGAGTAGATTATTTTGTGTTTGTAGTACCTACAAGATTATTAAGTGTTAAAACAAAAATTTTTGATTTCATTAATTAAACACACGTGGTTGCCAGTTATATCGTTTCTAGAAAGGCTAATAGTACTAAAAACAATCAACGAAAATTAGCGAACGGTATTGAACAGGTTTCTGAATTGTTAAAATTGATTGAGTGTGATGATGACGTTGAGTGGCTAAAAAAACCTTTTTAATAACTTGCCAGAATAATCACGATTGTATTGTGATTTATGCAGATGAACTAGCCTTTAATTACGGCTCTGTCCGGGTCAACGAATTTTCCCTCCATTTACAACAAGTTTGTTGGACAAATTGTGTTTTTGAAACTTTCAAGCTTCATGAAACCCCCATTGATGACATTTGACGTTGTGATTATCCACCACGAGTTTATAATTTTTGGGATATCCATGAAAAGCAAAATATTTGGCGTGTTCAAAGACCACAATTTAAAAATAAATCATAAATACATTGTGCTAGCAAATGACAGTACAAGTTTATGACAGTGACGTATAGTTGTTTTAAGCCATAGTTTGAGGCGTACGGTGAAGAAGAGGCATAGCTGGCCAGCATCGCATGGCACTCGTTAGGTAATAGATTACTCAATACTGGGAGGAACAAGTCATCACTGACCTCTCGACATCTCACCATTACGGGGCGCCCACGATTAGCGAATCATCATAAACAAAACACGGTATATCACCGTTACGTAATGACTTACGGAAACTGACCCCCATTTGTAAATAAACTTAAATATTGCGTAACGTCAATTATGTAATTTTGACTATTTTCAGAATTTCTTAAAAGCGTGCTCTTCAATTTTCAACGGTTTCGCCATGATTGTCACATCAGTTTGTCAATGTCGGCCGACAGGCGGCTCGGACGGCCATGCGCTGTGACCAAACCAAGCGCAATAATGACTTTATGTTATGTTACATCTTGTATGGAAACATATAGGTTCCTTATTGTTTATCCGAAACCGACAAGCGACGGGCAGCAGAGATAGAGGATAGAGTGCATAAATCAAGTCCAGTCGTTTTCGTAATGCAGCAGTCACGAAATGCCCACACGCTAATCGGTTCTTGTTAACTACTAGGACTAAAGTAAACTAACTAACGAGTACACAGGCCCATAATAACAATTTTAATTTTCTCATTTGTTACAGACAAGCAGTGCGATATCGGCCAACAAATGCCACAACACCAATACTCTATTCACGAGTAATGGGTAAGTAAAGTAGAAGCAGTTAGAAACACTAATTCTACTGGCCTAAATGACTTATTTATATTAATTCGACTTAAGTGCCAATTAACCTGTTACTATGATTTGTTTGGTCAGGACAAATAGACTTATTAAGTCCTTCTTTGTGGTTTGACCTCCTTTCTCCAGGGTTTCAGAGAAAATTGCTCCGTCATGATTGAGTAACAAAGAAAAATAATATTTCTTTTCTAAATGTCGAGGGAATTCCCTAACCTTGTGCTATCAAGAGTACAACGTTTGTGGGTTTATAGTGTGTCCTTGTAGTTTTATCTTGGCTATACACACATCCGTAGCGATATGGCTTCATAAAAATGGCATATATTATGTAAAATACCGATTTAAAGTAGCTATGCAAGCAGTCGTTGGATTTGATTTGGCTAATCGTAGCAACAGAACACAAAATCACAGTACTAAAGTAATGTTACATAAATGAGGTAATGTCGATAAGAATCGCCGATAAACGAGCAAGTAATCAAGTATGCGTGGGCGAAGTCGTACCTGTTCATTCATATGTCTGCGGGAGGTAGGCCGAGGGCCGACCGCCGAGGGTCTGAGCCTCGCCCACGTGCCGCTAATCCATCGCGAGCCCAAAAAATAACACCTTCAAGGTCTATTCTATTCGTCCACTTACGCGTGATAACTAAGTAGATTAGGATGTCTATTCTATTACTTACACAGCTCTAAGGCATCTGTCGATACTCACATAGTCACATCAAAATATTTCAAGGTTTAAAAATGGACCAGTTAAGATGAATTCCAGGTATTATTACAACAGCTTCAATACGGCATGGATAAATAAATCTTCATCTTGGACTGAATAACAACATTTTTGTGAATCAAAGGCCTATCACATACACACTTCAGTTTATTGCTAAACAGATTAAAAGTCGTTTGCTACAATTATATCTGAGAAAAGTGGTTCCACTCGACGCGATGACGTAACATTAATAAGTTCATTGCCAAGTGACAAGTGTAAACAGCACAAAGGACTTATAACTGCATGCGTTGAAAGGTTAAAGGTTAAACCGCATTATGTTAGGCCTCAACAATAAGGTATATGCATGTCACTCTAAACAAAGCGTATTAACATCAGAAATAGCAAAGTGAAATTATTTTTTTAAATCTATAAAAAATACTAAGTTATAAGCATTTGAAACTGCTGATTAGACAGAGAGATCCGATACAGCGAATGACGTCAGGACTCGCTGCATCGACGTACAAAATCCATAATAAATTCCGTTTATCTAGAAAGAGATAGAAACAAAAGTTTAAATGGTTATAAATTTTGAGTTGTTTGGCCGATTTATGTCTTGTTTTCGCTTTTTGTCATTATTTTAATAGTACTTTAACATTCCGTATCAAAATAAAAAACGAAAATGTATGCATATTTACCTATTCTGGCAAACAGAAGAGTCAGAGGTATACCTATTAGTACACGACCCACCTTTCGTCAGTTATCTTTGAAGTCCCATGTAATAAGGGGCGAGCCAATTGCCAACCGGGCACAAATCCAGACTCCGTGGCTGCTACTGAGAGATTCCTGATAGATAAACCCAATAATAACACTTGGCCCGACCCGGGAATCGAACCCAGGACCTCATGCTCAGCAGTGGCACTTGCGACCACTCGACCAACGAGGCAGCCAAATAGAAATCGATTTCAAATTGCTAAATTAAGCAATTCAATTAAGTATTTCAAATCTATACCAGGAAATGTAAGAATTGGGTAGGTATGACCATTTTTGCGATAGATTTAGCAACAATAACGGAATAAATAATGAACAAACGAACATTTTACGAAATTAATAGAGCAGTCATGGAGTCAGCTCGCGGCTCGATCACTATTATACTTGATTGACGCATACGTTCAATTGCAGCAAATGTATAATTACAGAGGTTTCCACGTGCGCTCGAAATGAGGCGGAATGTAAGCTCAACTCGGCTCAAGGCGAGCCGCCTGACATCATTACCTAGGAAAATACTAAAGTTAAACGTAAGGAAAATTATGGTATCGCATATTCTGGCAGACAAACTGGCGACACTACTTAAGCATAGTTCACATCTTATAGATAATGTATAAATGTGAATTTAGATTAACCAGGGATTAATGCGTAAAATTTACGAAATCTGAATAATTTATATTATTCTAGATCAAATTGCGAAATTGTGTCGTGCCACGTAGGTACGTAACTTTGATGTCGAGCAAGAAATCAAAAGTAGAGGTCACATCAAAATGTCGGAATTAGCATACGCATTGTTAGGAGGTAACTACTTACCTTTCTACCACTTCGATGGAACTTATTACAGCGAACGGAATACATGATGGCTAACAGGTAACTATTTGTTTCATAAGAATGCATTTCAATACTAAGAAATCGTTCAATTCTCTACGTAGGCACCAATTGTATTCGGATTACATATAATATAGGAAATGCTAGTGTGCAACCATGGTTCTTATATGAATTTTAAACAATCATTCTTCAATTGAAAAGTATCAATACTTACCTACGAGTTGCAGCATTGATTTGTTTCTAGGTACACAGGGTAACACTTCAAACTATACATTTCCAGTAAAACATGGCCCCGTTTTGTATAGATTTCCCGTACAATGGCAGATCCACATAAACTGGATTTGTATAGCTTGATTGGTGGTCGTGTGTACAACGTACACAATCCTACATCCCAATTATTATATCGTAAGTAGGTATTCTACGAATGTGAACGTGTTTTAGACAGGGCGTTTGTAGTTACTAGTTAGTACGTAATTACTGAAGAAACTCGTTCGTTTACCTCAAGTTCCACGGTAGGTTAGTTTAACCCTGTAGTTTGCCCATACGTTGGCATTTTAACGCCCTTCAATTAAATAGAATTTATGATTCGGTTATAGGTTTTCGATCGTTCGCGGTATTTGTTTGCCGTTAGAAAACTATGTCTGTAGTTAGTCAAGTTCATCCCTAACTTGATAACTTATTTTATTATTAGGAAATATATGAACGCGTATATCAATACCAACTGCTATAATTGTATTAAATTCTTCATGTTACATAAAGTATTCCTTCATCAACTTTCTACAGACATCAGTGTTTTCTCGATTACAACTTCATAGATATACTACAACTACTACAACAGCCCATAACGTCCACTGCTGGCCATAAGCCTCTCCCATGACGGGAGGAATTTGCCGTAATCTCCACGCTTGGCAGGCGGATTGGAGATCGCAGTGATGAAAGACTAACAGAAAACGCTGCTGCCCATTCTCTGGTCTACGGAGGCGCAAGTTGTTCTGCCTCAGACATTAGTCGCCTTATACGACATCCGTGAGTGTAATGGGTTGGTTCTATTCTACTCTGCCGGATACCACACGGCTAACATAGATAGATATCATAGATAAAATTACGGTTATCAGAAAGGTAGGTTTCTAGCCTATACCTAGTAAGTATATACCCTAGGCAGGCATATCTTCTATGCCTAGTAGATACGAAACAACTTTGTCAACAACATTCAATAGCTAAGAAGATTAATGTGAAGAAGGTAAATAACGCAAAGCCCTATAAGTCGGGGATTACCATGCTATATCTACGTAATACTTTTCTTAAGATCATGTACTTTGTGGGAGCAGGCTGCTGCGGGCTCATGATTGATGACCTAAGGACGAGTGCTGTTCTGTACCACTATAGATTATCCCGCAAATAACGTCCCGCGCAGAGAATGACGGAGAAAATACTGATGTTGTGAGATAATATCATTAATTTTACCTTCAAAAACAGGGTATTTAGAAATGATAATCAGGCTGGAGAATTAGTCTTACTTCTATACAGGGTGTAAACAACCCCACCACGAAGCCGTCAACCAAGCATTCTGTACATCAAACTAAGTAACTTTAAGCAAAAATTATTGCTGGGAAATGACTTTTTTTTGGAGTGAATAATCATGTTTTGTGGTAGAACTCAATGTAACGCACTCAAAACATTGTGCTGATGGATGGATTGAATAGTACGGGAGTCGTGGAGATGTTTAAAGAAAAAATCTTACATTAAAAACTGGTATTTAAAAAAAAAAAATGACAAAAAGTTGGAACTTTGACCCCCAATATCTCCGTAACTAGAAGGTTCCCAGGTATGGTGTAGAACAAAAAAATGATCGCAATGACGGGGAGAATAAGTGCCTTTCGGCTTCGTTAAGAGGATTTTTACACCCTTTATACTTACTAATAATATAAAGAGCACAACACACGATTGAAACAACACCCGATTCCAAAAATTATTTCACTGATGATAGGCTACAAAGAATGCTAGTATAATCCAAAGACAATATTTGTTATTTAACAGAGTATAACTCCTTTTGAAAAAGTTGACAAGCAAAAAGTGCTAGGCTAATTAATATTGTTCACAATCTGATAGTTTACAGTGTCAAGGCAGGCTGGTGGTGGTCACCAATTGCGATACACAATGACCGGTCAATCACTAGGCAATTAGCCCGAAGTCCTCTAAAATAGTTGAGGCAAAGTTGAGTGAGCCTGACCTAGCAACGGTTATGTTAACATCAAATAGAGAATTTAAAGATCATCATGTATATTAATATTCTAGACTCATTTCATTTTGAAAGTTTGTATGTTCCGTAGAAGTAACAACCATTATTCAATCACGCAAGAACGGCTGAACGGATTTGAATGAAATTTAGCATGCAGACAGTTTATTTATAACCTGGATTATTACATTGGGTTTTTTGTTTCAGTCCAGGCAGACGAATTCCTGGGCAGAAACCTAATTAGTAAATAAATCTAAGGCTCGAATATTTCAGAGAAGCAAGGTTTCATTTTACAAAAGCGTGTAAAATCGATTTTTAATCGTCACTTTTCCTCCGCTTTACAGCAGGTAATTAAATTTGTTTCCTGTAATCTGATTGTTCGTCCTTAATAATACACAGATAAGGCGCTTTCATTACGTTGAGGATTCATAATTTTCTTCGCAGTAACACTTAAGTAATCGAACTGAAGAATGTCGTAAAATTAAAGCTTTAGGGATTCTTAGCCTACTGGACCAAACCCTCATTTTTTTCATTATATCCGTCTGTCCATCTGCTCTTCCATTTGGATGAAAACTGAAAATCAACAAACAGATTACTTCGTTTCCAGTTTCAACACAACAAAATTATCTGGCATCCTCATTCATATTTTTATCAGTAACACAACATGTAATATCAATTACTCCTGTATCATGGTACAATGGGGTCTAATTATCGCAGAGTCGCAGCTGCTGGGCACCTGCAAACTTATCGCAGGGACACTGACCCCCGCTGACCTTTCATATGGTTCTGTTCGACTCTGCAAAACACCACACACCTGACTTGTTCCATTTGAAATGCGATAAGAAATGGCAGATGTTAGTGCTAATAAGTTCAGGTAAACTGTTGACCGTTACGTTAGGGAAATATGACTGGGGAAGCCAGCCTCGATCTCGGGAGATCTCAAGTCACCTTTCGAAATTCAATTATAAGGGAAGATATTATACATATTGTCATTCTTTAAATCTTGTTTTAGATTTCGACCGTGTTCGAGCTTATTAATAATAAAATAATGATAAGACAAAATTCAATACTTTTAGTAATCAAGCACCATTTTCAACCGACTTCCAAAAAGGAGGGGCTCAATTTTTTTTTTTGTGTTTTTTACCTCAGAACTTTCGACTGGGTGAACCGATTTTGATGATTCTTTTTTTATTTGAAAGCTGGTGCTTCCCGTGTGGTCCCATTTATTCCCAATTTTGTGAACATCTGATGCTGATCTTCGGAGATATATAATGGAACTCTTCAAAAATAGACGGCAAATCTGCCGTGATTGCTATTGCTATTGCAGCAATCACGGCAAATTTGCCGTCTTGGATGTTTATTGTTTATACAACATCATGACGTAACATCACGCCTGAATGCTCTGAAGGGGTGCGCATTACATGTGCACAATACACCAAGATTTCGACAGTTAGGTATGTTAAGTTGACGCGTTCGTGTTCCGCTCGCGCCTCAAAGAGAAGTCAGCAAAAGGAACCGTTCGAAAGAGATACTGCGGCTCTGGAACACAAAGGGCTAAGAAGGAACATGGATGGGTTTTAGTCAGTAAAAGTCTGACACTCCCTTCAGCTCCGCCCAGAGACGGGGGGGTGAATACCCATCCGAAAAAAAAAAAAGTTCCGTATATTGGGCCTATTAGCATGACATGTAATAATTTCAATGTGTCAATGTGTTTTACAAAGTAAAATAAATTCATGGCAAATATTTGTTTTGGAAACAACTAAAAATGCAAAAAATAAAACCGGTGACAAAAAAACTTAATTGTTATTGAATTCACATTATTTTTTAATTATTCAATCAGCTGACTAAAATTGACCAAAATTTTGTTTGTGTTTCTTATCTAATATGGGTCTATGACCTGAAATAAATGAATTTTATTTTTATTTTATTTATAAATCAATCAAACAAAGGTCACTGACTTCTGAAGCTAAAGTTATTTTTCACTTTTTTGTGTTTTTTGAAGTCGGTTTTATTTTATGCAATAAAGTTTTATAATCAAATAAATAGGTTACGAGTACCAAATGGCAAATCTAACTTAGCAGCCTGGGTGCGAGGCAATTAACAGTGATGCATTGCAGAAAATGGCAGGAAGTAAATAGTGTAATATAAACTACTGTACCTATCATTTGCCACTGTACCTACTGGCGAGACGTCAACTGGCGTTATGAATACTATACAGAGAATGTTAATGGCCGCGGTAACCGGGCCGTTACACGACCAGCATTACGTAATGCGGGATCATTAAGGGGTTTTTCTAAACACGCAATTAGTCGGCGCGATTAGGGGCGGGTTGGCACGGCCGCGGCGGCACGGGACCCGTGCACAGTTGCCGTCGCTGCCTGGATCTGAGGGCCTAGCTCTAGCACGAGTGCGCGGTGAGAACGTAACTCAAATACTTACGTCGATTTTTAAATCGAAAAACAACTATCTTAAAACCTTTTTCTTTTTTTCGCGTTCAGCATTATTAGTATCTTATCTTTAGCGTGTCGATGGCAACAATGCTTTAATATGTTTGGCCCGAAATTCAGCTTCGCGAACTCCGGTCGTTGATATATTTATTAAACCATCAAATGCGCACGTGTCAGGGCATACAGCTCAAGATGGAAGGTAATAAACTCACTTAAAGAAATGAATACCTAAATTTAAGTAAATATTAAATGTGTAAACGAGTATTTTCAATAAAAACTTTAAAATCGTTCGTATGTTACGATTTCGCCGCGCGCTCGTACTGTCTCCGGAGGGTGTCGTGACCGATCCACGGCAGCAGCCACCACAACTGTGCCGATGTCGTCGTAATTAACCGCAACCAGATCTCCTACTTTACTAGTTACTACTCTACGGATTTCTAGATCCTCGCCTCCACAAACGAAGGACCCAAATGAACAATTTAGCGGTTTCGTGAATGTACCGTAATGACGTGAAAGCTGACCGCAGACGTTACATTACACTGAAATAGAACATTGTTTATGATTTCATAACATAACATCACGCCTGTAATCCCCGTAGGGTTAGGCAGAGGTGTACCTAATACTACACCCACATTTCGCCTCGTTGGTCTAGTGGTCACAAGCGCGACTGCTGAGCATGAGGTCCTGGGTTCGATACCCTGGTCGGGCAAAGTGTTATTGGGTTTTTACATCTTAAACTGGCGAAATGTGGGTGTTTAGAATTTCAATATGATATAAATTCCGTTATATTTATGTTACAACAATATTCCAGATTCACTTGGTTGCCCAGGAACAAACGTTGAATAATTTCTGTATAGGTAAACAATTTCGCGCTTCTTTTGTTTGCACGTAATTAGTTTAATTAATTAAATAATTAATAGGTAGGAGTCGGTCGATACTGTTGGCATTCACGGATTCAAAAAATGAACTTCGACCGCTATATAAAATTGTATCTACTCTCATAAGTGAAACTACGTGCAAAACGTGGACTTGAAATTCATATTTCAACATGTATTTTAAAGATGTTTATTCTGTGAGAGTTGATTTAATAAACATCATCCACGAGTAAGTACTAAGAAAATACATAAAGCGTGAAATCATGTCAATAATACAATCGCTGGAATTCATCGCATTAAATTCAGTCACTATTTGCGTCAGTCGATAACAGACGCGCACATAAAAGCGCAATACAGATACCTACCAGTTTAAGTGATACAACAATAGATTGCATCAAACACATACGTTCTAGATCACGAATATCTTTGCAGTTATTTTCAAGGCCGTCAAAAATGCTCGCCGTCTGCCGCCCGCCCTCGGCCCGCGCCGCCCGCCCACCCACCACCGCCGCGCGGCGCCACTGATTTAGAACTCGCTAAAACAACGCCAACTATACTATTTAGTCGCCAATGTATTTTAATGTGAACTTTTACATCGTCTGTTTGGCATTTGGATTTAATACCAGAATACAAAGCGACTACCCTAGTTGGGTAGCTAAATGTGGATAGAAATGTTTTAAGAATTTCAGTTGGTATTTCTTATTCGTTTCATTTGAATTGTTTAAAGGATCCCACCAAGTTTGTTAGCGTGTAGCGTTCATAAATTAAACGAACTTTTTAGTACCAATCCAAACTTTAAGTTCAGTCAGTAAAGATCCACTGAAACGACATACAAGATAATCCCGTTATGATATGACCTAAAACCTCTTAAGTTTTAAAGGTGAAAGTCGATATTTCAATGACGTTTATCGTCACTTTGAGAAATTATACCGATGTGTAATTGTAATAGGTATGTTGTGTCTTAAATAAATATTCCGAGCGGCCTCGAAACCTCACACTATCGACTTGTCTGTGAGATGTGACTTTTTATGTTTGCTGTAAGAGTAAATATCCATTAGGGGGAGCCAAGTAATGGCCCCGGCTACATTAGGCGGCGGAGGTCGTCTTGCCTTATTAAAGCTATACTTTTCTTGTGGATGATAACGGAACGACAATCGTCTTGGTCGCCTCTTAGCTTGTTGTTATTTAGAAGCTCTCGAATACTTTAATTTTCCATCTCAAGGAACAGCAAGGCGAGGGTACAAGAAACAAAAGCTTTTCATAAAAAAAAAAACAATTAGAGCGCCCTCCTTTTGAAAGTAACAAAAAGGCCGTGCGTGAAAGTCATTAACCTACGAAGGTCTTAAGAATTGTCAATTCATGGGGCTGGAAGTGTTCTTTTGTGTGGTAGGTACTTAGTAAAGTATAGTGAAGTAGGTAGTACACTGTACAGGGTTCATACGGACACGAGTAGAATGTTAACGGAGCAGCAACGTCGCGGCGACGCGGCGGCGGCGGTGACACAGCGCAACAGTCTCGCGCGATAAATCGTCGTCGGCGACAGCGACGCAGACGCCTGGCTGCGCTCTTTACAATATTTACAGACCAGCGACAATTCTTGCTTTGTCCATTGAAACTTCGAACTAACAATATCCACGATTTAATACTTAACTTGTTTACTGTAAATATTGCTGTCAAAGTTCATAAATTCCTTTCTACAATAACGAAATCAGGCGTCCGTAATATCTGCCACTGTATATAATTAGAACACATCAATTTCACAAACGTTTAGGACTGTTTATTTTTGAAAACTGTGAAACCTGTCAGAAATATAAATAAGCCTAATACATCAACTGGATGATCGTTTCGAAAACTACTGTTATGGCTATCTCTCACTGTTGGCTCGGACTCGGGCTGGGTGGGGCGGGGCATCGAACCGAGTGAAAGCTTCGGATCCGAACGTTGTGCTTGAACAAACACAACTTTGCCATGCGGTCGAAGCTGCCGTCTTGACTTGGAGTTGTAAACATATAGCAAGTTTATTGTTTACCCGCTACATGCGAGGCGGACGTCGAGCACCGCCGCCGCCGTCGCGCCGCGCCCCGCTATGCGTCTGATTCGGTTTTATTTGCGGCGCCTCGGCTATAAAAAGATCCTGCGTGTTCTGAACGTGCGTCTGCCACACTGTCTCACTGTCTCCGTGTTCCTAAGCCGGCAACGTTTTGATAGATTAGCTGTATTCCTTTATGAAAACAAAAACCAAATTGTAGAGGCATGTCATTGAAAACCGATATCCCTAACAGAAGGATACCTCGTAACGAAACATAGAATATTTGCAAGCACAACTGAAGTTCCTTAGAGACATTAACGTTATCTAGTACAAGAGACTGTCTCGGGCCGGCTCCCAGTGGCTGCAGCGAGCGTGCAGCCGCCGCCCGGTATGACGGCTTGTGTCTTGCGTCGAGTGCCAAACCACGGGATAGCTTGTGTTATACCGTGTAACATTATGCCAAAGTGCGGTCACAGCCGGCTCTTGGCCCCCCGACTGCCTTGTTGTTCTAAACTCGAAGTGAGATAAAATATTTTAAATCGTAGATAGTCCGTATGGAAAGCTCTACACAAACAATTCAAACTGTCATTATTGGGTTTCGTTCTGCGTCCATTCTGGAAACTGTTTTATGGCTGTTACCCAGCCATCTTTGCATAATAAGTATTTGATTGAGAACCGCATCGATATTTCAGCAATATGCTATACATTCAGTCAAAAAAGTATCGGGAATGGATGATTTGTTTATGGTTCCAAATTCAAATTTTTGTTTTTTTGTAGTTGTTAGATTGGCACAACTGTTTTCCATTTTGGCGCGGAGTTTGAGTTGCATCTGTTATTTATATTAAATACAGTGCTGGTTTTAGTAATATCATATATAGTGTGTATTGCGAATTTCATAATGGACAAAAATATCGGACAAAGAGTTTGTCTTAAATTTTGCATCGCCAATGGAATTTCGTGTTCGGAGTCACTGAAAATGTTATAGAAGGCTTACGGTGAATCAAAAACTCGTGCTTATGAGTGGTTCAAAGCGTTCAAAAGCGGTCGAGATGTGATGGAAGATTTGCCTCGCTCTGGTAGGCCGTCAACGTCTGCAACTGAAGTTAACATCGCAAAAGTGAAGAAAATAGTGACTGAAAATCCCCATTCAACTCTGAGAGAGATAGCCGCCGAACTTTCTGTATCTCACGAGTCGATCCGTACCATTTTAACTAATCATTTGGGTATGAAACATGTTGCTGCTCGGCTAGTCCCAAAAGATCTGAATTTTCTCCAAAAACTCAATCGCATGAAAGTCGCTGAGGACATGCTAGAACGAGTCAGTTCGGACCCAACATTCATGAAACGCATTGTTACTGGTGACGAGACGTGGGTTTACGAGTTTGACATGCAAACTAGTCAACAAGCTTCGGAGTGGCGCCTTCCAACTGAACCGAAACCGAAAAAACCACGCCAAAGTCGATCAAAAGTCAAAGTCATGTTGACTGTTTTCTTTGACTATCGCGGTGTTGTGCACTCTGAATTCTTACCGGAAGGTCTAACGGTAAATAAAGAATATTATTTGAGCGTTATGCGGCGTTTAAGAGAGCAAATTCGACGAAAAAGGCCAGATTTGTGGAAAGAAAATTCTTGGATTTTGCACCACGACAATGCGCCTTCGCACAAGGCTATCATTGTGAACGAATTTTTGACCAAACACTCAACAAATACCATCCAGCAACCACCATATTCACCAGATATGGCTCCTGCTGACTTTTTTCTTTTTCCTAAACTCAAATTACCACTTCGTGGCACCCGTTTTCAATCGATAGAAGACATAAAGGAGAATTCGCGGCGAGAACTGAACTCAATTCCGGAAGCAGCGTTTAAAAAATGTTTTGATGAATGGATTATTCGTTGGCGCAAGTGTATCGTTTCTAAAGGAGCATACTTTGAAGGTGATAAAATAAATTTGGATGAATAACAGACATTTTGTGTATTATTGATCTTTTCCCGGTACTTTCTTGACAGAGTAGTATGATTCAACACGCAGCACGAGATAGAAACTATTCCTGTTGTAACGAGCATAATTAAAAATTTCACCCACCTCATCAATTTATGAACCCCTTTATATGCTAAACAGACTTCCGTCGGCGAAAATAATAATTCAGTCATGTTATTGCATCGGCAGTACAAGGGGTGGGCACGCCGTGGGCAAGACAGTGCGTGGCCGGGGCCTGGCGCCGTCTGGTCGCGCGACCTGACTCACTGGGCTCTCCGTGCTGCACTCCCCTTTCGTTTAGCTCACGTTTTACCCCATAATTGCTGCATACGACCAATGGAAAGCAAGATTTTAATGGGCTATGTTTTATCACATGTGAAGTGCTAATGACTCATCATTGATACAAGTTTAACTGTATTTATAAACAGTCCGAAATAAACTGCTTCGATGCGCTCTGTTACCACCGAGAGATTTTAATCCTTTTTCTTTCTGCTGTACTTACTTAAACAAAAAATTAAAAATGGCTGTCACGTCTAGGTTTATTTTTAACAATTAGTAGAACTGGCCAGTTTCGTGCTTACTGTAAATGATAAACGATGCTTGGTAATGTAATTCCGTGTATTAATATGCATTGGTTGGGGCTGTCCGTCGCGTGACTTGCACCCCTGCACGCTCCCCGCACGCACCAAATTGGCCTGTCTGTGGCCCGTTTATGGACTCGTCAGCCCTACTCGGCCTCGGGTCCGGACGCTTTTTGATTTAATTACACTGTACATGATATCACATCGCCTTAACGCTTTAATTACAAAATTGGATAGATGCGAAAGAGATACAGTGCCTAATGAAAAGCCTGATTATACAGGGTGTAAAAGACGTCATCACGAAGCCGTCAACCAAGCATTCTGTACATCAAACTAAGTAACTTTACGCAAAAATTATTGCTGGGAAACAACTTTTTTTTTTGGGGTGATTTTTTTTTTTTGTGGTAAAACTCAATGTAACGCACTTAAAACATAGTGCTGATGGATGGATTGAATAGTGCGGGGGTCTTGGAGGTGTTTAAAGTAAAAATCTTTGACCCCCAATATCTCCGTAACTAGAAGGTTCCCAGGTATGGTGTAGAACAAAAAAATTATCGCAATGACGGGGAGAACAAGTGACTTTCGGCTTCGTTAAGAGGTGTTTTACACCCTTTAGAGGTTGTATAGATAGAGCAGAAATTATAAAGGTTTTAAACCCTATTGGAAGAGATAATTACATCCTATACACAGACAACTTTTCAGGACTTTGGTTGAATTTCATTAAGTAGCCTCTACGTTATTTTATTAGACTGTTTTACTCAAGTAAGGAAGCAAAGTGGAAATGAAATAAAAACCTAATACATGAAACTGCGACTTCATATCGCGTGCATCTAATAGATAACAGTATAGTAAATAATAACATTAAGTAAACATGACCACTTGTAACATCTTTTTCAAAGTTTTGGAAGATTTATTTCAAGTGAGTCACAACTAACGGAAGCGTTTTCCTGTCCGTGATATTTCCTTGGAGATGCAAAGCAATTTTCTGCAAGAGAAAACCTCTCTAAACGAGTTTCCTTACACACAATATTTGTTTAGAAAAAAAATCAGGCATGCCATTCTATTCCTAGATATTGTCTCGTAAAGATTGACCCAAATGGACCAGTCTGAAGATGATAATTAATAAAATACATTTCAGCAATGATTAATGTAAACAGAGTTTTCATTTCTACTGCACATAAAACCCAGATCTGACACAGAACATCTGGCCTAATAAAAAAGAAATCGAATCATTTTAACTTTTTGAGTGGCGGCTTTTACACAAGCCATTTATCCGGCCGGGCCTTCTGCAAACATTTGAAATGGTTAAATCAAGCTTTCAGAGAACAACAAATACAAGTGTCCTACTGAAATGGCTATAGTGAGAAATGGCCAGACGTTTAACGTGTTAGCACCGCTATAAAGAAGGATGCAACCACTGTATAGACATTCCGTTTTACAATTCCTAGGAAGAGATGCGAACAATCGAAGCACGTATATAGTCAATATGGTAATGATACAGAACAAAAGCATCAATAGTTCAATATGTCTACAACCTTATTTGTACGTCATGCTTTCAATGCAGAGTTACTTGATGAAATATGAAAGACTACGTTGTTTGGTTTGGTACAAAATGAGCGTCATTAAAATATAGCATTTATCGTTGTTCTATGGGCTTCACTTACCTGTACCTTATAAGGGGTCGAGACTACGGCGCGGCGCCAGAGAAAGTACGTACAGTCCCCGTCTGCGCTACTTTCAAATGAGTCAATGCTAGTTTATTCACGAAATATAAACGTAAAACCTTACTGAAGTTATTTACAAAGCGACCTAATTGCTCTTTGTCAGTGTCTCTTTGTATAAAAGATTAGGTCTTGAGATATTCAGCTTTACATTCCAGACAGAATTCGTGAAAAGCAACTTTTTGAGATAAAAATCTTTAAATACAATTTATTCATTGCACAAGCTAGCTAGTTACCTAATTTTTTGCAGAAACATGGAATATTACCTACATTGCTCACTTTGTAAGTCAGTTTTTCTTGAAACTACTTTTAGAAGTACGGCAGGCGTCGTGATGGAGATTTGCATGTCGATGTAAACTAGCGATAAAAAGCTGTCCACACTTCTACGATACCTGTTTTGCTTCTGGGTATGGTGCACCGGTTCATTTATTTTTAAATTTTACGTACAATTGTCTGCTAAGTGGCCGTTTATTGCAGGAATTTGTTGTTCATAATATGAAATATGACCGTCATAAAAAAAAAACAAATTGCGTTACTTTTTGCTACTGTTAATTTAGAATATTTTTTTGCGTAATAAATAGTCTTCGTATTTCTATAAAATTTTACGTCTAACTTAGCACTCGATTAATAAGGATGGACTGACAGGTAGTGATCTAACAAGACGTTAGTGAATCGCACTTGAGTGAGGATCAGGCGCAAGGCAACCCGACCGCAGGGCTTCGGCCGAAATCGAGATTAGCCGAATTAAGGTATTACACCCGCAGCGGCAGCGCCGGCGCTCTACGGTATTTCCCAGAAGGCGGGTAAATCACACATTTCATGGTTACGTCTGGAACGAACCACTTTCCTGTTTTTCCAAATGTTTCAGTATTATTGCACGGAGCAAATAACACGCGGAAACCAAACGCCTGGAAATGTAAACAAAAGTTATTCACGATTTCCACGGGCCTTTTTTTACCTGCGGCAGTAATTTCTCGCCAAATTCGTATCAGGTGTTCAAAACCGATATTACAAATAAGTAACTTTTTGCGCAGAACGTTTTCTGTTTAAGCAACAATCAATTAATTCGGGAGGTAGAGAAGTACGACGGCACACGTAATCACGTTTAGCTGTAAGCTATCTTACAAGGCCCAGACCTCTATAATTATCGTAATATACCTTCTCAGACAAAAACAAAGTCCGCATAGCCGTTTGTCCTTACGTTTGACATAACAAAATCACACACCTGTGTTCTAGTACAATTTTGACCCCGGGCTATAAAATACCCAGCGTGGGTTTGATGAAGGACGAATTCGAACATTCAAGGGCCATTCCCTAGGGGCAAGAGAGCTTCTTAAATCCTGTATTACGTGCTACATCAGCGAGTACTAACAGAATTACGAGCGTAGTGCGACCTCTTGACTTATGGGCTCATTTACGATTATTGTAGAACCTAAAGAAGGAACAAATAATGTCGCTCGTGTTTAGAGTAACTACAGTATGAACAGAAAGTTTTGCAATAGAATAAGTGATGCTGCAACGCTTCTTACTTATACAACGACTGTTTGAAATTCCCATAAAACAGTAAGTACATCATTTATAGATTGTATTATCGCTTTCCAATCTCCTCGCCTGCATAGTTATGTTATGGCGCAACAACAACATTAACTAATACATTTTTGATTGCTCGGTATCACAATTAAAATCGTAACAATCCAAATAACAAGTTCCATTCATTAAGGCATGTAAATTAATACCGAAGTATGGCTAAAGCCGTTTATTAAAATTAAACTCGGCCTGGCGTGGAACTAGGAAGATTAATGATCCCTTGAATACTGAGTTATGTAAAGAGCAAACGGAGTGGGGCTCCGCGGGCCACGGCCTGGCAAAATTCCAAAATCACTTATCTCTATACACACTGCTAACATCATACCCATAGCTAACGTTTTCAATTACATCTATCACTGTGCACTTTGTACTCTACACTTTTATTGCATACCTTTAAACTTTAATTTTACTCTGAGTTTCAGAAAGTTTTATGTTTATCAGATAATAAAAAAAGAATCCCTTTCTTGAACTTCATAGCAAGTCAAGCGACTGATCAATGATCATGAATATAAAAGTAATTTAATCGTAGGCTGTAAAGAGGGAAAAAGATTATGCGAAAGAGTTTAATGTTCCGCGGAGTTGTTAAAGTCATTATAGGATTACTACAGGCTGAAAGTTTATGCGAATAAATCTACAATTAGGTAATAAATGTGCTGGAAGACTTCCCTGCAAATACTAAGATACGGAACCAGTCAGTCACCGTGTGTTACGAGTCAGCGCGGCTACAATTAATAGTCGCACAAGTATTCTACATGAATAAAGCCCACCTTCCACAATACGCTGAAACACAAATAGGTTTCGATTAACAAAGTGTACAGCAGACTATGCATGGCACACGGAATGTTTCTCACGGGGCCCAAACAACTAAGTTAAAGAAAACATATTGAACGTCGCCGGTTCGCCACGCGCGTTCACAAGTCGGAGACGTGCAATACACAATACACTTGCTCGGAGACGAGTTGGTTAGAGTTCGCGAGCTTCAACTTATATTGTTCCCGATGGACTACACAAAATAGGAAACAAGCAATAAAAATAGTTCCCAGCATCCGTCGGCCGGGGACAAATTCCGACCAAAATTACGTGAGCAAATTAGACATTCCGGGACAATGCTGGCGGAATAATTGAGGGCCCACAGTCGCTCGTTTGTCGAACGAAGAATGTGGCTCGTTGCGCCGTAGTCGGCTCGTTCGTACGCGCACCCCGCCGACATATAATGTATTCCGATTATGAATTGAATATGGATTATATTCTGCGCCGAGAATAGTTCGGATTGAGACAGAATAAACTTGGCTCCCTGATTTTCCTTTATTTGCATTATTATCACAGCCTACGGAAAATAAACGCTGAACTGCTACGCGTGTGCTACGCCATTTTTTCGTAGCCATGAATCAATTTTACATTTCGTAATATAATATTGTAGCGCGTTCGTTGGTGCATTGAATTTTTATTAACACGCTTTTATTAGTTTCACCTGTTTATATTTTATCAAATCTTTTATACTGTTTGCCAAACGGTGTGCCTCAGCGTCTGCCTAGCCATGGATAAATTTTAGTTGAGGAAAATGGTTTTTGACATTGGAATTGTACATTTTGATACAAGTGGAGAAAGTTTGTCATTGCATCCGAGGCGGAATTAACTCCCGAGCCGAGCCGTAGGCGATGGTGTTTTTGAGCCGAGAACTGCATTATCAAATGTACGTAAATGTACCACGTGTATCAAACGACGATACACTTTAAAAGAAATAAAATAAAAGAACGAAAAATATTTTTCATTTCTCATACTCGGAAAGTAGTGTTTGTTTGATCAGAGCAGCGGGTCGAAAACGTCCCTCCCTTGGGCGGGAAAGACTCATAGTAATTGCTTCCCTCCCTAGGGCGGGAATGAATTTTAAAAATAGAACTAAAATTGGTTATTTAGTCGGCTATAATTAAGAAAAATATCGATTAAAAAAAAAATGCTGCGGTCTTGTGAGTGTATACGGCCAATGTGAATTAAAAAAAATACCTATTAAAGTGGGATGGCCCGCGGCGGTGACGCGGGCGGTGTGTTCCATATTTGAAATTTAAATTAAAAAAGACTATTTATGTATAATTTGGCGGGATTTCAAATAAAATTAAATTTAATTAAAAAAAAAGAATTTCACAAATTGTTCTAACTTTCAATTAATTTTAAATAGGTACTACTCATGTTATTACTATCAATAAATATTTTAGAAAAACTACTATAATTTACTTTCCTTATATTTGAAATGAAAAGTAGAGTGTTTAACACGGGTGAAAGTCATCAATTCCCACTCGGACTATAGCCGCCCTCGCTTCGCTCGTGCGTCTAAATACCTCGTATGGGAATTGATTTTTTCCAGAAAGTGAACTCTACCGGAGACTTATTCACAACTGTCTAGTTAAGAACCAGACACAGATTAGAGTTTAGCCATTATAACATGGTTAGGTATAGGAGGGAGGCTCCAAATATATATCTATCTCTCTTTTTGGTATGACATTTTATGAGATACATATATTTTTGGACCCTTAAACAGTCATTTTATAGTTTGTGACACTTAACGCGACGCAGAAAAAGTATGCATGTTGCGTTTTGTTTGCGAGTTTGTACTTAGTAATGTTGTAAAAGTATAGTGTGGGATTTTGTGTTTGTATTTAGTAATTTCAGTTTATAAATCATGTCGGATTAAAACTTTCCATTCTAAAATTAACATGGAGTTTCAAAACAATAATATAAATGCCCCCGGTAAATCGATCACAATATCTATCAGTAATTGCCCTAATATGAATGTAACCTTCAATATTAATTAAACGAATTTGTTGTTAAACTTTCTTTCATTTTTGAGAAAAGCATTATACAAACCTCAACCAGTAAGAAAGCCATGCCTCGTATATAACCTTAACTCATACTTGGCCAGGAAGGCTTACTTACTGGATTCTGCAGTAATGTACTATTTATTTATCATGAATTATAAGAAACAATGATTTTAATTTTCTTTTTTTCCGCGCTTTGCTTTCGCCAGGTTGAAGGAGAAGCAAAGGTATGAAGCCGCTAAGCCGCCTAACATGAAAAATAGAAAATTCAAATAATTTTGAGTTTAGAACACAAATAAATGTCAATTTGTTCATGAACTTTATTTTTATTTTTATAATCATGGTTTTTAACCCCTGACGCAAAAACGACGGGGTGTTATAAGTTTGACGTGTCTGTGTGTATGTGTGTATGTGTTTGTGTGTGGGCATCGTAGCTCCCGAACGGATGAACTGATTTTGATTTTGTTTTTTTTTGTTTGAAAGGTGAATTAGTCGGGAGTAGCTATGTTTAATGAAAATTGGTCCAAGATGGCCGATTTCAGATGGCAGATTTCATATTTTTTCACAACTCCCTCAAGGGTACGTTTAAGTAAGCCAACGAAATTTTCACCGGATAAAAATTAAACTAGCGAGGGTTCGCTGAACGGAGTCATAGGTCTACTATGGTCTAAATCAATGTTAACTATCAAATTCAATTGACAGCTCAGCTTGTCAAACAAGTAACAACTATCAATTCAACTCAACAGTCCATGATCCACAAATAAAATTCACGAACACGACGAATTAAAGTACTCGGTAGAAATATTTGTTTCTAGGGCGCGAATCGAGCAAATAAAACAACAAACAGCTTAATGTCAATGTCAATCTGACAGCAGACTAAAATTTAGCGAGGTAAAAAGGTCGCTAAAATTTATCCTAGTCAGGCGAAAACCTATACCAGCGGACGACCGTGAACGAGGCAGATTAAATTTTAGTCAGTTTAATTTTTCACCTCCCGGTGTGCTTGAACGGGGTGTTTGACGTATAATCAGTTTAAATTTTAAACTGGATAATTGACTTAAACGCACCCCAATATGGGTATCAAATGAAAGGGCTTGACTAGTAGAATAATGTACAATATATTGTAAAAGAATGAGGAATATTAACTAACAAAATGAAAACAAAAACCTTGAAAATTATTTTTTTGTCTTATCAATGCCGTAAATTGAGGAGGAAAGTGGAGTGATGACTGATGATGTACCTGGGACCTAACGAACATTTTTTAATAACGTTTTTGACAGTTAAAATACCTGATTAAACACCAAATTACCTGAATGTTAAAACGCAAGAAAATAATTATCATTCAACGTTGTATTTTTATACCTTTTCGTCGCTCAGCGACAATATATTTTTTCGAATTCCCTAGATTCATTTCCAATGTGCTCGATGGTCGTGTGAAGCACGAAATCTGTTTTTTTTTTTTAATTTTTAACGTAATTTTTAATGTTTTTAAGCACCGAGTCTAACTCATTTCTCATGTAATGTCTGGATTTTGATAAAACAACAATGAGAAACAGTTCATAGAAAGGTTTATTTATGCTAAAACTACGAGTATCCACTCCCACTCGTAGTGTCTCTCATCCATTTACCATTTAACAAAAATAAAACTATTCGTTGCAAATTTATTAAATGTATATGGAATATTTTATCTTCGCAAATGGGGTGACTGGGATGAATTGAGGTCAGTTCGGTTTAATACAGAATACCTACCTGCATAATTATAATCATCTTTAAGTGATTGTTGCACTGTTGCATTTACATTTTTGCATGTTACTTTAAGCATACGACCTGTGATTGATTGTTGGTGTGTGTGATTGTTGGTGAACAAATAAAAAAAATAGTAAAAACCGCTGATGCCGATAAATAACCACACGCTTCTCATTTTTCATAATAAAATACGTATTAGGTAAAATTAATGAGGTAATCTTTACCATCATCCACAACCCGACTTCACCCACTGGTGGTTACCTATAAAGGGTGCAAAAAACCTCTTAACGAAGCCGAAAGACATTGCAATCATTTTTTTGTTTTGTTCTACACCATACCTGGAAACCTTCTAGTTACGGAGATATTGGGGGTCAAAGTTCCAACGTTTCGACATGTTTTTTTTTTTACTTTAATCACCTCCACAACCCCCGTATTATTCAATCCATCCGTCAGCACAATGTTTTGAGTGCGTTACATTGAGTTTTAGTTTTACCACGAAACATGATTTTTCACCAAAAAAAAAAGTCGTTTCCCAGCAATAATTTTTGCGTAAAGTTACTTAGTTTGATGTACAGAATGCTTGGTTGACGGCTTCGTGATGAGGTAATTTAGACTCTGTATATACTCGTACTTAGGCCTCAAGTTCTACAAGATCGAGTACAAACAAAATCTGCCATAGGCCCATGTAGTTTAAAGATATCTGAGTCAAATTCCAAAAGCAGGATGAACGACACTGTTGAGGGTCATAAGCGATATACCTGATTACCTGCAAACTGCGAACGTCGGGTAACGGTTGTAGGTACACAAGGCTAGGCTGCACTATTGTTCTTATGAATCAGAGCTTCGGAGCTTCTTCTACAATCCAATATGGCCGCTAAGTCCAAACATCGAACGGTAAATGTCCCATGCATTTACCGTGTTGTCACGTCAAGCAGGTTTATAAACAAATGCGTAGATGCGTGTGGCGGTTTGCTAACCTACATAAACTTTAATTAATTAAACTGTGTTCTTTCTACCAACCATTACGTATGTACCGTCACGAGCAATGAAATGTAAACACTTAGCGATTTTCCCGTGAAATAACGGTTTCTACTTCAAGATAAGACTTATTTTGTAATAGGCTTCCAAAATAGGTGCTATGTTCTTGAAAAACTAAAACATTAATCAATACAGTAGGTCTTCGCTGGTCTTCGCTGGCTTCGAAAGGTCCCCACCTTTCGAAGAAACAAGCGACCCATCTGCCTATGATAACTACGTCTTTAATTAATCCCGGATACAAAAGCATTTCGACGAAATCAAGTATTTACTTGTCTTTTTATTTCTCAAAATCAATTCCAATAAACTAAAATATCTTTTTATAATGATGAACACCGAACATATTTATCATCCAGTTCTTATGGCATCCATCTCTTGTATCCATAGACACAATTTATTAAGTTAGGTACATACTGAAAACTTAACCAACTGGGATTTGGTCGTAACAAATACGTAGCACGAAAAAGCTAATTTATTATCGTCGCTGATAACTTTAATTTTTAATGTTACACAGATCTTGGTAGGCAATTTAAATGGTTAAAATAATGTAACTTATTATCTAATGTAGATCAAGAAAAAAGAAAATATCTATCTTTGTAAACCTTCACCCGCGCTACATATCGAAATATTGACTAAATATTGTCAATATTTCGATACATAGCTCCCAATCAACTTGTAGTAATCAGCTAATCACTCTATGACAGATTGGCGAAGATGAAAAAATGCTATAAGCTCCGTGCAACCGGTGCAACACACGCCAGAAGATTAATAGGTAGGTAATACCCACCCAGTGGACTATAATAGGCACGTATTCACAAAGTTAAACTTGTTACTTACTGTTGACAACAGTAAGTTTTAACAATATACTGTAGCATAAATATTCATGTAAAAATTCCTTATCTTTTTATACCACGGGTCATAACTTCAAACATTATCGTTAGCCACGCAAGAGAGTGCACCCAAACGGTTAACTCTAAGTATTATAACACAATATCGTTCTAAAACACCGTGAATCCATCGATTATTCTTAAACTGTTGGTCTAGCAACGATAGGTACTGAGTCCGCTTATGTTTGTTTGTCTTTGTGGAAGGAAATACCAGACAAAATACTATGTAATATTGCGAATACAATTGGTTTTTTTTTTTAAACAAACACTATGCGAATTACTAATGCTAATGCTAATTAACTGCTAATTAACTGTAACTGCACATTACAAGCAGAGGCACGTGAGCAAAGCCGCGGGTGAAAAGTGCATCAAACTATTTAATCAAATACATAACATGGTTATTGGTTTATGGATTTTACATCTCTTTTATCTTTACAACAATCGTAAACACGAATTCGATGAAACTATTCTCCGCTGTATCATTTCAGACAGGAAATATCTGTGTATTGATTCACGGCGCGAATGCGGCTACGCAGTAAAAGTATTTTGGGATAAAATGTAATAGGCGAGGATTTGCGGCAATTCATACGCGTTAAGCGTGACGTCCGCGGCCATATTTCACGATTTTTTTGCTTTCAGCGTTGTGTATCCGGCACGCATGATCGCCCATAATGAAGACTATCAGATAGTGCGGGCTCGGCGTTCAGCCACACTCGGCGACGCTCCTCACATCAATAACAATCCTCACAGATCCTCCGCAGTCCGCAAAAGCCACGGCGACAATTTGTCCGGGGCTTTACTCAACTGGATATTCCAGCTGAAATTTTCTTCCCGCGTCGCCGTTCTGAAACGTTTTTGTAACAAATTGCAATGTCTTTGCACACTCTTTCTTTGTATGCAAATTACAATCTAGAAAGTTACGCGTATTAAGTGCTAAAAAGTGAAGCCTTTTTCGCAAAGTTAATTGTGGATGAATAGTAACGAGTCTACTAAGACAGAGCGCAGTGGGTGGTTCAGGAAGTCATTGTTTTTAGTAACTTAGTTTAGTAACGTACCAAGCATCCTAATTTAAGTGTGTAGCGAGCTCGTTTTGAGGTCTAATTTTCATTTTACAAAAAAAAACCTTTTTAGATTTTGGAGTGTCGTCGGTTCGCTCAACGACTCGACGGTCGCGACCCGTGCGCGGAAGCCTGAAGCTCACGCGCTCGGGTCACGACTACACTCCAAATCTAAAATTGATTACGTACAAAAAATAACACTCAACAGCGACCGGTCTCCCTGGCAAAAAACAAACCCACTCGCCATTAAACATAATTTATTCAACATTATTATTCCATTCGAATCTAAAAATGATGCTTCAAGGACAACCCCAAAAAAAGTTATGGGATTCAAGCAAAAAATCTCTACTCGAATGTTTAATTGATAATTGGCGAAACACTGTGAATAATAAACCCGAGTCTAGTTTGGAATACGAATTCAGACTCTTATTAGCTATTAATTTTTGAACAGATCAAAGTGACCCCTAGATTAATATAATGTTTTTGGTCTTTGACTGCGGTCTGTGTCTACCTAGATCACCAACACCAAACTTGCTAAAAATTAAAATCTTCCGCTGCATAGGTCTCGTAGGAAAGTGAGATTATAAAAGCACCAATTTTCGGAACATTAAGAACAGTTGGAAGGATCCTGAATATTACAATGATCTGAAGGTACATTTGCACGCACATTTCATCCCATGCTCGTTCACAACTGAACATTGAGCTGCTCGGTCCCCACAGGCCGCTACAACGTGCGATCTTATCTTGATGCGATGATAATGCTGTAATAACTAGGTACGTTTTGTGGCTACTCCTGGCATTGCAATATTGTGAGCTTTGGACAACATATTACCAACCGACATAATATTGCTAATTAGGTACCCAACTTGATTTATAGAATTGAATCTGCCAAATTGATAATTGGCTTCCCGTGTAGTAGGTAGGTAATAACAATATGCAACCAAAGATGACTTGATTTCTTAGCAGACTTTATATGATTTTATGATTGTAATGATCATTCATATTATTATTATGAGCTACACGGTATACGAGCACAACTTTGCGTTTGAAGACCTCTGACAAGCACGATAAAGATAGAGGGTGGGAGGTCTCACACAGGTTGCGACCACAAAAACGTCTACTCCTGAACCCGGTGTAACGGGTCTGCGCCCGCGCTGGCTTCCGTGTCTTGCGGTGGAGACAGCGTTCCGCGCTCAATGAACCGACACCATACCGACGCAAACACAAATCCATCATTAATTAAATAATTACTCACCTATAATTTAAACCTACAAACGTTTAAACGCACACCGGAATTTTATATAATAAAAGATATTTCCAATCTGTTGAAATCTCCGGAGATTTCCCCATTCTTGTCGAAATTTTTAATTTCATAAGATTGACATCATCTCCGAATAAGATATTTCTGAAACCGCAATCGCGAAGACAAATTAATTGGTCCGCTGTAATAACCAAATGACTCAAGACGATTGCAATCAATTAAGACGATTGCTCAAAATCGGGGTCAAAAATCATTTGTGCCTGTCACTTTGAGTCGCAACAGCGTCACGCATGCCATCTAAATAGTAATTACTGAATGTTAGTTGTAATTTTATGCAATACCGAAGTTCATAAGCAAGCGTAGTTTTTGCGTACATTATTTTTCCTACCAGTGCGTTATCAGGAACGTGTTCAGTTAAAACTTTGTAAGCCACAAAGTTTTTACGTTAGTTTGTAGAAGTTATGTAAACAAAGAACCCAAATCAATTACGGAGCTTATCCTTCTTGTTTAATGCAGTGTTTTCTGTTTGTCTTTCGGAGTCATTGTTAGCGCGCAATCATCATTATTCTCAGAGCATCACGCGGCTAATAGTCGGTCGGTTTAGCCATTTCAGCCGCATCTCTTGCGACTACTGAAGCTAATGTAATTAGTTCATTACTTTGTCCCGGGACGCTCCCCGCTCGCTTTGTATGTCTCTGCAGATTTATGTGAGCCTCTCTGTTTTGCTGCGGTCATGAATGCGAAATTGCGTTTTTCTCTTTGTAAACTGCTAAATGTGTTCTCGTTAATAGGACTGGATTTGAGACATTTTTAATAATATATCCATTTATTTTTCTATTTTACAAAGATCTTGCAAAAGATTTAATTGAAATCCGTGATTTGAATAGCAATATAAGTAGGTAGGTAAAATAAAATAAACCCACTTTGGCAAGCCAGGCGAACAACCGACGAAGACGCGTTTTTGTCGTTCTATGCGATTCGTTAAATAAACCTTGGCGAATAGACGCGGTGAACCTTGAATGTGATAGTAAAGTAAACAGTTACAAAACTTAACAAAAACACAGTACATACCTACCTAACCACAAAGAACAAAAGTTCGAGTAAGAACTATTGACTGATGGCTTGTTTCACTACACAAACAGTATTTACTTAGTAGGCAACTCGTATAGAAAAAGACTATTTATCTATTCAAACGATACGGGATTTTGATAAGTAACTATATTTAGATACAAGCTGTGAGTTCAAGTTTATTGGTCAAATACGGGTTTGGAGCGCGTGTAAGAGCCGGACTGTCCAGATAATAAGTTTGTAATGCTAATGAAGGTTCCACCTGGCCGAGACAAGCACACGGGGGGCAGGCGGCGACCTGAGCTGTGTCATACATTCTAAATATGCCATGTATATAATATTACGTGTAACTTCGGTTATACGAAAACCGAAAAAATCGTAGTTGGGTTTCTGTTTTCAACTTTTACCCCACTATTTGGCAATGTATCATCTGCCATATTGATTTTGTTCGCATAAAATGTTATTATAGTCCAGATGACTTAGTACCTATGTACTATGTCATCTGGACTATAATACCGAAACGACTATTGACACATCATTCATCAAAATCGATTCAGTAGGCCTTACGGTGGAACGTGAATAATGCTACAAGCAATATGTACAAGTACTTACATATACGGTTAAATTCATAGCCCTTTACCGTAGTAGTTTTCTTGGATCAAAATGGATGTTTTTTTAATTTGCATGGAAGGTAGAGGAGGAGCAGAAGATGGACTGTCCGCCGGAAAGATGTGGACAATGGATGAAAAAAAATATGCTTATGGACAGTATCTATTCATTTCAGCAGTAATAGGTCCATCGTCTGCTCAGCGCGTGAAAGCTGTTGCCCTTACAAATTTTAATTTTTGTTAACGCATTCTTCGGAATTAAATATTTATTTATTTGAATTTAACTAACTTAGGTAAACAAACCCGCAAAAATTGTTGAGGAAAACGAGTGTTAAGGACAGCGGCTCAGTAAACGTCACCGTGAGCGATGTCTCCATTAACATTTCAGGTCACGTATCCTACGCGTTTTCAAACTTTTTGTTTATGTACACATATATTTTATGCAGGATCCAACCCCACAATACACGCACTGTGCAATTTTAACTTTATCACAACTGCGTAGTGACAGCTTGTGTCGTTTAATCACTTCTAACATTTCACAAACTTAGATATTGCTTTGCACGATCACAGACTTGATCGTATGCGTATCCACCTTATCGAGTAATAGAGAAGAAGATGAAGAAGAATGTCTTATGTGTCTTGCAGGACAATGATGATAACCCTTGATCGTGATGACCTTCTGAGCTGTTTGTTGTTTGACTTTAAAGTTTGTCTATTAAGACACGTAAGTACTGTTCACCCAAATTAAATGTACAGCTACCGACACTTTGGTTTACTACGGAGCTAGGTATTAACATGATTAACCACTCACGCAAATCTGATTATGATCTCGTGGCGAACTCCTGATCGTTGTGGCTAGTATGTAGGTATTACGAGTTTAGGAGATATGTTCAGCTATTCCATAACCAATCCAATCAGACGCCATTGTTTTGTTTTAGCCGCATGTCACCAGGACGGGCCCGGCGCGTCAGCTAACCGTCTATGCCACTCAGCGTGCAATGAGAGCCATGTACAACCGGACTCATAGCTGACAGCCAATTAGCCCTATGCCCCCGTGCTCCCGTGCCCTAGCACCCTCACATTCCCCACACCCTCCCAGCCCGCACTCACAGACCCATTTATCTTTATTCGATGGAATCGAACAACTGACGCATTCGATCCCTGCGAGCAGCGATACGATGCCGATCCCGATTGTGACCCGCACTATTCGCTAAATTTTCGTGGTTATATCTGAGATTGCTCGTGACACACGTACAATGGACCAGATTTATATCTTTTGAAATAAGATATCCTACAAGATTTATTAAAGTGGTCAACAATATCGATCTTAGTTGTAGCGGCGAGGGCACAGGGGCAAAACAAGGAATGTCCTGAAAGTATGATTTTGTCTTGTTAACATTTAATGTTTTAAAGTCTCCCAGTTTTGCACCTGTACAGGGTAATGAAATATTGATGGCATCGAGGAATATTACTTGATGCTACATAAAATACGCGCGAAAACTTATAGGTGTTGCCAGAATTTCACACGACATTCCTACTTACAAGCTTTTATGTTTGCCCCTGAACCCTTCAGTTGCAAAAGATGTTTTTTGTTCTCATACTGTTTAAAACGACAACTTGAACATGCGATAACATTCATGCCACCAGTATTTTGCCACAGACTATAATTAACGTTAGTATAACAACCTGTTTGAAACCAGTATACTTAGCACCTATTTCACCAAAACAGATTCTTAGAATTCATTAGCATATAATATCAGAGTCATGTCTGAGGCAAGTCAGCAAATGACAATTAGAATGAGGGGTGCATTCATGTGCTTCTCAGCTCATGTTGACGTATTTCGGGGACATGGGCCGGTGAACAATCTACTTTGATTGTCAAGGCTAATAGCTATTCCCAGAATATCTGTTAGCGCCGTCTGTGAGTCAGTGGCGGTCTCGTGAGTCACCGACTGTACATCGCTCCTCGATTGTTTCCCGATAATTTGCTCTTTTACTGATCCATTTACGTCAATTCCAACACGATAAATACTTCATTGTTTTATTCGGAAACAATAGTTTTGCGATGATGTTAAAGTAACTTTGATGAAATTGAAGTGAGGCAATGTGGTTTTAATTACAATTTATAAATGCCAGAATGATACGGAGAGTGGCGTTAACATCTAGCAAGCAAGACTTATTATTTTTTACAACGGAGCGAAGCACGGAGGTTATACTATGTCAGCTTGCACGAGCAACCGGCCCGCTACGTTAAAGGCTCCCACACAAAGGCGCGTTTTTGCGTTTCTGCGTTTTCGCGTTTCTGCGTCCCAATACAAAACGTAAAAACGCGCCTGCGTGTGTGGGAGCCTTAAGGCGATATGTTTTATTTTAAAATACCGCTAAACATAATATTATGTTTGCAATTAACCTGTCACAAAGACGTCACATGTCGTTAAAAAAACATTCATTGTGGAATGTCTTGTGACGATGTGTCATGTGCGACTGAATAACTTGGTTCGAAGGAACGTTTTTTTAAACTTTCATTGATCAAAAATAATAGGTAGGTACTTATATACTTACATTAATACAGGGTGTAAAAGACCTCATCACGAAGCCGTCAAGCATTCTGTACATCAAACTAAGTAACTTTACGCAAAAATTATCGCTGGGAAACAACTTTTTTTTTTGGGGTGAAAAATCATGTTTTGTGGTAGAACTCAATGTAACGCACTCAAAACATTGTGCTGATGGATGGATTTAATAGTAGGTACGGGCGTCGTGGAGGTGTTTAAAGTAAAAATCTTACATTAAAAAGTTGTATTAAAAATAAAACTTGTCAAAAGGTTGGAACTTTGACCCCCAATATCTCCGTAGTTACGGAGATATTGGGGGTCAAAGTTCCAACTTCTAGTTAGAAGGTTCCCAGGTAGGTATAGTGTAGAACAAAAAAATTATCGCAATGACGGGGAGAACAAGTGCCTTTCGGCTTCGTTAAGAGGTGTTTTACACCCTTTATATTATGTAAGCACATATATGGAAACTTCAAAGATGCGTTTTAAGAACCTACGCAGCCTTTAAATTCGACCTTTTCCGCTCTATATTAAGTATAAATATTAGCATACCAGGATCGATTAAAATTATCTACTATTTAAAAACCAGGCAGCAAGATACCTACGCATAAATGTCAAATTAAAAGTGAATGCCAAGTCTGAAGATGATCAGATCAATTACAAGGTTGCCTGGTTATTATGCATGCAAGAATAAATAAGCATTCGAATCGCAATTAATACAACATTTCAAAACATACATATTTGTCCTAAATTAGGTAAACAACTTTGGGTACAACACGAGGCTACTATTTGTCATATTTACATTCGTTTTATTTGCGTAGTCCATTGTTTGTCTACCCTACCATACCTCTCTACCCCTACTCTACCTCCATATCCCCATGCATGTAAACATTAATCTCTAGGTACTTGAGGCTTCCATGAAAGCCCAAAACTGTGATGTAAGTCACAATATGACCGCCATCTTGAACATAGTACAGAAACCACACTACAATTAAACTTGAATAGTGATAACGGGAATTCTTTTGTATTATTGACAATTAACAGAAAATATGCAAATGGAAAACCAATATCAATTGTGGTCAATTAAGTATTTACATAAAAAACTTTCTATAGTTAAATACATAATGAGAGTCACGTTTTGTTGTAGCTAAATAATTTCAAGCACAAGGGGGCGACGGCCATATATTACCTTTGGCTTGTGCAGAGGGCGGCACGGTCCCGTTGGCATGTCTAGTACAAATAAATTGTGTATATGCATATATCAGAGGTATTGGGCGTACGGCGTACCGTTGACATTCAACGCGGTTGCAATAAAGCGTGTATTTATGCAAAAATGGCGGTGATGCAACTATGCAAGTGGAATGGAGCGTCTTCATTCGCGAGTCGACTCCTCGCGCCATTTACGTCCGGACCAAAGCCTCGGGCACACGCTCGCTAATATAGGGTCAGGGCTGGAAATATACCTACTGCTAATATTAATTTATTTCCCAAGAAACCACGGCCAACACACGGCCAATATTTTATCATAATCTTTAATGAGCTCTTTATTGTTTCATGAAAAAGACATGAAATGGTTTAACCGATATTTTGCAGCTGTCATGAGATAAAAACAAATGTTAAAAAAAAAACTTACCTAGTAAGTACGTACCTACCTAGTCTTATTTATAAATCTTTGCCACCAACACCAAACAGACATCCATCAACAGTGAGGATATCAAAGTTCAAACGAGACAAGTTCGTGACTGAATCAGGAAAAAAGAAATATCACGAATCTTTAAATACCTAAATGTAACTCACATAGCCTGATAAGGTTCAAAAAGTTTTTTATTAATACCGAAACTTCTACAATATTATCCAATAAAATAAAAAATCTCTAACTGATACTGTATTCCTCCTTATTTCCTATTTCACAACAGAACCACTAATCTTGCAGCATAAATAACTATGATCAGTTTTATTTCATGTTCCATTTCATTTCTCTACTCACCTATACGTTTCATAAAATCAAGCTTAGGCTAATTTTAAATCAGCAATGGTGTCAATTCTGTTGTGCACAAACTAAACTTAATTTAGGCTATTGCTATCTTTTACTAAAAGGCAGTGCGAGAAAAGGATGGCTATAGCTATGAACTAAGTTAAAGATGTCAAACTAGTTTATGCCTTGCGCTTCACCGTGTTTTTAGTCGACATGTTTTTACGTGCACCCTTCATTTGTATGGAAATATTAGTTCCAACTAAATTTGACAGCTCTAAATTACGTCCATATCTTTCTTGTTTTATTAGAGAGAAAAAGATAGCAATAGCCTAAATTAAGTTTGGTTTGTGCACAACAGAATCGACACCATTGTCTTCGAATAAAAATGCATAAGGATTCGAACACTATTTGTACCCGCTACGCCCAATCTTCCCATACTTTTTTCGTATTTACTTGTTCGTCAATATGATAAGACTTTCCAAAGATTTCTTATTGTATGCCATACATACAAGTAGTTGTGAAGAATGATGTCGATCAAGTGAGCCAACCCTAGAAAGGGTTATGCTCTCGTACCGGAGATTAGGTAAACGAAAATAGACGGCTTGTTTACGTTTGATGAACACACTTCTCGCTTCTTTGACTTTCAGAATTTTAGATAAAGACGTCTTCCAGAATATCTTGAGATCTTGGGCTTAATACCTAGATTTCGAGGCATAGACAAGAAATAACGCCGATTCATTGAAATCCCGATCCCTGTTAGTGATGAGGTAGGTAGGTACCTACTCCCTACACAATATTCGGAGAATTCGTTAATACCTATTCTCCCCCTTGTAAATGATAACCAGTTGACCGATCACGACATTTCGGATAAATCAATGACAAAGGGCCGTTCTGTGGACGTGGAGTGTGACAGCAGCTCAGACAGGCACGAGCGGAGCGAGCGCGGTAGCGGGAGCGGGGTAACAAATGGAGCGCATCCCGCGGTAGCGGCCGATGCCTGCGTCACAGCTTTGGCAATTGTAGTGTGGCCTATCATTATTATAATGGTTTAATTTCATTTTTTTTATCTGGATAGGTGTAATGAAGGAATGTATTCGAGAAAAACTTATATACTTAACGCCGCACATAGTTTAATTTGGTAGGGTAAGTCCGGAGCCGTATCGAAGAGTAGGTATTGTTGGCCAATCTAAAAAAACATTCGTTAACTTCAGTTCGGCACTTCGTTTCGTGACCAGAAATTAAACTATAAACGATTTTCCTGAGAAAGAATTATACTTTCCAAACCAAATACCTACCTATAGGTATCTTCTGCCATTTCTATAATACCTACTTACTTTTAAAATCGCCATTGACAAGTTACTCTGCTCAGTTCAACCCTGAGGGAAAAGATGTGACGTAGATACATGTTCGACCGTGGCAGTTCATTTATCCACCACTGTCCGTTAACGCTACAAGTACAAACCTACCTACCACTTATCTAAATTGCAGCGTGAGCCGTTGACTACGTGTCTGTGTGTGTTATTATTATGTATTCTGATCACATTTCTCACTTGCAATGGCACACAGCACCGATGCAGGTCGTATTGCAAACTATCACGTCTGGCTGCGTGGCTGATAAATACTACATTAATACCTCCAACTCCATGCTCTCTAAGCTGTCAGTTATTACTTATTAACATTTGCGGTTCTCAACAGAAGCAAATTATAAATGAACATATTAACAGAATCAAATACTTACAATAGTTATTTATATGTTGACATTAGCAGGAGTACTCGTAGGTTAGGAGTGGCCTTTTTTGCCATAGCTTTTAAGTTTCACAATGTTGGTAGTTGTCGAACAGTTGGCATTACACGTGTTGCGATATACTCAGTTAAGATGAGCTCTGTGGAATGTTTTGGTGGAGAATTTTAATAGATATTGTTGACCTACGAGGTCAATAGAAGATCATTCATTATTTTGATAGGTTACGTACCTATATTAAAACAAATTTATTAAATGCGCTGACTTAAAGAATACAAAAGACAATTATTTTTTCCCGAAAATTTGATTTGATCTCTCTTCGTTACAATCTCTGTGATATTTCAATTGCCTGTGTCAGCGCCGAAGAAAAAAATATTTCATTTTTTATAAAGTTTGCTCGAGATACCTCCTGATGCGGATTCTTTCTTTTTGTACCACTTGATTGATGACTTTTCTTACAACGTGACACTTCTGAACTTTTTCGACTGAGCTTGTCGTCTTATACACATAAAAGAGTGAAATACAGTTAACAAGGTTTTAGTATTGATAGGCACTTAATAAAATGCCAACAAAAATCTCAGTAATGGTTGTCAGGGTTTTTAATCAATCGCATTTTCAGCTGTCAAAACACAACCCTCATTTTGGGCTTCGCAGCAGACGAGTAAAAAGGATGGTGCACCGCTTTCCCAACTTTTGTTGTATAACGTTGAATGACGGAAGAGTTTTTATTTTGACACAGGCGCGCCTTTGTACAGTCAGCAAAATAGCAGTCGTACGACTCGTGACCTCACGCATCTCACTAAATTCCACACCATTTGCTGGCTACGTGCGTGAAAAAGCCGCCATGTCCACATTAATATTATTTCCCTCGGGATATGGTTGAATAATCGACTTATGCCAGCATTGATCTGCGCTATGTGGGTTGGCTTCCACCAAATGTTTACCTTAAGCACGCCCGTCTCTCGTTAATGTTCATAAAGCTCGACGTCTTAGAATGCATACAAAAGCTGTAATGTATTCATAGTTAATATACGTTGTGTACCGTTAAATTAAATCTACCGAAGTGCATGTAAGTTTAATGCAATTGACCCCACACAAAGTTCAATTCTGCCAGGATGGGTGCCTACCTACTAAGTCAACGGACGATCCTGCGCAGTGATCCGGAGAGGAGGGAAGTGCCACCAGACACGCTCTCTGCTCACTACCTACGACTACACATCGAAATACTTGCATACAACAACATTAATTATGTACACTCCAGTCTAGCGTCTCTCCTAAAAAGCTAAAACCATAGTAATAATACGTACTATTGCGGTTGAGGTTGAATAACATAGAACGTGAAGAAATCCTTGACATTTTAGAATTAGACGTAAACATCAAAGGTGTGAATCATTGAAAGCGCGCTTCTTCAAATAGGTACCTACATTGCATCAAGAAAGGTTATTTATAATACTCTACCTAAGGTTATAATTTGTAGAAATCACTACGTTACATGTACGAGCACCAAATTCTTAGCGCAAACATACTATTTGTTTAATGCAAACAACAGATCGTAGCCGGATAATTGTGAGTTTGTGACCAACTGAGCTTATTTTGTCACTTTATGAATAAATTGCTTCCCGAAACCTGCATAGAGTAGGCTGGTACTGTAGATAAACGAGAACCCAAACCGACAGACAAGGATACACAATTTATTGCCCCACTCCACTAACAGCACTAAATCTGCAAGGGCAGCATTCTTGCACGCATTCACAAACCGTAAGCCATCAATTAACCTTAGAGAAGTAAGGTGCTTATGTTATGGGAACTCCCATACTGTGGTAGATCCCTTTTAACGCGGTCCATTTGAAAAAAACAGTTTTTCCTCGAACAGCTTCTTTACGCTACGTGCTTAGAGGACACTTACAAGTTCTTTGATGAAAAACCTCATTAACACTAAGCAGAAGAAACTTATCTACTGAGCTTTTTGCACATCTACTTTTGTCTCTTTGCCAGGAATTGCTTATAAACTGTAAACATAAATCACTTTGCTTTATTTTTAGTCCTGTTTATACTGTTATTTAGGTATTAAGAAATAAAAACCTCTTTAACTGCTCTCTTTGTTTGAAGTACACAGGGTATATTTTAGTGTTTATGACAAAAAATTAAAATCAAAGCAAAAAGTGATTGATATACTGCGGTGGTGGCACCACCGGCCGACTATTAAGAAACGTTTTTGAACTTGACTGGGGGCTATTAAACTGTTATAAAGTCTGGTTGTTTGGTACAAGGCTGTGCTATGGTGTCGGCCGCGAGAGGGGCAATGTCGGAACGCGTTTGATGCATAAGTGATCAAATGGACTTCACTCCGGGCGCGGGTCGATGCCCCATTGAGCAACAAACCGTTACTATCTATTTAAATTAGGTTCGGATATATTTGATGAATGAAATACCAAGAGCCTGTCGCAGTGGCCCCTTGGGTTGCGTGACGTGGTGACTCGACTTAAATTTAAGCACAATTACTTACAAATTACAGTGGTACGGTACGTGACTCGGGAACACTTCATGCAATCATGTCACCCGTTTCAACGACTTGCGATGTTGTCGGCGTGCACGTAAGGATCTCACAACCTTCTGAAACTGTGCAAGTACCTACACTGTACAATATACACGTAAAATTCTATCCTTACTGCAATAGTATTTTTAGCTATTATGAAAAGCTTATGGCGCAATTAGTTTTCAAGGTTAATAACGTCAATGGAATTTTACTAAGAAATCTTCATAATTTTAATTTACATAGACATAATTATACACATATTACACATATTTTATTAGAATACAACTATGCTACGTCCATACGAAGACATCGCTTTTAATAGGTATTATGATAATATAACTTTATAACCAATATGACCTCTACACCTTTACCAAAACAAGTAAGTAGCAAAACATGTTTTGTTTATCATTATTGTTACCTAGAACTTGTTATAAAACAACAACAATTCGACCATGGTTAAAGACGTATTTTCGATAAAATATTTGACGAAAAAGATGGCTTGGTAACAGTTATTAACAATTAGAACTTTTTTAAGAAATACAAGGTAAATTGCTCGTAGCTTACGAACAGAAATGGCTAGACGCACCGAAAATTCTTAAAAAAGCTATTGTGTTATGAAACATATTTTTTTCCTTCAACAAGGTCATCGTTCGTGAAAGGTTCTCCAACATGGACTTTGGACTTATAAGTCAGCACGGGGTGACCATCAAGAGAGTCCATGACGGTGTATTCTGTGTAGGTATGCTTATAAACTTTTAGGCCATGTGAAGACTACAACAATCCCCCCGTTCCATATATCCCTACTGACATATCCCCGCTGGTAGGGATACTTGGAGTTTTTTTCCAACTATCGCTACCGGTTGGGATATATGGAACTTACTTCTCCATATTAGGTACTGACCCGCACTGGTGGGGATAGCTGGATTTTTTTTCCATTTAAGGACCTATACCACTGAATTAATAGCAAGCGACATCGCGGCAGCCCTGGTGGAGACGACGGGTAGAGCTACCAAACCAGCAAGCTACCGACCCAAAATCCAAGTTACCCATTCTCAGCAGAACATTCACGAAGTGACAAGTGTGATGATTGAACAACAACAACGCGTTACTCCATCAGTTGTCGCCTATTAGAAGACGAGCTACACGTATTATAATCAACGTTGCGTTGTGCTATAGGTTACATCGTAGATGGTGTGATATTCAATATTAATGTAGCATGTAATAATAATTAGCATGAAATAATTTAAAGAGTTTTCCAGGGCTATCAATCTGGCACGTTAATGAGATTCGTCCGGTCGTTGGCGACTGCATCGACCAATTTGTACCACGTTGCACCTCACTAATGAAATACATGGGCACAAACTTTATAGTGCATAAAATAAGCTCGCCTTTAGTAGTTGCATCCGTTCGGTGATTGGATTTCCATATACTGGAACAAATGTTTAACATTTTTAGAGTAGGAACGTTGATAGGATCAAAATAAAAGATAAACAACGAATCATTCGTAGCCGCCATTAATATTTAAGATGCTAATATGGTTACAATAACAATCTCTTAATTTTGTTTTTGTTTACGTTGAAAGAATGAAAAACTATTTTGGTTTGAGCAGTAGTACTACCAAATTAGGGTAATCTTTTTGTTTTGATCGCTAATGATGCGACTGCGTCATAATATTGCTAGAATATTTCGAAATAAAGTCTCGTTGTGTGGAGCGGGTGACAGGGCCCCGCGGGCTGCGGTCGCGACCTACGACCGCGCTTTCTCTCATCTGCCCGCAACAACCACCACTCGACGCTTTCCAATATATATACTATTTTGCAAAAAAAACGGGCACTTCGGATTTTTTTCTCTACTTCAATGAAGAAGAACAAGAGGTTTTATTAATGTGACGATGTATTGGCATGTTATTTGAAGCATCCTGGCATGATTCTTTACGTTCCAAATTTAAATTTTGAAATTAACAAAAGAATAATAATTATTGTGGATTATATTGTAAAATTGCTTTACTAATGGTGCGAATTGCTGAAACAATTTTATTACTGATTACTAAAATTTTAAAACTTTTTTGATATTTTCTGCAATTTAAACAATTTAATCTTTCTTTTTACATTAAATACCACTTTTTGATATGAGTGATAAAGCTTAGGGCCGGTAAAATAATAGCCCTACTTGAAGAAGGTTGTTCGCAAACTTACGTGTCTCAGCGGCTAAATGTAAGTCGTACAACTGTCCAGAGGACTTGGCAACGGTATCAAGAGACCGGTTTGATCAAAAGAAGACCTGCAGTGCAAGTACGTAGCACTCGATTCGATACGATTCGATAAATCTGACAGTTATTCTCGATAAAATGAGTTTTTAATCAATCGAAAAGTCGGATTTATCGAATCGTATCGATTCGATCGTTATCGATTGCTACGTACTTGCAGTGCCGGTTCGGGAAGAAAACGATGCACAGAACCAAGAGATGACCGCTTTTTGGTGAGTCAGGCATTGCGGCATCGTAAGGCGTCAAGTGTGGACCTGAAGAAGAGCCTTGAAGAAGTAAGAGCAGAAGTTAGCTTGTGGACGGTCAGGAGGAGGCTTTTGGCTGCCAATATCAGGAGTTACCGCCCGGCTCGGGGCCCTAAATTACTCCGTGAGCACCGTGTTGATCGACTTGAGTTTGCTCGAAACTTCATGGACTCTGAAAGACTGGAATAAAGTATTGCTTTCTGCTGAAGCTAGAATCTCTTTGTGTGGAGTGGACCGACGCCGGCGAGTGCTGCGAAGACCACGGGAACGCGGAAATGTGTTTCGAAGAAATCACTTCTTATAGAGGAGGTATTGATTTACACGATTATTATACAGACTACGTCTAACAATTAAATTTCAATTAATTTACGGAAATCGACCTTAGAACTTAAATTTCCTTAGGTGCCCGTTTTTTTTTGCAAAAGAGTGTATTCTATATATCATGGGGTTTTGGTTTCCGCACTTAGTCCTTAAAGTGGACCATTGTGCGTGAGCCATGGTGGCCGTTTACTCCAACTAGCCCACCTCCCTCCAGAATCAGATTAAACTTCCCGGTCTTCTCAGGGCATCCGCAAGGGATCTTGGTGTGCCCAGGGTCTCCTCGCGAATCTTGGTAACGCCGGTGCACAGGAGCACATGCGCCACCGTTTCTTCCGTCTCCATGCATGCTCTGCACAGGGAACTGTCAGTGATTCCTAGGGTGTGGAAGTGTTTCTTCAGTGAACAGTGTCCATTGATGGTCCCCGCCACCAGTCGTAGTCTATCTCTGTCCAAGCGCAGAAGGCGCCTGGTCAGCTTTGTGTCCAGGGATGGCATAGGTTCCTTGAATTGCCTACATCCTGGTGCCGAGGTCCACCATTTCTCCGCTTGTATTCGAGTGTGTTCCTTTAGCCAGCTTCTTAGTTGCTTGAAAGGAATGGGCACAATGGGCTCGGGACCGCAGGGTCTAGTGCTGGATCCTCTTCTAGCAAGTTCATCAGCCGCATCGTTCCCAAGTGATCCACTGTGACCTTTGATCCATTGTAGTGTTACCGTGTTATGGTTTAGTACCGTGATTCGTTCTAGGGCATTATGGCATTCTAGTATCAGTCTCGACGTTATCTGATTAGTCTTTAAGGATTGAAGGACTGAGGCACTGTCGGAGAGTATACGAATTTTGGTATCCGTAACCTCTCTGGCCTCTATAGCGTGTGCCGCTTGGATAATACCTACACACTCTGCTTGGTAAACAGAGTTGAGTAGCTCAAGGGGTTTGGATATTTTAATATTTAGGTCGTCGGAGAACACCCCGAAACCTGTCCCGTCATTGGTTTTTGATCCACCAGTGTAGATTCTTAGCTCTTTTGTACCTGAGTAGTCACACAACTCCGCTGTGAGCTCTATGTTGTAGTGTTTTTGGAAGCAGTAGGTCTTCAGGGTTCTGTCGCTGGGTGATGCCATCATGGGCTGTTGTTTGATTGCATCTTCTCTGATGCGTGTGTGTTTAATTCTGGAATCGTTACTTAGCGTGCCAGATACTTCGAGTCTGAAAGTCGTTATGGCCGCCTCCTCTCTTACGACGAGGTGTAGAGGTGGTAGCCCCAGCAGCACCTGTAAGGCAGCAGTGGGGGAAGTTCTCATGCTGCCGGTGATTGCTACGCAGGCAAATCTTTGTAGTTTCTCGAGATACTTTTAGGTCGTACTTAGGTTGGTCCTGGGCCACCAAACTAAAGAGCCGTATGTAATGATTGGTCGGATAACTGTGGTGTATAGCCAGTAAGTGATTTTGGGACTTATGCCCCAATTTCTCCCGAGCAGTCTCTTACATTGCCATAGGGCTATACTGGCTCTTGTAGTGATGTAATCAGTGTGTTTTGCCCAGTTCAGCTGTTTGTCCAAAAATATACCCAGGTATTTGGTTTCAGTCGATAGGCTTAGGGTGGTCCCAAAGAAGCTTGGTAGTTGTAAAGTTGCCAACTTCCTTTTCTTTGTGAAGAGGACGAGTTCGGTTTTAGCAGGGTACACTGCTAGTTTGTATTCCTTGCACCAGTCTTCTACTATCCTCAAGGCTTGGCGCATAAGGTTGCATAGTGTGTTTTCGTGTGTGCCGTTTATTATTATGGCCAGGTCATCAGCATAGCCCACCGTGTCTCTGCTATTGAGACGGTTGATGAGGCTGTCTACTACGAGGTTCTATAGCAGTGGTGAAAGGAAGCCACCTTGAGGGCAGCCCCTTCGCCACTATGGCTCTGGTGGTGTCGTTTATCGTAACTTGTACGGCTCTTAGTCTGAGCATATTTGTGATCCATCCTCGCAGGGTCGAGTCCACGCCGTGTTTCTCGAGCGCTGCGTTGATGCTATGGAAGATGGTTTTGTGAAAAACGCCTTCTATGTCAATGAAGACAGCTAGTGAAGAGCATTTGTGGTCCACTGCACATTCGATCTTGGAGATGACATTATGTAGTGCAGATTCTGTTGATTTTTCTGTGGAGTATGCGTGTTGTTGTTTGTGAAGTGGTCGCTCCCGAAGAGGTCCGTCCCAAATGTGTCGATCAGTCTCTCGAGAGTTTTCAGTAGGAAAGATGTCAGGCTTATTGGTCTATACGCCTTGGGTTGTGTGTAATCAGGTTTGCCTGGTTTAGGGATGAAAATAACTTTCACCTCTCGCCATGCAAGTGGTATATATTTGTGTGCTATGCAGACTTGGTATATGACGGTCAGCCACGGCATTAGGACGTCTACTCCCCATTGTAGCAGGGCGGGGAAAATTTCGTCTAAGCCTGCGGATTAATATGGTTTGAAAGTCTTGATTGCCCATTTTACTCTCTCTGCGATTACTATGGTGCGGGCTCTGGCCCAGTCTTGGTCATTCGGTGTGTGTATAGGTTCACTTGCCCAGGTTCTGTCGGAGAGATTGCAGTCTGGGAAGTGGGTTTCCAGAAGAACTTTACTTGTTTCGTAGTCCGACTTAGTATAAGTGTTGTCTGGGGTTTTCAGTGACCCGAGGGTGCGATCCTGATCGGTAGATAGGATCTTTCTCACACGCGCGGCTTCGGTGTTTGTTTCAATTTCTTCGCAGAATTTCCGCCAGGCTGCCCTGCTGGCATTCCTGACTTGTTTTTTGAAGGTGTATTGTGTTTTCTTGTATGAGTCCCAGTCTTCTGGTAGTCTAGAGTTTTTAGCTCTGAGTGGTTTGCCTGAGTTTACTAAGTTCCGCATTCCACCAGGAGTTACCCTTGCTCTTGGAGTTTTGATCTTTTAGTTTGCAGCAGGCGTGGTAGGCTTCGATAATAAATTCCGAGAGTTTTGTTAGTGTCCTCAAGTTGCTTGGGATCCTTCAGAATTTGGGGCGTTTGTTGCTGTGTTAGTAGGGAGGCCAACAGCCGTTTGTAGCCGGGTATATTGGTACGGCGTGGGTTGCGCCTAGGTTCGGGTTTTTTTATGTTAGCTACTAGTGAGAATCGAATCCTTCTATGGTCAGAACAGGAAAGCTCGTTGGATACGTGCCAGTTAGAGATAAGTTTTGTCGCGCTTTCGAGTGTATTTATTTATCCAGTATTATATCTAAAGTAATGCCGCGTTGGCCTAGTGGGCGTAAGCGCTACTGAGAATGAGGTCCTGCTTTCGATTTTCAGGTCGGGCAGTGTTATTTGGCATATTCCATCAGGAATTTCTTACATCAAATTATTAGGTCTATACAACGCGTGGTTTATTCATGACGGATCCACATACCATTCAGCACGAAACACAATCCAAACTTTAAGTACAACGATTCCGAGACAATAAAATCTTGAGAAAAGTTGACATTAACTGACCCCTTATCTCCAGATCCGACAGATCCTGACTTTTTTCTAAGCAAGCTTGAAGAGCAGAATATTTGCCAATCTTTTAGTGGGATACCTTCTATGTGATAATTTTCCACACACTTTCGCAACAGATACAATTATTTTTGATAGCATTGTTAGTATAATATTACGTTGGTTTGATGTAGGTACCTACTATCTGGTGAAATAATATCTGTAACGCAACGCTGCTTGTATGTTCTCTCTAGTTATTTATAACGAGCGGGTTTTAAACAATCTACTTATAAACTACATGAGTAGTGATTGGCCGAGTTGCAATGCAGACATAAGTTTCAATCTGTTCGCTTCCTGCGTCTCTGACGTCTCAATTGCTGCTCTTTTGTAATCAACAATTTGTGTCGCCAGTCGCCGCGATGCTACCGTCGTCACTCTTATTCAATAACAACGTGAACGAATTCCAGACAATTTTAATTCCCTCGTTATGATTGTGTCACTTCTATATATATGTATGTATGTATTGTAAAACGTGTTTGCGCTAGAATAACTAGGTACTTAGTTACTAGTCTTAGCTTAACGTAAACCTACGCTATACCATGTGTTTTCTATCGATTTTGTTTTATAGGTACCTAATCAATGCCCCTCTAACTACCACTGCAACCGTACTGCGCAATGTGGAAAACTCGAGGTTCTCACTTTTTGGTGCGCAGGATCAAATGTCTCTTAAAATCAAGCATTTTTGTATCCTTGCAATAAGTATTTACTGCCCTGCTCTCAACTTACCAAAAGTAGATAAGACATGCTTGCTTAAGATTTAAACATGCTATTAGATAAAACATAATCAGGGCTTAGTAATCTGTTTGTCCTACATAAAAATTGGCTTTAGATTGGAGATCTTTTTGCTCGTTTAATGCCAGGGGCCATTCCATTGTCTCTGCAAACAGCAATTTATATACATAATATATAACAATGCAAGCATCACGCGACGGTTGTGTGTATGGGTTCAAGCTAATCGGCTTCCCGCTTCACACCAAACATTAAAACTGCATTAAATTCTATTTAACGGTGGATGGAGCATGCCTAGTTAAGTAATTGAAAACTATGTTCGTGCTTCATGCAATGCAAAAAAATCTTCAGCAACTAATCAGTAGAAATTATACTTGTAGAGATCACAGGTAAGGATAAAAACATAGAAGTAGAAGGCAGTAATCTTCAAACATTTTGCTCCGAATAATTATTAATGTCACGGTGCGGGAACAAAGGCGGCGGATAGGTCACGCAACAATAAATTGATCACGCGCACACGTGTGCAGTCTCAACCAACGTCAGATATAGATCGAATGGAATCTTATTTCATTAAACTGTGTCTTTTCAATGGCCACGAACTGCTGTGGTAAAGCCACGCTTTATAAATTTTTAATTGATTTAATCGTAGTATCCGCTCAAAAGTCTACGGTCAACTATGAAAAGGATACGCTCATTACGCTCACGTTAAGCCTGAATGGTCTGACCGTAACATTTACTGACACACATTTATGCACGCTTTGGCGATCGGAAAGATTTTGAGGAATGCCGGCAACCGGGCGGCACTTCCGATGGCGAGGCTGCTCGCCCGCTCGAGATGACTCCGTGCCTCTGTAAATCCGCGTGGGGACCACGTCGGGCGGACTCCAACATGCCTCACATTTCATTACTTATTTTGCAATAACTCTCGAATGTTTTGAATAACTTTGAAAACGAAGTTATTGTTATGCCAAAGGCATGTTAACAAAAAATGCCACCGCTTTTGTTATTAATTTTACATTCACTCGGTTCAAATGACCAAAACCTGAAACCAACGACGATGTTCAGGAGATTGTTGTTTCAAATGGCGGCTGATTGCTCCAGTGTCGTAAAAATATGAGGCATAGTAGTCGGCACCAATACCACTCACTCGTTCAATAACGGATGCCGTCGATTGTGAATTATTTTGGTCTCGGGAAGCATAAACCATCGAATACGGCGCAACGAGCAGCGCCACACGTCGCCCACTAGTATTAGCGTTCATAAGGAAACGCTATGATGCAGCTCTACATCGGCTTATTTTAGATATTCCGCGAACAAGTGCAGCGCTTGTTTGGTTAGTAGTCAGGCCGAAAGCGGATAGACTCTCTATGATGGCTTGCGCGGGACGTGATGTTCTGTTCAGTGAAACATTTGAAACGCGCAGCGCAACAATGAACGAATGTCACTACAGAACTTGGGCACCAATGAGTGTAGGCATTTGTGTGTAATTTACGTGAACAGTTCATCGTGTTGTCATACTTGTCATGTTAGGTGAACCTCATTTAATTAGGACCGGGCGGCGCGGACGTCACTCGTTCGCCGAATTCGCTTATGCAAATAACTATTATAACTAAGACACGTTTAAGTGCAGATCTTGACTCGAGGCTAAACAGATATGTTTTATGATATTGTTCTGAGAATATTTTAAGAACGATAGTCAACTACTTATATAAATAATAGTAGATTAGTGGATAACGCAGTGTCTTATGTCACGGCCGTTATTTCGGATCCCGAACGTATCAAACGAAGAACTCTAGGGCTCCTGAGCGCAGTGAGGGAACTATGATTTAATTCCTGAGCGAAGCGAGGGATTAAAGTTCGCCCAAAACAAAGACTTTTATCTCAGAGAAGCATACTTTACTTTTGAGACCACGATTGCGATTGCAGGGTAAACATATTTCATAACGGCATGTCTATTTGCTGTTTGCAGTCTTGTTTGTTTATCTGCAGGGTGCTACGCTGCTACCGTGACGATGAAAGGTGGATGTAAACGTGTTTTCTAATCTTAGAATCAATGATCTTCCAACAAGTAATTCAAGAGCCGATCAATGATTGAGTACTCAGTAAAACTCAACAAGGGTGCCGAGTGCTGAGACATCGGCGTAGTTGACATGGCCCGCAGGACGCGACTCATAGCCAATCAAACAATTAAGGTTAAATGTGCTCCGCTCCATCTAAGATTCACAGCGTTTTATTTAATGGTTTTATTACTAACACCTTGTATAATTTTCATGTTACCTCATCGAATAATGTAACAAATCTTTTACAAGTTTAAGACCTAACAATATCATCATAAACTCAATCTTACGTGTATTCTCCAACTGAATGGCGCAGTTTGATGTAGACACATCAGGTGATAGATTTGAAAAGAATAAGTAACCCGTCTTTACATAATCACACTTCCAGACTAACATTTGCAAAGCAACACTCGTTGTCCGTTGCGTGCTCGGCGATATAATTATCTAGGAAATTGACAAAATTGCGTTTGCGACATAATTTTGCCAATGTAGATATTTTGTCTCTGATACCATATCACGACCAGACCAGACCAACCACCACCCCAGTAACATTAATAGTATGTATTTTTATATTAAGGTATTTATCTATGGGTCTTTGTTACCTGACATAAATGGTATATTATTATTATTATTAAACGACAGACGTGCTTTCCTGGTATTTATTTTTCTAGTACACTCAATAAATTTGAATCACTATTATCCAGAAGTACTACAAGTATACCTATCTACAGCTGTACGGCCTGGAGCTCGCAAACTTACCAGTTGATTGCTATAGATAGACGTAATATAGTATGGTTAGGTATCTACATATTTATCAACATAATTACATGGCTTTACCGTAACTATGTCTGGCACGTTGTATAAATCCGTCATTGTACAGACGACGAACTTTCCGACGATTACCTACTCTTAATGCTTTGATTGCTTCACCACTAATTTGGTGGCATTGTAATTTCACAAGAAACGCTAATTTACACGAATTGTTCTTGTTTCACACAAACACTTTCACAAACAATTCCTATTTAGTGTTATTAATTCATACTAAAAGGGCGAGAGAACTCTCGTTAAATCCGGAGTAGCGTGATATTGTCTTGTTAATAATAAATGCGAATAATGTAGGTACAACTTAAAGCAGACGAAGCGAACCGAGTGAAAATCACTATTGTAGGCACTTTCTCAGATACTGTTACACAATCCTGTTACTGGAACAACCGATTTAATAATGGCTTCGTATTTATACTGCTGCATCGTTCTGTGGGTTTCTACAAATCTTCCGTTTAGTGGAGCTTATAAAAGTAATTCAGTAGGAACTTGATGACTTTAATAAGTACTTATCGTTTTATTTATTTTAATGATAAGTATTAAAATCATCAAGTTTGAATTAAAACTTAATTTAAAAAAAAAGTTAAATTATTATTTTTATTTGATTTTTTTTTATTAAAAATATTAACAAAAATATCTTATTATAATAAAAATAAAAGTTAACAAATATATGTATGTTATTATTAATTAAAAAAAAAACAATTTAAAATCCAGATGTCATTTAAAATATTTTAATGAATTTAGAAACACATAAGATTTTGTACTAAAACAGTAGGTACCTAACTACAGATTATCTAGAAAATATTATAACCGTACCGACTTATGTAAAAACAGTCCGAAATGGAAAACTGGGTACTCGTACGCCGCCGCGCCGCGCGCCGTGCACAGCCCAGTACAAAATTTCCATTGTACCAATCGATGTGTGGAGGGCCATTCATTGAGCTGTTTACTGCGATGTGACCATGTGGACATTGTGAACGAACATGCTCATGAATGTAACACAACTTGTTAGATTTCAAAATTACTGATGACGTTACACTGAACATTTTAAAATAGCCAGTGGTGTCGATTCTGTTGTGCACAAACCAAACTTAATTTGGGCTATTGCTATCATTTTCTCTCTAACAAAACGAGAAAGAGACGAACGTAATTTAGAGCTGTCATATTTAATTGGAACTAATATTTCCATACAAATGAAAGGTGCACGTAAAAAACATGTCGACTAAAAATACGGTGAAGCGCTAGGCATAAACTAGTTTGACATCTCTAACTCAGTTCATAGCTATAGTCGTCCTTTTCTCGCACTGCCTTTTAGTAAAATATAGCAATAGCCTAAATTAAGTTTAGTTTGTGCACAACATAATCGACACCAGTGTTTACTTGCCGTCATCCGTCCACTAAATATACTTCCAAACAACAGGCGAGTACAATTAGTAATGAGTACTGATTCTATTAATGCTCCTTGGGATTTTCATGAACGCCTTTTGTCGCTGACCGTACCTGCTCAGTGATAATTGAATCCACGATTTTTTACGCTGACTGATGGCTGGTGGTTGCTTAAGTTACGCCTAGGTTAACAGTTTACATCTTGTAGATATATGATCCGCGACATGTAAATGGAAATAACAATTTGATATTATGCTTTAGGAGCGTGAGAAAAATGGGAACAAAGAGAAGTGTACTTTTAATTTTAACGTTCCATAATAAACGTTTTTAGCTGTATAATTAATGTGGTATCTGCGTCGCATCTCGCAATGGCCGCTCGCGGATGTCCGGAGTCCGCCACTTTATACAAATACAAAACTCACGAAGCGACACTGACTACAGTGACTTCGTACACAAAAAGGATAAGAGGAGAGGACAAGCAGGATGTAAAACATTGCACGGCTTCATGAGTCTCATGACAAACGGTGTCTATTTTTGGTAAACGACTCAAAGTTAGTTGGCTGTGGGTCGTAACTACAGCCGCGAGCGCTAATTGCGCCGATTTTTATATAGCAACAGCTATATAAAAATCTGATACATTGTTGTAGGCATGGGTTAACTTTAGGAAAACACCGAAATTACCGATGTTAGATCCGATTATACCGGTCTATTGTGATTTTGAAGTCTTCCCTGGACCTGCTCAGAATTATGCTCTGGCACAGGAACAGACATATTCTTAGGGTAATCACATTTATTAGCCATCGTTTGCTATATCGAGAAACAGACCGTGAACAAATATGCGTTCTAGGAAATGACGGTTCTGAGCGACTGAAAAGGATAGAGCATTGAAAAATGCGATTCCGTGCTGAGATGTGGTTCAACCCTTATGAGGCGTATCGGAGTTTTGGACTATATCATTAACTTTACGCTTCACCTTTCAAATCGGAGTTGTTGTAGCCGTGTTTGGCTGAGATGAATCAATTTTACGCACATTATTGATGTGATTTTAATGAAACTGTTTGACCAGTTTCTAATTTTTCAGAAGTAGACGTTTTTTTCTGAACAAAAATATCGTTTGTTTTACTAACACAGTAAAACAAACGATATTTTTTTACAGAAAAAAAAAATATTCCAAATCTCTAAAACAGGCACTGGCAAGCCGAACATGCGGGCTACGAGTTTTTCAGCAAAGTAACAAAATTTCCTCGCGAAAACAGTCATACAATGGCAAAACAACCCTTGGCGGGCTTGCTTGCATTGCATATCGTGTGAAATCTTGTCGGCTGCATATGTACATACACAGTACTCCGTTCCATTGTACCCGTTGGGAACACAAGAGCAAAATTACCCATTGTCCTTACACCTCATTCTTGTCCTAACTGATTAGTAACTAACACTATGTTTTTATCGTTGACACAAAGCAATTCCCAACAAAAATATATTGCCAATTGTGGGAATCGCATTTAGCGTCGTCGAGGCTCGGCGACTTTTGTTGTTCTACGATCTCACGAGTGTCGACTCATTTAGCTTTATTTTCTCACACTCAATAAGTACTTGGGATTAATTACACGCATTCTGTTCCTGCAGCGTAAGCATTACACAAGATACAGTGGTACCGCGGATGTAGGTACGCGGAAGTAAGCGCGTGTACGAAATATTTCTTTGTGTAGACAATTACCTATTCTTATTCTTTATTGCACACAAAACAACAAATATACATACAAATTGCAATAATATAGCTTATGTACTCGCCATTGCGAGTACTTATAATTTTTGAACATAACCGTCCACTGGTAATAATTGTTATGATCTAATGATTGAACACTGTTGAGTCTTGTTTAGTGTTTAATATAAAACACAGGAAATTCAAACATCACATACGCGTCTTTCTTTTGCACAGCAATTATAATGTCCATTATTATGAAATGTAGGTTGCGCACTCAGCGCAGCCGACCGCAACCGTAAGTACAGCAGTTGAGTTACGGTACGATACTCTACATTTTTAATTGAGAGAGCTCGTTGTGTGATGTCAAGGGTCGGGCAGTGCATGTCATTGCGATTTAACTGTCGTGATAAGAGGGCGCGTTTCGCGTGGGACGGTGGGAGTCGGCCGACCGACCGTGACGTCACGCCGCGTTATTACGGAGTCTTGCGCACATCCGGACCCTAGCCGCACACACCCCTTTCTTAACATTCAGACCTTCCGTGGAACTAAATATAGCCTCCATATAATTATGTATGGTCGTTACAATGTAAAGAATTGTAATGAAAACCCTAAGATAAATTATGAAGCCATCCATAGGCATAGATCATAGGCAAATCATTGTGTCTGTAATTTTGATTTCTCTTAAAATTATGGCCTTTAAACTTCAGATAATCTGTCTTCCGATTGGTGAAAACAGAGTGAAAATCTGTATGTTAGTTTCCGAGATTAGCCCGAACCGAAGTATTATATTATCTGTGCCCGAACTAACGGAACCTCAGCGCCGCCGCGCCGCGCCCGCCCGCCGCTGGGAACTTTATTTTTTTAGTAATAACGATAAAGAAATTTGGAATAAAAGATAGTGGTGGTGGTGGTGGTGGTGGTGGTTAGATATTTGGAATTTGTTTTTTTTTTGGATTTTTTTGTTTTTTTTTTTTGGAATTTTGGATTTTCTGGTAGAAAATGCCCAAGGCATTAAGTCCGCCTTTGTACAGTTTTTTTTTACCTGTGCATAAAGTTTTAATAAATAAATAAATAGGTAATTATATAAACAAGAAAATCTTTGCAGCGAGACTTTGATTGACTTTTACTATACTGATTGGTTTGATCTTAACGATTTAGAGCTGCTCATTCACATTCAGGAAAACAAACTACTTAATGTCTCTTTTGGATTTCCTCCAGAGAGCCATCAGTATCATTGAGGATACCTGAACCATTTAGATTGGTTTGAGAAGAATTACACAGGTCCTGATACCATACTATTTTCTTATACAATGTGTGATGCATAACATACCATGACTACCTAATGTAAGATTTCAAACCACAAATACGTAGTTAACAATGTAACTTAAAACTTGTGATAGGACCTTCCCATGATATACTTCCAGAATTTGTTATTGTTGTTTAAGTTATTTTATGTAACTAATTATAAATGACTGTAAAAAGCTGATAGGTGTTTCAACAACCTCATTGTAACCGAGTGTAATAGCCATTTCACTTCCACAGCAATCCGCGTAGTTTTTGCAAGCACAATACTTAACAATAGTAATTCGTTGACGCGTAGGTAGAGATAGAGTACATTGCAGTGGTTGCATTTTTTGCATTGCATCCGCTGTTTCCTAAAAACGCTTTGCTTGTTTCTACGGCGAAATGTCACTTTTTGCTTTTGCAAACGTATCAGACAGACCGCAAAAGAACCAGCGCAACCTACTTGATGCATGATAGCTGCATGCAATACCTATCTGATGACGAAACAAAAGTGGCAACGAAATGGCTACACCGCGCAAAAATCTATAAAAGAAAGCCACGTTAGTATAGTTTCAGTTTCAACCAATGTTTCCATTCGTAGGCAATAGACTAATTGACAACTTGGTTGATATTGTTAATAGCAATTGTATTTATTCTATGCAATGTGGGTCGTTCAGATGTGTGAGTGGGTGTACCTACCTAATGCTATCATTTGATATCGAGCTAGTGAGCTGGCCGGTGGTTTGGCCGGTCCGACACGGGTGACGGGTCAGCGCGACACAATGAGCCACTTCCTGCGGAGAGCGGAGTGCGCGACCGATCCAACTGGACAAGGACACGCAGCTGACACCAACTCACTTATCCTACGCTCATTACCCAATAAAAAGCCGCCCGCACTCGCATTGTTTGTTAAAATTATCTTAAGCAAATCACATAAAAAGAATGAACGCCGAATACCCGAATACAGCGGAAATGAAAAAACATAACCCTCCTTCTGGCGCAGTCGGGTAAAAATGTGTAAGGACTGTAGATTATGCAGCTCTAATTTCTTCAGTTTACAAAATACAAAAGACAACCTGAGATTGAAGCAGGCGGAAGAAACATTGGCAGAATTATCATGCATGTACCAACATTCATGTGTAAAATATACCTAAATTCGCCAATTGCTATGTATGGTGGTCTCGATAGCGAAAGATAAAACGAGTAAATTTCAGGTGAAGCGGTCGTGTGGCCGCGATTAACCTCGTGCCAATTACACAGCCATTAGTGCTGTGTAGCACAATACGCCTCCATTCAGCGGATGTCCAGAGTACCGGCCATGCGGCACGGCGGCACAGACTGAAGAGTAGGTACCTACCTACCGCCCAATTTGCATTTGTTTGGAATTAGAACGTCCAAAGCACTGAGCGCATCCGCGGAGCGCTTTATGTCACCTGTAACTATACCAAGCATAATAAACATTACAACATACTCGTAATCCTTGAATATTTAAGCAGAAGTGTACCTAATAGTGCACCCACATTTTACCTGGGGGCCTAGTCTACTATTACAATAGTTTCACAATGATCTATCATAGATTTCAGAATTGTTGAACGAAGCCATTGTCATTTTGTTAAAAGTTCGTAATCTGCTAACTTCATAATGGTCAATCATTGGTCGGTCAATGGTCTCGTAATATAATTGTGTTACAATGACATTGTTTTATTGCCATTTTTATAAAATCTGTTAATGGAAATAATTTTCGAAAAACTAGAATTAAATTTGAACATCTAATCATGCCAGATTTCATTTATATATACTTTACATATTATTTAATAGTGTTCTATGCAATCTGAAGTAGTAAGAAGTTCGTAAATAGCAAAAAAACATATAAGTTATGTGTAACGCGGATTAATGTGAAACTATACAATTCAATATTTTATCTGTTTAGCTGTCAAAGTCAAATGTGACATTACTGCTTACTGACGTTTTATCTGTTTTATTTCTAGCGGCCGGTGTTTTGATTTATTTTCAATTATGTGTTTTAAATTATCTCTAATAAAGAAGCTTATATTTACTGCAATACAAAATGGTGCTAATTGAGCAAATTTCGGCTGAAACTGTCAAAATTTTTGCAGATTACCGCGTAAGTCAGTCATTCATTTGTCATTGTATACGAGATTACCATTCTATGCTATTTCTTTCAATGGAGTGTCAGTGGTTGATCATTGGAAAGTCATAATGACGCCACTGCATAGTAGGTTACCAAACTTGTCAAAATTAACAATTATGAAATCAATGATAAAGCATTGTGACACTATTGTAATAGCAGACAAGGCCCTCAATTATGTTAATAAGGAGCGAGCCTATTGACATCAACTTCAATAAATCCAGACTCCATGGCATTAGCTCAGACCAAATAAAAAGGTAAAGACGGAACTCTGCGAACAGCAAAGTGAGACCCTTCAAATTACGTATCGCTCTGTACATACACGCTGACACGCACACATTTACATCAAACTACAATTAAACTATGCCTCAATAAATGCACAACATGTTTACGAAACCGGCCTCACTTCTCTGTTCACAGAGTTCCGTCTTAACTTTTTTTTTGGTATGAGTGTACACGGCGAGACGTAATTTGACGAGCCTCACTGCTGTTCGCAGAAATCCATCTTTACCTTTTTATTTGGTCTGAGGGCATCAGCCGCAGTATCAACTGGGAAATTCCTGATGGGAAAATCTAGTAACACTTTGCCCGATCTGGGAATTGACATCAGGACATACTCATAGGTCACTAGGTCATACTCAGCAGTAACGCTTGCAAGTTGTGACCACCAGACCAACGAGCACCAAGTCTACCCCGCGTACCGTTTTAATTCTCTGGTTTACGTTAGTAATTTGTACAATGGTTACATGTACGCGGTTAACCTAAATCGTTTCTATTGTCACGGATTCCGCTACACATACTGACCGTTTGCACATACTGTATTTGGCTGTAAATGGAACAGATTTATCACAAAGGAAGACCGACAATAGCGTGGGAATTGATAAAAAGTTGCGTTATTATGTGTCACTGATGACCTCTGAAGTCGATTGCAGTAATGTGCATTATTAATTTCTTTTTATAGAACAATGATATTGTATTTTTTCATTATTTCCATGTGTATAGTGTGAAACTCCGCAAACGAGACGGGTAAAGTATTGCCACCGATAATTTATTTTAGTTTATTTATTTGACAAAACATGCATAATAATAAGATACAATTTCACAGTTAAATTTAAATGCGGTGGCTTCGAACTTACGATAACATTCAACCAACACAGTCACACAGAACCTACGGTTAAATGAAGTTCATTCAAGTACAATAGAGATATCCCAATCATTAAGATCATTGAGCCGTGGATTTCATAACGATAGAATTCAAATATCTCTCGGTATAGACTACACCACTACGCCATTACCATTCCTGTCCAATTCTACGGCCACGTAACTAATGTTTCGGGCATATAATAAAACAGAAACACACGCATTCTAATTTTATCAGTCGGTGTGCTCGAGATGGATTTAGAAAACTCAAGTGGATAACACGCCCAAGTTCCAGATTCTTAGCTGCATTCAATCACGTATTTTTTGATCTCCACAGTTCATCTTGACTCATTACTAATAAGAGCGGAGCAAGGGAATAGACGGGATATGGTAATGACAAATGCGCTCAGTGCTTATCTGAAGCGGTCTATGTTGAAAAGATGTGGCGGTTTTCTCGGCGAGTGAAATGTCGGGCGATGTCGTTAGCAAAGCTCCATCTAACAGATATCGTCGCACTTGGCTCACAGAATCCCGGAGATATCTATTTTCGCCTTATCGAAGATATTGCAAACTGCACAACTTTTGAAGAGCTTATTTTCTACTTACACGGAGTGCTCACCACAACAAGCGTTATCAATTCTCCTTAAAGGCGTTTGAGACTACGCTACAATATATTATAGCACAACAATATCGCTCAGCACAGACTTTTGTATGGATATAAAGCAAACTGGTGCTGTATAACATAGCAGTGTGTGAAAGAGTTCAATTTAAATGTGTGCGAAAGTTTGTGAGGATGGACGGAGGTATGGGAACAAACATCCATACCTCACAAACTTTAGCATGTATAAATAGTACTAATATATTGTAGAGTAGTCTGAAATGCCCTTATAACCACATTTGCGTAGGTACATTTTGGTTTGGTAGCAGATATGAAAAGAAAAACAGGAAAAATATGTTACCGTAGTTTTCAGGGGTTTTGTTTAGCTGTGGCATAATGCCAGTTGTAGGTAAAGGTACCTTTCTCAGTTTCAATACAAAAGCGGGAGATAGCGCGTCGTCTTCGGCTGAAATATATTGTTCCCTGTTTGCAGCAAGTCCGCACTGCTCACCCCCAACCACAGTCACTGATATGCAAATAGGTGCCGCCGAGATCGTAAACCGTTTTAAATCTGATAACGTAATTCGGAGCTAAAATAAGTACAGTGCATACACCAAGTTTATGTGACTGCATTGAATTTACCTTCCTAAAGTTTCTTTGGGTAAAGATACAAAATAAGAAAGGTTTGTTTAGGAATTGGTTGTATTTGCAAGTTAGGGAACACTTTATCATAATGTTGAATAGCTTTGGTTGTGCTTGTGACAAATGTTCGCGATAACCCACCGCGGCGTCCCCGGCGCGCGGCGCACGCCCGCACTACCTGCTCTGGCTATCAGCCATCTTGGACCTCTTCTAGCTTATCTTCAGTAATATGTTATTCAGGAGAAAGTCGGACGTTACGTAGCCCTTGGCCAATATCGATTGCTCCTACAGTACTACTGTCTTTGCTTATAATAAATACGGTTATGATTTAATATTTCTGAGTATTTGATATTTTCTAAAAGAAAACGTCATGGTAACATTTCATGAGAAGAAGTAACTAATGTGAAGCCGTTCTTGTGAACAATGAGACACTGCCCAATTACTAGTAGTGAAAAAAAAAAAAAAAAAGACCCGACTGCGTATAACATAATTATGTAATAACTTTAAATAAAAACTGAAAAGAAAAAAACAAGTTCAGGAAACAGAACATATTGACTGCAACAGTCGGGACCCATTTCGGATGTAATGATTTTAGTCTAGATTATTTAATGGGTCCCGAGCCCGACTGTTGCAGTCAATTTATCCTGTTTTCAATTTTTTTTGCTTTTCAGTTTTTATTTAAAGTTATTAGTTATTTTATACACAGTCGGGTTTTTTTTTGTTTTTTACACTTTTTAGTTACTTATATATACCATTTTAAAATTATCATGAGTGCTTTACTAGTATCATGCCGTTCAGGCAGCAGAGCGTGCCAAACAAACATATGAATTTGGCGCCAAATATCCGCCATTTTGTTTCTTTTTTATTTTGATATACCCAGTGTCACTCTCACAGTAAAAATGAATCTAACGACACCTCTCGAGCTAAAATTCATCGAGCCATTCAGGCCACAGAGCGTGCCAAACAATTATACATACATACATACTCTCGAAAAACATAACCTCCTTCTGGCGCAGTCGGGTAAAAAGCTCTAACGCTTTTAAACTAATAATCAATAAACGGATAATCAACTTATCTGAGTCTGTTAATACCACATTCTCTGTACATTTGACAGGAAGCTGCGGCTACACAATGGCATTACCGCAGGTACGGGCCCAGGTAGCACCTGACACGTACAAATATTCCCACTCCCACAACAAACGTGTGACGTCCTGTGGCTATGCCTCAATTGCTGCACAATATCTCTTGTTGTAATGTAAGTAGGTACGTTTAACCAAACATCTTTATTCCAAAAAACGAATCCTGTTTTGTCCGAAATGCATTCATTATTTTTTTATTAAGAGAAAGTCGTCATTAAGTAAATTTTAATCCTTGAATAGTTAGCAAATTAATATTACCTAATCTCTCCCACGAAGTCTTCCATTTTGTTAACCCACATTCTAAGTACTGTGTATTTCAATATTCAATATTCAGGTCTCAGACCAAATAAAAACCAAGACATAGCGCTGCGAACAATAAAGTGATGAACATGTGTGCATTTTGAGCGTATTTTAATTGTAGTTTGATGTAAATGTGTGCGTGTGAGCGTGTATACACAGAGCAGAGCTTAGTTTTGCGCTGGCTTCACTTTATTGTTCGCAGCGCTGTCTTGGCTTTTTTTTGGTCTGAGAATCATGTTATTAAAAACTCTAACGGCGCACATATTTTTTTAAAATGGTAACATTAATTTAATATTCCAGTCCGGTCTGGTTGAAATCTACCCATAAGGGAAATAACAAGGAAGAAGTAAAATATATTTACAAAAATACATAGGGTAAACGAATTATAAATAAGTATTAAACAGTTTCCTGGTCAAAACATTGGGAACTAGAGAAGAAACTAGTCAAACGTAGCAGGAGAGGGCAAATTTATTGTAGTGGGCTTTTTTTCAAGCGCTCGACGGTCCCTAGTCCCTACGCGCTACGCTACGGTCTACCTGGTGCACAGCAAGGGGCAAGCGTCGCTACGTATAATAACCTGAGACTGCCACATGTGTCTTTCCTTTCGTGGCTTTAAAACGGAGTAGTAATAATAATAATAGCAATAACTAACGGCACAGGAATGGAATACGATACATAGTTGCAGTAGAGTTATTATTTATGCTCAAATATTAACATATTTTGTCCAAACAGACAGAGCATAATAATATTAAGCTTGTTCGAACCATTCAAACATATTCTCATTTTGTGTGCTCTCTTATTTTTAACTCTCTACAGCTACTAAAACCACATGAAATGTTAAATAGGTTACTCGTAAGCACAAGTAATATGAATCATGAAGCTTTTACTAGTTATGAGAAGACTCAATAGCTACATAACTAATTTAACCCCCAATTTTTTTATTCGACGAACTACGTTTCTATTTTATGGGCCGTCATTTAGAAGCGTCAACACAAAACAAAAAAAAATGTAGAGAACTGGCAACGCGAGACGAAACGTGGCATCGGCGCAGCGAGCGCACGCGCACGGAAAGAAGTATACGAGCCTGTCGGACAAGTTCGGGGAGCGAGATAGAGGGGCGCCGCCGCTCGCGCTAGTGCCCCTGCCGAGTGCGCCGCGAAAGCACGCCTCAGCGATACTCTACTCGCTGGTTTCATCAACGCGCCCACTGCTGTAAACACCACTCCTGTTACACTCTCTACAAACCGGTTACTACCTTTGTGATCTCGAGTGCTACATCTGTGAATTTTCGTGAGCGTTGTGATTTATCTGACTATAAGTCAGACTGATATTTATGAATGAGTGTAGTGTAATTAAATGCTGTGCTTGAATTTACTATTCTAACAATGCGATGACCCGTGATTTACAAACGAAACAAAATTGGATTACAAAGCTGGGATTTTTCGAAATTGGTAAGTGGCAAGTGGCAATTTCGTATTACTTAAAACAAAGTTACTTATATGATTTAGACAGCTTCAAATAACGGGCCGGGGTCTAGAGCGTTGCGCGGGCGCGGGCGGCACAAACAAAACCCATAGGATAGGGGAGTGAAGGAGAGAGCATGCTTTGTTGACACAGGGCAAGCGACTAGCGAGCGAGCGGTAACACTACCAACGACTCGACTACTCAACTAGACACTCAACACCAAACGGTGTAAATTTTACTGTGCACTCAAAAGCGCAGTTGTCCTCTTTTTACCCGACTACGGCAAAACCAAAACGGAAGGTTACGATTTCTGTTACTTACAGTACTAATTTGGAAAGTGTTGCGGTGATGCGTGCTAATTTTGAAACAAAACCAATTAGCTCTATTGCTGAACTAATGAAGCTAACTTGTTTAGTGCAAAGCAGTCTATTTTCTACAAAATATAAATCGGTTATTTCGGTTGTGTACGCAGCAGTATAATGAGTAATTGAATGATAACGTCGCCGTATTAACTTTGTACATTGAAGTGTATGAGTAATTAGATAAGCGATAGTTTTTATTGTCTTACCGTTACAAAGAAGTCCCGGCGTTTTCATAGCGATAACGAATAGCACACAAATTCAGTCACATTAAAAAAATACTACGGTACTCGTTAATTAATTATTTTATTCATTAATTCTAAATTAGCCTTTTTCAACAACCTAAGAGTGTTTACATTGGCTCACTGTTAGATGAACATTTGAAGCCAATTAATTAGGATCAACTTTTCTCTGTCGGCCATCTTCTTACCCGGGGAAAAACACGGAAGCAAACAAATCGTCTCGTCAGAAGTAAGTTCCTAGTTATAATAGGCATGGGTTATTTATTTATCCTTGTTCACTTAATTATATATAATTTCGCAGCTTTCATGCAACTTTCATGAAATAGCTCATTTGTTAAAATAGATAGGTAACCAACAACAGTTCAAACACCACCCAAAAATGTTTGCTATTTGTTAGAATTTACCTACTAAAGCAGTGTCATTGACCTACCTAATTATAAAGACACGTTATATTGTAACATTCTTAAACGTCTGATTCACAAATAGCGTCAATTACTCTAGTTTACATATTATATTAATGAATGAAAACTTTATCAACATCCTGCGTAATTGCGTGCTCGTCGTCATGACGAGTCACACATCTACGTATGATAGTACTGAAAATACCAGATGCGGGCACACTGAATCATAAACTAATTGCAACTGGTGCCAATGGGTCAATGTAAGACCAAGGTTTGGTCGCCTACTTCCAAAAACTAATCACACACATTGTGGGTGTATTCGTAGTTAGACTATTAACTCTTGTACCTTGTCTGTCTACTTAAAATCATGGCCCCAAGCCTGCGTGATTGTATGTAAAAAAAGAATGAAAAAGCATTTATTGGTCTCACACAGGACAAACAATAAAAACTAAATTATGAAAAATGTATGTTCTACTATTTATAGGTCCTGTACGAGGCCAAAAAGCCCTCTCTCAGCATGATGCTGCGACATTTAAAAAATAGAAGTCGCAGCGCTGTAATTCTTATGGGGCTGGTATTCTGATGTATAGGTATGTAGCTGTCAAGTAACCTCTTGAAATAGGGAAATTAATTAGTCGAAAGTATATGAATTTACTGGCGACTTCAGATTAGATACTCGGCGGTCCTTCTTAAAAGCTAGTCTTGCTTTTGTGGCATAATTTACTTAATTTATTGTTTTCAGCAAAGTCTGCTTGCACTTTGTGCTTGTTCTTACTTGGCAAGGCATTCCACTAGAGATAACGTAGGTATAAGTAATACTGAACCGAACGGTAATAAATTATTGTATGCGAAAAATTAAGGGCTGCTAAATAATTGAGAAATAATTTAAACTGGTAACTAAAATAAGCGAGCGAATCAAATATTGATATAAGCGAATATAAATTCAAAGTCATTCGCCCGCTGAGTATTTCGGTACATACGCCATATTCGTGTGTGTTTGATAACTTTAATTTGGATTTATATTCGCTTGATTAAATACCTACTGTCCCTAATTATACAGTTCATCTCATTATTTTGGGTCTTGTAAGAGAGGATAATATTTTGAAAAGCTTGTTTGTCGTTTGCAGGAAGTAGGCAGCATGGTGATCCCAGGGAACAAAACAAATCTTACCGAGTATGGTGTATGTCACTAATCAACTATATGGTGTACTTATCACTATTAACTACCTACCTAATTTAATTTATTTTAATCCTTCACTAATGACAAACTTAGACCTAATCATGGCTTATTTTAATTAATTTTTAATCCTATAATTATATTTTTAAATTTTTAAATGAAACTAGATAAATACTCGATATAATATACATTATTATCAGGGTGTGTGATAATTTTGTTGACTAATGTTTATGTAACTAATGGATTTATCTACCACGTTTGAAAGCGCGATAATTTAATTAAGTACCATGATCCTATTTATCGCTCCAATGGCTTTGTCAATATACAAAATTATTTTGCTGTTACCCATATCAAAAACTAGTTTGGTTAATTAAAGTTCATTAACAAGTTAATTGGTATAACTTAAGCAAATGTTTCTATAAATTTCACAATTGCACGCCGATTTAATTATTATGTACAAATAATTTGGATACTAATTCCATAAACATCAATGCAAAACATATAAATTTGCTATTTTAGGGAATAAACAAAGATTCGATAAAACTGTAATTTAGTGTTACTAGTAAAAAGTTAACAGGTGAAGTCCCTCTGCAGGTAACGCTATATTAAAACAAATTCTATTAAACTAAAAATGCATACAAAAAGCAACTTTAAACACCTCTACGACCCCCGTACTATTCAATCCATCCATCAGCACAATGTTTTAAGTGCGTTAAATTGAGTTCTACCACAACACATGATTTATATAAGTCCTAAAAACAAAGTAACGAGGAAAATTATTATGGTTTAGTTGCTGCCAGTTAAGATGACAATAGCGGTCATTAACCCACCACAATTTATTAAAGTTCTTAACTTTGAAAACCAAAAATGAGCCTGTTCAAGTCGACGATTCAATCGTCATCTATCGTGATCTTCAACATTTTTTCTAATGGAAAACGATACATGCTTTATTTGTTTTGGTTCGTACGAAGAGATATTAGGGAAAGGGCAATGACCGCTATTGTCATCTTAACTGGCAGGAACTATAATCCTTATTAACTGACAGATTAAGTATAACTTAGTCATTGTAGTTTTTGTACTTCACAATGGCTGTATGAATGTTTCTTGGTCTAAATCAAGTTTCCATCATAACATACTTAATCCTACTTAGATAATGAGCATACATTAATAACAACAGTCACTGATGCTAATGTGGGTAGAAGAACTCATCGGTGAATCAGTCACGACTAAAATATTTAATAAATACCTACATTCTCATAATGTACATTTTATTACGTAAGTGTAACCACATGTGGAGTTTCCATAGCCGACTTTCAATTCTCGCAGGAATATCCCGGTCAGGAAAATAATATATTTAGTTTAACTTCAATCATACGAGTACCTACTGAATAATTTAAGTGATTTTTTTACATACTTGGCTTATTTGGTCAACGTTAGAGTTTTTACATTCATCAAACAGAAGAGGAAAGAAAATAACAAAAAAGTATTTTAAACTTAAAAGCTGCTATGCTAAAATCTAAAGTTCAGTAGATAAACACACCTACTTACCTATACCAAGCCATATTATTTGTTGACAAAATAAATATGGTCCAGATGAATTAACTTTGGTAAGGAAGACATATTCTTTGATTTTCAAAGCTCAAAACACAGCACAGGTACTCGTAGGTATAAGTTTTAACAAACACAAAGGCTACTTTCTTTTTATAAGATTACAAGTAAAATGTATAAATATAGGAGTACTCGTAAGTTGCTGTCAAACCCAGCGTCTGTAAGCTCCATTGAGGAAGCCATTTCGTTCTTCCACGTTACATTACACGGGCCACAAGCTGGGACACCCAACATATCTAAAAATAAGCGACCGGTAAAGCACCTTTACCTCCACCCGCAGACCTTGCTTAACATGTCGATGAAAATCTACTTTCCTAAACTTGTTTGGTGAAAATATATCTACAACTTATTTACAACTGTGTGAAACTTTAAATTTGGAATCTCCTACTGTCCAGTAAGTAAGTATGTAATTTACTTACTGGACAGTAGGTCATCCTCTATAGATCTGCTTAGAAAAAAAACATAGTACCAGACACAGATTAGAGTTTAGCCATTATAACATGGTTATAGGAAGGGGGAGGCTCCAAATATATATCTATCTCTCTTTTTGGTATGACATTTTATGAGATACATATATTTTTGGAGCCTTTAAACAGTTATTTTATAGTCTGTGACACTTAACGCGACGCAGAAAAAGTATGCATGTTGCGTTTTGTACTTAGTAATGTTGTAAAAGTATAGTGTGGGATTTTTGTTTGTATTTAGTAATTTCAGTTTACAAATCATGTTGGATTAAAACTTTCCATTCTAAAATTAACATGAAGTTTGAAAAACAATAATATAAATGCCCCCGGTAAATCGATCACAATATGTATCAGTAATTGCCCTAATATGAATGTAACCTTCAATATTAATTAAGTAAACGAATTTGTTGTTAAACTTTCTTTCATTTTTGAGAAAAGCATTATACAAACCTTATCCAGTAAGAAACCCATCCTGGCCTCGTATATTATATAACCGGACGCGGTTCGGTCCTGTTAACTCATACTTGGCCAGGAAGGCTTACTTACTGGATTCTGCAGTTATGTACTTTAGATGTTTGAAAATTGTTTTTTTTTTAAGCAGAGGTGCACGCTTTATTATACCTAGCAACCGACCATAAGTTCTATAGAAGGTTATGTTTAAAACCTATTCAAGATTCTTTCTGTACAAACAGAAAAACAAACAAACAAACAAACAATCATTTTATGAAGTTTTTTTGCTTTTAGTTTAGTTTTGTTTGTTAAAAAATAACTGTTTAAACCTGAAACATTTTTTTATTCGCAGAGCTACAGTTAAATTTATGTTTAAAAATATTTAGGTATGTGTATGTCAGATCCGTTTATTAGGTACCTACTTAAAAGTACTAAGAATGTATGGCTAATATGGCTATATTTAAAATACCGCAGTACCATTATAAAATATAGAATGGTTTTCTGGTATTTAAAATAAAGCCGGAAAACCATTAACAATGAGTAATTAATTTATACAATGTGTCACATCGTCACGTAATATTGTTGACCATAATACGTATCATTTGTTTCAAGAAGAACAACGGGTAGCTGGCCAGGTGTCAGACAATGTATCACCCATACTCGCAACGTGCAAACATGCGTACCTGACTACCGTGTATAAACTCGAAAACAATTTGTAATCAGTAATTATTTTAGGCTCGGTTCTTACTGATAAGCAATACCTACACGTTGTAGATTCGACACATAAGAACTTATGTATAGTTTATCATTGCTGCCGCAATCAGTAGGTATGTACTACGAAGTAACGAACGTTAATTGGCACAAGTGATATTTTTATCACGATTTACTTACTATTAAATGTAACGAATAAACTAGGTAGTTTTATGTCGATTAAGTATAATATGTAGCGGATGTTAATGCCAAATTGAAATGCTCATATTATGTACCTTTCATTTTATGGTGCGCCCATAGGTAACAAAAACTGGCCAAGAGCGAGTCGGACTCGAGCACCGAGGGTTCCGTACAAACTTTTTAAAGGACAAACTTAACTTTGCTGTTCGATCCCATGAAACGGCTATTGCACCAACCGCAAATAATAAGTTTGTAATAGTAAGATCGCTTTTTTTTGTTACTAAACTACATATTAACGGTTTTCAGATTTTTTCCTTTGCATGTGTTGTAAGACATTGCTTCTCTTTCTCTTCTCGCTAAATTTCGTGATTCTAAGGTCAACGGGAACTATCATATAAGTTTTCGACCCAAAACCTATAGGGTACTACCGGTTGATCTAGAATAGTCAATTTTGGTTAAAAGCAAGGTCTTCCAGCACCAGTAAAGGGAAAATTCCGAAAAATAAAAAAGTTGAAAATAAAGGTAAATGGTAAGTAGGTACTTGCAAGTTTTCATGAAAATCTAAATTTGCCCATATCTTTTTACCATGTTGACTCAGGACCTTGATTTTTATACACCTAATAGCGACTATAGATAAACCTCAGCATCTGGTTTAAATTTCAACTTGCTAGGTCCACCCGTTCCTGACAATCATCCCAGTAAATAGGCCAAAACAATTTGCATTTAGTATTATGGTCTTTATAAATCAAACTGCATGAAGTTGCTTCATATTCCTTGGGATCTCTTATTGGCAATTAAATGTGTACGAAAATACACGGATTCACAACTTTCATAAAATAGACTTCATAATCATTCATACCAAGACCACACATGGTTTAACATACTTAATGGTTTATTTGCCATTACTAATTATTAAAAACGTACTTACAATCTAGATATCCGATGCCAGCGTTAAGTTTTCCACAAGTCACTCATTTACATAATAAGCACTAAAAAAAACGTTAAATTAAAGTCTTCACTTTGTCGCTGTTTCAGACAAATGTAGGAGCAGTTTTTATCCTCATTGAAAGCTTAGGAATTGAACCCATACTACCACGTTTGTGGTAAATAAAGTAGGACTATTTATGACTATTATTCTGAACCGTAAAACTACTACGGTAAGTGTTCAAGTTTTAAACCTCCCCACGCTCCTTAAAACGGTTATTTATAACAAGTGACAGAGAAGAACCGCAACATCCTGATCCGTGGGATTGTGTAAGTCTTCAGCACGTCCCGGCCCCATCTCGAGGCTAAAGTGTCAACCGGCTCCACGCAATTGCAGCCTTATCTTATTTACCGCATATTGAGCCAGCGTAATCTGCTCCTCATACCAATAAAATAACACTAGGGAATATAGTAACATGGACATGTTGTTTCATAAATTGAGCACTAGAAATAGGCACATGATGCTGGACGCGACACCTTGCCTGCCTGCAATATGGCAAATAGTAGGTATAGGATACTAAGTAGAGTTAAGTCATTCTATAAAATATTCATTCGAATACCTCTTGTACATTTATATTATCTTTCTTATTTCGTAGTCAACGTTAGACGGTAGGATTTCATTATTAATTTTGTTTGATATGGGTATCAACAAGGCGCAGATCTTCCACGGGTGCCCTACATGTTTCAAAGTAGTTAAGTAAAACCTACTCATTCAGTAACCTATAGGGACCTACATGAACGTGGTTTGTTTAGCGTCCGTACCGGTAATCGCTCATTTGGTTACTTCGGTGATTGTTCCGGTACACTCGCCACTCGGCGCGCATAAATTGTACGTTCGCAGTGCAATATATCGTGTCGTGGCAAACCAGTTTAAATAGCATACATCAGTGAACAGCTGCTCCCAAAACAGTACCGCGGTGGTGTGATGTAACAGACTAATGAAAATATCAAATGCATGCGTTGCGTCGTCCTCTGTGCGTTGCACTCAATCCTCCATGCATTAGGTACAATTTTACTGCACAACGCCTTCGATATAAATACGTTACGTTGTGCATGCATTTTAAATAAACAAATACATTGTGTTGTGAGCACCATCTGTGCGGTTATGCGTGCAACATGTTACATCGACTTCTCAACCCCCTATAATATCGTTACATAATGCTGAATGATGTGCGCACATGTGATTATTATTGCATACATTCCATTAATCAAATAATCACTATTATTATTACTTGTTTTTATTTTTATTCGAATGTAAAAAGTTAGGAGGGGCTCGTGGCTAAATAATATGAGCCCCAAGGGTCGATCGAAGGACAAGCTACGCTTACCGAAGTCCGTCTGTTGATGGGTAAAGCACATTAAGCTGTTGGTCCTGGCTGTCATTTGTAGATCTTTGACAGTCATTGCGAGTAGTCTGATGCCTGAAAGCCTGACAACCAGTCTTACCAAGGGGTATCGTATTAACCAGTAACTGGGCTGTGGAGGTCGGATGGTCTCACTTATTCGTCGTTGAAGACAACAGCAAGGGTCAGCAGCTTTTGGTAGGGTTTGTTGACAGCTTAGTGTTTGGGCGGGCTGCTGATACCGTAGGTAACAAATACAGGTTGAGCTTTTGAGAAAGAAGCAAAAGTCGAAAGCCAAAGCTATGATAAAAAAACTCTAATTACCTACATTATGTCATAAAAACTGTTCAAAGTAGTCAAACCTTATTTCGGAGAAAATTGCATTTTTCGCTGACTCACATGCTTACTCCTGATTTCGGAGAAAATTCCAAAATACCGAGACTTCGCCCCAAGGTCTCACAGTCCAATCTGAAATACTTCTACTGAGTCAATTGTTTAGCCAGATAAGCAATTATAACAGAGCAACATTCCAGGGCCCCCAAAACGTCAGTTATTTTCAATTATTTAAGTTACTAAGGCATAAGTAGTGTTTTACATATTTGTCCAAGAATGTATGCTAACTTGGTTATGCAGCCAATTTACAGGTAGCAGGTAGAAAAAGAACGTATTTATTTTTTTAACTTAAATGGTTTTTATGTATCTAAAGTCTGGGGCTCTGGGATCTTGGGACTCTGCTATGTAGTCAAAAATGGAACTAAAAAGAAAAATGATAGCTATATTAAGAAGCCAATAATAAAAATAATGTCATACGACTCATTTAGATATGTATAAAGTAGATCAAAATTATACGGTTTACGACGGCCATTCACTGTAATATCTGTCGTTATAAAAAATGAAACGTTTTCAATAAACTGTATCGAGCGAGGCATAAAAGGTGGATTAAAAATAAGATATCGTAACAAGTGTACGGTGGGTGCTGAGATCACGACTGAGACGAGACTATCGAGTTTTGTTTCTCACGATCGACAAGGATAGCTAAAAAAAAATTTAAAAATAGTAGTATGCGAATCCTGAGCAATGAGTGCGTGTTCGGATGCATGCTGCGTGCGTCAAACGATCGTCCCGTGTGACCGAGAACCAGACCAGCCACTAGATATGAGCGCGTTCAACGACATCTCACGCACTCATTTACATTTATCGTTTAAATTAGTCCTATCTTAAGTCCAATTATATTTTCATCTAACTACAGAACAAAGTTAACCATAACATCTTAATTAATAATCTAACAGTATACCTACATTTGTGTGCGTCTTAGCACACAAATGAAGGTATACAGACGTAGACGAAGCCAAACTTTTCGTGCTCGCTTCGCTCGCTCTTGTACTCTCTTGATTCTTTAAACTTTTCAGGATTAGTCAACGCAGTACCAACATAGTTCCATTTCTGTATGAATCAAGTCAGTTCAAGTATGCCATTTGGACATAAATATAGTTTAAGTGTGGTTAAATCTACTAGTTTTGAGCCCCTTCTCTGTCTCATCTTGAATTGAAAGCAGAGACTAAATAAGCTTTAAGACAATTTTCATTGAAATAACTTTAAAATGTTTTGTTACAGGGTGCCAGAAGTGCGGAAACATGGCGCGCATAGAGAGGAGATATTAAGTTAAAATGGCCGTCGCGCGCGCGGTCCTTGTCCTCCTAGCGTCCACGGCTCAAGCCTGGATGCCGGATGCTAACGCACGCATACATATCAAATATGGTAAGATATTGATTAACGTCATAAATCAACTGTTACATACTTACCTTTAAATTGATAACTGCTTGCATCTGTTGGAAAGTTAAAACTTTTGGATAGTATATTTTTAAAGGAGTGAATTTAAAGTCAAAATTAGGGTAACAAAAATACTGAACATGGCTTACTGAAACACTAAGTGGGCAAATAATGAACGACTACAATCTTGAAGACAACGACTTGAACTTACAAAGATGCTAAAAACTTGGATGTAGCGCTCAGGTACGGTCAGAGCACGCCACGATAGTGGCGATAAGTCCCCTCTTTGAGGAGTGGCTTGAGAGACGCCACGGCGTCCTCACCTTCCGCCAGACGCAGGTCCTCACCAGACACGGTGTTTTCGGGAGGTTCCTGCACCGAATGGGGCGGGAGGAAACCCGGCGGGGGCCGCCACGTGGCCCCCGGCCACCGTAGGCGCGGGCCTGTGGACGGTGGGCTATGGGCTAGCTCGCCGTCCGTCCGTCTAATGACGACAGGCCGTGTCGACGGCGCGTTCATGTTCCACGCGCGCCTCAAAGAGAGTCAGCAAAAAGGAAGGGGTCCGCAAGGACCGATGCCTGCCGGGGTTGCGGGACTGTTCGAAAGAGATACCGTGGCCCCGGAACACAAAGGGCGATGAAGGAACATGGATGGGTTTTAGTCAGTAAAAGTCTGACACTCTCTCCTGCTCCGCCCAGAGCGGGAGAAGTCATTTGATGATTTCCCATGCGAAAAAAAAAAAAAAAAAAGGCTGTGTCGACGGCGCGTTCGTGTTCCACGTGCTCCTCAAAGAGAGTCCGCAAAAAGGAAGGGGCAGCAAGGACCGATGCCTGCCGGGGTTGCGGGACTGTTTGAAAGAGATACCGTGGCCCCGGAACACAAAGGGCGATGAAGGAACATGGATGGGTTTTAGTCAGCAAAAGTCTGACACTCCCTCCTGCTCCGCCCAGAGCGGGAGAAGTCATTTGATGATTTCCCAACCGAAAAAAAAAAAAATAATAATAACCTAACCCGGTCGGGGTGTCCTAGCTTAGTCAAAGTGACCATTTTTAGTGTACGATAGCCCTACATACAAATTCTCTCTAGTAGCGAACTGTACTAAATTGTAATTATTAGCATGTCAGTTTTATAATATGAAAGAAAACACGTCTACATGCATGTGAATGTCTGAAACATTCCGGAACGGTATGCTCGACGCGAAACCTTCTTTTATGGTTTCATGATTAGAAAAACTGGTAATGGAAAAAGCTATTTTAAAATAAACGCCCTGTTACATGCCAGGTGCAAGAAACTTATCGGTGTTTCGGAGTAGTATGACATGTGAGAACTTCCCAACCGATTGTTATGGAATCGCAAATGTGCATTGTTGTTTAATCGCTGCACAATAAGAACATTGTTAGTTTGATCTGCAAAAAAAAAACAATATTCATATCGACAAGCCGACAATAAAAGCGTGTGAAGATTTCTATTACTTCCCGGATTAGGTAGGTATATTTATTTGTATGAAGCATTTCTATTGCAAGATAAAAAAAAATGCTATGGCTTTGGATTTACAGCCGAAAATGTACATAGTTTTGTGAACAATATTATATTCATCAAGGCAATTTAGCTTTGCGTGTAACAACAGGGTTTTAGGGAGCTAAAGTGTGCGCGGGTCTTTCTCAATAATTCACCAGCTTTAGCAGAATCTACTATCTTATATTTACATGTTTCTAGTGCTCTTCTCTCAATCAGTATGATCGTCAAGTTGAGTTGGATAAGTACAAAACTATTTTTTATTTGTTTCAGGTGATGAAACTTCAGAGCAATTCGTGGGCAACGCGACGGCGCCGGACCATTTCCGTATATTAGACAAAGATGACTTCTCTATTATAGTTGGCGGCAGGTAAATTAGCACTACATTAATTATAATATTACTAAAGCAACTTTTCAACAAATGTGGTAATACTACTCTACTACTCCATTCACATCGCCCTAAATGTTCCGATTATGCAAATGACCACCGATCAGCAATTTCCAAAGAAGGCACATTACAAAATACTAAGTATCTCAGTATTATTTAATCAGGTGCAAACCATTCTCAGAAGAAACCTGTTTTGTTCTCTACTACTATTTACTTAGATAATATTGACCTATCTGTGTATCATTACAACATACTTTTTTTTAATTTTGCAGGAACACAGTTTACAACCTAAGCCTCTACGATCTATCGGAAAATGTTGAACAGGTAATTTTTTTTTTTTTACAACATGCATGACCTACCTGGTCTTTTACTATAAAGTTATGAACCAATTTTTAAAGCTTCGTTCGGCGCGATAGATAAGCCCAGGACTTTCAAAACTATACATTCACCAGCAACAGTAGTCTTTACTTGTGAACCACTTGAGGGAAAGTCGTATCTTGGTTGTGATTAAATACGAACTCCTTGATAAGGCTTATCTTCAGTACAGTTCCCAGATAGTCCAGATTGATATCGCCGCAGATTTGGCCAAGTTAATTCGCCTGCAGTGGCAGTCCAGACCACTGAACGAACCAGTAACGAAAACCCTAATAGGTATTGCTCTCCACTACAGGTTTATGTATCTTATCTTGCACAAACAACTATAGTAAGTGCTCGAGTGCACTCACTGCTTATTCTTAGTTACGTAACGATCCATTTCGCGCGGCAGACTGTTTATTTTGTAAATCTTATAAGATTTTATTTACCCGTAATATGTGCACTAACGTTTTACAAGGCAAATTCTTTTCCAAGTGTTTTAGCTGTGAAACATTGGGATCATGTATTTTTGTTGCACGCTTTTTCCTGATGGACCATTTTTGTATCGTATTACTAGGAATCATTATCGAGAGCATAAAAATAGTCTGAAAATATTATTTCATGTTCTATTGACAATTGAACATTGGCAAACATCAAACAGATCTAAGCCGTAAATAAGGAGACATGTCAATAGTTAACAGTTTCTAGGTAAATACGAAGCGTGCAAATTATTTAAACAAATATTTGATATTAGATAAATCACATAAAAGAGCGATAGCTGATATTATGTTCGATCTCCGATTGATAGCAACACGCGCTGTGAGAAATAAAAAAGCCAAACAACATGGGCGAACGGGCGTAGGGCGAGAGATTGTTTGGCACAGAGCCAAAAATCACTAACGTTTCACTCATGAAAAACAGTCCTGTGTTTATAGGCATGATTTTATGACGGTACATCAGACATCCGTTCAATGCCCTTACAGAGATAAATAGAATTCAGGTAGGTACATAGAAACGTAGAGATAAGCATTGCAAACTCTAAAAAGTATTTTTTTACCGCATCTGTGCCCGATTTCAAGCCAGTACGAGGCAAAAGAGAAACATTGCGGGACTTAACATGACAATGACGTAGTCTCTACAGCACCATATACGAGCACAATAGTCTTGTTGTAATCACAATCCGGAAGATTTTGAAGGAAATTGCCAACCATTGCTTCATTATGTTTGAAAACTTCATCTGAGCGAAAACGTAAATCACGCAATAATTATTGTCACAATGAAAGGCATTATAATTATTGTAAGTGCGTTACGCAATAATTATGCTGCTGCCTAATGCACGACCCGATTACCTTGAACGGAAATAATAAAGTTTGTCATCATGAAAGAAGTTGCGGTTGAAGTTACTTTATAACATTCTTGATGTGCGGTTCGATTTACATGTAACTCAGTAAAATAATATAATTGACTAAAAATCTAAAATTAAAGGTCCTAAAAGGGATGGAGTAGGTTTTAATCGTGTTACCCTAAAAGGTGGTTTACTTAAATATTATTTATTCAAATACCTAATGGAACACGAAAAGGCTGTTTTTTAATTTGCTGAAACTGGCTAAATCTCGGTGAAAAGTGCGAAACTGTTTATTTCTGTTTCTATTTTAAAATCGGATCACGTGTTTAGATTTTTTGTACAAACATCGTAGCAAGGTTCGTCTTGAGTGTGATGCTCGGTGTTTAAATTACTCGTCACATATTAGAGTTGGCCAGTGCGGTGATGCGTTGAATTATTCACGGCCGGGCGGCGGCGCAGGGTAGCTACTCCGCCTCGCCCGAATATTATACGGGTTTACGGTCATATCTATACGGTTACTTTTCTTCAACCAAAATAACTTTGTTTGCACAATTGTTTTCTTCCAAGGATTTTTTTTATTCTAGCTAACCAGCACACCTAATTTATAAATCGTAATCTACAGTAATTATATTTTCAGTGCAATGGTTTTTTTTTTAACAGTGACAACGATGGACTATAACGATACCGCTATCTTGCCGCGAAGATAACTGCACGCTTAGCCGATAGTCCACATTTTCGATGTAGGTTGCGCTGCATTTTGACACGTAGTTTTGAAGTCTACTTAGAGCCATCTAGCATTAAATAAGCGAATTTTGTTGCTACTAGTAACTGGTTTACAAAACAAGATTTGAGTAGTTTAGAAGGATAAAAGCCAATTTCGGTACAAAATTGCAAATTGAGCAAAACATTTGCCCCGTAGCTTAATTTATTATGCTCAGAGAAATTCGGACGGACCTAAATCTCAGATTAAATTATTTATCAAATAAGGCAACCTGTTTAGATGAAAGACTAACGTATCGAATTAATAAACAAAATTAAGACAGATTAGGCAAGAGGCAGCCAGACTTCATAAATAGTGCAAGCACGGCGCGGCGGCGGCGGCGCAACGCTGGCATCGAGTCGGTTTGCTAACGCAGGCCGGCCTGTCATCGGATTAAGTAACGCGCTTGACTGAGAGCTCGGGTTGTCTAATGAAATATTTGCTTTAGTTTCTATTTTCAAATTTAAATTGTTTTATATAATTTACATCTTGGATACAGTTATAGGGCTCATGTTCGCAACCGGTTTCTGGTCGATAGTTATGCCGCCGCAGACTCTGTGTTGGGTAAAAACCGGCCGCGAAAAAGAGCCCTTATCGTATTGAAACAAATCATTAGATAAAGTCAATCATATCTATGAACAAATAATTTTGTCCACAGCGACTGGAGTGGCAATCAACGGACGCACACAGGGAGCTATGCCAATTGAAGGGCAAGTCTGCCGACGAATGTCAGAATTACCCGCGAGTAGCGGCGCGGTCGCACGGACGGCTCCTGGTCTGTGGCACCAATGCATTCAAACCGTTATGTCGTCGGTACGCCAGGCACCCACCTAACCACCACCTAGAAGAAATTGACGGGTCAGGCCGCTGTCCTTACGATCCACAACATAATTCGACTGCCATTTTTGTTGGTAAGTTAAGTTTTATTTTTATGCCAATTTCTATAAAACCTCCTTACTGCAAACCAAATCATGCCTATTTGCTTTTGCCTATGGTACTTACCACCACTACTAGGTATATTACCAAAGAACGTCGCATATTTTAACATCACAGTACAAAACTCTGTAGGTAAAAAACTATGAACTAATTTGTCTAGACACAGTTAAAATTCTGCGTTATTAGGCTCACGATTTCATATTTTGGCAAAACATTAAAACTAAACCTAAAACAAGATCACGATTAAACGCAATTATCATCATTTTAACATAGATGTGGTAACTTATCAGATTGTAAAAATATTTCCCTAAATTTCAGACGGTCAATTGTACACAGCAACGGCAGCTGACTTTTCTGGAACCGATCCCTTGATCTATCGCGAACCTGTACGAACGGAGCGCTCGGATCTTCGTCTGCTAAACGATCCTTCATTTGTGGGAGCTGTAGCTTCCACCAGCCATGTTTACTTCTTCTATCGTGAAACTGCAGTGGAATTTATGAACTGCGGAAAGGTCAGTGTTGTTGATATATGTAATTAGTTGAATTGTCTTGAACAAAACAATTTTTATTAAATGACATATTTTAACACTGCATTGTACGTTTACAGGCAGTATACTCAAGAGTAGCAAGGATCTGTCTAAACGATAAAGGAGGTCCCCATACGTTCAGCGATCGTTGGACTTCATTCTTGAAAACTCGCCTTAACTGTTCCATGCCTGGAGAATATCCTTTCTACTTTGATGAAATCCGTAAGTTCCTTGAGACAAACCAAGATTTTGTATTCCTTATAATAATTTATTTAAAAAGGACATTTATGTAAAATATATTTATTTTTTTACAGAGGCTACCACTGAACTCATCAATGGAATGTATGGGAAAAGCAATAGCAAAAATGATATAATATATGCAGTCTTTACTACGCCTCAAAATGCAATAGGAGGGTCAGCTGTATGCGCTTTCGCTATGAGGGACATCATAGATGCCTTCGAGGGATCATTCAAAGGCCAAGAGGGCATGAACTCTAACTGGCTGCCTCTAGAAAAAGAAAAATTACCAGAAAACAGACCGGGATCTTGTGTTGAAGACAGCAGAACACTCTCTGATTCAGCAGTGAATTTTATAAAAACACATCCGCTTATGGATAAAGCTGTTCCATCATTCCTAGCACGGCCTGTTCTCATTAGAGTTAGTTTACAATATAGATTTTCCGCTATCGCGGTACATCCTCAAGTTCAAGCGATGAATGGAAACAAGTATGACGTAATGTACATCGGTACTGATGACGGAAGAGTTATCAAAGCTGTTAATGTAGCCGCTAATGAAGGCGACTTTGATGCCAGTGTAGACGAATATAGTAGAAACCCTGTTAGAACAACTGTGATTTCAGAAGTACAAGTATTACCACAGGGCGTGCCCATCAAACAAATGCATGTCGCCCTAACCACGGAAAAATTAATCGTTGCCTCTGGCGATATAATTAGAGCAGTGACTCTGTCCCATTGTGGAAACGTGCTATCGTGCAGGTATGTGAATCTTATAATTAAAACTATCACTATTATTATTTATCGACTCAACAAACTGACTAATGAATTGTGCTGTTTTCAGGGAATGCGTTGCGTTGCAAGATCCACACTGTGCGTGGGACTCCAAGCAGCAAGTATGTTCTTGGGTTGGAAACAGGCAATTTCCTAATCCCGAGAGGTTTCTACAAAATGTAGAACATGGAAAGACTGATATATGTAATAAGTTGCCAGCCCTCATGCCGGGTGATAGACATAGCAATAGAAATCCAGGCACTAAGAAGCCTGCCCAGTCAGAATCAGACATGCGACAGAAAACTGACGACATCCAAAATGAAATATTAATAGAAGTTGTCGAAACGAATGTTTTGTCGGACGACAAAACTACTAACAACAAACATGAGACAGGTAAATATATAAAGATGGCACAACTAATTAGTGATGTTTCATAAATGAATTCAGGTAATAGTATTGTGTTTTCACCTTTGAATCTAAAATCTTTTTTGATTCTGCAGACCTGTTGACTGTGGAGGCCGCTGACGGCAATATCTACAGCGCACAAGCATTGCTGACCGCAGTCGTGGCGTCCTGCCTCGTCACGCTCATGGTTGGATTCGTTATAGGATACCTTTTCTCACGGCGATTTCGACACCCGTTTTTTACAGATACCTCACCTTTCAATGAACAACACAATCATTTGAACAGGTATTTATATTTTCAAAATATCTTTTAACTAAAATAAAATAAGAAATCGTATGAAAAGCTTTCATAGTTAGCATGACTGAAATTCCAGTTTTTCTTTACAGGCGAGTTTTTATGATTTCCAGAAGTGAGTCATAGTTATTGTACCTAATCCGCAAATGGTCGCTGAAAGTTTTTGCCACATTTAAGCCCTCGCACCAGTTATTATTGTTTTCATTGACCTTGTACAGATCCGACATGCTTAGTCACAAATCGTTTTTGCACTACACATGTAACATATCTCTACATATAAATCAACCTAATGAGGAACATGCTAATGATATAAACACATTAGCAGGTCACTGTACAATAACACGGAAGATTTTTTACAGTAGGTTACAAATACAACGATAATTGTATGCATTCAGTAATGAAAGTTTTTCTTACAGATTAAGCCCGTTGGAGACACCGTTGAATGCCAATACTGCGTACATGCCTCGATCGAAAAACGTGAACATGGTAGCGAATGTTTGCCCCAAACAGGACAACTTGCACATGGAGCTAGGCAAGGAGCGCACGCTTGACTTGCGAAACTCTACCGAATCACTAGACAAAGATCTCAAGTGCGGAACCTTACAGAAGGTTAAAAAGACTTACATTTGAAAATTACCCGAACAAACTGTGTACGGATCCATTGACAAGTGATTGAGACGATAGCATCGTTTCGTGTGTGCCAAGTCTTCCGGAAACATTCGGCTAAGACAGTGTTATGTGATCGACTACTCAGTGTTTACTATGATTTGTGTAAATAATGTGACTCGACTCCCGCCTGTGTACAGTCTACTCGTTATTGCATATAGCTGAAGTTGTTATTTACTCAAGTATGGTGAACAGTGCATTTATAAAATGATGTATCAGAACGACTGTAAACATTTAGGAAGTGAATGTTTCTAAATCTTTGAACGTGTTATTGTTGTTTTTAAATGAAATCATTAGATGATATCGATTTTAAATGAAAATAAATCGTTGCAATATCATAAAACATAAAGGACAACAATAAATCAGACTGATAGGACTCATATAAACACCGATTGTAAATATTCGGCATTATTAGTATTGGTTAGGTACAGTTTTTGTCACATTCCATAATCTTAAATACGTAGGAGATAATATCAAGGTGCAGCTATGATAATTGTAAATATAATAATTAAATGTGTATATAGTGTTGTATTGTTACTAGTAAGTATGTACTGCCACACGGGCTCATCATTGATGTCGTTGGCTATTGGCTTGACATGGTCAGCTCATGAATTTAGCGAATAACATTGATATTCATATTATAATTGAATATCATTAAAATTAAATATCAGTTGACTTAGTATTATTTCGATTTCGCTAAGCACCTATGTAACGATCGGATATTCGGATGCTTAGTGCATATTAACTAAAATAAGTTTTTCCCGGAAAAGGATAGAAAAGCACTAGTATGAAAGCGGCCTCTTAAAATATGTTTTTCCTGTAAAAGGGCAAAATTAATTTAAATACGGAAACCTCAAAATGACAAAAAATAACAATTAATTGAAAAAAAAACGGGAATTTTCCCGTACTGACGCGCACTCCATCCTAATCAACACTGACAGTTTAGGTAATAAATAATCATCCGAATTCCGAATCTGTAAACAATATAAAGCGGACAAATAAATTTTGTTTCCCTGTTATGGACAGTTAGATTTTTTACTTATGTATAGTGTTGCTGTGCTAGCTACAGAAGACCGTTTTTATAATATAGACGAACTTCTTTAAATCAATGTTTGACAAAATCGCAAAATAGAATTTTAAGCTGTAATAAATCAGAGGTATAAATTTTGTTACTATGTAAAAATCATAATATAATTATTATAGCATGTATTGCTGTGCTAAGTGCATAGTGCCTTGTAGGTTGCCAATTTAGTGCCTAATGTTATGTAGAATACATCAGGACAGAGAAAATTATTTATTTTTTTGTAAAACAAGCTTGTTTCGTTGTCAATTTCAATGTACCTACTAATGTCAAACAAATAAGCTTGACTAGCTGATACTGCTCACAGGTATGTATTCCTATGCAGATTTACGTTTATTATACCATGGACCTAATTTCATTTCATTTTTATGTATAAGTATAAAACGTGACCTCAGTATTGATGTGGATTCAAATACTTATTAGGCTGAAATAACCACCATAAATCTAATAACGAGCTAGAGTATTCCCACCGTGAAACAATCAAAGTCTCTTTAAGTTAAGCAAAAAATAAAATAACTATCTATTTCTGTACATAAAAGTAAATAAGCAGTAGAGGGTATGATATTACTATGCGATTTATCTAAGTAAGTTTAATAAAGTGAGTATACAAAATGTTTCCTTTCAAAATGATTTAGTGTGTTTAATAAATAATTAAATATAATACATTTTTGGAACAATTATATTAATACTATACTATGTTGTTAATATCAAGTACATCCTATAATGTCATCAAAACATGTCATTAGTACTCACAACTTACTCAAAAAAAATTGTTTTATTTATATTTTTTATATAATAATGCTGGCAATTATATAAACAGTACTAGAAAAAAAATATAAGTATTAAAACATTACAATGTGTTTGTTTTATTGCAAGTTATAAAAATTAGCCTTTAAAGGTCATAGCAAATTTATAAGTAATGCACTGGAGTGGTATCACCCCAGCTTATTTTGACTAGCTGCACCAAAACAAGGTATAATGCCACTACTGGTCGGACTAGTGTGCATCGCAGTATAGAGTCTCATAGAACAATGTAGTTGAGGCGAAGCTGAACCTGTGCTGTGCTTATAACTGTGCGTTGACCTTGAAAATTAACGGGAGGAGTAGTAAAACATTATAAGCTAGCCTTCCAATAATATTTTCTTAAAAAAATATTGAGTCTTAACAAAATCAATCTTATCACTACTCATCTATTTTTTCTATGTATAAAACATCATTTTCCGCATAGCCTTTCCTGACTATGTTGGTTGCTAACCTGAGTGCTGCTATTAAGTAGTTACATAAAGCGACCGAATATCTGAACTCCACAACCCAGTTACTAGGTAATACAATACCACTTAGAAAGTATAATACTCAACTTTTGGGCCACTGATGTCCACTATCAAAGAAATGACAGCTAGGACCAACAGCCTAACGTGTCTTACGAGGTATGGAGTCCCGAAATGTAATGAATGGTGACATATCCACGCACCAACCTTGGCAAGCGTAGCTTAACCTACGATCAAACTTTATTGGCTTTAATGCCACAAACTCATTAGTCCTCACACATCTGTGTCAATATAATTAATATAATTACATAAAAACTGTCTCTTTTCTAAAGCAGTTTGTACAATACTTGTGTTGATAGTGACAGGAACATCACAAGCTACAACTTCCTCTTTCACTTCTGAGCACCCTTCATGCATCAGTATAAAGTTGTGCAATATGCATGCCACAGATAAAAGAAGATTAACAGACTCAGCCTTCACAACATCAATATGACTCAACCTTCTAAATCTTTCCTTCAGTAACTCAAATGCATGACCAATATAGCTGCGAGTCTTCCAGTGAATCTCATTAAATTTCATCTCTTCGCTAGTTAACAGTTCCTCACTTGTAAATGGAGTAATTAAGTTTTTCTTTAATTTATATTCAGAGTCTCCCAAAATATGATTCTCAAATTCAACAAAACTCTTTAACCCACGTGCTAAAGAGCTTTCTTTAAAAACTCTATTCTTTCTTGTTTTTCCTATTTCACCAATGTGGATATCTAAGAATATTAGAGATTCATCACAGACTGCTTGTAAGAGGACAATATCTGGCTTATCTTTTTTATTTCTTTTTGACCCAACTTTAAAACGACAAGTGTCAATGAAACCTACACAGTTGGGGAACTTGAATCTGCTGTTCACCTTTACTCTAGTAATATGCTGTTCCTCGACTGATGGCCAGCTGATGAAACTATACCTATGTTCAGTGAGGTGGGTAGCTATCTCATTAAATATATAGCTCACTGAGGATTTATGCAAGCCAAATAGTTTACCTATTTCATTATATGAACAATCACTCACCAATAACCAAAGAAACACATGTACTTTTTTTTCAAGGGAGATATTTCCAGGCTTCAGATTGTTCTTCAAAAACTGTATGAGTGTCTGAAAAAAATAAGTTACTTGAAACTGTAAATAGAAATACTGCATTCGGTTGGAGTGTAGCCATAAGAGCGCTACGGCGGCCAAAAAAGTATTATTTTCTCGATTCTATCGTACAAAACACCTAAATATAAGACTAAAGGTGTCTTGGTGTTTTTTGTCTCCTACCAACAGTTTGTCGTAAAAACGATGTCGAAGGGGTCCATAGGTTAGGTTAGGTTAGAACTGTGACCAACTACGCACGAGCCGAGCGAGCGAAGCGAGTGGTGCCGCGGCAGCGGGCGGCGAGCGCTACCTCGAAATTGGTCGCAAAATTTTTCTAAGTATTTTTTTCATAGTGCCCCTAGACGACACTCTGGCCCTGCATTCTACGTATACAGGGTGCCTACATAATAGGTAAAAGCAAGCCACAAAACTACTGATAAAATAATTATCAACATTAGATAACTGACCTGAACAGTACTTTTCTTCATTTTAAATCGCGCAGTGTAATCTTCATCGGTAAAATTACGCACGGTATTCTCATAGAATCCTTGAATACGCCGAGTAACAGGAACAATTCCAGGGCATTGGTCCACTTCAGTCTGTGAAGTGTGAATTAACTCCTTTTCGAAAGCCGTGCTGAACATATCCATATTGTCATTATTTTCGCTTACTATATTTGCCACTGCTACAACTAACCTGTTCATAGTACAGGCATTGTCATTGTCCAAGAACATGCCCATTACAAATTCTTTTTGAAAATTGTTCATTTTGTATTTTTTACGTTTTTTAGGACGGTTTATACCTGACAGAAGGTAAACAAAAACAGCTTATCCAAGATTGTCAATGTTCTATCGATATTGTACGTAATAAACGACATCGCTCGGACAGAGATGCCATGGCGGGATGAGCATGAGCTCTCCGCTCCGCCATACAGCAGCAGCACTCCCTTGACAAAAAAATGTTATCAAGAAAAAATACGACACTTTAAATAATTCCGAATTTCCGATATCCCTTGAATCGTCTTTAAATCTTTGAACAGTTGACATTTATTTGAAGTTTTGACTTTTGTTTGACATGTTTTGTTCCGCGTAGTTACACAGATACAGAATGCTATTCGCTGCATTCTATTTATAATTCATTCAAGCTAAAATAACAAAGCTTCAATCAGTTTTCCAAGTAATTTCGTTAAATCCACACACAGTTACAGACGCAGTCGTTTGCGTCTACAAACAGCGATAGTGTCAAGCAAGCAAAAAGCAAAGCAAGAATAATAATAAAAGTTCTTTGTGTCCAACAATTCAAGAGGAACATATAAGTGTTTTTCAAACACAATACTGTACATTAAGTCAAATAATGATATAACTGTTAATTTCATTCCACTGCAACACAATTTTTTTGTCTTATATTAGGCACAAAAACCAACTTATGGATTTTTAATTGACAAATGTGTAACATTTTGCATTCTTAATGGTGTAAGGAAATAAATCAAATTGTATGTGGAAAATCGTTACTTTTTGACACTGAAAATAAAATGAAACGGAAAGCTCATGACCAATAGACAAAATATAAGTTAAGAAAAAGAAAAACACAGACCGACATGTTAGTCAACATGTGATTTTAATTTTTTTGTATTTCTTGAGCTTTGTATATTTGTATTGTACTAACTTAATTTATAAGATTTCTGTTACTAACCATTCCCATTGTTATTTTTGACGTGATAACGTGACATCTTAGAAATCGATGAATTTCGAAGTAAAAATCTCGATTTATTATCTAGGCATACGGTTGGAAGCTAACGCAACGGTGTCGTTAGAATTTCAATCCCAGGGAGTGAAAAGGGGGACGAAAATTTGTTTTTTAAGTTAAAATCACTAATATCATGAAAAATTACGTTATCACGTAAAATTATCGGGTGAGTAATATCTCTAATATTTACAAAACATAACAACTATCTACAATTTTATTCGATATAACGATCAGTTAATATAATAAACGATTGATATAATTTTAAAGTTACCTAATTTTTTATGCATAGCCTACATTGAATAAAAAGTCGTTTGATGTACCACAGACATAAAACTTATTTGGTCTAATATGATTAAACGCCTAATAAAAACACATAGCAAAATTTCAGATAAACACATTATAACATTGTCTAATTTAAAAAAAAACATGCAAACAAGCATACACCATGCATGCAGCAGGCATGCAAGCAAGCATGCAGCATGTAAGCAAGCATGCAAACATGCAACATACAGCAGGCATGGTTTCTGTCACGGCTCCGGCGCTGCGGGGCTCCGGCCGGGCGGTCCCATACGAGCTTACCGTCGCAGATGTGGTTCACGCTCACCAGTGTTAGAACCACCTGCTCCTCAGCTCGCGGGTCGCATCGCCCCTCCGCGACTACACGATTTAAATAACACTAGGGGTAGGGCAGACAAGACTACGTGGAGTCGGTTTTGCAGCGATTCGTTTCTGTCACGCTTTTCGATTAAATAAACGTTATAACAATATTATATATTTTAAACGATGGGCCTAATGATTTTCGATTAAATAAACGTTATAACCAATATAAAGATAAACGAAATAAGTTTTAGAGTATATAAATGTTATACGTAAAGATATTGTATCAACAGTTGGTTTAGCTCACGTTTATTATAACGTTATTAAATGAAAATATACCAAATAACTTTATGGTATGAGATGCACCCAAAATTATCGTCCGTAAACCGACTTTACAGACATCCAATTTTTGTTGTAATAACATAGTCGTACGATATCTGTTACTAACTATTCCCATTGTTATTTTTATTGTACTAACATAGTTTAAGATTTCTGTTACTAACCATTCCCATTATTATTTTTATTGTATTATCATAGTCTTAAATGATTTCTGTTACTAACCATTCTCATTGTTATTTTTTGTACTAACATAGTCTATAAGATTTCTGTTACTAACCTCGTAAAAGAACTTAGTTGTCTGATAATAAAAAAAAAAATATTTTTTGTTTATTTTATTTTAAATCCGTTTAATCCTTAAAATATATACAGCATAATTATTATATCTATAAGTATGTAGGTACGTACAAAAAAAAAACAGCTTTACCTGTGACGGATAGATGGCGCTGGTTTCATAGAATGAAACATTGGTGCCAACTTACCCGTCTATATAATACATTATTGTACATTATAGTCTTTGGTATCCACCTCAAACTGCAACAGCCCACATTCAAAGCTATTTTAGCGTGATTCTTTAGGTCGTAGCCTCGTAGTCGTAGGTCATGTACACTGTCGTTCATTGTACGCTATAGTGCCATGAACTGCTTAACTTCTTCTTCGAAAGTGAAACCAATCTTCAGTCCTAAAGTTGTGCACGCGGACAAAATTGGAAATACAGCCGCCATTTTATGAAAGTCATGCCACTGTCAGTGTCCGCCAATCTGCGTTGCGGCCAGTGTTGCCAGATGGAATCTGAAGAAATCAATAGAAAAGTTAAAGTTTTAGCAGTAGATCGAAAGAAAAGTCAGTAGATTAAAAGTCATACCCACATGCGGTAAAAAAGACTTAAGCTTGAATAGGGTAGATGACAAAAAAATCTAATTAGGGCCATGTTCACCGAAAAGATAACGGTCTGATTATCTGAATACAGCTGTTTAAAACACATTTCCATGTTCACCAAAGCAAATCAACCGATTTAACACGCTAATCAACTGTTTTCTCTAACCGAGGTGGGAGAGGTTGTTTAAAGTCCCGGTTAGTAGTTAATCGGTGTATTTTGACGTTTGTAAATTGCAAATATAACAAATTTTAAGGTTATATCCAGATATTATTGTGAGAATTTAACATGCAGTCTGCTTTGAATTATATTTTGGAAGAGGATGGCGTTTTGGAAGAGTTTGAAACCGTTGAAAGACTTTTGTGAACTCCTCGTTTGTATTCTACCAGACGACACTACTTTGTTTACGTTTGTTCTCAATTACGCCTTGGTGCTCTAACACTAAATTAGTGACAATTTCTTTTTCGTCATTCGTAAAATTATTAATGCGCTTCTTTTTATTATCCATAATATTTATTTAATTTAAAAACTATTTCAAACAAACAAAACTTCAAACGTTCAAACACCACAGACAATTATTGATGGTTGTATATAACTGTCATATTAGGTATAATGCAACCATTTTAAGATGTTTCGCATTTGTACGGTTTTTTACGTGTTAAGTTACCCACCCTATTTGACTGTATTATAATCATTCGGTCTTTCATTCCTAAAATGCTCGTTTACCTAATCGAGCTATATTATGTTGTGGTGAACACCAAAATCCTTGCCTCATGTTTAAACAACTATTTACGTCACAGAGTACTTTTATATATATGGATTTACGTTTAGCGGGCCGATTACGAAACAGTCGGTTATTTTACTGTTGGTGAACTTGGCCCTTAGTCGGTCAGAAAGATTTTCAAAAAATATTGGACACATATTTTTTCATTTTTTCACGTAAACAAAAATGAAGACGATACAGTGTGTCGATAACTCGTGTGACGTCACATTTGCGTACATTTTTTACTCTAATGTGACGTCACAGTCACTGTCTTGCACACACTACAGATAAAAAATACCGCGAATTCACAAAACTTGTTGAACAAATGTCATGTTATTTAGGCCTTTAAGCCAGATGACACGACACGACGACAATAACTAGATGATACGATCTGATTTGAAAAAAAAGTAGGTAGATTTCCACTCAAGGCAGTAGATCAGTAGATTTTTTTAGAATCAGGTAGATCTACTGCTAAATCATCTGGCATCACTGGCGGCTGTGACGGGTCAGTGATGCTACATTTGGAAAATTAAATCAGCCACTATTAACAGTGAATGCGATTCAAGTGACTCAGAAGATGACATATTGTGGGGATCAGCAGATCGCTCGGGAACTTCGGTTACGACCGGAATTCCCTTAGTGCGGCCGCTTGAACTCAGAAACCATGAACACAATTATTTTTACAAAATATAAATCAAAATTCCATTATTCCACACTTTTTCTTTTATTTATTAATTACTAAAATTCATAGCTATACTCGTATTTTAATATTATGTATGTTCTAATGATATTAAAAGACGGACTTGAAAGACTGCCTTATGTTTTACTTCCCCTTTTGTCTTGGTGGGTTTCTAAAATGGCAATACCAAAATCACCACTAGCGACGCCCCACGGTGGGCTGAAAATCGGTTTTCATAGACTTATGGATTTCAATTTGCAAGTGCCTGATTTTTTGCCGGATATCGTTTCTATTAGTCATTATTATATACAAAAATGTCACCCGAGTTAATTTTGCTCAAAAACGAAGGAATTATAATTTTATTACTTACGAAAAATTTGTATGAAGCTAGTATGAAAAATCTAATTATCTCTTAAACGGAGAGTTAAACACGGATATCCTTACAGGTGATTATAGTGCTAATTATTTATGATTTTATTATAACCGATTTTCCGAAACATTTTATGCCGTTTCTTTTTTTAAAAATTGTCAAACTACTTTTGAAATTGAAATTAAAATAAAAATTTACATATGAAACGGTTCGTTTTAGCGTCTAAGTTAAGAACATCGATATTGACCCAAATATTAAGAATACATAAAACAAGAAAAATACAAAAAAAAAATTGCTGTTTATTCTCTTTTTTTGACATATAATTTAAATAAAACAGACGTTACAAAATTATTATTCAAGTACTATATACAGCTATATTACATTTACATTGGTAAAATAAAGTAACATATATAACAAAAAAAATATTATTAATTATTACAAAAAAAAACAAACAAATACGTAAACACACACAAATATAAATTTACAAATATATTTATATATATATATTCTTAGCAAGTTCCCCCACTACCGAGTCTGAGGCGAGCGGAACGTTATAAAAAGGCTGCGTCACTTGGACTCGGCTCACTTTACGTGCGGCGCTCGGATGCGACGGACGTTACTTTGGTTGTGTGATTATAGTGCTCTTCTATATTTTATTTTCTATCGTGTTAATCTAATTATTATTGTGGTGATTAAAATTATTTTGAAGTTAAATAAAAGCGTTAGGTTGTTGTAGACCGTTATTTTTTTTAAACGATTTTCGCTTCTGGTTTGTAAGATCAGAAGTGGGATCCACTACGCGTTCTGTTAGCTTGTTTTGCCATCCAATAGTTTAGTTTTCGTGATTATCCGATAAAGTGTCGCGTATTTTGTGATTATTCGATAAAGTGCCACGTGTTTTGTTTTGTGATTTCTTTGTTTCCTCTTTCATTTAAATTAAGATGTCAGGACGTTCCTCAAGACCTGTAGATCGTGATTGTCGTGATAAAAACAGACGTTCTAAGGACCCGTCTCGTGAACGTCGTGGTCGCCGTTCCTCCAATACGCCGCCGTTGCCCAGGCATGATGATCGTTCGGTAGACTATAGAAGCAGGTCTAATAGGCGTCATAATGCTTCGCATAGCTCGCAAAATCGAACTCGCGATCATAGTAACAGCTCAAGTGACCGCCGCGAGAGCTTGCAAGGTATGGCGCTTGATCGAATTCTTACTAGATTAGATGCTATTGAAAATAGGCTACAACAACCTACGTTATCACCAACGGTTGAAAGTCCGTCGCATCTTCCTGGTGACCGCACGCTCACGCCATCACTTGTCGTGGCGCCGGCCCTCACCAGCGAACGGGGTTCCGGCATTACCGATAGGGTGACTATGGGTACAGCACGGGATACTGACGCTAGTACCAACGCAGAGAAGGGCATAGCGGACAGGATTGTTGGAGCTCTCTCATCCTTGGTACAAGTAAGGTCTCAAAATTATTATATTTCTCCTTTTGACCCGTCTATACATGATTTTGACATGTGGTCTGCGGAGGTAGACCGCGGTCGGCAATTAAACAATTGGGACGATCGAGAATGCCTCGGACGCATTGGGGGTTGCCTGCGGGGTGACGCAAAATCATGGTTGAATGATTGGACCACGAATAATCGTACGTGGACCAATTTTAAAACCGAGATTCGATCATTGTGTCCGCGTAACATTGATTTCGCAACTATACTTTTTGAAGTAATGTGTACCAATTCAGATAAATATTCAACCTATGCTGAATATGCCCGCAAGTCACTGCTGCGTCTTAATATTGTTAGGGGCTTATCTGATGAACTTAAAACTTCTATTGTGATACGGGGTATTGCCGATCCTCAAGTCAAGGCCGCGGCTACCAATGCTAAGCTACTGTCAAAGGATTTAGTAGAGTTTTTATCTGTATACGTTAAACCAAAGCGTGAATCACAAGCTTCCAACAATGCTGTCCGTTCGTCAATCCACTCAGGGCCAATGCAATCGCGTAAGCGAGATGCACCTAGGTTTGGAGACAATTTTAAGTGCCTCGCTTGTGGCAAGCCTGGTCACAAAAAATGGAATTGCCCTAAAAAGTTTAAGACTGATACGACTAGTACTCAGGCTACCTCCTCTGCTTCTAAAGCAGCCCCTTCATCATCCAATGATGATAAAAAGTCAAACAGATTTTGTACTTTTTGCAAACGCAACGGTCATCTTATTGATTCCTGTTTTCTTAAACAACGTTCTAATGATAAAAACAATAAATCAAGTGATGTAAATTTTTGCTCCAACCCGAATCCAGACAAACCAATGTAATGTCAGCTCTCATTCAGAAGGTACCTGTTGATGTCTTGATCGATAGCGGTTCCGTTATTTCACTAATTTCACAATCAATTTTAAAACATTTTAATTTTAATAGAATCCCAACCTATCGTTTATTGCGTGGTATAGGAAGTCAAGAGATTGAGACAACTTCTTATGTCACTGCTATTTTAGAGTTTCCCGAAATTTCATTAGAAGTTGATTTATACGTTGTACCTGATGAATGCATTAGTGCCCCAATATTGATGGGCACAGATGTTTTGAACCGAGTAGGACTGACATACATAAGGACTAATGACGAACAAAGGTTGGTTAGAGCTGATGATTTTGCCATAGTGCAGCACGTGAACACCGTGGAAGTCGAATCTATTAAGACGCCTTTAGTTGGGCATGATAAAGACCGCTTTTTGGAAATAATTAAAACATTTTCGAATTCTTTTATTACCGGCACAGCCACCTCCACGGTGAACACGGGCAGCATGGAAATAAAATTGACCTCGAACTCTACGATCTGTCATCGTCCCTATAATCTCTCAGTTGATGAGAAAAACAGAGTTCGCGGTATAATTAATGATTTGCTTAGTAAGGGCATAATTAGAGAGTCCCAGTCAGATTACGCAAGCCCTATCATTCTCGTCAAGAAAAAGGACGGGAGTGATAGGATGTGTGTGGACTACCGTGCACTTAATGCCATTACTGTCAAGGAAAGATTTCCCTTGCCGCTCATTGATGACCACATCGATAAGCTTGGTAAGTTTAAATACTTCACCAGTCTAGACATGGCTACTGGTTTTCACCAAGTGCCAATGAAAGATGATGACTCAATTGCCAAAACGGCCTTCGTAACGCCCGAGGGGCATTATGAGTACCTTAAAATGCCCTACGGGTTAGCGAATGCGCCGATTGTGTACCAAAGAATCATCTCCAGAACCCTTAAGCCGTTAATTGACGCTGGTGTCGTCTTAACTTACATAGATGATGTACTAATTCTGGCTAATACGATTGAAGAAGGGTTGTGTAATTTAGTCGATGTCCTTAAAATTCTAACTGCTTCTGGTTTCTCCATAAATTTGAAAAAGTGCACCTTTTTAGACACTGAAATTGAATATTTAGGCCGTCTCATAGGTCATGGTCAGGTGCGGCCGAGCCTTGTAAAAATAGAAGCCCTAGTAAAGTCGACAAAACCCAGTAACGTCCGAGAGGTCCGCCAATTTCTGGGACTTGCAGGATATTTCAGGCGCTACATTGCCAACTACTCCTCTTAAACTGCTTGCATAGCTAGATTACTCCGTAAAGGGGAGCCATTCCTTTGGAGCGACGAGCAAGATCGTGCTCGCGAATATATTATCCATTGCCTGACTAACGAGCCTGTCTTGGCTATCTTTGACCCCCAACTACCCACTGAGCTTCATACCGATGCCAGTGCTATTGGCCTCGGTGCTGTTCTGCTCCAGGAACATTCTAATAAGAGAAAGAGGGTTGTAGCATACTTCAGCAAATCCACTCAGGGCGCTGAAACTAAGTATCACAGTTATGAACTGGAAACCCTGGCCATAGTTCGAGCCCTTCAGTACTTCCGCCACTACCTTGTTGGCATTAACTTTAAGATAGTGACGGACTGCAACTCCTTAAAAATGACTGAGCACAAAAAGGATCTATTACCAAGGGTTGCACGCTGGTGGGTTTACCTTCAGGATTTCATATTCACCCTCGAGTATAGGAAAGGATGTATGATGCAACACGCCGATTATTTGAGCAGAAATCCTCCAGCACAGGTCTACCAGATACGCAATCCGGCCAATTGGGCAAAGATTGCTCAGACTGCTGATCAGGAAACACAGGAGTTGATGACTAAACTCCGGGAAGGTCAGTTAGACCAAAACAGGTATTTTATTAAAAATGAACTTTTATTTTATAAACATACACCTACTGGTGAAGCGTCGCGTCTCTTGTGCTTTATACCTAAAGGTCACAGGTTAAGCCTACTTCGGGTCTTTCATGATGACCACGATCACATTGGCATTGACAAAACCATTGATCTTATTTTACGTCATTTCTGGTTTCCAAACTTAAGACCTTTTGTTCGGAAATACATTAATCACTGCCTTGTTTGCCTATCTCACAAAAGGGTGCCTAGAGCTCCTTCGCAACCGATTCAATCTTGGACTAAGCCAGACGTCCCTTTTTTGACTCTTCATACTGACGTTCTCGGACCGCTTCCGGAATCACATGGTTACAAATACATTTTGATTATTGTAGACGCGTTTTCAAAATTTTGTTTACTCTACTCACTGTATCGACAAGACTCCGATGAACTGAAACGCGTGTTTACAAATGCAGTGGCTCTATTTGGTACCCCAAGCCTCATAGTTTGTGACCGGGGAAGAATGTATGAAAGTACTGCATTTCAAAAGTGGTGTAGTGACCAAGGGTGCCAAGTGCACTTTATTACTCCGGGCATGCACCGTGAAAACGGTCAAGCAGAAAGGTACTGTAGAACCGTCCTCAATATGTTGCGTGTCGAGGTGGGTAACAAGGGATCCGACTGGTCAGAAGTCCTATGGAGGATGCAGCTCACGTTGAACATCACGAGGCAAGCTACAACACAAGCCTCACCCCTGCAGTTGCTGGTGGGTATTGATGCCGCGACTCCTGCCATCAGGACCCTGGTGAGAGATGTAGCGCTAAGCGACTGCCAACCTAGCCGAGAAGCTTTAATGACCCTCAGAAGACAGCGGGCGTCTGAGCTCCTGACTGCCAATCAACAGCATCAGGACGCCTACGTCAACGAAGATCGCCGACAGCCACGTAGTTTTGCCGTGGGTGATCAAGTGTTTGTGAGCAAGGCCACTCAAAGCACTGGCAAGCTGGACTCTGGCATGCGCGGGCCATACAAGGTACTGCGTGCGCTGCCCCATCAGCGCTACGAGCTCGAACTATTGGCTGGCTCGTACGGCAAAAAGACGCAAGCTGCGGCCGAACACATGGTTCGGTGGCGCGGCGAGTGGACGCCGGAAACTTGCTCCGCTTTCTTTGAGTGTGGTGAGTGACGACGACGACATGCGAACTGTGGGCCTCTGTCGTGATTACATGTATGACATGCGAACTGTGGGCCTCTGTCGTGTTACATGTATGACATGCGAACTGTGGGCCTCTGTCGTGATTACATGTATGACATGCGAACTGTGGGCCTCTGTCGCGACTACACCTATGACATGCGAACTTGGGGCCTCTGTCATACCCTGCCATGAAACCCATAACAGTTATACTCCTCATATGAATTTACTACTTCATGAACCCATATATGCGAACTTGGGGCCTAGGTATGTGTTCATGTGGGTGACACGCAAACGTGGGGCCTCTGTCATAAAATACTATGAAGTGTGTAGGGCGTTATGCTTTTCATGTGCATTTAACTTTTTACGGGTGTTCGACTGATGGAAGTCCGGAATCCCATCATTCGAATTTACTCGCTTACAGTTGTTTTTTTTTGTTTTCTGAAGTTGCTTATGATCCTTTACTTGTGGGCGCTTGAGTGCACGCTTGCGCCTGCAACAAGGGATCAGTTCAAGTAATACTCTTAGAGTTTACCATAGCTGTGACCTTCAATAACTTAATTGCTTTAAATTTAGTTTTCATGTATAACTGAAGATCAAATTAAACCTTGCTGGTCTCACCTTTTCTAAACGTGTTATGCTTTTCACATTGCAGAAAATGACATAACAAATTGTGATCAAGACATAGCTGGGGCTAGCACGTCAAGTGGAACAGCAAGTGCGGTCGAGGACGCCTCGCTGTCAGGAACGGCCGTCTTAGCAAGTTCCCCCACTACCGAGTCTGAGGCGAGCGGAACGTTATAAAAAGGCTGCGTCACTTGGACTCGGCTCACTAACCCCCTGATTTCCTCAGCAGCCAATTACGCCCTCTCCAAGATATCTAGAATTCGCCGTCCTAGGCTCACTCTTGCCACACCCGATGATCCCATCACCCTTCTCCAAGAAAGTTGTAGGGAAACCAGCACATTACACAAAAACAGACACAAGAACCGTTACAAACCGCGAATCCGGCCCCGCCGCCGAGGCCCTCCGCGACCCCCCAGTAACATCACTGCCCGACCCTTGCTCGACGAGCCAGCCCGCGACGCTGAGCATGTAACGACCGATTCCCCAATTAATGATCCGACCCAGCCTGTTGTCCCTTGCTGCCCTCTCATCAATGACGCACTAAGCCGAGGCCCGAACCCCACAGGGGGTGCCCTTAGTGACCGTTCATTTAATTTAAATCCTTAGTTTGTAAGCCCTGGCTGGGGGCCTTAAAGTAATTTTTGGCCACCACAGGATTGTCCGGTTAAGCAGTTAAGCAACCTTAGCGCGTTGCAACTGCGAGTGGTCCCACCTCTCGGCTCACTTTACGTGCGGCGCTCGGATGCGACGGACGTTACTTTGGTTGTGTGATTATAGTGCTCTTCTATATTTTATTTTCTATCGTGTTAATCTAATTATTATTGTGGTGATTAAAATTATTTTGAAGTTAAATAAAAGCGTTAGGTTGTTGTAGACCGTTATTTTTTTTAAACGATTTTCGCTTCTGGTTTGTAAGAATATACAAATTTTCCTTATCACTATCGTAGTCGGACTCCAATTCTGAGTCAGCATCTAGATTGGATATATCCAAAAACTCGAACTCAGTTTTCTGAAACTGAATTAAGTCGACAGTTTCAGCAAAAAAGCTCTGCTTTCCCTTGGCATCTAACTTAAGCCTTTGTGCACTTAGCAAAGGATCCGAAGAAACAACAAGCATATTTAAGATATCTTGGTTGGAATCTTGCCTGCTTCTTTTCCGCGAATGATGTTCCCGGAACCTCCTAAAATGTTTGTTAGGAGACTCTGAGGCTTCTTCCTAGAGAGTCCCAATCGGCACAATATCGTTTTTCTGGATTATGTCAGCCCCGTGTATTAATAAATTATGTACGGTGGACGACATGTAGTACCAGTCGTATAATTCCACGTACTTTTCTGCTGTTTTGCGGGCAAAATCATCAAATTTGATACGTCGATCTTCTCGCCAGATGTTACTGCTTGCAAAATCACAGCAAATCTTTTAATTAAGTCTTCATCCAAACCGGTTATAGCTGCAGTTTCATTGAGAAACTCAAAAAACTTTCTTGCGGTATTTCCGTCATTGGTAGTTCCCGAGCCTTGTTTGACTATATCAATCTACAGATTGAGCTCATATTTGAATTTATTTTGAATACATTTTTTTCTTGTCTGCAGCATTTCTTTGTGCTCATCACTTCTCATTGCCCACCGTTTGAAGTCGAGCCTGTACGCAATGTGTAACAGACATTCCATGCAATTTATACGGGCGTGTAGGGATGACAAGCCAAATTCGTACATGTCGTCAGAACACACAGTCTTTCATGTTACAGCATCCAAATGGTTCATTTCTATAGGTCTTGCTAAGCACAGGTAGCACGATGCATTTGATCTGGCTTCAGAAAGGTAAGTGCAGACTTTACCGTCGATCGTTGTCATCATTAGTTGATGGGTCACCTTGTTACTATTACTGCACTCTGTGGGGATAAGGGCCTTAATTTCATCATCCATTTGTCTTTTCAGCTCAACGACAACCGCTTCGATCTCCTTTACAAAAGTAAACTGAACTGAACGACAATACAATACTGAGCATGGTTTTGGGTTCGTCCATAAAGTGTTATCTCCATCTATCTGTCAGTTTTAGTGGCACCAAGGAGGTCATGAAAATGCTTGAGTCATCTTGCTCACGTCCCATTTTCTGCTTGTATCGGCTTTGGTTGGAAGAACCATTAAATCCCCACTTGGATATCAGCTTTAGCTGCTTATTTTGCACATTGTTATAAAGGCTTTGAAGGATCCTCGTCACCGTGATATCAAGTAAAGATTGAAGTGTTATCCTAGCCAATGAATCCGTAACTGACATTGATTGCTTCGGAGGGTAGCAATCAAGCTGACTTTGTAGCACTTTATAGTAGGACGGATAAATATCCTTAGCACCTTCCCGAATGGTAGCCTCTCGCAACGTAATATATTGCCACTTTGAAAGTTTTAGTGAAAGAAGCAATCCAAGCCCTTTCTCTGTTTTTGTTGGTTTCTTAAGCGTTTCATTAATTTTAACGGCTGCTTCAGGATTTTTCATCATATATTCGATCACAGATGCGATATCTCCATGCCCTTCTTCTTTTAAACGTGCTGCAGCTGCATATGCCATTTCACTGGAATCTTCGCCTGTATTATCATTAGATCTTATCTTTTTCATCAGATCAGATCTTCGAATGGTTTTCGGGACCTTCTTGTCATTGTTCCAACGGACGATGATGTCGACGGTTCTTGAGAGACAGAGGGAGTTCTTGGAATCTCATCAACAGTTGGTTCTTGATTAACTAGAGTTTGCACAAAACTCGGCCAATCAATATTCACTTCCAACTAATTTGCGTACAGTCTTCTAAAATTTTCAAAGAATCGGTTGGATTTCCGCCACCTATGTAAAGCGGCTCGCGTAAATCTCCGACAAAATTCTTCGAAAGTTACACGATCTTCGGCAGAAAGGCAATCGCCTATGCGGGATGCAACTGCACCAAACAATAATTCATGATTAAATGAAGTACTCCCACTTTGTAGAAGAACAAACAAGTCTAAATTGGTGATTAAACTTTCCATTTTAAGATTTTATAGTCAGATCAAAGATTTAGTGTTAGCAGTTACACAGTTGTGAACAATCTAAATTAGAAATCAAAATTTTAGCCCTTTTATTGCAAAACGCCGATAATTAGTTAACTACGGGTTCATTAGTTTTACAATATATGCTAATGAAAATTTATAATCGTCAAAAACATTTCTTAGAACTCATAGCACAACTAATCAACAAATTAGCTTACTTATCAGAAAAAGGTGAATTTGTATTCATTAGTTGACATTGTTGTGAGATTAGACTTATTAGAAGATCAAATCAATGTACGAGTAATTACTTAATCACTTCTTTTTAGACTCATTAGAAGACTAAACAATTTGTAATTTGGTATTTTGGTTGTATCCAAAGTTTTAAAACTCATTTTATGTTGATAAATATCTAGCTCACACACGTCTACGTGTGAGTGTAATATAAACCTCTGCCTACTCCTTCGGAGATATAGGGGTGATGCTATTTTATGTTAAGTGTTGTTAAAAGTCTGTGTTCTTCAACATAAACACTAAAAGGAATCGTTTCATATAAATAAATAAAATACTTTGACGATTTAAAAAAAAAACGGCATAAAATGTTTCGGAAAATCGGCGAAAACAAAATCATAAATAATTAGCACTTTCACCTGTAAGGATATCCGTGTTTAACTCTCCGTATAAGTGATAATTAGATTTTTCATACTAGCTTCATACAAATTTTTGGTTTTTGAGCAGAATTAACTCGGTTGTCATTCAAGCGTGAAGCAAACACTGATGCACCATCCTTTACTGGAACCATTTCGCCGCATTTTCAGGCCCCTATTTGAGAACCTCTGGATAAGACCAGAACGCAGAAATTTTTTCGTCATCCAGTAAGCTATAATCACATACTTAAAATCCAAAATTTCAATTCTGTAGGTCATTTAGTTCCGAAGTTAAGCGAAAGCAAAGTTTCGCATTTATGACACTCACTCACTCACTCATGATCATCAGAATAGAACTAGTACTTCCCATAAACTCAGAGCTGAAATTTGGTACAGAGTTAGGGTTGAATGGTCACATAAAGGGAAAACTAGGATAATCGAAGATCTGGAGTACCCGGTGACCCTGATTAGAAAACACAAGAGCTCAACCAAACTATTAGAGGTCGACATACCGCCTTTACAAAAAATATTCAACTTGGTGGGCCGCTTCATTTGATGTCAAAAATCGAAGGTCTGAAGTATAAACTGTTGCTACTGTACAAGAATCAGAACCGGAAAAAAAGAAAAGAAAGATTTGTAATAATAAAAAAACTACTCCTAAAAAGAAAAAAACTGTGTCAAATAAGAAAATCTAATAAAATAAATCAATATGCACACGTTTCTACAAAAAGAAGTGAAATCCCACCAAAAACATTCTGTAAAAAACTAGCCAGGTCGGGATCCCTTCTTTTTGCATAATGTTCTTTTTCCTAATATACTTTGGCATAACAGTTTTGGCATAATTTGTTTTGCCATAATAATACTTTGCCAATTTTTTTTTGGCATACTGTTTATGTTGGCATAATCATCTTGAAGGCTAATTTGTTTTGGCATAAATTGAATTTTGCATAATATTACTAGGCATAGTGACTATTAGCATAATAGTATTTAGGCATACAAATTAATATAAATACCGGAATCAAATTTAAGTTATTATTACGTATTTATTTTAAACTAAAAATTCATAAAGTTGTGTTAGAAAAGTTAGTGACAGAAACGAATCGCTGCAAAACCGATTCCACGTAGTCTTGTCTGCTCTACCCCGAGAGTGTAATTTAGAATCGCGTAAGGCAAGGCGGCCCGCGAGTTGAGGAGCAGGTGGTTGTAACACTCGGTGGTGAGCGTTAAACACATCTGCGACGATAAGCTCGCGTGGGACCGCGGGAGCCCCGGAGTGCCGGAGCCGTGACAGAAACCATGCCTGCTGCAAGTTGCATGATGCATGCTTGCTTGCATGCTGCATGCTTGCTTGCTTGCTGCATGCTTGCTTGCATGCTGCATGCTGCATGCTTGCTTGCCTACAAATTTCATTATAGCATTATTGTAAAAAAATGTGTATTGGTGTCTAAAATTTTAGGAGTTCCTAATTATGCTTTTGTTATGCTTAAAGAAAGTATCTTTTAATATCATGATGCGTAAATGAATTTATGCTTTGGAATATTATGCTTAATCATTATTATGATTAGAGAAATGATGCTTAAAAAAATTATGCGTAAATAATATTATGCGAAAAAATATAATCAAAATTTTCCAAGTTGCAATTTTCCATCGTGAATGGGTAGCGGTTCTGGTGACAGATTGGTGCAATGGTGTCATGGAGCACCTGGTTTTGTACCCTTGTGTACCCTTCAACGGCCAAGTCACACAACATTTACTATGATAATAAAGAAATCGTAGTAAGGAACCTTAGACTTGGCACGACTTTGTCCAGATTTCATTACTTTTTAGAGATAAACAAGCAGCTCCATCGAGACTTGGCTAGTTTTTTACAGAATGTTTTTGGTGGGATAATAATGACTAATAGAAGCGATTTCCGGCAAAAAATCCCTAACTCTATGAAAGCCGATTTTCAGCCCACCGTGCGCCCTCAGTGTAAGTTCACAAAGCATCTAATAAAATAATATAATATATAAGCCCTCTGGGCTTTTTTTTGCCAACCTATCGCGACTAGCGCCCTTTGGAAATCTTGCCCCACAACTAACCATACTACTTATTCTATCCTCCATTTTCATTTCGTTAAATTGGTTAAGTACTTTTTAATATGTGAGATTTCGATTGGACAAAAAATAAATAAAACAATTTTAAATAAGTACACTATCATATATTTCAGTCTTGGTGTGTTTATGTTTAATCACTTTACTAATTCTAGACAACATTTAGACTATGTTCAAACAACACACAACACTTAGTCAAAATGTTTCAATGGCAAAGATAATCAAATAATAGGTATTTACCTATGAAATTGCCGTTCTGCCGTACTGGCTATTTCAAGTCCAAATTTTTCTTTTTTCGCTAAGAGTTCTAAGTTCATATAATTTTATTTTTAAAATATGGAATTCTTTTTTGAAAATTAATCATTTGTTTAGTGGTTAGCGTTCTGTTCTCATCGCATTTGTACGTTTTTCGTCATCATGGATATGTTAAAAATTCGAGTGATTAGGGAGTATGAGTACCGTCGTGGTGGTAAAGCGGGAGAAGTGGCACGAAACATCAATGACGTAAACGGGGCGAACACTACTAACGATCTCACGACCCGTTATTGGTTTGCCAGCTTCCGTTCTGGAAATTACGACCTAAGAAATGAACCCCGTGGTCGACCGAAAACTTTAGTCGACAATGACGAATTAAAGGCGATTGTGGAAGCTGATGATTCTCAATCTACAGCTGAATTAGCAGCAGCTTCCGATGTTAGCATCAAAACGATATTGGTCCATTTGCGTCGGATTGGCAAGGTAAAAAAGCTTGACAAATGGGTGCCCCACGAATTGAATGATCGCCAGCGCGAATTACGCGTCGAGTCGAACCTTGCACTGCTCAACTGGCACACAAACGAAGGTATATTGAATCGCATTGTTACTTGCGACGAAAAATGGATTCTGTTCGACAATCACAAGCGCTCAGCAAGTTGGTTAGATCCTGGTTCAGCACTGCCCCAAACGAAAACTGACCCCTAAAAAAGTGATGGTTACTGTTTGGTGGTCTAGCGCCGGTGTCATTTATCACAGCTTCTTACCAAACGGGATGAGCATTACTGCAGATGTGTACTGTGAAGAACTGAACTTAATGATGGACAAGCTCGCACATTTCCAACCAGCTTTGGTCAATCGTTCGGCTCCGCTGCTCCTGCACGACAACGCGAGACCTCATACTGCACTGCAGACGGTCTCCAAGTTACAAGAGGTGGGGTTGGAATTTCTCGGTCATCCACCGTACTCACCAGACCTTGCCCCTACAGACTTCTACTTTTTCCAGAATTTGGATAACTTCTTGGTGGGAAAAAAATTCAATAACCGAGAGGTAATTCAAAATGCCTTTGAAGAATTTGGAGCCATCCCGTCCAGCAGACTTTTTCAAAAAGGGCATCAATAAGCTACCACTACGTTGGCAAAAATGCATTGATTGCATGGGTGCACTTTGATTAATAAAAATAAATGAGAAAAAAGGGCGTTAACTTATTTCATGAAAAAACGGCAATTTCATAAGTAAAGACCTAATATATTACTTGCCTAAAGTATAAGTATTGTATAGGTCTTTTTAATAGTAGATTTTACAACAAGTGCACAAAACGAACCATTTTTATCCTAGACTTTTACTACTAATTTCGAGGATAAAAATGGTTTTGTGGACGAGTTATAAACTCTGTTTTTCACTTCGATTGCGAGGAAATAAAACAGTAGTATAAATTGAATAAATTAATAAACGCACGAAAAAACATGAGCTGTTTCCCGCCGCTTAATTTTTTTGAAATTCTAAGACATTGATATTAGGCTTGGGCTGCAGTCCTATACAGCCTACTATTAAATTAATTTTGTAATAATCATTTTCTTATATTAATTAAATAACCTACCTTAAGTACTTGAATTTATTTTTTTATATCTTTTGTCTTAAAAAACACTTACGGCAAATAAATTAAAGTAAATAATAGAAAACATTGACGCTTCATTCGTTCGTTTTCGTTCTGAAATATCGTTTTCATCCAGAAATTTACTTTTATAGTTCGATTTATTTAGAAATCTAAATAAATTTAGTGAATTTATGCTTCAATAATTATCATAAAATTAAATTAAAATAATGAAAATAAATTAGAAATGAAAATAGTAATTTTCAACAACTGTTTGTCTCAGTAGCTTTGTAGAGATATCTAGTGAGTCCTATGTGAATTAAAAGTTGAAAAGACATCTAGTACATCAGGGGTACGTTTAAGTAAGCCGGCGAAATTTTCTCCGGATAAAAATTAAACTAGCGAGGGTTCGTTGAACGGAGTCTTAAGTCTACTATGGTCTAAATCAATGTTTTAACTATCAAATTCAATTGACAGCCCAGCTTGTCAAACAAGTAACAACTATCAATTCAACTCAACAGTCCACATCCACAAATAAAATTCACGGGAGACAATGAATTAAAGTACTCGGTAGAAATATTTGTTTCTAGGGCGCGAATCGAGCAATTATAGCAACAAACAGCTCACTATAAAGGTCGCTAAAATTTATCCTAGTCAGGCGAAAACTTATACCAGCGGACGACCGTGAACGGGGCAGATTAAATTTTAGTCAGTTTAATTTTTCACCTCGTGGTGTGCTTGAACGGGGTGTATTTTTATTTTATTTTATTTTATTCAAAAGGAACAACAAACAACTGCAATATAAAACATAGACATAAGAAACATATACAAAGCTTATAGACAATATTGCAGCCCAGAACGCTGTTCACAGATTAACTCTAAGGTACTTGACAGTGAAATAATCGCTAGGGTTACAAATGCGAGATATTATATAAGATCATGTAAAGAAGAAAAACAGTGTAAGAAGGTGTATAAATAATTAAGAAAGTTCTTTGAGTATAAGACGTTTAAACTTGTACGGAGAACATGCAAAAATATCAATTTGCTCGAAAGTACTGTTGTGGGAATCGACCATTCTGCGAACAGGCGAACGCTGGCCAGAGTTGGACTTGCAAGCTTGTTTGACATTTAGTCAGTATAAATTTTAAACTGGATAATTGACTTAAACGCACCCTTTTTTTTTTTTTTTTTTTTTTTTTTTTTTCGGATGGGAAATCATCAAATGACTTCTCCCGCTCTGGGCGGAGCAGGAGGGAGTGTCAGACTTTTACTGACTAAAACCCATCCATGTTCCTTCATCGCCCTTTGTGTTCCGGGGCCACGGTATCTCTTTCGAACGCACCCTGTGAATTAAAAAACTAATAAGTAAGAAAAAATAGATGGCGCAGCCAAAACCATTGCTGTGAGTGTGTACGTGAAGGCAAGTTCCCCCCCCCCCCCCCTCTGGATAAGTTGGTGTCAAATGCAGTGATGCCAGATCTTCTGATTTAGCAGTAGGTCTACCTGATTTAAAAAAAATCTACTGATCTGATTTTTTCCAAATCAGTTTGGCTCATCTAGTTATTGTCGTCGTGTCGTGTCATAAGGGCCTAAATAACATAACATTTGTTCAAAAAGTTTTGTGAATTCGTGGCATTTTTTATGTGTAGTGTGTGTAAGACCGATATATCGTTGACATTTATATCGGTCTTGCACACACTACACATAAAGTCAACTGAAAGTTTGTTAGAAAGCTTTAATATAAGTGTAGAAAAAGTTCGTGTTGGTGTTCAAAGTTTAAAGTGGATTGTTATATTGCCGGAGGTTTGTGTTGTACTTGTATGTTTCAAGAGACTGGACTGCGTTAACAATATCAAGCATTTAGCGAGGTAATTTATTTTTATGTTCGTTAGCATGAAATAGTTTAAATAAAGGTGATGGTTTTCTTTCTTTTTTCCTTCAATCTTCTGCTAAAACTTTAATTTTTTCTACTGATTTCTTCAGATTCAATCTGGCAACACTGGTCAAATGTCATGTCATGTCACAGGTCAATCTGTCCTCAGTTCTGTCAATAAAACAGTTGCTTTTTTTCCTGAAATTAATTAATTCAGATCTATTTTGTACTTTGTTTAACAGTACCAGTAACCAGAAACCGTAAAAGCAACTAAAGACCTGTTTTGATCAATATTAATGTATTTATAAGTTCATAGTGATATTGTATCGTGAAATTATCTGTAAAGTTAATTAATTAGGAACGTGTAAAAAAGCATCATAATTCATTTTCTGAGATTTCTGTTTTGCAGACGCTTTAATTTAAAGCCAACTTCAATGGCTAAAGATGTTGCTTCATATTTTACTGGGGAAGAAAGGTACGTATCGTTTAACAAGCTTGTGGTGGACCAATGTGTGAATGCAAAAAATAAATTAACATTGTTTGTTTCAGCATAAAAAATCATAAGTTAATATATCCCTCTGCATCTAGAAACCAAGACCCAATTCTACAGGTCTTGAAGAGGTTTATCATCTGTGATGTTGAAAATATTGAGGATGAAGAGAGCCCATTATTCCTGGAGATAGCTGCAGGCTCTGGACAACACTTAGCACATTTTGCACCACATTTCCCTGGAGTTAGATTCCAACCAACTGAAGTGGATGATAGTCTGTTAGGCAGTATATCTTACTATGCTGAAAATTGTCCTACAAAAAACATTTTGCCACCAAAGCTTATTGACATCAGCCAAAAATTGTCATTCTATGGTTTTGAGGAAAACAGTGTTGACTATATGTATAATTGTAACATGATTCACATTAGCCCATATGCATGCACAATTGGATTATTTGAAAATGCTGGCAATTATTTAAAACCTGATGCTCTTATGATCACCTATGGAGCTTATAGTAAAGATGGTCTAATAACGCCTGAGAGTAATGTTCAATTTAATGCATCACTTAGATCACGGAATGCAGCTTGGGGTCTCAGAGATATTGCAGATCTAATAAAATTAGCAGAAAAGAATAATTTGTCCCTAATGGATACAGTAGAAATGCCTTCTAATAACAAAACTTTAATATGGAAGAAAAACTGAAAGGTGCTCAGATATGTATTAAATAACTGTACTGCCTGTATGTATTCCTAATATACATTAGATTATACAAGCTTATACATAACTGTGTTATTTATTTGTCAGTGTCGCCTTAGGGATAGGCCCTTATCACAGCTAAATTGCAAAATGGAACCCTTATAATTTCATCATATCATGTGTATGTCTGTCCATTTAGTTTGCTCACAGCCATTTTACTTGAGAGACCTGATACTATTCAGATGTAATTTGGAGAGAAGATGTATTTTGTACACTGCTAAACAATGTGTCCATGGATTGAGAAACCATGTCTCCTAATGAAATGGGGACATACTAATTTAACAGTAAATGTGCCGAATTTGTAGACCCAATCTTATTTTTTTTCAATTTTTTTTTAATGAGTTCAAGTGGCATAGTGCATTTGGCTCCTCAATCCAGACATCCTAATAAGGGCTAATGGCTACCGTTTCTGAGATCACCAGACTACTACTAATAAACTCTATAGACCCAATAACTTCATAAAAAGTTTATTTTATTAAGTATAACAACTTAGTGTAAACTTCAGATACATATTTAAAATGTTGACCCTAAAATATAGATATCACTACATAGTATAAAACAAAGTCACTTCTCGCTGTCTGTCTGTCCCTATGTATGCTTAAATCTTTAAACTACGCAACGGAGATTGATGCAGATTTTGGTTTTGGTTTTCTTAATAGATAGAGTGATTCAAGAGGAAGGTTTATATGTATATAACATGCATAATATAGTAGAGAAACACTGATAATTTTAGAGGTTTCTAATGTGATGTCTTAAATAAACACATTTTTTTACTCTTACATTGCAAAATGCTGGCTGAATCCTACACCTTAAAAAGGTCTACAAAAAAGTCCGCGATGGTATATGTCTATCTCTTAGGGATAACCCACAATATCCTTTACTTTTTACGAGAAATAATGGCTTTTTTACGAAGCGATTTTAGGCAATACAGTATTAATCCTTATCCAATTCAGTACCTTAAATACATTGTGCATTTAATATAGATCAATATGGCCCCCTACATTATATCATTTAAATGAATAATTTAGAAGATATCATAGAATTAAAATTACGCGCGACTGAAATATCATTCTCAGCGAAACAAATGGGTACTCAGTGTAACAGTTGGTCACTTTAACCATTTTCATATTTTAAGTTTAGCGTAAAAAGTAAAGCATTAGGTACTAAAAGCTTATTTATGGTGTATGGTGTAAATCTAGATTATCTTCAATATCTATTTTAGAACGTAGGTATTTACCCTAAGAAACACTATTCAATTTAAATGAATATCTTAAGAGTTATCGCAACTGCCGGGGTACCGGGGCCCTGGTACCCAAGGGCAACCGAAAGAACAGGGTTAGTCGGTAAGTCTGACAGCCCCATCCGCTCCACCCAGGGCGGGAGGACTCATTTAATGATTTTACGACCCAAAAAAAAAAGGAATTATTGGAAAATAGAGGGGTGCATTACAAAATAATTTTACAGTACCTAAGCGCACTTCTTTTTTTGTTCTAAATGGGCGGGTCGCTAGTATAGGTATATAAATATATTTAACTCAATGGCTTACAATGAGCAAGCATGAAACATTTTAAAATCATTCTTAATCTTCAAGACTAAATTAATCAGGATTGGCTTAACCTTGACCACAATCCTGAATTAAAAAAATTCGTGATCATAAAAGTGCGGAACGCGAACACTGTTATGACATCTGACATTTAATTTTCTGAAGACCTCACTCTACACGAACGACTAGAGCGGCGAATTCATGAGCAACAATAGCCCCATTGCGGTCTTGCGGAGCCGCATTAAGTCTAAAACTAGCCGATGGATAATTTTGAAGGAAATATCATTTTTGCCCATTATCTTGTATTTACTTAACTATGTATTTAAAAATCTCGTGTCCCAGTGTTTGTTATCGAACTCCTCCGAAACACTTGACCGATTTTATGACCTTTTTTTGTGTAATTAGGTACCTACGTTTACACCGCTAGGCCCTAGGCACATCAAGGCGAGCCAGGGACGACCCGGCTGCGTATTTCACGCCGTACTGAAGAGGACGCCTGACGTACGCAGGATATTTGACACCTCCGTGTTCTTGTACATGAGAGGTGTCAAGATTGAAGCCTGGCGGGGCAAACGTGGGCCCGCCCAGTGCCACCGGTGCCAGAAGTGGAGGCACTCGTCGCACCATTGCCACCGACCGCTCGCCTGTGTCCGCTGCGGAGAGGGGCACACAGCGCGGGACTGCCCCCGCCCACGTGACGCACCAGCTACGTGCGTCAACTGCGGGGGTGAGCATCCCGCCAACAATATCAAGTGCCCCTCTTTCCAGGCAGAGATAAGGGCAAACAGGCGAGCGGGCACAGTCGCCGCCATTACCGCCTCACGCCGACCGGCAACGGTCCCCGAGGGGCCAACAGACGTGGCCACCACAGAGGCCCAAGGTGAGTCGCTGATGGCGGCGGCCATCGGGCCCACCAACAGGGGAGATGCTCCCCCCTCCTCGAAGCGGCGGAGGGGAAAGAAGAGGAAGCGGAGGGGCAAGGGTAAAGCACCCGCGCCCCCCACCGCACCTGAGGGAGAACAACCGGGCGACCAGCCTCCGACCCTGGAGCGGGCTGTGACTCCGGCTGCAGCTCCAATGCAGCCCGAGACAGGGAAGACCGTTGGGCCGACAGCTGACGCCGGCATGGCGCGGCCCCCGGCCCAACCACAAAAATCCCGTGCCAATAGAGGCACCACCAGCGCCGGCCCAGCTCGGCTCCTGGGAAGCCGAAAAGAAGGAGTTCACAGCCCGCGCCATCCAGCTGCTGATGGACCTGATCAGTGCCATCAGGCAGGGTCAGGACGTGGAACTGGTCGTCCTTGACGGTCTAGCTGCGCTACTCTCCTTGTATAGTGGATAGACCGTCAAGGATGACTCAGGAGCGTCCGCGACCGGCAACGCATGATTGCCCCCCTCCGCCGCCCTTATCACCGGATTGGACCCAGGTAAGCTGTTCCTCGCTACACGCAGCTTACCTGCACAATATGACTCCACACACACTACGCACCCGGCTGCGCGACTTGTTCTAAGTTAATATAGGCAGGGCGCGCAGCTATAACCACACATGCACTCCTCTACAAGCACGTAGACACACGCGTAGACGCGGCTCTCGGGCCCGCGGGAAAACGCAATCATGGGCGGTGTTACACATACAATACCGCCCACACACACAAGTCGTTTCCGCAGCCCGAACCACTGTAGGCGCGCTGTAAGTCGGTGCCTCTGTCGCTGGTTGACCCCCGCTGGGCCTCCCTCGGGTAACCGGGGGTCTCACCCGGCGGAGACAGACCGCCGGGGCACTGTGAAGAAAGCAGCGCTGTGGCGCGCCTACAGGACACATACAGCAGCCACACACATTGGCGCATGTTACATGCGCCCAACGGATCAAGGACAATGGTCCAACATAAGGACGGGTCCGTTTTGACGGACCGAGGTATGGCCGCCGCGGTCAGAGGGCATAGCCCTGAAACCGCCTGCCGCGCCCCCTGGCGGGGGCGCAGCGAATTCCAATTGTATTGTATGACTGACTCATCTATCAACGCACAGCCTAAACCGCTGGGTCTACAGATTCCAAATTTGGCAAGTAGGTTTCTTATGTGGTCTCGGGGTACACTAAAAAAGGATTTTTCGAAATTCACCCCCTAAGGCGGTTAAAAGGGGCTCCAAAGTTTGTATAAGGAAACAAGATTAGTTAGACTATTTTATTCGAAACTTCACAGGAGTGCTCCTTTTGATCCTCCTCCTCCGTGGTCTAGGGGTACACTAAGAAAGGGTTTTAAAAAGTCACCCCCTAAGGGGGTGAAAAGGGCTCTAAAGTTTGTATGGGGAAACAAGATAATTAGACTATTTTATTAAAAACTTCACAGGAGGTACTCCTATTGATAAATGAGTAGAAATGAGTTTCAGGTTTTTTCAGAATTCAACCCCTAAGCGTTATGTTAATACGTTCCTTATGAGGTTAAGATGCAGTAAGAAAGAATGTTTCAAAATGTACCCCATCACCCATGAGGGCATGAAACGGGAATCGAAAGTTTGTATGGGGAAATAAGATTAGGTAAGACTGTTTTATTCGAAACTTCACAGGAGTACTCCTATCGATAAATGAGTTAACATTTGTGTTTCAGGTTTTTTCAGAATTCAACCCCTAAATGTAAGGAAATGAGGTAACAAAGTCTGAAAATCACCATCGGTATTGTTTGTATGGTGTATCGGGTCGGGTGTGTCACAAAAACAACGATTTTAAGATTTAATGTCAAATTAGGTGTCGATACCGAGATTATCAGGGGTGCTGATTACAAATAAGGCATTTATTTTGAGATCCAGAAGACGACGGATTCGACTTCTATACAAGGTTATTGTTGATTTATTGTGATGATTGTGATAACGATGATGATGATTGTGATAATGACGATGATGATTGTGAAAACGATGATGATGATTGTGATAACGATGATGATGATTGTGATACTGATGATTGTGATAACAGTGATGGTGATTGTGATAGTGATAGTAATGGTGATTGTGATGGTGATTGTGAATGTGATAGTGATTGTGGTTGTGATGGTGATAGTAATTGTGACTGTGATAGTTATGGTGATTGTGGTAGTGATTGTGATAGTGACGGTGATTGTGATGGTAATAGCGATGGTGATAGTTATTGTAATGGTGATAGTGATGGTGACTGTGATTGTGATAGTGATTGTTATGGTGATGGTGATTGTGATAATGATGATGATGATTATGATAATGATGATTTTGATAACGATGATGGTGATTATGATTGTGATTGTGATGGTGATTGTGATAGTGATAGTGACGGTGATTGTGATGGTGATAGCGATGGTGATGGTGATTGTGATGGTTATAGTGATTGTGACTGTGATAGTGATGGTGATAGTGATTGTGATAGTGATTGTGACAGTGGTGGTGTTTGTGATAATGATGATGATGATTGTAATTACGATGATAATGATTGTGATTACGATGATGATGATTGTGATAACGATGATGGTGATTGTGATAGTGATTGTGATAGTGACGGTGATTCTGATGGTTATAGCGACGGTGATGGTTATTGTGAAGGTGATTGTGATTGTGACTGTAATAGTGATTGTGACAGTGATGGTGTTTGTGGTAATGGTAATGATGATGCGTCTGATAACGATAATGATGATTTTGATAACGAGGATGGATATTCAAATAATGATGATTGTGATTACGATGATAATGGTTGTGATTACGATGATAATGATTGTGATAATGATGATAGTGATTGTGATAACGATGATGGTGATTGTGATTGTGATGGTGATGGTGATTGTGATAGTGATAGTGACGGTGATTGTGATGGTGATAGCGATGGTGATGGTGATTGTGATGGTTATAGTGATTGTGATGGTGATTGTGATAGTGATTGTGACAGTGATGGTGTTTGTGATAATGATGATGATGATTGTAATTACGATGATAATGATTGTGATTACGATGATGATGATTGTGATAACGATGATGGTGATTGTGATAGTGACGGTGATTCTGATGGTTATAGCGACGGTGATGGTTATTGTAATGGTGATTGTGATTGTGACTGTAATAGTGATTGTGACAGTGATGGTGTTTGTGGTAATGGTAATGATGATGCGTCTGATAACGATAATGATGATTTTGATAACGAGGATGGATATTCAAATAATGATGATTGTGATTACGATGATAATGGTTGTTATTACGATGATAATGATTGTGATAATGATGATAGTGATTGTGATAACGATGATGGTGATTGTGATGATTGTGATTACGATAATAATCATTATGAGTACGATAATAATTATTGTGATAGTTATGTGATGGTGATTGTGACAGTGGCGGTGATTGTGATGGTGATAGCGATGGTGATGGTTATTGTGATGGTGATAGTGATTGTGACTTTGATAGTGTTTGTTACTTTGATAGTGATTGTGATGGTGATTTTGACAGTGATGGTGATTGTGATAATGATGATGATGATAACGATAATGATGATTGTAATAACGAGGATGAAGATTGTGAAGATGATGATGATTGTGATTACGATGATAATGGTTGTGATTACGATGATAATGATGATGGTGATTGTCATGGTGATGGTGATTGTGATAATGATTGTGATAATAATCACCATTATTAGTTGTGATGATAATAATTGATGATTATCAAATTCGGCACACAGATAGTTTATAACCTGGATTAACACGTAGGACACTATTTATCCCTTTAATATGATCCAGTGGGACGGTTACTGAACTTTACGCGGGCGAAGCCGCGGGCAACATATGTATGGAATAAATGTCATAAGTATTAAAAAAACAACAACAATTTTGTATGATTTGCAATACCCCTCAAAAACTCAAGTAAACCCATTTTACCTTTACTTTCACATAAACTCTTATTAGAGGCATTGCGTTGTTTTATTTTCTTTTTACGTGGTGTCTTGTCTACTGCGGCATTGACTTTTTCTATTACGTGTTTAGTGTATACTTGTTCTTCATTAAGTTTACTAATTGTTTCTTAGAATCAAAGTTTTTTATTGTCTAACAACGGGAAATCCCCTATCATTATTGCGTTGAATTGACCACAGTGCAGGTGGGAAAAGAGGCTGCTGTGTTCTTGAAATTATTACTGTGATTGAGTTTGTCTGTGAGCATTGAGAGCTTAGTATGCCGACAATATAATGGTGTCGATTCTGTTGTGCACAAACTAAACTTAATTTAGGCTATTGCTATCTTTTACTAAAAGGCATTGTGAGAAAAGGACGGCTATAGCTATGAACTAAGTTAGAGATGTCAAAATAGTTTATGCCTTGCGCTTCACCGTGTTTTTAGTCGACATGTTTTTACGTGCACCCTTCATTTGTATAGAAATATTAGTTCCAACTAAATTTGACAGCTCTAAATTACGTCCGTCACTTTCTCGTTTTATTAGAAAGAAAAAGATAGCAATAGCCTAAATTAAGTTTAGTTTGTGCACAACAGAATCGACACCATTATCTCTCAAACTAAGTAATAATAATTTCTGCTTCCTGCTGTAACACTTCTTCTCTAAGAACTTGATACGCTTCTGGAATTTCTTCGGGAGTCAAGAACGCCAATGCAAGAAGATGGCGTAATTTTAGCGCAAATTCACTGTTTTCACCATATCTAGGAGAGAGACTGCTTTCTTGAATTTTTTTCTACACAGAGTGACCAAAGTGAAAAAAGCAACCCTTGTTATTTGCGGTCGGAAATTCAATTTTGATGGCGTCCAACTCTGCCTTTTCAAAGTCAGTTAAGATGTGTTGAAGCTCCAAAACTATATTGTATTCGGTGGCGTATTCTTCGAGTTGACGAAAAAGATAAATGTCGCATTCTTCAGTTTTCCTAGTCAAAAACTCATATACCAGGGGCACGATTCTTTAACAATCACCCTCGCCGATAATGCCATGGATAGAATACAACTGTTTAAATAATTGTGGGCAACTCTGAAAAGTTCCGTCCATTAACCATACTTCAGAATTTTGCAAAATTTCTAAATTTCTTTTAGTTGTGAACAGAAGTACGAGGGCGGCACTGAAAATTTCGGGAATCAAGGAAGTGACAACATTACTGTTTAAAAATGTATTTATTGCTTTTCGAAGTATTCTCCGCGAAATTTGACACATTTTTCCATACGATGGAACCAATCATTGAAGCAACCTTTCCATTCGGAAGTTGGGGTCTCCAAAATGGCCGTTTTGTAGGCGTCCACAGCTTCTTCAGGTGATGAAAATCTCTGTCCACGCAATTTATTCTTTATTTTAGGGAAAGTATAGAAATTTTAAAATTCGTCACCATGATACGATGTTGTATACAGCATTTGAGGATCCTGCGTGGAATCTTTCGAGAGTTCTGACGCACCAAGTAACGCGAGCCGCTTTTTGCTCTTCACAGAGCGAATGCGGTATCCATCGGGAAAACAACTTTTTTACACCTAATTGTTCATGCAAGATTATTTGTATTTGACTCATGCCAATGTCTAAAGTTGCCTGAATCTCGCGGTATGACACATGTCGATCTTCCTCAATCAGCTTACGCACAGTATCAACGTTTTCTTGGGTGACTGCAGTTTTTGGACGACCTTGGCTGGGATCATCACTGAGCTTGACACGTCCACGTTGAAATTCAGCAAACCAGCGATAAATTGTGGTTTTGGATGGGGCTTCATCACCAAATGCAGAAATCATCCGGTCAACACACTGTTTTTGTGTTAAACCACTTCGAAAGTCATAATAAATCATCGCTCTTGAATTTTCTCGAGTCATTTCCATTTTCTCAACGACTAAACAAGTTTGACAAAACCTTGTGACAAGACCGAGATTTTTTTTTTAAATAAATAAATTGTATTCGATTTTTAAAACCAAGGAGTTTTCAATTAAAAAGATTTTAATATGACAGGAACAGTGGAAATATTCCATTCCCAATACTTTTAGTGCAGCCCTCGTAGGTTTAAGTTCCTCGCCAAACTTGTAATCTCTCGCAAAAAATATTTCTCCGTCTACCTTGTGCAATTCTTCTAGTATTTTAATGTCTTCTAGTTTCTAGGTTCTACTAGCCTTCCTTTCTTCTTGGCGCGCCTTATAATTGGTCGTAAGGCGTTTTTATTTGGGACTGAGCAAGCGCTTGTGCTCGGCACATTAGCCACTTTTTGTTAATTATCTGCGCTGGACGCGACGTAAAATTGATTATTGCATCTTGTTTTATATCATTTTTTAATTGAACAATTGTTTTTATATCCGGATCAGGCGTATGACCATGAGCACTCATTTCTTTAATCAAGTAATGGACACCGTTTCCTTCTGGTGATTCACTAATGGTCGTACTATTTCACTGCTTTTGTTTATTTATGCACACAGTACCAATAATATTTTTCACCGATTTTTTTATTGATTGCCATCACGTAACCACTAAGAATCAAAATGTCTTTGCCTTTTGCGATTTTAAAGCTTGAACATTTATTTTGGATTTTTTTATGAAAATAGTCAATAAACAACACTGATATCAAACACAAACTACCAATTAGTGACAATTAATTACCTACGTTAAACTATCTAATTGTTTAGTTGTAGTGTTTAGTACGAAGTGTTTTGTCCTTTAAAAAGTTTGTACGGAACCCTCGGTGTGCGAGTCGAACCCGCATTTTTTTTTATAGTTTTGTAAAATGTTTGTAGGTACCTATCTAAATTCTTCTAATACCAAATTAAACCATTTTTATTTTGATTGTGATAAATATACTATACAAACACATTCCAGACTTTTATCTCTAAGCCGTAGGTACTGACTTTATAATTATGTTAAAATAATATCGTCTACACCTACAGGATCAAAATTGTTTAAGCGATCACTACGCTCGATCTTCACCCGTGTGTGCGTGCATCTGCATTAACAATGCACACAAACTTAGGATCGCAACAAATTTGCCTAAACTCTAGCAAGTGAATTTTCTGCACGGACTCTTAAATAATATATTATATTTACCTAATTAAATAGTAAAATAAATCATCATCATCATCGGCCTATAATGTTCCCACTGCTGGGACACGGCCTCCTCTCAATTAGAGGGAATGGGCTATAATCCACTACGCGGGCCCAGTGCGGATTGGTAAAGTAAATAAATAGATATAAATACATATTAAAATTAACAGACAATTTCCTACTGACCAGGATACTCTCTCTCTGATACTCTTATAAAGGCGATTCAACATTGGAGCACGACGGGCCCTAACAACCACCACATGCTAATAATCAAAACAACTCAACTTTGTTACAGCCGCATTTAGCATGTTGTTAAAATTGCATAATATTCGCAAAAACTCCCTATCATGCGTTTTGGAGTATGTCTGTTTTGGTTCCAATGTATTGTCAATTAATTTCCAAGCAGAAGCAGAGGTTGTGGGAAGACAACCTGATTGCACTTGTCTTATTGGAACTAACCAATAAATAATTATTTATCAATCAGACGAATATGGAAGTAATGGGGAGAGGCCTTTGCCCAGCTGTGGGATGATATAGGCTAACAGTAACAGTAATCAGACAAATAATTTTCTACAATCACACTTCACACTAAATATAGGTGAAATAAAAATAAAGGCGAAAGTTTTATAGGTGTGTATGTTTGTTACTCTTTCACGCAAAAACTACTGAACGGATTTAGATGAAAGCACACAGATAGTTTACCTGTGACCTAGATTAACACAGGGGATACTTTTTATCCCCGTAGTATGATCCCGTGAGATATTTATCAAAGTTCACGCGGGCGAAGCCACGGGCATAAACTCTTCATCATCACTACCTTTACTTTTTACGAGAAATAATGGCTTATTACGAAGCGATTGTAAGCAATACAGTTAATCCTTATCCAATTCAGTACTTATCTTAAATACATTATGCATTTATTATAGATCACTAACCCTTTACAGTAGGTATATCATTTAAATGAATCATTTAGAAGATATCACAGAATTAAAATTACGCGCTTTTGAAAATGTCGTCGATTCTGTTGTGCACAAACTAAACTAAATTTAGGCTATTGCTATCTTTTACTATGTCAGTGCGAGAAAAGGACGGCTATAGCTATGAACTAAGTTAGAGATGTCAAACTAGTTTATGCCTAGCGCTTCACCGTGTTTATGGTCGACATGTTTTTACGTGCACCGCAATAGCCTAAATTCGCAAAAAAGGGTCGCAGTGTAACAGTTGGTCACCTTTACCATTTTCATCTTTTAAGTTTTGCGTAAACGTGATGAGTGTAAATCTACATAGATTATTCTTCAATATCTATTTTAGAACTTATTTACCCTAAACACTATTTAATTTAAATGATTATCTTATGAGTTATCGTAACTGCCGGAGTCGCAGGACTGTCTAAACAGGGTACCGGGGCCCTGGAACCCAAGGGCAACCGAAAGAACAGGGTCAGTCAGTAAGTCTGGCAGTTCCATCCGCTCCACCCAGGGCGGGAGGACTCATTTAATAATTTTACGACACAAAAAAAAGTGGAATTATTGGAAATTAAAGGCAAATTTGGTAGAAAGGTAGATTTCGTCAGATGTTAGTGATAACATAGTGCGAACGTAGACAATCTGTCAGTTGGTTGGTTAACAAGTAATGTTTAATACCGTGCGAAGCCATTAAAAAAAAATGTTTTATTTGGCAGCACTGGTTTACATTCTGTCAATGTCATGTAAGTCAAATCATCAATCAATCAATACTTACTTTATCAAAACCACAGAGTACATTATACTTAATATCAAAACCGTTCTTCGTAAATTCGCACTTTTGCATCCTTGTTATCAATGGTTCGCTACGTTTGATTGTGTATCATATTGATTAATTCGTAGCTTTGAAAATGGCAAAGCGACCAGCCTCGGAAGCATTTCATGTTGAAGAAGTTATAAAGAAAACGGAAGGTAAAAAGCATTCGCTAGATTCAGACGAAGAAGACAGTGGCGCTGAGGAAGAAAGAAATAATGTTCTTCACGCAGACGACATCGAAGGTGAAGAAGATGGAGTTGCTGGAATGGAAGGTGAAGTGAGTAAATATCTACGATTTTTATATCAAGACACATTTCAAACAAGACAATTACTTTCCCAGTTTTTCATTCTTTTCATATTTATTTCATTTATTCAGCCACTAGAACAGGCCGTCTACAACACAATATACTGTTTCAAATTGTGTATTAATCAGTATTTTACGCCTCTGATGATTGCTTGATATCCAGTTGGATAAGACAGGCAGCCTCTATACACCCAACTTAGAGGTAACAGAGTTGTGAAGCATCTATGCCACCCAAACCCAACCAATCAATCAGCCAAGTAGCCAAAACTAACTAACAATGTGTTGATAGTAGACATGGGAAAGCTATTAATAATCTTGGCTTGTGATGATTACCCAAAAATGCTAACATGCATGTTCTGGCAGGATGGTCTATGAAAAAGAAGTTGACTTGCTGACAATCATGTTAAAACATTGTTTTTAACCATTGTTGGTTTTTTGGCCACTCAGTATTTTACCTGTTACCATGCTGGATTTTGAAGTGTCCCATATCTAGTTATTTTATATAGCATTCAAATAATGTCATAATTTAAAATTTGTATTGATACAGATTACCATCACCCCGTTCAACATGAAAGAAGAACTTGAAGAGGGCCACTTTGATAATCAGGGCCATTATCACTGGAAAAAAGAGAAAGAAATAAGAGATGGATGGCTTGACAATATAGATTGGGTCAAAGTCAAGGGCAGGCCAGAGGACAAGTATAAAGTGCACAAAGATGATGACAACAAAGGGCTTGGGGACGAATCCAGTAGTGAAGATGAAGAGCCTGAAGAAAAGTTTGATTTACTGGAAAACTACAAAGAAATCATTCAGCACATGAAGCCCAAGGAAACAATTGCTAAATCCATTCAGCGCCTTGGTAAGAAAACAAAAACATTTCTTAACTTTATTTACAAACTGTGACACCCCTGGGCCTTAGAAAGTACATAGGCTGTTGGTCCTGCATCCAGCCGTATCAAAGAGTGAGGAAGGAAAAATTGCAAGGTCTGTGTTATTGCACTCCTCTTCACTGAGATTGGCTGGATGGCCAATCTAATGCAATGATACCAGAATCACAGCTATTATCGGGGTGTTTATTTTATTTCAAAGTCATATTTTAAAATATATATCTCACTATGCATGGTGTTGCATAACAAATTAGTTTTGGTGTAATTCAAATTATCCTATTTTTGTAGGTGCCAGTTCAAAAATATCAAGCGCTGAGCGCTGGAAAAGGAAGAAAGCTGGTATTGTTGATGAAAACAGTACAATAGTTACTAGAGTAACAGAACTTGCCAACCAAATTTTGACTAAATTAGGTAACATGGACATTTACCAAGAAACTTACGAAAAAATTGGTGCATTCATAGCAAAACGTGAAAATAAGAAAGATGACACTGATTTGGATATGTATGCTGATGATTTTGATCAAAAAGAAAAGACTGTGTTGGATAAAAACAACCCTGAAAAGAACGAAAGTGAAAATAATGAAGAAGAAACACAACCAGAAATGAAATGGGAATTCAAGTGGAATCAGAATGATGAAGCCATAATAGGGCCTCACACAACTGAGCAAATGCATAAATGGTCAACAGAGGGATATTTCAAAACTGGGGTTTGGGTGAGAAAACAAGGAGAAGACAGTCAGTTCTACACATCCAATAGAATAGACTTTGAATTATACATGTAAATTATGTGAACAACAAAAATGAAATAAACTCACATAAAATGTAATTTTTATTTTATTTATTTTATACATACTTTTTCCGTCTGTTAAATAACTTATCTGTTAAACTATAAATACTGATATCAGTTAAAAATTTAGCTATTTGATTAATTAAAACAATAAATAATGTGATCACTTGAACAATAACAAACTGTGAAATAGATGTTCCAATTTCCAACCAGCTTCCAGTATTTTTAACGTTGTATAACAACTGTATTCCCATTAAATTGGAATATATTAAAACAATGATAATTAAATAATCAGTTGGTGCCTGAAATAGAAAAATGGTATTTGGTGTTTTCCTAGTAAAAAATTGTGAGCATCAATCAATACATATTTAACATTTCACTTTTCCCATTATTGGGATAAATTATCTTCGTATGGGACACTAGAATAATCCAAAAGATCTTGGGTTTTTTCATTTGAAACTTAGCATAAATACATAATTAGGTACAGTCCGCGAGGCCTAAGCTGAGCTTTGCATTTGTGTGAGTGTACATAGATAGACAGTGTAGGTGTGACGTCGGCCTAGAGCGCGGTCTTTTGCTTGGTTTAAACCGGTTTAAACAATCGGCCTGAGGCGCGAACCGCCGTGTATCACCCGCGCGACGCATTTCCGCCGCGCACCTTCCACACTTCACCTCTTGTACTGTCAGCAGCGTGACGTGTTTAATTCTTAATATTTTGTTTTTGTGTTCGATTTACTAGGGAAATGGCTGCCAACACAAATAAACGAATAATAAGAAAACCTTTAAATAGCGAAGTAAAAGAAATATTGTGTAATTTAAATACTTATTTTAAAGACATAAACGATAAAGACATGTCAAGTGCACCCTACCACCCGTATTTCAACCCAATTGAAATATATGGGCAATGATAAAAGGATACGTGGCGAAAAAAAACCTATCAATAAATATGGATACAATAATGAGGTTAGCGAAAGAAAAAGTTGACACTATCAGCGTACATGTATGGAAAAATGTGTGTGATCACGCAATAAAAGAAGAAACAAAGTTTCGTGGTCAGCCGCTCTTGATGATATAACGGAACGATTCATTATTAACACAAACGACACATCAGACGAGAGTGAATAACATGACGAGAATGGTAATGAAAATGATGAAGATGCAATGTCCGGTGGAGAAGAATAATTGTTATAGTTTTTTTACATACTCATCATCAGTCATAGGTACATAATTATCATAGCTGGCCTTTTTTTTAAACAATTTTTGCTTATTTAGTTTTATTTTATTTTTAAACTTGTATACCTCTCCCACTTATGTTATGTACCTAACTAAACCATAATAAAATTATTTTTTAAAGTTTTTTGTCTGACTCTACTTTTGGTAATCACTCACACAAATGCAAAGCTCAGCTTAGACCTCGCGGACTGTAAATAATTAAGAGTGGAGGGGGTGTTGAAGTTTTCAAGGGTAAGTTCAAAATCGGTGTGGATTATTTTTTTTCATAAATACCTTGGTCAAATGTTGTACTGCTCTGAAGCTACATCCTACACTCAAAAAAGGTGCTAAAGTTTTTAGTAAAATGAGTGTAGTAATCAGAAAAGGCTGGAATGATGTTGTGAAACAGGTCACCCATCTTACTTCAAATGAATTCAAAGAGGCTATGTTACCAGTCCCGAAAAATGCTAATATTATGTACAATATCTGAACGAAAAGTTAAGGATTTTTATTTGGATAAACAATAACCCCTGTTTGAAAATAGACCTTCAAAAAATGTCATCAGGATTTTTTAAGATTGTTGATTGTTCTAAAGGATACAAAAAAGAAAGCTCTTCTAAAATCTTGACTGCTTATTTCTCTCTCGATTGTAGTGAATGTCCTCTCAATAGTATCCTTTTCAAAGCTGCTTTCTGTTAGCTGTAGGTAAATGAAATTGGATAAAACTATTACTTCGATAGATTTTATAAAACTAATATAAGTATTTCTTTGTTTGTTTTTTACCTTATTATTTTTTCCATGCAGTAGTTTACATTCAATGTATATCCAACACATAAGATTCAAAATCAAAGCCACTATAAATAGTCCTTCATGGGAGACTGAAAGTAGTAGGTAGAAGTTTAAGATTGACGTGTTCACTGCCATTATGCGACATACCAACCTTCTTGAAAACAATATAGGCAGCACTAAGGAAACTGCTGAAATTAAAAAAAATATTCTGCATGAATAGTGCCATGTTTCGCCGCTAGTGGCGCTGACAGCAAATAATTCTGTTTATTTACCATACATAACATTTTGTGTAATTTACCTGCTGTAACCCATGATAATGTTTGATAAAAATATGAAACTGGTGTGCCTTGTTCAAACCTCTCAGATTGCACATAAACATTGTGAAGGGATATTACATGTAATACTGCTTGTATTGTCGTTAAGACAATTACTCTCTTATCTTCGTAATTCATTTTCCAAAGTGGTAACAGTATCCTAAAAATGTATAGCAAAATTGCTAATAACCAAATAACACCAGCGGATATTCTGAAAAAACATAGATATGACTTAATTTCTGGTGGTCTAAAATGGCAGCTTTAGAAGAATCGTAATATGAATCACGTTAAAAATTTGAATTCTTAAAATGGACTTTATAGTCCTAACAATAAAGTCCATTTTAAGAATTTTAGTGATTCATATTACTACAGGGTGTTCAAAATTCTTAAAATGGACTTTATGGTTATGATCATAAAGTACATTTTAAGAATTCAACATTTTTAAACATGTTTCATATTACGATTCTGATAAAGCGGCCATTTTGGACCCCCAGCATATTACGATTCTTCTAAAGAGGCCATCTTAGGCCCGCGGGTACATATATTATAAGCAGTTACACTTCTATATCTTTTATCATCATAATATAAAGAGATTTCCCAGATACTTACACAAGTTCAATAAAAACATGTTTTCCAACAACGGGTATTAGGGAAAATACACTAAGTAACAAACACCCAACAGGCCAAGCAATGAGTATTGGCATTGATAAATGGTGTCTTGTGGAAGAGAAGAATGGCCATATACTCATGCCCAAAAGTGGAATGCTCAACATCCATCTATGTGTAAAAGACAGACTCTGAAATTCATTTTTGAAGTTGTAGAAGGTATAATAAATAAAAAATATGCTTTATTGTATGCATTTAAGTTAATACTACTCACCAATGCAATAGAACCTAGGGTATAACTTAAAATTTCAACTAGCAATAAGCCTAATTTTCTGTTAATTCTAAATTGGGAATATCCCTGCGTCCAAAGAGATGATAAAGCATTCCACCATAGAAATAAAGGCATCATTGCATACAAGTAATACTGCAGTGGTAGGTTTTGTGCTGAAATAAATGTAGACATTAATATATACTCAACTACATAATTATAAAAAATATAAGTACTGAAAGTATTAAATTATACCATAGACTAAATACGCAGACAACAAGCACACAGAGGAAAATATTGTATTCAGCAATCTGCGCTTTTTTGAAGAATTGGAGCTTTTCATATTAGAAGTTTTTGCTTGAGTATTAAATTTTTGTTCTGATAAAACTTTTAGTAAACATGCTATCCATCCCAAGAACGATAAAGTGACTAGTACTAGAAGCAGCTGCTGATAGTAATTGTGATAGTATTTGAGGCCATCAAGACTTAGTTGTATAATTTCTTCACTCAACAGTATCAATTGGTCATATTCTTCTTTAGCAAGTAACTTCTCAGTGAATTGCATGAGGTCTTCATATTTTTCTTTGCTGAATGGTTCATATGGTTGATACAGATATGTGATAGCATTTTCCTCCACATCAAGTCTTTTCTTATTATACTGTGATGCTAATTGCCTACTGTTGCTATATATAGCTTTCGCTTTGTTAGACAAGGTCATATCAAAAAGTTCAGTTGTTAGTTTTCCCTGAAATTCAAACAGACACATTTTTAACTAGCAATAGCAATTTCAAGAGTGAATAAATCCTCCACAACAGCAAATAGTAGGAACTCTCAATATGTCTGTAAGTAGTTTTCAAACACATACTTTTATTGTGGAATAATTTTCACGACGACCCGAATAGCGCAGCCGTGGTGAAGCTGCCTTACGTTCTTAGGGTCCCGGGTTCAAATCCCGGTTGGAGCAAATGTTTGTGTGATGAGCATGGACATTTGTTTCCGAGTCATGGATGTTTATATGTATAATAAGTATGTATTTACAAACAAAAAGTATCTATGTAGTATATCAACTATCTGGTGTCAACACAAGCCTCGCTTAGTGTGGCACTAGATGGCGCTGTGTGTTAATGTCCAGCAATATTTATTATTTATTTATTTTAGCCCTTGTACATGCAATCACTATGATTTATTATTTACCACACAAAAGAGGAAAGGGTTTACAAAGCTATTGTAAATTGGCAAATTCCTGCTGATACTTACTCTAGAATTAACAGGTACAGGAATAGAAAGAATAGTAGACATGAGGGGAGACAAATCCACTTGATTAATGTCTAGCCTGTGTTCCAAAGACATCCCGTCTGTTTCAATATCAAGTTGCTGCATTTGTGATTGTTTTACTCCTGAGCCCCAGATTACAAAGGGTGTTTTTGTTTCATGGTCATCTCCTGCACCATGTGAGCCTATAATACAAACCATGCATGTTACAGTATGAAAAGAACCCAAGCTATTCTGGCCTCCAGGGGCTCCAGGCAAAGAGAAGCCCTCTATCAATATCCTATGCCATGTTTATGTCCTTAACCTATATCAGGGTTAATTCAATGCTTTACATTTGTAGCCTCTAGTATGTGTTGGTTGGCTCTAGGCTATTATGCCATGGACCCTCACAACTATTACAAAAATGACATATACTTAAGAGTACTTATAAATTCAAAAAATAAAAATGCAACTAATCTATGTTACCCCAATCTGTCATGCCATGGTCTGATGTCATTAAAAAGGTGGTTTTTCCATCATCATTATAATAATCTCTCATTACTTGTTCTATTTCCTTTATCCCTTCATCAACATGTCTCAATGTTGTTAAGAAGTTCCTGTAATTATTAGGTTTACATTATTATTTGGGTCAGAAAAGGGGAGCAGTTATCATAGCCAAGTAAATAGAACTTACTGTGTCTTTGGTTTATGAGTATGACCTGACGTATCAGTTCCCAGTAGATGTAAGAAAAATACTATTTTATTACTTTTCAATTTTGCTTTAAGAACATTATCATGATTAGCTCTTTGGAAAAACTTTTTAACATTGTCAAACACCCATGCATCTAGTAATGTAGTGTTTTTGTCTGAACTAAAACTTTGGTCATAAGGGTCAAATTCATGAACCACTATGTGATCATCAACATTATCTTTAGTGAAGATATTCACAATGTCATATGTACCCCAACACCAAGTGTAGGATGTTTGATTAAAAACTGAATCAAAGTCAACAGGGTTTTCTTTCCACCCTTTAGCAATAGCAGAAGGGTCCTCATAGAACCCTGCTATCACTGCCACATGTCCTGGACGTGATTCAGTTGGCACTTGAGTGTTTGAAATCCCCCATCTACCATAGGAATTTGCCACAGACCTGCAATAAAAAAATGGTTGTATCAAACATTTTAACCCCATACCAAATTTAAGGAGATAGTTTGTCGAACTTTGAGAAGACTACTGATTAATAATAACTAGAGATGAACTCTTTTCGATAAAGGTGTACTGTTTTACTCCTGGCTGTTTTTTAGGGCAACAATATGGGTATGCTATAATAATTATAGCCTGTTATTTCTAACAGGGTAATCACAGAACAAGTGTAGGTAAATACTGAGAACTGCCATTCTGGTTTGTTGTTAAGTTTCCAAGTATTTCAAGCAATAAATGTACACAAACCTCAAGAAAGGCATTGTCGTATAATTAACGAACGATTCTGCTCTAAGTCCATCAACCATAAAGAGAACAAGTCTTTCAGCTAGGTATTCATGTTGGGGCTGATAAGGCACTACATTTTTCACAATAGGTGATTTGAAATATATGTCAAAAATGGAAAACAAAAAAGTTATATGTATGAAAATTCCCACAATAAACATCGCTACTTTCTTTTAAATGTAAATTCATAACAGTTCAGGTAATCTCTCTAGTTTACCATCAAATCATATAGTTATCATAACCTATCAATTGGTTCAAAAATCAAAACACTTCAATTCAATCAACAACACTAGAGATGGGTAGCTATTCCAATAACTAGCCAAATAGCGGCTATTAATGAAATAGCCACGGCTATGATATCCGTCAATACGATAGCTAGCTATTGGCTACTGGCTGGCTAGAATACGGCACAGCAGCGGATAACTGCCCCGCTGCGTAGCCGGCTAGCCGGAGTAGCCGTTAGCTAACTAGCTGTGTGCGTGCTCACTGCGCTGAGTAGGTAGTGACGTAATGTGAGACGCGAGTGCGAACTTCATTCACATCGCACATCTCTTTCTCACAATAGTCACAAAATAGAATAAAGAAAGAGAAGGCATTTTATCTTAGTAATTTCGTTCGGTTAGTGTATGAATTTACGAAATACGATAGTTAGAAAGGTAGTAGCTAATTACAGTTAGATGTGAAGGAATTTTAACTATACGATTTTAAACCTAATTTCAGTCTAGAAATGGGTTGAAATCGTTTAAATTATCAGAAGCGCGACATCTGTACTTTACTTGCCTACAACTAAAGTCTGAGTCGATTTAAGTACGTAAAGTTAAAGTTTTTTAGTTCATACAAACAGAGATGACGCTACTGTAGATTTTCGTTTTCCTAAAATAGTAATACGTACGACCTACGAGGGGAAGTCAATTCTTTTCAAAAGATTATGAAATAAAATAAAAAGTAAATGAAAAACGAAATTATGACATTACCTAACTTATTGACATCTAGACTTGTTGCCGCGGCGAGGATCGAACTCGAATCGCAGGGCAGTTGACTGTTATTCCCGCTGCGCCGCTAGCCGCTAGCGAGCGCTAGCCGTTATTGTTCAATAGCCAAGTAGCCAAAATAGCTGGCTAGCTAGCTGGCTATTCCACCACAAATAGCCGGCTAGTTAAGCTATCGAAATTTCGGCTAGTTACCCATCTCTAAACAACACAACACAGGATCTGACAGGGTGACACTTGACAGTGACAGGTGACATTTTTTTTTTTTAATAATCTTTATTCCTGCCCATAGATACAAAGTCTTACTCGAGTGAGACGCTTATCTTTCAGTCGCATAAATACACACATCAACACGGTCTAGGGATATTTTTAAAAAAGCGAATTACTATCAATGTGTTAATTATTTATATGACATGTATATATTTAAAAGATACGTTATTTAATATTCTACCATTTTTTAATAATGGTTAAGGTATAGATTAAAATTTCAGGATTTTATGGAAAAAAAATGAAGCATAGACGGAAACCGTATATGAATGAACTTTTAATTTGTGAGTAAAAACTGAAAAAAATAGAAAAATCATTTAATTTGTGTTTATAAACTTGAAGTTAGTAGTCTGAGAAAGCGCCCATGATGTTCATAACACATCGGCAACGATTCGGCATGCTCAGAACAAGGTTGTCAATGTCTTGCTGCGGAATATTGTCCCATGTCCTTCTGAGGTGCGCAAAAAGTTGATCTTCTGTAGCCAGATTTTCAGGAACTTCCTTCAGAGCTCTTCTTTGCAGCATATCCCACGCATGCTCAATGGGATTTAGATCTGGCGATTGAGCAGGCCAGTCTAAGGCCCTAACATTATGTGTATGTAACCAAGCTGCTACCGTTCTCGCCGTGTGTGCCCGGGCATTGTCGTGCATGAGCAGGAAATCTTGCCCCATTTGTGTTCTGTGGGGCAAGATTACGGGCCCCAGCACCTGTTGGACGTATCGTTCTGCCGTCATATTGCCCCGCACCCAAACGAGATCCGTCCGTCCTCCAAGACGAATTCCTGCCCAAACCATAATTGTTCCTCCTTGGTATGGGTGAACTTCCTGAGGGTTCTGGAGACGGCTCCATCGTCCAGGAACTCGCCAAACACGCGTCCTTCGTGAATCTGGATGGAAGCCGAACCTGGATTCATCCGTGAACAGCACATTGGACCATTGGTCACGGCCCCAGTCCACGTGGTTCCGAACCCATTCTAATCGTCGTCCACGATTGCCTCTCCGTAAAGGTGGGACCCGGAGTGGTCTACGAGAGCGTAGATTGCTTTCATGCAGTCGCCTTCTTACAGTTTGGTCACTCACAAGCACTTGGTGTTCCACTCGCAGCCTTTGGACCAATTGAGTCGCCGTTGCATTTGGTTGTGCTCGCGCAGTAATTTGCAAAAATCGGTCTTGTCTGGGGGTAGTGATGCGACTTAGCCCCCGGTGCCTCTCCGCTACTTCACCTGTGGCACGATAGCGTGTCCACAATCTTGAAATTACATTTTGATGGGTCCCTATGGCCTCAGCAACATTACGCTGAACAGATCCAGCTTCCAGCATTCCCACAGCTCGTAACATCTCCGCCCTCGTCAAATGTCGGCGTTGCATGGCTACAATACCTCAATTTTAACTTTATCTTTCGTTTAAAAATGAAAAAAAACTGTAACTAAACGTAATTCGTATTGTTTTCTAAATTTCGCACAAATGAAAATTCCCTCTCCTATACATCAAGACATTTTTATGCCACCGAAACAAAAGAATTTTCAAAAATTTGAATTTGGAATTAGTCTGAGATAAATTACAAACAAATCGGTGTATAAAAGATTCCAATGCGGCCAGTACTTTTCGAGTTATTTAATTGAGTATGAAATATCCCTAGACCGTGTTGATGTGTGTAGTTAACCGGTGACAGGATTCCTATGCGGTTCATACTACTGTAAATAATATACTCAGTTTTTTAGTTTTCCCCAAAATTATACGTTAAAATGGACGAGTAACAGGTACGCGACACACGCAGTGCACATCACGCATCCCACCTTGCCTTTTATTTGTCTGTGCTAAGTATTGAATTTTGTGTCTGTGTTTGTAATGATTTCACGACCGTCTCGTACTTATCCTTTGGCTCCTGGCATTCCCGGTGGCGCGAAATTTGAATCGCTCTCTCTTGCATCCCATTCGAGGGAGTCACATGTGACTGTTGTTAAATTACCCTAGGCTGATAAAATTTTCGTTTTTCATAATTCATGCTAATATATTAGTATTAAGGTCATTTTCCTACCGGTCGACAGAGCCCCACTTCGCGGGGCTCCTACTTCTGAATGATGTATAAAAAGTCAATCTATAAAAACAAACACATAATATAAAATATATAGAGCCAAAGGCCAACTGTCGCGAATCGGTCCTCAATAGACAGGGCCGGCAGAATCGACAGAGTTAACGACAAAATTGCTAACTTTCGATTGCTAATTACTGGTTGCGAGAAACGCATCTTGGATGTTGAGACTTGCGTTACTCGCAAGCATCATCATTGCAACCGAATTTATTCGTTAGTAATTAGCAATCGAAAGTTAGCGATTTTGTCGTTATCTCTGTCGAGACTGCCGGCCGGCCCATTGGAAACTTGTCACTTCACTTTGACAGACTGTCGGTTGATGAGCTTTTCCCTCTGGTTGATAGTCACCTATGTCCATTCCATTGGCCATCCTTATAGGACCATCTCGCGCCAGTTTCATTTTGGCGTTTGACACCCCGCCCCGAACAATCCCGAACATTACCGAGGCTGTCGAGGACGGGTCATTTTGGCGCGTAGCCTTAATTAGAACCAACAACGCTATCTTGATTGTTCAATACAATTTCCACACACAATTTAACTCATTCAAGAATCAACAATTGAAAATATTTCTACTGAACCTGTACCTGAACCTGTACCATCAACTTCAACAATGAAATCAACTTCAACGATGACAAAAAGATCTGGAAAGCCGTTTGAAGATTTAAGTAACAAGCAGAAGAAGAGACGATCTGATGAATATATAGGCTATGACCCTAATGAAGGTTTATTTTTAGTGACTGGGCAACACAGGGTATTAGGAAAAGTAGGGAACGTTTGTTTGAACTATAAATGTTTACAAACATTGTACTGAGGAGGATCCATGTGTCACCGTGGATAATTCTCAATTAGGGTCTATTAGTATTAGTGATAGGGTCTTGTTGTCTGAGGATGGCACGGGAGTCTCCGGCCTCACTCCAAATATTAATTTAAACTAGAAAATGAGACAACAGGAGGTACGATTAACAATATTGTTAATCCTACCAACGTATCTTCTTGCACTCAATTAGTTAGCAAAAAAGGGCCTCAGCAGAACACTTTAAAATTATTCCACCAAAATATCCAAGGCATTTCTTCCAAATTATTAGAAATTGAATTGTTTTTAGAAAATACTAAGTTTGACATTATTTGTTTTACTGAACATTGGCTAAAGGATTACCAAATGCTTATCAATTATGAGAACTATATGGTGGGTAGCTGCTTTAATCGTAAAACTATGCTTCGTGGAGGTTCCCTAATATTAATAAAAAATTGTTTTAAATATAAGCAACGTAATGACATAGTAGGTCTCTCGGTTGAACATTGCGTTGAACTGTCCTGTGTTGAGCTAGATAAGCATGTAATTGTGTGTGTGTACAGACCCCCAAACTATCAAAACTTTTCCTTATTTGAATCAATAATGGAAAATGTGATGGCAAAACTTGCAGCCAGTAATAAAACTATAATTATTTGTGGTGATTTTAATATCAATATTTTAGAAGAATGCTCAAATAGCAGTCGCTTATTAAATCTTTTTAAGTCATTTGACTTGACCAACACTTTTAAAGAACCTACTAGAGTCACTCCATCTTCTGCTACTTGTATAGATAATATTTTCTGCGATTGTGATTACTTAGATAAAGCAATAGTAAATTGTCTGCCTTCTGACCATAGCGGACAAACTGTAACCTTTAGGTGTAATACACCCCCATTGCAAAAAGTTCAAATTAAATTTAGACCTATAACTTCTAGCAGATTAAATAGGTATAATATTTCGCTACAGAACAAGTTAAGTGTTATGAGCCTTGATGATATTAATATAGATCAATTGTATGATCGTTTCTTTTCAATAGTTCACACGGAATTCAATAAAACTTTTGAAAAGAAGACAAAAAGTATTTGCCCTAAATTCATATTTAGTGATTGGGCAACTAGAGGTATCAGAAAAAGTAGGGAAAGACTATTTGAGCTTTATGGCCTTAAGCCTTTTATAAACACTGAAACTTTTAACAAGTATGTTGCTAATTATTCAAAAATTTTTAGAAATACGTGCAAGGTTGCTAAAGCACTGCACATTAGCAACAAGATCAAAACAGCAGAAAATAAAATAAAGACAGTTTGGAAAGTTATAAATAACGAGACTAACAAGAAGAAAATACGTAACACTAGCTACACATTAGATACAGCGTGTGGTCCTAAAAGCTCAAATCAGGAAGTAGCTCAAGAATTTGTAAATTTCTTTACCGATATACCACTAAAAACAACGGAGGCTCTTATTTCCTCACCTGAACTCTCAATAGGCTTATTAAAGGCGAATGTGTCTGGCTGCCTGGCTGAATTTAAATTTAAACACATTAACCCTATGATAGTTATTAAAACTTTCCGGCAAATAAAAATCAAACTAACCGAAGATCTATGGGGAATGTCTGTCAAAGTTTGTACATCCATACTTGAGACTATAGCCCCTTACTTAGCTTTAATTTTTAATTTATGTGTAGACCAAGGAGTTTTCCCTGATTTAATGAAATACAGTAAAGTCATACCTCTTTTCAAATCCGGAGACAGTAAAGATACTAATAATTATAGACCTGTATCCGTGTTACCAGTTTTTAGCAAGGCTTTCGAAAAAGTAATGCTTAATCAAATGCTCTATCATTTCAACACCAACAGAATCTTACATGATCAACAGTATGGCTTCACCAAGGGACGTTGTACAACTGACGCCGGTGTAACCTTATTAAAGCACATATTTACTGCGTGGGAAGAGTCTCAAGACGCCATAGGAATTTTTTGTGACCTCTCCAAAGCGTTTGATTGCGTAAATCACGACACATTACTTTTGAAACTTAAGCATTACGGACTGGGTAAACTTGCACTTAGTTTGGTAAAATCTTATTTGAATGATAGACAACAACATGTTCAAATAAATGGTGTTAATTCACAGGGTTTAAAAGTAAAAATGGGGGTTCCACAAGGCTCAATATTGGGTCCTTTTCTCTTTCTAGTATATATAAGTGATCTTCCCTATTTACTGAAAAACCAACCGCAAAATATGGTGTTATTTGCTGATGACACTTCCCTAATTTTTAAGATAAATAGGCGGGCCCAAAATCTAGATGACGTGAATAATGCCCTACTTCAGGTCCAAAATTGGTTCACAGCAAACAATTTGGTATTAAATGAAAAAAAAACCAAATGCATAAGATTTGCTTTACCGAATGTTAAAAGTAGTGATTGTGATATAATATTAAATAAAGAGAAACTTGAATTCGTAGATAAAACGGTTTTCCTGGGGATTACGCTTGATTCAAGGCTACAATGGGGTTCTCATTTGACTTCTCTTGCGGGGCGGCTAAGTTCAGCAGCCTATGCCATTAGAAAAATCCGTCAGTATACTGATGTAGATACCGCTAGACTGGTTTATTTTAGTTACTTTCATAGTATAATGTCTTATGGCATTTTACTGTGGGGACGGGCTGCAGATATTGAGTCTATATTTATTCTGCAGAAAAGAGCCATCAGGGCCATATATAATCTTCGTAAGCGCGATTCTCTAAGGGAACTGTTTAAGGATATTGGCATCATGACGGTACATTGTCAATACATCTACGAAAACATAATGTACGTCAGAAAAAATCTGCACCTTTTTGGTAAAAGGGGTGACAGACATAATTACAGTACTAGAAATAGGGACCAACTAGTTCAGCCAGGTTTCCGACTCGCTAAAGTAGACTCATCTTTCATGGGGTACTGTTTGAGATGCTATAATAAAATTCCACAAAGTATTCTTGAACTGAATGAGACGAAATTTAAAACATGCATTAAACGCACACTATGTAAGCAAGCATATTACAAGTTGAGCGATTATATCGCTGATAAAAATGCTTGGCTCAATGCTGGTCCTGCTCCACAAGGACAGGGGCGCATAAATTGATAGCATTAAAATGTATTGTTGGAGCTGCTGAAGATTGTACAACTATCTTTGCATTGTATAGATTCAATCTCCTTAGTATTATATAAATGCATAGCCCATATTGTGTGAGTACTATGTACTAGAAAGCTATCATTCACTGGAAACCTACGTCTTTTCTTGACTTGAATGTGCCCTGGCGGTTTAGAGTATGTCATGCTCACTCAAATGTCTCGCTGATGGTGGCGCATGTGTCGGATCATTTAGTTCCCTTCAAAATGGTTGAGTTGAATGGTGCTGATCCATGCGTCATGTCCGTGAACGGGCGCTGTCAGTTGTGACTGGTCATCTCTTGGTTGCCATGGCTTATTTGAATGAATTATTTTGAATTGTATTTTTTTTGTTTGTGTGTTTTTGCTGTGGACACTTTTAACGTGCACATCTTGCTACATTGTTCTCACATAATATACCATCTCAACATGAATGATGTAACCAAGATTTTGTAACAATATTCTGATTTAAAAGAGTGTCCATGGAGATTCTTGCCCGTTCTTCTCCATAGAGATCTACGCTAGGGAATGGGCAACTACAGTACTTTCACAGTTTTTATGTCTTGTGACTGGGACTGTAGCTACATTTAATTTTCATCTTTGTTTCGACAATTCAAAAGTGCCTGTAACTGGCTTACTTGAAATAAATGCTTTGATTTTGATTTTAAATATGTTGCTACTTACTCGGAAATTTTTAAAAACTCTTGCAAGGTAGCTAAATCCCTCTTTATAAGCAACAAGATTAAATCAGCTGATAACAAAATTAAGACAGTTTGGAAAATTATCAACAGTGAAACAAATAGAAGTAAAAAACAAAGTAATGACATAACATTAGAGACCTCACGTGGCCTCGTGAACTCTAATAATGAAGTTGCTCAAGAATTCGTAAATTTCTTTACCAGTATCCCACTTAAAACTACAGAAACCTTAAATTCCTCTCCCTTGCTCTCTATTGATTTATTGAAAGCGAACGTTCCAGCCTGTTCAAATGAATTTAAATTTCAGCATATAAACCCCATAACAATCATAAAAGCTTTTAAGCAAATCAAGATTAAATTAACCGAAGATCTATGGGGTATGTCTATCAAAGCTTGTACCTCAATTACTGAGACTGTAGCACCGTATTTAGCCTTGATATTTAATTTGTGCGTGGATCAAGGGGTCTTCCCGGATCTAATGAAATTCAGTAAAGTAATACCGCTTTTTAAATCCGGGGACAGTAAAGATACCAATAACTATAGGCCCGTATCCGTGTTGCCGGTTTTCAGCAAGGTGTTTGAAAAGATAATGCTCAATCAAATGCTTTACCATTTTAACACCAATAAAATCTTACACGAGCAACAGTACGGTTTCACCAAAGGACGTTGTACGACTGACGCCGGTGTCACTTTATTAAAACACATATTTACTGCGTGGGAAGAGGCACAAGATGCCATTGGAATCTTCTGTGACCTTTCGAAGGCATTTGATTGCGTAAATCACGAAACCCTGATCTTGAAACTTGAGCATTACGGTTTAGGTAAACTTGCACTCAGTTTAGTAAAATCGTATTTAAATGATAGACAGCAGCATGTACAAGTAAATGGCGTAAATTCAATGGGTTTAAAAGTAAAAATGGGTGTACCACAAGGTTCGATATTGGGTCCCTTCCTCTTTTTAGTGTACATAAATGACCTACCCAATTTATTTGACAACTACCCGCAATTGGTGTTGTTTGCAGACGATACTTCTTTAATATTTAGGATAAACAGACGTGCCACAAATCTGGACGACGTAAATAACGCCCTACTGCAGGTTCATAATTGGTTTACCGCTAATAATTTAGTTCTAAATGGGAAAAAAACAAAGTGCATTCGATTTGCTTTACCAAATGTCAAAAGTCGTGATTGTGACGTAGTATTGAATCAAGAGAAACTAGAATTTGTCGATAAAACGGTTTTCTTGGGAATCACGCTCGACTCAAGGCTACAATGGGGTCCTCATTTAACATCTCTTGCAGGACGGCTGAGCTCAGCAGCGTATGCTGTTAGGAAAATCCGTCAATTTACTGATGTTGATACGGCGAGGCTAGTCTATTTTAGTTATTTTCATAGTATTATGTCATACGGTATTTTACTATGGGGACGCGCTGCAGACATCGAGTCTATATTTATTCTGCAGAAAAGGGCTATCAGAGCCATTTATGAATTACGTAGACGCGATTCTCTAAGAGAACTGTTTAAGGAAATTAATATCATGACAGTACCTTGTCAATACATCTATGAAAATATCATGTACGTTAGGAAAAATCTGCATTTATTCAGTAAAAGAGGTGACAGACACCACTATACTACTAGAAATAGGGACCAACTAGTTCAGCCAGGTTTCAGGCTTGCTAAAGTAGATTCATCTTTCATGGGGTACTGTTTAAAATGTTACAATAAAATACCTCCCCACATTCTACAACTGAATGAGACGAAATTTAAATCTTGTATAAAACGCACACTATGTAGGCAAGCATATTATAAGTTGGTGGATTACATTGATGATAAAAATGCTTGGCTCAATGCTGGTCCTGCTCCACAACCATAGGGGAAAACTAATTGGGCAAATTATTGTGCTAGCTGCAGAAGATTGTAAAAGTATCTTTGCTTTGTATAGATTCCATCTCCTAGTATTGTATAATTGCATAGCACATGTGAGGACCATGTATTTTTAAGCTACCATTTGCATTTAGTTACGAGTATCTTTCATTGACTTGAATATGCCTTGGTGGCTGAGAGAAAGTCATGCTCACTCAAATGTCTCGCTGATGGTGGCGGGTGTGTCGGGTCATTTAGTTCCCTTCAATATGGTTGAGTTGAATGGCGCCGATACACGCGTCTTGTTCGTGATCGGGCGCTGTCAGTTGGGACTGGTCATCTCTTAGCTGCCACGGTTCATTTTAATTACTTTATTTTTAATTTGTTGATTTAATGTTTTACTCCTGGACGCTCATAATGTGCACGTCTTCCTACATCGTTCTCACATATATCTATAATCTCAACATGAATGATGTAACCAAGATTTTGTAACAATATTTTGATTTAAAAGAGTGTCCATGGAGTTTCTTGCCCGTTCTTCTCCATAGAGATCTACGCTAGGGAATGGGCAACTACAGTACTTTCTCAAGTTATTATGTCTTGTGTCTGGGACTGTAGCTTTGTTTTGTTTTTTTTTGTATTTTTGACTTTCAAAAGTGCCATAATGGTCTAATTGAAATAAATGCTTTGAGTTTGAGCTTTGAGTTTGAGTTTGAAGTAGCTTATTCAGCTGCAGCACTTTTGAAAGGAGATGGTCGTGAGGATATTGCATCTGTTATTGAACATATGCTCCAAAATCCAGAAGCAGCAGCAAAAATCAAGGAAATGTTGAACAAACCAGCTCCTTCAACAATATTTTCACCAGAAAAAGCACTGGGTTTGCTACTTTCATTAAAACTATCGAAATGGCAATATATCACATTAAGGGAAACGACTATTTGAGAAGGTTCAAAGGAGATATATCCGTCTTACTATAAAGTGCAAAAAGCTAAGCTACAGTGCTACCCTCCGAAGACATTTGTGACTGTAACGGATTCATCTGCTAAGATTGCACTACAAGCGTTACTAGATTTAACAGTGAACAGAATTTTTGAAACTATTCGTAGTCCTGATGCGATATAAGATAAACAATTGATATTAATATCAAAGTGGGGATTTGACGGTGCATCTAACCAAAGTAGATATAAGCAAAACATAGAGAGTGGTCAAGATGATTCCAGCATATTTATGACCTCTTTGGTTCCATTAAAGTTGACAGCTGACGGTGATACCGTATGGGTGAATCCAAAACCCTGCTCACGTATTGCCGTCCAGTCCAGTTCAGTTTTGTGAAAGAAACCAAAGACGTTGTCATAAATGAAAAAACTACAATGGATAACGAAATTGAAGCTCTCGTTCCCTAAAAATGTCAAGGACATGAAATTAGTCACAAATTAGTGATGACGATGATTGACGGCAAAATTTGTACATATCTGTCTGAAGCTAAGTCAAATGCGGCCTGCTACCTGTGTTTGGCTAAGCCTACAGAAATGAATAAGTTAGATGTCATTGCGTCAAAAACCATTTCTTCTGGTGTGTATGAGTTCGGATTATCATCACTTCATGCCCGCATTATTGTGATGGAATGTCTTCTACACATAGCGTATCGTCTCGACTTCAAAAAGTGGTCTGCAAGAGGAGAAGGTCATCAAGAGTTATTGCATTCACGAAAAAAACTCATTCAAGATCGATTCAAAGATGATCTCAACCTTTTGATTGACATCGTTAAGCAAGGATCAGGCACAACTAACGACGGGAAAACAGCAAGGCGGTTTTTTGAATTTCCTGATAAAACTGCAGCGATCACTGGATTAGATGAAGACCTAATACGCAGATTTGTTGTGATTCTGCAAGCTATCACATCTGGAGAGATTGTAGACGTGCCGAAATTTAAAGAATACGCTAGAACAACCGCTGAAAAATACGTGGAACTGTATGATTGGTACTACATGTCATCAACCGTCCACAAATTGTTGATACACGGAGGGGACATAATTGCAGAAAATGCTATTGTACCAATTGGAAGTCTTTCTTAAGAAGCTTCAGAGGCCCGAAACAAAGACTTTAGGAGGTTCAGAGAACACCATTCGAGGAAAAAGAGTAGACAAGCATCAAACGAGGATATCCTCAATATGCTTATCGTCTCTTCTGATCCTCTAATTTCTTCCACAAGACCAAAATTAGATGCCCACAAGAGGCAGACATACTTTAAGGAAACAGTAGAACTGCTGAAACTTCAGGATCAGGAAGCTCCGACAGAGTTCTTAGAAGTTTGTAGAGCCTGATTCTGAAGTGGATTCTGATGGTGACGAAGTATAAAATAAGTTAACTTTTATTGTTTATGTTAGGTTAGGTTAAGTTAATATTTTTTTTTAATAATTTGCTTTTATTTTTAATCATACAATAGTTTACCATTTATTGTTATTGACTAATGATCACGTTTATCTAATTACCCTCATTATGGTACGTATCCTTTTAACAGGTATATAGGTATTAAGTTTTATTAATCATTAGCTAATGTGGACTTGAGGCTTTAGACAAGATTACATTATTATGTAATTCATAATTACCATGTCATTTCAAATAAGTAGGTAATACGACTTTGTGATTTCTTAGAATGTTTTGGTCTAAGCATAAAAAATATTGTAAGTTACACTTGGAATAGCCATATTTAAGCATTAAAATGTACATGTCATAAACATATTTTATTTTTTAATTTTGACGATTTTTAAAAAAAAAATCGCAAGTGATAACGTGTTGGAGGTTGATACCTTCATGGTATATAATCTGTCACATAGTGACTTTGTACGTAGGCATGACAACAGTTCTCAATAAAATGTCTGACGACTGAAACGTGTTTTCTGTGAATAATAATTTATGCTATCGCAAGTAACGCACTGCTAACTCTGCTAGACACTTTCCATCAGGTTATGGGCCCAGGAATTGCCCAGGGAGTTGTATGCGCAGTAATTGCAAGATATTGTAAATTTTAAAATTTGGAAATACGCACTTTCGATAATGACGGATAACAATAGTTCGTCAGGTTCCATTTTTGGAATCGGGAAGCTTAGGGGTTCAGAGAACTTTGAAGTTTGGAAGTTCCAAGTACAAAACTACCTGGAATGTAAAAACTGGTGGGTGGCCGTAGAAGCCACAGAAGTCTCTGCAGAACTCAAAGATGCTGATCGACAGGCGCGTACTACCATGTGTCTACTATTGGAGCCTTCATGTTTTTCAAATGTCTACAATTTGAAGACTGCGCATGAGGTATGGCACAAGCTGTGTGGTGCATACGAGGATAAAGGCTGGGGTAGACGAATATCACTGCAGCGTCAATTATGGTCATGTAAGTTGGAAAACTTTGCGAATATGGAGAAATACGTCTCAAAAGTACTATCCATAACACAACAATTAGCTGCAATAGACGCGAAAGTCTCAGATGATTGGATCATTTCCATTTTGCTTGCCGGATTATCATCAGATTACAACCCGTTGATAATGGCAGTAGATAATAGTGGAAAGGATATTAGCCTAGAGCAGATCAAAACCAAACTGCTGCAGGAGGCTAATAGACAAGCTGAAACAGCTGGAGCTGGTGAGCACGCCCTTGCCTCTAAACAGGAAAAGGCACCCAAAAACAATGCTCGTAAACCAGTGCGCAAGTGCTATAAATGCCACAAAGAAGGACACAAGGCAGCTGAATGTAAGAAGCTGAATGCCGGTGTGGTCGGTTTGAGCATGAGTACAGCAAATACCAAAAAGAAAAGCGATTGGTATGTGGATAGCGGATGCTCGACCCATATGACTTACGATGCTGGAAAGTTATGTAACTATAAGAAAGTAAAGGGTAACTTGACAATTAAAGTGGCTAATGGAGAACAAATACCAGTTGAAGGTAGAGGAAATGCTAAGCCAAAAGTTAGCGGAAGTTCAGATTTCACGTTAGAAAATGTTCTTCATGTTCCTCGACTAAACTTGAACCTGATATCAGTGAGCGATCTTGTTAAGAATGATTTCGTGGTTAATTTTGACAAAGGAGGTTGCATTATAAGGAATAAATCCGACCAAATAGTTGCGACGTGCAAAGAAGTTGACGGAATTTTCAAATTAAATGAAAAACAAAATTATGTCAACGCGATGTTGTCAAATGTATCTCTGTCAAACTTATGGCATAGAAGATTGGCGCATTTAGGTCAAAATAACATACTAATATTAAAAGATCTGGTAACTGGTATGAAATTCGATACTAAACAGAACATTGAGCCATGTATTCCATGCATTCAAGGTAAGACATGTAAAAGTCCGTTCAAAAATAAAGGCACACGAGCACAACAGATTCTTGAATTAGTACACACGGATATTTGCGGTCCAATGGAAGAGCCATCGTTTGTTGGTTCCTTGTACATGTTGCTATTTATCGACGATTACACGCGCAAGACGCACGTTTATTTCTTGAGAAATAAGAGTCAAACTTTCGACAAATTTCGTGAATATAAGGCCGAAGTAGAGAGAGAGACTGGTAAGTCGATAAAATGCCTCAGATCTGATAATGGTACTGAATTTTGTAATCATGCCTTCGACAGATTGTTCAAGTCATCTGGTATAAAGCACCAAACGACTGTTCCGTATACACCCGAACAAAATGGCGTAGCTGAGAGGGCGAACAGATCAATCATTGAGAAAGCAAGGACGTTGCTTTGTGAGGCGAATCTTAGCAAGAAGTTTTGGGCTGAGGCAGTATATGCCGTGGTATACCTAAAGAATCGAAGTCCCACAAAGGCGGTCACAAATAAAGTACCTGAAGAACTATGGTCCGGTAAGAAAGTGGACTTAAGTCATTTAAAAATCTTCGGATGTTTGGCGTTTGCATTGAAACCGAAGCAGAAAAGGCAAAAGCTCGACATGAAGACTGAAGGTTTAATTTTTGTTGGCTATTGTGAGCTTACGAAAGGTTACCGTCTGATGAATCTGCAAACTAGCAAGATACTTATTGCTAGAGATGTAAAGTTCTTGGAAAATGTTTTTCCAAGCGATGGTACGAATGTGACGAAGAACGCAGTTGTTCCTTTGTCCCTAGAACAGGAACGAACTGAACCTGCGATATTGGATGTATCTCCTGAGGTCCACTCAAACAGTGAAGACGATTTTCAGGATGTTGGAAGTACCGAACCTGCTACGACTCCAGAGCCAAGTGTTGAGACGAGTATCGAGCCGAGATACAACCTGCGTACACGGAAGCCAGTCGACTATTCTTGTACGTGCATCAACGCTCTCGCGGCAATTGACGGCGATCCGACGACTGTAGAACAGGCGCTAGCTAGGCCTGATCGGGAGCTGTGGCAGAAGGCCATGGAGGAAGAGCTGCAATCGTTGAAGGAGAACCAGACGTGGACGCTAGTAAACTTACCACGTGACAAGAAGCCGATACAATGTAAATGGGTCTTTAAGATTAAGCGAGATAGCGATGGTAAGGTCTCAAAGTATAAAGCTAGGCTGGTAGCGAAGGGATTTACTCAGGTACGTGGCGTAGACTATAATGAAACTTATTCTCCGGTAGTTAGGAGCTCGACTTTGCGACTGTTATTCTCATTAGCTGTAGAATATGATTGGGACATAGATCAGTGGGATGTGACGACAGCTTTCCTTTACGGTAAACTGAAGGAAGATATTTACATGATGCAGCCTGTAGGTGCTATAGCCAAGGGTCAGGAGACGAAGGTCTGCAAGTTAAATAGGTCATTGTATGGTCTGAAGCAAGCGTCGAATGCTTGGTTTCATGAACTTGACCAAGAGATGCTTAGCTTAGGTTTCACGCAATCGAAGATAGAGCCCTGCTTATACCAAAAGTTGATAGGAGATAAGAATAGGATAGTTGTAGTTATATACGTTGACGATATTTTTATTTTTTGTAGTTCTTTTCACAAAAATGAAAAGGAAAAGTTAAAGGCCGGTTTATTGAAAAAGTTCAAGGTCAAGGATCTAGGTCGTGCTAGACATGTTTTAGGCATGAGACTTAGGAGAGACAATAACACTATTTACCTTGATCAAGAACAGTATGTTATTAATGTGTTAAAGGAATTTGAAATGACGGATTGTAAACCAGTCATTACCCCTATGGAAGTTGGTCTCAGATTGGAGAAACCTTCAGATTCCAGTTGTAGGTTGCCATATCAGAATCTGGTAGGATGTCTGAACTATTTAGCCCAAAATAGTAGACCAGATATCGCGCATGCCGTTAGCGTTCTAGCACAGTTTAACTCGTGCTACGACGAAATTCACTTTAAGTATGCTAAACGGGTGCTTAGATATTTAAAAGGGACGTCTGATTTTGCACTTACTTTCCGAAAGTCAGGTAAATTAGAACTTCTTGGCTACGTGGATGCGGATTGGGGTGGGTCATATGATAGAAAATCCTTTACGGGTCTAATGTTCATGTTAGGCGATAATTTAATAACGTGGGAGAGTCGCAAGCAAAGGTGTGTTGCTCTGTCCTCTACCGAGGCAGAGTACATAGGTCTTTGCCAAGCTTCAAAGGAAGCGATTTACTTAAGAAGTATGTTAAAGAGTTTAACAAATGATAGTTGCGATAAACCCGTAGTAATTTATAATGACAATCAGTCTGCACATCACATTGCGAGAAACAAGATGAACCATAATAGGACGAAACATATCGATATTAGGTTTCACTTTGTTCGCGAAGCGATATCGAATGAGGCGGTAGAGGTGCAGTATGTACCTTCACAGGAAATGGTGGCAGATATGTTAACAAAGTCTCTGCCAGGCCCCAAGATAAAGTTGGCTTTAGCGAGATTACCCATTAAGAGGGCGGGTAGTGAAAGTGGTGTAACTTAGTTTTTGATATGTCATATTTGTTTTGTACAAATAGGTTTAGGGTTTTATAATGGTATAATCTCTGTTTTGTTTATTTTGTATGTTTTAATGTAATGTGTTGATGTGGGTACTGTCGAGTACAACGTAAGTATTTGTGTACACTTTAGTACAAAGTTGCATACACACTTGTGCATGTTTTGGAACTAGTGACCTGGTGCGATTTAAGTGTGCATGTACACTTGTTAGTCTTAAGGGTGCGTACACATGTGGCAGATTAAGGGTGCGTGTTGGAGGTTGATACCTTCATGGTATATAATCTGTCACATAGTGACTTTGTACGTAGGCATGACAACAGTTCTCAATAAAATGTCTGACGACTGAAACGTGTTTTCTGTGAATAATAATTTATGCTATCGCAAGTAACGCACTGCTAACTCTGCTAGACACTTTCCATCATAACGCGATATTACGTATGTCAAAAATTTACAAATAAATAGTACTATAACAGTGTGCAAGGATATAACGGCGAACCTTGCGATTCCAGAGATATCCTCATTTTTCATGTCAGCTCCATACATTTTTTTCTTATAAAAATTATAACTCTTCCATTTGTGCACACAATTACTTCATATGACATTTTATAGAACAGTAATGATCGGCAGAAGTCATTTCCAGCAAAAAAAAATAACATTTAAGACATCGAGATCCTATGTCTTCTACAGCCGATTTTCGATCCACCGTGCGGCGGCTAAACATGTAAAAGGTTACGCCGTAATGACAAAGTTAAAGATCTGTAGTTCTACAAGTTGTTGTGTGCGTTTAAACTGTTTTTCGTGTTTAAAACTATCGTCTTTTGTTGAGATTAACCGACGCCTTATGAGAACTACGCCATAAAAATACTATATAAATTGTATTTGTAAGCTAGGTATTTCAATTTGATCGATTGATCATATTATGTATTTACTAATTAGGAAATTCTATTCATAGTAGATTTTAATCATTATACGTCGCAGTGACAACCAGATGACAATGACAATGTAAAAAAGAAATATATAAGAGAATGAATGAAGTTGAAGCAAAGAGGCCACATATATAACACCTCCGTCCCAAATCGTCTAGTTGTTAAGTTCCGAAAGGTGTTCGGTGTTACTGTTCTTTTCTTGGTATTAATGTACCTAGCATTTGATCAACATGTCTTGTGCAAATCTGACCAGAATCACACTCTATTTGATAGTGCAATTGACCCAATATCCTTAGAACGAATTCCGAAACGAGTTCCGAATTCCCATTTAATTTGGTCGTGTCGTTTGTGTAACTGCGTCTTTGCACTCTCTGCCCAAAAGTAAACGAGCGTACCCTTGCCTCATCAGTCGGCGGACGTGTTTCGTCCCTCGTCCTCGCCTTGAAATGAATACTTAGGATGTTTCTTATCTCCCTGCCAAACGTGAGCTCATATGGGCTTTTATTTGTATTGCTGCTCGGCGTCCTCCGTAGGCGTTCCCTAATACCCAACAGTTTGTCTTGTAGAGAGCCTGGCTCAGCCCTGATGCTATGTATTGCCTTTTTAATTGTGTGTACGTATCGCTCTGCCTGTCCGTTCGTGGCCGGATGGTATGGGGCTGTGGTTTTGTGAACAACCCCGCTTTCTCTGATGAATGATTCAAATTCATTTGAAACAAATTGTCGACCGTTGTCTGATCAAAATCAAAATCAAAGCATTTATTTCAAGTAAGCCAGTTACAGGCACTTTTGAATTGTCGAAACAAAGATGAAAATTAAATGTAGCTACAGTCCCAGTCACAAGACATAAAAACTGTGAAAGTACTGTAGTTGCCCATTCCCTAGCGTAGATCTCTATGGAGAAGAACTATACTATGATACTAAAGTAAGCGGAAATCCAAATGTCACGAAAAGTTCTTTAAGTTGGCGGATACACCATGAGCTTGTGGTTGTTTTCGTTTCTACAATTTCCACCCATTTTGTAAAAGCATCCACTATTATAAATAAGGAATAACCCTTAATCGGCCCAGCAAAATCGATATGGATCCTTTGCCATGGCCCTGATGGTGAGTCCCAATGATGTAGTGCTGCGCATGGAGGTTGATTTTGCTTTAATCGACATTCTCGACAACTTTTAACTATGTCTTGATCCAAATTTCTCCAGAATACGTATCCACGCGCCAGTAATTTCATTTTTACTATTCCAAGATGTCCTGTGTGTAGTTCTTCTAAAACCTGCTGTCTCAGGGTTGCCGGAATCATTACTCGTGTTCCTTTTATAATGCAACCGTCTTGTAAGGTCAATTCGTTGTCATTGTAGCCGTATCTTCTCACTGAGGTACCATTTTTTAAAGCTTCCAAAAAATGGTTGTATTCATCATCGCGTTGGGTATTTTCGGCAATTTTTATACGGTCGACGGCAATTGTGTTCATTTGATTTAATTGAAATGCGCAATGTACGTCAATTAGGTTATTTGCCACTGTATCTACCGGAAATCTTGATAGATAATCTGCATTGCTATGATCATCCGATGTTCTGTATTCAATAGTGTAGTCAAAACCAGATAGAAAATGTGCATAGTGAAAGAGCCTCATTGTGCTCATCGCCGGTAAAGTTTTGTGTGGATTGAAAATCGTAGTTAACGGTTTATGGTCGGTACAGTAGTGAAAAAATTCTTTAATCTCCAGAATAAGGACGTCGCTTCTTTGTTTATCTGGCTGTATTTTTTTTTACTACTCGTCAACGAACGTGATGCAAAAGCAATAGGCCGATCCGATCCGTCCGATAATCGATGCGATAGAACTGCTCTAAGTCCAAAAGGTGAAGCATCTGTAGCGAGAACCAAGGGTTTCTCAGGGTCAAAATGCATTAAAACTCTGTCACTGAGGATTTCCTGTTTAATTTTCTTGAAACTCTCATTACATTTGTGCGTCCATTCGTATTTAATGTCCTTTTTGAGTAAGTTATTAAGAGGGCTGGATATTGAAGCTAAATTCGGTATGAACTTAATGTAATAATTTGCCATTCCTAGAAATGTCCGCAGTTCGTTGATGTTGCTGGGACGTTTAGTATCCAGAATAGCGTTCACCTTATTTCTATTTTTGTGCAGTCCATTTTTATCAATGGTATGACCCAAGTATTCGATTCTCTCTTGAAAAAAATGACATTTATCTTTATTGAGTTTCAAATTTTTTCTTGTAATTTTTGTAATACCAAACGTAGTCTTGAAAGAAGTTGTTCTTCTGAATGTCCTTGAATAATTATGTCATCGAAAAAGAACTTCACTTCACCCCAGCTACTCCTTGGAGCAAACGATCCATTATTTTTTGCAATAAATTCGGGGCAACCTTGACGCCAAACATAAGTCTATTTACTTTGAACGTACCCCTATGGGTACTTAATGTTTGCATTAAAGCGCTCTCCTCGTCCATCATCATGTTTAGATAAGCTTGACTGATATCAAGTGTACAAAATATTTGACCTACGTTCATCTCTACCAGAATGTCCTCTATGATCGGAATAGGGTATTGTTCATCCCATAAAACTATAATTAAGGTGACTTTATAATCCGCGCATAAGCGTATACTGCCATTTGGTTTGACAATAGGAACCACTGGTGTTCCCCACTCAGAGCTATCAACCTTTGTAATTACTCCTTGTTCGCAGAGTCGCACTATTTCATGATCAACTTTATTTTTAAGAGCATATGGTATACGCCTTGGCTTAACAAAAATTGGTGACACTTCGTCCTTTAGGGTCAAATGAGCTTTGTAATCAGGTATGCACCCAAGGGAGCCATCAAATACCGTTGAGTATTCAGAGAGTAGCCTATCCAGTTGTGGGTGTTCTTTAGCGTTAACTGCGTTTATATTTGCCAGATCCAAATTGATTGCTCGTATCCATGCTCAACCGAAGATAGGGTCAACATCTTGTTTGATAATGTATAATTTTCCCTCAAGTGTTTGGTCTTTGTATTTACACGTAACGTAGGCTACTCCAAGGGGTGCGAAGATTTCACCTGTATATGTTCTCATCGTGATATTAGTTTTATAAATTTTGCATGCAGTGTCCAATGTTTTAAAATCTTTGAAAGATATAGATGATAGAGCAGCTCCTGTATCTACTTCCATTTTCAGTTTTGAGTCATTGATGCGTACATTTATCATAAATTTGTCTGTGTTGTCAAATCGTATTAAATTCATATCCCAAGGGGTGGTGTCACCGACAGTATCTGAAGAGTTGTCCGTGTCCTGCACCTCCACGTGCTCAGGCTCCAGTTGGTTGTTCCCAGGTGTTGATTGCAAGCAAACGCGAGCAAGGTGACCTACTCGTTTGCACTTACTGCAAGTATCCTTGATGCTCCGACATTTGCTAGCTAGATGTTCCTTGCTTCCACAACGAAAGCATTTCCCTCGTAAGTCTTAATCGTTAAAGGTTTATTCTCTGGCCGTTGATTGCGGTGTTTGGGGTCAGCTTGAACAGTTTTCACATGTAGTAAACCTTGGTTTGAAGAGTGAGCTGGTGACATATAGCTGCTGTCAGATTTTGCTAGTTCAATCGTGGTTGCTTTATTTATTAAGTCAGAAAAATCGGTCACCATTGTTTCCTGTAGTATTTTGGTTCGAATATCGGTGTCATTTAATCCTCCTAGAAATTCTAAGGTAAGAAAATTATAACAGATCGACTTTTTACAGTTATTACACGTGAACTCACAATCTTGAGCTAAATGTTTCAAGTCTGACGAGTATGACAAGACAGACTCATCGGAGCCTTGAAGTCACGAAATAAATTTATGTTGACGAGCCCAAATGCTCGGTTTTGGATCTATATAGTGTTGTAATATTTCAACCAAGCTGCCGAATTCCAGTTCACAAGGATCGTTTGGTGCGCACAAGTCGTAAGCTTTCTGGTGTAATTCTGGTGGCACGAAACTAAGCAGCGTGAGGGTCTGAATTTGTGAATTGTGACAATTATTTAGCTTCATGTAGGTTTTTAATCTCTGAACAAAAAAATTGAAACTTTCTCGTTCCTGCCGTGCAAGTACGTAGGAATCGATTCGATAAATCTGACAGTCATTCTCGACAAAATGAGTTTATAACAAAGATAAAAAGTCATTTTGTCGAGAATAACTGTCAGATTTATCGAATCGTATCGAATCGACAGTGCAAGTACGTAGGAATCGATTCGATAAATCTGACAGTTATTCTCGACAAAATGAGTTTTTATCTTTGTTCTAAACTCATTTTGTCGATAATGACTGTCAGATTTATCGAACCGATTCCTACGTACTTGCACGGCGAGTGCTACGTACTTGCACTGCTGTAATGGTTGAAAATTAATTCTTGGTGTCGTTTCCGGTGTGCTTACTTATGAAGCCGTGGCGTAAGTCGACGGTGCGTTTGGTGATGTAGGGCGTAAGCCATGCAGCTTTATCTTTAATTGTAACATTTACTCTTCTGTAGAATGCCGCTGTGTAATTTCAGCTTCTGCATCATGTGTTTGTAATAATTCAATTTCATTTTGTACTTTTTCAAATTTTTGTTCATAATTTGTTAGACTTGTCAAACGTGAACTTACTTCGTAATCCGAAGGATTTTGTAACTGTACTAGTGTATGTTCAAACATGGTCAGCTGGCCGCGTATAATTGCGCGCAGGCGAGTAAGTCGCACCAGTTCTGCCTCCATCGTCACCAATATTATGTATTTACTAATTAAGAAATTCTATTCTTAGTAGACTCAATATTGTAATCATTATAAGTCGCAGCATATTAGTAATCTGTGGTCGCAGTGACAACATTGACAACCAGATGACAATGACAATGTAAAAAGAAATTTAAAAGAGAATGAATGAAGTTGAAGCAAAGAGGCCACATATATTTGAAGCAAAGAGATCACAACATAATAAAAATGTTTTAATAAAAAAAAAAAACAATATCAACAACATTTAAAAGGGACAACCCTAAGGCTTCAATGGAGCGTAGGTAATGGGGAATTTTCTAGTGCTTTTTATGAACGAACTAGATGGCGCTGATCAACTTTTGGGAATAATAAAATGGCTCGTTTTTATGTCCACAAAGCCTTAACTGAAATACAGAGGAACCTAAGCTCGACTCAACGCACCAAGAGTTTAGGCGTAACGCATAAACACTCAGAAGAACAATAGCAAAAACCATGCAAAAACTTGTAGTTCAGTATAATGATGCAAAAAAACAGTAGACTTTTTAGGGTAAAAATGTTTGACAGAATGACAGAAAAAAGGTTCTGTACAGTTCTCACTTTTAGCAATGATTATTAAAGAAATTTTGCTATACAATGAGTTTGACATGTGTCTAGGAGAGTTTTTTTTGTCCTGTTATAAGATTTTACCATTGACCTATAAATAAAATACGTATTGCATACTCGTTTCATTGGATTTTACTAGAACGCCGCTTAAAAAATATTCCTAAGACTGATCAGCGCCATCTATTGATACTATATACTCAAGCTTTGTGACAAACGTCACTTGAAAATTCCCCATTATTGCATCAACTAGGCTTAGTTTCGGTACTCTCCATATTTATACTGTAGCGCCGCGCGCCGTACTGACAATGTCATTCAAACACCAAAAAAACCATAGCTGTGTTTACGACTACTCCATAAATATTACTATACTCTTTGGACTACTCTGTGTTTATGCGGCATCCTGCTCAGATTCAGCAGGGGTATTCTAAACTATTCGATACGTTTCCGTGTCGGTAAGGAACCGTATTTGACAATCTCATTTCCGAGCCGAAGAACTGTCAAAACGCTATTCACAGATCCGAACGGATGCGTTTTTTTCTATCCGATTGAACATTGTATTTATGGGGAACGCTACAAAATGGTAGTACATAGATGATCGTGGTAGAAAATTTAAAGTAGTAAATAAAGTTGGTATAATTGAATATTTCGTTTAGTAACCTAATAGACAGCAAACGATACAAAATGATTTTATTATTAACCAAAAGAAACATTATTTCGAATTCCTTCCTTCCTTCGAAAACCTGCTTTGTAAACAGCCGTCTGTCAAACTGGCAAAGTGGAAAAAGTATTTTGAATTTGAAATGATAACTTCTTGGGAAATTAGTCTATGTACAGGAGGATAGACCGCTTCGTTACCTACGTATTTTTTAAAGTGAAACTGTAGTTTCCTTTTTTCCTATAACCTTATTTAAAAAATGGAAAAATGACTGTTTGATCCCTATTATACAATTTTTGCTATTTGCTCATTGTCAAGCAATAACACGTGAAAATGCATAATTTCAGAAAAGAGTGTCTGTCGAGCAGCGGCAGAAATTGTTTGCTTTCATGCAAGCCCATGAAGACGCCGACGGCGCCGGTCTCTGGCTCACATAATCCATATTCCAAAATACCAAATAATGTTAACTAAAATCTAGAACGGATTTCACATTTCAGTAAACACTTTTAATTTATGTAAATGCGGATACATCAATGAAATACGGACAATACAATAAAACCCTATTTACTTCAGGCAGTGTCCAATAAGTTTACAGTATTTTTATTTCACTGAAATAAGCTGGAAATATGGTTTATTTCTTCATTTATTTTTGTTCGGTATGACTCCCGATAGCAAACAGTTGTCGGAAAGATTCGAGTCTTTTTATCGAATTTGAACTGTCAAAATTATTCGGTTTCGGATTTGTGAATTGCGTTTGGAGGACATCTTCGATAACTTAGACGTTCGATTCGGTACGGAATCGAATCGAATGATTCTGAATAAGGGTGCAGCTGGAAAATGTTACGAAAAGTTGAGAGAGCAGCCTGGTTTCTTAACTTTGTGTAACATTTTCTTAAGCAAGTTGAAATGGTGTGCTAAAAGACTTGGCATCAAATCAAACCCATATGGAAAAAAACAAAGAAAAGTAAGCACAAACAGCAAGCAAATCAAAAAATAACCGATCTGCCGTTGTATTTTGAAGAATTATTGGAATTGTTTTGAATTGAATGCTGTCCAAGTGTATTTCAGGAGTAATTAAACGATACTATAAGAAATAGATCAAGCTAGAGCTGCAGTGTTTTAAATGAAATTATCCAAAGTTTCACTACCATGGGGAAAGACATTGACGAAGTACGAATCGGAAAAATCGACGACTGTAAGTAGTTGTGCGTCCGACTTTAAAAGAGTAGTGAATTTCATTATATTTACTTGTCTGATCGCTCGCATCCTTCAAGGTATGAACTACTCGAAAAACTACAATACATAATTTTAATTCTGATATCATATTTTTAGGCGACTCGGATATTCGCATGACTGGACAGGAAATGGACACCGTTAGACAAAGAACTATAGCATACGAATATTTATGTCGACTAGAAGAAGCTAAGACTTGGCTGGAAGCGTGTCTAAGGGAGAAACTACCGCCAGCCACAGAGTTCGAAGAAAGCCTACGCAATGGAGTATATTTGGCAAAATTAGGATATTTTATTTCACCAGATTTGCTCCCTAAGAATAAAATTTATGACATTGATCAGAAACGATACAAGGTAAGAGGCAGTTTAATGTACCTACTATTTTCGAATAGCATAATTCCTTCTTCAATAACTACACAAGCAATCTGTAACAACGCTGTCGCAACGTATTTTGATAGGTTTCATTAGTAGATACAATGATTCAAGAGGAAGGTTTTAGTATATAATTTGCAGGCGGGCATCAGCCAGTGACTTAATAAGATAATCACAGTAGATTTGTATAACATTTTCTAACCATTTAAGGCAGTGGTTCGGTGGTTTGGCGTGTTGAATGAGTGACATTTTTTCCAGGGATTTGGAAGGTCATTAGCTAGGTTCTACCCACACACCCTATGTCCTAAATATCACGGTTGGTTACATATGTTTTTATTTTTAAAATGAAACATACCCAAAATGTTTCCTTTAATTCCAAATAACTTTTTCGTTTGTGGTGTAATGGCACAAAATAAATTTTGTTGTATTCTCCAAAGTCTTTTAAATCTAAATAAATCTTTGTTTAATAATATTGGTTTCAAGAAAATGTCTTACAAGCTACCAAAGTTATATTGTTTTTTAAATTAATAAAATTTTACAACTTCTGAATTCATTATAAAAAAAACTAAAAGCCATTTTAAACTTAGCTTTATTTTTAAAAAGTTCTTTAGTTGTTACCCTTTCTAATGGTATGCTACATGTCTTAAAAAACAATTCATTAAGTAGTCAAAATATTAGTTAGGAGAATCAGGGTTCAGAAAAGACTTATCACCGTTATTATGTTTTTATAAACATAAAGTTATAAATCTTGTTAAAATTTGATTTAAATTAACCCAATATTTATTTTGTGCCATTATACCCACAAAGGAAAAAGCTATTTCAAATTAAAGGAAACATTTAGGGTTTTTTTTTCAATAAAAAAAAATTAACATAATGTATACATATGTAACCAACCGTGACATTTAGGACAAAATCAAAATCAAAGCATTTATTTCAATTAGGCCAGTTACCGGCAGACTTTTGAATTTTCGAAACAAAGATGAAAATTAAATGTAGCTACAATCCCAGTCTCAAGACATAAAAACTGTGAAAGTACTGTAGTTGCCCATTCCCTAGCGTAAATCTCTATGGAGAAGAACAGGCAAGAAACTCCATGGACACTCTTTTAAATCAGAATATTTTTTACAAAACCTGGGTTACATCATTCATATTGAGATGGTACATTATGTGAGAACAATGTAGCAAGATGTGCACGTTAAAAGTGTTCATAGTAAAAACATTAAAAAAAAACAGTTCAAAAATAAAAATATTAATTCAAATAAGCGGTGGCAACCAAGAGCTGACCAGTCCCAACTGACAGCGCTCATTCACAAACATGACGAATGTATCAGCACCATGATCCGACACACAAGCCACCTTCAGCGAGACATTTGAGTGATCATGACACACTCTTAACCACCAGGGCACATTCAGGTCAAGAAAAAATGTAGGTTTCCAGTGACTGATAGCATTCTAGTACATAGCACTCACACAATATAATACTAAAGATATTGAATTTATACAACACAAGATAGTTGTACAATCTTCAGCAGCTCCAACAATACAATTAGTGCTATCCATTTTTGCGCCCTGTCCTTGTGGAGCAGGACAGGCATTGAGGCAAGCATTTTTATCAGCGATATAATCGTCCAATTTGTAATATGCTAGCTTACTTATTGTGCGTTTTATGCATGTTTTAAATTTTGTTTCATTCAGTTCAAGAAAGCTTTGTGGAATTTTATTATAGCATCTCAAACAGTACCCCATGAAAGATGAGCATATGCTGCTGAACTTAGCTGCCCCGCCAGTGACGTTAAATGAGAACCCCATTGTATCCTTGAATCAAGCGTAATCCCCAGGCAAACTGTTTTATCTACAAATTCAAGTTTCTCTTTATTCAATACTATACCACAAGCGCTACTTTTAACATTCGGTAAAGCAAATCTTATGCATTTCGGTTTTTTTTTCATTTAGAATTAAATTGTTTGCTGTGAACCAATTATGGACTTGAAGTAGGGCATTATTCACGTCCTCTAAATTTTGGGCTTGTCTATTGATCTTAAAAATTAGGGAAGCATCATTGGCAAATAACACCATATTTTGAGGTTGGTTTTCAGTAAATAGGGTAGATTATCTAAAAAAAAAAAAGGCAACTTCTGTGCAACAAACCTAAAAGAATAACAAACGTAGAAATACTCAATAATGTACAATTCCCATCAGACCATAGATTAACAATGAAGTCGAACATTTAAGACCCTTCCAAAAACACTTAAAACAGACAGCGAAAAATCAGTATACCTAGAAAACTTGAAAGAAAATACCAAACAGCTCCCAGAACATACTAAAGAGGTACAAACCTATTACGACAAGTTAGAGAACATAATTATGAACAGCTTGAAAATAAAACAGGAAACCAACGAAAGAAAGGGTTCAGGAATACTAAGTGAATCAACATTAAAATTAATAAGAAGACAAATGGAATTGATCTCAATTAAAAACAAAAGTAAAGATACAAAGCAAGAGCTAAAAAACCTTTTCAAAACAACAAAGAAGGCCATAAAAGAGGATTACAATAACCACAGGCAAAGAATAATAGAGAAAAACTTAAGTTGCTACAGAAGCTCCAAGCGGGCCAATAAAGAACTAAAAATCAAAATCAAAGCATTTATTTCAAGTAAGCCAGTTACAGGCACTTTTGAATTGTCGAAACAAAGATGAAAATTAAATGTAGCTACAGTCCCAGTCACAAGACATAAAAACTGTGAAAGTACTGTAGTTGCCCATTCCCTAGCGTAGATCTCTATGGAGAAGAACGGGCAAGAAACTCCATGGACACTCTTTTAAATCAGAATATTGTTACAAAATCTTGGTTACATCATTCATGTTGAGATGGTATATTATGTGAGAACAATGTAGCAAGATGTGCACGTTAAAAGTGTCCACAGCAAAAACACACAAACAAAAAAAATACAATTCAAAATAATTCATTCAAATAAGCCATGGCAACTAAGAGATAACCAGTCACAACTGACAGCGCCCGTTCACGGACATGACGCATGGATCAGCACCATTCAACTCAACCATTTTGAAGGGAACTAAATGATCCGACACATGCGCCACCATCAGCGAGACATTTGAGTGAGCATGACATACTCTAAACCGCCAGGGCACATTCAAGTCAAGAAAAGACGTAGGTTTCCAGTGAATGATAGCTTTCTAGTACATAGTACTCACACAATATGGGCTATGCATTTATATAATACTAAAGAGATTGAATCTACAATGCAAAGATAGTTGTACAATCTTTAGCAGCTCCAACAATACATTTTAATGCTCTCAATTTATGCGCCCCTGTCCTTGTGGAGCAGGACCAGCATTGAGCCAAGCATTTTTATCAGCGATATAATCGCTCAACTTGTAATATGCTTGCTTACAGTTTAATGCATGTTTTAAATTTCGTCTCATTCAGTTCAAGAATACTTTGTGGAATTTTATTATAGCATCTCAAACAGTACCCCATGAAAGATGAGTCTACTTTAGCGAGTCTGAAACCTGGCTGAACTAGTTGGTCCCTATTTCTAGTACTGTAATTATGTCTGTCACCCCTTTTACCAAAAAGGTGCAGATTTTTTCTGACGTACATTATGTTTTCGTAGATGTATTGACTATGTACCGTCATGATGCCAATATCCTTAAACAGTTCCCTTAGAGAATCGCGCTTACGAAGATTATATATGGCTCTGATGGCTCTTTTCTGCAGAATAAATATAGACTCAATATCTGCAGCCCATCCCCACAGTAAAAAAACAACACACATAAAGACTGGATTCAGAAACTTAAAAAAGAAAATTATGAAACGAAAACAAGAAAGGACATTATAGCACATGCAACTGAATTCTACAAGGAGCTGTATAAGAAACCACCAGAAGACCCTTGCGATAAAGAGCTAATCATTTCCGAAAAAAACGAACAAGAAGAAATAGAACCTATAAACAACGAGGAAATATTAAGGCATATACAAAAGTTAAAACCTGAAAAAAGTCCTGGGCCAGATAACTTGAGCAACGAAGCAATAAAAATAGGAGCCCCAGATCTAATCCCATACTTGGCAAAAGTATTCAACATGGTACTCGAAACAGGTAAAGCTCCTAAGCAGTGGTGTGACTCTGATATAATACTTCTTTACAAAAAAGGTAATCCAGCAGACATTGGAATCTATAGACCAATAAGTTTACTGTCGAGCATTTACAAACCTTTTCCTCTATATTACTGAGCCGGATAACATCAAGAATAGGCAACAACCAACCAAGAGAACAAGCCGGTTTCCACCGAGGATTCTCCACTATTGATCGTATACACACATTAGACCAAATACTTGAGAAATATATAGAATATAATCGACCTCTTTATGTAGCCTTTATTGACTACTCAAAGGCATTTGACAGTATAACACAAGCCTCGATCTGGAAAGCACTTGCCTGTTGCGGAATAAACAGAACTTACATAAATATCATAAAGAACATCTACTCACAAAGCAAAAGCAGAGTAAGATTAGAAACTAAAGGAGAAGACATAGTAATAGGAAAGGGAGTCAGACAGGGGGATCCCATGTCACCGAAACTATTCATAGCTGTGTTGGAAGGAATATTTCAAGAAATTAACTGGAAGAATAAAGGACTCCGAATGCAAGAACAATATCTAAGCCACCTCAATTTGCTGACGATATCATCCTCTTCGCGGAATCAGCAACTGAGCTAGAACAAATGATACAAAAACTGGACTTAAATAGTACAAAGTGGGATTACACATGAACGCCAGCAAAACAAAAATCATGACGAACCATACAGAAAAGGAAATACACGTGTCGGGAAACCAGATTGAATATGTAAAGGAATATATCTACCTTGGAAAACAAATATTATTTGATACAAGAAACAACGAAATTGAAGTGGATAGAAGGATCAACTACACTTGGAAGAAATTTTGGTTACAAAAGGAAGTCCTAAAAGGGGACTATCACATGAAATTCAAAAGAATAATAATAGACACCTGTATTCTACCAAGTATGACATATGGAAGCCAAACATAGACATATACTAACAAAATAAAAAATAAAATCTTATCATGCTAACATTCCATGGAAAGGAGCATATTAAAACTCAGGAAAATACAGAAAACCCGAAACGAAGAGATAAGGAAAAGAACTAAACTAACAGACGCCCTCCTACACGCTCTACGACTGAAATGGAAATGGGCAAGTCATATTTCGAGATTTAGAGAACAAAGGTGGACATTGGAGTCAACGAAGTGGTCTAGACCAGGAGGCAAGAGGAACAGGGGCAGACCACGCAAGAGATGGGCGGACGACATCACTGAAGTAGCTGGTCCGAGTTGGATGGAGTTGGCCCAAAACAGGAAAAATTGGCACGGATTCCTTTTGGGTAAAAGCCTCCTCCATCCGGAGGAGGCTTTTACCCAAAAGGAATCCATATCCAAATAAAATATAGAACTATTAATTTCTAAATACATCTTTAAAGAAAAATATGGAATAAATGAGCTTTATTATTATTATTATCTAAAAATACTAAAAAGAGGAAAGGACCCAATATTGAGCCTTGCGGAACCCCCATTTTTACTTTTAAACCCTGTGAATTAACACCATTTTTTTGAACATATTGTTGTGTATTACTCAAATAAGATTTAAGCAAACTAAGTGCAAGTTCACCTGGAGAGGTCACAAAATATTCCTACAGCGTCTTGGGACTTTGGGCGTCAGTTGTACAACGTCCCTTGGTGAAACCATACTGTTGGTCGTTTAAGATTCTGTTGGTGTTAAAATGGTTGAGCATTTGATTAAGCATTACCTTTTCGCACACCTTGCTAAAAACTGGCAACACGGATACAGGCCTATAATTATTAGTGTTTTTACTATCCCCGGATTTGAAAAGTGGTATGACTTTACTGTATTTCATTAAATCAGGGAACACTCCTTGGTCTACGCACAAATTAAAAATTAAAGCTAAGTATGGAGCTATAGTCTCAAGTATGGATGTACAAACTTCGATAGACATTCCCCATAGATCGTCGGTAAGTTTGATTTTTATTTGCCGGAAAGCTTTACTAACTATCATCGGGGCTATGTGTTTATTTAAATTTAAATTCAGCTTAGCATCCAGACACATTCGCCTTTAATAAACCCATTGAGACTTCAGGAGAGGAATTTAGAGCCTCTGTAGTTTTTAACGGTATATCGGTAAAGAAATTTACAACAATGATCAGACGGCAGACAATTAACTATGGCTTTATCTATGTAATCACAGTCACAGAAAACATTATACAAGTAGCAGAAGATGGAGTGACTCTAGTAGGTACTATAAAAGTGTTGGTCAAGTCAAATGACTTAAAAAGATTTAATAACCGACTGCTAAAACATTGATATTAAAATCATCAATTAAAATAATTGTAGATTTATTACTGGCTGCAAGTTTTGCCAGGACATCTTCCATTATTGACTGAAATAAGGAAAAGTTTTGAAAGTTTGGTGGTCTATCCACACATGCAATAACTTGCTTATCTAGCTCACCACAGGACAGTTCGACGCAATGTTCAGCCGAGAGATCTACTATGTCATTATGTTGCTTATATTTTAAACCATTTTTTACAAAAATTAAGGAACCTCCACAAAGCATAATTTTACGGGGGGGGGGACATAGGATGTATGGGTAGATCTAACTAATGACCTCCCAAACCCTTGGAAAAATTGTGTCGATCCATATGCCAAACACCCTGTATATTTGATAGTGAATGATTTTAATTTATATGAAATTGAATTTGAGGGAGTTTGCTGTTGTTTAGACCTGTAGTAGGGTATTATATGTATACTTCAATCACTGTGGCATGTTATTTTTTAAATTTTCTTAAAACTTTAGTGTTCTAATATATTTCAGGTAATGGGACTTCAGTTCAAGCACACGGATAACATAAACAAATTTTTGCAAGTCCTGAAGAAAACAGAGCTACCTGTGGTAAGTACCAATTTTTTTATGCCATGTGTACCTATAATATGCAAGGTGAAAGTCTAAAAGTGCAAAACCTTTTTAAGGTGGTTATTCAGACCATCAAACTAGACAACTTTCTCTAAGAAAAAATTTAAATATACCAAATACTGCATTGGCTTACGCAATTAGTATGAAAAGTCTTATTTTCGGCCAATTTTCTGTATGGAAAGTAGCACTATGATGGTCTGAATTAAAAACCTTGGAAAAAATAGCACTTTTAGAGTTACACCCTGTGTAACGAGTTTTAGATTTAATTAACAATACCTATATTGTTGCAGACATTTCAGCCAGAGACTACTGATATTTACGACAAAAAGAATATGCCTAGAGTAATTTACTGTATTCATGCTCTTAGCTCACATTTGTTTAAGCTTGGCAAAGCCCCGCTTATACATGATTTGTTTGGGAAAGCTGTATTTACAGGTAAGTCACTATCATTATGTTTTTACAAGCAAATTAAAATCAAAAATATTTACATTTAGTTGCCATTTTGTAGACATACAGAGATGATTCATAAAAAAAACATTATGTATTTCCAAGATTTGGTGCTTCCACTAGGATTTGGGTCTTGTCCCTGCCAAGGTACTCCTAAACTGCTAACAACTTTTAAGATTGTATGTGAAATACTAATGCATAAAATTTTGTGTCTATAACTTATCTTATTATCTAATTATCTAATGGAAGGAATTGGGGAGGCCTTTGCCCAGCAGTGGGGCAGTACAGGCTAACAAAAAAAAACTCATCTAGATTCCTATTATTAAACCTGGGGATTCTCAGACCTGCATTCCTGCAAATTCATATTCAAAAGAAATTTCGTTATGGGAAAAACACTATTTGCATTTGAATGGTTTGTGTATATTCAACAAATTATTTTATAGGCACAAATTTATTTTTGTTTTGGTTCTTTGTACAGATGAAGAATTAGACTCTATTTCAAAAGACCTGCAGAAATGTGAACACCCTCTTCCAATGTTTCAAAAGATTGGTAACATTTTATCAAACAACAACAGTGGGCATGATAGTACTGCCATGCATAATGCTGTTTTAAAGCTCAACAACCTTTTAGACACAGACAAATCAATAACTCAAGCTATACTAAGTCCTCAATTGAAACTCAAACATGTACAAAATAAGCTAATAGAGGAATATAGGAAGGCTTTAAAATCTGCTAAATATGAAAAAGTTCAAGTAGCTCACAATCATTCAATAGACGATAGCTACATTCCTGATGAATATGATGAATTACTAACTGTTGTTGAAATACAGGGACACATAACTGCTGTTAATTTCAAATATTTATGGAAGAAAACGTGTTCTGTGTCCCAAAACGGTGATGTTAAAGCTTTGGACAAAATATTTAAAGAAGATTGGGTGAAGATAAGGAATTACAATCCCAATAATCTAGATTTTTATTGTGATGTAGTAAAAGAAATAAATGAAAACAGTAAAGATGTAGATGTGGAGAGTGTTACCAATTGGAACAAAATATTCCAAAACATTATAAATGAAGGGAATCAGAAAGCACTTGAACATACTGACCATAAAAGAGCTATTGAAGATGTCAACAGAGCCTTAGATGAGGGGACCCCTGAGGACTTGTATGTTGCACTGAATAATCCTCATTTAGAACTAAGCTTTAAAATTAACAAGTATGCTGTACCTCTTTTGTATGAAGAAATGAAGTTAGAGAAGTTTGAATTAGAGAAGAACTTAAATGAAAGTGAAATAGCAGCCTCAGTTTCATACCTATTAGCGATTGCCTCCATATCTGAAGCTGTGGACCGAGGTGATGATACTGCTGTGTGGAACTGCCTGAACTCTAAACAGTTACACCTGGAAGCACTGCGTCCGCATTGTCGCCGCCGGTACCTGTCCGCTTTGGCAACAGCATTACAAGTGAAGATAAGAGAGCAATGTGCATGCCCATTGTTAACACTGGACGATATAAGAGACTCCATAGACATGGTCAACATGAAAGATGATGACAATGAGGAACGTAAGTACCGGGGAACTTTGACCTGTATTTATCATGTTATGGCATCTCATGCTAGTAAAATAGTATCTTACTAAATAATATCTTTCATTACAGTGGTATCAGTAATAGAACACATCAATAAAGCAGTTATTGAAGAAGACTCTGATACTTTAATGATCCTATTGAAACACACATGCCTGAAATTAACCAAACCCTTACAGAAGGAAGAGAGTCATCTTTATTTAAGAATGTTAAAGAAAGTACTTGTTCATAAGGAATCTCAGAACCTTTGGCTTGAGGATATTGTTGGCATGGTTAATGAAGTCCATTCAGAATCTCAAAATGCTAAGGAACTGACTGAATCATTGGTTCAGTTAAATTTAGCAGTTATGAAAAATAATGTAGAAGAGTTTTGGAATGCTCTCATGCACCCTGTTCTAACTACTTGTGGAACGATTGAAAGCACTTGTAAAGATATTTATTTTCAAATGTTTTCTAAAGCCTTAAAAAAGAGGGGACATCACATTTGTCCATGGATTGTTTGCCATACAAATGCTGGTAATACTGTATACATTGATGTAGAATCATATACATACTGTTGGTCTACCCCTAAGGATTTTGTTCCTCACGCTCGTTACTTAACCAGAAGAGATATTATCGCCATTATAGAGAAAACTAACAAAAATCATGTTAGTAAATATGTGCAGATGGTTATAGAAAGAGCAATTATAAAAGTTCAAGCCTATGGTAGAGGATACTTGTTCAGAAAGGCTGTCAGCGAAAGACTTGCGTTCTTTAAAGAAAATGAAGAGTATATAGTAAAAATCCAAGCATGGTGGAGGAGGGTCACTGTTGAAAGAAAGTATGGTACCTTGATAAAAATGAAAACTATAGAAGCAAAATTAAAAAGGGAGAGGAAAGAGAATCCATTGGCATGGTATAAAGTTCAGGTATGATTTAGTTCTAGAAGTTGTTGTTAATTAAAAAGAGAACAATTCATGTTGTTAATCTATTTTCGTTTTTGCTTAGTTTACCAATTAATGGCTGGAATTTATTATTTCAGGAACAGAAAATAATTAAAATTCAAGCTCTTTGGAGAGGACGTCGCGCACGCGAAGCTTTCACGTCTTTGTTCTATTCCAACAATCCTCCACTAAAAGTAGTTAAAAAGTTCGTACCAATGTTGGATTTTAGCACTGAAGATTATGATAGAGAAATTGAGTTACAGACGCTGAAGTCCGAGGTGGTTCAGTCAATTAGAAAAAATCAAGAATTATCTAAACAACTAGATGACATGGATTTAAAAATTGGACTTCTCGTTCAAAATCGCATCGCTTTACAAGAAGTAGCTGCCCACGGCCTAAAATTAAATAATTTAGTAAAGCACAATTCACTGACACAACTTGTTCTAGAAAAACGCCCTGACGGCAAAGGACCGTTGATGACGGTTTCAACAGCTGTAAAGGGGTTAAAATCACTCACCAAAGAAAGTAAAAGACTTTTGGATGGGTACCAACATCTTTTTTATGAGCTACAAACAAATCCGACGTATTTGTCAAAGCTACTGTTTTGCATACCACAAAACAAAACAAATTTCTTTTTACAAAATGTTGTTTTAAGTTTGTACAACTTTGGGGCGTATGCTAGGGATGAATATTTGCTACTGAAACTATTTAGATTCACTCTGGAAGAAGAGATCAGCTGTAAAGTCGTCAAGCCCTTTGATATAATTGCATCAACACCTTTAGTGCTAAAAATGGCTGTGAGTCTATCAAGACAGCTATCGGGATTGAACAGTTTGCAAACCATAATTGGTCCACTCGTTAATAAGATGTTGCAAGATCGAGATCTTAATATAGAAACTGGTCCTGTCGAAATTTATAAAGCATGGAGAAACGAAACTGAGATGAAAACTGGTCAAATTTCGTGAGTTTACTTAATAATTTTAACGATATAATTCTTAACAATAAGTTACCGATAGATTTTTTTAAATACATTTTCTTTATCTAGAAAACTGGCATACAATGTCACTCAAGATGAAGCACTAACTTATCCTGAAGTAAAAACCCGGCTGGAGAAAGCTCTAACACAACTTAAGACAATAGTTTCGATGTTTCTGGATGAAATTATTAACGCCACTGAGTTATTACCATTTTGTATAACATACATGGCCCGAGTCTTACATAGAGCACTGACTTCGAAATTTCCTCACACTGCTGAGAAAGACATTCTTAAGGTAAGATGGTGGTGCACCTACTTCTAAAGGTTTTAAAAATATCTACACAATTACACATTTTCTGATATTCTTGGTGTTTCAGGTTATAGGAAATCTTGTTTACTACCAATTTCTAAATGCAGCCATTGTCGCCCCCGATGCATTCCACATTATCAATTTACCCAATGGTACTGGCTTAACTACAGATCAAAGAAAAAATCTTGCATCAGTTGCCAAGATTCTACACTTTTCTGCAGCGAAAAAAGGCGTAAGTATAATAATACCATTGATTCGAGAAAAAAAAACTGTACCTATACTTAGCGAATTTTTTTACTGCTATATTTACCTTTAATGTATTTTTTATTATTAAAAGTTTGGAGAGGAATCAAGTCATCTGCGTTGCCTAAATCCGTTTATTGTGGACTGTCATGAGAAAATGAAAGAGTTGTTCAGACGTTGCTGCCGCGGTCCTACTCTCGAAGAATATTTCGCAGTCGATGAATATACAGAAGCAACAATGTTGCATCATCCACACATCTATATCACAGTTCAGGTACCGTATTTAACAAGTTTATGAGCATCTGTACACCACGTTTTTTTTTATTTGGCACAAATGCACCACCAACGTCACAGACGCGCTGTAAGCATGCGTTTGAATATATACAAAGGCGCGTTACATTTGCTGATACAAACGTGTAAAATCAGCTAAAACGTGTTGATAACGCGCAGAGGACGCGCTAATCAGAAATGCGCGTCGTCAGCGCATAAAAAAAAACGTGGTGCGCAAAGGCTCTTAAGACAAAATAATCATTAAATTTTAATGATTATTTTGTCTTAAGAGCAATCTTTTAATGATTAAAAGATACTTTTTTACTCGTATATATAAAAAATAAATTAATCCAGTAAACATATTTTGCTCTTAGGAAATTGTGGACACTCATGCACTTCTAATTGAGTATCAAGACATAATAGCTCCAGATCCTCGCGATCGACTGAACGAATTATTGGATGATTTGGGCGATGTGCCCTCAGTTGCCCAGCTTGCATCCAGAGACGTTGATACCGTATGTATAATATTGAAAGCATGAGACTTATATTTCAATATTTGTTTTTACCAACCTGAACATCTATTACGTTTTTGTAGCAAATGGGAGACACCACAGAAGAGAATGCCAGGTTGGAGGTATGTTTGGCACTCACAAATAAGTTCCAGGCGCCTTCCGACGACATGACTGACTTAAACAAACTCTTCATTAAAACGAAGGAGCTATGTGTGTCTATTATTCCATTTTTAAATGGTAAGTTTATCCTCCAGAAAAATCTCAGTAGCATCCATGGAGATAGGGTTTGTGCCCGGTTGATAGCTCACCCTCTAATTATATGGTGGGACTTCAATATTACTGGCGAAATGTTGGTGTACTATTAGGTACACCCCTTCCTTACCCTTTACGCAAATTTTAAATAAATGAGGAATTCTCTTCTTTTAGGTGAACATCTTTTAGAAGCATTATGTATTGGCACTACAAAAGCCCAGCAAGAACAATACGCTCTAAGAATACAACGACGTATCTATTCAGGGCAGGCTAGACAAGACGAAGCGATGACTTTGCGGGAGCATATAGCTAAGCTCCGTAAGAACCTGCAAATGCTTGAAGACGAAGGATATGTCACACGAGAAGATGGTTACCAAGCATTAGTGACATCCATTGCGCTTGATCTATGTAATAAAGGCAAATATAGGCAGGCGCAAAGAAGAGCTCTGGCTACTCTGACACGTACAAAACAAAGTTTACAAGAGAAAACGAAGTATTATGAAGAAAAATGTAAATCTTATGATCAGTACATAAAGTCTTGCTTGGCTAATCTACACACTGGCAAGAAGTAAGTAGTTGCTGCACCATTATATTGTTTCTATGCGCTTGCACTTTTTTTTTAAATCTAGCTGGAGACATTGGCATGACAAGGGACATTCTCCAAATAGGTGATTTTATTTATGTATATATAATAGATGTTGAAATTATTATAAAAATATTACTTTCTTAGTTGAATCGGATTTTATTAACAATTTAAAGATTTTTTTGCACGGATCCCTAATCCTTTTTCTAAAATAAGAGCCTAGGTTACTCCTTAAAGCATCAGGATGTGCCAGTAAAAGTCCCGTCAAAATCGGTTCATCCGTTTCCGAGATTAGCCGGAACAAATAGACGGACAAAAATTGCCACAAGGCATTCTCTACCAGACAAACTATGGGCCCAATTAAAAAAAAAATTGTTACACTTGAACATATTTCTGAGAAAGAAAATCGCTACACAAATGAACGGTAATTTAATGTAACCTCTTACTTTGTTTAATCCAAAATATCTGTATTACTTATTTACGTTGACAAGTAAAGATCTGACGAGATGCGGAGATGTGATCTGCACACAATGTGCGCGTGACGTGTGCGTAACGTTACAAAACGGTCACACCGATAAGAGCGGTAATGCAACCGTCACGCATCATTATACTTAGGTCTTAGTGTCTCAATTGATGTACCATTATTTACAGAAGCGTTCATGCGTGCTTGAGAAGATCCGGAAAGGACATGCAGAAATTGAAATCAAAATTAACTGTTAAGTATTCTGGCGCTAAGTTGTTAGAGAGAGGTGTTCTCCTGGAAATAGATGGGCTGTCATCATCTCAGTTCAAAAACGTCCAATTTGACATCACCCCAACAGACCACAATGGAGTCTTCACTATTAAAGGAAAATTCATGGGTGTTGAGATGGAAACCATTGAAGTTGATATACAAGATCTGCTTCAAAAACAGTATGAAGGTTGTGCTGTCATGGACATGTTCGGAAAAGCAAAAATTAATGTTAACTTACTAATATTCTTGTTAAATAGTAAGTTTTATGGTAAGTCCTAACTGTACTTAATGTTGTAAAACGCGGAGCGCAAAATTATTATTTTGTCAATATCAGGGATATTTGCGGCCGCACTTCTTTTGTGACGACCGTGTTACACTTACAACGGTTACCTAGTTCTCCTTGCGCCTATTTGTTTTAAGTATTGAGAATAATGATTGTCAATAATATTATGATGTATTTCTTAATTAGCTTAGGATTAACTTGACAAAAAACTCATAATAACCACTAGTAACTTGACAAGACAAGCGAGGTTCTTGTCTGGATTACTTGTTGCTGTAGGTGGTACAAGCGGCGAAGATTTCGGCTCATTTTGACTGAAGCCGAAGCTGAAGCTTCGGTCGGACACTAACAGTATGAATTTCTCTCTAGAGTACCTATTTAGGTTCTGTGCGCTTAGACAAACGCTTATACCTAAGCTCGTCAACACTCGTAGGAGTTGCGCGTGTGGCCAAAAACGTGCTTATACACGCCTACACGCCTTAGAAGGAGCTTATACGCGCAAAAAATTCGCTAATCCGGAACCGACCACTATTCTGGCTAGGCTTTTTAACAGTAAGAAACATTTTATGATTTTTGTTTTTTAGAATGGCTGTGTTGTGAGCTAAAAATATTAAATATCAAGTTAATTTTGGAAATGGATTTAGATTACTAAATATAATTGAGAAATAATCGTGTTTAAATAAAGCCATTTGTGGAATGAGCTACATTAGGCAAGGAAGCCCACGAAATAATATGTATATAACATTAGCTATTACTACTACGTATAGAGAAGACAGCGCGAACAAAATCTGTGCTCTTTTCAACTGCGGTCGGCCGGCCGCAGTTCACTCAGTCGCTTGCTCGCCACAGTATCTATATATACGGGGTTAGCCGCCCCCTGCGCGCCCCGCACTGCCGCGCTTGTTGCACAGATGTTGTTCGCGTCTTCTCTATACGTAGTAGTAATAGCTCAATGTTATGTTATTATTTCGTGGGCTACGTTAGAGCCTAATATTAGGACTATGCACGAGTTTTCTGTTATGAGCAAATAAGACCAGCTTATACCTACATACCAAATGATCAAAATTCTAAATGAAGTATTAAAATACCAAATATTGTTAATATTTATTAAGTACCTTCTAAGTATTGTGACACTTTACTCACTACATCATTGGTTAATGTTAATGAATTTGTTTTGTATCAATTATAGTAATTTAGTATGTATTTATATTATATTTAATTGTTATGTTATGACGTATAGGTATTCTGGTTCTGCATAAAGGATTACTCAAACTAAGGCGAACCTCATCCGAATGTCCGAATGTAGGTATGAGTTGGAGTAGTAAGTCACACGACTATTAGCATCATGTTGAACACCTTACAAGTTATTACTTGACAAAATCAATGCGAGCGCATTTTGTCCCGCGCGGGATTCGCCTTAGTTTTATTAGAGCTTAAAGGTGAGCGCAGACTTAGCCGCACCGCAGTCGCCGCATTCGCATTCTTCGTATAAAGTTCTATGCAATCTGTGCCTGTGTGCAATCTTTGTCTATCTGTGTGCGAGATTCCATAGAAGAATTCGAATGCGGTGACTGCGGTGCGGCTAAGTCTGCGTTCACCTTTACTCTTGTCTACTGCTACAGTTTAGTTCAAGTGGTTAAGATACGTATCCGAATGCCAGACCAAGTGATGTTTTTCATTGTAAGTGTCACATAAATCAACAATGATAATGAAACAAAACTGCTATAGTTTATATTACAACATGTCAATCATATGAATTCACTATGGCGTTTTAAAATTTTACCTTTGATTATAATTATTAATGCAATTGTAAATATCTAACAATTTATTGTGATAATTCTTTTTATATTAAATGAGGCTACTCTAAAATTTTGTTTAATTTTTTAAACTAGCAACATTTTCACAGCCGTCATTATAGTTTTCAAACTTATTTGGACAGTTTCTGTCAGTTGATAAGATTTGATAAAACCAAGATAAAACTTAATAGTTTTACTAATATGATAACTACAAGATCATGATTTCTGACCGCAATGCGACGTATAACAAAAAGGCTGTTTATATTTCTTTTAGGTGTACTACTCACAGCAATATATTGTGAATATCTTATATACTATGTTGTGGCTTTACAGGTAAATATACAAATAATTATGTTTAAATTGCAATAACTTTACTGTGGTTAGGTTTTTAATATTGTAAAATAATTTTATTTTCCATTACAGTGTTCTTGGCCAGTTTTAGACCAGCCAAACAGTGATAAGCAGTCACTGAAGGCTTTCATCTTAGCGGATACACATTTACTGGGTCCACGGAAAGGACACTGGCTTGACAAATGGAGACGAGAGTGGCAGATGCATCAAGCATTTCAAGCAACTATGCTTACTCATAAACCAGATGTAGTATTTGTATTGGGTAAAGTTAAATAGCAAAATATTAATACTAGTAGTTTAGCGGTAGTGGATTTTGTAAGTAGTATGTAACATGTATTTCCTGATGTTATCACTTGCGACTTAAATATGGGTACAAAATATTTCTAGGTATAAATTTACTAGTTGGGTTCTGCTGATTAAACAGTATAATTTCCGTTTCTTCTCAAAACCATACAGAATATAGGAGGATTATTTTCATTTGCTTAGCACACTTCTTTAAGTCATGTATCATGCATGAAACATTATTTACAACTATTTTAAATAATGCTATGTATGTTCTTGATTATTTTATATTATTTGCAGGAGATCTTTTCGACGAAGGCGAGTGGAGTAATGATCAACAATTCAATGATTATGTAAAACGCTTCCACGATTTATTCCCAGTCGCTAGTGACACTCCTATGCATGTTGTTGCTGGAAATCATGATATAGGTTTCCATAATTTGTATGTATTACTTCTAGATAAAAAAAATAAAATAACAAACGTTTATTGGTATTGAAATGCTTTATAAGTAATACTTCTTAAAAATAATAATAATGGATGTTTCATAATATTGAAATGCTTTGTATGTTCAACACAGCTAAATTAACATTTAAAAATTGATATTTTAATTGACTTTTTATTTATAACACTATTTGAGACAGAAAAATTGTTATTCTATGCCTATTTGTCATCCTGAGTTAATATTGGAAATGATTTTTTTCTAAAAATGTCTTGTGTTGGGGTACTCATACTGTTTGCAAGACAGATCTTATTCTTTTGGTACAGAAACTTAAAACTTGGCACACATACTATTCTTCAATTTTTTTATTATAAAGATCACAGGGTTTTTCATTCTTATGGAAATGTATAAATTTACTTATTTGAGAGGTGTTAATAAACTTACATTTCTAAAGGTTGTGTCTCGAAGTAACATTTAATTGGCCCACTCTCCAATGCTGTCCAAAGTTTTTTTCAAAGTGTTTAATTTGTTTTTTAGCATAAGAAGAGGTTCTGCTCAAAGATTTTCTAAACTACTGAACTCTTCATCGGTTCAGTTTATAACTATAAAAGAAAATCATTTTGTTTTAATTAATTCTATGGCAATGGAAGGCGACTCCTGTAATCTTTGCACTAAGGCTAGAAACGACCTTATAAAAGTTGCAGGTAAGTTTAAACCAAAATCAATTGAAATTTTCCATTAGTTAATGTGTATTTTCATGTTTTTTTTTTATCTTATTATTTTCTTGTTCAAGGAATATTAAAATGTGCAGAAAATCCTAAGTTTTGTTATGATGGTATCCTGAAAGTTAAATATAGTAGACCAATACTCATGCAGGTATGTTTAATCATATAGAAATAATGGGACACATTCGAATTAATAGTTTAATTAGAAACATAAATAATAGTCGTATTTACTTATAATTTCAGCATTTTCCGCTGTTCAGAGTGTCCGACGAGGTGTGTACCGAGCCAGATGCGCCGCCGCTGCCTGAACGAGATAAACCCTTTCGCTTAAAAATTGACGCCCTATCCCAGCAAGCTACTGAAGACCTAGTTTCTAAAATTAAACCTAAAGTTGTGTTTGGTGGTCACACACATCATGGATGCTTGGTACATCATGCCTATAAGAATCCAGAACCATTCGAATTTTACGAGTATTCAGTGCCATCTTTCTCTTGGAGAAATAGACCTGAACCCAAATACATGCTGGTAAGTTAGTTTTCCGACTGATTTTACACTATACAGAACACAAAACAATTATTAAAAACATGCTATCATTTTAGGTGACCTTTACACCAAGTGATTACTTGGTAAACAAATGTGAGCTCCCTAAGGAAACTACTATAGCAATAACAGCTTTTATGATGCTGTTCTCGGTGATATGGCTGACCACACGACGAACACTTATTGGTAGATAAGGTGGTAAAACAAAAACACATTGTAAATTAATCTCACGATTATAATTGACAATAAATATTTTTGACAAGATAGAGCACTTTGTACATTGACAACTGGACAAGTTTCAGTTGAAATCATTACATATAATTACTTCTTTACTAACAAATTATCACAAAGACCTACCTGCTAAAGTTAACATAATTCAGCCGTCCACAATAAGTTATAATTACATTATAAAAGCATAATAGAGGTAGTTAAAACATAGAGATTCTTTCATTAACTTAAAATAACGAATACTGATATTGGTAATGTAATGGGGAGGATTTTTTTAACGTACATTGAGAACTGAAAACAATTGGGTAATTGTTGTAAAAAGTAAGCAGATGAGCTACCTTAACTTATGTTTGTATATTGTACTACAATTTTTCATATAACATTGTTATAAACTATCGCTGTAGTACCTAACACTTATAACTAAAATCAGTCTATGAAACTCTAAAATGAGTTTTGTATTATCAAGGTACTTAGGTAGTCTACTGAGCATTATAACTTATCAATATGCATATCATCATGAACTCTGCTACATCTCAAACTCCACTCAATTAATAACTTTGTAGTTACCAAGTAAAGGCACATTTTGGCTAATTAAATATCGAAGGCCGCGATTCAATGACTTTAAACTAATCATATTGCAGTCCAGTAAAGAAATCAGCTGCGCTAAATGCTGAATTATTTGGAAATAGGTAAAGGTAAATAGGTTTAGGTAAAGTGTAGCATATACCGGATGACTTGTTTTATCACTTTCCAAAAAAATGGGTAGGTATATTAGGTGAACGGAGTAGAAGCTTAAGCTTTTTTTTTTCTTTTTTCCACATCTTAGAAAAAATTGATCCATCATCAAAAAACATTCAAACAAATTTCAAGTAAACTTTTCATATTAGAACAAAGGAAGAGAAATTTTGAAAAAAAATTAAAAATGTCGAATTTCAAATCATACACAGTACGCGTATGATTTGAATTTCGAATTTGTTTTTTCGAGAAACAAAAAAACGATCTTTGCCATTTGCTTCTACTCCGTTCACCTATTAAACCCATTTTTTTTGGAAAGTGATAAAAAGTCACCTGTATATCTTCGAACAATCATAGTTTATGTAGAGATATACAAAGTAAATTATATCATCATACTCTTGCCCTTATCTTAAGATACAAGCCAACAGTCACACTGAACTCCGGTGTTGCCAGTAGGAGCCGACCAGACGTAGGTACAAGATTGTACACAGCACGAATTAACTCTCTGTATACTACCCAGGCAGACTTTTCTCTTTCATGGGCCACCACAACACATTCCGAGGCACCCATCATACACATAATACGCATTCCAAATCTATGAACAGTATGTGCAAATTCTTGTGTACTAGCCGTTCAAAAAAATTGGTGACGTGCAAAAGTGGCGTCAGTTGTTCCTCGCAGCAATAAACACAAACAGGTTTTGGATAACCTCACTCTCTTCTCTCTATTCTCTATCAAGTATATCATAATTAAGTATCTTCAATTTCTAATATGACAATACTGGGTTTGTTAATCAATTATATTAAAACTATTCACAGATCTATAGAACGGAGACATTATAAGTACTTACTTTAGGCTTTGCTTATGAATACAAATAGAGGGCAAACATTTTGATTTGAACGTCATATTTGAGAAGTAAATCGTTTTCTAATTTTTTTTTAAATTTCTTTCAAAAAGCGTCTGGTAACTCAAAAAATTACATTCGTACCACAAACACACAAACATACTTAGCACGTGAGCGCTTTCTTAAATTCTATAAGAATATAATTTGTAATACTCTAGGTTGTTGCGTTGCTTGCGCTTGCGCAGCTAGGTCGTGCGAGCGAGAGCGCGCGTGGTGCGCGTGCGGCGGCCGCGGCCTCGGCGTCTGCTTCTGATGGTATCCAGTGTTCGCATGGCGCGCCGACGAACAAATCACCGCATGCAGGTAACGGTCGTATCTACATAGATGTGAATCGCCGCCGCTTGCTAGATCTAGATATCCGTTGCCAGAATTGTCAGATTTCTTTTTTTGGAATGCATTTGTTGGCTTCTCACTGACCGTATAAGATCTATTTCGAAGCTTCTGATAATTGTTTGTAATTTCTTCTTCAATAGTAGCAGGTTCACAGGGCTTCCTGTAATAATAATAGTAGGGTGGTTAGGTACCGTTGATTTTCAGATCAAAACGAGTAGATCTAATACCTAGAAACGAGCGAGAGCATCGGTGGCCCAGTGGTGGCGGCCCCGACTTACGAACAGTAAGTCATGGGTTCGAACCCAGACAGGCGCATTACTTTGTGTAATTTATTTAATCACCACTGCTCTCAAAACGGTGAAGGAAAACATCGTGAGGAATCCGGCATGTCCTAGAACTAAAAATTCGAAGACATGTAACATCTACCAATCCGCACTGGGCCCGCGTGGTGGATTATATCCCATACGCAAAATACGCGCTTTGACGTTGAGTTGCGGACACCAGCCCGTTATACAATACAATACAATACCTAGAAACGAGTTGAGCACAAACGAGCACCCAGTAGCAAGTGTCTAGTTCTGAAAGTTGTCGCTGGGTTATGTATGACTTATAACGGCGACGGCGACGGTCTATTAGGTACTGACTGAATGACTGCCCAATCATTTTCTGGTAGGCGTATGGACCAAAAAAGAGTTTCTCAGAGTGCTCTGCTCGCTAAGCGAGCATCGCTGAGCGACTTTTTTTGATAGCTTTGATAGCTCATCCGGTCTGCCATCATTAACTTTTGGAGTTTTGGACTGCAGTTAGACTCTGACCTGGGTTAGAACTGGATAGTACATTCCCTGTAGTTTAGTTTTCGTTGGATAATTTCTTACACACACAAAAGCTAACTAAATAAAAATAATAAGTCTCTCAAATGTTTCAGACAGAAGACAATTTATTTTTTGTACGGTACTGACCAATACTGCTAATGAGTATGAAACATACCTTGAGGCTTGGAAGCTCATATGGTTTTTCTCCATATTAGCTTGAATTATTTCTAGTAATTCGCGTCTTTGCAAACTTCCGGAACGTTTTTTTGTGTGTTTTCGTTCCCGATGTTCTCTGCGTGGTTGACGGTGGGCTCGGGATTGTAGGTATGTGGTTTGCCTTGGTGGATTGTGGACTGGTCTTCGGTCACCTGAACATGATGACTTGGAGGAAATGTCATCATCAGGTGAGAGTCTTCCTCTCTGCTCGTCCTCGCTATGATCTATACAGTCGGGCGGTGGAGCATTGCCAGCTGACGAACATTCTCTACGTCGACGTCGCCGGGCCTCTCGCCTTTCTCGGTGACTTCTGCTCTTGCCGTCTTCTGGCACTACTGTCAACCGCACTTGTATTGTTTTTGAACCATAGTGTGGCACAGTCACTGATTTTCCTATAGATTCGTATATTGTTGACACGATACCAGCTATGTCCTGAAAATTAAACATTTAAGAATGTGGTTAATAAATGATAAGAATTGTCATTTTTCTATTTTATTCTAGGCACGTATTCATTGTAATTACTTACGTCCTTGGTCATGCGGCCATGTCCATCGAGGTCATAAAGTGTAAAAGAGAACTGCAGCGGCTGTTGTTTAGAGGGTGCTGGATGCTGCAGCTCTACATCACACGTCAGCTCCTTTAAAATAAAGAATATAAATCGTTTAGAATTTTGGAACATCAGCAAGTAAACACACATACACACGCCTAGGAGTGAGTAGTAAGTACGCAGTAGAAGCACGCGATTTTTAATGAGTCACAATCACCTAGGACTTTTATTTGTGCTTTTATTCAGTGATCTGATAGCTACAAACTTAGTACACGGAGTAATCAGTGCTCCTTATACTGTTTCCTTATTGGATTACGGTCGAAAGGTTAAGTAGATAACCCAGCGGCGGCGGCGCCGGACATACGCGTGGCGGCCACCTAGGCGGGCGTCCCCCTTATCTCCTCACGCTTTGAAAGCAAACTAAGTAGTACTGCCTTAACTAGAAAAAGGTAAAGTCGGGCCGGCCGACTTTGCCTCTTGTGATAACGCCAGGGCACTCAGAAAGTTTCGCGAAAAAATAAATAAGTATAGGTGAGACCTTCGGCCAGTTTTGTTTATTTTGATAATTGGACAAGTCGGTATATTTACATGTTTTAAATGCGAAAGATATTAGCGCAGCAATTACAAACTTTTCTCCTTCTTGAAAAATTTACTACGAGTACCTGCACGGTCAGTATCGGGCATATTTTTCGTGCGTTTATTCCTTATCAAATGACGAGAAGATATTTAGCACAAATATTGCATATTGAATCAAGAAGCGTTCACGAGATTCTACTCGAGCAACTTCTGGTGACGTAGATAGCTTCACGATGTTCAGAAACGCCCGCGGATTCATGTTAAAAAAGAGCATTTCCTGGTCCTCACAACCGTTAAACTTTTTGGCTCATCTGCCTGACAGCATTGAATGTGCCGAAGCTGTGTCTTTTTAGCCCCTAAAATACAAAAATTAAGTCAACAGGATGCAGTTTTCATCGCCGGAAGATGCGCTAGCAGCTTTCGAATATAGGCCGCAAATGTTATGAAACTTGGTTAGGACGCGTGAAACTTTGCATAGTCTCAAAGTCTGGCCTCAAGTCTGCTATTACAATAGCGTCAGAATCGTCTATCATTGATTTCATAATTTGTTGATTTTGACAAGTTTGGTAATCTACTAATATGATGGCGTCATTATGACTTTCCAATGGTCAACATCCATTGAAAAAAATGGCATAGAATGGTAATCTCGTAAATAATGATAAATGAATGACCGGTGCTATTTACGAACTTCAGATTGCTTTTAACACTAATAAATAACATGTTAAAATATATATAAATGAAATCTGGCCGGTTTTGTAATAATGGCAATACGACATGCAATGTCATTATAACACAATAGGGAAATATGCATGAAATGCAAAACTCTTTTTATTTATTAAAAATGCCTTGTATTGGCCCATAATAACTTTGTGGTACACTTGTTTAAGTTGCTAATACATCACTTATTTTACAATTTACTGTTTTATGTAGCATGTTTTTGGTGAAACGGACTCTCACGCACCCTCAAAACGCGTCGTCCTCGATAACGCCGGTAGTGATGTCAAAGTCTATGTATGTAGGTATCAAAAAAACACTTTCATTTCAAAAGTGCTTAAAGTTTCACTAAGATTTTATTATTATATTGTTATTGCAATTTTTACCGAAAAATTTCCTCGGCGCCATCTTGAATTTTCATTTTCCTTATTTTCATTATCAGCGACCCCAAAAACCACGAAAACGACACCCATGAAGAAAAAAACGAAAATTTTCGTCGGCGCCATCTTGGATTTTCATTTTGACCTCATTTTCGTTATCAGCGCCCCCAAAAACCACTAAAACGACACTCATGAAGAAAAAGCCGAAAATTTTCGTCGGCGCCATCTTGGATTTTTATTTTGACATTTTTGTTATCAGCGACCCCAAAAACCACGAAAACGACACCCATGAAGAAAAATATCGTAAATTTTCGTCGGCGCCATCGTTTGTTTTTTCATGCGTTTTTTGAGCAAATGTGTTGAAGCCTTACTGGATTCTGTAGTAATGTACTATACATTACTACAGAATCCAGTAAGGCTGTGTTCCCAGTAGGCAAACTGTTAGCGGCCGACTAAGTTTGCGGCGTATCGATTTAGTACGCCCTTTCATATATTTAAAATAGAGTGTCCATAGTTTGCTAGTTTTGCGCTCACTTTACGCAGTTTGCAGCGTTACGTGCGCCGACTGTCTCAGTTAGTGGCCGACTCACAGCAAAACCGGTTCCAGTCGGCGGCGGCGATAGGGTTGTTCGCCGGGCGTAGTGAGTCCGTTTACCGCAAACTGATCATGCGGACAGTTGGAAAGAAGCTATCGACGTGTTACTAATCTCTACGCACACACACCACAGAAAATCCAAGATGCCCTTTGATACGGAAAAGTACAACAATAGTAAAGTGAAAATTCAGTCGGTCGACCTAAATAAGCAGCTAACTCATAACAGTTTGCTTGCGACGCACGAAAATTGATCTGAGTTTGCAGCTAACTCAAATTTCAGTTTGCCACAAATTTGCGGCTCACTCAGTGGGCTGCTAACAGTTTGCCTACTGGGGACACAGCCTAAGTAAGCTTTCCTGCCCAAGTATGTATGTATATACGAGGCCAGGATGGTTTTCTTACTGGTTGAGGTTTGTATAATGCTTTTCTCTAAAATGAAAGAAAGTATTAACAACAAATTCGTTCAAATAATATTGAAGGTTACATTTATATTAGGGCAATTACTGATAGATATTGTGATCGATTTACCGGAGGCATTTATATTATTGTTTTTGAAACTCCAATTTTAGAATGGAAAGTTTTAATCCAACATGATTTATAAACTTAAATGACTAAATACAAACATAAAATCCCACACTATACATCTACAACATTACTAAGTACAAAACGTTAAGTGTCACAGACTATAAAATGGCTGTTTAAGGCTCCAAAATTATATATATATCTCATAAAATTTCATACCAAAAAGAGAGAGATATATATTTGGAGCCTCCCTCCTATAACCATGTTATAATGGCTAAACTCTAATCTGTGTCTGGTACTATGTTTTTTTTTCTAAGCAGATCTAAAGAGGATGATCTACTGTCCAGTTGTGAATAAGTCTCCGGTAGAGTTCACTTTCTGGATACTTTTTAGAGATGTTATGGGAATATTACATACCATTATTGTTATTGAGAAAATATTATTTATAAGCGACAAGCAGTAGTTTAACTTAACTTTTAATACTTTTCTTGAGTGGCTAGTACAGTATTTTATTGATTTAAGTAAAGAAAAAATTACGTGCATTTTCCCTATTCTATTACGACACCATTGACCGACCAATGATCGACCATTGAATTTAGCAGATTATGAACTTGTAGCAAAATGACAATGGGATCGTGTTGGAATAACGAATTTATAAAAATAGCAGACTTTGGCCTCTGGTCGGTAGTTATTTGTAAAGAATTAACAAAAAATACTTTGCCACTAGAACATTTTTTTCAATACACTTCCTCGAAAACGCGTTCTTATCGCACTACCATTATGTTCAACATGCAATGTATTTCACACACGTGGGATTTTTTCCATTTTTCCGCACGGGTGCGGGAAAAAATAAATCCACTGTTAACTATACTTATTAAATACGAAGTTCAAATCGGTTCAATGCCTATAGTCGGAGGTGATTTTTAGGGTTCTGTAGTCCTGACAAGGAACCCTTATAGTTTCTTCATGTCCGTCTGTCTGTCTGTCCGAGGTTTTACTAAGAGACTTAGCACTAGAAAGCTGTAATTTTGTAGAGGTGTGTATATCAATAACGCCGACAAAGTGGAAAATATAATTTTGAAAAATCCGTCGCCTACCCCATCGTGTGGGGTATCGTTAAATGGGTCTTTTAAAATTGGGTTGCTAATTAGTATATTTCATTATAAGTGCGGAAAGGCTGTCATTGCAAAGAGTTCCGACAAATGTCTACCCGAGCCGAGGCGTAGCCGAAGGCGAGGGTGTACTGAACGACTATTTCTAATACAGTTGCGAAAAAATGAAGCAATTTAGTAAAAATAGGGTCGAAATTACTCATTTTGTGCAACAAACAACTAAACACGCAAAAAAAATTTCTTGAAAATGGCGCCAACCGTAGAATATAAGCAGTTTTTTTTTCTTCACCCATTTTGGTAGGCAAAGGGAACTATCCATACAGCTTAGTCTTCAGTAGATTTTTTTTATTGATATGAAATGAAAATGAAATTTAATGAGATGAAATGAAATGAAACCTAACCATAATCATTCAATTAAATCATTAAATCTGATATTGAAATAAATTAGTAGCTTCTTTTTAGAAATATACGTATTTGTGTGAATCACAAAAACTCTTTAGTAAAAACTTCATGGTTGGTTTTTCTTTTTAATAGACATTATTTTGACAGTTGGGAAAGAGAACGCACGAGTTCGGGAAAGGTAAAAAAAAAGCACTAGTATGTAATAGCCCACATCCCGAACGCTATACGTCCCTGCAATACACCACTTTTTGAGCAACTGTATTAAAAACTACTTTTAGATTTAAAAAGCTAAACTGCTGACTTGAAAAATCTGCAAAAATTCATGATGATAGTGCATTTTATGAACTTTAAAGGAAAACTATAGCGGTTAAGATAACTTTATTAGTTTAGCAGTAATAGTCGTTAAACTTAGGTGTTTGATAATTTTCTACCAATTACAAAATCCTTAAAATAAATCCTATTAAGTGACTAAGATGAAGTAGTTGCTTGTTTATAACGGGTAAAATAAAGAGCTGTGGATTTTGTAATAAATAAATAAATAAAGACTTGTTTTGAAAAACAAAATCTAAAAAAAAAAAAATAATAATACATAACAAATTATCAAGAGTTTCACAAAGCTGCCGCTACATGGCGCTGTACCAACGGGTTCGTTCTATATTGTGATAACGGGCTACTACGGAACCCTACACTGCGCGTGGCCCGACACGCACTTGGCCGTTTTTTTTTTATTTCGGCAAAGCAATATTGCGTCTTTACGGCATAAATATTTTTGATTAAGTATTCAAATTGTGTTTATAGATACTCGTAGAATATCATAAATAAACATTATTATTTAAAACTAATATTTACTTTTTTAAACAAATTAACATTTATTTGTGATCTGAATTCAAATATATAAAAAACATCTATTTTTTATATTAGTTAGGCTGTAGAACGGCTTCATACCGTTGCCCATCCTTCAACCTGGCGACAGCAAAGCGCGGCAAGAAAGGAAAATTAAAATCATAGTTTCATATTAATTCATGACAAATATATTTTTCGTTATTTTATTTTTTCAAAAGTGTATTGAAGAATGTCGTTTGATACACGTGGACATTTGTTGTTTTGCACTTCTCGGCTCAAAAACAATATAATTAATTAATAAGTTAATTCCGCCTCGAATGCAATAACAAACTCTCTCCACTTGTATCAAAATGTAAACTATTTCATTGCGCTTTCTGCTGTGCTTTTCATTCTCTGAGTGCCCCACGAAAAATTTTGATCACTCAGCCACAGAAATGAACTCGTTTTTCTACAGAATGAAATATTCTATTGTACAATAGCCTTGTGCCCTTAATTTAGCATAGGACGGGTGGGCCTCACTTCCGTAGTCCTGAGTCTGATTGTACTCGAAAATAATGTTTAACGGAAGGTCCGTTAGTAAAGATTATATTAGTTCGTTGAATTTTGAATTGTAAGTAAATTCGTTGACAATGGCTAATGACAATTGCTTAGCAATTTATTATGAACGTATTTATTCTGACGGAACACGCAAAACCACTAAAATCCTTATTTAAACAAAAGATAATATGGAAAATTTTGCCACGTGTAGAATAGTTTCCTGCATTCAAGGATACCTTTTTACAAAAACTATAAAGACAAAGTCGGATTACGTCGTCGCCGCGGCTCTTTAAATTCTTAAAGAATTCATGATTATGTAGATTGTAGACATGAATTTGATTAAATCTTAAGTCACGACTTGCTGGGTTACTGATCGCCACTTTCTAATTCCCATTATAAACTATCATATGGTTGGCATGCGACAGCGTACCGTACTACCAAACCACCAACAACAATATTTCCTACAATCTACAATTACCTACCTGTTTGCGATTAACAAACTTTGTGGGATGTTTGTCACTGATTCCCTAAATTCTAAGAAAAAAGGGTCGCTAAACCACGGAATCTTTAAATAAAAACTTTTACCTTTAAGTGGTTAGGATAGAAAAATTTAAGCCGGGGATTAAATATAAAAAAGTAACCGAGAAAATTTTGAGACAATATCGAAGACACATCGCTTTTTCGGAGAAGCACTCAATACCGATTATGTTCTGTGGGCAAGTAAGGTCATGAGTTGCGACTAAGTGACGATCTAAAGATTGGTTGAACCTTATTTTCTGCTTCATCAGGGATTATTTTTGGTTGCCACCAGCGAATGCTTTGAAAAGCGTATTCAATGAAGAGCTGATATTCTGCTAGTACATAAGTACTTAGATTACAAAAATAATTATTCTACTACGTTCTTTGATCGATACAAATAATGTGGGTAATTTATTACTGTAAGTATGTTAGATTTACCTCAAATCGTAATTTAGGTTGTTTATTATCATTGTTCTCCTTGGCCGGAATGGGTGACGGTGGTGGCTTGTAGGAAGGTTCGTGCGAGGAGCGCGGCGGCGGCGCCGGAGGTGTGGCCGGCCGCAGCAGGGCTCTAGCCTCGCTCGGCAACAGATCGGGGGGCGCAGAACACTGGGAAGCGGCTCGTCCCACCAGCTCCTCGGTGTCCGTCCTCTCGCTCTCCGTACCGACTGAAAAAGAAAATGAAATCGGTAAGTTCAACCACAGTATAAATATGGACAGTACCGAAACTAAGCCTAGTCGATGCAATAATTACCTACGCTCCATTGAAGCCATAGGGTTGTCCCTAATCACATGTTCGATGTATCGTTAGTCCGAAAAACATTCCGAATAAACTGCTAAAATTGTCGCAAAAGTCTTGCTAGCTGGCATGAGGAGTGTAGGCCGAAGGCCAGCGGAGCCACGACGACATTTGTGACAGAAAGTGGGTGTGTGTAATGTAAAATGCGAGCGTAGCGAGCGCGCGTCATGTTGTCGTAGCAGGTTCTAAATTTGCTTATATCTTAAAAACGGTGCGTCCTATCGCAAAAATAATGAAAAATTCGCCCCCCTTTTAGTAACCCCGTGCCGCATAATTCTCAATATTTAGGTAAAAAGAAAAGGAAAAAATAATCGGATTCGTATTTTTAATGTTTGGTATTATCAATTAGTCTGACTCGGACTATTGAAATTCGGTATTTTGAGAATGGTTACTATGAACGTTCGGAATATTGAAATTTAGGAATTATGAAAATAGGATTAATGATAAATCGGAGCAATATTCCCTACAAGAGTCTCTCGCGAGTAACTTATGCTGCGTACAACCTCATTTCTTCATAATACTATGTAAAACTTCATTTCTTCCTAACAGTATTGTATGTAACATAAAATAGATGAATCCATAGGGAATATGCATGAAGTACAAAACTCTTTTTATTTATTAAAAATGCCTTGTATTGGTGCATAAGAACATTGTGGATCACTTGTTTAAGTTTCTAAAACATAACTTATTTTACAAGTTATTGTTTTATGTAGCATGTTTCTAGTGAAACGGAACGCACTCTCAAAACACATCGTCCCTCGATAACGCCGGTAGTGACGTCAAAGTCTATATGCCAAAAAAGTACTTAGTTTGATGAATATTTTATTATAATATTGTTGATGCAATTTATGCTTGAATAAAGCACATACAATTAGTAAAATTATTTTATCAAGGTCAAAAAATTAGATGTTAACAAGGCAGATTGAGGTAAATGACGTCACATCGTGGCCACGACGGCAGTCACGGACGTTTGAACTGTCGTAGAAAATTGCAGAAGATTAATATTATTTTTAAGCGACAAGCAATCGTTAAACTTAACTTTTAATACTTTTCTTGGGTTGATATTAGTGTATTTTATTGATTTGAGTGAAAAAAATACATGCATATTCCCTATTACAATAAAATTAAAAAATAATATCAAGGACCAAGATTATATAAGTGACTAGTATTTGCGTTGTGCGCGAGCTGCGTGCAGCTCGCGTGTCGTCGTGTTCTTGAGAAGTATTCGTTACCCTTATACATTTTGAGAATCCATAAGAATCCTGAAACGAATTGGAAAATCCATTAGAGTCCTTAAAAGATTTTGTAAATTTTATAAAATCTATTTAAGCAAATATTTTAAAAACCCCTAAAACATTCTAAACAGTAATTAAAAAAAAAGACCTAAAAAACCTAATTTAAAAACTCGGACCTTTTCCCATTAAAAAAAACATTACCCTAAAGTTTGCTTGTCGACCTACCACCACCGGATAGGTTTCGACGCCTACTGTAATATTTGTTCAAACACCTAATGGCTATCTCTAACCGTTATGAACTTACAGCCCTTTCAATTTTAGGGGAGGTTGGGGAGGGGAGGGGAGTATATACAAATTTCAACACCCTTTAATAGTTTTAGGTAAAAATCAAAAGATTTTTCAGTAGTAAAACAGGGGTGAAGAGGCGGGGGGGCGGTGAAGGGGGTAGAGGGGGGAGTTTTGAAAAATGATTTTGACTAACGCATTGCCCCTTTATATGAATCTGAAAAAAGAATTGGACCAAGTTTCTTAACTTCCAAGATCCGCCTAAAGGGGGGGAGAAGGGGGACAAAAAGGGCAACTTTGAAAACTGGTTTTTACTTTTCCGAGCCTCTATACGAATCCGTAAAAAACAAAATACGGGTCTCTTAGTTTCCGAGATACGATAGGGAGGGGGAGAAAGGGGGACGAAAAGGGGAGGTTTGGCACTTTTCCCCTACTCGCGCGAGTTACTTGTTTACGTATCTGTCAAAATATACCCCCCTCCCCATCCACCATCTGGGAGAACAATTATGTCAGTTAGTCAGTCAGTCAGTCAGTCAGTGGTAATCGAGCTTTATATAATAGAAAGTAAAAAATCGAACGCTCAGAGTGGTTCAATGTGTGCGTACGCTAGATGTTGCTGTGTGACTTTAGCTACCTAAATTTGAGTTCATCGAAAACGTAACAGCGTCCTTAATATAATTCATGACAAAAATACTTTTCGTTCTTTTATTTTATTTCTTCAAAAGTGTATTGAAAAACGTCGTTTGATACACTACACGTGAACATTTGTTATTGCAGTTCTCGGCTTAAAAAAGTTAATAAATTCCGGAATTTCGGAATGCATGCCCTAATGCCAATAGTGTTTATAGTTTTTTTTTGGAAAAGAAAATATTGCTCTATTGGCATTATCCAGAGAGAAAACAGGGGACTACGTTTGTATGGAAAAACGGCCGTTTTGTGTCCTCTTAATGACTTCTTTTACCTCGCAAGAGAAAACTGCTTATATGAGAGGCGAACGGAAATGAAAAGAATGAAATAATGCGTGATCAATGAAGCGGGATGAAAAGAGTAAAAATAAATAATAATAAACGTAGACACTAGCTACGACACAAGCCTCGTTGCTTAGTGTGGCATTGGATGGCGCTGTGTGTAATGTCCAGCGATATTTATTATTATTTATTTTTAGAACTAACTAAATAAATAAATAAATATCGCTGGACATTACACACAGCGCCATCTAGGTGCCACACTAAGCAACGAGGCTTGTGTCGTGGACACCAGATAGTTGATATACTACATAGATACTTTTTGTATGTAAATACATACTTATTATACATTTAAACATCCATGACTCGGAAACAAATGCCCATACTCATCACACAAACATTTGCTCCGACCGGGATTCGAACCCGGGACCCTAAGAACGTAAGGCAGCCTCACTACCGCTGCGCCATTCGGGTCGTCAAAAATGAGCTTGCTCTGCTCATTCTTGTTTCATTTCTCTTTTGCGGTGGGAATCAGACTACTAAACTCTTTCTTGGTGGAAACGCAAACCTATTTTTTTTAAAACGAAGTCCGCTTCGCTTAGCCATTTCCGGCTCATTACTCTTTTGTGGTGGAAACCAGGCTTTACTTCCTTGCAAGCCAAGCCAAAATTCGTTTCTACATTTGTATTTATGACAGTTTCATTGAGGTTTATGCAACTGTGCAGATAGATAATAAAACAGTAATTGAAATTTTTTATAATTTTGACAATTTCGTAAAAGAAAATTATTTTACCAATTGTATTTAAAAAATAAATCCAGCCAAGTGCGTGTCGGGCCACGTGCAGTGTAAGGTTCCGTAGTAGCCCGTTATCACAAGCACGAACTACTTCATCTTAGTCACTTCTAAATTTTAGTTTTGTTTTGTATTTGGTACAAAATTATCCAACACCCAAGTTCAACGTGAACATCAGAATGACTGGCCAAAATGACTGATCAGCTTTAAATATTACTTAAATCTAAAACCTATTTGCTACTATTTGATACCTTAAAAATTATTGGTACCTAATTAATAACTGAGAAAATAAATTAAAAAATTGGGCAGTCATTCTGATGTCAGGATGACTGCCCACATTTAAAATCTCCACGTGAGGGCTCCAAAATTTCAATTCGCCTTTACAAATGTTTTATACCTATTTGATACCTAAACATACATATATTTTTTGGGCCAAAATAATCACGATGTGGATCCCTGATAAAGCCAGAAGGCGACGCGGTAGACCTCGCAGAAGATGGCGGGACGAGCTTGAAAAAACCAACGACCAGTGGTCCACATTGGCCCTGGATCGAAGAATTTGGAAGTCATGGGGAGATGCCTTTGCCCAGCAGTGGGATGACACAGGCTAACAGTAACAGTAAAATCTAATACATAATTTCTACTATTTGATACCTTTTGTTTAAATAATTGGTACCTAATTAACAACTGAGAAAATGAATTTGTTATTATGTAAAAATAAATAAAAATATTTTGACGATTTTTAAAAAAAAACGACATTAAATATTTCGGAAAATCGGCGACAAAAAAATCATAAACAATTAGCACTATAATCATCTGTAAGGATATCAGTGTTTAACTCTCCGTTTAAGAGATAATTAGATTTCTCTCGCCGAGCTAGTTTTCTGATTTTACCGAAGATGAGAACTATGTTTGGAAAAAAAATGTTAACATTTGAAGGAGCACAATTGTACAACAAAATACCCTCATGTATTAAAAAAGTGCACTCTTCAATGCATTCAAAACTCTATTAACTGAATATTTGATGACAAATAACACCATTACTAACATCTGAATGCATTGGATGGGTGTATCTAGTTCCTATCTTATATATCTATGTATCATAATTTCTACCGTGACGTCTGTGACGAACTTTAATTATAATTTATTTTAAGCATTGTTCTCATCATCTCATGTAGGTAAGTGACTTAGTCTTTTTTTTTTTGAGAATAAATATCTTTTAACCGAAACCTAGATTTAACATACCTACTAGCTTCATACAAATTTTTCGTAAAAAAAAAATATAATTCCTTCGTTTTTGAGCAGAATTAATGTCATTTTTGTATATAATAATGACAAATAGAAGCGATATCCGGTAAAAAATCAGGCACTTGCAAATGTAAATCCCTGAGTCTATGAAAGCCGATTTTTAGCCCACCATGCGCCATTCGGGTTGTCTAGTAAAATTCAAAAGTAGGTAAGTACCTAGTTTTGGTAATATAATTGTCAAAAAATAACCTGATTTATGCAATTATGCCATTCTCCTTTGATTATGTCATGTGAGTGCTTTCCATTAGGATTAGTAATTTGTACAAAACAAAACACATTCCGTCATTCACAACAAATCTATAATCATTACGTCCTACTAAAATTGGTAAGTAACAATTATGCACGCTCTGCAGCAGCTTTGTCTATGTTTCGTTTCATCACTCACGTGACTAACCTCTAAAACAGGTACCTCCTACCTACCTTCAAACGAAACCAACGAACCTTAAATCTTCAATTCGTATTTCATGGTATTTTAGTCATTGTAATCATTGCCCAGGGAATACAATACGAGTAACATAATGGCCAGAAAAAAAAGTTGTATAGTATACCAAAAAGCTTGTCGGCGAAATTCAAAAGTTTGTGTGAAGCGGACCGTACGCCGCGGGCCGCCGACGCGACGCCCGCGTTCAGCGGCGGAGAGATGTACCTACACGACACAAGGTTACCGGGAGCGTTGATACATTTCCTGGAAGGCCCCGTGAGTGGGTCGCCCTTTGGAACGTTTGGGATCCACCGTAGCATCGCACATCTGCCGCTAATGTTATCTCAAAAGGCGGCATTTCTTTTATCCGTCTTACAAAATTAATTTTAGTTCTTATTTTTGCGTTGTTCCGCCGCCGTTTCCAGTATTTTTTGTATTCTTTATCAATCACAAGCAGTGATTTGTGGCAATGATTGTGCATTGTTGCTATAATGCAACTTTATTATTAAGTCTAAGAAAGCTAAATTTAAGTTGCAGTCCCCGAGTCAACGTTTTAGAGACCCACAGACCGATAGATGTCTCAAATGTCTCGCTAACTACTAACTCTATAGGAAACAACATAGCTACTGGATACGCAATAAATGCAGCAACGCCTAACCACATTCCTGCACGGTGAGTTAGATAAGTTACCTGCCTTTCATTGCTAACTTTTCCAGTTAAGTTCGAAATGTCAAAAATACGTATAATGATCAGCCTTGAAAAGCTTGTATTCAATAGCAAAAAGAAATACATAATTATAGTTATTAAACAAGGTAAGTAACGAGAATGTAGAGTGTGCTTATTACGATTGGTTTACATGAGAAAAAACAAAGGGCTGACTCATTGGTCTTTAGCAGACGCGCTGAGCTTTGAGCTTTCCGTCAACAGGAGTTTCTCAGTAACAGCTCGGAGTTTGGATTTGTGCCCGGTTGATGGCATTTGGTTCACCCCCTTTCACTGCAGTTAGATTTAAATAGGACTTCTGTTTGAGTATTTTGAAAATCTTTATTCTCATAATTCGCCACTTTTTGAGAGTTTTTAATTTTTCTATTTAATAAAATTCCAGGGTCGAGCATATAATCATGATATATATTCGATATTTATATACCTAATATATCCGATTTAAATCAAATGATTTTTTATGATATACCTATATAATTATATCAATACAAAAAGGTTTGAACATTTTATATTGTTACGTAATTTTTGGCGTTTGTTACTAGATGGCGTTGGAGTAGAGTTAAAACATACTCCTTAATAATAGTAAGTCCTAATCCATAAATGGCAGCACTTCTACGGCAATAATGGCAAGTCGTGTCAAAAAAAAAAAAAACGAACATTTTTTAAAAATAATTTATTATGTTTATGTAACTATGTTACAAAAATAATACAATAAAATAGCTTTCATACAAAACGGATATAAGTACATATATCAAACTTTTGATATATGTCATAAATATCCGATGTTTTGATATTTATAATAAATATCGGATATTTTAGAACTCTGAAATTCACTTTGAAATTGATAAAATAAGAGAAACAGTTTACTCGGCAAGTCTCTTACTTAACAAACTCTACGACAGCAGGAGATTATTAAAATCATTTTAAAGACGTACCTAATGAAGTATCAACAATATTTTGTTGTAACTAAACAGAACAAGATCAAAGCGCTATTTGTATTTGTTTGCTTTGAAGTTGTATTATTAGTTCGTGGGCGCTCTGGTGCTCACACAGTATTAAGGAGCCGGAATTATCTTTTATTTATTTACGACAGACTGATGTGTTAATTTCTTTTAGGAGTAGGTGGCTAATCAATTTGAGGAATCACAATTTTAATTTTAAGGTTTGCCTGTATAAGTCAGTTCGGTAAACCCACTTCTAATGAATATAAAGTTCGTACTTTCAGTAAAGGTTCGGTATCAGTTTAATCCTTACTGATTCAGAAAAAAAAAGTCTCAATTAGAACCAGCAGTTTTTGGGATAATACCTACAGCTTCAAAATGCATCGGTAGGAGTTAAAGGACATTTGGCGAACCAGACGTTCTACGAATGGGAGCTTTTGCGAATCGGGTTTTTTTTTTCAACATTACGTCGTTTTGTGAATCCGAAGATCTGCGTCAGGAACAAAAATCATATCTTGTCTGCATCTTCTTCTATTTCAATCTCGTACAATATTGGATTTACGTCAACCTAACCTATGTACGAAAAGTTTGATCAATTATTTTTCCCAAAAGTTCTGTGTAAAATGCATTTTATGCTGGACGTTGGACTTTTTTTAATGCTCTTGCGCTGGACCAATAGTTCTCGAGATAAACCTATAAGTTGGTTGTTTCTCCCTCTTCCTGTACCTAATCCATGTCCATGATCCATCCAAAGGTTGTCTTGAAAAGATAGCTTTTAGGGATAAGACTGTCCATTGTGTCACCCTATGTGAAATGTTTTCTTTTTTACAGAATATTGTTTTCTATTCTATTCTAAAGCTAATTCTATAATTAAATATAATAATGTTAATAAAACCGTGTTGAAGAAACCCGTTTAAGCCGATCTCAATCAAAACAAAAACGAGCGTTTTACTATACCTACCTACTTAATAATTATTAAGGTATTGTGGAAACAAAAGCATCATTACCTCACCACCTTTTTTCAACCGTATTCTCAAGAAATATTGGCCCTACGAAAATCTTGATAACGAACATTTTATGCAAAATTTAGTAATTAAGAATAAACTTGTCTCAACATAAATTTACGTGAAACGAATAAATAAATATTTAATAAAAAACCCTCAGGGCCTTTCACAATAATTTTTCTTTTAACATTTTAATGAAATTTTCGCGAGAAATCTTCACTAGGATTACTAATTTCGAAGAAAAATCTATGTTTAACTAGACTTTCTAAAAAATCTAGGTACTAAGGCTATTAGACTATGTTATAGACTATAGTATTTAAATTCTCTATGAATGAACAGTAGATAACACAAACAACAAAACAAATCCAAGTTGGATTTGTTTTGCAGATTTGCCATTAATAACACTAATTTTCCTAGGCTAAACGTTAAAACCGAAAAGTAAATCATTTAAGTAAAGAAACAACGTCGATCTTACATGGGCTGTGGCCGTGTAGCGGAAGACAACTCGTCCTAATATTTAACTTTTTTTTTTCAATCCAATTCATGTTGCCGCGAACGAATCGCCCGGTCGGCGAGTCGTCGCCGTGCCAACGGTGCCCGTGTTTGATCTCACCGACACTTTGATAACATCGTGCGGGATCGTAAAATCTTATAATAAGCACGATAAAGGTATAACCGGTACCTACATTAGTTAGACTTTTTACATAGCGTTGACTAAGATAATCGAATAGACACGATAATAAGAAAACTAATCAAAAATAGTGTTAATTAATAGTACTTTACTATTAAATTTTGAAGTTGTTGACTCTTTATATCCTGGTATTATATCAGTAGATCACTCATATGTTTGTTTATTAAATTCCTTTTCCACGTGGAAATCGTTTACCTGAATAATTAAAGCGAAAAATGCCACCAAGTAAAAATGCTAATCTCATTTGTATATCTAAAGATTTTCGTTTGTCTCGCTCGAAACTTCGAAAGACATTATTTTCTTTTTACATTTCCGCTTTTTGGCTTACGGTGTTAGTGAGTAGGTATACCAGAGGTAGAGTTATTTGCAAACGAAGACGAAATATAAAAGTACTGGCGGCAAATCGACATCTGACTGAGTCTAAACAACGTAAGACCCCAAAATATACTTAGTTACGTATGCTCGAGTAAGAAGTACTTAGAAATGTACCTGCATACCTGAAGACCAGCAACAAGTAAAAACACAAAAACTAATTGTAAGTATGGAATCGACAGATGGCGTTGTTTTCAATGTAAACAATATGGTTTGTAGAACCCTTCTTGCTCTATTTCAACTCGCCCTTGACCGGTTTTTATAATAATATTGTGAAGTTTGCTATTCGTATCACACTTAAATTTGTACAAAGTTTTTTCTTTGATTTGTTTTTATTACCTACGGTAACATGTTTTCCTTTTTTTATAATACCTACTTCCTACGACTGTTGTACATGTAAGACAAGAAAATAGTATTTTGAAAATGTAGACGAAGAGATCGACAGAACAATGTCAAGTAACAACAACAACTTCTATGTTTTTGGAATCTTGGTATGTCGTTGCAAGTCTGTAGTTTATAGCGTAATAACTTACTGCTAAATTTCTTGTATCCATTTCTAAACTTGTTGCGCCACCACTTGACGAAGTGGTGCGCCATGGGGGCGTCCGCGGCGGGTGCCGGAGCTCTCAACGTTTCGTAGCACGTCATGCGCTGCGCTCACGCACGCATCCCGTACACTTCAAAAGAACCGCAGGTTTAATTTGATATATCACTAACTGTAATTATATTTCACTTGCACTGTATACTGTCACAACACAGGACGTATATGGATTAGTCGTTAACGTAAAGGCTTTGACCCAATTGTCCGCGTGAATGTTGAGCTACGAGAGAAATCGAGCGTCCGCCTCTCGTGCGTGCAGTAGAGTGACTGATGGATGGATGAAGGGAGTAGGGAGGGGCGACGAGGGCGCGCGGCGGGATAGTGCGACGCAGTGAGGCGGCACATTGTATACAGGCGATGGCGGCTGGCGGCCTGCTGTGTCGCGATCGCGAAACAAAATACCGTCTGATGCCTGGATAGACCGCGTTCCCATTATGACTGGTTGTTTTACCGGAAACCGTCCGGACATGGGTGTTCACATTTCACCGGATCCGGCAAGAAAAGTCCTCGTCTCGCGTCGCCTCGACAACGCGGACGATACCTACAAGTTTTGTTGTGTATTTGAAAATTAGAAAAAAATAACACATTGAGAGAGATTAAAAAATGTACTTAATGTATTAAGATCATACGTTATTCAATTTTACGGGAAAAAAAATCCCTCGGAACATTGGAAACATAGTCATGTTGACGACTTTCAATAGACATATGAGATGAGAACACTGACACACGTTTGAAAATGTATAGTTTCAGAGAATTTGATTGATCACAAAGGGACAGTGAGACTGAGAGCGGGGCGTGCGGAGGTTGACATCGGTCCGGTCCGGGCATTTTGCCGGTACTTCGCAGTGACAATCAGCAAACAATTAAATATTCCTATATTTATACTAAATAAAACCGAATGCGTGACATACGATACGACGATCGTTCTGAACATGGTGTCACTTGTAGACAGTACCGCAAAACCATTTGCAAAGTTCTTAATACAATTTTGTAAAGGGCAAATACCTGTCTAAATCACTTTTAATATCGAATCCTGCAGTGCTACCGTTGTTGCGCGTTGTGGGTTATTCAATTCTGTTCAATTTGATTAAATGGCAAGCAAAACCGATGTCGACTATTCTGCCAAAAAAACAAGTGTGTACAGATTTGGTACAATTATTAGGCTCAATGTGGATCTTTTTTTCGTTCGGTTTAGTACGGGGTCCGGGATCGAAACAAACAAAAACATATTGTAAGTACTTAATTGCTAAAACAGAATAAACGCATAGTAGGTACACCCACGCAGGCAGATTACACACTTAAATATGGTGACTTTTTATCATTGACGGTAGGTAGGTATGAAAATTAAAACTAATAATACCTAACTTATGAAGTTTTAGAACTTCCGTTTCCTATGGATTACCTAATGCTAACTCTTATTTATACTTGACGAACTTGATATGCCAAGAAGTATCAAAAGTGCACCAAAAAATATTACCTAGGTACGGTCGAACAAGCTATTTGGTTTACATTTTACAATGTAATTTGTTGGTTAAACTGTAAACCAAATAGCTTGTTCGACTGTACATCGAAAATAATATTGCGAAAAGGAAGGAAGGAAATGCGAAACCTAGCTAGCCAAGCCGGAGTCCGATCTTTCCTATCTTGTATCATTTATCGTAAACGTCTTGGATTCATCGTAAACTCGGATCTAATTGTATTTAGAAAAACAACCAACTCTAAGGATTCCTTTTGAATGACATACAAAATTCGTTAGTCAACCTTCGATAAATGGGTGCTAACTTTAGTGCACAAATTAATGCTTCTTGACCTAGCATGTGTACTCTTTTGTGACGGTGCTAATTTTTTTCTAAAGTCTGCAGGCTTTAATTTGGCAGTCTCTTCTAATACTTTCCTTTTTATTTCTTCAAAAATGTCTGAAAAAAATGTATTTTTTTCTTTCTAAAATTTGTTTGAGATTGCACTTTTTAGTTTAATCCTCTATTAGTTGTTAAGTCTTCTCGCTTATGTAGCTGATATTTGTGTTATTTCGGGTTCTTTGTTTTGCGAGCTGTTAACAGTTTTTCGAGTGGTTTGATACCTACTATGTTTTCTGGATATTCTATGAGAATTTATTCTAAGAGAGCTTTTAACTAACCGATGATCTGTGGTAAACAGTAAGCAGAAGGCTTTTACAGACATTTCAGTCGAAGACGCAAATTGTGTTTCGGACAAGTTTTTTAAAAATCGTACCCTGGCGGTTTAAAAAGAGGAAACAGTCGATGAAAGATAGGTAATCATCAAAGACAATCATCGGGTTAGAAACTTGAAACATGACAACCATACCTACTTCTTCAGATAAATAATAAAGGGGATGAATTGACTATGGAGGGGTGTTCAAGGTCGTAAGGGGAAAGCAAGTCGAAGTTGCGGGCGAGGTGCTTGTACTCGTTACTCGTTTCTTTATTTATCTGTAAAGTAAGCTAAAAAGAAATACTTTTGCCTACGGTGTTTTGGTGTGTTGTCGTTGTAGTTCGTTGTGATTTAATGTTTATGGCAACTTTTTCTTAGCGAAGAAAGTAAGCAGCCGGTACAATACCTACCTATAGGGCAGTAATAGAGAGAAAGGTGAACGTGCATCCGCTACGTTGGCAATGGCAGCCTCCATGCGGTCGATGACCCTGAAGTAAGCGATTACAAAAAAAAAAATAGGTAGGTAGGTAGATAGTAGGTAGGTATTTCTTGGTTAATGGCAAGCTAAGCAAGTCTCTTCAACCGGCTTCCGTGCATTTGGGACGAATATGTATATAGGTACCTACGTAGAGTTAAAAAATAAGACTCTTAGGGCGGGTGATGTAATTGCCTTCTGTTATATTTACAAACAAAATCCAGTGAGAGACTTTTTTTTTTGATCATTATCTGCCTAGCCTTTTTCTGGCCGATTTCTAATCTTAACAATAAATAATTTTGAGACATTATCCATGTTTCGAAGGACAGCTACCATCAATCGATTTTGTTAATAATGGTTTGGTTAAGTAGGTACCTATATTTTTCAGGAAGACAAGGAACGAAACTTTAACCAAATGCGAAACACTTACTGTGTACAACAAAAGAAATTGCTTTAAGATGCACCAGTGTATGTCGACAATTACCAATTCAGTCTAACCCAATTAGTCAGGGTGCCTGCCAGGGATGTCTCCATGGGACCAACATCGAAATCGTGAAAAAAACATCAGCTGTCCCATATTAAAATCCAATACTTACTCGACCCAAACAGCTAATGGTTATTCGTGAAAACGGTGCACGTCTGGAACTGCCATAAATGCTAAAACGCCGACATTTTCAAAGAACTAGAGTAAACCATGGACTTTACATGACACAAGACAATGTGGACAAGACTTATTTTCAGACATTTCTAGGTCTATGAAGAGAATTTTTTGTGTTTTGAAAATAGGGCACCCTGACCAAATGGGATAGATTGAATTGGTGATTGTTGACATACACTGGTGCATCTTAAAATTCAACAATTTCTTTCATACAACACAGGAACATAAAACATCAACTCCATTACAATTTACAATTCATGTGTAGGCACAGGCACTTCAGATTTAGTAAAATTCTGGGCTCCCGAATAAGTGAGTAAATGACGAAGTAGTGCTGACTTTACTTTGCTTTTTACTTTAACTTAGGTACTGACCTAAATATATCGGATGACGTTACAATAAGATGACCATACATAGCGCCCAGGAGGGTCTCGCGCAGGCTCTACGTGGGTGGCGGGTTCCACGAAATAGTGTTGATGGCTATTCCAAACGATTTTTAATATCATCGATAAATTTTAGTATCAGTTGTTATTACAATTATTAATCCAATTTAACAGTGATTTCACTGATTTCCATTTTTACAAAAGCATTGGTACTATTGGTAGCTTTAAATTAAGAATCTATCAATTTTGCCATTCAACACGTTTTGCAGTCATGTTCCTAGTAATCCCGTGCTCAGCAAGATTGTTTGTTAGTATCTGTAAGATCAAATCTTTGTATACGCACATAATAAAAAGATAATCTTACGAAGTGACCTGGAATGTTGATAGTGGCGTTATTTGTGCTATTCAGCCGGCTGGCACGTCGCCAGATGTGGTCGCTCGACTTCTAACGCGTCGTGTCGTGTGAGCAAACCCCACTTACTCGTAGATACGTATACTTTTCTTGTAAAAGCACTTGTTTACTTGATCATAGCTACATATTTACAAGTACGCATTGATCAAGGTACCTACTTTCTTCTCTATAGAACATTCGCTCTATTTAACAATTCATTTAACTAATGAGAGTTATTTTTATTATAAAGAGCCCCGCGGCACGCCCGCGGGATTTACAGTTTATTGTAGCTTAAATTTTCTCGGAGAAACGCTACGGTATTGAAATACCTATCAACCACTTTTTTGTATGTTGTAGCAGGTAACTACTCCTAAAAATAGATAGACACCCATTATGTTCTGGTCATTGTTCATAGGAAGACACAGTGACGGCGTTGCATAGGGCGGTTTTCTGTTGAGCACCCCTCGAAATCAAACGAGAAATAGGTAGGTAGGTACCTAAACAAGTTTAAGCGATATTATCAGTCTACTTTTCTTTTCAATGGACGGAAGGATTACTAGTAGGTACCTACGTAGCTTAGCTCAGCTCGTTGTGAGAACTATTTTTGTTACTTTATCCTTAATAATAGGTATAAAAGTTAGGGTGCAAGAGCTAGCTTAGCGAGATCGAGTAGGTATTTCGAGTTATTTTGGTCTTTTATGTTTTTTTGCAAAAGTTTTTTTTGCTATGCTGAGCTGCGGTCAATTCCCTAATTTGTGTGTGTCAGCAGCTCCTCGCCGAATGTAACCCCTTGGAGTTCGGCACCGGCACCCGGGGGGACCGCCCCCACCACCCGTGCCCCCCGTACGCTGCCACTGTGAAGTCTGTAAAGACAACAGTAGATGCGCACGAGGAGGGCAACAAAACATGCGGCACAGATGCAACTTGTAGTCGACACGGCATGTTCTGTCGGCTCGGCTTCAAAGAAAGAAAGAAATAATAACATAAGATTACGTATCTCCTTTTATCCCCATAAACGGCGTGAACGCTTCTTTTTCTTTACCTCCGACAAAACCTGTTCTCTCGTATGTCGGACGCTTTAAGTGATCCCGAATTAATATCTACCAAGTGTTATTATTAGATAGTAAGTAAGTACTTACTATGTGTTATACTTATAATAGGCAGTTGACATTTGTTTACGGACTAGCTGTGCCCGCGGTTTCGCTCGTTAGGTTAAAAGTTAATGGGAACTTGAATATAACAAAACATAACGCCTGAAATCCCAGATAGAACAGCCAGAAGAAGGGGTTTCCGACCTGATTGACACGTTGTTGTTAGAAGGGGAAAGTACAAAAAAAACACACGGACGCAGTCGCGGGACAAGTGCTAATCGTTGATAAATATCTATCTATTGGCGCCAGTCAGTAAACGATAAGAAATCTACTTATCCTTTTAGCACCAGCCAGGTAGAATATTAAACGTTTATAGGTACCTACTATTGTAGTAGTAAATAACCCTGTACCCTGCGTGTAAAAGTACCACTTCGTCTTACGAAAAAAACCAGCGACAAATTGGCTATTTCGAGGCGTGGCCGGCGGAGGCGGCGCGGCGGCAGTCAAAGGCTCGTCGTGATCAAAGGCGCCGCCATCGAACGGCCTCGGCTTTGATCTCGCCGCACGAAGTGCAAATTATGTTATAAAGACAGTGAGTGGCTCGGCCGCCGAGCACTGCACTACTAATTAATTCAACCCGTTGCGTTACGATGGCCGTTCGACACGCCATGCCGCCATGCGCCGGCGAACGCACCGAACTGCTTTGATTAAATTATGAGTGCTCACGTTTTTTTTTTGTTTTTTTTTTTACTATTTAAGCTGCGTGAGGATTAGGAGGAATTACTGGCGTTTGAGTAAGGGGGAAGTTAACGGGGCTCACACATGAAAGTCGCGTGTGATGTTAAGAGTTGTGGCTTTTCATTATTTTAAAGTAATGCAGGGCCAGGCCAGGGGTAGCTATTTGAAATTGACTGCGCGCAGCGCTTTTTGTCGTAGGTAGTTGTAAAGGACGTTTTCGAAGTGCGTGTGTTACCCTTACCACAGTTCCCACTGATGTAGGTACCTGCTACAAAGATTGTGTGGTCTGCCCCACTCAGACTACCAATAAATCCAACCGAGGCCAGCTTCTGGTTCAATTATAGCTATACCTACCTATTGGAACCTTTAGTAGCACTAAGCAGTTCTCTACACTAGACTGCTATGCTAGCAAAGTTTAAATCGTTTAAATAAACCCTAAAATGTAAATGTGGTACCTACGTAGTCTAGGTACTACCCACTACAACTAAGTACTTACATTACAAGCCTGGCCTACAGCCCCGTTTTTTTTTGTGGTACTTATTGAAGAAACTCGCTCACAGAATTGGTAACAAGGCCCCAATATTTCCGATTTCGTAGCAACAAATTTATACCAACGACCATTGACCATTCGGAGAGAGAGAGCTGCGCAAGTAACACAGACGTGCTGAATAAAGATTGACTAAGAGCAACCAACAAGAACCTTAGCTGAATAACATATGAGTACCGTCTATTCAGCTGTTATACAAGCAAAAAAGGCCCCAATTTTGAATGCTTAACTCTGAAGATCAGAGCAACATCTGAGTAGCAGCTTAATAACGTTTATATTAGCTTAATAACTTATGAATAACAGTTCATATTGATTTTATTAATCTCTTACAACTGAGTTATTCAGCTTAGTAGAATTGGTTATGGTGTTCCGAATGTATTACGCATTTAAATTATTGTTCACATTTTTGCAAACAATATTCATACAAATTTTGAAAAGAATTGAATTGGAATAAATATATGAATGTCAATGTTGGATTTAAATGTTGATTTGACATGGTGAACTTGTCAAGTTAGAGGTTTGCTACATGTTGATTGTTAGTGAGCAAGTAATTTTATCGTGAATAGTATGTGTTTTTTTTTCATTACTTATGACGCGCCGCGTGAATAATCAAGATAAATGATAGTAAATAGTATTTTCATACGTAGGTCTGACAAAAGTACTTGTGACGAAATAGCTAATACTAGCAATTGAAATCCAACAAAATAAAATGAATCGAGTTGAAAATGTTGTATTTACGAGATCACCAAAATACTTGATCTTACGATCAAGTATTTTGGTGATCTCGTAAATTCCTTGTAAGTATAAATTACAAAGATTTTTAATGGCGATCGATTGTTTTGCTCTATAAAGCTGAATAAAAGTACACATGTCTTGTTACTAAGCTATAACTTGAAAAAAAGTAGTCTCATTGCACTAACTTCTAAATAACAATTATATAGTTGGCCACATTTCTACATTACTCAGATTTTAGGGTTCTCTAATAGTACGAACTAAAACCTTTTAAAATGTGGAACTTTCCCCTCCGGCTTTTACTAAATTTATATAAAATTTATTACATTTAAAATTTGCAGATTGGCTTCGATGTGTTGTTCCCTAAAACGAAAAATATTCAAACCTATGAAGAGGCTGAATAAGATTTGGCAAATATGCTAAACAAAACAGACACCGACCCAGATCTTGATCAGAACAACTGTGTTTAAATGTCAAATATAGGATTTACTTTCATTTTACATAAATAGGCTCTAGCTAGAGAGTTGCAAATAAAATGTCTTATCGCAACGTTAATATTATTTTCTAGTAGTGTACCTTCTGCTAACAAAATAATAATTTCAGAAATTAAATCTTCTAAATAGATTTTTAAATCTTTTGGTTTTCCAATCCCATAATGTATACCGATGACGATTTGTGGTTCATTTATTTCGTGTATGTTGCACAATATTGTCCAAGATTCTTTTTTCTCGAAATATAAAATTTTTCATGTGTTCGGTACCTAGGTTCGGTTCTTCTTCGATATCTGTATAATTCTGATGGCAGCTGTAGCCATCAGAATTCTTGAATCGCAATGCTGATTGATTTTCTTGGGGGACGGAACCCTCTTTATTGCACGGCAATCACGCATGATGCTGGCTGGGACCGGGTTCACTTTTGTTCAAACTATTTTCACAATTCCTTTTTATAATCAGAAACACTTGGACAGTTACTACTGATATTTAAATGTTCTTGAAACAATTTTCTTTTGATATAACCCGTTCTCTTACGTTTTTTCCACGACTTTCAATCCATAATGCAAACAACGCAAAAATTATATATGTACAATAATATTTTAATTAAGCTGGTATTAAGCTATGGGCGCTATAACAATACAAATATGGTCTTTAATTTGAATAAGTTAGTTTGAAACTCTGTATTGTACTGAAAAAGCTTAATAAAAACATAAATAATATATTTTATTCACCAGCTGAATAATTAGTAAAACATATAATCTTATCCAGTAAGATAAAATAAAAACAATTATTCAGTATCAAGCTGTATAATAGAATTGTGTAACAATATTATTCAGAATGTGATAATTTAGTCAGAAATGAGCTGTTTGAAACGCTACTAGCTTAGTACTGCTTTAATAATAGCAATACAGATTATAGACATTCAGATAAATGCTGCCGATGGGGCTGTTATTCAGCTTTAAGCCACCTTGCTGCGCAATGCTAAATAAAGTCTGTATAATGATCTTACGGTGATTGGTTATTAAGCGTAAAGAAGGGAAGGACAGAAATACAGAATGTATTAAGCGTTAGGAATTTTAAGGGTCCGAACTCAACCTAATTCAGTATTTGGCTATTCCCAAAGCTCTTATACAAACTATATTCATCTTTAAACTGTAAAATGTCCTAAAGGTGTACTGTTACCTTGCCTTTGTGTTACTTGGGTGTTCGGGTTTACTATCGTGCCGTATAGCAATAGGATTAGTCAGCTAGCTAGACTGCTTCACTGAGTGCTATACGATTAGATAATCGCTCGTGGAGGCTCCTTTCATGCACCCATACGTCCATTAAACGTTGGTCGTTTGTAAACAATAACCGGTTCATAAATGGTATTATTTTGCGTGCGGCGAGTGCCGATAGGACGCGGGACGGCCGGCATCTCCAAGTCGGCCAAACGGACAAACGAATTGATTTGAGGTTGTTGAAGACGCGGGCAGGCGAGCCGGGGAGCGCGCGGGACGTGACGGCGATCGAGAGCCGCGTGCGTCGACCCGCGCCGCGCTTTGATCTCGCCGCCGAGCCGCGCCGCCTGCGCCAGCCGCCCGGCCCGACCACTGCCGCTGACGACGCCGCGCCGCCAACCTCCGCCGATCCCGATCTGTTTCCACCTGCCTAACATAATGTAGTGTAGGTTGTTCCTCTCAACCTACACAAACACACCTACCTACATACTTTGCAAGTATGTACCTAAATTATTTACCTAATAGGAATGGTAAATATGTTATCATAATGCATGTAGGTAGTTGCGTGGGTGAACATCACAACATCAGTCAAAATCAAAAGGTTGGATGTGATTTATTTGTTCTTCTTTAGCCGAAAAACACGTTACATTAATTTTATTAGTGTCTGCGCTTATTGAACTTTTAGAACAGTTCTAAAAACGAGTAATTAACGATCTGCTGTTGATTATCGCGATAAATAATAAATAAGAAAGGAGACCGGCAATCTTGGGGCACAGTGTAAACTAGGTAGGTAGGTACTATCAGTATTATCGTTTCACAGTTTATATTCCGCTAGCTATTAACCTGGGGTTAAAATACCTGAGCTGAGGTGAGCCAGCTTAATATCTAGCGGTAAATAATCTGTACAAGGACTTGTAAAATAAGTGCCAAAAAATTCGTCATTATTATTTTTTGCTAGGAAATCACAAAATACAGTAGGAGTAACATTTTACTATTTACAAATTGAATAAAGTTTCCTCGCTAAGAGCATTTGCCTGTAACATTTAATTTTTTTACCTGGTGTGTTATAACGATAGAATTTGTAACAAAATCTAGTCTTAGATTGTGCCATTACAAGCAAATGCAACAGCGATAGATGAGCGACAGTTTGTTTGTAAACTGGAAACTTGATTTGTTACACTACATCCGATTCTTCAGTATAGTAATCGATAATAAATGAGTAAAATCCTTGAAAAGTAGTTATGATTTTGAACCTTAAACTATTGACGGTTAAGTTGAAAATCGAATGAGATTTAACAGTTAAGTTACTACAATCTGTGCTACAGTAAACTGTCAAATTTTAAGTTCCATCGTAAAATCTATATATGAAATAAGAATGTGTACAGAAATTAAGTTACAACATCACAAGAGCTTATCACTCGATTGAACCTTGCGAATCGAGTTTCTATCAATTATTATTTAGTAAGTAGTTCGCACAGGGGCGGACAGTGAGTTTGTTGGGCCCAGGGCTAATACTATCGTCTAGTCTACTAATCGTCAGCTTTTGGGCCAAGGGGGAGGGCAGAACCGTGCGAATAAAAACTTATTTGTATCGGTATGCATCTAAGAATCTAAAATGCAATAGCCACTTCAAAAATATGACACCCTACCTTGGACAGATTTGAATTGTTTCGCCATTTCATACAGGAGTTACTTAGTTGACTTACAAAGTTAAGATTGAAGAGGAACTTGACTGCATGAGCGAGCGTAGCGAGCTCGAAATTTTTTTGACACCTTGCTTTGGACAGGTTTGAATTGTTTCGATCCTTCATACAGGAATTACTTCGTCGACTTTTAGACAAAGTCTAAAGGAAGTGGTCTGAAAAGCGAGCGAAGCCATTTCGCAAATGTAACAGTCTACTTACCTTGGACAGGTTAGAATTGTTTCGAAGTACCGGAGATACTTGGGTGATTTATGGGACAAAGTTAAAATTCAAGAGAAACTAGGCTGCAAGAGCGAGCGAAGCGAGCTCGAAAATTTTACGTCTTTCCTCAGAAGAGAGAAATCTTGAGATCAAAATGTCCACATGCTCCATGTTTTGCAAAAGGTGACTGGGGGGCCTTTATATTCACAGGGCCCTGGGCTGCAGCCCAAAAAGCCCATATATTTCCGGTTCCGTATTCTAATGCACATATACATATATATATACCTTACAAGATTGCCCAAGCACTCTAACTTTGCCCAGCACGGTATTTTTCACAAATATTTAAAAAGCCGGCAACATTTTATAGAACGTTGTACTTATTATTTAATCTTAGGACGAATTTTGATTAAGTCCCTGGCAACATAACGTAACGGAATCTGCTTAATGTCACTTAAGTCGGCTGTAAAACCGTGTCGAAATTGTGTACGTTACCCCAGCAGGAAAGTGTCTCCTAGAGTTATATGAGTGGAACGTATAATTAGTGCCTTATTTTCTGTGAATGTGCTCCTACATAAAAAATGTGTGGCCCCTGTTGTTTTGGAAAAAAAACGGAAAAAACGATTCCTGCTGGGGGTTACGTTTTTCCAGCAGGAAAATTCTAAACGAACGATCGGAGAGAGAAACATTGTGCATGGCCTTGTAGCTTATGTTAGTGACACAATGTGCCCCCAAAAAAAAATGTGTGCCCCTTCAGGTTTTCGAGATATTGCGTTTCTTGCTGGAGTAACGTTTTGCAGAATCGTATATCTCTGAAACCATTGCATGTGCCCCTGTAGAATAAACATACATGAGTAGCTCTTATTGTGTGCCCCTTAGTGCCCCAATTAGATTTAAGAAAATATTTATAATTTCTAAGTTATCGCGAATGAAAACTCGAAAAAACATCGCAGCGCCTAAACGAGATAAGGTATAAGCTCGCTGAAAACTGTATTTGATCCGTCTAAACACTGTAACACTAATAACCATACAAAGTTTCAAAACTGTTCATGCATGCGTTTTTGAATTATCTTGTTATAAGTCAAAACGATGGTGACATAACTTTGACGGCAAAATACAAGGAACCAGCTCAATCCCAGATGTGTATTTCAAATTTCTAAATGATGTGCCCATTCTGCAGAAACTTCTGTAACTTCGGTATTTTCTACCTTAAGAACATATGGTTTAGGGATCATTATAGAAAAATAATCAATCTATCATAGGACCTTAATCATCCTCATCATCATTTCAGCCAAAAGACGTCCACTGCTGGACATAGGCCTCCCTCCCCCAAGTGTCGCCACATTGACCGGTCCCATGCGTCTCGCATCTTGCGGATCCCTGCAACCTTCACCAGGTCATCGCCATCGGTCCACCTAGTGGGAGGCCTTCCAGCGTAACATCTTCCTGTTCGCATTATTCGGGTTACGTCGGTAACCTTGCGCTTGGCTTTGCGTGCTTGACCTGCAAATTGCAAAATGTAAGAAAAGTAAAATGAGGGATTTTCTTTTAGCTCTTCCCTAGTCGCTAGATAGATTGCGCTGAACTTGGTACGTTACTGCAAGGAACGGAACGAAAAAAACTGATTTTAACAAAGCGCAAGAAAACTAGGTTATTTCGGAAGCATAAGCAAACGAAAGTGTCAGTCAACGAGCGTATGTGACGTGACGGGTTTTTTTTTCCCAAGCGTTTTGGCTTTGGCATCGACTAACGTAGTGCAACGCCATCTAGAGAGTTAATCCCTCAAAAAGAAAACCTCTCATTGGATATTCGCGGGCTATGTTGACATTTTTAAGCGGCCTACCCAAATGTCCTTTCTTTGGTATTGTTTGTCGTGTCGTTGAGCTCCTTGAGTTATGAGTTGAGCTACATAGGTAATCACTGACAAATGCTTGCAATGACTGGACAGGTCCACTAAAATCTGTGTGGTTCTTTCTTCAAAAGATCATCTCAGGCACTAATCTGCATAGTCCTCAACTCCGGATATGCCTTGACCAATATCTGGGCTTTAAAAGAGACTGTGGTGACCTCTGAGTTTGTGTCGGCTCTTTCTTCTCAGAGTAGTCAGGTACGAAACACCGGCCCTATCTAGTTTTAAATCAACATGATGTGACGTGTAAAAGTGTTTTTTTTTTAAAAACGGAAGTAAATATTATTCAACAATTTCACCATACATTTTTAATTTTGCACGCTTTTAATCCAATACCAAATCAACCAGACAGACACTTCTATCCTATCCAAATTATACACAATCGGCTTTTTATTGCCATCTGTTGTAAAACGGGGAACTACACGTCGTAGTCGCGGGTACACTGGTATAAAAGTTAAATAAATATCCGCAAGATGGCAGTCGTCCACTTCGTCACAAATATTTCTCTCCTCAGCGTCTGTGCCTCAGAGTCACTGTGTACGTTACCCCAGCAGGAAAGTGTCTCCTAGAGTTATATGAGTGGAACGTTTAATTAATGCCTTATCTGCTGTAAATGTGCCCCCACATAAAAATGTGTAAATAATGCCCCCTGTCGTTTTGGAAAAAACGGAAAAAAACGATTCCTGCTGGGGTAACGTTTTTCTAGCAGGAAAATTCTAAACGAATGATCGCAGAGAGGAAACATTGTGCATGGCCTTGTAGCTTATATTAGTGCCAAAATGTGCCCCCAAAAATAAAACGTGTGCCCCTTCAGGTTTTCGAGATATTGGTGCCGATTCCCTTGTTTACAAACTAAACCAAATTTAAGTTCAGTGCATCTTTTTCTTTCTATTTCATTAAGAAAAGGACAGAAGATAAATTTTAGTTACGTTCTGTCAAATTAATCAGCGCCATTCAACTTTTAGACGCGATTAAAAAGTTGACTACTAAAATTACATCAAATTACGTCAGGTGCTGACTAATTTGACAGGATTAAACTAATTTTATCTTCTGTCCTTTTCATAATGAAATAGAAAGAAAAAGATGCATTCAACTTAAATTTAGTTTAGTTTGTGAACAAGGGAATCGGCACCATTGCATTTCCTGCTGGAGTAACGTTTTGCAGAATCGTATATCTCTAAAACCATTGCATGTGCCCCTGTAGAATAAACATACACGAGTAACTCTTAATATGTGCCCCTTAGTGCCCCAACTAGATTTAAGAAAATATTTATAATTTCCAAGTTATCGTGGTTTTATGAAAACTCGAAAAAACATCGCAGCGCCTAAATGAGACAAGGTATAAGCTCGCTGTATTTGGTCCGCCTTGACGCTAATAATAACCATACAAAGTTTCAAAACTGTTCATGCATGCGTTTTTGAATTGTCTTGTTAAAGTCAAAACGATGGTGACATAACTTTGACGGCAAAATACAAGGAACCAGCTCAATCCCAGATGTGTAGGTGTAAACCAATAAGTGTGCCTTTAGTCAAAAATATATCGCTTGTTCGCTTTTTGTGGCATAGAATGTCACTTTTTTGTCAGAAAAAATTTTTCGTACCACTTGCTCAAAAAAGTGACATTCTATGCCACAAAAAGCGAACATAACAATAGTCATATTTAATCTGGTAAAAACAGGGAAAGAAAATTGTACTGAATTTCATTCATCCTCTAGGGGGAGAATGTGATTTAAATTTGGAATACTTACCGAAATTTATACTGATCTACATCTATGTTTACACCATTGAGTTTGTATATATAGCATTATACATCTTTTTGAAAAAGGAATACGCATTTATTATGCAGATAAGATTATTAAATAAAATTACGAAAACCGACGAGGCCGTATGAGCTTGATGCCTTTGCTTTTCCGACAAAAAAATATTAGTCTAGGAATTTGCCGCGTTTTTGTTTTCTTCAAATACAACGTTACTTACAAAAATATAAAACTTAATCCATCAGAGCCACAATCATCAACTTCCGGCATCTTATCTTCGTCCGTAACTCACGATGCACCACCACCACTATCTCCGACGTATACTATCTACAAGGAAACGCAAGTTCCTCAGACGCAAGAACAGAGAAATACTCAAAGCAACTCATCAACAATAAATGTACCAAACAAAAATGTAACTCTCTCAATCAATAATTGGACCAATGTTTCGAATGTTAACTTTTACTTTTAATTGTCATTATTTTTAATAAATGCTTATCTCATATTATTATTGTGTTAATTTTTTCGCAAATGGTACGAAAAGTAGAGTATAAGGTGATAAAGCTGTCTTGGGTGAACTTAAATCCCTCGCTACACTCAGGACTCGTCTTAAAGCCCTTCGCTCGTGATTTAAGTTTTTAACACCCTCGCTACGCTCGGGAGTAAACCTCGAGTCCTTCGTTACGCTCGCGATTTAAATCGTCACCTGCGACAGAAGACACTGCTTTATCCCTTTGGTTAATAATCTACAATTTTTTTGTTAATGACCACCAGAAATTGAACTGTTATGCTCTTGCATCAGAGTCGAGGGCATCGAGCATCTCCTACATGTCAAACTCAAAAACTCAAACTCAAAGCATTTATTTCAATTAGACCATTACGGCACTTTTGAATGTCAAAAATACAAAAAAGAAAATCAAAGCTACAGTCACAAGGCATAATAACTTGAGAAAGTACTGTAGTTGCCCATTCCCTAGCGTAGATCTCTATGGAGAAGAACGGGCAAGAAACTCCATGGACACTCTTTTAAAATCAAAATATTGTTACAAAATCTTAGTTACATCATTAATTTTGAGATTATACATATATGTGAGAACGATGTAGAAAGACGTGCACACTAAGAGCGCCCAGAGTAAAAGATTAGATCAACAATTTACGAGTAAAGTAATTAAAATGAACCTTGGCAGCTAAGAGATGACCAGTCCCAACTGACAGCGCCCGTTCACAAACATGACGTATGTACCGGCGCCATTCAACTCAACCATATTGAAGGGAACTAAATGACCCGACACACCCGCCACCATCAGCGAGACATTTAAGTGAGCATGACATTCTCTCCGCCACCAAGGCATATTCAAGTCAATGAGAGATAAATAAATGTAAATGGTGGCTGAATAGTACAAAGTACTACTACTATTCTCTCTATACTACTACTCACACATGTGCTATGAATTATATAATACTAAGAACTGGAATCTATATAATGCAAGTATATTTTTACAATCTTCTGCAGCTTACACAATACATGAATATGGGAATCAATTCTTCATCTTCTTCTTTACGTGTCGATGGACTCAAATAATGCCCGACCCGAACAATCAATAAATTTGCCCCCCCCCCTATGGTTGTGGAGCAGGACCAGCATTTAGCCAAGCATTTTTATCATCAATGTAATCCCCCAACTTATAATATGCTTGCCAACATAGTGTGCGTTTTATACAAGATTTAAATTTCGTCTCGTTCAGTTGAAGAATGTGGGGAGGTATTTTATTGTAACATTTCAAACAGTACCCCATGAAAGATGAATCTACTTTAGCAAGCCTGAAACCTGGCTGAACTAGTTGGTCCCTATTTCTAGTGTTATAGTGGTGTCTGTCACCTCTTCTACTGAAAAAATGCCGATTTTTCCTAACGTAGGTACATGATGTTTTCATAGATGTATTGACAAGGTACTGTCATGATATTAATTTCCTTAAACAGTTCTCTTAGAGAATCGCGTCTACGTAATTCATAAATGGCTCTGATGGCTCTTTTCTGCAGAATAAATATACTCGATGTCTGCAGCCCGTCCCCATAGTAAAAGTATAAGTATCCCCATATGTAAAGTGGGTATACATTTTTATTTCGTCGTCTATCCACCGTGTGGGGTACCGCTGTATAGGTTTTTTAAAATGACTTAGGGGTTGCCGTTACTATTTTTCGATTAAATGCTTTATGGAGCATACGAAATATTAAACTTTAACAGGGGGAACAAAAAATGCAAATTTTTGTTCCCCCTGGGGCGACTGGGACTGGTACTGAAAAAAAATCTAAAATAAAAAACTTTGTTATTAAAACCACTACCTCCTATTATACAACAGAATCGTTCTATATGTATTGTGATAACGCTATTACGGAACCTAACACTGCGCGTGGCCCGACGCGCACTTGGCCGATTTTGTTAATCACGATGCTAATAAGATTAGAAAATATATTTTTCAACACACTTGCTCGTAAAGTGAGCCTTATTACATCGGGCCATAACGGCTTATAATTCTTAGAGCCTTATACCAAACTATAACTCACACGTGCATAATAATATTACACACTAGTGCATAATAGAATGATCCCTACAAAAATAAGTTAGTACCTAACTGCAAATTATATGCGACTAAACAGAGCATTTTCAATTTATCCGGGTAATACTTCCATTTTTTTTTTGTAACAACAAAGAGGTTCTATGCCGCTGAAAATCTATTTACATTTTTGGTATAAATAAATGTGTCCCTAATTAAGACGAAAAAACATTTATTATTATCAAATTATTTATAATTCACAATAATTTGTTATAAAGTATTTGCATTTTATCACTAAAATTATAATTTTGAAGTACGCTGTATGCAATCTGTAGGACTTTGTCTAAATCCTTAATGGGGTTTCAATTGTACACACATCAACACGGTCTAGGGATATTTCATACTCAATTAAATAACTCGAAAAGTACTGGCCGCATTGGAATCTTTTATACACCGATTTGTTTGTAATTTATCTCAGACTAATTCCAAATTCAAATTTTTGAAAATTCTTTTGATTCGGTGGCATAAAAATGTCTTGATGTATAGGAGAGGGAATTTTCATTTGTGCGAAATTTAGAAAACAATACGAATTACGTTTAGTTACAGTTTTTTTTTCATTTTTAAACGAAAGATAAAGTTAAAATTGAGGTATTGTAGCCATGCAACGCCGACATTTGACGAGGGCGGAGATGTTACGAGCTGTGGGAATGCTGGAAGCTGGATCTGTTCAGCGTAATGTTGCTGAGGCCATAGGGACCCATCAAAATGTAATTTCAATATTGTGGACACGCTATCGTGCCACAGGTGAAGTAGCGGAGAGGCACCGGGGGCCAAGTCGCATCACTACCCCCAGACAAGACCGATTTTTGCAAATTACTGCGCGAGCACAACCAAATGCAACGGCGACTCAATTGGTCCAAAGGCTGCGAGTGGAACACCAAGTGCTTGTGAGTGACCAAACTGTAAGAAGGCGACTGCATGAAAGCAATCTACGCTCTCGTAGACCACTCCGGGTCCCACCTTTACGGAGAGGCAATCGTGGACGACGATTAGAATGGGTTCGGAACCACGTGGACTGGGGCCGTGACCAATGGTCCAATGTGCTGTTCACGGATGAATCCAGGTTCGGCTTCCATCCAGATTCACGAAGGACGCGTGTTTGGCGAGTTCCTGGACGATGGAGCCGTCTCCAGAACCCTCAGGAAGTTCACCCATACCAAGGAGGAACAATTATGGTTTGGGCAGGAATTCGTCTTGGAGGACGGACGGATCTCGTTTGGGTGCGGGGCAATATGACGGCAGAACGATACGTCCAACAGGTGCTGGGGCCCGTAATCTTGCCCCACAGAACACAAATGGGGCAAGATTTCCTGCTCATGCACGACAATGCCCGGGCACACACGGCGAGAACGGTAGCAGCTTGGTTACATACACATAATGTTAGGGCCGTAGACTGGCCTGCTCAATCGCCAGATCTAAATACCATTGAGCATGCGTGGGATATGCTGCAAAGAAGAGCTCTGAAGGAAGTTCCTGAAAATCTGGCTACAGAAGATCAACTTTTTGCGCACCTCAGAAGGACATGGGACAATATTCCGCAGCAAGACATTGACAACCTTGTTCTGAGCATGCCGAATCGTTGCCGATGTGTTATGAACATCATGGGCGCTTTCTCAGACTACAAAACGACTGCAACGTTATTTAAATTCCTGGGGATAACGTAAAAAAATATGCAAATCGTAATTTTAAACGAGACGGCCCGGAACACGGTACAAATTACGTGACTAACTTCAAGTTTATAAACACAAATTAAATGATTTTTCTATTGTTTTCAGTTTTTACTCACAAATTAAAAGTTCATTCATATACGGTTTCCGTCTATGCTTCATTTTTTTCCATAAAATCCTGAAATTTTAATCTATACCTTAACCATTATTAAAAAATGGTAGAATATTAAATAACGTATCTTTTAAATATATACATGTCATATAAATAATTAACACATTGATAGTAATTCGCTTTTTTAAAAATATCCCTAGACCGTGTTGATGTGTGTAGTTTTGCTACATATTTGAAACTCGAATCGTCATCTATTTGCGAGTTTATATAAACGCGAGTGTCGCAACAAGGTAATTACGGATTTCTTAAAGTCTACGTGTCCAAGGAGTTTGTGGAAATAAATACCTACCTACCTGTTGCGGTAGTCCCGAACTCCCGACTCCCGACATTGATAACGATAAAAATCGGTCGCTAAGTAATGAATTTCATTAATCAAGTTTCTAGTCATATGTTGACAATGTATACACAAAAACCTTCCACTTGAATCAATCTATCTATTAACAAAACTGCTTCAGAATCCGTTGCGTAGTTTTAAAGATCTAAGCAAACAGGGACAGACAAACGGGAAGCCACTTTGTTTTATAGGTACTATATGTAGCGAAGGATAAATATGTCGTTATCATTGTTGAGAATTCCAGTCCAGGTAATAACTAAATAATATTAGGTAATAACTAATCTAAATGTATAAAAGAAGAAACCGACTGACTGACTGACTGACTCATCTATCAACGCACAGCCCAAACCGCTGGGTCTATGGATTCCAAATTTGGCAAGTAGGTTCCTTACGTGGTCTAGCGGTGCACTAAGAAAGGATTTTTCAGTATTCACCCCCTAAGGGGGTTAAACGGGGCCAAAGTTTGTATGGGGAAACAAGATTAGTTAGACTATTTTATTCGAAACTTCACAGTAGTGCTCCTTTTGATAAATGAGTAGAAATGGGTTTCAGGGTTTTTCAGAATTTAACCCCTAAGAGGGGAAAATAGGGTGACAAAGTCTAAAAAACAATGCACAGCCTATACCGCTGAGTCTAGAGATCCCAAATTTGGCACATATGTTGCTGAAGTGGTCTAGGGGTACACTAAGAAAGGGTTTTTCAAAAGTCACCCCCTCGGGGGGTGAAACGGGGCTCTAAAGTTTGTATGGGGAAACAAGATTAACTAGACTATTTTATTAAAAACTTCACAGGAGTACTCCTATTGATAAATGGGTAGACATGAGTTTCAGGTTTTTTCAGAATGCAACCCCTAAGAGGGGGAAATGGGGTGACAAAGTCTAAAAATCAATGCACAGCCCAAACCGCTGAGTCTAGAGATTCCAAATTTGGTACAAACGTTCCTTATGAGGTTAAGGGGTGCATTAAGAAAGGATTTTTCAAAATTTACCCCCTAAGGGGATGAAACGGGAGTCAAAAGTTTGTATTAAGACAGTTTTATTCGAAACTTCACAGGAGTACTTCTAGCGATAAATGAGTAGACATGAGTTTCAGGTTTTTTCAGAATTCAACCCCTAAGAGGGGGAAATGAGGTGACAAAGTCTAAAAATCAATGCACAGCCCAAACCGCTGAGTCTAGATATTCCAAATTTGGCACAAACGTTCCTTATGAGGTTAGGGGATGCATTAAGAAACGATTTTTCAAAATTTACCCCCTAAGGGGATGAAACGGGAGTCAAAAGTTTTTATGGGGAAACAAGATTAGGTAAGACTGTTTTATTCGAAACTTCACAGGAGTACTCCTATCGATAAATGAGTTAACATTTGTGTTTTAGGTTTTTTCAGAATTCAAACCCTAAAGGGGGAAATGGGGTAACAAAGTCTGAAAATCAACATCGTTGTACATATTGTTTGTATGGTGTATCGGGTCGGGTGTATCACAAAAACAACGATTTTAAGATTTAATGTGTCGGACCTGAAATGCCTTCATTCCCTGTTGGGGTGCGATGGGGTTGAAATGTCTAAAAATCAATATGGGTGTCGATACCGAGATTATCAGAGGTGCAGATTACGAAAATGGCATTTATTTTGAGATCCAGAAGATTGCGGATTCGACTTCTATACAGTTACGGTTATTGTTGATTTATTGAGATGATTGTGATAACGATGATGGTGATTGTGACAATGATGATGAAGGTGATGATTGTGATTACGATGATAATGATTGTGATGACGATGATGGTGATTGTGATTACGATGAAAATGATTGTGATTACGATGATGATGATTGTGATAACGATGAAAATGATTGTGATTACGATGATGATGATTGTGATAATTATGATAATTATTGTGATAACGATGATGATGATTGTGATAATGATGATGATGATTGTGACAACGATGATGATGATTGTGATGACGATTGTGATAACGATGATGATGATTGTGATGACGATTGTGATAACGATGATGATGATTGTGATGACGATTGTGATAACGATGATGATGATTGTGATACTAATGATAATGATTGTGATAACAGTGATGGTGATTGTGATGGTAATAGTGGTTGTGATAGTAATGGTGATGGTGATAATGACGGTGATGGTGATAGTGATGGTGATTGTGATAATGATTGTGATAATATGGTGATCGCGATAGTGATTGTGATAGTGATGGTGATGGTGATGGTGATAGTGATTGTAATGGTGATGGTGATGGTAATGGTGATGGTGATTGTGATAGTGATAGTGACGGTGATTGTGATGGTGATAGCGATGGTGATGGTTATTGTAATGGTGATAGTGATTGTGATAGTGACGGTGATTGTGATGGTTATAGGCATAGCGATGGTGATGGTTATTGTGATGGTGATAGTGTTTGTGACTGTGCTATTGATGGTGATTGTGATAGTGATTGTGATTGTGATGGTGATTGTGACAGTGATGGTGTTTGTGGAAATGATGATGATGCGTGTGACAACGATAATGATGATTTTGATAACGAGGATGGATATTGTGATGATGATAATTGTGATTACGATGATAATGGTTCTGATTACGATGATAATGATTGTGATAATGATGAGCAAAGTTGCTCACTATACAGTGAGCAACTTTGCTCACTTGTAGCATAATATACTATAGTCAATGATATTCTAACAAACAGATATGTTATCCACCTACAAAACCAAAAAAAGGTGTGCCTCGGGGCAGCGCCAGCTCACGCAGAATAAAGGCGAAACAAGCCAATTGGCCCGTTTTCGAGTCTTCACGATTGCGCGCTCACAACATATCTGTTTAGTAGAATATCATTGACTATAGTGAAATAGTTGTTTTTTTTTTTTCGACGTAAGTACCTATACGTACCAAACTCGAAAACTATTAAGACCGCGGAACATACATGGGGTATTATCGGATACCCCTGGGCATGAGGAATACTTTTTTTATGACGTCTCTATTTGATTTTTATGTCCAAATATTTATGTTTTGATAACACTCTCCTTTAAATTATACTACTCAATGAAACTACACAATATCAATAGAATAATATTTTATTAAACAACAATGACTGAACTAACAAATAAATAATCCCAATGTGAACATTTGTATAAGTAAGTAAATAGGAATCTTGCACACAAAAACATAGAGCACTTTGTCACCAACAACTATATTTATGTCAATAGTTAGGTATCTATAAAGGTACCTACACCTTATTGTTTTTTATATAATCGCAGGTAGTGACATAAAACTCGCCCGGTGATGTTTATGTGATACTACCAAAGCACACATTAAATTTGATTAAATATTTATCACAAATATACTACGCCGCTAAATAAATATTTTTTTATGGCAAAACGATGTTCTTGTTTACGCTATTATGTATTTACTTGAAGAACTATATCCTAGGTATCGTCGTAGGCACTAGTATTTTAGATATAAGCATGTTTTATTTATATTCATATAACTCGATACTTTATAATCACATATTGCATGAATGTTTGAGATCCAATTACATCTAAGACACGATCGCTATTATCTAGAAATCACATAAATATTTTCTTATTACTAGCTGGTTTGTTTTTGCTTTAGTCACAGCTTAAAAATAATAATTAGTACGATTTCCATTATCATGTCGATTTGTTTTACTTACGTACGCTTCTTAGGAATTACAGCCACTACTAGTTGTTCGTTCATTTACATAATGTGATATACATAATTATTAAAGTATTTGATATGTTAATTATGTATAAATTTTTCCTATTCCGAACCGAAACATGTGAGAATGCAAAATTAATACCTAATTTATTTTTTGTGAAACTGCGAGGTTCACACTAAACAGCCATAAATAGGTTAAAAAGGTTAACATTTAAGGAGTGCTTGAGCCTCCACCATAGTGACTTCTTCTAGGCTTTGGTATTGGATTTGGTGACGATGGTTCTTTCTTATCAAACCTTCTCTTGATCTCAGACACTGACAGTCTTGCCTCTACGCATGGAATATCGTCCTCATTCAAGGCGGAATTAAGCTTATTTATTTCTCTTTCGAGCTCTCTAGTAGCTCTGTCTATTTCTAGAAATTCCTTTTCAGTACTTGAAATCGTTTCAACACTCTTTTTTGTCTGCGGTTCGTCGTAAAGCTTACATACTACTTTCTTGGGCCCATCATTTCCGTTAGTGTCCATGTGCATTGTGTGCTCATTTAAGTTTATATCGTATGTTGTGTACGTCGTGTCCAAGGCATTAGTGAGGCTCTTGCTTCTTTTATTCGTTGATAGATGGAAATCTTCTAAATTACCTCGTCGTAATCGTATGTCATCTTCATTAACGCTGGAATTGCGTCTGTAGGTTACAATGTCTACTTTAGGGAATGCGGCTGGATTCAAGATATCTTCTTCTGAAGAACTGTTTCTTAACGTAACTTCTTCGTCTTTAGATTCTGGAATGTTGGTGTGACTTTCTGTAACTGTTTGTTCGTTGTTCGGTTTTTCTTCTCTGATAACTGAGATATCAACTACTTCAATATTATTATTATCGGTATCAGCAGTCGTTGGTTTATCTTCTACGGCTTCCGTACTCTTTCCCGTAACATCTTCATCTTCAACTATTTTTAGCTCAATATTCAAGTTCATATCTTCTAATTCTAAATCGCCTTCAGTTTTGTTCAATGATTTTTCATCGACTTCACTATGTATTTCTGAAGTGACACTGGAAATCTGGAAACATAATGTAAACGTCAATTATTAATAGGTTGACAAAACTTCACTGGTTCGTTATCTTTTAGTTAAATCAATGACATGTTTTACTTAATCAACATTTAATGTTGCAGGGCTGGCAGTCTCGACAGAGATAACGACAAAATCGCTAACTTCTGATTGCTAAATACTAACGAATAAATTCTGTTGCAATGATGATGCTTGCGAGAAACGCATCTTGAATGTAGAGACTTGCTTTACTCGCAAGCATTATTATTGCAACCGAATTTATTCGTTAATAATAAGCAATCGCAAGTAAGCGATTTTGTCGTTAACTCAGTCGAGGTAATTTCGTCGAGGTACCCGTAAGGTACCCAAAAATGTTAGAAGCGTGTAAATAGAGTACATAGGTATACATTATAAAAGACAGCAGTGGTAGGTAGATGATATTAATATTGATTGGCCACTGGCTGCCCATGTTAGTTTCCGTAAACCTGTTACTGTTCTGTGACACGAGTACATTCGTGATGCCGATAGCTTTCAGTGCAAGTAGTCTGTTTGAGATTAGTTTATAAAATGAGTAAGAAGGACGTGACACCTTTGAAGTATTCGCCAATTAGCTGTTTGTAGGTCTATTGCTCAAATGGTTGCTCGCAGGTCGTCTCCTAATTTTGACAAAACCAAAATATTACTTGACATATCGTTAAAATTAAAGGATTTGTACCTACTAGTCATGTATTGCGAATAAATGCTTGGTTTGATTATCTCTTCTGTAAAGTGTTTCAAGCTGGGAAGAGAACCCGTTATTTGCTTGCATGTGTATCTTTGGTTTTAGCCCTTTAGTCGTCAGACACAAGCAAATGTCGAACAGCACAGCACAGTATTACAATCCATACAGTAGTGATACTTGTAGTGCGCCTTCCGTTGCTCTACGTCAGAACGTTTTTTTGTGTTATTTCGTTGTATTGTAATACCGTGGTTTCAACTTTATAGTATTTTATTGAGGTCTTACCGTCGTATCGGCGGATTCGACGGTGGTGTACACTGGACCCGGCGGAAGAGGCGCCCGCTTTTTCTTACGTCTGGAGGCACGGACGGGGGGCACAGGGCCGTCCTCTTCGAAGGGGTTCGTGCTCTCCACACTGAGCCGAGATCCCGACACTTCGCTGCGGGCCAGGCGAGGGGTTGCACTGGAAACATGGAACGTTTTCTCTTAATACACTTAACATACTACTCTGTCAAGAAAGTACCGGGAAAAGATCAATAATACACAAAATGTCTGTTATTCACCCAAATTTATTTTATCACCTTCAAAGTATGCTCCTTTAGAAACGATACACTTGCGCTAACGAATAATCTATTCATCAAAACATTTTTTAAACGCTGCTTCCGGAATTGAGTTCAGTTCTCGCCGCGAATTCTCCTTTATGTTTTCTATCGATTGAAAACGGGTGCCACGAAGTGGTAATTTGAGTTTAGGAAAAAGAAAAAAGTCAGCAGGAGCCATATCTGGTGAATATGGTGGTTGCTGGATGGTATTTGTTGAGTGTTTGGTCAGAAATTCGTTCACAATGATAGCCTTGTGCGAAGGCGCATTGTCGTGGTGCAAAATCCAAGAATTTTCTTTCCACAAATCTGGCCTTTTTCGTCGAATTTGCTCTCTTAAACGCCGCATAACGCTCAAATAATATTCTTTATTTACCGTTAGACCTTTCGGTAAGAATTCAGAGTGCACAACACCGCGATAGTCAAAGAAAACAGTCAACATGACTTTGACTTTTGATCGACTTTGGCGTGGTTTTTTCGGTTTCGGTTCAGTTGGAAGGCGCCACTCCGAAGCTTGTTGACTAGTTTGCATGTCAAACTCGTAAACCCAAGTCTCGTCACCAGTAACAATGCGTTTCATGAATGTTGGGTCCGAACTGACTCGTTCTAGCATGTCCTCAGCGACTTTCATGCGATTGAGTTTTTGGAGAAAATTCAGATCTTTTGGGACTAGCCGAGCAGCAACATGTTTCATACCCAAATGATTAGTTAAAATGGTACGGATCGACTCGTGAGATACAGAAAGTTCGGCGGCTATCTCTCTCAGAGTTGAATGGGGATTTTCAGTCACTATTTTCTTCACTTTTGCGATGTTAACTTCAGTTGCAGACGCTGACGGCCTACCAGAGCGAGGCAAATCTTCCATCACATCTCGACCGCTTTTGAACGCTCAAAACCACTCTTAAGCACGAGTTTTTGATAAAGTCGATTCACCGTAAGCCTTCTGTAACATTTTCAGTGACTCCGAACACGAAATTCCATTGGCGATGCAAAATTTAAGACAAACTCTTTGTTCGATATTTTTGTCCATTATGAAATTCGCAATACACACTATATATGATATTACTAAAACCAGCACTGTATTTAATATAAATAACAGATGCAACTCAAACTCCGCGCCAAAATGGAAAACAGTTGTGCCAATCTAACAACTACAAAAAAACAAAAATTTGAATTTGGAACCATAAACAAATCATCCATTCCCGATACTTTTTTGACTGAATGTATGCCTGTAAACATCGTAGGGTTAGGCAGATACCTACAACCACATTTTGCCAGATATGTTTGACCATGTAATAGAGGGCGATTCTATTGCCATCAACCGTGTACAAATTCGGACTCTGCTACTGAGAAATTTCTAATGAAAAACATTTGCATTTGCCCGACCTGAGAATCGAACCCAGGAGGATCTCGGGCGGGAGGAAACGCCCGGGTGTTTCCATTGCGAGGATCGACCGGAGGACACGGTGGAGGTGTGCCCCGCGTGGGCGGAGCACCGCCGTGTCCTCGAAGCGGCGATTGGCGGCGGCGACCTCTCGCGTCCGGCCCTGGTGCAAGCCATGGTCCGGAGCGAGACGGAATGGGACGCCGTCACCTCCTTCTGCGAAGCAGTAATGCTAGAGAAGGAGGTGGCGGAACGTGAGAGGGAGAGAACCTCACAGCGTCCCGGCCGCCGCGGGAGACGCCCCGGCCACCGTAGGCGCAGGCCTGTGGACGGTGGGCTATGGGCTAGCTCGCCGTCCATCCGTCTCATGACGACAGGCCGTGTCGACGGCGAGTTCGTGTTCCACGCGCGCCTCAAAGAGAGTCAGCAATAGGAAGGGGTCCGTAAGGACCGAAGCCTGCCGGGGTAAAAGTCTGACACTCCCTCCTGCTCCGCCCAGAGCGGGAGAAGTCATTTGATGATTTCCCATCCGAAAAAAAAAAAAAAAAAAAAAAAAAAAAGAGGTTCATGATCAACAGTCGCGCTTGTTGATGTAAATTGGTTTTATATTATATTCCCTGACCCGAGTTTGAACTTATGTACAATGTACAACGTAAAATGAATTATTCATAAGTGAAAGGTGTTTTAATTTTTTCATGAGATTTTTATACTTTTGTATTTTAAGGTTGTAAAAAATCTCATGAATTGAACAACAGACGACTTCATTGGTTTTTGTCAGCCGGTATAGCCGGAGCTGACTATGACATAATTATAAACACACACAGCGAGAACATTATTTGTCGTAGATCGTTAAGTGTAAGAAAAACAAGATAAGATTTTCCTTGACCAACCTTGTAATTTTTTTAAGCATCTGTAAGATACGGTTATAGCCACATACGGAATTTGTTCAGTTAACTCATATTAACCGCTAACCATTGTGGTCTCATGAGCTGTACGATCACCTTTTATTAAGATGGATGCTCCAGGGTAGCCCGCGAAATTCAAATTTTCTTACGGTTTTTGCAATTTGCATTCGCGACTTTAAGACGTATGTAGTTACAGAATTATAGTCATCAATACAACCCTTTAAGTTCATAAAGGTCTAGGAATGACTTTGGCCTTGAAAAAGCAGTTCCTGCAAATTGCAAAAAACGTAAGAAAATTTGAATTTCAAATTTGAATTTCGCGGGCTACTACTTAGTAGTAATAGTATTACTTTTTAGCTATAATAAGTGTAAAAAGACTCTTAACGAAGCCGAGAAGCACTATGTTTTCCCGTCATTGTGACAATTTTTTAACAGTATCTGGCCACCTTCTATTACGGAGGGAGATATTAGTTTTTTTTTTTTAACTTTCGTTTTTAAGTGTTTTTTGCTTTACTTTAACATAAAACCACAAATTAGGTAGAGGTGTACCTATAATAGGTATAGTACACCCACATTTCGCCAGTGATGTTTACGCCTCATGTAATATGGGGCAAGCCTGTTGGTAACAACCGGGCACAAATCAAAGCTCTGTGGCTGCTACTGAGAAATCCTTGACGGAAAAACTCAATAAGACTGCCCGACGTGGAAATCGAACCCGGAACTTCATCATTAGCAGTCGCGCTTGCCACCACTAGACCAACGAGGCAATATTATGGCCCCATACGAGGGCGGCACTGAAAATTTCGGGAATCAAGGAAATGACACAACATTACTATTTAAAAATGTATTTATTGCTTTTCGAAGTATTCTCCGCGAAATTTGACACATTTTTCCATACGATGGAACCAATCATTGAAGCAACCATTCCATTCGGAAGTTGGGGTCTCCAAAATGGCCGTTTTGTAGGCGTCCACAGCTTCTTCAGGTGATGAAAATCTCTGTCCACGCAATTTATTCTTTATTTTAGGGAAAGTATAGAAATTTTAAAATTCGTCACCATGATACGATGTATACAGCATTTGAGGTACCTGCGTGGAATCTTTCGAGAGTTCTGACGCACCAAGTAACGCGAGCCGCTTTTTGCTCTTCACAGAGCGAATGCGGTATTCATCGGGAAAACAACTTTTTTACACCTAATTGTTCATGCAAGATTATTTGTATTTGACTCATGTCCAATGTCTAAAGTTGCCTGAATCTCGCGGTATGTCACATGTCGATCTTCCTCAATCAGCTTACGCACAGCATCAACGTTTTCTTGGGTGACTGCAGTTTTAGGACGACCTTGGCTGGGATCATCACTGAGCTTGACACGTCCACGTTGAAATTCAGCAAACCAGCGATAAATTGTGGTTTTGGATGGGGCTTCATCACCAAATGCAGAAATCATCCGGTCAACACACTGTTTTTGTGTTAAACCACTTCGAAAGTCATAATAAATCATCGCTCTTGAATTTTCTCGAGTCAATTCCATTTTCTCAACGACTAAACAAGTTTGACAAAACCTTGTGACAAGACCGAGAATCTTTTTTTTAAATAAATAAATGGTATTCGATTTTTAAAACCAAGGAGTTTTCAATTAAAAAGATTTTAATATGACAGGAACAGTGGAAATATTCCATTCCCGATACTTTTAGTGCAGCCCTCGTATATGCTAGATTTATGTGGGCATGGCTAACAATAACTCAACAACATAAATGACAAAAGAAGCTCACTTAAATGCTTTACCTCAGTGATTGGACCTCATGGTGGCTGGTGCTCCGTAGTCGCTCTTGAAACCGGGAGCGAGGCAGAGGGGTGATGGAGCCTCCATACACGTAGCGGTCGCCCCTCTCGGGACTTGCCACAGTGCTCCGCGCGCCTGCCGTTGTCGAATCTGAAAAGAATTTCGACTTTCATTAGGTTGACTTTTTCTTTTTTAAGGTACCTAGTAGCTGACCCGACAGACTTAGTGCTGTCCTTCTCTGGATGTCGACAACAGCGCCACCTATCGGGCCCAACTATAGCTTAGGACCATGCAGGTGGCCCTATAAACATACTCAACATCATGCATGTAAGCCCCGAATGGTTAGGCCGAGGTGTATCTACCTAATAGTATATTATATAGCTAGTTATTACCCATATTTAGCTAGTTAGGTATAAGATCCATGTATTCATCAACCGGGCACAAGCCTCTCTTGCTGCTACGGGGAAATTCCTGATGTAAAAATCCATTAACACTGCTCGACCTGAGAATCGAACACAGGACCTTATGCTCAGCAATCGTACTTGCGATCACTAGGCAAACGAGGCAGTCAAAATCGGTCAAGCCGTTTAGGAGGAGAAAAATTACAAACTCACACACCGGAAATTATAAAGATATAAATAGGAAACATTAAGGTGGATGCTCCAGAGTAGCCCGCGAAATTCAAATTTTCTTACGTTTTTTGCAATTTGCAGGCCAGTGCTAGGTTGTATGTTGATTAAAATATAAATATATGTACCTATAATAATTCGCGGCTGTAAGACGTATGTAAGCGAAATAAGTAGGAATAAAAAAACCAGTATTGTTCAAATCACCAAACGGATTTGTAATGCAAATACAAGGAGCAACTTTAGAAATTTGCTATTAAATCACGACTGGAGTGATTTCGGAATAAAGTCATTTTTAAAGCAATTCGAAGAAATGTTTACACGCTGTTTTAAGAAAAGAAAACTGCAGGTAAACTTAACGCGTAACACGCAGCTGTGCTGGGTCACTAAGGGTGTAAAGGTTTCTAGTAAGATGAAACGATTTCTATATTCTGGAATGGGGAATAGACAAAATGTCACTCTGATTGACTATAGGCAAAAATACTTAACTGTACAGGAAAGTAATAAATATGGCCAACAAACTATCAGTACAGTCTGAATTATCAAAATCTACAACATCTCAAAAGATGTTTGGAAAGTTATAAACAAACATAGAAACAAGAGTGTCAAAAACAATACAAAACTAATTTCAAAATCAAATAATATGATTCTGTCAGAACCATCTGATATTGTGAATATCCTTGCTCAGCAATTCCAACTTAAGCCATCAGCTACCACATGCACAGGGGCTGCCATGGATGTTCTACGTAAAAGTGCAAAAAGAGTTATCAATGACCTGTTCTAGACCCAGTCACCCCCCTTGAAATACTCAAAATAGTGCAAAAAATGGACGATAAAAAATCGTGTGGCTATGATGACATAAATATAACAGTAATAAAGGACAATATAGATGTACTAGCGGAACCTTTAAGCATTTTTAATAATAAGTGTTTTGATGAAGGAATTTTTCCAGATCAACTGAAGATAGCCAAAATAATACCTGTACACAAAAAAGGTTGTAAAACAGACCCTAAGATGTACAGACCAATCTCATTACTACCCATTCTCTCAAAAATTCTTGAAAAACTAATTAAAACTAGATTACTCAGACATTTCAATCAGAATGGAGTGTTAAGTAGAAGACAATTTGGTTACCAGAAAAACGTTGGGACACAAGACGCAATTTCGACTTTAATTAAGGACGTAGTTAGCAGATTAGACGACAAGCAGAAAGTAGCTGGGCTTTTCCTAGATTTAAGTTCAGCATTTCACACGGTGGATCACAAACTACTGCTTGAAAAACTTGAGCACTACGGTGTCAGGGGCAAAGTATTGACACTTCTCACGTCATATTTAAAAAACAGGAAAATGTTCGTGGAGATCAAAGCCGTGGACAAATTTGTCACGGACAAATTTGTCACGGACAAATTCCTCAGGTAAAATGTGTTCAAGGGAAGAAACTTACAGGTCTCAATGGTCTCTGGTGCACACTGGCGTACAACAAGGCTCCATACTAGGCCCGATATTTTTTATTGCGTTTGTAAATGATCTCATACAACACATGAGGGAAGAAGCTGCGGGATCTATCCAGCTTGTGGTGTTTGCCGATGATACCAATGCCGTTGTCTCGGCTGACAATATACACACTCTTAATTCCATTGTTAATCAAACCTTAGAAATCTTCCACAGCTGGTTGGCTGTTAACGGTCTTAAAGTGAATGCCAGTAAAACTAATGTCATGCTTTTTCGTTCCACTTCCAATAATAAAGATCGCATCAACTGCGTCATAAATGGAGAAACAGTGAACGTGGTCCAGGTGGTTAAGTTTCTAGGAGTTTATATCGATAGCCAGTTAAAGTGGAAACAAGAGCTAACACACCTGGAGAAAGCAATTAGTTTTGCCTGTTACGTATTAAGAAGTCTAAGAAACGAGGTAACCATAAAACATTTGAAAATGGTCTATTACGCATTAGTTGAGTCAAAACTGAGATACAGCATACTTTTTTGGGGAGGAAGTTATGATTACAATACTCAAAAAGCTTTTGTGATTCAGAAAAGAGCAGTCAGAACCATAGTTAGAATTCAACAGCAAGAATCATGCAAGCCTCATTTTAATGAGTTAAATATATTGACTGTCCCAAGTTTGTAGGTTTTGGTCCTGCTTAGCCACTTATCAAAGTACATCTTTGAATATGAGACTGAAGATGAAAGGCAAAAAAGAGAGAGTACAAGAAGAAAGGATCTACAGATGAAGCAAGTCCCTCACCTGAATGTTGCAAAGCATAGCGCCTACCTGTATCTTTAAAAATGTTCAATAAACTGCCGACAGAAATAAAAAGTCAAGTATATTCAAGTGGGTTTCAGACGGTTCTTGTTAAACAAGTGTCTATATTCTATTGATGAATTATGAATTAGTACAAAATTCGGAAGTATAATTTTTTTTTATTGACTTGAAATGGAAATTTTTGTTGTATTTTATGAATTTGACACATGTGACATGACATTAATTTTTAAATCCTTTTTTTATTATTCTTTTTTACTATTATTATTTATTATTATGTTGTTTTTTGTCTCTCATTTAAGAGAGCCTAAGAAACCTTACACGCGGGTCGCAACCAAGGATGTAAGGTGAAATTTAAATAGAGAAAGTGGCTGATAATGTAGATGAAGTCAGAAACTTTCGGGTGATTCGACAGGTGCTGAGAATAGTGGCTTTTTGCAGCATGTAAAGTGTGTGATTAGGCATCTTATTATTATTATTATTCTGATTTTATTTTAATTTTATTTGGGTAATTTTATTATGAGTTGCATGTATAATGTTTGATGTTTTGTTTGATGTTCATTAATAATTTAGAGACATTCAGACACGATGTAAAAGTCGTTATTGAATAAATGAATTGTAGTTACAGAATTATAATCATCAAAATCATCAATACAACCCTCCAAGTTCAGGTAGGTAACTCGATTGAATGACTTTTTATAGTCATTCAATCGAATAAAAACGTAAGAAAATTTGAAACTCAAATTCTCTTACCCTGGCGCATCCACCTTAATGAAATTTTCTAGACCACTGGCCCGTGGCCGGTCCCGGTAGCCTATCATTCTTAAAATGAAATGTCTGTTAACAACAGAAATTGAAAATGCATTACGCAGTCAAGATTTTGTACATACATTGCAGGGCTCTTCGATAAACAATAGGTGAGCTGTCTCCATTTAATTGGGTGGTGCTAGATTTTTCTGAAGACGGCCCCTTCTTCCCTTTCTTCATAAAAGACCGTAGGGCCCTGAAAACAGAAAATAGAATACTTTAGCAAAACATATGCACTGAAATGAAATGGAAACTAGCCAACAAAGATCGTTGTTATTTTATGGGGAAGTATTTCGGAACTGATTACCGTGAGAACCCGCATCTAGTAAGCATATTATTGCTCAAAGAGATGTTATACAGCTTTTGTGAATGGTTATTATGGCAGGAGCTCTCACAATGCTGTTAACGGATGTCTGTAGGCGCAACACTGACAAAAGTAATGGAAGTTTAGTGCACTTGATTCCACTTGAGCGGTCACAATTGTGCCGTGACGAACGAACGAGTGGCCGCCGCCGTTCGCCCACCGACTTGGCTATTGTGTTAGGCGGCCTCTATCCCTCCGTATCTAAAAGTCCTAAAAGCAAATGGTCCTAATATCAGTACGAACAGGTAATCAAAACGTTATACTAGCAAATCAGCGTTCTATGAGCAGGATGTATACTCGTATTAATTGTAAAGAAGAGTGATGCAGAAAAGTCAGTATCGGTTTATCGTCATAGTCATAGTTCATGCCGCATGTAACATTCGAATAAAAAAAAAAAGATTTATAGCATCTTCCTTCGTAACAGACTCTTTAGGCCGGTTCCAGTGCTTCAGCGACCGTCCGTCCTGACGATACTTATTGACCGGCCCGACCGTCATCAGTTCGCAGCTTTCGGTGATCTCCTGACTGACAAACAGTGGAAACTGGTACAGCCATTTATTCAATGGAAGGTCGGTTCACCGGTCGTTGTAGCATTAAATGCGTTAATTATTTATATACCGTGTCGGTCAACCCACGTACAGTTTATGGAGACTAACAACTTAGCAAGCACTGCACCGGATCAACATCGCCTCAATTCATCGTCAACCAGTTCACCCGCCCTGAGCACGGAACCGTATCAGCTCAGCATCGCCTGGTGGACATCGAGGTAGCGAAGGGCTGACCACACACATACGACTGAGTTAAGTTGGCGAAGCGAGGACCCTACGTAAGTGTGCCGAGACGGATCATCCTAAGCGTCAGCTTAAGGCACGTAGGGTGCAAATCCTGCTCTTTACTAACCGATGCCGTTACGAGGTGGTTAAGAGGCTTACAATATGCCTATTATACGATGCCTATAATTATGCTCTAGATAGCGCAAATAAACGATCCATGCCATAATACTCGTAGTTTGGGTTCAGTGCAGTGGTGACAAATAAACAATATTTTATCCTTTTAGCCAGAATGACTCTTCGGCTATAAATTGCTGGAAATCATCCAGTCATGTCAATGTCCTCTCATAAACTTGTTTTCGTTTGTTAAAGCTTAGTTTCTTTTTCTTCAAAACCTAGTAGTTTAGAGCTATTAAAAGTCTTGATTTTCTCCCATATAAGTTTCCCTCGTTAACTTCTATGTTTCTGAGATATCACTGTCCGTGGTTCTAAAACATCAATCAGCTTCTTATTCGGACCAAGATAAAGATTTAATGGAACAGTTTTATAGTATTCCGTGACAAATAACCTCGACCCAGTCGGAGATTGTTAGTGTTTAACTTACAAACAGTCGTTCGTTTGCTATCAGATACGTCTTGTAAACAGACAGCCTGAGTCTATATGACATTAAATCTCCTAGGTCACAAGATAAACTGAGATTTGCATGACCTGCACTTGAACTGCACTGCAGCGACTGCGAATCCCCAATGCAATGATATCTTTTACTTATTATAACGTAGGTGAGTGATTAAAGGGTTTATTCTGGGTGTCCTAACCATTCATTATACTAACTACAGTCACCATTCTGAGTAGTTAGCGATAGAAAATTAGCAATCAAGTATGATTTTCAATCCTTATAATATCATCATTCTCTTGCCCGTAGCCCAATTCATTTTGGGTCGGCACAACATGTTTTTTCTTCCATACTTCTCTAATACTCGTTATCTCATCAGACACCTTCTTTCGTGCCATATCATCCCTACAGAAAAATTAAAAAAACGAGATTTAGTGTACCTACAGTAACATACGTATGTGCACTCAGCAGTCTCGATGGCACGGCAATCCGACAACAATTGGGAGGAATCAGGCACGCATTTGACGTGCTTCGGTATCCTAAGAAAACGGTCACCCATCCTTCGAATTACGCTAGCCAATTCATCTTGACCTCGTATAGAAGTCTGTAAGTGCGCTTGAACTCAACTAAAGAAGTCATGACGTCATGACAGTGATTGTCGTGAATGGTGAAATCATTTATCTTCATATGCGTTACAGGATAATCGGTTTGTACCTACCTAGGATTATGGTGGGTGTGCCGCCTAATATGCGCGTGGGCCAGTGGTCAAACGTTAATCTTAATATTTTCGGTACACTAAGCATATCAGTCACATAAATATCGAGACAAGGTACGTACTTGTACCATTACATTAATGTACCTATTTTGTGGACAAGTTAGATATTCTTCGATGTTATGATGCTTACTAGGTTAGGTTTAGGTACATAACTAATCTTAATTCGTACGTGTGCAGTAAGGCTTGTTGACGAGGAAAAATCTTTTTGTAAGTAAACCTGTTTATCTTCACAATACAGTAGGTATGTTTAAGGTAAGATATCATTTGTGTACTTTTTATTATTAACTAACCTTTGCAACTTTGCCCACGTGGAGGTCGGAAATGTATTACCTACCGGGATAAAAAGTATCCTATTTTCTAACTAATCTTAACCGCAAAAGCACACCCCGAGATCGAGGCGCGTAGGTATAGCTCTCGTTTCGTCCGTTTGTATGAAGTTGGAGTACTGTATTATAATATTACCGTGGCAAAAGCGTGAAATGGTATCGGAAAGTATGTGTGATCTACTTTCTGTTAGGGCCCTAACTATACTAAGCAAGGCTGCATTGACAATAAAGGTCTCCCGCTAAAGGTGGGATCGAGATTGGGCATTCTAGATCTCTCCTAGGTAACCGGCGAGATCGCGATTTAAAGATTTTAGATGCTAGCTAAGCGCATCTTCACTCTCGAAATTTCGACAAAGGAGACTTTCCTCCTACGAGACATCGATCTCGAAAAATGGGTCATGATCTCGAAGATCGCATTCCCTAGCTGTGACCTTCCTAAGTATGCTATGGAGAAAATTAACGGGACGTGTACTCTAACTAACCTAACTGAACTGAACTCTGCGTGACCCACTTTTGCGCTCTAAAGATTTTATCACACTTCTGTTGGACGATAAAGAGGCTAAGGTGAATCATACGTGGAGCACAAGTGTGATAAAGTCTATGTGTTAAAGGCATTCTATAGCGCGGATGAACAATGGCACTCTATAGATAGATACTTAATCTGTTAGATATCTGAGGTAAATAATAAGCACCTACCTCCCATGCAGGTTAGGTACGTATTTAAATTAGTTTTAATTACCACTTCCGAAGGTAAGTCGTCATAATATTCCACCGAAGTATCTACTCACTAGCAGGTGCCTTGATGAAAAACATTAGGTAACACGTATGCATTATTTTTTTATCTTTCTAAATGAATTTTTAGTAGGTACCTACCTAATGTTGTTAAATATTTTTTTGCGATTCATATCATAGTGTAAATTATTGTTCTGTTTCATTGAAAAGCCAATGGCCATTAATTGTGCCTTTTTATTTTTCAACTATCGACGAAACTTTATACAAGTAGGAGAAAACCAGGCAATATGGCGACAAAACTCAAAACTTAGTACAGAGGGAGTTAAATTAGTTTATACAGGGATCAAACGCCTTTTTTTCTAAAAACTGCACTCTGTCACAGACTGTGTTTATTACACTAACCCACAGTGTAGGTACCTACATAAAAGTGTAGCTAATAATATACATAATTATATGTATATTATCACACAAATTACATTTGAACATCCGGCTTCACATAATCAATTAAGATGTTGCAAAAGGAATGAGAATTCTTTGAGGTTTTGATTTTTAAGTTCGATATTATTTTTGAACTAATATCCAAAACTTTAACCTTGTTTTAAGACTGCTGTCACAAAAGTTCAATGAGATTCTCTTTTTCTTACGAAATCTGGTGGATCTTGTGCATGGAAATGATTTTGGATTCACGAAGATTTTTCGACATCATCTTCGGAAAGTGAGCTTCGAAAGGTGTTCCGTGAAAATGGACATTAAGGGGCTCCCCCATGCACACTAGCGCCACTTTAGTAAAAAAATCAGAACTCGTTAAATACACAATTAATATAAAATCTGATTGACAAAATCAATCATTTGGTCTTCTAAATTATTTACGTCTGCTTAACTCATTGAAACATAGCTCGCTGTCGTTACAGATACAAAATGGAAAAAAACGGCTGTTTTTAGCAATTTTTCTAACTGTAACTACAGTAAAGTAAATTTTAATGAATTAAATAGACGTCAATAATCTAGAACTCGAAAGTATTGATTTTGTCAATCAGATTTTATATTAATTGTGTATTTAACGAGTTCTGTTTTTTTTACTAAAGTGGCGCTAGTGTGCATGGGGGAGCCCCTTAACACTCTTGTGAGACAGTAAGCTCAAATGGTAGATTTAGACATTTAGAGAGATTAGATTCCTAAAATAGTTAGTAAACAGAAGCGCCTCACGGCGCCCTTCTTTACTCTCTACGGCGCACCAGGGCGCCGCGGCGCACACTTTGGGAAGTCCTGGGAATTATATTCCTGAAAAGGTTCGTGCTTTGGAAGAATGCCGGTAAATTCAAAGTCAGCCTGTGGATATACATAGATCAGATACGAGTAGATCATCTATCTGATCTATGTATACCCACAGACTGACTGGCATAGATCTACTACTCAACTTTCCCTACATCCTGGAACTCATCTGTAAGGTAAGAACCTATGATGTAAGTAAGTAAACGCATCAATATATTATTATGATTATTACGTTAAAAAGGTCAACCTTCAAACCGCCTTTGACACTCAGAAATTGTATATTGATTTATTAGTCGAAAGTTCGGTCAATAATAGTTCGAAAGTCGACAAAATATTGTGATTATCAAAGTGTTGTATGGTTTGAATAAAAAATATATTACACAAGTAATATCTCACCAAGGTAAAATTAGATAAACTCTACTTCAAAACTGTTGTATTAAAATTTTACTTGGCCTGCGCAAACGTTATCACATTTCTGAATTTTGTAAAACGCTCAAATGGCTTTCCAGATCTTTCTTTGCCTCGAATTTATATTATCTTGTTTCAACTCTGTTATCATTTGTTTGGCTTTTTCCCAACTAGGTATGTTGGGGTCGGCTTTCAGTCTAACCGGATGCAGCTGAAGTACAGTATCTTACATGGAGCGACTGCCTATCAGACCTTCTCTTCTTCTGTTTCAACTGTACAGAAATTCTGTTCAACTCTGCAATCGGTCATATCTATAAGAAAATTTCAAGTTCATTCATGATACATTATAATACGAGAAACTTAACACTAGAAATGCTGATACATTTCACACCCATTTCACACTTTATTCGGCCATTTTTAATAGAGGTAGGTAGTTTTTTATCCCAAAAATCAAGAAGTAAAGAAAACCTGCTCAGGTGGAGATTCATTAATGACTCTGCCTTGTAGTGTAAATTTGGTGCTGTTTTGCAACCGATGGGGCACTTCATATTGTGTCCTGCGTGTCCTGTTGTTTGTTCATTACAGGAACTGGTGGACGCTACTGAAGGCGCCAAACTAGTGGCTCAGTTCTGGGACGACACAATTTAGATTGCTATCGACACGTTAAGAAGATCCCAAAAATAGTTATATGTATTATTAGGTAGGTACAGGGATACAGTGTATTAGGTACTATGAAGTGAATTTAGGTAGAACATCAGCATTTATACTTACTAACCCACTTACATCATTTTATTTTTAGAAACGTAGGTACTACTTTCTGAATGTCAGCAGTTATTTATAATTTTATCTACACACAATATACCACAATCAATCAAAGTTCTGCATACCAACCGTGTATACTAATTGGTGCTCATAGACACTCGAAAAACGCAATTGTCTATGTAGGGTCAAATTATTCTGGCTAGCGAAACTCGATATCTTTATAAAAAAAAAAAAGAGTTTGTAGCGTAAAAGACCGCTTGTTACTTGAAATATATTTAAAAAAAACTATTGCCGTCGCCGCCCGTCGCGCTGCGAAACAGCCGATTCAATTATTTTTAACATTAAAATTTAAAAGAGTATGTCTAGGTTCCTATCAATTTCTTTTATGTTAAAAACTTTTCGATTTTGTCTGGTAGTCCTCTAATCAAGGCCGTAAAAATGGGACATTTTTCTAATTTTTGGAGGGTCATATTTTCTTTACTTACCTATTAGATGCTGAAAAAAATTAAACGACAGGGATGTGGACGTGTCCACAATAGACTTTGAAAAGAGAAACATTTGAATGCAGAATCGCAGCCCCTGCTGTTCCCTCTTTACACGTGTAATGTTGTATTTATATTAACGGAACGGTTGTTTAATTCATCCTGAGTTGCAGCTTCGTGTTAAGCATACATTAGAATAAACCTAGTAGATATTTCCTTCGTATTAAATTACTAATAGCGTGTAACCAATAAAAATAAATTGCGGAGTATGCCACTCGACTGATTACGAAGGTTATTGCGTATCCACCTAGGATAGGTTGCGTCTGATTACTAATTGTGAATAATATCTTTGCATTAATAAATTATTCGGTATATCCTTACATTGTTCAACTGATGGGACTGAGTTCACTGAGTTATTAAATATCACATCTTATTAAAAAATCATTTTTGCTGGGGTGGATTTAATGATCAATTCGTGCTTTGGATGTGGAGTTGCGGAGTAACGGCCAATGCAGTACAATACACAATAAACAATCAGGCTACAAAATGCAAGATATAGGTAGGTAGGTACACTGACTAACAATATCGAGCAAGCCAGAAAGTTAGAGAACAAATTGCAAAAATCTAAATACATATACACACATCAACACGGTCTAGGGATATTTCATACTCAATTAAATAACTCGAAAAGTACTGGCCGCATTGGAATCTTTTATACACCGATTTGTTTGTAATTTATCTCAGACTAATTCCAAATTCAAATTTTTGAAAATTCTTTTGTTTCGGTGGCATAAAAATGTCTTGATGTATAGGAGAGGGAATTTTCATTTGTGCGAAATTTAGAAAACAATACGAATTATGTTTAGTTACAGTTTTTTTTCATTTTTAAACGAAAGATAAAGTTAAAATTGAGGTATTGTAGCCATGCAACGCCGACATTTGACGAGGGCGGAGATGTTACGAGCTGTGGGAATGCTGGAAGCTGGATCTGTTCAGCGTAATGTTGCTGAGGCCATAGGGACCCATCAAAATGTAATTTCAAGATTGTGGACACGCTATCGTGCCACAGGTGAAGTAGCGGAGAGGCACCGGGGGCCAAGTCGCATCACTACCCCCAGACAAGACCGATTTTTGCAAATTACTGCGCGAGCACAACCAAATGCAACGGCGACTCAATTGGTCCAAAGGCTGCGAGTGGAACACCAAGTGCTTGTGAGTGACCAAACTGTAAGAAGGCGACTGCATGAAAGCAATCTACGCTCTCGTAGACCACTCCGGGTCCCACCTTTACGGAGAGGCAATCGTGGACGACGATTAGAATGGGTTCGGAACCACGTGGACTGGGGCCGTGACCAATGGTCCAATGTGCTGTTCACGGATGAATCCAGGTTCGGCTTCCATCCAGATTCACGAAGGACGCGTGTTTTGCGAGTTCCTGGACGATGGAGCCGTCTCCAGAACCCTCAGGAAGTTCACCCATACCAAGGAGGAACAATTATGGTTTGGGCAGGAATTCGTGTTGGAGGACGGACGGATCTCGTTTGGGTGCGGGGCAATATGACGGCAGAACGATACGTCCAACAGGTGCTGGGGCCCGTAATCTTGCCCCACAGAACACAAATGGGGCAAGATTTCCTGCTCATGCACGACAATGCCCGGGCACACACGGCGAGAACGGTAGCAGCTTGGTTACATACACATAATGTTAGGGCCTTAGACTGGCCTGCTCAATCGCCAGATCTAAATCCCATTGAGCATGCGTGGGATATGCTGCAAAGAAGAGCTCTGAAGGAAGTTCCTGAAAATCTGGCTAAAGAAGATCAACTTTTTGCGCACCTCAGAAGGACATGGGACAATATTCCGCAGCAAGACATTGACAACCTTGTTCTGAGCATGCCGAATCGTTGCCGATGTGTTATGAACATCATGGGCGCTTTCTCAGACTACTAACTTCAAGTTTATAAACACAAATTAAATGATTTTTCTATTTTTTTCAGTTTTTACTCACAAATTAAAAGTTCATTCATATACGGTTTCCGTCTATGCTTCATTTTTTTTCCATAAAATCCTGAAATTTTAATCTATACCTTAACCATTATTAAAAAATGGTAGAATATTAAATAACGTATCTTTTAAATATATACATGTCATATAAATAATTAACACATTGATAGTAATTCGCTTTTTTAAAAATATCCCTAGACCGTGTTGATGTGTGTACATGACATAGTCTGCCTAACATGATAATTGTTAACGCAACTCCGTGGAGGCACAGGTGGAGGTTGACGGCGGCTAACGAAATCTAAATATGAAATATGATAAAAACGATTATTTGGGGTCAACGAACGTAAATATGGTAAATACATGCATATACATACGTTGTGTACTTATTAGAAATATTTATTGGGTCGTTGGATACACTCGTATAAATACGATTACAACAAAAACTAATTTTCTGAAAAATATGCATTTTGTACTTAAGTAGATAATATGATTTATGTAAATCGCGACCTCCACAAAGCTACTAACAAAATTATTTGTGTGAACTCATAACAATGTGTTTTGTATACATTTATTTCTAGCTTTATCCCCGCGGCTTCGCCCGCGTTCGATAATTGTTCCTCGGGATCATACTATACCGCATACCGGGATAAAAAGTATCCAATCTATGTGCTAAATTTCATCCAAACCCGTTCAGTAGTTTTTGCGTGAAAGAGTAACAAACATCCATACATCCTCACAAACTTTCGCATTTATAATATTAGTAGGATTTACTCAGTAGCTGTGCCCCGCGGTTTCACCTGCCACTCGTCTACCAAGGGCCGTAGGGTGATCATTTGAAATGCAAAAAATAAAAATTAAAAATAATTAGCGCGTTTGTTTGAACACGGTAATCTCTTAGACCGGTGTTTTTCAACCTTTTTCATGACACGACCCCCATAGTATGAAAACATATTTCGCGACCCCCTACCCTTCGCTTTTTTTTTCATGTATTTTATTATGTTTCAAATATTCAATCCATACAACATTTTTATGCATTTGCTTATTTAGGATTCGGATAAATACATAATCAACACATTTTTTCAATTTGGAAAACTATTTAAGTCTCTATGTAGCAAAAACGGATCCACGATGGGAGTAATGAGTTAATTAAAAACAAGCGCAACCTTCGCATTAAGGGCTGAGACAAAACTGTCTTGAGACAGACTATTTCCCTACTAACGTGAGCGAGAGATAAATAGTCTGCCTCGTTCGCACTAGTAGGGAAATAGTCTGTCTCACTCAAGACAGTCTTCTCTCAAGTGTGCGGTAGCCCTAAGATGGCGTGTACTCATAGGTTTTTATTTCGTTAATTTGTATGAACATACCAATGTTTATAACCTTTAGTTAACATTTTATTATTAAATCTATCTTTTTAACCTCTTCCGAGCCGTAATTACAGACACAATTAGAAAAACCATTGTTCTGTTCTCTTTTGGGAACGTCTGAGAACATAAAGGAAGGAGAACATTAAACTTTATTGATTTTTTTCCCTCAGGTATTTTTTCGTGACCTCTTGTAACCCTTTGTTCTTAGCCGTGTGGTATCCGGCAGAGTAGAATAGAACTAACCCGTTACACTCACGGGTGTCGTATAAGGCGACTAATGTCTGAGGCAGAACACCTTGCGCCTCCGTAGACCAGAGAATGGGCAGCAGCGTTTTCTGTTATTCTTTCATCACTGCGATCTCCAATCCGCCTGCCAAGCGTGGAGATTACGGCAAATTCCTCCCATCATGGGAGAGGCTTATGTGCAGCAGTGGACGTTATGGGCTGTTGTAGTAGTAGTAGTGTGACCCTTAAAGAGAGGCTCCGCGACCCCCCAGAGGGTCGCGACCCACAGGTTAAAAAACACTGTCTTAGACAAACAAACTCTTTTTATTATACACTAGCTGATGCCCGCGGCTTCGCCCGCTTGACAAATTATACATATACTAAAACCTGTCTCTTGAATCACTCTATCTATTAAAAAACCCGCATCAAAATCCGTTGCGTAGTTTTAAAGATCTAAGCATACATAGGGACAGACAGATGCGGCTTTGGGACTTTGTTTTATAATATGTAGTGGGGTAGTGATAGTGATACATACAGATAGACCGTCATTAGACCTTTGATGCGGTTACTGTGGCTACTTTACAGTACTTCTTCCTTATCAACGTAGGTACCGTGTGTCCGAAATAATCGCAGTGCTGTAAAATAAACCTAATCTTATAGACTTGGCTCTATGCCACTGCACGTGAAGAACGATCCGTTACAAGTTGTTTTGTTCTTTGACGTATTATTTTTAAGTCGATTTATGCTAAATTAGAAATTTATTATGTTCCTAAGTGCTACGTTGGTACATACTTGCTTTTTTCTTTTTGCTGTTTCTGCTCCCTGTAATTTTAGCATACAGGACCTGTATCACTACATCTGATAACACTGTATTATTTTAAACGTAAACCTTCAGTGTAGGAAGGAGACGGAACTATACAGGACGTATGTCCATCTCTTGCTGACACGGAAGTAAAATAAAAATAATAGTGGTTTGAGAGGTCATGGTGACCCCCCAGACAGTGTGTTTCCGTAGGGGAAAAGGCAAAAGTCTTATTACCTAGGTACTTATACAGGATGACTTTTTTATCACTTTCCAAAAAAAGGGGGTATTATAAGGTGAACGGAGTAGAAGCAAATGGCATACTTATTTATTTATTGTTTTTTTATGCGAAAAAAAAAAACAAAAAAAAACCAAATTCTAAATATTTTTAATTTTTTTTTTCAAAATTTCTCTTTGTGCTAATATGAAAAGTTTACTTGAAATTTGTAGCGTTTTTTGATGATAGATCAATTTTTTTCTAAGCTTTGGAAAAAAGAAAAAAAAATCTGTGTCATAAGCTTCTACTCCGTTCACAGTTCACATAATATACCCATTTTTTTGGAAAGTGATAAAAAAGTCACCGGTATAGTTACGAAGGTAAGGTACTTAGGCCTACATATTTAGGTAATTGTTGATTCATATAGATTTGAATTTATATCTTAGCGATTTCATTCATTGGATCTAGATGATAAGTACTTAGTTATCACACTACACACTAGGTACTATTTATAACTACGAAATTTTGTATGTGTGTGAGTCTGTAACTCTTTCATGCTGAAATGGATGGACGGATTTGGCTAAAATTTACTACAAAAATAGACCTGGAATAATAGGTACATTATATAGGCTATTGTTAGTAAAAAGAAAGCCAAGAGGTGGCGCTGTCTTTACATTAGATCACGCTATCGTTTGTTTTACAAAAACTTTTATGTTCCTGAGATAAAAATAAGAATTTAACGCGAGCAAAACCGCGACCATTAGCTCGTCTATCATAAAACTGCATCCTATAAACCAGGGATTTCCCAACACGGACATTATAAACTTAGCGTTGCATTTCAGTAGGCACTAGGTACCTACATAGTTGAGGGCCTGATATTTGTGATTTGTGATTCATTGTGAGTTTGTGACGTTAGACGCGATTTAAACTAAATTCCAAGTCATAATGTACGTAGGTAGGAACTGCTTTATCATGATTGTTTCGCCACACGCGTAAGCCATCTGGTAAATTAGATGTCAATCACGCATTACCTACTCAATATCCAAGAGCTAGAACAGTGACTTCAATCCTATAAATAAACATCTGACGACAATTGCATTATTCACAGTATTCACACACTAGTTGATATGATTAAACAAACAAGTAAATGTTTCCAACTTTATATTATTTAGTCCTACGATAAGACTCGCGGTTACTGAATTGTTGTGCTCATATAATTGTTTGGCTCTCTAAAGGTGCGTTTAACGATCGTAAAGCGAGAGCAAAATGCTCGTTCCTTGTAATTTTTCTCGTTTGGTATAAACAGCAATGATTCTATAAGCTCTATCTTCATTTACACTGAACGAACATTTGAACCAGGATCCGTTCAAGTAGATGTTCAGTCTGCGGTCGTAGAAGACAATAACAATACTTCCTCTTCCCGGGAGGACTCTTTCCTAGACACATCATTTGTGGTTGTTTTATAAATCAAAAGGGTAGATCATTAATATGCAAAACAAGAGAAAAGGACCCAATATCGAGCCTTGCGGTACAGCCGTTTTTACTTTTAAACCCAGGCTATTAACACCATTTATTAGAACTTGCTGCTGACTATCACTTAAATAAGATTTTACTAAAATGTCTTCAAGTTTACCTAGTCCGTAATGATCAAGTTTCAAGAGCAAGTTTTCATGATTTATGCAATCAAATGCCTCAGAGAGCCCACACAGTTAATTTGTGTTTGAATAAGGTGACACCTGCGTCGGCGACGGCCACCAGAACCGCCAGAGAACATTCAAGTATTAAAATATGGCGCTATATGTAGTGTATGTTGTGTCAGAGATGGCAAGAGAATTCGTATACTAACTATTACTTATTCGTATACTAAATTGATAACAAATTCATTGTCGACCAAGGGCTCTCCGGTTTCTGCCCGACACGGCGCTTGCTCTACCGGCACTTCACCCGCGACTTCGTCCGCAAAAATTGTGATATCTCGGCTAATATGCATGATATAAATATAATTTATAATTCCCACGAATAATGTAGCTTTCTGCCAGTGAAAGATTTTTTTGAATTGGAGATTACCACCTACGTACATAGAAACTTACAAACTACTATACCACTTCATAATATTAGTATTAAATTATGTTATGTGTTTACATAAATTTGCCCGTGACCTCTTATATACTAAAGAAAAACATGCAGTACCTAACGAGTAAAATAATTACACTTATTTAACGACTGCTGACGTTGGGTAAGTAAATCTATCGTCAGCAAATTAGTTGAGTTTGCATGACCAGCCATACTTTTTATACTACTGCTACCCAATTATAATATACTTTAGGCACTTGACCTATTCGCAAACCTGCAGTGCATTGGAATTTCGTAATTATTTATTCAGTGATTCATAAAAGACAACTGATGAAATCTTACAAATTCCTAGTGAGCAACAGTGATAATGTTGCGGTTATGTGGTAAACTGCATATTCGGCTAATCGAAGTATATTACATTTAGATATCTAATTTTGGAGGGGCGATTCCATTCTCATGAACATGATTTGAATACAAAAAGAGACCTAAAAAAACTCTTTACGAAAATCATTTTTACATTTTACATCCAATTAAAACTTCTGTTACTAAACACGTGGTACGAAAGTCAACGTAACAATTTATATCCATGTATCTAGCCAGACTTATTTGGTTGTTGTCTCTTTTGTTGTAAGTATTAGAATAGAATTTGGATCTGTATCTCATAACTAAGTAAATATTTGAAAGCACTGACACTATCATTTGTATTCCTAAAGTCATGCCATGAATCATGGTCGGATCAGAGGACGTATAGGTACCTACTATGACCAAGACATGACTTAACCATTCTATATTTAAGAAGGTATTTTCTCATATGATTTCAGCATGCACACATAGGTAATTAAAATAAATGTACCTAACAAATAGTGTTATTACATGTGTAAGAACATGATTGGTTGCTGTAAGTTTCATCAGCCTCTATCTAGTTTACCGATAATGGACTACTTCTAGCTAAGACTGACTAGCACAATTTCCAACTCACCGTTAGAAATGTAATTAAAATTACACAGTGAATACAATTAAGCCTGAAACCATTTCTCAAGGTTGTCACAACACTAGTAGCACACAGCAAGTTTATAAAACAAAGATAATAATATGACTTGTTTTGAACTCACCATGAATTCTTAAGGTCCTTCAGTCCGGAAAAACTGATGCTGTTCGACCGATTGAGTCGCTTGCCGAGAGTCCAAAACCGTATCTTGTTGTGGTTGTCCTCCTCATGGAAAGGGTTCAAGTGTTCCGGGTAGTCGTAGATGGAAATGCTCTTACGGGGAGTAGTCGCCGCAGCCATAATTGCGTCTCCAGGAAATTCACTTTTTTGGATTTTACATAATACACAGTACGTTAGGCGTCAACCACTTATTTTATCAGTTATCACACTGGTGAGTTATCAAGAACTGATAGGGCGTTGCATGGTTTTATCGCGGGAAGATAATTACGCTGTTTGTTTTCGCGGCGTTGTGTGGCAAGAGATCGAGCGTCGTGGCGCTCGGCGTCGCGGGCTGAGGCACACTAGCCGACGCAGGGCCGGGCGCCCGCGCGGGCCACCAGCGTCAGTCGACGTCGTTATCACGCCGCACCGAGTCACCGACACCGACCATCGAGCACGCGCGCGATGCACCACCATCAACGCTGCTTCACTGCACAAGTGAGCATCCGTTAACTGAACAACAGCAAACAAGAACGTTGCTTGCAATGCAATCAATGTTTTACACTTCAAGCCATAACGACCTGATCAGCTGCGTTGTAAAATGCAAGCAACATTGGCCATCACCAACATTGCTGGAGTGATCCGCAGCGAATCTCGCATGCCTGTATCTACTCAATGCTATAAGCATTTCGATAAGGAGTGGTGGCATGGCGTCAAGTAGCATTCGAGTTGACATGTAAAGGACATTTGTGATACATGCGATAATAAGTATTTTTACAACACTATAGTTGCTAACTTACGACTAACCGTAAACAGTGGTCGGTGTAATATTTGCCTAAAGATGACGCCATGCTGGAGCCGCGTCACCCGCAGAACTCGAAGGTCGTGTCAACTTCGGAAAATGTAATCGTGCCTTAAATATTTATAATGGCTGAGCTGCTTTGCTCATAGGCCTATAACATAACTAGGAATCTATAAATACCAGCTACACATGACATGTAAGGTAATATCGAGATACTTATTTAAACTTTCCCTATTTACGTATTATATTTAATTACTGCTCTGTTCTCATTAAATTTAAATATTTCAGTTTGAGTTTCTGGAAATTTGCTGCAGTAAGACTAAGGATACATAAATAAACATTACATACACCTTACTAAAACAACGAGTGTTCTATTGCGCTTCCTATACATCGTTTATTATTAACTGTACCGCGGTTTATTTCAGTGGTGGACTGTGATTTAAGCCGCGGCACGCGATTAGTGGGCCACCACGTCTAAAATATCACCACGAATGGTATCGATCCACTACACCAATAATACCAAAGGTGAACTACACTATAGGGGCCAACATACGGAATGTCGCCTTTTCTTTGAAAGGTGGCATGGTGGCAATTTGATCACGGCAAGGTTAGTGGAGGGTTGCGTTTTTCACACCTAGGTACATTTAGTCGGCCTATTTTTTTCATATAATCGAATAAAAATCAAATATACGATCGACAAGTTTTGAGGAAACAAAACGAATAATTTTATTTAGAAACAGTTTCGACAGGAAAATTCTCATAACACAGTTGAGGCGTTAGGTACCTACCTAAGTAATTGACCTGGGTTATTCTAGGTAGGTACAGCCGCGTTGTTTCTATTGGTTTATTTTTGTATCGATCACCAGTGGCAGGTGTAAACAATAGCGAAGCTAATCACTTGGACGTTTAGTTTTTATTATTAACTAAGTAAAATGTTACAGAATTGGCTTAGTGCCTGCTATTAAACGTAAAACGAATTAGTCATCGTCTGCTTTTGTACTTTGAATATTGCATTAGTGCTTGCACTTTGAACAAGGATAAAGGAAAATATCATTCCTTTATTTTATGCGAAGAAACCATCAATTATGCAGGTCTTTATTCACGATAGGTAGGTCTACGTAATCAGTTTTGGGATGAAGTCTTTGTTAATCAAAGCAATTAGTGTGCTTCACTTCATTATAGGTCTTACAAAGAGGTTTAAAATAATTAGGTAGGATTTCGGGTCTGCAGTGCAAGGAATCGATTCGATAAATCTGACAGTTATTCTCGACAAAATGAGTTTTTATCTTTGTTATAAACTCATTTTGTCGAAAATGTCTGTCAGATTTATCGAATCGATTCCTACGTACTTGCACGGCTGGTTCGGAATAATTCGTTATAGTAATTATAAAACCCATACATAACCCACCTATAGATCTGCTCATTTTCTACCTGCGTTAAGGCAATGGGCCATTTTAACTTATGAGAATTCCCCGTTAGGTGTAACTCTTGCCCAATATATAGGTAGTTCTTTATTTGGCTTAAATTAAAACTTATTGTCTATGGACTTAATTGCCTCGACTGCTGAGCATTGTCCTGGGTTGGATTCCCGGGTCGGGCAAAGTGTTTGTGGGTTTTTCCATCAGGAATTTCTTAGTAGCAGCCACGGTCTCTGGATTTATGCCCGGTTGATAGCAACAATAGGCTCACCCCCTATAACCTACCACCTATATAGGGCTGGCGAAATGTGGGTTTAGTAAGTATTAGGTATTCCTCTGCCTAACCCTTCGGGGAATACAGGCATGATGTCTTTAGTGAAAAGAGGAAAGCATTATTCTTTGATCGATATAGGTACCTAAATATGCCGTTTATAAGGAAGTAAGTATCTAATTGTCTGGCATTGCATCACCGTGCCCGATATCGCCAACTAATTGACCGGGTCACTCCACTCGTTAACAAACTGTTATTATCTAAGTGCTCACTTTCTACAGGCATTACAATGGAACTGTTTTATTAATTTGCGGTTAGAACAGCAAGACTTAGTTGTTTGTTAACATTCTCATTTATATTATGACAATAAATTTCTGTTTCCCATGTGTACCTACTTATTAGTAGATTATTAACCAAGGGGTTTTATCAGTGTCTTCTGTCGCGGGTGACGATTTAAATCGCGAGTGTAGCGAGGGATTTAAGTTCACCCAAGACTAAGCCAGCTTTATCACCGAGGAAAATACTCTACTTTTCGTACCATTTGCGAAAAAATTAACACAATAATAATATGAGATAAGCATTTTAGAACATTAACTTATTTATAAAAATAAATTAAAATAAACTTAACGTTTATGTATTTGAAGAAAACAAAAACGCGGCAAATTCCTAGACTAATATTTTTTTGTCGGAAACGCAAAGGCATCAAGCTCATACGGCCTCGTCGGTTTTCATAATTTTGTTTAATAATCATAACTGCATAATAAATGCGTATTCCTTTTTCAAAAAGATGTATAATGCTTTATATACAAACTCAATGGTGTAAACACAGATGTAGTTCAGTATAAATTTCGGTAAGTATTCCAAATTTAAATCAAATTCTCCCCCTAGAGGATGAATGAAATTCAGTCCAATTTTCTTTCCCTGTTTTTAACAGATTAAAAATGACTATTGTTATGTTCGCTTTTTGTGGCATAGAATGTCACTTTTTTGAGCAAGTGGTACGAAAATTAACTTAAGTAGGTACCTATAGTTACATGACATCACGCTTCTAATCCCCTAACTGTTAGGCAGAGGTGAACCTAATAAAAGGTACACTCACGTTTCGCCAGTTATGTTTTTAAATCCCATGTAATATAAATAATAATAATAAATATCGCTGGACATTACACACAGCGCCATCTAGTATCACACTAAGCAACGAGGCTTGTGTCGTGGACACCAGGTAGTTGTTATACTACATAGATACTTTTTGTTTGTAAATACATACTTATTATACATATAAACTCGGAAAGAAATGTAAATGCTCATCACACAAACATTTGCTTCTACCGGGATTCGAACCCCTAAGAACGTCAGGCAGCCTCAGTACCGCTGCGCCATTGTGTGCGTACGCGCAGCGGAATGTTGTTGAATTTAAAGATTTTAATTATGCAGATATTTAGTGTATGACGTCGTATAATTGTGTATAGTAAAAAAAAATTTGTGCACGCAGCCATTGTGGAGAAATTCACCAAAAACTGATTCCGCTGGGCGAACGTTGTCCTGGCGGAACTTTTTTTAATCCATAGACTTTAGAAGAAAAGAGATGTGTCCAAAAATTAGTGTGTAATTGTGTATGTATGAATAAAACTAGTGCATGCATAAACTTCGGAGAAATTCAAGTTTCCGCTACGCGAACGTTTGGCCATTAGCTAGTTTTCATATAAAGCGCTTACATAGAGAACTGTAGATTTTTACATACGTTGTTTTGAATTTGTTTATATTTGTTTAAAAAACAGATTTAGAAAAAATCGAAGGGCTTAAAAGATAAAAATATAAACGTAAAATACGCTTATTAGGTCTTAGTTCTTAAAGTATGCACTTTGGGGTCTAGATTTTCACGTTTATACAAACCTTGTAAGTGTCTGCAACATGTTGCCAAGTATCAATGATGTTCCGTTAGTAACTAAAGAGTTATAGGACAAATTTACCATGAACAGATCACTGTTTACAAAGCAGTCAAATATCACGACGTTCTGAAGGAATTGCATGGTAATATGTATGTCAATAATTAGTGTATTCATTCAACTATTCTTATGCAAAATTTCATGTCATTAAATTCAGTAATTAAAGAAAAACAATTATAATACTGACGAAGCATCGAAAACCTACATAACCCGACCAAGTTCGGATGGCTACAAAAAAGCGGCCGTGCAATATATTTAGGTAACATCCCAAAATTTACAGTATAATACCGGTATTGAATTGGTATAGGTGATAACACAATTGTTGTTTCGATATAATTTATAGGTCATTTATTTTTGTACACCTACTTTTTTAAATGTACACACATCAAAAGTATCTAGGGATCAACATATTTTTTTGCAATAACTTTTCTCCTGATTGATATTAATTAAAATTTTCTTTAAGGATTCATCAAATAAAGTGTTTTCGTTTGTCACAGTAACGATAAACCAAGTCACCTTTGCATTAATAAAGAAATTTGCCATTTTCCTAATAAAGGGATTTTTGACATTTGAACCACTAACATTAAAGTTCGAAAAAAAGACTGAAATAACAGTTTTCTTTAAAATTTTATTGGGTAACTTAAACAATTAATAATCCGTGTTTCTACCGCGAACACTAACAACACAAGAACATCGGTTTGGCATACTCAAAATGAGTTCATCCAAATCACGCTGTGGAATGGCCGCCCATGTTCGTTGCAACAACAAAAAAAGGTCTTCTTGCGACTGGATACCCTCCATATTCGGCAGAGCTCTTCTCTGTAGCATATCCCATGCATGCTCAATCGGGTTCAAGTCTGGCGACTGAGCAGGCCAGGGCAGGACATTGATGTTAGCTGCGGCGAGAGTCTGTCTTACAACTCTTGCGGTGTGCGGACGTGCATTATCATGCATTAACTGAAATAAGGGACCGATTTGCACTTGTAGAGGAACGATGACGTCTGATACAATCGTCTCAGCATAAATTTGAGCGTTGAGGTTGCCTCTGATCCAAATCAACTCAGTTCTTCCGCCGATCCAAATACCCGCCCATACCATGATGGTTCCACCACTATAAGGATGGACTTCCTGGCAGGATTTTAATCGCTGTTGGCGTCCAGGGGTTCTCCAGTGTCGTATACGTCTTGTATCCGGTCTCATACCAAAACGAGACTCATCAGAAAAGCACACGAAACGCCATTTTTCTTCTGCCCAATTTCTGTGTTCAAGAGCCCATTGATATCGAATCCTACGATTGTGCATTGCTATAGGTGGTACCCGTAGCGGTCTTCGGGAATGAAGGTTCACTTCATGCAAGCGGTTTCTGACTGTTTGGTCGCTAATTAAGTTCCCTGAAGAGTGATGAAGCCTCACGGCTAACATCATGGCGGTTATTGTTGGAGCTCTTCGAGTTAAGATTTGAATGTATCGGTCTTGTCTCCGTGTGGTGCAGCGATACCGTCCTCCATGGCGCTCAGCCACGGTACCAGTGCTTCGGTAACGTGTCCAAAGTCGACTGATAACACTCTGACTTGTATTCAGAGCTAAAGCTACAGTACGTTGCCGGGAACCAGCTTCTATCATTCCCACGGCTCTGAGCATTTCTTCCCTGCTTAAATGACGTCGCCGCTCCATAATAACGTTGGTTTTAATCAGTAGTAGGGAAACAGTAGCACTAATAATGTCTTCAATGCGTTGTATGTTTTTATAGGGAAAATATTGACAGCTTATTTTCATCTTTTACTCGAATTTGATTGAGAGTTCCTGATTCAAATTATGAAAAGCACCAAAAAGGATCCATATAAATTTATAAAATCATAAATTTATTACAAAGCCACATCTCAATCTCAAGAAATCCGCATAAAAATGCTTGATCCCTAGACATTTTTGATGTGTGTATTTGACTATGACAGAAAGTAGGTACTATTTACGTAGGTACTTTATTTAAGTAATAATAATAATAATCTTTATTTAACCAAAACACATACAGAGTTTGAAATACAGCTTAATATTTGGTTTAGAAATACGTATACATTCATAGTTTATGTTGCAAATTCTGTACAAGAATAATACTCTACCTCTTAAGCTAGGGTATACCTGTATTATAAGAGGTAGTTCACGGTCACTTATCAACAAAAACTTATATCTCAAGTGGACTGGTCATTCTGCTGTATGGTATAAAAGAGTAGAATTGTATGTTGTGTGTTTGTGTGTTGGGTGGTGTGTGTGTGTGTAGGTGTGAGTGTATGTATGTGTGTAGGTGTAGGTGTGTGTGTGTGTGTGTGAGTGTATTATACAAGATAGGTAAGTAAAGACTCCGTGTAAGAGTAATCCTTAAGGAGCAGCCACTCTGTTACTTTAGATTTTAGTGCATGTGAGTTTAGATTTATGATATTGAGATGTTTGTTAAGGTTTTTATAGATATGAGTACTTAGTATATAATATTGATGTTTGGCGAAGGAGGTTTTGTGTTGCATATTAAACCTACATAACCCGCCCAAGTTCGGATGGCTACAAAAAAGCGGCCGTGCAATATATTTAGGTAACATCCCAAAATTTACAGTATAATACCGGTATTGAATTGGTATAGGTGATAACACAATTGTTGTTTCGATATAATTTATAGGTCATTTATTTTTGTACACCTACTTTTTTAAATGTATTTGACTATGACAGAAAGTAGGTACTATTTACGTAGGTACTTTATTTAAGTATGCGCTTGAGACTTGAGATATAATCTAAATATATTATTTAAGACAAATAAAATTCATACAGCTAATTTCTATTGAAGATTTCACGGATCAGGATTCTAACTATAGACCCCTTAGGAAAATTAAATATTTACCACATGTAAGTATGTACCTACTACTGTTTAGGTAAATATTTATCATATTGTAGCTTATTACAACACTATTTAACCAATAGACTAGGCATGCACGAGCGTTCCCCTTTGCAACTTTAGTGGATCAAACAATCTAATAACTTAAAAAAAAACTACTTCTTGAATCGTTTTTTTTTTCTTATGTATGTGAGCGTGTTCCCCCGCACCCCACCAAAATATGCAGAATTATTTTGTTCGAAGTTCAGTACGACTGAATAGTCTAGTTATGTGATCTGTGATTGTTAATCTGTGATTTTTTTTAAGCTAGAGTACATTATACTTAGAAATGTTGAGGTTATTTTCAGTATTTGCTACTCATTTAAGAATATTTTCTTGAAAATACCTTTTTTATACCAATGTTTTAGTTTATAAGCACTTTTTTAATGTTGATCAAATCTAAACAACTGAATAGGTTAGTTATGTGATGTGATTTTAATTTTTATTGAAGCTCGAAATATTATACTTACCCTAAGTTTCGTCATCCACGCGAACGAAGTTGCGGGCAAAAGCTAGTTCATAATCTATTTTAGTTAAAACACATTTAAGTCTATTGCTGTCATTGCAAGCGTTTGTTAACGTTATTATAATTACATAATTAAGTATTATATGTAATTAAAAATATTTTTGTACGCGGATATTTAAATAGAGAAGTACTTGTTAATTGAAGATTTGTTTTTATCGTAGATAGTGGCGTTATTATTAAAAAAATATTTTTCATTCAAGAAATGCAATTGTTTTATTTTTTCCTAACGCTTGTGTACGCAACTGTACCATATTAATAAATACTATATTGGAAGGTTAAGAACGTTTCTTAGATATATGGCACGGCCGCTTTTTGGTAGCCATCCGAACTTGGTCGGGTTATGTAGGTTTTCGATGCTTCGTCAGTATTATAATGGTTTTTCTTTAATTACTGAATTGAATGACATGAAATTTTGCATAAGAATAGTTGAATGAATACACTAATTATTGACATACATATTACCATGCAATTCCTTCAGAACGTCGTGATATTAGACTGCTTTGTAAACAGTGATCTGTTCATGGCAAATTTGTCCTATAACTCTTTAGTTACTAACGGAACATCATTGATACTTGGCAACATGTTGCAGACACTTACAAGGTTTGTATAAACGTGAAAATCTAGACCCCAAAGTGCATACTTTAAGAACTAAGACCTAATAAGCGTATTTTACGTTTATATTTTTATCTTTTAAGCCCTTCGATTTTTTCTAAATCTGTTTTTTAAACAAATATAAACAAATTCAAAACAACGTATGTAAAAATCTACAGTTCTCTATGTAAGCGCTTTATAAGAAAACTAGCTAATGGCCAAACGTTCGCGTAGCGGAAACTTGAATTTCTCCGAAGTTTATGCATGCATTAGTTTTATTCATACATACACAATTACACACAAATTTTTGGACACATCTCTTTTCTTCTAAAGTCTATGGATTAAAAAAAGTTCCGCCAGGACAACGTTCGCCCAGCGGAATCAGTTTTTGGTGAATTTCTCCACAATGGTTGCGTGCACAAATTTTTTTTTACTATACACAATTATACGACGTCATACACTAAATATCTGCATAATTAAAATCTTTAAATTCAACAACATTCCGCTGCGCGTACGCACTCTGCGCCATTCGGGTCGTCACGTTTATCATCAATATGGGGCGAGCCTATTGCCATCAATCGGGTAAAGATTCAGACTCTGTGGTTGTAAGTATATTGAGAAATTATTTATGGAATAACCCAATAACACTTTGCTCGACCCAAGAATCGAACTCAGGACCTCATGCTTAACAGTTGCGCTTACGATTACTAGACCAACGAGGCAGGCTATAATAGTTATCGCTGCTGTCTGCTGTACAGTTTGCCGTCCTTGATTTAAAAATAATGAGAACGTAGATTATTTGCTTATACAAGTACCTACAGTACATATAGTTGGTGCCAGTTAAGATGAGAATAGCGGTCATTGCCCTTTCCCTAATATCTCTTCGTACGAACGAAAACAAATAAACCATGTAGGTACTTATCATTTTTCATTCAAAAAAATCGTGAACATTACGATAGATGACGATTTCAGATCCAGACTTGAAGAGGCTTATTTTTGGTGGCCAATGACCGCTATTCTCATCTTAACTGGCACCAACTATAGTTTTTAAGATTTAATGACAGTGCAACATTTCGACTGAGTGAATAATTTTAACTAACCACTATAGGGTACCTGTAAATAATAAGTTGCAACAGCAATAAGGAAAATTGCTAAAGTTAAAGTACTTACCTACGTTATGTAACTTACCTACCTACATCCTACATATGGCACCCATTCATAACAGTCATTCGTCATCTGGCACAAGTTATAGTTAGGAAAACATTTGCATCCTGCCCATCCTTGCGATCCTGGTCTATAACCAGGTGGTTGCACCGGGATGTAGTCATCCAAGTGTGGCTGACACTAGACCTTAAGGCGGTTCCCCGAGCAAAATTAGCAACTCTATTTGTGGTGGTTCAAACTTCGTTTGAAATACTGCTAGAATAAAGTTCTAATCAGCTTGCACTACAAAGTGATTGTTACGTCAGTCACTGCACAGCAGGCCGGATAGTGCGAAATGAGTGGTTTTTATTCTTTATAAAATCAAATTTACATCTTTTGAAAAAATAAAACGACAATTATGTTCATTATTAAATTGTCTATCCATTAGTATAAGTAGCAAAACAAAATAATGGTTACTTTATGAGAAGTAGCATTTTATAAATCATTATTTCTCATTTTTGTGGTTTCGTTGTGAGGGGATTTATTAAACATTAAGCTACTTAAAAAAAAAAAATGAAACGACAATTTTGAGGTCAAGAATATGTAGTAATTTAATGTATTTTTGATTAGTTGGTATTTCTTTTGGATAAAGAGGAGTAGGCTCCAAAAAACTGCTCGTTTAAGGTCATTTGCTCGGGGAGGCGCCTTAAGTCTACCAACGGCTTATAATCCGGTCACGGGCTTCGAGTCCGGTTGCAAAATATAAGTACTCACACTTTCCTAAATTTAAAATATTTTTCGCGAGACAACGATTGTAACTTGAGATAGCTAGGATCATTTTCATAAAAATACGAGATCCAGAATACTATGTTCGAAACAACATGAAATTTCAATCAGAACAGTAGGAGAAAACACTTTTAAGAGTTGTTAAGTGTTATATTGGTGCTCGTGAATGTACATAATTTGTCTAATTAACTGTAACAAAACAACTGAAGACTCGCAAGAAAGGAAACAAGTAGAAAGCTACTACCTACTTACCAGCGCTACAGTACTTCAGTGCATTCTACATCTTGTACATCAGCTCTGCTTTTGAATTACTGTCCAAATTAAAGTAATCTTTATGCTCTTAATCATAAGGTTGCTGTTGAGTTGCTGCTACTGACATCATCTGCCTTTTTCCAACTATGTTGGAGTCAGCTTCTAGTCTAACCGCGGATGGAGCTGAATAACAGTATTTTACATGGAGCGACTGATTATCTGACTTCCACAGCCCAGTTAGTCCCCTTGAAAAGACTGGTTGTTAGACTTTTTGGCCACTGAATAGTCCCATCCACACACCAACCGGTGCGGCTTAACCTAAAGATCGACCCGAGCGGCTGAGTATTATTTAACCACGAGCTCCTCCTAGGTGGCTGCCACCGACAAACCAGACAGAGAAGGTTTATTGATTAAACGCGATACAGTAATTACTGTAAGGCCGTGCGACCGTTGTACAGACTGCTTATTGGTTTAGAACGTTACCTTATTTCTGTGATCCCGACCTCCAAGTTCTTTTCCTAAGATCGAACTGGCCCCCCGAATTAAAAATAATATTTGTTTTCACACACAAAGACCACAGGTCTATATTTTATCCTTGTACCTACTTATTGGAGTATTTCTTTGTTCATTTGCAGTATCCACGCTACAGCAACCTTTACTCATTATTTACCATGTAGCACGCGAAGAAAATATTTATGAGTTTTGAATTCTATAACTAGTAGGTACTCGTATCTGCATGGACTGCACTTAGTGCCCGATCTAGCTATTAAACACCGTTAATTTTAGGTCGTTCTGGATCCGAAAGCCATAAACTCGATCATCGAACTCGGAACGTTTGGGACTGTTTTTTTTTTAAAATAACATTTTTTTAATTTAAATAAAAAAAACACGACAAATTAGATTTAAGGTAAATTTGTTTTTATTTTTAGTTATTTAAAAAAAAAAAACAGTTCTTCCAGTCATTTGAAAGGGGAAGTTTGTTTATCCTTTCGAATAAAAAAAGAATCCTCAAAATCGGCCGACGTCGTTCAGTATTATAACCTCCTTCTTTTGGAAGTCGGTTAAAAATAGCAGCCAATTCACGCTATGACATCACTATCGATCCGATGATTCCCCCGTTTCTGACTGGGACTCTATTTTTTTTTCCAATTTTCTTATTCTATTCCTCAGATTCATAAGCGTCATGTACTCATGTGTCAACTAATAGTTTACGTAGTAGGCAGGCAATCCAAATAACGCCCCACTACACGCCCCTTTTAATTACAAAATTCATAAATTGACTTTTAGTAGCTGCCAACCATCTCTATGCTTTGCTGCAATGCCGCCCTCGACTTTTGGCCGGCTTGCCCCCGAACTGAGCCCGAGATCCGCCCGACTGCACTGTACGGCTGTACCTAAGTAAATCCTGTAAAAGTGTTCAAAATATTCTAGCTACTTCCGTAACACCACATAAAGGTAAAAGAAATGTTAAATATGATGGTAGTTGGCACGTGTAAGTAAATATGATTTGTATTGGCAGCGTCAGGCGGAGGAAGCAGCGACTTATCTCGGAAATTGCAGAGAGGATGCGCTACTACAAACGACATTGAGGTCCAATCAGACGGAGCTCAGTTAAATGATGAATGCGCAGTTCTTTTGTACGTAAATGTGTAATCCTCGCTATGTAGATTAGGTCTGCGTTTCTTACTATCCACCCAATGACTGTGATAAAATAACTCATAAGTACTTATATGCTTTAGTATCTGCAGCATTATGAAGTACCTACCCAAACAACTGCTAGCTAGGTACTAGTGAATACTTGGTTTTCAGACACGGTGTGTGTAAAGTCAACAATCTTAAAGCACTGTTTGGGATCAGTATCGCTTATCGGCTCGTCGGCTCATCATCAACCAGGCTTCCACCCATAGTAAACACGTAACCATCGCGTGAACGCCGCACTAGCGGCTAGGCGGCACCAACCGACCCAGACCGACCCAGTGCCGACCACCACCGGTGCTGGGTGAAGCTGGCGACACCCTATGTTACGATGCCTTTTTACCCGACTGCGCCAGAAGGACGGTTATGTTTTTCGAGAGTATGTATGTATGTATAATTTCTTTGGCACGCTCTGCAGACTGAACGGCTCGATGGATTTTACCTTGAAAGGTGTCGATAGATTTTTATTTACTGTGAGAGTGACACTGGGTACCTATATCAAAATAAAAAAAAAACAAAATGGCGGATTTTTCGCGACAAATTCAAATGTTTGGCACGCTCTGCAGCCTGAACGGCTCGATAAAGGGCTCATCATGAGGATTTTTAAATGGTATATCTAAGTAAGTAACTAAAAAGTGCAAAATAAAAAAAAAATTAAAAACACGACTGCGTAAAAAATAACCAATAACTTTAAATAAAAACTGAAAAGATAAAAACAAGTTCAGAAAGGACACAGAACAATCGGGACCCATTAAATAATCTAAACTAAAATCATTACATCCAATATGTGCCCGACTGTTGCAGTCAATATGTCCTGTTTCCTGAACTTCTTTTGTTTTTTTTTTCATGAGTCCACTTCGACGAAATAGGTCACATTATTACGTTTTTAACCGTATCCATGACAACCGTTTTTGTTAGGCCAAGTTTGCTATAATTCAATTTGATAGGAAGCGTTTGCAATACAAGTTTCTCTTTTTATGATTACAGTTGCTAGTTTTACGAATTTTATTTAATATTAAACAAATCAGCCATGGCGGGTGTTCCGACGGCACCTAATATTACGGCTCGTGTATTTTACGGTCTTCGCACAGATGTTGAGTAAGTACCTTGAATAATAATTTTGTTTACATTACATAATAAGTTTACCTATAGATAAATTGTTACCGTAGTCTACATAGAGCTTACTCAGATAACAATAGATTCTCAGAGGGCAGGCGGACACCCACCTATGAGTTTTATAGTAAAGACACTAGCGATGGCTAGGCTAAGTACACATTGTTTAATTTATTTTATTGCCAAGAATAAGAATTATCTACCTACTCATAAATACATCTTTAATTAAATACTTGATAGAACATGAAAAACATTTTGTTGTACAGGTACAACGCGCATTATTTATCAGAATCCGAGGTTCTTTACCCTGCTGGTGGCGTCATCGTTATACACAATCATCTCCAAAAGAAACAGAAGTTTATCAAACTCCAGGATAAACACAAACCAATCAAGTCATTGGTTCTCGCGCCAAATCGGTAAGTTTTAAAAAGTCTTCAGTTATACAGGCATTGACCAATGGGAGAGGCTGGTCGAAGCTGATTGTAGATGGCGCGTCCATAGCTTAGACCCAATCTCCCCAATGAGGTCAAACTATTTTGAAATATAAAATGACATTGACAGATTTTCAACCAATGACGATGTTTGGTACAAGTGATGCTAGCGCCGTTAGTTCCATAGTTGCCATCCCCATTGAGCATACAAGAAAACAAACATTTCAGACGATGGCTTGCGCTCAACGAGATTGCAGATGAAGGCCAGAAACCTATTATAACTATCTACGATATGACTACATACAAAAGGCGTAAGATATTGACTGTGCCTTTCGAAAACTCTACAGCGAGGGAATTTGCGTGTGTGCAGTTTTCCTATGATTCTAAATACCTGGTGGCGATAACAGGAGAGCCAGACTGGTGGTTATATTATTACAACTGGGACAAGGGCAAGGTCGAGAGCCACGCCAAAGCGCAAAACCCGAGCGGCCAGGGCATCGTTACACACGTGAGAAAATCAATTCCTCAAACATATTTAGCCACTTTTTTAACATAGTAAAATCATAATGCTTTTAACAGGTGCAATGCAACCCCACGGATGCCACTTTGGTCGTTATTACTGGACCGTACACTTTCCGTATTATGAATGTTGCTGAAACAGTTTGGCGCCAATGGGGCTGGTGTAAATCTGAAAATGTAAGAACTTCATAATATTTTGTGCTGTAAGAAGTGTCTAGTCTAGTTTATTAAATGTAATAACCGCCACGACAGAACAATATACCTACCGTAGATATTACTGTACTGCCAGTAAATAACATAATTGGTGTGTTCCACGTGCACGGGTAGATAAACATAACCACCTCCATGTGGTTAACGCCGGACCGCATCATGTTTGGGACAGACAAAGGAGTGATCATGATGGTGGAAAATGGCGAACTTCGACAAAACTGCATTTTTAGGGCTTCTGAAGTCACAGAAATGTCGCTGAAGAAAGTAGATGTAGAGTAAGTTTTTAACCCTTAATTAGACCTAGAGGTATGTGCTAGTCAGTCCGCCCCTGTGGATGATTGATACGGTCACGAGCTGGGTATGGAATACATTGAAACACTACCGACTAAACACCAATATTTTTTCAATACACTTCCTTGAAAACGGGTTCTTATCGCACTACGATTACAGGTTCAACATGACACACGTGCGACTTTTTTCCTTTATCACCACACGTGCGAAAATAAAAAAATCCACATATAACTATACTTACACGAAGTTCAAATCCGTTCAATGCCGAGTCTACGGTGAATGTTTTTTTTTTAATTTCGACAAAGAAAGAGTTTTTGTGAAAGAGTTTTTTTATGTTTATAAATAGAATATCAAAGATAAACATGATTATTTAAAACTAATATTTACTTTTATAAACAAATTTACATTTATTTGTGATATAGATACCTACTAACAATAATACAAAAAATACATATCTTTTTTTTTATATTAGTCTGATTAACAAGCAAAGGACCTTTGGTTCTCCTTCAACTTCAACTAAATTAGACATGACTGCTTTCCCAAACCATTTGACTGTTTAATGTTCATATCAACCGATACCGCGAGAAACCACAACTTTCTCGAACCCTTCTTCACAGCTCAATAGTGGAAAATTCTAGGATTATTCTCGAATCTTCTGCACACAGTTCCCTAGTGGACCATTCTAGATTCGAACGTAATCTAGAATGTTTTCGTAAAACAGCTGACGCGACGTAACTAATGGACTATAATTATGCCAAAGTGTCGGATACTAGCTAGTATCCGACACTTTGGCATAATTATATTTCCATAGATAGGCCCTCTGGACAGCTGTCCAGAGGGCCTATCTATGGGAAGGTGATATGCAAGAAAAGGTGCGTAACCACTCAAATGGTTTATAGTGGTTGAAACTTTACTTTTCGTCTAATGTCAATAAGCATAGGTATAAGCCCTAGATCTGAGATCCAAATATTACTATTACAGCAGAGTAGCACACTGTACATCACCCGGAGACGCCCTGCCCGAAGCTCGTTCACCGTCATATATTATGCACATTTCGATATTTCAGCATAATTCAGTAAAGCTGCTATTGATATCCTTAAGAATAGTGTTAATGTTAATTCAATTTATTATTATAATTAGGCAAGAGCAGGCAGAAAGCGATAAAGCTAGTACTTCTAGTAAACAAGAGATTGGCAGTGAAGATAAAGACGATGAAGAAAGTTATCCAGTCACACACTTTATAAACTTCGCCAAAGGTACGCATTTAAAAATATTTTTTCAATACACTTCCTCGAAAGCTGGTTCTTTTCGCACTACGATTAGGTTCAACATATTTCACACGCGTGCGTTTTTTCTCATTTTCCAACACGTGTGCGGGAATGAAAATTGCCACAGATAACTATACCTATACTTAGTCCAAATTGGTTCAATGCCTATAGTAGGCGGTGATTGTTTTTTTTTTAAATCTCGGCAAAGAGTTAAGCGTCTTTAAGGTGTTAATATTTTTTAAATATTTAAATAAGGTTTATAAATAGAATATCATCAAAAACCATGATTATTAAAATAAAATAAACGTTTATGAACAAATTAACATTTAATTATGTTCTAAACTCAAAAATATTTGAATTTTCAATTTTTCATATTAGGCTGTTTAGCGGCTTTATACCTTTGCTTCTCCTTCAACCTGGCGAAAGCAAAGCGCGGAAAAAAAAAGGAAATTTAAATCATAGTTTCTTACTAATTCATGACAAAAATATTTGTCGTTTTTTTTATTTTATTTCTTCAAAAGTGTATTGAAAAACGTCGTTTGATACACGTGGACATTTGTTATTGCAGTTCTCGGTTCAATAACAACCCTCGCCTGCGGCTCGAGTATTAATTCCGCCTCGAATACAATACCAAACTTTCTCCACTTCTATCAAAATGTACTATTTCAATACACTTCTTCGAAAACATCTCATGATCATCATCTCTCATTGTTTTTTAATAAATTATAATAAAATAATGTGTTATATTTAAATTGTGTTTTTTAAAATAGAACATCATAAATTAACATTTATTTGTGTTCTAAATTCAAAAATGTATTTGTATTTTCAATTTTTAATATAAGGCTAGTGTTTTGCGGCTTCTTACCTGTTTCTCCTTCAACTTGCGAAAGCAAAGCGCGGATAAAAGAAAATTAAATCATAGGTAGTTAAAACTTTCTATTATTTTATTTCTTCGTAAGTTTATTGAAAAATGTGGGCATTTGTCACTGCAGTTCTCGGCTCCATAAAACCCTCGCCTTCCGCTCATGTGTGACTTATGGGTTGTCACTTGTGAATTCCTCGGTTGCAATGACAAATTTTGCCCACTTGTATCAAAATCATGGCAAAAAAAGTATACCCTTCAAATAAAAACATTTTAATCATACCAATTGGTTTTCCCCCAGGATTTGCTTACGGTTGCGGACCGGGATACGTTCACATGTTTGAAAAAGAAACACCTCATCACTGGAGGAAACGAAACTTATTTAGAATTTCAAAAAAGTCCTACAAGTCCGTATATATATACATATTTTAATTAAATTATATTTACATTCACAATGACAATACATCTGAAACAACATAATATTTTGCAGGCATACTCGAGAAAATCCGCTGTGGTCACTGCTTGACGAGATACAGCACATAACAATTGATCCTAATCAAGAATCTCTACTTATTACAACGAAGAGGAAACAGTTATATACTGTCAAGTTGTTTGGGCAGCACATGTTACAGGTAATCCAGTAGTTGAGGGTAGGAACTGGAAGTTCATTGGTTTATTTAATACTTTGAGCACAAAAATGGTGGAACCTTTAGATACTCGCAAGTACAGACACAATTAAAATAACAATGCGCCGTTCCCCTTCAGGAACGGCTGGGGACATACGGGTGCGATAAGCATTTGCAACCTTCACAAAAAGTTCAAAAGTAAATTTATGAATTCTTTACATACATCTCTAGCATCTAGCTTGCAATATCGTTCTCGTCAAATTCACAAGACTCAAAACTGACACGAACTATGAGTAAAACTGAACACTTTCCAAATAACAGCGCAACTTACTTAAACAACTACTTATACATTTTAGAATCCCGAGATAGCGTTCAGTGAGCTTGGACCAGCGATGCATTATGGACGGATTAATGCATTGTCAATGTGTGCCTGGAAGCCAATATTTATGACGGCAGGAGAACAAGACAAGAGTATAAGGATTTGGAACTACAGTACGGATGACATAGAGATGATAAAACTGTATCAGGAAGAAATCCATTGCCTGTCCCTACATCCTACCGGTAAGAGCAGATACAAGTACGTTTATAGAAGAGCAAAGCAACGTAGTTGCAGTGGCGCATACCTAGAAATCGCCAAGCATATCATAGTACTTTTCGATGCCAGTGTGCAAAGTGTGCATTTGAGACGAAAGTGGAATGACAAAAATGACGACTCACGACCACGCGAGTATCAAACGACGTTTTCAACAGACTATGTATGTAGTCAGATCGTAGTGTGGCCTAAAATTAAATGGTGTTTTGCTTATTTTCAGGTCTGTTTACAATTGTTGGCTTTTCGGATAAACTTCGTTTCATGGTAGTGTTGATAGATGACTTTGAAGTGATGAGAGAGTTTCCTATAAGGAATTGTAAGCAGGCCAGGTTTAGTAGCAACGGACACCTCTTTGCTGCAGTTAACGGTCAAATCATACAAGTGTTTTCTTCGGTGTCATTTCAAAATATGTTTAATTTAAAAGGACATAACGGAAAGGTTAGATTTTTGTACGTTTTGGTTCTTGTCATAGGTTCACCTATTGATCTTAACTTTTCCAACCATAAAGTTAAGGCCTTTTCCCACACGAAGTTAGCCGAAGTCTAATGATCAACCTGACACATCGTTAAAAAATTTTGCACCACGGCTCATATAAGATAGCACTGTTACAGTTCTGGCACCCATGATTGGGTGAAAGGAAGGAAGTGCTAAAACACTGCCCAAGGCCTATCAAATTTCCCCTTATTGTGTAGAAAACTAACGATCGAATTGTGTATTGTTTGAATAGATTACGTGTCTAGCCTGGTCGGCAAGTGATTTAACGCTGGTATCGTGCGGCTCCGAGGGTGCTGTGTACGAATGGAGCATGGTCACCGGCCAGCGAGTCGGAGAAATTATACTAAAAAGCAACCAGTTTTCCGGATGCGCGGTGAATGCGTAAGACATGTTGTGTAAAGTAGGTTTATTTACTCGGAAAATTAATGAAATATAGTTAATAATGATAACTTTGAATTGCATAAAAGGACTGGAAAGACAACATATGGAATTGGATCAGATGGGGAGATCAAAGAAATCGGATCTAATACCATAAGAAGAAACTTAGGGTTGATTGGTGTTCCACTTGATACTATTATACTATCTCGATCGAGCCTGATGCTATTCATCAGCGGCGGCCCGGGCGGCATCACCGCCGTACAGCTGCCGTTGCTGGACAAGACCATATATAACGAATTTCATATGCACAACAAGAAAGTGACTGGTATCGCTCTCTCATACGACGACCAGACTTTGATTTCTGTTGCCGAAGATTCTTCTATCTGCATATGGCGGTTGACCAACGCCGACGGAAGAGCCATTGCTTTAGACAAAGATTTCGCGTACTCCAAAGAAATATTGATAAGTAAGAAGGATTTACAGGAAAAAATTAATAACATAAATGTAAGTAAATTATCTCAAAGCATTTATTGCTTTCGTCACATGGTGGATGGTAGTAGCATCGTAAAGTAGAAACAAAACAAAACTGACGAATTGATAACCTCCACCTTTTGGAAGTCGGTTAAAAACGGCACGATGCATATGACACACGACTCGCCGTTCATTATTATGATGCTTGCTAATATTCACATACACTTGCTTAGTCAGACAAAGCCTTTGTATGTTAAGTAAGTCGCAGTAGGCATCGGTCAATAATAAGTTCACTTATCGTGAATTCATTTCAAGGAAATTAAAGTGTGTTTCCTTATACCTACAGAGAGATATTAACAAAGAATCAGTAAGATTGGTATTTGGTACGTACTAATTAAACGAAATTGTTTGTTTAGTTGTTGAGTACGCGTATGAGTGAGCTCGAGACGGAGCATACGTATCAGCTGCGTCAAGCCGAGGCTACACAGGCAGAAAAACTGAAAGAAGTTCACGAAGGATACTGCGCTGCAATTGAAGAGCTCAAGGAAAAGAACGAGGCATGTATTTGTCTCTAGCTTAACAGTCACTGAACTTATTAACTATTCATACTTGATTAACGTTATAATTTATCCTGACAGCAAATGGAAAACGAACACACTCACGAAATAGGGATGATTCAACAAGATATTGCGAAGTTGCGGTCGGGCCACGAGAGAATGCTGCAAGCTTTAGAAGCTGATTTCAATATCAGGCTGATTGGAGAGTATGACAGATACCAGGTAAGACGACATTTTAAAATATAAAAATATAGTAGCCCACCGGTATCGGGAACATAGTCAAATTTACCGAAGGTCATGGCGATGGCGCCAGAGAGAAGAACCTCCTAACAACACGTGCCGTGTCCAGGAGTACTGTTTTCTGAATCAAACCCTAAAATCCCCCCAAATCCAGCTGTCTAACGAGAGCGTCCTCAGTTCTTTACGTGAGTCTCATCAGGTTTTAACGAAAGCCTCCTAATTATTGTTACGAGACATCTTCATATTAAATTTATACGAATATTTTTGACACTTTTACAGAGTCTCGAAGATAAAACGGCTCGCATGAGAAAAGATTACGAGGAGAGACTGGAGACGCTTGCTGAGAGCAAACGACAAGCTCTAAGGGAAATGAATAATATGTTTGAAGCGAAATTGGAGGAAAAAGACTTTATGCTGCAAGAGGTAAGTTTTGCAGGGACTTTGCTTTTACAACTTTGAGTTTAAAGACTCGATCCTGAATGGCGCAATCGGCCCTAATTTTTGACCAACATAATCGTCAAATTCTAATTCACCTTATCCATTGGTGGTAAACAATACATTCTTTTTGGGAAAAGATTTAGCAAGAAAACATGTATTTTTAAGGTTCCGTACCCAAAGGGTGAAAAACGGGACCCTATTACTAAGACTCCACTGTACGTTTGTCTTTCTGTCACCAGGCTGTATCTCATGAACCGTAATAACTAGACACTTGAAATTTTCAACGATGTATTTCTGTTGCCGCTGTATCAACAAATAATAAAATTAAACGGGGCTCCCTTACTATGATGGTACGGAACCCTACATGCACGAGTCCGTTCGCACTTGGCCGGTTTTTTAAAAGTATGTTACCTTCTGTGGCCCTATTATACTTTTTCACCCTGTATAAGACAAACCGAACCGACCGCGATGATGTACAGGTCTTCTCATAGTGAGCGTAGTAAGAATGTAGACGAAATAACAGGCAGTAACAGAATAAGCGTAATACCCCTTTTTTTTTCGGATGGGAAATCATCAAATGACTCCTCCCGCTCTGGGCGGAGCAGGAGGGAGTGTCAGACTTTTACTGACTAAAACCCATTCATGTTCCTTCATCGCCCTTTGTGTTCCGGGGCCACGGTATCTCTTTCGAACAGTCCCGCAGCCCCGGCAGGAGCATAATTCCACTCAAGTGGTGATTTAGACCATCATCGAACTGGACTAATTTACCTAGGGAACCATGGGTCGAAAAAAATCACCACCTAAGAGTTATTGCGCTTATTCTGTTACACCTTGTATATTAGTTATTTTACATTCATAGTTACAAGAACAAGCAGATATGGAAAAAAGAGAACATGAATCTATTAAAGCGTCAATCGAAGAGGATGCAGACCGTGAAATTATTGAAATTCGCACAGCATACGAAGTTCAGTTGAAGGAAGAAAAGGACTCGAATGTGCGGCTCAAAGGAGAGACTGGGCTTATGAAAAAGAAATTAATCAGTGCGCATAAAGACATTGATGAATTCAAACACCAAATAGTACAGTTGAAAGGTACATTCAAATATAAAATTCAATTTCAAGCGGCGTAAATATTAGTAACTATATTTTCGAGCCGTTTCGGGTTGAAACTCTAGGACCGTGGTCCGAGTGACCGAGTCCGAGCGACGCTTAGTTGATACTTCCCGTGACCGGCTGGCTTCAACCTTGGCCAAAGACTTAGCGTTGCCATACGGCGTGGTAACGCCGCCAGTCTCCTGGGAACATTACCAGTTGACAAACTAACAAACTATAAACTTAAAAAATGGCGTCAAAAAATCCTCAATTTTTTGACGCCATTTTTTAAGTTTATAGTTTATGTTAGTTTCGTTTATTTTAATTGTCCTATTATATACATATATAATGTTTTTGTTAAAATTAAACTTTCCTTTGAATATATTATATTCCATTTTCAAGTTTTAGATTACTTGAATTATTTTAAAGAATGCGTAAAAACTAATATTTGCAGCGGAACACAAACAGTTCCAAAAGGTAATTTCAACTCTGGAACGTGACGTCGCTGATTTAAAGAAAGAAATTTCAGAAAGAGATAGTTCAATACAGGACAAAGAAAAGAGAATATACGAATTAAAACGAAAGAAACAAGAACTTGAAAAGTATAAGTTTGTATTGAACTTTAAGATAACGGAGCTGAAAAACCAAGTAAGTTTCCCTATTTATTTTGGTAATATTTATTTTTATAAGTTTTTAATATTAAACCGATGCCAATGTACATGTAGATTGAGCCAAAAGAGCGAGAAATACGAGAATTAAAAATTCAAATCGATGATATGGAGAACGAGGAGTTAAAACTCCTAGATTCGAAACACGACCTTGGTATGAATAGTAAATCAAATAGACTTACTGCAATATTTTCCACCCACTATCAAGTAGGAAAGAAGTTACAGCTGTATGTTCAGAAACATTATATAAACATCTATTTACTTTTACTTAACAGATAGATCCGCTAGACCGCGAAATAAAAGCGAAAAAAGTGCGTATACTTGAATTGGAAGTTTCGTTGGAAAGTCTTCTAAAGAAAAAAGCAATCCGCGGTAAAACAATCGTCCTATAATTTCTACTTCAGTTGTAATTTTTTTCACATGTAGGATTTTATACATAGTAGTCACAGTAAGTAACGTTTAAATTTTCGCACCTGTTATGAATAGCTGTGTTATAAAATATTGTATGTGGTAGTGAACGGTGTAAAATTATGTTATGTAGATAGTTCGCGCTTGTAGAAAAATATTTATACATAGCAAGTATATCAATCAACAGGAGAAAATCCATTTAAGCTACTTTTAAATACTTCTGTTTAAAACAGTTTTATTTCTGTATTTTAGAACTTAAGATTACGCAGCTTAATGAAAAATTGACGTCTGCTAAAAAGGATTTCATGACAGAAGCAGAAAGAAACTTGACATTAAAAAATACACTGAAGAAAATTAAAATCGATCTGCACAATATGACGGCGGAATTCCAAGATCCAATGAAATTGAAAGCAGCTGTGAAAGTGAGTATCTATTCTTGAGTGATAGAATAACGAAGAGGTGCAAATACGAAGGTTATAAAATAACCTTAATTTTCAAAAGAAAACATGTTTAGTGATTTATAATTATAATTTCGGCTAACGTACAGTTGCACCACAAAACACTAAAAGCTATCGCTCAACATATTTAAAAAAAAACACTTGTCCATTTCAATTTCAACTAACTTTTAAGACGTCAAAACATATATTACCTAAACTAGCTGTTGCCGACCTTCGTTCGCGTGAAATTATTATAAAAAAATATTACTGGGACCCTCTTTGAATCGAATTATGTTACCAATTTTAAGGGTTTTTTGCACGGAACCCTGATTGTTATTCCTAAATAAAAGTAGCCTATGTTAGACATTATAACATCAGTTAGCTGCTAGTAAAAGTCACGTCAAAATCGGTTCAGCCGTTTCTGAGATTAGCCGGAACAAACAGACAAACAGACAAAAATTAAAAAAAAAAGTGTTTTTGTTATAAGTACTGTACTTATATACTTTCATTTGCGTTCAGTAAAAAGCTGTTATTTTGGTATTAAAAACAGAAACTTTAATTTTATTTATTTGTATACATATATATAATAAATCTGTAGACGTGGCGTTTCTGTACATTGAAAATATTTAGAAAAAAATAGTAGGGGTGTTAAAGAATCACTAACAGAATCCATTTCTACCATTTTTAAAATTTTTGTCTGTGTGTCTGTATGTCTGTGCGGTGTCTTTTGTTACAGCATCACGTGTAAATTATAAAACCAATGTGGTTAGATTTAATGCACAAATATTAGGCATAACTAATAGGTTTTAGTTTTTGTTTCATTGTAATCGGTGCTTTCCTATCAAATGATATATGAATTTAAAGTGTTTTCTAGAAGAACTTATCATCAAATGTAAGATACATGCAGCGACAACTATTCAACCAAAATGGTACCTATTTATGACAAAAATTGTGCTCACAAGATAACTTTTAGTGACCGGCGGCTATTTAAAAAAGGTACTCTAAATTAGTCTATATGACGCTGCTTTTAAAATCTACACAGCAGTGCAGCAGTGTCTCTTTCCATGAATAATATTTCTGCAGTTTAACTTCGAAGTCGATAGATGGCGTTGTTCATTTCACTCCATTTTCTAAATCTACCTTTATGAATTTACCTTGAAAGAATGACGCTAGCCCGTGTCAGTTGCCTTAGCTTTGGTATTTTATTCCCACGAAACAAAAGCAGAGGGGGCTATAGCGCATGAATTCGCCGATAGAGGCGTTCATGTACACTAAGGTCTTCCGAAATGTCAGATGTCATAGTGTTCGCGCGTTGCTTGCTTTTTTATCACGTATTTATACGAGTACTAATACTCACGATTGTGTTTTAGACTGAGCCATTCTTGATTAATTATGACTTGAAGATTTTAAGTAGTAACTTAGAATCTTATTTGTTAGTACTTTGAGGAAAGTAGAATGATTTTAAATGTTTCATGCTTGCTAATTTTAGGGAGAATATTGTAAATATGTATCTGAAGTTTACACTATGTTGTTATACGTACTAAAATAAACTTTTTATGACGTTATTGATTTAAAGTATAAAATATAATTATTGACAAGACCTTACTCGACAGTGGCGCCATCTGGTGAGCTCAAAAACGATAGCCCCCATATATATTTTTTCTTGTATGACCACTCATATTTTTTTACAGGGAAGTCCGATATGCATGATTCTTTTTTTGTTGTGAATAACGTTTAATTATCTTAAAGTTGGTCCTATTTAAAATTGAAAAATCGTTTGGGTTCCTTTTATGAACCTTGATGAGAACTTTAGACCTAGCTAGAGTATGACTGTCATCGACGGTCTAACAATGGAGACGAAAGGCAGTTGCAAGAGGTCCTCAACAGTTTACAGCAGCTATATTGTATTTGGTCTCATTTCATGCACCTTCTAAGAACTTTCAACCTAGCTTGAGTATGACTGTCATGGAGTGTCTAAGGATGAAAACGTAAGGCTGTCGAAGGAAGTCCCTAATTGGAAAAACATAGTAGACATAGAACATAGTAGTATTTAAAATATTGTTACGTACTTGAATCTATACTAATATTACAAAGCTGAAGAGTCTGTTTGTTTGTTTGGTTGAATACGCTAATTTTAGGAACTAATGGTTCGAGTTAAAGTATTTTAGTGTTGGATAGCGCATTATCGAGGAAGGCGTATTTATCGTTATTTAACATCACGCTACAATCTATAGGAGCGGAGCATCAATGAAAAATGTTGCAAATACAAGGAAAATTTATTCCTTTTGAGAGCTTCCGTTGCGTGCACTGCGTAGACGGTTAAAGTTACTCAACAATCATGTATGACGGGATTGTTCCTCTTAAAAAGATCTAAAACATGTCCGCGATAGCATATGTCTATCTTTTAAGGTTGACCACACTCTCTCTCTCTTATGTGACGCAGACAAAGTTGCGCGGGACAGCTAGTATTAAATATATATTATTAGGTCTTTACCTATGAAATTGCCGTTTTTTTATGAAATAAGTTTACGCCCTCTTTTATTTTTAGTAATCAAAGTAATTACCCATGCAATCAATGCATTTTTGCCAACGAAGTGGTAGCTTATTGATGCCCTTTTTGAAAAAGTCTGCTGGACGGGAGGCTACAAATTCTTCAAAGGCATTTTGAACTTCCTCTCGGTTATCGATTTTTTTCCCCGCCAAGAAGTTATCCAAATTATGGAAAAAGTAGAAGTCTGTAGGGGCAAGGTCTGGTGAGTACGGTGGATGACGGAGAACTTTTAACCCCACCTCTTGTAACTTGGAGACCGTCTGCTGTGCAGTATAAGGTCGCGCGTTGTCGTGCAGGAACAGCGGAGCCGAACGATTGACCAAAGCTGGTTGGAGATGTGCGAGCTTCTCTATCATTATGTTCAGTTCTTCACAGTACACATCTGCAGTAATGCTCATCCCGTTTGGTAAGAAGCTGTGATGAATGACAGCGGCGCCACCAAACAGTGACCATCACTTTTTTAGGGGTCAATTTTCGTTTGGGGCATTGTTTAGGGGCTGAACCAGGATCTAACCAACTTGCTGAGCGCTTGTGATTGTCGAACAGAATCCATTTTTCGTCGCAAGTAACAATGCGATTCAATATGCCTTCGTTTGTGTGCCTGTTGAGCAGTGCAAGGCTCGACTCGACGCCTAATTCGCGCTGGCGAACATTCAATTCGTGGGGCACCCATTTGTCAAGCTTTTTTACCTTGCCAATCCAACGCAAATGGATCAATATTGTTTTGATGCTAACATCGAAAGCTGCTGCTAATTCAGCTATAGATTGAGAATCATCAGCTTCCACAATCGCCTTTAATTCGTCATTGTCGACTAAAGTTTTCGGTCGACCACGGGGTTCATTTCTTAGGTCGAAATTTCCAGAACGGAAACGGGCAAACCAATAACGGGTGGTGCGATCGTTAGTAGTGTTCGCTCCGTATACGTCGTTGATGTCGAGTGCCGCTTCTCCCGCTTTACTGCCACGACGGTACTCATACTCCATAATCATGGGCGTGCGCTACGAAGAGGCAATTAGACAAAGCCTACCCTACCAACTGGGGCAATTATTATAACTAATGAACTATGTAATAAAATAACACTTTGTACAAAATATAAAAAAAAAGTTACTCCTGTTCGAATACTTAGAGCAATTTTTCGCGCCCGTGTTACGTAACCAACACTGTACTGGAAGTTGCTACGAAGCTCGACGCTCACCCGCCGGACGCATCTTATAGGCAAATAGTCTGCTGGCCTTCAACCCATTGATAAATTTACGCACACAGCGGCAAATTGGTGCATATTTTCGTGTGTATGAACTGCACACATGTATAGATTGCAGCCATTTTTGGGCGGTAACTCCTGCGAGTGTAGCTGGGCTATGATTGGCTGCTACAACACAAAGCCAGGATTCAAGGTGAATGTTCTTTAGCCCGCGTAATTTAAATTTCCTTAGGCTTTTTGCATTTTGCAGGCCAGTGCTGGGTGTATGTTGATTAAAATAATGATTCCTGGGGGTTATTGGCGCGTATTATTATTATAATAATTAATAATATTATTGATATTATATTTTTCTTCATGGGTGTCGTTTTCGTGGTTTTTGAGTTGGTTATAATGAAAATGAGGTCAAAATGAAAATCTAAGATGGCGCCGATGAAAATTTTCAGTTTTTTTGTCATGGGTGTCATTTTCGTGGTTTTTGTGGCCGCTGATGATGAAAATCCAAGATGGCGCCGATGAAAATTTTCAGTTTTTCCTTCATGGGTGTCGTTTTCGAGGTTTTTGGGGTAGCTGATAATGAAAATGAGGTCAAAATGAAAATCCAAGATGGCGCCAACGAAAATTTTCAGTTTTTTCATCATGGGTGTCATTTTCGTGGTTTTTGTGGTCGCTGATGATGAAAATGAGGTCAAAATGAAAATCCAAGATGGCGCCGATGAAAATTTTCAGTTTTTTCTTCATGGGTGTCGTTTTTGAGGTTTTTGGGGTCGCTGATAATGAAAATAAAGTCAAAATGAAAATCCAAGATGGCGCCAACGAAAATTTTCAGCTTTTTCTTCATGGGTGTCATTTTCGTGGTTTTTGTGGTCGCTGATGATGAAAATGAGGTCAAAATGAAAATCCAAGATGGCGCCGACGTAAATTTTCAGTTTTTTCTTCATGGGTGTCACTTTCGTGGTTTTTGTGGTCGCTGATGATGAAAATGAGGTCAAAATGAAAATCCAAGATGGCGCCGATGAAAATTTTTAGTTTTTTCTTCATGGGTGTCGTTTTCGAGGTTTTTGGGGTCGCTGATAATGAAAATGAGGTCAAAATGAAAATCCAAAATGGCGCCAACGAAAATTTTCAGTTTTTTCTTCATGGGTGTCATTATCGTGGTTTTTGGGGTCGCTGATAATGAAAATGAGGTCAAAATAAAAATCCAAAATGGCGCCGACGAAAATTTTCGGTTTTTTCTTCATGGGTGTCGTTTTCGAAAATCAAGATGGCGCAGACGAAATTTTTTTTGCTATCATTATTTCGTGGCCTACCCTTCGTGGAATACCGCTGCACGCCACTGTCCATAATCACTCGAATTTTTAACGTATCCATGATGACGAAAAACGTACAAATGCGATGAAAACAAAACGCTAACCATTAAACAAATGACTAATTTTCAAAAAAGAATTCCATTCTCATACTCTTAGCGAAAAAAGAAAAAATTGGACTTGAAATAGCCAGTACGGCAGAACGGCAATTTCATATAGGTACCTATTATTTAGCGATTTGTCGCAAGTGAGCCTTACTTATTAAAATAATAATCGTTATCGTATCGTATTTGTTTACACACTTTCCTCAACTAATATATTTTGAATTTTTGCAGACACTGTTTCACAAATACGTGGAGGACATTGACTTTGTCCGCAGTCGTATGGCGGATGACGAAGCGGTTCGAGAGTTCAACCGGCAGCGCGATCACCTAGAGAAGCAGGTGGCGGGCTTCAAGTCTCAGTTGAACAAAGCTTTGGGAGGCTCCAAGAGTGATATCGGAAAAATTATGGACGTGAGTTTTGTAACCAACGTAACCTTCAGAATCTCCCGATTTCTATACTCATATTGTTAAGAGGTTGTAAATAAATTTGGATTTGGAAGCTACATTATTCCCGAATGTCAGGCTATACATGAAATCTTCGTAATTTTTTACCATAAGGCGAGAGAAGCCGCAAGCTATTTGCGGATAAATTGAGGTAAAAAACACTGGCTAGATTTTAGCCAATCCCAAAAAATAATGACGTAGCCATGGAATCTAGTTAAGTGACTGGAGTTTGGTACTGGTTAACACACAGTCAAGATTTGTAATGCTGGACACTCATTTTTTTATGAATCTGTATAACATACCTACGTTAAATGATAATTTCTAGGAGAACTGTACACTGCTAACGGAGGTAAATAATCTGCGCACCGAGTTGAAGTCGACCCGGAGTAGGTGCTTCCAAATGGAGTCTATCCTAGGCCTGTCTGCGCGGTACATACCGCCGGCCATCGCGCGGGCCAAACTGAAGCACGTCACTGAGGACCGCGACAAACTTGATGAGCAGTTCAAGCAGAAGATTGAGGCAAGACGATATTATATGTATCACACTTGACACCTGGACTGGCCGATAGCCATTGGGGCAGACGTGTCCCCGGACTCTTGAAGTAGAGACCGCAGATCGGCAAGCGTAGCTTTGGACGGGCGACCAGTGGGCAGGCAAAAAGGGCATCTGAATGCTATTTATGTAGATTTGATAAGTATTATTACTTTCAGCTGTTTCTAAAAATACATGAGCTTCATAGCTAAATATTCATTCATTTCAAGGCAATGAAAAGGTTCATGTTCCTTTACTTTTAATAGATAGGGTTAAAGTAACTTTTACTTTTTCAGGAAAAGGAAGCCGCAATTATGGCATTGAAGGAAGAAAATGAACATTTACTAGTCAGACTTAGGTGTGCTGACGACAGCACGTTTGAAACCGATTACGCGTGACATGATAACAAGATGTGTGCCTGATTATGAAGTTAATTATTATCTTTTGAATGTTCAATAAAGTATTTGGTTAACTTGTGCTATATGTAATACCTACTTGATAAGACACATAATATGATAATAATAAATAATTAAATATCGCTGGACATTGCACACAGCGCCATCTAGTGCCACACTAAGCAACGAGGCTTGTGTCGTGGACGCCAGATAGTTGATATAGGTACTACATAGATACTTTTTTGTTTGTAAATACATACTTAAAATACATATAAACATCCATGACTCGGAAACAAAATGTCCATGCTCATCACACAAACATTTGCTTCTACCGGGATTCGAACCCGGGACCCTAAGAACGTAAGGCAGCCTCACTACCGCTGCGCCATTCGGGTCGTCAAATAGATAGAGAGATAGCTTGGTACCTACAATAGCCAGCTAGGAGAATATTATACAACAAATATATGAAAACATTTTATTGAATGTTAAGTTCTCTATCGTTGGGTGTTACACTGTAAAAACATGTTTTTATAAAAAAACTAAATAAGGTCTAAGTATTATTCTATAACAAACATTCTTGAAAAATATAAATTAATATTTAGAGAAAACTGTCGTTAATGCCAAAGCATCAATGTCGCGTACAATACATACAAGCCATCACCCATATTAGCACTATCTTATACCCGACCATAGAAATAAGAATATATTTGAGACTGATGAGTCCTAGACAAACAGGCATTAAATGTTCAATAGCTATTATATAATAATAAATAAATAAATGCTTATAGAATAAAAGGCAAGATGGCTTTACGTCCTTTAGGGTAGTCTGCGAATTCTTTCTTGTAGTTGCGATGTTTGCCGATGGCCCACACAGCCATCTGGTAGAACCCGGCGGCGGCGAACAGGCCAGCTACAAAACAAAAGGTTCCATTAAATAACAAAACCACGACTTATGTCATAAAAACAAAAGTGTTGACAAATCGCACAAAAACTATAGTGCTGACAAATCGCCGAAGAATTGAAGGTTTGTTTAGTATTCATAAATAATTATCATTCGTAACGCAATGGGCATGTAAATGTGTAAGAAAACAAAGTAAAGTTCAAGACGCGTTTAACATTCATTAGACTTTAAAATTCTTTATACAAAACGAAATCACAAAATGTGGAAATTGTAATATTTAGTTGACATCTGAAGGATTTGAAGTTTTAAAATTATGCCATGAACTTATCCTTGACTCAAACTCAGTGAAATATTCACTAATTAAACTATTTCAGACCTGGAGCGCATTTAGTCATGATAGTGAAAAACAGCCATGATCCGAACTCGTAAGTGTAGTTAGGGCAAGAGACGAAGTTGAAGAGAGCACAGAAGGGATTGCCGTCCGGCACAGGGATGCGCCGCACTTTGGTACCAGGAGGACGCAGGTTCTTCAACAGCAAGTGGATGCTGAGGTTGCCGATCTCACAGACCTGTAATCAAAGTCAATAAGAACTTGTTATAACTATTTTCAACATACATGGTGTCCGGTAATTAATGGATAACATTGAAAGGGCTTATAGTAGAACTTGTGGCCATTTATAAAAAAATACGAAAAAGAAACTATCATAAGTAGTACCTGTAAGCAAGTACATATATTTTGGAAAAATAGGATGAATTAATTTTTAACCAAAGTTTAAACATCTTGGGTATAAAAAAAGTATGCATACATGACATGAGTTACCAATACTTTTAAAATAATGTCGGTTTTAAGTAGATTTGATAATGGTACAATTCATAATTGTATCTACCTTAAATAGTGAATTCTCGCGATTAATGTAGATAAGGAAAAAAAAATTACTGAAGCAAAAAAATGTAATATGCAGGCCATACATCTGCAAATGAAATTTTTTTATGAGATAAGATTTTTTTTCGTATTTTTTTCTGAATAGCCATGGGTTCTGCTATGGGCATCAAGGTTATCCATTTGTTGCCGGACAGCCTGTATATGTGTGTATAACAGCTACAGAAATTATGTTGCTTTGCATGTTACGCAATTGTAAACAATTTATGGCCCACTATTTATAAATACATTTAACTATTCTGCAGTATGTACTTTTGCATGAAACAGTAGAAACAAGTAACAGTCGGGATTCGTGATTGCTTGTTACATCAGATTACTGAAAAACATTATAATTGGTAGTCATGTCCTAAATAGTACTCTGAATTGTTACCTAACATGTAAATTCTACCAGTTGGCATGCGCGAAAAGAAAGAAAACCACATTCTGTGTTCATGATAATACTTTATATTATTTCATTAAAAATGCATTACCATTTAACACCAGCGACGAAATGGACTTTGTCACTTAACAAGGTCAGAGGTTGTATTGACAATGAGTTAACAAAATCCATGCTTCTTGCCTGCGTCTTTTTTTTGAACAGGTAATATTTTACTTTTTTAGTGATAAGCATACAGAGTCAATAAAAAATAAAAAGATATTTATGTTATTATGTAATTAAAGGAGTATTGAGTAGAAACAGACGTAATGGGTACCAGTAGCTAAACATGATGAAATTAAATTGATTTGCTGACAAAGGCCTGGACTCCATCAAAAAAGCACGAGTGGAGTAGAGAGGTGTGCGGGAATCAATCAATCACACTGGTTGAAACCCTTTTAGTTAAAAGGAGACATGCTAGTATCGACCAATCACGCTTGTTGAAATCCACATCGCGTGTCTCGTTTCCCCTGTAATTGGTCGAATCGACCGAGTCTGGGTATGAGTTTCGATCCGAAAGAAACTATTTCTTAATTTTCTAGTTTAAAATAAATATTTACCTGATTTTTAAGTACTTAACAGATTAACACCCAATAATCATAGTTTCATTACTTGCTTGTTTTAGCTTGTTTAGTTTTTTATCACATATGTAGAGTTTTGCTAACTAATTTAATTTAACCATCTTTATTTGAGAAATATCAATTAAACAGTTAATCAGATACACAGACAAGTTGTTAATTATATTAAAAATCAGTAGCAGATTTGCTCTTATTAAATTAGTCTTTCAGAAACCTATGTGCTATTCCAGATAGTCCATTAATTTGTTTACTAAATATCATTCATATCAATCCAGCCATTTTTAAAGAAGATACACACACATACAAACTATTACATTAATAATAGTAGTAAGATTATGATACTTATCAATTATCAAGACTACACAGTAATCTGTTTAGATAATTTATGTTACAAATGTTTGAGTTAAATAAAAACGTATACTTACAATAAATCCACCAAGACCCACATAGAAGCAGGTATTGCAAGGAGCCGTATATAGGGGATGGTTGATGTGGTATGCCACGTACAGGGTGAACAACCAGTAGTAAGCGCAATTCCTAAACAAGTTGCGCAGGGGCATGGTGCCGTGAGAGAAACGGTGAACAAATAAGGTCTCCAGGAGTCGTTTACCATAGTGAACGGACCAGCATGCAGTTGCAACACTGTAATAAAATATTGAATTATTATTTTGAAAAAAATATTGTTGACACTCATCTAATTAGCCTAAAATGTTCCCACTGATGGGACACAGGCCTCCTCTCTATGAGTGAGAATCATGAAGGTATTACTTTCTTTTCTTAAAAGCTTTCAGTCACAAATAGTTAAATCCGAGTCCTGTAATAACCCTAGGCACATGGACTGATTTACAAACCATGTTCACTGTTTACTTTTATTAATATTCAGATAGGCATCAGTGTTTCAGAGCATTTTTTTTGTTTTATTGTCAGGACCATTCTAAATTAGATTTTATTGCAGGACATTTAAAAAAGTAACTCACCTTGCCACTGTTCCAGGAGATGCTTTTGAGACTCCATACAGGATCCATGGTCTTTGATAAACCCATAAATATATAAGTAAAGGTCCAGCATATTCGGCTAAAAACACGTTTTTCCAAGATATTTGAGGTCCTAGGTCTTTAACATATAATTTTGCTCCATCTTGAATGTTTAGTGATTTAAGTGATTCTTCATCTTTTAAGGTTTTGCCTTTTACTTCCAGTTTTACAGCTTGCCGGTCGGGGTACAAGGATTTCTTGACGGTCTGGTGAACCTTCTCTTTCACATTTTTTATAGTAGAATTTTCATTCACCACTATCTTTCCTAAAGGTTTAGATCCAGAAGCGTTCAGGATCTCAATCTATAAATAGAAATTTTATTGTATTATAACAGGTTGAGTTATCTACAGCCAATAACAAGAATTACTGGAAATCATATTCGATTTCTAAATTCCTTTTACTTACCTCCATTTCGCTACTTGTGATTGTGAAGTTTTAATTAAATCTTTTGTTAGCACAAGCACAAGAAAAATTAAAGCTCTGCCGACAAGTTTTAAGAAAAAGAATTTAATGAAAAGCAGCACAATTTTCTAAGGTTAAAGTGCTGTACTTCTGCCGTGTACTCTTCGTGTCCACACAATCAGTGTTGCCAACGGCTAACTTTACCCAGCAGTTGCTACTCTAGACAGACAATTTTTAAAATGTTGCTAGATTGCCAGTTTTTTTGTCTCAAAAAGTTGCTAGTAGTAGCTAAATGTTACATTTAGATAAGTTACAATAAAATGTCAATTTCTAACAATTATTTTTATTTTCATTAATTCCAACAAGACAGTTCAAAATTTCTTGTGTAAGTCACTGAATAAAAAAAATAATTAAAAAAAACCAAAATCAATATATGTGAGGAAGATGTCAATGGCCGAGGTTTACAATCTTTCGTTGATTTTGAATATTTCTCAGCAGTGCCCATTTTATACAGTGGTGCCGATTCCCTTGTTTACAAACTAAACCAAATTTAAGTTCAGTGCATCTTTTTCTTTCTATTTCATTAAGAAAAGGACAGAAGATAAATTTTAGTTACGTTCTGTCAAATTAATCAGCGCCATACAACTTTTAGACGCGATTAAAAAGTTGACTACTAAAATTACATCAAATTACGTCAGGTGCTGACTAATTTGACAGGATTAAACTAATTTTATCTTCTGTCCTTTTCATAATGAAATAGAAAGAAAAAGATGCATTCAACTTAAATTTAGTTTAGTTTGTGAACAAGGGAATCGGCACCAGTACATCTTTAGGCAAAACACAGTTCTAACAGCATTTACCACTTTCTCATGATGAAATGAAAAGTTGCTAGAAAAAGTATATTTTAGTTACAAGTTTCATTGTCTGTCAGCAAAATAATGGCTAGATCGGCTAGATCTAGCTATAAAGTTGCTAAGTTGGCATCACTGCACACAATAATTTGACGATTCACGTCATGCAATGAGATGTGTTCAGGGATGGGCGTGAGGTTGTCAAAAAAGATCGAAAAATAGATATTTTTAGTAATCATTGTTCAAATTGAGATACTAGATCTACTTGAGGTTTATAAGCTCTTTTGCGTCTCAGATGGATCAAGTTCGTCGAAAACAATTTGAATAGTTTGCATTTATTTAATCATCATCAGTTTTGTCGATTTAAGGTGAACGCAGACTTAGCCGCACCGCAGTCGCCGCATTCGCATTCTTCGTATAAAGTTTTATGTAATCTGTGCCTGTGTGCAATCTTTGTTTGCCTGTGTGCGAGATTCCATAGAAGAATTCGAATACGGCGACTGCGGCGACAGTGGTGCGGCTAAGCCTGCGTTCACCTTTAGTTTGTTGACATAAAAGACTGATTACCAAAAACGTCGCGGTTAAATTTTTGCCCTTGCTCGAAAAAGTGCAGTTTAAATTGCATACGTCCCATCTCGAACTTGTCTAAATGTCAACTTTGAGGTTTGATTAAGTTAGCTCCACAATTTGTAGACTTATTTGTCGTGTACGGATGAAAACGTTTGTTTTCGAATAACACAAATATCAAACACAATTTTGCCAATTTGTCGTTTTATTTTTCAAATATTATTACAGAAACATTTCAAATTATGTTTAATGAAATCTTTAGCTATCGATAGTTTTTGACATTCCCAACGTTAGTTGTCACCTTTCAAATTGGCTCAAGTTTGGCCAATGCATGGAACTAGGCATTGGCCAAATTTTCGAACGCCATAGAGGAAAAAGGTACAGCAAACTATGGGAGTTTGACAATCACACAAAGTTAGGCTCTTCGCAGACTTGAGTCACGGCAGTTGTATGACAGACAAACGACTATGGCTAACTAGTGCGAGCGAGACAGACTATTTTTCGGTACCGACGTACCGACCCGCCCTTATCATCCGTTATCACTTATCATCCATCTGAGCACTCGAAATTTCTAAACGGATGGGCATAGAGTATAGTAATATATAAAGGGAAGGATAGTAATATTTAAACGGAAGGGTCTTACGGAAGATATGCTATATTTAATTACTAATTCTTTTTTTTTTTTAATGTTGGAATCGGACTCTGTAGTTTGGCAAAGGGGTAAATGCCAACTCTAGAGCTTAGCCTTCTATGGTAGCGAAACTACATTCGATGATTGTCATGCTCAATAAAAAAAATATTTCAGCTCAAAAAAGTCGAGATGTCCTGCGCAAGGAAGTAAATGGGGGCTATCGCGCATGAATTCGCCGTTATAGGCGTTCGTGTAGACTAAGGTCTTCCGCAATGTCAGATGTCTTAACAATGTTCGCGCGTTGCGTGATTTTTTAGTATATATACTAATACTCACGATTGTGTACTAGACTGAGTAATTCCTGATTAATTATGACTTGAAGATTTTAAGTAGTAACTTAGGATCTTATTTGTTAGTACTTGGAGGTAGAATGATTTTTAAATGATGAAATGATGTTTATTTTTGCAAGTAGGTTCTTACAAACACTTTTACACGTATTTTTTTTTTAAATTAGATGGGGCCGGTGCTCCCTTATTATTATTATACTCTTTGGGCCGGTGTTTCGTACCTGACTACTCTGAGAAGAAACAGCCGAAACAAACTCAGAGGTCATAGTCTCTTTTGAAGTCCAGACATAATCTTGTTCAATTCAGATGAGGACTATGCAGATTAGTATCTGAGATGGTCTTTTGAAGAAAGAACCACACAGATTTGAGTGGACCTGTCCAGTCAGTGCAAGCATTTGTCAGTTATCGTGTAGCTCAACTTATAACTCAAGGAGCTCAACGAAACGACGGACAATACCAAAGAAAGGACATTTGGGTAGGTCGCTTATAGTCTCTCAAACTGCCAGACAGTCGTGGGGAAAAAAATAAAATAAAATATGTGACCCACATGATTCTCACATTCACAATAATTAAATAAAATTAACAATAATTTACAAAACGAATGTCAAAAAAAATAAAGTAAAAATAAACCTTAAATGTCACAATAATAATAAAAAAGTAAATTACTTAACAAAATAAGTATGTTTCATGATTGCTAATTTTAGGGAGAATATTGTAAATATGTATCTCAAGTTTTTACTATGTTGTTATACGTAATAAAATAAACTTTTTACGACGTTAGTGGTACCTACTTTAGTATAAAATAGAATTATTGACAAGACCTTACTCGACAGTGGCACCATCTGGTGAGCTCAAAAACGATAGCCCCCATTCCTTGGGTCTGCGTGGTCCAATTTCTGGTCTTGGGTGAAGTTTGTTTTTGAACGCAGTTAGATTGTCATGATGTTGGCACACTATCCTTGTTTGGGTAGGTGTGTGCGGCGTAGTGACAGTAGATAAATGCAAATTGCGTCAGTGTGAATAACAACTTTGACAGTGTGTGAGTTAATAATTAAAATGGCGATTTGAGTATTATATTCTTCGAGTGTAACATTGTAACATATCTGAAAATATCGATAGAGAACTTGGAATAGTCGTTTTCATACACAGTGTTAAATTTTCAACTGACTATATCATGCGTTCAGTAGTAGAAATTGGGGCCAGCGTGCCTGCTTTCCTTGGAAAATTATGGAAACTGGTCAATGATACTGAGACCAACCATCTGATTTCTTGGAGCCCCGTGAGTGTATATATTTTTATTAACAGTCATAGAAACTCGTCTCAAACGTTTCTCTTACATTTCATTAAACTCCGAATGGTATTATGGGGATTTTCCACTAGAAAGTCATTACGAAAACAACCTAAAAATGTTGCAAGTGGACGGACTGCCTGTGCAACTTGATAAATAAATAAATAGTTACAGGTCACGTTTACTACCATGCTTTCGCTCGGCCCCTGACGTGAATTAATTGGCGATAATTGATAAAACAAGGCCTAGGGAAGATTTTAGTTTTTCATTGTTTAATATCCATGATATTAATGTTGTTATTGATTTTATGGGGATTGTTTTTGTTTAATTGTTTAATACATATAGTAATAATATACATATATAAATAGGATGGCCTATTTGAAATGAAAGTACTGTACAAGTCTTGAGATAGTGTTAAACATACAAAAGTCTATTCAAGGAACTCCTAAATAGTGTTTTATAAGACTTTTAATGCCTTATTAGGTAATACAAATACAAATACTTGGAAAAAAAATGGCCAGACATGTCATGACAATATTAATGAAAGTATGTTAGTTTATGGCATGTAGTAGACACAGTCAACAATCAATGCATTGTGTCAGTTTGTCTGCAGTGTATGTATACACTGCAGACAAACTGTACATGTATAAAATCTATGTAGACCTTGTCATCAACCAGTTATGTCTGTTATTCATCAAGTGGTTGTCTGCACATAGCAGGGACATATAACCTTCTTTCAAGGTGGTTTCTTTAAAGTAATATCAGTGTTCATTTATTAATTACAGGGTGGCAAAACATTTGTTATAAAAAATCAGGCAGACTTTGCAAGGGAGCTTCTTCCGTTATATTACAAACACAACAATATGGCAAGCTTTATTCGGCAATTGAATATGTATGGATTTCATAAGATTACATCTGTAGAAAATGGTGGCTTGCGCTATGAGAAAGATGAAATTGAATTTTCTCACCCTTGTTTTATGAAAGCTCATTCATATCTATTAGAGCACATTAAAAGAAAGATTGCCAATCCAAAGTCAATCGTAACGAGCAGTGAAAGTGGTGAGAAAGTTCTTTTGAAGCCAGAGCTCATGAACAAAGTACTAACAGATGTGAAACAAATGAAAGGCAAGCAGGAGACTCTGGATGCTAAGTTCAGTGCCATGAAACAGGAGAATGAAGCTTTATGGAGGGAAGTGGCCATTCTGAGACAGAAGCACATAAAACAACAGCAAATTGTAAACAATGTGAGTAAATTTTTTTCATCAATTGCTTTAAATGTTTGTCATTGTATTCTGTATACGCAAAATGTGCGCTTGGACAAATAGACGTGGAATTGCGGACACCAGCCTGTTATACAATACAAGTGTGTAATCAACATTTATGTTTTTTTAGCTCATCCAATTCCTGATGTCGCTAGTACAGCCAACTAGGCCACCAAATGCTAGCGGTAACAATGTTGGAGTGAAGAGACCGTACCAGTTGATGATCAACAGTGCAGCTCATAATGCTGCAGATGGATCATATCCTGGCAGGTTAAAGAACATGAAATTGGACAAAGATACTATAATGGATGAGTTAAGTGAGGATAATTTGGTAAGCAATTGACTTGTTATTATACTATTCTACTCAATTTTTTGCTTATGGATTAAACTATCGGTATAAAAAGCTAAAACATCAAAAATCTTAACCTAGGTCAAGGTCGATCTTGTATGCCAAAAGCTGGTTATGGTGTGAATGGATAACACAGATGGTCTAGAGTTACTGTGTATATAAAATTGGTATGGAAGAATGAAACAATTTTGATTAAAGCCAATTAAATCATAAAATTTAATTCAAATGCACTTTTTAGGAGGATGGACCCACTATTCATGAACTGGCACATGATGATTTGATACACAATGAGGGCACTCAAGATGTCTTGCCTGGATTTGTTACTGTTGACATACCCAGCATGACCAATGCCAACCCTAGTCACAGCCCAGGCGATCCCAACTCCTCCATGTATCATGTCACTATGGAAGATGGAGATGATCCAGAATCAGGTAATGCTTAATAAATTAAGAAAGAAATAATTTAAACAAGTAAGGCCCAGCCCACACCGCTGAAGGCGCGGCGTAGCGCATTTCCTTAAAACGCGCGGGCGGATCCGCGGGCCCCGAGCGGCGCTGAGAGCCCTCGAGCGGAGATACGCGTGGCGGCGCGCAGCTACTCCCAGCGCGCCCATTAGTAGTGCTGTTCGATACCTTGTACAGACAACTCGCTCTCGTAGTGCGGCAGAGCGCGGCGGAGCGCAGAGCAGCACTGCGGCGACTGGTCACTGCGGCGACTGGACAGTCGCGCGCATGCTCTTGTAGTAGCTTGAGTTGATTCTTATATTGACCATGTATCAAGGTAGTTAAGGTTTATATTAAGTTGTTGTCTTCAAATGCGCTCCGCTGCGCCTCCAGCGGTGTGCGCTGGGCCTAAGTTACTTTTTCAAAAATCTTTATTTAATATTAAATTTTATTTCAGTTGGAAACAGATTACTATATCAGACAGGCCGCAGCAATGATACGCAGAGACAAAATGATAACATGCCCATCATCACATCAGCTTCCCCAAGTCCTGCAACTCCCACAATGGATCAATCAGGCATAGACCAAATAGGAAACGGTATGATGGGCTCACCTTCAGTAGTTGTTAAAATTGAGCATCTACCAACTAAACAAAAAGCACGCAATCATTCTGCTAATCGGAGTACAGTTACCTCCACAGGCAAAGGTCTACTTTCAACTGGAAATTACAACACATTAAACCCATCAGCAGATTTGAAGCTTCCAGCAGAAATATTTGCCAGTGATGATTCAGTAAGTGATGCTGGGGTTGCTGCTGCTGATGACATGAGCATGCAAAATGCACTGCAAGATCTGGTTGATGAGTCACTCCTAACATCATCAAAGGACAAAATGTTTGGTGGTATCAATATTAAAATAGAAAGACCAGAGATGAAAGCTAATAGAAAATCAAAGAAGGAAAACAAAAATACAGAGCCGACCTTGAACCTGGCCGATATTAAAACAGAATTGCAGGATGATATTGATTGGAACAACATGACTCTAGCTACTGTTAACAACAATACTAATAGGTTCCAGACAAGGTAATTATTAGATTTATGACCTTCTATTTATTTCCTTGTTTTCAGTACCTGTATTGTGAGTACCTACATTCTATTTTTTATATTTATTAATTAATTTTTAATCACAATAAGTGAAGTATTTCGTAGTAGTCGTCGTCGTTGTCGTTAGTATTGTTTTATTTAGTATTTTTTTGACGACCCGAATGGCGCTGCGGTAGTGAGGCTGCCTTACGAATCCCGGTAGAAGCAAATGTTTGTGTGATGAGCATGGACATTTGTTTTCCGAGTCATGGATGTTTATATGTATAATAAGTATGTATTTACAAACAAAAAAGTATCTATGTAGTATATCAACTATCTGGTGTCCACGATACAAGCCTCGTTGCTTAGTGAAGCACTAGATGGCGCTGTGTGCAATGTCCAGCGATTTTTATTATTATTATTTTTATAAGAAATTATTTTGATGTGTAATATGTTTAATATGAATGTACTTAATTTCTAAATTCAGGAATAGGAGAGATAACCTCAGCAAAAATCGGGAGGAATATTCTTCCCTCTTTGGAACAAATTCAAACAAGTATGTGAATAATTATTATTCTGAGTTACAGATGCAGCAGATGTGGCCTTGTATAAATATTTATTAAAAGTATTCTTAAATAAATGATATTACTTGAATATCTGTGGTTTAAGACTTTGATAAGTATCTATATTAGACTAGCAATTGCTAAAATGTATGTTTTGCTTGTCAGTTATGCCTAACCTAACTAAAAATTAATTGTTTTTTTGATAAAAAGAGGGAAAACATGTATTTACTTATTTAAAAATGTTTTCATCTGCATACCTACTAATTAAGGTTCTCTGAATACAAATCATACTTCTTTATACCTATTATGTTGTTCTATAAGTAATAGGTAGAAGTGTAAAGTTGAACATACAATAATTTGTAATATCAACATATTACATAAACACGATGGTAAATTTATGGCTGTGTTTGTCTAGCTAGGGGCATATTGGATAATTATACTTTTTGAATGTTTCAGTAATGATATTGATGATCATTTGGATGCGATGCAAACGGACCTTGAATCGCTAAGAGAACTGCTCCGAAGTGATAGCTACGCTTTTGACACGAACACGTTATTGGGCGTATGTATAGTTGCTTTACATTGAATAGTTTATTTCCATTCAACTTTTGCAAAATTTGCTAAACTGCAGTTGAAACTATTATTTAATTAATATGTATCTGTATCTCCAGGGGTATCTGTCAATTTAATTTGGTTAAAGATTGATATTTGTTCCTAAATAATCGCATAAACAATACATTCAATAAACACAATAATCAAAGATTTATTGTCAAATATTTACAATTTATGAGGTACAGATTCCATAATCTCCTGTTTAAAATAATATTCAACTTCGCTAAATTGAATGCACCTATTGGAATCTCACACACACACAAATACAACAGGTCCAATCTGTAGCGCACTGTAAACATTGATATTTTAAGATCGTTAGGTTGGTAGTGCGAGGCGGCGCAAGTCACGTTGCAGACAACGTGTTGGGTCCGCGTGGAGAGCCTTGTGCGGTGTGCGGCATTCGACAGTCGCCTGCCGTTCTCACGCACACAGACGCATGCGTCGGACTGTCTGCGTGTTAGAGACCGGTTCACAATAAACAGAATCATATCGTTTTATAATATGATTGTTTTGATTACTGTCTCTTTTTAGGTGTAGGGATGTAGTATCCATTGGTAAAGTCATAATGTTTCTTTCAAGTTATTGAACACTTTTTTTATTCTAGATTTTAAAACAAATCAATAATAGAAAAATTAGTAAAATTATTTTTGTATTGTCCATAGACCGCTGATGCAAGAATATTGCCTTCGATGTCTCTCGCTATTCCTTCCTGTCTGCCTACATCAAATAATTATGTAATAGTCACATTTAATCAGCAGGACTAATAGATGCTAGATAATAATGATTTAAGGATATTTCTTTTTGCCTTATACTATCAGTCCCTTTCATTTCATTATCATTAAGACTCTTAATATGAGTACCTATCTAACTTTGATGGTTTCGTACTTTAGAAAACTAACGTTTAAGAAGGTAGTAACACACTTGATACATGTTAACATATAAAAATAAAATTATTGACTTATTGATATATCCGTCATATTATTATCTTGTATTATCGTTGTTCTACTAATTTATTTAGTTTTTGGAGATTAAATTCTAAAATATTATTAATTTATTTCAGCTATTTGGGTCCGACGATCCATTCTACGGCTTGCCCTATAACTCCGTGGAGGACAGGACGAAAACAGCTAACAATGGTGAGTTACAATGAAAAATTTAAGTGTTTGTTGTTTTCAAACAAAAATACCTCCAATGTTCAAACGAAGCAGAGATACTGTGTCCAAATTTCCTGTCATCGTTATACTTTCCCTCATTGTTGTGGGAATCCTGTAGGTTGCTATTTCATCCATAAGTGTGCGTCCACACTGCGGCCCTAGCGACTAGGGCTAACGCGTGCGCGACCGGCGCGCGGCGGGCGCTTGCGGTGGCCACGCTGACGAGCTTGCTGCTCAAGTGCTTAGACGTATTTCAGGTGTTGCAAACCATGGGCGAGGATTTATTATACGATAAATGGTGATTTTTTTTACTTTGTACGAAGAATTGAGATTGTACCCTAGAAAATTCAAAATTCGCTCCCTAATTTCCTTGTTATTGTGAGATTACAGTAGTTGGGATGTTTACTTTGCCATATAGCTGGTTTAGATTGAATCGCACATATTATAAACACTTCATTAAGTACTTACATTTTAACAAAAAAATCTAAAACGCGCGTAAATCGAGCGACAAGATCAAATTGGTTTGATACCCACGCGTAAAGTCGCTTGCTGTCTAGGCCCGTAGTGTGTCCATAACGAGCGGATAGGAACGTTTGAAAAGTAAGCTCGCTAAGTCGCTGAAACCCTCCGCACTATATAGGCGCGCCTTAGTCACTTCAGTATGGCCGTAAACGGCGCGGCGTTTTTATACGTTTGATAATTCGCGCCCGCGTTAGCCCTAGTGCTTAGGCTCGTAGTGTGGACGCGGGCTAACGCATAACAATCATTTGCACTACAAAACACAACGAGGTAACTTATTTGCATATTCAACCACATACATACTAACTAAACAGCTTGCAGAGTAGTATTGAGGGCAGAGTTGAAAAAAGACCTGTCCATGGTGTATGCCAGTTTGGATATATCATTATGTGTAAGATTATGAGCATATACCTACCTACAACATCACTCAAACCAAAAATGCACACGCACGACTTTCATCAACAAATCATTGCGATCTAAAAGGCCAGTTCATATCTGCATGTGTTTTTACAGTTATATTCACGTTTATGTTAATTGTAGATACAACCAAACAGTATCCGATGATTGATTTTGATTGGCTGATCGGTAACAGCGAGGCCTCCCCTGCAAAGTAGCCAGTTGCTACCTCATCTTGCAAGATTTTTTCAACGCTGACCGCGTCTCGGCCACATGACATGGTGGATATTTTGGTAAAGGGATAAATAGACGTGGTGGTTCCGGTCAGTGCTACGGAAGATAGGTAGATTGTGTCGCGACAAAACTGACTCACACATACCTGGAATCCTTGACTGATTTAAATACTTCTAAGAAGCAAATACGCCTAACTGAAATTGTGAAAATCATATCAGTACCTACTATAGATTTTTGTGCACAGAACTGTAAGAAATATATTTTTTGAGAAAATGATTATCTATTTTTTTTTGTAGGTTTCAATTTAAAAAAAGAAAACCTACAATGCCACCAAGTGGTTTAGTAATAAGAGATATCATTTTTGCCGCGACATTTTATTAAGCGCAATATTGTATGTCTTTCTGTCTTAAATATCATGTTAAAATAAGGCACAATAGTTTTTACTAAATGTTAACTGTAATTATATTTTATTGTTAATTAAAGCAAAGAAGCAGAAAGGTGAGATTTCGAATGTAAGCAGTGACAACACTCGCGTCCAGAACCTGTTTACTGAGGATAATGGTAGTAATTCAGTTCTCGCATACCTAACGCCAAAGTAGATTTTATTCAAAATAGATTTTGCACGAATAGTCTTTAGAAATTGATTTACATTCTGAAATCTGTAAATCTGAAACCGATGATATCACATCCCACAGATAGTTTTGAGTACATTTTAGTGCTTTTTTTTCCAGAGGCAATTATGATTTAATTCTCCATCATTGGTTTCTGAAAGCTACGTTAGTATTATCTAAGTCACCAGAAAAGCACATTGCATTATGCTCACTTCAATTATTTTTTACATGCTATTGGTACTTAATGTACATGCTTGGAATTACAGTAAAGCTTCATTTTTATAGCATTTTACTTTGTTTATATTTGGGCGTGAGTTGTATGTATACCGTACGTAGTGATTTATTTTAAGTTAGACGTTATGTTATAGGTATGATATTGCTCTCAAACACATTATACCTATTAGTTATCATTAAGGATTGACAAATATTATTATGTTTATGTACTACTTAGTTATTGATTGCTTTTAATTTAGTCGCATGGTTGACTATATGACATTGTTTTATTACATTTATACCGTTATATTGTAATACACTATTGATAATGTAGATTACCTCTAGTATTTTTAGGCTATCTTTAGATTATAATGTTAGTATGTAGTAAACTGCAGTCGGTCTTAATTGATATGTAAAAATTTTAATAATCTTTTTTTGGGCAACTTTCAGTTGAAGGGAATCAGCTAATCTCGTATACAGGGAATATTCCAGACTTTGAGGATATAAACATGCCAGATCTGGAGTGCGATAATTCTCAGGAGGCGTGCGTATCGTCCGCGCCCAGTCCCAGCAGTTCGACGCTAAACACGCCCCAGGTGCAGGTGCGCTCGCCTTCCTTTACGTTGAAACCATGAGGAAAGTCTAAAAATATACGTCACAAGAAGAAGGGTTCTTCTAAAAGTGAAATTTGAAGTACTTCGTGTGGACTGACTTTGATAACTGATTAGTGTAGTCTATACATGTAAACGAGAAAGAAAAACAAAAATAAAATATAGGTACAATACAATCAGCTTTTTGTGAGAGCTAGATATCTTGCACACAGATTGCTGATACTATTTTTGTTTATCTGTCCATTGGTTTGCTTTTTGCCACTTGAACTTTAAACAGACTTATTTACAGAAGATATTTGTTTTAAAATAACATATTAACAAATAATTGGAAGCTAAGGGAATGTGAATAAACATCAGGTTATATTTTAAATTATGTACTGTTTTTCCATTTACAAAGGATATGGTTTTCGGTTTTCCTTGGATATAAAAAATACCAAAAAGCTAGGTATAAGAGATTCATACATATTTTCGATCCGTTTGAAATAAATTCACTGTATAGGGTTAGGGTAATATTGCATATTATACCTACTATGCTAGTAGTTACTGTATGTAATTGCTGTTTCATGTCAATGTTATGCAGGTACAGCTTCGTTTCGTCATGAAAAAAAAACAGTCTGATAACTAACAGTGTGGATTTTGTTAACCTTTTATATATAAGCTCACACATTGAACAATTAACCCAACCTTTTTTTATTATAAATTAATTTTATATATGAGTATTTTGTATAGAAATAGGGTAATAATAACATGTAAGTATGTTCATCACTCATTTAAATATTAAGACAGCAAAATGGAAATCCAAAAAAAAGTAGTGATGCTAGCATGTGATGGTCGCTACAATTATTTTGGTGCCTTATAAAAGATAATTAGGTTTCTACAAAACTTACAATCAAGCCATTTCATAATAGTATTTTACACTAGTTATTTAATCGGAAATTGTGGCATTACCTAACAATGATGTTCCTATTTGAAAGCTCGTGTATGTCAATGTAGCTTTGAATTGGCACAAAAATTATTATAAACACGTGCCGTTGTTAACTTGCATCTTCACCTTCTTTTTTGTGGAGGGACTTGCCCACGTGCTAGCTAATCCGCAGTGCAGTAGGGTTTATTTATTTTGGTGCAATGAACCATTTTTGTTTATAATGTATTTAATAGCAGCAATGGGACCGCTTTTGTTGTTTTTTTACACAGGGATATTTAATGAATATTACAAAATTTAACTACTAAAATTATTTTAATAATGATTCGCTCATTTGTGTATTATAGAAAATTAATTGGAATCTTGTCGTCTTTTTTGACAGATCGTATACTTTGTGTATATAAGTTCAAGTATAATGTTATGTAGGTCTTAATTTTAGTGTGTAAATTAGCCTAACAGCCCATTTTGCTTCTCTGCATCTTAATTACTTATATGCATTAAGAAATCACCCGCAAATTTCAAAGTATTATTTTAAACATGTATTTTCCGTCACGCTTGCATACTTGCATTACATACATACGAAATTTAAAAGTACAGAATTCAATGAAAAACAAAATCATTTCCAAATGTTAAATAAGTAAGTACAGAATTCATTGACAAACCACACCATTTCGCAAAAAAATACCACTGTAACTAAATCTTCTACCGTAAATACTGATAAAGATAAGTTAATGCTAAAACTTAGTTATATACTGCAGAACTACATATGTTTACAAATTAGTTATAATACAGCGTGTATCAGAAATGGGTGGACATTTAACGGTGTGGCCATGTAAGTTCTACAACTTTCACCAAGTAACCAACATCACAATCGGTCCGATATACGGAGCAAGGAGGTCAGCTTGATGATCTGTACTGAACCACTCCCTTAAATATGACCCCAAAAATGTTACATAAAATTATTTTATACAAGGTGTAGTTTTTGCATCATAATCAAAATTCAGGAACTTGTAAAAAATTACATAAATAATCAATTTAAATTACGATACCTGGTGAAATAATTAAACCTGCTATTTTAAATTGTTTAAACAGTATTTCAGAATAACACGAAAGTAATAGAAGAATCACCCATCGCGCGACATTTCTCTGTGTGCGGTGTGTGTGAAGGTGTGGGTGAAGGTGTGGTTATAGGGCCTGTTACAAACGGGCTGCGTTTTAATACGGGTGGTTTACACTTACCGTTTTCCGTAAATAAGAAAAACAAAAAATAAAATAAAATTACCCATTTTATTATCGATTCGGGTCGAGAATCTTTAGCGTAGAAACCTTCTTGAATTTGACCAGGATGCAAAGCGACACCTTGTATACCTATTACATACAGCCATTGTATTAAAATATGTTTATGAACAAAGTTTGGTAAGATAAAGTAAATACACTATATCCATGTTAAATATGTATAAGTAATTTTTAAATTCAATGTAATAAAATATTGAAACTTACAATTTGTTTGTATTTACATACTTGGACCATACCTTAACACACGGTCTGTGGCGTGCCTAGGGGCCCACAATACTGCAACCCCATAAGGTAAACAATGTCCTGAAACCCTAACACCATGGAGAGAAGTAAGTTGTAAGGGCAATTCAAGCATTTAACTTATTAGGGAATATGCAGGTATTTTTTTCTTCACTTAAATCAATAAATATAGTACTATCAACCCAAGAAAAGTATTAAAAGTTCAAATACTGCTTGTCGCTTAAAAATAATATTAAACTCCAATTTTCTACGACAGTTCAAACGTCCGTAGCTGTCGCGGCCATGATGTGACGTCATTTACCACAATCTGCCTTGTTTACATCGAATTTTTTGCCCTTATTAGAATATTTATTACTAATTGTATGTGCTATAATCAAGTAAAAATTGCAATAACAATATGTATATTTAAGTGTCTATTTATATGTATTTTTTTGACCAAACTGATGTCAGTACCGGCGTTATTGAGGAAGACGCGTTTTGACAGTGCGTTCCGTTTCACCTAAAACACGCTGCATAAAACAGTAAATTGTAAAATAAGTGATGTATTAGCAGCTTAAACAATTGTACCACGATGTTTTTATGGGCCAATACAAGGCATTTTTAATAAATAAAAAGAGTTTTCTATTTCATGCATATTCCTTAGTTAAGGAAAGTATCGCCACTCAAATTACTTATATTGTAATCGCAACTGCAGGTACCGATTTGTTGTCAGAATAGTGTCAGAGGCTCCCTTGATGAAGTTAGAACAGGGCCTCAAGTCTGCTATTTTTTAAAATTCGTCATTCCAACACGATACTATTGTCATTTTGGTAAAAGTTCGTAGTCTGGTAAATTCACAATGATCGATCACTGGTCGGTCAATGGTCTCGTAATAGAATCGTGTTGTAGTGACAGTATCGTATTGCCATTATTATAAAACTCGTTGGTAGAAATGATTTTCGAAAAACTACTATTAAATTTGAACATTTATTCATGCCAGATTTCATTTATATATATTTTTACATATTATTTATTAGTGTTTTAAGCCATCTGAATTAATAAGAAGTTTGTAAATAGGAAAACACATTAAAATGTTTAACGCGGATTAATGTAAAACTTAATATGTTTAGCTGTCAAAGTCAAATGTGACATTACTGTTTACTGACGTATATCTGTTTTTGTTTCTAGCGGCCGGTGTTTTTTTATTGTATTTATTTTCATTTGAGTGTTCTAGTTAGATTTTTGTTAGTATATTTAAATTTTCTTTCCCCTAAGACGACCCACTGACCGAGAAGCCTATATTTATTGATTTTATACAAAATGGTGATAATTTAGCAAATTTCGGCTCTAGTTGATTATTTGGAAAACCACCAATGAAGGTCGAAGTTTATCGAAGGTAAAGATCTTGCAATTATTTGTTTTGACCATTAACGCCCCACTCTAGTATGTCGCCTGATGTAACAAAATAATTTTTTTTATAGAAAAAGACCATGTAGCTCTCGAAGTTGCTCAATCAAGGCTGGGCGCTATTGAAGCTAGGAACGCCGAGGCAACATTAAAACATGCTCAGGCAGGCCATCTACAACTCAGCTGCTGCATTGATCGACTGAGCTCCACCACAGAAAAAATGGTGGATCATAGAGGCCACTGTGTGCCAAAAAAGGTAATTACTAAACTAAACAATACCATAAATTAATATAACCCCTCCATCTAAGCTTGTGTTAGGTTTAGGCTCAAATCAGTAGTACATTGGCCAGAATCTGACATCACGATTGTAACTCTGATACTAAGCGCTAGGTTACACAACATGCTATAAAAGAAGTTGCAACTTTTAAACACAAACTCTGCAGAATTATAATGTCATGATAAATGATTAAATGAAACAGTGTTTATAAAAAGTGTATTAATTTATTTTAACCTGTAGATACCCGTAATTACAGAAATAACAATGTTCTGTTCCCTTTGGGGGACATCACGAGCTTGAAGCGTTAGATCATATTTTGTCAATACTGTGGTCACTGTGGATCTGTAACAAAGAGTTAAATCATTTTATTAATACTTAGAGCATTTTCGTACTTCACTAGAATATCGAGGTGGGTAACATTACATACCTGCTAATTTAATTTATGCATTTCTCCACAGTCTGTCAACAAGAGCCTGCTCAGTGTGTGGCCCAGTTCAGTGCAGTGCTTCCCGTCCTTCAAGAAGATCCCGATTCACCCTTTGATGGTCTTGATAATTAGGTGCTGCATTATTATTTTCCTCCTAAATTAAAAGATAGATTAGTGATTAGTGACATGACTGTTATTATTTTTATTAAAAGGTAAAATTTGTGATTTGTTATTCAAATGATGATTAAAATATTGAAGATCTTTTTGATTTGTATGAACACTGATTTTGATTTGTTATTATTATTACATTAGATATTGTAACTTGTCTTTTGTTTTATGTAGTACTTATATTTACATTTCAGGTTTTTCAATTGACTTGAAAGTCAAGTTTAATATTGTTAAATAAATAAGTATTTAGTTTATGAGAAATAAAGATTATTTGAAATGTTGATTTTTTATCATAGTATTATTTAATATTCCATCTTCAATAGAATTATTCTAAAATAGTGGAATGTAAATCACCTGTTGCAAGCCAAGTGCTTCTGTATAAACTTCATCAGGTGGCAACGGTGCTCTTGCCATGTATGGAATATTGTGCAATATGTAACATGCATTCACAATCTTGCCTGCAGTTGTTGGACTATAATGTAAAGCATATGCTGCAAGCAAACACCTGAAAAAAATCAATTTACTTTTCTAAGCATTTATGTAAACATAGATTAACTTTTATTTAATACTGTTCTTGACATAAACAAGAACTATTGCATCTAATTACTGTTATTGAGTGTCGAAAACAATTGCTTATAATAATGCGATGGTCTTTACCTTAAACATGCTTCTTATACGCTGATGCCATGGGGAATGAGTTCTTCAATTTATTAACCCCCCTAAGAGTCATTTCAAAGGCGAAACGTTTTTACAAATTCCGCCTGGGGAATATCAATAAAATGGTTCATGATCATTCTCGTCAAGCGACGGGCACGACGACGTCTTCTGCATTCTGCCCATCTTCTTTCTTTATTATCCACTGAGTTGAGTTTATTGTCCACTGCACTGAGCTAGCCAGCTCGAGAATATTTTGTTCGTAGTGAATTCACTGTCTCCATTCAATATTCCACAAACACGATCGAAATAAAAGCAATGATTGCACAATGACGTTCCAATGGTAGGTCAGTGATAGAGATGAGACGTATATACTGGTAGAGGTATATATACCAAGTATGTGCTTCCCAGTACATAGACCGGGTACGGACCGAAATACTGGGTAAATACCTTGAAGGTATGACGTCAGACGCATAGTACCATACGAACCGCTACCACAAGGTAGCGCCCAGTTTTATCGGTAGTTCGGTACGCCGAAGCAACCCGAAGCTATCCGACAGCTTACGAAGGGACCCGAAACGTCATTCGTGCTTTATGAACATTCGGTTGATTTAATTTAGTTAGACAAAATGGGTACTTATTTTTACGTGCATAAGGAACATAATAGCGTAATTAAATTTTTTGTCACGACGTGAAAGAGTTCCTTCAAGACGTCCCTACACGGTGGAGGGACGTCTTGAAGGGGCGTCTTTAAGCTAGTTAGTCAGTTTAAATATAATTAATGTTATTTTGCATTAATTTATATAGAAATAACTAGAATTCATTAATAACCATCGTCATACTCTTAGCCGACAGTCATAAGCCTGGTAAAGTAGGAAGGAAAGATTTCATATCTCATAATGCATAATTACGTATAGGTACTTGAAACATCGTACCTACATTATATTGGAGGCATACCATACTTATCGCATACGTTTACTTATTGAAATCCTACCACACCCAAATACTTCGAAGTATTTTGATACCTGGTATTTGTACCAGGTATTTTGTGATACCCATACCTTAAAGGCCGGGTATGGAGAATGGCAGGTATATCTCATCTCTAGTCAGTGATCAAAGGAACCAGGGGTAGGACAATTCCATACATTGACAGATTTGAGGTAATTTTTTTCAAAATGCGACATCTGTTATCGCCATCCAAAACAGTTCGTTACTTTGTCACCACAGATGGCGACACTATCGATACTAATTTAATTTGTAAAAGAAAATATTATTAATTAAATATGATTTCATTACCTAATCAATTAATTTAACACCTGTTATAATTATTTTCAAATATTTGTGTAGATTACAAGTTGCGTAATAATTACAATAGCAACACAGTGAATTATTGATGTCAAGTTACGATCCGACTACCGTCACAAATATGGCGACTGCTCCCTGCGCTTGCGCTTGTTTGTAGTTTTCGTCTCATAATTTGTGCCTTTCTTCGTGAAATTAATCCGCCGATCCGCGTTGAGTCGAGTCCTCTCCTCCGTAGGGAAGTGTAATCATTTTCCGAAGTTATTGTGCGAGTTGAACTTTTAGTGCCTCCGCCATTCTAGTGCAAACGTTATTTTTGCGACCCGGACGCTTCGTTTGTGCTGTTTCTTTGCGATATATACGCTTGTGATTTGTTTGTACCATGCCTAAACGGTGTGCATTGGAATGTTCAAACAGTAAGTATAATCATCATTACATAGAACTCTGCCATCCTGCCTCAATAGATATCCATAGTGCCCGGTGAATTTACATGCTTGTCTTATTATTAGGTAAACAGGGTAAGATTTTCATTATGGATGGACCACTGCAGTAATCCGTATTTATTAGAGTACTATTAAAACGACTGTGAGTCTGATTCGCACTTGGCAGCTTCTTTCCCCGACTACGGCGAAGCTAAAAGGAAGGGTTATGATTTTAGCAATAAAATATGTATGTCTGTTTATATTTACGTATGTTCCACCTTAGCACCTAAACTATTCATCTGATTTTGATGAGTAAGGTGTCAATCGATTTGTTATAATGGCCCGGGTAACTAAGCATACATTTTATTCAGTAGTCGGGTTTTTAGTGGTAGTTACCACACAAGTAAAATTCTTGTTTTAGTATCAGTAGTATCATATTCATTATCATATAAGATGTCATATTGTTACTCATTATTATTCAGGAAAAAATGGTTTTAGATCTTTGAACATTTCAAGATAAAAATAGTGATCTTTTTTATTTTCAGAGAATTCTTACCATCAATTTCCACATCCAGAAAAGAATCCTGACCGATTCAAGGCTTGGGTTCATATAGCTGGTGGAAAGTTAGATAGTCCAGCTGATTATGAACTGTATAGGAAGAAAGTTATCTGTGATATCCACTTTACAGACATGGATAGAAACCGTAACAACCGATTGAATTTTCTAGCTGTGCCATCACTTCATCTTCCTGGTAAGATTTACATAATTTTAAAATAAGGCCATTATAACTTATTACTAGGCTTGAGTTGAAATTAGATTTATCAGCTAATATTGCATATTTAACTGAAATTCTACATTAGGCAAAAACAGGGCCAAAATGATGGGAATTCATTTTGCCCATGTTTTTTAACAAGTACAAATAGCATTATCCTTGTTTCATATTATACCCTAAGTTGATTAGTATGTAGGCTGCACTAAATTGCTAAAATTGTTTTATTCATAAGGTTAAGTATCAGTAATTTTATTTTCTGCAAGGTGGAAAAATAAAACATTCATATATTTTTGTCCCACTTTGAATTAAAAGTTCTTTAACATTATCATTTTTTTTAAATAAATAATATTATTATTCTCTTATTTTTCAGGCAAGTCTGATGAAGTTGGTATTTCAGACAAAGTTTTACTTACACCTGAACCTGTCAATGAAAAAAGCAGCCCTGCTACATTAAAACCGACACTGACAGGTACTTACTTGCATGTACTATACAGGTATTACTGGCAGTTTGAGTACTATAAGCGACCTAACCAAATGTCCTTTCTTTGGTATTGTATAAGTCGAGCTACACGATAACTGACAAATGCTTGCACTGACTGGACAGGTCCACTCAAATCTGTGTGGTTTTTTCTTCAAAAGACCATCTCGGACACTAATCTGCATAGTCCTCATCTGAATTGAACAAGATTATATCTGGACTTCAAAAGAGACTATGACCTCTGAGTTTGTTTCGCCTGTTTCTGCTCAGAGTAGTCAGGTACGAAACACCGGCCCCAACTAGTTTTAAAAAAATGATGTGTAAAAGTGTTTGTAAGAACCTACTTGCAAAAATAAACATCATTTAATCATTTCATTTCATTATAATATTAATTCCAATTATTTATTGCATATTGTTAGTTCATAAATAAAGTAAGACTAAAAATACCACGCATTTCTGGGAACTAAGGGAATTCAAATTAAATTAAATCATAAGACAATACATTAGCAAATTGTAATATTCCTCATGAATATTTCGCTCATATTACAGATAACCGTGCTGGATTTATAACTTCACGACACATTTATTGCCCACTACCGAAGACGGCAATTAAACAAAAGCAAAGTAAGTTTACAACTATATAATTATTTAATTAGGGCCTAACTAAATATTTTACTGTAAATGTTATAGTTAAATTGAGTTTAGTACAGTTTTTGGCGATTTCCATTCTAGTTTGTTACCTACAACTTCAATGATAAATAAAGCAACAACATTGAAGAGCTTGGTGTCGCTGCGAATAGTGTGGATCGTGCACGCTAAACAACTATAAAATCTCGAGCTGACCACTGCGTGGTGATTTATGACCCGATCTTCCTATGTACCTGTGCTCAACATTACACTTGAAAATATTTTTATTTTCAGGCAAGTCTGATGAAGTTGGTACTTCAGAGAAAGTTTTACTTGTACCTGAACCTGTGAATGAAGAAAGCAGCCCTGCTACATTAAAACCGACACTGACAGGTACTTGATATTAATTCTAATTATTTATTGCATTCATAATGTGGGTAAAAACAGCACACTAACAAAATCAATATTTCTCTCACATTACAGATAACTCCAGAATTATAAATTCAGAACACAATTATTGCCGACTGCAGAAGAAGGCAATAAATAAAAACAAAAGTAAGTTTTTTTTAGATTGTTAAGAGATTAGGAGACAGTGCACTCTTAACCCAGCCCGTCATCATAATCATTCTTGCCCTTAGCCCAACTAATTTGGGGTCGACGCAGCATGTCTTCTTCCATACTTCTCTATTACACGCCATCTCATCAGACACCTCTTTTCTTGCCATATCCTTCTTTATACAGTCCATCCATCATTTCTATGGTCGTTCTCTACTCTATACCCATCCACCATGTCTCCACCCATGAATGTTCATACTCAGAATTTTCTTTATTCCTTATTACTTGCCCATACCACAACACAACTGATTACCACACAACTTTTCAGTCACCAGCGTCACTTCAGACTTCCTCTTCCTCCGTACTAATATTTTATTTTATCCATTCGCGCGTAACATCACTCAGGTTTTTTTTTTACAGATAATCAGCAGCAGGAGGTGCCGTCATTTTGGTTGAACCAACTAAGAACAACAAGAAGAAAAATTAAAATTTTGCAAGCAAACTTGATCAGAGCACAAAAGAAAAACAAAACACTTCAATCCAGAATCGCCAGTGCTGAAAAAATGTCTACAGATCTTTTATTTACAAAACTGATGAACAAAATGACAATGGCAGCAAAAATTTTTACAAAAATGCAGTACACCCAGACAAGCAAGAAGCCTTCAGGTCGCAGATTCACCCTAGAAGACAAAGTGCTCTCACTTTCTTTATATAAGAAGAGTCCAAGAAGCTACCCTCTTTTGGCTAAATATTTGACATTGCCATCCACTAAATCTCTTAAAAGACTTTTGACGAAAATAGAAATGGAGCCAGGGCTGAATAAATGCATCCATATAAAAATTAAAAATACCGTCAAGGAGTTATGTCCAGAAGACCGGCTATGCACTTTAATTTTCGACGAAATGTCGATTTCCCCTCAAATTCATTATAACGCTGCAAAAGACCAGCTTAGGGGGTTCACATTGGATGGCAAAAAAATTGCAGATCATGTATTGGTGTTCATGGTGAAGGGATTAAGAAAGAAATAAGGCTCAATTGAAAGAAATGTTGCAAAAAATCTTAAAGTATGTACATAGTGCAGGATTAAAGGTCTTATGCACTGTCTGTGATCAAAGCACAGTCAATGTGAGTGTGATAAATGAGTTGGTAGAAGATACAAAAAGAAAATATTTAAGAGAAGGAAAGGAATGGAAGACCGAGATCATTGAAATAGGGAAAACAAAAGTAATCCCTCTATTTGATGTTCCACATTTATTAAAAGGAGTCCGCAACAATTTACTCACAAAAGATTTAAAATATTATGATTTTGAGGAGAAGTGCGAAAAGACTGTTAAATGGGACTACTATAAGCAAACTTATGAAGCTGATAAATCGTATGGAGAGGTGAAATGCCTGCTGAGAGTCACAGATGAGCACATCTATGTCGATAAAATAAGAAAAATGAAAGTAAAATCAGCAGCCCAAATTTTCAGTCACACCATAGCAGCAACTGCAGGACATCTCGTGGCAAGAGGAGACATTCCAAGAGAATGCCAAAATTTGGTAAAATTTACTACACTAATGGACAATCTTTTTGTTTCATTAAATTCGAATACATTTCATGTGCCTGATGGCAAAATATATAAAGCATGTGTACGACGATGTAGTTCACACCATGATTTGTGGAAGAATGCCATAAAAGTTTTAAAAACTGTAACATTTATTAAGAAAATTAAGGACAAAAATAACAAAATCCGTGTAATTGAAACGAAAGCTATACCTTCTATAAAAAACTTCATACGTACAATTGAAGGAATGCAACAATTATGGATATTGTCCCAATCATATTCATTTGATGCTATGCTAACACGTAATTTCAACCAGGACCCACTAGAGAATTTCTTTGGGAATATCAGAAGTTATGGGGCGAGGAATACGGCACCAGACACGGTTGCATTTGAAGGGGCCTTTAAGTCTCTCTTAATAAATAATTTTAGCTCGCCCCATTCTCTGCATGCAAACTGCGAAAAAGACGATGATAGCTGCTTGCAGAATCTGGATTTTTTTGTAAGAGAAAATATTGCTTCAACTTCTGATATTCCCAATCCCATTGATGAGGAGACATCACAATTTTCTGAAAGCATAGAAGACGAAATTGTGGTGCCTTTCATCAATTTAAATACAAATGTTAATGATGCTGGTCAGGGCAATTATGTGTGTGGGTGGGTTCTGGGGAAATGCATTAAAAATGTATCAAAAAGCTGCAAAATTTGTAAAAAAGATATGTATGGCGATCCTGAAAGCAAATCAAATGAATATATAAGGGCCAAAGAATATAAAAAAGGTAAAAATTCTTTAATATACCCATCAAAAGATATGGAAAAATGTTTTGTCCAAATTCAAAATTTAGTGACAGACATTCTAAAAAAAGATGTTCCGAAAAAAAACTTAAAAAATAGAATAAAAATGTTCACTGACATATTTGTTGATATTCCATTTAGTTGCGAAACACATAAAAAAAAATTAAAAAATTGTTTTGAAAACACAATTATTAATGTGCTTATTTATAGTTGGTGTCGTTCAATTAACCGGATTTTTTCTGGCAAAATCACATACCATGGTGAGGACGAAATTAAAGCAGCAGCGCAAGCTTATAAAAATAAACACAAGACAAATAAATAAGTAATTTTGTCAACTAAAAGAAAAGTTTTTTTTTTTATGTATCCACTACGTACCTTTTGTAATTGATGCGTCCTTACTAATTTGCTTGTTTTTAATTTGAAAAAGTTTTACTATGATTTTGATATTTTAAAGAGAAAAAATAAATTAAGTAAAACTTTGTCAACTTGAAAACAAGTAGACTATTAGGGGTGGAAGTGCCAGGGTAGCTCGTGAAATTCAAATTTTATTACGTTTTTAGCAATTTGCAGGTCGGTGTCAGGTTGTATGCGGCTCATTTTTCATCAACATGCAACCTGAAACTGACCTGCAAACTGCAAAAAACGTAAGAAAATTTGAATTTCGCGGGCTATCCTGGCGCTTCCACCTTAAAGTGTAAGCAGTAGGCACTAATGTATAGGTAGGTACGTATAGCTATATATATCACAAGTTTGTGGATGGCGATAATAGATGGCGCTATTTATCCGATCAATTGACATTAGTGGTCTTCAAAAAATTCTGCGAGGGGGCTCTCTATACCCGTTATATTACTTTACTCTATGAAAGGAACTGTCAAAATTTTAGCAGATTACCGCTTATGTCAGTCTTTCATTTGTCATTGTGTACGAGATTACCATTCTATGCTATTTCGTTCAATGGAGTGTCAGTGATTGATCATTGGACAGTCATAGTGACGCCATAATATTAGTAGACTACCAAACTTGTCAAAATCAATAATTATGAGATCAATGACAGATCATTCTGACACTATTGTAATAGCAGACTTGAGGCAGATGTTTAGTCGAAGTTTGACTGTTTCTTTAGGGATAGGGTGTATCAGAAAGGTGTGGTGCACAGGCACACAGACCATCCAATTGAACAACTTCCTCTATGGGACCAACATCGTAATCGCGTCGGTCTGGGCCGACGTAGCGTCTTTCGAATATCTTCGTATATCTCTATACCCAGTAGTGGGTGAATTCAGGTTTTCTGTCGCTTTTTGAAGGTTTCCCCCGCAAACAAATAAAAATCCTTTCAGCAAGCCGCAGGAGGAGGTAGATTACGAAGAAGGTTCCACCCGTCCAAGCCTCCGCAGAGGCCTGTCACGTGACTGCCTCCTTGTTGCGACTAAATACTATTTAGAGGTACCTTCTTTATGAATACGTCAGTTGCCATAAGAAGACTGGGTCGTCATGGCAACGACTTTGTTGACGTTTGACAATTAGGTTATCATAAATTTTAAAATCCTCCCATATGAGTTTATTATTGGATACGCCCTCAATATTTCAGTTATAATTTTTTATTTCGAAAAGTATACGTTTTATCGATAAACTTTAAAAGTAAAAATTGTAGAGTAGGTAAACAATTTACTTTCAAAAAAAACTTTGCGACGCAAAGAGATTTAAAAAGTAGCTAGTAATATATTTGAATGTCTTTGTAGCGACGGTAAAAATATTTACCGTTTCGGAAATATAATTTTTCTTTTTCCAAAATGTTTGGAAATATCAATCCCCTCCCCAAGTTAGGGTTTACATCAAAATAGTTTAAATTTAAAAGTTGTCCGTATTCTTACTCGGATTGATAAAAATGTTAAACGGTTCAAAAAACTTCCAAAAGGTAAAAGTTATGGCCAAAAAACTGATTTTCGAAAAACCGCCCAGCCGCCGGGCGCCTCCGCCGCGCGCACGCTCACGCTCCCTCCCTTCGCCAGTGTACTCAACACCAAATCTAACTGACGACCATTACAGTTTCCCACTGCGTTACTCGTGAGTGAATTCACAAAAAGTATGAAAGTATTCATAATAATTACTTATGGCTACAGAACACGAATACAAGTTAAAATCACCTAAAACTAGAATATCCCTATACTTATTACAAAATTGTTCAATGATGCTAAATAGTAACATGTATTCATTATCATTACTACCAGGTGGAATATAGACGACACAAAGTAAAAACATAAATCTATTACGTAGGTAAACAGTAGCACCAACCAGTTGAACATATGATCGTCCACGTTGACGTCGTCGGGTAGTGACACTCGCCGCAACTCAAAACGCGGTGTGGCCACGAGACACGCGCCGCCTTGTTTACGTCCATCCGCTCGGTCACACTGCAAAATAGTAAATCCAGGTGGAATTATTTCTGCATCATGTATGGAGTCATTGCAGCCCGTTTCGGTGATGGCAAACAAGTCTGCATTTGCATGTTCGCATGTTAATGGGTCCCGACCTGTTAAGTCGCTATGTTCTATGATTTTGAATTTAGAATTTATTATTCGTTTTATTTGTGTATCGATCACGAAATTATTGCCACGGTATCAATTATTCAATATCAGGTATAACTCAACATAATATAGATATACTCCTGTGCACTTGTTTTTTTCTTTTCAGTTTTTATTTAAGTTATTAGTTATTTATGCAGTCGGGTTTTTAAATTACCGTTTTTTTTAAATAAATTATTCTTATTCTTATTGCAACCCGGCACCCCACGCTTGGCAGGCGTGCTTGCGATCACGAGACCAACGGGAGTAGGTAGGCCTCTACGCCTAATTTGAATCCCATTCTTAGCACTAAAGCAGTACATATTTTCGCATGGTGGTCATGGTAGTAAATCAATTTGGAACTTTATAAATCATTTTGGTTACTTGTCAGCTCGAATCGCTAACGGTCATTCAAGTGCTCCGAGTAGGTATGTAAATAGTAAGCATAATCAGCCTATAATGTTCCCACGGCTGAGATACAGGGCTCTGGAATGGCTGTAACCCACCAAGCGGCCCCAGTGCGGACATACCGGTTTCCCCACGATGTTTTATTCTTCACCCTTTTGAAAGCAATGGTGATCATCATCTGCATAGCCTTTTTCCAACTATGTTGGGGTCGGCTTCCAGTTTTACCGGATGCAGCTGAATACCAGTATTTTACATGGAGCGATTGCCTATCTGACCTCCACAACCCAGTTAGTACCGGGTAATACGATACCCCTTGGTAAGACTGGTTGTCTATGCATGGCATGCCTACGACCGGCTGGAGGCGCGCGGTGGATGAGGAGGCGCGCGGGCTGCGGCAGCAGCATCGGGCGTCGGCGGCGGCTGAGGGGCGCACGGGCGGCGAGGGCGTGAGCGCGGCCGCGCGCGCCGACCGTCGCCTCACTTCAAATATTACCACGACGAAGACACTGCTCTATAAACAACTTGTATCCTGGATTACACCAAGTCGAAAAGTCCACGTATTTTTATTTCTTTACTTTCTTTACCTCTGTAACTGAGCACAAGGCGTAAACGCGCCAACACTGGTTGTCAGACTTTTTGAGCCTCTGACTACCTAACGACTGTCAAAGTTCTACAATGACAGCCGGAACCAACGGCTTAACGTGCTTTCCGATGCACGGAGGAAATTCGGTATGTAATGACCGGTCACCCATCCACAAACCAACCTAGGCAAGCACGGCTTAACCTAACGATCGACCCAAGCGGCTGTTATTATTTAGCCACAAGCTCCTCTTTGAAAGCAATGGTGATGAACTGATGAAATAAATCACACATAGTAAGTGACAAGGTCGCGGGCTGGCGGCAAACCGAGAAGATGGCCAGTGGGACGCCTTGGATGGCTTCCTCGTGAATTGTCGAGTAAAAGCACTCCTTCGAGAGAAGTGGAAGAAATAGAGAGGACCTTTGTCCAGAAGTGGGACAATACGGGCTAACTAAAAAACCGCTCGTACCGGTAGACGCGTACCACCCACCGCTCGAGATCTCGGTTAGTACACACACGCGCCTGCGCCGGCGCCCCGGCTCAGCAGGCTCAGCTACACCTGACGTTGACGCATATGTACCAGACGGGTGGAATTTTAATAATGCCGACTTTTTGTCCCTATATTCATCAATTGCAGCCGTAGACTGGACTCCCGTTGTATGAAATGGACTTAGAAGTAGGTTTAAATTATTTTTATTATATTATTAATTCTATTATAAATGACTGTGTGCCCAAAAAAAAGCGAAGTCGTGGAAACTCAAGGTACATTTATCCTGAGTGGTACACTGTTGAGAATAATCGCGACATAAGGTTGAAGGCTTCTCTGCATAAACAGTACAAGGCAAGCGGTTCAAGGGTCGATTACGAAGCATTTGCTCGGTGTAGAACCAACATTAAAAATATGTTAATTGTGGCACAGGAACAATATCGGAGCCGTGTTCAAGGGCAAATGCTGAGTGATCCTAAATCTTTTTGGAATTATGCCAAGTCTAAGAGAGGTAGGAGAAGCCCTCAAGCTATCGTGAAAGATGGGGCGGCATTATCTGGCCAGCGGTCTGTGGAAGAGTTTGCGGCTTATTTTTACTCTGTGTATAGGGAAGAGCGACCGTAGTTGGATGTAGACTCGGCTATAGCCAGCGCAGGTAGCGGAAACGGAGCGGCGCGAGTGCACTTGCACCAATTACAGTTAGGAGACGTGAGTCGTAAACGGTCCGCAGGGCCAGACGGCATTCCGCCTTACATATTTAGGGATTGTCGAGTAGCGCTGGCTAGGCCTCTTCTTCATATTTATAACCAGTGCCTCAAAGCTGCCGTGTTTCCGGAGAGGTGGAAAGTGACCCGCGTTGTTCCGGTTCCGAAAGCAGGGTCAGCAGAATCGGTGGATGGGTACAGACCAGTTGCGGTATTGTCTACGCCAGCGAAGGTGATGGAAACTGCTATACATAAGAGCATATACCTTCAGGTTAGCGCACAGCTGTCAGACGCTCAGCATGGGTTTCGACCAGGAAGAAGTACCACCAGTAATCTTCTTTGCCACATGGCTCATCTGGTGCCGACGGTGAATAGTGGGGGGCAAACTGATGCTGCTTACTTTGACTTTAGAAAAGCATTCGATTTAGTCGATAATGACATTTTGCTTAAAAAGTTTGCAGGTATTGGTTTCACACTCTCCAGTTTTTTGCCAGTTATTTGAGGGATAGGCAGCAATATGTGGAATATGCGGGACACGTATGTCAGGTCCATATTTCACTAGGTCCGGGGTAAGTCAAGGTAGTAACCTTGGCCCTTTGGGCTTTCTTCTGGTGGTAAACGACCTACCAGAAGTAGTCCAAGACGCGTCTTGTCTGTTGTTTGCTGACGCCCTCAAATTATCCCTCGCGGTAAAGAGCAGCGATGACTGTGTCAGGCTACAAAGGGACATTGATAGGGTAGTGAGATGGAGCAAAGAAAATCTCTTACAATTTAATAGCTCGAAGTGTGTGACCATCAGTTTTTTCTCGCGCACACAATCCCATCTTACATACCTACTATATTGACGGGTCGCCTATGGAACGGGTCACAGTAGTCAAGGACTTAGGAGTAAAATTTAACACCAGTCTGACTTTTCGGGATCACATCATGCGTTGCTGTAAAAGAGCGTATAGAAATTTAGGTTTCATGCTTCGTACGGTCCGAGGTTTCACGAATGTGAAAGCTATTATATATAATGCATTGGTGAGGAGCCAGTTAGAGTGTAACGCAGTCATCTGGTCTCCGCATGAAGCTAAATATAGTCTCATGCTGGAGAGGAATAAATTTATAAGATATTTATATATGCGCTATTACGGAGTCTATCCCTTTTACCCGTTAATGTATCCAACCTTATTTATTCTAGGTATGGTAGGATACAACGAGCTAAGGGTTAGGAGGGATCTTGCACTCGCCTCATATGTATTTAAAATACTGAGAGGGAAGGTGCATAATGCAGTTGTTTTAGGCCAGGTTAGTCTGTGTGTCCCGGACAGGTACGTGTGGCGACGACGGCAGCCACGACTGCTAGTGGAACCGCGTGCTCGGACCAACCTTCTGAAGGAGGCGCCGCTAACCAGTGCACTCCGCACGCTCAACCTCATAGCGAGTGAGACAGACCTATTCTGTTGTTCTCTGACTGAATTCACAAGGAATGCTTTGTTTGTAATTAGTTATAGGTATTAGTTATACGGAACAATTATGTTAAGTATTAATTAAGGCACATTTACCGCATTGGTTAGCTGTAAGGGTAGATGTATGATGATAAATAAATAAAAAACATATATAGACCGGCTTAAATCGTCCCAATAATGGGTCCCGACTGTTTAAGTCGCTATGTTGTATATTTTTAAATTACCGTTTTTTATGTTTTTTGTTTTATTATTGAATAGGTTTGTATAGTAACCTATATACACAATACACACCAATACTTAACATTACGCTGATCATTAACTTATCAGTTGATAGAATAATATTCTCGTAAACGTTGAAGCTCTGATAAAGAATTCTGATCGTGTGGCCGATTCAAAAGTTTTTTAGGATCAAGCGTACTGATGGCCAATCCAGCTAATGTTTATACATATGCTTGACCTTTAGCAAATATATGAGAGCCGAGGTCCACAACCGCCCGATCGAGTGTAGTACCTTGAAGTTTGTGGACAGTTACAGCCCAACTCAGGATTAAGGGCAACATTCTGCGTTTGATTTTTCCTTGTCTTCTAATTGCGTCAAAATCAATCGTACGTGGTTCAATCCGTACACGTATTCCTAGTTGATTATTTTTTATTGTGCGGTCGTCGGATCAATGTTGCAATCTTAGTTCTATTATTTTTGGTGAACCTGAACGGCTTGATCAAGGGCTCATCATGAGGATTTTAAAATGGTATATCTGAGTAACTAAAAAGTGTAAAATAAAAAAAAAAACATTTAAAAAAATAAAAAACCCCACTGCGTAAAAAATAATAATTTTAAATAAAAACTGAAAAGATTAAAACAAGTTCAGGAGACAGGACATATTGACTGCAACAGTCGGGACCCATTAAATAATCTAGACTAAAATCAATATGGGTCCCGACTGTTGCAGTCAATATGTCCTGTCTCCTGAACTTGTTTTAATCTTTTCAGTTTTTATTTATTTATTTTGATATACCCAGTGTCACTCTCACAGTAAATACGAATCTAACGACACCTCTCAAGCTAAAATCCATCGAGCCTTTCAAGCCACAGAGCGTGCCAAACAATTATACATACATACATACACAGTGGCGTGCAGTGGTATTCCACGAAGGGTAGGCCACGAAATAATGATATCAAAAAAAAATTTCGTCTGGGCCATCTTGAATTTTCGAAAACGACACCCATGAAGAAAAATTTTCGTCGGCGCCATTTTGATTTTCATTTTGACCTCATTTTCATTATCAGCGACCCCAAAAACCACAAAAATGACACCCATGAAGAAAAAACTGAAAATTTTCGTCTGCGCCATCTTGCATTTTCATTTTAACCCCATTTTCATTATCAGCGACCCCAAAAACCTCAAAAACGACACCCATGAAGAAAAAACTGTAAATTTTCGTTGGCGCCATCTTCGATTTTCATTTTGACCTCATTTTCATTATCAGCGACCCCAAAAACCTCGAAAACGACACCCATGAAGAAAAAACTGAAAATTTTCATCGGCGCCATCTTGGATTTTCATTTTGACTTCATTTTCATCATCAGCGACCACAAAAACTACGAAAATGACACCCATGAAGAAAAAACTGAAAATTTTCGTCGGCGCCATCTTGGATTTTCATTTTGACCTCATTTTCATTATAAACAACCCCAAAAAGCACGAAAACAACACCCATGAAGAAAAATATAATATCAATAATATTATTAATTATTATAATAATAATACGCGCCAATGACCCCCAGGAATCATTATTTTAATCAACATACACAGCACTGGCCTGCAAATTGCAAAAAACGTAAGGAAATTTGAATTACGCGGGCTAAAGAACATCCACCTTGAATCCTGGCCTTGTGTTGTAGCAGCCAATCATAGCCCAGCTACACTCGCAGGAGTTACCGCCCAAAAATGGCTGCAATCTATACATGTGTGCGGTTCATACACACGAAAATATGCACCAATGTGCCGCTGTGTGCGTAAATTTATCAATGGGTTTTAGGCCAGCAGACTATTTGCCTATAAGATGCGTCCGGCGGGTGAGCGTCGAGCTTCGTAGCAACTTCCAGTACAGTGTTGGTTACGTAACACGGGCGCGAAAAATTGCTCTAAGTATTCGAACAGGAGTAACTTTTTTTTTATATTTTGTACAAAGTGTTATTTTATTACATAGTTCATTAGTTATAATAATTGCCCCAGTTGGTAGGGTAGGCTTTGTCTAATTGCCTCTTCGTAGCACACGCCCATGTACATACATACATACTCTCGAAAATATAACCCTCCTTCTGGCGCAGTCGGGTAAAAAGTAGATATTACAAAAGTGTACATTAAGGTGCAGCAGTGTTATTTCTCAAGTATTGGTGTCGATTCTGTTGTGCACAAACTAAACTTAAATTAGGCTATTGCTATCTTTTACTAAAAGGCAGTGCGAGAAAAGGACGGCTATAGCTATAACCTAAGTTAGAGATGTAAAAATAGTTTATGCCTTGCGCTTCACCGGGTTTTTAGTCGACATGTTTTTACGTGCACCCTTCATTTGTATAGAAATATTATTTCCAACTAAATTTGACAGCTCTAAATTTCGTCCGTCTCTTTCTCGTTTTATTAGAGAGAAAAAGATAGCAATAGCCTAAATTAAGTTTAGTTTTTGCACAACAGAATCGACACCATTGTATAATTATTGCATAAAAGTAAATTAAAACTACAATATATAAACAGTTGCAAGTAACGAAAATGTCGAATTCAAATGTTAGGTAGCGACCTGCCTGATCTAGGTTTATTTAAACCTGTGTTTCAGGCTATCACTTTACATTGCATAATTTAATTAGGTCAGTAACAGTTTTAAAATAAAAAAAATCTAGTAACAACTATAACAAAAGTCAAATTGGTACAAAAACATTAAATTAAACGTTTAAACTAACTTAAGTAACAATAATCAAACTAGGACTTCTAGAAGTTTTTCTGTGTCCGTGTAATTAAGTAGGTATGGCTAAATAATCTGATATTACAAAACTACATTTCCTATAACTTAGACTAAAGTTTAGTTTCTCTATTAGTTTAGTTGAGTCTATTTATTATACAGAAATGGTCCTAAAACACAGAATCGACTAGCAAAAGCATGTCTGGTTTGAGGCTTTATGCAAACCAGGTCCTTCTTCTCCTATCAGAAGGAACTGGGTCAAAGGGAAGGGTAGAGTACTGCTGTAGTATAATGTGAAGGATAAATAATTGCCGTACTGTGACCACATAACATGCTTTGTAGAGCAGCTGTGTCGGAAACCTAAACGGACGAAAGGTTAAGAAAAACCTTTAGAATTGCACTTTGAGCACATAAGCATCGAATTTCCTGCGCCACCCCAGGACGTTATGCAATAGATTAGAATGGACTAATACAACGCTAAATAAACCTGTTTTATTAATTTATAATCGGCTACATTACGTAAATACATAAAACATATTGTTACGTCGTACCCGTACTTACCTACAGTTACGGTAGTAGGTACCTAATAGTAGGTAGGTAGGTAATAGTAGGTAGGTAGGTAAAACGAGTCCCGAATGATGTACTTAGGTACAAATTCGCAAACTACCTACAAAAGAACATCATTGTAATTTCGACCGTACGCCGAGGGCATAAAGTACCTACTTCTTTCCTCTGTACAAGTTGTGGAATAGTCTAGAAGATTCTAGGAAGTCGTGGATATTTCTCGAACGTTCGATCGCCATATAAATAGTCGACGTGTTTGCGGGAGCAGGCAGTCCTGCGAGACCGCCGCAGACGTTGAGAGGCTTGCGGAGGAGGTCACCGCCTGCATCCAACGCGCCTTGGAAGAGGCGACTACAACATCGCCGACGCCGCCGGGGGGGTTTGTTTACAAGCCCCTCCCCGCCCACATTAAGCACCTAGTCGCCCAGAGAAGGCGCCTACGCAGGCGGTGGCAGGACACAGGCTGCCCCGCAATCAAGCGCGACCTCAACCGTCTGGCGGAGAAGGTCAGGGTCAAGATACAAGAGTTCAACGCCGCGGGCTGGGAGGAACGCATCGACGCCGCAGAGGGAGACTGGCCGTCGATTCACAAGCTGTGCAGGACTCTCACGAACACCCCAGCCCCGGTACGTCCACTTCGCCACAGCGACGGGGCGCCCAGATATGCTGCAGCAGACCGAGCAGAGATCTTTGCTGAGCACCTGGAGCGTCAGTTTCAGCCAAACCCAACCACCGACGCCGAGCACATCGCAGCAGTCGAGAGGCACCTTGGAGAGTACTTCGCCTCGCCGGTAGCTCCCGATGAAGACCCAATTTTCTTCTCACCTTGTGCAGTTAGACGCGCCATCCTTAGGACAAAGCCAAGAAAGGCCCCGGGGGCGGACAAGATCACCAACACCGCGCTGCGCCACCTGCCGTACAGAACGGTAGCGGCGCTAGCGCGCTTGTACACAGGGATACTGCGCACCGGGGTTTTCCCGGCTGCGTGGAAGGAGGGGCGCGTCATCATGCTGCCCAAACCTCACAAGGACGTCCTGAAGCCGGAAAGCTACCGGCCCATCACACTACTCTCCTGCATCTCCAAGGTGTTTGAACAGCTCCTGCTGCGACACCTTCAAAAACATGTGGGCCCACGCCCCGAGCAGTTTGGGTTTCGCTCGGAGCACTCAACGACGCTCCAGCTGTCGAGGGTACTGCACCTGCTCACGGCGGCGCTGAACAAGAAGGAGCGAGCAGTTGCAGTATTCCTCGACATGGAAAAAGCATTTGACCGAGTATGGCATGCCGGTCTGCTCTACAAACTGTCGAAGACAGACGCGCCTCGTCGCTTGATACAGGTGGTCTCCTCCTTCCTCTCGGACAGGACCTTCAGGGTGGTGGTAGACGGCGCGATATCGAGCGCCCGTCACATCGCAGCTGGAGTGCCGCAGGGCAGCTGTGTCTCCCCGTGGTGCTACTCCTGCTTCACCGACGACATCCCCACCACTACAGACACCACGCTCGCGCTGTACGCGGACGACGCCGCGTACCTCGCCACCTCACTCAACGTGTATCACGCGGCCGTCAAGATGCAGCGCGTGCTCGACCTGCTGCCAGAATGGCTGTCAAAATGGAGGTTGTCGGTGAATGTGGGAAAAACACAGGCACTGACTGTCGGCGGCTGCAAAAAGCCACCACCCCTGAAACTGCAGGGAGCCGACGTCAGGTGGCTCGGCGAGGCCAAGTACCTGGGAGTCACCATCGACAGTCGGCTCTCCATGGCGCCACACGTCCGCACGATCATCGCAAAAAGCAGGAGTGCCCGCTACCTGCTTCACCCAGTGCTCTCGTCCCGCCTCCCGCTGCGTGCCAAGCTGGGCGTGTACAAAACGTACATCCGCCCCCTGCTCACGTACGCTACCCCAGCTTGGCTCGCCCTCACGAGCGAGAAAAGCAAGAAGGCCCTTGAAACACAGCAGAACATCACACTCCGCAAGATTGTCGCCGCCCCTCGCTACGTGAGGAACACAGTAATTCAGCGGGACCTCAAGATCGAGAGCCTGGAGGACTTCAGCCGGCGCCTCGCGTCCAACATGTTTGCGCGCGCCGACGTCTCTGCCTGGCCGCACATTAAGGAGATTGCGCCATGGCACACGCGCCCGCCTGACGCGGGGCGCCCCCCGCGCCTACCCAGGCGCCTACCACGCGACCTAGTGACGGACGTGTGACGTCACCCACCGGACTTGACCTCCGAGTATGTCGCTTCACCTACACGCGACATACTCGTACAAAAAGACTCCACAACACTAACAGTACACACACACCGGTGCAACGTCGCGTTCTAAGTTAACATAGGCGCGGCGCGCACCCCCCACCTCATACCCACACGACTCCACAACATTATGACTCACGCGATGGATAGCGGCGCGGGCACGCCATCTACTCGCATACATGAGCGGTGTTACACAACACAATACCGCTCACACATACATTCATGGCCCCTTAGCCCGGAGCGCATCGGCTAGCTTCGATAACGCTGTGGGCGGGGGCCCCCTGCCCGGTAGGGGCAGCCCCAGCCGCCTCTGGCTGGTCATCATCCGCCGGGCTTCACCCGGGGCACCGGGAGTTCCACCTGGCGGTGACAGACCGCCGAGGCGGCGTGAAGATACGGTTAACACCGTGGCGCCCCTACCGACACAAAATGACACTAACTCACAGGCGAGCGGCGCAAGCGCGCTCGCCATTGGCCGAGGCCTACATGGCCGCTCCACGGACGGTGCCCGTATGTTTACGGGCACAATTAGATTCTGCGGGACAAAGGGCGCTGCCCATACCCCGCCAGCCGCAGCCCACTACTGGGCAGCAGCGAGTTCTCCGAACGGAGCAGGCAGTCTGATTTTGGCTACAGTACGAAGCGAATCGAAGTGAACTAGTAAGTGCGATATCTAAGTGAATAGTGATCAGTAGTGTACTTGTGATTAAGTTTTAAGTGTTTTGTGATTATTAAAGTTATTTGTTGTTTCTTCGGTAGTAATTAATTTATCCCATACCCAGCTCGTAACAATATTATGAGTTTGCGCACTCCTCTAGTACATAGTAACATAGATATGTTTACGGAAATTTAGATTGGAGTCAATTGTGACACCAAGATATTTCATATGGTCAGCTTTGTAGAATGTAGGGCAAGAACATGCAGTGTCAGCGTACGTGCTACAGGTGTGCGCGTAAATGATTGGGTTAGTAAGCCCTGTAAGCGGTGTGTTAGTATTTCTCATTTTATATGAATGATGTATGATAACCCTGTGCCTTAGAAAGCACTGTACAGCGCCTGATCGCCCTGATCGTTCTTCGGTCTTGCCGGATTGCCGTCTAATCGAACTATGAGAGCTAAGGTAGAGAGTAATGCAGTACCTGGTAGAGAGAATGCACCTGCGTCTGCGCACACACTCGTGCTCTATAAAATCTCCCACGTCGAGGGCTAATCTCTGAGATTGGCCCGCAGTGACCGAAAACGGTCAGCAGGACTATTTTAATTATAGGTACGCTGTTAACGTTGAGATAATTTAAACAACAAACAGTGGTTATAATTTTATTGCAACGTATTTAACAGTTTTGTACTTAATTAAAATATAATAAATAATAGAATACAATTAACAATCATAAAGTGTTATCTATCACAGTTGCTAAAAAGTCCTGTTTCAGGAACATGTTTAAATCCATTACAAACGATAATTACATATTTTGATTTTATATAATTTTACATTTAAAATATTTGCCACCTTGCATATTATAAAAATTAGGTAAGTACCGTAAAATGCTACGACGTGGCCTGAATTTGTTAATCCATAATTCCCTGAACTTTAAAAAAGTTTCAAGTTATTTCAATTACTTTTTAATATTGGACTCTAAGCAATAGGTCTTGTATAAAAGATTGCTTTAAAAAAGTAGGAAAACTCCAGGACACAATAACAACATTGCCTGGCTGGTATATCTCGAAAACGTAACTCGTGACGCTTTGGAAGAAGATTTTGTCTAATACAAAATTTGTTTGCTAATGATTACTGAAAGATTATTGCGTGGACGCTATTTTGAAAATAAGATCAAATGGCGAAGTTAGGCAGGCCAAATAATTCAAAGCCCTTTGAGCCTGCATTACCGGTAATACCGGTATCAAGTGAATTTTAAATAATTTAAAAGTATAGAGTATTAATCGCCAAGGTAAACATCACAAGTCTAGCAGATAATAAATAGCCTTGAGAAGTTGAGTGAGACTAATGGGACAGTCGATAGTGGAAGCGCTTATAGGTTACTGCTACCCCGCCCGCGTCTACGTCTGCGCTACAACTCTTACAACTAGGTAGGTACCAGTATATCAACTATCTGGTGTCAACGACACAAGCCTCGTTGCTTAGTGTGGCAGGTACTGTCCAAAATCCAAATTTTCAATCAAGTTTTTATCTTAAGGTCCGTTGTATTAGGACTTAGGAGAGTCTAGCGAGCTTACCCTTGGAACGCTACGTTTGAACTAGATGATGACGTAAATACGTATTTGAGGTAGTAAGAACTATTGTAACACAATCATAGTTACGGTCCACTAACCTTCCTACACAACCGAGCTGAAAAAAGTGTATACAGTATCATTGCTTGTGAGGGGTAATTGTTTAATTACAAATGGCAAGGATGTGCACTAAAGCATTCACAATGTTTCACACAAAACTTAATGTAAACTTGGACAGTTATTTTCGTAGTATAGTCTTTAGTCCAGCCGTGCAAGTACGTAGGAATCGATTCGATAAATCTGACAGTCATTCTCGACAAAATGAGTTTATAACAAAGATAAAAAGTCATTTTGTCGAGAATAACTGTCAGATTTATCGAATCGATTCCTACGTACTTGCACTGCAGACCAGATAAGACTCGGTATCTAGCGACATAGTTTATATAATCGAGGTTTCTCTGTAGTATTAGTATACTTTTACAATAATTTAACATTGCAATGGTGTCGATTCTGCCGTGCAAGTACGTAGGAATCGATTCGATAAATCTGACTGTCATTGTCGACAAAATGAGTTTATAACAAAGATAAAAACTCATTTTATCGAGAATAACTGTCAGATTTATCGAATCGATTCCTACGTACTTGCACTGCTGTTGTGCACAAACTAAACTTAATTTAGGCTATTGCTATCTTTTTCTCTGTCATAAAACTAGAAAGAGACGGACGCAATTTAGAGCTGTCAAACTTAGTTGGAACTAATATTTCCATACAAATGAAGGGTGCACGTAAAAACATGTCAACTAAAAACACGGTGAAGCGCAAGGCATAAACTAGTTTGACATCTCTAACTTAGTTCATAGCTATAGCCGTCCTTTTCTCGCACTGCCTTTTATTAAAAGATAGCAATAGCCTAAATTAGGTTTAGTTTGTGCACAACAGAATCGACACCATTGTGTAACAAATAAAATTAGCTTAGTGTAAGCGTAGTTTTCTCATCAGTGCCGGCAGAAAAGCTGGGGCAGGAGCTCTGGCCTTTTTTCCATCTTCTATGTAAGGTCCTGGCTTGGACATCAATACAGTATGCATCGAAGCTAAAGATCCGATTGAACAAGCCAGTTCTGGAGACATGTTGCGACAGCCTTGCACATCCAGGAACTGAAGTTTACTGCAGTGCATTCTTATTGCTTCCAGGGTCCTATCTGTTAGCTGGTTGCATCCCTGAAAAAATATAGTTTACGGTGAGGTTCTCATAATTATTTTACCAATATTGCTTACGCTCATTAGTATCTACAGTTATTACGTTCCTAAGAATGAGTTTACCTACTTGGAAAGTTTGCCGGGAGTTTTGGGAAAGGGTTAATTTTATAGATGTGCTCTTTCCGAATTTCAACATTCCCACCTCGTAATTTTGCTTAACAGAAATGAAGACATCCGCAAGAGAACTAAGGTTACCCACGTAGTCCGAAGAATTGCCAAACATAAGTGGAAGTGGGCAAGGCACATTGCTCGCAGAACGGACGGCCGATGGGGCCGAAAAGTTCTGGAGTGGCGACCGCGAACCGGAAGACGTTGCAAACTAGTTTGACATCTCTAACTTAGTTCATAGCTATAGCCGTCCTTTTCTCGCACTGCCTTTTAGTAAAAGATTGCAATAGCCTAAATTAAGTTTAGTTTGTGCACAATAGAATCAGACACCAATATCAATAATATGCATTTTGAAAAAAGTACCTACGTGATAGACACAAAACTTAAACAAAAGATGAAATAAAGATGTTTGTTTTATAATAAAGCTCGTTTCTATCAGGCATCAAATGAGGCAAGATATCGATTAAGTCGCTAACAGCTAATGGCTATTATCAATTAGTTAATGACTTGATAGTGGTACTAGTTAATTAGTTATACTTACAGTTAAAAATAAAACAAGTTTCCCTAATCTTGTTTTGAGAAGTAGGTAGTAGGGACCATAATATTTAAGTGGTATAGAAAAAAGCAATCAAAACTGGTGGGTATATGATTCATGCATTGCCCGCGACATATCAACCAAGTGGCTAAAGCAGAAAGCTCAAGTTTCCTTACGTTCGACGCATAGCATGTCGGCACTGGCTCCAGCGAGTTGACGAGCCTTCTAATCTACTTACCTAAAACTTTAATTACGCAATGGCGTTTTTGAGGTTTATTGGAAGAACAGACAAGTTCATTCGTTTTTGCAAGAGTGACTGATATTTCACTTACCCTTAGTTCAAGTTGCTTTAACCTCAGCAAGTACTTGACTATTTCTTTCACAGCATCATCAGTTAGATTATAGCAGTCTGTCAGATTCAAATATTCAATGCTGGGACAATTTTTGACCAAATGTTCTAGTCCTTTACATGTAATTTGTTGACATCTACTTAGGTTTAGATTATTCAGTTCCTTGAAATTAAAAGCATAAGTTAAGCTCACGTCTGTTATTCTATTGCATCCACTCACGTCCAGCTCTTTAAGTCCTCTCATGCGAGCTAAGGAGTAACCTGTGTATGAATCCATTGACAGTTTTTCACACATAAGCATGACATCTCTTTTTCGTCTAGCATCACGAACTATTTCTTCTTCTGCTCTGGACCCCAAGTGGATCTTAGGCGACAGATGCGATTCTTCAATACTCGACATTATTGGACCATCTTCCTCACCTTTAGTTTCAACTTTTCCCATACCAGTTAATCCAGCATCAGACACTTTATCACAATGGCTCATTTTTAGGGTCTGAAGTAACACTTGGTTCTTAAAAATGACTTGCACTGATGTATCAGTTACAGCATTGAAGCAGGAGCTCAGGTTTAATACACGTAAGTTAGGTAGTCTTTCAGAAAGCATAATAACTCCAGTTTGGTCTAGATTTAATGAGTTGATATCAAGTTCTTCAAGAATATCATTTTCCCCAACACAAATTCCTTTCTCAAGGCCATCTTTTGTAATTAGTTCACACTGTGATATATTTAAAGACTTCAATTTCTTCAGGTTATGCAGTTCTCCTATTCCCATGTCAGTGACAGCTCGACATCTTTGAATGTTCAGTTTTTCCAAATTGACTAGATTGTTACATATATGTACAAGTGATTGGTCTGTCACTCTTGTACACAAGCCTATATCAAGCTCTCTTAAAGAACTCTGATGGCTGGTCAAAGATAATATGCCCGTGTTTGTGAGTTGATCACAGGAATGTAGCTGTAAGGATTGTAGCTCTAAATCGGGTACTTCTGATAGAGTCTTTAGGGCAGCACCATCAATGAGAGTACAAGAAAAATGCAAACGTTTGATATTTCTAGCTCTACTTACAATCAGCTGTAGTATAAAATAAAATGTCAATACACTCTCTGATGGATTTAGAAAAATATCAGTATTTAGAGGGTAGAACTTCTTGACTAAACCAAGATGGAACTGCAAGGAGCATGCTGATAAGTTTAACTCCTCTAGGGCTGGGGCAGCCGATACAAATCTATTGAACAAGGCATCTGTCAAGTACTGATTTCCTGAAAGGCTTAATGCTTTTAAGTTTTCAAGATTATCAGTTAAAAACCCTTCACTCTTCCCCTCCAGCAGGCGCCCTGACATGAAAAGTTCTTTGCAGTTTTGAATGTTCAAGCTTTCTAGATTTGTGCATTTTTGTAGCATATAAACAAATACTTTTTCACATATATCACAGCTCTTTATGGTCAAGCATCGAATGTGTTCACCCATTTTATTCCAGAATTCATTTTGTTTACTTGATATTTCCACTTCATTAAATAAATAGTTGTAATATGTGATAGGTGATTCCTCAAATATGGTAAGTGGTGAGGGTAATTCATCAGATAATACTGTTTTGTAAAATACAGCTACTTTGTTCTTCAAAAAGCATTGATCATTTGCAGCCAAGTACCAAGAGCGGCATATCTGACTGGCTGCTTTTCTGTCAGATTTTGATAAGTATTTGAATAGGTAAACCAATATCTGAAAGAAGTGCAGGAGTAGAAAAGTAATATTTTTGTATAGGATTTCATTATTTTAAAGCAGAGTTCAGCAATGATCTAAAGAATGTATTCTTACGAATACTACCATCTACAAGTTTTGTAGTGTCATTTTTGTGCGCTTACGTGACAATAGAAAATCTATCAATAATCATGTGACAAAATTATTTAGAAGACAAACAAAGAAAACCTTAGGGCTCAAGATGCGGAAATATTACATTTAATGTGAAATGTACGTACCTCATTCGGAAGCTCCATTTTTTAATTTTAATGAACAGAATAACAATGATTAAATGCTTTAGATAGATGTATTTTTTAAATTTTTGTTAGCAATAAGATCCAATTTTTATTTCCCTATTTTTTAACTCTTTTGACATTGACACTATCGACAACAACAGTCAACAGTGATAGCAGCTGATCTGACATCTCGGCTATATAAAGGCTGCATTCCGTATTAGAAAATAATCGCTCACAGCGCTCACATCTATAATTTGCGTACCGATTTAGATAATTAGATATCACGATTATGACAGCTAAGAGCTGCCATCAATTCGGAACGCTCCTGAACGCGTTGACAGTGAACATAACCCCAAACCAAAACCTTTCACAAGACATATCTTTGTATAATAAAAAATATTTTATTTTCCTATTATTTTCCTTCTGTTAACAATTTCTTTGTTTGGTTTTAGTGTTTAATAACAGCAAAATTTTGTTCTGTATTGAGTAACTTCGAACACGCTTATTTACCTAATCTAATGTTTGTTTCACATTCAGTTGTTGTTTTGAAATTAGCATCTAATTCTTTAATGTTTGCATGCCAATTTTATGGCCAAATGTGTCATTGCACTACATATTATTTTTACTATCTTTTGTACCACATTTACTGCAAAAAAATAATTTTGACTTTGACTTTGAAAATGGAATTTATTTTGGTTGACTCTATCGATTCTGATAACTCAGATTTTGAAATAGAGAACGACGATTCGTCCAGTGATGAAATGGATGACGGAAGTGTTTTTATTTAGCGTATTTTGCTCCCAGAAAAGATTTACCCCTTAAAAAAATACCATAAATTACATAGATGCAACGATAATTAAATATTGTGTATAATTAGATGCGACTCTTAGGTTCTTATCAAAACAACACAATCTGTCAACACAACTGTCATTTTTGACAGCGCTCACGGTGATATTTATTTGGGGCATGGTCGGTGTAATCGCAAGATGGCGCATGTCATGACGTCATCTATGACGATTCAAAGGACATCGATATCGCGCTCACGGTAATTCGGAACGGGTTTATGGACGCTCAAATCGATTACAGCGCAATTCGGAACGCGGCCAAAATGTACTTCAAAGAGTATAGTAATATATTATTATATGGAATGGAAAGCCCTCTCTCGAGAATTTTTGACACCTTAATTGGACGGTGTCGCCATCTGATACTATATCCGCTGAACTAATCCCAAAAACTATAGGTGCGTACATAGGTATACGTCTATATCTTATTAAATATGTTTTCTATAGGTAAGCGGGTAGTTTGAAATGTTGGCCATTTAAAAACCAATTTTATAAACATTTTGTATTTGTTACATTACATAGCGATTCATGTTTAGTTCTCGATCTTTACAAATTCACACACAAATAAAAACAAATACAGTTAATGTTTACAAAATTGAATGTTTTATATAGCCAGCACAAAATAAAAACGATGAATATGTTAATATTTACGTCATTTATCGATTTTGTGGCGTTTATGAACGCAACGATAAGATCAGTATCGGTTCCCGCATTCCAGCCGTTTTCCCGAGTACATTCGTCAAGCGTCATTGCAAAGGCATGTGAAATTGTGGAAACATTGTGTGTAAATTCATCTATACCGACAAGTGTATACTCGTTTCTTGGGAAATCAATATCATACGGAGTGTTTCGAACGCCATCTGTCTATTCTATTCTATTCTATTTTTGAATATGGCAAGCAAAGCCGATGTCGACTATTCTGCCAATGTCAGGAGTGTATTGGAGAAGCAAGTGTGTATTTTTTGTATTGTGATAAAATAAAATAAAAAATCAAAAGAAAATCGACGATACATTGAATTATTGTAGATCTTGTGGGGTTAGTACTGGACTGAAACAAACAGAAAAAATAAAATTACATAAATGATATAGGTGTTATAACATTAAAAATATACATATACCACATCCACACAGAATAAACAAGGATACAAATACTATAATTTTATATTATTGTGACGGATGAAAATCATCAACGCCACAAGCAGTTCAGGAGAGGAATATGTTAAAAGGGAGGGGAAATTAATAGGAAGAGGGATTTTAAATTTAGGGAGACGGCTATATAAATCTAGAGGTGGTATGTTGTTAGAGCATTCAAAAAATATGTGATCCAGGGTACCTTCCTCCAACCCGCACTCGCAGAGAGATGAGTCACGGACATGAATTTTGTGTAAAAAGACGGGAGTGCAACAGAAACCTAAGCGGATTCTACACAGAACGGAAATAATAGTTTTCGAAACTTTTTTGTGACAGTAAAACCACGGTTTTGGTTTTATGGTCGGTTGAACTGCGTAGAAGAAACTACCTTTCTTTTTGCTGGACACATTCCATTGCTCCTGCCAGGAACACTGCAAATTCAGTCTTGGAAGGGACAATAGATCGTAACCCTGATGGGTGTTGTGCGTGAGATCTGACGTCATAGATGAACAAGCATTTTTAGCCAGAGCATCAACACATTCATTACCCTTAATGCCACAATGGCTAGGTATCCAAACTAACTGAACATCCTTTTGATTATTAGCGCAGGACAGTAAAGAGTTTATAATTTTTAAAATAAGGGAACTGTGCAATTTACTTTTATAGGGATTTTGAACTAAGGCTTGCAAACAGCTAAGGGAATCTGTAAAAATGACGGCTTTCTGTATGTTGTGGTGTGACTCTATAAAAAGACAAGCTTCCAGTATAGCCACACATTCACCAGTGAATACAGAAGATTCTTTAGGGCATTTAAACTGTAAGATAATTTTGGAGCTTTGGTAGTAGACCGCAGCACCAGTGTGACTTAGATCGGTTAGTTTCGAAGCATCAGTAAAAAATAATTGAAAACCATTCCATCTCTCGCCCACCACCGCATTAAAAATCAAATTAGCTGTCGGAGATTTTTTGAATATACCAATATCAAAGAGAATTTTTGGGATATAGCATAAAACTTCATAAGGAAAATTAAAAAGGGGTAATCTGGGATACTGGACGATCGGGTTTACTAAATTTAGAATTAGTCTGAAGGATTTTAGGATTAAAGGAATTTCTTTATTTTTCCAGTAATTTGAGCTTCTGCATAAGGCATCTAACTCGTTCAATCTGCCTATAAGAGGGTGGGAGGATCTACATATTAGTCTAGACACAAAACGTGAGGCCAGATATTGCCGTCTAAGGGTCAGAGGAGGTTCAGCACATTCGACTTGCAATGCGTTAACGGGAGAGGATTTCATACAACCTGAGATGATTCGAAGGCACTTGGACTGAACTCTATCCAGCCCAGCCAAAGCACCTTTGTTGCAAGGAATCAGAAGATATGTTCCGTAATCTAGAACACTACGAACTAAAGCATTATAAACTAATTTCATGGTGTAGGGGTGAGCACCCCACCAAACACCCGCAAGAACTTTTAAAATTGAAATAATTCTTTCACATTTTTGGGTAAGAAAATTTAAGTGATGTTTGCCAGTTAATTTTGTATCTAAAATAACGCCTAAAAACTTTACTTTACTAACTAAAGGAATAATGTGGCCTAAAATGTTTACTGAAATATGAGGAATGAGTCTTTTACGAGAAAAAATGACTGCCGAACTTTTTGGTGCAGATAATGACAGCCCATGGTTTAAAAGCCAATGGTTCAAAGAATCCAGAGAGAGGCATAGAGATGACGCCGCGTCAACTATGGAGGAATCTGTCACATATAAAACAATGTCATCGGCGTATTGTAACATCTGACAATTATTATTTAAGCAGGAACCAATATCAGCCGTGTATAAATTGTAGAGTATGGGACTGAGGACATAGCCTTGTGGGAGACCCCTCCATGTCTGCCTTTCATCGAACTCCTCACCCTGCACTCTCAGAACCAATGAACGGGACAGCAGTAGTTCACATATGCATTGTATCATCTTAGCCGGAAGACTCAGCTGTTGCAATTTTTGCCTGAGAACGGGAAGAAGTACATTGTCATACGCAGAGGAGATATCAAGGAAAGTAGCTACAACGGATTCATTTTTAGAAAAAGCTAAGTGTATGTCCGTAACTAAAATACCAACACTGTCCATTGTGCTAAGACCTTTCCTAAAACCAAATTGGTGGTTCGGCAGTAAGTCTCTCGACTCGACTATCCACTCAAGACGATTTTTAATAAGGTGCTCCAGTAATTTGGCTAGGACTGAAGATAAAGCAATTGGTCTAAGGCCATTCGGATCATCTGCATGTTTGCCTGGTTTCAATAAGGGAATAATAACCTGTAATTTCCACTGGTCTGGTACCCAACCATTAATATAACAAAAGTTTAAAATATTTAAAAAGTAGATTTTAGCCTTTTCGCCAGAATGGGTTATAAAAGAATATGGCACTCCATCAATACCAGGAGCTGAGTCCCGTACATGTTTGAGTACCACATTCAATTCTTCCAAAGTAAATGGCGCATCAAAAGGATCCTCTGTTACATCAAGCAGGGGTGTGTTTTGACATTCTGTTGAGAGTGGAACATACGATGGTGCTATTTTGTTAAAAAAATGTTCAGCTGTTTCTCTAGTGATTGGTGAAGAGATTGATGGGGAACAACCACGTCTAAACCTATTAATATTTTTCCAGACTACTGAAGCTGGAGTGGAGGGGGATAAAGAAGAGCAAAATTTGACCCAACCACTACGTTTCTTTTTACGGAGAAAGCGTTTGGTTCTGGCATTATGATGACAGTATGCCAACAGATTTTGTGTGCTCATATCTGTATTGTAGCAAACTTCGGCCTCATCCCTAACCCTGACTGCCGCAGTACATTCGGGATCCCACCAAGGAGGTGAAGGTATTTTATTGCGGGCACTGTTCTTCAGAGGAAAGCAGGAATCTGCACTGGAGGTAATAGCTGTTACAAAACCCTCATAACAGCTCTTGGCATGGCCGTGACCAGAAGGATCTGATAAATTTGAATTTAAATTTGGAAGAGCATCAATTTTATCCTCCAATAATGACACAAATTTTGTCCAATCTGGATTGGACAGGTTATATTTCAAAAGTGGAGGGGAAGTTTTTTCTAAATAAGATTTATTTACCAAAGATATGACAATAGGGTAGTGATCACTACCATGCGACAAGGTTGTGCATTCCCAGTGAGTTGATGCTGCTAACTCAACCGAGCAAAATGTAATGTCTACACAACTCTTTTGCTGTCCTGGAAGAGATCGTCGTGTCGAGCAGCCATCGTTTAAGACGCAGAGATCCAAGTCATCCAAAACATCGACTAGAGCTACACCAAAGGCATCACAGCGTTCAGACCCCCATCTATAATGGTGACAGTTAAAGTCGCCCATGACCAGTATCGGCCCATGAGCATTAGCAAAAATTTCTTTTAATATTATTAAAAAATCTGGGCGAGGATGTGCAATATAAATGGAAAACACTGTGATGCCCTCTAACCTTCCTGCGGCAATGCTCATATCTCCCGTAAGGGGAGGTAAAGAAAAGGGTAAAAGTGGGACCCGGTTATTGACCAAGAGGGCCGACCCTCCATAGCCGTCTGATCTGTCACATCTGACAGTGTTAAAGTGTGGTATACGGAAGCTAAGACTTGGAGTAAGCCAAGTCTCAGCTATAGAACAAGCTAAAGGCTTGTATTTATTTAAAAGGAATATGAGGTCGTGCTTTTTATGCCACACGCTCCTCACATTCCACTGAAGGAATACTTGGCGAGACGCCATTTCTAATATCTAAAAGAAGAGTTATAAGTTGGTCGGCAACGTTGGACGGTGATTGAGAATTAGCAGTAGAAGAAGAAGTAATTATAGGTATGAGTTTAATAAGTATATCAATGATGGAAGAAGTACTATTGTTGGAAGAGATATTATTACAGTTGAGAGCGCAGCCATTAGGCTGTGAAGGTTGAGGAGAATTAATTATCTGTTGATGAGCAGCTTTGTCATAAGAAGGGGAAAGAGGGGCATGGGATTTCGGTTTTAGGGTTACAGTCTTGCGGTAAGACTGAGAAATCGGAGTTTTAGTGATGTTGGCGTAATTGCGTGAAGCTGTTGGAATAGATTTACTAGCCTCAGCATAAGAAATAGATTTCTCAGCCATAGCGGTTTTAATGGCTTTCTGTCTACCATGCTCGGGGCATGACCTGCTATTAGCGAAGTGATTACCCGAACACAGAATACAGAAGGCCTCACCCTCAGAAATGTTGCAACCATCACCTGGGTGATCGTGGCCACACTTGCTGCAGCGTGGTTTAGACCTACATACATTAGCCACATGACCAAATCTACAACATTTGCGACATTGAATTGTGGGAAAAATGTACTGTTCAACAGGAAGGGATGTGTAACAGCAGAAGATCCTTTTGGGTAAGACTTGTCCATCGAATGTGATCACACAAGTTTCAGTAGGTTTCCACTCATTTTCTCCGTCTCTCTGAACTTTCCTATTGATTCGGCGAACTTTAAGAATGTGCCCACATCCTGCGGGCACAGACAAATATGTAATCGCTTCATCTTCTGATATATCAGAGGGTATACCTGTTACTACTCCCATCCTTGTGATGTTGAATGTAGGGATAGAGGCAGTATAGCTGTACTTGGCCAACAGACTGTTAACCAAGAATGCGTTGGCATCCTGAGGGGAAATGAACTCTACAGAAACGCGGTTTCTACCAATCCTATTAACCCCACCACGAACTATGTTAGCGATGTTGTTACTCATCAGAAACTTTCCAAAATTAACAGGGTGTAAGGTAGTGCCTGAATTGGGTTGTGTTTCTACACGGGAGACGTGGACAACAAAAGGGGCCTTATCTATTGCCGAATATTTGGTACGTCCAATTTGACTTTTCTGTTGTTTGTTTGGGGGAGTAGGTGATACAATATCCTCGTTAGTAACGGGACGTTTACGGGAAGGTTGGGATTGAGATTGATCCATCTCTGTTAAGCTACAGACAACATTCGCGAATTGGCTTAGTGTATTTGGGAAAAGAGGAGGGGAATGAACTGAAATGTCGGGGGGAACAGGATCGGGCGGTTTATTTGCATCCATGTTGTATAAAATATATTAAAATGTGAAGATTACAACAAACCTGTTTACGTGCACAAGGACAAAACACTTATAAACTAACAAGACACAAAAAAGTCAACAATCACAAAATAAAAACAACTTAAAATTCTAGACACACGTGCTACCCAAGAACACTATGGCGAGAATCAAAAACGCCATCTGTCTATAGCCGACGAAAAATAAAAAGTTCCAGTGACAGCTGACATTGACATCAACTGACGCGGACGTTCCGGTTCACGCAAGTACCACTTAAATATTAGCTGGACATTCTCGTAATAGCTACCAAAAACTGACATTTAAATTTAAAGATATTTATTCATTATTTAAGTATTCTTGTGTTTATATGTATTTCTTTTTATTTTGCCTCAAGTTTTGGTATGTTCTAAGTTGCTTTCTTTGTTATTACTAACTTTTTAAACTGAAATGAATAATACATACAATATGACAAAGGTTGGGATAATAAGCATTGAATGCTCATAATGTCTGTTTAACTGTTTCTTCATTTTTTTTTATTTGTTTTAATATTGGCATCTGCATACTTAATTTTTTGTATTTATTTTATTGCTGTATGCACACTTTTATTTTTTGTGTTGTTTCGCATTCGCATGCCGGCCGATATTGTACTTATATTAACCCTCACCACTTACTCAAGGTTAGAATAAGTACCACTAGCTTGGTGTTTTGTGTGGTTTTTGGATTTTTGCATGGTTTATTAAAATTTCGAGTTTCCTCACTATGTCTGATGAACTCCAAGCACGTTTAAATATGCTTGAGGCTGAAAATATTGCCCTGCGTGCAAAGCATGAACAAGTTAGTACTCAGTCTAAGCCGGAGATAGCTGCTGCCATGTGTAGGGTAGCGGTAAAGCTGCCACCATTTTGGTCTGACAGAGTCACTGTATGGTTTGCACAAGCCGAAGCCCAATTTCTATTAGCTGGCATAAATACTGATGTCACCAAATACAGTTATGTTCTCAGTCAAATCGATCACAAAGTAGCTGGGGAAATCGAAGATATAGTACTCAAGCCACCGGCTGAAGGAAAATATCAGACACTCAAAGAAACATTAATTAAACGGTTTTCTATATCTGAAGAGCAGCGAGTAAAACAGTTGCTAGGTGATGAGGAGCTTGGAGACAGAAAACCGTCCCAGTTTCTCCGTCATCTTAGGTCCATTGCTGGGAACACCCTGTCAGATGACAACATCTTGCGCCAGCTTTGGGTTCGCCGATTGCCTCAGCATGCACAAGGCACCCTGGCAGCCCAGGCTGATCTTAGTCTAGATAGGTTAGCCGACATTACTGATAAAATTGTTGAAGCTCAGCCAAGCCAGGCAAACGTTTTTGCTGCTACAGGTACACCTACACTAAATAGTCTCTCGGAGCGGATAAACGAGTTGGGTAATCAGATTGCTGCTCTGAGATCTGATCGCTCCCGATTTCAAAACCGCAGCAGGCAGTCCTCGCGCAACAGTACTCCCGACCGGACTGAAAAATGCTGCTGGTACCATCGGAAATACGGTACTAGAGCCAGAAAATGCATCTCACCCTGTAATTGGCTGGCGGAAAACCCAAGGAGCAGTCAGTAGCGGCGGCAACTGATTGCGAAAACAATCACCCCCTCAGCCGTCGCCTTTTCGTAACTGATCAAGTCTCTAAGCGATAATTACCCGAGTACCTAAAAACTTTTTTCAAGGTGTTGGGCAGTTCTCACAGTCGCAACCTTCGAGCTTCCAAAAACCTAATTCTTCAAATTCCCTCTCACCGTACTGGTTTTATGTCCTCTTCTTATGCTATCTCATCTATAAAACTCTGGAACTCGCTACCCCTTGGCATTAAAAAAGCTGAAAGCAAATTGGCTTTCAAAAGAGCAGTTCGGAAGTTCTATTTAAAGTCAGTCTAAATTACATTCTAGTCATTACTAGTGTCGTAGTAATTTTATAAGGTTTCTCGTATTTCGGACTATTTGTATGTATTTTAGTATATATTAGTTTATTTTAGCATAAATATTATATGTATTAGTATTTATGTACCCATTTATGGTTTTTAATTAATGCTTGCAAAATGGTATTTTTCTTATTTATTTTTGTTGTACTCTATCACAATGCTATCCTATTTGACCGAAAGGTTGACTGGTAGAGAATGCCTTGTGGCATTAAGTCCGCCTATGTACCACCCTTGTACATGAAGTTTAAATAAATAAATATTTTTTTATTGATACTGGTTCGGATCTTTGCTGTTACCCCCACCGTTGGCTTTCTAATCGAAGGAAACCTACCGATTATGATCTCTGCGCTGCTAATGGTAGCAGCATACAGACATTCGGAACAATAACATTGACACTTAACTTTCGTCTCCGTCGTAATTTCACCTGGACATTCATTGTCGCCGACGTCAACAATGCGATTATTGGCTCGGACTTTTTAGCATATTATCACCTGCTTCCAGATTGTCGCACTAAGCGGTTAATAGATGGCGTCACCCTTGCCTCCACCGCGGCGTCAGAACAACCCAGTGTCAAAGCTGTAGCCCCTTCGAATTCTGCTGTTGCACAAGTGCTAGCAGAGTTCCCCGAAATCACTCACCCTCCCGGTCACCCTAGGATTATCAAGCACGATACTGTCCATTTCATCAAGACAACGGATGGGCCTCCTGTTTCTAGCCGTCCTCGTCGCCTAGCGCCTCAAAAATTGAAATCAGCTAAAAAGGAATTTGAGGAAATGGTTTTGTCCGGCACAGCACGACCATCCAAAAGCGCGTGGTCGTCTCCTTTGCACATGACATTAATGAAAGACAACACTTGGCGTCCTTGTGGCGACTACCGCGCGCTTAACGCCCGAACTGTGCCGGATAGGTATCCAGTCAGGCACATTAATGACTTTGCTCACAACTTCACGGGCGCTAAAATTTTCAGCACTATCGACCTTGTGAAGACGTACCATCAGATTCCGGTATCAGAAGATGATATCCCAAAGACTGCCATCATTACCCCGTTTGGCCTCTTCGAGTTCCCCTTCATGACCATGACCTTCGGTCTTCGCAACGCTGGCCAGACCTTCCAGCGATTTATCGACGAGGTCACACGGGGTCTTGACTTCTGTTTTCCATATGTGGACGACATCCTCGTCCATTCCACAGATGTGGCTCTGCATTGCGAGCATCTACGAATCCTCTTTAGACGCTTATGGGACTATGGGGTTGTGATAAATCCTTCCAAGTGTGTATTTGGTGAACGTGAGGTAACATTCTTAGGCTATCTCATTAGTCCCGAGGGCACTCAACCTCCTCGGGATCGTGTTCAAACCATTCTCGAATTTCCACCCCCTTAAACTGTCCAGGGTGTGCGTCGGTTTCTCGGCATGCTAAATTATTATCGTCGATTCCTTCCCAAGGCCGCGTTGTTCCAGGCTCCTTTAATAAAAGCGGTTATTGAATAGAATAGAATAGAATAGAATAGAATAATCATTTATTCGCTAATGGACAGCAGCAACACAATAGAGCAACACATACACACACATAACAACAAACAGAACAATGAATTAAACAGCTCAACGCGCTGCTGAGTATGCCCATAACGAAGGGGTAACCAACTCAGCATATGCTGGGTGTAAAACACTCAGCGCTGGTTTTCAGTAGGCCCCCCGCAGTGACACACGATTGCTACGATATTGCTACGAAAGGCAAGGGTGCGAAGCCATTTATATGGTCACCTGAACTCCTCGAACAATTAGAAAACTGCAAAAAGAGTTTAGCAACCGCTACACTACTGCATCATCCGGTACACGGTGTCCCTCTTGGACTGTTTACCGATGCTTCCAATGTCCACATCGGGTCCTGCCTTCAACAAGAAATCGAAGGCAAGTGGGTACCTCTCGCTTTCTTTAGCAAAAAGCTAACTGACGAACAAACACAATGGCCCGCTTATTATCGCGAGTTGTTAGCAGTATATGAAAGCGTGCAGCATTTCCGCCACATTCTCGAAGTTCAGCATGTAACCATTTTTACAGACCACAAGCCACTGCTCTACGCTTTCATTCAGCGCCGGGAGAAACTGCCACCTGCTCAGTTGAATCAGTTGTCCTTTATTAGCCAGTTGACCACAGAAATTAAGTACATTAAAGGAAGAGGACAATATTGTCGCAGACGCGATGTCGCGCATTGACGCGATCTTGACCAGGATTTGGCAAATGCTTGCAAAATCACAGGAGGTAGACCAGGAGTTAGCCGATTTATGTCAGCCTTGCTGACATAAATCATTCATAAAGGTCAACATTCCCTGAACTGACATTCTTATCACCTGTGATGTCGACCGGCAAGCCTCGCCCATATTTGACCCCTTCCTTCCGTAAAGCAACATTCGACAAACTTCATAACTTAAGTCACCCTGGCGCACGAGCCACTACCCGTCTCGTGACTGAACGTTATGTTTGGCCGTCAATCAACAAGGACTGCAAACAGTGGGCTCGACAATGCATAGCATGTCAGCGCGCTAAGGTATCGCGTCATAATTCGTCACCACTTAGCAACTTCGCCCTACTGCAAGGTCGTTTCAAACATGTACATATAGACATCATAAGCCCCTTGCCGACTTGCAACGACTATCGGTACTGTTTGACTGCCATTGATAGAGTGACTAAATTTTATTTTATTTTATTTTACAGTTTTAGGAAAACTTACAGCTAAAAATTTACACATGATTAAGAGTAACAAAATTAAGGCCAATTAAAAGTTTTCGCAGATAGAAAAGAGCTTATTAACAAAAAAGAAAATATTTAAGAAGGCAGACAGTGTTTGTAAAGACAGTATTATAGGTAAAAATGAGTTTCAAATAGCGCAAATTGAATTCACTTAGTTTACGTTATCAAAAAAGAAATTGCAAAGAGTCCTTTTTAATTTTCAGATGCTAGTACTAAACATATCGATGTCAACGCCCTGGCCAACCGCATTATACGTATGACTCGCTCTAATTAAGTATGAGTTTCGTCTATATTTCGTTCCTACCACAGGAGTATGCAATAGACGGGTATTGCGCCGAAAAGTAGAAGGAATCCGCAGTCCAATTTTGCTCAGCAGTTCGGGAAGCTCGGTTAAACCGTTAGCGATTCTAAATAAAAACGCCAAGTCTGCAATTCTCCTACGTTCAGAAAGAGGAAGAAGATGGAATCTTTTACAGCGTAGGAGATAAGTGGTAAATGGCCCGAAGTATGGCCAATGCGTTCAATCACCGCAGAAGAAGTAGCAGAAACCCTAACACGGGAGTGGATAGCTCGCTTCGGGGTGCCTTCAGTCATCACAACAGACCAAGGAACTCAGTTCGAGTCCGACCTGTTCCGCCGACTGATGACACAATTCGGCACCACGAAAACTAGAACGACAACTTACCATCCCTGCGCCAACGGCATGATCGAGCGCGTCCATCGCCAGCTTAAAGCTGCCCTAATGTGCTACCAGGACTCATGGTTGCGCGCGTTGCCGTTTGTCCTTCTCGGTATGCGGTCAGCTTTCAAGAAAGACTTGAAAGCCACAGCTGCTGAAATGGTGTACGGGGAACCGCTTCGATTGCCCGGTGAATTGCTCGTAGCATCCGATGAGTCACATAATTTCTATGACCCAGCAGATTTCGTCGTACAACTTCGACGTAAAATGTCGACTGTGCGACCCATCCCGGCATCTCGGCATACACAACCATCTATTTTTATATTTAAAGATCTTTCTTCAGCGACGCATGTATTCCTTAGGGATGATTCTGTTAGACGACCGTTACAGCCACCATATACCGGCCCGTACCGAATAGTGGATCGTGCTAGTGATGGTAAAACTATCACACTAGAAATCAAACACAAAACCGTGACCGTTAGTGTAGACCGAGTAAAACCGGCACATATAGATCACACGATACCTACCGAAAATGGGTATCCTAAGAAGCCCTCAGACAGAACCTACGGCACACACGACTGTTGACCTCCTTAGGAGACCTATAGAACCTGCAAAATCCAGGGACACCAATCCAACTGCCCCTAAACTGCCGTATACCACTCGTTCCGGTAGACGAGTTAAGTTTAAGGATCTCTCCGATTTCGAATAACCGGTTCATCCTTCTCCGTGGGGAGGTGGTGTGGCGTTTATGAACGCAACGATAAGCGCTGGCAACACCAGCCTTGATGGTCTGTGAACCACTGGGCAGGATCAGGCAGCCGTTACAAGTAACATTACAACTCTGATTTGCTTAGAACTTAATATTTGAGACTGTAACCCTTCCTCCAATATTCACAGTGATAAACGTGTACCGTATACATTAGAAAGTTTCAATATAGATTATAGATTATAGATTATATAGATTAGGTAATAATAAAGCATATATGCTTTATTTTATTTTCGTTAAACATTGCCGTCGTGAGCTCAGGTCGTGAGTACGAAACAAAAGGGAACGAACATTCTCTTCATGCGTTCCCAAAATCTTATGGCGATGTTTAAAAAACATAATAATCTTGAGCATTCATTTTAGTTTCATCCTCACCGTCGAATGTAAGCTTCCCTGCTAAAATCCGGTTTATTGACTTGCACCAACTATCATTTAGGATAATTGATTTCTTGAATAGCTTTTCGGCATTTTCCAGTCGCGACTATAAACCTTTTCTCCGCTTCATAACACCACACACATCTGTCTAGTCTATCTGTCCGTCTGTACATCTGTGTTCTTAGATTTTTCATTTTAACAGTAAACTACAAAACACAAGATCTGAAAGCGTCTAATTCGCAAAACACGGCACTAAAATTAGTGAGGTTTCCGGATGTAAAACAGACAAGAGGGGAGGAGAACTACCACTCGACTCAACTCCACTTTCTGGAGCTTTAAAACTGACAAACCATATAAATTAAACAAATTGAAAGAGATCTACAAATTCGTGCACACGCTGAAATTAATGACCATTTTTTAGGACAATATTTGAGTAAATACCAGTATTTTTTTATGATGCTGTGACTACAATGTTGCCAAACCTAAAAAAATATATTTGTAAAATGCTTAAATAAATGAATAAATGATTGTTCTTGTCTAAAACATTTATGTTTACTATTTTTGATTCGATTTTCATTTTCATTTTCATCAACATTCATTCAAATCATCAAGGCGTTTTAAGCAAACTGGTGACAATTGGCGTAAGCACCATCTATGTCATTTTTACGTACTAAATCGCTCAAGTTTACGCGGATTTCGTAAGAGAAGGTGCTAGTAGGTATATTTGTCAAACGTTAGACGCCTACGTCAAGTAGTGCAGTGTCCCCCCCCTGATGTACTCTGTGATCTGATGTTTGTTTGACACCACGATACATAATTAGGAAGGATAGTGAAATGGAAGGAGGAATTGGTATGTTTGATATGAAGTGAAGGGCTCGTTTTAGACTAGGGGAAATTCTAAAACATAAACTAACCGATTCGAATAGACATATATAGAGAGGACGAATCTAATAGAATGTGTATATTATCAATGGATACTGTAGCTACCAAATTTTTGTTTCTCCTAATCTTGTTGGATAGTAAAAGTTCTTCATATAATTTCTTTAATGTAATAATAGAAGGATGAACTATGTTGGATTTGGCAAATATAATACTTGTTAGACAACCATTAAAATGTTACGCTGCCTATAATAATTCCTGATATCAGAACAGACGATTGCTTCGAGAAAATCGAAAGTCTCCAAATCTGATCCCTATAACAATCGATTCCCTATCCATTTGCATAAAATTTTAAGACCTAATATAACTTGGCATACTTTTGTTACTCCTAATTATATTTTCGCATAATATGATTTACGCATAACAGCTTACGCATATTTTTTTTAAGGATCATTTCTCTAATTATAATAATGATTAAGCATAATATTCCGAAGCATAAATTCATTTACGCATAATGATATTAAAACATACTTTTTATAGGCATAACAAAGGCATAATTATGAACTCCTAAAATTTTAGACACTAATACACATTTTTATACAATAATGCTGTAATGAAATTTGTAGGTAAGCAAGCATGCAGCATGCAAACAAGCATGCAGCAAGCAAGCAAGCATGCATCATGCAACATGCAGCAGGCATGGTTTCTGTCACGGCTCCGGCACTCCGGGGCTCCGGCGGTCCCACGCGAGCTTATCGTTGCAGATGTATTTAACGCTCACCACCGCAGCTTTGGCTTGCTGGCCGGCTCCGCCGGCCAGCCTCAACTGCGGCGGCGGCTGTTACAACCACCTGCTCCTCAACTCGCGGGCTGCCTCGCCCCTCCGCGCCTCCGCGATTCTAAATTACACTCTTGGGGTAAGGCAGATAAGACTACGTGGAATCGGTTTTCCAGCAATTCGTTTCTGTCACCATCTTTTGTGACCAACATATTGAATTTTTAATGCAATACTTTAATTTTAATTTAGAATTTGGAATTTTACCATAAATCGTCGCTCTAAATAAATGTTATGCTATCTTAAACGTATTGAATTGAGACCTGATTTTATTTAATCAACAGTATTATTTAATTGTTACAGAAACTATAGCAACATGGTTTGATCATAATTATATCTGGGGTACCACAAGTTCACCACCACAATTTCCACCCACAGTCTGGAGTACACATCAATTGACAAAAGAAAATGTACCCAGAACACAAAATCACGCAGAAGCGTGGCACAATAGATTTTCACATTTTGTGGGAAAACACCATCCTAGATTTTATTTTTTGGCAAGAAAAATTGTTCAAGAAATAAAACATCAAACTATAGAAATAGAAAAACTAGATGTAGAAAGATCTCCAATACCAACAAAAAAGAAAAAATACACGGACAAACACAATAGGCTAGAAAAAATTATAGGTAAAAAAAATGAATATACTTCGAAAATTGCATTTTTACAAGCAATTGCCAAAAATATACACCTGAAATAAAATACACAATTAATTTAACTGTTAATTAATATTCATTTTGTTGTGAACCATATAAAACATTATTAATAATAAATATTAATAATGTTTTATATGGTTTTTGTGGTTAAGAAAATAATAATAATAAATTTATATTCATATTTTTATATTAATTAATTAAATATTTGTAATGCATGATAGTTACTTAATTTTCATTGAATCAATTTTTTTTTTTTATTGTTTAATTATTTGCATGAAAACTCCAAAATAAATACGTAAAAACAACTCAAATTTGTGTCCGTTATTTCTATTAATTGTATGCCTAAATACTATTAGGCTAATAGTCATTATACCTAGCAACATTATGCAAAATTCAATTTATGCCAAAACAAATAAGCCTTCAAGATGATTAAGCCAACATAAACTGTATGCCAAAAAAAAATTGGTAATGTATTATTATGGAAAAACAAATTATGCCAAAACAGTTATGCCAAAGTATATTAGGAAAAAGAACATTACGCAAAAAAGGGCATTGTATTGTTTTACCCATTAAATAATCTAGACTAAAATCATTACATCCAAAATGGGTCCCGACTGTTGTAGTCAATATGTCCTGTCTCTTGAACTTGTTTTATTATATTCAGTTTTTTTTTTTATTTAAAGTTATGAGCTTTTTTTACGCAGTTGGGATTTTTAATTATTTTAATTATTTTTTTACCTGAAATAAATGGTTTATTATTATTATTATATTAATAGGCTGATCATGATGATGATGAAGTAACTAGATTTCACACAACTGCTAATAACTAAGTAAGTATAGTATAACTAAGTATATAGTAAGATAGATAGTTAGAGCCAAGCTCTAACTATCTATCTTTAAACATTAAACAAAAAAAGACGAGGTTGCGGTTAACAGTACAGTAGAATACCTAACCTACTGACCAACCACAAGTTAAGGCTATAACTCGATGAGAACTTTACTGAGACGTCGAACACGTGTCGAGCTTTCGGTAAAGAAAACTCAAACATTGGTTGGGATAGCACATGTCTTACGAGTTTGCGCGCCAGGTTACAATATTGTTATTGCCACTTGTTGGGCGCCAGTAAGCTCAGTACGCGGGTGGACCCGCGCGTGGCACGTGTCCCGCGCCCTCCCCGACGCCGCGCACTTTTACTTTCCCGATAAACTTTACCGCTACTTCTTATGGACCGTACGTTACTGTGTAAACAAAGTTCTAAGTGATTATAGAAGGTAAAATGAAGTGATAGTTGCGATTTAACGCGCTTAAAACGCGTGGGACCATGTCTCGAAGAAAACAAGCTAAACCGAGGGCGCTTAAACGTAAGTTTATGATCAGATTATTATTATTTATCAGGTTCTCATTTTGCCATTGCCAGAATATTTTGACCCCCAAATTGTAAATGCGCCCTGAGATAGTGTTTGTTTAGAACCTACATTTAATTGAAGACTCCTTGTGCAATTAAGAATACTTACTTACTAAAATGAAAACTAAAAATCTTCAAATGACAATTTTTAATTTTCGGAAAACCTGCAATTCCTTTGGTACACTTTTTCCGTACTTTTCACTTTCAAAGAGGGTCATTCTATTCTTATGCTTTTTTGTGACTGATCAGGAGGCTTATACTTAGATAGGTTCATCAGAGCCGTTTACGGTTTATTGATTTGTCTAAAAGTTATCAATTTCTGTAAATGAGGGTTGTATGTGATCACGAAAAGTACTTATATAGTGTATTTATCTGTATCTTCTTCTTTTTAAATTAAACTCTAAAAGATGGGTACATCCAGGGTAAGTATTATGTTCGATTGTTCGTAAGACTTTCGCACTTGACTTTGGACAGTATCAAGTACTTAGTTTTTGTGCGAAACAGTGTAATATGAGGAATTTTGCGAAAATCAACCTTTGAAGAGGTAAAAAGGAATTCGTTTGTGTGAAAATCTTTTTCCTTGGGTTTATTTATTCACTTGAAACTTACTACGAATACCGAGCTGAGCTAGTAATAAATTTTAAAATTATTAGGTTTCATAAACAACCTCCGATAACGCTATAGAGTTTGTATTGAAGAGTCTAATACGGACCAATTAATTTGAAACAACCCTTAAAAAATAAGAAACATGATTTTTTCCCCAACTTTATTGGGGTCGGGTTTACATGGGGTGCCTATCTGACCTCCACAACCCAGTTAGTACTGGGTAATACGGTACCCCCTCGCTTTCGAAAGCAAGGGGGTACCGTATTACCCACAACCAGTCTTTACTGGTTGTCAGACTTTCGGGCCACTGACTACCTGTAACGACTGTCAAAGATCTTCAATTGACACCCGGGGCCAACTACTTATCGTGCTTTCCGAGGCACGGAGGAAGCTCGGTATGTAATGGGTGGTCACACATCTACAGACCAGTCTAGGCAAACACGGCTAGCCTAAAGATCGACCCGTGCGGCTGTTATTATTTAGCCACGAGCTTCTCTTGGTTTAAATATAATCGTTGTAATTAAATAAGTAAATAAATGTTAAGTTCCATTTATTGGGGATAAGCATATTACCATGACATGTATTGTTAATAATATAAAATAAATTCATGGCGAATTGTTTGGGAACAACTAAAAATGGAAAAATAAATAAAAAACTTTTTTGAAAAAAATAAAACAGACTTCAAAAAAAAACACAAACAAAAAATAAAATACAAAAACAAAAAAAAAACTAAAAGAAAAACTCAAAAAAGTGAAAAATAACTTTTGTTTCAGAAGCCGGTGAAAATAAATCAAATAATCAAACCAAAGTCACCGACTTCGAAGGTTGACCTTGGTTTGATTATTTGGTGTAATTTTCACCGGCTTCTGAAACAAAAGTTATTTTTCACTTTTTTGAGTTTTTCTTTTAGTTTTTTTTGTTTTTGTATTTTTTTTGTTTTAAATAAAGTCTTTATGGTATGGCTAGGACAATAGATTAAAAAAAATGGCCTTTGTCGGTATAAAAATGGGGAATATAGTTTGTATAAAAGATCTTTAAATTCATTTGGCTATGGAACTTTGAAACGTTATATCTCTAGATAAATAATAAAGTATATATTATATTTTCCAAATCTACCCTTGAAACTAGGTGTAGGCGGTGTTAAAGTTCGTAGGGGAAACGAAATTCTCGTGGAAGTAACAATTGAAGATAACGAACAACACTAACAGGAAAGTTATATTTTTTTATGAATATCATTCCTCTTTAGGTTTAAAGAACTTGTGGAAGTTCGTTGAGGAAAGTGCGGAATCACCACGGACAAAGGTTTTTGCAACATTTGGTTAATATTTTAAAAACCTTCCCATAAAGTTAAGTTCCCTGTTTGTAATTGTGAACAGGCAGACTACCATAGGTTCTACCCTTCAGTTCAATCCAAGTAACTTAGAGGTACGTAGTATAGTATAAGTAAACAATTTTATTAATGGCTTGGCGTCAATGAGAGAGCGTCGCGTCGGGCCGGGTGATGGACGGACCGCGGCGCGATGCGGTCGCGGCGTCCTAATATCAACGTTTTATCAGTGACCGGTCGCGGTCGCCGGTCGCAAACATCGCGCGATGTATCTTCTGCATGCAGCTACACTGCGGGCTTAAAGGATGACCCCTCGTCACCAATGACGCATTCGTATGGAGGCTGCAAATATTACGTTAGTTCATTTCACATTATTTTAGGGGTTACATAACATAACAGCACGCCTGTAATCCCCAAAGGGTTATGCAGAGGTGTACCAAAAAGTACACCCGACATTTCACCAGTTATGTTGTATAGGCCGTCAAGCTATCACATGGCCAATTGGCCATCAACCAGGCACAAAGCGTGCAGTGGCGTCCGTGGCAGTTACTGGGAAATTTCTGATGTATAAACCGGGTTGCCGGACCCGGGAATCGAACTCCTTCTCCTCATGCCCAGTTGCGCTCTCGACCACAAGACCAATAGGGAATTTTAGGGATTTTTTGTAAGCTACCCCCAATGTATCGATGCAGTTGATTAGTTCTTATTCTATACGTTTAAACACTTGTCTTGTGGTTAACGTTAAAAGTTAGTATTGCATTGTAGAGCGATAGGGCGTCTGATGCTACAGCTCTTCAAAGCGGATACAGAGCGCGAAGCACATATAGGATCCCTTGTATCCAAGTTGGTAAGTTATGCTATAGTATTCGCAATGGAAATTAGCGTTCGATTATTTTCATGATTATGATCAAGCTTACCTCTTGCCTTCATAATACAGGCTAGTACCTAATCGTATTTAGGCTTACTATAATAACTTCTGCTATAGATGGTGACGATGGTCTTCACAAAATAGAACAGTTTGTGTGAAAGGTCAGCAGTAGATAGAGCCAGTAGACGAGCTTATAGCTTAGTGTCAATGGAGTTGTCCTCTTTTTACATTTCCTGAAAATTTCAGGTGGATCCTTTATACCTCGTTTATAGATTAGGAAGTAGCTGCTACGCATTTTTTTTTCTACTTATACCGAAAGACTTAATGGTAACACTAGGTAAGTTTCACGGCCATTACCTAAGACCAAACACTACATCACAATTTCTAAATAGCACCTAGATCTATACAATAGTTTTAGAGTTCAGTAAGTACGGAGAACAATGTTATTTGTTGCAGAACTAACAGCTATGTAATGTAGTAACTTTATGTATCGATCTAGTGGCGTCTAGTACTTTCGTAATGCGTCCCAGGGGGGCCGCGGGGATGCTGCGACTCTCTGCCTGGCTCCAGGGATACCTAATGCAATACTAGCTCTTCAGTACGTTTGTGTACATACGTACTTATAACGTATTGTGTTATGGTACGTTGTTGTTTTCTGCAGTTGGTTTTTAATATTACAAGTGGTGTTACTGGTGCCCAGTCTTCGGAATGAGGGCGTAATTCATTTTTTTTTTTTAAATTCTTTTTGCACTTCTCTATATGAACTTTAACGATACCAAATCTCCCACACGCCCTTGTGCACATTCGTACGCAACATCAACTCACGATGACCAACCAAGCTGTACAATCATTTTGTACAGCTTGTAAACGTTTTATGTGGATTTCTCATTGTGCCATGTTACACTGAAAATGCACCTATGGCTTCATGTGTGGCCGGTTTTTTTTACAAACAAAAAACCGGCCAAGTGCGTGTTGGACTCGTGCACCGAGGGTTCCTTACAAACTTGTAGGTATTTTGTTATTAAACTAATTTACGGTTTTCAGATTTTTTCCTTTACATGTGCTGTAAGACCTTGCTGTTTGCCACATTGTGATTCTAGGTTAACGGGAACTACCCTAAAGGTTTTTTGACCCAAAACCTATAGGGTGGAAGTACCCGTAGTAGGTTTTGGGTCGAAAGCCTATTTGGTAGTTCCCGTATAAATTTCAACTTACTAGGTCCACCCGTTCCTGAGAAAATCAGTGGTGACAGACGGACGGACGGACAGACGGACAAGAGAGTGATCTTTTAAGGGTTCCTATTTTACCTTTTGAGGTACGGAACCCTAAAAATTAAAAGATTACAAAGTCAAGTCATCACTATTACCAGTTACACACTTAAGTACCTACCTTAGAAATATCATATTATCTACTTTTCAAAACGATATATTTTCAAAATTCAGACAGACTGCACACCTGACTAAACGAAAGTAGGTAATACCCGGCGCTTAGTGATTCTTAGACAACTAGATACGTACCTGCAAGGCTGCAACACTAATAGGTTCGATGCATATTATAGTTAATGCCAGTTAAGATGAGAATAGCGGTCATTGCCCTTTCCCTAATATCTCTTCATACGAACCAAAACAAATAAACCATGTATCGTTTTTCAGTACAAAAAATGTTGAAGATCACGATAGATTACGATTCCAGACTTGAACAGGCCTATTTTTGGTTTTCAAAGATAATAAGAAGTTTAATAAATGTAGGTGGGTCAACGACCGCTAGGAACCAATTATAGCAAACCTTAAATTGGTCTTATATTGTGCTTAAATCCTCAGTCTTCTTTTGATTATGATTTGGTTATTTACCCAGCGTCCTTTGTCAGATTACTCGCTGCCCCCATTTGGGTCCAATAACACGTCAATTTCAACGGCCCGTCCCTCATGCGGAGGAATTAAAATTTTACATCCAGTGAAAATGTTAATCCTTCTCTGCCCCGGGCAACAATGAAAACGAATTGCCGCATCTTGAATTGTTTACTAACGTCGTTTTCTACCTGCTACAGTTTTCAAGGGCAAAAATGTTCTATTTGCTTTTCATAGGGAAAAATTGCGATATTTAATCATTTGTTTCAGGTTTGATAAGTAAACTGTAAATTGATTAGTAGGTATAAACTGCTTTGGAAAGTTTCAAAATAAAGCAACGCTCAGCAATAAAATAGAGATTTCGGTCTAGGACGCAAAAATCTTTGATAATTTTTTCTACGTACTTAAACGTTTTTATTTTGAAGGTATTCTTGGGAAGACCCAAATGTTCATAGAATCATCCTTCACCGAAGCAAGAAATACTTTTACGAAATATCGTATTTATGTAGTCGTAAGTATCTGTCATACAAAATTCAAACGTCCAGATTGCTGAAATATTCACGCGGGTCCATAGTATGCATAATTTGTAATTACATTATGTACATAACATAACGGATTGATCGCAAGTAGAAGGTGTAAAGATCACAATAAACCGTATGAATGTTTTATTCGAGGTAAAAGCTTCGGATGGACGTATTTGTAAGCCTTTTGAAGAGGGTTAAGTCAATTTAGCTTTGTACGTCAACTTTTTTAAATGAGCTTATGTGCTCTGATGTTTAGACTACACTAATGCAGTTGAGATATCTACATTTTGAAATTAATCCTGTACTTATCTCTATTTTCCGCAGACTAATTTTTAATATTTGATTCAAAATACTTTCATTGATATACACTTAAGTACATAAAAGAGTTATATATCTTTTGTTGAAGTGGATATTTGTCATCCATCATATTGGCTCCAGTACCTAATAACTTATTAATTTACAATGATTATTAAAATTAATCAGTGCTCAGTTTTTCGGCACTTACTACCTTGAGCACTGTTATGTGTAACGATAAGAAGTTGACGACCATAGCGTGGGGTGCTCACAGGGCTGTCGGAATGTGGAAAGAACCTGTTTCTAAAAATATTGTGGCCCCTTCAAGCTATTCAAAAATGAAAATATAAAACTCGAGTACCTAAGACCGGGCCGCGTTTTCACTGTTCGTGACGATTAATTTATCGTTGGTTACTAGTTGGAAAAAGTTGTGGAAGACAGTAATCGCGGCGTTCTATATATGTGAACACCTCCATTTAAATACACAAGCCACGACACTTAAAACAACACGATTATCTGTCGTCACGACTAAGTGGGAACGCGGTCTAACAAGGCTTTGATGTCCAAAAATAATACAGAATCCAAAGTGACAGCTTTAGTGGCAGGTGTCACTTTTGATTCTGTATTCTGCCAAAAGACCGTGAAGAAAGCATTCTTCATTATACTACTCAACCAATGAGGAACGTCAATCCAGGTGCTGTAGCAGCCCTAGGTGTTGCTCGTCCATAAAACTTGTAGAGACCCCGCAGAGAATCGCCGGGAAATTTCCCCTGGGTGGCGCGCACCTCCCCTGTGCCGCTGGGAAATACGCTAAAGCCATATCATAACAGTTTTATGTTGATGTTGACCTCTCATCTACTGCTGGCTGCCAGTTGCTTAATCGATGTAATTTGCTGCTGTGCAGCTCTGTGCGAAGTGAAGATGCATATTATGATAAGTCTTATAATACTTCAGTAGTTAGCTGTGGATTCGTATACCAAAGTTTTTTTCGTTAGTTATTAAATCATTGTGTTGTATCCACACGCAAGTACTTATTTTTTGTTTATGGTTTTGGCATAGAAACACATTGAGTTATGGGTATAATAGTTTTAACACACTGCATTGATGTCAAGCCTCAGTGACGGTTTTAAATGTATACATATTTAGGCAGTAAAGTTCTTAAAAATATGTTTTAAGGCTTGCTCACGTCACTCTTTAGTTTCTAAAGAGTGATATTGATAGCGTGTCACATCCTTATCGTAATTAGATAAGTAAGATATACCTTTATGATGTATCGCAGACTCGATTCCATTCCTCACGGACATTCTCAGAAATGAAATGACATTGAAACATGATTTATATAATAAAGTTTGCGCAATGGATAAGTAAAACAAAAAAAAAATGTAAAACATTAATGCAATCTGTTAACATGGCGAGGAATTCCCTTTTCAAATCCCAGTCGTCTGTCATAAATCACTCACCTGTTTCGCGCAAAAATCCATAAAAGGTAACAATAATATAATGTGGGCTAGGTTACATTATGAACCACATTATGAAGATTTTTTTAATATGATTGTGTGTAGGTATTTCACTCACTGTTATGTGAAATATTTGTTATGTTCGTTTCTTCTGATCACGTTTATACCTATAGGTGAATAAATTTGTACCTACCTCGGTAAAATAACTTTCAACTATTAACACCAAGTATGTACTTTTTATGATGAATTGACTGTGGAAAGGTTGTTTGGAAAGTTGAACTGAATTCTAGGAAGATTCAATAGTTAAAAAAAAACTATTTTGCAAAAAAATAAAACCGACTTCAAAGAAAACACAAAATGTGAAAAATAAGTTTGGCTTCAGAAGCCGGTGACAAAAACACCAAATCAATCAAACAAAGGTCAAGCTTCAAAGTCGGTGACCTTTGTTTGATTGATTTAGTGTTTTTGTCACCGACTTCGAAGCTTGACCTTTGTTTGATTGATTTGTCAACAAACAGTGCAACATTTATAAATATAATAAGTATGACTGCAAGGCTCTAGTCACTAAATGGATCAGCATTCTTTGTTAAAATGAGGTCGAAAGAATTCTAAATTCTAATTCCAATACATGACTTTATTACCCTCCCCCCTTCCTAAACCTTTCTCCATCCCACATATCCTCAAACTCACACACACACACATTCCGATACACAACATAAACACAATACACATAATTAGGATTTGCCTTTTAACCTAAATTAATTAATTATTATTTAGTTGTTTATTTTTTTCTTTTTATACCATTTGTCTTTGCTTCCCGTTTGACGTGTATCAAACTCCGATTTTTTATGTATTTACTGTCCTAGTTAACTAAGAGAGCCCTGACACTTATAACACAAGTTCAATCTTAGCTTGGGTGTCAGAGGTGTATATGTCTGTGCTAAGTACAATCCTCAACTCAAACTTAAATAATATATTGCTGAACCATGTAATGACTTTGGAATCGTAAGCTGGAAATAAAGATTTTTATTATTATTATTTTGTGTTTTTGTCACCGGCTTCTGAAGCCAAAGTTATTTTTACTTTTTTGTGTTTTCTTTGAAGTCGGTTTTATTTTTTTGCAAAAAAACGTTTTTTTTTATTTTTTCATTTTTAGTTGTGATATCCTATACAAATATTTGCTATGCATTTATTTTACATTGTTAACAATACATGTCATGGTAATAGGTTTATCCCCAATAAATGGAACTTAACATATCTAAACTGTCGAAATCTGGGTGTATTGTACACATCTGCGTACCCCTCAGAACATGCAGGCGTGATGTTACGTCATGATGTTGTCTAAACAATAAACATCCAAGCGATTGCAGCAATCACGACCGATTTACCGTCTATCTCCGAAGATCAGCATCAGATCTTCACCAAATTTAAATGAGAACACCTCAGGAGTATACTCTTTTAAATATAACTCTTTTAAAAAAAAATGAGAATCGCTCTACAAATAAGGGGGAAATCGGTGAACATTCATAAAATTAGACCACACGACTGAAGTAAAAATGTTCATAACAAAAAAACTACTGGGCCAAACTAAGTTATTTTTATGGGAAAAAATGGCAACTATTCTGCATCAAACTAAAGAAGAATCGCGTAAATCGGATCATAAATCTCAGCGTAATCGGTGTACAGAAAACTTCAGACCTTCAGACCTCTGAGTGATGATATGAAACAAACCAGTTAACTAACTCAACACTATACCCCTGTACGATACTTAACATCGTAGCGCTTCCAGTCTGAACCAGTCTTTACCTTACGCTTACATACAATCTTAGAAGGTTTCAGGAATTATTTACAGTACTCATGTGGTTTAACAATTTTCCGAGAGTCGCACATAACAGTATCTGTTAAAAATATCACGGTAGCGTCGTTGTGAGCCGGGCTGCCGGGACTGGGGGGTAGTGGGGGAGTCCCAGAGGATGCCAAGTTCTCGCCCGCCGCCCACGCGGCGTCCCGGGAGGCCTGGCCCGGCAGCCGCGTGCCGCCTGCTCCCTCGGGACTTCGCCCCCGCTACCTCGCCCCGCACCGCACCACCGCCGCGCGCTCCGTTCTCCAAGGAAAACACCAGCTGAGACGTTCGACTTTTAATTGATAGCTAACCCTTACCTTTCTTCACTCGCGTTCGGAACTAAAATGTTAAAAGGTAAACTGACGATAGAATCCAGAACAAATGTCTTTAAGTACATTTTTATTTTTACCTTCAATTCCATAAATTACCAGATTAACCGGTACATATAATAATAATAATAATAATGGCAGTATCACATTGTACTGGGATCAATCCATCATCACTGACAGGACTATTGTAGCCAATAAGCCTGATATAGTGGTGGTGGATCGATCAGAGCGGCGCGCAATGATTGTTGACATAACGATCCCGCATGATGAGAACCTCGTGAAAGCCGAGAAAGATAAACAAATGAAGTATCTTGACTTGGCTCGCGAGGTTGTTGACATGTGGGAAGTGGACTCAGCGATCATTGTGCCAATAGTCGTATCAGCCCATGGCTTAATTGCCAATAGCCCCGATCAATACCTGAGGAGGCTCTCGTTAGGCAGCTGGCTGGCTTGATTCAGAAAGCTGTACTCCTGGACACGGCTCGTATTGTTAGGAGGTTCCTCTCTCTGGAGCCCTGACCGCCGGTAGCTTGGACCCTGTTCCCGATACCGGTGGGCTAAAATTTTTTATATTTTTAAATGTTTTTTATATTTTTTTAAATTAATATTTAAAAATGTATCAAATTTGTTTAAGGATGAATAAAGGAATAATAATAATAAATCCTTTATTTTCAGGCTACTTTGGCCCATAGATAAATACCTTTCAGACTAACATATATATCATAATAGTACAAAGTGTGTTAGTGTATAAACTTAAAACTATGTTAGTAAGGACAGGACAGGATAAGGACTTGACCGCGACTCTATCTGTCTTTGTGTGTCTAAAACTGTTGCAAAGTTTACACGTAGGTCGGTACATGGCTAACTGTAATAAAGCCATAGCTACTTACAGAGTCCCGAAGATTCCCAAATGGGTCACTTGTTGTATACCTTGACGTTGGCGACACAACAATGAGCTCCGATATTTCGATTACGGAAACAGAGACATGCATAATACATGGCTAATGTACATTGTACATGTTGAGTGTACATTAGTTAACGATGTAGCGGGCACGGGGCAGACGGGCAGGGCAGGCGCAGGCCAGGTTCTGCCGACCGGCCACCTCGGGGACCCCGGCTACTCAGCTATTCCCACTCGACATCATACCGACGCCTCCGAACACATTAAAATTACAGTTTCCAAGGATATACAACTGAGCGAAACTACAATGACTTACACCGAGATGGGATTGTTATTATTCCTTTGTGCTCCCCGAGTGCTTAATCAAAATTATTAGGTACGTACCTACAACAGTTAGTGCCGCCCGCTGAGTAGGTTAATGCCTCCTCTGCTACGTTTTACCTCGACGGTAAAACATCTGATATCTAAGGGTTTCTGATATTTAAGGCGAAATGAGTGTAACAACAATAATGTTATAAAACGTTAATTTGTTTGTACTTTCACTCTTCAGGCTTTTCTTTATTTTGTATTATTGACCAAATCAACAGACACAATTCTTGATTTTCCTGAAATAATGCACATTTTTTTTTGGGACGATCCTTACTCTCTATTCCCAAACCATTGAAAATCCTGAAAGCTGGAATCAACAGTGATGACCACCAGAAAAGCGCCGATACAATAAAGCTCCACGATGAATGTCTGAATATCTGAGAACCACTCAAAAAATGAAAAAACGTTATGAAACACTTTTCCAAAAGCTTGAAGCTCCGAAATCAAAACTTTTAACCCGACAGAATTTCATCTCGTATAATAAGCAATAGCAATACGGTTAGTAAGAAAATTGAATTGGCGTGAGTATCGGCGCGGGCGGCTCTTTGGTGCCGAATGGATCCCGTGCGGCACATTGCGCGCTCGACTTATGATAGGCTATCGCGATGGTGCAAACATAGCTCCACGGAAGTATATTTACCTAGATGCCTTTGCTCCAAGGATTTCATATCTCCCTATTATTATATTAAATTGGTGTGTGCTATAAAATAGACCATGAAGATAGACCTCATGTGAGTTTTTAATTAGATTTTTACACATTGATCAACGTTCTCTCTAACTCCAACACGACTTAAGTTCAATTCTGTTATTTTGAAAGTCTTTGAAAATGCCCGGAGAAAAAGCCAGTTCAAACGCTTTGAATTACAAACACCGATTTTGTAGAGATTATCAATTCTGAAAGATATCATTAAGGCCTTAGTAAAGTTAAATGATGAGACTATGAGACTACCAAAAAAAAATACTGGCTGTCTGTAAACTCGGTTTACGGACGATAATTTTACGTGATAACGTCATTTTTCATAATATTAGTGATTTTAACTTAAAAAACAAAATTTAATCCCCCTTTTCCCTTAGGGATTGAAATTCTAACAACACCGTTGCGTTAGCTTCCAACCATACGCCTAGATCATAAATTTTGTAATGTTTACTTCGAAAATTAAGGACTTTCCATACACAACTTCATCCCCTTTTTTAAGTTCCTTTCCCCTTCTTTGGGGGTGGAATTGTCAAAAACGCTGAGAAGCGTATAAATTAATTTTCAATCTTCGGCCTAAACACAAAATTTTAAGATCCTAACTTTAAAACTGACGGACTTTCATACAAACTTTCATCCCCTATTTAACTCTCTTAGGGGTGGAATTATCAAAAACGCTGAGATACGTCTAAATTAATTTTCATTACTCATACTCGGAAAGTAGGTCTGCAATTGCCTGATGAGTGGGTTGAAAGTAATACTTTTCAGCCCTAGGGAGAATCGATTTCAACTGACAGCTGTCAAATTATAAAAACAAAAATTGATCATTTTTCTATTAACCCATGTTTCAACTTTCTATACAGCCACGATGTAAAATAGAAATAAGTATTAATTTAAGAAAATGTATTTTTTAAATAACTTTATTATAATTAAGTTTCAACTATTTCTTTAAAATAACATAGATTTGGGCAATATATTTACCATTTTTTCGACGATGAAAATGAAAACAAAGGTAATGGCTGAATAGCTGGCCAGCCACAGAAAATAAAAGCAAAATAGGCGGGAAAGCGGCAATCCGATCTTCATTTATTTTTTAGAGTTGATTCATGTTTTTATTTTTACTTTCCTTGTATTCGTAATGAAAAGCACAGGTTTACCTCGGGTTAGTCCCTCGAACTATTAACACCTTTGCTGCGCTCGGGCACCAAACCCCGTCTCGGGACTAAATAAGTTACTTTCACCCCTAGGGTAACAATGTACTATTTTAATCGTCAGCCTAAACACAAATTTTTGAGATCCTTACTTTAAAATTGACGGACTTTCATACAAAATTTCATCCCCTATTTAACTCCCTTAGGGGTTGAATTTCGAAAAATCCTTCCTTATTCCTTGTCTACATTATAAAGGAAACCACTGTGCAAAATTTCAGTTTTCTAGGTCCAAGGGTTTGCGCTGGGCGTTGATCGCAGCGCGCGTAGGTAACGGTGTGACACTTTTTCGTGCGTGCAGCCGGGTGTTCATCGATTCAAAAGACGTTATCACGTCAAAAGGACAGACAAAAAATAAAGAAACAAAAAACCGAAAAGGTTTTTTTGTTTCTTTATTTTTCGTCTGTCCTTTGCATTGAACATTGAACATGACGAAAAATAGGCATTAATATAGGGATGATGACTGACTAAAAAAAATATGATTCTGTTTATTCCGTCAGTCAGATTATCGAAAAATATTGGATACGTGTTTTTTGTTTTATCAAATTAATAAAAATTGACGAAGTTAAAACGTGTCAAAGATGTGAGATAGTGAGTGGCGGCTTGTGACGTCACATTTGAGTAAAAAATGTACTCAAATGTGACGTCACACGAGTATTCGACGCACTGTATCGTCTTAATTTTTTGTTTACGTGGAAAAAGAAATAACATGTGTCCAATATTTTTTGGAAATCTATCTGACGGATTATTTAGATTTTTTTGTCATCTACCCTATTATATGCAAAACAGAAAATAACAATCGATTGTGACAAAATATGCGTCAAATTTAGGCAAAATGACCACAGCTCAGCATGTGTTGCCATGCGAAACAGAGACACATCACTGGTTTTTATGATCGATAGCATAGTACATGGAAAAGACTACAAAGGGATCAAAAAACTAGTGGCTTAACCAATTCATATTTGACAGAAAAAAATAGAAAAGCACTCTCAGTTTTTCCCAAATTTTCCAATATTTACACGTTTGAAGTACCATGCGGTGGAACCATAATATCAATGACAATGAATAGGAAAGTTACTTTTAGGTTTTCTCCATTTTTCCAATCTTTCTAAATGCTCTTGACTGATAAGCCTTGTCCGGACTATTACGATAATTTTAGACCAAAATGATCGAATTCAGTCCAAACAGTCGAATTCAGTCCAGTCGAATTCAGTACAGCTGTTGTAATGTTGTCGAAAAAATGAGGCACCGTGATAAAAGAGATTATTGTATTCTTTCAATCGTTTTAATCATCAGCCTTCTCCCATATTTATCATATCAGTACGCTTTGGTGTAATAATAAAATATTATGTCGGTAACATCTGCAGTAAGTACAAACACAGCCTCAGGGACAGTGCGGGTTCCGAGGCATTGCTAGGATTTTGCCTCTGGCCTGCTTTTGATGAATCGATGGACATTCCCCCGGGCCACTAGGCCGGGCTGGGTCTCCTGGGACCCCCGTACTACGCAGTAGGTACGCTTCTTTAGCCTCAGCTCATCTGAATATGAACGTAACTACACGACTGATTTATTTATGTGGTGACTTGCGAAGGGACTAATGACTGACTACACACACCGCGCCGGTTATAGCAGATCATTGAAAGGTTGATATTTTATAGGTACCGAACTGAGTCTACTAATTCTGAGGTATTATAAACTGATGGGCCCGAACTAAGTAAATAAATAAATAAATATCGCTGAACATTACACACAGCGCCATCTAGGTGCCACACTAAGCAACGAGGCTTGTGTCGTGGACACCAGATAGTTGATATACTACATAGATACTTTTGGTTTGTAAATACATACTTATTATACACATAAACATCCATGACTCTGAAACAAATGTCCATGCTCATCACACAAACATTTGCTCCTACCGGGATGCGAACTCAGGACCCTAAGAACGTAAGGCAGCCTCACTACTGCTGCGCCATTCGGGTCGTCAAGTGTGAATTTTGTTCAAATAAAACATGTTAGTTGAATCATATGAGTATATTGCAGGAATTGCTTAATGTGGCCTTTTCATACCAGCCGGCTAGCGAGACCAGCGACAGTTTCACAGGAACTGCTCAAGTGCTTAGTATATCTTACTTCGGAACTGGTGTGGTTTAGGGCCAGTTTTTTTTTGTTTGGTTCCGGTATATTTTTCGGTTTGTTTGTGATGAGGATCTCGTGAATTTGTTTGACAATCAGTTTAAAGCCATTCCTGAAAATGTTGTGTCGCGTAAAGATCGAACCAGCCTGATTTAAGTCAACGTTAGCGACTTCCTCGTTCCGTGCCTAGCATAGTTTATAGTGACAACAAACCGGGAGTGACAATTTTTCCGTAATGTCCACAGCTTTGTGTTTAATTGTATAATTCGAAGTGTGTGCGGGGCGAGGGCGCGGCCGCCGACGGGGCACAATCACGCCACCATCCCGCGCCCTGCCACCGCCTGCCCGCTAATTATGTCACCAAACTAGTTCCTATTGTTAATTTGTGCTACCGTATTAAAATATTATGGAAAAACTGAAGTCGGTAAACCGGGCCGTGTATACGTTAAAAGTTGTATGCGTTTAGCGTCGCGTGGCGTCGTGTCGACGCGAAAAGGTGACTGTACACCAAAAGCTATTAGCAGCACTGCTGTGCGAAACCTAGTCCTTTTGCCAAGTAGTGCTATGTACTTAATAATACGTATTCAGCATACCTAATCAGCCTATAATTTACACACTGTTGGGACTTAGGCCTCCTCTCTATGAGAAAGAGCAAAATGCGATCCACCACGCGTGCCCATTTCGAGTTTGTAGATGTTATATCTCTTTAGGAGGCGAAAGCACCCAGGGCTCTAGCGGGATTGCCCTAACTTTTTTTGGGTCAATATCTGTCATCCCATATCGCTGCGTCATCAACATTCATTATCGCGTCACACAATCAATGTGGTGACAGTATCAGCCAGTGTTATTCTTATTCGCCGATTTGTGTAGTTGAAGTTGATCACCCATGTTCCCCAAAAATCTCTTTGCCACTCCTTTGTATTTCAGTAGTAAGAGGAAACAAATAACAATAGACGACATAGTTTTTTCTAGGTCTAAATCTAAATTAACATTAATATTTTGAGGGTCTTGCATTAACATTATCGTGACTATCACCCGAGTCGTTTACTGAAATTGGAGATACACTATAAGATTACCATAATTTTATGGTAGATAGAGCAACGTGTAACCACGTCCCGGTGTCAGCTCTAACCGCTCTTATTGTGAACTGTGTAATAGCGTCACTTTACAAGAAAATCCCTTGAAATTGTCAAAACAACTATTGCGTTTTGAATTGGGCACTTTAACGAAATGTAAGGTAGCGCTACGTAATGTAAACATAATACATAGTAACAAAGTCTGTCGCGTAGGTCTAGTGACTGTTGAGCTTGAAGACTTGGGTTCAATGCTCAGCTCGTTATTGGTTTTTCCATCAGGTCAGGTCGTTATAGGTACACATTTGCCTAGCCCTTTAGGGATCACCAACGAGATGCACTAAAACGATTCCCAAACGGGGCGGGCGCAGGCGGTGAATATTTATATGGTGGTGTTGGTGCGCCGCTTGGGTAAGCGGTGAGCGCCGCTCGTCGGCACGGTCTGGCGGAACACGCTTGTTAGGCATTAACGGATTTCATACAAACCGATGCGATATGAGATCCGCTTCACCGCCCAACCGCGCAGACGAGCGGTGTCGTAAAAATGTAGGGAATGGACCTCTCATTTATTAAAATGTAAATTAATCGACGAATAGCGTAAACATTGTTAGAACTCTTTTCACCCGTTTTGTTTTGTTTGCTAATTTGTACTATCTTTTTAGCTGAAGAAGAAGAGTGGAATGACGATGCTGCTGCGGCTGAGAGAGGGAGAAAAAGGTCATATAGTGACCGAGAAGAAGATGATGACAGTGATGGTGGTGAAGCCAACGATGTGCAGGATGAATCGGGGTGCAAAGAGGATAACAAAGGGGCAGAAGACGAATGTAACGCTGATGAAACTTTTGAAGGTAAGAATTTTGATAAAGGCTCTCTTTATCATCGACACTAATATTATAAAGAGGTAAACTTGTAAGTTAGAATGTAGAGGTTGTTAATCTTTAAAACGTAAAGCCACGGCCTTGTTAGGAAAAAACCGATCCGCCCGAACCGACTTCGATTGTCAAATGTTATTTTGAATGCTGCAATTTTTTCGAAGATGTGTTGTTGTGATTCGATTATTTGTAGTAAACTATTGTTTGTTTGAGATTGTAGGGATTTTGCAAAGTTATGAATATTACATCGAAGAATATATAATTATGCAAGTATGTTTTCTATCATGACAATTTTCTACCAGAAAAACCTCGGTTAATTTATTTATTTGGAAGAAACTACTTACACAAATAAATACCTAGTTATTAGAAAATCTAGCTAACGATAGATGTAAAGCGTTTAAGCGATTACACGAGTACATTCGCGAAAGCGGCGGGATATGGGGAGTGCGTGCAGTTTCGGCTGACACTGACGTAGAGGCGCCGATAACGGATGACGTACGACCGTCGACTGGCGCATTGGGTGCACGACGTCCGTCTGCGAATGACACACGACACGACATTGTGAACGCTAACGTTCTGATTTACGAATTGTTAGCAAATAGGCTTGAATCGGAATTATAGGGGAGAGTTGCTGCAAGAAGTATGGCGGAAATGATAATATTCTCACTGAAAAACAATTTAGATTTGGTTTTTGAACAAGTTTAGGTAAATTAAGTCAATGCATTGCTTGCTGCATTGGTTTTTATACAATTGGTGTGAATTTGAAGAAAAGCCAAATTAGTATTGTTATTGTTGAGAACTTAAAATAACTAAATAAACTGTCAAAGTTCATTATAGCGCTTATGGAAAAATAATTTATTAAAATAATATATCAACATAATTATATTACCATAATATTTGCATAATTAAACATCCCCAGATACAAGAAATGGTTCAGTGGAATGTATTTAATACGTAGTTGGCGCACTTGCGAATAATTTATAGTTGTGGTAGCGTCCGCACCCAGCGTTTAGTCACATGTCAGATGCATTTGATGCGCCGCACTATTCACTGGCTGCGTTTATCGACTCTCATCTATCGTCAGATTAGTCGCTGCGCTCGCCGTGCCCCTAGATCAGTTAAAATTCTAAACAGACGGCTTTCGAGTCGACTGTGTAGCTTCAGAATTTCCATTATGTTGTGATATTCAAAAGAGTAAAAGAGCCATTTGTTTGATGCTTCCTTACGCTCCAAGACATCCGTCCTCAAGTGAATTGTGGGGAACGGAGAAAAACTCTCGAGTTCGATGCATTTGCATTATCGTCTTTACTTTTGGCTTGTCATATGCGGCCCCAGGTGACGGATCCGTCGCTCGTCCCGACGCGAGGGGTCTTATGATTGTTGAGTACATGTATAATGAATGGTTTACTTTAGAATTTAGGGAGATCGATCGTCCCTGCGACCTACTTTTCCTCTTTATAGTCTTTATTTTTTTGTCCCAGTTTATGCTATTGTTATTTATCTATCATTATTTAAGTTAGATTTATCCAAGGTCACCGTATACCTTAGATTGTATAACATAAGCTTCGGTTGAAGAGAAACCTTGTCAAATATAAGCTAAGGGAATAAGAAGTTTGTTAGCGTTTGTGGGTAAGTGGCTATGAACACATGTCATGTAATGTTGGCCTCCCCCGCAACTGACACGCTTCGAGAGCTTGTGTTCAACAATGCTTCAAATCCTCAAGTAAAACAATGTGTCGCTTTTGAAAAGCTTTTTTTTTAACTTACGATGTTGTCTGTTCGTCTCAAGCTTCAAGTTTTAAGCTTGCAAGATTAATTAGAACAACTTTCTGTCAGCCAACTGAGTTGAAATATGCATGACGACAGTATCAAAAAATTGCAAATCTATTTAGTCCGTCAGTTAGAGTATTGTAAATTAATGGACACGTATTTTTTGTTTTTGTAAATCAACTCATCATCAAGTGACAAAGCTAAAACGCATCACAACTCGGGAGTGGGGGCTCGTGACGTCAGAACTAGGTAAAAATTATACCTAGGCGTGACGTATTGAGAATTTTAAAAGCGTCATATCTTCGTCAATTTTAGTTTACGTAACAAAAGAAAAAACACGGGTAAAATATTTTTTGATAATCTAACTGACGGACTAATTAGTATTTTTTGTCGTCTCGCCTATTGTACACGTTAGCTCAGTTTCTATGACAATGTATTCCAATGATAAGCATATTAATCTGATTCTATATCCAGGATTGGCTCCAGATGAGTGAACTCCTTAACGGTCTACAGCACAAACATAAAATTTTCAAAACGCATTTAATTATGATAGATCGTTCTAAACGGCCCAAGGTAGGGTTAGGTTAGGAAATATTCTCAAAGGTCATAAAGCTCTTTTTCTATTAAAGGTTTTACAAATCATCTTGTACTTTGTGCAGAAAGTATCTTAAGGTGTCACAATAAACTAAAATTAACTCAAAGTGATAGAGCTAGTAAATAATAATGTGCGCAATAAGTTGGGTGGTGGTCCAAAGTAGCGCTGCGCAGGTACTGAGCCATATATAAATAGGCATAACGACAGTATAAAAAAATTGCAAATCTATTTAGTCCGTCAGTTAGAGTATTGGAAATAAATGGACACGTATTTTTTGTTTTTGTAAATCAATGAATATTGACAAAGATAAAACGCATCAAAAGTCGGAAGTGGGGGCTCGTGACGTCAGAACTAGGTAAAAATTATACCTAGGCGTGACGTATTGAGAATTTTAAAAGCGTCTTATCTTCGTCAATTTTAGTTTACGTAACAAAAGAAAAAACAGGGGTCAAATATTTTTTGATAATCTAACTGACGGACTAATTAGTTTTTTTTTGTCGTCTCGCCTATTTATATTAACTTTTGGTCTGGAAGTTCAGTGGCTGAATCTAAAAAATAATCTCGAATTACGTTATAATAATTAAATAGTTTTACAGGAAATTGTAACAGGTTTATTTGTTACAGAGGGTGACGATGCAGACCCCAATGAAACGAAAGAAGAACTCTACGAGAGGGACGACGTGGCAGGTGGGTTGTGCAAAGACTAACTTTCATTACGTCTGCCTTATTTATAGGACACAAGATACGATAAAGATTAATGAACGTAAATGATGAATAAAATTATCTCCAACTTTTCCGAGTAAAGATAAGATGTACACTATTTAATATCGCAGAGACCTCTGAGCGAGGCTCATTATGTCTAAATCTCATTGAAATTCATAAGAAGGCTACTAAAATAACGAGCAGCCCCAGGCATCGCCTACGCCACGGATGCGTTTTTACTGCGGTTTAATGCTCTTTTTACAACTTCGTCAAAGGGTGTGCTGTGTCGCGGCAAGACTCCGACTCGCTGCTTTACGACTCCGGCCTCGCTTATCTCGCGCCATTCGCGATAAATCTCCACCCGGCTCCTTGGACCTCAAATATTTACATGCTAATTCGTAGCCAATTCTGCACCAGAGATTATAAATAAATTGGCCACCGCGCCCCATCATCGACCAACGCTACTTCACTTTATCTTTCATGACTTAAGAAGTTTTAAAAACAGTGGGACATACCGCGGCGTTGACGTTTTAATTTTATGTCACCCAGATAATTTAGGTTTTATGTTACCTTGTCGTAACAAAATCTTTGTAAGAGTTACTCGAGTTATAAACTTTGTATTTTCTGCTCGTACTTATCATCGTGGAAAATATAAAATAAGCAGTCCGTCTTTATATTACTTTTTACTACAAGTGTTTTAAAAATGCTGTAGGTACTAGTTACATACATACATACGTTTATATACAGACAACCAAAGGAAAGGACGTTTTCGTGAAGGTAGAGAACTATAACGTTCTATATATATTTATATATATATATTTTTGGTATGTGGGTAGTTTAAGATAGGTAAAGATGCAGCCTTGCAGGTAAAACAATTGAATAATAAGAAAGTTCCATGTGACAAACAATGGACACTTCCTATAAGGCACCCTTAGAATAATAAAAACTGCTCATTGTTTGAATTTATTGCAAGTCCTTTACTGCATGAACCGCGGACAAATACGATGGCTCATGAACATTTGAACAAAAGGCTTGTTGGTACTCTGTACGACACTTTGTTTCGCTACAAGTCTTGAACTATCTGAGACAGTATCGGGAAATGAGTAATTTTTCCCAGTGAGTGGTTCCCGGTGTCGCAGTCGTTGTTAGGCCAACACTCGTGTTGCGCAAATGTATTCTCTGCGGGGGTGAGTGGTGGCGCGCGGGGCGCGGGGGGCGGGCGCGCGGGGGCGCCGCCGCTGAGCCCGAAGTTGGGCGCGCGGGCGCGCTCCCATGGGACTCTGCCGCAGGGACCGCACTCCACACCAGCATATTTCTGAATTTCCTTCACTTACTCTGGATTTTGATAACCTTTATTATGACTGAAATTATGAAGGTAACTAAGACCAGATACGAACCTCATATCCAAACAAAATAATTCCAAGTGTGGTCCTTTTAACAGGTTAATTTGAAAGTATCCTCAACAAAGATTGTATCGCCCAAATATGTCAATTTAATCCTAAGCGTTATGAAAGTTATTCTGTCAACTTAGACGGAGAACAATGCTCGCTATGCCGGCCGGGTGTAGGACAGTGTCTCGGCCGGCATGTGGCTAATTAAATGCCGATGTTCGACATTGGGGGTGCATTCGGAATTCCAGGCGGCGCCGAGGCGCGTGCCGGCGACACCGCGCCGCGTACCTCGCTACCGTTGCGTCAACAATCCCGAATTGTTCACAAACTTGGACCCGAATTCTAGCCAATAAATGCGATTAACTTGTTATGTTACAATCCAATTCAATCGAGTTCAATTGTCTTATTTTGGTAAGCCTATTAGCAAAACTGCTGCATACCAAATAAATATCAAGTTTTTGGCGGTAGACAAGATTGTAATGTTGAAATTTTAACGCTCAATAAATACGTCTTGAAGTAATAATAAACCTCTGGTAAAGTCCTAATTACTTACATAACGATAATAAAATAAAGGAAATCCATTTATCAGCAACCAAATTTTATTTTTTAATTTGTAAATAAAACAAAAGTATTTACATGATTGGAGTGCGGCTCTGCATGATCCCAGGTGGCGCGGCCGCAGCGTTTGGAATTATCACATAGTGGAGGAGCGGGGGTGCGGGGTGCGGAGCGCAGGGTGGGGGGGCGCGGGCGCCCGATACATTCGTCACAGGCCCAGCAGCCATTAGGCATTTAGATATTATCAACAGCCACGAGGGGATGACCCGCGACCTGAGCCCGTTGTTTCAATGCTTAATTACTAAAAGTGTTTGTTGTTTACACAGGGGACAAGATTTTAATCCACATCGTGGATATCGTTTCGTCATCGGCCAAGTTTGCTACTTTGTTCTGTTTAGCTGATACAAAGGCGTTCATCGTTTACGTCTGTTACTCGTCTGAGCCCTCGCTCGGCGGTCCCAGGTGGCACTCTCCGGCCACACTTCCTTCCGTCTCCAGGGACTACTCCTCGACCCGGCCACACACACACTCACGTTCTGCACAAGTATGAAACGTTACACAACATTGTTAACTTATAGGAGTATATTGTTGTACCAGTTTTGTCGCTGTTTTAATGCGATGACCATTTAGTCATCGCTTGTCTCCTGCACAAGGAAAATTCCCAAACAAACCAGTACATTAACAAACATCACGCCTCTTACTTCGCTTGGAGACCCATGATAGGTAAGTTTTAAGGCTTCGTTGTTGCTACGAGCTGTAACTTAACATCCACTACTTAACATCTACTACTTAACATCAACTAACTAAAAGTGGGCAAACTATGAGTTCAATAGCAATTAAACGCAGTTTAGTGTGTGACGTATTGTGTAGTTCGCGTGGCGAGCGGCGCGTACTGCGCGTAGTCTGTGGCGCGGTGGCGGCTCGGATCGTGATTAATGCAGCCTCCCGGGGCAGACGAACTGATTGCCGTTCCACCTCCCCCGGGCACCACACACATACTTATATTTCAGTTAATTATAACTTTTTTGGGTAATCTCCTCATTTATCAAACATAACGTATTAACGAAACTATTATATAACGAATTTGCTCGGTTAATTAAAATGATAAGCAATCGTCAATAATTACAAAAAGTGGAACCGACATGATGAAATTGTTAAACACACAAAAAGATAATGGAAAAGTTTATATCAATATCCAATGCCCGTGAAACTGAAAGTTTAAATGTCAATGCATTGTTGCGTACACAAACCTGTTAGATAAACTTTTAATGAGGTACTATCATTGTTAACAAAGTTTACAGTTTTTGTATGGTATGGCACGTGGCAATTTAAAAACAAACTTCTAATACAACATCATTGTTGTTTTATTAGTCAGAGGCCCATGGGCGGCATGAAAACTGTAAAAACCAGGTTAGGAACTGCCCACATGATAAAGAAGAAGTTGTTTTATTACAATTTACATAATAGACGATGTAGCCGGTCCGCTCACTATTCCGCTGTAAGTAACCTGACATTTCAGGTATTACGTAAACGTAAGAACCTGAGAATAGAACCTGAGCACTATAGCGTGCGCTTTGTTATTTTTATTCAGTGCTGAAAAAGTTTCCTCTTGAGAGGCATATCGGCATCAGTCCGCGGCGTTACCGGAATAACACCTTCAGTCTGAATGGCTGCGCGAAAGGTAGGGTGTCCCTGGGGGGCACTATGCTCAAGGCGGCAGAAAATTAACGTGCCCCCGTGGGAAATCTAGCGGCAGCCTTAGAGCCCGGCTGCCTGCCGCGCCCACTCCGCCGGGATGTATTTAATATCTTGCGCTCACGGTGACGCAACGACTCGGCCACAGACACCTCTGCTGGTTAGTCTTACTTACTAACTGCGGCTCTTACTGGCCTTTAGATTTAAGTGATGGGTATAAATGGGTAATAGTAGGTACTGCGGTGTCAGATACTATATATATACTCCATGTAAAATACTGGTATTCAGCTGAATCCGCTTAGACTGTATTCCGATGCCAACATAAGTGGGAAAAGGTTAGATAGATAATGTTACTGCTTATTTATATATTTAACATTTCATAGGTGGATGAGTTTCTGGGTGGGGGGGGGGGGAGTAACTGTGATGTTATTGTGAGATCGGTTTAGGGTTGCACCTCATCTAGCAGCACGGAATCACATTTTTCCATGCTCCTCCTTTTCGTCGCTGAGAACCATCATTTGCTAGAGCGAGAAAAATACTTGTAGTGGGAGTTTTATCGCACGCGGCATCGACGATGCGTTTGGCAGAATGGCAGTAACGCTATGTTATTATTATGTCTATCCACGGTTTCGGGACAGCAGACCATACCTTCAATATACCGTAGCCTTGCAAAGCGTCGCTTTACTTAATAGTGAAACGTTAATAAAACCACGCTCAAATCAACCGTAAACCACAATACTCGTAATAAGCTAATCGATCAATTACTGGCAGCGTGGGGACACTTAGCGCTAGTTACACTCTCACGCAGATTAATTTAGCATCGGCAAGGAGACTCGTCCCGCACGGCCTTACTAATTCACAAGATCCAATCGCGGCGGTGAGCGGCGCCTCTGCACATCAATGTTGCAAGCACCCCCGTGCTCCTCTATTATCTACTTAGTGACGTACTACTGCTATTTATTTCTGCTAAATACCGATAAAAGGTTATTTTAATTTAGAATTTTGTTTTATCAAATTGATCTAGCCATAATCTAGCGAGCGTAGCGGTTACGTTTTCGTAGCAAAGTGCTACGAGATAATTTCGTAGAACCCATATTTTTCTTTTTTGAATCACAAATCAAAATGAATTACATAAATTTATTTTGATTTGTGTATTTTATCACAGCAGCATAATCTTGCAGATATGTTAATTAGGAGCTAAATACATCTCAATATTTTGATAGCACGTCTTAATAAAGTTGTCTACGAGTTTGCTACGCTTTTCGTAACCGTTTGGACTAATTTGTATGATTGATTTTTATTGTTAAATTGTTAAAGCTTTTTCTTTGGATTACATAATCTTGTTGTCTAGGTCTGGTCAATTCATTTTATATTTATTTAAACTTTAATTATAACACAGTTATGTAGAAAGATAATTAGGTATTGAAATATTTAATGTCAGGAATGCTATATACAAGACCTAAATTAACCAATTTATGGTATTTTGTTAAATTTAGTTCGTTTCTCTAAGTTGCATGTGATTCTAATACTGCGTGACATAGTTATTGAAGCAATGTTATAAAATGTAATATGTTATACTTTGGGCAATAAATGGCTTTATTATTATTATTTATAACATAGTCAAACAGTTATTGTGTTCCAATGAGTGTATTAGGATTATTAATTTAGGTATATGCGTATGCGTTGCATAGATCATACATTTCAAGAAAAACCTCAGTGCCAGAGGGACAAGAAAGTGAGATTATAAAGGTTCCAATTTTATTTTGTTCGGAACTTTAGTACAAATTATTTCGATAGTAATTACGTTTGTCGAGTCTGCAGTGCAAGTACGTAGCACTCGATTCGATACGATTCGATAAATCTGACAGTTATTAGCGATAAAATGAGTTTTTAACCAATAGAAAAGTCGTATTTATCGAATCGTATCGATTCGATCGTTATCGATTGCTACGTACTTGCAGTGCTGGTGCTATACAAGCTTACCTTAATGCAATATTAGATACTTTTTGTATATTTTGAGTAAGTATTTCGTTCGTCGGTCCTTGGCCTCTGGCCCCGTGAGAAGGCGGTCATCGTGTAAGTGGCTGCAGATCTCGGCGCCCGGTGGTAACGAAGTCCCCCGGGTCGGCCGGCGCCCGGGGAGGGCTCGGACGGTCCAGGCTGTCTTCGTTTATGTTACATACATCATTTGTACAGCCCTGTGTGTATGTTAGTTTGTATAGCGTAGGTCGAAAAAGGAGTTTCCAAGTAGTCGTTGTTTGTTAAGTTCGGATAGAAGTTATTCGTTATGATTTGGAGCTTAAATTTGTATTTAAAACGTCTTGAAAAATTTCATATTACCGTTTGTATGTCTCTGTAGGTCTCAGCAAAAGATAATTTGCAGAAAACTTTTTTGGAATCCTTCCGTACCCACCCTAAAATATTTGAGAAGGACTTCCAAACTACAAAATTAGACTGAAAGTTTAAACTGGATCACATATCCGAATTTAAAACAGAGGAAAAGTGTCTCGGGTAGGGTACCGAGTCCAAAGTGGATTAGAGCCTTCGACCGCGGGCCGCGCCTCGTCCGCGCCTCGGGCTCTGCCACACCACCTTCATGCGGTTACCGCTCCCTAACTGAAACGAAATCTTTTTTAAACTTTCATAGGTTTACTTTTGAAAGTTTCTTTGGAGGTATGAAAGGTGTAAGAAAAACTTTTGATAGTTCAATAAATTTTATTTCTCTCCATGCATGTCAGAAATGTTAGTAAGGTGCTCGTTACGTTTTCAAAGTAAAAATAATAACAGACAGAAGCACGCTAATAGTCTTGAATAATTAATTATTATGTAACTTGATAGAGATTGTGAAAGAACAAAAACAAATAAATATGAAAATAAATCTTTGTAATTCTAAACATTTCAATATTGTTTCAGTTGCGGCGGATGTTAAATCGGAGAGCATGGACAGTTTCGAGTCAGGTAAGTTTTAAGAAGTACTTAATACAATTTAACTCAACCATAATGTAAAAGTACGCACACTTATAATAAACGTGCCGTAAGAATAAAATTAAACTTAGAAGACAACTACGGAATGGCACTCCCATATTAATATTTGAACAGAGAAGTGTAAAAAAGTGTTGAAGTCGGAGGTGATAGGGCCGGCCGCGGCGTTAACGGAGCCCTGGAGGGCCTTTGCCGAAGTCCCCGCTTCGCAATACAGCCGAAAAGATAAAATGAACATAAAGTTGAGGAGCAGATACTCTCGCTCAGAGGAATCGTAGTTTCTCTCTTGGCGGCACTAAACCGGCTACGACTAGAGGACGTACTCGCTACACGCAGTTTGCGGAAGCGGCGCCTTTATAGAGCTCTGTGCTGTATCTGCAGCCCGCAAGTAATCTTTCACATTTATATGTCGAAGTGTTTAGGGTTGCGCGAATTGTAATTGTTTTAAAGGACTGTAGACAAGGTGTCTCGCCGGTTTTTAAGGCATCGCTGTTGACTTTTCAGCATAAGTATCTATTATTGCAGATACAATTTGTTTAAGTAAGGTTATTTTATTATGGACACTGCAATTACCAGTAAATGTTATTCAGTTTATGCTAACTACGACCTTATTCATAAACTGCCAAACAAACAATCCATAAACATAAAGTCCTTCATGGAAAATACCTGCACCGTCAAGGAAATCAAAACTCATGCAGTTATTCCGGCTATTTTAAAATAGGTCTAAAAGAGGAGTCGGACTAAGAGCAAATACAGTTCTAACGGAAAATGTGGAAGCTAAAATTGCATTGGACAGTGACCGTTCCGAACTTACAATTAAAACGGACGCCCGAAATTGTGTACACCGTTCGTCACTTAGTTCACGATGAATGGGGGACCGTTGGACCGCAGCCTCCGACATCTCTTATCATCATAGATGACGATTTATTTTCATAAGCGGTTCGTTTTTGGGATGGTAGGATTTTAAGCGGTAGTGACATTTACTATTTGATAAAAGAAAATGTTCTCAATTTAATTTCAGGTACTGTACCTACATATACACTTGTACGGCAGGTGTTGTAACCTTAAACAAGCTTAGTTATTCTTAACCTTAAAGTGTTCTTGTACTCATCATTACGAACAAATTTGGGAATTATCGGACGTATCCTAAAACCGCGAAAATATATCAGAAAATGTAGGGTTAACAATAGCTAAGGTATATGATACTTCCGGGGCTGCGGGACTGTTCGAAAGAGATACCGTGACTCCGGAACACAAAGGGCGATGAAGGAACATGGATGGGTTTTAGTCAGTAAAAGTCTGACAGTCCCTCCTGCTCCGCCCAGAGCGGGAGAAGACATTTGATGATTTCCCATCCGAAAAAAAAAATGTAAATGTTACTTTGTGATTTTTACCAAATTCACAAGTCATTAACTCCAATTAGGCTGGAATCAATGGTTTAAACACATTAACATAATATTAACCTGTTTTGAATTCTCGATACAATTAGCCTAAATAAATCTTTAGGAAGCCTTCATTGTTTCAATTAATCAATCAACGCTGGGATGACGTTCCACACGAGTTATAATAAAGCAAAATTTCGGTTTAAACAAAGCGACAGCGCGACTTTTGGCCGTGGATAGTAACATGACTTTGCAATCAGGTGCAGTTTAAAATGTGCATTTGCGATGTGGCGCGGTGCAGCGGGCGCAGGGCGCGGACAGAAATGCATTTTCAATAATTGAGGGTCAGACAGGGAGGTGGGGGCGCATTAAAATGCTCGCAGCTAAACTTTCCGATCGTCACCGCACCGCGACATCGAACACCCGCCCAGATTTGTCGGCTAATGGACCCACGAACAATGATAAAGTGGCAGCATGAAAACACCCATACTTCTACTTTCATATTTTGGCAAATTAACTAGTAACTATGAATCTAAAATCTTGTTTACTGATGACTCTATAATATCTGACGCTTTGTGAACTAGTTAAAAAGATTGTAATATTAACAATGCATTGGAATCGCTAATTAAAGCAATTCCACTTTAGCATCCTTTCCTGAACTAGCGTATCACCAGTTTTCGCAACTTTGCGACGGATTTGTGCAGCTACGGGATGCGTGACGTCAGACGAGACAGACACGACACACAAGCAACAAAATTAGTAATTAAGCGAACTGAGTTGCAATTTGTAGTTACATTGTGAGACATCTAATTAACAACCTCATTATGTTTAGGTGGGACTGTGCTGGGTTGCGCGAAGCGATCTGAATATGGCTATGGCGAGTTGTTTAGGTTATATGTTCTTCTGAACAACATTATAGGCATACAGGCACAATAACACTACACTTTCCCCCAGATCATCTATTTCACTTTACAAAAAATAACAGAGACAAACAAAAAGAAGTTTCCCTCGGTTATTTTGTCGGGGAGAGCACGTAGGCGCGCACCTCATCTGCGGCGCTCCCGGTGCGGCGATAAAATTTAAAATTCAAGGCCGCGTTAACGAACCGGCCTCGCGAAGAAATAGATATTCAAATGTGAGAAGATCCCATATTAACATTTATGGCAAGTTTGCGGGGACGAGACAAAGGCCCCCGCGGAACCCGCGTCGCGCCGCAGCCCTCCGATGCTATGCATATCTCTACAATATGCAGTGACCGTTGTACCAGCCTGCCTGCCTGCCGGGTTGGGTTGCCTTTTATCTCCAATTTCAGTAACAATTCTCTTAATAGCTATTCTTGTCTGAAGATTAGGGATTTGCTTATGAAGTTTTGTATGACATGTACTTACTATAAAGTTGTGCACACTGTTCATAAGTATATAGTATCAAAAATAGAGGAATGATGATCATCAGTAGTGGCAACTGAACAAATACTTGAAGTAGCAACCTGATGGCTCGGGAAACTTTTCATAATTCCTTACGTCATTAGATAACCTGTAAGTATTTACGAAAAAAACAAATACCTAGGTTTGGGTGCGTTTTCCAAAGAGGCAATTAATAATGTTAGGGGTCCAACGTGTCATACAATCACCCTCTTGCGAAAGTCGTTAAATTTTCCAGTTCATTAACAACAACACTACAGAACTTAAGCTTTAAAGATCGGAGAACAAGTGAAGGTGAGTACTATTTAAACCTTTGTGTTCCCGGGTGTCGAGCTAAACACAAATAAAAGTTATGAAGCAAACAAATCAAAATCCCAATTTTGTTGGCTGCATTATTTATTTGATATTGCTTCGCGCTGTCAACGTTCCCCTTTTCTTTGCTATGAACTTGTGGTCGTTGTAATTCACACTTTCACAACTTTTGCTATCTATACAAAAATAACTCGAGGTGTTGTTTGTTTTCATTCCAAAGGATCCAGTGTTTGATTTCGTGGATAAGTTATAAAATATTAATATAATGGATTTACGAAGGCTTCTATGTACTAAGGAAAATAAAATCGGAGCGGCATTTTCATTCAGCGATGGCTGTTAGTCGGCTGCGGCACACACGTTTCTTATTAATATCAGGCGGTTGGAATGGCCGAAGACGTCCCCAGCGCCCGCTCTCTCCCAAATAAAATTGCCGCTATCTAAACAAAGAGCCCTAATTATTCGGCCGTGGCGGGCGGGGTCGCTCTCTTATGGGTGTTCTGGGGCCCATTTCGCTTCTCGTATAGGGCCCCGGGGAGCAGCGGGCGCCGCCTAGCCAATCGCCGGATGGAGGAGCGAGCGATCCGCAACCTTTTTATATGCGATATCGGCGTTGGCGCCGGACCCCCCGCCACCCCGCGCCCCGATCTCGGGGAATTAAAAGTTGGAAGGCTCACATCTGATTACCCAAACACACACATTACACCGGATCGCCAATCTCGATAAGCCCCCTCCACAATTTATTAGCAGCTCTGACGAGTTGTTTTCGACTCTTATCTCATTAACCGTATAAAACCGACTGAAACGGTATTGTGATATGGCTAATAAACAGAAAACAAATAGTTGTCACATTTTTCTTGCGCACCCTTTGTGTTTTGGTATTTCCTTCGCTGTTCTTGTAAAAGCGTATCGCATCTGGTACTTACTTCCTACTCTCTGTGCTCCCGTGGCTGTTCACCATACGTACGAACATGTTTATGTATTATCTAATATTTATAAACTGAAAACATAAAAGGTCGGTTGTAAAGAACTTGGTGATACCGGTCGTAGGGCTCAATGGGCTCAATACATATTTTAATTTGCACCCGATTTTATTTTGAGACAATAAATTGGATATAAAGGGTTTCCGAGCGGTTTGTACCTCCGGGATCATTGTCTTCACCCTACGCCTTTGCAGCGATTCTTTTGTGTAGGAATTATGAAATAAAAAGGCGATATCGTATGTCGGTGGTAAGAGGTGCGGCGCGGGCGCGGTGTGGCGTGGGCGACGCGCGGTGCTGCGGCCGACACACGACACCTCGCCTGCTCCTCATTGTGCTCCACCATTCTCCCGCTGCCGGCGGTGAGTATTCGATTGCAATGTTTTAAGCATTCGATTGCCCTCGCCAGTAATAAAAGGTTCCCAAGAAGTACATAAAAATAAAAAAATTTTTTCGCGTTTTATAGTCTTTCAAGCGGGCGCTGCGAAGGGTACGCTTATTGTTTCTATGGTGAATTGCGCGGATGAATGGGTCCCGACCATTTGTGCGTTCAGCGCTTAGAGATCGTACGAAGATAATACGGCGCAGGCGGGTTCGGGCGGACCAGGACCGTCCGAGGTAGTAATAACAAACCTCCTACTGTACATTCAAACGTATTTAAATTATAATTAAATAGGAAACACGTTTACCCTTGAGCTCAATCCACTGAATTCTGTTTTCGTTAAGTAATCGCACGCAGTGTTAATAGTTTATGCAGTGCAGTTGGTAAGATATTTGTTTCTCCAAGCAATAATAATTCTTGTTTCAAGCCATTTTAAGCATCAACATAAATAAACAGAAGTCTATCAGCTGGTGTGATAAGTTATCAGTAATTCACCTTAAATTTATGCAGACATGGAAGATGTTATCTCTGGACCTTCGTTGCTCGTCGCGTCTCGAGTCGTTGACCACCTTTACAAATGTATTCTAGTATTTAAATGTCAGTTAATAAACGTTAAGGTACAATAACTAGCAAAAATTATTTATTTTGGATGGGACCCCAATAATATCTGACTTCATGATTCATTCATTAATATATTTTTCCAAGATGACATCAAACATTTGTAATCATTGGAGGAAGGCATGTACAAGAAGCGGCATAAACTTTTTAACTAGATAAACGAAGGGTTCAAGAATATGTGTCACACATCACACAACATGCTAAAATATCGGTTATGCCTTGTATAATAACGTATCTGACATTACGCTGACTGCAGAAATATCTGACACGACTTTGGCAGCATAAACATCTGACCGTAGAACAATGTTTCAAACCATTTTTTTCTAAATCGTAATACGTACTGTTTGCGTTTGTGTGATATACGCTCGTATTGCAAACATATGTGAGAGCCCACTAGCAGCATTATAATCTGAAATCTTGGCAGCGTAAATATTATCTGGCAGTAGGTATATTTATATTTTCGAGACTGACTGCACTGATTGCGATAGATAACAAGAAAATGTTTTCTTATCTATCGCAATCAGTGCCACTCATATAAAGTATTGCCTTCCTAGCATAAAAAGGCTAGGTAGATTTTTTTATTACAAAATGGGCCTGCTCTTGACCTCGATCACGCCTGATGGAAAGCGATGGATGAGGTCTATGATGGAATGAGCGTGCCCAGAAGATGCCTGTTCACTCTTGCTTTGAAGGCAGGCGGGTAAAATGTGGGTGGGAACACAGACGCAGGCAGAGAGTTCCACACTTTGGCTGTGCGTTTAATAAAAGTGGAGGAGAAGCGCTTAGTACATGCAAGTGCGGATGAAGTTATATCCGCAAGTGCGGATGGTACGCCGCAGTACGTCTGCTAGCCCGGTGGTAAAAGGGTGATGGTGGGATCAGGTGGTGGTGCTCCTGCGCACACTCTCCGAAGTACAGTCTGTAGAAGACCGACAGGCAGGCAACATTACGCCGATAAGCTAGGCTGTGAAGCGAAGCTACCAACGTCTCGTCGCCTATAAGCCTTTTGACTCTGCGTTCCACCGAGTCAAGTGCAGCAATCTAGTATTTTGCTGAGCCATCCCACAAGTGACTGCAATACTCCATACAGGAACGGGGAGACGAGATTTAGGGTCAAATTCATTCGCTCCATCATGGCCTCTCTAAGAGTAGCAGCATCCTCTCTGCTGGCTCTTGCACTGGACAGGCATCTGCATATCCGATTGCACCAAGCTGTAGCAGGTCGTTGATGTGCAGCAGAAATAATGTCGCAGAAAGAACAGACCTCTGAGGAACACATCAATGACCTTATGATCCGATGAGCAGCTATCTATGACCACTCTGATCGATCTGTCACTCAATAAGTCGGAAATCCAGTTGCAAAATTTAGCAGAGATGCCGAATGCGGGAAGTTTACCCAACAGACTGGCGTGCCAGACCCTGACTAACTCTAGGGCTTAAAGCTGGGAGAGAACAGGCAGACACGCATTTCACCAGACAGTGGCCAGACGATCCAAGCGGAGTCCAGACCGATACAGAGTGCCTGTCTGGATCTGTTGTCAGCAGTTGGGTGTGTGGCTATCAACATCCGGAAAGCGGGTAGCTTGACCAACCAGCTGGTGGAGTTCTAGCGATATCGCAAACTTGCGCGCCTCACTTCCAGCATGGTCAGTTTTTCTGGTACGGGAACAACCAATCCTTATGGTGGACATTAAAATCCCCCAGAAAGACAAGCTCCGCTGTCGGATACTTGTGTTGGGTAAATTCAGCTGCCTCTGTAAGATGGTCAAAGAGTCTAATTATCTCCAGATCACCGCTGAGCAACCTGTAAAAACCGACGTAAATAGTTTTAAGAGAGCCGGTGTCCACCACGCAGCATGAAGCAGCGGAGACGTTGACAGCATATGTAATTGCGAACGTACACCCAGCCTGTTTCTTAAACTTATATTCAAGTGAGTAACCTGGGTAGGTGAGGTACGCCACGTCTGACGGGGTCGCTAACTTAGTCTCGGACAAAAAGAACAAGTGCGGCTTCTCGGTCTCAAAGTGAGGATGACATGAGTAGTAGTACTCAGATTATCTAATTCTGGCTTAAATGGATTTTGAATTTCTTTATGACTAAGATATCATTGAAAATAATGCGTGCCAGTTTGGCTGGCTATATATTGAGAACGATTTTTCGATTGCGTACGAAATAGAGTGCTGCATTCTAATCTTAGAGCAGTTTCCTGATAGTCCTCTTAAAAGTTGATGAGGATCCTTATAATATCCAACGTAAGATGCTTCACAAATAAGTTTTTATATGGAATTTTCAATACTTAGGTAACTTGAAAGGTATTCTTCGTTTACTGAATTAGGGAACCGTGAAAAGGGTTCTGCCCGATCAGGAGCACGCCTCAGTAGGCGCTTGCTTCGCTCAGGTGTCGCAGATACTACACACTCACAATCATACAGTGGCTGAAGTTGGTCAAAAATAGAATCTGCCTCAGATATGCATTGATTATTTTTATTACGAATATTATTGATCCCACGCAGATGGTTTAAAAAGTATGTTTAGGTACTGTATTGCATTGCACGTAATCTGGTAGACAAAAACAACCTTTATGGATTTTTATGTTTGAGTGTGTGACGTTGCTACTAAATCCAATTCTGGGTTAAGCTCGCTTTTGTACATACTCGTAAGTTGTGTTATTGCAACAATTTATACAATTAATGTGTTTTTTTGTGTCCAATTAAGAATAAAGATACTCATGATTCAGGTGCCTATTTATACAATTTTTTGTTGCCCCTACACTCTTAATGTATCCTTCCGATTTAAGAACGTTAAATCTGGTTTAATTTTGTCCAATAAACAGGGTGGCATTTTAGTCACATGATTCGTGAAATAAAAAACTCTAAACAATGGAGACTGTTTAAACAATGCATGTGTGACATCTACATTTTTTTTTTTTAATTTTTAATCAAATCTGAGTTTACTTGGGAGTATATGTAAAATGTCTATGTAAAATACTGGTATTCAGCTGCATCCGGTTAGACTGGAAGCTGACCCCAACATAGTTGGGAAAAGGCTAGACAGATGATGATGATGATGATGATGAGTTTACTTGGGAATGTTGACCTTCTTGAAGGATGCAGGCAACCGCTAACCTGTTAAGTGTCACCGGAAATGTATGAAATCCGTCATTCTAATTGTGTACAATTCCTGGGAAATGTATACAATTCCTCAAATAGATAGGAAATGTATGATATATATTTTATAATAATATGCATTTTTCCTAGGATATCTATACATTTCCTAAAAAGCGATCGGAAATGTCTTAAGGTGCTCTTGATGTTCTTAAGGGGGAATATATAAACGCACTTTAAAAATAATGGTTCACACTTTAAAATGTTGTGCTCTAATAGTACATTACGATATTAGTGCGTTAAGATGTTATAACCAATACGCACGTATATCGTACGACGTTTTTTAACACATTTGCGAGGAAACAGAAAAAAAAAACATTTTCCACTTCAAGAAATTTTCATACGTGGTTATGTATCTGTCCTTGGATATTGACGGCAGCAAGCTGTCGCATGCGGTTCGCGCTTCTGTTAGTATATCCGGCGGAGTTGAAGTAATATATTGCTCATCTTCATTATTGAAAGTTGTCATTTTTAGATATTCACAATACAAGTACTTACAAAGAAAAGAAAATTTGAGAAAAATGGTGCGAGGATTAGCCGTGTGGTATCCGGCAGAGTAGAATAGAACCAACCCATTACACTCACGGGTGTCGTATAAGGCGACTAATGACTGAGGCGGAACACCTTGCGCCTCCGTAGACCAGGGAATGGGCAGCAGCGTTTTCTGTTAGTCTTTCATCACTGCGATCTCCAATCCGCCTGCCAAGCGTGGAGATTACGGCAAATTCCTCCCATCATGGGAGAGGCTTATGTCCAGCAGTGGACGTTATGGGCTGTTGTTGTTGTTTTTGGTGCGAGGATTATTTTCTGCCGTGGCTTCGAGAAAATGTTGGCAAAGACGCTAGAGCATGCAGCCAAGTTTTTAAATTACCGAATAAACTGTTTTATTTTTTTATTTTAAATAAACTCAATCTGTGAATGCACACTGTTGCTTTCCCGCCATTTTAACAGCGCGCTAGCGCTGCCTACTGACTGGCGCCGCGCGGCGATTAGTTCGAAATTTGAGTAGCAACAGCGCGCTGCTCACTAGCTGGAGTCGTGCGGCGGCGATCAGTTCCATATTTGAAATGGCAAATAATACTGTTATGGAATTTGTATGGACTATAACTTAACTATTTTCTTTGGTAACACACGCGTTTTTTATGACCCGCTTTACATATTTAAAACCGGTGGAATTACATCAGCTTTACGAGCAAGGGTGTTAATTTTTTTTTTCTATAACGTCTTGTGGCACCCCGATTTAAAAATATACCCCTTCGTGGTTATTTTAGTTAGTTTTCGAAACAGTTATAGTGCAAACCGTCTTAATAAAAAATCTGATTACAGTTTTCAAACGTGTTTTATTTATTTTATTCATTAGTTTTTATACATTTCCTAGTATCATTTTGGAATTACATACAATTCCTAGGAAATGCATACATTTCCCAGGAAATGTGTGTATTAAAGTAGCATCCTTTGCTGATCGAAAACCGGCGGTACACCGAAAACCGGCAAAATAGCTCCGTATATTAAATTCATTTAAAAGTAATATAAAGTGAAAACCACTTCAATCATTACCAAAACTAGTAAATAGTGTGTGACAGTGTTATCTAGTAAATAAATACACGTTTTGAACTAAAATCAATGAAATGAATAAGTGACTATTGTGTGCTTCAATCCAAGAAACAAAGCAGTACGACCAGCAGTTAATTGTGCGGAAATATAAGTTACTATTCAGAATATAAAAACTTGTGAGTACAACAATACCGGATTTATTCGTATAATTAACGATTGGCAGTGAAAATAAAATTCTGTATAATTTACTGTGACAACAACTTAAACAAAGTGATGAGTGGTCTACCTACATCCTAAATTAATAAACACATGCACAGAACCAAAATTTCGCCACACATGCTGTCAGTACGACTGGGCTAACGGTTTGGGTGTTCGGCTGTGTTAATTACGCGACGAGGCGCGAGTTCGCATCTCACTAACTGCTATACTTTTTGGATGTTATACCACAATCATTAACTGTCTGGGACACGTTTAAACTATAATACTGACGATATCGAAATTAGGATGGCAGAAAACTCAAGGCAAATATTTAATAATCCTATCACCTCAAATGATGAGATTCACAATAACAATGTTACTGTTCGAAATAAATATCCATCGGTTACTTCAAACAGTTCATTTGATTTATCAGAAAAAGAGGAAGAATATAGATCGCTTACTTCGACGGCCTCTTACGAGTTGAACCGTAGCTATCCTGACTTGTATTTAAACTCAAATGACGATGTGAAAGAACTGAAAAGCAGAAGATGTCTACTCGAAGAAAAGTCAATAATTGCAGATACTGAAATAGAGAATTTGTTGTTGGAAAATAGTTCTCAACCCAAAGTAATCACTAATTACAAACTAAGAATCGACAAACTGACCCATATATGTACAACCACATCCTCAAAGAAATTCGAGTCTAAAATAAAACGCAAATGACTTATTAGAACCCAGCTTGACTTCAAAAACACACAACAAAGTCCTATTAAACAAACTGGAATAAATAAAATGCCGTCGGAAGATAGAATATTAGAACCTAATATGATTCAAGATGATATACCACAGCGAGCAACTCCAGAGGGCACCATTCAGATGACACAACGAGATGAAATTTAAAAAAACGCTCACTAAATAAGTAATGTATAATAAATGATAATAATGTTAATGCTGTATTGGCGATTGCCGAAAACACCTTTCCGAATGACAAAATATGCCACTATTGTATGCCGAAGGCGGGTATTATCGAACTTCTTGCAACATTAGACATGAAACTCATAAATTACACTCATAATGGTATAATCTTTCTAGGTGAAGCAGACTTTTTAGTCTCCAAAAATTATGCAGAATTAGTAAATCACATAAAATGTAAACTCGAAAAGATATTGCATACGAATATTATAGTATGTTGTCCTACTTTTAAATTAAAATCGAATACTAGTTTGTTTAATACCAGAATAGAAGCTTTTAAAGTTTTAATCGACTCTTGTACTTAAGTAATCAGATTTTTAAATTTGCATACACTTTTGATACTAACAAACAACTACAATATTCTGAAAATTTTTCTAAGTATACCGGCAAAGTCAATAATACAGCAATAAAAAGTGTCTTCGGCAACTTGAAAAACTATTTGGAGCTATTTAAACTTCCAAATCATGAACGTACCTGTAGTTATAATAATTTTAATATGATGCAAACTTATGAAGATAGCGAAAAGTGTCGAATAAAACCTGGTACTATTCCCTACTACTTCAACAAAATGAATACAGACAAACTTTCATCTAAAATTGTATCTAATCATAGCACAGTGACGACACTGACCTTTTTCGTGAGTAATGGATCAAATACAGTCTGTAAAAGTACTTTGATGCAAAAAATTACTAGCTGTTTAAGGATTTTTCATCAAAACGTTTGTGGAATAAGTAATAAAAAAACTGAGCTAGAATTATACATTGCAACCACAGGTATTCAGTTGGACTACTTGTGTATAACAGAACATTTCTTAAATCTACAATCTGCCAATGTATGTAACTTTCCCAATTATAATTTAGTGTCATACAACACTAGGACGAACAAAAAAAGGGGAGGTAGTCTTATTTAGGCACATATAAATACAGAAAGTGAAAACATGGACTTTGTAAAAAAAATGTATAGATCAGAGAGTTTTGAAATATGTGGGGTTAAAGATCTTGAAACAGGGTTATATCTTTGTTGTTGCTACAGAAGTCCTAATGATAAAAATTTTGAGAGTTTTATGTCTAGTTTAGAAATATTTTTAGAACATTTTATTAACAAGAAGTGCATTATATGTGGTGACTTTGCTATTGACGTACCTGTTGACAGTAAGAAACATGCTGAATTTTTAAGCATACTGACATGTATGCTAAAAATAATAATATATATAATTTTCGACACCTAATAAATACTTCTACTTTTATACGGAACAACGCACATTCATGTTTAGATAACATTATTACAAATCTCGCTGATGATGGCAAAGATCATTGTTGTGTTGTTCACAATGGTTTGGCAGATGGCCATGGTGCACTTTTCTGCAATGTCTCTTAAAAATAATAATAATAAAACGAAAAAATCTAATCAAAATGTAATAATAAAAAAAAAATATTAATGATAAAATAGTAATGCTTTTAAGGAAATTATAAGTAATAAAAATTGGACAAATATGGAAATAAATAGTTTTATAAGCTGTCTGGGTAAAGTGTTCCAAGATTGTTACCGAAAGAAATCAATTAGAATAAAGCCATATAAAAACACCTCAATACAGTGGATCACAAAAGGGGTTAAAGTTTCAAGTAAGATGAAGAGAGTACTACGCTCAGGTACAGTAAACAATGCCAGCCTAAAAAAGTATAAAAACAACTATGTTCGAATTCATAGAAGAGTTATTCAGCAAATCAAGAAAAATGCCATAATGAATCATTTAAATACCGCTACAAATATCACAAAACAAACGTGGAAACGTGTTAATGAATGCACAAAGAAAACAACAAATAGGCAATCTAGAAACTTAAACCTAAAAGTGAACAATAAAGTGATATCTGACCCCCAGCAGGTCGCAAGTCAATTCATTGATAGTTTTGTGCTCAAATCGTCACTCGCTAGCAATGAAAAAGAAAGAGCATTTACTTTTCTATTAGAAAGTACAAAAAGAGTAGAAAGTGATTTAAACTTCTATACAACAAAACCATCTGAAATTACAAAGATAATAAGCAAAATGGCAAATAAAAAATCTTATGGTTTTGATGATTTACCGATATCGATTTTGAAGGAGAATATAGACACTTTGGCTGTCCCTCTTTCAGATTTTTTAAATAAAGGTTTAGAAGAGTCTGTCTTTCCAGACCAGTTGAAATTGGCTAAAGTAGTTCCAATATTCAAAAATGGTATTAAGAATGATCCGAAAAATTACCGACCTATATCCCTTTTGCCAACCTTATCAAAAGTATTTGAAAAAATTATCAAAACTAGGCTGATGGTACACTTAAATGTAAATAAAATAATTAATTGAAGACAATTTGGGTATCAGAAAGGCGTCGGTTGCTCAGATGCAATAAACACTCTTATAAATGACATAATTAATCAATTAAATGACAAAAATGGCAGGGCTATTCATCGACCTTAGCTCCGCTTTTGATATGATTGATCATGACTTATTACTGACAAAACTTGAATATTATGGAATCAGAGGCAAGTCCTTACAACGTTTAAGATCCTACTTACAAAATAGACGAATGTTTGTCGAAATAACAAGCATCGATGAAAGTAATCATGAAGTCATATACACCTCTAAAATTACTACTATAAAACGTGGTGTGCCCCAAGGCTCTATTTTAGGACCTATACTTTTTATTTTATTTACAAATGACTTGCTAAACTTTATGCATTATATTCAGCCTGATGTAAAACTTGTTGTTTTTGCAGATGATACAAATATAATAATTGGGGCGAATGACTTAAAAGAATTGACCAAAAATGTTGATAAAAGCCTACAAAATCTCTGCGATTGGTATACAGCCAATAACCTTTTGCTAAACACAAGTAAGACTAACATCATTTTATTTAAGACAACAACTTGCCATAACGACAATTTAGATGTACAAATCAAAGGAGACAAGATTGCATTAGTGAACAAAGTTAAATTTTTAGGTATTTCAATAGACGTGTATTTAAATTGGAAACAGGAGCTAGCTGCTATTGATTCTTCAATTTCATCAGCATGCTATGCACTGAGGAGCCTCAGAAATACGTAAGATCTTAAGCAATTCAAGGCTATATATTATGCGCTGGTAGAATCTAGTTTAAGATATAGCATAATGCTTTGGGGTAACAGCTATAATTATAACTGTCAGAAAGCCTTTATTTTACAGAAACGTGCCATAAGGACTAAAGTGAGGATCTCACAAAGAGACTCATGTAGAGAGCACTTTAAAGAAAATTTTAACAGTACTTAGTTTGTATATATCAGTAATCCTAAATCACTTTGCAAAGTATATTCATGAGTATGAATCACAAGAGGAACGTAAGATAAAGGAAAGCACAAGAAGGAAGGAATTTAAACACAAGATGGCACCAAAATTTAACATAGCTAAGCATTGTTCCAGATACCAAGCAGTGGAGTTATTTAATAGGTTACCGACTGATTTAATTATTAATTTATAGCTCTCACTCATTTATAACTAAATTAAAAACCTGCTTGTTGGAAAAATGCTTTTACTCGGTATCAGAATTTATGTCAAATGATATAAATAGCCACTTAATGATAGCAGGGAGGAAGCTTTAATTTAAATTATTTTTTACTTTAGCACTATGTTGATCACCTGGACCTAGACGAAGTTGTTCTCTTTATATTTTTGACATTGAATTTGACATTATCCCGCTATTTATTTGATTTTTTGACATTGTATTTATTTGTTGACATATTTTAAATTATTTGAATCTTATACCAAACATTTAAATTTTTATCAATTTTATTAAGCTTATAAATGAATTTGTTTCCGCATGTGATAATTTTATTTAATATGTAATGTTCAACACAATGTAAATTGTTTATGAATAAATAATAAAAATAAAAAAATAAATCTTTGAAATATTATTTTACACATTTCCTAAGTTTTCCTAGGAATTGTGTACAATTTCTAGATTTCATACATTTCCAGTAACATATGCACGAAACAAAAATAATAAAAATTTACTAGATTTATTGATAGATAACTCGAGGTTGGTATCGTGACTAGAGGTGTGCCGAATGACACGGGTCACGGGTCTCGGGTCCCGGCCGGGCCAGCGGCGACTCAGTGGCAATTAAACTTGACCATGTTGTTGTCTACAGCACCACGGTTGCATCAGCTATGCCCAATGCGTGCCTCTGCCAATGCAACGTATACAGATATAGAAACACATAACATCACGCAATGTAGGTGTACCATTGGTCATCTGTGCCCAACCGTTCGGAGGAGTACAGGCGAGACAGATATAGAACATTTCCGATAAACTTAATAAACCTGTCTTTTTCTGTATGCTCACCTTTAATTAAGTAGGTGAAGAAACTCTATACTGGGGTTGGTGCAACTTTTCTAGAAGCCCAATATTTTGCGTTAAAAATACAAGACACCATTTTTTTTTAGAACATAATTATTATCTAGACGTAAGTTCGTCGGATTTATTGATGTATGTGGTTTAAATAGAACATTTGAAAATCAACTAAAGTACTTGAATAAAGACACAGTAACTGAAAAATTCAAAAATGCGTGAGTTAACTTCACATTTTGTAAGATTTCGGTCTTTTATCTATGTACTATCCTGCAATAGCATAAAAAATCAAGTAGAACATGAGCAAAGTTTTAGATTATAATATTTTACAGATTAAACTTTCACAAGTAACGGCTCCGCTTCACCTAAAACTTGTCATGGTAGCGAAAGAAGTAATATCTCAAGACACGCGGCGGCCGCTAGGGAGGTGGTCGAAGCGCGGCGCAACAGCCTTCTTATCTATGCATGAGCAGCTCTGGAGCGTGTGAACATCACTAGCGCATGATTGTTTGTCCACCGCGCCACCGCGCCGCCCAGCCAAGAAGTTAAATCGACAGCCTTCGGCCTCCAGGGATTCTCCGATATTGCGTCGACACTTGACACAGATGCACTTAACTATGCATGGACAGAGATACCGGACTCTCGAAGTCCCGAATACGAAACCTTGCTAAAGTTTCATACTCAATTTTCAAGTTTATAAGATGAATTTATTAAAATACCTATATAGCACAGAGTGTATTACTTACTCGTATAAGTAAAGTAAAAACTCATAGACACATCGTCATAAAACTTAATCATTTTAAAGTTTTAACAAACGTATAGGAAAACAAAAACAGATATTTGTTATAATGGCACCAAAGCCATGAGACCGTAGCAGACATCGATTTTCACCTTGACCGATCATTCGTTTGTTTGGGGCTATATCGTTTGATCAATAGCGGAACACCACTGCCGATGATTATTCTATGAAATTTTGCTTGAGTGATCACAGCAGTATGCTAATATACGTAAAGGCAATAACTGTTGAGTAGCTAGAGTGACAATGGCGGCACGGCGGGGTGACGGGGTCGCCACTCTCCGTCCGGGGAACGCGGCGGCCGCGGCGTGGGAATAGCGAGGTCGCGTTCGCGTTAGTCACATTCTATGAGCCACCAATTAATTTAAAAGAACTAATCAATATTAAATACTTGGATTTCTGCAGATGAAATTAAAGATGTGCGTAGTATTTTATCAGTTATTTGATGCAAGGCGCGTGGCGCGCGGCGGCGGCGACGTGTCGCAAAGCTCGGCGATGCTATCAGTAGGCCCGCGGCTCCTTCATCTTGCCGCGGCCTACCGCCGCCGCCGCCGCCGCCGCACAACACTCGCGGATCTCGCCACTCACTAACTGAATTTACTTGATGATAATCGCTTTATTTATCTTTATTGTTACGTATAGCTACGTGGAATTACCTACTAATCGCTATTTACATATTATCTTTGTATTAGAATATAAAGTTTACGGCCAAGAAGTTTTGCGGCCACTGAAAGTAATAACATCATTGCAAACAAAAGAATGGTATTTGTAGCGCGCTCTGTTGACGAGAGGTAGAAAAGTGAAAACTGTGGGGAGGTTGTGAACAGGGGTGGAGCTCTCGGAAACTCAAACACCGAATACTGACATCTACCGGAAAAGTATGGAATCAACTTAGTAACAAGTGACTTTACTATTGTCAGGAAAACTTTTGGGATTATAACTTTCGCCACTGACTGGCTTCGCGGTCGGTCGGTCGCGCTGCTAGTTGAGTGAGACTAGTGAGAGTGAGGACTATTTTCTAAAAGCAGTATTGCTTGCTTTTGAACTGAGAGTTCCAAGTACCATTTCTCGAGTTAGTACTTATCTACGTTGCGTGTGACCACCGCAAAAATATTTATTTGCTTACAGAGTGATATTGCCGATAGGTTTTTTTTAATACACATCCACGAATACTGGGTCTTATGGCACTACTATTAGGTTCTGAATGCAGTGTATTTTGTAACCGTATTTTTTTTAATGTGTTTCTTCTTGTGTTTTATTTTTACAGATAGCTTTATACAACAAGTCCAACATGGTTCAATTCCTACAGCCGATGGTTTTTTCTATCTCAGCAGAGAGGAGCATGCCTATAAAGGCCTAAATATTATGTTTATAAATAGAATATCTTAGTTAAACACTAATATTTATAAAATTATTCATATTCATACATATTCGAATTTTAGATTTTTAATATTAGGCTTTTACAGCTTCACACTTTGGCTTCGAAGGTCGAAGGAGAAGCCAAAGTGTGGAAAAATGCAAATTAAATCATAGTTTCTTAATAATTAATGACAAAAATACGTTTCGTATTTCATTTCTTCGTAAGTGTGTTAGTAAAAACGTCGTTTGATACACGTGGATATCACTGCAGTTCTCGGCTCCGTAACACCCTCATCTTCGGCTCGGGTTTGAACTTCTCTTCGCTTGCAATGACAAAGTTGCCCACTTGTATCAAAATGTATGTACGGTCGATCAAGCTATTTGGTTTACAGTTTAACCCACAAATTACATTGTAAAATGTAAACCAAATAGCTTGTTCGACCGTACTATTTCGATTTTAACACTAACACGCATCAATGGCCACTACAGACATTTTGCGTTATTGCTGATTTTACGGTAATGGGTTCGGGACTTGGGTCGCGAGGTTCACAATATTTTATTGTATTACGAAACAAGCACCGATTTACTTGGAGGTCCTATTTAATCATACCTCTAAAAAGTAATGTATAAAAGCCATTACATAAAAAAGATATTGGAAAACTCTAACAGATCTGGAGAATCTGAAGGTAAAATCTAATGTACCTATTGGTAGGTACATAATGGTTGTTTTATAAAAACAATCAACTCTGATGTGCTGAGGGATACCGGCAATAATAATGAGTACCTTCCTATGAAATTGGTACAAACCGGAAATATAAACAAAATCTTAGAACTCAAATGATGTGTTGGTCATAATCAGGTAGGTATCTGACCATTTTTTTCATGCCGTTTCACTCTCTTTTGTGTGAGGATCATTTCATTGTATGAGGAAAAAACAATCGGGACCTTGGAAGTGGTTCAAGCAACAAATATTTCATGCCATTTGTATGGACGAAAAAGCCATTTTGTTGTATGGTGATCGGCACGTTTCCCTCTCTTGGATAGCAAAAATTGGTCAAATTTTATTAAATATTTATTAATGTGAATGTGTATGTCAAACATTTAATTCGTTTTTCGTACCACTTGCTCAAAAAAGTGACATTCTATGCCACAAAAAGCGAACATAACAATAGTCATTTACAATCTGTTAAAAACAGGGAAAGAAAATTGTACTGAATTTCATTCATCCTCTAGGGGGAGAATGTGATTTAAATTTGGAATACTTACCGAAATTTATACTGAACTACATCTGTGTTTACACCATTGAGTTTGTATATAAAGCATTATACATCTTTTTGAAGAAGGAATACGCATTTATTATGCAGTTATGATTATTAAATAAAATTACGAAAACCGACGAGGCCGTATGAGCTTGATGCCTTTGCTTTTCCTAAAAAAAATATTAGTCTAGGAATTTGCCACGTTTTTGTTTTCTTCAAATACATAAACGTTAAGTTTATTTTAATTTATTTTTATAAATAAGTTAATGTTCTAAAAATACGTTACGATGTTAAATCAAAGCGACAGTGACAGTGAATTGTCGGATTCTATCAGTGCAAATGCTGCCGCAATTATAAATAATTTGCTTCCAACAAAATCCAAGGAAAATTATTTAAAAACTTATGAAGAATTTTAAAACGTGGAGAAGTGCGAAAAGCCTATCAATTTCAGAATCAGTACTTCTTGTCTATTTTGATTATTTATCCAAGACAAAGAATCCGAATAGGTACACTTTGGTGCATATACTCAAAACTGAAAGCTACATTAAGCATCAAACACAGCATTGAAATAAATAGATTCACGAAATTACTGGGTTTTTTAAAAAGAAAATCAGAAGGGCATTGCGCAAAGAAGTCTAAAATTTTTTCGACTCAAAATGTGGAAAAAGTTCTTAATGAAGCTCCTGACGAAATTTTTCTGGCCACAAAAGTAAGTATACGAGTACATGATTTAACTATGAATATTTCGTATCTTAGTAATGGTAATTATTCTATAAATTTACCTGTTTTTTTATCTTTGTTATAGGTGGCCTTAATTTTTGGACTCAATGGTGCTTGCCGCGGATGTGAACTTGTAAACTTAAAGGTGGAGGACGTTGAAAATCATTCCAATGAGTTACTGCTGATTAATGTAAAGGAAACTAAGACAAAGAAAAGTCGGTCATTCATTGTACAAGGACAATATACTAAAATCATTCATAAATACCAAGCATTACGTCCCACTAACGTGGAAAACAATAGATTTTTTATAAACTATCGGAATGGGAAATTTACTCGACAAGCCATCGGCAAAAATAAAATTAGCAATATGCCAAAGGAAATTGCTAAATATTTAAAACTAAAAGATGTTCTTGTATTTGTTGTGGACTCACGATGCACCACTACCTCTATCTCCGACTTATACTATCTACAATGAAATGCAAGTTCCTCAGACGCAAGAACAGAGAAATACTCAAATCAACTCATCAACAATAAATGTACCAAACAAAAATGTAACTCTCTCTACCAATAATTGGACCAATGTTTCGAATGTTAACTTTTACATTTAATTGTCATTATTTTTAATAAATGCTTATCTCATATTATTATTGTGTTAATTTTTTCGCAAATGGTACGAAAAGTAGAGTATTTTCCTCGGTGATAAAGCTGTCTTAGTCTTGGGTGAACTTAAATCCCTCGCTACACTCAGGACTCGTCTTAAATCCCTCGCTTCGCTCGTGATTTAAGTTTTTAACACCCTCGCTACGCTCGGGAGTAAACCTCGAGTCCTTCGTTACGCTCGCGATTTAAATCGTCACCCGCGACAGAAGACACTGCTTTAACCCCTTGGTTAATAATCTACTAATAGCCCACTTCTGTGGCGGTAATGGTGCAAGACAACTGATCGGCTGCTGTGGTGCAGGGGGCCCCTACAAGTAGAATGTTTGATTTGGGCGCATCGAATAATGTAGAACCCCTTCGATACGTTCGGGATTCCAAATAGCACCCGTGACATAAAACACTGCTTAACTCCCTCGGTACTTAATTTACTATTTCACACCACCTGCTGGCAAACGTCAAATTATATGTCATGAATCATTATTGCCCTAGATTCTAGCCGGGCAATTATATTGCACTGAAATTCAGTGTTACTGTCAATTATGCGATTTGAATTTTGAAGCTCAACTGAAATTAGTTTGAAAACTTTTATCAAAGAAAGAATTTTCGTTTTAATAGGTTATTTAATTGCAGTAGACGAACAAAATAATTAAATTACGGAACGAAATAGTAATTGAATTCTTCTGATTATGAAACAATACTGTAAATTGATTAAACAGGTAAATCAAAAATAATTACAACCATAAAAACAATTGTTTCAAACCTGAAAGTCCCTGCCCATAGGGCTCCTACCTGAAACTTTTTAAATATAGTTTTGGCGTTCTCCCATCACGCTCTACCTACTCAGGTATAAATAAGTTTTCATGCTGAATAAGTTTTCTGATAAACCATCTGCGCTTTCACGCAGGACGTGGAGAAATATGTAGAAGACTTACCAGATACCACCTGTATCAGGAAACTAACGGTAAAGTAACTTTCAGCCCTGGATCTAGAAAAAGGAGTTGACGGAAACCCCCGGCTCCGAACGGAAATCACAGAGCACTAAGAGCCAATGACCAAACATTGGCCTTTTTGTTCGATAGCCATTAACGAAACTTTATGAATTTATTAGATAACTTATTGAACCGAATTAATAGAATTTCATCATCTGCCTAGTCTTTGCCCAACTATGTTGGGGTCGGCTTCCAGTCTAACCGGATGCAGCAGAATACCAGTATTTTACATGGAGCGACTCAACCCAGTTAGTACTAGGTGACAATACCCCTTGGTAAGACTGCATGGTTGTCAGACTTTCGGGCCACTGACTACTTACCTGTAACGACTGTTGAAGATCTACAATTGACAGCCAGGACCAACGGTATAACGTGGTTTCCGAGGCACGGAGGAAACTCGGTAGGTAATGGGTGGTCACCCATCCACAGGCAACCTAGGCATGCACGGCTTAACCTAAAGATCGACCCGAGTGGCTGTTATTATTTAGCCACGAGCTCCTCACAAAAAGAATTTGACTAAGCTATAAAAATAATTATTAGTTTAGTTTATTTATTAATTATTGGCTAGAATTAAAGGTCAGATATTGAACAAAAGTAAAATAAAAAGTAAAAACGCAAATCATTATAATTATGTAAGTAGGTACAATAAAAACGCATCAATAAAATTAAAATAAAAAAATAAAATTATCATAAATTAAACAAAATTAAAATAATTAAGCTCACGCAATAAACAGAAAATATAAACACATACCTAATAATCTCGACAAATTACTGAAAACCATTCTTTTAGGTCATATAACGCCTGGTCGGTTAGCCAGCCTTTGAGTTTACCTTTATGTCAGACGTCGCGCTCACAAAATTATCCGGTAACCGGTTATACTCGTCTATACCGATGGACCCATAACATGAATTAACTTTCCAGATTTAGATAGGCTGTAGCCAGCTAATTTGTTTCTAACACGAGTACAGTAAGTATGTCTATCTCCGCGTTTACTGTATTCGTGATAGGTAGGTAGATAGCAATACATTGAAGACATTGACATTGATAGCAAGACATTGTATTTGAATAATTGTATATCCAGTATGTATATCCTAATAATTGGTAACCGATGATTTTGTAGCTTATATAACACATAAGAAATTAATTAATTACTGTTACTGGTGTATACCGTTGTAATAAATAAATAAATAAATAAATAAATCACCCATGGAGGGAACAGTCAATATTTTAAGCCGTTTAAAAAGTGGTGATTAATATATCTTAAGTTATATGTATGTTTGAATTTTGAGAGAGAGTAGAGCGAAATGGTCAAACTTGCCTGTTACGACGAGATGAAAATCAGCGTTGCTAAACATCCTAAGGTCCTTTCTTGAAATGTTAGTAGGCTCTCCTGAAACTGTTCAAATATGGTTTGGCGTTCTCTCATCACGATCCATATAAAATCAGCTTTCATGTTTTAGTGTTTTAGGGCTCAAGTTCGAACCCAAGACGCGCACCTCTGATTTTTCGGGTTCAGGTGCGTATTGTTTAAAATTGATCACTTGCTTCGGTGAAGGCAAACATCGTTAGGAAACCAGCATGCCTGAGAGGTACGTAAAGCCAAGCCAGAGGCCCATGGGCGGCATGAAAACTCTGACACTATGTTAGACACTAACCACACGATAAAAAGAGTGCTGAAAAACCAGGGCTTCCCTTGCAAACCCTAGGTTAAATGCTAAATTTTTCGAGCTCAGTTAACTCGCTCTTGCATCCCACATTCTCTTAATTCATAAGCTTATCTGTATATATTGACACCATTGTTCACAAGTCTTAAAAGAAAACCTATCCCATCCGAGGCTGATGCGGGTGCTTAATTTATAAGCTTTTCTGCATGTCGACATAGTTAATTTTTGTATGAAGTAAGGTTCCGTCAAACCGGTGCGGACAAACTGTGGCTCCAGACTATTAACAGTCTTACTTATAGGCAAGACTATTAAAATGTAACCCAAGAAACGTCACAACTTAGTTGTTAGTTGCAGTAGGGCGTGGCGCACTGGGCGTCGAGATGGGCGGTCCGCGCCCCGCCCCCTGCACCCACGCGAGCACCCACCCAGCACCCAAGCGCCAATATTCTTCCAGCACACGTGCATGTTCCTTGCACCGCTCATACAACTATTTACATTCTGGTGAGAACCTGCTCTCTCTTCTCGAACCTCAGTACCATTCTTTGAATGGAGCTCTTTTGCTCTCAATTGGTCATCAAGGGTTTTTTTAATTGGCTTCCACTTATTGCCATCAGACTGACATTGAAACCGAATAATCTTAAAGTCAAAATCAATCATTATTTTCCATACGAAACTAAATTACCTTTGCGAATAGGAAAATAAAATAAATTCTAAGTATTTATTTTATGACCTAATTGAAAGGTCGGCCTTTTCCCAACTATGTTGGGGTCGTCTTCCAGTCCAACCGGATGCAGCTGAATACCAGTTTTTTACATATAGTGACTGGCTATCGGACCTCTTGGTACTACGATACCACTTGGTATGACAGGTTGTCAGACTTTTTGGCCACTGACTACCTGTAACGACTGTCAAAGATCTACAAATGACAGCCGGGACCAACAGCTTAACGTGCTTTCCGAGGCACGGAGGAAACTCGGTATGTAAGGGTGGTCACCTATCCACAGACCAACCTAGGCAAGCACGGCTTAACCTAAAGATTGACCCGAGCGGCTGTTATTTTTTAGCCACGAGCTCCTCGAAGAAGATCTTTACGAATGCAAAGTAATATTAAATTTAGATTTGATGTAATTTAGTTATGGCCGAAACTCGCAGGTTGCTCTATAATGTTGTCTAAAATGCGTGAAATGAACGGACGCTGGGCGACCACCCAAAAGTCGGATGTTCATCCGCTGGGAGCCTGGGTGGGACCGCACCACTTGACTCACATAGTGAGAATCGCGGGTCAAAACATCCGTTTAAATCGGTCATTGTATGTATCTTTTTAAACTTAATAACGGTAATTTTGAACAGTATCCTCGATTCCTCATAGACAGCATAGCATTGTACCAATGGAGTATTCCATCGCATTCGAAGCCATCTTCTTAATAAAAACATCAAATATACCGGTGTGTTAACTTTGCAACGTGCTAATCTTGTACAGCCTTTACCTTGCATTACTTTGCCAAGTAAGCACCTCATAATGTCGCGGTTTTAACGCCGCGAGGGAATCGTTGCGACAAGATCATCAAGTGGCTTGGAATTATTTTAATAACATTTTATGGGAACACATAGATAATTACAAAAGTTTCGTGGTCCTGTGGCTAGCGCCAAACGCATCAGTCACGTTTCCATCGACCACCGGTACAAAATCGCATTACGCCTGTATTAGGCACTCATCAAGTATCGCCATTGTGGTCAAGATTACGTTTCCTAATACAGCTCATCCATCTTAGATTAAGTTATTTACTTTCGTAGCGAACACCAAGCACAATTTAAATTGTAGTTAATGTTAATAATTCACACTTGAAGCAGTTAGAGGCGAAGTTCTCAGAACGAGAGACTGGTTTTTAAAAATGATTACGTGTTTGATTACGTGAGTCCGTAATAGGTGTGAGTCACAGTTTGTGAGAACCTTAAATGCGACCATATTACGTGTACAGTACAGCACCGAGATGCCGAGTCGACTCGCAGCGCAGTCGTGGCCTACGAAATCTTATCACCAATAAAACTGTTTTGTTGTACTGAGAATATAAAATGAACATTTTGAACTCCATAGAAATGAGTGTAATTTTCACAAAGATGATGTTCGTCGACCTATCGAGACGTCCTTCAAAAAATTGATTTTCTCTAAGACTCTAGGTAAATGACTTCTCAATAGATATCTCTATTAGACGATATTCAAAATAATATGCAATCAAGTCGTTTTTTGGCAGCGTAACCACAGAGCGTGGCCAGGTGGATGCGGTGCCAATCACGGAGCAGGTGATCGAGTAAACAGCGCGGACGTCTTCATCGACGCGTGCGCAACTAATCTCCTTTCACCCCCAACTTATCGCTACTGTGAAACAATTTAAATGTAATCAGTAATCGGCTAGCTACCTATTATGTACTCTGCGTGGCAATCAAACCTACTTCCGCAGTTTTTTCATGACTGCACCGCCTCGCCGTTAAATGGATGGTGTTAAATTGAGTATTTTGTGTCGGTGAGTTTTTTTTATAACTGTAGGTAATAGTTACGCGTCTATTGATGAAGGTTCTAGTCATTAGAGTAGCTTTAATCGATTAGTTTATTTAGTTACAGATGATTACAAACTGATTGTCGAACATAAACATTAATTAACGCAGAAGATGTTTACAGGGTTAGGCTCTTCGTATGTATAATGTTTGATGTTGGTAAGTCCTTTGTTTGTTATGTCTATTGTGCGTGTTTGCGGAGTTCGCTTCATCTTCGGCTCTCCGGCATTTCCTGCCAGTTTCCAGCGGTCCTACGTCTATTGTTGTTATTGTTTTGGCGCATTCGCTCGTTGCTTCTCCGGTTTTGAGTTAGTTTATAGTTCGGCATTCTATACGACGACGATACACATCCGATTATTAGCAAACAAAGATAGGTTACTTGATCAGTTGTTATTGGGAAAATATCAGATTTCTTAGAAAGATATAGTTTAGGTAAACGATTATTATAGGTGAACGATAAATTTTGATTAATTGGAGTTATACACATACACACACTTAAAAAATTGCGAGATTTTCACCATAACCATGCATTTCTTAATGTTATTTTATGTAATTTAGGTACTACTCAGTAGGTATAATTTCAGCTTTCTTTAACCAACTTTTGTTTAAACTGCAAATTTCACCTCGTTATTTGTTAATTTAAGCTAATAATGGTATACAAGATAATACATCAGGGGTGATTTACTGTGTTCTTGCACAGTTAAGTAAATGAATGAGACGGCCCAAAGTCTCGTAAGAACAGTTAAAAGGCGGAAGTCCATCTAGTCGCGATCTCGAGTGGCCACGGGTATACGAGCCGCACGGCCGGACGATGGCCGGATGATGGCCGGACGCACGGGCCACTGCCGGCCAGTTACGAGGGCGATGCTTCCTGTACCACTCGCATAGGGCGTTATTCAAGTCCCTTTTATGCAAATAATTTTGGTCTTAGAAATTCGGAATTGTTTTCCTTTTGTCAAGATGATCGTCTGCCTGCACAGTCTTGATTTTAATTACTTACGACATCTATGTTTTAAGATCGAGTTTATTTCTTACATTTCACGTATAAGTACCTAAATAAACGCCATAATTTTCTAATCAGAAAACATGATTAATTCCACTTCGGTTTTGAAGAACGCTATCAAATCGCGGTGATAGGTGTGTTGAGCGCACGGAGCGTGCAGTGCAGGTGTCGTCGGCGACCGCAGCATCACCGCCACCTGCGCTTGCGTTACTCCGGAACTACGTGCCGATTCGCCTGACGCACGCCCCGTCAGCTAATACACGTAAATTACGTTAAAACGAGCCATTCCTTTGGGAATCGTAATTCCTTGAACTTTTTATAAAACAGGCAAGTCTTGGTACCCTGCAGTAGGCTGCTACATTGAACTTTCTACTATTTACACGGCAACGTAAGGAAAATCAGCTATTTCATGGGAAAGTGCAATACACAGTCAAAATATATGATACAGCTTTTATAATAATCAAAGAAAAACTCTTTGCCTCCAATCCAACCTCTACAATCGTGGTAAAAGTTTGAGTGTCGATGTTCCGTACACCTTGTCTATTATCCTAGAGGAGTCATCTAAAGACAGAAGAAAATAAAAAGTTTAGACATATTGCGGACCAGCTGCAGACACCAAACGCAGACAGGCACTTCGGTACATTATCTATCAGTGAGTAATCGTTAGCCAGAGCGTGGTGACACCGAGGGTCGTGCACTAACACGGCATAGCTCACCAAAGGTGGTAAAAAGTCGCGCGGCGCGCCGTGACAATCGACGATCACGAGTGCACCACGGCCGGCCCCACAGACAACTGTATTTGTCGCAGATTCGTTATTGTCACTACTGTGACTAACTACACAGACTTTTGACAGACAGTCTACCTAAGCTACTTCATTACAATAAAGCCGAGTTTTAAAAAAGACACCTTTTGTTGGACACAATAAAATGTCAGCAGGAAATGTTTACTTAAAGGCGTTGAAGATTGATTTTCGATTTAGCTTAGTTTTATTTGTTGTACGCTGCCTGAAGAAATTCTTCAATAAGTTTCAATACTGTGTTTACATAATAGTACAGGAAAATAGCGGTTTTAAAGAATTTCTATTCTTCATTTTGATCTGAAATTGAATTGCAGAGTGGATACATTTTTATTGAGCCATGCTGGTCACAGTAGTTTCGGGCGTCGAGGTGACCTCGGCGTAGTAGGCGCAGAGGCCGCGCGGAACTGTCTCCAAGCCGCGCATGCGCCTCGGTTCGTTCCACCGCGATTACGCTCATGCCGCCTTGTTGCGCTATCACTGTGGAGCAGTTTCCCACGGAACACTACCTTGTTTGAACTCAACACAAAAACGTTGCGGTTAAAAATTGTCACTACCAGGCAAAACACAAAAAGCGTGGCGTTTGGCAACAAAATCATTCTAGTTTCTAATATTACTAAGGGTACTTACAAAAGCAATAAAAGTATCTGGCAATTTAAAAAGGGCGAACCCAAACCGTTTGTTTATTGATTGCTAAACACCGGAATTGCAAGTGATTCGGGGTTCACGCCCAGACATGCTCACTGAATACTTAAGGTTCAATGGAGACATGTTAATGGACAGCAAGAAGCGATTAAGTAAAGCGTTTAACCGTCCCAATAAAATTGTGTAAATATCAGCGACGGTCATGCGCATGATAGTAAGTAACTACGTACGTATATAGATTATTATGGGCACGAGAAGTAGATATGAGATCGTGGCAGCAACAATTTACGATGATAAAGGCGTGAAACGTAGCACTGCGTGTTATCGGTGCGGAGATCAGGCGTTACGGTCACGTATGAGTCACTCCCACGTCTTAATTGACCCATTTCGTGTGAGATGTAGCGCTCACAGAACGCCGCGTCAGGGATACCATCGCCGCAGGACGTGACTCCGCCTATCGACGTACGTATTCAACTGTCATTCCTAGATACTCATTGCAGCGTATTTGACAGCAAGCTTCTTTCTCTGTTGTTGTTTGCTCGCTGTAGTTTATCAAGTTATTGTCCTCGCTATGGCATGTCCCAAACTCCCAACACAAATTACTCTTCTTGTTTTGCAGTTAGCTGCTTTGTCATGTTAACTATTTTTGTGGTGAACATATTTGGCGCGTTGCTGGAAACAGTAAATAAATATTTCTTATATCTTCGAATAGTAAAACGGTTTATCTTTTCGGCATATTCATTTTGTAGTTATTCATTTAGAGTTAAGAAAAATATGTGAATCTGAGCAAGATGGTGGATGAAAACGTGGGCAAGTTGATGATATCAAGGTGGTCACATTTTGTGGCCGGTAGTGTTTATTACACACATTACACGCTCGTGTCGGAATCTCGACACTTTAGTGTTACCTTTTAGATTTCGTCACCCTCTAATATTTTATACATTTTTGTGTTTCTCTCTTTCTTGTCCGTCTGTCACCACCGATTTTCTCAGGAACGGGTGGTCCTAGCAAGTTGAAATTTATACCAGATACTGAAGTCTATAGTCCCTAAATAGGTGTATAAAAATCAAGGTCCTGCAATGAGTCAACATGATAAAAGATATTGTCAAATTTAGATTTTCGCGAAAACTTGTGAGTTCCAAAATTTTCAAAAACTTATATAGTTTCCGTTGACCTAGATTCACGAAATTTGGCGAGAAGCAATGTCTTACAGCACATGTAAAGGGAAAAATCAAAAAAACCGTAAATATGTAGTTTAATAACAAAAAACAACGATTTTACTATTACAAGCTTATAATTTGCGGTTGGTGCAATAGCCGTTTCATGGGATCGAACAGCAAAGTTAAGTTTGTCCTTTAAAAAGTTTGTACGTAACCCTGCGCGAGTCCAACTCGCTCTTGGCCGGTTTTTTGTCATGATAGGATTATCCCCACTTAGTATCAGGTACCTCACGGTAACTTTTTCTGATTTCTCGTTTCAATTAAGTAATAACTGTGCCATTTATTCTTACCCTTGATACGACATTACACTGTGTGTGAACAAATAAAAAAAAAAAAAATCTAAGCTAAATATAGGATAAAAAAAAAACCTTGTGTTAGGTGAAGTGGCATATCATGGACGGACCACCCTGCCGTCGCTATCTCTCCGCAATCTACCAAAAAACGTCACCCCCATCGATTTGTTTGCTGTGTGGCCTTCGTTTTACGCTCCTCAATGACTGTGAAATGTTCCCAATTATCTCTCAAATAAACCGTAAACAACCCTTTGTATTAAAATTAAAACTAAAGGCTAAAGAAAGGGGAAGGAAGCTATTTTTTGGAGTTTTCTGTTATTAGATTTTCCTGATGATCGTCTTCATTACTTTCACAGTGTTTTTATATTAGAAAGATAATCTTTCGGTCATTTGTAACTCCCCTTTAGGTCTCCCGTACGTTGTTGTCAGGTTATCACGCACAATATTTTTCTACGTACGATTTTTTCTAAATTATTTACAAAAAAATGTTAAATCAAACCCTAAATAGCCTAAAAATGGTAATTTATATACATGAATGAAATCATTCTATCATCATTACGAAAGCTTTAATAAAAGCTATTATAGAAATAAGCTCATGATAGAGTTGTACGAAAGGCGTATGACGCAAAAAGTGACGCAAAGGGGAGAATAGGGACGTGCCTAATCCATCGGAATGACGGCTGTCCTGTTGATTTATTAGGACGTGAACAGACGTATGGCCCACTTCGCCGGGTCCCGGGGGGCGCAGGTACGAACAAAAAATGTTTGGGTGTTTTATCTGGGTGTTTGTTGACAATGCACCGTCATGCTCGGAATTTATATTAAGTAAATACAGATGTAAAAATATTGTTTTCTAATTTTTTGGCCAGTTGTCGTGATGATCTCACTAATTTATTGGCGTTTGTGGTTTTTACATTTATTAGAGTAATACAGAACCTTTGGAATTGTTTATGAAGGATTGAGATAAGTTAAGTTTAGAAAGAGGTAGAAATCTAAATTTTACAATTTCACACAAAACAAGTAAACAAAGGATGAAAGTTTAATGATGCGATAGCGGATACATTTCACGAGTCGTGACGTCCAAATACAAATCAAGGGTTCAACATTAGACTAAGTTCGGAAGAAGCAGGGGCGCAGTCAGCTCCGCATCAAATATTCAAGATGCTCGTGTTTGCCGCGATTACTCCGTATCAGTGGGGAATTTAGTAAATTACAGTATTATTGTTATTGTACATTTACTCCTTCTACTTCCTGTGAAAGGATTTGAAGAAGTTATTACTATCCCAGATTTTTATTTTGCTTTTGCATTAATTATTATCAGGTAGGTACCTAATGATACAAGTATGCAACATACAAATTTTCTTTCGAATTAATCAGACCTTTCTTTTGGAGACCATCGTTAAAAAAACATGAGCATTGTAACAATTAAATTAAGTGTTTCAAGCTCAGGCCAACAGGAAGGTATAAACAATTCTTTAATTTGGCTGCACATCTACTTATCGAAGAGACACAATTATTAAGAGATTTCATCGAAGCAAAGATGTTTTTCCTGTATGACGTAGGTAGGAAGTATTATCAGGAACTCTTTTGTATTATGTCCTAACAATAACCTTAATAATTACCTAACACAATCGTAAAGAAGCACCAATGATGAGCATGCCCGAGAAACAACAGCTGAAATTCAGACCCTCATCAAAATGGACCGCGTTGCCAACGTCACATTGTAGATAAGAAGCACTTTTTCATAATACTTTATTCAGGCTCGGAGATTTGGCTCAGTGACAGAGTAATCGGCTGCGTCAGGAGTGAGGTGGGCTCGCTTAAGTATTAATGTTTAACCCTTTTGCAACGGGCGATGGCGCGGCGGGCACCCGACAACTCGATGTCAATCCTAACCCGCGAACGGCTCCTACATATTTGATGTTCATTAATTTGTCAAGTTTCTGTAATCCACGTGAAATGGGAAATGTGTGACTTTATTGAATAGACGGGGAGTGCGTCTACAATGTTGTGTGTGATACGGTAGGTTTGTAGATGGTTTTACCTGCGTAAAATATGTTATGGATTACCTAACAATTTACCACGTAAGTAATTATAGAAAAAGGAATTACGGATGATACAGAATTTTGGCAAGTACTTATAAGATTGATTGTGTAGAGTGTGAGAGATAAAACACTGTCTCGTTAGTGAAGTGGTCGCTCAAGTGAGTTTGAACTCCTAGGTTCGGTCGGTTATAACATGAAGGCGTAATGTTATGACGTTATGTTGGTACTAGATAGGCAATAAACGTTATTTGCATTGGTAGGTAACAGGACTTTTATTTATTATAAGAAAATTACACTGTCAAAATAATGTTACGAGAAGGCTCAAGAGAAGGGGTAAGATTCTATTTCATTTGAAACATAGATATATACTCGTGTTGAAAAGTCAAAAAAACCTCTTATAAAAAGCCGTAGCCAAATGGCAAAAACATCTAGGTATATCTGTCATAAAATATTGTTATTATATTGTTTGGTGCTACGGAACCCTATGTGCGCGAGGACGACTCCTAGAAAAAAATAAGTTTCTGGTTACGCGTCTAGTCTTCAGGGTTGTGTTTAACATTTATAGTGAAATGTTAAACACAACCCTGAAGACCCACATAAATGTATGTCCCGAATATAATATCTCTATACATAATACAGGATGACAGGGAAACTCAACCTATTCCTTGAAAGGGGTTATACCTACTAGAGGTCATTAGCAACAAATCAAGTCCAGTTAACTAAGGGTCAAAACTGGATGTTTATCAAGCTGTGTCAAATCTGCGATTTTTTTAGAAATTTTCTCCGTGGTATTAAAAAAAAAAATGCTCTATCTAAACATTTAATTCGTATTTTTTTGAAAGCTGTGAAATGAATGATTATTTTATTTTGTATTTTCCCGAAAATCGTCACAGCTCGGTATCATCCAGTTTTGTCCCCTAGTTAGGTGGACTTAATTTGTTGCTTAACGATCTCTAGCATAACCCTTTTCGAAGAATATTTTGAGTTTCCCTGTCACCCTGTATAAGTATCTGGAAGCTGAAAAACACTCATAACCCAACCACGGCTATCGAGTTATGGTAATCGTGGTAAAAAAATCAAAATTTCAAGCTAAAAGTAGTTTGTTTTACTTAGTCCCTAAACAATTCCCAGTGGTCCAAATCTGGTGTTCGTACTTCCATGCGGATATTTCTCGGATTTATCCGTTAAATTACAGCAGCTGCGGTGTAGGCCGCGTAATCCCTCTAATATATGCACAACTAAAAGGCAACGAGCGACCGCGGCCGCCCGCAGATATCGCCCCCAGAGGAGCAATCCGCGGACGCCCGGTGACCATCACTAGCTCTCGTTTTGTATCATACTTTAATCCACATTACAATAACGTTCAAGATCTCATCTCTTTTCAAACAACACAAATCGATTGAATACAAATCTATTGCTACCACTTATAGAGCTAAAAGGCTTACAAAGAGGCTTCTCTCCACAAAGGCACGTCTACAAAAAAGGAAAAAAATGTACGTGGAGTAAAGTATTTGGCGGAGTGCATTGTGTTTAGCGAAGTTTAGTGAAGTGGAGCGGAGAGAGGGCGCGCGGGGCGCCGGCGCCCATTGGCCGCGCCCACACCGTGGGTGGAACGAGGAAAATCTAAAACCAGTTTTCCTTCGACGCTTTAGATTTGAAAAGCTTTTAGCGTCATCTTTCTGTCATTCCACTCATTACTTGAGCCGCGTGCCGTATTTGCGACTGTCAAACTGATGTACGATATGTCACTGTGACGTCTGATTAGGTACGCTGGGGACATCCTGAACTTGTACATGAATATGTCTGTCTGATACTTCAATTAATTTATCCTTTTGCCATGGAAAGAAAAACAACAAAACAAAAGGATTCTATTTTTGATTCTTTCTTAGTCCCAGTTAATAACTGGTGATTTAATCTAAAGGTAACAGTATCGATGTTAAAGACCAACAATGCTGTGTTCTTATTCAGTTAGAAGGAAAGAAGAATCTTTTTCTATTAGGTCGCACATAGTTTTTTGACGAATATTAATAGTTACTTTTATATAGCGGTATTTATGACTTTGGAAATTAGGGCTTTTCTTGTGTTACCTGAAGACGGATGATGGTTCAAATAACGCGGCTAATTATGACAATAAATGACCGTTCTTCTAAGGCTAGAAAGAGGGAGTGGGTGCAAGTGGGGGGAGGTCGTGTGGGCGGGGCGGCCAGGCGGGGCGCAGGGTGCAGCACCTCGATGCTGGCGGGCGCGCCTCGCCCACCGGAGCTCGGCTCGAGGCAGTCGCGCACCACACGCCGGTCTCGGCGCGCGTTCCGTTGCATCACTGCACCTCGGCACGAGCTCGTCGACCACCGGGACTCTACTGCCTCATTATATCATTTCGCCGATACGGACGACACGGGCCTCAAGCTCACAACCACCTGTAATCGGGAAATAAAGGTGCGTGCCAAGAATGATTGTCGCTAATTAAGCCGATCGGCTGCAGGCACCCAAATAATTGGCGTGGAGGAAGCTCACGAAGCGCAGCCCGCGACCCGCGCCCCTTCAATTAGCGGCACCTGTCCGACACGCGCCGCGCATTAATTCGCACTCGCATAAATGCACCCGCAAAAAATACCAAAATAAACTGGAACCGATGCACCTGCGGCGATCAGCGGCCGACTGCGAACAGCCAGAGTGCGCGAGTTGGATGAACGAACACTTCCAAACAAGATCGAGAGCCTCCAAGCTTCTGGAGATATGATCATGCTATTCAAGGGTAACAGCAGTCGGCTGGAGCATCTCATTGAGAAGATTCAAGCGAACAAAGAAAACCACGACGTCACATCGGAGGATTTAAAAGGTCAGAGCATATTTTTTTGGGGATCGGGATAAATTAATAAAATAAATATCTTTCAGGACTTTTTTGTGTTCAAATACTCATAATTAACAACTTGGCAATAACAATTTCTTATTCTTTGTACCTCATTTTTATTTGTTTACGTTGATAGTGGATGTGTTAAGAATATACTCAGCCTTTCAGGTATTTGTCGCATGATGTAGAACTTTCAGGGATCCCATACTTAACTTTGAGAACTTTGTGTATGATTTAACTGAGTTTACAAATTTGAAGAAAAAACTGTCTTTTTTAGTTACACACGAAATATGATATGCGATTTTTTTTGTAGATAATACAAACCCGTACCCGTACCTGTTTGTGTGCTCTGCTTTATAATTAAATACTGGTCTACATAGGTAGGGTCTCCTTAAACGAATACAACCACATATTTTCCAACGTTGGGAGTGTAGTTGTCAAAGTATTCAGAGGGCCCATAGTTTCATTAGTTTAGCTTAAGTTATCCAAGTACCTATAACTTATTAAGATATTCTATTAACGTGTGTTATGTATAAGCAGTTAATTATATGGAGAAGTTGAACCCATGGCGTCCCATGGGTTAACAAAATAACACCTTTCTTGTGTTGAGGAAAAATTTATTGTTTACCAATTGCGTCTAATACCGAGTTTACTTTTTTGTTTGTTTTTCTTAATTGATAATTATTATCAAAACGATAATTTGAGTACCGACCTGCCTATTACTTTCTCCTTTACGTAAATATTCCAACAAACTTCTGGACGATATTGATATAAATGTTACATAGGTGACAGCAGCACCTGTCCAAACCAGACCGTTCTTTGTCGATGACAATTTAAATTGAGTCAGCCCAAAATTTGGCGATTATTATAGGTGTTAACGGGGATGAAAAAATGATAGTTTTTTTCACCCGGGTAGAGCTCGGTCGCCCAGGTAGGTACTGTCAATCCTATACATTTTAGACTTTGCCATCTCTGCTATTACTGATAGTGGATAATCCATCACTCTGTAGGGGCCTAAAAATACATGTGCTCCTTCTATTGCTTCTTCGACTGCTTGGCATTAGAAATGGTGATTGAATTCATATACCAGACAAAGAAAGACACTGGAGATCGATCTCCAAGTTGATGTACTATATATTATAATAACTTTAGCATAAAATGGTTGCTTTTGTGGACACCCCTAAGCCTTCAGTTGTTGCTAGATATATGGTTAATAAACTACTCAAAACTAAACAGGGCCCACCTCGATTCAGTCACTATTTTGGTCTTAATAAAGTTATGTAAGTAGTTGTTGACAAAGTCATGCATGACCGTCAAGCTGACACGTTTAGGAGCCCTTATCAATGTGTATTTCGAAAACATTTATATTTGTTTTTAAGAGGGTAGCTAAAAAAGTGAAGTACTCGAAAAAAACATCGAATGCACAAATTCTCAGTCAGGTTTTCAGTTTACACTAAACGCTATTTTGAAACAAATCACGTTTTTAACCATTTTTTTGGTTCTTGTGTTAGTTGTGACATGCTATGCTAGCTATGCCTGGTTCTCGCCGACATATGGACATGAAAACCGCTGCCAGAGGGTTTTCATGTTTTTCTATCCTTTTCTTTGAGGGACAGTCTCAGAGATTTTAGACCTCTGTGTATCGCGACGAGCGATCCGAAACGTTTGAGAACAGTATCAGGAGACCGGAAGTGTAGCTAGGAGACCTGGCACAGGAAGACCGATACCTAAGGTTAACCGCACGTCGGGAGCGTTCTGTAACCGCTCGGACCTTACAAACTCGACTACGGCAATCCACAGGGACGAGAGTCAGCGATCAAACTATTCCGAATCGGCTTCACAAAGATGGACAACGAGTACATGCTATTCGACTGAAACTGACGACGGCTCATTGTGCAGCACGCTTAAGGTACGCCCGGGAACATTTGGAATGGACCATGGGTAACTGGAGGAATGTGTTTTTTACGGACGAGTGTAAAGTGAAGTTTTACAGTGACGACAGAGGAATGGAGAAGAGAAGGGGAACGTTTTTCTGAACCATGCGTCCATGGAACAGACCGATTTGGGGGTCCCAGTGTTATGGTATGGGATGGAATTAGCTTACACGGCAAAACACAGCTGGTAATTCAGAATGAAGGTACCGTAACCGCCGCCAGTTACATCGAGCAAGTAATCTGGCCACATGTCATCCCATTTTCACAAAATTTTGTCTTTATGCATGACAATGCTCGCTCATATACATACCGCACTACACAAAGAGCACTCTCTGAAGCCAATATCACCGTTTTGCCATGGCCAACCATGAGTCCCGACCTCAACCCCATCGAACATTTCAATAAGGGTTCAGCTCAAAAGACGCCTGAAAAAACATTACAGTGATGTGAACAGCCAGCAGGAGCTCATTAACGCCCTGAAAGTCTGTTGGGAACAAATACCGGAAATAAACGTGACTCACTTGATTGAAACTATCCCAGATAGGCTCACAGAGTGCATGCATACTTAGCAGAGGAGGACCCACTCGTTATTAAAAAATAACAAGCACCATATTTTTTCCAGAATATTTGTGCTTTACAAGATACTGTGTTTGCTTTATTTTTTGTAATTTTTCTAAAAACTGTTATTTTATGTTTTTACTAAACGGTATTTTATGTTTTTAGTACAGTTACCACTCAGGAGAACTACTAAGAAAAAACACAATTACTATTCGGTATTAAATGTATCCAATGAAAGAGTCTACTTTATCCGACGCGATCCCTATGATACATTTTTTTAAATAATAACCAATATTTCAGCTAACTATAATTCATATAACTAGGTTTATTTTTTATATTGGCGTGCTTGGCCTTTTATATAGCCGGTTTCGCCCCCTGAGTTCAGTTTTATCCGGTTTTCCACAATAAAATCCTAGTAACAGCCAAAAGTCCGGATTTCTGTCCGCTAATGGCAACGGGTTCTATTATAAAATTTGTTTCTTCTAATATTTGTTCATTCTCATATGTGTAACCTAGAGGCGGAGTTTTGTGAAAGCACATACATAACAATGGTGCCCCATTATTGATTGGTGCCTCAGATTGTTAATTAGAATAGAAACATGGATACTGGATAATATAAAAGTAACGATTTTCTGAAACATCTTTCCAACGAAAGTAAAAACATCATCTGCCTAGTCTTTACCCAATTACGTTGGGGTCGGCTTCCAGTCTAACTACTAATCAAGCGACTTTCAAAGTTTTAAATTTCGACGAGGCGCCAGCATTTGAAACTGCAACAGTGCAATAATATTTAGGCATAAATGTAGGTGTTTTTTACTGTTCGTGAAAACCGGCACTAGTCTAGTAAATGTTACGACCAGCAAACATATTATTTCCTAGGCCATTATATTTCACTAGCAGTCATAAAACATGTGAAGTGTATGTGCGTATAATAGTAACCTGTACTGAGGAAGGGCATAATGCAGCTTTTCCTATTTTATTAATTACCAGCTTTTGCTCATGGTCTGCATAGAAAGCTAGTTTTTAATGTTTTGAGAAAGGTTATTTTGGGATTTGATGCTTTTTAGGGTTCCGTAGTCCTGACAAGGAACCCATAAAGTTTCGTCAAGTCGGTCTGTCTGTCTGTCCGAGGTTTTGCTAAGAGACCGTTAGTACTAGAAAGCTGTAATTTTGTAGGGGTATGAATATCAATTACGCGGAAAAAGTGTTAAAATAAAATTTTGGAAAATATATTTTTTTAGGGTAGCTCCCCTACATGTGAAGTGCATCGCCGTTAGTCCTGGCTGTCAATTGTAGATCTTAGACAGTCGTTACAGGTTGGAAAGGCTGACAATCAGTCTTATACCAAGTAGAATCGTATTACCCAGTACTTACTGAGTTGTGTAGGACAGATAGGCAATAGCTCCATGTAAAATAATGGTATTCAACTGCATCGGGTAAGACTGGTAGCCGCGCCAAACGCCAACACACTTGGGAAAAGGGTGGGCTTTCTTTTTGTTAGTAAATAATCAATATTTGTAGCAGAAATCTTGAATAGTTGCAAGGCACCATAGTCAAATATATAAGTTACAAACCCTTAGACAAATCTACTGCTTGTTGCCATTTTATTAGAAACTAGTTTCTGCAGCTTGTCGAAGGAACATGCCCATTGGAATCGGCTGTAGGTTTAGTAGCTTACTGTTACTATTAATGAAAGATTTTTTGAAAACGGATAATCAGTTTCGGAGATAACCTCATTCAACCAAACTTACATAGTTTACCTCTTTATGTTAATTAGTATTAGTGTAAATTTGTAAAGACGTGAAAATTATGATACCCTAGGTACCAGTCCTATGTGTGGTTGCATCTTAACGTGGTACCTTGGTACTTAGGTAGGTACTGTAATTTATATTTTTAGTGTTCAAAACCTTCGTTTTACGGGAAAACACATTTACAGCCCATAAAGTGAACAAAATTTGATAGTAGGTTGTTATAGAACCGTTGGTTAACAATAAAATTGGTGTTGTTCGATAAGGATACTTAACTCTAAGTGTAAGGAAATCAATATGTTAAAGTTGTATTTAAATAATGAGGTGAAATGAACCATAGATTAATGGTAGGTAACTATGTACTTTGTCCCATTTACACGTAGAGAAAATGTGGAATTAGAAAATAACATTTCAACACAAGTGTAAGTAAGCCCTAAGCCATCTAAGATGGTTTTAACAGTGCCTATAAATAAAATCATTAGGCATCGAGGCATTTTTTGTTTTTATTCCTCAGAAAGTTTAAATAAATTGGTTGATAAATGCACATACAAAGTTGAAAATAAAATTCGGCCTCGCAAGGTGGCTGTCATAAGAATTAAGTCATTGATTTATTTAATTTAAACAAACGTGTACCAGAAGTAGGCGCACAGACATTGCAGTCAAAATAAAAAAAAAACTCTTTCATTTCTACTTTTTAGTTTTTGAAATTGAATTGAAATTGAAATTGTTTAATGAAATAATTGAATTCAAAAATATTAACAAAATGGCCCTAAAAACTATAGGTATGTTAATTGGGTTCTACCTGAACTAGGAATAAACCTGTATCTCAGGTAACTCACTCAAGTGCTTATAACTAAATAATCTAAGATTTCTTAAACAAATACCTAGTAGATAACTTATCTATAAATATAATATATACATAATTATTTTTTATCCAAGTTCTCTTCAACGTTCTATTATTTTTGCAATGCAGCATAATACAAAAATCCAGGTCACGTTTACTTTGTTGCTATCAATGCTTGTCGAAATAATGCTGTCACTAAAATGTAAAAGATTGTATTTATAATTTGTAAACTAAAATTAAAATTATTTTAAGTGCGACAATTAGTAGGCAATTTTTTGACAATACAATGGGTTTTTTTTATTGCCTGAGAATCAAAGACACCTTTTTTATGGCAATATATTTCGTCGAAGTAAAATGAAAATGTTAATTACTATGGTTTAGAGCAGAGGTTCCCGACCTTTTTTTCCTGGTAGACCACTTTCAAAACTTTCGGTATCGGTGGACCCCTGCTGCATTTTTTTCAAACCCGTAGATCAAAAAAGAAAATAAAGAAATTTGCAATATAATTTTTTTGCACTATCTGTTAGGATTGTATGAGGATGCTCCTAAGATTTATTTTTGGCCAAAAATATAAAAATTAATTACCATTTTCACCGAAATACAACCCCTGTCACTATACCCCCCCCCCCCTGTACCTGTCATCATCGGAACTTTTTTTTTTTTTACTTTTTCGAGTAGCATATTATCTGCCTACATTGATAGATAAAGCCAAGCCAACATTTTTGTTCTATAATATCGAAACCATCTCGTTTCGATATTATAGAACAAAAATGTAAATGTGTGTGTGTGTGTGTGTGTGTGTAAATGTGTGTAATGAAAATTATCTAAAGTTTCGTGGACCACTTACAACTTGTGAAACCCCATTTTTTTTCACGCTAACGTACACCCCCGACGGGTCTCCCGTGGACCCCGGGAGTCCACCTGGACCACTTTGGGAATAACTGGTTTAGAGCATGTGAATTGTGGGCTTTTTCAGTTAAAAGTCAAAATAAAAACTAAAATAACACATTTTATTCGTGTGGAAAGTTGACAATTTATAAGTAGGTACCTATGTAGATTGATGTTCATGTACGATCGTATTTTTTTAATCGGAAATCGGTGTTAAATAAGTTTATCAAACAAAAAAGTCACTGACTTCCGAAATCAAAGTTTCGATTATAAAAAACAAAACTCTTATTTATAGACATCGGTTGGCAAAGCCATCCAGTCGAAACCTTTAAACTATTGTTCCCATTCGTATTTTCCGCACAAGAAGAGTTATAAAACAAGACGATTAATATATGTATTATGTTGCGTCTAAAGATGGGTGTGAAAATAAACTTAAGATTACCTGGCTAAACTTAGGTGTGCAACCTCTTGGCTAAATATTAAAAACGTTCCTGACGACTTTAAAATACGATTGATACTGTCGGTTTGGTTTTGTAGATATTATATAACACTCCAAATCTTAAAGAAATGCTCGTGCCCAAGACATTTCCAGAACAGACAACGACCCAACAAGCGATGTACCTAAACGCAATCAACTATCTAAGGAAGAGGTACCTACTAAGTACCTGTATAAGACGATGATGTAAACCTCAGTAACACCTGGCAGTTGGCACCATGATTGATTCAGATTTGTTTGCACGCAATTTTAAGGCTGATTACTTGCGACGACACGGATAGGAGATTAACGAGTTGATTAAAGTTTAATTGCAGCGGCTACATAAGTGGAGAGCGGAACGACGACCATTCATTTACATTAAGATAGCCGAACGATTTTTTTACGATCCTGTATCATGCGGCATCTCACGAGTACAACCGGTCTATTTCTAACAAGATATTCAAAGATTAGCTTCTGCAATTTAGTTTTTGTTATAATTTATAAGAGTTGATTGTTTTATCAATTGGTACCAAGTAGGCGTTTCATGGCATTATTGAACTGTTGTTTTATCAGTTTTATGTGAATAATTTTCACTTGCGTGACGTCATTTTGAAGAAAGTGCACATTTTTTAAAATAATTTGTTAGTTATATTTTTTTTTGTTTATTAGCCAGCACGCAATGTTTTCAATTACAAGTAGATACATATATAAACTGTACCTATAGATAACTTTTTACTTACATGGTTTTGGCTTGTGATCAACAAGTCAGGATCAGCAAGAGGAGGCACGTTATGCTACCTGTACAACTACCTTACGAACAAGAAACAGACGTATGGAATTTTCCTTGCCGCCAATTTCACCATTGAAACTGTATCTACGAGATCAAGACTGGCAGTGTCATTATTGTTACATTTAAGTATGGTGATCGTGTTCAGTTCTATTGGTGAAATTCTAGGGCCAATTTAACCGGTTGGTTAAAAGTTTTTTCTTATTTATTAGAATAGAAAAGAAAATACAATGAGCTCGGATAGTTGGTTGACTGTTGTTAGTAGTTATAGTTTTCTATATTATTGTCAAATGGGAGTTTAATACCTGGTACCGCAGGAAAGCCGAGTTCCTATACATATACATAAACACTATCTTTCAGGTCCAATATTTTCGAGGATAACTCGGTAATTATCACATTTATTAATAGATGGATAATCAAATAATCAAGCTCACATAATATTACGGCATATCCATCCGGGCATACAGAGCAAGAGTAATAAAATTATAAAAAATAAGCTGTACCCTGTAATCTCATTAGAACTTAACATCGCATTAGCGAAATCAAGGTCTACGAGCATTATAAAGTGGTTTGTCGGTTTTCCATGTCGGCTAGCGATTGGCGTTGATTACCGAGGCGCCGGTCGAGGTGTCTCGTAGACGGCGCAATTAGGAAGTGTGCTTCCGCCGCCCACCGGTCGCCGGCGGCGGCGCCACCGTCACCCGCCGAGGAATTGCCTGCAATCGCTGCTAATTACGGCTATCCTCAGTGACCGGCCACCGGCCACATCCACCGAGCGCTGCTAAAATTGCACGGGTCCCGTTATGTGTTGCGCCAAGTGTTATTTGTTGCGCAGACGCTGCCCTGACTTTTTATTGGCCTCGTTCCTTGATGTATCGTTACCGTTGTTTTTGTTGCAATTACTGATTATACGATCTATTGATAAGGTATTAGGTAGGCTATCTAAGTAGGCAAAAAACTGTAGGATAATCGGCACATTTTTAATCGGTGGTGCACAATAGTGATTAACCTTCCACGTTTGGTCCTTCGAGCCGGTTCGAAGGACCAAATGTAGTCGGCCAATTTTTATTGCAAGTGGTCAATAGCAATTATTAACAGTCTACAGTAGGTATACTGAGAGTACTGAGACCATCATTCTTAAACTACTACGGAAGCTCTATTTTTTGCAAACGTTGGTTACTACGATTTGTGTAATTCCATATCAAAATCTATAATTGTGTATATTCCCAGCTATCATTATTTTGGCCATTAGTGAAGTCGTTACGACCGACGTCCGGGGCGTGGAGTGCGACAGATTGAAATAAATAGTTCCTCTTATTAAATACGTTCATAAGGGAAATAAGTCGTAAAAGAAATGTTATATTGCGAAAAAACGTAATGGATAGCTTATACCCATGATAAATTACGGTTATCATGCCAAGCACCTACTCGGCGGATTTAAATGTGGGTATATTGCAAATTAATGTCGTTAATTAAAATTAAATCTATCTTTTCTGCTATGATTAGTCTTTCTGAGACTTGACTGGGCTTTATTTAGATAAAGATTTTAATGATATCATTTTTCTAGGTCATTTCTTTTTTATAAAAACGGAAACTATTATTTTAAGATAATATAATCTAAGTTTTATGACCTTATTCATTCATAGGAGTTTTGGGAAAGACCGTAAAAAAAAAAACAAGTATTCAAGAGATAAAAAGGGGAGAAGGCAAGATGTATTTGAAGCGAGTGAACATGCTGGATTGGAACTCTTTTACAGTAACATTGAAATATTTGGGTAGGCTTGGTGTACTGACAGCAGTATTGCCTCAATAAATTTCTAGCCTTGTATTTAGAATTTTGTCCAATCATATCCACATAAAAAGTTATTATGTATCTATAGGTGCCAAGTCAAATGGTCTTCCTCAGGGTTGTACTGAGCGAGGCAGCCCGCCTCGCACCTCAAGCCTCGCTACCTCCCGAGTCCCGACATTAGTCTTCATTTGCGCCGACGCCGCTCGTCATCGCGGCCCATTCAATTTGTTTATATTTCACGCCACTCCGAGGTGCCGCAGACATATTGCCTCTAGCCCTAACACCGAAATATGGACCCTTACCGATATTTATGATAGCTTTATCCGAGATGTGTCTGTCTCGCGTAATGTGCTTTACACACCTTGGAAAATCTTCAAATTGATGTTATTATTCTTTACAATTTGACAAGTAACGACTTTTAGTGTTTGTCGGTAAATGAATAGTCGTAAATTGTAATTCAGAGGCACCAAGATTAGGGTGTGTTATCCTTGTTTTTGGCGAATGAAAGATTTGGGTAGAATATTGTCAAGTTCCATATTACCTTGGCAAAGGATGTCGTTTATAATAATGAATGACACAATATTTGCGCAAAAATATTGCCCTGACTGGAGGCCTTACATTCAACGCACCCACAGGATAGTCCGGCAGACGACAACCTCCTACCAACCTCCGGTTGACCGGCGAAGTGCCAAACACAAAAAAAAAATGCTATAAAAGAAGATGCATTATTTTACAAGCCCATGCCCATCCCTGCTTGAAGAAAACAGGCGTATTTCGAAAATTGAGAGTAAATTAAATAAGTTAAAAGAATGCAATTATTTGAGTTTTCTAATCCGAAGTTTTTTACCCCGTAAAATTCAAAATTCAGTCTGGACTGAGTTAGAATAAGGCTCATTAAGAGCTAAATCCGAAACTATGGGTAGTAGAGCAAAGTAGTAAACGGAACCATAACATTGATTTTGGAGAAGAATATAACCGCAGTTTTAGTTTTTTAAAAACACTTTCTCCGAAGCCAGGAATCAAACCCGTATTTTTACAAAAACTACACGTTGCATTATTTGACTAACCGAAATCGAGCTTAGATCGTTTAAAATCTAACGATCTTTCCCAAATATTAACGCAGAGTCCCTTACAATTATTTCGTTTATGGTGGCAGTAAATAGGTATTTTCGTAATTTCTTTATTTTCTACAGTCATCGCTAGACGAATGAAATAGTCATGCTGATATTCTACTCATGTCCTTAGGAACCTGTTTTAAAACCCATTTAATAAGCAAACTAGTTCTGTGTTTTGTTTTTAATCCTCCGTAAAAAGGCCTTCCTATTTAATTCCCCTTCTTTGCCAGGTCCAAATCCTTTACTGTTAATCAATTGATGATTCACAAACAAATATTTCCTGTTACTTTCCTTCTTTGAAAGAATGTTAAAAGTTCAAAGTTAATCGACATAACAAATTAAATCAGCCTTGATTATTTGGCTTGTATTGTAAACTGAGTTTTAGAGCATTCTTTCTTAACACAAGAAACTACAGCTAGTTACTATGCTACTAAATTAAACTGATTTTTTTCTGGTGGTCTTACACAGAGGTGCTGGGAAGCGTGGGCAGCGTGGGCAGCGTGGGCAGCACGGCGGGCAGCTCCTGGCCGTCGTCGACGCCGGAGCCGTCGCCGTCGCCGGCGTCCACGCCCACCTCGGCCGACGCCGCAGACGCCGAGGCCGAGCCGCCCTTCACGCTCGGCGCCACCGAGCACACCCCCTACCAGTGCCAGTTCTGCGACAAAGCCTTCCCCAGGCTTTCTTATCTCAAGAAACATGAACAGGTAGGTATTTATGTTTACGATGTTACTTTTGCTCGTTACGTAATTAAACGACGGTGAACCAACACATCCTACACTCGTAATCTTCAATAAACTGCAAGAAATATTCAGGGAGATGTAGACCGACGCAAGCAACATTTGAAGTAGGTATAATAACCGTCCACCGGTCGTCCACTCATTTCCATAAAGTAACAAAGCTAACAGCTTCGCAGACAATACAGCTGCTGTGGCAATCATATCTGTGGATCCACAGCCCAGTTTCGCCATGCATGCCCTCGCTTCATTAGCAACTAGATACCCAAAACAGCCCATTTACAGAGCCGGTGCGTAGATATGCATCGCTTCGACTTGCAGCGCGCTGCTCGCTGGCGAGCTGAGGCCTGTGACGTGAGCGGCCATTATGCCGGCCGTACATCTCGGCTCCTTTGTGTCGCGCCGATCTCGCCGCGTTACGATTACGACACACACCGAGACAGATCTAGCTGAGATAGGACAAATAGAAACGTCACTTTGCATGCCGCTGCGCGCTGCTCGCCTACGTACGGATATGGATCGGCACGTACACTCCAAGTGGCAAAACCGTCACCTCGTTCAAAATAAGAATTAGGGGAGGTCTCGCTTTTATAAGTTTGAGATAAGAGAGACGAATATCTAGAAAAGATTTCATTAGATTATCGGTATGCAATTGGCGTGTTGCGCTTGCGTCGATATCGATCAGCGCAGCGCGCATCGCGACGACCGCGCTGGTGTCGGGTGTGCGCCGACAAATGTATCGCGCGATGATCGCGTCGCGGGCCGCGACAGCAGCGGTGACGGCCGGAAATAGGCTTGCGATAACAACTCCCTAGCCTAGCTCGCCACACCTTTATCATCGCGCCGCTGCTTGGGAAAGGCGATCATTATAAGAATAAATCAATTACAGAGTCCACGCGTACTCGCCATTCGTCTTGTTCTCGTTGCGCCTCCGGAGAAATCGTAAAGCAGTAAAACGTCTCGTGGAAAATATTACTTGAATGCTGAAATACAATCGATAGCTTGGTCTTGGCCGACCATCTTAATTAGCCCGTCCGATACGTATTGTGCCTTGATAGAGGTAATCGAAATCGTAAAACTTCCAAGTGTTGTGGACCCCTACACACAAAGTGCTGTAAGATTTGCGCTATTAGATAGACTAGTGCGGACGAATATAAAGAAAACCGACCTCGGCGTAGAGGAATTGCTTAAAGTTTACTAGTACCAGCAACTGATTTCCAAGATAATCCGAGGGCTGATAAATTCTTAATCCTCATTTCGAGCCCTTGAAACATGATGTCACAGATTGCAAGGCAAAATAACTTAGGTGACCCACAAGCGTCTTTTGACACAAATCGCAGGGACAAGTTAGCTATAGACATTGTTGTGCCTGCTTATCATGCCATATGATTACGATACCTAAAAACTGAAACCGAACAATATTGATAATATTTATTTGTAATTATTTATAATAGTTATACATTACCTCTCATCGAGAGGTGACCTGGGTCCCAGCAGTGGAAACGTTTGCATGCTGTATGATATTTTGTAATAATTGTTTAAGTTATTTATTTATGATCTTCATAAAAAATGTGTTTGGTATAAATATGTACTGTCTTGAGGTAGTTACTTAAAAAGATGACTAAAAAAAATTAGAGCGCGCCGAGAGATTCACATCTTAACAACAGTAGGTATGAGCACCAACGAAGTAGAGCTACTGTTTCGGAGAACTTGTTATTCACGAGAATAATAAGATTTTTTATCATAAAACCTGACATTTTTCTGCATGCGCTCCGCGTAGTGAAGGGTAAGGCATTAAGTTAATTCTATTCGTGTAGTGTTTAAGATTATTTGTAGTTTACTAGAAACGGTGACTTATTTGGCAGTGAGCACCGGTAGCAACATTAAATTCGTCTGAACTTAACAAACAATACCACACTTGCGTGAGGTGTTGTCGCCCTTGTGGTAGTGTTATCGCAGCAACGAGGGCCGGTGGGTCACTTGACCTCGCGCACCGCACCTGACCATGTGAACCGCCGATGTCGCGCTGTTATTCATCTGAGAAAGTCGTTCAGCAGCGGCCCGCTGCCCATTCCCAAGCTTTTATTGGCTATCACGTTCACCTCAAACTAGTTTAAAATGTTCTTCTTGGTGCGCTTTCCGAGTAAAGCGCACCACCATTAGGACCGTAATGTCGGTCGCTCTCACGGTATTTGCTAACACTTTAAATAACGAGCCGTGATACATACCAGTCGCGTGTCTTTTTACCATAAGCGCTGTGTAGTGTCGTGGTGGGAGCAGCACGAGGCGGCCAGCAGGGCTCCGCGGTGCACTCAGGGGCCGAGCCCCCGCGGCGTCCCCAGATCGTTTCGCTTATTGAATTCTCGCACGAAAGTATCATGATGACAAGGGTAAATATTTTGCAAAAGTAACAAAACCTTTTTATGAACGTTGTTAACCTGTGGACCAGAATTGCAAACAGTTATATCACAAACACAATAAAACAACGTCTTATTAGAGAGCAGCTATCGATTAATCGATTGTCAATCTCGCAAGCGTCTAATTGGCCCACGCTGAGGCTGAGGGTAGCTTCCTCGTAAGTGAGTGCGTGGGCATGGGCGCTGCGCTGCACGCTGGCCGGAGCGGGGCGCGATTTATCGTGCACGGACGATCAAATTTATTAATTCTGTCAGGGGCCGATTGCTCCAATTAAGTGAGTGGAGTAAACATGCCGCTGCTATGTTTATGTGTTGCCGTACCCGTGCCGATGTAGTGCGCCGAGCGGCGTGCGCGGGCGCCGAGCGGGAAAATTCGCACGTCACTCACCGCTAATCACAACATGTGATTTAAATATCACTTCGCGTCGCGTCACTAGTTTATGTGAATGGAATTTAATTAAAAGTGACTTCTTTTTAGTTTTTAATCAATACAATTAAGTGAATATCCAGTAAAGTGCTTAGCCTAGAGCAATAAAAATCGTGAGATAGGAGTGATCTGCTACTGCGCTGATAGATGCGTAATCTTACGATTTATAAGACTCGAAAGACTACTAAGATAGTGTCCGAAAACGCAGATGGCGTTTTACATACCTACATATTTTTTTAGCAATTCAGTGTGCTTTCTAATTAACTCTACGATGCAAATAAAATTGAGATAAACCTTCAAATTCTGAAGTAATTTTGGATAGGTCAATAACACATTTTCCGACAAAACAGTTAGATAAAAGCAAAGTAAATGAAAGTTCTAGATAGTTGTCATAAAATAATAGTAAAACAGTAGATCTGAGCAGAAAGCTCTGAGGCGGCGGAAGCGGGTCCACTTAGCCCAATTAGGCCGGTCTCCGTGCTCATGATAATTGCAGCAGACTGCCAGGATATGCGGCACTTGTCAATCTGTGGATTACGCTACTGATAGTCCAGTAGGTGCTCTGTCTATCTATTATATTAAATAGAATTAGTGATAAGCATCGCCGAGGAATAACTGTTTTTCAAAACATGCTTTATTGTAGACAAAGGAAGCTTAGAAATAACTAATAGATCATTATTACGATGGGTCCTCAATGAAAACATGCAGGTCGGTTGTTATGTAGGTGGCAAGCCCTATGCCATTGGTGTTTGTCATCGGTAAAAAAGGCAATACTTACTTTTTTGAGAATAAATTTTCAAAAATCGTCCCAAACTCTGTTCTAAATAAAAATTCGCGTGTAAGTTTTCATGATTCTTGACCCAGCCCATCAGCATACTGTTTTTATTAAGTTCTTAGGAAGATAATAAATTCATGAATAATTAAGTATTCGTGAAGAAGCAGAGTTATAAAAGAAACGATGTAAATGTGCAGATTTTAAAACATGAACGATTATAATTTATAATCTACTTGCAACATGTCGATATTGAAGAGGATCGATAATTTCTCGCTCTGATCACAACAAAGTGACTTTGGACTTTGCATAAGTTGGCACAGCTTGTAAAATTATAATAACAAGTCGTAGACAGCAGCAAAGGAGTTCAATCGGTATAATATCATACCTAGAGGCAATCGGACATTTGCATTAAGATGATAAATGTTGGTTTTCGACCTTCTTTCAGAAGTTTCTGAAGGCTGGTCGAAAACAATCATGGATGACAAGTTGACTTCCTTGAATGATCATTGTGGATTTGGGTTAGGATTTGTGCCCGGGTGATAGCAATAGACTCGCCCCTCATTACATCTGGCGACATGCGGGTGTACTATTAGGTAGGTACACGTAATGTTATGTGCTATGATTGTTGAGTCTTGTACATGTAGCTAATAATTTGCACAAATACCAGAACAATGGTATTTTTCTTATTTATTTTTATTGTACTCTATCACAATGCTATCCTATTTGACCCAAAGGTTGACTGGTAGAGAATGCCTTGTGGCATTAAGTCCGCCTATGTACCTTGAACATAAAGTTTAAATAAATAAATAAACAATGGCATCGTTATGCGAAGTGCTGAATGAATGACTTCTGCATCTAAACGAGTATCTTCTGCATCTAAACGATTATCTTCTGCATCTAAACGAGTATCTTCTGCATCTAAACGAGTATCTTCTGCATCTAAACGAGTATCTTCTGCATCTAAACGAGTATCTTTCTTGTTACTTAGCTACTAACCTCAAGGAGGAGTGTCAGTACCAACTACCTACTTACAAGGTAGCAGCTGTGGCGCTATTGGCCTCGCTGTCTCCCGTTGTAATTGGGGACGCACTAGCCTACAAAACCCTCACCCAATACCTTTTATCTTCTTGGATCTGTAACTTATTTACGTAATCCGTATTCTAAAATAACACACGTAAAATTTGCTTCAATTAAAATGTTATTGTCTTGTTTGTTTAGTGCCAAACGTTAAACGTGTTAGCTGAAATGAAATAGAAGTCAATCATTTGTAACATTTGTTTAGCGTTGTTCTGAATGAATGTCGCTGAGGTGGTCAATTAGTAAAAGCGTGAACTGGCTGTCAGTTTGGGAGTCTATTGTGTTCTGCGTGGCCCCAGTTCACGGTGGTGCGAAGGCCGACGACGTGGACGCCTGTCATTATCTTCCTGCCACATGCTATTCAAGAGCGCCGCATTAGCATTCTCATTATATCCTAACTCATGAATAATCTTTTGACTGAGCCCAATAATACTTGCTTTTTACAACTAAACGTATTTCGTCACGTAGATACAAGATTATCTTTGGAGTTCTGAAAACTCTGCGTTCCTACGTACTTAGCTGTTCTATCTATCTATATATTTGTTTTCTGTCATAAAACATCAATATACCTAAGCATAGAAGTCGGCATAACTTCGCATACAAGTGCGTGTACCTCTACCTATGTACGTGGGTTTGTATCGACATAAATGCAAGCTATGTCGAAATCACCACGATTATAGTGTTTCTTCAGGTTATAAGCAAGAAAGGAAGGAAGCTACATTTTTAACTCGTCTTGAAATAGGTGTGAGACATCAACAACTTGATACGTACATACCGGGTGTAAAAGACCTCATCACGAAGCCGTCAACCAAGCATTCTGTACATCAAACTAGGTAACTTTACGCAAAAGTTATTGCTGGGAAACGACTCTTTTTGTTGGGGTGAAAAATCATGTTTTGTGGTAGAACTCAATGTAACGCACTCAAAACATTGTCTTGATGGATGGATTGAATAGTACGGAGGTCGTGGAGGTGTTTTAAGGTGTTTAAAAATATTACATTAAAAACATGTATTTAAAACAAAAGTTGTCAAAAAGTTGTAACTTTGACCCCCAATATCTCCGTAACTAGAAGGTTCCTAGGTATGGTGTAGAACAAAAAAATGATCACAATGACGAGGAGAACAAGTGCCTTTCGGCTTCGTTAAGAGGTGTTTTACACCTTTTATATGGCTAGTATAGCAAGATTGTAATAATTATTTCTGTATAGCTTATTCCTTAGCTTCTGTATATGGTTGGACATATACATCTACATATAATAAAATGTCTGTTGTGTCGTGTGTTTATGGTACTTAGTTGTAGAAACTTCTTTTGATCCTGTCCTGCTAAATATTTACGCTGGTTTCCTATACTCTAGCTTAGAAAGGTAATAATATCCTATCACTGTTGCCTTCCCAGACTAGCCTAACCGAGCACGGTCTAAACTAGGCACAAATACCTAAGGTATCATACAAAGTAGCACCTCTGTGAAATGTGACGAAACTATTGTGTTTACAGTGAAATCTGCGAACTGCCTACACGACTTGACGGTCGCCATGTTTCATAACCTGTCGAGCCTAGGCATTACTTTTTAGGGTTCTGTACCCAAAAAGGGCAAACGGACAGAACGGTCCGTTTGCCACAGGGCTGTATCTTTTGAACCTTAATAAGTCGGGACTTGAAGTTTATACGCAGTTTGTATTAGCTTACTTACCTACTATGACCGCTATAACAACACATAATAAAAATAAACAAGTTAAAAATAGGGTAGATGACACCAAACAATAATTCCCAGACACCTATCTCTAAAAAAATACTTTATGTTGAGCCTGAAAACCCGATTGATTTTCAATTAGTTGCCAAATTCGATTTTTAGTTGCTTTGAAATCAATAAATAGTTGAGTCATTGAGTTGAATAAACAATGACGTCACAGTTGGCTATTGCCATACAAAATCTATGAGAGAACAGCTTTTTGACAGCTCTTAAAAAGTATCTCAATTGATTGGTGTGTCATCTACCCCATTAAAGGTGGCTCTTACAAGAATCGTGTTATTTTCGGCGTTTTTAAATACGTAGGTGTTAAATAATGTATGGTGGTACTGAACCCTAGGAGTGCGAGTCTGACTCGCACTTGGCCAGTTTTTGTTCCTGCCTGCCGTTACAAGAAGACGTTGGTCAAAACGTGTTGTTCGCAGCAAAGCCGTTCCGGTGAACGTTACCGATCAAATCCATCTTATTGTGATAAGCTCGCACTGCTCCCGCGCAGGTATGTTATCGGCTACTCGTATCGATTCGTTATAGCTTCGGATTTGTTGTGAAACTACCTTTTCAACAATACGATTTGTTTGATTTGGTTCCACATCAAAACAAATGTTACAAATTATAATCAAGCATTTTAGCCGAGTGCAATTAGGCAAAAAATACTTATAAGGTGGAACGAAGTTTATAGTGGTCGGATTTTCATGGGACTTTTTTTATTGAGATCCTAGTGGAGTGGAAAAAAGAAAGTTAAAAAAAAAATTTTCGCCGCTCGTGTTTCGCGTTAGTGTGACCTCCGAGCATCCATTAAACGCTAATTTGGTCTGTTTATTTGTTCATTGTTGTCGATGTAATGCATAATTCAAGGATTTTTTGAAAATTTCTCATTGCCTGCAATTATTTCTAAAAAAAACGGTTGGAGTGTAGCCTTAGGGGCACTATGGAGCAAGGACATTTTCGTCGTTTTTTTTTTCGGAAACTTTACGATTTTTTTGCAGAATCTGGTTGTCTGTAGCAACCATTTATGTTCTGAGAAGCATGGCCCTACGACGCACCATTTCCGAGTTATGAGCCTTTTTCTGTTTGATCTTTTATATAAAACAATTTATATTTCCGAAATGGTAGCTCGGATCAGATTGTTTTCGGGAAAGAAATTGTTGCTCTACTCAAAAGCCATGTCATGTAAAAAAATTAGCAAAAACTTCGAAAAAAAAAAGTTCCTGCCCCTAAGAATACTCTAGCTGAAACGACGACCGACACAGAAAATTTTTGTTTTTTTTTTTTTCCCAGACCCAAAAATTTTTTTTTAACTAAAAAAAATATTTTTGTGTTTTCTTTGCTGCTCGTAGTGCCCCTAAGCGTATACACCAACTCCTACACTCCGCCCCTAAGACGACCCACTGACCAAAAAATCGAATTTTATCACTAAGATTTGTTTTGAAATTGGTAACTGATGCTTTTTCACAGATAACTGTACCTGAAAGTATTAATTAAGACTACTTTCATGAGTGTAGTGACTCAAAATTCATTCGGAAATCGTGAGAAATGGTTCATTATAATTACGATAATTTTTGTAAATTTACCAGCGGCCTCATTCCACCTTCGTCAGCAATAATCAACATTTATCGAGTACCACCAAATAATTATTTTTGTTATCTGTGGATAGCAGACATAAACAGGATATTTTCAGGATAATATTTACGTTGACCATCATAGAAATATTTTGAGAAAACTTCCTTCTTTCACTTTTATATAGTCGATTTCCTGAAAATTGAGATTAAATTTTTAGTCACTTCACTCGTAAAAATGGTTTTCTTGAATATTTTTACATCCAGCTATCCGTGAAAAAGTATAAGTTACCAATTTCAAAAGAAATTCTATTTTTTAAATAATTGCAGAAAATAGGACATTTTAAAAAAAATACTTGAAATATGCATTACATCGACACAATGAACAGAGAAACAGACCAAGCTAACGTTTAATGGATGCTCTGAGGTCACACTAACGCGAAATACGAGCGGCGAAATTTTTTTTTTTAACTTTCTTCTCCACTCCACTAGGAACTCAATAAAAAAAAGCCCCATGAAAATCCGACCACTATAAACTTCGTTCCACCTTATTGTCTAATTGCACTCGACTATTTGTTGACTTGAGATTTAATAAAAAATGTTTATCGTTTAACTGGTCAAGACACGCAATTCTGTTTTTTCAGATTCTTACGCGCATATTGTATATTATCACTTGCTTCGGTGAAGGAAAACATCGAGAGGAAACCAGCATGCCTGAGAGACATTTCTAGACGGTGGCGTGTAAAGCTAAGTCAGAGGCCCATGGGAGGCATAAAAACTCTGACACCGGGTTAGGCACTAACCACACGATAATGAAGAAGAACTGGTAATTCAAAGCACACCACTAGCTTACTCAACCTCACCTTATCGCATTGCTGTACTTGTAAATACAAAGAACCGATACGCCGATAATTAATAAATTACTGATAATGGTTCAAACCATTATCAGTCGTGAACGATAGCGGCGAAGAAGCAGCGGTTCCCAACAGTTGATGTCTTATTCGGAACAACGAGCTTACGAGGTCCTTCGCCTTTTTTATCTATTGACACAAAACGCCGGTAGATCGTAAGGCCGTATCGTAAGCTGGGCAGCTCACGCAGTCGCAGCGGTAGTCAGCCCATTGTTCACAGATTGTTCTCACGATAGTTTTTATGATCAGGCACCCGAAGTTATTTCGATTCGATATTGTGTGCGCTCCTCATGTAATCGATTAAAATGTTATTAGATTTGATGGTATGCATGAGAACACGGATATTGATCCGTGTTCTTATTATTGGGACTTTTAATTATAAAAAAGTCCCAATAATCTGGTTTAGCATCTAACATGATTAGAACAACAAAAAGTAAAACAAAAGACTCGTATTCTGCTGTAACTTCCCTATTATTCCTCTGGATCATATATTACAGTGTACTATGGTCGCCTCGTTTGGGTTTTCAACGTGCACGCAGAGGATCAATTAATCCTGGATTCACATAAGTGGACGGACACCGTTTTTTAAAGATTTAAGAAAGCTTTATGATATTCTTGAACGCTCTGCTTGTACTACATAAATGGCAACAAAATTGCCCACTGTGTTTTGGTCCCTATACGATGAACTGTTTAAAGTTACAATCTGCAAGGTGTCTCATTATAGTATGAGTATATATAGTCGGTACAAACATCACACGTGGCTTGTGTTATTCTGAATGCCATTGTTTCAGACCCATTCGGATCAAATGCCGTTCAGGTGTGAGTTCTGCTCGCGCCTGTTCAAGCACAAGCGCTCTCGCGACCGCCACGTCAAGCTGCACACCGGGGACCGCAAGTACCGCTGCGCACACTGCGAATCTGCCTTCTCCAGGAGGTAAGTATGTCAAAGCACCCATGGCTTCTCTGTTATTCTCTGACTAATTATAATTTTATGATTATCATCAAAAAAAACTACACATAGACATTAAAACTCAAAAGGAAAGTGGAGACAAATCGAAAGTTCCTTAGTTAAGTACTTATTCAGCGCTGAAAACTAAACATACGAAGGTACCACCACAAATCGTTGTGTGTACTTCAAAGAGAATACTAATGCGTCTAATCCGAAGCCATTGAAGATTAATGTTATATGGTTAGAAGAATGCTCATGAGATGCGTGCATGACAAAGGCTCAGAGCAAGATTGATCACTGTAAGTCACGGGCACCGCGCGCTCTCGACCGTAAGGCGACGTGTCACCTTTTTCGTCACCTTACCGCGACCACGTGACTAATTTCATGCAATTTGTCGGCCCAACGCACCGCCGACGAGTGAAAAGAGATGATGCGCTGACAAATGACGTCGAGGGTCTCACAAAAATGAAATAATGGCCCATACCTAAAACGGGCACGCCGCGCGCGGCCATTAGTGGAGGTGTTTGGGAGAACGCCTCTATTCTGTAGTTCGCGTGAAAAGCCTCTTTGTTAGTTCTGTTTGGTCCGTGCTTTATGTGGGTACTTACGTCTCATATATGACAAATTGACGTCTCAGCTTGCTCACAAAAAGACAATTTATCTCCATTTTAAAATCCTTATACGGATGTTTTGCTGTTATAGACACATTACTTGGGTATGCGTTTAACTTTACATGGCGGTTTTGAGATTAATAAAGGACTCCTTAGATACTGTACAAACTCTTAGGGCTCATTTACGGAGACGCAGCGCGTCGCGCGTCTTAAAATTCAAACATATGGCAATGTATGACAGCGTTTACGGAGAAGCGTTTTTACGCGCGTTTGCTTGAAATGCAGCGTCGAACGCCGCGTCGGACGCAGCGGTGCACGCGGCGTCCACCGCGGCGGGCGACAAAAGACTACTTTATGCTCTGTGCTGTCAAAAATATTTTTTTACAGACAAATGACAATACTGAGACTTCCACGACATCAAAGGAGTTTGCAAAGATGACGTGGTTGATTTTATCGAATTTTAAAATAAATCGACATGCCTTTCGTGCGGGGTGTGCAGCACGTATTCTTTCCATCCTCCTGCAACGCCGCGTGCGCCACAGCGTTGTCCGCTCAAGGCAACACTCACACGCTACAAGATCCATGATAGGCACCGCGGCGTAATAGAGGAAGAACCGTGACGATCAGACCATTATTACTTTATAAAACCTAAAAGTTTGTCTGTGTATGTCCTTAATTTGGATCACGGTTCGTTTGAAAGTTATCAGGTACAAAGGTGTATAAAATTGCTCGCGAACCACGATTATTATTTTTGGAAATCTAATAAAAATAAAAATCACAAAAAGTGAGTACCTGCCTGGGATTCGAACCTGCGACCCCTGGTTTAGGCTGGCTGTCCATTGAAGCGGAGCTAGGATGCGGAGCGGTGAAACGGTGAAATATTACCCATAGGATCGCATAAAACCTCGGCTCCGCTCCAGTATGCAATCCTATTGGTTAATATTTCTCCGTTTCTCCGCTCCGCAGCCTCGCTCCGCTTCAGTGGACAAGCAGCTTTACAAGGTGGCCACCAAACCATTGGACTACTTGCTCCAGTGACAATTGGTCTAAAATAGTCCTTCTATACTAAACAGAAAAAAAATCATTATTGTGTGTCTCACGGCTGCGCCAAATAGGCCCAGTTTAGTTAGGCGCTCGTTGATATATGTAGAAGCGCGTCGCAGGGCCCGGCAGATCGAGATCCACTGTTGTCACACCGCGACGCACTCGCGCTCCCTCCAGCAGCTCGTCCCGTAGGTCGCAGCGTGCGAGCTACACAACGAGGCAGCTGGGGCGGGTCTCCACCGGCGCCATCGCCTGCGTTGCGTTGCTCCGACACGTTTGGCGCTCACTATATCGCGCGTTTTAATTTTGACGCAAATCTTACATGGCAGCGTGGGTGTGCTGTTTTCTCCACTTATCTCTGGAATATTAGATATTTGGATATCATTTGCGAATCTCTGGAATATAAGATATTTGAATATCATTTGCGAGGAAGTCCTGGTCACGGTCGTTTATGTTGCTTACTACAACAGCCCATAACGTCCACTGCTGGACATAAGCCTCTCCCATGATGGGAGGAATTTGCCGTAATCTCCACGCTTGGCAGGCGGATTGGAGATCGCAGTGATGAAAGACTAACAGAAAACGCTGCTGCCCATTCTCTGGTCTACGGAGGCTCAAGGTGTTCTGCCTCAGACATTAGTCGCCTTATACGACACCCGTGAGTGTAATGGATTGGTTCTATTCTACTCTGCCGGATACCACACGGCTAACTCTGCCGGATACCACACGGCTAATATGTATGTTGCTTAACTGGTTTATAAGGTCCACATTCGACGATTGCGACACTTGGGGTTGAGCCAGTTTGGTCTCCATAATATATAACGATCCTTTCCTCCAAGTTACTCATTCTATCGTAGGTTAACTTTACAGTAGGCTTTTAAGAAGTGTTGTTGCAGTGCAGTTGCAGTTAAGTTTTGATCAAAACAACGCTTTTCGTATTCTCTACCGCTGTCAGACACGCTTGCGTCAAGTTCGCGTCACGCGAGCGCAATAATAATAATTCTAGTGTTGAGCGTCTTTGGTGCGTGCTTCGGAACGCAACATGATCGGTACTCTAAGTAAAAAAAAGTGCTAAAATCTGTGTTGGGGTATTATTTTAATATTTTAATAACGTCGTATTCATTGAAATGTAATCGAATCTATTCGATTATTTAGTGAGTAATATTTTTTCTCTCATATGGCCACACCATATGTAAGTTTGGTAGAGTTTGGTTGTCGTACAGTTGACGTGCAGTTCACGCGCAGCTTACGCACAGTTCAAAGATAACAAGAATACCGTTTATCACTCGAACTTGAACTTAACTGCAACTGCACTACAAAATCATCGCCGCGTCATAAAATTACGTGAATTAGCCCTCTGATGACCTTAGCTCCGACAGGTCATCTCGTAGCTGCTGGAACTTCAGAACTTCAGACAAACACCATAGGTTGAGCACAGCAACGGAGTATAGGACCGCACACACCGACGTTAAGTCACAAGTTGGTTTTCCGTTCCCCAAACTTCTATAAACTGTGGGTTTCGGGTACTTGTATGGGTATTGATGGGGTTCACTAAAAAGTTATTAACAGTTTTTTTTAATATTTAAACAGCACCTATACACTAGATTATAACAATGTAATTCGTAAGTTGCACTGCCAGAAGTATTTATTCAATAAAATTATGCGAATTAGACTGGTATTTTTATTTATTCGCGAACACAAAGAGCTTATGACTGTTTGACATCCGTGACGCGACAAGATGACATAACGTGCAGCACGCGCCGCGTCTCCTTAAGGTGAATGCTCCAACCAGCCCGCGAAATTCAAATTTTCTTACGTTTTTTGAAATTTCCAGGCCAGTGCTAAGTTGTATGTTGATTCAAATATTATTCGCGGCTGCAAAACGTACGTAGTTACAGAATTATAATCATCAATACAACCCTCCGAGTTCTTAGAGGTGTAGGAACAACAAAAAAAAAAAGTATTGATGATTTTGATAATTATAATTCTGTAACTATACATACGTCTTACAGCCGCGAATAATATTTTAATCAACATACACCCTAGCACTGTCCTGCAAATTGCAAAAAACGCAAGAAAATTTGAATTTTGCAGGATGGTTGGAGCATTTACCTTAAACAACATCTTTATGTTTGTGTTTGGGCGAGTGATAACGCGGGGCGCTGCACGCGCCGCCTCTCCGTAAGCGCAAAAAAACGCACAACGCGTCACGCGACGCGCCGCGTCTCCATATATACCACAATACCGTATCTCTTATATTCCTACTAGTCATATCCCGTCTTTTTGTATCTGGAATCTTTATTGTTTTTACCTACATCTCACTGCTGCATACTTGCACTCACCGACAAAGACGATACTTAGCTATTTGCTTACAATAGGGTAGATGACAAAAAAAATCTAATAAGTCCGTCAGATAGTTTCCAAAAAATATTGGACACTATTTTTCTTTATTCACGTAAACAAACAATGAATACTATACAGTGCGTCGAAAACTCGTGTGACATTTGCGAACATTTTTTACTCAAATGTGATGTCACAAGATCTTTGACACGTTTTATCTTCGTAAATTTTTATTAATTTGATTAAACAAAAAACACGTATTAAATTTTTTCGATAACCTAACTAACGGGACTAAACAGAATCATATTTTTTTTTAGTCAGTCATCATCCCTATTCTAGCAGTTTTTGATTTCGTTATCGATTTGATCTTAAAGTCGAATCTTATGTTATCTTTTATGATTGTTGTAACTATTTCGATAAAATATTCACAACCTGGCTTACGTGTTATTGCCAAGATATGAGAAAGTGTTCGATAAAATGTTTAAAGATTTTTTTTTTATAAACAAACGATGTCGTAAATTCCAGCGACCATTTGAAGATCCACATGAAGACGCACGACAACCAGAAGCCGTTCCAGTGCACCGTGTGCAACCGAGGGTACAACACGGCAGCCGCTCTGACGTCACACATGCAGGGACACAAGAGGGACCGTGAGGGTCGGGAGCCCGACAGACGCAGGGCTCTGCGCTGTCTGCGGTGCGGGGATGCCTTCCGACGACCAGACCTACTGCAGGTATAGGATAACTGCACGAATTTTAAAATTATTTTAGAGGTCTATAAAGTATAAATTTTTAGCACAGCGCAATTTTTTAGATTTATTAAGAATATTCATTCCATGCGCATTTCGCTCTCTAAATCCGTTGTGACCGTTTATTATACCGAATCTTTTGGATCTATCCAGGCGCACATGGTGAGCGCACACGGCGTGGACACACCCGCGATGACTCCACCACGACGAGTTGCTTCTCAGCCGCCGCCCACGCTACTCGCCTGCATCTACTGCACTCGCGACACATTCACCAGCATGGAGCAGTTGCAACTTCATGTACGGGCAGCTCACTCAGCCCTGCTGAATGGAGAAGGACCAGTGCAAGTAGATCAGCCTGCGCCCACTGATTTAAGCCGACGGGCGCCTGAGGAAGTGCCTCCAGTCAAACGTCCTCGCTCTGGCTCTGGCACACCACAAACAAACTTATCACCAAGCACCCTGCTCTGCAATCAATGTGATGCTGCGCTACCAGATTTTGAAGCATTTCGGGCTCATTTAAAAGGTCATATTGAAGAAGGAGGCGAGCTGCGATCAAGTCCTGCTCCTTGCGTTCACTGTGGCGCTACGTTCGCGGACGCTGCGGCCTCGGAGCGTCACCTCACAGCGCATTACCTGGCGGTCTCGTGCGAGTACACCTGCCACAGCTGCGCTCGGAGCTTCGCTGCTCCTGATGACTTGCAGAAACATTTGCTCGAACTGCACGCGCATCATTTGTATAGATGCGCTCTTTGCAAGGAGGTTTTTGATTCGAAAGTTGCAATTCAGGTTAGAACTTGCATAATGGTGTTTTTTCTTATTATTCTGCTTGTAGCATTAAACATCCTGGTATTAAAACTTTGTAATTTTTTCCTTGTAGGTGCATTTCGCGGTGGCACATAGTGGTGAAAACAAGGTTTGGGTATGTCGTTCTTGCGGTGCGGGCGCGGGCGCTCTCCGCTCGGAGGCTGAGGGCGCGGCACACGTACGCTCTCTTCACGCAGCCGCAGCCCCTCGCTGTGCATGTGGAGCCCTACTGGGCAGTGGGGTCGCTGCGAGGACCCCTCGACCACACCGCGCCTATCGGTGCCCAGTGCCTGCCTGCAATGATGCATTTGCTGTGCAGTACTTGCTTGAACGACATATGCAGGCTCATCATGCAATGCAACAGCAGGTAAGCAACTTCCGATTTAATTTGATTAAAATAATTTTATTTAAATATTGAATAACGGTTTTATTATTCTCTGCGTAGTCGGTGCGTTTTAACCAGAAAATCTTTGGGCAGGTTCTAAACGGTGACTTATCAAGAACAAAACGAATGGACTCAACTAACGGCGGCGAGGGTGGTGATGACACACGCTCCCCATGCTCCCCTGGAGCAGAAGGCGGTGGTGTGACCACAGCGGTGGTGGCTGCCAGTGAGGAGCGAAGGCGGAAGAACGGCGCCGTAGCCTTGCAGTGTGCGTACTGCGGGGAGCGCACGAGGAGTCGGGCAGAACTAGAGGCGCACACACGAGCTCATTCAGGGGCCGCGGCGGCGAGGCACAAGTGTTTGATCTGTGATGAGGTGCTGCCGTCTGCGGCAGTGCTGGCTGAGCATAAGCTCACGCACTGCAAAGTGAGGACTGTTATTATTATTTTTAAATTCAATTACTTTAAAAAAGAAAGAGGCTCTTTTTTAAAGTAATTGAACTTTCATTGGATCAGAAAAATTCTTAATTTTCGGTTCAAATGGCCCAACCCTCTAGTTAGATCAGAGGTTCCAATTTTTTTTTCTAGTAGACTACTTTCAAAATTTTCTGGTTTCGGTGGACCCCTACTGCATATTTTTAAGCCCATGGACCAAAAAAGAAAAGCAAAAATTTTGCAATATTATTTTTCGCGCTATGTTAGGATTGTATGAAGACCGTAGCTCCCAAGATATTTTTTGGCACAAAATCTAAAAATTAGAATCTTATAGCTTCGAAATTATTTTTTAAAGTCTCAATACGACCATTTTCACCGAAATACAACCTGTCATCACCGAAACATTTTGTACTTTTTTTTACTTTTTCGATTAGCTTATTCTCTGCCTACATCGATATTGATAAATAAAGCCAAGCCAACAGGTTTGTTCTTTAGTATAGAAACCAGATAAATTTTCGTGGACCCCCACTTACAACTTGTGAACCTCCATTTTTTTTTTCACGCCGACGTAAACCCCGACGGGTCTACCGTGGTCCAGTTGGGGTCCACCTGGACCACTTTGGGAATCACTGAGCTAGATGAATGGCTCGATCCCCAGGTTGTGCAAAGTGTTATTGAGCTAATCTATTTAGAATTTCGACTTCGTCATAGCGTAATGTGGCTGGCCTATCCTTTTGATGATTTCAGGCATGAAGTTTATGTTAATTGTACCGTTCACAAAACGTATGGTCCATTATAATTTAAAATGTTTGTATTAACAGGTGGTATCCGGTGACACGTGCTCGCGCTGCCGCGCGCGGCTGGTGTCTGAGGACTCGTTCCTGGGTCACATGGCGCGGCACCACCCCGCGCTGCCGGCGCCGTGCGTCGTGTGCCGCCAGACCCTCGCCTCGGAAGCGGAGGCTAGGCTTCACGCACGCTTCCATCTGCGACCCGGGGAGGATGAGCAGAGGTAGGAACCAGCGGCATGCTTTTAATTTGACTTACGGCTACGTAGCTGCCGCGCGGGTCGATGGATCGATGTGGGCTATCTAGCGCTATAGAATTTTCTTGTAGGGATCTCTTATCTACCGCTCAACACAATTTCGGCGCCACGCCTTTAAGAATTACTACTCAACTTTATATGCAACTATTGTAGGCCGGCGCAGAGGTTCCATGTGCATTGTATTGCCCAAGCAGTAATTACGCTATGCAAAGAGAGAAGCTTATACCCAACAGTGTGTAAATTCAGGATGTGACGGCATGCAAAATTCTCGTATTCAGCTGCATCCAGGTTATGGTAGGAAAAAGGCTAGGCAGATAATGGATTACTTAACCCAATAAGTAGATATATTGTTTGTTCGTATTTCAGGTGCGCCATATGTCTCCGCGCGCTGCCGGAGGGCGAGGCGGGCTCGGGCGCGCGCGCGTGCGCCGCGTGCTACGTGCGCCACGCGGCGCCGCGCCCCGCGCGCCCCGCGCCGCCCGCCGACCACGACTGCCGCCTGTGCCGCCGCGCACTCGGCTCCCCCACGCGCCTGCAAGCGCATCTCATCGAGCACACGTTCGCTGGTATCGGCGCCTTCACCTGCTACCTGTGCTCCGCGGTGTTCACGAGCGCGGCCGGCCTGCAGCGCCACCTGCCGGAGCATGCGTCCGCGCCGCGTCCCTACGACTGCGCTAGGTGCGGTCTCAAGTTCTTCTTCCGAGCAGAACTTGATAATCACGCATTCGTGCATCTTGAAGAGGCTGAGATTGCTCAGCGAGCTTTTTATGAAGCGTACGCTCGCGGTGCTGCTTCAGCGTGGGCTGCGCTGGCACCGCCGGAGCCGCGAACGTCTCCGCCACAAGCTGAGGTCAAGCGCGAGCCCGAGATCAAAGAGGAGCGAGGAACTGACGAGTATATAGAGGTGTCGTCTCCGCCCCCCGCGGCCGTGGCGCCCGCGGCCCCCGCCCCGCCCTCGCCTGCTCTGGTCGTGAAGCAAGAGAAGCCCGACGAGGAGTAGAAGCCTCCGTCGTGCTGTATTGAATGTGTCGTCCCTGACGCGGGCTCGTGTCCCGCTGCAATACTAGATTACGTCCGTACGAGCTATGTTTAAGTGGTTAGTTTCGTTAAAGGTTAGTCGTTAAAGTTTTGCGTTCAGAACGCTGTATTTCCTGTAAGTAGTCCGTACCTATCGTTTATGTTGGCTAGGAGTATGTTTTATAATGTTTACATGGCTATTTGTATAAACTGTTAACTTAATATATTATGTTAAGCTTCAATAACAATCAGTGTTTCTTTTGTACCCACTCTCCTTTTTGTTATCGTGAAAACGTCTTGTCAATTGGAATAGGTACCTACTGGTACAAAATTTAAGAATCCAGATTCCCGAAAATAAATATTCAGAGGTCAATTATTAATAACTACGATACTTTTAATGCTAGAGTAGGTAATGGTTGATCACGGTCATGTCCATGTCATGTCTGTACCAATTTTGAGGCAGACTTTTTTTACCGTCTTTTTCTTTTTTCCCAAGATCAGCAAAGAAATCAGGCAGATATATTTAATTGATCATTTGTTTATTTTTTTACAAATAGACACTTTATAAGCACACAACGGATCAGCATTGCCTCAAAACTCCATACTGCAAAATACACCTATTAGCATTTTTACTTTTTAAATAAGCATCGTTAAAATGATGTGAGGTAATGTGGATCCGGTACATTTCTTACACAAATGTTCTATTAGCTTAAGTCGATGTATAAGTTGTTACTTATAAATATATAGCTTATAAACAACAGATACCTAAATAAGTCGATAAGTTGAACTACCCTCAAGCTGTGGCGACCTGTGTTTGTATCCAAGGCAATAACCCGGCGATGTTGACATAGGCAGCTGGGACGTTGACGTTCGCGCAGCCAAGACCCCACGCCACCAGACCCACTACCACCCACTGTCCGTTCACTTGGCACACCAGCCCTGAACCACCGTCACCCTGGAAGGAGAGAGAATCAAATCAATTGAAGAAAATAACCAAATAGAGCACCTTTGGAGGGGGTTCTCTATTCGTCGGAACCTTTTTTTTTTTTTTATTTTTTTTTATTATTATTATTATATCTATTCCTTTATTTTGCTCGGCTAACCGGGTAGCCGGAAATTACTGATAGCACGGGCCTAAGCCAAGTGATTATCTATTATTATTATTTTTTTTTTATTTATTATTGTATGTTCCCCGATTACTCGAAGATTAAATCGGTTGATTTGGATTTTTTTTTTGTTTCAAAGGGTATACTATTCCCAGGTGGTTCCTTGAACATCAAGTCAGGATCTGACGATGGGACCCTGGAGAAATAGAGGGAACTCTTCAAATTTTATAGGCACACTTGAAGCGATTTGGGTAGTTTTTGGGAGAGTACTTTCTCTGGGTGGTCCCATTTCAATTTGGTGAAGATCTGATAAAGCATTTTTGAGATAAGCAACGGAACTCCTCAATAATTGATAGCAAATGGACTGGGATTGCTGAAATCTCATGTCTGTCTATTGTTTACACCAGTTCATAACATAACATCACGCCGGTACGCTGTGAAGGGGTAAGCACATGTGAACCACTAAAAAGTGAAAAATAAAACTTTTTTGCAAAAAATAAAACCGACTTAAAAAAACACAAAATAGTGAAAAATAACTTTAGCTTCAGAAGTCGGTAAAGGGAAATTTCAGTAATTATCATCGATGATTACTGAAATTTCCCTTTACTTTGAACATTAAATGGCAAAAATGCCATTTAATTTTCACTCGAGGATCTCATCATTAAAAAAAATATTCCTTGAAGCAAATAACCTTTACCATTACCTAACGATGATTTTGCAGGCCTTTTACAGAAAAAAAAACGAAGTATTCGAATTTAACGTTTGACCATCATTCTTAATAGGTTACTATTTAGGTTACTCTAAAAACTTTAATATTATATATTCTAAAATAATTGTGTAGATTCTACAAGTAGCACGTGGCGGTTTTTAATAAATAACTTGGTGTTAACAAAATGTCATAGCAATGCAGGTCACCGACAATTTTTCTCTACTTTTGACGCTTGGAGGTAGGAGGTATTTCTTCTCAACAAATGTCAAATAGTCTACATCACATCGGACCTAGACAAGATTATTTTTATTACTATTCTAATTCAGTGCCTAATGCCCGTTTTCACCCACACTAAGTGTCACGACGGCGATGATCGAGATTTGTAGAATGTTTACATCACAAGCAAAAAAATAAAATAAAAATAAAGTGTAAATTATTTTCATAGCAACGGGGATACCGTTGCTATGGAAATAATTTATAATATGTCTTTGTCATCGTAGAAACATTAGTCTACGGGTCGCTCCATGCTCGGGCAGAGGAAATGTCGATCATGCTACGCGGGCTGGACATCTCGGCTTTCTCAAGATGTTTTTCTTTACCATTTCGAGTGCAGTGGTGATGAAATCAATTGCATAAATTCTTGCGCCAGCTTGGGTTCGAATCCACGACCTGGACTCGTAAGTGGGGGCCGTTACTAGTTACTTGCCCACCACTGCTGTGATATTTTGCTCTTAAAGCAAAATAATATACTTACTGTACACGAGTCCTTATTGGCTTCTCCCCCAGCGCAGATAAAAGACGTGGTATCCAGCACGAATGTGGCTCCAAGCCGCGCTGTTTGCATCTGAGACTGGCATGTCGCAGGTGCCACTATAGGTACATCTACCTTCTTTAGTATCTGCTGGTACTGTCCTTGTATTCCGAACATATCTTTTCCCCAACCTGCCACCCAACACCTGGAAAAAATATTAAGTTCAAGAACTTCTAACACATTGCTTTTCAGTTCCGTACCTCAAAAGGAAAAACCGATCATCAAATTATTTTGCTCACTCGCATGTAATACATACATCAATACCTACAACTCCTACAAGGGTACTCTTTGTTGACCAAGACTCATGAAATTTAAGAACAAGTAAAGTTTTTTCAATATGAAGTGGTATCACAAAAAAAAAACAAGAAATGCTGTGATATAATATGTTATGCGTAAATATTCCCGACTATGGAACCGTTCACTGCGCGTGGTCTGACACGCACTTGGCCAGTTTTGTCACTGAAAATAATATTAATAAAAAACCTTTTGATTAGAAATAATTCTTGAGCCGTAATTCTCATAATGTCCATAGCTAATCGTTGGAAATATGGTTTTAGTAACAAGAAACTAGGTATATCAAATTAATTAGGTGCCATAAACTTTCTGTTTTTGTTAAACCTCATTTATTTGTAACTTACCTTTGTCCTGTATACGCACTGTTCGACGCTGGTGGAAGACAAGCCCTATTGATGGTGACAGCTGCTCCTGCACTCGGTGTGAATGGCACAGCAGCTGATAACCTCAGCACCATGATGTCAAACTGCAAGGTATTGGCGTTGTATGACGGGTGGCTGAACACTCTGGTCACTGTATACTCCTGGTAGGGAACGGGCTCGTAAGTACCAGCAGCATCCCATTCGCCGAGACGGACCTTAACGTTTGGAGCAGTTCCTGAAACACTGTCATCGAGTCATCGTTACCAGTTGAATTAAATTAAATCAATTAAAAAGACATTTTCATTATGCAAAAAATTTTTTTTCATTTACTTACACATAAGGCAATAATCTGTGAGTAACAGTTATAACATTCAATGAGTTTATCAAAACTCCTCCAGCTATATAATCGTTCTGCCTCGTCAATATTAACGCCTGTAATGAGGAGTAGAGTTCATTTAGCAATTCATTTAAAAGAAGGTATAAAATGCCTTATATTTGTTACAGTCAAATCTGTTTGTGTGTCAAAAAATGTGTTTTCTGCATTAAAAATATGTTGGTTTAGAACGCCTCCGTTGTAATTACCTAGTCCTAGAATTACATGATGTTTTTCAAAGGTTTTAAGTTTTGACTGACCAACAGTTTTGACTTTTTACATGTTTTTATACATGTTAAGTGATGCGTACCTGCCAAGGGAACTCCCCGAAATTAGCTTGTCCAGAAGATGGAGTGATAGCTGTAGTGGGTACACTTTGTAGTGTACCACAAGCTATCGTCGTACCGGTGGCGGGAGTGGTGCTGCCACAGCAATACTCTTGCCCAGCTGGACACTGTGTTACTACCTGGATAGTTTCAGTCACAAACTTTGATATCTCAGATAAATCAGATATTAAAATATGTTTAGTCAAAGTTTTGAACTTCCACTTACCGGAGTGACGATCCTAATGTCTATCATGCCAGCCCCTGAAGTGCTACTTCTGACACAAGTCCCAGTAGGCACACAAGCACAATTACTTTGTCTTTTCACAACTTTGTGTCTTCCATCTGCTCTTACAGTACTTAAAAAATCTTTCATGCTAATAGCATATTTATGGTTAACGCTTCTCCGGTTTCTTGGGAACTTCACAGCGTTGTCGTATGTTGGTATTTGTGCACTATACCCAGTAATAGGGGGCCTATTAAAAGCTGCCGATGGAGCCGGTGTCGTGCCGAGCCGAGGATCAATCGGGAGCGGGCCTGCGATGGTTTCATCAGGATTAAATATACATACTACGTCAGGATCGATACAAATTACCAGAGATAAAATCATTCCACCTAAAGTAGGAGCCACCGTCGGTGCTGCTGTTGGTGCGACGGTGGGCGCTGCCGTAGGTGCGGCGGTGGGAGCTGCCGTGGGCGCGGCAGTAGGAGCTGCTGTAGGTGCCGCAGTAGGTGCTGCAGTAGGTGCTGCAGTAGGAGCTACCGTAGGACGGGCTGTAGGCGCTGCCGTTGGAGCAGCCGTAGGAGCTGCAGTTGGAGCAGCCGTAGGAGCTGCAGTTGGGGCCACCGTAGGAGCTACCGTTGGAGCCACCGTTGGAGCCGCAGTTGGTGCTGCAGTCGGGACGATGATTGGTGCGGGCACCCCGGGCACCACCACAATAGGCGACGGGTTGGTAGGGAGCAACCCCAAACATGCCGTCAGAATCCACAGACACATTTCGAATATAAACACACCGTGAGATAAATCCTATCTAACCGAACGCCGTCCACTGCGACCTGCGACCGATCACTGTTTGATATGGTTGAAGGTGACGATGAACTAAACATTAAATACGTCCTTAAAATTACGATTGATGGTATTTCCCTAACAATTCCAGCCTTCATGGTGTAATGCGCATGATCATTTAGCGACAAATTGTTGCAATCAACGAAATGTGGATTACTAATCTTTTGTTGGCAGGCACATGTCGTAATTTTCGTCATGATTTCAAAGAGTAAATTATTGTAATCTCCTGTACTTGGACCGTAATGGCTAGTATAGAACTGCAACAATAGATTATAACAACATATTAATATATTATTATTTTACGAACTGTTTGCTCTGGTTCCACTCATTTTTTTTTTAAGTTGTCTTAAATGTTACCTACACAGATTATAATGCCCAAAATGGAAAGCCCAGCTCATCAGTGACGACAAAATCTAATACAGCTGCGTAGTAGGTACTGCTTCCCCATTTTTTTGTAACTAAAACAATTTCTTCCATATTTTTATCTTTTTATCGAATTTCGTCAGATCAGTTCGTAGTGACCTGAACAGCTCCGTCATTTGCCTCATTTTAGTCCCGAAGGTTGTATAATTTTTAAACCTGTACCGATCTATTTTGAACCGTGGTTTCTACAACACTAACATTTTAACAATGAACTATCAACATTCTTCTTCAAATCGCTGGCTCGACAATTTTTCTTCGCCACTTCCACCGCGACGTCGCCGTCGGTGGCAGAGCAGAGGTCAACTTCGGCTGGAGAGGGAAGGATAGGAGGTGAAGCATAGCAGGTATATAGTAGGGATGTTACGGAGGTGGTTTTATAGGAACCGAAGTCTGAGTCGGAGTTTTTAAATTTGGTTTTACGGAGTCGGAACCGGAACCGGAACCGGAGTCGGAGTCGGAGATATTTTCAATTTAAAAATAATATACCCATATATATATATAGGTATCACAAATAAAAATAATCACATTTTTATAACAGCAAATTAAATCTAATTAATTGACTCCAGAAGTAGCAAATTATATTTCGACCTCTTATATTTAAAAGTATCGGAACCGAAGTCAGAACCAGAGGTGTACCATCAATCGGAAGTTCCAACATTTCGGAGTCGGAGTCGGAGTCGAAGCTCTGTAACATCCCTAGTATATAGCAACTCAACATTCAAAAAGCAAAACAGTTATTTTCAAACTTAGTACTTAATTATTTATGTTGAGGCACTACTAAATTAAGATTAAGATTGAAATCTAAATGATGGGAAAAATTAATCAGGGTTACATACATATTTAACATAATATTATTATACAGCCTATACATGTCCTTGGCAGGTGGACAATGAAGTATGATACAACAAAGTCATTAAGTATGCATAGTTATGAGACCGTAGCGTTATAGTCAAACTAAATAGACCGCCATCATTCGGACATTGTGCTATGGTGTGATGTGTCACACGATGTATTTACTTATTATGTCTTTATGCAATTTGCAGGATTTTGTATTTACTGACTTTAAGCTAATGGCGGGATTTTACCGAATAGGTAATTTGTGTTACACAATGTAGTAAGTAGGTAACTGTAATCACAAAGATTACAGTTTGCCGACTAATCTATACTTTTTTTTATTTTCATTGCCGCTACGAGAAAATTCTACTGCAAGTAGAATTTTCCTAATTTACAAAAATGTCATCACATTTTTGTAAATTAGGAAATAGTCTAGGTTCCAAATTGTGAATTTGGAACCTAGACTATTACAATAGTACATTGTAATACAAGGGGCTAAAATGCCCCATTATATACGAGGTAGTTTTACTACCGAGCTTCAGCGAGGTTGTAAATAGGAACCGAGTTATAATGGGATTTCAGCGCCGTGTGTGCTGTGCTTTTAACTTTGACTGCGAGAAAAATAGTCAATTTAGTACAAAAATATTTAATAAATATTACTTAATAAAATAAAAATCACTGTTAGGCTCCGATTCATCGTACGACCGTTTCAGAACGTCTAGTTCGACAGTGCCACTACGAGATTCTGTGTGTACTAATTGATTGAGTTACGTCAGTATTATTACTATATCATGTGTGCTAGTATTCCAAGTGATACGAATAAAGACATATCTCGAACATCGAACAACGCACTATCACTCAACATACCACATCATCGAACTATCACTATTATTCACATCCCATGTACAAACAAACACAACAATCACTTCAGATTTTTTTTACTTAAGCTAAATGTGTGCAGCACGCAGCAGCAGGTCGCGGCAGCCGGGGGAGAGCACGTCGAGGTACTCGTGGCTCAACAAGTCACGAGTACGAGATTTACTTTTAAGGGCTAAAAGGGCCACTTTAGACACGCTTAGTAGGGCTATATTGGCGTACTTTATTACTTGTATACACTTCCTCGAAAACGGGTTCTAATCGTACTACGATTAGGTTCAACATGCAATGTATTTCATACGCGTGCGTTTTTTTCGCTTTCCTGCACGTGTTCGGGAATAGTATATTTCATTACAAGTGCGGAAAGGCTGTCATAGCAAAGAGTTCCGACAAATGTCTACCCGAGCCGAGGCGCAGCCGAAGTAATTTTATAAACTTATAAAATTTCTGGAAAATGGCGCCAACCGTAGAATATAAGCATAGTTTTTTTTTTCTTCACCCATTTTCGTAGGCAAAGGGTGAAGAAATTCATACAGCTTAGTCTTCAGTATATTTTTTTTATTGATATGAAATGAAAATGAAATTTAATGAGATGAAATGAAATGAAACCTAACCTAACTCATTCAATTAAATCATTAAATCTGATATTGAAATAAATTAGTAGCTTCTTTTTAGAAATATACGTATTTGTATGAATCACAAAAACTCTTTAGTAAAAACTTCATGGTTGGTTTTTCTTTTTAATAGACATTATTTTGACAGTTGGGAAAGAGAACGCACGAGTTCGGGAAAGGTAAAAAAAAGCACTAGTATGTAATAGCCCACATCCCGAACGCTATACGTCCCTGCAATACAACACTTTTTGAGCAACTGTATTCAAAAATAAATTTCCACAGATAACTATACATAAGCGAAGTTCAAATCGGTTCAATACCTGTAGTCGGAGATGAATGTTTTTTTTTTATTTTCGGCAAAGCAAGCAACTTTACGGCGTAAATATTTTTTTGATTATTCAAATTGTGTTTATAAATAGAATATCATAGATAAACATGATATTTAAAACTAATATTTACTTTTATAAACAAATTAACATTTATTTGTGTTCTGTATTCAAAAATATTAAAATAAATATTTTTTTTGTATTAGGCTGTTTATCGGCTTCATACCTTTGCCTCTCCTTCAACCTGGCGAAACCAAAGCGTGGAAAAAAAAGAAAATTAAAATCATAGTTTCCTAATTCGTTACAAAAATATTTTTCGTTATTTTATTTTATTTCTTCAAAAGTGTATTGAAAAACGTCGTTTGATACACGTGGGCATTTGTTATTGCAGTTCTCGGCTCAAAAACACCCTCGCCTACGGCTCGGGAGTTAATTCCGCCTCGGGTGCATAACAAACTTTCTCCACTTGTATCAAAATGTACTATTACCAAAGAATTGTTACTTCATAGGTTTTGTTGGATAATACGCAATTAATCAACACAGTACTCTAAAAAAAGTCCCTAATAGGAAGCAGACTATTAAACCATGGATGACCTCTGGCCTCCTGAGGTGCGTGCGAAATCGGGATCAACTCCATAAAAAAGCAATGCAAAATCCTAAAGACCTTTTTTTTTTTTTTTTTTTTTCGGATGGGAAATCATCAAATGACTTCTCCCGCTCTGGGCGGAGCAGGAGGGAGTGTCCCTCTCACGTTCCGCCACCCCCTTCTCTAGCATTACTGCTTCGCAGAAGGAGCTACAGGGCCGGACGCGAGAGGTCGCCGCCGCCAATCGCCGCTTCGAGGACACGGCGGTGCTCCGCCCACGCGGGGCACACCTCCACCGTGTGCTCCACCGTGTCCTCCGGTCGATCCTCGCAATGGAAACACCCGGGCGTTTCCTCCCGCCCGATTCGGTGCAGGAACCTCCCGAAAACACCGTGTCCGGTGAGGACCTGCGTCAGGCGGAAGGTGAGGACGCCGTGGCGTCTCTCTAGCCACTCCTCAAAGAGGGGACTTATCGCCACTATCGTGGCGTGCCCTGCACGGGGTTGCGACAGTCGCTCTCTCCATGTCGCCATGAGATCCCGCCGGAAGTCTGTCCGCTGAGCGACAATTTGTCGCGGCAGCGGAGTTTCCCCCCGGCGAAGCGCCTCCGCGCGCCATTCATGCAGGCGCGCGAGGACTATCGCCTCCAGATCCCATGGCGGCAATCCGGCAAGGAGGCACGCCGCCTCGCGGGCGATCGTGCGGTACCCACGGGCCAGCCTTACGGCTACCACCTTTTGGGGCGCGTTCAGGTAGTGGACTGCACGCAGCCTCAAGGAACGCGCCTACACCGGGGCCCCGTAAAGGGCCATGGACCGCACGACTCCCGCGTAGAGCCTCCGGCAGGAGGCGTTCGGCCCCCCCAGGTTGGGCAGGAGCCGCCTGAAGGCAGCCCCAGTCCGTTCCAGTTTGGGGGCCAAACGTCGGAAGTGCTCCACGAAGTTCCATCGGCTGTCGAGGACGAGTCCTAGGTACTTCAAAGTCGACTCGACACCGATGGATACCCCTCCTACCGTGAGTAAGGATCCCGGAGGTGGCGCATTCCGAGGCCCATGAAAGCACATGGCCTCGGACATGTGCAATGCCACCTCGAGACCCAGTTGCCGGATCCTCTCAACGACTATCGCAACCCCGCGTGTCATAGCTTCGGCCGCCGCCTCGTGCGACCCCCCCTGTGCCAGCACCAGCGTGTCGTCAGCGTAGCAAACTACGCTGACACCACTAGGGAGGTCGGCGCGCAGCACCCAGTCGTACCCGATGTTCCACAAGGAAGGCCCTAGAACCGATCCCTGTGGAACACCGCACGACATCTCTCGCCGGTTCCATTCTCCACTGCGACCGGGGTAAATGACTGCCCTGTCCGTCAGGTAGTCCCCGACCACTCGACGGAGGTAGGTCGGCACCCGGTGATACCGGAGTGCCTCCCTTATGCAGCTCCAGGGCATGGAGTTGAAGGCGTTGGCGATGTCGAGAGACACCGCCAAGACAACCCCACCCCTGCACACCGCATCCCCCGTCGTGAGGGCTCTCACGCGCATGATGGCGTCCACCGTAGAGCGCCCCTTGCGGAAACCAAATTGGTGTTCCGCAAGATCCGGCCCCGTCCCCGTAAGGTGCTCGGCGAGGCGGTTTGCAATGACTCTTTCAAAGAGCTTGCCCACCTCGTCGAGCAGCACCACGGGCCGGTATGCGGACGGAGAGTCCGCAGGGCGCCCCGGCTTCCGAATGAGGACCAGCTTCCCCGTCTTCCAACGAAGCGGGAACTGGCCTCTCTCCAAGCATGCGCTTAAGAGCCCCTCCAGTCGGGGCCCGAGAGCCTCCAAGGCCAAGACCCAGGCTTTGCCAGGCAAGCCGTCGGGTCCCGGGGCGGTATTTTTGGCACTGAGCCTGCGTACCGCCACTCTCAGGTCTACCCCAGTCACTTTCGGAGTGTCGTCGTCGTCATCCTGGTGGTCCGCTTCCAGCACCGCAGGTGGCGGAGCCATAGGCGGGGGGGATGTTCTCCCCGCGTAGGGAACAGAGTGCTCACCACGTCCTCCACGAGCTCAGGCCTGAGACTCTGTGTCAGTGGGGGGGCCCAGGTGCGGAGTTTATCCCGCACCATCTTGTAAGGGCGCCCCCACGGATCTCTGTCGAAATCCTAAAGACCTTACGGCTAAATTAATATATTCTAGATAGCGAAACTACTTGAACAATTTACTGAAAACGATTAAAAGCAATTCTGACCAAAAAGATCTCCTGAAGGCCAATGGTAACCCCAAAGCGACTTGGGATATCATAAAAACCATCAGCTATAAGAACACCTCACCCATAAGGAAGTCAGGAGAACTCCTTAATATGTGCAGCGATCCAAAGTCCTCTGTCAATGCTATAAATAAGTATTTTGCAAACGTTGGAGCGGATCTTGCTAGGCAGGCAGCGCAGGGTCAGCGTGTAACTCGCCCAAACTTTGAATTTGACAGCTTAATAAATCCCCAAGGTAACTCATTCGTATTACTTGAAACCAATTTCTCAGAAATAGAAAATACATATAATCATAGAGTTAAAGCACAATTGTGCAGTTGGTCACGATGGAATACCAGCCTCAGTTATCAAGTCTGCCAGACATGCACTTGTTCCCGCAATAACGCATATCTGTAATTTATGTATATTAAAAGGTATTTTCCCCGACACTTTTAAGAAGGCGTTAGTAACACCAGTATTTAAGGGTGGGGATGGAGACCGTGTCGAGAACTATAGGCCTATATCTGTACTCACCACACTGTCCAAAATTATGGAAAAGGTTCTGAACAAAAGATTGCTTAGTTATCTTGAATGCAACAACATAATTTCGCCATACCAATATGGTTTTAGGAGAGGCGTATCAACAGAAGATGCTGTTCTTTAACTGACAAGCCAAATTGTTAAGAATCTTGATTCTAGGACTAAAACTATAGGTATTTTTCTTGATTTAGCCAAAGCTACTCTACTCAATCTTCTGGTCTACTAGTCTACTCAGTCTTCTGGTCTACCCAGTCTTTTGGTCTATTCGGCCTACTGGTCTACTCGGTCTACTGATCTACTCAGTCTTCTGGTCCACTTAGTCTTCTGGTTTACTCGGTCTACTGGTCTACCCAGTCTTTTGGTCTATTCAGTCTACTGGTCTACTCGGTCTACTGATCTACTCAGTCTACTGGTCTACTCGGTCTACTGGTCTACTCGGTCTACTGGTCTACCCAGTCTTTTGGTCTAGTCAGTCTTCTGGTCTACTCGGTCTACTGGTCTACTCGGTCTTCTGGTCTTCTCGGTCTATTGGTCTACTCGGTCTACTGGTCTACTCAGTCTACTGGTCTACTCAGTCTACTCAGTCTACTGGTCTACTTAGTCTTCTGGTCCACTTAGTCTTCTGGTCTACTCAACCCACTGGTCTACTCGGTCTACTCGTTTATTTATTTATTTATTTTTATTTTATTTTACAGTTTTAGGAAAACTTACAGCTAAAAATTTACACATCATTAAGAGTAACAAAATTAAGGCCAATTAAAAGTTTTCGCAGATAGAAAAGAGAGCTTATTAACAAAAAATATTTAAGAAGGCAGACAGTGTTTGTAAAGACAGTATTATAGGTAAAAATGAGTTTCAAATAGCGCAAATAGAATTCACTTAGTTTACGTTATCAAATTTAATTGGCCTTAATTTTGTTACTCTTAATCATGTGTAAATTTTAGCTGTAAGTTTTCCTAAAACTGTAAAATAAAATAAAATAAAAAAGAAATTGCAAAGAGTCCTTTTTAATTTTGAGATGCTAGTACTGAAAATATCGATGTCAATGCCCTGGCCAACCATTATACGTATGACTCGCTCTAATTAAGTATGAGTTTCGTCTATATTTCGTTCCTACCACAGGAGTATGCAATAGACGGGTATTGCGCCGGAAAGTAGAAGGAATCCGCAGTCCAATTTTGCTCAGCAGTTCGGGAAGCTCGGTTAAACCGTTAGCGATTCTAAATAAAAACGCCAAGTCTGCAATTCTTCTACGTTCAGACAGAGGAAGAAGATGGAATCTTTTACAGCGTAGGAGATAAGTGGGAGAATAAGTTTTAGACCGGAATTGAATATACCTCAAAAATTTTCTTTGTATGCCTTCCAGTCGATCAATGTATGAGTTGTAATTGGGATTCCAAACTTGAGAGGCATACTCCAGATGACTGCGAACAAAAGTACAATAGAGGATTTTAATGGTTTTGATGCTCCTGAACTCGGACGAGACTCAAAATAAACCCTAATGATTTTGATGCTTTATTAATGATTTGTTCCACGTGTTGATCAAATAATAATTTTGAATCAAATACTACACCCAAGTCTTTGACTGTGTTAACCCTAGCTAGGGATCTGTTTAAAAATTTATAGCCGAATATGATAGGTACGGGCTTCCTAGTGAAGGAGCACACGTAACACTTGGAGACATTTAAATGGAGCTTGTTAGCGATGCAGTAGGACTGAAACCTATCTAGATCCCCCTGCAATGATAGAGCATCTGACGAGGTGGATATCTTGGACATAATTTTCATGTCATCCGCGTATAGAAGTATTTTAGAGTGGAGGAAGCAGGAATCAATATCGTTGACGAATAGATTGAATAAGAGCGGCCCCAATAAAGATCCTTGAGGAACTCCAGATGGAATACGCATTGATCTTGATGAATACCCATTCAGCACAACAGTCTGACACCTGTCCTCCACATACGACCATTAAACCATCGAAAAAGATTACCCCTAATGCCCATTGACAGAAGTTTACGCATGAGAACTACGTGATCAATTCTGTCGAAACATTTGGCATAGTCAGTATAAATGACGTCGATTTGGGACCGATTAGACATAGCCTCTGATAAGAAGTCACTACAGAGAACGAGGTTTGTAGTTGTTGACCGACCACTTAAGAATCCATGCTGGTATTCGCTGAAACTGAGCCTGAGAGCAGAGTAAACTTGCCTGTACACTATTTTTTCTAATATTTTAGCAAACACGCATAACTTGGATATCGGTCTGTAGTTGTCCACGCAGTTTCTCGGTCCCTTTTTGTGAATAGGAGTAATATAAGCCGATTTCCATATAGCGGGCATAACCCCGGTATTCAGAGATCGTCTGAATAATATTGTAAGATCCCTCTTGCCTTCCCTCCCTCCGAGAGACTTGCAGCACAGTTTACTATGAAAACCGGTGGGAGCTTGTCCGGACCAGCAGACTTATTTAAGTCCAGGTGCTTTAGCAGTTTCATAACCTCGTCTTCACAAACCTCGATAGCGGCAATATCGTATGGACTGTAATCAATCCGCAAACCGGTACAGTGGTATTCCGCACTACTCTCAGAGCTGGTGGATTCACAAAAGTTTGACAGAAAATACTCTCCGAAGAAGTCGCAAATTTCCTCACCATTGCTAGAGGACCGGTCTCCAAACCACATCACAGAAGGGTAGGAGTTGTTTTGTTTTTTTGATTTTACGTAGCTCCAGAAGGCTCGTGGGTTGTTACGAATAGCGGATTCTACATTGGCCATGTAATCCTCAAACATGCACTTCTCTAAGTCCTTTGCACGTTGCCGTAATATTACAAACGATTGGTAGTCCGAGTCGTTCCCATACTTTTTGAATTTAGCATGGAATTTTGATTTTTCTTTAATAACTTTTACTAACGAGCTTTTATACCAGAGGGGGTATTTAGACTGGGAAAAAACTGTTTTCGTTGGGATGTAAGTTTTATGAACTTTATATAACACAACATAGAAGAATGCCTCGGCATCGTCCAGTGACCCTTGGCCCAACTCGAACTGCCAGTCAACCATGTTAAGATCATTTTTAATTGCTGCATAGTCAGCAGACCGATACAAGTATTTAACATAGGGACGAGCTGGCAGACTATGCAGCTGAACAAAGTCCGCCGTGATACATAAAGCGTTGTGGTGCGGATCTTCAGGAACTAGGGGATCCATGCTGCAGGAGATAGAAACTTCAGTATTGGAAAACACCAAGTCCAGAATCTTATTATTTATGTTAGGGTGGCAGTTGTACTGCAACAGGTTACATGCGTTAATGTTGTCAAAGAAAATGGATTGGACATGACCATTCAGGTTTGTAGGGTGGAGAGAATAACCATCATCTGCAGGGATCCAGGTTATATTGGATTGGTTAAAGTCACCGAGCACAATAAACTTGTCGACCGGGTGCTCCATTATAATGTTAGTCAAATTATCAGAAAAGTTGGACAGCTGAGTTGTTAATGAGTTACCTAGGTTCTGAGAGCAAATATAAACAACGCATATATGCATTTTGAATGTTGTCCTAGGTCTTTTTTGTTGTAGGGTCAATGTGACCCACAGGTCTTCTGCCGATGAGTGCCACTCGCCGCACGCATGGGCCACGATCTCACGCCTAACGGCGATTAAAACCCTTCCTCCCATAGTCTGATCTGTACTGGCGTAATCCCGATCCCGTCTCCATACCATATATCTGTCATCAAATAATTCGGAATCGGATATACCATCCGTTAGCCAAGTCTCCGTCAAGCAGATAACATCAAAATCATTAACACGAGATTAAAGCTTGATAAATGGTTTCTTACCCTACTAAGCTTACCTACACTTAAAAAACCCTTTTACGAGCTCAAGTACATATATTTCTATAGAAAGCATCTGTTTTAGTTCGCAGTCCCCGGACGTTCTGATAAAAAATGCTAATAGGCGCCATTATAAGTCATAAATAAAAACAATATGGTCAGTATAGAAAAAAGAATAGAAGGCATATTCAATCCGTTAAAATAATATTGTTTTAAATATTGAGAGATGAAAACAATTAAGGAAAATAAAACTTTATCTCCATATAAATAAGGACCATAAAGCGTAGTACATAGATGAAAGTTAAGAAATAAAATATAATAATAATTGTAGGGTAGACTGTTAGGTCTCAGTAAGCAATACACATCTTTAAGGTAACGAGTGGAAGATTTAGAGTCATAATAACAACAATATGCGAACCGGTTAAAAACTAGCGATAAGCAAACAAAAGGACGACGAGAAAGGAATGCGTAGAAAAACAAAATACAACTGTGGTCCTCAAACCTAATGAGTGACAACTTACCAGGACGTTGAATCGACATTCCCAGTAGAAGAACTTTTAGAATAAAAACTTTTTTAAGTCTTGCTCCGTCTTGATGTGGAGTTTTGGGGATGTATAGTTTTTTCGAAGAAAAATCTTGCAACCCGTGACCCAAACATGCTCAAAACCGCGTTCTTTGGCTCGAGCTTTGGTCTGGTTTAGGAGAATTTTACTATCTAGCTTAAGATAATCATTAATATAGATCCTGTTTGAGCCTTGCAGACCAAGATGAGCCGCATTTAAGGTTTTGTGCTTTTTCGCCGCAGAAACAAAATTATTTTTGCTGTAGCTATTGTGCACCGAACAAATTATATTTTTATGAAGTGGATCACTACGCATTGGAATTCGGGCTATGTAGTTGATCTGCTCCTTGGGTATATGGCATCCAATAACATCCCCGATTTTAGCCATTATTGAAAATAAGTTTTCCTCGCTAGTTATTGGCACTCCTTTGATTTTGATGTTGTTCATCCTGTTCATTTTGCAACTTTGAGATGTCAACTTTGGTCTTCTTCATTGACTCAATATCCTGCTCAAGAGTTGTCACTTTGCAGGTCAGCTCATCCATTTTGTCACTAACAAACTGTAGAGACGTTTTCACCTCTGAGAATTCGACCTTTAAAGTTTTGAGCTCCAAAAGTTCATTTTGCACAGCTTTGACGCTCTCGACCAGGGCCGGCAGGGCTTCCATTTGTAAAGATAGCCGCTTGAGCTCAGTTATTATGGTTTCCGTGTCTGCTGGTGAGTTCTTGTCAGAATCAGGTCGGTATGTAGTTTTACGGTCTCCTAGTCTTCTCCATCCTGCTACCGTGATGCCTGAACAGGGGAAGTCGAACTGCCCCGCTCACACAGTACATGTTGCGCCGTCCCTCGCTTCCACATCACACCGTTTACAAGTAAACATCTCGGAAAGTTTGAGAAACTCAGTTGTGTGGTCGAACGTTGAGTGAGTCACCAATTCGTCGCCGAGTAGTAGGAAACAGGTAAAAGAAAAAATGATTTGTCTTCTGGTCTACTCAACCCACTGGTCTACTCGGTCTACTCATTTACTTAGTCTTCTGGTCTACTCAGTGTACTGGTCTACTCGGTCTACTGGCCTTCTTGGGCATCTGGTCTACTCGGTCTACTGGTCTACTCAGTCTACAGGTCTACTCGGTCTACTGGTCTACTCGGTCTACTTGTCTTCTCGGTCTACTGGTCTACTCGTTCTACTGGCCTACTCAGTCTACTGGTCTACTCAGTCTACTCAGTCTACTGGTCTACTCGGTCTACTAGTCTACTCAGTCTTCTGGTCTTCCCGGTCTACTAGTATACTCAGTCTTCTGGTTTACTCAGTCTTCTGGTCCATTTAGTCTTCTGGTCTACTCAGCCCACTGGTCTACTCGGTCTACTCGTTTACTCAGTCTTCTGTACTACTCAGCCCACTGGTCTACTCGTTTAGTCAGTCTTCTGGTCTACTCAGTGTACTGGTCTACTCGGTCTACTGGTCTACTTAGTCTTCTGGTCTACTCGGTCTACTGGTCCACTCGGTCTACTGGTCTACTCGGTCTACTGGTCTAGTCAGTCTACTGGTCAACTCAGTCTACTGGTCAACTTAATCTTCTGGTCTTCCCGGTCTACTAGCCTACTCAGTCTTCTGGTCTACTCAGTCTTCTGGTCCACTTAGTCTTCTGGTCTACTCAACCCACTGGTCTACTCGGTCTACTCGTTTACTCAGTCTTCTGGTCTACTCAGTGTACTGGTCTACTCGGTCTACTGGCCTTCTCGGGCATCTGGTCTACTCGGTCTACTGGTCTACTCAGTCTACTGGTCTACTCGGTCTACTGGTCTACTGGTCTACTCGGTCTACTGGTCTTCTCGGTCTACTGGTCTACTCAGTCAACTGGTCTACTCAGTCTACTCAGTCTACTGGTCTACTCGGTCTACTAGTCTACTCAGTCTTCTGGTCTTCCCGGTCTACTAGTCTACTCAGTCTTCTGGTCTACTCAGTCTTCTGGTCCACTTAGTCTTCTGGTCTACTCAGCCCACTGGCTTACTTGGTCTACTCGTTTACTCAGTCTTCTGGTCTACTCAGTGTACTGGTCTACTCAGTCTACTGGCCTTCTCGGGCATTTGGTCTACTCGGTCTACTGGTCTACTCAATCTACTGGTCTACTCAGTCTACTCAGTCTACTGATCTACTCGGTCTACTAGTCTACTCAGTCTTCTGGTCTTCCCGATCTACAAGTCTACTCAGTCTTCTGGTCTACTCAGTCTTCTGGTCTATTTAGTCTTCTGGTCTACTCAACCCACTGGCTTACTTGGTCTACTCGTTTACTCAGTCTTCTGTTCTACTCAGTGTACTGGTCTACTCAGTCTACTGGCCTTCTCGGGCATCTGATCTACTCGGTCTACTGGTCTACCCAGTTTTCTGGTCTACTTGGTCTACTGGTCTACTCGGTCTACTGGTCTACTCGGTCTACTGGTCTACTCAGTCTTCTGGTCTACTCGGTCTACTCAGTCTTCTGGTCTACTCGGTCTACTGGTCTACTCGGGCTTCTGGTCTACTCGGTCTACTGGTCTACTCAATCTACTGGTCTACTCAGTCTACTCAGTCTACTGATCTACTCGGTCTACTAGTCTACTCAGTCTTCTGGTCTTCCCGATCTACAAGTCTACTCAGTCTTCTGGTCTACTCAGTCTTCTGGTCTATTTAGTCTTCTGGTCTACTCAACCCACTGGCTTACTTGGTCTACTCGTTTACTCAGTCTTCTGTTCTACTCAGTGTACTGGTCTACTCAGTCTACTGGCCTTCTCGGGCATCTGATCTACTCGGTCTACTGGTCTACCCAGTTTTCTGGTCTACTTGGTCTACTGGTCTACTCGGTCTACTGGTCTACTCGGTCTACTGGTCTACTCAGTCTTCTGGTCTACTCGGTCTACTCAGTCTTCTGGTCTACTCGGTCTACTGGTCTACTCAATCTACTGGTCTACTCAGTCTACTCAGTCTACTGATCTACTCGGTCTACTAGTCTACTCAGTCTTCTGGTCTTCCCGATCTACAAGTCTACTCAGTCTTCTGGTCTACTCAGTCTTCTGGTCTATTTAGTCTTCTGGTCTACTCAACCCACTGGCTTACTTGGTCTACTCGTTTACTCAGTCTTCTGTTCTACTCAGTGTACTGGTCTACTCAGTCTACTGGCCTTCTCGGGCATCTGATCTACTCGGTCTACTGGTCTACCCAGTTTTCTGGTCTACTTGGTCTACTGGTCTACTCGGTCTACTGGTCTACTCGGTCTACTGGTCTACTCAGTCTTCTGGTCTACTCGGTCTACTCAGTCTTCTGGTCTACTCGGTCTACTGGTCTACTCGGGCTTCTGGTCTACTCGGTCTACTGTTCTACTCAGTCTTCTGGTCTACTCGGTCAACTGGTCTACTCGGTCTTCTAGTCTACTCAGTCTTCTGGCCCACTTAGTCTATTGGTCTACTCGCTCTACTGGCCTACTTAGTCTACCTGTCCACTTGGTCTACTGGTCCACTCGGTCTTCTAGTCTACTCAGTTTTCTGGTCTACTTGGTCTACTGGTCTACTCGGTCTTCTAGTCTACTCAGTCTTCTGTAACACTTAGTCTTCTAGTCTACTAGGTCTAGAAGTCCGAGTAGACCAGTAGACCGAGTAGACCAGAAGACTGAGTAGTCCAGTAGACCGAGTAGACCAGAAGCCCGAGTAAACCAGTAGACCGAAATGACCAGTGGGCTGAGTAGACCAGAAGACTGAGTAGACTAGTAGACTGGGAAGACCAAAATACTGAGTAGACCAGCAGACCGAGTAGATCAATAGACCGAGTAGACCAGAAGACCGAGATGACCAGTAGACCAAGTAGACCAGAAGACCGAGTAGACCAGAAGACCGAGTAGACCAGTAGACCAAGTAGACCAGAAGACTGAGTAGACTAGAAGACCGAGTAGACCAGTAGACCGAGAAGACCAGAAGACTGAGTAGTCCAGTAGACCGGGAAGACCAGAAGACTGAGTAGACTAGTAGACTGGGAAGACCAAAAGACTGAGTAGACCAGCAGACCGAGTAGATCAATAGACCGAGTAGACCAGAAGACCGAGATGACCAGTAGACCAAGTAGACCAGAAGACTGAGTAGACTAGAAGACCGAGTGGACCAGTAGACCAAGTGGACAGGTAGACTAAGTAGGCCAGTAGAGCGAGTAGACCAATAGACTAAGTGGACCAGAAGACTGAGTAGACTAGAAGACCGAGTAGACCAGTAGACCGAGTAGACCAGAAGACTGAGTAGTCCAGTAGACCGAGTAGACCAGAAGCCAGAGAAAACCAGTAGACCGAGTAGACCAGTGGGCTGAGTAGACCAGAAGACTGAGTAGACTAGTAGACCGTGAAGACCAGAAGACTGAGTAGACTAGTAGACCGGGAAGACCAGAAGACTGAGTAGACCAGCAGACCGAGTAGATCAATAGACCGAGTAGACCAGAAGACCGAGTAGACCAGTAGACCAAGTAGACCAGAAGACTGAGTAGACCAGTAGACCGAGAAGACCAGTAGACCGAGTAGACCAAAAGACTGAGTAGACCATTAGACAGAGTGGACCAGTAGACCAAGTGGACAGGTAGACTAAGTAGGCCAGTAGAGGGAGTAGACCAATAGACTAAGTGGACCAGAAGACTGAGTAGACTAGAAGACCGAGTAGACCAGTAGACCGAGTAGACCAGAAGACTGAGAAGTCCAGTAGACCGAGTAGACCAGAAGCCAGAGAAAACCAGTAGACCGAGTAGACCAGTGGGCTGAGTAGACCAGAAGACTGAGTAGACTAGTAGACCGTGAAGACCAGAAGACTGAGTAGACTAGTAGACCGGGAAGACCAGAAGACTGAGTAGACCAGCAGACCGAGTAGACCAGTAGACCAAGTAGACCAGAAGACTGAGTAGACTAGAAGACCGAGTAGACCAGTAGACCGAGTAGACCAGAAGACTGAGTAGTCCAGTAGACCGAGTAGACCAGAAGCCCGAGTAAACCAGTAGACCGAGTAGACCAGTGGTCACTGGAGTAGGCCACTGGTCTACCCAATCTTCTGGTCTACTCGGTCTACTGGTCTACTCGGTCTACTGGTCTACTCAGTCTTCTGGTCTACTCCGTCTACTCAGTCTTCTGGTCTACTCGGTCTACTGGTCTACTCGGGCTTCTGGTCTACTCGGTCTACTGGTCTACTCAGTCTTCTGGTCTACTCGGTCAACTGGTCTACTCGGTCTTCTAGTCTACTCAGTCTTCTGGCCCACTTAGTCTATTGGTCTACTCGCTCTACTGGCCTACTTAGTCTACCTGTCCACTTGGTCTACTGGTCCACTCGGTCTTCTAGTCTACTCAGTTTTCTGGTCTACTTGGTCTACTGGTCTACTCGGTCTTCTAGTCTACTCAGTCTTCTGTAACACTTAGTCTTCTAGTCTACTAGGTCTAGAAGTCCGAGTAGACCAGTAGACCGAGTAGACCAGAAGACTGAGTAGTCCAGTAGACCGAGTAAACCAGAAGCCCGAGTAAACCAGTAGACCGAAATGACCAGTGGGCTGAGTAGACCAGAAGACTGAGTAGACTAGTAGACCGGGAAGACCAGAAGACTGAGTAGACTAGTAGACTGGGAAGACCAAAAGACTGAGTAGACCAGCAGACCGAGTAGATCAATAGACCGAGTAGACCAGAAGACCGAGATGACCAGTAGACCAAGTAGACCAGAAGACTGAGTAGACTAGAAGACCGAGTGGACCATTAGACCAAGTGGACAGGTAGACTAAGTAGGCCAGTAGAGCGAGTAGACCAATAGACTAAGTGGACCAGAAGACTGAGTAGACTAGAAGACCGAGTAGACCAGTAGACCGAGTAGACCAGAAGACTGAGTAGTCCAGTAGACCGAGTAGACCAGAAGCCAGAGAAAACCAGTAGACCGAGTAGACCAGTGGGCTGAGTAGACCAGAAGACTGAGTAGACTAGTAGACCGTGAAGACCAGAAGACTGAGTAGACTAGTAGACCGGGAAGACCAGAAGACTGAGTAGACCAGCAGACCGAGTAGATCAATAGACCGAGTAGACCAGAAGACCGAGTAGACCAGTAGACCAAGTAGACCAGAAGACTGAGTAGACCAGTAGACCGAGAAGACCAGTAGACCGAGTAGACCAAAAGACTGAGTAGACCATTAGACAGAGTGGACCAGTAGACCAACTGGACAGGTAGACTAAGTAGGCCAGTAGAGCGAGTAGACCAATAGACTAAGTGGACCAGAAGACCGAGTAGACCAGAAGCCCGAGTAAACCAGTAGACCGAGTAGACCAGTGGTCACTGGAGTAGGCCACTGGTCTACCCAATCTTCTGGTCTACTCGGTCTACTGGTCTACTCGGTCTACTGGTCTACTCAGTCTTCTGGTCTACTCCATCTACTCAGTCTTCTGGTCTACTCGGTCTATTGGTCTACTCGGGCTTCTGGTCTACTCGGTCTACTGGTCTACTCAGTCTTCTGGTCTACTCGGTCAACTGGTCTACTCGGTCTTCTAGTCTACTCAGTATTCTGGTTCTCTTAGTCTTCTGGTCTACTCGGTCTTCTATTCTACTCAGTCTTCTGTACCGTGTAACGACACAAAACTAATTGGAAAACGCAACTAGCACACATAAGACTAAGATTCTCAAACAACTTTGCTTCACATCTAAAAAACACAGACTTAAATAAAAATAATATTCTAATAGCGGTTGAAATGTGTGTTAATCGCGAGTCATTTAAATAATTTTTTGCAGATCTTTCTCCGATTTGACAATCAGGGTTGGGGACGCAACATTTTTTCTTACGTGTATCTTCGCATGTTTGACCCAAACGTATTGGAAATCCTTTTCTGCTGAGATTTTCTTAGTTTTAGACAACAACATTTTGTTTATTATTGTAAGGTGATCATTTATGAAGATTTTATGGTTGCCACTCAATCCAATTTTATCTGGGGTCAAGGGTGAGGTCTTTAGTTCGTGCCTAGCAGCTGCTATGAAATCCTCTTTTACGTAACGTTGGCAAAAACAGACTATAATAGGTTTTATACGGTCTTTCTCGCTAGTAGGTAATCTTGTGATGAAGTTAATTTGATTTTTAGTGACAGGGTAATTGACTTTAGCGCCAATTTTAGCTATTATCTCAAATAAGTTCTCGCCACCTGTCTGAGGCACACCCTTAATTTCAGTATTATTCATACGCGACCATTGATCTTTATTATGATTGTCTTCTTCTAACTTATCCAAGCGGGCTTGCAGTTGTTCAACTTGGTCCTGGACTTTCTCAACCTTCACAATACGTAGCTCCATATCATTCAGTTTTCCAGAGACTTCTTTCATAACCTCGCTGTACTGGTTGGACAAGGTTGTTTTGAACTCGGCAAATTCATTCCTCAATGCGACGATTTCTTCTTTCATATTCTCCAGTGTGGCGAATTTCAAAGACAACGCTCGAATTTCCTGCAGGACAACCGACTCTGGTTCCAGCACTTGGGTGGGAGATACTGACAAGACAGGTTGTAGGCTATTGCCTGCCAGTCTGCATTTACTGCAACGCCACATTAGCTTACGATCCCCTAGCTTACGGTAGCCTGCTTCAGTGACGCCCCCACATTGGAAATGCATCATGATGTTACATGATTTGCAGTGTGCACCATCGGACATCGCGTCACTGCAGACACCGCACTTGTCTGAATCCATCTTAGATGTTATGGTAATTTCCAAATAACAAGCAAAATAATACGAAACTTTGAGAAATAGTGGAATTCTTTTTAAAATCGACAGTAATTTATACCAAACACAGTCGTATGTAACCGAGGTCAACGACGTACTGATCCATTTATCCATTTCCGTTCTGGTCCATTTAGTCTTCTGGTCTACTCAGCCCACTGGTCTACTCGGTCTACTCGTTTACTCAGTCTTCTGTACTACTCAGCCCACTGGTCTACTCGTTTAGTCAGTCTTCTGGTCTACTCAGTGTACTGGTCTACTCGGTCTACTGGTCTACTCAGTGTACTGGTCTACTCGGTCAACTGGTCTACTCGGTCTTCTAGTCTACTCAGTCTTCTGGTCCACTTAGTCTATTGGTCTACTCGCTCTACTGGCCTACTTAGTCTACCTGTCCACTTGGTCTACTGGTCCACTCGGTCTTCTAGTCTACTCAGTTTTCTGGTCTACTTGGTCTACTGGTCTACTCGGTCTTCTAGTCTACTCAGTCTTCTGTTGCACTTAGTCTTCTAGTCTACTAGGTCTAGAAGTCCGAGTAGACCAGTAGACCGAGTAGACCAGAAGACTGAGTAGTCCAGTAGACCGAGTAGACCAGAAGCCCGAGTAAACCAGTAGACCGAAATGACCAGTGGGCTGAGTAGACCAGAAGACTGAGTAGACTAGTAGACCGGGAAGACCAGAAGACTGAGTAGACTAGTAGACTGGGAAGACCAAAATACTGAGTAGACCAGCAGACCGAGTAGATCAATAGACCGAGTAGACCAGAAGACCGAGATGACCAGTAGACCAAGTAGACCAGAAGACTGAGTAGACTAGAAGACCGAGTGGACCAGTAGACCAAGTGGACAGGTAGACTAAGTAGGCCAGTAGAGCGAGTAGACCAATAGACTAAGTGGACCAGAAGACTGAGTAGACTAGAAGACCGAGTAGACCAGTAGACCGAGTAGACCAGAAGACTGAGTAGTCCAGTAGACCGAGTAGACCAGAAGCCAGAGAAAACTAGAAGACCGAGTAGACCAGTGGGCTGAGTAGACCAGAAGACTGAGTAGACTAGTAGACCGTGAAGACCAGAAGACTGAGTAGACTAGTAGACCGGGAAGACAAGAAGACTGAGTAGACCAGCAGACCGAGTAGATCAATAGACCGAGTAGACCAGAAGACCGAGTAGACCAGTAGACCAAGTAGACCAGAAGACTGAGTAGACCAGTAGACCGAGAAGACCAGTAGACCGAGTAGACCAAAAGACTGAGTAGACCATTAGACAGAGTGGACCAGTAGACCAACTGGACAGGTAGACTAAGTAGGCCAGTAGAGCGAGTAGACCAATAGACTAAGTGGACCAGAAGACTGAGTAGACTAGAAGACCGAGTAGACCAGTAGACCGAGTAGACCAGAAGACTGAGTAGTCCAGTAGACCGAGTAGACCAGAAGCCAGAGAAAAACAGTAGACCGAGTAGACCAGTGGGCTGAGTAGACCAGAAGACTGAGTAGACTAGTAGACCGTGAAGACCAGAAGACTGAGTAGACTAGTAGACCGGGAAGACCAGAAGACTGAGTAGACCAGCAGACCGAGTAGATCAATAGACCGAGTAGACCAGAAGACCGAGTAGACCAGTAGACCAAGTAGACCAGAAGACTGAGTAGACTAGAAGACCGAGTAGACCAGTAGACCGAGTAGACCAGAAGACTGAGTAGTCCAGTAGACCGAGTAGACCAGAAGACTGAGTAGACCAGCAGACCGAGTAGATCAATAGACCGAGTAGACCAGAAGACCGAGTAGACCAGTAGACCAAGTAGACCAGAAGACTGAGTAGACTAGAAGACCGAGTAGACCAGTAGACCGAGTAGACCAGAAGACTGAGTAGTCCAGTAGACCGGGAAGACCAGAAGACTGAGTAGACTAGTAGACTGGGAAGACCAAAAGACTGAGTAGACCAGCAGACCGAGTAGATCAATAGACCGAGTAGACCAGAAGACCGAGATGACCAGTAGACCAAGTAGACCAGAAGACTGAGTAGACTAGAAGACCGAGTGGACCAGTAGACCAAGTGGACAGGTAGACTAAGTAGGCCAGTAGAGCGAGTAGACCAATAGACTAAGTGGACCAGAAGACTGAGTAGACTAGAAGACCGAGTAGACCAGTAGACCGAGTAGACCAGAAGACTGAGTAGTCCAGTAGACCGAGTAGACCAGAAGCCAGAGAAAACCAGTAGACCGAGTAGACCAGTGGGCTGAGTAGACCAGAAGACTGAGTAGACTAGTAGACCGTGAAGACCAGAAGACTGAGTAGACTAGTAGACCGGGAAGACCAGAAGACTGAGTAGACCAGCAGACCGAGTAGATCAATAGACCGAGTAGACCAGAAGACCGAGTAGACCAGTAGACCAAGTAGACCAGAAGACTGAGTAGACCAGTAGACCGAGAAGACCAGTAGACCGAGTAGACCAAAAGACTGAGTAGACCATTAGACAGAGTGGACCAGTAGACCAAGTGGACAGGTAGACTAAGTAGGCCAGTAGAGGGAGTAGACCAATAGACTAAGTGGACCAGAAGACTGAGTAGACTAGAAGACCGAGTAGACCAGTAGACCGAGTAGACCAGAAGACTGAGAAGTCCAGTAGACCGAGTAGACCAGAAGCCAGAGAAAACCAGTAGACCGAGTAGACCAGTGGGCTGAGTAGACCAGAAGACTGAGTAGACTAGTAGACCGTGAAGACCAGAAGACTGAGTAGACTAGTAGACCGGGAAGACCAGAAGACTGAGTAGACCAGCAGACCGAGTAGATCAATAGACCGAGTAGACCAGAAGACCGAGTAGACCAGTAGACCAAGTAGACCAGAAGACTGAGTAGACTAGAAGACCGAGTAGACCAGTAGACCGAGTAGACCAGAAGACTGAGTAGTCCAGTAGACCGAGTAGACCAGAAGCCCGAGTAAACCAGTAGACCGAGTAGACCAGTGGTCACTGGAGTAGGCCACTGGTCTACCCAATCTTCTGGTCTACTCGGTCTACTGGTCTACTCGGTCTACTGGTCTACTCAGTCTTCTGGTCTACTCCGTCTACTCAGTCTTCTGGTCTACTCGGTCTACTGGTCTACTCAGTCTTCTGGTCTACTCGGTCAACTGGTCTACTCGGTCTTCTAGTCTACTCAGTCTTCTGGCCCACTTAGTCTATTGGTCTACTCGCTCTACTGGCCTACTTAGTCTACCTGTCCACTTGGTCTACTGGTCCACTCGGTCTTCTAGTCTACTCAGTTTTCTGGTCTACTTGGTCTACTGGTCTACTCGGTCTTCTAGTCTACTCAGTCTTCTGTAACACTTAGTCTTCTAGTCTACTAGGTCTAGAAGTCCGAGTAGACCAGTAGACCGAGTAGACCAGAAGACTGAGTAGTCCAGTAGACCGAGTAGACCAGAAGCCCGAGTAAACCAGTAGACCGAAATGACCAGTGGGCTGAGTAGACCAGAAGACTGAGTAGACTAGTAGACCGGGAAGACCAGAAGACTGAGTAGACTAGTAGACTGGGAAGACCAAAAGACTGAGTAGACCAGCAGACCGAGTAGATCAATAGACCGAGTAGACCAGAAGACCGAGATGACCAGTAGACCAAGTAGACCAGAAGACTGAGTAGACTAGAAGACCGAGTGGACCAGTAGACCAAGTGGACAGGTAGACTAAGTAGGCCAGTAGAGCGAGTAGACCAATAGACTAAGTGGACCAGAAGACTGAGTAGACTAGAAGACCGAGTAGACCAGTAGACCGAGTAGACCAGAAGACTGAGTAGTCCAGTAGACCGAGTAGACCAGAAGCCAGAGAAAACCAGTAGACCGAGTAGACCAGTGGGCTGAGTAGACCAGAAGACTGAGTAGACTAGTAGACCGTGAAGACCAGAAGACTGAGTAGACTAGTAGACCGGGAAGACCAGAAGACTGAGTAGACCAGCAGACCGAGTAGATCAATAGACCGAGTAGACCAGAAGACCGAGTAGACCAGTAGACCAAGTAGACCAGAAGACTGAGTAGACCAGTAGACCGAGAAGACCAGTAGACCGAGTAGACCAAAAGACTGAGTAGACCATTAGACAGAGTGGACCAGTAGACCAACTGGACAGGTAGACTAAGTAGGCCAGTAGAGCGAGTAGACCAATGGACTAAGTGGACCAGAAGACTGAGTAGACTAGAAGACCGAGTAGACCAGTAGACCGAGTAGACCAGAAGACTGAGTAGTCCAGTAGACCGAGTAGACCAGAAGCCAGAGAAAACCAGTAGACCGAGTAGACCAGTGGGCTGAGTAGACCAGAAGACTGAGTAGACTAGTAGACCGTGAAGACCAGAAGACTGAGTAGACTAGTAGACCGGGAAGACCAGAAGACTGAGTAAACCAGCAGACCGAGTAGATCAATAGACCGAGTAGACCAGAAGACCGAGTAGACCAGTAGACCAAGTAGACCAGAAGACTGAGTAGACTAGAAGACCGAGTAGACCAGTAGACCGAGTAGACCAGAAGACTGAGTAGTCCAGTAGACCGAGTAGACCAGAAGCCCGAGTAAACCAGTAGACCGAGTAGACCAGTGGTCACTGGAGTAGGCCACTGGTCTACCCAATCTTCTGGTCTACTCGGGCTTCTGCTCTACTCGGTCTACTGGACTACTCAGTCTTCTGGTCTACTCGGTCTACTGGTCTACTCGGTCTTCTAGTCTACTCAGTCTTCTGGTCTACTTGGTCTACTGGTCTACTCGGTCTTCTGGTCTACTCGGTCTATTGATCTACTCGGTCTGCTGGTCTACTCAGTCTTCTGGTCTTCCCGGTCTACTAGTCTACTCAGTCTTCTGGTCTTCACGGTCTACTAGTCTACTCAGTCTTCTGGTCTACTCAGCCCACTGGTCTACTCGGTCTACTGGTTTTCTCTGGCTTCTGGTCTACTCGGTCTACTGGACTACTCAGTCTTCTGGTCTACTCGGTCTACTGGTCTACTCGGTCTTCTAGTCTACTCAGTCTTCTGGTCCACTTAGTCTATTAGTCTACTCGCTCTACTGGCCTACTTAGTCTACCTGTCCAGTTGGTCTACTGGTCCACTCTGTCTAATGGTCTACTCAGTCTTTTGGTCTACTCGGTCTACTGGTCTTCTCGGTCTACTGGTCTACTCAGTCTTCTGGTCTACTTGGTCTACTGGTCTACTCGGTCTTCTGGTCTACTTGGTCTATTGATCTACTCGGTCTGCTGGTCTACTCAGTCTTCTGGTCTTCCCGGTCTACTAGTCTACTCAGTCTTCTGGTCTTCACGGTCTACTAGTCTACTCAGTCTTCTGGTCTACTCAGCCCACTGGTCTACTCGGTCTACTGGTTTTCTCTGGCTTCTGGTCTACTCGGTCTACTGGACTACTCAGTCTTCTGGTCTACTCGGTCTACTGGTCTACTCGGTCTTCTAATCTACTTGGTCTACTGGTCTACTCAGTCTTTTGGTCTACTCGGTCTACTGGTCTACTCGGTCTACTGGTCTAACTGGTCTACTAAAGTAGATTCATCTTTCATGGGGTACTGTTTGAAATGTTACAATAAAATACCTCCTCACATTCTTCAACTGAACGAGACGAAATTTAAATCTTGTATAAAACGCACACTATGTAGGCAAGCATAATATAAGTTGGAGGATTACATTGATGATAAAAATGCTTGGATAAATGCTGGTCCTGCTCCACAACCATAAGGGGGGGGGGGGAATTATTGATTGTTCGGGTCGGGCATTATTTGAGTCCATCGACACGTAAAGAAGAAGATGAAGAATTGATTCCCATGTCTTGTGGAAGCTGCAGAAGATTGTAAAAATATATTTGCATTATATAGATTCCAGTTCTTAGTATTATATAATTGCATAGCACATGTGTGAGTACTTTGTACTGTTCAGCCACCATTTACATTTATTTATCCTTCATTGACTTGAATATGCCTTGGTGGCTGAGAGAATGTCATGCTCACTTAAATGTCTCGCTGATGGTGGCGGGTGTGTCGGGTCATTTAGTTCCCTTCAATATGGTTGAGTTGAATGGCGCCGGTACATGCGTCATGTTTGTGAACGGGGCGCTGTCAGTTGGGACTGGTCATCTCTTAGCTGCCAAGGTTCATTTTAATTACTTTATTCATTAATTGTTGATCTCACTGGTCTACTCGGTCTACTCGTTTACTCAGTCTTCTGGTCTACTTGGTCTACTGGTCTACTCGGTCTTCTGGTCTACTCGGTCTACTGATCTACTCGGTCTGCTGCTCTACTCAGTCTTCTGGTCTTCCCGGTCTACTAGTCTACTCAGTCTTCTGGTCTTCCCGGTATACTAGTCTACTCAGTCTTCTGGTCTACTCAGCCCACTGGTCTACTCGGTCTACTGGTCTACTCAATCTTCTGGTCTTCTTGGTCTACTGGTCTACTGGTCTACTGGTCTACTGGTCTACTCGGTCTACTGGTCTACTCGGTCTTCTAGTCTACTTAGTCTTCTGGTCAACTTAGTCTACTAGTCTACTCAGTCTTCTGGTCTACTCAGTCTTCTGGTTCACTTAGTCTTCTGGTCTACTCGGTCTTCTATTCTACTCAGTCTTCTGGTCCACTTAGTCTTCTGGTCTTCCCGGTCTACTAGTCTACTCAGTCTTTTGGTCTACCCAGTCTTTTGGTCTACTTAGTCTACTGGTCTACTCGGTCTACTGATGTACTCAGTCTTCTGGTTCACTTAAGTCTGGTTCCTTAACTAGAAGACCGAGTAGACCAGTAGACCGAGTAGACCAGAAGACTGAGCAGTCCAGTAGACCGAGTAGACCAGAAGCCCGAGTAAACCAGTAGACCGAGTTGACCAGTGGGCTGAGTAGACCAGAAGACTGAGCAGTCCAGTAGACCGAGTAGACCAGAAGCCCGAGTAAACCAGTAGACCGAGTTGACCAGTGGGCTGAGTAGACCAGAAGACTGAGTAGACTAGTACACCGGGAAGACCAGAAGACTGAGTAGACTAGTAGACTGGGAAGACCAAAAGACTGAGTAGACCAGCAGACCGAGTAGATCAATAGACCGAGTAGACCAGAAGACCGAGATGACCAGTAGACCAAGTAGACCAGAAGACTGAGTAGACTAGAAGACCGAGTAAACCAGTAGACCGAGTAGACCAGAAGACTGGGTAGACCAGTAGACCGAGAAGACCAGTAGACCGAGTAGACCAAAAGACTGAGTAGACCATTAGACAGAGTGGACCAGTAGACCAAGTGGACCAGTAGACTAAGTAGGCCAGTAGAGCGAGTAGACCAATAGACTAAGTGGACCAGAAGACTGAGTAGACTAGAAGACCGAGTAGACCAGTAGACCGAGTAGACCAGAAGACTGAGTAGTCCAGTAGACCGAGTAGACCAGAAGCCAGAGAAAACCAGTAGACCGAGTAGACCAGTGGGCTGAGTAGACCAGAAGACTGAGTAGACTAGTAGACCGTGAAGACCAGAAGACTGAGTAGACTAGTAGACCGGGAAGACCAGAAGACTGAGTAGACCAGCTGACCGAGTAGATCAATAGACTGAGTAGACCAGAAGACCGAGTAGACCAGTAGACCAAGTAGACCAGAAGACTGAGTAGACTAGAAGACCGAGTAGACCAGTAGACCGAGTAGACCAGAAGACTGAGTAGTCCAGTAGACCGAGTCGACCAGAAGCCCGAGTAGACCAGTAGACCGAGTAGACCAGAAGACTGAGTAGACCGAGTAGACCAGAAGACTGAGTAGACCAGTAGACCGAGTAGAACAGTAGACCGAGTAGACCAGAAGACCGAGTAGACAAGTACACTGAGTAGACCAGAAGACTTAGTAGACCAAAATACTGGGTTGACCAGTAGACCGAGTAGACCAGTAGACTGAGTAGACCAGTAGACTGAGTAGACCAAAATACTAGGTAGACCAGTAGACCGAGTAGACCAGAAGACTGAGTAGACCAGTAGACCGAGTAGACCAGAAGACTGGGTAGACCAGTAGACCGAGTAGATCAGTAGACCGAGTAGACAAGAAGACCGAATAGACCGGAAGACTAAGTGGACCAGAAGACCAAGTAGACCAGAAGACCGAGTAGACCAGCAGACTAAGTGGACCAGAAGACTGAGTAGACCGAGTAGACCAAAAGACTGAGTAGACCGAGTAGACCAGAAGACCGTGTAGACCAGTACACTGAGTAGACCAGAAGACCGAGTAGACAAGTACACTGAGTAGACCAGAAGACTTAGTAGACCAAAATACTGGGTAGACCAGTAGACCGAGTAGACCAGTAGACTGAGTAGACCAGTAGACTGAGTAGACCAAAATACTAGGTAGACCAGTAGACCGAGTAGACCAGAAGACTGAGTAGACCAGTAGACCGAGTAGATCAGTAGACCGAGTAGACAAGAAGACCGAATAGACCGGAAGACTAAGTGGACCAGAAGACTGAGTAGACCGAGTAGACCAAAAGACTGAGTAGACCGAGTAGACCAGAAGACTGAGTAGACCAGTAGACCGAGTAGACCAGTAGACCGAGTAGACCAGAAGACTGGGTAGACCAGTAGACCAAGTAAATCAGTAGACCGAGTAGACCAGAAGACCGAGTAGACCAGTACACTGAGTAGACCAGAAGACTTAGTAAACGAGTAGACCGAGTAGACCAGTGGGCTGATTAGACCAGAAGACTAAGTAAACCAGAAGACTGAGTAGAACAGAAGAAGACTAGAAGACAAGGAACACCAGAAGATTAAGTTGACCAGTAGACTGAGTTGACCAGTAGACTGACTAGACCAGTAGACTGAGTAGACATGTAGACCGAGTGGACCAGTAGACCGAGTAGACCAGAAGACTGAGTAGACCAGTAGACCGAGTAGACCAGTACACTGAGTAGACCAGAAGACTGACGAAACGAGTAGACCAGTGGGCTGAGTAGACCAGAAGACTGAGTAAACGAGTAGACCGAGTAGACCAGTGGGTTGAGTAGACCAGAAGACTAAGTGGACCAGAAGACCAGAAGACTAAGTGGACCAGAAGATTGAGTAGACCAAAAGACTGGGTAGACCGGTAGACAGTCTACTGGTCTACTCGGTCTACTGGTCTACTCGGGCTTCTGGTCTAGTCAGTCTACTGGTCAACTCAGTCTACTTGTCAACTTAATCTTCTGGTATTCCCGGTCTACTAGTCTACTCAGTCTTCTGGTCTAATCAGTCTTCTGGTCCACTTAGTCTTCTGGTCTACTCAACCCACTGGTCTACTCGGTCTACTGGTCTACTCGGTCTACTGGTCTACCCAGTCTTTTGGTCTACTCAGTCTTCTGGTCTACTCGGTCTACTGGTCTTCTCGGTTTATTGGTCTACTCGGTCTACTGGTCTACTCAGTCTTCTGGTCTACTCGGTCTACTCAGTCTTCTGGTCTACTCGGTCTACTGGTCTACTCGGGCTTCTGGTCTACTCGGTCTACTGGTCTACTCAATCTACTGGTCTACTCAGTCTACTCAGTCTACTGATCTACTCGGTCTACTAGTCTACTCAGTCTTCTGGTCTTCCCGATCTACAAGTCTACTCAGTCTTCTGGTCTACTCAGTCTTCTGGTCTATTTAGTCTTCTGGTCTACTCAACCCACTGGCTTACTTGGTCTACTCGTTTACTCAGTCTTCTGTTCTACTCAGTGTACTGGTCTACTCAGTCTACTGGCCTTCTCGGGCATCTGATCTACTCGGTCTACTGGTCTACCCAGTTTTCTGGTCTACTTGGTCTACTGGTCTACTCGGTCTACTGGTCTACTCGGTCTACTGGTCTACTCAGTCTTCTGGTCTACTCGGTCTACTCAGTCTTCTGGTCTACTCGGTCTACTGGTCTACTCAATCTACTGGTCTACTCAGTCTACTCAGTCTACTGATCTACTCGGTCTACTAGTCTACTCAGTCTTCTGGTCTTCCCGATCTACAAGTCTACTCAGTCTTCTGGTCTACTCAGTCTTCTGGTCTATTTAGTCTTCTGGTCTACTCAACCCACTGGCTTACTTGGTCTACTCGTTTACTCAGTCTTCTGTTCTACTCAGTGTACTGGTCTACTCAGTCTACTGGCCTTCTCGGGCATCTGATCTACTCGGTCTACTGGTCTACCCAGTTTTCTGGTCTACTTGGTCTACTGGTCTACTCGGTCTACTGGTCTACTCGGTCTACTGGTCTACTCAGTCTTCTGGTCTACTCGGTCTACTCAGTCTTCTGGTCTACTCGGTCTACTGGTCTACTCGGGCTTCTGGTCTACTCGGTCTACTGTTCTACTCAGTCTTCTGGTCTACTCGGTCAACTGGTCTACTCGGTCTTCTAGTCTACTCAGTCTTCTGGCCCACTTAGTCTATTGGTCTACTCGCTCTACTGGCCTACTTAGTCTACCTGTCCACTTGGTCTACTGGTCCACTCGGTCTTCTAGTCTACTCAGTTTTCTGGTCTACTTGGTCTACTGGTCTACTCGGTCTTCTAGTCTACTCAGTCTTCTGTAACACTTAGTCTTCTAGTCTACTAGGTCTAGAAGTCCGAGTAGACCAGTAGACCGAGTAGACCAGAAGACTGAGTAGTCCAGTAGACCGAGTAGACCAGAAGCCCGAGTAAACCAGTAGACCGAAATGACCAGTGGGCTGAGTAGACCAGAAGACTGAGTAGACTAGTAGACTGGGAAGACCAAAATACTGAGTAGACCAGCAGACCGAGTAGATCAATAGACCGAGTAGACCAGAAGACCGAGATGACCAGTAGACCAAGTAGACCAGAAGACCGAGTAGACCAGAAGACCGAGTAGACCAGTAGACCAAGTAGACCAGAAGACTGAGTAGACTAGAAGACCGAGTAGACCAGTAGACCGAGAAGACCAGAAGACTGAGTAGTCCAGTAGACCGGGAAGACCAGAAGACTGAGTAGACTAGTAGACTGGGAAGACCAAAAGACTGAGTAGACCAGCAGACCGAGTAGATCAATAGACCGAGTAGACCAGAAGACCGAGATGACCAGTAGACCAAGTAGACCAGAAGACTGAGTAGACTAGAAGACCGAGTGGACCAGTAGACCAAGTGGACAGGTAGACTAAGTAGGCCAGTAGAGCGAGTAGACCAATAGACTAAGTGGACCAGAAGACTGAGTAGACTAGAAGACCGAGTAGACCAGTAGACCGAGTAGACCAGAAGACTGAGTAGTCCAGTAGACCGAGTAGACCAGAAGCCAGAGAAAACCAGTAGACCGAGTAGACCAGTGGGCTGAGTAGACCAGAAGACTGAGTAGACTAGTAGACCGTGAAGACCAGAAGACTGAGTAGACTAGTAGACCGGGAAGACCAGAAGACTGAGTAGACCAGCAGACCGAGTAGATCAATAGACCGAGTAGACCAGAAGACCGAGTAGACCAGTAGACCAAGTAGACCAGAAGACTGAGTAGACCAGTAGACCGAGAAGACCAGTAGACCGAGTAGACCAAAAGACTGAGTAGACCATTAGACAGAGTGGACCAGTAGACCAAGTGGACAGGTAGACTAAGTAGGCCAGTAGAGGGAGTAGACCAATAGACTAAGTGGACCAGAAGACTGAGTAGACTAGAAGACCGAGTAGACCAGTAGACCGAGTAGACCAGAAGACTGAGAAGTCCAGTAGACCGAGTAGACCAGAAGCCAGAGAAAACCAGTAGACCGAGTAGACCAGTGGGCTGAGTAGACCAGAAGACTGAGTAGACTAGTAGACCGTGAAGACCAGAAGACTGAGTAGACTAGTAGACCGGGAAGACCAGAAGACTGAGTAGACCAGCAGACCGAGTAGACCAGTAGACCAAGTAGACCAGAAGACTGAGTAGACTAGAAGACCGAGTAGACCAGTAGACCGAGTAGACCAGAAGACTGAGTAGTCCAGTAGACCGAGTAGACCAGAAGCCCGAGTAAACCAGTAGACCGAGTAGACCAGTGGTCACTGGAGTAGGCCACTGGTCTACCCAATCTTCTGGTCTACTCGGTCTACTGGTCTACTCGGTCTACTGGTCTACTCAGTCTTCTGGTCTACTCCGTCTACTCAGTCTTCTGGTCTACTCGGTCTACTGGTCTACTCGGGCTTCTGGTCTACTCGGTCTACTGGTCTACTCAGTCTTCTGGTCTACTCGGTCAACTGGTCTACTCGGTCTTCTAGTCTACTCAGTCTTCTGGCCCACTTAGTCTATTGGTCTACTCGCTCTACTGGCCTACTTAGTCTACCTGTCCACTTGGTCTACTGGTCCACTCGGTCTTCTAGTCTACTCAGTTTTCTGGTCTACTTGGTCTACTGGTCTACTCGGTCTTCTAGTCTACTCAGTCTTCTGTAACACTTAGTCTTCTAGTCTACTAGGTCTAGAAGTCCGAGTAGACCAGTAGACCGAGTAGACCAGAAGACTGAGTAGTCCAGTAGACCGAGTAAACCAGAAGCCCGAGTAAACCAGTAGACCGAAATGACCAGTGGGCTGAGTAGACCAGAAGACTGAGTAGACTAGTAGACCGGGAAGACCAGAAGACTGAGTAGACTAGTAGACTGGGAAGACCAAAAGACTGAGTAGACCAGCAGACCGAGTAGATCAATAGACCGAGTAGACCAGAAGACCGAGATGACCAGTAGACCAAGTAGACCAGAAGACTGAGTAGACTAGAAGACCGAGTGGACCATTAGACCAAGTGGACAGGTAGACTAAGTAGGCCAGTAGAGCGAGTAGACCAATAGACTAAGTGGACCAGAAGACTGAGTAGACTAGAAGACCGAGTAGACCAGTAGACCGAGTAGACCAGAAGACTGAGTAGTCCAGTAGACCGAGTAGACCAGAAGCCAGAGAAAACCAGTAGACCGAGTAGACCAGTGGGCTGAGTAGACCAGAAGACTGAGTAGACTAGTAGACCGTGAAGACCAGAAGACTGAGTAGACTAGTAGACCGGGAAGACCAGAAGACTGAGTAGACCAGCAGACCGAGTAGATCAATAGACCGAGTAGACCAGAAGACCGAGTAGACCAGAAGACTGAGTAGACCAGTAGACCGAGAAGACCAGTAGACCGAGTAGACCAAAAGACTGAGTAGACCATTAGACAGAGTGGACCAGTAGACCAACTGGACAGGTAGACTAAGTAGGCCAGTAGAGCGAGTAGACCAATAGACTAAGTGGACCAGAAGACCGAGTAGACCAGAAGCCCGAGTAAACCAGTAGACCGAGTAGACCAGTGGTCACTGGAGTAGGCCACTGGTCTACCCAATCTTCTGGTCTACTCGGTCTACTGGTCTACTCGGTCTACTGGTCTACTCAGTCTTCTGGTCTACTCCATCTACTCAGTCTTCTGGTCTACTCGGTCTATTGGTCTACTCGGGCTTCTGGTCTACTCGGTCTACTGGTCTACTCAGTCTTCTGGTCTACTCGGTCAACTGGTCTACTCGGTCTTCTAGTCTACTCAGTATTCTGGTTCTCTTAGTCTTCTGGTCTACTCGGTCTTCTATTCTACTCAGTCTTCTGTACCGTGTAACGACACAAAACTAATTGGAAAACGCAACTAGCACACATAAGACTAAGATTCTCAAACAACTTTGCTTCACATCTAAAAAACACAGACTTAAATAAAAATAATATTCTAATAGCGGTTGAAATGTGTGTTAATCGCGAGTCATTTAAATAATTTTTTGCAGATCTTTCTCCGATTTGACAATCAGGGTTGGGGACGCAACATTTTTTCTTACGTGTATCTTCGCATGTTTGACCCAAACGTATTGGAAATCCTTTTCTGCTGAGATTTTCTTAGTTTTAGACAACAACATTTTGTTTATTATTGTAAGGTGATCATTTATGAAGATTTTATGGTTGCCACTCAATCCAATTTTATCTGGGGTCAAGGGTGAGGTCTTTAGTTCGTGCCTAGCAGCTGCTATGAAATCCTCTTTTACGTAACGTTGGCAAAAACAGACTATAATAGGTTTTATACGGTCTTTCTCGCTAGTAGGTAATCTTGTGATGAAGTTAATTTGATTTTTAGTGACAGGGTGACTTGTGACTTTAGCGCCAATTTTAGCTATTATCTCAAATAAGTTCTCGCCACCTGTCTGAGGCACACCCTTAATTTCAGTATTATTCATACGCGACCATTGATCTTTATTATGATTGTCTTCTTCTAACTTATCCAAGCGGGCTTGCAGTTGTTCAACTTGGTCCTGGACTTTCTCAACCTTCACAATACGTAGCTCCATATCATTCAGTTTTCCAGAGATTTCTTTCATAACCTCGCTGTACTGGTTGGACAAGGTTGTTTTGAACTCGGCAAATTCATTCCTCAATGCGACGATTTCTTCTTTCATATTCTCCAGTGTGGCGAATTTCAAAGACAACGCTCGAATTTCCTGCAGGACAACCGACTCTGGTTCCAGCACTTGGGTGGGAGATACTGACAAGACAGGTTGTAGGCTATTGCCTGCCAGTCTGCATTTACTGCAACGCCACATTAGCTTACGATCCCCTAGCTTACGGTAGCCTGCTTCAGTGACGCCCCCACATTGGAAATGCATCATGATGTTACATGATTTGCAGTGTGCACCATCGGACATCGCGTCACTGCAGACACCGCACTTGTCTGAATCCATCTTAGATGTTATGGTAATTTCCAAATAACAAGCAAAATAATACGAAACTTTGAGAAATAGTGGAATTCTTTTTAAAATCGACAGTAATTTATACCAAACACAGTCGTATGTAACCGAGGTCAACGACGTACTGATCCATTTATCCATTTCCGTTCTGGTCCATTTAGTCTTCTGGTCTACTCAGCCCACTGGTCTACTCGGTCTACTCGTTTACTCAGTCTTCTGTACTACTCAGCCCACTGGTCTACTCGTTTAGTCAGTCTTCTGGTCTACTCAGTGTACTGGTCTACTCGGTCTACTGGTCTACTCAGTGTACTGGTCTACTCGGTCAACTGGTCTACTCGGTCTTCTAGTCTACTCAGTCTTCTGGTCCACTTAGTCTATTGGTCTACTCGCTCTACTGGCCTACTTAGTCTACCTGTCCACTTGGTCTACTGGTCCACTCGGTCTTCTAGTCTACTCAGTTTTCTGGTCTACTTGGTCTACTGGTCTACTCGGTCTTCTAGTCTACTCAGTCTTCTGTTGCACTTAGTCTTCTAGTCTACTAGGTCTAGAAGTCCGAGTAGACCAGTAGACCGAGTAGACCAGAAACTGAGTAGTCCAGTAGACCGAGTAGACCAGAAGCCCGAGTAAACCAGTAGACCGAAATGACCAGTGGGCTGAGTAGACCAGAAGACTGAGTAGACTAGTAGACCGGGAAGACCAGAAGACTGAGTAGACTAGTAGACTGGGAAGACCAAAATACTGAGTAGACCAGCAGACCGAGTAGATCAATAGACCGAGTAGACCAGAAGACCGAGATGACCAGTAGACCAAGTAGACCAGAAGACTGAGTAGACTAGAAGACCGAGTGGACCAGTAGACCAAGTGGACAGGTAGACTAAGTAGGCCAGTAGAGCGAGTAGACCAATAGACTAAGTGGACCAGAAGACTGAGTAGACTAGAAGACCGAGTAGACCAGTAGACCGAGTAGACCAGAAGACTGAGTAGTCCAGTAGACCGAGTAGACCAGAAGCCAGAGAAAACTAGTAGACCGAGTAGACCAGTGGGCTGAGTAGACCAGAAGACTGAGTAGACTAGTAGACCGTGAAGACCAGAAGACTGAGTAGACTAGTAGACCGGGAAGACAAGAAGACTGAGTAGACCAGCAGACCGAGTAGATCAATAGACCGAGTAGACCAGAAGACCGAGTAGACCAGTAGACCAAGTAGACCAGAAGACTGAGTAGACCAGTAGACCGAGAAGACCAGTAGACCGAGTAGACCAAAAGACTGAGTAGACCATTAGACAGAGTGGACCAGTAGACCAACTGGACAGGTAGACTAAGTAGGCCAGTAGAGCGAGTAGACCAATAGACTAAGTGGACCAGAAGACTGAGTAGACTAGAAGACCGAGTAGACCAGTAGACCGAGTAGACCAGAAGACTGAGTAGTCCAGTAGACCGAGTAGACCAGAAGCCAGAGAAAAACAGTAGACCGAGTAGACCAGTGGGCTGAGTAGACCAGAAGACTGAGTAGACTAGTAGACCGTGAAGACCAGAAGACTGAGTAGACTAGTAGACCGGGAAGACCAGAAGACTGAGTAGACCAGCAGACCGAGTAGATCAATAGACCGAGTAGACCAGAAGACCGAGTAGACCAGTAGACCAAGTAGACCAGAAGACTGAGTAGACTAGAAGACCGAGTAGACCAGTAGACCGAGTAGACCAGAAGACTGAGTAGTCCAGTAGACCGGGAAGACCAGAAGACTGAGTAGACTAGTAGACTGGGAAGACCAAAAGACTGAGTAGACCAGCAGACCGAGTAGATCAATAGACCGAGTAGACCAGAAGACCGAGATGACCAGTAGACCAAGTAGACCAGAAGACTGAGTAGACTAGAAGACCGAGTGGACCAGTAGACCAAGTGGACAGGTAGACTAAGTAGGCCAGTAGAGCGAGTAGACCAATAGACTAAGTGGACCAGAAGACTGAGTAGTCCAGTAGACCGAGTAGACCAGAAGCCAGAGAAAACCAGTAGACCGAGTAGACCAGTGGGCTGAGTAGACCAGAAGACTGAGTAGACTAGTAGACCGTGAAGACCAGAAGACTGAGTAGACTAGTAGACCGGGAAGACCAGAAGACTGAGTAGACCAGCAGACCGAGTAGATCAATAGACCGAGTAGACCAGAAGACCGAGTAGACCAGTAGACCAAGTAGACCAGAAGACTGAGTAGACCAGTAGACCGAGAAGACCAGTAGACCGAGTAGACCAAAAGACTGAGTAGACCATTAGACAGAGTGGACCAGTAGACCAAGTGGACAGGTAGACTAAGTAGGCCAGTAGAGGGAGTAGACCAATAGACTAAGTGGACCAGAAGACTGAGTAGACTAGAAGACCGAGTAGACCAGTAGACCGAGTAGACCAGAAGACTGAGAAGTCCAGTAGACCGAGTAGACCAGAAGCCAGAGAAAACCAGTAGACCGAGTAGACCAGTGGGCTGAGTAGACCAGAAGACTGAGTAGACTAGTAGACCGTGAAGACCAGAAGACTGAGTAGACTAGTAGACCGGGAAGACCAGAAGACTGAGTAGACCAGCAGACCGAGTAGATCAATAGACCGAGTAGACCAGAAGACCGAGTAGACCAGTAGACCAAGTAGACCAGAAGACTGAGTAGACTAGAAGACCGAGTAGACCAGTAGACCGAGTAGACCAGAAGACTGAGTAGTCCAGTAGACCGAGTAGACCAGAAGCCCGAGTAAACCAGTAGACCGAGTAGACCAGTGGTCACTGGAGTAGGCCACTGGTCTACCCAATCTTCTGGTCTACTCGGTCTACTGGTCTACTCGGTCTACTGGTCTACTCAGTCTTCTGGTCTACTCCGTCTACTCAGTCTTCTGGTCTACTCGGTCTACTGGTCTACTCAGTCTTCTGGTCTACTCGGTCAACTGGTCTACTCGGTCTTCTAGTCTACTCAGTCTTCTGGCCCACTTAGTCTATTGGTCTACTCGCTCTACTGGCCTACTTAGTCTACCTGTCCACTTGGTCTACTGGTCCACTCGGTCTTCTAGTCTACTCAGTTTTCTGGTCTACTTGGTCTACTGGTCTACTCGGTCTTCTAGTCTACTCAGTCTTCTGTAACACTTAGTCTTCTAGTCTACTAGGTCTAGAAGTCCGAGTAGACCAGTAGACCGAGTAGACCAGAAGACTGAGTAGTCCAGTAGACCGAGTAGACCAGAAGCCCGAGTAAACCAGTAGACCGAAATGACCAGTGGGCTGAGTAGACCAGAAGACTGAGTAGACTAGTAGACCGGGAAGACCAGAAGACTGAGTAGACTAGTAGACTGGGAAGACCAAAAGACTGAGTAGACCAGCAGACCGAGTAGATCAATAGACCGAGTAGACCAGAAGACCGAGATGACCAGTAGACCAAGTAGACCAGAAGACTGAGTAGACTAGAAGACCGAGTGGACCAGTAGACCAAGTGGACAGGTAGACTAAGTAGGCCAGTAGAGCGAGTAGACCAATAGACTAAGTGGACCAGAAGACTGAGTAGACTAGAAGACCGAGTAGACCAGTAGACCGAGTAGACCAGAAGACTGAGTAGTCCAGTAGACCGAGTAGACCAGAAGCCAGAGAAAACCAGTAGACCGAGTAGACCAGTGGTCACTGGAGTAGGCCACTGGTCTACCCAATCTTCTGGTCTACTCGGGCTTCTGCTCTACTCGGTCTACTGGACTACTCAGTCTTCTGGTCTACTCGGTCTACTGGTCTACTCGGTCTTCTAGTCTACTCAGTCTTCTGGTCTACTTGGTCTACTGGTCTACTCGGTCTTCTGGTCTACTCGGTCTATTGATCTACTCGGTCTGCTGGTCTACTCAGTCTTCTGGTCTTCCCGGTCTACTAGTCTACTCAGTCTTCTGGTCTTCACGGTCTACTAGTCTACTCAGTCTTCTGGTCTACTCAGCCCACTGGTCTACTCGGTCTACTGGTTTTCTCTGGCTTCTGGTCTACTCGGTCTACTGGACTACTCAGTCTTCTGGTCTACTCGGTCTACTGGTCTACTCGGTCTTCTAGTCTACTCAGTCTTCTGGTCCACTTAGTCTATTAGTCTACTCGCTCTACTGGCCTACTTAGTCTACCTGTCCAGTTGGTCTACTGGTCCACTCTGTCTAATGGTCTACTCAGTCTTTTGGTCTACTCGGTCTACTGGTCTTCTCGGTCTACTGGTCTACTCAGTCTTCTGGTCTACTTGGTCTACTGGTCTACTCGGTCTTCTGGTCTACTTGGTCTATTGATCTACTCGGTCTGCTGGTCTACTCAGTCTTCTGGTCTTCCCGGTCTACTAGTCTACTCAGTCTTCTGGTCTTCACGGTCTACTAGTCTACTCAGTCTTCTGGTCTACTCAGCCCACTGGTCTACTCGGTCTACTGGTTTTCTCTGGCTTCTGGTCTACTCGGTCTACTGGACTACTCAGTCTTCTGGTCTACTCGGTCTACTGGTCTACTCGGTCTTCTAATCTACTTGGTCTACTGGTCTACTCAGTCTTTTGGTCTACTCGGTCTACTGGTCTACTCGGTCTACTGGTCTAACTGGTCTACTAAAGTAGATTCATCTTTCATGGGGTACTGTTTGAAATGTTACAATAAAATACCTCCTCACATTCTTCAACTGAACGAGACGAAATTTAAATCTTGTATAAAACGCACACTATGTAGGCAAGCATAATATAAGTTGGAGGATTACATTGATGATAAAAATGCTTGGATAAATGCTGGTCCTGCTCCACAACCATAAGGGGGGGGGGGGAATTATTGATTGTTCGGGTCGGGCATTATTTGAGTCCATCGACACGTAAAGAAGAAGATGAAGAATTGATTCCCATGTCTTGTGGAAGCTGCAGAAGATTGTAAAAATATATTTGCATTATATAGATTCCAGTTCTTAGTATTATATAATTGCATAGCACATGTGTGAGTACTTTGTACTGTTCAGCCACCATTTACATTTATTTATCCTTCATTGACTTGAATATGCCTTGGTGGCTGAGAGAATGTCATGCTCACTTAAATGTCTCGCTGATGGTGGCGGGTGTGTCGGGTCATTTAGTTCCCTTCAATATGGTTGAGTTGAATGGCGCCGGTACATGCGTCATGTTTGTGAACGGGGCGCTGTCAGTTGGGACTGGTCATCTCTTAGCTGCCAAGGTTCATTTTAATTACTTTATTCATTAATTGTTGATCTCACTGGTCTACTCGGTCTACTCGTTTACTCAGTCTTCTGGTCTACTTGGTCTACTGGTCTACTCGGTCTTCTGGTCTACTCGGTCTACTGATCTACTCGGTCTGCTGCTCTACTCAGTCTTCTGGTCTTCCCGGTCTACTAGTCTACTCAGTCTTCTGGTCTTCCCGGTATACTAGTCTACTCAGTCTTCTGGTCTACTCAGCCCACTGGTCTACTCGGTCTACTGGTCTACTCAATCTTCTGGTCTTCTTGGTCTACTGGTCTACTGGTCTACTGGTCTACTGGTCTACTCGGTCTACTGGTCTACTCGGTCTTCTAGTCTACTTAGTCTTCTGGTCAACTTAGTCTACTAGTCTACTCAGTCTTCTGGTCTACTCAGTCTTCTGGTTCACTTAGTCTTCTGGTCTACTCGGTCTTCTATTCTACTCAGTCTTCTGGTCCACTTAGTCTTCTGGTCTTCCCGGTCTACTAGTCTACTCAGTCTTTTGGTCTACCCAGTCTTTTGGTCTACTTAGTCTACTGGTCTACTCGGTCTACTGATGTACTCAGTCTTCTGGTTCACTTAAGTCTGGTTCCTTAACTAGAAGACCGAGTAGACCAGTAGACCGAGTAGACCAGAAGACTGAGCAGTCCAGTAGACCGAGTAGACCAGAAGCCCGAGTAAACCAGTAGACCGAGTTGACCAGTGGGCTGAGTAGACCAGAAGACTGAGCAGTCCAGTAGACCGAGTAGACCAGAAGCCCGAGTAAACCAGTAGACCGAGTTGACCAGTGGGCTGAGTAGACCAGAAGACTGAGTAGACTAGTACACCGGGAAGACCAGAAGACTGAGTAGACTAGTAGACTGGGAAGACCAAAAGACTGAGTAGACCAGCAGACCGAGTAGATCAATAGACCGAGTAGACCAGAAGACCGAGATGACCAGTAGACCAAGTAGACCAGAAGACTGAGTAGACTAGAAGACCGAGTAAACCAGTAGACCGAGTAGACCAGAAGACTGGGTAGACCAGTAGACCGAGAAGACCAGTAGACCGAGTAGACCAAAAGACTGAGTAGACCATTAGACAGAGTGGACCAGTAGACCAAGTGGACCAGTAGACTAAGTAGGCCAGTAGAGCGAGTAGACCAATAGACTAAGTGGACCAGAAGACTGAGTAGACTAGAAGACCGAGTAGACCAGTAGACCGAGTAGACCAGAAGACTGAGTAGTCCAGTAGACCGAGTAGACCAGAAGCCAGAGAAAACCAGTAGACCGAGTAGACCAGTGGGCTGAGTAGACCAGAAGACTGAGTAGACTAGTAGACCGTGAAGACCAGAAGACTGAGTAGACTAGTAGACCGGGAAGACCAGAAGACTGAGTAGACCAGCTGACCGAGTAGATCAATAGACTGAGTAGACCAGAAGACCGAGTAGACCAGTAGACCAAGTAGACCAGAAGACTGAGTAGACTAGAAGACCGAGTAGACCAGTAGACCGAGTAGACCAGAAGACTGAGTAGTCCAGTAGACCGAGTCGACCAGAAGCCCGAGTAGACCAGTAGACCGAGTAGACCAGAAGACTGAGTAGACCGAGTAGACCAGAAGACTGAGTAGACCAGTAGACCGAGTAGAACAGTAGACCGAGTAGACCAGAAGACCGAGTAGACAAGTACACTGAGTAGACCAGAAGACTTAGTAGACCAAAATACTGGGTTGACCAGTAGACCGAGTAGACCAGTAGACTGAGTAGACCAGTAGACTGAGTAGACCAAAATACTAGGTAGACCAGTAGACCGAGTAGACCAGAAGACTGAGTAGACCAGTAGACCGAGTAGACCAGAAGACTGGGTAGACCAGTAGACCGAGTAGATCAGTAGACCGAGTAGACAAGAAGACCGAATAGACCGGAAGACTAAGTGGACCAGAAGACCAAGTAGACCAGAAGACCGAGTAGACCAGCAGACTAAGTGGACCAGAAGACTGAGTAGACCGAGTAGACCAAAAGACTGAGTAGACCGAGTAGACCAGAAGACCGTGTAGACCAGTACACTGAGTAGACCAGAAGACCGAGTAGACAAGTACACTGAGTAGACCAGAAGACTTAGTAGACCAAAATACTGGGTAGACCAGTAGACCGAGTAGACCAGTAGACTGAGTAGACCAGTAGACTGAGTAGACCAAAATACTAGGTAGACCAGTAGACCGAGTAGACCAGAAGACTGAGTAGACCAGTAGACCGAGTAGATCAGTAGACCGAGTAGACAAGAAGACCGAATAGACCGGAAGACTAAGTGGACCAGAAGACTGAGTAGACCGAGTAGACCAAAAGACTGAGTAGACCGAGTAGACCAGAAGACTGAGTAGACCAGTAGACCGAGTAGACCAGTAGACCGAGTAGACCAGAAGACTGGGTAGACCAGTAGACCAAGTAAATCAGTAGACCGAGTAGACCAGAAGACCGAGTAGACCAGTACACTGAGTAGACCAGAAGACTTAGTAAACGAGTAGACCGAGTAGACCAGTGGGCTGATTAGACCAGAAGACTAAGTAAACCAGAAGACTGAGTAGAACAGAAGAAGACTAGAAGACAAGGAACACCAGAAGATTAAGTTGACCAGTAGACTGAGTTGACCAGTAGACTGACTAGACCAGTAGACTGAGTAGACATGTAGACCGAGTGGACCAGTAGACCGAGTAGACCAGAAGACTGAGTAGACCAGTAGACCGAGTAGACCAGTACACTGAGTAGACCAGAAGACTGACGAAACGAGTAGACCAGTGGGCTGAGTAGACCAGAAGACTGAGTAAACGAGTAGACCGAGTAGACCAGTGGGTTGAGTAGACCAGAAGACTAAGTGGACCAGAAGACCAGAAGACTAAGTGGACCAGAAGATTGAGTAGACCAAAAGACTGGGTAGACCGGTAGACAGTCTACTGGTCTACTCGGTCTACTGGTCTACTCGGGCTTCTGGTCTAGTCAGTCTACTGGTCAACTCAGTCTACTTGTCAACTTAATCTTCTGGTATTCCCGGTCTACTAGTCTACTCAGTCTTCTGGTCTAATCAGTCTTCTGGTCCACTTAGTCTTCTGGTCTACTCAACCCACTGGTCTACTCGGTCTACTGGTCTACTCGGTCTACTGGTCTACCCAGTCTTTTGGTCTACTCAGTCTTCTGGTCTACTCGGTCTACTGGTCTTCTCGGTTTATTGGTCTTCTCGGTCTACTGGTCTACTCAGTCTACTCAGTCTACTGGTCTACTCAGTTTTCTGGTCCTTTTAGTCTTCTGGTCTACTCAACCTACTGGTCTACTCGGTCTACTCGTTTACTGTCTTCTGGTCTACTCAGCCCACTGGTCTACTCGTTTCGTCAGCCTTCTGGTCTACTCAGTGTACTGGTCTACTCGGTCTACTGGTCTACTCAGTCTTCTGGTCTACTCGGTCTACTGGTCTACTCGGTCTACTGGTCTGCTCAGTCTACTGGTCTACTCAGTCTACTCAGTCTACTGGTCTACTCGGTCTACTAGTCAACTCAGTCTTCTGGTCTTTCCGATCTACTGGTCTACTCAGTCTTCTGGTCTTCTCAGTCTTCTTGTCCACTTAGTCTTCTGGTCTACTCAGACCGCTGGTCTACTCGGTCTACTCGTTTACTTAGTCTTCTGGTCTACTTAGTGTACTGGTCTACTCGGTCTTCTGGTCTACTCGGTCTACTGATCTACTCGGTCTACTGGTCTACCCAGTCTTCTGGTCTACTCGGTCTACTGGTCTACTCGGTCTACTGGTCTACTCAGTCTACTGGTCTACTCGGTCTAGTGGTCTACTCGGTCTACTGGTCTTCTCGGTCTACTGGTCTACTCGGTCTACTGGTCTACTCAGTCTACTGGTCTACTCAGTCTACTGGTCGACTCGGTCTACTAGTCTACTCAGTCTTCTGGTCTTCCCGATCTACTAGTCTATTCAGTCTTCTGGTCTACTCAGTCTACTGGTCTACTCGGTCTACTAGTCTACTCAGTCTTCTGGTCTTCCCGATCTACTAGTCTACTCAGTCTTCTGGTCTACTCAGTCTTCTTGTCCACTTAGTCTTCTGGTCTACTCAGCCCACTGGTCTACTCGGTCTACTCGTTTACTAAGTCTTCTGGTCTACTCAGTGTACTGGTCTACTCGGGCTTCTGGTCTACTCGGTCTACTGGTCTACCCAGTATTTGTGTCTACTCAGTCTACTTGTCTACTCAGTCTACTGGTCTATTCGGTCTACTGGTCTACTCAGCCCACTGGTCTACTCGTTTCGTCAGTCTTCTGGTCTACTCGGTCTATTGGTTCACTCGGTCTACTTGTCTACTCAGTCTACTGGTCTACTCGGTCTACTGGTCTACTCGGTCTACTGGTCTACTCGGTCTACTGGTCTTCTCGGTCTACTGGTCTACTCAGTCTACTTGTCTACTCGGTTTACTCGTTTACTCAGTCTTCTGGTCTACTCAGTCTTCTGGTCCACTTAGTCTTCTGGTCTACTCAACCCACTGGTCTACTCGGTCTACTCGTTTCGTCAGTCTTCTGGTCTACTCTGTGTACTGGTCTACTCGGTCTACTGGTCTACTCAGTCTTCTGGTCTACTCGGTCTACTGGTTCACTCGGTCTACTTGTCTACTCAGTCTACTGGTCTAGTCAGTCTACTGGTCAACTCAGTCTACTGGTCAACTTAATCTTCTGGTCTTCACGGTCTTCTAGTCTTCTTCTGGTCTACTCAGTCTTCTGGTTTACTTAGTCTTCTGGTCTACTCAACCCACTGGTCTACTCGGTCTACTCGTTTACTCAGTCTTCTGGTCTACTCAGTTTACTGGTCTACTCAGTCTACTGGCCTTTTCGGGCATCTGGTCTACTCGGTCTACTGGTCTACTCAGTCTACTGGTCTACTCGGTCTACTGGTCTACTCGGTCTACTGGTCTTCTCGGTCTACTGGTCTACTCGGTCTACTGGTCTACTCGGTCTACTGGTCTTCTCGGTCTACTGGTCTACTCGGTCTACTGGTCTACTCAGTCTACTGGTCTACTCAGTCTACTGGTCTTCCCGATCTACTAGTCTACTCTGTCTTCTGGTCTACTCAGTCTTCTTGTCCACTTAGTCTTCTGGTCTACTCAGCCCACTGGTCTACTCGGTCTACTCGTTTACTAAGTCTTCTGGTCTACTCAGTGTACTGGTCTACTCGGTCTTCTGGTCTACTCGGTCTACTGATCTACTTGGTCTACTGGTCTACCCAGTCTTCTGGTCTACTCGGTCTACTGGTCTACTCGATCTACTAGTCTACTCTGTCTTCTGGTCTACTCAGTCTTCTTGTCCACTTAGTCTTATGGTCTACTCAGCCCACTGGTCTACTCGGTCTACTCGTTTACTAAGTCTTCTGGTCTACTCAGTGTACTGGTCTACTCGGTCTTCTGGTCTACTCGGTCTACTGATCTACTCGGTCTACTGGTCTACTTAGTCTTCTGGTCCACTGGTCTACTCGGTCTACTCAGTCTTTTGGTCTACTCGGTCTACTGGTCTATTCGGTCTACTGGTCTACCCAGTATTTTGGTCTATTAAGTCTTCTGGTATACTCAAAGTACTTGTCTCTCGGTCTTCTGGTCTACTCGGTCTACTGGTCTACTCGGTCTACTGGTCTACTCGGTCTTCTAGTCTACTCAGTCTTCTGGTCCACTTAGTCTACTGGTCTACTCGCTCTATTGGCCTACTTAGTCTACTGGTCCACTTGGTCTACTGGTCCACTCTGTCTAATGGTCTACCCAGTCTTTTGGTCTACTCGGTCTACTGGTCTTCTCGGTCTACTGGTCTACTCAGTCTATTGGTCTACTCGGTTGACTCGTTTACTCAGTCTTCCTGTCTACTCAGTCTTCTGGTCTACTCAGCCCACTGGTCTACTCGTTTCGTCAGTCTTCTGGTCTACTCGGTCTATTGGTTCACTCGGTCTACTTGTCTACTCAGTCTACTGGTCTACTCGGTCTACTGGTCTACTCGGTCTACTGGTCTACTCGGTCTACTGGTCTACTCGGTCTACTGGTCTACTCGGTCTACTGGTCTACTCGGTCTACTGGTCTTTCGGTCTACTGGTCTACTCGGTCTACTGGTCTACTCAGTCTTCTTGTCCACTTAGTCTTCTGGTCTACTCAGCCCACTGGTCTACTCGGTCTACTCGTTTACTAAGTCTTCTGGTCTACTCAGTGTACTGGTCTACTCGGTCTTCTGGTCTACTCGGTCTACTGATCTACTTGGTCTACTGGTCTACCCAGTCTTCTGGTCTACTCGGTCTACTGGTTCACTCGGTCTACTTGTCTACTCAGTCTACTGGTCTACTCGGTCTACTGGTCTACTCGGTCTACTGGTCTACTCGGTCTACTGGTCTTCTCGGTCTACTGGTCTACTCGGTCTACTGGTCTACTCGGTCTACTGGTCTACTCGGTCTACTGGTCTTTCGGTCTACTGGTCTACTCGGTCTACTGGTCTACTCAGTCTTCTTGTCCACTTAGTCTTCTGGTCTACTCAGCCCACTGGTCTACTCGGTCTACTCGTTTACTAAGTCTTCTGGTCTACTCAGTGTACTGGTCTACTCGGTCTTCTGGTCTACTCGGTCTACTGATCTACTCAGTCTTCTTGTCCACTTAGTCTTCTGGTCTACTCAGCCCACTGGTCTACTCGGTCTACTCGTTTACTAAGTCTTCTGGTCTACTCAGTGTACTGGTCTACTCGGTCTTCTGGTCTACTCGGTCTACTGATCTACTTGGTCTACTGGTCTACCCAGTCTTCTGGTCTACTCGGTCTACTGGTCTACTCGATCTACTAGTCTACTCTGTCTTCTGGTCTACTCAGTCTTCTTGTCCACTTAGTCTTATGGTCTACTCAGCCCACTGGTCTACTCGGTCTACTCGTTTACTAAGTCTTCTGGTCTACTCAGTGTACTGGTCTACTCGGTCTTCTGGTCTACTCGGTCTACTGATCTACTCGGTCTACTGGTCTACTTAGTCTTCTGGTCCACTGGTCTACTCGGTCTACTCAGTCTTTTGGTCTACTCGGTCTACTGGTCTATTCGGTCTACTGGTCTACCCAGTATTTTGGTCTATTAAGTCTTCTGGTATACTCAAAGTACTTGTCTCTCGGTCTTCTGGTCTACTCGGTCTACTGGTCTACTCGGTCTACTGGTCTACTCGGTCTTCTAGTCTACTCAGTCTTCTGGTCCACTTAGTCTACTGGTCTACTCGCTCTATTGGCCTACTTAGTCTACTGGTCCACTTGGTCTACTGGTCCACTCTGTCTAATGGTCTACCCAGTCTTTTGGTCTACTCGGTCTACTGGTCTTCTCGGTCTACTGGTCTACTCAGTCTATTGGTCTACTCGGTTGACTCGTTTACTCAGTCTTCCTGTCTACTCAGTCTTCTGGTCTACTCAGCCCACTGGTCTACTCGTTTCGTCAGTCTTCTGGTCTACTCGGTCTATTGGTTCACTCGGTCTACTTGTCTACTCAGTCTACTGGTCTACTCGGTCTACTGGTCTACTCGGTCTACTGGTCTACTCGGTCTACTGGTCTACTCGGTCTACTGGTCTACTCGGTCTACTGGTCTACTCGGTCTACTGGTCTTTCGGTCTACTGGTCTACTCGGTCTACTGGTCTACTCAGTCTTCTTGTCCACTTAGTCTTCTGGTCTACTCAGCCCACTGGTCTACTCGGTCTACTCGTTTACTAAGTCTTCTGGTCTACTCAGTGTACTGGTCTACTCGGTCTTCTGGTCTACTCGGTCTACTGATCTACTTGGTCTACTGGTCTACCCAGTCTTCTGGTCTACTCGGTCTACTGGTTCACTCGGTCTACTTGTCTACTCAGTCTACTGGTCTACTCGGTCTACTGGTCTACTCGGTCTACTGGTCTACTCGGTCTACTGGTCTTCTCGGTCTACTGGTCTACTCGGTCTACTGGTCTACTCGGTCTACTGGTCTACTCGGTCTACTGGTCTTTCGGTCTACTGGTCTACTCGGTCTACTGGTCTACTCAGTCTTCTTGTCCACTTAGTCTTCTGGTCTACTCAGCCCACTGGTCTACTCGGTCTACTCGTTTACTAAGTCTTCTGGTCTACTCAGTGTACTGGTCTACTCGGTCTTCTGGTCTACTCGGTCTACTGATCTACTTGGTCTACTGGTCTACCCAGTCTTCTGGTCTACTCGGTCTACTGGTCTACTCGGTCTACTGGTCTACTCAGTCTTCTGGTCTACTCGGTCTACTGGTCTACTCGGTCTACTGGTCTACTCAGTCTTTTGGTCTACTCGGTCTACTGGTCTACTCGGGCTTCTGGTCCACTTGGTCTACTGGTCCACTCTGTCTAATGGTCTACTCAGTCTTTTGGTCTACTCGGTCTACTGGTCTTCTCGGTCTACTGGTCTACTCAGTCTACTGGTCTACTCGGTTTACTCGTTTACTCAGTCTTCTGGTATACTCAGCCCACTGGTCTACTCGTTTCGTCAGTCTTCTGGTCTACTCAGTGTACTGGTCTACTCGGTCTACTGGTCTACTCAGTCTTCTGGTCTACTCGGTCTACTGGTTCATTTGGTCTACTTGTCTACTCAGTCTACTGGTCTAGTCAGTCTACTGGTCAACTCAGTCTACTGGTCAACTTAATCTTCTGGTCTTCCCGGTCTTCTAGTCTTCTTCTGGTCTACTCAGTCTTCTGGTTTACTTAGTCTTCTGGTCAGCTCAACCCACTGGTCTACTCGGTCTACTCGTTTACTCAGTCTTCTGGTCTACTCAGTTTACTGGTCTACTCAGTCTACTGGCCTTCTCGGGCATCTGGTCTACTCGGTCTACTGGTCTACTCAGTCTTCTGGTTTACTTAGTCTTCTGGTCTACTCAACCCACTGGTCTACTCGGTCTACTCGTTTACTAAGTCTTCTGGTCTACTCAGTCTACTGGCCTTCTCGGGCATCTGGTCTACTCGGTCTACTGGTCTACTCAGTCTTCTGGTTTACTTAGTCTTCTGGTCTACTCAACCCACTGGTCTACTCGGTCTACTCGTTTACTAAGTCTACTGGTCTACTCAGTCTACTGGTCTACCCAGTCTTCTGGTCTACTCGGTCTACTGGTCTACTCGGTCTACTGGTCTACTCAGTCTTCTGGTCTACTCGGTCTACTGGTCTACTCGGTCTACTGGTCTACTCAGTCTTTTGGTCTACTCGGTCTACTGGTCTACTCGGGCTTCTGGTCCACTTGGTCTACTGGTCCACTCTGTCTAATGGTCTACTCAGTCTTTTGGTCTACTCGGTCTACTGGTCTTCTCGGTCTACTGGTCTACTCAGTCTACTGGTCTACTCGGTTTACTCGTTTACTCAGTCTTCTGGTATACTCAGCCCACTGGTCTACTCGTTTCGTCAGTCTTCTGGTCTACTCAGTGTACTGGTCTACTCGGTCTACTGGTCTACTCAGTCTTCTGGTCTACTCGGTCTACTGGTTCATTTGGTCTACTTGTCTACTCAGTCTACTGGTCTAGTCAGTCTACTGGTCAACTCAGTCTACTGGTCAACTTAATCTTCTGGTCTTCCCGGTCTTCTAGTCTTCTTCTGGTCTACTCAGTCTTCTGGTTTACTTAGTCTTCTGGTCAGCTCAACCCACTGGTCTACTCGGTCTACTCGTTTACTCAGTCTTCTGGTCTACTCAGTTTACTGGTCTACTCAGTCTACTGGCCTTCTCGGGCATCTGGTCTACTCGGTCTACTGGTCTACTCAGTCTTCTGGTTTACTTAGTCTTCTGGTCTACTCAACCCACTGGTCTACTCGGTCTACTCGTTTACTAAGTCTTCTGGTCTACTCAGTGTACTGGTCTACTCGGTCTTCTGGTCTACTCGGTCTACTGATCTACTCGGTCTACTGGTCTACTTAGTCTTCTGGTCCACTGGTCTACTCGGTCTACTCAGTCTTTTGGTCTACTCGGTCTACTGGTCTATTCGGTCTACTGGTCTACCCAGTATTTTGGTCTATTAAGTCTTCTGGTATACTCAAAGTACTTGTCTCTCGGTCTTCTGGTCTACTCGGTCTACTGGTCTACTCGGTCTACTGGTCTACTCGGTCTTCTAGTCTACTCAGTCTTCTGGTCCACTTAGTCTACTGGTCTACTCGCTCTATTGGCCTACTTAGTCTACTGGTCCACTTGGTCTACTGGTCCACTCTTTCTAATGGTCTACCCAGTCTTTTGGTCTACTCGGTCTACTGGTCTTCTCGGTCTACTGGTCTACTCAGTCTATTGGTCTACTCGGTTGACTCGTTTACTCAGTCTTCCTGTCTACTCAGTCTTCTGGTCTACTCAGCCCACTGGTCTACTCGTTTTGTCAGTCTTCTGGTCTACTCGGTCTATTGGTTCACTCGGTCTACTTGTCGTTTGTTTCGTCAGTCTTCTGGTCTACTCGGTCTATTGGTTCACTCGGTCTACTTGTCTACTCAGTCTACTGGTCTACTCGGTCTACTGGTCTACTCGGTCTACTGGTCTACTCGGTCTACTGGTCTTCTCGGTCTACTGGTCTACTCGGTCTACTGGTCTACTCGGTCTACTGGTCTACTCGGTCTACTGGTCTTTCGGTCTACTGGTCTACTCGGTCTACTGGTCTACTCAGTCTACTGGTCTACTCAGTCTACTGGTCTACTCGGTCTACTAGTCTACTCAGTCTTCTGGTCTTCCCGATCTACTAGTCTACTCTGTCTTCTGGTCTACTCAGTCTTCTTGTCCACTTAGTCTTCTGGTCTACTCAGCCCACTGGTCTACTCGGTCTACTCGTTTACTAAGTCTTCTGGTCTACTCAGTGTACTGGTCTACTCGGTCTTCTGGTCTACTCGGTCTACTGATCTACTTGGTCTACTGGTCTACCCAGTCTTCTGGTCTACTCGGTCTACTGGTCTACTCGGTCTACTGGTCTACTCAGTCTTCTGGTCTACTCGGTCTACTGGTCTACTCGGTCTACTGGTCTACTCAGTCTTTTGGTCTACTCGGTCTACTGGTCTACTCGGGCTTCTGGTCCACTTGGTCTACTGGTCCACTCTGTCTAATGGTCTACTCAGTCTTTTGGTCTACTCGGTCTACTGGTCTTCTCGGTCTACTGGTCTACTCAGTCTACTGGTCTACTCGGTTTACTCGTTTACTCAGTCTTCTGGTATACTCAGCCCACTGGTCTACTCGTTTCGTCAGTCTTCTGGTCTACTCAGTGTACTGGTCTACTCGGTCTACTGGTCTACTCAGTCTTCTGGTCTACTCGGTCTACTGGTTCATTTGGTCTACTTGTCTACTCAGTCTACTGGTCTAGTCAGTCTACTGGTCAACTCAGTCTACTGGTCAACTTAATCTTCTGGTCTTCCCGGTCTTCTAGTCTTCTTCTGGTCTACTCAGTCTTCTGGTTTACTTAGTCTTCTGGTCAGCTCAACCCACTGGTCTACTCGGTCTACTCGTTTACTCAGTCTTCTGGTCTACTCAGTTTACTGGTCTACTCAGTCTACTGGCCTTCTCGGGCATCTGGTCTACTCGGTCTACTGGTCTACTCAGTCTTCTGGTTTACTTAGTCTTCTGGTCTACTCAACCCACTGGTCTACTCGGTCTACTCGTTTACTAAGTCTTCTGGTCTACTCAGTGTACTGGTCTACTCGGTCTTCTGGTCTACTCAGTCTACTGGTCTACTCGGTCTACTGGTCTACTCGGTCTACTGGTCTTCTCGGTCTACTGGTCTACTCGGTCTACTGGTCTACTCAGTCTACTGGTCTACTCAGTCTACTGGTCTACTCGGTCTACTAGTCTACTCAGTCTTCTGGTCTTCCCGATCTACTAGTCTACTCTGTCTTCTGGTCTACTCAGTCTTCTTGTCCACTTAGTCTTCTGGTCTACTCAGCCCACTGGTCTACTCGGTCTACTCGTTTACTAAGTCTTCTGGTCTACTCAGTGTACTGGTCTACTCGGTCTTCTGGTCTACTCGGTCTACTGATCTACTTGGTCTACTGGTCTACCCAGTCTTCTGGTCTACTCGGTCTACTGGTCTACTCGGTCTACTGGTCTACTCAGTCTTCTGGTCTACTCGGTCTACTCAGTCTTTTGGTCTACTCGGTCTACTGGTCTACTCGGGTTTCTGGTGTACTCGGTCTACTGGTCTACTCAGTCTTCTGGTCCACTTAGCCTTCTGGTCTACTCGGTCTTCTAGTCTACTCAGTCTTCTGGTCCACTTAGTCTTCTGGTCTACTCGGTCTACTGGTCTACTCAGTCTTCTGGTCTACTCGGTCTTCTGGTCTACTCGGTCTACTGGTCTACCCAGTATTTTGGTCTACTCAGTCTACTTGTCTACTCAGTCTACTTGTCTACTCAGTCTACTTGTCTACTCAGTCTACTTGTCTACTCAGTCTACTGGTCTATTCGGTCTACTGGTCTACCCAGTATTTTGGTCTACTAAGTCTTCTGGTCTACTCAGTGTACTTGTCTACTCGGTCTTCTGGTCTACTCGGTCTACTGGTCTACTCAGTCTTCTGGTCTACTCGGTCTACTCAGTCTTCTGGTCTACTCGGTCTACTGGTCTACTCGGGCTTCTGGTCTACTCGGTCTACTGGTCTACTCAGTCTTCTGGTCTACTCGGTCAACTGGTCTACTCGGTCTTCTAGTCTACTCAGTCTTCTGGTTCTCTTAGTCTTCTGGTCTATTCGGTCTTCTATTCTACTCAGTCTTCTGGTCCACTTAGTCTTTTGGTCTACTCGGTCTACTAATCTACTCGGTCTACTTGTCTACTCAGTCTTCTGGTCTACTCGGTCTTCTGGTCTACTCGGTCTACTGGTCTACCTGGTCTACTAAAGTAGATTCGTCTTTCATGGGGTACTGTTTGAAATGTTACAATAATATACCTCCTCACATTCTTCAACTGAACGAGACGAAATTTAAATCTTGTATAAAACGCACACTTTGTAGGCAAGCATATTATAAGTTGGAGGATTACATTGATGATAAAAATGCTTGGCTAAATGTTGGTCCTGCTCTACAACCATAAGGGGGGGGAATTATTGATTGTTCGGGTCGGGCATTATTTGAGTCCATCGACACGTAAAGAAGAAGATGAAGAATTGATTCCCATGTTAATGTATTGTGGAAGCTGCAGAAGATTGTAAAAATATACTTGCATTATTTATATTCCATTTCTTAGTATTATATAATTGCATAGCACATGTGTGAGTACTTTGTACTGTTCAGCCACCATTTACATTTATTTATCTTTCATTGACTTGAATATGCCTTGGTGGCTGAGAGAATGTCATGCTCACTTAAATGTCTCGCTGATGGTGGCGGGTGTGTCGGGTCATTTAGTTCCCTTCAATATGGTTGAGTTCAATGGCGCCGGTACATGCGTCATGTTTGTGAACGGGGCGCTGTCAGTTGGGACTGGTCATCTCTTAGCTGCCAAGGTTCATTTTAATTACTTTATTCGTAAATTGTTGATCTCACTGGTCTACTCGGTCTACTCGTTTACTCAGTCTTCTGGTCTACTTGGTCTACTGGTCTACTCGGACTTCTGGTCTACTCGGTCTACTGATCTACTCGGTCTGCTGGTCTACTCAGTCTTCTGGTCTACTCAGCCCACTGGTCTACTCGGTCTACTGGTCTACTCGGGCTTCTGGTCTACTCGGTCTACTGGACTACTCAGTCTTCTGGTCTACTCGGTCTACTGGTCTACTCGGTCTTCTAGTCTACTCAGTCTTCTGGTCCACTTAGTCTACTGGTCTACTCGCTCTACTGGCCTACTTAGCCTACTGGTCCACTTGGTCTACTGGTCCACTCTGTCTAATGGTCTACTCAGTCTTTTGGTCTACTCGGTCTACTGGTCTTCTCGGTCTACTGGTCTACTCAGTCTACTGGTCTACTCAGTCTACTGGTCTACTCGGTCTACTGGTCTACTCAGTCTTCTGGTCTACTTAGTCTACTGGTCTATTCGGTCTATTGGTCTACTCGGTTAACTGGTCTACTCGGTCTACTGTTCTACTTGGTCTACTTGTCTACTCAGTCTACTGGTCAACTCAGTCTTCTAGTCTACTTAATCTTCTGGTCTTTCCGGTCTACTAGTCTACTCAGTCTTCTGGTCTACTCAGTCTTTTGGTCCACTTAGTCTTCTGGTTTACTCGGTCTACTGGTCTACTGGTCTACTCGGTCTTCTGGTCTACTCTGTCTACTTGTCTACTCAGTCTTCTGGTCTACTCGGTGCACTGGTCAACTCGGCCCACTGGTCTACTCAGTCTACTCAGTCTACATAGTCTACTGGTCTACTTAGTCTTCTGGTCTACTCAGTCTTCTGTTCTGCTCGGTCTTCTGGTCTACTCAGTCTTCTGGTCTTCTCAGCCTTCTGGTCTACTGATCTGCTCTGTCTTCTGGTCTACTCAATCTTCTGGTCTGCTTGGTCTACTGGTCTACTCAGTCTTTTGGTTTGCTTAGTCTTTTTATCTACTCGGTCTACTGGTCTACTCGCTCTACTGGCCTACTCAGTCTACTGGTCCACTTGGTCTACTGGTCCACTCAGTCTAATGGTCTACTCAGTCTTCTGGTCTACTCAGTCTTTTGGTCCACTTAGTCTTCTGGTTTACTCGGTCTACTGGTCTACTGGTCTACTCGGTCTTCTGGTCTACTCTGTCTACTTGTCTACTCAGTCTTCTGGTCTACTCGGTGCACTGGTCATCTCGGCCCACTGGTCTACTCAGTCTACTCAGTCTACATAGTCTACTGGTCTACTTAGTCTTCTGGTCTACTCAGTCTTCTGTTCTGCTCGGTCTTCTGGTCTACTCAGTCTTCTGGTCTTCTCAGCCTTCTGGTCTACTGATCTGCTCTGTCTTCTGGTCTACTCAATCTTCTGGTCTGCTTGGTCTACTGGTCTACTCAGTCTTTTGGTTTGCTTAGTCTTTTTATCTACTCGGTCTACTGGTCTACTCGCTCTACTGGCCTACTCAGTCTACTGGTCCACTTGGTCTACTGGTCCACTCAGTCTAATGGTCTACTCAGTCTTTTGGTTTACTCAGTCTACTTATCTACTCGGTCCACTTAGTAGCATCCAGTTAGGTGACACTTAGTGTTGGTGAAAACGGCCAATTAGAGGCATTGAGTTAAGCATCCAGTTATGTGACACTTAAGTTGGTGAAAACAGGCAATTAGGCATCTAGTTAGGTGACGCTTAGTGTTGGTGAAAACGGCCAATTAGGCATTGAGTTAAGCATCCAGTTAGGTGACATTTTAGTTGGTCTAAACAGGCAATTAGGCATCCAGTTAGGGTACATTTATTGTTGGTGAAAACAGGCAATTAGGCATCCAGTTGGGGACACTTAGTATTGGTGAAAACGGGCAATTAGGCATTGAGTTAAGCCATCCAGTTAGGTGACACTTAAGTTTGTGAAACGAGCATTAAGGCATCCAGTTAGGTGACGCTTAGTGTCGGTGAAAACGGGCATTTAGGCATCCAGTTAGGGGACACTTAGTGTTGGTGAAAACGGCCAATTAGGCATAGAGTTAGGAATCCAGTGAGGTGACGCTTAGTGTTGGTGAAAACGGGCAATTAGGCATCCAGTTAGGTGAAACTTAGTGTTAGTGAAAACAGGCAATTAGGCATTGAGTTAAGCATCCAGTTAAGGGACGTTTTATCTATAAAAATACCTACAAATGATATATCAATAAAATTTAAATAATTTAATTGAAGAGAAGGATATTTACAATTTACAAATTTATTAAAACTGAAGTGTGTGTGTAATTTTAAAATAAATGCATTTTCGCAAATTAATTTTTTTTTTTTTTTTTGCAAGGTACCCGGAGGGAAGAACAATAAAGTTACCATATAATACGTACGAGTACATACTTATCACTATCACCACAATGTTATGAGTTCGTTACATTGTGTCCTACCATAAAACGTGATTGTTCACCAAAAAAAAGTCGTTTCCCAGTAATATACAGGGTGTAAAAGACTTCATCACGAAGCCGTCAACCAAGCATTCTGTACATCAAACTAAGTAACTTTACGCAAAAATTATTGCAGGGAAACGACTTTTTTTTTGGGGTGAAAAATCATGTTTTGTGGTAGAACTCAATGTAACGCACTCAAACCATTGTGCTGATGGATGGATTGAATAGTACGGGGATCGTGGAGGTGTTTAAAGTAAAAATCTTACAGTCAAAACTTGTATTTAAAAAAAACTTGTCAAAAAGTTGGAACTTTGACCCCCAATATCTCCGTAACTAGAAGGTTTGGTGTAGAACAAAAAAAATGATCGCAATGACGAGGAGAACAAGTGCCTTTCGGCTTCGTTAAGAGGTGTTTTACACCCTTTACTTTGCATTGTAGGGATAGGTGTAATTGAGTAGACGACTTGATGTATAATACTGTTTTTTATTAACAAACCATTCAATATATAGACTTAGGCTACTTACACATACACACAGGCATGAGGCCCACACTACACCTCCCACATAATAAAAAAAAAAAAAAAATCTTACATTGGGGTTTTTTTTTTTTATTCACTCACTATAAATGATCTAAACTAGGTATACAGTTACAATATGACTAAAAATAATAATATCTACTACGTACAATATAACTTAGTTCTATTCTTATGCACTATATCAATTTTACCTTTTCTTATTATTTCTACGTTTGGTGCTAAGTCTCTTACAACTACGTATGGTCCAGAATAAATGGGACTGAACTTGTTTCCAGTTTCTATTTTTAAAAGAATTTGATCGTTTGGTTTGTAAATGATAGATCTCTTATTAGAATCATACTGTTGCTTGCGCATGGTTTTTTGTTGTATCAAGTTATTTCGTGCTTCAGACTGTGACACCTGTAATCTATATTTCAACTCAAGCGGGTAACTCTCATGATTATAAAGTGGTTCAACTGACTTTGATAAATTATTTGGCAAATTACATTTTTTCCCGTAAACCAATTCAAATGGAGTATGATTTGTTGCACTATGCACGGAAGTGTTATATGAGAAGCACCAATAGGGTAACCATGTACTCCATGTTTCTGGATGATTATCCGTCTGGATTCTCAAGAATGCTCCTAGGTGTTTATGAGCATTCTCCAACGCACCTATACTTTCGTGATGGTACGCCGTGGAGTTAAGCTTTTTTATTTCTAGTAATTTACATACCTCCGTCATTGTTGCGCTGATAAACTCTGCTCCTCGATCGGTCGCTATAGTGTTTGGAATACCATGCTTTAGAATAACATTTTCTACAAAGGCTTTTGCAACCTCGTCTGATTTTTTAGAAACAAGTGGACAAGCGATAATATATTTGGATAATTCACATTGTGTGGTTAAAATATAGGAAAAATTATACCTATCCTTATCTAAGGGCCCTACTATATCTAAATATACCTTCTGAAAGGCTGTATGAGCAGTAGTCGTCACTACCATTGGCTCTTTATTGTATATGCTATGTTTTTGTGTCTGGCATTTATGACATCTCTTTACAAAATCATGGATATCTCGTTCCATACTAGGCCAGAAATAATATTTACGAATATTATTTAACATTCGTCTAATACCCGCGTGGCCACTCGTGGGTAAAAGATGGAAGTCGTTAATTATGACTCTTCTGTCATCCTTGTCTCCTACACTTTCTATGTCTTTTAATACACATAACCGTGGTCCGGACCATTTTGCATTTTTCTTTATCTCGGATATCAACTTTTCAATAAACAGATTGTTTGTGCCATTTTTAATGAAATATATCTCTTCTATATCATTAATATTACAATATTCCCCGAACTCCCTCGCAAATGCGGCTGGCGTCATCTGCGATCGGGACGCTGGGTTAATAAACAACGTCATCCGAGACGGCACATAACACAATGTACTCTGACTACTTAACTTTACAGTTTTATTTTCGTCTCTTAATTTTTCCCAATTACTACTATCCACAAATCTCATCTCAACCGAGTCCTTCGGTTTACTATGAGTTTCCACAACTTTTGGTTGATCAGGCCAAATGTCAGTGTTAACCATATCTTCCGAAGAACTGCTCTCCAATAACTTCTGCTTTTGTCCTCTCGTCATTACGTTTACAACACACTCATGCATCTCTTTTAGTTCCTTCGATGACACACTCACTCTCGATAATGCGTCTGCAGCCACATTATTTTTACCTGGCACATATTCAATATCAAAATCGTACTCATCCAAAACCAATCTAAACTTTAATAATCTGCTAGAAGGATCCTTTAAATTAAATAAATAAATTAGAGGTTTATGGTCTGTATAGATCTTAAATTTGCGACCATACAAATATGGACGAAAATGTTTAATACTCCACACTATAGCCAATAATTCTTTTTCTATAGTGGGATAGTTTCGTTCAGCTTTATTTAAACTTCTGCTTGCATAAGCAATTGGCCTTCCATTCTGATTAGACAATACGGCGCCTAACGCGTATCCTGATGCATCTGTTTGTAGGTTGAATATATTGTCACTAGAAAAACATGGGTATTGCAATACCGGGGCAGATATCAAGCGCTGTTTTAATGTATTAAAGCTGACCTGGCAATCTTTATCCCATTTAAATGTTACATTTTTTTTACTCAAGTTATTCAAAGGATGAACTATATCAGCAAAGTTTTTTATAAATTTCCTGTAGTAATTGGCAAACGCTACGAAGCGTTTTACCTCATCTGCCGTTTTTGGAATGGGATAATTTTTCATGGCACTAATTTTGTCAGGGTCTGGTAAAACACCGTTACTAGTGACTACATGTCCTAAATATAACATATTCTTTTTCAAAAATTCACATTTCGACGGATTCAATTTAAGATTCACTTTCCGTAGTCTTTCAAAAACGTCCATTAAATTTTTTGTGTGTTGACTGAGACAATTTCCATACACAATTAAATCGTCTTGATAGACGAGGCATTTTTCAAAGTTAAGACCTGCCATAGCCATAGTCATCATCCTTGAAAATGAGCTAGAACTTGTTTTAAGCCCCATGGGCATCCTAGTCATTTGATATTGCCCAGAACCAAAGGCAGTATATTTCCTACTATTTGGGTCTAAACCTACATTATAATAAGCTTGATGAAGATCTAAGTGTGAGAAGTAGATGCATCCCGACAACGAGTCTAAAATTTCTGTTATGTTAGGAAGAGGGAAATTATCATTTTCAATATTATTATTCAGTTTGCGGTAGTCGATAACTAATCTCCACCTCTTTTGTCCATTTGCGTCTAATTTCTTGGGTACCAGCAAAATTGGACTAGACCAATCACTTATGCATGGCTCTATAATGCCGTCAGCTAACATATTTTGAAGTTGTTTATGTACCTCGTCTTTCTGAGAATGGGGTAACCTATACGGTTTAGTAAACACGGGTTCTACATTCGGCTTTACGCGGATAGAATGTTGATAAATATGTGTAGTTGTTAGTTTATCCCCCAGTAAAAAGAATATATCAGCATATTTGGCGCATACTTCTTCAATTGATATCTGCTCTTCTTTATTTAAATGTTTTGTATTCAGCATTGAAAACATTTTTTTAACACGGGCCGCATTTTTGTCGCATTTATCAAAACTGCAAATATTGTAATCGGAAGCGCTGTGTATAATCGGGTCTAGTTTATCTAAAGTTAACTCATTTTCAGTTGTGTTAAGTATTCGTACTGGTATTTTTCCACTAGTGGGTTTTACTAAAGTGCTAGCTATAAACACACCTTCGCTACATTCAGAAGCACAAACAACACATTCTTTTTCCATATTAGTTTGTATAAAGTGGATCGACTCCGACCTGGGTGGTATAATAAACATATTATTTTTACTATCAGATATCTTAGTTGGCAACTTAATAGGATTACCATTTAAAGTTTGCAAAGATAAACTATTATTCTTGTAATCTAATAACGCTTTATGTTTTCGTAAGAAGTCGTCGCCGATGATTCCATGCGCCTTACATGGCAAGGAATTAAAAACAATAAACTTATGCTTAAACGGTACATCGTCTGTTAATAAGTATAAATAAACGTAACCTAGCGATTGAACTTTGCCCCCAAGTCCATTAATCTCAATACTCTCAAAATGGCATGGAATATTTTGTTCGACCAGATGTTTATATTTGATGGCTGAAACTGATGCACCCGAGTCAAGTAACCATTGGAATTGACTGCCGTTTACAGAAAGTTCGACAATCATGTTATTATCACATGACATAATAAAATTTTTAGGCACGAAAAAACTGATTTTTGGATTCATCATTTTTTGGTGTTTCCTCGGTCATAACTTGCACTGTTTCCGGATTACGTGTCCACCTGTTTCGGTTATTATGAAAAAAAAACCTACCTCGATTCGATCTTCTTGAATTTCGCCCCGATCCACGATGTGTACGGCCACGCCCTGCGTCCTGGTTTGTCTCAGTATGGTCACCTCCTCGCATGTGACCCTGGTTAGGTCGTCCTCTGAACGCTCGTCCATGCTGACCTCTAAAATTATTATTTGTAGCGCGCCTGTAATTATAACGATTGTTTTGATTAAATGCCATAATCTCACCTGATGAAGTCGAAGCCGTCGTAGTTTCCTCATCCACTGCTGCTTGAACTGCATCTTTAAGGGATTCATAATTTCTGGCTGCTATGATAGTGCTTAATCGACGGTTTCGCAATCCGTCGGCAAACCGTTTGATAGCTTGTTTTTCATTAAGCGGTTTCAATACCTGATAATTACTGGGTTTCCCTTGGGATTGCGCTATCGTCAAATCCACGAACATTTCAGTAATAGCTTTTCCGTACTCGTCTATTGTCATTTGTTTTTGGCAGAAAGAATGTAATTTGCTCTGTATTGCCGTAGCTGACTTTGTTGGCAATAGTTGAACCCTCATATCGTGTAACAGATCCTTAACTGTGTCATAATTTGAAGCTAACTTCAATTTTGCTGCCTGAGACAATCGACTTTTCATTACAAACGTAATTAATTGTTCTTGCGATTGACTGTCTAAAATAGAACTGTAGTAATCAACCCCATCGATTAACTGCTTAATAGTTAACTCGTCATTTGTCATGACAGACATCAAGTTCAATGCTATCTTAAGATCAAATTTCGCCATTGTAACTATTTTTCCTTCGTCTTCACTTAAACTTTCAAAATCTGAGTTACTACTACTTTCTTTTTCACATAACTCTTTAATTTCTACAATTAATTCCTCTATCTTATGACGATACTCATTTATTAATATTAATTCCTCATTTTTGAATTCTTTCAGGTTAGCTTCTATTTCTTTACATAATTTTTTAAATGAACAATATAAATTTGTCGATTCTTCTAATTTTCTACTACTAACTTTTGGTTCTAATCTTCGCTTTGGTCCTATTTTTATTAAATATGTACGTATTTTACGTAACTTATTAAATATATTTTCAATTTCCTTAGCCATAAGACACTATTTTATTAGTTTTGTATGACCTCACTGCATAGTTTAGTTTTTGTCTTAAACAGTCACTATATAACAGTACATTTCTCCTTAATTTCTTCCTGAATATTTTACGTACACAACCAAACACTTATTACGCACTTTAAACAATCATTAGTTCATTGATTTACACTGACATTCACTTTCTGCTCGCTGCTTCACTGCTACTTTTGGAGTATTTTGGCAGTGACCTCGACCGGACAATCGCATGCCCCTGAAAGCCTGATGGTTGATCTCCTGACGCATCCAACGAGTATGGCATTTTTTATATGCCTTAAATCCCAAGTAGAGAAGCACTGCACCCATGACGCAGATAATAATTGTTGTCATAATGGTCTGGATGCTCATATGTGTCCCAATTTGCTGCAAATTTGCACTATTTCCAGCACCGGCTGCATTTTGGGCCAGGAAAACCTCTTCTTTTGTTTGGTAGGATTGACACATCTTGAATAATTTCGCACCAATTAAAAATTAAGCCAATTGTAACGCGACACGACCATTATGCGCGGCTTGCCCGAAGGCAGGGTCGCCATGTAGGGATAGGTGTAATTGAGTAGACGACTTGATGTATAATACTGTTTTTTATTAACAAACCATTCAATATATAGACTTAGGCTACTTACACATACACACAGGCATGAGGCCCACACTACAGCATAAAGTTACATAATTTAATGTACATAAAGCTTGGCTTCGTGAAGTATTCGTTTACACTCTGTCATAGATATCTGCTAAAAGTTTGTCACATGGCCACCCGCCATCTCATCCTCCAGAAGTCATCGGCTATAAATTAGCGCTCCCCGTGCGAAGCCGGGGCGGGTGGCTAGTAAGTTATAATTTCAGCTTGCATTTATTCTTTTGATCCCCTTACCATACTTTGAGCCCTCTCAAGTCTCTCTCATTGCTTCTGATGTTACTCACGAGAAACTGTTCCAACACAAAAAGCTTGTGGACAAGTTAGTTCAATCGTTCCGCAAACGCTGGTGTATTGAGTTCTTGAACATCCTTCATATTTTATTTATATTCTTACAGGTGCGTTGCCACTATTTTGAAAATATGTATAAAATAAAATTGCGGAAGCTAGGCAGGCTTCATACAGAAAACTTTCGCAATACCTTTTCGCCATTAGAACAACATTGATGGCTTTTTGTATGACATTCGAGGATAATCCAGTTTCCAATTAGTGAAAGAATTTTCGGAATCGGATCAGTAGTTCCAAATTATGACTGCCTGCATCCAAACTTCAAAACATTACCCCTCTATTATATTAGTAGCAGCGAGCGGCATCTTCAAGGTTAAGCAAAACTTTACGAGTTTGTTCCGAGCATGGGCGTGCGCCCCTAAGAGGCAATTAGGCAAAGCCTACCCTACCAATTGGGCATTCATTATAACGAACTAACTATGTAATAAAATATCACATTATGTACAAAATATAAAAAAAGTTCAAACTCCTGTTAGAATACTTATAGCAATTTGTCGCTCCCGTGTCACGCAACTAACACTTTACTGGAAGTTACTACAAAGGTTGGAGCTCCGCCGGACAGGCAAGCACTGGACTTGCCTAAAACTCATTGATAATTTTACGCACACATTGGCACATTGGTGCATATTTTCGTGTGTATGAACTGCACACATGTATAGATTGCAGTAATTTTAGGGCGGTAACTCCTGCGCGAGTGTAGCTGGGCTGCTGGGCTGTGATTGGCTGCTACAACACGAGGCCAGGATTCAAGGTGGATGTTCTTTAGCCCGCGAAGTTCAAATTTCATTACGTTTTTTGCAATTTGCAGGCCAGTGCTAGGGTGTATGTTGATTAAAATAATGATTCCTGGGGGTTATTGGCGCGTATTATTATTAAAATAATCAATAATAATATTGTTATTATATTTTTCTTCATGGGTGTCATTTTCTTGGTATTTGGGGTTGGTGATAATGAAAATGAGGTCAAAATGAAAATCCAAGATGGCGCCGATGAAAATTTCGTACATGGGTGTCGTTTTCGTGGTTATTGGGGTTGGTGATAATGAAAATGAGGTCAAAAAGAAAATCCAAGATGGCGCCGATGAAAATTTCTGGTTTTTTCTACATGGGTGTCGTTTTCGTGGTTATTTGGGTTGGTGATAATGAAAATGAGGTCAAAATTAAAATCCAAGATGGCGCCGATGAAAATTTCCGGTTTTTTCTTCATTGGTGTCGTTTTCGAGGTTTATGGGGTCGCTGATAGGGAATGCAAATCCGCCCTGTTTTAAAATCCGGATTTTTAAGAATGGATTTCTGGTCCAATCCGGATAATCCGGACTTAACGGATTTTTCATGAAAATAAACAAATCTATCTATTAGTTTATTAATATGACGTTTCTTATATTTGTGTAAATAGGTTAAAATAAAAACAGGAAAATCAAATCATATTATGATTTTTTAATTTTTGTTATTTGGAATTATACAAATTAAAATGCCATAATTTTGGTATTATAGCCATAATATTCTAATTCCCTTTCTATACATATGTTTTACTTTTTTAAATACTCCTATTCAAAATAATATAAAGACGTTTAAAAAAATAGTAGGACATCGGTATCGGGAACAGGGTCCAAGCTACCGGCGCGGTGCAGAGGTCACCGCCGTACCTCTGCACAATACGAGCCGTGTCCAGGAGTACCGCTTTCTGAATCAAGCGCTTGATCCAGCTGCTTAACGAGAGCCTCCTCAGGTATAGATTGAGGCTCTTGGCAATTAAGCCATCTGCTGATACGACTATCGGCACAATGATCGCTGAGTCCACATCCCACATGTCAGCAACCTCGCGAGCCAAGCCAAGCCGCTCTGATCGATCCACCACCACTATATCAGGCATAAAAACTCAAACTCAAACTCAAAGCATTTATTTAAATTAGACCATTACGGCACTTTTGAATGTCAAAAATACAAAAAAGAAAATCAAAGCTACAGTCCCAGTCACAAGGCATAATAACTTGAGAAAGTACTGTAGTTGCCCATTCCCTAGCGTAGATCTCTATGGAGAAGAACGGGCAAGAAACTCCATGGACACTCTTTTAAAATCAAAATATTATTACAAAATCTTGGTTACATCATTAATTTTGAGATTATACATATGTGAGAACGATGTAGAAAGACGTGCACACTAAGAGCGTCCAGAGTAAAAGATTAGATCAACAATTTATGAATAAAGTAAATGAACTTTGGCAGCTAAGAGATGACCAGTCCCAACTGACAGCGCCCGTTCACAAACATGACGCATGTACCGGCGCCATTCAACTATTGAAGAGAACTAAATGACCCGACACACCCGCCACCATCAGCGAGACATTTAAGTGAGCATGACATTTTCTCAGCCACCAAGGCATATTCAAGTCAATGAAAGATAAATAAATGTAAATGGTGGCTGAACAGTACAAAGTACTCACACATGTGCTATGCAATTATATAATACTAAGAACTGGAATCTATATAATGCAAGTATATTTTTACAATCTTCTGCAGCTTCCACAATACATTAACATGGGAATCAATTCTTCATCTTCTTCTTTACGTGTCGATGGACTCAAATAATGCCCGACCCGAACAATCAATTAATTTGCCCCCTCCCCCCCTATGGTTGTGGAGCAGGACCAGCATTTAGCCAAGCATTTTTATCATCAATGTAATCCCCCAACTTATAATATGCTTGCCTCCATAGTGTGCGTTTTATACAAGATTTAAATTTCGTCTTATTCAGTTTAAGAATGTGGGGAGGTATTTTATTGTAACATTTCAAACAGTACCCCATGAAAGATGAATCCACTTTAGCAAGCCTGAAACCTGGCTGAACTAGTTGGTCTCTATTTCTAGTGTTATAGTGGTGTCTGTCACCTCTTCTACTGAATAAATGCCGATTTTTCCTAACGTATATGATGTTTTCATAGATGTATTGACAAGGTACTGTCATGATATTAATCAATAATAATATTAATAATATTAATTTATTAATCGCGTCTACGTAAATCATAAATGGCTCTGGTGGCTCTTTTCTGCAGAATAAATATAGACTCGATGTCTGCAGCCCGTCCCCATAGTAAAATACCGTATGACATAATACTATGAAAATAACTAAAATAGGCTAGCCTCGCGGTATCTAAATCAGTAAATTGACGGATTTTTCTAACAGCATATGCTGCTGAGCTCAGCCGTCCTGCAAGAGATGTTAGATGAGGACCCCATTGTAACCATGAGTCGAGCGTGATTCCCAAGAAAACCGTTTTATCGACAAATTCTAGTTTCTCTTGATTCAATACTACGTCACAATCACTACTTTTGACATTTGGTAGAGCAAATCTAATGCATTTCGTTTTTTTCCCATTTAGTACTAAATTATTAGCGGTAAACCAATTGTGGACCTGCAGTAGGGCGTTATTTACGTCATCAAGATTAGTGGCACGTCTGTTTATTTTAAATATTAAAGAAGTATCGTCAGCAAACAACACCATATGCGGATGGTTGTTAAATAGATGGGGAGGTCATTAATATATACTAAAAAGAGGAAGGGACCCAATATCGAACCTATATTGGCAACAATAGTCCTGTCAGTGATGATGGATTGATCCTAGTACAATGTGATACTGCTATTTTCGAGAACTGGGTCGGGCACATACCCATAGTACGGCACTTCCGATTCCACAAGGCTGTATTTTAGAGCAAGTTGCTGATGGATAATCTTGGCTACAAGGTTGTGTCTATGGAATTTCTCTCTCTTGTCCATCAAGACCACATCTCGATGCATCCCCACGTCGGTTTCTAGGAAATATTCCCTGAGACTGCATAACTCGCGAATGAGGAGAGTCCTTGCGTTTAAAAAGCCTCGACCCCAACACTTCCGCGGAATATAGTCACATAATCGAAGAACGTGGGTAATGCATTCGATATGCCGTCAACAATTTACGGGCCTCTAATGTTATAGCCCTAATATTCTTATTATTAAAATAATCAGTCTGTGACTCGCGTGCGGAGTAACGTTAGTAAAATAATGAATAAGTGCAAATTAAAAGAAACTCTCTGGAGATCAAAAATAAAGACTTCTTCCCCAGAGGCGACACGAATATTCGCGCGATAGTTTAGCCCCCAAATTACAATTTCTTATAATTCATAAAATCCAGATTCGATTTTGAAATCCGGATTTGGAAATCGAGTGAAAATCGGAATCGGAATCGGATTTTACGGATTACGGATAGTCCGGATTGCATTCCCTAGTCGCTGATAATGAAAATGAGGTCAAAATGAAAATCCAAGATGGTGCCGACGAAAATTTACGGTTTTTTCTACATGGGTGTTGTTTTTGTGGTTTTTGGGGTCGCTAATGAAAATGAGGTCAAAATGAAAATCCAAAATGGCGCAGACGAAAATTTTTTTTTGCTATCATTATTTCGTGGCCTACCCTTTGTGGAATACTACTGCACGCCACTGTTAGTAATACCAATATTATGACATTCTCGGTTGTCATCAAAGTTCGGTGTACAACCGAAGCTTGAAAGTCACTGGATATCAGAAAGATACGTTATAGGCCTACTGGGCGGAGCAGCAGGGAGTGTCAGACTTTTACTGACTAAAACCCGTCCATGTTCCTTCATCGCACTTTGTGTTCGGGGGCCACGGTATCTCTTTCGAACAGTCGAAAGAGGTCGACTATTGACGAGGATTGGAGTCGGTTCATTTTAATTACTTTATTCGTAAATTGTTGATCTAATCTTTTACTCTGGACGCTCTTAGTGTGCACGTTTTTCTACATCGTTCTCACATATATGTATAATCTCAAAATTAATGATGTAACCAAGATTTTGTAACAATATTTTGATTTTAAAAGAGTGTCCATGGAGTTTCTTGCCCGTGCTTCTCCATAGAGATCTACGCTAGGGAATGGGCAACTACAGTACTTTCTCAAGTTATTATGCCTTGTGACTGGGACTGTAGCTTTGATTTTCTTTTTTGTATTTTTGACATTCAAAAGTGCCGTAATGGTCTAATTGAAATAAATGCTTTGAGTTTGAGTTTGAGTGTGAAGTCCCGCAGCCCCGGCACGAGATACGGTCCTTGACTACGCCTAGGTTCATAATTCCGAATATAACAACTCCAATTTATCATTAAACCAAAAATTTCTTCAGCGCCATCTTGGACTTTCATTTTGACCTCATTTTCGTTATCAGCAATTCCGAAGACCATGAAAATGGGAAAAAACAAAAGATTTTTCGGTGCTATTATGTCTTTGGTTTGACGTTTGTCTATACAGGTTTCCTGGACAACGAATGTATCAGGATTTGTCACATATAATTAAAATATACGAATAGCAAAATGTACGTTTGATCTTTTATTTAATATTGGCGACGAAATGGCCGAAGTTAAAAAGTTAAAACGTTTGCGATCCTCATTACGAGAAACATTTACAAGGATTGAAAACTATATTAATGAAGAATTACAGTTTTCTATTGAAGAAATTTCAAGACGACTACAAACACTGAAAGATAATTTTTCCAAATTCCAAGAGCTTCAAAACGAAATTGAAAAAGAAACTGAAGATAGTGAACTAAACAAAGAAATAGATTACAGGTTCGATGTTGAAGAATTATATACTAAATTACGTCCAAAATTCCTACAATTACAAAAAGAAAATGAGATAACAATTGTGCCTCCAAATAGTGCAACGGACACACAGTCAATTTACGAATCAGCAATAACGAACAAAGAAAAACCGTTTCGTATGAACTTTCAGCCGTTCCAAGAGAACGAAACTTTTATGAACTTTACCAAACGGTTAAAGGTTTACTTCTTGCTGAACAATATCACAGATGGTAAGGTGAAAGTGTACGTACTACTTTGCACGATTTCGCCAGATCTACACGAAAGAATGTATAATATATGCTCTCCAGAAGATCCCTTGAACATGACTTTCGAAGAGATTACAAAGATTTTAGATGATTACATTGATCCTAAGCCCAGTATTTAGACAATGCGACACAAATTTATATCTCGCATGCAACAACAAGAGGAAACTGTGGTCACATACGCCTCCGAGCTTAAAAAACTATCTGCAAATTGTGAGTTTAAACGTCATAACTGCAAAAAACAAACTTCTGATAGCTTTCTGTGCTTACAACTCATACGAGGGTTAAATGATGGTGAAATTCGGACGAAAATACTGCAGGAAAAAATACAACCACATTTTCACAATTGGTGCAGATTGCCACTGCTACAGAAATGGGAAAGAACGAAAACGCAACAATGTCCTCAGATATTCAAAAACCTAACACAATCAATAAAATAACAACACCTACAGCTAATACATCTATTTATAACAACCCACCTGTGCATACTAAGGTAATTACAAGATTACCAATAACCATTAGAGATCTTAAAGGAAAATGTTTTCGTTGTGGAAAAGATGACCATAGAGCAAACGAATGTGGATCCATCAAAAGCACTTGCCGAAAATGTCAGAAAATAGGCCACCTAGCACGAGTCTGTTTACAAAGATATACCAACTCTCATCAAGTAAATGAATCTTCAAGCAACATTAGTCAAGACAGTATTGCAGATATCAACTTAGTTAAAAGTGAAATATCGGAGAAATATACGATTACTCTGAAAATAGAAGACAAAACTGTATGTATGGAATTTGACACCGGTGCTACATTATCTTCAATGTCACTAAAGGATTTCAAAAACGTGAACATACATAAGAAACTTTTTAAAACAGAAATTAAGATGAGAACATACACTGGAGAAATCATTAGACCGATTGGAGTAGCATATGTCAAATGTTTGTACAACACTCAATTGTTTTATAGAAAACTATACATTATTGATCAAAATGTCGACCCAATTTTTGGTAGAAGCTGGATGAAAGAACTACATGATATTGCTATAGCAGATATAAGAACAGTACAAACTACAATTCATAGTAACAATCTAGAACAATTGTTAGAAGAATTCTCTTCATCCGTATTTACATCAGACCTAGGAAAAATTCCATATCACAAAGCTCATTTAAGTTTAATGGGAAATACTCAGCCGATCTTTATTAAACCACTAAGAATTCCATACGCATTGAAACCGAAAGTTGACGAAGAAATAGAAAGACTATGTACAAAAGGTGTGCTTACAAAAGTTGACCATGCCGAGTGGGGAACACCTATTGTTCCAATAGTAAAACCAAATGGGAGTATTCGGTTATGTGCTGACTACAAGATTACTCTAAATAAAGTAATAAAAGATGAACAATAGCCCATACCCTGAAATCACGGCCGAGGGCTGTTATGTCTTTGGTTTGACGTTTGTCTATACAGGTTTCCTGGACAACGAATGTATCAGGATTTGTCACATATAATTAAAATATACGAATAGCAAAATGTACGTTTGATCTTTTATTTAATAGGTGCTATCTTGGATTTTCATTTTGACCTCATTTTCGTTATCAGCGATCCCGAAGACCTTGAAAACGACACCCATGATGGAAAAACAATTTGTTTTCCAGAACTATTAAAATACCACCTTGAAGTCATGTCAGCCAAGGTCTTTTTACAGTTCTGAAAAAATACTTTACAAATACCACAAGGCCTAATTAAGTAGTAAAAAGATCTGGATCTTTTTCGAATTCATGCCAGCCTAGTACTTTTTGGAAGGAATTTAGCTACTTAACGCAAAACTCTTTTTTAAAATAGGACTGAAATGTATATGGATAAATTTTGGCCACCTACCTAATAACCCTTCCTTGGCAGTCGGGTATAAATGAATTGTAGTAGTTCATTTGATTCATTTCATTTCATTTCATTTTAGCATCGATGACGAATCAATACTACAAAAACAAAAATTGTTGAAAAAGTTGTGAATCGTGATCTTTTGTTTTTTGATGACGAGTAGGAACAGTGACGAGTCGATTTTTCCCGTATCGTGGGTGACGTGCGTTTACAAATATTTAAACTTATATACACAGCCAGACCCGGAACAACTACATGTTGGACATACAAATATTTGTTCCGTGAAGGAATCGAACCCGCAACACGCAACGCAGAAGCCAATCGCTCAGCCACTGCGCTTACCGTGCTGTCCTATCACATATTATGTTGGCAGTGGGTTTATATAGTTATTCAAGATAACGCCCGCTATCACGGCTATTTGCAAAGACGTGGGGAGTCCTGTTACGCACTGAAACGGCGCGTGTGGGAACTGGCCCTTTTGCCTCTACTCACTCTTCAAGACCTCAGAGGTGCTCAGCAACATTTTTCAAGGAACTGTCATAAAAAAATATTAGGTGGAATAGTTGTCACCAGGGCAAGGTTATTTTCAAGAAGTCTCGTTATTTTTAAGAATTTTACTGTATTTTTAGGGTTTCGTACAAAAATTGAACGAAACCGAACCTTGAAAGGATCACTCGTGCATCTGTCTGTCTATACGTCTGTCTGTCACAGCCAATTTGTTTCGAATCTACTCGACCAAATCAGGTAAAATTTGAGGATGAGGATTTCAAATATATTTTTTTATTATTGTAAAATAAAATGTTTTGATTTTATTAATGAAAGAAGACGAAAATTGACCATTCCCGGTCCCCCCTAATCTCCGAAACTACTGAGCCTAATATTTTGAAAAAAATACAGTTTATTACTAAAGTTAGTGTTGTTATTAGGAAAACCTATAAGACTGTGGTAGATGACACACCAATCAATTGAGATACTTTTTAAGAGCTGTCAAAACGCGGTTCTCTCAAAGATTCTGAATGACAATAGCCAACTGTGACGTCACTGTTTTTTCAACTCAATGACTCAACTATTTATTGATTTCAAAGCAACTAAAAATCGAATTTGGCAATTAATTGAAAATAAATCGGATTTTCAGGCCCAAAATAAAGTGTTTTTTTTAGAGGTTAGTGTCTTGGAATTATTGTTTTATGGTGTCATCTACCCTATTCTATCAATTGAAAATAAAGTGGTAAACTCAATATAAAACGTTCACTTACGGAATATTTTTTCTGACAACAAATTGATACAACATTATGAACATTATAACGAAATGAAATTGTGGTCGATGTATCATCTTTTTGCCTTTGGGTTGGTACCACAGTCATCCGTTAAATAAATATGGTTAAAGTACTTTGAAGGTTTTTTATAAGAATTTAGATTTTTGTGACGCATGATGATACCGACAATTCGACTTCCAAGAAAGCATTGATAGATATTTCTATCTACGAGTAACATCCTGTTTACGTTGTTTTGGGAAAGAAAACCAGGAAAGAAAACATATTCATGTACGTCACATAAATAATTAACAAATCCAAATTAGTAATGTAGTTCGCTGCTGTGGGGCCAAACCCGTTATAATAAAAAGGAGGAAAAGTAAGAAAAACAATACATTGCCCACATGAGTATTTTCTTTTGATTTTTATAGAACTGTTTCACTTCTGTGGAATTTATTGATGGCTTTGTGGTGAATTTTTATGTTCACTACCACTAGTTTCATTCTCCCAAAATTGCGGTAGTTTGTATTACTGCCACCTTACGAAAATGTTCTGCGTCGACTGGTTCATCCACACCCGAGTACATAGCGTAGTGGGTGAGGAGTTTCGTTTTATCGCACACTGTGAACACTGTACAGATGTCGCTGCTAGTCTTCGTCTGAAATCCGCGGCCGCGCGGGGCGCCACCAACACGGCTGCGCGCACCGACCAAACGTCAATACAAACAAGAGGTGTACTGTCGAGCTCGAGAACGTCACGTATATGCATAGTATATGTATAGCATAGGATGATAGCGCCAGCCAGTAGTGCTCTGCTCGGTTTGCGTACACTGCTAGTGTATTTCGAGGCCGATTGTGAATGCAATCCATACTATAATTTTAATATTGCCGCGAGTTTTAATAATGACAGATTTTTGTGATAACACTTTAAAAAATAAGTTAATTTTTTTTAGTTCAGTGAATTGACTTTGCAAGACGAATCAATTGACAGTGCTTGTTAAATCTGCAGTACATAAAAAAAAACAAATTAGTGTATAGTCCACATTAATATAAAAAAAATGTGCGGATTCTTGCCTAATCTATGTTTTGACTTTCATGAATTTCAACATCAGAGGCGCCTCAGTCAGATATTCAGATCATAAATAAAAGCGTAGCAGTTTACCCTCAACGCCGATGCGGCAATTAGAAAACTGCAAATGAATTTTATGAATTGCCAATTTTTCAAAATGCCTTCATATAATCAAGAAATTAACGTGGATCTGAATTCTAATGAAAATGGTGCCTTGAAGTCTGATGCCAAAGATGGCAAAATCGATGACAGTCGGTATGCGATGACCGAAAAAATCCCGAACAATGCCCCGGTGGGCCTAAATACTGATCAGAGGCTAGCTTTCGCTCTGAGGGATTTTTTGAGTCCCACCAGCACAGGTCTCAGTGATGGAGAGCCATCTCCCTCTGCCCTGTCGCAGACCCTGCCTTTCATAGATGAGCAGGTAGATGGAGACGACGCTACACACTCTGAAGGGGAACAACCACTGAGCCGTGAGACAGACGACGTCCTCAACAACGCCGCGTGCCGTCTCAGGCGGTGGCGTGCTGCGTCCAGGAAGCTGCGCCGGCCGCGGATCATAAACAATCTGTGCTCGAAAGACGATAAAGACGGGAACATTAGCAAAGGGTGTGGAGGCGGGCACACGGACCTGGCGGACCGGCTGGCGGCGGCGGGCGAGCTGTGCCCGTTGGCGCCGCCGCCGCCGGCCGCCACCGCGCCGCCGTCTCCCGGCTGTTTGCTATCACCCTCGCTTGCTGACCAGAGCTCCGCGGACTATTTTGTAAGTATTCAAATTTCTTAATAACTTCATATTATATTATTTACTTACGGCTGAAAAAATACTACCTGTAATCGTTCTTATCAAAAGTCATTTATGTACGACGTGGAGGCTGATTATTTACATAACACCTATGTAAGTACGTACACAAGCGAGTATTTGCGTACTGTAGACGCACGCACGTCGTCGTCGAAAACAAAGCATTTTTCTACATACTAACATCAAAAATTTTACGTTACGTTAGTAAATAAATAGTATCTAACATAGTAAATTAATAGTTTATGATGCAGCACTTTTTGAATATAATAATAAGCGATAAATAATGTTTTAAGTAAAAACCTGGACGTTAAAACCTTCTAGGATTAAAACACAATCCCAGGTGATCGCAATACGGTTACGTTTTCGCGGTTTTCTCAACCACAGCACAGTGCCTGAGGGTGAGTTGTAATGTAACACACAGACGTATTATTTACTGACACCTTTGGTTCATATTTTGTGGGCTCGCCTTGATACGAAATCTGACGTAGGTCAACATTGGAATTAGTAATCAAGGATTCCTTGAGAATTTTATGTTTATATTCAGTTCCGGAACATTCTGACCACCCAGAGACAAAACAACATGAATGACATAGTGAACATAAATAAAAAAGTTATCCTCCTTTAATCGGCTACCTTTGAGAGTGAACTAATTAAGGTGCAGAATGTCCAATTCGCAAAATGTCCACTTCACAAAATGTCCAATTCGCAAAATGTCCACCGGTCGAAAAATGGCCAATATTCATTTGTACGACCTTCAGAGGTAGATAAAAATAGTCGAACACGTTAGATATTGAGGAAGGTCTCAATTCGGCATTTAATTATTAAAAAAAACGAAACTCAAGGGTTTTTATTCCAAACCATATAGATTAAAATTTGTGTTTGAATCGCGTAATCACCATGGCACGACTGTCATGAGTAGGAATACAGCTTCCGATATTTGTGACTTCACTATGTGACTTTTTGTAATTGCAAAATAACAGCTTTACTGAATACATATGAAAGCATATACCGTACATAAAACAAAAACAAAATATCGTTGTCTGTCTGCCTGGTTTGTTGAGTGTTTGTTCTGGCTAATCTCCGAAACGGCTGAACCGATTTTGACGTAACTTTTACTGGCAGATTGTTGATGTTAGGTGTATCTTAGTCTACCTTTACAAAATGAATTAGGGTTTCGTGCAAAAAACCCTTGAAATTGTCTTAATTGTTCGGGAAACAGTTAATAAATCATAAAACAATTACTTCATTTACGCAGTACAGTGTCCAACATTCGAGTACGTAATACGACTCGTCAAAGAGAGAAAAGAAAACAAAAGATGCTTCAGAATCGGCATTAAAACAGCAATAAAACGGTATCAACAGTCTTACACCCTTAAATGAGAGGCATTAAAAGTTACAACATTATTGTATAAATCAAGTTGCTGACGTCATCGCTGCGTTGTCGGTTATGGTTTTATTTATGTGTCAACAACACTGGTCGCACAGCTGTTCCGATTATATCCCAAACTTACGGTACCAACAATGTGGACAAGTTATTTATGCAGACGCAACAAAAAAGAACCAAGATAATGTTGAGCCAAATAAACATTGCTGAAGTGATAGTCAATCACACCGGTATTCAGGAAACTTGACTAATTTGTGGCAATTTGGATGATTCTTTGGCCCAGCCAAATACCTTATCAGTAACAACAAATAACACAGGTATCTACTTCTTTTTATCAGCGTTGATAATAATAAATGCGATTTGTTGTTATTATGTCCTTAATTTGCTTCTTGAATTCACAGTATTTGAATGCACGTGGGGACGGATTGTCATTAAATATAAACGTGAATTTGTTGCGTGATACGTACTTAAAATATAAATAATAAGTAAAGTATTATTACTTAAGTATAAGCAAGAGTTAAACCCTAATTACAGCAGAAAGAACTTAACAGCCGAGTGAAAGCGGACACCGGGTTGCATCATGCAGGTAGATCACAAATTACGTATTGAACTTTCATTTCTCTGAAACAAAACATCAATTTTCAAGTTATGTTCATGAGATTTTTTCGTGAAGAATTCACGTTTGCTATACAATCCTCATATCTGGTACAGAGATGATAAATATAATTATGCTTAAACTACAAATATTTTATATAATTTAGCAGTTATATATAACGTGCCTTAAAGTCATAATTATTGTGAATTACTTTATCAAATGAGCAAACAAAATAAAAGCTATGCTAAAAGTATTTAGGGATCTTTTCAAAACTCTGCGACTCGACTACGGAATATTATCTCTGCGCACACCAAAAGCCTGAAACTACATATGATAGGACGTGTTCAGCTAAAGATAACATTATGTGTGTAGCGATAGCTGGCCAACACCTACTATGTAACAAACCTTACTATGTTGGAATGCAATTTCAGAAAATTATACTTATAAAATACCCACTTGTAGAGAGGGAACACTTGTGTTCCAGTCCCAGCTGTGGGACCTGATAGGCTGATATTGCTCACATTATTTATGTTTTCCTTGCAAACATTTCTCGTAGCAGGCGCAAGAAGCGTGTTTTTTATAAGACCACAGACTGTTCCGTTTAATTATGAAGAGTCTCCTTCACCCCTGGCTAAATGGGACGACACAGTTCGTTCGCACAGATGTACAAATGCTATAGGCCGGCTGGCTAGCCGGAGCACGCGGTCACATCATGGCCTGACTAGCGTGCTTTATCGATTGGTTCGACTAAACGATTCATTTTAATCTTAACCAGTCACTTTACGACCACAAAACATCTAACTCGACTATTGTATTCGACATTCAATTTTTTATTTAAGTTTTTTTTTTAATGTGTTTTTGATCTTGGCACCTATAAAGTTAACTGAAGACAAAAAATGTTATTATCTCTTCAAGTCTCTTGCTGTCTGAATGAGACACAATGATTTGGTGGAGACGGAGGCTTAGACGCGGCTCCGCCCCTTTTTGAAGACTATGCGTTTCCTCCAATTTTTTCATTTCCGCATATTTAAATTGTGAGTTTTTCGTAATCTGTATAATAAATCCCTATGACAAACGTTAGGAAAGTCTTTTCTCCGAATTCTTATCTTTCTCTTTTCTTTTCTTCTCGACAATATTACATACTTAGAGAAGTGCGCTACGTTAGTAGGTTTAGAAACATGAAGATTTCAAAAGCATTAAGCTTAAGGGGACTACAGGAGCAAAACGCGAGTTTTATAATGCAAAAAAAGCATATGATTCACTGCAATAAACAAAACCAGAAAAATATATAATATTCTTCAGGATATATGCTAGTATGATAGTGTTTTGAAAACATAATACAACAAATTTTACTCGATAAAAACAAATCACGAACTTACCTCTCAAAATTTCTTTTAGCGGGTAAAAACCATACTAATATACATGCGATTATTCTGTTTTTTTGGCAAATAATTCTACAAGCAATATATATTGCTTGTAGAATTATTTATGCTAATATTAGCATGATAGTGTTTTATTGTTTTAGTCCAATCAATAGATTTTTTGTAAATCACAAAATACCACTCATTTCGCACTATTCGGCCCGCAGTGACTGACGTAACAACCACTTTGTAGTGCAAACTGATTAACTTTATTGTAACAGTTTTTCAAACAAAGTTTGAACTACCACAAATGAGTTTCTAATATTTAGTTCCTGTAGTCGCCTTAGCCTTTTTTATGCCTGTAAAACAAAACAGAGGGCACTCTGTCTTGTTTTACAGGCATAAAAAGGCTCAGTAAAAACCAGTCTATTTCATAGGGATAAAAACGATGGCGTTTTTATACTGCATCCTAGAAAAAAAAATAGCCGAATCACGCTGTGCTTAGGTACGGAAAGTAATGACAAAAATATCTTTAAACGTAAGGCAGAAAACCATGAATGTTGAAAAAAAACTGTAGTCGCCTGCATAATTAGTTTTTATATAATATAACCACAAATACTTACCACTGAAAGTAGTAAATACCTTATTTCCAAGGTTACTTGTTCATATTGATTTTTTACAAGCTATTGTTTTTACCTATTCCGTTCCTATTTAGTTCCTCTTGCAACCGGAAAATGGGTCGTGAAACCTTTGTGCAAATAAATAATTGATTTCGCAGGTGTTCCATGTAATCAATTTAAATGATGTCCTTGGTGCTTCCTAGTAAATCATATGCTCAATAAACCATTGAACGATGACAACTACAGCAGTTCATTAGAAATCCATTTTGACTATTCACTACTGTAGGTACATAAGATGATTCATGCGGTGTGTACTCATGTGCTGATTTTCCTGCCTCCGTCCAACTCCCTGATACCAACGTCATGGGGGCGTGGATGTAATCAAAATACAATGATTTCAGTTCTAACTAGTAACTGTAACCATACGTATTAAATGAGTTCATGGACGTTCAAATTATGTTGTGTTGGCTCTTTTGGTGTCGTAACATATGGACATGACTAAGGGCACTGACCAGTATGCATATCATTATGTGATAACGTCAACATACAATGAGTAATTAGCTTCCGGATTAACAGTGAAAGCGATTTGCAGAATACTAGGAAGTCCTCATTAAACTTTGTGTACAAAAACACCTATAATAGGAATTGCATTGGGCATTAATTTCGTCGTACCTACTCATAAAATAATCGGATCATCGAATGAATGTCGGAAACAAAAAGCTATCACAAAGTATCGTCTTCTTTTATTTACGAAGAACGATGTCACTGCCAGAATTTGTTTTCAATGTGATTACACGAAACCTCGAATTTTATTAACTTCACAGTTTCTGACCTTCATGAAGAAGGTGACAGAATATATTTAAAATTCTAAGGACTCCGCTTACTGAACAAAAACCAAGTTACAAGTTGCATATATTTACATTTTGCTGTAGAGCTTGCCTCCAAGTCAAATATCGGATGGTTTAGCACTATCCGATGAAATCTTTTTATCTGTATTAAGTGTGTATTTGAGCATGTTTACAGTATCAATTAGTATTAATTACGTACATGAGGTACTTTGATGTAATTTACATGAGGTGATAGAGCGCGATAGAGCGAACGTTAAATCAGTTTAGAGGTCGCCATAATATTCTTAACTTGTATGAGACTCGTGAGCAACTGAAAACATCAGTAGGTAGGTACTTCTAGGTTGTCATTGACAATATCATTTTTTAGCTACACATCAGTTAAGTTGTTGAACCATGATGTTTGTGTAAGATGTTTTATTTTTAATTTCTATATGAGGGGATAATAAATTAATAAGGACAGTTTGGCAGCGCAATGAGAAGCACGCGGTGAAGCGGCGCTGCTCAATGCGGTCCATTCGGGTCGATCTCCTCATACGGAGGAGCGCGGCGCGGTGCCTCGAATCCGCGCCCTCCTGACCCAAATGTTCGCAATGACGTCACCAACACCGACCACGATGTGGGTCGTGTCATGCGCCAGCACGGACCCACTCTGCACTCCGATATTGCACCAGATAAGATAGCAACAATCAAAGATAATACATTTTAGGTCACGTTACCTTCTTCACAACGACATTCAGAATATCATTTTGACTTATAGTTATAGCACAACGTCTATTAAAACAGAGTTGATTTAAACAAACATTGACGTAGCGCCAACGGCCTTGCCGTTGCTACGCTAAAAAATTTTTAATAAAATAATAAGTAAGAAAAGTACAATTAAAAATGCTAATTATTAACAATTGTTATTCCTTAGACGACATTAAGATAGTCTCCCTTAGTATTGTAGCTCCTTTGTATATTATCCGTATTTTAGACTATTCTGAATTTCAGTTTAAAGTTATATTATTTGAAGACTGCTTATGGCTTTTCACAATTCTTGAGCCACTTAAAATGGCCAGTAAACGTCTTAGCCGAAGTTATATTGTCGTTTCTAAATCGCGTTATGAAGACCACCCACATTGCGCTTATTTTCTCGTTTAGCTTTTAGCGTAGGTAATGTTCCTTATATTTGAAAGTGCTAGGAAAACAATGGCCAGTGGACTTTAAAACGTGACGGTTTTATCGTCTTCATATTTCTACCGTATATTTATGTTTTATCATGAACGCACGTGTTTAATGACCACTAATTTGCAACCGTTATTAATATGAGATTAAAGTAGGTGCTATAAAATTAAATCGGATTACCAGAGCTTCACGTATACACAAAAACTGTTGTTTTGGGCTAAAACGCTTCGTAGGCTAAAACGGTCGCGTAAACATCTGCATCAACAGATACAGATTTATGGCATTATAGATTAATGGGTCTGCATGGAATTACGAGCGGTGAAACTCGTGTCTGAATAGCAACCGTGCGGGTCATTTCATCCTTGCCCCAGCCAGTCTGTGATGTACCTATGGCATTTCCTTTGCCCAAACAAAGGAAATGGGTGTACTAGAGAGGGCTGCTTTCTGTATCCGGCTATTTAGGATGTTAAAGAAAAATGATCCTGCTATTTGTTTCGACTCTCATACTGATCAACTTTTTGACAACTGTCACAGGTAGCAGAAAACCTGAAAGTACGTCCACTAGTCTAAAGGATTCTGCCCACTACACCGACACCATGGCTAGAATATTTTGCCGGTGCCGATATGCTAGGTACGTGCATGGCACGCGACGGTGTTGGAACTGTACAAGAATATTTTTTACCTGATACGTTCGTAGCGCGACGGCCATGGTTTGGTACGGTGTAGTGGGCAAAATGCTTTATATTTTTCAGTAAGAGGTTGGTGTGGTGCCTTGCGTTAGTGTAATCCATACAAAAATGTTTAGTTTATCAACATTTATTTAAATCAATTTAAAGCTTAAACCGCAGAGCGATATATCATGTGTACAATACATGTGTATTTTATAAACAATTTGTATCATATCAGAGCATTGTTACAAAAATACATACCGTTACCAAGGTATATTAATTACTTACGTCAATGCGTGTTCGTGTTGCTGTTTGATGGACATATACTATACATAATATGATATTCATATTAGTTAATAGGTACAAGTGATAGGACACGTACTACGTACCTACATATATCTCAATATTTGCATATATAAACAGTTGTATTGATGGATCTCTGAATAAAATAGGTACCTAATACCCACTTTATTTGTTTGTATTTGAAGCAATTCTTTTATCCTCGATTCCTGTTAATTGCAAATTTAATTGGATGTCGGGCATGTGTTCAAATTAAGCTCTGATGAAGTATTTTCCTTAACTGAAATATGAATTAAATCAAAGCTCTCAATGAGATGCTGAATTGAAACAGATAAATAGGTAGTTTAGCAATATCTAATTTTAGCACAGCTTGATTTCAACCGCATGAAGAATGTAATACAATACAGCATTCTGTTATAATAAAATTAGGCTTCGTTATTATAAATATTTACTTTGATAATTATCATGATATACTTTTTGGATTTTGTTCATCATTCTCGGCCACCCAATATTTGTGTTTTAAATGAAGGAACTGACTCCTCCAGAGAAGAATCTAGCTCGGGTTTGATATTGGTTGGACAGAAGTTTTTGAAATGATTATGTTGTAGGTATCACGTAACTGTGACCAATTTTCTCCATGTTTATAAATTCTGTGAGTGTTCAATATTTGATGAGCGCGAAGCAAATCTATACTAATATTACATAATAAAGAAATATTTATTAATTTGTGCTCGGCTAATATGCATGTTTATATCATGCATATTAGCTGAGCTATCACTTTGCGGACGAATTCACGGGCGGAGGGTAGTACCTACCCCGGGGTTGCGGGACTGTTCGAAAGAGATACCGTGACCCCGGAACACAAAGGGCGATGAAGGAACATGGATGGGTTTAGTCAGTAAAAGTCTGACACTCCCTCCTGCTCCGCCCAGAGCGGTAGAAGTCATTTGATGATTTGCCAACCGAAAAAAAAAAAGGGTAGTACCTACATAATATAGCGGCTTGGAAGTTTAGATTTTAGTTTTATAAGGTATGGTACTCTCTACCAAAGATATTTTCGTTTCTTAAGTCCTCCAAAGTGCAGGTATAGGGACACTGGCACTCCAGCAAGTGGGCCATGATCTGGTCGGAAGCACCGCATTCGCAAAGTGTGTCGGAAGGATCTTTATTAAACCTCCTTTTGCCAAATTTTGTTTTTTACTTAGATGCGCAGACGGTAGATTGCTGATCATATCCTGGGTTCAAAGAAGTCAGGAGTCGGTGGGTGTTTCTCTTCCCACACTTTGGTTGTTTGTCTTGAGTGGCTAGCGTGGATTGTAAGAAGCTTTAATATTGGTATTAAAAAACAAAATACAAATTAAACAATAAAAATCTATTTTTAAACAAACATATTTATACAATAATTATGTAGGTTGGAAAAAATGTGAATTTCATATTATTGTACTTATCTGCATTTAAATTAAAGTACAAGGTCAGATCTGACGTCATTGTTGTGATATATATATATAAATATAATAATTAACATTATAATGTTTACGATATGCGGCTATCAGAAGCGTTTCATCGAGCACAGCGTACATACAAATATTTTATAAATGGTGCGAAGCGTATTGTTTATTCAAATATGTGCAGTAAAGTTAGTAACTCAATTAATAAAGTTTTTAAAATAAAACTTAATTTGCTTTTGCTTGCTATTAATGCTGCCGGAGAAACAGGAAAGTACCTAATCTTACCAAAGTGTACTAAAACCGTATTGAACAGATTTTTTAAATTTTATTTTTAGTTTGCTTTTTTTTTCAAATAGGTACCTACAGTTTTAAATAATTGGTACAATTAATAAAAAAAACCTACGTACAATAAATAAACTGTCCCAAAATAATATATTTTATACATAAAAATTTAATCTAATCCTTGGACATTTCAAAACAAAATAAAGTTAACCTTCGAACGTGACATTTAAATTGTAAGATGATAAAAAGCTTTCAAGAGCGAATTAGTATCATTGATCCCATACGAGAAGCTCATAAAAAGCTTTGGAATAATAGTCTACAATGTATAATAATATGTATAGTACCCGTGCGCTAGTTGTGGCTCGAATGCGGTGCAATCACAGTATCCTACATAAAAACGTTGTGTTCAATAAAATAACAGGGTGTAAACAACTTCATCACGAAGCCGTCGACCAAGCATTCATCAACATCAAACCAAATAACTTTACGCAAAAATTATTGCTGGGAAACGACTTATTTTTTTGGGGTGAAAAATCACGTTTTGTGGTAGAACTCAATGTAACGAACTCAAAACATTGTGCTGATGGATGGATTAAATAGTACGGGGGTTGTGGAGGAGTAAAAAAATGTAACAATAAAAAACTTGTATTTAAAAAAAAAACTTGTCAAAATGTTGGAACTTTGACCCCCAATATCTCCGTAACTAGAAGATTCCCAGGTATGGTCTAAAACAAAAAAAATATCGCAATGACGGGGAGAACAAGTACCTTTGTTAAGAAGTTTTTTACACCCTTTATAATGATCAATCTTATTTCAGGCAATCGGTTCTATGTAAAATAAGTATTCAGCTGCATCCGATTAGACGGAAAGACGACCCCAAAATAGTTGGGAAAAGGCTAGGCAGATTAACAAATTAATCCTATTTATTCTATAAGTATTATCTTTTACTTATTTTCATTAAATAAAACTTAGTATATTCACTGTGGGTCGCAACTTTTCGAGCTCGGATAACTGTGTTAACTTTCAGTTTTCACTGTATACTTATTTTCAGATAAATACATAATGGGATATCACTGCGCAGACCACATGCAACCTACTATTTTAAAAGACTGTAAAATTTTCGTTAGCTTTTTTTATTGTTTACTATGTACATTACTGAATAATATATGCATTGTCTACCTTTTGCGAGTAATTAGTAATTTTTTTAACGAAGAACGTTTCCTTAATCTTTCGTGTTTCATTTTTCAGACCAGTCAGAATATTTTCGTTAAGAAAAGAGTTTGTCTGTTTATGACACCACTATTTTTTTCGGCATTCAGTCGAGGTTTTGAAAATTTTCTGAAAATTTCTGAAAAGGTAGGTAGTGAGAAAAGGTTTTTCCGGAATTTTCTAGAGTTGAATAAGAGGAAATCGTAAGCTTTACCGAGCTATTTTATTAACGATAAAAATGTTATCATGCAGGGTTCAAGTCCAGAGTGCTGTGCTGACAACGCGGGGCTGGACTCGGCCGGTAACTCCGGCAGTCCGGCACCACCCCCTGGACCTCGGTACAAGCTGGCTTCCGAGGGGTCCCTGAGGGTGTGCTGCTTCCAGCACACCAGGACTGTAGTAGACAAGATACTCGCAGCCAAGTTCCTGAGGCGGTGGGAAACCCACGTGCTATGCCTAGATGAACAACACATTATTTCTAAAACGGTATGTTTAAGTTTTCTGTTTACAAACACGCGGAATTTCTTTGGATCGACCACTTGCGCACTACTCGGGATTTGGGAAGCGAATTCCAAAATAATGGTTGTGTGACTATATACGTCATTCTGATGTCAAACATTGTCCCTGATTGAATACTATGTTCTCTATTTCGATAGAATCAATAGCCTTCTCAGTCCAAAAATGCAAGACACCAATTACCAGAGCCCAATTATACTCTTCGGACTGTATAATCTGCCGCACTGTGTGGATGTGGTATAGGGTGCTGTATCCTGCTCGAAACTCAGAGAACAGGACTGAGTTGAAAAGCTCTCTTAATAGAGAATTTCCTCCCGCTTTCAGAAGCTCAGTCGTTATCCCATCCTCATCAGGGGCTTTTCGATTCTTAGGCCCGGTTTCCACCAAAGCGGAGACGAGCGGAGCGGAGAGGAGATGTGCGAAAACCCACCAATCACATGTAGTTGCAGGTCTCTCGTCTATCCTGTGATTGGTTAAAGCTTGCACTTCTCCTCTCCGCTCTGCTCGTCTCCGCTTTGGTGGAAACCGGGCCTTAAGGGTTGTCTATTGTTTGCCCGAAGATTATATGCCATAATCATCATTTTCCCGAATTTCATTTACCCGAATGTTTCATTTGCCCTAAAAAACATATGACATACTTTTAATTGCCCGAATTTTAGATACCATAAGATACGAATGCCATAAGTATTGTTTGCCTTATTTTTATGTGTCATAATAATTATTAGACATAATACTTAAATGGCATGCGCAATGTTTGGTATAATAAGAATAAACTTATTTATTCTGTGCATGGTTTTTTTTTCTGTGCATGGTTGATGGTGGGTTAGGTCGACGGAGCCCCGCTTCGCGGGGCTCCTACTTCTGTGTGGTTTATAAAAAAATAACCACGAAGGGGATGGCGGGGTCTATTCGCTCGCTTCGCTCGCTCACACGACCCCGCCATCCCCTTCTAACCTAACCTGTCCGAGTCGGGGTGCCCTAAAGTCCCAATTGCATCCAATTTCTCTTGATATAAACAACCGTTACACACCCGATGTCGATGGCAAATTATGTTATGGCATTTCATAATTATGGCATGTGATAATTAGGGCATGAGATAATTAGGGCTTACAATGATTATGACAAATGATGTTATGGTAAGTGACTTTATGGGAAACAATGATTCTGGCACGTGACTAATATGGCAAATGAGAGTAGGGCAAATGAGTATTATGTCGTATGATATTATGGCTGTTGACTATTATGGCAAATGATATTAGGGAAAATAAAATTCGGGTAAACGGCGGTATACCGGCCTTAAGCTGTCTAAGAGCCGCCTCGATTTCATCTTGGCTGACTCCCGGCAGGTCTTCTGTGAAATGGCGGGTTAAGGTTGCTCTGGAATTCTCATTTTCGGGATCAGGTCCAGATGCACACGATGCGTACAACTTGCATAAGTTGGTAAAAGCTTTGACTTCCTTGAATCTCGAAGAAACGATGATATCCCCATTCCCCACTAGATTTAGTGAACTTCGTCAGGTGGCTTCTCCCAAATAATTAAAAGAAAGAAAGAAAGAAAAATATTCATTTGGACACAGGAAACCACAAAAATAATAATAAAAAAAAGAATCTAAAACTCTGAATTATAAAAAGAAGACCTGTGCGAGGCCAAAAAGACTCCTATCTCAGCATGATGCTGCGATAGATGAATAACAAATACCGCAGCGCTGGTATTCTGATAGTGTCTACTCTTAAAGTTTGGGCTTCCTGCCCGTACGCCGCATTTTGTAAAAACACGTATAGAGCTTCCTCCCTGAAGATTTCCACCATTTGGTCGAGCGCCTGGTCAATATTATACCCGTTGTAATTGTTCATTAATAAATAGAGCAAGAGCAGTTTGTATTTATGAAAAAAAAAAACGAAAAACCGGTTCTGAAAAAAGGCCATGGTTTTCGATGCCCTATTCTGTATATTCTGATATTTTATTACTTATTATCTATTTTTAACTTAATTATTGTGCTGCCAGATTTCCGGACGTCAATATTTAAACATTGTTCAAAATCCTATATATTTTTTGAAGTTTCTCTAAGCTTCTATTAAAATTAATTTGTTGGTCATCTCCACAAAAACTAACTCTACAAGTATTAGGTTATTAGAATATTATTAGATTAATTTGATCAAGGTCATCTGTGTGACTCCACTATAGATAACATAACGAGGTTTAATGACCAAAGTGTGTCTCCAATATTTACCTAATTGAGTACTTACTTACATTTTTTATGAGCGTATCGCTCGACCATTACTTCTAATTGCTTTGACGTATTAAGCCGTTACTGATATTTGTACTGTCAATAGTTTTTGGCTATTCTTGGTAGGAATCCGGCGTCATTTCGTTATGCAAAGTGTACTACAATCGAATTTCATGTTTAAATAGCTTGTAATCTTCTTAACATCTGTATAAACATATAACATACGTCAATGATTACTCATCAGACGTATTTAAGCGTAATAATAATTAGAAATTTCAATCACTATAATTATATTAGTATCAAGTGCTAATGACATCAGAACTGTTAAAACATAAATATTTTCGAAGCTAATAGTACATTGTAATACAAGGGGCTAAAATGCCCCATTATATACGAGGTAGTTTTACTACCGAGCTTCAGCGAGGTAGTAAATAAGAACCGAGTTATAATGGGGTTTTAGCGCCGTGTGTTACACTGTACTTTTTGAGAAATATAGTCAATTTAGTACAAAAGCATTTATTAAATATTACATAATAAAATAAAAATCACGTCAGATTTTTACTTGAAACTAAATGTGCGCATCACGCAGCAGCAGGTCGCGGCAGCCGGGGGAGAGCACGTCGAGGTACTCGTGGCTCAACAAGTCACGAGTACGAGATTTACTTTACGCCCTAGGGCCTAAAAGGGCCACTTTAGGCCCGCATAGTAGAAGAGCATGAGAAGTGAAAAGACAATTTACCATTTGTTTGTTGATATAAATAGTACAAAAAGAAAACTTTTTTAAATTGGGAACAATAGTCAAAAAGTACTACAGTTCATTTCAGACAAACAAACATTTCTTGAAACACGGTCTATGATTTGTGTTTTGATTGCTCACTAGCAGCTAAAATATCAAAACATCTAACTTCTATTGTTATGGGCTTTATGGACCAACATCGTCTTGTTATTGTGGTTACCAAGAACCTCCTTATCTCGAACAACAATTTTATTTTTCACGGAAACATACCTACTGGAAAATCTAAACGAAAATTGATTATTTTCCTTACGAATATTTTGTAGTACGTTTCATAGCAATGCGGTAAGAATTGCTTTGTACATAAGTGTAGACGTGACTTGTCGATATTTTCAGTGCCTAACTAAAGTCGCTAGTTTTTGTCGTGGTTTTTCTCATATTTTGGGACGTACGAAAATACCGAAAACGATTTGTACAAGTACCTACTCCAAGTTTCCAACTGCCTAATAGGTACAATACATTTCCCTATTCCTGGTTTTGCCCTGACACCAAAGGAAAATCCCTGCTAATTATAAACTTTGCTTATCACAATAATATGTAAGAATTTACCTATTAGCTTTGATGCAAATTGTAATTATACTACACAGAAAGGAAATAGTGTATTTCGAAAAGATCCGGTAGTTCAAAAAAATAAATTCATACCTACAGTGAAAAACACAAACTTATCGTACGTATACATATATCTACACTTTCATTTACCTACCTCTACTTCTATAAATATCTTTCACATGATAAAGTTTCGAAGAAAAAAAAAACACAAATAAACATAAATAAGTTTGAAAACCACCGTTTTGTTGATAAGAATTCTTCAATCAACTTATTATACTAGTCGTAGATAGTCATTTCACTTCATACGAGATTCTGTAAGTAATTAATTATCTAAGAACTACGAAGACAATCATTCAAATGAACAACTTCGTCATAATGCAACATGCTTCTTTGAACAATACGTACCTAAGTAGATAAATAATCATTCTCGTTAATGGCGACTGAAAATGAAACACCACACCTCTCTTATCTTTGTTTGATAACCATCAGTGTTATCAGATAGCCATCGTATATATCGCAACTCATCCACTTAAGTAGGCCTATATTTATGTACCACACGTATTTACTCTAGGTACCGGCCGTAAGTGTTCATTGTTCTCTATAATAACGCATGTAGTATGTACCTACCTACTGCCTCATCAGATAACAGTGTTGCCAATCAATATTAGAGTGCTATTTACAAACACGTTTCGCAAAGTAAACATTTTCTCAGCAAAGTCTTAAACAACAACAATCTCTTGATGTTTCAAATCAACTCGCCGAATCAGTCATTATGATGTTTCAATGGGTGCTCTGAAGAAGAAGAATGGATGATCAGAATAAAGCAAATCCATGAGAGTTCAGAATAATTTGTACTTACATAAGTTAGATTAATTTTTCAGGAAATAAATCCCTCGCGTAAACCACGTTCTAGTTTAAAATAAAACGATTTATTATGACGTGCTACCGGATAAAATATAAATCAATACCCATACCTCATTAGAAGTCCTAATAAAAATAATCACTATTATGACGTTTGCTGTTTAAATTAGATTGCAGCTTCGGCCCGAACCCTTCAACGAGGTCAATCGAAGATAAGACAGCGTTCGTGCGTCACAACTTTTATATTAAACGTCCGGCTACCGATATGTGATAGTTCACCGCATTATGTAATGCGCAGCGCTGCACTACATGCTACAGCAACACGGATGTCCCCGGCTCATACTCAGCTCTCAAATAACTAACTTTATAGAATAGCAGGGAGCCAAACTTGCCCGAGAGAAAGAAAACATAAATGTTTACATTTACCTACGTAAACGGCTTTTGGTGTTCAAAACAGTTCACCTTTGACGTCATGTGTACGCAGAACATATTTTCATTTGGTATCCAAATTCGATGTTAATCGTTAGCCTTTTGAGTAAAACCGCCAGTTGTTATATGCTCCATAAATGTAGCGCCCCAGACACGTGTGCCGATTGTTCTTTGTACGGCGGCTCTGGTTCAAAGATGCAATCATCTGGATTTGCTGTAATATGTTAGATATTATTTTAGCACAATATTGGGCGATATTTCATAATTTAATTTAGTAGCATTGATTAATTCATCAACAATATCTGGATGACCGAGCTTTGCTCGGTTTTTTTTTTCTAAACAAGAAACCCAGCTATAGATCGATTTATTGCCACCGAAACCCCCTGCATACATAATTTCATGAAAATCGTTGGAGCCGTTTCCGAGATTCAGATTATTTAAATACATATATTACAAAAATTGCTCGTTTAAAGGTGATTGTGAAATATTTGGCAGTTAATTGCGATGCTGCCAATTTTCAGCAGCGTTGCGATAATTATGGTAGTCTACTCCAAGCCTCTTGTAGCGATGAGTTCGTGTTATGTAGGACATATGAGACAAGTTCCATTTCCTGTGGAAGTGCACCGCGCAAATGAAGTGTGGAAGCCGGAAGGCCACACTAAGAGGCTTGTCAGACAAAATCTACAAGAAAAAACACTTTGACAAATGATAAATGTCGGCGTCCCTTTTCTCATATTTGTGACATTCGAGAATAGCATGTTTTGGATCCAACATAAGTTCTCTAAAGTATTTTTGGTTACGCTCTACGTTAACAGATATTAAAAACATAACATCTAATACCTTTAAACGAGCAATTCTTGTATATATGTTAGGGCTAATAGCCGAAGTGCGGCTACACCTAGTTTTAGCCGGCTACAACTAGGTGAGCAGTGCGGGGCGCGCGGAGGGCGGCTAACCCCGTAAGTATATATAATGCTGTGGCAAGCAAGCCACTGAGTGAATTGCAGCCAGCTGACAGCATTTGAACGGAGCACAGATTTTGTTCGCGTTGTCTTCTCTATATGTAGTAGTAATAGCTCAATGACTTAATCAACATAATACTTATTCTTCTTAAAATAACACTAGCTTACAGCGTTTTTGTTCACGAGAGGAAAACCATATGATGTTTATATAGAAGATTTAATGATTAATGAGATTCTGAAGTCAGAAAAAAATTTGGACGTCCAGTTTTCAAAATATTACATTTGAATTTTTAAAATTTCAACATGTCCATACTTTGAAAGTATTACAAATTGCAAAGTTTTAAGCTGTTTTTAATTCTGATTAGTGTCAGTGTCATATTTGTGTGGACCAACAGTAGTCTGCTTACATATTTTTATCCCAGATACTGTTCCTCAAAACTGGTCAAAACCCATTAAATTTTGGTGAAAACGAACATCATGTTCATCAGTCACGTTTCCCAGGTTTAAAGGGAAAAAAAATTAAAGAAAAAAAATGTAAACAGACAGTGTAATCAGTTTGTGACTCGCGTGGTGAGTAATATTAGTAAAATAATAAATTTCTAATTATTCAGAAAATCGGAAATCAAGTGTGCGAAATCAAGTGTACAAAATGTGCGGATATCCAGATTATTCAGATTACGGATAGTCCGGATTGCATTCGGAAGCTAGAACTAGGTTTTCAGTTCAATAAAGGAATTTGGTTTTGTTTAGAGATTCTTATTTTGCGTTCCCCGATTGATTCGATTATATTTAAAAAATATAAGACAGGGATGTTGAAGTGACATTTGTAATTTTATAATAAAGGGTGTAAAAAGACTCCTAACGAAGCTGAAACTTGAACTTTGTTCTCCTCGTCATTGTGATATTTTTTTTGTTCTAGACCGAACCTGGGAACCTTCTAGTTACGGAGATATTGGGGGTCAGAGTTCCAACTTTTTGACAAGTTTTTTTGAAATACTAGTTTTTAATGTAAGATTTTTATTTTAAACACCTCCACCACCCGGTACTATTATATTAAATCCATCTAACAGCACAATGTTTTGAGTGTGTTACATTGAGTTCTACCACAAAACATGTTTTCTCACCAAAAAAAAAATCGTTTCCTAGCAATTATTTTGGCTTAAAGTTACTTAGTTTGATGTACAGAATACTTGGTTGACGGCTTCGTGATGAGTCTGTTTACACCCTGTATAAGTAATTAATAAAACTCAAAATATCATCTTCAGAAGTAAAAGAACCAAAACATCTTATGCGCAAAGATAATACATTACGTACATTTTGATACAAGTGGAGAAAGTTTGTTATTATACTCGAGGCGGAATTAACACCCTGGCCGCAGGCGAGGGTTGTTATTGAGCCGAGAACTGCAATAACAAATATCCACGTGTATCAAAAGACGTTTTTCAATATACTTTTGAAGAAATAAAATAAAAAAAACGACAAATATTTTTGTCATGAATTATTAGGACTCATCATCTGCCTAGCCTTTTCCCATATTTCATTGGGGTCGGCTTCCAGTCTAACCGGATGCAGCTGAATACCAGTATTTTACATGGAGCGACTGCCTATCTGACCTCGGTAATACGATACCCCTTGATAAGACTGGTTGTCAGACTTTTTGGGCCACTGACTACCTACCTGTAACGACTAACGACGATACGACGAATTATTTGGAAACCATTATTTAAATTATCTATTTTTTTCCGTGCTTTGCTTTCGCCAGGTTGAAGGAGAAGCAAAGGTATAAAGCCAGTAAACAGAAAAATAGAAAATTCAAATATTTTTGAGTTTAGAAATCAAATAAATGTTAATTTGTTCATAAACGTTTATTTTATTTTAATAATCACGGTTTTTGATGATATTCTATTTATAAACGTTATTTAAATATTCAAAAAAAATAATCACCGCCAACTATAGGCATTGAACTAATTTGGACTAAGTATAGGTATAGTTATCTGTGGCAATTTTCATTCCCGCACATGTGTTGGAAAATGAGAAAAAACGCACGCGTCTGAAATACCTACATTGCATGTTGAACCTAATCGTAGTGCGAAAAGAACCAGGTTTCGAAGAAGTGTATTGAAAAAAAATTAAACATAAAATAATAAATTTTGATTTCTTATTGAAAAAATCAACCAACTCTTTGTACTCTTCACTCGTATTTTTATGTTACTTATAACAAAAAAGATAAATTTTTGATCAATTTTTATTAACAAAATAACATCAACAAACTCTTCATGTGATAGTATGTTGCAAGAATATTATGTCTCTCACTTAATAGAACCCCATAAACTTGAATAAAGTTACACAAAATTGGCTGGTTTACAGAGGCACTTTCTATTACTGCTGAACTGAACTGAAAACCTAGTTCTAGCCGATGATAAATAGGATTCACCTTAGTTTAACTACCGGTGTGCGGGTGCACCTAATTCTAGCCGCTATGATGAAGGCTGAACCTAGTTCTAACTTAACTAGAACTCTAACTGAATTTAGATTTTTTTATTTTCTTTATTCGCAAAAAAATGAATAAAAAAAAAAACTAAGTATGCTATTTGCTTCAACTCCGTTCACCTCTATTATACCCATTTTTTTTTGGAATGTGATAAAAAGTCACCAAACTCAAACTCAAACTCAAAGCATTTATTTCAATTAGACCATTATGGCACTTTTGAAAGTCAAAAATACAAAAAAACAAAACAAAGCTACAGTCCCAGACACAAGACATAATAACTTGAGAAAGTACTGTAGTTGCCCATTCCCTAGCGTAGATCTCTATGGAGAAGAACGGGCAAGAAACTCCATGGACACTCTTTTAAATCGAAATATTGTTACAAAATCTTGGTTACATCATTCATGTTGAGATTATAGATATATGTGAGAACGATGTAGGAAGACGTGCACATTATGAGCGTCCAGAGTAAAACATTAAATCAACAAATTAAAAATAAAGTAATTAAAATGAACCGTGGCAGCTAAGAGATGACCAGTCCCAACTGACAGCGCCCGATCACGAACAAGACGCGTGTATCGGCGCCATTCAACTCAACCATATTGAAGGGAACTAAATGACCCGACACACCCGCCACCATCAGCGAGACATTTGAGTGAGCATAACTTTCTCTCAGCCACCAAGGCATACATTCAGTCAAAAAAGTATCGGGAATGGATGATTTGTTTATGGTTCCAAATTCAAATTTTTGTTTTTTTGTAGTTGTTAGATTGGCACAACAGTTTTCCATTTTGGCGCGGAGTTTGAGTTGCATCTGTTATTTATATTAAATACAGTGCTGGTTTTAGTAATATCATATATAGTGTGTATTGCGAATTTCATAATGGACAAAAATATCGAACAAAGAGTTTGTCTTAAATTTTGCATCGCCAATGGAATTTCGTGTTCGGAGTCACTGAAAATGTTACAGAAGGCTTACGGTGAATCGACTTTATCAAAAACTCGTGCTTATGAGTGGTTAAAAGCGTTCAAAAGCGGTCGAGATGTGATGGAAGATTTGCCTCGCTCTGGTAGGCCGTCAACGTCTGCAACTGAAGTTAACATCGCAAAAGTGAAGAAAATAGTGACTGAAAATCCCCATTCAACTCTGAGAGAGATAGCCGCCGAACTTTCTGTATCTCACGAGTCGATCCGTACCATTTTAACTAATCATTTGGGTATGAAACATCATGAAACATGTTGCTGCTCGGCTAGTCCCAAAAGATCTGAATTTTCTCCAAAAACTCAATCGCATGAAAGTCGCTGAGGACATGCTAGAACGAGTCAGTTCGGACCCAACATTCATGAAACGCATTGTTACTGGTGACGAGACGTGGGTTTACGAGTTTGACATGCAAACTAGTCAACAAGCTTCGGAGTGGCGCCTTCCAACTGAATCGAAACCGAAAAAACCACGCCAAAGTCGATAAAAAGTCAAAGTCATGTTGACTGTTTTCTTTGACTATCGCGGTGTTGTGCACTCTGAATTCTTACCGGAAGGTCTAACGGTAAATAAAGAATATTATTTGAGCGTTATGCGGCGTTTAAGAGAGCAAATTCGACGAAAAAGGCCAGATTTGTGGAAAGAAATTTCTTGGATTTTGCACCACGACAATGCGCCTTCGCAGAAGGCTATCATTGTGAACGAATTTTTGACCAAACACTCAACAAATACCATCCAGCAACCACCATATTCACCAGATATGGCTCCTGCTGACTTTTTTCTTTTTCCTAAACTCAAATTACCACTTCGTGGCACCCGTTTTCAATCGATAGAAGACATAAAGGAGAATTCGCGGCGAGAACTGAACTCAATTCCGGAAGCAGCGTTTAAAAAATGTTTTGATGAATGGATTATTCGTTGGCGCAAGTGTATCGTTTCTAAAGGAGCATACTTTGAAGGTGATAAAATAAATTTGGATGAATAACAGACATTTTGTGTATTATTGATCTTTTCCCGGTACTTTCTTGACAGAGTAGTATTCAAGTCAATGAAAGATAACTAAATGCAAATGGTAGCTTAAAAATACATGGTCCTCACATGTGCTATGCAATTATACAATACTAGGAGATGGAATCTATACAAAGCTAAGATACTTTTACAATCTTCTGCAGCTAGCACAATAATTTGCCCAATTAGTTTTCCCCTATGGTTGTGGAGCAGGACCAGCATTGAGCCAAGCATTTTTATCATCAATGTAATCCACCAACTTATAATTATGCTTGCCTACATGCATAGTGTGCGTTTTATACAAGATTTAAATTTCGTCTCATTCAGTTGTAGAATGTGGGGAGGTATTTTATTGTAACATTTTAAACAGTACCCCATGAAAGATGAATCTACTTTAGCAAGCCTGAAACCTGTATATAATATGAATCTCGGAAACGACTCTAACGATTTTCATGAAATTTAGTATGCAGGGGCTTTCGGAGGCGATAAATAGATATATATTTATCTAAAAAGTCACCAAAATATTTACGTTAAAATGACATAAGTACCTACCTAATATTATAAGTCTGTGAGAATTAATTTGAATTAAAATTGAGAGAGAAAACAGCAGGTTTTGGATTAAGCAAAAGACAAACATTTGCATTCGCCATTTGTCTGCACTGTGCAGTGAACTCCCAGACGCGTCAACTCTACTCTAATGTCAGGGGTCGGCCACAGTTAGACTAAACATTTGACTACGACGACGTCACTGTTATAAGGCCCTATTCCATTGAGGAAATTGATAGTCAATAATTAATTATGTTAAACTTCATAGTGAATTAAGAAATTATGAACGGCATTGACGTCTCAGAACTTCACAGATGATTCGATTATAGCCGGTCGGGAAACAATAGGCAATAACAGTTTTCTGACGTACAGCCACGACCACTATTATGAAAATATAATGCCATTAGAAACACTATTAAATGAAAACTGTATTTAAGTATTTGTAGTTCGTTGTACTTTAAAAATCAAACATTCTTTCTTAAATACCTGCTTGCTCCCGTCTTTTCAAAATGGTGCAGAAAGTAATTCTAAGTTACAGCGTTTATTTTTGCACACTTGTTTCCCTAGCATTGTCTATATTATCAGAAAGTAGTAAATAGCATTCAAAAATAGAAGGTTGTCATTCCATGAAAATAGACGCCCCGATTACAATAATCCTATCGATAAAACGAACGTCATTTGAAGTTTAAATCGTAAACAATGTTTTTACCTTACATTGTTAAACGACCAAGTAGGTTGGTTATCAACCAACCTATAACTTGGTCGTTTGTTAACCTGTAGTAACCATTGGTTACATTGGTACGTAGGTAGTTCAAGAAAACAATGTCAGCTAGGTCATTATGGAACGTAGCAACAGCTACTGGAAACATGGGAATTCCATAATGAAATTTTTATTTTAATAAAGGGTAACTTGAACTCTACACAGCACGCAATACGTACGTGTGAAAATGGACGTACTCGTATGGCCGATGAAACGAACTAGAGTATTGCGTGTTCCTTGTCTAGTATCCGTTGGTGAAGCGAAAAACGTCACTTATCTTATCACTTGAACATTTCTTATTATCACTACGTAATACACAAGCCAAACGTGGCAGCGGGTTACACACATCATCCAGCTAAGTTATTTATTACCTATTTATTTATTTATTTAACACTTCAAGCACAAAGTACTGAGGCGGACTTAATGTCATAAGCGTTTTCTACCAGTCAACCTTTAAGTGATGCAGAGACAAGCAGTGGTAGGTGTCACTTCTGAAAATGAGAGACTAATTTTATTTAATACTACGATAAACTACAAGGATATATGTATTTTTGTGTGTTGTTATAAATGTATGTTTCATGAAAACGACGCACCATGTCAACTTGTCACGATACAAAATCTTCTTTAAAAATATGTCCCAAAAATATTCAAATGTTAACGACGTCGTCGTTTGTCATAACATAATTTTAAATAATTGCTTTTACTATTATAAGTCGGGCCTGTGGCTGTAGCCTATCCATTAACATACAAAGTTTACTCCATTGGTCCCGGCTGTCAATTCTTTGACAATCGTTACAAGTAGTCAGTGGCCCGAAAGTGACAACCAGAAGGGTATCGTGTAAATCGTATTATTATTACCCAGTACCTACTACCTGGATTATGGAGATCAGTTAGGTAGTCGCTCCATGTAAAATACTGGTACTCAACTGCATCTGGTTTTACAGGAAGCCGACGATGTAACCCAAACATACCTAGTTGGGAAAAGGCTAAACAGATGAGACGATTTAATAAAAATCACCTCGTCCTACGTACTTTCCTGGCTAAGTCACCCGGCTAAGAAGGTGTCACGAAGAAAGTCTTTCTTAGAATCGTGTGGAATTTATCCTTGTCCATGTACAATAATTACAATTTGCTTTCTGATCTGATTGCGTCTTTCGCTGTCAAAGGGAAAACCCGCGGTCAGTTGTAAAGTGGGCGTTTTCAGTTTGTTATTTCCTAAATGTGTTGTGTTTATCTATTCCATTTTATAAATAATGTCCAGATGTATCATGAACGGAGCAATGGAAGTATGCTCGAATGTTACGCTGACAAACAAATTCGTAAATCCTTGCACGCAATTTTTGTATTTATCCGCAAAGAAACTTTGTTTCTGAAGTATTTCGTACACGAAGAAGAAGCAAATCATATTATGTATAAAATAATGTGACCCCCTAGGTACCCATTATTGCAGAGGTCCACGTGTAAGTGGCACGTGTCCTGCTGCTAACTATTCGGGGAGCACTCGTGACTGTTATTGTAACACTCGTACGCTCCGCTATTGCTATCGTAAAGTTACTTCACAAATGTCATTAATATGCTCTGACGTCAATCTGTAAAACAGAATACCTATTTTTTTGTTACCAGTTCTCTATCACAAGAGCTGATTATTTCATAGTTAACAGTGAAATACTCATTTCAATAATTTTTTCATGGTCTAATAATATTCGCAAAATAAATAATAAACTCTGACGTCAAACCGTTGTCGTTGACATCATTATATTTAATTGGTAATTTTATTCTATTACCTTTTTAATTATTATTATCGGCGGCACTTTGTGATGTGATATTGAAATGAATTAAAAATAGTTAATGTGGTTACAAACAATGATAGGTTATTTGTAGTTTTCCCTGTCACAGTTCAGTAGAACATTTTGTAACCTTCGCATTATTGAGTACACTTATTGAAACGCATTGTTATTCGAATCAGGTGGCCTGGGCTCCCATCATTACTTAAATTAGAATTGTATGGGATCATTACGTTAGACGCCATGACGCGCACAACGGTAGGCCTCTCATAGTGTCGCTACGTGGTCAGTGTAGCATATCGACACAGGTGCCAATTACTTGTACGTGACCAACACTATGCATGTTTTTTTTGTAGAAAAGTATCTAAAGTAACGGAGTGCCTAATGATGGCCCCCGGCCAAGTGACTTCGACCTTAACAACATAACTGGTGAAATATGGCTAAATAATATTATAAAATTAAGTAAATAGGTTTATGCCTAAACCTTCGGGAAAAACAGGAGTAATGATATACAGCATGTATCAGTGAGGTGTGGTCATATTTAAGGGAGTGGCGCATCGTATTGTATCGTCATTGATCATTGGATCAATGAAGATGAATCAATGATGATTGATGATGTTGATTTTGATCATTGTATTCGCAAGCAAATCACTGCACCGCACTGCTGTAAATTATTATAGGAACAACCACATATGATAAAAATATAGAGTCTCTTGAAGACGAATGCAGAGAATTTGTGAACAAAAAGTCAAGAAAACTATGAACTGCGTACCTCAAGAATTCTCTGACATTCACTAATTAACAAATTTTAATAAATAACTGACTTCCCATTTTGGTTAGTTCATAATTAAACACATATGTTGCATGTAACATCCTACGTCGCGTCGTACTTTAAATTTTACACCCTAAAAACATGAGCTGGACGAGACGCGAAACCCAGCTGAGGAGAGACAATATCGGCGTGAACGACAACAGGGCAAGGATGATTTGCGAGTGCCCGTGACGTCATAGGGAGCCGCGGGCGCGGGCCCGTGCCCCTCTTCCCCCGCCCCGCCCTGCTGCGGGCCGCGCAGGGGCATTGCTCCGCGACGTCATACATCGCCGTACACTGCCCCGCCTCCCGAGCATTCTTCTCACAAAGCGATGGTTGCGCCCTTCTCCATAGTTGACCCAATTCCCTCATCGAAAATACGCGAGACACGAAAATAGGTTGCCAGCTATTTACAGCTGTGAAACGTCTATCGAACTATAATATTGAATATTTATGAACGTACAGCGGTGCATTGTATTTATGCATGTCATGAAATGCAGATTTATTTTCGGAAAATAATCAGACTTTGGTATAACGCACTCGTGACCCGACCGGAATTTTTCAGTTATGTTGTGTAGTTTTTATAGGCAAACATCGAAACAAAAGTGATACCGAAAGGGAAGCTTACAATTTAGTTTGATTTGCGTCATTGCGGTAAAGGAAGTAGGTACGCATCTGTAAATGTTACTGAAACAGTAGTACATGTTTTGTATCATTAATAACTTGTTATAAAAATACACCTAACGTTTATTAACCAACTATTGGATACCTACACTTGTGCAGTACCTATCGAATACTTACTTACCTGAAATTGATGAATGTTAATCAAGACCTTTATAATTGTGCAGTACTTATTGAATACTTAAATAATAAATAAATAAAATAAAATAAAAAATAAAAAAGCCTTTTATTTCTTGCAGTTTAAAAAAATTAATAAAAATTAATCGTGCATGCAATCATAAAGTCGTATAATACAATTCAATTCGCTTTGATTTTATTGAGAACATTGAAATTGTTATTCATTTATTATGAATTAATTTAATATGAATTATGAATTTATGAATTACGATTAAAATTAAAATTGTGAATTAAAATTAGATAAAAATATGATTGTAAATTGTAATTTTAGCAAGAACCCCTCTTAGTAGAAGGTGAAGGCCTCCTCCAGAGATGCTGATGATTGAATACTTACGTACCTACCTGAAATTGACGAATGTTAATAATGTAAACCTTTACAAATAAGTCAATAGCATATTTGCAACCAAAACCATATTATAAATAAAAGATTTAGCCGTGGAAAATGTTACACTCGTAAGTGCTAAAGTATGTATTCATGTAAAGGGTGATTTTCTTCAGGGGTTTAAAAATATCCGCTGCTGCCTACATTTTTTCGAGTTACGCGACCAATAATGTGTGAAGCAGCTGATTTCTTTTTTCGAGATTTCATAGTCGGCCCCATTATTAATGGGATATTACTATTCTCACTCATGAAAATGCTAACTTTTAAATGAAAATGCCATCTTTTACTATGGGAGTCCCTTAATAAAAGTTGTTAATTTGCATGAGTACGACGCCCTTAAAATAATTAAAACGACAAAAAAATTGTGTTGTATACGATAAGTTTAGATAATCTTTTCTTATAGTTTCGCGTATCTAACATGCCGGTCGCCCGAGTAATAAACATAACAGGTAGTGCCTGTTTTTGAAAGATAACAAGAAACCTGTTAGTCATTTTTTTAAACTATGTAATTATTACTCGATAGGTATTTTAAATAAACTTCGAAAAAACAATTAAATATGTTAAGTGAGGAACTACGCAGGTTATGTTACAGATAACTTATAACTAAGTTTACATTTATTTTTGCCAAAATTCGATTCAATTAGGGAAGTACCTAATATTTTTATAACAATTTCACGCGGCCAAATGTCGCGGGCAACTAGTAAGTATACAGGGTGTAAAAGACCTCATCACGAAGCCGTCAACCAAGCATTCTGTACATCAAACTAAGTAACAATACGCAAAAATTTTTGCTGGGAAACTATTTTTTTTTTTTGGGTGAAAAATCATGTTTTGTGGTAGAACTCAATGTAACGCACTCAAAACATTGTGCTGATGGGTGGATTGAATAGTACGGGGGTCGTGGAGATGTTTAAAGTAAAAATCTTACATTAACAACTTGTACTTATTTAAAAAAAAACTTTTTAAAAAGTTGGAACTTTGACCCCCAATATCTCCGTAACTAAAAGCTTCCCAGGTATGGTGTAGAGCAAAAAAATGATCACAATGACGGGGAGAACAAGTGCCTTTCGGCTTCGTTAAGAGGTGTTTCACACCCTTTATAATAAAACTAGTGCGTGACACTTGGTAGTTCTCGGTAAACTTATGAAGTGTCGTATAATATGAAAACTTGACACATAAAACGCGTTCTCTTGTTTACATTTACTATGACACATTGCGTGAGTATGTAGAATTACCGAAACACTAGAAATTCCCGAAACTGACCTCTCAATGATGAACTGTCTTTCCTAACAAATGTTCTAATGAACATCAATGACTTAAACTGAATCGCAATATTATTGGAATGTACAACATGAATCAGCTGCATATAGGTACAGAATAGGCACGAGTACAGAGGCCATTAATGTGGTTAAATTAGGTCATTTAACCAAAGCTTATTATTAATTAATGTCTACACAATTACATATCCTGGTTTATATATAAGGATAATAATTAGAATATTTAATGGAACAATAACAATATAGAAGATACGCGAATTAAGTGCACACACGTGCAATGAGACTTTAGGATAAAAATATTGCTATTCAATATGGGTAAGGTACCTTATTTATTTTTCTGTCTAACGAAATTATAATTGTTCACTTGTTCACAGATGATATAGATAATTCATTAGATTGGTGGGAATAAACACATCTGTATAAATAAGTGAGTTGTCTGAATATTTTGTAGGCAGGCCGATATAGGTACGACCATTACGACCCCTATACGAGTCTTTAATGGCCACTAGGCAAGGAATAATATATACAGTTAACATTTAATTTCTTAAAGAACCAATCACCTATTTTATTTATTTGTTATGGGTTACCAAACAAATAAAATTGTATGTGACCTAGTAGGATATGTGCAAACTTTGTTCAATTAGCTACCTAAAGATTATTTTTGTAAATGACGTTGTATTTACCACATAGTTAAGTTAAGAGTTTAACAAAACTAAAATAAAAAAAGATAAGCTTGCTATGCTTAAATTCGATGTCGATGTGATTAAAATTTGGCCTCCTTCTGTTAACTACTCGTAGATTCGTTGTGTAACATGAGTGAAAACAGTATGAGACTTTCTAAACTTAGTAAATAATATTATTTAGGTTACTAGTCTTAATGCCATAACAATAACATGTCAACGTTTCCACTAAAACCGAAAATGAAGTCAAGTTTTCCCTAAAACCGAAAATGTCAGTTTTCCTTAGAACCGAAAATTAAGTCAATTAAATTTAATATTGTCTATTATCTACTTATCAGTGAATGATATTGAATTTCAGTTTAACCTACTTGTGGTTCCAAGTATTTGAACAATTAGGTTATATTTAAACAAATAATTACCTAGGAACTGAAAATGTAATACAGGATGTCCCGGCACACAAGCGGTTACCTTGGGCCTCGCGTTTTCAGTACATTATTCTAAAACCCCTAGACATTTTTAATCGGCAATTTACCTGCCTGCACGGTCAAAATGTATGGAACAGCTGGTTTTTTTTTTATAATAGGTAACCGTTGTAATTTTTCTGTATGGTTTTTTTTTTATATATTGTTTATTAATTATAGAACAAAACAAAATATAAACAGAGAAACACCACAAAAACCTCTACAGGTTTGTCCGGATGTTGAGACACTTACAAGCTATCTTAATACTATTATTATTTATGGTTAACACATATTTCAGGTATTTTTGGTTCAGTGTCCGGTGTCGCGACCACCCTGAATAATTCAACATTAACATACAATATTATTGAAAATGAGTGGTTTGGTAAATTATCATTATAATTGTTACAGCCTGCCGGTTTGCTGGAGACTCCACTGTCGTACAGCTGTATGCAGGAAGTGTACTGCATCTCCCGGTGGGACCCCGCCAGGAAGTACTGCCTCAGAATAGTTATGCCTCACGGATCTCTGCTGTTGCAGGTTTGTTTACAGTTACATTATACTTTAAAGAGATCAAAGTTTGTAAAGGATGTAGGAGGTAATCTCTGAACTACTCATCTGATTTCAAAAACTCTTCAACTAATAGAAAGCTATAATTCTGTTCAAACTTTGTGGCGGCTCGGAAGTTAGCTGCGAGTGACGGTCTGCGCATTATACAGTCAAGTCTAGACGATGATCCTCATGCGCCCCGCTGATACCTAAAATTGTGCATGCGCAGCTCTAATTAGAAGTTTCCAGCGCAGTAAAGTTTGAACTGTTACTTAAATTTACTGTTACCTAATTTTCGACCCGCCATAAAGTTTGAACAGAACTATACACTTTTGCAGAGTGCCATAAAATGTGTTATTCACGCGGACGAAGTCGCGGGTAGTTCTAGTTCTTGATAATATGAAGCTATAGGATTATTCCTGTGATCTAGGAATAAACCAAGTTCTCGCTTGTCGTAGTTTACCTCCCTAGATAATGCTAATAAAACAATGCAACTTAACTATGACCTTCCATTTTCTAGGCCAACGATGCTTATACTCGGGACCAATGGTATCATTCCATTATATGGAGGGTGAGTAGACATTTATGTATTTCCTTCCTGTTGTGGTTAATTTTAATTTCTACCTACTAAGTAAATTTTCTAATAATTGCGTTTATTTTTCAGAAAAATATAATAAGGTACAGGAATTTTCTCACAAAGACTGTACGAAGAGAAGTCGTTTTAAAAGAGTTAAAGGTAAATATATAAAAAAAACAGTTAATTAAGAAGGTACCTATAGGCAATTTATTTAAAACTACTTGATGTACATTTATAATTATGTTTATTTACGTTTGCTATTGTTATTAATTCAGAACATGGTGGATTTCGTCATGACCACGCCTTTACAAGATGAAAGTGTGACGCGCGCGCCGCTACAGATTCTCACAGATTTGCTCTCCGAGGTAAAAATACACATCAATACACAGATACTTTAGTAACTAAGTAGAAACGACGTGAATAAACTTTATTCTTACTGAGGTCAGGTGTGAAATAAGTAAGACACCTATGAAAATCTTCAATTTTCATGTGAACACACAGCTAGATACCTATATGTACCTATAGCATTGTGTGATTCTACTACATGAAATACGATTCGTGATCTCCTCATGTATTTGATTGACGTAGGTGTACTTATAGTCGGTATCGAGCAGATACTCAATCCCACGTGTGCTATTTAATGGTAGCCGACATAACTCTATTTCCACAAATATTTAATATAATCTTAGTAAGGAATGAATAATTTCACCATTCATGACGGAAGCTGTTGTTTCTCTTTCTTATCACAAATCATGCAGAGTACACGTGATCAAATATTGACGTTCGCATTACTTGTACATTTGATATCTACGCGTATGAGATGCAATATTATGTTGAAGTAAAGGCATTTAAAATTTTGTAGGTTTAAGTAGGTATCCACTTACCTGCAACCAATTGTCTCGATCTAATTATATTGTTAGTCAATTATGCACCACAACAATTAATATAAAGGGTGTAAAAAACCTCTTAACGAAGAAGAAAGGCACTGGTTCTTCCCGTCATTGCTATCATTTTTTTGTTCTACACCATACCTGAGAACCTTCTAGTTACGGAGATATTGGGGGTCAAAGTTTCAACTTTTCGACAAGTTTTTTTTTAAGATTGGTTTTTATTGTAAAATTTTTACTTTAAACACCTCCACGACCCCCATACTATTCAATCCATCCATCAGCACAATGTTTTGAGTGCGTTCTACCACAAAACATGATTTGCATTGAGTGCGTTGAGTTCTACCACAAAACATGATTTTTCACCCAAAAAAACAAGTCGTTTCCCAGCTGTTGTCGAAAATCTAACATTTCCGTCAACTGCTTGTTAGCAATTTCGTACGACATAATATTGTTCCTTTTAACAATGCAGTTTATTTTAGTCCACTTTGGTTGTGGAGTTGAATCTTGTATATTAAACTTTTTTTTGGGCCAGTGTAACAAACACTTCATGTTTTTCCCACGTAGATGGAAAGTTCTTGTTGATTTTGTTGTTCACTGTAAGTTTGAATGATTTTGAAAGACATTCTGAAAACATGGTAAGACATGGTAAGGGTTAAACAATTGAAAGAGCGAAAAATATAGAAGCAGCTACAAACGAGCAACGTATTTCAGTTCTACGGATCTCTAAACAAATAACCATCCGTGTGGTTCGATACCTGCAGTAAGTACGAAATAAAAGTGATTGTAAAGACTTGAATTGCATTAGTGGCACAGGTATTACTTGGACCTTCAGAAGAGTGAAACTTCGAGCAAGTATTAAGGTTGAAGTTGCAAGTTAAAGCTGCTTCTCATAGACACCATGTTTACAAGACAATTATTTATCATTACCTACTTAGGTACAGATTTTCATTTGCCCCTTTAAATTATTATTGTATGGTGTACGAACGTCACTGCCGTCAACACATTAAAATTTCATCATGTTCCTATGTAATAAGTACCTACTATAGACGGTTTGGCAAGGTTATGAGTTAACGTCACTGCGGCGCTTATTTACTGCAGTTCTAAACAATTTATATTACTGAACGAAGCAATAAATTGCTTTCATAAAAGTTTTACTTCTGGTTGATTCATCAGTCTTTCCGTAGGTGTCCGTCTGCGAAGAGGTGATTCGTGTCTTACCTTAGACTATTAGTGCTATGATGAAGATATGCTTATATAACTATATGAAAACTATAAAACTTAGTAAGTTTCACTAGAACACAAATAAAAAATAAACTTATTCAAGTTAGTGTAAGTAGAAGTCAGTAAGCAGGGCCGATAAAACAATCTAACGCGAATGTAACGCGTATAATCTCGAGGACTTCCTCATAGATTTCTCACGCGCAACAGCCATTCGAAAACGTCATATTGGGGTCACTCTTGAATACTCTTGATCCGCTTTCTGTATGACGCACGCTGTAACGCAACACTAAGAACACAAAAAAGGGGAATTTCAAATTGACTCATAACCGTTAAAATTGTTTCATTTTTTTTTCAGAATAAGGAAAGTGCTGATTGGGAGGTGTGGGCAGAACAGGTGACGAGCGCTGCGGCGCCGCTGCTGGCGGAGCGGTGCGCGGCCGGCGACTTGTGCGGGTTGCTGGCGCGGCTGTGCCGGCGACGCCCGCGCGCTGCGCCCCTGCCTGCGCTGGCGCCGCCCGTGCGTCGCGTACTCACACGCAACGTTGACTTTGCAAGAGCTCCTAATGCAAGGCGGCTTGTTAGAGATTATATCAGGTAAAATATATTTTCTCTTCTCTTCTTCTTCCTTAGGATGAAAAAAAAAAAGTTCTCTATGGAATAAACTTAACCCTATGTTTTCTGTCGCGCATTAGGGAAAAATAGGTAGGTACCTACCTACGTTTAAATCCAGTCATGTGAGTGACCTGCATAACATTGTTCCAGCGCTGTAACCTCATTTGGTTACAATACACATTATTAATTGCTTTTAGCAAAGCCAATCAATTCGAGTACTTAGTGACGTCAATCGGTTTTACGATAATGTTTAGCTATAGATAGGTCCTCGAGCTCACTGTATATGATCATAATGAAACTGATGGCTGTCGATTAAAAGTACCTACAGCCAATAACGAAGTGCGAAAGATACTAAGTACGTAATGCCATCGAGCAAAATAATTGATCTGTATACCTAGTGCAGCTTTACCACTGAACACTGGTTAGCAAAACAATTCGTTATTGATTTAAATATAGAAACTGGGCATAGGTTATTCATAATCGAGAAGTATTAATAGCGCGCCAGCCAGCTAGACGTTCGAACACTCTATTTTAGGTTTGCTTGATTGTTCAAAACTATATAACACTACTTACTTAAGTCTTCTTGGGATTACTATAATACTTAAAATGAACTGATATAGAATAATTAGCACTATTTTGTTCAATTATCAAAACAGTTATTATGTGAAACAACATACTCTCTAAACAAATTGATTACGCTTTCAGAAACTGGCCAACAGCACGTTCCGTCACTCGGTAAATTACGGAACTAACAGACTCTTGTAAAAAGGTTGTGACGGCAAAATGTCCTACACTTTCCTGAACGAAGGTTCTACGGCCTTGCGTATTCTCGTTACATGAAGGTTTATTTTGTCTGCAGTGCCTTAAGCGCGCACAACTCGGGCAGGGCCCTGGTCCGGCGCTTCGTGGAGGTGACCCACGGCAGCCGCGCCGCGTGCCCATACCCGCGGGCGGCGCCGAACCTCGCTGCGGTGGCGCTGGCCGCATTAGACGACTATTATCGGGACTCCGCCACCCCGCACGTCTGTGATGATAATGAAGACGAAGTCTTATGCTTCGCTGATATCTTGGAGCACATGTAAGTTGGACTAATAAAGTTGTATCTCGTCGTATCTGTGTTATTCAATAATTCAATATGTTTTCTGTCCACTGCTGAAACTAAAGAGCCACAAAGATGCTCTGTACCTGTACCGTGGATTAGAATAGAATAGAATACCCTTTATTAGGTACACCATTAAAATTACAGATACAAAATAAAGTAAAACATACAAGGGGTGACACAATGGGCGGTCTTATCGCTAAAAGCGATCTTTTGAAGTCAACCTTTGGATGGATTTAAGGGGGAAAGGAGAGACAATACTGCAGGTAGCCTGTGGTGTACCATTTACATATATACAATAAATACATACATACTTATAACATACTACACTTATATGTTACTACTTAATGTTTGTGTGATGAGCATGGACATTTGTTTCCGAGTCATGAATGTTAATATGTATAATAAGTATATATTTACAAACAAAAAAGTATCTATGTAGTATATCAACTATCTGGTGTCCACGACACAAGCCTCGTTGCTTAGTGTGGCACTAGATGGCGCTGTGTGCAATGTCCAGCGATATTTATTTATTTATTTATTTTATTTATAAATATTTTAATTTTTTCTATTATCGAGAAATAAGTGCGAAGAACTAAATTAAAATACCTAATAAAAAAGCTTAAGTAGAGAGATACAGGTTTTTTATCATGCTTTTAAAAATTGGCAGAGATTCAGCACGCCTTATAGACACTGGCAAGGCATTCCCTAACCGAACTGCTTGAACTGTAAAAGACTTGTCATAGAAACTGGTGGAATGCATCTCTAGTCTTAAGTTTTCCGATGACCTCAGATATCTATTGTGTGTCACGAAGGAACTTGAAACGTTCTTTAAGATAAGAGGGGGTTGTAGGATTAAACTGATTACTGTAGAGCTGAAACAGGATGTGTGGATTCTTAGCGTGGAGTCATTATGTAGGACATGTGCGAAATAGTTTCATGAAATATTTATCTAAAGGGTGTAAAGACTCTTAACGAAGCCGAAAGGCGCTTGTTCTCCTCGTCACTGCGATCATTTTTTTGTTCTAGGTTCTAGTCCATACCTAGGAACCTTCTATTTACGAAGATATTGGGAGTCAAAGTTCCAACTTTTTCACTTTTTTTTTTTAAATACAAGTTTATAATGATAGAACTTAACCCGTTTATTACTCAATGCATCCATCAGCACAATGTGTTGAAATGCGTTTCATTGTGCGTTTCATTTTTCACCCCAAAAACAAAAGTAGTTTCGCAGCAATTTTTTTGCGCAGAGTTACTCAGTTTGTTGTACAGAATGTTTGGTGTTGGTTGACGGCTTCGTGAAGAATCTTTTTACACCCTGCAGGTACATCAAAATAATATAGATCATCTAGAAATGAAGAGAACTAGAGATGACTTTTCTTCTACCTTTAAGGTGCGAATACGAGGATTGGGTCGTCGTAGTAGGCGCAGTACTGCAGCCAGTCCCACTATGTGCGGGCGCACTGGGCTGCCCGCGCGTGGCGGCGCGACTGCGCAAGTTACTGGCCGCGCTGGCGCACGACTCGCGTTGCACGGCACACGCGTGCGTGGCGCCTGCCCGCGCTGCGCGGCAATCCCCTCCCTCGTGGTTGCGAGCTGCGGCACCGTCCGACCCGCTGCTAGCTCTACCTCATGAAGACCTGTGTCAGATTTGGGGGGATATGGTAAACTGGATTCTTTATTCAGACAATCACTTGTTTCAACTTCGATTTACTAGACATTATAATGTCAATTTTCATTTTCAGCTTGGAAGCCTACTAAACTGCTGCTGTAAACGGAAAAGTTTTCTGCAGAGTATGAGCAAGCAACTCCCCGATTTTGTTCTAGTCGCTCTAACTTCTCACGTGAGTACCGTCTCTTATAATTTCCAAACCTTCCGACTCTTCTTTACTTATCTACTTCTAGATAGTAGTTCACAAATCTAATATAACTTTAATTTCTTACAGCCAGCGGCTATAGAGGCTTTATGTTTATTATTGGAATGGGAGGTCACGACTGGAGAACAAACTCAGTTGGAAATCATTGCTGCACTTCAAGGCACCGAACTAGGCCAGAAATATTACCAGGATTTGTGCGAAAGACAGCAAAACCTTCAACGACTGGTGAGTAAAATTAGTCGACAATAATATCCAATTTTTTTAGTTTAGTACCAACGTCTTGCTTGCTGAGGCATTTTTACTACGGTTTTTTCCAAGTCAAAACTAGGTACCTACATAAGTACTAAGTAATTACCACTTAGTGCAAATTTTGCAGAACTGAATAGCAAATGCAGCTCCTTATGGGTTTATGTTTAACTAACCCACCTTGCCTAATATTCATACCGTCGCAAGCAAAGATTTTTACCCTCAATTCACCTGTGAGACATAAGTTTTCAACCGAGAATTATGAAGCATGACTTTAATGTGTTCATATGAGCCCCATAGACCCCGGGGTTATAATATATGTCCATGGGACCTAGGGGTTATGGGCCCATGGAACCCAGGTTCCAAGTGATATAGGTACAGGGTTCAAATAATCTGTTTTGGTAAAGAACATGTTTGATATGTTATTTCAGCAATCAGAAGGCGGTCCTCGTCGACTGGCGCTCCCAGTGCGTGCGACCGACGCCGACGTCGCCCAACTACTCGATGCTGGCGCGCTCGGCAACCTCGAGTGCCTCTCCCTAGCTTTCACCAGCGTCACCAGCGCCTGTGCACATCATCTCATTAAGGTAAAGCGACGTAAATGGCCTATCCTTTTATCTTTGAGTCAATCTTGATTTACGAGTATTAAACTGTTAACACCTTTTTTTTGAGAATTGGTGTATTTGGAGAAATCGCGATCGGAAAATCGAAACACAACTAGGTATTTACGACAAAAACACCTACTAAGGGTTGTACGTCATCTGCAGAGCACGGAATTGCAATTTGCAAATCATAACCGTGCTTCGGCTTTGCCGCAGTTGGTGAAATTGGGTTCAAAATGTGATAAAGTTGTTTGTTCTTACAGTTGCCATCTCTTCGCTACTTGAACCTGTGGGCTACAAAGTTTGGCGACAGCGGTGTGCAGCTGATTGCTGAGCATCTTCCTAAGCTTCAGGTCCTGAACCTCTGTGAGACGCCAGTCTCCGACAAAGGAATAGAGGCATTATCTGGTAATCATCATTTTTACACTAAGTTATGCATTAAAACCGCTTTCTTGCATGATGATACTTTCAAGTAGGCACATACACTCTACATATCCTGAGCTTGCTTGACATCACCATGTTGACCAGCTAAGTTAGATACCTACATAATATTTTTGGTCCGTCAAGAGCTGTTAACATACCTACATCTATTTTGTACCTACCGAGTGTCTACTAAGTTCGGGCTACAGTAGAACTAAGAGAAGAACCCATAATATTGTGAACTAACGACCAAAAATTCGTACTAAACCATGGCCATTTTGTTTCAGGTCTTTCAAACTTACGGCGTCTAAACCTGAACAGCACCAAGTTATCGGCTGAAGCCTTCGAAGTTCTCCGCCAGCGCCTGCCCCAGCTCCAAGAGTACGACATCCGGTACACGGAGGCCTGGTGACAGCGGGCTTCCACTCGGACGCCTTCCACTTCCACCATTTAGATTTACATACGATCTCAAACCGCTTTATCCCAGTATTACAATGTTTAAATTAAATAAGTTCACAAGGATACCAAAAATATCCAACATCGGAATGTCGTGGCGTTAATTCCATTTTTTCATCTTTTATCAATGTTTTTATCTACATTTTAATTTATTCCATGCGTAAGATTTAAAACAAAGGTCATGATTATTCCTAACATAAAATAATAAACATTGCTTGAACTACGTTGACCGTACATACTTTTGTAATTATGCAAACGTGCTGAAATAATTCAAAATTGTTTTTACCGACTATTCCATTCTTATACCTACCTTTAGGTAGGAAAATCGAATTAAACTTGATAAGATGAGTTACTCAAAATGAATTCAGTTTAGTGCGTACCTACTCGTAGAGATGAAGTCGCGGTCCAATTTTGATTTTTCTTGTCTTTGGGCTACAAAATCAAACGAGCATTTGTTTTAATTTATATACCTAATCTTACTTTTAGAACATAATGTTATCAATGTAAAAAAACATGTCTGCCATGTAAACACTTTGTGCCACTATGTGTTTTTTTAAATTATTAATTTATTAAATGTATCACCAGCATTTTAGTTAATAAGTACAGTAAAGTTAGAGATAATAATACTTTAAATTTTAGTATGATAGGATTTTTAAGGAGTCTTTGGGCTGTGAGAAAGAGAACCAACCGGTAAATGCGTAATTGTCGCGAGTTGAACTGAAATGTTTAGGTAATTGTTTTTTCTTTATTTGAATTATCTGTTTCTAGCATACTCCTTTTAAACTAAATCAATGTTTCAGATTGATAGTAGACGAGTTATTTGTAAAATAGGTACTTACGGCCATTTTTAATAACTTACTAACATGTAACGGATGGTTGCTATTCTGTCTGTTTGACATTTAGCTTACGGACCGTTAGCAACAAAACGTCACAAAAAAGCTTTCTGATTTTTCTATGAATCAAGTGACAGGTACGGTCGAACAAGCTATTTGGTTTAGGTAGGTACAGCTTAACCCACAAATTACATTGTAAAATGTAAACCAAATAGCTTGTACGACCGTACCTACGTGACGCGGATATAGGATATTTCAAGCTAACTTTATTTCTATAAGCACCGATAGCTACGAGACGTAGGCATATTAACTAACAGTTATACGTAAGTAAATTATAGAAAACGGCCGTTAATCATAAGTGATTGCACAATGATAATATTGCAGAATGATAAATATTGAATCCTACATAAATACTTACCTATAGGGTTACTTATTTAAAAATTAAAAAAATAAACTTACAACCGAACTATTTGTAAGTGCGATAAAATAGGTGGTGTTTTTCCTGATTTCCGGCCTAACTTATATATCAAAGAAATTAGTAGCTAAGTACATCTTGATGCAAGTCTGTAAGTTTTTCGTTTTTGCACTTTTGCCTGTTGGTTGTGGCTCGGACCTTCTAACATCCACACCCACAGGCCAAAGCGCAATGGAGCCGATGCAATGACAAATACTACGAGCATCAACTCCGTTTTTCAACACACTTGGGCCCCGTTCACACGGTGTTCTGTACAATATTTTGCAGTACGTTGAGATCACACATCAGTCTCAATGTTCATAAGATTAAAAACAAATAGAAGACCTGCCAAGTGATCCCAAAATTAAACAGCAATATATCGAACCTAGAGATCAACGCCGTGTGAACGAGGTCTTAGGAAATAAATAATTAAAACACAAAATAAATAAGATTGGTAAATTATTGGTCGTAACCATGCCTTTTCACAAGGAAGACACAATTACTCCACAACGTGATAGGCTGGTATTTATTTACCAGTGCAATGTAGAAGGCTAAAATTACATTTTGAACAAAATAACTAAGTAGGTACTAACATATTTGTCTCATTGTTTTACTTATACCTATTACCACCATTTATTTTTAATTTTAATTAGGTAAACTGATAATGTGAAACCAAAAGCGGTACACTACTCATATGAGCCAGTTTTCAAACAAGTGTGTTGAAAAATATTTTCCTGTAGGTACTTTATGAAATAAAACATTGTTCTAGCTATTACCTAATCGATAAATTTTAGTGACAATGACACCCATACACTATTTATGTTTCCAGTATTTTGTAAATTTGAACTTTTAGACATAAAACTAAACACGTCATTAAAAAATAAGTAAAATGTTACTTATTTCTATAAAATAATAAATGTAGTAGGTATTGGCAGTGTCGTGTCACCGGAACTTGTAGGCCGGAAACTGTTTGTTAGATAACACAAAATTATCCTATAAAACACCAATTATGTTGACATTTTAGATAGACAACCAACATCGCTAAATACATGGTGTAACAGAATTATCGCAATACCACATAAGTGTTGATTCAGAATTTCAGACCATTTAAACTGGTGAACTTTCTAAGAAGAAAATAGGTCGAAAAAAACTGGACTCTTCACACTACTTGCATCAGCTGATGCGATAGTTTGTACTTTGTATAGGAAGTCCAAACATTTTCGTATTTTTTTGGCTTATACTGTTACACCCTGTATAAAGCGCCCGTTCACTATTGTAATTTTGCTCTGACAATTTCTGCATTCACAAGATCTTGCACACAAGTATATAATATACCTAGTTTAACGAGATGTGAACTGAATTACTGTAATTGAAATTATGTCGTATAAAGAGATACAAGACTTATCCACCGTGCGAAGGCAGAAGTGTGAGTTTTTAATAAAATATTTTAAAAAAGATGCCTTTTTTATCCCTTACTTATTCCTTGTTACAAAAGACGGTGGTTCCTTGGGAAGGCGCATGTCGTCATATGTTTCTCCGTAGACGGGGCATAGTGCAGGTCGGGCTCGCTGAGTTTTACCCATAAATGCCCTAAGGTTTGTCCTAACGCCTTTGCAACCATTTGGTTTATGGGTTTATTACTTTTATTATGTCTCTATGAAATTTTCCCACGAAAAACAAAGAGAAACCATAATAATTGTTGTTTGTTAGTTAGATGTACAATGTTGAATGACCTAAGTACCTATCATTCGCAGAAAGTCAGATTCACAAAATTCTGGTTTCCTATTATTTGCATTACCTACCTACATGATTTCAACTTGGACACGACCCGATTCAATACGGGTTTCAATATTTTTTTCTAAGTTCCGCAGCTACGCATTAAACCTGCTGATCGAAACTATCATATTATATAAAAATAAATTAAAATGGCGGAAAGTAAAGCTGCGCAACATTTTTTCTTTGATCATTCCATCTTATTCACCCTGTGTACTTATTATAACTCTGTTCGGACTATTTATTTTTTGCTATACTTAAAGTTTTAGTGACTGCCAAAACAAGACGCTAATTTAGGCCATAGGGTTTCCAAGCAGGAGGTAGTAACTGTATGGGGCGTTCTTCGCGCGTAACAAATCTCGAGAAAACGGGGATCATGAGCAAATTCCCAATGGTAACCGTTCACTTAACTGAAGTAAAAAACCTAATAATATTTACTAAGGAATATATTTGAGTAATTTTCTATTTACTATATTATGTGTATGATACATAGTTTTTTACCCTTAATTTTATACATGTCTCCATCACTTTTGAATTTATTCTCAACTTTTTATAGATGCGGCTTTATGGTAATTATACAAACCAAAATAATACCGTATTTATATACAAACCCAAATGTTACAGTAACTTTAACTTTATATCTAACAGTAACCAAATCTAACAGCACTAAACTTGATTATAAGGATCTTATGTTAACTATTTATCGTTTATGCAATATAAATCAAACATAAACACAATGCAGTGACCAGTAATTTATTTCTAGGTACTTATAAATCACATTTCAAATGACAACACATTTTAATATATTTATAGTTTTTTTTATATATTTTTTTATTTATAAAACAGTGCCGTCTTGTTTTCACAAAAATGGAATATAAATACAGGCAATTTTGCTATCTTGTTGACTCTTACCACAAATGAGTGTTGTAAATAACCTGTGCACTATTTGTGGCAAGCTAATTAAAAAAAAAATCACATGTATATTATTAATTTATAACTTAATTTAACAATAAAACAAACCTGCTATTTTCTTAAACTATACTGGGATATAAATCTCGTGCGCTATTTAAAATTATATAAATTCTATGCGCCGGAGTTAGTGTTAGTTATTATTACCCAGTGTTGTCATAGGTTTATATTATAATATTGACACTAAAAACAAAATCCACCAGCAAATGCCAGCGATGTGCGAAGTGAATCTTATTCAGGCAAACGTACAATATTGTTTTCCACATATAAGTTACCCATCGAACTAGTTTATTATCAACAAGTGTCCAAAAAAAGTTGCATTCTTGTCTCTCATGCTATAAGTAAAAGGCTTTCGAATTCTTACTTTGAACATAGCTCAGTTCAACGATATAAACACTTCACACACTTGCACAATTCAACATTTAAACAAAGTAATAAAAACAATCGTATATAACACCAAAGACATCTTATTTAAAAACATTAAATAATTTACACAAAATAAATGGTACATTATCCAATTTTGTTATTGAAAGCAGATCCACATACATATAGGTACAAAAACTTACTTGTAAAAAATTCCAACAAACCTCTCTCATTACAAAATAATACGCAAGAATTTGTAAATTAGTACAGTTGGTGTCAATAACTAGTAAATACAAAACATGATTGCATTAAAGCGCATACACACCGCGGCGCACGGATAGGCCACGCACGTGTTTTAAGCTTCGCGTGGCTTCGCTTTGCAAGAAAATGTGTGTGATTGTGTCCACTGCAGGGCACTCACATAGCTCAACGCTGTCAACGCCATGCACGCTGTGCATGAGTGAGGTACACTATACCGCGATGACTCACACAGGCTACAGTTGTACTCAGTTGTGGGTGTGTACTGCAGTGGGAACGTAGACCCACGTTGGCAAACAAATCCACGCAGCTAAAATGCGCCGCGCCCGTGCACAGCATGCGGTACGCCGCGGTGGGTTTAATATGTATTAAAAACAATAATTAATATGTTTTATTTCAGCTATATTATTATATCACAATGAGTGGGACGACTCTCCGCTTCCTCTCCATGCTAAAACGGTATTATCAAATCTGCTACCCCTCCAAATTAAATTCTAGCTCCCGTGATAGATGTTTTTGTACCAATACAAAGACAAACTAAATTTTATTGTTTTTTATTTATCGAGTTAGTCAGCAATGTCAAGTGTCGTAATGTTATTCTATGGTCAGCTGTACATGCTTAAACACAACACCGAATAGTAAAGTTTAAACTTTTGTGCTATAATAAATGATAAAATAAATTTAGAAACTACCTACACATAAATGAAAGTTAAATCAAAATTATATGACAATGTTTTATATGACTAAAAATGTTAGGTATAGACCACGTTTTCGTTGGCCAGTCTCATGATTCACGCGGGTTATGAGGGGCTTACTGCGAGCCCGGCAGTGAGAACTGTGTGGGCGGGGGGAGGGAGGAGTGTGCATGTTTGTAGATGTCACGTGTCTTCGATTTTTTAGTTCTAGGACATGGAGCAGTGATGATGAAATACATTACACAAAGTAATGCATCTGCCTGGATTCATCAAAGAAAACATGGGACTGTCCCAAACGAGAAAGTCGGCCTATTGTAGCAGTTATTCGCTATTCTTAAAAAAATACAATACTCTCCATGACTCTGTTAAATGTTCAAATGAGCTGAATGAAATAATTTAATACTGCTTAAATAGAATAATATACATAATAAACAAAGTGTTATGATTTTTCGTAAAAGTTCAATATTATCTGTAACAAACGCGATACACCTTCAAACCATTATAAAATTATATTGCCGTGTCATTTATTTACTCCTATGTTTGATTAATTTAAAGGTGATCATGATTATTTATATTGGGTTTAGCTTTTACAAAATGGGCTAAAAAGTATTACTTTAATTCAACACAAATTTACCATTTTCTAGTTGCCAACAGTGATGACGACACGCGTTACCGCTATTTAGTGAACGCTGCAAACACCGCCCACATAATTTCGCAGGCATCTGGTCGCATAGCTTCAGCCTCGAAATCTAGATCTAAAAGCGCGCGGACGCGTCTCGTTGCTAACTCATAATCTTCATCGGAGAGAGGAGCAAACGCGTTTTCTAGTACATCAGCCGAGTGTGCAAGCATGAGGAGCGCCAGAGACCGCTTGTCAGCGTGTGCGACATCGGTGATCGAACGCCTCAGAGCTGCTTCTTGAACCTGCAATTTTATATTAATATCGATTTATCTACTCATATGTACAAAATCAAAATTAGTCCCTTATGGTGAAAGCGTCAGGGTAGCCCGCGAAATTCAAATTTTCCTACGTTTTTTGCAATTTGTAGGCCAGTGCTAGGTTGTATGTTGATTAAAATATTGTTCGCGCCTGTAAGACGTATGTAGTTACAGAATTATAATCATCGAAATCATCAACGCAACCCTCCAAGTTCATAAAGGTCGAGGAACGATTCATGGTTTTTTAGGTTCTCGACCTTTGTGAACTTATAAACCTATAATTCTATAACTACATACGTCTTACAGTCGCGAACAATATTTTAATCAACATACACCCTAGCACTGGCCTGCAAATTGCAAAAAACGTAAGAAAATTTGAATTTCGAGGGCTACCCTGGAGCATCAGCCTTAAAGAAACTGTACAGTCCCAATGGTTGGTGTTGTTCGGAGGAAAGTTGGAGACTGCCGTATTAGGCCAGTGTTGGTGGAAAGTTAGATTTGGGCGCCATATCTATACAAATAAATAAAATTGTAGTGTCTGAATGCATTATATGAAAGTATACACATTGGTACTTTTATATATACCTTTATTTTAGAGAAAGGATTAGAGTTTAATGCAAAATAATTAAAACCCTTGAAGGTGTTAACAATCCAATCAAATAGGGAAGTAATATTTTTACAACAATTTCAAGCGGACGAAGGTCGCGAGTTACAGCTACTTTATGATATTAATTTGTGTTTTTGAGGAAATTGCCTGAATTAAGATAAAGTAGTGTTTAGAGCAGTACCTTTAAATGTAAGTTAATTAAACTCCTATTATTGTAATGAATAATTACAATTACCATCTTTATTTCATTATATATTATAATAATTGTGTTGGTTGTATATTCAAGATGTTTACACATATGTCGGAAACGTTCAGCTATGCTTCACTTTCATATTGCAAAAAAAGTTGTTTCGAAATAATCACCTGTGTAAGTTTAATGGAAGTATTTTTGTAAAAGAATAATGGAATTGTTTAAAATATGAATCTATGTTTTGTGAAATGATGTACATTTAAGCATGTTTCTTAGTATCAACCTTCATTTATCTAATATCTATGAACAAAATCAATTATTTTAAAAGGATTTGTTATCACATAATGTTACTATTGTTAATTGTAGGAAGGACATAATTATTATCTTTAATTGATAACAATTCTCAATAGGACAGTGAATTTATTATATGTTTATTTACCTTTTTGACCAAGCGACATTTAACCACATTGTCAGTCAATGGATGAGTAGTCATATCGAACAACAAGAAGTTCTGCTTCTCTGTTGTCAAAACCCCCTTTTCTACGAGATTTTTTGCCAGCCTTTCACGCACGTTTTTCAGCTGATATTTAAGTTTCATTGGATTCCATGTTTCACCTGAAATGATTTGATCACGTTATTTGACCCAGTTATTAAACATATTTAATAAGTGCCATAAATGTGGACTCATACAGTTAATTTTAGAAACTATACAATTATACTGAAACAACTACAGCCTACACCAGTATGTCTTATAATGAATGTCTATTAAATACAGTTGAATGATAATAATACACCAAATAGGTCATATGTGACCTATTATGTTAGGCAAATAATACAAACCACTTAGATATTCTATCCAGCTTTGCACTGACTCTGGTGGTTCAGTTTCTTTCATGTGTTTCAAGGCCTCATCTAGCAAAACATCACCTGTTGGTGTATCTGAAATCAATTACATGATGTATTCTACTATCCTCATAAACTTGACCAGGATAAGGATAAAATAAACCTTTAAAAATTACTCATGTCACATAGTGCATATATTTTTTGGTTTATATAATGAAAGTACCTACAATTTCTATGCTACAGAAATACTTCCATCAAAAATCGCGATTAAAGCATTATATTTATGGTGAATATAAGTAGAGCCATATAATTTGCAGTAACACAAAAGTCATATGCAATTATGGCAGATTGTAGCATTACTAATTGAGAGGACATTAATAGGTGAAATAGCTAAGCAGTTACTTTATCAACTTCCGTTGCCTTGCACAACCAATATAGACTAACAAAATAACAGTCATTGACCTTTTTTTAATCGGATGTTAAAGACCTAGTAGAAAGGAAATTAATAAAAAAAAGCATATTATAATTCTTCAAATAACTGCAATACTTAGAAAGTAAACCATTTTCTTACCTGATTTAACTATTACTTTTCTAGATAACAATCCCTTTCTACGCATACCAGCTCTTTCTAATTCTACGCGGCCTCTCAGCCCAAGTTCGATTAAAATACATCCTCTCAAGCCGCTGGATATGCAATCATTCCAAAATGATGTGTAACCCTGAAATAATCATCATATGAGACGGAATAGTCACGACAATCTCATTAAAATACCTGTTTACCACGGCGAATAGAACTTTCTCTTACCTCTTTGTCCTTTAGTCCTAAAAGTAATACTTCTTCCATCAGAGTCAATCGTGTTTCCTTTGAATCCCCGTCATCATAACTTTTATCATTTTTCTTATCATCGACGTCGTGGTTTTCCTTTATTTCTGCATTGTCCTTTATTACGTTTACGTTTCTTCGTTGCACCAAACCCTCAGCTCGATTCATTGTAACATTTAATGAAATTGCGAAATCAAAACAAATTGATTTAGTAAAAGTGAATATTTGGATAATTTTCTAAAATTCGTAAACGATTCGTTGACGTTTGCTATGCGACGTGATGTTGTTGTGCAAAACATGGCCGACGAAGAACATTGCGTTCGTTCAGAAACCATCGCAATTCACACAAAAAGTTTGTTTTACCTAGTATTTTTTTTGTTGACTATTTTACTAAACTTACAGTCACTTACTTGTTATAAAACAAAAAAAACAGTAAAACGCAAAAACAGTGTTTGTATTTTTTTTTTTTTTTTTTTATTACAAAAAAATAATTTCAAAACACTTCCTCGAAAACTGGTCCATAGCGCACTACGATTAAGTACAACATGCAATTTATTTCAGACGCGTGCGTATTTTTCCATTTTCCCGCACGTGTGCGGGATTGAAAATTGCCACAGATAACTATACCTATATTTAGTCCTAATTGGTTTATTGCCTATAGTCTGGGGTGCGTTTATGTCAAATAACAATAACAAACGCCTAGCAAGCAAGTAAAAGCAATGGGTACCGTAGCTTAACAACTTACGTATTATTATTCGAGTGTCGAAGGCGTTTTTATAGTTGGTGGGTGCAGTTAAGATGAGAATAGCGGTCATTGACCATTTATTAAACTTCTTAACTTTGAAAACCAAAATTAATCCTGTTCAAGTCTTGAATCGTCATAGCTATCGTGATCTTCAACATTTTTTGTAATGAAAATCGATACATGGTTTTGTTTTGGTTCGTACGAAGAGATATTAGGGTAAGGGCAATGACCGCTATTCTCATCTTAAGGTGGATGCTCCCAGCCCGTGAAATTCAAATTTTTGCTCGCGACTGTAAAACGTATGTAGAGAATTATAATCATCAAAATCATCAATACAACTCTCCAAGCTCAAGGTGCAGGAATTACTTTTTGAAGGTCAAAGTCATTCTTGCACCTTTACGCGCTTGGAGGGATGTATTGATGATTTTGATGATTATAATTCCATAACTACTTACGTTTTACAGTCGCGAGCAATATTTTAATCAACATACAACCTAGCACTGGCCTGCAAATTGCAAAAAACGTAAGAAAATTTGAATTTCGCGGGCTGGTTGTAGCATCCACCTTAACTGGCACCAACTATAGTATGGTCTAGTCTAGGGGGATTCCAGCTAGAAGTAACTAATCGTCATCATCCACATCCCCAGTACCTATAGGTATCTTTTTGTCTGTGACAATCTTCGCACTCCTGTGCTATGCTCGTCCAGGTTTTACCCTAGATGGCACTCGATGGTTCCATGACAATGGAACTCGGCCTACAAGTTTTATACCAAGCATAGCATAGACTCCTCCATTACTCCCTGTGATACTCCAAGCCTGTACGCCTTCTGTGTGACACTGATTATAGAGGCCAGTCTTTAAAATGCCGTCCAGTTTACTAAATGCGGCTCGCCCAAGCTGCATTTTTCTCGACATCTCCGTTTGTTGATACTCTTTTCCAAATGAAAGAAGATTAATATAGATGAATAAAAAGAAGGAATAGACACTGATCAACCATCTATCCAACCATTCATTACCTACACCTACATCTACATTCGATTTGAATTGCTGCAGATATTTGTCATAATATTCGTCATGGTACTAATCATCTTAACCATACTTTCAAAGGAGCGTCTCATAAATATAGACCTTGCAGCATCTTCTGGACACTACTGAGGCCCATGGACGGCATAAAAAGGCACAAATCACACGATAAAGAAAGAAGAAGAAGATTTGATAGTACATATATGTACATACTTCATAAAAAAACGTAGAAGGACTGATGTTTGAAATGCGAAAGAAGTAAGAAAAAATAAAGTACTTACCAACAGTCCTTTCATCTAGGAATCTGTTTTTATAAGCTTTTATTCAACTTGGCTTGTTTGTTAGTATGTATTGGTTAAATCTTGCGACTGAATTTCAAACCCGTTTTCCTCAACCGATTGAGCTGAAATTTTGCACACACCTTTGGTTCTGGTGACAATACATTTTTATGATCGACATGACTCATGACTTAATTCTACAGCCAGGATCGTCTCCATACGAAATAACTCTTCAATGGTTAATAGCGCGGACACTAAACTTTGTATAGGTACCTACGCGTTCAATTTTGATAGATACCTAAAGATGATTTTTCAGTGTTGCCGTTTTAGCCACTTTATGGCTAGATCTAGCGGATTTTCAACGGTTTTAGCCAAAAAGAAAACCATTTTAGCCACCAAAACAAATCTAGCTACTTCTGGCTGATTTTTAGATTGCTAAACCTACTTTTATCACTAATATAATTATGTTTTGTCACCTGAAGTTTGAAACAAAGTCACAAAAACGGTCAAATCGGTAAAACAAAGTGAAATACCATCCACGTCATCATCCATTGACGAAGAAATTACAAAATCTCCAGATGACATTGTAGACTTTGAAATTGATTTTTAATTTTAAACTAAAAAATTGTCAATGTTTCATTATCTGTAGGTACACTTTATTTTAGTCAGCTTCTATTATATGTTTAATACTATTTAAAAAAAAAAAAAAAACCATTTATCCCCCATGCCTATATTGTAATACATAACAATAGTAATAAGATAGCAGTAGCTGGCCAAAAGTACTTCAGCCACTTCTAGCGGAATTTTGAAAGAGATTTATTTACAAAACTGGCAACTTTTTTCTTACATGTAGCCACAAACTAGATTGTCCTAACGGCAACACTGTGATTTTTAACATGACCTCGTCCTGCAGCCAGAATCGTCTCCGCAAAAAGGAACTTCTTAACAGATAACGGCACGGATACGAAAATGTAGACGCGTTCATATTTGATGGATAATCATAATTTCTATGATGACCTGATCCTACAGCCAGGATTGTCGTCTCGCGAGGGAACTCCTCAACGGTAAATATCATGGCTACGAAAATTTGTAGACGCGTTGCGATTTCTATCATGAACCCATTCTGCAGCCCGAATCGTCTCCTCACGAAGGAACTCTTCAACGATTAACAACCCGGATACGAAAAATTTAGATGCATTCATATTTGATAGAGACATATGGTTTCATAACCTCATCCTGCAACCAGGATTATCTCCTCAAGAGGGAACTCCTCAACGGTCAAAAGTTTGGCTACGTAAATTTGTAGACGCGTTCATATTTGATGGATAAAAATGGATGGAATGGATGGATTTCTGTCATGACCTGTTCCTACAGCCAGGATTGTCTTCTCACGAGGGAACTCCTTAACGGTTATTGGCGTGGACACGACTTTTTTATACGAGTTCAATGATTACGACAAAACTAAAAATATAAATATAAAGTTATTCATTAAAAACCTTTTTAAGGTTGTCTATTGTTTGCCCGAAGATTATATGCCATAATCATCATTTTCCCGAATTTCATTTACCCGAATTTCATTTGCCCGAATGTTTCATTTGCCCTAAAAGACATATGACATACTTTTAATTGCCCGAATTTTAGATACCATAAGATACGAATGCCATAAGTATTGTTTGCCTTATTTTTATGTGTCATAATAATTATTAGACATAATATTTAAATGGCATAATATTTAAATGGCATAACAAGCTTTCTGGCTGTCGATGTCGATGGGTGCGCAATGTTTGGTATAATAAGAATAAACTTATTTATTCTGTGCATGGTTTTTTTTTCTGTGCATGGTTGATGGTGGGTTAGGTCGACGGAGCCCCGCTTCGCGGGGCTCCTACTTCTGTGTGGTTTATAAAAAAATAACCACGAAGGGGATGGCGGGGTCTATTCGCTCGCTTCTCTCGCTCACACGACCCCGCCATCCCCTTCTAACCTAACCTGTCCGAGTCGGGGTGCCCTAAAGTCCCAATTGCATCCAATTTCTCTTGATATAAACAACCGTTACACACCCGATGTCGATGGCAAATTATGTTATGGCATTTCATAATTATGGCATGTGATAATTAGGGCATGAGATAATTAGGGCTTACAATGATTATGACAAATGATGTTATGGTAAGTGACTTTATGGGAAACAATGATTCTGGCACGTGACTAATATGGCAAATGAGAGTAGGGCAAATGAGTATTATGTCGTATGATATTATGGCTGTTGACTATTATGGCAAATGATATTAGGGCAAATAAAATTCGGGTAAACGGCGGTATACCCCTTTTTAAAATAAGCTTTTTATAAAAATCCACTGAAAGCTTGTCACGTATAAATTTTCTTTTGCCTTTACCATTCGCGTGACAAGTTTTTATGAAAGCTTTTCGTTTTCATTTATTAAAAGCTTTATTTACTTCTTTTCAGTGCATTGCAAAAGGGTTTTTTTATTAATAACTTTTTTTCATCTCATTAATCTGAAAATCTAGCAAGTATTTTAGTTCGTTCTTCCCCAACACTAAACAGTAATCTATAAAATATAATAAATCTGTAGACGTGGCATTTCTGTGCATACTACCTATGTAATTATAAAGCTCAAAAGTTTGTTTGTTTGTTTGGTTGGTTGAACGCGCTAATTTTAGGAACGTTCGAATTTAAAAAATCTTTTAGTGTTGGATAACCCATTTATCGAGAAAGGCTATATGTTATATATCATCACGCTACAACCAATAGAAGCGGAGCATCAATAAACATTTATCCAAAAAGAGGGAAAATGTATTCCTTTTGATATCTTCCGTTGCGTAAACGGTTAAAGTTACACACCAATCATTTATGACGACATTGTTCCTCTTAAAAAGCTCTAAAAAAATTCCGCGATACCATCTATTATTATGGTTGACCTCACTCTCTCTAACCCTCTCTCTCTCTTACGTTACGCAGACGAAGTTGAAGTTGAATAAGAAAATATTGTTTTGATAATTTAAAAATCACGTTTCACTATAATATTATGTTCGTACACGCCAATCTCCGAAACAAGCAAACCGATAAAAGGACCATGGACTATGAAATCTAGACGTAAGACCAACGGAATTGGAATTTATCTCAAATCATAGCTCATAAGAAGTATTCCCATTCACACTATTGCGACAAGTACCGGAGAGCAGAGATAGAACCAAATGAAATCATTGGAAGTTCCTGTATTTTGTTGAAGATTTGACTAAAACAGTCATTTCTTCGTCTCATCTCAATGGTGTTGAACTTATCCCCATTTTGACCACGACCTTTTATCAGTCGGGTTGGTTCCATGCGAGCAAGGGCGGGTTGCTAGTTAGTAGTTTAAGCAAAACTTCCCTTTGCCAAAAGTGCTGGTAGCCCAACCATATGTGGCTGATTAGGTATAAAAACAGCACGTCACGATTGTTAATATGCAACTGTAGGTAAAATACTTAATTTATTTATAGGTTGTCTGGATATTTTTAGTTCTGACTGTCAAGGGAAAACTCAATAAGTAGTTACCTATTGACTGGTATGTCAACCGTTCTAACTATAGAACCCTAGAGAGATAAAATTGCAAATCGTGCCACAAGGCTGGGACGTCCGGTGCATAAGTACGTATACATAGGGACGTCTGACTAAAAGGGGGCCTCACTTTTCGATCACGAGACCTGCAATGAACACGTTCCGAATGAATGACCGCTTTTTAAATCGAGATTTCTAAAGTTTTAGTTTACCATGCAGTTTATGATTTATTTATTTATATAACAGTTACTTGCTGCACTTACAGTTTGCACCAAAGCGTGCAGCAAGCCAACAACATAAATAACGTTAACTAAAGAATTCCATGCAATAATTACACATAGCTTTATTTACTCACAGCTGGAACACATTCAATATCACACCTCTTCGTATGTAACATTATAGCATCATCATGCCTGTAATCTTCGAAGGGGTAGATAGACGTGTACCTAATAAATAGGGCACCCACATTTCGCCAGTTATGCTTAAGTCCCATATAATAGGCGGCGGTGAGCCTATTGGCATCAACCAGGCGCAAATCCAAAGGCCCCATAGCATTCCACTTTTAGTCAGCGTTTTCTAGGCCTCCGCCGTCGACGGCGACGCCCGTTAGTTAGATGCCCATTAACATGAAGTTGGTTGGATTGGAGATACAATTTTGTGACTCATTCCTTCAACTCTCACACATAATATCACGCCTCTAATTCCCAAGGGGTTAGGCAGAGGTGTACCTACACCCACATTTCCAATTTGCCAATTGCCAATTCTGTTTAAGTTCATGTTATTGGATAGGAGGCGAGGCTATTGCCATCAACCGGGCAAAGCTAAAGAGAAGTTCCTAATGTAAAAAACCCGTGGGAATCGATCCCATGGACCTCACGCTCAGCAGTCGCACTTGCGACTACTAGACCAACGACAACACTCTGAACTCTACCAGAAGAGTATTGAGGTTTTATGCAGAATTTTTGTCTATGACCTGTGAACAAATTACCATTAAATTAAAAAAAAAAATACAGACAGCTATAACCTCTGTGGGTTCTCGTTGACAATTTGATGGCATTTAAACGAACTACGAAAACCTCAACGGCGAGTAAAAAAAATAGAAAAATCGTAGGTATATCCACTGCATTGAATAATCCTTTGCACTTACCTATATAGTCCAACGAGGGGGTCTTTATAAGTATAATATGATTACCAAGTAGGTACTTAATCCATACATTTGTTTATCTCAAGATTGTGTAAATTCATGTAATATCTTCGTTAAGTCTGATCGCTTGATGACCTTAATTTGAACTTGGCGAGTAGTGCCTACCTATATTATAACGTGTTATGTTATATATTAGGATTCTCTTTACCTCATATTTATAGGCAGTAGAAAGGAACTGAAGAGACAAGAAGAAAATAACGAAACTGACACTTGCAAAAAACAAAGAATTTCTTATGGCAAGGTAGTTTATATTATCAAATAGGTACATAACTACTAAGGTATTTACCGAATGCAACTATGCAAGCCAGTAATCGTCCGAAGTACGTAAGTAGGATCTTTAGACCGATTAAAATAAATAACCTTTATGAACCTTTAATTTCTACATTGATCAAGCACAAAAAACCGGCCAAGAGCGTGTCGGACTCGCGCACCGAAGGTTCCGTACAAACTTGTTAAAGGACAAACTTAATTTCCTGTTCGATCCCTAGAAACGTCTATTGCACCAACTGCAAATAATAAGTTTGTAGTAGTAAAATCGCTTTTGTTTGTTATTAAACTACAAATTTACGGTTTTCAGATTTTTCCCTTTACAAATGCTATAAGACCTTGCTTTTTGCCAAATTTCGTGATTCTAGGTCAACGGGTAGGGTACTTCCGGTTGACCTAGAATTGTCAATTTTGGTTAAAAGCAAGGTCTTACAGCACAAGTAAAAGAAAATCTAAATTTGCCCATATCTTTTTATCGAGTTGACACAGGACCTTGATTTTGAATATAGAACTCAGTAACTAGGAATAAATTTCAACTTGCTAGGTCTACCCGTTCCTGAAAATCGATGGTGACAGACGGACAAACGGACAGACGGACAAGAAAGTGATCTTATAAGGGTTCTTTTTTTTACCTTTTGAGGTACGGAACCCTAAAAACACCCAAAATGTAACTATTTAGGGTAATTCCATAAAATAAAAATGCTGTTTGAACGTGATGATGAGCCGAAATAACACGGGAAATATTCGCCGTATTGTAATATAACTTTATATTTAAATTAAAAAAAAAAAAACTAGATATAATTAATAAATAACCTTCAGAAAAAAGAACCTTTAAGTTCTACGTTGTCCAATGTAAATGAATAAAAATACGAAACCCTAAAAACATCAAAAATGATTAAGATAATTTCGTGAAACAAATACTTAACAGGATGTGATAGAGCGGAAACATCACACAGCCGTTCACGGGAAAAATTCGCCGTAATGCAATATCATTTTACAAAAAATTAAAAAAGATTAAATAGTCTTACTTCAAATAGGAATAGGTAGAGCATTACTAATAATGTGACAATCACCTCTGATTAGCTAAAGCTAGTGTTGTTTATCAGAGCCGGTTGAGAAATACGACGGCGTGTAAACGACGCGCACTCAGTCATCTGCGCGGACGCCGCCGAGCACGTGCGCCGTGATACTAGTGTGACCAGTGTGAGCAAACATCGCACCTATCACCATGGACGGGGAACAACAAAACCATGAGACAGCCGTAAGTGTTATGTTGCCACAATATTTTGTCCCCCTTTCCGTGATCAAACGAACCAACATTATCAGAAACTTTGAATGTTGTTAGCGCGCGAAAACTGAAGTGTGTACCATGTCTTCGCGAAGAGTGAAGTGAACTTTATACTCGCGCGGTACGTGGTCGCTCATAGGGCAAGTCGCCAGTTGGCTGCGGCACTCGCGTCACCTCGGCCGCCACAATCCATGTATTTTCCGTCTACACGACGACCTACACAGGGTCAGCTGTCGATCGCGGTTATCTCGATACTTTTCCAGAGCTAAAATCAAATTTTGAACAAAGTTTTCAAATTAAGAACGTGCAATGACTAAACAGTGTAGTCGATCTATTTATAAAGTGCAGTGAAGGATTGTTCAAATATTCTGATTTGATTTTACGCGTCTTTGTTTAGGTAAGCTCTTAGTAGGTACGTACCTACTACATGAAATTTAGCTAATGCTATAATAATATGCATGCATTTCATAATTATGAGAAAGCAATAAATACAGGCATGTGTTCTGTGATCAGCAGGTGTTGATAAGTATATTTGTCACTTTAGAACAAACTTATAATTTTTCTCATCAGTATATTCTCGAAACAAATTATCTGATGATAAAAAACTTGCTATTTCACGTTTTTTTCTGACACAAGACGTCCAAAGTTGACACAGACTCAAAACTCCCGCGCCGAACAATAACCCGTTACACCGTTAGTCAGTCGTTTGCCCAAATTTACATAGAGCCATGAGATGTTTTGCATTTCTAATAATCATACGACATAGTGAATCGTTACTGTTTTCCAATTAATGCCTTACTGATCTTAAATGTTGTTATTAGTAAATTAAGGTACCCAGTATAGACTGAGTACCTTAGTTTGGTAACCTTGGTAACCTTAACATGGTTCTTGAATGGTCTGTACATGGTTACTTGTACATGGTCTTGGTGGGCAGTACATGGTTCTTGAAATTTTTGCAACCTCATAGGTACATAATAAAATGGTTTGTCCGTTTCATAGAGCCGTCTACGTAATTATTTAGTTAAACATTAGACCGACGTAATATCAAATCATGAGGTATTTTCCTCGTTCTGTCTAATAAATAAGTGTTGTTGTGTTTGATCCATTTTTGGGTAATCATGTGCTGTGTGAAATTTAAGGCAGCAGAGTGTTTAAATGCAAGATACAATTTTAACCATTACTTAAGTGGTCCAGACGCCAGCACTTCAAGCTACGCACGCAGCCAAGCCTATAGGTATCACGCCATTTGCTGATAAATGATAACCGCTCTCATTATCTTGCTGTTATCAATTCAACGTATTACCGAAGGGGTTATATTTATAAAAGTGAATGTAACCGACTACGACAAGTCTTAACTATGCGTATGCGCACCATGCTTAGCTAATAAAATATAAAAGGTCAGGTGGGGTAAATATGATACAAATAGGGGTGCCTACGCAAGACGTAATCTTAAAAAATCCCAAATCAACCAACCAATCATCTGTCACTTCCTTACACATTTAGAATATTGAAATATTGTATGAGACAGCTGAATATAATAATACACACAATAGCTTCCATGCATAGCTTTTTTTTTAATTTGTATTTTGTCTCTTGTATCTGTATCTCGGTGGTAGTAACATCGCATTGGCGTTATAGCTGTTAAGGTATTATTTACGTATTTTTTAATAAATAAAGGATTTAATGAAACATCACGTCATCTTAATGTGAAGATTGCGCTTGTTTTTCATTAACTCATTACTTCCAGCATTGTGGATCCGTTTTCGTTACATAGACTTAAATCGTTTTCGAAATAAAAAAAAAATGAGTTGATTATGTTTTTATCCGAATCCTATTATGCTTAAATGCATTAAAATGTTGTATGGTTTGAATATTTTGAACATTATAAAATACATGAAAAAAAAGCGAAGGGTTGGGGTCGCGAAATATTTTTTCATACTATGGGGGTCGTGTCATGAAAAAGGTTGAAAAACACTACCCTAAAATACGGCCACACTTTTCTGGTAAACGCAGTACCTATTATCTGAAATACGTACCTATAGCCGAGTTATTAACTTGGTACTGGAGCATAGCTTGCATAGATACATGCACTACGACCGTAAGTTTGTAGCTACCTATGTATTATTAAAACACAACACCTACATTATTATACAAGAAATAAGTAAAAAATTCTAGAAAAAAAAATGTAGCCTTGCTGTTGCTGCGCTGGTGCATAATTTAATAACATAAAGATAAAACATTAATTTTGAAGAGACGTAGATGTTTATCATACCTAACTTACATGAATTATCATCCGTCTATTTATTTTTATACAAATTATATTACCTATTAAATATTAGAATATAAAAGTATAAAACATTACAAATTTAAAAATAGCAGCCCATCGGCATGACATTAGGAACTGGGTCTAAGCTACCCGTGGTCAGGACTCTTGAGAGAGAAACCCAGAATACTACTTGCAGAATCAAACCCTTGATCCAGCTGGCTAGCGATAGCCTCCTCAGATGTTGTTTGAGGCTTTTGGCATGAATTATTGTTATTACTTACATGAATAGTTCAAATTTACAGACCCTACCTACTTTGCTAAGCAAGCGGTTCATTTAAAAATATGAACCTTATTACCTGACTGCAAGACAGTAAAGCTTTCGGAGTTTACCTATTCGAAAACTGACTGACCAAAAATATAGACAAGAGAAAGTATTTTGACATAGTAAGTAGGTACCTATTCCTCGTTTGTATCTTTTGAGCCCTTTTTTATTTTATTTATAATCATGTATCTTTTTAGTTCACTTTTTATGCAGTCGGTATTTTTTTTATAATCTCTTTTTAACTATGAGCCATTGCGAATAACAGTTAAACAGAATGAGTTCTATACACATATACGAATAAAATAAGGTGTATATTATGTCCAATTTACTTCGCAAAGTAAAGCTCGAAGTCTGGTCGGTGAACTTTGCCCTTACATCTATTCTAGCACAATATTTCTACAATTTAAGTGTTTTAAAAATCATTAATGTCTTTTGATTAAAATTTTTATCACATAAATATTAAGAAAAACAGAATCTACATATTATGTGTTACCAAGTCACCTAAATTACGTTAAGTAGGTTACAAATATAGTAAGTAGTTTCCGCAGTAGCTATTGGTCTCTCTCTCTCGTTTTTAACACGTGAGATATTTCATTAGGTAAGTTATATTGATACTGATAACGTAAGATAGCGGTGACCCCTCGACCACGTCCGCTCTTTTTATTTTCTGTGAGTGTGTTATGAAGAAAAATTATTTATTGTAGAGTTACTTCATAAAATAATTTCGATACAAATAACACCAGTCTCTATCTGGCTGACCCCCTTGAGCCATAGCAATGAAACCGTTGTAGGCTGTTAGCTTACTGAATGTAAATTGAGAATATTCAATGTAGGCACTATTAAGCACCTCCACCACAAAGATAGAAAAGGCACTCAATTTCAGTTGCCATCTAGCGGGATCGACGAGAAGAGAAAATAATACTGAAGTTGAGAACTTGAATTTTCTTGACAACATATGCCCTTGCATAAACTGTTTATAATTAGATACATAACACCCTCGTATTGCTTTAAAATCTCTCTGTGTAGATATTGTGATCAACTTCATTCATGTTATCATAACTTCATATGTTTTGTCACTTGCATAACGCACGGCCATTGTTCTTAAAACCCAGGGCACGTGTTGGCCAGCTATTATTTGTAAATTTCTGTCTATGCAACAACGGATACGAAATGCCGATCAGAAAAAATGGACACGACGAAATCATTTCCGCTTTCAAATACTTAGTTACTAGTAACAGTAGTAATTACTTAGCAATGACGATGATGATAAGTATTAAAAAAAAAAATAAGTATAATAAATGTCTCCCTATCTATCCTTGGAAACAAAATACATACCACGGAGGAAAATGCCCATGTCTGCAACATATTATAGTTTGATTTAATTCTCAATCAAAATAATACCTATTTGTATTCAAAAGTGACTGCAGCTTGATTTAAGTCATTGAAAAATACCTTGAATGTAAAAATATTTAGTAACGGAAGAACTAACTAAGCTTATTACATTACGGCATTCGCTCAAGTCATCATCTGCCTAGACTTTTCCCAAGTTTTATTGGGGTCGGCTTCCAGTCTAACCGGATGCAGCTAAATACCAGTATTTTACATAGAGCGACTGCCTATCTGACCTCCACAACCCAGTTAGTACTGGGTAATACGATACCCCTTGGTAAGACTGGTTGTCAGACTTTTTGGGCCACTGACTACCTGTAACGACTGTCAAAGAAACAGCCGGGACCAACTGCTTAACGTGCTTTCCGAGGCATGAAGGAAACTCGGTATGTAATGAGTGGTCACCCATCCATAGACCAACCTAGGAAAGCACGGCTTAACCTAAAGATCGACCCGAGCGGCTGTTATTATTTAGCCACGAGCTCCTCATTCGCTCAAGTCATTTTTCAAAATAACAATGTTTGGAGGACGCAGTTAGTTGCAAATCTCAAATGTTTGTGAATATCGAACCGCTGAAATGGTGGAACATCTGAAGCAAGCGATTATTCAGAAAATGTAAATATTGCTCTTTTGCTCTGTCTGCTCGTTAGTTTGTGGAAAACATGTAAACAATTGCCCAGAAAAGAGATCATCGTCAGATTTTGTATTCTTTTCTACCTCAATGTAAAGGATTGTACCATACGTACGTAGTTATTTATAAACTTTTACCGACTGGCTCCAGATTTTCCATGGTCAATAAAAGTACGTGCTTTGTATTTGTAAATAACATTAATTACCTAAACATATATGTAGATATTTACAGTAAACGCTTCAGCGCGAATCGGTTTAAAAATAATCTTAATCTATTGTCTCTCAGTACTCATTTGCACTTAATAAAAAAAAATCGCCAAAAAAGTCGTGTTTCAAAAATGTCTTACAATTTAACTGACAATGATTTTCCACAAATAAAAATCACGCCACAAGTTTTCAGACAAAGGTGGCGCGAGTCACTTTTGGCACCAGTTTTGATATTGTTATTTATATTCAATAACATGTTGTTGTTTAAATTCGTTTGGTCTAATTAGTTAGAATACTAGCATAATAAACATTTTGGTAATCGAAATGACATTAAGCGTCATCATTTATGTCTATTGTCTCATTGGATTAATTGAATCGTGTTAATGTGACGACACAGAATAATGCTGTGTCGTCAGATCACACAGAACTATTCTGTGTCGTCAGAGTGTGTCTGGCGGGGTCAGTGTGCCAGGTGAAGTGTGAACTGTGTAAAGTACCTGTACCTAATGTATAGGTTTCAGTGTTTTCACCGACAACGCGGCCATTTCTTCACACAGACGCGCCGGCGCTAATGACTCACTAATCACGCGTGCTCATTGCTTCATGTCAATCATTGCATGCTTGTGATTCACCTGCTATTCATTTCATTTGATAAACATAATTTTAAGGTTCCGAATCAAACTGATGCTCTGTAGGAAATTAGCCTGCGCTAATTACGAGTCCTGTATTATTTATTACTGGTATTCAATAAACCTACAGTAGCTCCAAAACTATGCATCTAATTGACATAGTTTCCAGCTATAAAAATTAAATTTTATAAAAAAAAAAAAAACATAAATGAAACGTCTTTATTTTCTTCAGAAATTCTTTATTACGATGGATACAACAGTGTGCAGTGTCGCGAATTGCTACAATTTTCCTGTGATACATTTATGTATCGTGATCTAATAACTTTATTGAAATAAAGAATGTTAAAATACGTAAGCTCGGCCGGTTTTATAAATTACATCACGATTTATAAATAAAACATACACACATGGAAACAGCAACAGCGTAGAAACAGCGTAGCATATGTAGCAGCGTAGGCGCAGCGTAGCAGTTACAACGTTTACGGCGTAGCAACCGCGTTACAGCTGCGTAGCACCTGTAGCAGCGTAGACGCGGTGTAGCAGATGATTCGTTTATGGCGTAGCAACCACGTTACAGCTGCGTAGCACTTGTAGCAGCGTAGACGCGGCGTAGCAGATGATTCGTTTATAGCGTAGCAACCGCACAGATGTTGCGGAGCGGTTGTACTCCGTAGGCGAAGTGTAGCGGCCGCGTCCAAGCGGCATTAGGACATCGTAGACAAGTAGAATATCCCACATACTTTTTTGATAAAATGAAACTTACTACGAAAACGGAAAATACCGTTTTACGAGAAATTCAATGTTGGCTGTTTAAAGAGTAATGAGAGTAAAAAATGTTGATAAATTATTGTCAAAACAATGTGGATAGTTTGAAGCAAGTAATCAGTTCATTTTTTATCTAGCTTAGGGATTACTTCTCCACACTTTACAACATCATTCATAATAAAAAAACATATCAACATTACGTATAATGTAAAACCGCGAACTTGCTAATCGCGGTGCAGCCGGCAGGTAAGCCGAGTTCGGCTGATAAGTAAAAGTAATAAATATTTTTTTCTCTATTAAACATGTGGAAATATTTTTTGTGATTACTAAGCGCGGCGGTGACAGGTGTATGATTATTAATTATTTATCGCACTCACTAATCCAGGTACTAATAAAACCTAATAAAAAAATATTATCAAGGTATTTCTACAAAGATAGTAAGGCCTCAAGTTCAAAATAATAACAAACTAAAATGTTTGAAATTCTAAACAAAACTGTAGACTACTCGTATTCGTACCTCTTTCGTCAATTTAGATCATGGTCGTTTATTAAATATATTTTGACGTTAAAATTAACTGCACATGGTGTTTAGGTACGCGGTCCAAATCACTTGATAAGTGCTTTAATTTGATCAAGTCCTAAATACTTGTATTGAGCTGAGTACGGAAACTTGCTTTACCTTGATTTAAAAATTAAAATTTTAGAATTCGTACTGCTAATTATTTTGTCTATGCACCAACAATTTGCATGAATATTTAATTTTTTGGAAGATTCGGACCGGACACCATTAAGGTTATTTTGCCTTTTTGATATATCTAGGACATACATACGTTAAGTTAGATTTATTTAGCTGTGTACAGTAGACATTATCTTATTGGGCTTTACACGTATTACATATAATATTTATTTTGTAATTAGTTTCGGTTGGCAGTTTGGCTATTGGCGTGTTTATTTTTTTCATTTTTGTCTTCTAATCTCGGTGCCTACATGTACTTGAATAATTAGTTATTTTAATATATTAAAATATTAATAGAAGCACATATTTTTTATTGGGGAATTAATGACAGTAAAAACAAACGGCGATAATGTCAGTTTCCTAAGGTAATTGCGCTCAGTCTGGACTTTGGACTCGCTAAATGAGTATAATTTCGTGTACACAGACCTTGAATAGTGCATTCTAACCTTATAATTACACTCACCTTGTAGTCGTCTATCTATTACGCGTGTCCTCGTAATTTGTCTGATAATAGTGAGTGTATCTAAGTAATAAACTAATCAAATCTCAGTCACTATAGGCATCCTATGCATACCAGACCTGCGGAATAATGCGTAACGCACTCGCATTCCGAATCTCATTCTGACAATTCAACGGCATTCATTGCGTTTTTCCAGGTCGGGCATAAGAGTTGTTTATCATACCTATACAACGTTTTGGAATGCGATAGAACAGTGTGTTACGCAATTGGGCTGCTTTTGCTTTTCCTAAATGACTGACCAGTCACTTAGCAAGTTTTCATAAATATTAAAAAAATTAAGACATTTACAAACGTGTTAAAAATAATGTCATTTCATTTAATGAGCTGAAAAGTAATATTACAGAAGTATGTACGTAATATGAAAAAAAGGATTTTTAATAAAGCTCGAATCTCATTTCGAGTGAACAAACCTAGGGTCAAACTTATTAACCGCCGTGGAATGAACCCTGGGCTTGGCCGCCCTCTGTTGTGAATTAGCACTATATATTAGCCTACATTGACCCCTTGATTTATTAGGGCTTTCATGATAGAAGTTCGTTGCCACTGTTCCGCTATAGAAGGCGTACCATGTAACTAGATTACTAGAATTAGGTTTAGAACTAATTGTTAGCTATGTGTTTGCCTTATGAAGTTGAAACACTAGGGCCATGGGGTCCGACTGCTCACCTAGTATTTTGGAATATCGCTTAGTGGTTGGACAACTCTTCACGTGATCAGTGTAGGTACTTTTTATAAAACGCTTAGAGAGTGTGTTACTAATGTGAGTTTTATTTAGTAGTTGTACATTTTGATCAAGCGAGCAAATTTTAACATTGCATTCAAGGCCGCGGAGCCGCAAACAGCAAAGGAAAACTAAATAACATTTCACTTCCATAATATTTTGTAATAAGTCTTGTATTATCATAAAGTGTTTAATTTCGATTACGATGTTTGTCGCATCCTGGCCTGTCCGGCAAGGGGAGCCGCTTTTCCAGCAGGTGTTGACTCACGGCTCTTCTTTCAATGTACAATGTCATATTTAAGTACACTGAAAGTCTTCTTCCCAATTTTAAATTCTAACTTTTATGACGACAAAACGTTCATTGTGTTTTGGTCATTTTCTCATTATTTGATTATAGAACTAGGTACTTAAATCGAAATAAAGGTGTTTCCTTCAATGTAATGTAGGTGCTTAGCACTCAAAATCAAAAATGTAAAAATTAAGTAAGTCCTAAACTTCAATGACTCAATTCAGAAACCGGAAATAAGTGTTGTCATACAAGCGAAATTAGATACTTCATAGGGTCTCATGGCGCATGCAAAAACTTGTACATCAAGTACACCATAATCTTTTACCCTTTCATTAACATGTTGTTACTGTAATCCGGAAAATGGCTAACAAGGACAGACGAGGAAAATATAGGTTTGCTTATGAAAATTAGTTCTTTATCGTGTGGTTAGTGCCTAACCTGGTGTCTAGAGTTTTTAAGCCACCCATGGGCCTCTGACTTGGCTTTGCATGGCGTCGAGAAATATCTCTTAGGCATGCCGGTTTCCTCACGATGTTTTCCTTCACCGAAGCAAGTGATAATTATACAATACAAGACACACACCTCGATTGATTTTTCGGATTCATGTGCCTTTGGTAATTTAGTGTACCGACCATATTATACAACCTCTACAAGTCGTTTTAAATGATCAAGGATACGTTCTCTAAATAACCACCTTGCTAAAATTGTCGAAGAAACTAGTTTTTGTAGGTCACAGAACACAAATATCTCCGTAATTCCCTATTAGGAAGGCTTGGTGTTGGTATATTTTTAAATATTTTTCCACACACTACGTTGATGCTATTTAAATAGGTATAGCATTTAAATAATCAGTGATGCAATTTTCAGAATAACACAGACACGGTCATTGTGGAGAACGGCGAAGAAATTGTAAAAGTTAGTAAAATGCAAGTGCCCAACGGAATTACTCAAGCAAAACATTTGAATGGTAAGTTATTGATTCTATTTCAATCCCTTTATTTTCGCCATATTTTCTTCTGCAAGAATTCGGTGTTGAAGCTTGTTAAAAGCAATATTCTTATGTAGGAGTTTATTAATAATTTTGAGAAATCCTCCAGAAATGCTTCACTCAATCACCCGAACTTTCTAAAAGATATTGCGTATCGCTTAATTTTTTTAATGTTTTTAATTATGTAGTTCTAGAGATTGTAATGTTACAATATCACCTTTTCAGCGTTGTAGAATGTTAGGATATGTGATGCTGTTGACCCCACTCATGTCAGTCACTCTTATTTAATATAAATGAATCAGTGGGGGACTAGATCCCTCCAGTCTATACCTTATGGAGTAGCTCTACATGTAGGATACACTCGTCACTCGTTTCCCCGTGGGAACAATACACGATAAAAAGTATTTGTTTAATCCTTATTACCTAATTTTCTTTCTATTCTTGCGCCAGCACTAACCTGTTTTTATGTAGGTGCCTAATTGACGTCATTCTGAAGATAAATTACTGCAGACTTGATAAAATATTTTGTTGTAATTAACCAACCATAGCAACAATAGAATTGTTCTATCCAAGACAAAGTAAACTTTATAGTAAGATGCTGACGTCATCAATTTTAATAAAAGAGATTGTACTAAATTGATTTTGTAATAAAAGGTGTTTAAAGATGCAACAAACGATAGACAATGGCGCGATCTGAACAATTACCCTTTCAATGAGTAATTTCGAAACCAGTTTAAGTACTTAGGTATGTTTGATAACGTTTGCCATTGTGGAATAACAGTCTTCTTTCATACGGAGCAGAACTCATAACAAACATTCCTGAACCGTTGTTGGGCACGTGTTCAACGAATACTTGTCCTGTGATTTGACTTAAGATGTTAACATAATATTCAATTTTCACATTTTCAGGGCCGGACCAGGTTGTACCATCGGAAACTTTCACTCATTCAGTACCCGGAGGCCATGTAAAGCTACACGTGCAGGCGCGAGGGCTAGCGGCGGAGCCCCCCATCTCAGTGCCCGGCCTTCTCTCTCGCACGGTAGCTAGATACCCAGACTCCACCGCGCTAGCAACAAAAAAATCAGACGGGAAATGGCACAAAATTACTTACAAGTAAGTTTACAGATTAGTTATCTTCGTCCTTCTCAATGGAAAATCCTGCAGATAATATCGTAAGCCTTCTCCGAGAGATACCGAAAACGTTTGTGAAAGATTAATGAAATCGTTGATTAATTGTCTGCCATGTGCAAAATCGGTTGTCATAAGCTGTTATAATGCCCCGATAAGAAACTTTAGTAGAAAAAATGCATAATAATATTTATTTGCGTAATAGATATAAGTTATGGTAAGTAATCGATAGCAAACAGCATGGGACCTGCTCCGCCCAGAGCGGGAGGAGTCATTTGATTTTACACATGCGCTAATTTACTGTAAAAGACACGTGGTGCTCCCCAAACCGAACATTTCATTTTCTGTGATTTGACGACTGTGTTGAAAAGTTGGTCTTCATTTTGTTTAGCCCTATATTGTTGTCTAATTGACATTATAACTGTTTGTTAATTTTTTCTAAATCATTTAGCTAAAAAAGCTGTTGATAATAAAAATTATCAACGTCATCAATTTTTATCACCATATCATGATTGTGAACTGGATATTCCCCTTTCCGACTCTTGTATAAGATTCGGCAACATTCCAAAAGTCTACATTTCTTGACGTAAGCACTTGTACGTATTTTCCAGACAGTACCAAGAGCGCGTACGCACAGTGGCGAGAGCTTTCATAAAGCTCGGCCTGGAGAGATACCACTCCGTCTGCATTCTCGGCTTCAACTCAGAACAATGGTTTGTGGCCGACCTAGCAGCCATACACGCCGGGTTAGTATATTTATATTATAAGTACCTGTCCAGGAGCGTAACATGTTGGGTACTAAGCTCAAGGACAGAGTTCGCAATACCACAATACGCTCAAAAACTGGAATCACTGATGTTGGCAATAGAACTGGGTGAAGTGGGATTGGGTGGGCCATATTTGTAGAATGCACCAGGACCGATAGGCCAGAGTTTTCACGCAGTGGGTGCCAGCAGAAGGGCGTCGTCGCCGAGGCCTAGAAAACGCTGGCGTGACGACTCACAGATGTTTCTGAGAGATTTGCTGGAGAAAACAGCACGGAGAGAAAAGTTTCCTCTCTTTTGTCTCACGGCTGGCATCCCCCATGCCCCCAAGATAAATAAGTAATAACAATGAAACGGTTTTCCCTAAATAGGTACTTATTCGCTGTCAATCAATAAAATATTTAAGAAAACTGTAAGTCTTTTCTGCAAACAAATAACTTTGATTGCCTCCGGCCTCGTCTCGTTCAAACAATAGGTGATTATTTTAGTTCCCATCAAAAGTGTTGGCTAGTTGAGTGACGTTATCTTTTATGTTTTCGCCAAATATGTACATTTCCGACAATGCATTAAAAATCTAAGTACGATTTATTGACGTTGTTATATTATATCATCACTACCTGAACAAAAATACCAAATCTGCATAATTTTATGAATTTGAAAACTGACGAACGTATAAAAACTTGACCGTCCATAGACGTTGCATTCTATAGAAATATAAGAAAGCTATATCTATGGTATCTCAGCTAATAGGAGATTACAACAATTGCTATGAATAACTATAAATTAGCTATAGTATTTTATAACTTTTACAACTAGCGCAAGATAAGAAATCTCTTTGGCAGTTTATTATTTGATAATGTTATCTATTATGTATTTATTACCGAAGGCTAAATGCGTCATTATATAATCATTATTTACAAGGTTTGCGTGTCACGATTTAAACCTCCCTGACGCCTATCTACCTATTTATGTCCGTGCAAAGTAGAATCTGAAAATCCAAATATAGCCCAGGAAATGAAGACTGATGATTTCAAATTAGGCAGAGAAAACTGTGTTAAGGTCCATTTCACACAAACCTCACAAGGACAAATCAACGAAAAAATTCTAAAACTTTCAAATGTCCAATTCCGTAGAGGTTACGCGGCGGGTATTTACACCACAAACTCGGCGGATGCCTGCTACCACTGCCTGCTGTCATCGCGCGCCAACATCTGCGCAGTGCAGGACAAGAAGCAGCTAGACAAGATCCTGTCAGTGCGACACAAACTGCCTCACTTGAAGGCTCTCATACAATGGGAGGGCAATGTTGACACCTCCGTGCCCGGCGTCTATAGTGTAAGTACTGAAACTGCTTGAAAAACCTGCCAAACCGACAAATACGCCGCTCTTGAGGACAAAAAAAATACGTAAAGATAGGTAGATGCAAGACTACAACAGTTGAGTGTTCTTCTGCTCACGTTAATAGGGTTTAATTTGTCATTTTTTTTTTTTAGAAAAACATAATTTGAACTAACATGTTTGTTTCCTTTCTAGTGGGACCAGGTCATGGAAATGGGAGCCAAGGAGCCCAGCACGCAGCTCGACAGCGTCCTTAAGACTATTGCTGTCAACGAATGCTGCACGTTAGTGTACACCGTAAGTTCCCTCACCGAGATCATTCGCCTGTAATATAACAGTTGAGATTTACCATTAGCATTACCTCAATCAAAATCATCAAAGCATTTATTTCTAGTATGCCAGTTCCTGTAACTACCACTTTTGAATTATCGAAACAAATAAAACAATGAAATGTAGCTACAGTCCCAGTTACACGATATAAAAACTGTGAAACTACTGTAATTGCCCATTCCCTAGCGTAGATCTCTATGGAGAAGAACGGGTAAGAAACTCCATGGACACTCTTATAAATCAAAATATTATTACAAAATCTTGGTTACATGTGTACAGCTTGCTAGTAAACCTACATCAGTGAGTGTTGAGTAGATATGTTTCTTCTAATGACATATTTCGTCCACAGTCAGGAACAGTGGGTCCCCCGAAAGCGGTGATGTTGTCTCACGACAACTTGACGTGGGACGCCTTCTCCATCGGCGAGCGAGTGGCCGACCTGCAGCCCGAGCACGACCGCATCATCTCCTTCCTACCGCTCAGTCACGTCGCTGCACAGGTATGAGAGAAAGGGAAAAATAAATGGCTATTTGTGAAACTGAGCCTCGGAATGAGAGGTCATGCTTTAAATAGATTCTTACTAAAATCACAGCTAACATAACATCAGGTCTGTAATCCCTGAAAGGTTGGACAGAGGAATGTTCAAGTCCCATAACATGTAATGGGGGGCATCCTTTTGCCATCAACCGGGCACAACTCCAGACTCCGTGGTTGCCACTGAAAAATTCCTGACGCAAAAATCCGATAGCACTTTGCCCGACCCGGGAATCGAACCAGAAACTAATGCTCAGCAGTCGCATTTGCGACTACTAGACCAACGAGTCAATCAAAAACTAAATTTACTGAGGAAAAATGGATAAGATACCCATAGAGACATGTAGAGATAGTCCTTTTGTTTCCTATCCTACTCATGTTTTCCGTCATAAAACTACGTCGTCAGCTGTTTTGCATTGTATTGATGGCGCTATCAGTATAGGAACCTACTTCATTACTATCTCGACGCCAATCAAGGAATAGAAACACAAAACATAAAATTACATGATTTATAAGCAATCTTTGCTTATCAATCATGCAAGTCAGCAAAGTTGACTGAAAGCTAGGTTATCGCACTCCTAGTACAAATTGCATAATTACGTGTAGTGATCTTTTGACCTGCCATAAAACTTTAATATACGAGTATGTGATGAACATGATTTATTGCATTAACAAAATGCGCCAGGCTACTTACATTTTTTTTTTTTTTTTAATGTTTGTTTTATTTTTTTACCACTTAGCAATTAGAAATTATAATTTGAATATTTGTATGCCGTTGACGGCAAGACATAGCGTTCATTTAATTAATATTTACATTTGTACGTTTGTTTATCTATGTTCTACAATTAAAATATATAATAAATTTGAATTTTACTTAGATCACAGCATTATCGTTACGCAAATGTTCCAAATCAGAATTAAAACAGATTCGCGAAATGGCTGGCGTTGTTCCAGAATTAATTTACGACTCATTCCAGTTGATAATAAATATGTCCTTGTTACGTTCTTTGCCAGGTGGTAGACATCTATACAACTCTATCAAACGGGATTCCCGTGTTCTTCGCGCAGCCAGACGCGCTCAAGGGCAGTTTAGTGGAGACGCTCAAGGAAGTTCGACCTACGAGGTAACGTGCATAGAATATTTTAAAAATGAGTCATTGATGCACGTCCGGGTATATTGTACCTAATTTGGTATTTATATTTTGGTACTTACTTAAGTGTCAATAACGTCCGGGTATATTGTACCTAATTTGGTATTTATATTTTGGTACTTAAGTGTCAATTTAAAATGATTAGGTTAATAGATTGGGGACCTACCTAATCTAACAGTTCTGCTTGAAATGACACACCTGCTTATCTTAATTCTACCTACTAACCTACGTTAAAAAATGAGTATAACATCTGATTCACATGATAATTACTGGGAATACCTAGATCATCATTATCTGTGTGATATGACAATATGTAGGTATGTGCGTATACCTATCTGTCTGGTGTATGTTTTCCTAAAAGATTTCGTAGGTAATGCTTAGAAATTAATGAAATTAATAAATCACAATAAGTCTGAGAGAATATCTATTAATTACGTGATTATGACATGATAGTGTTATACAGCGTTGATATCTTTTCTCTATGTCATGCATGACTAGGTTATTAAACATTCATAATTACCTATTTAACTATTTGCTACCAAAAGGGGTTTCAACAATACTTATCACAAAATGCATACTTACGTTTATTTTATTTCCATTCATAATTAACATAGTCAAGTGTTAACCTATCTACTGAACCTGTCACCAGGTTTTTGGGTGTCCCTCGTGTATGGGAGAAAATGTATGAGAAGATCATGGCCGTGGGTGCGTCCAGCGGCTACTTCAAGAAACAGATTGCTATGTGTGCAAAGGACAAAGGACTTAAGTACCATCTTGCCAGGATCAATGGGTAAGACTAATTTACTTACATAGATCTTAGAAACTTTTGCCTACAGATTTCCTCGATTTTGACGAACGAAACGTTTTCTTTGGTAGGTACCCACTTCTTCCCTTAAGACGAAGAAAACAGCGGGCCTAAAATGGCCGCTTAATCAGAATCGTAATATGAATCACGCTAAAAATTTTAAATTCTTAAAATGGACTTTATTTTAATAATAATAAAGTCCATTTTAAGAATTTTAAATTTTTAGCGTGATTCATTATTACGATTCTGATAAAGCGGCCATTTTAGGCCCCCAGTTCCAATGTAAAAAATCGTGCAAATATGTAGGCACCTTTACGAAGACGACACTTGAAAAATGTTGTATGCCTCGAAAGGTGGATTGCTATTGTGGAGGGAATGTGCGACCAGTCTTACCAGTATTTGCACCCAAAAAGTCTTTATAAGCAGCCAGGAGAAGATTCGATAGTGCTTAGAGCATTTATCTTGAAGACTATCTTTCCTACATAAATCTTGCAATGCGATAAAATTTAATGACAAGATTTCCGCATGTCATGTAAGAGGTGATTAAGCTACTATCAGTTCACGAGCTGTAGTCACCTTGCATAGATAAAAAAACTACGATTAGGTATCCTACGTAATTTTTATGAGTAAGTATCTACCTACTATTTAGGAATGAGGAAAACTAGGTACGTTAAAATGGTTTCCGGATGTTACCTTTGGACTGCGAAAACGTTTTGACTAAAATGGTCATTCGTAGAAGAACAAAAAATTGTGTGGAGAATACACATCCCAGTACCGTTTGGTACCTAGGCTGTCAGAAGATGTTCCTTAAAAATTAGATGCTGGACAAAATAGCCGTACTAATACCATTTTCTTTTTCAATCAGTGCGCTATCGAGCAGCATGAACAGTCTACCAATAGACTTTACAATTCCTGAATTGATCAAATTCTGGTATGTAAGGTGAATGAACCCCGTAGCGTTTGGAGCATGCATCACAATGTACCTATCTAGCACCTAATTACTTGAATGAGCTTTAGTATTTTACTTTATTACCTAGCATGTCTGTACAATTTTATAGATTTTTTTTAGTCGTTTGTAAGTAGTTAGAAAAAAGAAATCATTTCGTAGTTGATATTGCCGTATGTACAAATAAACATACTAGCTTTCCCGCGATTTCCCCTGCGTGGAGGTCGACAATTATCCCGCAACAACGCGTAATACCGGGATCAAATTCCTGTGTCCTAACTAGGTCATGTACTCATGTCTACCTGTGAGCGAAATTTCACAGAAATTTTGTTCACCCGTTATGGCGTGATATGCAAAAGTAGCGTCTGCGTGTCATCAGAAACAGACGTTACTTTTGCATTTTGAATATAAATATAGATAAATTAAACAAATTAAATTAAATACCTACACTCTGAGATTATTATTAATTTTGTTGCCACAAGTCACGTTTATTATGCATTGTTATTTAATTCAATTAAAGTACAGAATACGTCATTTAGGTTTAATCATTGTTTACCAACAGAGTGACCGTGAATAACATTGTATTATGTAGGTAATGCAGTTGGCATTGTTTGCGAAAAAAACAAAGTAAGTTCAATTAATGATAAACATGTACGGTTCGTATTTCACGTCGGTACCTACCTTCTCATTAAAGTAAATATACAGCATACAATGCACAAATAGCAAATTACCTTACCTACATAATAATTATTCATTTTTTGCACAAAAGGTGACGTGCGTTTATTATTGATACTTACCTACATACTACCAACTCCATTTACTGTAGATACATAAGTACTTCTTCTTCTAACATGTGAACGACCTCCACGTGTATATGCACCAGAATTATTCTAGTAGATATCGTTCCTGAAATATTTTACAGCTACACATTTGATACCCAGTTATCAAGTTTTTTTTTGCATTCTGTTCCTACCATATTCCCTTAAGTAGGTAACATCACGACATGTAGCTAGAGCATCCATGGATCTTTTGGCGCTATTTGGACTAGGTATCGCAGCCATCTTGTTTTTTTTTAATCAATTCAGTAGCACTTCAGCACTTCAAAAAAATGCCCCCTAACAACGCCATTCGAGCGCCAAAAGATTGTTGCATAACTGTAGATAAGTGTATGTTTCGCATACACATGCAGTGGTCGATTCCAATTACATTTTAAATCTCCTCATTCCTCTGGAAACTTATCATAAAAAGTCCCCTGAAAATCTGACCACTACATACTTGATGGCAATGCCTACAAAAAGTCGCACCATCTGACACTATAGAGATACAGCAACTTGATAGTTGCTTGAACTTATGGCATTCAAAAGGCAATTACTTTGCCTAGAGTAAATTTAGTTTTATCATCAATTCAAGACCTATCCTCTAACTTCCTCAAATCTGCAGGGTTGATGGCTCATCGTTCGGCTACAAGTTGGCGAAATCGATGGTGTTCGACAAAGTGCACGGCTCCCTGGGGCTCGACCACTGCAAGACGTTCGTGACGTCAGCGGCGCCACTTTCGCCTGACATCAAGAAGTTCTTCCTGTCTCTGGACATGCCTATCGTTGACGCGTTCGGCATGAGCGAAGCCTCTGGAGCTCACACGCTTAGCATATATCCCAAGTAAGTAGATACAGTAACGGAGGCACCATGTTATGCTTTTTCCATCTTTCTTATTCGATGTTAACTCACTCAGAGGATGCGGTAACTACCTATAACATATATATGTTAAAAGACTATTCGTTTCCGAACCCCCAAATTGAACGAACTGTTAGGAATGCGCGAGAGCGTGATGGACGAAGCGATGCGCGGGGTGCAGGGCTCTTCTCTCTCATCCTACCTTGTAACTATGTGATTTTTCACCCCAAACAAAATAAGTCGTTTCCCAGCAATATTTTTTGCGTAAAGGTACTTAGTTTGATGTCAAATTTGATGTACAGAATGCTTGGTTGACGGCATCGTGAAGGATCGTTTAGACCCTGTATGTAAAGCCAAAAGTAACATTTCTTCTTTCACTATATTTCTGCTCGGTGATGGATCATTGTGCATGTGCATCCTGTACATATAATGTTGTTTTGCATTACACACCGTAGGTAGATAAGTAAAAACTTATCTAGGTTAATTTTTTTTTAAACCTAGCCCCCACTAGGAATTTCTCCTGTATCGTGAGTGTGTTTACAAACATTTAAACAAACAGCCACACCCGGAACAACTACCTGTAGGCCATACGAATATTTGTTCCGTGCGGAAATAGAACCCGCGACACACAGCGCAGCAATCAAGTTGAGCCATTGTGCAAATTAACAAGTAATTAAGGTCACGATGTAAGATTTTTAAAGTGATATCAATAGAGTCGGAATTAATTTATATGTAACAAAATATATTGACGTCATTGCGATGATTAATAATCAATTCAAAAGCAATTTCATTATGTACTTATTTTTGACTCTTGGTATCTTATATGATAACCATCATAGCGTGACCATGTATTTTTGTAGGTAGATAGTAAAAATAACTGTGACAGTTATTGATAAAAACGCTTTTCCTGAAATGATTCAAGCAATGTTTGTCAACACGTGCATATAACCTTAATCATGATTAATCAAAATGATTCAACGATTTGCCTTAGCTGTGCAAATTAAATCCGAATTTTCCTGAAGTCTACTATGCCTCACTATCCTCTCTATTCGGGGAGTTGGGGTGGATCGAACGCAAAATACGCGCTTTGGACGTGGAGCTGCGGACACCAGCCCGTTATACAATACAATACAATCCTCTCTCTCTCTCGAGAGAGAAAAACAGAAAGAAAAGATCCGTAAAGCCCTTAACAGATGACAGGAACACCAAAAGACAAAATCAAAATCATTTATTTCAAGTAGGTAGGACAGTTACAGGCACTTTTGAATTGTCGAAACAAAGATTAAATTTAGCTACAATCCCAGTCACAAGACATAAAAAACTGTGAAAGTACTGTAGTGTAGTTGCCCATTCCCTATAGCGTAGATCTCTATGGAGAAGAACGGACAAGAAACTACATGGACACTCTTCATGTTGAGATGGTATATTATGTGGGAACAATGTAGCAATATGTGCACGTTAAAATTGTCCATAGTAAAAACGAAGAAAAAAAATACAATTGAAAAACAAAACAATTCATTCAAATAAGCCATGGCAACTAAGAGTTACCAGTCAAAACTGACCGTTCACGAACATGACGCATGGCTGATCCATGCGTCATGTTCGTGAACGGGCGCTGTGGCACCATTCAACTTAACTATTTTGAAGGGAACTAAATGATCCGACACAATGCGCCGCCATCAGCGAGACATTTGAATGAGCATGACATACTCTCAACCGCCAGGGCACATTCAAGTCAAAAAGAGACGTAGGTTTCCAGTGTAGTACTTTCTAGTACATAGTAGGAACTTACACAATATGGGCTATGCGATTATATAATACTAAAGAGATTGAATCTATACAGAAATCTAAAGGAAAACATTACTGATCCCTACTTTCACCTTCCCAGATTTTCGTTGGACTCAGCCGGTGCACTTCTAGATGGTACAGAAACTATGTTCGGAGGTTCGACCAGTCCAAACGGTCCGGGAGAGGTCATGATGCGCGGGCGCCACGTGTTCATGGGCTACCTCAGCGACGATGTCAAGACGAAGGAAGCTATTGACGACGAGGGCTGGTTGCACTCTGGGGACATCGGCAGAGTTGACAGCAACGGCCTTCTGTATATTACTGGAAGAATTAAGGTACAGTTTTTGATCCCTTAGTAAGTATATAGGCACTTACCTTTTTTTGTTTTATCGTGTTATATCTAAACGATACTCATCACGTACTTAGGTGAAGTTCCGCTAGCTAATCCAATTTGATTTTTTTTTCCTTTACGTAGCTGCTATTAGCGATTCGTTCAGGTTAAGTCTCGAGTACTGGTTCCTTCTTTAGATCGCTGTGTATCAGTTAGATTTTTGAAGTGAAAATTTCTTTAGGTGCGTTGAGCACTTTTTGGGTGAACAAAAATCATGGAACTCGCGTCACCGTCACCGAACGCTTTCATAGAACGGTTAGTCAAAATCAACCTTGTAGAATTAAGATAAAGTATATTTTGGATTAATTCTATTCAATAGCTTAGTTTTCACTTCTATCGGCAGTCCCCAAAGACTGCCCCGCATATTTTTATTTGAAACAATAATAGAGATTGTGGTTTTTCATAGCAGTAGCTGTATTTCTTGTGTGTTTATAAAAAAAAAGCCGTTAACATTCCTGTGATGCCTTCTACCGCTTCATTTCTTTACAATTTTCACGAGTTATGTTATTCTACAGGAGCTAATAATCACTGCGGGCGGTGAGAACGTGGCTCCGGTGTTGATCGAGCAAGCGGTGCAGGCGGAGTTACTGCACATTGGCTACGCGGTGCTCATCGGCGACCGACGCAAGTTCCTCGCTGTACTTCTTACTCTTAAGGTGAGTTAATAAGGGAGGGGGGGAGGGCGGCTCCTGCCCAACCTGGGGGGGCCGAACGCCTCCTGCCGGAGGCTCTACGCGGGAGTCGTGCGGTCCATGGCCCTTTACGGGGCCCCGGTGTGGGCGCGTTCCTTGAGGCTGCGTGCAGCCCACTACCTGAACGCGCCCCAAAAGGTGGTAGCCGTAAGGCTGGCCCGTGGGTACCGCACGATCGCCCGCGAGGCGGCGTGCCTCCTTGCCGGATTGCCGCCATGGGATCTGGAGGCGATAGTCCTCGCGCGCCTGCATGAATGGCGCGCGGAGGCGCTTCGCCGGGGGGAAACTCCGCTGCCGCGGATGGGAAATCATCAAATGACTTCTCCCGCTCTGGGCGGAGCAGGAGGGAGTGTCAGACTTTTACTGACTAAAACCCATCCATGTTCCTTCATCGCCCTTTGTGTTCCGGGGCCACGGTATCTCTTTCGAACAGTCCGGTAACTTCTGGCCTGTCAGTTTGATTTATACATTTTTAACACATTATTTAACCAGTTCTAATTAGAGCTGTGCAGACCGATAATTTATTTTAATACTATGTGTATTAAAATAAATTCATCAAAATAGCAAAATATCTGACAGCAATTTGCTACGTTGCTAACTTGCTGACTGCATCCTCTTTATGAATAACCGGTGAAATATGGGTGTAGGTACTTTAGGTAGGTACCTACACCTCTGCCTTGCTCTGGGGGAAAATTACGTGATGTTATGATAAATAACCGATTTTTCAAATTTTTTTCAGGCTAAAGTTAACTCTGAGACTAGTGAAGCGTTAGATGATCTGGACAACGAGACGAGAAAATGGGTTGCCAGCCTCGGCAGCTCGGCGACCAAAATCAGTCAAATTGTGAACACTAAGGATCCTGCAGTAAGTACCACAGCTAGTGAATTCAGTTTTAGAAAAAAAATACTGAAGAAAATCACTGTGTCGTAAAGCAATCAGGTTAATACAATTGATTGTTTATTTTCAGGTCTACAAAGCAATTGAAGAGGGTATTACCCGCGCTAACAAACACGCCATTTCAAACGCACAGAAAATCCAGAAATTCGCCATCCTTCCTAAAGATTTCTCAGTACAATCTGGAGAATTAGGTACGTAAATTTTAGCTACCTAAAACTTCTAACACAACCAGGCTATCAAATGTGTCACAGCTAGAATAGCATACCTATTTTCACTTCATTGCTAAAACTCAGCCAGACCTAAGGCTGCCAACAGACAGACACATGCGGTTAGCGATTAACTGCATACAGTCGTGACTTCAACTTTACGCGGTCGGCTACAGTCGTGTAGTGTCGACGCACGCTGTCCATCGCTAACCGCATACAGTTGCAACTGCATACTTGCTGTATGCGGTTGCTGCACACGACTGCAGCTGACCGCGTGAAGTTGATATCATGACTGAACGAAGTCGAACGTACAACTGCATGCAGTTGAATATATCGACTGCGTTGCTGCGATGCAGTCCGTCTGTTGGCAGCCTAAGTTGCAAAATAAGACTCACTTACAAGCAAAATATAACCAGTTATGTTGAAAATCCTTGGGCGACTATTGTCTTTTCATGTAACATCACGCCTGTAATTCCCGAAGGGTTATGCAGAGGTGTACCTAATAGAACACCCACATTTCGCCATTTTTTATTGTCTTTTCATAATTTTGACATTTGCTTACAGGACCAACGTTGAAAATCAAGAGGAACATTGTCTACGAAAAGTACAAAGACATCATAGAAGACTTTTATAAGGAGTAGAGCTTAAGCTTAGTGTTTAGGGCGAGGGAAAACGTTATAATTATTGTTAACTTAATTTGTTATTGCTCAACTAGGGGCTAGTGCATCGGAATCAATGTGATTGATAGTACTTTACGCAAAGGTGTAAATAGCTTATATTTTTGTTAAAGAAAAATATATATATATAAAATCTAAAGGTGGTTTTAATAAAATACTAAATATGTTATTTAAGTTTACTTTATTCCTAAATTAGGTACATCTTTTATTTCAATAATATTGGAATGGACAATAAATGTGTAAAGGAAATCGGTTTACAAGAACGATTAAGTACAAACAATTTTGGTAGATGTTTTGTAATACTTTGAAACTATATAAACTTACATTAAATAAAATACTATCAATATTTTCCTTAAATTCAATACATTCATAATATTTTTTTATTTGATAACATTTTCTTATATTTCTTTCTTGATAAATTCCTAAAAGCCTTTTGTTTACAAAGTTAAGTACACAGGACCTTTATTTCGGAATGCATCACAGAATGTTGATTCATTTATCTGTCATAGTTTCAATATTATGATCATGTCCACATTGACACGTTTACAAATAAACACTTTGAATCACATTTTACGAGTATTTCTTGTTTAGAGTACAAATTGGTCTAGTTTACAAAATAGAAAATAATCATGTATTTTTTTACATGCAAGAAAACTCTTAGAATACTTGAATGATTTAATTACTCTTGCTCTGACTGCCTGCCTGTTTTTCACATGCCCGGCGCCTGCGCATGCATAAAACATCGCATCTAGTACAGGGTACGTGAACAGGGCTAAGACGGCGCTGAGCTGGCTAAAAACCAGTCGTGAACAAGAGCACTAAAGTAAAAAAAAAAAAATTAAAGGCTTGTTTTGACATTTGTTAGCGTATTAGTAATAAAGTTCAATCTCCGATAGCGGTGTCAATTTATTATGGATTTGACGGCTGTCAAAACGGACTTCTTAGATTTCCTCGACTTTTTAAGGGTTGATTTATGTGAAGTCTCTAGTGGAATGTGAAAGTTATATAGGAATGTTTTACCATTTCGTATCGTCGCATTGAGCTGGCCAATGTGGCCCTTCGCTTAATTTTAAAATTATAACAAAAGTCATTTTGATCACAAAAGGATTAACACCGTAACGTTAATTACTAATTCATTATCATAGAATATTGTCACAATTACAGTCAGCAAGAAAAATGTCAATTCTCACGGTTTATTTTCACGAAAAAAATAAAGCCCCAAGTTGAAACAAACGTGATTAATGATACTAATCATTGGTAGATGACTCCAATTTTATTAATTGACTAATAACATCTATCTATACTTTCTTTTATATCTTTTTATTAAAACTTTGTTTATCATCAATGAACATAATTTTATACATATTCTTATGAGAATACTAGTCACAAAGATAAATTAGCACGTCAAGACTAAAACTTAATAATATATCGCAGTAAAATATAACACTGCTACTACTATTAATCGTATGGTTAGGGAGAGATGAGGACGATTTGTTCTTGATACGACGATAAGTAGGTTATTCAAGGATTCGGTAACACATAAAAACAGACAATCGAAAGTCAAATTGGAATGAAATAGCGCACACAAGTCTGAAAACAGACGATAACTTCAAATCAAATATCCGTACTCATTAACCGTAGACCGGCGCATGATTCTTGTATTTGATTTATGATTACACAGTGCACTGGGGTGCAGATGGCGCCACCATAGTTGGTCTCAATCTGACCAATGAGGTTAAGGTATTTTGAAATATAAAATGACATTACTACATTTTCAACCAATGAGGATGTTTGGGTACCAACTATGCTAGCGCCATTAGTTCCACAGTTAGCCTCCCCATTCAGGACCGAGTTATTGGATCTAGATCATTGCTGCTCAACCCCAGCATCCCCAGCAGTTGGCCCGCCAACGCATTTGAAATGGCCCGCTAACAGTGGTCAACTGACGAGTCTTTTGAAATCAGATTTCAACCAGATCGAAAAAAAATTGTTTCTCCATATGAACCCATTCTCAGTAAAAAATACAAATATCACATTTTTTTAATGAAAGTGTATTTATAGCCACAGTAGTCATCAGAAATTAGTTCAAAAAAGGTTCTTTAACCTAGTTTTATTCACTAAATGGCCCGCTGGTTGACACGGGAACAAAATGTTGGCCCTCCTTCAAAATAAGTTGAGCAGCGTTGATCTAGATATAATATTAACTAGTTAATGAATCTCTCCCTACCTGTCTAACCCTGAAGTCTGGATAAAATTATATAGGTTTTCAATGAGCAACACCTTGGGCACAAATATAAAACAAATATGCGCAGAAATTTAACCTCATAAAAGCTGGTAAGATGACACACACGTCATAGGCGCTGGGATAATGCATGCAGTTTGATAACTATGCCAATAATGCAGCCCATTAGCATACATACGTTCAAAAGTGATGGTCTTTTGAGACTGCATTGATTCTGGACTGTTAGGATAATTCGCATCTTAAACTCACGCGGGTGCACATAACGGGTGTCTGTTACGGAAGCCCAGTTAAATTATGCTAAGAAAACCGTTCGAACGCGTCCGTGCAGCTCATACTATTTTTCAATACAGGCACGCGAGCGTGCACTTGCACCCGGGCTGGTATTAGCGGACGCCCTTAAATCTGTCATGTGCTTTGTAGTATGGAGTGTCATGGAAATAATCTCGAAATAGGGATGATAAGTGACTAAAAAAATATGATTCTGTTTAGTCCGTCAGTTAAATTAACGAAAAATATTGGATAAGTGTTTTTTGTTTTATTAAATTAGTACAAATCGCCGAACTTAAAACGTGTCAAAGATCATGAGTTGGGGCTTGTGACGTCACATTTGAGTAAAAATGTACTCAAATGTGAGGTTACACGAGTTTGCGACGCTTTGTATCGTCTTAATTTTTTGTTTACGTGAAAAAAGAAAAAATAGGTGTCCAATATTTTTTGGAAATCTATCTGACGGACTAATTGATTTTTTTTTGTCATCTTCCCTATTTTGTGAACGCTCTTATTATGAGTTCCCGAGTCTTTATGAGGGATGAGATCTGCGCTAGTGATGCTTGTGAGCGCCTAGGGCTGGCTGGGCGGCGGGGAGTGCGGGGAGTGCGGCGGCGGGGAGTGCGGCAGCGGCGGCGGCGCGTCGCTGAGCGGGAGCGGCTTGGCCACGCCGATGCGCACGACGCCGCGCGGCGCTCCCTTCAGCGCCGCTACTGCTTGCTCCAGGCTCGCGTCTTCTAGGTTCTGTGGAACATAGCAGGAGCTCGTGATCAGAATCTTAAGGCAAAATTCAAATTTTCTTACGTTTTTTGCAATTTACAGGCCAGTGCTAGGTTGTATGTTGATGAAAATTTGATTCTAAATTGCGATAAAGGCAGTAGATAATGATGATGAGTCTCAACTCTCTCTGATTACAATGGCAGATTGCTCTCATTTCGACTGGTTTGAAAATCTTGATTATCAGAAGGAGATTCCAACAAAATAGGCTAGTTATCATTTTTTTGTGAAAACGAAAGCTGTTGGTTTTTTCCTCAAAATTTGAAAATTCTGTGAAATACGAAGTAAGCCAACAAACCAAATAACAGCAACGTTACTAACGTAAATAGCAACTTTTACAACAGCGGCTTGGTGGCAGTAAAAAAGATACGGTCATTAGCACACGAAAAAATATTCCGGACGAAAACGAATTATTTTTGACCGATTCCAGCAATTCTTACAAAAAATATATAATGCAGAATCGATTTCAGTCTGTGTGCTGTCGATATTATCGACTTAAACCAGAAAAATGTCAAAAGCTTATGGTACTAACTTGATCATTAACAAACAGCAGTCGGTCGCCGGGTATGAGGCGGCCATCTTGCTGCGCTACGCCGCCCGGCACCAGCGATCTGATCACCACCAGGGTGTGGGACGGACGTAGCGGGTCTTGATAGTCCAGGATCGAGAAGCCAAGACCTCGCTCGCCTTTAACTAGTTCTGTTTTCAGGAAATAAAATAATCATTATTGTTTGGTAAAAAACGTTGCAAATGCGGTGTGAAATTACTAAAACAGCAGGAGAAAATCGACATTTCCTCCTACTGATTTGATTAATGTTTTACGATTTCACGAACATTGGAAGCAGTTATTTCACGAGAAATTCGCTTTAAGATTTTGCTAAGTGTATGAATTTAATTGCTCGCGACTGTACACAGAGTGCCTTGTAAATGCAGTTTTTTTTTTTAATAGCTGTAATTCAAAATCCATTTCCATGTTATCCATTAATTACCAGATGGCCGACATAATGTCATGACATAAAATCGACCTACCAATGATTTGTGGTTCAGACGACCACATAGCAAGGCCCGTTAACGGTTCAAGACTCCGCGACCGTACTTTGCCGCCCGCAGATAGAGACCCGCCTTCCTCGGCGCCTGCGCCTGCCAAACTTCCATCTGACTTCGCCTGAAACACGTTGAAAAATCATTATCATTCTTCTGCCCTTACCCCAATTTATTTGGGGTCTGCGCCTGCGCAGCATGGCCTCTAATTCCATACTTCTCTATTACTCGCCATCTCAGCAGTCACCTCCTTTCTAGCCATATCGTCCTTCACATAGTCCATCCATCGTTTCAACACATCGAACATTTATTTACATACTTTTTAGTTAAAATATTGAGAAAGGTGTATCACAGTTTTTCCAAATTAATCCCCATAGTAAACAAAACAAATGTTTTTTTTTCTGAACATATTACCCCCCACCTTGCTCAAAAGTTGGCGACGACCCCCTTAAAATAAATTTGCCATAGGCATTTCCGACCATAACGCGAGCGAAGCCCCGGCCAAAGCTAGTTTTATATAATTTAGTAAGTATACAGGGTGTAAACAGACTCATCACAAAGCCGTCCACCAAGCATTCTGTACGTCAAACTAAGTAACTTTACGCAAAAATTATTGCTGGGAAACGACTTTTGTGTAGGTGCTGTGTGTTGTAATGTTTTGTGGTAGAACTCAATGTAACGCACTCAAAACATTCTGCTGATGGATGGATTGAATAGTGCAGAGATCGTGGAAGTGTTTAAACTCAAAAACTTACATTAAAACTTGTCAAAAAGTTGTAACTTTGACCCCCAATATCTCCGTAACTAGAAGGTTCGAAGGTATAGTGTAAAACAAAAACGACGGGGGTCATTGCGATCATTTTTTTGAACAAGTGCTTTTCGGCTTCGTTAAAGAGGTTTTTTACACGCTTTAACTTACCTTGACGAGCGTGGCAGCGGGCGGCGCCAGGTCGACGGGCGGCGCGGCTCGCGGCCGCGCGCACACCATGCACACCTCGCTCGACAGCTCCTTCAGGATCGACACCACCTCCAGGTGGTTCATGCCCAGCAGCCGGTGACCGTTCACCTCTGCGGAGGGACACAACAGTTAGGTACTGTACAGACACAACCTCTATGGTCATTTGTGAAGAATATGCACTCCCTCGGGTAGCACGGAGCGCACGTAGTGGTGCGGGCGCACTTCCCGCCTGCCCTCCAAGTCTCTACGGTGCCCTCCAGCGAGATGTGTGTTGTTACCTAGCAGCTCGTCTCCCGGGCGGTGTACGCCGGCGCGTCCCACGGGTCCCTCGGGCAGCACGGAGCGCACGTAGTGGTGCGGGCGCACTTCCCGCCCGCCCTCCAAGTCTCTACGGTGCCCTCCAGCGAGATGTGTGTTGTTACCTAGCAGCTCGTCTCCCGGGCGGTGTACGCCGGCGCGTCCCACGGGTCCCTCGGGCAGCACGGAGCGCACGTAGTGGTGCGGGCGCACTTCCCGCCCGCCCTCCAAGTCTCTACGGTGCCCTCCAGCGAGATGTGTGTTGTTACCTAGCAGCTCGTCTCCCGGGCGGTGTACGCCGGCGCGTCCCACGGGTCCCTCGGGCAGCACGGAGCGCACGTAGTGGTGCGGGCGCACTTCCCGCCCGCCCTCCAAGTCTCTACGGTGCCCTCCAGCGAGATGTGTGTTGTTACCTAGCAGCTCGTCTCCCGGGCGGTGTACGCCGGCGCGTCCCACGGGTCCCTCGGGCAGCACGGAGCGCACGTAGTGGTGCGGGCGCACTTCCCGCCCGCCCTCCAAGTCTCTACGGTGCCCTCCAGCGAGATGTGTGTTGTTACCTAGCAGCTCGTCTCCCGGGCGGTGTACGCCGGCGCGTCCCACGGGTCCCTCGGGCAGCACGGAGCGCACGTAGTGGTGCGGGCGCACTTCCCGCCCGCCCTCCAAGTCTCTACGGTGCCCTCCAGCGAGATGTGTGTTGTTACCTAGCAGCTCGTCTCCCGGGCGGTGTACGCCGGCGCGTCCCACGGGTCCCTCGGGCAGCACGGAGCGCACGTAGTGGTGCGGGCGCACTTCCCGCCCGCCCTCCAAGTCTCTACGGTGCCCTCCAGCGAGATGTGTGTTGTTACCTAGCAGCTCGTCTCCCGGGCGGTGTACGCCGGCGCGTCCCACGGGTCCCTCGGGCAGCACGGAGCGCACGTAGTGGTGCGGGCGCACTTCCCGCCCGCCCTCCAAGTCTCTACGGTGCCCTCCAGCGAGATGTGTGTTGTTACCTAGCAGCTCGTCTCCCGGGCGGTGTACGCCGGCGCGTCCCACGGGTCCCTCGGGCAGCACGGAGCGCACGTAGTGGTGCGGGCGCACTTCCCGCCCGCCTTCCACGTCCACGGTGCCCTCCAGCGAGATGCCCAGGCCTCCGCCGCCGCGGACCACTACGCCCACTACGATCTCTACTTCGTCGCCTGTGGAAAAAGAAGATATTAAATCAATTGAACTAAAAAATCTTAACAAAAAGCTGACCGCTGGCATATTCTGTAAAAAATGTTATAGTATAGGTAAAACAAATAAATAAAAAATTATCTCTCTTAAGGAACTAACTACCGCCCGATGTAATTGTCGATGTACTTGAAACTATAAGGTTTATGTTTACCGAGTATAGCCTGCCACTTCCTCTTGATGGCGTCTTTCTGTTCGTTGGTGCGCGGCATCTCGAAGGCCGGCTGCGCGCGCGTCCCGACGGGCGCGGGGGGCGGGGACGCACTCACTACCTCCTCTAGCGGGGCCTCCACTGTTATGCTGTAAGAACACATTATGTGATTATACTTGCGGATATTACATGTAAATAAAACCCTAACAATGTTTTTGAAGCTCAACTGAAACTTGAGTAAAACTTTCTAAAACCTCTCAAGAATAACTAACCCACATGTTTTAAGAGAAGCGTACTTTCTTATTGTCAAAAAAAAACCTGTGATGTGCGTATGTGGGTTAAAAACCTAGTAAATGTCCTGGAAATTCGCTAGATACGGAAGGCATAGGAACGGTCGTTGCGTCCACCCTTGGGGAGACACATGCCTTTCGGATGCAGGACGGTCCGTAAGAATAATAATTTAGTCTATAATGTTCCCACTGCTGGGACACTCTCCTTTCTATGAGACAGTGGGCTGTAATCCACCACGCAGGCCCAGCGGGTTCGGGTCGATGTTGCATGTCTTCAGCCGTGTACGCACCGTTGCGATGCATGATACATAACAACTTGGTTCGCACGTGCGTACCACTAACGAATATATAACTGTTCGTACATTTTTGCAGCTATCCTATTAGTATGTTCTGTATGGACGATTTTCGAAGAACTTAAATGTAACGTTAAAAAACTGTTGGTATAAAACTTGGCGGGGTACAAGCGGGGCGGCAGAGGGGTAGCTAATCCTACCTCAATTCGAACTATGTTCGCGTTCGTGTCCGAATATCGTACGAACCAAATGTTCAAGTTTGTGTTCGTACGTGTGTACGAACACGGCTTTCGAATTTTTATTTCTAGGACATGCTATTTTCCTACACAAAATAATGCCTGAGTTCCAACCCACGTACCCAGGGCTACCACAGTTCTCAGGATGGATGAAGGACTATGATGTGGTCCATATATCATGATGATGATATTCCACGGTAAGTCGGTATGTATCACTCACTTGTTGTGCAGCTGCGCCATGGGTATGTCGTGTTCGGGCTCGCGCTCGTCGGCGCGGTGCATGTGCAGGAAGGGGTTGTGTACCGGCGCGGTGCTGGCGCACGACTCGCCCGCCGCGATGGCCTGCTGCAGCTGCTCGAACTTCGGACCGCGGAGGTATCTGCCAATAAAACATACATATGACGGCGCGTCGAAAGAATTGGTTCGACGACGCTTCTTTTACTTGATTTCCGTACGAATACGGCAGCTGTCAATTTGACGTAACACCGGGTACTGGGGAGCGGGAAAGTATTGACAGGCATGTCAGATAAATCGATCGTGAAGCTAATATTGATTGGTGGTATTTCTCTAATTGTGAATTTGTTAATTATTGTTGGTGGTGACTGAATAGCTTGTGATAGTCGAACTTTCTATCGGTGTTTTAGTACCCCACGTGCCCGGTGGAATGTCGTATCAGTGATTAAGTAATAACAGTTTGATTAGATACTTGTATTTCTACAAAGACTTTTATTTACTTGATCCTCCTTGCCCGCAAACCCACGCACGCTTAAGATGGCATCTTCTGATAAAGACCAATCACCTTTACATATAATTATGTATTATGAAAAAAATATTTGGATTAGTTAAGGGTACCTCAGCGAACGGTATTACCCTTTGGCAAAATCCTCTCTAAAATCCTTCCCTAGTGCTCATTACCTCAGGAGGTTATAATGAATCCAAGCTCTTCACCCGCAACTTCATCCCCGTGATTTCGTACTTTTCCCTTCGAACTTGAACACTCCTCCAAAAGGGTAGTTTCGAAAACTAAATTTGAGGCACATAGTCGTAGGAACGTAAAATACTCCTCAATTTCGACACAGATTCTACTGAAAAAATCCTTAGTTTTATCAACATATTTACCTCTCCAACTCAAGTGTAACAATATTCCCGCTCTGTTTGAGTGCGTCCACAGCTCGCTGGTTGGACTTGCCCGCCAGCGACACGCCGTCGACGGCGACGATGCGGTCGTTGACGCGCACCTTGCCGCTCAGCGCCGCCGCACTGCCCGGCGTCACCGACTTTACGAATATACCGGATAGCTCCTCTTTCTCGCAAACGTAACCTGGAAGATTGGAATCATTTGGATATTTATTACACAAGGTGAATTTTTAAGACAGTTATTTTTTACCAAAATCAATAGATTTTCAAGCTTTGTTAATGGAAAGCATAATTTGAGGTTTTTAGAACACCAAAAATAAATTACCTGCAATGGTGATTCCCAGACCATTTTCGTCCTTCTTGAGCTGTACTGTGAACCTGTCCACCTCGGGAGACTCTGCATCTGTAGATGAGTCAAAAATATACATTTAGACTTACTACTCGTATAGTCTGCGCCAGATAAGTAGGAAATAAAGGTCATTAACCCGCATACATTTATTCAAATACATAATTTCAAAAACAGAAATAATTACATAAACTTGTCCCGAAACTACCTTAATCGTGATCCTTGACTTTTTCTAGTAATAAAAATCGATTCATAATGTATTGTCGGGGTACCTACACAGACAAATTAAGGAAAGAGCAATGACCTTTAGTAGGAGTCGCGCGCGCGCACCCGTTCGACAATGACGTCGAATGTAGTGAAATGTAATAGCTCGTGTAATATTGTAATTAATGAAGTGCTTGCATTTATGCATAATAAAATTTGTGTGATGGATGAGGTGTCCCTAAGCTAACCTAACCTAACCCTAATACAGATATGTGAAACAGGTTTTTAACCAGAAGAAATTTTAGCTGCTAAGAAATTGCTACCGACCAGAAAAATGAAGACACGAAAACAGGCGGGTAAGTCGAACAGAGATTTACAAGATATCGTAGAATTAATTGAGCACACTGAGGCCACCGATCCTGAGAGGCTTCCCACTTTTGTTGCTAAAGAATTACACCGACTACCCCCTGTAACTTTCGATCATTTGGATGCAACTCGGTTGCTTAAAGATATATTAATATTACAAAAAGAAATACAGCACATAAAAACCTAGTATATTACGAGGGAGCAACTGGATGAATTTCAGATTGCTATGAGAACACAATCGCTGAGTGAGTTTGATTTGATCCGGTTAATCGTAAGCGTGGAGCACATTTATTGGAAAACTTCAAATGTGAGAGTTGGCCTATGGGTTTAAATCACATCACTATCACCACCATCCAACTTTGATGTCTGTGTTGCAAACGTTGACCTATCCCAACGATCTTCTCAGTTATTGAAAAATAACGGCATAAAAAACACACCACCTACCGACAAAAACAAATCATTAACAGCTGGGCATTCTGCGCGGTGCGTGGAGGCCCGCACTGCGGTTTCATCGGTGACTAACTTAAAACCTGTCATTGCTAGCGACACCGATGAAGCGACAACTTTCAGGAGTGTGGAGGCCCCAACCGCGGTTCCGAACTCAGAACCGGTTTCCGTATGTGCGTTGGCAGAGCTCGTTACTAATGTTTCTTCTAACTCATTTGTTAATACACCGGTTACTAGCGAGAATAATGTAACTGAGTTTGTTTCGAGACCGTCTATGGCAGATGTACTTAAAGCAAGTAGTGAATATAAGCACAAAGTAGGGGACACGGATGAGTGGGTAACAGTGCAATATAAAGTCTATAAGAAATAGGTTTATTAGCCACGTAGGAAAAGCAACTAACGAAAATAATAAATTTAAAGCAGCACCATTATCTAGAGTCCAGAGTACCATTATATATATCAAATGTTAGTAAGGAATCAAAAGAAGAGGATATAATAGAATACATTTGGAATAAAACACAGGACAGAATTACGTTAGAAAAAATTAAAATAAAAAAAGACAGAGATTACAACTCGTTTATATGCAATGTATCTCGGCACAAGTTAACATTATACTTGAATGATTACATGTGGCCAGATGGCATTTGTTTTAGGCGCTTTGTTCAGTTTCGAGACAAAGCGATAAGCAATAATGTTATTAGTGATAAAGGAATGATATTATCATCATGATGACTATAGTAGTACTAATAAGCTTATTTCGTTTAACTGTAAGTCGGTGAAGCGCTCAATGGAAAGTGTAAGACGTTTGTGTAATACAGCTGACATACTGGCACTGCAAGAAACATGGCTCCTGCCACATGATTTGCCATTACTTGGCACCGTTCATAAGGATTTTGAATACACTGGGAAATCAGCGGTTGACATGTCGGCCGGAATGCTCATAGGGAGACCTTAGGGAGGCGTAGCTTTGTTGTGGCGTAAGGGGCTCTTCAAGTCGGTGTGTGCAGTGCAGCAGTAGTGTTCGAATCTCGGCCATTAAAGCGGATCTTAGCGAGTGCTTAGAGGATCGTGCGATTTTAGTGTTCAGTATTTACATGCCTACAGACTCGACTGATAACTTTATTAAATTTACTGAGTGTTTGAGTGAAGTGAGTGCCATTATTGAGGCTAGTGAAGTAGAAGCAGTTTATATATTAGGGTATTCAATTCTCACCCGTATCAACCCTTCTGGACTGAGTTATGTAAATTTAGTTGGAGATCAACAGTAGGTATGCGCTGATGTGGAGAAGTTAGGTTTAGCGTCGGAAAGTCACACGTATGTGAGTGACATACTCCACACAACGGCAGCAGGCGTTGGTTAGACCACTGTTTCGTTACGCAAATAGCCCGGCAGTCCGTGTTGAGTGTTAGCATACAATATTATGTTTTCTGGTCTGATCACTTACCCCTAGTAGAATGTAATTTTTCTAAGGTCCCAGAAAATATTGAAATAACAAGAGTATTGCAAGACAAAGGGAAGTGGCATAGCGTGGAGGTGATCAGATCAAAAAATATCTCGAGTTATGTAACTGTGAGTTCAGAAATATGCGCTTTCCAGAATTGTTTATTAATTGTGCTGACAAAGTTTGTGATTATGCAGAACATAGACGTGGCTTGCAAATAATGTACCAAGATATTGTAGGTATTTTGTCGAAAGCTGCGATACAGACACATGAGGGGTTGATCGGCCGCAAGGAAAAGGCGTATTATTGGGTGGAATAAGCATGTTCGCACCGCTCTCATAGAAGCGAGAGTTAAGTATCAGGCTTGGTTGTCTTACAATAAACCTAAGTCCGGTAGGGTTTGGGAAGAGATGCGCGAGAGTCAGAGGCTATTTAAAGGCAAACTTAAATGGTGCCAAACCCATCAACAGCAAATCAAAATGGACATAATACACACAAAGATCGTCCAAAAATTTTGGCCGGTTTTAGAAGTCGACATCCCGACTTGATCTTAAACCAGCTTTGCCAGTGACAGTGGCGGGCTGTAGTGCACCAGAGGATATTGCAAACACTTTCCTGAATCACTTTCGCATTTCCTCGCGGCTAGGGCCTTCTCGTTCAATGGTCAAGGCTGAGACTTGTCACAATAGCCCTCTCATTCGTTTCTCAGCCAAGCAGGTTTCATCTGCGATCCAAGAAATGGCCAGAGGCAAGTCTCCAGGGCATGATAGTCTTAGCATTGAGCACTTGAAACATGCTGGTGTACATTGTCCGAGAGTGTTATCTACGTTCTATTCTTTATGCTTGAGTCATTCTTACCTTCCTCCTGAGTTAACGGACACTATAGTAGTACCAATAGTGAAGAGTAGGACTATTATAATTACAGACCAATATCGCTTGCTACTGTACTAGCCAAAGTATTGGACAGTCTGTTAGATAAAACTCTAAATAATTATTTGAATTTAAACGATGCTCAGTTAGGGTTCCGGGCAGGGCTTTCCACCGAAAGTGCAATAATGAGCCTGAAACAGACAGTCCGATATTATACTGACAGACGCACGCCTATGTCCGCTTGTTTTCTTGACCTCTCTAAAGCCTTCGACTTAGTGTCCTATGACGTATTATGGCAAAAGCTCGGGAAGGCAGGCGTGTCAGCTGAAATTATACGTGTGTTCCAGTATTGGTATAACAATCAAGTGAACTATGTAAACTGGAATAATTCGCTCTGTGCAGTGTATGTGTTGGAATGTGGGGTGAGGCAGGGGGTGCTGACCTCGCCCAAGCTTTTCAACCTTTACGTAAATGAGCTAATCGATGGACTCAGCAGCAAACGGATTGGTTGTTGGATTGACAACATTGCCCTCAATAATCTCAATTACGCGGATGACATGGTGCTGCTGGGTCCAACGGCTCCATAAGGGAACTTTTAAAGCAGTGTGAAGAATACGCTGCTAGCCACGGTCTAGTGTATAATTGTAAATTATCAGATCTTTAAGGCCACCGGTAGGACGCAGTCATACGAGCCAATTATTACCCTCAATGGCCAGCCCTTACAGCGGGTAAAGCAGGCCAAGTACTTAGGGCACTGTGTTTCACCAAAGGACGTTGTACGACGGACGCCAGTGTCACTTTATTAAAACACATATTTACTGCGTGGGAAGAGGCTCAAGATGCCATAGGAATCTTCTGTGACCTTTCGAAGCGTAAATCACGAAACCCTGATCTTGAAACTTGAGCATTACGGTTTAGGTAAACTTGCGCTCAGTTTGGTAAAATCGTATTTGAATGATAGACAGCAGCATGTACAAGTAAATGGTGTAAATTCAATGGGTTTAAAAGTAAAAATGGGTGTACCACAAGGTTCGATATTGGGTCCCTTCCTCTTTTTAGTGTACATAAATGACCTACCCTATTTATTTAACAACCACCCGCAATTGGTGTTGTTTGCTGACGATACTTCTTTAATATTTAGGATAAACAGACGTGCCACAAATTTTGACGACGTAAATAACGCCCTACTGCAGGTTCATGATTGGTTTACCGCTAATAATTTAGTACTAAATGGGAATAAAACGAAGTGCATAAGATTTGCTTTACCAAATGTCAAAAGTAGTGATTGTGACGTAGTATTGAATCAAGAGAAACTAGAATTTGTCGATAAAACGGATTTCTTGGGAATCACGCTCGACTCAAGGCTACAATGGGGCCCTCATTTAACATCTCTAGCAGGACGGCTGAGCTCAGCAGCATATGCTGTTAGAAAAATCCGTCAATTTACTGATGTTGATACGGCGAGGCTAGTCTATTTTAGTTATATCCATAGTATTATGTTATACGGTATTTTACTATGAGGACGGGCTGCAGACATCGAGTCTTTATTTCAGAAAAGAGCCATCAGAGCCATTTATGAATTACGTAGACGCGATTCTCTAAAAGCACTGTTTAAGGAAATCAATATCATGACAGTACCTTGTCAATACATCTATGAAAATATCTTGTACGTTAGGAAAAATCTGCATTTATTCAGTAAAAGAGGTGACAGACACCCCTATACTACTAGAAATAGGGACCAACTAGTTCAGCCAGGTTTCAGGCTTGCTAAAGTATATTAATCTTTCATGTGGTTTAAAATGTTACAATAAAATAACTCCCCACATTCTACAAATAAACGAGACTAAATTTAAATCTTAATATATATAAATCTCGTGTCACAATGTTTGTCCTCAATGGACTCCTAAACCACTTAACCGATTATAATAAAATTTGCACACCGTGTGCAGTTTGATCCAACTTGAAAGATAGGATAGAATAGAAAAAAATAAAAAGTCCACCCGTGCGAAGCCGGGACGGGCAGCTAGTCTTGTATAAAACGCACACTATGTAGGCAAGCACATTATAAGTTGGGGGATTACATTGATGATAAAAATGCTTGGCTCAATGCTGGTCCTGCTCCACAACCATAGGGGAAAACTAATTGAGAAAATTATTGTGGCAGCTGCAGAAGATTGTTAAAATATCCTTGCTTTGTATAGACTCCTCATTGACCTATTGTCCTCTCTTAGTATTGTATAATAACATGGCACATGTGTGAGTACCGTGTACTGTAAAACATTTGCATTCTGTTATCTTTCTTTGACTTGAATATGCCTTGGTGGATGAGAGAATGTCATGCTCACTCAAATGTCTCGCTGATGGTGATCTGGCGCAGACTATAGTATTTATAGTGGGCCCAACAAACTCCAAAAACGATTTATGGATAAAACGACGCTATATGGAAGCTTATTTCAAAATGGCCGTTTTATCTCGTTAATATGGTTATCATCATCAGCTTACAGCATCCCACTACTAAACATAGGGCCTCTCCAATGGCACACCAGCACCACTCAGCTGGATTCTCGGCAACTCTCACTTAGCTGCTAAAAGCCACCCTGCGGCGATCGTCGCTCCACCTATCCTGAAGGTGACCCACAGTACGTTTTTTGATTCGCGGACTCCTCTCAAGAATACGTCTAATGATATGGCTAATGAAGGCCTTAATTTAAAATTACCTGTGTCCGGTGGTGGTGTGATAGATCGGTCGAATACGAATCTTGAGGTGTTGGCGTTGTGGGGCGCAGGTGTGGGCTGCGTGTGGAACACTTGCTCGAAGCCTGCGTCTAGTAGGTAGCGATCCAGAGCCTCTGGGTCCGACAAGAGTCTACGGACACAAAACATCTGCTAGATTTTTGGTGTATCTACGAAAATAACACGTGCAGAATTAAAATTCAAGCTCGAAAACGGTCCCACGCAACGGTAGGAATGACCAATGACAGCCGCCATAGCTTCTGCACATTGGGAGACCCCACTGTGCATAAGCATTATAGGATTAGTGTGGGAAAACAAACCCGCTTAAACACAGAATAGCCCCAGGCAAGTGTACTATAAGCATGGGCGTGCGCCCCTAAGAGGCAATTAGGCAAAGCCTACCCTACCAACTGGGCATTAATTATAACGAACTATGTAATAAAATATCACATTATGTACAAAATATAAAAAAAAAGTTCAAACTCCTGTTAGAATACTTATAGCAATTTGTCGCTCCCGTGTCACGCAACTAACACTTTACTGGAAGTTACTACAAAGGTTGGAGCTCCGCCGGACAGGCAAGCACTGGACTTGCCTTAAACCCATTGATAATTTTACGCACACATTGGCACATTGTGCATATTTTCGTGTGTATGAACTGCGCACATGTATAGATTGCAGTAATTTTAGGGCGGTAACTCCTGCGAGTGTAGCTGGGCTGCTGGGCTGTGATTGTCTGATACAACACAAGGCCAGGATTAAAGGTGGATGTTCTTTAGCCCGCGAAATTCAAATTTCCTTACGTTTTTTGCAATTTGCAGGCCAGTGCTATGGTGTATGTTCAATGTTGATTAAAATAAAGATTCCTGGGGGTTATTGGCGCGTATTATTATTATAATAATCAATAATATTATTGTTATTATATTTTACTTCATGGGTGTCGTTTTTGTGGTTTTTGGGGTTGGTGATAATGAAAATGAGGTCAAAATGAAAATCCAAGATGGCGCCGATGAAAATTTTCAGTTTTTTCTTCATGGGTGTCGTTTTCGAGGTTATTGGGGTTGGTGATAATGAAAATGAGGTCAAAATGAAAATCCAAGATGGCGCCGATGAAAATTTTCAGTTTTTTCTTCATGGGTGTCGTTTTCGAGGTTATTGGGGTTGGTGATAATGAAAATGAGGTCAAAATGAAAATCCAAGATGGCGCCGATGAAAATTTTCAGTTTTTTCTTCATGGGTGTCGTTTTCGAGGTTATCGGGGTTGGTGATAATGAAAAAGAGGTCAAAATGAAAATCCAAGATGGCGCCGATGAAAATTTTCAGTTTTTTCTTCATGGGTGTCGTTTTCGAGGTTGTTGGGGTTGGTGATAATGAAAATGAGGTCAAAATGAAAATCCAAGATGGCGCCGATGAAAATTTCCGGTTTTTTCTACATGGGTGTCGTTTTCGAGGTTATTGGGGTTGGTGATAATGAAAACGAGGTCAAAATGAAAATACAAGATGGCGCCGATAAAAATTTTCAGTTTTTTCTTCATGGGTGTCGTTTTCGAGGTTATTGGGGTTGGTGATAATGAAAATGAGGTCAAAATGAAAATCCAAGATGGCGCCAATGAAAATTTTCAGTTTTTTCTTCATGGGTGTGGTTTTCGAGGTTATTGGGGTTGGTGATAATGAAAATGAGGTCAAAATGAAAATCCAAGATGGCGCAGACGAAATTTTTTTTTTGCTATCATTATTTCGTGGCCTGCCCTTCGTGGAATACTACTGCACGCCACTGACTATAAGGTATTTACCCAAAGTTCGGGTGTTTACTGGACAAGTGGCCATCTCTGTATATACACATACCTGGCGGGCACTAGAGGCGCGGGGTGCGCGTGGTGCTGCGGGAGGGGGGGCGCGGCGGGGTCGGCTGCGCGCGCCACCACGAGGCGCACGCGCGAGCCCGACGCGCGCAGCACGCCCGCCACCTGCTCCGAGCCCATCTCCATCAGGTGCGCCTGGAGTACACGTCTTGTCAGATATACTATAATAGTTGCTGCCAGTTAAGATCGCAATAGCGGTCGCTCTACTAGTGCCTTAAACAGGCGCACAGTGGATCGTCCCCATACAAGAGGTCGGACATAGAATGAAAAATTAAAAAAGTATTTAATTAAAAAAAATATATATATACAGTTGCATTCCTCTATTGAAGAACAACAAAAAATGTTACTACGCTTTTTTTATTTGACCAGCACTTTAGGAGCTATTCGATTAAAACTGTTATTTTTGTATGGAAACGAACACAAAAATGTCTGTATCTCATGATTCCCTCCTTGTTTCGATTTGCGGTTTTCACTACTGTCTTTTACCTATTTTATGCCACGTTTTCTTCAAGGACACATGGTGCCCGCAGAGCGCCCCTTTCGAGATATTTTGCCTATAGTAACTATCTTTGTTATTGTATTACTGATGGAATGGAGGTACATTAAGTATACTTATTACTGAGAATTAGTCATCACTAAGTAGTTCCTTAAATAACAGGTGCATTTGTGAGTACTTTAATGACTTATTAACGCTTTTGTTGCAATATAACAAAAGCGTTAATGAGTCATTAAGTAACGACTACCAGTACTTGCTTAATCTAATTATTTATTATAATTACTAAGAATTACACATAAGAAGTTAAATGAAGAAAAGGTGCATTAGTGAGTTCTATATGTATATTGAAAAAAAAAATATCGGTAATGAGTTGTGACATCGCATTAACAATAACAAATCAAAAAGAAAAGAAATATTTTATGATGTTGATGAATAAGAAAATACGTATTTATAATTTTTTTATTTATATAATATAACACTGTAAAATATATTTAAATCTTTAAATAAATTACACTTAAACCTATAATAATTTATAAATAAAAAATAAAACAATTACTAATAACTAAATTGTAAATATTGATTATAATAAAAAATAAATAAACTAATACTACCTTAAAGTTACTAACCATTATATTACTATAAGACTTAAACTATATTTTCTTCGTCTTCATCAATAACGACATCATGATCATTATTGTCGTCATCTTCTTCAATGTCACTACATTCCGAAACTGCTCCAACTATTGTATCTGTTGAAATGTCAATAAGCTCCAATTCACTCTGGTCATGTATGAGCAAATCGTCCAGTTCTCTAAATGAAGATTTTTTAATTCTATTGGGCATCCTCGGTCGTAGGCTCGTTAGAAGAGGATCGGAAGATAAAAGAAGATTATGAAGAATGTCTTCATTAGTGGCGATGCTACTGTGCTTTCGCGTATGAGTTTCTCTAAATTTACGAAAATCCTTGTTTCAGATGCTTCCTCAGACAAAAAACTATAGGCACTACTGATAGGTGTTCCACTATCTGCGATCCATGAATCAGCAATTTATGCAAACTTGATGGCATGTTATACCATGGATATAACTGTACGAAGAAATTTGCTGTTTCATCACAATATAACTTGAATTTTTGGATTTCAATTTTTTCGCCTGAGGAAATGCATTGCAAAATTACAGCGAGTCTTCTAATTAAATTGACGTCTAATTTTGTAATTTCCGCAGTCGTTTCAGGGTTTGCAAAAAACCTTCTAGCAGTATTTCCAGTGTTTGTATTGCCACTACCCTGCTTTACAACATCCAGAAGTAAGCCTGTGTTTCTTCGGAAAGCAGCTTGAATAGCTTCTTTCTTATCTTTAACAATTCATTTATTATCGTCACCTTTTGCTTGCCATGATTTTATGTCCATTCTGTAGGCAATGTGTAATAAACACTCCATAGACCGAATCCAAGCATGCAACGAACTAAATCCATGCTTGTATAAATCTTCGTTCACAGGTTTAGCTCTCACTTCTTCCAAATTATTCATCTCACTTGGGCGAGCTTTGCACAAATCACATACTGCTGCCGATGTTCCCGATATGATTGAATGTACCTTACCATCAATCATGGTTAACCACAGATTGTGCGTAACAGTAGCATTGCCGCAAGCAGTTGGGTTCAGTTCACGAATCTCGGTCTCAAATATATCCATTTCAGCCTTTACATTTGCTTCCGTTTCTTTCATAAACGTAAATGAAATCGGACGACAATATGTGGTTGACGATGGCCGATCATTCTGCCACATTGTGTTTCCACTAGAAGTCACTAACTTAAGAGGTACAAGACTTGCCATAAATACACTGGATAAATCTTGTTCACTTGTTGTTGTTCTTTGATGATAAATGCTTTGACTTGAAGCTCCATCAAAACCCCATTTACTGTGAAACACAAGTTGTTCACCAGCATCAAAATTCGGTTCAAGTGAATCGATCAGCCTCCTAACTGTGAGATCAAGGAGGGCTTGGAGTCGTATCTTTGCGGAAGTATCAGTCACAGTTACGTCTTCTTTTGCCGGGTAACACTTAAGTTTTTCTTTCACTAACATGTAATAGCTTGGGTATTTCGCATGACCTTCTTTAAAACTAAAGTCCCTAAGTGTGATGTAACGCCACTTGGATAACTGCATGTGAACGTAAAGAGCAAGTGCTTTGTGAGTAGGAACTTCACGAAGCAAAGTATTCTGTTTAGTTTCCAGGACATTCAGAACGGTTGAGACATGTTCAGGATTTCCCAGCAAATGCTTCATGATTCTGGCCACATCATTTTTTCCGGCAGACTTAAGTGCACTTTCAACAGTATGTAAAAGCTCATCTGGACGACTGCAACTAGCCATATTTTCATCAACACGTCTTCTTTTCTGTCTACTGGATAAATCTTCAAAGCGTTTTCGAGGAGATTTAAATGTTGAAGTAGATGCATCTGATTTTGATGGACTGATTACCTCTTCTGTCTCATCTTTAGCTTCTTCAGTGTGAACAATATTTTCCTTAAAGCAATTTGGCCAAATGATATCGGAACTTAACCACTCTCTGTTCTTGTCCATGAACTTGTCCACTGTCCTTCTTGATTGCACCCATTTGGAGTAAACCCGATAGCAAAATCGTCGACACCAGTTCTTTAGATCCGACACATCATTTTCACTTAACTGGACGTTACTATTCGACTTCAATGTATTACATAAATTTTCATAGTCACGAAGATCTTTATGATTACGAAGAGCAACATAAAGATCAAGATAAGTAGAAAACCCACGGAAAGCCATAATGACAACACTTGGTAGAGGTTGAAATTACAACTGAATAATATTTGCAAAACACACTAAAATATATAGGGCAGCAAGTTGCAACTAGTAATGAATTTGATAAGCTAATGATGACATATGAGCCAATCACAATGCAGAGCTCAAGGGCTGTTAACATGGTAATTACAATAACTAATTAGATTAAGCAAGTACTGGTAGTCGTTACTTAATGACTCATTAACGCTTTTGTTATATTGCAACAAAAGCGTTAATAAGTCATTAAAGTACTCACAAATGCACCTGTTATTTAAGGAACTACTTAGTGATGACTAATTCTCAGTAATAAGTATACTTAATGTACTTCCATTCCATCAGTAATACAATAACAAAGATAGTTACTATAGGCAAAATATCTCGAAAGGGGCGCTCTGCGGGCACCATGTGTCCTTGAAGAAAACGTGGCATAAAATAGGTAAAAGACAGTAGTGAAAACCGCAAATCGAAACAAGGAGGGAATCATGAGATACAGACATTTTTGTGTTCGTTTCCATACAAAAATAACAGTTTTAATCGAATAGCTCCTAAAGTGCTGGTCAAATAAAAAAAGCGTAGTAACATTTTTTGTTGTTCTTCAATAGAGGAATGCAACTGTACATATATTTTTTTTTAATTAAATGCTTTTTTAATTTTTCATTCTATGTCCGACCTCTTGTATGGGGACGATCCACTGTGAGGCGGTGCAACCCGGGGCTTACGTTGTGTATAATACAATAATCGACGCGAATCTTGAGCGCTAACCTCTACCTGCTCAGAAGTGAATTAATGGATCTCTTTTCTGTTTAGCCATAAGTGTACGATCTTCTTTGCGTGTCGATATACCCAAATGATATCCGACGAGTATGTACCCACCTGCACAGTTCTATCGTTGGCTTCTTTTAAATCCTGAAAGGTGCAGGTTGTTGTACAAGTTGGGCAGGAAAAGAGGTGGGGCATATTCTTCAAACTCATTAAGTGTACGATGTACAAAGCGATTCCAACTCTGTCACCGAGCGCTCAAGATCCATGACGATATCTGTAATACCGTGTGTTTCATAAATGCACATATCGATAAACTAAGCCCAACTAAAGTACCAAGAAGATGTGAAAACTTACATCTCCAATTTGCAAGATATGATCGCCAGACTTCAAACGGCCATCTCTATCGGCGACGCCGCCCGCCAGAATTGTCTTGACGATGACACCACTTGTTCTAGCGCCTATTATACCTAAAAATTCACACAGCTCAAGTAACCTATATTGTTTTCGTTCAAATTGTATTAAAAAACTTGAATGAAGCGTGAAATTATGGCTGGACACTAAGTAAGTATTTGAAGATCGGCAATAGGTAAAACTGATGTTTTAACCTTAGGATTTGAGACTACGTACTTGAAAGGGATATAATAGTTATTTATGCAACTGTTATATAATGAGGGGTATTAAAACACGAATGTGGGTTTATCACACGAAGCGAAGCTGAGTGTGATAATAGTATCACATGAGTGTTTTAATACCTAATTATGTACAGTTGCATACAAGACTTTATCTACATCCATCATATTAATTAGAGATGTTATATTAGGGTCATTTTTAGGTAATCATATTATTGAATATATTAGTTAACGCATATTATGATACCATACCTATTACTGGGTATTAGTCAAATATTAGTGAACAGATTTATTATTAGCTACTCAATCTAATATTGATACCTGCTTTTATTCTCTAAATATGAAATATGCCTATTACCAATGATATTATAACTAACAATATCATTGCTTAATACAGAATTTACAGAAGTAAAACTGTGATTAAATTTTCCTTCATACTTTAACAGGCTTATGACTGTCAACAGTGATTATGTTGGCGTATTTAAAAAGTTAATCACAGATGTATAATAATCATTGTTTTTTTTCTGTATTTTTCTTAAAACATATTACTTTTTTTGACTGACAAGCAAGCGGCCAGATACTATTCATACAATACAATATTCATCTCGCTCACTCGCCCGCCTAGAGTCGGTTTAGGCGAGTCTTGTCATCTCGCTCACTCGTCTAATAGACTAGCGAGCGAGGTGAGTCGCACAGATTATAGCCTCGCTATTACGCGTCCCTAATATTTGACTAATACCTGGTAACCTATTACTTTACATTCGCGTATCCTAATATTAATATACGTGGCTTGTATTATAATACCTGTACCTATTATGAATATATTAGTTACACCTCTAATATTAATCCTCCATAAAAGGTTCTGAAACCATAGGGTGTTGTAGTGTTGTAAGAAGTCTATGTAAATTCATGGAAAGTTTAATTGCTGAGTATTTAATACAAACAAACCTATACATAGGTTATAATATAATTATTTACATTTTGGATTGTACAAATATTAAAATGCACAAAGCTTGTATCACTCATTTTTGTAAACAACAAAGTATAACAATGCAATACTAATATCGAACAAAAATGGCGGGATACGACGTGAATTCGAATTAACCTATAAGTTTTTTTTTTTTTATTACGGCGCTGTGTTAGTGAATCGCACGTGATAGACAATGTTCTTTTTTTAAAACGAGTTGCATAATGAAATTTAGTAGGTACAACATTATAACACCCGTTTGGATGTTATTGGCGATGCAAAGATTATCCGCGCGCCTCTAGCGGCGAAATTTAGAAGTTGTCTAAGAACGACACTTTGCTTGTTTCCAAAAGACAACATTATGAAGAAAAATTGGTCCTTATTTTGATGATATTTTGTCACAAGGGAAGCTTATGAATCTGAAGGGTATTGTAAGAGTGGTAATAAATTTTTACAATCAATAAATAATTTACACACTACAGCAGCTGTATTTATTTTTATTCAAATTTTAAACAAAAGATCATACTGACAACCAGTGTGATCTTTTGTTACTAACTATTTACTACTTTGTACTAATTAGAAATTTTTCAAAATATACATTATCAAGACAATCAAATTTCCAAACTATGATTTTCGTCATATGAAACTCTTCTTATCGCTAAATCTTTTCCTATTTCAGAATAAACTAAATAATCACATTCTGTAATACCTGACAATAACATACCTACATAATATTGCATTTGAGTATAATGCTGAGTATTTTTTTTTTTTTTTTGATTATCTAAAATAGGAATTGCATTCATTTCTAAATGTTCATCTTCCTTTAATGGCAATCTCAATATTTAAAAGAAAAATTCTTGCCATATCCATAGCAGTACCATCTAGATTTCTCCATAACGCATTGGTTTTGTGTATCCTGCAGACGCTTTAATAACATCGACTATTGGCAACATAATTATTGTCTCGTCCAGCAAGAAACCAATTAGATCTGATTTATATTTAATTAATATTTTTTTCCGTGACGTAAATTGTATCGAAAACTGTCAAAGTGTCGTTCTTAGACAGCTTCACAATTTTGACACTTGAGGCGCTAGTTAGAATCTTTGCGTCGCCACGCCAATAATGGTTATTATGACACTGGCTGTTTTAATGTTGGCAATAAGCTAACTGTTTCAGATACTTTTATAGAGGATTTATAGCATGGATGTAGATAATACACTTTTATTAGTGTTGTTTCAAACACAAAATCTTGTAATGTTTTAATTCTACATTATAACTAAAACATCATCAATATAAACAAAGTAGATACAATAAATAGAAAGATGTACTCAAAAACCACTCATTACTTAACCTTTACATGGGATCATTAAGAATGATTGAAATCATTCCGATTTTTTTATTTAAAACAGCGTCCATGGAGTTTCTTGTCAATTCTTCTCAATAGAGATCTACGCTAGGGAATGGGCAACTACAGTACTTTCACAGTTTTTATGTCTTGTGACTTGGGACTGTAGCTAAATTTAATTTTCATATCTGTTTCGACAGTTCAAAAGTGCCTGTAACTGGCGTACTTGAAATAAATGCTTTTATTTTGATTTTGATTTTGGACAGACAGACATGACGAATCCATAAGGGTTTTATTTTTTGCCATTTGGCTACGGAACCCTAATACACTTAAAATATAAACATAATCAAAGAGCATTACCAAATCCAAGTCCTGTGCCATCATTTACCAGATTGATGATTTCAACCTGCGCCCAGTCACTGCCGACAATACTGTGGGACATACAACCAAGAGTTTCGTCAACCCTTGACAGGTCGAGTAACCCACGATTCTGCAAAAACAGAAATGATCCATTGGTCTATTTATGTGTCTGTAAAAGCTCAACCTATGGCAAAACCTAAGATTTTCCAGTATAACTCAACAAATATAGCATTCATTGGACCAGAATAAACATTAGATCAAAATTAAATAGATCCAATTACAATGATCATACCTGCTTTGGAGACATGTTAGAGTCCACAGATCCGCTGTCTAGCCCCAGAATGCGCTCATTGTCAGAGCCGGAGCCAAACTCCAGGCTATGTGGTGGTGACACCTGGGGTACACGCTGCTCTTCCTCCCCCTCATTGTTTCCATACAAATTTCTTGCCTGAAGGGCTAGGTCACCTAAAATAAAGATATATTAATCTGCTTTTTTTTTTCATTTTTGATAGTGACGACTAGCTTTGCCCCATGGTTTTCCTTGCAGTCTCTTAACTTTTTTCTTTTTGCTCCGCCCTTCAGGATCATAGAGTAATGTTCAATGGTCTATATCAGGGGTCAACAAAAATTTTCAACTGTATCAGTACTCTACAGTACTGATACAGTTGAAAATTTTTATCTAGGTTCCAAAAAAAACTCATAATCAAGTAGCTAAAGAAAGTTTTATGTAAGCAAAGGTATATTTAGCAATATTTGGCTCTCCAAAGTTCAACTCTCAAGCATCCCGCACTGCCCAGAGCTGGTCTATAACCTTCCTCAAGAACCCCCTATCTAATACAAAAAGATTTTTCATTACTCATCCTCGGAAAGTAGGTCTGAACTGCCTGACCTAAACTTGCCTGAGGAGCGAGTTGAAAGAAATACTTTTTCAGTTCTAGGGAGATTCGTTTTCATCTGACAGCTGTCAAATTATAAAATAGTACATTTTATTACAAGTGGAGAAAGTTTAATATTGCACCCGAGGCGGAATTAACTCCCGAGCCGTAGGCGAGGGTCTTTTTAAGCCAAGAACTGCAATAACAAATGTTCACGTGTATCAAACGACGTTTTCCAATACACTTTTGAAGAAATAAAATAAAAGAACGAAAAATATTTTTGTCATGAAATATTAGGAAATTATGATTTTAATTTTCTTTTTTTCCGCGCTTTGCTTTCGCCAGGTTGAAGGAGAAGCAAAGTTATGAAGTCGCTAAACTGCCTAATATAAAAAAAAAGTTTTTTTTAATTTAGAACACAAATAAATGTTAATTTGTTTATAAAAGTAAATATTTGTTTTAAATAATCATGTTTATCTATGATATTCTATTTATAAACACAATTTGACTATTCAAAAAATATTTACGCCGTAAAGACGCCATAATGCTTAGCCGAAATTAAAAAAAAAACATTCACCTCCGACTATAGGCATTGAACCAATTTGGACTAAGTATAGATAACTATCTGTGGCAATTTTCATTCCCGCACACGTGTTGGAAAATGAAAAAAATCGCACACGTGTGAAATACATTGCATGTTGAACCTAATCGTAGTGCGATAAGAACCAGTTTTCGAGGAAGTGTATTGAAAAAAAACTAGGTCTATTTTCACGTTTTTCTATTGAACCATGTTCCAACTTTCTATACAACCACTCAATTACAGCGCGATGTAAAATTGAAATAAGTATTAATTAAAGAATTATATTTTTTAAATAGGTGATTCTCTGCTATTTGGAAAATCGTCCATACAAGACGGACGATCTTGTATGGACGATTTTCCAAATTAAGAGCGGCCAACCCGCCATACTTTTCGCGAGAATTTTGACAAACGCTCGTGCGTGATTATGAAGTTGTTTTGTTACACATATATCTTTATTTTTTTTTGAACTGATAGGTATCTTGTGCACTATATCTAGGCTTCTATCGAAGCAAAAAATAAAAATTTGTAGGAACAAATTCAGTATAAGCCTCCAAAAATTGCTGTTTTTCCCAAATTTTACTTCAACTTTGGCCGTTCATAATGTACTCATAAATTGTAAAACTAAAGAAAATAGCCTGATAGAAGCCTTGCAAATATAGTGGAGATTTTAAATAACAAACATTTATTTCACAAACTTGTAAGACTTATTCAAAAACACGTATTTCCTGGAACATGTTTTATAAATTTTCGAATACAATTTTTCGTTCAATGTCCTCGCGTTAGTCGGTATGAGGTGCGCGGGTGACGAGTAGTGCGGGGTCGGGGCTAGGTAAGACAGGGCAGTTGAAAAAATATCGCCGCGATGGCTCTGGATGAAACAACAAGCTTTTCGACCATGCTCGCGTTGACGATAGACGCGCCGGGAAGGGCCCTCTTAGGCGCGTCGCTCACTGGTAAGTCGAGGCGGCGGCGGCGGCGCGGCGCGGGCGTTGCGGAAACCTTAACTACCTTGATATACGGTCTATATAAGAATAAATTCGCACGCGATACTCGGGGCGCCCTCAAGCTACTACAAGAGCATGCGTGCGACCGTATATCAAGGTAGTTAAGGTTTCCGCGACGCCCGCGCCGCGCCGCCGCCGCCGCCTCGACTTACCAGTGAGCGACGCGCCTTAAGACAATTAAGCAAATTTTATTAAATATTGAGAAAGTTTGTTAATAAAAAAGAGGGCATTAGTAAATTTATTTACTAATGCCCTCTATTTTATTATATTATCTATTTTATTATCTTAAAAAAGCTGACACATTTTTCTTTTAGTTTTGGAGTTATGGACGATTTTAAGCAAAACCGTGACAGGGGACAGTTGTCCCCTGGCCTCCATGAGTAAGTTTATATGGACAAAAAAAACAAGTTCATATTTTTGTTAATTAAAGTAATCGAAGTCTTTAATTTTCTTTGTTGTTCTTAAAATATGTAATTTTTTGGAATATATCAACAGTATTAAAACAAATGTTACTTATCATAATACATATCTGTTAAACCACCTGTGTGATGAAATGACAGGGGACTGTTGGCCAGGGGACTGTCATTTTTACATGAATACTTAATAAAACAAAATCATTTAAACATATCAGATTTAACAAACAATTGTGGCTACATACTAGGTACTTAATCAATTATTTTTTACAAATTGTCGTTATTAAAACTCATATTTTAATAACGACAATTTGTATAAAAAAAGCTTACCACTGTTTCTACTAACGGCCGAAACGCGTGGTTCATCACAGAAGCAATCGTAGCACAAAAAAAAATTGCGGCTGCCTGCTTATCTCCACAACCAAATGAAATTCACATAGATTGTTTTCCGTTTCACGATTCGCCCGTTTCCGTTTTTCGATTGTATTTCGCGCCAAAACAAAATTTGACTTCAGCGCGGTTTTTAAATTTTACCAGGGGACTGTTTTAATAATTTGAGGGCAGCATTCGGACATAAATATTTTGATTAAATTTCTATTGTAAAACTATAATTGTGATGGTATATAAAGATGCTTACTGTTTTTTATGTATTTAGATATTGTTTATTTAGTTATCAATGGCAAAAAAATAAATATTGGTAACAAGACTTGTAATTCTGGAAAAGGGACATAACCAGGGGACTGTTTTTTGAGGTGTTTGAGGTTCATTTATTCAAATACTACATTATTAAATTACTAACTAAGCTGTGGAGTGGGAAGAATACGTAATACTTTGTCGGTATTGATACAAAAAACTGAGAAATATTAAGATTTACTACATAAAATTAGCTTGGGACAACGATTTTCCATTTAGAGGAGAATTGCCCAAATAACTTTATTATAATTGAGTTTCAACTATTTCTTTAAAATAACATAGATTTGGGCAAAATGTTTCCCATTTTTTCATTGAAAATAAAAAATAATGGCTGAAGAGGTGGCAGACCGCAGAAAAAAAAAAAACAAAATATGGGGGAAAGCGGCAATCCGATTTTCATTTGTTTTTTCTAGTTGATTCATGTTTTTATTTTTACTTTTCTTGTATTTGTAATGAAGAGCAATATTTACCTCAGGTTAAAGACTTTCCAACTCAACCATTAGTGCCCTCACTACTCTCGAGCACCAAACCCCGTCTCGGGACTAAATAAGTTACTTTCTCCCCAAGGGTAACAATGTACTATTTTCTATTCCAACTGTTAGTCCCTTTGTGTGATTGTTGGTACATTCAAACAAACTCATCAGCTTTATTATATTAGTACAGAAGTATTAAGAGTGTTACCTGCTGGAGTAATGTCAAAGTCCCCAGGAATGATAGAGGGATGATGTGCAACCTGGGTTGCAAGCATACCCACGGAGTCATGCAGCGTTGCAATACTTTTCAGAATAGGGCTCTCCAACAAATTGATCAACATATTCAAGTCATCATTGGTTGCTGCCTGTAAATCATAAGTTCATCATTAATAACAAAAATCGAAATAATAATAATAAACATTTTTTTTTAATGTTGTGATGTCACTAGGAATTTCTGCTGTATTGTGGGTGGGTTTTACAAACATTTCAACGCACATACACAAACAGCATTATTATTGCAGTACTATTGTTTTATTTCAAGGCACAAGTCTTTAACAGAGATTGAAAACAGCCTTGAAAGAAAAAAAGCAGAGTCAAGTATAGTCTTGCCTCTGTTATTTACATAAGTATATAGTCTATCTTTCTAAAACTGCATTGCGATTATGAGGTTTAGAATATTTTCAAACAAAACACATGTTCAGACATGTTTTTGAAAACCTGATTATGGAAACAAAGCTCATTACCAGGAAATACTTTGCAATCATTGTTATACAAGATACCCTTGAGATGTTCTGATGTACAGCACTTGTACTAATAGTTCAGCAGTATTATAATTATTATTCAAGCCATGGATGGAAAAAAGCCGAAGAGAATAGGGGTTTCTTAAATTTAAGAAAAATAAGCTACAAATTATCCTAAACATGACAAGTTGTGTAAGTGTTGTTAACCGTTAAAATGTAATTGTTAACAGTTTACCTTCAGCTTAGGGTCATCACTTTGATCTACAGCTGCTTTTACACTTTCCAATTGTTGCAATGCATTTGATATATTCACTCCAAGATGCATTCTAGAAATATAAATGCAATTTAGTTCAGATCTGATTTGTGAATACCACTGCGATGACTACAAACATTACTTACTTTGCAATATGCACACTAAACACTTCAATAATTAATTGCACTAATATGCGTCAGTTTGATGATGTTTACGAAACAAATGTTTTTAAGACATAGATTGATTGATATTTTTACTTATAGAGGACTTTTAGCTCTGCAGTCGCAATGGAATAAGTTACTTGCAATCACTTGCAATGTACAGTCGGAATCGGCCAGCTTGGCTAAAAAACTAATAACAAAGTCAAAGTTGACGTCGTCTTCAACTTCACTCAGTCGCAGACTCACAAATGACAGGTGAGTGACAGAGGTGGATGACACTAGCGAGCCGATTAGTAAATAGTGATGGACAACTTTCACGGACTTACTAAAGACAGTTTAAAAAAAAACTAAATATGAAAATTTAATACGAAAGACGTTATTGTATAAAACCTATTACGAAAGAAAATACTTGGACGTTAGACTAGGCAATATGGTCGAAAGCCTTCTCTTCGGGGTAAAATGAAAAAAAAAAAAAAGTAAATAGTGATGGGCGGCAGTGTTGCTACCTTGGATTTTTTTAAGTCAAAGTCAAGAGTAAAATGTCGCCAGATTTCAGTTTGAATTTATAAAGGCTGTTTTACACCGGGGCAACACTGTGCAGCATTGCAGCATGACAATGCCACACGGCCGCATGCTACAATAATTTAAAATGTTGCACATTGTGGCAAGAATCGTGCGGCATGGCAACACCTTGCGTCATGTGGTAGTCAGTGTTGCTACCTTAGCCCTTTTCGGGCTAGGTCTAGCACTTTTTACTGTGGTTAAACTCGTTTTTTCATGCTTTAGCCCGATAAGAGCAATCTAGCCCTTTTCAGGCGATACGAAAACTTGCACCGCGATTACCAAGTCAATGCGCGCCATGTAGTATTAGTACCATGTAGTATAGATTTTGTCAGTTCACACTTTAGAATTACTAATTGGGTATATTATGGTTCTGTTATGGTAACATCATGTGTGAATGTTTTGACTTCTGCTTCAGCAGATATGATTTTGAAAGATTCTGATGACGACTCTGATTTTTAACAATTTAATATAATTCGGGGACGGGCTGCAGACATTGAGTCTATATTTATTCTGCAAAAAAGAGCCATCAGAGCTATATATAATCTTCGTAGGCGCGATTCTCTAAGGGAACTGTTTAAGGATATTGGCATCATGACGGTACATTGTCAGTACATCTACGAAAACATAATGTACGTCAGAAAAAATCTGCATCTTTTTGGTAAAAGAGGTGATAGACATAATTACAGTACTAGAAATAGGGACCAACTAGTTCAGCCAGGCTTCAGACTCGCTAAAGTGGACTCATCTTTCATGGGGTACTGTTTGAGATGCTATAATAAAATTCCACAAAGTATTCTTGAACTGAATGAGACGAAATTTAAAACATGCATCAAACGCACACTATGTAAGCAAGCTTATTACAAGTTGGGCGATTATATCGCTGATAAAAATGCGTGGCTCAATGCTGGTCCTGCTCCACATGGACAGGGGCGCATAAATTGATAGTATTAAATAGAATTGTTGGAGCTGCTGAAGATTGTACAACTGTCTTTGCATTGTATAGAATCAATCTCTAGTATTATATAATCGCACAGCCCGTATTGTGTGAGTACTATGTACTAGAAAGCTATCATTCACTGAAATCCTACGTCTTTTCTTGACTTGAATGTGCCCTGGCGGTTGAGAGTATGTCACGCTCACTCTAATGTCTCGCTGATGGTGGCGCGTGTGTCGGATCATTCAGTTCCCTTCAAAATGGTTGAGTTGAATGGTGCTGATCCATGCGTCATGTTCGTGAACGGGCGCTGTCAGTTGTGACTGGCCAACTCTTAGTTGCCATGGCTTATTTGTATGTTTATTTTAGAATTGTATTTTTTGTTTTTACTATGGACACTTTTAACGTGCACATCTTGCTACATTGTTCTCACATAATATACCATCTCAACATGAATGATGTAACCAAGATTTTGTAACAATATTTTGATTTAAAAGAGTGTCCATGGAGTTTCTTGCCCGTTCTTCTCCATAGAGATCTACGCTAGGGAATGGGCAACTACAGTACTTTCACAGTTTTTATGTCTTGTGACTGGGACTGTAGCTACATTTAACTTTGTTTCGACAATTCAAAAGTGCCTGTAACTGGCCTACTTGAAATAAATGCTTTGATTTTGATTTTGATTCGATTTTGCACTTTCTTAACCTCTAAATACCCGCAATTACAGACAATTAAAATGACAATGCTCCGTTCCCATTCGGGAACGGCTGGGGACGTGGGGACATACATTACTTTACTTAATACGTTTCAAATACACAATTTTAACTCTTTGCATTTGTATTTATGTTTTTAGCTCTTGATGGCAAAATTTGCTAAATCTAGCTAATTCTAGTTTGTCCAACTTCCCGTTTTTAAAAACCAAGGTGGCAACACTGATGTGGCAGAAGGAAGACTGTCGCAGCTTATAACCAAATCCAAACACGATGACAAAGAGTATGGTAATAAATATGGCACAATGGATTCCATGCAATGATATTCTAATAAACAGATATGTTGTGAGCGCGCAATCGTGAAGACTCGAAAACGGGCCAATGGGGAAGGCTGGTCAAAGCGGATTGTAGACGGCGTGTCCATCTATGGCGCTAGCATCACATGAACCAAACATCGTCATTGGTTGAAAATCTGTCAATGTCATTTTATATTTCAAAATCATTTGACCTCATTGGTCAGATTGGGTCTAAGCTATGGACGCGCCATCTACAATCAGCTTTGACCAGCCTTCCCCATTAATAACTGAGAAAATGAATTTAAAAATTGGGCAGACATTTGATGTCAGGATGACTGCCCACATATAGAATCTCTACGTAAGGGCTCCAAAATGCCCTGGGCGGGAGGAAACGCCCGGGTGTTTCCATTGCGAGGATCGACCGGAGGACACTATAGAGCACACGGTGGAGGTGTGCCCCGCGTGGGCGGAGCACCGCCGTGTCCTCGAAAAGGCGATTGGCGGCGGCGACCTCTCGCGTCCGGCTCTGGTGCAAGCCATGGTCCGGAGCGAGACGGAATGGGACGCCGTCCCTTCCTTCTGCGAATCAGTCATGCTAGCGAAGGAGGTGGCGGAACGTGAGAGAACCTCACGTCCCGGCCGCCGCGGGAAACGCTCCGGGCGTCGGTAGCCACGTGGTGGCCCCTGCCCACTGTAGGGCGGAGAGCTATAGGCTAGCTCGCAGTCCGTCCGTCTCATGACGACAGGCCGTCTCGACGGCGCGTTCATGTTCCACGCGCGCCTCAAAGAGAGTCAGCAAAAGGAAGGGGTCAAAAGGAAGGGGGCAAGGGCCGATGCCTGCCGGGGGTGCGGGACTGTTCAAACGAGATACCGTGGCCCCGGAAGATAAAGGGCGATGAAGGAACATGGATAGGTTTTAGTCAGTAAAAGTCTGACACTCCCGCCTACTCTGCCCAGAGCGGGAGAAGTCATTTGATGATGTCACATGCGAAAAAAAAAAAGTGCTCCAAAATTTCAATTCGCCTTTTCAAAAATTTAGTACCTATTATATTTTGTCTAGATTTTTAGGGCAAAGAATGAAGACTTTATTAGATTTTTTTTACTATATTAAATAATACAGAGACGTGTTTTATTTTCTATTTTTTGCTTTTTTTTGCTTTAATTAATTTCAATTTACACGATTACTAATAATATTATACTATCAAAAACAATTTACGACTGCAAGATACTGATAAAAGCTAACATGTGGGTAGAACTATTTTATTTTTATATATGTATAACGGCGGTAGCATTGTGGGCAGATAAATGAAGCGAACGGGATGGTAATAATGGTATATAATCAATCAGGCACACGACACACAATATACAGTCTATGTCAATGCTACTCAACGCGATAAAGGGCTCCCCTACAATAGTTTGCACGCAGTTGAGCGTGCGCACTGCCTAAGTGCCTAGCAACAAGGTAGGCCGACTACCGACGCGAGCGGCGCGCGGCAGCGAGGAGCCGGGGAGTGGGGAGTTTACCACCCTCGAGCGGCCGATGCATGGACGAAGTAAGTTAGGAACGGGGCGGCGCGCGTACGCGATATTACCTAGTTACATATGTAGATTGTTGTCATCGATAGTTGCTCTATAAAAAATATTTATTCTTTGCCCTAAAAATCTAGAAAAAATATATTCTATGTATCAAATAAGTACTACATTTTTGTAAAAGAATTTTGGAGCCCTTACGTGGAGATTCTAAATGTGGGCAGTCATGATGGCATCAGAATGACTGCCCAATTTTTAAATTAACTTACTCAGTTAATAATTAGGTAGGTACCAATTATTTATACAAAGGTATCAAATAGTAGCAAATAAATAAATAAATAGTTAATGCGAGTCGAGTCAACTCGAGTTGCGATTCGAGTTATCGGCAGAGTCAACTCGAAATATCCAAGTTGGAAAAAAATCGACTCATAACATCAATAACTCAACACAATAATAAAAAATAAACAAAGGAAAAATAATAAAATAAATCAATTAATAAGTAGCTACATAACTAACAATTACAAAATATTAAAAATTCAATGTCAATATTACATATTATTTAGTACGTATGTCAATCAATCGATTAAAATTAGAAATTGTACAATCCATATTGTCCATTATATAAACACATCCACTTATGTTGGATCGGACAGTCTGTGCGGGACGCAATCATCTTGAGGATGCTATAGCTACTGTCTCTCACTCGTCTTAATAAAGAAGCAACCTTTTTTCGAATTAAAGCTGGATAGCCATCCGTTCGAGCTTCAGCAAACATTAGCGACGCACCACTGCAATAGGATGGCAGCCGCATCAGCATCCTAAAGACGTTGTTATATTGAACGCGCAGGATACTGGCAGCCCGACGGGTATGATTTACCCATTGACTGCTCGCGTAAAACGATTGACAAAGTAATTTTAACTGGAACGGAGCAGCGAGCGAATCTACGGGCAATCATGTTCCCTCGGACCGCCAATGCCCTGCGCTCTCGCTCCAGATCCGCGTCATCGGACAAATCCTCCATCACAATGTGCCCCAAATACCTAAAACTGGTCACTCTCTGCAGTTCCTCACCATACAATTTAATCGGTGGAACACAAACTGGCACGGAAACACTGGATTTTCCCTTGAAAAGCAAAACTTTGCTTTTTGCTATGCTATACGTCAATCCATGTTACACAGCATGTCTCACATACTCGTACTGCTAACAACGACTACTTTGACATCTACATTTATTTAAAACAAGAACTATATATAGGTAATTACAAAAATAAAAACTAAAAGTAAGAACCTCCATATATACAACGACGTCAATAAGCGTCAAAGTACTCCTCCGCATCGCTGTCACTCGGAAACGTTCCCAGAAGACTGGCAGCATTGCCACGTTGAATGGCAATGCTAATTCTAGGCCAAAGAAAAAGCCAGCCCTCTGGTCACGCGAAGTGTCGACCAGTCGGTAAGAGATTTCCTTAAAAAGGAGACGCGCACTCGGACCTCATGACCCAAGCGTCTCGACCCCAAACGGCTCAAAGCTGTAGTTACCAATAAGGTTACAGTATTTGCGCCGTTTGAGGATCTCAGCAGCCGCAGCAGCAGCGCCTGCACAGCCCGCCGTGCTTGCAACGTGAGAAGGCGCAAGGGTGTCGACACAGGTTGCGTCCCAAACCAAAGGCCTACCCACGTTCCAAGGCACCAACGTCATGCCGTACGGTCTCTTGGTTTGGTTCTAAAACCACGTGTACGCCGGCGATGGAAAGAGCTCGACGAATAATGTCGTTAATGCTGGCGTGCCGTGCAATGCGACCTGCGCTCCTGTAGCAGGACGGGCCATGGTGTCCGAGGCTGTCGACAGCTTCACCGCAGTGATACCGATGCGGAGCAACACGAGGTGCACCTAAGCGTAGACTCGTAGCAACCCGGAACGATGCGTCATCCATCACAGTGCAAATTAATGCCTAAAATGAAATGAAAATTAATGCCTAAATCCTTAAATGAATTGGAAAATCCGTTAAAAAACAAAAAAAAAAAACCTTACTCGTACCCTAAAGTCTGCTTGTCGTCGCCCCTGAGTTACGCTTCACCCACTCAACCTTCGTTACGCTACGGAGGTCACCGGCTCGCTTCGCTCGGTCTCGCAGGTTCGCTGCGCTCAGCAATGCTATTATCTAAGGATGCAGCCTTGTTATGCAGCGCTGCCGCAGCGGTGAAACTTAGTTTGGTATTCACTAAGCTGAGTAAAGCTACCCTAGCGCTTAAGGCTGTGACGGCCGTGAGTTAAAACTAACGTACGGAGTAGTACGGAGGGCAAATTGATTGACATATTTGAAAAAATTACATAGAAAGCTCGACAGGCGAAACAAATCCCGTGATACAGATTTTTTCCATATTTACAGGCTTTCTGAGGATTTAATTAATATATTGGAAAATGATTTAATTCCGTATACGCGTCTACGAGTTCGTTCGAGTGGTTTAACTAAAAGGCCATTTATTCTATTAAACAGATATGTTGTGAGCGCGCAATCGTGAAGACTCGAAAGCGGCCCAAATGTGTCTACAACAGCCCATAACGTACACTGCTGGACATAAGCCTCTCCTATGATGGGAGGAATTTGCCGTAATCTCCACGCTTGGCAAGCGGATTGGAGATCGCAGTGATGAAAGACTAACAGAAAACGCTGCTGCCCATTCTCTGGTCTACGGAGGCGCAAGGTGTTCTGCCTCAGACATTAGTCGCCTTATACCCGTGAGTGTAATGGGTTGGTTCTATTCTACTCTGCGTGTATGTGTGTCACCTCCACCGTGTCCTCCGGTCGATCCTCGCAATGGAAACACCCGGGCGTTTCCTCCCGCCCGATTCGGTGCCGGAACCTCCCGAAACAACCGTGTCCGGTGAGGACCTGCGTCAGGCGGAAGGTGAGGACGCTGAGGCGTCTCTCAAGCCACTCCTCAAAGAGGGGACTTACCGCCACTATTGTGGTGTGCCCTGCACGGGGTTGCGACAGCCGCTCTCTCCATGTCGCCATGAGATCATGCCGGAAGTCTGTCCGCTGCGCGACAATTTGTCGCGGCAGCGGAGTTTCCAGCCGGCGTAGCACCTCCGCGCGCCATTCGTGCAGGCGCGCGAGGACTATTGCCTCCAGATCCCATGGCGGCAATCCGGCAAGGAGGCACGCCGCCTCACGGGAGATCGTGCGGTACCCACGGGCCAGCCTTACGGGTACCACCTTTTGGGGCGCGTTCAGGTAGTGGGCGGCTCGCCGCCTCAATGAACGCGCCCACACCGGGGCCTCGTAAAGGGCCATGGACCGCACGACCCCCGCGTAGAGCTTCCGGCAGGAGGCGTTTGGCCCCCCCAGGTTGGGCAGGAGCCGCCTGAAGGCAGCCCCGGTCCGTTCCAGTTTGGGGGCCAAACGTCGGAAATGCTCCACGAAGTTCCATCGGCAGTCGAGGACGAGTCCAGGTACTTAAGCGTCGACTCGACGCCGATGGATACCCCTCCCACCGTCAGTGAGGATCCCGGAGGTGGCGCATTCTGAGGCCTATGAAAGCACATGGCCTCGGACTTGTGCAATGCCACCTCGAGACCCAGTTGCCGGATCCTCTCAACGACTATCGCAACCCCGCGTGTCATAGCTTCGGCCGTCGCCTCGTGCGACCCCCCCCTGTGCCAGCACCAGCGTGTGGTCAGCGTAGCAAACTACGCTGACACCGCTAGGGAGGTCGGCGCGCAGCACCCAGTCGTACCCGATGTTCCACAAGGATGGCCCTAGAACCGATCCCTGCGGAACACCGTACGACATCTCTCGCCGGTTCCATTCTCCACTGCGACCGGGGTAAATGACTGCCCTGTCCGTCAGGTAGTCCCCGACCACTCGACGGAGGTAGGTCGGCACCCGGTGATACCGGAGTGCCTCCCTTATGCAGCTCCAGGGCATGGAGTTGAAGGCGTTGGCGATGTCGAGAGACACCGCCAAGACAACCCCACCCCTGTACACCGCATCCCCCGTCGTGAGGGCTCTCACGCGCATGATGGCGTCCACTGTAGAGCGCCCCTTGCGGAAACCAAACTGGTGTTCCGCAAGATCCGGCCCCGTCCCCGGAAGGTGCTCGGCGAGGCGGTTTGCAATTACTCTTTCAAAGAGCTTGCCCACCTCGTCGAGCAGCACCACGGGCCGGTATGCGGACGGAGAGTCCGCAGGGCGCCCCGGCTTCCGGATGAGGACCAGCTTCCCCGTCTTCCAACGAAGCGGGAACTGGCCTCTCTCCAAGCATGCGCTTAGGAGCCCCTCCAGTCGGGGCCCGAGAGCCTCCGAGGCCAGGATAATAATATACTTGCTGAATTGTAATGATACCTAATCTTTAATGAAAAATGATGATTTATTAAGTACCTACATCATTTCTATAATGTAATTTTGATGAATATTATCACGGTTTATGCACCATCTCTTCCTACCAATCTGTACGCCACAATATGCGGCTAAACATGTGACATTTTAATTTTAATAGAAACCACTGCTTCTTGCGTTTTTTGAGAAAATATACTCCGCCACGATGCATCACAAGAGGGGTACCTTAGTCAGCTTACTATTTTCATCAATGCGCGCTTTCCTTTTAGAAGTAGTAAATTTGTTCTTTGACTTCCTTTTGACCTGCACTACAGTCCACTTTTCATTAGCAGACCTTTCAGTTCTCGCTCGCCACCCCCGCAAACATTCGCTTCTGCTCTAAAACATTAATTGCCTTGCTTTGTTTACGTTCCACACTGTCTGTAATGACAAGTGCTGTCTCGCTATAGTCACGGTAATATTATAATAGTTCGCCGCGCTGGCTCGCTGTCACAATCATTTAAATGATTAATTTAGAAGATATCACAGAATTAAAATTACGCGCGACTGAAAATATCATTCTCAGCTAAACAAATGGGTCGCAGTGTAACAGTTGGTCACTTTAACCATTTTCATCTTTTAAGTTTTGCGTAAAAAGCAGTAAAAAGTAATGCATTATTTTAGAAGCTTATTTATGGTGTATGGTGTAAATCTATATAGATTATCTTCAATATCTATTAGGGGTTAAAGTATGAAATTGCCGATTGGTAAGTAGGTACTGAAAAATTTATACTATTTTTTTCTTAGATAATATTTACTTAATCAAAATATTTACCCTCATTATCTATACATTGCTGCCATCTAAACGGAAGTTCATTTATTCCTTTATGATAGAACTCTGAGGATCTAGATTCGACAAACGGTGTGAAAGCATTTTGTACTGCCTCCTGGGAAGATTTTTTTTTATCACGTAGAAAATTGACCAAATCACGAAAAAATGGTAGTCCGTTGGAGCAAGGTTTGGCGAGTACGGAGGATGACGTATAGTTTCTAACTGCAGCTGCTGTAGAGTTACAACGGTTTCTCGTGCAGTGTGAGGTCTTGCGTTATCATGGAGCAATAATAGTGAAGATCGATTCACGATTCGGGGCTGTTTCTCTGCCAGTTTCACCATCATTGTTCGAAGTTCGGCACAGTAAACATCTGCTGTTATTGCCTGACAAGACCTGAGAAAGCTACAGTGAATAACACCATGAAGAGACCACCAAACAGTTACCGTTACCTTTTTATTGGTAAGCTTTGCTTTACTGTTGCGGCGTTTGACCTGGGGTCAGCCATTCCATTTTTCGCGTACGATTATCGTAAACAATCTACTTTTCGTCACATGTCACAATTCGATCCAATATTCCTTCATTTCTGTACCTATACAACAAGGCAACACAAGTTTCAACACGCATTTCTTTCTGCAGATCAGTCAAATCATGGGGCACCCATTTTTCATATTTTTTTATCTTATTGATTTGATGCAAATGAGTCAATATTCTAGGTAGGGTAACGTTAAACCCTGCCGCTAATTCCTGGGTAGTTTGACTCGGATCGACTTCTACCATCTCCTTCAATTCAGCGTTATTCACCTGTGTGGGCGGTCTACCACGTGGTTCGTTCTTCAAGTCGAAGTTTCCATTACGAAAGCGTTTAAACCAAAAACGCACGGTGCGTTCATTAGCAGTCTCCTCTCCAAACGCAATGTTGATATTGCGAGCCGTTTCTGCCGCGTTAGTTCCGCGTCTGAACTCGTATTAAACCGGATTTTCGAAGTATCCATCTTTACGTCTAAGCATGGTCTAAGCTAAATAAAAACAACATTTGAAAGTCGAAAAACGAATGTTGCACATTTTTTACAAGAAGAACATCGGTTTTCACGTGAAAAAAGTTTCACACAAAAATCTCACGTATAAACCATAAACACACTATTCAATTTAAATGAATTCTTAGCAGTTATCGCAACTGTCGGCCGGGGTCGCGGGACTGTCTAAACAGGGTACCGAGGCCCTGGAACCCAAGGGCAACCGAAAGAACAGGGTGTCTTAGTCAGTAAGTCTGACAGTCCCATCCGCTCCACCCAGGGCGGGAGGACTCATTTAATGATTGTACCACCCAAAAAATATGGTATTGTTACGAGCTGGGTATGGGATAAATTAATTACTACCGAAGAAACAACAAATAACTTTAATAATCACAAAACACTTATAACTCAAATACACTACCGATTACTATTCGCACTTCTAGTTCACTTCGATTCGCTTCGTTGTGTAGCCAAAATTAGACTGACTGCTTCCGCAAACACGTCGACTATTTATATGGCGATCGAACGTTCGAGAAATATCCACGACTTCCTAGAATCTTCTAGACAATTCCACAACTTGTACAGAGGAAAGAAGTAGCTACTTTATGCCCTCGGCGTACGGTCGAAATTACAATGATGTTCTTTTGTAGGTAGTTTGCGAATTTGTACCTACATTATTCGGGACTCGTTTTACCTACCTACCTACTATTACCTACCTACTTACTAGTAGGTACCTACTACCGTAACTGTAGGTAAGTACGGGTACGACGTAACAGTATTATTGAAAATTAAAGGCACATAATAACATTTTTTGTTAAGATTTATATAAAGGGGCAATGCGTTAGTCACAATGTTTTTTCAAAACTCCCCCCCCTCTTCACCCCTTTTTTACAACTGAAAAACTTTTGATTCTTACCTAAAACTATTGAGGAGCCTTGAAATTTGTATACCTTCCCTTCCCCTCCCCAACCTCCCCTAAAATTTCAAGGGCTGTAACTTCATAACGGTTAGAGATAGCTATTAGGTGTTTCCGGTGGTAGGTAGGTCCTGAGTGGAGCGATCCTGCGAGACCGGGTGGAGTGAAAGGGGGAGGTGGCGAGCGAAGCGAGCCGTTGCCCTCCGTAGCGTAACTCAGGGCGACGACAAGCAAACTTAAAGGTAATGTTTTTTTAATGGGAAAAGTTCTGAGTAGGTAGGTAGGTAGGTAGGTGGTAGATAGTAGGTGGTAGGTAGATAGTAGGTGGTAGGTAGGTAGGTAGGTAGGTGGTAGGTAGGTAGGTAGGTGGTAGATAGTAGGTGGTAGGTAGATAGTAGGTGGTAGGTAGATAGTAGGTGGTAGGTAGATAGTAGGTGGTAGGTAGATAGTAGGTGGTAGGTAGATAGTAGGTGGTAGGTAGATAGTAGGTGGTAGGTAGATAGTAGGTGGTAGGTAGATAGTAGGTGGTAGGTAGATAGTAGGTGGTAGGTAGATAGTAGGTGGTAGGTAGATAGTAGGTGGTAGGTAGATAGTAGGTAGGTAGTAGGTAGTGAGTAGGTAGGTAGGTATTAGGTAGGGAGTAAGTAGGTAGTAGGTAGGTAGGTAGGTAGTACGTGCAACACACGCGCGTTCTTATAAATGTCAACCTAGGCTGTTTCCGGTAAATTATAACATTGGGTGGGAAGTAGTGCGCTCGATCGTTAGTCTGTCGATGTAGAACAGTTGAGGTGTAAACAAGTGTGAAGTGATTTTATAAAAAACTTAATTAATAAATATTGTGAGTGATATTCTGAGTTCTGACAAATTGTTTCAATTTCCCTGGACTTTAATACGGAAGTCACTAGATGTCTTCTCTGAAAAGTACCCGTAAATAAAATAAAATATAGCCAGAAGGAAGCCATAATGACGTTTTATTGTTGAATTCGATAAAAGGCGGTAAGTACCTACCCAGATTACTCATAAATTGTGTTAAAACATAATTAATTTCATAAAATTTGATCTAAGAATCTGTTGTCCCAACTTTTTTCTTCCATACAATGAAATGATCCTCAAAAGAAAGAGTCAAACTGCGAGAAAAATTGGCCATTTTTTCATATTAAAATACGGTTACAGTTTTACACATTATATTTGTCACAAAAATATCTAAACTAATTAACAGTATTGTTCTATATAACTGAAATAAGCTAATTAAATTTAAGTTTTCAAGTCATATTTATTAGACTTTGCTATTCAATAGTTACTGACTATACCTACAGGCGGTAACAGGCCAAAATATTAATACTATAACTTACATGCCTATCAACTATACAGAGAGTGGAAGGCACATCGATGCCTGTTCCAAGTATTCAGTACCTACATCATTTCGAAACAAATCTAAAAAAATATCTGCCGATACTACAAAAGCCCACCTACACGGTGAAAATGTGCGGAACTGCCGTTTCGTTTTTAAATTAGATATTGATTAAAAAAAAATATGTGGGTTTGGAGTAGACATGTGCGCCGACTAAAATTTCGTCGGCGGCGGCGCGCAGGCTAAAACAACCCGGCGCGGCGCCGGCGCACACGTCTAGTTCGGAGTGATTTAAATACTGAATACATGGTAATCGTACGTGCGTCAATGTCCGCCCGTTGCAGCCCGTATGTTTATCTAGCGCATCTGTAGTAATCCTCAGCTCTGGATGGATAGGCACAGCTTGGGACAGACCACTCTGCCCCACCAAGTTGCCCCAGCAGTAAGACTGAGACCACGGAGCAGATGATTTTTTTTTATTGCACGTCCCGAACTGGTCCCACTTGCATTTGATCGAGAAAAGTGGAAGGAAGGAAGGGACTCAGGGAGGCCTTAGCCCTACAGTGGGACAATATGGGCTAATAATAATAACGTTCCAAACCTTTTAAATTGTTGTGGAGATGAATGGAACCAGCCATTGATCAGCTGATAAGTGACTTCACAGTCCCTTTTTGTTTACCAAAATACCAGTACTTATTGGAAATATGTTTTTAAACTGACATGGTCACTAACAATATTACCATTGAAAACAGGAACGGTTTGTCTGCTCATAAACACCCACCCGCAATAACTTTCTGTGATCATGGTGCTTGCAACAGCGCCGAAATATCGGGAACAAAAAAAAAACAGTAAACATGGTAAATATCACATTTTCAGTGTAAATAGTATCGGAAATAGTTTGCTATCGACATTTCATTCAATCCTGTTCGAGTTGTTTTTCATTAAGAATGCCATACCATGGACTCTGAAATGTTTCGCCAACTCTTCTGGACCTTCGAAGTCTTTCCGACATATTTTACACTGATTTTCACGAAGCGGCTCATTAGAAGTAATTTCTTTGCTTTGGTATTTTATGAGAGCATTTTCATTGTAACATTGCTTTTCTTTAATATATTCTTCAATATCAGATACATTATGTTCCAATAACAAATGTTTAGAAAATGAGGGTTTGACAACAAAACTCTGTCCACATTCCATGCATTGATATGCCATGCAAAGATCCCTGTGCGATATCATATGTCTTTCTAATAATATTTTTTGTTCATAACTATTTCCGCACATGTTGCAAACGAATGGACTCTCGCCAACTTTAGATTTACTTGCATGTGTAGAAAGCGGAACATTATCAACACCAATAGAGACTGTGAAAGGTTTATTTTGCTGCAGTCTTCTGCTTTTTCTGCATATTTTCTTTTTTCCATTTTTTTTTATGCCCAACTTCTTACGTTTAGATTCAGATAGGTACTTTTTCAAATCCATTCTAGTAAGAACTATTTTAGCATCCAAACACTTATATGCTTTGTGCAGAGCAGCATAATGTTTTTTTATTTTACTCCAGTCTTGGGATATGTTTGTTTTACAAAGGTGACACGTAATATGAGTGTTGCTTTGAGTTCTATCAGGTACAACAGCCAATTTCGTAGAGCACCCAAAAGTCGAAGAACATTTATATGGACATTCGTTAGGCAGATTGTGAATATCGGTATATTGACACCTATATATAAAACTTCTCCTACATTGTTCACACCTTTTTACTACGCGAAATACTCGTTTCGGCTTATTTGATTCTTTTGAGAACATATCATTTTCAGACAGAAGACCAATCACTGCAGTTTCTAATGTTTTATAGGTACTGTGCTTTGCTAGGAAATGGCTCAGTAGAACAGTTACATCTTTGAAAAGGGAACCGCAAGGCCAACATGGAAAAATACAAGTGACCTTGTGACTTTTTAAGTGCCACTCCATGCGACTTTGCAAGACAAATTTCCCTGGACACATTTCACATTTATAAAAAACTAGTGACTTCGTCTCTGTTTTATGACTCTTCAAATGGGTTTGCATACTATCTGCGTTGAAACAAGCAACGACGCAGTATGGGCATTTATAAACTTTTTTCATATGCAACTCTTTCATGTGCTCTTTATAATCATTGGGATGAAAAAGGTGACAATTGGGCATGGCACAGCTTAATCTGGCGGTTGCTCTCATCATCTTAAATCCTTCACAATCATGGTTGTATGGATAATGCACGTTTTTGTTGGCAAGGTGAATACCACATTCTGGGCAACAATAAGGCGGAAATTTTAAATGTAAACGCATATGTGCTTTGAATGCACATAAACTCGGCAGTGCAAATAAACATATAGGACATGAATATATAACGTCGTTTGTAAACTGCATATAATGTCTGGCTCTATCTTTATTAGGAGACCCAGTAGTAGTTAAATTTTCTTTACATTCCAAACAATGTACTGAGGCATATGCAGTTTTCTGTTGCTGTGCTGATATATTTTCACTTGTTGGAATTTCACTTGTTGTTGGAATTACAATTGCTGTTGGAATTTCACTTGCTGTAGTTACGGGCGATATCATTAAATCGTTTCTTGGTGGACTTAAAGGTCTAATTTTGTAGTTACTCAACGGCAATGGTTCTAATATTAAGTCTGTGAGATTAATTGTAGCTGTTTTAAAACCATGTGATCTTATATGAACAAGTAAATTACATCTGTTGAAAAAAGTTCTCGGTAGATTACAATTCCGGCACATGTAGGTAATGCTTACAGACTTGCGATTGATGTGATCATTAAAACTTGATTCAAAGATGAACCTGCAAAAAAAGAAAATCAATGTAAATCGAATGTTATTACAAAAGACTAGCTCTTCTCCCGCGACTACTTTCGCATTTCGCAGATTACCCTGCGAATTTCAATATACCCTTCAATTCATCCCATTGTAAGAGTATTTTTGGATTAAGATGAAAGCGTCAGGGTAGCCCGCGAAATTCAAATTTTCATAATTTTTTTGTTATTTGCAGGCCAGTGCTAGATCGTGTGTTGATTAAAATATTATTCGCGGCTTTAACACGTATGTAGTTACAGAATTATAATCATTTAAATCATCAATACAACCCTCCAAGTTCATAAAGGTCGAGGAATGACTTAAACCTTGAAAAAATCGTTCCTCGACCTTTATGAACTTGTTGTTGCAGTCAGTATGTCCAGTCTTCTGAACTTGTTTTATTCTTTTCAGTTTTTATTTAAAGTTATTAGTTATTTTTTACGTAGTCGAATTTTATTTTTATATATTTTTATTTTACACTTTTTAGTTACCATTTTAAAATCTTCATAGTGAGCCCTTTAGCGATCCGTTCAGGCTGCAGAGCGTGCCAAACATTTAAATTTGGCGGCAAAATCCGCCATTTTGTTTTTTTTTTATTTTGATATAGGTACCCAATGTCACTCTTACAGTAAATACAAATCTAACGACACCTCTCAAGCTAAATTCTATCGAGCCGTTCAGGCTGCAGAGCGTGCCAAACATTTGAATCTGGCGCCAAACATCCGCCATTTTGTTTTTTTTTTTTATTTTGATATACCCAGTGTCACTCTCAATTTGATTTTTTTATATTTTTATTTTACACTTTTTAGTTACCATTTTAAAATCTTCATAGTGAGCCCTTTAGCGATCCGTTCAGGCTGCAAAGCGTGCCAAACATTTAAATTTGGCGCCAAAATCCGCCATTTTGTTTTTTTTTACTTTGATATAGGTACCCAATGTCACTCTCACAGTAAATACAAATCTAACGACACCTCTCAAGCTAAATTCTATCGAGCCGTTTAGGCTGCAGAGCGTGCCAAACACTTGAATCTGGCGCCAAAAATCCGCCATTTTGTTTTTTTTTAATTTTGATATTCCCAGTGTCACTCTCACAGTGCATACGAATCTAACGACTCCTCTCAAGCTAAACTCCATCGAGCCGTTCAGGCTGCAGAGCGTGCCAAACAATTTTGCATACATTCTCTCTAAAAACATAACTTCTTCTGGCGCAGTCAGGTAATAAGCATTACAATCATTACTATTTACCTAGAGGTATTTGTCTCAATTTCTAAACCGCAAGAATAAGATCTGCCATTCAAACTATTTTCCCACCTTTGAACCAGACAGGATTTGAAGGTTAAGAATTGTTTCAAAGCATGCAGTAAAATTTTCCTAAGGTACTGATACTGACGACGTTCATTATTAGCACGAAAGCATGTTTTTATTGAGCAACTGCTCTGTGTGTAACAAAATTGCTAGTAATGAGTATGCTTATTTAGAGCATGCTCAAAAATCAACCAACGTTTGATTTCCGAGCATGCTACCTGAGGCGCGTGTAGAAGGGGGCGTGCTCCGAGCGCCTCTGAACAGGTTTACTTATGAGCATGCTATTATCGATTCGATCTCTATACAAGTGTTCCGTTTTTGTATGACGGTCTCAATTTTAGAAAGTAGCTCATCAAATTTGTGCTGTAGTATGCGCAAATCATTTTTAGAACTGACGAGATCTTCGCTTCACATCTCTGCCAACAATCGATTACTTGCTCCCAGTAATTCTCTTCTGTTTATCCAATTACGAACCCAAATTCTCCTTTTTTTTTTGTTTTTTCTTTTTCACCAAAATGTTCTTACACAATCCCGTTGCAAGCATTATAATTATTTTATTGAAATCTGTACGGATAGAACTGTCACTATATCTTTGCACATCCATTTTGGCCGAGAGCCTAATGCTAAATAGCACGTCTGTCCGTACGTTTGCTTTCAGCATGCTTGTTTTAAAACAACCATGCTTATTGCTGGCAAATTCTGAGCTGCAGAGCATGCTAGTTTTAAGCAAGCTTATGAGCATGCTTTTTTTTAAGCACGTCTGTCAATACTGTAGCGTCTTCATTGATTATGTATTAATATTATAGGTATTACTTTAGCGAAATTAGTGTGAAATTAGTATGTAAGTATTTTAAATTAACTGTTACGTACCATTAGCTTTAGGTTCTCACGGCAAGCCCGCAGTTGTTTCATTGCGGGTGGTTTTGTTCTTTGGCTATGTAAGGATAACAATAGTTTTTGGTTGGGCCTTGCCCATTTTGCTTATTGTTCATATTAGCTTTAAGAATTTAGAGTAATAGCCTTTGATATTTTTGTTGAGATGCCGACGGTTCTGTTTGTAATGTGTTTATTGTTTAACTATTTTTATTGTGTTAGCTAGCTATAGAAACCTTTGTACAGTTTTTAGTTTGTAACTTGCCGCTCCGACCGTATCTCAAGTTTTAGATAATTGTTAAAATGTAGAATTCAGTCAGTAACTTTTCGTCTCCGGGTTCGGTCGGTCGGCATTCTTGCTCCTTGTAATTTATTTTAATAAACTTACTCGATCACTAAGTAAATCAAGTACTTAAATTGCGATTCCCATACCGTCGACACTAGTTAACCGACCTACGTGCGCGAAAGTGGTGACCCCGACGTGATCTCTATCGTTGAGAGATCTGGTGACCGTCGAAAAGTTCATGGGCTTCGCCGCTACATTTATGGTTCCAATGTGTGAAGACGAGTGGAGGCCCTGCGGCGACTATCGTGGTTTGAATGAAAGAACAGTGCCCGATCAATACCCAGTGCGACATATTGAAGACTTCGCCCAGTGCTTAAGTTGAAAAAAAGTGTTTTCAAAATTACATCTAGTGCGTGCGTTTAACCAAATCGCTATCGCTGAAGAGGACATTCCAAAGACAGCAATAACAACGCCTTTCGGTTTATTTGAGTTTAAGTTTATGACTTTTGGCTTGCGTAATGCAGCACAAACTTTTCAACGATTTATGGACGAAGTGTTATGTGAACTTGATTTTGTGTACTGCTACATAGACGATATTTTAATCGCATCTAGTGACGAAACGGAACATTTAAAACACTTAGAGACTGTATTTGTTAGGTTAAGGAAATACGGAGTAGTAATAAACCCCGCAAAGTGTGTGTTCGGGAAGTCTGAAGTTGAGTTTCTAGGTTATCAAGTGTCAGCAGAAGGTACGCGTCCACTCTCCACAAGGGTTAAAGCAATACGTACCTATCCCTTACCAACCACCGCAAAGCAGCTACGCCAATTCCTAGGTATGTAACTCGTCCCTTGAATTACGTCTTGTTCATTTGCCAGAATCAGACAAACCAATTTTTTGTGACTTTTCTACCCAAACAGCTAGGCCTTTTATTACAGAACCATTCAGAAATTTTGTTTTCAATATGCTTCATAACACCTCCCTTCCAGGTAGTAGGGCTACGACTAAGCTTATCACTAAACGATTCGTTTGGCCCTCGATAAATTCTGATTGTAAGTTATAGGCCAGAGCATGTGTTGATTGTCAACGATCAAAAGTGTCTTGTCACGTCACGTCGTTACAACGCCGGGAACTTTTACACTTCCGTCATCTCGATTTGATCATGTACATATTGACATTGTAGTAATGCCCTATTCTGAGGGATACCGTTATTGTCTTACTATGGTAGACCGATTTACCAGATGGCCGGAAGCGATTCCCATTGTCAATCAAGAAGCCGATACAGTAGCCCGTGCATTTTATTACAATTGGATTGCTCGTTTTGGCATACCTTTTTTTGGCGGAGCAGGAGGGAGTGTCAGACTTTTACTGACTAAAACCCATCCATGTTCCTTCATCGCCCTTTGTGTTCCGGGGCCACGGTATCTCTTTCGAATAGTCCCGCAACCCCGGCAGGCATCGGTCCTTGCGGACCCCTTCCTTTTTGCTGACTCTCTTTAAGGCGCGCGTGGAATACGAACGCGCCGTCGACACGGCCTGTCGTCATGAGACGGACGGACGGCAAGCTATCCCATAGCCCACCGTCCGCAGGCCCGCGCCTACGGTGGCCGGGGGTCTGGCATACCACTTAGAATCACAACTGATAGAGAAAAACAGTTTGAGTCGCATCTATTCAGAGATCTCAATGCCCTGATCGGTACGGCTCATTTTCGAACGACGGCTTATCACCCTGCAGCTAACGGCATGGTCGAGCGTTTCCACCGTCAATTAAAGAGTGCACTAAAGTGTTACAATGCAGCAACCAGTAGTTGGACACGAATTCCCCCGACCGTTTTGCTAGGAATTAGGTCGTCTTGGAAGGAGGACTTGAAAAGCACATCCGCAGAGTTAGTTTACGGACAGAGCTTACGCCTCCCCGGGGAATTTTTAGGTGACAATCCGACTAACGAAACTACGCAGGCTGAATTTGCTAGAGCTACGTTCGCATTTTAATAACCTCAAGCCTGTCGCGAGTACTCAGCACGGACAGAAAAGCACTTTTATTTTCAAGGACCTTAATAACGCCACTCACGTGTTGGTGCGGAACGATACAGTCAAAATTCCATTACAGCAACCTTACGACGGCCCTTACAGAGTAATTTCTAGGAAGGATAAAACATTCGTATTAGATATACGTGGCCGCGAGGTTACGGTATCAATCGATAGACTGAAACCAGCTTATTTCTTAAGGGATTCTAATTGTCATCCGGACAGCGCTACTAATATTGTCGTAGATCTCGCTCCCGAAATCACTTCACGCTCTCAAACCGCTCCTGAATCAGTTCCCCAATGTTCGCCATCAGTATCTCAGGTTCCTGAACCGCAGGGGCCGCGAAGGTCTGGTAGACGCGTACGATTTCCTGATTACTACCAGGCCAGTTTTTCGTGATCTCGATCACTGGCTGGGGGGTACTGTAGCGTCTTCATTGATTATGTATTAATATTATAGGTATTACTTTAGTGAAATTAGTATGTAAGTATTTTAAATTAACTGTTACGTACCATTAGCTTTAGGTTCTCACGGCAAGCCCGCAGATGTTTCATTGCGGGTGGTTTTGTTCTTTGGCTATGTAAGGATAACAATAGTTTATGGTTGGGCCTTGCCCATTTTGCTTATTGTTCATATTAGCTTTAAGAATTTAGAGTAATAGCCTTTGATATTTTTGTTGAGATGCCGACGGTTCTGTTTGTAATGTGTTTATTGTTTAACTATTTTTATTGTGTTAGCTAGCTATAGAAACCTTTGTACAGTTTTTAGTTTGTAACTTGCCGCTCCGACCGTATCTCAAGTTTTAGATAATTGTTAAAATGTAGAATTCAGTCAGTAAGTTTTCGTCTCCGGGTTCGGTCGGTCGGCATTCTTGCTCCTTGTAATTTATTTTAATAAACTTACTCCATCACTAAGTAAATCAAGTACTTATTTTGCGATTCCCATACCGTCGACACTAGTTAACCGACCTACGTGCGCGAAAATACCTTTAAAACATGTTTTCCCTTTTTCACCCAGATACGTGTTGCTTTCGATCGAAATATCCAAAACTGTGAGTTTTTGGTTTAACTGCACTTTGCACTACCCCAATCAGATTATTCGAGGGTGGGTTGGGCAAGGGTGCGTCCATTAATTACGTGAGGCGTTTAAGGGGTGAGGGGGGGGGGGAGGCGGTCGAGCCGAATCGTACCCAATCTCACGAAGGAAAAAGGGTGGGTCTCGGCAAATATCCAGTTATTTTTTATCCCGCAAGAAACTGAGTTTAATTAAGTAAATATGTTTCTCTACTAAAACTTGGCTACTAAAAAAATAAGTAATAACTATTCAATAAATGTAACTAAGCCAATTATGTTTTTAAAATAAATCTAACGCAATCAAGCACAGGAGAAGAGAGAGCAGCGGTGGCCCAGAGAGCAGCGGTGGCCCACTAGTGACAGCCCCGACTTACGAACAGTAAGTCGTAGGTTCGAACGAACCTAGGCCGGCGCATTACTTTGTGTAATTTATTTCATCACCACTGCTCTCAAAAAGGTGAAGGAAAACATCGTGAGAAAGCCGGCATTACCGTACTGGGCCCGTGTGGTAGATTATAGCCTATTCCCTCTCATAGAGAGGAGGCCGTGTGTCCCAGCAGTAGGAACATTATAGGCTAATTATGCAAGCACAGACGTACGTATTACACTAAATTACGCATTAAGAAACATCCCACGCGATCAGTGGTGAGAGTCAAAATGGCGGGTGTACCATAGCGAATCAAATTATACCAATTACCAAAAAAAAATATCTAAAATATACTATTTAGTACCTAGCTCTAAAAAATCTGTACCTCCTTCAGAACTGTTATGTATGTATATGTGTAGCGTACCGCGGCTGCGACTCGGTACTTAGAACGTTATTAAAACAGTGTGTCATTGACTAGCGAGTTTGATGGTTGTCCGTCCTATACCCATACCTGCATATTTAACAGTGGCGACAAGGACGAATTTACGTGTGCGACAATGTCTACTTTTGGCGTTTCTTTTGGAATTTTGACCAACTTTGACCATTTATCCCAGGACTGGACAAGTTATAAGTCCCGATTACAACAGTGGTTTATTGCAAATGATATTACAGACTAATCGAACAAGTTGAAGGTCAAACGGAGGGCAATACTCATAAGCGCCCTCACCGGAACCACTTACATGCTAGCGAGGGCGAGAGCGAGACAAATCGCGCGCGACTTCGTCGTATGGCTCTAAAGCAGTCATTGAGAAACTTATCGACTTAATGTTTCACGATTCGGTATCCCACATACTATCGTAACGGATAACGGTACTTCGTTTGTTTCGCAAAAATTTAAAGATTTCTGTTCAAAGAATGGTATTATTCATACGCTTGCCGCGGTATATCATCCGTCAAGCAACGGACAAGCTGAGAGCTCTGTGAAAATTATTAAAAGGGGTCTCAAATGTATAATCCTTACTAATAAAGGAACACCATTAAAGGAGCGAATGTCAAAGTTTTTGTTCGACTATCGGAACTCCAGACACAGTACCACCGAGAAATCACCCGCTGAACTCGTGTACGGCCGGCCGCTGCGCTCGCGGCTCGATTTAATGTCACCGACATCGGCGTCGGCGACATCCACAGCGTCGACCTCCTCTACCACTTGCCTCACTCAAACCGTGGAACAAAACCAGTGCTTACAGCGTAAATACTACAAAGGAAAAATAAATAAACAGTTCAAAGAAAATGACGTGGTATGGATTACGAAGAATATAAATAATAAAAAGTTTGTATGGGTCGAAGGAATTATCAAACGTAAGATCGGAAACGTAATGTATGAAGTTTATGTTCCTGAAATGGATCGGATCAGATACGGGCACACGGCCAAACACAAATGTCAGATCGCGACTCAAACTGGGATTTAGATGTCATCCAGGATGTTCAGCGCGATGTGGCCAACGCAAACCAGACGACATCGAATGACGACGATCAACATCACATCAACGGCCCCAGAAGCAACTCCAACTCTGATCTAGAGGTTATAGGAACACCGCCACCAGATCACATTACGATATCACCGTCAGTAACCAGTACACCGGTCAGAGGAGAGAGGGAAGGTGAATGTGGGTTTGAGCGAAATGCGATCTTCGCCACGCCCCTAGCTGAGTCAGATGGCTCAACCGAGGCACTGACGCCCATACCACCGATCAATCCACGTCGTCTTGAATTGTCACCAGATAACTTTACTCCTTAATTATTCTTTATTTGTTCATTGTTTATTGGGGTAGTTGTAAATTAAAGGGAAGGGGATGTTATGTATGTATATGTGTAGCGTACCGCGGCTGCGACCCGGTACTTAAAACGTTATTAAAACAGTGTGTCATTGACTAGCGAGTTTGATGGTTGTCCGTCCTATACCCATACCTGCATATTTAACAAGAACGAAATTATTTATGTAAGGTACACCCGCCATATTGACGTCAAGATGGCGGGTGAACTATAATATTTTTTGTTTAACCTTTACTCATAAAATAGAATTACACCAAAAAATTGTACCTCAATTAAAAAAAAAACACAATCAGTTGGATAGTTCTTGAGAAATAAAATAACTGTCTTTTTTAAGTTACAGTCAAAACTGTAAATCGGTCAAAATCACTTTTGACTGGTGTCAGTCAAAATTCTATGACGTTGAAATGTGTTTTCTGCATTAAAAATAGATTGTTTTAGAACGCCTCGGTTGTAATTACGAGTCCCAGAATTACATGATGTGTTTCAAAGGGTCACAAAAAAAAACCTAATTAGGTTTTCTTTATTTACTATCTCTAGTTAAAAAAAAAAAATACTTTTTGTTAATTTTTACCGCATTGATTATTACTATTACCACACACATATATAAAATATATATGTAATATATATACTACACCATTTGATTTTTAAAAGGCATTGAACACCAAACTCTGTGTAAAAAAAAGTTTTTACACAGAGTCTTGCACAGTGCCATCTATCGTTTTTCGTGGAAGCTAACCCTGAAACACCTTATTCTAGGAATATTCATTACAACTGAGGCGTTCTAAAACAACAGTTTTACGTATTTTTTTTTGAAAATTGGTATAATTTAATTCGCTATGGTACACCCGCTAATTTGATTCTCACTCTGTTCAGGTTGGTTCGGGACGAGAATCATTAGCATAAATACTTCCTTGAATTCGATCAGGATGCAAAGCGACACCTTGTATAACTATATCAATATATCGTGATAATAATCGTGTTTATGTCCGGTCAAAACTATTTTAAAAATAACTAACATTAACTTAGAAACTGTGACCCTTTGAAAAACATCATGTAATTCTGGAACTGGTAATTACAACCGAAGCTTTCTAAAACAATCTATTTTTAATGCAGAAAACGCATTTTAACGTCATAGGATTTTGACTGTCACCAGTCAAAATTGGTTTTGACCGATTAACAGTTTTGACTGTAACATATACAAGACACGGTATTTTTATTTCTCAAGAACTATCCAAGTGATCAAGTGTGTTTTTTTTAATTGACGTACTATTTAAGTACAATTTTTTGGTGTAATTATATTTTATGAGTCAAGGTTAAATAATAAAATATTTAGTACACCTGCCATCTTGGCGTCAAAAAAAAAAGTCGCTTCCCAGCAATCATTTTTGCGTAAAGTTACTTCGTTTGATGTTCAGAATGCTTGGTTGACGGCTTCGTGATGAGGTTGTTTACACCCTGTATATGAATCGATAGCTGGTATCAATACAAACATGTTTTGTATGGGGCAAAATGTTGTAAAGTGTCACGTTTCCGAGATATGAGCTTTTTCATGTATTCGAGGCATAAATATTCATATTTATATAGATTTCAAGTATTTTCAAGTCAAGGTCAATGACAATAAAATGACAGTTCGCGCCGGTATACGAACATTTTGTTGCAATTAGTTGGTATCTGATATGAATGTATCAGTATGACTTATATGAATCATGTAATAGGTTACTTGTGTATTTGTTACATTAGTTTAAAGTTTCGTGTAAATTGAATCAGTAGTTTTAACAAAAAAAAAATAAGATACGGCCACAGGTCTTAGCGCGGCAAATTCTCTCATATCATATATCTCATAACCTATGTTTATAATTCTAAAGTAGTTTTACAAGAGTTGTATAGATAGTAATAAAAGGTCTCGTTCTATAGGAATACGAAACTGTTTACCGTTTGAGATTAGAGTTACTAAAAGTGGAGCGATAAGCATTTTTGTGAGCGCGGCCCACTTGACGCGTGCGATGATATAATTGTGTGGGGCCGAAGGCCCCCCCCCCCCCGTTATTCGCCCGGCACCCGAGAGGTTAAGTCCAATCACTGATGGCATCTTCAGCACAACTTGGATTTGATCGGACATGCATAAAACGTATATCTATCGATAGCTGGCATCAATACAATCAAGTTTTGTATGAAACAAAACATTCTACGAGTAAAGTGTCACGTTTCCGAGATATATATGAGCTATCAAGGTACTACAAACAAGATTTGTATGAAACAAAACATTCTACGAGTAAAGTGTCACGTTTCCGAGATATGAGATATCAAAGTTAAAATCCATTCACTGATATCATCTACAGCACAACTTTGACTTGATCAGACACACATAAAACGTGTATCAATTGATAGCTGGCATCAATACAAACAAGTTTTTTCTGAGCCAAAATCTTCTAAAGCGTCTAGTTTCCGAGATTTAAGCTATCAGAGTTGTGCAAGGTTAGCGATCACAACGCCATTTATTTCGGAAACTTGACAGTTTAGAACATTTTGTCTCCAACAAAACTATAATAGGTAGGTACTCTCCTATGCGGAAGAGTATATATGTATTATATTACCTGCATCAATTTAAGTCACATTCAATTCTCCAACTGCAAATGTAAATCTTACTCACAATTATTTTTTTAAGTGGTAGGTATAATTACAAATTAATGATTTTCTGATGTTTAATTATTTATTTAATTAATGCACAATGTACACAACCAATTTTTACCATTTTTACCTTTTTTGTGCTGTAAGACCTTGCTTCTTACCAAATTTCATAATTCTAGGTTAACGGGAAGTACCCTGTATGTTTTGATTTAGTTGTGAATTAACAAAATAAGCGATTTAGATGGCCATATTTTTTACAGCTCAAAGGGACCGTAGACTGAAGTATTTAATATTAATTTCAACTTGATACCAACACCCATTCTTGAGAAAAAGGTTCTTGACAGACAGACGGACAAACAAAGTGATCCTGTAAGGGTTACATTTTTCTTTTTAACCATTGTTGATCCCCTATGACGAATGAGCTGTCAGTTGTTGTCTTAATAATATTGTTAGTAGTAATATATTTGAATGTTTTTGATTGTCAGCATAAAATTGTGCTTAATATTTAGGAAATAAATACAGCCGAAAGCTCAAAAAAGGTTTCAAGTTTTGTTCTTAACAATTAATGGATTTAGCAAGATCAAGAGAGTACCTTACATTCATGTTGTGTTGTTTCAACATTTGGATATTCTCGGTTGTCAAGTAACACATGAAACCTATCTTTATTTTAAGACGGTTAAGCTAGCTAGCTAGTTTATCTTGTCAACAGCAGTCAAATAGCAGAAATGTTTACATGTTGTGACAAAAATCAAGAAACAGAATCCTAAATACTTATCTGTTATGTTCTGAAGTGTTATTTAAGAAATGACTTACTTGTCCCCGCAACCTGTACATGGATAAAGTTTGTGACCATCCTCTAGTCCTGGGATCACATAGTTAGGGAAAACCTTAGAAAACAGGAGGTTTTTAATGCTAAATTTGTCATTTAAAGTCTCCATGGCTAATAGCTGAAACAATGGAAATACAAAAAAAAACTAGATTATTTAAAGTTTTTTTATACAAAGCTTTTTTATTTATGGATGTTATGGTACTTAGTTTCTATTTTCTGTTCAGTGCAATAAATTTAAATCATCCAATCTGTTTAGATTATTGTTCAAGAATTTTAAGATTGAGTATATCTTCTATAGCAAAATCTGGCTTTAAGACTAAAAAGAAAGTCTGCTTATCCCATTATTTAAACTAATAAGGTAAGTCTAGGTACTTAGTATGGGTAGGTACTTTTATTTATTTAAAACTACCTACTTACTTAGTAAATTCAGTACTTAATAATGTTATCGAAGATAACTAAATGAATGTAGTCACACATTCAAACAATAAATCTTAGCATGCAAATGCAGGCTGGGAAAGAGTTCTAAACTTTATCACTGGAACTACCACTATTATTAATTCTTTGATTATGTCTATATTGATATGATAGCGTCGGACAATCCCAGGTACCTAAACATGCGCACAACATGGCAATAGGTACTTGCTGAGTGCTAAGTAATAAATCGATCGTTCTTTGGACAGAGCGGCTCACGCTACTTATGTAATGTTGTGTCAATTAAGAACAGCGCATTAAAATAATTTCGAGAAACTTACCTTTATTCTTTGTTTGGAATAATGAATAATACGAAAGACATCCGATAGGATTTTTGTGAACTTGACAGACAAGAACAGTAGAACACGATTACACGAAGTCACGAACGAAACGCCCTCTGTTCCTGTCGAGAACAAAACAAAAAAGTATCGCCAGTGTTGAAATAAATTTTGTATTGCCAGTGCAATGAACAAAATTGGCATTTTTAGTGAAACCTGTGTAGCCTTTAAATTTACACTATCCACCTTACACTGCTTGTACTGAATGATCTAGCATTCAGTACAAGCAGTGTAAGGTGGATAGTGTTAATAATACCTGATATATGCTGTTAAACATCTGTGAAAATCAATGGTAGACGGGGTATAGGTAGGGTAGTCATCATATTGACAGATTTTTTAATTTACTATTTAAATACCTTAGCTGTTAGTATAGTACGTCTGTGTAAATCCAGTACCAATACCAGTATAAAATTATACAGTCATCATCATCATCATCTTCAGCCTATAATGTTCCCACTGCTGAGACACGGCCTCCTCTCAATGAGAGGGATTGGGCTATAATTCACCACGCAGGCCCAGTGCGGATTGGTAGATGTCACATGTCTTCGAATTTTTAGTTCTAGCACATGCTGGTTTCCTCACGATGTTTTCCTTCACCGTTTTGAGAGCAGTGCCGCAGCAGTCTGGGTTCGAACCCGCGACCACGGTAATATTATAATAATACCGTGCCGCGACTTACTGTTCGTAAGTCGGGGCCGCCACCACTGGGCCACCGCTGCACTCTAACACAAAAAAAAAATGCAAAATTACAGTGTTGCTATTATAAAATGCCAGTATATAATTATGTAAGTACGTAAAAGTTATCTTTATTATTTTAATAAATATTGTAAGTGCCTCTAATATTCAAATAAACCATTACAGCATTCACAAAAAAGTGTTGCCAGTGCGTTGAAAATAAATAGCATTTTGTGATTTCTCATCAGTCATCACATAAATAATAACTGTTGACTGTGTAGCCCAGATCACAGAGTACATTGTATTTATTTAAGACAAATGGTTTAGGGTGAATATTATTGGTATTCGAATACGTCTCTGAAAAACTGTGGTGTTGCTATTGTTAGAGTCTGGACTGTTTATTGAGACGATTATAGAAACAAATCATTATATTGTATTTTACTCAACGAAAAAACATGAGTGACACAGTCATAGTAACAGTTATCAAAACTTATAATAAAAAGGGTATAGTTTCAATATCAGCATGAAACCTCCTTCAACAGCTATACATTCAGAATGTATGCTCATAATAAGCACAGAGCATATAAATAATTTCGAGAAACTTACGCCTTCATACGTTTTTTATAGGTCCTCCTGTCGAGAACAAAGCAAAAAAGTAGTAAAGAAAAAAAATGTGTTGCCAAAGCGTTAAAAGTAATCAGCATTTTTGCTTGTAGGTAATTTCAGTAAATATACAGTGTACTCTGTGCTGTGTAAGTAGTACCTATTATTCCTTTCACGGCCGTAAAAAGGGGGCACTTTTTTGTCTTTTTGGAGGGTCATCTAGTCAACTTATTATTTGCTAAAAAAAAGGAAATGACAGGGAGATCAAGGACGTGTTTAAAGCACAAAGAAAAAAGAGAATACAATGATGTATAGAGAATCGCAGCCCCTGTTCCCTCTTAAACTCTCAAGAGATTAGAAGAAAAATTACTTTGAGGAGGGTAGTTTTAAACCTTGTGAGCTATAGTTAGAAACTTAATACACTTTTAATGTGGTTTGGTTTGGCTACACCAGAGTATATTATCTGAAGCCATAAAAGTCGTGTATTAAGTTTACCAACCAGGAAAGTACTATGAATTAAAGAGTAAGCAGTAGGAATATGTATGGTTGCAGAGAAATTAATTTAATATCATGAAGATAAATTTTCAGAAAAGTGGCATGATACTCAAATTAAATTCAATGATTAAAAAGGATAATAATTGTGGGATAATTGCCTAGCTAGCTAGAGCATTGTTAAAAAAGTGTAATTTAAAAAGTTATAAAAATTTAATCAAAATATAAAATCTTTGGTTAACATGAGTAGTCAATATATGGCACTTCAGTATTGATTTTAGTAATTCTTATTGTATAATGTTAGCTCTTCAAACAAAAGAAGATTTCAACATTGGTTTTATAACCTTTACATAAAGTTAGGTACATTTCACACTAATATTATTTTATTAAAATGTAGAAAAAAACACACCTACTTAAAAAAATGCTGTAAGAAGCATATAAAAAATATAAAAATAGTAAAAGTTTAGGAACATCAATACATTGTTTTTTATCAATGGTACCGGAATCTGAATAGTGTCTACTTCAAAAAATTATAAGATTTAAGAATGGTGTTAAAATCAATGTTATGTTTATGTCCTTGGTGAAAAAAATGCAAAATATTCTTTTCATATGTATCACGTTTCAAATAATAAACTACTTCAGATCGTGGAACAAAGTCTTTTCCATCAACATGTTTCTCATAAAATTTTACATTTTCCAACATGTCTTCATCATCGGGCATCAAGACCAAATAGCTTCCAACAGCATGAGCAGCATCCGTATATTTTTCCAGGTGATAATATGATACTTGTATATAATTAAGCACATCTGCAATGAACTCCACTCCAAAATTGTATTTAAGGAATTTAAGTTTATCTTGGCACTGTTGTCGGCAATGCAAAAGGGATGCTATGTTGTTTGACATAGTTATCACAAATTCTGAAGACCACTCTTGTCCAGGCAGCCGCTCACATTCTACACGACAGTTGTTTTCTGATACAAAATAGTCTTTTAAAACTTCTTCCATGCTTGCTACTGTTTCTGCCCAATTATTTTGTTTGTATGATTTTTTGCCTAAATTATACATTATCACATAGTCTTCACTTTCCATATCAATTATTTCATTCAGATCTACTTCTGGTTGTGCTATGTAATATTGCATGTTTGCGTTCATTGTCTCATCATCAGGATTGGCGACCAAGTAAGTGTAGGCAGCTGAAGCAGCTTTGTGAAACATGCGCTGTTGAAAGTAACATATGTGCAGATACTCATATGGTTTCTTAGCCTGCATATCATGTAGCACCGAGTCATCAAGGGTTCTGTTCAGGTTTACATTGAGAAATTCTTTATCTTGACATTTATTAAGACAGTCTCTTTTATTAAAGTACTTCTCGTATATTTTAAGATCGTCCATATCTTCTTTGATTTGAGATTCATAAATTTGCCCATTACATTTTATTCTACAATTAATAAGAATGGATTTGTAAAGTTTAAATAGATGTAATGCTTCTTCAAATTTTTCAATGCACAATGACCACCTCTCGTCTGAGTAGGCGATTACTCCTTTATTATAAGTTTTTTCTAGTGAAGTCGGTTTGAGGCAGTTGTTAAATTTCATTTCACAAGAAATTAATAGCACCATAAAATAAATCTTGTTCAACATTTTGCTTGTTTTGACAAAAAAATGGTTTAAAATTGATGGAGTAAATTTAACCCACTGAGTTTAAAAAATGAACTAAGTTACTATGCAAATATTTTGATAACAATATTTTTTCTCTCGTTGGAAATAATCTGCGAGGTGAACTTCAGTGAACTTTACTAAAGAATATCAGTATGTTGGTCTAATCCTAATCAAACTTTTAGCTTTTTCAACCTAGTTGTATTTTACATAACTGGAGTATGGGCATTTTAAGCCAACGGAGCCATGTCGTAATGTTCAATGTTTGATTACAATTAAATTTGTTTTCAATAATATTTGTTTGAAGCTATGTTAATTTTATAGTACTTATAGTGTTTTTGCCATACCTATTTAGTTTATAGAGCATACGGTGCTGACCTGTAAGAATTTGATACACTAACTTTAAATTGTGGTAGAATATACCATATAGATCTTCTTGGCAAAATAATATAAATAAAAACCCCCTAAATTATTGTTATTTGTTTTTTATTTTTGGTGGTTTCAGACTAGCAGGGCCAGGGCCGTAGTCGACGCTAGAGGCGTTCAAAAATGTACTCTGTGGAGGCGTTCGTATTTATTAAGGTTTTCAGAAATGTCAGATGTCATAGATAGTTTTCGCGTTGTACCCTGTACTGTAAATACATGTTTTTAGGGCCAGCTTCCACGGAAAAACGATAGATAGCGCTGTGCAAGAACGCGGCGTAAAAACTTTTTTTTGGTTGGAGCTGGCGAGCATTGCCTTTTAAAAATAAAATGGTGGCTAGTATTAAGCCGGAAACACACTTACGTTTCGGGGCGTGTCGTGACGCTTACTGCCGTGACGTGACGGTGACTGTGCACACTAATGTGTCGTATCTTGGCGTGCTCTGGCGTTATTTCTGAACGTACGGTAGAACAAGCTATTTGGTTTACAGTTTAACCCACAAATTACATTGTAAATTGTAAACCAAATAGCATGTTCGACCGTACATATCGAACCTTTGCAGCGTTCAAACGTGTTAATGTTTTCATCGGATTTCGATAGTGATTTTGATAAGACATTCAATTTATCTTAGCAATGAAACTTCTTGTGCTTCAAATGGGCCTGGGCAGGACATCTGGCTAGTCGCGGAGATAGCCGATGGAGCAAGGCTTTTTGACCGAGTGGTGGCCAAGGTTAGGCCATAGAAACCAGGGCCGTCCTAAAGCTCCTTGGGTCGACGACATCGTCAAAGTCGCGGGAAACACCTGGATAAGGGACGCACAGAACCGGGAACTGTGGCAGAAAAAAGGGGAGGCCTATACCCCGCAGTGGGTGATTCCGGGCTGATATGATGATGATGATGAATGAAACTTCTTGAGGTAAAAAAAAAGAAAAGAAGGTACTGAGTTCACAGTGCTATAAACAGAGAGACAACAAAGGTGAATTTTATTGTCTTGTTTATAGAACTAGAAAGTGACGAAAGGAATTTTCATCAGTACTTTAGAATGAACAAAGCACAATATGAGGTAGGATGAGGAAGTCCATTCACTGATTGGCGGAGACATAAAAATATTTGTACATTTTTTTTTTTTTAGGTAGATCCTCTCATACGTGCCGACAGCTAAACGTCAAACGCACAAAACGCGTCGCCCGCGCATGCTCGCGAAATATTTGCATGTAAATTGACACGGTATTTAAAAACACTTGACGATCGCAAACTACTTACAAGAGTAGAGTAGAGTAGGGACTCCATTTTCCGCACTTAGACTCTCATTCGGTCCGTTGTGCGTAGGTTTCCTGGCTAGGTAAGCCAGCCTAGCTCCGTCCAGAAGCACAGAAGTTTCCTGGGATCTTCACAGGCTTCGCGGAGCGACCTCACCGTTCCGAGGATTTGTTTGCGTTGGGTAGCCACAGCCTCGCATTCCAGGATGACGTGGGCAGCTGATTCTTCGGCGTCAAAGCAGCCCCTGCAGAGTGGGCTGTCCGTGGCGCCTATGTTGAAGAGATGTTTGTTAAGGGGGCAATGGCCCGTTATTGTCCCTATTATTATTCTGAGGTTATTTCTGCTTAAGCTGAGCAGTCGTTTTGTTAGTCGTGGGTGTAGACTTGGCATTGCCATTTTTGACTGCCTACAGTCTGTAGACCGTGGCCATTTGTTGTTATGTAGTTCAGTTGATCTCTGGCGAATCCACGTACGGAAATGTGAGAAAGGTAAGGGAAGGAGTGGGTACGGGCCTAGCACTGCCATTTCGGAACCTCTTTCAGCAAGTTCGTCTGTGGCGTCATTGCCTAGGGATCCGCTGTGCCCGTTAATCCACTGGAGAGTGATTCTGTTAGACAGCGATATACTCTCCATGGCGAGGTGACATTCAAATATTAATTTACTGTTGGTTTGTTTGTTTTCTAGGGCTTTAAGCACAGCTAGGCTATCAGATACGAATCTGATTGCGTAATTGTGAATCCCCAGACGCTTTACGGCTGTTGCAGCTTGTGTTAGGGCGACACACTCGCATTGGAATATCGAGCTGTGTTCGCCTAGTGGTAGGTGAAAGTTAATGTTGAGGTCTATCCCTAGACCTAGAGCTCAGGGGCTGGCGTACACTCCCGTGTACGCCAGCCCCTGAGCCGTTTTGAGTTTTAGAGCCATCTGTGTAGATGCGTACTTCATTAACTCCTGACTGATCCCTTAATTCCTCTGTTGTTTGTATGCTATAGCTTTTGTTGAACATTGGTTTATTATGTGTCCTATCACACGGGGCAGCGATGAGAGGTTGATACTCGATCGCCCGGTCCAGGATGCCTGCGTGGGGACTGGTGTGGTTCTTTCCCCATATGCCCAAGTGCATAAGCCTGATAGCTGCTAGTGCTGCCTCCTGCTGTATGTACAATTCAAGGGGAGTTAATTGTAGGGCTATCTTCATTGCCGCGGTTGGGGTTGTCCTCATACAGCCCGTGATAGCGGAACAGGCCAGCCTTTGGAACCGCTGAAGCCTAGAGACGGTGGTCGAGAATTCAGTTCTGGTCCACCAAACCAAAGCGCCATAAGTCAGCATTGGTCTGATCACCGCTGTGTAAAGCCACATCGTGATCTTTGGAGAGAGCCCCCACGTTTTTCCTAACATTTTTTTGCATTGGTACAGTGCGATTGTGCTTTTGTTAATTTTGTAGTCAAGATGCCTATTCCAGAGCAATTTGCTATCAAGGATCACTCCTAAGTACTTGACTTCTTCTTTAAGTGTTAGTTCGGTGTTGAATAGTTTGGGAAGTTTGTGTGGTCCAAGGACTCTTTGGTTTGTAAACATTATTAGTTCTGTTTTGGTGGGGTTAACTGATAGTTCGTGTTTTGTACACCAGTTCTCGATTATTTTGAAGGCTTTCCTCATGAGGTCACATAAGACGCCTTCAAATTTCCCCGTGATTAGAATTGCTATGTCATCCGCATAACCCACCGAGTACAGACTGCTAGCGTTGAGCTCGGTAATGAGCTCATTTACTACTAGGTTCCACAGTAGTGGTGACAGCACCCCACCCTGTGGGCAGCCCCTACTAACGATACCTCGTGTGGTGGTGTTCACAGTGAATTGAATAGCGCGGTATTTTAACATGTTGTGAATCCATTGTATAAGCGTTGGCGCCACACCGTGCACAACTAATGCCTGGCTGATGCTGGTGAAGTTCGTTTTGTCAAATGCACCCTCTATGTCTATGAAGGCGCCCAGTGTTGGGTTTTTGGTTTTTAGAGCGTTTTCTATGAGTGTGACCACGCAGTGGAGAGCGGATTCAGTTGACTTGCCTTCGCAGTAGGCGTGTTGGTTAGGGTGTAAAGGTTTAAGTAGCGAGATTTGATTCCTAATCTTTCTGTCTCCTAGCTTCTCTAGTGTCTTCAAGAAGAACGAGGTGAGGCTGATAGGTCTGAAGGACTTGGGTTGAGTATAATCGCTCCTACCTGGTTTTGGAATAAAGATTATTTTTACTTCGCGCCATTTCAAGGGGATGTAGCGGTGGGCCAGACAGGCACGGAAAATCTTGACAAGGTATTCAGCTAGCGAGTCACCGCTCCATCTGAGCAGAGCCGGAAAAATACCATCCAACCCTGCTGCCTTGAAAGGTAGGAAGGTGTTGATTGCCCATATTATTTTGTCTTTGTCTATTACTTCTGAGGCCACCTCCCAGTCTATGTTGCTCGTAGCCCTTTCACTGCACGGTTCCCAGCTCTGTTCGGTCGCAATCCGGCAGCCTGGGAAGTGGGTGGTGAGAAGTAATTCGCTAGTCTCCGCATCGTTAATTGTGTAGGTACTATCTAGTTTTTTGAGGCATCCTATAGAATGATCAGTCCCGGCGGCGAGACAAGTTTTGACCCTCATTGCCTGGTTGCTATTTTCAATGTTAGTACAAAAACGCCTCCAGCCGTTTTTACTTCTGAGGCGTATTAGTTTTTTATAGGTTTTTCGGGCAGTTTTGTAACGGCCCCAGTCGTCCAGCAACCGTGTGTTCATGTCTCTGTTGAAGAGCCTGCGCAACCTGTGTGGGTGTCTTTCTAGTTCTGGACCCCACCAGGATTGCCTTGCCCCCTGTCTTGGTACAGTGAGTGGACAAGACTGCTCAAAGCTGGTTAGAAGAATTGATGTGAGGTTGTTTACGTGTTCATCTAAATTGTTTAAAGGGATTTCAGCTGGAAGGGAGGGTAGATTACCAAACTCTGCCTTGACTAGCCTTATGAATTTGGTTTGGTCTGTGTTACGAGGGATCCTCCTCGGTTGTGGCTTAGGTAGGTTGAAATTGATGGTGTATCGAATCCATCTGTGATCCGAACATGATAATTCGCTGGACACATGCCAGTCCTGGATGGAATTGGAGATACCTATAGTTGATAAAGTTAGGTCTATTACTGTTTGTGATCGTGCGTTAATGAAAGTTGGTTCTGAACCTTTGTTGAGTAATACAAGATTATTGCTAAGAATAAAGTCGAGCATTGCCTCACCTCGGTTGTTGGTTTTGACATTACCCCAAAGAGTGTGATGCGCGTTGGAGTCGGTTGCGATTATTAGTTCCAGTTTCTCCCTTTCGCAGTATTCCACCAGCGAGGCGAGCTCTGGTAGTGGCACGTCCTCGTCGCCTGGCAGGTAGGCCGAGGCGAGGACGATATCCGGAAGATCCTGTTCAGTTCTGGAGAGCCTCGTTGCTGTCAGGTCTCTTGAACAGAATTCATTGATTAATAGGTTAGGTATATGTTTTGGGATAAAAATGCAGGTTCGTGGGTTGCTTACGGAGTTGTCTAGCAGCAACTTACCTCCGATGTTCGCAAGACCACATATTCTGCCGCCCCTAATCCACGGCTCTTGGATAAGGGCCATGATCTTTTGGTGTTGGTTGTCCAGCACTCTGCGCAAGGTGGCCGACGCAGATTGGCTGTGCTGGAGATTGGTCTGTAGGATCCTAGTTGTCCCGCATGGGAGAAGAGCAGAGGCTGCTGTCATAGTCCTCTCTCTCCTCCCCTGCCGGAAAGCAGTCCTCGTCCGAAGGGTCGCCGTCGCGGGTGGCGACGGGGACCGCCTAGGCGGTGGCGGATCAAGCTCCGGTCCGGGCACTACGGGGGCCGTTGCGGTTGAAGGCGCGGTGACCCCCTCACTGGCTGCACCCTCCTCCAGGAAACGGATATAGATGCTGCCCATGAGGTAGTACACACGCCTATTTTGATCTTTAATTGTTTTGACCATGGACTCTGGCATACGGAAAAAGAGACAGGTACCCGGGGGCTCCTGTCTTACCCTCTCGTGTGTCAGGGTCCAGGTATTTATTTTTAGGTTGGAATTTTGTCGGGTGAGTAGCTTGAGTAGTGCCGGAGTGTCCTCGGTGTTCTCCGGAACAAACAGCATACACAGCGCCTTTTTTGGTATTTCGGCTTGGGGCCGAACTCAAACTCAAACTCAAAGCATTTATTTCAATTAGACCATTACGGCACTTTTGAATGTCAAAAATACAAAAAAGAAAATCAAAGCTACAGTCCCAGTCACAAGGCATAATAACTTGAGAAAGTACTGTAGTTGCCCGTTCCCTAGCGTAGATCTCTATGGAGAAGAACGGGCAAAAAACTCCATGGATACTCTTTTAAAATCAAAATATTGTTACAAAATCTTAGTTACATCATTAATTTTGAGATTATACATATATGTGAGAACGATGTAGAAAGACGTGCACACTAAGAGCGTCCAGAGTAAAAGATTAGATCAACAATTTACGAATAAAGTAATTAAAATGAACCTTGGCAGCTAAGAGATGACCAGTCCCAACTGACAGCGCCCGTTCACAAACATGACGTATGTACCGGCGCCATTCAACTCAACCATATTGAAGGGAACTAAATGACCCGACACACCCGCCACCATCAGCGAGACATTTAAGTGAGCATGACATTCTCTCCGCCACCAAGGCATATTCAAGTCAATGAGAGATAAATAAATGTAAATGGTGGCTGAACAATACAAAGTACTCACACATGTGCTATGCAATTATATAATACTAAGAACTGGAATCTATATAATGCAAGTATATTTTTACAATCTTCTGCAGCTTCCACAATACATGAATATGGGAATCAATTCTTCATCTTCTTCTTTACGTGTCGATGGACTCAAATAATGCCCGACCCGAACAATCAATAAATTTGCCCCCCCCTATGGTTGTGGAGCAGGACCAGCATTTAGCCAAGCATTTTTATCATCAATGTAATCCCCCAACTTATAATATGCTTGCCTACATAGTGTGCGTTTTATACAAGATTTAAATTTCGTCTCGTTCAGTTGAAGAATGTGGGGAGGTATTTTATTGTAACATTTCAAACAGTACCCCATGAAAGAATCTACTTTAGCAAGCCATTTTTTTTTTTTTTTTTTTTTTTCGGATGGGAAATCATCAAATGACTTCTCCCGCTCTGGGCGGAGCAGGAGGGAGTGTCAGACTTTTACTGACTAAAACCCATCCATGTTCCTTCATCGCCCTTAGTGTTCCGGGGTCACGGTATCTCTTTCGAACAGTCCCGCAACCCCGGCAGGCATCGGTCCTTGCGGACCCCTTCCCCTTGCTGACTCTCTTTGAGGCGCGCGTGGAACACGAACGCGCCGTCGACACGGCCTGTCGTCATGAGACGGACGGACGGCGAGCTAGCCCATAGCCCCCCGTCCACAGGCCCGCGCCTACGGTGGCCGGGGGCCACCACGTGCCCCCCGACGCCCGGGGCGTCTCCCGCGGCGGCCGGGACGCTGTGAGGCTCTCTCCCTCTCACGTTCCGCCACCTCCTTCTCTAGCATTACTGCTTCGCAGAAGAAGGTGACGGCGTCCCATTCCGTCTCGCTTCGGACCATGGCTTGCACCAGGGCCGGACGCGAGAGGTCGCCGCCGCCAATCGCCGCTTCGAGGGCACGGCGGTGCTCCGCCCACGCGGGGCACACCTCCACCGTGTGCTCCACCGTGTCCTCCGGTCGATCCTCGCAATGGAAACACCCGGGCGTTTCCTCCCGCCCGATTCGGTGCAGGAACCTCCCGAAAACACCGTGTCCGGTGAGGACCTGCGTCAGGCGGAAGGTGAGGACGCCGTGGCGTCTCTCTAGCCACTCCTCAAAGAGGGGACTTATCGCCACTATCGTGGCGTGCCCTGCACGGGGTTGCGACAGTCGCTCTCTCCATGTCGCCATGAGATCCCGCCGGAAGTCTGTCCGCTGAGCGACAATTTGTCGCGGCAGCGGAGTTTCCCCCCGGCGAAGCGCCTCCGCGCGCCATTCATGCAGGCGCGCGAGGACTATCGCCTCCAGATCCCATGGCGGCAATCCGGCAAGGAGGCACGCCGCCTCGCGGGCGATCGTGCGGTACCCACGGGCCAGCCTTACGGCTACCACCTTTTGGGGCGCGTTCAGGTAGTGGGCTGCACGCAGCCTCAAGGAACGCGCCCACACCGGGGCCCCGTAAAGGGCCATGGACCGCACGACTCCCGCGTAGAGCCTCCGGCAGGAGGCGTTCGGCCCCCCCAGGTTGGGCAGGAGCCGCCTGAAGGCAGCCCCAGTCCGTTCCAGTTTGGGGGCCAAACGTCGGAAGTGCTCCACGAAGTTCCACCGGCTGTCGAGGACGAGTCCTAGGTACTTCAAAGTCGACTCGACACCGATGGATACCCCTCCTACCGTGAGTAAGGATCCCGGAGGTGGCGCATTCCGAGGCCCATGAAAGCACATGGCCTCGGACTTGTGCAATGCCACCTCGAGACCCGGTTGCCGGATCCTCTCAACGACTATCGCAACCCCGCGTGTCATAGCTTCGGCCGCCGCCTCGTGCGACCCCCCCTGTGCCAGCACCAGCGTGTCGTCAGCGTAGCAAACTACGCTGACACCACTAGGGAGGTCGGCGCGCAGCACCCAGTCGTACCCGTTGTTCCACAAGGAAGGCCCTAGAACCGATCCCTGTGGAACACCGCACGACATCTCTCGCCGGTTCCATTCTCCACTGCGACTGGGGTAAATGACTGCCCTGTCCGTCAGGTAGTCCCCGACCACTCGACGGAGGTAGGTCGGCACCCGGTGATACCGGAGTGCCTCCCTTATGCAGCTCCAGGGCATGGAGTTGAAGGCGTTGGCGATGTCGAGAGACACCGCCAAGACAACCCCACCCCTGCACACCGCATCCCCCGTCGTGAGGGTTCTCACGCGCATGATGGCACCTCTTCTACTGAATAAATGCCGATTTTTCCTAACGTATATGATGTTTTCATAGATGTATTAACAAGGTACTGTCATGATATTAATTTCCTTAAACAGTTCTCTTAGAGAATCGCGTCTACGTAATTCATAAATGGCTCTGATGGCTCTTTTCTGCAGAATAAATATAGACTCGATGTCTGCAGCCCGTCCCCATAGTAAAATACCGTATGACATAATACTATGAAAATAACTAAAATAGACTAGCCTCGCGGTATCAATATCAGTAAATTGACGGATTTTTCTAACAGCATATGCTGCTGAGCTCAGCCGTCCTGCAAGAGATGTTAAATGAGGACCCCATTGTAACCTTGAATCGAGCGTGATTCCCAAGAAAACCGTTTTATCGACAAATTCTAGTTTCTCTTGATTCAATATTATGTCACTATCACTACTTTTGACATTTGGTAGAGCAAATCTAATGCACTTAGTTTTTTTTCCATTTAGTACTAAATTATTGGCGGTAAACCAATTGTGGACCTGCAGTAGGGCGTTTTTTACGTCATCAAGATTAGTGGCACGTCTGTTTATACTAAATATTAAAGAAGTATCGTCAGCAAACAACACCATATGCGGATGGTTGTTAAATAAATGGGGTAGGTCATTAATATACACTAAAAAGGGGAAGGGACCCAATATCGAACCTTGTGGTACACCCATTTTTACTTTTAAACCCATTGAGTTGACTCCATTTATTTGTACCTGCTGCTGTCTATCATTCAAATACGATTTTATTAAACTGAGCGCAAGTTTACCTAAACCGTAATGCTCAAGTTTCAAAATCAGGGTTTCGTGATTTACACAATCAAATGCCTTCGAAAGGTCACAGAAGATTCCTATGGCATCTTGTGCCTCTTCCCACGCAGTAAATATGTATTCTAATAAAGTGACACCGGCGTCAGTTGTACAACGTCCTTTGGTGAAACCATACTGTTGCTCGTGTAATATTTTATTGGTGTTAAAGTGGTTAAGCATTTGATTGAGCATTATCTTTTCAAACACCTTGCTGAAAACCGGCAACACGGATACGGGCCTATAGTTATTGGTGTCCTTACTGTCCCCGGATTTAAAAAGCGGTATTACCTTACTGAATTTCATTAGATCTGGGAAGACCCCTTGATCCACGCACAAATTAGATATTGAGGCTAAATACGGCGCTACAGTCTCAATAATTGAGGTACAAGCTTTGATAGACATACCCCATAGATCTTCCGTTAATTTGATCTTGATTTGCTTAAAACCTTTTATGACTGTTAAGGGGTTTATATGCTGAAATTTAAATTCATTTGGACAGGCTGAAACGTTCGCTTTCAATAAATCAATAGAGAGCAAGGCAGAGGAATTTAAGGTTTCTGTAGTTTTAAGTGGGATACTGGTAAAGAAATTTACAAATTCTTGAGCAACTTCATTGTTGGAGCTCACAAGGCCACGCGATGTCTTTAGTGTGAAGTCATTACCTTGTTTTTTATTTCTATTTGTTTCATTGTTGCTAATGAATAAGGATTTGGCTACCTTGCAATTGTTTTTAAAAATTTTCGAGTAAGTGGCAACATATTTATTAAAAGCTTCAGTGTTGATGTAAGGCTTAAGGCCGTACAGCTCAAACAATCGTTCCCTACTTTTCCTAATACCCTGTGTTGCCCAGTCACTGAAAATAAACTTTGGGCCAATAGTAGAACGGTTAGACAGGTCCCCGGTATTGGGGACGTCATGTTTGTAGTGATCCGCTTGAGCCAGGCCAGCGTGAAAGCGTCCTCGCACCAGGTTTTCAGAACGCCTTCGGAGAAGTGGGCCCTCCCTCGAAAGTGGATCGCGGTGTTTACGGTTGGGTTGGAGGGATCGGGATCTGCCATAAGCAGCGCCCGCAGCTCTTTTTCAATGTTTAGGCGGATCCCCTCCGCCTGTTCTTGCGTCATGTCCTCAAAAGGCTCTGTCATGACAGCGACGCACAGCTCGTTACTTCTGTACGACGCGGCCGCTTCGGCGTAGCTCACCAAGGAACCATCTACCATGTGGGAGCGAGCAGGCTTGCTCCTCTTGCCTATCCCAGTCGGTGTGACGGTATCCTCGGGTCGCTCACGCTTCTGCGCCCTAGCAGGACGTTCTCCGACGGTGGTTTTAGGTTTTTTACGTCCCCTCGGTCTGGCGCTGCGCTTGCTCCTGGTTGCCGTGGTAGCCGCACCTGCCGGTGTCGATGTACTTATCGACGCTCCAGCAGCGGCCGCCACAGTGCCTTGCTGCGCAGGCTTGCCCGGTGCAGACAGACGCTTCTTGGATGACGTTGCCTTGCGGGAAACTGTGATCCACGTTTGTTTGACCGGAGACTGAATGGCGTCCCTAAGAGACGACATGTCGATCCCGGTCGTGTTGGCTGTCCCTGCCGGTATTGCTTCGGTCAGACTCGTAAGGTCCCTCTCCGAGGCCACTGACGCTGACGCAGCCCTAGTGGGCCCATCCACGCCAACAGCCACCGTTGAGTCGCCGTGTGCGAGAGCTGCCCTAGGCTTTGCGGACAGGGTTGGGTCAGTGCGCACATCACCGGACGCAGATGGGGTTGGCATTGCCTTCGACGCAGCCTGGTTTGGCGCATACCTGGCGGCAGCCTTCCTCATCGCATCCTTAGACGCAGCGGAAGTTTTATGTGTGTGGAGCCTAGGGGCATCGGAGGACGCAGCCTTAGGCTGTTTTCGCTTAGGCGCATCCTGTGACGCACCTCTAGTTTTTGGTGTGATTGGCGCATCGAGAGACGCAGCCTTGGGTGGTTGGTTGGTAGCTTGGTTTGACGCATCAGAGGACGCAGCCTGAGTGTTGGTTACATTTTTTGTCTCTTTATCCATGGGTTAGGATTGAGATTCTTCACCGTCGGAGCTCTCCACCCGCCACGGAGCCCTCAAGTCGGGGACGCCCCTCGTTCTACGAGTGGACGCCAGAGCTACTCCTTCGGTATAGGACCAGCTTATTGAGAAGCAGACGAGCCCGCACGCAACGGAGGATCGTGGGACTGTAAACAGCACGAGACTATGCCGCCACTCATCCCTCAAACCCACGCCGCGCCGGCTACCCCCCCTCAATAAACCGGCCCTCGCTTGACAACCCGCTTATGGGATGCCCCAGCCGATTGGTCGTGGGTTCCACTCCACTACCTCCCGTGTGAGAGGAAATCCAGGCCAAAGTGATGTGTTGCGTGCAACCTGCTCCACTCAATCACCAGGATTCCTTCATCCCTCCGTACGGGTCCCCGCGCACGGCACAAACACGCGGGAGGTCATTGCTATCCATCATCAGCTCTTGTTCGATGATGGACACCCAGGGGCATGACCTCGCCACCCCTGTGTTGTTATCGCCTGGTGGTTTTCGTTGCGTCTATTTCTTAAGGAACTAGACCAAGAACAGGGCGGCAACCACGTGAAGGAGAACACACCAGACTTGCCTTGAGGATCTACACGACTGTAGCGCTCACCCTCAAGACCCCGCCACCTTACCGCCTCTGAGGGAAGCAGTAAGGTAGGCCTGTATCTATACTACCAAGCAAAGCGCAAGCAGAGCATGTCGTTGTGCAACCGCAAAAGCATAAATACAAGCCCCCCCATACTTACAAGAGTATAGCTATATAAAATTTACAGTGAATAGCAGAATAGATAAGGAAACTATTAAACCAAAAATCAAGATATACAATTTTAATTTGATACTCAAAAAAAATGTACAACTTGAAAAACAGCGATAAAAACGAATAATTTGCTATTAAAATATTAATTTGATCAAAAACTATTTCTTTTCATCAATTTTTTATATCAAAATAAACTAGATTACATTTCCTTTCCAACAAGACCACATCACCTCACCATCACCTCATTAACTCATTACCATCATAACAAGAAACTAATTAGAATCTAGATGCTCATTGTCTGTTTTGATGTGGTTAGTACTACTACCCAGTCGCGGTTGGACGAAATGGCCCCCACAAAAACAGAAAACCACTTGGTTTAGATAGTTTATCAATCTAATCACCATAATAATCAAGCACTATTTTTCCGATTTCACACACGTTTGAATCACAATAATCACTTATCACACTTCACAATCACTATAGTTATAAATAACTATCACTTTTTCGGAGACGAAATACTGCAACTTTGCGATTCGAAACCTAATTTGCTATAACATAATACGGTAGTACAACTCCATAGAAACATTTACGCAGGTTTTTTAGGTATAACACTATCTTACAATAACAAACACTTGCTCGTAACCACTTGAAATGTGACACTAACGCTAACACGATGACGCAAGAAATGGCGCTGTGTTTTGACGTTAGTTTGTTTCTTTATTTTGACAACTTGTCGATGGAGTAGAGCTGTGATTTTTGGTACGGAGTTGAAGAATGTTATAGAGATGGGAAAATAAAGCATTGAAGACATGGACAGAGCACGAATAGTCGATTTTTTAATTTTTTGGGGACATTTATTCCAAAAGCGCGTGGCTGTGATTACAGCGATTGTTCGTTCAGTGGAAGCTGGCCCTGAAAACGCCTCATTACTTTTTCATGAGATAGTTATTGAATGGGGTTAAATGAACTTTCATAATTCTGTACCTACATACGTGTTACTTGTGCGACTCATTTTTCATCAACATGCAACCTGGCACTGACCTGCAAATTGCAAAAAACGTGAGAAAATTGGAATTTCGCGGGCTACCCTGCCTGACGCTTCAGAAATAGAGCACAATGTATAAAATCAAAATCAAAGCATTTATTTCAAGTAAGCCAGTTACAGGCACTTGAATTGTCGAAACAAAGATGAAAATTAAATGTAGCTACAGTCCCAGTCACAAGACATAAAAACTGTGAAAGTACTGTAGTTGCCCATTCCCTAGCGTAGATCTCTATGGAGAAGAACGGGCAAGAAACTCCATGGGCACTCTTTTAAATCAGAATATTGTTCCAAAATCTTGGTTACATCATTCATGTTGAGATGGTATATTATGTGAGAACAATGTAGCAAGATGTGAACGTTAAAAGTGTCCATAGCAAAAACACACAAACAAAAAAAATACAATTCAAAATAATTCATTCAAATAAGCCATGGCAACTAAGAGATGACCATGACAACTGACAGCGCCCGTTCACGGACTTGATGCATGGATCAGCACCATTCAACTCAACCATTTTGAAGGGAACTAAATGATCCGACACATGCGCCACCATCAGCGAGACATTTGAGTGAGCATGACATACTCTAAACCGCCAGGGCACATTCAAGTCAAGACAAGACGTAGGTTTCCAGTGAATTATAGCTTTCTGTTTCTAGTACATAATACTCACACAATATGGGCTATGCATTTTACATAATACTAAAGAGATAGAATCTATACAATGCAAAGATAGTTGTACAATCTTCAGCAGCTCCAAAAATACAATTTAATGCTATCAATTTATGCGCCCCTGTCCTTGTGGAGCAGGACCAGCATTGAGCCAAGCATTTTTATCAGCGATATAATCGCTCAACTTGTAATATGCTTGCTTACATAGTGTGCGTTTATTGCATGTTTTAAATTTCGTCTCATTCAGTTCAAGAATACTTTGTGGAATTTTATTATAGCATTTCAAACAGTACCCCATGAAAGATGAGTCTACTTTAGCGAGTCTGAAACCTGGCTGAACTAGTTGGTCCCTATTTCTAGTACTGTAATTATGTCTGTCACCCCTTTTACCAAAAAGGTGCAGATTTTTTCTGACGTACATTATGTTTTCCTAGATGTATTGACAATGTACCGTCATGATGCCAATATCACTAAACAGTTCCCTTAGAGAATCGGGCCTACGAAGATTATATATGGCTCTGATGGCTCTTTTCTGCAGAATAAATATAGACTCAATATATCTGCAGCCCGTCCCCACAGCAAAATGCCATAAGACATTATTCTATGAAAGTAACTAAAATAAACCAGTCTAGCGGTATCTACATCAGTATGCTGACGGATTTTTCTAATGGCATAGGCTGCTGAACTTAGTCGCCCCGCAAGAGATGTCAAATGAGAACCCCATTGTAGCCTTGAATCAAGCGTAATCCCCAGGAAAACCGTTTTATCTACGAATTCAAGTTTCTCTTTATTCAATATTATATCACAATCACTACTTTTAACATTCGGTAAAGCAAATCTTATGCATTTGTTTTTTTTTTCATTTAATACCAAATTGTTTGCTGTGAACCCATTTTGGACCTGAAGTAGGGCATTATTCACGTCATCTAGATTTTGGGCCCACCTATTTATCTTAAAAATTAGGGAAGTGTCATCAGCAAATAACACCATATTTTGAGGTTGGTTTTTCAGTAAATAGGGTAGATCATTTATATATATTAGAAAGAGAAAAGGACCCAATATTGAGCCTTGTGGAACCCCCATTTTTACTTTTAACCCCTGTGAATTAACACCATTTATTTGAACATGTTGTTGTCTATCATTCAAATAAGATTTTACCAAACTAAGTGCAAGTTTACCCAGTCCGTAATGCTGAAGTTTCAAAAGTAATGTGTTGTGATTTAAGCAATCAAACGATTTGGAGAGGTCACAAAAAATTCCAATGGCGTCTTGAGACTCTTCCTACGCAGTAAATATGTGCTTTAATAAGGTTACACCGGCGTCAGTTGTAAAACGTCCCTTGGTGAAATCATTCTGTTGATCATGTAAGATTCTGTTGGTGTTAAAATGATAGAGCATTTGATTAAGCATTACTTTTTCAAAAACCTTGCTAAAAACTGGTAACACGGATACAGGTCTATAATTATTAGTATCTTTACTGTCTCCGGATTTGAAAAGAGGTATGACTTTACTGTATTTCATTAAATCAGGGAAAACTCCTTGGTCTACACATAAATTAAAAATTAAAGCTAAGTAAGGGGATATAGTCTCAAGTATGGATGTACAAACTTTGACATACATTCCCCATAGATCTTCGGTTAGTTTGATTTTTATTTGCCGGAAAGTTTTAATAACAATCATAGGGTTAATGTGTTTAAATTTAAATTCAGCCAGGCAGCCAGACACATTCGCCTTTAATAAGCCAATTGAGAGTTCAGGTGAGGAAATAAGAGCCTTCGTTGTTTTTAGTGGTATATCGGTAAAGAAATTTACAAATTCTTGAGCTACTTCCTGATTAGAGCTTTTAGGACCACATGCTGTATCTAATGTGTAGCTAGTGTTTCATATATTTTTTTCCTGTTAGTCTCGTTATTTATAACTTTCCAAACTGTCTTTATTTTATTTTCTGCTGTTTTGATCTTGTTGCTAATTTGCAGTGCTTTAGCAACCTTGCACGTATTTCTAAAAATTTTTGAATACTTAGCAACATACTTGTTAAAAGTTTCAGTGTTTATAAAAGGCTTAAGGCCATAAAGCTCAAATAGTCTTTCCATACTTGTTCTAATACCTTTAGTTGCCCAATCACTAAATATGAATTTAGGGCAAATGAATGAAATTAGCAATATGTTTGTCTTCTTTTCAAAAGTTTTATAGTTTTATACCCGTACGTATAATAAGTAGTTTGGTTAGGTTAGGACCAATACCGAATAGCGTTTTCGACTTTTCTAAAGCGTTCGACTCGGTGTAACGGCCAGTGCTTTGGGAGACTCTCCTAGTTATGGGAACTCCTAAACATCTGGTTTACTACTCCAAAGACTGTACGAAGAAGTTCGTCGGCGTCAGTCAGAGTAGACATGTGCTCCAGCAATTTCCAGTTTCTACCTCGGTTTAGGAGTTTGTCAGGGCTGTATTATTTCGCCACTGCTATTTACGCAGAACTTTTTATGAGTCAGGTTAACTATCGGAGGCTTTAAATATCCATTTTGCGATACACAGAGGACATCACCTTCTTTTCAACAAGCATTGTTTGATCGTATTATGTACTTTAGTTGCCTCAGTACAGAGCTACAAAACAGTCGTGTCATTTTATTCAAAAATTGCAAAAATACCCTAAAACCTCACTATCAACCTTACGTCGTCACCATATGGTCGCAAATCGAGCCGCATAATCAGTACCCGGCACACCTGTGGGTCATTAGTGAATCGGTAGCCGAGCGAGCTGAGAACAAAAGGCCGCATTCCAGAGATAAGAAGACGACTTGTTTACGCAAAATTGTGAAGTTTTTATATGAACTTAGATTATTATATACAAGTGTGGTTGACTATTCATAACACAAGTGTAGTGAGATTACAATACGTACATAATAGAACGTTATAATGGCTACGTTAACTTCGGAGCAACAAAAGTATTTGAATACACTAGAAGACGTGGCAAATTTGATACAAAAAACTCAAGTGAACTTAAAGAAGTGCTCTAAAGTGAGACTTACAGACGGTTACATAAAGGCTAGATTGAAGTGCATTGAAGAGTATTGGTGTTCCTTTAAGCAAGCTCATGAGATGTTGACACAATGTACTCCGAGAGACAAGCGTGGAGAAATCCCGTACTTCCTCATCCTCAATGAAGACTTTTTCGTCGTTGAAGACCTGTACCTTTGCTTACAAGCAGACATGACAGACATGTTGAGCAAAATGCAGCAAACATCAATGGAGACATCAAACACATCGTTACTTGGTGGTCAAGGGCAATGTTCGATCGTAAAACTGCCTCGGATTCAATTACCAACCTTTCCGGGAAAATACGAGGAGTGGCCTACATACCAGGACATGTTCATATCACTTGTGCACAATAATAATTCAATCAGTGACGTTCAAAAACTACATTACCTAAAATCTAGTGTTACCGGTGAGGCAGAAATAATATTACGGCACATCCAAGTTACGGACAATAATTACAATCAAGCATGGCAATTGTTAAAAGACCGATACGGAAATAAACGTGTTATTGTGTTTTCTGTTTTACAAAGACTTTTTTATCAAAAGAAAATCACAACGCAAACCGCTAACAGTGTGAAGACTTTATTAGATACTACAACAGAGTGCATAAATAACCTAAAAAACTTGAAAATTAACACCGATTCCTGGGATCCATTAATTATTTTTCTGGTGATTCAGAAGCTGGACCAGGAATCACATAAAGAGTGGGAAACTTATGCCTATAAGGACGGGTCAGAAGAGATACCACCTTGGGCAGATTTAAAAAGATTTTTAGAATCGAAATTTAGAACTCTGGAAATGATACAACCCGTAACAAATAAAGACCGTACAGTCAAGGAGCGATCCTATCATGCCGTGAGTGCTGTTAAAGAAAAAAGCTGTATACTTTGTAGTGAAAAGCATACCTTATGTCATTGCAAACAATTTATTAAAATGGACCTTACTCAACGTAACAACTATGTAAAAGAAAAACAACTTTGTTTCAACTGCTTGCTTCCGGGTCACTCAGTTTATAAATGCAAGGTACCAATTACTTGCCGCGTATGTAAAAGACGTCACCATTCCTTGCTCCACAAATCAGAGGCTTCGAAGGGTCCCACAGAGGCCACACCTAACCAACCTATACAACCATCGACGTCTCAACAAGAAGACAATAAGGAGGCTATAACAAGTCTTCATGTTGGTGTTGGAGTATCTGGAAGAGCATTATTAGCAACTGCACTAGTCAAAGTAAAAGGAGAAAATGGACATACGACACTGTTAAGGGTTCTTGTAGATCAAGGCTCACAAGCGAGCTTCATAAGTGAAAAGGCAACTCAATTATTGAAGCTTCAAAGAAAATCAATTGAAGGCACTGTGACTGGTGTGGGTTCTATGCAGGCACTTATTAAACACGTGGTTCAGCTAAACATATTATCGAGAGGGAAACCAGAATTCAATATGCACGTCGAAGCTTACGTCATGACCAAGCAACTGACCACGAGAATACCACATCATACAATGACTGTTCACAACTGGCAGCACCTGGAGGGTCTTGATCTTGCTGATCCAGAGTACAACATACCAGGCCCGATAGATATGCTGCTTGGTGTGAAGAAATATGCACGAATAGTCGAACACAAATTAATTAAGGGTCCGCCAGGGTCTCCGTGTGCACAGAAAACAACCCTAGGATGGATATTGTTTGGAGAAATAGATACAACACAACAGAAACATTCATTTCTTGTCATGCATCACCAAGTAGACGTTGAGAACATGTTAAAGGTTCTTTGGGAGATAGACACAACTACAAGGCGAAAAAATACAAAGGAGGAACAATTATGTGAAGATATTTATCACAAAACATACACAAGAAATGAACAAGGAAGATTTATAGTGAAACTACCATTTAAAACAAATTGTATTCAATCAACCGAAGGAAATTCAAGAGATATAGCTAAATCAAGATTGATACATTTAGAGAAAAGGTTTAATAATCAGCCTAAGTTAAAGGAGGAATACAAAAAGGTCATAGAAGACTACAAAAACTTAGGTCATATAGAAGAAGTACCTGAAAAGGAAATATATACAAGAAAATCAGTATACTTACCCCATCATCCAGTCCTGCGTGAAGATAAAGAAACCACGAAAACCCGCATAGTTTTCGACGCATCCTGTAAGGGAACAAATGGCATATCATTAAATGATGAACTCTTACCTGGTCCAGTGCTCCAAGAAGACCTACGAAGCATAATCATGCGCTGGAGAATGCACGCCGTTTGTTTCGCTGCGGACATACAAAAAATGTACAGAATGGTCATGTTATACAAGGAAGATGCTGATTTTCAGAGAATCCTGTGGAGAAACAATAGCAATGAAGAAATAAAAGATTTTAGATTACTTACCGTGACCTTTGGGACTACTTCCGCTCCTTATCTAGCAGTGAAGACCTTGATCCAACTTGCACACGAAGAACGAGATAGCTATCCAGTAGCTGCTGACATTACATTGTCAGATTTCTATGTCGATGACGTCATGTCGGGTTGTGACACTGTAAAGGAAGCCATAGAAGCTAGCAATCAACTCAGAGCTATGTTAAGCAAGGGAGGTTTTGAGTTGAAGAAATGGTCATCAAACAACATCGAATTGATGAAGTCGATGGATCCAAGCAACATTTCTTCAAACATCCAACTTGATATAAACCTAGATGGTACTGTAAAGGCGTTAGGTATCACCTGGAATCTTGGTACTGATCAATTTCTCTACAAAATCAGTCTCTCTTCACCCCCATCTACCATAACAAAGAGAAATGTTTTGTCCGATGTACAGAAGCTCTACGATCCATTAGGATGGATATCGCCAAGCATTGTGCTGGCTAAGATGCTCATTCAAAAACTATGGTTAGTTGGCACACAATGGGATCAACCATTATCAGATGAATTAACCGCAGATTGGTTGAGGATAAGAAACGATTTCAAGAATGTCAACAAAATTTCTCTAAACCGATGGTTACACTCGTATAGCAGCAATATAAAAGCAATACAATTGCATGGCTTCAGCGATGCTTCCACTCGAGCCTATGCAGCTGTTGTATACTGCAGAGTAAAACAACAGGATGGTACTGTTTACACAAGTTTAATTGCATCAAGAACCAAAGTTGCTCCGTTGAAAACAGTATCACTGCCTCGGCTTGAGCTGTGTGGAGCTGTTTTGTTGTCAAGGCTTCTAAAACAAGTCACATTAGCCATGAAAATTCCATATAACCAAACCTACTGCTGGCCAGACTCAACGATAATACTGGCGTGGCTTCATGGTGAACCTCAAAAATGGAAGACCTTTGTTGCGAATCGTGTGGTGGAAATCAAAGACAATACAAACAACATACAGTGGCATCATGTCGTGTCACAAGAAAATCCTGCTGACATAGCATCCAGAGGAATGTTACTAACAGATCTGAAAAAAGAGAAGATGTGGTGGAAGGGGCCAGAATGGCTATCAGAAAAAGAAGTTCATTTGAGAAGGTCAGAAAATACAGAGACAGAGTTAGAGTTAAAAATTACCTGTTGTACTATTATTACAAGTAAAACCCAAGAAAAGGAAGAAAACCCAATTTGGGAAAGATTTTCAAATCTGACTAGAATGAAGAGAGTACTTGCTTATTGCAGAAGATTAAACAATAAAAACAAAGAGAAGTATATAACTACAAATGAAATGAGCACAATTTTGCAAAGGTGCATAATATACTATCAGCAATTAATTTACGAAAGAGATATAGAATCCATTAAGAAAAATGGTAGGGTGAGAAAATCAAGTTCACTAATTAGCTTGACACCATTTTTAGATAAAAACAACTTGCTGAGAGTTGGAGGTCGTTTACAAAACGCTAATTTGCCAGCCACAACCAAACATCCTATAATTATACCGAGTAATCAACATATCACTACATTGTTGATTAACGAAGCACACAAACAAACTTTACATGGTGGTATACAGGTTATGATGACATACATAAGAAGTAATTATTGGATAATTCACTTAAAATCAGCTTTAAGAAAATGCATAAGAAGTTGCAAGGTTTGCCTTGTGAATAAAGGCAAGATAAACCACCAGTTAATGGGTGAATTGCCAGCTGTTAGGGTGAGTCCACAGCGGGCATTTCTAAACAGTGGAGTTGACTATGCAGGTCCTGTATTAATGAGAACATCGAAAGGGCGAGGCCATCATGCTACTAAAGGGTACATCTGTTTATTTGTGTGTATGGCTACACGTGCCATACACTTGGAAGCCGTAACCGACTTAACTTCTCAAGCATTCCTGGCTGCATTTCGGAGATTCGTCGCACGTCGAGGGCGATGTCTTCATCTGTTTAGCGACAACGGCACTAATTTCGTTGGTGCTGCACGGGAGCTCAAATACCTTTTCAAAGTAGGGGAAAACAGCATTTCCAAAGAAATTTCCGAACACTTAGCAACCGATGGAACTACGTGGCATTTTATCCCGCCTCGAATGCCAAATTGTGGAGGCCTCTGGGAAGCTGGAGTGCAAGCTGCAAAAAGACATCTAGCAAGAGTTAGCAAAGACACAAAACTTACCTATGAAGAGATGGCAACATTGCTAACACAAATAGAAGCTTGTCTCAACTCCCGCCCATTATGCCAGCTGGACAATACTGTTGAGACGATGTCACCACTCACTCCTGGGCGCTTTTTAATAGGTGAGCCCTTACTCAGTGTTCCTGATTATGAATATGAAAACTCAAAAATCAGTCTATTGACTAGATGGCAGTTAGTACAGCGAATGACACAAGACTTCTGGCGAAGGTGGCATTCAGAATACTTAAACACTCTGCAACAACGGACCAAGTGGCAATCGGCTATCCAGTCGCCTACCGTGGGAGACATTGTGGTCATCAAGGAGGAGGGTCTGCCTCCTACGAAATGGCTCCTGGGAAAAATTATAACACTGCATCCTGGAAAAGACAATTTAGTGAGAGTGGTTACAGTACAGTGTAAAGGACAAAGTGAATTAAAAAGACCTTTATCTAAGTTAATATTCCTACCTAAAGACGTTTAAGTAATTGTTAGATAAATGAATCAAGTTTTGTTTATATACTTGCTTATCTTTATGTATTCTACTTACCTTATGAATTTAAGTCTGTATGATATTACATATCATTGTTCATTACATTATTAAAGGTATGTACTTAGGTCTAAATAAAACTAACTATGTATCTATATAAACTACATATTTACTACTGAGATAATTATGTACCTATGTACACATACTTACCATTCGATGATTGAAGTTGCTAAACTGTATTGCAATAACAATGATGTACTCACCTTCCTTAGTACTTAAAACTATGTATACTTACAACTAATAACTAATTCTATTGTGAAACAGATAGGTTCCTACTTACCTTAATGAGTCATACTTAATACTTGGTACTGTACTATTATGTGTAGTAAACAGACATGTAGGCACTTATTAAATATTTGAAAACCTGTTATTCATTTTTTTTTACATTACAGTCCACTTTAAGAATTTGTTAGATTTACTTTGAAAAATTGTTAAGTTTAGAAACAATAAGTTAGTTATTAAGCCCAATTAATTGTATTTGTAAAAGGACATAGGGTCCTTTTGGTGGGCGGTATTAGAGATGAGATATACCTGCCATTCTCCATACCCGGCCTTTAAGGTATGGGTATCACTAAATACCTGGTACAAATACCAGGTATCAAAATACTTCTAAGTATTTGGGTGTGGTAGGATTTCGATAAGTAAACGTATGCGATAAGTATTGTATGCCTCCAATATAATGTAGGTACGATGTTTCAAGTACCTATACGTAATTATGCATTATGAGATAATGAAATCTTTCCTTCCTACTTTACCAGGCTTAGGACTGTCGGCTAAGAGTATGACGATGGTTATTAATGAATTCTAGTTATTTCTATATAAATTAATGCAAAATAACATTAATTATATTTAAACTGACTAACTAGCCGGCGTAGTTAAAAGATTTCAAATCAATTTATTTACAATCGTAATCTTAATTTGCAATATTTTTTTAGTTTTGTCAGGTTTTTTGTTTTTTTTTTTTGTTTTTTTTTGTACGGTTTTTAGTGCTTTTTATTTTGCTGTAGGAATATTAATTGCTGGACTTTTCGACTACCAAGCCGCGATCTTCTTTCTGTCAGTATATTTCCGGCAACGGAAAATAGCCGTTCACATGGAACGCTGGTGGCCATTGCGTTTAATTTTAATTTGGCCAGTTTGGCTAAGTTAGGGTAAATACCTTGGTTAGCTCGCCACCATGTCAAAGGGTCCATGTCTGGTGGTAACACACTGTCATCTATATATTTTTGTACTTCTATGATAGCCCTACTGTTGGCTGTACCAGTTGGCCGTACATTTTTCATGGTTTTAATATAATGTTGCCAAATTAAACTATTTGATTTTTTTTCTTGGACATCTTGTGGTGCTTCAGAGCCTGTAGTTGTAGGTTGATTAGTTTCTGTTTGTTGGATCATAGATGTTACTAAACCCACAACGTGATGTTTAGTATTTTCTGCTACGGTTGCATTTTGGAAATATAATTTATATCTTGGATCTAAAAATGTAGAGATAGTTAAGGTACGGCTCCTTTCTAAATTTTGAAATCGACTATTAATTTCGGAGAGTAAATCCTGGCGGCACATTTCAACTTCGTCTGGAAATATACTTATATTGTTTTCTTGTCGGTATGTCTCAGTAGCAATTTCCTGCAGAGCATTGGTAAGGCCAACCGTTATGGGAATCACCGAGCTACCACTAACATATTTTTGACCGCTCATTTCTCTGGTAACTTCCTCACATGGACGCAACACCCAAATTAATGATTGACATATATCCCAATCGTAACTTGTTAAACGAGTGCAATTCACTACATCTAAATTGCTCATTGCGCAATTAATTTCATCTTTTAACTCGACAAATCGTGACAACATATAAAATGTGGAATTCCACCGTGTAGGGACGTCTTGAAGGGGCCTCTTCACCACCTTATTGGCTTGCTCTTGGTAAGTCTTCAATTTGTTCCAAGCCACATTACTACGCTTAAAATATGACACTATTGATTTTACTTTACTTAAAGTGTCTTTAATGTAGGAGTTTCCTAATATCTTTTGTACCGCTAGATTTAATGTGTGCGCATAACAGCTAAAATGTTTCCACCCTAATATTTGCTTTACAGCATTCGTTATGTTCGCACCATTATCGGAAACTACAAGAAGCACTTTTTCAGATGGAATAGACCAATCCTGAGTTACATTTTTTATCTCCTCGGCCAAATGTACACCAGTGTGACTTTTTTCTAAAACTTTACATTCGAGAAGTACAGATTGTAGAATAAAATTCCTGTCAATGTAATGACCCGTGATCGCCAGATAGGAGTCATTATTTCTCGACGTCCAAATATCGGTGGTTAAGCATATACTGCTTGCATCTTCACTTACAGAAATTTTAGTGGCAGTTTTTACTTCTTCATACAGCCCTGGCAATAAATTGTTTGCAAAATATTTTCTTGATGGTATTATATAATTCGGGAATGCAAACTTGATCAATTCACGAAATCCTTTATCTTCTATTATGGAAAAAGGCTGCATGTCACATACAAAAAGATTCATTAAGTGATCATCAATTTCCTTTTTTATTTTATTACAATCGCGTCTAAGAAATGCTGATATGCTGGACGGATGAGTTCGTACCATACTCGACGTCGTCGCAGTTTGAGAGGAAATACCGGTTGCAGTAGTTTGTGACATTGGTGGGGCATTCATCTGTGCTTCTTGAATAGGTTGATTTTCTAGTTGGTTTAAATTATTATCCCTCCTAACTAAATTTACAGCAAGATGTTTCCTCTGGATATGTTTTGTGAGATTTGTGACTCCGGATTTGTAAGAGAAAACAGCTTAACACATTTTACACTCTGCTTTAAAATCACCTTTATCGGTAAAGTGATCCCATGCCACACTTTTTTTAGGAGCCATTATTACTAATTTATAAATTATAAGTCCTCTAATATACCTACTAAGAAGAATACCTAACCTAAGTACTATCCAAGTAATTAAATTTACACTTTCTTGAATATATTTACACCACAAAGTTGTTACACATAATTATAAGCTATTATTATTGAATAATTATACGTGTCTACTATACACTTTTCTAGATAAAAACAAACAGGTGTAACGAAATCGCAATCACAACTGACGCAAAAAATCAAAACATTGTCGACCTAAGTACCACTAGACAACGTAAACATTCAAACACGTAATAATATTCCCTAACATTAACAAACTAAGGAAATCTTTCACGTCGTGACAAAAAATGTAATTATGCTATTATGTTCCATAAGCACGTAAAAATAAGTACCCATTTTGTCTAACTAAATTAAATCAACCGAATGTTCATAAAGCACGAATGACGTTTCGAGTCCCTTCGTAAGCTGTCGGGTAGCTTCGGGTTGCTTCGGCGTACCGAACTACCGATAAAACTGGGCGCTACCTTGTGGTAGCGGTTCGTATCGTACTATGCGTCTGACGTCATACCTTCAAGGTATTTACCTAGTATTTCGGTCCGTACCCGGTCTATGTACTGGGAAGCACATACTTGGTATATATACCTCTACCAGTATATACGTCTCATCTCTAGGCGGTATGTTTGATCGTATTATGTACTTTAGTTGCCTCAGTACAGAGCTACAAAACAGTCGTGTCATTTTATTCAAAAATTGCAAAAATACCCCAAAACCTCACAATCAACCTTACGTCGTCACCAAGCATTGATAACATGAATGATCTTTTTCGCAAAATGGACCAAGCGCTATAGAATTGTATGATGATTGTAATACTTAGTTAGAATTCTGACGATAAAACCTATTTGTTGCAGTCGCAACTTAAACAATTATCAACATTGCAACAAAATACGATACTGCGCTGCAAATTGCAAAAAACGTAAGAAAAATTAAATAACGCGAACCACCCTTGCGCCCGTTACGTAACAACGTTCACACTTATGAAAATCCTTCATCTAGCTATCCTTTTCTCTTCGGCTTCCAATCTAACATGATGCAGTGGAATAGCGAATGCCTATCTGTAGGACTAATACGTATCTCTGTTGATAGCTCGAAATGATAGTAACTAACTCCATCAATTAACTGTCAAAAGGTTAGTTTCGTATTATGTATGACCAGTCGCGATCAAATATGACGTCATTGGTTGTCATCGTGGCTGATAGTCACCGTAACTCATTTAGACAGACGCTTTCGTATCGATACGTCTTACATTATTTTGATTATGTAAGCATAGCGGACAACAAATTGATGACAACCGAGTTTGAAGTGGCTATCGTAAAAGACGTTACAACGTACTCAGGCAGTTAGTCACCGTAAAGTGATATCCACTGTGCGAAACGTAATACCAATATTATGACATTCTCGGTTGTCATCAAAGTTCGGTGTACAACCGAAGCTTGATAGTCACTGGATATCAGAAAGATACGTAATAGGCCTGCAGAGCTCCTAAATTCAGTTTCTGAGTAATTCGATACCCCTTGGTAAGACTGGATGTCAAACTTTCGGACCACTAACTGACTATCCGTAACGACAGCCAGAGACAAGTGCGACTTTAACGTGTTTTTCGAGGCACGGAGGATTCTCGCGGTGTGTAACGTAGATATTAGGAAACACTACAGTCTTAAAATTATTTAAAAGATTGCCACGAAGTAAAATTGGGAATCAAACGAACTTACTGTTGAAGAAGTTGTATGATGGATACATTGGTTGCTAGGTAACTTTGTTTATAAAAAGATGTATGTCATATTGAAAAATTATGAATGAATAAAAGTCAACCATTTTTGCGTGTTTTACTAAACTAGCTCTGTTAACGAGATACTTCCAAAAGGCTATGGGCCCAGCCCGTGCCTCGTTAATGCTAAAATTGTAGGGCAGTTATATATAGTAAATTCAACTAGGTCTAGAGATGGAAAGTTCGACGAATGCGATCAAAAAGCTCACAGGCCGAAATAATTATGGCAGTTGGGCCTTCAGCATCGAAATGCTATTAATAGATGCGGGGGGCTCAGGGACTGTGTGAGTGAAAATTTCGTTACTACTAAACCTGAAGACCGGAAACGCGACGAAAGGGCAAGGGCAAAGATTTGCCTATCAATCGCAGAACAGTGCATCACCATTGTCAAGAATGCCAAAACCTCATGGCAAGCATGGAATGCGCTCAAAAAGGCCTATGCTGACTGTGGTCTAATTAGAAGATTAGGCCTGCTGCGGAAGCTATTTTCATTGAAACTGGATAATTTCCTAAATATGGATAAATAAATAAATAAATAATCATTGTATTAGGACCAAACATTTTGTATACATTTTATGCACCTACCAAACTGCGTAACAGACGTGGATGCCTAGGTCAATGAAGTGCAAGCTACGCATCAAGCCCTGGAGGCAATCCAAGCTGCACTGAATGATGAATTCATTGCGGTTAATCCCTTGGCTGGTTTGACGGATTCTTACGACCCTTTGGTGATGGCCATGGAACATTCTGGCAAGGAATTATCATCGGAGAACGTAATAGCGGCTCTTCTGCGTGAAGGTCACCGACAGCAAGTGAATGATGATAAGGACGATACGGTGTTAGCTAATGTTGCAGGTGGTAGTGGTAGTGGTAGCGCTCGTAAGAAAATAGTTTGCCATTTTTGTAAAAAGAAGGGTCACTTTAAATGGCAATGTAAGCTCTTCAAAGCCAAACAAGGCAAGACTGAGAGCAATTTAGCGGCTGTAGGCAGGATTATTGATGAAGATTCTACTGATTTTGTTACTTTACTTGCCGCTAGTGGGGATAATTCGCTAGTGGGGATAGTGGGGATACATCGTACATGACATCAAATAAGTCTATTTTAACACCTATAGCAAGCAGTACGAAAGATGTTACTTGCGCGAATAATGACAAAATTGTATCGACCTCGCAAGGTACTGTGAAGTTGGACGTACGTCACAAGAGACGTCCATTAGGACTGACAATGAATAATGTGTTGTTGATTCCAGAACTAGTAACGAACTTGATGTCTGTTGGCAAGTGCACTGATAATGTCAAGGTTGTAATGATTGACAAAAATCGTTGCAAGGTTTTCGATGGCAATGTATCTGTGGATGGGAACGTACTGTTTACAGCGCCACGTAAGCAAAACGGACTCTATGTTTTAGGTTCGGGGAGTAACAAGGCGACGGTTCTCTTAGGAGAAAGTCAGGATGGCTTTGTGTTGTGGCATAGGAGATTGGGCCACTTATCTCAATCTGAAATGCACAAACTTAAGGACATCGTCAAGGGCCTTAGTTATAGCCTTGGGAGCTGCAAGAACCCCTGCATACCATGCAGTCAAGGCAAGCAATGCGTGAAGAAGTTTCCAAAAAGGAAATTTAATAGAGCTTCGCAGATATTGGAGCTGGTCCATAGTGACGTTGCGGGTCCCATTGAGGTGGAGTCATGGGACGGCAAAAGATACGTATACTGCTATTAGTTGACGACTATAGCAGGAAAGTTTATGGATATTTGCTGAAATGCAAATCAGAAGTTTTCGGGAAGTTTCGTGAGTTTCAGGCATTAGTTGAAAATCAAACTGGCCAAAAGATTTAGAAGTTAAGGAGCGACAATGGTGGCGAATACGGAAGGAAGGAAGGAAGTAAGGAATTCCAGGATCACCTGAAAAATCGTGGAATTCAGCATCAGACAACTGTGGCACACACTCCACAACAAAATGGAGTTGCGGAGAGAACCATCCGGACAATCGAATCGTCGAAAAGGCGAGATGCATGCTAGCAGAAAGCAATCTCAATAAGAGATATTGGGGTGAAGCAGTTCTAACGGTGATTTATCTGAAAAACCGCTCGCCCACTATGGCTATTTTGCAACAGGTTCCTGAAAGAAAGAAAGAAAGGTGTGGACCGGAAAGGCGGTGGACCTTTCGCACTTAAAAGTGTTTGGTTCAAAAGCACAGGTTCTTATTAAGGATGGAAGTCTCAAAAAGTTTGATCCCAAGAAACGAGAACTTATATTTCTTGGCTATAGTGAGGATCAAAAGGGTTTAAGTTTGCTGATGTTAAGAATAATCCAAGGCGGATTATTGTTGCTCGGGATGCCGTGTTTGATGAGAGGTTACCAAATCAGTCTAAGGACAATATGGATTTTCTTGGACCTCCAAATAAATCGTCAACTAAGATGCCGGTGGTGGATGTTCCTGAACAATTTTTCGTAGTTCCCATTACAGGAGGGACTACCGGGGCTATGGAAACTGAGGAGGAAGTTCCAAGCCAGAGCGTAGCAGCTCCAGCAACCGGGTCCACCTCACCCGAAAACGTTGTAGTCCAATCTGAGGAGTTTCATGATTCAATGGATTCCATCTCCAATTCTGACAGAAGCGAAGAACGAGAAGATGAACCAGCTGTAGAGGGGCCTCGATACCCTCAAAGGACCAGAGTTCCAAATAGACAGGAAGATTTTGAATATAATTTTCTCAGCGTGATCCTGTGTCGGTACAGGATGCAATGTACCGCGGAGATAAGGACCTGTGGTTGGATGCGATAAAGCAAGAGTACGACTCGCTCATCGAGAACGGAACCTGGGAGCTGGCGGATCGACCAAGAGGAGCGAACGTAGTCAAATGCAAGTGGCTATATAAGCTAAAGATTGGCGCCGATGAGACAGTGCAGCGCCACAAAGCAAGACTGGTGGTTAAAGGGTATTCCCAGCAGTGGGGGGAGGACTACTCCGAAACCTTTGCACCAGTGGTTAAACTGTCGTCGGTCCGACTACTGCTAGCGCTATCGGCAGAAATTGGTTTGATGAATCATATCGATGTCACGACCGCTTTCCTTAATGGTGATCTTGCTGAAGACCTGTATATGGAACAGCCAGAGGCCTTCATCACGAGGGGGAAAGAAGGAAAGGTTTGCAAGCTGAAGAAGGCCATATATGGTCTGAAGCAGGCAGCACGATGTTGGAACGTGAAGGTTCAGGCTCACATAATTGAGATCGGGTTCACGAGGTCAAATATGACCCATGCGTATACCTGAAGAAGGTCAAAAGCAAATTTCTCGCAATTGCCTTATACATAGACGATTTCTACATTTTTGGGCATGATATTGACGAGATTCAGGCCGTGAAAGCGAAAATTGGGGACGCCTTCAAAATTAAAGACTTGGGATTGGCAAAGGACTGCCTGGGCATGGCACGCTCAGCATAGCTCACGCAAAGGAAGAGACAAGTGGAGCTCAACCAAAGACTCTTCATAAAGAAGGTCCTCCGAAAGTATAAAATGGAAGATTGCAAAGTTGTCGCGACTCCCACAGAGACTATTGTATTGTATAACGGGCTGGTGTCCGCAACGCCACGTCAAATCGGGTATTTTGCGTGCGGGTGGGAAAATATTCGATCCATCCCAATTCCCCGAGAAAGGCCAGTAACGCCCCAATGTTGCTGACTATCTCGCGGAGAGTACCTGGGTTACCAAAGGACTTTGCCCTGTATGTTGCAACCACTGGGCAGTGCAGAAGCACGTGGGCTGCTGTCTCGTCTTCCTCCATGCAGGCACGGCACAGGGAGCTGTCTGTGACTCCTAAGACAAAGAGGTGTTTATTAAAAGAGCCGTGTCCGGTAATGGCGGCTGTAACTGTGCGCAGCTGTGGTTTAGTCAACCGCAGCGCGCGTTTGGTGAAGCGGCCATCGATAGCAGGAAGCGCTTCCTTGGCCTGCCTACACTCGCCGTGGTCCAGCCACAGCTTGTGGTGTTGTTCGCTAGTTCGTTTCCTTACCAGTGTGCGTAGGTATCCGAAAGGGAGCGGTACGATAGGTTCGGGTCCCACCGCTACCGTGCTCGATCCCTTTCTAGCGAGTTCGTCCGCCGCATCATTGCCACGGGAATCGCTGTGTCCTTTGATCCATTGGATAGTTATATTATTGAGATTACCAACCTGGTTCAGGCGTTGGTGACACTCGTGTATTAACCCAGAGTTCACTGTGTGGTTGTACAGTGCTAGCAGTACAGCCATGCTGTCTGAGAGTATACGAATTGAGTGGTCCACAACCTTCCTGGCTAAGATGGCAGATGCCGCCAGGGAAATGCCCATGCATTCTGCCTGAAATACCGTGTTGTGGGCCCCCACAGGTTTGGCTATGTGGATGTTGAGATCCTCCGAGAAGACTCCAGCACCAGTGCCAGTACCTGTTTTAGATCCATCCGTGAAGATCCGCAGTTCCGCTGGATTTAATCCCTCGCAGCGGTGATCCTCATGGAGCTGGATTTTATATTTCTTATCGAATACGAATTGTTTTGGTATCCGATCGTTTGTTGCTTTCGCCAGGGGGAACTTGTTGTAGAATCCCTCCAGTACCGCGGTGTGCTGTGTTTCTCTCTTACCCCAGAGTTGAAGTGTTTTAAGGCGTACAGCCGTCATTGTCGCTTCCTGCTGTATGAACAAATGTAGTGGTGGCAGCCCCAACATGGCTTCGAGAGCTGCAGTCGGAGTAGTCCTCATGCAGCCTGTGATCGCCATGCAGGTATGCCTTTGCAAGCGTTGCAGTTTGATGGAGGCTGTAGTTAGTTTGGTGCGGGGCCACCAGACCACTGCCCCATACGTCATCATATATCGTACATCATAGGTCGGATCACCGCGCCGTATAACCAAAGTATAATTTTAGGGGATAAGCCCCACTTCTTACCTTTCATCCTCCTGCACTGCCAGAAGGTAATGCAGGCCCTGTTTATTTTATTGTCTAACTGGCTACTCCAGTTTAACTTGCTATCTAGGATGACTCCCAGATACTTAACCTCATTGGCTAACTGGAGTTCTGTGTCGAAGAGTTTGGGTAGGCGATAAGGGCCTAGTGTTCGTTTTTGGGTAAACATGACTAGTTCAGTTTTCGTGGGGTTCACTGAAAGATCGAACTCTCTGCACCAACGTTCAACGATGCGTAGTGCCTGTTGAGTGAGGTCGCAGATTGTCCACGTCACTTTCCCCGAAATGAGGACAGCGAGGTCGTCGGCATACCCTATTGTGTAGAAATGGTTCGCGTTGAGTTTCGTGATGAGGTCATTTATAACCAGATTCCAAAGAAGCGGGGATAGTACGCCACCTTGGGGGCAGCCTCTGGCTATCATGGCCATCTGCTGCTCCACTTCAAGTCGAACCACTCGTTTACTTAGCATGTAAGTAATCCAATCTATCAGTACCTGTTCTACTCCCTGACGAGAGAGCGCGGTGTTTATGCTGGAGAAGTTTGTTTTATCGAATGCTCCCTCGATGTCTATGAAAGTGCCCAGGCAGGTGCCCTTCTGATGAATCGCCTCTTCTATCCGGCCGACCACTAGATAGAGGGCGGATTCCGTGGACTTACCCGAGCTGTATGCGTGTTGGTTAGTATAGAGTGGGATAGTTTTTAAAACGCCGTCCCTCAGCTCTCTCTCGCACATTTTCTCCATGGTTTTAAGGAGAAAAGAGGTTAGGCTGATTGCTCGGTGGTATTTGGCGTTGGTATAGTCACTCTTACCTGGCTTAGGAATGAATATGACTTTCACTTCCCTCCATCCTTTTGGAACGTATCTGAATGCCAAACACGCTCTCATTATGGGCACCAGTCTGTTAGCGACAGAGATCCCACCCCACTGCAGTAAGGCAGGAAAGATTCCGTCCGGACCAGCTGCCTTGAAAGGATGGAAGCACCGGATCGCCCACTGCAGTTTTTCCAGCGTGATGACTTTGTGTGCATAGCGCCAGTCGTTTTCTGACGGTGTTTGGGTTACCTCTGTCCAGTCGATGGCCTGTGTAAAAGCGCAGCCTGGGAAGTGAGTCTCAATAAGGACGCGCATCGCCTCTTCTGGCGATGCGCGATGGCGTGGTAAGTGTGTTGTCAGGTTTGCGGAGAACAGCGGGCCCAGTCGTGTTCTGCTGGGCCAGGATCTTCCTTACCCTGTTTGCTTGTTGGCAGGATTCAATGCTGCCACAGTATTTTCGCCATCCAGTGGAGCTCCTATATCTAATGCTAGAGAGACTAATCTCAGATTGGAGAAAGGCGATCCAACTGGAGATATGAGCTACCAGGAAATTGTGGGTTCACTCATGTACCTGTCCTGTGGCACACGACCTGACATCACATTCATAGTGAGCTACCTGAGTCAGTTTAATTCTTGTTGGAATTCGACTCACATGGCTGCACTCAAAAGAGTGTTGAGGTACCTAAAGGGTACAGTAGATCTCAAATTGGTCTACAAGAAGACTGGCAATCCTCTGGTTGCATATGCCGATGCGGACTGGGATGCCAACGCTGATGGACATTCGTTCACAAGCTATATGCTTACCCTTGGCAGTGCTGCGGTTTCCTGGCAGACCCGCAAGCAACGTTGCGTCGCACTCAGTACGGCTGAAGCAGAGTATATCGGTCAGAATAATACGATTGATCTGTTCAGCGACAGCCAAAGCGCTATAAAATTAGTGTACGTGCCAACAGTCGGTAGGAGGTCTAAGCACATACACATAAGATACCATTATGTGAGGAAATTGTCCGAGGCAAATTAAATTTGTATCAAATATTGTAAGACTGATGAGATGCCCGCTCATATCTTCACAAAAGGACTTACTAGAGTTAAGCAGGACTACTTTAAAAAATGTATAGGCATACAGTGGGGGTGTTAAAGAAGTTGTATGCTGGATACATTGGTTGCTAGGTAACTTTGTTTATAAAAAGATGTATGTCACATTGAAAAATTATGAATGAATAAAAGTCAACCATTTTTGCGTGTTTTACTAAACTAGCTCTATTAACGAGATACTTCCAAAACTTACCTGTTATGGTGAATGCTCCAGGGTAGCCCGTGAAATTCAAATTTTCTTGCGTTTTTTTGCAATTTGCATGCCTGTGCTAGGTTGTGTGTTGATTAGAATATTAGTCGCGGCTGTAAGACGTATGTAGTTACAGAATTATATACATCAAAATCATAAATACAACCCTCCAAGTTCATAAAAGTGAAAAAATAACTTTTTCAAGGTCAAAGTCATCCTTTATGAACTTACGAACTTGGAGGGTTGTATTGATTATTTTGATGATTATAATTCTGTAACTACATACGTCTTACAGCCGCGAGTAATATTCTAATCATTATTCAACCTAGCACTGGCCTGCAAATTGCAAAAAACGTAAGAAAATTTTCATTTCGCGGGCTGGTTGGTGCATTCACGTTAAGCGAAGTCTTGATTCTAATTTTATGAGTGGCAATCTGAAAAATAATTACCCACCGACCACTATAATATAGCTAACAACCCCAAAGCTGCAATAATTAGTCTACGTAATTCAATTTTAACCTTTCAGAAAAACATAGTGAATAGTATTAGTAGTAGTAGTATTTGGAACTACTCTGTATAAAAAACAGAGATTGTTCCAATGTTAGGATCATAGTATAATGTACTCTGTGGATAAGATCTCTAAAATAGGTAAGTGACGTCTCTCCTATGTGTCAGAACGGAAAAGTATGCAAATGTTGCAATATTCTTTTTTAATTCTATAAAGATCGCTGTGTGTAACGTAAATACTAGGAGACACTGCACAGGGTGGAAGGAACATTGACGCACAAACTGTTACCACATATTTACATAGAAAAATTTCATCGGTCATTAAAAAAAAACAAAAGATATTTTCCATACGGGGAACACTCAATAATTCCAAAAAACTAAATTCCGAATTCCGAAATTCTATTACATTTATTATTTTGGATGTGAACTGTCAACAAAGAGAAAAGGTTATTGTGAATCACCAAAAAGTATAGCTTGTCGTGGTACAGAAAATTTCACAAATGTTTACCAACAGCGCCCTCCTGCCAACGTTATTCAAGCGCCAAAAGATCCATGACGCATTCCAAATAGTTTTTTGGGGAACACCCAAAAATTCCGAAAACTAAATTCATTATTTCGATATTCCGATTATCAAAAGTCCGAATTTCATAATTCCGAAAAATTATAATGTCTATTATTTAAAATCATGAAATTCATAATTCCGAAAGTCATAAATACGAATTGTTTGTTGTCTGATTTTTATATGTCCGAAGAATCAAATTTTCGATGGATCGTTAGTCCGATATTCCGATACTGCTAAAATAGTCTTAATAGTCATCTTCATTTCATTTAATTTATTCAATAACAATAACAATTGTGTCTGAATGCGGTACATAAATAGGTTAAACAAACAGAAAAAAAAACACATCTCAACTAATAATAAATAGGAAAATATACCATCACTAAACCAAATTAAATGAATAAAAATCACAATTATAAACAATTTCAACATAAAAAAGTAAAAACCATAAAAATATTCAAAAATGCCACCAAAAACATAATCAAAAATTAAAATCATAAAAAATGTCCTAAAAAATAATAAATAACCACAATGTTCAATAACCATTAATTTTAAATAGAAAATCATAACCACAATTAAAATTCAAATTCATTCTTCTAGGTACATACAAATTCATTGAAATATTTTAACATGACCTTTAACAAAGAAAATAAATAAATAAAGTAAATTATCAATTCCATAAAAAAACCAACGTCAAAAATTAAAATATTAAATAAAATCCATAAAAAATCATGTAATCAAGTATTTTTTACAATAAAATTAACAACAACAACAAAATTAAACGAATGTAGGTATGTAAGTCATGAATTCATTCAAGGAAAAGAAACATTTTACCAGTAAGAAGTTTTTTAGTTTATTTTTAAATAAGGTGGTTTTATATAGCAGTGGTTTGATTTCCTTATGCAAACAATTAAATAATTTTACCGCTTGATAATGTACACAGTGTTACAATATTTAATTTGGGGTTCACTTTATGCTTCAAATATTGGTTCCTTGTGCTTTCCCTTTTAAGTCTTTCATCCTGCGTTTCATAATCACTTATGTGTTTCACAAGGCTGGTCAAGACTGTAAGTATGTAAAGGCTAGGTACTGTAAGTATGGATAGACTTTGGAAATGTTTCTGACAGGACTCGATTTGGGGAATACGAACCATTGTTCTGATTGCCCTCTTTTGTAGCATGAATGCTCTATCAGAATTATACTTGTAGCTATTTCCCCATTGTTGAATACTGTATCTTAATCTTGACTCCACCAGTGCATAGTAAACTGATTTTAAAATATATATGCTAAGTTCTTCTCCTAGGTTCCTGAGGGCATAGCATGCTGATGATATTGACCCGTCTATGGCAATATCAACATTTGTGAAATTTTCTGTAACACGATAAGCTATACTTTTTGGTGATTCACAATAACCTTTTCTCTTTGTTGACAGTTCACATCCAAAATAATAAAAAATCCAATGAATTGAAATAGTTGGAATTCCTACATAATCATTTTAAAACACAACTCAGAAGCTACATTTTATGTTAATATATTAAAAAACAAACGGCATCAGCATACGTCGTAACTAGATTACTTTGATTAGAAGCAGGCGTTATGAACTATAATAATTCAGTTCTTATAGGAAATTGGTCCGAGGAAAGACTTAAAAATGAGGTAAAACATTTATAGGCAGATGTTTAATGTATCTAACAGTAAGTATGTTACTTTCTGGTGTAGGTACGTCATCAGCTCAATGACCTGATGGTCAATCGTTGATGATGGAAAGTGCTCTTATATATATGACTAGCGGACGTCACGCGGTTTCACCCGCGTAGTTCCCGTTCCCGTGGGAGTACGGGATTAAAATATAGCCTATGTTACTCAGGGTGAATGCAGCTTACTAATGATGAATGATGAATCATGAATTTTTGAAATTGGCGCAGTAGTTTTTGAGTTTATTCATTACAAACATACAAATCTTTCCACATTTTAATATTATATATAGTGTAGACTACAGTGCCGCATTTAGGGCAGGGCAACTGGGGCTCTTGCCCTTGGCCTCCACAAGAAAGGGCCCTCGACAACTTGATCCCACCAAAAACATTTTCATATTAAATGTTGCCAAGACGAGACCTTACGACTCGCACTGTCAAAAAGTTATCAGATCTCATGTAGAGCCAAGCTTCTAACTCTACACGCCGTAACTCTCAAGGTCAAATAACTACACAAACTCTACACCTTAGTAAAAATATGTGTCGTGGCACTCGTGGCCATTTCGACCGGCGTGGCCATTCTAATGTGGGGGTACCCCAAGTCCCGGTTATGGGGGCAGAGACAATTTGATCGCATGCATTTGTTTAAAATGTTGTGTGTACAATACCATGTTTACAAGCTGACTAGACAGATTGCAATCTGACAGGTTTTATAATTTGATGCTCACATTTTCATTAACAGCTGATAATACAAACAGATCCAGAGAGTCCATCAGGACTCCACTGAGGAAGACAAACTCGTAGCCATTTTGGGCCCATTTTATTTAGATGACCTTCGACATGCTCAGAAGACTGATCTGAAGAGAGATTTAGGTTGTAATGGATTACCAATTTCCTTCGAAGAAAAAATCTTCGAATATGATATTAAAGTTTGTTACCCAATTTAGGTGCAGCAGCGTCTTCAACTCACTCTTAAAAGGTGGGAAGCTCCTGAATCAATTTACGGATTTTTTTAGTTTTTATCTTGGACGGTTGTTTGAGGTACCTAGGTTAAGTACCCTTCAAACGGTTTAATTTTGAAGTAGGTTAACATTTTGCTCTCTTTGTTTGTTGCAGTATGAGTTCAAACTATTTTTAAGGAAACGTGAAAGACGAGAACTGTTACTTCAGCGGTCTAGAACTTTATTCAGTAATTTACTGAGTGAGGTGAGGTTATGTGTGATGATTTGTTACAAATGTGAAGAATGATTTTCTAATGTCATCTGTTAGTAAACGGATCATGATATAACAAAAATATGGATGTCCTAGATGAGCACATCGGTGACTAGCAAAATACTGTAACACCGAAATCTGTTTACATAGCCAATTTGACCGGAGAAAATGATGCGCAATCGTCGTCGCCCGTCGGCCGCGGAAAGCGCAGCAGCTGGCGTGTCCGGTCCGGTCACTTGGCTGGCGTGTCCGGTCCGGTCACTTGTTAGGATGAGCGGGAAAATACTCTTTGAATTGTATGTCACTTCAAATGAAAACTAGAGATTAACAGTTATTTTATCGATCTTAGACCAACGTTTAAATATTGGATATTAAATAAATATGACGAAATATGTCTGCGAAATATCTGACATTTTCTTTTGGATCAAATTCTGCGTATGAAGTCATGAAATTGGAATAAATCGTAATCATACCTATTATCAAAATCTGCCTAGCCTTTTCCCAACTAAGTTGGGGTCGGCTTCCAGTCTAACCGGATGCAGCCGAATACCAGTATCTTACATGAAGCGACTGCCTACCTGACCACCACAACCCAGTCAGTACTGGGTAATCAAATGAGGTTTCTTAAATGGAAGATGCTGCACCTTTGCGTGTTCAATACACTGCATTGTGAACTAAATGCGATGCAACTAGAGCCAGTTTGCGAGTATAAAAGCGTGTTGAAAAATAACTTGAAAGTCCAATTGCAATTTTAAAGTTGTAATTTAATTCCAGAAACCCCTGAAGCTAAGTGGTACTTACGTTCTATATGGATTTAATGTACAAGTAGTTGCGTCTGATATGCCCGGTAGGTACTCAACAGCTTCGGAGCTAAATCTTCTGACTACATTTTGTCGTTTGATATTTTTCATTACCACCAAATGCTTAAGTCGAAATCGCCAGGGTAGCCCGTGAAATGTCACGGGCTACCCTAGCGCTTTCGACAGCAAGCCAATGTCTAATTGTACACATTTCACATTAAAAAAATCTAATTCCGTTTTATTTAATACAATATTTAACCCTGGATTTATGTATTTTAAGTAATTATAATAATAAACCATTTATTTCAGGTAACAAAGACCCATAGATAAATACCTTAACCTAAAAAATCAACCAATAACTTGTGAGTTGTGTGGGTATAGGTACTTACTGTTAATATAATTTGGATATTAATAAATAAATTTAAAAAAACACTGGCTGCCTGTAAAGTCGGTAAACGGACGTTAATACGGGATAACGTCATTTTTCATGATATTAGTGATTTTAACTTAAAAAACAAAATTTCATACCCCTCTTCACCCCCTTATGGATTGAAATTCTAACAACAGCGTTGCGTTAGCTTCCAACGATACGCCTAGATAATAAATTTTGTAATTTTAACACAACTTTATTCCCTATTGGGGGTGGAATTATCAAAAACGCTGAGACATGTATAAGTTAATTTTCAATCGTCAGCCTAAACACAAAATTTTAAGATCCTAACTTTAAAACTGACGGACTTTCTTACAAACTGTCATCCCCTATTTAACTCCCTTAGGGGTTGAATTTTGAAAAAATCTTCTTTATTCCTTGTCTACATTATAAAGGGAACCACTGTGCAAAATCTCGTTTTCTAGGTCCAAGGGTTTGGGCTGGGCGTTGATCGCAGCGCGCGTAATGGTGACACTTTTTCGTGCGTGCAACCGGTGTTCATCGATTTATGAGACGTTATCGCGTCAAAAAATTATTTTTGTGGGCTACCTTAGCGCTTTTATACAAGAAAAGTCTGTTGATACAATGTATCTTTTTTAGCAAAACCAAAGCCGGTGAGTGGAAAGCAGAAATACGGATTGGCTATGTCAATTCTTGTTCGGGATCGACAGGTGGACTATATGCAGAACATTTGTGACGGCTGTATGATGACACTGTCACCCATCCTCACGCCTTGCTGTCGGAACACATTCATCATGAGTTCAACCAGGTTCGCCTGATAAAATCAACTTCTAGACAACTTCTATCCGCGAGTTTGTTTGCATGGAATGTTTTATGTCTACCATAACATTCCTATAGAACTCGGGATTAGGTATAGTTTCCTTCATTGATAGATTTTTCGGAAGCGGATTAGTCGTTGCGGAGATGGTCTCCTACGCCAACTTTACCTTTAAAATATTAGAGTAGGTAGACTGTAGGTAGATAGATATTAATGAAAACTGAAGATATTACCTATATCTACCACAATAGTAGGTACATTTTGATACAAGTGGAGAAAGTTTGTTATTGCATTCGAAGCGGATTTAACTCCCGAGCCGTAGGCGAGGGCATTTTTGAGCCGAGAACTGCAATAACAAATGTCCACCTGTATCAAACGACGTTTTTCAAAACACTTTTGAAGAAATAAAATAAAAGAACAAAAAATATTTGTCATGAATTACTAACAAAGTATGATTTTAATTTGCTTATTTTCCCACCCTTTGTTTTCGCCAGGTTGAAGGAGAAGCCGTTAAACAGCCTAATATAAAAAAAAATGTTTTTTATTTAATTTATGAATTTAGAACACAAATTAATGTTAATTAGTTTGTAAAAGTAAATATTAGTTTTAAATAATCATGTTTATCTATGATATTATATTTGTGGGGGAATTTTAGGTGACTTTCATTTGTGAAACTTTAAGTAATGCTGATATTTAGTCAAACATGTATTGCCTTGATGACGATCAAAAATGGAAGAAAAAATGACAAGCGAGTACATAAAATCCTTACATCTAATTACAGACTAATTAGTACGCAACGTTGATTCTTGCTCATTCCAAACAAGCAGGCGTTAGCCCGAACAATATTATTATACTTTAAAAAGCTTGATTACCACTCACTCACTGACATAATTGTTCTTCCAGATGATGGATGCCAGGGTATATTTTGACAGATTCATAAACAAGTAACTCTCACGAGTATGGGAAAAGTGCCAAAACTCCCCTTTTCGCCCCCCCTTCCTCCCCCTCCCTATCGTATATCGGAAACCAAGAGACTTGAAACTTTTTTTTTTCAGATTCGTATACTCCGCTCGGAAAAGTAAAAACCATTTTTCAAAGTTGTCCCCTTTGCCCCCCTTCGCCCCCCCCCCCCCTATCTATCTATCATGGGGTATAGGTTTCCGCACTTAGTCCTTGAAGTGGACCATTGTGCGTGAGCCATGGTGGCCGATTACTCTAACCAGCCCACCTCCCTCCAGAAGCAGATTAAACTTCCCGGTCTCCTCAGGGCATCTTGGTGATCCCAGGGTCTCCTCGCGAATCTTGGTAATGCCTGTGCACTCAAGGAGCACATGCGCCACCGTTTCCTCCGCCTCCATGCATGCTCTGCACAGGGGGCTGTCAGTGATACCTAGGGTGTGGAAGTGTTTATTCAGTGAACAGTGTCCGGTGATGGTCCCCGCCACCAGACGCAGGCTATCTCTGTCCAGGCGCAGAAGGCGCCTGGTCAGCTTTGTATCCAAGGATGGCATAGCTTCCTTGGATTGCCTGCATCCTGGTGTCGAGGTCCACTATTTCTCCGCTTGTATTCGGGTGTGATCCTTTAACCAGCTTCTTAGCTGCTTGAAGGGAATGGGCACAATGGGTTCGGGTCCATAAGGTCTTGTGCTGGATCCTCTTCTGGCAAGTTCGTCAGCCGCATCTGTTCCAAGTGATCCACTGTGACCTTTGATCCATTGTAGCGTTACCGTGTTGTGATTTAGTACCGTGATTCGTTCTAGGGCCTTGTGGCATTCTAGTGTTCTAGTGTTCCCCCCCCCCCTTTAGGTGGATCTCGGAAGTTAAGAGACTTGATTTTTTTTTTTCAGATTCACTTACACGGGCAATGCGTTAGCCGTCACCCCTCCCCCTATCGTATCTCGGAAACTAGGACTCGTAGCGGCTTTTTGATTTTTACTTTACTTTATTATTAAGGGGCGTTGAAATTTTTATACCCTCTCGACCCCTCCACAACCTCCCCTAAAATTGAAAGGGCTGTAACTTCATAACGGTTAGAGATAACCATTAGGTGTTTAAACAAATATTATAGAAGACGTCGAAACCTGTCCGGTGGTGGTAGGTACGTAGCGTAACGAAGGTTGAGTGGGTGAAGCGTAACTCAGGGGCGACGACAAGCAAAGTTTAGGATAATGTTGTTTTTAATGAGAAAAGGACTGAGTTTTTCAATGTATTTTTAAACTTTTAACGGAGGATTCTAACAGATTTTCCAATTCATTTAAGGATTCATATGGATTCTTAAAATTTTATAAGGGTAAGGAATACTTCTCAAAATTACGAAACCCGCGAGCTGCGCGCAGCTCGCGCACAACGCAAATACGAGTACTAGTTCTATTTGTAAACACAATTTAAATATTCAAAAAATATTTACGCCGTAAAGACGCATTATTGCTTTGACGAAATTAAAAAAAACACGTTCACCGACTAAGTATGGGTAAAATTAATTATCTGTGGCAATTTTCATTCCCGCACACGTGTTGGAAAATGAAAAACATCGCACGCGTGTGAAATACATTGCATATTGAACCTAATCGTAGTGCGATAAGAACCAGTTTTCGAGGAAGTGTTTTGAATAACATATATATCTTATGGCACTCGAAAATAGTTTAGTTTTATTATTTATTAAAAGATTTTTTTGAAATTGGATGAGTGGTTCCTACAACAACTTTACCTATATAACACGCTTTCATTAGCTTCACCTGTAACTATGTAATAGTTATTTTCAACACATTTGCTCAAAAAATGCATTCACGGAGTCTGTATACATCACATTGTTCAAAAGTTAAAAATTCAACGGAACGTGCGGTAAAATAGGTACTCTCACCTAAGTACCTATTTTACCGCATACCCCGTTGTATAGCACCGTGCGTATTCTTTACGGTTTTACGTAAAAAGTTTGTACGGGACCCTCGGTGTGCGAGTCCAACTCGCACTTTTTTTTTACAGTTTTGTAAAATGTTTTTATGTACCTAAATTCTTCTAATACAAAATTAAACCATTTTTATTTTGATTGTGATAAATTAACTGTACAAACACATTCCAGACTTTTATTTCTAAGCCGTACTGACTTTATAATTATGTATCTTAAAATAATATCGTCTACACCTACAGGATCAAAATTGTTTAAGCGATCACTACGCTCGATCTTCACGCGTGTGTGCGTGTCTCTGCATGAACAATGCACACAAAAATATGATCGCAACGAATTTGCCTAAACTCTAGCAAGTGAATTTTCTGCACGGACTCTTAAGTGATAGCCTGCACCTTAAAGCGTGTCTATTTAATTTCGATTTGAACGCTATATTTACTAAGGATTTGGTTTTCTTGCAGCACACAACACCTACAGGATCAAAATTGTTTAAGCGATCACTACGCTCGATCTTCACCCGTGTGTGCGTGTATCTGCATGAACAATGCACACAAACATAGGATCGCAACGAATTTGCCTAAACTCTAGCAAGTGAATTTTCTGCACGGACTCTTAAGTGATAGCCTGCACCTTAAAGCGTGTCTATTTAATTTCGATTTGAACGCTATATTTACTAAGGATTTGGTTTTCTTGCAGCACACATGATGAAAACGTTGTCGGAAAGAAATTGAAGTATGGTGACGAATTCCTTCTTAAAGCTGAGAATTATGGAGATCCCAAGGTAAATAGATTCCAAGAGCACCTGTGTTATTTCGCTTTTACATCTGGCAATTAAGCGGTAATAGATACTGGAACGGAGAATAATAACTAATAGTGGATTCTAGGATTTGTATTGTATAACGGGCTGGTGTCCGCAACTCCACGTCAAAGCGAGTATTTTGCGTGCGATTCTAGGATTAATGTTATAAGGTTTTATTGTAAGTATAGGATTAGACAATGATGGTGGTGGTGACATGTTGCTGTTGATATATTACATCTCGAAAGTACCTAGTGTTGAGCTTTCATAAAGAACCGATGATTAAGCTGCGTTGTTAAGATACTAGATAGGAAGTAATACAAATATCGCATTATGCAGCTGGATCATAAGTTGATTTGAAGTCATAGATACCGACTCCGTGAATAATTGAAAAGGTAAATCTATTTATTATATTTATTTAAGTGCATTTTTTCAGTAAAGTCACGTAGTTATCTTGAAAGCGTCCACCACAGTTCGGAAAAATCTGTTCTGTTCTGTTCACAACTTTGTTGGGGTCAGCTTTCACTGTACCTAACGTATGCAGGTGAAAACAAGGACCTATTTTATATGAAGCGACTGACCTTCCAACCTCCACAACATAGTTACTAGGCAACGATACCCCTTATTGTAAGACTGGTTGTTCGGGCTTTAACAACCCATAGCGACTGTCAAAGATATATTTACAAATGCCAGTACCTACATTGGTTACCCATCCACGGCAACCGTCGATCACTGTTGGTCGCCGTACGCGTATCCTTTCGCATCGATGCGACGCCGCGACGACGCAACGTGACGAACGCTCTCCCATGCCTTGTGCTCTTTTTGTATTGACTAACCGTCGAACGCTTTCGACCAATGTGTCCCTAAAGTTACCTATCAGTAGACAATAAATAATAATGATTCTAAATGTGCAGGCAGCACCTCTCTACGTACGGTACACTACGGCAGGCGCACCGGAGCCCAAAGATCGCATGCCGCTGAAACTGAGTGCTATCAAGGACAGCAATTGTCGGTTCACTACTATGCCACTGTTGCCAGGAAATAGACTAGAGGGCCTAGGCAGCCCTGTAATGGTATGTCTTTTTGATAGCTATCGTGTAATTTAAAAAGAAGAATGTCAGTTAGCCTCTTTGTATCTTGGAAATATATGCGTAAGTAAAGTTTACTTACTTCCGCGAAGGGAGACTAATAAGTGTAGTCGGCTACGAATGCTAATGCTACGTTTACGAACGCATGCACCGACTTTCAGCCGAGATTTCGTTTTAGTTCTATGTTCGACTTTGATTGACTCTCGTAAAAAATAATGAGCGTAATTCTAAACGTCATATTTACAGACAGGTGCCAAGCTAGTCATAAAAAATTGTGTCGCAGACAAGAGTTTATTAGTCATGAATCAAAACTGGATGCAGACATTTTTTGGGCCCGTGAGTAATCAAACATTATTTTTGTTCCTTTATTTATAGTATTCAGGGGGAGTCTTTATTTTTAAATTCCTTAAGTTCATCCAAAAATTGGTTGGGGAAGACATCGCTATCATAGTGAGTGTTTCTTACAATACAATCATGTTTTCGACCGTGGATTTTCATGGCGAAAACCCGTATCTGCACAAGAGGCCATATAATAAAACTATCAGTAGGTCCACCTCGATTGTATAAAATGGGTCTCCAATGGTGGATGAACAACCACCCCATAATTATTGTCGTGGTCGCGCCGATCACAGCCTATTGTAAACACACGTTTTTTTCCCGGCGTTTCGCTAGTTAATTTGTGTAAACTTTCGCAGGAGTGTGGAGTGACTTGCGGCAACTGCATAGACATTCACGGAAGATCTACAGCTGAGAATGTATTCACTCTAGTTAGTGACGTCGAGACCAAGACCAAGGAATGATTCGCATTAAGGACTGTGGCGTTATTTTATTTGTGTTTTCGAAAAATAAACCATATTTGTCTTTAAATAGTTGTAGTTTTAGATTAATGTATTACGTTTTTACAATTCCAATATTGTCGCAAAAAATCATAATAATTTGTGATGGCCTGTCGTTTGTCTTAGATGTACAGACGCCAGCACATCAAGCTACCCGAAACTGTCAAATTTTGCCAATCAACCTTGAACCTAATGCTTTAGCGATTGATGAGGCGTGTAAATAGTCTGCACCTTTGAGAAGGTTGTTTTTAAGAACAAACCAAAAATTTTAATTAAGAACCTATCATAAAAGTGTAATGGCGGACCGGACCTCAAAATAAAACCAATTTCCCTATTGATGAATCCTCCAGAAACCAATATCAAATAATTAATAGCAGCAAAACTTGCCCACGTACCTCGGCAATCCAGAGATCCCACTTAGACCCAGGGAGACGGGAAGCTGACTCGTTCATGCACGCGTGATGGCTTGTAGGTATGCGCTGCCGGCCGGCGAGCTAAATCTTCTTAAGAGCCATTTCACAAAATTACAACGCTCGAGTTTAGGTAAAAGACCGCAGCTTTGTGTGTGTGCGTAGCAATCCACACATACACAACGCAAACAGTCTAGCGCGAGTGTCGACACAGACTAAACAATCTTGGGCCGTTATAATCGTAATGCAAGGTGCATTACGATTATAACGGCCCAAGATTGTTTGAATGGTTTGAGATTTATGCAAAAAGATAATTTCTTTATTCAGTCTTTATTCTATTAAAGCCTTCTAGACTAATAAAACACAAATATATGTTATGTAAATATGTATTTTATGTGTATGTTTCTATTACATATACAGGGTGGTATTTTTCAATGCCACCTGGAGGGCAAGTACTCGAAATACTGGAGTTAGCAAATTTTACTCAAAGGAAACATTCCTTTATTTTTAAAATGCTACCTAGCATTGAAAAATTCCATCCTGTATGTATAACTAGCTGTCGTCGCGCGGTTTCACCCACGTGGTTTCACCCCTTGGGAGTATGGGAACAAAATATAGCCTATGTTACTCGCTGATAATGTATAGCTATCCATTCCTGGAAGATTTTTTTTAAATAGGTCGTGTAGTTTTTCAATTAAATCGTAAAAAATGGCACAGGTCCTTTGTCGATGGGTGCTCGGGCCGTACTAATCGGTGCTCGCTTATGCGTCGTTATTTATTGTAATTTAGAGTGATGTTAAAAATTATATTATGTCTGATTAAATGAATTGATTTTAATAAAACTTTGGAATTAGTTTAGTAAAAAATTATAGTTTATTTTTACATAATTTGTTTAATGTAATTACGCTTTATTCAAACCAAAAAATCACGATATAATAGCGATATAAAACGTAAAAATTGACCTAAGACTTAGTTTTTTTACTAATTAATGTTATTAATTATCGATATTCTAGTACATAATGTGTCGACAAAAGTATGTCTGATGCTTTACGTATTTTTTTCAGTGAAATTTATAAATATTTATGATAGATATACGAGTCTGAAATTGACTCTGCGATGATTTTTCAGTAAACTAGTTGTGGGAGATTAATCACTACTTACTAAACAAATAAGTTTTTGTAAATGTGTTACATGAAGTGTCAATAAGAAAGACTAGTCTATTTTTAACATGTATTCAAAAATGCCAGGGTGTTATCTAAGATAGTAAATTAGGCGACTAAAGTCTTAGAAATTTGCCCGAAAATGTGATATAGCTCTTAAATCCACCGGTAGAATGGTTAAAACTCCAAAAATCAACACTGCACTATAAGTTCTCAATGAAGCACAGATGCAGGTCCATTTATTTTACGAATATCTTCAAGATTTCACCAAAATGGAATTTTCAAAAGGCGGAGCGATGCGTACACACAGTGTATGCGAAAGGCGGCGGGAAGAAGTCCCCCTTGCCGCTAATGCCATCTATCGGCCATGGTGAGAGAATACCTAAGAAATTTTTGATACATGGGCGCTGCGGCAACAAATATTGGTGCGAGGATTCATCAATTGAGAATTTGAAATGATAACCTATTATAATCTATGAGAAAATCCTAAAAAAAAAATATTTAATTTTTTATATTGAAAAAGGCATTGACGCTTCACTAAGTGCTTTCAAAAGAAAGGCAAAGATCATGATCAGAAAAAGTTTAAGATTTATGACTGAATGCGGAAATGCGAAAACCACGGCGGAAAACAGAAAGATACCAAGTTATTTAAAACTAATCCTAAAGCTTAAAAAACTACAAGTTTCCTTAGAATTAACTTTTATTGCGTTGGAATAGGATATAATTTAGTGACAGAGCGTTTAAAATTACCGAACTTTGTCCTCACCATTGCAACGCGAGCGACCTTATAAACTTCAGTTTAACTCCTAATGGCCAACTCAGAGGAGGCGAGTTATCCTGTCCCACGAGTATGAAAGTTCCAACATCTACAGGCTTGTCCGGAGTTGCCCATTATTGCCTAACTTGCAGCGCATGTAGGTACTCTAACTGCCATTTCGTCCAAAAAGATTGGACCATACTATCTAACAACTGTTTACGTTGGGACAAAATAATTTAAGCGCTGACCAGACAAATCGGCTGCCGGCAAGTACTGCAAAGGAGTCGACATCAAAAAATGAGCAGGAGTAATAACTTCAGGATGTTGATCAGAAGACAACGGCGACGACAGAGGGCGCGAGTTCATAATGCACTCTATTTGAATGAGTACAGTTCGTAACTCTTCATAAGTGAGGAGTTGATTCCCGATCACGCGATAAAGGTGCGTTTTTAGTGTTTTTATATTGGCTTCCCACATGGCGCCAAAATGTAGGGAGTGAGGTGGAATCATTTTCCATTTAATGCGGCGAGTTGATAATTCGCTTAAAAGAGATGAAATTGAGATTTGAACTTATTAAGAAATTATAAAGTTCATCTACTTGGGCTTTAGCACCAACGAAATTGGTAGCGTTATCCGAATAAAGACAGGATACTGGCCCTCGACGCGAGTTAAAGAGCTTAAACGCGGCTAAAAAGGCGTCGGTAGTCAGCTCAGAGACTAGCTCTATATGAACCTTTTTTATGACTTCTCCCGCTCTGGGCGGAGCAGGAGGGAGTGTCAGACTTTTACTAACTAAAATCCATCCATGTTCCTTCATCGCCCTTTATGTTCCGGGGCCACGGTATCTCTTTCGAACAGTCCCGTAACCCCGGTATATGGACAGCCTTGGTTACCAAGCACACAAACAAACAGAATGTAAGCCTTCTGAGCATGTTGGCCTCTGCGACGAGTGAGAGTAATGCTTAGGGGACCAGCATAATCCACTCCAGTATGGACAAATGCCTTTTTTTTTTTTTTTTTTCGGATGGGAAATCATCAAATGACTTCTCCCGCTCTGGGCGGAGCAGGAGGGAGTGTCAGACTTTTACTGACTAAAACCCATCCATGTTCCTTCATCGCCCTTTGTGTTCCGGGGCCACGGTATCTCTTTCGAATAGTCCCGCAACCCCGGCAGGCATCGGTCCTTTCGGACCCCTTCCTTTTTGCTGACTCTCTTTGAGGCGCGCTTGGAACACGAACGCGCCGTCGACACGGCCTGTCGTCATGAGACGGACGGACGGCGAGCTAGCCCATAGCCCACCGTCCACAGGCCCGCGCCTACGGTGGCCGGGGGCCACGTGGTGGCCCCCGACGCCCGGGGCGTCTCCCGCGGCGATGGACAAATGCCTTTGATTCCGATACACGGTATTCAGGAAGGTCCGCCATTATTGGAGTGGAATGAGTCGGATTTACTCTAAAGCATGTGTTGCATTGTCGCAACTTGGACTTAATGACAGTCCTGGCATCTAATATCCAAAATCGCTGTCGCAAAATAGACATAAGTAGCCCTGGTCAAGTATGACAATTCATCACATCATGGTAATGACGGATTATCAAATCCACAATAGAATCATGTTTGGGAAGTAAAAAAGGATGCTTCGCGTCAAATGGAAGGTGTGACTTTGAAAGTCATCCCCCAATGCGTAATATGCCTTCTTCATCTAAAAAGTCAGACAAACTTTGAAGTTTCTTTGGTAGTAATTTACCACATTTGATGAGCTTAATGTCATCTGCGAAATGGACAGATTGGACTGCACGGACCATAACTCGTTCCGCGGCTGACAACCCCTGAGGAGACCGGGGTTCACAATGAACCTTCGGTCTAGCGAATTTAAGTATATAAGAAACGATGCGCAACAGTTTATCCCATGCTGAGGTACGTTGCGCAAGTTGACATAGAAGGGGAAGTTCTACTTGCGTGGTCACAGTCATGACATTTGCCTTATGCTCGGGAACATCAGCCTTAAAAGAAAATATTTTTCATCCAACACTTCCTGCTTCCTTTTTTAGTCATTAAAATCGAGCTCGACGCAACCATAGCTAAAACGAGCCCTATCCTTTGACACAGCCTTTGACGTTTTGATGGTGCCATGCGAGTGCCATGAGAGTGACAAATACGTACGACACGCTTGGAATTCGCTGTTATACTGAGTTAGCTAGCTAATTAGATCAAGTGTAAAGAGCAAGCTATTTTTCGCCAACGCTCACTGTCTAAATTTAGTGAACTAAATTTAGCCAAATGTAAAGGCCGCTTTACATACGTTACAGACTGAGGTCAACTTGCAATGGGGAAGGCTGGTCAAAGCTGATTGTAGATGGCGCGTCCATAGCTTAGACCCAATCTGACCAATGAGGTCAATCTATTTTGAAATATAAAATGACATTGACAGATTTTCAACCAATGACGATGTTTGGTTCATGCGCTGCTAGCGCCATTAGTTCCACCAGTTGCCCACCCCATTACTCAAACCGTGCGACGCGACGTGCGAGTCAACGCGGATTTAAACTTAACGTCGTCATACAAATGAACATGAGCGTTATCTTTACAGTACGCACAACTCGAAATCGAAGTCGCGGGGGTAGAAGCGGAAAAATCAGTCGATTCACTCACAACAAACGATTTCTATTATTATATTTAAGGTATAGGATAAGGTCTATTATTATTATCTTTCGAGTTCGCATTCGAATGAGACAAATTCAAGCGTGCTAATATCTTTGCCTGATCTTGAACAAAACTAATCAACAATTTAGTAGTGGGAAGTTCAAACGATTGACCAGTCTGTGAATCTATTTTTCTCATAGCACAATGCAAGAGAAAAAAATCCGCAAGATCCGGAATTCCAAATTATCAATTTCGATTGGTTATCCGATCTGTGTAGTTACCTATACCTATTGACTTACCTGTTCACATCTGCTTGCCCGGTAGCCATGCACAGAAATAAGTAGGCAAGCCTACCTAGGCATATTCTGTGTGTTGAAAACTATCAGTTGAGACGAAATTCATTAGGTTATCAAAAGAGTGCAGGTGATGAAAGAAAATTGATTAAAATTAATTCAATTTAAAATAGCTATGAACACTCTTCGATAGGCAAGTTATCATAGGCATGTTTGGTTATGGTTCGGTTGGTTGTTTGGTTATGTTTGTTTGTTTGTTTTGATAAAAAATATGTCTCATCCAGTTATCAGTTCGGTGAAGGTCGTTGTTCCACGTCTCTCCTCTACTATACCTACCTAATTCCACATTCCTATTCTTGGAGTATGTAAAGGCAATAAAATAAAATACTCAAATTAAGTTAATATTTTTATTTAGTTTCTACGTACCTACCACCCTGAAACTGTTTGACCAATTATTCCTATTTATTGCACATTATAAATTATATTTCCATAAATAAATACGTATAGGTTATGTACAGACTTACCATAAATATAAACATAATTTACCAAAATATGAATGACAAAGACTAACTTGGATGCTATTTCATTAAACATTTTGCTATTAACAAGAACTGCATAAGCGTAGGAATACTGGCGGTTTTCACTTATCATATCTACATGAATGCTTAAAAAGCGCACTGTTGAATATTCAACTCTGAGCGCTAGAGTTCAAATTCCAACAGTGCATTAATTTAGGTGTGACCTAGTTTTGGTAACAAGTATTTAACAATTATTTCTCGTAAGTACCTTAGTAACGAGGAGTTCAAACTATGAACTGACGCTTAAAATTCTTTGATGTAGTGACTAAGGCCCCGTTTAAGACCTCACGTGACCTCGATAAATTACATTCACCCGCGCGCCAAACCGCTCGTCACCTGTTTGTGTCGCATGATACGCCTTCGCCAATTCGCAAGTAACAATGCAGTGACGCGTGCGCGGTCTAAACAACTATGTTCATTTGCTAAACGCTGTTGAACGACGCATATCGCTGCTACGTGTAAGTCGTGGCAAAGGGGCTGTCAAGTAATGCACGTCTTTTAATGCAATACAAAAATGAATACACATAAAAGTTACATGTCTATACAACAGGCATTCTAAAAGCGTGAGCTGGTCTGGTGTCAAAACGTAAACGTTTGACAGCATAAACTGATTGAAATACTTGATCCGAAACTGAAAAGTAAACCTATGAATCTATGATTAACGATGCCAATAGCTTATGCAATAGTCAAAATAGAAGACACTAATCATTAGTTGTCGACAGATGTGGACTGGTCGTAGTAACCGTCTCCGGAGGAATCCAGGCCTACAGAGGAACTGGCGGTCACCGATCGCCCTCGCACCGGCCCGTACTGGCGGCGAGTCATACCAGCACTGTGGAAATAAGAAACATATAGTATTAGTAACTATTATGATCAACAAATGTAAGCCGATTACTGAAAGAACCCAATATTTTTTTTAAGTTAGCGGACAGAAACTCCAAGTTTCAGCCCGCTAACTTGAAAATTTTATTTGGCGGACAATGGGATGTGCTGTCTTCTTCTTTTTGTTCTACAGCCACCACCATAAACCACTGAGTGTAATTCACCACGTGTTTCTGCATAAACCGCCAAATGCACTAGATATATAATCTGTACGAAGGGACAAACAAATCGATCTTATACGCAGCGCGATACAATTTTTTCAGCTGCAGAAAGCTGCATAATTTGCCAAATAAAATATGGATTTATTGTAAACAGTTTTGAAATTTAATTTTGGACTCTTCCAGTTTGCTAGTAAAAGAAAATGTAGAATGCAAAGATCCTAAATTCTCTTTAACTCTTTTGTTAAATCTGTAAAATGGTCAACGGAGTGATCATTTTCCAATTTTTGCTATGTAGAACTGCTGAAGGTAAACCCCCTAGGCTTAATCGTATCTCCCGTGCAAGTACGTAGGAATCGATTCGATAAATCTGACAGTCATTCTCGACAAACTGAGTTTATAACAAAGATAAAAACTCATTTTGTCGAGAATAACTGTCAGATTTATCGAATCGATTCCTACGTACTTGCACTGCTGTATCGTAATCTAAAACCTTAGTCCCCGCTAGCAATATAGGAGCTAAAATGTAGTCTCGTTTAAGGGTCAATTCACACTGAAATGGCAGCAGTCGCCAACGCAGTTTCACTGTCAAACCATTTTACATGCTTTATCTCCATTAGGAAATATATTATCGTTTGAAACACGTGCCATTTCGGAGTGAATTGACCCTTAAGCCGCAAAGGTGCAGTGCTAACGCGTTGATGTCTTTTGAATGCAGCTGTACAAACAGGTGTAACGCAGGCCCATGATTAAAGTAAATATCGAAATTCATGACTAGTAATTCAACTGGCATATTTTTTATCTTTGTAGGAACTTGTATAATATGATTTTTCCATATTAATCCATAATTTTAATTTCCATTCTAACATTATAATTTCGAAAGTACCGTCAGTAAAATTATCTTTATTTAGCTTTTGTAAACACAGGATGAGGTAAGTGGTATTGAAATATTAATCAAATGGCATTGCTTTAAACATTTATTAAGCTTACGTATTAATAATTAATTACAATAAATAGGAAGAATCTTCCGGCAGTTGCACAGCGGTGCGCGGGCGCAGAGCGCGGTGGGCGCGGTGCGTGCAACTGGTGGAAAATACGCGTTCAGGATGGATGGGCCGACACCATGGAGTTAGTCTAGTTATTCACTGCCGCCGAACTAATGCCTAGGGACACACAAATTGTACAAGTTAGTTGATGATTGTTTAAGATTAAATCATTTATTAAAATTATTTGTTTGATTCGGTTTCATTTGAATTCTAAGGTCTAAAATAAGTTTAACTAAGAGATAGTTCTACCAAAACGAGCATACCTGCAGCTTACTTATGAGGGACATAAGTAGAACAGGTTTAACTGATCAGCGTTACATGACCAAAATTTGATGTGGGTTAGCACGTTTTGCCAGAACAAAGCTACATACATTTTGTCCATTTGATTACTAATTTGCAAGGTAACTTGATTTTAATTCGTAATTGACCTTCGATTATGAAGACTGATTAAGACTTTGTGAATCTTGTCTTGAACAAAAAAGGTTATAATTATGTACTATATTAGGTATGATATAATTACTTAGAAGGGCTAAATAATCCTGTGATTCATCTCAGAATGAATGCAGTCTTTGGCGTACCTACACGACGCATTTAAGTAGTCACGTTAAGTATGTAAATGCAACTACAGTACTTTCTCAAGTTATTATGCCTTGTGACTGGGACTTTGGAGCTTTGTTTTTTTTTTGTATTTTTGACATTCAAAAGTGCCGTAATGGTCTAATTGTAATAAATGCTTTGAGTTTGAGTTTGTATCAAACTCGGTGACTAGCTTATTTATTCTCTACAACGGAAGAAGAGATGTTCTTATACATTATATTCTAAAGTTCTAACCGGTTGATCCTTTAATTACCTTACTGCAGCAGGGTTAGTCGCACCGTATCCGCCAGCAGGGAGTGCCCAGTTTCCGTTGCCTGCGTAGTCACCTTGGTTGCCATCTCCGTTGTCGTTACCCCTTCCACGGTGGTGGTGCGTGCGAGCACGAGCACGAGCATTTGCGTTTGCGGTCGCAGTACCATCTCCGTCTAGAAACAAAAATATAGAACCTTCAGATGATGTTCGGCTAAGGTATGCAAATCAAAAAGTAACTCTTATCAATGGCCTCTTGGAGAAATTGGTTAATCAGCTTTATTCTATCAAAACAATCTGCGTTATGAGCTTATGCCATTGTGGGGTTTAACCAGAGCGACTTTGAAATGTTAGGGATCGCATTTTGAATTTGGAACCGCCTAGCCTTTTCCCAACTATGTTAGGGTCGGCTTCCAGTCTAACAGGATGCAGCCTAATACCAGTATTTTACATGGAGCGACTGCCTATCTGACCTCCACAACCCAGTTAGTACTGGGTAATACGATACCCCTTGGTAAGACTGGTTGATTGACAAAAGCCTTCAGTATCGATATAGGTATAAACAACAGGCTACGGCAAAGATCTTCGCAGGGTGTCTGGTTGCCGAGAATCAAGTTAAATGGCGTGCGATTCAAGAGCAGTAGACTGTTATAGGCTGGTGATGATACAATCATGGTCCGATACACGAGCGTGGTGAACCATGGTGATCATGCGGCTCTCACAGCTGTGTTGGTGATTGACTGGTTGTAGTAGCCTACAGCAGATTTTATGTTCGCACACTCGCGACTGATAAGTTGAATAGAATGCAAGCATTTGAAACAGGCTTTATTGCGATCATTTCGTGATACCGTTGCACGTTGGGCATTAGCGCGTCTGAAAAGCTACTTTACTGCTGCGTAAACTTCTAGGTTGTTACTAGTTTAAAATGTTTAGATTAGTGTGCAGTTCAAATACCGGATTAGGTTAATCCGCGAAAACTATAACACACTAAGCGAATAAGTTATGTATGGGAAAGTAAATAAAATAGCAAATTCAACTCTGCAACAAATTGAGCTTCAATAACGCGGTCATAGAAAGGGGCACAACATGAGCCTGTTCAAGAAACCGACCTACTATCAATCAAATAAAAATTTGCTGTTGGTCGGAATTACAGACATTAAAAGTGTACCAAACGGTACTACTATACTTATTCTTGGACCACCGAGAGTGATGTTTATCGATCACTTTTTGTGCGTATCGGCCGCACTTGCGTCGTCGTCGTCGCCCGCGGAGCTTCGACACCGTTAGACGACCGGACAACTCGCAGCCGCAACTCGGCTCACTCGACACGTCGCCGTTCTACATTCGATGACAATTATATTTACCGCGTATCTACACCATGTTCTGGTTGTGCATACCAAACTCGGGAAATGCAGTTACGGCATAACAATAGGCTTCAACGGCCATGCATGAACTTGCGATTGACCCGCGTCGGGCGGCATTCGATGGCTGTTTTAAAATATATTAGATTCTAAAATTATACCTTTGTTTAAGTTTTTAAAAAGTATGTTTGTTTAATTTATTGATTGCATTCCTTGATTGACTGAGTGCGGAAATGCATGACGTCTAATCCAAAGTGATTATAAACTGACGCATACGCCTACAATATAATGTTTGATTACACGGTTAGTTGTAATACTATGTAAATTAAATAATAAAATCTTTAATCTTCATCAGGAATTCGTGACCAAAAAATCGATTTGAATGCAAAATTCAAAGACCGGAATAAATAGGTACTTATGTTCAAAATGCTAAACAAAGCTTCATTTGGTTACGCTTATTTTACAGAGACTGAATTGTAAGAAATCAAATAGTAAGGTATCTTCTCTAAATGGATACAAAACATCGCACGTTTATGAAAAACCTTCACTACAAGGTAATAAATTTTCTTAATAATCTTCACTTGTTCAAGAACAAATACATAATTAATCATGAATGACGTAATAACGGAACAACACTTGCAGTCCTTTCAGTTAATTTTTACCTCTAACAGTAGCAAATCAACAGCAGCCATATAGTAAAGAAAATAAAGGTCATTGTGACGTGTCAGCAATATAAAATCAGGGGTAAAATAACTGTGAAAGGACTATAATAACAGGCTTTATAGAGCCATTGTTAGTGCCATAAACTATACATGGTCACATCCATCAAAAACTCTATTGCCAATTATTCGTGTGACTACTCGCAGCCTTGAATTTTTCTGTGAAACCTGTACATCATTTCGACGTAACTTTATTTTTTATTTACCTTCAATAAATTATATCTATTTCAATATGCAGGCAAGTTAATAAACCACTCCGAGACGCATTGAATACGTCTTTTTGTAAATAAAGTAAAGGATTACGAAGCTCTTTCTTACGTACGTACGGAGTTTACTTTTTACAAAATACTTACTTCTGATTCTGAAGAAGCTAGTACCTAAGTGTTGGGCTGATTGTTTGTGCAGAACTAACCTAATACCTATGTTTGTTTTCTTCACCACCAATCTAATATATTTCGAGTCAGGAAAGTGGTTACAGTGTTTCACCATTTTCACAAGAAAACCGCATGATCAGTTGTTACTTTTAATTGATAATATCCTTGTATAGTCTCAAATAAAGGTTTACCATAAAATTTGTCCATATTTGTACGAACATCTCCGGCTTTTTGACTTACCATCCGAACTTTTTCGGGCCTTCTTTTAACTTTTTCTTCTCTAAGAAAATAAAAGTATTCAGTAAATAATGTAAGAACAGTATCCGGACTTCTTTGCAAATATCCGGCTTTTAAACAGGACTCTTTCATATGCCGATTTTACACTCTCACTCACACACTTTAAACTCCAGTTACAAAAATATTTTCAGAGGCTCTCCTTGTTCCTCTGATGGTGGGTGCGTAACTGCGTACGTACCTAAAACTTGAACAAAAAGGCACACGTTCTCAGTCTTAAGTTCCGTAGTATAATAACAATAACTTACATGCTTCAGCATCGGCGTTAGCGTTGGCGTTGGCGTTGGCGCCAGACGCGTAGGGGTAGGGCTGCAGGGAGCGGCGCAGGCGGCGAAGCGGCACTCGCGCAGACTCGTGGCCCTCCGCGTCTATGGTGTAGTAGGCGCGGGGAACATAGTACTGTCCTTCTGGAATGTGCGCAATGCACATATATGTCACTCGTGCTCACACTGATGAATCCGTTATAAATAGTAAGTAGGTTTCATACAGGTATTATTGGGTTGGGTTGGTTAAAGCTCTGGGTCGAGTTTATTTCAAAAGGTTTTATGTGGAAAAGAAATTTGACCCTCCAAAAAAAATGTAATATCATTGAATTGTACTATCTGACTACGTATTTATAGTGAATTAATGAATGACTCCTTCCTTGCTATTAAGTAGTGACTCGTCAAATACATATCCTGTCTAAAATTCTAGACAATATAGAAAACTTTGAACCTCAGGAAGATTGCAAACAGGTATCGATGACTCAGGAAGCTATTTACCAGTATAAACTGAGATCATCGATAATGACTGTAGTTAAAAGCACGAGACGTTTGCTTTTTATATATGACCTCAGCAAATCGTGACCGACAGGATTCGACTACATATCATCATGCTAAACGTGAAAATTATAAAAAATATGATGTTTCTAATAATATACGAATATTTTTAGAACTTAGGTAAGGTTCGCAAGCTCTAAGCTTTGCGCACGATGATGAATGTTCGAAAGAACGAAGATATCATGACTAATATTTAGAACTTATTTGTGTCAAAGATATTTGAATCAATTATATTTATAATTAACTAGCGGCCAGTCCCGGCTTCGCACGGATGATAAATATAGCCTTTGTTACTCAAGGATAATGTAGCATTATAATGGTGAAAGAATTTTAGAAATCAGAGCAGTAGTTTTTGAGTTTATTCGTTACAAACATACAAAAATACAAATCTTTCCTCTTTATAATATTAGTATATATGTAGGTACCTACTGCCTAGGTACCTACTTTACCAAGTATATTGCATATTAGTAAACGTATAAAACAATAGTGTAGATACGAGTGACCATAATGAGTCAGCTGATCAGCTCTATCTAACAAAGACTCCAGAGAGCTTTTACCAATGTAATATAAACTTTGGAAATTTAAAACAGCCCAGGCCCCTTATTCACAACGCTTCGATTCGATTTTCGATTCGGAAAGTCGTATGTCCATCTCGCTCGATTTCATAACGTCAAAAAAAGATAGACATACGACTTTCCGAATCGAAAATCGAATCGAAGAGTTGTGAATAAGGGGCCAGCTTTATACTTAACAGTTAAACCTGATAAAGCTCAAGCTCTGTAAGGAAAAAAACTAAGATTTTAAACACATGAAGTCACCAGTTAGGTAAAGCTCTTGATATTACAAAATATCGATTACATATGGAATTTAAAAAAAAATACTTCAAGACCAAAGAGATGAGATTGAGATGAGAATTACCTTTAGAATAAGGTTAAGTTTCTAAAGCCAAGTTCTTTGGATAAGTTTACCAAAAGCGCTAGGCTTAGGGTCTAAATTTACTTAGGTCTAACTAAACTCCAAGTAGATGCAATTCAAGCTATTATTTAACAATTTACAAACTAGGAATGTACCCAGATCATAATTTATCAACATTATTAATTAATTATTTTATCGACCGTCTCCAACTTTTAAAGTAATCATCCCGATATGATTGACCCTTCTGATTCATCAATCCAAAAAGTAAATCTCCAAAGTAAAACCACACTATAATTGGTTTCAAGATCACTGAATCCAATCGGAAATTACATAAAATGACACTTGGAAAAGTAAATGACGAGTCAGCTCGGACGCTGTGGCGGTAAAAACCGGGGGGCACTAACCTGCGAGGGCTACGGCAAACACTGCCGCCAAGATGAACAGAGTAATCTTATGCATTTTGAACGTGTAGACTCCACAGATATCGAGTAACAACTGGCTTCTCCGCACTCGCTCGCACTCTTTATAGTCTTAAGTATCGCGACATTAGCAGCGTCTTGGCGGAAACTCACGCGCATATAGATGCACGGGCCGCAATAACGGTCATCGCCGGCAAAAACCTATCATCAAGTTGAATGGATACCAAAAAAATGCCAATTTGCTTTGATAAAATTTGAGTTAGGGTACCAAAGCAACTACACTTCATTGCTATGTGCCTAATTCCATAGGTGTCTCGTTATGAGCGGAACACTCAAGTGTGTTCTCAAAGCGGTGCCTAAATCTTTACTCTGTCGCACTCATCTAAAATTTAAACCGTGTCAACCAACACATTTTGCATAAAATTATAGAAAGAGTGCTTCTTAAATGTGTAAACCGTATTTATTAGTAGGTACATATGTGTGTTAGGAAGCCAATTAGATCGATATTCTTAAGTAAAAGAATAATTAGTAGTGTGGGAACCTATGTAAATTTTTGGCAAAGGGTCATACGATCCTAGCGGGGGTCCTAGCGATCAAGTTCAAATGTGATCAATTTCTATATCGTGATAGAGTTATGTTCTCACTACCAACTTTAGAGATCAATACAGAAATAAAACCAGTAAATACTAAAAGATCAACAAAAAAATTGTGGCGACTATTGAAAACATTTAGGTAGATTTCCTAGAATAGACCTGTAACTTTTTATAAATCCTAAGCTAAGTCAATCGACTGGATCTAAAGGTTTTAATAATATAGCTTGAAAAGCCTTTACTTTAATGAGTTTTACGTATTCCCAATTTATTATCAATTGCCGTTTCGAAGTTTCGATCAGTTATGTTTATTTATCTATATATATATTTATCTATATATTCTTTATCTCTTGAAGCATCCTAGCGGCTGGATAGATTTTATAATACGTAGGTAAGAACTACACGAGATGTTCATTGATTCGTCTAGGTTGAGCGATGGTTTAATATAGACTTGATAAAATTGTACGTACGGCTTCCCACATGGCCAAAGACGAAGGTACATTTTTTATCAAAATAAAAGGCATGAAAAGGTAAATACTTAGTTAAAACCAAACTTTGAAACTGATCGAAAAGTGAATTGTTATAAACTTTCTAGTTCAGTCAGCCCCAAAATTATGATACCTACTGTGACTGTCTGAAATTAGTGAATGTTGAATGCACCGGTGGCTGACAAATTGACAATCGCCAACTTCAATGGTGTACCTAATCGTTTCATTCATAAATTTGAATCGGCTATTCACCAGTGAATATAATATTAACAAATACTAAGGTAATTGTGATCTTTGAATTTTAGATGAAAGCGATTTACAAAGTAGGTGCGTTAGTGCGAGAAAAACTCTTAGATCGCTGATCGCTTCAGCTGATGCTGCGTCACGACTCGATTCACTCACTCGTTTTTCTTCCCCTTTTTTATGTGTGAAATTCCACATGGGGATGTCCTCCTTGGGGTGACGACTTCCAACGGACTTCTCCGCCCGCCCCTCGACAGACGGTGTCAGAGTTTTATACTGACTAAAGCCACTCGGGCTGGGATACGGGAACACATTTACAAACACCCCATCACCCCAGCAGTGACGGTTTGCAAGTGCCAACCCCGTGTCAAGTAAGGGTTGAGCCACATAGGTATATCAGAGCAAGAATGCTATCACACGCGGCAACATCGACGATGCACTGGCAGTACGCTCAGTTTCTCCCTCTAGCATATGACGGAGCGACAGAAAAGGATAGTCGCATGGAAAATGCGATTGCGTGCTGATAGATGAGGTGCAACCCTACAGAAGACGAGTAAGCGGCTCCTCGGCATTCTATGCGAGAGGCGCGCAAAAACACCATCACGCGTGGCCTATGTGCTTAGACGTCGGACGGACTTGACCAAGTCCGTCACCTGCAGGCCACTATTGAGTTTGATATAACCGATGCTTATCCCGGAGACACCTACTGTTTTTCTGGTTTCCCATACCATTTTATTAGTCTTTCTTTAGTTACCTAACTCGATTCCATCATAGTCTTAGTTTTCCAAACCATGTAGTAGGTTAATGTATTTATTTTCCATTTCGAAAATTTCCATTCATCATTTTCCATTTCATTTTTGCCGTTTATATAAATAATACCTACCTACCTACATCAGTACTTTTTATGATTTCGGATGATGTCCGCCGAAGTGATAAAATAAACATTAAATGCTCAGTATGTAAGGTGCTCATTAAACTTGTCTAATGTTTACTGGAAGGAAACAATTAGTCCTAGTACAGTCAGCATTAGCATCAAAGAACCTTAGCAAGTACAAACTTCTTAAGTTCCCAGCGCAGCGGCGAGATGGGCAGAGTTGCCATCGGGGGAAAAACCTGGATGAGGCTGGCACGGGACCGTGGAGATTGGCACAAGAAAAGAAAGGCCTGTACTGATGATGATGATGAACTTAACCATTGACATATGATTTTTGTGATTTTTATTGACATTGATTTTGTAAATTATTATTAATTTTATTTGATTATTGTGAATGTGGGGACCATGTGGGTTTCAGTTTTATATATTTTTGTTTGTTTTCTTTTTTTTTTTCCCACAACTGTCTGGCAGTTTGAGTACTATAAGCGACCTACCCAAATGTCCTTTCTTTGGTATTGTTCGTCGTTTCGTTGAGCTCCTTGAGTTATAAGTCGAGCTACACGATAACTGACAAATGATTGCACTGACTGGACAGGTCCACTCAAATCTGTGTGGTTCTTTCTTCAAAAGACCATCTCAGACACTATTCTGCATAGTCCTCATGTGAATTGAGCAAAATTATGTCTGGACTTCAAAAGAGACTATGACCTCTGAGTTTGTTTCGGCTGTTTCTTCTCAGAGTAGTCAGGTACGAAACACCGGCCCCATCTAGTATTAAAAAAAAAATGACGTGTAAAAGTGTTTGTAAAAACCTACTTGCAAAATAAACATCATTTATCATCATTTATCATTTAACCTACCTAAGTCATTGAGCTATTACTAAGGACCTACTACGTATTAGTGATGTAACGAATATTCGCATTCGCGGATAATTCGCATATTTGCATTTGCATTCGCATTCGCAAAATTTCTGCAAATGTTTTGCGAATATGCATATCAGACTAAAAAACAATTAGAAGATAATAGTAGGTTAGTAAAATCAAAATCCAGTCATTTCTTAGGTTTTTATTGCAAGGGAAAGTCTTCATAAGTCTTGCAAATCCAACACTTTCAACGAAACCACACATTTAGTTTGTGCACAACAGAATCGACACCAATGACTTCAAAGATTTATTATCCCACTGTTTCGTTTTATCGACACAATCTTGAAGTGATATTTGCTGTTTCATGTCGGATTTAGTACCTAATTTGATGTTCCCAGTTCAAGTGTTTTAGATTCGTGTTGTTTTTCAAATTTTTCTAATTCTGAAAACTCCTAAAATAAGTAAAATAAGTCCTTATTAGGGAATATGCAAGAAATACAATACTCTTTTTATTTATTAAAAATGCCTTGTATTGGCGGTTAAAAACATTGTGGTACCTACACTTGTTTACGTTTCTAAATTGGCACGCGCTTGCATAAATGCATGTAGGTATGCTGATTATATTAGCTTGTTGCTGATGCTCACCTTACCAAATTACTGGTGCCACATACCCAAACGATATTAGGTCATCAATCACAGAACTAATATAAAACCGTGTGGGTAATTGTGGTCTGGGAATAAATCCATAATCGTATTTAAGTGTTACATTTTATGTTTATTTTTATTAGGCATTCAATTTACGTAACTATTAGTTTTATGTGTCATTTTAATTAAAACTCATGTAGGTAGGTAATTCCTGTATCCATGGATGACCTAAGCATACAATATAATTATTGTACATAAGTTAGTACGAATGTAAGGCACCTGGATTTTTTGAGTGTCGCTTGTGACAAGCCTCCTGAGAATACTCTCTAGTTAAAACATAATTGTAGAAATTCTAGTCTATGCTAATTAAGTTTAGAGTTTCGCAGCTCTCTATTATTCAATCGAAGACAAAGATTTTCAGATTAAGGGACTCTACAAGGGATAAATTAAATTACATACCTACTGGGCGGAAATCTACTTTTGAGACGAGAGGGAGGGTACGATTCGCGTTGCTAACGAAACCGCTATAAACGCCTGCACCCGTTGGTACTTAGTTTCTTTTTTTAAGTTTCGCACCCGAATGGTAACCAACGGGACCTTAAACTATTACTAAGCCTCCGCTGACCGTCATTCCCTCCGTCTGTCTATCAGCGGGCTGTATATATACCTGATCCGTAGTAGGTAGTCAGTTGAAAATTTCACAGGATGTGTATTTCTGTGAAATTTGGGGCTTCCCTACTACGATGGTACGGAACCCTTCAGGCGCGAGTCCGACTCGCACCTGGCCGGTTTTTTATTGTGAATTTAGTGTGAATAGTCAGACTTAGTGAAAGGCCACAATATCATCGCCAAGTTTTGCCCCTTTTAAGTCGTTTTGGTTCAGGCCCCGTACGATTAAAAAAAAAAAGAAAAAAAAAAACGTCGGTGGATATCCCGTGTAAATGTTTGTCCTTTTTCGACTCTTATCTGAAACTTTTCAAATAGTTTTTGCGTTCTCTCATCGATACTCATATCACCTGAGAAGTTTCACTTGCCAATTTAATTTGACCCTGATATGGCAGTTCTAAAAAGAAATAGAAACAAAAGACTTGCAATCCAAAGCTCTGGTGTGAAGATGGCGTGGATTTTTGCAGCTTTCACTTATTGATTGCAAAGGTATTTTTTATTTCGTCTGACCTGTTTGCCGTGGAAATTAAAATAAGAAAACCTTTCTCACTGTGGTTGGCAGAATTAACTGGTCAACATAGATGGTCCGAGCCGATAGCCGACGGCTGTAACAGCATTGCAGCGCGTTGTTTGCGATTGCGATTTGCGATTTTGCTGGTACTGGCAAAAGTTGAAATTTGAATAATCTGATAACAACCTCAGAGTGTTTTTTTGAATCAGCACGGTCGATTTTCAACTTGCCGACTAAGGGCTTGTACACAAAACTGCGATGCGACGTCGCATCGTAAAAATCTACGAGCTCCCACGACGCATCGCAAGAGAATTGATTCGAATGGCGCATTCCTGCGATGTTATGTCACACTTGTACGGTTGACAGTCGTCGAAGGTATGGTCACCCGAATCGTTGAAGAGACGCCTTGCCGCACGAAATCTCATTATAGCAATTCGTGTCGCAGTTTTCTGCATTGCGAATTCGCATCGCGCCGATTCGCAGTTTGTGTACAAGCCCTAATGTCGCCCCTAAACAATTAGTGTGTACATTGTGTGCAAGGATAGCAAAAACAATACATTTTTCCGTATTTCTTACAAAAATTTATTTGAAATAAAAAGTAACATCAAGCTTTAAAATTGACGATCCTCATGAAAATTATATAATAATTTATGAGCACAATTTCACATTAGGAAGAATAATTTTATTATTTCTTTACTTTGCATTAAAGTATAACAATAATCACGGATTCAATCTCAAAGTGTAACGCAACGAGGCAAAACGTTCATACCAAATGCAATATCAACTGAACAGCACCTGATTACAACTTACAGCAACTCAATAAAACATTCATCTCGTTAAAAATATAGAAACTGTTAATTATAATAAAAGTATACTGTAAATATAAAAATATAATTTAAAATGTAAACTCGTACTGGAATCCATCATAATTACAACAAAAAAATAATTTCTTTAAATATTGAAATGCAAAATAAAAACGGAATTTTCATCATTTTAATGTGTTTGAACACACAGTACTTCAATATTCTTATCAATATATATTCATATAAACAACAGTTTAACCTAGACTTCATTTTTTACACTTTAGGAGATATTTTTACAACCCTGTATCCACTATACTTTTAATGACGATAATATGTTCCACAGTCTAAATTAATGTTTCGTAAAAAGAAAATACAATATAATTAACTACGATAAAGTAAGTCTTGTCACGTACGTGCTTGATACTTATTTATTTAACATCGACATCGATTACATGTATCAGAGACCGTTAGGAGTCTCAGAATACAAAATTACGGTTTTGTGCTTTAACATTGATACATAGAGGGGAAGATAAAGTAACTAAAGTGTAGTAGTGGAAAGACTCAGTTACAACGGGATGACGACAACCTAACATTACAGAAACTGTCGAAGTATTATGTAAGTGAGCGCAGTTCACTTCGCCTTGACGGCGACGGTCTGTCGCTGCCGCAGCGTCTTGTTTGTGTTCTGGTCCACCTCGGGCAGGTCCGACTCTTCAACCGGGGCTTTCTTTACTGTTAAATGCAAAAACACATAATTAGCATCGTCCTATAAATGGCATGTAGGTTGACGCAGACAAATTATCACTCTTGCAGAGACGTCATGTCACGAATAACTATACTTAAGATTGAATGAGAAACGGCATAATACCAGTTTATTTACCTTTCTCCTTCTTAGGCTTTTCTTTTTTCTCTTTCTTAGGTTTGGCTTGCGCCTGTTGACGAATCTCCTGCCTCTGTTTAATGGCTTCAGAGATGAAGTTGAACATCAGGTAAACCTGTTCATAATCAAAGAAGAATAATGTACCAAAACACATAAACATTATCATTAAATCATACTATAATAACTACTTCCAATAATGCATCCTTTGTATAACCGCCAATAAACTGCAGATGCATTAATGTATTACATACATGACCAGAACAGTTGTCTTATGTGTTAAACATAATTCACCAAGGTCAACAAATAATAAACCATCTTTTTAAATAGTATTTATATAATGGTAACATCTTGAATATCTCGAAGCACTAAATATTAACGAGGTAACTGAATTGCTAAGCAGGAAGGGTGGCCACCTCGCTGTCTTGCATTTTGCTCAGCTATCTTCAATTGAATTTTTTGATTAGCTAGTTAAGTCACTCATATGTCCATGTTTACCATTGGACATTAACAGCACCTTTATGTCGTAGCAGTGAGAGCTTTCATTGTTCAAAGTATCACACTGAGGTGTGGTGGGCTATACTTGCTAAGGTCAAGTAGTTCCTTACCTGGAAGGAGACGAGCAGCGACAGGGCAGCGACGCGGAGCATCAGCTGAGCGGCGCCCGCCAGACCGAAGTAGAAGGTGAGCACACCGAGTACGAGCGAGCACAGACGAACTGTCACGAACACGGATCCGTTGATCAGGCTCAAGACTGTGAAATAAGTCCATGTTAGGATAGCAGCAAAAATATCACATCACCAAACTTATTAATGTCTAATGCTAATAATCATGGTTTTTGATGATATTCTATTTATAAACATTATTTAAAAAATATTAACGCCATAAAGATGCTTAACTCTGCCGAGAGTAAAAAAAAAACAATCACCGCAGACTACAGGCATTGGATCAATTTGGACTAAGTATAGGTAGTTATCTGATCTGATTGTATCTGTTTATGCTACCAAGTAAATTCTTGCAAAATATTACTGAAAACAATGAGGTACATCAGCAATTGTATATTGTATTGTGTGTATTGTGTATTGTATTGTTATTGTATGCTTACTTAGCAATAATCAATTTATGTTTGTAACGCTTCGTAATTTTAACATTTATTTACTTTACATGATTCATCATCATCATTTCAGCCGAAAGACGTCCACTGCTGGACATAGGCCCTCTCCATTGCCCTTTGGGTGACTTTAAGCCTTCTGATAAAGCCCATTGTAAGCGACCACGTTTCGGTCCCGTATGTAATCACTGGCAACACACTGGTCTTGAGACACTGCGGTAAGTTGGACGAGAAGATACCGCGCAGCTTCCCAAACGCTGCCCAGGCGAGTCGGATTCGACGATTGACCTCTTTCTCGAAGTTAGACCTACCTAACTGGACCACACTGGACACATGATTGCTTTGCTTCAATCATGAAAAGTGAATAAATGTTAAAATCGGTATCCTACATTTATCCAAGCAAGTTTCTAAACTTAAATATTTCCTTTTGAAATTACTTTTGATTTCTATTTATTTATGTTCGGTAAATATTATCAAGATGCTTAAGTGACTACATCAGAAATCAGATGATCATGAACCTTGAAAAATACGTATTTTTGTACTTACACTTGTCTAACCAGTCTTCACGTTCTCCCCGGAGAATGGTGTTCAGTCGGTAGCTGTGAGCCACAAACTCGGCTAGAGAGTGCAACACCACCAAGCAAACTCCCACACGTTGGAAACTGGTTAAAAAGAAACACTTATCACACTCGCCCTTTATTACATGGGACTTAAACGTTACTGGAGAAGTGTAGGTGAGCTATTAGATACACCTTGATGTTTTGCTACTTTAATCAGTGTGTTTTATGTTACCCCTGGCTAAACTGGAACTTCATTACAACCATGTTGATGTTAAGCGGATAAGTTAAACAACTCATACAATAAAAATTAAGCACATAATATAAAATAAATAGCTTCAGAATGCTCTTGGGGCTACCACGTTTCTGTAGTGCCTCTAACATGGTGAGAAGGAAAACTGCGTCACTATTAGAAAGAATGCGATCGAGTTCTAATAGCAATCTGAAGATGTTAATGGATAAATTTGATTCACCGATGATGAACCATATCACGCAAGTGTTGGTGAGGCAGGAGTGACGTATCATCCATGATTTTTGTAATGTTTGTTTGTTGTTTTTGTGATGTTTTTATTTTATTGTTATGTTAGAATTTTCTGAGAGCCTAATAATATTATACACTAACATAGTTCTGTAAGTTTTTTGTAACTAACACGTGGATCTTTGTTGTCTGAACAAAATAATAAGTTATATTATATTTGATTTTAGCTGTTAGTTTATAAAAAAATAATATCTGAATATTTCCGCCTTTAAGGTTCAGATCAGATTGTTTTAAAAACATGCAATCGAATTATAGAGCTGTGTTATTTAAAACACTCACTTGCTGATAGGTATATTATATAACTGCTTATCTAAACCATAATAAAAATCATGACCATTTATGCTGACAAAAGTTAGACAAGCCATCTACCAGTAGTTAATAGATTGTGTTATAAGAATAGATGCTGATTATGAATTCACTAATATGGGAACTACATTTAATTTCTTATATACTGAAAAAGTAAAAGATAAACATACCAGATAACTAGGATTACTTAGTTAAACAGTGGTAATTATAGTCACAAATGTGATTGTTTTTATCAATTATTTTGGTATCAATAAGACAAGTAGTTGATAAAAATAATTATAAAAAGATAGATGGTCTGATCTCATTTTCTGAACAGTTGTATAATCAACAAACAACACATTCAACTTTATAGGGGGCTTGTCGTGTACCAATGTTTGCTTTCAGGTCCTTCAACCAAACACCATGTACATACATTGAATTTAGTTAAATATAATTAGCAACAAAATTTTCAAAAAAGCAAAAAAATAATCTATGCAATGCATTTTTTTTTTTTTTTTTTAACAAATGTACATTGTACATAAGTCTAAAAATTATTGCATTTTATTATAGCCTCCAAAAACTATTTTTGATGTGCAGGAGATTACGTTTACTGAAATAAAGAAAATTTTCAATCACCATGATACTTAACACAGGTTCTGTTGGGGAAAATAAGCATATAACTTCCCTATCCCCAAGAAGATTGTGTTAGTTGGCTTCCAAACACCCTGTATAAGTTTTTTTTTTAATATTCTGTGTTGACCCACTGCTGGGCAAAGGCCTCCCACAAGTCCTTCTAGAAGTTTTTATCACACGTCACCTGGAACTAACCCTCACAAAATATAAATGCACTTACTTGAAGCCATAAGCTAGAGCAACAAATGCGAATGCAGCAGAGGCGTGTCTGATACGGGAAATCCATTCATCTTTCTTGATGCGTTGGAAGTACAACTCTGGGACGGTGTGGATCCAGTATGCGGCTTGCACAATCCACCAAAGCTTCAGCAGGAAACTCATTGGATGGTTGGGGTAGCCTGTGTGAAGATACATGCATGTTAATTTGGAAAAACTAAATTTTTTATTAGATGCTGTTTCTTTGATGTTGGAGAAAGTATGGCTCTTAGGGTGAATTTCAAGGCGTTCACATTTTTATATGGTGGTTGAAGAACAGTCAGTGTCGCTATTGCTACAGAATATTGAAAACTTATAGCTCTTGAATGCCACTTACAAATTGTGGTGATTGCGTTTAGTTCATTAGTAAATACCACAACATTTGATGCAAATGTTAAAGCAACATTAACAAGATTATTCTATAATTAACAACTTTCTGATAAACACTGTTTGATCTAAACTCTTATCAATATCTAATTTAGTTGATTTGTATTTTATTGAATAATATGAAACTGCAATGATTTTTGTCTCTTTTCCTTCTATAGAAAATGAAATTCATTCAAGATTATTTTATTGTAGTTTCTTTGAATAACAACTCTCATAGGATTTAAATATTCCATGGTCACATTTTAGACCTATACTGTAAATAATGATACTTTATTTAATATAATGGTTCTTTATATAATGGTTCTTTTTGCAATTACTAACAGGTCAACAAAAATAAAACTATTCATTAATTATTAAACTGTTAAAATAATATTTACCATCCCACAACTGTGAAATATTGAAGACAAATCCTTCACGGATGATTGCATCACCACCCCACACAAGAGTTACGAGATGGAACACAACCAGCTGACCCGACTCATTCAGGGCACTCAGTCTTGATTTGGACAGATGAAACTTCTTTGATATTTTCTACAAATGAAAATCACAGTTAATATTTAACCAATTCCAGTAAAGTAGGCCACAATAGCAGTGTTTTAATGTTTGCTGACTTAAACATATGTTTGAGCCAAGTCATACTTACATCCAAGAAATACTCCTGGAGGATGGCATGCATTACAATGCACACCAACGAATAAAAGAATACTGCACAGGCGTCTTTCCATCCGGCTTCGTAGAAGAATGGTTCTCCTTTTGGTGCTTCTCTGGTGGGCTCAACTCCACTGACATTGTGGTGTAGGCTGATGAATAAACTCGCTATGGGACTCGTCGACTGCAAGGTAATTACAACAGCGGGTTTAGAGTTACACGAATACTATTATATGGAAAACATATTTACAGAGGTACACTAGCCTACGTGGCAGACTTGTCACTCACCTGTACCATCAGCCCAACCAAAAACACCATCACCACACACGAAACTATGTCCGCATGATTTTGAATCACAAATTCATTACTAAAAATAGGTGGGTTTTTGTTAGATTTTCTTCCAATCGCAGGCTTAACACCCATTTTCCCGGCGGTAACCTGTCTGAAAATGTATTAATTGTTAAAACAAATTTGAATGTAACATGTCACTCATGAATTAAAAATTGATTAAATCACTAAATGGTAATAGAAAATGTTAAAAATTATCGTACCTCTAAACAGCAAAGTGAATTATACCAGAATAATAATATTTCTGACAGGAATCCAATCGACGTGACACTTTCACTTGCTACGCGGTGAAACGTCAACGCCGTTTGTTGATTACGGAAACACGACAGTTGTTGTGTTGGCACTTGGAGGAGTCAATCACTAGTCCTTCAAATTTGTTTCCTTCAATTTTGTTTAAACATCCTATTATAACATTATAAATATACTTAAAATTAATAAAAAAACACAAGTAGTTTTCAAGAAATGGTTTTTGTTGCGGTTTTGTTTTAAAAGTGTTTTGACCCGGAAACCCACAACCATAAACTAAACTGTAATCATAGTTTTTCAAAACTTTGTGGTTTCATTTTCACGATGTCCTAAATTACGGGTGTCTTGGAAACAAGGTGAATTTGCCCAATACCTCGGGCCTAGCTAGCCTACCCATTGAACCGCGAGCAGCAAAGATTTTAGCTAAAATATGTAGTCCAATACATTATTTTTTTAACCAAGTTGAACATATATTTTTAGCGCATATAATTACTAGCTGATGCACGCGGCTTCGCCCGCGTGGACGTCGGTTATCGCAAGCAAAAGTAGTTTTTTTTTTAAATTATATATTTAAATAAGCTGTCTGGGAGCTTCACTTCCAACACATATCATTATATTGGCTAATGTATACAAATGGGAGCTGCACCTCCAACACATATCATTATATTGGATTGTATAAAAAAACTTGACAAATGGGGTGGGCAACTGGTGGAACTAATGGCGCTACCAGCGCATGAACCAAACATCGTCATTGGTTGAAAATCTGTCAATGTCATTTTTAATTTCAAAATAGATTGACCTCATTGGTCAGATTGGGTCTAAGCTATGGACGCGCCATCTACAAACAGTTTTGACCAGCCTTCTCCATTATATACTAAAACCTTCCTAGAGAACCACTCTATCCATTGGTGAATACAGCATGCAATTCGGTGCACTAGTTTTTGAGTTCATCGCGAACAGACAGACAGACAGGCGCGGCGGAGGACTTGGTATTTTAATTTAAAAGCACTGTGTATGTAGTGAATAGTGATGATTGTTAAATGATGGTGATGCACCAACGCCGAGTAGAATGGAGCAAGAGCAGGAAGATTATGGTGATGATAAGCATTGTTAAAAATACTGCTCGTATATCTTCGGTGTAGGTCCACAAAAAAAGCAAATGCACATGCGTAACGTTTAATTGACTTTCATTTGGATGATAAGTGGATGTCAAACAACTACTGCAAATAAATTACATCCGGTATAAAATTGACCGCAAATAGGTTAGATGACACCCTAAAACAATAATTCCAAGACACCAATCTCTAAAAAAACACTTTATTTTGGGCCTGAAAACCCGATTCATTTTCAATTAATTGCCAAATTCGATTTTTAGTTGCTTTGAAATAAATAAATAGTGGAGTCATTGAGTTGAAAAAACAGTGACGTCACAGTTGGCTATTGCGATACAAAATCTGAGAGAACCGCGTTTTGACAGCTCTTAAAAAGTATCTCAATGAGGGATTTTCTTTTCAGCTCTTCCCTAGTCGCTGGATAGATGGCGCTGAACTTAGTACGTTTAATGCAAAGAACGGAACCTAAAAAAACTGATTTTAACAAAGCGCGAGAAAACTAGGTTATATTCGCAAGTTTAAGCAAACGAAAGTGTCAGTCAACGAGCGTATGTGACGTGACGCAATGTTCTTTTTTCCAAGCGTTTCGGTTTTGGCACCAACTATCGTAGTCAGTTCAACGCTATCTATACATTTCTTCTAAACTTAGTTTATTTTTAATACCTCAAAAAGAAAACCTCACATTGATTGGTGTGTCATCTACCCTATTGTACTGTGCCTCCTGTAGTATTATGTGTAGGACACTAGCAGCAAACAAATAGCATACCTAGGGATCAAGAAGGATCAATTTTTTTCGATCTTTGTAGGATTGTTTTTTGGGAAATCAAAAAGTATACACAACTACTACGACAATAAATTTATTTAAAAATTCAAAATTATGTTTCCAACTGTATCTTCATACATAGTTATTACATAATTTATATTGATATATTTGATAATTGATTAGGTACCTACATAAACAGATACATTTTTTTCCATGAAAGTGATTTCTAGCATTTTTTTCTTATTTTCTAATTTATTCTTGAAACATATTATTGGATATAAAATACTTGATTGCCAATCAAAAAGAAAGTTTTCCAAAAAAATGTTCTTAAAATAAAATCTCATTTACATCATCTATCATCATAAATAAATTATAAAAGTGATTCTAATAAAATAAATCAACACCATGATTTGCATAAAATTACAGTCAGTCCACAGCCACTCAGTGTTATATTGCATGCTGTACTTTTTTTTTAATTATTTTAATTTTATACACCAACTCTTTCGTTGGTGACAGGGGCCCTACTCTCGCACGTCTGCAGATGAGTGCGAGTGAGAGAGACGGATAGATCTGAATATACGGACGAAGCGTTAGGGAGTAGAGCCGCAGTCCCAAGGCAAAGTTGGTTAGCGGGTGAAAGACGCGGGGTATAGACAAAAGTCGAGCACCTGACCGCACATAGAATGGGGAAGGCTGGTCAAAGCTGATTGTAGATGGTGCGTCCATAGCTTAGTCCCAATCTGACCAATGAGGTCAAACTATTTTAAAACATATGTTAGGTAGGTACAAGCTATACTAGCGCCATTAGTTATACAGTTGCCTTCCCCATTTCGTTGTGATTGTCACAAACGAAAAAGTCGACCAAGTAATATTAGTGATAGCACAATGTTGTAAGACCTACATTTACTACATTGGCCTGTGGTAACTGATACTTAAAGCAGTGAATCACACAACGACGGTGGAGATAAGCCACAGTTTACAAAGTAATCCTATGTGTTAGATTAAAACAAATGAGTGTCATGAAAATATAAATTAACTATACCCTACAAACTAAAATGGCAGACTATTAAAGATTTCGTCTTTTAGATAAAGTCTATAATTATATAATCGTTCCTAATACTTTTTTGAAATTAACTATAATATTATTTTAAATTAATTTCGAGCGTAATTTTCGAGCCATTTGCTAAAAAAAAACATTTAACTAGGTGCTAGAGATTACAATTATAACAGCATCTATCAAAATTATATGAAATGATGCACCTTTGTGACATTTGATTAAAAAAATAAATAAAACTATAAGATTGATTACATCTAACTAAACAAAAGCACAAAGACCAAATGTTTGTCGTGTGTCAGTGGATCAAAATACTCCCTCAAACAGCAATAGATGAGTAGGTGGATTTAAATCTCAAATTATATGGTATAATTACACTAATATCCGCTTTTGACAGACGCAACTAGTTAACCATTTATATAACGTTTTCAGAATCAATTTCTCCCTGTTCCACGGTCATGTACATTCCCTCTTCTTCGTAGGTCGACTCGTGCTTGGCCAGGATACGGAGCAATGGACGGAGTTTCATCCACCATTGCTGCTTGGGTATTCTCTGACTGAAATAACAAAATACCAATAACTTGGTGAAACGGAATGTGTACTTTAGGAATTTTGTTTTGGATTTACTGACTAGCCGCATACTCTAACATGAGACCAATAGTTGTCAATACTAGTGCAACCAATCACAGTAAAGGAATCATGACCAATCAGAACTGGCGAATAGGTATGGACCAACACTTATGGACCGATGTCGGGTCATAGAATGTTCGAACAGTTCAAAAGCCAGTATGCTTTCCAAACATGAAAGTCTTTTACCTCTACTATAGTTGCTGCCAGTTAAGATCGCAATATCGGTCATTGACCCACCAAGTTCTTAACTTTGAAATCCGAAAATAAGCATGTTCAACATAGCTATTCACAACGCTTCGATTTGATTTCATTTCATTCGGAAAATCGTATGTCTATCTGGCTCGTTTTCGTAATGCCAAAAAAGATAGACATACGACTTTCCGAATCGGAATCGAATCGAAGCGTTGTGAATAGCTATGCAAGTCTTGAATAGTCCTCTATCGCGATCTTCAACATTTTTTATTATGAAAAACGACACATCGTTCATTTGTTTTGGTTCGTACGAGGAAAGGGCAATGACCGCTATTGCGATCTTAACTGGCAGCAACTATAGCTTGGTTTTTGTTTACCATAAACCGCCTAAAGTGCTCATTGTACTCAACATTATGAACAACTTTAACTATGGGACCGAAAAATCGCAACAAAGAGTCACAGTCATGTTCCCTAAATTTCGACGATTTACCTACATGAACACAAAATGTATGGGAAAAATGTTTTCTTAAAATAATTAATAATGGGTACAATTACCCGAGGTTTTTCAAAAACTAAGCTTGTGTAGTACCAATAGAAAATAACATTCTTAATAATACTCACGCAAAGTTAGTCTGCGCCTTCAAGTCCTCAAGAGGCGAGAACTTGTACTGCCTCTTGACGACGCCGAGCAGGCAAGCAGAGTCGGGCAGGTTGGCGGGACCCTTCTGTATGGTCTCCACCAGCCAGTGCAGGCACTTGGCCGCCATCTTGGTGCCCATGTTGCGGTCGAACGGGGTCGGGGAACCGCCTTGTTGCATGTGACCTGCGAGGTAATTACATGTATGACTTACTGCAGCTGTTTGTCAGTGCGAGACTGCTGCGACTTATAACCATTTGAGCACCAAAGAGCCTAAAGTCATTTTATATTCCCTAAGTGCCAAAATATTACGATCGATGTAAAAGGATACGTAAGTATGTGCGCCGGCCCTAATACTTTCCTTATTTCTACTTTGGGTCTTATTAAGGTTCCGTATACCGAAAACTTGTAAGTACCAAAATTTACCTTAATTTTCAAGCTTTTTTATTTTTCGGACTTTTCACTTTACTTGTGCTGTAAGACCTTGCTTTTAACTAAAATTGACAATTCTAGGTCAACCGGAAGTACCCTATAGGTTTTGGATCGAAAACCTATATGGTAACTACCATATAGGTTTTCGATCCAAAACCTATACTCGTACCGTACCCCATACCCGTTGACCTATAATGACAAAATTTGGCAAAAAGCAAGGTCTTACAGCATATGTACAGGAAAAGTCTGAAAATATGTAAATATGTAGTTTAATAACAAAAAAAAAAGCGATTTTACTATTACAAACTTATTATTTGCGGTTAGTGCAATAGCCATTTCTAGGGATCGAACAGCAAAGTTAAGTTTGTCCTTTAAAAAGTTTGTACGGAACCCTCGGTGCGCGAGTCCGACTCGCTCTTGACCGGTTTTTTTAGCGGCGCGTTGCTTTGAAAGGTAAGGTATAGGTCCTGTGCAATAAGTGGATTTGTCGCCATCCGCAAATATTTCGGATAGCGATAAAACGATAAGTAGAAACCTGTACATAAAACCTGCTTAAAAGAAAGAAATAATAGTGTTTCTATTAGCATTAAAACAAAACACGCTTTTTTTTGACAAGCCCGCCACACTGTTCCCAAACCACTGTAACTCCTGAAAGCCAGAATCAACAGTGGCGACCACCAGAAAAGCGCCGAGACAATGAAGCTCGACGAAGTCCCAGAGAATGAATTTAACTGTCTTGGATCCCGCAACGAAATTAATCAGAAAAGTATAGTGGAGGAGTAGAAAAAAACCGTAATTTCCACTTCCCTCCATTTCAGCAGGAGACAGAACGAAACAAGGCCAATAGGCACAAAGGGTCTTTTACAACTGGGATAGGCCCAGTTGCCTAGCACCACGGATAAATATTAACATTAATGGGTCCTAAGTTGTGAGCAGTTATATTTGATTCAAATAATAGGTATGGCAAAAACGCTTGAACGCACGGAAATTTGTTCTAGTTTCCACAAGGTCTGTATAGTAAATAACTCCGGATGTAACCTGTACACTATCCAACATAATGTTGCGTTCATTCTGCCAAAGACTGCACTCCCATAAAATGTGATGTGCTGATTGTTCATATTCGCAGTCAGATGTGGAACATTGACAAAAAGGCGAGTCAACAAGCTTGAAGGAAAATAATTTACTCTTGACGTTACCATGACCGGTGATAAATTGGGCAACACAGTGATCAACCTCCAACCATGTCCTGGCCAGCCGTTCCCGAACGGATGGAAAGAACTGGTGGAGGTGTCGGCCCTTGATGGAATTATCCCACCTACCTTGCCATTCAGACAAAACACGCTTGTATACTAATTGAAATTCAATAATATACGTATAATGCCAACAGGGCCTCAGCTCAGTATAATGCCAGATAGCAACACAAGGTTGACGCCGATTATTAGAAAACAACCACTGAATCAGATCACCCTCAAAAACCTTAATCAAAATACATACCAAGCACATTCATCCTAGCGGTGAACAGTCCCTTGCCTTCTTCAGAGTACAGACGGTAAATAAAGTCGGTGTTGTAGTTATCATTCGCCTTCTCGTTACGCAGGATGAGACCGCGTTGGATGCCGCCGGTCATTTTCGACGCCATGTGGTACACGTCCTGCTGCAAGTCCTTGATGGAGAACTTCTCTTCGTAGATGTAGGCTGCGTCGGCGCCGCCGGCCAAGCCTGATACGAGAAGGAAAATGATGATTAATGGCTGTATTATCAAAAATAAGAAGATAGTATATATTCTTTAAACGATTGTGTCTGAGTGCATCCAGAAAGCAACAGAATGTTCTGGGAAAATTTTATTCTATGTTTATCTTTAGTAATCTGTCTCTGCCTAGCCTTTTCCCATCTATGTTGGGGTCGGCTTCCAGTCCAACCGGATGCAGCTGAATACCAGTATTTTACATGGAGCGACTGCCTATCTGACCTCCAAAACCCAGTTTGTACTGGGTAGTACGATACCACTTGGTAAGACTGGTTGTCAGACTTTTTAGGCCCCTGACTACCTGTAACGACTGTCAACGATCTACAAATTACAGCCGGGACCAACAGCTTAACGTGCTTTCCGAGGCACGGAGGAAACTCGGTATGTAAGGGTGGTCACCCATCCACAGACCAACCTAGGCAAGCACGGCTTAACCTTAAGATCGACCCGAGCGGCTGTTATTATTTAGCCACGAGCTCCTCTGTTTATCTTTAGTACTAAACAGTAAGACATTTTATGAAAATAATCATTGTGAACATATTTATTTACCTGATAAAGTAGACAAATAGCCGCAGTAGCCTCCCATGGTCTCAATGACAAAGACACGACGTTTGGTACCCTGAGAAAAAAACAAAACACAAACGTTATTGTAACTCAAGTCAACAATTTAGCTATTCATACATAACACAGGTACAGTCGTGGTCTTTTCCGCCTGATCAGAATTTCGAGAGATCTAATTTTTTCGCTCTAGGAAAGCGTTAACTGTGGCGCGGAAAATAATAACTCTCGTTTGGCGTGCGTCGTCAGTGCACTCGGCCGATCGGTATCTTTTCATTCATTATTTCTATACATTTCAACGGGGCGGGGCTAGAGAGCGTTTCTATGTTGTAAGTGCAAGCAAAAATTAGCTTAGTGGTGATCAGGCGGGAGTGTCCTCGATAGTGCATATTCACCTCTCATTGGAGTGATAATGCAAATTTAATCAGGTAATACCATGAAAATTAAGGGACAGTTCTAGAGGTGCAGTAGGAATAGAATTTGACCATGACATATTACAAACAAGAAGTGTTTAGCAATAAAAATATCTCAACTGGTTTTTGACCCATCCCGGTATGGTGGGGAACGTTTTAAATGTAGGCTATGAAACTAATGATAATGTAGCTTCCCATTGGTGAAAGAATTTTTATCTTTCATACAACCTTTACTTCTTTATAATGTTAAGTGTTAACAAACCTGAGCGGACTGTCGGATACGGTCGCAGATCTCAGTGATCTCGTTGAGCGCGGTGTCGGAGCCGAGCGAGAAGTCGGTCCCGGGCACGTTGTTACTGATGGTGGACGGGATCACCACCAGCGGGATGCAGAACTCCGGGAATTGCGCGCGACCCTCGTAGATCTCCAGCCCGGCTTGGTAAGCCTGACGAATTATAAGACACGTTTTAAGTCTGGGTAAGTGGGTAATGAGGGTGTTCTGAAATGACAAAACCACGAGGTGGCAGCACTGGCGTAAGGTCTAAACATCTATCAAAATACATGAGTTTCTTGTAGTTTACGATTATTTTTTCATTTAATTATCTTTTAAATCATTAATAAAATGCCTGTGTTGTGCCGCATAAGTTACCTTTCATAAAATTTTTCCTTGTACCACTGACTTTTGCAGTACCTACTAAGAAGCTTAATCTTTAGTTCAGCTACTTTTCTTTGTCCGTCATCCATATTTATATTGTAAAACAGTGCAAATACGATGAAATTTCGGTTAAAAGTTTCACTAGCAAACAATTCAGTACAATTTGACAGTTGTTTAGACCAGACGCCTACGTAGCGATAAAAATAAAACCCACTTTTATTAAACATGGATAATACTTTAAGGGTCGCACTAGTCCGTGGTAAAAGTTGCTGATATTAATTATAATGTAGAGTACTTCACCTAAAACTATTGCAAACGTTTAACCCTGTACATTGTATAACTGATTAACTGGCAAAATGTGGGTCTTACTGTACGCCACTGTCCAATCCTTCGGGGCATATAAGCGTCTTCTTTCTTTAATAATAATAATTATATTTATTTGCGTAAACCATGGTATAAAAAGGTCTTACAGTATAAAATAGAACAGACATGTTTTGCCAAGATTAAACATAGCATGCAAATATTTATAATCACAATTTCCTTAGCAAAATTAATATTATACGAGTATTACAACAACGCTATTTTCGTTCTAGGAATTGTTTTAGACTATAGAAGTTGTTGTTAATTAACCATTTATACAATATATCTCAAGTTTAGCATTTTCAGATTACTAAGTAATTTGCTGTAAATTCTTACGCACAGTTAAGTAGCTTTTATTGTACTTATATTGTATGTTTATTTTAGTTTATCGTGTGGTTAGTGCGTAACCTGGTGTCAGAGTGTTTGTACCGCCCATGGGCCTCTGACTTGGCTTCACATGCCGTAGAGATATATTCCAGCAGTTCTACTTTTCATTATAAAAGGTCCAATCCAATAAGCTATAGCTAGTCAAATTCCATAAATGTGACATGATAAAACAAAAAAAATTGCTGACTGGCAAGCAGGCCCTGTGTCAATTTTTTTTTTTTTATCTTTTAAGCCTTCACAACTAGTGTCGACTGTTTCGGTGAAAACAGTAATTAATTTTCTATCATTATCGGTTATCACAGTTTTCAATGTAAGTTTATAGAATGTTATCAATGCTTCAGTTTAACATATTTCTGAAGTGGCACTATTTAATCAAGTATTGTATACAATAGGGAATACACTCAGTAATTCATTCCTTGCTGCTTTTATCATTGTTTCATTACAATTTTGCGCGTCAGTCTAATAATTTAAATCTGTTCATACGAGGTCACAAGACAATACGGCAATAAAGGGTGTTACAAGACTCTTAACGAAGCCGAAAGGCACTTGTTCTCCCCGTCATTGCGATAATTTTTTTGTTCTAGCTAGACCATACCTGGGAACCTTCTAGTTACGGAGATATTGGGGGTCAAAGTTCCAACTTTTTCACATTTTTTTAATGTAAGATTTTTACTTTAAACACCTCCACGACCCCCATACTATTCAATCCATCCATCAGCACAATGTTTTGAGTGCAGTACATTGAGTTTTACCGTAAAACATGATTTTTCATCCCAAAAAAGTCGTTTCCCAGAAATATTTTTTGCGTAAAGTTACTAAGTTTAATGTACAGAATGGTTGACGGCTTCGTGGAGGGTCTGATTACACCCTGTATATGAGACAATACCTCAAATCCACCAATGATGAGGAGTCCTTGAATATTGAACTGCTTGATGCGCGCCGCTATCTCGGCCTTCTTGTCTCCGGGCAGGGTACGCTTAGTACCCAGGAAGGCTCCTCCTTGGGCCACCCATCCGGTTACATCAGACCTAGATGATGATAACAGAGTTATTGTGATTTCAACCTTATTCAATATACTAGTTTTTGCCAATTTATAATATTATACAGGGTGGCGCCGACAATACGAAAATAAATGTACACACTTATAATACTAGTTCGTAAGATTATTTTTAAACTATCAAATCAATCCTAACGAATTTGGCAAAAGTTTTTGAAGTAGCGAGTTGTCAACATTGTTTAGTGTTTATACCGATGCGGGGGTCGTTAACCTGTTTTTGCTAGCCTATTAATCTACATGTACATCATGTAGAAAATGCTGGAATCTTTAGGTTAAGCCGAGCTTCGGTGCTTGCCTAGGGTGGTCTGTGGATGGGTGACCACCCTTACATACCGAGTTTCCTCCGTACCTCGGAAAGCACGTTAAGCTGTTGGTCCCGGCTGTCATTTGTAGATCTTTGACAGTCGTTACAGGTAGTCAGTGGCCCGAAAAGTCTGACAACCAGTCTTACCAAGGGGTATGGTTTTACCCAGTACTAACTGGGTTGTGGAGGTCATATAGGCAGTCGGTCTATGTAAAATACTGCTATACAGCTGCATCCGGTTAGACTGGAAGCCGACCCCGGAAAATTCTAGGCAGATGATATAGAAAATGCTGAAAATTAATAAATATCGCTGGACAAATAAATAAATAATAATGGTCTGTGACTAAACTACTGGATATTCGAATGAATTTTTGTATGCAGACTGGGAACTTCATGAGGTTACGCAGTTTAATTTATTGTCATATTGTCGGCGCCACCCTGTATAATAATCCGGCAACATTTCAACATCCAATTCATCATGAGTTATCATAATGTTCCGAGATTTTTTTATCCTTGTCATAGTACTCTCGAGTTTAAATGCCAAACATAATTACCATTCCATATTAACGATATTGCCGCTGATGAATCCCTCCATGCCGTCGTGAATGCCCAGCACGGTGTCTCCGCGATAGATACAGTTACGTACAAAGGAGCGCACCGCCGCGTTCATACCGCATGCGGGCGCGCCCACGTGCATCACTGCTAGGGTTAAACCTTCCTACACAAAGAACAGAAAAGTTTGTAATGCCGAATACAAATTACAGAAACTTAATATAAAAATATGTAACACACATTGAAACAAATTCGCCCAGCTGTTTGTTACATTTGATGTTGCATTGCACAAGTCTGAGGGGCTCGTTTGTGTTACATGTTGCGTTTCACCAACGTGTACCCGGCATTATATGACCAGCCCATGTACATTACAATCCATTCCCAGAGTTAGGAACTTAGTTTGACATCTTTTGAATAGGGCTTACTCAACAAGGTTATAGTTCCAACGATGGGTTATCTCTACGCCACTCGTTCAACGTGTGGTTCGAGAAAATAGCATTGGCCGACGTTGTAGAAATTGTTATGCAGTTTAAGAGAATCCAGAGCCCAACTACGAAAAACTGCAATGCTTACTATCCTACAAAAGCTTACTACTGTTAGCCTGCGGCTAACATAAACCAGTAGTAGGCTCCACATTGTGGTAATTTATAATAAACTAGCGGCCCGTCCCGTCCCGGCTTTGAGTGGGTGGACATTTTTTTTTTGCGGTATTAAATTTAGCCTATGTTACTCATGACTAGAATAGCATTTTAATTGTGAAAAAATTTTTGTATTCGGTCCAGTAGTTTTTGAGTTACACTAACACACATTATACACGCTGGACATTATACACAGCGCCATCTAGTGCCACACTAAGCAACGAGGCTTGTGTTGTGGAGACCAGATAGTTGATATACTACATAGATACTTTTTGTTTGTAAATACATATTATATATACATAAACATCCATGACTCGGAAACAAATGTCCATGCTCATCACACAAACGTTTGCTCCTACCGGGATTTAAACCCGGGACCCTAAGAACGTAAGGCAGCCTCACTACCGGTTCGTCAAATATATAGTATTTATTAAGCATTAGTGGTAGAAGTTTAGATTACAATTTAAATCATACTTACAGCAGGTTTTCCAGATGCGTCGAAAGCCTCCTTGGGTGGTTTCAAGCGGGTCAACATCTTATAAGTTTCCAAGTTGCGTGCAAAGCTACGCCCGCGTAGTTGCACGGCCAATTCCCAGTTTTTGTCGGCCATAGCCTGTAATATTCAATCGTCAGATTGTCTAGATGCCATTGCCAATAATACTTCAATTAACAAATTGACTGAATGCCAAAATCTGGCTGAGCTGAAATCCGAGATTCACAATGCATGAAAATTTACACCCAGAATTTAATTTATTTTCTCAGTTTGAACTTCGGCGATCACAATCTCTTGTCTGCCTTTAACAATCAAACTAATAAGAACCAAGTAAATTGATCTATTTAGCTTATAATAAGTCTAGGCTATTATTGATTACCTGAGCGACGGCCTTAGTGCGTCGCACACACTCCATGAGAGGCAGACGTACGGCTTGGTTGCCGTCCAAAGTCACCACACATGCCTCCGTTTCGGGAGTAGCTTCCATCAGAGCCATTACTGCTTCTGCACCCATACGACAACCCTAAAAACAACATTTTGCTTAAATATAGGTAGGTAGTTATGTAAGTACATAATATATTGTTTCAATGCACGCATCGTCGCGTTACATTATGTATCAAATACAAGGTAAAACCGCCATCAGCATCACAGTATTTTCTACTATTTGTTATAGGTACTTAGTTGTTTCATTTTATTTAAGTTTATTTGTTTGAGCATATATTTCATCTTCTTTCATAATTCCGGTATGTGCGTGTATTTGTAATTCTTTTCCTCATAAAACAGTTAGCCCAATTTTGATGTTGTTTTTTAGTATCTATCTACCTATTGGGTAACCTGTATGATGGCTAGACAACCACATATCTATTTAAAAGAATAATTACTATGGTAAGATTAACAATACTTATTACTCAAAGGAAGTTCTTATTTTTTTTAATTAAAATAAAAATCCAACTATATTATTGAGGTAAGTGGCAATGCAGTCAATGCTAGTTTCTTACCAGGATCCTATCGAAAGCCGAGGGCGATCCTCCTCGCTGCACGTGGCCCAGGACAGTGATCCTCGTGTCCTGCTGCAAGTTTTCCACCACCACATTCTTCACCAGCTCCGCCGTGATAGGCTTGCCTTCTCGATCAATGGCGCCTTCCGCTACTATGATAATGTTCAGACGCTGGCCTGATTTCCTTTCCTACGTCATGAATAAAACAATTAGAAAAAGCTCATAAATATGTAATATTTACGACGAACTTTAGAAGAACACACGTAAAAGTAAAGCAATAAGAAAAAGGATAGCATGCATGATTACTATGATTTTTAGGTAATAATAATAGTTAAGCTAGACAAAAAGGTGGAACGAAGTTTATAGACGTCGGATTTTCATGAGACTTTTATATTGAGTTCATTACCAAGTGTTGAGAAGTAAAAAAAAAATCGACAATAAACAGACCAAAACGGCGTGTAAGTGATGCACACAGGTCACACTATTAGGGCCTGCGCAGACGAGGGACTTGTGTCCCGGCTGGAAATGCACAGGGACGGTCATTTCCAGCCGGGACAAAAGTTGTTGTGTTGTTTTTAGGGTTCCATACAAAAAATTAAAAAAACGGACCCTTTATAGGATCACTCTGTCTGTCACAGCCAATTTGCTCCGAATCGAATGGACCAAATCAGGTGAAATTTGGTAGGATGATGTAATCCTATGACCCAAACTCAGTTGTGCAAAGTAAATAAATATTATTTTTTTAAATAAGGGTCATTTTCGAGGGACAAATTAGAAAATTAAAAAGTTTGGCAAACCTTACTGTGTCACATATCAAATGAAAAGGGTGTCGTTATGAGGATCTCAAATATATTTTTGTTATTACTGTAAAATAAATGGTTTTGACCATTCCCTCCCCCTGATCTCCGAAACTACAGAGCCTAAAATAAAAAAAATAAAAACAAAATACCTATAGTTCATTGCTTGTAGAATACAGGAAGAATAATATCCTATAAGAATTCTATCAATTGAAAATAAAGTGGTTTACTCAATTTAAGACTTGGCATTATAAGGAACCCTCTCCACGCGAGTTCAACTCTCACTTGGCCGGTTTATTCATCTATTGTCTGATGTCCTTTGGTTGTTGCGAATTGTTCGCGGACAAATTGTCCCACGTTTGCGCAGGCCTTTAACTACCAACGAACCTACCAACTAAAAATCCTGAACCATCACAGAGTGCAACATGCTTGCCAATAAAAAAACGAGCAACCACAAAGCAGGCGATTAATGCTGCTAAGAAAATAGCTGAGGCAAGATATGTAAATTCCAACCTACAATGACTTTCTTCTCTACCCCTAAGGACTCAATAAAAAAGTCCCATGAAAATCCGACAACTGATGAATTAAAACAGACCACCTCAGGCAGATTTTCAGCTGCAGCCCCCGAATGTCATACGTTAAACCCTTTGCAATGTACCTAACAAAAACTTGCCTAGCTTTCCGATAAACTTCGTTCTTGAGTATTTTTTGTCTAATTCACTATAGGGAAATTATGAGCGTGAGTGTGCAATCTGTGTAGTATAGTGTGCCGGGATTGAGGGAAGTGTGGCTTACAAATATCAGAGAATTTATAAGATAATTACTTAGATGACACTAAACAAAAGCATGTTTATTAAAGTTAATTGAAATAAATTACTTTTTCAGTCATTATGCGCAAATAGTCAAGTCCCATTAGTCAATTGGAATTAATAATTGTAAGAGACACACATTATATTTGAAGCTTTTACTTCATAAATAGCATAGTTGCAAACTTGCAATGAATTAAATGAAAATAAACCCGTCTTTTGTGTTTGGATTTACATAATAGGTAGGTACCTACTTAACTTTATTTCTTTGCAAGACTAAATTGGAAATACTGTAATATAATAGACATTACAGAGTTTAGTCAAATTAATATGACCTCTGGCTGATCTTGTACATTCAGTATTGTGAGCATTGTTACATCACAATTTCTCAGCTCGTTATTACAGAGCACACAAATACACTGGTTAGAATATTTTCATCTAATACATTGATGTCTTCATGTATTGTTTAGCAAAAAATAATCATATAAAAAGCTTATTATGAGCATTGTGTGTTATCAATTTACATTGCCTCTCAAGTAAGCCAGCATACCTGAGCCAATCTTTTGCAAAGTTTTTCGACCCAATTATTGGGAACAGGGTCCTCAGGAATGAATACTTGATCTGCCTCGCTCGCCAGAGCGGCCACTAATGCCAGATAACTGCAACAACCAGTGCCCGAAATGGTTCATGCAAATGCTCCCACGTTATACTCAACAAATGATGGATATAATGAAAAACATTTTTGAATTTCAATATCATTATTTAGCCAATGGATCTGCCAATTCAAATTGATGAATGAAACCTTGAAGTTCAAGTGATCCTGCTCCCAAAAATAAATTTAAGTCCTTGCCTCAGCTATTTTTGCACACAATTTTTGTTCCCAATTCTGAGGTGCTGGGTCTTCGCAAATAAAACTATAAGTAGCGTCGCAACATAGTGTCGTGTAAACTGCAAGAAAACTAAAGGAATATTTGAATTACAGGAAAGAAAACGTTAATGTAATGTTGTCGAGGATATTCTATTTGATGTGCGGAAAGGACACAAAGGAGGAGCCAGAGCTTGCCTGTTCTAATTTATCACAAAGTTTATCTCTCCAGTCAGTAGCTGGTGGAGCTTCTGGGATAAACACAAAATCCGCTTCAGATGCCAAAGAAGTGACCACAGCAAGGTATCTAAATTAATAAAGAATCAGAAGAATCATAAGAGTATTACAAAGTGATACTGAATTGGCACGCATCCATTTTAACTGGTATAACCATAGAAACAATAAGCCTGTGATCCCATAACATGTAAATATAGAAAGGTTATTTTAATTACACAGTAAAAATAATTTATAGCACATGGAAGAATCAGAAGGACATCTTACCCGCAGTGCCTGCCCATGACCTCCATAATGAATGTTCTTTGATGTGAGTAAGCTGTGCTCACAATAGCATCAATAGCTTCAATGATGCGATGCAGGGCCGAGTCTGTACCTATAGTCATGTCTGTTCCACAAAAGTCATTGTCAATGGAGCCCACCTACAACAGAGGGATTATTATTTTGTTGGAAAGATTTCTCTATGTGATATGCAGATAAATTATTAAAATCATACTAATATTCCAATTATATTGTTGATGCAATTGTCAACCAAAGTAAAATGTATTTCTTAACAAATTACTATTAAGTCACTAATGAGCAACTTGAGTGAAATAATTAAAACTAATAGTTACCATGCCAGCAATGTGTAGGTATTTGTATTTCTCTCTCTGGTCTTTAGTAATCTTGTTGTTTGCCAGCAATTCATCAAGTAGGCTTGACCATTCTTCACGGAATAAATTGGCACCAGTTAGAGAACCATCTCCACCAATTACTACTAAATTGGTGATAGCCCGAGTTACCAAGTTGTAGGCCGCTTTAAGGCGACCCTCTCGTTTTCTGTATCAAATAACGAAATCTTGTTTATGTACAATAAAAATAAAACTTACGTTACAATATTTATTGAAATTTGATGAATGGAACTTTGTTGAATAATTATCTTATCACAAGTTTCCCATATTTACGTATAGAATGTCTGTTTATTTTTAAGTACTCTTTTGTATTTTAACTATAATTTTTTTAAGCACTTACTCTTTTGTAGTTTACTTATACCTATGAAATAGTAAATAAATAAAACCTACATGAACTCCATGCAACGAGCTGATCCAATAATAGTGCCACCTTTATGAATGATCGAGCTGACAGAAGACCAATTTGCCTCTTCAATATTGTCACCTCCGTCGACCATGCCTTGATATCCTTCACGGATGAAGTATACCTTGCAGCCCAGGTAAATACCCATTCGTACCACTGAACGCACGGCGGCATTCATACCCTGGGAGTCACCACCGCTTGTGAACACCGCCAGGCCCTTCCCCTTGTGGGAACCGCGCCCGATAAACCTTTGAGTCGACTCCATCCTTTAAACTTTTAATTTATCCCAAAACCTACAAATAATAATTATGCCATTTATACTGATATTACATAACAAAACACATATATTTTATCACTATTCATATCTTATCACTGCACTTATTAATCTAGGTTTTTTTCCGGTAGAAAATTAATTATCTACGTACCGAAAAATATTAATAAAAAAATCACAGAATTCAAAATCTTGAACTTCACCAAGGTGACCTTTGGTGAATATGATATGACAAGTGTCATGTCATTGCATTGTATCTACGGAATTAGAGAACAACATTTATTTTTGTCTCAAGACTCGACTAATGTCTTCCACAAAATAGGTAACTGATTTCAAGATAGTATTTTAATTTTATTTTAATATAATTAATTATGTACTAGACATAATTAATGAGGGATTTTCTTTTTTTTTAGCTCTTCCCTAATCGCTGGATAGATGGCGCTGAACTTGATACGTTAATGCAAGGAACGAAACGTAAAAAAAAACTGATTTTAACAAAGTGCGGGAAAACTAGGTTATTCGGAAGCTTATGGCTTAAGCAAACGAAACTGTCAGTCAACGAGCGTATGTGTTGTGACGCAATGTTTTTTTTTTCAAGCGTTTTGGCTTTGGCATCAAGTAACGTAGTCAGTTCAACACCATCTAGAGAGTTCTTGGAAACTATTTTTTTTAATCCCTCAAAAAGAACCTCTCAATAAGTAAAGTATGTGCACCCGCAACGTTCTCGGTACGGTTCACTAAAGCCGCGTCCGCACTAGAGCCTAGTGAGTGTGGACTTAAAAAAAAACACGCGTGGCCCTAGTGGAGACGCGGCTTTAGGTTCACGCTTTTGCCAGAAAAAAAATTACATCTATTGGCGATACAAAGATTACCCGCGCGCCTCTAGCGGCGAAATTTAGAAGTTGTCTAAGAACGACACTGCGTTGAGTTGAGGTTAAGTTTAGACATAATCAGATGGATCACGATTACATACAGAAACCTTTACGAAATATTGTTGCGTTCCTCAATGTAGTACTTACGGAGATTCGGGAATAAGTTTTCATTTGTTTGAATAGGCAAGCCGATTTCCCTTGTTTTGGATTGGCTCTTTATTTTGATATTTTAAAGTTGGAGGTCTTACAAATTTGGGTCCACCAATTATTCACATTGATTTTATGTAGTTAGGTAAAATTATATAAGCTTATTAAGGGAAGCTTAGGAATCTGAAGGGTATTATAAGAGTGGTAATACATTTTTACAATCAATAAATAATTTAGTACACACAGCTGTATTTATTTTTATTCAAATTTTAAACAAAAGATCCATACTTCTTAACTATCTAAAAATTTTTCAAAATATACTATATTAAAACAGAACAAATTTCCAAAATATGATTTTCGTAAACTAAACTACTAAACTAAACTTTTCTTATCGCTAAATCTTTTCTGAATAAATTAAATAATCACATTCTGTAATACCTGACAATAACATACCTACATAATTGCATTTGAGTATAATGCTGTTTTTTTTGTTTTGATTTTTATCTAAAATAGGAATTGCCAATGATATTCTAATAAACGTATATGCACCTCCAAAACCACCGAAAAAAGTGTTCCGCGGGGTAGAGCCAGCTCAAATACACGCAATGACGCAGACGAAGGCAAAACGAGCCAATTGGCCCGTTTTCGAGTCTTCGCGATTGCGCGCTCACAACATATCTGTTTATTAGAATATCATTACACAAAAATATATTATTGAGATAGCTTAGGCAAAAAGCAGTCGAAAAACGTTAGTTTTAGTATAAAATAGCAAACTATTATACATTTTAAAATTCAATTGAATTGAATTTTAAAATATAGTTTAGGTTTCAGCTTTTGTAATCTGTTTCATAACACCAATAAAGTAGTCGCCATGTAATACGTCATACGGCTATGTAAACATAAAAGTGTCAACTGTCAACTTTAATTATCATTGCATTTGCTTACACAGCCAACTGACGTCATGACCACAGAGCAATATGGCGTCCACTGCATCCAGCTTTTTCATCAAATTACGCGCAAAATTTGAAAATGCATTTTTTTTTTATGGCACTTCACAATTGAATAAAATTTTTGTGAATTTTTTAGTGGTTCATTAGCACTAAAGAATCTAATTAAGACAATTTTTATATATGGGTTTAATACCCTATTGTTTACACTGGTCATGTACAGCGCCATCGATCGTTTTTAGGGTTCTGTACCTCAATAGGTAAATACGTGAACCCTGAAAAAAGAAACCCATAGAAGATCACTGTCTTTTCCGTCTGTCTGTCTATGTGTCGTCACCGATTTTCTCAGAAACGGGTGGACCTAGCAAGTTGAAATTTATATCAGATACTGAGGTCTATAGAAACTATTAGGTGTTTATAAATCAAGGTCCTGAGGCAACACAATAAAAAGATATGGGCCAAATTTAGATTTTCGCGAAAACTTACCAAATTTTATTTCAATTTTCAACTTTATTATTTTTCGGAATTTTCCCTGTATTTGTACTGTAAGACTTAGCGTTTAAGGTGAATGCTCCAACCAGACCGCGAAATTCAAATTTTCTTACGATTTTTGCAATTTGCAGGCCAGTGCTAGGTTGTATGTTGATTAAAATATTGTTCGCGATTGTAAGACGTATGTAGTTACAGAATTATAATCATCAAAATCATCAATACAACCCTCCAAGTTCATAAAGGTCTAGCAATGACTTTGACCTTGAAAAAATCGTTCCTCGACCTTTATGAACTTGGAGGGTTGTATGGGTTGAGGGTTGTTGTTGTTAGTGCCGGAAGTACCATATAGATTTTGGGTTGAAAACCTATAGGTTTGGTAGTTCCCATTGACCTAGAATCACGAAATTTGGCAAGAAGCCATTTCTTACAGCACATGTAGAGGAAAAAATCTGAAAACCGTAAATTTGTAGTAACAAAAAAAAGGGATTTTACTATTACAAACTTATTATTTGCGGTTGGTGCAATAGCGTTGTTGTGGATCGAACAGCGAAGTTAAGTTTGTCCTTTAAAAAGTTTGTACGGAACCTTCTGTTCCCGAGTCCAACTCGCACTTGGGCGGTTTTTTGGTAGAAGCTGGCCTAGAAAACACCTCATTGCTGCCCTGACTTTAAGCACCCTAGCATGCTACAAATATGTTTATAATAAAAATAAAAAAACCGCTCCTCACCATGTATTACTTGCTCATGCGTGTGCGCGTGATGTACGCGTGATACGTTCGCGTTATGCAATGCGAAACCAAATATCGTTGGCTGAGTGAAGCTCTATGTGGTCTGTGGCCGAGTGCATTAGCCAACTGTGCTCGGCCAACGAATGAAATAATAAAAATACTCTGTGAACGAATGCCAGCGTGTAGACCTGGTATTACGTTGCGAAGAGCCTGTGTTCAGTGACTCCATGTAAATGACAGGGATCTCTTAGATCTATGGATCTCTTGGTGACACATAGTCTGACCGCGAAAAATCGACTAAATTGGCAATTTTATCGATAATTTTTTGTCGTACTTTCCGCACTCTAATTTAATCTCCCACAGAGCCTGCCTGTAGGAGAACACAGAATAGATAGAAAGAAAGCAAAGAAAAAAAGACAAGGGAACGAAAGAATCGAAACGGTGTTGTAATCTAGACTTACACACAGTACATAATTTATGTTGTTGTTATTATTACCGTACTGAATCCCTTTATTTGTAACATAGCAAGTACGAGAATATTATTCCACGATGTTCAATATGTGTAATTTTTTTTGGATATATTGAAATTGAATTAAATTTTACAGTGTTTTCCGTTATCCTCGTTTCATCTTGAAATCCAGCAGCCATAAAACAGCCAACAAAATGTCTGCGGAATCTGATATGGAATATTCTGACAACGATGGGGACGAGTATGATTACTATGGAGAGCAGGATGACTGTGACATGGAAGCTGTCGATCGAACTAAATCGGACCCTGAATATTTTTTATATACCTGTTTAAAGGTGGAAGAAGTAGAGAAGTTGTTGAATGAATCGATAGAATTGCTCAGCAATAGCCTTCAGATAACGCCGTCTCTGGCAAAGGTTTGTCTTCTTTATTACTGATTGTTAATGTGGAAAAAAGTCCCAGTGTACTAACTTGATGTGTTCGTAGGTAACACTCCATGCGTATGAATGGAATGCTCAAGAGATTATAAATAAGTATAAGGAGAATGCGAATGAGGTGTTGGTGTATAGTCGCGTGAAATCGCGGTCGCCGGTGTCGCAGGGGGGCTCCAGTCGCTCCAGCTGTGCAGTGTGTGCCAACACTCCTCCAATACACAAATACAGTGCACTTGCTTGCGGACATTACTTCTGCAATGACTGCTGGGCGATGCATTTTGAAGTACAAATTATGCAAGGTAAATAATTAAGAAAACTTATCATTATAGAGATCTTAGGCTCCTTTCTATGATGTATTGTAATTGGAAGAGGTAAGATTTTTACCCTACGCTATTTGCGCATGGCAATGAGAGAAACAGCAGACGTCAATGGTAAATTGCCACAAGACCCAGCTACCTTTACCTATTTCTTAATTTATACAGTTTCCATGTCACTCAATATCTTAATTTTTTTACTGTAAGCAACTCTTGTGTAACGCATCTAAAAATCTAGCTGCTACTCCATAGTTATCAAACCTATGTGGTAACTACTTAGAATAATATATTTTAATTGAGAGAATAAATCAGACAAAAAGGATTGGTTTATGTGTATCAACAATCACGCTAGAAGAAAGTTAATAGGATGTTTTTGCTTCAGATAGTTTATTTTTTAACTTTTACTTTGCGTAACTAACCTGTAGGTTGAAAATAAAAACCATGGCAAAAATAGAACCCTTATAATTGCACCATGTTAGTCTGGATTTCAAACAGCTATTTTGCTGGGTACTTCTGTAGATACTACTGCCCAGCTTTTGATTTGAATATTTGATTAAAGAACTACTTAAAGTCTAATGAGAAAATGAGGGGTCATCTCATAATTGAATAGATTATGTTTCTAAGTCAATAGTTAGTGAGATATGGGATGTTTTCTGTTACAACCATGAAAATAACTTTGTTTTTCATAGTTTCTTCTAGAAGATCAAAGTGTTTATGAGTCACTTGACCACTGTTTGCTATTTAATAGGTCAAAATAGAAATTACCTCACATGTTACAGGAGTATCAAACACCATTCTATGTATGGCGCAAGACTGTGAATTGAGAGCCCCTGAAGATTTTGTGCTATCACATGTGACCAAGCCTATGCTGCGGGAAAGATACCAACAGTTTATGTTCAAGGATCATGTGAAATCACATCCAGAGCTTAGATTCTGTCCTGGTCCCAACTGTCAGGTAAACACAATCATTATTTTTCCAAGCACTTGAAATGGGAAATTGTTGTGTATAAAAATCACATGTCACATTCATACACACTAATCTCCAAAACCATCTTTTGTGAATGTGTACATCATCATCATCTTCAGCCTATAATGTTCCCACTGCTGGGACACGGCCTCCTCTCAATGAGAGGGAATGGGCTATAATCCACCACGCGGGCCCAGTGCAGATTGGTAGATGTCATATTTCTTCGAATTTTTGGTTCTAGGACATGCCGGTTTTCTCACGATTGAGCAGTGGTGATGAAATTAATTACACAAAGTAATGCGCCTGGGTTCGAGCCCACGACTTACTGTTCGTAAGTCGGGGTAGCCACCACTGCCCCCGGGTATCAAGGTTCCAATTTGAAAGATAGGATAGTTTGGGACCCGATAGGTGGCGCCGTGCGAAGCAGGGCCGGATCGCTAGTAGCTGGAGAGGCGGCATAGTGCCCTCAGCTTCGGTTGTCGCACGTGCTTACGACACATAGAAGCTTCGGGAATAACGTAGATGGACTGCTCAGCTTGGGCTCAGCAGCTCTGTAGCCTCGTCGCAGCACTCGGTGCGGGTGATCTTTCGCTTCCGGCTGTAGTTCAATCCATGGTCGGAAGCGAGAAAGTGTGGAATGCCATCTCCCCTTTTTGCGAGGAGGTGATGCATACAAAAAAGGCGGCGGAGAGGGAAAGAGAGCATGCCACTCATTTTACCCGCACCAGAAGGGCAGCCGGACGTCGAATAGCGTCGAATTAACAATCTCGGGCCACCATAAGGAGGGGCCTGCGGGCGGCGAACTTAAGGCTGAGTCGTCGCCCGACTAGCCAGGCTCAAAGAGGTGGCGCGCAGTGGTTCCTGTGCGCCTTCATGGAGAACGTGCAGTCCCTGACCGCACTTGGTGATGGGGCCGGGTGTGCGCGAATGTACTTGTATGTATCTCCCGGGTCCCCAACACATGGTAGTAGTAGGAACAGTGGGTTTTCAGTCGGTTAGAGTCCGACATAACCCTCCGTTCGCCCCAGACGGAGGGTATCCATGAGCGGTGGGGGTCACGGGCGGATCGCTAGTGCGATAATTTTAGTTTAAGATTTTGTATCAGCTCATTCATGTCATTTATATTATTTTAGTGGATATTTCGGGCCTGGGTTCGTGAAGGTGCCCGTCGTGTGGAATGTCAGGGGTGTGAACTATTGACATGCTTTTCATGTGGAGCTCCACACCATGCACCTACTGACTGCCCTACTATTCGCCGCTGGCTCACTAAATGCGCTGATGATTCTGAAACGGCCAACTACATTAGTGCGCATACTAAGGTAAAAGAAAAAGTTATTTAGTATTTATTTATTTTTGTATTTTAGTGTTTACTAAGGTAAAGGAAAAAGTTATTTTGTATTTATTTATTTTTGTATTTTAGTGTTTATTTATTTTTATCATGATAATTAAACATAAGTACATTTGTTTTTTTATGATAAAGTGAAGGGGTTGTAAAATTTAGTTTAGATATTATTTTAACAGCTTTTTCTTTTTAACTATCTGTGTAACACACACAGTAATGATAAAAAAAATGTGATTCAATTAACAGATTCTATTAACCAAATATTTGGTGTCAAAATGGTCCTTTGAAGATTTGGATGGAAACTGGACTAATGAAAATAAACTGTTATTTATGGTTTCAGGACTGTCCTAAGTGCCAGATCTGCATAGAGAAAAATGGTGGTTGTAATCACATGCAGTGTGGTGCATGTAGACATGACTTTTGTTGGGTTTGTCTAGGAGACTGGAAATCACATGGCTCCGAATATTATGAATGTAGTCGCTATAAAGAGGATCCCAATTTGACCTCTGATAGCCAACATGCTCAAGTAAGCACTCATGTAATTATTATATTATTTTTATACCTTTTTTTATTTTTTGTTCTTTTAGCACAATTTATTTAGTAACATTTTTTATATTTTTCAGGCAAGAGAAGCTTTAAAAAAGTATTTACATTACTATGAAAGATGGGAAAATCATGCTCGATCTCTTAAATTGGAAGAACAAACTTTAGCTAGTTTGAAAAGTCGAATTAATCAAAAGGTACGGTATTATGCTCTAACAAGTGTAACCAATGTTCTGAGATGTTCCCATCAACAACATAATATGCAACATATATGATGGGCACATTAGCTGAATATCTGTTAGAAAAACTTGAGCAATAAATACCCCAGTAGAACCACCATCAAATTTTGCATTATTTCGGCGTTCCATTTTCGCGCTTATTACAGTTTAACCACCTTTAGTATTTATACCGTACATTTTATTTTATTGTAATATTTTACAAGTGGATGTATTTTTATTTTTAGGTTATGGCTGGTGAAGGCACTTGGATAGATTGGCAATATCTTTGGGATTCAGCAAAGCTATTGAAGAGATGTAGGTACACTTTGCAGTATACATATCCCTTTGCTTACTACATGGAACATGGCCCTCGAAAAGAGCTATTTGAGTATCAGCAAGTAAGTATTGTTAACATCATGTAATGTGTAGTTTTATAGAAAGTTGATGTTACAAGATAAAAATAGCGATTCAAACTAATAATTTTAATTTCAGGCGCAGTTAGAAGCTGAAATTGAAAACCTTTCATGGAAGGTAGAGAGGGCAGAAACGACTGATAGAGGAGACTTAGAAAACCAAATGGATATTGCAGAAAAAAGACGAACTACGTTACTAAAAGATTTTTTGGAATTCCATACCACTAGCGCCTCAAGCAGTAAAGTATAATAATATCACCATCTTCAGGACTTATGTCTTAAATAAATAGATACTTTATGTCAACACATTTGTATAATATTTGTGAATGCTAGAATCTTTTTGTTCTGCCAAAGTATATTTATTAACATGACTTTGCAATAAAAATAGTAATAACTTAGTTTTTTATTTTACTTGAAACAGAATCATAGAGTAACTACCGCGAACGCGCACCATGTTCGAGTCGTAGCAGCCTCAAGTTTGAATTCTTGCTCAGCGAATTCAGACTCGACTGCTACTGAGAAATTCCTAATGGTATAACTCAATCCTCAATCAAGTTTATAGCAGTCCGTCTGCGACTTCAAGATCAACGTGGATAAAATAATGATCTAATATTACGGGAAGCAGCGCGCAATTTTATACCGGATGAAACTGATCATCCAAATAAAAGTCAGCTGCGGCACCGGTAGGGGAATCCAAAGCTACAGCATTTCAAAGTTGTAAAAAAAAAAACAAATTTTAAATACCGCGCCAAAACCTTATAGGACGATTTTATTGGGGTCACCTAAAACCTTAAAAAAAGGCACCTGCTTGGATGTGAGAAAGTTTTTGCTGAATCAGGAATCGAACCCGTTTCTTAACCAAAATACCACTCTGTTTAGTTAAACTAACCGATAGTATGTTCATGTGACCTAGCATTGAATAGAATAAAATGTGTTCTAAATCTCGATATGGAAAAACGAGTGGACCTGAATTTAGTTAATTTTAGTTAGTATTTTATTTATTTACCCAGCATTTGGGATGTAAAGAATATTTTCTGAAAATGTCCTAGTAAATTTACATAAATTGCAATAAGCGCCCTCTGTTGCTCAGTAGCTGTACCACTACATCTTTTCTGAGAGTTGTTCGTTTATCGACTTTTGCTATCGATATTTTTTCACGTTATGTCGTAAATAATAAATATCAAAAACGTAATTTTCTGTTTTGGTAATCATGTAAGTGTCAATATGGGAATACATGTTATTGGTTCGCGTATGTTTCTTTAAAAATTACTTAAAAAAGCTATCAAAGATAGGTACATGCTCAGCGATGCTCGCTTTTCTACCTAGAATACGGATCTGAGTGCACATATTATGGATCAGAACAATTACTATAACTACCGGTATCATTGTTGTCGGGAAGGAAACAAGTGCGTAGCCACAGAACACATATACTCTAGGAGAAGAATGTCAACTCAATACAAAAAAATTGAGGACAAAAACTGGTGCACAGACACGCCATCTCTTGTTATACCCAAATAGAAGTTAATGTAGCGGGAATTTCGAATCTTATTTTTTTTAATTAGATAAATTACACACATCAAAAATGTCTAGGGATCAAGCATTTTTATGCGGATTTCTTGAGATTGAGATGTGGCTTTGTAATAAATTTATGATTTTATAAATTTATATGGATCCTTTTTGGTGCATTTCATAATTTGAATCAGGAACTCTCAATCAAATTCGAGTAAAAGATGAAAATAAGCTGTCAATATTTTCCCTATAAAAACATACAACGCATTGAAGACATTATTAGTGCTACTGTTTCCCTACTACTGATTAAAACCAACGTTATTATGGAGCGGCGACGTCATTTAAGCAGGGAAGAAATGCTCAGAGCCGTGGGAATGATAGAAGCTGGTTCCCGGCAACGTACTGTAGCTTTAGCTCTGAATACAAGTCAGAGTGTTATCAGTCGACTTTGGACACGTTACCGAAGCACTGGTACCGTGGCTGAGCGCCATGGAGGACGGTATCGCTGCACCACACGGAGACAAGACCGATACATTCAAATCTTAACTCGAAGAGCTCCAACAATAACCGCCATGATGTTAGCCGTGAGGCTTCATCACTCTTCAGGGAACTTAATTAGCGACCAAACAGTCAGAAACCGCTTGCATGAAGTGAACCTTCATTCCCGAAGACCGCTACGGGTACCACCTATAGCAATGCACAATCGTAGGATTCGATATCAATGGGCTCTTGAACACAGAAATTGGGCAGAAGAACAATGGCGTTTCGTGTGCTTTTCTGATGAGTCTCGTTTTGGTATGAGACCGGATACAAGACGTATACGACACTGGAGAACCCCTGGACGCCAACAGCGATTAAAATCCTGCCAGGAAGTCCATCCTTATAGTGGTGGAACCATCATGGTATGGGCGGGTATTTGGATCGGCGGAAGAACTGAGTTGATTTGGATCAGAGGCAACCTCAACGCTCAAATTTATGCTGAGACGATTGTATCAGACGTCATCGTTCCTCTACAAGTGCAAATCGGTCCCTTATTTCAGTTAATGCATGATAATGCACGACCGCACACCGCAAGAGTTGTAAGACAGACTCTCGCCGCAGCTAACATCAATGTCCTGCCCTGGCCTGCTCAGTCGCCAGACTTGAACCCGATTGAGCATGCATGGGATATGCTACAGAGAAGAGCTCTGCCGAATATGGAGGGTATCCAGTCGCAAGAAGACATTTTTTTGTTGTTGCAACGAACATGGGCGGCCATTCCACAGCGTGATTTGGATGAACTCATTTTGAGTATGCCAAACCGATGTTCTTGTGTTGTTAGTGTTCGCGGTAGAAACACGGATTATTAATTGTTTAAGTTACCCAATAAAATTTTAAAGAAAACTGTTATTTCAGTCTTTTTTTCGAACTTTAATGTTAGTGGTTCAAATGTCAAAAATCCCTTTATTAGGAAAATGGCAAATTTCTTTATTAATGCAAAGGTGACTTGGTTTATCGTTACTGTGACAAACGAAAACACTTTATTTGATGAATCCTTAAAGAAAATTTTAATTAATATCAATCAGGAGAAAAGTCATTGCAAAAATATATGTTGATCCCTAGATACTTTTGATGTGTGTATTTGGATAAAATTTGGCTTTTGCACCTGCAAGATAACTTTTCAGTTTAGAAGTAGTGCAGAAGCCAGCTGGAGCAAAAAAAAAACAGTATGTGTTGATTGTAAATGTAAAAAAATATTATATGCAATCAGACCATTAATATACTGACATGATTAACGACGACATAATAATAATTATCGAGTCCATAATTCACATGCTGGAAACTCGCCTTAGCAGATGAGAACAAATCAAATCAAAATATTTTATTTTACATAAACTTACATGGGCACTTATAGAACGTCAGAAGCTAGGTGCAAGGTTCTTAATAGTCGTTCTATGGAGAAGACGACGAGAAACTCCACGATTACTCTTTTAAAAATAATTGGCCTTTACAATGTTTTAAACTCGTGTTAATAGGTATGGGAGGACAGTGTAGGCCTGTCAACAAGTACCAGGTACATAATAAAATAGAAAATGGTTTACAAATCTATGGTCTACAAGGCCTACAAAGTTTCCACATTCACAAAATATCAGAGAATAGGAATAAAAGATAAATAACATTCTAAAAATAAAAAAACTATTTAAAAAAAATACATAATTGCCATTACAACCACAAAAGAGTTGAAATTAGAATTGTAGGTATATATTGTCAAATAATGATAAAATTATGTCATAGAAGTATATTATAAAATAAACAGCAGTACACCTTTACAAAGTAATAATTATTACAAAATGGGATTATTAAAATATTCATATAAATTATAATAACATTTCTTAATTATTAACAATAAAATGTCTTCATTTTTACAGATTTTAATTTTAAACATGTTTTAAAATGGCAAATTTTTTTTCAGAGCTGCCTGCGAGGCTACTTCTACAAATTCTCTGTTTCTTAGAATGCAGTATCTTTTGACACAAATGTGAAAAACACTGTTTCCTATAAATTGTATAGTACCTTGTTTGTGTTTTTGACATTTATTCAAAAAATTATAGTCTATTTCACCCAATAATATTTTAATGTTAGCTTTAATACACGATAAATGATGTTTCTCAATGCAATGCAATGCTTTTCTGTTAACCCCATCTTGGTCGCACACTGAAGCGGATATGTTTAGACCAGCTTCAAAGCAGTGTCGTATTTAAACCTGAAATATAGAAAACAAATGATTAAAAACAAAGCTTTCACAGTATTGCTTGGCACGCCAAACCTCGTTCAAAAACGCATTGCAGTTTGAGTCTTGCACCATCGTAAGATTAATAATGTTCTAGTTAAAATATAGCATCAGTAACTAGCTATCTTCTATACTAATATTTTAAAGAGGTATTTGTTTGTAAGTTTGTTTGTATGTAGGGGGTAATATCTGGAACTGCCACTACAGGTCTTACTAGAGAATGGGCAGCAGAGTTCTCTATGCATTTTAAAACCATACTGCAATCGCCAACCCGCCTTCTAAGTGTGGCAATTATGGCAAATCCCCCCTTTTTGGGGAGGCCTCTGTCCATCAGTGAATGTCTTTCGGCTGATATGATGATTAATTCTAGATCTAAATCATTGTTATTACTTATAACTGTACTGAAAATAAATACCTGTAATTTCTGCCTACTTGGTTTATGATGACATCTGACAGTGGCAATTGATGTGAGGGACCTGCCACAGGTTCAATGAGATGTTGTGTAAAATTTCAACTGTCTATCTCTTACCAATAATGCGATAAAGCCTTGTGTGTGACAGATGAACCAACATAATAGGCTTAGTAATAATTCCATTGACACCCTTTCAGTATTGAACCCTATTAAAATATTAATTTACCTTATCATAGTCTCCTTCATTACTTTTTCTGGTTGATTGTGCCTGGTTTGTGACATCTGACAGTGCCCATTGACGTGCGAGAACCACAACAGGTTCATTGGAATGTTGTGATAGAGTTTGTGTTATCTGAAAATGATTATTTGTTAAAACAGTAACAACTTGAAGTATGTATTGGAACATTCTCTGAATCAAAAAAACTATTATTAATTTATCCTTTTTCAATTTATTAACACCGTTTGTCATTTTATATAAATAAAAACTGTTTTAACTGAGGTTTCCGTAACTTCCTAGGAAGTATAAACAGTTATTTAATTTAAACAATTTTCCTTTACTTCCATACTAATGATGCTTTATACCTATAATTTTAGCTGGTGGGACATGATATTCTAACAAAAATTAACACTTCAATTTACTACTCGATTAACTAAATATTTTTACACTTTTGATACAGAACCATAATAATAAAGTTCTAACCTGTACAAAGTTTTCTCCAGGAGCAGCATGCCTACGTAGTTTCTTGATAGTGAACCACAATGTGTGTAGTACAGCATTCAATGCTCACTATAGAGCTTCATTTGGAAATCTGGTGAAGACCACTGTCCATGAGGGAAACAGAATTTCGCCCATAGTTCGCAGCTGTAAGAAACAATTAATGTTTGTATGAATAACCGACGTAGAGTTATATCTGGATTCTCACTTGAACTGCCACACATGAAGCACTTCGTTTTGTGGTCTTTCATCGTGGTAACCAGAAAGTACCAAAACACAATGAAATTAAACAAATTACGAGCACGAGCCAAACTTCAATATAGTATAATGTACTCTGTGCCACAGATTACTAATATGTCTGTGCCAAACAGCCAAACATGAAAACATTTTTAGTTTTATAAGCTGTGTTGCTATGTCACGTTTTAAACCTTCCTCAAAATCTTTCCATATTTTACTTCAAATCATTACGAAACAAAATGTATTTTATTTTGAATACCTATTCAATGGGAGTTATGAGTTGTTTATATTATTATGTCGTTTAAAAAAAAAAATACTTGAAAGGTGTTCCTATAACTATTGTTATCAACGTTTTTACCAAGGAGTAAAACGATAGGTTTTATCTAGGATTGAGGTAAACGTCAAAATTATAGCAACACTAAGGTTGAACAGTTTTTTTTTTATTTTTTGATGTTGCCACAAAACATTTAAAAAATATTTAATATATTTCTGGCAACATAAAATTGGCCCCATTAGGTATGTTACTGATTCGACAGTAAGAGTCGACTACCCCTGTGCGTAGCACGTGCAGCTCCCTTATTATTATTATACTCTTTGACGTGCAGTGTTGCGCAGGACTAGGCGCTCCGAGTAAGTGGTGCGAGTAATCGCCCGTCGCACTCGCATAGAGCCCAACTACAAAACTATCAGAACTACATGCTCGCTTCTCGCTGCTCGCCAACGCGTTTCTAGTTTTCAGCTCTACTCGCTTCTCGCTCATCGTTGGTGGATGGACAACTGCCTAATGCCAACTGCCCATGTAATAGGGGGCTCGCCTATTGCCATCAACCGGGCACATATCCAGACTCCATGGCCGATATTGAGAAATTCCTGATGGAAAAACTCAATAACACTTTACCCGACCTAGTAATCGAACCTATCATGCTCAGTAGTCGCGTTTGCAGCCACTAGACCAACGAGGCAGTCTCAATATAATACAAATATTTAATTAATCTTACCAAGCGTAATCCATAAAAAAATATCGATAATTTGATGCCATCCTGAACTGTAGCACCTCATTCCTCCTATCATTAGTTCGGTTTAAACATAATGGCGGTTCGGAAGTTAGCTGCAAGTGATGAAGTGACGGTCTGCGCAATAAACAGACAAAACGATGCGTCATCTGAGCCACGTTGATATCTAAAATTGTTGTCTGCACAGCTTTACATTAGATGTTCCGAATCGCCATAAAGTTTAAAGCGTTATTCCTGCGCACACCGTCACTCGCAGCTAACTTCCGAGCCGCCATTAAGTTTGAACCGAACTATACTAGTGCGATCTACCATGTAATAACTGAATTATATTTTTAAGAAAATGTTTTTTTTATTTATTTATAGCTAGATAGCGCTACTGACGTACGGCATCAAAATGTTTGTATGAAATTAGTCCCAGTGTCCGCTATATGTATAAGTCTTTTTAAATCTCTTTGTAGTAGCTATAAAAAAATAGTCTAAAGCAAAATGTTGAAGAATATTACGTCAAAATGATGTACAACTTCGTTTCGAAGCCTTTTCGGTCGATAATTGAATAAGGTGGGCAACTGGTGGAACTAATGGCGCTAGCATCGCATGAACCAAACACCGTCATTGGTTGAAAATCTGTTTATATTTCAAAATAGTTTGACCTCATTGGTCAGATTGAGACTAAGCTATGGACGCGCCATCTACAATCAGCTTTGACCAGCCTTCCCCATTATGACAGTATGACATAAGTGATATGAAAAAAATATTGTGATAGTCATAGAGTATAAGTGATAGTCTATATTCAACAGAATCTACAAATTACGCTCCACGCATGCTCCACGCCGTCCCTGACAGGCTCCGCAACTGCTTATACAGCGAATCTGACAGCCTGCCAGAGGGCTCATATCGGGCGGCCGATGAGGGGATTGAGGTGCCTTGTTGCAGAGTCGAAGAAAAGGTTTGAAAGGCGTTATAAGATCTGGATGATGGTGCTCATTATGATATCTAAGTATATTCTCATTGCGGACCTTTAAAGGGATTCCGTGACTTTCCATAAAAAACGGTTTTGGAGAGTATGCATCCTAAGGATATAACGGAGCTTGTAAAGGGCCAATCAATATGTCGCAAGCATTTGTCACGACGCGCGACGGGACGAATCACCGCTAGTGTAAATTATATTATACCAAAAGTAAAGGTTACTTTTTTTTTTCTTTTTTTTCATGGCTTCGCACGGTTTGTGCATTTAGCCAATGTCGAGATAAGCGGCCTTTACATTTGGCTAAATTTAGTTCACTAAATTCAGACAGTGAGCGTTGGCGAAAAAAAGCTTGCTCTTTACACTTGATCTAATTAGCTAGCTAACTCAGTATAACCACGGTAATATTATAATACAGTACTCCAACTTCATACAAACGGACGAAACGCGACCTATACCTACGCGCCTCGATCTCGGGGTGCGCTCGGGGCGCAGACAGTCACGGCTGTACCGCAGTGTCGAACGGACGGTGTGTTGTATTTTTAACAATAACCGCGCGATTTTTTCTCTAAAAATCAGTTAATATGACGAGTAGGAAATATTGTGCTGTATTTGGTTTTATGAATTCGTCAATAACGCATCCAGACATAAGTTTATTTAAATTACCTGGAAACTCTGAAAGGTAAGACTATAAAATAATTTTACTTACTAGTAGGTAGGTACATAATGTGTGTCTTTTTAATGGATAAGTATTTCCTTTTATCTCGCGAAAAAAAAGGTTTTTGGATTAATAAATAAAGCGAATAGAGTAACATGTTTTTTTAAATTAAATCTACCATTAAAAAACAACACGCATTTTTATTGAACACTTCCTATTCAATATACAAAGTATTTCATTTATTTATATAAAAAGGATATTTACAATCACAAAACTAAATAGAAACAGAAAGTAGGCAAATGTAATTAAAATGCTGGAGACGGGCAGCCCTAACGTATGTGTACGTACCATGCGGCTGTAGGCATTTATTTCTATCATGCGGCCGAGTTACACTACTGTATTATAATATTACCGTGGTATAACAGCGAATTCCAAGCGTGTCGTACGTATTTGTCACTCTCATGGCACTTGCATGGCAACATCAAAACGTCAAAGGCCGTGTCAAAGGATAGGGCTCGTCTTGGCTAAGGTTGCGTCGAGCTCGATTTTAGAACTAAAAAAAGACGCAGGAAGTGTTGGGTGAAAAAATATTTGCTTTTAAGAAAAAAACTGTCTATAACAAATTATATATGTAGGTATTAGAACCAGAAGATGTAAGAAATTTTCTAAGATTGGAATATGAACAATTTAAAGATTAGTTACACCGTACATTTTAAAAGAAGATAGTTGGCTCAGAGATGCTGTTACTGCTGCTGCTGTTAGCTGTTACTTTGAGATTCTTACCAACAGGAAGTACCTACTTACGAAGATTAAAGTTCAGTTCATTTATTTCTACACCATTTCTTTTAAAAATCATACCAAAGACGTGGCGGGCGATATACAAATGCTTAAAACAAACAAACAATTAAATCATGCAATTATCATAAAAAAATAACATTTTTTTCTTAGGATTTATAAATATAAACTCTATAATTTCAATTATTTTGCCTTCTAACGTTTTTTTAGTTGATGAGGAAGTATTGGGAAAAATTTCACTACAGAATTCATAGTTTTCTCCGCTGAGAGTAACAGACAACTAAACGGATTTCTTGTCTAAATCGCTTTACACTTGGCTAAATTCAGCATGCTAACTGATTTAGATCAGCAGTCACGACTCTGATTGTCTAACTAGTGTGTCTAACAGTCTGAATGTCTTTACACTTGTCTAAATTCAGAGTCTAATTCATTTAGCTAACTGAATTTAGCCAAATGTAAAGGCCGCTTTAGATAGTTGAGACAAAGGTAGGGAAACTGAATTTATAAATATTATATAAAACGGAATATTACTACTCTTCGGTAGAGGCACTTGCATTTGAGTGACAAGTGCTCCGGGCCGTCACATGAAATGCAGCTCAATTTCGCATATTCAGCACGAAACTATATGTAGCTACATTAACTACTCATCTATGTGGCGTGAACACAGAACGTTAAAAATTGTGCAATCCGTCTCGCTTCTCCAGCCAGCTGCTTTTCTCCCGATCCATCTCTACATTCTCTACCACCTAGTCCTTTGCGACCACGCAAAAGGAGGCGACTACATCTCACGCGCTCTCACTCTCAACCATGGACTGAGCTACTGGAATCGAGAAGGAGTGCCAGTAGGCTTGGCACTCCTTCTTTTCGCCTCCCGACCTATTCGGCACTGGTACTTACTTTTCCAAACACTTGCTCGAAGAGCATTTGTTTGAGTAGTTATGGCGCCATGCCGTCTCTCCATCCTCCGTTATCACGGGTCTTACCGCTACAATACTCCGGTCCGCCGGTGGCCTTCTATGCTACAATAGTATATCAGCGTGCCCTGTGCCAAAAGATCCCCACTCCACCGGGATCGGTGTGAGGCAACCAGTGATGGCATGGCAGTATAAGATAAAAAATAAAAATAAACAATTCTTGTAATGCTTTTAAAAAAAAATCGACTAATAGACAGATTTTCTGAAATATTGAAAAATCACACTCCAGCTCGCTCACAGAGTCATAGACAATAATGGTGGGAAATCCCATGTCCATGGTATAAATTAGTGGTTATAAAATGAGCACCACTAGTAGCCCACAAAATGGCTACCACGAATGATTCGAAGGCGCCTGTGCGCCAAGTAAAAAGAGTACAATTTGGCATATTGTCTCCAGATGAAATCGTAAGTAATGTTTTCAAACTCATAACTCTAAAGTGTTTGAAATATTACAGAAATACCATGATTTTGAGTGCGTCAGAATCATGTCACCTAGTAAAGTGGCACGCAGTTGGTGGTTGTGTGCTTGACATACAAATATTTTCCATACGTTTCCTTATTCTGAACTTCCAAATATCCGCTTGCTGATGCATTTAATATTATTTATTTACGTCTTGGATAATGTTATTGAACAATTGTTTTGATTTCTATTCGTCAATGACCATGCAGTGATTGTTGCACAACAAAATAAAGTTTTGGACTCCACAACCTTCACCATTTTCATGGCCCTTCATTACTACGATAGCCAAAAATGGATTTGAAATGCAATGCTCAGTATACTTTTTAATCAAAATTGCTTTCAAGTTGTGTAGAATCCAGCCTATTCCAACTTGTTGCAATAACAGCATCATTCAACAAGTACAAGCCAAGCCAATGATTCAATAATGATCCTACAAGATCTAAAATAGGATGTTAAAGACAATGCTTATTTTATTTAGCTGTAGGATTGACCCCATGACTCACGATTTCAAGAAATTAACTATAAATAAATCTTTTAGCGACGGATGTCAGTCACCGAAGGGGGGATTCGGTTCCCCGAAACAATGGAGGGTGGCAGACCCAAGCTCGGCGGACTTATGGATCCGCGACAAGGGGTGATTGATAGAAGTTCCAGATGTCAAACTTGTGCTGGAAACATGACAGAGTGTCCTGGACATTTTGGACACATTGATTTGGCCAAACCAGTTTTTCATATTGGTTTCATAACAAAAACAATAAAAGTACTAAGATGTGTCTGTTTCTACTGTTCAAAGCTACTCGTCAGCCCAGTAAGTTGTGTTATTTTATGAGTATTTCATTTCCATTATATTCACATTGTAGTTGAGGCTTATTGTCATTTATTTGTGTTTTAGACTAACCCAAAGATAAAAGAAGTTGTAATGAAATCAAAAGGACAACCTCGTAAGAGACTGACATATGTGTATGACTTGTGTAAAGGCAAGAATATTTGTGAGGGTGGTGAGGATATGGATATTGGAAAGGAAGGTGAAGAGGGCAAAAGAGGCTCAGGGCATGGAGGTTGTGGTCATTACCAGCCCTCTATAAGAAGACAAGGTCTTGATCTAACGGCAGAGTGGAAACATGCCAATGAAGACACACAGGAAAAGAAAATCATTATCACAGCAGAGAGAGTGTGGGAAATTCTTAAACATATCACAGGTATAATTTACCATTAGTCAGAAGATATGGGTTTTCCTTTTAATAAATTTCTATTATTATATACCCAGATTAAATTTAAAGGATTTTGTTGAATTAATTTTAGCGTCCCCAGCAGAATGGGTACAGTGCATTGTTATTTTAATTGTGTCTGTAATCGCGGGTATCGAAGAGCTACACAAACAAGTCTCTTTGCACACTTAAATATAATAATGAATTTCATAAGTTATGTAATTATTGTGAATACATTGATGAATGTTCTCCACTGAGAATAAGACAAGTATTTGCCTGTGCGAAATTATCATAAATCATCAAGTATTTACTGCTCGTAATCCCTGATAACAACTTGATATGTGAACAAAAAACTTGCTCATGTTTATTATTTATTGAAACTCAATGATTATTGAATGCACTGCACTTTCTGGGATAATTTTGACAATCTCCTCCAATCAAGATTGTTTATTTTGTGTGTGCTCTGCATTTTTGTCACATATTTGTACTGGCCACTCGCTTGCTTGTCATGTATACAGGGTGTAAAAGACCTCATCACGAAGCCGTCAACCGAGCATTCTGTACATCAAACTAAGTAAAAAATATTGCTGGGAAACGACTTTTTTTTTTGGGATGAAAAATCATGTTTTGTGGTAGAACTCAATGTAACCCACTCAAAACATTGTGCTGATGGATGGATTGAATAGTACGGGGATCGTGGAGGTGTTTAAAGTAATAATCTTACATTAAAAACTTGTATTAAAAAAAAAACTTGTCAAAAAGTTGGAACTTGGACCCCCTATCTATCATGGGGTATAGGTTTCCGCACTTAGTCCTTGAAGTGGACCATTGTGCGTGAGCCATGGTGGCCGATTACTCTAACCAGCCCACCTCCCTCCAGAAGCAGATTAAACTTCCCGGTCTCCTCAGGGCATCCGCAAGGGATCTTGGTGTTCCCAGGGTCACCAAACTAAAGAGCCGTATGTAGTGATTGGTCGGATAACTGTGGTATAAAGCCAGTAGGTGATTTTGGGGCTTATGCCCCAATTTCTCCCGAGCAGTCTCTTACATTGCCATAGGGCTATACTGGCTTTTGTGATGATGTCAGTGTATTTTGCCAAGTTCAGCTGTTTGTCCAAAAAGATACCCAGGTATTTGGTTTCAGTCGATAGGCTTAAGGTTGTCCCAAAGAAGCTTGGTAATTGTAATGTTGCTAGCTTCCTTTTCTTTGTGAAGAGGACGAGTTCGGTTTTGGTAGGGTTCACTGCTAGTCTGTATTCCTTGCACCAGTCTTCTACTATCCTTAGGGCTTGGCGCCTGTGATGTGAATGACATTCAAAAGGTTAATTAAAAAATAATAAATATATTATTTTTTCTTTTAGATGAGGAGTCGTTTATACTTGGTATGGATCCTAAATTTGCGAGACCTGACTGGATGATAGTGACGGTGTTACCAGTGCCTCCACTGTCAGTACGACCTGCTGTAGTGATGTTTGGCTCGGCTAAGAATCAGGACGACTTGACACACAAACTTGCTGATATCATCAAAGCTAACAATGAGCTCATGAGAAATGAACAGTCTGGTGCAGCGGCACACGTACTCGCTGAAAATATTAGACTACTACAGTTTCATGTTGCCACATTTGTGGATAATGACATGCCTGGTATGCCTAAGTAAGTATCCTTTATAATCAATATTGTAGCTTGTAGCTGAATAGTTTTATTGTAATAGGGGAAAACCTCAAGTAATATTTATTGTTGATAACCCAATATACAAATGCCATTAATGTGATGATTTTTTTTTATAGAGCCATGCAGAAATCAGGAAAACCTCTCAAAGCTATCAAAGCTCGACTAAAAGGCAAGGAAGGAAGAATTAGAGGAAATCTCATGGGAAAGCGAGTTGATTTCTCTGCGCGTACTGTTATCACGCCTGATCCTAACTTGCGTATTGACCAAGTAGGAGTTCCCAGATCCATTGCACAAAACTTGACATTCCCTGAGCTAGTAACACCATTCAATATCGACAGAATGCAGGAGCTGGTCCGTAGGGGCAATGCTCAATATCCCGGCGCTAAATATATTGTTCGCGACAATGGTGAAAGAATAGATTTAAGGTTTCATCCAAAACCATCAGATTTGCATTTACAACACGGTTACAAAGTTGAGCGTCACTTGAGGGACGACGACCTCGTCATTTTCAACCGACAACCTACTCTACACAAGATGAGTATGATGGGGCACAGAGTAAAAGTACTTCCATGGTCAACATTCCGTATGAATTTAAGTTGCACATCTCCTTATAACGCCGATTTCGACGGCGACGAAATGAACTTACATGTACCCCAGTCAATGGAAACCAGAGCAGAGGTTGAGAACATTCACATAACGCCACGACAAATCATCACTCCACAAGCAAACAAACCTGTCATGGGTATTGTGCAGGATACATTGACGGCTGTAAGGAAAATGACAAAACGTGACGTGTTTCTCACGAAAGAACAAGTCATGAATCTACTCATGTTTTTACCCACATGGGATGGTAAAATCCCACAGCCTTGTATTTTGAAACCCCAACCACTGTGGACTGGCAAACAAATATTTACTCTCATAATCCCTGGTCCTGTAAATATGATTCGAACTCATTCCACACATCCTGATGAAGAAGATGATGGTCCTTACAAGTGGATCTCCCCTGGAGACACGAAAGTAGTAGTAGAACATGGAGAACTACTCATGGGAATCCTGTGTAAAAAGTCACTTGGTGCTTCAGCAGGTTCCTTGCTTCATATTTGCATGTTAGAGTTGGGTCACGAAACAGCTGGTCGCTTCTACGGTAACATTCAGACTGTGATCAACAACTGGCTGCTACTAGAAGGTCACTCCATCGGTATTGGTGATACTATTGCTGATCCTCAGACTTACCAAGAAATTCAGCGTGCCATCGTAAAAGCCAAAGAGGATGTCATAGAGGTAATTCAAAAAGCTCACAACATGGAGTTGGAGCCTACTCCTGGTAACACCCTCAGACAGACATTCGAAAATCAAGTGAACCGTATCCTGAACGACGCTCGTGACAAAACTGGTGGATCAGCTAAGAAATCTCTGACTGAGTACAATAATTTAAAGGCTATGGTGGTAGCTGGTTCCAAAGGTTCCAACATTAACATTTCTCAGGTTATTGCCTGTGTAGGTCAACAGAACGTAGAAGGTAAACGCATACCATTCGGATTCCGTAAAAGAACATTGCCGCATTTCATCAAAGACGATTACGGTCCTGAGTCGAGAGGTTTCGTAGAAAACTCGTATCTTGCCGGTCTGACTCCTTCAGAGTTTTATTTCCACGCTATGGGAGGTCGTGAGGGTCTTATTGATACTGCTGTAAAGACTGCCGAGACTGGATACATCCAACGTCGTCTGATAAAGGCTATGGAGTCTGTAATGGTTCACTATGACGGTACTGTTCGTAATTCAGTCGGACAACTCATTCAGTTGAGATATGGTGAAGATGGTCTGGCTGGAGAAACTGTCGAGTTCCAGAATTTACCGACGGTGAAACTATCCAACAAGGCATTCGAAAAGAAATTCAAATTCGATCCATCAAATGAGAGGTATTTGAAGAGGATCTTTAGTGAAGACATTATCAAGGAGTTGACAGAATCTGGATATGTTATTAGCGATCTTGAGAGCGAATGGGAACAACTCAACAAAGACAGAGATGTATTACGTCAAATCTTCCCAAGTGGTGAATCTAAAGTTGTATTGCCTTGTAATTTCAAGAGAATGATTTGGAATGCACAGAAAACTTTCCATATCAATAAAAGAGGGCCGACAGATCTTAGTCCCATCAAAGTCATATCGGGCGTTAAAGATCTACTTAAAAAGTGCGTAATTGTAGCAGGCGAAGATCGTCTGTCGAAGCAGGCTAATGAAAACGCTACTCTACTATTCCAATGTTTGGTGCGCTCTACTTTATGCACGAAGTTTGTGTCTGAAGAATATAGACTTTCAACAGTAGCTTTCGAGTGGTTGATCGGAGAAATTGAAACCCGATTTCAGCAAGCGCAAGTAAACCCGGGTGAGATGGTGGGTGCCCTGGCCGCGCAGTCTCTCGGAGAGCCCGCCACGCAGATGACACTGAATACTTTCCATTTCGCCGGTGTGTCGTCCAAGAACGTAACTCTCGGTGTGCCGCGTCTCAAGGAAATTATCAATATTTCTAAGAAACCGAAAGCTCCATCTCTAACAGTATTCTTGACTGGTGGTGCCGCCAGAGATGCAGAGAAGGCTAAGAATGTACTTTGCAGACTGGAACACACAACATTGCGTAAGGTGACCGCTAACACTGCGATTTACTACGACCCTGACCCACAAAACACAGTCATTGCTGAAGATCAAGAATTCGTTAATGTTTACTATGAAATGCCTGATTTCGACCCTACAAAGATTTCTCCGTGGTTGCTACGTATTGAGTTAGATCGTAAGAGGATGACAGACAAGAAACTGACCATGGAACAAATCGCAGAAAAGATAAACGCTGGATTTGGTGACGACTTGAATTGTATCTTCAACGACGACAATGCCGAAAAACTTGTGCTACGTATTAGGATAATGAACAATGAAGAAAGTAAATTCCAAGATAATGACGAAGAGACAGTTGACAAGATGGAAGACGACATGTTCTTGAGATGTATTGAAGCTAACATGCTGTCAGACATGACCCTACAGGGTATAGAAGCAATTGCAAAGGTGTACATGCACTTGCCGCAGACTGAAGCTAAGAAACGTATTATAATTACTGAACAGGGAGAATTCAAGGCAATTGCAGAATGGTTGTTGGAAACTGATGGTACTTCATTAATGAAAGTACTTTCTGAGAGAGATGTAGATCCCATTAGGACATTTAGTAACGACATTTGCGAAATATTCCAAGTATTGGGTATTGAGGCTGTGCGTAAGTCAGTAGAGAAGGAAATGAACGCCGTATTGCAGTTCTACGGTCTATACGTGAACTACCGTCATCTTGCTTTGCTATGTGACGTCATGACGGCTAAAGGTCATCTCATGGCTATCACTCGTCACGGTATCAACAGACAAGATACTGGTGCACTCATGAGATGCTCATTCGAAGAAACGGTCGACGTGCTGCTGGACGCGGCCAGTCATGCTGAAGTGGACCCCATGAGAGGTGTGTCTGAGAATATCATCATGGGTCAATTGCCGCGCATGGGAACTGGTAAGACTTACTTTTATAGCTTGACTTGAATTTCTTTCAAGTTTGCAACAATCACATTTTTGACGAATAATTTCTTGTTTACTAGGCTGTTTCGACTTACTACTTGATGCTGAAAAATGTAAGCTGGGTATGGAGATGGGTGGGCTTGGCGTGGGAGGAGTCGGCGGCGGCATGTACTTCGGCGTTGGCACTCCATCCATGACGCCACTGATGACGCCGTGGTCGACGCAGAACACACCTGGATACGGCAGCAGTGCGTGGTCTCCAGGCCAAGGTAAGAACTTATTATTTTGATATGAAAAAAATGTGAATGTTTTGTAAACTCTTTGAAATATTTTGTAACGTGATGTGATATTCTGTTACAGTGGGTAGCAGTATGACGCCGGGAGGCCCTTCGTTCTCTCCGTCGGGTGCATCGGACGCGTCGGGCCTGTCGCCCGCGTACAGCGCCTGGTCGCCGCAGCCGGGCTCCCCGGGCTCGCCGGGCCCGCCGCTGTCGCCCTACACGTCGCCGGCCGGAGCGTCGCCGTCCTACTCGCCCACCAGCCCGGTGTACGCGCCCGCGTCGCCCAGTCTCACGCCTACGTCGCCGCACTACTCCCCGACCAGCCCTTCGTATTCACCGACTTCCCCCAACTATTCACCGACTTCTCCCATTTATTCGCCGACGTCTCCGAGCTACTCTCCTACATCTCCTGGCTACTCTCCCACGTCGCCAAGTTACTCGCCTACTTCACCGAGCTACTCGCCTACTTCACCGAGTTATTCACCGACAAGCCCTGCGTATTCACCAACTTCGCCTAGCTATTCCCCGACTTCACCTAGCTATTCGCCAACCAGTCCCTCTTATTCGCCGACGAGTCCGTCGTACTCGCCTACCAGCCCAGCGTATTCACCGACGTCGCCCGGCTATTCACCATCTTCGCCGAGCTATTCTCCTACTAGTCCAGTATACAGTCCGGCTTCTCCGAGTTACTCGCCGTCGTCTCCGAACTACACGCCGACGTCGCCCGCTTATTCTCCTACCAGCCCCTCGTATTCACCGACGTCACCGACATATTCTCCGACTTCGCCCAGTTACTCACCATCCTCGCCTAAATATTCTCCATCTCCCAACTATTCCCCTACATCGCCGTCGGTGGCCGGCAGGAGCCCTACTTATTCGCCGACGAGTCCACAGTACTCTCCCACGAGTCCACAGTACTCACCGACGAGCCCGGCATACTCGCCCTCGTCTCCACAACACCCGGGAAGCACCCGTTACTCGCCATCCTCACCAAATTATTCACCATCTTCTCCAAATTATTCTCCCTCGTCACCAGGATATTCTCCGACTTCGACAAAGTACTCACCGACGTCTCCGACCTACACCCCGACCTCGCAAAACTATTCTCCGTCGTCCCCCGCTTATTCCCCGTCTTCGGCCGGACCAACCACATATTCTCCAACTTCACCGACATATTCTCCTACTTCACCTAACTATGACGATGGCGACGATTAATCTATTGATGAACTTTGTTTCTTTTATTTGATTACTTCTTAATTAATAATACTATTTGTAAATATTCTAAATTTCCCTGTTCAATTGGGATATTAAAAATATGAAAAAATAAATAAAAAAAACTATAATAAGGTTAGTTGTATATTATGTAGGTTACATTATGTATCAAGCAAATTAAAAAGCTCTTAGTTTACCCTAGAATATTATTTGACTATGTCGTGGTCGTTTTTTTTTGTGGTATCATTGTAGTGTTTGCCACTAAAACGTCACCATTTTTGTAGAAAGCTTGATTTGAATTTTTATTCACTTGAAATAAGTTAATTAGATTTCTGATGTTAGAATTAAGTACAAACTGCCTACATGAAAATTTTGATTATGTTACACATTTTGTTATGCATTTTGTGGTGGAAAAATAAAATACACTATTTATAGATCGAATTTTATTTTATTAATACTGACTCGGATTAATCAATACCCTTAATACATTAAACTACAGTAATCTTAACAATCGCAAATATTATTCGAGTAAAAAAGTAACAATACACTTGGGGCATCGAATGTATTTGGGGTTTATACTTAATAATAGTTCAAAAAGATCAACAAATAAACAAGTAATTTGATACTATCAAAGCCATCGATATGATGAAACTAAATAAATAACCATAAAACCTACTATCTACATTACTAGTATGTATATCATATCTTAGGACAATTTACAAAATACAAACCATTATCTATTGTGCTTTTATAAACCTCGAACACAGCCATTTTATATATTTAATATTACTTACAAACTAAGCCAGATCATTTTATCTTATTATTATTTTATTAGCAGAAGGTATTTGTTTGCAATGCAACACATGCGTCACTATTCCTCGACAACAATCATTCGTTAATTTTAAGACTAATCTGTCATGTAGATAAATGTGCTTTATCGGTTTACTTATGAGCAACGCTTATTGTAAAACAACCTATAATTAAGAAAAAATACAAATAGGTAACTAATGAGTACTATGGAAGCCGTCTTGAAGCAATTCTGTTTGTCTTATTAGGTATTGAGGTTTATTTTCCTCGATATATTTCTATGATGCGGTCCTGGTCGACGTACTCGAAGATGTGCGGGGCGTCCATCAGGATGCCCACCGTGCCCGCGGTGGTTACAATGAAGAATATGTACAGCTGCAGCCTGTCGATCACCATTGCTACGTACTTCCAATCTTCTCGTGTCTAAAATGACAGACAATTGCTGTTAGGTAAAAAGTGTAACAAACACCATCTATAATAGAACTGGTTTAACTGACCAGTTTCACAAAATAAGGTACAACAGTGGTTTTGGTTGCCAGAATCAGTAAACTACCATAAATCCAACATTATGGAAATTACCCCAAAATTTTTTTTTACTGCCCACTGCTCGAAAGCCGAACTGCTCTAAGTACACAACGTCACGACTGTAATCCCCAAAGAGAGAGGGAGATAGGCAGAGGTGTACCTTACAACCACATTTCGCCAATTACGTTGAAGTCTCATGTAGTAGTATTGCCACCAACCAGGCACAAATCCAGACTCCGTGGCTGCTACTGAACAATTCCTCATGGGAAAACCCAATAACACTTGGTTCAACCTGGAAATCGAAACCAGGAGCTCATGCTCAGCTATCCCGCTTGCCACCAATAGGCCAACGAGGCAGTAGGTAACTGACGAACTCGAGTCACTACATATTTATAAAACAAAGTCCCCCGCCGCGTTTGTCTGTCTGTCCCTATGTATGCTTAGATCTTTAAAACTACGCAACGGATTTTGATGCGGGTTAATAGAGTGATTCAAGAGGAAGGTTTTAATATATAATTTGCGGGCGGGCGAAGCCGCGGGCATCGGCTATTTAAAAATAATTTGACTTTGGACTGCCCATTTTTTTGGAAAATGCTTCTTACGCACTTAGGTTGGATAATGCTATACTGACCTGAATGTAAAGATCTTCATTACGTAAATGTTCTGCGATGAACTCTACTGCCTCAGTGGCCTTCGCTGCTTCGGGCGACAGCAGTAGCGAGTCGGAGCTCTCCGACTCCCTCCGCTCTCCCCCGAGGCCCAGGCCGCCCAGCGCGCCGAGTCCCCCTAGCGCGCCCACCTCGCCGCCGGCCGCTCGGTTGATCTTGCAGTTCGGATGGTGCAGGTCCGACATCTCCATCGCCTCCATTTTGCTTTGTTGGACACCAATAGCATTTAGAAGTTGTATATTTGTATCACTTAAATCGGCCATGGAGCTCGAAAAATTGGAGCGTTCTGGATAACAACGGTAGGTGAAGTCTTTGTCGAGTACCGAGCTCCATAAAATTGGAACTATCTACTTAAAAAAAAAACTACAACATTAACAATTTGAAGATGTGATGTGGATGATTTTAGTCCTCGTCGGGGCCTCGCATCATTGATACGGCGATAGCTACGCCCCTGTCACCAGCATCTAGTGAGTGCAACGTACCTGATATGTTTAGGCAGGTCGTGCGGGGCGGCTGCGTGCGGAGGGGCACCCATTCCGGGCATTTCCATCATCCACCGCAGTCTCGTCTTGCGCGGGCGACGCATTAGCAGTCCTGTTGGCAGGTAGTGGAGGAAGACACTTCGGATCCAGAGAGGCATTCTGTTGAAGAATAAGTGCAATTTAAGAATCTACTACCATTGTAATCGAATCCATACATCCTTAAGTTTAGCGGATGAGTGGATCATCAATAATTAAAAGTAGGTGTACCTGTGTGTTCTTGGTCCCCTGAAATTCCAGTTGATGATGATAACTGTGACTAAAATACTGACGGTGTTCATGATGAAAGTAAACAGCAGGTACTTAGCGATGAGAGGTAACACGAGGGAGGTCGGCGGAAGAATCTTTGACACCAGTAGCAGGAACACAACCAGTGACAGCAAGATACTGATACCCAATGTTACCTGCGAGAAATAAAATCGTTATTTTTAAATGAGAATGGAGAATACAATTATTAGGCAGTACAAAAATAAATATAATTTTATCTGACCTTTTCACCAGCTTCAGCAGGCAAGTAGAATACTAAGACGCAAAGGAACGAGATCAAAACTGTTGGCAGGATCAAATTGACAGTGTAGAACAAAGTTTTCCTTCTAATAATGATGTAGAATGTTATGTCAGTTTCAGTAGGATGGTTTCCTTCGTAAATATTCAGGTACGCTGGTACTTCAATGATGTCCCATGTTCCTGACTTCCAATAATCTGACAGGTCGACGAAGTTCTTGTTGTTGTATAGGGCCAGCGAGACTTGGTCTCCGTTGAAGGTCCACGATCCGAATTTCATGATGCAAGTTTGTTGATCGAAAGGGAAATATGTTACATCAATCGTGCATGAACTCTGAAACAAACAAAATATTTAACAAAATGCCTATAGCATTAAGTCCGCCTTTGTACTTTGCTGTACTCGTAAATATTTACATAATAAATACCATATGACAAAAGTAAGTTTGCTATTAACATATATATAATCACCTGGTAAATTGCAGGAGGTACCCAGAGCACTTCACCGTTGGGATAAATCAGAACGTTCGATTTGTATCGCACCTCATAGTTACCGTCGGCGCTAAAACATAAGTCAAGCTAGAATCAAAGACACTCATGTTACAGAAAAACAATTTATGTATACTTACTAAAAGTGGGGAAATACTAACTTGTTGAATAGTACAATGTCAGGTTTCCAGACTTTGTCGGGTGGCAAACGCAACACGCCTATGCCGCCGTAATCCGCCTCATCCCACATCAGCTGATAGTCCATCCATACTAACCGAAGCCACACGTTTGATTTCATAATTTGATTTTTTTCGTTCTGTGAGGGAAAATAATTGCTTCGCTGTAATTAGTGGTGCAACTTTGTTTATGTATACAGGCTGTTAGAGTAGTCGCGTGCCATAGCTTAGGGGTGAGTTCAGTATCGATAAAGGAACCAGTAAATAATAAAAAAATAAAATTAAAAACAAAAACAAAAAAATATATTGCAAGATCAACCTAATTTAGTACCTACTAACTTGAAATAGCAATATAAAATAATGTTAATTCTAAACGATTGCTATTTTAAGTTAGTAGGTACTATTTGGGTTGATCTTGTAATACTTTTTTTTGTTTTATTTTTTACGGGTCCATAATAGCCCACCCCTAAGCTAAGGCACGCGACTACCTTAACAACCTCATCACGAACCGTCAACCACGCATTCTGTACAACAAATAACTTCACGCAAAAATGATTGCTGGGAAACGACTTTTTATTTTTGGGTGAAAAATCATGTTTTGTGGTAGAACTGATTGAACAGGTCGTGGAGGTGTTTAAAGTAAAAATATTACATTAAAAACTTGTATTTAAAGAAAAACTTGTCAAAAAGTTGGAACTTTAACCCCCAATTTTTCCGTAACTAGAAGGTTCCCAGGTATGGTGTAGAACAAAAAAATTATCGCAATGACGGGGAGAACAAGTGCCTTTCGGCTTCGTTAAGAGGTTTTTACACCCTTTACAGCCTGCGAATCTTCAAAAGGCTAGAAAATTATACAACTTTACATCGTTAAAAAGTTTTGATCTGAAATCGGCAACACACTAAACAAGTGAGTATTTCATTGTAGCAGAGGGCTTTGCCCTGAAGTGAACTGTGAAACAATAGTAATGTTTTAATAAGTATATTAGAATAATCAAAAACAAGTACATACGACGTTAATGAGTTGTACGAAGGCTAGTCCGAATCGGACGTCCACTTTCTGTGTCATGTTCTGTACTGGGCGGATAAGTTTGTTGTAGCCGCGAAACAGGTCGCGGACTAACCGCTCCTCGTCTTCCGAACACCATCCTGGAACAGGTGTAGATACAACAAATTTACAACAACATCATTCATTTGATTAGATCAACGTGATCACTTCATACGGGTAAACGTAATGGGTGGTGTTTCTGATGCATCTACAAGTTTACTTCTGATTCGAATGAATGTTGACTAATCAACAAAAATATATTTTGTCCAAAGATTCTACTCCTACGTTGGAGTACGCGTGATGTAGGCGTCTTTCAAATCGACGTGCAGCAGTCAACTGCTGGCCTACAGTTGTACGCCACTCAGCGATGTTCTGCTAGTTTAAAAGGGGTTAATAATGGTCTTCTATTACTATACATTTCACCCATACGAAGTTACTAAGTTCAACATACTAAATTATGAAACCAATAATGAACCATATGAAAGTATTATTTCTTTAGATCTCAAAATGATTAGAGCTTTTAAAAGCTCACTTTCAAATGAATGGCTATATGATACTGGGATTCTGCTGAACTGTCCTATTGCAATATGCGGAAAGTTTATTTAACGCCCAAGTTCAATTTTCCATCGTAATAGTTTTCCTGATTGTAAATTCAGTAACGTGTACCTACGCTAAGTATCCGTAGCCGAGATGATGCTGCGACGACAGATCAATACAGAGCCAAACGGAGATAATGTTGTTTAGGAACTCACTTCTCGAATATTATCCGATGATTTTTAGTAACAATTTATCATACATTCAGATTTTGTAATGTATTCAGTTAAATAAACTCGCTTAATTAAGAAAAAATACGGAAAACTACTAAAGTAAAATTAAGTTTTTTAAATAATACACCTGTATCTGCTGCGGCTGTTCTCTGCCATAAAATTGTGTGTTAAATACAATCTTACAAACTACGAGTTGTATATAAAATGCATATACCTAACATATATATACTTTGTTTATATGCACCTCTATTTACATAGCTAGCCGGTGGCACCGCATTCGTGAGATAGATTAGAGTACCAAATAGAAAAATAATGAATTTGAAATATTTTTTGTCGAATTTAGCGTATGACAAGGCCTGTTTGTATAATGATTTGTTTATAATACATGTAGTACTCGTACCTGAGTAGAGGAGTGTGAGGATCGCGGCGACTAGCAGACAGGCGCGCGATCCGCCCGACATGGCGGCGCGTACTGCCGCGCGCTCGCGGCCTTCGCGCACCCCGCCGCAACCGGCAGCACCCTGACGACCCCGCCGCATCCCGCCGCGCTGCGCCACACCCCGCTATCTGCCCGAGTCCTCCCGTAGCGCCTGCCCGCCCAACCCACTATGCACTAATGCATGCTACGCTGCATATTACCAGTATTACATTCCCTGAATTTCAGTTACTTGTAATGAAAATGAAAACTGATTTATGTAGGTACTTGTTTGTGACAATATATCGTTACTTTGTGCCTTCGATCAACAATTAGTTGCTAATTGTTGATCGAAGCCTCGTACTCATCACCGCCATGGAAGTTTCGTAACGGTTGTTATCGTGCGGGTTTTCTTGTTTATGCCGAAAAACAATTATAAAACGGTAAAACAAAATTTTATTATTCAACTGCCAAGTTCCCTCTGCTAGATGTCATCATAATTCAGTGTCAGTAGTTTAGCTGTCAAAATCTAGCAAACTAGACAGAGATAGACTCATTTGCATAATTATTTCAGTGTACTATAGATACTGTATACTTTTCCATTTTTATTCTTACTACGGTCAATGTTCCATACGTTTCAGGAAGGCTCTACTGAACGTGTGTTGGTATGGTGTACGTGGCTTTTGTGGAAATTAGCTAGTGATGTGCGCATGTGCAGTTATCCCGTGGGATATCATCGATTGCTTCGTGACTCAGCTCCGTTGCCAAACGCCTCTGCGGGAATATTATGTAGGTCAGGGATGATTTACATAACTCACGGGACTTCGATCGGAGGGAACATCTACGGGAAGATTAGAGCGAAAAATTGGGATTACGGCTCAGGAATAAATTGTGATTTTGTCAAATATGATCTTTAACATCTGTTAATTTACGTTACGGGTTGGGACAAATGCAGGATTTCTGTTTTGCTATAGCTACAATTAAATTACTGAAGCTTTGCTTTTTAGTCTGTAGTTAAAGATAAATCAAACAAAGATTTTGTTTCATTCGTTTATATTTAATAAACAAAGTGCAATTCAGAGTTAACCCTAACAATTGAACAAATCTTGGGGACAACGGGCTGTCCCATTGCCGACGGAGGGATGCCGGCAGTTCCATCCAATACAAAGATGAAGCCCGCGTGTGCGGGTCTGCGGCCTCCACCGTCCGGGTCGTCACACAACCTCTAGCGAATGGTAAGAAGATATAACAGTAAACGAACGGATAACAAAAACATTGACTTATAATCATATCCGGTCCGCAACTTCCATCGGACCGTCTAAGATTACTCACAGCACTACCTCGGAAAAGGAAAACATTACAGGAGCTTTGCGAGGGTACATTCGCTTGTCGGGTGTACCCGCACATTCTCACTGTTTACACTACGTTTTCCCTTTGAGAGGTTTACAATGTTTCCGAAATAAAAGAACGACGATGGGTAAGATTAAACGTAACATTCGATCTGACGGAGCAGTAAACTGAACGTGTTAACAGTGTATCGGAGTGTGGCAGACGAGCGGCGGGACTGTCAGATGCCAGGATGTCGTGTACCTGTACTTATCAACTGATCGTGCGTCGCATCTGTCAATAAATAGGCACCTTTGTGTTAAACCCTCTATGTAACGAAAAACCGGTTCATAATTACAACTTCTTGTATTTATAAAATGTTGTATATCTTATAAAATTTGTATTATATTACATGTTTGAAACGATGGTCATATCTTTGGAATTAATTTTCGAAGAAGAAAATTTTATAAGCTAATATTATTTTCAGCATACGAATTATTGTAACTGTATGGAAAGAAGTACAAACGTGATATTAATATGTAATTTAATTATTATTTGTAAAAGTCGTTCCGAAAGACCCAGATATGACTTTATTAAAATAATATTTGTTTAACTACAACTTTTAACGAACGATTTATTAAGCTATTAGCCATGGGTATTTTACCATTTATAACAATATCGACCCGTTCACAACGAGGCATATCACAACCTGTACCAATTGAATCAACATTGTTTGTAAAGTTCTATACTAGCTACTGACACAAATATATCCGAAAATAAAACTAGGGATTATAACCACGATTCATGGAATCGAACAAGAAGGAAACAAAGGGCCATTGTTTCACCGCCCAAACTCTAAACTGTACAATAGATTTCAAGAAGAACTTCTAACAAAGTTTAATTTTTTAAATGCGAATCAGGTCGTTCAACGGTAAGAAGGAAGACGTTTTTGTGCAAATATTTTCTGCCGCAGTCTTGTCTAGTGGGTGGCCACTCGCTGCGGTGACTGCTCGAGCGCGGAGTGCGCACCGCGGCGCTGCTGCAGAGTGCCTGTATAGCACGTACTGCCACTTTGTCGCCGGGGGCGACCGTTCCGGGGGCGGAACGTCTGATACGGAACCACTCATTGAAACTCACGCCATACGCTAATTGGAACGATAGGGTACGGAATTAATTCCACTGAGCGTGACGACCGTTTATCAATGTATTCTTGGAAGAAAAGGTACACAATCGCTTAAGTTCTTAAGGGATTAGAAGACGTTAGTCAGATGGGCAGTAATTTGTAACGTACAGGGTTGGCAGTTCAGCGGTAACTTATGTCTACAGGGGGGCGCGGGCGGCGAGGCAGGCGGCGGCAACTCCGGCGCCGCGGCGTTATCGCCCGCGCCTCTTCGCTCATCACAACTTAACAAATATTCGCGGTATCACAGAACTTTTCGCATGCGTATCCGCAAGCGGGCGGGTCGCTACGACACCATGATGTGTGGCGCGGACAGCAGCACGGCTAGCGTGGCGACGATTGTGAACAGGGTAAAGATAATAAGGCACAGTCTGTCCACGACCATGGCGGCGAACTTCCAGTCGCGCGAGACGTCCGCATCCTCGTCGTCCTTGCGCATCTGGAAAATATATCACCATGTTAAACCACCGCCAATGAATCACAATCTACTACTGCATGGAAAAAACAACTGTTTGGTCAGGTTACCTGATCTGTGATGACTCGGATCTCCTTCAGTATGAGGGAGAGCTCGTAGTCGACACCGAAGCAACTATGCGCGGCCAGACCCGCGCCGTTCTCCTCACCTGACCTGCAACGAGTACGCTCTGTAGATAGCGGCAACATTTGACCCTACTCTACAGGTGGAGCCGAGGAACGGAGGGCACTACAGGAGTTATGCCGAATAGATGTTAAAGACCAGACCCAGAAGTAGAAGTATAATCGATAGTGAAACTATGTAATGGCCCGTGAGAGAGTATGTTGATGTTGAATGTTTGAATACTCGTGATTTAGCTGTTAGGGTCAGGTACTGCTACAGCGGAACGTTCGAGGCTGGGGTGAATTATCGTAACCGTGCTATTTACGGCGAGTAGTGTTCGTGTAGATCGTCGAGGGACCTGTAGTATCGACAGCATTGCGGCTGCTGCGCTTGCGGGTGTCGGAAGTCATCGTCGATGTCGAGCACGTTGGCGAGGAGCGACTTGGACGAGCGCTCGCGCAGCTCCAGGTCAGGCGGGGGCGGCGCGCGCGGCGCCGGCGGCGTGGTGGCCGAGCCCGGCCGCGACATGCGCAGCACCCACGGCAGCCAGTACAGGAACACGCAACGAATCTGGACAACACACCGTGTTACATAAATTCTTAGATTTTTCAGGGTAGTCTGTGAAGTAATAATATAAAAAAATACGAACCCAATCACTCATTTCGTGTGTGTCTGAATGCCTGTGGTGGTAGTTGAGGATGAGGATGGTGGAGACGACGGAGGAGGCCACCATGAACATGATGCAGTTGAAGTAAGTGCCCAGCAGCGGCACGGCATCCGACGTGGCCGGCATCGTCTCCGCCACCATGTTGAGGAACACCGTGAGCGACAGCAATATCGTCACACCTGCGTGGCGTAGGACGAAAATGTGACGTTATTTTATTTATTTATGCTACTCAAAAAAGACGTGTAATGGCTGTATGTCTGGCAAATGAATTTACGGTACGGTTCTCAAAAACGGCAGTCCATTTTCATAAGTACTCGGATACAAAATTCTTGTACTTGGCAAAGGATTTAATCGTTAAATATCGCCATACTTAGGTCACAAAATTAAAATCTGTGGTACCTGGCTCAAAAGTGTGCTAAGAATTCCTTTGACCGGTAGAGGACGGATGATGGTCAAGATAATTCTCAGTTTTAATAAAATGTATGATGTCTAGTACTCAAAGCTACGATACAAGGTGACAGGAAAGAAAGGTTGGTAAGTTTATCAGGTATGATAGAATAATATTTACCTAATGATAGCTTTTCTCCGGAGTCTGGAGGCAAGGTGAACCCCAACAGCGCCATGGACGCGATGAGCACGCAGGGAACGATCAGGTTAAAGAAGTAGTAGAGAGTCTTGCGCCGGATCACCACAGCGAACGTGATGTCGATGTACGGCTCCGGGCAGCAGTTATAGTAGATCTCGTTGCGTTTGCCGGGGACTCCTACACGACAATAATTATACATTATGCATAAAAATCACGAAAAATACGTGTGAGTGACAAAGTTGTTCATTTCTATTATTAACCAATAATAATTTATTCAAAAGTTTTGTTAAAAAGTTGCTAAGATAAAGATATCTAACTCATTTCAATGTTATTAACCTCAACTTTAGAATTAATGACTAAGTTGATTTACAGTTTCGATTCCATCATGTTAAAGTCGTTAAGATAACGTACGTAAAAGCTCTCGTCGATAAGATAGAAGAGATTAGATATTGAAAATGTAAAAATAAAGAATTGCATACCTATTAGCTCCCATTCGCCATTCGTGACAAAACTGCTTATATCTCCACCTCCTTCATCTTGTAGTTGTAGATCCAACTGTAAGAAGAAAAACGTTGGTAAATGAAGCTGTAGGAATACTCAGATACCGTCAAAACAAATGTTGGTATTTTTTTAATTGTGGACCTGATAACCGTCATAAGTCCAGCTGCCAAACTTCATCTCGCAACGTTGGTCGTCGAAAGGAAACCAGGTGATGTCGATCTTGCAGGTGCTCTTGAAGATGCCAGGCGGTACGTACAGGCACGAGCCGTTGTTGCGCACCACCACGTTTGTCGGATATGTGCTGTCGAACCCTTCGTCCGCGCTACACAAAAAAAAACATGTTTTTATACCGATGCAATCTTTATCTCATTCTACTATCGTAGTATTCTTAGCAAGCGCCGTTCTACGATCGTAGAAACAAAGAATTCGTAGCACGCGGCGTTTTACTATCGTAGGATTCGTAGCACGTAGCGTTCTACGCTCGTAGCATTAGTAGCACGTAGCGTTCTACGCTCGTAGCAGTCGTAGCACGCGGCGTTCTACGATCGTAAGTTTCATCGCATGTAGCGTTCTACGATCTAAAGTCCAGTTCGACGATTATTGTAATTATATCTCTTTTGAATAAGTTGGGCTTCGAAAACTCGTACAGCATTACAAGACAAAACGTTACGTTTTGTAAGCACTTAACTTACATAATGGGTTAGCAAGACGAGAAACCGAAAACCATCGACGATGTTTCACAAGTTTCGGAAAGTGCTGTCAACAAAGTTAATAAGTTAAACGATGACAGCACTTTAAGTCCTTATGAGTTTGTACTATATGCGTTAGTACGACAGATATTTGAATACAGGACGTTTTGTGTTTTTTTTTAAATTAAAAAACTATTGAAATGAGTCCCGATACCGCGGTCTACAGAAAAAGTTCATTACTGAATGTCTATTGTCTAAGTTGCAAGTAAATTAGGTTAATGATTTATTATAAGAGGACGACGGACATATAAGCTAATAATAACATCATAAGTACTTGGACCATTACCTTGCGGAGAAGCGTGGTACCTAATTATGAGCCTGCCTGCCCAAGACGCCTTGTTGCCAGTCTACGTGGGAGACTAATAGCCTGGTGGAATTTTGTGTATTGATTTGGAAACTAAAATGTGTAGAGATTATTAAGCCAAAGAATCTGGTAATTGGAGGCATATCATCATCATCTGCCTAGTTTTGTTGGAGTCGGCTTTCAGTCTTATCGGATGCAGCTGAATTTACATGGAACGATTGCCTATCTGACCTCCACAGCCCATTTAGTACTGGGTAATACGATACCACTTGGTGAGACTGGTTAATCTGGCAATCGGAGTATGAATATGAAATAAATCAATAGTTTCACTAAGCCATAAAACACGGTTAATATCATCATATAAGTTACTAAAACAGCGATTATCACGGAAAATGATTTGCACTTTCGTTTCGACTTTGATGAATATGCAATTTAATCAACAGTACCTTTATATTTTAATGATTGAAATCTATAAAAACTAGCTAATCTTTCCTTTAAAACTAGTAAGTAATAAACATATTTCAATCTTTTTATTTCATCAGTGGCTGGAAATAATTAAGTTTATTGGCGCTTTCCAATCACCAGAAGATAAGTATTAAACAACAATAACTTGAGTATTTTCTCATTCGTTTATGAATTGTTTACAGGATTATTTGCAAGGTAATAGGTGCCGATGGTTGAAGATTTGTAATCATTCAAAGGTAAACAATGAAAATTGAAAATGGTAGATCGAAAATGTGTATGGTATTAATTCCGTTGCTTTACTTTGTGCTGGAAGTGTTAAATAAATAAATCAACCGTTTAAATCAACCCTGTTAAAATATTAAATATTATAAAGGTACCGAAAGGTGTATGTAGTGGTATGTTTTGTTTAATAAAATATAAATATTCATGAAAATGATAGATTAGTTGCAGTGTCAAGATTTCGTCAGCTTGTAATTATTTATAATTCTATTCAAAGCGATCAGAATAATAATGTTGCAATACAGCGCGCGGTCTATTTGCGGATTTGATTGTTCTTGATTGATAGGTATTATAATTAATTTTGGGAAGGTTCTCGCGTTGGTATACCTGCCTGTGTACACTTCAAAGTTGCAATCGTTATTCCATACGAAAATCTCTTTTGTTTTTTTTTAAGTGTAAACATATTTATGTTCGTGCATTTAAAAACGTACCTGTTGTACATAAGGACGTCTGGTTTCCATAGTCTGTGTGGTGGTACTCGTAAATCCTTGACCCCGCCGAAATCCGAAGTGTTCCACCTCAAGTTCATATCATTCCACTCCTGGACAAACAAATGTAGGAACCGTTCATTTATGTTTGATGTAATACATGAAAATAATAACAAAATTATAAAACTTCATTGCTATGCAAAAATCATCAATTACAATATTGTTCCTATACAGTCTACACGCATGAAAACATAAAAACTTATACTTACTAGTTTCAGCCAGATGTTTGTTATTAAAAGCTGGTTCTTCTCGTCCTGCAAACATTAATTTGTATTCTATTACTACTACTCTATCGCATTTATTTATAAACAACTCAAATTAATCATTATTATACTGAGAGAGTCGGTCAACAAGGATTATAGAAAAACGTGTAACCGAACTGGTTTCAGGACGTCGTTTGGACAAAAAACTATCAATAATGTTAAAATGGCGACACACACGACTGCACTTGCGTGCTGGTGTGCACTTAAAATGTGAGGACGTATTTAGAAGACCTGATTGGTTAGTTGGCTTAATCGTTTTCGAAGCGGCTCGCGTCGTGCTAGTTTATTTAATGAACGGTACATTCGGATAATCATGAGAACACTATCAATCTTGTAGTTCTTTAAAGGTGTAAGACTGCCTCGTTGGCCTAGAAGTCTCAAGCGACTGCTGAGTATGAGGACCATGAGGTCCTGATTCGAATCGTAGCTAGGAAAAGTGTTATTGTGTTTTTCTATCGGGAATTTCTCAGTAGCATCCACGGAGTCTGGATGTGTGCGGTTGATAGTAATAGGCTCGTCCGCTACATGGGACTTTAACGTAACTGTTGTTTCTGCCTAATCCTTCGGGGATCACAGGCGTGATGTAATGTTAAGGGTGGATGTGGATGCTGACCACGTCAATGATCTGCATGAGCGTGAGGCCGAAGGAAAGCTGCAGCGGGTCGCTCTCGTTGACGACGGGCCGCTCGAGTACGTTGTAGTGGTCCAGTAGATGGTGCAGTAGCCGCTTCTCGTGCAGCCCGCAGCGTGCCCCTGCAGGGACGAAACAACCGCTTAGTATACCGAGCAAGTGTATGAACGTGGTTGAGGCGAAAGTAGTATGATAGGATCGTAGCAGGTGGCGTTCTGTAGTTTCTTCCTACCCCTAATGGGAAAATGGCGTGAGTTTATGTAGATATGTATGAATGTCATGTAGTTATGTACTACAATACTAGATGAATCTACAGATATGCAAGAGGAAAAACGACAATAATTGCATTGATCATTAGTTTAGAGAAATTATTCACATAAAAGAACACAAACAGTTCACAAATAAATCATGCAGCTAAATGATTATTCAGGTCCATATGTATATTTGTAATAGCAATACCTAGACTTATATGATACATCTTTGAGCATATAACTATCCGCGACAGTATGCAAATGCTGCAATCTTAAGATTTAAAAAGGCACTCGGCTGCTTTCAGTCCCTCACGTGCGATCGGAAACCCTCACGTATTTGAAGGATCGACCGTGATTCCACATTACACTTAATTTTTTACTCCGTGATTTGAAAATCAGGAGGAATCCGAACGTTTTATAGCAAAACCATTCAGATGTAAGTATTTAAAAAGAAGGAATGAATTTAATTATACATTTTGCCTACTTTTTTCTAATTTTGATGGATAAGATATGAAAAATAAGAAAGAATTTTATGTTTTTCATCAATCGTATGTGATTTTCTCATTAAGCTCACCGTCCGAGTTCACCTACACTAACACACTAACAAACAATATTTATTTCATCATCTGCCTAGCCTTTTCCCAACTATGTTGGGGTCGGCTTCCAGTCTCACCGGGTGCAGCTGAATACCTGTATTTTACATGGAGTGACTGCCTGTCTGACCCCTACAACCCAGTTAGTAGGTACTGGGTAATACGATACTCCTTGGTAAGGACTGGTTGCCAGACTTTTTAGGCCACTGACTACCTGTAAAGTCTGTCAAAGATCTGCAAATGACAGCCGGGACCAACGGCTTAACGTGCTTTCCGAGGCACAGAGGAAACCCGGTATGTACCGGTACCGGTGGTCACCCATCCACAGACTAACCTAGGCAAGCACGGCCTAACCTAAAGATCGACCCGAGCGGCTGTTATTATTTAGCCACGGGCTCCTACAACATTTATTTATGTTAATAAATAAATATTGCGTACAATACATGCCGAGGACAACAATCGTTAATTCATTGAAGTTCTCTAAAACTACCGAAAGTTCGGGTCAAATAATCTGGCGCGTATATACTCCGTGAAGAGAAATACGGAAAAACAAGGCAGATTTATGAGGCATACCACCACTCATTTACATTTTGTATTACGTCTGTTTTATGAGAATGCACGGGATTTGCCTCAAATGAATTAAAATAAGTTTTTTATGACTTCGGAGCCACCGCATGGGGATAGCTCAAACCTTTCCATGAGTTTGTTATAAGTACCTATCTATGTTTTTTTTTCAAAATACAATGGTTCAGTTGGTTCTTAGGGAGGAAAATAATAATCAGAAAAAACAAAGTGCAAAAACATATTTATGTTTCATAGCTTTCTCATCAGTCGAAATCATCAAAATCACGCGGCAAAAATATCAATTAACTGACAGAAAAATGCTGGCTTTTAACGATTAATACTTTTATTGTTTTTGTTGAAATTGAAGTTCTTAATGCATGTACAAACAAAAATGGCATTGAAATAAGTGATAAATTCAAAGGAAATATAATAGCACACACGAAAACATGATATTACCCATTGGAATTTATTATTGATTCGATATCAAGGGTCATATCGGTTGAATCGAACATGTACTAAATAAACTAACGAAGAAATAGAGGGAGATTTTAATAAACATTAAAATCTCCCTCTATTTCCTCATAACATGAATCGTCAATAAAACTGAAGTCCTTTTTTTATCACTAACTACGCTAATATCCTTAAACGATGTCTATACTGTTTGTTTAATATTTGTAAATTGTCCATTATCTTTAATGAGGCCGGGCATTATAGATGGATTGAAAATTGTTTAAAGAAAAGCAATTACTTGCAATTTATTAGTTTGCCTCATCTTTTAAGAGCATTATCGGTACTGTTACTTCGCAGTGTTTGGTAGCTATAGAGCAAATCGGTTTCGTAAGTACTTGTGTCTTAGGTATTGATTTGGATTGATTGATTTTGCTGGGCAATTTGTCTCGAAAGTATTTTTTTGTTCCACTGTTAGTAATACCTGTTATTTGTTCTGGTACAGCTATGATATAGCTCTGAACATTATTTTTTACCTGCTTATTATCAAGTACTTGCAAGTACGGTCGAACAAGCTATTTAGTTTACAGTTTAACCCACAAATTACATTGTTAAATGTAAACCAAATAGCTTGTTCGACCGTACTTGCAAGTACTTGATAACATGCACACCGTACATGACTGAATGTTCGATTTCGGATGATTATACGTCGCAGTTACGCGTTTGAATAGATCTCACTAGTTCTTTCTTGCGATTTCGTTTGTTTGTATTTTGCATTTCATTATTTTATGACACAATTATAGTGTATGAATTAAGATAACAAACTGACCGACGGGCATGGAAAATGCACTGTCTAACATTTAGCTTTTCTTAATTGTTTTTTTTTTGTGTACATTATTCGTTCATAATTATCTCCGGCATTTACACAGATAATTGAATTATTCTGCTTTTTTAATTTAAACAACTTTCTTTCAGTGCAGTGTCATGTTAATTTTAATGTAAAACTTTGCACATTTGTACATTCCGTAAGAGTGAGTGTTGTTTTGCTTATCTGACGGTAAAACATAATTGATTTGTCACATGAGGAATCTTTCTTCATTAGCTAATCATTAGCTAAGCACCTCATATATCAGAAAAAAAACATCCAAATTTTATCAATCTTGGCAGTGCAGTGTCTGAAAAGAGATTTTTATCTCAAGAGATTCTTGAGATTACTCAAGGGCGAGCGATCAAATCTCCTGTCTTTGAAGACAATGTTGTCACTTCAATTAAGCAGAGATGACTCATCTTTCAGTACGACGAGAAGTAAACCTTTTTGTGTAATGTTTATTTGTTATAATATACCTTGCCATGTGCTCTTCTAAAAAGATTTAGATGCAACAACATTTAACTTAGACGTGGCTGCCATTTTGCTCCTTACAATCACCGTATTCTCACGGTATAGATGAACGAAATTGTATTTTAAAGTGTTTTTTTTTCACAGATTTTAATAAATTACCCAAGGATGTAAGTGAAATCCTTGAACTGCGTAAAATACTAATTGTAAATTCTGTTTTATATATTCCAAGACTATGCAACACAAAGAAAAATATGCTATTTTATTTTTATGTGTAAAGGGTATTTTAGGTGTGATGTGATGTAACTTGCATCTTTTACTAATACAAGCATGATTCATAAATGTAAATTTTATTTGCATTCCCAGCCCAATAGGCAAAATTAGGATTGTACATCAACCACCAATTGGTATCTCCTGTACTTTCTAATATAAATGATTTTTTGTTCTTAATTGTGGTAATGATGTGGATGACACATGTTTTGTACTTTTATTGTGTTGTTGTAATCGTAATTTGACAAGATTTATGACAGTATAGTTTGTTTTGAGACAAACGATCATTATAGGGAGATGGATCGGAGTGTTGGAGATAGTGCGGTGGATGTTGGCTTACCCCTCGGCCAGAGCAGGCACAGCAGCAGCAGCAGGCCCGCGGGCGCCGCCAACAGCGAGCGGCGCGCCCGCCCGCCCATGTCAGCGCCGCGACGCGCCGCGCGCCGCCGCCGCCGCCCCGCGCCGCGCCATCCCTCCCCGAGCGCGCGACCCGACCCCCGCCTCCCAAACGCCGCACTCCCGCTTCTCTATTAGGATCTATCGAACACGATCGGCTTCAAATTCAATCTTTTTACGGTTTTCATATGTATGCAACTCGTTCACGACCGCTCGCCGCCCGCCTCGCGTGCCGGCCGATCCTCAAACATGTCCTGCTGCGCCGAGGGGTTGCGTGTGTTCAGTCACGGCGTGTTTGTGAGCATTGTTGTTCAGCGGAGTGCGGCCGACCGTGGGGCAGCGGAGCCGCCGGTGTGCGGACTGACGGAGCGCCGGCCGCGCAGCCGCGCCGCCGCCCATTCACCGCCGCCACCGCCGCGCGCACAGCGCCCCGACCTTGTCTCAGCGCCTGCACGAGGTCTTCGCTCCGCACCACCACAGCACCACGCGCTCCCCTACGCGCGCCACCACTCCGCTACAGAACACACCCCTCATTGAAACTTATTACCACGCACAATTTATTTGACTATCGAAACTGACTCGCATGTACCTATGATTACAATTAAAAACTTTTTCCAACTCTTCTTATTACTCAAAGTTCTAAGCATACCTAACAATATGTATTGTTTGTAATGTTCGAACGAATGTTAGTACTTGTATGCATCTGGCTCGGTCAAAATAAGTTAGACAGTCAGTGTTTCCATTTCGCGACACAGGCTGTCTAACTTATTAGCCTTAATAAGCTATGCTCGAAGGGTGTAAGAATCTAGAAGGTTCCGTATGTAAGTATGTGTATATAGGTTTAGTCATTGTCTTTGCATGGTTTCCCGAATATTAGTGTTGTATTCAGCGAGTGTCGTGAGTGGTGCGGCGCGAGCCGGCTCGGGCGCGGGCCGCGATCAATGAGGCCGCTCTCTTCCCTGCTCCAGCCTCCCTGCACCCCCGCGCACCCCACACGTTCCCCTTACCATGCTGAATTCATCCCGTGACTATGGCACTTCCAATTCGAACATTAATTTAAAAATATTAGCTGACACACTTTTTTTTTTCACGGGGTCGATTAGGGGAATGTTGAAAAGGTAATCTTGATAACCGAAGGCCATTAAACTCCATTTTATTATTTCAGTTTGCAAAGCCCTAATATAATTTCTCATGGCGATGGCGTAAGAAGATTGTTTATCAAAATGTTTATATAGGGAGCTTTTGCTCGCAAATTCTGTCATCGCTTAAGAGCCTCGGCAAAGATTTCTTGTCTCGCAGTTATTATTATGTAAGAATTATAAATATGTAGTTGAAGTAGAAGTAAGTCTGATATCAAATAAAATAAAATTACGTATATTATCATAGTGCAGACACCGAAAGCATCAAATTACTATTATACAAACTAACATTCGGTTCTCTTTACGTTCGATATTATTTCAGTGAAACTGAAAAACAAACTATCTAAATGTGCATAGTGTACATGAATGTGAGTGATACAGTACGTAAGTAGTAAGTAGACATAGGGCACAATGAGGCGCGCAGCGGCGAGGCGGCGAGCGACTGCGAGGCGAGCATGCCTGCGCCTAATGTCGCACAACCTGATAATGAAGGGTGTTTGCTCATTACCGCAACCACTTTACGCTCCCACGCGGCTGCGCTCACCGATTACCGCTCGCCGCTACCGCTCCGCGACACTTAACACTTTGCAGATATTCAAAAACTCGTATTACACACACTCCACTGCTCCCTATACCCTTCACTCAAGCTCATTTCTGAAAACATCCCGAACGAAGGTTCTTAAATTACGTAAACGATTATAACTTTCCGAACAAGATAAAATAATTGACTGGCTCATTAATTCACTGGTTGAATTAATTAGTACCTTGAGATAATTAGTACCGTAGTGCAGGCAATTAATTATGAACAACAAAGTAAAGGACGGGAACAATGCTACAGTTGGAGTTCACAATCCAGTACCGAGTCTTTATTAGGCGTTGGATATGTTTTGTAAATGGCAAATGTGTTGAGAACTAGGAAGTTTGCGAAACTGGGAGAAAGCGACCAAAGAGTAGGTACGGACCTATGAATGGCGCAGTCAGAACAAAAGCAGTTCATTTGCTAGAAACTAGGCGAAATAATGAACGTCATATACCTGACCCCCTGAGTGAAATGTCAAAAGTAAAGGTTAAAAGTGAGCAGTGCACAATCGCGAGTGTATGGCGCTGGTTCGCCTGCATTAGGCACTCATCGCCACCCACTCAGCGCGCGCTTGTGAACTTTATGCCAACAAAACTGTACTGACTTCGATACTTTAACGTTTACTTACTAAAGCTATTCTTTAGGGTGCCTCTTATTGCACATGTTATAGATGTATTATACGTCAGAGAGTCACTGTTTTGGAAGCTTACGTATAGTTACGTGTTTGAACTTTAGTAAGTACCTCTTTGAACACCTACGTAAAATAGGTGCCACATCTCTCTTCTCAAAAATGATTTTGTTGTGACCAAAAAAGGAAAAGCCTTCATCAGTGCAATCTGCAAAAATCAATGGTGATGGACTTGATATTTTTCTTTAGAATCAAGCTTGTGGACTAAAATGATAACCTTCCTAAATCTGGGTAACGAACCTTTGATGTCTTTTGGTGGGTGTCACATAAACTGCAAGTATATTGTCATGAAAGCCATTTTATGTACTGTATTCTTGTAGGGTCTGAGTTGAAGTGTTCTGATAGGATGTTTATCTAAAATGATCATACGTACTACCTAGTTCATGGAGGGTCGATCACTTTTCAACATTATTACATAGAGAATAAGGGATATTAGAGCATATGAACTCGGTAGTAAATATGTATATTTATATTATGTGATTACTTACGGCTGAAAACAAAAGCTCCTTTCTGGAAGTACACACATCAAAAGTATCTAGGGATCAACATATATTTTTGCAATAACTTTTCTCCTGATTGATATTAATTAAAATTTTCTTTAAGGATTCATCAAATAAAGTGTTTTCGTTTGTCACAGTAACGATAAACCAAGTCACCTTTGCATTAATAAAGAAATTTGCCATTTTCCTAATAAAGGGATTTTTGACATTTGAACCACTAACATTAAAGTTCGAAAAAAAGACTGAAATAACAGTTTTCTTTAAAATTTTATTGGGTAACTTAAACAATTAATAATCCGTGTTTCTACCGCGAACACTAACAACACAAGAACATCGGTTTGGCATACTCAAAATGAGTTCATCCAAATCACGCTGTGGAATGGCCGCCCATGTTCGTTGCAACAACAAAAAAAGGTCTTCTTGCGACTGGATACCCTCCATATTCGGCAGAGCTCTTCTCTGTAGCATATCCCATGCATGCTCAATCGGGTTCAAGTCTGGCGACTGAGCAGGCCAGGGCAGGACATTGATGTTAGCTGCGGCGAGAGTCTGTCTTACAACTCTTGCGGTGTGCGGTCGTGCATTATCATGCATTAACTGAAATAAGGGACCGATTTGCACTTGTAGAGGAACGATGACGTCTGATACAATCGTCTCAGCATAAATTTGAGCGTTGAGGTTGCCTCTGATCCAAATCAACTCAGTTCTTCCGCCGATCCAAATACCCGCCCATACCATGATGGTTCCACCACTATAAGGATGGACTTCCTGGCAGGATTTTAATCGCTGTTGGCGTCCAGGGGTTCTCCAGTGTCGTATACGTCTTGTATCCGGTCTCATACCAAAACGAGACTCATCAGAAAAGCACACGAAACGCCATTGTTCTTCTGCCCAATTTCTGTGTTCAAGAGCCCATTGATATCGAATCCTACGATTGTGCATTGCTATAGGTGGTACCCGTAGCGGTCTTCGGGAATGAAGGTTCACTTCATGCAAGCGGTTTCTGACTGTTTGGTCGCTAATTAAGTTCCCTGAAGAGTGATGAAGCCTCACGGCTAACATCATGGCGGTTATTGTTGGAGCTCTTCGAGTTAAGATTTGAATGTATCGGTCTTGTCTCCGTGTGGTGCAGCGATACCGTCCTCCATGGCGCTCAGCCACGGTACCAGTGCTTCGGTAACGTGTCCAAAGTCGACTGATAACACTCTGACTTGTATTCAGAGCTAAAGCTACAGTACGTTGCCGGGAACCAGCTTCTATCATTCCCACGGCTCTGAGCATTTCTTCCCTGCTTAAATGACGTTGCCGCTCCATAATAACGTTGGTTTTAATCAGTAGTAGGGAAACAGTAGCACTAATAATGTCTTCAATGCGTTGTATGTTTTTATAGGGAAAATATTGACAGCTTATTTTCATCTTTTACTCGAATTTGATTGAGAGTTCCTGATTCAAATTATGAAATGCACCAAAAAGGATCCATATAAATTTATAAAATCATAAATTTATTACAAAGCCACATCTCAATCTCAAGAAATCCGCATAAAAATGCTTGATCCCTAGACATTTTTGATGTGTGTAGCTTCAAGTCAAGTAGGTGTAAAATATGTTAGTCAGGGACCTTTATTAGCAGAAGATAAAACTATTGTTTAGTATTCTCGTGCGCGTATGAGCTAAACTAATTATTAATCCATGTCTGAAAGTTTATGAAGTCGTTTAATGCTTGCAATTTTTCCTTCTTACTCAGACAACTAATTTGTAATTTGCGATGATATTAAACGTGCCATTTATTCGAAACAAAACGGCGTCCGATGTTAAAAAAAAGATCGAAACTTATCTATTTATGTGGCTAATGTACCGTTACTCATAAAAACTGGAACCAGTGTAAGCATTTGAAAACTATCTGTTGTGTAAAAGTATACTGTTTTTTTTGAGTTGTTATAAAATGGTGATCGTTGTTTTATCGGGTTTGTAAATTGAATTTGTGTGGCGTTGGTGTGGCGTAGCGTTGTGGCGCTGTGGCGCGGCGGCACTGCGTCGCGTGACCGCTCGATGGCTGCCTGCAAATTGCACATTACACGCCGCGTTCGCCCGTTTGGCCTGCAACCGACTATTAGTGCATTCCCGCAGATTACTTCACAGCGAAACCAACCATGTTAAACTGCAACATTTTTTATAGGCTAGTGAAATAAATTTTGAAAGATACTCTCAGTGCCACTGAGATGACAAAATCTCTACTGATAGGTACCAGATTAATGTAAGAACAGGATCACACCAGCCTTTACTACTCATTGGTACATCATTATGTTAAATAAATAATTCAATATATCTGTGTTACTACGATCACTCTTTAGAGCTCAAAGCAAATAAGTAGAATCATTGACATTATGACTTTTAAAACAGATAATATGACATTGAATTGAAATGTTAAGCTTTTAAAAGCTGTGAAAGCATTCTACTTTATGAGATGAATACACTAATTTAATCAAAATATTATTTTGATTGTATGGCGGTTTATCTTATTTATTTATTTGCAGAGTCAATTGCAGTTATTATATAAATAAGCAAACGAAGCGTGCATCGTGTTGTATTGCAATTAATATTTAAAATGATGTAAATAACAATTGTAAAATAAACACAGTGGTGGTTCTTGGAAATACTTTCATGTTGCGAATCATGTCGATGAAAAATTGTATTTCATTTTCATGATTGCTTCATTTGATTTATGGCTGTGGAAAGGGTGTCGGTAATATTGCACGGACTATGAAATGTACCAAATTATATTTATGTGTTTGTATTGGGCGAGCGAGAGCGACGGGTTGGTCGCACTGATTACTTATTAATGACCACGGCCTGCCAACCCCCGAACGCCGGTAAATATTGTCCGGAAGCGGAACAAATTGTATCATTGATCGCCAGTAAACAAAAAGAAAAAGAATACCAATTTTCTCTGAAAACTCGGAGCAAACAAAGTCATTTTCAAAGTAAAACAATAAAAGCGGGAAAATGTAAGAAGGTACTTACTTAAAATATCGACTTGAAAGCTTATACTGCACGTGATCTATAAGAAACTGGTGACAGTTTTCTAATTTCGAAACTATATCCGTATCCTAGCTACAGGAGTACAGGCTATGTGAGGAGTCTCACAAATGTAATATACAGCGAATAGAAATAGCCGCACATGGAGGAAGGGGTGTTACCGCAGACATTTATTACGTGACGTTTCTACGTGTTTAGGTCGCCGACAGTTTTGTAAGTGCACCGTGCGCTCTTACGCGGAAACCACGTAGAGCTATCACGAACATAATATTTTGAAACACTGTCTTTAAATATTTCCTACAATTTTAAACGTGACAAGAGGATATCTTAAGGACAGATTTACCGAAGCGACGCGCGACGGTAAGTGACTGGGATGTTTGCCTTCGCAGCGCTGAGTTCCGGATATGAAACTCGTGACAAATTGTGGAATGTTATGTGTCTGACGGTGACATATGGTTTTATAGTACAAGAAGTCTTTCATTTTGAGAGCCTTCCATTATGTGACGGGAAAACATTCGAAGCTATGATTTGTAACTGTATGTAATATGTATGTCTATCTATGTATGTGAACTACTTATTGATTTTCCTCTAAAGGGGTAAGCAGACAAAGCGGAACAAATATGAGGTATGTTTAACCACACGTCATGATGGGTACCTTATGAGCCATGTACACCGATAATATGTTAGTTATGGGGTCGCCAGTAATGATGATTGCTGGCCTGTCGCTACGTGCAAGGAAACCAGCTTTCCTCGTTTGACTTTTACAACTTCGGCGAATAAAGATAAAATTCATACTACATTTTTTGAATTTCTAGGTCGTTGTACTTAAAATGTGGTCAGTGCCCTAAAAGTTGTAGTATTTTGTGCATCCGTTTTAAAGTTGAACTAATGTCGGTAAAAATGTAGTGGATAGTGGCCCAATTTTGTAGAATTATCAAATTCTGCAGAAAGGTGAACCGCGGATAAAGGTCACATAAGAGCATAGTCAGATTTGTTCATTACAATTAAGTTAGTGGTTCTCAAAGTACGTAGGTAGCTCACACGAGTACTCGTGTCGAAAGTACATCGGTGTAAGCCTTACCGGGTGTAATTGGGTGAGCGTCTCACGCCTTCCATGGAAGAAGTCGGCGCGATTTTCATTAACCTCAAATGAGAAAAATGCCGTCGTCGTGTTTGTTCCTCAGATAGGAGTGTTGTTTAACGACTGCGGAATATTCTCCATGATGAAACTTTTGATGTACAGGTTTGAGTTCGTCGAATGCGGTTTCTCATTCTTCTTGCATTTGCTCATCAAAGTTTCAAGAATAAAAGTACTTAGAATCTGTACCGAAGTATTTTTTTATTTTTTTATTTGGATCTCCAACAAATGATACACAGATATAACAGTCACAAAAATGTATTCTAAGTGTTTTCCTTCAATTACAGGAGAGCACAGCATGAACATATAGCTAGGTTTTAACACAGAAATTAGAAAAAATAAAAGTATTTAACACAATAAAAATAATAAAAAGCATTTGAGGACAAGAAATCATAAGTTTATTAAACATACAATAATAATGATAAAAGATCACAACAATTTTGTACGATTTCAATTCCTAAATTACTTTGGTTTTGGTCTGTTTCACCGAATCCCAGCAACAACTGAAACTATTCGATCTGAATTTCCTAACTTTTGGGATAAAACCGAGCATCCAAAGCTGTGAAATTATTATGCGGTTCATTTAACACGTAAGTTTCGTTCACGCTTGACTGGTTTTTTAATTAAATCTTTTAAAGGTGGGTATCTAAATTTTCGACGCACGTAATTGGTCGAACCACCGTAATATTGGCTATACGGATATACGTATAATTTATATTTTCGCCTACAGAGTTTAGCTAATTAACACTCTAGTGGATATGTATGTGCGAATATATGTTGAACAGCCGCAATAATTTAAGACACCCGTTAGGAAGCAAGATGAAATTAGCTGTATAGAACGGATAACACTATAAACACTGGCCTCTGATTTGTTTTTTTAAGTATACACAGTCTTACACCCGTATATATAACCAAGTCGAGTGATTACTTGAGTAAAAGTAATTATTTAAGATAATATTTTGTCAAAAGTTAGTATTCTTAGCTTTGTTTTCTTCGACGGTCTTTACTTCATTTAAATTCTGGTCTATTGCATAAAAATGTTTGCATAAGTAATTACTTGAACTCAAGTAATTATTTTAACCTGACTATAGATACGGGTGTTTAAGTGTATACAGTGCATAAAAGGCACTCGTTTACAGAAAATGAAGTAAGGAGCTGGGATTTTGGAAAAGTTTTACCTATTAATTTAATTCTGTCGTTGCCTGCCATTTCTTGTCGGCGTTAATTAGGGGGTGTCCGCTGTCCAGAGTCGTTAAAGATTCCAATGTAACTGAAAATACGTCTGATTACTCATTTAGAGTCCTCTCTTACTTTTATTTCTACAAAAAAACATTAAAATAATAATGAACCTTAAACTATTTGTTACGTCGGCTTTTTTTACGAGAACATTCTACTTTTTTTTCGAGTCTAGAATGGTCCACTATAGAACTGTATAGAAGATTCGAGAATAATCCTGGAATGTTCCACTATTGAGCTGTGACGAAAATTCAAGAATGTTGTGGAACTTTCTCGAGGGTCGGTCGGCATATTTGGGTCGCCAAAATCTGTCTACTCATGAAAGGAATAGTCAGTCAGATTTTGTCCATACAACGATGCGAAGTTAACAAGTGCGTTATCTAAGTGAAAAGTGATACTGATCACTTTTCACTTAGATAACGCGTGAATTTCTGATTGTGGTAATTAAAAGTGTTTAGTATTAAATGAAAATGTTTGGTGTTTAATAGGGGTGTTTTAATTTTTCCCATACCCAGCTCGTAATATTATTAACCGTAACGATTCAAAGTGTTATTGAGTTTTTGCATCAGGAACCTTTCGACAGAGTCTGGATTGGCCCGGTTGATAAAAATAAGCTCGGTCAAACATATAAACTGGTGAAATGTGAGTGTTCTACTTAGGCACAACTCTGCCTAACTCTGCAGGGATTACAGGCGTGTTGTTGTTATGTGGGTTAATATGTAGTTCTTCTCTCTATAGTTCAAAGATCAATGGAACAAACTATGACAGGAACATGTAAGATGAACCGCATAAGAAATGAAGAACTCAGAGCCATAACAAAAGTGACGGATATCTTGACAGTTGACCAGGGACCCAGACCCTCAGCAAAAGTGGCGGTGGGATGGCCACATGCTGAGAACAAAACAAGAGAAATGGAGCAAAGTAAAAACGGATTGGTAACCCAGAAATAATAAACGGAGCAGGGGAGAACCACTAAGGAGATGGGTGGACGAGATAAGACTTATAGCGCGCCCTAAATAGAGAAGAGTGGCTCGCGATAGAAACCAATGGAAACAGCTAGAGGAGGCCTTTGCCAAAAGGAATGCTGGATTAAGAGATACACTTTAACACACAAAATAAGAAAAAAAATCTGAATAGGGCCTCATCATCTGCCTAGCCGTTTCCCAACTACGTTGGGGTCGGCTTCCAGTCTAACCGGATGCAGCTGAATACCAGTATTTTACATGGAGCGACTGCCTATCTGACCTACACAATCCAGTTAGTACGAGGTAATAAGATATTCCTTAGTAAGACTGATTGTCAGACTTTTTGGGCCACTGACTACCTGTAACGAAATCAAATCAAATGAAATCAAATCATTTACCTATTTGTCAGAACATGTTCGGTATTTTCAACTTAGCCAAGCGCGGCTTAACCTGAAGATTGATCCGGCGGCTGTTATTATTTAGACACGAGCTCATTATACATTTCAGTAACATGAATTACTTTTGTCTGCTTATAAATCAATAGTCACAAAGATGGTACTTTTTAACAGAGCTCGTGCCTTTTCCGTCGCTTGGAAGCTTGTAAGGTTATTTAAACTTTAAAAAGTTCTTTGTAAAGATGATATAACTTTATTAATTTGTCGGAACTGAGAAACTGGTTAATTTTGTTGATAAGAACTTAAGTACCTGCTCGAGAGGAGAGCAAATGTTTAATTTGTTAATGACGTATTTAACGCTTTTATTTGAAGAAGCTTTTAGTGGATTACTGTACATCTAGTTATTAAAGATGTTAAAAAGATGTGTACTAAAATGACTTAAGAAGGCTTTAAAAGAATTGTGAACATGAATCGCCGAGTGACTACGCGTTTTTCGAGCAAGGTGACGATGGGCAAATCTTTTTTAGAACAGTTGAGATCTTCGTGCCGTTTTGTTGTAAGCTATTGGTTTGTGTAATTCTTCATTTGGTAAGACTGCATTTGGTTCTATAGATAGAAACTAGAGAGTGAATATAAACAAATAATAATTATGGTTATTATTAAATTATGAAATATATGCCTTGTCACAGTGACGTTACTTTCGTCAACTGCTCAGAGGGTATCTAAACTTGAGAAATTTTGATTGCTTATCAGTAGTATCTACAATTTAAGAAATCATCAAATTGTTTTAGTTTACTGGACATACATGATAGCTTTTGTTTCACCACGAGAATTAGCACTTAGAGCGCCGAATAATTGAATTAGCGGTTGATTGTCTGCATGACAAGAAGGAAAGTGCTTGCAAACTTATCTCGCGTGTTATCTCGCACAGAGAATTGGCAATTACTTTCACTGTCTTTCAGTTCGTCAAAGTCGAACTGAGTGATGTTGATCGAGCCAAAGAAAAAGGTTTCTGTTACGTCTGTTGTGTAAGAGTGACCCACCCATTATGTCAATAGGTGAAGCCTATTCAATATACCTAAGCTACTATTACACTCACGATATCTGAATGTCGTGGAATTACCTAATTCAATTAGAACTGTGTTAAGTCGGCTTCGAAGAATGTCTTCCATTCGAGGTGATACCGCGCAGCCACGGACACGAAGGGACAGATTTGATTAGAAGAGCGTAGGACTAATCTTCCTGCGACTTTCCTCGCGCAGTGACATAGAAATGTGAAACTTTCTTGTAGATCGAACGCGGCACGGTGTCAAGTGCGATTATAGTGAACATTGTGGCAGGGCGGCCGTGGCGTGGTGAGAGCGCGGCCCGGTTGCGACCGGTCGGCCCCGCCTGCTGCGCGCGCGCACACGCCGCTCTGCGCCGCCGACGTCGCGACGCTCGCTCGCGCTGCGCCCGTGTGCGCTACTCCGAACTCCACGTCGCTGCAATCCGAAGGATTTTATACCGAATATCGCGAACCAACACACGACTGCCCACGCACCCAAGAAGTTACGATGTTTTGAACGTTGTTATGTGCCGTGGGACGTTTCGATACAGTGAATGTTTCCTTGCTGAATGAGTGTCTGGAAAAATATTGATTAAATTTGTGCCAATTGAAGGAAAATTGTTAGGGTGAGTATTATTTTAGTAGTATTCGTTTGTTCGCGGGGAAGTGTTGGGTTAGTGTTGTATGGATTGATGTGGGTGTGTGAAACACAATTACTATGCGGGTTCCCATGTCGGGTTGCGGGCTAAGGTCAGCAGAGTGGCCGTGTGCGCGGTAATGAGATTAGGGAGGGCGGCTCGCTGCGTTCCCGCGTCCCGTCGTGCCCCGCGCCCTTCCCGCACCCGTGTCCACCCCGCACACACCGCGTGCGCCGCCCGCCGCAATCCTTGTTCTATTTTCCCGCCCGCCCTAATGATACGGCATTTATTTTAGCTTAAGTTAAAGTTAGTTATTCCTTAATTATTTAATGCGGGTTTTTAGGTTTTAATAGCTCAATTTAACTTTTATTCATATTCTTACTCGTAATCGTAATAAAGGTATGCATACTTATTATTTTATTTATTTTAAAGTTGCACTTAAAATTATCATTATTTGGTTTTGTTTATTTTTGTATGTAGGTATGAAAACAACTACCAAACTTTTAAAGGTGAACTAAGTTGTTTCATAAGAAAGTGATAAGTGCACTTGCCTGATGTCTAGTCATAGTGCAAAAAAAATTCTCTTTTTTTTGTAATGTAAAAGGGATTAAAGAAAACTCCGAATGTCGTTTTAGGTATTTATTTAAACTTTTATAAATAGGAAAAAATATTTGCATGAACTGCGAATTTAGGAATTAAATGCGAAAAATCGATCTAGCTAGGTCTCATATTTGGGAAAATTCGTTTTCTATATTTTCACCCGGGCAGAGCTCGGTCGCGCAGGTTCTTAGTCATTACTAGATAACTAAACTGCTGCTAATAATCGGGTTTGATGTCAATGAATCTGCTTTTTCCCAATTATGTTGGGAAAAATTAGTGGAACAGTAGAATTGACGTGTTAATTTTATTGATTAAGAATCATTTTCTCAGTAGCAGCCACGAACTCTGGATTTGTGCCCGATTAATGGCAATAGGGTCGGTTAATATTACACGGGAATTAACATAACTGGCGAAATGTGGATGTTTTATTAGATATACCTTTGCCTAATCCTTTGGGGATTATAGGCGTGATGTTATCTTATAATGACATAAAACAAAGTCACTTGATTCAAGGTTTTGTTATGACAAGTTAGCTCTAAGCAGTCGGTTAGTGAACTGTAGCAAAAGTGTGCTAATACCTGGATACGTACTCCTTTGATCTTGGCCGGAAGAGAATTTCTCTTGTTATTTTACTGTACAATATAATCAGTTTGTACAATATCTGTATCTCAAAGAAAACAGTATTAAACATTATCTTAATATATATAAATCTCGTGTCACAATGTTTGTCCTCAATGGACTCCTAAACCACTTAACCGATTATAATAAAATTTGCACACCGTGTGCAGTTTGATCCAACTTGAAAGATAGGATAGAATAGAAAAAAATAAAAAGTCCACCCGTGCGAAGCCGGGACGGGCAGCTAGTTTTTTATAAGGACTACAGTCGTATTACAATTTGACGGTTTGTATCACCTTATTGGAGCAGTCTTATGACATAGTCTGTCTATACTTTAATATTATAAATGCGATAAATTGGATAGTTTGTGACTCAAGAACAGCTGAACGGTTCTGAATGAAATTTGGCACAAAGAATAAAATAGAATATAGAATATAGTCTGGATATCATTTTTTTTTGTTTACTTGTTATTTTAAGGAATGCCAGAAGTTTTATTTATATATTTTACTTTGTTTTACTGTATTTGTGGAAAAGTGTCATTAATAGAATGTTATTAAGTAAATGTAAAGGAAAAAGGAGCTACGTCTGCCAACAAACTGCTTTGCAGTTGGGCGGGGTACCAGTTAAAGAATATTTTCGTGAATAAACACTTTACATTTTTTTTTTACTTAATAGCAAAGAGATTTATTTTCTCACTTAAACACATCAAAATTTCCACGCGAACGAAGTCGCGGGAAACAGCTAGTGTGGTATAAAACGCGTTTGATTTCATAATAATTAAAAGTTACTTCTTCTGTTCGTGTAATGTTATATTAGCAATATGTACAGTCACGAAAACTAATATTTAAACACAAAGCAACATTTGAAAGTAGATTTTCTCTTACTGTATTAACATTTTAGGTTTTCTCGAACATAGTATTTTGGAAAGCATACTATTACAAAATCTCCTCATCTCAAAGTAAAAACCATTGTTTTTTCTGTTATTTCAAGAGAAAATCGTTTTTGAGTTACATATTAGTGATCGTGGATGTACATAACTTGTGTAGGGAAAATAAAGGTTTTATATTTTGCTGTTTTAATGGCCAAGGAAAACTTTTAATTTAGTAATTATGGGGTACATTGTACAAATGCATTGTTAATGTAAGAATTGCAGGAGGGAGGGTAAAGGATTTAAACGTTTTGTTAAGTTCAGTACTCGCACAAATTGCACATTTCCGTGATTTCACAGAAATACTTACAACATTCTGTAGTTTACGCTAAGTTATTCTTGAATAATAACTATTTTGAAAATGCATGATTACATTCCAACATTATAATATATTGCATAGCTTGCATAGGTATAATACAGTCCAACAATTACTAATTTACAGGGGAAGTTATAAATATTACACACTTAAAAAACGAACGTATTAAAATTCGACGTAATCGCCGACTATAAAAAAACGAGACACATTTAATGTAGCGATAATAAAAAAAGTATCGTTTTAAGAGATTCATTCATATCTATTAGCGGTGTTTGTGTCCGAGAGTCTGCGATAAGTTGCAACTATAGTTATAAACGGTTATAAAAATCCTGTTGATGTCGAACAGGCTTTTGAAAATAATTTCGGTGTGCTGATTGGTCCATCGGTTCGGTTCCGACGCTCATAGGATGTTCACCTCTAGTCGATGGTCCATGATGGCGACTGCGACACCGCTAATTTCTGATGTCACGCTCTCCGGTGACAACGCCTACGATTTCCTAATAATAAATATTTATTATAGTGCTATTTTGCATTAATTTTCAATATTTTATCGCTAAAAGTAGCATTCGATGTTGATGTCTGTTTGAAAAGTGTTTAAATATGCCGAATGTCAATAAAACCATTTTGTCTAAAGATTATCTCTATTGTTTTAAAAAAATAATAAAATCGAATACATTTAAACAATTCTTCTCATAAATAAAATAAATTTAAGATTTTAGTAAAATTGCATTTATTTTTATGATAGATTTTTCGCTTTAAGTTTGCAATTTAATTTGAGACTGACTGATGGAAATATCTCACTAATTTCAAATTCTGTCAAATACCAGATTTCAAAGACGAACGAGGTTTAAATGATATGATAAAATGGACGTTATTCTCCCATTTATCACGAATATACTTAATTTGATATTGAATCTGACGGCCTTCATTATTTACAGCTACAGTTTAATTGAATTTGAGGAGTCTTGCTCAACAATATCTTTCCAGCCATTTTATCTTTGTGAGTTGTGTTAACTTTTTCTTTGCATTTACCAAGTCTAAATCGCATTTATTAACTGAATTACTGTTTAATCTGGTGGGCGATACTCCTCTGCGGGGGAGCAACTTATTAAGTTTCTCGTTTTGTGCCTGACCAAACGGAACGTTCGCCTTTTTAGTTGTTGGACATTTGCACTGTAGCATTTCTGCAGGTTTATTTACTTCAATGAATAGTACTTTTAGTTGTTTTCACAGACAATTATTATTGAATAATGCTATACCTATTAGTTACTTGACAATTCAAATTTAGAAATACCATTGATAAATGCAGATGCATTATTATTAGTAAGATGATATCATCTTAAAAAATTCAATGTATTCAAGTCATTTATTATTAATGTTGACACTGACCACTTTAATAAGTTATTCGTGTCGGTCAGAAGAGAAGAGAAATGATGAGAAGAATAGGGATGTCAGATAATGAAAATGGAGACATAACAGTTGACACGGCCAATACGCAGTCAAAGCAAGTTTTCAAATATGAAATTGAAGAGTAAATAAGACACCCAAAAGTAATAACGTGCTTTATCCAATGCAGCGGATGAAAGTTAATTAAAATACAAGAGACTGGGATTTCAATTTATTATTTGCGGTGTCTCCGGAATCGGTTAATTCCTCGTTGAAATGTTTTTCCAATGATGTTGTTAATTTTAAATAAATTACTATTTCGGCTGGAGTCTTCTCGTGGAATGCATGTTTTTGATTTTAATTTTGGCTATCACATTTCGTGATCCGCGGTGTTCGTTTGTTACGCCCGTCTGGCCGCTGTTTTTGGCGACACATATCTGGATAATGTCCGAACCACTCGCCTTTTGCGGTCCGCTTCTTCTTTATAAGCGGAGATTTTATCATCTTATTTCAATTTCGTGTGAGATAAGCGAAGGAGGGCGCTGCGTGATGCTCTATTGTAGGCTTGCTATACTTATGTTGATGTTGTTCGCTAGTTGTTGACTGTTATGACGCGCCGCTCGCCGCGCCGCTGGCTATGTAAATGTCGCGTGCCGATGGAGTCATAGGTTCAGAAACCAATATATTTATTGCAAGATTGTTTAGAAAACGGTGTTTTGTATAATAGCGGATATTGGAATTTGACAATAAAGGCTTTGGAGAGTTATTGGAAAGGGAAAATTCATACATACCTAATACTGATAAGTTTATTGTAAGGTATTGAAATGAAATAAAAGCGTAGCACCTATTTTATCGCGGCATCAATTGTACAAGTCAATAGACAATCTAACCATAAGCTACTAAGAAGTAAGAATACAACTGTCACAAGAAAGTTCATTGGGCTGGGAAACTCTTACCTACTATCTGTTCTCACATTTCAGTTCGGTACGTGCTATCACACATCTTGCTCGTCATTATCACCTCTAATTCATCTAGTTCCGGTCACATTATGATAGAAAAAACTACGTGACACATACGAGAGGAGAGTATACATGAATATGGGGAAAAGTAATCTGCCTAATGATGTAGGTGCGTAACTCCGATAACGGAATATTGATCGTTTGTGAGTGGGTAATTTTCAACCCATTATATTTGAATACGATGATTCGTTTTAAAAATAGGCATATGTTAATTAGTAAATTACAATGAACTTGGCCACGTTTTGGACATAAGTGAGGAGTGTCTTATAATTGATATTTCGAGTTTCTGTGTGATTTTACACATACCAATGTCAATTTGACCTCTGAAAATCTGGTTTTAATCCAAAAAGCTGTGTCAACGTGTAGACGTGCTCCTCATGACCCACATGATAATGTTTCCGTAATATCTGGTTTCCAAAATTATGGATACTGTCGCTGTTGTTCATTAATTAGGCTTTCAGCAGGTAATCATTATGTAGGAAGGTTGCGTAGCAGCTTGCTAGTTTATTGATGAGCTGACTTGTTAACTTTGGAAATAACTTTACAGGAATGTTCCTTTAGAGACAGGTTATAATTTACACGTGGACGTGGATAAGCTTTCAAAACAATCCTTTTTGCTCCTAAAACGGTATCAAGGATTGTTTTAAGAAATCCCCAACGATTTGTTGTCTAGTCACGTATCCCGGTATCATGCAAGAATCTTCTACTTACATTTAAATAAATAGAATGTATGGCGTTGCAGCGTACTTAACACGGAGCGGACTGATAAATAAGGCTAGCACTGTGTCGGTATCGTGTACGTTGGTATTGCATGCCACTTGCCACCACACTGCGCTTGCGCAACCCGGGGATCCTCTAATTAGATGAGCTGGTGCGATTGGCCGCTACCACCACGAATATTGCGTTGCGTTACACTTTTCCTTTTTATTTTTCATGTCTAAATATGCACGGCTAAGTGTTGCGCACTAATCGATCACGGTTAAGACATGTACTTGTTTTTGAAAGTTGTTGCGACATACACAACAACTGCACCTTGATTATGAATGCGGTTTAGAATAAATACTAATCTGCTGGCGGTAATTTATTATTCCTGCGTGTACCTAACATAAATTTAGATGTAGGTCCGTTTTAGGTCCGCATTAGCGTAAAGAGGTCGGTCGTTTCATATTCTGATAAGGATTGTAAATCCTGATGTGGTTCTTGGTGCAATTTTGTGCAGTAAAAGGAGGCGATGGCATCCTGCAGTGGAACGATTGAGTAATGTGGTTTTTAAAGGTAAGTAATTTAGTTTAAAGCAGTGCACACACGTCACGTCACTTGGCGTAAGTTAGTAGTAGTAGTTATACATATACATAGCTAACTTAGGTAGTTCAGGCCGAGCGGTGATTATTGTATCGATTGGATAAAATTTGCGATTACTTACATGAAATGAATAACATACTCGAATCTAGTGTGCTATCATTTCTGCTTGGAAAAAATAACGTAATGAGTTTGAGAGCTAAAATATATAAAGATATAGCTTATAATGCCCGCGGCTTCGCCCGCGTGAAGTTCGGTAACTGTCCCACGGGATTATACTACCCGGATTTCATCCAAATCCGTTCAGTAGTTTTCGCGTGAAAGAGTAACAAACATCCATACATCCATCCTCACAAACTTTCGTATTTATAATACAGGGTGTAAACAACCTCATCACGAAGCCGTCAACCAAGCATTCTGTACATCAAACTAAGTAACTTTACGCAAAAATTATTGCTGGGAAACGACTTTTTATTTTTGGGTGAAAAATCATGTTTTGTGGTAGAACTCAATGTAACACAATCAAAACATCGTGCTGATGGATGGATTGAATAGTACGGGTTTCGTAGAGGTGTTTAAAGTAAAAATCTTACAATAAAAATTATTATAGTATTAAAAAAAAACTTGGAACAAAAGTTGGAACTTTGACGCCCAATATCTTCGTAACTAGAAGGTCCCCCCCTCTTTTAATTTTTCGGATGGGAAATCATAAAATGACTTCTCCCGCTCTGGGCGGAGCAGGAGGGAGTGTCAGACTTTTACTGACTAAAACCCATCCATGTTCCTTCATCGCCCTTTATGTTCCGGGGTCACGGTATCTCTTTCGAACAGTCCCGCAACCCCGAGAAGATCCCCCCTTAGGTATCAATGACGGAGAGAACAAGTGCCTTTCGGTTTCGTTAAGAGGTTTTTTACACCCTTTATTAGTAAGAAAAAAGTAAGATAAAAATAACTTAAGAATAAAGGATATCCCTGCTTGTTAACTTTTAATAGTTACAAAATACGAGGAAGAAGTGGCGTAGACAGGTGGTTGTTATATAATATACCTACCTATCCAAAAAATAAGGCTCGGTAGGTCTTATACAATTCGGTTATTACAGATTTAACACCAGTGGTTATAGGCTAACTATTATCTCCATCAATTGAGAGTTATGAGTGTGTCCAATGTGCAAAAGTGATGCTTACGTCATGGTTTGTCTGCGGCCTCTACAGTTAATTAGATTCTTGATAGTGTGATAAAGAGCACAACCATGCAAAGTGATAGCAATGTTTGCGCGTCTGATAACTGATAAGTGGAACGTTTACCTGCAATTCGCAGGGTGCAGTGACTGCTGTGTTTGTTTGTGTTGTGTCACTGTCACTAAAGGCATTGTTTGGGGTTTTGTTTACACGCTGCCAGTGACCGGCTATCTCTGCTGTGCTATGCCTAGCAGATTAGCAGATCAGTGTTCTGAAACCTGCCGGATCTTGTCGTTCGTTAGTGATATTGTTGATTCTATGTTAATTTTTCTGTCGGTTATTGTGTTTGAGTTTCCGTGGGCGTCCTATTGTACGTTTGGAGATGATGATTGTTTCATAGATCCTTTGTTCTCAGTTTATGAAATGACTTAAACAAGAGTTGAAAAAAAAACAATGATCGGTAGGAATATGAAGTAATTGTCTACCAACATTAAAATCCCTAGGAACAGATTAACTAGATGTTTAATTTTAGATTGCACGTTGATGTGATATTTGTTAAAGTTAACTGTAACGTTAAATAAGTTGGTAGTAGACGCGTGTCCGAGTACGTACCGACGACCCACTTCTTGTTATTGCACTAACAGAGAATTTAGTGCTGTTCGCTTCGTGGAGCAATAGACGCATGACCATTCAACATAAATACTGCAAAGTTCAATGAAATAAAAACAAATGTACAGTCTTGGCTAATATCGTACACGATTTTACATTTATCGGTATTAGCATGTATTCAAACGATGAAACAATGGTAGAACGTAACGTTTCACCCACTTGTTCTTATGCTGTGTAATTAGCGATCTTCCAAATTCCTTCTAAAACAACACGCGCTTACGCCAGATTACCGGCGACTCGTGAACACAATGAATATTCATGGCGAACACCATTACTACTGCATTATGAATGGATTAGTGTGTTATAATATCTCAAGTTCATGACTGACTAACGGTTTTTTAGATACGTTCTCCAAACTCGACTCGTACAACTATTAAACAAGATTTGCCTACTTTCCATACGTAGGTGTATTATTTTTTATAACTGGTCGTCGAACATGTCTAAATAAAATGTTCTTTTGCATTGTAGGTTACGGTGTAAAGATTCAATTATGAGATATCGCTAAACAATACTACATACGATGCAGCAACCTTTCTTTGTTTACGCGGCAACAAAGTGAAACGAAGTCGATTCCGCCGATGTGTTTGTGTTTGCTCCCATTCTCCTGAGTCTCGTTAGCCAAGGTCACGCACTAGGCTCTACCGCACGGTATTTTATATTTTTATCAGATTTTATTAACTCAAAACCGGTTCCTTCGTTCACTGCCTTTTAGGTAGCAAAATGTTGATTCCTAGGAATGAGGAATTTAATAACTAATGGAAAACGGAAATATTCAACCAGTAAATTCCTTAACTATTATCGCCACAACTGTAATTCTTAGTAGTTACCAGCGTGCTGCTTACCAGGAATTTGTTAGTTAGACCACTTTACATTACTCAGTTTCGTTTTCAATTTTATTTTACCCGATGCGTGGGGTAAAGTGAAAACTGCTGTTAAGCATATTGATTTAAGTGCTTAATCTTCTGTTCTCTTTGCGAATACAGTTATTCCTACATAACATATTCATATAGTATGCTGAACTAAACGAGTTAAATAAAATTAAATGAACAACAGCTTAGCTCGCTATCTAAATACGTAACGAAGTGAAACCGGTAAGGACCAAAGCCACTGTAGTAAACATCGCGTGGCCGGCTGGGAAGCGGACAGACAGTAATTTGGTACGAAAATTGCCGAGAGCCGTGAGAAAGAGTGGCCCTTCGGAACGGGACCCGGGAGTAACGGGGCTCCGCAGCCGCAGCCCCGGGCGATATGCTAATGCGGCGGCTCTCCGCGAATGCCGCCGACGAGGCCTGCACTGCCTCTGGTGCTACTAACCCACATCTCGCCCATTCCAATGATGCGACTGTTTGTGGTCAACACGTTCCCTCGCCACGAACACGCTCGTTATACTTTCGTATCGATCAACGAAAGTTTCGGACGATCGTGAGTAGGAAGTAGGTGTACGTCGTTAACTAGCGAGAATGATCAACATCATCATAGATACCTGCAACGGTGTCAAAGAATTTGTTTAGTAGACGGTAGCCAGCTATACTTATTAATGAACAGCTGATCATGATGATTTGTCGATAGTAGTCGATCCAACATTCAATTTGTGATTTACGAGTTAAACTTTTATATAGGTACATTATTCCATATTTGCTCGAGTGGTTTGTATCAATGGCCATAACGGAGATCGACATTTCCGATCTTGGCTCATCTCGGAGCGTTCAAGTGCAGCGCAACGGTGAAAGAGAGAGGCTGCGCACAGTTCTTGCGTGCCGGTCGTCGCGCGCGCAACTCCAAACATTATCTATTGCATTATATTACGTAAGCTCATTAATATTTTTTGTCTGCAGGTTCGAATCCGAAAGTGGTGATTGAAACTGCGCGGGCGCGTTTCTCGCGGAATGGCGACGGACGCGGCTGCGGAGGACTTCGTCACCATTGTTCCGGTTGGCGAAGGCCGACCTTCGGATCCTTCTTTCGTCACCGTGCTGACGGTGGGCGCAGCGGCCGGCGCTGCGGAGGTCATCGTGCGCAGACCGCGCGGTGAACGTCTCGGTCTGGGACTCAAATTTGAAGGTGGATCTGCCGCTGCTGAAAATGTACGGAGGCTTCTCGTGCAATCATGTGCAGAGGACAGTCCTGCAGCAAATGCTAGTGCCCCTTGGGGAAAACTCATACCTGGAGATGAAATATTAGCAATAGATGGTGAATCAGTATCAAATCTAACTAGAATAGACTGTGTTCGACGGCTTAAAGACTCAGATGAAACATTAACTTTGCTTGTGCGACATTTTGAACCAGACACCAAAACTAACGGCATGGACGTCATAGAGTCTCTTTTAAATTCAAGACCTTCCTCTGAAATAGTGCGACCCACAACATTACCACCGCCTGTGCCACCTAGAAAACTAGGAAAGAAAAACTCTTTTAAAGACAAACAGACGCTACAAACAGTCGGTGAGCAAAACTTTTCCACTAACGAGAGCCAATCCGAATGTCAAATGAACGGAAAGCATAACGGCATTTCTACAATTACAAAACTGTCAAGAAAATCTTCATTTGACAGTCACATTCTTCGACAGAGTAAAGAAAGCGGTATCGCTTACTTGAAAAAAGGTTCACCAGAAGAAGTTAGACGTTTAGTGCGACGTTTATCAGACGGAAAAGCGATGCCACCTGAAGCTGAAGTGTATATAGATTTACTCTCATCGGAGTGGGAACGCTGCCTTTTACTAGCTGATGCCGAGTCTGATGACACAAGTAGCTCTATTTCCACAGTTGTCGATAGATTGGGATCCATGGCAAGCTCCGTAGAGAACAGCATACCGTCAACTCCAACTATGCAACCTAAAACTATCGATATACAAAAAGTGCTGAACTGTATTGAAAACATCGACACAAATATTTTAAAAGACATGACTAGTAAAAGGTTTTTGGAAAAACGATTGGAGATAAATACTGAATCTAAACTGACAGAGAAGAACTTCGTTACAAACGGTTTTAATAGTCAGGAAAACACAACGCAGAAGATATCGCAAAACGACAAAAACAATAACAACACGATAGTTTCAAATGTGACAAATAACGTTGAAGTGATTCAAACAAAAAAACTTGATAATAAATCAGAAAATGTTGCCGAAAAACCTAAGCCTATGCCCAGAAATACGAAAATTGAGCGTTCTGTTAGTGAGAAAAGGCCGAGAACGATTCCCGTACCAGAAATTCCGCCACCGCCAGTCCCAGACTCTTTACTGACGCCAACAAAGAAGAACTGCATAGAAACGTGGTTGCAGCGTTCAGAAGCAGAAATGAATAACAAAACTGTTGAGAAAGTGGAGGAAGCTCCAATGCCTGAGGCGTTACCACGATTGATAGATTTCGTGCCCAAGCATCAGTTTAAAGAGAGCAGTAGTGAGTCCCCTCTGACACGGCCAACGTCCGCGCCGCCGCCCCCGCCACCCCCTCCACCCCCGCCAGCCGAAACACGGGAAGACGGCTCTGGAGCATCCCTCGACACTATTGGGGAACTGGATGAATCAGCCGACGTCACCGATAGTGTGTAAGTATTCACTTTTGCTATCATCTTCTTATCTTTGGCTTGTGATTTTGTTCTAGGTTTTATTCAATATATTCCGACACAAAATATTACAGGACATTTTTGCAAAGCATGGGTGATGGATAAATCTATCGCGAAGTTCATCTAATTCTAAGTTTTAAATTATTTTTAACCCGCACAGTAGAATATACGAAAATATTCAAAATCTCATAAAAATCGAACATTTTTAAAAGATTTTACGACTCAGTAGTGTAGGTCAGATTAATTTGTTATGAGTTATTTTGTTAACAAATCTGAAATCATAGTTTAACATGCGAACATTCATGCGAACAACCGGAAAAACTTAATTTATCAATTACAATTTACAAGTTATGAATATGCATGTATTAATTTAATTACCAGTGTAGTGTAGAAATACGTTCGTTGTGAAGAATTATTAGCTTTTGCAACAATAAGATCAAGGTGAACATTTAGATTAAGTAACCATTTGTGAATATTTAAATTGAATAGAATTTTTTAAATTTGCGAAGATTCAATAATTCCTACGGGCTGGATTAGATCAAAGATTTACTCACGAAATGAAATACCGCAGATGTCTTTGTCGGTGAACAATAACCTTTCGTGGCGCGACAAATGCACCATCAAAAGATTTGTTCCGCGTATCCGTCACCGGCTTCGCTTGCTTGTTAAAATAAATACGAGCCATTTGGATGTAAACCTGGCTATTCGTCGTCGTCACTTGATGGGCTATCTCGTAAAATACTCTCAACTTGTATAAGTTTTAGTACGGGACATTTAAAATGCGAATTAGACTTTACATATCCATTTTAGTTTAATGCCTTCGAGTTTCTTCTCCATGTTTTATTCTGAACAAAAAACTTCATTTTCTAATGGAAAGTTTCGCCCATAAATACTGAAGTTCTTTACTATTGTAACACCTGCACCTAACGGCATTTTAAAATGATAATAGGTAGATATATAAACTCTAAATTTAAAAGTCGCAAATATAATAAAAAACATGTTTATCAAAACAGTTGGTTTGCATTAATTAAAGTTATTTAATGTGATGCACGTGCGAACATAGGTACACATAGGCACAACGAACTTCGCATTAGCAGGGAAAACTCTTTCCACAGAACTCGGTCATCAATGAAAGAAAGTAAATTTTCACCGAAGGGGAAGTAATGACTGGTTGCAATTGAAAATACCCATTTACAAGTGCGTCGGGCAAATGGTTAGTAATGAAGCTAACGTTTTCCAACAGAACTGGAAGCGAGTTTTATGTTTTCTCTAGTTTCTTGTGATGGGTGGGCAGAGGCAGGCGGCGCGGGCGCGCGCACGGGCACAGCTGCGGCGGTGACGGCTAGCCCGTGGTCGCTCCGAGGCTTTGGAGATATTATAATCAAATGCATGGAATTATTCTAATTTGCATTCATCTTATACCGTAAAGATCGATTAGTGTAGGTGTGTGTTATGGACTTCGTGGTTGTGTTATCGACTTCTGTCCTCTCGATATCTTGCACACTCGTGTCATAAATTAGTCTGCGTCTATTTAGTGCCTGAAATTGACATTATCGGACAATACTGCCGCTCACAACTAAATTAGTGCTTTGTCTATTTCATAGGCACGCACGTGGGTCTGCCGTATTTGCATTAGGTAACAATAAACAGGTAGTGGAACCTAGTGGAACCGCATTTGTGCTCTGAATATCTGAAAACAGGCTTGCATACAATGATTCATGTAAGTTAGTACTTACATAGATAGATAAACGCGAACTAGATTCCTTCTAATTTATTCCGGTCGGTTAACTCTATGTGCATGTGCGATTCACATACTTTTAATTACTGTCCATTTTTCATGGAGTTCTGAATATCTATTTTATTGTTGAACTAATTAACTTTCTGCCTGTTCACCACTACAATACTGTACATACACTTCGTTTAGTTAAGAATAGGTATCCTGAATAAAACATTAATAAAGTTTGTCGTGAAAGAAAGCAAGAGAGAAGAAACAGGAAGACATTATGCACTTAATGTATTTTAAGATATACAACAACTCCTGTGAACTTTTTTACGTTACCAGCGAAATTGTTCATAAAGATTCCGCTAAATGATAAAATACCTATCTTCATTGTTTTCTCAGCAAACAATACTTTTACTAGTTGCACAGGAACAACAGCTGTAAACAAAGAAAATAATATTTTATTCGGAACGGTGGAGGCGACACACATGGAGAGTTTTCTCTATTTTCATGCAAACTAGCGGGTAACAATAGCGGGCGGTAGGGGGCGCACCGACCAGCTGCGCCCTCGCCCTGGCCGCGCTCCGAGTGCACCCAGCTACTTGTGCGCTTGTGTACAACCACGACGATTTTACATAACACATCGTATAGAACCTTAGTTTTATTTTACCCTAAACCTCCTATGGAGTGTCTTTAATATGAACGGAATCTTGAAATTGTTAAAGAAAGTTTAACTATTCTCTACATTTTGGCGATGTATGCTAACGCAAATGTGTGGGGCATCTGTGTTTTTGTCGTATTTGGGGTACACATCCAATAGGTAGTAAAAAAATGTTCGTAATTATGAGCACAATAATGTCTTAGAAGGGTAAATGAAAACTAAGTTTATATTATGAAGGTACTGCCTGTATCAACATTACTATGCAGTCACTAGCAATAAATGTAAACACTTAGTACAAAACATATAAGCGATTTTGTCGTGAAATCACAGTTTTTACTTTCAGATAGAACCGTAATAATATGGCTTCCAAAATACTCTGTGCGTGAAAACGTAAAACGTTAATTAATACAGTAGGAGAAAATCGCTTTTGATTATTGCTCCATGTTTACATATCATTGCTCGTGATTGTACACCTTGGTCGTGTTGGAATGATGGTTATCGTTACGTTACAGCTGACTCAGGCACGCTTCCACTGTCTATAAGAGAGCAAGTCAACGGTAAAATTAGCAAAATGAAGTGCTCTGTCAAATATTTGTGACCCACTTTTAACAATGTTTGAGAGCTTATGTACATAAATCTATGTATATTTAGGAACACTTTTCAATTAAGACTATGTGTACATAAAATGTATACAGTTATTTGCAAAATTCTTGATGTGAAAAGAATTTTTGCAGCTAAATCGTTAAATAAGTTTGTTGAGACTATCTTGGGAGAGTTTTGACCTACAGAGTAACAGCTTTGCTTAGAAACTTAATTGTAATTTGAAACTGTACTTCACAAGTTTATGTGCAAAAGTTTACTCGAAAATTTGTTAGTAACGGATATTCTCGAAACTACAGAATGCAGCCTATGTTTACTGACTAAAATACTAAAATCATTCAACGTACTGTATGGATGGTTTAATTTTCAATTTTTTAATTTTTTTTTTTTTAATTTTTTTAGTTAAATATTTCAAGTACCTAATTATGTTTTCTAAACAAATATTTGTAATATTCATATTTGAATATTACAAATACACCCTTACACCTACCTTACCCTTACCTTTTACACCCTTTATACTCGTAATATTACGAAGAAGTACGAAGCCGAAAGGCACTTGCTGTCCCTGTCTTTGCGATATTTTTTTTGTTCTAGAATCTAGACCATTCCTGGGAACCTTCTAGTTTCGGAGTGACCATGTCTGTTTAAAAACTTATAACAATGCTTTAGTCTGATTTTCAAGCCCAGATGTCGCATACGAATACAAATTCAATTAAGGTTTAGTACAAATTACTAACAAACAGGAGCTGAAACAGCTATATAAAGTACCTATAGGTACATTGCAGTTTCACATTAACTCAGTACCACCTAAACTTATTATTTGAACTTGCACATCTTTCGTGACACTGCAATGCCTACATTGCAGTGTCACGAAATTTTCGGTTTGTCTTTCGTAATTAACACATCGAAGAATGTTAAGCAAGTTCTCAACAAAAAAAAAAACTTGTAATTGACAAGTGATCAAACACTTATAATATTGTAAACAAAGTGCCTAAGATATGTGAAACATTTCGAATTTATTAAATTTGCGTGTTGTATAGGTAACTGAATGACGTATCGTTAAAGAATAATTAATCAAAGCGTCATGGCTTCAGAACATGAAGTAGAAAGTGGATCTCTATCATTGTTTGACCACTCATCTGATACATCTGAGAGTTATCTCTCAACATCACAAAAACATACGAGTATCGATACGGATTGTTAAGCCTTTAAGAGCCCTGTCGTCGAACGACTTCGTTTTCGTATTTCACTAGCGACCCGCTCCAGGCTCCGCACGGGTGCAATATATTACGAAGTGGCGCTAGCCACAGTTCAAAACATTTAGATTTCTGTGACATATGTCTAAGCCAAATATTAATGGACTATACACATAAACCATTCTGAATAAATTCCGTTCATGATGGTGAAATCTGCCTGCACAGTTCTTTAGATAGAGCTAAAACGTGGAAATTCGAGTTTTCTAGCTCAATTACTAGGTAGGTACATCGTTAACGAGGCTGATTAGCAGGACTAGGCACTACATATATATATACGTTAACATTCACAAAGGTCGCTGGATTTTCACCAGTGACTGTTTTTGTACAGCATGACCTGGTCTTCTTCTTCTCCTTGTGACTCTGTCCGACCAGTATTCAGCGAATTGAACATCTCTGTCGATTTGGGACTCGGCTTAGTTCTACTAATTTCGGACTTACACCATCGACATTGGTAATTGTAGATATACATACACTGGTGCATCTGAACACTAACCAATTTCGGAGATTACACTAAATTAATGTTCAAGAATCATTTGATGACAAGTAAATAATTATAGGTGTGTGGATTTATTAATGATACAAAAAATATCAGTGGAAGATTTATTTTTTATAGGATTTTTTTAATTTTTTATGTTTTTATTTATTTCATTATTCGGTCAATGTGGCGACACTTGGGGGAGGCCTATGTCCAGCAGTGGACGTCTTTCGGCTGAAATGATGATGAATGTATTTTCGTAGAGAGAGCGGTCTTCCACTTGTACGACAGTTAAAGTTCAATAAGGGGTTTGTGTCAAAGCATGCCATATGTATAGATGTTCATGTAGATTCTGTGATAAAAACAAATACCGATCGACAATCTACATGCCAAGAATAGAGATAAGGAAAATGGATCCTTTGTCGTTGCAGTGTTAAGAGGTCAAAAAACCGTAGTGAATGTCCACAGAGAATATTTATCTTGTTTTATTTACATTCTACCTTTTTGAAATCACGATTAAATCGGATTTCTACTTTAATAGCAGCTAATCATTGCATATTTCACTTCTAGCTTGTTATGAAATACGAATCGTATAAACAGTTTATGAACGTGATTTGGATATGTGATATTGCTACATGCATATGGCTGACTGCAAAAATTCAGCGGGCTATAAATCAAGAAAGCATTTCTGATATTCGCGAGGCTTTTATACGTACACAGTAGGTATATTACAATTAAAACGAAAGTAACACGAAATGTGATGTTCGTCTGATGTCGATAGTTCAGAAAAGTACATTCAAACAGTCATCTTAATATGTGATGTGAATGCTGTGTTTTAATATACGCGTTAGTTCATGTTGCGTAATCTCCAACTGGAATTTCAAGTTTCAAGTCTACATTTTGAAGTGTTTTGTGCAACGAATGCAGTGTGCCTATTATATCAGATGTGTGTGTAAATTCCTGACAACATGTAGATTAGTTAATCTATTGTCAAGAGGCTTTTCAAAGTAAACAAGGACTAAGTACTCGCTACATTCGCAAAACGTTGATTTTACACGTGAATCAAAAGATTCCTTTGTTTGCGATGATTGTAGCATAATTATTGATCACCAATGAAGTCATTCTTAAAAGTGGGCGATTCGTCTGTTTTTAAATACTGAAGTATTATTTACGTTTTTTCTTCGAGAAAAATGTCTGTACGTAAACATTAATAAAGTCTTGGTAATGAGTCATGTCATTTTGTGTAATGTGACTGTCGTTTCCTATATGCGGACTTAAGATGTGACATCATAAAATATATGATACCTCTATATCACCTCATGTCACGCTGGATAAGTCATGTTTATCCTTAGTACCTATAGCACAAAGAACCACTAATTTATTTAAATTAAAGTTGTTTCCGGGCCACGCTAATTATCGACGTATTTATTGACCTCCTATTATTGTAATTTGAACGAGCAAGATGCCACGCATCCCACGCAAATGTTAGGTATAGTAATTTATAGGACCACAAAGTAAGAATAAGTTCCTACTTGTTTTTTTTGTTAGGTACTTATTACGAATAGAACAGTGACTCTAAATAAAATGTTGTTTCTGTTTGTAAACATAATTTCGTGCAGTACAGTTTGATACAGCATTTTTATGTAAATTAGTGTACACGTGTACGCTAACGCGGATTTAAACCATCGATCATATTTTTGTCTCGATATTAAGAGTCTACAAGCGCGACCCAAAAACCTCTCAACGAGCTTTAATGGCATTTTGTTACTCAAGCCATAAAACTGTTCAATAGCGTATAGTAGTAAAACATATATTATAGTAGGTACTTTCACGCTTTCTATACGGAACTAGGCAGTATATTATGTACTTACGTCCTTAGGTCTCCAAAGCAGCCCAGCACTGAATAAATTCAAACACCATAAACGGCCACTCTACATATTCATAGAATTTGATTGGTTGCGCTACCTCACCCTTTTTATTATGCATTATTCACGATTTTATCTATCACCGGATAGGCAGCGTCCTAGGCTGTACCAACCGGCGAGAGATAGCCAGAAATGTATGAGATTTTAAAGTGGCCCTTAAAACTGAGTATACAGATATACGGTATACATGAGATATACAGAAATAACTATTTACTCGTAGAGCTAAATGGCTGTCGATTTTCCATATGTTAATGCAATTTAAAACTAAATTTTCTTGATCCTGTCAATCAAACAAATAATTTATTTTGTTGTAACATTACATAATTTACGCTCGAAACAGAGGTTTTTTCATCGATGAATTTCGGGACTTTATTGCCTTAAAATGTCGGTCAAGTTATATGGGTCAGGTTGGGCTTATGGACTCAAATTGGGGTCGCCGCGAAATTTAAAAGAAAAAATGCAAATCGGGGCTGATTGCTTTCGCAAATGCACTAACGACACATCGTTTGCTATAAGGCTCATTAAGCTGTGCAGTCAGCGAAATGATTAATTAAGAAGTCATAGTAATTGGGTGGCGTTCGGAGTTTTATTTGCTGGTTTTGAACAAAGAAAGGAAAATACTTTCTTTGGACATTTTATTTAAAAGCTAGGTCACCGTCTTTTTTGATGGATTGTTTAATTAGTGAAGATAGTTGGTAGGAACACGGCTGCAATAATGACCGCATTGCGCCTGCTGCCGCCGCCGCCTGCCCTGCGCCCCTGCGCCCCTGCGCCCCTGCGCCCCTGCGCCCCTGCGTCGCTCAGACGTGCCAGCTCCATGTAACGATACATACAAACGCTACGTACGCTGTAACTTCTCCCTCAAACTTACTTCATAACAACTGAACTCACTAGTTTATAGTTATTGGAACTTAGAACAAATAACTGTTATTAAAGTAGGTACGCTGAAGTTAGAACTGACGAATTGTAGGTAGATTTTCGTTATGGCTAATAAGTCGTAATGAATAACTAAACGTTGATAATTATGGTATTTTCTCCATATTGAAACTAACAGCATTGTAATTGCTGGATTTAGGTTTATTACTTGTCAGTAAATAGTTTTAACAGCGAAATAACTACTTGGAAAACACGCTAGAAATAATTTCAGAATCATTTTGAACCGTGTAATAATTTGTAAACACGTAATACCGAAAGACTGCACGAGAAAGGAGAAATTTAGATTGTTTTCCTGTATTAGTGCAAGTTTATTATGTTTCACACAGTCATTCATTACTCCATCGCTCGTACTATGTGAATTCGACAAAGATTTCGCTAATAAAATACGTCTGGACACAAGAGAATGTATCAACTTTGATCGATGTCAATGAATAATTGGAACCGAATTTTAAACTATTAAGCAATAAACATCTCTGGCAGATTTGGTCGCAGTCCTACATATTTGTAAAAGCAATGTTCTTTTATAGATAATCAAAGCAATAATGATCACGATATGACCCACATACTAGTTTGAAAGAGAAAACATGCTCAATAACGAATACCACATTAATGAGAACTTACAGAGCTTTCGACCGCTCTTCATAATGGATAGGCGTAATGTAAATGATCGTGGTAGGTACACAATATTGACTTGTCCCAGAATGCGACTGGGCGTGGTCACTGCATATAATCTATTATTAGAGCAACTTTGTTTTACATAAATGTGCAAGTCACCGCGGCTATGCTTGTGACTCTTGCGACGAGACGAACGTTCGAGGTCATTCAGTCATGTACTCTCTAACGGACCGTCTTCTCAGTTTTACAATCGCATTCTGTAAGCGTCTGTACGTGTAACACTTATTGGTCGCAAATGTTGGCCGACGGCTTCAACTAGGTTTTGTTGTCATTGAATTCCAAATAGCGCGGTTAGCGCTTATTGAGATTTCGCGTAACGCAAAATGTGTTCTACTTACACGATTTTCTTTTAGCTCGTGTGATCGTGTCCTTTCGTGTTGGTTTGTGTTTATAAATGTTGTCATTGGAAAATTATCTCACATGGCTGGTCCTTTATCTGTTGCTAAGTAGGCTGCATGGTCTGATGTGGCGATGTTGGCACCATGCGGCCGGCCGCTAACGGTACCGCGTCTCCGTCGCCGCACTGATTGGCCCTGTAACTCTCAGACACCGTCTCTGTAACCCAATACATCTAATACTGTTATTATGTTTGTATCTGTCCATACTTTCTCTCGTGTGTGATGCTAATCATAAGCATTGATCACGGCGATGCTATCAACACTCAGTTTTTGTCCGCTTTGTATATTAACGCCCACGTAAGAGTATGTTAAGATTAAGACAATACTAAGTATGATTTGCAAATGATAGATATCTTTCAGTTGAGTACGATAGTGAAATCAGACCAATCTAAATTGGTCTGTTTGTTAAATTCATACCTCTAGCTACCTAATCATAATTTTGTCAACAGCCTGATGGTAAATCGGTTAAGGTGGGGTCACGCTCATCCCACGAGGCTCCGGACGGCGCACTTCGACAGATAATTAATAAGTATGCTCAAATATCTGTCTTTAATCTGCCAAGAGGCAAGTCTATTACTGCAAAACCCACAAAACATAATTGGAATTGAGGCATTCTTAATTAATAAAGCTGACCAAATAACTTTAAAGAATCGCTAGTCATAAGTTATCAATCAGTGTTCAGAATGACATTAATCTCAAGTACACAATAAACAATGTATAAAACAGCAATAAACTAAATCATTTTGTTAGAGAAAACTTATTTTCTCCGCACAAAAGTAGGTTTAATAAATGAAATATTTGCAATAACGCGGCCCGGCTCACAGGCAGCGCCGCATTCTAACTTTGTCATTTAATTTAACCCGTATCGACGCGGCGAACGTATGGAATTCCAAACGGGAGAGGCGGAAGCGGCGAACGAGGCGCCTTGATCTTGTTCACATACTCACCTATGATGTGTGTGCCGGAGTGCCACTGTGTACATGTTCATGAGGAGGAAATATCGCAAAGTGACGCTGCGGTGACAATAGCACGTTCGACCCTGTTCGCACGCGTCTCCCACTTTCCATTTATCGAGTTGTTCGCTGCCCCGTTTATAAGGGGGCTATTTAGTCATTTACATGTACAAACAATTGTATCTTCAGCTAACAGATGCTAAGTGTTTCGAGACAAAGGAGGGCGAAGTACCGAACCTTTTAGAATCTCCCCATCCAAGTCAAACTTTTGTCGTGTACTCGTGCCTTCAGTTTCTGGTAAATACAAATAGAACGTGAATTTACGTTCATTTGAAGATTTGGGTACTTTATTTCATGAAATTCATTTTGCATCCGGTTGGATTAGTTAGTCAAAGTAAGACAGAGTTTGTTATAGGTTAAAGTGGTTAGTACAACCTGTACCTAGATCCTAGAGCTGACTTAAAAAGCGGTCAAGTGCTAGGCGGACTCGCGCATGAAGGGTTCCGTACCATTGTAGTAGGGGAGCCCCCTTTAATTTTTATTGTTTATATGTACTTATTGTTATAGCGGCAACAGAAATACATCATCTGTGTGTGATAATTTCAACTGTCTAGCTATCAAGGTTTATGAGATACAACCTGGTGACTGACAGACATACGGACAGTGGAGTCTTAGTAATAGGGTTCCGTTTTTACCCTTTGGGTACGGAACCCTCCGGGGTTGCGGGACTGTTCGAAAGAGATACCGTGACCCCGGAACACAAAGGGCGATGAAGGAACATGGTTGGGTTTTAGTCAGTAAAAGTCTGACACTCCCTCCTGCTCCGCCCAGAGCGGGAGAAGTCATTTGATGATTTCCCATCCGAAAAAAAAAAAAAAAAAAAAAAAAGGGTACGGAACCCTAAAAAACTACTGACGCGTCAATATGAGTTGATTAATATAATATTCAAATAATACGTCTTATACCGCCGTTAAAAATAGTGTTAGTTAAATACCAAGACTTTTTAAGCTAAGTTTTTTGTGGTAGCATTACATGCAAATCTACGAATAGATACGGATGCCATTATAAATAAAATGCGATGCGTCCTTGAGATTTTACACGCATTTCTTCTTATTTTGGTGGGTTTCAATTCGCCAAACCAAAATAGCATTCAGGTGGGCGTTCCGAATCTCAAGTTCAATAAACGCTTTTTTGTGATAATGTCACTCAATCCAAGTCTTAGATTTTAGATTTATTGAGTAGGTATTACGGGTTATTCACCGTAAAGAAAAAAACCAGTTTAGAGAGGTCTGTTAGTTAACGAAGCTTCGTCTGTCTTTTCATTGCAAATCTTGGCCTCGAAGAGCTCAGTAGGTGACTTTATTTCATGGAGGCTGATCCATCAAATACAGCTACGATAACCCTTAGTAATGTATCTGCGGATAATGAAGTGAAGGCTGATGCAGTGATTCTGCGAAGTGTAGCTCGGCCGGTAACGGGACCCACAGAACTCGCACCGACGACGTCGGCTGATCTCGGCCCACCCTGCTTATCGAACTGCTAAAATTCATTCTACTTTTAAATAAACGAAGAATTTTTGTTAAAATTATCATGCTATGTGAATGTTTTTACATGCATTTCGACAACTGTGATTACCTACCTACCTATGCTAACATCATAAGTGCCTATGTGTAATAAGTGAACGTAAAACACAAAAAAAAACAACAAACAGAGTTGTACAATTCGTTTTGAAGTGGTTGTTTGTTTTGGTACTTACTGAACGAGGTTTTAGTTGTACAGGAATACCAGTTAACCAGCTTTTAGTTGTTCAGAAAACTCGTAGACTAGTGGTGCTTACCGAGAATTTGTAGAAGTACATAATGGTTGTTTGCAAACGTGGTAGAAACAGCTGGTCCTTCAGTTGAATGCAACAGATTTAAGCTTGCAATATTTGCATTGCGCAGATCTCATTCACAGATGACTGGCAACATAAAACAAAATATTAGTACCTACTTATAAGCGCCAATAAAAAAAGTCAGTAAAATAATACCTAGGACTATAATGTGAGTGTAGCACGTATTAAATAGATATGTAAATCTCATAAATTCAGCCGGAATTCTAGTTCGAAGATATTTTTTTTCTATGAATTTCTACTCGTATCATCACACTTGTATTTCTCGAGAGGTTAGGCTGAGGCCCATAGTGCACCCACATTTCGCCCCACACAGGGGTTCATCCCGTTTCCAAATTGCCACCAACTGGACAAAGAAGATCCAAAATTAGGGTTGCTCAACCCAATTCCTGATGGAAATATCCAAAACCACTTGACTCGATCTGGAATCGAACCGAACATCTGATCCTCAGTAGACCAACGCGGCCATATTTATCTGTAGTAATTAATTAGGCTACGACTAAAGAGATTGCAATCAGGAGGAAAAAAACGGTGATTTTTTAAGATTGGAACCTCTTGGGTTGAAAATATCGTGTGCGTGACTTTTCACAAATGCTTCTTGAGAATTATATTACGATTTTCACCATAATAATGTGCTATTTGCTGATGATGATGTTTTCCTACACTTTCACCTTCACATCACTCATCATCATCATCATCATCAGCCTATTAATGTTCCCACTGCTGGGACACAGGCCTCCTCTCTATGAGAGGGAATGGGCTATAATCCACCACACGGGCCCAGTGCGGATTGGTAGATGTCACATGTCTTAGAATTTTTTGGTTCTAGGACATGCCGGTTTCCTCACGATGTTTTCCTTCACCGTTTTGAGAGCAGTGGTGATGAAATAAATTACACAAAGTAATGCGCCTGTCTGGGTTCGAACCCACGACTTACTGTTCGTAAGTCGGGGCCGCCACCACTGGGCCACCGCTGCTCTCCACACTGCTCTTCACATCACTGTTTAAGATAAATTTAGATAAAATAATACGATAGCTTAACAATGCAAATTAAATTTCGATTGATACTTGCATACAAATTGGAAAAAAAAATACAATCCAAAATCACACAGGGAATGTCCCGGTGAGAATAAAACCTACTACGAACGCCATTATTTTATTTTTAATTACATTTTCAATTAAAATGTCTAAATTGTATGCATTAAGAACCTCTTCATAGTTGAAGTTAGTTTCAAAAGGATAAAAAAATGTTGTAGAAATAGAAATTTTACTTTCAAGTTCTATTTTTTATTAAACATCGAAAGTCTATCTTGTTCGCTATCTATTTGCAACAAAATAGTTTTAGCGTACCTAATGTAAGGTGCTAATTTTAGAATTCGTTATGCCTAATTGATCAGACCAATCAGTGAACTGCCAAGATTAATTTAAAATCACTAGAATTTAGATAACAACCGCAATAAATATTCATCCAGTTGTGGAACCATTTAAAATCGGTACAAATCAATTAGTACCAATTAATTCGATCTTGAAGAAAGGCAATGCCGTCATAGTTGCATTCTGGACCTGACCTTAACACTTAAGGCCATGTAAGGTGAACATATATGAGAGTACATGATAAAAGTTGTTGTGAACTGATACCGGTTTTAATAAAGAAGGTTTAGGTGATCAAGTAGTCCGATGCTTGTAACTGAATAATATCGTGAAGGCTTTCCGGTGAACGAGAACGCGCAAGTTGCGCTTGCGCCGCGCGCCGCCTCGCAGAGCAACCGAGGGTGAGGGGGCGCGGGGGGAGTCACGACGTGGTTAGCCTAGCCTACTAGGTTAGGTTAGGCTTGATTCCATTTTGCCTTTCGCGATCGCTCTGTATTTCTCCAGTGTAGGTTATCGTTTGATCGTAAAAAGAGCTTTTAATGCTCATGGAGGAATTCGTAGCGAGGTAAATTATTGGTAAATGATTTTCTTCAACATTCAGTATTTTTGTTATTTATTTTATTTTATATTCGACCGCTGGAGTTTATTAAATGTTTATTGAGAATGACCTCACTAATTGTAAAATTAAATGTGCATTGCGAAGCCTTCGCGTGACAATAAATACTTGCGAATTCTGAATGTCTTGAGCAGATATTTTAACATTCATTTTCATTGAAGAAATTCTTGTCCTATGATATCGGTCGCCTTCATGATTCAACTCCGCCAATCTGTTGGCATTCTGTTCTAGTCGCGCGCGTCGCCGCCGCGGACCCTGACATTTCGATAAAGGCAACCGATGACCTGTTTTCAATGTTATTCGTTGTCAAATGTTGTAGAATGAATTCCAATAATGTTGAAATATTTTGAGCTACAAATTATATAATTGCATTTGATTGAAATTGATTTAGTTCGGTCTAATTAAAATTGATTTAGGTTCCGAACGTTATTCATTGTTTCGCAACGTAGCATCAAAATGACAATCAAGTTTCAGTATACTTTTAGAAAATATTGCAGCTATTGGATTCATTGAAATCTAAAATAACTCACTATGCAAGTGAGTTACTTTAGCTTTTAATGAATCCATGAGAGCTTTTTTCACAGCATCCGGTATTTAGTGAATATGGCACATTCTGGACAACATTTAAAAACCGCCAACTTGACACTTTGAGACACTTTGTAGTTAAATTCTTTCAATAAATAAGTGCTTATTTATTGAAAGAATTTAACTACAAAGTGTCTCATAAAAAAGACAACCTGATTTCGATATGCACGTAAAAAGCTCCAAAGCTATGTAAGGTACAAAGATATTTTGTTATATTTTAAGCTGGAAAATTAAAATGATCTAGTAAATACGGTGTTGTATTCGCTATCCACTAGTATCCAGTAATAAATGGTTTAAAACAGTGTCGGTTGAGCGGCTGTGCTGTAATGGCGGGGCGGTGTGTCGGGCAGAAGGCGGGAGCGGGCGCCACCCGCCGCCGCTAATTGTTACTATTACAGAAATTGGTCACTTACACTGAATCGCGATAAATCACTACCCGCAACCCGCTGTGTACTGTGTAGGCAGCGGGCTCGAAGCGTGCACAACCGTCGCTCATTCGATTACTTGCCCGCTTTGTAAATAAACTGTGCACTCACACGAATATCGTTGCAAAACATTTTATTATTCATTATCGTACGCATACCGGCTACTTTTTGTACCGTGACTGTACTCACCCTGATTTTAATGCGATTGACTATCACCATCATCTAACATTTTACGAGAAATAGTATAATAGATCATGTAATCCGCGGTAGAGCGTCTCGATTTCATTCGTATTCTAGTTTCCATGTTCATTCCGTTTTTTTTTATTGCAGAAAACCAGTTGAAATCATCAAAAAGAAGGAGCGGAAATCTTCGTTTGAGAGGAGTTTTTGGGAAGGTGAGTCATTTTTTATTATTTCGCAGACCCTAGCCCCCTGTAGCCCTCTGCAAGTAAAAAGCCCCCACACAACACTTTATGATATATATGTAGTTAGCCTACTGTACTAGTCATTTGACATAGATGGAGCTAAGTGCTAACCCTACCAGTCCAGGGAATTCTGTTTCTCAAGTTTGTTTTTCTCAACCTTTGGTTTTGTTCGGTTGGTATTCCCAGTTATATTGGTCAGTGACCAAATCCGGATACACACTGAGCGCTGTTGTTGTAACATTCGTGTGCGTCAATTAGGTGATGGGCTATCAGCAACCTCTCACAATTATGCAACTGTTCGACCAGTGGGTCACAAGAGTCACGTTCAGTTTCACTGCATTCTGTTGCTTTTATAAATGCTAATGGTGTTATGAAGACACCGGTTGAAATTTTGCATGACTTTTTATCTTCAACATAGAGTTAGTTGAAGAAGATCTGATTCGTGTTTTTCATTGCACACTATCTTTTATCAACGTCCGGAGATTTTCATTTAATTAACATTCCTGGTTTTATAAAGGAGGACATAGGTAGTTTATTTAAGCTACTTTACAGTGTGTTCGGCATGGGTACCTGCTGTCTCAGTAGACACTCTTTTTTGACACGGTAAGCATTTTGTTACTGTTAATAACCCAAATTCTTAAGTAAAACAAGGCTTGTGCAGTTGCCTATTTACTTGTATTAATATAACTGATTCTCGTTTTGACATAAATGATAAATACAAGTTATGATTCTTAAGGGGCTCCCCCATGCACACTAGCGCCACATTAGTAAAAAAATCAGAACTCGTTAAATACGCAATTAATATAAAATCTGATTGACAAAATCAATGCTTTAGAGTTCTAGTTTATTGACGTCTATTTAATTCATTAAAATATACTTCACTGTAGTTACAGTTAGAAAAATTGCTAAAAACTGCCGTTTTTTTTCATTTTGTATCTGTAACGACAGCGAGCTATGTTTGAATGAGTTAAGCAGACGTAAATAATTTAGAAGACCAAAAGATTGATTTTGTCGATCAGATTTTATATTAATTGTGTATTTAACGAGTTCTGATTTTTTCACTAATGTGGCGCTAGTGTGCATGGGGGAGCCCCTTAATCATGAAAAGTAATGACCTGAATAGCTACTGTATATTTCGTAGAATCCGTGTTACATAATAAGATTAATCGAGAGTAAAATGTCTTAAGAGTAAACTGGCATTAGGAATTCCGATAGAGTTGTTTGATAAAGTTGTTGTTGTTGTTGTGTGTTGTTGTCGAGCTTGAGCAAATCGGGCGCATGTCAAATAGTCGCGGATTGAAGGAGGCTGGCCTTGCGCAGTGTTATTGTTCAATTAATCGGAAAAATATCATTAATGAAAGTGTAATTACAATGATTTCAACGAAGTTGTTTGTAGACATGCAACTCAAGCGGTCGAAGGATCGTCACGGTAACAGTAAATATGTTGTAAGTTTCGTACTTAAAATTTTAAGTACGAATACTTAAAATTTTAATACTTAAAATTTGTTTTTATGTTTAAATATTAAAGGAAATGTTAAAAGATATTTTGTTGAACACAAATATCTAGTCTTTTCGTACAACTGGTATTGTTAAGAATATTATTTTGATAATTTAGAAGTCAACATGGTCATATATTATCATTTTATAACTACCCACGATTCAGCTGAAACCCGTTCTATTAAACTTTGATTATTAGAGAAGTATAATCAACAAAAATATATCTATGATAATTTCTCAGACTAGTGTTGTTGAACTCCTAGACAAACTTGTTATTTATCGCATCCTTAATGGCGAAAAAAATATTAGAGTTTAAATAGTTATATCAGCATCCTCGTCCGGGACGTGAAAGTGCACCTTGCGCAGGCGCGGCCGTCGCACCTGCGCGGTCCCCGCTCAACACATGGCGTAGTGCAGTTTCGGTGCAAGGCTTGAACTGCATTGCTGGCGTGCTACAACATATAATACAATACCAACAAAGCTAAACCTTTCAAGTGCTCCAGTTCTGCGATACTAGTTTTTATTTTAGGTTTTACACGACTGCCCAAAAAAAGAATAGTTATGTTTTCAGGGGTCATGTATGTATGTATGTTTGTGGGTTTTTTTTACTCCACCATAACTTCTAAACGCCTATACCGATTTCGATGTACGTGGTATTGTTAGAATCCCTAGCTAGTGGCTAGTGAAAAATTAAATAAAAAATTGGATACTGCAATCCAAAATCAAATGTATCAAATTGAAGGATTCATCATGAGGATTTTATTTATCTATACAAGATACGGGCTGATGACTAGGTAGGTTTGTGAACTTTTAAGTGATAAATGTAAACCAATAAAAAAAAATCGTAAAAAAAGTGTAAAAAAAAACCTGACTGCGTAAAAAATATACAATACTAATACAGGGTGTAAAAGACCTCATCACGAAGCCGTCAACCAAGCATTCTGTACATTAAACTAAGTAACTTTACGCAAAAATTTTTGCTGGGAAACTTTTTTTTTTGGGGTGAAAAATCATGTTTTGTGGTAGAACTCAATGTAACGCACTCAAAACATTGTGCTGATGGATGGATTGAATAGTACGGGGGTCGTGGACGTGTTTAAAAAAATCTTACATTAAAAACTTGTATTTAAAGACAAAAAAGTGTCAAAAAGTTGGAACTTTGACCCCCAATATCTCCGTAAGTAAAAAAATGATCGCAATGAAGGTCAGAACAAGTGTTTTTTTTTTTTTCGGATGAAGAATCATCAAATGACTTCTCCCGCTCTGGACAGAGCAGGAGGGAGTGTCAGACTTTTACTGACTAAAACCCATCCATGTTCCTTCATCGCCCTTTGTGTTCCGGGGCCACGGTATCTCTTTCGAACAGTCCCGCAACCCCGGCAGGCATCGGTCCTTGCGGACCCCTTCCTTTTTGCTGACTCTCTTTGAGGCGCGCGTGGAACACGAACGCGCCGTCGACACGGCCTGTCGTCATGAGACGGGCGGACGGCAAGCTAGCCCATAGCCCACCGTCCACAGGCCCGTGACTAACAAACACCCTTTGGTGCCAGAAAGAGGAAAGCTATTCTCGATACCCTTACGCGTGGATTATATTCTCGATTTCCTACAAAATCATAACGACTGCTTCTTCATATCGTTGCCATGTTTTCGAAGACATAATATTGTAAGAATAATTAGATAACTACGAACCAGTTTTTAAAAGGAATGGAATAACATTAAAACTTGCATTAATAATAACAAATACCGTACCGCGCCGTAATACCGTAATTGTAATTGGCTGTAACATTAGTTACTTTATTTATTCTCACTGTTTGTTTATTTAATAAATACTTTGTTTTTCGTACTATGGCTATTATTTTCTCACAGTAGGTGTAAAAAGTAGAGTATTCTCCTCTGGGCTAAAGGTGTATTTGCCTTGGGCTAGCTATAAGACACAACTTTAGCCCCTCGGTGCATAATCTACTATTTTGAAAGGCCAATGATGATCGAATTATTTAAATGAAAATGAAAAAATGATGATCAAGTTATTTAAGTATCAGATGTCATGATTGCACAATGGACACAAAACTATTATACAAAAGAAGAATGGGTTCGAGTCATAATTGACTTTAGATTGCTATTATTCTATCTCACGTTTGTCCTATGATGATAAAATATTTTGTTATGTTTTGTGAAAATATAAAGGGCGTGTGCGTCACCTATCTGTATCACAATCAATTATTATGAGAAGATCTCAGTAGTTGTTTCTTAATCAATCAATCGATACATTTTTCGAACTGGAAATCGAAGCCTTCAACCTGACTTGCGATGATGGGTAAATTTCACTTATTGCGTGATTATTAACTTTAATTTGCATAAGCTCAGCTACTTCATTATAGGCCTGCAAATCATGAGTTTTTAGTTTCAATACTTTTAGTTTTGATTACCTACAGCACGTTTTTAATTATTAGTTTTGCTATGAATACCTCTCGACTGAACTAATTGTTTTTAGCCTTAGGTGTCGATTGCGTGCGCACAACTTTACAACACATACCTCGACATGAAATATGTTCGAAAACATTTTAACTGCATGCCCACGACTTTCGATGTAGCAAAGAACAATTGTATTTTTTAAGCCTGAACACTGTGTAAAAGTACTTTCAAATAAATTCCCGCGAGGAAAGTAAGGTGGGCTGGAATCCCGAACGATCATTAAAGAGACGACCACGACCTGCCCGTCGGCTTTCATTGTTTAGCCACCGCTTTGCATATCGTCTCACCAACATCAATTTATGATTGAAAGTGATTGTCAATTTGTGGTCAGACCAAACACCATTATCTTCATTGCCAAGATAGGGGAAAAGATTCACTTTAAGATTGGACTTCAGACTGTGCACATTCAAATATTTTCTGGAATGGGAAAAAAATTAAAAGAACAGGAATTTAGCTTCGAATATTTTGTGAGGCATTAATTTATCCGGTTGCCGTTTAAATTGCAAGTCTCGGCATTTCCTCTTAGGGGCAAACAAAAAAGAATTTAAAATCAAAGTGATTTACGTCTAAATGTAGGAGACATAAGGTCTGTATTTACAAGTGATTGTTTATTTGGCGGGTCCCAGGGCATGCTTTTGCCTGTTTGACTTGCCATACAGAAAGGTAACCAACCACATACCGACAGAAAAGTATTTTATTAATGAATAAAATACTTTTCTGTCGGTGTGTGTTGGTGCTATAGGTACTTCATGAGCGAATTCTGAATGTAGTCTCTGGCCATTCACCGTAAGAAAGTTTCGGCGCAAAAACTATCCCTGCCTTAATCGGTAGCTTTTAAGTTTCATCTACGGGCGAAAAACTTGTTTTAACTTATTATTTTTTATTGTAAAAACGCCAGATAGGTATGTATTGCTTTATTAACCCTATTAATACGTGATTCATATATGATGTGCCATGTAAGCGCCACCAACGCAGCATTCGGTGACAATCCATTGTCGTTAGGAAGACTGTTTAGCTCGACACGGTAACTGTAACATTGATAAATATAGTTATTATATATTATGCCTGACGACCTTTACAGATATAAATGTTGCGGTTATTATTACTGACTTGTTTTGTTCAGATTACGTAAGACATGTCACTGGAGAAAGTTAATTTAGTTTTGAAAGTGAAATCGATTGCACTTTCTTTCACTTATCCATTTCATAGTTTCGCTGTTGGATCCGTCGATTATATTCAAAGAACAAGAAACCCAGTTCCCTATAAATTAGCTGCACAATAACACCGCATTCACAAAAGTTCGTTGTGTCATCGCTCCGTATGCCCACCGCAAAGTTCTTACATAAAGCTCCGGTACCTCTGTAAAGTTAAAATTGGCATACTTTGAAATAATTTCGTATAAAATATTTATTAATGAAAGATAAAAAAAATCCCAACTCCAGCAACGAGTCTACAGATATCTATTTCTATATTGAGGTAGGTATTACAGGAGGGCCTAATAAAAGGACGGGAATGTAAAAAAATGTGCAAACAACTCCGCAAACACGTCGGAGCGGTTTAAAGGCCGCGTCCGGATTGCGAGGGGCGGTGGCGGCGGAGGGCCCAGGCAGCATTCCAGCCTCCCGTGGCCACGGCGACGTCACTCCTATATACCTACAAGGCGCATTCCACGATGCCACTCGTTCTTTCACCGCAAATATGAAAAAGAAAGCAAAAGAAAGCGGCTATTATGGACCAGTTTAACATTTAAAGGGCTACACATAAATATAAATTGGAAAACAAATTAGATTTAGGAGGATATTAGAAATATAACTAACATGTGAACGGAAATAAAAGATCAAGTTAGAGTTGGAGCGCCTCGACCCTGACATCTGTGGTGCGCGGGCGCCGTCTGCTGCGCGAGAGCTCACGGTCGCCGCCCTCCAGCGCCTACTGGCTAAAAATAGCACACGATACCGATCGATGCCTATTGCTTATCGAGATCAACGTTAGAACACTAGAATTAGCGTTCCTTCTGCGAGTTCCTGAGGTTTCAGTGAGCTGATGTTGTGTGATGTGATCGAGTTAATAATAGCGTGTCTGTAGGTCACAGTGTTGGTCAGGCCGGGGTGGCTGATAATAAATGATAGTTTGGGTCGGTGGTGATGGGCCGTGTGCCGGGTGACGGGTGCGGTGGGCCGGGGGAGCGTCGCGTGCGCAGCTCGGTGTCCGTCCCTGGCTCGGAGCAACGCCCCCGTCAAGGGCGGCGACGCTGCAAATTTCTGCAAGTCCACCGCGAGTCAGTGCATCGCGCCATGTCGCGGCGGCTCCGCGCTCGCCGCTCGCGCTCGCACACCGCCGCCGTCGTGGGCGCACGCCGCTACACGCACCGCCCTATGTAAAATAACTGTTATTTCGGTCGTTAATGGACACGTTCCGCATTCTTAACTCGATCCTCTTTCTTCGGACTTTTGAGATCCGTAACTTTATTCCGATCCCAAATAATTGGATAGGGGTTTTCGGTTTCGGAAGTTTTTTTTTTGCGATTAATTTTCCTAAGTGCACAATGAAAGTAAATTTTCAGAACGGACAGGATTCAAAAACTGGTTTGACTAATGAAAGTGTAGTGTTATAAATTGGTTCAAATGACGATTACCTTGGATGTGATATTTTGTTTTTTTTCACAATGTTGGACACGAGGAAACTGCCGAGGCGATCGGTGTCGCTCCATGGTTCGTACGCAGAGTTTATTTGTTAACAAAGCTCATACTCATTCATTAATTGAATCACTTTTATATTATCATCATATATACAGCATCACGTCATTCGTATCTGGCGCGCCGAGCTGAGCCACAGTGTACCTATGACTGTACCTATGTAGGGTTGACCTAGCGGTCACCTTCTTCAGGCGGTTCCTTATGACACAGACATTGCCTTTATTTGACAACGTGTTTTAAACTAATGAAGCGAGCTTTTCTGGCTCAATTGTGTTGCAAATTAGTTCGGTATTCTGTAACCGGACTTTATATTCTTACTCAAGAAGGCTGTATATTTACATAGATATATATTTTTAACAGATTTGAAAGGATTGGTTTAGGAAACATTAAGATTTAAGATAAAGATTGTTGTTTTAAATGGAGTCATTTCAGGGTTTCTTAGTTTAAAAAGAAAACAGAATAGAATCTTTGGTTAGGAGATGGCATTAAAGTAAAAACGTATACCAACTGATAAAAGCCCCGGGAGCTTTTTCTTGTCTACCCTACAGAAGTTCCTTTACTTATTTACAGCGGAAAGTTTTGTAGAAAGCAATAGGTAGGTAACACAATACATGTATCTACAGATATTTTAATATATCGAAATATGTAATCGAAAATATTATAATTTTAGAGTATTATCATGTTTCTGGCATAGAAACGTGCAGAATGGCACAAAAAAAGAGAAGCCTATCCCCAACAGTGGCTGTGAATAATGATGGTCATGTTTAAATTAAAACACCTGGTAATTATTGTGCTTCTTGATAATTACGTCGATGAGTATGTGTATTTTGTAAATATATCCGTACAAAAGGACATCGTTAACAACTGAACAAACTGAAATATTGTAGTTACAAGGATGATCTGTTATATAGAAAAAAATAAAAATTCAACCGACAGTCTCGTTGGTCTAGTATTCTAGTCTATTCTCTATACCTACACCTCGGCCTAACCCTTCGAGGATTACAGGCGTGATGTAATGTCACGATGTACATAAAGGGTGTAAAACACCTCTTAACGAAGTCGAAAGGCACTTGTTTTCCTCGTCAATGCGATCATTTTTTTTGTTCTACACCATACCTGGGAACCTTCTAGTTACGGAGATATTGGGGGTCAAAGTTCTTAATGTCAGATTTTTACTACTTACGTACTATTCAATCCATCCATCAGCACAACGTTTTGAGTGCGTTACATTGAGTTCTACCACAAAACATGATTTTTCACCCCAAAAAAAAAGTCGTTTCCCAGCAATAATTTTTGCGTAAAGTTACATAATTTGATATACAGAATGCTTGGTTGACGGCTTCGTGATGAGGTCTTTTACACCCTGTATATGTTACATCCTCTCTTAATATAGGTACACTCAAGATGTGATATTAGGCGTTTCATTTTATTTTATTATCTTGTATAGCGCATGAGCACAATTTGTAACACAGAAAATATTTCAGCAATATTCGTGTTTGTAGTATATTTTGTTTTCGTATTCTGGCGCGTCGTGACCATCGACGTAATTTTAAAGTTAACGCAACTGAATAAATGTATCCAATGTCTTTCTTTGTTCTAATTTAGTGATTGAAATTAATATTATAGCAAGTACCCTTGAGGTTGTCCATTCTAAGTCTGAATTTCAGTAACAGTTGTGTAAATATACGGAAGCGTGGCGGTCTGTAAAATATGTGTTCATAGAATTTACTACGAATATCGTGATGAAAAACGTCAGTTGTGTCGCATATTTCGTTAAGTTAACTCATTTTGAATTTTATCTGTAGTTCCTGTACCAATACTAAATAATAATTAAATTCATATAAATGTCATGGTGATCTACTTGATAAGTTCAAGAATGTTCGGATAATAAATGCGCAAATTAGAATTGGTCTCAAGTTGCTGGTGTTAACGCGATGTACACTCAGAAGGTGACAGTGCTAGACTCAAAAACATACAGCGTTGTTAAAATAATACATTCTCGTTGTTTACATCGGATCGAAGAGGAGAGAGCAGGTACCTACTTTTACTGTAAACACTTTATTGTATTTTAACAGTAGCTTCGTGCATATTTTATCAATGCACCGTTACGTAGTAAAGACATACTTCGGGGGAAGTACGGATCTCTACAATTAAAACATTTTCTTTGTGTATGTGCCATATCATGTATAAATTAGCATATTACCGCAAGTATTGTGACTAAGTATCACTTGTGATGAAGTACGTTCTGTGACGCATCATCTTAGCTAACACAGTGTTGGTCAACTGTAATAGGACACTGCCTGTGATTCATAGCCTAGTGCTAACTTATTTGAGTAACTTCCTTCAACGATAGCTGACAGTTTATCACATCGCTTCAAATATTTCCGTTGCTTGTAAAATCAAATAAATGCAATTAAATTTTAGTGTTATAACCATGCGGTGGATATAAGTTGAAGTATTTACGATAACGCCAGCGGCGAGAGCTGACCTGGATACAAATATTTAGTTTATTCACTTATGCATAAGATGCTGACTACATACTTAGGTATATTTCTTTTAAGTGTTGCACGCGCATACCGATGTCGTTAGCGAATATATAAATTGATGATAATGTTGTAATAACGTGTACGGCTTTACTTTATTTCAAAAGGTCGGTGTTATCTTAACACGATCGGATCAGCTGTTCTATAGACATCGTTCAGACGAGTTCGCGTGCTGATAATGGCGCAAGGAAAACGAAGTGGTTACAGGGAGCTCTGTTATTTAAAACGGTTCACCTGATTTAGTAATTCCAGAGCTGTATTCGGAGTTAAGATTTGTGAAAAGATATATGATGTGATTTTCTTTATTTTTTCAGATCGTGTCAACAAGAGCGACGCTGAAGACAAGAGTTTGTCTAATGACGAGACGCCCCTACCATCATGCCCACGACAGCCTCCGGATGGAGTAGAGACTCCTTGCGAGGCTGTGGAGAAGACCCCGGAGCCCGCGTCCCGCCTCCCCTTGCGGATGCCGGCGGGCTGGCCCGGCGCGCGCCCCCGCTTCTCCTACACATCCAGGACACAAGATGCTCGCAGTGAGGCTAGTGTTAAAGACAAAATTGCCATGTTTTCCAATGATCGGGCGACATCTTCAGATCGCTTGGACAAATGTGGAACATTGCCAGCTAGAAACCCTTCAACTGTAAGAAAGAGTACGGTCCCATATGCTAGTAGCTATACCGACGTATCTTCCTTGGATAGACGTTTGACAAAATCTCAAGACAATCTTGATGAATTACCTCGTTCGTACAAGAGGCACACGGAGAGACCGGAAGTTCTTGGAGGCGTGGAACGTGCTTCAACCGCTGCGACATACGTTTCAGCAAAGAACACGTCCCTTTATGCAGAGGCTAAACCCTTGTTTTACGGAAGTACCACAACGTTACCATCGAGCTCAGACCCTTCATTTGCTAAGACGGTGTATCATGTGCGCAGTGTTAGTGATGACAATGGCAATAAAAATATATCGAAGCACAAATCGAATTTAGACTATTTAATTGAACAAAGGAAGAAATCAATGTCTAAATTAAGATGTTTAGTTATACCCGAAGTACAAACCCCAATTGTGGATCTTCCCGAAATTAAAGTTCAAGATGTGCTTTCTAAATCATTCCTTTTGAAGAACAATCAAAGTAATATAAATACGAAAGTTAGTAAACCAAATAATACAAAACCCGTCAACTTGAATGAAACAAAATGGAAAGCCGACCTACTGCCCAATAATCTACCAAAATATTCTCCAGCTTTTAAACGTAAATCTCTGCAAGTATACACGCCTTCATCTCGTTCTAAAGAATCGACTCCAGAACCCTATGAAAGATTAGACCCAATGAACAAAACTTCTTACAAAACTATTAAGTCTCTGAGATCTACCATGGATACAAATGGGTTAGCAAGTAGATTACCTGCAACAACATTACCAACAAGCAAGATATATTCATCAGATAATCTAAACTCAGCGAGAAGAGACCACAAAGATAACATATTGAATTATATCAGAGACTATAAAAACATGGATATAAAAATATGCACCGCTACCGACATAGTAGATAGCGACAACGATTCTGCGATGAGTTCCACGCAGTCGAGTTACCGATCTTCAGCGTCTTCTCCTATGCATAATATTGAAAATGTGGAATCTGATAGCTCACGCCTGTCACCACGAGTTTCACACTATTCAACTTATTCAATATTTAAGTCTGAGATACCGAATAAAACAAACACAATGGAAAAGAACCCAGAAGATTACATAAAGCGTAAGGTGTGTCGCTCCGTGTCTTCTGATACTAACGTGTCACTCAGTTCGTCGGCAGGTTCGGCTGCTACGTCTGGATCGCAAGCGAGTTGCAGTTCACTTGAAAGCTCTGTCGCTGACTCCGATAAGAGAAAAGTTTCGAAATCGTATAATATCGATACGATCAACAGACGAAACATTCTGGCATCAGCGAAATGCAGAAGTGGCAGAGATGCTAAAGTTAAATCTCCTGTTGTGGAAGCTAAGTTCTCGCACGAGTCTCGCGACAGGTCCCCGAGTCCAGCACACAAAACGTCTGACCGCCTTTCTACACTCACACCATCGGTGAGTGTTATGTCGAATAAAGGCGAAAACAGACGACGCAACAAAGTCATTGCCGAAACTGACTCAGATAGTGACAGCGACGCTAACGTGTGGCAGAGGAAGAATGATTTCAAGAATACACGACTGAAACGAAACTCCAGTTCAGCTAATAAAAACAAACAAAGTGATATTAATTTAGAAAGTCCTAAAGTTGATGACGGCCCAAAAGTTATATCTGAAAAGATAATAAAGGAGATCAAAAAAGCCGGACTTGACAACTATAACAATAACAAAACATCAAGTCTAACAGACAAACATGAGTTTGTTGTGAAAAAGACTGATAGTGTCCAGTCCAACAAACAAGAGAAGACTAACAAACCTGAAGTAATCGAACATCACAAAGCTGTTGATAGCATTGATGGAAACTGCAACAACGTGAAAATAAAGGAGAAATCATTAGAAGTTAGTAAAAAAATCGAAATCGACACAACGAGCGATAAAACTGATATTAGTTCTGCAGAGGAAGTTAAAGTACCGACTCAAACCATTCGACTGAGACGAGGAGCTGGTACAGGCGTGGGAGTTATTTTGGCCGGTGGGATCGACTGTGAAGCGAAAGAGGTTACGGTGCGTATATTTTATTTATGATTCTCAAGACAACATATTAAGAGGGTGAAAATATTAGATTAGTACTTCTGTTTTACTAAGCGTTGTACCGATTTTCATTACAGGTTCACAGAGTTTTAGCAGATAGTGTGGCGGCCAAAGCAGGTCTGAAAAGATGTGCAAAAGTCAGAAGCATTAACGGCTGCGCTATGGCAGGGTTAACACATGCTCAATCTGTCATGATCCTTAAGGTAGCTATCATTTTAATTTATTTTCCCTTCAAGGTACGAGTAAAATTCATGTTTGCCCTTTGCCAAAGTTTAGTTTGTGGTAGTTAAAGTTTTTACCCATTTTACTTACTAAACTTGCAACACAACTTTGTTATAAGAAAAACTTTCAAATGTAGTGGCCCGAAGGGCTGAAGTTACAATATTCATAAAGGCATATTTTCAACAAAACATGTATTAAAAACGGGATAAAGACGCTATTAATTTGGTTTTTCAGGAGCAACGTTCAGAAGTTATAATCGAAATAGAGATCGAAAATCGACAAAATGCAAACGGTGTAGGATGCGGCTCTGACAAAGGTTTGTGAAGAGCTTAAAAACAATTGTTTGACTTTGAACTGACTTTACTGAGTAACTAACGTTCAATTTTGTTCTACAGCGGAGTCGAAGGTCCGAAATGAGGCGGAAGTTAAGGATTTGGGAGAAGAAAGTAAAGCTACGGGTGGTGTAGTGTCGGTGCTGCTGGAGAAGGCTGGTGGAGGCGCTGGGCTGGGCTTCGGCCTGGACGGCGGCCGTGACTCGCCGCGCGGTGATCGTCCGCTCACTATTAAGAAACTTTTCGCAGGTCAGCTTTTGAAACTTCTTAGTTAAGGTTAACCAGCTTACGACAATGTTTTTTGTTGTCTGTAATGTCCCGAATATCGGGCAAAGGCCACTTTTCATTCAGATAAAAAATGGGCTTGATCACCACGCTTACTCAGTGCGGGTTGGCGATTAGAGACCGAAAAGCCCAGGGTTAACTGACGATGTTTTTGAAAAATAAAATAAATGTCTAAAACCGTATGTTTTGAGAAATTCCTTCCAAAACGTTAGCTTGATAATGATAAAAACTGTTTCGAATGAATTAACGATGCCGAAAGCCTACAGCGATGAAAGGGAGTTCTCAAGTTTCGACATTGTATTACAGGAGGAGCAGCAGCACAAAGTGGTCGTGTTCTAGTCGGTGCAGAACTTCTATCAGCTGGCGGACAGTCGATGGAAGGCTTCACACGCACACAAGCCTGGGCGGCTCTCAAGGCGCTACCTGCTGGCCCGGTTACCCTTGTACTTAAGAACCCTAAAGGCAATATGGATATTTGAATACAAATATCATAAAATAAGTTAGAATACAGTGAAGCCTACACCTACAACAGTGATACCAAATTGATAATAAAGATCTTCTTGAATAATTGAGTTTGGTGGCGTGTCTGAGAGCCCGGTTAGCGTTTCAGATTCATTTATCTGCGAGCTTTCATCTAAACGATAAAGTAAAACGGTGCTAACTGATACCATCCAATTCGGGAAAGTGCGATGGAAGTGTACGGTTTCGGGACTGGTTATTCGTTCTTATTTTATTTACAATTTGCCTCATTCATTAGTCACTGTTGCTATAAGATTGTAAATAGGTAATTTATGTTATCTGTCTGTAACGGATTCTCGTAAAGATAGGTTTTTTAAGACTGTGTCTCATTTTTGTTAAAAATCGTTTATTTATTAATTTGGTTTAATTAACTAGTCTGGACTGTAGAAATGTTGTAAACTCAGAGCACGAAGACGTCTCGGTGTCTGTTCCTGAAGGTGTCACTATCAATACTGTTCCTAGAATTCAAGCTTGCTTGCTTGGAGTCCGCGACAGAAATTTTGCGCTTAACGCATTTTTGACGCCAGAATACTGCCGTCTCTAGACACTGTTGTTGACGGCAGACGATCCGTGCTCTGTGGTCGGAACAACATTGAATTGTAGGCTTTGTACTTAAAGTACATGCGATAAAACGAAGATCAAAATTGATGTCATTAGTGCCATTTTTAGTTTCATGAATCATTATGCGCACACGGTGATGTACATAATTGACATAATAATTATAATCTAAGCTTGTAAAGCGTCGTTATTAAAGCTGAGCTTTCAGAGTATAAATACGTGAGCACGTAATAGGAACGCATGCGTTTTCGATGGAGATCTTTCCTTTTCACACACAATAAATCCTACAGAGGGTAACTTAAGAGTAGATAATGTTGGATTGACGATAACTATCAATTGTTTTGCTTCATTATAATATGGTGTCTTATCATAATCAGTAAAGTATTTCTAACTCTAATGCCTGTTTTCACGAACACAAGACAATATCTAAATGAATGGATGAAAAAAAGCGCGCTGTTACGGATACCTTCTGAGTCTGGTTATGAATATCAAACAGCGTGGTTTTATTTAGGTGTCCAAGTGACACCCCAGTGGAAACGGTCATAATTGTTTAAGCTTTTTACATTTACAAATGCCCTGAAAAAAAAAATCAAGCTCATAAACGTTTATAAAAGCTGATTGTTTAATTAATGTATTCTTATGCAAACTTTTACTTGCCATGATACTTATTGCCAATAGCGGTACCTATCATACCATTGCTTAGTTTTAATGCATCGAACTATTTAGTTATGAAATTGTAAATACATTGTTATTTATTAATAACTTTCTAATTTAGCGGATTATGTTACGTTCGTAGCCGCTTCAGTACTGTACTCTAATATTTGGTAGAGACAAACTAATAAATACTTTAAAGAAATACATAGTTTTATGAAATTCGACATCTATGTAACTTAATTCAATTGACGTACCATCATTGAGATTTTATTAATAAACAGTTTTTCACGTTAATTTACTGCGAGCAGTTATTTGAGCAGCTAGAGGTGAGAACCTTTGAAAAGAGAGGCAGTAGAGATCAATGATGTACATACAAAATGATTTGTCTCATCGGTGTTAAAAAATTCTCTTTTGTATCCTTTGTACTATTAAGAGCCAGCATGTCATTTAATTAGCTAGATGCGAATAGAATATTATTTTGTACTTACTGGTAACATTGAGGAAAACTGATTTAATATTTGTGACTGAATTCTAGAAAAGTGTTTTAACATGAATTTTGATTGAAATAACGATGTTAGTCTTTAGTAGACATAAGCAGGCTATTGGAGAGTTTTAAACCGAGGTCCATGTTTCTACATATTTTTAGAATCTTACAACTGAAGAAGGTTGCAAAAGCTGCAATATATTGACGTAAGAGCGGATTGGACTCATAACTAATCTCGTCATTGACATCTGAAAATATACCCTTCGATGAATATACACAATATTCTTTATTTACTTATTAGGTGATATATGTTATCTTAGTTACTATTAATCTTTATGTTACTATATTATATAATCACCGTAAATAAACATTGATGTTTTATTTTCAATACCTTCGACGAAAATGCATGTATTTACTAATCTTGTATTTTATAATTTCGTGAAAGATTACGTACATTCAGAGGCAGCATTCTTAAGAGGCTACTGACTGATTTAAACAAGAGTTATGAAAAAATTAAGTTTTCTATAGAAAAATTAAATCCCTCAATTATCTCGTCTTTAATCGCTGTCCTTTCAAAAATATACATTTGGGAACATAGATATTCTGTAATCCAATCGAAATAAATACACACTACCTTAAGAATATGTTTGATTTACAAATTATGCAGAGCAGAGAGCAGAGAGCAGCGGTGGCCCAGTGGTGGCGGCCCCGACTTACGAACAGTATGTCGTGGGTTCGAACCCAGACAGGCGCATTATTTTGTGAAATATATTTCACCACCACTGCTCTCAAAACGGTGAAGGAAAACATCGTGAGGAAACCGGCATGTCCTAGAACCAAAAATTCTAAGACATGTGACATCTATCAATCCGCACTGGGCCCTCGTGGTGGATTATAGCCCATTCCCTCTTATTGAGAGGAGGCCCTGTCTCAGCAGTGAGAACATTATAGGCTGATGATGATGATGATGAACATCGGTCGCCGCCTCTTAATCCAGGTATTAAAATGGTTATTAATGTAGGCAGTAGTGATTCTGCTGTTATGTGCTGGAGCACCATCTTGCTGTAGAATTATTTGGTTTCGCTCTTCCTCGGGGAAACCATTTAACTCGTTTCTTAAGAGATCCAGTATTTCAATATACTTGACAGTGTTTAAATGACCTTCGTACACGTGGACTAACACTACATTATTTTTCATAATTCCGCACCAAACGTTGAAAGAAAATCTGACTTGATTGTTAGTTCCATGAACACGAACAGGATTCACTCGAGACCAATAATGGTTATTGCGGCGATTGTACATGCCATTATTGCTGAAGTTGGTTTCGTCAGACCATACAATGTTACTCAAAAAATTAGGGTTTCGGTCAATTTCTCCAAGCATGTTTTCACAAAATTGTAATCGTCTCTCACGATCCCCAATATGCAATTTTTGCACCAACCGACCTTCACGATAGCATTTATACTTATACTTTTTCAGCACTTTAAGTACGCGAGTGTGGGTTATTCCTAATTCATCGGCAGCATCTCTACTTGAAGCCTTCGGAAATGATTCAAAGTATGTTAAAACATCTAGTTCAAAATCGAAATAGTTTTGCTGAATAGTTTGCCGTCTCTTCTTGAAACCACCCGTATTCTTTAAATTTTCTACCATTCTTTTCAATACGAACCAAGTTGGTGCCTGTCGGTCTTGATATCTCTCTCCATACCACCGCAGAGCTAGATTCACGTTTTTGTTATTTAAAAAATAAGCTTCCATTAAATCAAACTGTTCTTGATAAGCCATTTTCACCGTGAGACAAAATGTGAAATGAGTTGTAAAAACAATCAAATGTGAATAACAACTGTGACAATCTAATTTTCAAATTATAATCTAACATTCCATATTTAAATTACCTCATACACGCAGCTACGAGTATGTCGCAAAGGAGTCTGCATTACAAAAAAGATGGATGTTAGTTAAAGAGCTTTAACTTGACTCATTGAATTTGTAACTTCAAATTTCCTGGTTTTCCTTTCATTTAATTTATCATGTTTGTTAGAGAGATTTCATCCTTATAATTGACCCTAACAATCGATGCAATAAAAGTACAGGGTATAATTTTTTCAGATTTTAGCCGGTTTGATTCCCGGGTGTGGGAGAAGAGAATTTTCGAAAATCTTTGAATGCAGTTTGCTTTCTATTCAAAAATAAAGGAATGTTTCCTTTGAGTAAAATTTTCTATCTGCAGTATTAAGAGTACTTTCCTTCCAGGTGGCATTACAAAATTCCAGCCTGTATATCTTTCTTGATCATACATGAGATTACCTGTTAAACAGGGCAGAGCAAAGGGTTTTAACTAGTTCCACCATTGGCACCCTCTTTATGAACGGTTGCAATTGTTAATTAAGCCGAAATAAATTTCGTCCTGTAATCACGTCGTTCGCGCTCACAGGCGATTAATGTCATGACGTTCACGACATTCAGAGGTAATGAGGTTTGCTACTACCTACCGAGCGCTTCATTCCGAAGCGTAAATGCATGCTACCTACCTATTATGTAGATACATCGCTCAACGAATTCACGCTTCTATGGAATGTCGCCCTTACATATCTGTCTGCGATGAATTCAAATGAATTCTATTTATTTGGACCGCGACGACGATGCATTCGGCCACATTTTAAAATATTTGCTTGTGATTAGGTCTGGCTGCTTTCTAGAAAATAATTTAGTTTCTGTTTCTACCAAATGGTCTCAGTGATAATTATAAAAAATCAAGTAGTGGCCCTATAAGATTTTTTAATAAATTCACTTGCTATTCAATTATTAGTCCTGCTCGTTCTACGAAGTATTCAGTACAGTTTTTGTTTTGATGTTATTATAATAATACTATTTTTAACGAATTACTTTTCTATGAAAATAAATCAATAAAATCGATGTACACGTTCAAACAATAATAAAAATGAAACGGGCTACTACGGAACCCTATACTGTGCGTGGCCCGACCGACCACGCGCAGTATAGGGTTCCGTAGTAGCGATGCGCGATGGCGAGAGGTTTTGTTCGATTGTTTCGATTGTTCGAACATCTCGATGGTTCTCGATTGTTTCGACTTGGGCTCGAGTCCGACTCGGTCTGTTATTGCGACTGGCGCATGGCCCGTTTATTCGAGTTGTTCCTCGATGGTTTAGAGTTTCACGAGTTCTTGACTTGCGTTGTGATTGCGAATTCATACTTGTACCTAATTCTTTCAACAAGAGCAATCGAAAATTATCAGTACCGCGACGGGAATAAAATGTACCAAAGTAGATTCACTTACGTACGAATACTTTGGATACCTCGAGTCTGGCACGCTCTCGCCTGTAACTAACATGCACCTCGGCTCGATGCATGCAATCGACTGACCCCGGTGATCGAAGAGTGACTGATTCGAAAACTAGCGGTCGATTCTGTTGACTCGAAACAATCGAAAAACATCTCAATTGCTTTTTTGAACGGCGAGTCGATAGTTGACTCGATGGTTTACTTTAACGACTCGCGATTCTTTCGATTGTCAAAACCTCTCGGAGTCGCCCATCGCTATTCCGTAGTAGCCCGTTATCACAATATAGAACGAATTATTCTAGGATTTTGTATTTGGTACAAAATTATCCAACACCTAAGTTTAACGAGTTTTACTGCTAAACTAATAAAGTTATCTTAGCGGCTATAATTTTCCTTTAAAGTTCATGAAATTCACTATCATCATGATTTTTTTTAGATTTTTCAAGCTAGCAGTATTGCTTTTAGTGGGGGGGGGACGCCCTACTGGAACAAAAATTTGCACTTTAAAGTTTAATATTTCGTAAATGGAGCATTAAATCGAAAAATAGTATTAGCAGCCCCTAAGACATTTTAGAGCAGGTTGCACTGATCTTACCGGTCTCTTAAGGACATCTCAGACATGCTCTATTGAACTGAGGTCGGGATTTTGAGGTGGACAATCTAAACAACGGATCCCAACTTCTTGCTTAAAGAGCTACGGTGATCATTTATTTTTCTATGAAAATCAATTCTGTCCAAAACATCTGACAAGCGGCAATCTTGTAGCTCTGAGCATCGTTTTCTTCCCAAACCTGGCCTTTTTGTTGACCGAACCAGTCTCTTGATACCGTTGCCAAGTCCTCTAAACAGATGAACGGCTCACATTTAGCTGTTGAGACACGTAAGTGTACAAACAACCTTCCAAGTAGAGAAAGTGGTATTGAATGTAAAAAGAAAAAAATAATAACAACAACAACAACAACAGCCCATAACATCCACTGCTTGACATAAGCCTCTCCCTTGATGGGAGGAATTTGCCATAATCTCCACGCTTGGCAGGCGGAATGGAGATTGCAGTGATGGAAGACTAACAGAAAACGCTGCTGCCCATTCTCTGGTCTACGGAGGCGCAAGGTGTTCTGCCTCAGACATTAGTTGCCTTATACGACACCCGTGAGTGTAATGGGTTGGTTCTATTCTGCTCTGCCGGATACCACACGGCTAAAAAAATTTCCATAAATAATTCAAAAAGTTTTAAGATTTCAGTAATAAGCAACAGTTTCAACAATTCGCGCCAATAATAGTAGAGCAATTTTGCAATAATCGTTTTTTAATTTTGTTAATTTAAATTTGGAACATCAAATCGTCAAATAATAAAACCTTAATAATTCTTTAAAGAAATCTAAAGTGCTCGCGTCTTTTTGCTGATCCAAAAAAAGGCGACATCTAAACCAATCGAAAACGAATTGAAAAAAGTTCCTATAGAGAAAGAATGACAGCGACCTCTAGTCAATTTAAACCAAACTAACTGGGGTAATATGCCTGTAAGCATGATGAATAGGGAAATAATTTTAAGATCAGATCCGTAGGTGACGTTTCGTAGTAGCAGTTTTGCAGTGTTAAAATAAAATGAAATTATTTCTTCTTTAAGTATACCCACTATGAAAATGAATTTCATTTAAGATTCAACCGTCTCAAGTGATTTCAATATATTGTGTAGAAGGTTCAAAGGGTTCTAGGGTAGTTGTTACGACAACTTATATGTTGCGGGTTCATATATTTTTTCTAAGCACCTAACTGATCGACAAAGGTCTACGAAGGTCTACGCCGTAGCCATCAATGAACTCCCTAATAAAAATAAAACAACGTATCCTTTTAAATATTTATATTGTTGCGTAAGTATCTACAATATAAAATGCTATATTAAAATGCAAAAATACTCAGTTAGCCACCATATCTATCTTTGTTATGTTTTCTAGTTCATTGGTCGAATATTCTTAACTTAGTGTAAAGCTACGACAATAATTATTCACTGAAATATAAACAATGCTATTTATACTATATTTTATTATAAGTAAATACATATTTTAGAAAAATATTAAAATGCTGTCATTTAACGTGCTACGTTCTTATAAAAGATCTTTGACAATAGTCGGTAATTTTCGTTTTTATAAATTTAATATTTTAATTACTACGTTCATTGTTGTATATTGATCACATAATTTTAATAATAACTTTATACTCAAAAGGCAATAGATAACTAGGGTCAAAGACATTCAGATGAATTATCAAGGATACAAGCGAATTTAAAACACCGGATACAGTGATTAATTCCAGAGGACAGTCATACTTAGCAATCGATGAAAGGACCAGAATATGAACGAGGGTTGAGGACATTTGTGCGTTGATACAATCAAATTATTTTTGTAGATAAACTTACATTGATGGTAGGTACAGACGCCAGCACATCAAGCCACTACAGTCTGTCAAACTTCTTTAATAGATTTTCAACTTTATCGCTAAAGAATGAGGTTCAAGGTTGATTGGGAAAATTTGACAGTTTCGGGTAGCTTGATGTGCTGGCTGAACTTTAGATATCAAACTCTGAAAATAAACTTGCTTTTAGGCAATGATTTTAAGTCTATTAATGCACTTAACATTTTCGCAGACTTACCAACTAAACTTACAAAATATTTAGACCCTTATTAAAATAAATGTATTATTATTTCATGTACTATATCTTTACAATAAATACTAAGTAGATGTCAAATACATTTAAGATATAAAAATAAGTTAGTTGCCCTATAATAAAATAATTACAAAACACTCCTTACATCACTCAGATTTGAATATCAATATCACAGACAATTTTTATCAAATTGTTTCAAACTGTGTGTATCTTATACTTTTAGTACTCGGTTAGGTTAATCTACACACCAAGTAATCTATATGCAAATTCATAAACAAGTATTTGACCCGGGGTCTATAATGGCGGCTTTAGCAAAATCCTATTAAACAATATTATGTAATATGAATCCAGCTACACCAACTGCATAAAAATTACTAAAACCAACAAACCAACAAAGAGTTAGGTACCTACTTTCTTATTTCATTAAAAATATATATTTAGTAGGCTATTTTAATTATCCTCGGCTATACACTTTCAGCAAATAATAAATGCAACGTTACAAGTTTCATCAAAATACATAATTTTTAATATACACTCCAAAAATATTTTCAAAATACATTATATGACTTTTGCTTGAGCATTATTATGTTATTATCCACTTCTTTTATTTATATCTTTATATTGCATGACAACATTACCTTAGTCCTTAGTGGTAGTACCTATTGGCAAGGATACTCGTACAGTGTTAACTTAATGCCGCCAATGTTTAAGTTCCGATTAGTTTTTGGTTTTAATCTGGCTACCTGTAAGTTCATTCAAAAACCAGACTGCACCTGGATAGCGTAACACACTCTTACCATACCATACAACGAAGCTCTGTGTTCAAATAGCGACCCACCCGTACACACGGTTTTCCGACTTGATAAAACATCGAGATTTCTTTATCATATTATAAAGGGTGTAAAACACCTCTTAACGAAGCCGAAAGGCACTTGTTCTCCCCGTCATTGCGATCATTTTTTTGTTCTACACCATACCTGGGAACCTTCTAGTTACGTAGATATTGGGGGTCAAAGTTCCAACTTTTTGACAAGTTTTTTTTTAATACAAGTTTTTAATGCAATATTTTTACTTTAAACACCTCCACGACCACCGTACTATTCAATCCATCCATCAGCACAATGTTTTGAGTGCGTTACATTGAGTTCTACTACAAACAATGAATTTTAACACCAAAAAAAAAAGTCGTTTCCCAGCAACAATATTTGCGTAAAGTTACTTAGTTTTATGTTCAGAATGCTTGGTTGACGGCTTCGTGATGAGGTCTTTTACACCCTGTATAGGCACAAATAATATACATTATACCTAGATAACGCAAGAGCACCTACTTCGCGTGCCCGGCAAGCATTTTATGATCAACGTAGTTACTGTCGCAAGCTAATTTTTTTAAAACAACAACGTTACAACTCCAGAAGCTAATTCTAGACATTAGTCTTGCTAATTAAATAACATAAACGTCGTATATTTTGTGCTAACTTGTTTGGAACTAAATACTTAGTGCTTATGACGTCATAGTAGGTAGTCAATGGCACGCTTGGTTTTCATACGGATCATGATACTTGCGTTATCTATAGGTATATCTTTGTATGTTTTAAATCAGTATCTGTGTAAGTTTTATATAGTTTTTTATTCAGTCAGATAGGCGAAAGAGCATCCTTCAGTATGCTCTTTCGCCTATCTGACTTCAAATGTTTGTACCGAGAGTGACGCTTCAAACTCATGTCCGAGTGCCGTGACTACGGTATTAACATTCTTATAGAAGAAAAAGATAAAGTAAGTGAATTGATTAAGTATCTGAACCACGTAGGTCCTACTTGCTAATTGTGCAAATGCTTTTAAAAGGCAAATTGGCTTGACAAACAACTGTTTTAATGTGAGGAGTATACATTACAAGCATCGACATCACTTAGTCCCGAAGACTAATACATCCAATACCTATCCATTGTCTGTAACCGCAGTTGCGGTGAAACATCTGCAGGGTTCCTCTGTAGGTACTAGGTACTGTTTACGACAACTAGTTATATAAATGGCGTTTCGTTTGATTTACGCGTATCATGGCTGTGATACTATGATCAGTGTTAGATATTTGGCATAACTCAACATTATGTTAACATTCGCCAGTTGTGTTTAAGTCTCATGGAATAGGGGCGAGCCTATTACCATCAACCAGCTACAAATATCTGGTGTCTCACAGTCCGACGTAAATTTGTGACATAACTGCTACGTTAAATGCGCTGTTAAACTTGACAATAGTGTCGATTCTGTTCTGTATCTTTTTCTCTCTAATATAACGAGAAAGAGACGGACATAATTTAGAGCTGTCAAATTTAGTTGGAACTAATATTACCATACATATGAAGGGTGCACGTAAAAACACGTCTGCTAAAAACATGGTGAAGCGCAATGCATAAACTAGTTTGACATCTCTAACTTAGTTCATAGCTATAGCCGTCCTTTTCTCGCACTGCCTTTTAGTAAAAGATAGCAATAGCCTAAATAAAGTTTAGTTTGTGTACAACAGAATCGACACCAATGTGAGAATTTCCTTAAATTAACCCTTCAATATTTATCTTCCTTCATTCTTGTACCAGGAGTCCATAGGAGCACGTCTCCATATATTTAATAGAATTAGTGGTAGCAGCTAAATGGTGTGGTACCTATCTAGATGTCTGCTCTGTCATTTTAACATTTGGCAATTGTGTGGTTATTGGAAAATGTCTATCCAATGATAGACATTTTCATCCTTAACCAAACTTCATCGCGAACCAGGCAGATTCAAATATAAGAGACCATCAGAACATCAAGTACCTATGTACATTTTCTCCTTACAATAACTTCACAGTCAAGGCTCCATACAATTAGTGGTAACAACTACCCGATGGAGTAGATATCTGCCCTTGGCAGCGCCTTTACACTCAACTTGGTAATTGTTAGTGTACCATGTAGCTTCCAATAGAGGACACCTTCAAAGTAGATTAAACATTTACAGCTCCTTACAAGATTACAACTTCATTTGTGATACCAGCTACATGCTGGAGTAAGTGCCTGCCCTTGGCGGCGCCTGTTTTAACCAGGCAATTGTTAGTGTACCTGATAATATTCATCGAGTGCTACTAGAGGAGACCTTAAACGTTTACAAAACTCCTTACAACAGTTCATACTCCTTTGTGGTAGCAGCTACATGGTGGAGTAGATGTCAGGTGAGTAAGCTAGCGCCTGCTGGTCGTGCATGAGGTCGCAGCAGGCGCAGCGCAGTCAGCGCGGCGGGCGGCGCGTTACCCGCAGCAGCACGGGACCGGCGCGCACGTCCTTGAACAGGCGGATGGCTTCGCCGTGGGTCAGGCCAGCCGTGCAGCGACCGTTCACTGACAGAATCTCGTCACCTGGAGAGACAAGATTTAAGCTTTAGTTATAAAAAAATCAGCAAATCAGAACTTATGAAACTCCAGATCATTAATCATCATCTGCCTAGCCTTTTCCTAACAATTTTTGAGTCGGCTTCCAAACCGCGTGAGTGAGTGCCTATCTGACTACGATACGACAACCCAGTTAGTACTGGGTAAAACGATACCCAAGTCTGACAACCAGTCTTACCAAGAAGACTGGCTGTCAGACTTTTGGGCCACTGACTACTTGTAACTTATGAAACTTCAGATAACTCATTCATAAAACAACCCAGTAAGACGCCCAAATAAAAATGGAATGGATGTAAAAACTGAACTTCGACAAACGGTACTATGGCCAGATTTTATTCCGACATTATGGAACTCCGACAATGGGTTAGTTCGAAGTACCTGAGTCCGTCACTACTGTACTCCAACAATACGTCATTCTACAGCAAACGTTTCATCTCAAAAATTCTCTTTACTCAGTAAATCGTGAACTGTAGTAACTTGACTGATAAGGGAGTCAATGGTCATTCGTGCACCTTTTTTATGAGCAGAACCGTTTAATTATGTCTAAGCCATTACCCCGATTTTACAGTCCTTATCTGATCGCCGACTCCATAAATGTAAATAACTTAACTTACTTAACTTATGCCAGATATTCCTGTAGATATTTTCGATTTATTTTAATTCGAACTTAATAATATTGGGCCAATAACTTTTCATAGCAATTTAAAAGTATGCATTAACGATGTTTCTGAGGACGTCATTGCACCCGTGCAGTCGTTCGCTAGTTTAAACTAAAAGATGAAAAGCAAATCATAGAAAGTTAAATATATCCTTTCAAGAAACTGGAAATAAAATAAACATTTTATCTGTATTTTCTGTTTGAAGACAAACGTGTTTTTGATGTTTTAAGTGTAAATGAACACTCGAGACACATTAAAAACACGTTTGTCCTCTTTCTTTACGACATAAGCATTAAAATTGTACTTAATGTCAATGACTGTTGAAGCTAGTACCTACAACTTGCCTAAGTTTCCGGCATACTATAAAAAAGTACAAATACGTTATTGGAAGATAGGTATTACAGCTTCTTAGAATGCTCATAATAACTGGGAAATCGAACGTTTAACACTAACATTGTAATGTGTGTTTTTGTATTTGAAGGTAGTACCATCGCATTGTACAAGGGCTCTCTAATTGCCACGTGCCAGTGCTAATTAGCAGGGCCGTTTGCTCAACTGAACGTAACCTTAAATTCTTATTTATAGCGTACAAACAAACAGCAGGTGTAAGTATCAGTTAAGTAATATAAACTGCAGTTGTCGTGCAACAGTCGCTAAGGAATTTTCTGCACCTTTCTACGAAGTATAATAATGATGGATGCTTGGCATATTTGACGACCCGAATGGCGCAGCGGTAGTGGGGCTGCCTTACGTTCTTAGGGTCCCGGGTTCGAATCCCGGTAGAAGCAAATGTTTGTGTGATGAGCATGGACATTTGTTTCCGAGTCATGGATGTTTATATGTATAGTAAGTATGTATTTACAAACAAAAAAGTATCTATGTAGTATATCAACTATCTGGTGTCCACGACACAAGCCTCGTTGCTTAGTGTGGCACTAGATGGCGCTGTGTGCAATGTCCAGCGATATTTATATATTTATATTTATTTATATAAATAAAGGTTACCTACGACTCGTTTGGCGACCCACGTTTGTTTTTAAATGGGTACTTGATGGGCTTACTTGTAAACGTGACAGTTTATATGAGGATTCCATCTTCAGAAGATTATGTTGGAAAATATAGTAATGTTGGATATGCTGTATTATATCTGTGAGGATGATATTCCGCTACAGTAATAATTAACTATCAACGAAAACCGTGCCAACAATTTTACATACAACATTAGATTCGTTGATAGCTTTCGACTGCTGATAAATCACAAAACAGAAGTGTTTGATACCTAGGTATCACTATAACAATGAAAAACGTTGAGTGAGTATCGTATCAAGTTTAATAACTAGACACGGACACACACAATATAATTACTGCTGTATTTTACCTTCTCTAAGTGCAGACTCAGCAGCCTGTCCATTATTGAAAATAGTTTTGACAAAAATGCCCATGTCTCCGCGCGGCGAGTCCCGCCCACCCACGATGCTGAACCCGAGACCTTTCCCGCCGGCTGACTTTGTAAACCGCACCTGTAACATTATTAAAGTGCAGCTTGATAACATGACACTTACCAATTACAAAAGTGTTTAAAATTTAGTTTACGGTAATTAATATCATAGCTACTATAATGTACTCGTAGTTCATACCTCAAAAGTGTGTGTATCGCGAGGTTCTGGTGCAGGTGGTCGCTTCCCCACCTGCGTAGAGGCAGGCGGCGCGGGAGGCGGCCGCGCAGACCTCGGCGTTGCACTCACACGCAACTCTGCGACGCCATTCCTCAACTGCTGCATCGACTCCTGCCTAGATTGAACTCGTGGCAATCGATACGGCTCCTCCCACAACCTCTGGGAAGCTTCACATGGGAGTCTATTGTACCCATTTCTGTACGGAACATCTACTTCCACATTTTCACTGTATGGGCGCCGACTTCGCCCCTCTGAACTGTTCTTTCTTCTTTCGGGCACATAATTATAGTCAACCACGTCTCGGCTTTCGTCTTCTTGACATATAAGAGGCGTGCGGTCCCTTTGTGCTGCAGCTTCTTTAGCTGCTCTGTAAACGTTTGGCGAACTACACCGCCTGCGCACCGACTGCGCTGACTGGCGCGGTGGTGACGGTGACGGTGGATGCCGTGTCGCTGTGGGACTAGGAACGTAGAAAGTGGATGGCTGTTGTGGTGGCGGTGCCAACACGTCGTGTGCGGATAGCGCTCGCCGCCGAAGTCCACCGCCGAGCTTTCCCAAAGCACGGAGTAAATCAGGAGCACCACTTGTGACACGAAGTGACGCTGTAGTGTAGACTTTGCCTCGATGTCGGAATGATAACTTGGCTGGCGGTGCAGGGGAGCAGTGGGGTGGGGGCCTCGGTGGCGATGGTGAACAGCGCACAGGACTCGGCTCTCGGTTCCCGGAACCAGGCCGTAATCGTGAACACCGACGACGAAGTTTTCGCCATCTCTGCGACAAGTTGGCGTTCCATCCTTCTTCTGAAAGGTGGAATTTGTTAAAATGAATGTTATGTTTCTAGTTAAGGAAATTTATGATGGGCAGTAGTAACATGTAAAAAAGTATGTTAAGTGTGTAAGATAGAAGTAAAATCTAACATCATCCAGTTAATGATCTGAATAAACCGAGGTAATGTCTTATATAAACGACAATGTCGCCATGTATGGAGTTATGACACATAAGGAAGCTACCTTTCTTGTTGGTGTCGGCGTCGGAGGCGTAGTCATGAGCACGCGGGGGAGGCGCGGGCGGCGACGCGGGCGCGGCAAAGCTGTGGCGGAGCGGAGTCATGCGCAGGAGTCGGGGACGGTCGCCTCCGCCGCCGCGGGAACCCCACGCAGGGGCGCCCATTGTCATCTAACCCCTGAAATAACGATGTACAAAATTCGTTAAAAAATCTTTTTGAAAAGGGTGATAGGTAGCAGCTGCTGGCATACTTTATTCTCTTTAGACGTTATTCTTATTTCGTTATTCTCTTTAGACGTTATTCTTATTTCGTTATTCTCTTTAGACTTTATTCTTATTTCGTTATTCTCTTTAGACTTTATTCATATTATAATGCTGTTTTGGTGTTGACAATAAAATGTTAGGACATCTTCCAACAGTTTTGCTTCTATCTATACAACTATAAAATGTTTATTTACTTTCTTCGATTTATTTTCTCAATACTCATTAAAGTTTCATGACTGAACGGTAAGTGTAAAGTATTTTATTAGGACAAATTGTAAAAGGCGAAGCCCAATAAGATTCCATTGCGATGTCATACACAAAGTAGGTTGATGGGTACTCATAGTCGTGATTACTGTAGTTGGACTTAATAAACTTGAGCCATCACGCACCGCTAAATATAGTAAGTAACCACTTGTGCTTATTAGAGGCTCGATATAATTAGACGTGACTTTATGCTCACTTGCATCTTAAACGGAACTTCCAGTTTAACTGGCATGTGCTCGTATTAATTAAAAGTTTAAATATGTTTTAAAACTGGTAGCTATTGAGGATTGTGGAGACATAAACATTGACCACGAGGCCTCCCACACTGCGTGGGTTTAGGTCGGCAAACAACGACGTCCGGTCAGAGCGCGCGGCGGAGCCCTGTCGCATAACTTCAACAATTATGTCTAGTCGTGACCTACATAGCCAGTAAAATATGCGTTACCGCGACTAGGCTACGCCGAAACCAAGGGCCATGTCACGATTTTCTCTCCTTCAGAATAACATATTTCGTCCATTCATGTAGCTAGGCGTTGAACTATTTAACACTTGGTTTATTAAGCTACTACGTTTTTAGGCGTATACAATTGTCGTGGGAAACACGTGAACTGCAATTGAGTTTTAGTAATAATAATACACCACACACACTATCCATATACCTTTAACATCTTAATTATAGACTTACATTAAGCCGTTTACCATCTTAGACAGATGTTATTGTAATTAGATTCAAACCCAAACAACGTTTCGTCCAACTTCGTAGGAGCTATGGAGCGCGGAGCGGTACCTCTTGCGGATATCCGCTCCGGCAGACTCACCCACCACTCATACTAAATAGTTGAGGCGCACTTGATGCACTTAAAGCCGGCTATCGTTTTATTTTTTTATGGCCATGAGGTAATTATAATTTATAACCGCTTATTTGATGGTTGGCTGAACAGAGCTCGCGTGCGGTACGTTGTTTAACGACCACTTATGACTTTGCCTTGTGTCCAGACTCACACTGTGCAGTAAAACAGTAAACATCAACTATTCCTGTTACACCGACTGTAGGAACGTAGTAAAGGAATTCCTCGTCGATACATCGGAACAAGGAGTTTCTCTAGCGTATAGCAATGTCAATAAACCCTCACAGACAGGTCTCTATTTCTGAATGCGAGCCCAACTTGGTCGATATTGTCTCTTAGCCATGTCACAGCATGTCATGTTTACTTACTTTTGGGGAACAAAGTTGACATCTTACCATCTTATATATAAGATAATATAAGAATTTTACTCTTAGTTAGTTACGTTAGTTCAAAGAGAAAATAATAAAAGGTTATAAGGGTTACGTTTGTGGGGAGCAGGATGGTACTAATCTCAGGGGATGTGTAGACTTGTAGAAACCGCGTGGACATAGTTAAGTAATTAAATTCTGGGATTCTGATCCCAAGGGTGAGCTTTACGACCAATAAAGGTCTCAATGGTCGAACAAAAAACAAGGGGACCGCAATTCTATTGAGTTTGACCAACCTTTTTGAAGTTAAGAAATGTTGTCTTTTTGAAGGTGGTCCTTACTGTTTATTTATCGCTTGCTATTAAGATGAACCTGCAGTTTGAATAGTTACCCTGTAAAAAATAATGTTTTTTCACAAACGTCATGTTACCCAACTTAAACGCTAGCGGTAAATAAAGTAAAAGGACAGTAATTCAGAATTGCAAATAAATGATTTGATTTGATTTGAGAATATCGAAATAAGACACACGCAACTGTGGCTGTGGTTTCATTCACGAGTTAGAGATATCTCGAATTACAAAACAAAACACTATTATTGTTATTGTATTATATTGCAATGACTAATACATACTCTGAACAATAATAATGAATTAATTCATCTTCAATGACTGACGTAAATATTTATTTAATTAGGAGAATGAGTCATTAAGTTCGTCGTATTAAACGGCTAATTCGTTTTAAATACTGCTGCTGGTTGTATGTGTCATACGAAATTGTGTTTTCTAATAATTATATCGGACATAACTTGGTAGTTGGTACCTGGTGACTATTATCATCATCTGGTTAGCCTTTTCCCAAATATGTTTGGGTCGGCTTCCAGTCTTACCGGATGCAGCTGAATTCCAGTATTTTACATGGAGCGACTGCCTATGTAATCACGACCCAGTTACTACTAGGTAGAACGATATCCCTTGGTAAGACAAGTGGTCAGACTTACAGGTCACTGACTCTACCTGTAACGACTGTCAAAGATCTACAATTGACAGCCGGGACCAACGGCTTAACGTGCAGACCAGAAGATCGACCCGAGCGGCTGTTGTTGTTTAGCCACGAGCTCCTCCGCTTACTGGTGACGCACGAGCTTATTGGTGAATACCAATACCGAACTAAAACGTTGTACAGTACAGTAAAGTACAGTTTTGTTGTACAAAACAATAACACAGCCAACTAGTTTATCTAGTTAGGTACAGCCTAGTGAAGAAAATTGGCGTTAATTTAGCGCCGGCGCAGTACCGTTGCGAGCCGAATTTGGCAACGCTAGCACCGTGTCGACAGTCGCTGGTCACTGATCTTCCGGTGACTCGCTCTACTGTCATTGCCTGTTACGGAAGCGGCGACATTTACATTTCCCTTATTAATAAAATATTTATGTTACTAAAATCTGACCGCGACTTTGACTGCGTGGCCTTACTTGGACGTGGACCAAACATGATAAATGTTTAAATACCTCATAAAAAAATCAAATTAAAAAATTATAACATCACGTCTGTAATCCCCGAAAGGCTAAGCAGAGGTGCACCTAATAGTACACCCACATTTCGCCAGTTACGTTATTTAAGTCCCATCTAATAGCGGGCGAGCCTATGGCCATCAACCGGGCACAAATCCAGACTCATGGCTACTGGGAAATTCCCGATGGAAAACCAATAACACTTTATCTGACCTTAGAATCGAAACCAGGACCCCAGGACCTCACGTTCAGAGGGGTTACCATGTCGTCTTAAAGCAGAATCCAGTGTGGGAAAGTGACATCTCTTTCTCACTCTGGAATAAGATTAAAACAGTCCTGCTATAAGACGACATGGTAGGCCACCAGTAGTCGACGAACAGGCATAATATCATTTGTATCATTTACCCAGGATAAAGGAAAATATAAGATATCCTGTGTTAATCCAGGTAATAAACTATCTGTTTGCAATTCAATCAAATCCGTTCAGCCGTTTTTGCGTGATTATGTAACAAACATCAAAACCAACTATCATCTTTATAATAATGTCATCCTAGTAAGAAGAGACTCCACCGTCAGTACTAATTGAAGCGATAATCATGTCGCATATTAAGGCGACATTATTACTATGTCAGACATGTTGATGTCTATCGTACCTACTACCTAGTTAAGGAGACATCACTTGAGTGAGACGCTTTGAAATCGTATCAGGTAACTCCCACGCCTTAGTTACGAGGTGTTTGGGATACTTTTTTACTCTCTAACGAACCACGATCTCGTTCGACGACAATAGATCTTTTCTATATTGTTTCTTAGTAATAGGCGTGATGTAATTTTTTATACAAACTACTAAGTAATTTAATAAAAATACTTTTACCACAAAGAAAATTTAGTCACCTTCTAATAATATAAACAAAGCTTTAGGTTGCAAAACAATGAACGGTAGTCATTTGCTTAAATAAATATCCTTTTCAACTTAATTATTATTTAAAATTAAATACTCTTGGTCTGCCCGGCCAGCACATTTCTTAAGCAATAATTCCGAGAACAGCAACTTTAAAAATAAACTTTGCACACAAACAAGTAATTAAATCAAAAATCCATTCAGTTTCTGCAATAAAAACAGATAATCTATATGAGCACTTGTTCCCAAATGAGTACGTGACAAAATCAAAAGCGGAATTCTTAGCATCAGCAGATGTGCGAGGCTGGGGACGCGGGCGCCTCAATTGTTCCCCTGCGGCCCTTCTTTGAACTCAAGTGGACCGCCATTAAAGCCTGAATCCATTAGTTGTTCATTCCACGGGAGTTTAAGTGTTCTCCACCGCCTCAATGCGATGTGTGAACCGGCAAAATAACAGTCTGTTCGTTATCGGTTAATTTTCAAGCTAGACAGCTCTCAAATCAATTAAAAAGTTTAGACTGCGCGGTAGTTAGAAATTGCAGTTTCAAAATCAAATTCAAATGGTGTTAAAAAGTATTGTATCACTGTGTGCTGAAATCATTCAGTACATAGGCACACAATACTTTAGTATTTTATGCACAAAGCCTGGAGTTGTGGCTATGATATTGTTACTTTTTAATGTAATGAAGGGTGTCGCTCACGGGTGTCGTATAAGGCGACTAATGTCTGAGGCATAAGACCTTTCGCCTTCGTAGACCAGAGAATGGGCAGCAGCGTTTTCTGTTAGTCTTTCATCACTGCGATCTCCAATCCGCCTGCCAAGCGTGGAGATTACGGCAAATTCCTCCCATCATAGGAGAGGCTTATGTCCAGCAGTGGACGTTATGGGCTGTTGTTGTTGTTATGTAATAAATAGGCATCGCGGTTGACCATCAAGGTTAAGAGCATATCGCAGACCTGATATCGTTATACTTTTATAATGAGTTATAGTTTACGTTCTAGATCTAGACTAACAACTTATTGGCAGTGACAAGTCACTCGGCCGTACAATATTGTTGTAGGAATTTATGGCAAATATAACGTGATAACTGTTTGGTGCATGTTGCGCCCACACTTATTAACCAAACTAAGATTTATGCGTAGCTCCGAGACCGATAGCGGCACAATAGGGCCTGTGGAATGTGACCCGCGTTTTGTTACTTACCGACATCAGCGTCGCCCCTTTCATTTAATTAATTCAAAGTATGAAGGACCATGATGTAATCCATACATTAGTATCCATACCTTCTTACAAAAGCCAGAGTATATACTAAGATGTCTTTCATGCTTTAAGGGCTGAATGAATTTGGACACATATAGACTACGAGATACTTTATATTTCAGTTTCTTTGGGTTAATTTCCGACCTCAAGCTTTAAATCATCGAATCTTTTTATATTTTAATGTCAATGTCTAAGTATACTGGTTACTAAGTCATTTTTCGAACTTGTAAGAAGTTCGATTGAGAATTCAACGAAAAGGAGAATTATGGAAACAAAACTCGTTGAGGCATTCCTTCGAATTTCCACGCTTTTCTGATAAGACCTGATTAAATCTACGCGTTTAATAGGCTCCTATGTTCTTAGCAATTTTTCTTGTAAACAGAAATCGTTGAATTATACTCCGATTTTCCTCAATAGTATTGCAGGTTTTCGTAGGAATATATAATATTTGACAAGAAAAATATGGTAACCACAAATACATCGAGACGGGCTCTCAAAGTAAATAACGTAGTAGGTATGAAAATGATGTCATAAACTTAACCAGCAGAAAAACAATAATACAAAACCACGCTAGTGATCACTTTGCCGCGCTCTTGGAAAGAATAACCTTTTCAAACAATTTATAGCGTTATTTGTAATTTGTATGAACAAGTAGGCCGGCTACGGTATTGCAATACGGTGGATCTGTTGTTCGCAGTAACATTGTTTGCAGTGGAATTAAGAATCTACCCGCGCTCTACATTTCAGCTCATCGAATGAATCTGGGAAATTGCTTCTCTTTCTATTATGATGTTCATCGTTATTTACTATTATATTTTTTTCTCAGGAGAAATCGGTTGCCCTGATTTCATTGTCGTACAAGCAAGCCTTCAAATCACGTTCCGCGCAATAGAAGCAGAACAAATGTACACAAATTAAACACTTACTGTAACCGGTTCTAATTATAATATCGTGAATATTCATTGTTTGCGTATTAGGTATTTGAGGTATTCATAAAGATGTGCACATGTGCGTACTTTTATACCATACATACATTCTGAAGTCATTTGTGGAGAGGATAAAAGTAAAAGAACAATGAGTGCGTGTGAAAATATTTAAAATCTTCGTGAATGATGTCATGAAGTATTCGTTAATGCAGTATTACTATGAAGTTATTGCAAAATTTTTATCTAAGCTAATGATCATTGTACCATTGTTTTGAATCTGTATGGTCATTGACTCTTTGACTTCCAAGCTGATTAAGCATCAAATGAACATTTAAGTTATAATATTACCGTGTTTATGACACAGAACAGTTTAAGACGTCTACGAAAAAATGAGTGCTGAACAGCCATTTCTACATGTATAGTCCATTATTGTATAACTACTTAGTGATGCAAGTATTATGTCTTTGTACTACACAAATTACTGTCATTCATTGAATTATTTTGGCATAGAAAAAATATGCTTTCCTGTTTAGTTCACAAAATGTGTGCTTTTCTATCTTCTTTGTCTATTTGTCACGCGTTTAATGTATTCACAGTATTCTACATAACAATGTGCATGAGCTGAAACGTATGAACTTCCTAATATGACACACTTATTGAATGGAAACCGAGTCATTAAAATAACACATAAGCTAAATCTAAAATGGAGTCGAATGCTAGCCACGGTATGAACAATGCTACCAGTGTTATTTTTTTTTAATAACTCTGATGTCACGGTCAAAGAATACAATATTAAACATACAAATTACATTATTTATTTGTTTGATAATTATTTGTCATGTATAAAGTTTTCCTGAAATAGTAGAAATTTTCCTAAAAGTTGGGCTTCAACAAATTAAACGGTGGAATAAACGTGAACTTGATTTCTATGTAAAGCTAATTACAAAACGTGCATCAAAAATTCATAATATGTATACTTCCTGCTTTTCCAGATAAACATGAATGGGAAAGCGAACATCGAATACATTTTTATTGGACATGTGAAACTGTTTTATAAATATGTAGGTACTCTGCCGTGCTCATATAATATGTCAGTCCGTTTCAAGTTTCAATTGATGGATGACTGACGGCCGCAATTTTCGCCGCCAGTAACGATGTCGTATGTAGGACACCGTGCAGGGTTTCACAAGAGTAAAAACACAGTAAAAGTAAATTTATATAAACAGGTAAACTCGTGTGTGTTAATGTTTTTAACTTTTTAATGTTCCATACATACTGGTGTTTTAATGCATTTACACATTTTTATAAGTTACATAATTTTGATGCACATACGCTTTAATTTCACTTAGTAATAACCACCAAATTCTGAAAATCAGTCATTTTACGGAATCGCCTGATTAGAAACATAAATTGTTGTAAATTTCAGTTAATAGGTAGCCAGAACTTATATTTGATAAAATTTGCGTAGGTTTAATTTTTTTAGAAAGCCAGTGGAATGAATTTTGTTATTAAAATTAATCAATTTTCTACGTGTAACTGTGACGAGCGACGTTAATTCGAAATGTTGATAAGATTTTCTTTGTTTTCAAGCAAAAAAAAAGCAAAAATGTCGAACTTATATTTATACTTCTATACCCTAAACCCTATGCTACATTAGAGAATGATATTTAAAAAATTCCATCTTCTCACAAGGGACTCTGGTGCTTTAAATCCTTATCTAAATAACCGTGCGTTGTCTTTTAAAAATGTAGTACTTGAGCGACAGAACTCTGCTCAGGTGAAAATAGAAAAAACGAATTTTCCCGAATAAGAGAACCAAGCTAGATCGATGTTTCGCCCCCGTAAACCGCTCCATTGCATTTGCAACTTTTATCGAAATTGTTAGAGCCGTTTTCGAAAACTTGATTACAAAATTAAATATTGCTCATTTATTAGCTTTTTAATAGTCTAGGATTTCAGTAGAGGCATTTCATTGACAGTTGTTGTACATTTAAAATGACAGGGTAACATGAGAACAAAATGTTTTAGTATAGAGTTACCGTTCAATAGATGACACACGTACAAAGAAAAGAAAAAAATGTATTTTTAATCTTTGTTGGATGTTTCAATTCATTAACGTAGACGTTTTCTGTGCCATCAACTCATTAGGTGTAGGTACATTGTTTAACGAAAAGTTTGATAACTAATACCCTTTGTTTGTGTTAAGGCAGATTAAGGTTAGGGCAGATAGGCCTGTATGTTGATAGCAATAGGCTGAGCTTATTAGGCTCGCCTCCACATGGTAAATAAACATAATTTGCAAAAAGTGGGAACTACCGAGAAGTGGCAGACCGTCTGTGACGGTCTGCCACTTCTCTCTTAGGCCCTTAAGCTCGGCGCAAACGGGCCACCAACCACAGCCACCGGTAGCCAGCGACAAGCAGTTCACACGCTTTTTCATACATTTTGTTGAAACTCGGCGCACTCGTGTGGCCAGTGGCGGCCACTCGCTACAGCATTGTTGTTGTCTCGCGGTAGCGCGCGACAGCCACCGGTGGTTGGTGGCCCGTTTGTGCCGAGCCTAAGTACCTAATAAGGTTCAAAAGTAGTAGTAGTACGTACACCTCTTAAGAAACAATGTTCACATCAGCGTCATCTGCCCAGCCTTTTCTCCAACTTTGTTGGGGTCGGCAACCAGTCTTACCGGAAGCAGCTGAATACGAGTATTTTACATGGATCAACTGCTTATCGGACCTCCACAATCCATTTACTTGTTAACTTTACTCTCTTTCGTCATCAGTTGCTAATAAACTCTTAACGAAGATATAATTATTATTTCATATCTGCAATTGTTATCTCTTCAAGCTGTAATTGGTCTATGAGAGCCCTACTTACATGCAGCTTCGTTAATCAACGACGTCATTGTCTAGATTATCGGCGTGGGAGACCCGGAATATACAGCGATGTGTTTATCATACTGGACGCTACCTACTTTACTGTGGGTAAGAATTTATACAGCCACCAAAGTTCTCGTGTGACTTGTAAGATGTACGATACTTGGAAGGCGGGAGGAAAAATAGTTCATCATAATCTCTGCCTAGCCTTTTCCTAACTACGTATATTGAGGCTGGCTTCCGACGCGAAGGTCTGACTGTCAAAAATCTACAAATGACAATGAGAAAAAGTGGTTCATTTTAAATAAATGCATCTATTTTCCCAACAACTTCTTTCTTATTTAATTTTTAAAGTACCTAATACTTTTTGTTGAGTTACTTACCCAAAGGATTTTCCAGTCAGTCTGTACAAGGTTTTAGATATCATATTTTACACACTATTAGGAATGGGAAACAGTTGAAAAAAATCTTGCGCTATAAAATATTGCCGGTTGGTATCGTAGATCGAGAATGATTGCTAGTCATAAATTTCCTGAAACTTCACAAGATAGAAGAGCCATCAGGTTTTTTCTTCATATGAGTCATAGATGGTAACTTATCCAATTCATGAAGTTAAATAAGTACCTACAGGATATTACGCAGACATGTTGTTTATGTGTATTAATTATTCTGTTGCTTGGAAAACTGGAAAGTATATGCTTCTTCAGTCAAATACTTGACAACATTATTGTTCTTAGACCTTAGGGATTAAACAATACCACTTAATATATAATATATTCTTGATTCTTTGGCTTACTTGGAATTTAGACTTAAGTTGTTCTCATTTTCCACACAGGAAGGATTAAAGGCATTGTTTTCGGCAAATTCCATATGATTCCACTTGACAAGACGAATGTAAACATTGCGTAAGTTATAAATGATTACTGTTTACATTTTCCTGGATCAAGAATATTTTACACACGTCAGTTTCCTTACTAAGGTTAGCCCATGAAGGAACTGACCAAAGCAATTTGGGGTCAACCTTCAAGAGGCAGTTTTCCTTAATTGTAAACTTGTTGTTTATTTAAATAATTTTTACTAACTCGGACCACAGATGAACCGAGTAATAGGTAGGTATATTTTCAGAGCCATTAGCTTATTGTGTATTAACAGACATAAACAATAATAGTCATGAACACATTAATGATGCTGTTGCGGTTATGGATTGATCACTAGTTTACTGAATGAATACCTCGCTACAAGTATCTATACACAAGTAAAGTACCTACATATAGTCTTCAGAGCCATTTGACCACTGACAGCTGCAGACCAACAGGACAGACCAACAACCTTGTTACTACGAGCATACAGGTCTCTGTGGTTTTGACAGCGATGCTTGGGCAGAGGTACGATAACTGTGAAAGGACTGCGTACAGATTTGTGATGCTACAGAATAAGATGCTTTGAAAGGTTTTGTCAGAATAATAAAGCCCATCAAGTGTTGCGCACTGCACTCTCGGAGATTTGTATAGATCAAGGACTTTGGAGGTATGTATCGAAGTAACAATCCAATGATTTGATTGCTTTATTCCAACAAGTGCAACAAGGATTTGTTATTATTTTCATGATATTATGATATCCAATTATAGAATGGACGAAGCCAGACCACCGAAACGTTTACTTGACGGTAAACCAGATGGTTGGCGTCGGGTTATGCTTAGAGGGTTGGACGGTGTGGTGGAGACCAAGATTGAAGAACTATTGGAAAAGTGGAGAGACAAAGTCGGAAAATGGTCTCGTTGGAGAAATATAGTCGACCAGCCTAGTCCTACCCGCAGATGTGAAGCCTCAGATGTTGATGACATCCAATTATCCATTATAGTGATATTCCTGATAATTATCTAAAAATAATTAAGAAACAAATGCACAGTGTTACAGCTGCATTGCACTCGATATAAAATTTTTGGCGTAGGTAATAGACTAGATACCCACCTACCTACCTAAGTAAGTCTATACCTACTCATTCTTTTTTATTGTTGTCTCGATACAGATTTTGTGACCAAAGTATGCTCAAATATAGCTAAAGATGCCAAATCTGGTAAAAGATTTAGCGGATTGCATTGAATTTGAAGACTTAAAAGAGCAATTTCTTAGGTAAGTTCGTGTTCCACGCGCGCCTCAAAGAGAGTCAGCAAAAAGGAAGGACCGATGCCTGCCGGGGTTGCGGGACTGTTCGAAAGAGATACCGTGACCCCGGAACACAAAGGGCGATGAAGGAACATGGATGGGTTTTAGTCAGTAAAAGTCTGACACTCTCTCCTGCTCCGCCCAGAGCGGGAGAAGTCATTTGATGATTTCCAATCCGAAAAAAAAAAAGACGTGGTCACCTTAATAATTGGTTACTAATCCTTTAGCCCACACTCGGTAGATGGCTATAATTGGTGAATCTCGTTTGTGTCCAACATAATAAACCCGGTTTCCATTTTAGGTGATGCAGAACACTCAATAACTGAATAACTGCCGTTTTAAAGATGCAACGTTTTAATTTTAAATTTTTAGGAGACATCCGTGTTGGATAACTTTTGTAACGGTTTTTTTTTTAATTTTGAATTGATTTCGATCTATTATTCTGCGACGAGATTTCAAGGATAATACACAATCATAACATAACATCACGCCTGTAATCTCTAAATTCAGACTCCGAGGTTGCTACTGAGAAATTCCTTTTGAAAAACCCAATAACACTTTGCCCGACCTGTGAATCGAACCCAGGACCTCATTCTCAGCAATCGTGCTAGACGAGAGTCATGTCGTTCAAGGATTATTTCAAGTATTATTAGATTACTACTAGACACAATGGTTGTTCAAAAACTGATTACACATGGTTAGGTGCAGTCATATGACTTAGTATGATCCTCAATCGAGCCCATCGAGCCCAGCTGTTGAACTATACAGGCTGCCAGACTAATGGGTGTAATCTCCAACATCATTTGCACAACAATATCATCTAAATACCTCCTAGAGATTAATCGCTCAAATGGATTGATGCAAGTCACAATAGGAACCGCAACATGCATACGGTGTAGGTAATAAAAGAGGGTGCGGGATGAATGCACGGCGCTGACGGGGCATAATTAACATTACCCTCTAATCAAGGCAGAATACATCTTATTTCCTGGCAATAGAGGCTTTGAAAACTGTAACCGATTTTTGGTACGTTTGTCTTCTGGAGTGTAGCGGGCGAGGGTTCAAACTATGAGGGAGAGTAGACAAGCAGCGAACGATACGTTATTTTTTGTGCAAATATTTTTTAAGCATTTATTTAGCTTTTTCCAGGTGACTGAACCGATGATATTCAACGTTTAAATAGAAATAACAACGAAACTGAATATGTTTGCTTCATAACGATAAGAAATAAAATACATTCTAATGACATGGATTTCAGTGAAGCTACTTGAATTGTTTAGCAAGTCATTTTAAGCACTATCTTTAGATACCTCTATGTTTATGCAAGCAATAAAAACAACGGTTTCTTTTAAAAATTGCACACATTTATGTAAAATACCACATGACCCACAAATCAAATAGCAGTATTGGTATTGCTCAGGAGCACAGATTCAAAATGGCTAATAAGATTTTTTTTTTTTTACTAATTACATATGTAAAGTCAAGTAAACAACAAACGATTTGAAAACAAAGCTTACCTTAAAACGTATAGCAGAATTTATCCAAATTGTTTTCGTCCGGTGGGCACGTTAATTTTGAAAACGATACCATGGCGGTAACAAAACTTGAAAATTAATTAACATTCACTGTCTGCACAGACACCGCAATTATGCACTCGATTGTACCAAGATATCGATCGTGACGTAACGAAAGTGCACACGTTCACAAGCCGGTACGCGGGCTGCACCGTCAGACGTTCGTCTACAACGAATGTCGAATTAATACTAACATAACCTCAAATTTACGCGCGCCGCTCGAGAAATTGTTTATGCTGTCTGTACACCCATAAATGGGGTTCAGTTCTGAAGAAGAGGGAAATACGACAAACCCCATGAAGGACAGAGATAGAATGTCGACAAAGGTGTATTATGATGGGGGAGCTGACTATACTACAATAGTGTTTTTCGTTAACGGCGGCGTCCTATACTATTTGAAATAAAAACACTACTTAATTAATTAAAGGAGCAGCTAATGTTTTTGAATGCCAATCAAGTTATTGGCGATATAATTAATTAACACAAATCTGGCATCCTCAATCTCTACATTCGCAATCTCTCGACACAAATATACACAAATAGACATAATGCCTTATGATCATGAATTAATACCACCAAACAGAAAAACACTCCGGTAAAAATTATGAAATAAAAAGTATTAAATCATTTACGTAACGGCTTGAACTTCTAAATAAAACATGTGCAGTCAACCTTTTGGCAAGTGGCACTTGAGCGTACACAAGACAAGTTGATGAAAAAAAATCTTTTATTGCATAGCGGTGGGTGTACCTGCGCTGTACCCACCGTCTCCCCGGGGTCCCATTCCCATCCCATAGAAACCATTGAAGCGTGAGGAATGAATGATTTTAAACACAAGTAGGTAGGTACCTGCTTTAAATTCTTCCCACTGCGTACCTATAATCTGCATTGGCTTTTTTGTTTACATTCAATTGTTTTTGTTGTTTCCTTATTCGGAATAATTACCTAAGCTGATTAAGTGCATGTTTTCTTAGGAAGTCGTTAGTGCTCGGTTTAGGGTCTATCCTGGCCGTGTTATTAGTTATTTCTATGAAATTTATGTGTTTTTATTAGTCCATCTAGTCCCACTGCTGGGTAAAGGCCGCCCTTATCCCTTCCGAACCTTTTTTGATCATGTTTGCCCCACAAACAAAATATAATGTAACTTTAATAAATGGAATTAAACTGTCTGCAGGTAGGCAATTTCTAGTAATAACGTCATCATTGACTCTTGAAACTGCGAAGAGTACGAAGTACGTTTCTTTGAATAATTATTAGTTTTAATTATTGATGAGTGAAAGATATGGACAAGGTCTGTAATAAGTCGGTGGGAGGAGAGCCCACGCGGCACTCCGTCTCGCGGCTTACATCGGGCGCCCGCAAGGCTGACTTAGTTTATCGAAGTACAAACAAAAGCTTGTTTCTTAGAATGGGATGGGACTTCATCATCAAATAGTAGGTACACGTCACGTTGAGTTATTTTTTGAGCTATGTTATCAATGTTATCATCTATGAGTTCATGTTTAGTTTACTAGGAAAGAATGGGAACATATTCAATTCTAATCAAGTCATCAGAAATTGTAAAACACCCGTTTTCAATTTTCAACAAGAAATTAACTGATAGAAATAATTTAGACCGTTTCAATTAACCGTCGTTTTAACTTATAGCTCTGTTCTAAACTATCATAAATATTGATTGAATGCTTAACAGAAAATTAACAGCGTTTAATATTTAGCAGGCCTCCTTGACCTGAATGACCTTTATAAGGTATTTGTCAAGTCCATAAAGGTAAGGGGCTTAACGAGCGTGTAGTGAACTGGTGACTGTGACTGGGGAACGTAGCGGTCGCGCAGGCGCGTGCTTCCTGCGTGCGCGCACGACTCCCAGAATGCGTGTCGTTTAACGCTTGCTAGCCATGTTACCTCACGAATATAGCATGTTCCACTTCCAAACAATAACGCACACATATCAACTTTATATAAACAAAAGACCCTGTTATGCCAAACAACACGTTTCATACATTAGTTCGTAAGGCTTTACGACGAACACAAAAGCACAGTTCAATCCGCACTCAATGAAATCTGACAATTATCGATTCTCAAGTCCATTACGGAAAGTTTATAGAAATCGATCACGTGTTACATAGACCCACATGGTTGTGAGATCGACAGATAGGAACACACTGTACTGTGTTGTGGTTTCAAACCCGCCTGTAGGTGTGGGCGCGGGTGGTTTATTTTATTTAGACCCTTCTAAACACAACGAACAGTCACTGAAGGCGTCTAAACGGCGCCAACGGATTTCTGTTTACATTAAAATGTAAAGCATAATTCTGTAAACTTTAGATTATAATAAGGATCAGAATTAGGGATAACTTTAATTCTACTGAAAGGAACGGCAAAAAGTAAACACGAACAAAGATACGGGTAGCAAATTGATAAGGATTTTTCCAAGACTTATTTAAGAAGGTACTGAACTGGAAGTTGTGTCAGAAACACACAGACTGATAAATAATTTTCTACCTCGCATGTGTGAGTAATTAGCTTTGTTTTAATTCAGACCTGCCGGTCGTGTTATTGTTCCGGGCGGGTGCGTTGCACGGAAGCCGTTGGCTCGTAATCACGATTACAGGCGGGGAGCATATTTTTAAGGTGCGTTTTAACCAAACGAATGTGAACTACTGCAAAAGCTCGAACGTTCGTTTCTTCGATTTGATTTTACACTGAACGAACATTAATAAACTAAAATTCGTGCAAACATAAAACCAAGGCAAGGCAAGCGAATGCTCAGTCGGTGTCTATGGTGATGCAGTCGTAGACAACAGTCCCATTTACCTATTTTCATTTATTTTAATTAACCTTTGGAATGTAATTGTCTTTGGCTCGTTTTCCGCACGCTCTGGGCCATTTAGGTACACCAATCAGGCATCCTCCACGGCGTCCTTACCTTCCGCCTGACGCAGGTCCTCACCGGACACGGTGTTTTCGGGAGGTTCCTGCACCGAATCGGGCGGGAGGAAACGCCCGGGTGTTTCCACTGCGAGGATCGACCGGAGGACACGGTGGAGGTGTGCCCCGCGTGGGCGGAGCACTGCCGTGTCCTCAAAGCCGCGATTGGCGGCGGCGACCTTTCGCGTCCGGCCCTGGTGCAAGCCATGGTCCGGAGCGAGACGGAATGGGACGCCGTCAGCTCCTTCTGCGAAGCAGTAATGCTAGAGAAGGGGGTGGCGGAACGTGAGAGGGAGAGAACCTCACAGCATCCCGGCCGCCGCGGGAGAAGCCCCGGGCGTGGGGGGCCACCAAGTGGCCCCCGGCCACCGTAGGCGCGGGCCTGTGGACGGTGGGCTATGGGCTAACTCGCCCTCCGTCCGTCTCATGATGACAGGCCGTGTCGACGGCGCGTTCGTGTTCCACGAGCGCCTCAAAGAGAGTCAGCAAAAAGGAAGGGGTCCGCAAGGACCGATGCCTGCCGGGGTTGCGGGACTGTTCGAAAGAGATACCGTGGCCCCGGAACACAGAGGGCGATGAAGGAACATGGATGGGTTTTAGTCAGTAAAAGTCTGACACTCCCTCCTGCTCCGCCTAGAGCGGGAGAAGTCATTTGATGATTTCCCATTCGAAATAAAATAAAAAAAAAAAAGGCATCCTACGGAATTCAAGCTGTGATGTAAGTACGCGAATAATGACAGAAAAACGTACAAATGCTCGTGTCGGTTTGCACCAAACGAACGTGAATTAACATGATCGAGTGTCGAGCAAGATAGGAAGAGCGGACGGACGTTTAGTAAAAACCCACCTTTACGCGTTCTAAACTTCAAACATTCGTATGTTTACATTGCTAAGCTTATTATTATTGGATTGAACGTGTAATACCTGTTTGATTAAGCGAATAGGTATGGTAAATGGTACCAATTGTGTTGAACGATTTGTTTGGTTATGAATTGATATTGTTTCAACATCGTTCTGCATCTACATATTTCACATTGTTTGTTTCTGATTTAAGATATTTTCTATATCCGTACAGGTTTTAAGACTGATTCGGTTATTGATGAAAAAAACCTCTTCTTCGCAAGCCATACTTAAAATCTCAAGAAACCTCAAAGGATTTGTTCAACATTGATTTATATACTTAATATTTTTTTGTAACGAACAGGAAAAATCTCGGTGGTCGTTCTTTGATACACACGGACAGACGCCCACACTCGTAATTTCTGTAACGTTCACGTTGTAAGTTGAACAATAAAAGATACATCAACAAACACCGCTCAGTTCAAGAAGTTCTCGGAATTTCTCTTCGTCGTGGGTACCGAACCTTTGGCATGTCTATTCAGATTAGCTATAATAATATTATTCTTGAAATAATAGCTAGAATTATTACTTAATTAATTCCAAGTATTGGATCATCACATCACGATAAATGTATCTAGGTCTAAGTCCTAGTTTTAGATAGTGTACATGTGCGGTCCCGCCTAGGAGCGGCGAAGGTTAAGCACATTGTCTAATAATGCTATTTGTGTCACTTGAACTTTGTACTGATCAAGGTTTTCGACAGGACAATGTATCTATTCAAGCAGAGGGGGCAATTTAGTAAACAGACAACGAAATCATAAGAATAGAATGAATGATGACAAAGAGGGTTCTCCTGGCTTGAGGCCTTACACTCAAGACAGGATAGTCCGGTTAAGCAGAAGCCAGCCTCATCGGTTGACTTGTGAGAAGTCATGTCGAAAAAAAAGTGACAAAGAGTAGGTCACATCTTCAACACAGCCTACGGCTCTTCTACTTTCTTTCACGTAGGTAGAAAGAGTAAAACTACCACACGAATTTCGAAATTGACACTACTTTGCATTCGGTTTGCTTCGACTCGACGAATGTTGGACAATCATGGTTCGCCATTGTCCCTGTGATCAAATGAAACGACTTCAGAAAAACATTTCATAATAACTAGACCTGGGTTCTCTAATAATAAGGTAACAAAGGAAAGGGCAGTTACTGCAAGTAACACCCGATAACAAAATTATAGATAACTAGGTGTGCACAAACAAAGGCGTCTCGTAAGCCGGTTAAAGTAGGAGCTACAATTTTGTCCTCATGTGGTTAAGTAGACGACAACCTCCTAGGTGACCTGCGAGATGCCACTCAGAAAAAACACAGAATTAAAAACAAAAATAATAAATATATGTATCTAATTACGACATCGATTTTGCAATGAAAAGCGTCGGTTGTATTAGCTGTGATGTAAACTCAGTACAGCAGTGATACCTATTTATTATATCACCGGATACAACGCATTTTCGGCAAGTCTAATTAATGTGAACATAAAAAAATACTGCTAATTACTGGCAGTTTTGAAGAAACAATGTGAAATATCAGAGCGATTTATGCGCGGGAAAGACTGAGTCCCACGGCCACGAGTGAGCTATGTAATCACTACACTAGATCTGAATGATATCACTGCTCAGTGCTCTTTGATCCGGGTCGCCTTGGCTGTTAAACGTTCGAGATATTGTTTTTTTTGCTATTTAAATACCAACAAGCTAAATCTAAGATTGATATGTCAAAAGCTTCTCAAGTGCAAAAAGGACGTTATTGTTTACTTTTAAATACTTACTTTTTGCGCAGTCTAAGTTGTTTGTCGTAGTTTGTTTAGTAGGTCGTAACATCGTTTAAAATGGCGTCGCTTTGTGTAAACTAGAATTGTCCATTACCGCTGCATGGTTCAACGTTACGCTGAATGATTCGTGTGAAGAAAGAACCCAGCAACTCAATTACCGAGAAATCTGCACTTCCGTGAGAAACATGTAGAAAATTATTAAAACAAACGGTACATATTCCGGTAGTTATCTGCAGACAGATTCAGTACTTAACATAGTTGGTAATTGTTACATTATGTGTAAATGTTTACGAAAAGTAATTTAATAAGTAGTGACACATAGCATGAGCAATATCGGTCGATGATGTTTTGACTGCTAGGGCCAGGCTATTAGAGGGACGGGATGTAATCCACCACGCGGGCCAATGTGGGTTGTCACACATCTTCTAATTTTGGTTCCAGGATATGCCGATGCACCTTTCCTCAAACAGGAATAATGTTTTGTTTGTTGTTCGCCCTGGGCTGCGCGGACAGGTCTGTCAGACTCTTACTGCCTAATATCACAGTGTTCTTCAACCACCTTTGGCTGGAGTGCTGAATCACTAGCGCAGTTCGTTACTTCGTTACGCTCCCACAGCCAAGTGTAAGCTGCTTGACGCGCATGACTCTCCAAGTCTGTCATCCACCAGCCAGTCATTAACTGCCTGGTGAGTCAGCTGCGGATAGGGAGGAAAATTATATCCACCCGCTGCCTTTCCGCCGCCTCCATTTGGACCATTACTTCTTCGTAAAAGGAGACGATGGTAATCCAACCGGCCATGGATCGAAACACGACTATAAACAACAGGTTATCCGCAGTACCGACCGCCAGGCGCCACGACAAGGTCACGGACCACGGTGCTTCACCGTTCAGGGTGTTCACTCTCAGAGAGTGATCCACCGTGTCATCGAGGCAGGCACTGCGATGGTGGTAATAGTAACCGCTCGACGGCTACGCCTATATGGCACAGGTACTTTCCGAAGTATCTGTGTCAGCCGGAAAGTATGGGCTGCTTCGCACGGTTATTACATACAATGTTTAAAAATTAACAAAATATCAAGACTGCTTCATTTTATGCATTTAAACTTTCGAAATAAATTCTCTAAATGAAAACCACGTCATTATATGAACTGCGGTCACACAGATAAGTGGAAAACCGACTTTTATGCAAGCGATGACCCTGTAACCTTCCAGTGTCATTGACAATTTGGCAGTTTGATGAGCAGTTGAATAGAAAACCTTAAAATACATTGATGTTATTTTTTTGTGTATTCATGAATACGGCCACAGGAAATAGCACACTGAGAAACTGGAAATTAAACTCATCAGGCTGGTTTTATACGGCACGGAAATGAAATTAATTAATTATTATTGTAATTTACTACATTTATTTTACATAGATATGTAATTTTATATTGAAGCACGTTTAACTCATTTAAAAGTTGCAGCTCTGTAGATAGGTATTTCTATAGGTATTTAAACTACGCCATCAATAAAGCAAAACAACTTTTTGTGCGCTGACCAAGACTAAAAAATTAAATCGTAGCTTATTATTAATAACAATTGGTTCCCAACGATCTTTTCAGTTTGAAGAAGAGCTAAAGATAAACCACAAAACAGTATTGCACTGAGAGTTTCTTCGCAGTTGCCGTATAAATTGTTTAGCCATTACGTGCAGTCAGTGCAGGTCAGTAACCAGTAGTCGTGTAGACATAATCAAACCTCTCAACCTATATATTATATACTTAGTCATATCATCGCCCTATGTAAACAGTGTTTTGTCAACAATCAATAGATCACTGTGGAGTAACTGGTGGGGAACTGTCGGTCCAGTCAAGGCAGCAAAGCGGGGCGTGTAGGTGAGGAGCGTATAGGGATAAGCTCCTCATACCGCCTTTCTGCGCCTTCGCGTAGACGTATCACATAAGCTTTTCTAACGCCTCTCCATCATGATTATCATTCACAGCCTGAATTCACCCACTCACTATAGGCCTCTCTTTTTTAGTGCCAATCTCCACGTTCCTGTGCAAGCCTCATCTAGGTTTTTTCCCCGACGGCTAATATGTCGCCCGCCCATCTTGCCAACGGACGACCCACATTGAATTTCCCAGTTCTTCGACGTCATTCGGTGACAGCTTCACTCTACCTCTCATCACCACGCCTTGCTAGGTGTCCTGCCCAACTTCATTTGAGTTCCATAACGCGACTACCAATATCGAAAACTTTTGTACGTCTTCAGATTTCGTCAGGAACTCGATCTACCAGCTTTATGCCGAGCATGGAACGCTCCGTGGCTCTCTGTGTCAGTCTGTACACCACAGCCTCCTCCTCCAGTAACACAAACCCCTAGGCTGGAGCAACTGCAAATTTGAAAATTCACTTTCTTCTTCTTTACATGACGATGAACTCAACTTGAGTTAGACCAGTATGTAGCCACCTGCACAGCTCTAACATTTGCGTCGTTCAAAATCCCCTTTAAGGTGGATGCTCTAACTAGCCCGCGAAATTCAAATTTTCATAGAACCTTCCAAGCGCTTATAGGTGCAGGAATGACTTTGACCTTGAAAAAGTAATTCCTGCACCTTTATGAGCTTGGAGGGTTCTATTGATGATTTTGATGATTATAATTCTATAACTACATACGTCTTACAGTCACGAGCAATATTTTAATCAACATACAACCTAGCACTGGCCTGCAAATTGCAAAAAACGTAAGAAAATTTTAATTTCGCGGGCTATCCTGGAGCATCCACTTTAATATCAAGATACTTCTTTTTAAATCCCAAATTATGTTCCATATACTTTTGATCCAGTTCCTCTTTAACTTAATTTTAATAAGCACCTCTTAAGTTCTCATGTGAATAAGAAGTTGCGTCTCGACAACAGTATACGGTTTCATCATGGGAACCAACTGGTGTTCCACTTGAACGGGCCCGCTATCACCCGCCGACACTTGGAATACTACCGTTACTTGTTCAAATGATACTTACGTTGACAATTGTGCAATTACTTGACACACGAATCGTGAAAGGTGAAAATGATAAAATCCCAAGTGATGTTGGGCTTAAAATCAAAGGCTAGTTGGAAAATAAACTATAAAATCAAAAATAAAAACTCAATTTTTCAAAAGCGGCTCAATTTTTTTTTCTTACCTCCAAATGTATACGATATCGGGAACTCAAAACAAACAGTAAACATGGTAAATATCCCGTTTTTATTGTTAATGATAATGATAGTGACCATGACAGTTTAAAAACTTATATGACAACTAGCTGTTGCCCGTGACTTCGTTCGCGGGAAATTTTGATGTGTATGTGTGAGACTAAAAAATTTCACGAAAATCGCCAGCCGCAGCGATCAGCCGCGATCAGCCGCTTCTGAGGGATAACAAACAGTGGAACACGAGATTTTTATATATTAGATGTAGTCTCCCAAAAAGCCTTTACTACGTCACCATGTAGCAGAGGTACCCGGTCTACGATAATACTTTTCAAAGGTTAAATACTAATAATAAGTTGAGGAAGCCCACACTTCAAACGCTAAAATGTATTCTAATATGGTAAGGACGCAGCACCTCGCTTGTTCGTCACGTCTTAACCAAGGTGTCGTGGGCACGCTAAGTGCCAAACATGTGCCATTACTGGTATTCATGTATTTGTCCGCTTGGTAAATAACCTTGGTAATGATTTGCTATACATAAATAGGTATCGTATTAAGTCTGAGTGTTTCTAATTGTGACGGAGAATTTTTATTAATATTCGTTATCAATATGAAAAAAAAGGAAAAGGGAAAAGGCTAGGGAGATGATGAATATGATTTATTCCGTTTTACCGTGAAGACAAATAACCAAGTGGGAATATTATATAACTTCATTCAGTTCTAAATACCAATTATTTGCAGGACAGAGTCATAAACAAACCATTAAACTCTCTCTTTTATGGTAAGTATGCCTCCTATAGGTAATCTGCATCACTAAACATGGCATTGTCAATTTGTCACTAATAATATGCATAATAATGTAAACAGTCGAAAGGTTGAAACGACTTTAACAAAATAGAATCTACTCACAACAATACTTCTTAGGAAAGAGTTTCGATCGAGACTTCACGGCGTCTTAAGATCTAATTTACCTACGAATTAAGCCGTAAGTCTGATGTATACAGGGTGTAAACAACCTCATCACGAAGCCGTCAACCAAGCATTATGTACATCAAACTAAATAACTTAACGCAAAAATTATTGCTGGGAAACGACTTTTTTTTGGGGTGAAATATCATGTTTTGTGGTAGAACTCAGTGTAACGCACCCAAAGCATTGTGCTGATGTATGGATTGAATAATACCGGGGTCGTGGAGGTGCTTAAAGTAAAAACCTTACATTAAAAACTTGTATTAAAAAAAAAATACTTGTCAAAAAGTTGAAACGTTGACCCCAAATATCTCCGTAACAAGAAGGTTCCCAGGTTTTACAAAAAAAATATCGCAATGACGAGAGAGACGGATAGATCCGAATATACGGACGAAGCGTTAGAGAGTATAGGGCCCCTGTATCGTGTATACAGCTCACGGCCAAACCACCAAGCGAATCATTAGCACTAGCAGCCGCTTAGAATTGCAACGCGGCAATTACAGCGTATTGCACTTACAAGGTACAAGTCGTATATGTCACCACAACAATGGCCGGACTTTCACTACGGCTTGGACCAACTATGTACCACGACCACGCACATCTAGGCCGGACGCAGTTTCTGGACCATAAAGGATATGGCCTATTCATTGTTCTCATGCATACTTTCGCCCTCGCGTTACATGTAGTTAACGTTACGCAAAACGTTTCGTTGTGACATGGACAAGATGAGTTTTCTTGCTTGATATCTAAATATCAAGCTCAGATGTAGTTAAAGTTGAAGGAATTACATCGACGTCATAAAAACTTATTCTATCGCTGTGTATTATAAAATGTAAAGAGACGCTGTGTACAGACTTATCGTTTATTGTTGTGATATTAATACATCTAGTCATGAAGTAATTTGTGAAACTTCGTTTTACCTACGACCTATTTCATATACGTATCCTCATATTAACACCTTATAATTTTAGAAGATAGCTCCTGAAGTTCTCACTGATTACTATTCTACTGTCACGAGTTCACTGTACGATGCCGTGGGTCAATTTCCGACCTCTAATTTCACTTTTTAGTACATAGTTACATACAAAAACACACATAATGAAAACTACACACCAGCTGCATAGACAGACGTCTTGCAGTGTTGTTGACCAACACTTTTCAGGATTCCTTTCATTTTCTTGTTAAACTAAAAACATGGAAACCGATTTCGAATTCAATCTTTGAAGACTTCCAACTGCGCAGGCTAAGTATTTTATAACGACGTGTAGAAAACTAATAGAGGCAATAAATACATTATAATTTATTATTTATTAATTAATGAATGCATGCTAAGTAAACTTATAAACTAAGCCCCACAAAACCGTTGTAATGGTTTGACTGTGGGGTCGGTGAGTCTCTAGACACTCATACATAAACAATACACTAATAAGATTTATTAAAATTTCCGACTACATATTTTTGTTAGTATTAAGTATTAGTAACATCGCAAAATATATTATAATCTAGTATACATAGAAGCTTTTTAATTCCGAAAGTCGAAAGAACTGTGGAAGTTACAACAACTGGTTACATTAAAACAACAAACCCTTCTTGAAAAGCAAAACATCAGTAACGAAAAATGCTATCCGTTCAAAGTTCGGTTTGTTATTAAATAGTTTAAGGGTAACTGCACACTGTAGCGGTTGTAGGACTAACGCTGCCCTTAGGGGGAGTCAAAAAGTAAATAACTTAACCCTCCAGCTATCGCGTCAATGTTACACACTGAAGCGTGAACGAAATGTGCATCAGGGGAAACATTTATGTTACCTTAGTAAACTGCTGTGAGCTGCGGTTACAATGTTCAACCGTTTTAACGGGCTGTAGAATTGTAGATGGACTCCGCATCACAGTTGCGACGAACAAATGTTACCTTTAGCATATTTTCCAATTTCCATTTTTTTATAATTAGGTAGGTACAACATTGCTGCAACGTTTGTCGATAGAAAGTTGTGTGGCGCCATCGTTCGTCGAGCAAAAGTTTGTTCTCCTGTCGTTTGTAGAGAAAACAATTGGTCTCACTATACTAACACATACGCCGAGCTAATGTGCTGTCGCCCTATCTTTTGAAGTGCATTTTACCGCAGCGACGACGCACATATATGTGTGAAAGTAGCTGTTCTCCGCTACTTTGTTCGCGTGAAAAATTGATGTGGATATGTGAGACTATAAAATAACCTACGACCTATTCTCAGACCTACAAAATAAATAAATAAATAAATATCGCTGGACATTACACACAGCGCCATCTAGTGCCACACTAAGCAACGAGACTTGTGAAAAAAAAATCATACAAATCGGTCAAGCCGTTTCTGACGAGTTCAATAACAAACACTGTGACACGAGATTTTTATATATTAGATAAAAGCACACAGCACTCAAATTCGATAAAAGTAAAGAGACCAGCTGTGTTTAAGGGTCATTTTCGCGTTTATTTTTTGAACAAAGTCAACTGAATTCCCTCCCTTCTTCGTTATTGGTGACTCAATTATAGGCTGCATGTGCACTGCCTGCAGGAAAAGGTGACAAAGTATAACTTAAGGGGCCTACAGAGTTGCTCAAATTTGATGATTGCTATTAAACTAACGTCACGCCTGTTTTCCTCGAAGGGCTAGGCAGAGGTCATCTACATTTCGTCAGTTATGTTTTTAAGTCCCAAGTAATAGAGAGCGTGTCTTTACTGCTCATTAAATTTTGACTCTGGTAACATCCTGATGGAAAACCCAATGACAATTTCAGGGAGTCGAACCTAGGACCTCCAGCTTAGCTTAGCTTGGCTTGCTAGCCCTTGCAACCACTATGCAGGAGATTGATTTGGTCGCACGATTTGCTGTTTTGACGACTAATAAAATGTCATTTTCAGTCATCAGTTTTGTTGATTTATCGATCAACAAAGTAGCAGGTGGCGTTCTTTAGTTTCTGCTAACCACAATGGGGAAAATTCGTGAGTTTATTTAAGTGTGTAACTGTAAGCACCTTTAGCTTACATTTAGAAAATACATAAGCCCTTAGAATAGTATCACGTCCGTTAATACCTAATAACCTGAGTGAGTCAGAAGTGTTTACCGTCGATAGAATATTAAATGTTTAAGTCGCTCAAATGACTCATTCGTTTACATAAATAATTTGAGACCGTTGAAACCTGACTGACTGCGTTGTGGGTCGGTTGATGTTACTTGATGTGGTTCAAAATGTGCGTTTATTTATTATTAAATACAAGGTGTAAACGGACCCGTCACGAAGCCGTCGACCAAGCATTCTGTACATCAAACAAAATAACTCTACGCAAAAACTATTGCTCGAAAATTACATTTTTCGGAGTTAAAAACCACGTTTTATGGTAGAACTCAATGTTACGCACTCAAAACATTGTGTTGATTAGTACCTACAGGGGTCATGCATGGAGGTTTTTAAACTAAAGTTATAACATTACAAACTTGTATTTAAAATGTGATAAAGTTAAGAACTTTGACCTACAATATCTATATCAATATCGCAATGACATGGAGAATAAATGCCGTTCGACTTCGTTATGGGCTTTTACACCCATTATGTTCTAAATTGATTTACGCAAAATAACCTCAGGCAAATGCGAATGTAGCTCGGTCCGTCTGATACTTATCCACGCCTCAATGACTGAATGGATTTAGATGTGGATAGACCATGGACTCGGGAGGGTCAGTACCTGACCTGACCTGAGTTAGGGAGGAAATATTTGGATGGATAATAATATACAGAGGTAATTAATTAACGAACCTTAAAAACAATATTTGTAAATCAAATGAACACTCACAATTTGTAAGTCTTTTTACGGATGCTGTCATTTTCAACTGCACTTTAGATTAAAAATAAGTCTTCTTTTAAGTTATATTTTTAGCAAATTCAGGTTACTATAGCGAACTATTTATTTCTTAAATGAGTACATAAAGAATAAATTGTAAAAGTGGCGTTGGTGACTGAAAAATTGTGTGGAAAAATCAGTTTTCATGTCATGCTGTGGAATGAGAAAAATCATGTCCATCAGACGAAAGTTTTGGATGAACAGCGTCATTGAAGAACATACAGTGGTGTATGCGATTCTTCACTATGGACATGGCTGACGACTCATAAAGAGGTATGAAAGAATGCTGATCCCAAATAAATTGGGATAAAGACTGGAGAATGGTGAACTATATTTGCATAAGTTACACTGCTACAAGCAAATCATCGGCGCTAAATATATAAATAAATAGATTATACAATTTAAAAACATCATTGCGTCATAGGACCGCTAATTCGCACATGGTCAAGTTTTTTGTCACCTTATAAACGATGTTTTTGAGAATCCGTTGGGCGATGATATAATATAGCAAAAACTACCTTAAGATTAATGATGATGATGAATTTTTCAGTTAGGAATTGTTGCTATTGAACATCATCGGCCTAGCCTTTTCCCAAGTTTTATTGGGGTCGGCTTCCAGTCCAACGGGATGCAGCTGAAAACAAACAGCAGTATTTTACATGGAGCGACTGCCTATCTGACCTACACAACCCAGTTCGTTCTGGGTAATACGATACCCCTTGGTAAGACTGTTTGTCAGACTTTTTGGGCCACTGACTACCTGTAACGCCTGTCAAAGATCACAAACGACAGCCGAGACCAACTGCTTAACGTGCTTTCCGAGGCACGGAGGAAACTCGGGATGTGGTCACCCATCCACAGACCAACCTTGGCAAGCACGGCTAAACCTAAAGATCAACCCGAGCGGCTGTTATTATTTAGCCACGAGCTCCCCCCCTGTTATTGAACATACATAATAAAAGAGTGAGCCGATTATTTTACTTAAAATATTTGCCAGTTTTAATTTTATAGTCTTCGGGTTGCTGTTGATAATCTTTTGTAAAATTGAGTTGCGGAATAAACAACATGGCGACGTTAGTTCTGATTAGATCCAAGTAACTGCAACACACACTGCAACTGGACTCTGAGGGTCAAAAGGTTGGAATCGCGCCACAACATCAACTTTAAGTCATTCGTGGTACGAGTTCCAACCCACCATCTACAGACCTGCTTGAAAGAGGACTTTTGGCCGAAGGGTAGCCGAAGGGAAGGGTTTCCGAGGACGGTTACGCGACACCACGCAACGTAACACGACGCCGACAACGTTACGTGAATAGTTTTAGTTTCTTTGAATGGTATTTTTGTGTATCTGTGGGCCTTTTAGTTGCCTGATAATAAAATGGTTATTATTATTATTATACGACTAATTACATTCTTTAACTGATCTTACATATCTTTATTCATCATTTTTTTTTGTTTTTTTTTTCGGATGGGAAATCATCAAATGACTTCTCCGGCTCGGGGCGGAGCAGGAGGGAGTGTCAGACTTTTACTGACTAAAAAAACCCATCCATGTTCCTTCATCGCCCTTTGTGTTCCGGGGCCACGGTATCTCTTTCGAATAGTCCCGCAACCCCGGCAACCATCGGTCCTTGCGGACCCCTTCCTTTTTGCTGACTCTCTTTGAGGCGCGCGTGGAACACGAACGCGCCGTCGACACGGCCTGAGACGGACGGACGGCGAGCTAGCCCATAGCCCACCGTCCACAAGCCCGCGTGCCCTGTCATTGTCCTGCCCTTATTTCAATTTATTTGGGTTGTGCATGTCCTCTTCTTCCATTCTACTCTATTACCTGTCGTCTCAGCAGTCACCTCCTTTCTGGTCATATCATTCTTCACACAGTCCATCTATAATTTCTTTGGTAGAGGAAGACCACTACTCTTATTAAATTCATACTCATACTTTCTCCACTTTTCTTTATTTCAACGCAATAAAATAAAAATTTACTTAACTATTAGAGCGCCATAAATTAAATAAGCTTATTTTTTCTTGCATATAAACAGTGCCACCTCTCGGTAACAATCGCCACTTTGTGCCGACTGGTTTAGCTTCGTAGTTGGTATAGGAGTTCGACCAATCCAAGCAACAACGTGCACATATACGCTAAGTAAATAACATACTGTATATCCAGTAGATGGCGCTGGCGAAGGCACCGTCACCGTTCGCTTTAACTGTAACACAGAGGGCGCTGCTCTGATCCTCGACAGTAAGAACGTAGGAAGCGATCCGAGCGAGCTTTTCCATCCCACGCAAAGCTCAAGTTGCTACGAACAAATTCGGGATCGACAATTTAATTGGTGTGCTATCCATTGCCGGCTGGGTTTTATTAATCAATTGGTGCGTTTAAATGTAAGCAGTATTGTATACGGTTCTATTAAAATGTTAGTGCGTGAATGTAAACCGGTAGTGTCATGGTGAGCTGGAATTGTGAACGCGGGACCGGCAGGCCATGGCCGGCGGCAGTAGATTTGTGCTCGCTGACAGTAGCAGGTGGCACGCTGCCACACACTACCACCAACTTGCGCTCGCGATATCATCCCTTTTGTACATAACACTTGTGATCCCCGTGTGGCGTAAACTTCATTAACTGATAAGTTTAAGTCAAGTTTATGTTATAACATTGTAAAATGTGAACTTTAAGAAAGTGTCGTGAAGTGTTCGGAGTAATACCGGCTCCGTCAGTCATGTCGTCAAGTACGATTTAAGTGCAAAAATTATCTTGCTTTTTAACTTACGATGTTCGTCACCAATACTGTATGTTACTGTTCAGCTTGAACCGTCTACTGGACAACTTTGGACTTAGTTACTTGTAAGTAAGTAAGCAATAAGAATATTTTTTATCAACTTTGTTTGATGTTTATTTATTCAACTATGTAAGAAATATGCAGGTGGCATATTAACGCAAATAGTTACAGTTTGTATTAATGGTAGCACGACTGCACGAGAGCCCAAGTCTAAGAATTTCATTTGGTTAATTGTTTTATGATGCGTGACCATTCTCTTTCGTTTTGAGTTAATTATCTAATTCAACGGGCATAGCATTGAGGTCGGTATGTCTATTGTTTGTGTGAATGATGTTATGGTTAGTATGGGTGGTGGACAATAGTCCAGTGGCAGTGTTTTCCATGAAGGCCGACGGACTGCGAGGCCACAGTTGAGTTGAATGGCCGCCGCGGTGGCCGCGGTCGGTCGGCGGCGCCGTGCATCCATCGCTGGCCGCACTTACCTCACCTTGGCAATAATCTCATTTTGTTTCGTAGCGGAACTGATTATGCAGTAGCCTCATGTACTTTGGGAACCTATTACGACAAAGTTTGGAATTACAAACCAGAGATGACACCACTTCTAGAGTTGTTTGTCGTATTTCCGCGCTGCTTGGTGCTCTCCTTGATTTCGGTTGCACTATAAGTAAATATCAAGCTTATCCCCTCTTAGCTCTGCTCTGCTTAGCTCTTTTAGCTTTTCTTGACATCTTCTGTTAATATCTATCTACCCTGGTAAAGTTACTATTGGGCGTAAGTTACCTATGTTATTTCTGGGCCCAAGGAGAGAATTTCTTAAGTAGACACATTCAGTTTTACCCACTAGTTCTAGAATGAAGAAATGTTTACACTTCTGTTCTTCTCTGTTTGTACTTCTGTTCTCTCTCTCTGAGAGTAGAGATACTCTAATCTGGTAAAGTTACTATTGGGTGTAAGTTATGTTACATCTGGGTCCCTCCATGTAACATATTGGTATCTCAGGATGAAGACGGTCCCCAGGGAGACTGCCATCTTTCTTTCTATCTTAGCCTGTCAGTAGTAACGAGATCGATCTCATTTATAGCTTTCGCTTTGAATCATGTCATTGTGTTCGAACCGATTTACTAATACATACCAGGGCAGAGATAAATGCATCTTGGATGTAGAGACTTGCGTTACTCGCAATCATTAACATTGCAACTGAATTTATTCGGTAGTTATCAGCGATCGAAAGTTAGCGATTCTGTCGTTATCTCTGTCGAGACAGTGGCTAAACCACCTAGTTTCTTATTTGAAATATTGCCGAGTTGATGAACGATGTTAGAACTAAAATTTAATGACATCCTCTTTCAATTATAACTATTAAAATAGATTGACGACTTAATAACATTCATTAGCAGATGAACATTAAGACACAAATTTGCATACTTACATGATAACTTCGGATAACGATAAAACATAATGTGTAACTATCTCAGCATAATAATTTGCTCGTTTAAATTATATAGAGTCTGTAGTGGGTTCTGGAGCAATTCGGGCACCTCACGAGAGGGTCAAGAGGGTTCTTGTCCTCGGCAGATTTATAAATCGCGGACCACTCGACGGACCACCCACTTCAAAACCATCGAAAACCGACCCCTCGACTTATAGGTACTACTCTTTTGTCCTCTGCTTGTTAAGATATTTTGAGAATATCTACACACAGATTGTTCTTGTGCCTATACGTGTGCAACGTATTTTGAATCAGGACAATTATCATAAATATGTCCTTTCTACCTATCAACGTTATATTTCGCGTTGTTAGGTAAGGAAAATTTGTTTTGATCTAGGATAAAGTTTTCGGCATCATGTTGTAGAGTTCCCTTTAATATCATTTCTAAGAAAAACAGCTTAAATTGGAAGCTTTTTCTGTGGAGGTGGGTTTAGTAACTGAGAAATCCTTTATAACTAGTCGAGTGTTTTCACTTGAACGTTATATTTTAATGATCTAATTTATAAATATTATTTAGGCATCAAGTAAAAAGAGGAGCTTGTGGCTAAATAATAACTACCGACCGGGTCGATCGTTAGGTTAAGCCGCGCTTGCCTAGGTTGGTCCGTGGCTGCGTGACCATGACCACCCATTACATGCCGAGTTTCCTCGGTGCCTCGGAAAGCACGTTAAACCGATACAGGAAGTTAGTGGCCCGAAAGTCTGACATGCACTCTTACCAAGGGGTATCGTATTACTCAGTACTAACTGGGTTGTGGAGGTCAGATAGGCAGTCGCTCTATGTATAATATTGGTATTTAGCTGCATCTGGTGAGACTGGAAGCCGACCCCAACATAGTTGGGAAAAGGCTAGGCAGATGATGAGGTATCAAGTAAATTCAAGTAGGCGATCGTATCGAGCGATACATCTACAGATCCGCCACCAGCATAGCAGACTCACAAATCTTTTCAAAATTATTGGGACGTATATATAGAAGCCCGTGATGAGATAATTGTTTTTTGTCTTAAACTCATGAGAGATTTAGATGAATGACAGTTGTTACGAGTAGTTAGAATCCAGAAAGCCTTTGTTACCCAGTGACTGGGTTTAGGTCAGATAGGTTAAAACTCCATGTTAAATGGTAGTATTAAGCTGCACCCAGTTAGACAGGAAGTAGCCGACCCCGACATAGTGCGGAAAAAGAGGATGCCTTAAGATGGTAATTTAGCCAGGAAAGTCCTGTGCCAGAACCAATCAAAGACTTTCGCAATATCTTAGCTAATATATTAAGAGCCTCTCTACGCTCGATGGCTTCCCGCGATAGGAATATCACCAGCTGATCATCAACGGGACTTGCGCAAGCCTGCAGTGTGGGCGGATCTGCGTTGCGGCTTCATTGTCAAGAGCAGCCTAGATGGTGATGACTCTAGATAATTGGATATCAGTTGGGTGATAAGGTCATTTGTTATTTATCTGAACAAAATGTGAAGTGTTCATGTACTACACAGAAAGGAAATTATGGGTTTTCATTACAATGGATTATTTTTTTAATAAAAAACACTATAATAAAACTCGCTTTTCATCCAAAAATAAAAGAAAATTCATCCCCTAACGAATGAGGATTAAAAGTCGTATAGATGTTTGTTATTTTTGCCGGAAAATCCCACCGGGGACAAGACATAAAGCTATGTTTATTCAACATGCATCGAACAAAACGTAAATATTAATATAATAATAACGATGTTTTCAAAATATATCTATATTCTCAATCTAGGTTGGCTTGTCGCTCACTACTGTAATATTCGTAAAGATAGTTTCTGCTCAGTTATTATTTCGCATTTCACAAGCACTTAGGGTAAATATTGGGATGGGACGGACGAAAATTATATTATTCCACTTGTAAAGTCGTTACAATATTAGGTTTTTCATAAGGTTAGCCGTCGGCCTGCGCAAAAAATTTGTTATCCAAAACATGGCTGACATATTAATAATAGGGTGATTTAGGAATTTAATAAAACAGTATTTTTTTTTTAAGACCATTAGTGTATTGGTCTAATGGTTGGTCTTGATCTAGACCCACCCTTTTATAGTGCAATAATTGTTCATTCATTTGTACATAACTCAATTTGCCATATAGTCGGTATAGTCGACGTGTTGTAGATTCGAATAGGTTCTATTTATTGTAACGGACATGTCGGAATCTGTATGCGCGGTGCTGTATTATTAGGCACGGCATGAATATTCGCGGGCATGCGGCGCGCGGTACGGCGGGAGGACGGTTCTGCCGGAGGACAATGGGACCTTTGTTGCAACAATGCCCATTTCCGATTACCAGATTGAATCGAGTCTGTCAAAGCCCTCCCGTGCCAATAGCTGCGGCAGAATTAAAGCAATTTTTGTAACGATAAGCTGTGCTCATGTTTCATCGTACAACTTTTCAGTATATTGAACTGCAGTTCAGAATTTCAGATTTTACGGAGCGAACCTCACGCCCAAAAACATTTCGTGTTTATTAAAAAAGAAGGAACTTTTAGTTCGGTATTAAAACTGGTAAATGGGAATACTTATGTTGGTACAACAACAACAATGCCGGAACAGGTCTAAACAAACGTAAAGTGAAAAAGTTGGGTTTCGTTGATGGGGTACAGGGCCCGGGGTAGTTGAGTAGGGGAGGCAAAATCATTCCGTTAAGTATCAAATAAAACTTATGAAAGTGAAAGTAATAGTTTTTCAATACATAAAAAGTTGACAAAACAAACAAACACCCTGCGATGAAGATATTCTTTCCGGTTAGGTTAGCGGCCCCATAAAAGAAAATTGTAGATATCGATCACCTGATGACTTCTGCAGATAACGTGTACCTACCTAGGTACACGTTATCTGCAGAAGTTTCACTCACGCTTGGCTCTTTTCTCGGGTAAATGCAGTTCATTGACACAAATAAAAACCAGAATTAAATGTTCACCCGGCGCCAGAGTTCACAAATACTTAGTTGTTTTAATGTTTAGCGAACTGGTACGCAGCAGTAGGTGAGTCGGTTCGTACAGAGGAACTGTGGAACCCGTCACGAGCTGTTTGCGGTCAGGGAGTTCCAATAGGAATCGAACTAATAATATAGCTCCATCGTTACAGCACTCGACTCCGGGGATTCTCAAAGTTTCGTTGTTATTTAATTTAACCTCTCGTTATGCGGGCGGATAAGTAACGCGCAGTCTGCGAAACGACGCCTGGCGTACTCATTGTTGCGGAAATTTAGACGAATTTGCGACGATCGCGTTTCATTATGGGGCGTTTTAGTGCAAAAGGAGCACCGCTTTTAATTCACAAAGCGAGTGCGGTGCGAACGTAAAACAAAGTTTTAGAGGGGTTCTTCGTTAGTTGCTCACTCATACAAGGTGGAGAAGCGCCGCGCAACGTCGAAACGCACTGAGTATGTTAATCGCGAGCATGTTTAAACTTCCTTCTTATATACCGCCTATGTGAGTTATAAGTTCAAACTTTGCTTAGTTCCTGAACACAGCTAGCAAATTTAAGTCTCGCTCTAGGCACACTAGCCCGTAGATTAGCAATAAATGCGAAACGATAATTTCAGCATGAATCTGTACACAATACAAATAAATGTCTTAGGGTGTTAACATTTATGCCTGTCGTCAATAAGGAACAGCTTTAACAAGCTCACGGGGAGCCTTAAATGTTTATAGCACGATAAAGTTAGAAAGAAATGATAAGGTGATAGTAACCTAACATTATGAGGCAGCTGAGGCCAGGAGAGCCGTTTATGTTCTACTTGGCAGTGTCTTCTCACGTATATTTATGATTTTTCTGCAGCCAAAAGGTGCTTCAAGGAGCTCAAGCAGAGTTAAATGTGACGTTATAAATATTTAACGGTGCAGTCGGAAAAAATAGCGGTATGGCTGTGTGAAAGTATAAGTTATGACTTTATCAGCAGGAAGCACCTTAACCTACATGCAATTTAATAATTCACATCCATAAGCACATTCAAGTTTATGGACAAATATAAAACTTTCAATTTTTTTTTCTTTTTCTGTGTGACCACATCGCTCAGTGCGAACAAATCAGTTGATTACGATCTATAGTAGTGACTAACAATCTATTTAACACTAACTTTAAATCTACATATTACTCGTACTTAGCTTATATAATTCTTATGCTTTTTCGGACTTAAAGACCACGTTTTTATAAGTTAAAAAGAATAAAACTGTAAGATACGTGGTCATAACTTTTCAAAAATGTTTTATTTATTAAAATTGCGAAGTCAGCTCTCTGGTCGGCGCAGAGAGCGCAATGCTCTAAGAATCCTTATGTGATAACTGTTTTAATTAACGCTTCTATTATTACGTCACAAAAAATAACGATCTCACAATTTCCTCGTTCATACGGTTGCCGAGTTTGTGGATAGAGGCGCGCAGTTATGAGCGTGCGAATTTTATGTGTTTAATGCTAAAACGCTAATATACTAGCTCGACGTTATTTGTGGATAACAACGTAAACAGGTCAAGTGTTTTGTTTCAATTGCATTTTTTCTGTTTCTTATTGTTTAGAAATTTGAATGAAGTAATTTGTCTGCATCGTGCGGGTATTTAAATTTTATTAACTTATAGAAAATTATAAGGTGTAGAGAACACGATACCGCTATATGGACAGTTTATTCAATTGCAAAAAACACCATTAAAATAATATTTCAAACTGCTACAACAACAAAAACTTATGTATGCTTTCAAAATATAACCCCTCGAAAATATCAAATAAAAATTGAATACTAGTTGGGAGCTTTTCCGCCGGCTTCGCTAACAATAACAATGTTTTACCCACATAAAAGCTTTATTAGTTTTTGTATTGACGAGCTGCGTAAGCTTCGCTAGGATAGGAGTGAACCAATAATTTTGTACAAAACAATTTAAAGACATTGACCCTTTCGAGGTAATCACGGCCGACAAAATAAAACCACAACATCGCGCTTCGACTTAAGTCGAAAATAATAATGACAGTATAATTAGAGCGCTCTATAATAAACAATGCAACGAACTAGTATTAATTCCCAGGCGAGTTGAAAAATGTTAAACTGTGGGCGGAGCAGCAGAGCTGGCAGTCGGAGCTCGGAGGTGAGCCTTCGCATGAGATGCGTTACCGAGCGCCGCGCCGCTTACCGAGCGTGGCTGGGAGACGCCGCCGCCGCGAGCCGCCGCGGGCTACCTGCCTTAATTTGAGACTCCAGAAATTACTCATAATAATAAATGTACCTACTAATCAAGAGAAAGAAAAAACCTTTCGTTGAAGAGGCTGGGAATAGGTACTTGGAATGTATTACACTGTGAGTCAGCTCCGGCCGTTTGGAGGTTTACATGATTACTTCGTATTGCAATAATGTTATTAACATTTTATTGGATAGCTTTACACAAGCAAAGTGTATTCAGACATGTCCTAGGTTTATATGTGTAAGTTCATATTATACGCTCTTTGCGACCCTGTTTTTGGCTTGTTTCCAGATAACTACTCGGATCCAAGTCATCTGTTAAGTTTATTTCAAGGATATGGTGCTTCATGCATTACATTTTATATTCAGAACTGGCTATTGAGTAATACTGAATGGGTGTATAATGGGATTAATGGGCTTCCTTATGTTTTAACCGCAAATTATTCCGAACAATATAAAAGAATCGGCACTAACAATAACTATGATAATCACTTCCGTAATCTCCGTGAATGGGAAGAGTAAATATACCGTATAAAGCGTGCCATGAAGAAAACTCCAGATATCTTGCTTTATCGATGTAATTCTGCGTGCGCTGTGGGTTTATCGTATCGAAGCTCGAAAAGTGCGGCCGGTGTTGTGCAAAGTTTACGACGTCCGTCCGCCGAGATACGACCTCGGAGGCTCTGATCAATTTATTCCCTAATGCTCCAACATCAGCCGCGTATAGGGAACATGCAGCTCGCGAGTAGATAATGCGTGCGAGTTATTGTCGTATAAAATTCAAGCTGGATCATTTGACTTACTTAATAGGAATACGTATGAGCCCACCGAATATCGAAATTCGGGAAAAATAATGACGTATAAGTTATTACTTTAATTTTTTTTTTTTTTTTTTCGGATAGGAAATCATCAAATGTCTTCTCCCGCTCTGGGCGGAGCAGGAGGGAGTGTCAGACTTTTACTGACTAAAACCCATCTATGTTCCTTCATCGCCCTTTGTGTTCCGGGGTCACGGTATATCTTTCGAACAGTCCCGCGACCCCGGCAGGCATCAGTCCTTGCTGACCCTTTCCTGTTGCTGACTCTCTTTGAGGCGCGCGTGGAACACGAACTCGCCGTCGACACGGCCTGTCGTCATGAGACGGACGGACGGCGAGCTAGCCCATAGCCCACCGTCCACAGGATTAGCTTTCACCTTTGCCTACCTTTAAATACGTTAATGTTTATAAGCCGCAATATAAATGAAACATGGGTAACCGAGAAGTGCAATGAATTTAATATTGAAATGGAAATGGCGTAGCCGAAAATATCGACCATTGAAATCAAATTAAACCTTACCGATGAACAGCAATGTAATTTTGAGAGGTTCTCATTCAATACCTAGGCACTCTACAAACGCATTCCATTGAAATTCATAAAACGTAGGTAGTTTCGGCGTCATTTAGTAGCTGTTGGTACAAAGCCACTCATTCATGCAGTGAATCGGGACGAAATATTCACGTTCCGTTAGTCAAACGAAGTACTATATGCGAGTAGGTGCCTGTTTACTACTTATTGATACGAGTATTTCGGCCATTTTACATCAGTTTATTTGTCTGCGGTTAATTTAATGACACTTTTACTTTAGTGTTAATAGGTAAGTAGGTAAATCACAAATGTTGGACTGGAATGGGTTTAATAGTATCCAGTAGTAACACTCAAAATTTAATTAGAGCGTTATGATTTTTTTTCAATAATTAACTAAATTATGATCACTGATCATTCGTGAACAGATTCTACGTAAATTCTTCAATTGCTATTTTACTACTTTCGTATATTATATTACTTTAAGATCCACAAAACAAACTGATCCTCACATGTTTTTATTAAGAAATATCGACCAGAATTTATTATGAAGTCGGTTCATTAATACATGCTTGAAAAAGATTTGGCCCCAACACAGTACCTTGAGGAAGCCCTAAGTAAACTACAGTGCGTAATTTTTCGAATTCAATTTTGCATCTTATTGTTTTTCGGAACATGAAAAGAGATCCCATGATTTTAACCAAGACAGTCCAATTGTCTGTTTTTACAAAATTGAATTGAAAATTAATTGGAAACCCGTGTTCAAAGCCATGTCAAAGTTTATCTTCTTTATGAGCTAAAAGCCTTCTTTTCTTCTCAGGTTTCCTAAGAAGAAAAACAGCGTAATAATGTAATCCCAAGATCTTTCCAGGGTCTGCTATATAATATATTTTACATATATATAATTAAACTAACATATAAAGAAAGCTCAATGTTTTGTCAAGTCGTACAATCCGGGCAAAGCAGGAACAAGTCATTAATAATGAAGAAAATGGATTATCCATCAAATAGTCAATTTCGTTCGAATAAATATGAGCTTCGATTTGTTTTTTTTTTGTTGAAGATTTCGATTTTCAATACTTACCTAGTGATGGTGATGTTATACGAAGTCAGATTCTGAACGTAATCTTTTATTCAAAATATTGTTGCATTTTACATGGCTTTGTGTGCTTAACTGTGTTCGTCCTCTTTTCAAATGTACAAAACTATTACTTTGACTCATACATACACATTAGAGGCCGACTTGACAAACTTTTCAAGTGTGGAATTGATAAGCAGTATTTACTATTATAAAGCAGTTTAGATAGTGTCGGCGGGGAGCAGGCGTCACAAGCCTCACGCGTTGCCATCAGTATGCGCGGGCGAGTGCGTGTCGGCATGCAACGCCGTCCGCTCGCACACTCTGTTTATATCACCAATAACTATGAAACATTTTGATACTAACATATTCCAAACCATACACACACTGTGTCCTATTCCACAAGTATCATTTACTGCCAATGAAGGATTAACAGTATCTGGTTTAGCTGTTAAGCGGGTATATATGTACGAACCCTTAGAAACGATACCGCACTTCATTTACAGCTCCAAAGGATTTAAATACTAGCATTACCTACATACCTAATCCTGCAGTGCCACTAACGACTTCCTAATTACCTCGCCTGTCGTTTGTCCTCTCTGTGGAATGAAAGGCTACATGATACTAAAAAAAGCGCTCTTTGAAGTCCTTTAGATTATATTTATTTTCATAATCACGGGAATTACAGAAATAAATCGTTCTAAAAAGTAGAGAACATAACGCCGCCGGGAGGAATTTCTTAGTAAAATAAGTTCTCTCTTCCTTTGTCTCATAAATCCTTTGTCTCTACCTTATAAATTCGGTGTCTTATAAATAACTTGATATGCGTAACAACAATGCATATTTTTCTAAACAGACTGCGTGTTCTACAGTAAATGTTGGGATAAATTGTACTCGAACACTTTTTGTTGTGAACTGTTAAATCTCGTTACTGCGATGCACATGGGAAATATTATACGTGAGAACGTGATTATTGTGAAGAGACATTACCACGACGCGCGAGAATATCGCCGGAGACTCATGTTATTTATATCCATATCTAACGTTCGTCGTCGATGCTATCGGTCTATCTCGTGTGTATCTTCTCAAGAAAACAAAGGAAAATCGCAAATATCGAGTGCAACCGCAGCAGAGCGGGGTGCACACTGCACGCTGGGTGCCGGTGGGTGTCGGGCGCCCCGGCCGGGTCGCCGCGCAGCCACGATGTCAATCGCGACTTCTCTTTTTACTTCCTGCTCAGTCAGACAATGGCGGGAAAATGTTTTCTACGTGTGGGGACGCGGCGCGGGGTGTGGGGTCAATAGCGGGCGCACTAATCTCTGTCGGGATCGTTCGGATTAATGGCTCGTATTGCCGTGTCTGTTGTTTGTTTCCACAATAACTTGGTCCCTTTTCCTTCTAGTTGTTACAAGTTTCTTCGTAACTTTCAGGCGTTAGAGTGAATTTACTTTTGCTATATAAATCACTGTTTTTTTATTGTTTCGTATTATCTTGAGTGCATTGGAAAGCTTTAAAATAAACATACCTATGATGAAAGAATTTGTAACATTGTTGCAAAGCAGCCAAAGGCTTCAATGATTGTAAGTACTGTTATAAACTAGTGTACAGCTTTAGAAAGAATTATCATTTATTAGCCTGAATAGAGTTCACTCTAATGAGACACATAAGCAGACTCTAATAAGACACATAGTTGTTCACACTAAGAAAATAAACCTACAGCCCACGGCACACTTTACTATTTGCCCCATATAAAATGACTGACTAGTCTGCAATCACTGCCACAGAGAGGATGGGACACTTAATTTACGATGTTCCCGGGAAACTTACTACGACATTGAAAAACAATGAAAATGAAAAGCCTTCGCGCGGGCCCAAGCGCACTTGACCGACTTGGAAAGAGCGCAACGCGGGAACCGAGAATTTATCCTACGGCAAACTGAATTTTATTTAACACAAGTGGTAGTAGAAATTAAAACCGCTTGTTTATTTGTGTGGAAAAAATAAACTTTGTTATGTCAATTGTGTTAGGTGTGCATTTATTTTGTGAACATTTAAGAACTACAAATATCTTAAAGTCTGATTAGATACATATAGCTTGAATTGTTACAAAACTATACTAATATTATGTATCAAGGGGTAAAGTTTGTATGCTCATAAGATTATAAGTTTGGATGTAGGGGTAATCCACAAAACAACTGATCCAATTCCAAAAAGCTTTTAACAAACGTAGCTACATTACCCCCGAATGTCATAAAACGTGCCCATGGTATTATTCCCGACCATAACGCAAGCGAATCCACAGGCAAAGCTAGTATGTGCTTCCAAGTTCGAATTAAACTTTAAAGTGACAGTAGTGCTTGCATATGCGTCTAGATACATTAGAAATACAATAAAGTTGCAGAGTTGTTGAAACTTTCAAGTTAACTCCACAGTTGGCAGCTAATGAACATAGGTACTAGGTAGGTAGTAGGTACCCAAAATCCTCCTATGTAGGTACAGTGAAAACTGTTTTTTCTTTTTGTTAACGAAAAAAATCCAGCCGAATCAAATCCGCCTATTAGGGAGGGCGCTGCTACTAATTAAAATAAAATTGTTAAAACAGAAGCGGGTGCGCTCTCTCCCCACACCAGACTAACTTTTAACGAGGATATATTTGGTTTCGACCAACCCTTTGGTGATTTTACTATTGAGTCTGACTGCAAATAACTCCTTAATTGACTTCAAACAACTTCTGGCTTTGTGGATAGAATACCGAGGTTACTCTACCTCTTGTATTCGAATAAAATGAAATAGCCTACCTGAATATCGACAGAGAACGTAACCAAATACAATGACTGTGGTGTAATGTAACAAATGACGTGTGTGGATTGGGTAATCATTTGAAAGGTTTTTAATGACTCTGTTGACATTTTAGGAAATATCAATCATTGTTTCAAATGTCATCCGTATCAATAGGCTTGTGCCACTTCTACGTAGCTATCAATTTGTTTTCGCTCAGATTTGTTTATCTTGCGTTATTATTTAGAAATCAGTGTCATTCTTGTCTATAAGCTACGATGACACTGATTTTTTTTATAATAATCTATAGAGTAGCTAATCACAATTTCGTTTAAAAGTTTACTCTCCTTCCATGCTATTTCAAGCAGCGTGTAATTCAACCCTTGTTTCAGCGCTTGTATTATGAACACCCTCTAGTGTAATGTCACGAATGTTCCCTAAGTGACGTCATTTGTCGCAGAAGTCGCGTCGCGGCTGGGCAGCCGGGTGCGGCGGCTGCGGTGGCAGGATGATGGACTGCCTGTGCCCCGCGCCGCGCACGCTGGCCTGTCGCGTAGTGCTGCTCGACGAGCGAGAACTGCTGCACGAGATACAGGTACAACACTGTTTACTTATTCATCATTCTAATATACACAGGAAGCACCCTCGCTCTATATTGTCTTCATTACCACTGTGGTACGTAACCACACAGTTTTTGTTTCGATCCAAATGATCCATAGTGACGGTGATAATACGATTCTAGCGGGTGTCGACGAACAAGTTCTTATAAACTGAACCATAACCGAGATGGACGCTCCGACTCTCCGAGTCCCGACGGACGGCGATAGTATTTTTCAATTTTCTTTTATACTTACATGAAACAACGCGTGGATTTTCCCCATTTCTCAAACCGCACTCGTGAAATGCAGCTATTCCGAGACGAATTATTTGAAGTACACCCAGGGGCTCAAGGAAGGTCTTTTATATGCGAAGCTCGGGTCCAAGGTGCGAGCGATGAATTCACTGAATCGTACGTCGGCTCTATGAATATTAAATTCTATTTGACTCGCATTGTCGCCGCGTGGTGAATGTGAGAGTGGCTCGCGAGCGACGCGCGGACCGCGCCGACTCGCGCCCTATCAACGTTTCCCTAATGTTTACCTTCATCACTATTGCTGTAACAATCAGTCGTAAACAAACTTCAATAATAATTTCCATCAAATCACAATGTCTCTCTCGCAAAATAAACTCCAATGATTATCTAGAGAAGCATGTCTTAAACTTGGAAACACATAAGATTGCGGCAGGCACTAAAGCCTCTCGTCTGAGATAATACTCATATACGTCTCCATCGTAACCAACCGAGGAATTTATGCCAGAAATGCTTTTGTTCGGGCTATATGAAGACCCGCAACTTGTTCGTCAAACAAATTCTCAAGATATATTGGACTAAAATCATCCAATTTGGGTAAAGTGGAACTGACACGAGTTCGACGTTTCTCGCTAAATTGTATGGATATTTTAGATAAATGACCGTCCTTTCGTAAGTTTTCCCTATCTACAAAGGAACATTTGTCTTTAACGGATCTAGCGAGGACTTTTTCTTGCCAGAGATGAAAATAATATTCAGATTTATGGCCGCAGTGGCTGAGAATTGGATTTCTGTCACCAATGTGATTTCATTCAACTAAATTCTATTTACCTCATAAATTCAACCATTCCAGAGATTCTGAACTGACCAATTACGGTAAATCTGATCGACTGATCTTTTAAAGTTGAGAAATGTCGAAGTATTCGCGTCCGTTCGTAGCCCATAATTGGTTAGGCTCATACTTAAGTTTATTATAGAAAATTACAGGTAGACGACTCGATGGGATGATCTCATCGCAAGGCTTCTCGTGAAGTCTGAAAAATACCGCAATATATATGTGTTGTTTAGCGATAGATGATTTTATATCAATTTATCTATCTATTGCAGAAATGTAAAACATAGCAAGATTAAAACCTCACTGCGACAGCTTACTTCAAAAAAAGTAAAAGAATATTGAGTGTTCAATTGTTAAAAGCAACAAGCTTTGCTTTTGTCAAGACAATTGAGTGTCGAGCGACGCGGGCGCGCCATTTTATTTGGCTCAGATAGTAAAAGGGGAAGACAAGGAATTGCACAGCAATTTATGAAGCGGGCCTAGTGTCGGCGGCAAGTGGTGCGAGCTTCGACGTGTATTGTCGCGCCGGCAAATTGACTCGACGGCATTTCACGGTCTACTGCGCTGATGCACCTCGTTCCTAGTTCTGCTTTATTGATGACGTCTTCATTGCCTGTCCCTTGACAATCAGCCGACACAATGGAGCAAGCAATTACCTGTCCATTGGGGCTTTCGTGTTGATTAACGCATTTTGCCGGCTGCGTTTTCGACTTTGAATGGATGATCAACAGTAAGGAATAAATTGGATCCATTTGTATCAAAGCATGTTCAATGATAATAATCAATTACTCTCACCGCTCGAACATCGCTTAGCAAAAAGTTTTTATTTTACCTGTTTTTATAGAAGGCTGTCGTGAATACTAATTAATCTAGATATGAAAATGATGGAGTGAAACTACTTTCATTTATCTAAATTTATTGACTATAAATTTAGATATAGTTTCACTAATTTACAACTTGAGGTCTAGGCCAATGTCAGTGGCAATGTAAAAATAACTGGAACCGTGTTTTGAATTGAAACTTTAAAAAAAAAGAGCAGAAATAGTAGCTCTATGTTTATTAAAACGAAGTGAAAAGTAAATTGAAGTATGTGGCGGTAGGCCGTGGACACCCGACACAGTGAGGCCCGGAGGCTGGCCCCCCGGCGGCGGCTCGCGTGCCCGTCAACGCTACATCTATACCGTGCTGCCAGATTTTCAAATCGTTTGTTATTTTTCGAGCTTCACGTACGCTGGGAGCAAACGCGCTCTGTTATTAAATCATTTATTATTCAGCCCAACGAACTGTTTCGCAATTTTCCCACAAGCCGGAGGATCCTATAGCGGGTACACTTATAGTGATATGCTGTTTCAAATGCAAGTAGTTCTCTTAATTGCGAGTTATTTTGCGGGTTGAATTTTAAGTCATTATTTGACTGTAGTAGTCTTTTTTCAGTATTTTGTATTGTTTGGTTCTGAATTATGAAAATCATACAATATTTGACCATTCCCGACAAATTTAAGCTCTCTCATCAACTTTTGTTTTATTTACCATTGAATGCGAACTAATTAATTCTTTGAACGTGCTAATTATTAGTTCAATGAAATTTAATCTATTACAAATTAACCACGGAACGATCACAACTCAAATCTGTTTTGTTGGATGCCGAATACACGGTAAATGAAATGTAATGTTTGTCAACTTGTTTGTTTATTTGTTATTACGCTTCCCTAGAACAACGAATAGTATTTCAGTTGTAATACTATTGCGCATCACATGGATAAAAAATTTAGTTATACACGTCTTATTCAATTGGTATCCAATTGTGACTTTGTTTGCACAATAGTATTATTGTAACAATCAAAACGCGTACATTACACTAAAAACAAAATAAAAAAAAAACTAAAGATGCTTCTGTTCTCACAAACCCAAACCAAAAAGCTCACTATGAGTTAAACAACCTCTAAATTTTGAATTGTTTGGGAAAAAATGTAAAGTAGCACCCTGAGCTGTAGTTACGACGTCACAGGCGCACACGCAACCCTGTAAAATGCGCGTGAGAGCTGCGCAGTGCGCTGGTTCCTCTCCAACCCGGTCATTATATAACCAGCCGACTACTGGTGTTACCGGCCCAGGCCCATCGCGTGCGAATTAGCCTAATTGTAGAAACTCGCTCATCAAGAAATGCTAATCAGAGATAGCCCGACTGCATTATTGCTCGCGATAGCGTTTGATTTCTAACAGGACTGTTTTATATTAAGTACCGGTCTCGATCAATATCTAGTTTCTTCTCTATTGCCGCAGCATCGATGAGTTCATTTAAATTGCAAATCTTAAATGTATTTGTAAAACAATGAATGCGATCGACTTGTGTAAGCATAAAATTGGATGAACTAAATACACTGGTGAAACAAAGATTCATCTCATTTCTGAATTGTATTTTAAAACTGATTTAAGCCTCACATAAAAACAAAGCACCCATAAGATTCAGGCGGAGCTAAGCAAAATTAAATTGCAAGCAGACAAGAATTTCTAAGAAGGCGTTCCTCTGTCGATAAACGAATAATGAGAGCTTATTTTCGCCAAATTAAATTAGGACGGACGATAAATTCAGGTAACAGCGCCGTTACGCCAAATGTAAATGGTCCTTCTACATGGAAACATAGACTTGACCTTAAATAAATGCTAAATTAAATTAGCACTGTTTAGTGTTTAGGCACCCAGATACTCAGACAGGTTAAAATGATGATTAAGATTCATCGAACACAAAATATTTTTGAATTTTGCGACGCATCCGTGATTTATTTTATTCGGCAGACATTAACGGGAAAGTTTGATAGTAAATGTGTCACGAATTCAAGTATTAATAATGCAACTTTATGTTTAAAAAAATAATAGGTAGCTATGTTTCATAAAAATATCGTCAAACAAGTTATTTCGCCTTAGTTTTTAAGCGATGTGAAATGGAAGAGGTTCTCAAATCGACGCGTATATTTGATCAATGTTTTTTTAAACTTACAACAATTAATTTAGTTTTTTAATACCTAGTTACTTAGGTTTCACTACCTCAACAGTACCTACACAAGAAGGGAAGATAGTTTTGTCATTGTGGTTACGTTAAACTGCACTTTGTGGTTTGTATAAATCGAGCTCAAACGGTTCCATAGCAGCTCTACTGGGCGGTTAGTGATTTGTTTGAGTAGATACTGTTACAATATCATTTGACAAGGTAATTTAAGATATCTGTAACAATTTTAGAGGTAAAGAGGTAAAGAGGTAAAGTTCATAAGTTTGTTTGAAGAGGTAATCTCTGAAACTACTCATCCAATTTAAAAAATGCTTTCACTGATGGAAAGGTACACTATTGCCGAGTGTTGTTTTTCAACATTATAATAACAAAGATATATAGTTAACTTGTTAATTACAAGCCCCCACAGATAAATACAAAAACTATTACATCCTTATACTTACTACTTAATTATTTTCGAAAAGTTGGTTCATTTTATTTAATTGTTATTAATTTAAGCTAACTTGTATAACATTTTAGTTAGATTAACGTAATTTCGAGACAGCTTCAATGACTATGAGCTATGGAGCCACCAAAATATGCGAAATCGATAAGATTCCAGTGTTTCGTCAATTTAGCCGAGGTCACTCATCCCGTTGATATTCTCTGCTGAACAAACAATGCTCGGTTCGAGAAAATTAATTAAGTATATTTGTTTCAGGATAATAATACTGGTCAAGCATTATTAGACGTGGTATTTCGGCATCTAGACCTCCTAGAAACAGCTTATTTTGGACTGCGCTACGTAGACCAAGATAGCCAAACGGTAAGTAATAATAAACTACTATCTACGAGTACTACCATATCAAGGCAATTATCCTCACAAAATTGTAATGGCTTTTTATATACAAAATCATGGAAACTGTAGATTCTTAGCTGAATTTTTATATTGTTTAGTTGTTGTATTGTGTAGTTGTAGTTTTTATTGGTACAAACGCCAGCACTTCACACTACTACAATCTGACAAATTTCTTTAATAGATTTTCAAATTTATCGCTAAAGTATTAAGTTCAAGGTTAATTGGTAAAATTTGACAGTTCGTTCGGGTAGCTTGATTTGCTGGCGTCTGTACGCAACTTAATAAGAAAAATGAGCTTAAGAAAGTTGTCTCGAGAAAGTAAATGTAACTTACAATATTATGACTATTCGAACAAATCTTAAAAGCGAAAAATAAACAACAATAAAAAGGATGCTCTTTGTAAAGTTTCAGCTTTTCAAAGTAGAGCCATTTTGTAAAGATGACTTTGCAGAATCGGATTAGGATATTATATCCCATCTGCAAGATCTTTTTACTTGTCTGCATCCGGAATTGAAATGTGAGGAAAAACTTTAAAGTGATAAAAATATTTGTAAGATTGAATAGCAGATTTTTGAAAATATGTAGGTAGATGAAAGTAGCTTACCTAAATATAAAGTCAGTTAAATTATTTCAAAGTCAACTTCGACTTTAGCGTTTTGAACGTCAAGTTTTACAAGGAAATTATTTTTATTGGCAAAGGTAGTTTCGTATGGGGAAGCAAAGACAAAACAAATCTTATCTCTTTTGAAAAGTTTGTAATATTTTGTATGCATTGGATATTGGGATAAAACTACACCGCTCGCTACGTTTGTTCGGCGCGCGCGCGTTTTGTCACAGTTCTAAACTAACCTAATCCATTTGGTGAGTGTGCCCTAACAATAAAAAGGATACACCTATCACCTTACTTAACCAAATGCTGCCGGCAGCACCTAGATATAGCTGGTTAAAATATAACTAGGTGGAAGCTTACTTTGGCTTTTACTTCATCTTCTAGCATTACCTTGACGACCCGTATGGCGCAGCGGTAGTGAGGCTGCCTTACGTTCTTAGGGTCCCGGGTTCGAATCCCGGTAAGAGCAAATGTTTGTGTGATGAGCATGGACATTTGTTTCCGAGTCATGGATTTTTATATGTAAGTATGTATTTACAAACAAAAAGTATCTATGTAGTATATCAACTACCTGGTGTCCACGGCACAAGCCTCGTTGCTTAGTGTGGCACTAGATGGCGCTGTGTGTAATGTCCAGCGATATTTATTTATTTTATTACCGGTAACATATAGAATAGTAGTATGTACCAGCTGCATGTAATAAAAAAATGCAAGTTAAAAGACGCACTCAAAAAAAATCTGTGGCTTGACTTGATACAAAGACGCGGATGATTATAACATTTCTCCACATTTTTCAACATTCCGATAAAAAAATCTCGTGATTTTTTATCTCGGTTCGGCCCAGGCTTTATGGTTATTCGTACTACATACTTGCGGCTGTGAACGATTCCACTGACAACCTCATGCAGTATCTAACTAAGCAGAAAAGAAATCTCTATTTAATCAGTATCTTTTACAAATCATCTTTGTCATTGCCACCTGGAGAAGAAAGTTTACCTTTATGTTACTGTCGGCTTCTTATACAAAGGAAAAATATTCTGACTGTTATAAAGAAAATCATAATAGTATTAAACAAAAACAGTAACTATTTCACACATCGTAAAGATATGAGCGACATTTTTTTATTGACCTACCAATCCAATGTATTAAAGAAAAAACGTCGAAAAAATATCGATACACTAAATCATTTCCTTCACTCGATTTACGACTTGTTCGAAAGATAAGAAATTAATACGTGTTCCGTGTATTTCTTTCCTTGGTCATTGAGGAAATCCATTACTATTGTATGAATCGTTCACAATTATGTTTTTATGCAGCATTGGCTGGACTCGGGGAAGCGCCTGCGTCGTCAACTCCGCGGTTCCGATCCACACACTTTCTACTTTGGAGTGAAATTCTACGCGGCTGACCCATGCAAACTCCTGGAAGAGATTACCCGGTAAGTGCTGAATGTCTGCGTCATCTATTGTGTTACCTTACAGCTGAGCTACGTCAAGACATTGTTGCTTTAGTGCCCAAACAATCGACGTCAAGTCATTGTTAATCAATTTATTTGTAGGTGACATTTAAGGGCATTGAATTTGTTCATGAAAATTTAAAAGTTGCCGTTTTTACATTAAAATATTTTGTATTATATTTACAAAACATGACATGACGCCTGTAATCCCCGAAGGATTAGGTAGAGGTTTACCTAATAGTACATCCACATTTCGCCAGTTATGTTTAATTCCGTAATTGGGGCGAGCCTATTGTCATCAACCAGGCACAAATCCAGACTCTGTGGCGGCTACTAAGAAATTCATGATGGAAAAACCCAATAACACTTTGCTTGACCTGGGAATCTATGTCATATACTTACATAACTTTACATGTGTGCTATATTTCCGGTGTCGGATGAAGGTATTTTTTTACCTTAATGACACGTTAGAATCTACAAATTAATAAATTAACTGTCCAATAAAACTGACAGTATCCGTAAGGAATATTCATATGACATGTTTTTACTGACAAACTTAATTATACGCGTTTTGAAATACATCATTACAACTCGAAAGCTACCTCATTTAAAAGTTTATAAAGCTTGTTAATACTTCGTCAATAATATGGATTTTATTATATGCCTTCCGCTGTTTATTGAACTCGAATCTTCAAGTTTAAATAAGAATATTTTATGTATAATGTTGACCTGCATCTGGTGAGCCTGGCAGCCGAACCCAACATAGTTTGGAAATGGCCAGGCAGATGGTAATGATGTTCTGCAATCAAACCAGACGAATTGTCATACATAAATATATCTACGTTCGTAGTGAGCTATACATTTATGTCGATATTACAAACAAAATCTGTTATTATAATGAGTTCCAACAAAACCGCTAACTGCATGTGAAAATCAAATTAATGGTTGAACATTTACAAATTATACAGAGCGATATTTATTAATGTGGTTTTCCATCAAAGCGTTGAGTGCGGTGTGTGTATAACTCGCACTCGCACGTGCCCGACACGTAGGCACTAATGTAGTAACGTTTTCACAACATCATTCATATTATAACACATTAATTCAGGAGCGCGAGGGATGAAATAGGAAGTGATAATAAAACACATCTGTGTTCTTAACGTGTGCCGCGCCGAGTCAGCGACTCACCAACCACCGCGTGTCCACGAACGCTTTCTGTCATCGACACAAGCTATACAATGACACAGATAATATATCCTTTTTAATATTCAATGAAGCATAAGACGTACATGACGACACGGACTTATTTATAGACAAATGCTGTACACACAGCTTTAGAAACAGCATTTTGTTATTCTCGTTACCCTGTGCTTCTTTGTACACTATAATAATATTATAAAGTTTTAAAGTTGGGATGTAGGGGTACCTACTCTTTGGAATTACTGGTCCGAATACGAAAAATCTTTCACTATTGGGAAAGCTAAATTATTCCCGAGTGTCATAGACAATATTTGAAACGTTACCGTGGGATAATTTCCAAAGCTATCTTCTATATTTAGCTTTGTTTTATAGTGTGTTTGTCTAACGTTAAACTATGGACCCAGTATAAAAAGTTTGTACATTATTAAGAAGGTACAGCCACGAGAGTGCCCATTATTCCCATTAACAAGATAAAGCTGAGAGATAGAAGGACATAATTAGTGTAACGTTGCAAGGACAGTCAGACTTTTATGGAGGTAGTAAGTACATTTGTGCCGTATATGGGACACAACTAAATAACGACATTAACCGTAACAATAACAACATGACTCGGTTATGTACTTTACAAGTAGGAGTTCTATTGTGGTAAGAGTGACATAACGCACACGTTACCGTTGAAACACAAAAGCCTTTATCTGTTCAGTTTTCATGTGTAAGCGCTTGGGAGCATATTACTTAATGCTACTTATATTTTTTTACTACTTTGTACTATTAAAATTTCATAATCATGAAAGAGAGTGAAGTCTAGTATGGATACAAAAGAAGGTGTAGTGCTCTCGCAATAAACGCGGTGTGCTCGTAAACTGACATCGTCGCACTGATGAATGAATGGGTCCAGGCGGTGTGGTGTGCTCCGTGCTGCGCTCCACTGTCAATGGTGAAACATAAAAACGTAATAAACCTGGAATTTCATTTCATGGACAATTTTAATTGGACACCTTTTATAAAATAGGCCCCTCACTGTAATATTTGCTATTCACTGAAACAAGAGTTCGCTAATTTTTTTCCATAGAGCTACAATTTAATTCTTGCCTAAAACATCTTTAGAAAACCGCGGGGAAACTTTCGTCTACTCGTATTTCCTTTAAACTTTACAACAAAGGCTACAATTGAAGTCAGTTAAGTGAAATTTTGAAGAGTTTCCATTTTATTCTTTATTTTATTCGTTGAATGTTAGACGGGTACGGGGATGTTTTATTAAAATTTCGTTATTACGGCGGTGTTGACGGTGCGGCGGCGGGCGGCGGCGGGCGGCGCGATCCGCGTACTTACCGGTACGTACTCGTACTACGTAGACATACAACACAGGGAAACGTCTTCCTTCAGCTAAGGGCCGCAGTTTAATACTCGTAAATTCTTTGAAAACCTTTGCCTTGATGGTCTTTTAATATTTAATTTCCCTTTAAGGGCAATCTTTTCGCAACGCGTTTTACGAGTTTGTTCTAGTTAAAAATGAAAAATGAAATGGATGAATAGAGATTTTATGAAATTCAATTATGGAGTTTGAAGGTTAAGTTGTCAATGTTAAGTGGTGTCAGGACTGTCTCGTTGGTCAAGTGGTCGCAAGCGCGACTACTGAGCATGAGGTTCTGGGTTCGATTCCCGGGTCGAGCAAAATGTTATTGGCTTTTTCCATCAGGAATATCTTAGTGGCAGCCATGGAGACTGTATTTACTGCAACGGTACTGAGGCTGCCTCACGTTCTTAGGGTATCGGGTTCGAATCCCGGTAGAAGCAAATGTGTGTGTGATGAGCATAGACATTTGTTTCCGAGTTATGGATGTTTACGAGTATATGTATAATAAGTATGTATTTACAAACAAAAAGTATCTATGTAGTATATCAACTATCTGGAGTCTACGACACAAGCCTCGTTGCTTAGTGCGGCACCAGATGGCGCTGTGTGTAATGTCCAGCGATATTATTTATTTATTTGTCCCGGTTGATGGTAATAGGCTCGCTCCCTATTACAAGGGACTTACAACATAACTGGCGAAATGTGGGAGTCCTATTAGGTACACGGTAGCGATATTTATTTATTTCGTGTCATGTAATATGTGTATGATTGTATCAGGTACCAGTTGTTCCTGCAGCTGAAGCAAGACGTGCTGCGCGGGCGCCTGCCCGTCAACTTCGACCTCGCCGCGGAGCTGGCCGCATATGTGCTACAATGTGAGTCATACATAATCACTTAGCTTGTATGTTTCAATGTTATGATACTTATGTCATAATTGTGCAAGTTTAATGTTAGCCATGTGCCGTGGGAAGTTAGGTTTAGGACGAACCATTTTAAATTGAATAATTTTGTGTCTACTTAGTATGGTTTTGTGCTCTACATAAATATAGGTGCATTTCTGAGTACACTTGAATTATATGTTTCAACTACAGTAACTGGACTAACATTAATATTCGTTACTATGTCTATTGGGTGAAGGAATACACATCTCACAAATAAAGACTTTTCAAGATGTCGAATGAAAAACACCTCCCTGTATTGATATTTATCAATTATCACAATAATTCATTTAAACTAATAGGTTCAAATTAGAGTATTTGATCAGTTATTATAGTCCATAAAATACACGTAAAAAAACTAAGAAATACGTATCCATTGACTTAAAATAAACTCAACTTAAAAGTAAAACTCAACTTAAAATCCATTCAAACTACTGCGGGTAGCAAATAAACAAGTCGGTTCATTTTGTAAAACGACTCTAAATGCGACTAAGAACAATAACGAAATACGGACTTAAACATGGACTTAATCCGATGGCATTTTGGGAGTATATTTGTGTAAACATCGGCGACAAATTAGTGTTCCTCGCTGTGGTACGAATACTGGCGGTAAAATCCGCAAGCATGACCCGTGCTCCGGTTACAAAGTGGCTGCGCGGCCACTAACCCGCCAGGATTATTGTGTAACTGGCTTAGGATTTGCTAACTTGGCTCAAGCCACGACTGACGTGTGGCTGACGTCACACAACATGCTAGGATTTTCTGAAAGTCTACACCTTTCTGTTAAATGAGCCTTTTAATTAACCGACCAATGCTAATCACAGTCTTCGTATGTACTCGTATGCTATGTTAAATGAGAGCAAAAGCATTATTATATGACTTACCAAAATACGCTCCCGAAACATCGTATGTTACTTCGCTTTTCCAGACCCCTGGTACAGTTACCATCAATACTTTTGTGATCAAATCCTATAGTAATCACAATTTCCATTGTAGCCGGGATCTGTATCTCCGGTCATATTATTATCGACTGCAGATGAAACCGTTTGCGTAACTCGGCTCAATTTCAGTTTAAATGTGGCGATTTTATGAAACAGTCATAATGATCATGTTGAACCTTTCGGTTGATTGCGCTGTAATCCGATATTCTTTTCGGATTCGGTTATAAATGTATTTTGTAAGTGCGAAACGGATTTATTTGATAATGTTGAATGCGAATAAAATTTTGGACGTAGATTTATATTGTTCAATACAACTGAAACAATGGCCGGCAGTCTCGACATAGATAACGACAAAATTGCAAACTTTCGGTCGCTAAAATAACAATGAAAAAATTGGGTTGCAATAACGGTGCTTGCGGGAAACCCATCTTGGATGTAGAGACTTGCTTTACTCGCAAGCATCATTATTGCGACAGAATTTATTCATTAGTAATTAGCAATCGAAAGTTAGCTTTGTCGTAATCTCTGTCGAGACTGCCGGCCCTGGCGTCCATGTATGATATGACCAGGTAACTTTGAACTTAGACGTAATCTCTGTCGAGACTGCCGGCCCTGGCGTCCATGCATGATATGACCAGGTAACTTTGAACTTAGACGTAATCTCTGTCGAGACTGCCGGCCCTGGCGTCCATGTATGATATGACCAGGTAACTTTGAACTTAGACGTAATCTCTGTCGAGACTGCCGGCCCTGGCGTCCATGTATGATATGATCAGGTAACTTTGAACTTAGTCGTAATCTCTGTCGAGACTGCCGGCCCTGGCGTCCATGTATGATATGACCAGGTAACTTTGAACTTAGACGAAGCGAACGGATCATGATGGGGATCGTAGCAGGTTGCATACTAACTCAATGCCCATCATGCGAAAAGACTTTAGTTTATACACATTAACTGTATGATTTATGTACATGCAACAGCAATAATATGCCCTTACTCTGGAACTTTATGGATTGGTGTTACATATTATGCAATACTACCTATATCATATTGTTAGAACAAATTTATCACCACTTGCGATAGCCCGGCTATGCTTACCCACGTCACACATTTACTATTTCATGCAATAACACACCTATTTTATTAACTTGATTGTGAACAGAGATTCCAGGAAAATGACTATTTTATTTACGATCGACTTTGAGAAATATGATCCTGTGGAATAGGCACAAGCTTGACTACTCAGGTGGTAATGTGCTTTCATTTATTACATTTTAGCTGTTGTATATGACCTTCGTCCGCGTGAAATTATTATAAAAATATTACTTTCCTATTTAAATCGGATTTTATTTTGTTTAATCATTAAAATTATTATGTACATTCTATACTACAACTAGAACTATACATAATTACAAAAATAAAACTAAAAGTAAGTACCTACGTATATACAACGACGTCAATAGGACACTTAAGGCGTCATAGTACTCCGCGGGAGACGCCCCGGGCGTCGGGGGCCACTGCGTGGCCCCCGGCCACCGTAGGCGCGGGCCTGTGGACGGTGGGCTATAGGCTAGCTCGCCGTCCGTCCGTCTCATGACGACAGGCCGTGTCGACGGCGCGTTCGTGTTCCACGCGCGCCTCAAAGAGAGTCAGCAAAAAGGAAGGGGTCCGCAAGGACCGATGCCTGCCGGGGTCGCGGGACTGTTCGAAAGAGATACCGTGGCCCCGGAACACAAAGGGCGATGAAGGAACATCAATGGTTTTAGTCAGTAAAAGTCTGACACTCCCTCCTGCTCCGCCCAGAGCGGGAGAAGACAATTGATGATTTCCCATCCGAAAAAAATAAAAATGGCGTTAAAGTACTCCTCCGCATCGCTGTCATGCGGAAACGTGGCCAGAAGACTGGCAGCATTGCCACGTTGAATGGCAATGCTAATTCATTGGCCAGCCCTCTGGTCACGCGGATTTTGTTAACAACTTCAAGTGTTTCAAGTTTTTTGCACGCCCCAAACGTACGTGATTTATGTTACAAGGAGTACCTTATAACATCAGCTATCTGCCAGTTAAAAGTCCTGTCGAAATTGGTTTAGTCGTTTCGGAGATTAGCCGAAACAAATAGACAGACAGACCGACAGACAATTTCTTATGTTTTTTTGCATATAAACTTTTCTTCCATATATTCTTTCATTTGAATTCAGTAAAAGGCTCTTTTTTTTTGCAAGTAGTCTCTTACAAACACTTTTACACGTCATTTTTTTATAACTAGATGTGGCCGGTGTTTCGTACCTGACTACTCTGAGAAGAAACAGCCAAAACAAACTCAGAGATCGTAGTCTCTTTTGAAGTCCAGACATAATCTTGTTCAATTCAGATTCAATTTGTTACACATGCACATAACATCTACAGAAAGACAGTTATAATAATTTCCACGACTGCCCACATTAAGTTTCCAAAGGATTTCATAAGTAGGTATGTACCTAACCTACGCATCTAATAATAATGTTAAGTAGTAATCGCCGTTCTATAAAATTGTTTAGTACACGCAAGGGAATAATAACGTGTGCGATCATGTGGGGACGTTGACTCATTGCCAGAGGCACATGATATGGCCGACCCAACTGTGCGCATGAACACTTACGTACATACAAACTGCCGCGAATGAATCGAAATGGATAGCGCAATAAAAAATATCCTACTAAAAAGGCGCCTACGAAAATATCAACGAAACAGGAAAAATAGGATAGTGTTTTCCGTACAAAACATACATCAAACTAGGTGTGTCCGGATCAACGTTTCTGTGGAATATTCAAAATTTTCTACTAAGAAAAGTCGGTTTTGTGGTACCTAGCTATAATAATCAGACAGGTAAAAACTTGAATATTCTCTCATGAGTCATGATACAAAGACCATGTAACTTTAAGTTGCAATTCATTTTAAAGCAAAAACAGATAGATCCGTATTTACTTCAAATTGTAACTTAAAGCTCACGAATGCAGAATGACTTGGAATGAGTCGTGGTCACCGGACCTAATAAGGCATAGTCATGTTTACACTGCTTCATAAATTGACCTCACTGAATTTGAATAGAATTCGTAATGAGAAGTGATGACGTCAAAGAAACTTCAAAGAAACTAACGACAAAAGATAAATTCCAGAAATGACAAAAAATTATTTACCAAGTCCAATAATTTCGCTTTATCTTTGCTCTGGAGGTACATTACACTTCAGCGCCTCAGCGTTACATAAGAATGCTATTGAGTTGTACTAAATTCCGCTTCCAGTAATAGCTAGTGCCATTCTTCTGAGATTCTGCAGCGGTGGGACGAGGAGCTATCTAACCGCAAACGCAGTAAAATTTATCAGGCATTCCGCTCCGCTACTTCAGGCTCAGACTAATAGACTGCACCAGCCCGATAACTGCGGATTATACAAATGTTTTAAGTAGCTGGCCTTAATGTTACGTTCTAGCGACTCCACGAAAACGATTTGTATTATACAGAAAGCTATTTGGCAGGCATAGCGACAGCGACTCCTTATTACGGTACAATTTACGCAATCAAATTCATTTTTATAAACATTAGGAGATAATTACGTCTCGTCTCGACCTTACCTTTGAAGATTCACGTAATTAATTACTCTCCCAGTTTGATATTCGCTTCAATATTTATAATTGACTTTGTAACGTAATTAATTTTATTGCTATTTTCTTATGATCTCGTTATTCCTCCTGAATAATATTTTATTAAAACATAGGATGTGTTAATATACGTTTAGAATACCGACGTTTATACAAATATTTTGTGTTGAGGAACTTCAAAGTGGAATCTTCCATACCGACCGTATTTAGTTGGTAAGTAATAAGCTGTAAGCGTACCGCCAAAGGATTTAGATTTATAGCATCCATATCATATACACATGCTCTCATAATAAGGGGTCTTATAGCTGAAGATCAAACAAAAAACAACCATTTACGTCGGTAGGGCAATCTAGCACAGTAAGTACGGGCGGGGAAGGTCTAATATCGATGCGTTATTCAAAAGGTAAATGAGCCATCAGCGGCGCAGCATCGTTTGCATGTACTCTGCCGGCAGCCGGCATCAGCGACCCTCGTGCCCCCTCTGGGGACACATACCGCCGTCAAAACCGTTCTCTACCGTTGAAACAACATTTTTGCGTGTTACTGAACTTTGTAATCGACCGTTACGTCACTTTGTACTGGTAATTATTTCCAAAGGCCCCTCAAGCATACTGCAAAAAAGTTCAGTTCTGTTTTCTTCATCGTTATTATCATCCAACTTTAGTGAGCTTTTTGTAACTTTAGCATTTGACTACGGCTGACAAACTTGATTATTTTGATATCTACAAACGTAGGTAGGTCTTTCCGTCAATAAATCCAAACGTTACATTATAATAATTGCTTCCCCGTGAATTTGATACGAAAATTTCATATGTAGCGCTCTAAACGCTCGTTCGTACATTTATTTATGGTACAATAATGTAAAATATTTGAGTTTTTCCGCCCTTCTAAACTCAAATGATCCACTCACATTACCGTTATGTTAAAGGTATGTCTATTATATGCCTCGTAATAAATTGCACGTGAAATCATCCCTTTTATATTATATGCTTGATTCTTCTGACATAGGAAAGAATAAAGAATTGTTACTTTGCTCGCAAAGCGTTCTTGGAATAATTTTGTATTATTTATTCGGAATGAGAGCCTGCGTCATCGCGGCAACATTGTGGAGTATTCTTATAAACACAGTAACGGTGCACGTGGTTTCAAATTCACATCGTATTTGTTCAGATGTTAACGCAGAAAGTCTATTACAGCACTAAACATGATTAAAATATTTCGCACGATGTGATGAGAACTGCAAGTCAGAATGCAAAATAACAACTTTCAGTTTTGTGACTGACTGGGTGTGAAATTTCTATATAAAAATAGAAATTTCTATATTTTACCAAGTTTTCTTTTAAATTATTATGTACTCATATTTTTAATGTAGTTTCCTGTGTTGTATACTGAGTGTACATAAATATTAAAATAAATAAATAAATTATTATTATTAAATCATTTATTTCGAGCAACAAGACTCGTAGAGTGTTAGTAACAATAAACTTACAAACTGTGTTAGTAAATACACTTACAAATAAAACAAAATTCGTCAAAAGTCTCCATCCAAAAAACACTAAAAATGGGAAGCAACTTTTGGAAGTCAATGACTTGTTTTGTAAAAAAGTTGTTTATTTTTTGTTGAACACATACAATTCCCGTCAAATATTTATTTTAAATTTCAACTACTTACAAGTTATTAAAAAGATCATCAACATATACGAAGAAAATAACTTTTACACTACCCAAGCAAAGTATATATTTATATGGGACTACCTACAAACACAAAATAATCATCGAAATCGGATCGCGATTGGCAAAGATATCACTGAACATTCCTACGTACAAAAAATAACATTCAGAACCTCCTGCTTTTGGAAGTCGGTTAAAATCAATGACAAGGAAGGATGGTGTCAACCATAAAAGAGGAAAATACAACACCCTACAATGTAAGTAAATTTTCTTTTACAAAAGAATAGGTACCTATCTTCAGACACATTTTAACTACAAAACTAAAATACTATTAATCAAGCAACATTGTATTCTTATTTTGTCTAGTCTCGGTTTAGGAGAGACGAATGAAGCGAAACAATCTGTCCCTCGCAACAAGTGAACGGACTTATGTTACGCGTTTACATTAATCAAGTGGATGGACCATCGTACTGGCGCCCGCTACTGAGATGTAACCACAGCACCACACTCCGAGATTATAATGCTGAATTATCATTCCAGAACGTACGCTCAATGTGTACTGTAAATTAATTTCAGGCTTCAGAAACTGTGGCATGTTGCCCCACTCAAGAGGTGTTACGTAGTACTTTATAACTTAAACTGATTAGTATTATATTGGCTATAAGACGAAACCATTAAAGCTCGCTGATTCATTTACAACTTTCCCATAGGATTGCTTTTTTTAGAAGTTTTAACTGTAAACCAAACATGTGTGTCCAGTAAAAAATATACAATTAGTAATTGCTAGCTTAATTTTGTGAAATGGCAAACATCTGTTTCGTTCTACGTTTTAATTACCTACAAGACTGCGTGAGAACAGAATATTAAGACCAAAGTTTTCAATGAGCTTTTTAATTATCTTTGCCTAATCAATCTTGAAACTAAACAACTGTTCTTTTAAACTGGCCAGTACAATAGTTAGTTTACTAGCGTGTCTAAACGCGGCCGCGGCGAGTTTTGCGAGTACCATTCATTAATCGCGCGCGACGTGTGGGCGGCTCTCTTTGCCAAATGATAGATGGTCTCTCACTCATCACTCACACTTACTAACACAAAACAGATACCGACTCTGACTTATACCGATCGGATATCTGAAGGAAACCGTAGCCAATGAGATTCTTTGAACTTGTTCAATTAACGAAACGTGACGTACATGCGGTGGATAAACGCGAATGTTTGTTGTAATAACTCAGTTATTTACATCGGGTCGTTGAGCTCCTTAAGTTCTGAGTTGAGCTTCACGTTTACATTAACCCATTCACTGACTGGACAGGTCCACTCAAATCTGTGTGGTTATCTGGTGTAAATCTGCAACGCCATCGCAATGGCTGCACTATTATGACCTCTGAGTTTGTTCGGTTTTCTTCTCAGAGTAGACAGATGAGAACCTCATCCTTCATCTTGTTTGTAAAAAATATACGTACGTTTTTTTTTAACATAATACATAAATACATATTATACGTAAAAATATCATACAGACATAAATGTCTGTTCACTGAAAAAATATAAAATTTATTTATGAAAACCCATTATCACTTAAAATAAGTCAGAAAGAATAACTGTCTAGCAAAATGTGCTACTAATATCAGTACTAATAGATCACAAGGCAAACACGTCCATTACAACTTATTTTAAAAGAGATATATTATAGGCATGCATTTCTGTTTGTATCACGACTTTTCAAAGCATCTATAAAACACACCGAAGCGAGTGAGTTTAAAAATAATCAGATTTATGACCGCCCCTATAGCTACTTGTTTGGAAATTAAATGACATGTATAAATAATGTACGGTCGAACAAGCTATTTGGTTTACAGTTTAACCCACAAAGTACATTGTACAATGTAAACCAAATAGCTTGTTCGACCGTACGTTATTTTACTAAAAAAAGAGCGCTGTCTTTCAACAGATGGAGCTCTTTCGTTATGTCTGAAATTAAGGCTAATTGGAAACCATTAAATACTTCGCTGGATCATATTTTACATTAGCTTTCAGTAAATAAACAGTCCTCAAGTTGTAATCAGCATCTTGAGTGACGGCCGATGAGAGATGTTCACAGTCAGATACAGGGTGTGGCCCTGTAACTGTGGAGAATGCTGAGACATTCATCTTCTCGGCTGGTGAAACGTCAACACGATATTATTTATTCATCTTTTACTGTCAGTGATACCTTTGATATTAGAGAGTATTTAATAAGAAAATTAGCCATTACTTGGTCCTGCCGGGGTTGCGGGACTGTTCGAAAGAGATACCGTGGCCCCGGAACACAAAGGGCGATGAAGGAACATGGATGGGTTTTAGTCAGTAAAAGTCTGACACTCCCTCCTGCTCCGCCCAGAGCGAGAGGAGTCATTTGATGATTACCCATCCGAAAAAAAAAAAAAAAACCATTACTTGGTAATAGAAGAAAAAAACTCTGAATGCTAATTTGTTAATATTAAGAAGCTTTTCAGGAAAGGCTGTGTTTTCACTTTTATTTGTATCCATATCGTATATAACAAACTCACAATACTTGCATCAAATATTACAAGCGTGTAATATTAGTAAATAATGACATCGTTTTATGCTTCAGACACGCGTGAACGTAATGTATGAAGGGTCCGAACATCTATGTGTGTACTCGGCTAGCGCACCAGATGTTGCGATTTCCGAGTACAAAAAAAAGATATACGACGGGAAATGACTGTCAGCTTCGTTCGCTAGTCATAGTTTTTCTGAGCTCGCTCCGTTTGCGGATATTTCTTTCTCACCCTGCATAACGTGTCTAGTAAACTACGGGGAATGGACAACTATTTTCTTTTATGTTCTCTTGGAAATATTGTCTCGATCTTCTCCGGCAAATGAAAGTTTAAATATATTTTAGGGTTATCAAAAGTATACGTAAACCTATTCCTCCCCAAGGCTTATACGTTATCCGCAAGCTAACCTCAATTTTGTAATCAACGCGTGGAGATACATTTATTGTGTTTACCTTGCGTCGTATATTTGGTTAGGACTCAAACCCCGCCTTTACAGAGTTAATTGCGATTGTAAAAGAGCGAGAGACTATCATAATAGCGATACAAACGCGCATGAAGAATTGGTTCGTGATATTTTTGTTCAGCTGCGCGCGCCTAAACGAGATGTTTGTTCCAAAATTGGAATAGCGCCACTCTCTCGGTTTATTTCCACCTACTGTTTGAAGTATCCTGTCAGCTAAATGAGTTCACCGCGACAATGTTTTTTATACGCTATTTCATGCACTTTATAGCTGTGTTTGTTAGGGTAGGCTTGTAATAAAGTTTTCTAAGTGATGTACATCATTGGTACGTTTGTGCAGCGGAGCTGGGTGACTACGAGCCCAAGCGACACGGGCCCGGCTATGTGTCCGAGTTCCGCCTCCTGGCGCACCAGACCCCAGAGCTGGAGGCGCGCGCGGCTGAAATACATCGCACTCTCACGTAAGTATTCATTAATACACCATTAATTATTCCCAATCTCTCATATAATATAATGTTTAAAGCTCGATCACGACTTCGGTATCTAATTATAACTCATATCCTGTAAAATATGGATGTCTGATTTTATATTCGGGAGAGCCATTTATATTGCCATCAACTCCGAGAATAGACATCATATTAATTAAGAACTTATGCGCCCAACGCGAGGAAGTCCTTCCTGTTATACGTACTATTGTCTTAATTAACCAAGAAGAAGGCAAGTTGCTAAAAATTAAGATTTCAGAGGCGCAGTTTCACGCCGAAAGCGTCGCCGTCCGCCCGGAAATTAAACTTCGTCGCCTGTCTCGCCTAATTGAATTAATTTTTAACTGCGCAAAGATGCAGTCTGCGGCCGCTGGCGCGTCACAAAGCCGCAATTACATGCAAATTATGTGTACCTACCTACTTAACACCAAGTGAGCCGTGGCTCAGGGCTCAGGGCTCAGGGCGGCGACACGCCACCGCCCCGCTCGGATTATTCATTGTTGGTTGGCCTTTTGTGGCCTTTTGTCCTTAATGCCTCCTATTAATTAAGGATAACAGTTTAATTGACTTTTAACTCTCCTTTCTTTTTGAGAAATATTAACAACAGCCCTCTTTTCAGGGGAATTTCGCCGGCACAAGCTGAATTGAGCTACTTAGATAAAGTTAAATGGCTCGACATGTATGGCGTAGATCTACATCCAGTTTTGGTAAGTTTCATATTGTATTTATTTATAAAAACACATAAAGATAAGAATTGACTGTTTTAATAAAAGTTAACAATATGCTCTTTTTGGTTGTCATAGGGTGAAGACAGTGTGGAGTACTTCTTGGGGCTGGCGCCAAGCGGTCTTTTACTGTTACGCGGAAAACACACAGTTGCGAACTATTATTGGCCGCGTGTCTCCAAACTTTATTACAAGGGACGCTACTTCATGCTCCGTGTAGCGGATAAAAATGTAAGAACTCCTTGTGACAAAAAATACTAAGAATGTGAGTCACACGAATAAGTAAACATTAAAATCGGGCGTTCCACTTGACCCATTTCTCGTTTCGGATCGCGGAGAGTGATAAGGGGCGCAGTTTGAATAGTGGTGCAAGATAGAGTCCACCTTGCGCCGCTTCCTTGAAAGACATTCGTAGGCAGGCAATTACAGATAAGTCGCGTAGAACTGAGCGCAGTATTTACAGCGCTGTGGGCGCGGCGATAACATGGGTGGCGCGGCGCGGAGCCTGCCCAACATACCGCCCGCAAGTTGGCCAGCGACAACTTTTTTATTTACTCTGTCCTTAAGACGATGGTTTACATCATGTACTTACATTTAATATTTCCCTCAAAGGTTAATATATTAATAGAAAGATTTAGAGAAACCAATTCAGAGAAGTGTATGGTTTGGTTGGGAACTCGCTATTGTTCGAACCAGTGACAATTAAAGAAAAGCGTTGAACACAATAGCCCGTAATTATCTATTGCTGAATTATCTTTGACTACAAAGCTTTAAATAAATATAAAGGTCGCTGTAAAATATGGTAATTCGGTCAATATGCTCATTACAGACAAAACTGCAAAATTAATATAATTTTATTGGCGTATTATATTATAAGCTCTCCTAAGAAGTAAATAAAGCCCACGCGTCGTGAACTTTCGCTTAACTACCTAAAGTAACACCATATTTAGTTGAAACAATATACCCACCCAGTTGTAACCTTTTATCCCAGCTATCGCTAGGTGCGTACTATTTATTTATAACAATTATGAAACTCGATAGTACTTCGTGACGATTCCTGGTATAAGCCAAAATGGAACAAGTTTCTTCATAAAAGCTACCTTCATCAAAGTTTGCAGATGTTTATATTACCCTCGCTCGAACGGTTAGTTAAAGGTATTACACGATCAATACTTAAACATTCAATTTTGCTGGATATAACGTATTTTGAGAACATTCTTTTCAGGGCCTTTAAGATAGAGCGCTTTGTGATTCACAGACTCGTAAAGAAATCTTGAACATGAAAGAAGGTGATAAGCTTTGGACTTTACTGCTGCCCGTTAAGCAAAATCTAGATATGATCTGGCTTATCTTGCTAGAAGAGAAAATATGGCCGGCCAAACGTAAACGAAGATCACGTTTTGTGTTTTATTTAAAATTCACAACGTGACCACGTAGTAAAATTGCCAAAATCCGCTAAAGATTCTAAGAAGATTTTGTATATACTCGCAAAACTAACTAAACATACCTATAGATTAAACAAATGATTATAAATAGCAATTCAGAAGATAGCTAAAAGCCAAAATCCGTTCAGCCGTTCAGGCGTGTTTAGGGAACAGACACAAAGTTTACTTTTGCATTTATAAGATAACCATTATGCCTTCGTCTGGTTTTGCTTAAGTTAAAAGTCTGTTTATGATTGGTTTCCTCTCGAAATTTTTTTTTATCCCACTAATGACCAAAGGTCTCCACTTCTTCCATTTCTCGCGAACCAGCGCATCGTCCTTCTAATTCCGACGGACCCTATCCAGTTCGTCCAATGACTTGCTTTAACATATTATTCGGATGTAGAATGACACGTCAACATACGGCTTCGAGTCCCCGACGAGGTCAGCATGTCGCCACCTTTGGCGGTGTTGCTCTGACCACCACACCTTCTTCCGGATGCAGCAGACGTCGCCAGCTTCCGCTGATATCTTCGCATTAGGAACCAGGTTGAGAACAAGGTCAGTAAACAAAAACCACATCATATCACTACCACTGCAGGGCAAAAGCCTATCACCCTTAGATCTAGACTAATGTGGCACCCAAAGATAAAATAAGTGTTGAAAGAAAGACAACTATTTTGCCTTAGAGAAACAAAATTGTCCACAGGATGTTGAGGAATTTGGAAATTGTATATCCTGATATGATCATAGGAGTGACCTGTATACTTTGCTTATTGTCCCCTATTATAAAAGTCCTGATTGTGTTTGTGTAGTGGCAGAGGATCAAGACCCCGGCCTCCACCCTCGTTCACGCGGACTCCATCGCGACGTATCGCCCGGCCGCCGCATGCTTCGCACGCATCTCTAAATGACGGTAACAAAACATAACATGATGCTTGTAATCCTTGAAGGGTTAGACAGACCGCATAGACAATTAGACATGTTAATTCCTCTGGCAAAGTCATAAACTACTTTTACTATATTAATTTACACGACAATCTTTTCTTTAATTAAATATTAAATCTATTCGACTTTTAAATGAATCCTATTGTTTTGATAAGATCACGATAACTTTGTTTCAGTGCCGAAACTAGAAGACTTGAGAATAAAAGACTGTCCCCCAGAAATCAAACAACCTACCTCAGTAAATCGACCCAACTCGTAAGTTTATTAGCTAACTTCATAATTAAATTAATTACAGATATTTTCACAACACACTGAGATTTTGGTGTTCTTTTTCTTAGAGAATAGAACTTAACGTCATGGAGGGAGCTTACTTAATAACTTTATGTAATCTTTAGGCTAAGAATCAGTGGCGAAGTGTTGGGTTGCGAAGTCCCCACGGTGGGTGGGTCGCCGCGCTCGACCCGGTCAGCCCCGACCCGGCGCGGACTGTACTCAGCATCACCCACGGCCACTAGACCACCCCCGGCCCCACGGCATCGTTCTGCATCAGTTGACTCCCAAAGTTCTAATGATTCCCGCTCCAATCGCAAGTAAGTTTCACAAACAAATTGTGAGATTTGCTCATGATATCTACAAAAACCTTCATACTTCCTAAAGTACACTTCGAATGGCAGCTGTAATCACTAGTTTCCGTAAGTTTACTAGACCGATGTTTCCTCCACTCAGTACCTCTCCCCGAAGCACGTAGGAGTCGTTGCTTTCTTACGACTTTGTTACCGCTTCAAAAGTTCCTACGCGGTGAATAATGGTGGCCTCTCTTTAACTTTCCAACTAAAATTCAAAATCCATTATTATCACGCGCGAACTTTTTCAGTGTTCATTTTTTTACGTCAGTGTTCGCTGTCTAAAGTTTTTTGATGTTACATGTAACAAAAACGTGAGTTTTCAAGATTTGTAGAAATGCTAGCATTATGTTTGACTGATGAAAGGTATAGACAATAGACTATTTTGAGTTGTTTTTTAATGTGATATAGACACAAGCATCGCTCACGAAAACAACAATCGGACGCTGAGAGCGAACTGTCGCGGGGCTCAGGTCGGTCCGGCCGGCGTCACCGACGTCACCGCTCCCGACACAAGCATGAGTCCGGTTCGGAACGGGATGACTCGCAACCGGATACCAAGTTAGTAATATTTTTCTTTCTCTAGAAGATATAGGACGACTACATTAAAGTTGAGGTTAGATAGGAATAATCAACGTCAATTAAAATATAGCCGTCCTATATTGCAGGCGTTTAAGGTATTGTGTGATTGCGTTTTTAGGTCTTCCCATTAAGGCTTAACACAGCTTCTGATCTTCTCATTCTATAAGAAACGTAGATAAGGTAACCATAACATTATATTTGCAGAGAATATGAACTGGTTGAATCAGAGTCACAATGGAAGGAAGTGTTACGACAAAGTACAGTTGGAAGTGGAGTCCAAGTAAGTGTGCCAAATGTTACATAAAACTATGAGTAATTTGTGAGAAAGATGAAACATCTCATTGTTTTGCAGGTAGCGAACGTGCGGCGTTCACAAATGGAGCCCGAGACTGGGACACATCGATCATCTCACAGACACCGAAGACACAAGAAACATCGGTATAATAATTACCATATTTTAATCATTAATTCTCTAATCATTCACCAACAATGATAATTATCATAACTCGTCCTTAGGTCTCGGTCGGGATCCCCAAATGACAAGAAATGGTTGCCAAGCGAACTAAAGCAGCACCTGGAGTTCTCATTAGTAGATACAACTGGCATGACAGAGGAGCAGCTGAAAGAAATTCCGTACACCGTTGTTCAGACCAGCCATGCTCGGCAAACTAAGCTTCGAACTTCATCAAAGCATAGACAGTAAGAATACAATTTCTTTTAATACGGTTTTTTTTATTGGCATTTGCTTTTTTACAATGTATAATATCTTGCAGAGCTGAACATGGATCATTAGCAAGACGAGATAAAAGTTCCTCATCTCACGGCAAAAGCACTCACGATGTTCACAACCAAGGCTCGCTTCGATCTAGCTCTAGTACACTCAGCACGCACCGGACCGGTCACGAGAAACATGGAAGGTACGCGCCGCAACCCATAAACTATGATTTATTGCCCAAATATGGATGATTTACGTTATGGGTTTTTGCAGACGTGTTTATCCGAGCTACGATGAGCCCGTGGGGCGGACGGGCGACGATTTCTTGACCAATAACGGGTACAGAGGCAACGTGACGCCAGTGTTGAATAACAACAACCCGTACAGCCCCGTCACCAACAGTAACAGCAACAGCTCGAGCGGCGAGCTGATCGGCAGCGCGCGAGTCTCGCACGAGCACACGGACTCGGGGCTCGGCGCCGATCAGGACTACGCGTATTCTTCGGAGAGGTGATTATATTGTGGCTACTGCGAGCTTCTATTTTCATTATAATTACAGCGCAATACTGGAGTCGCCTGTTGTTGGCTTTATCTTTTACTCTTTCAAATGAAAGTAACACGATGCTACGTTGGTGAAGTGGTCTCTGTGACCAATATTTGTAATGATGCCGCTGAATAAAATGAATGAATGATGATGAATGATGCATTTTGCTCACTTGTCCTGATGAGCATTCCCGCAGCAGCTTCCTCTCAAACTTTCGCCATTAAATCTGGGTGAAATTAATCAGCGGCAGTCGAAGGTGGTCGAAGATTTGGAACAGCAGAAACACCAAAAATACGTTGTTGTGTGACCCTGTTATTACTTTATCGGCAGCAGGCGAGTGGAATCTGATGTAAGGCCCATCTCTGTCGGGTGCAGGTCCAGCGACAGCGCCAAGTGCGGCGCCGGCGGCTCATCGCGGACGGCGCCTGTGAGTAGGCAGTGGGCGGCGGGCGAGGCGGGCGAGGTGCGGCAGGCGCGGGGCGCGGGCGGCGCGGGCGCGGTGACGCGGCGCCCGCCGGCGGCGCCGGGCCGGGCGCGCTCGGTGACGGGCTCGCAGCGCTCGCTGCTGTCCGTGGCCAGCGACTCCGCCACCGCGCGCCGCCCCCGCGACCTCGCGCCGCGCTGCCCTCACCCGACCGACGGGGGCTTTTCTCTCTTCGTGAGTGGGCGCTTTGCTTTCTAACATGTCTTCCGCTCACCGATGGCCCTTGTTTCGAAAATTCATGAGAAATAAAAAACACTGAAGTTTATACAACCTACAAATGAGACATTTGCAACCGAGTTTTATTTGTGAATTTTTGCACATTTTATTTTCCATCCTCGTTTTTTTCACATAAAAAATAGAAAAAGGAGACTGCTGAAAGTAAAAACTATGACCGAAGTTAAATAAGCTCACAAGGGCCGTCGGAATAATCCGCAGCTCCTGTTTCTGGGTCGCTGAAAAGCTAACAGTGTACAGGCTGCTGTAATTCGAGAATATTTTCATGTTCAGAATAAAATTATGTACTTACATCTTATTACGAATAAATAAATAATTTTAGTACCTACCATGTATTCAACAGCGTAGTATAGACGAGACATGCGTAGGTTAGCCTAATTTCACTGACGATATTTTGAAAATATGTAGATCTACTTAAGTACCTACTTATATATTTTCTTATATTTCAAAGGTATTCTCAAGACTTCTTCTTGCTTAAGGGGCTTATAATTTGACAGAGTGCTACAGCTGTTCGCTATTTGTAGACAACGAAAGCTTGCTTACCCAACAAATGCAAATGGCACAACTTTGGCACTTTGTGCGCGCCTATTATTCGGGAACTGATGGGAGAGTTCTTTTATAAATACGCATAATATATATCCACTGTTTAATCCGTGTATAAAGCTATAGGGTGTGCACAGGTAGTTTGTCTAGCGTGTATGATTATTGGGATGCAGAGACATGCTAGCAACAACAACATATTGGTGGGCGAGAGCGGGTCGCTGGCGCGGAGGTACGCGCGGCCGACGCGGGAGTCACGCGACCACAACGCGAACGTGGCGCGCACGCACGCGCGATTGGCGCACGCGCACCACCGCCACGACAACACGCTCGACATTATCCTTAAGCCTCTCATAGAAAGCACGCAGTAAGTAAGGCACGCACCGACGAACCACCCTGTTTGTGTCGCAACATAGCGGAATGAGTAGCTGCACGCACCCCTTGGTTTGTTCATTGTTTTGTTTTATCTTTGCATGCTGGTGACGGTTTAGTGGTGTGCAAGTGTTTAGTACACTAACCCTTAACTAACCCATGTCTAACTGCTAATGTTTTGTGTTTACCCCGAACAGTTACAATTATGTTTCTTGTATGTGTCTTACTTTATGTGTTGCACCTTGTTGTGATTAAAACGTTAATACAAAACCCATTTTGCATAATTATGGATAAAGTTGAATGAATAAATCATGTCTTACAAAATGAGCGTAAAATACGCTTAACGACGACGCCGAGAATCACTTGTAGTTCCCGTCATTGTGATCATTTTTGCGCCATAACGGCCACCTTCGAGTTAAGGACGTTGAAGGTCTTTACCTTAGTTTTCTCCTAGAGGTTAATAAGACATGTGGGTATTCATTGAATAGCTTTTGTACCTCTAGGAGTACAACTACATACGAGTATTAAGAGCACAATGTTTTGTGTGGTAAATGTGTTGCGCGCTACTCTAAAACAGTGATTTTCCACATCAATAATAAGTAATTTTCCAGCAATTATTTTTGTACAATGTTACTTAGTGCATTCTGTACATTAAGTACGAAATGCATAAATAGAGCAATTTTTTACACCCTGCTGGTATTTAGCAAAAAATAAAGTCAATTGTATAATTATGAACCCAGGCTGCAGAGCAACTGAGCACGACAAATGAAGCAACATCTAGTGTCGCCACCGCTGATGGAAGCACATCTGGCAACGGCAACAAACCTGGAGCTGCTGAGATGAGCACTGAACTTTAAACCGTTATGGCTGTACACTCTTGCCGAGACACTCCGAGGCCGAGCGAGTGCGAGACATAGTAGCTCTCGTCTAGCCTCGGGGTTCCTCACTTGCTCTGGAGAGCAAGAGCTCTCGATCGAGAGTGTAGAGCCACCTTTATAAAGATTATAGTTAAATTGTTTTATTGTTAAACGGCTATACTTACTCATCTTCATCTTTCTGTATTTGATAAATACTCACAGTAATATTCATTTATTATTTGACTGAGTTTTGTTGATGTTAATAAGTAATAATTAGGTTTTTCAAAAACCCATGACTTAGGCTAATAATTCTACAGTATTTTTATAAGACGTTTTTATTAAAATGATAACTTAGTAACAAATATTTTGGCCTCAAAGATTCTTATTGTATATTCGGTCTCATTTTAGTGGAATATTTTTCTGATATTATGAAATGCATAGATGCAGTTAGTATTAAAGATAAAGTTGTATTCAGTAGGAAATATAAATTTATTATTGTTTCAGTTATTTTATTTTATATTTTATTTTAATGTAAATATGTTTTTTGTAAATAAATCTTTCAATTTATTTGTTCACAATATTTCTATGTTAACGAGACATACATTTAAATAACAAAAGAATCTCGTGCCAAAGATTTTATGACGAAAATCAGTTACGAAAAGTAATTTTTCTGTGTGTACGAATACAATTTATGGAAGTTTACCATTTTGCATAGAGACCATACTCTCGAATATTTGTACTGTGAGTAGGTATTTTTATACCGTTTTTTATTAACCACTACTTTGTCAATCATTTTATAGCATTTATTTATTCAATCATTTATGACGGGTATTAATTAAAGTATTTTACCATTCTCATTAATGTAAGTACCTACCTACGTACACAAAATCTTGTACAGTTGTTATGTAGCTTAGTGTTAATTAATTCAAAGTAATTTAGCTCTAGTTGGTAAAGTATCTGTCCATTAATACCAGAACATTAAGCAACAAACATAACGTCATGGTCCAAACTGTAAACCACTTCGACATTGATTTCCAACTGGTTGTTTATTGCTTCATTATTTAAAGGCAGATCCAAGTCAAAGCATCATGGTGAGAATCTAAAATTTTCAGCGAAAAATTAAATAATTTTCCGCCCATAATAGCATACTTTTCCCTTTTTCAAAATGTCGCATGTAGAGCAGACACTTACGCGACTGCTATCGGGAGCCACTTAAGTGCATATAGAAACGTTAGGGGAGGGGTTTGAAGCATCATGCCCCTAGAACTCATAGCATACTTAACATGCTCCATAAAAAGATCATTTAGTGAAACAAAACCAAACTCAAATCAAACACCAACATCACTAAATCGTAACTAAGTATTATGTAGTTGGATGTTTCTTTGCAAAGCCTTCCTCGCTGCCACTGCCACGCGCTCTGCCTCGCAGGCAAAGCTCCGTTGTACATAACATTAGTTTAAGTTGTAAATAAATTGCATTTACGCATCGAAATGCTCAGATTTTGGTAAAACGCTGTAGTTGCCTGCAGCTAATTTGATAAAGTAACTGCAGTAAATCTGATAGACACGTTTTAATGTTATTCCCAAACGATGCGATGAGTCGGTCAAATTGTGTAAATGTCAAGACTGATAAGATTGCGACTGTAATGCTACTCACTCAATTTTGTAACCGATTATAACAGTTTGTATGTATTTTTCCAAAATCGTTTCGATTGTTCACATTAAACGATCTATATCAAATGATGTGTTTTCTTGTTTACGCAACCTCTTAACAATAACTAAATCGTTGCTTTGTTACCAATAACCTATAAAGTGACGTCATAAAGGCCGTTTATTAATCTAGCTACGCGTTATTAATGAGCGCCATACAGCATCACAAATGATTTATCGATTATCTGACAAAGAGTCTGGCTCTGGCATTAATTAAGCCGTTCTGTCTCAGATATCGGCTGCGTCGGACCGCCATTAACACTAATGAGGATGACTTGGAAACAGTACCGCTAGCCGACCAGTATTTTGGATATAAAAATGTATGTCAGTCAGTCAATAAACAATAAAATGCATATTTTTGTAATACTACTGGGTGAACGTCTGCTTATTTATAAAAACTTAAGATTGAAAAAGTTCTGTTCTGATTATTTCAAATTTTTTTGAACACATTTGTCCACAAATATATTTATTTTTTTTGCTTAACCTATTCTGTCCCACGGCTGGGCAAAGGCCTAACAAACATAATTATGGGTCACTTATTTTTTATCCCACGCTTTCTGTACGACATGCAGGACATGACGTAGATTTCCACTAGTGTTTCACTAACAGCTGTTTTATAAGCAAGTATTTGAAAATCTATCTATGAAAACTCAAATTACAAAACGTCAAATTTTTACTGTGAAAACTTCGACATTTATTTATTTATTTGTGCTACGGGCTACGGGCGGCCGTAGCCCGTAGCACAAAAACAAAACTACGACAACTTTTATCAGCGTCGCTTCTGGTCCGTCGACGAGTAAAATTAAATATCGTCCAACACATTGACTGCTATCCCCGCTCCTAAAAACCGGCTAATTGAGCGCAAGCGTCACTCGGGCCCAATTTGCTTGCATGAAAGCAAAAGACAAAATAAGGTGGCGCAGTCTATCAAAGCTCCGATGACCACTATTCGTCGAAGGGTGAAAACTCATTACCAGTAATGAAAGGGTTCCCGGGGCGTGTATGATTACTAGTTAATTGGGAGGCGCAAAATCAGAGGGCAACCAGATAAAGTTACCTTATTCATACAAAGTGTCTGCTTGTGGATAATATTGCGTGAGTAAGTTGATGACGTCTTCGTTAAAAGCTTTATCGTGGTGCGTGTCGTCGTCAATAGGTACAATAGATTCTGTTAAAAAAAAAGGAGTATATTAGGTGAACACCTAATATACCCATTTTTTTTGGAAAGTAATAAAAAAGTCATCTGGTATATGTATAATTAAAAAAACTATGTATGCCATAAGCATACATAGTTTGTAGTTATGCCATAAGCTTCTACTCCGTTCGGAGTAGAAGCTTATGGCATACACTGCCACATTACATACATTCCACAGCTTAGAAAAAAATTGATCTATTCTATCATCAAAAAACGCTATAAATTTCAAGTAAACTTTTCAGATTAGAACAAAGAACGAGAAATATTGAAAAAAATAAATTAAAAATATCGAATTTCAAATCATACAGTACGCGTATGATTTCTTTTGAATACTTTTGGTATCGAAAAAAAAAAAAAAACTAAGTATGCCATTTGCTTCTACTCTGTTCACCTATTATACCCATTTTTTTGGAAAGTGATAAAAATGTATGTAAGTCATTATGTACTTTGTTGTTTACAAAAATTAGTGATACAAGCTTTGTGCACTTTAATAATTGTACAATCCAAAATGTATATTATTATAATATTACCTATAGGTACATAGTTTGTTTGTATTAAATACTCAGCAATTAAACTTTCCATGAATCTAGACTAGACTCTAGACTTCTTGCAACACTACAACACCCTATGGTTTCAGAACCTTTTATGGTGGATTCATATCATGGATGTAGATAAAGTCTTGTATGCAACTGTACATATTTAGGTATTAAAACACTCGGCTTCGCCTCGTGTGATAAACCCACATTCGTGTTTTAATACCCCTTAATATACAACAGTTGCATAAATAACTATTATAAATACATAGATATTTTCAGGACCATTATTTTAGCTTTCTAGCTGCTTTCCTTAAATTCTAAACTGCTAAAACCACTATTCCTGCAAACAAAATACAGAAACAAATAGTTTCCATGTTTTTCTTCCAATTGTAGATCACGGTGAAAATAGAGATGTGATTGTTTTCGTATAATGTGCTTACATAAATACGTAATGCTGCTACTACCGTCTCTAATCATGCTGAGTGCTTGTCGCCATATATTAAGTTCAGCGCGACGGTTTACCAGTCTCATTCAAAGCTAGGATTTTGAAACACTCACACAGAAATTATTTTTATTACAAGTAAAAGCATCACATATATGGGAACTTATTACTACAACCTGCAGTTTTCACAACAGTATTTATGCGAGTTAATATTCAGTTTAATATTCCGTTTGTTGAGCTCATAATGCTTCAGGCTGTTAAGGTATGTACTTAATACCGTTGATGGATTTATCGACGGTTTCCGACGAGGATTACTCCGATATAAGCCGAAATATGGAACTGCATGTTTTGACTTTAGTAGAAAGATACATGTATAGAACAGTCCATGTTCAATTAAAAATGCATATTGAGAGGTGTTGTGTTAATTGTTAATGTGCACCATTAACATAGCAATCATAGAGTTTAGTTACTCTATAAAATATTAATTAATAATATCGGCTAATATTGTGCCGATTGTCGTAACGGCCAATGGCCTTATGGCCAAGAGCCTCCTCAAGAACATCTTTCAGAATTTAGACGGCAGTACTTCTCGATATGGCCCGTATTGTGAGGAGGTTCCTGTCCCTGGAGCCCTAACCACTGTTTCCAACGGTAGTTTGGACCCTGCTCCCGACACTGACAACCCACGATTCTTAGAAATTAATTAAAAAGGTAAAAAATAAGATGAATAAAGGAATAATATCGAATATCAATTAGTTAGCAATTTACTATAAAAAATATCTACAAACACAAATAATTTTCATGTTAAACAATTAACGGTGTACTATGTAGGAATATTTTATTAAACAACCACCATGAAAGGATTTACTAATAGGTATCGTGTCAAGTCAATACAGCCCACACATAATAGTGAAACTAATTAAATCCTATTGACTACAGTTTATATACTCAGTACATAGGTACAACCATATGTATTCATGGTTTTAAATGCGACACATTGTAGCATTCAACAATTAGCCTTTGATACCGCTCGGCGCTAAATCATATTTGCAATGGCGTTTTCTCTGCTAAAGGCAATATAGTCGGGCAATATCGAAATGGAATGAAATTTACTTTGCACGTATATCGATCGGTGCGTTGGAGTTAAACGATTAATTTGTGTCTTTTTTGTATGAAATTGGATTAAATACATTATATTTCACGTAGTTATTTAAAATGCCTGGCGAAGTAAGTAGTCAGTAGTAGTCAGAAACAAAAGTTATACGATTTAATTTAGGATCTTCAAATATGCTAAACCTTCTAGCAACTTATTTAAGTAAGTACGTATTTACTTTAGAAACTTAACTGTAATTTCTTAGACTAAAGGTCAAGTACCTACATTTATTACTGATCTAGCAGACTTTAAGTAAGGTCTGCGTTGGCGTAAAATCTTGAATATTAAAAACTTTTTAGGAACGAAAGAAAAACACTTGCCATAACAGTATTTTACTTCGCAGTAAAACGAGGAACTTTACCTAAGAAACATGAAATAAATATACTACGAATGATACTATGTAAAGTATTGCTAGCAAAGCTAAGAGGTAAAAGAATTTAAAGTAATGTAAACACGAAAAGTTTGCTTTCGAGTTGAGGCAACTCAAGCCGGAAGCGCATTCGAACTCAACTGCCTGGAAAAATTAATTCGAAGCCGCGGCGGCGACGAGAGCGCCCTCCCCGAACGACTGCGTGCGGCCTTCGCTTTTCACGATCATTTTCGCTCCCCATAAACGAAATAAACAGACTTTAAAATATCATACTCGTATCCCCCGCCTGTGGGGCACCTTCGCCCGCGTTGTAATATTACTGCAATAATCTCGCCGAGATACGAATAAATATTACCTTATACCTCATTAAAGTTTTAATGAGAACAGCTGGTGGTGTAGCATGAAAAGCCGAAATTGCATATTCAGAGGAAAATAGAGAGGTATTGTAAATGTATGTAGATGTGAAAGGTGTGGGTGAGGCCGCGAGCTCGTGCAGTCGCCGGCAATTAGCACGCTGACAATGACATTCAAAACGTGTGCAAATAGAGCACACGCCGGATACGAGAGCATTCCTCCCGGTTCCCACAACACCAGCCCTACGTTGTACACGCTCTGACAACTTGATTTGTCGGTATAATAATACAATCTGGGAGAACGTTCATGTGACAATAAACTGTTACGACGACTTCCATATTTCAGGCACGTTCTTGTTGTGGCATTTACGGCTTTGTAATAGGTGCTCGGGTATCGCAGAAAGCTTTCTAACATTCTGATACTTCATTCTGAAAATACTTTACAGGTATTTTGTTGACTCTGTAAGATAGCTTACTTATTGTTTCATTGTAGCTAGTTGTAATGTGGACGGTAAAATGGTAAAGATATATTTATTTTTGTAGAAACATGAGTTTTGTAGAAACAGGTATTTTATAAATAAATGAAAATTGGCAACATGTTTTGCCATTTAGGAATGGCGTATTTAAATGTTTTTTTTTTGTTTAAACCATAGGGTGAACTTAATTGGCGTACAATTTTATAAGAGAAGAGAAATAATAAATTTACAATGATCTAAAGGTAGAAAGTAGGCCTATTTTTACTAAGGTGTGATTGAATTGAAATGCGGATGCTAGCGCCAATATCAATTGCAGGACAATAGAAATTTGGTGGCCATTCACAATGCTCCCTGGCTGGTACCTACAAATGCTTCGTAGCAATCCTCACTTCCGGACATTATTGCTATACGTGGCTTTCACGGTAGCTGCACCGTTCATCGTCGAACGAAATTAAATGGCTAACATTTTGATTTGATTTTGTTAGCGAAATATTGGTTTTACATTTTGAACAATAAAAAATTTTGGTGGTGCCTGAAGGTCCTGATTTTTGATGTGCTGCAAGTTTTGTGTTTTTTATTTATTTATGTAAGCAAAAAGAAGAAAGGAGTTTAATAATGAAACAGTTATATACCTACACTTAAACATATATTTGAGGGAACCATAAAACCTTATAATTAAATGTAAAATGATTGAAACTATTTTTTATCAACAACTAACGATCATAGGATATGCTTTCATTATAAACACGCTTGTGAAACGGATGCGTGAACACAGTAAACCGTTTGCTGGAGTCAATTCGATGATCAGGAATTGAACTTGTAAGATATAAGATGTTCAACATAATATATCATAGAACGTATCTAGTTGGTGTTAACATGGCAAGGAACACAGACGGATCCAGCCATCCCCTACCTGCTGTAGGACACCCAATATTCGAAACAAGGGAAGTGATCAGATTGTCCCCAGTAGAAGGTATTTAACAAGTAAACAATTGCTCAAAAGTTACATTGTTTCTTTAATAGAGTCTACGACTATCAATAATCTGTGAAACATACAAACTGTGGTCAAACATGGCAGACGAACTTGTCCAATCATGGAAGCTAACAATACCCATTGAAAATGTCCAATGAAACGTGACGCAGTCCTCAACTTTGTACCCATTGACTCCGTGACAAACGTTGCGTACTATGTTATTTTGTGTTTTATCAATGGTTCCTGTCTAAAGATTTTTTTTTTTGTGATAACATACACCAACTCACGCCGTTCTCCTATTGGGATAGGCAGAAACCACAGAACTCCATCAGCTACTATCCTTACATAGTACTTTTGCTTCGTCCACGTTCATACATTTGGATTTACACATTTTTAGCTGACAATTTTTTTATTTTTGCCAATGTTTTTTTTGTTCCTAGGCGTTCCCAGACTTACTTTTTAACTCTAATTATCATTATTATTATGACTAAAAGTAATAATAATAATTACTTTATTGATACAAATCCTTACAATATGCTTAATATCTAGCTACAATTCACAATAGTTAAGGCGTACAAAAGCTGAAACCCTGACTCCTAAACTAGAAAAACCTGTGACTTAGGAATCAGTGTTCTACTGCCACTTGGACACTATAATAAACCTTATGGAAATTGTGTAAAGCTTGCATGTTTTTGATACCTAAAGTAATTTGTAAAGAAGTTCATCAAAAATCAATAACCCGACTCGCGAGCCGCAAGAAGTGCAAAATATTAATCCAATTAGCGCGCGCTCTTGCTTCCCCTAAGAAAATATATTTCACCGTCAAAATTAATTTAACAATAAATTAATCCCTTTTTACTTCATGTAGGCTTCGCTGCCTACATAATTTCCGGAATGAAAACAAACAGAATATAATATTGATGTGATCATAAGATAGATCCTAACTGAAAACCTCTGTACATAAAGCAATATTTACATTGTATACACGTCAACTGAGTTCAACTGACTGTCCAATTCAATAAAAACAAATCATACTTCACACGTTTTTTGTTTTTGAAATTTCATTTGTACATTCAAAAGTATTTTTTTGATTGCCCTTTACTGTCCTACTGTAGGGTTAAGGCATCCCTCAATTCCTTCCCTGTGCTCTTTTCCCGTGCCTACTCGAACCAGCCATCGCGGTACGCGTTAAAAGTATATCAGCTTGTTAATCTGTGTTTTAAATAGTGTACTGACAGAATGCATACGACTACGGCAAAGTTAGCAGACAGAACAGCTCTTGTTCCAATCCGCGGCATCAGAGGCAGCTAGGCGACGCGACGCCAGCAAATTATGTCGAGTACTACACAGTACACCCAAATAAGCTACACAATTGAAACTTTATAATCGGGGATCAACTTCGAAACAGTCGTTCTGTGTACATTTATGAGCATCTACGAAACTTAACTGCTTTAGAACAATTAAATGAGCAACATAATATTCATATTAATTCAAGTTCTCGTCCTCATTTGAACTTAACTTGTCTAAACCGAGATATATTTTCGTTTATTTGTATCTAGAACAACGAAATGTCGACCAATTCCGCTAAACGAATTTCTTATCATCCAATCGGCCACTCGATCGTTGCTAAAATTAAATTCAATTAATATTTTCTTTTCACAAACGTTAAAACTGGGCGCTCTGTTGAGTTAATTAAATTCTTGTGGAGTTGCGAGCCGACGCTGAAAGTAAAATTGTATTTTTTTAAAGCCACGTAACGTACCCGTAACCATCACCTACACATTTAAGTTTATTTACTTGATAACAATTAGTACTGATTACTCGTTACCTAAGTAAATAAAACAAAGGAAACCTTGCACAGCGGGCCCTTTGAGTGAATTCGTTTGATATAAAGTTTACTCATAAATATGATTTCGTTAATGTTATTTGTTTACTAGGAGAATTCAAAATACTGTAATATAAAATTTAAAGTTCTTAAGTTTTTTGCATTTGCAGATCGGTCTCAGATTGTGTGTTCATGAAAATTTGACATGAATATTTACATCCGTAACACATAATTATGTTATTACAGAATTATAATAATAATAAAATCATCAATACCTAGTTCTAGGTTCCTAAGTTCATTTAATAACTATTTCATTAAATCTCTATCTTAAGTCGAAGTTAAAAATCTCAAAGAGTAAAATAACATTTATCTTTGAAGTAAGATTGAGAATTCCAGGAAATCAGTAATTCTGTCAATGCCACTCAACTGCTACAGCAAAATAAGCTCGTAGCAACCGTAGCACTTTGCTACGAAGTATTAATATCTACGTCTACAGTTCTAAGAACTCTTAGGTATGGTAACTTAAGCATAGTTACTAAGTATTCTTAGTACCTTTCTATCAGAGAGATATTGCTAGTAACTATTTGTATAAAGGTTCTAAGTATCTCTTAAGCCTCATGTATTACGTAGAAATTTCCCATTGAGTAATTCTAATACGAGTACGTACGTATAACGGGGTCCTTTTCGCGTTCACTTCAGAAGCAAGCTCGGTTTATCAAAGGCTTGTTGGGTGATTAAGGGCTTCAGTGGCAATGACGTTTGATTTAGCTTTGTGGCAACGTACACGCAATGTAACGCGAAACTAGTAGCCTGTAACAGTGTAACTGCAATACGAACGGTAAGGATTACTCGTGGATTTATGTTCTTCGTTTCATCGTAGTACACAGGTGTATTCGCGACTGATTGATGTATTAGTGGACTGTTTATTTAATGACTGTAGCTAAGCAGTAGGCACTTCAGTTATTTAATTAAAGTCTTGAACAATTGTGCGTGCTGATGCAAATGTACAACGTATTTCATTGCACTCATGTCGGAATTGAACCTAGACTGCAATGACAAAACAAAGTCAAATATTACTATTTTTTTAATCTGTAGGTTGAATATATATATAGGGTGTGGCGTAAGTAGTGGTCCACCGTTCAGGATTCGATGAACCAGATAATTAACTATAACAATTAAAAATTTAAACCATTTATACCCAAGGGTTCCGAAAATATTTCCTTTTTGTCTTTTATTTACGAAATTTCTACCCTTTATTACAAATTTGGTTGTAGTTTCAACAAAAGTCATTAATCTTTCATTTTGATTTCTGTTAATTACTGCTGAATACTAGAGCTACCACGATAAATTATGATTTTTTATGTAAATTCAGCTCTTTTGAAGAAAAAGTTGGTTCTTCTCTAATTTTAACCCAAATTTTTAACACACCATCAAGTTCAAGAGCGATTTTTGTAAAAAAAACGTACCACATTGTCAGTGCCCATGTATTTAATAATATGCCTACTAAATGCCGATTTCAAAATGATATCATTATAACAGATCCAATAATTTAACAAAAAGATATTCAATTTTAATTGAATAAAAGAATATTTTCATTAAACTATTTTTTTAAACTTTATTGCGTTAATACTTACGATATTTGCTAAAAAATGCACTATAGTGTTTTGTTTTTGATTTGTTTTAAAAAAAACTACTAATAACAGAGTTATGTAGACCTAACTTGTTACTTCAGGTATTTGAACAAAGAATTAAAAAAAAAAAACAAATCATTTATTTATCATTTATTATTAATCTTTTTCATGATTACAATCATTAAAATTAAACGAAATGTTCAAAATGGCCCCCATTCGCAGCAATACACGCACTACAACGTCGAATAAACGACCGTTTAAGTCGTCGGGCAAACCCGCTTTCGCTGACTTCTCTAGCTGCTGCCTGGATTCTAGTCCTCAATTGGTCAATACTTGTGATTTCTTTGCTATAGACTTTTTCTTTTAGGCAACCCCAATAAAATAAATCTAGGGGATTTAGATCTGGCGAGCGTGGTGGCCACAATATTGGACACCTATTTGGATACGCTGTATCAAGGTGCTCTCGTACTCTAACAGCATAGTGAGCGGGACAGCCATCGTTCTGCAGCCACATGTCTTCTTGGACTTCAGGAACGACACCTTCCAGAAGCAAGGGCAAGTCAATTTGCAAAAAACTTAAATATCTTTCTGCATTTAATGTTTCTGGCAGCTCGTGTGGACCGATTATCTGTCCGTTAATGAAACCGGTCCAAAGGTTTATTTTAAATTGATACTGTGATCTGTCTTGCCTTATGAGATGCGGGTTTTCTAGCTGCCAGTTATGCAAATTGTGTAGATTTAAATATCCATCTGTTTTGCAGGATGACTCGTCGCTCCATAGTATTTTATTAAAAAACTGCGGGTCTTCTCTTATTCTGCGTAGCATTACTCTACAAAATGTTACTCTCAAGTGATAATCTCTTGGTAGCAATGACTGTACCCTTTGATAGTGGTATTGGTACAGTTCATGTCTTTTGAGTATTCGATGTACAGATCTAGTTGATATGCCAGTTCTGCGACTTAAGACACGGATTGATGTTGAAGGATCTTCTGTAACTAAATTCATTACCTCTTCATCGTTGTGTCGTCGCGGTCGTCCTTCACCTGCACCGCCTACGCCTGTGCCGGGTATCCTTCCCTCGCTATATGCGTTATGCACTCTCCCAAAAACTCGGTGGTCTGGATGTCTTCGATCGGGATATCTCTCCCGATAAAGACGAGCTGCTTCTCTACCGACACCTCTGCATTCGCCATAAATAAAATGCATGTCAGCATATTCGCGCGGTGTGTACTGAGGCATTTTTTAATTGTCACTGCACTGCACGTTTGTCCAAATCGTTGAGCAAGCCAGTCACCAGTACACGTAGCCAATATCGCAGAGATCACCAAAACAAGTCCAATCAGTAGGCAAATTAAACAGAGTCCGGGGTCAGGCAAGGGTAAAGAAATGGCGGAGGTAAACACAGGCAGAATAAAAACGAAACGCATACGACGCACGACACGGGTGACGAGATCGTACTAAATCATTTCGAGATTTTTGGATATTTCAACGTTAGTAATGAAAGAGATAGCAATACCCTACCATATCTTTTCCTTATCACTCCTATTGTGCGTAACTCGATTGCGAAAGCTTCAACGGGTTTTTGTTAACAAACGATGTCTCAGGTAAAAAAAGGGTCAGGTTTTTTTTACCTGACATGTTTGTGCTTCAACACAAATCACATTAGAAATGTAAAAAGTTAGATTGTATCCGTTTTTTAAGTTTTAATACGCTTTGTAATAGTATTAACGCAATAAAGTTTAAAAAAGTAGTTTAATAAAAATCTTCTTTTCTTCAATTAAAATTGAATATCTTTTTGTTAAATTATTGGATCTGTTATAATGATATCATTTTGAAATCGGCATTTAGTAGGCATATTATTAAATACATGGGCACTGACAATGTGGTACGTTTTTTTTTTACAAAAATAGCTCTTGAACTTGATGGTGTGTTAAAAATTTGGGTTAAAATTAGAGAAGAACCAACTTTTTCTTCAAAAGAGCTGAATTTACATAAAAAATCATAATTTGTCATGGTAGCTCTAGTATTCAGCAGTAATTAACAGAAGTCAAAATGAAAGAATAATGACTTTTGTTGAAACTACAACCAAATTTGTAATAAAAGGTAGAAATTTCGTAAATAAAAGACAAAAAGGAAATATTTTCGGAACCCTTGGGTATAAATGGTTTAAATTTTTAATTGTTATAGTTAATTATCTGGTTCATCGAATCCTGAACGGTGGACCACTACTTACGCCACACCCTGTATAAACTTGCTTAAAAAAATGTTATAAAAAACGCCCTACCTAACCCGTAGCATGTAGATTAGAACCAAAAAAGTGCAGACACAAGAAAATGGTGTGAAAAAGAATTCCCATGTTTGATACCTATTACTTGTCCAAAAAATAATAGTCCCGAGAATCCGAATGGGGTCTGCGACAAACAATACTTTACCCCTTGTCCGCGCTAACTACGCAGTTATACACGTTCAACTAAATTATAACCGTCTATGGATTGCTGTAAAACGTATAACATGGAAATAATTTAAGTAGTAGGTACTTATGTAAGTAAGTATTAAAAGATACATTGCCTTTTTTTTTATAAGCCTGTGCTACCCCACTCCTGGGCAAAGGCCTCCCCCTATTCATTATGCACTTAGTATTAAAACAGCACACCATGCTCACGTACAATTCTGACAATACTAACAAGAGACGGAAAGATATAGTATGCTTTTCTAATGCAAGCTCCAAACATGCCTTTGTGGAAAAATACTTTTCATTTTTAGGCCCATTTCTGTACAATAGATTAAATAGAAAACTAAGTATATATAAGTTAAAGTAAACTATTTTAGCTGTAAAAAGTCTTTTAATACTTTTTTACAACCCATATCCTATGCACTGACAGAAGATTTACTTGTTGTCTGCAAGTAAACTGCTGACATTTGTTTGTTTATTTTCTATGTAAGTTGCAATTTTAGTAATTGATTTTCTTTTAATGTTAATTTATTTATTTCAAGTATTACTGCACCTCCTAGCCTGAAACACAGGTTCCACCTAGTTCAGGCAATAAGCAACAGTGCTCTATTTTATTTGTTAAGATACTTAATTGTATATGTGCCCCTTTTTATAAATTAACGATTTATTATTTATAATGATCATGGAAAGGAAAAAGATTCAGTAAATGTAATATCATTTAATATCATTCCTTCCATTTTTCTCGGTGTTGATAAAGATAATAAATAAATAATTAAAGATAATAAATAATAAACGATAATAAAAGATACATTGCCTTTTATATTGCGAAAATCATCTCAGAAAAACACAAAAATCAAAGGACGCCGAAGGATCCATCTGCACTGGAGATATGCCACACATACATATCGTTCACTCCCCGCACTCATCAATTAGAAAACCCAATTTCGGCAAACAACGTTTTCGGAATGAACAAAATTAATTAGCTCTAGTCTTTAATGTTATAAATGCCATTTGGTTCAGGCCGTAGCACTGACCTGCAATAACTATAAAATTTTATTCTTCTATCCCTAACAACAATTTGTAGGAGCAACATAATCAGATTGGTTTGTGACGTGGCCGACTTGTCACACGGTCCGCTACGGGGCTCAATCACAACCTGTAACGATTTTCCTTAACAATATTACCGGGCAACGGGCGTATCCTGTAACTTTATTACAATTTCCTTGTTTCGTACATAACGAGTGGCAGGGGTCCGGGACCCCCCGCCTCTAATAGTTATCTGTTTTGTTATTAATGCTCTTATACGGATCTCCAATTATATCGTCAGCGGGCACCCTCGCTTCAATAGACACGGCTTTCTATTTGCTATCACACCAACTTAATTGATACAAATTAATATCAGAGCGAGTCTAAATATTCACTAGTCAGATATGTATGTGACAGCCTCGAGTAGAATACCTGCACGTGTATATGTGATAACAATTAATTCATAGACGTGCTCCGCGTGTCTAGTTTAAGGCTGAGATTGGATTAGATTCTCAGGTAAATTAATCATGGGGTGACGGATAGACGTCCGCCTGCCGTGATAACTTGCTAATATGTATATTCCTCATCTCTGTGTGAATAGTCCCAAGACTGTTATCAAACCTGTTATTACTAACGCCGTTATCAAAATCCATTGTTATCCGATACGTTATGTAACGACGGTGCCTTTAACGTCAACGGATACATAAAATTGATTTGTTTCCTTAGGGAAAAGCACGCAGCGATATCTTTAAAACTTATAATGAAGGTTCCTCTCGAAAATTCGGTGTAAAGTTTTTAAGAGGTTGTAAATTACTGTAATAAACAACCTCAACTTGAAGTATATTTCTGTGGTATCAAGTGTATTTTGAATTTCATGTATTGCGGGTTTCCACGATAGTAGAGCAAATGTGTTTCGTAACAGATGGAATTACTGATAACTGATGACAGATGGAGCTCGATCGTTAGGTTAAGCCGCGCTTGCCTAGGTTGGTCCGTGGATGGGTGACCACCCATTTCATACCGAGTTTCCTCCATGCCTCTGTTAGCACGTTAAGCCTGTGTGTAAGTTCCTGGTGTCATTTGTAGATCTTTGACAGTCGTTACAGTTGGTCAGTGACTAAGATGCTTGAACATCTAGACTCCAGTGTTCCAGAACCCAACAAACTTTGAAAGTCGACAGTAGAAAAGTAAGTAGAAAAAGAATTACGTATCGAGTTCTGCCAAAAAGTAATATTATCCGTCCATTGCCGTTGTTTAGTCTTATACTTGCATACCTTTCCTTTTTGGTAAAAATAAAAAGGCGGAGAACTTGGAACGTTACGATATTATGCGCTTTCAAAGATATTGAAACTTTTCCTTTCTGTTTATTAACTCGGGGTCTTCTGTTACTAGGGTGTACCATTAGGTAAGTATCGACGGTTCGATTTCGGTCCCGTATAATCAACATGAAGTCAGTCTGTTCTAAAATTGGGTCGGATTTTACAGGTTACATTTTAGTTAAAGGTTGCTTATAACGGACATGGGCTTATCATCAAAGGTTAGACAATGCTTTCCAAGAATCAACAATCATAGTAGTTGTATAAAATAGGTAGCAGAAATTATGGGCAAATCTACTTTTTGTTCTACTTTAATTTCAAGATCACAAAGGCCTCGCTGGTTTTACGCTCGCAAGCGTCCTATGTCCTAGGTTCGATTCTCGGGGCTGGCCTGAATTTGGGACCGGTTGATGGCAATAGGCACAACCCCTATTACATAGAACTTAAACATAACTGGTGAAATGTGGTTGCAATATTAGGTACACCTCTGTCCAACCATTCAGAGATTACAGGCGGTATGTTATGATAGTGAACAATATGACAAAGGAAGTGATTTCTTAAATCCTAAGGTGTCACACACAGTCTAAGTTTACGTGTCTACCACAGAGTGTACGTATGTCATGTAACAAAGTCGTCTGCAATTTGTCTGGAACAACCTCCGGCGTTATGATTGGAATTCTTATCGTTCTTTCAAACAAAGCGGCGATATGGCAGGGAGACGAGTGGCTCACGTTGTGCGGGTAACATATAAAACATATATTTGTGTGAAAAGTTAGTCTAGAATTTTGAAGCCGCATGGTGCTTTAACATGTATTTTCAGAATGAAAACGGTAATTCTGCCTCCCTTGCTTTTCCAAAAAAAAAACTAATAAATTTAGTTTGTTTGGTAACACTATCACACGTCACAGTAAATTATGATTATTCTAAACTAGATGAGGCCAGGCCGTCTCTTTTCAAATCCAGACACAATCTTGGGCGGATCATATGAGGACCCAGATGAGTGTTTCAGGTGATCTTTTGAGAAACACACGGATTTATCACACGGCCTCTCCAGTTAGTGCACTCATTTGTTAGTAATCATGTTGTTAAACTCAGAACCTAAGAAACAGAGTTAACAGCACAAGCAAACATACTTTAATAAATATAAATAAACGTTAAAACTCGGAACTTGCGTAGTAACATACTTAAAAAGCTTTTTAACTGGAACTCCGGAGATTTGCATTAACCGCCCGGACCCTAAGAAATGGAAGTGTTGTAATTAGCAAATTTAAATTAGCATATTCTCTTGCAAACGGAATTGTATATACTTTGTATGGGTAATCTAATTTATATTATAATAAGCTGTCTTTGACTAAGATTATTAAGACCAGTAACGAGAGTTGTTGGTTGTGGAGAGGGGAACGAGATTATTTCAAGAATTGTAGCAGCATTAACTTTATCTTCATTTTATTTGTAGCATACTGTTACACTGCTTGGCACAAAGCTCTCCCAATGGGGTGGCTAAGGCAAAGTAAATCTAAAAATGGCGCCACCATAGTTGGTCTCAATCTGACCAATGAGGTTAAGCTATTTTGAAATGTGAAATGACATTCCCATATTTTCAACCAATGACGATGTTTAGGTACCAACTATGCTAGCGCCATTAGTTCCACAGTTAGCCTCCCCACTATATTTAAATACATTTATATTTAAATGATTTCCTGTCATGTGTCCCACTGCTGGGCAAAGGCCTCCCCTTTTTCCTGCCAAACCTCTCAATCTTGTGCGATATCTGGCCATGTTCGCCCCGCAAACAAGATCAGGTCGTCGCACCACCTTCGCCGCGGTCTACCTCGACGGCGATTTGCTCCGTCAGGCGTCCAGTGAGTGACGATCTTTGCCCATCTCTCCGGATGCAAATATACAATTTAAATATACATATATATGCATTCTTAGCCTGAACTATTTCACTCATGGGCAAAGTTCCTTATATTTTTCTTGGTGTTGCGCCTCTTCTCGCCAATTAACGAGAAATTCAATATTATTATTTATCTTATTTAAATATAAATAATACATTTTTATTCAATATTTAAAAGTCAGGGGTTTTTGATAAAAGTCCCAGAGGATTCACAGGTCAATCTTTCAAACGCCTATTGTGCTGCTCATATCAAGCACACAGCATAATATAACTTTATTTCAGGCAAAGGACCTCACCATGCATTTGCTACAGATCGGTTCCTTTATTTACATATAACTCGCCAAGAGTCCGGGCAGCGCCAGGCAAGAGGAGTTCTCTTATATAAACTCTCGTAAATAGAACAACGGTATACTGCGGAACTGAGCCAAATATTAAGAGAGTTATTTCCATTTACGAAGTTCGTATTAGTCCATGAAACAAAGCGGTTTTTGGAACTGGCCAAACAGTAATAAATAATTTACAAAAGCGGTCATGTGAAAGAGGATCCCCTTCTCCGTCGGGGTAGCCATGCGGTGGTTAGGTATTTGAATTGCTAATGACTTTCCCGGTCGAATAACTTGGCGAGTCACGTTAACTGGTTTCGGAGACACTAGATACATTGCAGTTGTTCTGGTGTCACAAACTCTAGGACCCCTATTTGCTGAAAGCCGCGATCCATTTGCAGTGTTGCTGTGTAACGATGCTACACAGACAACTTAAACTGGAACTGAGCACCCATTCCATTCGTCACTCCGTCCATTTAAACAAGAGATACGATCAAAGCCTTTATAAACGCGCGCTTGGGCATCTTAATTGGGTTTAAATGTAGCTATAATTCCCGAGCAACATTGTTTCAGGTGCTGTCAGCAGTCTTTCAGATTTTAGAACGTGGTTATGTACAGTCATGTCTTGTATACCTTCGTCAGTAAGCAATTCTTTCCTTTATCAAGTTGCAAAATGTAAACCAAATAGCTTGTTCGACCGTACATGATGTTAGTGACGCAGCAAATCTATCGTGTTATAAGGAGACTAAAATATCCCTTAAGGGTCTATACTACCTCAAATGGCTTAGCATGATCCTCCGTTACGCCTAAAATACTGCAGCATTAATTTTGAAATAAATATATGGTAAAGTTGAGGATTAATGTTAGGTCCTATATTTGGCGAAAATACGATTCCATAAAATTTTCTCGATAGAAAAAAGTCCCAAAGTTAGCTCTAAACTGAACAATAAACCGCTGGCAATCATAAAATACTTCAAATTAGATCATGAAACTTTTTATACTAACTGAGCTAACTATAAAGTAGGTCTCATATTATTTATTTTTTTAATCCAATCAATAGTTTTTTTGTAAATCGCAAAAAACCACTAATTTCGCACTATTCGGCCGGCAGTGACTTAACAACCACTTTGTAGTGCAAGCTGATTAGAACTTTATTGTAACAGTATTTCAAACGAAGTTTGAACTACCAAATATAGAGTTGCTAATTTGAGGTAGTATAGGCTCTCAAGAGGATGAAAGTATTCAAGACAACGTTGACTTATTGAAATGGTAGTAAGTTAATGAAATATTTGCAAAACAACATTCACGAAAACCGAAGAGTCTGAGCCTGAAACAAACACTCCGAGATTGAGCCGCAATAACTAGATTGACTCTTATGTAAACCTAGGCGTATTGCCAGATGAAATAAAGGTCACGTAAATATTGTTTTGAGCCCGTACGGAGGTAACTGACACAAGGCGGTCTTATATCAACAACAAGGCTCTCAGATTTACTTAACGAAAGGGAAGTTTTTTTTAATAAAAGACGAATTTCAGGAGCCTAGGGCTGTTCGGGTAACAAGGCAACCTTTTTAGCGAAATTAAGAGGTAATTTACAATATTATAATTTCTTGTTTGTTGTACTAAACATGAGCTGAGGTACACAATATTATGCCAAGTTGCCAAGCACCTTCATCGAGTTCACATAAGCTTACACATTAACAGGCAGCAGTTTGCTTGTTGTGTTATGTAGAACAACGATGTTGTTATTATGTAGTTAACTTGAGCGTAGTAGTGTGCACGACGATATACAAACAAGTTATAGACCAAGCTACTATCGCGAAGTGACGAAAAACGTCTCGCTAACCTTTACACTTTTACTTTTCTGTTGTCACTTTTACTGACAAAGAGCAATACTTGATAGAATTTAATAAACATTTAGCTGTTATGTACGGTGTGGGGTAAACAAGGTAGGCGAGCGACGGGGGCCGGTGGCGGTCACTGCCGCGCTGTAATTAATTGCAAATTGTGGTAATTGCCCCGTCTCCGTCTGCCGTACGCCCCGACACTATGTAGATAGGCACAAAAGGCTTATGCAATAACCGAAAACAAACGCACTCACAAAAAAATACACCTACAATCTTAAACAGTTAAAAACCGACCAAGTTCGAGTCGGACTCGCACACGAAGGACACGCATGTTTCTTGTTTGAGGACTCCTTTCCTTTTTTTTCTTTATTGTTGTAGCGGCCATAGTAATACACACTCTATGAAAATTTCAAGTGTCTATTACGGCTCGAAAGGTACAGCCGTGTGACAGACGGATATACGGACAGACAGCGTAGCTTAGGACTACATGACGAGCCAACACACACGTACGTTTGTTGATGCATGGAACAGGCCTTCTGTATAGATAAATACTTTGTGGTACCAAGCCCCGTGCCCACTACAGCCATACACCCCGCGCATTGTGGCCATACCCGCTTTCACTTTACATTTCACACTGCTACGCAAAATCCTCGTCTGCGATATAAAACATAATATACTCGCTTACTAGCTGTCACCACATGTTGGAAATAATAAATTACACTCCGGTATTCTGACCAAACATTTCTCACGTTTTTAATTATAAAATAATTCGGTTCATGAAAACAAAATTCGGAATTTTCACATTTGCCTGTAAATTTCACAACAATTTTGTACAGGGAAAATCGATACTTATTTCATAAGATTTTGTAAAAGCCCGAACTACGATAAATCCTATTCTCCTTTATCGAATGGCCAATGCCTAATCTGATGTCAGAGTTTTTATGCCTGGGCCTCTGACTTGACTTTACAAGATATTTCTCTCACTCAGGCATGCTGGTTTCCTCAGATGTTGCCTTCGCCGAAGCAAGTGATAATTATACAATTTGCACAATGAATCCGAAATTCAGTGGTGTGTCTCGTGTTAGAACTCAAGTATAACTTGGCAATCCGACGATCACACCACTATAGGTGATCACTGCTATGATAAATTCTATGATTTTCTAGTAGATTTACCAACATTCGGGCTTTCCCAGTTACAATATATTCCTGCCTAACGACGAAAATTTGGAAAACCAAATGCCAGGTAAACAAATTACATCGATGTCCATTTACATCATTTGAAGTAAATACATTTAACTTTAACCACGAGTCTATGTCTTGAATACATTTGTGCATTCATCCTTTACGTGGAACGTTAAACTTGAGTATGATTATTAAATAAAGCTGTGCGATTTAAACGCAAATCTCCGAACTGCGGTTGGTTTGTACCTCGACTATATCGCGAGGATTGTATAATACCTTCGAAAAGGAGGAGAGCACAAATACTTTCACGCTGTTTTATTAGGTAGTTGCTGTTGTTTTATGTGGATGTGTCAAATTAAATAAATTAAACTATTTATTATTTTTTTTTATTTGTCTTTATTTTCAGATTACAGTCCACAGTTTTGTTAGTATTTTAGTGTTAGTTTAAGTGTGCTTAAATAATAAGGTTAGTATTACATATTAGTGTTTACTGTTTACAACTTAATTATTAATTTAGACCTATGATAATCCGTCCCCACCCAGTGTCTCTGCAAGGGGCAGTCCGGTCTGGCAGCAATCATCTTTAAAATGCTATTTTCACTACCATGCAGGCGCTGTACTAAGGAGGCCGCTTTCTCTCCGATGATAGCGTAAAAAAAGCATTAAAGCATAATTCATCAAGTCATGGATATGTATAACAAATATGTATTTACAAACAAATAGTATCATTGTAATATATCAACTATCTTATGTCCACGACACAAGCCTCGTTGATTAGTGTGGCACTAGATGGCGCTGTGTGTAATGTCCAGCGATATTTATTTATTTAATTTTGTTTAATTACATCCACACTTTTAAGAATATGATTCGTAAAGTTAAAATCACATTGCATTTAATGCCTACTTATATTTTTTTCCCTTAAACATGGGAATCAGTTAAATAAGTAACCGTAGGTACTTATAAAGTTTTACCGAGAGAGTTTATATTCAAAGTTGGTCAATTTGTCTGATAGTCCCCAGAACTTATAGCCTCAGTGTGACGGTGATGATATCGTATATTAATGTAATGTTGCAATATCTATACTAGTTATCGGCAATTTGCGCCGTGATAGACCCATAAAACTGATAATAAAGAACTTATGAGCGCCGCTAATAACCTCGATGTTTATCACAACGACGAAAACAATGTAATTATACACGTTACACGTTAAATAGAAAGTTTTGTAACACGAACAAAATACGTTTAATTACATAGGTAAAGTACACACTCAACGGATATGTAAATTAAATTCAGTTTCAATTCATTAGTCCATTGCAGTTTGATTTCAATTAGAGAAAGTCAACAGCGGTTGCGGAATGGACCTCATTGATTTCCCGCCGGTCTCGCCGACAGTTTGAACAGAATAATTGCCATTAGAGATAAATAAAAAAACGAATGAAATGGAAAAAAAAGTAGGGATCTAGAAATGTGTTCAGCACGTGCCTGGTGCCATACCATAAGGAGACCGTATTAATAAAAATGTGAAGGCGAGTGCCGCGCCCTCTCGTCTGCATGTCTAGACAAGACTGAAGAAGAAGATTTGTTTGCCTTATTTCGTCTCAGCCCAATTAAAATGTATAACATTTTCAAATTATTAAGCAATCCTTATAAACGCACAAAATGGGGAGAAAAGGCTTCGAATTACATAAGGCCTTCGTTAATGAAACACGAAATTGGAAATTGAAGCGATTGTACAAAACTGTTCGAAGCTAACATTGTTTCATTAATTACTGAACACAACTTTTATTTAATTTTCGATGTTAATTGTAAGGGTATCAAATTGGAAGTTTACGTGAGGTCCAATAAAAACAACGCATACATAACATTTGAATGTTTATGAACACTTTCAAATTAATTAAGTTTAAGCAAAGTTAACCACTCACTGGTTGGTGTTTAGGCATAAAAAACAAAAAGGACATTCTATTTAGTTAATTAATTTCAGTATTACTACTGTAGTTATTTAAAATAAGAAAAGAATAAGCTTTTTTAATTAAGTTACAATTTTTTTGTTGTTAGACCATTCAAGATTTATTTCACGACATGTTAATTAAATCAATTAACATCATATATTTTAAGGGCGAGCGGACAGCTTGCATCTGCACACGGTATGCCCGATAAGGCAGACAAACCCATATTGCGGTGTAGCTAAATCGTCTGCATTAGAACCGTTCCGCGGATTAAGAACACCACATTACACTATTGTGGAATTAAAGAGATTTTGTTTTCGTACAGATTCCAGAGGTTTTACCTTAATCGCATTTCGCAGGTTGCTGAGCAAAACAATTCGAAATACCTATATAATCTTGTGAGCAAAAGCATGTGTTTACTGAGACTTTTATTTACATGGCCTTTATGTCTGCTTTCATTACATTTTAATGCTTCTAACCCAAGCATTAAAATGATAACGTTACTGCCGTAGTAACATTATTCAACGTTATTAACTTAACATTAGTATCTCTTTTTCTTGCATCATGAGTTCACAATTGTTTTATTTTTTGCAAAGATTCTTTGATATCCTAAGATATTTTAAACAATAAAAGTTAACAGAATAAGTACAGATATAATAAAGGGTGTAAATAACGAAGCCGAAAGGCACTTGTTCTTCCCGTCATGATATTTCTTCTCTGTTCTTGTTCAGTTCTCTGACTGAATTCACAAGGAATGCTTTGTTTGTAATTAGTTATAGGTATTAGTTATACGGAACAATTATGTTAAGTATTAATTAAGGCACATTTACCGCATTGGTTAGCTGTAAGGGTAGACGTATGATGATAAATAATTTTTTTTTTTTTTTTTTTGTACTTTACCGTACCTGGGAACCTAATAGTTACGGAGATATGGGAGATCAAAGTTCCAACTTTTTCACAGGTTTTAAATAAAAGGGTTTCAAATACTTGTTTTAAGGTCATAACTTTACTTTAAATACTTCTATAACCCGTTTACTATTAAATGCGTCCATCAGCACAATGGTTTGAGTGCGTTACAATGAGTTTTACCGTAAAATGTAATTTTTAACAACAAAAAAACAATGTCGGTTCCCAGCAATAATTTTTGAGTTAGTTACTTAATAAAAAGTTAATAGTAGAGTTACTTAGTTTGATGTACAGAATGCTTGTTTGACGGCTTCGTGAGGAGTTCGTTTACACCATGTATGTACGTAGCTTGTAGGCTGTACTATACCGTGTACAAAAGTACATCAGTCTCCGGCCAGATAAAGTAAGGGTGAAGGACTGTAGGTATGTACAATCAAATGGGTGCAGCTCCTTAACGTAGCGAAACGAGAGTGAGAGAGAACCCTTTAGCGGCGGTCGCGGCTTCAGCTGAAAATTGAATTGTAACCTTCGCCGGCCGGCTAGCTCTCGCCCTAACACCTTCGGAATTTCCCCTCACGTACCACCTTAAATGTTTCCTGTTTTATTTGTATCAAACACAAAAGGTCCAGTCCATGTAGAGAACAGTCAATGCTGAAGTAAATAAAGTGCCGAATCGTGGAATACTAAAAAGGTTTCCTCGCTTGAAGCGATTTCGCTTGTGATACAGACAGGGTTTAAATCAAAGCAAATGTGAGGTAGAATGTTAAAAAGCTTATGAAGTTTTTTGCTTTTTCCACGGAAACACTATAAAAACCTTACATAATCATCTCCTGAACTATGAAATGTCAGGTTATTGTATTCTTCTGCATGTCTGTCTGTAATTAGTTATTTTCAATCTATATATAGTTAAAAATTGTTTACATATTTTACTTCCAATGTGGTGTGTCTAATGTGGTAGTTTGGCAAATTTTGTGTAGCGAATGTGTTAATAAACTTGATTTAATCATCAGTTATACCTAAGCAGCATTTTAAAGAAACACGAATACTATTTTTGTCAAACATCACAACAATTTATTTGCTATCCTAAAGGTGTTTTCTTACCAGATACCGTGGCCCCGGAACACAAAGGGCGATGAAGGAACATGGATGGGTTTTAGTCAGTAAAAGTCTGACACTCCCACCTGCTCCGCCCAGAGCGGGAGAAGACATTTGATGATTTCCCATCCGAAAAAAAAAGGTGTTTTTTTTACCGAGCGGATTGAGCTCGGAACCGGACTGCGAACGAACTTTGACAGATAATGTACTGAAATATCTCCGCTCTTAATGTCCGCAACCAGTCCGCTTGTCCGGTCCACGCGGTTTAACTTGAGATGCCACACGTAAATGTTTTACAGCGACTTTTCAAGTCCAACTTTCGTGAGGATCAATAATATGATATTGTGCGTGGTCTGAAAATATAATCATATCTTATTGAATGGATCATTATGAACAGAGCTTAAGACAGAGTGCTTTCTAAAGAAGACTACGAAGTGACTTCTTCTTCACAAAGTATATTTAAGCAGTGAAGGAATAAGGTCTTGTGTTTGCAGTTGGAGTAGACTTCAATAATGGCATTTAGAGAGGCGGCGAGCTGCAAGTGAGGTAGGGAGTGAGTAAATGTCAGGCTTGCCGTGAAACTTATTGCAACTTGTTTACTCGCCGTCTTCGACGCCCTTTGTTCTGCAACAACTTCACAGACGCCCGCGGACGGTTACTCCCTATAAATACAATTTACATTAATTACTCTCGGAAGCTAGCACGAAATAATAGCTACAATAATCTACAATAATAGGCAGCTGGCACACAGCGAGAAGAATGTTAAACGTTAGAACCATTACAATGCACTAGAACAGGTAAATCTTCCACACAGACTCGTTAAACTGCTCCGACGTATTATCGGGCGAGTTGAAACGGTATTTACTTTTACGGAATGATATCGGTACTAAAGGAACATTTTGCCTGCGCAGCGGAACGATCGTAAAAAGTCTCTTCATGCAACAATGTCGCCGGGGACAGTGTAAATGTGTAACCCCCAGACAACAGAAGCTGCCATCAAAGTTTACTACAAATGCTTTACTCCAGCCATACTTCAGCCGAGTATAATACGCTACGGAGAAAATTTAATCACAGACGAGTTCAAAGAAATCTAATAAAATGAAGTATCTTTCATGTTTCCACTAAATATATGTGACTAAGTAAAATAATAAAATAGCTAGTGAGGGGTGAATTTATTAGCCGTAATAAAAGTAAATCAATCGTATTGAGCACGAGGGATCTCGATCGGCCCCTATCGGCCACATCTCTTGGCGTAGCTGTCCCCTAACTGGCCTAACTCGTGTTTACAATAGTCATTACCTGCAAACCTGGGGATTTGTAACGCATGCAATACATACGTGCTGCAATTACTTAGTGCTTTAGAATTCGGAGAAGTAAATTTTATTTGATATAAAATCAAAGATAACAATGCCATAACTAAGTACTATTATAACTTAAAGTGGGTTAGAAGTAAAAACACAGAAGATAAACGTTAGCCAAGGCACATTTCGCGGCGGAGCGGTCCCCGGATATCGACTTAATGAAGAACACTCGGCACCATCACGCGATGTGCCTCGGCTATTTAACGGGATGGTCGGCTATTTACGCAGATTAACCCGAGGGATCTAGTGGAAGATGCCATTTTTCATTAAAAACTCTATCGAGGCAGGAACTTTTTTCGAAAATAGACGTGATTTTTTACTTTTAATTGAATTTTATCATATAGAACAAGATTGTTGAAGTGCTTGTAAAATAATTAGGTATGTAGACACGTGATTTACCGGCACTGTATTTGGCCTAATATAATGGTTAAAAACATGTACCTACTTGCATCAGACTTCCTTTGCATAGCTTGCCATTATAACCTCTGATAACAAGATCGTATTACTTAACAAACTTCAATGGATTATATGTACTATAACTGAACAACTCTTAATTAGTCTTGCTCTCCAGTTTGGAATCTTAATTAATTCCCATCGATATCGTCCTACTCTGCAATGCTGAAGATCCGTATAATTATGTAAATGTCCAATTAATATCTGATAGGTAGTGTATTTGGACAGTTTGGGCACATAGTTACTTTTGTTGGCGGGACGGAGGACGGAGTGGCTAGTTAATAGGCTCGTCGCGTCGCTATCACGGATCGACTTAATCAAGTGCACTCCGAGGGCCGGTCCATTACCTTAACATATTGCCTCGAGCGAACGACGTTCTGCTCCACCTCGCCGGCTTAGGATGTGCGCACACGCTTAACTCAAGATTGTAGCCTGAATAGTGAGGGCGTTTTATAAAAATGTGGAAAGTTGCAAGAATGCTTGGAAAATTCAGAATTTTCTTTTCAGCTTTTCTTTTCTACAGATAATATTCAACATTTGACTATGTGAAAACTCAAAAGCAGTGCTTATTTTTTCTCTACAATTTCATAAAGGAGGTATTCTGTGTTACCTATTTCATACGTTATCTTATCTAATTTGTAACTATCACAAACACAAAGAGATCTATTTATCTAATTTCCGAGTTAATCAGTGTAGTGTGTAAACATGTTAAACTAACTAGCTCCTTTCTCCGTCCAAGTAAGAAGTAATTTGTTACCTATCTTATTTATCTGCTCCACTAGATTAGTAATCAAGGGATCGCCCTTAAACACACTGTTAACTTTAATTAGAGTTTTACACAGAGCCTAAAGAAATACGACTTTTTCATTGTAATAAAATTCGTCTACTTTTTTAATCGATTCTGGAGTTTTACAGAAATAAAAATATAAAGTTCTTTCGGCTTTTACTTTTTAGGTCAAAAATTAACTTTTCAACATCAATTATCAGAAACAATGACAGCCTTAATTGAAGCACCTTTTAGCGTCTAAAATTGATAACGGGTATCTATTTTGATGTAATTATCCAGTGTAGCGTATTTCACGCTAATTATAGACAGTTCAGTAGGCTAACGATGTAATGAGTATTTCGGATCTAATGAGCAACGTTTAGAACTAATACAATTTTAGTCAAATCGATATTTCATTGTGTATAACATTATAAAAAACAATTGTATGATAAAAATCTGTTGATTCCATACCAAATATGCGTTAGGCGTACACAAAACACAAAATTTTTATTCTACTGGTATATAAATGCCCAAGACATAAAGTCCGCCTTTCTACAGTTTTTACTTTTGCATAAAGTTTTAAAAAATATAAACAGAAAGTACTCGTATTTTATATTCTCTATAGTCTGTTTATGTAAATATAAAAACAGACTTGCTAGTTCTATTCATATAGGTACATATTTAGATGCGAAGCGCTTAACATGTTGATATTGACTTTCGTAATGAAATGTATCTTGTTGGTCATCATCGCCTGTGTGGGTGCATAACACATAATACATATGTACATTTATATAAGGTCCATTTGCCATCGTTTTTATTTCAATGTTTGTTTGTTTATCTTTTAACATTTCATTGAAACAGCCATCACGGTATTCTGTTACGGTGTTTACTTACTTATCAAAATGCACTGAATTTATATTATTTATTTATTTATGAATGTCGTTCACTTTGTAAACGTAAATAACAGTTGATATTTTTGTTTACTATTTCGAGTACAAAATACACATTACAAATTAAAATACACTGCAGTCGCTACTTTGGTTTTACGAATTATAACGTCAATACAGTTAGTCAATTTTAATGACGAAATATAGTTAGAATAATAGCAGTTGAATCCGATATTTAGAAAAAAAGATAAAACTTTGTGATATCGACGTTCCAGTCAGTCGTGCCGCACTCTGCCGAATATTCGTTAATCCTTGCACCAGCGACACGGAGCAGCGCCAAGCACAGCACACGAAAAGGAATACGAAAAAGGATAATATTTTTTTAGGGTTTATCATGGTCTGGGGACTCGCATGCCGAGGGGCGAGAGATAGCGTTCGCAAATTAATTCCTGTACCTTTGATCTCGGCGGCATTGTTGGTTTGTTGTACAAATAAGCAGGCGGACCTTCCAGCTTCATCGTTCAGCCTTCATAAGTCCCCCGAGACTCCACGACCATGTACTGAGCTCGCTAAAAGCAGTTTATGCTGTTAGAAGCCGTGTAATAAAGCTAGACCCGTCTACTTTATAAATAGACGTGGCTTTTCATAAGAATTTATGACCCACCTTCACACTTGATATCATAGTAAATTCATTTTATGTAAGGCCCTTTCTTATTATATGACGAGTATTACTCAGCAGTCTTGATATAGCCTTCTCATGACTTTATATTGTCATTTTGTTGGGATGGCCGTCCAATAAACAGAACATAGCAAGTCCCGGTCACGTACGGAACCTTCATTAATTTTTATGTTATTGTTCCAAAATCGTTTGTGTACAAAAGGAAAATCTTTTTAATTAGATAGTTATCTCTTTTTGGGGCTTATGCAGAAACATTAAATGACCAAAACGCAATCAACCTTTATTATTATTCGTAACGATTCTCACATTATAATTATTAACTACATAAACTGCTACGAAATTCGTAGCAACTTGCTACGAGAATGCTCGGTTGACAATTTACTTTAAAACAAACTATCATGTAACTATTAGAAATGCGTAACGAGTGTGTGTTCAACATGTGTAATCCTTGCTACAAATACAAAAGCAGTGAATACTTGGAGGAAACTCTCGCATTACCTTGCGTTTTGCAAGTGCTACGGGCTACGAGAGTGCCATCGGGCGGTGTGATGTTCCACAGAGGCGCACGTTGTTATTTCACCGTGCTACGCTCCGTAGCCCTCTACGTAATGACGAACTATATCCAGCGTTTACTTTATCAAAGACATTGTTCCTTTAAACACGAAATTAAATTACTCTTTTCTCTTTTTTCCTATTGTTAGCCGAATCGATACTGAAATACCGATAATTGACTAACGGAATAGCGTCGTGAAGCTGACGCGCTGATACCAATTTTATGCCTACTGGATCCTATTAGATAATCCCATAAAATATGGCGTAACCCAATGACATAACTTTATTATACCTGTTTGTGTAAGAGTTAATATATCAGATAACCGGAATGAGCTCACCTACACGGGTAATAATTCCCATTGTGACGTTTCCATTCCAAAATTACTTACGCTAGCAAAAAAGGAAAGTAGTGATATATAAAGTTCTGTGTTATGAAGTATATGGGAAATTGTATTAAGGAAAATAGTGTTATCACTGAGCAAGTGCCTGGAGAACGCAAATAAAAAATAACAAAGTATCTGTTACACTGGGATAAGCCAGAAAACGGGCAGCATTCAATTCGCCACCACTATCTCTACGAGCCTCTAAAGGATTGCCCTAAACCTATATCTTTGTGTCAAGCCGGGGAGGCTGTCTATCTGCCGACACTTCAATTTATACACTCGCGGCTTTTAAACTTGCATTCATTATGCACGAGACAGATTGTAGCCACACAAGTCTGTCTACGGTCTCATTGTTTACCTAAAAAAGTTTAAAATTAGTTTCCTGTTATAAAATACTGGACGTCTAATAAATTCTAATTAAAACTTGCGTGGGTAAGTTATAAAGTTACATGAAACTTGTTTGAATTGCAAAATTCTAAGTTTATACGCTGAGAACGTGACGTTCATATCAGCGAGTAGGGTCTGGAGATGAAATCTGGATATAAAATTGAGTGAGAAACTACAAGCTTAAAGCCGGTGTACTGCGGGCGGCCAATTTTCTTTTCGTATCCTTTTGGATTTAAATAATATAAAATATGATATTGTTAGAAGTTCTAGCAGAGCGGCGAAGCAAGTTTTCTTAAATCCCGGCGATAGTCGGCACAATCATAACCGGAGCTATCCTATTTGGGAAATACGTAATAGAGAGAAGTTCGCCGCCAGGCAGGCGCTCACAAACGAGAATGCGTGCTCAATGTGCTCATTCCGGCCTATTTGCTAGAATAGCGTCGATATCCTACCGATGGAACGCGACTGGATTGGCAGAGCGTGATCCCGCATTTCATTTAGAGCTTGTTAAGAAAAATGACCTATGTACTAGACTAGATAGCAATCGTCTATACTAAACTATAGGCATTCCATCTGGCACGCAGGACAAAGAGCTCCTTTCCTTTGAAAATCTTTTAATAGCGTGCCCTATTGCCGGGTACCGGCGGAATAATAAACTTTGTAGATGCGAAAATACGGATAATAGGGGAGTCTGTACACAATAATAGATATGGAGGTACAAAGCCTTTGTCGTTTCGTTCTTAATCTGATAATAATTGAACTCAATTTCGTTGTTATTATAACAGGAATGAACCCTCGAGCGTGGTTGTGTAGGTCTCGCGAGTCGGAACACCCGCTCCACACATCGCCATAGTGATTGTAATAATAACTTTGTTGCGGAAAGTTCCTTTCAAAACATATTTGTAATGCTCCTAAGTATGGAAGTTTTGAAATATTTGTGTGTCATATTCGGTCGTGTAAATTAAATTAGGTCGCACCTGTTCTGAGAAACTTCTATTGTTTGTGTACGTTCATCATTGTCTATTATTATTTAGTATTTATATTTCTCACAATGAATTGTAATTTTCCTTTGTGAGTAAATGAGGTTGCTATAGTATAATTTTATTTAGCAGCGACTAAATAATGTTCTCTTAATTAAATACATCGCGGAAGAATAGAAATATAATACATACAATACCTTACAGATAAAAATACTAAAGAAAAATCAAGGCATACAGTAATAAACATATGAAGTACATGTCACTCAATGTTATCTTTCCGTGTAAAAATAATGAGATGGTAAAGTATGAAATGAGGGGAGGTCGTTTGCCGCTCAGTATCGTGGCGCTGAAATAGTCGCTTCTCTCCCGGAACCGGATGCACGCCATCTCCGACTCCGATCGAAAACCATACCGTGCCGTTCTGGTTGTATCGTTATTATGATAACGTAGGCGATAAACACCAACCTTTTTGTACCCACGAGTTTCACGTACGTTACACATAAATACTCTCATAAAATATGCCCACGAAAAACACTTTTATTACTCTATACTTCAGCCTTTGAAGTACTACAGTTTTAACTTCCTATTTTAGTGATCGGCTAGCTGATTGATTGGTTAGTGCTTTTGCTTGTGCTATACATATAACGCGTGTGTATTCACGGACCATCGGCAATCGGGCTTGTTCGTCATGCGTTCAATTTGCCAACTTCCTTTGATGCATATTTCAACAAGTTTCATGGCGGGCGCGTCACAGACACCGAAACTGAAATTTTGCCTTAATTAAAATTGTTCGTATCAGTGCCGGTACATCACTTTTATCGAGCGAACATTACTCACAGGGAATGATTGTGAACTGAATCAGTTATTTCCAATATGGAGGTAGTGTGGCGCAAACCATTTTATAATGACTTTATTAACAATTCAGGCTCATCTAGGTACATTAAACAATGTACAATCAATTGCTATCCGATTACCATAAATCACGTTCCAGCTGTTGAAATCGTAAACAATAGAAACCTGAGTATATCACCTATCTATTGAATAGGACATACCTACCTGTAGTACCTGGTCTCCAGGGTTGTGAACGGTTGCAGCGATCAAATCGACCTGCATTTTGACGGTTTAGGCAAATTAAAAGCCTGTTTTTATAAGTATCTCCCTGAGCAATGAGTTTCTTAGCCCTGCGTTATCTCACTGTAAATAAAAGCTACATAATTTACCTATTTTTGTATTACCTAGTTTAATTTGTTTTAATTTAGTTTAATTTGTTTTAACTTAGTTTAATTTATTTAATTTTGTTTTTGTTTTAATTTAGTTTAATTAATTTATTAAGTTCAATTCAGTGCAACTTTGATAATAAAGTCTGTTTATTTCTATCTTTTTTGTAAGTAACGACAACGTTTTGTGTGCATGCAGAGTTTACCTGTAAGTGATTGTTACACTTTATTCTGATTTGTTACTTCTGTTTCATTTGTTTATATTAGTGTAAACAATTTTTGGTGAACCAAATAAATAAATAAATTAATGTCTGAAGCACGTTTCACATCGGTGTTTGCAGATAAATTCTATTTACCAACAAGAAAGTAAACAATGTGTATACACATTTATTGGTATGTATAATAATGTTCACAAGTATACTTTAGTCCATTAGCTAAGCTCGTGACGCGGGTACTCGGTAAGCGGATCAGAGAATAGGTTTATGCGTAGGATAAGACGCCAGAATGGTCTTGCGAAGTAAATGGAGGCTTAAATAAATCAATACAACAAAAAATATCGTTAGCAAGCCATCGCAAGGCGCATTTTAAACAGAAATTAGGTGCTTTATAATAACATGGTGTCGCAGATATAAAAATGTGCTTAGCTGGTGTCTAGACTCCGGTAATGAGCCGTATTACAGTTTCGTAAACACTCGTACCAGGATTTAGTTATGAATCGCACAATTCGCACATGAATACAGGAATCACAGAGATTTTTCGGATGATTTCCCCTGGGCCATGAGAGACCACTTTAGGTTCTCTACATTGCAGCTCTATACGAACCTACATACATAGGTAAGGTATACTTACATATTTCATATCGTATTCTGTTGAAGAAAAAGAAAAACTTATTACCGGACAAAGCCAGTCACTGAAGGACGGAGGTATTCAATGACGTCATTTCAATTTATTTTTCGGCAGTAGAATAAAATACCTTGAAGCTTAAAATTCTGATCACGTCGCCCATCTTTTGCCTAATGCGACCCACTCAAACTCAACTTACAGTAAAGTTATTTACGGGGGAACTAGAATTATAATTACGAAGTAAGATGCTGAAAGACGTGGAATATAAGTTATTTAAAATAGAATTACGGGAGGAACCAGACAAAGTGTGTAGTGAAAGCGCAGTATGCAAACTTCAAAGAAACTGAAGTTAATGAAGACGGCACGCAATAAACTTTGTAAGACGGCAGGTGCCGACTGACGGAGCCGAGTAGTCTGCAATGTACGACAGGGTGCCAGCCGCCACGCGAAGCAAACATTCAGCTCATTATGTTCCTAAAAACTAATTACTGGTACAACAGTATCTACAGTACAATAATATCTAATTAAAATGAAAAGATAAGTTCCAACTGGATGTCTTCAAAAAAGTAAAAAGCAATTCTCAATTCTATGAACAACGCTTCTCGTTATTTTATTGTAAATAAATACTGTTTGCTTAGCAAAAACGTTATAATTATATTTTCCTGGAAATTGAGTAATTATGGTTTCAGTTATAACACTCAATTCTAGTGAAATATCACATTTCATCTAACTGGATAATTTTGTGTTAACTTAAAATCTCCAATTATTATTTCAATAAAAACAGTAAACTGTTTCAGAATAAGATTCAAACTGGTAGCTAATAAATGCCTGTTCTAAACATAGCATTTCCTCTTAGAAAATAATTACTGTTAGCCGGAAGTACAGTCTGAACTTCTGTGGTGTACTGTAGAGGTGTGGGTGCGCCTGTGCGCCTGTATGCGTACGAAGGGCGAGGATCAGGTGACAATCGGTGTTTGAGGCATTGTCGTTTGTTTCCGCCGCCCCCTGACAATTTATAAGCCCTTCGTTTGGGCACAAAGGATTGCCTTATCTGTTTCCAAATTCATGAATTGTTTTGCGAGACGTCAAGACACGTGAAAGGTTATTATGTTTACCGGCGCTGTTTCAGGTGTTCGTTTGCTTATTCAATAGGATTTAAATTGTTACCTACTTGCTTTGTATACATTTACTGTATTAAATAATGACTCTTAATAAGAAAGTAATTATAAATATGTTCAAGGTTTCCTAATGAGTTCCTTATGAAGTTTAATTAACGTGCACATAAGTGCGGTCTCGTACACAAGTATGGGGTAAAAGCTGTTTTCAAGCAACAAAGCACTTCACTTATTGGAAAATTCGAGCTAAAGCTAAGAAAATTCAATAATATGAGGGCAGCGAGGTCGCAGTTAGCTGCGGACTGAGTCTAACAACGCGTCGTTTATTGAAAGTTATTTGAAAGCCGTCTGCGGTGACCGCCTGCCTATAAGAGGTTTCACGTTATTTACGAGTTGCTGGTCCCAGCGGTTCTCGTACTCTGTTACGTGTTATTGCTCCTGTCGACATTTTGCGACATAGCAATGAAACTGTTTATGGTTGTGTATTGCTTTTGAATATTTCTTAGTTAAATAGCACCTACATATAGCCGTGCTAATGTTTATTGTTATTTTTTATGTATTTTTCACAAACATCAGCACCCGCCTGTCGACGTCAGTCGAAAGTCAATAGATAGTTGGACTGTATTTCCAGTACCTACTTAATATTTCCAAGATATTGCCTTAGCTTAACATATGGTAAACTTTTGACGACAACAATGACCTTTATGGATGGATGGATGGTGTGTCATGGCCCTTGTGGCGCTTGAATGACTTTCGGTAGCAGCTCTGTTAGTAAACATTTTTGAAATCGTCTGTGGATATTTTACTGTAAAAATAGTTGGCGGCGTAAATTCTAACTACGACCACGCGTGAAAAGAACCATGTCGCACTTTACATTCACTGCTACGAGAGTGCTACAATTATGGAACGAACGGAAGGTACTAACACTACGAGCGTTATAATTCATAACATCAACAAAGTTACATCATTTACGAACCTAATAGTTCTGATAGTTACTGTCAAATGCAAACTTTGGTTGGTGAAATGCGTTAATTAGAGGAAGCTCACGAGGCGCGCGCATTGTCCCGGACTCCCACGTACATCGCTGCACCACGCAAATTGTGTTCGGGACACGCGCGACAAAGTACCCACACACCGACACATGTGCGAACTACGTGAGACAAAGTAATCTCCGAAATACGACTATGACGTCATGACAACCCGCCATATTTCCAAGCACTTCCAACATTTCCGCAGAGATTCGCTCATAAACCCCAGAATACTCATAGACCTGTCCATAACCTAATTGAGTTTCGCTGTACTCCGAACCGAATGTTTACAGCAAACGTGTACCTACATACGGACGAAGTTTACTAATACAATTTGATATTAAAGCCATGTATACAAGGTTGCAAATAGGACATGGTCGCCCGATCTGTTCGGTACACGGTAATAGTTGTGTAAAGCCCCTAATAAATCCGGAGACAATGGCTGCCCCGCGCCGTCACCCGCCGGCGTCTGTCGCCCGGGAGATGCAACACAACATCGACTCTACAATCATTGTGAACCAACTTAGTTATCTATATTTGCATTTGTACATTGTAACATAATGTTAGCTGTATTATATGTTCATACATACATGCGTCATCGAGTATAAAGGATTATCCAAAACTGTTGGCATCCTTGGAATTCTAGCTCGCTCGCTTTGATCTCACTTGCTTCATAATAATAATTCTACTTAGTCTCACCACATATCTTACTTATATTCTGGAGCTTAGATATTTATTTGATGAATTTCCAGACTTGTTCTTATCTGAGATAAGCCCACCCCAGGCTTCTCAGTAAGTAAAAACGCTTTGAAATGAATTTAAATAATTTTCAAAAACAATTACCACAAATATCATTGCGTACCTAGGTGTACGGTACCTATGTACAAACGATTGTAGGTATACGTTACAACAAAGACAACAAAGGAGCGCTCTGCCAAAACCAGAATATTTAATTTATTTAAGTATTTAATATATTTATGGTTTATTTCACCGAAATGCTGGCCACCAAGCCCCGCGTAGCTCCCATAAACAACTTTCCGTTAACATCGACAATATCCACTTTTTACCTCGCCAACAAAGCCGACAGTGCTGACTATTTACGAAGCGTTTCACGCTGCATCTGTACAAACCTACGCGGATTTTCATGCTGAACATTTGCAACGGGAGGCATTGTAAAAGCCGACGGGTTTCGACCATTAGCGCACTCGCTAATTACGAATGTTCGAATGTAACGTCCAAATCCGGGACCCGACACACCCGCCTACCCCAACAATGCTGTTAACTATTAACCAGTAAATAGCGTTGTATGATCCAAATTACAAGGTCTTTAAAGAGATAAAAGTACAGCAATCGCGTAAAATGTAGGTACCTACTCAACGCCTGAAGCTAAACAATTAACAGCACTGTGCGTAAAAATCTTTCCGAGGTCATATAGGTTTGTACCTGATTCTGTTTCATGAAACACAAAACAAAATCCCAAGTGAAGATGGTTTCTTAGTTTTCCAATTATAAAGCGAAGCAATTTAAACTCGGATCTTATATCGCAATTTACAATAGTAGGTACCTACTGTCCTGAATCTAGATCGCTCGACTTTAAAATTGTTTGATTATTACCTCTCCGTAGATTCACAGACATTACTGAATTCGCAGAAACAAAGTTGTTTCGGAATATGGGTGAGTGATCGTAGCAGCAATTAATAGGAATGAATGCTTATTAGATAGTTCGGAAGTCTCCACTAGGAGACTACTATTTGGAAATTCTTGGCTTGACAACTTACTACAGTATGGTTCGGTGACGATACCTACCTACCGTTCACCGACCTACCTAATATATTGTAATCATTTGGAATAACTGCCTCGTTGGTCTAGTGGTCACAAGCGTGACTGCTGAGCATGAGGTTCTGGGTTCGATTCCCGGGTCGGGTAAATATCTATTGGGTTTTTCCATCAGGAATTTCTCAGTAGTAGCCACGAAGTCTGTATTTGGACCCGGCTGATGGCAATAGGGGTGCTATTAGGTACACCTCTGCCTAATCCTTCGGGGATTACAGGCATGTAATTTCGAATAATGTTAATATCAACTACAACATTATACCTATACCTTCCTGCTTACGCTTATATGTAAACTAGTTAAACTATATAATAATAAATAAATATCGCTTGACATTACACACAGCGCCATCTAGTGCCACACTAAGCAACGAGGCTTGTGTCGTGGACACCAGATAGTTGATATACTACATATATACTTTTTTTGTTTGTAAATACATACTTATTATACATATAAACATCTATGCTGTCGTATGGTCGCAACATGAAGCCAAGTACAAACTAATGCTAGAACTTATCCAGAACAAGTTTGTGAGATTCCTGTACTTAAAGCTGAATGGTGTATATCCACGGTAACCACTGCTATATCCTACTCTATTAGTGGTGGATTATGGTAGGCTATTATAAACTAGAAGCAAGAAAGGAAGTAGCTCTCGCCACTTACTTATTTAAGATTATACGTGGTAAAATACACAACCCAGGCGTTCTAAGCACGGTTAATTGAGTTGTGTGTACCTGATGGGTACGTGGGGCGACGGAGGCGGCGCCGCTGCTGTGGGTGCCGCCCGCTCGTACCAACCTGCTGCAGCACGCGCCACTGATGCGCGCGCTGCGCACACTCAATATGGTGTCACAACAGATTGACTGCTTCAATTTGTACACTGAGTGAATTCACACGGGCCGCATTTTGCAAAATTACTCTTGGTTGTCAAAATAATTAATTCTATTCTTGGTAAACTGTTGTAACGTATAACTACTCTATTGTATTAGGTACCTAAACCTGTAATAATAGCTGTATGAACACATACAGCTATTATTACAGGTTTAGGTATTAATAAATAAATGACTCGAAAACAAATGTATGTAATAACACAGACAAACACAAACAAACAAATGTCTGTAATGTATGTATTTAACACACACCCAGAAGCAATCTAAGGAACGTCATGCCAAAGATAAGAGTCAGCATCTAATCGGATTATAACTATATTCACTTAAGTCCTTTGATTCGTCTGGAGACAACACAAAGCACCACAAAGCGTCACGGAGCGTCATAGGACGCCATTTCTCCACGCGGTTGACACAGAAATTACCTAAGCTTAGACAAACGCAACGACGCGACGACGTGATGCTAACTCGGGGCTGGAGTTGCTCGGCGCTGATTGTCGGCTCGGAATCCGCTGGAGGCAACTGCGACGCTAACTACTTATTATACTAACAATTGTAACGTGTTCCTTGTCGTTATGCTATGTGCGAGTTTACACTTGAAGGGGGAAATGCAGACTTGTCAACGCGTCTGTATCTATCACACTAATATTATAAAGGCGAAAGTTTGAACGTGTGTATGTTTGTTACTCTTTCACGCAAAAACGATTGAACGGATTTGGATGAAATTTAGCACACAGATAGTTTATGACTTGGATTAATACAAAGGATACTTTTTATCCCGGTAGTATGTAATGATCCCGTGGGAAAATTGTTATCAAACTCCACGGCATAACCTAGTACGCTCTACTCGAGTTTTCGTTTGTATCGGAGAGATGTTTTGGGGAGAACATGACTTAAACAAACTCAGCTTCTAAATTTCTATTTTGTAGGTGCTACACATACTTGGACAATGAATTCCCAATCTAAGGCCTGAATTCCTCTTATGCTGTTGTCGGTCGCGTACGATAGCGAGAAATACAGTAGCAACGTACGCGCCGCTCACGTCAGCGTCGCAGTATGGTGCTGTAAAGAACACAATGTAAATTCGTATGCGAGAACGATGTACGCGACCGACATCAGCATAAGAAGAATTCAGGCCTTAGTGATAAAATCGAACCGGGTCCTAAAACCTACACAGCTGTCAATTCACACAGACCTTCTGACTTTGCCATGTGACTGAAGGTTTTCGATTTGGGGCCACACACTCATGCCCCTTGAGGATCGATTTCCTTTCATTGTCAGCAATAAATTCCCCTACTTTTTTATTTACCACATGTGGTGCGTCCAAGGTTAGATGCGAAACTCTTGAATAGATTCGTTTCTCACGTACAAAAATGGCATAGGCTTTCTTTAATACGCAACTATTTACAGTTATATAACTTGCAATTTAAAATGCTTGATAAAAAATGTCGTGATGACCATGGCGTTAATCAACCAAGCTATTAAAAAACAAAAGAAAATTGCTTTTAAATGATAATATGATAGATCACGCCCAGAAGGCTACAGTGAATACATTGTCACTTAAAAAAAAAAGAAAATGCCATTTTTAACCGACTTCAAAAAAGGAGGAGGTTCTATGTTCGATTGTATGTATTTTTTATGTATGTTTCCTAGTTTCTCCCCCATTTGTAGATCGATTCCCAAAATTATTATTTTTTATTTGAAAGAGACTCCTGAGAAAATGGGAAAAATAAAAAACTTTTTTCCGTAACAAAAAAACCGACTTCAAAAACACTAAAACGCTAAGCTTTAGAAGTCGGTGTTTTGTTTGTTAGATTCAGTTTTTTTTGCCACCGACATCTAAAGCTTTAGTGTTTTTGAAGTCGGTTTTATTTTTTGCAAAAATGTTTTTTTCATTAATAGTGAGATCGTAGAAAAACAAAAAGAGAATATTTTGATTCATTTGATTTGATCAGGATACGTAAGTCTGTAAAGAGATTCTGAACAAAATATCTCTATATCTTCCAGCAGGTGAATAATTTTCCCATAGCCCCAATACAAAATAATGATGCCGCTAACCAAACAGGTATTAGAGTCACCCAAGAACACAACAAGGCAGAAACGGTTGTCAAGGCAAAGTGTAACATGGAGAAACAATTTTCTTGAGCGTTCGGCACCAACCTCGAACCCCTGCGGCATCCTATCAACCGCAAAGGAAATTAAACTGTTGAATTTATTAACGGCTAGCCTCGGAATAATAATCCTTTGTAACTACTCGTAATATCGGCTTAAATTTACTGTAGCCTATCTATTGAATAATAAACAGGATTACAAAGTAGGTAACTGGTATTGCCTCCTGTGGTAGCCACCGTTTTATTAGGTTCGTTTTTACATAGTTCTTGTTTTTACAGTCACGAACACCTATATGTATAGGTACACTTTCCTAAAAGCAAATTTCGCGAGAAATAATTATTGTAAATTGGAGATAGGATTTTTTTTTTCAAAAAAATATGAATTCTAGAATACAATGTTCGTAACAACATGAAATTTTAATCAGAACAATATGAGAAAAACACTTTTAAAAGTTGTTAAGTGTTTACATATTGGTGCTCGTGACTGTACTACCGAATGTAAAACCTAAATCTATTTAAAACGGGCACATAAGTATACATTAGTAATAATAAAAATGAGTAAGTTCAAAACTAAAACCCGACTACTGATCTAAAAATCTACGTTCTTAAAAGTATAAAATAAGAAAATATTTTCGTCTGAAATTGTGAAATACCTACAAACCATTCAATATTTATCATCTATTAAATTAACAACTTACACGTTATATACATATTTTAATGTATTTAGTAAATTTTCATAGTGATGTTCAGAGGATAGCCGTGGTGGCATACAGCCATGCTACTACTACACTACATCAGCCCATAACGTCCACTGCTGGACATAAGCCTCTCCCATGATGGGAGGAATTCTCCGTAATCTCCACGCTTGGCAGGCGGATTGGAGATCGCAGTTATGAAAGACTAACAGAAAACGCTGCTGCCTATTCTCTGGTCTACGGAGGCGCAAGGTGTTCTGCCTCAGACATTAGTCGCCTTATACGACACCCGTGAGTGTAATGGGTTGGTTCTATTCTACTCTACCGGATACCACTAGGCTAAGCCATGCACCTATCCTAAATCCTAATATTCAGATAATAAAGCATGTAACAGAAAAGTACGGTCATATTTAAGTGAACAACATCGTTATCGCAAAAAAGAGTGCTGGTGTTAGCTGGAGATCCAATGTTGGATGAACGCAAATGCAAGAAAAAAAAAAACTTTCCCATCATAAAATAAAATAAACAAACTTATCCAATGCTAAATAAAACAGAATTTCACATTTGGTCGAGCACAGGCTATTATTAAGTGTAATTAAATAAATAAACTAAGGGTATACGTACATTTTAAGCAAAGTCGTTAAACTTTAGGAAACACGTCTAAACCACCCAATATGTGTGTAGTCTCTGTTACTATTTACTCATTAGCGCGAAATAAAGTTACTCACCCACCTTTAACCGTCCGGGCTATTTATCACGCGGTTGTTACAAAAGTTTTGTAGAAAGAGTTTTCGGAGTGGACCCCTGTGTCGTCCCTCCTCAAGATTGATGGTTTCCCTTAGTCAACTGGTTGTTCATGGTGCCCATTCTTCCCGCACCCACCCTTTGTTTGTACTATTGTTGTGAGTTTTACAATTTTCATTAAGATCCTTGTCTGCGTGGAGGCGTGCTGTTCATTTAATGAAATTGAGTGCGACTGTGTCTATTCAAACGTCAGAGGTACACCGTAGCGCAATATATAGCAATATATAGCGATATATTGCGCTATACCGTGTCATGTGTTTAATGTCTGCTCGTGTGTCTATCGTTTTCAACTACCATGTTCGATTTCATAGATATTTACCGACAATATGAATAATTCAAGCGGATAGTGTGGCGTGAAAGAGTCTCAAAGGAAATACGAGCACCTATGGAGTTTAAAATTGACGGTGCTGTCTGCTCGCCTTCGTTTCAGCGTCTCGCACGTTACCCTCATGCTTAATATGAACGAGTCGAGGACTCGGGACACCCCACACAACACGTAGCGGGAGTGATATCGCGACGTGCACCTTCAGATTTTATTGAAGGTTCATTGAAGGAATCACTGAAAATTATGATTTGCCGATGGAAAAATCAGATACCTATTTCATATTTCTAAGTCAGGGTTCGAAGTGAAAATAATTATACCTTTAAAATGATCTTGATAATAACAAAAATCATAAAACAGTAGTTCATAAATTTCATGTGGATCCGACTATTTGCCGCTTCCGCGTTTATCCAAACGCGAAATGACGGTAGCAAAATTGTGTTTATTTAATCAACAAATAGCGTTTTTTATACATTTGCATTAAAACTAAGGAATACCAAAATTAGCCACTATACATTATCTTTCTTTACCTAATATTAACGAAACTATCATTTGCACTTAAAAAAAAATTGAGATCAAGTTGTGAATCAGCATTGAATAATAATAATCCGATAATTATCAAAGAAAATAATTGTCATGTAATTTCGAACCCTGCTTTAAGTTACTTAGTAGACTCTAAATTAAATATTCGTAAAAGGTATAATGAGGCATGTTTGGTACCGCAGACATATTAGGAAAGTTTCTTCAAATCAGTCAGTCCCCTTTCACGGCGCGTCTGTGGGGCTCATTCAGGCCACGTTCCGTAGCTTTCATTCAAATGGACGTGTCGAGTTTTCGTGGCAATTCGAATACTTTATCACAAAGTGGAGACCTATAAAACCCTCAGGAGCGATAAGTAAGCAAATATATGAAGGCCATGAATATTGTTATTTTGGAAATGACTTTAATAAACAACTGACTGGTGACTGGTGGTATCTAAGCAATTTATTTCACAGAGTTCTTTCAAGTGTTGAATGTGATATTTTAATTGAGCAAAATATATTTTCATCTGTTTTTATAATACAACTTTCTACTCTATCTACACTATGTTATTTAAGATCAAAGATTTAATAACTTTTTATAAACTACATTCTGTTATTATATTATCTACAATTATTGTTAATTTGTAAAGTAAAAAATAAACATTTATCCCGATACGCGCCGTCATTGCTAATGTACTTCTGGTGGCGACTGTATTTGCATACATTAAACGGGGATTAATAAGGGTCGTTAAGCTTGAACCCTGAAAAGCCAGATGTGGGGGCTTAGGAATTCAATACAGAAAATTGGCTTGTTAGGGAGATCATTTGCAGGATTCTTTTTTAAACTTACCTAATTAAATTTTAATTAACTATCTACATAATACGCGTCGTCGTTACTTATCAATTCTACAGTTTTTTTTTAATAAGTTGGTGAAAAATACGACCAGCAAATTGGTGGAAATAGATGCGTAATACTAACTTTTTAAGGATATATACGGTAAATTCGTGAATCTCTCACACCAACAGAATTTTATCGCTGTCAGAATAATGTATCACAAGATCGAGCATAGAAGGATGTTAATAAAAAATCGAAGTCCACGCAGCTTCGACACAAAGCTAATTAGCAGGAAAGGCGTGAATTAGAATAAAATAACATAACAACAGAACAGAACGAGGTTGTTTATACTGAGCTAAACACGACACGCTAAAAACAAAGCAATTCAGACGTGCCTACAGTCTACACATTACCAGCTCGTCCCCCACCACAACGACCCATTATACGAACTATTATACCCAACTCAGCCGACGATAAAAAGCAGTTCGGGTTTACAAAGTACGTACTTGTGTTGTGCGATGTTCTATTAAGTATTAGCGTTTAATTAATAGACGGGAATTCTGAAAGCTTACATGCATTATCTAATAATATACATAAAACCAGGTTATAACGTAAAATTTGCCTTAATATTTGCCATTTAAACAAAAACTGTGTACTTAATATTACAAAGATAAAATAACGGTAATCTTTATTAACATTAAAAAAATACTCTGTTTTAAACACAATGTGGCGTTACTAAAACTGGGTGGGGACTTCATCAAAAAAATCTATACTTTATTTTTTTAAAGTGCATAAATTCTTATTATTTTCTCGTAGCATTAACCGAAACCTATAAATTGAGTTGAAATACAAGTTAAAGCTTGACTTTAAATCATGCTTGAAATCCTCAACAAGCTCACCATCTCATCTCATCACATTCTACATGTTTCAATGAGTGTTGGGAATGAATTTATTACGTTTTTTTTTAAAGGGCTACAACAAAACACGAATTAAACATCAAAACTTCGACAATCAAACTGAATGACAAACCAAACACGCACGCACGCACGCACATGACCATAATTCACCTGAAACTTCATTTACAATAGTGTCTCCAAAATGGCGACATTTAGCAAAGCTGCAAGATTAATTTAACTGCTTCCACTACCGTTATGTGCCAAAATATCACAATTATACTCGTAAGTATATTACGGGAAACTAAAAATTTGCTTTACTTTCCCTTCCCCGAGGGACTACTCGTACAACCATTAAACCTTTTTTTGTGGTATAAACAAAATTGCCCATTATATAGGCTGTTTTAATGGATAGCATCAGTCATGTTTTCACTTCGTCGAAAATGAAATTAAAAACCACCCTCAGCATGAAAATAATAAAAAACACTTAAATAATGTGACAAAATAGATATAACTTTTATATTCAGGCGCTGTTTGTGACCACAAACCTGAAAAACTTTGCAAAATATAATTTACTACAAACCACCTATAAAAAATAAGTTTTCTACACAAGTTTGAGTCTTTGGGTGTAAAACGATTCTACAGGCAAGTACTTACTCCAAACAAACCGCAACTTATAACAACATTACAAAACGCGTGTAATACTATATTACAGAACCATTATTATATGCCTATAAGCGTACATAACATTATCAAAATTACCTCATAGCATGTAATACCAAAATAAAGAATTTTATACCTGCGTCAGACATGACCAAGTCCGAGTAAATAAACACACAGTTAATTTAATTATTGTATTTTTAAATGTTAAGCTATGCCTGAGGGTGTTTTGTAAGCTGAGACTGGCGATGGCGTCTCTATAAAATATTTAGGCTCGCTTTTTTCCTCTATTTCCCATCAGCCAGCGATCTTATTAATTATTTTCCACAGCTTCCCGCTGTGTGGGGAGGAGATGAAGCAATGAAGTGATCCTCGACACAGCGTTTTAGTGAACAGGGTTATTACGTGCAGGAGTTAACACAGATGCAACACTATATAATTTAGTTTCTTAAATATTGTGTAGTGCAAAACCAAGTAGGCCATCGTTGAGAGAGCTTTTCCTAAAGATTTAGTGCTTATCAGTTGCGAGTAAACGCTAATATTAAATTTGTTTTCATGAATCTCAGGTTAGTTAATCAAGGAAAGTGTTCTCCATGATCAGTAAATCAGTGGTAACCCAGAACTGACTAATACACCTAACCAAATGGGCTTCAAAACGCGGTTGACAGCCGACCTTTAATACAATCCTTTTTCAAAGCCTATAATAAATTACAAGCCCCCGTTCTTTTGTACTGTATGTACACGTATCGGCAATGTTTGGCAGCAACATGTATAATTTACAAGTGTCACACACGTACAGAGCGAGCCTGGCTGCTGGCTGCTAGCTGACATTCATCACGCCGCTCTCGTCACCCGAACGTGCCGTAAATCGCTACAATGACGTCACGTATTTGTTTAAATTCAATCGATCCGAACGGTCGCGCACACAATTTAAATTTTTAAATTTTACAACTGTTACTTTATGTTGCATGAAACTAAAGCTGCATTGAAAATAGATTTATAAGCTTTGTATTTTAGGTACACTTACATTTGTGAACATGGAAAAGCAATGAAAAATACAGCTAATTATTGCATTAAAGAGGTAAATAAAACACTTAACACAAATATTCTATTACCGCCATCAAAACCCATTTGCTAAACAACGTATGGTAATAACCAAAAATTGGAAATGTGTTATTGCTCGTCTTATAACCCTAAAATGCAAATCGAATCTATTTTCGCATGGGGGAATGTTTGCGTGAGGAAGTCTGAAATAAGCTTAGCGGAAAGTACGAAATTGGCTTGGATATGTCGATATTATTTAATGTACCGTACCCCCGAGCTTGTTTGTCGAGTGGAAAATATTTATTACAGTTTACCTCAACTAAAGTATTTTCATCTGTTTTTCTTACTTAGTAGGCACGTCCCAGATTTTCTTTGACACTTATTTGTATATTCAAGAGACGAAGGCCGAGTAAATAAGGTTTTCTAGGGGCTGTATGGTGTGTCACGCTTAATTGGCCTCGAAAAGTCTAGATAAACAAGAGTAAAGTAGTTACGATGACCACGAAATTCTTTGTTATTACTGCGATGGCATTTTACAACATGTAAGAAAATTTTCGCAAATATAATTATGTACCTGTCTGAAAAGTTTACTTGTTTATAATGAAGACCTGACTTGTGCCCACGAGTTCAAAGTCAATTTGCATAAAAGGCGCGGAAACGAATAATATCGTTGATATTGGGAAACTTGGAGGCAATGTTTTGAGCTACGCACACAGCTAATAACATCCGACAAGACGTTCGATATTTGCAGTACAAGTAGGGCTGGCTCTTACAGCTTCACCTACTTCCAATTAAACAGACAAACTTAGCAGAACTTGTGATAACAAATAAGCAGTACTCAAATACGAGTAAAGACCACAGGTCAATCATAATTATATAAGTGAATTGCACACCTACATAGTTATGATTAAGATGTTTTTATTGTTGAACTGTTTATACTCACAACATCATGAATGTCTTAATTTTCATCGGTAAGTGAGAATATGTGTAACTACATTTTTTTGAGGGACAAGCCCGCCACACTTTTCCCAAACCACTGTAACTCCTGAAAGCCAGAATCAACTGTGGCGACCAACAGAAAAGCGCCGAGACAATGAAGCTCGACGCTCGCTGTCTTGGATCCCGCAACGAAATTAATCAGAAAAGTATAGTGGAGGAGTAGGAAAAAACCGTGATTTCCACTTCCCTCCATATCAGCAGGAGATAGAACGAAACAAGGCCAATAAGCACAAAGGGACGTTTACAACTGGCAACAAAGTTGCCTAGCACCACGGATAAATATTAACATTAATGGGTCCTAAGTTGTGAGCTGTTATATTTGATTCCAATAATAGGTATTGCAAAAACGCTTGAACGCACGGAAATTGTAACTACATAGTAATATTTCTAGAAATTAAGAGTTGAGAATTATTCATGGGTTTAGTATGCACGAGATAACCCTACCGCGTAAGATTGTAGCAGTCCGCTGTTTGCCAGAGGCTCTGCTCTCTTCCCGCATACGAGCCTAATGCAAATATTTTGAAACTGCGCCATACCATTGAATAACATTCCTGAAAATAAACTGATTGCGAACTAGCAATTTTAACGTCAATTATGCACAAGCAGGCACAACAGCAACTAAAACTTCATGTTAACAAGAATTTGTGTGTTATACTACAACTACAAAACCCGACTACTGAAAAATCACACAATTATGGGTTTACAAGTTAAAATCGACTCCTTCTATTGTTAAGTCGGTTATAATGTAGCCTATGTTACCCGGGCCATAATAACGAATCGATTGACACCTTTTTCACCAAAATCGGATGAATTGTTTAGGCACTACAGAGGAACATACGTAAATACAAACATACATACATAGACTGCTAAAATCATAACCCTTCCTTTTGGCTTCGCCATAGTCGGGTAAAAAATACAAAACTTCATAAATATAGTCCACCCTATTTAAATTATTATAAAGTTAGCTGTATTTACGCAAATAAGAGAATAAGACAAACCCCCATGCTTTCAATATTAGAAAAGAATCGTCCGATGTTTACGCCAGCACTCAGGGGAAATAATGATCGGAAAAACTCCCGGCAATCTTGCTCAATGCTCGCGCTGTAATGTCGACGCTTCAGCTACAGTTCACAATTTCACCAAATTAATATTGGATGAGGTCGTTTGAATGGTAGATGCCTGTAATATACCAACAGATACAACGTGTACACAAATTGCAAATAGAGTATTCTGACTACGCAGTGGAAATAATTTCCTCTATAACGTGTTCAGAATTGTGATGAAAATCGATGTGCGAGATGTAACGATTGAAAAGTAATCATCTTTATGTTTAAGCCGTTTTGATCGTATCATGTAGTGCTTGGACTGTCGACATGTATCATAGCAGTATTTTGTTACAGCGAGACAACTTTGTGAAGCTTGAAAGTGACGTTGAAAGGAATTCCTCAAGCTCGTGTATCGCGTGGGACCTACACGGTAATGTTCGCAGACTTGTCTAATTTCGCTCCGGCTCACTTTGTTTTGCGTAACGCTTCACAGCAATTCTACTGAATATAAATGAAGTTCCCCTTGTACTATGAATAACATTTGCTAAGAGAGAAATTTACATTTTATTTAAAGCCGTTGTTGTTTAGGTATTGTATTCTAATAAGGTTTTTCAGGTTCGGTTGCGAAGGCGCGATTTCACTTAGACTGCGAACCTACAAAAAATATTGTACCCCATTTAAGCTTTCGTTGAGAGCAAAAATTACTTGTCTGAGTAATGCCCTGCTTTTATTAACATCTAAAAATATTGCCGAGTGGAGTGAACACGCCCATGATGAGACCAACGAGATTACCTGTGACGTTTTTCACGAAAGAAAATAAGAATAAATTTATTTTAGTTATAACAGGAAAATGGGTTCTTAAAAATCAAAGTGATGTTTGTTTACAAAGTTGGTCCTTCGATGGGGAGATTTTGTGAACAAAACATTCAACAATTACAAACAATATACTTAATAAATATCTACCCTAAATCTCTTTTAATCGTGTTGAATAACGCGAGTCTATTATTCTCTTTGTTTTCGAGAATGATACTCCAGCAAAAGATGGATAAGTATAATGTAGCTTTCTCGCCGAATAAGTAAAAGAAGAAGCTCGAGGCTCCTTGTGTCACGTGGCAAGCTATCCAGAGGTACCATAAGTTTTAATGATGGCCGAAATTATTCAAAAGATGACCACCTGCATGCAAATTCTGATCGCCTTTACAGTAATTTTAAATTTTGTTACGAAGGCTTCTCGTAAATTCTCATTCGAGGGGTGTGCTCAAACTGTTGAGAAAAAGAAAGTTAAAATATCTCTTTGCCTGGAGATAAATTAATTTTGTGTTTTTAATGCTCCGTCTGTTTAGGTAGGAGTGTCTACTTGGAATCCGGTTTAATGTTTCGTCGTGTTCTACTTTTTGAGGTAGAATTAGTCTGAAATTATTTGCTAAGGTACCTAACATTGTTAGGATAATTAAGGCTAATTTTGTAGAGCTGCGCGTTTTGTTTTACAAACAATTTTGTTTCTGTCTGTTTTCGAATTATAATGATCGTTTTTAAATCAAACTCTACACTATTTACCAAACAACAAAAACTGAATCTTTGTTCATCGTTCTATAGATAAATAACCGACACGTGTCAATTAAAAAACACTTTTCCAATGATTTGGGCGAGCCCACACTATAAACAAATAAATGTAATTGTGAAACTCGGTTTTATGAATTATTCACGTGGGAAAGGTTACCGACGACGAACAACTGTAACAACCAACAATTTCTAACAAAAACTTTGCAGTTATTTTATGTTTGGTTAACTGAAAAACGTTATATCAAACACAAGTAAGAACCGCAGTACATACGACACGGTACATACGATACGATACGTACATACGGTAATATTTTTGGCACCGTTTTTGAAATTTTAATTGAACATTTATTATTAATGGACTGAAAGTATCACGTATGACACAACTTTAAGGTTCAATATCTACGGCAAACAGCAAAACGAAATTAGGGAATATTATTGTCGAATGAATCGAATTTGGCAGCTAAAACAGTAAGATGTCTGTGAAGTTTTCCTTCGTTCATATCAAGAGATACTTAACTAGAAGAAAGCTTATGAGATAAAATCCTTGATAATTCCAATCGCTTCGACACACTATTAAAGACGAAAAATTACCACGATTGGCTAACGACCGCCCAAGCTTGAAGAGAGACGCTATCAAAACTCAGAGATTCCATCATCAGCCTCTCTTAGATTCAGCTTGCAAATAGATTGATTCATATAAAACCTTCAAGTAGTTAAATGGTAATATTGGTCCAAGTTGTTTCTTGTTTTTCAGAGGATAATTATGTTCAGTAGGGAATTCGGCGCGTTAGGTTGAAATAATCAAATTGAACCTACATTGATTGATAAAAAGCTGTCTAGATTTTTACTGTATTCACCAAAGTCTTGTCTCACATGAACCTGAAAACTAACGGCAAAAGATATATTACTCCGTCATAAATGCGCGTATGGGCGTACCTGACACGTGTAGAGGACGATGTGCCTACTGAGTACTTCCTATATTTAATAAAAGCTCGTGAGGTACTTAGGATTTGGAATACGTATACCTACGTGTAGGTAATCCGCCCGAAGCTGGTTGCCGAACCGAGCACGAAGTGCTCTGTCGCAATGATAAACCTTTGTTCCCTGTGACGAGTTTTTAGAATTGTTATCGAGTCTATTGTGGGTGGTAATGAACGGCATTTCGCAACAGTGAGCGAAGATAAGTAGACTCCCGCCGAGGTGAATATTGACGATATTACAACTTTAGCAAGCCTTTATTCTTGCCAATAAGGTACTGATAACTGAAGACACTATCTTAAGTTAGACACAACAGCGAGCGTTTCAGTTAAAGTTCGGATCTTGCTTCTTTACCCGTAGGTAATTCTGAAGTGAGAAGTCTTACGAACTAGTTCTTAAAGGAACTTCTACATTGTTTTCATAAGGAAACTACTCGTGTAGAATATCATAATTACTGTACTTACTATTTATTTCGTTAATAATTTATGTACAGACTAAATACAAAAAATAAGAAAAATAGGTATAAAGGTGATGCTTAGGTACGTATTTCTAAAGAAATCTCTTCCAGCATACCTAGTAGTACCTGCGAAATGGGATGCTAAAAAAAAGAGAAGAAGACATAGTGTGTAAAAGAAGAAGAGAAAATCGAACACATAAAGAAAATAACTATTTCAAATATAATATACATTATAAGAATATAACACATATGGCAAAAGGTATAGCACAAAAATAAATACAATCATAAATAGGTACCTCTATGCGACTATGACGAAATAGAAAGATAATGTTCTTTCTCTTTTATTTTAAAACTGCAACTGTTTGGCAATTCCCAATATCAGGCGGAAGTGAATTCCACAACCGCACCGCTAATGATAATTCTAAAATGAATAATTGGTAACCATATAAAAATATTATATTATGTATACAAACGCTCGATAAATAAGACAAAGCGCCAAGTACCTAAACAACGTGAACCTCAGCTACCTTTAGGGTTGGTTATTGTAGTAAACTATGTATAATTCAGTTAAAGGGTAGATTACTTCTAGCGGTAAATAAACGAGGGTGAGATACTGCTGCGATACATATGAAATTAATGTTTTTTTTAACGATTTCTGAACATAAGAGACATAAGTTATCAAAACTATCTTATTTCGTTCATAATCACTATCAACAAGTTTAAGTTGAAATTAGCCATTATAATAATAATATTTTTTTTTTTATTATATATTTCCCATCACCAAAAAGGACAAACTTCCAAACTCAAACTCAAAGCATTTATTTCAATTAGACCATTACGGCAGTTTTCAATGTCAAAATTACAAATAAAAACCAAACCTACAGTCCCAGACACAAGGCATAATAACTTGAGAAAGTACTGTAGTTGCCCATTCCCTAGCGTCGATCTCTATGGAGAAGAGCGGGCAAGAAACTCCATGGACAGTCTTTTGAATCAAAATATTGTTACAAAATCTTGGTTATATCATTAATTTTGAGATTATACATATATTTTAAAACGATGTAGAAAGACGTGAACATTAAGAGCGTCCAGAGTAAAATATTAAATCAACAATTTCAAAATAAGGTAATTTAAATGAACCGTGGCAGCTAAGAGATGACCAATTAAAATTATTTTAAGCAAATTGGCTTTCTCTGCATCCTCCGGCTCCAGCTTACATAATTAGCTGTTTCAGAAAGGTCAAGAACCTGAACAGATTTTCAAAAAGTCACCCACCAAAACAAATAGAATATGAAATCCAGCCCTTCCAGCTTCGCCGTAGTCGGGTAAAAAGTCTCAATTACATGCCAGGTTTAAAAATAGCTGAAATAAAATATTAACTCATAATTTTTATGATGTGACATTACGTCAAATTGTCAAACTGTCAGTTATGTTTTATTTCTCTTTCTGCTTAGTCTATGGATGGTTACTTTTTGGTTCATAAATAAATTTAAATTATTTTTATCAATATGTTTAGCTATTATATTTTAAAAGATTATTACGATTGTTTATTATATAACTTAATTTTGAATTATATTTTATAAAATTCTTTACACACTCATGGATATGTCCTGGCTGACTACACTTGTCAGATGAGATGATGGCCACAAGAACTAATTGACCCGACACACCCGCCATCATCAGCGAGACATTTGAGTAAGCATGACATTCTCTCAGCTACCAAGGCATATTCAAGTCAATGAAAGATAACTAAATGTGGCTGGTGGCTGAACAATACAAAGTACTCACACATGTGTTATGCAATTATATAATACTAAGAACTGGAATCTATACAATGCAAGTATATTTTTACAATCTTCTGCAGCTTCCTCAATACATCAACATGGGTATCAATTCTTCTTCTTCTTCTTCTTTGCGTGACGAAAGACTCAAATAATGCCCGACCAGTACAATCAATTAGTTTGCCCCTAAGGTTGTGGAGCAGGACCAGCATCCAGCTAAGCATTTTTATCATCAATATAATCTCCCAACTTATAATATGCTTGCCTACAAAGTGTGCGTTTTATACAAGATTTAAATTTCGTCTCATGCAGTTGAAGAATGTGGGGAGGTATTTTATTGTAACATTTCACACAGACATGAAAAATTAATCTAGTTTAGGAAACTGGGCTGAACTAGTTGGTCCCTATTTCTAGTGTTATAGTGGTGTCTGTCACCTCTTCTACGAATAAATGACGATTTTTCTTAACGTGCATGGTGTTTTCATAGATGTATTGACAAGGTACTCTCATGATATTAATTTCCTTAAACAGTTCTCTTAGAGAATCGCGTCTACGTAATTCATAAATGGCTCTGATGGCTCTTTTCTGCAGAATAAATATAGACTCGATGTCTGCAGCCCGTCCCCATAGTAAAATACCGTACGACATAATACTATGAAAATAACTAAAATAGACTATTGTATGTTCTTGTTGTATATTGTTGTCTTTTTCTAATCTGGACGCTCTTAATGTGCACGTCTTTCTACATCGTTCTCACATATACTATATGTATAATTTCAAAATTAATGATGTAACCAAGATTTTGTAACAATATTTTGATTCAAAAGAGTGTCCATGGAGTTTCTTGCCCGTTCTTCTCCATACAGATCTACGCTAGGGAATGGGCAACTACAGTACTTTCTCAAGTTATTATGCCTTGTGACTGGGATTGTAGCTTTGTTTTTTATTTGTAATTTTGACATTTAAAAGTGCCGTAATGGTCCAATTGAAATAAATGTTTTGAGTTGAGTTTGAGTTTATATTCCATATTGTAAACTTTCATCCCTTATACATATAACCGCTTTACACATAACTTCATCTAAAAATATGTTCTTAAGAATACTTCTAAAAAATTATACACCTACTGGATGGGTGAATATTAAAGATATCTTATCCGTGACAAAGACACGAAAAATATGAATCCAGTTAATTTCTAGTAACATAACAACACGTCAAGAACCCAATTGACTAGATACCAACAATAACATGCATGTCTTCAAGAGATATCTAGTTGCCAAAAACATGGTCTCCAATATCCTCTTGCCGTGCCGTGGCGAACTAATACCATTATCACAGATACGAAATAGGAGGCAAGCCACTCAAACGGCTCGATCGTACGTCCCAAGAGGGTTGCCGAGAGCGGCGTTACAAAGGGTATGTGGACTGGCACACGATGCCGACGCAACAGTCGCGTACGTGCCTCGCATAGCGCACACCACCTGACTGACCTGTCCCGCTGTCCGCACGGGCTCGTACGACAACGACGCTCTTCAAGGAGATTAGTTCCCCCTTTGCCTTTTCACAGCGCCAGATACGTATCAACTTTATGGTTAGTCAAGATTTTAAGAAGTTCTAATAAGTACTTGCTGATATCATTAAGAGAATATATTTGCAAATGCATTTTGTTCAACAAATTCCACATGCGTAAAACGTACAGGAGGCAGACTAATTAAATTTCCATAATACCTCAAACATTCTGTTCGAGTAAACTAAATGAACTTGTGCATGACACCTTCACCGCATACAGAACCCTACGAATAATGAAGTTTAGAAGTTTAATTATAAGTCAAAATAAATTGTTTTCGATAATTTAATAAAGAAAATAAGTTACAGGTAAAAAAAATATAATAAATCAATTTAAACCAAATTAGACTGAAAATCAGAAATATAATTAAACGTCAAAACTACACTACCAAAATGCCCGCCCTACGCTGTGACAATATGAAACTGGACACACTTAAGATTTCACTATTGGACCCGAACATTCAAGAAGTCTTAGTAAAAATGTTGAAGATACAAAACAACTTCAAAATAAATAAGATGGACTAAACCAACTCGTAACTTATTCAAGTGACATGTGGATAGGATAATGTACAGAAATATATCTCGACGCTCTACGATAAGCCTATTTTATACGGGTATCTAACCCGTCCAATTTTTATATCCTTACTCCTTAGCGAGGACGTGTTTATCGTTTACAAAAAATATGAGGAGTGAAAAGTACTGAAGTGATTTTATTAAGAACTAGCTGTTGCCCGCGCCCTTCGCTCGCGTGGAATTATTATAAAAATATAACTTCCATAATTAAATCGGATTTTGTTAATAATACAATTTCAATAGTTTAGCCCCGTCAAAATTGGCCCAGCCGTTTCGGAGATTTGTCGGAACAAAGAGACAGACAGAATTAAAATATTAATAATAAAGGTGTTATTTTGAAATGTAATTTCATGCTGATATTTTGAAATAGCTGTAAATTTTATTTATTTGAATAGATCATATTTACGTATCATAAGTACTTTCATATGCACTTATTGGTCAATAAAATTAACAAATTTTTTTTTTTTAGACAAAACTTTGTACCCTATCACTATGTTTTCCTATTTAACCCAAAGGTTGACTGGTAGAGAATGCCTTGTGGCATTAAGTCCGCCTATGTACCACTATTGTACATGAAGTTTAAATAAATAAATAAATAAAATGCATACACATTTACGACGCGCACCTAGATAAATACGATTTATTCATAGAATAAATTACAATTGTCTGGTCATGTTTTCATGACTATCAATAATGAGCGTATTTTATTGAATTTCCCAGTTTATTTGAATGGTGAATCATGTTGAAGTTAGAAAAAAAACGATGTCTTTTTAATTAATTAGCATTTTTGTCGTAGTGGGTTTAGTTTTAACTTTATTTTTAGTTACTAAATTTCATGCATCAAATAAAAGATTCTGGATATTTTCGTTCCGTTTCAGATCTAACCCTAATGTGCCAACGCAAGAATAACCCCAAAAAACTGGTATAAACTCAGTTTTTTAATGTTAGGATGCAAAACGTTATGATGAGATTCTCTTATTTGATATGAATGAAAGCAGAAAATGTTGTCATAAAATTAGGAAAATATTAAAACACGTTGTTAGTTATTAAAGTAGGGTTAATATTTATACAATTTATTAAAAAAAATTAAAGGATATATTATAATAATTAAGATGACTGACGGCTATTGTTCTTAATAAAACGAAGAATAACAATCCTGAATCCTCCTGATTTAATTGAAAACCTGTTCCGAACGATATTCATGATGATGGTGGTGTTTTATAGCCATTCTTATGACTTATTCATGTTCTGAAAGGTAGACGCAATAAGTTCGAAGACTTCTGATGGCGAGCTGAATAAACGAGACAATAACGAACGAGAGTGTCCTGACGACGCCACGACTACACATAGAGGCCTACATCTATATTGCTGGCAAGAAACAAAGTAAGAAAAAATAAGACAACACGCGGGTATTGATATCGAAATAAAGTTTATTTGTCGTTAAATTTAACAAATTGATAGACATTCGATTATTAAACATAAATTAGGACTGAGTGGGTATCGGTGTGTGTATCTGCCAAATATTGTTGGGTAATTCGCGTCCATAAACGTCGAGACATGTCTTCAGCAAAGGGGCGCAAACCTGTAGGTAATTAAAATCACGTAATTATTTTTGAACCAACCTTTTCATGTCAAACACAAACCGTTTTAAACATCTTTACTAACTTTACCATAGAAGCCCATACCCCAACAACCCAAACGAATACCCAAATTAAGATTTGTAGCACAATGATTTATAATAACATCTTGATTGACCTGAAAATAAAGACGTTTCGTTAATTGAATTCCAACTCCCGGGGATCGCGTACTTATTTAATATCAAAGGAAATAATTATAATTCATTTTATTCTTCTACAAACTTTACATAATTTGTTATTTTAATAACTGTATAGGTGAGCCTTACAGTAATGGGAGTCCCTTCCTGTTCGAACCTAGTGATATTGGGGCTCTGGACGGGCAGCACTCTCCAGCGGGTATTGGACACAAAGTTTTTGCTCAGGTATAGTGAGTACGGCCCGCACAACCCCGGGACAGGATTCGGATCATACCTTATGTATAAGGGCTGAAACACAACGCACCTTTCACAAAAACCTGCGCATCAGGTACATGAGAAGGGACATAGCTTATTGACAAGAATGGAATTTTCGTCCTTTACAAAACGTATGGTTCTCTATTCAAGATAAAATTTGTCTCCAAGCAATTTTGTTTTCTTTGTGTTTTGTTATCCTATGTCCTTTCTATTATTGGATAAGCTGATTTTATTAGGTAAAATGCGTAGTCCATGTTTAGATCTGATGGATGTTTGGTTCGGTGAAGACAAATATTTTGCACATAACCCAACCTGTTTGTTAACAGACGATGCTAGCTGTAGGAGGAATTCTTGATTATATTTTAATGTTTCGCCTGTGCGATCGCAGTAGTCAGCGCTTGCGATTATAAATGCATTTCTTTGTGCCGGTTCCGAGTACGGGAGTCCTACGACAGAACAGCCATCTTCTAGGTCTTGAGAATACGGGATATCGTCTGACGAGATACGACCGCCCAAAAGGAGGCCTTTTTTGTCATCAGCGGGCGGATCAGTGGCTATAATTAAATGGGAATAGGAATTCAATAAGGTAACAGACAAACAGAGTTACTATCGGTTTTACAATATTAAATGTGAATGGATGGGCAGCTTTCTCAGTACAAGTACCTACGGGAAAAGCTACCAAAATGTCATTTCAAGAACTGGATGTATAGGCCTGCAAAAATGGTTTAACGAGACGCTCTAATTAGTGATTCAGGCCACATCCTATTGCTAAATTAAACATTATTTACCTGGAACATGTGGCGCAAAGAGCGCTATTTTGGCTCCAAAGGCGATGGAGCCCGTTGACGGGGTGAGCACCGTCGGCGTGTTCAGGTTCTCGGTCATCTTGCGAAACCGCGCCAGCATCAGATCACCCTTCTTCATTTGTTCAAGGAATACATTGAGTCTGTGCTGGATTTTAATAAGATTATGTTAGTGTGAAAAAAGACTGATAGGCTCAATACCAAAGCCGCGATATGTCGGCGGCATGCCAATCGAACGATTACGAAAGTCGAATTGCTGAAGCGCCAGGCTACTTTGGTGAGTAGATTCCTTATTATGAATAACCATTTCATGTGGATAAATTGTTGCCAGCCCGCACTGGGCCCATGATATGCCCCCGCTCCTTATACTTACAGAGAAGAGGCCTATCTTAATAGCAATGGGAACGATAATGGGTGTTTATGATAAGTTAATAGGTGTTATTTTAAGTGTAAAATTACCTCCTCCAACTGACTGGCTTCATACCAGTTTCCGAGTCGAACTCTGTTGCAATAAACAATTCCTTTATCCTCGTCTAACTTGCTCGTTTGCATCCTAAATTATGGTTCAAAATACGTGTAAAACAACTAAATACAACAACAAACACCAGACCAGTGCTATAAACGATCTTTTGGGGCTAAATGACATTGACAGAGGACGTTGTTGGAAAAATATTTACGAAATTATCTGTGGAAATTGTATTGAAAACACAAGGAAGCGGCATTACTTCCGATTTGTGAGTTTCATGTAACTTCTTTGCCTATTCTGACGAGAACCAAAAAGTCTGTCTTGAATCTGGACGGTGGACCTTTTATCCAATGGACCGCATGTAGTAATTATTTGCATGATCATTTATATTTCAAAATGGCTTGACCTCATTGGTCAGACTGGGAACAAACTATGCTAGCGTCATCTGCTTTCAGCTTCCGCTGGCTAACCCCATTGGAAATCGACTGATTGATTTGAATAGTACAATATTAATTATATTAGAAGAGGTGAAAGGGGAAATCGACACACAAATGATTACCACGTGTAAAAAGCAGCTATTTAATTTTTAAAAATATCAGCTATCAGCTGTTTTTTAAAAAAAGTGCAATACCTACACGGTCAAAATATATGGAACAGCCATTTTTTTAACCGATGGAAAATTTTGGTGTAGTTTAGAATTATTTACTGAATACGTGGTAACACAATAGATATATGATGCTCTGTGCTTCCAACCTATATGTCACTTAATAGTAACGTTCATATCTTATAAAACTAATCGGCTCACAAAAGAAAAGTCAAATTCGTCAACATCACTGTAATTTTCCGTGGTAATGTTCCCAAGTGACCAGCATTGTGACGTTGTATGTTCATACTATGTCAACTGATAAAACAGGAGTTAAAGTTTGTATAGAAGTTTTGAATTAAATGTCGTCATCTTTTTTTTTTTTTTTTCAAAGTAGCGGCCGCGCATTACAATGAACTTTAACTTTGATAGCTCATATCTCGGAAATGTGACACTTTAGAATATTTTGTTTTATTCAAAACTTGTTTGTATTGATACCAGGTATAAGTTTTACGCGTGGCCGCTATTTTTAAAATAAGCAAGCCAGGCTTCATACACAAATCTTCCATCTCCTTTGAAACTTGGTATTAACGATCTTGGCACAAAACAATAATTACGTGTTCAGAATAAAAAAAAAGCCCTTAACCGGATGAAACTGGAGAATACAATTGGTATGAAAAATCTCATAACGTCAAGGCCATTTTTCTTATAATTTCCATCAAATGAATAACAAACTTTATCTCCAACTCTTTTGCGCTAGAATTGCTACCTACCACAAAACTTGTTTCAAATAATAATCCATAATCAAATCATAAGGCAGCTTATTTTTTATTTAAGTATAGTAAGAAAAAACGCATTTTTTGTGATCTAAATAAATACTTGCAAATAAAAAACATTTCTTATATTTAACTTAGAAACAAAAAAATAACAATGTATAGATAGTGCTGCCATCTATATTCATACATGTCAAAAACAACCAGTTGTTTGCACAAACGGTAACTAGATGTCGCATTTTGAAACCATAACCGAAGACATTTCACTGCAAAATATAAAATGTACCTCACTTACTTTCTGCCATTTTATCGTGGTTACAATAAATAAATCGTACATTTTATTGTGGTTACATAATGTATGTTTTAGGGTTTTTAGCCCTTTCTTTAATAACGCCATCTGAGCGTGAACACTAGTACTTGTTGGTGATACTCCTGCCTGCGTGAGGTCAGTGAAATATTTAATAGTTTGTTAGCTATCTTATTTGAGTATAATGAATTCCTGAACATGGTTCCCGTGATGCTTGAAAGACATTATCAGGAAGGCGCTGTTGGTAGGTAAACATTTAAAAAAGTCTATGGAAATCGTATTGAAAAAATAAGATAAGCGGCATTAGTTTCTACTATGGCCACACGCCAAAAGAGCCATGCAGCACTATACTGTCGTTTACAAGGTTCTCGCCAAGCGGAAGCACGCATTTAAATTATCGCGCTTAAATTATCATTATTGTCAGTGTTCGGTCTATCTTAGGCTACTTTTATTTTTTCTAAAATAAAAGTAGCTTTTTTACGCCTTATAATATTAGTTATCGGCCAGTAAAAGTCCCGTCAAAATCGGTCCGTCCGTTCTGGAGATTAACCGGGAACAAACAGAGAGACAGACAGAGACAAAAATTAAAAAAAAAACGTTTATAGTACCGTATAAACCTTATACCTATATATATTATGTATTCAGTAAAAAGCTGTTATTTTGAAATTGCAAACGTAACCACTTCAATTTTATTTATTTGTATAGAAAATGTATAAATTATTATTATTGCCTTGCTGACAACCTTTTAAACGAGCTGTTGTTGTTTTCACAGGCGAGACGAAACGGGTGGCGCACAGCACACTGCACACAATGCATAGGTACTTAGGTACATAGGTACCTCGGTTCTATACATGCAAATAAATAAAATTGAAGTGTATGTTGGTAACCATTTAACCAATATGTAATCAGAGTGTGAATCATTACACTCTAATTGATATAAGTACTTTTTTTATTACTGTGACCATGTTGACATATTTTTATTGTAATTCTAATGACACGCCAATTATTCACACCAATTATTTTAAATTTAGAATTTTATACGACCATGTGACTATAAAATATGAAGAACTAAGGTTCTTCATATTAATAAAAAGAATATCTATGTACCTATACCAATTTTGCAAAGAAATAAAGAATTTGATTTGTTTTGTAAGTTCCTAATAACAGCTTTTAACTAATGCAATTGAAAGAAAATATTTAATAAATCCGGCCAAGTGCGTGTTGGGCCACGCGCAGTGTAGGGTTCCGTAGTAGCCCGTTATCACAATATAGAACGAACCCGTTGGTACAGTGCCATTTAGCGGCAGCTTTGTGAAACTTATAATAATTGAATATGGTCTTTTTTTTAATTTTATTTTAGAACATGTTTTTCAACTTCATCTGAGTCACTCTAAAGGATTTGTTCTAAGGATTTTGCATTTGGTGCAAAATTATCCAACACCCAAGTGCAATGACTAATAGTGCTAAACTAATAAAGTTATCTTAACCGCTATAATTTTCCTATAAAGTTCATGTGATGAAATGTACTATCATCATGAATCTTTCCAGATTTCAAGCCAGCAGTCTAGCTTTTTGAGGGAGGGGGGGGGCTCTAAAAGCTAAACTGCTAGCTTGAAAAATCTGGAAACAATCAAATATTCGTTCCAGTAGGGTCAAAACAAATATTTGCACTTTGAAGTTTAATGTTTCGTAAATGGAGCATTAAATCGAAAAATGGTACTAGCAGCCCCTAAGTCATTTTACCCCACACGATAGGATAGACGACGAAAAAAAATTCATCCCCACATCACATGAACTACCCTTAAAAAAAATATTTTCCAAAATGTTTACCATTTTGTCGGCGTAATTGATATACACACTCTCTACAAAATACAGCTTTCTAGTACTAACAGTCTCTGAACAAAACCTCGGACGGACGGACTGACAGACGGACATGACGAAACTGTAAGGGTTCCTTGTTAGGACTACGGAGCCCTAAAAACTGTCTGTCTGTTTGTTGCGGCTAATCTCCAGAACGACTGGATCGATTTTGGCGGGACTTTTACAGGCAGATAGCTAATGTTCTAAGGAGTAGGTACTTAGACTACTTTAATTAATAAAAAAAACGATTGATACCAATATTTTTTTTATTATATTTATTTATCTAAGGAACATCTGGTTCAGCAGCCCCTCTTCAGTTTGAACCCTGGAGCGGCCGCTCCATTTTCATTAGTGCCAACGCGGCGGCTCCGTAAATGGGTGTAAATACTGGCTACGAGGCGCTAAACCTACGGTATTTACTATTTACTTTGGTTAATCCTAATTGTTTTTTTTTGGTATGAATTTGATGATCGATTTTTGCCAGCGACGACCACATACATCAGATGCGTGTGCGTTTTCACTGTGACGCAGCCAATCTCGCGATACACAAGATGTATAAAGATTGAGTGATTGCGGAGAAGCCAGTTGTTCCTGGATATTTGTGCATACTGCACGTTGAAAATGCATAAGATTACTTTGTTCATCTTGGCGGCAGTGTTTGCCGTAGCCCTCGCAGGTTAGTGTCCCCCGGATTTTAACAAATTAAAAGGTTGTATTGTATTGTATTGTACAACGGGCTGGTTTCCGCAACTCCACGTCAAAGCGCGTATTTTGCGTATGGGCTATAATCCACCATGCGGGCCCAGTTTGGTATATTGGTAAATGTCACATGTCTTCGAATTTTTGGTTCTAGGACATGCCGGTTTCCTCACGATTTTTCCTTCACCGTTTTGAGAGCAGCGGTGATGAAATAAATTACACAAAGAAATGCGCCTGTCTGGATTCCAATGACTTACTGTTCGTAAGTCGGGGCCACCGCTGCTCTTAACTAAAAGCTTAAAAGCTCAAGTTAGCTAGAGCTGAAATGTTACTCACTGGTACAGTAGACCGCACATGGCGCATGCCTAGCATTGTCGATAAAGTACGAAGTTTCAATGAAAGGCGAAGCCAGCTTATACTGGTTGGTGGTCGAGTAGCCATTGACGTGCGGCCTATTGTACTTGATTATTTTGTGCGGGTAATATTGTATAGGTATACCTATCTAGGTATACATATCACAAAAATAAAGCTGATATTATATCACAGCATTCGTAGCTTCAAACACCTTCGCAAGAGAAGAATTCTAAAATATTCTTAACTTTGTCGCTAGCTTGATAGAAGATTTACCCAGATACTAAAACTTTCTAGCAAACCTCATCTATCAATACCCAGTAAAACTCCTGTAAAAGCTACTTGCAATCTATAACCAAGTCAGTGGTATGAACACGAGTGACATATTATTGTGCACATTCCAGAAGGACCGCACTATGTTCCCCGCGCCTACTACACCATAGACGCGGAGGGCCACGAGTCTGCGCGAGTGCCGCTGCGCCGCCTGCGCCGCCCACACCGCGACTGGCCGTGGGGTAACTCATTCCCGGGGCCGCAAACGCCAGCGCCGAGGCTGTAGCATAAGCTATTTGTATCTTTATTATTCCTATGAAATAAATACGAAAGTGCGATTTTTAGTTAATTTGTTCTTATTTACGCGCCGCCACGGTTTTGACCCGTGATTTAGAGATAGTTTTTGGGCCAGAGTGTGATATTGTCGGGAAAAGCTGAGAAGAAGAAAAACAAGTGCAGTTATGAAATAAAATTATTATAAAGCAGTCAGTTATGCCTAATTGTTGTTGCATGTGAAATGTGGGCGTAAAATTGGCCAATCGAGATTTTTTATAGCTCTATGAATAGTCGTCTTATCAACTTTACTGATCAATTGACTTTATGTTAAATTCTTGTGAGCTGCGCAGTTTATTATTTAAACCATGATAAAGGCCTATTAGGCACGCATAATATTTGTTTCTATTGTGCTGTTAGTATCTAAATATTGCGGGGGACGCCCCGGGCGTCGAGGACCACCACGTGGCCCCCGGCCACCGTAGGCGCGGGCCTGTGGACGGTGGGCTATGGGCTAGCCGTCCGTCCGTCTCATGACGACAGGTCGTGTCGACGGCGCGTTCGTGTTCCACGCGCACCTCAAAGAGAGTCAGCAAAAAGGAAGGGGTGCGTAAGGACCGATGCCTGCCAGGGTTGCGGGACTGTTCGAAGAGATACCGTGGCCCCGGAACACAAATAGCGATGAAGGAACATGGATGGGGTCCGTAAGGACCGATGCCTGCCAGGGTTGTGGGACTGTTCGAAGACATACCGTGGCCCCGGACCACAAATAGCGATGAAGGAACATGGATGGGTTTTAGTCAGTAAAAGTCTGACACTCCCTCCTGCTCCGCCCAGAGCGGGAGGAGTCATTTGATGAATTCCCATCCGAGAGTATCTAAATATTTAAACAGGTGCCTACAACTAACTACAACGGCCAAGATGATGATCAATGGTCATGATCCAAATGCAACGTGATGTGTTATGTCCTTACTCACAGAAATGTGCATTTTTGTCTATCTACTAAAAGCCGCAATATGTCGCAATTCGAAGTACCGTTAAATCTGACCAAGTCTTATCATACCGGCTGAAAAAAACATCAAATAATTAGTATTACCATAGCACAGCAAGGATCTGCGCGTCAGCTACTGCAGCAGTGGTCTTTCAAAATTTTAGTGTGCCCAAGTTGTAAAAATAGATATATAATAAATTATATCATACCACGTCGAAACCTTAAGGAATGATTTTTGGCATTATCCTCAAGTCCTCAACCTAAAAAAATAGTAGGAGGTAAATAAGATTTACAGAACAAACAGAAACAACAACAATCAGACCTATCAACCAATACTCATTGCAAATAAATGATAAATGTGTAACAGTAAGCATGGTAAATATTCTGTTTTCAGTGTTAATAAGATTTTCAGAAGTTCTCATTTCTACGCGGGTACCTACATGTAAATGGACATTTATGTACGACCTTACTTATTTTTTATTTGGAAAGGGTAAACCTCGAAGTTGGTCCTATTTCAATTTTAAAAACAAATTCCAGCCTTAGGGATAGAAAAATAGGGTTCATTGACTTTTACCCACTGAGTTGTCAATTGTGAACCGATTCTGCTGAAATTCGGTACTAATATGTAGTTCTGAAAGTGGCGCCGGTGACTGAAAGGTGGGGGATTGGTGCCTAAGATCAACAGTAATTATACCAACATTTAAAATATCAACAGTATGCTCAACGATTGAAATCGGCCGTTTTCTTTATCTTACTTACGTATATAAATGTTAGTTAATATGCCTACGCTCGTAGCTATCGGTGTTTTTATAAACAAAATTTGCTTGAAATATCCTATCCGCGTCACCCATTGATTTATGGAAAAATCAAAGAAAGTTTTTCTGTGACGTTTTGTTTCTAACCGTCCGCAAGCATACATGTAAGGCTACAATCAGAAGTATCAAATAATAATAGTAACATCCAACCAATGTCATTTGAGCACATATCCTCGGAAATATTTCATAAGGTTCTGGCAAGGTTACATAATTGGAAAGTTCCTGGATCAGACCACATACATAGTTACTGGTACAAGAAATTCACAGCAAATTATTGTTATTTATTTAATTTCATTAATACATTTATCCAAGACCCTAAATCAATACCAGATTTCGTAACGTCTGGCACAACTTTTATTATACCAGAAGATCATAAAGATCTCTCAAATCCGGTGAAATACAGACCCATTACATGCTTGTACACCTTGTATAAGATCATCACATCCTGCATATCTGAAATGATTTACGAACACATTGACACCAACAACATCTTGGCCGAACAACAGAAGAGATGTAGAAAGTTTAGCCAAGGCTGCAAGGAACAATTAACAATAGACTCTGTTGTTTTAAGAAAAGTCCAGATGTCCAAATCTGATTTATTTACCATGTACATAGAGTACAAAAAAGTTTATGACTCAGTTCCCCATTCATGGCTAGTTCAAGTATTAAAAATATACAAAATACACCCTTTAGTAATAGCATTCCTTAAGACCGTAATGACCACTTGGACAACTGTACTGAAACTCGGGTCAACCGAAACAAAAGACACTACTCCAATTAAAAAGAGAGGCATCTTCCAGGGAGATGCACCTAGTCCACTGTGGTTCTGCCTTGCTCTTAACCCATTGTCAAAAATATTAAACACAACCTCACTAGGAATCCCTTTAAATTCTATTGCTGACGGGCAGGAGGAGACCCATGGTATTTTAAAACATTTGATGTACATGGATGACATCAATCGGAGGATCAACTAGCTACCATGGAGCTAGCTAAACTCACAGAGAAAATCACAAACGATATTAAAATGGAATTAGGGATAGACAAATTTAAAATAAATTCAGTAAGAGCAGGACAGAACTACCAACACCAATACACCTTAGCAACGGGCGAACAATTAGAACCATTGGATGAACAACACAATTACAAGTACTTAGGGTACACACAATCAAGTCAAATACTCTACAAGAATATCAAACAGAAACTAAAACAACAATTGCAAAATAGATTAAACACAATTCTTAAAACACAACTCTACTCTCGAAACACAATAAAAGCAATTAACACCTTTGCTATCCCTGTCCTCACTTATTCGTTTGGGATTATAAATTGGACGAAAACAGACCTGAAAAACTTACAACGCAAAGTTAAAACTACAATGACTAAATTCCGTAAACACCATCGGAGATCATGCGTGTAAAGGCTTACACTACCGCGGAAAGAGGGAGGCAGGGGACTTATTGATATTTTAAATCTTCACGATCTCAACTCTCAGACAATACTTTTTTGCTAAAACTGAATCTTCCACACTCCACAAACTAATAGCTCAAATCGACCAACGCTTAACACCTCTAAATCTTAAAGACACAGCGAAACAGGCTTGCTCAGGCTTGCTCCTGGCTGGGTGTAGTGCTCAATCATCAATCATCATTACGTATTTCTAAATTACCGAATTCTAGATTTCTTTTGTCATTGGTAAATTATACTTTTTCACAGATAACTGAACGTAAAAAAAATTCAAGAAAACCACCAGTGAATTTGTTGTTGTTACAAAAGGAAATTGTTGTTGAAGGAGGAGAAGAGGTGTAGAAGTCGATGACAAAAAAACTGAATCAAACAAACAAAAATTAACCGACTTCTGAAGCTAAAGTTATTTTTCACTTTTTTTGTGTCTTTGAAGTCGGTTTTATTTTTTGCAAAAACGTTGTAAAAATATAACACATATATATAACTCACTGTAAGCAGCCAGATTGATTGGCAATTAATAATTTTTGAATGGGTTCATTAAAACAATGCGCTCATACAGCGGGATTTTAATTGTGTCTGGGGGATATACTTGACCGCCCTTTGTTTGCCCTCACAATAAGTACTGAAATGATTCTCCCCTGGATACAAAGCTGACCAGGCGCCTTCTGCGCCTGGACAGGCGTTACCAAGATTCGCGAGGAGACCCTGGGACCATCAAGATCCCTTGCGGATGTCCTTAGGAGACCGGGAAGTTTGATCTGCTTCTGGAGGGAGGTGGGCTGGTTGGAGTAATCGGCCACCATGGCTCACGCACAATGGTACACTTCAAGGACAAAGTGCGGAAACCTAAACCGCATGATAGATAGATGATTCTCCCCTTATACAGTCTACATGGTTGAAGAAATCTATGAAAAAAGTGAAATAACATTTTCAATAATAAATGTATTTATTTTTAATAATAAATCTTATTTTCTACTACTAAAATATCGTACGAATTCAAATATGAATTTAGGTAATGTTTTATTTTTATTAATTTCAACACAATGTATTCTGTTAAAAAGTAAAGGACTTATTATAAAGGCATAATAAGTCGCACGGGACCGGTCAATGTGGCGACACTTGGGGGAGGCCTATGTCCAGCAGTGGACGTCTTTCGGCTGAAATGATGATGATAATGAAGACAAATCAAATGATATGGTCTTATGAAGTTATTTTATTACCTTTACAAACATAAGGTGTCATTTTACTAAGAGAACGTGAAGTGTTTTAAATAACATTATTTTATTATCAAACCCGTATATTCGATGTATTAAAGAAAATGTCGTTTATTTTTGTTCTAATGAAAACGACATGAAATCTCAGCACCACGTTAACGTTAATTTCCAGCTAGTAAAATAGATACCAGCAAAACTTTGACGACATGATATAATTTTTAGCTAAGACTGTTTCTTAATAAAAACTGACGTGCACCGATTGATTTTCCTAACTTACAAAATTTGGCAAGCACAAGTAGTTCTTCACACATTGTAGACAAAATATCAATATTTGCCACTAAAACACAAAAGTTTGTCAAACAAAAAAAGTGCAATAACTTAACAGTTAGTTGGTAAAATGACGTGGTTTGATGTTGACTTATTTGTGAGGCAGTTCCAACCTGTACTGAGGCCTATTGTAGGTGTAACCTTGATCCTGGGCAGGCACCGGCGCGGGCGCAGGGACCGGGGCTGGTGCAGGCACGGGGGATGGGAACGGTGCTTGCTCCACTGGAGGCACGAAAGGAGGCGTCACTATCACTGCGTCGTCAGTAATTCCCACGTCTCGCACAGACGGAACGAATCGCTGGCCGAATTGTTGCGGGAACTGCTGTGGAAACTGTTGAGCAAACTGTTGGGGAGCTTGCTGGGGCACCTGCTGATAGAACTGCTGCTGACCCGGATAATACTGTGGCTGATAGTTCACAGGAGCTCCGTACTGCGAAGACACTTCGTACTGATTGGGCACTCCATATTGTGTAGGCAGTTCCATACGACCAAACATATTCCCCAAGAACGGGAACTTGTTAGTCAGTGTGGCCCATAATCCAGTTCCTCCAACTTGATTGCTGCCTTGATTGCCCCAGAAAAGCCGTTGTGATGGCTCTTGGATCGAGTTGGGGACCTGGTTGACGCCTGCTGTATATGGGTCGTTTGGTCCGGAGTAGTAGGATGCTTCTCTTTGCGGGTAGTATGCTACACTACTACCTATAAACAGAAAACACACCGTTAGATTTCAGAGAGATCAAATCAAAGAATGGTATCGAATGTTAATTAATTTCACTTCACGTACCGACTAAAAAGCACATAACAAAACCGATGTTCGCATACATTTTCGAACGACTTGCTGAACTCCAACTGTGTGCTATTGTTGCTCGTCTTTCCATTTATACCTCCTCTATTTGCTCCTAAACGAGGACCTTGAAGTAAAATTCTCGTAACCTAGTATTGTAAGTGTGAGGTAATGGCGGCTCACCCAGCAGTGGACGCGCGTGGACAATGGGTGGGACATCTAGGTGACGCGTGTGCCGCCGCCCGCCGGCCGCACGCACAGGTTGTATCTAAACCATTCCTCATGTGTCCACCGAAAACAACAATGGACATTTCGTAATATGTAAATGGATCTACTTAATGTTTTATCGATCGGTGCAGTTATGCAATTATAAAAGCAGGAAGCGATAGACGATTCGGATTAATTTTCTCTGCGTGATCCGCATACCCAACCCGTTTGTAAACATTCCAGCTGGATCCTTCTTTACAGTCGAGAGTTCTCAGAGACTGTTTCTTGGACTGTTTTGATGGCTACCATAAAATAATGCTTTTTTTTCGGACAAAAGTACATAAATAAACAGAGACAGTTTTAGTGGCCAAAAAATATCTCTTCTTCTTGGATAAATAAAGTGAGGAATTACAGCATTTGTTCTGTTAACATATAATATCGTTAAAGCTCTTTTAATCTGTTGTAAAGTAGGGTTTGCTTGAATTTACATTTTTACGCTGTACGGATAAAATTAGTTGACCAAAAAGACAAGAACCACAACCAATCGACTATACTTATTTGTTCACATGTGAACGTATGGTTGTATTCCTTTAATAACCGACTTCAAAAAAGGAGGAGGTTATATGTTAGTGTGTACGTTTTTTTTTTGTTATGTATGTTACCCGATTTGTTTTTTTTGGTTTCCCTCATTTGTGGACCGATTCTCAAAATTCTTTTTTTATTTGAAATAATATACTCCTGAGGTGGTCCCATTTAAATTTGGTGAAAATCATTCAAAAATTCAAAAACAATAAATCAATCAAACAAAGGTCACCGACTTCGAAGGTTGACCTTTGTTTGATTGATTTGGTGTTTTGGTCACCGGCTTCTGAAGCTAAAGTTATTTTTCACTTTTTTGTGTTTTTCTTTTAGTGTTTGTTTTTGTGTATTTTTTGTTTCTGTTTTTTTTAAGTCTGTTTTTGACAGAATTTATTAAACAGGAAGGAACGAGAAAATTGAACAATTGAAAGTTCAGTATAAATATGTATATAAAAAAGATTATCCAAAATGTATACACACTGTAGCTATACGATAAAGATTCGTGAAAAATGCATTGGGTCGCGTGTGCGTGTGTTTACTCAACATAATCGGCATTATTCATAAGATAACAAGCTAAGTGTTTGTCTTCGCCTGTCACGGTATTGTCGCCCGCAGAAGCGTTTTGCGAAACGTTGCCCAACACCTCCACCCGAAGAAACAGACTTCGTACGGAATAGATAAAAATGTTTACACGGTCGCACCTCACGATTGTCCACGTTCGTGATGACTTATTCATAGTTTCCGGTGTTTGACATACCTAGATACTTCAATTGTTGGTACCTAATTAAGTAGCGAAGACCTACCAACGTCAGTTCTAAAATTAAATACTTAGTTTCCAAGCAATTAATCACTCTCGCAGCGCCTGTTATAAATGATTGGTTATTATGATCCAATTCACACAGTTGAAGGTACTCTGAATATGAAACACTTTGTAAGGCGCTACGGTGCCTACATCACATAATAGATGAGTGACTTTATAGACTAGACTTAATGAAACCGTCGAAATTATTTTAAAAGAAATTGAGAATTTGCCCTGTTAATTTAGTCGTCGTAAGCGCGATTGCTGAGCATGAGGTCCTGGATTCGATTCCCGGATCAGGCAAAGTGTTATTGAGTTTTTCCATTAGAAATTTCTAAGTACCCACGGAGTCTGAATTTGTGCCCGGTTGATGGCAATAAACTCGCTCCCTGTTACATGGGACTTAAAACAAGTGGATGTGGAAGCATGTACTAATAAGTCTACCTCTGCCTGACCCTTCGGGGATTACAGGCGTGATGTTATGTAATGTTATGTGACAATTTTCTTTGTGTATACCCTACTTACCAGTGCCTACTGCTTTTAATTCTTGCACATAATCTTCATAAATGTTGTTTTGTAATATTTTTAACATATTTGATTCATTGATTATATTAATCTTATCTTAGAATCTGCCCAGCTTAAAGTTCAAGCTTTGTGCGGGGAAAGCGGTCATCCGCTGACCCGAGTTTCGCGTCGTCCGTCGTGTGCGATCATGTTAGTATTGACATAGATTAAGCTACTGGCCATTACGATGACTTCTTTTGTAATTTCTAATATTAAAAGCAAAAACTAATATTTATCTACTAAGTTCAATATTAGCCGTTTCATCATGTATTTCTGTGGTTCGAACTTTAATAAGATGTCGTCAATTCATTCAATGATCTTTCAAATTCAAAGCAAATCATTTAAATCAATATTTGCCTCGTTGTCTAGTGGTCGCAGCGCAACTGCTAACGCTAAGCATAGATCTAGTTTCAACTATCATCATTTACCTAGCCTTTTCCCAACTATGTTGGGGTCGGCTTCCAGTTTAACCGGATGCAGGTGAATATCAGTACTTACTCGTATTTTACATGGAGCGACTGCCTACCCGACCTCCACAACCATCGTAGTCTCCCCGTCGCGTATTCCACGGAGCCTTAAGACCAAGGCCATCAATCAGTACAATTGGCTTATTTGTGACCGAAACGTGGGATCTCACGTTAAGGGGGGTCGATACGGGTGGTGGTATTCGAGGGCACTCTCAGCGAGCAACGGAACGGTTTATGATTTTTGTGATTCAATGAACATTCGAAATGAAGTAGGTAATTTGTCAAAGTAAGCTTTCGAAGTTCCGTACATCGCGATCGCGATGATCAAGATTCTCAATTAAATAAGTCGTCATGGCGTAGGTACATTCTTTTCTAACTCACGCAAATCGTTCTTGTAAACTTTATGAATACAGTACATCGGTATTTTAAACTTCACTAAGTCGTCAGTCGATTAAATTAACCTTAAAACTTGTCAAAAATAATAATACTTCGAAAAATGGCAAAGTTGGTCGAACTCGAAGCCGAAGCTTCGGACGGACACTACCCCTCAGACTTTCGGGTCACAAACTACCTATAACGACAGTCAAAGATCTACAAATCACAGCCGGGTGGCTTATGGTATGAAATGGGTGGTCACCCATCCACGGACCAACCTAGGCGCTAGGCGCGGCTTAACCTGACGATCAATCCAAGCGGCTGTTATTATTTGGACGTGAGCTCCTCGATCCTTTCTTTCTTACTCTAGTTTAAACTATTCAATTTAAAAATACATTTAACTTAGAAAGGATTTTACTTTCCCGTTTTGATTTTATATACCGTACCGATTCGTGCTATGCTTACGTTTTTCTGCAAGAATAGAACAGGAATGCATAAACTAGTTTATAATAGGAGCGCGTCGTGACGGCATTAAACGACGCTTGATATAAATAATTTACGTTACGAGTTATGTCGGTTGAATGAGGAAGTCCAACTAGATTTTGTTTTTAAAAGATATAGATATGAATCTAGACTAAGTTCCGTAAGTACCGATAACGTAGATAAAAATACAATTCCTGTAAAGTCTGTATACTAGCGGTACTCTAAGAATTACTAAACATCTCCATCAACCTGCATATCGATCATTAGATAGACGCTTCATTTTCGACGCTGTTGATGTTGACTGTGCACCATTTTCTGAGCGTTTTCCTGCTAAAGTAAACTTGTTTACAGGTGAAATCATTACTGATCTGGCCTGCTTTAAATATCAAAAGTTGGCATATTTTATAACTTTTAATAACACACATTGTTGTTCTATCAGATCAAATAAATTGAGATTCGATTTTTTTTGTGTCTCTACGAAAGTTAATAATTGACTGATGTTATCGTTTCGCTCAATTTGGGATACAAAGGTTCGATGTATATACATTTCGCCTTGTATCCCAAAATAAGCTTTTGCTCTGTCTGCCCTCTACTACTAGCGAAACATATAATGTCCTGTTAATGAACTTTACTTAATTTATGGTAATCTAAGCTTGCGAAACCAATGTTAACATTTACATTTGTTTAAAGTCATGCCATTACTCAAAGAACAGTACGTCTTTTTTATAATATTGTGATATAATTTATGCATTCGAAATGTAGTCCAGACCCATGGCCAACTTGAGATAAATAAGAAGCAGTCGATATACGAGTAGTTCCATTGTAACTTATTTACCAGTAAGCACTTTGCTGTGTAAGGTACCAAGGTCAAAAAAAGCTGCGCTCTTGAATTGAATCCTCCGATTCAATTTTACCTTGTAAGACTCAAATTTAATTAAAACGTGATTTTTCAGTAGTCGGGGTTTTTTTGTTGTAGTATAGTACACAAATTCTTGTTATCAGTCGGAGTCCGATGTTCGGAGCTGCGTTCGCAAATTTGTTCCTACCGGTTTGACCATAAAAAATCTTTCCTTAGAAACAACAAAAGATAAAATGAGCGCGATGACCGCTAGTTTTGTTGTTTAAGGGTGACACAAGGTGGGTCCGAAAGGACCGATGCCTGCCGGGGTTGCGGGACTATTCGAAAGAGATACCGTGGCCCCGGAACACAAAGGGCGATGAAGGAACATGGATGGGTTTTAGTCAGTAAAAGTCTGACACTCCCTCCTGCTCCGCCCAGAGCGGGAGAAGTCATTTGATGATTTCCCATCCGAAAAAAAAAAAAAAAAAAAAAAAAAGGGTGACACAAGGTGACTGGCGGAGATGATGTGTCCCATGCATGGCCTCATGTTAGTTTTCGCTTTAGCCTACATTTGACAAATTCACTTTAGACATCATAGTCTACATTTGGCAGATTCTACATTTGACACATTCTACATTCGACAGATTCTGTGTATATTTGACCGATTCTACATTTGACAGATTCTATATTTGACAGATTTTATTAATTAACAGGCACCAATCATTTTTATCACATTATTATTTCCTTTTAAATTCATTTCTCGACAAATTTTATAACATTTTTAAATATTAATTTAAAAATATATAAAAACATTAAAAAAAAAATGTAGCCTACCCGTATCGGGAACAGGGTCCAAGCTACGGCAGACAGGGTTCCAGAGAAAGAAACCTAACAATACGAGCCGTGTCCAGGAGTACCGCTTTCTGAATCAAGTCCTTGATCCAGCTGCCTAACGAGAGCCTCCTCAGGTATTGATCGAGGCTCTTGGCAATTAATTATCACATTTATTATTAGTATTATTTTGTAACATAGGTATTTAAACAAACAAAACGAACGAAAAAAAACGAAAAATGATACATACTTATTTGTAAGTAAAAAAAAGAAAAAAGTAAACATAAAAACTAAAAATGACAAGAGCTTGTGGTAGATTGTATTTCATGACATGTCTGGGTACACTACTTAAGTCCAAAAAACTTAATTCCGAAAGTCACAATTCCGAATTTCAAAATACCGATTTTCATAATTCCGAATGGTTTAAAACTCCGAATATAACAACTCCGATATATCATTAATCCTATTCTCATAATTGAGTATTTTACTAGATTTTTTTTTTCATAAATGGAAAGATCATATATAAGTTTTATAACAAACAATTTTTAGTTTTTGTTTTTTCGCTTTAATTAGAAAGATATATTAAATTTAAAAAAAAAACTGAACTCAGTACCGAAAACAGACCGACAGTTTCCGAACAAAAACGAGCGCGTGTGTGACGTCACAATGTTAAGTTTTACTCACTCATCGTAACCTAAAGCTGATACAGTGTTTTGACATATCATCGATTAATTCTTGTTATTATTAATATTCTGATTATCAAATACTATGAGTGTGCGTTAATTAAGAGAGTTGGATAAAAGGATCATGTGTCAACGCCATTAAAAGTTATATATTTAGCGCGCAAAAGTTATATACAAGCGACATCCAAGCTCCACTATGTTGAGAATTATTAACTCGTAATTCGTCACACAATTTTAATTGTGTGACGAATTAAATTCATAGTTCCATTTAAATAAGTAATGGTAATGATGAATTTTGAAATCTAAAGTCGAAGTTTCGCGGCAATCTTGCGTGTTTACATTTTTATTTTTCACATTGTATCACACAGACGCGTATGGATTCGATAACAAATATGACAAATATCATTCCAAATATTTTATACAACATGACCCAGATCTTAGCGTAATTTACTAACACAGGACCAATAACACGTAATCTTCATTACCACTACTCAATTTGTATTCGATATTGACGTTGACGACATGACAATGTCGACCATTTTTTAAAAAAATCTTTTTGATGTTTGAAAGCGATTATTCCAATCGATTCTTTTTTTGTAAATTTGGATATCTCGAGTAGTTAAATTACGAAAGTTAAAAATCGACAGATGGAAATTAAAATAATTTTGACGTAAAAACAATAAATATTTATTTAATATTGTTTTAAGCTTTTAAAAGGGTAATTTTAATAGTTTTTTGTACATTGTAGGTACTAAAACCAACCCAACAATAAACAGCACACATTGATCTGTGGCTAAATTCGCGCCGATTTTTTCTAAATGAAATGAAATTATTTATTCAGTAAATAGGATTTAGGTATCACTTTTACACGTCATCACATTTTAAACTTAAGCTAGATGAGGTCGACATTTCGTATCTGACTACCCTGAGAAGAAATGGCGAAACAAACTCAGGGATCAAAGTCTGTTTTAAAGCATGTTTCAAGTTTTACAATGAATTAAATAATAATTAGAACATACAAAATAGGATAAATAATTATAATGTCAAATTTAAATGTCAAAAATTGTAAAAGAATTAATTAAAAAAAAGGAAATTAACAATAGAATATATCAGATTTTTATGTCAATATTGTATAGGACTTACACAAAGCTTAGCAGAGCGAGCAGTTCAATCCCAAGCCTTTTTGTCATCTAAATAATCAATTATTTTATAGTACCCTTTCTTACATAGTTTGGTTTTAATGCAAATTTTAAATCTGTTGATTGATAAATTTCTAATGTCAATGGGAAGCTTATTGTAAAAGCGTATACATTGGCCCATGAATGAGTTGCCTATTCTGTGGAGGCGAGTGCGATGTACAGCGAGGTTGTGCTTATTCCTAGTATTCAAGCTATGAATATCGGACATTTTCTTAAAATTTGATATATTTTTATGAACATACAATAAATTTTCAAAAATGTATTGAGAAGCTACGGTCAGAATATTCATCTCTTTGAATTTCTCTTGGAGGGAATCCCTAGGACCTAGATTGTAAATGGCCCTAACAGCCCTTTTCTGTAAAACAAAGATAGCGTCGATGTCCGCACAGGCACCCCAGAGAAGAATCCCATACGACATGACGCTATGAAAATAACTGAAATAAACAATTCTGGCCGAATCAACATCAGTAACTTGTCTAATTTTCTTGACAGCGTAGGCTGCCGAACTAAGTTTTTTTGACAATGTTTCAATATGTGGGCCCCACTGTAATTTTGAATCAATAGTTATTCCAAGAAAAACTGTTGACTCAACAGGATCCAACTCTATTCCATTAAGTTGAACATTTGCACATAACTGCTTCACATTAGGAGTTGAGAATTTAATCAACTTGGTCTTTTTTCCATTCAGGAGTAGATTATTAACATTGAACCAATGGACAACCTTAGATAGTGCATTGTTCACTTCGTCAAAGTTTACTAATTGACGTTTGATTTTAAAAATGAGAGATGTGTCATCCGCGAACAATACGATCTTGTGATTATCCCTTACGTGATAAGGTAAGTCATTTATATATATTAAAAATAAGAATGGACCTAGAATTGAGCCCTGTGGAACGCCCATAGTGACCGCAGACCCTGAAGATCTCTTGCCATTAACATCAACCCTCTGAGTTCTGTTATTTAAATAAGAAGTCAGAAGGTCTAGAGCCTTGTCCCTCAAACCATAATGGTATAGTTTCCTGATAAGCGTTTCATGCTATCGAAGGCCTTGGACAAGTCGCAGAAGACACCAAGAGCATCCTGCGACTTCTCCCAGGCCTCGAAGATGCTCTTAAGTAATTCTACGCCCGCGTCTGTAGTTGACCGACCCTTTGTGAAGCCAAACTGTTTCAAGTGAAGTAAATTATTTTTATTGAAATGTTTTAACATTTGCTTCAGAATAATTTTTTCAAAAATTTTGCTCAAAGTAGGTAATATGGAAATAGGCCGAAAGTTTGTGGGGTCGGTTGTGCTACCAGATTTGAACACCGGAATCACTTTGCTAATTTTCATCAAATCAGGAAATACACCGGAAGCCACACAAGAGTTAAAAATAATTGCCAGGAAAGGTGAAATAATATCAATGATTGTAGACATGGTATGTACTGCTAATCCCCAAAGATCGGCGGTTCTTTTGACATCAAGATCTTTAAAAGATTCTATAATATCCTTTGGGGTAACAGCTATAAATTTAAAAGTTTCAACACATTCTGGTACACATTCCTGCAAAATTAAGTAAGCAGAAGTAGAAGATGATGGCAGAGTTTTAGTTGTTACAATGGGGATATTAGTAAAGAAATTGTCAAACTCTGCTGCAACCTCCATGTCTGCCTTAATATCTACATCATTTATTTTTAGATGAAATTCACGGTTTCGTGCTGTGTTCCTTCCCATTTCGGAGTTTATAATATTCCAGGTTGTTTTTATTTTATTATCAGATACTTTTATTTTATTTTTAAAATAAATGGTTTTAGCTGAGGAGCAGGCTCGTCTAAAAATTTTCGAGTAGTTTTTAACATATTCTTTAAAGTTGTCATTATGGTTATATAATTTTTCATTATATAGTTCATATAACCTCCGCCTACTTTTAAAAATACCCGGTATTGCCCAGTCACTAAATAAAACGCGATCACAAACAGACAATGTTTTGGAGGTAAACACTTTATTAAATTCTAAATTAATCAAGCTAAATAACAAAGTATATGCTCGATCTGCGTTATCGTGATATGGCAAAGCGGGAAGTTTTTCCATTAAATTACTTCTAAATAGGTCTAAACGTCTTTTGTTTACAGGGACAAAACTCACAAGTTTTTTCCGAACTCTGACTATTTGACGAGGAAAAGCAACTAACTGGCCACAATGATCAGAGTCTAACTCATTTAAAATTAAATGGATCAATGGTTTTAGATTTGTAAAGATATTATCTATACAGGTAGCACTAGTGGAAGTTATTCTGGTCGGTACAGCGAAATTACTGTGCAAGTCATATGATTTAAATAATGTCAAGAATTTATTTACTGTAACCGATTTCAAGCAAATTAATGTTGAAATCTCCACAGACAACAACTGTTTTATTATTGTTGCATGTTTTTAATAAAATTTCCTCTATATGTTGCTCAAAAATATCATAAGGCGCACCTGGGGGCCTGTACACGCTCATTACAATGTACCGCTCAAGCTCAATGCAAGCTACTTCGATTACTCGCTCAACAGAGAGATCCACAATATCACTACGTTCTTTGAATTTCAAATTATTACGTGCAATTATGAGGGAGCCACCACGTATCATATTCACTCTGCTGAACGAGCTGGCAATCTGGTGGTTATTAAAGCTAAACAGAAACTGGTGAGATTTTAACCAATGTTCAGTTATGCACAAGATGTCAATACAATTGCTGTTTAAAAACAACTCCAATTCCAATTCTTTACCTTTTACACCCTGTATATTCTGATGAGCTATTTTTAGAGTATTGCTATTTAATTTCGTTTTGCAGTTTGATTGTTGTGGTAACAAACATTGGTTTAAATTATTGCTAGAGTTTAACTCTGTTGTCTCAATGACCTTAGAAATATTGATCAAGTCTATCTCGGTATTACAGTTACTGCTAGAGGGTGACTCTATTGTCCCATGTTTTAATTTAAATGACTTGGAGAGACATCCAACTCCTGCGCATTCACACTAAGTACATCACAAAATTGCTCAATAGAAGCAGTATTGTTACATAAAAAACTATTACAATTAAAAATACAATAGGATAGCGAGTCTACTATCTGTCCTTTAAAAAAGTTGCAAAGATAATAATTATCTTCGGTCGTAAAATAATTTTTACTAATAAGTACGTTAGAATCAATAAAATTAATTTTTTTATTATATAATGTCATGGTATGTAATCTAATATTGTACTTATATCTAATATTATTTTCAGTCTGTGGCAAACCATTACAATAAGGAAATGCAAACAAGACTATTTTTTTAACATTTAACTTGGCTAAATAATCAAAATACATTTTTATTTTTCCACCGCTTGCATTTCCCCTTCTCCCGACCAGAATGATGATAGTAGTTGATGAGCTGTATTTACTACTTATTACTTTTTCCAGTATTTCGCAGTAACTGGCATCAGGCATGCAATAATTAATAATCCTTTTATGTAAACGATGTTGTAGTATAGGTACGACCCATATTTTTCCCCATCTCATCACAGTACATAATTATTTGGTCATTATCGTTTGACAAACTGTAATTTGACAAATTATCGTTTATCAATATTTTTGTATTTGGTGCGGCAATCGAAGTACTAGCAAGGCTGTCAAACATCTCCACAGACTGTACGGGCTCGTGAGAGGGGACTGACTCTGAACGACCTGATGGATCACAATCAGGTGTTGGATTGTTCACTATAGAGTTGAACATTCTTTCATTTTCACTACACAGATCCACCAGATCATTCATTGCCAGTATATATTCCCCCATTTCCTTTCGAGAAATATCATATTTAGATGTAATACTGTCAAAGGAACCATGTAAATGGATAATCTCTGACTGCAGTTGTTGAATTTTAGCCTCATAGTTACTTTTTATACTATCTGCAACTTTGATATGATGACTTAATCGTTCTTTTAATTGTTTTATGTTTTATTTAATCGCTAATTTAAATCAAAATTTAAATTAGCGATGCCCTCGCTGTTCAACATTAGACTGTATTTAAATTTACTATTTTTTTTTATTGGTTAGTTGGATATAGTGCGCCAAGGATCTTGGTAGGTATGGTAAAAATCTGTTGAGGTTTTAAAGTTGATAATATTTATTTATCTTTGGTGGATCAATCAAAACTATGCCTACCAAGATCCTTGGCGCACTAAATCAAGATTAAGTTATTACAAAAAAAATCACAATAAATAAATGAGCGCATTCCTTATTTAAACTTAAAAACAAAAAAATCGACGCGAATTTAGCCGTAGCCGCACGTATTTTGTTTGTTTTTTTTTATATTAGAGATTTGTGTACTTATTTCTCATTATTATAATCTTCTCTTAAAATCAACTAAAAGCATCGACTATTTACTGAATTAAGTTATTAAATTTGATAGTATAAAGTAATTATTTGAAATTATACCAAGGAGTTTCCAGTATTCAGTATCAACTCTTTTTTTCCGGACTTGATTTCATTGCGAGTATCGATTAGGCTGAATGCAACTTTTTAATCGTGATGACGAAACTTGGGTAATTGGTTTGCGGTCAGCACTATTATAAGAAGTGTAATATTGTAATAGCAGACTAGGCCCCCTGAAGATCCGCAAACGACTACCTATCTGGTTTTTTCAAATATTTTCCTTCAATTTATTGAGAGTAACCTTTTCGCAATTCAATGTGGGATCATTGCTCTTCTTTCAGATTACCAAGGGGATTGAAGCCAAAGCCAAAAGGAACGGATTGGTGGTCGGATGAAATGAAGAATTTGTAGAGGAACGCTGACGCCAGTGTGTGGCTTGCTTGCTTAAATAAAACAATTTTTACGTCCTTGTAGTTAAGGGCTCCTTTAGGCATTTTACGAACCGAGTCAGCTTGGGCCCGCGTAGCATAGGAGCCGTCCAAAGAGTAAAGTAACTATTGAGCCGTCGCGATGTGAACTCCGGTGACTTATGGCGGCGAGCGAGCAGGCCACAGTAAAAATAAATCAGTAGTTCAAATTTTATTGCGTGCATAAAATTTGAACTACTGATTTATTATATTACAGCAATAAGAGCTAGTTTGCAACAAAAACGTATAGCTTGAAGTGCGTATAACACTATGTAACACTAATACACTTTATATTGTTATGAATGTATGACTGAGGCAGGCGATGATCATTCTATTGAATTTAAATAATGGTGGTAAAAGATTTGGTGAGTACTATAATGAAAGACAAATATTTGATTAATTATAATAAAATAAAATATATAGGTCTGTACTAGCATAAAACTTTTTTCTACCTAATAAACGCAACGCGACCGTAAACCGTGCTCTAGGGTATTTATTTATTTATTCATTCATCAAACAATTTACATTGTGTTCGAATATTACAAAATAATTACATTTCAATCATAACAAAATCAAATACAAAGCAAACAAAAAAAATATCACTATGTCACCAATCAGAAACCTTAGAAAGCATAAAAAATCAAACCCTAAAAAGCACAACAGCCAATTCCATTTTACGTAAAAATGTCAATTACATTTCTGTTTATATGTCCAACCATAAAAAGCTCAAACACAACCATGTCCATTCCATGTTAAGTAAATTAACGAGAATTAAGTGTAAATTAAATGCCTGTTAAATGTCAACTAAATTTAATTAAATGAAAGTCAAATAGATTATATTAAATGTCAATTAAATTACAATTTATATAATTACCCAACCACAAACGCTCAAGAACAACCATGTCTATTCCATGTTGCTTAAATTAAAATAGAATTAAATGTAAATTAAAAGTCAATTAAATTCCAATTAAATGTCAATCAAATGTAATTTAACAATCATCTAAATTTAATGTCAATTAAATTCCAATTAAATGTCAATCAAATTAAAATGTCGATTTAATCAAATGTCAATTAAAATAAATTCCAACTGTATCAAATGTCAAATAAATTGAATGTCATATCATATTAAGTAATTCATACACAAATTATCTGGAATCATTCAACATCAAATCGGATACAGAATATAAACATTTTTCTAATAGGAAGGCTTTCAGTTTTGCCTTAAATAAGTTTGTGTTACCAAAGTTTTTAAATCAGTAGGTAACTTATTTTATAACTCCACTGCTTGGTAACGTGAACAATGCTTTGCTATGTTAAATTTAGGCACCATTCTATTTTTAATAACTTTCCTTCGTGTGCTCTCTCTCAGCTCTCTTTCTTTTTGTGATTCATATTGATGAATATATTTTACGAACTTGCTTAAAAAAACTAGTATATACAAACTTGGAACTGTGAGAATACCTAATTTTTTCTTAAAGTAAGTAAGTATTCTTTGCATGAATCACGCTGTGAAACTTTAACAATGGCTCTAATGGCACGCTTCTGTAGGATGAATGCTCTTTGGCAGTTGTAGTTATAGCTATTACCCCAAAACATGATGCTGTACCTTAACCTAGATTCAACCAAAGCATGATAACAGGCTTTAAGTTGCTTCAAATCTATTTCATCTCTGAGGCTCCTAAGTGCATAACATGCAGAGGCTATAGAGGAATCAATAGCAGCAAGCTCCTGTTTCCAGTTTAGATTTGAATCAATGTTTATACCTAAGAATTTTACCTCATTTACCAATCCTATCTTGTCTCCTTCCAATGTCACATCTATAGTGTCGGTGTTACGAGATGTAGTCTTAAATAATATTATACTTACTGGTTTTATTTGTATTAATTAGTAAATTGTTAGCTGTAAACCATTCAGAAAGATTATTTAGACTTTTATTTACTTTTGTGGACAATTCATTTAAATCATGCGCTCCAATTATTACATTTGTATCATCAGCAAAAACTACACACGAAGCGTCCGAATGAGCTGTGTTCATGAAATTTAATAAATCGTTTGTGAAGATAAGATACAATATTGGACCTAAAATTGAGCCTTGGGGTACCCCGCGTCTTATGTATACCATCTTTGATTTATATGCTATTTCATGATTGTTTTCATCAATGTTTTTTATTTCGACATACATTCGTCTGTTTTGTAAATAAAAATTTGTCTGTCTGCCAGTCTGTGTGTTTTTTTGTTCCGGCTAATCTTCGAAACGGCTGGCGGCTGCATCAATTTTGACGAGACTTTTTCTGGCAATTAGCTGATGTTATAAGGAGTAACTTTTCATTACAACTGTTTCCTACAAGACTGCAATGCAAACACGGTCAAAGACTCGCACGACAACTAAACAAAAACCGGCCAAATGCGAGTCGGACTCGCACATGAAGGGTTTCGTACCTTCATAGTAGGGGGGCCCTCTTTAATTTTACATTTTATAATTTGTTGTTATAGCGGCACCAGAAATACATCATCTGCGAACAACTGTCTAGTTATCACGGTTCATGAAATACACAGACAGACAGACGGACAGTAGAGTCTTAGTAACAGGGTCCAGTTTTTACCATTTGGATACGAAACCCTAAAAACTGTCATAACACAAAAAATGCAGTTTTGAGTTAGACGCATTTTAAATCTTTTGTGTTCTTAACGATGCTTTTCGTAAAATACTTTCGCTTGTGCCATTCGGCGACTTATTTTTGTATTATTAGGGCGGTTTTTTTTTTCAAATGTGGAGCAAGGACAACTGAAATCGAGTGGGGTATTATCTAAAACCTACATATTTTGTGTTATGACAGTTTTTATAGGACGTGCGATGTATGGAACAGCTGACTTTTTTTTTAAATTCACCGATGAAAAATGTCTATGTGGCGGGGTTCAGAATTATGTACTTACCTACACGTTTTAGCGTCTGTATCCCTTCCCTTCTTAGAGGAATGGTTATTTCTTTTTTTCTTTTGCCTTTTTTTCGGACGGATTTGACTTGCAGTTAGGAGGTGCCGTAGAAATCTCGCCCAGGGCGCTGGTAGTGCTAAATCCGGCACTGCAAATAAGTAACAACATGCATACCTAAATAAATTTTAGACTTGCAAAAACACACAGGCTTGTAAAAAGCAAGAAATGTCACATTTCTTGCTTTTTACAAGCAAGTCTTAAATTTCGTGAGGTCCGCATTATTAAACTTGGTTAGAAATGATGACATCGCAAGTGAATTGAATAAAACCGTATAAAAAAATATATTTTTGGCTGTAAAAAATAATTCAAGTGGATGCGTAATGTTTATTCACTGATACATATACAGTACCTTTTACGGATGTAATGTTGTATGACAGGATATGGCCCTGACCAACCTTAGTCGCTATCGAGTGGGTGTGGAGCGACGAACTGAATGAACTCAACGTTCCAGTGAAGGTATTCGCTTAAATCGGTTTATTCTAGGAATGTTGCAGGTGGCCTGTCGACTCAAGTATGGGTCTATTTTGTATAAAATATATTAATGAACTAGCATTTGCCAGCGGCTTTGCTAGCGTTATGGTTGGAAATTACTTACGGGATACGTCCTGTTTTTAACTAGGTTTATAAAAGGGTTAAACGGACCCATCACTAAGCCGTCAACCAAGCATTCTGAACATCAAACTAAATAACTATACACAAAAATGATTGCTGGGAAAACGACATTTTTCTGATGAAAAATTGTACGTTTTGCTGTAGCGCTCAATGTAACGCACTCAAAACATTGTGCTGATGGACGCATTGTATAGTACGGAAGTCGTGGAGGTGTTTAAAGTAATCATCATCATCCTATAATGTTCCCACAGCTGGGACACGGCCTCCTCTCAAAAAAAAGTAATGTAATAACAATAAAAAAACTTGTATTTTAAAAAACTTATGCAAAAGTTGTAACTTAGACCCCCAATTTCAAACAACAGAACTGATCGCAATGACGGGAAGAACAAGTGCCTTTCGGCATCTCAACAACAACCTCAACAAGTGCATTCGGGAATTTTTACACCCATTATTGCCTGACATGGTGGTCAGTGATCCAGTATCACTATAGCCAGATATATTATACTTGGTTGATAATGTCTAGGTTACCATTAATGAAAGAATTTTCGGAATCAGATCAGCAGTTCCGAATATTACCCCCTACAACCAAAAATCTTTATAATATTGGCGTACACATGGACCTTTTATCACTAGGTGTGTATACAGTGGCGTAGCTAGAGGCGTAGTCCTAGTAGGGCCATGTGTGAATATTTTTTGGGGGCTCTTTGAAGCCGGCTAAGCCCAAAAAAAAAGAGAAAATCACAAATTATTTTTGCAAAATTATGAAATTAGCACCCTGACTTGCATCATTAGCTGTCATTCGTTTTACTAAGAGAATGTGTTAGCGAGCAAAGTGATACGAAAAAAGGTGTAACTGTGATCATGACTTGCATAGGTTATGACTTATGAAAAGCTAAAATAGAACATTACAGCACCCTGAAAGGGTTTAAATTTTCATCGAAAAGCGAGCGAAGCGATCTCGAAAATTTGGTGCTTTCTGGACCACGACTGGTGAAGTTTTCATCAAAGAGCGAGCGAAGAGAGCTCGAAAAATTGGGGCTTTCTGGACCGCGATAAGTTATATTTTCGTTTTATCTTTTATCAAGAAGAATAACTGAGGTTCTGGGAAAGTTTTGTGTTTTTTTTTCCTTATCAGGGGCCCTTGTTACTCGGGGGCCTCATATCATTGATAAGGCGGTAGCTACGCCCCTTTGTGTATATCAACCTCGTTCGCTTTACATTTCACTTTTCGATGACGCCCTGAAAAACCGCTTTGAGTCATACCGTACCGTACCGTCGTACTTAAATCTTTTGGAAACCGGATATTTCGGTCACGTTTTATGGAGCTCCTTAACTGGTGACGTCGTAGATACTTAATTTGATAAAAATGATAAAGTCACAAGTACAATGAACCGTGGGATTTACAAGATGAAGTGGTATTCAATAGATTCAAAGAAATACAAAGCATTCAATCAGACTGCACGATTATCTATTAATTATTAATTTAATTACATCATTAAAACAAACTTCGAGTGTTTGTAATGAACTAGCTATTGCCTACGTCTTCGTCCTCGTGGTGTCCGGAAATTATCCCATGGAAACGCACTACCGGGGTAAAAGGTCTTATGTCGTAGCCCAGGTTATGGTCTATAACATACCTTCACACCTGTAATCTCCAAAAGATAAGGCCTATCTTACCCACACCCATATTTCGCTAGTTATGTTTAGGTAAGTCTCATAGGTACCTATATAGGAAATGATCATTATGTGGATTACGCTTTGTCCCTAACTACTTCTTGAAGAGTTAGCTCTCAAAGTTAAAAATTCTAGCTAAAAGACCTAACTACTGAGTTTTTCCTTATTCATCATCATCTGCTTAGCCTTTTCCCAACTTTGCGGGGTTGGCTTCCAATCTAACCAGATGCAGTTGAATAGCAGTATTTTACATGGAGTGACTGCCTATCTGACCTCCACAACCCAGTTAGTACTGGGTAATACGATACCCCTTGGTAAAACTGGTTGTCAGTTACCTACTGTTACAGTTACAGTTGACTGCCTGTAACGACTGTCAAAGATCTACAAATGAGAGCCTGGACCAACGGATTAACCGAGAGTGCTTTCCGAGGCTTCACGGAAGAATCTCAGCACAATGTCATGGGTGGTCATCCATCCACGGACCAACCTCGGCAAGCACAGCTAAACCTAAAGATCGACCCAAGCGGATGTTATTATTTAGCCACGGGCTCTCCTTTTTAGGGTTTCGTACTCCTGACAAGGAACCCTTATAGTTTCGTCATGTCCGTCTGTCCGTCCGTCCGAGGTTTTGCTCAGAGATTGTTAGTACTAGAAAGCTGTAATTTTGTAGAGGTGTGTATATCAATTACGCCGACAAAATGGTAAAATAAAATTTTGGAAAATATATTTTTGTAGGGTAGCTCCCTACATGTGAAGTGGGGATGATTTTTTCTTTCGTCCTCCACCCCATTGTGTGGGGTATCGTTGAACAGGTCTTTTAAAATGACCATTTACAAAATATTAAATTCCAGTAGGGCGTCCCCCCCCCCTCTAAAAGCTAAACTGCTGGCTTGAAAAATCTGGAAAAATTCGTGATGGTAGTACATTTCATGAACTTTAAAGGGAATTTATAGTAGTTAAGATAACTTTATTAGTTTAGCAGTAATAGTCATTAACCTTGGGTGTTAGATGATTTTGTACCTGCAAATACAAAATCTTTAGAATAAATCCTCTAAAGTGACTAAGATGAAGTATTTGCTGTAGTTGCTAAACTGACAAATGTCAAATTTGATCTATTATATTATCTATTATTTTTTTATTCATTATATTACATATTTTTTTCCTTTCTTTTTTTATTATTATCGGGCTACTACGGAACCCTACACTGCGCGTGGCCCGACTGGCACTTGGCCGGTTTTTTTTATCTTATATCGTATGACATAAAAAAGGTTGATAGGTTGAGCATTATGCGACTGGTAGCTGCCAGAATATTTGACCCTAATTCCATTTAAGTAAGTACACAATGATATTGGATAATGAATATTGAAAGTTTGTTATAAATATTGTAGCTTTGTAGTAATGTTAAATGGTTATTGGTTTCCCTGTTGTAGGTTTCCAGTGCGAAGTGCCTACAGGTTTTACTTTTAATTGCACTTGACTGATCTGACCATAACACGTTTATTCATTAAGGTAAATTAACCAACGCCAATTTTCTAAGAACCGGATTTTTCTCAAAGCAAAAAAAACTATCATGGAATAATAATCTATTTCTCCGGTTTTGAATGAGATGTTATCAAACAGGAATTTATCTTCTGCTTAGCCTTTTCTCAACTATGTTGGGGTCGGCTTTCAGTCTAAACGGATGCAGCTGAATACCAGTATTTTACATGGAGCGACTGCTTATCTGGTCTTCACAACCAAATTAGTAGGTACCTACTGACTAAAGTAAAATATCATAAATTTAATTCATTATGAATACAAAAACAGCACCCACCTCTTTGCTCCTTGTAAAATGACTGATATCCAGCAGCACCCGGTTAGGCTGGAAGCCAACCCCTTTATATATAAGTAGGGAACAGCTGATTTCTTTTTCGCGATTCAGGGTTGGTTCCATGCCGGGGTTGCGGGACTATTCGAAAGAGATACCGTGGCCCCGGAACACAAAGGGCGATGAAGGAACATAGATGGGTTTTAGTCAGTAAAAGTCTGACACTCCCTCCTGCTCCGCCCAGAGCGGGAGAAGTCATTTGATGATTTCCCATCCGAAAAAAAAAAAAAATAAGGGTTGGTTCCATAGTAAAAGTTGTACATAATGATGAGTACAAATGACCCCTTAAGAGATTTCGTGTATGAAAAGATAGACCTTATATAGTTGGTATAAGGCTGGGCAAGTGATGGTGAGAACTTTATTTTCTGATAAGTACATTCGTTAAATCCGAGGTAACCGACGGACAAAGTTACTTTCGTCTTTATATTATTATTATATAACATTATAATGTATAATGATGTGAGATGATATGCACAAGAAGTACCTACGAGCTGACATGTAAGGATTGTTTTTGCTTATCAGGGTCAGCGCGTCACGCATGCCACCCACGGTACGTTGTGTGTTTGCCACTAAAGACAACTGTAAGTAAATAAATAGTTAAAAAAATAACTCTGTATTTGTTTCGAAGTGGATACTTGGGTGCCTATATGATCAATTTACATGGGTCAAATAATATCTAGATGAAACTACCAAAATCAACAAAGGTCAAGCTTCGAAGTCGGTGACCTTTGTTTGATTGATTTAGTGATTTTGTCACCGACTTCTGAAGCTTGACCTTTGTTTGATTGATTTGGTGTTTTCGTCACCGGCTTCTGAAGCCAAAGTTATTTTTCTCTTTTGTTTTTCTTATTGCGTTTTTTTTTAAGTCGGTTTTATTTTTTGCAAAAAAGTTTTATTTTTATTTTTTCCATTTTTTGTTGTAATATCCTATACAAATATTTGCTATGCATTTATTTTACATTGTTAACAATACATGGTAATCCATGACATGTATTGTTAAATGGTAAATCGCCTTAATAGCCTTTATAGGCTTATCCCAAATAAATGGAACTTAACATACTTATACTGTTAAAATCTGGGTGTATTGTACACAGCTGCGTACCCCATAGAAAATACAGGCGTGATGTTACGCCATGATCTTGTATAAACAATAAGCATCCAAGCGATTGCAGCAATCACGACCGATTTACCACCTATTTTTGAAGAGTTCCATTGTATATCTCCGAAGATCAGCATCAGATCTTCACCACATTTAAATGGAACCACCTCAGGAGTATACTCTTTTAAATAAAAAAAGAATTTTGAGAATCGCTCCACAAATGGGGGAGAAATCGGTGAACATACGTAAAATGAAGAAATAAAATGACACAAAAAATAATACCGCGTTGATGTCTTTTTGAAGGCCCTTTCTTGGTAATATACTCTATGTTTAGACCACACGACTAAAGTAAAAAAATGTTAATAAAATGAAAACTACTGGGCCAAACTAGGTTAAATTTTTGTGGGACCAAATGGCAACTATTCCGCATCAGACTAAAGAAGAATCACGTAAATCGGATCATAAATCTCAGCGTAATCGGTGTACATACATTGTACAGACAACTGTACAGGTTTAATTTAGTTTTATATACATAATTTGCGCCGCGGCGAGCGTCAGCACATTTTCATGATATTTATATTGTAACTGTAGCATTATGTATCACTGCACTTTATAATTTCTATCAATAAGTATCAATTAAATACTTAGCACAGGAAGTCGAGTCGTTTATCGTTGATTACGCGATCTTTCTGCCAATATCCTTATCAGCAGTCACATATCATTTATCATCCAAGTGTAGGCGTGATCAAGAACCCCTATTCATACATAAAAAAAAAACAATCGAATTGAGAACCTCCTCCTTTTTGAAGTCGGTTAAAAATAACTCCGTATTTGTTTCGAAGTATATTGATACTTGGGTGCCTATATAATCAATTTACATGGGTCAAATAATATCTAGATGAAACTACCAAAAAAAGTGTAGCTTGTGAAATTGCCAACTTTTGCGCCCCCTGATCGGGGCACCCAAATACACCACACACCTTGCCGACACGGTTTTGGCTTATCTGGTTTCAGCTAAGAAAAAAGGTGACCAGTTTTAAACCGAAGAGCCTTATAGAAACACCGCCCTGCCCCCCTTTAAACTAAGACCAACCGGGGAAACCCGGACAAATGGCAACCATGAACTCTTATGGTATAAGTAGGTAATCAAAATAATAATAAACCATTTATTTCAGGTAACAAAGACCCATAGATAAATACCTTAACATAAAAATACATACTATTAACAAATTTTCGTTAGTATAAACAACTTTAAACCCCCCCCCCCCTTGTAATGCCTTTATACATATGTATGACTCGTTATAAGTAAGTAGGTGTAATTGACTGCTGTAGGTATTTCTACAAATACCGACTTGCTGACTGTGAGCTAATAGTATAATTGAACTAAAATGTGTAAGTAACGGTATAAGTAGTACCCAAGTACTTCCTACCTAAGAAATAACACGCGGTAAATGTTAAACAAGATGACTCATTTAAGTAAGGTCTAGCTGTACGGATACTTAATAATAAGAATTAAACTACCTAATTGATTCAAAAAGCGGTCCTTCTGGTCACGGCTCGTAAGTAAGAAGGTTCGGGAAAAAGTAAACCTATTTTAATCTCATACCGTAGTAGACTATGGTGCGTCTGTAACTAATCTTGGTAATTGGGTCTTCAACTGTTTTAATTAAAATAAATAATAACCACGTAAGTACAATATTATTATTTATTAAATTAGTAAGACCTAGGTGTCTCCTTCATATTATTAAGGCTGACAACGAGGTCCTAATGGCAGATGTACGTCGAATACTTATGAATAATTTATTCGCACAGCATCCGTGAACTAGTCGCAAACAATGCATGAGAGCAGTGTATGATTACATCAGCAAACATATAAGACACGGATCGAGTGATTTACGACCTGAACAGGATGAGTCCTCCATTTACCTCCTTAGAAGGCTACATGCAATTTATTATTATTTGTTGTTTTATAGTGTTAAATTGCATAATGAAGGGATATAAAGTGATTTAACATTTTTAGCTTTGTTGGTATCTTATTTTTTTTTAAAAGATACCACAGAATACATAATAGGACCTATACAAGTAGCAATACCTTACATTTTAATCATTTGATGTGACTGTGTTATAAAACTACGATGTCGGTAGTCTTTCAAAAATAATTGAAAGTTGTTATGTGGTAAAGATGTCTCTCTAAAAGGCTTAAACCAAACGTTAACCGTAGTCATCGAACCCTTGCATGGGTCCGCTTGCTGGAATCTGATGTGCTACGCTTTACGTAGGCCTTTCGCCTGTACCAGACTTGCAGGAGCACAAAATTGCTCTTAAATAGGAACCTCGCAAGGTACAGCACGTGATCGCTTCAGGCTGTCAGTCACGGTCTGACCGTCTAGGGACCTACCGCAGCCGTAGACCGTATCCAAATCCTTTAAATTAATAAACAACCGGCAACAACAGTCGATCAAAACTTCAGTTATTAAGCCTTAATTACTGAAATACAACGGAACTAAATTAATAGTAGATTATGCACCGAGGGGCTAAAGTTGTGTCTTATGTCACGGGCGTCATATTGAGCCCAAGGCAAAGACACCTTTAGCCCAGAGGAGGATACTCTACTTTTTACACCTACTGTGAGAAAATAATAGCCATAGTACGAAAAACAAAGTATTTATTAAATAAACAAACAGTAAGAATAAATATATTAACTAATGTTACAGCCAATTACTATTACGGTATTACGGCGCGGTACGGTATTTGTTATTATTAATGCCAGTTTTTATGTTATTCTATTCCTTTTAAAAAATGGTTCGTAGTTATCTAATTATTCTCACAATATTATGTCTTCGAAAACATGGCAACGATATGAAGAAGCAGTCGTTATGATTTTGTAGGAAATCGAGAATATAATCCACGCGTAAGGGTATCGAGAATAGCTTTCCTCTTTCTGGCACCAAAGGGTGTTTGTTAGTACTATACTGCCAATTTAGCTGAGCATGTGAGATTCCAAATTCAAATCACATTATTGACCAGCGGGTCATAATGAAATCCAGTACAACATTATTGACCGGCTGTGCCCCCGGCCACTAATGACTCACTTTAGGTTAAGGTTGCTTGACACATAATTTAACATTTTGGAGCAGGTGGTGTGAAAAAAGAATTTTACCCTTGGCAAAAGGCGGTTATTGAACTGACTGTTTTTTGGACTAAATGGCCTTTTGTTGCTGACCGTATCTACCTACCTAACCTTACCACAAGCAAACAATTTAAAACGAATCTTCAGGAGTACTACTCGAAGTCGCAAAAAGTAGGCGGTATACCTCGTTAGCTATTCACGTAGCGTGTTAAAAGTTGTGGTGATCAAAGACTTACAATAAAAAAATAAGATGATCGTGGGAAGGAAAAAAGAATGACGCAATGACTTCCTAAACATTGTATTGATTAGATCTTCAATAAGTATTTGTTATTGATACAATAATTTTATTTACAAAAGAAAAAACTAAATGTGACTGGCCTTTTGTCTATTAAAAAATAGGGAGTGGCCAAACGCTGTTGTTATTTATGCATTCAAACATAATTAAATGTTTAGAATTATCGCTATATCTTCATCTAAAGTTAATTTTAAATAAAATTGGATGACTCAATAACTAATAAGGAAACACATCATAATTTTTTTAAAGACTAGCTTTTAGTTTAATGGGTGCTTAAACTTCCTGTCGAGTGATCTTTGCCATTAATATTCTACCCTAAGGTTCTATCTTACTAGTAGATTTAACGGCTAAAACTTGAGATGACGAATAATAGAGAAGTGTGCAAGAAGACACAAAGGATAAGGACCAAAAATGATGATGATTTAATTTAAAATTGGACCTCTCTGGTCTGGAAATATACTAAGTATTTATTAAGTAAGTATGGAGATGTTTAGTAAAAAGATTTTATGTAGGTTTAATACTCTTTATTTGCTTTTAACATAATGCTTCTACAATATTCGTTTTTGCCGTAGCATGCGGGTATTATACTTGCATAACTACTGAAATCAATGTTCTTGAAAATCTTTAGATACATATGGTAGGTAATTCATTACATTTGAGTCATGTAAACTTAAGGACATCAAAAAACCTAGAGTGCGACTATAAACGTTAAATCTTAAAATTTTAACAAAAGTCCGTTTATTTTATCATATCACAATATCTATCGACTATCGTACTTAAAAGGTAAAAGTAACATTTAATAAGTCTTCGTTTTCATAACAATACTAAGTTTGCTTTTAATACAATTCGGCATTTTATCGTTTTCCGTAACCTGAAACAAATGAAAGAAAGTGTTAGAAGAATATAAATGTCTAGGTGTATGAAATCCCGAGGCTAATGCCCGTTTTCCCTAACACGGATAATGAAATGTTATGCTTAAAAAGCACACTGTTGGGCAGAGAACATAAAAGAATTGTTGGATTTTCAAAACTCGGCCCAGCGACATGAGTTAAAAATCCAACAGCACAGTTATATTTAGGTGCTGCCTAGTGTTAGCCAGAATTGTATTTTTTTTTGTTAGCCTATACTGTCCCACGTCCCAGTACTGGGCAAAGGCCTCTCCCAATTTCTTCCATGAGTTCTTACCAGCCTAATCGACCTAACCAGCCTTATAGGGGACATAACCGATGGACAAATCAACCCACTTAGGTACTCTTGTTAAGTCTTTTACATTTTTTAATTATTAATGATGCTATGATAATAATTACAATCTATCATCCGAAATTCTGAAATTCAAGAATGCATGGCTAATTATAAATTATACGTTTAAATTCTACACATAAAATATAATGAGTACAGACAGGCATCTTTGGCAATTTTTTTAAGTTTATCTGAAATCGACGGATTATGCATTTTAAGCATGTTTTTTAATTTTAATAGTATTTAAAACTTTTGTTTTAGTAAGTATGTCCTTTCAGAAACAATAAGTAGTATTGGATCAGAGTAAAACTTTCCATAGAAGGTTAATGCGCTCTAAATTCTTACCTCCTTTAGTGTAGGCTCCGGCAGAAGTGTGTGCGCTTGCAGAGCTGCTGGCAAAGCTGCCTCCCAGTCCAAAAGCGTTAGCACCCGCCAAGCTTTTCCCTGTAGCACCCGATGTGATGCCACCTCCATCTGAGAGTACAAGCTTTGGAAAACCGAGTCCGCCACTAACTTCCAAGGTGGAACCTCCGTTATAAGCGCCTGCGCCGGACCCGCCACATCCAGCCCCACAAGGACTGCTACTTTTAACATTTCCAGCATGAATGTATGATCCATGCGGATTGTATCCATGTGCACCAGCAGTGGCACCGGCCGCGACTCCGGCATACGCCGCAGCACCTGCAGTACTGCCAGCTTGAGCACCTATGTTTCCATGGGCTCCTGTAGGTCTCGTTGGCCCACCATTAGCACCGGGAATCGTACCATGTTGCGAATGAATGTTAGCATTGTGAGATCCATGTACACCGCCTATTTGTGGCCCATGACCTTGCCCTCCATGGGTAGGTAAAGTTCCAACTTTGCCATTATCAAAGGGTGTCAGAAACCCAGGTGGACCTCCGAAGCCACCAGTGTATGCTACTGCGTTAGCCTCAGCAGCCGCTGCTGCAGTAGCATGAGCCCCGCCCGTTGCACCATTATGTGCGTGTGGAGAAGAGCTGTGTGGCGCTTGAGGATTGCAATTCCCAGAAATGCAAGAGGTTGGTGAAGGAAGTCCTGATGGCTTATGTGTGGGGCTTACAGCTGGAACAGAGTAATCATTCGGCTTTAATAAACCGGGAGTACCTCCAAAACCTCCATTATAGTTTGGTTTTTCGTTGGAAGGATTGTCCCCACCGCTAGGCTTGGTGATACCATACGATCCAAGTTGAGCATTAGCTCCAGCTCCAGCCGCTGCATGAGCATTAGCTGCTGATGAACCAAAGCAGTTTCCTCCATTGCAACCAGGTGAGTTATGTTCGCTAGGTTTTAAGGTTCCTGAAGGTCCACCAAAGCCGCCCGTATATTGTGGTTGATTCGGGGCCGCAGTGTTTACGTCTGTGATAGGTTTTGTGACACCAAATGCACCAGTTTGCGCATTGGCACCAGCTGATGGCCCGCTTATGGGGTAATTTGCACAGTTTCCTCCATTGCAACCAGGTGAGCTATGTTCGCCAGGTTTTAATGTTCCTGTAGGTCCACCAAAGCCACCCGTATATTGTGGCTTATTCGGAGCCGCATCTGTATTAGGCTTAGTAACACCAAAAGATCCAGGTTGCACGCTGGCACCAGCTGATGGCCCGCTTATGGGGTAATTTGCACAGTTTCCTCCATTGCAACCAGGTGAGCTATGTTCGCCAGGTTTTAATGTTCCTGTAGGTCCACCAAAGCCGCCCGTATATTGTGACTTATTCGGAGCCGCATCTGTATTAGGCTTAGTAACACCAAAAGATCCAGGTTGCACGTTGGCACCAGCTGATGGCCCGCTTATGGGGTAATTTGCACAGTTTCCTCCACTGCAACCAGGTGAGCTATGTTCGCCAGGTTTTAATGTTCCTGTAGGTCCACCAAAGCCGCCCGTATATTGTGGCTTATTCGGAGCCGCATCTGTATTAGGCTTAGTAACACCAAAAGATCCAGGTTGAACGTTGGCACCAGCTGATGGCCCGCTTATGGGGTAATTTGCACAGTTTCCTCCATTGCAACCAGGTGAGTTATGTTCGCTAGGTTTTAATGTTCCTGAAGGTCCACCAAATCCGCCCGTATATTGTGGATGACTCGGAGCTGCACCTGATGGCGCGCTTGTGGGGTATTTGGCACAGTTTCCTGTTTTACAATCAGGTGAGTAACTGCCTGGAAAAGATGGTGACTGAGTTTGGGTGAAGCTCGGTGTTGATACAGGACCGCTGATCTCATTGGGTCTATGAACTCCAGGACTACTTGTATATGCTGGCAGTATTACGCTTGAGAGATGAGGACCTAAACCAGGTTTAGTGACACCAAATGATTCAGTTGCAGCAGTACTGCCGAAAGAAGGATAACAGTTGGGTGTACTGCAGCCTCCAGGGTGACCGCTAGGGGAAGGGGTGTTGTATGTTCCTGAGGGAGTATGACCAGAGCTACTAGGCCCGGTTGCGTGGATATCATGTTTATCAGGATTAAAAACTCCTCCTGGCCCACCAAAACCACCAGTATACGTTGGCAGTTTGTCATTAGGAGAACTTATGCCATTGCTGGGTTTCGTAGTTCCGTAATGTCCAGACGGCGCAGAAGTTCCAGATGTAACACCTGCAGTAGGTGAGTATCCACCACAATTCCCTCCTGCTTGACAACCTGGCGTGCCAATGTTACCAGCCGGTTGTGTATTATATGGTGGACTTCCGGGATGTGCATAGTTTGGTTTATTCGTCACTGTTGCATGAACATCAAATCCACTTGGTTTAAGCGTCCCAGCGGGACCTCCGAAGCCACCTGTATACGTTGGTAATTTGTCACTAGGGATGTCACCTCCAGGACGGTTATTGTATGTTCCTGTAGGCGGCAGTCCACCGGTAGGTCCAGAACCAGAAGGATTTCCAGAACAGCTAGGTGAATTACAACTTGTTGGAGCATTACCCAATGGTTTTCCACTTTGCGGCGTGTTTGCATGAGCCTGGTTTGGATTAACAGTAACAGGAACATCATTGACACTCAATACGCCGGCGGGGCCGCCAAAACCTCCTGTATACGGGGGAAGTTTGTCATTTGGTAATTTGTTGTTCGCATCACTCGGTTTGCCATGCCCAATATGACCAGGCACTACTGGTACGTGAGATGGTGAGTGTCCAAAATTATCGTTACCTGGTCTTACGGTACCAGACGGTCCGCCCGTGACTTGATTAGCTGGTGTTCCAAAACAACTTGATCCTACGCAATTTGGAGAACTTGGATAATCAAAAAACGGTCCTTTTGTAACAGAATTGTCTGTTGGGGTATATGGTCCTTTTGGTTGGTTTTCACATTTGACGCCGTCACACGAAGGTTTCGGCTCACCTTTATTGTATGCTCCATGAATAGGCACATTGTAACTTGAAGGTGAAGATCCATATCCAGGCTCACCTTGTCCGGCATTACAGTTTCCAGAGTTGCATTTTGAACTTTCTTTAGGAGTTTCCAAATGTGTGGAAGGTTTCTGGTAATGGGAAGTTATATCAATGTTCGAGCTAGACCCTTGTTGATTATTCGAATCCTGATAAGAAATTCCTGATCCATGACCATAGTGATTTGGTTTTGAGCTTGAAGGGCCACATTTTCCGTTAAAACAATTAGAATCGGCGCCATGTTGTGAAGAGTGGTCATTGGCATTGTGAGCAGAATCCGTAACAGCACGAATGTCATTAGAACCATCATCAGATGGAGATGCACCATTTCCTGAAGCAGATCCACACAGACCCGATGTGCACTTGTTGGAATCAGAACCAATTGCCATAGTTCCAGTTTTACACGATCCTGATGTGCATTTTTCAGAATTGCCATCACAGCTTGATCCTTGACATCCCGATCCTGATACAGCTCCTGCTGCAGCTTCAGCAGAAGCTGCAGCATTAGCAGAATTATATCCTTGAGCTGAAGACCCATGTGGCGTTGGTACTCCATTACCTCCAACGTTCTGACAGTTTCCAGATGAGCAGCCTCCATGGCCTGGTGCTCCACCATGTAATCCAAATCCACCAGCTCCCGAGCCGCTATAAGTAAATGCGCTAGAACTTGAGCTGGCACTCGAGGAAGCCGAACTGGACGAAGAAGATTTGGAAAAACTGCCTGAATAGCCAGCTCCTAGTGGCACAGCAACTGGTATGCCAGGAAAAGCCCCGGCGGTGGCACTAGATTCCGCTGGAATAAATAAAAAAATAAAGCATTAAAAACTCATTAACAATGGATAAATCTAGACGTTCGTTCAAGAGTTTTCCCGCCAAAACTGCCTAGTATTATCCTCTCCTGATATCCAAATTACACAATTTAAGAACTGGTCCTCTCATTGCCCACTTTTATTCTTTGCTAGACATCATGCGTAAGTTACATTAGCTAATACGGTCAACATCTAAATTATGAGAGCTTTGAATAAAGAAATAATGTTTTCTGAAAAAAAAAAATTGCTCGTTTTTGTAATGTTCTAAACTTTTCACATACATACACATATTGACAAATCTAAGTAGGTACTAATAACCAAAAAACCTACTCGTACTTAATATGCTGATTTAACCTGTAAAAGTTGATATAAAGAAAGTATGTCGGAATAAATAAATAAGTAATCAAAGATGTCAATAAACAAAGCGGATCTTATCCGTCGCTCCTAACAAACCATGCCAAACAACTGTTATTCGGTCTTCATAATAAACAAACTAATACTAACTAAACAACAAAACAGTCATAAAATAAAGATAAATTTTCGCGCCACTTATTACCAAAATGCTAAATAAATTAAAATAACATACCTACTCAAACGTTATAAAATATTAATTTAAATACGCAGGTATTTAAATTAATATTTTATAACTAGCCCCTTTATAACAATTATAACTGTTTCATTGAATACTAATTACTCTATACTGGTTTAAACAGTAGATATGATATGTAGATATTTACGTCTAAAACTAAATATAAAAATAAAACACCAACCTGTTGCGGATCCGCCACCCTTGACACCATAGCCCCCGTATCCATGTGGGGTAGCGATCACTAAGCTCGCTGATATCAGTATGAAGGCACACGTGAGCTCCATCATTGTGAAGCTTCTCACTCACAATGTTTTTGTTCTGCAACCGCTTGCTTTTATAAAGCGATACACAAATAGACGCTAGTGTATTATAGCAAAAAACCTGTTGGTGTTACTGCGAATCGGAGGCTGTATTAGTGTAGGCAGTAAGTATTGTTTCCCAGCGCATTGTAGATATGGTTCATAGCATTTATATCAATGTTAGCTATCTAACAATAAAGTATTACTCACCCAATCATAATGTCATCCGAAAACGAAACATAGCCGGGAAAACACGCTGACATAATCATATGTTCTCCGACTTGGTTATTTTATTGTATGTATACAGTGCGATGAGATGTGAGTGAGATACTAATTGGTAAACAAACAGCTTTTGTTTCAGTGAGGAATAACCTGAGCTTTCCTCACTGCTGCAATCACTGATGTCCCCTCGTATATTTAAAATACTAATGTAGATTTTGACCAGTTCAAAATTCAAACTCCTTATTTAGGTATTATGTAAATTACTAGCATATTCCCAAAAACCGGCCAAGAGCGAGTCGGACTCGCGCACCGAGGGTTTCGTACTTTTTTAAAGGACAAACTTAACTTTGCCGTTCGATCCTATGAAACTGCTATTGCACCAACCGCAAATAATAAGTTTGTAATAGTAAAATCGCTTTTTTTTTTGTTATTTAACTACATATTTACAGTTTTCAGATTTTTCCTATTACATGTGCTGTGAGACATTGCTTCTCGCCAAATTTCGTGATTCGTGATTTCGCGAAAATCTAAATTTGCCCATATCTTTTATCATGTTGACTCAGGACCTGTCCGAGGCTGCCAGCCTGTGCTTTCATGGGGCTCGGAATGCGCCACCGCCGGGATCCTCACTGACGGTAGGAGGGGGTATCCATCGGCGTCGAGTCGACGTTGAAGTACCTGAGACTTGTACTCGATAGACGATGGAACTTCGTGGAACGTTTCCGACGTGTGGCTCCCAAACTGGAACGGACCGGGGCTGCCTTCAGGCGGCTCTTGCCCAACCTGGGGGGGGCAAACGCCTCCTGGCGCCCCCAGGCTCTACGCGTGAGTCGTGCGGTCCATCGCCCTTTACGGGGCTCCGATGTGGGCGCGTTCCTTGAGGCGGCGAGCCACCCACTATTTGAACGCGCCCCAAAAGGTGGTAGCCGTAAGGCTGGCCCGTGGGTACCGCACGATCTCCCGCGATGCATCGAGCCTCCTTGCCGGATTGCCGCCATGGGATCTGAATGCGATAGTCCTCGCCTGCACGAATGGTGCGCGGAGGCGCTACGCCGGGGGCAAACTCCGCTGCCGCAGCAAATTGTCGCTCAGCGGACAGACTTCCGGCATGATCTCACGGCGACATGGAGAGAGCGACTGTCGCAACCCCGTGCAAGGCACGCAACAATAGTGGCGATAAGTCCCCTCTTTGAGGAGTGGTTTGAGAGACGCCACAGCGTTCTCACCTTCCGCCTGACGCAGGTCCTCACCGGACACGGTTGTTTCGGGAGGTTCCTGCACCGAATCGGGCGGGAGGAAACGCCCGGGTGTTTCCACTGCGAGGATCGACCGGAGGACACGGTGGAGCATACGGTGGAGGTGTGCCCCGCGTGGGCGGAGCACCGCCTTGTCCTCGTAGCGGCGATCAGCGGCGACGACCTCTCACGTCCGGCCCTGGTTCAATCCATGGTTCGGAGCAAGACGGAATGGGACGCCGTCACCTCCTTCTGCGAAGCAGTAATGCTAGAGGAGGTGGCGAAACGTGAGAGGGAGAGAACCTCACGTCCCGGCCACCGCGGGAAACGCCCCGGGCGTCAGGGGCCACGTGGTGGCCACCGTAGGCGCGGGCCTGTGGACGGAGCTATGGGCTAGCTCGCCGTCCGTCCGTCTCATGACGACAGACCGTGTCGACGGCGCGTTCGTGTTCCACGCGCGCCTCATAAAGAGTCAGCCAAAAGGAAGGGGGACCCCTTCCTGTAGCGTAAATTCGTTGTCATTATACCCAAGTTCTTTCAAAGTACGTCCTGTTTTTAAAGCTTGTAGTAAGGGAAGTAATTCGTTGTCGTCTTTTGTTTCTTGGGCTAAAATATCTGGGTTGACTTCGATTTTGTATATTTGTTATAGCTGGAATTGTGAGTGTTGATCTTTTTAATTATCATTAACTGTTTCCACTGGAAATCTGGATAAGTAATCAGCATTAGAATTGCTTGCAGAACTTCTGTAGTCTATCTCATAATTGAATCCAGATAGAAAATGAGCGTATTGAAAAAGTCTCATCGTGCTCATCGCTGGTAGCGTCTGGTGCCAAAAAAGCCACTAATGCTAGCTAGTAGCAAGCGTCTGTAGCTACAGACGCTTGCTACTAGCTAGTATTAGTGGCTTTTTAGGATCAAAATGAATCAATACCCTTTCGCTCAAAATTTCTTCCTTTATTTTTAAAAAACTTTCTTCACACTTAGGGGACCAGGTAAAGATAGCGCTTTTCTTTAGTAGCTCGTTTAGAGGACTTGTAATAGAGGCCAGATTGTTTATAAATTTATTGTAATAATTGGCCATCCCAAGAAAGGTTCTCAATTCGTTGATGTTTGTAGGGCTTAGAGTGCTGGTGATGGCTTTTATTTTGTCTTTATTCTTATGTAGTCCGTTCTTGTCGATCGTGTGTCCAAGGTAATTGATGGATTGCTTAAAGAAGTGATATTTTTCTTTATTCACTCGAAGGTTACTCTCTTTAAGTTTTTGGAGGACCTGTCGTAATCGTTGTAGTAGCTCATCTTCACAGGAGCCCTGTATAATAATGTCATCGAAAAAGCATTTAACTCCTGTCAGATCCTGTAGTAATTTGTCCATGAATTTCTGCCACAGGCTTGGTGCTACTTTAACGCCGAACATTAGTCTATTTACTTTGTACGTTCCTTTGTGCGTGCTCAAGGTTTGCATGTGAGCGCTTTCTTCGTCCATTTCCAAATGGGGTGGGCAACTGGTGGAACTAATGGCGCTAGCAGCGCATGAACCAAACATCGTCATTGGTTGAAAATCTGTCAATGTCATTTTATATTTCAAGATAGAGTGACCTCATTGGTCAGATTGGGTCTAAGCTATGGACGCGCCATCTACAATCAGTTTTGACCAGCCTTCCCCATTCAAATATGCATGGGTAATGTCTAAAGTGCAGAAAAGCTTACCTCCGTTCATTTCAGAAAATATGTCTTCAATTATGGGTATGGGGTATTATTCATCTTTTATTACTTTATTTAGAGTAATCTTGTAGCCAGCACATAGGTAACCGAATACTCCCATTTGGTTTTACTATTGGAACAATAGGTGTTCCCCACTCGGCATGGTCGACTTTCGTAAGCACACATTGTGTACATTGTCTTTCTAATTCTTCGTCAACTTTCGGTTTCAATGCGTATGGAATTCTTCGTGGTTTAATAAATATCGGCTGAGTATTTTCCATTAAACTTAAATGAGCTTTGTGATTTGGAATTTTTCCTAGGTCTGATGTAAATACGGATGAAGAGAATTCTTCTAATAATTGTTCTAGATTGTTACTATGAATTGTAGTTTGTACTGTTCTTAATCTGCTATATCAATATCATGTAGTTCTTTCATCCAGCTTCTACCAAAAATTGGGTCGACATTTTGATCAATAATGTATAGTTTTCCATAAAACAATTGAGTGTTGTACAAACATTTGACATATGCTACTCCAATCGGTCTAATGATTTCTCCAGTGTATGTTCTCATTTTAATTTCTGTTTTAAAAAGTTTATTTTGTATGTTCATGTTTTTGAAATCCTTTAGTGCCATTGAAGATAATGTAGCACCGGTGTCAAATTCCATACATTACAGTTTTGTCTTCTATTTTCAGAGTAATCGTATATTTCTCCGATATTTCACTTTTAACTAAGTTGATATCTACAATAATGTCTTGACTAATGTTGCTTGAAGATTCATTTACTTGATGATAGTTGGTATATGTTTGTAAACAGACTCGTGCTAGGTGGCCTATTTTCTGACATTTTCGGCAAGTGCTTTTGATGGCTCCACATTCGTTTGCTCTATGGTCATCTTTTCCACAACGAAAACATTTTCCTTTAAGATCCCTAATGGTTATTGGTAATCTTGTATTTACCTTAGTATGCACAGGTGGGTTGTTATAAACAGATTGTTTAGCTGTAGGTGTTGTTATTTTATTGATTGTGTTAGGTTTTTGAATATCTGAGGACATTGTTGCGTTTTCGTTCTTTCCCATTTCTGTAGCAGTGGCAATCTGCACCAATTGTGAAAATGAGGTTGTATCTTTTTCCTGCAGTATTTTCTCCGAATTTCACCAATATTTAACCCTCGTATGAGTTGTAAGCACAGAAAGCTATCAGAAGTTTGTTTTTTGCAGTTATGACATTTAAACTCACAATTTGGAGATAGTTTTTTAAGCTCGGAGGCGTATGTGACCACAGTTTCCTCTTGTTGTTGCATGCGAGATACAAATTTGTGTCGCATTGTCTAAATACTGGGCTTAGGATCAATGTAATCATCTAAAATCTTTGTAATCTCTTCTAAAGTCATGTTCAAGGGATCTTCTGGAGAGCATATTTTATACATTCTTTCGTGTAGATTTAGCGAAATCGTGCAAAGTAGTACGTACACTTTCACCTTACCATCTGTGATATTGTTCAGCAAGAAGTAAACCTTTAACCGTTTGGTAAAGTTCATAAAAGTTTCGTTCTCTTGCAACGGCTGAAAGTTCATACGAAACGGTTTTTCTTTGTTCGTTATTGCTGATTCGTAATTTGACTGTGTGTCCGTTGCACTATTTGGAGGCACAATTGTAATCTCATTTTCTTTTTGTAATTGTAGGAATTTTGAACGTAATTTAGTATTTAGTTCTTCAACATCGAACCTGTAATCTATTTCTTTGTTTAGTTCACTATCTTCAATTTCTTTTTCAATTTCGGGTTGGAGTGTAGTCTTAGGGGCGCTACGGCGCGAGGACTTAGAAAACTTTTGCCAAAAAAGTGTTAATTTCGCAAATCGCTTATTTTCTCGATTCTATCGTACAAAACACCTAAATATAAGGCTAAAAGTGTCTTGGTGTTTTTTGTCTCCGACCAACCGTTTGTCGTAAAAGCGATGTCGAAGGGATCCATAGGTTAGGTTAGGTTAGAACTGTGACCAACTACGCGCGAGCCTTGCGAGTGAAGCGAGTGGTGCCGCGGCAGCGGCCGGCGAGCGCTACCTCGGAATTGGTCACGAAATTTTTCCAAGTATTTTTTTCATAGTGCCCCTAAGACGACACTCTGACCCAATTTCGTTTTGAAGCTCTTGAAATTTGGAAAAAATATCTTTCAGTGTTTGTAGTCGTGTTGAAATTTCTTCAATAGAAAACTGTAATTCTTCATTAATATAATTTTCAATCCTTGTAAATGTTCCTCGTAATGAGGATCGTATACGTTTTAACTTTTTAACTTCGGCCATTTCGTCGCCAATGTTAAATAAAAAATCAAACGTACATTTTGCTATTCGTATATTTTAATTATAAGTGACAATCCTGATACATTCGTTGTCCAGGAAACCTGTAACAAACGTCAAACCAAAGACATAACAGTACGGAACCCTAAAAAGCAAAAAATCGAAGAATATGTACTTAGGTAATAAATGCAAGAATATAATTATTTATATTATTAGGTAGAACCTAATAAGATTATGTTTAAGGTGGATGCTCCAGGGTAGCCCGCGAAATTCAAATTTTCTTATGTTTTTTTTCCAATGGGCCACCCCATGCAACGGGTGGAACTAATGGCGCTAGCATCGTATGAACCAAACATCGTCATTGGTTGAAAATCTGTGAATGTAAATTTATATTTCAAAATAGATTGACCTCATTGGTCAGATTGGGTCTAAGCTATGGACGCGCCATCTACAATCAGCTTTGACCAGCCTTTCCCATTTGCAGGCCAGTGCTAGGTTATATGTTGGTCAAAGTCATTCCTCGACCTTTATGAACTTGGAGGGTTGTATTGATGATTTTGATGATTATAATTCTGTAACTACATACGTCTTATAGTCGCGAACAATATTTTAATCAACATACAACCTAGCACTGGCCTGCAAATTGCAAAAAAACATTAGAAAAATTGAATTTCGCGGGCTACCCTGACGCTCTTTCGGTTTCAAGATGTTTATTTCTCAATCATAATAAACCTTTATCATTCCCACTACTGCTACTCAGGCCTCCTCAGGCCGCCTTCATTGTTGGGTTACGCCAAGGGTCGATTCTAGGCCCATGTCAGATTCTTATAATATTTTGTCGTTGTAAGCTTGACACTTACAACATACATAGCCAACTACTTGCAGTAGGGACAGGAGATTTAGTCGGCAGTCACTAACAGTAAAATACTACACAGTACACAGTATATCCTGCTATTTAGCTGCATCCGGTTAATGGAAACCGACCTCAACATAGAGAAAAGTCTAGGCAGATAATCATCATAAAATATGCTTACGATATCTGCACCACAGTATTAAATTTTACTAAATAGTTAGGGGTGCAACACACTTATTCGGGTCGGCACACTCAATTCGGCCATATTTGTTGAAAAACAAAGCCGATCCCAAGCAACAATTTACAGATAGGTAATAGGCATTCCTCGTGCCGTTCGGCACACTAAGTTTGGCTAATTTTCAGGTCGGCAGATTCGAACCAAGCCAAGCGGTTTCTTTTACGAATATAATACTTTTCTACAAAGTATACAATTCGATTTTGCCGCCCGACTGTGCCAAATGCAATGCGCAGTACTGACCGCTCTTGGCAGGCGCATTACTTTGTGTAAATGATTTCATGACCACTGCTCTCAAAATGGTGAAACAAAACATCGTGATAAAGCTTAAAAACATGAAAATGACATCCAACCCTGACTGGGTCCGCGTCGTGCCCACTCCGTCTCATAGAGGATGCCCGTATCCCAAGCATTGGGATAATTACAGGCTGATTATGCTGTGCCAAATCGTGCCGATTTGAACAAATGTAACACGCCTTTCGTATTACTTATGCAGTTACATACTTGATACCAATTTGTATTCATGAATGTAGACGACGGGGATAGCATCCAGGTATCGAGTTATGTACATACATACAAGCGGCAAGTGGTGACCACAGTTAGCTCTATTAAAGCTCTTGCCAAAGCTGCTTATCAAGTAATTATTACCGAGATTGTTGTGTTGCTGACAGTTGTATACCTAAGTATTTTAAAGATTTAAAACGAAAAACAGCGAGTCTTTCAATAAAAGTTGTCTTCTAGGAATGGTTGTCACACATTAAAATCTTAACGCCTTTTTATTTATCCCAAGTTTTACACTAACTACTTCCGATCATCAGCAAATTGTTTTATGAAGGCAGCTCAACGTGTCAGCGTTTCCAGCATCCATGGCATACCTATTGTTAGAACTGTTGGGTAACTAACATCCATCGAAAAAAAAACGTTTCAACAAATAAATGATTTCTGATTGTGATCGCCAGGACCTATGCAGAAGTTATTGTGATGACGTAAGCGAGGGCTGACAGGCAGCGGTGAAGGTAGCGAGTCGCGTCTCCGTCGCTTGTGACCGCAAGCGTGCATCCCGCACACATCCGGGTGACGCGCCGCGTGGATGTTCTCACCACAAATTCTCCACACATACCTGCTATATTTGTACCTGAACCAATCATACACATATACACGGCAAGTCGTGCACTCGACATTGACTTACACGGAATATAAAAATACCAATCACGTAATGGACTGTCCTCTTATGGCTTAATTTATTTATTTATCCAGAAGATAATAATGGAAATAATAATATGATACTTACATTACTTAAATGGTTATACTATGTAGGTACTTGTAGAAATATCAGTAAGTATGATACAACAACCGTTCCTGCCTAATGTAAGTACGGTCCAAGGCAGGCAGAGGTCAAGGTTTATAATAGCTAACCTTGTAGAGGATACATAGTTATTTATGGGACGATTTAACTTGGAAACGTTTTAAAAGCTTTATTCATAATACACGTCTCACGTAAAATTATATAAACATTTTCCTGTTCGGTCCTAATTTCGAAGAACCGTTCTAGAAGGTCATATCGAATGGTTCTCAATGCTATTAGAAAGAACTCTATGATGTTGATTCCGTGTCCGCCACGTATGATATCACAATTACATTTCAATACCTAGGCCATGCTCGCATTTTAACACTGCTGTTTGTATTTAAATATGTTAACCTATCGATATTATCATCATCCACTGATAGTAGAAAATTTACTATTTTATAAATTCTCCAAAACGGTTTTACCCATTTGGATGCGGTATTGAAAAACCGCCGACGGGTTTCGGTCAGTTTAAAAAACTAATATTTCCAAGTCATGTCAGAAAACAGTTTTGTAATAACACGCAAAGCTCAGCGCAGATGTCGCCACTGGCGAGATGGCTGCTGTCAAATCGTTTTCGCTTTGGTTCTTGCTATTTTTTGCGTTTAAACCGGTCCACTATCGTTTTTGACATGTATTTGTACCTGGAAGGTTAAAGAATTGAAAGAGGAACTGAAAAAACGAGGAGGAAGGATAACTGGAAAGAAAGCCGATTTTAATGTTGTATTTTTGGGAAATAAATGTACACTAAGGTTGGTACATCCTGGTACAACACACAGAGGCATATTACGAGAAAATTAAAATTTACTGAATGATATGTTATAAAATGTATTAAACTGACAGCTTTCAATGCATTTTCAATGGCCATGTCGACGATGCGCCATAAAATTGCACTAAAGATTGCCAAAACAAACAAATCCTTACTAGGTAATGCAGATCCTTTTCCGGTTCGGCAGCAAAACAAAAAAGTTTAGTAGTTAATATTATCCCGCAGAAGACGCACCGGGTGTCGGCAGAGCGCAACTAGTCAGGGGCAGCGAAAGTCGTATTAGATCCCACTGGCCCCCGACGCAAGTGAGTCAGTTTGAGTCTGACAGACCCCTCCGCTGGATGTCCGAGATATTCCAATAGCAACTCCACAATTTAGCGAGCGTTTATTGTGCAGTGTGTGGTGTGGATTAACTATAAGGGTGAACCTGAGGCCCGGTTTCCACCAAAGCGGAGACGAGCGGAGCGGAGAGGAGATAAATATCGCTGGACATCAACACACAGCGCCATCTAGTGCCACACTAAGCAACGAGGCTTGTGTCGTGGACACCAAATAGTTGATATACTACATAGATACTTTTTGTTTGTAAATACATACTTAATATACATATAAACATCCATGACTCGGAAACAAATGTCCATGCTCATCACACAAACATTTGCTCCAACCGGGATTCGAACCCGGGACCCTAAGAACGTAAGGCAGCCTAACTACTGCGGTTTTCACATTTCTCCTCTCCGCTCCGCTCGTCTCCGCTTTGGTGGAAACCGGGCTTGAATCTGAAGTGCAAACAACAAAATTTCTTGGTCTTACTGTGGATAACAAATTAAAATGGAAATCCCAAATTGAAACACTATCCAAACGAATTAATAAATCAGTGTATGCGCTGCATGAGTTAAAGCTAATTGCAAATCTTAATACCTTGTTAACTGCATACCATGGTTTGGTTGCTTCAGTTCTGAGGTGTGGTGTGATCTTTTGGGGAAATTCGAATGATGTTGATTTAATTTTTAAAGCACAAAAACGGTGCTTAAGGGCTATGTTTGGGCTTCAAATGATCGAAACCTGTAAACCGTTTTTCCAGGAGTACAAAATTTTATCTCTCCCAAGCCTCTATATTTACGAGGAATCAGTATTTGTTAAGACCAATAAAAAATTATGTACATTAGCCGCAGAAGTGAATAATAGGCAACAACGTGACGAATTTCGCCTCTATGTCCGCCGAAAATACACCGCTTTAATGCACAAAAGTGTTTCACATGGCTCCTGTAATTTTCAATAAATTACCCAAAGAAATAAGGGCAATGAATACTGCATTATTTAAGAAAAGCCTAAAGAGCCTTTTAGTTAATAAATGTTACTATAACTTGAATGACTTCTTTGATAATTTTTCCATACTTAAGACCTCACAGTGACATCAATTAATAACAATTATTATATATCTTTAAATAATGTAATAATTTTAGATCTACTATGACATTGAATTAATTGAAATACTTACTATTATTAAATAAATAACTAATCTGTATGACATTGCATTAATTTAATATCTTAAAATATTTTATGATTGCATACATTTAACTAGCTGAACTTATATTTGCTATTTGTATTTCATGACTGTATAGATTTTGCATGCCTTACGGTAGAAACACTTGAAACATGTAAATGTTTAATAAGACCATTGTAACAGTGTTTTCGGCAAAAATAAATGATTTGATTTGATTGATTTGATTTGTGGTCCACCATTGTCCTGAAGCAGCAGTGGGCTAGAGCAATTGACCAATCGCGTTTGTTTAACGGCTAGTTTTTCCATCATGGTTTGCAATTGTTGATAATACCATATCTGCCATAATCGTCTGGCCACATCTTAGGAAGCTGTAATAGATGACACCGGCACTGGTCCACGAAACTACCATTACCTTTTCCTGAGTCAACTTTCGCTTGGGGCAGGAGTTTGTAGAGTGATTTGTAGTGCCGGGTGGATGTTCGGAAAATGTAAAAATAGCATGTAATGTGTAAATAAAAATAGCTTTTTTTGTTTCAGCTAATATCGCGTTATTACAAAAGTGTTCAGCTAGACTTGAAGCGTATGCCGCTGTTGAAAGGCCACTGGTTACGTCGACCATTATAGAAGTTGATAGCTAAACTCAACTCGAACTTTGAAGACCCGACACATATGGACGAAGAAAAATTAAATTAAAAAAACTCAAAGCTGAAACGGGGGACAATTTTAACAAGCAGAGACGTTTCCACGTAAAATAATTACATCACGGTAGGTAGTGTCGAACAAGCTTTTTGGTTTACATTTTACAATGTAATTTGTTGGTAAAACTGTAAACCAAATAGCTTGTTGACTACTTACTAGACTGCGATACTACCCAACCCAATATTTTTTTGGGTTTGATGCAGAATGTGCACAAACCAAAATAAGCACTTCTCAAAATAAGCACTTATCAAAATGAGCACTTCTCAAAATGAGTACTACAAAAATGCTATTTTGCTTTGTGCACATTCTGCGTCAAACCCGTTTTTTCTTTATCTTTTGAGGAAAGGAACTTTAACATACACGGAAACTTACTCAAAAAGAAAGAATTTCTATCTACTGCTCAATGCAAATAAAATATCAAAAAATTGAAAATAATGTATGTATTCGTAAAATACACATGTACACGTAATGTGTAATAATTACCACATGGTTTTGTTTTCATATCTAAGAAAAATAACCGCACAATGTATTTAGCTTTACTGGTAAAAGACATAAAACTATTTATATCGATTATTTAAAATGTCAGTTTAACAAGCTGATCAAATCTAAGTACTGTATGATTGTATCCTTTTGGCTAGTCGATGTGGCGAGGGTCCACGTTAAATGAACTCGTCGGGTTCGCGGGGGGCATCCAAGTCGCGGTAGTGTATGACCGGACGGAACTCGGCGCCTCCGCCCCTTTAACAATCAACCACCGTTAGAGGCAACTCACCCAGCACACAACAAGTCGCAGTCTCAAACACTACTAGTTCTACTTAAAACCACAACTGCATGAACAACTAAAATTTCATTTAAATCTTAGCTTCCCGGTAAGTTATCATTGGTGTTACAGTAATTAAGGGATTTTACATAAAGGTTATATGAAGGAAATTGAATAAAAAATGTGATGTTAAAATTTTGGACATTTTATTGAAAATGGTACAATTAATACTATGGTAGAAGACGACATTGCACACAAATAATTTAACCCTTTGGTTAGATGAATATTGTTTATGCTTACATAATTCTAGTTTCAGGAATTGTTTATTGGTAATGTATTTTAATGATGCACAGTTTATTGTGAACGTTTATTTCGTATTTACAATTTTTTATCTGTTAGTTTATAAATTTTTAATTGTATGAGAGACAAAAACATAGAAAATAGTACATTTTGATGCAAGCGTACAATGACAAATGCTCACGAGTATCAAAACGATGTTTTTCAACACACTTGCAAGGGAAAATTAATAAATTGAAATAACATTTATTTTGTTTTATGTTTGTGAACTACCAAATTTACATAATAACAATTTTATTATAAAAAAATGCATTAAGTATGCTTGGGCTTTTTATTATAGTTAAATTAGTAAAACTATATAGCCTTGGTATTTAAGGAATGAATGGAAATATGATTAAATTTAAATAATCGTAATGTGAAACTTTTTAGGTTCTGTGAACCTAAAAAGGTTCAACGCAATTTAAGCTATTTTTCGAGCAAGTGTGTTGAAAAATGTATATTTTAACAATGATCTGATAAAGTAAAATGCTTGTAATGCAAAAAATTTTGAGCAAAAAAAAATTATACAAACTTGTACCTACATTATACTGACTTTTCAATTGAATACATATATTTTTTTGAGCTTATCTACTAATTAAATGATCTGACACAACGGAATGCTTATTTTAACAATAAAAAACTATTAACATGAATTAAGATTTTACATTCATGATTTTTTTCATCTACACTGTTATTTAGAATATGTCACCACTGTCCGGGAAGTCAAGATCGTTGTACGCAATAATAGGCCGGGACCGGTCCACATTGTCCCTGGAAATTATTTCTCAGAACTTATGAAAACGTTCATCGCAAGTTGCCAGAAATGTAAATGATATTAAAAGGATCCACAACAATGAATGGCAATTAGATGCAAAAACCCAAACCAAACCACAGCCATGTTTATAATGAAGCAATACATTATGCTGTATGAAGATAGGCAACAAGAAACCAGAATGTTAAGGTCATGCAAAAAATATGAATCAGTAATGATCTAAATATTATGTTGTTTGTATTGGTTTTATACCCTTCGATTAAGTACCTAGTCCTCGTAGTTAGCAAGAGCCTTGTATGTTTGTTATTTGAGGAAAAAAGAACTGGTGTTTGATTGGATTCGGTCAGGGTTATGAAGTTTTAAAAACTAAACCACAGGCACACAGGCGGAGCATGCGTAGTTCATACAAACGTAATACCAAAATAATTTGTACATCAAACATATTCTTAATTAAGGTAGTGTGTATTGGTTGCGGGACTGTTCGAGGTTGCGGGACTGTTCGATTGGTTGCGGGACTGTTCGAGGTTGCGGGACTGTTCGATAGAGATACCGCGGCCCCGGAACACAAAGGGCGATGAAGGAACATGGATGGGTTTTAGTCAGTAAAAGTCTGACACTCCCTCCTGCTCCGCCCAGAGCGGGAGAAGTCATTTGATGATTTCCCATCCAAAAAAAAAAAAAAAAAAAAAAGGTAGTGTGTATTTATTCCGATTGGAATATAGAATATCTAGGTTCCCAAATATATATTTTGAATGGACACTGATTGAACAAGAGTTATGAGAAAAATATTTTTTTCTATAGACACATTTTAAATTCGTCATATCTCGTATTTATATCATTGTCCTTTCAAAATATATAAGTATTTGGGAACATAGGTATTCTGAAATCCAATCGACATAAATACGGAGATCGGAGGATCTACCCTTTTCCGAGGAGTATGAGGACCTTAAAACCCTATATGATATGCTAAACATGGCATACTCATACAGTACTTCGAAAGAGTAAGTGGAGATTTTTTAGAGGACGTCAGAAGACTTTTGCTATTGGTAAAACGTGTCTACCAATGATCTAATACATCCTATTATCATTCTATGTCGCGATTCGTTGCACTGCATCTATGCAGTATGAATTTAAATCTGCATTCTTTTACACTTTTACGACCGTCGCGGTCGTCGTATCCACAACTTAGGTAAGAGTCATTTCGTTTTGAGTTTGTAGTTCATTCAAATATTTATTTGATAATCCAAATTATTTTATTTGATGATATTAATTTTTATTTGATGATTTAAAAAAATATTATGTATCCTACACCTTCAAAATTAATTTAGTTTTATAACCACAAAAGCTCAAGCAAGCAGGATGCAGTAATGATTAATACATTTCGTTTCGTGAAATCTAGTTACATTTCGTTTCGTGAGATCTGGGTAATGCCTATTGATTGGTTGCACTTTAATAAATATGTGTTTAATTATTTGAAGGAAATTGCAAGTGATATATATGTGATACATTGTATGTAATACATTTCGTTTCGTGAAATCTAGTTACATTTCGTTTCGTGAGATCTGGGTAATGCCTATTGATTGGTTGCACTTTAATAAATATGTGTTTAATTATTTGAAGGAAATTGCAAGTGATATATATATAAGTATTTGTAACGTCTGAATGAGGAAAGAGTTTAATAAGATCACGAAATGGAATGTAGTTTTCATGGGGCTTAGACGAGAATCTGATTAGATAGGACAAATTCTTCTTTCCCGTAAAGTGAATAAACATGAACTCATTTTACTAAATTAAATCGTATTTAGCGCCTAAATTTGTGAAACAAGCTCAGAAGTGCTCGTTAAGGTTCTATGAAATATTTTGGTCAAGCACAAGCAAGTATATGGCAATGTAGGTACCTGGGTCTCGAGAAACGCGGATGTCTTGGTACATAAGCGGCGGGAGGGGCCCACGCCCCCCAGCCCCAGCCGCGAGCCCCCCCGGGGACCCCGCCCGGACCCCCTGGACCCCCCGGTCCACCACCGTACCTGCTGAGGGAGAGAATATCTAATACAGCCAAACTGTAAATATCTATTTCCCTTTGGGATACCGCACAAAACACTCGATTTTTCCTGACCAAGAAGGTGCTGATGACCTGCTTACCATAAGCATCGGACGCATCGCATCAAACGGATCGTAGTATTTCTTTGTATAGAAAGTCATACAAGTGCGTCTACTGATCCGCACCGTACGGATCGCTCGAATGTGCTCATCGGCAATGCCGATGCCGTTGCTCCGAGAGGCAGTTAATCCGATTGCTGGTAGTTGCGTCAAATCCGATCGCTGCGACGCATTGTGAAAAATTCATCCGTTTGATGCGAAGTGTCCGATGCTTACGATGCGTACACATGTGGACGCTTACCTTTATAGTATCCGGTCATCTATGACTTTTTAAATGGGGCTTGTAATAAGTACCTTAAGATAAAAAGTGTCGTAGATTATGAAAGACTGTAAGCGAAAGGTCGGTTGAGTATTGAATTGCAGAAGAATCTTGCGAGCTCTTTTGTTCAGAATTTCAGTTAATTTTTTACAGACATCATTCGTAACAGCCGACAAATGAAACAGTGCTTTGGACGCTAACGACGATAATGGTGAGCGCAGGCCCTCTTAAGGTGAATGCTCCAACCAGCCCGCGAAATTCAAATTTTCTTACGTCTTTGCAATTTGCAGGTTTGGCTAGGTTTTGTGTTGATTAAAATATTACTCGCGGCTATAAGACGTCTATAGTTACAGAATTTCAAAAATGAAAAAGTAATTTCTACACCTTTAAGAACTTGAAGGGTTGTATTGATGATTTTGATGATTATAATTCTGTAACTACATACGTCTTACAGTCGCGAACAATATCTTAATCAGGCTGATTGGACCATTCACCTTAAGAACCATTGAAGAACCTATAACAGTAGGTAAGCATGTGAACTTAATCTGATCCAGCCTGTCTGTTGATGTCCTGCCCCGAAGCTTGCACCCCCCTCCCACAGGAGATGCCTTAAGTTTTTATAAGGCCTTAAATTCATGGCACTGGATTTAAGCAGACGACAAACTTCTAGGGCAGTGGTTCCTAACCTTTCTGCCGAGCAGGGACCACTTTGGTGTCTTTATTATCTCTAGGGAGGTGAATCTTTTACTGATACAATGCAAAAATTGGAAAATAGGATGAAAAACATTAGAATTGAGATAGTGAAGGATACAAAAGCGATCGAAGTGAGCTCGAACATTTTTGCAAACATTTATACAAAAAAAAAATTCTGTAGATTCTCAAAAAAATTTAGCACCTCGCCTCTGATAGGTTCAATTAGGTTGGGTTACGCTTGCATCTTCTGTAGAAGTTTAAAAGTACGAATAACATTTGAACCTTTCGCGGAGCATATTCGAGGCTCCTGCGGACCACCGGTGGTCCGCGGATCATAGGTTGGGAACCACTGTTCTAGGGTGATCTGTAAGATACACCAAGAAACGGGCACGCCCGTTCCATCATAGACCTCATCCATCGCTCTATCAGGCGTGATCGAGCTCAAGAGCAGGCCCATTTTGTAATAAAAATGAGGTGTAATACTGACGGTGCAGGCGGCGGCGCGTGCGCAGGCTGGTGCTGCGCGCGGCCGGCCGGCTCGGGCTGCTGCGGCCGCCGCACGTCGCGCACGTACGCGTTGAAGTACGACACCTCGCGCCGCACCTCGTCCACCTGCCGGGAACGGTACGCTTGATCAACTGTCCTCTTAACAAAAAAAAAGCGGCCAAGGGCGAATCGGACTCGCGCATGAAGGGCATACCAGCGTAGTAGGGGAGCCCTCCTTTTTATATTTGTTGTTATAGCGGCAACAGAAATACATCATCTGTGAAAATTTCAGCTGTCTAGCTATCACGGTTCATGAGATACACTCTGGTGACAGACAGACAGACGGACAGTGGAGTCTTAGTAATAGGTTCCCGTTTTTACCCTTTGGGTACGGAAACCTAAAAAAGAACAGTGCGAGTAGGACTCGCGCCCTGAGGGTTCCACCTCAAAACTGCGGCATTTTGTACCAGTCAACCTTAACACGGATCTTCGATATGTTTTTATACCATCATGTAGAAACATTACCTTTTCACCATGTTTGTTGAATATGTGTTTTCTGATGAAGTCGGGCCCTTTGAACTTCTTGCCGCTGAGGGGACACAACCACTTGTCTTTAGCTAGCTCTTGCGTATTAGCCAGAATAAACTTCTCAACTTCGGCGTCCGTGTCCTGGTAAAGCAGAATTTTAAATGTGATTGAGGTTAACTTTGATGCCTTTCATTATTATAATCTGAAGTGAAAAAATCTTTACTTTAATTCCAAGTTTTTGCAACTCTTCGTCAGAAAGAGGTTTGACGTCTTGTAAGAATGCAGACATTTTGCCTTCAAATGTTTTGACGTAGTCTTGTATCTCTTGTTGGTTTGGCTGTAACATAAAGAAACAAGTTAATAAACCTTCTTTGCAAAAAATCCACAATTGTGTTGTATAATTCTTTCCCCGCGCTTTGTATAATTCTTACCTTATTAGCAGGAGGCCCAGACCTCGCATGCATGATGCCACAACGGTTCGGCATTTCATCTTCGTATGGATACTCGCAATGGTTGTAATAATCGACAGAGTGTACGATACGTAGGTACAGTACAAGGCGGTCCAATACTTTCATAAGCTCTGGGTCTGGTTGTTCAGAGACCACAGAATCTGATGACGCCTCGAGACCTAGTAACTCGTCCTCTTCTGTCGACGCTTCTTCTATTAAATGTTCCGTTATCTTGTGTAGAACCGGGTTTTTCGAGTTCAAGCTGAAGTTCTGTAGGAAAATATAAACTCAATGTAACTTCCAAACAAAACACTATGGTGTTCAGTTTCTTGGATAGTTTCAACGTCGTAATGTAAACTACAACCAATAGTTAATTTAGTTAAGTTTTTCTACCTCCTGGATGCCAGCGTCATACCCATATTACATAAATATTTAAACGTCATTATAATACCATTTCTGCAGCTCAAGCATTAATCTTTGTCGCGTGATTATAGTCAGGAATGACGCTGGCATCCAGGAGGTTAAGTGAACTGTAATTTGTTCTTTGAGAAATAAATGTATTACGAAACAAGACGAAACTGAAAAACATGTTTAAAAAAGTTGTGAATGAGATTAGTACCTCATTCCTGTTCGACTGCTCGGCGTCTTTCTCTTGTTCTTCGGAGGTTTCTTCGTGCCACAGTTTAGTGCGCGTGTCCAATAGATGTGCGAGTCGCGCCGCTAACCGGGCGTCAGCGCGTAGTACCGGCCGCTCCAGAGTGATGCCCGACACTGGGCGAATGCGACGTTGCAGGTCACGATTCACTATAGCGCCCAATTCACATTCGCGAAGCTAAAAAGTAACATGTAAAAAAAGTTTGTTAGTTTGTTGCATTGAAAGGGATTCGATTTTTTTCCATAAACATAACATCAAAAATACTTGTAAAGATATTTTTAAGCAGCTTACCCTTATATTATTAAGGTTCCAACAGATATCTTTGATGTTGACGTCACGTCGGAAGGTGACCCAACCACGGCGGAACCAGCGACGCTCCGGCAGCGGGTCAGCCAGAGCGACGCGTAGGAAGCCTCCATAACGTTTGCACATCTAGAATTTAAAGATTATCTCTATCACCTTTGCTACTTATTAAATAAATCATTGCGACCGAAAGTTCTCGCCCAAAGCGTTTAGTATTTTGTGTACAACTATATCATCATCATTAAAAACAAGTTCTCATGCATTAACAGCCTGCGTAGCATGACCACCGTAGAAACGGGTTTCTTCGAAGTAAGAATCGACAAAATGACAGATGAAAAACAAAAATCATTTGTTCAATCATTCAATTCAATCATTTGTCATTTTATCGATTCTTTCTTCGAAGAAACCCGTTTCTACGGTGGTCGCGGACAGGAAGAGACGAAAGAAAAATACTCACAGCTTCGACTTCAGCTTTAGTGATAGTAGGTGCTAAATTCCTCAAAAATATAGAAGTCGTTTTGTGTAAGGCGCGTAATTCCTTCTTCTCGATTACAACGTCACTAACTGACTCAGCTTTCTCATCGCCACTCTTTTCCCCGCCCTTCTCCTTGTCATTTTGCGTGTTATTCTCGACAACTTTCTCCACACTTGGAGACTTGGACTTGGACTTGGCCTTCTCCTTAGGCTTAGGAGAGTCGGGGGTTTTAGATTTTGACTTTTTTCGGTGGCTGGTAACTTCGCCTTCGTCTTCCGAGCTGGATGACGAAGAACTTGACGATGACGAACTCGAAGACGATCCGGGTGGTGCTATAAATTTAAAGATTTTTTCTTTACTGAATAGGGAATATGCAAGAAATACAAAACTCTATTTATTTATTAAAAATGCCTTGTATTGGCGCTTATAAACATTGTGGTACACTTGTTTAAGATCCTAAAACATCGCTTATTTTACAATTTATTGTTTTATGTAGCATGTTTTTGGTGAAACGGAACGCACTCTCAAAACCCCGTCCACCCACCGTCAACGTCCTCGATAACGGCGGTAGTGACGTCAAAGTATATGTGTCAAAAAAACACTGATTTGAAAAAAAGGTAGTTTCACTAAGTTTTTATTATAATATCGTTATCGCAATTTTTGCTTGAACAAAGCACATACAATTTGTAAAATTACTTTATTAGGGCCAAAAAATTAGATGTAAACAAGGCAGATCGAGGTAAATGACGTCACATCATGGCCGCGACAGTCACGGACGTTTGAACTGTCATAGAAAATTGCAGGAGTTTAATATTATTTTTGAGCGACAAGCCATAGTTGAACTTAACTTTTAATAATACTTTTCTTGGGTTTATAATAGTGTATTTCATTGAATTAAGTGAAGAAAAAATTACATGCATATTCCCTTCAAGCTATATGTAACGGAGAAAAAACCGGCCAAGTGCGAGTCGAACTCGCGCATGAAGGGTTCCATACTATCGTATTTTTTATTTGTTGTTATAGCGGCAACAGAAATACACATTCTGTGAAAATTTCAACTGTCTAGCTATCACGGTTGATGAGATACAGCCTGGTGACAGACAGACAGACGGACAGTGGAGTCTTAGTAATAGGGTCCCGTTTTTACCCTTTGAAATGATCCCACCATCTGAAGGTGCAAAACATGACTAATACTAACTAGTTCCACGGGGTACTCACGAGGTTCCTTCTCCTTTTCTTCCGTTATCGGTTCTCCCGCCGAGTTGAAGCGAGAGAACAATTTGGCCTGCTCCTGAAGATGACGCAAATGGGGATCAATCTCCATAGTAAGGGGCGCCGTCGGTTTCGGCGACTCTGGCTTTTTGTTCTCCTCTTTCTGATTAACAGATAAAGAGACAGCCATAATTAATGGCTGTAGTAGTTGCAGAAAATATTTTTTAATACATATTGACCACTTTTAAAACAGTCACATGTTTAGCTGTAGGTACACAAATATAGAGAAAATTGAGTTTCTCGGATAAAGGATGTTGTATACTCGCAAGTTATACATGTCTCTATCATAGACTGCATTTTTTTTTAACTTGAATAGAGAATTAATAAACTCTACATAAAGTGAGTCTCTCAATGTAATATAGCACTTATTTAAAACTTAAGTGTTTGGCAAGTCGTAATCTTTAATTAGTTAATTCCGAAACCGGCAATATCTATTATTAATTTTACAAAAACTAGTAAAGTTGTCAGCAAACCTTCTTGTCATTTTCTTCTTTTTCATCCTTTACTTTCACGTCATCAACGTCTATTACAACTGGCTTGTCAGCATCAACTTTTTCTGGAAACAACATTTCAAAAATCACTTGGAGAAGTTGTAAGTTAAATATAACTTAAAATACGATAAAGTCACATGATTTATAGGATTTTGATAATACCTGCTTTGTCCATTGCGTCAGTAGCTTCTTGTGAGGGGGGTTCGTCAAGCTCCTTTAAATCTTCTTCTGTCCCACCCTCGAGTTTTATGACCACAACATCCAGAAGCCTGATCAACTTCTCCGACTTCTCAACGTCTACGGAGACCTTTTCCAGTTCCCCATTCTCCAATAACTCGAGAAACACGTTGAGTCGATTCTGGAATATCACAATGCGGATTTTTTTTAAACTGTCTAATGTAATTGTTACCTACCATGGTATTTAATTGTTTAGCATGTTTAATGTCACATAAATTTGTCGTGTTTTAGTTGTGTTTCACTCCAAGCAGCTTTACCCGCTCCTTAATCACGTCGAATTTATACATATCATTAAAACTGCTCAAATATCAAATACCATTATGTTAAAATGGGTTTTTTTTGTACCTTCAAAGCACTTAACTGCTCCTGTTTGCGTTTTACGGATTCTTCAGGGTGGTATTTGATCTTGAACCTAAGAAACAAAATAGTTCCATTACTTTGTGTTTCGTTTAAAGTTAACAAGTCCATTACACACTAAAGAAGCAAAATGCATAGACCGATTTTTAAACAAAAATAATAATAATTGAACTCAGTTTTTTATGCAGTCCGTATACTAAACAATCAGATATGTGAAAAAACAACCAAAAAGTTTTAAAGGAAATCAAAACGTGTCCAATTCCTTACATGCTGCATTATGTAATTTTAGATGCATACAACACAAACAGAAGATCTCGTATAAAAATCGGCCTCCAGTTAACTACATACGTAAATAAATAAACGACCCTTTGTGACAATACCAGAATAGTTGAACTTCGGTGTCACAGAAAACTAAAAGCAGATGATTCAGATTCCATAGAAAAATAAAAACCAAGCCTAGTGTAAACTTTATCTATCTCAGATTATAGAATAAGAAGAGTTCAATATACCTGTATATATTAACATACAACTTCTTACCTTGGCACCCTATAGTGCTAAGGTAGTAATGCCACCTTAGCTTTATAGAGTGGCTAAGAAGTTGTTTTTAGCCATAGAAGTTTGGTTAGGTACTTGTAGCAATTCCTTTTTAAATAGAGGATCAAGGGCCTGCTGTGTATTCACCGGTTGACTACCATCCATGTTTACAAGGAATAACAAAACTTTATTGCCTTGTGGTGGCCTTTTGAAGAACCCTGAATTTATTTTTATTTACAATATCAAAATATAGGTATATGGTAGACAGTGTGGACACCTCGTAATGACCTTGAATGGGTACTTTTGAAAACTAATAATGGCAAAAAGTTATTTTTGCTTTGATAAACATTCATGCTAAGTTTCATGTATAAAAGCCCAAGTTTATTTTTTTCACGTGTCAGTATATAATATTGCTACTCTTCATATTCTGTCATCTCAGATACAATTTATTAGCGCCCCAGCTGGGTACATTTTGAATCATCTCCTTGCTTAGTAGATACATGTATTTAAAAAATCGCATAATCTCACCTGTTCCACACATGTGGAATATATTACCCTACCCCTAACAGAAACGAAACCCGTAGCATTGCGCGCTACGGGTCAACGCGATATAAACTAGCTACACACAGCATGAATCATTTGCAAAAGTTTGTTTATATTTTTTCTTAATGATGTCCAGCAATCCACGCGAATACACTGTAGACTGTAGGGAAAAAAGGTAACTGTTAACATTTGCATAGCATCTTTGAAAAATTCTAAGCATAATGTGACACACAGCCAGTATCTGATAAGTATTGACTTTCGTCCATTTTTTTACTAAATGTATGCTTAGAATTTCTCGATAACCAGCAAATTATACAAAGATCAAGTCATTTATTCTTTAAGTAATATGTAGCAGTTCAATTCCCCATTTTAATTTATTCATGCAAAAATAAAAGCCAATGATCAAAATGTATAAAACAGTGGGGCCTTTTATTTCTAGGCGACCATTCATGAAACTCTAATAATTAGATGCGCTAGAACAATCCCCACTAACGTCATCTTTAAATTAGTCCAGACTGAGTTTACTTAGATTAATATAAAGGATTATTTTCGGTGTTGGCTAAACCCTATCCAATCTTTAGCTCCACGAAAAGAGCTCGAAAGTGTTTGTACTCCACAATGGATATGATAGTCATCTCAAAAATCACCAATTAACTGATATATCTCAGCTCAGACAGATTTTTGAGCTTTACCAATTTACAAATTTTCGTTTGCTATGTTTATTGCTACTAAATGTATAAAGTTTCGATAATGGCTACCAAAATAAATTACACCAATTTTGATCATTGGCTTTTGTTTCCCCATAATTTTCGAAAAGATTTTAAATTGCTTCTAATTTGAATACAATATAGGATTTACTTATACATACCATTCCTCGTCTTTATGAGCTACGAAAAACTCATTAAGTTGTTGCCTCCGAAACTCTAGCTTGTATTCATTGTACTTCTGAATGGCATCATCTACACTGATGGAGTCTTCCTGGGCTGCAAGGAATGCCTTGAAAGACATCATACTGGGGGGGCCATCTGTTGCTCCCAACGGTAATACTGTGTCCCTGCAAATATTATGGTTATAAAAAAGTGATTAGGAAAATTAAATACTGTAATCTAATACACAGAAATGGAATTTTGATTCACCTTGCAGGCACTGGTGCCATAGGCTGTCCATAGCCTTGATGTGCCGGATGTGGGCCAAAGTGATCATGGGCCGCCCAGCCATACCCATAAGAGTCATGTGGCATACCCCCATATCTTCTCTCATCAATAGGCCAGTCAGGTCTAATGCGCTTGCTGGGTGGACCTTCTCCTCTGGCTGGAGAATATCCTCGGTTAGCACTGGCTCCCCCACGGTAGTCCCTGTAGTCAGGACCAGAACGACCACCACGAGACCTGCAAGACAAAACAACATTTTTTTATTAATGCAAGTTTAATACCTAGTTTTTGTATAATTAACCATCTGGATTTTTTTTTTAAGTAAAAATGTTTAAATGCCTCCCGATTTACTTCAATTGGGAAACATCTATTCTTTTTAAAACAGGTATTAGTATACACTTTAGCTTCATATTCTGCCTAAATTTATCACATCATGTCTGCTATTACCAAAATGTTTTTCATAAAATTGTGTCCCAAAAAATTGGATCACACAATTAAAAATTATTATCCAGTGCTTCATATGTTTTAAAATTCATCTTACAACATTTAATAATAAATAAATATCGCTGGACATTATACACAGCGCCATCTAGTGCCACACTAAGCAACGAGGCTTGTGTCGTGGACACCAAATAGTTGATGTACTACATAGATATTTCTTTTGTATGTAAATACATACTTATAAATAATACATATGAACATCCATGACTCGGAAACAAATGTCCATGCTCATCACACAAACATTGGCTCCTACCGGGATTCGAACCCGGGACCCCAAGGTAAGGCAGCCACTACCGCTGCGCCACTCGAGTCGGCATGATGTTAGTGAATATTTTAGAATTGTTAAACCAAAACCCTAATTCCAATGGTACTCCTATTGAGATTAGGGTTTCGTTTTAATCGAGATTTCTCGGAAAGCGAGAAGCTTCGAATTATTTGGCCTGCCTAACTTCTGCCATTTATTTTATTTTCAAAATAGGGGCCACAAATTAAAACTGTATTAATCAACTAGCTGACCCGCGCAACTTCATCTGCGTCACATAATAGAGAGAGAGAGGGTTAGAGAGAGTGTGAGTCAACCTTAAGATAGACATAATATATCTATCGCGACCTTTTTTTTAGAACTTTTTAAGAGGAACAATTCCGTCATACATGATTGTTGCGTAACTTTAACTGTATAAGCAGCGCTCGCAACGGAAGCTCTCAAAAGGAATATTTTTTTTCTGTTTCATCAACATTCTTCATTGATGCTCTGCTCCTAATTGGTTGTAGCGTGATTTTATGAAATGTATATTATAGCCTTCTCGATAAATGAATAGGCTATCCAACATTAAAATAAATATGTTTTTAAATCAAACCAGTAGTTCCTGAAATTAGCGCGTTCAACCAAACTTACAAATTCTTCAGCTTTACAATATTAGTATAGATTTAAGTAGGTAACAATTTAATTTCTTGGAAATATTTGCATTTTTCGCTAAAATATTCTACTCAATATGTTTTTCCAAATAAGGGCTTCCCTCGACAGCTTTAAGTTTTCATCCTTAGACACTCGATGACAGTTATACTCCAGCCAGGTAAGTTCTCAACAAGGTGCATGAAATGAGCCCAAACACGATATAGCTGCTGTACTCTTGCGAACTTCTTGCAACTGCCTTCCGTCTCCATCGACAGACCTATATTGACAGTCAAACTCCAAGCAGGTCTTAAGTTCTCACTAAGCTGCATGAAATGAGCCAAAACACGAGATAGCTGCTGTAAACTTTTGGGGACCTCTTGCTACTGTCTTCCGTCTCCATCGACAGACCTATAATGACAGTCATTCTCCAGCTAGGTCAAAAGTTCTCATCAAGGTGCATGAAATGGAGCCCAAACACGATTTTAGGTAGATTTTGTCAGAGAAATCTACCTAGTCTAGTTATGTTATGACCCCTAGAGCCCAAATTAACCGCCGCCGGTTAAAAGTTTATATATGCTGTTGCCCGCGCCTTTGTCCGCGTGTGTTTTTCGTGATACTTTATGGCTATTCTTAATATCAATATAATAATATCAAAATTGTTATTATTATGACTATTAACTTCGTCGCGAGAACCACTGAAAGTGTACGAAACTATACTTTCAGAATTACATGAAAATAATAATTTGAGACACGGAATCTTGAAAACAAAACAGTTGTAAACTGGTTAATGATTCGCCACATTTATTTAGACGTTATTTTACAAATCGTTTAGTTTATAGTTGATTTGTTAAAAAAGAGGTACCTAGTTTTAGTTACATCACAAATTTCGCCAAACTATGACGTTTATTGGCGAAGACTGCGCTCACTTTAACATTTGTACCCTGCTTAATTTAAAAATTTAAATAAAATCTAAAAATACATAAATTTTTACCTGTTTTTACCTTACGACTACAATACATATACCAATACGTTTTAATTAATATTTTGCGACTAAATTTTTTCTAGCAGAAGCTTTTTTATTTTATTTTCTTGGTTTAAGTAGGTAGGTATAGATTATTAACACTTACTGGATGTACGGTCGAACAAGCTATTTGGTTTACAAATTACACAGTAAAATGTTAACCAAATAGCTTATTCGACCGTACATTCGTATAGTCTATCTATTTTCTTTGTAGTATTATTTTTATTTGTAATATTATATTATATATTACCATCTACGTATACCGAGGAAAGCTGATTTTTATGAGTTCCGCTAATTTATGCGTATTCACTTCAAAAGTCTAATTTCAAGAAAACTGAGAAATTATATTTACTTGTATTAGATTTGAAGTATATGTAGCAACTATAAAAGGTTACACTTCATTGGTTTTTATTTTATTACTGTATGAAGTTATTAATTAATTTTAAACACAAAACCCTCTTTGTTGTGTCTCTGGATGAGATTTAAAAAAAATGCTAAAACAGGTATTCACCCCCTTTTTCCAAACATTTCCAAAATGCCAGCCTAGATGTTATTCTGAATTTATTTAAATAGTTTGTGAACATTTCAACAATATCCGTTCAGAAGTTTTACGTGATGCGCGGTCAAACAAACAAACAAAAATTTAAAAAATGGTTTTAATACGTTCAGTTACATTTTAAGTCACCCTGGTCGGTGTTTTTTTTTTAAACCTTCAATGTACAGATTTTTTGGTCTTAACAATTTTATTATATGTATAGATAGCTGGCATAAATACAAACCAGTATTGTTTAACCTTTTCACCACCAACGTACACAGAACGCGATGCCTCCGCCAACGCCAAGCTATAAATGTTTAACGAAATTATAGTAAACAGTCGTAATATCGATAAATGAGATTTATACGCGTTAACTTAATTAGTTAGTTAGTTAGTTAGTCTTAGTTTTAATTATAATTTTACAGATATAAATAAAAACTGATTAAATATTTGCATATTTATTTATTTTACAGTATCCGTAGTGGGAAAAAACAGTATAAATTATTATAAATTATAAGTATCAAAGATACAAATACATAACTCTATTAAAGCTTTAGGAAATGATCTTCTCTATTTGTTTCATGACGTCATTCTTTGACTTCATTTCAAGTCCTTGGCGCTCGAGGGCTAATTCACGTAATTTTATGACGCACGGATGAAGTTGTAGTGCAGTTGCAGTTAAGTTCAAGTTCGAGTGATAAACGGTATTCTTGTAATCTTTGAACTGCGCGTAAGCTGCGCGTGAACAGGTGGTCTATGAAAATGAAAATGAAAATGAAATCTTTATTTGTAGACATAGGTAATTGTACAGGGGTGTGTATATTAAATAGCGAGTCCATCTATGCCTTGCGTTGAAGCGTACAATTAAATCCATACTTTATAATCAATTATCAATTTAAATATAAAATTAGACTTAATAATTCAATATAATAAAAGAGTACACAATGTCAGAATAATATTAACATAAAATGGATTAAAATAAAAAATAGAAAAAAATTAAAAGATTACATGTCACATAAATAAACGGGTCACGGAACAATTTGATTTTAATAATATAATTTTAATTTCTAAGTCAAGGTTTTACTAATACAATAAATCGGATGTACTGGTCTAGTATCTTTCATTTAAATAATCATTAATTGTATAATAACATTTTTCGACTAGAAATTCGTTTAAGCATTTTTTGAACAGATCTTTATTGGAAATATCTATAATTTGTTTAGGTAATTTATTATAGATTTTGGGTGCCATACCTACAATTTTTTTACTGAAAACGGCTTTTTTGTGTTGTGTTGTGCATATTGTATTTTTGTAACGTATGCTCTTTGGGTGGTTATATAGATGTAGATTTGCTTTGACATAGGTGGCTACTTCATATAAGTATATAATGACATGGAAGTGTAAGTAGCTGAAGATTTTGAAAATGTGGCTTACAGCTGTCTGTGCTTTGTATGCCACATATTGCCCTTATGCATTTCTTCTGTGCTTTAAACGCCATTTCTCTGTCTGGTGAGTTCCCCCGTAGCATAAAGTCGTAAGTCCGTAGCGTAATGTTGATGAGACATATCCGTGATACGCCATTAATAGAGTTGCCTGATTTGAGACTTTTCTTAGGTTATAGAGGGCATAGGAACATTGGCTAAGTTTCTTGCACACGTATTCAATATGTATTTTATTTGGTATGATCCGTCTCGCGAATACTTTTGTCACCATAACGTATGTCTGGTTTTTTATGGTTTGTTCTTTGTTCAAATGAGATGTAGTTAGTTTTTTCTAGGTTAATTTTTAGGTTGTTTCCGATTAGCCAGGTTATTATGTCATTAAGATTGTCATTTATCTCTTTTTCAAATGTCTGATCATTTTGACTTTTAAATAATATTGTGCTATCGTCCGCGAATAATATCACAGGATTATTAATAATTTTAGGCATGTCATTGATATATCAATAAAAAATAATGGAGCAAGGACACCGCCCTGCGGTACCCCGAATAAACATTCGCGACGTTCAGAGGTGTATGTAATTTCTGTTTTTGTAGAGGGACTGATTTTCTTCTATGCATGTAAATTGTTGCCGATTCGTCAGGTATGATTTAATGAGTTTAAGGATATTGCGTCTGATGCCACAGTTTTCCAATTTGTTTATGAGTATTTTATGGCTAACGTGGTCAAAGGCCTTTGACATATCCATAAATAATGCAACTACAGGAGTTCTATTGTCCATATTAGTCAGAACGTGTTCCACAAGCGCATGTATTGCGGAATTAATGCTTTTATAGATGGCGCTAGACGTCCTCTATAGCTCCGTCTCTTACCCACACTGGAACAAGATTAAAACGATCCTGCTTTAAAACGTCATGGTAGGCCACCTGCACGTCAACTGTACGTCAACCAAACTCAACCAAACTTGCTTAGGGTGTGGCTATATGAGAGAAAAAATATTACTCACTAAATAATCAAATAGAATCGATTACATTTCATTGAATATGACGTTATTAAAATAATACCCCAGCACAGATTTAAGTGTTTTTTTTTACTTAGTAGAATACCGATCATGTTGCGTTCCGAAGCACGCACCAAAGGCGCGCAACAGTAGAATGCCGTTATTGCGCTCGCGTGGCGCGAACTTGACGCGAGCGTGTCTGACAGCGGTAGAGAATACGAAAAGCGCTGTTTTGATCGAAACTTAACTGCAACTGCACTGCAACAGCACTTCTTTAGTTACGTGAATTAGCCTACTGATTAGGGATGTGGCCTATGGTCTTTCATCTGTTTTGTCTACTCTCCTGTTTTTAAACTACTTCAGTTACCATTTCAGCTTTGTTAAATTCACACTCCAGAGCCAAAGCGACGGACGCGCGACGCTTCGTTTGTGGCTTACCGAACATTTCACTTATCCTCTTACTATATCTCCAGGAAATTTATGTCAATTGTTTAACTATTGTGTAGTGTCCGACCGAAACAGGATTTTCAGCCGAAGCCGAAACCTAAACTTCGGTCTTGGTCCCAGTTTCGGCCGAAACCGAAATCGAAACTTATTTGAATTTTTATAGCATGAAAAATTTATAGTATTCTTACGCATATGTAGACAGGTATCACGTGTAAAAAAAAATGTAACAATTAAAGTATGTAACAAAAATAGTTCTTTATTTGTAAAATTAAATATTAATAATAACAATATAAAAAAAACACAATCAACATATTATTTGTCAAACTTTTTCAAAAATCAACATTAATTACTTAAGTTTACAATAGTCTTAATGATATTTTTTTACCTGAAAGAAATCAGTCTATGTTAAATAAATAATATCTTACAGATTAAAATACAATAAAACCACTAAGGTAAACATACCTATGGCAGTCGTGATTAATAGGAAAATTAATTCAATAAAAACTATAAAACTTTCAACTTACTAACCTCACCCCCTCCCCCCACCTCTCTCTCTTTCTTACTTTTCTTTTAACTTTCTTTCTACTGTACTACGCGTCCAAATTGATTATGCACCTTGCGCACTGAAGGGAAAATATGCGACATGAATAATTGTACTGAAGGTCATTCACGGTAATAGTTACATCAATAAGTAATAGTCCGGAGGTAGTTGTGTATTTGGATTTACGGGGCGGTTCGAATACGGGTACAAAATTTAATCCAAGCACAATTACAAACAAATATAGTCATGTTTAAATCAAACATCACAGGTATCTTCACACATCTTTCGAGTGTTACATTAATTTCTACATAAATTCATATTGTATAAGTTCTAGGGAATATCTCAACAGAAGCAAGTAATATATCTAACAAATACTATTCTATTACAACTTACAACCTATTTATTTCCCACTGTAGGACAAGACTAATTAATGCCATAAAAATACATCATCATTAATCTTAAGTAAAAAACAAATACTTACCTAATAGGTACCTAATGTTTGCGCGAGAAAAATCACATAACCTCAAATCATCACGATCGCGCCACGGCATGGCAATCACGTTCACTCACTCGAAGTTAGCCGAATGATGCGCGACAATTCACGAACACCTAGTTTCGGCGGGGCCGAAGGTTCGGCCAGTTATTGGCCGAAACCGAAACTGTAGCCGAAACTACACTTTTTGGCCGCAACTAGCCGAAACTGAACCTTCGGTCGGTCCTTACTATTGTGTCTACTAATTAGTTGTTTAAAGGTTTTATTAAATTGTTACTTTTTGATGAATAAACGTTATTATTATTATCTAGTTGAACATAACTCAGAATCATCTTCTGGTTCAACATTCTCCACAAAATACTCTAAGCACTATCTAGTACCCTGTTTTTTTTTATTTTTCCACAAAAAAGAAGCTGTTATTTGTCGTAAAATTGGCAAAAACAAAAACTCTAGACATTTTTAATGTCCCCAGGATGACAAGGACTTTATATATAGTCGGCCAGTGATGTGACACAAAAGTTGTCACTGTTTTATTTCACCCGTTGAAATATTTATAAATATTATTACCGAAAACAATTTGAGGTCAATAAAATATGAATTTAGTTAACCTTTTCACTGCCAATGTACACAGAACGCGATGCCTTGCCAGCGCCAAGCTATAAATGTAGGTAGTAAAAAGTAGCGATGAGGGTATCGTCATATTGATGAAGGAGATTTATACGCATTAAGTTAAGTTTTAACTATAATTTTATGGTCTGTGAAGCCTGACCAAATCGGTCTGACGCCATTGTTTAACTATTGTGTCTACTTCGCTAACAGATGAAGGTATTTAAATCAAAACTGATTAAATATTTCCATATTTGTTTCATTGAATTTCTGTGAATGAACTTCTTAATCTTCAAAAGATTAAGAAGTTCATTCACAGAAATTGTTGAAACTGTTATTTTGTCACTATTTTAGAACCAACCAATTTGGTCTAGCATTCTAGAATTATAAATGACTTAAAGATCTCCTTCATTCCCATGGCAGGCTACACACAATTTGGCAAAGTCAGTCAAAGGGTTACAAGAGCATCCAAGAATTGAACTACTTAAGTTTAGAATATTATTGATGTAACTACATTGTGATGAAAATGGAGTGCTATTTTGAGAAGTACCATTACAGTAAATACTACATCTACAAAAAATGAAGATTCTAGAAACTTGTTTACTTAGATTGAACATTTCTTTGAAGTAGGTAGCTAAAATAGGTACATTGCAAGTCAGGTCTAGTAAATACTTGCTTCAAAAACAATGTTCAAATGACATGTTCATTAAAACAATACCTTAAAATACGACCTGGGAAACAAAGTGTAGGTTTTGGGGCTTTGGTAGGAAGTTTTGGAATTTCAAAGGTTTGAGGTTGGGATCTGCAAAAAATTTATAAAACATACATTTTTGATATATAAACAAAGGTGTCATGATGACATTTAATTTTATAAACATCTATGTTACCTCTCAGACCATTCTTCGCGACCACGACTCCTATCTTCGCGTCGGTCACTACTACGGTAACTGCTGCCTTCGGCGGTGCCTCGTTCACCTCGGAATTTATCGCGCCTTTTGCGATCATACTCATCGTCACTGTCAGCCATTTTCTTTCAAACTAATTGACCTTATATTTAGCAAATTAAGGCTGGTAAAATTAATGTATAATGATAATTAGGTCGGACTCAGTAACTATAAAATAGAAAGCGTAAACCGTAGACCGAAAGAAACCTGCCACAGACCCACACACCCACAGACATACTACAAACCAAAGAGTATGGTATAATAAATAAGGAAGGAACTACAAACCATCTACAAACCAGTGTTGCCAACTTTATTTTTTAGACTAGAAAGAAAAGATCGTATTTTGCCAACATTTCAAGGAAAAAGAAATAGTACGTAATGAAATTTCAATAAAACAACGTAAATAATTTTAAAACGGAATGTAGTTTTAATTTTGAATCAATATTTATCATTTAAGGAACATGAATCAACACTTAGCATTAGATTTGTAGCTCAATTTTATATTTTTAGAAATGAGAAAAGTTAATTATTATAATTATTATTAGGTATATTCGAAAACTCAGATGAAACCGTGAGTAAGTGTCATATCCATATATACAGATTTAAAATCTCGAATTTGTATACGGATAAAAGTTACGTAGTGTAATATTGATTGGCTTAGATTTAGATGACTGTCAGATTGTGCGGGGATTCCCATTTCCATAGAAATCGCCAAGTCCACAGAATACATTTACTCGTACGCTGCTTATTCATTATAGTGCGAATGAGATAGAATAAAAATTATTGGATGTATTCATAAAAATACAAAAAAGTTTAGCTCGTTCAAGTCTTCTACCTACTTGTTTTTTTTTATAATATCAAAAGTTTATTTTTGTCATTTATTTTTACTTTGTTATGATGATGGGTATAAGATTTGAAAAGATCGTATATTTTGCGTACGATTTCGATTACTTGATCGTACATCGTACAAGAGCCAAAAAGGTCGTATAAATACGATTTCATTCGTACGGTTAGCAACACTGCCACAAACTGAATGAGTAATACCTATTGTTTGACCACTCTAGGTTGTAGTTCAATGAAGCGCTGCTTGTCAAGAAAAAATACATTGTTATGTCAAACTTGGTTCGCGTATTTTAGTTCTGTGTTCTGCCGCTTACACAGATAAGTTAGTTGAAGTTAGAGTTGACACCTATATTTTAAACAAATGTAGTATTTTTCCCAAAAAAGCTGCTTTACTGTACTTTTGGGAAATTCAGGAAAAAAAAGTACAAATTTATTTTGAAGCATTATGTATTCTATATTTGTTATTGCTCTTCGCTTTGGCCATCAATGATCTATTGCATTTAAAATAATTATAGGAATCTAAACAATCGCGCATAAAGTACATTTTGCTCCATATTTGTTATTAACATTTTCTTTGCACCATGGCAATTGGTAGTCGAACTCCCATTTGCTCTTATACTTTTGAAGCCTTTTATGTTTTTTCTTGGGTGGCGTGCAATACCAACATCACTTTCCATGTTTAAAATAAACAAAATAAAAATCGGGCGGCATTCATCGACAAATTATTGACAGTTGACGTTTAGTTGCCGCGAATGCGTTTCGTTCTGAAATTTCCCGTGCAGCGCTGCGGATACGTTCCAGACTTCCAGTCACAGTTAATATAATATAAAAAAGCACAACAGTTAAATTGGGGATAAAAATATAGTATTTTTCGTACTATATTAGTTTTGTATAATAATACGATACTATTTATTATAGTACGGGTGGCAACCCTAGTTGAAGTGGATGACAATCTGTTTGAAACCACAGAGTATTAAAATCTCCAGCGCTGCCAGTTAATGCTGATGCTCCAGGGTAGCCCGCGTAATTCAAATCTTGTTACGTTTTATGCAATTTGCAAGCCAGTGTTAGGTTGTATATTGTTTAAAATATGATTCGTGAGCTGGTTGGAGCATTCACCTTAATCCAACTTTTAACGATGGGTCCCAATGGTCCCAATATGGGGCCTCAAATCCTAAACAAAACGAAGCTATAAAAAAAGCTGTTTAAAATTAATTTTAGTGTTCACAACAAAACGTGGCACGTGGAAGGAAAAAACTATCTATGCAGTAAAACGATGAGAAATAGTTTGGGTCTCACGGGCAGGCAACATTTTGTAAACAAGCTTTATGTAATATTTATGTAGGTAATGTTATCTCAGCCTGTTTGCCCATGTTCTGCTGACTGTCATACTTGGTTATTATTGGTTTGTGATGTCCAAGCTTGGCAAAAAAGAGTCTGACGTGGTGACAGTTGGAACTACAAATTTCCTATCTGGCAATACCGCGTTTTCTGTCACTGCACAGGCAGGGTTGCCAGAAAGACGCTAACAAAACAACGTCCTCATTTTTTCCTTACTCTATTTTGACAAACTTGTAAGATATCTCTAATATTAAAAAAAAAAAATGTAAATTTTGATTGTTTCGTTTATATCTGTAAAAAGTAGGGACAGCAGTTTTGTAGTAGGTAGGGTGTAAATTGAGACAAGTTCATATTATAATCGGTTTATTCAAGAAAACTCTATTGTCCTGAAATCAAGTGTATTCAAGATTTCGAGCGGTAAGAAGGTATCAGTTAACCACACACACATCAGATGTAACAATTGGGCGTTGATAGCGCCTCTAAGTCACAGCAGTAACCGAGAAACTAGGTCTGTACTGTACTTAGTTACCTAAGTACCTAAATTATTTTCGTAGTAAGTACGAGTGTTACCTCTGATAAAGTATCGATGACTGTACTTACACCATGAAAATGAGCGGCCCTAAACGACTTTATTTAATGTGGGAACTGGGAAGACAACCGACTAGGTCGACAAACGATATCACTAAAGTAGCCGGAAGAAAGAAACTGGATAGCCATGACACAAAACCACCAAAAGTGGAGAGATTTAGGAGAGACCTACGCTCAGCATTGGATGGCCAGAGGTTGAAGAAGAGAGAGAGAGAGTTAATGCTCTCTGTTACACCAGAGGCCCTAGCACGAGTGAGTAATTATTATACGGACGTCGATTGAAAAATTAAAAATAAGTACCTACTTGTTTCACTTATCTATGTACTTAAATATTTTCAAAATTTTAAGAATTAATTCATACTATGGATGATACTGATTGGCTTGTTGCAAAATCATAACAATTTGACTAAAATACTAGCTATAGTTTAGGTAAGTACTTATGTGTATTTTCGATTCAAAATTCGACGTACTTACCTACCTATTTAGGTTCGTTACGCGAGCTTGTGGTAGGGCCTTTGGAATCACGAGTAACACCGTTGATCAATAAACAAAGTTTGTCCATACAAAAAGAGTATGGAGTATGGTATGGCAGCGCGTTCGTCACGTCAGTGCGTAAGAATGCGTATGGTGTTACATAGGTACTTTGTATTTTTTTTTACGTCGATCGACTTCGATCAATGTGTCGTTTCGTTCCTCTTATAGTTATAACGACTGATCCACCTTGGATTGTCAAGTACCTACTTAGGTAAATTATGTTATTTAGAACAATGCAACTCGTCAGTGAAGTCGCCACAGTTGTCATGACCATTGCATTGCACAGCGCGCGGCACGCAACGTTGGTTTTTGCAACGCATTTCATGCGCGCCGCAGCTGCCGCCACAGCCGTCGGGTTCGTCACTGCCGTCCGCACAGTCCGCCAGCCCGTCACAGAATCTTGAACTCAAAATGCACTGGCCATCAGTACACGTAAATTGGTCGGCAGGACATTCTGTAATATAGACACAATCCGTGATCAAGTACCAAAATCTATAAGAATTATTCGCATCGCTGTCAATGGGAGATGTTACCCAGAAGGCTGGCAGCATTGCCACGATAGCAATGTTGATTCACTAACCAAAACAGGCCAGCCCTTTGGTCACGTTTAGGGTCGACCTGCTTAGCGTAATAGCGATGTCCCGGAAAACCAGGTGAGAAATAGAAACTAGCTGCCTCTAGATATCTTGATATCCGTGATCAAGACCTTCCTCTATCTGGTAGTATTTGTGCCTACCTCGAAGAACAGCAGGTAGCGTGCTTCATACTCGAAAAGAAGTACACGTTAGAATAGGTTATTAAAATAATGCACAGCTAGCTAAATTATCAAATTGATTTCTTTTTACCCAACTGTGCGACGCAAAGGAGGGTAATGTGTTTATCAGCCTATGTATGTATTTTTGCTCCTTTGTGGCGCTCTAGTGATCAAATGCATGGGTCGATTTTGATGACTCCTATGCCAAACGATTTGTCTTAATCTTGGGAGTGTCATTAGAGACAGTTAACAAAATTCAATATGGCGACCAACAGACGTCTTAGTAACATAAACAAGCACATTTAGAAGCAAGCGGGACGCATTAATTATGTATTTTAACATTTTTTTATTCAAATCAGCCATCGGGTTTTTTTTTCTTCTTTTATGTAGGTAGGTACCTACTAGGTACCTAAGTAGTTTTCTATGGAGAGCACGTGGAGTCTTGAGAAGCCCCATAGGTTTGAATGAGCACATTCACTTATCCCACTTCTAAAAGTTGCGACAGGACCTACTTCGTTTTCAGTTTGCTTAATTTTTTTTTTTAAGTTAGGTAGGTACCTAAGTACTTATTTAGTTATGTAAACACATAAAATGAAAATATTCGAATTAAAACAGTAAAAACTTCTTACCAGTTGTGCAATTGACTTCATCGTATCCATCCCAGCAATCAATAACTCCGTCGCATAATTTTGTGTGTGAGAAACAAGAAATAAAGTGCCCGCATCGAAACTGCTTCGTTAAATCGCAATCTGTTGACGTAAAATGCTAATTTAATACACAAAGTTCAATAAAACTAAAGTCATTTTTCAGAAACATTAGGCGAGACTCCGAGGTACTTGATTTTCAGTTCAAATACTTACTAACCTAACAGCGGAATAATATAAAAGGCATTAATTGAGGTTTCGCTTAGTGTTACGTAAATAAGGCTATGTGCAACATAGTTCTAATAATAATAAATACATAATAATATACTTATGTATAGTTGGTGCCAGTTAAGATCGCAAAAGCGGTCATTGACCCACCTACATTCTTAAGGTGATTGCTCCAACCAGCCCGCGAAATTCAAATTTTCTTACGTTTTTTGCAATTTGCAGGCCAGTGCTAAGTTGTATATTGATTTAAATATTATTCGCGGCTGTAAAACATAGTCCTAGTTCATGTAACTCAATTGAACGACTTTTTCATGAAATAGTCATTCAATCGAGTTATGATTAATTCTGTTATTATATTAATTCTGTAACTACATACTTCTAACAGCCGCGAATAATATCGATCGAGTACTGGCCAGCAAATTGCAAAAAACGTAAGAAAACTTGAATTTCGCGGGCTACCCTGGAGCATCAGCTTTTAAGTTCCTAACTTCAAATCCAAAAATACTGTTCAAGTCTTGAATCGTCATATATCGTGATCTTCAACATCTTTTTTCTAGTGAAAAACGATACATGGTTCATTAATTTGTTTTTTTTTTCGTAGGAAGAGATATTATGGAAAGGGTCTAGGTCCTCTGATCTCCCAGCAAAAGTATGCGCTGCGGCAAACATCGACTATGGTCGGAAATATGAACACGCGATGGTGAGGTGAGAACTAATTACCTACAGCCTTGACAATCCCCAAATACCATGATTAAAAATTAGAGATTAAAAACAGCTCTGTGTATGTAACCGAATAAAGAGAAAATTTTTATTCAAACGCGCAACAGTTTAAAAGATAAAAGCTTTTCCACTTTAGGGGTGTTCAGGCAAGGTTCGCATCAAAAGCACGAATATTACCGAAGCGCATACCCCTACCTTTCATCGTTTGCCTGTCGTAATGTACCTAAGACACCTTACTTACCACAGTAAGTTTCATCTGATCGGTCATAGCACTGAATCGAACCATCGCATCGGGCTTCTGCGGGCACACAGAGACCGTTGCGACACCGCCATTCATCTGCTGAGCACGTCACAAGCGTCAACAAGCGGCATACGCGCACTCCTCGCGCTTTATCCACCAGTTGGCAAGCTTCCGTCTCTAGAGCGCACAAACCTCCACAACCTGGGGTGAATATAATAAACAATTCATATAATCTAAATATTTATGATTATGTTACATGGGACTCAAACGTAACTGGTTAATAGCCAAAAATACACATGTAAGAGAAAATAACATAAAATTCGTAATTTTGTATGGTGCTAAAGCTCAAAACTCAGTCCGGAGTTCCGGGCTGAGATAAATCAGTTTAAACAGGTGATTTTAACATGAGTTACCCGACGTAAATCAGATAATATGATTCCTTAGATCACTTTGCTCTACTGCCCAGAAGAGCAGTAGCTGTAGTTTCGGATTTACGAGTAGTAGCTCTTACCTATAATCCACCCATGATTATTTTCGGCACCATTTGTTTCATACACTTTGGTCATTGGCTTTTGGGTGTACTAGAGACCCCCATAACTTACACTTCGGGAATCCCTGGCGTGATGTTCTATTATGCTAAATTTTGTCGAAACATGTACCATAATATGCTAAATTTTGTCAAAACATGTACCATTTGGTAATGGTTAACAAACCTGGCTGTGTAAAATAAGAATACATCCCGTAAAAGCTGAATTATACCTACAACGCTTAATGAACGGTGGTTAGCCAAGTCTTTGTCAAAGTGAATTAAAAGGTATTGATTTAAGTAAACGTACCTGTTGGATCATCATTATCTGTTGGCTCTCTACACACGGATGTGCCACTGTTTTCATCCAACATACAGATTTCGTTTTTTTGGCACGAGCAAAATCTTTGAGATAAATCTCGGTTATTGACGTCTTTAGGTTTTGCGCCAACATCGGTCTTACTTGAATATTTTGGAAATGTTCTTATATTCTTACGAATTTTTGATATAACGTTTGTCAATGTAAAATTCTCAGTGCTAAAAGTGCTGGTAGACTCTGTGGTAGTAAAATATTCTTCTGTAGATGGAATCTCTGTAACTGACGGCAGATCCAAATAAACATTAGTTATCGTTGCAGCTGTTTCATTGATTTCTATATTTTTTGTTGGCACTACGGTTGTACTAATTTTGTTGGCCATACCTTTAAAATTAGGGTTGGTAAAATTGACCAAAATAAAACTTATAATTACGATAGCTACAATCATCACACTTATTGAGCAGGCTTGTATTTGAGTTCTTTTTTTTACAGGGCTATCTGCCGAAGCAAAATTAACTATACACCCAAAACCTCTCAGGCTTTTTCTCAGTCTCTGTCGCCTTGTATTAACTGCATCCATTTCGTAAGAAATGTATTGTTGTCTAAAGCTGGAATCAATATGTTGTGATATGGAAGGAATGCGTAGTTTATTTTCCACATTTGTGGGCTCTGAGTCTCTTGAAAAGCTTTTGTCAAATGAACAAACTGCTCCGCTTACGTTTGTATCAATAGGGAATTCTTGCCGTCCATTTAAATACGTTTCATATTTTTCTATTGTTACGTCTTTGTTAGGAGTGGAATGATTATGTGGCGTGAAGTTTCTCGGAGGCTTCAATTCATATTTTCTTATTTTACCTTTACATATATAACAGTATGTTATAACATTTCTATCTTTAGGCGGTGCTGTAATAATTGCACTACGCAAATTACTATTCGTCCAAAGGTGGGAACAGTACAGCGAGTTCAAATTAATCGATTTCTCCAGGTTACCAGAAGTTGTTATGGAGTCATCAAAACTCCCAGATAATGTCATTATGTCTTATATATTTATGATGTTTGTCATTACTTTTATAAATAAACATTATTTAAATCCTGAAACAAAGAAAAAAAATGTACAAATTTCTTACTTAAATATCTATACAGTTCATAGAATATCAAATACCTAACGTAATTTGAAACTCTTGATAGCGAGGAAAACCTTCCAAAGTTAATAAAGGGATAACAAGTAGGGTTCGCTCAAATTAGTTTTTAAAGTAACATAATCCGCGGTAATGAAGTGTGAAAATGATATCAACACACACCAACAACAACCAGTCAACTGGAACTTACTCGTATGTTATGGTACCTATGTTCAGCAGAAAAAACGAGGTTCCTGAAGGAGAGGGATTTCCCAACCTTGTTAACGCCTATTTTAACCGACTTTCAAAAAGAGGAGGTTTATCAATTCGTCTGTTTTTTTTTTTTGTTTTTGCGGTGTGCTGTGTGAGAACACCATTTTAGTGATTGGTACAACCAAAAGACCAGTTCAGATACCTTTGAAAATGGTAAAAAAACGAAAAAAATCATAGTAGGATGATACCCATTGGAAAAGAAAAAGAATATAACAAAAATGAAAGGAAAAATAATTTACGGCCGATCTGAGGTTTAATGGTAAAAATATCTCGATTTCCGGCAAAACTACAAGTCCTATGGAAAAAGGTTAAATGGCAAACAAAATTTATGTGAAAAATTCAAATCACCAATTTCTTGGTATTTTTTTCACCTAATTTTGACTTAATATCGAAAAAGCACCCTAATTTTCAATCGAAAATTCTCACGTCAAGATATCTGCTTTTTTTAAAAAGTCGGTGAGCTTTTTGGTTTATGAAATATCTACTTTCTGCTGGTGTCACAACAAACCGGCCAAGTGCGAGTTGAACTCGCGTGGAGGGGGTTTCGTCTGTCTGTCCGTCCGTCTGTTACAGCCAATTTGCTCCGAATCTACTTCACTAAATCAGGTGAATTTGGTAGGATGGTGTAATCCTATGACCCAAACACTGATGTGCAAAGTAAATCGCCCGTAAATTTTGATTCCTTTCATTTTTGTTAAAAATATTCTCTTACATTTCCAATAGGTTTCATAATATCCTACTAAGATTTTTTTCGTTTTTAAAAATTATCTGCACTGGTCATACAATGCCATTATCGAGATTCTAATACATATAAAATCTAAATAACTTTGCCTAAAGTGTGAATAGAACCTAAGACGCCAACATTCCTAGTGACACATGCTACCGCCTGGATCGATTCAGTAGTTTAGGATCACCTCACCATAAGTAGGTACCTAAGTGCGTTCACGACAAAAACGAGCTAAATTTGCTAATAAGCTTTTGTGTCGGGCTTTGTAGTCACAATAGCTGTGATTGTGGAGAATGCAATTGTGTCCCCTCAAACCAGCCAGAAGTGATGAGGAAGAACACCGTGTGGCTGGCTTTAGTCAGTAGGAGTCTGACAGGCCCCTCCACGGCCCCACAGCGTAGGGATTTCCTCAGGTAAAAAACAATCCGCACATGCGAAGAGGCAACGAGACCTGTCCGGAGCCGGCCCCCTTCGTGCAACGCTTGTTAGGGCACATCCTTGGGGAGAAGCAGTGAGTGTGTAAATTTAATCATCAATTGAGCAGTCTGTAACAGCATTTCGTCGTAAAAGTATATTTGACTAATTTTGCCATAGCAGAAATGGATATCTGCGAATTTGGGCTATTTTGATCCGATGCAGACCTAGTCAGTTTCGGGATCGAGATTAGATATAATCTAAACCCTATTTTTCTATTTTGGCGGTTTTTCTATAATGCATATCAGCTTGTTTATTTTTCTCTAGAATATCTGCAGACGGTTTTTACCGGTTTTCCTAGAAAATACTTTCACCCTTGGCCGCTACGCTGTGAACCTAAACACTATGGACAGACAGGTGTTCTGTATAAAGAGCGGTCCCGTGCATTTCCCCCCCTTTTATATTGGTAGTTTTTTTAGTAGCAGTTTTTCGCTTGGCAATATGTATTTGATTTAATCATATAAAACAGGCCTACATTATTATGATCAATATAACTATTACTAAGCATAAAAATTTATAGCTTCTAGTACAAAATACGATTGTATCGATTCCGAAATGACAAATTTGAAATGAAACGCTAGTTAATAAATCGTAAGTTAGACCTACTTGCTAATAATAAACCTAGTGCTACCTAACATTTAAATTAGGTACATACTACGACTAATCGCCTCATACATGTTATTTTTATTAAAATAAATGCAGTTTTAATTGATTATTGGCAAACAAAAACTATGGGTAAATGTGAACAGAATGGTTCTAAGCATAATTTTAGATGAATAAATTAGTACAAAAATAAACGATAGGTCAAGATTTTTTTTACGTTTTATCAGAACTAAAACACCGTCTCCCAGCTGATTTTTGTAAACACTAAGTTTAAAAATAAATAATGAACAATCAAATAACACTTACATGGATTGAAGCAGTTCATTTTCCTTTAAAAACACTTCTGAATTAACTACGAATTTAAAATATTGTCAAGTGGAAGTCACTGAACACGTCGGGTCGCTATGCAGCCGCGTGGCGTGTACGGTGTATCGGACCACCGTTGCCGGTGACAACGTCTAACAACCTTACACAACACCACCACCAGCACCCCGTACATCGTACCAGTGTGCGAAAGGGATTAATAATACATATGGAAGACTGGTAGAAAGGGATGTAATAATGGGGTTGATGTCGTATGGTATAGTGTACCAGGGGCCAAGGTCCGTGCGCGTTCAAGAGTGACACGTGCTGCGTGCAACTTAACGACCGTCGACCATCTGTTCTCGCGGGCTGTCAATAATTTAACGGTAGAGGCTCTGTTACATAATTATTGTGTTCTAAGTTTAAACCATTCTCAAGTTGAGACTTCGATCAACAATTAGCAACTGTTGAGACGAATGGCTTCATTTACTATACATATTTTTCAGCTATTATTACCGTAAACCTTTATTAAAGTGCTTTACAAATTGCGTGTTCTCATTAATAATGATTATAAGCACGAAAATGCGTACGATGAAATTGAAGCTTCTAAAATTAAATTAAGTATATGTATAAGAACTGAGTTACTCCAATGAAGTCAATCAATCAGTATTATGAGACAAAAAACCGAAAAGGAATCTTTTTATTTTTGTTTCTTTAAGTAATAAATCGATTTCAATAATTGCAAGTCCAAATTTCTATTAGACCCGGTCGATTTTGTTAGTGCCATATTTAGTGCCCGTCAAAATTCAGGGACCAAGTCTTGGATCTCAATCTCAAACTCTCAAACATATGGGCATAAATGTTTAGTTCTGTAAATCTACTATATATGTAGGTACTTATAATAATATATAAAATTCTCCCTTAGCCCCGAAATCTAGTACTATTTAGATTTACAGTAGGCTTCATACAGCTCTTTAGTAGTTCACTATTTATTTTGGCATACAATTAACAGACCAGCAGATTTAAAAATGTAACGGCAAAAAAATCACTTTTGGTTGCCAAAATTAGTAAATGATCACCAAAATTAATCCCCATTTTATCGTGAATTTGAACCAAAAAATTATTTTTTAGAAAACGAACTGTTACGAGTATGCTCTTGCATCCGAGTCGAGGGAGCCCCGGTCGACGGAGCCCCGCTGCGCGGGGCTCCTACTTCTGAATGGTTTATAAAAAAATAACCACGAAGGGTAGTGCGGGGTCTACTCGCTCTCTTCGCTCGCTCATTCGACGAATTCGGCCATAACCTTAAGAACAGCCCTCAGCGCCCTCTCCAAACGCAGCAGAAGACATTTACCAGCACCACCCCAGGCCGAAATACAGTACGTTAAAATGGAATGGGCAAGAGCAAAGTACACAGTTCTCAGGGTAGAGAAACTGGCGGAGGTCCTTAGATTTTTAAAAACAAAAATTAATTTTCTAACCCTAGAGACCAGTGATTTGATCTGCTCACTCCATGTCAACGTGCTGTCAACCCAGACTCCAAGACATTTTATTGAGTCCGTGCGCATAACTTCAGGACAGCCACAGGTGGCAGTCCTTGTTGTATGGCACGCATGAGCTGTCAGACGGAAGGGTGGGGCTGGCTGTGACGCTTTCCTTGGACTAAAAGTGATAAATCTGGTTTTATCCAAGTTGAGGGTGAGCAAATTCTGTGTCAGCCATCTCATAGGCACTTGCAAGGCTGACTCTGCCTGCAGCCGAGCTTCGTTCCAGTCACTGCCTCGAGCCAGGATAACAGTGTCATCAGCGTAAGCAATTACTCGTACTTCGGAGTTTCTTAGATCAAGTTTACAGAGTTTTTTTTTTGTAAACCAAGAAAAGAGTAGGTCCTAAGACACTACCTTGCGGTACTCCGTAGGTGAGGAATGCTTCCTTACTGGTGTGACCGTTTATCCTGACGATTTGCGAGCGACCACTTAGATAACTCTTAAATAGTGTTACGAGCTGGGTATGGGATAAATTAATTACTACCGAATTAACAACAAATAACTTTAATAATCACAAAACACTTAGAACTCAATCACAAATACACTTATACTGATCACTATTCGCTTAGATATCGCACTTCTAGTTCACTTCGATTCGCTTCGTTGTGTAGCCAAAATCAGACTGCCTGCTCCCTCAAACACGTCGACTATTTATATGGCGACCGAACGTTCGAAAAAGATCCACGACTTCCTCGAATCTTCTAGGCAATTCCATAGTGGGTCATTGTCCTTCGAGAAACTTCCACAACTTGTACAAAGGAAAGAAGTAGGTACTTTATGCCCTCGGTGTAGGGTCGAAATTACAATGACAATTCCTGATGTTCTTTTATAGGTAGTTTGCGAATTTGTACCTACATTATTCGAGACTCGTTCTACCTACCTACTACTACCTACTTACCTACTTGTAGGTACCTACTACCGTAACTGTAGGTAAGTACGGGTACGACGTAACAATAGATTAAGCGGTAGGCCTCTTATACCAAGCTTTTCTAGTTTTTTGAGTAGAAGGGCGACAGAGACAGTGTCAAAAGCTTTAGAAAGATCAAGGAAGATGGCGATAAATTTATCCTTGCTGTTAAGGTTTTGAGCTACTGAACTTATTAATTCTAATATGGCATCTTCTGTGTTTTTGCCTGACCTGAATCCATATTGGTTATTTGCGAGTATATTTTGTGAGCTAAGGTAATCCAGCAGCAGGGCAGGCGCCCTTCGTCCGGACTCCACGGGCATGCGAACCGAGGTGAGATGCGGGGTGAGTCGGTGGTGGACATTTCGTTCGCTAGCCCCGCTCTGTCGCCACGTGTTGTTGACTGTCGTGCCATGGAAGGGGTGGAGACCTATTCCGACCACCGGTATATCCGGTTCGACGTCTCCACCCAGACCTCAAGTGCGCCGGTCCAACAGGCCCCGAGAGGTCCGCGTTAGGCGCTGAAGCAGCTGGACCGGGAGCTTCTCCTGGAAGCCTCGATCGTGCAGGCCTGGGTGACATCACCAGACAGGTCTGCCGACATTAACAATGAGGCAGGGTGGTTCCAGGAGGCCATTTCCGACATATGTGACGTGGCAATGCCCCGAGTCCAGTCAGGAAGCGCCCGACGCCAGGTGTACTGGTCGCGAGAGCTGACGTCTCTACGTGAGGCGTGCGTGACACCTGTACGCTAGGCATCGCAGGCTCCGCATCCGCCCACCGGATGCGGCAGCCATTGAGGCGGAGCGGAGCGATAACCGCCCTTCGCGAGGCTGTCCTGCGGGCCAGGGATCTGGCCCGCGAGGAGATGCTGGAGACTCTCGACAGAGATCCGTGGGGGCCTCCTTACAAGATATTGCGAGATAAACTCCGCACCTGGGCCCCCCACTGAGCCGCAGAGTCCGGCTTGAGCTCGTGGAGGACGTGGTAAGCACTCTGTTCCCTTCGCGAGGGGAACATCCCCCCCGCCTATGGCTCCGCCGCCTTCGGTGCTGGAAGCGGACCACCAGGATGACGACGACGACGCTCCGAAAGTGACTGGGGTTGACCTAAAAGTAGCGGTACGCAGGCTCAGTGCCAAAAATACCGCCCCGGGACCCGACGGCTTGCATGGCAAAGCCTGGGTCCTGGCCTCGGAGGCCCTCAGGCCCCGACTGGAGGGGCTCCTAAGCGCATGCTTGGAGAGAGGCTCGTTCTTGTGGCTTCGTTGGAAGACGGGGAAGCTGGTCCTCATTCGGAAGCCGGGGCGCAATGCGGACTCTCCATCCGCATACCAAGCGGGCAAGCTCTTTGAAAGAGTAATAAATTGCAAACCGCCTCGCCGAGCACCTTGCAGGGACGGGGCCGGATCTTGCGGAACACAGTTTGGTTTCCGCAAGGGGCGCTCTACGGTGGACGCCATCATGCGCGCGAGAGCCCTCACGACGGCGGATGCGGTGTCCAGGGGTGGGGTTGTCTTGGCGGTGTCTCTCGACATCGCCAACGCCTTCTACTCCACGCCTTTTTTTTTTGTTTTTTTTTCGAATGGGTAATCATCAAATGACTTCCCGCTCTGGGCGGAGCAGGAGGGAGTGTCAGACTTTTACTGACTAAAACCCATCCATGTTCCTTCATCGCCCTTTGTGTTCCGGGGCCAAGGTATCTCTTTCGAACAGTCTCGCAACCCCGGCAGGCATCGGTCCGGCCCCTTCCTTTTTGCTGAATCTCTTTGAGGCGCGCGTGGAACACGAACGCGCCGTCGACACGGCCTGTCGTCATTAGACGGACGGACGGCGAGCTAGCCCATAGCCCACCATCCACAGGCCCGCGCCTACGGTGGCCGGGGGCCACGTGGTGGCCCCTGACGCCCGGGGATCCCCCGCGGCGGCCGAGACGCTGTGAGGTTCTCTCCCTCTCACGTTCCGCCACCTCCTTCTCTAGCATTACTGCTTCGCAGAAGGAGGTGACGGCATCCCTTTCCGGTGGAGCACACGGTGGAGGTGTGCCCCGCGTGGGCGGAGCACCGCCGTGTCCTCGAAGCGGCGATCAGGGACGGCGACCTCTCGCGTCCGGCCCTGGTTCAAGCCATGGTCCGGAGCGAGACGGAAAGGGACGCCGTCACCTTCTGCGAAGCAGTAATGCTAAAGAAGGAGGTGGCGGAACGTGAGAGGGAGAGAACCTCACGTCCCGAAAGAGATACCGTGGCCTCGGAACACAAAGGGCGATGAAGAAACATGGATGGGTTTTAGTCAGTAAAACTCTGACACTCCCTCCTGCTCTGCCCAGAGCGGGATGAGTCATTCGATGATTTCCCATCCGAAAAAAAAAAAATGATAATCCAGCAGACGTTTGTTAATTACTTTTTCGAGGAGCTTAACCAGAATTGATAATACAGATATGGATCTGTAGTTATTGACACTGTCTCTGTCTCCACTCTTGTGAATATGGTGTGCAACAGCCTTTTTAAACACCGTTGGGAATATTCCCGATGTAAGGGCAAGGTTGAACACGTGGCAGATAACTGGGACAAGTGTGTTTCTAGCACTATAGAATACAGTTGCGTGGATGCCATCCCAACCCGCAGCACTAGTTAGTCGTAGGCCACGAATAAGATAATCTATCTCTTCGTCGTATTTAAATACATACACTTGTGATAAGGTACTGTTATTGTTGATAATATGTATTAACATTTTATCACATGTTTATGAATGTTAATTATTAAAATAACTACCTACAAGCTTTAATTATAATAACTATGTACTTATAAAAAAAAAAGATTTGGAAGAACATTTACTCGTTGCGACCGTAGTAACCGAGCAATGACTGCAGGATGTTATACTGGGTGGGCAGAGTTTAAATTCAGAATTAGAGCAGTTTCGCACTACGTCCGATCCGAATCCGATCCGAACCCGTGAAAATACGGTCAGGAGTAGTCGTAGAACTATTTCTATGGTAGTTTAAACACTAGATCCGGCTTCCATCATCCGATTTTGTACTGTAGTGTATTTTCACGGGTACGGGTCGGACTCGGATCGGACATAGTGTGAAACCGTTCAGAGTGACACGAAAGTTTAATGCGGATTTTGTTGGCCGGTTGCAAAAATTGTTATAAGTATTGTGAACCTATACCGGTCGCTTGTCCCGTGCGTGACTAACGTTGTAACTTGTGAGTGCCACGACCAAGAAGCGGAACAAAATGCGTGGTGATGGAGGGACATGGGTGCATGTGCAGCATCTCGCGGATGCAGCCGCGGCCTTCGACGCTCTGCGTGGTGCCTGCGACACGCAACCCGAGGACGGCACAACTCTCACTGCGCGCGCCGCGTGCGGTTGTGGTCAGTCCCCAGTCGCCCACCTCCTCGTCTCGTTCGCTCAGACGTGCTGCGGGCTGCGGCTCCGATATACACCTCAGTGCTCTGTCACACAGCTAACCGTATGCGCGTTATATCGTACGTCGCGCAGTTTCTCTCGAAAATTAATTAGTATGTGAATGCGACGTTTTATTTGTTCAACACGAAAACGAGTGAAATGTTGTTCGCTCTCTGATCAGCACGCATTTGCTTCGCCTTGGATAGACTTCATGTGAGGGACTGACCACTTCTTTTCAGTTACGGTGAGTTTGATACAAAACATTTTTTCATTGCAAATTATTCATCAAGTTACAGCCAACTTTCACAATGCACAGGAAAAAGTATTGCTGCTAAAGTATCCGCTTCATACTTCTTTTTTTATTTCATTTGATGCCTAAGCACTCAAAATCGGCCGGTAATTCAAGATACAAGAATACCGTGTGTAGGTCAGAAAGTCAGATGTCCCACTTCTCACCGAAACGACATCGAGCTACCAAGAGGCGGACTGTTATTTTGTTCGCATAATGGATACGATTTTCGCTACTGATCTGATTTACTTGAGCCGCTTGATATAGTTTTTGTTTATTCGCTTCTGACTGACTAGATACAGGGATACTATGCCATCAATAAATTTTTCTCTGTCAATATTAAAAAACTTTTAAGGGTTAATTTTTTTTAAAGAATATTAACAATGGAAACCCAATAACCCCTTGAACTACAGAACTACTAACTATAAGTACTCAAAAGTAGGTATGGTCAAGGAATTCGATGACAAATATAACGGCAGATGTAAACAACAACAATTGATTACGAATTTTCGATAAACACTGTTTCGTTTCAGACCAAACTTATTACAAAGCCAATAATAAAATACCAAAAGAGTGAAAGTGTTGGATTGGTTTCATTTTTATAACTTTTCGATGAATTTATTTAGCTCCGATTAGGTTGCAGCCAGCTGACTGATAAGAACATTTTATATCTGCAAAAAAATACCAAATACCTATCTTATCTTCTTGCTCTATCTACATAGACCCATAACCAATAGTAGAGCGGAAACGGTTTTTGAACTTGTTAAAAATCTTTGGAGAGAGCGTAACTAGTTAATAGGTAGTAAGTAAAGCTGAAGAAGCCAGCTGATTTTACCGGAACCGTTTGATCTTGTTTAGTATCTGATCTATCGTAAATAGTGAAATCCGTTTTTATACATTTTATATCAACCTGCTCTGTCCCACTGCTGGGCAAAGGGCTACAAGGGTTACAATTTGCCCTCTCCGTTATTAACCGACTTCAAAAAGGAGGAGGCTCTCAATTCGACTGGTAGCCGGTCCGTATAGACATTTTGACCCCTGCACATTCCAACTGTTTAACATTTTGTAATGTTGACTACCTACCCAGTCCCTGAATGGTATTTTTCAGTTTCAGTTATTTGTTTAATGTTCCCAAAATTTCTAACAGCACCTATTTAAGTAATTCAATGAGTACATATTTTGTTTGCAAATGACGATGCTGTGTTGAACCCAGTTAGTTTTATTTTTCCTAAACTGAATGTAACTCTGCTATTAATGTGATCGGTTACAGCGTGACTTTCTCAAGTAGGTAAACAGTCTTTCTACACTAGCCTTACGTAAGCGTAAATGGCAATAAGATGAAGACCAAAACATAACAAACTCAGTAGACAAGTTTTTTATTACTTACTTACAAGTTATGTTTTGGTTATCATCTGATTGCCTTTTGATGCTTGCTCATAGGAGTATGTTTTCTTCCAAAATAATGTTTTTATTATGATACTTAAATAAGTATTGTAAAAGTTGGGTAAGCACTGCAACTTTTACGAGTACGAGTAGCTCAGGTATGCAGACACATTCCGGGGATGACAGCAGGCTTAATTTTGTCTAACCAGTTAAATACACACATCAAAAGTATCTAGGGATCAACATATATTTTTGCAATAACTTTTCTCCTGATTGATATTAATTAAAATTTTCTTTAAGGATTCATCAAATAAAGTGTTTTCGTTTGTCACAGTAACGATAAACCAAGTCACCTTTGCATTAATAAAGAAATTTGCCATTTTCCTAATAAAGGGATTTTTGACATTTGAACCACTAACATTAAAGTTCGAAAAAAAGACTGAAATAACAGTTTTCTTTAAAATTTTATTGGGTAACTTAAACAATTAATAATCCGTGTTTCTACCGCGAACACTAACAACACAAGAACATCGGTTTGGCATACTCAAAATGAGTTCATCCAAATCACGCTGTGGAATGGCCGCCCATGTTCGTTGCAACAACAAAAAAAGGTCTTCTTGCGACTGGATACCCTCCATATTCGGCAGAGCTCTTCTCTGTAGCATATCCCATGCATGCTCAATCGGGTTCAAGTCTGGCGACTGAGCAGGCCAGGGCAGGACATTGATGTTAGCTGCGGCGAGAGTCTGTCTTACAACTCTTGCGGTGTGCGGTCGTGCATTATCATGCATTAACTGAAATAAGGGACCGATTTGCACTTGTAGAGGAACGATGACGTCTGATACAATCGTCTCAGCATAAATTTGAGCGTTGAGGTTGCCTCTGATCCAAATCAACTCAGTTCTTCCGCCGATCCAAATACCCGCCCATACCATGATGGTTCCACCACTATAAGGATGGACTTCCTGGCAGGATTTTAATCGCTGTTGGCGTCCAGGGGTTCTCCAGTGTCGTATACGTCTTGTATCCGGTCTCATACCAAAACGAGACTCATCAGAAAAGCACACGAAACGCCATTGTTCTTCTGCCCAATTTCTGTGTTCAAGAGCCCATTGATATCGAATCCTACGATTGTGCATTGCTATAGGTGGTACCCGTAGCGGTCTTCGGGAATGAAGGTTCACTTCATGCAAGCGGTTTCTGACTGTTTGGTCGCTAATTAAGTTCCCTGAAGAGTGATGAAGCCTCACGGCTAACATCATGGCGGTTATTGTTGGAGCTCTTCGAGTTAAGATTTGAATGTATCGGTCTTGTCTCCGTGTGGTGCAGCGATACCGTCCTCCATGGCGCTCAGCCACGGTACCAGTGCTTCGGTAACGTGTCCAAAGTCGACTGATAACACTCTGACTTGTATTCAGAGCTAAAGCTACAGTACGTTGCCGGGAACCAGCTTCTATCATTCCCACGGCTCTGAGCATTTCTTCCCTGCTTAAATGACGTCGCCGCTCCATAATAACGTTGGTTTTAATCAGTAGTAGGGAAACAGTAGCACTAATAATGTCTTCAATGCGTTGTATGTTTTTATAGGGAAAATATTGACAGCTTATTTTCATCTTTTACTCGAATTTGATTGAGAGTTCCTGATTCAAATTATGAAATGCACCAAAAAGGATCCATATAAATTTATAAAATCATAAATTTATTACAAAGCCACATCTCAATCTCAAGAAATCCGCATAAAAATGCTTGATCCCTAGACATTTTTGATGTGTGTAAATCAAATTGCTGCTAAAGTTAGTCAAGAGGTATTTATTCCATTGAGCGCACTGAGGCTTGTGTCCTGAAAAGATCGAATTAGTCCGTCAGTTAGATTTTCAAAAAATATTTGACACGTATTTTTTCTTTTGTTACGTAAACCAAATTTGACGAAGATACGACGCTTTTAAAATTCTCAATACGTCACGCCGTGCTATAATTTTTAGTGCGTTGTGACGTCACGAGCTTTGACTCCCGAGTTGTGATGCGTTTTATCTTTGTCAATATTCATTGATTAATAAAAACAAAAAATACGTGTCCATTATTTTTCAATACTCTAAAACTGGCGGACTAAATATATTTGCTATTTATTGATGGTGGAAGTTAGCCTGCGCACCCACTACTAAATATTACGCACTTGCGGTTACAGTGATAGATGGCGGGGCATTGACTATTTATAGAGAGTCAAGAATCGTTTATTAGTCACACAATTTTATTATTGTTTTGTATTGGTAGTACTTAAGTAATGTTCATCATAGCTAACGCTAAACTAAATTAAATGCCTCCCCAACAAAATGCACTCGACTTACACCTAAATTCGTTGTATTATCTTGCTTTTATCGCTTTTAAGGGCTATATATCCCTCAAATGGCTTAGCATGATCCTCCGTTACTCCTAAAATACTGCAGCATTAATTTTAAAATAAAGTAAATATATGGTAAAGTTGAGGATTAATGCTAAGTCCTATGTGTGACGAAAAAACGATTCCATCAACTTTTCTCGATAGAAAAAAAAACCAAAGTTACCTCCAAATCAAACAATAAACCGCTGGTATTCAAAAAGTACTTGAAATTATATCATGAAACTTTGCATACTAACTGAACTAACTATAAAGCAGGTCTTGTATGTTTTATTTTTTAAATCCAATCAATAGATTTTTGTAAATCGCAAAAAAACACTTAAGTATTTCGCACTATTCGGCCGCAGTGACTTACGTAACAACCGCTTTGTAGTGCAAGCTTATTAGAACTTTATTCTAACAGGATTTGAACCACAAATAGAGTTGCTAATTTTAGGGTTATCCCCATTGACGCGAAAACTGATACTACGAATTCAGCACAACAAGACTCCCCAAGATATATATTTTTCTCGAAACCAATGAAAAATTAGGTGTCTTTGTTAGGGGTTAGATAAGTAAGCTGAATACGTGAAACATACATGTTTTAGTTAAAAACAAAATTAACATGAAGCAACGCGCAACGCGACTAAAAATTTTTGCAAATCATGTCATCGAAACCAAAATGTGATTGCAAAGAACTACTTTCTTTCTGGCATGCCAAACGAGGTTAACGACGATTCTCAGCGTGTTCAGAATTAATAAGAGATATGGAACGTTTTGAATGAACCCCTATAGAATATAAATGGCCGTAACAATTCCAATGATGTGCTATTTTTATCGTAATTCTGATAAATAAACAAAACTCAGGCGAATGCAAAGCTCTTCTGGACTGGATTTTACATCGACACAATTATTGTCAAAAACAGATGTTAATTAATGGATTCGGTAATCAAGTAGCAATTAAGTACGGTTAGGTTATTTTAGGTAATTTGTTAGGTTACGGAATTCTAATGTCACAAATTATGCCAATTAATAAACAAGATATATAGGTACTTACCTATTTATTTCAACAAAATTAGAGCACATCAATTAAAACCGGTTTCTCATAGTTCTTCTTATACGTCACGCCTAGGCAAGGGTCTGCTTATCAGCTATGATTAGCAAATCGAGGTTATGACCAGGATAAAGTCAATCCCATATAGCGGCAGTGTCTACGAAACTACATATATACCGTTGTATTAATTACTAGCACTTCTGCGACTTCGTTCGCGTGAATTTCGTATTTTCCCTTGCTTTCTTAACACCTGCAATGCCTTCTATCGCTTGTATTAATATTTTAAAAAATATTTAACGTTTCCGAGTTCGATGATTAACGAGAAAATGGGCTTTTCTAGTTAAATTTCGACTTTCCGAGTTAATCCGATGTAAAATATTTCCAAACAAACTTTAGCAAGGATGTTAAAGTCACCTTTTTAGGTAGGCTGGTATTCGTGCAAAGTAACACGAAAAAACAATCACACAAAAGCGGTCCTCCCTTCACCTCCCTAGAGGTTAAATTTCCCAAAACGTGTCTTGAATCCCAGTCAGGAATCTGCGCTGCGCGCACATCCAATTTCTCATATTGGGTGATGATTGCGAATTTTCATTTTCATTTTATTTATTCAACAACAAATTACATTGTGTCTGAATGTGATACGAAATGATTAATAAACATGAAAAAATAACCATTGCGGTGATACGTCTTGGAAAAAATACTGCTTCCAGTAAATCAAACAATCGTCTCACCCAACTGGTGTGTAATACCTATGTTTAAAAGGTTTTTAAGACAAAGTCGCGATTTCGGTTTGTTGTTTATATAAGGATGCGGTTGAGTTCTTGCGTCATACTTGGAAAGTTAGCTCGCCTTGGGTCAAGCTATAATAAAAACACTTGTATGCATCGGATCAGGGTGTCGCGAAATAATGTTGAAATGTCAACATTCGTTATCGTGCCGCCAGTCGTTGGCAACACATCAGGAGTAATCAGGACCTATACCATCACCTCGCAGTTACTTTAGTTTGGGAAGAGAGGGAGAGCTACATTGGACGTCTGGAGTCATCTCTTTTCCACGCTGAAGTAAGATTAAAACAATTTTACACGAATACACAATGTTACAATAAGAGCGGTTTAGCACTACGTCCGACCGATCCGAGTCCGATCCGTAACCATGAAAAGTCAGTCATGGTAACACAATATACACAACTTATCATAACTAAATAATACACGCTAACTTGGAATGTTCCTTAGTATTTTGGATTTTAGGACGTGGAGGTGTGTGCCAGAAAAAATTGTAAGTCAGCCAATGGCGGCTTGTAATTGGACAAGCCGCTGGACGCTTGTTATACGTCCTGCTAAAGGCTAGTAACTTCCATTCCGGACCGGAAGTAAACACCAGAACGTTGCAGAATTCGACATCCATTGAACATTGTGAAAGAAAATTTATCTTACGATAAAGTTGGAATGAAACGGAAATAGGTGATGGTAGGCCCCCTGTGCTCCTGCACAAAGCGTCCTTGTTTCAAAACAAAGAAGTTCATCGAACAAAGCATCCACATCCTCTGTGTACCGACACAGTACAAGGAATTCATTATTCATTTCAATTTATTCATGTTTATTCTTTATTTTTGCTATCGTAAATCATCTGAGTCTGAAGGGTGGAACCTAGCGATCGAGCGACAAAAAAGGATAGAAGCATAGAAAAGTGCGATTTCGTGCTGCTAGCTACGGTTCAACTCAAAGTACCTACCTACTTCCGCATGTACTTAATCTCAAAATAAATTAAGTATGTACTTACCTCAGATAAATTAAGGTTTCAGCTGATGTTAACCTTAATGGATTTATACATGAATCAACTTACTAATTTAGGTGCCTATTTAACCTACTAGCTTCAATAATTACGTAGGTAGGATAGACGAAACCTTTATCTACCTAAGTACCTACCAACAAATAATCCAATGAAAATATCTGAATCACTAGGTAGGTACCTACGCTTGGAAATTGTTGATCGTTATACCTGTATCCAACAAGCCTTTGTTCAAAATTCACAGAACTAAACGAGCGACCTAGGACTAGGACTAAAACTAACTCTCATGTTTTCACTAACACTACACAGACAACCTATACTTACCTACAAATAAATAAATTGAAATCACAGTTTTTTACTGAATGCATAAGAAAGTTTGGTTTAAAGTTGCCTGTCTGTCTGTTCTGAGTAATCTCTAAAACGGCTGGATTGGATTTTTTGGCAGATAGCTGATGTTATATGGAGTAACTTAGGCTACTTTTATTTAGAAAAAGCTTTAGGGTTCCGTCCGTCCAACAAAAATCAAATCCATGAAATGATTAACAAAATCGGATTCAAATAGGGAAGATTTTTTTTAGAATAATTCATGCGGACGAAGTTCGCTTTGTTGATCTTCAATGGTCACTCGACTCAGCAGCGCCGCGCTGTGCTGTGTGTGATTACTAGGGTTGCCACCTTTTTTTTAGGACGGATAAAGTATTTTTTCATTTTGGTATAACAAAAATAAAGTACCTACACAGCATAAAAAATAAAAATAAAAAAATCAAGAGAAAAAAGAGTATTTATTATTATTTTTCATTATTTATCCTTAAAAACGTATTTTTTGTTGTTCTTTGCATCATTTAACAAATATCTGTCTGTCTTGAAGGTATTTACAGTCTCTTTGCAATCAAAATTTTAATAAAAATAAAAAGAAATTATTTTTTTTTTATTAAAATATATAATCAACTCGTTTTTTTAATAAATTTAGGGCATCTCTATTCCTTTCGTCTCTCCACTTTACTTTCATACGGGAAAAGACTCTCAGTGGCCGGAACAGACCAAATATATAAAATTAATTTGAAAATATCAATATTATCAAGCGCTCATATTTTGTGACTGTGGATAACAGTCTATTTATTCTCATAAGTACTCATATCCTACTGGTTATGAGTACATAAGAGACTAAAATAAAAAGACTGATTTGTTACTACGAGCCAGTAACAATCAGTTTTACGTAAATAGAGTATTTTAGCGTACTCTAATGGTGAAAAAGAGGACAATACTCTATTTTAGAGTACGGGTGGTAGTGGTAACTCTAGTGACGGCTGTAAGTTGAAATGTCCAGCAGTGCGATCTGCACCATTGTGGGAACTAATGAAGCAGCTATGTAGGTAACAATAAAATTGCAACTATCTTCTGCGATCTTGTTGTGTCTGGTGCGAATGTTATTTTACAAACACGCGCGGCTGCTATTGTTACGATTAGTGATTTCTATTGCGTCCCTACATTAAACAAGTACTTAGTAGGTACCTATTTGTTCTAGCAGGCGCAATTTTTGTTTGATTTTACCGATATTACGGAAAATTCATAGAAAAAATTTATGAACTTTTGATAATAAATGGAATCAGGCGTTACTTTACGGAAATCCATGATATATTATGCAAGATACAAGGAGGTCGCCAGATTTTGGTAAACAAAATGAACTAAGGCTCCAAGAGCGAGCGAAACGAGCTCGAAAACTTTAACACTCTACCTTGAGCAGATTACAATTGTTTAGACCCTTCATAGAGGAGTTACTAGATCGACCCTTAGACAAAGGCAACATTTAAGAGAAAGTAGGCTGCAAGAGCGAGCGCAGCGAGCTCGAAATTTTGATGACACCTTGCCTTGGACAGGTTAGAATGGTTTCGATCCTACATATAGGAGTTACTTAGTCGGCTTTTAGATAATTTCAAGAGAAAATAGTCTATAGAGCGAGCGAAACGAGCTCGAAAATTTTAACACTTTACCAACATTGAACAGGTTAGAATTGTTTTGAGCAACTGGAGTTACCTGGGCCTCTCCTCATAGAGACAAAGTTAAGTGAAGAAAAACTAGACTGCAAGAGTGAGCAAAGCGAGCTCGAAATTTTTTACATCATTGCCTCAGATAATTATGCTATAATTGCATAGGCCTCGGGGCAAGTTACGTTACAATTTATTACGTAGGTACAAGGAAATACAATAAAGTACGCAGGAAAAGCTATAACTTTTAAAAATCCTGAGCCTCTAGGGGCAGCTGCCTCCTTCTGGCAACGCCCATGACAAGATATACAACTAGAATATTTAATTTCAATTCCGTCAAACTATTTCAAGCTTGGCTAATGACGTATCGTATTTGGTCCGGTTCAGAGGGAGGGGGGCAGTTGCACCCATGCCCCCCCCTGTATCCGCGCCTGTATTCGAGAGGAAAACGACATAATATTATAATTATTATCGAATTACCCTGTCAACCAAATTTTCCTCATGTAACCGAAACAAAATCTACCTACTTACTCGTAACTATGTAGTAAGTAGGTACCTAACATAAATTCGTTGAAACAAGGTTCACGACTACTAAATGTGACTGTGTTTGAAAAACGTTAACCCTACTAGATTGACAAGTTGCGCCAATCCTATACCTACTACTAAATTCTAATAGTGTAAAGAGGAAAACTTCGGAACTACTGATCCGATTCCGAAAATTCTTTTACTATAATGAATAGAATTGCGAAGCTACATTATCCCTGAGTGTCCTAGGCTATATTTACGAAGTTCCGGTGGGACAATTTGGCTAGAGATCGGAGGGCACGTAGTACACACTGATTAGGTAGTCTTTAGTCTTTTGCAGAAATCTTAGTACCTAAGTAAGAAATATTGTATATAGATAAACGAATGTGAAATGGGTGGGCCTATTTCGAAATTAGAGATACGTTTATAAATATGCATTTTGTTAATAATTGTGCATTTGGACTTACTTACTAGAACGACTTTGCCACAACATGATTGTTTTTGTTATAATCTAGCAGTAGGTATTCGATAACCTACCTACTGTCTTATTTTGAAACTAGATCGAAAATCCAAGAATCTGTCCAGTACCGAACAAAGGGACCGATAGACATGATTTTGAAATAGTGCCGTAAGATAAACTCAACTCAAACTCAAATTCAAAGCATTTATTTCAATTAGACCATTACGGCACTTTTGAATGTCAAAAATACAAAAAAAAAACGTCTCAGACACAAGACATAATAACTTGAGAAAGTACTGTAGTTGCCCATTCCCTAGCGTAGATCTCTATGGAGAAGAACGGGCATGAAACTCCATGGACACTCTTTTAAATCAAAATATTGTTACAAAATCTTGGTTACATCATTCATGTTGAGATTATAGACATAAATGTGAGAACGATGTAGAAAGATGTGCACATTATGAGCGTCCAGAGTAAAAAATATTAAATATAGTAGTGGGTACCTACTTGATAATCATTTAAAAACGGTAAACTAAACAAACCAAACTACCTACAATCGCAAAAGATCGCGAAAAGTTGAAAGAGGCTTACCGCCTTTGTCCTACCGTGGGATATTAAGGGCTACCGCACTAACCGCACACTATAGACAAGACTGTGTTTAGACAGACAATTACCTTACTAGTGCGAGCGAGAGATAAATAGTCTGCCTCGTTCGCGTACGCGTCGCGCGCGCTTAACGGATGCGTACCTACGCGCCTCATACAAAATTATTGTTGTTTTATCCATATAAAACAACAATTTTGTATGAGGCATAAACTGAATAGAGCTAAATAAGTGTGCTCAATAAAAAACCGAATCGATGACATCGATGCTTCGGTAGACGGCTCTACCCATGTCATCGATTCGATTTTTTTAGTCTTAGTTGTCTATGAAAATAAGAGCCTCAAAATAAATTATATGAAAGTGTTAACGTTAACGACTGTCGGCATTCATTTGCAGAAATTGTGAATAGAAAATAATTATACGCATTAAAATGTGTTATTTAACTTTCATTCAACTTTATTTACATAATATTCATTTGTCTATGGTTATTCATTCACAATGAAGCAGACAGAAGTAGTCTCAAGAGCGAGTACTTAGGGTCACGAATTCACGGTTCTATGACATTCCTTAAAATCCGATATTGATCCGATATTTTATTAAACATAGATCTATGAATTATAATATAATATAATTATGTATACTTATAGGGTGTAAACGGACCCTTTACGAAGTCGTCAATTAAGCATTCAGTACAACAAAATAAGTAACTCTACCTAAAAATTCTTAACGACTTTTATTTGGGGTGAAAAACCACTTTTTACGGTAAAACTCAATGTAACGCATTACGCACTCAAAACATTGTGCTGATGGACGCATTTAATAGTAAACGGGTTATGGAGGTATTTAAAGTAACATTCTGTTCTGAGCCTAGAAAATAGTAGGTATTTGAAAAAAATAAACTTGTGAAAATGTTGGAACTTTGACCTCCAATAGTAACTAGTAGGTCCCCAGGTATGGTCAAAAACAAAAAAATGATAGGAATGACCTTTTCGGCTTCGTTAAAGGTCTATTTACACCCTTTATATCAAAGAGGTAAAGTTTGTAGGGGGTAATCTTTTGAACTACTGATCCAATTACGAAAATTCTTTCTCTATTGGGATTTGGGAAACTACATTATGCATGCATGAGTCTATATTTAAAACGTTCCTGTGGAATGATTTCGAGGCCACTCAGGCCCGGACTGGCCTACGGGCAATTCGGGCAAATGCCCGATGGTCTGGTGTGGCCAATTGGCGGTCGACTTTCTTTTGCTGTTTTTAAAAAAAACATCGCAATAGTTCGATAAAATAACGTCCTCTACCGTCAATTCGAGGACCTAATTCAATTTACTCTTGGACTCTATCTGTAGTGATGGTACTCCCTAGAGGCACAGGATTTTTAAAAGTTTGGTAGGTACTCCTATTGGATTTTCGCATGATCGACCAGTATAGACAGAGGCTGAAATAAATTAGGAGCCCCTTGCCCCGAGGCCTAAACAGGCAACTTTGGTTGCGAAAATTGAGTATGTGGACATTTTGATCTCATTTGCTTATTATCAATCCCTGAATTTATTCGAGGCAAGATTCAAAAAATTTCGAGCTGGCTTCGCTCGCTCTTGGATCTTTACATTGTTTATTATGAGTCGACGAAGTAACTCCAATAGGTCGAAACAATTCTGATGTATCCACAAGGCAAGGTGTCAAAAAGTTTTCGAGCTCGCTTCGCTCGCTCTTGCAGGCTACTTCCTCTGAATCTTGGCTTTGTCTGCAAAACGACCGAGTAAGTCTTGTTTAAAGGGTCGAAACAATTCTAATCTCTCCAAGGTAGGCTGTTATAATTTCGCTCGGTCTCGGAAAATAACTTCTTGTTGTTTTTAAAATTGTCTCCCTATATCGATTAAGTAACATCCATTTCGAGTCTTTCTTTATCAAAGTCGCACCCTAGCATTTCAGCCCAATATTCTTTTTGAGATCATTCCTTCGGTTGATTCAAAATTTACATTAGTAGTTTTCCTTTCCCTTGGGAGAGGAGGGCCGACTGTATCTAAAATGCCCGGGCCGGTTTCGCGTCCCAGTCCGGGCCTGGGCCACGTGCAAAGCTAGTGTTCACTAAAACAAAACACTACGTGAAAAATAATCCTTAATAAGCTTCTAAAGTACCTACATAACATAACAAAGCAATCCTTGATAAACAATGCATTAATATTTAGATTTGTTTGTTGTGTTTGGTTTTTGCGGAATGATGATTGTACATAAACTAATTACTTATTGTTCTATATTTTATTTTTAGATCCTTATACCCATACAAACACTAAAACACTAGTCTGTTATGGTACTTAATTAAATACTATAGGACGTATTCGTATGCTAAGAATCTGACATGATTGTTACAGTAACCTGGTTACGAGCCCCAAGTCTGCCTTGTATAGTTGCACCATGCTCGCCTGGGACACGTCCCACCTTCGCTAGGTGTCTAAGATAAACAGCTGTTCGACTTCAACTTTCCCGAAAAAGAACTGCGAGTACTGCCAAAATTATCCAACCCACAGCTTCTTATTAATTCAGTTAAATAAAATAAAACCTACGTCAAACAAATCCAACATTCTAAACATAGTAGGTACCTATATTGCTATCTAGTAAAAAAATTCCCATGTAAATCTTAGAAAACATTTTTTAATGAATCACCGTTAGCTAGTACAGTTCAGTCCTTCACCTATAAGGAAAACGGGAGAAATTTTGATGTGGATTGGTACATTTTTGCAGAACTAAGCTAAGTCTATGACTTAAAGTTACTCCAATTACTAATAATTTATGGCTGTGAAAAATGTGGAAAATAGTGCTAAAAATTTTGTGCGTCACGTAATATTAGAGTAAAGAAGTAACGGTATATATTTGACCTAGATATTATACCAACTACGTCAACTGTACTTCTTTCAGTAGTTAGATTCTTATTTATATCGACATGACGAATGCATGTAGGTACCTAAACCTAATCAGTTATTTTTCAAGAAGATTTTAATAACGGTTCATATTTAAAACCTTGTGTGTGAAATAGGTAAACATAAAAATATTTAAACATATTTATAATAAGTACGTAAACACACATACATAATCTATACATTTTTTAACCACGTATTTTACGAATAAAGTCAAATAGCCTATCTACTTACAGGTAGACCGTACATAATGTAAAGACCAGTCACTGAACTGATGAATCAACAGTGTTGATAAAAATAAAATAAGTTGGGTAGGTACTATATTACAAACACATGGGTACTTATGCAGAATGATTCATATAAATTAATATGTCATTCCATACAAAAGTGTAGTTATCAAATTTTAGTGCATAAATGTTTTACTTTTAGGTAAATCACTCACAAAATTATTACATATTCATATTACGCAAACAACCAGAATCATAGAACACATTAAACGATTGGGACTATTTTTGCTATAAATTGTATTATTATAATAAAGAAATTTATTTAAAAAAAAACAGTCCCAATCGTTCCGAGTTCGATGATCGAGTTTATGACTTTCGGTTCCAGAACGACCTAAAAATAATGGTGTTTATGCAATGATTTAGAGATTTTTGGATTTAAGCAAGCTTTTTTTTTAAATTATCTACGTCACATGAAAGTAAATTAAGGTCATTCGCAAAGAGTAGGCACTTTTCATGGAAAAACTTGTCCCATATAATTATGTATGAAGTCGTTCGAAAACAATATAATGATATCATTGTTTTGATAAGGTCATAATTTATCTGTTTTTAAAGCATATACTTACGCACATAAGTATTAGCGTCTGCGTAATCGCACGGGTCGAATCGACACAAGAGGTCAGAGTTTTTATCGGAATCGTCATACAGCGTTGGTAGTGGGGTCAATTGTCGTCTGATTTTCACAAGTGCCTTATTAACGCAATCGTCTAATAACGCTAGAATCTATTTAGTCATCAATATAAACGTACCTACCTAGGAACTGTGTGTGTATGTTCGTTATTGTAAAATATACATAATACTTATAACAAAAACAAAAATAAAACAATTTCAGCGATACAACTTAGTGTAATCGTTACATTCAGTGAAAGCGTTTTACCACTTCCGAACAAGTAAACAATAATAAAATTGATAGAGAAAAACTTGAAGGTACGTAATTTTTCATTGAAGCATAACATTGGCGATGTGGTGCTGTGGTGGACATAACCAATCTATTAATGGGTGATTAACCGTGCGATTTTAAACATCTGTTTTCCACACTGCCATATATATATATATAAACCGAAATTTTAGGTAGGTTACACTTCGTTTATACTTCATGTTTTAAACTCTCATTATTGTTTTGCCGGTTAGACACTTTTAAGAACGTTACAGAGAAAATTCACATAATATTACTCACCCCAAAACCAAAATTGAATTAATACAAGATAACTAGTCCTTTTTTTGTAAAAAAAAACACATCAAGTCGTCAATATGAATCTGATTGTGTAGATAATATGCGTACACATTTTCCGTCGTCCAGGCCGGCTAGGCGGCTACTAACACTATTTATACTTCACTATAGATAGCTTGGGCAGCGCGGCACGGACACTGAATAGCAAATGAGAAAAATCTGAGCGATGACCACGTCGCGCCCTCAACCACGGCCAGCAGACGCTCAACTCTACTTAATTTACATTAAATATGGTCTACTTAGTATCTACATTATACCTTACCCCACGTTGAATGAAAGTAAAATAACAACATCCCACTCAATCGTGAGAGTTGCGTGCCAAGAATTAAGAGAATTTTGCCAATAAAATCAGTTACGGCCATTTGTTATACTAAACCATTTATGTGTTTCGAAATGTCCCGCTATTTACATACTGTTTAAACTTCTGAATAAATTCCAAGATCCCCTCGTGGATGCATCGTACATTTTATAGATGTGTGAAGCACTCAAATTTTATGAAACGAAAGCTGATTTCCATTTCCAGCGAGATGCACTAATACTCATCTAATACATAATATACAATAGGTATTATATCTAATACGTGGGACGTGCTAACAAATATAATTGAAGTGCATTCCGATGAGAGCATGTTGTGCTTACAATAGGTGAAAGTAAGTTCGATGAACCAAACGAAACTTTTTACAAAGGGATTCTGGATGCCAGTTGCCAGCCGGGACAGGGCGTGTGAACGCACTCTACAGAAAGTAAAATGTGCAATTGTTTATACGACTACAATGTTAGGAAGTCATTTAAAATCAGTGATAGGTACCGAGGTATTATTATTTAAACGCAATCCAGCGATTATCTAATATCAAAATTACTGGCTAGTTGATGGAGTTTTCTACACTTTGTGTGTATGATACGAAAATAACAGTTTTGATTTCGCCGTAGCGGCGTATTAAGTATTTGCCAAAAAATTAAGGTGCCGCCAAATTGTAAGCTCGACGGCACGGCCCAGGGAAAATATACCTTCGCCTGCAAAGCAATTATGATAATAACATTAATCATGCTCTGCCAAGAAATCGGACCGTAAAATCGAATAACGAAATAATAGTGTAAGTACTCATCTAAGCGTGTCTAAGAATTCAAATAGCCAGTTTAATACTCATATTTTTTTTTCAGTTAACCCCACAAATATAAACACTAATAAAATTATAGACTTATTAAACACATTTCTGCCATTTGAAGTTTGAACCCATAAAAATACGTAACGCACGTGCATAGTCAATTTTGACGAAGCAGAACCGCTGAAGCCCTCGCATAAATGCTGCAGGTGATAGTCTCGTTACACAGTCGCCGCCGGAGCGCGTTTGCATTTTTTATGAATGCATCGCGGATTCGTGACCGTGTGTTGGGGGAAAGCGAAGCATCACGATGTTACACTAATCTGTGGCGTTGCGCTTGCGAATCGCTGCAAACAGTCATGAATCTTGACTTGACATTTGCACCTTTTTAACCAAACCATAAAAACGGTTGGCATAATGACAATTACGACTAATAAAATAATAAATAAATATCAGGTAAACCACAAGATGTGAAGGAGCAATTTAGAGAAAGCTTATCGAGAAAGCTTGGCACTAGTCCAGAACACGTAAACCGAGCTACTAGAAAAAGTTACTATGTTGAAATTAAATCATAAAGCCTACCTAGGCTTTATGATTTTACTTTAACAGTAACTTTTTCATTGTGTTTTTTAATGGAATTTAATTTTATGATGCGGGATAGAATACAGTTGCATAATAATAAACCCGCATGTTATTATCGTAACGGATAACAATTTTATTCGGTATTTGGTCTATTAACCTGGAATTGGCTTTTAAATCGTCAATGTGTAAGTACTAAAATAAACATTTTATAGTTCAGAACATCACGTCATGACACTCATTACCTAAGAATTAAGATCTTAGTAATGGTGTCGATACTGTTCTGCACAAATTTAACTTAATTTAAGCTATTGCTATCTTTTTCTCTCTAATAAAACGAGAAAGAGACGGACGTAATTTAGAGCTGTCAAATTTAGTTGGAACTAATATTTCTATACAAATGAAGGGTGCATGTAAAAACATGTCGATTAAAAACACGGTGAAGCGCAAGGGATAAACTAGTTTGACATCTCTAACTTAGTTCATAGCTATAGCCATTCTTTTCTCGCACTGCCTTTTAGTAAAAGATAGCAATAGCCTAAATTAAGTTTAGCTTGTGCACAACAGAATCGACACCATTATCTCAGATTGCCTAATACACTTAATTCGGTGATGCATCGATTCAGTAGGCAAGCATAATGACCGAGTCTGTTTGCGACCTCAATCGCATGGCCTTCTTGATTAGGCAAAGATTGGTAACGCTGCATGCCCTCTAAAACCTAATGCACTTAGTTGAAATATGATAATGCGTGTAGAAATATAAACTGGTACTGCTGGCTGAAACGTTGTATGTAGTATCAGACTAGTAGTTGATTCAATATCATACAGATTACATTACAGTTCTATGGGTATTGACTGTAGAGGGTCGTATGGTGGGTAGTTTGACCATTTTGATCCTGTTGAGGTCGCAGATTTCAGTAAGTACCACGACATAATACTATACAACTTTCTCCCTAGTCGGCGTCGAAACCTGTCAAAATTGAGTCTCCATTCCATATGATTTGTAAGGGCTATACACTCTACTCTCGTTTTTAACATGTGGATTGGTTTCTTTTTGCTAAGAACTGCGAAAATGGGAATGAAAGATCGTATCACCAACAAACTCGTTTAAAGCTCAGGCAAACGATGACACGACCTAGATTTGAATACTTAACCTTAAGGCTCTCGGCTCAAAAAGGTCGCAAGAGAAAACGGTTCTTTTTCTGCGATATACTACTGTTAACGCCTATATCTTTGTTAACTGGTAGTCGAAACAGGTTTATAAGCAAATACATAATGTGTTTATAAGGTTCTACGGCCTTGGATCTTTTCTTGCATAATAGCTGCAGGTTTGTGTACTTAGCTGGGCTGGGCATAATGTGGCCCCAGTAACGCAATTGGCGCTGGTTTATGGTACTCATTACTTCAGCATTACTGTATATCCAATTCTAACTACCTGTTCAATCCATCACGCTTGTTGGCTGGTGGCAGCAGTTGTACCAAAGTATTAACATGCTACGTATATCGATTTTCTATCTCGAATATGCACAATCGTCTTCTAAAGGACAGATTGTGCATATTCGAGGTGTTTATCTGACCCTTCAATTTTCGAATCAAACCTGCTCAGAATAGCATTTAGAGTTGTTATACAATTTAGCCACCTACTTAACAAAAGGGGAAAGAAGACGATCGTAATCGAGACCTACGGTATGCATAAGACATGAGATTGTAATACATCCGTATAGGGTTTATGGATGAGTGTTTCGTAACTAATAGGTATTAGGTATAATTAAAACCTACGGAAGGCAATTATTATGCAAGTGCAATGTTCCGTTGGCGACAGTAACGGTGTAGCAGAGTGAGACAGTGACTGTCTGTCTGTCCCTCCCTCAGTCCCACCACCATCAGTAGAAAGATTACTGGTTCTACTCACATGCCTAAACAAGAAATCTAGACCTGTTTAAGAATCTAGAATAAAATAGAAAATTACAGCACGTCGCTAAACGGTCTTTGAAATAACATTATCTATTAATTATTTATTCTACATATCTTACCTATTGTGTGTGTGAAATCCAGATAAAAGTTCAATACTTACCTAATAGTTAACTCAGAAACTTATAACTTTCTCAGCACTCTGACCGTTACTACTCAATTAACTTGAAAAGCTTCTCTGAATCAAATACATTCTCTTAAATGAATGTTGTTTACTAAAATATTTTCTCTGTAAATACTCTGATGATATAATTTACGCAATGTAATGTAACATTTGTAATTAGTTTGCTTTGTGACTGTGCAAGTAACATTCGCTGCCGGAAACTGGACAAGATGCTACTTCTGAACAAAAAATGACAAAAGCTCGAGGTCGTTGATTAGGTAATCTCACGAATGTCCAAATTACTACCGTAAAGGGAGATCACGCAGTGTGGGCAGTGAAAGTAGACGCGCGATGTACGAGGCTGCTGGCAGTTGAAAGAAAGCGGCCTGGATGAATAATCCTTGGACATTACTAAACTGCCATTCACGGAGAGAAAACTTACGCAACAACACTCATTTTGTTGAATGCAGTTAAGTTTCGAAAATGATTCGCAAAATAATGTTTATGGGATTACCCATCGGTACTTTCTCAGGCAAGCGAGCGGCGTGCGAGTCGCACGGGACCGGTCAATGTTTTGACACTTGGGGGAGGCCTATGTCCAGCAGTGGACGTCTTTTGGCTAAAATGATGATGATGATGACTTTCTCAGGACCTTAAGAAAAAATAAATGCTACTAACTTTTATATATTCATTTAATGAGCGGAATTGTTGTTGTACCAGTTGTCGCGATTAATTTATTTATGACAAACAATTCTCATAATGTTTGTGCCGTTATGAGAGAATACAGAAGAATCTAGTATTGTTTTCGATTTAACTCAGTGCCTTCCTGTTATCCTTGTTTTGGTTAATACTGCAAGAGCAAGGAACACGGTTAGTTATGACATAATAAGCTAACCCACAAACTCCTCTTATTTCATCTTTTTAAAGATAGATATCTTAAACTCATCCAACATTCTAAATGCGGTATGTTATTAACCAATAATATCAGACCAATCCAAAAAATATGTTTAGAAAACGGATTTTAAATTAATCAACACAACTTTACCCACTGCCGAGTATAGGTCTATCTTTGCTGGTGCCATGCACTTTATTTTTGACCCAGTGCCAGCCTTACCTAGTCAAAATAAAAATACAATTAAGTATTTCGGAAAATGAGAGATTTTTATGTGGGTTGGTACATTTTGGAAGAATTACGCTCAATGCATGAACCTACTTTTAAAAGTTTAACAGACCAATTAGACGTTTAGAATGGATGCTGGAAGTGATACTGTTTTTGTATCTAACTGTAAGTTCAAGTTTTAACCTCATTTCTAAACTAGTCGGATGAACTGATTTGAAGAGAGTCCATATTCTTTTAATAATACTGCGCCTTCCGTATTATTCCTGGTACTTATAGGGATATCTACATTTAACAAATAATTTTGTTATTTTTAACCGACTTCAGGAAAAAGGAGAGGGTTATGCAATCAGCGAGGAATTCAATGTCACCTTACGATTACGAGTAATGAGTTATTTACTCAAATATTAAAAAAAAAACAGCACATAATACGTTAGGATGGATTCTAAACATAATGAAATATCTCAATACTAACCATAGCATGTCTACAAGTGCATTTATGCAAGTAGTTCATAGCTCATGATCGCTATCATGTTTGCACATAGCGTGTACAATCATGATATCCTCCGGCTCACACCAGTTTCTGTTCATATGTGAAATGCATTCCTTGTTGCAAACTGTATATAAGTTAAGGTGGATGCTCCAGGGTAGCCCGCGCAATTCAAATTTTCTTACGTTTTTTGCAATTTGCAGGCCTGGTGGCCTACCATGACGTCTAAAAGCAGGATCGTTTTAATCTTGTTCCAGTGTGGGAAAGAGATGGCGCTAGACGTTCTCTATAGCTCCGTCTCTTACCCACACTGGAACAAGATTAAAACGATCCTGCTTTAAGACGTCTTGGTAGGCCACCTGCAGTGCTAGGTTGTATGTTGATTAAAATATGATTCGCGACTGTAAGACGTATGTACTTACAGAATTATAATCATTAAAATCATTAATACAACCCTCCAAGTTCATAAAGGTCGATGACTTTGACCTTGAAAAAATCGTTCCTCGACCTTAACTACATACGTCTTACAGTTGCGAACAATATTTTAATCAACATACAACCTAGCACTGGCCTGCAAATTGTAAAAAACGTAAGTAAATTTGAATTTCGCGGGCTACCCTGACGCTTTCACCTTAAAGGAGAAACGGCTTCCAGAAAAGTTCAGCTTTTCCAAACGTCACCTCAACCTCCTCCATCCTCCTTTGCTCCATTGGTGCAAATAAAATATTCCGGCGTTGCTAATATACTAGCAGATAGCTTAGTTGCCCATCGCCATCGCCATTAGCTTAGCTGTAGATCAGGCATAAACTACGCTAAGATTTTGAAACATCCAAACTCAGAAATTGTAATAATAGGGTTAACTCTTAACAAATATCAATTCTTTACAAATCTGGACCTGTGCTTACCACCATACTACGTAACACTGTGTAAGTGTTAAGATGAACGAAGCAGATTACTATAACAACACAGTATTGAGCAATTGCATTGTTGTCGGGGAGTTATGATGTGTGCGCAAACGCAAACGCATCGTGCGATACGACCGTCACTTTCCAACAAAGTCAATGAAGCGCGGAGAAAGTGGCGACCTCCACGTCCGTATCCAACTGCCGGCCGTCTGTAAAATCCGCTGACTCATATCGCATTCACAACATCACACGTTTAACCGGATTAGCAGAACAAACCGTGTACTTATTCCATAATATTAATAGGTAATATAATAAACCTGAGCTTGTCTGTCTGTTTGTTTTTTGTTTGAACGCTCGGATCTCTGGAACTACCAGTCGGATTTGAAAAAAAACTTTTTACTTTAGGTAGACCAATAGGCTAGTTTCCACCATCAATAAATTGAAAATATATTTATTCCGTCAGTTTTAGAGTATTGGAAAACAATGAACACGTATTTTTTGTTTTTGTAAATCAATGAATTTTGACAAAGATAAAACGCATCAAAACTCGGGAGTGGGGGCACGTGACGTCACAACGCACTAAAAATAATAGCACGGCGTGACGTAATGAGATTTTTAAAGCGTCGTATTTTCGTCAATTTTGGTTTAAGTAACAAAAGAAAAACAACGTGTCAAATATTTTTGGATAATCTGACTGACGGACTAATTAGATTGTTTCAGGACACAAGCCTATTCTTGAGTAAGTACCTACCTATAGGCTATTTAATATCACGGTACGATCCTAACGAAATACGAGCGGCGCGACAGGAGGAACCGCGGGGATCAGCTACTTCTATAATAAAAAAAACTGGCCAAGTGCGTGTCGGGCCACGCGCAGTGTAGGGTTTCGTAGTAGCCCGTTATCACACGTGACAATTTATTATGGTTTTTTATTTTAGATTTTGTTTTATCAATGCAAGTCTTTAACCGGTATAAACAAGCAACTACTTCATCTTAGTCACTCTAAGCTTCTAAAGGATTTATTCCAAAGATTTTGTATTTGGTACAAAATTATCCAACACCCAAGTTCAGCGAATATTACTGCTAAACCAATAAAGTTATCTTAACCGCTATAATTTTTCTTTAAAGTTTATGAAATGCACTATCATCATGAGTTTTACCAGATTTTTCAAACCAGCAGTTTAGCTTTTAGAGGGGGGGGGACTACTGGTACTGGTACTGCAACAAAAATTTGAACTTTTGACTTTAATATTTTGTTAATAATTAGCCAAAACCCCAAAATCATTTTAAAATACCTATTCAACGATACCCGACACGATGGGGAAGGCGACGAAAAAAAAATTCATCCCCACGGTTCACATGTAGGGGAGCTTACCCTAAACAAAAATATTTGTACACATCTCTACAAAATTACAGCTTTCTAGTACTAACGGTTAGCAAAACCTCGGACAGACGGACATGACGAAACTACAAGGATTCCTTGTCAGGACTACGGAACCCTAAAAACCGCCTCTACAATGTAATTTTGTTGTGACAGTTTTTAAGAAATCTTTAAAAAGTGAAACTCGTTCAAACTCGAAATATCTCAAACATAGTTACTAAAATATTATATACAGCATGATTCGTTCTACAGCTTTACTCAATCAGCGATCCTTTTTCAATAATCAAAAAAATATTTACGCATGTTGCTTTGCCAAATTAAAAAAAATACTTTCACCTCCGACTGTAGGCCTTTCGGCTTCGTTAAGAGATTTTTTACACCCTTTAGTTATCTGTGGATTTTTTTTCCCGCACACGTGCACGAAAATTAAAAAAAAAACGAACGGGTGTGAAATACATTGCATGTTGAACCTAATCGTAATGCGATAAGAACCCGATTTCGAGGAAGTGTATTGAAAAAATTCATGTAGAATCACGATTTCACGAGTAAAAGGCCGCAGTGACTTCGAGTCACTTATTCTTAAAATATAAATGATGGGGCGACTTAACTGACCCCCTTTTTTTTTCCTTAAGAATTTTTCTTATGGTTTATAATGGTTAAGAAAGGTGTAATATTTTGATTCGAAAGTGTCGTAAAAGAATTTTAATTTTTTTATAAGTTATTTACTACATAATGGTTAGAATAACGGGCCTTTTTATAGAACTATAATACAGAGGATATCGTATACTTAGAAAGAGAGAGCGCTTATACGACTTTCACGACTTATGCGAGGAACGCTTTGTCATAATCTATGCTTAGCTTGGCTCCGGGCTACCAGCATCTCGTATCTTTGGAGCTGCTCTATGAATTTTTACATTAAAGGTACCTGGAGAGTTTGTAACGTGTCTTCGTTGGTATTTCGTCGTAGTTATAGGGAAAAGCATTACAGGCAAAGCAACACAGGTCGCTCGTCACTCGTCAAAATCGAGCAAATCAATCTTCAAGCACCTATAACGACCACCGTAACCTAGCTGAACTCCTGGCGAGGTGCTGGTGGTGTACTAGTATAAAGATGTATCTTTTTTTTACCCTTAATTTTTAATAATATAATAATTTTGTTTTCAATACACTTCCTCGAAAACTGGTCCATAACGCTCTACGATTAAGTACAACATGCAATGTATTTCACACGTGTGCGTTTTTTTTTCATTTACGTGTGCGGTAATTAAAATTGGCACAGTTATACCTATACTTAGTCCAAATTAGTTCAATGCCTATAGTCTGAGGTGAATGTTTTTTTTTTTATTTCGACAAAGCACTAACGGCATACATATTTACGGCATTATTTATTTATTTATTTACGGCATAAATATTTTTTGAATATTCAAATTGTATTTATAAATAGAATATCATAAATAAACATGATTACTAAAAACTAAAAGTTACTTTTACACACAAATTAACATTTATTTGTGTTCTAAATTCAAAAATATAAATATATATATATATATTAGGCTGTTTAGCGGCTTCATACCTTTGCTTCTCCTTAACCTGGCGAAAGTAAAGCGCGGAAAAAAAGAAAATTAAAATCATAGTTTCATAGTAATTCATGACAAAAATATTTTTCGTTCTTATAATTTATTTCTTCAAAAGTGTATTGAAAAACGTCGTTTGATACACGTGGACATTTGTTATTACAGTTATCGGCTCAAAAACACCCTCGCCTACGGCTCGGGAGTTAATTCCGCGCGTTCGCAATAACAAACTTCCTCCAATTGTATCAAAATGTACTATTACTGCCACACTGGTTTTCTCGTAAGATATGAATGATGTGTCATAAAGTTCGTTGTTGTCAATAATCAAGTTAATAAACCGAGCGTAAATTCATTTTATCAAAGAAATAGACATTTTTATAAGCCAATTGAAAACAGTTATATTTTATTAAATACATTGATAAAGTAGCTACTGTAGGTACGTTGGTGTATTTAGTGTTTATTTCACTGGCGTTAAAGCATTTATATAATATTTATTTATGTCATTAAATGTATCACAATAATAAATAATAAAAACGTTTATTCATCTCCACAAGTTAGGTACATATAATAATAAAGGGTGTAAAACACCTCTTAACGAAGCCGAAAGGCACTTGTTCTCCCCGTCATTGCGATAATTTTTTTGTTCTACACCATACCTGGGAACCTTCTAGTTACGGAGATATTGGGGGTCAAAGTTCCAACTTTTTGATAAGTTTTTTTTTAAATACAAGTTTTTAATGTAAGATTTTTACTTTAAACACCTCCAAGACCCCCGCACTATTCAATCCATCCATCAGCACAATGTTTTGAGTGCGTTACATTGAGTTCTACCACAAAAAAATATTATTCACCCCAAAAAAAAAGTTGTTTCCCAGCAATAATTTTTGTGTAAAGTTACTTAGTTTGATGTACAGAATGCTTGGTTGACGGCTTCGTGATGAGGTCTTTTACACCCTGTATAGGTTGACACGCAGTTAGGCAGAGAGTTGTAATTTGTGGAAGATCTGGAGTCTAAACTAAGGCTACGCCTATATTTTAGAACTCCAGGCCCCCATCACATCACAATAGTGGCTGTCAACGTGAAAATAGTACGAAAATTGGTGACGGTGTGTATAATATTTAAGTATGTATAGATAATTATTGCAAAATTAGTATTTTATGAATATATATATATATGTACAAATAAATAGGCTAGATACTTAAATCGGTACTTTAACCTAGGATGTTGTAATTTTTATTGTAGGTTTCTACTAATATAAGAAAACGATTTGTGAAATTTCAACTGTCGGAAATGAATAGTTTCGGAAATATTAATTAATAATAATAATAAATTTATTTAAAAATATAAGGTAAACGTTTACAGTTTTTCTTAAATCTATCTCAAGTTCACCCAAGCTATGAGCCTGAACTAGGTAATCCTGTGTTTCAGGCGATTTGAGGTAACATTGCAGGATTATTGATAGTATTGTATTGAAAAAGATGACATTTCACACCATATATTATTTTGGTCCACACCACAGACTATTCTGGCATAGAGTAGGTATAACGTACCTACGTGTTGGCGTTTTTGTCTCCGACTAACCGTTTGTCGTAAAAACGATGTCGATGGGATTCCGTTCACACCGACCATATAGGTTAGGTTAGGTTAGAACTGTTACCAAGTACGCGCGAGCCGAGCGAGCAGAGCGAGCGGTGCCGAGGCAGCGGCCGGTACCTCGAAATTGGTCTCAGTAAAAAAATTGTGCCCCATTTCGTATCCACTGCCCCAAATTTTCAATAAAAATTGCATCTTTAAAAAATTAATAAAAAAATAACTATGCATCTCCGACGATTTTCTCCCCCATCGGGGGGTTCCTATGACCCACCCCCTCCCTCCCCCTAACCCCCAACATCCTACATAAAAGTACCGATTTAAGTGTCCTTCCAATATTTTTTATGTATGTACGAGTATACATAGGGAATATATACAATAATGTGACTATAATCTTACCTACAAGTATGTGTACGCAAGTATGGACTACCAAGCCTGCCTACTTGGCTACCTCAAGTCATTTTTTTGTTTCCGTATAGTTTAACAACCATTTGATAATTTAAGTTTTACACTCAATTTTACTACAGTTCGCTATATTTATAATTTTATTTAGTTTGTTGTACAATTCACCTCCTCGAAAAGAGAAGAATCTTTGCGCGAAGGAAGTATCAACAGCAGTCGTCCCACATACTGCGAAGTTTCTCCTGGAGAGACCTATGCGTTTTCTCCTTTCTTCGGATAAGTTTGAGTGTTGGAGAAGTGCAGTAAGCAATATGTACAGCTGGCGTTCAGTTAGCACCTGTGCTTCCTCATAAAGAGTTATGGTGTTCAAAAGTTTTTAGTTTATCCAAGCCACGTCGCTTGGATAAACTAACTTTTAGTATCATCCTTTGGGGTCTTTCTACTGTTATTAGTTTTGTTTTACATGCCCCTCTCCATGTGGTATTGCAATAGCCAATGATTGATTGCACTAGAGCCTCATAAACCATCCTCATCGTTTGTTTGTCCGCTACGTCACAGAGTCCTTTAAAAATGTAAGTAAGCTTCCGTATACTTTCAGATAGAAAGCCAATGTGGTTTTCAATAGTCAAATTTGCGTCAATTTCGACTCCAAGGTATTTAAGACTTTTTGTAGGCTTAATATTGGGACAATTACAGTTTGAAGTTGGAGTGTCAATAATACGTGCGAATGTGTATTATGGATACTTAGCTGCATAAATAGTAAACTGTTGCGTGATCCAGTTCGTTCTCAATTACATAACCGACATCATATTGCATACATGACACAGGACAACACAGAATTCAACTGGCACAATGAGTTGTGTGATTAAATTAATAAGTGACCTTCCTATTGTACTAAGGACTTGTTACATTCAGTGCAGAAATTAGGTCAATTAATGGGCCGGCCATATTAGCCGTAGAATTGCTGACTGTTGGGTTAGACGTGTTGTGGAGTGGAGACCGCGAATCGGTAAAAGTACCTACCTAAGGTAGGTCGCCCTCGGGCTACGTGGAGTACGTTCGCGGGGTGACTGGTTATAGGTCGATTAGGGTTTCCGAGAATCAAGCTAAGTGGCCTGCAATTGGAGAGGCCTATGTCCAGCAGTGCAATGCATACTCCAGAGTGGTTCTAAGGTGACAGTTAAGACATATCAAAGGTAGGAGAGGAACTAGAACAATTCATGTCCTTTACCTACAATCGAATACCAACAAACAACTGTAACAAGTTTGTTTACTGAAATTGAAATCTAAGGCAATAAAAATTGAATTTGATCGATCTCCTCGACCTGAAACTTGTCAAGGTTGACGAACGAGCTATTATTAGAGCATATAAAAATAATGTATACGAGGTAAAGATGTTCCAAAAAGGAAGGTAGACCAGGTATCGATAACACCCTAACCTATGAAAACTATGTTCAAACTTTCACAATAATTGCGCTCGGTATCGCACCGACCCAGACAAAGACGCAAGAATATTAATGTCAAGTTGAAGGTTTAAATTAAAACCATGAACTCTAAAGAGCGACTTCTGTCATCAATCGTTTATTCTCCATTATTTATAACAATTTTACATTGTTCTTCGCAAGATATGCGATAGGTAGCAGAAATTGATGAATAACTGGTGCGTCAGTTCCTAACCTATTTAAAATGGTTGATAACTATTAACGTATTTTTTTTTGTTTTGTTTCAGACACTTCCTTCTTCTACGACTCTTAGTTATGATTATAAGGATACGATGGCTCGCACAATGGATCGCCACCTTTTCTCTAAGTGTAATGATGACTTCAGGTAAGAATTGGGGTCCCTAATCGTAGTTATAATCTTAACTCGCCAATCACTCTAACAATGCAGGCAGCTTTAACTAAACGATTTCTTATTATCGCAGGTAACCCCATATTTCTGCAACAATCGGGAAGGAGTAATAAACCGGTGATAAAATGGATGCCACCCACCGACGATTGGAATTGGAAGCTGACGCCACGCAACGAGCTACCATCCTTCTTTCCATCTCATTATAATCATACCCTACCGCCTTCTGCTAACGAGACCGAACTAATAGCACACATGGCAGCTTTGAAACGCAATTACTCTCGGCTCCTGTGGGATAGTGATAAGAGCAGTAACCTTCCAGTTTTTGTGGAGAAGGCTCTCAAACTCCTTAATTTGAAACAAGTTTATTATGAAGTAGAGCACTCTGTAATGTCTAAGGTGTCGTGCACAGCCTGCAAAGCCGGCGCCGGGTTACTACAGCATTATATTAGACTGGGTAAAAGCAAAGAGGAGATCAATAAGATGATTTATCAATTCTGTGTTTCGCTAAAGATTCAATCAGCTCGCGTGTGTGAGGGTATCACAAGATTGTTCGGGGTAAGAAACCGTGGTCCCACCGAAACCAACAATATGACCTGCTTTTCTGTGATAGCGTTATTGATCTTACGTTTTTCATATTTCAGAGTGAAGTAGTTTACGTATTGAAACGTATTACGATAGGTCCTGAGGAGATCTGCAGTTTTGTCATAGGAGACGCGTGTGGTGATGTCTACAACCCTTACCACGAGTGGGAAGTGGCGTTCCCGCCCGTACCGAAGCCTACCCTTCGGGAGCTTGACGCTCCTGTCGATAAAGCTCCAACGTTTAAAGTTCTGCAGATTTCTGATACACATTTCGATCCCTACTACGCTGAAGGTGAGCATTTCTATATCCTAATACACAAAGCTTGATACTCTCAAGAGAGTATATTCTTATTTTTTTCAATAAGCACCTACAGACGGCAGACCCTACAGATCCACTGTTGAGGTGCACCGACCTACATCACTATTCTCTTCGCCAACATCACTGTCTCAAGTGCCTATTATCAAATTCCAGGTGCCAATGCTGAATGTAACGAACCTCTATGCTGTCGAGCGTCTAATGGTCCAGCACAGACACCTGGCGGCGGCGCCGGCCGCTGGGGCGACTACCGCAAGTGCGACACGCCCAAACGGACCATAGACCACATGTTGAAACACATAGCAGACACTCACACTGTACGTATGGCTCCGTATTTTCTGCAGAAAGCGCGAAATGATCCTATTTGCGATGTTATCAATGTTGCAAACTGGAGATGACCCATAAGGTGCTCAAATAATTTATAAACGTAATTCCGAAAGCAAATATAGTAGATACCATACAGCAATCTAGCACATAATATTAAGACAATTATAATATAATTTCTAAAAATGAACTGTTGCACTATTTCAGGACATAGATTACATTCTATGGACGGGAGACCTTCCGCCGCATGATGTATGGAATCAAACCAAGGAGGAGAATTTGAAGGTGCTACAAGAAACGGTAGCTCAGATGTCGGACATGTTCCCCGGTGTGCCGATATTCCCAGCCCTTGGGAACCACGAGTCGTCTCCAGTTAATAGGTACGAATAAACCTTGTAGCTATACGAAAAAATATAATAACGAAACTATGTGGAACAGAATGAACCTAGGTGATAAGTCAAATATTAAAGTTTCTTCTCTCTTACTTCTAACTATCTGTGCTGGGAACTGCTGTGCAAGATAAGGTCCTTAATGATCTCGTAAAATTGTGAGCTAGCGCCATTGATATATTAAAAAACCCAAGAAACACATTCAGTGTTTCAAAATCGTCCGCATAAAATACAGGCACAATTACTAATGGTGCGTCTATTTCAATTAATCTCACGTCGCTCGCGTAACTACCCGCTAGTTAAAAATGCCGAAGTGTTCGATAAGAAATTATAAAAATATTACGTCAAGAACATTACAAAAAGATGGGATATCGTATTTTCAATAAGTAAATGAGTTTATTGATATGCTTTTGATGTTTTTATCACTTAGTAGACAAGGCAATATGTGATTTTGATTTAATTTGTCTGAAAACTTCACTCAACGGTCCAAGTGTAAGTCGGCAAATTCCAATGGCCGCTTTAACAGTGTAAGAGGATGCATTACAGCTTTCTATTATTTTAGTCGCGTAATATAAGTGACCTTGTTCTTATTCAATGGAGTCGATTTTTTTAATGTGTTTAATTTTTTATTAAATAAGTTTATTCACTTTTGAACTTTTAACAAATATTTATAGGTAGGTTATATTACAACATAGTTTTAATTGAATTCCAAAAGGAGGAGAGGTCGTCAATTCGTTGTTTTTTTTAATGTTCGTAATTATATTATACCTATTGATTAATAAGGGATATACGTTTAGATAAAAATATAATAATGTAAAAATATAATAACTTCTGTCGTAAAATTAATTGCTTTTTATACACTGCTTTGTAAAAACATATCTAAACAATCCACGTAAGGTTGAATTTACAAAAGAATATGTTTATAGTATAACGATAACTACATAGGTAGTAGTGGGTTGTAGTGTTGAGTGTTTGGTGACAGTTTCGAGTGACACTTTTGTTCGAAACTGTGCATCTTGGGCTTTTTATATATCAATGGCTAGCGCCTAAATACACACTACACACTGTGAAGCACAATAAATTAATGTGCTGCGTATGTCGCAATTATCAAGGTCTGTCGGGGTCATTTTAATTACAGCGACAATCCCTTTCAAGATCGTTTATTCTTGGAACGTAGGATCCTTGCAACATTCGATTGAGTAGTGGATGCGGATGTATTACTTACCACAGATGGCTATTATTACTCATAGATTGCCGGTGGACGGAAATACCTGCCGTGTGGAATAAACCAATTACTTTGTAAGTATTTGCTTTTGAGGCGTTAAGTCGCGTTATTCCGCAAAAACGAATTAGCTTGAAGTATTTATAAAGTCATTAACCATTCATTTGTGCATTTCCAATGAATTTGAGTGATTGATCTCTACATAATTTTCGGAGATGTTGAAATCCACATCGTGAGGCTGTCTCTTCTCTCCATTGATTGGTCGAATCCTGCACGTCTCTTCTCCGCTCGTCTCCGCTGGAGTTCGGCCTAACCAAAACAAATGAAACATGTCGCCTCCACCTTTAAGGAAACACCCTCGTTTCAGGACTTCCATCTAGCTACGATTTAAAGACTGATTACTTACCGTTTCCTTATGCCTTACTTCCAGTTTCCCGCCGCCGTACATAGCTTCCTCGGAGCTGAACATAGCTTGGCTGTATGATGAGCTGGACGCGCAATGGCGTCGCTGGCTGCCGGCTGGGGTGTCGCACACGGTGCGTCGCGGCGCCTTCTACTCGGTCCTCGTGAGGCCGGGTTTCCGTATCATTTCGCTCAATATGAATTACTGCAATAATAAGAACTGGTAAGAAATATTAATACCTTCTTATAATAAGAATATAAAATCTCGTGTCACACGGTTGTTATCGAACTCCTCCGAAACGGCTTGACCGATTTTTATGATTTTTTTAGTGTATATTTGGTAGGACTGAGATTTTTCCATGCGAACGCAGTCGCGGCAACAGCTAGTTTTTCTATAAAAAAATTAAATATAAAATTACTATTCGCGATAATTGGCTCCAGTTTAAACTACCGAACATACCGTACGTTCGTCCGTACGTTATTCATTCGTGTTATTCTAAAATTAAACGTGTTATAAAATGTGTCGTCTCCTATATTTCCAGGTGGCTGTTAATGAACAGCACAGATCCAGCAACGGAACTCCAATGGTTGATTTACGAACTGCAATCGGCGGAGTTTAGTGGCGAAAAGGTTCATATTATTGGCCACATCCCGCCGGGCCATTCTGATTGTTTGAAAGTGTGGAGCCGCAATTACTACGCCATAGTTAACAGATATGAATCAACGATAACGGCACAATTTTTCGGACATACACATTTCGATGAATTTGAAGTTTTTTATGATCCGAATGACCTTGGTAGGTGCAATTTGTCAATTTGATTGAGCTACATAAAGGTCAGGAAATTTTCAGTATTTTGGGTATAATTTAACTTACCGTAATTTATATGTTTTTCGCAGGTAGAGCCACAAGTATTGCGTACGTTGGGCCCTCAGTTACTCCGTACTACGATTTAAATTTAGGTTATCGTATATATTATGTAGATGGTGACCATGAAGCCACTACTCGGGTAATCATTACTTGATTTACTACCTAAATAAGCCAATTAACTTGAATATAATAGCCAAGCAAACACTGATAACAAAATAACTTACCTTAATAACCTTTTCAGCAAGTGGTCGACCATGAGACATGGATCATGAACTTGAAAGAGGCTAATCTGTTCGGGTACCCGATCTGGTACAAGTTGTACTCGGCTCGGTCGGCGTACATGATGCCGGCGCTGCGCCCGCAGGACTGGGACAAGTTCATCGACGATATGACTACCAAAGAAGACGTTTTTAATTTATATTACAAGTAATTTATTTGTTTATATTTACTCCTTTGCATTAACTGATTCACCACATTTTTTAATTGTGAAAGCTTAGTGTAACATGAGGTACGTACGGGAATATACCAACTACCTACTACTTAAGCCTTCCCCTCATGAAAGAGCCTTCAAAACATTCAAACGACAAGTCACGAACTCACCGCATATTGATCGACGGCGTTCAACTGTTTGTCCATGTAAAAAGAGCACAAAGCGCGTTCATCACGGCGCGCGGCGAAAAGATGCGTTCGGCGTCCCCTAGGGGCCTTGACCCTAGGGTAAGCCGAACGCATCTTTTCGCGCTAATTTTGTATGGACAAACCGTCGAACGCCATTGATCAATGTGTCGCGACCGTAAGACAGTTAAGATGCGTACAGACAGACCTCTCTCATCAATTGTCGGTTTATACATCGCCCTGTTGCAGACACTACTGGAAGAGCAGTCCCCGTCGCGGCACGTGCGACGGCTCGTGCCGCAAGCGCCTGGTGTGCGACGCGCGCTCGGGCCGCTCGCACGACCGGCGCTCGCTGTGCGGACACATCGAGGCGCGCATCGACGGCGCGCAGCCCACGCCGCAGACCTGGCGCGCCTGGCTCTATAATGGCCTGTCAGCCTCGTGAGTTGTATTGTGCTACATAACCACTGCTTTGTACTTACGCCTTGTATAATATCGACCTTACGCAGCTCTATATTCGGGATATAAAAACAGGCAGCGATCGTTTTATCGAGAGAATTGTACTTCAGAAGGTCAATGAAGTAAACTGGGTACACCACAGAGCATGGAATTGCCGCGGAGGCAGCGCCTAGAGATTTTTAGTAAAATTCACATAACGGAACACCACGCCTGCAATCTCCGAAGGGTTTGGCAGAGATCTACCTAATAGTACGGTCGAACAAGCTATTTGGTTTACAGTTTAACCAACAAATTACATTGTAAAATGTAAACCAAATAGCTTATTCGACCGTACACCCACATTTCGCCAGTTATGTTTAAGTCCCATGTAACATCGTGAGGAAACCGGCATGTCCTAGAACCAAAAATTCGAAAACATGTGACATCTACCAATCCGCACTGGACCCGCGTGGTGGACCCCGAGTCCGCGTGGTGGATCGGCACTGAACACAGCCTCTCAATGAGAGGGAATGGGCTATACCCATTCCCTCTCATTGAGAGGAGGCCGTGTCGCAGCAGTGGGAACATTATAGGCTGATGATGATGATGATGGTGATGAACAGTGTGTTCCAGACTCCGTGACAGCTACTGAGAAATTCCTAATGGAAAAACCCAATAACAATTTGCCCGACCCAGGAATCGAACCCAGGACCAGGTGGTCAGCAGTCGCAATTGCCACCACTAGACCAACGAAGCAGTCCAATTCAAATTCATGTCCAGTAAAATTCGTGGCGTCGAAAGTGCGTTGAGCGACTTGTGTCGTGACCGGCTGACCGCCATTCAAAATCGTCAGTTACTTTACATAGGTAGACATTGGTGTCGATTCTGTTGTGCACGAACTAAACTTAATTTAGGCTATTGCTATCTTTTACTAAAAGGCAGTGCGAGAAAAGGACGGCTATAGCTATGAACTAAGTTAGAGATGTCAAACTAGCTTATGCCTTGCGCTTCACCGTGTTTTTAGTCGACATGTTATTAAAGTGCACCCTTTATTTGTATGAAAATATTAGTTCCAACTAAATTTGACAGCTCTAAATTACGTCCGTCTCTTTCTCGTTTTATTAGAGATAAAAAGATAGTAATAGCCTAAATTAAGTTTAGTTTGTGCATAACAGAATCGACACCATTGTGTTGTATAAGAATAAACGGTGAAACACTTACACGGAAAGCATTTGACGCCTCTAGAAGTGGCCACCAAGTTGTCTCCATGCTCTCTGGGATTACCTACATATCTATGCACTCTCTTAAATCGTGTGTAGCTAGTTTTTGACCCGAAAAAGAGATTAAGTGTTAGAAAGACAATCGGACGTAGGTACCTACTAATCTTCCTGACTAAATTCTGTTTGCACATTTCTATACAAATCTACTGGCTACATGGTACTTGAATATTAACGGTAACGGCTAGCTCTTACAGGTGCTTGAAAGTGCTGCATATACTTCTATATAAAATGTATGACACATAAGTTCGAGGCCCTTGAATGTCCAAAGTCCAAAGAGCCCAAAAAATTGTGCCAAGTGATATTTATGGTGAAACATGACGCACATAATGCCAAAATATGCAAATATTAGCAAAAAGTAAGCCTGAGAAATTACAATTTGAGCCGGGTCACCGATGTCGGCCATTTGTTCACTACTTTCTTTAAAGTAGAACATACATAGCGGTATAGGAGAACGATAAAGTTGCCGCATTCCAATACCCACTTAGTTTGAGTAACATTTTTGCTTTTGCATAATTATGTCCTTCATAAATAGTTTATTGGCTCTTGTAGACCGTAATAGTTCCCTGTCATAGAGAGGAGGCCTGTGTCCCAGCAGTGGGAACATTATAGGCTGATTATGATGAGACTATAGTAAGAGGTAGTAGAGTATTACGAAGAAAATCTGGTTAAGTGGTTGTTAATCCTAGTCTTCCTTTTAAATCCTCCAATGCACCTGTAAGACCCTAACAAGCCCATGCGCTAACATCTAACACCTATCGCCCTATGTCCCCAACCTAGAAGATTCCAGGTAGGTAGATCAGACCATTACGAATACTTAATTGTTAAATGCAGCGGTGGCCCAGTGGTGGCGGCCCCGACTTACGAACAGTAAGTCGTGGGTTCGAACCCACACAGGCGCATTACTTTGTGTAATTTATTTCATCACCACTGCTCTCAAAACGGTGAAGGAAAACATCGTGAGGAAATCGCCATGTCCTAGAACCAAAAATTCAAAGACATATGACATCTACCAATTCGCTGGGCCCGCGTGGTGGATTATAGCCCATTCCCTCTCATTGAGAGGAGGCCGTGTCCCAGCAGTGGGAACATTATAGGCTGATGATGAATTGTTAAATGTGGGAGGATGCTTGTTACTATAAGCCATAAAGTAACAGACGGAAATTAGGTAATAAAATAGGGACGCGAAGGAGTCGAGTCATCAAACTAAACTTAATTTTCTTATCAGAGAAGTGGGTTTACGTCTTACGAGTAGGTAAGTGCAGTTGGGGTTCGAACCCTGATATTAAAGATAGCAGCTCGATGCCTTATCCGTTGTACCTACGAGTAGGTACTGTAGTGTTTTCATATTTTAGTCCCTCCTGTATAATGTGAAAGGCTAATATCGTAGGAATTTCAATTAATGGTTATGTAAAATGTAAATATATTTCTTATACCCATGCAGAGACACTCCTCCTTCTGTACAGCAAGTATAAATGGTGGTGGATTTACCCTTAACTATCCTGCACAGCATTACTAAGGTCAGTATTATGAAAATATTGCTCTCCTGATATTTTTTCATAGTACACACGCCGACATATTAAGCTATACATTTCAAGTAAAACATGGCGTCGCTTGTATAGATTCCTCGAACAATGACAGATTCGCGTATATAGATACTGGTTTTGCATAGCTTAATAAATTGGTCGCCGTGCGTATCGTTTTATTGGTTCTATGTAAGTATGCAAAAAGGCACCTGCCAACTATCGACGAGTAAGCTGCTAAATAAAGCCTCTTTGCTCGTTCAAGTAGCGTACAGTAGTGGGTCCACACTTCCAGTTCCACACCTGCGCTCGTGTAGCGCACGCGAGTGAACCGTGCACGCCACGCGGCTGGAATGGTAATGGACGCGTTACAATCACGCGATTTTTTTGCAATTTGCCGGTCAGTCCCAGGCTGTATGTTGAACAAAATGTGATTCGCGGCCGTAATACGTATTGTTTTTACAGAATTATGATCATTAATATCATCAATAGAACCCTATTTAAGTTCATTTAATCTCATTGAAATGACTATTTCATGAAAAAGTCATTCAATGGGATAAAGAAAATTTGAATTTCGCGGGCTGCCCCAGCAGCGCGCGGCGCTTCCACTTTAACTCGTTTCTAGTTACTAGCTCTATTCGCTTTTTACTAGTTGGCTGTGGAGCCGGTTTCTAAGGTTCTTCCAGACGATATTTCTTAAGGTGCAACGCGATATCCATGCCCCCTATAACGTATTCGAGGTTGTAAGGGTGGTTATAGTAAGTATCTAATGGTGATGGTTTATGTAATACCTAATTCTGTTCATAAACTGTTTGTACATAAACTCCTTATTTTATGAGGCACTGTAAATTTTTTTCATGTCGAAAGTTTTTTGATAAAAGGTGTTTTTTCATTTAATTAAAGGATGTGTTTAATTTCAATTTAAAGTTCTTTGCCTTTTTAAAAAAAACAACCGTTAAGTACATTTTTCCAAAAACCTAAAAATATTTCTTTTTATCCTTCTATCAAGATCTACTTGTAAAATGTATGCTCACGATTGTTCATCAATTTTTATTACAGAATGAACATGATAATGCAAATACCTCAGGTGGCGTCTCAAATACCAAAGTTCGTGATGGGACTCGGCTGAAAAAATCCATGTTTTAGAATGTGCAAAAGTTAGCGTACCACCGGGCTTAGTCAAGACGACGTCAACATTTCTACACCGTTCGTCGATCGCCTACCTACTAGATACAGCTATTTATTTCATTATATCAATTAAACGAAGTGCCTTAATCAGTTTTAAAACCATAGGTTTTTGATCTATCAAAAATATTTTAAGCGATCAGCATTTTTTCGGTGGTTTTTAATTTAATAATGACCACTTACATAACTTACTTCTAGTAACTACTATATATTTGTAAATATTAATTTTAATTGTATAATAAAATAGTTTTGCTAGATGTTGTTTCTTTTAAATAATCCAAGGTTATCCACATATTATTATAAGCAGGTACGCAGCAGCTATCGTATACAGCATGTTTCAGAAAAGTGTGGTCATATTAATTACGGATGTGTTTAGAGACTAGTGATGTTCCGGATATCCGTATTCGTACTTCCTTTTACCTTAATATTTTTTTATACACAATAAATTCTAGTATATGCAGGTTAGTAAGTATACTGATCGCGACGATAGACGCTAAAAAAACGCGTAAGGAAAGCCGTGCGTGGAGGCGTGCAACAACTGACTGGTGTGGTGCGGGGCGGGGCCCGCACACGGCCGGCTGACGTTCCCCGCTGTCCCCGCACCCCTCGTTCACTACTGCTGGCGCGCGGCGATGTTGAGAGTAGAGTGGCCTCAACAAGTACCTAGCACTAAAATAGTATTGAATAAAATTATTTTTTATTTCTAAAAATCAAATAAGTTTATGGCATCTTTAGATTGCAAACATTTATCGTAGTGAGTTAACATACTTACCAATAGTACGTAACTTAAATAAATATGGCTGGAAATTACACACAGCGCCATCTAGTGCCACACTAAGCAACGAGGCTTGTGTCGTGGACACCAGATAGTTGATATACTACAGATAGTTTTTGTTTGTAAATACATACTTATTATACATATTTATAAACATCCATAACTGAAACAAATGTCCATGCTCATCACAGAAACATTTGGTCCTACCGGGATTCGAACCCGGGACCCTAAGTAAGGCAGCCCGCTGCGCCATTCGGATCGTCAACTTAAAGGAACTAAATCAACTGATACCGACACCGATTGACTAAGAAAGTTAAGATCCGTACTTATCCGTATCCGCGGATCTTGATGCCAATAATCCGTATCTGCGGATCTACATTTTTAATCATCCGGTTATAGACCTTTAAACTCAACTACTTACACTCCATGGGGCTAACATTGTTTTCGCGAAAAATAATCAGCTGTTCCATACGAAACTTTAATAGGTACATTATTCAATACTAGGTATTTGACCCAAATGTATGGAACAGCTTCGCGATTATGTTGGTCCCATGGAGTAGGTTGTTCAGTATTGGTCACTCTTTTCTGAATATGTTGACACTGTATATGTATGTTGCTATTCATGTATGTCTTTGTAATCGCAACTTCTAAACTTCTAAGCGGATATCGATGCGGGATTCACCATCAATGAGATTTATACCAACGGATGACTTAGTGTCTGTTACTTTAATATCAATCAACATACATTATAAATAATCAAGAAGTCTCAGAGGCGGTTCGCTAGTTATAAATAAAAAACTGTTGTTTTCAAAACGTGTTTTATTACCATTTAAAGACATAAATTTAAATAACACTATTTACAAGACAAAAATGAATACTTAAAATAATTGTCATGAATTCTTTATTCAAAAAATTATTATTCGACAAAATCAGTATCAACTGACACACAGATCGTCATAATTTAAAAATTAAATCTTGAGTATTACAAATTCTCGATAAAATTAAATTGTGCACACTTGGTCCCATACCTTTTTAACCTTTAGTAGTTATTAGGTATAATACACTAAACTTAAAACACTGGTTCTGTTCTCAAACAAACATTACTAAAAGCAGACTTACTGTCTTTAAAAGTTTCACACATATGTATTTACAAAACATAATACGCTACACGCTCTTCTTACTTAGCTTATAAATTGAAGGGTCGTTCATGTTATTTTAATTATTCGAATAACATCACTACACCACTAGCATAAATCAGGCGTCACAGCAAGTACAATAGGGGGGAGCCACTTGGCACAGCCACAAGTGGCGCAGTCATAATTACTGATTTGAAGCGGTGACCTGGAGGTCTAAAATTGCCGCATTATCAGAATCGTATTATGAATCAAGTTATAACTTTAAAATTCTTAAAATGGACTTTACGGTTATGAGTATAAAGTCCATGTTAAGACTTTTGTTTTTTTACGTGATTCCTCGTGATTCATATTACGATCCTGCTAAAACGGGCATTTTAGACCCCCTGTCCATCACCGGTCACGCAATTATGATTATGACCAACCAGGCGCTGGACGCCGTGGTCCCTATCAAATATTTATAAAATTTACTAGAGATCCAAGCTTATGGCTGGTCACTTTTGACCATTGCTAGTAGCCCGTTGAAGGTAGCTTAGTCAGTAGACAAGTGTACGCTTTTCAAGACAGCTATTATGATGTAGTGGGTAGGTCTTCCACTTCACTGGTATAAGAGCCTTTTCACACTAGCGGATTGCGAGCGGATTCAAAGAGGAGCGGGCGCGCAGCGAATTCGCCGCGAATAGCAGCGTGAAAGTTCACTAAATTTTCAACGTTAGGCTGCTGTTAGGTTGAAAATTGAGTTTGCGTTGCGATGCGATTGCGTAGCGAATTTGTTGCGCATCCGTGGCGAATGCGTTTCGCGCCCACAACGAATTCGCTGCGCGCCCGCTCCGCTTTGAATCCGCTCGCAATCCGCTAGTGTGATAAGGCTCTAAGGCACTGGTAAGGCGGTAAGTAAATATTAAAATACTTTAATCTATGAGTAGACTGGTAGAGTTAAAACATACCCATAGAAGTTTTAGATATGCGTATGACATACTCTTAATATTTTTTAGAAAAAGACTAGAAGATACGCAGAAACATGTCTTTTAAGGAAAAGTCATTCGAGAGAGAGCTACGCGACAATGTAGAAATACAAAGCGCTAATACATATTCAAATTCAAAAGCCCAAATTACTGGACGACTAAAAGATCTTATCCCGAATAACTCCAGCCTGAAAACCCTCTGACGACTCACGGTCAGGTCAGGTTTTATTTTGGATGATTTAGAAATCAGGAAATCGGAATGAAATGTTATTTAAGATCCTTCAACTTCTCACCGATTCAAAACAATATCTAGTACTATCCAATGATTCGGACTGACGTAGTTTCGTCAACTACGTCAGTCCGGAGCTAGGGAGCGCTCCCTAACCGGAGCATTCGCCTGTAATTGTTACATTACATGTCCAAGATTCGATTTTGTACAGAAACAAGTGATTGTTACAAGTTGCGTACTTTATAGCTCTGTTCTCTACTCACTGATATAATCATCGTTGCTTAGTGTGGCACTAGATGGCGCTGTGTGTAATGTCCAGCGATATTTATTTAAAGAACGAATCTGAAGTTGTACATTACAGGCGAATGCTCTTGGTGAGGCAGTGCCTTTATAGCTATAAGCCATGGTGTTCGTCGTCGGCCCGTGGCTAAGTACAATAGCCGTGATCGCGATTCCAATCTTAAAATTAGACTCAGGCACTTTTGAACTGTCATGGAGTCGGTCATTCAGAAAGATAAACCAAAGTTGGTAAATTTTACTTTAATGCAAAATTAATGTTTTTTTTTTACATACCATGTCGGAGTTAAAATAAAAACACTGTTTATGTTGCAGGATAATTGGAATAACATATTTTTCTAGGAATTCACTTAAATTAAGTAAATCGCGAACAATGACGATTAAATGAAGGCTGATTGGTCGATATGAACGTTATGCACTGAAAAACGTAAGAAAAATTGAATTTCGCGTGCTACCCTGGCGCTTCCCCCTTAACAAAAAGGTACACGATCTCATGTCATCGCTCACAAAACCAGACACGAATTGGTCCCGTAGGTTTTCTTCGAGACCACTTTTAAAATAGCGCGTTATGGTCAGATGTTTGACGTCTCATTCCAAATACATGCACATGCCACTCTGCTATCTCCGAGCGCTTAGGTTCGAGATGGTCGCCAACTTCACTATAGTTGCTGCCAGTTAAGATCGCATTACCGGTCATTGACCCACCTACATTTATTAAAGTTCTTAACTTTTAATCCAAAAACAAGCCTGTTCAAGTCTTGAATCGTCATCTATCGTGATCTTTAACATTTTTTCTAATGAAAAACGATTCATGGTTCATTTGTTTTGGTTCGTACAAAAAGATATTAGGGAAAGGGCAATGACCGCTATTGCGATCTTAACTGGCAGCAACTTTACTATTCTACTGAAATATTTTTGGTTTCCGGATCACAAAGATCACACATTAGATCATTAGCATCACACACTAACGTCACTAATGCAATCCTGGTTTAATTTAATTGAGCGCAATAAATTGTTCCACGCGTCGGTCGAATGTATGCCAACCATTTTTTGATCGATAAATCGAATCGTTAAATTTTTCCGATCGGCATTATGTCACTTGACATTAACACTGTACATAAACTATTAATGGTAATTTTACGTAGTTTTACTCGTTATCGCCAGAGTTGTGTTTTAATAATATTTCCGGGATGTAATTCGATTAACCCAAACAACAATCAAGTTTCCAATTATCCAGACAGGCTGGGTTCTTAGAAAAAAAATGTTTTTCCAATTATCCTCCGACGTACCTATACATATTTCACGAGATGAACAACCTAGAGGTATATCTAGATATCATTAAAGAAGGATTTACAGATAAGAAATACTTAAACGAAAGCTAACTAATAATAGTGATGTATAAATAACCTCCTCCTTTTTTAAAGTCGGTTAAAAAACAGTCTTACTTTTGAGTAATTACTTTTCAAATGTTAGTAGATTATATTCATTGATTGGAGGGTAAAATCTGTTGTTTACTTAATACAGGCAGTCTTAGTTTAATCTGTTGATTATGAGCAAGCATCAATTTAAGCCATGTGATGTAAACTGCACATTACAATTAAATGGGATTGGCCGGTGAAAGCTGAAAGCAGATGGCGCTAGCATAGTTTGTTCCCAATCTAAGGTCAAGCCATTTTGAAATATAAAATGACATTACCAGATTTTCTACCCGTGACGATGCTTGGAACAAACTATGCTAGCGCCATTAGTTTCACAGTTGGCATCCCCTTTACGTAAATTATTCTATATATCAGTCAGGAACAGGAAGAGGAAACATCCATTTTTTATTTATTTTACCGAGCTCTTGTTATCCCTATTTAAAAATATTTGTTTATCTGATTTTGGTCAAATTAACATAAATAACTTCACACTTGTAATGTCCGAAGGGTTAGCTATAAGTGTACCTCTAATACGCCCATTTCAACAGTTATGTTATGTCTCATAGTAATAAAGGGGCGACATTATTGCCGTCAACCGGACACAAAGTCGGACTCTGGATTGCTACACAGAAATTATGATTACGAATAAGGCTTTTTTTTAAACTAGAATAGGTTGATTGATATACGGCTCTCCCATTAGGAATGCAAAAATTACGGAACGCCACAAACTGCGATCCTTTCTTACCCATGTGCTTCTTACATATCAATCATTTTATTCACAACTGCATTTACAAGTCACTGTATAATAGGACATTGGCAGAAGCGGTCCAGCCGGATGCCGCCGATTTAATGCATAACACCCACGTCGTGAGAACGTATGTCACGATAAAAGTGAAAACAGCCATTCAAGGAAAAGGCAAAAATTACGCGAATTTACCCTTGATGATCTACAAAAAGAATATAATATTATCAAAGTTGCATGGATCAAGAACTAAAAAAGTTATTAGTAAGATAAACACGTTTCTTAATGATGCTGTAGTAGGGTTCATAACAGAAGACAAACTTTAAGTGCAATTTAGTTTGTTAATTAAGAGGAATGAAAAGGTGCTCCACTCATAGTTCGTCGTCTGTTTTGGGTTTCAATTCAAACATGGACTGCCTGTTTTATTGTATTTACATACCTCACCTAACAATGATTAAGATCTTGAAACCACAAATCAATTGTGGATTAAAAAATAAGAAAACCCGTAGAGATCCTAAATTAATAATTAATGGAACCTAATGTAAAACTGCCAAACAGACTTCCTACTGACTTCATGGTGAACTACAAATTCATTAAATTGATAAAAAAATGGCACAAAATCAGACATGGGTCAGTCAGACCCTTAATCTCAAATATTATTTTAAAATATTATTAAATGCACATGCAATAATTTTCAAGAAGTGGAATGTAATTGACAATAATTATATTATATAGTAAAAAAAACACTGGTATAAAATTACGATCTTGAAAACAGATCACAGGAGTCTACGCAAGTTCTTTCTGCTTTTTCTAGTTCCAACAGCATAATCACATTTCTTTCTTTTAGAGGGACTTGGAGCATTCAGGCTATATTGATCACAATTCTTACCTGGATGCCTACTGCAATTGCAAGATCTGCAAAATTGATACACACAATTAGTGTTTGTGCACTCTGCCCATTCCTCTCCAGTTGGTTCTTCTGTTACTTTAGCAGGCTGTGAACACCTTACACATACCAGCTGCTTCCGGGAATCTAGTGATGCCGTCTGAAATATTTATAAATAAAGATAAGTTCGCAGTCAAGGCAGTTTAAATAAAAGTGTACTATGATTGTTGGATCCAAAAGACATCAGGAATGAGGACTATGTGGCAGGGAAATTTTGAATAGTTTTCAGAGTAGAGGAAGACCAGTAACACAATGGATGGACTGTGTGAAGGATGATGTGGCTAGAAAAGAGGTAGGTGACTGCTGAAATAATGAGTAATAGAGAAGTATGGAAGAAGACATGCTGTGCCAACCCCAAATAATTTGGATAAGGGCAGAAGGTTCATAATAATGTTACCTACTAACATTTGCAAGTGTTTCTTTAGTTGCATCCATCCTGCAGTTAACTTTTGTGGAGGAACACTGTGCAACATGGTAACATTAGGTAACTATCTGTAACTTTAGTAGCTACTTGTTACAATTTGTTGAATGTTACTCATCGTGGCCATACCGCCTATAACATAAATTAACAAAATATAACAAAGACTAGCTTTCAGCAACAAGTTAGTTGCACGGCATTTGTTGTAACATTCTCTAACAATGTTTTCAATTGTTACCACAAGTTGACTGTTTTCAAAAGTTAGGCAACATTTCTTAACATAATATACTAACACTGCAACATATATTAACATTAAATAACTTTTTGCTATTGGATGTTGCTCAGTAACACTTGGAAACATTGTTCTACAAAAAAGTAACTGCGGTGTGGATGCACCATTTGATTACAAGAAATAACTTCCATAAAGGCACCTTAAAACTTAAGGTACAAAAGCTCATAAACTTTACAAGTCCATGAATTTATGTATGGTAATGTGTGTAAACAGCATGCACAAGTAGTTTTGATGAATTTAGTTCAAGGGGGATGTAGCTTGTTTCCTGAATAAAGAAAAGATACTGGTTCCATGCCTCTCCATATGTATCATTTTGAATAATATTAACACAGATTTAATGAGGACCTGGGTTCGATGACCAGGTGAGTAGAGTTATTGGGATTTACCACCAGGTAAGTTCTCAGTAGAAGCTACGGAGTCTGGATTTGTGCTTGGTTGATGGCACTCCTTGACTTAAAATAACTGGTGAAAAATGTAATATAGAAAGAACTTAACATACCTTTACAAACTTCCTGAACCGATTTGTTCTTGGTGAATACTGAGGACTGATAGGAGTACTACTAATGGGGTAATCCTTGATCTCATTGTGGGCTTTGAGATATCCACTATGAAACTTAGAAGCTTTAATCTTAGTACTTCTCTCTTTTGCACAATTCTCTTGATTAGCTTTAGCTGACTTCAGATACTTCTTTAGCTCCTGCTTCTTTTTAATGTTGTTGTGCAAATTCCATATATCTTTCCAAGTATTGCTTACAGAACAAAAGTTGCAAATATCTTCATTACTTAGATACCGAAAAATATTTTTCAAAGGGGGAATGGCACATTTCTGGCTTAGCAATCCTAATATATCTATTTTTTGGTCAGGTCTGGCTAGAATAGGTTGTGTTAGCCCTATTTTAGTTTGTGATATTTGTTCTGGCACTGGCTGAAGCTCATGCTTGTTGCATGCTACAGAATGTATGACGAAGTCTAGCTTTTTTTTGCCAGATTTCCTACATGGACTTGCTATACAGTTCCTCTTTACTGGTGTTATTGGATAAGAAAATGTCTGCTCGTGTATATTTAATCTGTAAATGTATCTTGTATTCCTTCCTGTGCTATGAGAGCTCTCTGATGAGAAGGCTAAAGTTGTATTTTCTTTGTCTTCATTGACTTCCAGACTCTGTATTTTGCCTGCAATCCATGTTGTAGGAGTTGGGATTGTTGTTGACTGTTTCGAGGACTCGACGCTTGAAAACGGGCGCTTGACAGCCCGCCTTGGCGGTGGCGTGTTGTTACAATTTTCATTGAGAGGTTTTAGCTGACTGTATCTGTAGGTAGTATCAGGCGTAACATAATCTACTTGGATTTGATCAATAAAAGCTGTTGTAGCTACCTCCGAGTGATCTAGATATCCACTAGATAGTTCCGAATGTTCTAACGAACCTGGGGTAAATGATGTGTGGTATCCACTGTCCTCCGCTTTGAAGTAATTAATATTGTCGAAAGAGAGGATGGACTTAGCAGTTTCAACATAATCTGAATGCACATCCATTGTAATAACTGATAATTAACTTATGTCTTTCACTGGTGTCCCATGGTGAATGCCAAGGGCTATTTCGTAATTTCGAGCTAAAAACACTTCAGAACTATTTCCGTACATAATAAAACTATTTCCTGTTAATATTTATATTCCAATCAGTTGTTAGTTATGCATTTCGACTCCTACACACTAAATAATCTGAACAAACACAAAAAAACCGTCCATTAAAATAAATTCCATTTAATTCGGTGTTGAGTTGAGCGACTACAACGAATGAACGAACGAACGAATGAATGAATGCTAGTTTGTACTCTATGAAAAGAACTATTTGAATTTTGAAAATGGATTATTGGATTTAGCATGGAACACCCGTAAATTTTATTAAAGATGCTATGTAATGGAACATGGAATAGTAGACACCACTCAGATTCAACCTGTCCCCTTACTGTCCTCTCCCAGCGAAGCCTTAAGCCGAGGTCCGTACCCCATTGCACAGGGGGTGCTCTTAACGTGAAATCGTTTAGTTTGTTAGTTTGTAAGTTTTATGCCTTGGCTGGAGGCCTTACACTTAAAGCAGGCCATACACGCTAGGATGTACCTAACAGCTTTGCCTGTACAGTTCAACCGTACAGGTAAACTTGGCTGGGTAGAGACCATAGAGACCATACACGTAGCGGTAAACCTGTACAAAAACTCGGTGCTTGATCTCGACACAATAGCGTTATGTTTATTGTTTGTTTTATTAAGGTGAATGCTCCGGCCAGCCGTTTTTTGCAATTTGCAGGCCAGTAGGGCTATTACGTATCTCTGTTGACAGCTCGAAATGATAGTAACTGGGCTCGGTGTCCATCAAATAACTGTCAAAAGGCTAGTTTCGTATTATGTATGACCAGTCGTGATCAAATATGACGTCATTGGTTGTCATCGTGGCTGATAGTCACCGTAACTCATTTTGACAGACGCTTTCGTATCGATACTTATGTTATTTCGATTATCTAAGCATAGTGGACAACAAATTGATGATAATTGAGTTTGAAGTGGCTTTCGTGAAAGACGTTACACCTTACCCAGGCTGTTAGTCACCGTAAAGTGATATCCACTCAGTGCGATACGTAATACCAATATTATGACATTCTCGGTCGTCATCAAAGTTCAGTGTACAACCGAAGCTTGATACTCACTGGATATCAGAAACATACATAATAGGCCTACAGTGTTAAGTTGTATGTTGATTGAAATATTGTTCGCGATTGTAAGACGTATGTAGTTACAGAACACACTACACATACGCATTTCATTGCGCTCCCCGCTCCTCAGTGCCAAGAACCATTTACCCACTTTCTTTGTAAATGTTACGTGGAAAGCGTTGTGGGGCTATAGCATAGCATAGCAGAAGCTCGATGTGGTCTGTGCATAGCAGCATAGCATGGCACTAGCTTAACAGTGTGGCCACTGTTATATAATTGTAGTCTTTGGGCCACTGTTTTTATAATTTGATAATAGTATTTGGTAGACATGTAAAACATCAACATGTAAAACATCAAACGTCAATTTGTGTTTTTTTTTTGGGTTTTAAGTTGTAGTTAGTCTAGTTACTGGAGTAAACCACAGAGCATCTTATTAATACTAGTTGAGTAAACTCCAGTCACGCGTAGGAGCTGACACGCATGATTTTAACTGACTTCAAAAAGGAGAAGGTTGAGGTGGAGGAGCGCTGGTGAGAGGTAAATTGTTTTTTTTTTTATGCATGTAAGTACATCGATTACGTTGAGATTTTTATCTGAATCAGTTCATTATCATCTGCCTAGCCTTTTCCCAACTATGTTAGGGTCGGCTTCCAGTCTAACCGGTTGCAGCTGAATTCCAGTATTTTACATGGAGCGACTGCCTATCTGACCTCCACAACCCAGTTAGTAAGTACCTACTGGGTAATATGATACCCCGTGTTAAGACTCGTTGTCAGACTTTTTAGGCCACTGACTAACTGTAACGACTGTCAAAGATCTACAAATGACAGCCGAGACCAACAGCTTAACGTGCTTTCAGAGGCACGGAGGAAACTCGGTATGTAAGGGTCCATATCCATACCCATCCACAGACCAAACTAGGCAAGCACGGCTTAACCTAAAGATCGACCAAGCGGCTGTTATTATTTAGCCACGAGCTCCTCTGAATCAGTTCTAAGGACTTATTAGGTACTACTAAGCACAATTTGAAACTATGATCACAGGCCCTGTAGTCAGTCTGTGGAGAACATTAAAAAAAAAACCATTGTGATTGTCGATGGTACATTGCTTCTTGCTTTGATGGCTATGAAAAAATAAATATTATTTTTTGTCAAGCTGATTGTAACAAATTAATTGTTTATAATGTGTTAACCCACCTGGATATTGTTGATATAACTTTGAAGATAATATTTGCTAGCCATTTGCAAAAATGGCTATGAGCGTGAAAGACTTGTGTAGATTATGCGCCAAGAAAGACGAGTTTTCAAAAGATTTATTGGATGAAAGTAACAGAAATGTTCTAAAACTACTTCAGGATTTCATACAAATTATCGTAAGTATGTCTATATGTGCGCTTTATTTAATCTATGTCAGGAACTCTTGACAAAGATATTCAAACAAACACAATACTCGGCAGGCATTGACTGTTGTATTGATGCTCAATTTTAATAATCCTTTATTTAATTATTGTGCATGAAGCGAGCAATGTTTGTTTATTTTTACAAGCGTAAGTTGTTTATAGAAAGTATTATTTGCACAAATTCAGTACTTCATAGCTGATACCTGTCTGACCAATTTCATGCTCAATGTATAACTCATATCTTTCTGTTTTAGATCTTTGAGAACGACACTTTGCCAACGAAGATTTGTTTGAATTGTGAAGAAAAAATGGTGTCTTTCCAACTATTTGTTTTAGAATGCTATAAAGTCCAAGATACGCTGAAAAAGATGTATGATGATAATTATGATTCTCTTGACATCAAGCTTGAACATACGCAGGCAGCTGTCGATTTTAATGTCTCAATAAAATCTGAGGTATGGTCATTCATTGAAATAAGTTTAATTATCAAAATAACTTCAATGTCCCATACAACACAATTTGAATAGTACCATACAGTTGCATAAAAGTAATGCAACAATTGCAACACAGAAATATTCACAAAAACAAGGGTTACTTTTTTTGTAAAGGATTGGTCTTTATTTGTTTCAGTGAACCTCCTCTAGATTTTGAAACTATTTTTGATTGTGTATTAATAATAGTTCAATGAATTACAGGTAAAAGATGAAGTAACTGCAGATGATATAGTTTGTAAGTTGCATTACAAAATATTCTCTTAATTTGATATCAATTTTTTTTCTCACATTTTATACAATCATGCTTGAATTAAAAACTAACTGATTGAATGTAAGTAATTAAATGAAATAGCAATATAAATACTACGGAACAGTAGTTAAATTACTACACATTACATTTACAGGTGCATTGAATAATGAGGCAGCTTTATCGGTGATTGACGTTTTCCCTGATACTCATAGTGATCATGACGACACTGATATTCACAACGGTGATGATGTTATTGACGACAACGATGACTATCTTGATGATATAGCTATAGCAGCATTGAAACCTAAACGTAAACGCATCAGAAGAAAGGAAATAACAGAAAAAGAGGCTGAAGAGTTTAACCAAATGCTCAAAAGGCCCAATTTGAAAGTAAAGGATTTTGTCAAGTAAGTAAACAAATAATAATTAAAATGGATAAATTACATTTAATTTTAGGGTTGAAAATGAATAGCTAATTCCGCTTGATGTTGAAATGTGTTTCACAATTTTAGATTGCAGTGTGACTTCTGTGGAGAGAAACTGAAGACATGGAGTGGCTTACGTGTACATTGTGCAAAAGTACATAAGAGTGAACCAAATGTTTACTGCCTGTGTGGCTTCGCCGTAAGATCTAAAAGTGTTCTTTACAAACATGTATCAGACCATAAGCTAGAAAGTAGAAAATTAAGAAAGAATTCAGAGGAATCGGACAATGAAGACAAACAAAGTTTTAAATATGCAAGTTTGAATGTGAAAGATTTTATAAGGTATTGTTAAAATAAATTCTAATATGCTTTATTAGATGATCAGGGGCCTAAGATGGCTGCTTTATCAGAATCATAATATGAATCACGTCAAAATTTTAAATTTTTACGTAATTCATATTATGAAAATGGAGTTTATGGTCTGCCTATAAATTCCATTTTAAGAATTTTAAACTAAATTTTTTTTTTTTTTTTTTAATTTTTTACGTGATTAATAATAATAAATAATAATAAATCTTTATTGACATATGATTGCTCATTACATCAGTGTAGACTCTTGTACTAGGAGTTCCTGTATCACAAGAGCCAGACCTCTCAATTAACAGAGAATATGTAAAAAACGATAGACCCAAAAATTTGATACCTTAAAAGATTTGGCATGCATTAGTGTTTACAAACATAAAAAAGAGTAAAGAATTAAAAATAAAATATGATAATAATTATGTACATTACATGGGTATGCAATTTTATAAGTTAAATTAAATTAACTACTATTCAACGCGTTCTGAAGAAAGTGTGGGTAAATGTGTCTGGGGTGTGTGCGGGTGAGTGTGTGTGTGTGTGTGTGTGTGAGTGTGCGTGTGTGAGGTGAGTGTGTGAAAGTGATAGTGATAGAGGGTCATGTAACACTGCCGAGTAGATTTTCTGATTCGTCATAATCGTAATTTTGTAGCCAGTCAGTAACACATTTTTTCAATTGGAAGTCGTTAAGTTTTATGAGTTGTTGTATCCCCTTTTCATGACCGATTTTGTTGTAAAGACGTGGGGCAATATAGTGGTAGTTTTTGGTGGCGAAGACGCTCTTGCTACCTTGGACTGGGCACCTGACTATTCTCTTGGATGAGATAGGCAGACTCGGGATGGCGTATCGGTGGTATCTTCGCAGGCATTCGTAAAAAAAAGTGCTTGCGGACGCTAAGTACTTTGGCTTTTACGTATACCTCGGTCGTGGGCGTCCGGTATTTTAGTGATAAAAGTACTTTTAGGACGGCACGTTGAGCCCGCTCCAGCTCGATCATGTGGGTCTTGCCTGCCCCACCCCATGCGCAAATAGCGTAACCCAAGACACAATGGCATAAGGCTTTATATGTTTGCAGCAGAAGCATAAGACTAGGAACAAGTCTCAGGGTTTTAAAGATATGAATCAACTTGCGCACTCTTTTGGCGGTAACCGAGATATATTGTGTCCATTTTTTGGTAGGTTGTCGTCAACGATTACTCCTAGATATTTAATGGAGTTCACTCTGTCTAGCTTGGGGCACGTGCAGGAGGAAAATTTATTGCTATCCCTATTGCAAGGAAACGTGTGGGTGCTAATTTTGAAGTCTGCGGGGCTTCCTGCTCTAGTCTTACTAAAACAAAGATATTTTGTTTTAGAGGTGTTTAATGATAGCAAACTGTCTTCCAGCCAAGCTGTTACTTTGGAAAGACCCGCTTCACAGACTGTTTCTAGATCTTTCCATGACTTTTCATGGAACAGAAGAACTGTGTCGTCGGCAAACATTATGACATCGGCTTTATTGATAGGGATATCGCACAATTCATTGATGTACACCAGGAATAGGGTTGGAGCAATTGTACTTCCCTGGGGAACTCCGTAAGAACAGGAAGCTTCATCGCTAGTCATATTATCAAGGCGAACGCATTGACTTCTTCCTGACAAGTAACTTAAAAGCCATTCCTGTGGCACTCCTCTGATTCAAATGTTCTAATCTACTTATTAGAATAGGGATCGAGACAGTATCGAATGCTTTCTGAAGGTCGAGGAAAAGGCCGACACATTTTTCTCCCTTGTCTATATACTTGGTCATGTTTTCGGTTAGTTTTAGAATAGCGTCATTAGTGGACCGATTGGCTCTAAAACCGAATTGGTTTGACGAAAGTATATTATTTGTCTCTAAATATCGAATCAGTCTCTTGTTTGCTAGTTTTTCTAATATTTTTGACAGTGAGCTAAGTACAGAGATAATAATAATAACCAACAAGACCCTTGTCACCAGCCTTAAAAACAGGAGTGACGGCCGCTTTCTTAAAAGTTTCAGGAAAAACACCGCAAGAGAAACTGATATTGCAGAGGTGGGTTATTGGAGACGCTAATTTAAATTTATATTTTTTTATAATGTTAGCGGGAATATTGTCTAGACCATAGGCACTGCTGCTTTTAAGGCCAGATATCAACTGGATAACTTCACATTCATCCGTGGGAGATAATGCCATCGAATGAAGAAGACCTGTCGACTTCTGTGCTTGTGTTGCTAGCGTTCCTTCATTCTGCTTGAGTTTACTTAGAGTTGAATTTGCTAAGTCTTTACCAATTGATGTGAAGTATCTGTTAACTTCATTAAGAGAGTCGGCGGGGTTAGATTTGATCTGCAACAACTCAGTTGCTTTGGTAGAACCTTTCTTTATGTTACACATGTCCTATATACACTCCAGGTTTTTTTTATGTTGTTTTCATTGTTTAGTAATTCCCTTTCGTAGTAAGAGCGCTTTAGCGTTTCTGTCAAATTATTGCAGGCGTTTCTATTCATATTATGATTCTGATAAAGCAGCCATTTTAGGCCCCCAGTTGTTACATTGTATTTGCATGAGCCTGTGATAATGTTTTTAGTTAATCATAAATACGTTTTAAGATTTAATTTACACTTCCAGGTTTTTATGTCCCCATTGTGACAAGGAGTGTTCAAGTTGGTACAGACTGAAGGCACATTCTGAGTTTGCTCACAAAGTGTCGCCAGTTGTGTCTTGTATCTGTGGTATCACTCTCAAATCCAAGTCAGTAATGTACAAGCATGTACAAGACCATAGGAATCCCAATGTATTGTCGTGAGTATTCTTTTTTAGCCCTGTTGTGGCTATTGTCAGAAACATTTTGTTGAGACTTGAGACCATTCTTGTATATTTTCTGATTAGAGTTACCTTACCAACTTTAATCAGAAAATATTTTAAAATGATCTTGAGATCTTAAAATATTTGTTTTCCAGTCTTGATTAAAGTATTAGTTAACACCATAAAGATTCAATTTGCTACATTAACTTCTCTTTTTCAGATGTGACAAATGTCCCCGAATAACGAAAACCCTAGCTGCTTTAAATAAACATAAGATGAGACATATACCGAAATCAGAGAGAAAGTTCTGTTGTGCTACATGTGAAAAAATATTTACTTCTAAGGATGCTTTGAAATCACATGAAAGATCACATATACCGATAGAGGATCGTAAAATATACCGTTGTGATATGTGTAACATGAAGTAAGTTGAACATTAGAAGTCATGTGTCTAATTTCAGCATTTTAGCACAAATTCGATTACGAATTCCCTTGTGTTTTACATTTTCTGATGTCATGATTACTAGCACACCACATCTGTTTCAGAACTTTTGTACCTTTAATGGTGGTTGTAGACTCTTGATCGAGAGCTCTCTCTATGTTTCGTTAAAAATTACACGGGACAGAGAGCAAGCGAGAAACACCGAGGCTACTATAGTTGCTGTCAGTTAAGATCGCAATAGCGGTCACATTTATTAAAGTTCTTAACTTTGAAATCCAAAAATAAGCCTGTTCAAGTCTTGAATCGTCATCTATCGTGATCATCAACATTTTTTCTAATTAAAAACGATACATGGTTCATTTGTTTTGGTTCGTACGAAGAGATGAAGGGATGACCGCTATTGCGATCTTAACTGGCAGCAACTATATATATACTCGCCCTTTGGAGGAGTTCTGGGCACACAAAATACTATCTATATAATATTATCAATGAATTGTGTCCTACCAGATTCACGACCCGGTCGTCGGCGGCGTCACACAAGCGCGTGGTGCACGACAAGATCAAGGGCTACGTGTGCGACCTGTGCGGGTACGCGTGCGGCACCAACGGCGAGCTGCGCCAGCACCGCGCCATACACAGCGACGACAAGCCCTTCGTCTGCAGGAAGTGCTCCAAACCGTGAGTTCACACTAAACACTGCAAGATTAACTGATAGAGCAGTAGTAGCACTGGTATCCCAGTGGCAACGAGCCCGTGGGTTGGAACCCGGTCAGGCACTAAAAACGGTGTAGGAAAGTATCGTAAAACCGGAATGACCAAAAACATGTGACATGCACACCAACCCGCACTGGACCCGCGTGGTGGATTACACCCTATTCCCTTTCATAGAGAGGCAGCCTGTGTTTCAATATATATGCTACTGCACAACCTCCTAGGAGTAATAAAGGATGAGCCTAAAGCCTGACAAAAATCCAGATTTGAACTAAGAAGTACTTGATTCAATAATCCATAACATTTTGCTAGGCCTGGGAATCGAACGTTCAGCAGTCGCACTGGCGACTACTAGATCAAGCAAATGCAAGCCATGCTAATGCTATTCTATTGCTCATGATTGTTATAGATTTGATAAAATACGTTTTGTTCACGTCAAGTCAGGTCTTAAATTCAGTTTACACAACTCCAAAGTTTCAGACTCGATCTGAGCATTTATTCATGAGCTTTTAACGCGGCGATGTTGCGAGTCGAACTGTCTAATCCAACATGAATACTGCATGCATTATGTAAATCTGTTGAATAGCATACTCCTTCTATTTGCTTTAACTTTGGAGCCTTGTTAAGAACCTTTTTTTATATAACGCGTGTGTATCTTAGTGCACCCACATTTCGCCAGTGAGCTACTAGAACTCTACTAGAAACGCTACTGAGAAATTCCTAATGGATAAACCCAATAATTCTTTGCCCGATCTGGGAATCAAACCCAGGACCTCATGATCAGCAGTTGAAAATGAAAAAAGTAATCGTTTTGTAACGGTTTCTTTATTCTATTATTTTGATTACAGTTTCAAGACATATTCGAATCTGAAGACGCACATGGACACTCACGAGGACACCTCGTACGAGTGCTACATTTGCAGACGGGTGCTGAACAGTCGCCGCACGCTCCGCAAACATCTGCTCGTGCACGAAGACAAGTGCAGACATGTCTGCTCCTACTGCAACAAGGCGTTCAAGAGGAGACAGACTTTAAAGGTACTAAGTGCATTAATAAATTATTATTCCCGGGGTAAGGCCCATAGATTTATACCTTTTTTTTTGGATGGGTAATCATCAAATGGCTCCTCCCGCTCTGGGCGGAGCAGGAAAGAGTGTCAGACTTTTATTGACTAAAACCTATCAATGTTCCTTCATCGCCCTTTGTGTTCCGGGGCCACGGTATCTCTGTCGAACAGCCCCGCAGCCCCAGCACTTGCGGACCCCTTCCTTTTGCTGACATCTCTTTGAGTCGCGCGTGGAACACTCCTACGCCGTCGACACGGCCTGACGTCATGAGACGGACGGACAGCGAGCTAGCAGATGCTCACCGTCCACAGGCCCGCACCTACGGTGGCCGCCCGGTGCGTCTCCCGCGGAAGTATAGATTTATGCCTTACAGACTAACAAGCGTATCGTAAGTGCTCGGCCTGACTGGCAGCGCGGTGCGGGTTGCGGTGCGGGTGCGGCAACGCGCGCGGTTTGCCTGGCCAGACTGGCAGTGCGGTGCGGCGAGCGGCGCGATATCGGAGATCCCCGCTCCCGCCAGGGTTACCAACTTAGGGGTTTTTTTTTCCTCCCAAATTTAGGGGTAAATAAGACGGATGTGATTTTTTTAGGGGCGTTCTATTTTAAGGGGTACTTTTAGTGCTGGACTAGACTGCAAACGCGGGCGCGATGCGCATACTCAAACATATGAACTTCATTGGAGACATTCAAAATGCAAAGAAGGAACATGGATGGGTTTTAGTCAGTAAAAGCCAGAGCGGGAGTGGGTTCATTTGATGATTTACCATCCGAAAAAAAAAAGGTGGGATTTTCAAGTAATTGTGGAAATTTTGATTTAGCTTGAGGGGTAAATATTTTTGGGATTTGGTAACCCTGGCTCCCGCACTTGCCGCCCGCGCCCTCACTGCGGCCACTTGTATGAACGAGATATGGCTTGAGCTGCCCGCGCGCGATTCGCGTGCGGCCTGCGCCAACTAGCCCGCACCGCAGCCCGCGCCCGCGTGCCCACTATGGACACTCCAATGAAGTTCATATGTTTGAGCTCGTCGCACCGCGCCCGCACCGCACCCGCGTTTGCAGTCTGGCCGAGCACTAAAATGCAATACGTGTGAATAAACATAATATAGCATCACGCCTTTACAGGCGATTACTCCCCGAAGGGTTAGGCTGAGGTGTACCTAATACTACACTCACGAGTTATTGCCAACAACCGGGTACAAATCCAGACTCTTAGTAAGCCGACTTTTGATTTATTATTCATATCGTATAGAGTATTTGGTGTGGATGTTCACACCAAATACTCTTCTTTCGACTCTCTCTCTTCTTTCTTCTCTTTCTTTCGATTTAGTACCTCCTTTTAGAGTTAGACCATGATTGACTAAACTTGATACCTATATTGTATCGAAAATATGTCAATGTATTTCCTTAAAGCTGATGCGAAATGACTTTTTCTGCTTTTTTTTTGTTTCCTACACCTTTATGAACTTGGAGGGTTGTATTGATGATTTTGATGATAATAATTCTATAACTACATACGTCTTACAGCCGCGAATAATATTTTAATCAACATACAACCTAGCACTGGCCTGAAAATTGCAAAAAACGTAAGAAATTTTGAATTTTGCGGGCTACCCTGGAGCATCCACCTTAATGTGTAATGAACTCTGTTATCAGGTGCACATGTACACCCACACGGGCGACAAGCCGCTGACGTGCAAGTGGTGCGACGAGCGCTTCTCGTACGCGTCCACGCTGCGCTCGCACCGCCTGCGCTGTCACCCTGACAAGATGGCGGCGCAAGCGCACGACACCTACCCCAACTACGACATGCAAGGGGTGAGTAACAATATCACTAGGATTAGATTCAGGGGGGTGCACCGTCAGTACATGAATGTTTGCAATCTACCCAGGAAAAAGTTTTTGTTTGTCCGTTTACGCCACAAGTAGTAACTTTATCTACTTCTGCAGAAAGGCTCTTGCACACTTGTTTTGCACAGTGCATTTGTGCAATTATACCCCTCCGTCCCCGGTGCCCATGCCAGCCTATCCATCTTTAAAGTCTCGTTATTAGCATGAAATGTCTAAGGCTAATAAGAAAATAACTAATAGAATCAAACACCCCAATTGCATAACACTTTCAATAACATAATGAAGCATATCGTAAATTAGTTGATTTAGACGTCGGAACAATTCGTCAAAAATTAAAGGACGTGTCCGCTGGATCAATACTAGAAAGAGTAAATAGTTAGAACTCTAAAATCTGTTGGTTGAATGAACTATGTACAAGGGTTCCGTTTTTATCATTTTTTGGACGGAACCCTAAAAATCACCTTAATAATAAAGCTCCCAATTGTAAAGCTTTTCCAGTCCCAACTTTAGTTAAATTACATTTCCACTTAATAAAAAAACTGCTTTTTCTGTTCACTAAAAATATTTTAACCTTATTTTAATTAATTTTTCAGAATTTCATCAAGAATGACGTGGGGCCTATAAATGTTCCAGTAGCAAAAAACGAAGTTGAGGCTATGTAATGCTAACTTAACATTAGTGTTGTCTATTCTGATGCGAACTGTTTGTAATTTGTAAACATTTTTCTAGAACAGAACAATGAGTTGTATTAATTACGTGTAGCTATTATTAGGTTAAGTAGAACACAATATTTGTATAACAATTTAAAGTTTCAATGTTTTTCTTGAACTCTTAGTTATTATTTTCATATATATGTGTAAATATTTATACAAAGTTGTATTACACAGTAATTTGAAAGACCTATTCCTTGTTCTAAACCCACAATATTGTCAGTCCAAAAGCGAGGTTGACTAAAGTTTTCCAGTCCCTTGTAGCTTAGTTCAGCGATTGATAGAATTTCAGTTTGTTAGTAAGAAGATTTATGGCGCGAAGTAATTATTAGTGCCTAAATAGTAATCTTATAATAATTGTCATTATTTTAATAAGTGAAAAAGTATGGGAAGTCCTGCAATAAAACATGTATCATAGCAGCTAATAAATGAATTTAAGACCGAATCCAAATTATTTTAATTTTATTTTAGGTACCTACCTTTTTTACTAAATGGGCCTGAATGGAAATGAAGAGTTGGAGATGGTTAACCAGTATGTCTATCTGGGTCATGTGCTTTCATTTGGCAAAGAGCATCAATAAAAAGAGATAACCCGAAGAACCCGAGCTTGGGTGGGCTGCGTACAGCAAATTGGAGGAAATTTTGAAACCACCCAAAACTGCGCTATGTCTAAAGGTGAGCGTCAAAATGAAGGGACCAAATAAAAAAATAATACCATTAATCTACTATTTCCTACCTTTGCTACCTCATCACATACATAATATTTTTACAAAATGGTCCCTTTGTAGGTAACCAGTGTGTCCTGTCCGCAATGACGTACGGTGCTGAAACGACCGCTCACGCAGGAGGCTATGTACAGACTGAGAGTTGCACAGAGAGCCATGGAGCGTTCCATGCTCGGCATAAAGCTGATAGATCGAGTTCTTAACGTTGAAATCCGAAAACGCATAAAAGTTTTCGATATTGGAAATCGCGTTACGGCACTCTAATTGGAGTCCACCGAATGGCGTCCAAGATCTGGCAATAGGAACGTAAGTTATCAAATGCTCAGATCTAACCCTGTTAGATTTTTTTTTATTTAGGTAAAAGAATTAGTTTACAAGAACCAGTATGAAAGTGTCCACGATCTACAAGCAGAAATTTGATGTATTATTCTAAATATTCACCACAAAAAGATCAAAATATTGACAGGGAGCGAAATAATCAAAAGAGTGCGACCTTGTATTCAACAGGAAGGGACTCATTTTGATCATTTGATAAATTGATTAATTTTTTTATTAAAAATGATAAATTTCATGGTCTTCCTTTTATTTCTGACACTATGTTATTTAGCAAAAAATAATCCTTATGATGAAGCCTTTCGATCGGTATGATAAAGCTACAGGGTAATTATTTTTCTCGTGTAACGGGTTCGATTCCCGGTTCAACCATGTAATTATTTAAATATCTATGAATGCAGTTTAAATTGTTTTTTAAATTCAAATAATGTCTTCTTTCAGTAAAATGTTTCATCTACAATATTCAAGGTACTTTCCCTCCATGTGGCATATCCGTGAGACGCCCTGTATATTAGACTAGCAGACGTCACGCGGTTTAACTCGCGTTCCCGTTCCCGTGGGAGTACGGGGATAAAATATAGCCTATGTAACTCAAGGTGAATGTAGCTTTCTAATGGTGAGAGAATTTTTGAAATCGGCACAGTAGTTTTTTAGTTTAATCATTACAAACATACAAAAATACAAATCTTTCCTCTTTGTAATATTATTAGTGTAGAATCTACACTGTAGATGAATGGCTAGGTAAACGGCACGGCACGATTAGCGCAGTCACAGAGCTATTGGTTGCTGCGCTGCGTGTCGCGGGTTCGATTTCCACACGGAACAAATATTTGTATGTGTGGCTGACACTGGCAGAGCCACCATCAGGGATTTTAATTTTGATAACACAAAAATTTAGTCGCTAATTAGTCGAAATTAGTCGCCAAATATCAGATTTGGTTGGTCACTGGTTCAAAAGATATAAGGGTTTATAGGTGGCCCTTCTGGAGAGAGCCTACCCCAGCAGAGCCACATTAATATCTCAAAAACTAGGGCACCTAGCGAAGATCTGTTTTGTCCCATATTTACTCGCTAATTAGTCGAAATTAGTCGCCAAGTTACAGATTCAGTCGGTGTGCCATTAAAAAGATATTAAAGAATTCAATTTCCCCATACAGTGGTACAACCAAGTACAAAATACTTAAAGTAGTTTTTAGACAGGTGTATCTACGACGTCTGGAGGAATTCTATAACTTCAACCCACCAAAGGAAAGCAGTATTCATTACCTAAAAACAAGATCTACAATGTAAATGTAATTATTAAACTTTAACTTAAACGTTATTATATAGGTAAATACACACATCAAACCAACTTTTTGGAAATTCATTTTTATATAATAATTTGATTTAGATTTATATATTATTTCCGGCATTTATATACATTTCAACATGTTGTATTTCTAAGGAACAATAAATAAACTTACCTATTAAACCTTTATTAGAGCCGTTAATGCTCATATTAGGTATAGTAAGTATTTACATCTTTGATTTAAGTTAAGTATGTATTTTTTTGTAGTGTATTTCAAGCAATGGGTTGAGACTTATCTACATACTTACAATACGTTTTCAACTTTTAAGTATTACATTTTACTAAAGATACGATAATTTTAACGTATTTATTATTCTAACGTAAATTAGAGCTCAACATTGTAAATTAGTAAAACAGTTGCATGCGACTGTACATCTTGACACTAAATAGACCAAGAGCAAGGTTTAATGGTTTCAAAGAAGTTTAAGCCACTCTAACTTAATAATTAAAAACATTAAACATGTATTTAATAGAGAATTTATCTCTCTCGGTCATTTCTAAGGACTTTAGACCGATAAAACTAGAAGTATATTACACATATTAATAGAAATATTTTTTCTTGGCAATTTTTCGTGAACTCTTCGATCTAGCTCTTGGACTATACCTTATTAATTGAACTCATTATATCTTCTGAACTAGGACCCGATTAAATCTGTAACATGGCGACTAATTTCGACTAATTAGCGAGTAAATATGGGAGAAAACAGATCTTCGCTAGGTGCCCTAGTTTTTGAGATATAAATGTGGCCCTGCTGGGGTAAGCTCTCTCCAGCAGGGCCACCTATAAACCCTTATATCTTTTGAACCAGTGACCGACCAATTCTGATATTTGGCGACTAATTTCAACTAATTAGCGAGTAAATATGGGAGAAACAGATCTTCGCTAGGTGCCCTAGTTTTTGAGATATTAATGTGGCTCTCTCCAGAAGGGCCACCTATAAACCCTTATATCTTTTGAACCAGTGACCGACCAAATCTGATATTTGGCGACTAATTTCGACTAATTAGCGATTAAATTTTTGTGTTATCAAAATTAAAATCCCTGATGGTGGCTCTGCCAGTGTCAGCCACACTATTTGTATGGCTTTAGGTAGTTGTTCCGGTTCTGACTGTTTGTGTGTGTGAGAAGTGAGTTTAAATGTTTGTAAACGCACCCATGATACAGGAGAAGTTCCTATAGTCTGCGCCAGATAAGTATATAGGAATTAAAGGTTCTCTGCGTAGGTACCACGACAATACATTATGAATCGTTTTGTATTACTAGAAAAAGTCAAGGATCACGCTAAGTGTCGTTTCGGGACAAGTTTATGTCATTATTTCTGTTTTCAGAATTATATATTTGAATAAATGTATGCGGGTTAATGACCTTTAATTCCTACTTATCTGGCGCAGACTACAGTGCGAGGCAAATATAAAAAAAAAACTAAAGTGCCCGTTTTAATTGCAAAAGTGTTTAGATTCGCGTGTACACGCGCCTCCTGAAATTGTCGCCCGGCGGCTCGGGGCAGGTAACCGGGTTTGCCCCCCTCTAGACCCGGGGCTGCGTTAAAATGCGTACTCACACGGAAAGAGATCAAAAAAGACTTCAATGTCTAGCTGCTTCATGGTTCTAAAACCATGCCTGATTCTTTCTGTGAAGAAAAGGCAGTAAAGTACCAATTTAATAGAACACATTTGGCATCTGTCAGTTTAGTCTAAATAGCAACGTACAACGCACTGTCAGTAAAGTTACCTTCTTTTGTCATTATCACAATAATAATATGTATTAAGCAATTGTGCAGTTCTAACTTCGAAAAATTAATAATATTTTATGCCAGCCATTACAAGGATACGTTGTTGTATTTTGATGAAGTGTCAAATGTGAAATGGTTGCCACTTATTCAGTAGGTACATCATTCAGAAACAAAAGTCAGTTTTTGTTTTTTGCAAAAAAGTTTTTATTTTTCCCATTTTTAGGGAACTCTTTAATACAGGAAAAAAAACAAAAGTCTTTCTGACTTTTGTTTTGTTTCTGAATGATGTACTGAATAAGTGGCAACCATTTGACACTTCATAAATTTCTATATTTTTCATAATTGGATATTTTTCATTTTCTAAATTCGATTTTTTTCATTATTTTTTTTCAAAATTTCTCTTTCTTTGTTCTACTAAGAAAAGTTTACTTGAAATTTGTAGCGTTTTTTGATGATAGATCAATTTTTTTCTAAGCTGTGGAACAAAGAAAAAAATACTAGGTATGCCATAAGCTTCTACTCCGTTCACCTAATTAATATATCCATTTATTTTGGAAAGTGATAAAAATGTCATCCGGTATAATAGACAGCATTGCTTCAATCGTTTGGACCAATTTGCCGTCTATTATTGAAGAGTTCCCTTGTATATCTCCGAAAATCAGCATCCGAGCTTCACCAAACTTAAACGGGACCACCGCGAAATAATATTCTTCCAAACAAAAAAAGAACCATCAAAATCGGTTCACATTGGCGAAGATATCGCTGAACAAACAACAATTAAAAAAAAAAACAGACGAATTGATAACCTCCTCCTTTTGGAAGTCGGTTAAAAAGTGCAGTACCTACACGGTCAAACTGTACGTAAGTACGTGGTAACCGTTTTAACATCAATTTCCCATCCACCCTGTATACAAGGTGTAAACGGTTCCGGTTCCGGTTTCGGTCCGTTACGAAGCCATCAACCTAGCGTTCTGTACATCAAACTAAGTAACTCTACGCAAAAATTACTGCAGGAAAACGAAATCTTTTTGGGGAGAAAAATCACGTTTTACGGTAGGCGACTCAATGTGACGCGCTCAAAATATTGTGCTGATGGACGCATTGAATTGTACGGGGGTCGTTGTGTATTTAAGGTGTATTCAGTATTCAGTATTCGGCCTTAAGGCGGTCAAAATGTCCGCGGTCGCGGGACTGTTCGAAAGAGATACCGTGGCCCCGGAACACAAAGGGCGATGAAGGAACATGGATGAGTTTTAGTCAGTAAAAGTCTGACACTCCCTCCTGCTCCGCCCAGTGCGGGAGAAGTCATTTGATGATTTCCAATCCGAAAAAAAAAAGGTGGTCAAAATGTTAATACAAGTTTTTAATGTAGGTACATATTAAAAACTTGTATTAACATTTTGACCGCCTTAAGGCCGAATGCTGAAACGTCACTCAAAATTTGAGTAGCACTTATATTTAAGTCACATACAGGGGTTAAACAGACTCTTCACGAAGCCGTTAACCAAGCATTCTGTACATAAAACTAAGTAACCTTACGCAAAAATTCTTGCTGGGAAATGACTTTTTTTTGGGTGAAAAATCACGTTTTATGGTTTAACTCAATGTAACGCACTCAAAACATTGTGCTGGTGGATGGATTGAATAGTGTGGGGGTCATGGAGGTGTTGAAGTAAAGTTCTTACATTAAAAACATGTATTAAAAAAAAACTTGTTTATAAGTTGGAACCCCCAATATCTCCATAACAAGAAGTTTCCCAGGTAGGTACGGTCTAAAACAAAAAAAATCGCAAAGAAGGGGAGAACAAGTGCCTTTCGGCTTCGTTATGTATAGTATCGTTTGTCTAGCCTCGGTATTCCTCGCTTGGCTATACACGCTCGCACTTATCCTGCCTCGGTGAGAGAGTAGGTACCTTTATGGTCGCAAGGGTAACGATTGAGCGTGGAGTCTTTGGTTCGGTTTCCCCTTCAGGTAGGTAAAGTGTATCGGTTAAATCAATAAAAGGGTATTTTCAACTGCAGCCCCCCGAGTATTTGTGAATAACAAAGTCTGGTCGACTATTGCATGTCGACTACTAATACCAAATAACATGATTTGTCAAATGTATTATGTAGGTAAGTATGTAGGTACACGTACTGTGTGTCTTCGAACCCATAAATATCTGCTCTAATCTCTACACATAGGTACATACTTACCAAGAAAAGCATATCGGTAAATACATTTCTCGATTCCAATCAGTACAGTGACCTCGATTTCGCTGGACATGTAGGACACGTCTCCTTACTCACACACACGTATACACTTAACACTAGCTACACAAGCTTACGCACACTACTGCCTACCCAACCCACCTATTTCTTTATGAAAGCACCGGTCATCATGATGACCCTTTTCCATTGAAGAACGTTAGTCATCTATTACATGGGGATTACGAGTCACAGGTCGTGGGATGTGTTTACATACTTTATTATGTTCCTATAGATATCTTTAGACGGTCACACGGACAGACAAACATTCATACATTTCCGTCTAAAGAAATGTAATGAATGTTTACTGGGTATTAGTGTCAGATAAAGCTTTCACTGCTTTATTATACTAGGTATATTTGTATCTAAGACTAAAAATTGGAAAAAATGTGAATGTGTTGAAAATTTAGTAAAAATGGAGTAGCAGAACCTACTGTATCTATAGTTCCAAGAGTTTTGCTATCTTTATTATAATTATGATGTTGGTTTTAGTCAAAGTCTAAAGACTAGCTAGAAGATCAAAGGACTGCATTTTTCTTTTGGAACGTGGCCATAGTCGAACTTTACGCAGCCATCTTTTTTCAATAAAATTTCCTCAGACCATTTCACAAATGTAGACCGGTACATCAATATCTTCCTGAAAATGTACATGCTGACCGTGAACCGTCCTGCACTATACCAAGCTTTAGTCCTATGCCCAAGGATCAACCTTTCACGCTATCAAGGCACATGCCTTTAATTTTAATGGCATCGAAGAAAAACTTTTTTGTCGTATTTTCTTTCAGAAACAAAGACCACATTACATAGATATATGCCTTATATCTTCAATACTAACACAATCTTCCCTATACATAGATATGCGGAAGCTTCACTAATCACTTTGCTAGAAGCAATGATTAATAGCAGCCGTGTTAGTAGATGACTGTAACATTAAATATCGTCACGGAGTGCGTCGCTCGCTGAAAGTGAAGCGAGGCATGTCGGAGGTGGATCCGAGTGGAGATAGGGTAGTCAGTCACACACGTCACGGCGTTGGCGCCCCGCCAGCTGCCCGGGGCCGCCGCGTCACGGCTCTCGGGCCCCTGGCACCCGCGCTCTCGCTTCACTACATCTTACGTAAAACTGCAAAAACTAAACACTTAGTACTTACGTCTAGCTTTCAATAATTTTGGACAGGCACATAAATTACAATCGCACGGTTGTCAGAGCAAAAGTGGGCCAACTCATATTTAAATTTAATTTACGCTAGGTGCTTCCTAAATTCGGTAGGTACCTAATTGTATTTTTTTTATAAACTTAACTGTATGTATTAAATTACGTGACCTGTGGTACCGACCTGCCGCATTATAAGAAAATCAGCATAATTTCAAACCCGGGAAAACGTGATGGTAAGAGTTTCCTCTCAGGAAAATTCAATGACGCAATGTTTCCGTCGCGGATGTCGACGATAGAGCGTAATGGAGGAGAAAAGCGAAATCGTGCAACCCTATCAACACGTGAAAAGTAATGCCTCGTTTGTAAAAGAGGAAGGAAATTAAAACGTAAAAAAATATAATTTCAGACCTTTTTTCCTCATTTGCTCTGTCTCTAGGCAAAGGTCTCCCTCTACAATTTCCATATCTCGCGAACCATTTTTCTCATTCAATTCAAATTATATAATCAAATCAAAACACTTAATTTGTGAGGAGCTCTAGAAATTTGTATCCACTGTTACATTGATCCATTTGTTTACATTTTCACAAGATACGGACCTTGGGTAAGTATTCTGTTGTTCTGAAACTAACCCTTCGATCCCCCCACTATAATAATTAATTGTGTCTCGCTAACTCGCGCGGAATGATAAGCCTGAGCGACTATCGGGTCGTATAGCTTGCTTACACTCTTAATTACACTTCAATATCAGGCAAGGGAAGACAGATTTAGATGTTAACAAGCAAATTGTAGTTGTACCTATAAATAGCTATTAGTTTGTTTATAGCCTATTTTTGAAAATGGCTGGTATAGTTGGGTGGATTGTTTGCTTTGAAATAGGATTAGTCCGCTACGGTAGGTACCTATTCTTATTTTCTGTAGTGTAGTCAAGTACTTACCTAGCGTGAACCATGTCTTGTGTTATCTTTGGTCTATTTTTAATTTGTCGTTGTTTTTTAATTTGTTGTTTGTGTGTGTTTTTTTTTAATAGGTCCTAACTTATTTGAATTCCTTTTTTTATTTTTACAGATATGCATTATATTATTAATCGGAGGCACTATGAGGAGGTTGGCCGGTGCCGGGTACTTATTGCAAAAATCCTAGAAAATTCAAACGCTTTTCATTCCGGAAATCCTGTGAATTTTCCTATTAAAAAATAACTTAATTCAGCAAAACGCGCTTCACAAGATAAATTAGGTAAGAATTACGTTTATGGAGCAGGTAAATAATAAATTGTGCGATTTTCCAGTTGACAGTTAATTAGTGGGCGGATTTAGGCAAGATTTAGGTATAGCATAGGTACATGTAACCCGTTACGTCATGGCTCATTACCCGCGCGTTCCGCCATTAAACATAGGTGGTGTCTCTAGGCAGGTAAGAAAGTAACCGACCTGTAATAATGTAATTAGCACAAAATACAATGTTTCATTGAATAATTTAACGATTTATTATTAGTAGTAATCTACGACGTGATTACATAATTACTAGCTAATTACGACTATTTAAATAAATACTACTATGCAATACACATGATGACTTATTGTATCTCAGCACAGATTATGTAGTGAAGATAAAACACCGCCTTCTAGAACTTTGATCAATTATTTGCTCAGCGAGATGTAATTGAAAGTACGTAGATGTTATTAAAAACCTGCACTACACTCCGCTTCATCAACCCACGCCGGATATCAGAAATGGACGCAATTTCCTGTTTTGATTAGCATACCAATCTATTTAATTACTAATTAACTTCTACGATACGGACTGACTCTGGGATATAGACATTTACATTTCTGGCCTTTCAGACAAGCCTTCCCTATCTTTACGATAAGCACGCATAAGTAGATGGATGCATTAACTAATCGATACCAACTGCGTAGTTATAAAAGAAAATGGAATAACCTCGGCTTTTCAAACATCGTTTTCTTTTAAAACTTATTGACTATTAAATCACCGCGGCAGTTTTATGAGTTCTCTTTCATCGTATCCTTCTTCTTGTTCCTTGTGAATTTCGGTAGGTGTACTCTTTTCAGAAATAATACTGTTGAGGAAACTTTATACTAAACCTTTTACAGCTTCAGATTTTGTTATGATGCCGGTCGGAAAGAAAGTATTTTTCTACGTGCTCTATGATATTGGATCGCGATATTGAACATTCCAATGAAATGTAACGTAATAAATATTGAAAGCAGGTAGCACGGGCCCGTGGGCGGCGGCTTCTGACTTGATGTTTACAGGGGGTCTGGTGCGCCCTCGACACCGGGGCTACACTACCCTGCGTCTCTGGTGCCCACCAAATTTTCTAAGAAAAAAGAAGCTATCGAAACAAATACAATTCTGAACAATCATCACTAAACATATTCGGGACCGAAACCCAAAAGTAACATGCAAATTCGAAAAAAAAACAGAATGGTTAGCAACTTCGACTCTTATAACGTTAAGGAAATCGTTGGCAATACAGGCTTGGAGTAAAATGAAGCAAAGATACAGGCGTGTGAGGGTGCGCGTGAGGGGTGCAGGGGTGCGGGGCGCGAGTGCCCGCGGGCGGGGGAGGGGTGCCCGGCCGCCCTCAGTGTCGCGGAGGCTGCGGCTGGTTGCGTCGCCCGCCCTGTGCTATGCTGCCGCCCTGCCAAAACATTGCTTCATTCTATATAAATTTATCAGAACATGATTTGTTTTGATATTGCTCAACTGAACAAATGTGAATTTATCAGGTTTTAGATATAAACTCTATTGCAGAATTATTATTGAATTAACTGGGACATCATTTAAGTAGAAAATCATATTTTAATTTAGTGGTATCATTAGATGAGATTAAACTGTTTATCTTTATTGTGAATTTGTTGTGACAGCATTTGTTTTCACCCCCGATGATATTATAAATCCCGTTCTTACGTAAGTATAAATTGTTCATGCCCACTGAAAGAATTTATTGAAGGTTATTTCTGAACAGAAATATTTATGTTCATCGCTGTAGCTCATTTAGGATTCATATTATGGACATGTATTTAGTTATTCTGTAACAAAAATTCTGAAAGGTTTATTTTGCACTTATTTCCTTGGATTAGTTATTTACTACTGAGTACGTAGTTATTATTAACTTCTAAAGTTTATTTTCTGAGCAAAACTACGAGATAACCTTGCTGATACGTCCTTGTGGGGGTTTAGTATTTTTTTTATTTATGTTCATAGCTAAAGATAGAGTAAGCCTTCGTGGTTCTAAATGAAAATGAGCTTTCTTATGTTCACCTAAGGGCTGCACTCGTCTGTGAAGAGGGTCGCCACTTCACGTGAGGGTTTTAAAGCTGGTCCAATTATAGGTGTTCCTGTCAAGAAGTGTCTGATGTTAAGAAGCTCTCGTTTATTTTTAAACGTAGACAATGGAAAGGTTTTTTTGTTGTTTTTATTTAATTTTCTGTTACCTCGGTGTTTGAAATTAATATGAGAGGTATTGCAATCTAGATAGAACATAATTATAGTACTTTTCGATTTGATTTTCTTCGCAGCTTGAGTGTAGCTTTATGTGAGCAAGATTACTATTAGTTCCAGGTACGGTCGAACAAGTTATTTGGTTAACATTTTACAATGTAATTTGTTGGTTAAACTGTAAACTAAATAGCTTGTTCGACCGTCCATATGTTTGTGATGATCGGTCATTCAGAAATGTATTGTGACGACAACTTTAAGTTACACCAATATTTTCTACATCACATACTGGAATCGTACCCCCACTATACCACAGATCGCATTGAACAAAAATATTCATTCAAATATTTTTTTTTCATCAGGTTTACCCCGATATTCCACAAATACAGCGGTTGTGCCAAAAACCTTTATACAATAGAAAATAAGTACTATAAAGAGTATATAACAAATACTAAGGGGCATGAAACAGAGCAGCATGGGTGGGCACGGAGCCCCGCACTCCTTGTTAATGGCCACCGCGCTAATCCTGTCATTAGCCGGCGCCTGTTCCTGTGAGCTGGCTTTATCTTCTAAAGATGAGATTAAAACAGTATCAAGTTCTCAAGCTCCACCGACTTTACCACTTAAAAAGCTTACGCTTTACTCTAAACCATTAGAGACTACGGTAGCCTCAACGACTGCATCTTCAACTACAAAGAATGGTTTTAAAACAACGAAAGCGTACGCGGTGACGGAGAGCCCGGCTGCCGCGCGCCCCTCAACTACTAAAGTGTACACAAGCACAAAGGGGGTAGTGAAAAGTGCAAGAAGGCAAAACTTAAACACTAGTTCTAGTGCCGGCGCAGCGCATTCACCAGCGCGGCTACAAGAGCGCCTGGTGGCGGTAGATTGCGACCTGCCCGTGCTGCCGCGCGAGTCCCGCCTCTGGCGCGGCAACGAGACGCATGAACTCAATCTGCCGGTCACTGTGAGTATGCTTCTCGTGTTCATGCATTATACTTTAAATATTCTAGTTACGTTTTCACTATAATTTTCAGCTGATATACACCCACTATGTAAAAATAATTTCGTTAAATTAAACCAACTTAAGTATATCGGGATCTTCAACAAAGGAAACACAGATAGAAATCACAATTATACTAAAGATTCTTTCTTATTCGTATGCTTCTCCAGTTATAGGAGTCCAGAGCATGCACACAAATGCACATAATAAAAATTTAATATCGTCTTGTCTCCTAGACTACAATTCCTTTGGGTGTCGACGTCTATTTTCGTTAGTTTTTATTAACAGGCGGCTGTCCGATGCGGTTAATTTTCTTGATATGATGCTCGAGGGAACTCACCTCTTTGTGTATTCGTATCAGCCTCAAGATGATCACTGTTGTTACATGGCAGTCCCCACAGACCGCTATGATGGCTACCTACTACGAAATATTTTACAGGAATAATACCTCAGTTTTTACTTATTTTGTTACTTGCGCGGTCCACTTTGGTTGACTTTATTCTATAATTTCTATTGCGTCCATCGCGTGTTAGATTCACTGAGGTTTCTGATTTTTTCCTCATTAAATACCTTAACCATAATACCTTTAACTTTCATTATATACCTTGACCTGGGTTAGATTATAACTGTGTGCGAAACATCACCCAGCCGCTATAGTGTGAAAAGGTATCAGACACACAGTTTCGTGTTTCAAATCATATCGTTAATGTTCGTACACGCCAATCTCCAAAACCATACAACCGATTTCAATGAAAATTTGGGAATGTGTATGGTTGGATCCAGCTTGAATGATAGGTAGGTGGGAAGGGCGCTATTATTAAGGATAAGTATGAATTTAGATACTAATTCTACTCTAGTACGTACATTCTAATTGAGGTTTTACAATTATGGTCTCTCTTTATGAACAGTTCAGAGGTTTACCCACATATTAGTACGGAGTCCCCTGATTGTGTCGTGTGTTAATTAATCCGTCACACGAAGTCGTGGACTACACGCACGACACGACCGACTAATGGCTGGAGCAATCAGCTTTTTTTTAATTTTTGTTCACTAAGTCCATTAAGTACCTACAGTAGGCGAAACAGTCGGGTTGCCTTAAGAAAGCCCAAGGCAGTAGAGAGTTTCATAAGAAAACCGCCCGCTTATGCCCGCGGCTTCCTTCGACCACGTTGAGTTCGGCAATTGTCCCACGTTATCGTACTACCAGGATAAAAATATGTGCAAATCGGTTTTAAAGGATATGTTTACCAATCCGTTTTGTACATTTTGAAATATTAAGATAGTTTTGTATTGCTGACGTGCGGTCCATCATACATTCGTTAGTCACGTGTATACAATGAGGTAGTTAGGTACCTAATTCAGTCACTGGAAGCAAAGGAGTATTGTGCACTTACAGCTCAATGAATTAAGGCATACAATACGCAATGAGCCGGGGACAGACGAAACTCCAAAATTATTACGTCTGAGAATTTAAACTGGTACATCTGGACGGCGTGCTAGACATTTCAGTGTGTGTATAAAATGAAAGTCTAGGTACAAGCCAAACCTAAATGTCGATATTCAGTCCTAATCCTTACTTTTTGGGACGAAAATCCTATTTTTCTGCTCTCGAAAAAATCTTATCAAGTTAATCCGACAGTAGATAGTATTATATTACTTAGTCTACGAAGATATTTAGTTACAAGATTATACCTCTTCTTCGTAAGGGGTCACCTATTATGGTCCATATTAATTGAGTGCCATCCTAGCTAATGCTCGGTACTTGAATTATTGGAAACCGCTATACCAAACTAATCCACCTGAAACTGAAGTATGTATCTAACGTGCCGTAATTTTCAGGGAAAATACGACCCGTAGTATTATTTTTATAGGAAAAGGTGTTTTTATGTCTTTGTTTATGGGTCCATTATACGAAACATTTTCAAGGATTGTATCTTCTATCATGATTGGAAAGACTTCGGTAGGTATAGTAATAATAACTACCTAAACTATTATTGTTCCACTGTAGGGCCGAGGCCTCTGCTCATAAAAAGAAAGCACGAATTGTTTCCACATTTTTGATGATTCCTGACTGATTACGATTGTAACTCTACGAGAACATAAACAATATTATTATCTGTGCTTATACTAAACTTTGAAAGGCTTAATAGTAATATGTGCTTTTTAGGGTTCCGTACCCAAAGGGTAAAAACGGGACCCTATTAATAAGACTCTACTGTCCGTCTTTCTGTCACCAGTCTTTATCTCATGAACAGTGATAGCTAGACAGTTGAAATTTTCACAGTTGATGTATTTAAAAAAAAAAATAAAGGGAGCTACGATGGTACGAAACCCTTCATTCGGGTACTACGGTCCTACGAGTCCGACTCGCACTTGGCCGGTTTTTTAACATTATGGTGCTAGAGTCGCATTCAGACGTTAAAAATTAATCGTCGTTTATAGTGTCAATCGATGTTTTACACAACCGTTATTAGCTATACAACTGAAAACAACACAAATTATGACGTCGGAAACGGTGAAGTAATACTCGTAAGTCGAACATTTCCGTACGCAAAATACGCGCTTCGACGAGGAGTTGCGGACACCAGCCCGCTATACAATACAATACAAGTCGAACATTTTTCAGGACTCAAAACTCGTATTGCGAAAAAAGATTATAGGAAAATAATTCAGGTGGCAAAAACAGTATTAATTGGTTTCAATATTTTAATATCCGTTATGTGAAGCACGTTTGACGTAGCGTCTTACTCAAAAATGTGTCAAAAGCTAAACAGTATTTTGGTGGTCTACGCTATTCTTATCTATTAATATTTATTGCAGTAAGTAGCTTTAAAATTCTATTCTTTAATTATTTAGGAACCCACCATAGGGTTGATAAAGTAGAGCATAAATAAGATTAGTTTTACCTCGCAATTTCCTGTAGGTAATAGTACATTATGATATAAGTGCGGTAAGTTGAAAATTACAGCCGAGGCGATATTGCTAGCCCAAACTGTAGGCGAGGGCTAAAAGAAAGCAGAGGCTGTAATTATCAAAGCGCACGTATGTCATACGACGTTTTATAACATATTTGCGAGGAAATAAATAAAACTCGGACTTTCCTGAAGGAATACTTAAATCTTTTACTTGTTCACAAATTAGCGATGCGCGCGCTTCATCGCTTTTTTTTTTAAGTCAAAGACACAAATAACAGCCAGTATTACTAATAAAGTAAATTAATATTTTTGTGTGTTTGTTACAGATAAATGGTTGTAATTTATTGCCAAAATTAATTATTTAAAGAATTGAATGTTAATCTATTATATTTCAGCTCCCAAATTAATTTTATTCAAAAAAATTTGACCACTCTGACATAAAAACTCTTAGCTAAGATTTAAAAAAGTACCGTTCGTTTTAGACGGAGCATCTTGATAAAACGTGCGTTTTACATTACATTACTGCACAAGTACGTAATGAGATACAATACGATATTGAAATGGGTGAAATAAGAGACCCTTTACGAGCAAATGTGTTATAAAGGTACGTTATATTTTCAAACTGCTACTGTTCTAATAGAGTTAGTCCATAGATCTTTCTCTCATTTTATAGATTATTTCAAATTGTATAAATTCAATGAACATAGAAACTGTTTGACTGTCTTCCATACTGTTTTGCATATCGATCAACTGCAAGGTTAAATTTGCGACGGTCAAGTTGGCCTTTCTTCGCAATCGATTTTACCTACTTATCGCGAATTCTTTGTGAGCTTTTGCGAACAATATTGTGGATGATCAATATATTTCTATTTCATAATCATTTTTATTTGTGTCTGATGAGTCTGATGCGTACGTAAGTTAAGGTTTACGTAAGTTTAATTAAACGTACATTACGCGCACGTTATTTTGCTAAGAGGTTTGTTGTATCAGCCATAAATAAGACTCCAAATTTAAACTTAATCTCCATAGGATATTATTATCTGTACCACGGGCAATTTATACAATGTCTTTTCTTCCGCTCCCTTATTTCAGAGCGTAATATTCTTGTTCGCACACTTTGATCGTGACACGGCGAGCATGCCGAGGTCAAATACATAGACCATAAATCGTCTTACTGAAGGAGAAATAAGGAAAAAAGCATTTTTGCTCCAATGGTTGAACTCTATTCATTACTTCTGTTAAGGAAAACGTCTAATCCATTATTTATGTATGATTGGACTGTTGTGTCTCCGTGACGATGAAACGAGACTTTTGACTTAAATGGTATTGTTTTTTTTTGGGAACGCAATATTAATAAAATAAATTTATTTCAGAACAAGTGACTGTTCATAATTGTTAGCAACAAAGGTCTTAATACTACATTAGTATTGCATCATTCAATAAAATTCAAATAAAAATGTATTATTTAATATCCAAAAAACATTTGATAGTTACAAAGGTTTTAAAACTTTATCTGTATTGCATCAATTCAAATACAAATAATAAATAGTTAATATAAAAAGACACATGTCAGCAAACATCCTAGTGTCAACTCGTCACATGAAATTAGATGAATCTTCAATCTCCTCTTCTAGCACTGCGGAGTCTGGCCTCTTTGAAATTATCAGTATTTAGAATATAATATATTTTCAATTGAGGACTATCATAAAAAGCTCAGAGATCAGATTTTACTTCCTAGTGCCGTTGCATATATTCACACGTATAACATTATAATGTCAGCGTTACTGACCTCTTTTTTACGACCATAACGTTGGTCGTGGTAATATTTCGTAGCGGCACATGTCTGATGCTCACCGCTTAGTTTGAAATTCATTCGTTCTAAGTTGTTACTAAAAGCTCGCAGTCAAGTACCCCTTTGATGCATATTGTATGACACAGTAGACAGGACATTTCAATTAGTATTCGCAGAGGTAGACTTGATAATTAATTAATGTGTGTGACTTTGCGGTGCGGATGGCGGAGGAGTGCGCCGGCAGCGGGGGCCCGGCGCTGGGCGCGGCCGAGGAGGAGTGCCCCCCGGTCATCGTGTCGTGGGAGGGCGCCGCCGACATCCAGAGCGGAGACATCCTTATCGTGCGCATCGCGGACTCCTTGCTACCCGACACCTTCGGCCAGCTCGACGTCAAGAACGCCACTCCTGACGCGAACGTTTCGCACGCTGATGGGGAAAGGTCAGCGTTATTAATAGAACTGTAAATCTGTGACCTATATTGCCGCCGATAGCTCGAGGCAGTGACCTGTACCAGCTCGGCGAGTCGTTATATCGATTGATTTTCCAGGGTACATCGTACACTGCTTCAGCCGGCTGTGTACCAGGTGACGCGCCAGGGCCACGAGCACTGCGACGTGTCTGAGGGGATGTTGCTGGACATCACTCCGCTTGATGAGCGTGGCGCCAAACTCTTCACGCTCTACGATAAGGACTTAACTGAAGGCGTCAATTTACTTATAGGTACCCAAAATATAACATCTTTACCATGTCATCTCTCAGATTTATGAAAATGTTACAATGAATCTCGTGTATCTTAAATATTGCGTGAAAAGAAAGTGCTTTTAAAACTTAAAGCGATGGAACAGTACAGATATGTATATTATAGACTGATTTACTGAAGGAAGTGCGAGGTAAAAAACGTCAACGACACGACGCCTACGGTTTTATTCTACGACCGCACAATAGATATAATATACATGTATTATGCGGAATTCCCACCGTATAATGCATTGCGTGCCGAAGAACTTTAACGGTGTGAAAACTCATTGACGCGTTCTATTAGATACCTTTTCCAGTTTTATTGCTACATAATATTTTATGGTAATGTCGTTAAACAACGCGGTTTGTATCGGTTGTCTCTATTTCAGTTGTTTCTGAAAACTGGAAGTCTCAATGTGTGCGACTGAAAGTGACCGTGAAATCGGACAACTGCGGAGAGTCTCAGGACTGTTCAGGAAAGGGTGTGTGTTACACTAACGTTTCAATGGTACGTAATAGATAGTTGTAGTTTGTGATGAGGGTTACGTGGATGACAGTGTAATGGATGTGGTGTGTTGCTAGGAAGGGTACGAGTGCCAGTGCTGCGGGGGCTACGTGGGCCCGCACTGTGAGGAGCGCGATGCGTGCGCCCCGTCTCCGTGTCTCAACAACGGCATATGTGTCGACCTCACGCAACCTCTGAATGGCGCCAACTACCGCTGTCTCTGCCCTTACGGTACGTATAAACATTTATTATGCTCTAAAATATATATATTTCATGTTACACTCAACCATATGTTTGTTTTTCTTAGTACGAATATTTATTCTGAAGCTAGTATTATTATGTTTGATACGTTCGTCTCAATGTGAGGATATTATTCTGCAAGAATATTATGAGGTAACAAAATCAAACAATCATTATCTTAGTACGACACTAGTAGATCATATGATTATGATTATATATATGATAATAAACGATAAATCTTTTCTACGAAAAGTCCTTTATTTTGTGAATCGGCTATCTACCAGACAATAGTAAGCTTTCCCTCAGTCGATTTCATTCATTCTTTCGCTTCGATTCCATTTCGATTTCGGACTTACATAATACGAAAATCGAATAAGGATGACCGACTATCTAGATGACCCGTTAATAGAGTCGTTCGAATTCGAAGCTAGCGTGTTTGTATGGAGACACGTAGACGTAAGAAAGTATAAAGAGGACGCGAGAGATCGTATTCTGATTGCAGAGTCGATGCCCGCAAGGGACTGGGGATTTGTTATACGGTTTAATGTGTCGTATATATTTACAGATATATCAAACTAGACAGAACACAAAGTCAGTTTGACCTCTAAAATGTATCAGTGAAAGTACAGACTTTAGACCGCTAGAGGGCAAATGTATGACATCTACCTACTCGTATGAATGGATAAAAACGATTCTTTAAACATTCTGAAAATAAATTTTGTTTTTGGTAAATTGGACATCCATGTGACGCAATCTGGTGACCGCTTGGCGCGTTGTGTTACGTAACTATGCAACCATTTTACACGTCCACATAAATATTGTATCTTATAGGTATTGTATCCTATGTACCTACATAATACACATTATATAATTATATGCATGATGGTATAAACAAAGGCAAATGCCACAGCATGGCCGCAGGTTTTCCCCTCATTATTTTCATTTCAGATTTAATTTGAATAAATCAGAATAAAACTTTCATTCTTTGTTGAACATTTTAACTCAAACAGGAGCGTTGCGAAACTTCTGTAAAAGGAATTTGATATTAAGAATTTGGATTTGGAGTTTGATAAACAATTTTGGGATTTACTTGTTTAATATATTGGTACTGGTATATATTGATACCTATTCGTATTTCTTTTTTGTTTGTGAGTAAGTTCAATCGAAATAATTAATTTCCCAAATAGGTTTTACGGGGCGAAAATGTGAGCGGGACCCATGCTTCTCGTCACCATGTTTGAACGGTGGCTCCTGCATGAGTATGGCTATGAATGGCTCGACAACTTTCCACTGTGCGTGCACCGACGGCTGGACTGGCGCGCACTGTGAGCTTTCCATAACCGGAGGCGCTTGCGCGTCCAATCCTTGCGTCAAGGGTATCTGTATCGAGCAGACTGACAACGACGCTGAAGGACAAGATTATCGCTGTTTCTGTCAACCTGGTGAGATTTTTTATTATTCATTACAGTTAAACTTATATTGTCACTAACGGGATATCTTACGTGATTATCTTTTTCCGTGGTTACTAATCACGGAAGATATCCCATAAGTGACAATATAAGTTTAGTTTTAAACCGAGAAAGCTTAAAACAGTGTTTCATTACAGTTATCTTGATTTGGTAGTGAAATTACATTAAGTATACAAATTCTTACATAAACGGTACAAACCTGACGTTCTTTATACAGTTACCTGTCATCGTAGAGAATTTCACGTAGCATAGGGATAAACAGGAAGCATCAATGGCAGTGTACTTAAGTTAATAAGAGTCTACCAACAAACTTTACAACAGTAAACTTGGTCCATCTGAAATGGTGGTTACTAAGTGATCGTCAGGAAATATTTGCTTGGCAACTTGCATATCTGTAGTTGAGCACCGGACCAGACCGGGTGTCATCGAGTAAAACTGAACGATTTAAAATACCAATCATATGTGTAACGATATTTTTTTTAATGTGTTTCACTTTCGACAGTAACTAATTTTAATATCAACCTCTAAGTTGTCAAATGAGATAAATCGGATATTAGTGTTCGCCACATTGAATACTGGCGTATTCAATGTGGCGAACACTAATATCCTGGGACTGCGACAGTTGAATACGTCCCGAACAATACGGAACTAATGATAGACCATTTCTCCAACACATAGCTCGTGCATCTCGTGTAAAAATTAATATCTATCCCTCAAATTCAGTCAATCGATACCGCTTCCAGAGTTGGATAATTTTTCGCGTAGTTTTCGTTTGTAAATTGGTTAGTGTTTTGGCTTTCTCGCGCGAATCCTAGGTTGCGTGTAGTTGTCGAGAGATAATTTGGACTTAGTTTTATCATAATGAAACAACCCACAATCTCTAATGTATTCATTCAGAAAATTACCAAACTTATACAACACTCTATCTAGTAAAATTAGTCTCTTACACGTCCAAAACGTTCATCGTCCATGCTGAGAACAGATTGAAAATTAATCAGCGCTAACTAACCGAAATCACTACAATTACTTCGGAAGATGGGAGAAAATTGGATGTGGGTTGGAACATTTTGGCAGAACTATGTATGTCTTAACAATTATGTTTGTGAAAACAATCGCTCCCAAAATTCCGTGACGTAATTAATGTTAAATAAATGTTCGGTGGTGGTCGTATAGTGCTGGAGATATAAGCAACATTTTCATGTTTGGTGTACGGTGGATTTTGATATTTTGCTGTTATTTTCAAGTAGCAAGCTACATTTTCAGGAACTATACGGCCCAAAATAAGGTACTGTAAGGTGTGTTCGTCGAGATCTTAATCAAAAGTCATTCATTCAAACTAGGCTTAAGATAAGCACTTTTTGAAAGTCAATTAATTACACAAGACAGTCCCCCAAAATGCTCGCCCTTCGCCGCTGCCTAGTGTTTCAGCTGGGGAGACGAAGTGATGGAACAAACTGCCCAGCAACACATCTATATCTGATAGGTTAGAAGAACTTTTTGTGTATCTTCGAAGCAGCCTCGTAAAAATGCAGACTGCTAACATTGTGGCACTGGTTACATTAAGCTCCTCAAAATATTGAAATTTTTATAAAACAAATTTTGAAATTGTTGGAAAGAAAGTTTCGTTGATTTTATTTCTGCAAATCTTTTCTTTCATAAGTTATTGCTGGAGTGAGTGGTTATTTATTGCGTTATCTAGATAACGTAAGTATCTCAATCCGTATGTAAACCAAGCGTGCCACCATTTTTTGACTACCTACTATGACGTCATAAGCACTATTTAGTTACTATACAAACAAGTTACTAGACAGAATAGACTACGTTTTTGTTCTTTAAATGTCTAGAATTGAGTTCTGGGGTTGTAACGTTGTTGTTTTAAACAAATTAGCTTGCTGCAGCAGTAGCCACTTTAAGCATAAAATGTCTTGCGTTATCTAGGTATATCTATATCTGTGGCTTACAGTACTTACTGATTACATAATGATTATTTTTTAAAGCAAAAGCTTAGGAGGTCAAACAAAGCTTTGGAGCTAGGTCGATTTGATAATGGTTGAAACTTGTATGTGGGCGCCTGGAGAGCAAATTTGCGCAGTGATTTATTATAGTTAAGTTGGAAGGCTGCCCACGGCCGCTAGCCGTCGTGTGGTTTCATGCGGCTCTCTCCGGAGGCCGAGCTTCAAACTGGGCTAAGGAAGAAATCACAATAATAGAAAATAATAGAATTTATATGGACATTGTTGTTGTCTCTGTTTGTAAGCTCACTCTGAGAGTAGGAGTCCTTGAATAGTCTTGCAGAGGTAATAGAGAGAGTCTGGATAGGAAGTCAGTTTCTTTATTATCGTTTGTCGTTAGATTATCAAGTCCTCTGAATTAGTTAATGGACAAAAATACGAGTACTAAGTAAGATTTTAATCTAGAAGACCCTCAGCAATAACAAATATTCAAGGTGATCTGTAGATGCAACAAAAAAATCATGAACAGGATATGTAGTACCTACTTAATTTTTAGCCAGACCATGTTATTATTTTTTTGTAACTACATTGTTTTTAGTTTTTTAACTCAGATAAATGTACGAAGCCTTTGAATGCTAAAAAACTATTTGATTACAAAGTAATAACTGACTGTGAAATTAGGTATTAGGTGATAAGCAGCAAAACCCGATGAGAATAGTAATCATGGTTTCGGTTTAGAAACGTTAGGCAAGGGGACCAATCAAACTATGCAAAAACAGTATAAACGAGGCTGTCATTTTACGGAAAACTCATACAAAGTTAATCCAAGTTATACTGGAAATGTATAGCTTGATATGTCGCCGTGTGTACATAATGCAATAAGCAGGTCCATGATTATACTAGGTCGTAAACGTAGCTTTTACGAGCTAATATTATTAAACATTAGTGAGCTGTGTGTCGAAGGTATGTAAAATATCGTGTTCCTGTACCTCGTAACAGGTTCATAAAGTTCCCATTACTATTACGTTGTTAGCGTCCACATCACTAAACTAAAACACGGTAAGGTCAAGTTCAATGTTGTACAAGTTACAACATGAAATATATTGTAAAAAATATAAAATCGCCATTATGCACCACAGGGCTATTAGGATGTTACTGTTATATTTAATTTAATATATAAAGGTGATGCCATTAGGATGAATTTACATAATGGGAAATACATTTACAATTTATGGCAATCATACGATAAATAAAACAATAAATCAAAACTTAATCAAGCCCCAAAAGGAAGATAATGATTGAGAATTTGTAATTCAAATATATTCTGTTGTAGCTATTAATTCGATGAGAAAAATATGTATTAACTTCTGGAATACACAAATAAGCTTTTTACGACGCCAAATAAATCGGAGTGATTTAATCAAGAGTATTTTTCTGCTCAAGGAACGTTTCCTTGCGGGTTGCAAGTAAACAGCTCTTGGGACAGATTGCGTCTTGTCATAAGGAAGCTTTCACTTTATTTTTTTCTCAGAAAATTTACTCTCAAAATAACGTTGAGGACGTACATTTTTTTCCTAAGATTATCATTTGCTTGAATTTACGCATTTGGATTGAGCTGCGGAAATTATCCTAAAATGTACAGACAAGCGATTTAAGAATTGAGTTATTTAAAGAAAAGTCCATGATAGTTTTTACTGAAACTGAAATGATGCACTTTATTGATTTTAATATAATTATGATCTCAGTCAGAGTCAACTTAGGCTCGTGTGTCGTGTTATGTCTCTCTTATGTTGGCTGTAGGTACACTCTCGCCGAGACACTTCGAGGTAAGACGAGTGTAAGAGTGTGTATAGTAGCGCTCGTCTAGCCTCGGTGTTTCTTGCTTGCTCTCTGTCCCGTGCCGGTTTTTGACGTGACATAGAGAGCTTTCGGTCGAAAGTGTACTGTAGTGTACCAGAATATCAGCTGCTACACCATCTTTATTTAAATAAAAGAGTTGCAGAGACTTTAGCTATACAGCTTTAGCTACAGCTATATATATATTTTAAATCACGGACTTTACTTCTTCATTACCAAGACAGAACTGACAGAACTGAAAAACAACTGTACACAATTTTACTCAAATTGGTTTTAATTCAAAATATTTTGAGGGCCTGAATGTGGCTGGGCTCTTAAATCAATTAGTCTGCATAATTTACAGTACAGCCGCCATTACATAATAACTGTTTAATCCAGGATACACAGGCGAGCGCTGCGAGCTGGAGTACAACGAGTGTGAGTCGTCGCCGTGCGCCAACGGGGGCTCCTGCACCGACCGCGTCGGCGGGTTCGAGTGCGCGTGCGGCCGTGGCTACACCGGCAACACGTGCCAGCTCAAGGTCAGCCAGCTCTCCACATACTAATGAGATTATCGTAATGAACATCATCTTGTCAACTTAGTGAGAGAGTCTTATCAATTTAGTGAGCAATATATTGATCAGTCATTGAATTTGACATCTTGTCGCCATTGTATATCAACATGTGGTGTCCACGACACAAGCCTCGTTGCGTAGTGTGGCACTAGATGGCGCTGTGTGTAATGTCCAGCGATATTTATTTATTTATTGGCCTTGCTCGTCTTACTTCCTTGTATACGTTAACTGCGTTTGAAGAGCAATGAAAGTATATTAAATGGTTGATACATATTGCTCAAACAATAAACGATGAAAGGAAGTAGGGTTTTCGGTTCGTGAAGCTTCCAAATTGCAACTAATTAACCCTTAGGGAGATGTTCAAGTCAGTGTTTTCCCTTGTTTGCTCTCAGTAAGCTCTTCAGGGGATCGAGTGGCTGATAGCACTAATTAAAGAGCCCATAGTCACAGACAAAAGGCGGTAAAATATAACCAACACGCATTCAATGAGTTCACATCGTGCGAAGGTTTTTTTTCTGTAAAAGATTAAAATTCATGTTGCATCGTTTTCGCCATTATTATTCTTTATTTCGTGTCTGGCGGTGACTGACCTACGCACACTCTGTTCATATTAATAAGATGTCACTTTGAAATAATCCGAACTTAGGAGTTGGTGGAGGCCAAATCGGCGAAGTGAATTTTATAGGAGATAGAAGCCTTGGCTTGGTTAATATTCTTTCGTCGTTCTCGTCAATCCAGACAGTCTTGTGAACATATCAGTTTTAGCTGTAGATTTTTTAAATAAAATAAAAGTACGATGTGACTGGTTTTTTTTAGGGTTTCGTATCCAAAGAGTTCCAATGGGATCCTAGGCTCCGCTGTTTGTCCGTCCGTCTGCCACAGAACATTCATTCAACATACATTCTTTTGAACCGTAATAGGTAGACTTGAAATTTTCTCAGAGTACTTGGTCTTTTACGGAACCCTTCGATTGCGAGTTCGACCCAAACTTGGCCGGCTTTTTTTATTAATTTATACCTACTCTACTTGTAATAGTTTTCCTGTCCCGTCATCACATCAGTTATGTCGACGAGTTTATTCATTTTCAAAATAAACAATAATAATTGTGACGTTGGTCGTGCTTGATTATTTCCAAAGCAACATTGAACAATAAATTGAATAATAATAATTATGTGTAGGTGGACCTATGCTCTCCAAATCCGTGCCCATCTCACCGGATCTGCCTGGACCGCGGCAACAGCTATGCGTGCGAGTGTCCTCTCGGCTTCGTAGGTGACGAGTGCCACATACCAACCAGATCTGTAAGTACCACATACACAGTACAGCTTCGCATGTAGCTCATGCATAGTATAATCAGCCTACACTGTTCCCACTGCTGGGACACAGGCATCATGTCTATGAGAGGAAATGGACAGTAATCCACCACGCGGGCCCGGTGTGGGTTGGCAGATTTTGTCCTGGCTTTGATTTTGTCAGTCTGGTTTCCTCTAGATTATTTCTTTTACGGTTTTCAGAGCAGCTTTGTAAGTAAACTCGTCTATATGTATAAAAAAGCAGGCTGTGTCCGCTATCCTGAATATGGATAAGCATTAACTATTGATTATTAAACAGAAGCACTTATGCAGTGAAACGCAGATAGTGCTCTTGTCGTGTCTAAGCAGTGTTCGCTCACTGAGTTTGCAAGCAGAAAATAATCAAAATAGATTGTGCACAAACCCTTGTGAGAACGTTGCCCACTCGTGAGTAAAAAACATTCCCATATATCAGCAAAAATACATAGGTACTCTTAATATCAATTTGCATAATGTTTGTTTTTCTGATATAAAGTTTTATTTGAATTCAGTATATGTACATTATTTACAAATAGATCTAAAATAAAATTTGCATAATGTTAACATTAAATTAGAGATAATCGTTTTATTGTTCTTACGATGTTTCCAACAACAATTTTCCGTCTGTTCTCAATGTATAATTATATGGCTAATCTGTTTGAAGGTCGTTTTTTGTGTTTTGTACGTACTTGGTAATGAAACATTGAATTATATCTTAAGTATTTATTTCCGCTTAGTTAATCATTTAGACAAACATAATTATACATTTAAGTAGACTGTTTTGGATGTTTTTTTTATTCTAGTCTGCGCCAGATACTCGTAAGTAGGAAATAAATGGTCACTAACCCTCATACAAAAATCAAATACATAATTCCGAAATCAGAAATAATGACATAAACTTGTCCCGAAACTACCTTTATCGCAGGCGCGGATACAGGATTTCTTTAGGCAATTTTTGTTTGATTTTACCTAACTTACGGAAAGTTCATAAAAAAATTATTTTACTTAATCGACTTATGACGTCAATTTTAACTACAAAATGGACTAAGGCTCCAAGAACGAGCGAAAAGAACGCGAAAATTTTAAGACTCTACTTTGGGCAGGTTACAATTGTTTAGACCCTTCATACAGGAGTTACTGGATCGACCCTCAGACAAAGGAAACATTCAAGAGGAAGTAGGCTGCAAGAGCAAGCGTAGCGAGAAATTTTTATGACACCTTGCCTTGGACAGGTTAGAATAGTTTCGACCTATTACCTGGGCCTCTAAACAAAGTCAAGACTCAAGAAATGTGCTATAATTTTTTAATGTGTTAAAATTATGCTATAATTGCATAGAAGGCCTCGGGGCAAGGGGCTCCTAATTTATTTCAGGCTCTGTCTATACCGGTCGATCCAGAGGTAGAAAAAAGGAGTCTTTTTAGCAAATGTTTTTCCGCAGGGTTAAACAATATTTTAATTTGAGAGTTAATTTCCATTTTACGCTACAATTTATTACGTAAAATATCATTCTATGGCATCAGACAGGAAAAGCTATAACTTTTAAAAATCATGAGCCTGTAGGAGCAGCTGCCTCTTCCTGGCGACGCCCATGACAAGATTTGCAACTAGAATATTTAGAACGACGTATTCGGTCCGGTTCAGGAGGGGCAATTGCACCCATTGCAACCCCCCCCCCCTGTATCCGCGCCTGCTTTATCGTGATCGTTGACTGTTTCTAGTAATAAAAAACGATTCATAATGTATTGTCGGGGAGCAGAGAAATTAAGCAAAGAGCTATGACCTTTAGTTCCTACTTATCTGCCGCAGACTATAGTTGTTTTCGACTTATGATAATGGTTATTTACCTTGTTTAATCTTTTGACTAGCTCGTTCGCATGGGGTTCGATCAAATAGGCTCGCTCCATATGCTATGATACTTAAACTTAAACATAACTGTCGAAATGTGGGTACACCTCTGCCTAAATTTTCAAAGATTACTAGCGTGATATTGTGTTGTGTTAATCTTTTGATAACGACTGACTTTATTTTTACGGGTATGTTTCCAGGCGTGTGACAACAACCCGTGCGCGCACGGCGGCACCTGCTGGAGTGGTATCGAGTCCTTCTACTGCTCCTGCCGACCAGGGTATACCGGCAAACTTTGCGAAGGTACTGCTTCTATTCTGCTTCTGTATTGTTATGGATTTTTGTACATTAAATCTAGCGCCACGTTACTCCTCTACTGAAATATTTCATTAAATAGCTGTCCGCTCTCTACAAAATAGGATGCAGTTAATCACAAGTTGGATGGATTTTCAGCAAGAACCCAGTCTAGGAAAATTGACTGCCCGCCAAAATATTCGCACAGGTTTATAGAATTTTTTAATTTTGTTTAGTGCAAAATAATATTGCTTAATTAAAGTTTCCTCAATTTAAATCATTGATATCTTTATTTCACAAATTTGTAAATAAGTCTTAGAATAATGTAAAAAAGAAGGGGTGCGTACCATAAAAAAATGATCTGTATCTCCATCAACACATATTGCTCAAGTGCCCAAATAGGCTAGGTTGGCCCCAGTGTTGGTCTATTGGTCGCAAGAACTATTGCTGAGCACGAGAAATTGCTGTTTGGATTTGTGGCAATAGGCTCGTCATTTCAGCCGAAAGACGTCCACTGCTGGACATAGGCCTCCCCCAAGTGTCACCGCGTTGACCGGTCCCGTGCGACTCGCATCCAGCGGGTTCCCGCAACCTTCACCAGGTCATCGGTCCACCTAGTGGGAGGCCTTCCAACGCAACGTCTTCCGGTTCGCGGTCGCCTCTCCAGAACTTTTCGGCCCCATCGGCCATCCGTTCAGCGAGCAATGTGCCCTGCCCACTGCCACTTAAGTTGGCATTTCTTTGGGCTATGTTGGTAACCTTGGTTTTCTTGCGGATGTCTTCATTTCTGATTCGATCGCGCAAGGAAACTCCGAGCATAGCCCTCTCCATTGCCTTTTGGGTGACTTTAAGCCTTCTGATGAGGGCCATTGTGAGCGACCACGTTTCGGTCCCGTATATAATCACTGGCAACACACACTGGTCACAGACTTTCGTCTTGAGACACTGCGGTAAGTTGGACGAGAAGATACCGCGCAATTTTCCGAACGCTGCCCAGCCGAGTCAGATTCGACGATTGACCAATAGGCTCGCCCCTAATAAATGAAACTTAAACATAACCTGCCCCTGCTATACCTGCCCTTCGGGGACTTCAGGCGTGATGTTATTTTTATTTTACGTGTGTCTGTCCACAGAGGACTTCATTCTAGAATCAGTGGTGGGCAGCGATGGTGGTTTAGACGTGGAGCCTCGTCGGAGGCTGGAGAACAGCGGCGGCGGGTCCGTGCGCGAGGTGCGCATGCCGCTGGGGCTGTACCACGACCGCCTGCACAACGTGTACATCGCGGCTGGCACGCTCGGCGCCGCCATCGCCATCGTCGGGGTTGTGGTAAGCCCCTTAGAACTAAAACACATATTAAAGTAATTTCATCCATTTGGTAAAAACGATAATGAAGTCTTTAGGAAAGACTGCTGTTTGCTACGAATAACTCTAAAATTAGTATTAATATTCCGTCAGTTTAGAAACCAAAAACTTGGCCCAAGTACTTAAATACGAAAACCCCATCACCTATCGTAGGCGAGCTTGAGTCTTGGTATATAAACCTAACGTTTTCACAGTTTTAAATCAGCCTTCCATCATTAAAAAAAACAATTCCTAAAAATACCCTAAAATTTTGCACCCTCAAAACTTTTTTAGGGGTGCTACGAGCTACGGTTGCTACGAACTCCCGGTTTCGTAGCGTTTTGCTACGACATGAATTTATCGATCTACGAAAAATAATACGTCAATTGTTTTGCCGTATGAAAATTTCAATGGGTTACTTTATCACTCATTAGAGCACTTGTAAAACTATTGTGGGCTAAATTAACACTTTTAGGGGTGCTACGGTAGGGCACGCCACAATAGTGGCGGTAAGTCCCCTCTTTGAGGAGTGGCTGGAGAGACGCCACGGCGTCCTCACCTTCGCCTGACGCAGGTCCTCACCGGACACGGTTGTTTCGGGAGGTTCCTGCACCGAATCGGGCGGGAGGAAACGCCCGGGTGTTTCCATTGCGAGGATCGACCGGAGGACACGGTGGAGCACACGGTGGAGGTGTGCCCCGCGTGGGCGGAGCACCGCCGTGTCCTCGAAGCGGCGATTGGCGGCGGCGACCTCTCGCGTCCGGCCCTGGTGCAAGCCATGGTCCGGAGCGAGACGGAATGGGACGCCGTCACCTCCTTCTGCGAAGCAGTAATGCTAGAGAAGGAGGCGGCGGAACGTGAGAGGGAGAGAACCTCACAGCGTCCCGGCCGCCGCGGGAGACGCCCCGGGCGTCGGGGGCCACCACGTGGCCCCCGGCCACCGTAGGCGCGAGCCTGTGGACGGTGGGCTATGGGCTAGCTCGCCGTCCGTCCGTCTCATGACGACAGGCCGTGTCGACGGCGCGTTCGTGTTTCACGCGCGCCTCAAAGAGAGTCAGCAAAAAGGAAGGGGTCCGCAAGGACCGATGCCTGCCGGGGTTGCGGGAATGTTCGAAAGAGATACCGTGGCCCCGGAACACAAAGGGCGATGAAGGAAAATGGATGGGTTTTAGTCAGTAAAAGTCTGACACTCTCTCCCGCTCCGCCCAGAGCGGGAGAAGTCATTTGATGATTTCCCATCCGAAAAAAAAAAGGGGTGCTACGGTGCTACGCAACAAAATCCTGGTTTCGTTGCAATTTGCTACGATATAAATGTTTCGGTTTATGATTTACGTAAATTCCACAGACATCGCAAAACTTAAGTGGGTTATATTTATACTCATGATTATGAGATTAGAAAAAGTATTGTAAGTTTTCAATACCGGTGACCAGTCTCCAAATATGTTGAAATTTACGTAGCAGGATCGTAGCACTAAAGCTGGACTTTTAAATCAATTTAAAGTGGAGTTTCGTACTATCTTATTGTGTGTTAGAGACAAATAGTAACTTTGCTTATAAAACTGATCTTCAAATACATTACGACTATAAAATGCAGGAATTTATACTGAGCTGAGCTTAATTTACTCAGATGTTAGACTTACTTTTCTCTTGTACTACTACTACTACTACAACAGCCCATAACGTCCACTGCTGAACATAAGCCTCTCCCATGATGAGAGGAATTTGCCGTAATCTCCACGCTTGGCAGGCGGATTGGACATCGCAGTGATGAAAGACTAACAGAAAACGCTGCTGCCCATTCTATTGTAGTATTATTCAATATATCAATTTGTTACACACGATACCCATCTCAGCAATGTAACATTATTTGCGTTCGATAACCGTTATGCTTGCCTGCTACGAGTATTACAAAATGATTGCACATGATAATTCATCGTAGCGTTCATAAGAGAAGCATGCACAATGCACGTCTACAAGTTGTTATGCACTCTTATAGTTATGTATAAAAGGAGGCTTATTTCTAGGAGTATAGTCTGAAATTATGAGAATATACTGAATATATTATTATAGATATGGACATATCCTTATCTGCTTATCTATGACTAGGTGTGCCTCGCGGTTTCACTCATCGATCGCTCGGCTGTTGAGGGTCATAGCATGATGTATTATAGCCTATTATAATATACTCCTAATTCTTGTGAAAAGGGCTATCAATTGCAAAAAGATCAACTGGTAGTTCCAGAGATATGCGCGTTCAAATAAAAAGAAAAAACTCAAAAAGAAAATCTCTGTTGTTCTTTCTTCAAAAGACCATCTCGGACACTAATCTGCATAGTCCTCATGTAAGTTGACCAAGATTATGTCTGAAGAGACTAGGACCTCTAAGTTTGTTTCGGCTGTTTTTAGAGTAGTCAGGTACGAAACACCGGCCCGATCTAGTTTTTTTTAAATGACGTGTTAGTGTTTGTAAAATCCAATATGCAAAATTAGCATCATTGATCATGTTCCCCAGGTGACGGCGTGCCACTGCCGCGTGAACAAGACGTACTCGCGGCTGCTGTCGCGGCTGGCGCGCGCGGCGCAGGCCGGCCCGCCGCACCACTGGCTGCAGGACAAGCGCGCCCCCGCCGCCGCGCCCTTCCCGCCGCCCTCCGCCGCCCTCGACACCACGGACATGTACTACACGCTCGACTTCAGCGACAGTCAGAGCTCGCCTCTCATTCAATAGCAATCATTCCAGAACTGCTCCGAGGGGGAACGGTTCAAGATACAGATCTAGATCTAAGAGGAAAACTCTGTCCTGCCACTGCGCTTCTATATTTTTAAAATCCATTCGAACAATTAAGTAAAATGCATTGCATTTAATGTGCCATTATAGAAAGTAAAATATCTGGCTAATTTTTTGGAATGTGAAAGTGTTGCTAGCAATTATCGATCAATTTCAATAAGCAAAGTTTTACGCCAAAGTATAATAATCGCGTGGGAGATGGAATAACTATCAATAACGCGAAGCCATTAACTGGTGGCCTCGTGACGCAAAAATACGTACTAATAATTTATGATTATAGCCGTAGTAAATTATGTAGTGTCCCGCTGCTCGTAGGAAATTACAATATAAATAATTTGGTTGGTTTTTACTGACAGTGTTCTGTATCTTTAATAATTTATACAATCTAGGCCATCGCCTCAATATTTTTATTATTAAATTCTACTTATTATTTCAGATTAGTGTGAAATTACTTGACAAACCGCAATTTAGGCTTTGCCTCGTTAGAGAAAAGAAAACCTTTTGGCTCATTCAGCTATATCCATAACTCTATATTAAGTGGACGTGATTTTATTAAAATGAATAAGAATTATTGTATTAACATTCTAGTCTTTTGTAAGCAGGATTCTGTATTCGTGTAATCGGGTTTTGATTGAAATATCATTGGTAAGTTATTTTTTTCGATCTATTTATTAATTAACTGCGTGGTACTGACTCATACAAGTAATGTTTATGCAGCAATTTAAATAGATCTTTCATAGATACATCCACGTAGTTGACAGTGGCGTGCCTAGAGATTAACAAATCGGCAAGCCCAAAAGGCAAGCAGACTATTCAGAGACCCTAACATCATGAAGAGTAGTAGGTTATGAGAGCAAGCAAAGCTTTTTTCTTGTATGAAAGTACCGCCGCTAGTCCCGTGGTTGTTATTTGTCGAGATTATCGCACATTTGTGTTTATTCGTATTCACACTAAGTGCCTGTTGGAACGTTGGGAGACGCTTTACATTTTTAAGATTCTGTTTCAACCCTTAACTCATTAATGAATTAGAAAAAAGCTCGAAATAAGTCAATGTTTATTGATAGTTTGTGGATGTCGAAGGTATGAATATTTGACTGATCTTCAGATTAGATGTTTCTCAAAACTTTACTCTAGCTTGCTTTCCATGTCTGTGCAATATATTTTATATATTTACTTAGAAGCGTTTCTTGACTTCAAGATAAAGAGCAAACGTGCTCACAATATTTTATGTATAAATTAATTCAGCTAAGTCAAAAAAGGAAGTTAAAAACGCTATTTTAATAGTAAAAATTGCTATAATTATCTAAATGTAAGTAATTATTCTTATCTTAAAAGATAATTATAGTCAAGTATGTAGTCTTACCTCAATCTTTGTCTTGACGCTTTCGTGAACTTTGAAGCTTCTAAATGTACAGAATATGAGAATTACAAATTGTTAACTTAAAACAATAAGATTCATTAAAGGTAACTATCGAAGTTCCAATGCTGTTTCATTTGCCTCGACTGCCTGTTACTTTATTTATTCTAACTTGCAGAGGCCCTAATACGAGTGCGCGGTTTTGGTAAACGTAACGTAAATACGTTGATTTTTTAATCGACAATACAATTATTATTTAGCATTTTAGTTAAATTGTTTGCAACAAGCACAAGCAGTATCATTCATAGATATTTATAAATTCTTAAAGTTATGAAAATATGTGAAACGAGTGTTTTTAATTTTAAAATCAACGTATTTACATTACGTTTACTAGTGCTACGTGCTACGTGTTACGTGCTAGGGCCGGCAGTCTCGACAGAGATAACGACAAAATCGTTAACTTTAGATTGCTAATTACTAATGAATAAATTCGGTTGCAATGATGATGCTTGCGAGAAACGCAAGTCTCTACATCCAAGATGCGTTTGCGTTTGATGCCCGTGTGTCAATATCTGTCTATGTTATCATTTTATCAAGTATCTGAGAATTGGGATTAATAAAGTTTGTACTCTAGGAACATTTAATCGTTAACTATGATTTAATTCTAAAATCTCTGGATACGGATACTTGAGTTAAGGGAACAAAGAAAAGCTCTCATGGAAAACGTCTAGAGCGGCTGAATTCACTGCTACGGCCTAGGGATACTGATTCTTAATACGGTACTGATGCATGCTGTATTTAAAATAAATAACACATATTCATAAGGTATGTATTTATAATTAACATTAAAACCATAATGATGTTTTCAAGAAAAACATTTTTATTTAGATTATAAACTTTGATAAAAATAATTATATTAATAATATTTTTATGACAACTTACAAATATTCATATAAAAGAATAACGTAACATCTATTCAATTAAACCTTAAGTACAGTACAATTTAATAACGAAAATGTGCTACCACTTTCGGGTTGTGTTTTAACTAGTGTGACTAATAACTCCGCGCGCCTGCGCCTGCGCCGCCTCGCCACCACAGCGCTCTCCCACATTTATATCATATATAATTATCAATCCAATTGACGTAATCATTCAACATCCACCATTTTCATATAATTATACAAATTTTATAGTAAAACTCTGATTATACATTGCACAACCTTGCTGGGCGGAGGCTGCGCGTGGCGAGTCGCCGCGGACGCTCACATTTTAACTATATTGCTACTGACGTTTGTGACTTATGACGAGATTCTGAATCACGAGCTAACATCATTGTAAGTAAACATTAAAGCTGCACAATTTATATTAAACAGTATATAAATAAATATAATTACTTGCATACGTATGAGTATAAAACAATGCTGTCGGAGTCCGGCCGACGAGCGCGGCGGACATTGAGCAACGGATTCGTAACCAAAACATAACATTTTAAGGAAATTAAACTTCCAGATGTGAAGATATAACAAGTGTACGAAAGCGAAAATAATGGAAGATAAAGAGTAACGCGAAGGACGGAACAAGTCACAACGCAATCGCAGTTAGTGCTGAATGAAACAAAAACAACACGTTACATAATATAAAATATATAAACTATATCTTAATTAAAATTCGATGCCTACCTGCAAGTCACATGAGACACAGTAAAAAGAACTAACATTATTTTAAAGAATCTACGCCTAAGAACATTAAGTACTCTAAATTATGTCATAATATGGCAGTTATTCGAACCGTCCGCACTCCTCCGCGGCCCGCTCGGAGGCACTCGGCTGCGCTCGGAGGCGCTCGGAGGCGCCAGGCGCTGTCGGCGGCGACGCGCGACCAAACACTGATACAGAACCTTGTTCTGGATTTTGAATAATCGGTGGAAATAACTTAACAATATTTTATGCTTTATTGAAGTGAAAACTTCTTTAGGCGCGTTGAGCACTTTTGGGCGAACAAAATACATAAAACTCGCGTCATCGTCATCGAACGCTTTCATAGAACGGTTAGTCAAAATCAACCTTATACAATTAAGATAAAGTTTATTTTGGATTGATTCTATTCAAAGTTAGTTTTCACTTCTATAGGCAGTCCCCAAAGACTGCACCGCATGTTTTTTTTTTCGAGGAATGATTAATATTATGATCATGTAATTTGTAATATCGAATTGTTACGGAATTTTAATAAAATAATTATGGAGAGCTTTTAAAACAAATAAAACTAAAGTCGCTACAGGAAGATAGGGTCCTATCCGGCACGAAATCTTATAATATAAATAAGTCTTGGACATAAAATACTTCATAAACTAACTTGTTGTCATGGCCCGATAACCTACGTATCGAAATTCGTTTATTATAACAAATATTATTAATAAAAACTTAAAATTATACACAAACCACTCCCATCGATGATAATGTTAATGTTGTTCGGATGGATGATTTTGTGACTATGTTTATATGACTATTATACATCCAACATTATGCGGAACTTCGGGTCTATCTCATAAAATTGTAATTCACGACATTGCTTCCGTTTCTAATGATTCATTGATTGATTCGTGCAACGCTCGAAACTAATTAAGATACAAACATCCGGTTACTTTATTACAATTTAAATGGCTTTACGTTTTCAATAAATAGCGAAAATAAAACGGAACCAAGTCACTTGGAGGAAGCAATGCGGTCGAACAAGCTATTTGGTTTACAGTTTAACCCACAAGTTACATTGTAAAATGTAAACCTAATAGCTTGTTCGACCGTACGTATGTGTGAACCTAAAACTAATATCAACTTTACTAATTGTAAGAATTGAGCGAGCTTATAAAGCAAACTTAGGCTTACAAAACTTAACAAAGTGGATGGCATTTAATTTGACTTAACTCACTTACATTATTCTATTTTAACATTAATTATTATGACGAAGGCACTTCATGCTTTTCTCAGTGTAGATATATATTATTATACCTACGTTTATGTTTGTGACAAGAATTTATTACTTTATCATCATGGCAAGAATAAAAGGTACCTGTTGAAATGTTAACTACATACATATGATAACCGAATGAATGGCACACGCGTTCATATTCAGCAACAGATCATCGACATTTACAATACAATTACATTAAATTAACGAAACATTATGTTTTTCTGATAACCAAACATCTAAATTTTTGTTCGCCATCACCGGGCAATCGAATCACGATGTAATTTCATAAGGCACTATAATAGATATTTACACAACGATTTCGACTCGATCGCTTAGCTCACAACGATAACCGAAAGTTTCTGTAACATTCCGCTTCAGACACAACAGAGAGGGTGAATCGCTTACGAGTAAATTTCAACCTGAGATCGACACTTTTGATACAACCTTATCCCATAAAGATTTTTCACGTAATGAGTGTAAATCGGGAGCGCTTATAGTTAAAACTGCCGTCCGGGACATCCGGGAACTGGCCAGCGAGAGCGTACGGCACTAGGGGTCGAGCGCCAGCTCCACGAACGTGATGTCGTAGAGGCGCTCGTCCTCGCTGGCGCCCGCCGGCCGCACCTCCAGCAGGAACAGGTCCTCGTTGCAGTAGTACGCCAGCATTTCATCGTCAATTTTGGCCGTAATCCTGAAATACAACACTCGTCAATATGTGCACTCGTAGTCTTACTCTCGAGGGAAAGGTCTACTCGACAGAACAAAACACGTGCAAATTAATCTGATGATTATTCAAAAGAGATACAGAATGACACAAAAACTAAAATTTTAGTAACAAATTAATTAAGGAATTATGTGCTCATTAACATTAATCAGGTGCAAGTGCTTGCCAGCAATGCATCTCAGGTTTGGATCCAGATTAAGGTGTCGTTTAGAACCAGGGGAGGCGATTAAGTGACTGACACCTATTATGAAGCTCATTAGGTAGTTATAGGGGAGTGTTCGTTGTAAAGCTTTGCGTAGTTATCAGTTAGTGGCGCGCCCTCGGGACAAGCGATGCTGCATTAACGCGAGGCGGCCGGTGCGTTTACGCTGTCAGATTTGTCTAAGGCCAATGAAAACCACTTACCCTTTCTTGTTCTTTCGATAAAGATTATTAATTGCCGAACTTGAAATTTTGTACTTATTCTCAATCTGAAAATAAGCAAAAAACAAAAGAGTTACAAATGGACCTTTCGCCATTTTGAACCGAGACGTCTCGTCTAACGGAACCGAAAGTTCAGTAACCGGTCTAGTGGTTTGTAACTGAGATCACAATACGCGCGAGGACCGCCGGAGGTCCGGTGCGCGGCGGCCGGCCGTGCGGATGTTAATTACAACATGCGGTTATGATGATCGTGTGTTTATTAGACGGGGTTATAAAGCGTCCGATCGGTTACAGCGGCGGGCGGCGGCCCGGCCGGCAGGCGGACCGGCGCCCGCGCGCCGACGAAGCGTCTCGATTTCTTGCGTTTACTTCACATACAAGTATACAATGAATTCATTGACGAACGACGAGAAACCGAGAAAGCGACGGAGTCCGTCTCGCTCGCTCGTGTTCTATGGTTAGCTGACATCACCAAGGTTATGTGGTGCTGTTGCACCTGGAGACGTCACGCACAAGCTGCGGGCGACGTGTCGAGGTGCAGGCGGCAGATACAAGTGGCGTGGTACGTACCGCGTGCAGCAGGCCCTGCGTGGTGGGCGGCACCACGTGCAGCGCCGTGTACACGTCCTCGGTGTCCTGGCGCACGTACAGCATGACGCGCTCGCTGAGCGGCGGCGTGTTGGCGCGCGCGCGCTTGCCCAGCACGCCCTCCAGCTCCAGGGAGTCCTTGCGGTCGCTGTACGGCGACAGTCCTCCCACCTCCCGGTATCTATACAAATGTTGCATTTTAACTTTTCAATCCTTTTATTTATCGTAAAGGGGTAACTATACGAACACGAAGGAAAGTGTATTATTTAATTAAGGTTCTACCTATATGGTAGTGATAACAGATAGACATCAACACACTATACAAACATTATATTCTACATACAAGAAACTTTTAACAGTAATTAGATAAAATTAAACATTGGTGACAGTTTGAAGGTAGCCAGTAAGTGAATTATACCAATTAATTTTTATTATGCGACTCATTTATTAGCCGTTAGACAATTCTTGAGTATAAAACAGCCAATAATCAATAAAACATTCAATATAAAACTAATAAAATCAATTGAACTGCGGGCAACTATGTTGCCAGTGCAGCTCGTAAAAAACAATGAAATGGCAAAATATTGATTTTAGAATTATATACCTATCGATAAATTTGAAGAGCTCGTAATCGTTAGACCTCTGCCATATGTATGACATTCATTAACATTCATCTATATTCCTATTAACTATTCCACGACGTATTCTGTCCATATATTATCACAACACCGACTACATATACTTATGAATAAATACGATAATAACAATAAATTGCTTTAGTATATTATGACGTGATTTGTTCAAGAACAACATAATTTTCTAAAAGTATTATTTGGGTGGTAGACTGCTTATACCGCGTGACTACATTTTATCTAGGAGCATGTCATCATTTGCAGTGTACAACTTAACTTTGGGTTTAGTAAAATAATATTGTTCTTGAACTTAAAACAAGTTTGCTAACTGTTAAGCAGTATTAAATCCACTGTCAACAAATAAGATAAAAGGTTAATAATAAAGTACGTACCCTGGCGCGTCGGGTGGGAAGTGATTGTGGAACTTGAGAGCGGGCGCCTGCGGCTTGGCGGCGTGCAGTAGGAAGGGCGAAGCACCCTTGAGGTGGGCCTCGGCCAGCGCGGAGTCGTCATGTCCGTAGAAGCCCTGGATGTCCATACCCGCCAGCTTGTCGATGTCCTCGGCCGGACTGAACAGCACGGGCGGCTTGCCCAGGTCCGCCATGGAGTAGAACTCACTGCGCTCCGTCACGGGGTGGTAGATCTCGTCCAACTTCTTCCTATTCGTCGCCGACATTTTCCGCTTGGCTGCTCTCCTCTCTTCGTCTCTTGTTTTCCTTTCCGCACCCTTCAATTTGAAAAGTAATGCAATTACATTATTGTATGCTGATTATTTGGTTAACATTTAATGGTGATGGTAGCGTGACGGTTGTATTGCTTTGCATCTTACCTTATCACAGAAAACTTTGATTTGACAGTAGCCTCTGTGATACACCTGTTGATCTCGGGGGTCTTCGAACGTGTCAATCTGTATGTGCAGCGGTAAACCCTGTAACGAACAATTAAAAAAAGAAATTAAGCAAGTTTAATAACACCACCATATTCAGACACTTTCAAATATTTGATTTCTAATTGCAAAATGTTGCTAATCCATTTGTGTCGATTTTAGCCAAATGGGGAGATAGAAAGAAGGTTAGGACTAATTGACCAATTACTCGAAGACACATCTCTCACGCTATTTGATACCCGTGTGATCTCATACATAGTCATATAAACAAATCGACTACATTATTTTGAGTCAAGCAATTTCACGCTTGAAGTCTACACTTATCTTAGAATGATAACAAAAAAACAGTTTTAATAAACGTTCATAAGGGATAATTGCGATAAATTTACGAATAAGGAAAAAATATGCACGTGTCTGAATCGAATCGCGTTAAAACGTCTTAATTGCGTTCGTTCGAGGTCGGTGTTGCGGCGGCACGGCGTCACTGCGCTTTGGATAGGTAATTGAGAGGCTGATAGCGGACTGGTTTCATATCAGCCGATGGACAATTGCGGTTCGAGAGCGACGCTTACAGCGGGTCACATGCATACGGGGATGATCAGTGTGATCACTCACAGGTGACTAATTTGTAATGGGCCATGCCACATGGTGGTTAGCCTGATGTAAACAAATCGTTACCAATTCTAGTTAATACTGAGAATAGCAATCGTTTCAGTGAAGCAGCCGCGGCCGACTGTGGTTTGCGACCGCGTCCGCGCCCGCGAAGTCACTCGCTCCCGCTTCGCGCATGCCCGTGCATCGCTTGTACGGTTATCGAGGCGTCCCCGGCGACAACACGGTTACCGACCTCATGCCTTGACGTCGACGTATCGTAACATTAATTTACATACTTTCAATGTGGTAAGCTTAATTAACATTTTGCAATTTAAAATAAATTAAATGACATTTTGTAGATGGGTGCCTATACTGCTTACTCGTCTTCTATTTCCCACGCCTATTAAAATGCAACCTAACGACATATATAGTTTATATGGATACAAAAGATTCAAACACTGCAATGAAATAAAATGTAAAATTATTTACGATTGGCAATATATAAGTAAATTACCGTTTTCCTCAACAAGACTCAAAAGCAATAAGTAAACAGCTATATTTATTTTCATCGACTTGAATTAACATATATTACAATAATCTACCATTGTAGAAACAGTAATTTATCTATTAATTAAGCCTATAGATTTATATCTACAACCATCCGTTTTAAGTACTTTGAAAGATGACTTACCTTAACTCCTTTCTGACTGCTGAAGTCCGTGCTGAGGCACTGAACTGCAATGTTGATCTGTAAGAAAATAATAAAAAGCGATTAGTACTTTTAAAAATAAATAGATATTAATCGATAAATTGTTATGTGCATAAATATTACGATTGCAAATATGTCCAATTCACAAGAACAAAGTCGTGTCGCGAGCAATGCTAAACATAATAAAGTAGCAAATAACATGCGTAGAAAACTGCAAGAATAAAAAGAGTACATTGCTAAAGGCGTTTCATCGAATATTAGTTTGTGGTGTGTCCAGTTACAGTCATCGCTGTAGAGAGTACTGTCACGACCGCCAATAGGTATGCACTCATACTTTATAAACTAACTTTTTACGTTTTCACGAACATAGTATTTTGGAAGCCATACTATTAAGAAATAGGTCTTACAGTAGAAACGATATTCACGAGAAAATCTCTTTTGAATTTTGCTAAGTGTTTCAATACTATTGCTCGTGACTGTACAGTGTCACGTAGGGCGTGTTTAGCTTAGCGAGTGGTCGCGGACTGGCCACTGCCCGTTCATTACCGCGGACTATGCTAATGACTGTCGCGTTTTTACTCGCGCCGAGCGCCGAGTCCATAACGATGGTTGTCTATACGCATATTAACTGTCGCAAACAACTCGCATCCGCCACCAGTTACTGGCCAACAATAAATAATTACGGATATTGATAACCGACCAGTAGCCGCAACTCCGTCCCAACTCATTAACAGTAATAACATAAATCAATAAAAAAACAACTTGGATCCCATTCGATACGCTTTTAACTCAGAAGGTTATTTTTTAGCAGTAACTATCAACTTTATGATTGAAGTCAAAATTGTGTTTCGATGTAGAAGTCGTTAAACGTTAATTGCTCCCTTGACTAACATTAGCATACTGTCATAGAATTGAGGCTATTTCACGCGGACTTTTAATTGTTTGATGAATATTTAAAAGGCTATGTACATACATAACATTATCAATGGAGTATACGTTTTTGTGCTGCTAGTAGTAGATACTGTATAATTTTATGTAAGCAATTAAAAACACAGAGTGTTGTTTATTATTCAACGATATAATGAGTGTTCGCGGCGCAGGCGCAGGGCTTCAGCGCTCCGCCGCGCGCCCCGCGCGCTTTTTGTTTCATTTGGTAAAGCCACTCGACCAAATAAGGTTGCAGGACTCTATTTAATTACAGTTTAATAAGTGTAATATCTTGATCTGCATTTTAATTTTGTACGTTTATAATGACCCGATGCTTGGCAGCGATGAATAAACTTTAAATATGCACATATTTTTGCATCAGTGCGCTGAATCGTCATTCGGCACAGTCAAACTGACAGCAAGACACATTAGCCCATTAGTGTTTGTATATGAACAAAGTTGGTTCCATTTAAAAATGGCGCGTTATGGTAAAATGTTGAGAAGGAATATTTGCGGCTCGTGTGGAGGTGCTACGATAGTTCGGTGAGAGGAAAGATGCTCCTGACGTACCTTGGCGGCGCTCTCGAGCGGGTTCCAGTAGACGGCGATGGCGTTGTGCGACACCTCCTCGATGCAGCCCGCCAGGCCGATGCTGTTCTTCGTGTCTGTAACAAAACAACAAATTGACATTAATCTTGTCTTCGGGTAACTGTGCAGTAATGGCGGCGGAGATTTCGATTAAGATATCAACGCACAATACGTCATCGAGGACGGAAATTTATTTGCTGGGCGTGAATAATCACGTGATAGGATCAATTTATTGACGGCTGCAATGTTTCCATTTGTGCCCTTCCTAGATTGAGGTTTATGGGTAGTAATTAGTAGATTTGCATTCTGCTCTAATTGCACACGGACTAGATAAATTCCAGTTGATATTCCGGAAATATTTTCTCCTACGCATCTAGGTAGGTATCTTATTTTGAAATCCTGCTGTATTTATTTACCTTTTATTTATGATGAAGGTAAGGCATCATTCATGTTCACGACGTCCTGTCGTGCTACCCGAGGCAGTCGGGTATTAATAATACAAATATTATGTCTATTTTAATTCATAATTTCATATTCTCTTATGCTAGATCTGATGCTAAATTCATTAGAAGTTTGTAACGACAGTCATTAAAATAGTTTATAGTTCTACCGTGGTTAGTTAAACGTCGACTACTTAATTACATTACAGTCATTGGCGATGTGGGATATTTATGAGTAATCTGAATAGGTTGGTCTGAGTCCTGTCAGTGTTGCAGTATTTGGAGCACACTGCCCCAGGTATGTCTGCGCGGGTGTTGGTTGGTGTGCGCAGGCGCTGGTGTGGGCGGGGGCTATCAGTCGGCGCGCGGCGATCTGTGCGGGCGCAGGCGACGCGCGCGACGTCGCCGCTGACGTGTTTATGAGCCGCCGGGGGACGCCGCACGCCGCCCTCCGACAACCTTATTGTTTAAACAGCCTCTTACTAATTTACGAGTCCACGCAACATCCAGCTATGTGCTAATAAATCCGCCCACACCAAAACTTCCTATGTAGCCAAACAGATTTGTTTATATTCATTTTTCTTGTGAAATAAGTACATTTAATACCTGTAGGGTGGAAAACTTTTAACAAGATATTCAAATGAGAATTTGCAGACTATACATAGATCAGGTTCGCCATAGAGGAAGATTAACCGATTTTTATTAACTAAATCAACGATTAAAAACTCTATAATTGACATTTAATTTATGCTTTACGGTTCTCATAAATAGGCAGGAGAATAATCGAGGACGATATAAAATGTAAATAAGAAAATAAATTGTCTGTTAAGATTATGACCATCGATGTATAAAATTACAAACGGATATTCCTTAATATCGTCAAAACAACGACTTACTGAAGAGTAATCTGTCGAATCAGTGAGGCGTGGACCGTGGTATATATAAGAAAACTGTCAAAAGAAATAAGTGTGGAGGCAAAGAAGCTGCGCTGAACGTGGACACGCGATATACGAAGACATGTAGGTAATCGGAGAAGGCATTGTGCGGGCGCGCAGTGCGTTGCGATCCCCCGCGCCCCTCGCCCCGCCGCGCTTTCACACGCCTGCGCACAGGTGTCCGGTGTCGCCCTTGACGCTGCTCCCAAGTTCGTCGCATACATTCATGGTGCACTACCTCTCTGCTTACCCTCGCCACTTCTCATCTAACTACTTCCGACATAAGCATACGATTATGCCAGAACAAATCACATGTTTCCTAGAAAGACAATAGTCTCAACATCTAACAAATGATCATGAATATGATGAAATCATGAAATCCGAGCCCCAACGGATATAATAAAACTAAAAACAAATACATTAACTCAATCTTTTGAGATATAAAATACAAAATTCCTTTGTGTTTGGACATTAATTTAATTCTATGTAATAACGTCAACAAATGAAAAAATAAAACTTAACTAACATCGAGATAAGCTAAAAAACCTTGACATTAAACTTGGCTCGACCGCGCGAATTAATGGCTTCCATGTTTTTATTTTCCTTGAGATTTAATTTATAGGCAGTGCTTGTGGCCGCGGCGTCACTCATTACAAATGCTACAGGCCTCACTTAAGTAATGTTAGAATGTGTAAAGTGTCATATATCAGCGCTGTTTACTTCGACGCAACCGATTAATTAAGTTAGCGTTTTGTTGATGACGTAACTCCCTAACTAATCGGTTAACGCATATCTATTAAATAAGAGTCGTGTATTATTTAATTCGCTTTGCAATGGTTAAAAAACACCATACTTAATCGATTTCCATTACTGATTCAAACCAATATCAAAGCTTCGCTTGTAGAGTTTATTGATATTGCGACGATAGGAAAATTGCGACTTTGTAGAATTATCAAAACAATAATTTTGTGAGGTAGAGCTAGCGCTGCGCAGCCGAGGCCCATCGCGCAATTAACATGCTAATGAGCGCGCTCTCCGATATCATCGCTGTAATTATGTCCGCGCGCGACTATATTGTATATAAGATCGCTTATATGTCTTATCCTTTTTGCAGACATTCGACACGCGCAGTCTAAGGGAGCCAGCTACGTCTCTGAGACTCCACTCTGCCTATCAAACCGAACAGCGACAAAACAGGCAGGTGTTTCCGCGTCGAAGAGATTTCTCACGAATTTTAACGATTTCCTGTTACTCGGTCTCATAGAGCTCATCGTGTTAGATATCTTTATTACATAGTTTCATTTGCCTGCGTCGGGGAAACTTCACATTTAGTTTTATATCTATAATCTGGTTAATGTCGGAATGTGTCATTACAGGTAGCGTAATATAAAGCTGTGAGCAGACGGGCGCGCGGGCGCAGGCGATGTGTCCAGCTAGGAGGAGCGTGGTGCGGCGCCAGAGGTGTTTATTTTTAGTCGCAGCGATTGATAGGTTCCCCGGTCGGTGTGGGCCGCGGCCGTCGTGCGCGTTATTTATGCAAATGTCCTAACGAGATATAATGGTGGTGGCGGCCTGGCGGCCTGGCGGGGTGCGCGGGTGCGTCTCCGCGCTATCTGCCTGCAGCACGGTAATTAGGTCCTGCGTGCCGCGACTGCCGCCCGCTCCGCCGCCGCACGCAACCTCTCCGCCATGTTTCTGTGTCGCCTCGAGCACGACTCTGTTTTTGCACGGGTATCGTGTCTTAAACCCTTGTATGCGCTACTATACAGCGTATACTTAACAAAAACTGAACAGTCATTGTTCTTCAAATTATCTTATTTGATAATTATATAAATACTCACTTATCATCACTCACGCAAGATTAAACGTGTTGATTACTATTATATAATCTTGTTATGTTGGCAGCAATAAAACAATACTCACCGGCATCTAGTATCCTCTGTTTGACCGAGTGTTGTCTGCCGTGCCAGAACTGCCACGCCTTGATCTCGTCTTCAGGAGACTTCTCTTCTCTGAACATCAACATCACTACACTCTGAAACAAATCAAAGACACAATGTTCAGTACAAATTAGTTTACGAGTTATACGATAAATCTATTTAAAGAAGTAATATCCTCTACAAATAAGACGGTATATAAATGAACACGCACAGGGTGGCCATTAGAAACACCTGACATCGGGCAGCTATGCCTTTACTTTATTTATTGCCAACTTTTAATGGCGAAAGTACAGACGAAGCGCCGTGAGCATTTCGCGAATACGCAAAACGCGATTACCGGCGTGCATTTCTCAGCTATTACGTTAAACGAGTGCGATTACGTCGTTACGGCGGGCATCTTAATTTCTTACGCATTTAAATGCTCTTAAAAGTAACGTGAAACCTTTGGACCGTTTCCGTTCAGATGAAAAAGTTAAATATGCTGTTAAGACGATTTCTATCGACGCGTTAGAAAATGAAGTGAAAAAGAAGTGGCTTGTGCGAGGCGTGGTACCGGCCGTGCCTTATAGGGCTAACGACGAGAAAGCACCTCCGATCGTCGCCTCGGATTGATGGATCGCCGAGACGAGGCATCATGCCCAGCCAGGCAGTCGCGCCTGCTCCTTCCGTCCTCGTCGCACCGTTGTTTCCAAATTGAGCCGTTCATTAACATTTGTATTTTAGGTATTTTATTACGGCAGTGATAAAATAAAGTTATTCCGTATCATTGAGCAAAATCTCAGCATGAAATCGAAGATCATTTTGTTCTGAACCATATCAATATTTGATTTTACATAAATAAATGTATCAACGAATAAACAACTTATGCATCATTCAGATAACGAACATACTTATCATGGTGCATTTGGGCGGTTTTATTTACAGGGTTTTATTGAACTACTGTATCGATAGAATATCATTCTGATGCTGTTATTTCTTTGCAGAGCTAATTGTGTACTTTATTTCCTGAATTTGTGGTAACAACAGGTGTAGTTAATTTGAATACCAAGTGCTATTTATTGTCTCAAAAGTAAGTTGTGAAGCATTTATTTTTGATAGCGTGTGTGCGGAGTGCAAACATATGCAGATACATTGACGCACCTTTCCTCCCGGTCAACTACAGCACTTAGAGAGCTGACTCTATAACCGTCTCTGGCTCCGATGCCTATTTACAATTTAACTGAGAGTTAGACGTCATTATCGAATCATGAATATGCATAGGAAAAGATAAGCTAAATAAGATGAAGTATTCGGCGTCTGCACACGGCAATGACGCTTGCTTTGCAATTAAATGCAGCAAGGACCCGCGGTTACAGTGTTGGCTTGGGGCTATAAAAAACACTATTTTACTGTAAATCGATGAATTTACGAGTAATTTGTGTCGGCGAATAGTTCAACGTGTCTATAAGCGGGACACGGGCTTTCTCCGGAGATCGGGCGCGCGACGCGTTAACCCAACGGAACCGCGCATACTAATAGATAGCCCGTGTATAAAATTGTAACGGTTAACACCGCCTCTACCAACCGTCTCATCGCTTATAATAAATAAATATAAACATTTACTAATTTATTGAATTCCGCGCGCCAGCAAGCATTTGACGAAATACATAATGCCAACTGTAAACTCGAATTAGCTCATAAATAGTGTCAGTGGTATCCAAGTCAAGCCAAATTAAGCGTGGGGTTTCCACAAATATTCGATTTTTATTGTTATTAGTGCTTACTGTTTTGTTATGCGCTGCAGCTAATCGCTGACTTAGCTGGCTACTTTTGTTTATTGTATTGGAACTAATGATTCATAAACACTTGTTAACTAATTTAGAGTCCAACTGGTAACGGTTTACGTAATTTAGTGCCTATTTTCTGGTTGCAATTGGTCCTGCACAATGTTGTCCATTGTTGCATGACAAAGATACATTGTAATAACTGGCAATCATAATTGTTTGACTTACCGCACAATTTATCAGAGACAGGCTTTATTTTGATTTCATTAACGACTTTAATTTGACATTATGTAGGTACAAGTTTGTGGAACTTATTGCGAAAACCATAGACCGGTAACAATTGCATTAACATTTAACTAATCGCTGCTTGTATGTTAATTCACTTCATTTGAGAAGTTCCGTGGGATTGGAATTTAATGTAGATGTATGTTTGTCCATTCGAGATTAGATTGCGTTGATTTATTTATTTTACCTTTTATGTGTAGATTAGGCATTTAAAATATTGATACTTTATAAGCAAATAAAATAATTTGAGTCAATGTGATACTTATAGCGCGGAAGCAAGCAATTTGAGTCAATGTGCAGCTTTGCAGAGTAAAATTGAGTTATTATATATACTTAAATATTAATTACAGATCTGGCCTTAACTTCTAACCTAGACCTGAGAAACTAAATTAACATGTGAATTATGCAGTTATAACATCGCAAAGTTATATCGACACACGGTTTACGTAATCCTACTAATATTACAAATACGAAAGTTTGTGAGGATGTATGGATGTATGGATGTTTCTTACTCTTTCACGCAAAAACTACTGAACGGATTTGGATAAAACATTGCACACAGATAGTTTATAACCTAGATTAAAACATATGATACTTTTTATCCCGCTAGTAAGATCCCATGGGACAATCATCGAACTTCACGCGGGCGAAGCCGCTGGCAGAAGCTAGTTAAATATATTTATAACTCACTTGAAATTTTAATTCATTTTAACTAATCAACAAAAGTCTAAGGATTTTAATATATTTTCGGTGATTTTTCCTCTAAACTTGACTTGATATCTTTTCGAATTAATATTTTACGTCTGCTACTAATGAATTACAAAAGTTATTTATTATCGTGTAAAGAAGGTTTTATAAAAGTATTCGTATGTATTGGACTAGTATCGGAGTGATCGGATGGTTCCGTCACGTCGTGGTGCCTGTTGGCCGTGTAGCCGTGTTCCAGCGGACGCTGCGTGGGCGCACTGTTTGTTCCGTGCGTTAATTGGATTTTTAATCCGAAATGACAGAATTATGCATTCTTGTAGCACAAACTTATATCCCGTTCAACTTAAAACTGTTACTATCTTTTTATTATAACATGGATTACAATTTAAGCTCATTAATTTTATAATGGAATAAAATCGACTTTTCTATGGAAAATAAATTGATACAAGTTTTTGTGAACATTTCCAAATTGTAGAGCCCTATCTTATTTTGCAATTGATGAATTTTTTGCTTGTTTACACATTGACTTGATATCTTGGATTTTCTTAATAAATTGCATCAATTACAAGCAAATCTTAAATTTCGCTTAAAGTAATGATGTAGTATTAACGTTTTATTGGTAAGTACTGAATGCAACGCGCGAGTTTCACAACGTCTACGTCGGTTTTGGCTCCGTGGACCAGTTACCTCCAACTTTTCGGACCGTCAATTAATTAATCGAGTGTATCGACATTCGACCCGATTTCAGGAGCTCGGTTGACAATCTCAGTTATCTGATTAAGCACGCTTTCTCTCGCCTTGTGTCACACACGCCGGGGACTGTTGTGCGGCTCTGCGGCTGTGCCCAAGTGTCGGCCAGGCGATTACGCTCCGACAACCACTCTGCCTTAATTTCGTCACTCTATTTGAATAAATAACCGATTGCATATTTATATCACATACATGCAACCAGACGAACATCATGTGACAGCTATCGAGCGCATAAATCTTTTCGAGAATAGCCACTAAATTTAGAGTTTTCTTTAAGTATAATAATTTATTAAAATTACATTATAAACAACAGAATTTAAATAAACATTACTTTTCATAGTATTCATTTGAATTGCAATTTAATAAAAACATTCTATACTACATTCCGTTCTAGAAAATACCTAGAGTATTTTTCTTGCTACGAAAGAACACACACACACACACATGGCACACACATTCATGGCATTTTTTTATTTTAACCATAGTAAGAATCTCGTCAAGGCTCGTTTTTGGAAACTAAAACTCACGCTTGAAAGTTGTGTGTTGGTGAAAACAGTTATTTTAGATATTTAGGCAAAAATAATTTCAGCACAAAACACATCGGAAGACAATATCTCTCCCGATATGTTTGAAGGTACTTACATGGACATATAATACCACAAAATGTATTGAATGTTGGTCGAGTATATGCAAGTTTCAGTGAACTCATAATATCGAGCGACAAGGCTCACTGTTGGAAATAAATAATCTAATTAAGTATAGCGGCTGAACGTGTATTCACTTTATTCTTATATCGATGTCAATTTCTCACTGATGCTGTTGTTGTAGCCGGCGAGTCCACAAGGGCCACTCTCCGACTCCACACACCTGTCTTATGGTTACCTATAAATCGTGAGTTAATAGCATCGTTAACGTAACAATTACTTCAGATTTAATCTTGAGTTACGTTCTTATACGTAAACGCACAAGTAGTGCATGGCGATAGCCAGCGGAACGTAGTGATGCAGTCAGGCACTCGTCACCGCATCATCTGTTCTGTGATGTAAGCGCGTGGATACGTAAACTCGCGGTGCGCGTATGCAGCTTGCCGGAGCCTGGCAGTCGGTTCTTGCTCGTCACGAACGCTTCCTCGTTAGGCGGGCCGGGCGCGGCGCCCATCCATCAGCTCCTATCTACTGTATGACAATTATTTATGTTCACTGCGTGGCAAAACTATTTCGCTCACCGTTGAGCTTTATCGATAGCGCAGAAGTAATGTCCTGCCGTCTCGATAGGCTATATCTGATACGGATACGTCTGTTTGTTAAGTGCGCTAGTTGTCTGTGCTAGTTGTTTTAACGCCTAGGTTATTTGCTGTGAATGTTCTCCGCAGTGAATGTCGGTTTCGACATAAATTCTGAGCGAAACTGTGGGTGTAACTGCCGCGCAGTTGCCTACGTGTCGATATTTATTTCACATCAGGTGAAATATATCAATGACCATTTTTGTCCCGTAAACAAAGCGATAACAGTATACGTATTTACTTTCCTCGGACTTTTATTCAAACGGGCCTTCGTAGGCGCTAACTAGCATAATATTCTTGTAGGGCTTTATACCTTGCTTTCTAATCTTGATCTGAGATGAGACGATAGGCTTCGCAATTACTTATACATAGACATTGTAGAAAAGCTCAAGAATATTCAAATTAAGTATGGTACCATGTAGTGAAAACGCTTTAAGTATTGGAGGGGCATATTAAAGAGCGCATTAGGTTGTGCGTGCGTCTATTGGCACTTGGCAGGGCGCGGGGCGGCGCTGCGCCGCGAGCTACGGGAGATCGTTAGAGATGTGCAGCTTCCGCCGCCGACAAATTGCCCAGTGTTCCCGCACATCCGCCGCACTTACAATCACCTACTATAATTGAATATTAACCACGTAAGATTGTATTAACTGCAAAATATATCTTCGTAAACGTGATATTATCGTGATCGCGTGAGAACAGCTTATCGGTAAACCAATACCTCTGTAATGACAGATTCATGCCTGTATACTTTTTCAAATTAAAGCAACCATTTGAATTTGCAGCGTAATAGAAGTAGCCGTTGCAAATAGATGGTTACGGAACGTATTGATAGCTGTAATTGTGGCGTTGCGCATGCGCAGTGCACGCTGACCGCTAAATCTCGATTAAATCGGAGCAATTCCCGCGACACGTCGGGCGTCGGATTAACATCCGAAGCCGCGTTGTAACACTAATCTGCTTAAATGTCGAAAGGAAATGTCAGATTGTAATGTGCAGGGCCAAGACGAGGCGTGATGCGGCTTAAGACTTGGTACCTACCGCTGAGAGCACAGCTTTCAATCACGTCTCGCACTATCGGTAGAACTAATCAAATCATTAAGTAATTCAGTTTGAGAAGTTTCCGACGGAAATTCATGTAAATATTGCATTCTTCACTGAAATTCTTTTAAAAGAAAATGAAACATTAAAAGTAGCTCAAGCGAAAGAAAAGCTAGAGTCTGTTTTTGTCTTAAACCATAAAACCGAATAAGTATCGTCGACAACAGCTGGATTAAGCTTTGAGTCACTCTGTTGCATAATCGTATCTTATATCACCCTAATGTCGCTGATTACGGGCGGTTGTCAGCCGGCGATGGTATCGAGGATTGACGCTAAATACGCCCGCGCCGCCGTGACAGCACCAATATCGAAACAATGACGGACCCCGGATTACGTAACGCCGCGACTAGTCTGCTGTCACAAGACTATCAGCTTGTGAAAGTCGCACTCATAGGAAATGCCCTTAAATACCGGAGAGGCAGTCTCCGTGTATTGACAACTTGATTCCTTCTTCAGCAACTAGGTACGCTGGGGTTCGATAGTAAACTGGACTACAATGTATATAATTATCCCTAATTACGACTGTTTCATTTAAAAATTACGTATGTCACCTGCAGGATATCCCACGGAAAAAACAAATATAGGAAGATATCCTGTAAGTGACAGTTTTTAAACTTATTATTAAACCGTAAAAGCTTAAAACAGTACTTAAGCTTCGATCTAGAAAATGTGTTGTTATTTGTTGTTGTGTTCCATAAATAAATTACCAACATGCATATTTATTTGCACTTCGAAGAAAGTGCTCCATTATAAATGCAAAAAAAAAAGTTACAGGACTAATTACCACTAGTTATGTAGTTTCAGCGGTTACGTATAAACATATTACCGAATAATACGTAATATTTCGAAAGTGTAATAGTTATCGAATATCGTTATGCGAACCTGAAACCGAACGTGGAAAATTCACGCTCGGTCGAGCGGCGCGCGCGCACTCGCCGCCCGTGGACAGACTACAAGCTTACACGGCAGTTCTTATTGTTGGCTCGGATACAAAATACCTACGTGTCAATAATATAGTCATGTGCACTTGATTATAATCAATGTAACACGTTATTACCCAAGCATGTTTACCACGTGTGTGCAGCCGACCGATTAGAGCCGCTCAGCGTTGAAGACATTCAATAAATTAAACACCCCTTGATTGCCAAAGCGTATTAATTGCATTGTTTTTATAATGATCGCTTGCTGAATAAATGAATAAAAGAATTCAATAATGGACGCAATAAACTCACATTTTGTAGGTACTAATTGAATTTCTGCTGTTAACGGTACTGTTCATTTGCAGGGAACGCAATTATCCGTTTTTTATCATAATATACAATTACCGAAATTTTTATTAGTAAGAGAAACAAAAAAGGCGAAAAATGCAATTAGGTACATTAAAATCCCATAAATTATTCTTAAAAAAATAAGGAACGGCAGAAAAAGTACATTAACTTGAGAGGAGACCGCTCTGCTGATAAATAACCATATTGATATATCTCGGATAGTTGGGTATATTTTTATTGAGTTATATTTTTACCTTACACAGGAATAATGTGAGTGGAGTTATATAATAAAATTGGCTAATATTCATTCTTTCAAAATAATATTCATGGTGTTCGAGTAAATAATTATAGCTAGGTAGGTATATTATTTCTGGTGATAAAAAATTTAGTAAATTTAATTTGAAAAAGAATGTCTATCGCAAAAAATTTAAAGATTTAAAGAAATGCCGTTACCAAGAGCTTTCTGTTGTATAATTTTGCAATTTATAATCATTAACGTTTTTCTGATTCGACAGGACCGCGAGCGGGTGCGGGGTGAGCGGGGTGCGGCGAGCTTGAGATGAGGGTGCAAGCTAAATTGAGACATCTCAACACGTGATTGATTACGACCGTGATTGGCAACTCGCAACGGAGCACATGCAAATTTTTGCATACATGTTTTTATACAACATTGTGAAACCTTTCTCGTAAATTCGAGCACGAAAATTTCATTACAGCCGAGTGCCTCCTGTGAGAAACATTCAGTCAGTCTCGTATGACAGCCCTTCACTCGTCTGTATCGATGCAGTCGGCCGAAAGGTGCGCGCCGCGCGAAGGAGTTGCGCTCAGAATGCGAACCGTTATAATCCCTCATCAAGTGTAATATGTTCAGTGTAAAAGGCATCATTAACGATTGCCTTAAAAAGGCAAACGGGAGCAATCATTAAAGTCGCAAAATATTATAAAAAGAAAATAAACAACGACGTGTCTCGTTACGTGAGTTTCCGTTGCTACGAAAGTGAACACAATGATGTCAGTGCGCCGATAAAAAGCCGAGTAAAAAATGCTCTGAATGAGTAGAAGCACTTTAGACACGCAACACATGGCTTCATCGTAGTTCACAACAAACAGATCGAACGGAACTTTATTAGTAGCGATTTAACGCGCTAAATGTCAGAATGTTAATTACAATTGAGCTTCAATTATGTTGTTGTTTTTACCTACCTAGGTACCTCATTCGTATTCATAAACGATAAAAAAATATCGGGTAAACTTTCAATTGGATTTACCATGCGACGCGGCGACGGTTCAACTTAAAGACGAGTTTTTCATATAATTTTTAACTCTAGTATCAGGTGTGATTAATGACGACGGATATCATTAAAACACACCTCAACTTGCTATATTTGCTTGGAGGATGTAGGGCGACGCAACCCTTGCAATGATGCAGAATAACAAACAGTCTCCGTGTTACTAGCGGGATGATTAATTGCCACTATGTGCTGTGATTGATTGAGCTCCTTTCATAATGTTTTTTGTACGTAAACTATTTTTGCGGAACGACATTTCAATCTATTCATCTCAGCAACGTCTTAAGATAACATTTTAAAATGATATTTGTCATTAAACATTTATGTAAATGTTACGGCCGCGGCGTGTGAACGCTTCCAATATTAAGAGGAGATTAAGTCAATCGTGTACTTTGTACGGTGTTTAATTAGGTGAAGAATCTGGAATTCGTGTTGTGTCGTGTGTTCGTCGGTGGAAAGCCACGGTGCGATGGTATCGCGGACGAAGGCAAAGCTCTGCCGAAAGAGGGGCGTGCCGGCCGTAATTACAATCCCGCCACGCACACCGCGGACCCGGCCAGCAAGCCAGCAAGCCAGCAGGCCACTCGCAAGCCAAATCTCTCTGTTTACTAAAATTTCTTACAATCTCTTAACCGCTTTTTGGCACGCAAAACGTATTCAATTCGCATCGCGTGTGGATTAAAGTTTTTTAGTTACGGTTGATAACGCGATAAAATTGTTTCGTAGATATAGTGTAGGCATGGTTATCAATTTTGTGCTCGTTTGGATTTAAATATGGCCATTAACAATTATTTATTTGTATGAAAGCCAAAATGATAGAAAAATACTGTAGATTAAAGGTAGGTTTCACACGGTTTTCTCTAAATTATTAAGCTAATTCATTTGTACATACATGCCATAGTTTCACCGGGAGGCAGGCACATAACATGAAATTCTTCAGGCTTTATTCTCTTTTTGGAAACATAAAAGAATTCTCGTTAAGAAAACACGATGTTTGCCGCATTGAAATTGTTTTATCATAATGCAGTATGGTTATTGTTTAAAGGGAGCGATATTATCCGAGCGGAGGCCCGGACTCCCGGGGCGGTCATTGTATTCCTATATGGCGAATGTCAAAAGCGTCGTCTTAATTATCGGGCGCGGCTATACAATGCGGACTCGATTGCGGCGAGATAAGCGCTGTACACCTATCTGAGTCCGTATTGAATGCGATACGGACCGGCCGGACTCGCGGCCCACTTACTGCCTTAATAATAACTTCAAACGTATGTCGCATTGTATCTCTGATTATTCCGATCTAAGCCCATTGAATACAGATAAAACGGGTTTGAATATGTTAGGCGCTGTCAAAAAACGGAAAATTAAACTTTGAATAAAAACGATATTGCGCAGGTATTCGTGTATGTATACCTAACCCGCCTCTGACGGCTCTTACTGTAGTATGAGTAACGTCCCGTTTTATAACCTGTACAAACAATAACATTAAAATCAAAACAATACAAAAAACCTACTTCAATTATCTAAACCAGATTAACCAGATTACCAAATGTGGAATTTCTGGTTTATCAAGATTACATAGTTAATGTGTATTATGGTGCAATTTTATTGTGTCAACCTTCTCTCGGTAAGTACTATTCGTCATCATGTTTTTCAGGGAAGTGTCAGGAAACAATCATGATGGGATTTCCGATTTCCACGGCGCGCGGCACGATACCACGTGGGGTGTAATCGTTGCGGTTAATCTTTTGTCTAAACAGAGTTTCTCACGAGTTAAGTGGTTAATTTAGTCACGTCATTGTATCATTACATATTGAATTGTATTTTTACTACAGCTATTATATGTTACGCAGGCACATAAATAAAAAAATGATCGTGAAACAATTCTGTATCTTGAAAGGAAGGCGCCTTTTTTGAGCCGTCTAACAGATAAATATATCTTTTCTATAGTGTAAACTTGTAAAAGCTTCTGAAAAACGGTTAGAGAACCAAACTAGATTGTGGAAATGGAAAATGTAAACATGTAACTGTCATCTTGGTTAAACACGGGTGTTTCAGTGTGTAAATGTAAAAACATTTACACAAAGAATTATGTTAAGCACCGGAACGATTGTAATTCACTTATTCGTTTTGTGCTTCATCGAACTCAGTGTAAATGAATGCGATATCTTTTTGCATGCTTGGTAATACAAGTAGCCGGTGAAAGAAATATGATGAAAGTGAATACTTTGAAGGTGAACTGGGTCTGGGGGACTGGGGAGCATGCCGAGCAGGGTGAACCCGAGTCCGTCGCCTGCGGTCGCTCCCGGCGCCTGCGCCGGCGCGGACCGCTTCCACTTACCTACTATCCACTACGTACTTACAGTAGCCCTTGTTACAATTATCTCGCCACTTATTACCGACTATTACGTAAATCTACTCGTTAATTATGTAACATAAAACACATTAGTCGTTCTCATTTTAATGTTATCATAAGTAACGGAATATTAAGAAGGCACGTCGTAAGTTGAAATGGATAAAATATGTATTCGTTTCTGACTTTTCGAAATTGTCGAATGGATCGAGTCTCGATTATGATATCGATATGTTTTCAGATGAAAAGTAGCTTTTTAGGTTGCCTGAAGTTAAAAGCTATGTTGGGATTGTAAGTTGAGAAGTGGCAATTGTTTATCTTTGAATTATATTATGATATTGTATGTGACTTATAGTAGTGAATGCGCATATAAAGAACTACATTATATTCTTCTCGTAAACATTGTAAAAATTACATTGATTACGTTTCCGCACAGGAGCAATAACTTTGCCCATTTTATTTCAGCAGTAGCGGTCTGTGGAGATATAAATTGAGATGTTCGCGGTGCGACGCCGCCGGGGCGCGGCGTGTTTTACGATTCCCTGCGTGTACGCTTGCTGACCACTGGCGCAGCTTTCTAAGGTCCACTACAAGTAAACATCCGGCCACTTAACCGTTAACGTCCATAATTTCATTGACTTTTAAACTTAGAATCTCTACCATTCGTTCAATTCCATAAAAAGGCTCACCTTGACTGTTTGATTCTTGAGTGGTTTATCAGGATCGTGGATGTACTCGAGCGTGATGCCGTAGAACTGGCCCTTGTTGATGTATGTGATCCGGTCGTCCTCGCGCCGCTGCGAACTGCTGCTCGCCGTCTCCAGGTGGTACTTGAAGCCGTACGGGGAAAACCTGGCGAACAAGAATAAGTGTTTATATCGCCATCGAGAAACGACGAGTCGCTATGACTTGTACGACACCTGCGACTTTAAGATTTAAGATAAACACACAAAAACTTGCGTATTACGGAGTAGCGCAGTAGGCGACTTGTCGTTAATGTTTGTAAGAACATAAAATGCACAATAAGAGCTGGTTTCTGTAACATTTAGAAAAAGTGCGATTTCTTCTTTGAGATACTTATCTACGGATACACGTTCTCGACAATAAAGTTTCCATGAAGTAAAGCAATAAAAGTGTGCAAAAAGTGGAAATCTTAATTGCACCGGCGGTACAGCTTGTCAGCGGCGTCGTTACATAAAGGCACGGAGATCCAGTTCGTAGTGCGCAATGAAAAACTGTGTTTTCTCGCGATTTCCTGAGTGCTGGACCGACGGAAGGAAAACCCCGCTAATTTAGCGGTGATCGCGTGCCGCGGCTCGTTAGCGACACGGAGCGCGCGCCCCCGCTCCCCCGCTCCCCGCTGCCGCGCTCTTGTCACTGCGCTGATCTCGTCGCCCACGCGCGCCACTCTCGCGCTTACAAACTGCACCACCAAACTGACTAGTCATTATCGGAGCAGCCTATTGTGGCACAGACTTAACTTATGTAACATGATAAAAAGTAATAAATCGTTATGAAACGTTTAATCCTTTAAATCTATCCGAGGAATGCGGATAAAGCAGTTTGCGTCGATTTAGTTCTACGGTTACACCATTACTTAAGCTTATTGAAAACAATTTGGTAAACAGCCCCGCTGATGTTTGCGATTTGAACCGAGCTTGTGAAGATAAAAGCCGTGTAATGCAAACGCGAGCCGACAGTGACGGATCGGTCGCGGCGGCGCGGGCGCTCGCCTATCTGATGCTCTCTAAGTGATTCCGAACACAATTTACATTTGCAATGTTGCTTTGTATTGTCATTTCAACTACCCTTATCCTTTGTTTACTTACACTTGATGGACTGTTCGTACTACTAGCAAGATTATAATTTTGCAATACTTCCCGATCAATAAATACAAAAGCAATTGGTGGGTAATAAGACAGAGAGAACTAAGATAGATATGTAAGTAGTTATATCGTGTAGCTTGTGCGCACATGAATTCTTTGTATTCAGTAATAAATAACACATTGTTTTCGAATGAGCTTCATTACAAATTTCAGTAGCGAACCAGCCAAAAAAAGACACTTCCTGAGTGGAGACAAGAGCCTTGCCTTTCATGAATAAATCAATCGGCGAGGCGCGGAAATTGATGAGTGCGCAAAAAATCTTGGAACGTAGCGACAACAAAGTGCTTGCAATAAAAACGCATGCCGCGATAAGAGACGGAGAGGCTCGCGTCCCGCAGAGCCCGAGGCCTAAATCAGATGCGCATACAGACGAACCCTCTATAACCATATACACTTGCGGCAAAAACACCATTATTGGACCGTACTAATATTTTTTGTAGTTTTTCAGCACCAAAGCTAAAGCTTAACCACACTTATAATATATCATAACATCTCTATCTGGCTGACAAAGAATTTAAAATAAAGTTGTGATCCTAAAACTGTAAGATAAGGGTTAGACACGATTACTCGTAACTACAACAATGTTTGTACAGAAAAACCAGTCTACTTCGTAAATAGGTGGAAAAACTTCGATTCTTTTGGAATAAACTCAAATTCCTGACCACATACGTCACATCAAGCGAATTCACAGCAGGGCGACACTGTGGGTATTAAAAACTCGTAAAAATGACTCGTTAGCGGCCACATTTTTACACTTTTTCTTTGTCATCAGACGCGGGAACTAAATATTCAAGTGTCTATGTACTTATATGGCTGTTCCCAATTATTGTTGGTTTTGTTTACCTTGCAAATAATGATAAAAAGTGTTTTTATATCTGAAACGTCACATTGCAAGATCTTAAGCAAATTATAGAATGTTAATGTAGTTCATCCACAACTCTTATACGCGGCGAGGGCGCGCCGCATCATTCTTTGATGGAAATTGAACACCATTGTGTGCTGAGACGAATACTGTCTACTGTAAAGGATACAAAGCATTACATGTTTGCGAGTCGCAGAAATTCTTCCAACAAAGAATTTGCGAATATTTTTCTCAAATATTCTAATATTTCCGAGACTGTAAATATTTTAGCTGGTTTTGGTGAAATTGATGGCAATCTCCGAGCTTTAAACTAGCAGGTCTATTTTTAAAGGAGGATGATGAAGGTCTGTTCGCAACATCAGTGAAATTAAAAGATATTATCTTTTAATAGCAGGGGCGGTGTGCGGTGTACAGGAGTGGCACGGCGGCGCGCTGGGTGCTGGTGAACCTCGCACGCGGCTGCTTAATGAGAACGCTTAGCCAGCGTAATGGCGCCGCGCTGATTGCCGGGTGCGGCTGACGACCGACACACGCAGCCACGCAACCCTATCATCATAGCCAAACCATCACTATTTGCTGCTACTATTCCCGCAAACGATTCATGGAACCTTCCCCACCAACCACACTCGCAAGAATTGCAACAAACCCGGGCTCGCAACTGTACCAACAGAAAACGTATTAATCGCCACTTAATGTGTAAATTAAATGAAGGCAAATAAGGTTCGCCTGTAAAGTACTGTTCATGAGACAATAAAACAGATAAGTAGATTGCAACTCTCCAATTGATCGAGCAAACGGAATGAAAACGTCGTTTCAATACTTAACAGAGGCAGAGGAATGCCGTTTAAAGTATACATTAATTTGGCTTAAAGCGGACAGATGTTAGGATCGCGTGTACTACGCAATCCTGAAGCATCGCCGAGATATTGCTCTCTACTTTATAAGCTCCGGTAATGAACATGTAATATTAAGAAACATTTTAAATAAAAATAACGGTGTTTTTCATCAAATATTACCTTTACAACATTATGCGCATTAACGTTATCAAATGTATAATGGAAATACATATTTATAGAAATAAATTAGAGACAAAAAGTCGTTATGTTATTATTTATCAGTTAATTAATTAATGCTGTGATACAGATAAGTATGTGTGCTGGTGCCTTTTGAAGTGATAATCAAATACGCATACATTAGTTGATTAAGTTACTATACCTTAAAAGCTCATTCCTGTGTTGAGAATTCGAGAGGCAAATAAAGTGTGTGTTTGATACATCGAAAGGTATTGGTGTACTTAACTGGGTAGTAAGTAGTAGAGCAAACATTAATTGTGAGGGCGTAAGAATGGTTGGCATTGGGTCCGCTGTGCGCTGGTATCGGACGGCACGCTCGTATCCACATCGAAAGGTAATTTAAGACGGTAGAAACGACCACGCTATTTGGGCCAAATGCAAGCAAGTAATAATCGAGATAATAATGCTAATGCACTTATCATGTCGACAACTGCTTCCGCCGACGACGAAGCGATGTTTTTTTTCCAACGATTTTATTTGAAGGGTATTTTGATGTTTGTCTTTTAAGTTAAATCGTACAATTTATTTACAAATTTGTTGTGATTAAATTTTAGAATGTGAACGTGATGTAAGATGTAAAGTGTGATATGAGTAGTTACTTTGAAAAGAGTATAATACTTATATTATTTAGAAGTTTATTTTTCTACTTTCGTTTTTGATTGACGTGGTTTTTTATTTGGATACTTTGATATGAGGAAAAGTATGTTGAATCTATGATGACAACTCATTTACTTTATTTTTTATAATTAAAAAATATCTAAAATGGTCTTTCGCCACTAAAAAAAGGCGTGAAAACACTACTTATCATTGCTAAATTTACTTACATCCGTTCCTTTTCTTCTATCCAGTTAGGCAGCGTGTAAATAAATTCATTTTAGTAATCAAAAGGATCATTAACAACTCAAGTGGAACATGCGTATTGAGACGATTGACAAGAGCAGTTGAAAAAAAAACATACAAATGAAAAACCGGCCAAGTGCGAGTTGGACTCGCACTAAATGATAAACTTAACTTTGCTGTTCGATCCCATAAAACGGCTATTGGACCAATGGCAAATAATAAGTTTGTAATAGTAAAGATTTTTCCCTTAACATGTGCTGTAAGACCTTGCTTTTTGCCAATTTTCGTAATTCTAGGTCAACGGGAACTACCCTATAGGTTTTCGAATACACGGACAGACAGACGGACAAGAGAGTGATCTTATAAGGGTTCCTTTTTACCTTTTGAGGTACGAAACCCTAAAAATAACTACTACGGGTATTTACACTATGTACAGTAGGTAGATTTTACGCGACACATAGGAGTTGCGTAAAACCGGTGACTCCTACGATCATTGTTTTATGTGGGAACACATCTTGATCTAGAAATGGAAGAAAATGATTCTGTAACAGTAGTTTATCATCCTGCACAAATTGTACCGACCGGGGAAAACAAGTTGCTCGTAGGCGACGAACTAACTACCAGTGCAGTGGCCAGACTGCCCAGTGCACTTTTGCGCAATGTTACACCTAAATATTACAGTAAAATACAGCATTCGGTACTCATAAATAAGGTTCTGGACATAATTAATGCACAGTATCGATCATTGCAAGATTATTGAAATATTTCAGAAAGCACAGTTCTTACAATTTCCTCCAGTCTAGCACTAAGTTTATCATTAGTGTTTTTCTCTTATCAGGAGCTCGTGGCTAAATAATATCAGCCGCTCGGGTCGATCGTTAGGTTAAGCCGTGCTTGCCTAGGTTAGTCTGTGGATGGGTGACCACCCATTACATACCGAGTTTCCTCCGTGCCTCGGAAAGCACGTAAAGCTGTTGGTCCCGACTGTCATTTGTAGATCTTTGACAGTCGTTACAGGTAGTGGCCCAAAAAGTCTGACAACCAGTCTTACCAAGGGGTATCGTATTACCCAGTACTAACTGGGTGCGTGTAAATAAATTCATTTTAGTAATCAAACGGATCATTAACAACTCAAGTGGAACATGCGTATTGAGACGATTGACAAGACCAGTTGAAAAAAGCAATACACATGAAAAACTGGCCAAGTGCGAGTTGGACTACTAATAAAATAAAATAAAAAAATAAACTAAAATAACTGGGTTGAGGAGGTCAGATAGGCAGTCGCTCCATGTAAAATACTGGTATTCAGCTGCATCCGGTAAAACTGGAAGCCGACCCCAACATAGTTGGGAAAAGGCTTGGCAGATGATGGTGTTCTCTTTAAAAAGTAAGTAACTTTAAACTATAGCATTAAATACCTAATAATGAAATCGCCATTTGAACAAATGATATTTTAAAATCAATATTAGAGATTAAAACATTTGACGGTTTTTCCCATTCGTGATGGTCTAATTCAAATCAAATATTTCGTGTTGTGTTCACTAGTCCATCGCGCGCTAGCTTCCATTTTTGAAAAGGAGAAACATTTTTCAAACAAGTTGATGGTGAGGTATGTTTAGGTATGTACACTTAAGGCAATTGAATTATAACTAAACTTAAATAATCTTAATGAAATGTATCAACTTTGACTCATTGAGTCATTTTATAAACGACAATTTTATACGAGTACGTACTAATGCGAAAAACATTTACTGATAGGTACTTCCTTTGATAACTTTGTAGCACATCCACGTCAATTAAAAATATATCTATTTTCATTTAAGTAGGAATTTGCAACACTTTATTCCAAACATATATTTATGTATGAATATGTGTATTTGCCCTGGACCAGCGAGCACCTGGCGTTTTTGAATGTATTATATAGAAAATCTTAATACATACTCGCACACAACTACACTAAGACAAAACAACTTAGGTATTCAGGTTTGTTAATTCAAAGACAATGTTTACTTCCAGACCATTGAACCAGTAACAAAACAAACCTTCAAACAAATCACGTTTCGAGGAAAATAATTAAGACGAACCCTTCAAGTAAATTAACTTGTCAGTTAGGAAATTACTAATTCACACCTGCTTTTACTGGCTGTATTCAAAGATCACGAAATGTGAGTTAACACCTCCTAAAGAACTATTCCGGTAACAACTTAACAACGGAACGGATGAATATAGACAGTGCCGGCGCTCATTGTACAGACGCCAGCACATAAGCTACTTCAATTTGTCCATTTTTTTTTAATAGATTTCCAACCTTATCGCTAAAACATTAGGTTCAAGGTTGATTGGGAAAATTTTACAGTTTTGGTTAGCTTTATGTGCTGGTGTCTGTACACTTGACTCAAAAATATATGTCAGAATACGTTGTGTTTCAGTGCCACATTATTAATTAATAAATGGGTGTATGACTATGAACAAGGACGAAGCAAAAAAGTACCTATGGTCGCTTAAGTTCTAACACCATCATCATCTGCCTAGCCTTTTCCCAAGTTTTATTGGGGTCTGCTTCCAGTCTAACCGGATGCAGCTGAATACCAGTATTTTACATGGAGCGACTGCCTATCTGACCTCCACAACCCAGTTAGTACTGGGTAATACGATACCCCTTAGTAAGACTGGCTGTCAGACTTTTTGGGACACTGACTACCTGTAACGACTGTCAAAGATCACAAATGACAGCAGGGACCAACTGCTTTCCGTGCTTAAGTTCTAACACCACGGAAGTCTAAAATCGCAATTTACAGGAGAGTGAAAAACTACATAATTATACCTAGGTACAATAGCATTCTATAATTTGTGTTCTTTCAAATTAGATAAACACGTGGCTTGTTTGTGATTGGGTGGTTGGTTGGTTGGGTGGTTTTGGTCATTGGCTTGTTTGTGTGCTTCCGATTCTCTAACAAACGGCGTTGAAATGTCAAAACCGCCAAAAATTTACTTACGTGGTGTTAGAACTTCAACGACGCTATGTAAGGATCACAGCACGTGACGTGCTGTAGTTTCGACCTACCTTCATGGAAAAAAGGCACATCATTGTGTTTAAGTGAGTGTACCTATTTCCAACTGAAATCAACAAAATCACTTGAAGAAACTGCTTAGATCAATCATTTCTGATAATAATACAATTTCTACGAGAAAGTTCGTAGCAACATTTTATTTGGCGTAGCACTAGCATAGAGTCGGCATATGAGTGAAATTCTTAAAATAACTACTACTGAATATAATAGTAATAGACACATAGTAGGTTCCCACACTAACACACATGTTTGACCCTTAGCCGTGTCGGTCTGCTACGCACTGCGTGCGGTCCGGGCAGTTTTAGATAGAAATCAAACAGCTAATCATATCAATACTGAGCATTAGGCACATCGTTTACTGTTTAATATAGAAATTTAGCTTATACCACTTCTATTTTTATATTTATTAAATGTCATAAGATTAAAATAAAAGAATAAACTTTATAATGTCCAAATTAATTTGCGTCCTCTAAAAGATTTACTGAATTTTAAAGCTCTGATGTATGTAGATAAAGCAATGCTAAACCACAACATATTGAAGACTTTTTTGTTATTAAATTATATCATAATTATTTTATCAATTTTCTACACTTTAATAATAATTCAAAGACAGATATGTGTTGGCGGCGGCCTGACAACCGCAAACCACAAGTGTCTTTTTTTAATAAAAAACGCAGTGTGTGAAAGAAAATACTCAAATAAAAAAGGAAAAACACAAAGCAATTTATGCATTGACGATGTTACGCTGTTGCTTAAAAAACTTACATACACAAATACTGAAAATGAAAATAATTCCAGGAGCTTTACGCTATAGTTTGATTAAGAAGGGCTTCACAAATAAAATTGAATAAATTAAGATCTCGTTGATGTCTTTTGTTCTAATAAATTGAAGATATTTTTTGTTATGGATTGCTTCGATTTTTTTCAAAAATATGTTTAGTACTGTAATGTTCGGGCTTTTTGGTATTACGCTAAATGAAATATGTGCTTTGTTAGTTTGCTAAAGCGCTTCTCGTCACTAACGTAGGTGATATCAGTGTCACGTGAAACAGTAATAAATTCAAACAATGTGGAACCTGAACATATTAAACCGTTTGTCTAGTTTTAGAAGCAGTTACATTGTCTCGCTCAATGTGTGTGTCCGCAGTGACCACAAAATGCCTACGTTTCCTAGAAAGGGCCACATTATAACCGTCATGCGGGGAGGTGCAAAGTGCTCGGTCAATATTGTCGTTGGGACCACTCACACCAGCAAATTACTTAAATATTACAAAAAAGGTTTGATCAAAACGAATTGATTGTTTACGTTACGTGTTTATACCGGCGCGTCTTGTTTGGTGTTAGATTGTACGGGGGCAGTTTGTTACAGATCACTGAAGAAAATACACAGCGTTTTTTACATTGTTTCTTTGTATTTTTCTTTGAAAACCATGAAGAGATGGTTGTAGTTAACTTTGTTTTTCTATAATTATGTTTTTAATGGCATCAATTTGTTTAAATAACATTGTGTATACCTACTAAATAAATATTTAATCCCTTTTAAGAATAATTTGTGCTTAATTAACTGTGAGAATTTTCATTAATACATTGTTTGTCAATGTTACTGCGGCTGAGGACTTACTAAAGTAACTGTCTAAATTAGATACGATTATCTCATAAATATTTAATTTTGAATGATTTAACATAATAAGTAATTTACCCAGAATCTTTGAGACGTTTTAGGTAAAAATAATAAAATGCTAATTCGTCGAACTCGTATCAAACGGCAGCCTGTTTTCAATACTGTGCATAAAAAATGACATTGCTTCGCTTGGCTATGAATGAATGCTGTATTACTTTATATGTGAATTGGTCGCACATTCCTGTGCCTTTCGATCGCATTAGTACATTCTGAGATCAACACAACCTCATCTATTGCAGGCTTCAGAGTCCCAAACATGGAGAATTGAGTTAGTACTTACAGTTTGGCGATTTGTATCTTGTCGGCATCGTTTTGCCTGCCAAAGTCGTGCCAGGGCCGGGTGCGCGGCGCCTGCGCAGGCGAGTGATGTGCGGACGGCGTCCCTCGCCCATCCTCGCCGACGCCCGGCTGCTGGCATATCACCGTGTAGTCGAACGACTGCGCGGACAATAACAAACATTGTAATCAACGGCGTAAACAAAACCATACAATACACATAGGTCCTAACTCTAGCAAACTTTTGCTTAAATATTTCCAACGTAACATGAAACCCAGCATCTTTTATGACATTTAACACATTCTTATTTGCATATCTTAGATTGACAGTGTAGTACTAAATTTTAAGAAAAATGAGCTTATTTAATTCCATTTTATTTCTGGACGATTTAATATTGTTTATCATTGAGAATATTCTACCTTTATGCCATTTGTTTTTAAATATCAATAGGTAGGTAGGTACCATCTCTGGATTTTAGTAAAAACAAAACTTGTAAAGAGATATTTAATGTCGCAATCTCCCATAAATTAAATCTAATTGGCAACTAATTTATGATAATGGTTACACATTAAAATATCATTGTAATTACGTCATCGTGACTACCTGTGCTCACAACATGGAAACTAATTACAGTTATATCGCGTAATGTTGGGCACCGGATACTGATAACAAATAAGGAATTAAGTATTTGACCAAGATAATGAATTGTATTCAGCTCTACAGGAATGTTTGCAGTCGATGGACAAGTTCGGAACAGTGTTCGGTGGCAAGTTTAATTTATTTAGTGTCACTCCAGTCGTTCTTTTGCGTCGAGTTAACAAAAGGCAAAATAACAAATGTGCAGTGTGCAGTCTAAGTCAATCGGGTGGTAAGTAGGTAGTTACAATGCTCGTGACCGCCACTCCCTAGGAACTGCTAAGTCCTTCAAAACCACTTAACTCAACCAGATTACCGGTCACGTCAATTTGTTATTTTAATATGTAAACTCATAAATTTCAAGTCGAATGCGAGATGTTCGCAATTGTGTTGGTTGAAGGCCTCGACTCCATTGTCTGTACATCGACGCACTTGCAATTAGTGAACTTAGCTATTATACTTATGTTATCTATTGGCCAATTACTCACTGCTGTGTATTCTAATAAGACTTGTTGATTCTACTAATATTGGTAAAGGAGTCTAGTTAGCGCAGTGTGTTTATCTACTTCTTTAAACTTCTTTGAACCTAAGCAGACATGACTTGGTGGATCGAGCATTTTATTAGCTAGAATATGCTTCAGACATGAACTGTTCCTCCTCATCGAGTTATATATAAAATTTTCAAAAAATGCCCAGGAGATTGCGCTGAAGATGGGTTTGTTGTTGTAGCCCGTGTAAGTTCCTACTATAAGTTCGTGTAACCGCTGAAAACACACGGTATATTGTACACGTCTTCATCTATAAATTGATGTAAAGCACTCAAATAGTCGAAATGGAATATGATCATATAAAACGGGCACGTCATTTACATGCAACTTTACAAAGGTTTCTGTTCTCACTACTCTATTGCATTTTAGTTCAAGCACTAAAAGAAATGGTTGAGTCATGAAACAAAGCCAGATACTTATTATAAATTATTAATCATTAAAAAGATAAGACAATGGTATAGAGCGCGGGTGGGCTTCGGCGATTGTGCAAACGGCCACTTCAACGAAATGACCAAGCTTGCTACTTCCACGCTACATGGATTACAGTCTCAATATTTACATGGAAATGTATAAATGTACCTAGAAATATTTTCAAAGTGAAAAATAGAGATGAAGTCTCCCTTATTAGGATGATGTTCATTGTGAAGCCCGAAAGAGATATGTTGTGATTCCTCACAACATGTATCTTAAGGGTGTGACTGAATGCATGAATGAGCCCTACGATAGAATCAGCGATCTGTAAATACATCGATACAACAGTGTGCAGTATTATTGTCGTGTGTGTGTGTATGAAGCCCGCCCGCCCGCGCCCGTGGCGTGCACCGACCTGCTGAACGGCGGATGCGTGGTCTCGGGGAGTCACCGCATCGGCTCCTATGCCGCTATCTGGTGACGGCAGGTCCACTGTGAGCCCAGCGGCTGCGATAACACTCTTGCTGTGATAGCGAGGGGTCGCGTATCGATCACTGAAGGCGGAAGCGGATGCAGATTCCGCATCTGCATAAGGAGGAGCAGCCCTTTGCTGGTAACCCTCGCCGACGAAGTACTCTCTGTAGTAGGGCTCGCCGGCGAAGGTAGCCGGCTGCCGCGAGTACTGGTCGCCGTAGGGGGTGGGGCTGGGGGTGCCAGGCGGCGCGAACATCTGGGCTGCGTACATGGCGGCGTCCGGCAGCAGCGAGCCGGCCGAGGAAGCGCGCGACGGCACCGGCGACGGCGAGGCCGCTTCACCGGGCTCGCCCACCGCCACCTGCGGACACACGCGCCGGTTACACGCGCTCTCCCACGACAACTGTCCGCTCCGCAACGTCGACGCGTACATGCCGCGTCAAAGCACAGTTCACAGCTTCACGTACACTAATGTTGATCGACCGTCGTATCACGTTCACGAATATCAATGTGTGTAATCCCGAAAAAGTGTAATGGTCCTTGGTAGCCGCCGAGGTTGGCGATGCACTGGGCGGGCAGCACTGCCGGCCAGACTGGGCGCGGGCGGGCGCGGCTAGTGCGTCGCGAGCGCGTTGCTCGGCGCATCGTACGACAAGCGCGATAAATAATACATGAGTGACCGGTACAGTAAGTGTGTGAGTGCGTGCGCGCGCGGCGGCGGCGTGCGGACGTGTGACGCACCTTGTGTCGCGGCGGCTTGAGCGCGTGTTCGGGCTCGTCGACCACCTTGCGGCTGAGGTCCTCGGGCTCGCGCTTCACGAGCCCCGCGTGCAGCAGCCCCGACAGCTCCGCCAGCTCCGCCCCGTGCGCGCCATTGGCCGCCTTCAGCGCGGCGCCGGCCCTGCGGAGGGGAGACAGGCGTGATTGGTGACGTGCGCGCGCGCCGCTGCGAGTCCGCCCGACCTCGCAATGCGCGCGCGAACTCGTCATACTATCATTCTCGCTCTAGGTGTTACACACTGTCAAATTGTCACATGGTATTTTCCTAGCAATCAAAATACAAATAAAATTATCATACTTGCAGCAGTTTGCAACATTATTTACATTATTGCAAGGACTTTATATTTCTTAGTAAATATCGAATGCTAGATAAAGTTATTTTACAGATATCTGGCACGCTCTACTCATTCCTAATAAGGTATTTTAAGATAGAAGCCTACTTTCAAACCGAATAATTTAAAATTGTTAACAATTCTTGACACTTTATCACTTTACATTTAGTTAAACTTAATTTGTAGTAACTAATTAAACGTTACAATGTTGTTTATTTTACCCAATTTGAAAAAGTATTTTAAATCTAACTAATTTCTTTTTAACAAAAGAAATATTGCCAAATTCGTTTTTTAGTTAACAATAATTTTGGTCGATACTATTTTTGATACGTTGCAATTTTTTAATAAATAATTTTCTAACATAATTTTCTTACAATTCCACATTTCTTTTGATTTTATTATATGAAAAATCCAATTTTTTCAAGTATTTGTTGGTCTTTCTATTTATATGTTTAAAGGTAACAAACGCTCATTAAACTGATTTAATTTCTTTCTTACCTATTCTTTACCTGAAGTCATCACGATGCTGCCATCTATGAGTTAGGATGGGAACTGTTTCATAATATACGAACGTGAATAGCTGCCACAACAATAGAAGTGAGAAAAATACTTACTAGATAATGCACAGGTTTAGTTAGATACATACGTTTTATGTTTCAAAAATCTAAATAATGAACCGAGGTTTTTTTTTTATTAAAAATAGAAACCATTTTTTAATTGTAAACCTACGTCATGTTTTTCTATCGTCACATATAACTGCAATATATTATCAAAAATTTCTCGCTGAGCATACTCGGTTACATGTAACCTATATTGTCACAGTTGGTAACCAAAAGTAATCGCGCTACGCAGCCAAAATTCCGTAGCAATTGTAAATAGGTCTAATGCAACGTCAACCTAAGTTACACCCTAAGTTACGTCACTTGTCTCAACTGCCTTAATTTCTCTTTACCATTTGTTCTTTAAATTAGGCGCTAACTGATAATTGGTATAAAAACGATTAATTAAAGTACTTTAATTATCTACGTTCTACGGACTGCTACGAATTTCGTAGAACTTCGTAGCACCGTAATTCCTAATGATTTCTGTGAAAGTCAATAACTAATAACATGGCATGTTGGGGCATGGTTTTATCTTAGTGTACCTATAATGTTTGGTTCAGTAAAGTATTTTTTTTTATATTAATAGTAGACAGTAGTATAGTTTTTATTTTTTTGCGGTGGATAATCAGGATTTAACCACAACAATTAAAATAAGCAATGGTAGCCGATTAGATCCTGCTCGTAATATCATCCGTGGCCACACTACAATCAGGTTGGAATATTGGCTTTTTTGGTGAAGCCATCTTAGGTTAAAAAATACAGAACCTACCTACAATATTTATCGAATTGTTCAGGGGCTTAGCACAAGTTTTATATGAAGGGGTTATATAGTTATAGTTATAGTTTTATATATATTACTATTGTAATCGACAAATGTAAGAATACACAGTTAAACAGTATTATCATCATGATTCTACAAAATTATTTGGAACAGACTTGCTGAGAATTACCTAGCGGTCACCTGAAAAACGTTAGATTAATATTTGTGAGTCACTTAATAACTTAATAAGTACGGAGCATACAAAGTGAAAACAGGACGTCGCCATAAACATGAAACAATCACATATTTACCATAAACGTCACAAGTAGGACGGTTTACATGTAATAGTGTTTGCAAGTTCATTTACATGAGAGCGTTTTGATTTGTTTGCATGTAAGCGCACACCTCGCGAGCGCGAGCGGCGCTGAGGCGGCGCGGGGCGCGGCTTTCGTCGGCCGTTGTCAGTGCGTGCCGATTTATGATAATTGAAGACATGTTTCACCGGCGCTCAGACGTTTATTTTAGATAAGAGAGTCTCGCGGCACTATTTCATGCGTCCGAATTGGTCGGGACGCGCGACCTCCCGCAAGCCGAGCCGCCGAGCTGTGGAGCCCCGGACGCTCCTCGCCCGTGTCCGATTGCAATTCTCGCTTTGCTCATTCTTAACGATTTATGCACGCGATTTGTAAGAGAAACGCGACGAGTGTGAAATCGCTCATTCGATAAGATAAAGCTCGGCCGTATAAAATATTTCTGTACGTAGATATCGCCAAATTTCCGCAGCGCGACATGCGAAAAGTGAAACGAATTTGTAATTTCAAGAGAAACAAACTGAGTTGTAGCTCTGTCATATGATGAATTTTGATGTTGTGAAGTTTTATCCCGCCAAATTTTTTTGGGAAGCATGCAAATTGAATTATTGGTATTAATCCGAGGTCGGTATGCCGGCGGCGACGCGTAGATATCGTTATTCATATGCGTGGAGCACAATACGGTGTTTGCTTGTCGCTCATTGTTGACGCTTGTACAAACGGGACAAAGCGCGCCTCGTTGACAGCTGACGCTTCGGTCTCAGTGGGTGCCACTATCGAGTACCGCTACGACACTGCTTACGACAGTTTCGCTGATCTGATATTTGCATAAAAATTTAAAAAGTTAAAAAAAAACCAACAAAGAGAAGTTCGTTTATTGGTTTTGAAAAATTTTCAATTAACACATAATTCGTATAATAAAATAAAATAGCTTTTTTGTAACACGAAAAACGTATGTTATGGAAACGTGTGTTGTTGTACGTGTTTGTTTTGTTTGTTTGTTTGGAGTTTGTTTCGTACGTGTGTTTGTAGTTTGTAACACGATTAAAAGAAAACGAATGCTGACAAGAATTCACCGAATTCCTTTACGTGATTCTCCCAACAACATAAATTTCGGAGGCTAAACAAAAAGAGTTTGATTCTTCAACGCTGGCTTATTAATCTATGCAAATTATTATTGCTATGAGTTTCTTTTTTACCGTGTTCTTCACATTTTCATGAGACATTTACTTAAAATATTTTCAAACCGAAGACAGTTTTAAAAAGATACATTTTATAAACATAATGTTAGAGAGATAATCTTCACAAGCTCCCCTCTCGTTACCGCTGTGTATATTTCTCAAAGTCTATCAGGTAGCGGAATAGATTTCCCAAACTGTTAATCTGATATCAGTGTCATGTTGCTAGCGATTAACATAACAGTAACGGTAATAAAAGGTAAGAATGATCACCATCCTCCATCTCTAGCTGTGTGCTACATTTTACATGCAAATATAAATTTTCTTATCAAAGCGCAATCGGTTCGTCGCCCGATGCAATTGCCATTATAATTATTTGCAATGTTTACTTAACACCCTTTCACACATGATGAGATCTCGACAATACGATGCTAAGGGTGCAGTGTGCAGGGGCTCTCGCGCCGCTCATGCATTCAATGCGTTTATCGAAATACCTCTTACGGTGTACAAAGGACGCCATTCATATTTTTTAATTTTTATTCTGTTCGATTTAAAAAAAGTCTTGGAATAGGCAGGACGACAGTATCAAAAAATTGCAAATCTATTTAGTCCGTCAGTTAGAGTATTGGAAATTAATGGACACGTATTTTTTATTTTGTGAATCAATTCAAAATTGACAAAGATAAAACGTATCAAAACTCGGGAGTGGGGGCTCGTGACGTCAGAACTAGCTAAAAATTATACCTAGGCGTGACGTATTGAGAATTTTAAAAGCGTCATATCTTCGTCAATTTTGGTTTACGTAACAAAAGAAAAAACACGGGTCAAATATTTTTTGATAATCTAACTGACGGACTAATTAGTTCTTTTTTTGTCGTCTCGCCTATTCGATTTTTAGAGAAACATGAATATTCAATTATGACTTTTCTGTGATTTTCATTCAGTGACTGACTTTTATTTATATATATTTATTGCTCCACAATATTCTTGCGCTATAAATTATTCCAAATATGGTACAGTCGTTATCTTAGACATTAATGCTGAAAACTCTCATGTAATTCCACGGAACCTTTGATAATAACTTAATAAGCTAACATATGCGCAGCGGGCTCTATCTATATCAAAATCTGAAGCGGCGACAGTTTATCCATCGTTTGACGAATAGATTACAATCTACCGAACGATAAACGAGACGAAGGAGGCGCTTGCAGCGGATGCGACCAACGTAATTTCATTCTATTTGAATATATCATTCGACTAAATGTAGGTTTATTGCTACTTTTCTCACGGAACTAATACATTATCAAAAATTTAATTGAAAACGATTTCGCCATTTGTCTCAGTCATTAAATCGGGCGTTCGATTACACTTAACTGTCTCTGGCCATTAATTACCCGGTAAGCTATTCCCTTTATCGTTACTAACTAAGTAGGTATCTATAACGACAAAGTTTTTAATAATAATCACGGGCTGGACATTTGGCATTCAACTCTGTAACGACTTCTTCGCGCAGCTGTTAGGAATATATTCGCATGATAAATAATGGTAAAAATGAATGGTCAAACCTCGTTTTAATTTTCGCTACGCGGTGACCGAGACTGTCAGAGATATAACGATGTTACCATCTTTTTATGCATTATACTCATAAGAGGGTCCGTTATATCCAAGGGTATTCAATGGTATTAACTACTGTGTCTTTAACAATAACGACGTATCTTCAAGAGGAAACCGGTTCTAGTCCTAAATGGGTCACACGGTTCCAACTCCCTGAGTTTTTGTTAAACCACCGCGACATTGACGACACATGTGCTTAGCCCGCTGCTCCGCTCGCTAAATTACACTATTCACATCTAAAATTTTGCATATAGATAAGTTTGTAATTTTTGGAATTAATTTCATAACCTAATACAAATCGACGTTACACGGTACCTAAAGTACTAATGTTAAGTATTTAAATTGTATTTACTAAATATTCGCTGCTTACTTAACTACATATAGTAATTAAATACGTAGATAATTTCTATCATTAGCTCGTAAAATAAGTTAGGTACATTAGTGTGGAGAAACCGACTTCCCGTTACTACAGCAAGTGCGAACAGTGACAGGGTCAAGAGGGCGAGGCCCTCCCTAGAGGCATCCCGCCGCGCGTTTCTATGCTAATCTTAGCGTTAGCATTCGACAGCCTCCGACAACTATTAATGGTTATAGCCGCCGTTTCCATTTAATACCCGTAACATCCGCGTAGTCCTGAGCTTAGAGCGCGGCTAGCTGCGCCCGCGCACTACGCAATGCGTTTACGAAACGCTTTCACGCCTACGTCAACGGATCTCGAAGGAATACAGACGGAACTAGTTCATTTCTACATCTATCGAGCATTTAATTCAAATAATACGAGCGATTTAGACAACAAATAGTGTGCTTCAAACCTGACGATGCACTGGCGCTGAACTATTAGCATACAAACGCATTCGGAGACAGAGCGCGCATGGGTGCGGGCGACTGAGAGCATTCGTTATAATTTTGAATGTATGAATGAGCAATAGCGGCGCGCGTTGAACCGGCGCGTGGGCCGCGTGCTGACAATGAGTCGCGACAAGTCCTGGGCGTCCTTGTCAATGTGAGCCGCTTCCAGCCACATCCGTCTATTGTCATTATTTGTATTTATGCACTCCCGTAAACAGTGACGAGCATGACGAGCAGAATGAAGCCAAGTGTCACATTCTGGAGCGCAGCCCCGGCCGCCCCGGCAGCAGCCGCAGCGCCCGCGCAGACCCTCGGCAGCGCCGTCGTGTGCGGTAACTGCTGACACGTGGGAGGCTTTTACCACTTCGACATTTCTCTATTCTTATGTGAACAACCTACATAGCAGGACGCCAGCTTCCACACATCCCAGTTATTCAAATTATTCAATATTAAACGTAGTTTTTGTTGACAGCAAAATTTAATTCAGAAATTAACATTTTCACGGATTCAAAACTTGTTTCCTTTATAACTAGTGTTTATGGAACATAATAAAACATTCATAAAAGTTTAAATGGTCTGTATAGGGTCAAGTTAACATTATGCACTCCTTGTATTAAGAATGTGACACGGCGTTTGCTCATTTTTGCGTCGCTATTCAAAGGATGCTGTTAACAACCTCTTTCAAAGAGCGAGTATAATTTGATCGGGGTCGCGTTTCTATGGGAATTCGTTGAATGCACCGACTGTATTCATAATTATTAAGTAAATTTCGAAAAATGTGTGTCTGTTATGTTCATAAGATTCTAGTTTTTTTACATAATTACATTAATTTTTTAAAACTAAACGAGTGTTTCTGCAATGATTTATTAATATTAAAGAGTGTTTGGAAGTTATTAATAAATAATTAATTAACAGAATACAATGTTGCCAGTCATAATTTTTCAGCTAATCCCAATATTTATTCTATAAAACACATGTTTCTTTTGCAGAAAGAAGTCAAATAGCATAAATATGTTAATTTCGGAATGATATACGCAGGCAGGTCGGGTGGCGCGGGGGGTTCGCGAGTTGCAAACTGCTATTTCGTTAATCCCGTCATAGGTATTCAAATGAGCGCTCATGATTTATTGAGTGGAACATTAACATTTTTATTATTTGTTATTCTTACACATTTCGGTGGGGCCGGAAGCCACGCGGCGTCTTGTCTCAGTGTACTCGCCCGTGAGACTCAGTAACACACACAACCCCCGGCCCCGCCTGCCTATCAACGTGCACAAAAACTCCACTACACAAAGATTGCATATTATCATAGTTTACATATAAATTTTACGCGAATTCATTCCATATTCACCGCGCCACAAAATTCGGCGATTATAATGATAATTGCTCCGATACACGAACGTTCAATTTGATGTACGGCCGTGAGAATCGACGATTGATTTTCCGCGATCATCTTCTGATTCTACTTGATTGTTAGGTATCGATATTTGAGATTTGATTTGCATATTCGATTATCTTTCTATATATTCTTGGTATATCTGCTAGTATTTATCAGTAATTAATTACGCTCGATGTGTATGTTTTGAAGAATACTTATTTTAGTATTTAACTCTGTGTTTATAGCTAATAAATATTAATGTTTTGTAAAGTCATATTTCAGATATAATATGACATGCCTAACTGTTACAACAGTCATATATTTCCAAGTAACAGTTAGCTAAATGACAATGTGTTAACACTCTAGAGACAATTAATAAAAAGATGAGTATTACGTTGTGGTGCGTGTGTGCAAGGTTCACTATAAGGAAGATATGGTGTGTAAGACTCACGGCCAGACATCGACAAGTTTGGCATCCTTGTGCAGGCTGAGGTGCGTGTCCTGCGCCAGCGGCGGCAGCTTGTAGTACTCGATGGGCTGGCCCTGGCCGTCGTCCGCCACGGCGCCCAGCACCGCCGACGTGGCGCTCAGCGGGTGCTCCGCACTCGAGTAGTACGCGCGCCACGACTCGCCGCTCACCTCCATCACCTCTTTGCGTCTTCTGCAACAATACAACACACTTTATACAATTGTCCAAAAAACACAAGAACTAGAATACAACATTCATCGCTAAACTTATCGCTCCACAATTTTTAATGCTTCATTCATTCCGTAGGTAGAGTAAATCGAGTAAACATAGCGTAAAATACTGGTATACAAAACCACTGTGGTTTTACGAATGAGACGACTACAACTTACGAACCAGTTATTAGGCGTGATCATTTTGGTACGGATACTGACCTTTGATGGCACCAGCGGTCATCGCATAATGTGACGTGTTTGCTAATTGTTGCGCACACAGAGCGTGAGTCAGCGCTGCTGGTGGCGGGTTTGAGAGAGAAGTGACTAGTTATCGAAACGGGCTTCGGACTCACGCAGGGGCGTTGTCTAATTCGGGTGACTTTATGCAAGTTCGCCTTAGTACTCATACGTCACGCGACCGCGGCTGGGTCGCCTGCTGGCGCAACCTGATGTAGAACAGGTCTGAACCACTCGCAGAACCGGAAGGATACGAGGCAAATCCCTGCTCCCTCGCTAACCAGTTTAGGTCGTCTGACGTCACGCCCAGCGGTATCCGACGATGCAGACAAATAAATAAAAAATGTTGGAAGCACGCGTCGGACGGGTTTGACCGGATCGTAGTTCTACCTGATTCCTGTTCCTGGTGTGTTAATACATCTTGGCATTTTTTGTGTGAAATGTGACATACTTATACGATCCCACTGGCCTGTGATGGAAAGGTCGGTGCGGACAACTACGACACGTAAGATATCCCGGATTCTCCCATAAGCTAAACCAAGTTGCCAGTTTTATTTATCCGGTCAAAAAGAGAACATTGTTAGTACAAATATTCAATAATCCAGATGAAATAGTTTGTCCTCTGATAATTTATAAAGCAGTGCTAATTTTGAATGAAGTAAGGTAATTCAGGGTACCTACTCCAATTATGGAGTTCAAGAACTCTTGAACCAGTCATTATCGTGTTACCTCACATCATTACCTAATCAATGAACTTACCCAGGCTACAGGCTACAGAATGTCGTGTTAGTGTCAAGTAAGAATAGAATGTGCGAATTGGATCAGAGAACTGGAAAAGCCAGCTTCTGGCATTTAACCAGCCGAAGCGTGAGTCATTTGACGAGTTAACTGGCAAGGCGGAGGCAGGGGGCCGGGCGGAGCGCGCGGCTGCACCACGTGAATGAGATTCCGGTAGGTGCGCACGTAAAAATCGTGCAACGAATCTAACAGGTTTGCTGGGGTCCTTGCGAGGCCACCGGGACTGGTCTAACCTGCCCTGTGCAGCCGAACCTCGAATTTCCGATCGTTTCCTATCACGTTTGCCTCGAATCGATACATGTAAACACACGAGCTTGTTTACATTATAAGCTCATTCGATTGCCTACTTTCTGGCAGTATTCGGAGCAAGGCGTTGTGCAACCACTTTGACAAAGCTTCGCTTGACTGGCACCTCTATAAATAATTAATTGATTACTCTTTTCTGACTGTCGATTGTTCGAGCCATTTAATGTTTCGCAAGTTGCCTACTCCTTGTATATTTGTTTGGTTGACTATTGAATGGAGCGATTAGAAAGTATCGCGCACAGCTGTCACGACGACGAGACGTATGCTAGAGCGGAACGGATGACTTTGGCAAAGGGTTGGAGAAGCCTTGGTAACACAAACAATGCATTCGACATGGACGCTACAAGCACGACTCGGCGTAGACATCTTTCAAAATACCTGGTGGTAAAGGGATATCTTGCTGTTGCTTAGTATTTGGTTTAATTTAAAAAAAAAAGCAATTCCTAACATCTGACCAGGAATGTTCATTCACTCAAAATAACATGACATATTTCCAAAGAGCCGCCAGAGTCACGCCTGAGTGAAAGCTCGACTATGAAGTTGTCTCAAAGAATATGAATTTCGTGCTCGGTCGAGTCGGAGACATTGCGGGATGGATTTATCGGAGGCGTACAGCGTTCGAAACGATCAGTCGGCGGCGGCGAGTTTCGAAAGGCAGCGCTCGTCCACGTCCAGCATCCACGTCCGGTGACGCGTCCAACTATCGATCATTCGGTTCGTTAATAAATAACACGTTGGCGTCGCTAGCTGCTTATCTGCTGCTCGGGCATGTGGAAAAATTTGGTGTAGGTGTCGCAACGGAGCGGCACGCATGTCTCGCAGGGTTGCGTTGCGTGCGCCCGCGCAGCCTCCGCGCCGCCCGCCGCCGCCCGCCTGCCGATTTTATCCTCTCCGGCCGTCGGCTAGCGCAGCACTCGCAGCTTCATTATTAATCTCTTAATTAAAATCCTAGAAACAACGATAAAGGGACTACTCCATAGTTCTCTTATATGCACAGTATATCTATTAGCGCATACCTATTTCTAAAATGCCATTATAATCGCATAGTCCCGTCATGGTGTAACGATGCAAACTTTCATGTAGGTCTATCTAACTTGTCTCATATGCAATAACCTCACGTAGATACATATCCATAAACGTTGTAGTCGCATAGCAGATATATTGAATCATGCGTGGCGCGGAACTGGCCGCGCGGCTTCACCTCGCTCACCCGGCAGGTGCAGTACTACCTTCAAGGGAAAGTGCAGGGTGCGGCTCAAATCTACGCATGTTTTATCATCGATGATAAGAGAAACTAGTACCTATCGCCGCTAACGACTCATTACCAGCGTTGAGCGAGACGTGATAGAAACTGATGATTTAAACGATTCTTTTTCATTAGCCCGTAAATAACATCGTAAGTAGTACCCGTATATAACGTATGCAGGTATACCTACCTATATCGAGACCAACTCTCTTTAATTATAACTTGCTTCTTTAAAACTTGTAGGAAGCTAACGTATTCAATCAATATTAAGTGCTGCACATAACCAAATCTATATGACTGATTACACGTTACAATTTATTTGCTAGGTAAGTATATATCTCGTGAATGCAAGAATAGTGTACTTATACAACCAATAAGGAAATTACTACTTACACCTACATCATTTGGACGATTTTCTGTGTTTCTCACGGTTGTAATAATTAGCATAAATTGCCAAAACTAGAATTCGAATTAGTTGCATTGCTAATTGCCAATTTAACAGATTTATATAAGTAATTGAATCATTAAACTAAATAATAACCTAAAAGAAAGGATTGTTTAAAAGTACTAGCGCAAAAGTGAAAATGTGCCATTAATAATCCATTTTGTATTCCCACATTAAAGCTAACGATTCGAGCCGGAATGTAACTTCGCTGCATTTTGTCAATTAAAGAATTCGCTGGCTTGGATTGTCGCAGCGCTGGACGCACACTGTTATGGCAGCACAAAAAATGTACATTCTTCATACCAGTATAAATAAATAAGGGATGAGTACAGGGAGCAGTGAGTGCTGAGCGCGAACGCAGCCACGCCGAGCTAAACTAAACGAGGAGCATTTTCGACAAACCTCTTTTTGCGCCCTGACGAGGAACGCATATGCGATGATTCATTTACGGAGTTCTTCACCGTACAAGTATGGCCAACATTATTACTTCTGTTTTCTTGGCAGCATTATGTACGGTCAACAAGAAATGTTTTCTCAGAAATATGCGCCCACGCAGATTAAAGATGGAAACGCAACATGGGCACTAAATAAGTCATGTCTCCTGTCTGCGTAACTAGTAGCATTCAACTCTGAAAACGTAACCTCGCACTATAATTACGTGCTGAAGCTGACAATTAATGGTACTAAACAAGCGATAATAGACTATACGTTTATGCATTTAGAATTTCGGTATCTATGAATTATTATCAGGAGTGCTCGTATTCAATTTCCGATTTAATTTAACGAAACACTATAAATAAAAGGGGTGATATTGACACATTGATACCGTTTTGTTAGGGTTCTCTCTTTATTATCGAATACCATAAATTACATTGTGATATTGTATTGTCAAGTTTATATCTTTGTTTATATTCTATTCAAGGATTAAGACCGTTATTTCGGCAATTGCAAGTAATAATAAGATATTAAAATTCTTTTTATATACGGTTGACCGTATTCACGTCTTATATAGTCACATTTTATTTAAAATTTGACATTTGGTAGGAAATAAAATTTTATTCAGAGTGCATAAAATTGTGATTCACAATTCTTTTTAAAACCGTTGAGTGACCGTTGAGTGACAACGCGCAGTAGGTTGACGCAGCGGTTGAATGCGACGTTAACTCGCGATTATAAGAAGTGTTCTTTGTATTGTGCGTGCTCGGTCGCGCGGTCGCCGGTCGCAGTCGTCGGTTGCGTGAAGCCGTCACAGACATCACTATCAATACGTACTTCATTTACAAAGGCGAATAATTGTTGTAGGTAATTTAAAAGTATACATCACTTTTCAAAGTTGGAGAGTGTGTCTCCTAAAAGAAATTTATATTTTTGAATAGTTCTAAGATTTTATGTGAAGTCAAATTATGTTTACATTTTAAAAGCCTTCTTTTATTTGGCAAAAACAAAATAATGAACATTACATACGGCATGCATGTAAACGACAATTTGTGCCAATTAGCAGCGAGGGGAAGTGCGGAAATAGAGACGGTATTGAAGGCCGCCTGCGCCTGCGTCTGTTTGCGACGCATAAGAATATGCTCGCAATTATTTCACCGCGCGAACACAACAAAAAACTGAACAAGCACTTATCATCGATCATTTTAAAACGAATTATCTTTAACTAGCATTTAACAATAAATAAACATCCCGTTTTAAAAAGTGTATGAGGTAAATATTATGTTATCTCGGAATTAAAAAGAAGTAAATTGAGAATGTTTCTAACCACGGACGGCCACATAAAAATATGAGTCTAATCGTCTTAACGGTCGGGACGCGGGATGTACAAATGTTTCGGTTTCACCACAAATCAAAATGATATATACAATGGAAGTTGCACGCATTAAGCTCTAGTTAAGCTCGCGTAAAGTGTCTTATTAGAAGAGTTACGAGCTTAGAGTGAAGGAACGCCCGCGGCGCCCTCTCCTCTCTAAACCCAAAATAAATGCATCGTTTCCGTTTTGTCTGACTTTTCTAATTTGAATGCTGCGTGTGGTCCATGTTCGTCGAGAAGGCGTTACTTAATAGCTTGTAGAGCCTTTATTATAAATCAGACCTACGACCAGTATAAATCTGTAAACAATATAAATTGTGTATACTAATAATAAGTTTAATGGTTTCGTAAAGTAATAAGTTGTGTTGTGTCGTTATATCGAGAACAAATGAAGAACAATGTTCTGTCGGGAAGCTGCGTCTTGCGCTTGCGCAGTTCTGTCAGTTAGTCATGTTTGGGCTGAGCGACTCGTATCGGCTGATTAAAGTCTGCACGTTTCAATGGAAATGTTAATGCTCTCGATTGTGTGCTAAACGTGATACTCACCAAACGATCGACTGAACAAAGAGACCATATCTATAAATTTCATGATGCGGACTATACGAATAAAAAACCTATAAATGACACTACAAATGAATTTTATTCTTTAAAGCAGTAATAGTAAAAACTTTGATACGTATTCTTGGATAGATTTGGCTGCTGTCGTTAAATCACCATGAAGGTATAAATTAGGAGCGGCGGTCGACGCAGGCGCACAATACGCCGCGCATTGTGCCGTGCCAATTGAAACAGGTTGTGGTTGGCACTCGGCAGGTATCTATATAGCGTGATTTATGTCCGATTATGTTATACTCCTGCGACTATAATTAAACCGCGAAGCCATTATTCCCCAAAGATCTACAAGTTCTGCGACACTGCCCACGGAAATATGGCAATGCTGATTTAATGCATTCAGATTCGTTATCGCATTGTTTTACTTAGATGAACTAGCGAGGTTATTAAGGCCCTCGGGAATTGAGCAACTATTAGTCAGCTATAACAGATAGAACACGATAACTACTGATGTCTTATTATACTACCTACCAGCCAGACACTTAAAGCTATTTACAAATTAAATTCTAAGCTCGCTCGGAGTGATCATCCGGACCGCTAAGTAAACACCTTCATTTAGCAGGTAATACGTAAAACCGTTCTAACCGCTGCCTCAAAAATGTTCTTTAAAACGATTAAGAAATGCCTGTACCTACAGATAGACAAGTCAATAAGCTTTGTAAAACGAATGTAAATATTTGTCGTATTAAGATAATTTATCTGGAATTTTTGTACGAAAAAAGTGACACAAATAATAAAAAAGTAATGTGGTCGTAGTAAGTGGCGGTGCGCACACACTGACGGCAAGCGGGCAAGCGGGCAGGCGACGGGGCAGGCGCCTCGCGGCTACGCAGCTTTTAAAAAATCGCAAACAACTCGTCAGCAGACTGACAATTGTGAGAACGCGATCAATTATCCTGTGCAAATAGTAATTGTCAACAATAAATAAAGTATGAATTAAACTGCGCAGGAACGTTTTCATTATCGGTACACTGTTAAAATAGCATGTCAATCATTTTACGAAGCAATCAGCGACGCCTCGATGGCAGGGCGCGAGATAAGCTTTTAATTACCTCCAACGCCTATTTACATATTGTAGGAGATACTCGGGGATATATCGCAATTAGGGGCGTGTGATTCTTCCTTTTACGCCTCAGAGTGGTTGGGTTTGTTGCAATGGATAACATCTGTTTGACGGAAAGATTAAATGCTCTCACGAAGAAAATTTGCAATAAGCTGCGCGCCACACATGCGAGCCGTCTGAATTGCGATTTCCATTTTGTAAAACATTTAGCAACGTCCACTGACACCATATTTTACACTCCGAGTTTCGATTACTACGTACGTCTGTATAGAATATGATTTGCATTTTATGGAGTAGCGTGCAAATTCGAAATATGTTTGCGTATATTAGTATGTTTAGCGTTTCATTGCTGTCTAGTTTACATACGTTTTGTTCGATATTTAATGTAAGTAGGTACGTAATTGAATTTAAGCTTTGTATTTCATATTAGTGGCAAGCGATAATTATATCATTACTTAAATATACTTGGTATAATTTTAGAATAATTTAGATTATATGAAAGTTCCAACTTCCAAGAATTGTTATTTGATGAATGTACGGTCGGGGAGTAAGTGCCAGTGGAAGATGCAAAACAACGTTTTATGGAGGCTCTGTCCTTAACTTTTTGAGTAATAATTATTACTGATAACTGCAGTCGCAGATTTTGAAATCAGTGTAGGTGCGGTTAGGTAGAAAACGTCAATGCTTACGTTTTATTTTTATGATGATCAAAGATACGCCGAAATAAAATGCTTCGACGTTCTATTTCTTTTTGTTTTAATAAAATATTAAAAAATCTATCAAGAAACCACCTATGCTAGAAACTATACCATGTGAAGGAATATGCTCTGGACTATTCTGGTGTATTATGTATTGTAGATGAACACAGATAGATCATTACATATTTAGAAAACTATGATAAAGCTCGGACCGTTCAATATAGTCGACATTTTGCTTGTTGGTGAAGGAAACGTATAATGCGCCAAATCGGCGCCTACTAATTGCGGAGGTAGTTAATTTACGAGCGGTCTGGATAACCTAGCACCGTCGTAAGCCTTCCGCCACCACGTAACGGCCCTCGAGGAATGTGACAGCTTAGTGTAATTACTCTAAAGGATAATGGTGTAAACAAAAACCATGAATCTAAACGTAATTTGGTATCGTATTCAAAGATGGCATTGTACAATACTCGGGAAGAAGTCTATCTCCATTTGGTTTTAATCAACTTATTAAGGAAATTTTAACATCATTAACTGCGCTATTAAAGGAACGAAGCTTGATGATAGACCATCCACGGAGTACGTTTAAATCTTATTAGTGGGATGAATTGCCGCTGTCGTTTTTTTTTGCAGAAAGATAATTTTATAGTTAATTTACGTGCGATAGAGTAAAACGGCGTGTTGGGTCGGCCGGCCCCGCCCGCTGCCCGCGCCTCAGCGCAGCGCTATCTAAATGCAAATCGGATAGGTTCAGTGGATGTCCACGATAAATCAGCCTCACGGCCCGCTCCGTTATCCGTCCGAGTCGCCCCCGGCCGCGACCGTGCGACGCACCACTACACTATCATACCATTTCACAATGCAATTATGCCAACACAAATTACATGGAGTATAATTAGGTTCAGAAGAATTACGTGTGCTCCAAAGACAGATAAATATAGGTCTTCAAATAACGACACTAGTGCAAAAAAGAAACTTCAAACTGTGTGTATTATCAATAACAAGAACCTGCGCAAAACACAGGACCATTAGTGAAGTCTATTTACAAGTATGTTTGCTTGTATTTGTAACAGTTATTAGTTAAACTAATAGCGACAAGAGAATTATGTCTGTTCTCAAAAGCCTTGAAGTGAACCTAAATGCAAAAGGTGCTTAAGGAAACGCAATCCCCGGAATCATTTATCATTAGTGTAGTACAAGCGCAGTCGGACATTGGTGCTAGTATCCAAGTGACTGTATCCATTACCGGAGCTGCGTAAACATTTAACAAATACCTTGTTGCAATAGATCTTAACAATCTCGGACGTCACACCAAATACACGTGCAGCGAGGATTTTGTAATAAGCTCTGTTATGGTGTTATATTCAATTTTTTGGTTTATTCTTCGTTCATCCTGAAGTTTTGTCCCACACACCAAAAAATTCTTAGTTTGTCCCATATCACTATTGAAGTTGTGCTTCGTCCCAAATTACAAGTACTTTAAAAATACAGTCAACAAAAACACTAAGGTAATTATTTAATTTTTTTTAAACAATAATTCAATATTATAACAATTGTGAACATTTATTATTCTTTATTATCCAGTAGCACAATAAAACCGCATATGGTATAATAATCATCTTATCATTACTACAGTAGAAGTTCTACTGTAGAACAGTAGTTAGTATCCGTAATAAGCAATATTTAAGACATGAAGTTTTTCTCTCGCGGAGAAGACAGAGAAGAGTGGTTGTTTTAAATAGTTGATTGGTTTTAAATATTTAATAATACTTAAGACTTTTTTGTCAATTGTACAAAAAAGTAAGCTTGGCCCATAAAAAAAAATGGACCGTAGAAGGAATGTAAAATAGGACGAAGCGGGAATAAAATAATAAAAAAAAATTTTTGGGACGAAGGAAGCAAATTATTTGGGAAGAACCAGGATTTTGTTATGTGGGACGAAACTCAGTGGTCTGAACGAAAAATAAATCATTTTATTCCTTTATTTTAACTTTGATACCTTAATAAAAACATATGTTGTTGTTTTATTTCTAAATACACCTAACAACATATTGTATGCTCATATTGCTGTTTTTATTAACCAAACCAATCAACAATTGCCTTTAACTAGACGTAATAAGCGGTATATCTGTGTGCTTGTTTTAGTATCGAATCATAAAAGCTGTGTTCACTTGCAATAAGATATCCACACATAATTGTCGCTCGGTAGCGGCGTCTATTCCAACTTCATAACCGTTTTTATCGACCAGTTCCACTAGTTGGAATCTTATTAGATTAGCTGTGTTCAGGTCTCAAGATTAAAAATTATCTCCGATCGAGCCGAACGGAAATGTCTCTGTAATAAAATTGTTTTCTGTTATACTTTTTTTCTATCTTCCGTTCTCGTTTACCGCATGTCGTGTCATGATGTCATTGAACACATAATCTATTACTAATAATGCCGCATAATTATGTGTTGCACTTTATATTGAGACTTAAGGCTGATGCTCCAGGGTAGCCCGCGAAATTCAAATTTTCTTACGTTTTTTGCAATTTGCAGGCCAGTGCTAGGTTGTATGTTGATTAAAATATTGTTCGCGATTGTAGTTACAGAATTATAAACAACAAAATCATCATATTGATGATTTTGATGATTATAATTCTGTAACTACATACGTCTTACAATCGCGAACAATATTTTAATCAACATACAACCTAGCACTGGCCTGCAAATTGAAAAAAAACGTAAGTAAATTTGAATTTCGCGGGATGGTTGGAGCATTCACCTTAATCTGTAACATTTTGAGTGATTATACAGTAATGATTTTATTTTATAATTTTCATTAATCAAACAGTTAAATTCGAAGAGTTTGTTAATTTACCTTTACTCTACATAATTAACAACTCAATTCAGGTAATAATAAATTGATAAATATTTATCAGCACCCTGCTTACATCAATATAATCAATATACGTGTGGAATGAAAACGCGAAACATATTAGCATAAAAGTTTATAGCCGAGGCCCTTTAACTTTATACCAATGTTCTAGTTTATTAGCGGTATTTATAACGATTTAAGGTTATTACCAACTTCCGACAATCTAATTAGTTCGTCATTTTCAGTTCAATGGAAGCAATTTAAGAACAGCTATTAGTAAAGCCAGCGCCGCTCGCAGAAATGGAAGTACGTAATAATTAATTAGATTCACATCAGTTATTTGATATTCACAGAAATACTTCATAAAGTTTAAGGTTTATGATACATGTTGAACATAATAATACATTTTATAATGACTAATGATATTATCAAAATCATACCGTCATTATAAAAAAAAGATCTTCGTCGAAATTTATTCAAAATAAATATTAATTAAGAGGCTTGAGGTTCAGAGGAAATATTTTGATCGGAGCGATTTTCATCATGGTTAAATATAGAGGAGTCATGAAAAAGACGCAATTTTATGTAGATACAGACACTTAACGGGCACAATTATGCAAATATGCAACGTCGATTATTGGCTAGTAACCAGCAACTAGTTGCGGGAATTTATCGCCGCGCCGGGGCCGCTACCTACAGCTACTGTTACTGATGTATGTCCACGACTCAGAGCTGCTAATAAGCGAGACGACAAAAAAAAACTAATTAGTCCGTCAGTTAGATTATCAAAACATATTTGACCCGTGTTTTTTCTTTTGTTACGTAAACCAAAATTGACGAAGATATGACGCTTTTAAAATTCTCAATACGTCACGCCTAAGTATAATTTTTACCTAGTTCTGACGTCACGAGCCCCACTCCCGAGTTTTGATGCGTTTTATCTTTGTCAATATTCATTAATTTACAAAAACAAAAAATACGTGTCCATTCATTTCCAATACTCTAACTGACGAACTAAATAGATTTGCAATTTTTTGATACTGTCGTCATGCCTATTGCTCATGCAATACTCCAAACATTATATATCTCTGTTCTCTGTCGCTCACATTATATAATGGCTAATTTTTAAGATTTATTTATCGACACCTGTATCTGTAGCTGTCGGCATTCTAATTCTTCGCATAATTAATTATAGTTGTTCTTCGTAATGAGTTTACTTTGTCGGTATTAGAAATTGTGTTTGAAATTAACTTGTGAACATTTTGCTATCAATCTGGCAACCCATTAAAATCGAACTTAGGTCTATTAAGCTGGCACTAGTTCAAAAAGTTTCCAATTAAAAGAGTTAAAAGATGATATTCAAAAACTAGAGATACCTACTTTAATTCAAACTTACTTTTCTGAATGAATTTCGTATTGGATTTTGTTTTATATTGGAAATCTACTTCGTTATACAATGGAACTGTGGGTCAAATAGGCTAAATGGTCAATGAATAAATACATTATAGTTGAAATACAAATTAATAAAAATAATACTATGCTTCTCGTGTAGAACAGAGAAGGAAATGTACTTCTCTCTCTTACATCTCACTCAACTTCACCTTATTTAAGCTCAACTACAATTGGAAAAAAATACTAATCCTGAAAGAGTACCTTTTCCTTTAAATCCAAGTTGTTTGATTTAGCTTACAATGTCAATAAAAACTGGTAACTCTTGACAAGAATTGAATTCAATTTAATAGTGCAACACATTTCTAATAACTTTTAATCTGTTAATATAGATACAAAATTTAAATATTTATTATACAGTAGTTAATAATTATAATCACAAATATAATTAATTTGTAATAGTAACGCATGTTTTAAGATTCATTAAAGGTTCTAATCGATATTTCTCGTGACTACAAATCTAGTGAGTATACAGGCCATGTCACATTGGTATTTAATGTGGCAAAACGGACGGCGCCCTTGGCTAATAACAGAAATATATGTTTATTTATTAATGCAGTGTAAATAAATTAATTAATATTAGTACTTGTGCACGATTGGAATTTGTAAATCCGATACATTATTTCAACACAAACGAGTACCTCCACCTAGGTAGGCTTCGCCTCAAACTAATCCCATACAAAATGAATTACATTGTAATGCGTGTACAGTAGGTGCCTGTGCCTACCTTCCGTGCGTAGGAGAACAAAGTGCTTCCTCTCCATCCCGTGGGAGAACCTCGTCGTAATACCATATACATGATAATTTTTCACCAAAACTCTTTGTAAAAGCAATTATAAGTGCATTTTGTCGGTGTCTGTCATTAACTTAAACGTACGATGTTATTTTAAGGGCCGTAATCGGCGTTCCGGCGAGCCTCTTACGCTTTTTTTGCGAACGCTCACGAAAAGCTATGCACTTAAACGCTTGAATTATGAAATTACAGTATTGAGTGTAAACAAGAATTGCTGAGAGGCGAACTTTACGTACACACGCAATAAATTGCATCTATACATTTAACTGTAACCCTAGGTCCAATGAATTATATGTCTGCGTATATAATTTATTCACCGAAATCATTGAGTCGCGCTGCCATCAAATCGGTGTGTATGTAATTTTATGCGTATAATCAGGGAATTACTGTAATAAATTCTAATTTAACCCAATTAATAATAATGGATTCAATCTTTTATAACAATCTCTGACTGATTTGTCTATCTTCCAATAGAGTTGAAACGTTTTTGTTACTGCTCGCAAACTATTATTGTCACATACTTTGTTCGTTCAATTTATGTTTGATCTCTTCTCTATACTGCTATAACTATAATGTGTGGTTAGGTTGATAGACTGCTATAACACTATAAATGCATTATTAAAAACATTTATTTTTAGAAAATCTAATATAACTAGTTCGACTTGTTTTCATGCAAATACTTATTCAACTCTGCATAGAGTCGTCGCGACATCAAGCTTTTATAGCTGTCCGGATTTTTTATCATATTATATTGGCACAATATAAATGACTGGCCATTGTCTCAGCTAAAAGTATCCACTTACACATTACTGTTTGCTGACATATCCTAATACATTACGTAAGGTCGACACCCAGAAACAAAGGTTGTCTATTGATGAAATAACTGTATTGATTCACAATGCGTAAATTCATTCTGTTATGACAGGCGAGCATAAATTCACTGCGGCACCCTCGGATGCTGCGAAACAATGAGTGTCTCCCTATCGGGCGATTGTCAAAACTGTGAGATATTACCTCGGGCCGCCGGAGCCCGTAACGCTCATGGACACAGGGCACAGAAAGGGTTGAAGATACAACAATGGCGCGGTTCGCAATTTTCTTTTTAATGATAGGGGAGACAATGGTCAGTGCAGCGCTCACCGTGTGAAATCACCGAACACTGTTTATATGCAAGACGGCCTTATAAATTTACGGAATAAATTAAGGGCTATATAGGTATCCCTCAAATGGCTTAGCATGATCCTCCGTTACTCCTAAAATACTTCAGCATTAATTTTGAAATAAATATATGGTAAAGTTGAGGATTAATGCTAAGTCCTATGTGTGACGAAAACACGATTCCATAAACTTTTCTCGATAGACAAAAAATTCCAAAGTTACCTCCAAATCGAACAATAAACCGCTGGTATTCAAAAAGTAGTTGAAATTAGATCATGAAACTTTGCAGACTAACTAAACTAACTATAAAGCAGGTCTTATGTGTTTTATTTTTTTAGTCCAATCAATAGATTTTTTGTAAATCGCAAAAAATCACTCATTCCGCACTATTCGGCCGCAGTGACTGACGTAACAACCGCTTTGTAGTGCAAGCTGATTAGAACTTTATTCTAACAGTATTTCAAACGAAGTTTGAACCACCACAAATAGAGTGGCTAATTTTAGGGTTAGAAGGGCCTTAGTACGCTTTTTTCTGCGAGATAAGCTTATACGAGCTTTGTCATAATCACGTAGGTATAATAAACTTAATTAATAGTTAGAATTATACGATTCTACGATGATATTATTTAATTAAAGTTCATAAGTTCATATTTGACATAAGCATGACCGCTTGTAATAATATTATGAATAAAATATTCTCGCCGACCCATGCATTAGTGAGTGGTCGATTTGAAGGAACTAGCTACTACACTCGGAAAGCCTAACAGACGTGTCCTGTGAAGTTTATTCGTTTCATTTAATCTCACGTCACAGCTATAACGTAATAAACACCTGCAAGTAACCGCAAATTACAGGCTCCCGATGTCAGCGTGGCGCGGAGCACAATAGCGGCGCAGGCGCAGCCAGTGGGCACACCACTGATTGCCAAATTACAGGGTAAAGTGTCATAAGTACCGGTTGTGGACGCCGCGCCGGGACACTGTTTAATTCATTATTGTTGTTTACCGCATTTGAACTTTATCTAACGCCAGGGAATTAATTACGCGTAGTTAGAGACCGCAAACAGCGATAATTAATCAGTGTTAGCAAATTTAATCATCCGACATATTTATTTAACTGAAAAAAACTTGTTATCGTTACTCATAACTCGGTGTTATGGCTGGCATTTTGCCATTTTTGTTAACATGGGTTCTTATGTTTAATTATTGAATGTGTTGATACATTTTGTACATACCTACCTACTTATTAGTAGGCTTTAGAAGGACTAGGCAAAAATATGGCGTCATTTCAAACTTCAATATTAAAACGATGCAAGTAAATACGTCTTAACTAATTATTTTCACTTTAATGACAACATTCGCTGGTTGCACAATACCCTAAAGCGTTGCGAGCCCTAACAAAGGGTCGCTCATAAGAAAGCGACAAAAAATTAAGAATCGCCCCGATGAGCCATTATCTTCGCATGTTAAAAATAATATGGTCATAGGGTAATGCACATTCATGCGAGCCACGTCCAGGAGCGCATTTGAATATTCCTTTGTGCGTGCACCCCCTGCCTGCGCCGGACTTCACACGCTCTCGGCAGGTACCGCCGTACAACCCCAGGCCCGCCCCGCGACCACCGAGCGCTGCTCTACCGCGACCTACATGTTTAGACACTTGGCTGGCATACATTTTGGCAACCTTTTTTTAATTTTAAGGCCAGTGACTATGACTCTCAAATATTAAAATTTCTAACTCAAAGTTACAGCAATACGTGGTACGAATTATACCGCAAAAGATACTTTGTTTAGCTATATTCAATCACACACAAACACACTCACCTAATAATTTATATTGATTGCATTACTTTTGAGTGGGTAGGTAGGTACCATAGACAAATGCAAAAATATACTATTACTAAAGTTTGTAAAGTCATATCCTGTAATTTGCATAAATGCAAATGTGTTTTTTAGTAACGAACTTCGATCATTAATTATTGTGTCCTTGAACATAAAAAAATGTTCAAAACGAAATTATATTACCCAAACTAAAAACAAAATTAAACTTGACACATGCTTACAGTACAGCCGTTATGCCGCTTTGATAATATCGAGAAATGTTTAAAACGCAAGTGTCAAGATTGATTAGGTGCAGCATTTTGATGGACTCGCAACAACATTGTTCATACATACCCGTGATTGCTAATAATACGGTTATTATTAGTTGCGAACTAATGTTATAAATATGAATACAAATTGGCAATGATTTGTTTGGTTTAATCGTGCCCTGGAGTTTTAGCAGTTGTTGACAATATTACGTACTTATTACTTAGTCATTGCGTACCAAACGAATTGTTGTGAGGTAACAACTTACGTGTCACAAATAACCCGCAGGCTTGACATTTCCGATTTTACTAATATTTCATTAATGACTTTTTGATTGGAGTTTTCCCACTCAGCTCAATGAAATCAAATTATTAATTTATCAAGCGATTATATCGTCTCAATCAATAATTCGCACTTTTAGTTTTATACAGATATGCCACTAAACATGCGAATTACTGACTAAATGATTGTACAAGGAACTGGTGGTCACTGACTGGTCATTATCACAGAGCAGAAGCATCTCCGTCCTCTGTGGTCCTGATAACAGTCAGTTTCTATAAATAATTTAAGTACCGTTTAAATAATTCTCAACGAATAACAATGTGTACCTACCTATATATTTATAATGTTTACAATTCTCGCGTTTAAAGTCGACATGTCGAATCTTAAGAGATTGAAAGTCGTTAAGTAAAAGAAAGCAATAAATTTTAAAGATCCGTTATAAGAGCCGCATCATACCTACCTTTACAACATTAAAATTATCTATTACTTTAAAATTAATTGTTACAAATGACTTCTTGTGTGAATAACTACTGCCATCACCGTGGCAATGATAGCTATTCAAATGATTATACCAGCACGACCTATTGAAAGTTTTCGTAAGATACTCAACAAGAAGTAATAAAATTCACTTGGACTGTATCCATCCATAGTAGCCGATTCTTTTTAATTAAGGTCCATAAATGAGTAATGTCCAACAATAACTACCATCGAACCTTTTACTAAAAAGGAAGTTCGTAATAAATCTAAACGAACACCTGCCACTCAGGCTTATTCACATTTAGACGCCGATAATATTGAAGATCCGAAGTTGCAATAAAATACATTGGATGTAATATCGCGTGTCACTTGACATTCGTGAGTATTCAGCCTTACAGTCGCAAGCGCAGGGCTTTAGAAAGCGCGCACCAATAAATACTCGCCCGATTATGATCTACGGCGCGTAGCCCGTAGCCACGCCGCTCTCTGTACGTGTGTACTGTGTATTGGCGTGCGAGGGAAACGCAACAGTCTTTACCATCCGATCCTTGTAACCGTGAAAATGGATCGATGTTCAAATATAAATAGCGGTTGTGTTTTACAACTTTCTTACGCAAGTTTCCTCTCATGCAATTGTAACAGTTTTTAAAAGCTATAATACGGTTCTTTATTGCAATATATGTGTAGTAAGTATAAACATCAGTCCACTTATTATACGGTTTCTAAAGAGCAATGAAGCACATTTCGAGCCTTGAATGCGTCCGAGAGAGCGCAGTCTCGTGGGCCGCATTCCGTGCTGCGCGCACGCATCATACCTAGAAAAACTTCCACAGCGCGCGTGGGATTCTCGGGAACACGCTAAATAAACACAAAAACACCACGCTGACTTAGGATACAATGAACACCCACGCAATTACATACCCCTACGTATAAACCTTTACATTTAACTAGAATTGAGGAAGTCATAACGTAGCACGCCGCTATGACGGTTCACAAGATATGATTATGTTTTCATAAAATGGTTTTGACCTTCGATTATATTATAGATACCTAATAACTTGCACATACCATTGGAAGTAATAACTTAACTGATCTCAAAAAAGCTCGATTAAGTTGTTGATCTTCTTCAAAGCCGACAGAAAAATTAATAAACATTTAATAAAGTAATGCTGCATCATATACTGGTAACGATTGACCGTATGACCTTCTAGATATTTAGTGAAATTCCGTCAAGTGTAGTGAGGGCAGCTAAGAAACTAATAAAATGGTAATAGCATAGCATGTTGGACATGTTACTATACATACCTACTCGTAGTGCGACGCGCCCTGGCGCGCTCGCCCGCGGCACATATTAGCATACACTCGGCTGGCTACAACGTTGTATTGAAATCACCTATTCGCCAATATCGACATGTCGCTCATATGCGTAGGCGGCACTATCGCAAAATGTTTCGAATGTGGGTCAGCCGAATATCAGCTCAACAAAGTAATTGGATGTGGAAGTAATTGTACACCTATGCGTCGTTTATGTTTTACTGCACCAAAGTCTGTTATTATGATACCAGTTGATGATTTATTCTTTATTAGTCGCAATTTAGAAAGATAAATGCTTTCAATGTACACCGGGTACTTATAGGTACTTCTATCTCGTGTTTACGGGTACGCTGTATAGATATAGCTTCCATATATGCTAGCTAATATGAGCTAACGAGAAGTTATCAGTTGGTGACTTGTCTGCTGAACTAGACGGAGCTTATAATAGCAGCTTTATCGAAGAATAGTCGGGTCCGCATTTTCACGTTGGTAATTTCACGTTTTGGTGTGCTTACATAAGTTGCTTAATTTTAACGTAACACCTAAAATATTACGCATTTTTCTGCTGCTTTCACGAGAAGAGATTTTCGGTCGAAATGCGAGTGTATTCACGAGCATGATGCACCATGTAAAATATAGGAAGGTCCTCGAAATATGTTCTGTACAATAAGTTCTGCATAGCAGAATGGCGATTTTTGCCTACGAGTCTCCCATGAAAATTGTCTCGAAGTTTCACCATCTCCTTGTGTGAACGTGGCTTAAAGCTCTCCTTGGCGCAGCTTAAGATAGGACAAGGAAATATCACAATAATACAATCTCCCCAACAAATAATTATACTATTTGCACTGCACCGCTATCCGTATTTGGAAGACATAACGACTTTGCGTACTTACCTTATAAACTTATAAAATAAGTAATTTATTTCTCAAATGCGAGAAGTATAACACCTCCGCAAAATGTACAATGTCTTCTATCAGCGGATTAACATATTATAACAAATATGATATATCTCGCGATGCAATTGAGCTCCACCTACACGCACGAAAGTGTCGTGTATATGATATTGACAGTGCACACAGCACACGTGTGCGCAGGCGCAGGCGGGAGGGGACAGGTGGGGGGTGCGCGGGCGCTCGTCCACGGTCCACACATGCGGTCCGCGTCTGCTACTTTCACGCGGGTCGGGCGCGCCCATATTAATTGCTCCCGTTCTTCGGCGAAGCTTTATTTATTGCCCTCACCGGTGATTGTGAAAAGCTTTGAGTAGAGTGTACATTAGTTTTAGTTTTATCTCGTGTATTTGATCTGACGTGTGACACACGAGCGCGCTCGGTCACCGGCGCGGAGCGGGCGGCTGCGCACACGCAATATTCGCTCCGAGAGCTTTTCGCAAGAAAAGTATAACGGACACGGACAGTGATACTGCTTATCCGCGTTCCGTGAGAAAATGTGCCTGACGCTATTTGCTGTTGTTTTTGTGCGGCAACACTCAAGGAGTAAATAAAAAATCAATTATTATCTAAACGAGAATGTGAGCGGTCGCGCGCCGATGTTTTTAGAGAAATAAACATTAATTGTTTGCACAACGACCGCCGCCAAAACCAATATTTGATATTTGAAAATACTATTCTAATGTATGTCGTGGTACATGGCCCCACTCGAGGCATCAGCCTCTTTAGCGGCTCTTTTGGTCTTTGTAAAAATATTACGTGACATTTTAACGTTAAAACATCAATCGCTTAGCAACACTGATGCTGCGTACTGTTAGGTGCCTACGTTAAAATATTATGTATTCGTCGTAAATAATCTTCCTATACGTAGCGAGGAATTTGTACAAAAAAATCGTAATTATTCTTACTGCCGACATAAAAACAAACGAAAACAGTCAAACCCATGAGCATACCTGATGCTGGCAATAGGCGAGACGACAAAAAAAAATCTAATTAATCCATCAGTTAGATTATCAAAAAATATTTGACCCGTGTTTTTTCTTTTGTTTCGTAAACCAAAATTGAAGAAGATATGACTCTTTTAAAAATATCGATACGTCACGCCTCGGTATAATTTTTAGCTAGTTCTGACGTCACGAGCGGCTCCCGAGTTTTGATGCGTTTTATCTTTGTCAATATTCATTGATTTACAAAAACAAAAAATACGTGTCCATTAATTTCCAATACTGACGGCCTAAATAGATTTACAATTTTTTGATAGTGTAGTCATGCCTATTACATTTACGATCAGCCTTCATCCTTATTCTCATCTGATATCGTAATTAGCTAAATTGAGGTCTCTTGTTATGAATAAACAAATACATTAACATTGTACATATACATATTCATTAAGCACCCAATAGTTGACGATATTAATGTATTATATTCTGAGATTTGACATGAGTCCAACTTATAAAATTAACTTCGGTTGTTTTAAAATCAAATTTTAATAAATAACGCATTAGGCAAAAAACGGCTACGCTTGAGGTCTCACGGTCAAACTTGCTATAAATTGTTGACGAGCGCGAAGCGGCGCGACGCGGAAGTGTTGCTGCGATATTACCACCTAATTATCTGCTATAACCGAGAATCAGAATATATTTCCAATTATGCGTCACTACTAAATGGATTTTCGTGTTTTTGTTACTCCTAACACGCGGCGATCTTGATAATCACAAGGGGTCGTTAGGTGCTCGAGTAGAAACAGCTTCTGCCGCGATTTCATTGAAAACAAAGGCGTATTTGCAATTAAAACCATTTTTTCATTTATTCATGGATATTCAAGTGGTGCAGAGGTCGCTTACATTTGATTTGTGCATTGAACAAATATTCGTATGACCTTATTACCACATTGGCTAGTTTGGTCGACTGTAGTGTCATCTTAAGAACAACGTATAACTTAACTATATAATAAAGTAGAAATTATATTCAAGTGATATATGTTACTTATAAATAAAATACATATAACTCATTTGACAGTCGACATACATTTTCAATGTTTTGGCCAAAGGATCAGCATTACTACACAACGTGGCAATGCTGCCAGCCTCCTGAGCTCCATTACCGTTGACAGCGAAACAGACGCTTTCTTTGACGCCTAATGCTTTTATTCTTTTTGTTCCTTTTCGTTTGTCTTAAGTTCGTAAATAACTATGTAAATATTTATCGAAATAATTAAAATAAAAACATTTATTCAGCTGATTCAAAAAATCTTTCGTTTTGCTAGCTGATTTTTCACTATATATGTATAATTGTGAAGGTTCTGTATCCTATGTTCTGGGTCTGAAGTAAGCGAATACATTAAATAGTGATCACCATACTTATTATAAATTAACAAATTGATTTCTGAGCTTTGAAAACAAAAAAAGGTTCGTATATAAATTCTGTGTTTTTTTTCCTGTTTCAAAGGTTCAAATTGATATGTCACAAAAAACTAATGATTTTTTATTATGCTACACTGACCAAGTGATCCTGATTAAATAATAAGTGATTGAAGTAATATTTGGACCTTTATACTTACAGTAAATCAAAATATTTATCATTATTCAAGTTATTGGTGTCGATTCTGTTGTGCACAAACTAAACTTAATTTAGGCTATTGCTATCTTTTTCTCTCTAATAAAACGAGAAAGAGACGGACGTAGTTTAGAGCTGTCAAATTCAGTTGGATAAATTAAGTTGGATAATATTTCCATACAAATGAAGGGTGCACGTAAAAACATGTCGACTAAAAACACGGTGAAGCGCAAGGCATAAACTAGTTTGACATCTCCAACTTAGTTCATAGCCGTTAATTAGCCGTCCTTCTCTCGCACTGCCTTTTAGTAAATGATAGTAATATATTACTACTAACTAACTAAACTTAATATATACCTATATTAAGTTTAGTTAGTGCACAACAGAATCGACACCATTGACAGTTAATTATTTATCACTGATAAACATGTTATTATAACGGTTAGAGATTTGAACTAAACCGACTGTAAAAGAATTTCATACTTTGCAATAAATACCAGAAAAGCATATAGTAAACTTATTACTCAGGTCAGAATTAATGACTAAACAGACTATATCAAGTACCTATGTCGCAAAACTTGTTTCAGGTTCCTACAACAATAACGTTGTATACATACAGTATGACTATGAAGAAAATTTGCGTCGAAAACTCAATTTACTTGGTACACTTATTTATTTTTGGTCCCCGTAAATAAACAAGATTTAAAAAAATATATATATATATATATATTAGTTCTGTGTTTTCTCGCCTGCACAGATAAGATATTTGAAGTGTACTGTGATTCCAAGTCAATTAATATCGCAAAATTATTCACATATCCAAAAAGTTTATCAAAAGTGTGAAGTATTGACAGTACAATTTAAATTAATTAAGCATTGTCATTAGGTTTACACAATTAGGTATACATTGCATTAAAGCCGGTTTTATTTTAATTGTGGTTCAATGATCGAGATTTAATCTAAAATAAAATGACATTCATTCAATCAGATTATAATCGTAGTAGCAGTGTTTAAAATGATCATGGAATATGGCACAAACAATAAAGACTCGTAAGTATTCTAGAATAAAGTAAACGTTACACTAGATAACAAGCGGCCGGTAGGTACCACGATACACATTCAGAAGATGGTTCAAAATAAAGTGTCAAAAAGAAGCAATGATTTACTGATTTCGCACACCAGTACGTTACGGCTCACGATGTTATCATAATGATTTAACATGTTGCTTTAGCAATGGTCAATAAGAACAGGTCACGACAGTTATCGAAAATACCTGTGGAACAAGTTGAGAACTGGTCGCCGAGGGTGCAGCTGGGCAACCCCGCATCAACGTCCGAGGGCGTTTTGCATGACGCGGTCAGGTACCGGTCAGTTGTCACGCTCGTCCAATAGGGGTCACTTGTGCACAATACAGTGTCCGGTCCACCCTGCCCCACGGCCAGCGTCGGTTGGGGTTCGATTTTGGAACAGGTTCGCGGCGGACAGTGCGCGGATGGTTCAGTGCGCGGTCGGCGGCGGTGCGGTCCGGGTGCGGCGTCGCTCGCTACTGCTGCGGCGCCGGCCGCTCGCCCCACACGGCCGCCAAGCGCTCACTCGACCCGCTCGGAGAAGGGTGACATCGCGGCTCTTCCTCTTTGTTCGCTGATAAAGGGTTGCCGATTGTTTGAACAGGAGCTATTGTATGAAACTTTATTTGTAATGTCTTAGTCGACGAAACCGTTAACGAAAAAATATATGAAGACCTTCCCATTGCGCTTGATGCATTTATTTAAATAATATATTGTACATTTCAATCGTTTAATAAAAAAATTCTAGAATAAGAATTATAGGAATCAATTCTCAAGCTCCAGTTGAAATCTCCATACATTAGAGTTCAACGAGCGTCGCGATACTTACCTACGTTGTATGGAGGTCGCTCTGGTAAATGACAGTCGATAATAAAATCGTTACTCACTTAAGTGACACAAGAGCTTTCTTTTTTATAGAGCTGCTAGCTACAACATACACCGGAAGGAAGTCGACAAAAATACCACTCATTTCCATTGACTATATTATAAATAAATCATATTTCGTAGCCAGCGTGCAGCGGTTCAGACCAATAAATAAATGCTGCATGCCAAAGTTTCGATTTAGTTGAAAGTATTTTTTACATTAAAATTCTATGAAGTTTGCTATAAGCTTATTTACTTAGTTTAAAACTAACGGTACATTGAGTACACTTAACATTAACATCTCTTTGCTTTGTTTGCTTGCTACGAGTCTACGAGAGCGCGTAGTCGCCAATTTCGGCATTTTTCGGCGTAGCGTTGTCGTAGCACGGGTGCAATTGGCAAAAAAAGAGAGCCACGAATTATAAACTTGATCACCTACAAGTTTATATGCTAAACTAGTCTGACGCAAGAATAGTATTATGACAAATAGCATAATTAATTAGTGTACAAAGTTTAAAAACGAAATTAAAATAACAACAGTGGGGATTAACCTACCAAATCAAATCACAATATTGTGTAGATATAATTGAATGGAAGGAACCTTAACACTACAATTTAATTACGATAATACAGCGTGAGAAAAACTCTGACGATGTAAGAATTAATTAAAGTTATGGCCTAAGGAAACATAAAATGTCGGCAGTGTTCGAGTAATTAGAAGTCAAATTTGAGTGAAGCAGAGAGGCGAGGAGCAGTGAGCAGTGGAGGGTCCGTGACGCGGAAGTCACCGGGTAGCGCTGAGCGCTACTGTACGGATACACTGTACAACTAACCTCCGACATCTGGACAATGCAAATACCTAATTCACGTTTGCTGTCATACCATTAGTACTTAGCATTATCATTACAAAACAATAAAAGATCTACACTTATCGTCCACCGCTCACAAAACAACAAGTCCTTGGAAGTTCGGAAAGTCTCCTTCCGGCTTTACTCGAATAAGATTTTTCGCTATTTAATATAAAACCTCGAATATTATGAACCATTATAACCGAGAGAATGTAGTTAAATAAATGTAATCATTATTTCCATATGTTTTATGATCATTGAAAACTAGATTTTATTTTAATACTCCATTTTAAATATGATTAATAAGTGATCGTATCTCATTAGATACTGTTTTATATTCCTGCCTACTTAGCGACTAATTTAACGTGATTAGTGTGTAAAACTGCAACTATACTGTTACGACTTATAATTCTGGCTAACTAACTGGCTAGTGAAGCATATTATATCGTCTAATTTTAATTAAATGATAAAAGTAGAACACTTACATCAATTGATTGGAACCGAAAATGCTTCAAACATTGGCCGTCTACGAATTTTATTATGACGGCCATTAATTTATATTGCGTTACAGATAGCAAACGATTCAGACTTGGTTTTTTTACCGTTTTACATAATTACAAAATTATGCCTTATATTTATGAGTACGTGTGTGTGCCGGTGAGCCGCGAGCCGTGAGCTGGCGGTCCGCGGGCGCGCCCACTTGCAAGCGGCGAATAAGAGAATTAGAGGAGCTCTCGATCGAGATGATTGCCACAGATAATGTGTCATGTTCGATTTTTAAGTAGCCAAATAACACTAACTAGAGAAGCAGATCGCTAATGGCCCGTCCGATATGATTCTTAATAGACTTTGTATCGCGTACCCATACTATTTGCGTATACTTTTGTTTGGATCAGTAAACGAACTAAAATCTTTACTTAGCAAACAGTAGTCAGGTAGTTTATTTAATTTAACTGAATGATTTATAACAGAGAGAGAGAGAGATAGGTGGCCTGTGCTGATGATGATATGTTGATGATTTATGGCATTAATATGAGTCAAATTATAATGAAATCAGGTGCTGGTTTGGATTAGTTTTGCTTCTTGACCATTTAAGCCTTTACAATTCTACATCATGCGTATCAAAACTGTATATTCCACACAGAATCGTGTGGAATATACAGTTTTGATACGCATAAATTCCACACGATTCTTATTTTAATTCTAATCCACAAAAGTTTTGTATAGACTCGTGCCGTGATTGTTATTCATACTACAATTAAAATATTTTCGATTAATTAAAATTAATTCACATATTTTATAATAATATGAGATATGTTTTGGTTGTTTATTGGTTATTAATTATACCTACCTGTAATATTGCAAGTAGTCTTATAAAAACGCTCCATACATATCAAGTATGTGATTGGCGTAACGAGAACAAGTACCGCTTTGGTCAATAATCGCCATAAGTATAGTGAGCACTTTCGCGTACCGAATGCAATAATAATTGGAGGGTCCGATTTATCACATTGCTGTTCTCCGAAACGCCTGAACAGTTCTTGTGCAAGCCCTTCACGTCGTGCGCACGAAAATATCTCGAGGAGTCCATGCCGACTTCACATAATTATAGGTGGAAAAATACATGCATGGGAAGTTCAGACGAGATTTTTTTATCTCTCTTATTAATTCACTTTAACCGTTTTAAGTCGTGCAAAAAATAAACAATCACAGTAGGTCCCGAGTATTCTTTCTTTGAACTGACCCTTCGCTTTAGGACTATGAAACTTCATCTATAATAGGTAACACAAAGAAGGGGTCAAGCTTTCACAGAGAAATAAACGTTGCTTCCCACACTGGTCATTCACGGGTACCGGTCATCGGTGGTCATCGAATGTTTTGTTTGGACATTGTCTCCTCAGTAAAAAACAACCCTTTTCATTTTGAATGGATTATATCTTTTGAAACACGCAAGACAGACTTGGGAGTGCTACACCCCTTTAAATTGTGCAAACGGCTGCCATTCATCTTCTAATACGCAGGTAGACACTTGGTGTAGCATTACAGAATTGTTTTTCAAATTGTACGCGATCGTACCGGCCCTTAGTAACCGTGATTCGATGCATACCCATGGGAATATGACATGCGTTTAGTTAGATTTGTTCAATAAAAATAAATGGTTTGCAATGATCTTATTAGCTTCTATTACGTTTCATGTTTAAATGTGTAATAAAAGTTTAAAGACACAACAAAACTTTAAAGAAAAATGTCACTGCGATGATTTTGGAGTAATGAAAACGCTAACAGCCGAAAAATCTAAGGAAATAATATCCAAAATTATTCTACTTGGATTATTGTTGGATTTTATTTACTTAGCCACTAACTACTACCTACTTTGTTTTATAATTGTTTTGTATTTTATTCTGTTTAATTGTATTGTGTAACTGAATCCACAAAAAACCAAACGTGCTAAAAACTCAAGCATGCACCGCATGAGATGGGGAAATCACCACAATACCTAAACAGCTAGACTTTTAGAAGACGACCATCAATCTGCCTGAGATGCATCGCGTGATTATTATTAAAGGTTGGGTTTAAAGGTACAAGTTCGTACAACTGGCAGTTACATGGTGTGGTGGTTGAGGTGCCCTGTGATCAATGTAGCTTTCTGTGAGACGCTGCAGGGGCGCGGGCGCAGGCAGTGCGAGGAGGGAGGAAGGGGGGCGCCGTGTGTGATGCTGCTACACCGCGCGGCTGTATCGACACTCGGAGAAAGTCGACGGGATCATGATAAGCCACCAGCCAACGATAAATTTATGCGCCCTTTGTTTCTTTTCAGCGATTTATCAAAAAAGACCCCCTTTGTGTATACGTGACGATCTATGTTCTCTCGAGAAACACTACAAGCGGGTCAAACGGTCACGGTATGTGTATTGTTCAGCGGTGTTTATTGTGAAATCATGCGAGAACACTCCTACCCAGCGGTGGGTACCCCGTACACATAGGATTAGCCCTAACTCTCAGAAGATGAAGCGCTACTTAGCATTCCAGCAGGCATGCTAATATAAGCAGCCAGTGTAAGTCGCGCACTGTTATTACTGCGAGAACCCGCCGTAACAAGATAAGCAACAGAGTAGAATAATAATAAAAACCGTAATGTATCGGGTGCCGTAAATTGCTTGTTTTGTTCACATAGGCCGCGGGCGGATCAATTTGACCCTTATCGAGAAAATAACCGACGAAAGCGCAGTCCTATTAACTGCGCTGAGAAAAAATTAATTGTTCGTGATTATGGATTGTGGATAATTGATTGTCGGCGAACAGTCGAGGACGGGATGTGTCGCGGCCGTCCTCCTTCGGCGTTACATACAGCCACTGTCCACTTACACCCGCGAGTTACCGCTTACTAACAAATAGACTATGTCAAGTTAGTAAGTAAGTACTATTTAATGTTGCCTGTTTGGCGCCGCGCCGTTCGAATTTGTAAAATACTAAACAAATTGTGTTAACCATAAAAGGAAAAGCTGTAGTGACTCAGACACAGATGATAAACAGACTTAGCATAATTGTTGCAGCGTCATATGAATGCACTAAGGACGTGCGCCTACAAGTTTCTGCGATAAAAATGTTAACGTATGAACATTTCTGGAAGCTCGCATGCCAATGAGATTTAACTATTAATAGTTTATGTACCATTTTTTCTGATGGGAAATCATCAAATGACCCCTCCCGCTCTGGGCGGAGCTGAAGGGAGTGTCACACTTTTATCGACTAAAACCCATCCATGTTTCTTCATAGCCCTTTGTGTCCCGAACAGTTCCGCAGCCCCGGCAGGCATAGTTTATGTACCATCAGGGACTGATCACTGACTGAGACGTACATCATCGCAAGTTTTAAGAAATTGGGCCATGTACTTTTCATGTGCGAATTTATGTACCAATAGTTTCTAAAACTTGCTTTATTTAGAAAGCTTCATCGGAAATAAATTCTAATAAGAATACAAAATAATGTAAAAGACAAGTTGCAGTGTCCAAGTTGCTGACTGACCTCTAAGAAAGTCACTGTAACACTGAACAAGCTCAATAACTTTCAAATAGTTCACTTATTATCACAATTTAGAACTACACTGTGCCATTAACGTTAATTTACTCGTTGTTTGTTATCCTCCGATCACTCATACGTATTCAAGATACGGAATGGATCATTCATTACAACGTGCACTTCTTGCTACATTGTTCTCACATAATATACCATCTCAACATGAATGATGTAACCAACATTTTGTAACAATATTTTGATTTAAAAGAGTGTCCATCGAGTTTCTTGCCCGTTCTTCTCCATAGAGATCTACGCTAGGGAATGGGCAACTACAGTACTTTCACAGATTTTATGTCTTGTGACTGGGGCTGTAGCTACATTTACATATATTGTCATCTTTGTTTCGACAATTCAAAAGTGCCTATAACTGGCCTAACTTGAAATAAATGCTTTGATTTTCATTTTGATAATTCAGGCTTCTAGTTTTATCTACAACAAAGTTATAGGAGGCTCGAAAATGGCCTTAGCTGCTTCGAGAAAAGGATGGTACGGCCGTGCCGCTTTTTTGCTCGACTTGGCGGAGGCAGTGGCGTGCCCCCAGATTCCGTCTTCAATTTCAACCCTGTTTTGGGAAATAAAAAACTCGCAACTTGTGGAGGAAGTAGCTGACTGCTTCAGCGGAACAAGAACGAAGTACACCTTTTTTTCGTATTGCGTTCCCACTATTCCTTATTCAGTTTCACTAGATGCGTGGAAATTAGAGAAAACCTCGTAATATTTTCTATTCAGCATAATTCATTAATTAATATTATGTTTTTTGTTCCACAAATAGTTTGGAAATATCATGTAGTTTATTTTTAATTTATACCATAAGTCGTTACATGATTTATCGAATTCGCAATTTTGCCTTAACAGGTGCCTACGTTGGAAATGTTTAAAATCAATAAGTAGATGCGGCTGGAAATAGTAATAAGCGGTATTTTAAATACCTACCTGGAGCTTGGCTTATTCAGACCGTTAAGGGTTAAAAGCATCCGAGATACAGTTAGGTATCCAAGACGAGTTTTATTTATACATACACTGAAGCAAAGTTAAAGATGTAGATTATTGCATCATTGCGAGGCGAATAATTGACTTCCAGTCTTGAAGTTTATTCTAGGAATTTGCTCGGTGTAGTTAAAACTCAGTTTACTAAGATAACCTATGTACCTAGATATACAGATGTACTAGGAGTGAACAACCCACATCATATGATTATTATCAACTAGCACACGGCCAATGTGCATACGAACAATATCATTAATTGGCGCAATACCTTACAATACAGACTATTGATACCTTTTGGCACACAAACATGGAAGGTTCAGATAAAATATGATTTCGTGACTCGAACCGTGAAGTCGTTCAGCATGTTCGAATTTCAAAATGTATAACAATATCAGACAGCATTTACTTTAATATAGACACTTGTACAAGCTCTAAATCACATAATATAATAATCATAATTAACACGAGTTCAACGAATATACTATGCAATAAGATTAATAAAGTGTTAACCAAAATTATTTGTAGGCGAGTACTCCACTTAACATAAATGTTAAATTGCTCCTATTTTATTGAACTCGCCCGTCGTACCTAAGTATATCTTGTAGTTATGCAGGCTTTGCTATGCACAAAGAATGCAACAGACTAAAATTATCTTTCTCGTAAACTTTGTGGCTAATGTTTTCGATATTCACAGAAATCATAAAGTTAATTTCCACACTAATAGTGTCATGAATTGTTAAGCAGCTTCCTAACGGGCGACGTCGATAAACACGCGCACGTTTATGACAAAGTAATCGAAGTCGAATTGTTAATTGCGTACGTCGAATGAATTTAAAAATGCATGGCATTTAAATGCCAACCCGGTCGCCATTTTAGTTCGACGCGAGAGAGACTATCACCTTGAACACGACTTAAATCTGACAGCCTCGAATGTCACTCTCGTCCAAACCAATTAAAATAAAATTTAAGTATCGCTAGTTTTTGTCACGTTGCTCGTTGTTTGAGTTCGAAATATTTATTTCACGTAGGTACAGTATTGTTTTTTTTTTTCGTCAAGATATTTTAGGACCGCATTGTTTAACATACAAATATATCTAGGTAAGTTACCTAATAGTTGTACAACTGCAAGGAAGTAATAATATTAGGATCAATAATTATAGCGTAAAACAGCTATTGCAAAAAAGTTAATAAGCATAAAATCAATAGCCAAAGCCAAAAAAATATCGTAATTTTCGGTAGGTTATCATTTCAATCTCTGTTTTGAACTCCTTTGTGTTCGGACAGGTAATAACAGAAAAATGAGTAAATAACGTTACACTCATGTCACACAACGAGGCAATAATAATAAACGTATACATATATTATATATACAGGCAGTAGTGGCATGAGCGTTGCGCATTGCATATGAGTCGTATGTGTTACAAGTTGCGAAAGTTTTATGGAGCGAGAACAAGGCGGGCAGATCTGAAAAATAAGTTTATAACGTACAGTTACGGCGAGTGATTGAGAGATAAGTTTCCAGAACACCTTAAGCAGTAAAAAAAGTGTGACGGTGCACTAACACTGCTTCATTCATCTGAAGATAGCCATCGTTTCTTTCTCAGTACCGCTAAATTACATTTCTAGTAGCCGTGTAGCGCGTTTACGAGGCACTTTGAAGATGCTACGGTGTGTCCGTAATGGCTATTGCAATATTATACGGTCAGATGCCCGGCTGATATCAACGTATTCTCTACTGTATAATTTTTGTCCTCAGAAGATACCATACACAAGGTCAAAGAAAATTGTAGAGGACACATCTCGTGATGCCTAACATTTGACGCTTATCAAACATCTAAGTTTTCTTAGAAAACGAGGACATTATGTTGTACTGACGAGACCTGCCGTTTTTATAACTTTTTAGTGTTTATCGTTAAACATAAAAATCCTGTGATAGAGATAGGTGCCGTTAGTATGATGCGTAGCTAGAAACTTTTGTTTTAATTTCGTTTTGTAAATATTTTGCACATTTTGTAACCATTTCAGTCTTCCTCGGTCAACCACAGGAATGTCATCTAGCAGATAAGATGGAGCCGAGCTAACATAGATGAGTTGGGCTTTGTTATCTCCTCCGCACATATACTTCGGTAGCCATCCGTCACTCATTCGAAAGCAGCCGTAGAGCACGAGTATACCTACATAGTATATATAGTCTACGGACCAGATACTTATCTTGGAAGCTATGTTTGAACTCAATTATTTATGACTTAGCTCCACGTATGACAGTTGCATTACGAAAGCCAGTATCGTAAAGTAAGCTCAAACAATCTAAATGAATCAGACTAGTTACTACTACTGAATGTAAACTATTCAAAAGTAGAACAAAGTTGAATTATAAGTCAATTTTCGTCTAACAAATGTAATGTAAATACGAGCCATTAATCTTACGTAACGAAAACTTGATTTGCCGTTTATGAGACACAATAGCAGAACAATAGCGCTTGGCCTTATTTGAAGTAACGAGTATCAACACACAGCTCCCGCCCCCTTTATACATGATACCGTTGACTAGATACACACTATCATATGAAATCACTAAATAATAATCTGATCAAACGACAGTTTTAATTTTACGATGTCAATATCCTCAGGCAGTAATCATGCTCATAAACAGACAAATTACATTCACTCTTAGTCGTAGACGAAATAAAATGTTTTGCAATCAGAAGAATAAGTGCGGAAGCGATCAACTTCGGGATCACTGATTAATCAATCATAAATGCTATCGTAAAACTGTGATACCCAAATGAACGCCGGCGGCGACGCGGGCGCACGCAGCGGGCTGAGCTCGGCTGCCCGGCTGCCCGACGCTACATTACACCTCTGTGATGCTATAAAATTTATGAGGGCTCTATTTTGGAAGCTAATTAAAAAAATGTGATAGCCGTTAGAAAAGTCCGATCGTGAGAGAGTGATAAAACTTCTGGAGAAATAATTTAAGGTGGAGGTACACTACAGCACCATAATTAGCATCGATATTACTTTACTACATAAATTAGACAATTTTATTTCAATTAAATAGTCTTTGTACAGAACTGTTCCAGAAGGCGACATCCGTAAGAAAGTTAGTATAAGAGTTATAGGTGCCAAAGTATTAATGAGGTACGTGTCTAATCAATAGAGAGTTTAAACGGGACTCACCGCAGCAATATTTATAGTGACCCGGCGCCGTACGGTCAAGCCGCTTATCATGGACACCACGACTCACGGAAACCTCCACGTAATTAGTGCTCACTTTAAAATACGATCTATGGATGCTGTTGCATCTATTTAAAATAACAAATACAGTAAACGTATGTGGGGTACAAACTTGTATTAAACCTTCTTTTTATATGAATCTACTTAATTGATGAAAAGTCAGCACAACTAATGACGAACGTTTCGAATGTTGTCATAAAATTATCTTTTTATAATTGGTGGATTTTTACGAGCCTGTGCTAGCTAGTCCTAATTCTTCGAAAATTAACATATCAGATTAGCAAGATCGATCAGACATCGAGCAAATAAAAGATATAACTGTCAATAAGATGACGAACAAACTTTTAAATTCACCAATAAATACAAACATGGTGAACAGGTTATATATATTTTAGTTATAAAACATTTAGTTCTAGCTGCACAGCAAACGGTTCATTATTCAAATTGTTCTCAAAAGTTGTCTGTAATAACTTACAGTGTCGTTTAATTCACTCATTGCGTACAATCTTTAGAAAACTTAAAGATATATTTTAACATTAGTTATCGATCCAAAACGAATTCGTTTCTAATATATTGTCTCATTAATTACAGAGCCGCGTCGACATGAATGAATTGCGAGCTTGATACAGAACCTACGTCTCGGGACTTAGTCACGCAATTATCCCGGGCGGACTCAAACGTGCGCCGATCATCGAAACTTAACATTACTACTAGTACACATTGAATAATTTGCATAATTAGCAGAGACGAGAACTAAATAGCGGCATGTAGAAATGTTTACTCTGTAACGTTATCATAAAATTCGTTTACCCGAAAATCTATCGGCGCGCCGCGCCGCGCCGCCACGAACCGTATTAATCAAACATCATCGAACGGCTAACTTGCAATCGTATCGAATCACTATCGAATGGAATAAATTTATTTAATGAGCCGTCTAAGGGGTTCGTTTAGAGCTTTGTAATAACTGAATCACGTTCGTTTTTCAATCCACGACCGTACAACGGTGACGAATGGCGACAACATTCAGCACTCGATCTCCCGAGATTTATGCTTGGATTAAATTAGCGCGAAGGGCAGAACGGGGCCCAAGCATAGCGCCATAGACAAGCAAGAATCGCGTGCTCGCTGTGACCTATCACTACAGCGATCTGCTTGATACGCGACATGCGCCCGCGCTTGCACTTTGCTCGACATTACAAATGGCACCTCCCACAATGTCATACAATTGGAGCCAAAGTCGTGTGTAGGACTGATAGGCATCGACTGACGTGCCTACAACTTAATGCCTCCTTTCAGTTGTTTTAAACAATAACAATGTTTCGAATATATAATTACAAGCCTGTGAATAGTCTGAGTGAGTATGCATATTTTACGGAACAAAACAATGATCTTGCATTAAAATATCCTACCACAAGTCCACAATGTTATACTTAAGTACTAAGTTAAGGAATGTGTAAACGGAAATTATTGTTTTTAGATACATGATGGTTTTGCATCCAATACCAAAAAACTATTTTGTTATTTCTTTCAATCGAAACAGTGGCGAGACGGCTCTTTGAAATTGTTTTTAACCGATTGTTACGTAGGTTCCGATTGTACCGAAATTACAGTGCTATTGGTCACCGGTGCGTGGTTAGTTAGGAGCAGTCCTGTATTATTGGCCCTGCCCTTGCAAGTTATTTTATGAGTGCTAATTAAGCTTCTTGTTTCTCGAGCTCACTCTCGATCCTGAAACTAATTATTAGTTCTCTGTGAACTTTTTATCTGCCGCCCACAGACAATGGAAACGTGACTGTACTGGCGATCTCAGTGATGTATTATTACTGCTGCGTCCTCTGTGCTGACCACTACCTGCGGGATTCATACGAAGCTATGAAGGTACATAGCGATCCATTTATAACATTGACTATACAGTATACAGCGAGTGCACAGAATAAGACGTGATAAGTACATTCTTTCCATTCGATAAGAAAATACCACAAGCGTATAAATATAAAACTATTAAAAGCAACTCGTGAAACATGATATTCTCCTTCGGAACTTAAAATATCGGCGATATTGCACAAGGCACTAAAACAAACGTCACATTGACTCTTTTTACAGTCACTTTGGTGTTGATCGCCGAAATACCGAAAAATACGTTCGTTATCTGCGAAAAGTACCTTTATTACATCAACAAATGTTTTACAATAAGATGCATTGTATCGAATCGTAACAGATTCGTAACGTTGTCCTTTGTGGGTATTGATATTACCTGAAGCCTGTTTTCACTTTTTGTTTTTGACTCTTGGGGAACCGTGCCTTTTATTATAATAATTTACATCAATAAGAATTGCTATCTTAACCGTGTATAAATTAAGTTTGGATGTTATGTAATTTAATTGGTTTCGAGTGCTTTCGTGGACATTTTTGCGGAACGCGAGACACATTTGGAGCGCACTGAATATGCATGCGCTGCACGGGGACTGCGTCACTGCCACTGGCCGCTGGCGTAAATAATAAAACGAACAGCGAATCGCTATAAAACCGTCTTAGCCACGGGTTCAAATAACGACTGTCAATAAAACGTTTATGGTAGTGTGTACTGAATGACCATAAATTGTAAAGATTAAGGTCAATAACGCGATGGATATGATAACTGCTAAGAAAACGCAAAGCACGGTTTGAAAATTTTCAATTTGCGCGTGGCGCAGGTGTCGGCGCGTTATGCGCTGTGTAGAACTTACGATTACGATAAACTATCGTAGGTACTCGCTTATAAAGTTATAATAGACACCAATTATAGAGTTTCCGGTGCAATTTAATAGACTAATAATATCTCGAACGTATTAAGGATACTTAATACGCAGATAGATAGATAGGTAGGTACTGATTTCATAAATAATAGGCTAGTTTCCGTCATCAATAAATTGCAAATCTATTTAGTCCGTCAGTTAGAGTATTGAGAAATAATGGACACGTATTTTTTGTTTTTGTAAATCAATGAATATTGACAAAGATAAAACGCATTAAATCTCGAGAGTGGGGGCTCGTGACGTCACAACGCACTAAAAATTATAGCACGGCGTGACGTATAGAGAATTTTAAAAGCGTCGTATCTTCGTCAATTATGGTTTACGTAACAAAAGAAAAAATACGTGTCAAATATTTTTTGATTATCTAACTGACGGACTAATTAGATTTTTTCAGGACACAAGCCTATTCAAAGGTTGTGTTATAGTTACTTCTACGGCTACGGACTACGGTGAAACAATACCTGCCTACTAGATACATACATAACATCACGCCTTGTAATCCCCGAAGGGTTAGGTAGAGGTGCACCTAACAAGTAGGTACACTCACATTGCGCCAGTTATAGGGAGCGAGCCTATTGCCATCAACCGGGAACAAATCCAGACTTCGTGGCTGCAATTGAGAAATTCTTGATGGAAAAACCCAGTAACACTTTGCCCGACCCGAGAATCTAACACAGGGTATCATACTGTGCAGTGGGACTTGCGACCACTACTCCTACTAGATACTTCTTCAATACATACGTGCATATTTACATTTGGTTTAACGTAAGCTAAGTATAGGTCCTTACTAGGAATAGAAAGTATATAATTTAATAAATAGGTTTAAGGTCTTTTTTTTGCAAATCAATACAACCCTCCAAGTGCATAAAGGTCCAGGAATGACTTTGACCTTGAAAAAGTAATCTGCACCTTTATGAGCTTGTAGGGTTGTATTGATGATTTTGATGATTATAATTCTATAACTACATACGTCTTGCAATATTTTAATCAACATACAATACAACCTAGCACTGGCCTGCAAATTGCAAAAAAACGTAAGAAAATTTGAATTTCGCGGGCTACCCTGGAGCATCCACCTTAATTACATACAACTGTAGACCTAATTATAAGTTTTATTGTATAGGTAGGTAGGTCACAATTAATTTTTAAGTCTATAATAGTTTTTTTAAGTCAACAACACCGGCATTCAATTAGGTGCATTACCCCTAGATAAACGCCCATTTTAATAAATACTATGTAGGTAACACCTTTATGAATGTCTTCTATAAAAAAGCTCACTGTTGAATTTTCAACACTACTCGGATAATTATACACTTATAATAGTCATACAACATCGCGATAGTAGATAATACTGAAATTCCAATATTATGTTAGCACAAACGATGAGCAATCTTAATATATATAAATCTCGTGTCACAATGTTTGTCCTCAATGGACTCCTAAACCACTTAACCGATTATAATAAAATTCGCACACCATGTGCAGTTCGATCCAACTTGAGAGATAGGATAGAATAGAAAAAAATAAAAAGTCCACCCGTGCGAAGCCGGGACGGGCAGCTAGTAGTACTATAAATCTATAGTCCTCCTAAATTGAAATTGACAATGCGACAGCCAGCGCCACCTGTTGCCGAATAAGAGAACTACTACGATATCATGTCCGCGAGAGACATCTATGATGGCTTCGGTGAAACTTTTACTTGTTTATAGTTCCACTCTATAATCATAGAGTGGTATATAAAAGCTTTGTGACTTAAGTCGGCCTTTACTAAAGTAGCCTGTTAAATTTTGATCCTAATATTTGGAGCAAATCCACATGATATTTACGTTCAAAATTTATCTGTAGACGGGAAAGACCAAGTGGTGGGGGTGCGGGTAGTGTCTTGGCTTAAAACGGAATTTTCATTAGATAGATATGACTATCCTTATAGGACTTTGAGTTCGTTATTAGAATCAAATTAGAACTTATCCTAACATATTCCTACTTCTGAAGACAGTTCCATTCACAATCATCGTTGTGAGAGGCTAACATTATATGCGGGGTATTCACTTCAACATTAACCGCACTAAAAAGGCGGGTCCTAATGAGAATAAAGCCTTTACTTTTTACCTAACGACTCTTTCAATCAATCAGCGGATCAGTTTCACCATTTACCGGGTAAATACCTAGGTACTAAATCATTCTGGGGCCTATATCCTCTCAGTATATAAAAATAAAAGCCACAAGGATTGTTCAGCCGGCCATTGATTGGCGGAGTAAGACAAGTCTGTCGCGGTCGCTGCCGTAAACATGCTGACCACGTCCACTATTGTTTTAAATAAAATGCGATCTGTAGGTACAAAAACGAATGCGCTGACGGAACGCACCGTCTCGTTAAACCCCTTCGGTTGTACGCGTTTTTGAGTCTGTGTACTTAATACTGATCTTCCTGATCAGATATTTATGTGAAATATTTAAGTGTTCTATTGTTTGGTAAAATGATTGATATCATTATATCAATATAATATAGATATTACGTAGAAAATTTAAACTTGTGCACTAGTATCCAATAGGGAATTCATATAAGAATACCCATATCGTTATTCCACAATTATACCCGACACCACTCGGCTAGACATCTGCAACCGATTCTCGGCTTAAAGCACATCTAGATTAAGTTTTTTTCTGGCCACCGTGCACCGTATTACTACCGTCCGTAATAGGGCGGGCCATGGTACTATGAATATTTCGAGGAACACGTACCTATTAATTCTAGAGTCGCATAGTTCGATTTGTTACTGGAACTTAACGAAATGTATGAAATACTGCCGTAGGTAGTTCTTCGTAATTGTGTCCCGATTAGTACTGGCCTCGATACAATATGCGAGCAAAAACAATGATCCGAAAAAGGCGACAAAATTAATTATCGCGAGAGCAGAGCCTTCGGAACCGGTGTCTTCATTCTTGATGGAGCTGCGCTTTTTTGCCAATCTGGCAATCAGTCAATAGCACATCTACCTACAGCATGCACGAATACCACCATATACTTTCATATGCAAGCAATATAAAAAGTTAGCCGCATAAAATTCGAGTACCTTAGTTCGCTACGAGGCTGAAAAGATAAGTATTTTTAGAACGGTAGGTACTACGCTATCATGTAAGATTTTCAACAAGAAATAGCATGTTGGAAGTGGAACAAATTCATATTTAATCGACAAGTAACTCTTAGAGTAGTCGTAAAACATTTTTGATGGGCAGTTAACATCTTTAAATTATCTGATACAGCAAAGAGTGATAATTATAGCATTCAAGTGTCGAATAAATTCCGCATCAACTGTGCTTGTCTGATATCGCGATACCATTATTCTATAAATATTTCCTTAACTTGCCGAACAGAAGGCCAAACGGGAATAAATACAGGGTGTTAACGGACTCTTCACGAAGCCGTCCACCAAGCATTCTGTACATCAAACTAAGTAACTTTACGCTAAAAGTTATCGCTGGGAAACGACTTTTCTTTTGGGGTGAAAAATCACATTTTACGGTAAAACTCAATGTAACGCACTCAAAACATTGTGCTAATGGATGGATTGATAGTACGGGGGTCGTGGAGGTGTTTATCAGGTGTTAATCTTACATTAAAATAAGCATCTATATTAATGATGATATTTATCTTGAAAAATATACCTCGATAATTATAAAAATCATAACAATCATTAATAAACTTCACGTGTATCCGAACGAGATTTGTTGCTTTCGCGCGTATACACGCAAACACGTCAAGTGAACTTAATTAAAAATAAAACGGTCACCTTATTATTTAATTACTCAACAAACAGTTTTTTATACATTTGTGTTAAAACTAAAGAATAAAACAATTAGTATGACTTTCTTAACCTACATAAGATTTTAGAAACGAAATAATTAGGATAAGAACCAGCAATGATAATTATTATAGAAAATAATTACTTATTTTGATAATTTAGAACCCTGTCAGCAAAACCGAACTTTCTTTTGGAGTTTGTCTTCCACGGCATGTCGAGTAAGAGTGATGGCTAAATGTGGTACAGGTACTATTTCCTATTTCAACGGTTTAAATACCAAAACCAGTGTAAACTGGCCTCGAATTCTATTGACACTCCGTTCCACGCTAGGTCAGTTCAAGTTCAGTGTTACCATACCACCAACGAGCCTTCGCAGTGGATACTCGTTAGTAATCAAAATTAATAAAATATAATATGGTCGTTGTTTGTTTATAATGGGTACCTACTTATCTGCATTTTCGCGAAGGGGGTCAATTACCTACCTACTTATACCAATCCCAACACTCGTGTAACACTACTCCATAGATATTTGTGTTGAATCTTCAACGCATGTCTATAATTTCCAAAAGGCATCGATATTATTTGCATTTTACTTATTCACCTAGGAGAGGAAGATGCATATTATGAACAGTTCAAAATGGGACGAATCAACACCATATCTACATCTACACTAATATTATAAAGAGGAAAGATTTGTATTTATGTGTGTGTATGTTTGTAATGAATAGACTCAAAAATTCTACGCCGATTTCAAAAATTCTTTCACCATTAGAAAGCTACATTCACCTTGAGTAACATACTATACATTTTATCCCCGTACTCCCACGAGAACGGGAACTACGCGGGTGAAACCGCGTGACGTCCGCTAGTTTTTTATAAAGGTATAATTTAAGTACGAAACCTAATGTAGCCGAAGATTTCCCTGATTTAAATCAGAAAATCTTCTTCTTGTCGAATCAATGTTACTTCCATAAAACACTTGGGCACGTTTATTACAGCGTCAAAGGCGTTATTCAGGTCATCGAGAGTGCCGGTAAACGGACACCTTGGACACTCCAGCAGTCATAGTTTGATCCGGAGCGCCGCACGCACACTCGGTGTTGGAGGAATTAATAATACCCCATATGCTACATTATACTTGCAGCCTACGTGGGTACGCAATCGATTCGGAGCTTTCCAAATAGGCCACTGCAGTTCATACCGGGAGCCAGGTGTTCTTGAAGCTTCACGAAGTCGTGAGGTGGTGGGACACTTCTCTTGCCATAACTCACTTCGTTCTTTAGGTGGCCTGTCTTGGATTACCTGAGTGGAGTAAATCAGGAAATACAGTCTGACCACACATTTACTTGGTAGCTGTCTAGCCAATGATATCAATAGTCTATCTTGAAGCTCCTGCAAATTTGAGTTAACATAGTGGTATGTACAGTCGAGGACTTTAATTGATGAACCTCTTGCCACTGTTTGTATCTGTATTTTAGCCGTGTAATACAAATCTGGTTTAGTCGGATAATATTCGTACTCGTGAAAGAGGTCAATCGTCGAATCCGACTCGGCTAGGCAGCGTTCGGGAAGTTGCGCGGTATCTTCTCGTCCAACTTACCACAGTGTCTCAAGACGAAAGTCTATGACCAGTGTGTGTTGCCAGTGATTACATACGGGACCGAAACGTGGTCGCTCACAATGGGCCTCATCAGAAGGCTTAAAGTCACTCAAAGGGCAATGGAGAGGGCTATGCTCGGAGTTTCCTTGCATGATCGAATCTGAAATGAAGACATCCAAGACAAGAGAACCAGGGTCACCGACGTAGCCCGAAGAATTGCCAAACTTAAGTGGCAGTGGGCAGGGCACATTGCTCGCAGAACGGATGGCCGATGGAGCCGAAAAGTTCTGGAGTGGCGACCGCGAACCGGAAGACGTTGCGTTGGAAGGCCTCCCACTAGGTGGACCGATGACCTGGTAAAGGTTGCGGGAATCCGCTGGATGCGAGTCGCACGGGACCGGTCAATGTGGCGACACTTGGGGGAAGCCTATGTCCAGCAGTGGACGTCTTTCGGCTGAAATGATGATGATGATGATTCGTACTCGTGAATGTATAAAAGTGCAAAAATGGAAAGTACTGAAAATGGCTTATCAATTAAAGTCCTCGACTCTACCTATTAGTACCAAGAATAAACTGTACTGGAAAAATTAAAAATCAATAAAATATTTTTTAAACCGAACCGGTCAAAGCCAACATTTAATTTAATCGCATAATATTCACCTTATAACTTATAATTAGCCAGTGTTTCAAAACTTCTGTCTCAGGGGAGTTAAACATTCTGAATGCGCGTGCGTTGCAAAAGTCACCTATTATCCGTAATTATGCGGCCGCATAAACCGAGCACTTTGCTGCTCAAGCCCCAATTACACTTAGCGGGGCTCTTAATATTCTTCATTATGCTAAGGAAATGACAAGATTTTGCTAGAATCCATTATCCTTATAAAGACGTTGCGTACATATACGCTTCTTGCGATCGATTCGATAAAAACGCATTCAATCAATATAGCGTCGCCTATTATGGTAATTCTTTGATCAAATCTTAACTTCTAAGCTTGGACGGAGACTGAAAGAATAAGAGAAACTAGTTGTTGCCCGCGATTTCATTCGCGTGGAAATGTTGATGTGTAAAGCCTATGTGCTATTCCAGACTATAATCTATATATATGCCAAATTTCATCCAGATCCGTTCAGTCGTACTGGCGTGATTGAGTAACAAAAATCCATCAAAACTTTCGCAATAATTTAAGTGAAGTGATGATTGCTTTTAATCTATGTTAATAAGTAAATTTATTCTCCACAATAAATAAATATTAAAAAGAGGTAAAATTTGACGAATTACGATAAATCTCATTTCCTGGATTTTTAACTACCACTTAACACAAAATCTTCTAAAAAAATCGTAACTTGGTACAGAAGTACAAAAACTTCCTGCTTATCGAGGAAAGTCTAGACAAAAATGTTTTCCTGGTAGATCCACCAAGTAAACTACTGTATCATGTAGCACAAAACGAAGGAGGAAATAATTATTGTTTGCAGGTTTTACGAGAGTATTACTTAAATTGGGTACTAAACATAACTGTGGCGAAAAGTGAGTGTACTTATTCGTATGTACACTCAAGAGGTGTACGGTCGAACAAGCTGTATATATATCAGCTAAGAAGTAAACCAAATAGCTTGTTCGAACGTTCATAAGAGTATATTTGCCCTAGAGATTGATTACAGATGTGATGTTATATCGTAGGGTGTCACATACATGCTTTTCTCACGTTGTGAGTGATGGATAATGCTCATACAATCTTACAGATAATAAACAAGGTACTGTCGACAAGCAAGAAAATTGAACAAAAAATATATTAGGTAATTATATACTTATCAATTAATATTACATAATGTAATAGAATATTATCATCACAAAAGTATTAAATACTTTCTTTTACTCGCGGCTTCGCTCCCGTTATGAATGGAAAATAACACACGGGAATGTTTTTAATTTAGCCAACGAAACTCGGGAGTAATGTAGCTTCCCGTTAGTGAAATAATTTTCGGTATCGGATCAGTAGTTCCGAAGATTATCCCCGACATACAAACTTATAAAGTTTTTCCTCTAATAGTAGTTTAAATAGTATAGAATATTATTGTTATTAACTAAACTATTGTGTCTCCTAGCTGTAAGTTTTCCGAAAATAATAAAATAAAATAAAAAATAAAAATAGAAGTACTTTTCAATTACCATCCTGACTTGTTAAATGAAATAAATATAGCTGTCTTCATACTGTCCCCATGTGCTAGATATGTGTAGGGGACTACTTCGCTATATACTTCATGGTTCATTGACACTAACATATTCGACGTTCAAACTTTAATCATACAACTTCCTGCAGACTATTGCGCATGAGAAGTGATTTATAGCTCTTCCTAAATAGAAAACGTGCTCGATAATTATGACTGTGGTTTTTTAAACCGTTTAACATAACATAACATCACGCCTGTAATCCTCAAACGGAACCTAATAGAGTAATAGTATAGCAAACTCAAACTCAAAGCATTTATTTCAATTAGACCATTACGGCACTTTTGAATGTCAATAATAGAAAAAAGAAAATCAAAGCTACAGTCCCAGTCACAAGGCATAATAACTTGAGAAAGTACTGTAGTTGCCCATTCCCTAGCGTAGATCTCTATGGAGAAGAACGGGCAAGAAACTCCATGGACACTCTATTAAAATCAAAATATTGTTACAAAATCTTGGTTACATCATTAATTTTGAGATTATACATATATGTGAGAACGATGTAGAAAAACGTGCACACTAAGAGCGTCCAGAGTAAAAGATTAGATCAACAATTTATGAATAAAGTAATTAAAATGAACCTTGGCAGCTAAGAGATGACCAGTCCCAACTGACAGCGCCCGTTCACAAACATGACGCATGTATCAGCGCCATTCACCTCAATCATATTGAAGGGAACTAAATGACCCGACACACCCGCCACCATCAGCGAGACATTTAAGTGAGCATGACATTCTCTCATCCACCAAGGCATATTCAAGTTATATTCAAGTAGCAACATTCGCTAGTTATGTTTTAGTCCCATGTAATAGGGGGCGAGCCTTGCCATCAACCGGGCACAAATTCCTGATGGAAATACCCAATAACCATTTTGCCCGACCCGGGAGTCGAACCCGGGACCTCATGCTCAGCAGTCGCAATTGCGACCACTAAACCAACCGGACAGTCTCAACCAATCAGTTTTAACCATTTAACTAGAAAAGAAATGTATAATGACAGCGGCTGCGGCGCAGTCATGTAGTGTTCATGATCTACCGCACACATTAACGGTTTAGCTCTTTTTTTCGTGCTATCAACAATCACTTTGATTTAATATACATACACTGATTACTCACTTATAAAAAACAAAGTTTTTTTTTTCCTCGTACCTTTGTTTGTTATCGCGTTGCTCTTTTTGCAACAGATATACCTAACTAAATGATAAACCTTTCGATGACTAAAAACGCCGAAGTTATTTTTAAAATTTGCTGTCCTTATACATCTATATGTTCAGGGTGTTTATTTATTATTTCACATAAAGTCGTAATAAAAAACAACACACATTTGATCAGGTAACAACATTTATTGTTTAGTACACATTGGTGCCGATTCCCTTGTTTACAAACTAAACCAAATTTAAGTTCAGTGCATCTTTTTCTTTCTATTTCATTAAGAAAAGGACAGAAGATAAATTTTAGTTACGTTCTGTCAAATTAATCAGCGCCATACAACTTTTAGACGCGATTAAAAAGTTGACTACTAAAATTACATCAAATTACGGCAGGTGCTGACTAATTTGACAGGATTAAACTAATTTTATCTTCTGTTCTTTTCATAATGAAATAGAAAGAAAAAGATGCATTCAACTTAAATTTAGTTTAGTTTGTGAACAAGGGAATCGGCACCAATGACAAGGTAAGTTTACTTTACCTACGTTTTTTACTCTTAATATGGAGCCATCAGGTTATCAACACGACGTGATCGATCAACGTTAGGACAGACAAGCTAAATATGGGCCCAAAAATGTATTATGTTCATAACAACAAAATTTGCATTGACAAGCGTATTTCAAATAAAATAATCATAATATAGTGTCCTAAAATATTGCGTACTGCGTGTCCTGTTCTTTGCCTATTACAGGAACTGATGAACGCTTCTGAAGGCGTCATTCTAGTCGCTCAGTTCTGAGCAAACACGATTTAGATAGCCTTGCACGCTAAAAAGATGATTAAATGGTTTTAGTAAAAACGAGACATCTTGTAAAGACGTAACTGAATTTCATACAAAGTTACTTTCATTCATACCTACTTACAATCATTTTACTTAACGCATTAATTATAATCATTACCATAACGAATCTAACATTGCAGATTGCATTTATGTTGGATCAGGTATAAATACAGAACCTGTTGGCTTTACATCTATGTGTGCAGTTTAAAAATAAATTTTATCTGCTTACTTGGAGTGAGTTCAGCTTAAAAGGGTGTAGTTAAATGACGCAGGACGTCATTCGAGGTGACTACTGCGACTCTAATCTCCGTCAGCTACTGCTATTGCGCTCCGTGAAACTAAAATTCCCACAGAGCGTCGGAGATAACAAATCATTTTATTTGTTTATTGCAAAACACGTCAATAAACAGACACTTGGCAAAGGTCATATTCGTAAAAACTTCCACGGGCTACATTTTCTTGCAATAAAAGGATGCTTACTTCTAATTGGAGGCAGAACATACCTACTACATGCCTAATAAGTCGAAAAGTGTGAGACAAAAAATCTTAACGTACATAAGTAGCTCATGTCATATTTGTTTTTGATGGAAACTTACCATTTTATGATATAGAATCATAGAATGGTAAGTTTCCATCAAAAACAATTAAAAAACGTAATTATGTGTTCATAAAACATTTTCAATGATTAACATTCACGGTCAACACACGAGGCAAAAACTTTAAACACGAAACGTCATGGTAACGTCTAATTTTCCAAAATAAAATCTGATATCTGACATAAAATCGTATGTTTTTCCTCCCAAAGGTCAGTTACGAACTTATGACTTGAGCGTTTTTAAATAAAATTATAGCTTTAAAATGCGGAGTCGTAAACATTTCCCGAATTCAATATATTATTGACATAAAGCTTTACTAACATCAATAACATTCAGGCAGTGGGAACGTAAAAACACCTCCTGCGGCGCCAGCTTAATTAGATAGTTTGTGTTGTGCTAAATTATTGTTTTAGGAATAGACTGTAAAACCTAAATAAGCTTCAACTGACAATTATTTATAGGAGTAAGAAGAGAACACATCCAATATCATTACCATGAATTTATTTTTAAAATAAGTATAATCCAAAAAAAAATCTTCTATACCAAAACATTTAGTACAAGATATTTCTCTTGGATTTTATTCGAAATGTGATTGCAGTTTCACAACAACTTTGCAAGCTTCAACTAAAGGGAGAAACATACATTTTATATGAACGTAAAGTAATAAGTGGACATTCCACTTTAGTTGAAGACTTAACGGAACTAACCGGAATATGGAGGTGCATCAGAAAAATTATCGACTTTATTATCGTATCGAGACCTGTTGCTTGTTAGAATACATCCAATCGAGTCATCATTTACATTCATGCATCAAACATCACGGATATTATTTTAATTATACCAAATTATGTTTTTTTAAGCGCCAGCTAGCATGGTCGCACAAGAAAACATAATACGTACACAGATACACATTTGTTTTAACATCCTCTCCGAAGTCAATTCATGACACTGATGCCCTTGAACTCTTGATAATTTACAGAAATCATGGAGTTCATCATTAATCAAGAATAATAATGAACGGATTTGCATAAAATACGTTTATATGAATAACATCAGATAAGAGTTGATATTCTTTTAAATCGGCGCGGCGCGCGGCGTCTGCGAATGTCCCGATGGGGCAGCGCAATAAAAATGGATGGCATCGGTGCTCTTCTACGTGGTGCAGATACAAATTGATGTTCCAGTATTTAATGAGGAACATTAGCGTGTGCAAGCTGGGGACGTGCCTCGGACCGATACCATTTGTGGCGCTCATTACAACTTTTGACCAAGTACGGCAGTAACGGTGAGCGCTTTTCTTTCATGATTTACAAAACTCATTTGCAAAAGTATTTCGACATGTATTTATGTTTCGCTCTGTTTTTGCTTTTACTTTATCTTTGTAACAAAATACGGTCGTATACTTTGATGTGTTGTACTGACGTATGTATAGCTTCCAACGCAAGAAACAATTTGAAACTGAGAAACTTTGCAGTATGTAGGTATTCAGTTGTTTTTCATTTTATTTAGATTGTTCTTACTGCAACTGTGTCTGTGTACACAATATTTTATAACATAACATAACATCAACCCCGTAATCCCCGAAGGGTTAGGCAGAGGTGTACTCAACAACAGTACACCCACATTTCGTTGGTTATGTTTGAGTCTCATGTAATATAGGTTTTGGATATGGATTTGCCCATTTGCCATCAACCAAATATTAAATTAAATTTTATTTTGAAATATTTTACAAATATATTTTAATGTTGTTATTCTTTGATATAGTTTCTTTATAAGACGTTTTCCTCAAAATTACATATCAAATGTAAGTATGTTAAAATATAAAAATACCCGCCGCCGCTCGATTTTGCATTCGTAAAGTTCAAGGTTTAATAAAAGTCTAAAATACAAATATTTAATTTTATTGCTTTTGTTAATGTTTAATTGTCTTATTATAATCATGTTTTACACTTACCATAAATAAATGTTCAATAAGTTCCCAAACAAATTAGGAAAATCTAGTTTGAAAAGGTAAAGGGGGGGGGGGTTGATAAAGGGTGTAAAAAGACTTAACGAAGCCGAAAGGCACTTGTTCACCCCATCATTGCGATCATTTTTTTGATCTAGAATTCTAAGACCATACCTGAGAACCTTCTAGTTACGGAGATATTGGGGATCAAAGTTCCAACTTTTTCAAAAGTATTTTTGAAATACATGTTTTTAATGCAAGAACTTTACTTCAAACACTTCCACGACCGAAACTTACAGTTACTTAGTTTGATAAGAGTCTGTTTACATCCTGTATACCGACCTATATCTACAAACACCAATGGCTATATCTAAAATAGTTAACACAATTTTTTAGGGCAAGTTTTCAAATAATAGTAACCTGATCTAGGTCCCTAGGTATATAAATAAGTAGGTACTATTACCAGGCCAGGCTTCGCTCTGACTCAGTCTAATGAAATTCATTTTATGAGAACTTTCTGTTCCGGGGAACTTCTCATACAACGTTACGTAACCTACTTAGTGTAAAAAAATCAAGTCAACCATCGATATTTTTTCGAGGTTTGCGGACATGGACATACGGAAGCTGAATTTAATAAATAAAGATACAATGAAGACATTAATAAATTACCATTATTTTTTCAAATTTTTTTTTGACAGATATAATTACCTAAGTGCGATTACCTCTTAAGAATGTCGTAGAACGTCAGGTAATACCTACATGAGTAGAAACATTACTTCCTTCCACTTAATTTGTTTAGCATCGCACTTAGTCATTGCAAAATTCTTAAGCAGGTTTTATTTAGCAAAAGATGACATCCACCGCTAACGACACATTTCCGCAATCAATTAAGTACCTACCTATCTAATTTGTTATCAACAAAATAAACCGCTGTTTTTTCATAGCTAAGTAAGATCTGACGTGTTTCCACAGAATATTACTCACCAGAGATACCTACTGTTAGTACTTTCAGTTCCGTCTAACAGCAATGACATGTTAACTAATCGCTTATGATTCACTCGGTAAGTAAGTACACAAGAAAAATCTTAAATAAATAAATTTTTATTTAGATATATTTTGCAAACTTAAATAATCACATCACTAACATAAATCGTTAGCGTGATATTATTATAAAAAAATACTACTTCCCTTTTTTAATCGAATTTTGTTACCAATTTCAAGGGTATTTTTTTTGCACGGAACCCTAATAGGCATGACGACAGTATCAAAAAATTGCAAATCTATTTAGTCCGTCAGTTAGAGTATTGGAAATTAATGGACACGTATTTTTTGTTTTTGTAATTCAATGAATATTGACCAAGATAAAACGAATCAAAACTCGGGAGTGGGGGCTCGTGAAGTCAGAACTAGGTAAAAATTATACCTAGGCGTGACGTATTGAGAATTTTAAAAGCGTCATATCTTCGTCAATTTTGGTTTACGTAACAAAAGAAAAAACGCGGGTCAAATATTTTTTGATAATGTATCTGACGGACTAATTAGTTTTTTTTTTGTCGTCTCGCCTATTGTTATTCTTAAATAAAAGTAGCCTTATAACATCAGCTATCTGACAGTAAAAGACCCTTCAAAATCGGTTCAGCCGTTTCGGAGATTAGCCGGAACAAACAGACAGATAGACCGACAGACAAAAATTGAAAAAAATGTGTTTTTGTTATAGGTACCGTATATACTTTCATAAGCATGCAGTAAAAAGCTGTTATTTTGGTATTACAAACAGACACTTCAATTTTATTTATTTGTATGTAGGTAGGTATGTATATATCCGGGGTTGCGGGACTGTTCGAAAGAAATACCGTGACCCCGGAACACAAAGGGCGATGAAGGAACATGGATGGGTTTTAGTCAGTAAAAGTCTTACACTCCCTCCTGCTCCGCCCAGAGCGGGAGAAGTCATTTGATGATTTCCCATCCGAAAAAAAAAAAAAAAAAGGTATGTATATATAGATTTGTGGTTCAAGTAACCTGATCTTTAACGCGCTGTTAATACTAAAAGCTTGATACAAGCAATTTAATTAATTGATTATTGTTTATAAAGCCCTCACGCTAACTGTACCTGTAAAGGGTGCACCGACGACGCAGTGAGCGAGAGCCTCGTCTGGAGAAAGTGCGCAAAGCCCTGTTATGGCGGCATTTCTCATTCCTCCGCCAGTGCCTTTTCTCCTATTATTCGCGTAAATATGTCACTTCGGTATTGCAAGTACAGCTATAATTTTCTTATAATGCTAGTTAAATATCAGTAGCACCATTCTTTAGATATTGATATCTACAAAAGATACAAACAATGTGAGGCAACGACCCGGAACCTTTGTAAACAAAATTAATTGAAACCACTTAAGTGCAAATAAGGTACGGTAATTACAATGGTGTTCAGACACCAGAATAATAAACTTATCATATAATGATGCAGTGACAGACATACATATCAATATAATTAATGATCTATTACCTAGGTATAGCTGGCATTCACTCTGCTGTAATGCTTCGTATCACTAATTGTCAATAAGGCACAAATTTTATTCCTAACTTTGGTCTAGTATGAAGAACACCATGTCCTAAAGATTACCCGTGGTCGTTACAAGATGCGCTTGAAAATATGGAAAGCGTAGCGTGCATCAACACAAGAGTGTGACCTCTGCGAGGCGCGCGCGGCAAGGTCACGAACGCGCGTGCGCCGCAGTCGTGACCCGCTCGCGCGCCTTGCCTAACACAACAGCCCGCAATTCTCGTATCAATGACAACTACAATAGAGTACACAATCATTTGCACTTCAATCTCAACACAATGTCTCGGCTGTATCTAATGCGACACCGGCGGTATTCAGGCCCGCTCCTAGGGCATATCGCCTCTTAATTCTAGACAAGCCAGATGCTTTTCTAAGGGCAACTGCATGCGTCATAATACATTATCAATTCAATTCATGTCGAACCATTTACTATAAACATTTTCTTTAATATTCATGACAAGATAGAACATTCCGTATCGCGAATCGTGACGAGCTATGAATCTTATAAATAAACAATTGAATTTTGACAATGAACGGTCTCGTTTTTATATAATTATAAAACAATTAGTAATTCTAAGTTGGTATTAAGTAATGTTACTTTTTTGTATAACTTACGTACAGTTCGTCACTTCATTAGCATATTAGTGTGCTAGTGTGCTTATACCTATAATAAGATAACGAAGTCGTTTTCCGCAACTAAAAGTGAGTCAGCGCGAACCTACACTAAATATAAATAAAATAGTGCCTCGCTGAGATCATGGACGGTTTTATTTGCAAAGTTTCATATTAATCTATATTGCTGTTAGAATATTTATAAGATATAAACATTCTAGAACAAACAACATTTTAGATATTAAATCGTCATTGCAGAAGTAAGGCTTTGCAGAATTTATCCCCATGTGGGATCTTATACAGTAATGCACACTGAGGTCTTTCAATCCACAATAAAAGACTTGAAAGTAACCTGTGCCTGTGGTATGACTACGAACACTACAACATTACATTATTGAACTCAGAGATGCATACTCTAGTATCCATAAGATCATGTATACAAAGCAACACATTTAAACAACACATGCGGATCATTTAACTAAACCTCATGTCAAAATAATATAAATTCAAATCACGTTGCAATAATGGTAGCCAACAGCTGGTATTCTTTATATTTCTCATTGAGTCGTAAACCGGAACAAAGTTGAACCAAACAATAACACGTAGTTTCAACAGACTGATGTACAATGCAACCTTTTGAATTCCTCCGAAGGCCATGAACTCGGCGTTGAAGACAACGTTATGCGAAATTATTGCACCTACGTAATAATACACTTTGCACTTAGCTCATAAACTATTGAAGTGTTGATTTGCGATGTCACTTGTGCTTTACGAACGTACTATGAGAATTTATATGTACTTTTAAATACCCTCAGATGTAGCTGGAAGGACTTAGTACAGCAGCAGACATAACAATTTAGGGAATATAAAAAAACCAAAAGTGGTTATTGTAATCACGTCGACAATTTGCTTATTTCATTATAAACTGACATAGAAGGAAAGCAGTTAGAAGTAACGGTTGATTGTCGTGTGCCTTATACGTTGGTGGTAGAAGAGAGATGGCCTGGAAAGGGATACATTATTCAAGGGGATCATTTACATCGCGACGCAGCGGACGTGGCGGATCGCAACTCCTTGTATGTGCGTCGGTGGCGCGTACGGAACCCACTGTGCCACACAAAAAACCTTCCATATTGCTCCTTGAGGCTTTCTTTTTTTAATGTACTCCAAGTATTCGCTTAATGATCCAACACAAGGTCCATCCATAGATTGCATTCAATTAAAAAGATAAACTTTATCTTTACCAAGTAGGCAGCCGACAAAAACTTTAAAAATTCCTTCGTATTGACGTTTATAAAAACGTTGTTATTTATTTAACAAATAACGGTAAATTAAAGGTATACTTGGCAATTGATTTGTATAAAAAGTAAACAACTATATAGAAAAAAAAGGTTTAATACAGTAGCAGATAGTTGTACCTATCAAAGATTGTATTAAATGATACGCATTCTATGTACTGGACAGACGAGCTAACGATGGCTATGTGGCTCGCTCACAATCCCCAATAATTTATTGTTAGAAAGACTACTAACATTAGTAACATTACAATGAATGTTCAGTACTTTATGCCGTAGTTAGTGGTTCTCTTAACAAAACGCATTTAATTTATAATTTTCTAGGCAACTGAGAAATGATAACGTCTTTTCTTAGTTGTTACTCATAAAGATTAAACCTGTAATGGATAATGTATGTCATACGTTGTAAGTTTTAATGATTACTTAGATAAAAGGTTTCACTTTAAACTTTTTTGAAAGACATATTTTAAACTTATTATCAGGTAGATACTCGTTCGGATAATGTGCCATCACAACAAATTCATTAATTATGAGCAATTATCAATTAACTGGCTAGTGACAGCCCTAAAGATAATGATTAACTATGTTTACGAAATAAAAAATTGAAATTCAACTTTTCTGAATAAAAAGTCATGCTTAAAAGTTAAATAAAAAATATGCTTCATAAATTCTTGCAAGTCCAGCAATATCGATTACTTTAATAATTACATTGGCATCCGAAAAGCATTCGTGTGACGTATGTAGGCGAGTGAGAGGCGCGCCCTTGCCTCGGTCCTTGCCACAAAGTCGTCGTCAGTTCGGACCCCGGCCATACACCCTGCTCTCGAGGTCGAGCTAAATGAGAGAATGTATAACCTTAAAGTCCTGCCTTACACCCGACATTAATTGTGCACAATGAATCTGATACTTTTTTGTCAGATTTATTTGTTCATATTTATTTTATTTTGCGTACCTTCTGTTAGGGCACAGCAATAAACAAGATTAACATTCATTTTAAGTAGTTATTAATAGATATTGGTGTCGATTTTGTTGTGCACAAACTAAACTTAATTTAGGCTATTGCTATCTTTTTCTCTCTAATAAAACGAGAAAGAGACGGACGTAATTTAGGGCTGTCAAAATTTGTTGGAACTAATATTTCCATACAAATGAAGGGTGCATGTAAAAACATGTCGACTAAAAACACGCAAGGCATAAACTAGTTTGACATCTCTAACTTAGTTCACAGCTATAGCCGTCCTTTTCTCGCACTGCTTTTTTAGTAAAAGATAGCAATAGCCTAAATTAAGTTTAGTTTGTGCACAAGCACAACAGATTCGACACCATTATTTACAAACAGAGGGTTTGGCAGATTCTTTTAATATTGAGTCAAGTTACGTTAGTCGCTATTTCGACCATGACCTGTACCAAGAAATACTTATGTTACTGTCATAGCTAATACCATAGTTACGTTCGCGAGAAAAGCTATCAACTTTCAGAGACCAGCTGACGTTTTTAATCAGAAATATTAAAAATTGGTTCAGAAATCAGGACAGAACAAAATGGTCGACACCTTGATTTACAAAAGAACTTTTAAAGTCATTAAAGACTATAATAAAATAGGGATTACAGTGTCTCATCCCTGATATTAACTTCTAGTTATTTCATCTACCTCGCACGTAGGTATATTTTTCTCATCTCTTATTAACATCCAAGACGCATTATCTCCCATCACAAAATATAAATTTAAGCAAATCGTTTACTAGAAGGTATTATAAAAATATTCCTACTGTATACAATTAGCAGACATCGATCAACTATTAAATTGACCACGGCACGACCACGGTATCCATTAGTTCATATTTAGATGTAATTACATATACAATCGCCTACGCTTACGTTAGATAAGGTTCATTGCTATACCTTGGAAGTCTTGGAACGTTCAACAATCTCAAGTAACAATCTTCCACATTTTTGTTTGCCTCGCAAATCAAATATTCTTACGTGCGTGTATTACAAGACAGGGAAAATTGATTACGTTATTTCCAAAAAATATTTAATGTAAACTTTTAAAATTTAAAATTACCTCAGGGGCTTCCAAGAAGAGATCATATCTCGTTTGACATCCAAATTGTTGTTATTTGTATTTTTTTAGGCAAGAACATAATATATGGCACCTATCAAAATCGTATCCTGAACGTTTGGTTATCATTATCAACTACTATTTTCATTATTTCAGGTGAAATCCTAAAGTTAAAAGCTCAGTTGAAGTATAAAAGATCTTGACAGCATATACCATTTCAAAAAGGCTCTTCTTAATTTACTAGGCGAAAAAGCTTACTACACAGTCAATGAGTACCTAGAAGACAAATTGTAATTAAATGACATTTTATTTGTTTCTATTTTATTTGTTATTAACTTAATTGTTTTATTCATTTATTTAATTTTCTGTGATCTGGTAAAATGTAATGTTTTAATTAAGTAATTAATTTTTATTTTTTTGGATTGCTATAATTTCATTTCATTATTAATTTTTACTGTTTTTTTATTTATTTTTTATAATTTATTTACCAACTAATCATAAGAAATTATACTTAATTAGAATATTTGTACGCCGTTGACGGCAAGACATAGCACACATTTTATTAATATTGACATCTGTACTTTTGTTTACCTATGTTCTACAAATAAAAATATTTGAATTTGAATTTGATAAAGTCATTTATCTCTACATTTTACCTGCGCCAACAATTTACGTATATTTTTGCCGCCTTTATCGAGTTCCAATTACACAGATAACGAATAGTTTATGTTAACTGTCCACGAGAATTGTAAAGTAGATACAAACGCAATAATTATGAATCGGTATCAGAAATGCATTACATTAGCATCAAGTTACAGCTGAAATTATGCATAACACGTGCTGCAGGAAATGGAAATGGTTTACTGTTTAGTGTCCATTAGTTATTATGTAAATATTTTTAGGTATGAAACTGAAATCAAAGTTAGGAAATTTCTGTAAATAAATGGCATACGGCATAGGTAATTAACGCTAGCGAAACCACGGGCAAAAGCTAGTGTACGTCTAATACAAAAACTAACATAAATTTGTCTAATTATCACGTTTTTTTTAAGGTTATAAGTCCACAGCGGCTTCGCTTGCGGCCTCGCCCGCGTGAAGGTCAAAAATTATCCTATGAGAACGGACTACCAGGATGAAAGTATCCTATGTCCCCTGACCCAGGCCATGGTCTACCTGTATGATAAAACATAGAAGGAACGTAACAAAATGACGGAAATACTCTCGTATTTATAATATTAATACATATGTTTCGAGTAAAGTATGAATTGCATTGTTTTGATATGTGAAAGGTATGCAAGATCTTATTGGGTATATACGTATGATATCATATCATGAAAGCAATACATGATATGATAAGTATTTATACCTTTATGCGTGTTTTATTCTCGCAACTAAGGACCACGATATACAAAATTTATTGAACAACTAACACAGTTTTATAGCGCACTATATTTTGTGCAACAACGTTTCTGTGACGACTTATCATTAATGCATACATTTATATATTTATCAAGTTAACACGAGTAACGTTTCCAAATATTTCTCACCGATATTTACATGCAATGACAAAAGTGGCCCTTACCGTTTCTTTATTGTACATAAAGTATGAGAAAGGTCGACACAATGGGCTTTACAATGCGGATGTACAAATTGGGAATATACGTGTCTACATCGTCCAATAGTTGTATGCACTTTCCTAATTAACAGTTATTACGTACTTACTGCTATCTCTGTCAGATAAGCACGATTTACGCTTATGGGCATTTTCATTGGAGACGATAGTTCGGCCGTTTTATGTTATTTTTATTACATTGGTATTGTGAAACAGTGTTTTCTAGTGGCTGTGTTGTTAAACTGAACTATAATAGGTATCTACATAAAGTGAAAATAAATTTAATTAGAATACATTTACTTTTCTACACCAAAAGCTTTTTTTTTTTAATAAAACTCCGGATCGTTTCGCCACTGTGTAAACACTTATAATTTTATGTAAAATTAAATAACAATTACAATATAAAAAAAAATCCAAATCCCTGTCAACTGGTTCTTTTATAATCCTCCATCCTATGGCAAATAGAAGGGTAGTAAGGGTAACTCTTATGTAAAGGGGAAATACGAAAAAAACAGCATTGAAGTATGGAAATATTAGAAAATACATAACTCATCTGTACGTAGGTACGTACAGATGAGTTACGTATTTTCTTTCGGTAGGTACCGAACAACGGTTTGAGAACTACTAAATAACAACAGGAAGCAGGAAAACTCATATCCTTTTTCTAAAACACCGCTGCATTTGCCGAAAACGAATCGAACTGGTTGTTTTTTTTTAATGGTTTAAACCGCAAGATCTTAACATGTTGTTTCGTTTTTTTTTTTTCAAAATTGACAGTTAAAGATACAGGATGTTTAAAGCTACAAATAAATCGAAAGGTTTCAAGCATAGAGGCTAACATGCAGGGAAATTAATTAATATAATTAATAATAGTCCAAGTTAATATTGTTTTCCTTTCTCGTAGTTCTGACTCATCAAAACTGTATTCACATACTTAGTTGTAAGAAATAAAGTAACAAGTAGTAGAAATATTATTATAGCGAAAAGGCTGTTCTTTAACAAATTACAGAACTTTACATATTTGCACGAGTCGATTAATAATTTTAATGAGCCAAAGTCGCCGTCTGATTCCTATTTAATCGAACCCAATTATAACAAGTTATTTATGGAAGCAATAAGTCATAGTAAGCTTATATTTTGTTAAAGTTTTAAACAAGCTGGAAACAATCTATTGTTTAAAAAATAAAATAGCTTTTACAAATGTTGATTTACGTCTATTTTAAATTAATAGCGCCAAAATGCTAATTTAACCTAATTACTTTGTAAATGCACCAACCATTTGTGGCATTCTATGTGACTCATTTATACCATGTTATCCAAAACAGTTGCAAGGTGTTAGAAGCTACGAAATTTATTAAAATTTAAAACCAATACTTCAATGTTGCAATAGTACTGGTAACTGGCTTAAAAACATAACAAGGGAAGATGTACTATATTATAAGGTCCACTAACCCTTTGGGAATTAGAGTGGTGACTGGTGATGTTATGATGAAGAGAAAATAAATAAATACTACTTGATTTTATAATATTAAAAAGTTCGTGGTAAGAGAATGATAGCCTTTATATAATTTCCCAAGTTCTAGGATGTACATAGTGCTACACTACAAATATATAAGGTATCTAATAGTGTTGCGTGATGTCATATCGGTCCATAAACGTCTACTATAGAACATTGGCCTCATAACAGACCGCGTCAATGAAATGTCTTAAGACTTTGAGACCGCGACATTCCATCAGCACTATTTTTTTTTGTTCTACTTTTTTCATAATATATTTGTAATTTGTATGGTGTACATGCAGAATATAGAATATTCTATGGTCTAAAGTTATAAAATACTCAAGAATGCTGTTTCGACTTCTTCACAAAATCTGTTGTCGATTGTTTTGACGGCCACTGAACAATAACGGTTTTTGGTGGCGACTTCATCTACTACACCAAAAAATTTATACAGTGATCTTAAATATTTAGAATATTTTTATGAAGACAAAGTTGGCAATCATATTATTTATGCACATTCCTGGCAAAGAATAGTTCAGTTTTGCGCGATTCCAGTGGCTCAATGAAGTGAAATGTTTCCCAAAGGAAGAACTTTTGAAGAACAAGCAAGAAAATATTGATAGGTAGTTTTTGTGTTCGAGAACTGTCCATATTATGTGTTATACTTTACGTTTATTGAGCAAAGGAAGGAATTTCAAGGTTTATCTTATGCAATCTGTTTAATTGTAATATTGTATAAAAACTGATTTCCCCTTATAACTTTTTTATACTTTATCAAAAACGACAACCAGAAAATAATGTTTTTTAGAAGACGATAATCTTAAAATTGGTCTGAATTGTGATTATATGTACCCATACATTATTATAATGGCAACCCGTATAACGAATCAAGTTAATAAAAACGTACATTCATATACTTATAAGGTAAAGCTAGCCTTGTTGACGTATGTCTCTCTCTGTCACTCGGATCCATAGCATGCTCCGTCCTTATCACACTAATAAGCTACAACACACTCGCAGCCTCCACGCACTCATCCACAACGTTTCATTGTGTGTGTACGTCGATGTCAATGTGATGAATAAACAGTTTCTCCGATTTTACGATTCGATGATTATAGATTCCTATCTATGCAAAGTTGTTTAATGATTTTGAAATAGTTAAGTGTTCTTGGGAAAGATTTAAAAAATAAAACAGTCTATAAATTGCCGCAACAATTAGACAATTACATTACTATTGTCAGTGGTTATTATTTGTTATCTCATAATTGTAACTCAGCACTAAAGGTTCAACAGCTTAACTGTGAAGACAGTAACATTGGTATCAACTTGAACAAAGCCTTCAGATATTAACTATTACATCAATGTCGCGAAAGAATGATATCGGGTGATCTTACGCACCACATTGTTGATTTACAAACGCAATCAAACAGAAAAGTCGCGCAGCAATTTACAGAAACATTCTAATTAACGGTGAGCCACTCCTCGTAATTTCTCAGAATGTTGATGCAAAATAAAATTGTAATACATTGGTCAATCGATCTTAAAGCCAAACACGTATTTTGTTGGCGCTACAGGAGGCCCCTACAGCTTTAGCGTACCTAAATCATGACTGAGCAAAAATAATGACGACCATCACATATATATATGAATATGCCATCAGCGATGGCTGAAATAATAGAAGAGGTTCTTTATAAAATTAATTCAAGCACGATACATTATTGAACTCATATGCTTACGAGAGCTCCAATATAAAATTATTAACGTCTCATACTTAGTTACTGATTGTTTTTTTTTTATGACAAGCTAAGACCACAGAAATGACCATAATCTCTTCAGATGTTAAAGTGAGATTGTCACAAACAAACTGGTTTTAAAATTAGTTACGATAAAAATAAACAACGACCTTTAAATGGAATGTATTTAAAAACGACTTTAGTATTAATTGGTCAGTCTTGAATAAGAGCACGTTTAATTATCGGCACAATCACTATGTACAAAGGGTAAACAACGGGACGGACTGCGGCCACGACCGACCTAGAGGCTAACCACAAAGGAATCCCCGAACTCACAAAAAAAGTTGCGTATCTCTATGAATATTTAACTTCCCTTCCCGGCCGCAGGTTTAATTTCAGTCGTAAACTCTAAAGTCATAGAAGCGGTTTTCATTCGCCGCTGTGCCCCAACACCATCGTTGATGTTCGATTCCTAACCTTGATGTAAGATAATAAAATCCTATAATGGATTTGCTGTTGTGTAGTCGTGGTCACAAATAAAAAAAAATAACAATTTATCTACTTCTGGGTGTGGATGTGATACTTCCCTTTCGAAAATCATTGACTTCGTAAATATATTTATCATACGCTGACATTAAAAACTTTACTCGTAAACATTGTTTTTATTGTTTGTGCTTTAAATATTATTAATTAATACTTATGACCTTTTAAAACATTCAATCTTAATATTGTCAACAATCATAAAATGATCCAAACAAAATGCGTCATCAGCTAAAAGCTGTGGAAATTTTATACTCTGTAGGTACTCCTAGATATTATGCTCATTCCGTGTTATGTCATCATTCTATATAGAATACCAATAAACAGAACAAAATTAAATTGTATCAAACATAACAGGTAAAAACAGAGCATGTTTTCGATCGATCGATCCACAATGTTCTTTAGTTCTGAAGAAATTTTATCCCCCGTTGAGATTTCTGTCGGACGCTGGCTCGTCGGTGCCTAAAGTTACATAGCAACGTGTGCGTGTGTGTTTATGTGTGTGTGTGGGTACCTTCAAACTCCATGTGATGGGAAGTGAACCCTTTACGCGGGGAAACCGTTTTTTATTTGCACTCGGACAGCGGCATCAGGTAGATAGGATGATCGTTAATTTTTAAAGGACACAGAAAACAGTGCCTATTCAATATGTGGTGAGTAAACTGAGAGTGTTATTTCTGCGTTTTTGTAACATGCATACATGGCTACATTAGAAGCGTAAACTAAAAAAAACCTCTACTTTTTACAAAAACAACAAAAACGAAATAAAAAAAAAAATATTTTTGAAATAAGAACTTTACAACGAACACTAATACAAAAAAAAAGCGAAGGAATGTAAATACTCAGTTTTCTGCAAGTGCTACGAATCGCCTCCCAATGTGCTACGGGAGTGTGCCGGTGCGCCCGTTGATGTCTTTTACTAAGAGCTTTCAATATCTCGCGCTTTCACGAGTTTATTGACTTCGCGTCGTAGCTAACATAGTACAAGGATCGATTCTTTAAAAGCTGAATAGTATTAAGACGTATTAATATACCTTTATTGAAATTAAACACATTACATTTACATTACATTTTAATGAATGCCATTCTAAACTACGAGGACTGATGTTATTCGGCTACGAGAAAAATAGTGCTAGTTTTAATAATTAAATTAATATTGAAAGAATTTCATTTCATAGTTGCAATTGTTTTGTTATTTTTGAGTGTATCATGATAGTTTACTTTTATTTATTAACTGGTTGGATTACTATATAATATGCATTTTGTTCAATAAGTAATCGTCGCTCTGTTGACTCAAATTTATTCATTTTTATCTTTCAGGTCAATCACTTCCTTCGATACTTGTTTTTAGTATCTACCATGTCATGCCTTGAAACCATTTTTATTTATTGCATATTTGCGATACCATCAGATATCATAAACAGAAACCAATAAGGACGCAATCTTTTAAGGATTAAAATTGCCCTTAAAACTTTAAAACGAATTAAATTTACAATTTAAGCCGCAGTGATGCTCACGATATGGCAACTTGCGTGAAACCAACTAAAGCCGAAGCTGACCGATAAAAAGTGTACTTAACTGTTATGATTTCCAAAAAAAAGCAGTTTACCGGCCAAATAATTACATTAAATAATGATTGGGGCGAGAACCCGTGCGATGGTAAGCTCATCTCGAGGGCTCGCCGCAACGAACGCGAGAGAGGCAATAAAATAAGGCTGCGGCGGGGTGCGGGGGCGCACCGGTGGAGGGGGGGCGGGGGCGCGGATGGCGAGGCTTGTCGCCCTCAGCGGTGAAAGCCATGAGATGACGCGATTCTGATTACCACAGAAGCTGGACGACATACCTTATTAACCAAGTACTGTGATTTGTAATGTTGAAATAATTGAAGTAACACAATTGGCAATTTGTAAAACAACAATGTTGTGAATTAGCCATTCTTTAGATAAAGTGTTTTTCATCTGAAACATAAATATTCTATTCAGAGAGAAATCTTGTTTTTTTTTCTTTCTAAAAAATGCATTAAATACGAGCCAAAAATAATGCTGATGTTAATTCAGAACAACAATGATTTTTTGACGTGTATATCATATATACCGCTTGCCGCCTTTGCCACATACCGTGATACAACAAAAAGTCATCATTAAAGTGTTGGAGGCGCGGCGGGTGAGACCCGCAGCCTCTCGCTCCATCCTAAACGATTCAGACGAGTTTTTATCACTTACCAATACATATCGAACTTATTTATTCATTTTTACTAAGAGCCCTCCCGTTTTTTAATTCCCTTATCAGCATCAATACTCTCCAAACTATTTATACTTATAATCAAGAAATATAAAGATTGACATCCGATATGTTTTTCAGAAATTCGATACAGAACACATCGGTTAAGTATTTGTTATAAATAATCATTCGTAGATGGCCCATCAAAACACACTTTTATTGTACATATAATGTTATCGTATTCTTTGCCAGTCGGTAACAAAGACATCACTGAATTAATTTTTAATAAAACGTCTTCGAACTTGATTCAAAAACAAAAATAAAAATATTTGTAGTCAATTCCATACGCCATTCTCACGCACGATATCTCAAGAACATGGAATAGATTCCCTCCTATTTTTAAGTCCATTTTCTTAATATATTCCGAAAACTGGTTGTAGAAAGAGATAACATATCTATAATTTATAGATTAACTAGTGGAAGACTTGATTATGGTAAGTGATTTTAGTTGGAAGACAGTTACGGACAGCCGGCCGAATGCCTTACAGTGTTGAAATTGTGACGTCGTCGCCCAGCTTTAACGTTCCGTAAGCGTTCAGTATCAAGATTTGCTTACGTAACCCTACTTTGTAAGCTGTTTTGAGAATGAATTCATATTTTATATTAATCTAGAAGGTTATTTGTCTTGAATTGAATACAGATATACTACTTGATTGTCAATTTTACTATTATGTTTCTTGTTAGTAGATTACTAGTCTTAATAATAGATTAACACTATTGACCAAGTACGTGCTTATACTTTTCCCGTTACCGTATTACATGCTTGCGGCGTGGCCGCGTTTATTTCTACATTAGAATAAACTTATACACAGGTGCCGCTTATGAAACTCGTCTGGGCAGCAAACAGACGTAACTAATTCTACTACACGTGGTACAAGTGCCGCCAGTCCGCACTCCGCGAGATGTAGACGAACGGCATGCGATATGAATGACATGCAAGCACATGGCCGAGGCTTTTTGCGACGGTTATGTTCAACTTGGTAACCGCCGCCGCGTCGTGCTTAATGATGCCTTCATGAGTTACGTGTTACTAACTCCGGACAAGAGACAATTGAGTTAAGGTTGCAATATGTTCTAGGGAGATTTCAATCTGATTTAACTCTTTTTCCTTTAAAGCCCACACAAGTTGCCTACTGTTTGAATTTAAAGTTTTATTAGTATCGAACCTATATTTTTAACGACTACGGCTTTTCAAGTTTTCCAGTTTAAGAATTCAGAGCATTGTAAGTGTAGCATTGGTACAAACTTAGGGCGGGTTCATAATATCTGTAGCGTGAGTAAAAACCATTTAGACGGTGAAGTGGGCATAAGAAAAAAATGACTCCGTAAAACAAAGAACATTCGTTATCTCTTATTTAAGGAATAAGATTCTGATAAACAATGGTTAGTAAGTTAAGAAAAATATTTGGTTACTGAAAAATTATGCTTGAAAAAAAATTGAATTTTACTTTATGAAGTGTGTTCATGAAGTAACGTTTCTGTAAGGACACATCCGGATCCAGAAATCCACACAGACACCGCAATACATAGTTGAACATTGACAAATTCAGTAGCGTAAGCTACACGAGATAGAGTCTCGGTACATATCTATTATACCCTGTAGGGATGTCTGTATGCGTGTCTTTGCCCAAATAGTCGCATAAAATAATCCACTAAGGTCGTATTGCAAGGCAAGATCAGTTGGGATTACCATTATAATGGCAAGCTGGTGTCGATACAATTGGCAAGATCGCAGCATCTCAGTGTGTGGTGGCCGGCGCGGCTCTCGCGGCAAGTTCAAGGTGAGCGCGTCGCTCCGCCCACGCGCCGCACAACCGTTACAGCCGAGACCCGGCACTGGACCTCCGACACAAACACCTCATTCTTCTAACCAAACACCACTCACTTGCACACACTATTGTTTCCAATTATCCAAATCTTCACGATCACGTGTTAACACGTTAATGAATTAATTAAACGAACTCGTCGTGCGAACCATACGTTCTAAACGCCCACATACGATATAAATTAATTTATGTACGTTATTATTAAACATAATTTAGATATCCATTATGCATAAATTACCAAAAGTTTTGTAAAAAGCTGTTTAGACGAAGTTTTAAAACAATATTTCACTAACACAAAAAGATTATAAAAATAAAGATCGTATTTTACACGTTGACGGAATTTCTATATTCGACTGTAGTGGAATTTCCCACTATCAAACACACCTGGCAACAGACAGCAAGCAGCGAGATATTTCCATATCATCTTATAAATGCGAAGCTATAAAATACGATATGATACAAACTTCGATAAAATGTAGGTATAAACTGCGACATATTTATAAGATGTTACGAATTTACGACGGTACAATTATTAGCAGGTACGGAAAATCATCCTAACACAAGATCCCTACACCTTGGGTTACGATGATTCTTCGTTGTGTTGAGTAGCGCCATGACATCAGCGCGGAACGGGTTTAAGGAGCTGCTTTACCTGGGAATGGTGATGACCTGGCCGAGCTCGTCGACGACGTGGTCGGCTAGCACCAGTACGGTAGGCTGGCCGGGCGCGCCCACCACCACGGACACGCCGCCGTCCACCAGCTGCCCGCCGCTGCTCACCAGCTGCCCGTCGTCCAGCTGCCCGCTGATCATCTCGACGCGCTTCTGATCCGGGGTCGTTGTGTATATCACGGTCTGCTTCTCGTCTTCGTATATTAAATCTATCGGAGTCTTCTCGTCCATGGACTCCATCCCATGGTCATGGTCGTAGACATCGGGTTGCACGGGCACTTTACTATCAGTGGCGTAAGCTGCCAGTTCGTGCGGCGAGTGGCGGTAGGAGTGTGCCTCCGGGGGATAGCCGTCATCGGAGTCCATCTCGACTTTGTGCGGGTAGTAGTCGTGCGCGGGCTGCACGGGGGTCATTGTGGCGAGCACGGCATGAGCGGGCGCGGGCGAGCGCGGCGCCGGCGACAGCGGCGAGCGCGCGCGCTCCTCGCACGGCGACGCCGACGCGGACATACCGCCGTACCGAGACACGGTAGGCGACGTCTTCGTGAGGGCGGAGGCTCCGAACTGGAGCACCCCGCTCAACACTTGACTCCCCTGACTTCAATTTCTGAAAAATAACCTTTTGTGAATCCTGTGGCAGAGTGAATGATCGTATAGAACGTAACAACCAGTGAAAGACGCCCGCTTGTTTCGACCCTCGGACCCAAATATAAGTTTTTACAAACAAAGGAACATTCATGTCATGAACATTAAAAAAAAATAGAAATAGACCAGTTGAACAGAAGATTACTATTGGTAAAACTATCGATATTCATCCTAAATCGATTTAGCAAAGAGTGCGTATCTAAGACGCCAAGGGCAAGCAGTAAGTAACAGCTGATTCAAATCCAGTTAGAAAAGAACGAGTATCAAGTGGCACCTGATCGCCGAGAAGCGCCCGAACTTGTTCAGCAGCCCCCTGCCCCGGCTGCCCCGACCGGCGCCGAACGAAACGAGACGCACCACCGAACGGTACAAACTGGTAACTATTGTATCCACGTGGTTGTCAAACTCGTCAGTAAACAATTATTTACAAACAAATCAGTTACGCCAAGGTAACGCTGACAGTGGCTTCTGTTTGGCAGAACGGGCTTTCTTGCAGTCACGCAAGGCATCTAAACGAAACAATTAAAATTATATTGATAAAAGAAGAAACCAAAACACAGACAGTCTTTAAAACATGTACATAACTCCTGGATACACTAAACCTAGCTTTCGTTCTCATTGTATAAAAAGACTAAAAGAATCGTATTGGTTCAGAAGCTGTACTCCGTACTGAGAGGGATACTGAGTTCTCGGTGCATTGCTACGGAGGCTGAGGCCCGAGCGCGCGAGCGAGATGGAGATACGGCCGCCACGGACGCTTGAAAGTGACCAACATCGGACTGCTATACGTAGAATACGTGTGTGCAAGTGTGCATTAAGGAATTTTTCACGATATAAAACTTTGCTCTTTGTCTCTTTAAGATAGGTAACTTTATTTACAATAAAATGTTAATTAAGTATCTACATAAAATGCAGATGAAGTTAACAAACATAGCCTTTGGTTTGTTGAGACCCGTCACTCATTTAAATCATGATTAATTTTTCTTTCCATCCGAAAAGTTTATGACAGGCTATACTGCATTAAAGTGTAGTGACTTTACGAACCTATGCGTCGTTGAAGTCCAATAAAAAATGTCAACCAATATAAATAATGAACTACCCTCAACAACTGTAACGTTATATTATTAATTAATATCACAGATTAGAAATGTCTGTATATTCTTAGTGGTAAGTTGCGTATGTATCTAAATGTACCTATAACGATGCATAATCTTTACACATTAAATAAGGACACCATCTTTGTCCAATCGAAAATTTTGCTTGCGTGGAGCTGCATCGCTGAACTGAAGGAGGAAAAATAAAATTACAAAAAGGCTCCGCCGCTGAGCCCGGTCGTCAAAGTGTGCACGCACACACATGCACAGATGAAGCTCGCCGAACACGTCGTTACCAGACATAAGCGCACATAATTTACTCACACGCAGAAGTGAATTGGTCATGAGATGACTATACGTTAGCTTATATAGTAAAACATTAATACGAATAGCACACATGTTTACGTTATAGACACGAGTATCTAAAAAACATTTTAACTAAGCATACTTTGCGAGAGATATTTGAATTTAACGAAGTAACGCCTATGGCTATCTAGAATTTAGTCGCACATGCAAAATATCAAAACAAACGATAGGAAATTGAAAAGTGAGGACATCTCGACAAACCATTGATGCAAGACGTATTGAATACAGATGCACTATCGTTATCACTAGCAACTCTAGCGGAGGAGACAAGCGGGCACGTCAATGCACTGGTGCTAAGGTCGGGGGCGGCAGCGGCGCGGGCGTCCTGGCGCAGGCCGTCACGCACGCGCGTCAAACTAGTCTCGTGACGTCACGGCCCGCCAGGCGAAATTACAAAACCGGCCCGGCGGCGCAACCGACTGCGCCAGCAAGCGGCGCAGCGCAGTGGCGGACGCGCTGCCGCCCGACCCCGACGCGCCACCGGCGGATCACATACCGTGGGCGGCGTCACGACGCTGAGCACGGCGCGGGCCGGTGCGCGGGCGCGGGTACACGAGCACGCGGCGAGCGGCGCTACGGAGCGCGGGCGCAGGTGCTCTGAGCGCAGCAGCCTCCGCACGCCGGCGCCGCCGCCCCCGCGCCTCCCCGCACCGCCCGCGCCGCGCTCTCGCACGCACCAAAACGACGAATTTATCTTCCGTGCCTGCTGGCCCTCCTACTCGAGGACGTTGCCCAGGGTGGCTCCTCGACAGAAATTCACTTCGACATTTTGTGTCAGTGCATCAGCATTATTCAAGTTCGATTAAGAAGATAAGAGCGCTTTAAGGACGCTTCTTTCTTTGTTTACATGGAACAGTTTGAAGTATATTTTTACATGTTGTAATGTAACTGACTACGACATCACAGCAGCGAGGCATCGACGCGGCGGCGCGACGGTGGCGGCGGCGACGCCCGGGGCATGGAACCGCCGCGCCTCGGTGCCTCGCGAGCCAACGACAGCACAGCGACGTCGGTTACAGCCGTTACAAAATCTGCGACCTGCAACGTTGTGTGATTGCTCAACTTTTCGCAACTTCCCTTATTAAACTTTCATGCTACGATATATCGGCTAAATGTGGACTTACTTTCTGCTTTATGTGATATCGAGTATTTTGGTAACATTAATAATTACTTATGACTCAAGATTGCATAAGCAAAAGCACAGGTCTTTAACAAACAGTTCGATTTCACAGGTTGCAGTGTACGAGAAGGATACTTTTTATGATGGTAATGCCTACTACTATCATCTGGATAGCCAAGATTATCAAAGATTTAAAGGTTCTAGAATGCTACAGCCTAGTAGCGATTTGTTACTCATTACCTCTGGATCCCGGGATGCCCTTTTGAACCCAAAGGTGATATAAATTCATATGGGAATCACACAATGGTCACTATATCCATTAAAATGCCATCAAATGTATGTCTGGCGGCTCCTAATACGTTGTAAGAAAGAACACCAATGCAATCTCGTTTCTATGTCTTATCCGCCCAAATGTATAGTGTACCTTACAGCGCCATAGCCTTAAACAAATTAATTACAGGTTGTTTATCAATATTCTATTTCATCCATATAGCTATAGAACATACAGAGAGATTCGACTTGGGAATACATTTATTTTATTTATTCTGCTTGAGCAAGGTTTCTATAATAATATTCCTTCAAAAGATAACCTTCTCACCTAGTAAGGTCTAGTGAAAGCGGTTTTCACCCTTACAGAAAGTCAAAAGCTACACAGCTACAGCTACAATTATCTTTTGGCACGTGGCCCGAATCAAAATCAACATTATCATCCTGTTTATTCAATTCATTTAACAGAAAAAAAACACAAATGTTTACCGCGTCCCTCTACTGACGTCATCGTCATTCGAATCCAAAAGATCCTTGTAACTGTAGAAGTGGAACACAGTGGGTCTAACAGTGGGATATTAACTCATATTTCCCTCAGAACGTAGCGACCTTGACGGCTGTTCAGGCCTAAAGTTATCTGAAGGTATATTATTACAAGTTCTGAAACAATACGCCAAATTCAGTTATTACAGAAAAAAAAATCTTTTAAATTTTCTAACATAACAACGCGCCTGTTATACCCGAAAGGTTATGCAGTACACTCACATTTCGCCACTTACGTTTTAATACTCATGTAATAGGGGTTGAGCCTATTGCCAATAAGCAGGCACAAATCCAGACTCGGTAGCTACTACGGATAAGTTCCTGATGGAAAAACCAATAACACTTTGCTCGACTCGGGAATCGTACCCGGGACCTCATGTTCAGCAGTCTGCGTTTGCGACCACTAGATCAACGAGGCAGTTACATCTTCTACTAAGTAATTAATACCACATAATATTTTAATCATTGTTCATTTCCCAAAGGCAGAATCATATAGCACACGCACTCTTCGCCAGCTACGTATTAAAGGAGGCGAGCCATCAACTGACCACAATCAAGACTCCGGGCTACAACTGACTAGTTCCTTGAGGTAAACCCCAACAAAATTGCCCGACTTGGGAATAGAACCCACGACGACACTTGTAACTAGTATAACATCATCAAAAGTTCAAAATCTCATGAAAAGGTTTTACGGCAACAGTTCTGTTGCAGGTAAATCACATTAAAGTTGTATTACCATTATGCATCTAATTAATCTAATCTCTCTTATCTAATTACCTATTCTCACTATTATGAATATTAAGAGTAGATATACAAGTGATGACGCCCCCGAATGAGTGTCGTAGGTAGTGATCACGAGCAAGAACTTGACTTGTGTAGTAGTTTATTTCATCACCACAGCTCTCGAAACGGTTAAGGAAAACATCTTGAAGAAACGGACATGTTTTGGAACCAAAAAATCGAAGACACGTGACATCCACCAACCTGCACAGGGCTCGTGTGGTGGATTGTGGCCCATTCCCGCTCACAAAGAAGAGTGTGTTACAATCCTAAACATGAAAATGTTAAAGGCTAATTATTATGTACATAGTTTATTTTTTAACATTATTTTTAATTTGATTACGACTACTCGCAGCTGTTGCCCACGACTTCGTTCTCACGTTAATGTGTTTTCTAGGATTCAAAGTAGCGTATGGCCTACTTGCTATTCCAGACTATCTATCTATCTCTGTGCCAAATTTTATCGAACAGCGGGTATAGTTAATCAAATTTTAATACTGTCCCAGTTAAAAATTAAAATCAGTTAATATACGTGGTACGCGACCACAAAGTAAATCTGTTTACAACAGACAACTGAGTGACTGAAATGATGAATTGGTGTTTTATTTTTATTTTTTATTTAGCTATCTTTGATCTTCGCGAATGCTACCGACAACGTCATTATTAATTTGTATTTTGATCGACCCTATCGCGTATTCTGCTGCATTCTTACAACCGTATGTATCATCGCCAACCAAAGAAAGCTGTTCCAAATTATGGTTCCGTTTATAAATGAAAGTACTATTGCGAATGTACTAAATATTTACTATAGTTACATTAATTCTTTATTACTCAAATAATAGAGCTCACCGATATAACATAACCTTTTGGACGCCAGAACATAAACGCACGCGCATGCCCTTCACGCCATGCCACAATTTCACCTACAGGGCACGGGCTTGCATGGCGTTTACAAGGTAAAAAAATATATCATGGATTTCTTTAGAGTTAGGCAGAGGATATCCATCGTATACCCACATTTCGCCTGTTATGTTGTTATGAATACTCGTAGGAAGCAAAACTATTGCGAAAAACCAGGTACAAAAACAGACTCCAGGCTCGTACCGCAAGATACCTATTGGAAACTCATTGAACGTTATAGCCAGTGAAACTCGAACCCAGAACCTCATGTCATGCCAGGAATCCAGGTCTTGGTGCCTCAACCCTGAATAAGAAAAGGCAGTGGTATTCAAGGTATTTAAAAAGAGGTTGTTACAATCTTTACTATTCACCTAGTTAATTATTTGTGGCAAATTTCAAGTTTCCAAGCTGAAGGAATTAGATTTTTCATACAAATAGAAATTCCCTTAAATTAAGCCGATTCCCAAAAATATTTGGTACATTTTGTTACTTCAACCCTAATATAATTTTCCTGTAAATCGAAGCGAGCTGTAAATTCACCACCTAATAAATTTATTCACCCATTTAGTTAGTTAATAAGAGATTATCTTTTGTGGAATCCAAAAACGCGCAAATCCGTTTAACCCGTATAACCACGGAAATCGACAGACCGGACCGCTCAAAAGTATGGGAAAGTCCCCGAAATAGGACCGACGACTGACATGTCAAACAAGGTGCATAACGCCCACAGCGAATTTTGACGTAAACTGATTATACACCTATGTGCGATGACACGACGAGCAAATTATCGCACATCGTGTGGATTAAGTTCGTTGCAACTTTTCGCCAGACATTTTTCCACGCTTCGAGTATTTTTGGCTGGGTACAAAAGTTCCTCGTCTGCACAAAGCCAAATCCTCTGAGATTTGGGGTGTGGCAGCAGTAGCATATCACACGCTAATACTCGTAAGCCGGGGCTGATTCCCCTGGGCTACCACTGCTCTTACTGGTAGAGGAACCAAGATAATTTGTCAGGTAGCCTATTCAATGTTGGTCGAATTTCAACATTATACGCGTCACCCATCTTGCCGACTGCTTTTTCTTGTCCCTTCGTGATTTTGTTTAATTCTTTTTCTCAAAAATGGTATGTAAAGTTGCCATAATATCTCTAAAAAGTATCCAGAAAGTGGACTCTACCGGATACTTATTCACAAATGTCCAGTAAGAAGCGAGATTTTAAATTTGGAATCTCCTACTGTCCAGTAAGTAAGTATGTAATTTACTCACTGGACAGTAGGTCATCCTCTTTAGATCTGCTTAGAAAAAAAAAACATAGTACCAGACACAGATTATAGTTTAGCCATTATAACATGGTTATAGGAGGGAGGCTCCAAATATATATCTATCTCTCTTTTTGGTATGACATTTTATGAGATACATATATTTTTGGAAACAGCCATTTTATGGTCTGTGACACTTAACGCGATGCAGAAAAAGTATGCACGTTGCGTTTTGTACTTAGTAATTTTGTAGAAGTATAGTGTGGGATTTTATGTTTGTATTTAGTTATTTCAGTTTATAAATCATGTTGGATTAAAACTTTTCATTCTAAAATTAACATGGAGTTAAAAAACAATAATATAAATGCCCCCGGTAAATCGATCACAATATCTAGCCCTAATATGAATGTAACCTTCAATATTAATTAAACAAATTTGTTGTTAAACTTTCTTTCATTTTTGAGAAAAGCATTATACAAACCTCAACCAGTAAGAAAGCCATCCTGGCCTCGTATATAACCGGACCTCACCTGCGGTTTGGTCCGGTTAACTCATACTTGGCCAGGAAGGCTTACTTACTGGATGCTGCAGTAATGTACTATTACCAGTAGAGTGTTTTTTTATCACTGAGTAACAAAGAATATTTTAACAATTTTGAATCAAGACATTTTAACAATTTTGAATCTCTACGAAAACTCCAATAACGTTGACTAAGTCGGAAAAAGTCGTGCATCTTGAGAGCTTTCGTGGCGTGCGCTGTACCGAAAAAAATGTATCAAGCAATAAATTAGCATACTTCATTTTTAAGCATTTAATTCAGACAAATATATTACAGAGTTAATATTACTCGCGCAACGAAATAATATCTTGACGAGTCCGCGTAACACTGGTCAGTTTCCCTTTTTTTTTTTTTTTCGGATGGGAAATCGTCAAATGACTTCTCGCGGGAAAAGTCATTTGACGATTGGGAGAGAACCTCACAGCGTCCCGGCCGCCGCGGGAGACGCCCCGGGCGTCGGGGGCCACCGGCCACCGTAGGCGCGGGCCTGTGGACGGTGGGCTATGGGCTAGCTCGCCGTCCGTCCGTCTCATGACGACAGGCCGTGTCGACGGCGCGTTCGTGTTCCACGCGCGCCTCAAAGAGAGTCAGCAAAAAGAAAGAGGTCCGCAAGGACCGATGCCTGCCAGGGTTGCGGGACTGTTCGAAAGAGATACCGTGACCCCGGAACACAAAGGGCGATGAAGGAACATGGATGGGTTTTAGTCACTAAAAGTCTGACACTCCCTCCTGCTCCGCCCAGAGCGGGAGAAGTCCTTTGATGATTTCCCATCCGAAAAAAAAAAAAAAAAAAAAGGGGGTGGATTTTAAAAACCCCGTTACGATTTTACTTAGTGATATGTCGACATCTTTAGCATATGCGAAAGGCAGTAAAATAGCAGCCATCACGGAGTCTGGATTTGTGCCCGGTTGGTGACAATAGGCTCGCCCCCTATTACATGGGACTTAAACATAACTGGCGAAATGTGGATGTACTAATATGAAATGAAATGAAATTTATTTATTTGCCAGAATATAGGTGCTTACATGGTATCTGTTGTGATATCAAAATATACTCAGACCTCTATAGTAATGTCTTTGGTAAAACTGTCTGTATAATGTCCTTTTAAAACTAAAATTAGTCCACTACAAAATTATACTGAAAAACATCTTTGTTTTATTAGGTTGTGGGCCCAGAACGCCCAGGCCTTGTAAAAACCAATTTTTAATAGACTCAGCGTTAAGTACTGCGGTTTTGCAATAATAATTGACGGCGAACTATGTAGCTAACGTTCCAAAGTTACGCGGCCGTGAAAATTACGAGGATTGGTGTTTCGCAGTCCAAAATGTATTGGTATTAGAAGGTATGGCGTCCACCATTGAAGAACCGCTACCAGGGACGGCTAGTGCGAAGGAAAAGTCAGAAGACGCCAAAGCAAAGGTGAAACTCATATTGACCATCGAACCCTCGCTATATGTTCGCATAAAGCAAGCAGCGACAACTTATGATTTATGGAGCAAATTGAACAAGAAAGATAAGTTTACTCAGATATCTCATAAATATTCGTCTAGAAAACTGTGATTCCATGACGCAGTATGTGACCCAGATCATTGAAACAGAGCAGAGACTTCAAGGAACAGGTTTTAAGTTGACAGACAAATGGATTGGTGCTGAACTTCGTTTAAGTATAGTTATCTGTGGCATTTTAATTTCCCGTACAGTGCATGTTGAACCTAATCGTAGTGCAAAAAGAACCTGTTTTCGAGAAAGTGTATTGAAAAATAATATCTCACAGTCACGACAATTCATCAATGTATTAATAAATATTAATGATAAAATAAAATGTTTATTTCAATCACATAAGGCTTAAAAAAACAGGATTTGGATATCACCTTTTAAGCAAAGAGATGCTTGTGTTAGGTGACTCCGCTCTTCCGCATTAACATTAACATTTTATTGCAATTGAACACCACTTAAAAATAAAAAAAGTTATTAAAAATCAAAGATTGATGTTAACAATTAAATTAAAGTATTATAAAGTTAAAGAGGAGCGCATTTGTGAGATGTATGTGAGTGGGTTAATGTGTGTATGTGTGTGTGTGAGTGCATGAGTATTGTATATTACATTTATATGAGTTTTATACGTTTAGTTTTTAGGTTTCTGTTTAAGTTTAAGTTAAGGTTTAGGTTTAGGTTAGCCCTTTTTTTTTTCTTTTTTTTTCCGTGATGGCTGCTATTTTACTGCCTTTCGCATATGCTAAAGATGTCGACATATCACTAAGTAAAATCGTAACGGGGTTTTTAAAATCCACCCCCTTTTTTTTTTTTTTTTCGGATGGGAAATCATCAAATGACTTCTTCCGCTCTGGGCGGAGCAGGAGAGAGTGTCAGACTTTTACTGACTAAAACCCATCCATGTTCCTTCATCGCCCTTTGTGTTCCGGGGCCACGGTATCTCTTTCGAACAGTCCCGCAACCCCGGCAGGCATCGGTCCTTGCGGACCGGAATCGGAAGAAGCTCAGCACGGCTTCCTCCACTAACGATTCCATGACCGCAGTCATATTAACTTATTAGACAAGTTATGGAAGCGACGATATGATAACCTCAATGTCGTCGTAGCATTTGTTATTTAGCCAGTCAGTCACAGCTAATTTACAGTCACGGAGTTTCAGTGGATGGATGAGCAGCTCTTTGTTTAACAGATTGTATAAGTGGGAAGATTGCCTTGCATACTGCCTCTTGGCAAAAACAGATTTAACTTGCAACAGTTGGAGCGACTAAGTAGCTTCTTCTACTCCTCATACTCGGCTTCTTGGGATCAGATGGAAGGGTTTTTTGATTAATTAATTTATAAATAGTGTCAATTTAAATTTAAATAAGTCTTCGTTAATTTATTTACAACATATCTGTTTAAAAATTAAATAATCATAATATTGAATAAAAACTTCTGTCACAAAGCCAATGGTTAAAGTTCTAATAAATTCTAAGTTATTCATTTTTCATATTTTTTTCGGTAGTTTATTATAAATTTTCATCGCCATGGCGTAGCTGTTTCTGTCACATAACTGTAATCTACTTCGAGGTACTACCAGAGGTTTTTGTACTATTTTCCTTTTATATTGGGCCTTTTCATCCTGCTCAAAAAGTAAAAGGTGGTTTCTAACGAATTTACACATTTTAAAGACATATATGGATGGAAGTGTAATTATGTTTCAGTGTTTCGTTCTCGAGATCGCCACTAATGCACTTAGTTGAAAGACAAAATAAAATATAAAATAAAAAAATAAATAAGATGTGGGTAGACTGACCCCATCACATAGATTTATTGCGTTCAATTCATCGTTCGCATTCCAGTGCTTCGCCGATTTGTACTTCTAATTTGCGTTCTAGTGTTTGTTCGGCAATTTAGTGTTTTTAGTGCTTAGAAACCAAAATGCCGAAGAGGAAACGTGATGACAAATAAGGATTCATATAGTTATATTACGAAGAAACTTAAGAAGTTGGAAAGAAAATTGCTAAAAGGATGCCGCAGATCTTCATCATCCTCGGATTCTGAGCCAAAGTTGTCAACACCTCAAGGCATTTTATTTTTTTATTGGTGATTAATGGATTAACGATACGACGCACGAGTTGTAACTTATCCTTTTTTTCAAACTCGGGTTCACGATGGAACGTCATGAGTTCATCCTACCCGTTGTTATCTGTAGGTACCTACGCCTAATCACGTATATAATATCTTGTTACCTGTTTAGGTAAATAATAGGGATGGGCGTTGAATCAACGAACTAGTTGAATCAACCGTTAATCTCCTGTCAACGTATTAACGTTAACTGTTTATGAATCAACTAGTTGAATTCGTCAACGACGTTGAATTTAACATGTGCGTCTCGTTCAATAATCGAGAACGCAAACGCAACGAATTATAAAACTTACGTTAAAAATAACGTCATAGCTTGCGAGAGACGGTCATGTCATATAATTTGAACTCTATGTAACGTGCTACAGAGTTGATTTACGAAATATTTATTTTAAGAATAGTACATAAGATGATATTGATGGAATAGCGCGCCCCGCTCGTGCCGCATGCCGCCGGTTAATACTAGTTTGTTTGTTCATCATCAGCTTATTAATGTTCCCACTGCTGGGGCACAGGTCTCCTCTCTATGAGTTACGTCTCTATTGTTTACGTGTGTATAGCTAACTGTATTCTATTCAGTCAGTCCTCATAAACCTGATGAAAAAGTATGAAGGGAAGGTCATCTATGAAGTAGAACCATCAATCAAACGTTTTCCAATACAAAAATTGAATCAAATTGTTTCTAACTAAAATTGAACGTCGCAGCGTTGAATAAAAACCGTTAAATTAATTAACGGTTTACGTTGCAAGTTGACATTAGTAGTAAATTAACTCGTTGACGAATTTAACTAGTTGATTAACCAGTTGACAAACGTAAATCAACGTTAATGTTTCGTTAACGGAAAAACCGTCAACGACCCATCACTAGTAATTAGAACCACGAAACAATTATACATTCGTTAAAATCGGGTTCACGATGCAACGCCTATGAGTTCATCTTACCCTTAATTTGCTTAAAATCATGCGTCGAATTTATGATGAAAAGTAAAATACCTACATAAACACTTATAATTTTCTTTTTAGAAGACGACTATAATATCGTTACGATACATTGTATTGTTATTACGATACAAATACGGTTCATATTCATAACCATCACCATCGCTATTACCATCACAATCACCGTCACTATCACAATCACAATCATCATCATCGTTATCTAGTGGAAAATGTACAGCATTTTATAATTTCCGATTGCAGATCGAATCAATCGAAATCGATTGAATTATGGATTCGGAGAATAATAATTGCCTACCGGTTAACCTTGACGAGCCGGTACCATCAACTAGCGCTTTATGCTTGGAGTCACTGCAGGAGCTGAAAGTACTTGAAGCGACACAAGAGCCTCTTCTCCAGTTATCAGCTGATGAAGCTGCTGCTATGGAGAAGGAGGATCACAATCAGGAGTTAGGCGAAACCGTGATGGAAATATTGGGATCTAATCCATCAACCACCACATCATTCGGTAAAAATATCCAAAAGGACTTAGCCGTACGCTTTGAATTCATAGCCACTTCTGGTTTGACAAAAGAGCTCCGTAAGTAGCTCATAGATTCTCATTTATCTCCGGGCAACTGTAAGCTGATTGACGCACCATCCCTAAATCCTGAGATTAGGGCAGCAGTAACTGACGTTGTAGCGAAGCGAGATAAGGCTATGCAGGGAAAACAGAAACAGATTGCTAGTGTTATTCCATGTCTAAGTGAAGTTATTCATCTGCATCTTGTGTGACTGTCAACAATCAGCCTTTCCCAAAGTGGGCGATAACGCCCCCTTGTGGGCGCTGCAGGCCTAAAGGGGGGCAGTAAGAGACCCAGAAAAAAAATGGGGGCGTTGTGTCTCTACACAACGCCCCCATTTTTTTTCTGGGTCTCTGGGCTTAGGGGGCGATTTGTAATTTCATCTAGGAGGACTCTAGTAACGGACTAAGCTCTCGACTCTCGACTACAACTTGTGAACATCAACTAATATATTAATTAAGAGATCGAGATCGTGAGAAGAATAGATTATGTTTGTTTTATTTTGAATAAAAGATACTCTGTCTGAATACAATAAAGTTGCGTTTCAATAATCATTCTCATTGGCAGGTGTAGCCCGTAAGAGTTTACTTGAGACCTGAGCACCGTTGTGTACTACCTACTGCGCTCAGGTCTCAAGTTAACTCTTGCGGGTTATAGTAAGTCTCGTTTAGAATGAATGTTTAATCTCCGCTAATATAGCTCACAAAAATTAATTTAATTTGAAGTTAAACTATTTTATAAGTATGTGAAAAAATGAGGGCGCTAAAAATATTTTTTTCGTACCACTTGCTCAAAAAAGTGACATTCTTTGCCACAAAAAGCGAACATAACAATAGTCATTTTTAATCTGTTAAAAACAGGGAAAGAAAATTGTACTGAATTTCATTCATCCTCTAGGGGGAGGATGTTATTTAAATTTGGAATACTTATCGAAATTTATACTGAACTACATCTGTGTTTACACCGTTGAGTTTGTATATAAAGCATTATACATCTTTTTGAAAAAGGAATACGCATTTATTATGCAGTTATGATTATTAAACAAAATTACGAAAACCGACGAGGCCGTATGAGCTTGATGCCTTTGCTTTTCCGACAAAATATTATTCTAGGAATTTGCCGCGTTTTTGTTTTCTTCAAATACATAAACGTCACTTTTGAGTGTCAAACATACAAAAAAGAAAATCAAAGCTACAGTCCCAGTCACAAGGCATAATAACTTGAGAAAGTACTGTAGTTGCCCATTCCCTAGCGTAGATCTCTATGGAGAAGAACGGGCAAGAAACTCCATGGACACTCTTTTAAAATCAAAATATTGTTACAAAATCTTGGTTACATCATTAATTTTGAGATTATACATACTCGTATATGTGAGAACGATGTAGAAAGACGTGCACACTAAGAGCGTCCAGAGTAAAAGATTAGATCAACAATTTACGAATAAAGTAATTAAAATGAACCTTGGCAGCTAAGAGATGACCAGTCCCAACTGACAGCGCCCGTTCACAAACATGACGCATGTACCGGCGCCATTTAACTCAACCATATTGAAGGGAACTAAATGACCCGATACACCCGCCACCATCAGCGAGACATTTAAGTGAGCATGACATTCTCTCAGCCACCAAGGCATATTCAAGTCAATGAAATATAAATAAATGTAAATGGTGGCTGAACAGTACAAAGTACTCACACATGTGCTATGCAATTATATAATACTAAGAACTGGAATCTATATAATGCAAGTATATTTTTTACAATCTTCTGCAGCTTCCACAATACATTAACATGGGAATCAATTCTTCATCTTCTTTACGTGTCGATGGACTCAAATAATGCCCGACCCGAACAATCAATTAATTTGCCCCCCCCCCACTCCCCCCTATGGTTGTGGAGCAGGACCAGCATTTAGCCAAGCATTTTTATCATCAATGTAATCCCCCAACTTATAATATGCTTGCCTACATAGTGTGCGTTTTATACAAGATTTAAATTTCGTCTCGTTCAGTTGAAAAATGTGGGGAGGTATTTTATTGTAACATTTCAAACAGTACCCCATGAAAGATGAATCTACTTTAGCAAGCCTGAAACCTGGCTGAACTAGTTGGTCCCTATTTCTAGTGTTATAGTGGTGTCTGTCACCTCTTCTACTGAATAAATGCCGATTTTTCCTAACGTACATGATGTTTTCATAGATGTATTGACAAGGTACTGTCATGATATTAATTTCCTTAAACAGTTCTCTTAGAGAATCGCGTCTACGTAATTCATAAATGGCTCTGATGGCTCTTTTCTGCAGAATAAATATAGACTCGATGTCTGCAGCCCGTCCCCATAGTAAAATACCTCCTCCCTAATAGCCTCGCGGTATCAATATCACTAAATTGACAGATTTTTCTAACAGCATATGCTGCTGAGCTCATTCATAAATACCAAGCATTACGTCCCACCAACATGGAAAACAATAGTTTTTTTTATAAACTATCGGAATGGGAAATGTACACGACAAGCCATCGGCAAAAATAAAATTAGCAATATGCCAAAGGAAATTGCTAAATATTTAAAACTTAAAGATGTTGAACTCTACACCGGTCACTGCTTTAGAAGAACTTCGGCGACTTTCTTGGCGGATTCAGGGGCGGATATTACGTCAATAAAAAGACTCGGTGGTTGGAGCTCTGATAGAGTAGCTGAGGGTTATATCGAAAGCTCAATGGCGAATAAAACCATATTAAGCACTCAAATTAACAAAAATATAAAACTTAATCCATCAGAGCCACAACCATCGACTTCCGGCATCTTATCTTCGTCCTTAACTCACGATGCACCACCACCACTATCTCCGACGAATACTATCTACAATGAAACGCAAGTTCCTCAGACGCAAGAGCAGAGAAATACTCAAATCAACTGATCAACAATAAATGTACCAAACAAAAATGTAACTCTCTCTATCAATAATTGGACCAATGTTTCGAATGTTAACTTTTACTTTTAATTGTCAGTTCATTTTTTCGCAACGGGTACGAAAAGTAGAGTATTTTCCTCGGTGATAAAGTTGTCTTGGGTGAACTTAAATCCCTCGCCACACTCAGCACTCGTCTTAAATCCCTCGCTTCGCTCGTGATTTAAGTTTTTAACACCCTCGCTACGCTCGGGAGTAAACCTCGAGTCCTTCGTTACGCTCGCGATTTAAATCGTCACCCGCGACAGAAGACACTGCTTTATCCCCTTGGTTAATAATCTACTATTTCTCAAAGTGGGCAGTAGACAAAATAAGTTTGGGAACCCCTGGTCAACATAATGATTCTGTCACCAGGCGTAATTTCATCCTTGCTATGCTCAAAAAGGATTTAAAGGATCAGGTGCAGCTGACTAGAATTGATAGTTTACTTTTCAGACAAGAGCTCGCTGAGACGCTGCGAACGGCTAAGGCCATCAATAAGTCAGGAGCCGAGTTGAAGTCTGGTCCACAGCCCAAGACTTTATCGAACAAGCCAAAGCCTCCACCACCCAACCGAAATTTAAACTGGAAGCCAGCGCCGTACTGCAGACCGACGGCGCCTCGGAGAACGAAGGAGTCTGCACCCTCGACGAGGCAGCAGCACGTACAGTCATCCAAAGCGTCACTTCGGAACTACGGCCGCAACCGCCAATAGACACCACGGGAAATTATGCTGGCAGGCTTTGTTATTTTTATAACCAATGGTCACAAATAACATCGGACCAAACAGTACTAACATGGATAAAGGGTTATGAAATCCCTTTTACACACACACTCCATTTCAGAATAATATACGACCATCTAAAAAATATTCTCGTTCTGAAGCATATGAATTTGAACAGGCTATAGATAGTTTACTTTCTATTGGAGCTGTTTCTAAATGTCAACCTTGTGACGGTCAATTTATATCAAATATATTCTTGGTACCGAAACCAAACGGTAAAACTCGACTTATTCTAAATTTTAAAAGTTTGAATGTTTTTATAAATACTGAGCATTTTAAATTACCCTTCCATTTCAATGGAAAGATAATCTACTCGAATTTAATGTTCTGCCGTTTGGTCTCAATACCGCACCTTACGTTTTTACAAAAATCATGAAACCTGTTGTCAAAATTTTGCGATATACCTACCGGTAATCTGTCAACAATCTATCTTGATGATTTATGCCTCGTATCACATTGCTATAACGATTGTGTTGCTAATGTTGAAATTACAAAGAAATTTCTTTGTTCCTTGGGCTTCATTATAAATGAAGGTAAAAGTTGTATGATTCCTAGTAATTCATGTAGATATTTAGGATTTATCATTGATTCTAAAACAATGGAAATTAGCTTGCTTGTTGAAAAACGACTCAAAATTAAGAAAAAGTTGTTAAAATTTAAAAACCTCAGTAGGTGTAAAATTAGAGACTTTCCTCGCTTAGTAGGACTTTTAACATCTGCTTGCCCTGCCATTGAATATGGCTGGCTTTATACAAAAGAGTTTGAGCGATGTAAATTCTTAAGTCTAAAAGGCGATGACAATTATGAGAAGTTCATGACCATATCGTCTACTTTAGATTCTGATTTTGATTGGTGGATAAATTCTATCGATAAATCTGTTTGTAAAATAAAATTTGATGAAACAATTTAGAAATTCAGATTGACGCCTCAACTACGGGATAAGGTTTAGCTGGTGAGGGAAAAACAACAAGTGGTACTTGGAGTCAGGAGGAAAGAAAACAGCACATTAATTATTTAGAATTAATGGCTGCGTTTATCGGTCAAAATTTTTTTTCAAAAAATTTATTTCGTTGTCAAGCGATTTCTTATATAAATCGCATGGGAGGTGTGCAGTTTCCCCATTTAACAAAAGTAACTAAAAGTATATGGCAATGGTGTGAGGCTCACAACATTTTCGTTTCTGCTCTGTACATCCCATCAGTCGAGAACAGTATCGCCGATGATGAATCTAGCCTACTAGATTTTGCCTTTCAGGACTTAGTTAATTCTTTTGGCCAGCCTAATATAGATATGTTTGCTAGTCGTATAAATAAAAAATGTGCTACATACGTATCATGGCACAAAGACCCTGACGCATATAATTTAAACGCTTTTTCAATATGTTGGTCTGAATGGTATTTCCATGGATTTCCTCCATTCGCATTCATTCTCAAAGCATTGAGAAAGATTATTAGAGACAAAGCTAGAGGAATACTTGTCGTCCCGGTATGGCCGTCACAACCGTGGTATCCCTTGTTTACTAAGCTTTTAGAAAGTAAACCTTTGACATTTCTTTCTTCTAATGAATTAATAATCTCTCATTTCAGCAACCGTCAGATACACAAGCGGATTACCCTGGTTGCCGGAGTGTTGTGCGGGAATCTCTATTAAGAAGAAGTATTCCTCCAGCATCGGTTCACATCATGTTGGCGTCCCTATCCGAAAATTCCATCAAACAATATGATAGTTGTTTGAAAAAATGGTTTCTTTTTTTATGAAAAACAACATTAATCTTTATGAAGCCTCTATCCCAAAATATATTTATTTTTTTACTGTTTTGTTTGATTCCGGTGCTCGGTATGGCACATTGAACAGTTGCAGGTCGACACTGACTTTAATTTTAGGTAATCACATCAGTAAAGATGATTGGGTACAGAGATTTTTTAAAGGGTTATTTAGACTTCGCCCACCCTTACCCAAATACGACTCGACCTGGGGATACCTCATTAGTCATAGAGATTCTGGCAGGCTGGGTACCCCACGTTACAATTAGATCAAATTATAAGAAAATTGATTACTTTACTTGCACTTGTTACAGCCCACAGGATTCAAACCCTATCCAAAATTGAAGTTGAGAATATTAACTGTACTTCATCTAATGAAATATCTATTAAGATTCCTGATTTGATAAAAACATCTAGTATAAAATCAAACCAGCCATTGCTTATACTACAATATTTTCAGGAAATACTCAAAATATGTCCAGCTAAATTATTAGTAGATTACTTACGTGTAACCCAATCGTTACGTAATAATCACACTTTTCTGTTTATTATCACCAAAAAGCCACAACATAAAGTTTGTGCTCAAACATTAAGTAGGTGGATAAAGAGTACCTTACAGGTCAGTGGGATCGATGTTACCGAATTTTCTGTTTACCGTACTAGACATGGCCAGTACTTCTCGTGCTCATAAAATGGGTGTCAATTTAGATTTGATCCAAAAAACTGCCGGTTGTTGGCACATCTACAACTTTTGCCAAGTTGTTTATCAGGGCCATATCCACTAATTCTAGAGAACTCTTTGCTAGAAGCATTTTAATAGATGGTGATTAAGAAATCACTTAAGTACATGATTGTTTCTAACATTTTTATAAATTAATTAATATTGTATAATTAATGGTTAAACGAACTTACCTGTAAGTGAAGTTCGATCATAATTATGTGAGGTGTTTTGTTCGAAGAGATTAGCATCCCGCCCTCCCAAATTTAACACCCAAAATTGTGAAATGAGTATAGTTTTACTTTTCTCTGAACTAAATGATGAATTGAACGCAATAAATCTATGTGATGGGGTCAAAATAAAAAAAAAAAATAAGATGTGGGTAGACACCCACATCTTATTTATTTTTTATTTTGTTTGGCTTTAAACTGAGTGCATTAGTGGCGACATTGTATGTGGGACTACAAGTGTAATATCTAATCTCTTCGAACGAAACACCTCACATAATTATGATCGAACTTCACTTACAGGTAAGTTCGTTTAATCATTAATAGACGCTTATCAGTGAACACTGGCCGGCACGAATCAGACCACTTGAGACCAATTATTAAATATTAGGTTAGGTTAGCCTAACCCTTCGAGTACTACAGGCGTGCTATTCTGTTAAGTGTTTTTAATTCAAAAAACCTCAATCTTTTTCGAGTAAATATTACTCTTTACCTACCGAAATGGGAACATGAAAGAAATTCAAAACATTTTTATTCCTTGCCTTCCTTGCCTTGTTTTGACCCATGTAAACACTGTGGTACACATGTTTAACTTTCTAATAAGTACAAGACTTATTTTACAATTTAATATTTTATGGTAGCGTGTTTTTGGTGAAACGGAACGCAAATTCAAAACGCATCGCCGCCGGTAGTGACGTCAAACGCTTGTCAAAGAAACACTTTTATTTGAAAACTACTTAAGGTGAAAGCGTCAGGGTAGCCCGCGAAATTCAAATTTTCTTACGTTTTTTGCAATTTGCAGGCCAGTGCTAGGTTGTATGTTGATTAAAACATTGTTCGCGATTGTATGTAGTTACAGAATTATAATCATCAAAATCATCAATACAACCCTCCAAGTTCATAAAGGTCTAGCAATGACTTTGACTTTGAAAAAAATCGTTCCTCGACTTTTATGAACTTAGAGGGTTGTTGTCGCGAACAATATTTTAATCAACATACAACCTAGCACTGGCCTGCAAATTGCAAAAAACGTAAGAAAATTTGAATTTCGCGGACTACCCTGGAGCATCAGCCTTAAAGTTTTACAAAGATGTCATTGTAATATTTTCATTGCAATGTTTGCTTGAATAAAACACATACATTTAGTAAAATTATTATTTTAAGGGTAAAAAATAAGAAGTAAACAAGGCAGATAGAGGGAAATGACGTCAACCGCTTTGACAGGAATGGCCGCGACAGTCACGGACGTTTGAACTGTCGTAGAAAATTGTAGAAGTAAATTTGTAGTAGTATTGTTTTTGAGCAACAAGCAAGCGTTAAACTTTTAATTATATTCTTGGGTTGATAGTACTGTACCGTACTTTATTGATTTAAGTGAAAAAAAAAATACATGCATATTCCCTATTATCGGTGACTGAGACTCGGTTGTAGAATTTGTAGGTATAACATCTACCTACTAAATCTATTATTCTTCTTTTTCTTTACGTGTTGATTGATTCTTTGTCACTCAAGCGTAAAATCATGGACATGTGCATTCATCCCATTTTTACATATGGATCCCAGACTTGGTCTTTGACAAACATTCAAAAGTCCAAGCTCAAGGTTTGCCAACGTGCAATGGAGCGCAGCATCCTAGGCGTCAAACATACCGACCATGTACGCAACACCACACTGCGCTCCATAACACAAATCACTGACGTTGCTCAAAAAGCCGCTAAGCTAAAGTGGGACTGGGCTGGCCATGTCTGCCGTATGCCCGACAAGCTGTGGGCCAAAATTTCCACGATGTGGAGCCCTGATACAGCCAGAAAGCGAAGCGGTAGACCTCGCAGGAGATGGCGGGACGAGCTGGACAAAACCAACGATCAGTGATCCACATTGACCTTGGATCGAAGAATTTGGAAGTCATATTGAGAGGTCTTTGCCCAGCAGTGGGATGACACAGGATAACAGTTAATTGACAATAACTCACATTTTGTTCGACCTGTAAATTGCTAACTGGTCAGCTGTCAATTGCCTCGATCAAGTCCTCAATCCTAGAATGTGCAGGTGGTTGTGTATGTGGTAGGATAACAGGAAAGGAGATAAAACGTGTCCTGTGAGTCGGTCCAGTAGGGAGGCCACTCACAGGACACTGTGTTTAGGTCGATGACACCCCATTTGGCCACATTGTTGCTACAGCCGGCCAACCTAGACCTGTGGGATTAAAAGATGATTATTACACTGTAATTAAATAACAGAGTTTATTCTGTTACTTATAGTCTTTTATTCAATCTTAATATGAATCTTGAAACAGAGTAGCGACCAACGCAAGGCCGCGGATACTTATTTAACTTCCGAGAATTGTTTAAATGAGCGGTGAAAGCTACACAAAACAGGTGTGTAACACATTACGGACTTCGGCCAGGCACAGGGTGGATGCAGTAACATTTCACGAAAGTTTAATATAATGACAAGCCGTTATACCTAGGTACATTAGTGTCATTTATTTGATTTAAATTTATTAATTAATTGATGAATTATTTATTCAAATACCTACTCGTTCATGACTACATCGACACCGTACCATGAGCTAAAGACAAGTCACAAAATTTTTAATAATAAATTATGAAGACATGTTGCGCCAAACCTTAACAAATTAGGAAAAAGGGCAGAAAAATGAAGATCGTAATGTAAGACTGCATATGATGATTTAAAATCTGGCCGAGTTTATGACATGACCGACCAAGAAGTATATATGTTGTATGTAATCGTAGAACAAAAAAGAATATAATACATTTTTCTGCTATCCGTTCAGTCCTATCAGTAGAACTCATCGTAGAACTACACGAACATAATAATCTTTTTATCCGTTATTTCTACTAGTAGGACAGACTGTCCGTTCTGTCCTACTAGTAGAAATTAACGGGTTTTTTTTCATCGTTTAGTCCTACTAGTAGAACTATACGGATACAATGGTCTGTAAAATCGGTTTACGGACGATAATTTTACGTGATAACGTCATTTTTTCATGATATGATTTATTTATTTAACGGTTTATGTACACACTACACACAGAAAAGAAGAAAGGAATAGAAAAATTGGTACTAAGGTGATGCTTATTTCTTTAGAAATCTCTTCCAGTATAACTGCGAAAGGAGAGTAGATAAAAAGAGATGTACACATAGTGTGTTAAAGATGAGAAAATAGAATACATAAAAACTTAAAGCAAGTAAAGAATTGAAATATAAAATACAAATATAAGAATAAACTTACATACATACAAGACAAAATATATAACACAAATATAAACTACAAAATAATATATTATAATAAATACGTATGCAAGTATGGCGAATTGGACAGCTAATGTTCTTTCACTCTTCTTTTGAAGACTGCAATAGTTTGGCAGTCTCTAATATCAGGCGGAAGAGAATTCCACAACCGGACAGCGTGTGCCTACAGTAAAGGAGTAGAAGTAGAAATCGGTAGAGTGGGGAGAGGATTTAAGGTTCCTAAGATGTGACCGGCAAGGTGCATCAGAGGGAGTAGGAAAAGCGTTCCTGCAGATAGGATGGTGTTTTAGGGTTGTGAAGGATGTTAAATAGCAGACACAATATACGAGAGTTCCTGCGAAGTCGGACTGGGAGTCACTTGAGTATCTTGCGAAAGTTGGAAACATAGCCATACTTTCTGAGGTTAAAAACAAAACGAATACAGATATTTTGCAAACGCTCAAGTTTATTTAAAAGCTCCTCGGTGGCATCCAAATAACAGGCATCGGAGTAGTCTATGATAGGCTGGATGAGAGATTGCGCGAGGGAGATTTTAGTCTTCAAAGCAGGAAGCTCTGGAGGCATTTCAACGAGTGAAATGTGTAGTGCACTTTGCGACTTACTTCAGCAACCTGGGAAGTCCACGATAAGTGGGTCCATTATCACCCCTAGGTTTTCGGCCTTTTTTTTTTCGGTTGGGAAATCATCAAATGACTTCTCCCGCTCTGGGCGGAGCAAGAGGGAGTGTCAGACTTTTACTGACTAAAACCCATCCATGTTCCTTCATCGCCCTTTGTGTTAAGGGGCCACGGTATCTCTTTCGAAAAGTCCCGGAACCCCGGCAGGGTCCTTGCGGACCCCTTCATTTTGTTGACTCTCTTTAAGGCGCGCGTCGACACGGCCTGTCGTCATGAGACGGACGGACGGCGAGCTAGCCCATAGCCCACCATCCACAGGCCGACGCCCGGGACGTCTCCCGCGGCGGCCAGGACGCTGTGAGGTTCTCTCCTTCTCACGTTCCGCCACCTCCTTCTCTAGCATTACTGCTTCGCAGAAGGAGGTGACGGCGTCCCATTCCGTCTCGCTCCGGACCATTGCTTGCACCAGGGCCGGACGCGGGAGGTCGCCGCCGCCAATCACCGCTTCGAGGACACGGCGGTGCTCCGCCCACGCGGAGCACACCTCCACCGTGTGCTCCACCGTGTCCTCCGGTCGATCCTCGCAATGGAAACACCCGGGCGTTTCCTCCCGCCCGATTTGGTGCAGGAACCTCCCGAAACAACCGTGTCCGGTGAGGACCTGCGTCAGGCGGAAGGTGAGGACGCCGTGGCGTCTCTCAAGCCACTCCTCAAAGAGGGGACTTACCGCCACTATTGTGGCGTGCCCTGCACGGGGTAGCGACAGTCGCTCTCTCCATGTCGCCATGAGATCACGCCGGAAGTCTGTCCGCCGCGCGACGATTTGCCGCGGCAGCGGAGTTTTCCCCCCGGCGTAGCACCTCCGCGCGCCATTCATGCAGGCGCGCGAGGACTATCGCCTCCAGATCCCATGGCGGCAATCCGGCAAGGAGGCACGCCGCCTCACGGGAGATCGTGCGGTACCCACGGGCCAGCCTTACGGCTACCACCTTTTGGGGCGCGTTCAGGTAGTGGGCTGCACGCAGCCTCAAGGAACGCGCCCACACCGGGGCCCCGTAAAGGGCCATGGACCGCACGACTCCCGCGTAGAGCCTCCGGCAGGAGGCGTTTGGCCCCCCAAGGTTGGGCAGGAGCCGCCTGAAGGCAGCCCCGGTCCGTTCCAGTTTGGGGGCCAAACGTCGGAAATGCTCCACGAAGTTCCATCGGCTGTCGAGGACGAGTCCTAGGTACTTCAAAGTCGACTCGACGCCGACGGAAACCCTTCCTACCGTGAGCAGGGATCACGTCGGTGGCGCATTCCGAGGCCCATGAAAGCACATGGCCTCGGACTTGTGCAGTGCCACCTCGAGACCCAGCTGCCGGATCCTCTCAACGACTATCGCAACCCCACGTGTCATAACTTCGGCCGCCGCCTCGTGCGACCTGCCCTGTGCCAGCACCAGCGTGTCGTCAGCGTAGCAAACTACGCTGACACCGCTAGGGAGGTCGGCGCGCAGCACCCAGTCGTAACCGATGTTCCACAAGGATCCCTGCGGAACACCACACGACATTAGGTTTTTGGCCTTGTTCGCGTATTCTATCTGAAATCCATTCAGCCTGAGTGGAGACAGCGACGCAACATCAAGCCTGATATTAGTGATCTTAACTTAAAAGACAAAATTACATCCCCCTTTTCACCCCCTTATGGATTGAATTTCTAACAACACCGTTGCGTTAGCTTCCAACCATACGCCTAGATAATAAATTTTGAAATTTTTACTTCGAAAATTAAGGACTTTCCATACACAACTTTATACCCTTTTTAAACTCTTTGGAGGTGGAATTATCAAAAACGCTGAGACACGTATAAATTAATTTTCAATCGTCAGCAATACAAACTTTCATACAAACTTTCATTCCCTATTTAACTCCCTGGGTTAAATTTCGAAATATCCTTCCTTATTCCTTGTCTACATTATAAAGGGTCCAAGGGTTTGGACTGGGCGTTGATCGCGGCGCGCGTTACGGTGTGACACTTTTTCGTGCCGGTGTTCATCGATTTTTAATACGTTATCACGTAAAAAATAACTAAATAAAAAGGCTACTTTAGTAATTTTATCACATTTATTATTTTACTAGCCTTTGCCCGCGGTTTCGCTCCCTCTAAGGTTGGAAAATATCCCACTGGATCGTTTTACCTTTCATCAAAAATCATCAATCAATCAAGTATTCAAGTATCTTATGTCTTAACCCATGTCATGGTCTGTCTATCCATAGGCTGCATCGAAATCCGTTCAGTCGTAAAGTCGTAAAAGCGCGCAGGCATGATAAACAAACAAACTCACTTTCACGTTTAGTTAAACAGGATGGCCAGCTCGGATTTAAGTCCTTTTTAGGGTTCCGTACCTCAAAAATAAAAACGATACCCTTGTAGAATTACTTTGTTGTCTGTCTGTCAAGTCCCTTTATCTCGGGAACGCGTAGAGCAGGGGGGGGACACTGCACTACTTGACATAGGCGTCTAATTTTTGATAAAGATACTAGCACCATCTCTTACGAAATCCGCGTAAACTTGAGAGATTTAGTACGTAAAACTGAGATAGATGTTGCTTACGCCAATCGTCACCAGTTTGCTTAAAACGACTTGTTGATTTGAATGAATGTTGATGAAAATGAAAATTGAGTAAAAAGAATGAATATGTAATCTAAACAAGAATAATCATTTATTCATTAATTTAAGCATTTTGCTAATGTCTTTTTTTTAGGTTTGGCAACATTGTAGTCACAGTATCATAACAAAAAAATACTGGTATTTACTATATAATGTCCTAGAACATGGTCATGAATTTCAGCGAGTGCGCTAATTTGTAGATCTCTTCCATTTTGTGTAATCTAAATGGTTTGTCGGTTCTAATAAAGCTCTAGAAAGTGGAGTTGAGTTGAGTGGTAGTTCTCCTCCCGTCTTTGTTTTCCGTTTTACATCCGGAAACCTCATTAATTTTAGTGCTGTGTTTTGCAAAATAGACGCTTTCGCTTTCAGATCTTATGTTTTATAGTTTAATGTTAAAATGAAAAATCTAAGAAGACAGATGTACAGAGAGACAGACTAGAAAGATGTGTGTGGTGTTATGAAGCGGGGAAAAGGTTTAAGGCGCGGTGTTACCTCAATATTCCCCCGAGTATGACGTAACGTAATGAAAATATGTAACGCAAAAAATACAGTAGACAGAGAAGGGTTTAAAGAAGAATTTAAACCGAACACAATAATAAATAATAGTTTGATATTCCCAATAAAAACATGGGAAGTTGTAGCACAAAAATAAACTTTGGCGTCGAAGATCTCTGTATTTCCAGTGATAACAACAGTTTTTTTTTTAAGAATTCAATATGTTTTGCATTGTTTTAAAACTTTAACCAAACAATTATTGAATTTTATGTCTATATTTTAAATAATCTAAAGAAAACCTGTAAAATAAATGCCCATTCGCAGCTTAGTCACATTTCAACACAAATATTATTTTCAATTTTCAACCTAATTTACGCTCCATAGGGGTGACAATAGTTTACGCGGTCATACTTTAGTCGTCAGGCACAAAGACTACAATGTATATAGGGTCGGGCAGCGCTCGACTTGCATGGTTGGTACCGGACGCTCTGTGCATAATTCGATATTCGTAGTTTACAAGCAATTTATGACTGAAAACATGAGACAAATAACTCGAAAAAATGATGGAATGTTTGGGTAAGTAGGATGATTACGATTACGATATGATTTTGAAACTGTATAAATACGAAATATTATGGGAAACTAAAGGTAGGTAGGTATTTAAACAAAAAACTTGTGAAAAAGTTGGAAATTTGATCCCCACTATCTTCGTAACTAGAAGGTTCCCAGGAATAGTCTATAACAAAAAACTGATCGCAATGACGGGGAGAATAAGTGCCTTTCAGCTTCGTTAAGGCTAGACCGGGGTTCCCAAACTTATTTTGTGTACTGGGCCACTTTGAAAATAAATTCTTTTTTAGCGCCCCCATTTTTCACCTACTTACCTATCTACCCATCTACCCACTAAGTACCTATCTGAAATACAGACATTAGTTTGAAATGACATAACTACCCATTTATGTACTTAACCCGTCCATCTCAGATACTGACTTATAGATACACCCGAAAAGCATAATTCCCCTTCTAGAGCAGTCGGGTAAAATTTGGAATGTTTTTAATTGACCTGTTTATTTATCATGTATTGTATACTTATTTTTACGTTGTGTACTTATTTTTTACTTTTTATTTTATTTTATGTTACATTTACCTACTGATTTGACAGGAATATTTACGTATCTTACTTTTTTATTATTTTCGACATATGATTTTTGTGATTTTGATTGACATTGATTTTGTGAATTATTATTAATTTTATTTGATTATTGTGAATGTGGGGGACCATGTGGGTCACATTTTTTTTTTGTTTTGTTTCTTTTTTTTCCCACAACTGTCTGGCACTTTGAGTACTATAAGCGACCTGACCAAATGTCTTTTCTTTGTTATTGTTCTTCGTTTCGTTGAGCTCCTTGAATAAGTCGAGCTACACGATAACTGACAAATGCTTGCACTGACTGGACAGGTCCACTCAAATCTGTGTGGTTCTTTCTTCAAAAGACCATCTCAGACACTAATCTGCATAGTCCTCATGTGAATTGAGCAAGATTATGTTTCGGCTGTTTGTTCTCAGAGTAGTCAGGCACGAAACACCGGCCCCAGCTAGTTTTAAAAAAATGACGTGTAAAAGTGTTTGTAAAAACCTACTTGCAAAATAAACATTATTTATCATAATAAAAATAAACAGTACCTAGTGATTTAATTGTTTTTTTTTTAATTGTAACGTGTAATTATTTATTGTATCATATTATGAACCGACACTGTAATTACATCAAATGTTAGAACGCACGTCATAAGTAAGTGTATTCAAAAGAAAACATCTGATTTCCTTACATATACTATGCAACTTTCCACGAGCACACAATCACCCGTGTTAGCGTTTGCGAGTGTGTGCATTACCGTAAAACGCGCAAATGCGGTCGTGTGAGTGCGGTAGTAGCGATTAAAATCGTAGTCAGTCCGCGCCTTAAAGTCGCGATTGGAAAATGCCGAAAAGCTATTCAAGAAATCAATTATCCTAATTTATAGTTGGTGCAAGTCAAGAAACCGGATTTTAGCGGGAAAGCTTACATTCGACGGTGAGGATGAAACTATAATGTAAGCTCAAGATTATTATGTTTATTAAACATCGCCATAATAAGATCAATAAATGACGTAAATATTAACAGAATCATCGTTTTATTTTGTGTTGGCTATATAAAACATTAAATTTTGTAAACATTAGGTAACTGTAAGTGTATTTGTTTTATTTGTGTGTAAATTTGTAAAGATCAAGAACTATACACGAATCGCCACGTAACAAATACAAAATGTTTATAAAACTGGTTTTTATATTATGGCTAACATTTCAAATTACCCGCCTACCTATAGAAATACAATATTCATATTCAATACGATATAGATGAATACTTAAGTACGCACCTATAGTTTTTGGGATTAGTTCAACGGATATAGTATCAGATGGCGACACCGTCTAATATAGGTGTCAAAAATTCTCGAGAGAGGGCTCTCTATTCCATACACCTACATGGTGGAATTTTGTAATGCCACCTGGAGGGAAAGTACTCTTAATACTGCAGATAGGAAATTTTACTCAAAGGAAACATTCCTTTATTTTTGAATAGAAAGCAAACTGCATTCAAAGATTTTCTAAAATTCTCTTCTCCCACACCCGGGAATCGAACCGGCTAAAATCTGAAAAAATTATACTCTGTACTTTTATTGCATCGATCGTTAGGGTCAATTATAAGGATGAAATCTCTCTAACAAACATGATAAATTAAATGAAAGGAAAACCAGGAAATCTTAAATTAATTTAATGATTTACAAAAAATGGTAAACTAATTAGTTGCTCGAAATGGGCTCCATTCTCTTGGATACACAAATTTATTCTGTTAACGAATTCATTTCTAGTAACCTTTAATAAAGTGTTGTGGTGAATATTATAAATCGTATTCTGAACTTCTCAGCTCGTTGTCATTCGCATAAGATTTCATGTAAATTTGATTTTTTACATATCCCCACAAAAACATATCTAATGGGGTGAGATCTGACGATCTCGCAGGCCATCTGATTGTGCCGTTTGTACCAATCCAGGTATTAAAATGGTTATTAATGTAGACAGTAGTGATTCTCCATCTTGCTGTAGAATTATTTGGTTTCGCTCTTCCTCGGGGAAACCATTTAACTCGTTTCATAAGAGATCCAGTATTTCAATATACTTGACAGTGTTTAAATGACCTTCGTACACGTGGACTAACACTACATTATTTCTCATAATTCCGCACCAAACGTTGAAAGAAAATCTTACTTGATTGTTAGTTCCATGAACACGAACAGGATTCACTCGAGACCAATAATGGTTATTGCGGCGATTGTACATGCCATTATTGCTGAAGTTGGTTTCGTCAGACCATACAATGTTACCCAAAAAATTAGGGTTTCGGTCAATTTCTCCAAGCATGTTTTCACAAAATTGTAATCGTCTCTCACGATCCCCAATATGCAATTTTTGCACCAACCGACCTTCACGATAGCATTTATACTTATACTTTTTCAGCACTTTAAGTACGCGAGTGTGTGTTGTTCCTAATTCATCGGCAGCATCTCTACTTGAAGCCTTCGGAAATGATTCAAAGTATGTTAAAACATCTAGTTCAAAATCGAAATAGTTTTGCTGAATAGTTTGCCGTCTCTTCTTGAAACCCCACCCGTATTCTTTAAATTTTCTACCATTCTTTTCAATACGAACCGAGTTGGTGCCTGTCGGTCTTGATATCTCTCTCCATACCACCTGTCGAGAATCGAACCTCGATATCTTCGGGTGCTGCAGGCAGCGCGCGCGAGCCGCTGAGCCAGGCGGTGCGGTGCGCGGAGCGGGCGGCGCGGGCTGCGCGGGCGACGGGCGGCGCGGTACGGCCGGCGTCGCGCACTCGCGCCACACAGAACACTTCTCCTCGGGCCACCGCGTTGTATATATTATGTCGGTTTCAGTTAATAAATTCTGAAAGATGCTAATGATTCGCTTAAAAATGTTCAAATTAAATTGAACAGATACAAATAATTTATTTTCTTTTACAAGTTATGTACTACATCTAGTGGTTGAAGTGACCTTTTAGACAGATTCGTCACAAATTTAATTTAGGCCCGCAAAATTCAATGTTTTTTGCAATTTTCTGGTTGGGGAATCGTGTACGAGATGATTTTTGAGGTAAGATGATCCTTTGCGATTGTACCAAAACTATAAACGCCAAACAGGTGCATTTGCTCGGTAATACCTATGTAGCTTCGAATAACTCCGCACCTCTGAGCTGTTAGTCCTAATAGAGAATATGCATGTATTTTATTCTTCACTTAAATTAATAAAGTACAGTACTATCAACCCAAGGAAATAATTAAAATTTAGGTTCAACGACTGCTTTGTCGCTCAAAAAAAATATTAAACTTCGACAATTTTCTACGACAGATCAAACGTCAGTGTCTGACGCGGCCATTTCTGTCATAGCGTTTGACGTCATTTCCCTCTATCTACCTTATTTACATCTAATCAATATTTTAAAAGTCAAAATTAAAATTATTTATTTGCAGTAAATGTGATTACAACAAAAGATGATTTTTTGAGAAATTCTGTTATGGAATAAAAGCTATGTGAAATAAGCCATTTATTCAGAACTTTGCAGAATTTTCTGTACGGAAGATCAGTAATAAAATTAGGTAGAGAGTTATAGATGAGTGGAGCCATATACACAATTTCGTCTAAATAATTCAATCCTAGGGATAGGCATGGTAAATAGATACTGTGTAACTGTACGTTTATTACATTATTTTAACTTTATGGCCTTAAGCCTTATATAAACACTGAAGCTTTTAACAAATATGTTGCTAAGTATTCAAAACATACATTTTAGAAATACATTCAAGGTTGCCAAAGCCATTAGCAACAAGATCAAAACAGCAGAAAATAAAATAAATACCGTTTGGAAAGTCATAAATAACGAGACTAAAAGAAAATACGTAACACTAGCTACACATTAGATACAGCATGTGGTCCTAAAAGCTCTAATCAGGAAGTAGCTCAATAATTTGTAAATTTCTTTACCGATATACCAATAAAAACTACGGAGGCTCTTATTTCCTCACCTGAAATCTCAATTGGTTTATTAAAGGCGAATGTGTCTGGCTGCCTGGCTGAATTTAAATTTAAACACATTAACCCTATGATAGTTAATAAAGCTTTCCGGCAAATAAAAATCAAACTAACCGAAGATCTATGGGGAATGTTTATTAAAGTTTGTACATTCATACTTGAGACTATAGCCCGTTACTTAGCTTTAATTTTTAATTTATGTGTAGACCAAGGAGTTTTCCCTGATTTCATGAAATACAGTAAAGTCATGCCTCTTTTCCAATCCGGGGACAGTAAAGATACTAATAATTATAGACCTGTATCCATGTTACCAGTTTTTAACACCAACAGAATCTTACATGATCAACAGTATGGTTTCACCAAGGGACATTAAAGCACATATTTACTGCGTGGGAAGAGTCCCAAGACGCCATAGGATTTTTTTTTGACCTCTCTAAAGCGTTTGATTGCGTAAATCACGACACATTACTTTTGAAACTTGACCATTACGGACTGGGTAATCTTGCACTTTGTTTGGTAAAATCTTGTTTGAATGATAGACAACAACATGTTCAAATAAATGGTGTTAATTCACGGGGTTAAAAGTAAAAATGGGAGTTCCTCAAGGCTCAATATTGGGTCCTTTCCTCTTTCTAGTATATTTAAATGATCTACCCTATTTATTGAAAAACCAACCTCAAAATATGGTGTTATTTGCTGATGACACTTCCCTAATTTTTAAGATAAATAGACGGGCCCAAAATCTAGATGACATGAATAATGCACTACTTCAGGTCCAAAATTGGTTCACAGCAAACAATTTGGTATAAAATGAAAAAAAAACCAAATGCATAAGATTTGCTTTACCGAATGTTAAAAGTAGTGATTGTGATAATATAATATTGAATAAAGAGAAACTTGAATTCGTAGATAAAACGGTTTTCCTGGGGAATACGCTTGATTCAAGGCTACAATGGGGTTCTCATTTAACATCCCTTGCGGCGGTTAATTTCAGCAGCATATGCCATTAGGAAAATCCGTCAATATACTGATGTAGATACCGCTAGACTGGTCTATTTTTGTTACTTTCATAGTATAATATCTTATGGCATTTTGCTATGGGGACGGGCTGCAGATATTGAGTCTATATTTATTCTGCAGAAAAGGGCCATCAGAACCATATATAATCTTCGTAGGCGCGATTCTCTAAGGCAACTGTTTAAGAATGTTGCCATCATTACGGTGCATTGTCAATACATCTACGAAAACATAATGTACGTCAGAAAAAATCTGCACCTTTTTGGTAAAAGAGGTGACAGACATAATTACAGTTCTAGAAATAGGGACCAACTAGTTCAGCCAGGCTTTAGACTCGCTAAAGTAGACTCATCTTTCATGGGGTACAAATTCCACAAAGTATTCTTGAACTGAATGAGACGAAATTTAAAACATGCATTAAACGCACACTATGTAAGCAAGCATATTACAAGTTGAGCGATTATATCTCTGATAAAAATGCTTGGCCTGCTCCACAAGGACAGCGCGCATAAATTGATAGCATTAAATGGTTTAATAGTATAGTAGTAGTAATTAATAGTATTGTTGGAGCTGCTGAAGATTTTACAACTATCTTTGCATTGTATAGATTCAATCTCTTTAGTATTATATAATCGCATAGCCCATATTGTGTGAGTATTATGTACTAGAAAGCTATCATTCACTGGAAACCTACGTCTTTTCTTGACTTGAATGTGTCTTGGCGTTTGAGAGTATATCATGCTCACTCTAATGTCTCGCTGATGGTGGCGCATGTGTCGGGTCATTTAGTTCCCTTCAAAATGGTTGAGTTGAATGGTGCTGATCCATGCGTCATGTTCGTAAACGGGCGCTGTCAGTTGTAACTAGTCATCTCTTAGTTGCCATGGCTTATTTAAATGAATTATTTTCTTTTTTGAATTGTATTTAATGTTTTTACTGTGGACACTTTTAACGTGCAAAAAAATGGGTATTTTAGGTAAACGGAGTACTAAGCTAAACATAAACATAGTTGCAAAATATAGTTTTTTTTTTTCTTTTTTCCTCAGCTTCGAAAAAAATCATACGCAATACGCGTATGATTTGAATTTCGATTTATTTGTTTTTTTTTTAATCTGAGTATGCCATTTGCTTCTAGTCCGTTCACCTATTATACCCATTTTTTTTTGGAAAGTGATAAAAAAGTCATCCTGTATTTACTCTTCTGTGTTTTAAAATTTAATATTTTAGTTTTTTTTTTATATTTTATTTTTAAGGCGTTTATATCTAACCATGTAATAATTCTATGTAAGGTGTTATTTATATTACACTCATGCGATTCACCATTTTTATCATCTAAAATAACTGTAGCAAAAAGAACACAATCTTGGGCTATCACTTGTGGAAGATTATTTCATCATCATTTGAAGGAATAACGGCGGCCCTAAAGTGCTTCCCTGCGGAACACCAAAGTAATTGATCCGGGGTTGAGAATCAAAGTGCATAATACTGTTAATTTAGTCGTCTAATTTAGTGATTCTCGTTATCTGTGTATGATTTGAGAGATATGATTTGAACCACTCTAAGGGTGGGCCTCGAATACCAATTTTATTCAGTTTATCAGTAAGAATTGAATGATTTACGAAGTCGAAGACTTTGCTTAGGTCTAAAAACAAAGCTGAAATGGTAAATTTAGAGTTTATGTTATTTAAAACCGATTTAACTTAAAAGCGATGTGAGTGATGTGGATCTATTTTTTCTAAATCCGTACTATGAAAGAGAGGGTTCTCCTAAACAGAATCGGAATCAGAGCAACGGGGCGGTAATTGTTTTTGTCTGTTTTAGAGCCTTTTTTATGCAATGGTTTTATTACAGACATTTTGAGTTTATCTAGAAAGCAGCCCAGTTCTAAAGATAAATTGATTTATTATATAAGAAAGAGGTTCTGCGATATAGGGAGACAGAGAGAGATATTTGTTTGAGAAGGTCCGTAGAAATATCATCAAAGCCGGCTGATTTAGTGTTTTTAGCGTCTTTAATATGCTGAAGATTTCAGAGGGACCAGAAGGATTTAAAAATATGCTTTTGTCGTTAGTTTTCTTATGTCGAAATTATTAAAACTATTTGCGATATCCTAGTCTGATGTTGCTGTAACATCATCGTCAATTAGACTATTAATAAATTCTCGGGACCTTTCGTTACCTGTACAACGTTTAACAATATCCCATGAAGCTTTACCCTTATTTTTTTGAATACGCAATGTGCTTTAGATTACATAAATATTGTAGATTATGAATACATTTTCTTTACATTTTTAGTACACCTTAAATTTAGTTTTATTTTCACTTGTGATGTTTAAGTAATATTTATATCTTAGTGTTCGTTTAGTAAGACTACTCGTTTTAACTCCTTTTGTGATCCATTTTAATGTACCATATTTGATTTTTTTTTTACTCATATGGGAGGGAAACATAATTTATAAAATAAAGTTAAAGTCTCATGAAAGTTATCAAAAGCATTATTAGTATCGGAAATGTTGTAGACTTCGGAAAAGAATAATTGGCTAATATGTTCGATGAATTTGCTGACATTTTCTTTACTCAGGTCATTTATGGTCATGAAGTTCAAATTTAACAGTCCGTTAATCAAGATGTACAACAAACAAATATAAAGCCCCCGGTAAATCGATCACAAAATCTATCAGTAATTGCCCTAATGTGAATGTAATCTTCAATATAAACTAAACGAATTTGTTGTTAAACTTTCTTTCATTTTTGAGAAAAGCATTTTACAAACCTCAACCAGTAAGAAAGCCATCCTGGCCTCGTATATAACCGGACCTCACCTGCGGTTCGGTCCGGTTAACTCATACTTGGCCAGGAAGGCTTACTTACTGGATTCTGCAGTGTAATGTACTATCTGCTGGCTTTTTTGTTACTATTTTTTTTTACTATTATTTCTTTGTTATTTAATGAACCGGCAAGATTAGTGTTAAATAGCGTAGTGTTACATGGAAACTCTCGAAAAAATTTTTTGTTTGGGGTGTTATTTAGTTTGATTTTAGGAAAATAATAAGGAATTGTGCATTTCATTATTATTAGCTTCTTGAATATTATACGGTATTTGAAAGGACTGACTCTTTGTACGGTAAAAAAGTGTGGTTTTAGTATGTTGTGTCTATGAAGAAGTTAATTTTTTTACAAGTCTCAATGAAATAACGTTTTCACCTCAGCACCTCAAACAAGGTTTTGCTGTCAGACAGTGAGCAAAATTCGATTTTGCTGCGAGCGTGAGATAAAGTACCTTTTAAATTTTTTTTTTTAACTACCGAGAACTGTGCAGGTCTACTCACAAAATTCGAAAGATTTAAACTTCACTTTGTTCTGTCACTTTCACTTCGTGTTAGATTTGTCAGAATTTACTTACAAATAAGTCAAGATATTAGTTATGGTATGTATTTTCTGTTAAAAGTTAATGACTGTCATCTTCTACCACGACATGGCGTTACTTATGATTTGTTTACGAATTATGAATTTTGTTAAAATATAATGTAGGTATATTATAAGTTATACTTTAATTATTTCTTTTAATTTAATGTAGCTAACGTTAAATCGATTATTTGAAATAAATGAATGTTTGTTATTATATTTAAAACTAAGTTATACCGACCGAGTTGGCGCGCTACATCGAATCCCCACTTTTGTCGGTTGTCGGTGTGGCGCGTTAGCTCAGGAGGCAGTCTGTTGCTAATCGTGTGGCAAGAAGTTCAGAAAAATTAAAGTACAGTGTGATTTAAAGTGAGTTTAATTGCAGCAGTCTAACATTTCAGAAGTAGGATGTACTTAGTAGGTTATATCAGCTGATTACATCCAAGCTTACAAAGTGTAGTGTAAAGAAAAGAGTGGTCGTTTTGAATTTAAATAAAACCGTTACAAGATGAATCCATACGAGCGCTGCTTGCGGACGCCGTCTACTGATCAAGAACGACATTCTCTAGTGGTGGAAAGGCAAACGCTGATCCACAATACACAACGCAATCATGAAGAAAACTGCAGCAGTGGGCCAGGATCACCAGTGTTGCACTAAGTGGGCGTGCCAGCTATCGCGGGTGCAATCGAATCAGTGTCAGCCGACGCAGTCGCAGCCGACGCAGATGTAGTCGGCGTACTAGGGGCCGTGCAGAGTCGCAGTCGCAGTCGCAGATCGCAGAACCGGAAACCTGAAGAGCGCGGTGAGTCCAATCCGACTTATTTTGTGCCTGCTCCGAATGACATGGTTTCAGTCTCACAGCTTGTCCAAGCGTTACAGACCGTGAACAACAAAAATAACAGCTTGGAAAAATTATCCAATCATAACACCATTCCTGAATTTAATCCGGAACGCAAACAACAGACGATTGATATATGGTTGCATAAAGTAAACGAATGTGCTTTAATATATAATTGGTCAGACCAACAAACAGCTCATTTTGCCCTCCAAAAGCTACAGCGGATTGCTCAAAAATGGTATGAGGGCTTGCCAACCGTTTTATTTAGTCGGAACGAGTGGCAAGAGAAACTTAAGTTAGCGTTCCCTAAAAATTAAAATTATGGTTGCTTACTTCAAACGATGCTATCCAAACGCGCTAAGTTTAACGATCCTCTGGAAGAATATTTTTATGAGAAAGTTGTGTTACTCAACCGATGTAGTATCGAAGGCAAACGCGCGGTGGATTGCATTGTTCACGGGATCGATGACCGTAGTGTCAGACTAGGAGCTGAAGCCGCTCGTTTTGACACTCCGGATCAGCTTTTACCATATTTAAAAGCTGTTAAAACTAACATTCATATTGACAAAAAGAAAACAAGGGTTATTAGCAATAATACGGACAGTACAGAAAAAGGGGAAAATAAAAACCGTATAATTAAATGTTATAATTGTTTACAAGAAGGACACTATAAGTCACAATGCACGAAACCACAGGTAAAGTGCACACGTTGTCTTAAGTTTGGTCATACCGTCGAGGGATGCAGTCTACACGTCTGCTTCAACCAATAGCAAACCAGCAAAATCGGTAATGTGTGTTGTCAGTTCCGCCGGTGATTCCACTAAATATTACAAACAAGGCTTCGTTAACAACCCATCCAGTTAATTGTTTTATCGATTTTGGTAGCTCTCACTATGATGAGCTTAGCTTGCGCTAAAAATACGTCTGTTGATTGGGTTTCTAGTCAAAATTTGCCCGTGCTTAAAGGTTTTGGTGAGGCTACAGTTCGACCCTTAGGAAAATGTATCGCATCTGTTGCCGTTGATGGGGTAGTCGCAGCTGTCCTTCTTATTGTCCCTAACGAGGTAATGCGAGTGCCTCTTATTATAGGGCAAACGTATTCGGAGCAACCTCATATAATTGTAGAAAAAGATAGTAATGATAGTGAGACGGTGTTCAATAAGATCAAACTTTTCGTTACCATAGATACTATGATAGATGAGTTTACTCCAGTGTACATTCACACGGACCCGATTTATAATGGTGATGTGTACATTCCCGGAAATAATCGCTATCAATTAGGCCGCGAACATTATCTAGTGCAAGGGTTATTCACTTGTGTGGATGGAAAAGGAGTTGTCTTTATTAAAGGCAAGTCCGGCCAACCCTTTCTTTTAAGAAAGAAAATCCTGATAGCTAGAGGATTAAAGGCAAAAGAGGAAGGCTTAGCAAACAATATAGCCGAGGTTTCTAATGTAGAGCTTAGTGAGCCTTTACGGCCGATAAACGAAAACGATATAATTAGCGATACAAACCTTGCCAAAGATAAACTTGAACAACTTGTACAATTATTAAATAAATATAGAGAATGCTTCGCGTTTAGTTTAAAAGAGTTGGGTAAAACTGAACTTACAAAAATGTCCATAAATTTGAAAGACGACGAGCCTGTAGTGTACAGACCCTATAGACTTCCAATAGCTGAACGCGCCAAAGTGCGAGAAATGATACAAGAGTTATTGGAGTGCGGTATTGTCCGTCCATCTACCTCCTGATATGCAAGCCTTATTGTACTTGTAAAAAAGAAGTCCGGTGAAACTGAAACTCGGTTGTGCATTGACTTCAGAGCGTTGAATCGTAAGACCATAAAAGAAAATTACCCGCTGCCTAGAATAGATGATCAACTCGATGACCTTGCAGGATACAACTTTTATACTACTCTGGACCTCGCGTCCGGATATTATCAAATTTCAATTTCTGATAATGATCGTTATAAAACTTCATTTGTAACGCCTGAAGGGCAACACGAATTTAATTAAATGCCTTTCGGGCTGGTTAATGGACCATCGACTTTTATGCGTACAATGCACCTAGTCCTAAATAATAACCGAGGCTTCCCATCGCGAGAACAACAAAATGTCAATGCTAAGAGAATCGCGAATCGCTGCTTATATGGACGATATAATTGTGCCTTCGGTAACGCTCGACGAGTGTTTTGATCGGTTAGAAAGAGTTCTGGGTTTGATAAAACCAGCTAACTTAACCCTTAAACTGTTGAAGTGTTGTTTCTTTAAGACGACAGTAGATTATTTAGGGTTTGAATTAAATGCAGAGGGTATTAGACCGGGAACGCGAAAAATTGAATCGCTTAGAGACTTTCCCCAACCTGTTAACCAGCACACAGTTAGGCAGTTTATCGGATTGTGTAGTTTCTTCCGTAGGTTTGGCAAAAATTTTGCTATGATAGCTAAGCCACTTACCAGTCTTTTAAAGAATATGCCGTGTGGGTTTGGGGCCAAGAACAAACCAAAGCTTTTCATGACCTAAAATCCGAATGAATGAAAAAACCGATTTTAGCAATAAACGACCCTAATGCGTCAACTGAACTTCATACAGACGCGTGTAAAATAGGTATAGCCGGAATGCTTATGCAGCGTGATGACAATAAATTATTGAAACCGGTAGCTACTTCAGCCGACAAACGACGACCGAGGAACAACATATGACTGCATATGAACTCGAAACTCTCGCTGTCGTTTCATCGCTTCAACGGTTTCGCGTATATCTAATTGGCGTAGAATTTAAAGTAATAACCGACTGCAATTCGTTAAGAGCAACCTTCCTTAAGCGCGATTTCATACCGCGTGTCGCTAGGTGGTGGATTGCTATGTAAGAGTTTAACTTTACTGTCGATTATAAGCCGGGGGCCTCAATGGCCGACGTAGACGCGTTGAGTCGAAATCACCAGTAAATTTACCAGTTTTCTGGAAAAGCTAGGCATCAGGCACATCTTAAACGCGGTAGCAACCCCACGCGCCAACGGTCAAGTCGAACGGTACAACCGTACCTTGCTAGAAGCGCTGACTGCTAAGTGCGTGGGTTTGGACGAAAGAAAATGGGATGTTAAGGTACCCGAAATTCAGTTGGGCCTGAATAGCACATTTAATAAAGGCATAGGTAAAACACCAGCCCAAGTTCTTTTTGGTACCAGCCTAACCAGAATGACGGAAGGTAGGGTTAAAGCTTCTATTGATAGTAGTGATCCGTATTCAGAAGACAAAATTAAAGAGATACGAGAAGAAGCTAATGAATATATTACCGCTTATAAAGAGAAGCAGAAAACACATTATGACAAAAAGTCTGCTAAACCCGTTGAATTTCAAGTTGGTGATTTGGTCAGTGTTGAGGGTGAAATTGGTGCTACAGGGCAGAGTAAAAATCGAATCCCAAAATATCGTGGTCCATACAAAGTAGTTGAGGTTCTAGGTAATGACAGGTATTGCATTGAGGATACTCGGATCACTCAAAAGGGAAATTGGAAATATTCCGCGGTTATTGCCGTAGACAAAATGAAAGCGTGGGCCCACTATAACAGAATGGATTCTAGCTCGTCCTCGGCCAATGAAGAGGGTGATTTAATTGATTAAATAAAACTCCAATGTCATTTATAGGGTTGTGAGACTGAAATTAAGGCGTCCGCGGTAGAGGTATGCAATGCCAACCTCGACCTTCGAGTAAATGTGTCATGGTGGTTTCAAGGTAGTAGCGACTTGTACCGCCCTAGTGGTTTCAAGGTAGTAGCGACTTGTACCGCCCTAGTGGTTTCAAGATAGTAGCGACTTGTATCACTAGTATATAATTATATTGTAAAATTACAGTTGTAATAATTATTTGAAGTTAATTAAGATACTCCATTATGCTTCTATAGTAAGTTAAAATTGGTATATGCAGTTGATTTGGATATTACCTGTATACAATTGTGTTTAAAAACCATTCGCATACATACGCGAGGACGCGTAAGTTACGTGGATGGCCGAATGTTAGAGTTGGGTGCAAGAAGTTGTACCATTAGTAAATAAATTATTTTGTATAATTACAGTTGTAAGTCATGATTGATTAAAATATCCATTAGGGCTTAGATAATTGCATTTGTAACTATAATAGTTTATTTAGAAATGCTATTAAGATTGTTGTACATAAGGTTACTCGTATACATACATACAAGAGGACGCGTAAGTTATGCGGATGGCCGAATGTTAGAATTGTCAGAATTTACTTACAAATAAGTCAAGATATTAGTTATGGTATGTATTTTCTGTTAAAAGTTAATGACATCTTCTACCACGATATGGCGTTACATATGATTTGTTTACGATTTATGAATTTTGTTAAAATATAATGTAGGTATATTATAAGTTATACTTTAATTATTTCTTTTAATTTTATGTAGCTAACGTTAAATCGATTATTTGAAATAAATGAATGTTTATTATTATATTTAAAACCAAGTTATACTGTTTTACTGATCGAGTTGGCGCGCTATATCGAATCCCCACTTTTGTCGGTTGTCGGTGTGGCGCGTTAGCTCAGGAGGCAGTCTGTTGTTAACCGTGTGGCAAGAAGGTCAGAAAAATAAAAGTAGTGAGGTTAATTGCAGCGATTGCAGCACGAAAAAAGCGAGAGATAGAAACAAGTTGATTCGAAATTCGGTTTTTAAATTCCATATTTATTAAGCCCAAAAAAGAGACAAACAATAAAACGTTTGAATACCGATATTCTAAATCGATAACCGTAAATTGTAAATGTGTGTTAGGTTTTAAATGAAATTTTTTTATAATTAAATCAAGATGAAGAATGTTGAAGAAATTTTTTTTTGTTTATTATATATCTACTTATTTATTTGTAGTTTTAACAATCTTTAATATTGAGACAGAATACCGCGAGTGTAGTTTTAGAACGGATTTAAAAAAAATAGCGGGATTCAAATTTTTTATTGTTTTATTCTCTGTTACGCTAGCAATGATTAGGTCAATGGACGCTAGCTACGAAATACAATAAAATTTGGATTCTACTATTAATAATAATAAATAAATATGAGTGAGTCCAGTGACGAAGTCTGTTAACACCCGAAGAATTGAAGCACAATGTAAAAAATGCAGAATTAAGTATCCTGCCTAAAAAGTCTCGCGAAAAATATCTATAAACTTATGATATTTTTAAGCAATGGAGACTTACAAAGGGTGCAAACACTCTTTCGGAGACTGTACTTCATAGAATTATCACAAACTAGGCAACCATCTACAATGTGGAGTATTTAACCAATGTTGAAAGCCACAATATAAACAAAAGATGACGTGCACATTGAAACCTATCCAAAACTTATTGCATTTTTGAAAAGAATGTCAGTAAAAACTCTAGGTCGGTAGATTCTAGGTCTAACCTAGAATCACTCGCTGCGCTCGTGATTCAACTATAGAATCCTTCGCTTACTCGGGATTCAAAATCAACACTCGCAGCAAAAACCCACTTTGCTCTCTTGTTGCACAATTATAACTATTTTTGCTAATAATTTCGGCCAGTTTCCAGAAAGATACAATTGTCAAAGTTATTCGACATATTTTTAACAGATTATTCATCGGCGCCATCTTGGATTTTAATTTTGACCTCATTTTTATTATCAGCGACCCCAAAAACCACGAAAACGACACCCATGAAGAAAAAACCGTAATTTTCGTCGGCGCCATCTTGGATTTTCATTTTGACCTAATAAAAAAAACCGTAAAGAATTCGCACGGTGCTATACAATGGGGTGTGCGGTAAAATAGGTACCTTGAGATTTATTTTTGGACTTTAATATTTTCAGTATCTACTTACCTAATTAATCTGTGGCTCAAACCAGCGTTGACCAATCCGCAGCTGTTAGCGATTTGTAGCGACAACCGGCAACAGAAGGATAAAAATCGCTTTATAGTGAATGAGAGAAAGTAGGTATTTGGAAGGATGCCTCATCAATATGACAAATTTTATTAAATTAATTTTAATTTATTCATATTAAAATCTAGACGCACCAGCACGCTTTGGGTCTTAGTACAAGTATTACCCAACATAGTGTGCGTTTCGATAGCGCGACCAAGACATTAAAAAAAAAACTATTTCAAGATTTTTTAAGAATTTGTAAAAGTTGATTTCCAAAACCATAAATTTTCAAAGTTACCTTTATCTTTAGAAAAAAGCGTTGCAGAGACCTGAAATTTACGTAAATAACAGATTGAATTTGTAAAAAATTTATAAAATATCGAAAAAAATCCTAGATTTATATTTTAGGAGCTGTAAGACTTAAAACCCCATGGCCGTGCCATTGAAACGGTGAAAAACACGTAATCGCCGATATCTCGCTGACAAAGCATCGCAAAGGTCTGAAGTTTTTGGTAAAAAAACAGATTTGAATTTGTCAAAATTTCTAAAAATACAACAAAAAATCCTAGATTTATATTTCATGAGTTTATGCTTATTAGCTGAAAAAGCATCTAAATTAAAAAAATATATGTTTTTTTAGGTTTTGTTTACAAAAAAAAATCTAGGTAATACTTACTTTCTTCGATAAATAATCACAACTTATTTCTAAGCGATACCGTACTACAGCTCCTGAAATATAAACCTAGGATTTATTTGTGTATTTTTTAAAATGTTGATAAATTCAATCTGTTTTAGCTATATTTCAGGTCTCTACAACGCTTAGTTTTAAAGATCTCCGTGGCCACGCGGTTCTCCGCGTTTCGATGCCGCGGCCACGTTCAAACCCTTATAACTTTTTGACCATAACTTTGACAAATTTTATGGTTTTGGGAATCAACTTTTACAAATTTTTACGAAATCATATCATTGTTTTTTTTTTTAAATGTGCGTTTCGATAATCGCCAACATAATAATTATAATTTACTAGCTGATACCCGTTGCTTCGCACGCCCGCAAATTATATACTATAACCTTCCTCTTGAATCACTCGATCTATTAAAAAACCCGCATCAAAATCCGTTGCGTAGTTTTAAAGATCTAACCATACCTATGGACAGACTATGTAGTGATAGGGATGAATAGTGACGCAGCGTTTTTAAAAATCGCTGGCATCATATAAAGTCGCAGCAGGTGATCGTGTGTACCTAGGTCATTGCAAAAGTAAGTTCAGTACGTATTAGTTCCATAGTACATTCAGTCCGTACTTAATAATTCTTTGCAAAAATTCAACGAGTCAAGTCAACGTGTGCGAAATGTCGTCGTGGAAGTTACGGCGCTCCACTGTGATTGGTTGAAGTAATCGGAATGTGTATCGCTATCGCTTTCATTTTCTTTTCGTTTCTCTGCTCTGCCTCTCTTTCGCACCGTACACAAATCGACACCGACTACTCGACAAGTGAGTTTTTCATTCCTATTGTAAAAGTCGGATTCGAAATAATTAATTTTGTGTAAATATACTCTTTAATTTCATTTATAACATATTTCTAGGTAAGTTTTCTATTATCTTTTTATTATCTAAATTGTCTTGCTCAAATGGAATCTAACCTCTAAAGGTTATAGAAATTTAAAAGTTCTGTCTGCCGCCTTCAATCTGCCAACCAGTTTATAGAATTTAATTCAAATAATGTTTTAAACATAATGTACTTAGTGAACTTGGAAATTCGTCCTTTAATGCTCTGATATTTTTATTATAACAACTTTATCGTCAATGAAAATTCCTAACCTATCGTCGCTGTATTTTAGTGAAGAGCAATCGTAGTAAGAATATGTCTAGCAGTATTTTTTTTACTGGAAAGAAAATAAAATAAACTATTAAACATACATACATTCATTCTCTCGCGTGTGCGAAAAAATGTAAACAATGTTTTATTTATTCATTTCAGAATGTCTGCCCTAGTACATGAAAAGATTTGGTTGGACAAAAACATCTATGGTGATGCTGAACGAAATTATTATGAATCGTTGTCCAAGGTTTGTGTTACTAACAGTGTCTAATACCTCTAACTTATAACTGTATATCTTATAAAGTTGATAAAACATTATTATGTTAAAACTTTGTAGGTCCAAGCTACTCCACTTTCAGTAGCTCGCACTTCTTTGGCCAGTGAAGTTGCTAAGGCTAGACAACATATCAAAGAATCTTTAGAATGTGTGAGTAAACAAATTTGATTAATATTCACACGTTGTCTTGCTGATATTGTATGCTGCTCACTTTATGTTCAATTATTTGTAGATACCATTTTGGTTATAGAACTTTAAATAAGTAGTCATGATTACAGTTTTTGCTGTTTATCACTAGTAAAAGTTTTTTTATGATAATTTAAAAGTAATATATGAAAAACTAAATACTTACTGAATGTTTCCAGATGGACAGTGTTGCTACTTTGGCAGGAGTTCCAAACACAGAACTTACCAACAAAGTCAACTCACTAGAAAAGGAAAATGGTGATCTGAAAAAAGCTATAAATGATTTGCGTAATTTGGTCATCAGCCTTCAAGCCAGAGTGGAGACTTTGGAATCAACAGGTGGTGCTGCCAAGACTGAACCTTCCAAAGTCAGTTTTTCTTTTATTTTAATAAAACACATTGATATATGACAAAAAAAACACTATAATGAATATATGAAATATCCACTAGGCCCCAGCACCTAAGGCACCAGCTGCTCAAGACGATGATGACGATGATGGTGTTGACCTTTTCGGGTCTGATGATGAAGAAGAAAGTGCAGAAGCCGCAAGAGTAAGAGAGGAACGCCTAGCAGCATATAATGCCAAGAAAGCCAAAAGTTGGTATAAATATTTATTATTCATTACTTTGCTTCAGCAACTTAGCATTTTATTTGTTTTTAATTCTTCGTTTCAGAGCCAGTTCTCATTGCAAAGTCTAACATTATTTTGGATGTTAAGCCATGGGATGATGAAACAGACATGGCAGCTTTGGAAAAGTCAGTAAGAGAGATTTCTACTGATGGCCTTTTGTGGGGTGCAGCTAAACTTGTGCCGCTAGCATACGGAATTCACAAGCTGCAGATATCTTGTGTTGTGGAAGATGACAAAGTTTCCATAGACTGGTTAACTGAAGAAATTGAAAAAATTGAAGACTTTGTAAGTTAAACAGCCTATTTTGCTAACATATACATAAATTTTCCCATTTGCATAAAAGCAGCTAGCAAACAATATAATTTAGGTTGAAAACTACTATAAATATTATTTTGAACTTTATGATTTGAGTAGTAGGTACCTACTTTGTTTGATTATGCAATGATTTATTTTTTGTATATTTTACTTGTTACAGGTTCAAAGTGTTGACATTGCTGCCTTTAATAAAGTATAACAAGACCTAGAAAGATTTTTACTTAGAAAGTGGAATAATAAATGTGCCTTCTTTTTTAAATGTTTTGTAATTTAATGTGTTTTAATTCCATGGATTTCAAACTGTAGCCCAGTCCTTTCATAGAACTTATTTTTCCTTGACTTGGCGACTTTCACTGTCAAAATCAATGTAATGTAATACTAGCGTAACGCTCCTGCGCCGCCCCCTATCGTGCACAAACTTACCCCATCTTTCAGGCTAGAATCGACAGCATCCGCATTCACGAAACTTATTGAAACTGGGTGGGTGGTTCTGGAGATTAGCGTGTACAAACTTAGTGACATGTATTTATGTAGTGGATGTCATGTATAAAGACCAAAAGTAGGTTCCTAGGTATGGTACAGAACAAAAAAGTGATAGCGATATTTGAAATGATGACAAGAACAAGTGCATCTCGGCTTTGTTTACGGTCTCGGTCTTACCACCCATTAAGTCATGGCTTTAACTTTAATTAAAATTAATAGAGTGTGTACATAAGCAGTGGACACCCTGATTATGTAAGCTTTTGTTGTAAACTATTAAGTAGGTAAGCGGTTATGTAGAACTTATCTTTCACCTCAATGTACCTATAATTCACATAAAGATTATTCTATTATAATAGAACGCAAATGTAAAATAGTGGTGAAACTTTACAACGATGTAACTTTGGAAATCATAATCCAATTTCGATGGAGCAAAAAAAATATTTTATTAGTTAATTGCACGAGTCATCCCCAACATGGTAAAAGGCTAGACAGATGACTGATGTGATGTTGGGGTCGGCTTCCAGTCTATTATTTGTACGATTAAGCTCATTAAATGCAGTAACTTCTATAGTAGTATTTTGGTTTGTTGATGAGACTTATTCTCATTGTTGAACTTCTTACCATCATTCAAAGCATTTTTTTCATAAATACTGACAACCCAGGAATAGGTGTGCGTTTCGACCGCGCGGCCACGGCGTTTTTTTTTTTAAAAAAACTGCCAAGATTATGTAAAAATTTGTAAAAGTTGATTCCCCAAAACCATAAATTTGTCGAAGTTATGGATAAAAAGTTATAAGGGTTTGAACCTGGCCGCGCCATCGAAACGCGGACAACCACGCGGCCACGGAGATCTTTAAAACTAAGCGTTGCAGAGACCTGAAACTTAGGCAAATAACAGATTGAATTTGTAAAAATATAGAAAAAAATCCTAGGTTTATATTTTAGGAGCTGTAAGACGAAAACCCCATGGCCGCGCCATCGAAACGGTGAATAAAACGTTATCACCGATATCTCGCTGAAAAGGCATCGCAGAGGTCTGAAGTTTTTTGTAAAACCTAGATTTGAATTTGTCAAAACTAGTAAAAATACAGAAAAAAATCCTAGGTTTATATTTTAGGAGCTGTAAGATTAAAACCCCATGGCCGCGCCATCGAAACGGTGAATAAAACGTTATCGCCGATATCTCGCTGAAAAAGCATCGCAGAGGTCTGAAGTTTTTTGTAAAACATAGATTTGAATTTGTCAAACATTGTAAAAATACGCAAAAAAATCCTAGGTTTATATTTCAGGAGCTGTAGTACGATATCGCTTATAACCGGTTATAACTGGCTTATAACTGGTTTTGAATGGTTCGATAGGGTGACCATGACTTAGTGTTTACAGAAAACTTTCCACCTATTGCATTACCTAGAAATTGTTTCTCAAGAATTCTAAGTTAAATTAAAATGAAACGATAAGATACAAAAACATAGGTATGTTTATTTCTTTAAAAATCACATAAATCACAGATTGTTTACTTACAATGATATAAAATTGCTTTAAAAATCACATAAGTCACAGATTGTTTACTTACCTACACTAAAGATTTTTTTTTATTTTGTTTTAAATTACTCTGTTTTTTAATATCTCTGTTAGACCATATGTTAAATTATGTATTGTCATAGGTTATTCAGAACTTAAGTGCATTCCGGTTTTATTATCGTCGTAACATGTCATTCTGGAATTACTTACTAAGCAATGACACTACTTGTAATGACCAATAAGGCCTACAACCGGGGGAACATGTTCCACAGCACCTATCAGTCTATATTTTTTTTGTTTTATTTCGATGTTGTGAGGTATTTCTTCGAGCATAATTTGGTTTGTGCCATTAAGATCAAATAAAATAACATCACTAAATTCGTACCTAAATCTCGTGGTGTCGTTATTGCATTTGATTTTGTTTTTAAATTGGAATCATCGATAATAACGGCGTCTTCGTCTTCTTCTTCTTCTTCCAAAATTTAAAAGCACCAAACAAACACCAATGAGTAGTCCGTGCGAAAGTAAAACGACGAATGCAACAAAAAGCCTTTGGCGGGGACGGGGCGCGACTACGGGATATCTCTTTTCGAGCGCACATATTGGACTGATGTGATTGGTTAGACAGCTGATCTTCGTCTCCCGCACTGGACCCGCACTCCGTTCGCTCCTGTGTACTGCAGTGTGTGTAGCCTTTATTGTTGATTCCTTCAGTGCAATTCAATGTCGTACTATTTTAATCATTTTAAAAATGCTGCCGCAAAAAAATACAGTTTCAAATATGAAAGCCCGAATGACATAAAATTATATTGTTTTTTTTACCTAAAACAGTGTTAAGGGTGGCTCATAAATGAAAATATTTCGACGATCTTATCTTGTACCTACACAAAAAAGGAGCAGCATATTTAAAGTTCTAAGCTAGCCGCATCACTAATTTTTTTAATGCATATTGTTATCTATATATACAATGTGGAGATGAAAATATGACTTTAAATGAAAACAGCTCCTAAAATATAAACCTAGGAATTTTTTCTGTATTTTACAAGTAGGTATTGACAAATTCAAATCTAGGTTTTACAAAAAACTTCAGACCTCTGCGATGCCTTTTCAGCGAGATATCGGTGATAACGTTTTATTCACCGTTTCGATGGCGCGGCCATGAGGTTTTCGTCTTACAGCTCCTAAAATATAAACCTAGGATTTTTTTCTATATTTTTAATTTTTTTTACAAATTCAATCTTTTAATTACCTAAGGTTCAGGTCTCTGCAACGCTTAGTTTCCAAACTGTAACAAATCTACTTGCTCCTATTAAATAAAAGGATAATCAGACCTGTTCAATTAAAATTTAATTAGGAAAAGATTAGAATTATGAATAGAACAATACAGCTAAATATTAAAAACCTACCTAGCACGCACTCTTGGATTGTTTATTAGTTCACGCACTTAGTTGGTTATGAAGTTCAGCACTGTAGCCCGTTTTAGTGGAAATATCAGGGTATATTTAGTAAAACAACAATTAACCACTAGAATAAATTGATTTCTACGTCTAATCATAGGTAGAGGAGAGGACCCATTATATCCAAAGAAATTGTTTGAATGGGCCTGAAACAAATTTTTGGTTTGCCCATAAGGCCAAAGGGAGAGTGTAAGTTTGTAAGTTTGTCAATTATCACAGATATAAATTATTTTAGCGATATCCCTAAACATAGCTGGCCAATAATATAGAAGTGATAGTTTTTTATAAGTTTTAAAGATTCCTAGATGAGGTTGATCTGGGGACCCATGATTATCTTTGACGAGGGTTTCCCGGAAATTAGAATGAGGAACTTCTTTCCATGCGAAATCTTCAGTTAACGCGTGGGGAGATTGAGTATAGCGGAATAATTTATTTTCACGAATAGTATAATTGGGATATTGATCAGGATTGCTACGACATTATAAAAGTAGTTTGTTATAGTGTTCTAAGATCTTCGTGGCCGCGCGGTTCTCCGCGTTTCGATGGCGCGGCCACGTTGAAACCCTTCTAACTTTTTAACCATAACTTTGACAATTTTTATGGTTTTGGGGAATCAACTTTTACAAATTTTTACATAATCTTGGCATAGTTTTTCTTTAAAAAAAACGCCGTGGCCGCGCGGTCGAAACGCACACAGGACTTGTCACTTTGACAGTGGCATTTCTTTGTTTACTGTTTTTTTCTCCTTGCCTGATTTTGTTCTCGCAAAACCAGCTTAACCAGCAGCGTAATTTCAGGAGGGACATTCATTATGTCTGTTTGCAGCATTTGGCAGCATTAAGTTGTACATTACATATCACATAGTGTTCTATTTATATATTTACGAAACAAGGTGTCATACCTACAATAAAAACATGACCTGCAAGAAGTGCGGGTCTCTTAAAACAGTTATACTGCGAAAAAAGGATTATTATTGTGATGATTGTTTTATGGTTAACACTAACCACAAATTTCGTGCATGTATTGGCAAAAATAAAGTTTTGTCACCAAATGAAAATGTTCTGATTGGTCTCTCAGGGGGTGTGGGCTCGACAGTGCTATTGGACTTAGTCCACCATGGTTTATCATTAGAAAATACTAGGAAACTACGGATAGTCCCATTCTTCGTACATTTATTTGGTAAGTGTAGCAGATAACTTTTCAAATACTTTTTACGTTTTTGATGGTTACATTTTTAACCTTGCAAACAAGCTACTTATAAATAAAATAAAAGCCTGGTTTTCTCCTTACATTACATGTAAGAAATCATTCTGTTTAGGTTCCAACACCTAAATGCATGGGGGGTGCGAGTGACAAACTTCAACCATAGGACAATCTTTGACCAAAATATCTTATTGTGCAATTTGATTTACTTGAAACTAGTTTATGTAATGCTTTTTACAAAAATAAAGAATTATTTCAAGGTTTTAATAAAATTAACCAAAGGAATCAAAGTTTTCGATAATAGTTATTAACAATAACAGTTTAATAATAGTCACCCTTTCACCCAGTTAATGGGCTAAGTTTGGAAAATTTGCATGTTTCATTATTTGATGAAATTTTATTTTAAACCTTCTTTTGGGGTTATCTTAACCACGTAACTTGACCATCCCAAAGCTCTAATCCCCAATGATTTGGAAGATAAGTTTTTATTGAAATGTAAGTTACCATACTTCTATCCTAAAAACATTCTAGTTTTAAATATCCTTTGGGATATAAAATTACAGGTCCCAGTAATCTATGTTCGTCACTTCACTACATAGTATAAAACAAAATCGCTACCCGCTGTCTGTCTGTCCCTATATATGCTTAGATCTTTAAAACTCCGCAACAGATTTTGATGCGAATTTTTTAGAGAAACACGGATAATTTTAGAGGTTTCTAATGTGATGCCGTAGATAAACACATTTTTTTGTGCTTACATTGCAAACGCTGGCTGAACCCTACGAGATACATCAAAATATTGTACTACAGTATTGTACACCTTAATTTTTACGAGAAATAAAAGCATAGTTATGAAGCGATTTTAAGCAATACAGCATTAATCGTTATCCAAATAAGTAGCTTAAATACATTGTGCATTTAATATAGATTAATATGGCCCTTTACAGCATGGAATTGATATGAATGTTTTCGAAGATAGGTATATTAGATTTAAAATGCAGGAAAATAGCGGTTGCGGCGGTACCGGCCGGGTGGCTGGCGGCGCATGCCTATAAATAGCGCGTAGATAGCAGTCTAGAGATTCCAAATTTGGCACATAGGTGCCTTGTGAGGTATAAGAGTGCACTAGGAAAGGATTTTTCAAAATTCACCCCCAAGGGGTTGAAACGGGGGTCCAAAGTTTACATGTGGAAATAAGATTAGATAGACTATTTTTTCAGAATTCAACCCCTAATATGGAGAAATGTGGTGACAATGCCTGAAAATCAACTCATAGCCCAAACCACTGGGTCTAGAGATTCTAAATTTAGCATGCGTAGGTTTCTTATGAGGTCTAGGTGATTGTGATGACGATGATTGTGATAACGATGATGATGATTGGGATTACGATGATAATGATTGTGATTACGATGATAATGATTGTGGGTATGATGATTGTGATAACGATGATGATGATTGTGATAATGAAGTTGATGATTGTGATTACGATGATAATGATTGTGATTACGATGATAATGATTGTGGTATGATGATTGTGAAAACGATGATGATGATTGTGATAATGAAGTTGATGATTGTGATTACGATGTAATGATTGTGGTTATGATGATTGTGATAACGATGATGATGATTGTGATAACAATGATGATGATTGTGAAAACGATGATGATGATTGTGATAACGATGATGATGATTGTGATAACAATGATGATGATTGTGAAAACGATGATGATGATTGTGATTACGATGATAATTATTGTGATTACGATGATAATGATTGTGGTGATGATGATTGTGATAATGATGATAGTGATTGTGTGAGTGACAGTGATAATGATAGTGATTGTGATAAGTAAGTAGTGATGGTGATTGTGATAGTGATGGTGATTGTGATAATGATCGTGATTGTGATAGCAATGGTGATTGTGATGATTATGAAATTTGGCACATAGATAGTTTATAACCTGGATTAACATGTAGGATACTATTTATCCCTTTAGTATGATGCCATGGGACAGTTACTGAACTTCACGCGGGCAATAGCTAGTTATAAATAAAAGTGCTTATTAATTCAAAATCTAAACTAATATTGAATTTTGGTTTGTTATATTCCAGATGACAGCGGCAAAGATTTAGCAGGATCAATAATTAAACAATGCCGGAACTACAATTTCAATGTATATATAGTCCATCTTGCAGAATACATGAACACAAATTTTCAATTACCTGAAACAAACTGTATACCAGATGTTGAAGAAAAGGAAACAAAAGCATTTCATGATATGCTTGACACCATGCCTCCATCAGCAGCAACAGATTTTCTGTTGAAAATTAAACGCATGTTGCTAGTTGCATATGCAAAGCAATTGAAATGTTACACTGTTTTTACTGCAGAAACAACAAATACCTTGGCAGTTAACTTGCTATCCAACTTTGCCCTTGGTAGGGGATCACAAGTTCAAAATGATATTGTAAGTATTGAAAAAAAATTGTAGGTTGATAACCTACAAGTTTTTGTTTTATAAGTAGCATGAAGTTTGAATCACAATAGCAAGCACATTAAAATCTTTGAATTATTTCCAGGGCTTCCGTGATTTTCGTGATGAAAATGTGAAAATAATTAAACCAATAAAAGAAATTAGTAATGAAGAGCTGAACTATTACTGTAGCATAAAGCAGTTGGCTCCTGTAAACAGCAGCAATATAAAGAACAATAGTCTGCAGTCAGTTATCTCTTCATTTGTGTCTGATCTTCAAGAGAATTTCCAGGCTACCATTTCAACTGTCTGTAAAACTGCTGACAAAATTGGAGACCTTAATAGTGAATTCAAAAGACATGGAAGATGTATTATTTGTGAGGTACATATAATTTTATATCGCAAGTAGTTTTCGCCCGTAGATTCGGTCGCGTGGTGGACGGAAATTATTACACAAGAACGTCCTACCAAGATAAAATATTATTCATATAATATATATAATATATGCATATGCTCAATTTCATCGAAATTCGTTCAGCCAGTCAGTTCAGCATGTAATACTAGCGACCCGCCCCTGCTTAGCAAGGCGCCACCTACCGGGTTAATGTGTAATAGGTACTATCCTATCTTTCAAGATGGAACCAACCATGCACATTAATCGTTGGGGGGGTTCCCGAGATTAGCATGTACGAAAATAGTGACACGTGGATTATTTAACATTCAATCCTCCAAAATTATTATAGAAATTAAGACATATTAGATAAAGCGCAGTTTCTGCAAAAAAAAAAAAAATCAAAGCGTCGATATTAAACACAGTTTTGTGACTAGAAATAAAAAAAACTGAAAAAAGAATAAAATAAGTTCAGGAGACAGGACCTAATGACTGCAACAGTCGAGACCAAGATAGAGATATTCTAATAAACAGATATGTTGTGAGCGCGCAATCGTGGAGACTCGAAAACGGGCCAATTGGCTCGTTTTGCCTTTATTTGGCGTCACTGCGTGTATGTGAGCTAGCTCTGCCCCGCGGAACACTTTTTTCGGTGGATTTGTAGGTGTTTATCATTATCTGTTTAGAATATCATTGGTCGAGACCCATTAAATAATCTAGAATATAATCATTACATCCAATATGGGTTGAATATGTCCTGTCTCCTGAACTTGTTCTATTCTTTTCAGTTTTTTATTTAAAGTTATTAGTTATTTTTTACGCAGTCGGTTTTTTTTTTTAATACTTAGTATTAATAAAGAAAAAATAATGAAAAATAAATAATAATTTTAATCCAGAAATAATAATGATTTATGTATGATTTCCTTTCAGAGCGATCTGCACACAAAGAATATGGAACTGTCAGCTCTTGAAGCAACTAACTTATCAAGAACAGTTTCATTTGGTAATACTCAGTTAAAACAAGATTTAGCCAATAATCCGGATCTTCTCAAAAATCTTGATGATGTCAATGGCTCAATGTTCCCGCTCATTCATAAACATCTTTGCTATGGTTGCAGCAGGAATCATTCGGAAATGAGTCAATCTAAATTACCACTCCATATACAAAACGTTCTAATGTCTTAAAAAAATAAGTTATTCAGCTATATAAATAAATCATGGACTAAAAGAAAAATAACTTTATTTTATTTAATTGGAAGAGCTCGTGTCTGAATAACTGCACGCCTCGATCGCCAAGGTTATTAAGCAAACCCTTGCCGAAACAGTCCGTGGCTGGGTGACCATCCATTACATACAGAGTTTCCTTCCCGCCCCGATAAGCACGTTAAGCCGTGTCATTTTTAGATCGTTACCACCTAGTCTAAGGCTGCCTGTCCACTGGAGCGGACAAGAAAGGAATTTTGACCAATAGAATTGCATAAAATATAAACTCCACTCTGCTTAACTTCAGTGGACTTGGATTAGCGATGTAGATATAAAAATCATTTATTTTAAACGCGGAGTGAGGAAGAGAACTTGTCCTTAACAATTCGCTTTGAATGACTCTTTGCTTCCTCTCGGCCTAGCTCCGCTACACTATTGGACAAACACAGTCCTGCTCCGCATTACTCCCTCGCTCCGCGTTAGGGTCAGTCTGTTGAGACAGAAATGCAAAATCCCCCACGGGAGACGCCCCGGGCGTCCACGCGCGCCTCAAAGAGATGTCAGCAAATAGGAGTGGGTCCAGGGGGGCAAGGGACGTTGCCTGCCGGGGCTGCGAGACTGTTCGAAAGAGATGCCGCGGCCCTGGAACACAATGAGCTAAGAAGGAACATGGATGTGTTTTAATCGTGAACATCAGAATGACTGGCCAAAATGACCGATCAGCTTTAAGATATTACTAAAGTCGAATACCTATTTGCCACTAATTGATACCTTTGTGTAAATAATTGGTACCTAATTAATAACAGAAAATGAATTTAAAAATTGGGCAGTCATTCTGTCAGGATGACTGCCCACATTTAGAATCTCCACGTAAGAGCTCCAAAATATTAATTAGCCTTTACAAAAATTTAGTACCTATTTGATACCTAAACATATATTTTTTCTAGATTTTTAGGGCAAAGAATAAATATTTTTTCATCATCATCATCATTTCAGCCAAAACACGTCCACCATATCCTAGTTTACGTTCTTGTGTGGCTGACACTGGCAGAGCCACCATCAGGGATTTTAATTTTGCAAATACAAAAATTTAGTCGCTAATTAGTCGCCAAATATCAGATTTGGTCGGTCACTGGTTCAAAAGATATAAGGGTTTATAGGTGGCCCTGCTGGAGAGAGCTTAACCCAGCAGGGCCACATTTATATCTCCTAAAACTGCACCTAGCGAAGATCTGTTTTCTCCCTTATTTACTCGCTAATTAGTCGAAATTAGTCGCCAAGTTACAGATTCAGTCGGTGTGTCATTAAAAAGATATTAAAGAATTCTATTTCCCCATACAGTAGTACAACCAAGTACAAAATACTTAAAGTAGTTTTTAGACAGGTGTATCTACGACGTCTGGAGGAATTCTATAACTTCAACCCACCAAAGGAAAGCAGTATTCATTACCTAAAAACAAGATCTACAATAAATATATGTAATTATTAAACTTTAACGGTACGTTATTATATAGGTAAATACACACATCAAACCAACTTTTTGGAAATTCATTTTTATAAAATAATTTGATTTAGATTTATATATTATTTCCGGCATTTCAACATGTTGTATTTCTAAGGAACAATAAATAAACTTACCTATTAAACCTTTATTAGAGCCGTTAATGCTCATAATAGGTATAGTAAGTATTTACATCTTTGATTTAAGTTATTTTTTTAGTTAATTTAAGTTATGTATTTTTTTGTAGTGTATTTCAAGCAATGGGTTGATACTTACCTACATACTTCGTTTAAGTATTACATTTTACTAAAGATACGATAACTTTAACGTACCTATTTATTATTCTAACGTAAATTAGAGCTCAACATTATAAATTAGTAAAACAGTTGCATGCGACTGTACTGACTGTATCTTGACACTAAATAGACCAAGAGCAAGGTTTAATGGTTTCAAAGAAGTTTAAGCCACTCTAACTTAATAATTAAAACATTAAACATGTATTTAATAGAGAATTTATCTCTCTCGGTCATTTCTAAGGACTTTAGACCGATACAACTAGAAGTATATTACACATATTAATAGAAATATTTTTTCTTGGCAATTTTTCGTGAACTTTTATATCTAGCTCTTGGACTATACCTTAATAATTGAACTCATTATATCTTCTGAACTAGGACCCGATTAAATCTGTAACTTGGCGACTAATTTCGACTAATTAGCGAGTAAATATGGGAGAAAACAGATCTTCGCTAGGTGCCCTAGTTTTTGAGATATAAATGTGGCCCTGCTGGGGTAAGCCCTCTCCAGCAGGGCCACCTATAAACCCTTATATCTTTTGAACCAGTGACCGACCAATTCTGATATTTGGCGACTAATTTCAACTAATTAGCGAGTAAATATGGGAGAAAACAGATCTTCGCTAGGTGCCCAAGTTTTTGAGATATTAATGTGGCTCTGCTGGGGTAGGCTCTCTTCAGAAGGGCCACCTATAAACCCTTATATCTTTTGAACCAGTGACCGACCAAATCTGATATTTGGCGACTAATTTCGACTAATTAGCGATTACATTTTTGTGTTATCAAAATTAAAATCCCTGATGGTGGCTCTGCCAGTGTCAGCCACACTACGTTCTTAGGGTCCCGGGTTCGAATCCCGGTAGGGGCAAATGTTTGTGTGATGAGCAGGGACATTTGTTTCCGAGCCATAGATGTTTATATTTATAAAAGAAAAATCTATGTAGTATATCAACTTTTTGGGACGACACACGCCTCGTTGCTTAGTGTGGCACTAGGTGGCGGTGTGTATAATGTCCAACGATATTTATGTATATGTAAAAGTATTTGGCATGTAGTTAGTGTATCCATAGTTTAATATAGCCTAATGTGGCATACTAAAAAATAACTTCAAATTGCTGCAGTCATGTCCTCATACCGTTTTTGAAATCGCCATCGTGTCGCTGCGTGTGTACCTATCGTAAAAATTAACAGACGGCTGCCATGTTACTGATAATTAAAAAATACATTTATATTCTTCGCAGTCATATGAAAGGCTATAAATGTACTATCGAGGACACTTCCGCCTGACCACCACTAAGCTAATTTTTGCTTGCACTTACAACATAGAAACGCTCTCTAGCCCCGCCCCATTGACTGTATAGAAATAATGAATGAAAATATACCTATCAGCCGAGCGCACTGACGACGCACGCCAAACGAGTTATCGATATTTAGCGCCACAAAGTTGACGCTTTCATAATAGGCCTAAACTTCAAGGGGGCGTGGCTCGGCGCCTCCGCATAATTTAAGGCTGATGCTCCAGGGTAGCCCGCGAAATTCAAATTTTCTTACCGGCTACCCTGGAGCATCCAACTTAAGCGAAAACAAAATTAACTGATCAGGCGGAAAAGACCACGACTGTACATAGAGCTAGCAGCTGTTTGTATATTTGTCGTCGTTACGACGTCCAGACAGTAGCAGTTTCGCAAGCTGCCAGCGGCTTCAGATTTGCAGCGATCAATATAATTAAGCACTCTAAACAGAAACGTATATCAACTTACAATGTTCTTTCACTAACTAAATCGCGATTGTGACTGACACAGCCTAAATTCATGAGAGAATGAGTCTAGAACTGCACTAGTACTAGCTTCTAAAATCTTGCGAATTCGTTGTAAACCTCTAGCGCGCGCGTTAATATACGCGCCGACGTCCAGAAGGGACGATTAATACTGTACTGCGTAGTCACGAGTACTAATATGAGAAGACCTATTTAGGTAGTATGGCTTCCAAAATGCTGTTTGTGAAATCGCTAATCAATACAGTAAGAGACGACTACGTTAAAAAGTTGCTTCGTGTATACAATTAGTGCTCGTGCGTGACTGTATACTAGACAAATTGTTGAACAAGGATTTTTTGGCGAGTGGCCAAGATCGGAACTGACAACGTCATCTTGAAAATACTTTCAAAAACTTACTAATCTGTGACTTGGCGACAAAGTGTGGGGGAAAACAGATCTTGGCTAAGGTGCCCTAGTTTTTGAGATATAAATGTGGCCAAGCTGGGGAGACTCTCCAGATCGGCCACCTATAAACCCTTATATCACAGAGCATCATTATATCTTTTGAACCAGTGACCGATAAATTCTGATATTTGGCGATAAATTTTGACTAATTAGCCACTAATTGTTTGTGTTATCAAAATTAAAATCCCTGATGGTGGCCGAGCCAGTGTCAATGACCTGAGTTTGCTTATGCCTGATAAGCCTCGTAAAACACAGCTTCCAACCCATACTGATTAATACTACTGTGTTGAGGCTTGAAAACTTATCTCTGTGAACCTTTCATTAATATTAACACCAACATAATGAACATTCAACATTATAAGGATACTAAGTTTTAAATCTTCGAACGCAAATAATCCAAAACATTTCCAGGCAAAGTTAGTATTGTTTATTCAGAAAATTTTATGCAACAACTTGAAGTTATCACACTAAAAATAAATTATACTCCATGAGGCTCACCTTCCAATAGAAGATACGATTTGATTTTCGCTATGTATAATAATTATGAGGACAGCTAACGTAACTTATTCAAAATATACTAATAGAAAACAATGTTTAAATCCGACAATATCTAATAATGTTAGAAGTAGCTGGTTTCTTTTATAAAATACGTAATAAAAGAAAACGATTAATTAATTATCTTAAAATTTTGTATTTATATCACACTTATCTACATTTTACTTCTATTACATAAATACAAAATTTTAATAAGTAGAGTACCAACGAAAAGCTGCTAACCAGTATTTGCAAATGGTATGCAGGTGTTACCAATATATTATACAAGTAATTACAATATCAATACCATAGGTTAATAAATGCAAAAGATCAAGTGCAATGAAACTCGATGCATTTTTCTTTATCCAATAATTAATTATTATCGAATTGCATATAAAAACGGATGTTTCAGAATTTACTTTGACAATTTGAACCCTTCCCCCATCAAGATACCTACTCAGCTTGAGTACACGAGCACTTTCACAAATGTGTCAGCAGTTTATACCAGAGATAAAAACACTTTTAAAACAATTAATAAACCAGATTTACTAATATTAAACACTAAATTATATTGTCTTTCCAAATGATTCCATTTATCAAGCATTGGAATTATATTATCAGTGTTTGTTAAACAGAATTGGAGTCCCTCACACTGTCCCTGTGTATGTATTTACACCATCAGTGGCCTCTTTTTGGTGTTATTTTTACAGTGTTTTTCTTCCGGAATCTTGTACAAGTATATCATATCAATACATTATAAAGAGCATTTAACACCTCTTTGTAACAATTATTCTGCAGCATTTATTGGTCCTTGCAATGCATTGGGAGTTGGTGAATTGGAAGAAACCAATCGCCCCTGCTCCTTAACAATCGGATCTGAAACAACAAAATACTATCAATAAATATTAGTTTTGACCAATTTATTGTCTATGAGCGGAAAGCGCTACTGTTGAGCACGAGTTCTAGGGTTTCTTCAATAGGAATTTCTCAGTTGCCGGGCAGTTCATAGGCTCTTGTCCTATTACGTAGAACTTAAACCAAAGCTGTCAAATTAGGGGAGTCATACTATTAACGAAGCTGTGAATGTATGAATGTCATATTTTGGCTGATTGACGATTTCACCAGAATGCATAGATTCTATTTTAAGATTTAAATAAATCCTGATATTAAAAAACATAACTTATTTTTAAAAAAAAGATGAATTTTGCGTGAATTTTCGGACGCGCTCATATTACAAACGATTTACACAGCATTTCTGATTCAATAATATTGTATAATCCGGAGGTGCGCAGTGCGTAGGCCACTGATTTCGATTACTGTCTGCTAAGGAATAACGTGAAAGTGACAAATAAAATTAATTTGTAATATTTGGAATAATTTGGCCATATCGATTGAACCGCCAACTTTCATGGCTTCCTAGTGTTTACCCTGGGGAGTGCAACACGACATCTGGCTGTTTAGAAAGTAAATCATTTATGCAAAAATGGAAATGCCACACACTATCCTTATAAAATGATTGATGATGCCTGCACTACTGAAAAAAATACTTAGAGTAAAAAAACCTACAAGTGGTTTGTGACTTGACAGTCACAGTACCCATTTGGGCCATGACAGCTACTGGTAGGTAACTGACACGCACAAAATTCAAATTATCGCAGTGAGCTGTCTAGCATGTGAGTGCTCTTTTCTACTAAGAATGATACTTTAATGCCTGGAATGAAAGCTATCACATATTTTCTCAGAAAAATGAAATTGGACAGTTATATTTTAAAATTATTTTATCTACTGATATTATCACATTTTTGGAATAACTAAATACTTATAATTCCTTCAAAATGCAAATACAGACATTATTATGTTATGTGTTATTGTTTGTGTTCTAAATTGAAGCACAAGTTCGCGCCATTTTTGTACCATGCCTGACTGCATGCACTGGAACTGCAAATTAAACAGTTTGAACTGCCTCAGTCATGGGTGATGGTCAATTTCGTTTTGTATTATGTGAATGAAATAAATAAAAATTTAACCCTTTTTAATAATTCTATACAGGGAGGTAGGAACACGCCGGTGTTCCTTCCTCCACATTCATTCCCCCCACATAGAAATTTGTCATACATACATTCTTTTGTTAGAAACAGCTGTTTATTTTTATTACCATTGCTGTGGGGAGGGGGGTTTGGTATGATGTGCTGAATATGTGGTAAGCATTTGTGCATCAGTGAATGTGTTAAAAATAAATGTATCCAAGTATTAGCTCATAATGATGGAGACTGCATGGCTTGGAGACGTGTCATATGTGGTCACCATCATCAGAGCAGCAGCAGTGAGAGAGCGACATACAAGTATTAGCTTGAAGTAACCAAACGACAAGAACAACACTTTTTTACAATATGGAGAATTCAAGGCTCCAATATAACTATACAAACTATACAACTTACTGTACCCTAACTATAATATGTTGATTGGTTACCAAATATTGCATGATAATATAAACACAAATCATAAAGTTTTACTTACAGAAGTACGGATGATCCATTGCCTCACGAGCAGTATATCTCTCATAATGATCATAGCGTAGAAGACGATCTAGGAAATCTAATGCTTCAGGAGACACCAAGTGTTGATTTTCAGAGTGCACAAACCGCTCCCATCGTTTACGAGAATGCCTTTAAAAAACATACAATGAGAACATGTATAAACTAAATTATTTTTTCAATTAATTTATTATATAAAGTTATGAGACAACATACCTGCCAAGTATATCGTTAAACCGAGGATCCAATTCTATATGATATTTATCCAAATATTCAAATAGCTCTTCAGTGCCCAGCACTTTAGCAATACGAACAAGTTGATCGTAATTGTCATGGCCATGGAAAAATGGCTCTTTGCGGAAGATCATTGATGCTAACATGCATCCTAGTGACCACATGTCCAAAGAATAATCATACATTTGATAATCCACCAAGAGCTCTGGACCCTAAAACAAGTTAAATTAATGTTAAGTACAACATTTCAAATTTACAACCAGTGAGCTTTTGCCTGTAGCTTCACACTGTAGCTCAGTAAATAACCCACAAGAATTTACCACATAAAAACCATACATCTTAACCCAGGTTAACTGTGGGTGTCTGTGTGTCAAAATCACCAAAATCTGTTCAGTGATTAAGGTATGCCAAAATTACAGACAGACAGTTACTTTTGAATATTTAACATTAACAAAGGAATTTTAAGAAATACCAGTTCAAATATTAATAAAAGTTAAATTATTTACATACCTTAAAATATCTAGAAGCAACACGAACATTGTAGTCTTGCCCTGGGTGGTAGAACTCAGCTAACCCCCAATCAATGAGACGCAACTTTCTGTGGTCATGATCAATCATCACATTATGGGGCTTCACATCTCTATGCATGATGCCCATACTGTGGCAATAATCTAATGCCTTCAACAGTTCATACAAATAATATCTGTAATGAAGTTAACATTGATTAGACAAGTATACAACAGATAGCATTATTTAATTGTTTAGATTCAATCTACTATCTGAGTAATTTCTTCAATGCAGTACAATGCACACTAATAATGATAGCTTTACCTTATATCATAATCTGACAGTGTTTGATACAGCTGTTTAAAATCAGTATTGTTCACATGTTCAAAAATGAGTGCTGGAGTACGAGAAACAGGATCTTTGACTACAGCTTGTAAAGTAATTATATTTGTGCCTCCTCTTAAGTTTTCTAATATTTTTATTTCTCTTTTTATCTTCTTCTTTTTAACAGGCTGGAATAAAATTCTTAAATTAGGGCATAAACAACTGTGATTTTTATGCTCAGTCGAAGCATAGGGGGAGATAGTCATTAGGTTATGCATACAATGTAAACAATGATGAATTATACTTCTAGGCGTGTATATAATGTAATAACATGACTCACCTTCAATATTTTAACTACACACTTCTCATTATTTGTGATATTTATTGCCTCGAATACTTCACTGTACTTTCCACGCCCAAGCTTACGCACCAACTGGTAGTCTTCCTGGTTGCCCCAGTCAACCACATAGCTTTCATAGTCCCAATATTCTCTCGGACGTTGCGAGTTGACATCGGCATATACCCGGGCTCTACTCGGCACTGCCATCGTTATATGCCTCCGCCAACTTAAGCTTTTATCAGCGATATACTTTCCGGAAATCGCGTATGTCTTGAGTAACGATGCTGCGAATAAATATTTTCTACGTCACTTTCATATATTCATGTTGGTGAAGAACTCCACATAATTGCAATGTGTTCATGCATAATGATTCGACCAGACGAATCGAATCATAGGCGGTTATGATTACAAGTCACTATTCAATTAAAGTATTGTGATGTATAACCTAAAAACGACATCCAGCTACGATTACTGTCTAGCTAACGTAATTATTGATGCATATTTCTTTATATTTAAGTAATTCACACAATTATAGATCACATGCAGGAGATGTTACTATTCATAGGATCTGACGACATGGAATAAAATATGAAAGTGTCTTCAAAGAGAAAAACGCACGCCATTACTCGACAAACGATTAAATGTTTTATCAGACGCTCATACCTAAAACATAACTGCAGTTAATCCTATTTTAAACGATAAATAGTTTCGGCATACATTAAAGTTCTTGAAAACTAACGATTAATATGAACTCCAAGCTACAAAATACACTTTTATTAGAACTAAACCGGCTCGAACCCAGTAAAATTTCAAGATGGACGCCCACCTATCCACTACTTTACTAAATTACTACCTACCCTACAAGTGCTACCAGCACCATTATTCCCTTCAATGTTGCCATGTTTTTAATTTATTTTAAAGCAATGCATACGCTAAATAATTATTGTATTTTGTATTCTGTTAGAATGAGACTCAACTTTAGTAAATTTCTAATCTTGATTTATAATACAATAAAAATAAAAAAAAGTTCCTCTTATAGCCAAGTTCACAAACAGTGTAAAACTGTTTTTTTTATTTATTTATAGCTTCAGCTTTTCCAATTTACTTCGACATTGCCAAAATAAAAAAGATGGACATCGGAACAATTGCCATAATTAAAAATAAAATAGTGACATTATTGAATATAATGGGAGGCACACACGTACAACTTTAGTCAAACCAAAAGTCAAACACTGTGTGGACGTGGCTGCTTCCACCTTCCAGCGACTTCGCTATTGCCTGGACGTGAGCAACGTGAAAGACAGGATGACAAAAAGTGGATTTGATTTTCGATTTTCTAAAGACATTACAACGACTATTTCTATTTGTCAATAACAAAGACGATATTTACGAGCGATAGACAGGACAAAACGAAGAAAACCGATTTCCCAAAACTTTCGTTCTGTCTAGTGTCAGACGGTCTCTTGTCATATAGCTTGTCAGGTAGAATTCGTGTGTCAAAATCACTGACGTATATCATTATGACTCGAAACACGATCATTAGGATTTTAAATGTTTGACTATAGAAAAAACAGATATTTAGATATGAGGCATCATCATCAGCCTATAATGTTCCCACTGCTGGGACACGGCCTCCTCTCAATGAGAGGGAATGGGCTATAATCCACCACGCGGGCCCAGTGCGGATTGGTAGATGTCACATGTCTTCGAATTTTAGGTTCTAGGACATGCCGGTTTCCTCTCGATGTTTTCGTTCACCGTTTTGAGAGCAGTGGTGATTAAGTAAATTACACAAAGTAATGCGCCTGCCTGGGTTCGAACCCACGACTTACTGTTCGTAAGTCGGGGCCGCCACACAGTGGGCTGAAAATCGCCATTCATAGACATAGAGATTTGAATTTTCAAGGGTCTTTTTTTTCGCAGCCGCCACCAATGGGCCACCGCTGCTTTCCATGATGAGGCATATCGACACCGAAATCATAAAATACTGTCATCTCTTTTTAACTTTCTTAATAATGCGTAAGTGAAAAATGATGTGTTTTTGACAGTTACTACAATGGCAACCCTTAATTTCTAGCGTCATTGAAAAACTTATTTGCGGCCGGATCGCCATTTTATTTTCTCGCTGTTTGGCTATTTTTTTCTCTATAATAAAACGAGAAAGAGACGGACGTAATTTAGAGCTGTCAAATATAATTGAACTCGATGATTTAATTGATGTCGATGTCGACTAAAAACACGGTGAAGCGCAAGGCATAAACTAACTTGACATCTCTAACATAATTCATAGCTGTAGCCGTCCTTTTTTCGCACTGCCTTTTAGTAAAAGATGGCGATTCTCTAATTTTAGATTAGATATTGAACAAGAAAATTGGCAGCAATTTCATCGAAACTAAAAATTTTAGCGTAAAAAACCAAGAAGTGGGTCAAAAATAACTTTTTTTATGATTTGTTTACATAATGCATTTGTGCTAGATAAACAAGTGATGCTAAAGGTAGCATTCGGTTCTTCTCGCGATGTGAAAATTGAGTCGATCTTCATCCTTTTTTCCGGAGGCATAGATTATAACATGATAAGATTATCATCATCTTCCTCATCCTCCAATAGCTGTTGAATAACTTTTTTCGCTCCGGAGAAATTGTCCGACATATCGTATTACAATAGAACACAACCGTCACACATAAAAACTGCGGGAAGACTGGCGATGTCACGGTCGCTGACATCCGAAAGCTAGGGGTCGCCTTGCGACAGGCGACCATGGTCGCGTAGTCGCTGGTCGCAGTCGCTCGTCGCGGTCGCCGAAGAACCGAATACTACCTTAAGAAAAGTGTGTTAAAAATACCCGTTGTCAAAATCGAATATGTTCCTAGGCCTATTGCGTACCTTTCTGATATCCAGTGACTGGGGGGGGTCTGTATTTATGCTTTCGCGGTTGCACAACGACATGCTTTGCTTATGCTTTGCTTGGTAGTACAGATGCAGGCCTACCTTACTGCCTCCCTCAGAGGCGGTAGGGTGGCGGGGTCTTGAGGGGGAGCGCTAGGGTCGTGTTGATCCTCAAGGCAAGTCCGGGGGATTCACCTTCACGAGATTGCCACCCTGTTCTTGGTCTAATTCCATAAGAATTAGACGCAACAAAAACCCCCAGGCGCTTTTTCGTATTTTCCCGAAAGCCAGAATCCCAGGCCTAGGGCAATCCCACACCCCACTCCCATGATCCCACGCCCAGTCCCTCCCTCCTTTTTCCCTTTTCTCCTTTCGGTCCATGAGGACGGGCAACCTCATCTCCAAAAAAGCCCACATAACCCAAAATAATGCAGAGTGGAAAAAATAATATTCCCCAGGTGGGTCCCGGCAATGCCGGGGAATCCCACACCGACTCGTCGGTCTGCCCCCACCGTAATCTGGGGGGGGGCACCAATCTGCCAATTAGTGCCGCGCCTTCTGCGCGGCTGGCTGCTTTGGCGCCAACAGCACTGGCTGCGGCTCACGCGCCACTCGACACAACCATGGCTGCGACTTCTGCGCCTACTGACCCAAAGACGGCTGCGACTTCAGCGCCCAAGACGGCTGCGATTTCTGCACCAACCACACTGACTAACGTTACACCACTTTCCACGAGGGCCTGGCAACAGAGCATCGTTCGGAACAGTGTAACAAACAACACTGACAATGACAGTGACAAAGCACGACTCTCCAGCCTTAGCAGCGAACTCCGCGCGCTGGCACTCCAGCGCGAGAAGATCGAGGCAAGGTTGAAAGACATTGATTCTCTCGGGACGGGAAAGGAAGCGGAATCTGATGGTTCTGGTTTCATCTCTGTGGACGAAGTACGCATGCTGAAATCTAAGCGCGGAAAGATCCGGAACAGAGAAAGAGATCTCAACTACCGTTTGCGCAAAATCCGCGAAGGCAATAGCCAGCGCGAAGCGCAAACGGTTAGTTGTAAAGGAGTACGCGACCAGCCGCAAGTACGCGAAGGGGAAACCCAGCGCGGAAAGCAGCCGGACGCGGAAACGCGCGGGCAAGGACCAGTACGCGAAGGGGAAACCCAGCGCGGAACGTCACTGCCCGCACCAGGACCATCCGGAGGAAACGACCGGATCCGCACCGAGACGACCCAAGACCGACACCGGACTAAACAGAAGCGGGGCAAGCGGGCTGGGTTCTCACGCGGGGTGTCTCTGGCACAAAACGCTGTGCCAAGCCCCTGAGAACCGCAACCCGGTCCAAGTGGCCAGGGAGCGGCGAAGAGGGTGCGACCGGATGACACTGCCTCACCGAGCACACTCCAGGGGGACGCCAAACGTGTTAGAACCCAGGCCGCTCAAGGGGAGCAGAGAACCTACGCGCGAGCCACAAAGGACATCCCTGCGCGACTCGCCATAGCTATCTGCCTCTCGCCTCCATCCCGTGACATGACGACTGACGAGACTGAGCACATTAAGCTTAGCCCCGAGGACCTCATCATGGACACGTGCACCGACCCCTCCAAATCCATCCCGGCCTTCCGCGGCTACCCTAGGGTAGCGGACGGCACGGTTCAGATGTGGTGCGAGGACGACAACGCCCTGACCTGGCTGACCCAGAACGTGCCAAAGATAGAACTGCCGAACACTGACGCGACACTGACTGTAATGAAACAGTCCGACGTACCGACCCGAGTCCGAGCAGCGCTCTTTGTACCCCGGTACAAAGGGGACATATCGCTGCTCCAGACTGTACTGACCCGACAGAACCCCTGGTACGACATCGGGAGGTGGTCGTTATATAGGGTGACATCGGTCGGTGGCGATAACTATGGGACTTATTTGACCCTAGGCATTCCACCGGAAGAAGTCGAAAAGGTCTTGGGGGGGGGAGCGGCGGATATCGTACCTATTTGGGTCGATATACGTGCGCTTTTTCCCCAAAACCCGTCCCTCCGACACCCAGACTGGAACTGACACCGAACTGACGAAACCGGCGCCGTCTGAGCTTGACTTGACCATGACTCAACTGGAAGAGGAGATGGCCAGAACGGCGGTGGCTGATGCCGACGCTGTGGGGATGCCAACCTCACCACCAGGATGGACAGAGCAGCTGCTCACATCATCACCAGCACTGAGCGAGGACCGGCACAGATTGGAGGACGGGGGGGAAACATCCGATGGATCAATCTCCTCCTAACTCCACCCCACTGCCGCCCACATCCCGTCCCCTAAGCATAATCCAGACCAACCTCCAGCATAGCCAGACGGCTACCGCCGCTACGCAGGGCACTGGAGGTGGAACCCTTAACCATTGCACTCATACAAGAGCCGTGGATCCGCAATAACAGAATATGCGGCCTTGGTAACATTGGAGGTAAGCTAATCCTCGACTCACAAGGCACAGACAAACCACGAACCTGTGCTTATATACCCAAAGACGTACCCATAACCACACTCACGCAATTATGTTCCAGAGATCTAACAGCCGTCAGGATCAAAACTGACGACGATGCACCTGATATCGTCCTGGCCTCGGTATACATGCCAGGCGAGGATGATGACTGCCCACCAAAAGAGATGGCCGACCTGGTAAGGTACTGTGAAGACGCCAACCTGGACCTGGTCATCTGCACGGACTCGAACGCCCATCACCCGCTTTGGGGTTGCAACAAAGCCAACACTAGAGGTGAGGTACTATGCACATATCTGTTCTCCACTAACCTTAACATCGCAAACCGCGGATCAGAACCCACTTGGGTCACATCACGCGGACAAACAATCATTGACTTAACGCTGGCCTCGGAAAGCGCGACAAAACTTGTCTCTAACTGGCACGTATCCAACGAGCCTTCCTGCTCTGACCATAGAAGGATTCGCTTCTCACTAGTAGCTAACATAAAAAAACCCGAACCTAGACGCAACCCACGCCGTACCAATGTACCCGGCTACAAACGGCTGTTGGCCTCCCTACTAACACAGCACCAAACGCCTCAAACTCTGACGGATCCCAAGCAACTTGAGGACACTGTAACAAAACTCTCGGAATTTATAATCGAAGCCTACCACGCCTGCTGCAAACTAAAAGATCAAAACACCAAGAGCAAGGGTGACTCCTGGTGGAATGCGGAACTTAGTAAACTCAGGCAAACCATGCGCAAGCAATTTAACAGAGCCAAAAACTCTAGACTACCAGAAGACTGGGACTCATACAAGAAAACACAATTCACCTTCAAAAAACAAGTCAGGAACGCCAGCAGGGCCGCCTGGCGGAAATTCTGCGAAGAAATTGAATCAAACACCGAAGCCGCGCGTGTGAGAAAGATCCTAACTACCGATCAGGATCGCACCCTCGGGTCACTCAAAACCGCAGACAACACTTATAGGCATTGATTTTGGGGCATTAGCCCCAAAATCACCTACTGGCTATACACCGCAGTTATCCGACCAATCATTACATACGGCTCTTTAGTTTGGTGGCCCAGGACCAACCTAAGTACGACCCAAAAGGATCTCGAAAAATTACAAAGATTTGCCTGCGTGGCAATCACCGGCAGTATGAGAACTTCCCCTACTGCTGCCTTACAAGTAATGCTGGGGCTACCACCATTACACCTCGTCGTAAGAGAGGAGGCGGCCATAGCGACTTTCAGACTCGGAGTATCTGGCACCCTAAGTAACGATTCCAGAATTAAACACACACGCATCAGAGAAGATGCAATCAAGCAACAGCCTATGATGGCATCACCCAGCGACAGAATCCTGAAGACCCACTGCTTCCAAAAACACTACAACATAGAGCTCACGGTGGAGTTGTGTGACTACTCAGGTACAAAAGAGCTAAGAATCTACACTGATGGATCAAAAACCAACGACGGGACAGGTGTCGGGGTGTTCTCCGACGACCTAAACATCAAAATATCCAAACCCCTTGGAATACTCAACTCTGTTTACCAAGCAGAGTGTGTAGGTATTATCCAAGCAGCACACACCATAGAGGCCAGGAAGGTTACGGATACTAATATCCGAATACTCTCCGGCAGTGCAGTTCAATCCTTAAAGAGTAATCAGATAACGTCGACACTGATACTAGAATGCCATAATGCCCTAGAACGAATCACGGCACTAAACCATAACACGGTAACACTACAATGGATCAAAGGTCACAGTGGATCACTTGGGAACGATGCGGCTTATGAACTTGCCAGAAGAGGATCCAACACAAAACCCTGCGGTCCCGAGCCCATTGTGCCCATTCCTTTCAAGCAGCTAAGAAGCTGGTTAAAGGAACACACTCGAATACAAGCGGAGAAATGGTGGACCTCGGCACCAGGATGTAGGCAATCCAAGGAAGCCATGCCATCCCTGGACACAAAGCTGACCAGGCGCCTTCTGCGCCTGGACAGGGATAGCCTACGACTGGTGGCGGGGACCATCACTGGACACTGTTCACTGAATAAACACTTCCATACCCTAGGAATCACTGACAGTCCCCTGTGCAGAGCATGCACGGAGGCGGAGGAAACGGTGGCGCATGTGCTCCTTGAGTGCACCGGCGTTATGAAATTCAGTAAGGTAATACCGCTTTTTAAATCCGGGGACAGTAAGGACACCAATAACAATAGGCCCGTATCCGTGTTGCCGGTTTTCAGCAAAGTGTTTGAAAAGATAATGCTCAATCAAATGCTTAACCATTTCAACACCAATAAAATATTACACGAGCAACAGTATGGTTTCACCAAAGGACGTTGTACAACTGACGCCGATGTCACTTTATTAAAACACATATTTACTGCGTGGGAAGAGGCACAAGATGCCATAGGAATCTTTTGTGACCTTTCGAAGGCATTTGATTGTGTAAATCACGAAACCCTGATCTTGAAACTTGAGCATTACGGTTTAGGTAAACTTGCGCTCAGTTTAATAAAATCGTATTTGAATGATAGACAGCAGCAGGTACAAATAAATGGAGTCAACTCAATGGGTTTAAAAGTAAAAATGGTTGTACCACAAGGTTTGATATTGGGTCCCTTCCTCTTTTTAGTGTATATTAATGACCTACCCCATTTATTTAACAACCATCCGCATATGGTGTTGTTTGCTGACGATACTTCTTTAATATTTAGGATAAAAAGACGTGCCACTAATCTTGACGACGTAAATAACGCCCTACTGCAGGTCCACAATTGGTTTACCGCCAATAATTTAGTACTAAATGGAAAAAAGACTAAGTGCATTAGATTTGCTCTACCAAATGTCAAAAGTAGTGATTGTGACATAATATTGAATCAAGAGAAACTAGAATTTGTCGATAAAACGGTTTTCTTGGGAATACGCTCGATTCAAGGTTACAATGGGGTCCTCATTTAACATCTCTTGCAGGACGGCTGAGCTCAGCAGCATATGCTGTTAGAAAAATCCGTCAATTCACTGATATTGATACCGCGAGGCTAGTCTATTTTAGTTATTTTCATAGTATTATGTCATACGGTATTTTACTACGGGAACGGGCTGCAGACATCGAGTCTATATTTATTCTGCAGAAAAGAGCCATCAGAGCCATTTATGAATTACGTAGACGCGATTCTCTAAGAGAACTGTTTAAGGAAATTAATATCATGACAGTACCTTGTCAATACATCTATGAAAACATCATGTACGTTAGGAAAAATCGGCATTTATTCAGTAGAAGAGGTGACAGACACCACTATAACACTAGAAATAGGGACCAACTAGTTCAGCCAGGTTTCAGGCTTGCTAAAGTAGATTCATCTTTCATGGGGTACTGTTTGAAATGTTACAATAAAATACCTCCCCACATTCTTCAACTGAACGAGACGAAATTTAAATCTTGTATAAAACGCACACTATGTATGCAAGCATATTATAAGTTGGGGGATTACATTGATGATAAAAATGCTTGGCTAAATGCTGGTCCTGCTCCACAACCATAGGGGGGGCAAATTAATTGATTGTTTGGGTCGGGCATTATTTGAGTCCATCGACACGTAAAGAAGAAGATGAAGAATTGATTCCTATGTTAATGTTTTGTGGAAGCTGCAGAAGATTGTAAAAATATACTTGCATTATATAGATTCCAATTCTTAGTATTATATAATTGCATAGCACATGTGTGAGTATTTTGTACTGTTCAGCCACCATTTACATTTATTTATCTTTCATTGACTTGAATATGCCTTGGTGGCTGAGAGAATGTCATGCTCACTTAAATGTCTCGCTGATGGTGGCGGGTGTGTCGGGTCATTTAGTTCCCTTCAATATGGTTGAGTTGAATGGCGCCGGTACATGCGTCATGTTTGTGAACGGGCGCTGTCAGTTGGGACTGGTCATCTCTTAGCCGCCAAGGTTCATTTTAATTACTTTATTCGTAAACTGTTGATCTAATCTTTTACTCTGGACGCTCTTAATGTGCACGTCTTTCTACATCGTTCTCACATATATGTATAATCTCAAAATTAAAGATGTAACCAAGATTTTGTTTACCAATATTTTGATTTTAAAAGAGTGTCCATGGAGTTTCTTGCCCGTTCTTCTCCATATAGATCTACGCTAGGGAATGGACAACTACAGTACTTTCTCAAGTTATTATGCCTTGTGACTGGGACTGTAGCTTTGATTTTCTTTTTTGTATTTTTGACATTCAAAAGTGCCGTAATGGTCTAATTGAAATAAATGCTTTGAGTTTTTGAGTTTGAGTTTGAGTTATCAAGAATCGCGAGGAGACCCTGGGAACACCTAGATCCCTTGCGGATGCCCTGAGAAGACCGGGAAGTTTGATCTGCTTCTGGAGGGAGGTGGGCTGGTTGGAGTAAACGGCCACCATGGCTCACGCACAATGGTCCATTTTAAGGATTAAGTGCGGAAACCAAAACCCCATGATAGAGATAGATATCCAGTGACTATCAAGCTTCGGTTGTACACCGAACTTTGATGACAACCGAGAATGTCACAATATTGGTAGGTATTACGTATCGCACTGAGTGGATGTAACTTTACGGTGACTAACAGCCCGGATACGGTGTAACGTCTTTGACGAAAGCCACTTCAAACTCAGTTGTCATCAATTTGTTTGTTTGTTTGCTTACATAATCGAAATAAAGTATCGATACGAAAGCGTCTGTCAAAATGAGTTACGGTGACTATCAGCCACGATGACAACCAATGACGTCATATTTGATCGCGACTGGTCATACATAATACGAAACTAACCTTTTGACAGTTAATTGATGGACACTGAGCCCAGTTACAATAATTTCGAGCTGTCAACAGAGATACGTAATGGCATTATAGGACATTGAAATAGACATGTATAGATGGTTCAGGATGAAAATTATTGTATGACAATGTTCCCAATGTACGCTCTTAACTATTGTAAATCTCTTTGGTGCTTAGCATCACACGTCAGTTAATAAATAACTGTGGACCAAGGCTTATTTCACGTGCGCTGAAGACCCATCGTAACATGCTTTCACAAGTTACAGCATTCCGTGTGCATGCGCACGATCTTGTTTTTTACAGACATGGAAATGAGACCGAGATTTATAAACGAAAGTTAGTACTTACTTTTGCTTGCGATATGTTCAAGCTAGAGACAGACAGGAACATTCAGGGGGACACTACTACTTGACGTAGGCGTCTAATTTTTGACAAATATACCTACTAGCACCATCTCTTACGAAATCCGCGTAAATATGAGATTTAGTACGTAAAAATGATAAAACGCCTTGTTGATTTTAATGAAAATGGAGTCAAAAATAATAAATATAGGTATTTTAAACAAGATTTAATCATTGTAATCACAGCATCATAAAAAAATACTGGTATTTATTTATTGTCATATAAATGGTCATAATCATTAATGTCAGTGTGTCCGCGAATTTGTAGATCTCTTTCATTTTGTGTAATTTATATTGTTTGTCGGTACTATTAAAAGCTCCAGAAAGTGGAGTTGAGTCGAGTCGTAGTCCTCCTCCCATCTTTCTTGTCTGTTTTACATCCGGAAACCTCGTTAATTTTAGTGGTGTGTTTTGCGAAATAGATGCTTTCAGATCTTGTGTTCTGTAGTTTACTGTTAAAATGAAAAAACTAAGAAGACGATGTATCGTCCTAAGAACCACGGGAAAACGTTTAGTCGCGACTGGAAAATGCCGAAAAGCTATTCAAGAAATCAAGTAGGTATCATAATTTATAGTTGGTGCAAGTCAATAAACCGGATTTTAGCAGGGAAGCTTACATTCGACGGTGAGGATGAAACTAAAATGTATGCTCAAGAAGTCAAGATTATGTACTTATTACATATAATAAACATCGCCTTAATAAGATCAATCATCATCATCATCCTATTAATGTTCCCACTGCTGGGACACAGGCCTCCTCTCTATGAGAGGGAATGGGCTATAATCCACCACGCGGGCCCAGTGCGGATTGGTAGGTAGATGTCGCATGTCTTCGAATTTTTTGGTTCTAATACATGCCGGTTTCCTCACGATGTTTTCCTTCACCGTTTTAAGAGCAGCGGGTATGAAATAAATTACAAAGTAATGCGCCAAAATAAGATTATTATATGACATAATTATTAACATAATCGTTTTTATTTTGTGCTGGCTTTCTATAAATTCAATTTTGTAAACTATTTGTTTTTTTTTGTGTTAATTTGTAAAGATCAAGAATTAGAGCACGAAACGCTATGTAACAAATACAAAATGTTTATAAAACTGGTTTTAATATGGCCATTTCAAATTCCTACCCATAGAAAGAAAACCTATGTACAGGTCGCGGCACGTGACTAGCGCTGACCGTTATTGCGTAGAAGTAAAAAATAAGAATGTCTTGGGGCATGCGTTGCGCCGATTGGCTCTTATGTCGTAGAACATGCGCAGATATCTCCTCCACGTTTCGTTCAGCGCTAGAGTTACGTGCCGCGACCTATAACGCACCTATAGTTTTTAGGATTAGTTCAGCGGATATAATATCAGATGGCGACACCCACTTACGTGTCGGGGCATGGCGTGGCGTTTGCTGGCGCGGCGTTTGCTGGCGCGGCCCTGGTGATTGCACACTATTGTGTCGTGTCGTGGCGTGCTCTGGCATTTTTTCTGAACAGTACATATCGAACCTTTGCAGCGTTCAAACGTGTATAATGTTTTCTTTGGATTCGAATAGTGATTTTGATTTTTGATGAAGACCTTCAATTTCTCTTAGCAATGAAACTTCTTGAGGTCAAAAAAAAGAAAAGTAGGTACTGAGTTCACCCTATAAACAGAGGGAGACAACAAAGGTGAATTTCATCGTCGTGTTAAAGAACTAGACTCTAGTTCTTTAACAAGACGTTGAAATTACTAGTACTCTCTAGTTACTAGAGAGTGACGAAAAGAATTTTCATCAGTACTTTAGAATGAACAAAGCACAATATGAGGAGGTCCATTCACTGATTGGCGGAGACATAAAAACATAATATACTTACTAGTTTTTTTTTTAATTTTTTGATTACTCTTTGTATCATAAAACTTTTCGTTGACGTAGGTACAAGTTCAATAAGCTCGTCAGCCATTTTTCACACGCTGCAAACTTAGTCCAAACAAACAACTGTCCGCTCGCGCCACGAGCCACGCGGTGTAGAAACACATTTGCGTATTGTGTCGTGTCGCGCCACCACCGCCCTGGCGCAATCGGCGGCGAGCAGTCAGCGCCACGCCAGAGCGCGCCGCGACACGACACGACCTACAAATATGTCTCTAACCATACTAAATGTATAACACCGATATGCCGCGCCACGCTACGCCACGTAACACAGTGGTCTGGAAATCGAGCTCCCTAGTCATAGAAACTCATTCAGAAAACAAAAATTTCAATGTCGTCGTATTACGTCATATTAACGTATGGATGGTATTACTAGCTCCACGGGTGAGAAAAAAAAGCTTTGTGTTTTTTTGTATGGGAGAAAACACTTAAAGTACATTTTTTTGAAACTGAATGGAACTGAAGGCCTGGTGCTCATACGAGCTATTGTACCATACACGGCGATCAAGATGACATCTAATTTATACGCCTTTGGTTGCCGCTTCGCACGTAGCATTTTTTTAATTTTGAATTTTTGTTAAGAGATTTTTCAAATCTATGACGTGGTTAAATGACGTTTCCGATCGATTTACTTATTCTAACGTTAGTTTATAGCCTGCTAATGACTTTTATGATGATGCTATGACTTTTCTCCAACTTATTCATTTCCGAAGGAGTAGCTTTACATACAGCAAATTCTGCGATGAGGTATTTGATAGCTGTGAAGTGATTTTGCCATCTATCATGGTCGTAAGCATCGAGTGCTTAACAGCTTTTCATAATAGAAGGCTGCAGTTCTGCAATCCCACGATGTTTAACTTGTTTTCGTTTGAAAACTTAAAATAAATTGTTCTGCAGAACATTGTGGAAGAAGGCTTTGGATTCTCCTCTCTCTTCTCATTTCCTTTTTTCTGCCACAAACTAAGCGCAGAGGCACAAAAGAACACAAAAATACTAGCATCGTCGTCTTCCGAGAAAACCATTCGAGGAGCCCGCTACAGAAGAGAAGGAGAGTGGCAGATCCCCTAATGCATAACACCAAAAGCTTTGCTTATAGAACTGGTTTAAAAGCACAAAACAAGAATGTAGCAGATATCATTAAACTGGTCTCGGAGCATCCCGAAGAGGTTACAAAGATAAAGGAATTGTTAAAGCCAAAGAAAACTGCGCCTATGTATAACGCTGATAAAGCTCTAGGTATTTTGACCTCATTGAAGCTTTCAGTGGCAGTATGTAACATTAAGGTATTGTGCAAAAAAAGAAAGGAATAACAGTATTCTTTTTATACTGCCAACCACGAGGAGAAGAAGGACTGCTATCCCCCAAAAGATACCATATAGTCGTCACGGAAAGAGAGGTAAACGTAAAGCTCCAAGCAATTTCGGACAAAACTGTGACTAGGCTTGGAAAATTCCTACGTTTAGAATCTTCGCTAGATGGCAAAGAGTCGACACTGATATGCAAGTGGGGCTTTGATAGTGCTTCAGGGCAAAGTTTGTATAAGCAAACTATAGCTAAAACTAGCAGGCAAAGATGTTGCAGCATAGATATTTTATTTGTTCTTTAGTGCCTCTAAGCGTTGTTTGTGGCGGAAAAAAACTATGGGAGAATCCAAAGTCATCTTTCAAAATGTCCTGCAGACCAATTTATTTTAAATTTCGAACGAAAACAAGTTAAAAATCGTGGGAGAACAAGCTCCGATTGAAGCTGAGATTTTAGAATTGCAGCCATTTTTTTTTTTTTCGGATGGGAAATCATCAAATGACTTCTCCCGCTCTGGGCGGAGCAGGAGGGAGTTTCAGACTTTTACTGACTAAAACCCATCCATGTTCCTTCATCGCCCTTTGTGTTCCGGGGCCACGGTATCTCTTTCGAACAGTCCCGCGACCCCGGCCATAGACCTGCAGCCTTCTAATGAAAAGCTATGCTGTTAAGCACTCGATGCTTATGACCATGATAGATGGCAAAATCACTTCACAGCTATCAAATACCTCATCGCAGACTTGTGATGTATGTAATGTATGTATCGGAAATGAATAAGTTGGAGAAAAGTCATAGCATCATCATAAAAGTCATTAGCAGGCTATAAACTAACGTTAGAATAAGTAAATCGATCGGAAACTTCATTTAACCACGTCGTAGATTTGAAAAATCTCATACCAATAATTCAAAATTTAAAAAAAATGCTACGTCGTGTGCGAAGCGGCAACCAAAGGCGTATAAATTAGATGCCATCATGATCGCCGTGTATGATACAAATAGCTCCTATGAGCACCAGCCCTTCAGTTCCATTCAGTTTCAAAAAACTGTACTATAAGTTTTTTCTCCCATACAAAAAAAACGTATGGATGGTATTAGTAGCTCCACGGGTGAGAAAAAAAAAGTTTTGGGTTTAATATGACGTAAAGGGAGGTAATACCAGAGCCATTAATTTTTTTATTTTTTGAATTCCTGACTTTGAGTTTCTATGAGTATGGAGCTTGATTTCCAGACCACTGTGCATAAGTGTGTTTCCGGAATAAGTGTCAAAAATTCTCGAGAGAGGGCTCTGTATTCCATATACAGGGTGTCCGGCATGTGTCCGGTAATTAATGGATAACCTTGAAATGGCTTATTATAGTAGAACTTATGGCTAATTAGAAAAAAAAATGAAAAAAAATCTGTCATTGTAGTACCTAAAAGCAAGTTCATTTATCTTGGATGATTAGTATAAACAAATTTTTAAACAAAGTTTAAACATCTTGGGTAAAAAAAATGTATGCTTACATGAGTGACCAATAATTTTTAAATAATGTCAGTTTCAAGTAGATTTGATAATGGTACAATTCATAATTGTATTGCCTTATATAGTGAATTATTGCTATTAAGATTGACAAGGAGAAAAAATTACTAAAGCGAACAAATGTAATATGGGTTCTGCTACGGGCCATTTCAAGGTTATCTATTCGTTGCCGGACACCCTGTATGTTACTATACAGTTTGAGAACATGTCTGCTAGAACTAACAACTAAGTATGGTTTATAGATCTCGGCCTGAGTGTACGGGGACGCACAAAATATCGATAGATGCTAATGCGATGCACGTTACCAACAACAGCCCATAACGTCCACTGCTGGACACAAGCCTCTCCCATGATGGGAGGAATTTGCCGTAATCTCCACGCTTGGCAGGTGGATTGGAGATCGCAGTGATGAAAGACTAACAGAAAACGCTGCTGCCCATTCTCTGGTGTACGGAGGCGCAAGGTGTTCTGCCTCAGACATTAGTCGCCTTATACGACACCCGTGAGTGTAATGGGTTGGTTCTATTCTACTCTGCCGGAGACCACACGGCTGCACACGTTACCGCGAAAAATCATTCATACGGAGCCGCGGGCAAAAGCTAGTACCTCTTAAGGCTGGGGTATCTGCTAAATTAACAACTCTGTTTGTGGTGGTTTAAAATACTTTTAGAATAAAGTTCTAATCAGCTTGCACTACAAACTGGTTGTTACGTCAGTCACTGCGGGCCGAATAGTGCGAAATTAGTGGTTTCTTATTTAATTGTAGCCTAATAAATCATTAGATCAATATGCCAATTGTAGGTACACTTTGTGAAGAAAAAAGTGAATATTTGTGTGAAAAAAATAAATAAATAAGTAATAATACTATTTTCCTGTCAATTTTCTACATAATTAATATTTGTCATTATTTCGTGTTTTTAACCGACTTCCAAAAAGAGGAGGTTATCAATTCGTCTGTTTTTTTTTTTTTTTGTGTATATTCAGCCTTTTTTTCGCCAATTGTGAACCGATTTCGATGATTCTTTTTTGTTTGGAAGCAAAATAACTTCGCGGTGGTCCCGTTTAAATTTGGTGAAGATCTGATGATGATCTTCGATTCAATACAATGGAACTCTTCAATTATAGACAGCAAATCGGTCGTAATTGCTGCAATCGCTTGGTTGTTTGTTGTTTTCACAACATCATAACATATCATCACACCTGTATGCTCTGCGGGTATGCAGATGTGTACAGTACACCCACATTTCGACAGTTAGGTATGTTAGGTTCCATTTTATTGGGGATAAGTCTATTACCATGACATGTTAAGAAATAAATGACTGCCTTGTTGGTCTAGTGGTGGCGACAACTCAGCATGAGGTCCTGGGTTCGATTCCCTGGTCGGGTAAAGTGTAATTGGGTTTTTCCATCAGGAATTTCTCAGTAGCAGCCACGTAGTACGGAGTCTGGATTTGCGTCAGCGCTTGCCCCCTATTACATGACCTTAAACATAACTGGCGAAATGTGGGTGTAGGTACTATTGGGTACACCTCAGCCCAACTCTTCGGGGATTACAGGCGTGATGTTATGTTATGTTAAAATAAATGTATAGCTAATATTTGTATAGGATATTACAACTAAAAATGGAAAAGTGTGCAGTGTCCTCATTGTCCTAGAACATTCAAAGTAAATAGAATACAACGGCATATGCGCGCCGCCCATAATGAGAATCCACCACCTCCAGCAATTACCCAGACCATATCCACAACATGTCTAGAAGATGCTTTTGGATCCCCGTTTTTTAATGGAATAGGATCGAAGACAGACATATATGGCAAAAACGATGGGAAAGTGTGCACTCTTCACGGGAAACTCTATGATCTTCCCTCCAACTCTGTAAGTAGAAGATTTATACACAAATTAGCCGAAGAAATAGAAAATCTTGTTAAATCAGACGATCCTTCTGAACGCATTTTGATTTACGTTGCTGTCATGTTACAAAGAGAAAAGAATGTTACACAAGCAAAAGATATAACAAGATTACTTGACCGACGCCAAAATCTATGGGCTGAAGAAAATATTGATATACTAATAACTGAGGCTATGAAAGCAGACCACTCTCTCCGTAACTCCTACAACAAATATAATTATAATGATAATAATAACTATGTCACAAAAAAATTCACGCGTCTCTTACAGCAAGGAAAAACACGCAAAGCCCTTAATTGGTTATTAACAAAAAAACAACAACAGCCCATAACGTCCACTGCTGGACATAAGCCTCTCCCATGTTGGGAGGAATTTGCCATAATCTCCACGCTTGGCAGGCGGATTGGAGATCGCAGTGATGAAAGACTAACAGAAAACGCTGCTGCCCACATTCTCTGGTCTACGGAGGCGCAAGGTGTTCTGCTTCAGACATTAGTCGCCTTATACGACACCCGTGAGTGTAATGGATTGGTTCTATTCTACTCTGCCGGATACCACACGGCTTAGTTTGTATTAACAAAAGATACAAGTAAAATCCTTAAACCTGAAGATGAAATTGACGTAACAGAAAAAACGGTCATGGATGTACTGCATGAAAAGCACCCTCCTGAGTTCAATCCTGATTCAAGACTATTTACACTGCCTGACGGCCTCCCCGAATTGATTCCATTACTAGAAGTAGACATAACTAGCGAACATGTGGAATCGGTTGCGAGAAAATTGGAAAGATTACTTGCTACGATTTGGAGAACCAAGCCTGCATTTGAGGACTGCAGTTGCGCAATTAACAATGAATTTAAATTACAACTTTGTGCCATGGAATCAAATACAAGCTCTTAATTATGTCAAGTCGACTCATCGCCCTAGACAAATGCCCAGATGTGAGACCGATTGGCATTGGCGAATGCCTACGCATGATCCTATCCAAATGCATGATTTTAGTCACCGGGTCCGAGGTCACCGAAGCCTGTGCTCAATCGCAACTCTGCAGTGGACTAAGGTGGTATCGAAGGTGCTATACACGCAATTAACGATATTTTCCAAAAAGAATGCCAACCAAGCTCTAACTGGGGAATGCTACTCGTCGATGCAAATAACGCCTTTAATTCTATGAACAGACAGCTCTCTGGCAAGCAAGAATATATTGGCCACATTCAATTCGGGACTTTTCAAACTTCATTGTCTCACGTTACATATTAAACGCAACTTCCCGAGAAGAGCGCTCGTTTCTTATACAACACATACAATGGTCACGCAGAACTTGTAATACGTAATTCCGATATGAGATTATACAGCAAAGAAGGAGTTACCCAAGGTGATCTACTTGCCATGCCATTGTATGCCCTTACAACACTACTCATAATAAACAAACTAAACTAAAAAAAGAACAAGCCACTACCCAATGCTGGTATGCAAATGACTCCTCCGCCCAAGGCAAGCTCAAAAACCTACGTCAATGGTATGATACAATGAAATTATATTGGCGAAGGAAAAGAACACTTTGTAAACAAGAAAATTAAGAACTCGCAATATACAATAAAAAAAACTCTCACTGATCTGTAAAGACTCACCCCAAGCTGCTTACATTGCCCTCACTAAAGCAGTTTAATTTCAATGGTCATTCCTTTTAAGAGTCTTTAGATGTAAACCAATTCTTCGAACCACTAACAAACACACTGGGTACCAATTGTTTACCCACTCTACTAAGAGGCGCTGATTTATTCTCTCTACCCGTTCACAAAGGTGGTCTAGCAATATCCGCTGTATCAAAAATGACAAATATAAACTATGTATGTTCAAAAAAAGGCAGTCTCTATGCCAAAATCATGTGATGGCTGCGGCTGCGATAAATTCAATGACGATCATGCTCTATGTTGTAAAAAGGGTGGTCTAATAACACGTCGTCATAATGAAATTAGAGATTTGTTCTGTGACTTATGTCAACTTGCATGGGGAAACGTAGTCAAAGAACCCATCTCCGAAGAAGATTGTGGACTATGTGGAGGCCTTTTTTTGCCGTGGCGTTTGGGAATTGTTTTGAGTGCTTGATTGTACCTACTCGGCTATTTTGAGAATGTAATATTTTGAGAATCTGCTATTTTGAGAATCTAATATTATGCGAATAAAGGGCTCAGAGGGAGGCGTTATTTGATATCCGTGTTATAGACACTGACGCTCCTTCTTATATTTCACGTCCTGTCGCCTCTGGTACTAAAATCCGCCGAAGACGAAAAAATAAGAAAATATTCAAACGCTTGTGAATTGTGACATGCTACATTCACCCCTCTTGTTACATCCGTTGACGGAGTCTTCGCTCCACAAATGTCTACTTTCGTAGAACATCTTGGAGCTGCAATCGCTGACCGCTGGAACAGGTATTTTAGCGTAGTGATGGGTTGGTTAAGATCAAGAATCAACATCTCAATAATCCGTGCCACTAGCATGTGCATTCGCGGCACAAGACATACATTTAAACCATTAGCCAAGTTCAAGTGGGTTCGGCGATGGAGCAGTTCTACCTAGACAAGACTAATGTGAATGCGGCCGACGAACCAAGACGACGTCGATTGCAATATAATTATTGCGATGGATAAATGAAGATAATTAAAAAATAATTTGGCAATACTGTATTTACAAATAAATAATAAAACTAAAAATTTAAAATAAAAAAAAATACTAAAACTTAATGCTGTTTAGCAGTAGTTACGAAATCAAAAAAAAATGCCTACTCGCCGAATACCTAGGTACATAACCGTCTCTTTTTTTAGAAGTTGGTTAAAAGTAGTATATTTTGTCAATTTGGCATAATCCAAAGAAACTTACCACATATTATTATGAGAAAATAATATTTGACCATGCTTGTGTTGCTTTCTTCAACAACTGCACAGTAACTTTGTACACATCTATAAAGATGTGTACAAAGTTACTGTGCAATAAAATTGTGTTTAGTTTACCAATCATGGTTTTGGTGCCAATAAAATATGCTCCATTTCGTGAACACACAACGTCATATCATAAGTAATATAAACTTATAGTTTAAACAGAAATATTGTTTGTTGGTGTGATAAAAAAAAGTTAGTTTGACATTATTTTAAAACTATTTTGTACAGCCGAACTTGAACAACAATACCAGAATACGTAATTTTTTTTGCATAACAAAACATAACAGCATCACGCCCGTAACCCCCGAAGGATTGGGCAGACGTGTAATAATAGTCTACACTCACATTTTGCCAGTTATCTTTAAATTAAGTCCTACGTAATAGGATAGGGGTGGCCCCTTAGCCTATTCCTATCAACTGGGCACAAGTCAGGACTCCGTGGCTTCTACGGAGAAATTCTTGACAGAAACTCAATAAAACTTTTAGAGTAAAACGTCGCGTGTGATCCCGTGGTCAGACTATCGTACCTCCGAAACCCGTTTACTATTAAATGCTTCCGTAGGCACAAGTTTTGAGTGAGTTACATTGAGTTTTACCGTAAAACGTGACATTTCACCCCAAAAAAAATTTCGTTTCACAGCAATCATTTTTGCGTTGAGTTACTTAGTTTGATGCACAAAATGCTTTGTGAAGGGTCTGTTTACACCCTGTAGATTTCTGTGAGTACTGGTCCGATTTTGCGGAATAAGAATTTGTGTAAGATACCTCAAATAAAAACATTTAAAAAAAACGGGCCAACTGCGAGTCGGACTTGCGCATGAAGTGTTCCGTACCACGTTAAAGGGGGGGTACCCCCTTTAATAAAAAATATATTTAATTAATTTTTAATATATTTTTATTATTTGTTGATATAGCCGGCAACAGAAATATACATTCTGTGAAAATTTCAACTGTAACTATTACGGATCATGAGACACAGCCCGCTGACAGATGGACGGACCGATCGGATAGCGGAGGCTTCGTAATAAATAGGGTTCCGTTGGTTACCCTTCGGGTACGCAACACTAAAAATAATATTTTTTTTTTGTTTTTAATGAATAGTCATGAGTGTATAACGTCGTGTAAATGTGTATGAAAAGATTAAAGGAGAATGGGCCTTAAAGTAAAGGCACCTGCCCCATGGTCCAATACCCATAAGATTTCGTTGAGTTTCTCCTTAATAAAGCTCTTTTCAATTATACCTTTATAATTTGTATTGATTTTATCAGCCCCAAGAATAAATTTGTAAATTGATAGTACCTGTTTCTCGAAACAAATTTTAAACAAAGGACTCAAAACGGAACGGGTATGGTCAGGAACGGAGTTTTGGCGCTGGATTTTCTCTGCTTACACCGCAGAGGAAAGCGTAAAGTTTTAGTAGGAGACCGTTGATACGTGGTTTTTAACATAAATTGTTTATTTTTACATTTTACAAAAACAATACTTTACAAAAACAATACAAAGTTATAATGCACCTAGTTTTTTATTTAACAAATTGTATTTGGAGAAACGATTCTCTTTATTTTACTACGAAACCCGAGAAAGGTTAATTCGCACTAATGCGAGCTTTAGTACACCTATGGAGACATTGGTAATACTTAATTATGGCCTTCGAAAATTTATTTTTGAAGAGAAGTCATCAAAATAATATAGTTATTTAAAACTGCCTTAAGTATACCATCATTACTGTCATCTTTATTATTTTTATTTTTGTTTCGTGTTTTTATTATGGATCTATGGTCTGAAAATAAAGATATTATTTATTTATTTAGCAAAATAGTTTAATCAATAACTGGTTATGCTATTAGTGTGGGCAAAGACGCAGACACGAGGCTTCCAAATGTAACACGAAGACACTTGCAGTTAACAGTAAACTGGCAATGATTGGTCATACGTTGGACAGTTTTGCGAAATATTTGCAAAAAGATATCTTACGAAGCGCTAGCACCTAATAAAACAATTATACATACAGTATTATAAAAATCTAAGCGACTGACTTAACTACCAATAAAGAAGTATTGTTGGAAACATTTGAAACGTTGAGATTGACATCTTCAGCGGTAGTAGAGACGGAGAACGCCGAGCCAACGAGATAAGTGCCGGGTGCAGCGCAGACGCCGCGCACTTGTACCCGCTTGGACTCGAACTTGTCTAGATTGACACTAACGCCCAGCTCTTTAGCCTCCACGTCGCCGCCGTTACTAAGTGCGCCGGCCCAACCAAGCTCTCCGGAAAACTCTCTGAAACAACGAATAAATATTATTATATGTAATTGTTTAATGTGCTTTAATGCTACAGAGGAGATAAGCTAAAAAAACTGACTGAAGTAGAGCTTTCAGCCATTAAGCAACTATCTCACTTTTCTGTCTATCTATCTTGTTCATTAGTTCTAGTTACGGTACCATAAAACATGAAATAAATAACTATACAATTTTAATTACCTGTTTTTCTGCTTTGACATGTCTATAAAGACTTGTACAGGAACTCCATAACAGTTGACAATATTTAACGTAATTGGAACCAAACATAGCTTCATTTCATTAAAATTATGGGTAATGTGATTGGAATGTTCCAATCTAAATATCACAACATTGTCTTTTTTACTTTTGGTGTTGGAGTCACGTAAATCTAATTTGTTTTCAACTTCATCGATTTGTATGGGAGTCACTTCTCCAGGAACAAATTCCCTTTCTCGGGATATAGCTTTTGTGAAACAATCCAACCATAGACAATGCTGGCCCACTGCAGTTTTTCCTTTGGTTCTTTCATGCACTTTCCAACGAAGGACAAACATGGACTGTATCAGCCCAGTTCTTTTACCAGATATTTCTTGAGCCATGGCTGCGTCGGGGGAGTCAATGAAAGAGTGTTGACCGTCCAGCACGAATTTAGAGAAGGGAGGCATGTTTATATTGGCCTGAGCATCGGGGTGGTTCTCGTTGATTTTGACGCACGTATGATGAATTTGTCCTTCCGGGAGGTCCGTGAGTATCCGGCGCGCACGCAGCACGAAGTGTATCTTGTCGCGCTCACGCAGCGCGTCGGCCGCGCCGCGTGCCGCCACCAGCCCCGTGAGGCTCCACTGTCGGCTCAACAGCGATGCCTCCAACACCTCCACCGTTAGGTCGTCGCCCTTTTCAGCGAAAACATTTTTAACTTCAACCGCCAGACTCATGTTTTCGACGACTTCCCCGTCGACGCGCCGAAGACTTCGGCGAGGGGTCACCGCCAGCTCGACGGCCTCCTGGAAACCAGATTATCATCACTATCACTAGAGACTATGTGATGCCGTAAAACGTGAGTAAAAACGAGTAAAAGACAAATAAAACAAAGACAAATAACGCGCTGTTATGTGTGTAGGAGATGGTGTGGAGGGGAATTTGTATGTAGAATGTGTATGAGTGAGTAGTGGGTGTGCGGGTGAGGGTCATAATCCACACTTCATATAGGTGGAGATTAATTATTACCTACGGTTTTTTGAAGTACAATGCAGGCAATTTTTTTTTTTTTTTTTTGGGAGGTAACCCTGCGACTAGTCTTGGGATCGGAATCAATGTAAAACATCAACTTCCTTTAGCGCCATAAATATCATAGCGTAATATAAATATTACAGTCTCATTGATTGCACCATATTTTGCACTTCGTCATAGGTTTTTTTACTTTAGCCATTTAGACAAAGCGTTTTTACATTCGCGGTAGGTTAGTGGGTATATGTCAAGTTCTTTATTAAAAAGATTGTATAAATGGGATGATTGCCTAGGGAATTGCCTTTTTGCGAATGTAGACAATCTGTGATGTAGACTTTACCGACACAGTAGGAGCAACCGTGTTTTTTCTTCTGCCTTTTGTCTTCTGTGGGTTGAACGATAGAGTTGTATGCTTAGTTAGAATTATATTAAGGACGTAATGCTTTCTAACGGTCAGAAGATCCAAAATCCGGTAAAGGTTCTCAGTTGAAAACCTGAAGGGTTTAAAAAACATAACTTTCAGTAGCGACCTCTGAGCTCTCACGAAAGAATTTAATCTTTGTGGCACCTCCCCAGACAGGTAGGCAATAAGCCAGGACGGACTGAGCAAGTGAGATGTAAATCTGTATCAGGAGCTTTTTCGAGGTGACATGTCGTAATGTTTTGAAAGTCCAGATTAATTTCCGTATTCGCTTCATTATTAATCCAGTTTGGTTATGCCAGGATAATCGTTGATCAACCATAATACCTAGGTATTTGGTAGATTCTACTCTATTGATTTCTGTGCAAGAACAGATTGGATTTACAGGATAATTGCATTTATGAATCTTAATTTTGAATTCTGGAGGGGGATGAGAGGTTGTTGTACTTTGTGAAGCAAATGAAGTTGGTTTTGGTAGTATTTAAGGTTAAGAGGTTAAGGTCAAGCCAGGCTGCTATTCTTGCCAGTCCACGCTCAGCAGTTAACCGGACATTGTCCCAGGTGTCACCACTGAACACTATAGCAGTGTCATCTGCGTATGAAAGAATGCGTCCATCAACAATTTTCATGCTACATAGAGTATTTATATATATAAGGAACAATGTCGGTCCGAGCACATTGCCTTGACCTACTCCGAATTGGACGATCTCTTCAGAGCTAATGGTATTGCCTAACCTAATCTCTTGCTTGCGTTCGCTTAGAAAGTCTTTGAGCAAGGCGTGGGCAATACCTCTTACTTCAATTGATTCCAGCCTATCCAGCAGTGTGACGACAGAAACTGTGTCGAAAGCCGTACTGCGAGGGCGATAGGAGGTTGTTTTTATTAAGGTAAGATAAGAGACGTGAGTTTATTTATCTTTGCATTACTTTTGATATTGATGGCAGTACAGATATAGGTCTATAGTTAGACGGATTAGTTTTGTCTCCACTTTTGTGCACCGGTGTTATAATGGCAAGTTTTAAGGCGTTTGGGTATGTAGCGTGTTCAAAGCACTGGTTCGCTAAGGGGGTTATAATTATATCCATCCTCGCTCGCAAGCTCGTGCGTTTTATGCACTTGATGTACAATCTACTATTCAGCAATAGATAGTTACATTATCAGCGACTACTCGTTACATAGGCTATATTTTATCCCCGTACTCCCACGGAAACGGGAATTACGTCCGCTAGTTATACATCTATCTATCATGGGGTATAGGTTTCCGCACTTAGTCCTTGAAGTAGACCATTGTGCGTGTCTAGTTATACATATAAACATCCAAGATTCGGAAACAAATGTCCATGCTCATTACACAAACATTTGCTCCTACCTGGATTCAAACCCGGGACCCAAAGAAAGTAAGGCAGCCTCACTACCGCTGCGCCATTCGGGTCCTCAATATATTTTTTTTTCTACACCCATGCTATAAATGCTCTCAAAAGTATCTGAAACAGTTAGCTTATTGCCAACATTAAAACAGCCAGTGTCATAATAACCATTATAACATCCATCGGGTGTTATAATGTTGTACTAAATTTCATTATGCAACTCGTTTTAAAAATAGTATATTATAATACAAGTGAGCAAAGTTGCTCATTAAACACTAGGCTGTGGGTTGCAGCCCGAGCCGTAGGCGAGGGCGTAATTCAGCCAAGTGTCTAGTGAGCAAGTTGCTCACGAGTTGCATACGCACTTTTTCAACACAATTGCGAGGAAAAAAACAAACATGTATTGCATACATCGTTTTACCACACAGCAACAAATGCCTATACCTACAAACAAAATATGAAATTTATGGGAAATGGCGCGCAAGTTTTTTTCTTTTGCACGCGCCAAATGTAATGAAATTGATTACATATATAGTCGTACAGCCTACTTCAAAATTATAATTTTAGTGTTAAAATGCAAATATTTTATAACAAATTATTGTGAATCACTACATAATATAAAACAAAGTCACTTCTCGCTGTCTGTCTGTCCCTATGTATGCTTAAATCTTTAAAACTACGCAACAGATTTTGATGCGGGTTTTCTTAATAGATAGAGTGATTCAAGAGGAAGATTTATATGTATATAATATGCATAATATAGTAGAGAAACACTGATCATTTTAGAGGTTTCTAATGTGATGCCTTAAATAAACACATTTTTTTGCGCTTACATTGCAAACGCTGGCTGAACGCTACGAGATAGATCAAAATACGAATTTACATTTTACGAGAAATAATGGCTTATTTACGAAGCGATTTTAAGCAATACAGTATTAATCCTTATCCAATTCAGTATCTTAAATACATTGTGCATTTAATATAGATCAATATGGCCCTTTACAGTATATCATTGAAATTAATAATTTAGAAGATAATTATCAAAGAATTAATATTACGTGCTACTGAAAATATCATTCTCAGCGAAACAAATGAGGTCGCAGCAATGATATGGTCGCAGTGTAACAGTTGGTCACTTTAACCATTTTTATCTTTTAAGTTTTGCATAAAAAGTAATGCATCATTTTAGGAGCTTATTTATGGTGTATGACGTAAATCTATATAGATTATCTTCAATATCTATTATAGAACGTATTTACCCTAAACACTATCCAATTTAAATGAATATCTTAATAGTTATGGCAACTGCCGGGGTCGCGGGACTGTCTAAACAGGGTACCGGGGCCCTGGAACCCAAGGGCAACCGAAAGAACAGGGTGTCTTAGTGAGTGTTTTAGTCAGTAAGTCTGACAGTCCCATCCGCTCCACCCAGGGCGGGAGGAATCATTTAATTATTTTACCACCGAAAATTATTGGAAAATAAAGGCACATATAGGCATTACAAAATAATTTTACAGTAAGCGCAGATCTTTTTTGTTCTAAATTGGTCCCGAGCGAAGTCGGGGCGGGTCGCTAGTTATAAATAATTTGATAATAATAAATGTTGTTTCGTCTTATTTAGGGACACATTTAGTATTCCAAAAATGTTAATGGATTTTCAGCGGAATAAAACCTCTTTGCTGTTACAAAAAAAAACTGTAAGTATTACCCGGTTAAATTGAAAATGCTCCGTTTACTCGCATATAATTTGCAGTTAGGTACTAACTTAATATTGTAGGGATAATTCTATTATGCACTAGTGTGTAATATTATTATGCACGTGTGAGTTATAGTTCGGTTTATGGCCCTAAGAACGATGTAATAAGGCTCAGTTTACGAGCAAGTGTGTTGAAATAGTACATTATTACCCTAGGGGTGAAAGTAACTTATTTAGTCCCGAGACGGGGTTTGGTGCCCGAGCGAAGCGAGGGCGCTAATAGTTCGAGGGACTAAATAACACACAAGCAAATCTATGTTATTTTAAAGAAATAGTTGAAACTTAATTATAATAAAGTTATTTAAAAAATATATATTCTCTAATTAATACTTAATTGTATGTTATTTAAATTTTACATTGTGGCTGTATAGAAAGTTCAATAGAAAAAAGGACTTTTTTTTAATAATTTGACAGCTGTCAGTTGAAAACGATTCTCCATAGGGCTGAAAAGTATTACTTTCAACCCGCTCCTCAGGCAACTTTAGACCTACTTTCCGAGTATGAGTAATGAAAAGTAATTTACAGTTTTACCATCTTCGTAATTTTGGAAATCGATTCGAGTCACGGTCGTTCCCCGTAGACATCAGTACAATATTAGAAGGTGGACATACTCACGGCGACTCTGAAGCGGAAGACGTGCCTCAGCAGGCGGTAGGGGCGCGCGCGCAGGCCGGTGCTGTAGTAGGCCAGCAGCAGCAGCTGGCGGCGCGGGCGCAGCAGCAGGCGCGCGCGCCGGGCCTGGCCGCGCGCCAGTGACGCGCCCGCGCTCGCCACGTGCCGCGCCGCCGCGAAGCGCCAGCCCGCCGCACGCGCCGCGCGCTCGTCTGAGGGCACGCCTCACGACTGAGCACTGTGATCTGTGTCTTACTTCATCTCTCATTCTTTTGGAAATATTAGATAGGGCAGGGAAATCTATACGGGAATACAATGAAGCTGCCATGAAGAGTTTGTTTTTTGAAGTGATAAATTCTTACGGGAGGGTGACTCGATTGGGGTGCGATGTCAGAAGTCCTCCACGTGTGTCTGGCGGTTGCTGGTCCCTCTCGATACGTCTGGAGGGAAGAGCAGCTGCTGGGCCGGTGCACCCTGGGCGCGGCAGTATCCTTCTCCGGGGAATGAGAGGAAATGAGAATTTCCTTTTATCCCTCGGGGAGAGTTACTGCCGCGGCTAATTATTCTGACATGGGTGGGGTCCTGCCAGGACCACCGGTGCGTTCCTCTGCGTGACCCTCTGTACAGCAGAGGGCATAGCAGAGGAGTGAGGGCGGGCTCGGTGTGCACTCACCCTGCCTCCGAGCAGACAGAGTAGGATGCGTCCTTCTTTGTCACCGTCAGTCTCGTAATCCCATTGTCGAAGTGCTGTGGATCACGTCTCGCGGCTTCGATAGGGACCGAGGGTCTTGGCTTAACCGCCCGGACTGCGAGGTAGAAAACCTCTATAAAAAGTTACCCCGAATCCCAAGCGGCGGCGCACCGCGAGGGGATGTATGGCTGACGGGTGTTCCCATGGAACGAATCAGTCGCTAGTGCTCACCCTCGCCAGGGTACCTGCAGACCCCCTGGCGAGTAATAAATACTGTTACGAGCTGGGTATGGGATAAATTAATAACTACCGAAGAAACAACAAATAACTTTAATAATCACAAAACACTTATAACTCAATCACAAATACACTACTGATCACTATTCGCTTAGATATCGCACTTCTAGTTCACTTCGATTCGCTTCGTTGTGAAGCCAAAATCAGACTGACTGCTCCCCCAAACACGTCGACTATTTATATGGCGATCGAACGTTCGAGAAATATCCACGACTTCCTAGAATCTTCTAGACAATTCCACAACTTGTACAGAGGAAAGAAGTAGGTACTTTATGCCCTCGGCGTACGGTCGAAATTACAATGATGTTCTTTTGTAGGTAGTTTGCGAATTTGTACCAACATCATTCGGGATTCGTTTTACCTAACTACCTACTTAGTAGTAGGTACCTACTACCGTAACTGTAGGTAAGTACGGGTACGACGTAACAATACTCAAAATCTGCCCTTCTAGGTACAGGGGTCTCTGCCTAGATTGAGAATATTTCCCCCATACTCGTGGGAACAATATGGAAAAGTCAATAAAAAAACCCAACAACACCGCCGGCAACGGCAAGGAAGAGGAGAGGAGGGATGCGGGGTCGGAGTCCGACCTCGTATCCAGCGATGCGAGCGCGGGAGGCTCAGAGAGCTCCCGCCGCGTGAGGGCCGGGACTGCTGCGGAGAACGGCAAGTTCTTCCGCAAGCGGTCCAGGAAGGATGGCGACCAAGCGTCATCATCCGGGGAGGAGGAGGCCTCGGCCAGAAAGATCCCCACCAACAAGCGTGGTGGGATCAGAGGCAGGGGAAGGGGCATGTCTGCCTCCGAAAGGTCGGTGAGACTGGCCGAAGAGGGGCGCCACCCGGGCATGACTGCTCGCGGGTCTGGCGAAGAGATGGGTGCACCTGGCGGCTCCGATGCGGAGCGTAAGGCCAGGTTCGCAAAGGAGGTGGAAGCCGAAATAAGGGGCGTGGCCTTGAAGATGAAGACTTCATCTAAACTCAAGGCCATACCCGTGGCTTCCGCCTCCATCATGGCGGCAGCGGACGCCAACTTTGCGAGGCCTCCACCGCCGGAGGGAGATGTGGCCAAACTGCGGGAGGAGGTGGCCCGCCTGACGGCCGCCACGGAGCTTCTCCAGCAGGAGAATGCGAAGCTCCAAGCGGACCTGGCAAGTCTGCGTAAGTCAGGCTCCCGCGTGGCGCCTTCAAACGGGGGCCACCAGCACCAGCAGCAGCGACAAGGCCAGCCCGTGCCGGTGGAGAACCAGGTCCTGAACCTGGTTCGACAGGAGTTGGCTTCCTTCCAGGCGCGGTTCGCCGTCTTGGAGGGAATTGTCCTGCGCCCCCCCCTGGCGGCAAGCAAGGCGGCCTCCTACGCGGCTGCTGCGGCTACCGCACCCAGACCGGGGCCGTCACGCCAGCCCTCCGGCAGGGCTGTGGCGCCCCCTCCCTCCGAAAAGCTGGCTCCGGCGAAACCGGCACCGGCTAAAAAGGGGGGCAAAAAAGGGAAGGGCAAGGCGGCTGCACAGGTGGACACTGCGCCAACGCTAGTGCCTACGGCGAATGGGCCAGTGCCTGCGGCACGGCAGCCGACGCCGCCACCACCGCCCCACCAGCCCCCTACACCTCCCTCGGCTGAAGCCGGATGGCAGGTGGTCGGGGAGGGAAAGAAGGGGCGAAAGGCGGCCAAAAAGGCCCGAAAGGAGGAGCGGCAGCGCCAGCAGTGGGCGCGAAAAATCGCAGCTAGGCTCCGCGCCCCGAAGACCGCGGCTGTAGTGATAACACTACAGCCGGAAGCGGAAAAGAGGGGCGTGTCTTACCGCGATTTGCTGGCGAAGGCGAAGGAGACGGTGGATCTCGGGGAGCTCGGGATCACCGGGGGCCTCCAGCTTAAGGTCACCGCGACGGGGGCACGCATTCTGGAGATCCCCGGTGAAACCAGCGGCTCGTCCGCTGACGCTCTGGCGGAAAAGCTCAGAGCGTCCCTAAACGCGGACGAGGCCCGATTGTCCAGGCCCGTGAGATGCGCAGACCTGCGCATTCTGGGTCTGGACGACTCGGTGACCAAGGAGGAGGTGGTGGCCGCCGTCGCCAGGTCCGGTGGGTGTCCTGCTGAGCAGGTCAGGGCAGGCGCCCTACGCCCGGACCTCACGGGTATGCATACCGTTACGGTATGCTGCCCTGTGACGGCGGCCAAAGCTATAGTGGAGGGCCGTAGGCTACTGGTGGGCTGGTTTTAGCGCAGGTGAAGCTGCTGGAGCCCAGACCTCTGAGGTGCTATCGCTGCCACGTGGGACACCACGTGTCAGTACAGTGCGCCTCGGAGGTTGACCGCAGCGGCCTCTGCTTCCGCTGCAGCCAGCCGGGTCACATGTCCGCAGCTTGCTGCGCCACGCCGCACTGCGGTGCATGTGCGGCAGCTGGCAAGCCGGCCGATCACCGGGCTGGGAGCAAGGCCTGCGCTCCACCCACCAAAGCCACCAGAGGCAAGGGTAGGCCCTCCGCCGCCACCGCCACCGTCGCCTCCGCCGCAGCCGCAACTGCCGCCGCTGCCGCTGTCGCCGCCACAGTGGGGCCCTCACAAGGGGCCAGGAGCGGCAATGGAGTGCCAATAACGGCCCCATTACGCTTCCTCCAAGCGAATATCAACCACTGCGCCTGTGCTCAGGATCTGTTGCTCCAGAGCATGGCGCAGTGGTCGATAAACATCGCTGTGGTCGCTGAGCCGTATTTTGTCCTGCCCAGGGAAGACTGGGTGGCGGACCTTAGCGGCTCAGTGACCATTGTGTCGTCGGCCGCCGCCGGCACCCCGACCCTTGAAAGTGTCAGGAGGGGTCGGGGGTGCGTAGCAGCACGGTTCGGGGAGATTGTCGTGGTGGGAGTCTACTTCTCCCCGAGCCGAACTCTCGCCGAGTTCCACAACTCCCTTGCGGAGTTGAGTGTCGTCGTCGGAAACCAATCCCTCCCCGTACTTGTCCTCGGGGACTTCAACGCCAAGAACTTGGCTTGGGGTTCCCGTTGCACAGACGTGCGGGGAAGAATGGTGGAGGACTGGGCCCTGGAGAAGGGCCTGGCCGTCTTAAATCGCTCCGCATTCGCCCACCGAATGCGGCAGCCATCGAGGCGGAGCTTTATGAGGGGTACAGAGCGGCGAAGACCGCCCTCCGCGAGGCTGTCCTGCGGGCCAGGGATCTGGCCCGCGAGGAGTTGCTGGGGACTCTCGACAGAGATCCGTGGGGGCGCCCTTACAAGATGGTGCGGGATAAACTCCGCACCTGGGCCCCCCCACTGACGCAGAGTCTCCGGCCTGAGCTCGTGGAGGACGTGGTGAGCACTCTGTTCCCTACGCGGGGCGAACATCCCCCCCCACCTATGGCTCCGCCACCTGCGGTGCTGGAAGCGGACCACCAGGATGACGACGACGACACTCCGGAAGTGACTGGGGTAGACCTGAGAGTGGCGGTACGCAGGCTCAGTGCCAAAAATACCGCCCCGGGACCCGACGGCTTGCCTGGCAAAGCCTGGGTCCTGGCCTTGGAGGCTCTCGGGCCCCGACTGGAGGGGCTCTTAAGCGCATGCTTGGAGAGAGGCCAGTTCCCGATTCGTTGGAAGACGGGGAAGCTGGTCCTCATTCGGAAGCCGGGGCGCCCTGCGGACTCTCCGTCCGCATACCGGCCCGTGGTGCTGCTCGACGAGGTGGGCAAGCTCTTTGAAAGAGTCATTGCAAACCGCCTCGCCGAGCACCTTACGGGGACGGGGCCGGATCTTGCGGAACACCAATTTGGTTTCCGCAAGGGGCGCTCTACGGTGGACGCCATCATGCGCGTGAGAACCCTCAAGACGGGGGATGCGGTGTGCAGGGGTGGGGTTGTCTTGGCGGTGTCTCTCGACATCGCCAACGCCTTCAACTCCATGCCCTGGAGCTGCATAAGGGAGGCACTCCGGTATCACCGGGTGCCGACTTACCTCCGTCGAGTGGTCGGGGACTACCTGACGGACAGAGCAGTCATTTACCCCGGTCGCAGTGGAGAATGGAACCGGCGAGAGATGTCGTGCGGTGTTCCACAGGGACCGGTTCTAGGGCCTTCCTTGTGGAACATCGGGTACGACTGGGTGCTGCGCGCCGACCTCCCTAGTGGTGTCAGCGTAGTTTGCTACGCTGACGATACGCTGGTGCTGGCACAGGGGGGGTCGCACGAGGCGGCGGCCGAAGCTATGACACGCGGGGTTGCGATAGTCGTTGAGAGGATCCGGCAACTGGGTCTCGAGGTGGCATTGCACAAGTCCGAGGCCATGTGCTTTCATGGGCCTCGGAATGCGCCACCTCCGGGATCCTTACTCACGGTAGGAGGGGTCTCCATCGGTGTCGAGTCGACTTTGAAGTACCTAGGACTCGTCCTCGACAGCCGGTGGAACTTCGTGGAGCACTTCCGACGTTTGGCCCCCAAACTGGAACGGACTGGGGCTGCCTTCAGGCGGCTCCTGCCCAACCTGGGGGGGCCGAACGCCTCCTGCCGGAGGCTCTACGCGGGAGTCGTGCGGTCCGTGGCCCTTTACGGGGCCCCGGTGTGGGCGCGTTCCTTGAGGCTGCGTGCAGCCCACTACCTGAACGCGCCCCAAAAGGTGGTAGCCGTAAGGCTGGCCCGTGGGTACCGCACGATCGCCCGCGAGGCGGCGTGCCTCCTTGCCGGATTGCCGCCATGGGATCTGGAGGCGATAGTCCTCGCGCGCCTGCATGAATGGCGCACGGAGGCGCTTCGCCGGGGGGAAACTCCGCTGCCGCGACAAATTGTCACTCAGCGGACAGACTTCCGGCGGGATCTCATGGCGACATGCAGAGAGCGACTGTCGCAACCCCGTGCAGGGCACGCCACGATAGTGGCGATAAGACCCCTCTTTGAGGAGTGGCTAGAGAGACGCCACGGCGTCCTCACCTTCCGCCTGACGCAGGTCCTCACCGGACACGGTGTTTTCGGGAGGTTCCTGCACCGAATCGGGCGGGAGGAAACGCCCGGGTGTTTCCATTGCGAGGATCGACCGGAGGACACGGTGGAGGTGTGCCCCGCGTGGGCGGAGCACCGCCGTGTCCTCGAAGCGGCGATTGGCGGCGGCGGCCTCTCGCGTCCGGCCCTGGTGCAAGCCATGGTCCGGAGCGAGACGGAATGGGACGCCGTCACCTCCTTCTGCGAAGCAGTAATGCTAGAGAAGGAGGTGGCGGAACGTGAGAGGGAGAGAACCTCACAGCGTCCCGGCCGCCGCGGGAGACGCCCCGGGCGTCGGGGGCCACCGTAGGCGCGGGCCTGTGGACGGTGGGCTATGGGCTAGCTCACCGTCCGTCCGTCTCATGACGACAGGCCGTGTCGACGGCGCGTTCGTGTTCCACGCGCGCCTCAAAGAGAGTCAGCAAAAGGAAGGGGTCCGCAAGGACCGATGCCTGCCGGGGTTGCGGGACTGTTCGAAAGAGATACCGTGACCTCGGAACACAAAGGGCGATGAAGGAACATGGATGGGTTTTAGTCAGTAAAAGTCTGACACTCCCTCCTGCTCCGCCCAGAGCGGGAGAAGTCATTTGACGATTTCCCATCCGAAAAAAAAAAAAAAAGGGTGACTCGATTCGGAACGGTAACGAAGGAGTTCGAGAACGAAGTAGTTCCTGAATGACTGACTGACGGATCAACGCACAGCCTAAACCGCTGATCGTAGAAACCTAAAACTTGGAGGGTGTTCTTTGTATGACGTAGGCATCCGATAAGAAAGGATTTTCCGAAATTCTACCCCTAAGGGGGTTTCTTGATTTGCTTTCGTGATTCCTTGGTCCAATTTAGTTCAAATTTTTCAAAAAAAAACCTTTTTTAATAGAATTGATGAAAGACGTGTTTCGTATTTTATTGAAATACATCCCCCAACGGAGTTAAAAAGGGGTAGAAAGTTATTTTGGCGGTGATTTGCTTCGAAGTTGATATAAATACTCCTTAGTGCTTTTTATTTTGATACATGTATAAAACCCAATCCGATTTTATTCAAAAAAGGTAGAACTCACTTGGAAACTTTTAGTTGTAAAAATATCTGTGTTTGATTTGTTGTGAAGTTGTTGTGTATACTATAGTGTTACATGGATCTTTTGACTGTACAAGGATCTTTTGGCGCGTGGCCAAAACCTGAACTAACGCCACTAATTTGTTGTCTATACTACAGTGTTATATGGATCTTTTGACTGTACGAAGATATTTTGGCGCATGGCCAAAATCTGAACTAACGCCACTATTTTATTTATTTTTAAACAATTTCAATATTTATTTAAAATTATGTAAATAACACCTAAACAGCTATGACGCCAATGCAATGTTACTACCAAGATACACATACCTCTAACTCGCTTACAAAAAAAAAACAATTAACTCACATTAAAAAAAATACCTACAATTAAGTAGTAGTACTCGTATGCACAATACACTATTAATTTGTCTTCATTATTCGTTATTTAATTATTAGTTGGCGGCAGTTACTGTGATCACAAAGTATTTAAATTAATTCGAAACTATGCACAAAGACATTGAAGGTGCCTACAATTTTTCTAATTCCTTTTTTGGCTAGCTATTTTTCGGCAGAAACTGTTATTCCTTAATCAGACAAAAATTCTGAATGCGAACCTTACTGTCCTCGAATTTCTACTTTCAGCAATTTGAACCAAATCGCGACGATATGTCTATCGAGACACTTGCATTTTATATTCATTCACAGATTAATTCTACACCAAAAAATATCAGTAGGATTGTTTTTTTCTACAATTACCTGAGTAAGCGGGCGGTGTACGATACTTCTCGTCAAACAAAACTTTAAAATCATTATCTTCGTCCTCGGTGATAAGGTTGATGCAATCGGGATGAGATACAGCAATAAAGATGTCGTTCATATCGACCGGTCCTACGTTTGTAAACTCGACGTCGATAGTACTCATCTCCCCGCTTATTATGTCCGCACTGGTTTCCGAAAAGGTCATCTATAAAATGAAAACAAGTCTAAGTAAGAATATTTCTGGAAAAATGGGGATGGCAACAGACTAATGGAGTTAGTATAGCTTGTCTATGCATTGTCATTAAGAATAATTTATTTAAAAAAGTATTACAAAAATGTACATTTAGGTGCAGTAGTGTTATTTCTCAAACAATGGTATAATTAGTGCATAAAAGTAAACTATAACTAAAATATATTTAACAGTTTCAAGAAACGATAATGTGGAATTCAAATGTTTGTTAGCGACCTGCCCGATCTAGGTTAATTTAAACCAGTGTTTCAGGCTGTGTTTTCATTGGTTGAAAATCTGTAAATCTCATTTTATATTTCAAAGTAGCTTGACCTCATTAATCTGAACTTCTTCTTCTTTATCGTGTGGTTAGTGGTGTCAGAGATTTTATGCCACCGTTGGGCCTCTGACTTGGCTTTACGTGCCGTCGAGAAATATCTCTCAGGCATGCTGGTTTCCGCACGATGTTTTCCTTCACCGAAGCAAGTGATAATTTTTACGCACATGAATCCGAAAAATGATAGGTGCGCGTCTTGGGAAATTATTGGTTTGATTAGGAGTAAGTTATGGGTCCGCCGTCCTCCCCAGACAAGTCTTCCCATTTTAATAATAGTGAGCTTTGTAACATTTTAACGGTAATCAAGGCACTCAATATGGATGTTACATTTAGAGTTCATAATCGACGAATTTGACTTACTTGCAAACAGGGAGCTTCTGGAATGACAGTAATTTGTAGTCGTTTATCGGGGCTTCTGCCACTGGGGGTTAGATTCACCTTTCCTGATATAACCACATTGTTTGCGTTTTCAGTACCTTCCTCGCCTGTGTTGATGAGCCTTTAACAAGTTATTTTTTATAATTAATCCCCCGATCAACACATACAATACCTTACCAAGAATGTAATTTTTACGTTTATCTATTGAATATAAGAGTGGTAATTTTTATTAATAAAACAACACAAACTTAGGATACGAGCGAAGGTTCGAAGGGGATAGCGGGGTCTAGTGAACGAGCGAAGCAACCCCGCTATCTCCTTCGTGTTAGGTTACTTTAAACCCTGCAATCAGAAATGACGTGGACCTACGTCCACTACGCCTTCATCATCTGCCTAGCCTTTTCCCAACTACGTTGGGGTCGGCTTCCAGTCTAACCGGATGCAGCTGAGTACGAGTATTTTACATGGAGCGACTGCCTATCTGACCTCCATAACCCAGTTCATACTGGGTAATACGATACCACTTTGGTAAGACCTGTTGTCAGACTTTTTGGGCCACTGACTGACTACCTGTAACAACTGTCAAAGTTGGACAAATGACAGCCGGCACCAACAGCTTAACGTGCTTTCCAAGGCACGGAGAAAACTCGTTATGTAAGGGTGGTCACCCATCCACAGACCAACCTAGGCAAGCATGGCTTAACCTAAAGATAGACTTATTACAAAATATTGAAATGAATTACCTTGAACTTTAAGTGAATTTGTACATCATATCATCAATTTGCCAAAATCAAAATATTAAACAAAAAATGTTTGGAAAAAAATGTCAAAGGAGTGAGTCTAAGAAAAATCCAGTAATATTAAACGTATATTAGACACACTTACTTGTACGCTAATCCATGAATATTAAGTCTTCCAACTCTAAGGGGTGTTAAAGTGAAAATTAATACTTTCTTGCAATCGCCTTCCAGCTGAACGGATTTAATTTTCTGACTAAATATAATGTTGCTCTCCAATGCTTGTCCCGCGGACACCGCTTGCTCATTGCTCAGCACTTCTTCCTCTGCCGGCGCATCATCGCCAGTGGCCAGTACGAATCGCCACAACAGTTCCACATCTTTCAGAACTAATGAAATCTTCAGCGGATTCCACAAAGTGACCGAGATTTGAATTGGCTCTAAAAAGGAATTACAACATAAGATTTACACGAACGATGCGCATCGAACTACATTTTTTCTTAAGTAGTTTTGAGTGTCAAGTGATTTACACTCAGATGAACGTTAATAAGTTTTTGTCATTAATTTATAATATTTATCCCCAAAATGAAAATAGAGCATTATTAATATTTAAATGCTGTGCAAATAGCATGTATACTATAACACTATACATACCTCCTTGCGGAACAAGCGGTTCGCAGTCGGTGGCGTCGGTGTAGAGGTCGACAGTAGGTTTGAATATCATGGGCACCGCGCCCTGCGCCACCTGCAGTAGCATCTCCTCGAGTGTGCGCCACGCTGCGGCGGAGCCCTCGCCCCCCTCCCCGTCCCTGGCGCCCGGCTCGCCCGCCAGCACCAGCGAGGTGGCGGCGTGGCGGCGCGGGGCCCCTAGCGGCGCCGGGCCCACGCTCAGCACGCTTGTGGCCCTCTCCACTACCAGAGGCAGTGGCAGCTCCTCTAGCCTCTCCCTAGGCTCTTCGCTACTTTCTACCCATTGCTGTTGATATAGTCGCCGCATTATTACTAGTTATGGGTCCTTCTTGATAAAAAGAGCGATAAAACAATTTGCCATAATAGGCACGGGGTTTTTTTTATCGTGCACTGGATTTTCTACTCTTAGTACTGAATCGAGAGAGCGTTAAAATTCTTGCTGGCAAGTAGGAACATGGAATGTCGCTGTATTGCAAGTTACATATTAATAATAATGTATCCATATCCAAGGTAATTAATAAAGAACATCTAGTGCAGCATCAAGTGACGGGTAATGGAAGCCGTCGTCGTGTTGCAGTAGCTAGTGTAGTGTAGTGTAGGATCTGACCTGGTGCGCCAGCATGTACTCGCGCAGGAAGGCGGCCTGCTGCGGCGGCGCCTGCGGGCCGGCGGGCGCCAGCGGGGCGCGCAGCCAGCGCAGCGCGTCGCGCGGCCGGCGCAGCGCGCCCGCCAGCCGCCCCAGCGCGAACTGCACGTGGTCGCTCGCCAAGCGCCAGCCGCTCAGCTCGTACACCTGCCGTGGTTAAAGCTCATACGATTACTCGTGCTTCTCAGGCATACCTGCTTATGAAACAGAACGTAGACTCCTAATTTTAATATCCTGCAACTTTAGTTACCATTAAAGCTGCAGGATAATTAGGAGTCTACGTCTATGCTACGAAGAATTGAAAACAAAACATGTAATGATCACTGAAACGTAATCTCATAATTTACTATAAGGCTTCTAATATTAATATGGTTTACTTCGCACTTTATGTGTACGTACAAATACAAGATAAAGTCACCTGATAAGCCTGTTTGTAACATCTGTACGCATGTTTCTTTTGGCCTGCTTTCGAGAATCTGTGGCCCGCCAGTACCATGTGGAATGCGTATTTTCTGCACATGCCTTTAGATGCAGGGCCGGATAGGAAGCATAGCGCTGCTTGTTCCAGTAACATTGCACTACGCAAGTCGCTATCCTCTGACGTCATACGGATCAATTGTTTAGCTGCCTCTCCATGCAAACCTGAGCCACTCAAGCATAGCACAGACAGTAAAGTGGCTCTTACAGCATACTGAACCATCCTGTAATAAATTGGTATTACCATATTTTACCTATAGAAATGCAAAATACAAATAAAAAAGCACAAAAAATACAGGCCATTATACTGAATAAAATCAAGAACAGAAAAGGTATCATTTGTGAGATTTTTATGCCCTTGTGTTGTATGTGCCTGAATGGCATTTAGCGAAATGAATTTGACAAAATACCAATAAAAACTACTGACCTACAGGTATTCAGATAAGTTACAATGCTCTCTTCCATGTAGGCGTGAGTTTTTCGATTGGAGTCTCCAGCCATGAACGCACTTATTGCCGCCATTTCAAGCGCACCTGCGTAGCACAGCCAAGCGCTGTCGGCGTAGAACTCTCGCTTTGCAGTATGATACGCATCGAAAGCACGCTGCCATTGCCGACACATAAACCAAAGGTCACCCAATCGACGTAATTGTAACTCAGGACAGTCCGTTGTATATCTGAAATAATTTAAATAGAACATATATTTATTTGTGTGTAAAGTGTTGCTTGTGGGTTTATGTTTTTGGACACATACATAACAGTGCTGTTGCCTGTAGTATTGCCGGCTTTCCCAGTGCCAAACCACCTCTTTGTGGCTGATAGTAGCGATCTACTCACACCCTTTCTGTTAGCAACCTGTAAAAGGTTTTTTTTTTTTATTTCAATATTGTTTTGAAACATGAAATGATTAATGTACAATACAATGTTATCAAAATTTTAAACACTTGGTGAATTCAGCTAAATTACAATTCTACCGTTTCTCATTGCGATCCTAAAAATTGAATAGGTATCAGGGTATGTACTAGAATAGTTATTCTTACAATAAAGTGAATTTAGAAATAAAAGTTGGAATAAAAGTTTTAATTAATGCAAAATAGTTGATTTTCAAAATATGTAACTCACAACTTCAGATAACTGCGATACTTGTTTTTCCATGTAAGGTAACAATGCCTTAGAGGCATACTCTTGCAAAAATTTCTTGATGCCTTCAATATCACTTGCATTGAGAGCCGTGCCATGAATTTCTGTAGAACAATCTAGGCCTTTACTAGCTACATTCATGCTTTCGGAACTTCCTGAGAATGAATAAGTCTGAAAATAATTTATTTAGTTTATAGGTACTAGAACATTTTAAACTCAACATGTTATGAATTTATTGTATTTATAACTTGTATGTAAGTATCACCTGTAAACTATTTGCATTATCATAAACATCTGATTCATTAGCTGTTAGTGGATGAGCAGTCTCTGGATTGATTGAAGAAATAACTGTGTTCTCATCTGTAATCAAATTAAAATAACAAGGTACACACTTGCATCTCACACTTGAAACTGTAGAACTTGAAAATAGTTTTTTTCCAATACATCATTTACAATAAAAATAAAAAGCTTTATTGTTCAAGAAAGCATACACAAGCTTAATATCACTAACCTCGACAATAGGATAGGCAATTTTGAACTTTCAAGTCAGTCAAAAAGTTTAAGAGGGAATGAATTAAGGTAGCTAAGGAAAATCACATTCAACTGATGGCGCCTATTCACAAACATGACGCATGCAATGGCACTTGGCACCATTTAGCTCCAGCATTTTAATGGGAACCTAATGAAAGTAATTTATTTAATTAACCCAATGTGGTTATTTGGGATGACTTTGTGACTTAGACAATAATGCATTGATAATAACCTGACATATTTGCTGCAGACGGAGGGAGCACTGGTTGAGGTTCCGCTGGTGTTGTGGGTAGGTTAGTGAGCGAAGAAGACATCTCATTCTGAAAAACATAAAAAGCTTTGTAATCAACTGCTGTAAATAAAACTCATAAACAAGAAAAAAAAATATTACATTTCCTTGTGATAACCTTCTAACAAATGGAGCCCACAAATCTGTTGACACAGTTTGATCTACAGTACTTTTTGAATTTATTGACAGCATAAAGCAGTTGCTTGCTCCAAAGTTCTGTTTCAGAGCTTCAAATGCAGCATCTGCTCTGTAACAAACATACAAATTAATATCACTGCATACATTTTAAAAGTTGTTTATGGTAATAACGGAAGACTTACTTTTCTTTAGCAACTGCAGAAACATCATGAAGAAGAAGATAAGATTTTAACACACTACTGTTGAACCACTTAGGTAATTTAGGTGGAGCTACATTTTGAAGCTGAGCATATTGCTGATTTAAGTTATTGAAAGTGTCTATCACATTCTCATCCAATGTTGTACCTACTATAATACAAGATATAAAATGTTTTGTAAATTCATGATCTGAAGGAAACTGGACTTCTAAGTATGTCTCCCTCCAGGCATCAAACCAATATGTTGATTGAGGAACATCAAATTTTCGTCCTTCTGCAAAAAATAATTAAGTTATAAATGCACCTTACTTTTTTAGATATTATAATGTGAATTACTTTTTATGAAATCTATACAAAGAATTCCATAAGATCCAAATTATTTTGGCTAACATTTAAAAGAGTGTTTCATCCTAAGACCATGGGGATTCCTACCAACATCAAGTTACTTGGATATTAATTTGGGCCTCATTCAGGATACACTTCATCAGTAAGTGCCATTACAAAAAAAAAAATGGAAAATTTAGTGATATAACTTGAGCCATAAAAAGGGAAAACTTTTCAAAGGAAAGTGTCACAATCAAAGCCAAGCAATTTTAATTTTCAGCATGTTTGTTTGGCTGAACCATGAACCTACCTATTTCGAGAGATACAGTTTTGTCATGATAATTGTGTAGTACAGCATTGTTCAATTGTCTTCTTGCTTCTGTAGGTTGCAATGGCTTCCAATTTACATCTCTTACAATTAACTTCCAATTCTTAATAGAACATGTGTTACCACTTGGGTCTCGAAACTGACCTGAAATTTAATTTAAAAAAAATCTTTTTAATGATGTGTGTAACTATAAAAGCACATCCTTTAAAAAATTTAAAAAAGTTTATTGAACGCCAGAGTTACTGTGACTGGTTGTGTTAAACAACTCCAAAGCTTATAGATAAAGGAGTGAGACTCTGACCAGAATGTAGGTATTTTTTTTTATTATAGCTTACAATATACGAATGGGTATAATATATCAACATTTTATAACAATATAGTCATGATGATGACAATCATTAAATAAAACTTTAATTTCAAAACAAAATTATTAACAGCGGTTTATCTACACAGATTTTTTAAAAAGAGCAATCCTGTTCCACCCACAAGAAACACAGTGAGCTATTCCTCAAAAAGCACAGACAGAAGCAAAACATTCTTATCAGCTTGTGAATTGAAGACTCAGCTTGTGAACAACACCCCCTGTAGAATCACAATAAAACAAGTATAAAATTGAGGATACCTTCGAAGTCCATTGTTGTGAAGGGTAGTAACATTTCAGTGAAAGACAAGTTATTCTTGGACACGACATTTTCTACTTTTGGACTGCACAGAACTGCGATTATGGGTGAAAATGAATCCTGAATAAATTCTTGCGCTGTTTTTCCCAATCTGGCCATGATTTACTGTGGCTCGTTTTACACTCTTAACACCACACGAACTCTGGCATCATACAAAATCTTAATAAAATAAGCAAACAGATATGAATTAATTTAGCAATTTCACTTGACCAATAATACTCAAACTCAAATTAACTCAATACATTATTCTAATCATAGACTTAGTAAATAGTCTATGATTCTAATACATAATGACATGACATCAAGTGTTTTTTTTTTTTTTTTTTTTTTTTTTTGTGGCTTCGCACGGTTTGTGCATTAGCCAATGTCACGTTTGAGTTTTGTTTATTTTATTATGTACTATGAGGAAAACAAAGGTAGGGAAACTGGAAACAAAAATAATAATTCAACGGGATTTAGAATAGGACAGAAATATAGGATCATTAAATTGAGAGATGAATGAGAAGGTACAAATGAGCAAATTACAATGATGAAAAATTACAATTTTATATTATTCAGAATAATGAATGAGACTATACATTTATATACAGGAAAACTATTTGTACAAAGTAAACAAAGTATAGAGGTAGGAAAAGGTATGCGGAGATTTAAAAGGTTATTAAGAAAGGTAGAATGGTCATGTAGGGGACATGAGAAAAAGATGTGATTTATGTCGCCTACATCTGTGCCACACGAACAAGTGGGGTCGTCAATGATATGTAGTTTGGCAAGATGGGCTGGAGTGCAAACATGACCCAGTCTCATCCGTATAAGAATGGAGGTCTCCATCTTACCAAACTCAGCCCTACCAAACCACGGTTTTTCCGGAACGTCAGGTTGAATTAATGAAAAATAACAGCCCTTCGATTTGCTACTGATATCCCAAGCTATCTTCCAAGTGTCCCGAAGAAAAGTTTTTGGTAGAGTCACAAGATCAGTGCTAAAATTTACATAGGGGACCAAGTCTCCACACTGCACCGCTTCACCGGCGAGTGTATCCGCCACTTCATTGCCGTGGATTCCAGCATGGGCCGGAATCCACGCAAAGTGTATTGAATTACCCTCAGAGATGGTTCTGAACGCAAATTCTCTTATTAAATAAATGATAGGAAACTGTGATTTATGTTCGAAAGGGGATTTATTGATGGCTAGAAGAGCACTTTGAGAATCTGTAAAAATTATAGTTTTTTTGAGTTTAAAAACGCGAGAATATTCTAATGCTTTTAAAATGCCGAAACATTCCCCCGTAAAAACAGAAGTTTCCGGAGGCAGTTTTATTTTTTGGACGATGTTGTATTGAGAGTGATACGTACCTATCCCAACACAACCCGTAGGAGAAAGCTTGGCAGCATCCGTAAATACATGATGATACTCTAAGTGATCAGCCAAGAAAAAATTAAAACATGAATTTCTGTCAGGGTCTGATTTTTTAACACAGGTAAAATTTAGGGTGGGGCTGAACAGTAAACTTTCATAACTACAGTTAAACATGGGAAGTTTATTGTAACGGTAAATAGGAGAAGAAAGTGAAAGAAATTTTTTATAGCTTATAACTAGACAGGGAGCACGTTTATGGGTCCAGTAGTCTGAGGATTCTATTTGTAACACTAAAGAGTCTAGTTTAGGAATGAGAGGATGAGTCGATGACTGAAGAATCCGGAACAAATATTTGTCAGACAGGAATTGACGTCTCAGATGTAAAGGTGCTTCTCCGCATTCAATTTGGAGTGCATTAATGGGACTGGACTTCATGGCACCCGAAACAATGCGTAGAGCTTTGGATTGGATGCGATCCAACTTTTTAAAAGCCATAACGCTACCAGGTTCCAGTAAAAACATTCCATAATCCAGAGTGCTTCTGATGATTGCGTTATAAATAAGTTTCAATGAAAAGGGGTGCGCACCCCACCATACACCAGACAGGCATCTAAGCATGTTTAGGTGATTTTCACATTTGTTAACAATATAATCACAGTGAGGAACACTACTTAATTTGCAGTCAAGTATTACACCTAGATATCTGAAATTATCTCTAATCGGGATAGGAGTTTCCTTATAAAAGAGATTTATTGTGGGAATATTTCTCTTTCGGGTGAATAAAACGGCCGCGCTTTTAGACGTGGATATATCCAAGCCGTTAAGATGTAACCATGACTCCAAATGAGATAAAGCGGAATTGATTGCCTGGCTAGCCTGTTCGACGGATTGGCTTGAGGAATATAACAACAAATCGTCGGCATATTGAAGAACCCTAACATGGTCAGCTAGGGACGAGTCTAAATCAAAAGTATAAATATTGTATAGAAGGGGACTGAGCACAGAACCCTGTGGGAGGCCTTTCCACACAAGGTGAGATACCTCTTGATCTCCAATTAACATACTAATAGAGCGTTCAGTCAGGATATTAATAATAAAATTCGACAAATTCAATGGAACCCGTAAGGCTCTTAATTTATTTTGTAAAACCGATAATACAACATTATCGTAAGCTGAATTAATGTCGAGGAAAACCGCTACCGTGGATTGATTATTAGAAAATGAAATCCGAATATCCGATGTTAAAATGCCTAGACAGTCATTGGTACTTCTACCTTTTCTAAAGCCATATTGTGATTCTGCCAAAAGACCCTTACTTTCAACAAACCATTCTAGACGATTTTTAATTAAGTGTTCAGCTAATTTCATCAGAACTGAAGATAAAACTATGGGACGGTATGAAGAAGTGTCAGATGGGATTCTATTTGGTTTAAGGAATGGCAACACCATTTGACGTTTCCATTCAACAGGAATGTTTCCAGTGATCATAATAGAATTGATAAGATGTAAATAATAACTGAGGACGTCTTCATTTAAATTAGCAAAAAAGGAATATGGGATGCCATCACTGCCTGGTGCAGAATCCTTAGTTTTATGAATAACACCATTTAATTCACTAAGAGTGAATGGGCCATCTAGAGTCGTATGGGTGTCTTGGTTAGGGGATCCATTGGTTATTGACAGTATTGGTAAGGACAGGTTAAGGTTAATAGCCTCAGGAACCCAAGGCGGCGCTAAATTACCTAAAAAATCGGTAGCTAAAGAATCAGGTATAGGGGAAGGGTTCTTATAAATGGATCTAAATCTACGGATATTACGCCAGACAATCGTTGGGTGAGTGTTCGGTGAAATTGATGAGCAGAAATTACGCCAAGATTCAAATTTTTTCTTTTTAAAAAGTTTATATGTTTCGTTAATTATGTTAGTAACAGTTTCAAAATTAATATCAGACATATTAAGGTTATAATTGTATTCCGCCTCTTTACGTTTGTTAACTAATTCTGTACACTCAGAGTCCCACCATGGAGGCGAGGGAATTTTACTATTATTGTTATTTTTTACAGTAAAAACTACATCTGCAGTTTCGATTAACAAAAGTGCTAAAGCTTCAGCACAGCTGTTTTCATTGCCATCAGAAATTACAGGCAAGGAGCAAAGCTTACTGTCAACAATGCTTCTAAATTTGTCCCAGTCATTATTATTTCTATTAGGTAATTTATGTTTTAAGTTAGATCTCCTTGATGATGCCTTTGATTTGGAAAGAGGGTAAGAAATAACTATTGGGAAATGGTCACTACCATGAGTGGAGGTTAGAGTATGCCAAGTTAATGAAGAGGCTAAGTTTGGAGTACAGATAGAAAGGTCAATTGCACTTTGATTTTGGTTGGGATCTGAACGGCGAGTAGCAGCTCCTGAGTTCAAGATGCATAAGTTGTGTGAGTCTATTATATCTAGTAATTCCTCTCCATGACAATTAGAAACAGAACAACCCCATGATTGGTGATGGCAATTAAAGTCCCCCAATATTAAGAAAGGCTTTGGGAGAAAAGAAAAGAGATTATTCATCTCTTGAAGAATAGAAGAAGAAGGATGAGGAATGTAAATAGAAACAAAACAAGTTTGGTGCACCTTAATAGCTACAATAGAAATTTCCTCACTATGAGGAGGTAATGAAACAATAGAGAAAGGAAAAGAGTTCTTGATAAGTATAGCTACACCACCATACCCATCAGATCTATCCTCCCTAATGGTTAAATAACCATTAATTTTAAAAATATGATTTGATTTGAGCCAAGTCTCTGCTAAAGCAAAGACAAATGGCTCATATTTGTTTAAAAGGTATATAACATCACTCTTTTTGTTTACTAGACTGCGGCAGTTCCACTGGATTATATTGGATGTGTTGTCCATTATGAATGGATTGAGGTAGATTGAAAGTTGAGGCAACGTTGGACGGTGAGATGTTGAACTGAGAAAGAAGATTGTGTAATGCTGAGAGAAAATCATTTATAGAAAAGTTTACATCATTTTTATCATTATTTTGATTATTAGAAAAAGCACAACCATTAGATGGCTGGGGAATTTTAAAATCATTAATTATAGCATTATGGGCCTCTTGATTATAACCTTGTATAGATTTGGGTGGGGAGCGTGGTTTCAGGAAGACAGTCTTTTTATAACTACTTGAAGCCTGCATTCTATTAGGTGAAGAGATTGATGGAGTATCTGCAAAGTTTTTAGTAGGTGAAGATAAAAGTGTGTCAGCATATGATTTAGTTACTGGGGGATATACTTTTGCTGCTTCAGCATAAGAAACTGAGCTATGTGCCATGTATGATTTAATCTGTTTTTGTCGAGAGAATTCAGGACAAGATTTATTAATGGCATAGTGAAACCCAGAACACAGACAGCAAGATGCATTTTCAATTTCCCTTTCACAGCTATCTCCAGTATGGCCTTGACCACATTTATAACACCGAGGTTTAGATCTGCACTGAAGTTTAGTGTGCCCAAAACGACAGCAATTGAAGCATTGTACAGTAGGGAAAATATATAAATCAACAGGTAATGCATTATAGCACATAAAAATTCTTTTAGGTAGAACCTGTCCATCAAAAGTAACAACTATGGATTGGGATGGCTTCCAAATGGTTGTACCATCAACAACGGATTTAAAATTAAGGCGTCTGACTTTAAGAATTGGACCGCAACCAATTGGAACTGTAATAGTATCAATAACTTCCTCTGGAGACCATTCTGCAGGAACACCACGCACTAGACCCATTCTTGTAACATTAAAAGTGGGTATAAAAGCTTTGTAATTATATGTTTCCAGACTACTATGTGAAATAAAAGAATTTGCATCCAGAAAATTGGAAAATGAGAGGGAAATTTTATTGCGCCCAATTTTTTTGACGCTACCATTTATAATATTTTGAAAGGCGTTGTGTTTATGGAACTTACCAAATGTGATTGGGTGCAATATAGTACCATCATCAGGGGAAATAGTTTTCTTCTGTAAATGAATAATGTAGGGTGCACTGTCGGTTTTGTCATATGCTTTACGACCGATTTGCGTGGGAACAGCTACGGATGGAGCATGAATATCAGCAGCAATGGTTGGTATTACAGAGCAAATAGGTTCTGTTAAAGTTGTTGTAGGACTTGGAGGATCCGTGCAATCACAACCCGACGACTCGGAACCACGGTTATTTCGGGTGCGACGGCGTTTGTTACAGTGCTTGCACATATGTACGCGGCTTCTTTTCCGGTGACGAGCCGAGGACGACCCATCAGTATCCATGCCAGACTCATTGCTTACAGTAACAAAATTGCCTGCCGGGGGAACAAAGTCCCCCGGGTCTGGCGGGTCGTTCATTAAACGGTTTCAACAAAAAATTAAATAAAAACTTACCACTACCGAAGAAAAGAAAAAAAAACTACAAAATTATAAATTAAAGAAGATAGAGCACTAAAACTAAGACTACTGATCCTATATTACCGTATTACAAAATAATTTATCTTAAATTCAAATAGGACGCGTCCGCCAAGTTGAACGTTTCCCGCGCTTTTTTTTTTCCGACATCAAGTGTTATTCAAGTAACAAGTGATAGATGCAAAGATATAAAGGCTGCGTTCCGAATTATGCTGTAATCGATTTGAGCGTCCATAAACCCGTTCCGAATTACCGTGAGCGCGATATTGATGTCCCTTGAATCGTCATAGATGACGTCATTACATGCGCCATCTTGCGATTACACCGACCATGCCCCAAATAAATATCACCGTGAGCGCTGTCAAAAATGACATTTGTTTTTACAGGTTGTGTTGTTTTGTTTGATTGAAAAATATTGAAATGAGTTTCAAACTCATGAACAATTTAATTACCGTTGCATCTATATCATTTGAAATTCGTGGGAAGGGGTAAATCTTTGCTGGGAACAAAATACGCTATTATAAACAAAGCTTTCGTCATCCTTTTCATCACTGGACGAATCGTCGTTCTCTATCTCAAAATCTGAGTTATCAGAGTCGTAGAGTCAACCAACTTATCTTCCATTTTCAAAAATAGGTCTTGTGAAATGTTTTGGTTTGGGGTTATGTTCACTGTCAACGCGTTCACGAGCGTTCCGAATTGATGACAGCTCTTAGCTGTCATAATCGTGATATCTAAATCGGAACGCAAAATATCGTTGTGAGCGCTGTGAGCGATTATTTTCTAATACGGAATGCACCCAAAATGTTCATGAGTTTTATCTCATTAATTTTTTTTTCAATCCAAGATCCAACAAAACAACATCTGTGCACACAACTGTCATTTTTGACAGCGCTCACGGTGTCCGGTGATATTTTTTTGGGGCATGGGAGGGGCATGGTCAGTGTAATCGCAAGATGGCGCACGTCATATGCTATGATGATTCAAGGGACATCGATATCGGGCTCACGGTAATTCGGAACGGGTTTTATGGACGCTCAAATCGATTACAGCGAATTTGGAACGTAGCCTATATCTTGAAACACTTAGAGGAATAAGCTCTAGAGTTGGCATAGCTGGACTTTTCCGCAGCCAAGTTGGCCCTAAGACCTTACACGTAACATGAAAATGAAATACTTTTTTAATGCCCAAGGGCTTGGAATATTTTTGGATTTTTGTATGAAACCTGGCCTGCCTATCCTCCACCAATTTTTTTTTCAAAGTTGCGGCCATGCTTAAAAACTACATTATTCGATAGCAGGCATCAATACAAACAAGTTTTGTCTGAGTAAGACAAAATGTTCTAAAGTGTCACGTTAACGCTACCCTGATTGAAATACTTTTTCATAGTCATTCAATAAGGTTACATGAACTTATAGGGTTGTATTAATGATATTAATGATTTTAGTTCTGTAACTACGTGTTACAGCCGCGTACTAGCACACAACCTGACACTGACCTGCAAATTGCAAAAAACGTAAGAATATTTGAATGCTACTGTGGAGCTTCCACCTTATGATTCTCTCTGATTTCACACATCTGATTTTAAAAAATCATCAAAAAGCTACATTATTGCTGAGTGCCCTAAGATATTTTTTTTGGATACTAACAACCTGTTTGGTATTCTACTTTTTGCCGACGAAAATGCGGGAGAGAGAGTTAGAATTGTAATGATTCTTATCTATTATTTCTCCTCGGTTAAGCGGTACTGTGATCATAAGGCTCTAGGTTTGATTCCGGAGTAGGTATGCCTATATACGTCCAGAATACAGGGGAACTTCAAAAACGTTCCGGGCGTTAATGAGAAGTTTTCTTTTTGAGTATTTAAAAAAAACATAGTTTCCGAGAACTCGGCAGATGGCGTTGAACTGACTACGTTACTAGGTACCAAAGCCAAAACACTTGAAAAAGAAAACATTGCGCCACGTCACATACGCTCGTTGACTGACACTGACACTAAATGGTGTCAACTCAATGGGTTTAAAAGTAAAAATGTGTGTACCACAAGGTTCGATATTGGGTCCCTTCCTCTTTTTAGTGTATATTAATGACCTACCCCATTTATTTAACAACCATCCGCATATGGCGTTGTTTGCTGACGATACTTCTTTAATATTTAGGATAAACAGACGTGTCACTAATCTTGACGACGTAAATAACGTCCTAGTACTTACCTAGTACTGCAGGTCCACAATTGTTTTACCGCCAATAATTTAGTACTAAATGGGAAAAAACTAAGTGCATTTGCTCTACCAAATGTCAAAAGTAGTGATTGTGACATAATATTGAATCAAGAGAAACTAGAATTTGTCGATAAAACGGTTTTCTTGGGAATCACGCTCGATTCAAGGTTACAATGGGGTCCTCATTTAACATCTCTTGCAGGACGGCTGAGCTCAGCAGCATATGCTGTTAGAAAAATTCGTCAATTCACTGATATTGATACCGTGAGGCTAGTCTATTTTAGTTATTAAGCTTTGACTGTACCTTTCTCTAAGCCATAAATTGAGATAGGCGTATCCGGTTCCAGTACGGTGAAGCGCGGTAAGCCCCGCAGCGTCATATCCGCCCCAATCCGGCAGGTAGTGGGGATACGTTTGCGCAGCGCATAACGATATAATATCCCAGAACCTCATTGGCGTTCGGAATTTCGAACGCTGTAGTCGCGTTTAAAAGTATCTCGTCACTTTTAAAAAAGGGTGTCCTACTATTTATACCTATTAGTGTTAAAATAAAATAGGTTGGTGTTAAAAATGAGTTCTTTGGACGATAATTTTATTAATGTTAGAATGGACAATGCCCCACGTGCTCGGTCGCAATCTAGTGGTTGGAGCAGTAGCAGCGATTCTTCCACGGCGCGAAAAAGGAGACATCGTAGGCGAAAGGAGCGGCGCCGCCGTACAAAGCTAAGTAGTTTAGAGGACGCTTTCGAAAAACTTACTAAGAAAGTATCCTCTTTACAAGATCTTATTGTTAAAAATAATACTCATTCGTGCATGTCTGACAGTGAGTCTATTCTATATATTCCGAGCCCTACTAAACTGAATCACGAATTAAACGTAGAAAAGGGGATTGATTTAAAAATACAAACTACCCTCAAGTCGCAAACATTACAGACTAATAATACGCATCTTGAATTGCTTAACAAATTGCAACATTTTAACTCGCCTGACTGGGCTCAAGTACGTTATTCTGAAGTACAAAAACTGTATAATTCTACCCCAGGTTTTGTAGAGCTCGAAAGTAACGATGTTTTGAAAATTTTTGAACGCAATCGTTCGTTAGCGGTTGTTGAAAATTCTTTAGCAGCTATGTCACATGCTGTTATTTTGCAAAACGAAGCATTTCAAAAAGGCTTATGCTAATTCATTTTATGGGTATCCGAATTAAAAAACCCAACGACCACTGAAGAGATTACTTCAAAAATGAATGAAATTTTTGTCGACGGGGAATATAAAAAAATACAATCGGATTTGTTGCAAATGATAAGAGGCAAACGGGCTGACATAGTGCAACAACGTCGTGACGGTATTTTAAATTCAGTAAAAGAAAGTTGTTATAGGGAATCGTTAAGAAAAATACCCCCATCCGCGCATCATTTATTTGATGATGCAAAGTTTTCAGATTTTGTAGGAAAACAAGGGGGCGTCTTGAAGATTTTTCAAGCTGGTCCGACTAAATTATCTTCGCAGTGTAGGTCATATAAACCGTCTGGCCAAAGAAAGAACACACAAGGAAGTAGGAAATATATAGTGCCTGTGCAAACTATCGCCCCTCCACCAATAGTGGCTCTAATCCTGCGCAAGGACGAAAGAGAAGAGGAGACGAGTTTTTTCGTCACACCGAAGATACACGATACTGTAAGAAACGTAGTACCCTGGGACGGCGTGATAAACGAGTCGATTGACTATCATCAACGTTTTCAAGCCGGGGGAATCAAACATCAGGTAAGTGTATGGAGGAAGTTGGGGGCACCTGTTTATATACTAAAGATTATATCAGGCTATCGGATCCCCTTTTTAAGCAAACCACCGCTAATTCATCCCTTGAGAATTCCGAAAAGATTTCACACAACGAATTCAAAAGAAATCTTATCTCAATTAGAGAAGTTAATCGATCAAAATGTTTTAGAAAAAGCTTCATCGACTCCGAGCTTTGTCTCAACAGTTTTTCTTGTATCAAAAAAGGGACGTTTTCGTTTCGCCCGGTCTTCAATTTAAAATTACTAAACAACTATGTCAAAATAGACTAATTTCGATTGGTGAACATGTACAAAGTCCCCGACTTCCTCCAACCACAGGATTAGTTAGTGAAAATAGACCTGGAAAATGCGTTTTTCACTTGCCAATCGCGCCAGGACACAGACGTTTCCTCAGATTAATAGTATCGGACCAACTTTGGCAAATGACCTGTCTCCCCTTCGGTTTGGCAACAGCTCCGAAAGTTTTTGCCAGCCTGACGAATTGGATCGCGCAGATCCTAAGAGACCAAGGAGTGAGATTGCTGGTATATCTGGACGATTTTCTCCTGGCGAATCAGAATCGAGAAATTCTGCAAAGTCACGCGAACTTAACGGTAAGACTACTGCAATCCCTTGGCTTTGTAATAAACTTTCAAAAGTCTGTACTGACTCCTCAGCAGTCAATCGAGTATCTGGTGATATTATGGGACCCTTGGCAAAATGTCAAATTACTGCCCCGGGCAAAGATTTACTGCAATCGAGAACGTCGAAAATGGCAAAAGCCACAAAGGTAAGTTTGAAAGAAGTCCAGAGTATACTAGGACTTTGGAATTTTGCCAGCTTCGTTGTCCCGCGAGGGCGCTTGAATTCTCGTGCAATGCTGACCTTCGGCAATTCCCTATTGCAAAAGAATGTGAAAGGTCGGACACAGATGCCTCCCCAGGTAATTTCGAACCTGCAGTGGTGGATACAGAATCACAACATGGCGTCTCAACTGCACGACGCACCTCCAACTTTTTTCCTCACGACGGACTCTGCCAAGGCAGGTTGGGGCGCGCAGCTCAACAACGAGACCTTACGTGGCAGTTGGTCAATACAAGAAAGAGACGCTCACAGCAATATCTTGGAGATGTTGGCAATTTTGCGAGTTATTCAGGTAAAAGGTCACCTGATGACCAATACAAGCTATTAATTCAGAGCGTCAACCGAACTGTAGTTTCTTACTTGCGCAACGAAAGCGGCACACAGTCACAGCCATTCTTAAACCTAACATACGAAGTCTTAGACAAAATAGATCGTTATCGGATACATATGTCGGTTTATCACCTCCCCAGTCGATACAACTACGTAGCAGATCGGCTATCAAGGAAATCTGCCCCGACAGAATGGCATTTGCTTCCCTGTGCAACCGGGAACATTTTTCACCATTTCGGAGTTCCCGAAATAGATCTTTTTGCGTCACGAACTGCTCACGTGGTACCCAGATAAGTGAGTCTGGACTTAGATCAGGCGGCTGTTTTCCACAATGCCTTCGGTCGCCCATGGCACTACAGGTTAGCATGGGTATTCCCACCACCTTGTCTAATACCCAGAGTATTAGCGCACTTGAACCAGTCAACCGGCATGTACCTGGTGGTAACACCAGATTGGGAGAAGGTCTTTTGGAGAGCAGATCTGGTGTCTCGCTCCATACGTCCTCCCTACTAGGTGAGGGATCTTCAAAAACTGATAATATAACTTATAAGCAATCCGGTTGGTGTTTATTAAAATGCGAGTCAAACCCAAACATTGACCCAATTTATTGGATTGACAAATTACTTGAGTACTTGAGTTGGTCGAAGAGGTAATATTGAGAGCTTATTTATTAGCACACGGGGTGAACCCAAACCAGCTACCCGCACTATCATAGGAGGCTGGATTAAGTCGTTGTTAAAACAAGCTGGAATAAACACTAGTCCAGGTAGTGTGCGATCGGCAGTAGCTTCGGCTAGTTGGTCAAATAATATTCCCATTGACCATATTTTGGAGAGAGGAAATTGGCGCTCTGCCTTGACATTTCACAAATATTATGAAAAAGAAATCAAGGATTACAGGTCTACAAACGAATCAGGTCATTCAAATCAGATCAGTAATCTGTTTCAAGCGATAAGATGATTTGCTTAGTGCTAATATCAATGTAGTGTTATAATTATAAACATAGGAACTAATTCTGTTGATCTAATTTAATAATTAAATTTATAAATAACTTTGTTGATCACATTGGTGTTCTAATTTAGTCCCAATTCAGCAGTCGATAACAAACACTTCTCAATTTATGGCATAAAGAAAGGTACAGTCAAAGCTTAATAGAACAATTTTACCTAAAAATAAAATTGATAATAACCTCTAGGGGACCGAGGTGCCGTGATTCTTATACGTATTTCCGTGATTCTTATACATATTACCGTGATTCGCATACTTACCTTTCTCTGAGCCAATTTATACTTCTGTCTGCTGATTCATAATTATATACTAAGTACCTATGTGATTGACACCCTTATCAATCACTGTAAATTGAGCCGCAATGAGGTTCTGGGATATCGTTATGCGCTGCGCAAACGTATCCCCACTACCTGCCGGATTGGGGCGGTTATGACGCTGCGGGGCTTACCGCGCTTCACCGTACTGGAACCGGATACGCCTATCTCAATTTATGGCTAAAAGAAAGGTACCTAAGTATGCTCAATTTTATTTTTAGGTAAAATTGTTCTATTTTCATAGTATTATGTCATACGGTATTTTACTATGGGGGCGGGCTGCAGACATCGAGTCTATATTTATTCTGCAGAAAAGAGCCATCAGAGCCATTTATGAATTACGTAGACGCGATTCTCTAAGAGAACTGTTTAAGGAAATTAATATCATGACAGTACCTTGTCAATACATCTATGAAAACATCATGTACGTTAGGAAAAATCGGCATTTATTCAGTAAAAGAGGTGACAGACACCACTATAACACTAGAAATAGGGACCAACTAGTTCAGCCAGGTTTCAGGCTTGCTAAAGTAGATTCATCTTTCATAGGGCACTGTTTGAAATGTTACAATAAAATACCTTCCCACATTCTTCAACTGAACGAGACGAAATTAAAATCTTGTTTATAACGCACACTATGTAGGCAAGCATATTATAAGTTGGGGGATTACATTGATGATAAAAATGCTTGGCTAAATGCTGGTCCGGCTTCCCAACCATAGGGGCAAACTAATTGATTGTACTGGTCGGGCATTATTTGAGTATATCGACACGCAAAGAAGAAGAAGATGAATTGATTCCCATGTTGATGTATTGTGGAAGCTGCAGAAGATTGTAAAAATATACTTGCATTGCATAGATTCCAGTTCTTAGTATTATATAATGGGGTGGGCAACTGGTGGAACTAATGGCGCTAGCAGCGCATGAACCAAACATCGTCATTGGTTGAAAATCTGTCAATGTCATTTTAAATTTCAAAATAGATTGACCTCATTGGTCAGATTGGGTCTAAGCTATAGACGCGCCATCTACAATTAGCTTTGACCAGCCTTTCCCATTGCATAGCACATGTTACATTTAGTTATCTTTCATTGACTTGAATATGCCTTGGTGGCTGAGAGAATGTCATGGTCACTCAAATGTCTTGCTGATGGTGGCGGGTATGTCGGGTCATTTAGTTCCCTTAAATATGGTTGAGTTGAATGGCGCCGATACACGCGTCGTGTTCGTGAATGGGCGCTGTCAGCTGGGACTGGTCATCTCGTTACTGCCAGGGTTCATTTTAATTCGTTTGTTGGTAAATTGTTGTCTTTTTCTACTCTGGACGCTCTTAATGTGCACGTCTTTCTACATCCTTCTCACACATATGTAAGATTTCAAAATTAATGATGTAACCAAGATTTTTTAACAATATTTTGATTCAAAAGAGTGTCCATAGAGTTTCTTGCCCGTTCTTCTCCATAGAGATCTATGCTAGGTAATGGGCAACTACAGTACTTTCTCAAGTTATTATGCCTTGTGACTGGGGCTGTAGCTTTGTTTTTTATTTGTAATTTTGATATTCAAAAGTGCCGTAATGGTCTAATTGAAATAAATGCTTTGAGTTGAGTTGAGTTTCGTTTGCCTAAGCTTCCGAATTTATCCATTACATCCAACTGAAATAATGTGACGTTCCGTTCCTTGCAGTAACTTACCAAGTTCAGCGCCATCTACCCAGCGACTAGGAAAGAGTTGAAAAAGAAAATCCCTCATTCCTCCGAATTAAAATATTAGAATTTTAAACAGTCTATAATAATTACATGTATTTAAATCTGGTATAAGTATGTATTTTAACTCTGTTTATATCACACCGAAATATTCTGCAAAAAACTTTATTATTAATAATTTTCGGTTTTAAAAAAAATAGCAGAATAAAAATTATACTGCGGAAAGGAAGTGTGACTGACACTGGCAGAGCCACCATCAGGGATTTTAAATTTGATAACACAAAAATTTAGTGGCTAATTAGTTGAAATTATTCTCCAAATATCAGATTTGGTCGGTCACTGGTTCAAAAGATATAAGGGTTTATAAAGAGCCTACCTCAGCAGGGCCACATTTATATCTCAAAAACTAGGGCACCCAGCGAAAATCTGTTTTCTCCCATATTTATTCGCTAACCAGTCGAAATTAGTCGCCAAGTTACAGATTTAATCGGGTCATAATTTAGAAGATTAATGAGTTCAATTATTAAGATCTAGTCCAAGAGCTAGATCGAAGAGTTCACGAAAAATTGTCAAGAAAAAATATTTCTACTAATATGTGTAATTATAGTTCTAGTTTTATCGGTATAAATAAAGTCTTTAGAAATGTCCGATGTTTTTATGTTTTAAATTATTAGGCTAAAGTGCCTTCTTTGAAACCACTAAACCTTGCTCTTGGTCTATTTAGTGTCAAGATGTACAGTCGCATGCAAGTGTTTTACTGAGCTCTAATGTACATTAGAATAATAATTTTAATTTTAACACTAACAAACCTCGCTGTACTCCCGGTGTGTGACTAAAGAAAAAATCCTTTAGAGCAAGTTTGTATATATACCTATATTTGTTTATATAATTTTAACGGCCCGAACACCGCCGACGACGCGCCGCGCCGGTGCTCGCTCTTTTCCCCGTTTTTGTATTTGCGGAATACCTAGAGTTATCAACACTCGAGTTCCTAACTATTCTTAAGTTCCACTTTAAACAGGCTGACTTTACGTCACGGGCAACTCGTTCTAAGCACCTCGTCTGTACACGCGCATCTATCTCTTTCTTACTTACCGTGAATGGAGCGCAGCGATCTGCCAGCGACTTAATGCACACATTTTGTTCGATACGTAGAAGATACGATTCGTGAGTCGGGTGTTATAAGATTTTTCTAGCAGGAATTTCTAATAGCAGCCCAGTCTGCATTGGGCCCAGCGCACACCGCTGGAGGCGCGGCGGAGCGCATTTGATTTTATTCTTATATTGACCGTATATCAAAGTAGTAATGGTTTATATTAAATTGTTGTCTTCAAATGCATTCCGCTGCGCCTCCAGCGGTGTGCGCTGGGCCTAATAGTGCTGTTAGATACTTTGTATAGACAACTCTCTCTCGTGGTGGCGGAGCGCAGAGAAGCACGGCGGCGACGCGACTGGAGCAGTCGCGCGCATGCTCTTGTAGTAGCTTGAGGGCGCTCGCGCGCTCCGAGCACCGCGTGCGAATTTATTCTTATATTGACCGTATATCAAAGAAGTTAAGGTTTATATTAAATTGTTGTCTTCAATGGGAGCTATCGTGCACGAATTCGCCGCTAGAGGCGTTCGTATAGAGTATGGTCTTCCGATTGTTTACTAGACTGAGCCATTCCTGATTAATTATGACTTGCAGATTTTAAGTAGCAACTTAATTAGTTAGTAACTTGGAGGTAGAATGATTTTTAAATGTTTCATGCTTGCTAATTTTAAGGACAATTATAAATAAATATCGCTGGACATTAGCACACAGCGCAATCTAGCGCCACACTAAGCAACGAGGCTTGTGTCGCGGACACCAGTAGTTGGTAAACTACATAGATAAGAGCGGCGGTGGCCCAGTGGTGGCGGCCCCGACTTACGAACAGTAAGTCGTGGGTTCGAACCCTCACAGGCTCATTACTTTGTGTAATTTATTTCATCACCACTGCTCTCAAAACGGTGAAGGAAAACATCGTGAGGAAACCGGCATGTGAACCAAAAATTCGAAGACATGTGACATCTACCAATCCGCACTGGGCCCGCATGGTGGATTATAGCCCTTACGCAAAATACGCGCTTTGACGTGGAGTTGCGGACACCAGCCCGTTATACAATATATGGGGCTCCAGGAACTGATGAATTACTACATAGATACTTTTTGTTTGTAAATACATTCTTATTATACATATAAACATCCATGACTCTGAAACAAATGTCCATGCTCATCACACAAACATTTGCTCTAAACGGGATTCGAACTCGGGACCCTAAGAACGTAAGGCAGCCTCACTACCGCTGCGCAATTCGGGTCGTCAAATCAATCATCAATCAATTATTAAGCATCTGAAGTTTACACTATGTTGTTATACGTAAAAAAAAAAGCTTTATGATGTTATTGGTACTTTAAAGTATAAAATACCTTACTAGACAGTGGCGCCATCTGGTGGGCTAAAAAACGATAGCCCCCATTGCGCTCCGCCGCGCCTCCAGGGGAGTGAGCTGGGCCTTAGGGTTGACCCACATCTATCAGCACGAAATCTCATTTTCCATGCTTCTTTCCTTTTCTGTCGCTCAGAACAGTCATTTGCTAGAGCGAGAAACAGCGGGAGTGCAGGCGGTAGCATCGATGATGCGCTCGGCAGTTCGGTTCTGAACCAACGGCTGAACTCTTACTTAATGTCCGGCTAAATGGCAATAGGCCAGGCCCCGATTACATAGGACTTGAAACATAGCTAGCAAACTGTAGGCAAATGGCGACTCCCATAGAAAAAAGGATCATGCCGCTTTAGCACACTTGCAACACAATGTAGGTACCATTAATCAAAGTACTGTGCATTACTGTGCATTGTGGGAGTTGAAAATATTAGTCAGCTGCATTAATGATAAAATTCACATTTATGTCCATATCGTTAATATTTAATGAAAAATTCATTTTACAAAATTCAGGTATACATAAAGATTCAACCAATTAAAAGTAATAAAAAATTATTTACGATGAAAATACGAGCTCGTAAATGCATTACTTACATAAAAATATAATCATTATTATCCTAAATTAGGTATAATTTAAAATTAACAAAAAACTTTTTTATACTCTGATAACAAATTATAAAGCAATAATTGATCTTCGTTCACCATTTGAGCTGGCTGTTTATATCCGTTTACTTCAGGCTATCTTGAAATCACACGCTTTTGCAACTTAGTATCAATGTACACCCCTATGACAAATAACTAGTTCGACCCAACGCTCACAAAAACATTTTTTTACCGAAGCAAAAAGCCTTTTCTTTCATGGCGGTCAATAATGAAACTTTAAAAAGATACAAGTCCTTGCTGTTATAACAGTTTAGTACAGGTTGATATTTTCGTAGGGATCCTGGCTCTGGCTAAAGCTTTAAAAAAAGTAGTTTTACTTTCCTCCAAAATCAAGTTTTGGATACAGCTCTGATGAGCTAACATAAAAATCATCTTGTATGAACTGATCACGTTCAATCTGGCTGAGTTTAAAGCTTTCCCGCCATACAATGTTTTGTTTATCATTTTATTTTCATGTATGTATGTAGTTTCGTTAGTGGCCACCGCTAAAGGCACCATTTTTGGCCATTGACTTTTATATGGAGGCCATCGCGCGGTCTAAACTAGATAATGTACTTCACCCCGCTACATGTACGGTCGAACAAGCTATTTGGTATACAGTTTTACCAACAAATTACATTGTTAAATGTAAACCAAATAGCTTGTTCGACCGTACAATGTTGTAAATTGACAATTATTGCTTTATAATATTTTTCGTTAATGCAAACAGCCGGGCTTGAAGAATGCATAATTTCAACCATACAGAAACCAGTCTGCTGAAAACTTAACGATTAAATTATCTGAAAGCATTACATCTACCAGCCTGGCTGTACTATGTGCTTAATAATCGTAAAACGAGCAAAACCATTTCGACGTTATGCTGGGTTCATGCCCTTCCACTATTGCGTCCATCTTTACGCATAGATGTGACCAACCACTGTTGTCTGTCAAAGCAAAAGATCAGACTGCGTCACAGTTAACGCGCAAGCAAAAAGCCACATACAGGGTGTTTGGCTTATGGACCGACACAATTTTTCCAGGTATTTAGGAGGTCAATAGCTAGGTTCTACCCAGACACCCTATGTCCTAAATGTCACGGTTGGTTACACTATGTTATTTTTTTTTTAATGAAAAAAAATACCCAAAATGTTTCCTTTAATTCCAAATAACTTTTTCGTTTGTGGGTGTAGTGGCACAAAATAAATTTTGTTGTACTCTCCAAAGTCTTTTAAATCTAAGTAAATCTTTGTTTGATAGAACTGGTTTCAAGAAAATTTCTTACGAGCTACCAAAGTTATTTTGTTTTTTAAATGAATGTAATTTTACAACTTCTAAATTTATTATAAAAAAAACTAAAAGCCATTTTGAACTTAGCTTTATTTTAAAAAGTTCTTTAGTTGATACCCTTTCTAACGGTATGCTACAAGTCACAAAAAACAATTAATTAAGTAGTCAAAATATTAGTTAGGAGAGTCAGGGTTAAGAAAAGACGTATTAAGGTTATTATGTTTTTACAAACTAAAGTTATAAATCTTGTTCAAATTTGATTCAAATTAACCCAATATTTATTTTGTGCCATTGTGCCACAAACGTAAAAATTATTTCGAATTAAAGGAAACATTTCGGGTATTTTTTTCAAATAAAAAAAAAATAACATATGTAACCAACCGTGACATTTGGGACATAGTATGTATGGGTAGACCTAGCTAATGACCTCCGAAACCCCTGGAAAAATTGTGTCGGTCCATAAGCCAAACACCCTGTATAAGTGACTTCGTCAGTTTACTTGCAGCTTTAGATATTTCACTCGTTACAAAGCTATCGTGCTAGTGCGGTCATTGGCACGATAGTTTTATAGAGAGCACGTGTGAAACTTCGGCACACATTATCACAAAGCGATAGACACAGGTGTGACCCCCAGCATAAGGCTTCACAATACGCATGTCTTTGGTTTCGTACCGGAAATTGTATTGAATTTCAAATAAATGATGGTAAAATAGGTATAGCACAATGAGTATTAAGTCACTATTATTTCAACTTTTCAAATCGATTTTGTCTGCGCTCAACAACGAGCAGGTATTTTTTCCTTAAGTGACAGTATAGTGGAATGGTGAAAAAGTGCTTACAACCGAAAGCATGTTTTTTCTTTTATCTAAAAAAATAATACTAATTTATTTCTTTATTCTAAATGAGTCTTAATCATAACTTAAAAAGACAACTTTTAACATTAATACAAAACAATTTTCATTAGCTTAATTTTGCTAGTTGCACCATTTGAACAGAAATCGCGTAATCGCGTTACCTTGGAATATTATGGTAACAACGTGTGATTTCACAAAAACGATGTACCAGTAAAGTTAACTCTGTATAGCCAAATGTTATTTAAAATTATCCACACATTCTCTTCAAATAAAGGTAGCTGCCCAATAATACTATGTACAGAGTAAAAATTTAAGCATTCAGCTGTCCAGCTAAATGTAATATTCAACTAGAAAAGACTATGCAGAATTACCTCCACGTAGTTACGGATTTAATATTTCGATTAGGGTCAGTAGAATAAAGTTGAGATAAAGTATTCACTTTACCTTGCCCACATAATATGTTATCCTCCCGTCCGTTATTAAATCTTCAGGAGATTTATGTCAATTGTTTAACTATTGTGTCTACTTCGCAAATAGTTAAAGTATATATTTATGATTTTAATAACACAAATTAATGTATTTAATGTACTCTCATATAAAGTAAAGTTCTAACTATCAAATCAATAAAAAATAGTACCTAAATGTCAAGACTATCCATGTGCGAATCTAATAACATAAAAAGTTATTTTTCAATACACTTCCTCGAAAACTGGTTCTTATCGCACTACGATTAGGTTCAACATGCAATGTATTTCACACGCGTGGGATTTTTCTTTTTCCAACACGTGTGCGAGAATGAAAATTGACACAGATAACTATACCTATACTTAGTCCATATTGGTTCGATGCATAAAGTCCGAGGTGAATGTTTTTTTTTAAATTTCGGCATAGCAATAACGCGTCTTTATGTCATAAAAAAATGTGTTTATAAATAGAATATTATAGATAAACATGATTATTTAAAACTAATATTTACTTCTATAAACAAATTAACATTTAGTTGTGTTCTAAATTCAAAAATATAAAAAAAAACCTTTTTTATATTAGGTTTTTTAGCGGCTTTATACCTTTGCTTCTCCTTCAATCGGGCGAAAGCAAACCGCGGAAATAAAGAAAAATAAAATCAGTTTCATAATAATTCATGACAAAAATATTTTTCGTTCTTTTATTTTATTTCTTCAAAAGTGTATTGAAAAACGTCGTTTGATACACGTGGACATTTGTTATTGCAGTTCTCGGCTCAAAAACACCCTCGCCTACGGCTCGGGAGTTTATTCCGCCTCGGATGCAATAACAAACTTTCTCCACTTGTATCAAAATTTACTATTATATCACCCCCTAACAAAATAAAATTTTAATAGTAGTTCATGAAACTGTTACATAACAGACGGTGGGTTTATAAACCGAGCTGCAGAAGTGGTTCACATTCACTAGTGTTTTAATACCAAGTAACTTGAAATTACGTACAAGCTTTGACTAAGTAATAGTCCTTTTAAGTGTTACAGTTACTGAATAAGTCATTTCGATTTGTCAATTCCAATCTGGATAATCTACACCTGCAGCTCGGTTTACATACTCACACTCGTGTTTTAATAAATTAATAGCCCTAGGCTTACCAAAGAATTGTTGTTTGTGTTACAATTATTTACATCTAAATATCTTAATGATCATTTTTGATAGATATAATTTAGGCACTGCTTAAACTTAAGTTACAACGGATTGACTTATTAATATCTTCAACATAGCTGTTGACATTATTGTATCAAAAGTATGTTATTACCTACTTAGCTATAGAAAACCATCCTGAACATGACTCTAAAATCGAAATATTAAAGTTTCATAGGCCGACGTTTCTGTCAATTTACCATCTTTACCATTGTAGAAGTGAGAAATTCAGCAACTTTTAACGCCATGATCGCGTCGTGATCGTAATCAACACCCTTGTTGAAAGCGCAGTATCCTCAGTTCCTAAATTCACGAATCAAATTAGGTACATACTGATTATAACAAACATTATTCAAAGTTCGAGTTGAACATGTTAATGTTTAGATCTTCAAATGTGGCAGTTCCACTCTGGTCCAGTATCTGCAGCATGTCGGACAGCTCGTGCGGCGCATGCGCGCCCTCCGCCCCGCCTGCGCCCGCCGCCGCCCCCGCTCCTCCCTGCCACGACCACATACCTGCAACACAGCGTCCATTACCGAAATGAGCATGACAGTATTTAAAGTCCGCTTGGGTTTGTTATTGAACAAACATAACGACGTCTAATGTGGCGGACGCCGTTAGGTAATAAAGTTGCGTAGAGCCCACCCCGCTGGCGACGCGTCTGACCGTGCCATCTCGCTGCTGCACACCTGTTACTGTACAGATCTCAACTCTCGACTATGCATCACTGTTAAAAGTACAGTGGCGTTTATTTTCGTTATAATAAGGGATTTGACGCAGAATGTGCACAAAGCAAAATGTGCACTTGACGCAAAATGTGCACTTCGCAAAAAGAGCACTTCTCAAAATAGCACTTTTCTCAAAATGAGCACTACTCAAAACATGAGTGTGAATTTTATCACATTGGGTTGAAATAAAAACCGTTTGCTTACTATATTATTTATTATTTTGCACGATTTTTAGCATGATCATGCAATTCTACATGTTTATGAAAAATTTTGCTCTATTTTTTTTTCACGAAGATTGTGCTGGAACATCATTATTTTCTACTTTAACTAAAAGTTTGTTAAATTTTGATCAAATATCTTATTTTTTTGAGTTTTGCCGAACATTTTGAAACAAACTATCTATATGGTATCGTGCTAAAAATCGTGCCAAATAATAAAAAAATATAGTTAGCAAACAGTTTTTATGTTGACCCATTTTGATATAATTCACTCATTTTGATTAATGCTCATTTTAGAGAAGTGCTATTTTGAGAAGTGAAGATTTTGTGAAATGCACATTCTGCGTCAAACCCGTATTAAGGTTGCTATTGAGTTGATGCCACTAACGAAGATGTCGAAATTGAAGTGGTCTTTATTTTGTTAACGATAGGATTTCTGTTGTTTAGGGTGCATTAACTGCAGCTCGTGTGTGTACAGTAGAGTGTACTCACCGTGCGAAGGGTGCGGGTGGTGGTTGTGGTGGTAGTGCGCGGCGGGCGGCAGGTAGGCGGGCGCGGGCGGCGAGCGCGCCGGCGACGCGTCCGCCGCGCCGCCCGCCGCCTCGCCGCTGTACGCGTAGCTCTCGTGTGTGTACAGTAGAGTGTACTCACCGTGCGAAGGGTGCGGGTGGTGGTTGTGGTGGTAGTGCGCGGCGGGCGGCAGGTAGGCGGGCGCGGGCGGCGAGCGCGCCGGCGACGCGTCCGCCGCGCCGCCCGCCGCTGTACGCGTAGCTCTCGTGTGTGTACAGTAGAGTGTACTCACCGTGCGAAGGGTGCGGGTGGTGGTTGTGGTGGTAGTGCGCGGCGGGCGGCAGGTAGGCGGGCGCGGGCGGCGAGCGCGCCGGCGACGCGTCCGCCGCGCCGCCCGCCGCCTCGCCGCTGTACGCGTAGCTCTCGTGTGTGTACAGTAGAGTGTACTCACCGTGCGAAGGGTGCGGGTGGTGGTTGTGGTGGTAGTGCGCGGCGGGCGGCAGGTAGGCGGGCGCGGGCGGCGAGCGCGCCGGCGACGCGTCCGCCGCGCCGCCCGCCGCTGTACGCGTAGCTCTCGTGTGTGTACAGTAGAGTGTACTCACCGTGCGAAGGGTGCGGGTGGTGGTTGTGGTGGTAGTGCGCGGCGGGCGGCAGGTAGGCGGGCGCGGGCGGCGAGCGCGCCGGCGACGCGTCCGCCGCGCCGCCGCCGCCTCGCCGCTGTACGCGTAGCTCTCGTGTGTGTACAGTAGAGTGTACTCACCGTGCGAAGGGTGCGGGTGGTGGTTGTGGTGGTAGTGCGCGGCGGGCGGCAGGTAGGCGGGCGCGGGCGGCGAGCGCGCCGGCGACGCGTCCGCCGCGCCGCCCGCCGCTGTACGCGTAGCTCTCGTGTGTGTACAGTAGAGTGTACTCACCGTGCGAAGGGTGCGGGTGGTGGTTGTGGTGGTAGTGCGCGGCGGGCGGCAGGTAGGCGGGCGCGGGCGGCGAGCGCGCCGGCGACGCGTCCGCCGCGCCGCCCGCCGCCTCGCCGCTGTACGCGTAGCTCTCGCCGCCGCCGCCGCCGCTCTGCCATAAGAAATACTCCATTAATAACAGGTTATCAGTTCCATTTTGTGTTTGGCAGTGGAGTTGTAGTTTCGAATCCGAAGCCGATTGGAATGGAGTCGTTAGGTTCCTTCTGGCCTGTGCAGTATAGAATACTCACGGTGCGCAGGGTGGTCCAGGTGGTGTGCGGCGGGGTGTTGGTGGGGCGGTGCGGCGAGTAGTCGGGCGCGTAGTGCGGCGCGTAGGGCGGCGCGGGCGCGGTCGGCGCTACGCCTGCCTCGCCCGGCGAGCGCGCCGTCACACCGCCGCCGCCTACGCTCACTGCCATAAACAAATTACATAAATACACAGAACGATTTTTTTAACTTAGACTAGGGACATCTAACCATTAAGAGTTACATGGAAACCGTACCTTTTTTATGAAAACTGTGACTATAGTTACCTGGTGGAGCGTGGTGCTGTTGATGAAGATTAGGTGCTTGTGCTTGCGCTTGATACACGTCACGGTGACGGAGATGGTAATCGTAATTTTCTTCTGGAGCCGCTTCACCGGTAGTGCTTCCTAACGACCGGCTGATAACATAAACATATTTTTTAAGTCATACATCAATAAAAAACATTTGATTAAAATAAGTTCATCAATACGTACTTAGCCAGTGTATTAGTGCAGACAATGTATTCCACGTCATCATTGTAAGGGTTCAAAAAGGCGAAGGCCGAAGTTCTTAACCATACCCACTCTCTACTTTTGGTGCGAAACCGGTACATCAGTGAGATGATTTGACCTTTCAATTTCAATACTATAACAAGAAATTTGGAATGGTTAGTGACAGAAATATTAAATAAAACAGTACCATCATAACTACATAATATATTGCAAGTAAGCGTAAAATCTAGTAACCTTGATCAAAGTTATCTCTCATATGCTGTTGGTCCTCCGGATGATAAAATTCGTAGCAAAGCTTCCCCAGTAGATCGGCAGGCGCATATCCGACTACCTGTGTTGCGCGTTGATCAGCAAACGTAAAACGTCCGTCCACTGAATGACGCGAAACAAACTCTACTCCGCCGCTACATAAACTGTTTTCTGAATTGTTTGGTGTTGATGTGACCTAGTAACGTTAACAAACATTCATGTATTTGAACCATTCCAATACTTCTAATAATAAGTTTTACAACAGTAAAATATAAGTACCTGTAGCCTTCCAATCGCAACTAAACAACAATGGGATGTGTCAAGTTCTTCTTGAATGGGACGATCCATCTGCATACCTGGAAAGAGATCTGATATGCCAACATACTTAAAGCTATGTTTCTCAATGTTATTTAGACAAAGAAATCATAGTATTAATGTAATGTGTAACAAGCACTGCAGTGAGTAAACTCATCACTCCTTATGAGGCATTGATATAACAGCGCAATATATGTGGTCATATTTAACGCTGTGATACAGACCATCAAACTGAATAATTTCCTCTATGGAACCAATATCGTAATCGCGAAAAAATTGTGCATTTATACTTGAAAAATATTTAAAGCAGATTTTATCGTGCTATGAGCAGACAAAAACAGTAGCTCAAAGTGGCGTACGTATTTTGTATCTAATTGTAACAGGAATTATTGAAAACACTTTGTCCGAATTACGATGTTACCTGTAGGAGGCCAATTTTTTATATATCCAGTGCAATGCACAACGGCGTAGTTATGTCCGTCGTGTGAGGGGCCTAGTGAGTTGCGAGCACGTAGTCTTCCCAAGTGAGCACCTTCTGCGGACCCGCCGACACGCATACGACAAATGAAACCACGACGAGAACCCATCACTTGACGCATGGACGCTGTAATTGATATTAAATTATTTTGATAATGCATTTGTTCAACAGTATCATTTTGGTACTAAAAACAATAATAAGCTACTTACATTGGTGACCTTCTTTCTTCACCGTTCCAGTCTTAAGATCCAAAATACGACCAGTGTTTTGAGGTTCTTGAGTGCTTAACTGTTCCCTAACTTTTTCTACATCATCTGGGTGTACTTGGTCAAATAAGCAAGAAGAGTACCACTCCCCCTAAAACAAAGTAACTCGTGTAATAAGGGTGTTTGGCGCCGACCTTAATTGAAAAAATATGTCCCTAAATCTCAATGACACAAGTATCTTCTTTGGCGGCTAAATTTACTTGAAAGAAGTCTTCGACGCGTGGTTCACGTGTGTTCCACGCGTCGTATACTTACGGCAATGTTGAAAAGTCTACAATAAAGAACACTGCATAAAGCTCACATTGCAATGCTTTACTGTGACTGTGAGTCGTATTCGAGTGGAGACGGCGTCGAGTCTGTGTAACGCGATAATGGGGTGGCTAAGGCAAAGTAAATTTCAGATGGCGCCACCATAGTTGGTCTCAATCTGACCAATAAGGTTAAGCTATTTTAAAATATATAAAATGACATTACCACATTTTTAACCAATGACGATGTTTGGGTATCAACTATGCGCTAGCGCCATTAGTTCCACAGTTAGCCTCCCCATTACTTTACTACGCCACTTTCTAATCTGGATATTTGTAATAGAAAATAATGAAAAACAAAATACACGGACTCAGTCGCAGGCAACAGATAATATATACTAATATTATTAAGAGGTAAAATTTGTTTATATTTAGAGGGGGGGATAATCTTCGGAACTACTGATCCGATTCCAAAAACTCTTTCTATAAGGGGAAGCTACCATATCGTGTTGTAGGCTACATTTAAAACGTTCCCGTGGGTTGATTTCCGTACATAACAGGACCGAAGCCGCGAGCTGCGAGCTTTAGCTAGTGATTTATAAATGTAACATACCTGAGAGTAGTTCAGTACTGGTGCTATACTATCACTGACGTAAATAATACGTCCAGTGTCGCAACTTACAACAAACAAAAACCCATCAGCTGCTTCAAGAATTAAATGTTTTAGTTCTTGATCAGTTAAGAAGGATGGTTTGTAAGTACCGTCCGTTGAAGTGTTGCCAGTGCCTACAACAGGAAAATAATTTACTAGAAACTTCCGCATAAGTTATGATATCGTACTTTGTTGGTGTTTACATTTATCAATGAACTTGATTGTATACATCTGCATTACCTCTTAATGCTTTCATATGTGCTACTGCCATACGCAGTATTGTGAGTTTGTCTGGCTTCCGCGCGAGGGCGGAACATGTTGGAACCATATCGGACAGTTCCGTAATGTATGCCGTCATCTTGTTTCTTCGGCGACGTTCAATTTCACAGTGGTTCTCGCGGCTGAAAATAAATGGATTGTATTGAAAAAACTATCCACTATTACATATTTTTTATAGATTAACAAATTCAATCCCTATTGGATTGAATTTGTTAATCTAGGAAATAACATTAAGAGGGCCCTTCCCGGCGCGTCAATCGTCAACGCGAGCATGGTCGAAAAGCTTGTTGTTTCATCCAGCGCCATCGCAGCGATATTTTTTCAACTGCCCTGTCTTACCTAGCCCCGACCCCGCACTACTCGTCACCCGCGCACCTCATACCGACTAACGCGAGGACATTGAACGAAAAATAGTGTTCGAAAATTTATAAAATTTGTTCCAGGAAATACGTGTTTTTGAATAAGTCTTACAAGTTTGTGAAATAAATATTTGTTATTTAAAATCTCCACTATATTTGCAAGGCTTCTATCAGGCTATTTTCTTTAGTTTTACAATTTATGAGTACATTATGAACGGCCAAAGTTGAGGTAAAAAACCAATTTTTGGAGGCTTATACTGAATTTGTTCCTACAAATTTATATTTTTTGCTTCGATAGAAGCCTAGATATAGTACACAAGATACCTATCAGTTCAAGATATATGTGTAACAACTTCATAATCATGCACGAGCGTTTGTCAAAATTCTCGTGAAAAGTATGGCGGGTTGGCCGCTCTTAAGACTAGCCTATATTCAGGGTGCAAAAACTTCCATCATGAACTTTAAGCAAAATAATTTGAAATAGATTGCTGTGAAACAACTTATTTTTGACGATGATATACAATATAATAAAAGGATAATATCACATCACATGTGGTGTGCATTGGATAATTTAAAATAATTATGAGTACAAGAGAAAGAGCGCGCACTTGTCGCGTGATAAGGCACGTTTTCGATCACACAGTTACCTAGTGGGGAGTATCGCGGTTATGGGAAAATCACAGGCCTTGATGTTTAGATTTGTATTTAATTGCCCATTAACTGCTGATAATAAGCTAATCGTTGTAATGTACAAAGTTCTCATATTTTTTTTATGCAATGACGATTGCAACTTCGATGTACAGGGTGTGGCGTAAGTAGTGGTCCACCGTTCAGGATTCGATGAACCAGATAATTAACTATAACAATTAAAAATTTAAACCATTTATACCCAAGGGTTCCGAAAATATTTCCTTTTTGTCTTTTATTTACGAAATTCCTACCCTTTATTACAAATTTGGTTGTAGTTTCAACAAAAGTCATTAATCTTTCATTTTGATTTCTGTTAATTACTGCTGAATACTAGAGCTACCATGACAAATTATGATTTTTTATGTAAATTCAGCTCTTTTGAAGAAAAAGTTGGTTCTTCTCTAATTTTAACCCAAATTTTTAACACACCATCAAGTTCAAGAGCGATTTTTGTAAAAAAAACGTACCACATTGTCAGTGCCCATGTATTTAATATATGCCTACTAAATGCCGATTTCAAAATGATATCATTGTAACAGATCCAATAATTTAACAAAAAGATATTCAATTTTAATTGAAGAAAAGAAGATTTTCATTAAACTATTTTAACTTTATTGCGTTAATACTTACGATATTTGCTAAAAAATGCACTACAGTGTCAATGCCCATTTGTTTAAAAAAAAAACTACTATAACAGAGTTATGTAGACCTAACTTGTTACTTCAGGTATTTGAACAAAGAATTAAAAAAAAAAAAAACACTTTATTTATCATTTATTATTAATCTTTGTCATGATTACAATCATTAAAATTAAACGAAATGTTCAAAATGGCCCCCATTCGCAGCAATACACGCTCTGCAACGTCGAATAAACGACCGTTTAAGTCGTCGGGCAAACCCGCTTTCGCTGACTTCTCTAGCTGCTGCCTGGATTCTAGTCCTCAATTGGTCAATACTTGTGATTTCTTTGCTAGAGACTTTTTCTTTTAGGCAACCCCAATAAAAGAAATCTAGGGGATTTAGATCTGGCGAGCGTGGTGGCCACAATATTGGACCTAAGCGCCCAATCCACCTATTTGGATACGCTGTATCAAGGTGCTCTCGTACTCTAACAGCATAGTGAGCGGGACAGCCATCGTTCTGCAGCCACATGTCTTCTTGGACTTCAGGAACGACACCTTCCAGAAGCAAGGGCAAGTCAATTTGCAAAAAACTTAAATATCTTTCTGCATTTAATGTTTCTGGCAGCTCGTGTGGACCGATTATCTGTCCGTTAATGATACCGGTCCAAAGGTTTATTTTAAATTGATACTGTGATCTGTCTTGCCTTATGAGATGCGGGTTTTCTAGCTGCCAGTTATGCGAATTGTGTAGATTTAAATATCCATCTTTTTTGCAGGATGACTCGTCGCTCCATAGTATTTTATTTAAAAACTGCGGGTCTTCTCTTATTCTGCGTAGCATTACTCTACAAAATGTTACTCTCTTGGTAGCAATGACTGTACCCTTTGATAGTGGTATGGGTACAGTTCACGTCTTTTGAGTATTCGATGTACAGATCTAGTTGATATGCCAGTTCTGCGACTTAAGACACGGATTGATGTTGAAGGATCTTCTGTAACTAAATTCATTACCTCTTCATCGTTGTGTCGTCGCGGTCGTCCTTCACCTGCACCGCCTACGCCTGTGCCGGGTATCCTTCCCTCGGTGTATGCTTTATGCACTCTCTCCTAAAAACTCGGTGGTCTGGATGTCTTCGATTGGGATATCTCTCCCGATAAAGACGAGCTGCTTTTAAGTTTTAATACGTTTTGTAAAAGTATTAACGAAATAAAGTTTAAAAAAGTAGTTTAATGAAAATCTTCTTTTCTTCAATTAAAATTGAATATCTTTTTGTTAAATTATTGGATCTGTTATAATGATGTCATTTTGAAATCGGCATTTAGTAGGCATATTATTAAATACATGGGCACTGACAATGTGGTACGTTTTTTTTACAAAAATAGCTCTTGAACTTGATGGTGTGTTAAAAATTTGGGTTAAAATTAGAGAAGAATCAACTTTTTCTTCAAAACAGCTGAATTTACATAAAAAATCTTAATTTGTCATGGTAGCTCTAGTATTCAGCAGTAATTAACAGAAGTCAAAATGAAAGAATAATGACTTTTGTTGAAACTACAACCAAATTTGTAATAAAAGGTAGAAATTTCGTAAATAAAAGACAAAAAGGAAATATTTTCGGAACCCTTGGGTAGAAATGGTTTAAATTTTTAATTGTTATAGTTAATTATCTGGTTCATCGAATCCTAAACGGTGGACCACTACTTACGCCACACCCTGTATGTATGACCTATTGTACAACATTTCTTCTTTCATGGGTCCCAAAATGTTATGTTTGTATAAAACACCGATAATTTTTGCTAACTGTTACATAGCTTGCACATAATGCTTGGATGACGGCTGGGTGATGGGTGTTTTTACACCCTGTAATTCAAGTTTTTTTTTATCTGAGACAGCAGGAGGTAATCAGAATCCATAGTCTTCGACAGATTCGGATCTTCCCGGTATATTTATCGGGAAAGTTAGTAAGGAACTATTTACTATTTTTTTTTTAATGTATTTTAATTTAAACTATTTATTGGTCAAGTGCGAGTTGTCCATAAACATGAGTGTCATAATTCTTTTTTTTTTCGTGATTGTGTTCTTACATTGAACTGAATACAATGAAACGATCTTTTTTAATGTAGTTGAACTCTAAATGGCCCCTTAAAAGGGCGGTATCTGCTATCGAGAGGTTTTCTCCATGTAACTCCTCTTTGATGAGTGAATATAAATGTGCAAAAAATTATATGTTGCTTATTACTCTAAACATTAATTGGTACAATTGAAATAATTTTAACTTTATTATTACTTTATAAAAAAAAGTCTTCAAAGTGAAGCATTTTTTCTTTGAAATTTCGTACTACTCCTAAACAACATTAAGTTTTAGTATTTTTTATTCACACAAATATTTGTCACGTTTTTCTTCACAAAGTGTACAACTGGCATTTTGATCTAATGATTTATTAGGCTACAATTAAATAAAAACCACTCATTACTATTCGGCCCGCAGTGACTGACGTAACAACCACTTTGTAGTGCAAGCTGATTGGAACTTTATGCTAACAGTATTTCAAACGAAGTTTAAACCACCACAACCAGAGTTACTAATTTAGCAGATACCCCAGCCTTAAGCGCTATCTTTTGTTTTTTCGTACAAAACACGTCAAGGCCGGGTTCCCGGACATGTGTGGATAGCGCTTTATAGTTCAAAACTGCATTAAAAACCGAAATGGTATATTTTCCAATATAAATGGACAACTAGCTCTTCAATTAAGTACTTATTGCCAAATGTTAATAATTTTTCATTAAAACATTGAATGGCTAATAAGAATGCAAAAAAGCATCTTTCTTAACACAAAAACAAACCCAACAGTGGTAACAGCTATCTATGATTTACTGTTACCCCCAATAATGACAATGACTTACCTTGCAAATCTTTCTTTATCTTGAATATTGTCCTCCTCCATCCTTGTATATTTCCCACCACTTGCGTCGTCTTCATCTGACCTATGATAAGGACAAAATTATTTTCAAAATTACTCCAACCAACCAAGATATAGCAAAATGTCTTTTTAGTAGATTACAAGTTATTGGCCACATAGAGACTAGCTAATGCCTCCTCCTAATGAGAGGGAATAGGCTATAATCCACCATGCGGGCCCAGTGCAGATTGGTGACGTCACATCTTTGAATTTTTGGTTTTAGGACATGCCGGTTTCCTCTTGATGTTTTCCTTCACTGTTTTGGGAGCAGTGGTGATGAAATAAATTACAAAGTAATGCGCCTTTCTGCCTGTCATGTGAGTATGGGGACCCATAAGTGTATTGTGTATGCTGCACTAGAATCGCTCATTCAAATGTTCATGGTCCACTCAAGTAAAGTTATGGCACCAACCAAGCCAACGTCACATTTATTTAGTCTCCTTTGCTGTGCAGGGAACACAGACACATAATGTAATAGCTATTGGAAGGGGTACCAGACTCAATATGTTTCCAGGCATCGTCCTTCAACCATCAACTTTCATAAACTAGGCCACAAATAATTTACTACAAAATTAAAAGTTGCCCTTTTTATGGACTTTGCTGCACTTAATAATAAATTATAAACAATTATTAAAAATACTTTCACAAAGCACTTTTGATTATTGTAGTCAAACTAACTTCTCTTTAAATTATTCTTCATTTTTTTTTTATATCTTTTTGAAATATTGTAAAAGTAACATGTTTTTGTTTTATTCTTGTTATTTAAATTCTGTTAAAACTATGTATATTTTAAGTAGTTTGGTATGTGAGGAAAATTGATTTCCATCTTATCAATCCAATGATTATCATAATAGCTCAATAATACGAGACCATGATCATTTTCAGTGTAAGTATAATTATCAGTCAACTTGAATTTAATAAATGAAATCATGATCAACACAACTAAGAAGATCAATGTCAGTGGAAATAACTAGCTACCGTTTTTTTAAATAAAGGCTATTAATAATTGGATTTTATTTTAAACCCCAGGAAACCTTCTTTAAATTAAAATTTTCTTTACATATTATTCCTTAGCAACTCACCCGACACTGCCAGCACGGCGTTTTTGTATATCCTTTGCTGGGTCAGCCCCTATAAAATAGCATTCAATTTATTTAAATATAATTAATACAATATTACACAAAAGTAATTTTCTGCAACATTTTCTTGTAAAACCTTAGTTACTAAAATCTAGATGAACTTAAGAAATGTGCACTGTTTGAATGGCAAGCTGGAAAACCCACAAGGAATAAAAATCACAGCCAAAGTTTTATTTTACAAGACATTTTAACTGCCCTGATCAACTCACACTGAATTATTTTGTAAGTTGCAGAATTTATCTAATTAAACCCATACAAATCAAGGTCACTAGTACATTCTAAGCACTAATAAATAATAACAAAAAATATTAAATGCAGGGCTCTGTTGTGTACAGAATTTATGAGTAAATAGGAAAATTACCTACTAAAACAGTAGTAGTATAAAAGTTTCACTAGGTTTTTTGCCAATGAGCAAAAATGTAATATTGGTCAGCTTTGCTAAAAAAAATCTCATCTTGAATTATAATCAGAGGTGCTTTGCAAAAAGGTGTATCATTTCTTTGTTATCCATCGAATACGTAGCTACGAATGCTTAGCTATTAATTTTCATTTTCTCTTTCGGAGTTACTAACACAACGCGTCACGCGGTGCAATGTCAAATTGAAAATAGGTCGATACTTTTTAAGATGTTATACGTACCCATGCGAAAGTCGTAACAAAAATAATTTATTACCAATATAGAAGATAAGTAGTGATTTGTTTTACATTAATTTCAAGTAACAGTATGCATTTTTAGATCTAAAGTAACAAAATTATCACCAACCGGGGATAGTGGGAGCCACGGTAGACATCGGTCAGTAAACTCATTAGATCACGTTTTATTTGTCACTAGCAAATATTAAAATATAAAACTGTTTAAATCCACAACAAATAATTTCATCTAAGCACAAAGTAATACGTATGTTTACAGCTCTTCAATACAACACAAACGCCATTTTCCATTTGCAACAATCATCCACAATTCCACAGTTTCTCACACAAAAACGTCACATGTAAATGTTGCCATTATAATATTTTGTCATCTACTATTTAAATTGAACCAAGTGAATGTTATGGTGTACAATGATAGAAACGAAGGGAAAGCGCCGGGATGACCCGCGAAATTCAAATGTTCGTAACTTAGAGGCTTGTTTAACTAATTTAATGATTATAATGCTGACACGGCCGCAAATCATATTTTTCATCCCTTTTATTCGAAAAGTGTCGTTTTTTTGTCCTTGGCACGTTTTTCTATACACTCTCTTTTGGGCCGTGCGTCTCCACGAGCGAGAGAATCGCGGCGATATTTTCGTATAGAAATACGTCAAATCTCGATCTCTCGCTCGTAGAGCCGGCCCCTAAGCGGGAGCAAAGTAGCTCTTTTCTTTTTTCTCCACTAGACTTTTATCGGGCAGTAATGAGGTTTGAATTGTAGTCGAGTGCAATTAGACAGAGGTGGAACGAAGTTTATAGTTGTCGGATTGGACAAAAAATTAAAAAAAAAAATTACGCCGCTCGCGACTTTTTCTTTTTCTTTGAAATATTTTTTTTTTGTTCTTGAATAACTTCAAATAAAATAAAATAAAATACTTTATTTCAGACCTTGATCCATATGATGTTAGTAATACGCACTACGTATAAGCTATGTTAGTAACAAAACGAAAAACAAGAAGAAAAATGTCTTTTTTTTTTTAACTTTCTTCTCCACTCCTCTAGGAACTCAATAAAAAAAGTCCCATTAATCCGACCACTATAAACTTCGTTCCACCTCTTGAGTATTTTTTGTCTAATAGGCAAGACGACAAAAAAAAAATAATAATTAGTCCGTCAGATTATCAAAAAATATTTGACCCGTGTTTTTTCTTTTGATAAGTAAACCAAAATTGCCGAAGATATGACGCTTTTAAAATTCTCAATACGTCACGCCTAGGTATATTTTTTACCTAGTTCTGACGTCACGAGCCCCCACTCCCGAGTTTTGATGCGTCTTATCTTTGTCAATATTCATTGATTTACAAAAACAAAAAATACGTGTCCATTAATTTCCAATACTCTAACTGACGGACTAAATAGATTTGCAATTTTTTGATACTGTCGTCATGCCTATTGCACTCGGTTATTTGGGACATGAATCGTTCATTGAAATCGAACGCAAATTGTCTAGATTACTCACTGAAGTGTTGGCTGTACGGTGCGGGGAGGCCTTAACTAAAAAAAAACAAAAGGGCGCGAATTACTTCCCTGCTTCCCTGTTCTTGTAATCGGTACGGACTCCACTCTACAGCGTCACGCGCAAATTTTTTGCATCGAACCGCGTTAAATTCGCGAACTAAACGCGAATAATTCGCAATTATTAATAAACACTTGACGATCGCAAACTACAAGAGATATAGCTAAATAAACTTTACAGTGGATAGCTGAATAGATGTGTTATCTATTTTTTAACACCCTTGCTCGTAAAGCTGATGTAATTCCACCGGTTTTAAATATGTAAAGCGGGTCATAAAAAACGCGTGTGTTACCAAAGCAAATAGTTAAGTTATAGTCCATACAAATTCCATAACAGTATTATTTGCCATTTCAAATATGGAACTGATCGCCGCCGCACGACTCCAGCTAGTGAGCAGCGCGCTGTTGCTATTCAAATTTCGCACTAATCGCCGCGTGGCGCCAGTCAGTAGGCAGCGCTAGCGCGCTGTTAAAATGGCGGGAAAGCAACAGTGTGCATTCACAGATTAAGTTTATTTAAAATAAAATAAAAACAGTTTATTCGGTAATTTAAAAACTTGGCTGCATGCTCTAGCGTCTAAATTTTGCCAACATTTTCACGCAGCCACGGCAGAAAATAATCCTCGCGCCATTTTTCTCAAATTTTCTTTTCTTTGTACTTGTATTGTGAATATCTTTTTTTTTCTGTTTCCTCGCAAATGTGTTAAAAAACGTCGTACAATATACGTGCGTATTGGTTATAACATGCTCGGCTCAATTACTGAAATTCCGCCTCGCATGTTATAACCATCTTAACGCACTAATATCGTTATGTACTATAACCAAATTTCAAGATAAATAATTATAATTTGATACTCAAAAATTATGTAGAACTTGAAAAACAGTGATAAAAACGGATATTTTGCTATTAAACTATTATTTTTGCTCAACAACTATTAACTTCTTATCCATTTTTTTATATCAAAATAAACTAGATTATATTACCTTTCAAATAAGACCACAATCTCATTAATATCTCATTAGCATCATATCAAAACATTCATTACAACCTAGATACTCACTGTTTGTTTACATCTGGGTGATCCGACGACTCAGCTGCGGTCGGTTGAAAAAAAACACAAAATCACTTGTTTTTTTGGTGTAAATAGTTAAACTATCTAATCACCACACTAATTAAACACTCACTGTAAGCTTTCACACACGTTTTAATCACTAAATCACGTATTTCTTCACACTTCACAATCACTATAGGTATTTATACCTACGCGTTTTCACAGGCGAAATACTGCAACTTTGCGATTCGAAACCTAATTTGTGTTATCATAATACGATAGTACAACTTCTGACGAACATTCAAAGGTATAACACTATATTACAATAACAAATACGTAACTCGTAAACACTTGAAATGTGACACTAACGATAACACGATGACGCAAGAAATGGCGCGCTTTGTTGACAATAATTTGTTACTAAAATGTGACACTTGTTGATGGAATAGAGCTATGATTTTTGGTACGGAGTTGAGGAATATTATAGAGATGGGAAGTAAACTATCCTATCCACGAACAAAGCACGTTTAGTCGATTTTTAATTAATTTATTAACGGGGGTATTTATCAAATGTTTTGGGTCAGTTAGTCAACCGGTAGCTTTGTAAGTTTCAACAAGCGGTTCAGTAAGTCAACCGGTAACTGTTTAGTGGATTGTATTTTGCAAAAAAAACCGGCCAAGAGCGAGTCAGACTGGCGCACCGAGGGTTTTGTACAAATTTTTTAAAGGACAAACTTAACTTTGCTGTTCGATCCCTAGAAACGGCTATTCCACCAACCGCAAATAATAAGTTTGTGATAGTAAATCGTTTTTTTTTTGTTAAACTACACATTTACGGTTTTCAGTTTTTTCCCTTTACATGTGCTGTAAGACCTTGCTTTTTGGCAAATTTCGTGATTCTAGGTCAACGGGAACTACCATATAGGTTTTCGACCCAAAACCTGTACGGTACTTCCGGTTGACCTAGAATTGTCAATTTTGGTTAAGGTGAATGCTCCAACCAGCCCGCAAAATTCAAATTTTCTTACCTTTCTTTGCAATTTGCAGGCCAGTGCTAGGTTGAATAATGAAAAGAATATTACTCGCGGCTGTAAGACGTATGTAGTTACAGAATTATAATCATCAAAATAATCAATACAACTCTCCAAGTTCATAAAGGTGCAGGAATGATTTTCATTTTTCCACCTTTATGAACTTAGAGGGTTGTATTTATGATTTTGATGAATATATAATTCTGTAACTATATACATACAGCCACGACTAATATTTTATTTTAATCAACACGCAACCTAGCACTGGCTTGCAAATTGCAAAAAAACGTAAGAAAATTTGAATTTCGCGGGCTACCCTGGAGCATTCACCTTAAAAGCAAGGACTTACAGCACAAGTAAAGGGAAAATAGGGTAGATGACACCATAAAACAATAATTCCAAGACCCCAATCTCTTAAAAAAACACTTTATTTTGGGCCTGAAAACCCGATTTATTTTCAACTAGCTGTTGCCTGCGGCTTCGCCCGCGTAATGTTCGGTAACCGTCCCACTGGATCATATTAAACGGATGAATAGTGTCCTACGTGTTAATCCAGGTTATGAACTATCTATGTGCCAAATTTCATAAGCATCACAATTATTATCATCACAACCACCATTATTAACACAATCATTATCACAATCACCATCACTACCACAATCATCATCATTATCACAACCACCATCACTATTACAACCACCATCATTATCACAATCACCATCACTATCACCATCACCATCACCATCACAATCAACATCACCATCGCTATCACCATCACAATCACAATCACCATCATCGTTAGCACAATCACTATCATCATTATCACAATCATTAGCATCGTAATCACAACCATTATCATCACAAATACCATCACAATCACTATCACAATCACCATCACCATTACTATCACAATCACCATCACAATCACAATCACCATCATCGTTATCACAATCACTATCATCATTATCACAATCATTCTCATTGTAATCACAACCATTATCATCGTAATCACAATCATCATCATCACAATATCCATCCTCGTTATCAAAATCATCATTATCGTTATCACACGCATCATCATCATTATCACAAACAGCGTCACTGTCACAGACACCATCACAATCACAATCACTATCACAATCCCCATCACTATCACAGTCACAATCACTATCACCATCACAATCACCGTCACTATCACTATCACAATCACCATCACTATCACTATCACAATCACCATCACAATCACCATCACAATCACAATCATCATCATTGTTATCACAATCATCATCATTGTTATCACAATCATCATCATTGTTATCACAATCATCATCATTGTTATCACAATCATCACTATCGTTATCACAATCATCAGTACCGTTATCACAATCATCATGATCATTATCACAATAACCATCACTGTCACAATCACCATCACAATCACCATCATCATTATCGTTATCACAATCATCATTATCACAATCTCCATCACTGTCACAATCACCGTCACTATCACAATCACCATCATCGTTATCACAATCACCATAACTATCACAGTCACAATCACTGTCACCATCACATTCACTGTCACTATCACTATCACCATCACTATCACTATCACCATCACTATCACTATCACCATTACCATCACTATCACGATCACCATATTATCACAATCACAATCACTATCACAATCACCATCATCGTTATCACAATCACCATAACTATCACAGTCACAATCACTGTCACCATCACATTCACTGTCACAATCACTATCACCATCACTATCACTATCACCATCACTATCACTATCACCATTACCATCACTATCACGATCACCATGTTATCACAATCATTATCACAATCACCATCACTATCACCATCACCGTCATTATCACAATCACCATCACCATCGCTATCACCATTACTATCACCATCACGGTTATAACAATCATCATCAGTATCACAATCATCATCATAGTAATCGCAATCATTATCATCGTAATCACAATCATCGCCATCACCATCTGTGCCGGACGGGCGTGATCCGCTGAAGGCGTGGATGTGTAACGTGCACCTAGCGGTCTGCCTATACCCTTTCTACACCGAGCGCACGCATACACACTGTACTTCGCTCTCAGACGGCGCTGACGTCCTACACCTATTTAACTGAAGCAGCTCTACGCAATCTCAGGCATAGACCCTAACGGGGGTAAAGGGATTACTGAGAAATAATACACATAAATACTTTTACAACTGCTCAGGAAGCGATTCAGGACATTTCGCGTACAACTTTTCACTGTTCTGATATCTAGATTTGCCGTACTGATGACTACGATTCTTGGAGATGTTGTGTTTACTAAGGTACTTCAGAACTTTACTATAACGAGAACCCTGATTTGCTTCCTGATTTTTGGAAAACTTTAATTAAAATTTTGACATCTTTTTTAAAGATTACAATTTTGAGCTTATATTTAGGTACATTATATACATGACATCGCTTCTATATAACGTTATTTATGTACAGACATAAAATTAACGATGATCTTTATTATAGTTGGGAAATTATTTCCAAAAAACCAGACAACTTTACCAATAGTGGCTGGAGGAAGGATCTTCCATGCTGAATTACACGAAAACTGTAACTGTGACTGTAAGTATATAATCGCCATGTACTAGATGAATACATGGTCTATCTAAAACTGTTACTTATTTTTTCGTGTCTATATTTTTCAGCTTGTAACGGTCCTTCTACTGTTATTCTGTAAGACATTTTTTTTCTGTTATTGACGAAGATAGCTGCGCTAGACCGTCATACTCCCGTCAAAGTGGTTTATCTAAAAACTAAGTTATTAACAAAGACTATGTCCAGGCCTAAATACTTTAAAACTCCACTTGCGAGTTTATATGGGTCTAGCGCTTATGTAAATATACTGTATTACTATTCTAATTACTGAAGGCACTTGTTATTCTGTCACTATATTGCCCATACACTGACTCTAAACTTTTTTACTATATAAAAAACACTGCTAAGTGGGTGACGTTCGTCGCGAACACATATCTTTTTTCTGCAATGGAATTGAAGGTGGTGCCGAAAGTAACAATTTAAGTACGAATACAATCCTTTACAATGGCATATATATGCCATAAGCATGTGTTGCGTGTTGCGACAGCGTGTTGGACACTGAGCCCAATTTGACTCATGGTCCTTTGTTTTTCATTCTTTTATTTCTTCAAAACTGTATTGAAAAACGTCGTTTGATACCACATGGACATTTGTTATGGCAGTTCTCGGCTCAATAACACCCTCGCCTACGCGTTTGTGTGTTAATTCCGCCTCGAATGCAATAAAAAAGTTTATCCACTTGTATCAAAATGTACTAAGAAGTTTCGGTAACAATTAATTTCACTTTTCCAAATTTGTACTTGTCATTATCCATGATGCTCGGACATTATGTATTAGGCAGATGCATGTGAATACGTCATACATAGGTCCTGTAAATCCGCAGCGAAGAATATACTTACAACATAACTGCTTAGATTACTGAAGCCACTTATACTGGCCGCTATTGTTTTATGGTTTTGACAACTTACGTAATAAAATAAAATGATGTGCAATTACATTTGAAAGAATTCAAAATTATGCCTATATTTTAATTTTTCTATATACCTATATATTCTGAAAGACCAAATACAATTATGGACGGCGAACATGAAGCGTTATCTGATACGGCGACTAACTGTAACTTGGCATCTGCGTCTGAAACGTTGTCGGAAAATAATCAAGCTAAACTAGATTCTTTAGAGAAGAAAGCTGTTCATTTAAGGTACATAAAACCTTGTGTAAAAGTTGCTGATCGATTTATTAAGTTGTATCCAATGATATTTTAATAGAATATCATTGGTTGTATCTACATAATTAAATAAATTTTTATTTTTTATGTGCGTAGAAATCTATAATAAGAATATGCAGAGTGCCCAACCAACAAATACATATTAATTAACTTACTTAAAATTGATTACCTACGTTTAATGGTTTAATTTTTTTCATAGCATTCTTCTTTTTTAATGCTGGGGAGTTGTGACTGAACTTTTCAATTTGTTTACTTTATTTCAGATTAGTACTGGAAAAGGATTTTAAAGCTGCAGATATTAAATGGAGTCTATTTGTAGCAGCAGCTTTTAGTTTTAGGTATGAAAGCTGTTTACGTCCTTTTCCACCAATTTTCTTGAAAAATGGAATTAAGGATATGGATGAATTGGTATGCTTATTTATTAGCTTATGTTTTAGGTCTTCTTGTACTCAAACACTTTCGTCTTTCATGTAATTTTGTGAAACCGTGTTGTTCTTCTAAAATATGACAAAACGGTTTATGTCGATAGGTTTGTGTTGCGTTGGAAGATTTTTGTAAAAAGGCTGTACTGCATAAAATCTGAACAAATCAATAGCTGGTATTTATAATATACAAACAAGACTGTGTGACGCAATAGTACATTACGATATTAGTGCGTTAAGATGTTATAACCAGCTCGGCTCAATTACGCCCTCGCCTTCGGCTCGGGCTGAAATTCCGCCTCGCATGTTATAACCAATACGCACGTATATCGTACGACGTTTTTTAACACATTTGCGAGGAAACAGAAAAAAATAGATATTCACAATAAAAGTACAAAGAAAAGAAAATTTGAGAAAAATGGCGATTTTATTTTAAATAAACTCAATCTGTGAATGCACACTGTTCCTTTCCCGCCATTTTAACAGCGCGCTGGCGCTGCCTACTGACTGGCGCCGCGCGGCGATTAGTTCGAAATTTGAATAGCAACAGCGCGCTGCTCACTAGCTGGAGTCGTGCGGCGGCGATCAGTTCCATATTTGAAATGGCAAATAACACTGTTATGGAATTTGTATGGACTATAACTTAACTATTTGCTTTGGTAACACACGCGTTTTTTATGACCCGCTTTACATATTTAAAACCGGTGGAATTACATCAGCTTTACGAGAAAGGGTGTTAAAAAATATTTTAAAGCGTTACGCTTCTGTGAAAATTATAAGCTTATATCAATCAGTTAGAATCTTCGCTAGCAGTACAACTTTGATAGCATAAAATAAATTTTGTATAAGCGCAAGCCGCGAGAGTTACTGACTTTATTACTGACCGAACCCACCGGTTCAAGTGAATAAGAATAAGAATAATTTATTTGCTTAAAATACAGGTGTTACCAGTAGTTACCACTATATTTTGCCATAATAACCATAATAATATTATTTTGCCTTTTTAGGGCATACAAATATAATTTTACATTATTGAATAATGCGTATCTATGTGAAATTTAACAAGTATTAGTAGTACCTAGGTACCTAAAGCTTCGAGTCGGCCACTCGTATGTAAAGTAAAATAATTATTACATAAAAAAATAACACATATCGATGCTTCCGACAACAAAGGTCGTAAACGCCAAAATAGCACTTTTGGTAATCAACGAAAAACAAAAAATAATTTAGTTTTTGGCTTATATCTTTTTAACTTTAAAAGTTGTAAAATTGTGTTCTATACAAGAAATACGTAAAATACGATGGTGTTTCATAATATATTATTGCTAATTATGTCAAAGCCTTATTTTAAAAGTTAGCTTGGACATACACCCCAGAAAATTCAAGAAGTTGGTATTTACGACCACTAACAAATCAATGGAGAACGATTTGTCTAACGGAAGTTAGAAGTATGCACCAGTTTTTAAATACAATAGTTCTGGGTTTGGTTTTAAAAACCATATACTGAAATAAAAATGAGTGTAAACACCACGATCTGATGTGATGGTATGTCATGTAACAAACATGGAAATATCTGAAGCAAATCAATGAATTTAAGACTGTAAGTTGAGTTTTCATTGCTTGTAATAAAAACAATAAAATTTAACACAAATTGACATAATTAAAAAAGGTTTTTTATTCATTGACCGTCATCGTTTAATCAAAATAATGGTTAAGCAAGGCATACAAATTCAAAGTAAAAAAATGTCTAAACCAATCACTTAAATTTCCATTATAGGATCTTGTACATCAATCATCAATTTTTATACCTTTAGGTCCTGGCAGGTCCTAAAGGTATAAAAATACACTTAAGTAAGTAGGTATGTTATAGGCATCGTCCCGTATAATTTAATCAAGCGTTTGTTACAAGATGCCTATAGTGTTCTACCTCCAACGGCGTACCTAACCAGCCAGACATAATTCAAAATGTTAAGTAATCATTTTGTTTCATTGATTTCAAGAAGATTTTATAATCACGACATTTTTTTGAAACGTATTGATAAATTACAAAAAAAAATATAAGTAAACATTCTACCAAGCTCTAATAATTTTAATAAACAATGCCCATTTTCACCAACGCCCTTAAAAATTTAGGTAGTTCATCTTTCTAGATCTTGTTTGTTCGGAAAGCTTCTCTACCTAACTTTTAGTGTCGTTGGTGAAAATGGGAAAGTGTTATCGACAAGATAATAAAAAAATAGATGCAAAACATAATACGACGACGAGTTATAGAAAATCAGGTCTTCAAATTTCTGATTAATAATCTTCTGTCATTGGATAGAAGATTATTAACCAGAAATTTGAAAACCTGATTTTCTGATAGAAGATAATTAATCAGAAATTTCATCTTCCTCGTCAGTCTCAGGAAGAGTATCAATGACATTATGAGACTGACAAGGAAGCTGTTTGTATTCGGCATGAAACCGTTTGTGTATTGTCCCCTGATTACACAATCGTTGCAGATCTTTGTATTTAGCTGCGGTAATTGGTAGTTTATCCGTATATAGCTGTTTTGGAGTCAACTGCTTTACTCGATTATATTGTATTTCTAACATTTCTTCTGTATTTTCTTTTGATTTATTCTTCCCTTTTCCCTTTCTTTTACGCTTGACATCTTCGAACAACTTGATTCGATGTGTAATTGCATCTTCTTTCATTGAATACTTGAGTTCTATTTGGTTTAAATTGGTCTTTCTGAAAGTTGCTACTCTAATGTTTCTCCAATTAATATTCTTTAAGGTTTCTTTTGTAAATTCTCCAAGACCAAGTGACATTACGACAATTGTTTCTCAGCAGAGCTTACGTTTTAAAAATGATTGTGGGGTGTAATTACAATTAATTATGTATTCATGATTTTACGACCGACAGCTGTTTGTACGTTGTATTATACGACCTGCACGGTTATTCGGTTCCAAGCAATATGAGTTATACATACCCTCTTTTCTAAAAAATCTTGATTATACTAGTAAAAATGTTGGGTGTAAAAGTATTTTTTTTAGGCGAATATTTTTTTTCACATTTTTAGATCGACGCAGCGCCAAAAATTAAGTAGGGCTGCATTCTTAACTCATTTTCGCCAAAATGGCGTTTACGACATTTGTTGCCGGAAGCATCGATATTGCACACGAAACTAATACGGTCTATATCTAAACTTAAATTTTGTGTTGCAGAAATTCTTGTAAACAGTAAAAAAAAAATCTATCAACCATGTACGCAATTTGTTTCTAAAATATTTAAAAGGGAGTTCTATAATATTTCTTGGTAATTTATTAAAGATAGACATATGAAACATTGTTTTTAATCAATTTTGTATTGCAAAATGGTCACATAATTTTTGTTGGATCTCTTGGCCTCTGCTTAGTGTAACTGACACTTTTGAATTAAAAAAAATCACTATGTTTCCGTATAAATACCGATACCTCAAACAAATACATGCCGCGGCGTCAACGTCAAAAGCTTAAGTCTTTTAAATAAAGGTCTCCAAGATTCTAGTGGGCCGACACCGCAAATAGATCGGACTCATTTTTTTTGTACAATAAATGCCTTCTCATAGTTGAATTACCCCACATTATCCGTTCGTATCTTAAAATGGATTCAACGTGTCCACTGTATGCTATGCGAGCAGTTTTTTCATCTGATACAATTCGAAGTTTCCTTAACGCATACACAAATCTATTAAGTTTACTGCATACGCTGTATATGTGTGGCTTCCAATAACAAAATTTATCGAGAGTTCTACCAAAAAATTTAATATTGCAAACACGCGTTCGATTTGGCAGCAAGAAGACATGCTGCGCCGACCCCAAATAAATCGGGTAAGGACAGGAGAATAAATGTCACTATACGAGCTTATTCGCGCCGAAAAATACGCTAGTCTGAAACAGCTGTAACACTCCTAATTATGGGAATACTTTTTGAAGAAAATACATGGTACCCGTCCCTTCCCTATTGGGCTAATAGGGAAGGGAGAGGTACCATGCATTTTTTGAATCTGAATCTTTAGAATCTTGGGCTAATACCAAGATACTAAAGATTCTAAAAATCTATATGTGGTATATCTGAATCACTATCTAGAAATCCCCAATTCTCCGAGTGTCTCCGACGCGACGCTCACGTCTTGAGATATACAGGGTATAGCCCGAGGTGAGGAATTTAAGATAAAAAGACCAAAGATGTGAAGTGTTTCTTAACAAGTTGAAATTTGGTACATATTTATTTAAACTTTATGTACCTACAATCGTGGTACATATAGGCGGACTTAATGCCACGAGACATTTCTCTACCAGACAACCTTTAGGTTTATATGTATGTACCAAATTTTAGCTTTTTGGCCATTTTTTGTTTAAACATCCTGGACTATAGTAAGTATAGTATTAAAAACCTATCTATTTAGTACTAAAAACTGGTTCAATTTCAGCTTTGTGTAATAACTGACGTGCCTGCTTTGGATTTGGTCTTACAACAGCTGGATAACTTGGATAATTTGTCAAATATCAGCGATATTATTGATTTGTTGTTTTATGTGCTCGTAAGATTAAAGGAGCCCTCATTGAAAACAGTGCCGGCGGAAGCGGTATGTTAATATTGAAAATACTTACTTTACCTATTTACTTTACCACATAATCATATCAAATGTACACCCAGAAAATCACAAGAGACGCGGCGGCGCGGGCGGCGCAGTGGGGTTGCCCGGCTGGGGCGGCGGCATCGTCGCCCTGAGCCCTTACGCGGAAATTAAACACCTGGACAAATGCATGTTAGGTTCACGAGGGAATCTCTTCCTGGATGCCCGTCGGATAAGAGGCCAACAAACACATTGAAGCGTACCCGCAGACCGGACTTGGTCACTGCAACGACTGTACGTCGCTCAGATCAACTGGACATACTTGCCTGGCACATCTTGAACCCTCCACTAAACCTAATGGAGCACCCTATTGAACCAAACTTATGCTTGTCGAGGTTAGCGAAAAATTACAACATTTGACAAAAATATGAAAATTTACTTTCAGCATGATACCGTATTAGGAAGCGCACATTCTACAATACCTGCACCCAAACCACAATATATATTCCAAGTAGCAAGCTCCTGTAAGTCCACTGCAGAAACTAAATGGAAAGAGCTGGCTAAGAACCATCACATATTTTACGCATATCATGGAAACCGTTTAGAAAATTTTTACACCATTCTCAATTTTGGCTTACAACAACACTTGAACAAGGTAAGTAAAAAAACTTTTTTGCAAAACAACTAACCGACTTCCAAAAGAAATACACAAAAATAGTGGAAAATAATTTTATTGTACTTTCGGAAGACGGTGACTTTATTTGTTTCATTGACTTTTTTGCTACCGAATTGAAAATTAACAGGATGAGATGAAAAAACACTAAAAAGTGAAAAATAACTTTGGCTTCAGAATCCGGTGACAAAAACACCAAATCAATCAAACAAAGGTCAAGCTTCGAAGTCGGTGACCTTTGTTTGATTGATTTAGTGTATCTTTTTTTTTGAAGTCGGTTTTTATTTTTTGGATAAAAGTTTTTTTATAATTCCATTTTTTGTTCCTATACAAATATTTGCCATGCATTTATTTTATATTGTTAGCAATACATGTCATGGTAATAGGCTTATCCCCAATAAATGGAACTTAACATACCTAAACTGTCAAAATCTGGGTGTATTGTACACATCTGCGTGCCCCTCAGAGCATACAGGCATGATGTTGTATAAACAATAAACATTCAAGCGATTGCAGCAATTACGACCGATTTACCGTCTATTTTTGAAGAGTACCATTGTATAAAAATTCAAATCCAAAATAATTTATTTCAATCTATGTAGGATCATAATTGCACACACTTGAAATAAAAATTAACAATTATAAAATATCAATTTCAGCATTTGTACAAAAATAATCAATTAAATAATACAAATTAAAACTAAAATTGCAAAATTATAATGTCAAAGACTAAATAAAAATTAACAATTATAAAAATTTAAACTTGAAACACATTATGTACAACAATAATTAATTAAATAGGCAATACAAATTAAAACTTATGACTAATAATACACCTGCCTCTGAGTCATTTGTTTGTTTGTCATTACATTAACCATATAACAATGGTTAATGTACCGACAATCAAACCTGTTCGCAAATACGCTCAGGATTGTGTTGGAGGTAGCCCGGAGCCTGCGCCCCAGAGATGCGCACCGCTTCCGCATCGTCGTGTAGAAACAGTCGACACGGGCGTCGGCGAACATTCCAGAGGCGCTGCAGAGCCGGGGCAGCCCCAACAGCACCCTGAACGCATTATTATACTGAACACGGAGAGCGTTGTACTGCTTCTGGGTATATAACCCCCACAGGCTGGCCGTGTACAGGGACGTACAAAACGCTCTAAAAAGAGTTATTTTGACGGCCCCCGAGCAACGAACAAACCTGCGGGCGATCATATTGGCCCTCACAGAAAACGCCCTCCGCTCCCTATCGATGTCTGCATCGTCCCTCAGGTATATCTCCAAAGATCAGCGTCAGATCTTTACCAAATTTAAATGGGACCACCTCAGGAGTATACTCTTTCAAAGAATTTTGAGAATCGCTCCACAAATGAGGGAGAAATGGGTGAACATACACAAAAAATGATAACGCGTTGATGTCTTTTCAACCGACTTCCAAAAAGAGGAGGTTCTCAATTCGACTGTAATTTCTTTTTGTGTTTGTTAACTCAGAACTTTCGACCGGGTGAACCGATTTTGATGATTCTTTATTTGAAAGCTGGTGCTTCCCGTGTGGTCCTATTTCAATTTGGTGAAGATCTGATGCTGATCTTCGGAGATATACAATGGAACTCTTTAAAAATAGACGGTAAATCGGCCGTGATTACTGCAATCGCTTTGATTTTTATTGTTTATACAACATCATGACGTAACATCACGCCTGTATGCTCTGAGGGGGTACGCAGATTTGTACAATACACCCAGATTTCGACAGGTTTTGGTATGTTAAGTTCCATTTATTGGGGATGACATGTATTGTTTTTTTTATTTGAAAGGATGTAGGTACTTCAAGGGTAGTTTGATGAGAGTTTGGTTAGGTTCTGATTATGGGAACCATGACAAAGTAACGGAACTCTTCAATAATTCTGAGGAGCAATTTAACGATACTCGGCCGAATCTTTTATTATAGGATATTCGGATATTTGAGTCACCTACCGTAACGTCGTTATGGTCAAGTTATTGTCGTAGTCGAATATGATGTTCAATGGTCCTCTACTTAACGGCCCATCCACGACCTTGCCGCGATGAGCGGCGGCTAAGCGCGGGGCGGCGAGCAGTAAGAACAAAAGTATGAAAATGTTTGAAGCTCGCCACGAGTCGCCGCTCATAACGAAAACGCGCGTCGTTTTATCCGAGCGAATCGCTGCAGCGGCGCGCGGTGCGGGGAGCGGCGAGGTCGGCGGTGTAGGTGGGACGGACTCGACGACGATTTATAAACAAAAAAAATTTAGACGATTTTGTGGTAATGGATAGCGAGGCGTTCATAACTGAAAATTTAAATCGACCCCCTATATGGATGACAAAACATCCCCAAAACAAATACAAAAACTTTATAAAAAGATTGTGGGAAGATATAAAACAATGTTTTCCGGAATATGATGGTAAGTTTAATTTAAATTGATAACACAAAAATATAGTACCTAGGTACTTACAAACGAAGCTACCATATATTGTCTGTCCTATTGTTTGTATTGTATTGTCGGTACCCACGGACGATGATGGTAAGTTTAATTTAAATTGATAACACAAAAACATAGTACCTAGGTACTTACAAACGAAGCTAAAAAAACACAGAAGGGATAATTTTGATAACGCCATAATTTTGAGTACGTTCTGACTACCTAAATACGTCCACCTCGGGCGCTGCCGCTAGCCGCTACTGAGGGTACGTGGCGTGTAAAACGCACCGCTTGCCGCCGCCGCCCCGCCCGCCGCGCCGCTCGCCGATTAGACCGAAGTCGTGAATGGGCCGTAACGGCTTACAGTAAGGGTGCGATCTCTGACAGAATTTCTAACTGTCATAAATTGCAATGCGCTTACGTTCGTTGCTGCGTGCAACGGTAACGATGTCCACGTTGGAATATCACTCTGTTTAGAGACAAAAATCCTCGCGTTATATCTTTCGAGTAACAGCAGGTATTTCGAAAAATCAACAAGAAATTTACTAATGTTGAAAAATCGAATCTGAATGTGAGTAAATGTGGTAGTAAATTATTACTCTAATACATAAATGAAAAAAAGTTTGCGATTATTTTGAAAAATCGAAATCTTTTTTCTTACGATAGATTATATTATCATTTCTTCTTCTTGTTATTATTTATTATTGTGCTTATTTTTTAATTTCAAACAGTGTATTTTCTATTTAAAGAAAACAAACAACAAAGATTTTTCTTGATAAAGTTCAATTAAAAAAAAAATATCAGCTAGTGATCACAAACTTTTTTTGATGTGTGTGAACTTGGCAGATCATTGTCCAGCAGATCAAAAATAAATCGGAGTTCTATTCGCATGCAGCTGAGTTCTACAGTTCCTGATACTTTTTATAAATAGTTCTGGCGTTTTTACCTAAAAAAAGTCAATTAAAATAATGATCTGCCAACTTCCCGTACCAGATCATTTCCCAGCAGAGCATAAAAAAATGTGAGTTCTATTTGCATGCAGCATAGTTCTAGAGTTCCTGATACTTTTCAGAAATAGTTCTGCCCTTTTTCAGGAAAAAAAGTCAAACAAAAATATGATCTGCTAACTTCCGGTAGCAGATAATTTTTTCAAAACTAAAATTTAAAAAGTGTTTTAGGCGCACAAAGATAAGTTCTATTGTTCCTAATACATTTTTGATATACTTAGTTCTGTGACTATAAAATAAAAAAATAAATAAAAAGAAACATAGTAACTTAAAACCAGAAAAAAAGTCGATATTAAACATACAAAATGGTAATTACATAAAACGTGGATTCTCATAGATTTTTCTAGGCAATATCTGTATATTGCCTAGAAAAATCTATGAGAAATCCAAATATATCTATCCATCAATCATTTTTTAGTCTAAACGTCAAAATAACAATTAAAATCTTATATGAAAAAAAAACTCGATCTAAAGTGTAACCAGGCATGGCTGAAGCTTTAGATTAGCGAAAATAATGATAAAATTCTATGTTTGAATCATAAAGTCCAAAATAAATTATACAGTATAGTATTCTGGACAGACAACTCTTCAGTTTTAAATACACCAATAACAGGGCTACTAAAAACCATGGCAAGAACACCTAGAATTCGTACTAAAGTATCAGCAGAGCATGGTTGAAGATTTGCAGAAATCATGAACAGATTTCGTGTTCGCATATAAAAATAAAAAAATAATTACATGTAGCACTAAGGATCTAGAACTCCTCGGTTTCTGGTACTTTATTATAAATGCTATAAAATGACATGAAAAATAACCCCAGAACTCACACCCAGATATCAGCCGATTATTCCTCCTTCCCTTGAACTTCCTGACTTTGATTGCCTGGTGCATAATATTTCATATTTATAAAAACGAAAGAGTTCTCGCCAGGCTAAGTGATTTGAAATGAAACGATGAATATACTTTTCGTTTTTTTTTTTTTTTTGTGCGCCTAAAACACTTTCAAAATTTTAGTTTTGGAAAAAATGATCTGCTACCGGAAGTTAGCAGATCATATTTTCGTTTGACTTTTTTTCCTGAAAAAGGGCAGAACTATTTCTGAAAAGTATCAGGAACTCTAGAACTACGAGTATGCTGCATGCAAATAGAACTCACATTTTTTTTATGCTCTGCTGGGAAATGATCTGCTACGGGAAGTTGGCAGATCATTATTTTAATTGACTTTTTTTAAGTACAAACGCCAGAACTATTTATAAAAAGTATCAGGAACTGTAGAACTCAGCTGCATGCGAATAGAACTCCGATTTATTTTTGATCTGCTGGACAATGATCTGCCAAGTTCACACACATGTAGGTATTCTGAACCAACAGAAATGATTTAACCAAGATAATATTCGGTTTTAGCATCGTACCTTCATCCCGTAGCACTAATTTACATTTCATATTTATTTATATTGAATGTTAAATAAATTCATGGCAAATATTTGTTTGGGAACAACTAAAAATGGAAAAATAAAAAACTCTTTTGCAAAAAATAAAACCGAAGTTATTTATAAGTCCCTTTCTTGGTTATATACTCATATGTTTAGACCACACGAACGAAGTAAAAAAAATGTCAATAAAATGAAAACTACTGGGCCAAAGTAAGTTTTTAGTAAATTTGTATGGGACCAAAAGGAAACTATTCCGCATCAGACTAAAGAAGAATCACGTAAATCGGATCATAAATCTCGGCGTAATCGGTGTACATACATAAAAAAAATACCAATCGAATTGAGAACCTCCTCCTTTTTGAAGTCGGTTAAAAAGACAATCAACGTTTCTGAACAGCCCGCTGCGTGTTGTTAGTTTTTGGCCGTTTTTTTAAATTGAAGTGGACCCCTGCCCGGGCGGCTCCTGCTTTTCATTATATAATTTGAGCGTTCTTGCATCACGCCCTACCTACTCTGCTATCAAGTTTTCATGCTGAATAAGCTTGCTGAAATACCCTTTGGGCTTACGACTACGACTTTACTTACCTACTTGATCATACTCGTATATATGACTCTGAGCAGACTTACTGCACAGAAAACTCAAGTGTTTGTTGAAATTATCCTTCTAAAATTATAAATAAAATCTTTTTTATAGTTAGTTGAGCATGCGTTGAGCAGTTTAGAACATGAGGTCTTGGGCTCGATTCCCGGGTCGGGCAAAGTGTTATTATGTTTTCCCATCACGAATTTCTCATTAGTTAAAAAGGCCCGGCCGGAGTCTGAATTCATGCCTGGTTGACGGCAATAGGCTCACCCATGGGGTGAGTCTATTGCCGTCAACCAAGCACATGGGACTTACTTAACTGGCGAAATGTGGGTGCCCTATTAGTATTATGAATATACATACTGAGTTGATAAAGTAGTATAAATGCTGATTCTAACGTTGCAACTGCTGAGCAAACGAAAAAAGACCAATGTGATTTTTACAACCTTGATATAAGTCTGCTCGGTGTAGTTCGCGCCGGAACCTTAGTAATGTGAGTGTACCTATATTAAAATGCCGAATCATTCACTTACTTCTCTTTTTAACCAACTATACCTATCATCGCATTCTTTACTGTATAGAATACTCTCCTGGGTAATGGCGTATACTTGTCACCTGAATTGAACATAAGCTTGCCGTACAGTCATGGAGGGTTCGGATGGGGCGCAAGCTGCATTGGTGGTCACTTGTCCTGCATAGCCATGTGCGAAGTCATTGACGCTCCGGAAGGAATTAATTACCAAAAGCCTGTTTCCAATGAAGGTGAGGTTTTAATGTTTCATGATCGTTTAAAGGGTGGAAATGACATCTTCGCACAAAGTTACCACGTACTCATGGTATCAGTATCAGTACCTACCTACATAGAAATATTCCATCAATACTTTTTTTTTTTTTTATACAGCTTTTCCATACTTTCGTACGTTTTGACCGTGCAGGTATTGTACTTTTGTAGGAAACAGCAGATTTTTTTTTTAAATTACCATTTTTTTTTAATTTTCTGTGTACGGCCGACCAAGCAATAATAATAATAATTTCTTTATTAGCATACATATCAACTAACAACCTAACACAATCATTTAAGTTCTTCTATTAACAGTTTCACTAGATAACTCTAATTAGGATGTTAGTTTACACATAACTGATTCACCCTGCTCCCCGTACTAGTATAAACTGTATTACGGTGGAACAGTTTTCCTCGGTCGCGGTAATAGGTTAGTTACTACATTAGACTGTTAATTTGGTATAGTAACAAAACAAAGAAAGGTACTATCGTTAAATATAAAGGGTATACATTAAAATTTGTTCTTCTATTTTTCAAATTTGATGGTAGTTCTAAAAGTTGGCATAGTATACGCAAGGTTTTTAGATGCTTTGTTTGTTTACAAAGCTAATACAGTTAACTTTTTGTGACTGATAAATGTTTTTGATTGATTTGTTGATTGTTTTTTGAGTTTGAGTTTAAATTAAAGTTAAAAATAAAACAAAAATTGTAATAAATTAAAAAGTAATAAATAATAAAAATAAAATTAAAACCAACATCAAAATTAAAATCAAAATTAAATTCAAAATTTAAATTTAAATTTAAATTAAATGAAATGCTATTTGGTTAGGGCGTGTAGAGTTAGAAGCTGGCTCTACCTACATGAGATCTGATAACTTTTTGACAGTGCGAGTCATATAGTCTCGTCTTGGCAACATTTTACATGAAAATGTTTTTTGTGGGATTACATTTCACAATGTATAGTTGTTGCCAGTTATGCTGAAAATAGCGGTCATTGACCCACCTACATTTATTAAACTTCTTAACTTTGAAAACCAAAAATAAGCCTGTTCAAGTCTTGAATCGTCATTTATCGTGATCTTCAACATTTTTTCTAAAAAAAAAAAAATACAAATAGAATTCATTTAATTCAGCTAACATGATCTATACAGCGAAATTAAATTTAGTATTAAAAAATAAAATTAATTATCACAAAAACAAAAAATTCAAAAATAAATTACCATCAATTATTAAAATCAATTAAATAATCAGTTATTAAAATAATCAGAATCAAAATAAGATAAATTTAAAATTCATTCAAAATTAAAATAAGGTAAATAAAACATTCAAATTTAAAATACGATAAAATAAAAAATTTAAACATTCAAAATACAATAACATAAAAAAAAATTAAAACATTCAAATTACCCGCTAAATAATCAGCAACAGTCTTCAGAATTCCGTTGCGTTTGAATAGTTCTTGAGTTAAATCGTAACAAACAAACAAACAAAACATCAAATCTTTCTCCTTTATAATATTAGTTTAGATATTATATTACGCGGTGACGCAGGTCATACGATGTCCGAATGCGCGAAGAAAGTTGACACTCCGAGATGCGCGACTTGCTCGCGCTTCAAAAATCCCTGTGACCACAAAACGGGAGCCGCTGAATGCCCAGCTAGGAAATAGCGGAACATAGATATATTAACTCCGTCGATTATGAGGGCACCTAGTGCGGCTTTCCGTTTATTATTCTCTAAGCAAATTGTCGCCCGCAACAAAAATGCCTTGACGATGTTTTTTATTTTGCAATGTTTACCTTGTTTAATGCTAAGCATTAGCAAATAAGTACTATGAATTGTTTTCTTACATTTTATATACCATGTGTGACCTTGTATTGTATAACGGGCTGGTGTCCGCCACTCCACGTCAAAGCGCGTATTTTGCGTATGTGCTATAATCCACCACGTGGGCCCAGTGCGGATTGGGAGATGTCACATGTCTTCGGATTTTTGGTTCTAGGACATGCCGGTTGCCTCACGATGTTTTCCTTCACCGTTTTGAGAGCAGTGGTGATGAAATAAATTACACAAAGTAATGCGCCTGTCTGGGTTCGAACCCATGACTTACTGTTCGTAAGTCGGGGCCGCCACCACTGGGCCACCGCTGCTCTAATGTGTGACCTTAATTAATTATATATTTTTGTCCGTATCTTATAATAGCGTTTAAGTACATAGTATATTACTCATAATTACTAACTAATCCTATAAGTAAATATTGTTAAGAAATCCATTGGCCAAATAGTATTTATTAGAAAAATACCGCCTGTGATACAGGTTTAACCTAGTACAGGCATCGTAGTTTGTTATACCAACATAATTTTTAAGATTTAAATCGTATTTTTTGTGCTTATTCTATTTTTAAATAAATATATTATTATTATTATATTATATAATAATATAATATCATAGGTCCATCCATTCATCACATAGATGGATGGTCACCTATCTATGGACCGAGCTAGGCAAACGTGGTTTAACCTTGAAGATCGATCCGTTGCGGCTGTTTGTATTTAAGTATTTAGTCCAAACTTCACAATGTTCTTAATTAATAACAAAATGGTTTCGAATCTCAGGTGACGGTCTATATGAAGATGAGAAAAGTAAATTACTAACAGAGCAAGGTTGCGACGGACAAATGACGCAATACATCGTTACTAACTGTGATCTTGTAAGGGTGCGATATATGCTTGTGTACGCCAAACAGCCCGCATCGATGAGGTTTCCTACAGCGAGCGTCAATAGAAATGGTAAGTACCAACGACGAATATTTGGTGGTACTAGTACATATTTCTTTTTGCTTACCTACCATCTAGCCATTGGTCGCACCGTAGACTACTTAGGGAAAGAGATCCTGTTGACCTTTCTATGACTACCTATTCAGATGTGGTAGACGCGATGATTAAGATTGAAAGAAGAATTGGACTATTGCAGGGAATAGTATATAAGTAAATGTTTTCTAAGGTTCAACTTACGATACGTCTATTCGGGTCGTCGTGACACATCTCGTGTCACGACGACCCGAATGGCGCAGCGGTACTGAGGCTGCCTTACGTTCTTAGGGTCCCGGGTTCGAATCCCGGTAGAAGCAAATGTTTGTGTGATGAGCATGGACATTTGTTTCCGAGTCATGGATGTTTATATGTATAATAAGTATGTATTTACAAACAAAAAGTATCTATGTAGTATATCAACTATCTGGTGTCCACGACACAAGCCTCGTTGCTTAGTGTGGCACTAGATGGCGCTGTGTGTAATGTCCAGCGATATTTATTTGTCTATGAGGTATATGAGATAACCTTAGCTTTGTACGAGCCGTCCTATAAAAGGTTTTAAAGCGTTCTTGGGGGATAATTTACGACGATAACGAGAGCGAACCCGCGGGCAAAAACTAGTATGACATAATGATGTTGGCCGCAAGCCGAATGCAGAAAGATGTGCTGCTAAAATAAGGTTTAGCAATTTTTACGTCATACGTGTAAGTACCGCACCTTCTCTTCATACTTTCAGGTGGAGGGCTACGACAATGGCTTGCGAGGCACAAGCTTTTTTCCATTCTTCTTGGCTACGGATTGATGTTGGCAACCATAGGCTTCGCAAACAATCAGCCGATCCACTATTACTACAAAGTATTATTAAAAAAACTCGATATTGCGTACGGTACTGTGAAAGTGTGATGATTATTTAGAACGACTCTTTAAGGACCTCACGAACTACGCCGCCACGACCACGACTCGCCATCGCAATCTTGGTCGCAGAAGCTCCATTCGACCATGATGCGGGCGTTCATTCCGAAGTCGTCATGTTCACTGCAGCCAAGTGCGCGATATACCTACGCGTTCAGTTTCTATTCCCACATCTCCACTGCTCCTCGCGCTGCTCCTTACTCTGTGCCTAGAGAGAGAGCTCCTCTCTCTGTCTCAGCGCGCTGCCGTGATGTTGCGAATGCAAAGCATTGCTTATCAACCAATTAGACATTCTTTACTTCTCTGATACTAAATACGCTTTATTGTGTACTGTGCACACCATACAAATGACAGGTAGAGTGACACATAATAGGCGGTTTTATCTCTATAAGCGATCTTTTCAAGACAACTCTTGGATGAAATTCAGTGAATGGAACAGATAAAACTGCAGGTCTATGGTATAGCATTTACATCCCACTCTGTCTTCCCTCATTACTTCCTTCGTGCGCACAAAAAACCGACAAAATCGTGGGCGGTGGTGGGCATGGGCGTACGTACGTTATGGTAAAATCAAAATTACAGCTCGAAATTTTCCAGCTCGCTCGTAGTCGGAAAAGTAACTTCTGTAACTATTTGAATGGTCAAAAGAAAACCTACCCATTCGAGCCCAGTTTTCGAGCTCGCTTCGCTCGCTGTTGCAGTTATCTTATACAAACAAACTCACTTCTTTCTCTTTATCTTGTGGTTAGTGCCTAACCTGATGTCAGATTTTTAATACCACCCATGGACCTCTGACTTGGCTTTACATATACCGTCGAGAAATATCTCTCAGGCATGCTCGATTCCTCATGATGTTTTCGCTCACCGAAGTAAGTGATAAATATTATACAATATGCACATGAATCCGAAAAATCAGAATTGCGTGTGTTGGGTTCGAACTTGAGAGACCTATGACTTGGCAGTCCGACGGTCTTCGTCAGTCAGTCTTCTGTCATTGTCATGACAAACCGCTTGTCGGCCTCTGCATGATGAGTCTACATAATTAAAATGGGGTTTCTGTTACTGCAAAATAAACTTTGCGATTTTGCAAAATTCTCGCAGGTTACTTCTAAAATATGTTTAAAACACTCCACCATGTAGGTCGTCAAGTCTAAGGAAGTTTTACAAGTAGGTAATAGGTGAGATTTTTTGGAACTTAAATCATTTTCGTATATTCCCACAACTTATCGAATTTCCTTACTTTGCCCCACCCGTACGAAAATCCTGCAAGACATGTGGCATGACGATTTATATGAAGCCACATTTTCGTTGGCGCTCCGGCGTCGCACCGCGGCATGCGGCACCCGTCCCCGCTTTTCTCTTAGGCATAGTTCCTTGTCTGACGTGCACGCGTTGCGTCGTCACTCGCTGCACGTCGTTTCAACGCACCATGTGGTATGTCGTTCTGATTTATTAGAACGACGCAGCGTCACTATGCTCAGCCAATGTACCGCAACGCATCGTGTGGCATTTACTGTAACGTAGGCAATCTACTTCTCTCCCTTCTACGTCTTCTCCCACTACCTACCTACTTCCCACGCTACTCATTGTTTGTATCTGTAGCAAAATAATTAACCCTGGTCTGTGTGACGCGTATTGCGGGAGGTCCCTAACTGTCTATCTAAAGCATTGTTATTAGATTCATGAAGTTAAATTTAAGTACTAAACTGCGATACTATATTTTTAGACATTTTTTGTTTATAAATCAATCTAGAAAACGTCTTTTTCGTTTACCTATGCAATATTAAATTTCCTAACTGTCCTAACTGAACCTATTTATTTGATTCTGGTCCCTGTCCTAGCGCCTTTTAGGGAATGAATTTTAAAACATAAACTTAAAAACAAAATAAAAAATTGCCCAAGTGAGAGTCTTATATTGAGTTTACCACTTTATTTTCAATTGATAATTATTATAGGTTTTCCTGTATTCTACAAGCAATGAACTATATTTTGAATTTTTTTCAAAATTTTTGGCGCGATATTTTCGGAGATCAGGGTGGGGATGGTCAATTTTCGTCTTCTTCCATGAATATAATCAAAACTATTTATTTTACAATAATAACAAAAATATGTTTGAGATCCTCATAACGACCCCTTTCATTTGATATATGACACAACAAGGTTTGCAATTTTTTTTCTTTAATTTCCTAATTTGAAATGACCCTTATTTAAAAAAAAAAACTACTTTGCACATCTGTGTTTGGGTCATAGGATTACACCATCCTACCAAATTATACTTGATTTGGTCCAGTACATTCGGAGCAAATTGGCTGTGACAGACAGACGTACAGACAGACAGACGCACGATTGATCCTATAAGGGTACCGTTTTTTTCATTTTTTGTACGGAACCTTCAAAATCATCAGCCACGTTCCTTAATCCTGCATGCAGTTGTACGTTCGACTGCATGCAGTTATCTTCAACTGCATACAATTATACTACGACGTCACATCCTCAGATTTATATAACTCACTTGGTAGTAGTACTTCCACTGCACTGGGCATCGCACAATATTTAGAGCTAAAAATAAAATGTATATATGTAATACTTACATTACTCTTGTCATTCGCTTTCGTTGTGCGGGCATCGCAATATCTCTCTCATTTTTTTTCGTGTGCAACCAAGTATTATCGTGTAAGTTAGTGAAAAGTGTGACTATTGTGTTAGTTAGTGAAAAGTGTGACTCTGGTTTACCATAATTGGTAAACGAAAACACAAGAATAAAGAATCGCGCACTCGGAAGAAAATAAAAAGGTTACAAAAACAAGTTAACCGCTCCTCGGAAACGAGCGAAGGTGAGTCATACTTGTTTACATTGTTAATTAAGGACTATTCCTAATTACAGTAACGCAGGATTCATGCAACTATAATAATGTAACGTTGTTACCAGATGTTTAAAGTCACAATTTATGTACCTACTTACCGTCAACTGCCTTATTTTTACAATTTGTTTTTTCTTTTTTTCGTACATGCATTCTATGATTTTATCCCAGCCCAAGGTATCATTTAGACACACGTTAACGATGTCGTATAGTTTGAATTATATTATTCTATATGGATGGGGAAAATAAATAAATAAATATTTTGTGGATGCTATTCTCTGCGACACGATCGCACTATGGCACATGCCATAGTTAGGTATCTGTTGCGATATCATAGCGGTGTCACCTTATCAGCTACATAGCTGATAAGGTGACACCGTTATTCTCCATGACGTGATCATGGCTGATAACCATACAGTCTCGTGTTATGTCGTGAATATAACCAATGACTTTAAAATACACAGCTGTAAATGCAGCATATCTATGGCATGTAGCTGATGAGGCGACACCGTTGTTTTCCACGACGTGATCATGGCTGATAACCATAGTCTCGTGTTATGTCAAGAATATAACCAATGACTCAGTCTCGTGTTATGTCGTGAATATAACCAATGACTTTAAAATACACAACTGCAAATGCAGCATATCTATGGCATGTAGCTGATGAGGCGACACCGTTGTTCTCCACGACGTGATCATGGCTGATAACCATAGAGTCTCGTGTTATGTCGAGAATATAACCAATGGCTCAGTCTCGTGTTATGTCGTGAATATAACCAATGACTTTAAAATATACAGCTGCTAATGCAGCATATCTATGGCATGTAGCTGATGAGGTGACACTGTTATTTTTGGACTGGACTCACCACCATTCAAACAAGTGCGAGTGGACCCCTCAGAATCGGATGATTCAGATGTCAACACGATAAATCAGGTCCAAGGTAGCTCCTGGCTCCGCGTTTGAAAATGAAAGCAGGTCCTCCCTATTGGATAGGGATATTGAACACGAACTACAAATCGGGGCCAACCCCGCTCTCAGAACCAGGTCCCCGTACAAGTAAAGATATGGTAATAGCTACCACTACCCAGGATTCCTGACGAGATTGCTAAACGTTGGGGGTGTATCCTAGTTGATGGCCTGACGCGGGAACAAAAGCAAGAAGGTTTGGAAAAATCACTTATACCAGAAAACTTCAAGCTTGCCAAAGCACCTCTGTTAAATTCAGAAATCACCCCCGTTCTAAGCGACTGTAAAAAACAGGCTCAAATAAATAACCTAACATTTTGTACATGGGTTATGGAATTGCAGGTTTAACAAACCTGGCATGCTCCATTATCGATGGAGATACAGAATGGTGTGTATGTAATATAACAGACGATCCTGCCGTTTTAAGTTTCAAGTCATTTTGAAATAAACGACTTAAATGTCGAAATATCAAAATTACAGTCGTCCGGTGCTGTCGTAAAGCGTGTCGACGTACTTGACCAGTTTTTATCAAAAATAGGTCCTATATCTACTAAACCAATATTTCTGGCTAACAAAAGTGACGGTTCATTTCGATTTATTCTTGATACACAACATTTTAAAATGGAAGAAATACGAACTGTCTCAAAATTATTACTTATAAACAATTGCTACGAGTATATCTACAATAGATCTTAAAGATGCATATTTTCTAATAAAAATCGATAAAACTAGTAAAAAGTAATTACGATTAATGCAATGCTGTCCTATTTGACCCAAAGGTTGACTAGTAGAGAATGCCTTGTGGCATTAAGTCCGCCTATGTACCACTCTTGTGCATGAAGTTATTAAATTAAAGTTCAAAGAGGAAATTTTTGAATTTCAATGTTTACCATTCGGTTTGTCTCGAATCTCCGTATAGCTTCACTCAACTTACGAAACCCGTGGTGGCCACACTAAGAAAGACTTGCTTAATATTGGCAATTTATTTCAGCTATTCTCAGTAGTTCGGTTTATTTAGTCCGGTCACCGGACTGGTGAGACTTTTCGTCTCAGCAGTTCGTGGATGTAATACGACCGGACTATTGAGCCTGATAGTTCGGTATCGATATCGGACCTGCACTAGTAAAGGGACACATTACACAGTCCACTGGCAGGCGGTCATTCATAAAAACTGTCAAAAACTGTATGTATGATCGCCTGCCGGCGGACTGCCAGCGGACTGACAAATGTGTGGGGGCCCTAAGGAAAGACTGAAAGGTCGACATGTCAAGAAATATCTTTTACTTGAAATATCTCAGCCAAACATCTGCTTTTTCCAACAAGCCAAGTACAACGCAATTTTATACAAAAAAATTGATACATCGATTTCGGCACAAATTAACTGCATCTGAACTTCTTGAATAAAATCGTCCTTTTCTATATTTACTCTGCTTCGTTTCGACATTGCTGTTCCAAATCTTTTCATTTGTTCGACCTTGAAATTTGCTAGATTGTCATCATCCTTCAGCACGTTCAAAATACGCAACAAACTTGGATTTTTATGGATCAGACCATTAAGTGTGAAATTCCAGGCTTCTACAACATTGTTGGTGCGATGACGCTCAGCAAATACGCACCATTTATTTATAAAATCAGGCTTCATCCATGTTTTTTGAAAATAACTTCTGAATTTAATTAATTTTTCATCTTGAATAGACATTTCGTTTAATGAAATATGTTTCCAACCGTCCTGTATTTTATGTACAGGTAGCAATGGCAGTATGCAACACAAACTGATGATACGCCTATAATTTCTTGAGTTTAGTCCAATTGCCTTTGCCTTTCGATATAAAGCATTTCGAAAATGAAAATAACAACCAATAATGGTCACATTTTTGAAAGTTTTCAGCAATGCTTTTATGGCGGCGCTCTCAAAGTCGATATGAACTTGTTCTGGTACCCAACCTGGAACCTGTGATTGTATTAATTGAAATACAATCTCATAAGCTTTTACACTCTTGTGTGACATGAAGATGTATGCTAATGGAATGACATTCGTGCTTTCAATGCCACTTCCCATGTCTCCATGAATGCTGTATAGCTGCGGAAAAGGATCTGGTGATGCCTGAAAGGTACCATCCATGAAAAATTGTTTCAGGGATGTCAAAAGTAATCGTGCTTCTTTACTACAGAATATTAAAATTTTGATTGTGCCGTCATAGAAATCTGCTAATAAAAAATCTTGAAATTGAATTGGCACCTCAACGTCTTCATAATTGTTAGTATGTATTTTAGTGACTTCCGTACAAGAATGAATTTTTCGATATATTGTCATTTTTTTATTATTAAAATTAGGGATAGGTTGTTTTGCAGCTAAATCTAATCCCTTTGTTTTAATTTTGAGAGTGAATTTCCGAAATACTTTTGGAGCAGCTTCTTGTCCTTGTGCTGCCTCATCAACACATTGATTGAGTAATATATCAATTTGATTTTGAGTTTTGTCCTGTTCGCAAGAATGGTCAGTACTATCCTTTGTAATCACGTCTTCTTCCTAAAATACAATGTTATATTTAAAAGCTGAAACTTGAGACAGTCTTGAGTAGTAAAAGCCGACTTACTTTGGACAAAACGAGGTATCCTTTACATTTGGTATCATTCTTATAGTTTCTGCACCTCCAATAACTCCCAGCTTTGTAAACCGTATTCCTATAAAATTGGTAACCGTTATATAATAAAACTCTGCCTCGCCCACGTTTCAGTATTTCAAAATCCATCGTCCGTGCAAGGAATTGAATATTTGTTTATACAAACGTCAATCATAATAATCATGAGTGTCCATAACCCATAACCATTCCATAACAAAACACAAAAAAGTTTACATACCTACCTACTTCTAAAGGTTGTTAGGTCGTCAATAAAGAGAACTGATAACAAAACAGATAGGTTAGTCTGTTATGTTTAATAGTATATTTGGATTATTCATATATCTCTGGTGGCACATCTCTATGGTGGTATGGTCCAGTCTCTTTCTACCCCCAGGGGCATGGCCAGGGGTATGGTGGGTCCGGAGCGATAATGTCGACCTTTCAGTCTTTCCTTAGTAGTGCAGGTCCGTTATCGATACCGAACTATCAGGCTCTGTAGTCCGGTCGTATTGTATCACCGAACTGATGAGACGAAAAGTCCGGGACCGGACTAAATAACCGAACTACCGAGACACGCGGATTTATTTAGATAATATTATTTGTATCGGCAATAAGTATGAAGACTGACTTAAATGTCTTACCGATACAAAGGTATTTTTAGAAAGTTTGGGTATTGCCATAAATTTTGGCAAAAGTAAATTACAACCGAAACAATTTCAATCTTTCCTTGGTTTCGAATTGCATTCGCGGAATTATTGTTTAAAATTACCAATGGAGAAACTAGTCAAAGTTCAGAAGTGTATCGAAAATATTTCTAAGCAAAAACAAATGTCTGTTGGAGATTTTGCTAAATTTCTCGGAATACTTTGCTCCTTACGGCTGGGTTTATACTAAATAATATTCTTTGAACGCGAAACGTTCTTAGCTTTGAGAAACACTGACAACAATAATTATGGTAAGACTATGATGTCATAACCGTTAGTCTTAAACCAGACTTCGTTTGGTAGATGGACAACATTATGCGTACAAAAAATATAATACGCAATGGACATTATGCATTGGAAATATCTTCGGATGCTTCTCGTATTTTGCAAAGGTGAAAAGACAAGTGGGTTCTGGAATAATACAGAGATTAATTATCACATAAATGAGTGGGAACTGAAAGCTGCCTTTAACGGACTTAAGTGCTTTGATAAACAAATACGCAACAAAGAGATATTGCTGCGCATCGTTATTACAACAGCCTTATCTTATATAAATAGATATGGCAGAGTCCAATTTTTGAAAATAAAGGAATCAGCTCGCGAAATCTAGCAATGATGCGAAAAAAGGCAATTGCATTGTATTCGCGTCATATTTAAAGCCCAAAGACAATGTTGAGTCAGCCGTGCAAGTACGTAGGAATCGATTTGATAAATCTGACAGTCATTCTCGACAAAATGAGTTTATAACAAAGATAAAAAGTCATTTTGTCGAGAATAACTGTCAGATTTATCGAATCGATTCCTACGTACTTGCACTGCAGATGAGAAATCAAGGCGAAAAAATATCGATACCGAATGGAGTTTGTCCCTGTTAGCTTTTAAGAAAGCCGTGAATACGTTTGGCTGTCCTGAAATCGACTTATTTACCATTAGAGTTAATATCAAGCGTGACAGGTACATTTTATGGAAACGTGACCCGGAAGCTTTCAACATTGACGCGTTCACTGCTGATTGGGATCCATTATTTTTCTACTCGTTTTTTCTCCGTTTTCATTGATTTTAAGTATCTACGGAAAATAATCGACGATAAAGTCATGGGAATAATGATAGTACCACATTGGCCTAGCCAAGCTTGGTACCCACTCTTTTTAAACTGACCTAGTTTACTTTAAACCTGACGTTAATCTGTTACTGTTTCCTTTCAGAACCAGACACCCACTCTGGACACGATTTACCCTGGTGTCATCCCTATTATCAGGGAAGCATATGCAGGACAAGACTTAACACCTAAAACTATAGAAATTATGATTGCGTATTTGGCAAAAAAAAATTAAAGTAAACAGCTGCTGTGCGTATAAAAAGTGGTGGCATTTTTGCACCAATAATAGTGATATTAGCTGTTAGAGTACAAATATCTCACTAGTACTAAAGTTTCTAACGGTAGGTATTTGAAGAGGGGGCTAGCTATTATATCCTTAATTCTATTCGTTCAGCGTTGGCTCTAATACTGGACAGGCAGTTAAGTAGTGATGACCGAGTTTCCCGGTTCTTTAAGGGAGTGTTTAAAAAGAACCCTACTTTCCCTAAATATCAGGCAACTTGGGATCCAAATCTAGTCCTGGATTAAATCGCAAACTGGTATCCAAACAAAGACTTGCCAATAGAGAAACTCACTAAAAAGCTGGTAGCTTTTCTTGCGTTGTCTACTGTACAACGCGTACAGGCGCTATCGTTAATTCGCTTGTGTAATGTTAGAGCCACCAATTAAAAATATGAAATAAACTCATATTATTATTAAAAAACCCATACACAACGCAAGTGCCTCGACTATTAGCCGCTGGATTAAAATAGCTTCTTACTGAAGGTGAGGTAGATACCTACGACCATATTTTTCCGCGCATAGAACGCGCCACGCATCTTCCTCTGCGGTCAAAAGAAAATGCATATCAGTAGACCTTCAGCGAGTGGGTCTTCCTGACCGGGAATTCCTTAACGTTTACAGAGTTCTATGACAGAGTTCAATGATGAGGATTTCGCAATGGCTATTTGTGATGAATATCCCAAACAATGTTTCTTGAAAGATACGTAAATATATCACCTTAAATTATAATGAAGCTATGAATAATATTGTTGGTTTGAAAACATATCTATGAGCTTCTTTCTTACCTCCTCCGCGCTCTTACCTAATGCTTCACCTATTTCACTCCCAGTTCACCTACCAAGTGAATTATATAAATCTGAGGATGTGACGTCGTAGTATAATTGATGGTTAAACGAACTTACCTTAAGTGATGTTGACCATAATTATACGAGACGTCACATCCGAAAGATTTATAAACCCACCCGAACCCTATGATTGCAAAGTCAATCATAAACTCCCTGAATGAAGTTGCGAAATAGGCTCTTCCTCTCTAAAATGAATGACAAGAGTAATGGTGGCGTGGGCGCAGGTAACATAGTGGGGGAAGGTACTACGTCGAGTAGTCAATATACTTACTTTAAAAACATTTTATTTTTAGCTCTAAATATTGTGCGATGCCCAGTGCAGTGGAAGTACTACTACCAAGTGAATTATATAAATCTTTCGGATGTGACGTCTCGTATAATTATGGTCGAGGTAAGTTCGTTTAACCATCAATTATCAACAGTCAGCTCTGACTTAGCGCAGTTGACGCCACGCATCTAGCCCAGGCCACAGATAATATCCCAGGAGCTCAGTGTAAGATTTGACGTCGAAATGGAAGCAGTTACTTCTCTTATTATTATTACGGCACTGCCGCCGCCCGCCGCCGCCAGCAGCAGTGTACTTAATCGAATTGAAAAACACTTTGTAAAACCTGTTATTTATTTAACAGTTTTTTTTAACCCGTTGACCATTAATGGTTAACAGTTAAATAACATTAACTAAAAAACCGTCTGTATGGTGTCGGACGTAAAGAATAGCACCATCCCATATCTTCCCGTGGGTGTCGTAAGAAGCGACTAAGGGACTTACCAGAGAATGGGCAACAGCGCTCTCTGTGTCTTCTGTAAGAACCGCACTCACTGCGATCACCAACCCACCTGCCATGCGTGGCGATTATGGCAAAACCCCCCTATATGAATAGCGCATCAAAGAATTGGCCCCTAGTGCCCGGCAGCCCGTCTACCCTCGACTACGGCAGCGGTCGAGGCTACGGCGTGGCAAGGGGTGCAAAGAATTTCAGGAAGGAATCCGGCTGCCAATACCAGCGACTAGACCTGGCAACATACAACACTTGCACACTCCGGACCGACGAGAACATAACGGAATTCGAAGCGGAATTGAGCAGGCTGCGATGGAGTATTGTGGTATTGTATTGTATTGTATAACGGGCTGGTGTCCGCAACTCCACGTCAAAGCGCGTATTTTGCGTAAGGGCTATAATCCACCACGCGGGCCCAGTGCGGATTGGTAGATGTCACATGTCTTCGAATTTTTGGTTCCAGGACTTGCCGGTTTCCTCACGATGTTTTCCTTCACCGTTTTGAGAGCAGTGGTGATGAAATGAATTACACAAAGTAATGTGCCTGCCTGGGTTCGAACCCACGACTCACTGTTCGTAAGTCGGGGCCGCCACCACTGGGCCACCGCTGCTCTCTATTGTGGTATTATCCGAAGTCCGAAGAGAGGCAACCTGCTCTATTTTCGAGAGGGTGACCGGCAGTCCCAGGGTGGTATTGGGTTTATCGTCCACAAGTCCCTTGTGAACAACGTGGTGAAGATCAAGAGTGTGTCGACCGGGGTGGCGTGCCTTATACTCAGAATATCCTCAAGATATTCGCTGAAGGTCATATAGGTCGTCCGACGACGAAGTGGAGACGATGTATGAGGATATTTCTAAAGCCAATGCATGGTTCCAAAACTCAATTCACCGTTGTCATGGGGGACTTCAACGCGAAACTGGGCAAACGAGACGGGGATGAGCTGCAGGTGGGGCAATTTGGAGTTGGACGTCGAAATTGCCGGGGTTACCAACTGGCTAGTTTTATGGAGGAGGGCCTCTATATGATGAACTCTTTCTTCAGAAAGCGTGAGCACAGGAAGTGGACCTGGCAGAGTCCCGATGGTGCAACTAGAAATGAGATTGACTTCATCATGTCAACCAAAAAGCAAATGTTCAATGATATCTCGGTGATCAATTCGGTGAAAACCGGGAGCGATCACCGCATGGTAAGAGGCAGATTAAACAATAATATCAAGCTTGAAAGGTTTCGACTGATGAAGTCTACGCGCCGTGGAAAAATACAACGATGGGTTAATGGAAGCTGTCCATACGACCGGGTCTAAGTTCTTCAAGACACGTACAGATTAGAACAAGAGACTCTCCGATCACACTCCCAAGCTCATGAAGGAGCGGCGTGAGATGATCCTGCAGTCTTCAGACGAGGCGTATAAATACCGGTAGCTCAATAGACGGATCTCTAAATCCTTGAAGAGCGACCTCCGCCGCTTTAATACCGAGCGTATTAAAGACGCGATCGAGCGGAACAAAGGCTCCAAGGTGTTTGCAAGAGATCTGGCTATTGGGCAGAGCAAGCTCACGAAACTGAAAACCGACGATGGTAGGATCTTACCCTGCCAAACAAACCCGTGTGAACTTGGCACCCGACTTTTGAAAAATTAGTTTTTTTTAAGGTTTTTCGAAAAATTTCGGTTTGTATAGTGGATTGTAGTGAAGCTATTTTCGTTTGTAGTAATGCCAAAATAATAAAAAAAAATAGTAAAAAAATGTCAGCACCCAAAATTTGAAAAACCATTTTTTTCCGGCTGTTTCTCATAGATAAACGTTAGTAGTAGATTGTAGTGAAGTTATTTTCGTTTGTAGTAATGCCAAAAAATAAAAAAAAATAGTAAAAAAATGTTGTCCCCTAAAATTCGAATAATCGTTTTTTTCTGGACGTTTCTTATAGATAAACGTTAGTAGTGGATTGTAGTTAAGCTATTTTCGTTTGTAGTAATGCCAAAAAAAATAAAAAAAAAATGTAAAAAAATGTCAGCACCCGAAATTTGAAAAACCATTTTTTTCCGGCTGTTTCTCATAGATAAACGTTAGAACTGGATTATAGTAAAGTTATTTTCGTTTGTAGTAATGCCAAAAAAAAATGTAAAAAATGTTATCCCCCGAAATTCGGAAAATCGGTTTTTTCTGGCCGTTTCTTATAGATAAACGTTAGTAGTGGATTGTAGTGAAGTTATTTTCGTTTGTAGTAATGCCAAAAAAAAACGATAGTAGCAAATATACTAGGCGATTAGAAGCTCTTTAGTGAGTCAAACTTGTTTCGTAGCGATATTTACTGGAAAAAGTATGTTTAACAAATAAATGATTCTGATTCTGATTCTGATTCTGATTCTATTTGAAGATGAATACAATTACTACAAACGTTCGAATTGAATGAGGAGTGTTCGTAGAGGTTTGTAGTGGAAAAATGTTCGATAGTACTAGAGATACAAGTCGATTAAAAGCTCTTAAGTCGAGATAAACTTTTTCATAGCGATATTTACTGGATAAAGTCTGTTTGAAGATGAACACGATTACTACAAACATTCAAATTGTCTGAAGAGTGTTCGTAGAGGTTTGTAGTAGGAAAAAAATCGTTTGTAGTAAAGATACAAGTCGATTAGAAGCTCCTGAGTTGAGTCAAACTTTTTCAAAATAATATTTACTGGATAAATCTGTTTGAAGATGAACACGATTACTGCAAACGTTCGAATTGACAGAAGAGTATTCGTAGAGGTTTGTAGTAGAAAAAAAATTGTTTGTAGTAAAGATACAAGTCGATTAGAAGCTCTTGAGTTGAGTCAAACTTTTTCAAAGTGATGTGTACTGGATAAAGTCTGTTTGAAGATGAACACGATTACTACAAACGTTCGAATTGACTGAGTTGTGTTTGTAGAGGATAGTAGTGGAAAAATGTTCGATAGTACTACAGATACAAGTTGATTAGAAGCTCTTGAGTTGTGTCAACTTTTTCAAAGTGATATTTACTGGATAAAATTTGTTTGAAGATGAACACGATTACTACAAACGTTTGAATTGACTGAGGAGTATTTGTAGAGGATTGTAGTGGAAAAAAACTCGTTTGTAGTAAAGATACAAGTCGATTAGAAGCTCTTGAGTCAAGTCAAACTTTTTCATAGCGATATTTACTGGATAAAGTCTGATTGAAGATGAACACGATTACTACAAACATTCGAATTTACTGAGGACTGTACGTGGCCGTTTGTAGTGGAATAAATTTCGTTTGTAGTAAAGATACAAGTCGACTAGAAGCTCTTGAGTTAAGTCAAATTTGTTTAAGATTAGTTTTGATCAAATAATGCCCGATAGTACGCGTACACAACCACTTCCAATGATAGAATTGATTGCGGATGGTTTTTTGTGAAATAATTTTATTTATTTATTTATTTAAAATAGGTGCACCAACAGTACATACATATATATAATTATTGATAAAAGTACACTTGCTATGGTTCTAATGTACATACCAATTATTGGTGTACACAATATTTTTAGTATAATAAAGCTTCTTTGCTAAAAAAAGAAATCAAAATAACAGACTTACAATAGACTTAAAATACTATAGTAGTATAGACAAAATAACATAATAAAATATCAATATAAAAACTAAAAAAAGAAATATTAAATAAGACTGTTCAAATGTCGGTTCAAATGGGAATTTTTCATAATATCTTGAAAAGAATCTTGATCAGAAATCGTTTGCGTATCATTTTGTTTTTTATTTCTTCTTCAAAGGACTATAGGGGTACAACTACCGGACAAATAGATCGAGGAAAATTTGCATGGGTTAGTATTGAAAGAATTATTGCTAGTATAGAACAAAAGTTGCTACAAACGAAGAAAAGTCACTACAATAGTACATTATGATATAAGTGCGGTAAGTTGACAATTACAGCCGAGGAGATATTGCTAGCCCGAGCCGTATGCGAGGCCTACAAAATAGCAGAGGCTGTAATTATCAAAGCGCAGGTATGTCATACGACGTTTTATAACATATTTGCGAGGAAATAAATAAAACTCGGGACTTTCTTAAACGAATAAATCTTTCGCTTGTTCACAAATTAGCTATGCGCGCGCATCAGCGCTTTTTTTTAAGGCAAAGACACAAAAAACAGCCAGTATTACTAATAAAGTAAATTAATATTTTGTGTTTTTGTTACAGATAAATAGTTGTAATTTATTGTCAGAATTAATCAAATTAAAAAAAAAATAAAAAATAAAAAAAAACGAAAAAAAAAAAAAAAAAATAGCGCGAAATTAAATGTTTATTTATTATATTTCATCTCCCAACGTTAATTTTATTCATAAAATGTTGACAACTTCTCTGACATAAAAACTCTTTGCTAAGATTAAAAAAAGTACCGTTCGTTTTAGACGGAGCATCTTGACAAACCGTGAGTTTTACAGTACATTACTGCACAAGTACGTAACACACACACACACACACACATGCACACACAGCACATTACGACACACACACTGCACATTACGATATTGAAATGGGTGCAATAAGAGACCCTTTACGAGCAAATGTGTTATAAAGGAAATAAACGATTGAACGGTTAAAATAAACTGCACTTTTGAAGTCCAGACATAATCTTACTCAATTCACATGAGGACTATGCAGATTAGTGTCTGAAATGGTCTTTTTAATTATTCCTTCAAAATTGTCTTCTTTTATATTATTTTTTTAAAAGTGTATTGAAAAACGTAGTTTGATACACGTGGACATTTGTTATTGCAGTTCTCGGCTCAAAAACACCCTCGCCTACGGCTCGGGAGTTAATTCCGCCTCGGATACAATAACAAACTTTCACCACTTGTATCAAAATGTACTATTCCCGTTCGCAGTTATTTGTCGAAGCGATTTTTCCGTTCTTGGCATCACCCAAAACCGATGACGAGGACGTTTTTTTTTGTTGCTTAGCATTTTTTCTGTATTTCCAATTGTTTCTTTTTTTTCCAACGGTTCTGTTTTAACCTTGAAATAATTAATATTAAATTAAATAAATGTAATGCTCATATTTTGAGGTTTTTTGTCCACCTCGATGCTGTATGGAACTCAAGTCCAAATTTAAATTCGGACGTAGAACAGCAAATGGGTTCGGCGTTGCTTCTGCAGTTTTCGGTTGGTAATCGCCATTACTTTTTTCGACGAACAAAGGTCGTTATGTTCTTCCCACGTACCAGACACTCGTTTAATACAAGCGTAGTAATGCCCAGCAACGAAAATGATCGCCGAAACCAGTTTGTATCGACCATCGCAGTAATTCAGTTCGTCAGGGATTTCTGAAAGAGTGAATTGTTTCCTGCAATTCGCTAGACCACGCCGTGCGGCAATCAATCAAATTTCCGCAGCTTCGAGATTGAGAAAAATGTGGCTTCCTCCGGCAAATGTCTTCGTAACCTGAGTTCCTTTGCATAAAGAACACTCGCTTTGAGTTTTAGATATGTAGTATCCAGCGGACTGACTTACAGCTTCCTGTAGTCCCCTCATGGCTTCTTCGAAAATGGGGTCTGGATTCAGATCAAGTACTGGGATGCTGCTTGTTTTTTCGAACTGACAATCACCGCAATGTATTTTTATCTCAAGAGACGGAGTATTTGGCAGAATGTGCGATTCTATTAGAGTAGCAACGTTGATCTCGCAATCCAGCACTCCATATTTTATCTCTTTTGTGTGTTTTAAAATTTCACCTCGTTGGTTGTACACTTTCGAATAAACGCCAGACTTCGACAATGTCTCTACAAAATCATGCACAGCACTCTTCGATTTTGTGATGTGTGCGTAATACGGAGCAAAGTCGTAATATGCGGCTAGTATACTCTGCACAGTGGAGTCGAATGCGCACGTGTTCCGCACAGCAATATTTCGTTTGTCGATTTTTGCAGGCGCCAAACTGTTACCATTCACGAGTAAAGGTAAAGTCAAACTGAATTTTGGCCGCTGGCGTATTATCTGTATATCATGACGTTTTCCTCGTTTTTTGGGTTGCCCATGCATATTCGCTTGAATCGCTTCAGTCTTTTTTGTAAGACCACGCCAATCTTCGTTCTCATTGAGAAAAGCCATTGAAGATTTTTCCGGTTCGGTCGAAATATCTTCGAATGACGTACCGTCTAGCTTGTCTTGATTTAGTTCCAGGTCGTTTCTTCTTATGAGAAGAAACGACACAACGAGACAATGACAGTGATGTTATGACATCACTGTCATTGTCACAAACACGTTTACGATCAAATCCATCTTTACCTTCACCATCATTCCCATGATCAAACGCACGTTTCAGATGACTTTCACATCATTGGTGTTGTTCCAACCCGTCTGGTATTGAAAGATTCAAGTTTTCTTCGTGAAATTCGCTTTTGATGGTCGAAGCTATAGACTCCGCGACCCGGATGGTGGATTTTTCCTCAATCCGATCTGCTACTCGAGGCGTCGAATAGGGAACCTTGGGCTGTGTTTTTTTGTTTCCCTTTGCGTCGGCATTCAACAAAATGGTAGTGCCTACCAGATTCCTTAGGTGGATAACGAGGAACTCTTCCAACCTAATAGATTTTTCTTTTTTGAAGACTAGATGTTTCAACTCTCGAAAATATTCTTCGCTGCGAGCTGAACTGGAAACAAGTCGAGCGTCATTTTCAGTTGATATTTCTACCAGGGTTGAGCTTTTTGGATCATTGACAACCATAACAGCAGTCCACAAAACAAACTGTTTCACCAATTTTAACAGTCGAGAGCCGAACGCAGAGCAATGATAAGGATTTAATCTCCCGTGTTTAAGGTCACTTCTACTATCTGACTCGATTTTTTTCGAAATAGCTTCGATTGCACAACTGGAATCTAGTTCCATTTGTTCATCAATGTCCTTACATCGTTCCAACAAACATTCCTCTTCGTCCTGATCATTATCGAATTTGTCAGCCTTATCGGGAAGACTGTATGATTTCAAGCGCTCTAAAACTTGGTTCTGTGCTGCGAAACAATGACTGTTTTTGTCATCAATGTCTTCATGCGTCGCAAAAGCAATCGTCAGTACGTCGGTACACAACCGAATAAAATCGTTTATTTCTGTACATGTAGTTAGCAGACCCACGCAACAAAGATAGAAGTCCTTCTTTTCTGGTCTCTCGTGATTAAAGCAGCTCCCACGCGCCACCATGTGTATAAAGTGCGAAATGTCGGTTCTAATTATACAACGTGGCAGGTTCACCCGCACAGACCAACCGTTTTTGTCAAAGACAATACATGTTTCGATGTATGTTTTAAGATCTTTGTTATTAAACGCGAGACAAGTAGCGTTGAGAAGTGCCAGTGAGTAGTCTGTAACTACTTGTTTCGGACACGACCCGCCAGAACGAATCCACTCTCGAATCCAATACGTCAAGGTATTTGTGTCGTGCTTCTCCGATATCAATTGGAATAGTGGCAATATTTTTTGACGATATCCACAAACAGCTTGGTAGAGGTAAACACGCGCGTGAGCCATCCGGTTTTGTTTCAACTTTTTGTACATATATAACTGCGTGGGAGTCCAGTACATCAGATATAATTTGTCGAGACAAATCTCGTGAATGCATCCGTTAAACTCCAATCCATACTTTATGTCCCACACAGAGGCTAGAGCTGATTTTGCGTTAAACAAACCTAAAATCCTTATCAAGAGTCTCCTGCTTTGCCTTTCGGACAACATCTTCTGAAGGTATGTTAGCCGGAATGACATCCCCAAATTCCATTACCCTGGTCGCTTCGTCGCGTCGCCAAGCGTAAGTTGACTTGCCTTGTAGCTCTTTGCCGATTCGAAAACGTCTTTCTCCACTTACTTGTCGTTTCTTCTGGTGGGCTACTCCACGAGAATCAAAAGTGGAAACGTGAAACGTCACCTCGTCATCGATTGGTTCACTCGGTAAATACGAGTACATGTGAATTTTTGAACCGCATTCCGAGCAACTGCCTTTAACAGTCAAAAACGTCTCTCCTGGGTTTTTATTTATTTTTTTGAACGAGAAAAGGCAAGGCAATTTCATGTGATTCCATAAAATATCGTAGAGAGCGTCTGTCCAACCGATAACGAGGACCTCGTATTCACGTTCCTTGTATTCTACGACACAAGACTTGAAAGTAGCCCATTCACTTCTTGACAGTACAATGTCTTTCCGTAAAGCAGGCAACACGCACTCTGTTTCGCCAATCGACCAGTTTGGATCTTGTAGTGAATCGTCAGCCGGTGTCGTCCACATTATTGTTATTTTTTGCCGCCTCCACCATTTCAATTCCATGGATTCGATTAAAAACATTATTTCTGTTTTGGGACAAATAAAGATAGTCCTTTGAAATCTTGCCGTTCATCACACGGGTCGCAATTTGCCAAACATCGTCACTCCACGGCAAAAGATTGCTTTCATCATCAATGAACCGCAGATGTTTCAAGGCTTCATAAATAATATGTGGCGGATTCGCTGCCGCTCGAGGCATTTCAAAAGGTAGCTCAAACTTATAGACTAAGAAATAAAACAAATGAAATCTTACTAACTAAAAAACAATGACAAACCAAATAAAAAACAACTAAAGCAAAAGAAAAAAAAAACGAAAGAAACGAAAACCAAATAAAAAAGCAACTAAATCAAAAGAGGAAAAAATAACTAAAGTAACGAAAAATTCAAACCAATACAAAACAATAACTAATTTATAAAAAACAACAATGAAAAACATGGATAACCAACCACTAACAACTAAATCGCATGAAAGTATCGAGAATTCCCAATAATTCGCGTATAAAACTTTACCTTAAAGAGAACCGCTTCTTACGATAAGATACTTTGAATAAAAATACGATTTTTCGCGGGTTTTTTTCACACCATCTCATGGTTTACGACTGAAGCAACAATTTCTTTCCCGAAAAGATATTCATTCGAGCTAACATTTTGGAAATATAGAGCGTTTTGTATCTATTTTTTTGGCATTACTACAAACGAAAATAGCTTCACTACAATCCACTACTAACCGAAATCTTTCAAAAACCTTAAAAAAAACTGATTTTTCAAAAGTCGGGTGCCAAGTTCACACAGGTTCTTATATACTGCTTCATACTGATTTAGGGGTTCCTAAGGGTTTTTGTACTGCTATGGATTCTCTTGCTATGGATAATGGATTCTCAACATTTTAGAAGGGTATCTACTTCTCAAATGGGGGACTTGATTTTATCAACAAAATGTTGAAATGGGTATCGTTTTCGAGTGATTTTGGGGGTGCTGATTTAGAATATAACATTCGTTTTTTTTAATCCAAGATGGCGGACTTTAATTTTATTCAAAAATTGAATATGGATTTCGTTTACGAGTGATTTGGAGGTGCTGATTTAGAATGATTAAGAGCTTAATCAAGTAGAAACCTTTCGGGTACCTTTGGCTTTATTTGGCATTTCACTAGAATTTGAAAAGTGAAAGACTTTTAGGGTTATGTTTGACATTTAAGGGTCTTAAAAGTGAAACATCTACAAGGACAAGCACGCGAGGTGCTTGCACCTCGCGCAACACACAAATACTAGTCTATGTATGAAGCTGAAGTTGCCGTTATTCTAGTTGCTTCATTAAATATTTATTTTAAATTTAATTATTTCAACAATTAGATGAGCTTACATTTTTCTGGTGAATTGACTAACAGATCAATATTTAAGTCACCACAAACAAAAACTAATTTATTATCTCTGAAAAGTTTACTTAATATTTCTTCCATTTGATTAAAATAAACAATGACAGGTTTCATGCTGGTGGTCTATAGACACATAAGAAAGTATGCCCTTCAACCTCTGCACATGCTACCTTACATAAGCGATCAATATAGTAAGCAGTGATATACTTCCTTTCCTTATACCTGAGACAGCTATTACAAAGTATTAAGGTACCACCACCCACTGTGGATCTGTTGAACGCGCTGGCAACTAGGGCATGCAATATCGCAAGTAGGGCAAGCATGCCGAAATTCCGGAATTTCGTAATGCCGGAATTCCGTAACAGTTTTTCTGATATTTCAATTCCGGAATTGGGAGTAGTAATATCGGAATTCCGTTGGTCAAATGTATTTTTTAATATTTTGATCATAATTTTTTTTCAACGCAACTAAACTAGTATGTGGAACTTTCCACAAGCCGTTAGCCGGCCTGGCTTATAATGTTTTATGCTATCTCACTCCTATAATGAAAATGTTAAGACTAGAAAGAGACTATAAAGTAAGTTAAATAATGCTAATGCTGTCTCAGACAATAAAGCTTTTTATTTATTTATTTATTAAGTAATGTACGTGAAACGTGATACATACTACGATTCAAATTTCGTATGCTGTTTATTCATATTACCTGCTAATGTAATGTGTAATTCTATTGTGTGATAAATAAGCCTTGTTGATTTTACGGTTTAAAACGTTTCATTAGAGTAATAAGGGAGAAAGCGATTGTAAGACGTATGTAGTTACAGAATTATAATCATCAAAATCACCAATACAACCCTCCAAGTTCATAAAGGTCTAACAATGACTTTGACCTTGAAAAAGTCGTTCCTCGACCTTTATGAGCTTGGAGGGTTGTATTGATGATTTTGATGATTATAATTCTGTAACTACATACGTCTTACAATCGCGAAAAATATTTTAATCAACATACATAGATTGTATGTTGATTAAAATATTGTTCGCGATTGTAAGTACTGGCCTGCAAATTGCAAAAAAAATAAGAAAATTTGAATTTCGCGGACTACCCTGGAGCATCAGCCTTAACTACGTGTATGTTAAAAGCTAACAATGTAGCCAGTATGTTAACTTTTTTTGGGAAGAAAAATATGATCCCGAATCAAAACAAAATCTCTAACAGAATTGTTAGTATCAAAAAACGATATACGGTCACTATGACGACATGATAAAATATGCATCAAGTTATTTAGGCTATAAATATAATCATTTTCTTGAGCAAGTAAATTGTCCGAATATGGCAATGCACATAATATAATAATAATAATAATAATAATCAAATGGTCAAAAACTGACATCCAACAAATCGAGAGAACAACACGCACCACACTTACTAAACACAATAACCTACACCCTAAATCTGCTATAGAAAGACTCACTATCAAACGACAATACGGAGGGAGAGGCCTAATTGATATCCACCACCTATGGCAGAAACAAATAAAGAGACTAAGAACATTCTTTTACTCTAAATCACACACAAGTAGCATCCACAAGGCCATAGTAAAGAACGACATCAACTACACCCCACTTAACCTATACGAACTGACAGATACACAACACAGTAACGATGAAGACCCACAGAAACAAAAATTAGAAGACTGGAAAAAGAAAGTGCTGCACGGTCGGCACCCTCATGATCTAGAACAACCTCACGTAGATACAAGAGCATCAAATAAATGGCTTAAAATTGGTAGTCTATTTCCAGAAACCGAGGGCTTTATTATTGCGATACAGGATCAGATCATAAATACTAAAAACTATAGGAAATTCATTATAAAAGACCCCACAATAACGAACGACAAATGCCGCAAATGCCACTGCCAACCAGAGACCATACAACACATCACAGGGGCATGCACAACACTCACCCAAACAGATTATACTCACAGGCATAATCAAGTAGCAAACATCATACATCAAAACCTAGCGCTTAAATATAAGGTCATACAAGACACTAACACTCCTTATTATAAATATGTACCAGAAAGATTCCTGGAAAATACAACACACAAACTCTTTTACGACCGCGCCATACTAACTGACAGGACCATTCACTACAATAGACCAGATATAATCCTTCAAGATAAAGCAAATAAAGTTACATACCTCATAGATATTGCAGTCCCCAATACACACAATCTACAAAAAACAATAGGGGAAAAAATCAGTAAATATGCTGAACTGAAAGAAGAAGTGACCAGAATCTGGAGGCAGGAAAAAGTATATGTTGTACCTATTGTTGTCTCCACTACGGGTGTCATACCCAATCACCTCCATCATAGCCTAAAACTATTAGACCTGAAAGACTCAATTTATATAACACTTCAAAAAGCCGCAATTTTAAACACCTGCAGAATAGTCAGAAAGTTCATGCAGATTGAGGATAATGCTTCTCACAACACTCATATTGCATCACACACACACACACGCTACGTTGACTTGGTATAGGCCCGTTAACGTAGCTGAAACTAGCTAAAAGCTAAGAAACAATATATGTTTTCCCAAAATAATAATAATAGTCATTTAATTCAGGCAAGACGCCCATACGGAAGATACATTTTTCACAAGTATTGTATATATATTTACAATTGCAAATCAACTTAAAATTAAAATTTAAAATTATTAAAATTAAAATTACAAAATCATTAATAAATAAAATAATTAATTAAAAATTGTTAGCAGGAATATTGACAGCCATATACAAAGAAATAATTAGCTTCATATATGGCTCTCAATATTCCATTGTCAGAATCATGTACACGGCTCATAAAGGAGGCCCTCGCTTTTCTTAATAAGGCATAGAAATCATCGACTCTGTTTTCCGCAAACATGCCGTACGCACTACACCTCCACGGTAGCCCAAATATACACCTAAATGCGTTGTTGTATTGCACACGTAGGGTGTTATAAGCGCGTTGTGTGTGCTTGTACCAGAGGTGTCCAGTGTAAAGCGAGCGACAGTACGCATTGAACAGAGTGACTTTAACTTGATTGTTACATTTAGCGAATCGCCGAGCTATTACTTTTCGCTGCCAACATTCTCCTCTGTCTTTCTAAATCCTCGTCGTCTCGCAGTTTATCCGTTACGATATGACCAAGATATTTAAAACTCTTAACAACTTTTAGTTTGGTGTTATATAGTGATATATCAGGCGTAGGTAATGGACTGTTATCATGTCTAAATACCATCAATTCCGTTTTCTTAACGTTGTATTTGAGACCATGCATACTGGCATACACTTCACAGATGTTCAGTAGCTTTTGCAACGCCTTGACAGAGGGGCTGAGCAAAACCATATCGTCCGCGTAACTGAGATTGTTTACAGACACGTTATCAATAGAACAGCCGACACCGGCTCTGCTCAGCTCCTCTATCAAGTCGTTAACATATAAATTAAATATTGTAGGGGAGGTCAAACCACCCTGTCTCACTCCGGAATTGAGGGTGTATTCACCGGAAATACTTTCTCCCCACTTTACAACATTAGTTTGACCTTCGTACCAGTATTTCATGACATTTATCACTTCAAGTGGTATACCTGCATTGTACATCTTATTCCACAGGACATTGTAATTTACAGAGTCAAAAGCACGACTTAAGTCAAGAAAACAGGCATAAATATTTGTTTTTCTATCCAAATAGTATTGGACCGTCTTCTTTAACGAGAATATGGCGGTATCAGTGGAACGATTTGGACGAAAACCAAATTGCGCTTTATGTATCTTTATGCTTTTCGATAGATGTGGGTGCAATAACCTTTCAAATATTTTAGAAAACACAGTTGCTAATGAAATAGGTCTATAGTTATTAATATCCGATATGTTACCTTTTTTATCTTTAACACAATATACGTACGCTACACGAACGGAATTTGGCATACGGAATCCTGTATAAATTGTGTATCTCACCAAAAATTGAGAGATTTGGAATAGATCTACAGTTAGCAAGGTTGTAGGTAAAATAAGTATGATCTACATCATATGTATCTCGTGAAAAATATGGATATTTTTAATACGGTTTCGCATAGATTTTAAGTTCGGAGATCCGACCGTTTTGGTTACGGTTATGAAGCTGAAAAAATATGAAAAAAACTTATTTTTTGGCGGATAAAATCAATACTGTACAGTTGTGCTTGCGCGTATATCATCCGGACTACGGAACCCTTCACTGTACGTGGCGCGACACTTTTGGACGTGTTTTTGTTTTTTTTCCTAAATTCAAATGTGAATTTCTGGTGAAATTAGAACAATAGTGACCAGTCATCGTTACAATTCTCTCGTCATGGACCGGAGCACAATCATTGTACGATCAACATTTTTGTGTCAATGATACACACACATATATACCTATTTACATACTACTGCTGAATACAAAACATCAGTTTCAAATGGTCACTACACGTAATGCAACATAAATCTAAGCCTGTCTGCTGTGTCACCTGGATGTTTTAGTTGAAAAACAAAACAGGATTTTAGCAGACTAGGCATTAAGTACAGTGCAAAAACTACTTCGAATAATTAACCATTTTGTATACTGACACAATGTGCAATTTACTATTGATAATTAGTATCTGGTGCTCGTTAGGATTACTTGGTACTGTTTTAGCTCAAGAACCTGTAGCTAATTTACCGCAAGGACGAATTGTAGGGGTAAGTGTTTGCATAATTAATTACTTACATATTTAATTTTATTCATGTACCCAAGAAAGTACCTAGCACTAGGTACCTACCACTAGAACCTACTAAAATATTTTACATAACATTACGTTATACATAAGTGTGTCATTGCAAGAGTATTATGGGGCCCTTGGTGTATCAAACAAAAAATGGCACACCTGTCGATTTAAATTGCAGATAAAAGCATATACGGAAGGTTCCAACACTCCAGTGGAAATTTACTACGGTGTACCATACGCAACGCCCCCAAAAGGACGATACAGATTTTCGGTATGTCTTTTTACTATCTATAAGGTTCCCATCAAAACTGGTCTAAGTATAAGGAATAAGTATTCTAAGTATATTTTGCGTGATGTTACGTCATGATGTTGTATAAACAACAAACATCCAAGCGATTGCAGCAATATCACGATAGATTTGCCGTCTACTATTTAAGAGTTCCCTTGTATATCTCCGAAAATCAGCATCAGATCTTCACCAAACGTAAAAGGGACCACCGCGAAATAATGTTTTTCCAAACAAAAAAAGAACCATTAAAATCAGTTCACAATAGGCATGACGACAGTATCAAAAAATTGCAAATCTATTTATTCCGTCAGTTAGAGTATTGAAAATGAATGTTTTTGTGAATCAATAAAAATTGACAAAGATAAAACGCATCATAACTCGGGAGTGGGAGCTCGTGCCGTCAGAACTAGCTAAAAATGATACCTAGGCGTGACGTATTGAGAATTTTAAAAGCGTCATATCTTCGTCAATTTTGGTTTACGTAACAAAAGAAAAAACACGGGTCAAATATTTTTTTATAATCTAACTGACGGACTAATTAGTTTTTTGTCGTCTCGCTAATTGGCGAAGATATAGCTGAACATACACACAAAAAATAATGGAAAAAAAATTCTGACGAATTGGTAACCTCCTCCTTTTGGAAGTCGGTTAAAAAACAATGTGTATATTAAACTATGATTAAACCTCGATTACCCATCAGCTTTATAAGGCTTTAGTTTTTTTTTTGTTTGTTTTAGGCTCCAGAACGACATACGGGTTGGAAACGAACTTTTTTTGCCCATCGAATACCTCCTCATTGCCCTCACGTTGGAGATGGTGATAATAATTACAGCGAAGATTGCCTATATCTAAATATATGGACACCTCGGGTTAGGCTTTTTTTATTGTTTAGCAATTAATCAGCCTATCTATAATGCTCCCACTGATAGGACACAAGCCTCCTCTATAGGAGAGGGAGCGGGCTGTAATCCACCACGCGGGCCCAGTGGGGGTTGGTAGATGTCACAATATCTTCGAATTGTTGATACTATAACATAGCAGTTTCCTCACAATGTTTTCCATCACTGTTTTGAGAGCAGTGGTGGTGATGAAATAAATTTACTACACTGGGCCGTTTTCATATGGGCCACCAGTCCACCACCGCTCTCCACTGGACCATCAGTGCCCTTTTATTTTCCCTATTTACATATTTTTTTAATGTTAATGCTTCCTTTTATATCTGTCACCGTAAAATTGTAAGAACCGTTGGATTGTAAACTCTCGAAAGATTGTCAACCGAATAAACTCGAATTATTTTTCGGTAAATTATAATGTATCGCAGTGAAACCGTAAAATTGTGAAATACTTGCGACACGAACTCACCTCGCGCGCTGATTGGTTGAACGGAAAATGTATGTAATTTAGGTTATGTTCGGTGACTAACACTAACTTATTTATCATTCAACTGTATCAGGTGGCGTCGAGGAAAATTTTCGGTTTTTCCGTCATGGGTGTCGTTTTCGTGGTTTTAGGGGTCGCTAATGATAACGAAAATGTGGTCACAATGAAAATCCAAGATAGCGCCGAGGAAAATTTTCAGTTATTCCATCATGGGTGTCGTTTTCATGGATTTTGGGGTAGCTCATACCGAAAACTACGATAACGACACCCATGACGGAAGATCCAAAAAATTTACCTGGAGCCATCTTGTATTTTAATTTTGACCTCACTTTCGTTATCAGCGACCCCGAAATCCATGAAAACGACAACCATGGTGGAAAAACCGAATATTTTCCTCGACGCCACCTGACACCTTTTGAATGATCCCACCAAAAATAGTTTTATGTAAAATGTTGCCAAGACGAGACCATATGACTCGGACTGTCAAAAAGTTATCAGATCTCATGTAGAGTTAGGGCGTGTAGAGTTAGAAGCGATTGAAAATGCTTCTCCCGGCGCGCGGCGGCACTAACGTTTGGTTGAATTGATTGCTACCAGCGTTTGTACGTATGTAGGTGCGAGCAAAATCTACGTTCCGTGAAAAGTACTAACTAGGGACTTGTCAAACTTTATTTAAGTTTTAAATTTTAATTCCGAGTGCTGAATATTATGTATAGTTTGACTAGTTCTTCAGCAACTGAATCCCATGTAACAATATTTAGTCTATTTGTAACGTTGTTCTAGGTAGCGTTCCGATGGTAAAACTGTACCAGTGGTCGTTATACTATTCAGCGAATCTTGGACAAGGGGCGGTGTGCCTCTGCCGTGCCAAGAACTAGCGGCTGAAGGAGTAGTAGTGGTCACAGTGATGTATCGCTTACACTTGCTGGCCTTTTTTACACTACGTTCTTTATCAGCTCGCGGTAATCTTGCGCTGTTGGATCAGTACCTAGCACTACTGTGGGTGCGCGATAATATTGCCGCATTTGGGGGAGACCCTACTGCAATATCACTGCTTGGTCATTCTGCTGGTGCCGACAGCGTCCTGTATCATATAACATCGCCTCGATCTATCGGTAAGTTACAATACATACAATATAATTATACCTATCCTTATTATTCCGAGTCCACTGACACTACCTATACTATCAGAAGATTCAGAAGTTATTGAATAAGTTGGTTATGGTTCGTTTATATAACGTTTTCATCGACAGGTTTATTTCAAAGGGCACTTGTAATGTCACCTTTTGATATCTGGAAAGCATTAGACGAACTAAAGGTTGTTGAGGCCACTGAAGTAGAACGGATATCTCGTAAAATTGCAAGTTCGCTCGGCTGTAACAGTGACACCGATCACGAAATTCTACATTGTATGCGGGAACGCCCTCTGTCGGACATTATGTCATTTTATTCGGTAATACACAAGGTTATATTTTGTGGAATTTATAGATGACACAATTGAATCTTGGCATGTAGGACTGTAATACAATTTACTGTTTCAGAACAACACCTGGAACCGAGCTATGCAACCGATACCTGATGTCTTTTTACCCGACTCTGAGCAATACTTACCAAATTCATTGCTGGCAGCTTTATCAACATCTACACAACCTACTAATACCCAAATTGACGTAGTTATAGGAGCTAACGACCTTGAAGCTTTAAATTATAACGGTAGGTAATAGGGCATGCAAAACCCGGTTTCGGTCCCATAGTAAAATCCGGGCGTTTTACTATGGGACCAAAACCCGGTTCGGCGGCTGCCCACAAACAGACAGACCCGGAACGACTACCTGTAGTTCATACAAATATTTGTTCCGTGCGAGGATCGAACCCTCGACCCCAGCGCAACATCCAATCGCTCAGCCACTGCGCCAACCAGCCGACAAACTGTATAGTGTATACCTATACATTTAAGTTACCGTGAATGTCCCGAAATTGTTAATGTCAAGATGCCGGTGTCATTCATTTAGGTTCTTGCACAGGACATGCACCAGTAAGAGAGTCCGCTCCGTGCACGTAAGCAAGATTCAGCGATTTACAAAGTCGGAAAAAAAAACACTGGCAGTGTTTGGTTTGAGAAATGAACTATTAGCCTAGGAACTGCGAGCAATTTGGATGTAGCGCTCAGCGGCCGCTGCTGCGGCACCGCTTTTATTGCCCGCCCGGCTCGCGCGTTATGGCATTTACTGGTGATTTGTGAATTACATTCACTCACAGTAGTTCACAGTAGTTCACAGTAGAGGGTGATAGGTATTTAGAGGCATCAATTTAAATGGTTACTATTAGAGCTTATCACTTTGTACTCGTACAATGATACCTGCGCATGCAGCCGTGTGAAAACACAAGTACAACGAGTTTAATTTCATGTTCCAGGTGTCAAATATGAAGAAATAATGAAACAAGGCAAACTGTACGCATCAGAGTACGCGAATTATAAGGTCATTTCCGAAAGCCTTCGGTTATTTTCTTTGGATGGAGCAGAAACTTTACCTATGGTTGGTTTGAATTTAATGGCCGGCCTAACTTCCGCCATTTTTATTCTTTTTTCAAAGTGGCGACCACGCATAAGACCTAGGTTTTTCATTCAATTTTTCAATGCCACCTGGGGGAAAGTACTCTCAATACTGGAGATAGCAAATTTTATTCAAAGGAAACATTCCTATACTTTTAAAAAGAAACAAATCTGCATTCACAGATTTTCTAAAAATTGTTTGCCACACTCTGGAATCGAACCAACTAAAATTCGATACTTACATTAGTTCCTACGGAGACTGCTATTTGCAATATTTTTCACAGTTGACGGAAGCAGTACGTTGGGAATATTGGAAAGATAAAGGAAGAAATGTGAAACAGGTTCTTGACAATATAGAGTCCCTTGGTCGAGTGGAATCATCAGCAAAATGGAACGCGGGAATCGCACTGATAGCAGCTCGCCTGGCACGGAGGGTGGCCCGCTTGTATGTCTACAGATACTCACAACCTGCAGGAGTCGACTTAGAGGGACGACAATATAATTTTACAGGTTTATTATAACACAGCTAGGAGAATCCTGTGTTAAAAGAATTTCAGGGTCTCTAACCAAACACAAAATTCTCCTAGCCAAGAGTCATTGTTATTTTCATACTTACTTTTACACTTTAATTTATATTATGGCGTGTGCGTAGTTTTGACGTGATTCAGTACCATACACACACAGGGTAACATGTCAGAAAACCCGACCGTAACGTAACGAATTGATGTGTTGGCCAAAACGCGTAGCCTATCCCACGACGCTTACGACCTTTGGGTCGCGAAGTTTTAAGCGAACCGCATTACACCGTTTTCATCGCTTTATTCTACTTGGCACCGCTAGACGCCGCATGCTTTTTCGTCCGATCAAAAGCGCTTTATTATCTAAAGAGGGCCCTTCCCGGCCCGCCTATCGTCAACACGAGGTCGAAAAGCTTGTTGTTTCATCCAGAGTCACAGCAGCGCGGCGTTATTCTTTCAACTCCCCTGTCTTACCTAGCCCCGACCCCGCACTACTCGTCTCCCGCGCACCTTATACCGCCTAACGCGAGGACATTGAACGAAAAATAGTGTTTGAAAATTTATAAAACTTGTTCCAGGAAATACGTGTTTTTGAATAAGTCTTACAAGTTTGTGAAATAAATATTTGTCATTTAGAATCTCCACTACATTTGCAAGGCTACTATCAGGATGCTTTCTTTACTTTTACAATTTATGAGTACATTATGAACGGCCAAATTTGAGGTAAAATTTGTATAAAACAGCAATTTTTGGAGGCTTATTACTGAATTTGTTTTTACATTTTTTTTTGCTTCTATAGATGCCTAGTTGTAGTGCACAAGATATCTATTAGCTCAAAAAATTCAAAGATTGTGTAACAACGGCATAACCACGTACGAGCGTTTGTCAAAATTCTCGCGAAAAGTCTGGCGGCTTGGCCGCTCCTAAGGGCTTGTCCAGAAAGGGCGAATCACGCGCGCTATTGAGATTGTCCAGAAGAAGCGAATTCGTCGCGAAACGTTTCGCGCGAATTCATTCGCGCGCTATTGAGATACTAGGCACGAATACATCGCGTCCACAAGCATCGCGCGAATTCAAAATACGCGCGTAAATCGCGTGCATAACGCCAGACCCTCGACTCGCGCGTGATTCGCCCTTTCTGGACAAGCCCTAAGCCGTTTGAATTGTACTGACAAAAATGTCATTAAAATGTCAATGTCAGCCGCATTACACCGCTTCTCGGTGCTTTAAGAATAGGGAATATGCATAATTTTTTTATTTTTATTTAGATACGGAATGTTAAACTACTATAAAAATAATGACAAAAAGCGAAAACAAGACATAAATTGGCCAATCAACACAAAAGTTATAACCATTTAAACTTTTGTTTCTATCTCTTCCTAGATAAACGGAATTTAGTATGGATGTTGTACGTCGATGCAGCGAATGACGTCATTCGCTCTATCGGATCTCTCTGTCTCTAATCCGCAGTTTCAAATGCTTATAACTTAGTATTTTTTATAGATATTAAAAAAATTATTTCACTTTGCAATTTCTGATGATAATACACTTTGTTTAGAGTGATAAAAAAATGTCATGCATAGAATAGAATAGAATGGAATACTCTTTATATACCCTATTCCATCATCGCTTTATTCCACTTGGCACCACACTAGACGCCGCATGCTTGGTGCTCCGGTGAAAGCGCTTTATTATCATAAGTCATTTGAATTGTACTGACATTTTTTTATGTTTTGAACTGTAGTCCAGCCCGATTCTGTAGTCAGCATTGATAACGAATCGGGAAAACATACCCGGCAACATAAAGATGTGAGACTAGGCACAAATATAGACGTTTCACGATAAAACCAGCTGGCCGTGTGCATCGACACACTACAGCCCCACCCGTTTTTTTTTTTAAATATCACGTTGTTATGTAGTCAACGAGACTATAGTCTGCGCCATTTAAGTTGGGAATAAAGGTCATTAACCCCCGTCTACCAATCTATTCCAATATTTCAAAACGATACGAAAAAAATGTAAAGGCAGTGTCGCTACACGATCAAAACAAACGTATCGCGGTAAGGGGCATCGTTGGCGCGTGCACTGGGCATGAGTTACAAACCTTTTGGTCAAAACTATATTCAGTCGTATTTATTTATGTCGTATTTTAGTTTTTAGTTTGGAAGGTACTTATTACAGGCATTTTTTAACAGTATCGTATAGGTCGCGGCACGTAACTCTAGCGCTGAACGAAACGTGGAGGGGATTTCTGCGCATGTTCTACGACTGGAGAGCCAATCGGCGCAACGCATGCCCAAAGACATTCTTATTTTTTACTTCTGCGCAATAACGGTCAGCGCTAGAGTTACGTGCCGCGACCTGTAGTACATGTATAGTATCAGGACACTTGCGCGAAAGGACAGTTGCACAAATGGACACTTGCGTGACTGGACTTTTGCGCGAACTACTGGCCACTGAGGTTTACTCTGCAGAGTAAACATAACATCAAGCCTGTTATTACTTAAAGGTGGTTTTTTTTTTGGTTTTTCTATCATGGGTGTCGTTTTCATGATTTTTGGGGTCGGTGATTACGAAACGCGATGGGTGCATAATTGCAAAATGGCGGACAGGTGATGCATCCCTGACTCGCTCTAACGTCACACTCTGCGCCGAGTATAAGGGCGTTTTTGGTAAGAACTTTAAAATTTGGTTATTTTAATTAATTGTATATTACTACGAATATAAGTTAAAGCTAAATAAATAAATCCAATTATGGCATGTTCTTTTATTGAAATATAAGTCGAAAACATAGATAATCTCGAAAAAGAAAAATACACCACGATAATGATTTTTGAAATACACAATAGCAATTACATAAGTATGTCATTGTTGAATATGTATTTTTGAAACTTAAAAAAAAATACCACAACCATACTTCACGTATTTCTTACTTATTGCGTTTGGGATTAGTGTTTGGTATAATGAAACTCGACCGATGCAGTATTAGCGACAGTTTTGAATGACGAGCGATCCATATCGAAAGTTATGTGGACTTTTTGGTACAAGTCGGATCAATGTCCTTTATTCCCAACTTAAATGGCGCAGACTATAGAACAACCTTTTTAGGTAACACAGCTTCCGCAAGCGGCTTCGCCCGCGTGAAGTTTGATAATTGTCCCATGAAGATCTTACTACCGGGATAAAAATCATATGTGCTAAACTATCTGTGTGCAAAATTTCATCCAAATCCGTTCAGTGCGTTAAAGAGTAACAAACATCCATACATACTCACAAACTTTCGCATTACAGATAACATTACGTCGTACCCGAACGTACCTACAACTACAGTAGTAGGTACCCACAAGTAGGTAGGTAGTAGTAGGTAGGTAGGACGAGTCTCGAATAATGTAGGTACAAATTCGCAAACTACTTACAAAAGAATCAGGAATTGTCATTGTAATTTCGACCGTACGCCGAGGGCATAAAGTACCTACTTCTTTCCTTTGTACAAGTTGTGGAAGTTTCTCGAAGGACAATGACCCACTATGGAATTGTCTAGAAGATTCTAGGAAGTCGTGGAAATCTTTCTCGAACGTTCGGTCGCCATATAAATAGCCGACGTGTTTGCGGGAGCAGGCAGTCTGATTTTGGCTACACAGCGAAGCGAGTCGAAGTAAAGTAGAAGTGCAATATTTAAACAAATAGTGATCAGTAGTGTATTTGTGATTGGGTTATAAGTGTTTTGTAATCCCATACCCAGCTCGTAACAATTTGGTGTCAGAAGTGAGGGATATATTATGCCAATTCTACCAAAGGACGACACGGACGGTATCCGAACCAGGAGTCAGCGACAGCAGAACATGGACCAAAGGCGGTTTGGAGATTCTCCGACACAGACACCGGGTGGTGTCCAGCCTACGTCAGTGCCAGTCGCTGGCCCATCCGGAGTTTCTCCTGCATCAGTGGTTCCAGACTTGTCAGCTTTAATGGCGCTGCTGTAGGAGCAGGCTCGCCAGTTACAGGAGCAGTTGCAACGAGATATGGAGGAGCAGGCTCGCCGTCAAGAGGAGCAGGCTCGCCGGTTGGAAGAGCAGTTGCAGCAAGATAAAGAGGAGCAGGCCCGCCATCAAGAGGAGCAGGCTCGCCGGTTGAAAGAGCAGTTGCAGCAAGATAAAGAGGAGCAGGCCCGCCGCCAAGAAGAACAGATGCTCCTCATAAAGGATCTTCATGCAATTTTTGGCAAAGATCTGTAGGTGTTGAAGGATCAGGTTTACCAGCACGAGAACCGTATCTCAGAGGCCGAAGTTCAGATCGCTGGGGTGAAGAAGGCTTTGGGAGAACTGAAGACTGGAGACGTGACTGTGGCTTCAGTAGTTGCTGCACCTTCAGCGCGGGGTTTTAAGGTGCCTCCATTCGATGGAACATCTTCGTGGTCGGCTTATAAAATTCAATTTGAAGCCGTTATGAAGGCGAATGGATGGACAATACCGCAAGCCATGACCGCGCTCACCTTGGGCCTCCGAGACCAGGCCTTAAACATTCTTGAGGCACTCGGCAAGGATGTAACCGACGAGCAGCTGCTGGAGGCGTTGGGGTCCAGATACGGCGACGCGCACCGGAGCACATATTTCGTGCTAAGTTGAAGGATCGTGTTCAGCGTAGTGCCGAGAACCTGCAGCAGTGGGCCCTGGAAGTTAAAAAGCCGGTTCGAAAAGCATACCAGTCTGCCCCTGCACTTATCAATGGGAATCTGGTACAAGCGTTCGTTGACGGAATACGTGACTTGGAAGTCGAAGAAGTCGAAGTCGTGGATCTTTCTCGAACGTTGGGTCGCCATATAAATAGCCGACGTGTTTGCAGGAGCAGGCAGTCTGATTTTGGCTACACAACGAAGCGAATCGAAGTGAACTATAAGTGCGATATCTAAACAAATAGTGATCAGTAGTATATTTGTGATTGGGTTATAAGTGTTTTGTAATTAAATAAAGTTATAAATTGTTTTTTCGGTAGTTATTAATTTATCCCATACCCAGCTCGTAACAATAATAATAGGGGTTAAAGTATGAAATTGCCGTTGTATAGTAATGACACTTCGAATTGACATAAAATCTTCATGGTGTGAGATTTTTGTGTGAAACTTTTTTCACGTGACACCTATGAGGTTCTTCTTTTAAAAAATGTGCAACTATCGATTTTTTACTTTCAATTGTTTTTTTTTATTTAGCTTAGACGGAAAGACTTCGAAAATCCGAGTTATTTTTGAATACGAGTTCAGACGCGGAACTAACGCGGCAGAAACGGCTTGCAAGTCGCAATATCAACGTTGTGTTTGGAGAGGAGACTGCTAATGAACGCACCGTGCGTTTTTGGTTTAAACGCTTTCGTAATGGAAACTTCGACTTGACGAACGAACCACGTGGTAGACTAACGTGAATGAACAGGTGTATAACGCTGAATGAGATGGTAGAAGCCGATCCGAGTCAAACTACCCAGGAATTAGCGGCATTAACGTTACTTGCCCTACCTACAATATTGACTTATTTGCATCAAATCAATAAGATAAAAAAATATGAAAAATGGGTGCCCTATGATTTGACTGATCTGCAGAAAGAAATGCTCGTTGAAACTTGCCTACAGCTAACTTGCCTACTTGCGTTGCCTTGCTTACAGCCTTGTTGAATCGGTACAGAAATGAAGGAATATTGGATCGAATTGTGACATGTGACGAAAAGTGGATTGTTTATAATCATAAGCGAAAAATGCAATGGCTGACCCCAGGTCAAACGCCGTAACAGTGCCCTAAAGCAAAGCTTACCAATCTTCATGGTGTATTCACTATAGCTTTCTCAGGTCTGGTCAGGCAAAAACAGCAGATGTTTACTGTGCCGAACGTGCCCCGACTCGTGATTCGTGATTTCGACAATTTTCTACGTGATAAAAAATTTTCTTTCCAGGAGGCAGTACAAAATGCTTTCACACAGTTTGTCGAATCTAGATCCTCAGAGTTCTATCGTAAAGGCTTGAACTTCCTTTTACATGGCAGCAATGACGATAATGACGGTAAATGTTTTGATTAAAGAAATATGTTATAATTATCTTAGAAAAAAATAAGTTTCAATTTTTCAGTACCAATCGGCAACTTCATACTTTAACCCCTAATATTATGAAGTTTAGTAAAGTTTCAGTCAATGCTACTGAACAGAGAAAGAATAGTACATAGATATAGAACAAATGTTCGACGTGATTCTTTAAATTGACTAACTTTTTTATTTATGAACCGATTGACATGAAACAAACACTAAATGTTAAGTGAAGCTTACCACAATATATTAGTGAATATCACATCTAAATCGGATAAGCCTCTCTCTAATTAGCGTGCACAAACGCACAGACAAACAGACAAAAATTCTATCTATCATTGTTTTTGGTGCTATTTGCGTTGATATAGATCCCAATAATATCTTCCCTGTACAGACAGTGATCCGTTACATTTTTATTATAATATGTATAGATAACATCACCCCTGTATTTCTCAAGGGATTAGGCAGAGGTTTGCCTAAAAGAACACCCTCTATTTCACACTTTCAGCGAAAAGTACCTTTACGTATTTATTTTCATCATCATCATCATCATCATTTCAGCCGAAAGACGTCCACTGCTGGAGATAGGCCTCCCCCAAATGTCGCCACATTAACCGGTCCCGTGCGAATCGTTTCTAACGGATTCCCGCAACCTTCACCAGGTCATCGGTCTACCTAGTGGGAGGTCTTCCAACGCATCGTCTTCCGGTTTGCGGTCGCCACTCCAGAACTTTTCTGCCCCATCGGCCATCCGTTCTGCGAGCAATGTGCCCTGCCAACTGCCACTTAAGGTTGGCAATTGTTCGGGCTACGTCGGTGACCTTAGTTCTCTTATGGATGTCTTCATTTCTGATTCGATCACGCAAGGAAACTCCGAGCATAGCCCTCTCCATTGCCCTTTGGGTGACTTTAAGCCTTCTGATAAGGCGTATTGTGACCACGTTTCGGTCCCGTATGTAATCACTGGCAACACACATTTTCATCATACTTGTTTAATCTCGACAGGGGCTGTCCACGGGTCCGATTTGGTATCCCTGTTAGGAGATGCTTTGATGCTCCAAGTAGCTCGTCGACCCGCCACTCAAGACGAGAAACGAGCTTCGTCTCTTTTAAGAAGGCATATAATCAACTTCATTAAATTTGGGTTTGTTTCATTTTACATCATTCTAAAATTAAGTTTAATAAACAGCTACCTATACCTACAATGTTAACATGGTTGCAATAAAACAGATCACCTGGTGAAGAAGGCGTATGGCAACGATACAAGACTGGTGAAGCAAACATACATGATATCCGCGATGCAAGGAGTGCCAACACTAATTATCACAGCGCTGACAGAGATGTTCAATTTTGGCTTCAATACTTGCCACAACTTTACAATCTTCTAAATTCTGCAGAGAAAGCAGGAAAACTGACAGATACAAAAGGTGGGTTTGGTCGACTTTTGCGGTTAAGTTTTAGGGGTAGGTAGCTAACCTAAGTTTAAGTAGGTCGGTAAAAAAAAAACCAACACCAACGGGTTTAGTGGGGAACTCAGGGGTATGGGATTTTCAGCAACCATATTCAGCATGAATGTTTAGTGGGGAACCCAGAGGGTTTTCACCACCATATGCAGCAAGAAGGTTTCTAGTGGGGAACCCAGGGGGTTCTTCAACAACCATATCAACATGAATCTCGATAGCTAAGTAGATAGAGCGTGATGAGCCTCGTCCTCTACTAACCAAGTAGGTACTAAACAAACCTACGGTTCAAAATAGACTGCACTATTCTTCATTCCATAAGAAATATTTGAACCTATAATACTAGATTTCTAAGTAGACCAGGTGCAGAATTGATAAAAGTCAGTAGGTAATCTAAATACGCACATGCAGCCGTACCGGAGGGGCACCGATTTGAAGCCGCCAAATTACTGCCTACCTAATGCTTCTGCTACACCTGTGGCAGATTGTAATGATCGGGAAACAGAGAAGCCGGCAGTGAATTCCACAGAGTAGCGGTTCGCATAATAAATGTTACTTATAGCAAAGCGCTGTAAGCGCTTGATTGAGATGTTACATCATTGTTATTGGCATTTAGAATAACAAATCAAACCGTTTTGGCTGTATTATGAACCTCTCGTCGCGCTGAGTATAGACCACGACCATAATGCCTCTTGCGTACTTGATGATGTGGTTAAATATGTAGCCATAATCCTTTAGGTTCAAAACGAACACTTCCCAAAACGTCGACTCTCCCAAAACGTCAACTTCCCAAAATGGTAATTCCCTAAATGTCTATTTCCCATTTCGTCCACTTTCCCAAAACGACCAGTTCCCAAATAGTTCGTTTCTCAAAACGGCAACTCCCAAAACGTGTCTAGTTCACATGAAAAATAAAAACCGGCCGGTCGAGTCGAACTCGCGCACAAAAGTTTCCGTGAAATATTTTTACCCCTAATTTACTTTTTAATAAATTAAATAAACGGACGTAAGTAGCTTCTCTTTTGTTGGGCAACACACCATAGAACACCGGTATAATATTGCTGCAATTTTTGTTAGAATCATCAACGTCAAGATGTACATTATGTAATTATGTAATTTTAACTTCTAAACTTTTAAAAACTAGTTTCTTGACATCAAGGAACTTTTTTCGTTCACGATACAAAGCACTTTTAAGTGAAAAAAAAAGACGGTATCCAATTTCTGTACTCTTCATCCTCTTCAGACCAAATTGTTTCCCGTATGTTATGTGCATTATTCTCATAAATTTGCTGGACTGGTTCTAAATTCTCGCACACGTCTTTCTTACATTTATCAATTAATTTCATTACTTCATTTCGATGACTGTTTGATGCGCAGGTGTGTTTCGTGTTCCTTAAAATGTTGGTACGGCCACTAATCAATGTTATGTTTGCAGAGAACGAATACGGTTATCACATCTCCATAATGATGTCTCATTTTTATTGCTTTTTGCCAAATAATAGCGATAGCCATATAACAACAAACAGTCGTTACCTTTTTGGGTTTTAATTATCGTTAAGTATATCCATTTTTAAACTCTGGACATGGACGTTTTGGGAGAGTGGGCGTTTTGGGAGGGTGGACGTTTTGAACCTAAAGGGCCATAATTTTATTAATATTATCCTTAGAATCGTGCGTCTTGTTTTAGGTGAAAATCGACTTCGGGGTGGTGTGTTTGCGATGTGTGGAGTGACAATAATACTCCTATTACTACTGTTTGCATGCGCTATAATATTGCACAGGCAGAAGTCCCAGCGATTTAATGTTGATGATGAAAATCATCACTAGGAAAGTCCACCGCAAATCAGAGTACCTACCTAGTATCGAGTTTTATAGAATAAGAGTCCAACTTTTACTGGTATTGTGACGACTGTCGTGCAGCCGTACCTAGATAATAAGTTAACATAGGTGCCTTCTTGATTAAAATAAAATAAACGTAAACCGATTATGGTGTGTTTGATTTATTACCTTGTACTTACTTCTTTTAGATTCAGAATGTTTCATGATACGAAGTTAGGGTAGGTGCTAAAACTGTTGCCGTTGATATGGTTTGCGAACCATAAGTAACCATAACCAACCAGTAAGTAGTAAGTAGTTATAGCCCTATCACTAATCGGGCCAAGGGTTACAGTGCCATCAGGAGTGGTGAAGGTCTACTGAGAGCAAACGCAGCGTATGAACGAGCAGTTCTCAGAAGTGCTCGCTTATATAGTGGTGATCGGGAAGAATGTCAGACGCAAACAAGCCTGACGTGAACAGCGATGTGCAGCCAATGTCTTGGCCAATCTTAAGGATGACAATATTTATAACTGTAGGGACAGTAGGTAGTCACTGTAGGACAACTGCCTTACTAATGGGACAAAACAGTCGTGAGCTTGTTTCTGTAATTTGTTTTTTATTTGTGCTATTGGGGGTTAGGGTTGCCAACCGTACTATAATACTATATTTCGGGTCTGCATACTATATACTGATGAAGAAATATATAGTACGCAAAAATACTATATTTTCACGGAATTCTAACAAACAAATCCTTATTTTAAAAAATTATGAACGCGCCTCTAAGTTAACTTTTGAGTGAGGCGTGTATCCGAATTCCGAACTGAACGTAGGTATTTAAAATCCTTTGTCTTTGGTTCTGAAATTCACAACATCAAAAGATATTTTTGGTTTGTTTTATTTTTGTTTTGGGATTTTGGTGATTAATTTTTTAATTAGATGTTGTTCTTTCTTTTGAGAAGTTGAGGTCCGAAATATAAAACCGGCCAAGAGCGAGTCGGACTCGCACACCGAGGGTTCCGCACGATTTATGATGTATTAAAAAAAACTACTTACTAGATGTCGTTCAAAGTAATTTTCGGTGGAAGTTTAAATGGTAATGTACATCATATATTTTTTTAGTTTTATCATTCTCTTATTTTAGAAGTTACAGGGACAGGGGTAAGATACAGGACACACATTTTACCACTTTGGAAGTGTCTCTCGCGCAAACTATTCAGTTTAGAAAAAAATGAAATTAAAAACCTCAATCATCCTCATATCATTTTTGAAGACCTATCCATAGATACTCCACAAGTATGGGATTGATGAAAAAAATTTTTTGAGTTTTAGTTCTAAGTATGGGGAACCCCCAAAATTTATTGTTATTTTTATCTATTTTTGTGTGAAAATCTTAATGCGGTTCACAGAATAGGTACATTAACTTACCAAGTTTCAACAGCATAGTTCTTATAGTTTCGGAAAAAAGTGGCTGTGACATACGAACGGACAGACAGACAGACATGACGAATCCATAAGAGTTCCGTTTTTTGCCATTTGGCTACGGTACCCTAAAAATTAGGAAAGTAAAGCTTTAAGCTGTGAGTGTTAAGTTTAGCTATTTGCTTTAATTTATACAAAACATTGTTAACAAATACAAGAAGTGAAAAAAAAAATAGTTTTTTTAGAAATAAATAAGTACTTAACAAATATTTTGACTATCTTTTAATTTTTTTTTTTTTCATCATTTAAATATAGTACACTCCTAAAAAATATAGTATTCTTACTATATTTTTTAGGAGTGTACTATATTTTTTATAGCTTCTTTTGAAAATTACTATATTTTGCCTAAGAAATGTTGGCAACCCTATTGGGGGTGTCCTTTAATTAGGTGACGCGTTTAGGGAGGGGAGGGCGTCGAGCCAGATCTCACCCAATCTCACCACTGCAGACCCACCGTAGGTACTCCTGGCTGTACTGTAACCCCACAACAACAATTTTACTAGAACCTGCTACGACTCCATGACGCGCGCTCGCTTCGCTCGCATATTAAATAACACTCGGTCCCCGAAGGCTTCCGCCGCGCCGGCCTCCTTCGTCGGCCTACGGCCCTAAAATTGTTTTGTCAGAATAAGTCCCAAGTCAGTCACAGTAATTTCAGAACAGTATACATTGCCTAGAAATTTTGTAAAATAAAACAGTACCTACCATCCAAACATATCAATCTGAAAAAAAAAAAATAACAAATAAAACCTGGAATATTACCTGGTGGTATCGTTTAACTTTAAAAAACCCACCATACCACCAGGGGTACGATGGGTCTGCAACCAATCTCACGAAGGAGAGAATGGGGGTTTCGGCAAATATCACGTAATTTTGTTTCCCACAAGAAACAGTGAAAAATTGCGTGAAAACTACATTGTAAACATATTTCTCCACTAAAATATGGCTAAATCCTACACAATAATATTTAATAATACATGATATTCAATGGAAATAAACTTGTTTTTTAAATAAATCCAACACAATCAAGCACAGATTAACGCATTTACACTTAGATAAGAATTTTGATAAATTTAAGATGGCGCAATCGAAAATAATTTCGTACAGCAACCCCAAAAATCATGAAAACGACACCCATGACGGAAAATCCAAAAAAATTCCTCGGCGCCATTTTGGATTTTCATTTTGACCTTATTTTCGGAATCATCAATTATGGCATGTTCTTTTATTGAAATATGAGTCGAAAACATAAATAATCTCGAAAAATAAAAATACAAACAGATAATATTTTTTGAAATACTTATACAATAGCAATTGCTATTGTATAAGTATTTCAAAAAACCGTCAGTGTTGAATATGTATTTTTAAAACTAAAAAAATACCACAACCATACTTCAAATTTACGTATTTCTTACTTAATGCGGTTGGAATTTGTGCTTGGTATTATAATAAATGATAAATGATGTTTATTTTGCAAGTAGGTTTTTACAAACACTTTTACACGTAATTTTTTTTAAAACTAGTTGGGGCCGGTGTTTCGTACCTGACTACTCTGAGAAGAAACAGCCGAAACAAACTCAGAGGTCATAGTCTCTTTTGAAGTCCAGACAATCTTGCTCAATTCGCATGAGGACTATGCAGATTAGTGTCTGAGATGGTCTTTTGAAGAAAGAACCACACAGATTTGAGTGAACCTGTCCAGCCAGTGCAAACATTTGTCGGTTATCGTGTAGCTCGACTTATAACTCAAGGAGCTCAACGAAACTACGAACAATACCAGAGAAAGGACATTTGGGTAGGTCGCTTATAGTACTCAAACTGCCACACAGTTGTGGGAAAAAAAAAAACAAAGAATAAAAATGTGACCCACATGGTCCCCACATTCACAATAATCAAATAAAATTAATCATAATTTACAAAATCAATGTAAATAAAAATCATTAAATGTCACAATAATAATGAAGAAGTAGAATACTTAACAAAGTAAATAAGTACGTAATCAGTACGTAAATAAATAATAAAATAAAAAATAAAAAAAGTAAAAAATATTAAAATACTGAACTAAGTATTCATGTCAAATCATTCAATGTCAGAGTGACTAAAGGAAAGGAATAAAATAATAAATAAGCGAAGTCCGAAATTTCGCCATTCACAGAGCAAATTTCATTGGAGCAGCTTAATCCCAAGCCTTTTTATCTTTGAGATAGTGATTAACATGATAGTAGGCTTTTAGGCACAGCTTCCGTTTTATAAACGATTTGAATTTATTTAGGATTAGTGCTTGAATTTGGCTCGGAAGTTTATTGTAAAAACGTATACATTGGCATCTGAACGTACCCCCTAATTTATAAATTGAACGAATTGCCCTTTTTTTCAAAACAAAAATTGTCTAAATATCGGTGGCATTGCCCCACAAGAGAATACCGTACGACATCACGCTGTGAAAATAACTAAAGTAAACTAAACGGGCTGTCTCTAAATCAGTTAACTCACGAATTTTTCTAACGGCGTATGCTGCAGAGCTAAGTTTTTTCGACAACTTGTCTATATGCGGGCCACTGAAGCTTGTCATCCAAAGTTATGCCTAGGAACACTGTGCTATCTTCCGGTTTCAACTCTTCATTCTTAATTAGTACAGTGGTTTCCACTTGTCTTACATGGGGTATCGTAAACTTAATACATTTAGTTTTTATCTCATTTAGGAGTAAATTATTAACATTCAACCAATTAACGACTTTTGCCAGGGCGCTATTAACATCATCCGTAACTAACTGCTGACGTTTGAGTTTAAATAAAAGAGAAGTGTCGTTTGCAAACAATAATAGGTCATGATTATCCTTTATGAGGTAAGGCAAGTCATTTACGTAATTAAGAAACAAAAATGGACCAAGGATTGGCAAGGATTGGAAGCCCTGGGGTACCCCCATTCTTACTACGGATCCGGGAGATCTTTTCCCGTTGACATCAACTCTCTGAATCCTATCACTCAAATATGAAATAAGAAGATCCAAACAGGGGTTACGGAATCCGTAGTGGTGTAGTTTCCTGATTGTTTCATGAAGAACGCAATCGAAAGCTTTAGATAAATCGCGAAAAATGCCCAAAGCATCGCGTTTGTCCTCCCAGGCATTATAAATGTGTAAAAGTTCAACAAACAACAGTAGATGAACAACCCCTTGTGAAACCGAACTGTTTTTTATGTAATAACTTATGTTTATTGAAAAAACGTTGCATTTGTGGCAAGAATAATTTTTCAAATATTTTACTAAAGGTGGGTAGTACTGAAATGGGTCTATAATTAGTGGGGTCTGATGTGCTACCCGATTTAAACAATGGTATTATGAAACTCGACCGATGCAGTATTAAGGTGAATGCAGACCTAGCCGCACCGCAGTCGCCGCATTCGAATTCTTCTATGCAATCTCGCACACAGACACAGATTGCATAGAACTTTTTTGATACAAGGCGGATCAATGACCTTTATTCCCAACTTAAATGGCAAAGACTATAGTGTCGTTGAAGATGATGCTATGCTGTCATTGAAAGACATGCGAGGCAGTCTGGGGGCTGCTGATAGAAGTGAAAACTAAGTAAGTGAATTGTATCGTCGAGCTGTGTGTCAGTGTGCGTGCGGGTTTATGTGAAATGTATAATATGTGTTGTTACTAAAACATATCATCATCTGTCTAGTCTAGCCTATACCCAACTATGTCGGGGTCGGCTTCCAGTCTAACCGGATACAGCTGAATACCCGTGTGGGAATGTTGCCCACAAGAATCGTGTGTAATAAAGTAAACTAAACTTCCACTAGAAACGTTTTAATAGACCAGACAAAAACCGAGAACATCAAGAGAAAATTCCAGCTGTCAGACTTGTGTCCACTTGACACCTCCTCCCTATCAATAAGGATGGGCGTAGCATTCAGTGATGTGCCGCCACACCACCCCCTTGGAGTTTGGAAAACCTGCAGAAAGATAATTAGGAAATCTAATTACGCGTCCGGACCTTGTGGTTTGTACCGGACGTTGACCATCTGGGTTTTCTATCACCGACTTCGATGCATCTTCAGATGAATCGGACAAAATAAAGGCAGGTTTGACACGATCTATTGTGATTGTCACTGGTCCTCTTTGTAATTCTACAGTGACGGTCTTATCTGTCCTCTCTAACACAGGATACGGCCCTGAATATGGCGGTTCTAAAGATCCTCGAGGTGCGCCTTTTCTAATAAAGACGTGTTTGCAAGTCTTGAGGTCCTTGTGCACAAATACAGAAGCTGGAGAGTGTCGAGCTGCTTCTTGTGGCTTCAAAAATGACATGTTATGTCTCAGTTGCGAGACAAAATCTGGCGGTCTCACCTGGTTATTCTTAGTTGATTGGAAGAACTCACCCGGTATTCTCAAGCGCTCACCATACACCATTTCAGCGACGGAGCATTGCAGGTCTTCTTTCCGAGCTGTGCGCACGCCGAGCAGGACGACAGGTAAAACGTCTGTCCAGCTCTGCTCGCCGTGAGCCATGATGGCAGCCTTCAAAGTGCGGTGAAACCTCTCAACCATCCCATTCGCTGCAGGGTGGTAAGCAGTCGTGTGGCGCAGCTGGACTCCGCAAAAATTTGTAAGAGCTTTGAAAAGGTGGGAGGTAAATTGACGACCCCTATCTGTTGTCAATGTCTCTGGACAACCGAAACGCGAAATCCATAACTCATAGAATGCCTTTGCTACTGTTTCAGCTGTAATGTCCTGCAGCGGCTGTACTTCTGGCCAACGTGTGTATCTGTCGACAGCTGTGAGACAGTATTTGTAGTCGCGAGATGATGGCATTGGTCCGATTAAATCAATATGCACGTGACTGAATCGTGATTGTGGCAGCTTGAAATTGCCTAGAGGAGATGAAACATGACGGTGTACTTTGGTCTTTTGGCAAGCTTCACAAGTTCGAACCCAATCGCGACAATCCTTTCGAGCTGAGGGCCAAATAAATCTATCAGTTACCATCTTTGTAGTTGACCTCGTTCCGGGATGGCTCATCGAGTGAATGGAGTTGAAAATCTGCCGACGCAGCTCCTTTGTAGCAAAAGGTCGAGGCCTCGGCAGAGAAACGTCGCAGTATAAAGTGACGCTTGTACCTGGTATAGTCATTTGTTCCAACTTCAATGAGGTTGAGCGATTGGAGATAATAGTCTGTAGCTCGGTGTCATGTTTCTGAGAACGAGCTAGTTGTTCTAATGTAGGAGGTGACGCTACAGCTTCGATGCGTGTCAACGTATCGGCAGGGATGTTGTCTTTTCCCGAAATGTGTCTTATGTCCGTTGTAAATTGCGACACGAAATCGAGATGATTAAATTGTCTAGGTGAGCACTTCTGCTTGTTCTGCAAGAAAGCGTAGGTGATTGGCTTGTGATCCGTATATATAACAAAGTGTCTACCTTCGATCACATAGCGGAAATGTTTAACGCTTTCGTATATCGCCAGCAACTCTCGATCATAGGCGCTATATAGCTGTTGGGATTTGTTCAGCTTCTTTGAGTAAAAAGCAAGAGGTTGCCATTCCTTATCTACCAATTGCTGGAGTACCGCGCCCACGGCCGAGTTAGAAGCGTCGGTCACAAGGGCCAACGGTGCATTCATGACAGGATGTGCGAGTAGAGTGGATTTAACAATACTTGCTTTGCAATTGTTAAAAGCTTCAAGAAGTAGTGGCGTCCAGGTGATTGGATGAGTACCCTTTACTTTGGATCCCGACAGCATCTCGTGCAGCGGTGCTTGACCAGAGGCGGCGTTCGGAATGAAACGGCGATAAAAATTTAGCATTCCCAAAAATCTGCGTAAACCGTTGACGGTTTTTGGTGGTGGAAACTCCTTTATGGCTTTAACCTTGTCTTCCAGGGGTCGCGTGCCATGCTGGGTGATGTGAAAACCAAGGAAATCTAGTTCGCCTTTGCCGAATTCACACTTTCCTTCATTGATACGGAGACCATAGTCATGCAGACGCTTGAAAACCATTTCCAGGTGTTCCAGGTGTTCGGATTGACTTCTAGAATACACCAAAATGTCATCAATGTAAGAGAAACAGCAGAAATCTAGGCCTCTGAGTACCTCATCAAGAAACCGCTGGAAAGTTTGTGCGGCATTGCGCAAACCGAAAGACATGAACGGAAACTCTAGCAGGCCAAATGGAGTTGTGATTGCAGTCTTTGCTATGTCCTCTGGGGCCACTGGAATTTGATGATAGGCTTTTTCTAGGTCGATTTTTGAGTATGCTGTACAACCAGTTAGTCTATGAGCGTAATCTTCTATATGCTTCATAGGGTACCTGTCAGGTATAGTGCGCGCATTTAAGGCACGGTAGTCCCCGCAAGGCCTCCAGCCGTTCTTCTTCGGAGCCAGGTGCAGTGCCGACGCCCATGGTGAGTCTGACGGTCTCGCAGTGCCTTCTCGAATCATGTTATTAATCTGTTCTTTGGCAATCTTGAGACGATCAGGAGCTAAACGACGCGGTCTGCAAAATACAGTAGGTCCAGGTGTAGTATTTATGTAGTGTACGGTTGAGTGCTTAACTTCACGAAATACTCCAAAAGGTTTGGTCAAATTAGGGTACCGGGAAAGTAATTTGTGAAATTCAGTAGAACCCGATATCGCTTTGATACTGGTTTGGTTACAAACCCTGAGGGTTCCAGGTGCAGTTAAAGTTGTCATACTATCAATCAGACGCCTGTGTTTACAGTCCACCAATAGTCCGTAATGCGCGATGAAATCAGCTCCGATGATTGGCTTATCCACAGTCGCTACCACGAAATTCCACACAAAGTCTCGTCTCAAACCCAGGTCCAGGTGCAAAGTCATGGTACCGTAGGTGTTGATGATGCTGCCGTTTGCAGCAGTAAGACTGTAGTCCGCAGGTTGTCTGGACTGGCGCAGGAATCGACGTGGGAGAACACAAAGATCTGAACCAGTATCTATCAAAAACTGTACCTTTGTTTTCCGGTCCGTGATGAAAAGGCGACTGGTAGCACCTTGACAGTCGTTTGTCGCCTCTACGAACTGTCGCTCTAGTTTACCGACTTGTACGAACAAGGAGATGTGCATTTCGTAGCTTTATCTCCGAACCTCTTGTGGTACCAGCACACGCCCCGTGTATTGCTGCGACTACGGCTCCTCGATCGGTATCTGCCTCTAGAGGGAGAGAGATCACGCGAACGTATGTTTAGCTGCGATATTTGTTGGCTTAATTCTGAATTAATACGTGACGTAATCATTTCATCGATACGTTTCAATAAACCGTCGAAATTACTGGAGACGCTGGCGGCGTTCGTGCTTGTACTCGCTACCTGGTGGTGTAACGGCGCCGCGACCTCACAAATTTTATCCGCTAGTTCCGCGACGACTTCCAGGCTACCAGAGGTTTGCGTCACAATAATTGCTTGCACATGGGGAGGTAGGCGACTCGACCACAAACTTCGCAAAAACTCGTCGGTTACCTCGTTTGCAGCAAGCGTTTTTAAATGGCGCAAAAATTGCGACGGTTTTCTATCGCCTAATTCTTCGTGCGAAAGTAACTGAGTTATTTGGTGTTGACGAGAAATAGATAACCGCTTCGTTAGCTCTTGCTTTAACTTCTCGTACCTGTTGGTCGGCGGAGGGTTTCTCACGATGTCTTTTACTTCGCGAACGTACTTTTGTTCAAGCTGAGAGATGACATGGTAAAATTTCGTATCTTTGATGCCAGAAATTTGAAATTGCGCCTCTGCTTGTGCGAACCATACCTCCGGGTCTTCTGGCCAGAATGGTGGCAGACGCACGGCGACTCTGTTCACTGCGGCGTCCGTTGCTGCATCTACAAAATCTCCATCGGCTTCGTCCAATCTAGGTGCGTGTTTGTCTGTCATGACGGATCACGTCGGGGTCACCAATTGTGGGAATGTTGCCCACAAGAATCGTGTGTAATAAAGTAAACTAAACTTCCACTAGAAACGTATTTAATAGACCAGACAAAAACCGAGAACATCAAGAGAAAATTCCAGTTGTCAGACTTGTGTCCACTTGACACCTCCTCCCTATCAATAAGGATGGGCGTAGCATTCAGTGATGTGCCGCCACACCCGTATTTTACATGGAGCGACTGCCTATCTGATCTCCACAACTCAATTAGCGCTGGGTAATATGCTACCCCTTTGTAAGACTGGTTTCCCACGGACTACCGGGGCTAGGTAATACGCTACCCCTTTGTCAGACTTTCGGCCACTGACTACCTGGAACGACTGTCAAAGTTCTACAAATGACAGCCGGGACCAACTGCTTAACGTGCTTTCCGAGGGGTCTGGCAACTTTGTTCTACGAACAAGATGTAGGTGGGCTAGAAAACAAGAAAGAGACAACAACATCAGAGTAAAAGAGATGAATTACATAATGTTGCCACTAAAAATACTATTTCATATTCTCCAAAATAATGAGCTTAATAATGGATTGAATTTTTAAAGTAAACTTGACTTAAAATTTCCCTTTACTATTATTCTGAAGACAGAAAATGTTTGTTAGGAAATATATCATATTTAATTATTAGAATAGATTTACACAAAACAAAAACAAAAGAGGAAAATATATGACAACACTAACGTCCGCACGCCATATTATTTATAATTTTGACGTTGACATTTGATGTCACAAGAAAAATGTCTGCCGTCGCTTGCGCACCATTTTATCTTAAAACACCCAACCAAGTGTTTGTATGTTTCAAAAACTAATTAAAAAAATTACGTTTATATTAATATTATTAATAATATGATTATATTATAATCTCGGATTTTCAATTTGACTTCATTTTCATAATCAGCGACCCCAAAAGCCACGAAAACGGCACCCATAAAGAAAAAACTGAAAATTTCGGCGCCATCTTGGATTTTCATTTAGACCTCATTTTCATTAACAGCGACCCTAAAAATCACAAAAAAGACCCCCATGAAGAAAATACCGAAAGTTTCATCGGCGCCATTTTGGATTTTCATTTTGACCTCATTTTCATAATCAGTGACCCCAAAGACCATGAAAACGACATCCATAAAGAAAAAACTGAAAATTTTCCTCGGTGCCCTCTTGGATTTTCATTTTGACCTCATTTTCGTTATAAGTGACCCTAAAAACGCAACCCATGAAGAAAAAACTGAATTTTTCCTCGGCGCCATCTTGGATTTTCATTTTGACCTCATTTTCGTTATAAGTGACCCTAAAAACGCAACCCATGAAGAAAAAACTGAATTTTTCCTCGGCGCCATCTTGGATTTTCATTTTGACCTCATTTTCGTTATAAGTGACCCTAAAAATCATCAAAAAGACACCCATGAAGAAAAAAACGAAAAGTTTTTGTCGGCGCCATCTTGAATTTTCATAAACTTACGAGTTTTTCATCATCCGTTTCCATTCCCCCACCCACCTTCGTTCCCGCCCCAGTCGTAGCACTGGTTGCCCGCGCATGCCTATTTGGTGCTACGCCGTAGCGGATCGCCTACGAGTTACGAGTGCTACGAAGTGTGACCGCACGTTACGTGACGATGAATTCTTTGTTTTTCCTTCTCCCAAAAAGTGCTCAAAGCGCCTAAAGAAGTTTTCACTTCAAAAAAAGTGAGCCGTCCGTCACGGGACGCCTGGCAGATGTGAAACATCGAAATTATTTTGTACGAGTAATATGCCTATGTAATGGCTTAAGTATTAAAAAAGACGATTTAAAAAAACAAATATAAAAGAAAATAAAACAAAATGACTCGATTCACAAAAATAAAATCCTTAAGCTGAGATCGAACTCGAAGTCACGAGATTGTAAACCAGCGGTGTGCCCCGAGGTCAATCGTCGAATCCGACTCGGCTGGGCAGCAGTGTTCGGAAGTTGCGCGGTATCTTCTCGTCCAACTTACCAACTTACCGCAGTGTCTCAAGAGTCCTAGAGTATACGTGTTCTGTGCTCAAGACGAAAGTCTGTTGTGAAAAAACCAGTGGGTGTTGCCAGTGATTACATACGGGACCGATACGTGGTCGGTCACAACACAAGGTTTAGGCGCAAAACATTTATGGCAACAGGGTCGCAAAAGGACTAGTTCTCAAAATAGCCAATTCGCAAAGGGACTAATTATTAAAATGCCCAATTCGCAAAACGACTAATTCTAAAAATACCCAATTCGCAAAAGGACTAATTCTTAAAATGCCCAATCCTCAAAATTACTAATTATCAAAATGGCAAATTCTCAACTGAGATAACTAAATGCATGGGGAATATTTTCCTTGAATATTAAATCATTATCTATTAACCATATTCATCATTAATACGCATCATACGTAGCCTTTCTCGTCTCTCGTTGTTCAAACGAATAAGTTGAAACGAACTTGATAAAGTAAAAATATTACAATAAAAACATGTATTTAAAAAAAAACTTCGAACTTTGACCCCTAATTATCTCCCTACCTAGAAGGTTCCCATCCCCAGGTATAGTCTAGAACAAAAAAGTGATCGCAATGGCGAGGGTCTTGTTGCACCCTTTAAATTACCTATCTTTTTACTATTCACTAATAAATTGTTTTTTTGAGGAACATCATAAAAACAAGAACAACATCATAACAATAAGATCAACATTTTTTTCTCAATCCGGAAGCGAAGAAAAATGAAAAAGATAGTTTTCATCCCTTCCATTCGAAAAGTATCGTTTTGTTCCCCTTTAAGCGGGAGCAAAGTAGCTCTTTTCTCAACTAGTTTTTAGCGGGCAGTAATGAGATTTGAATTTGGAACATGAATCGTTCATTGAAATCGAACGAAAATTGTATAAATTACTGGCTATAAATGTTTGCTGTACGGTGCGGGGGTCAGCACCCGCATTGTAGACAATATTAAATTAAGATCTCGCCCACACCATTGTCGCCACGCCCTGCTACATAATACTGAGATTACAAACACTCAAAATACCGGATGACTTTTTTATCACTTTCCAAAAAAAATGGGTATATTAAGTGAACAGAGTAGAATTAGAGCTTATGGCATACCTAGTTTTGTTTTTTTTTCCACAGCTTAGAAAAGAATTGATCCATCATTAAAAAAACGCTACAAATTTCAAGTAAACTTTTCATATTAGAACAAAGAGAGAGAAAAAAAACAAAAACTATTAAATAGCGAATTTCAAATCATACGAAAAAAAAAAACACAAAGTATGTCATGTGCTTCTACTCCGTACACCTATTTATACCCATTTTTTATTTGGAAAGTGATATAAATGTCATCTAAATATAGTATAAAAGAAGAAACTGACTGACTGACTGACTCATCTATCAACGCATAGCCCAAACCGCTGGGTCTACAGATTCCAAATTTGGCAAGGTTCTTTAAGTGGTCTAGGGGTGCACTAAGAAAGGGTTTTTCAAAATTCACCCCCTAAGAGGGTTAAACAAGGCTCCAAAGTTTGTATGGGGAAACAAGATTAGTTAGACTATTTTATTCGAAACTTCACGGGAGCGCTCCTTTTGATAAATGAGTTGAAACAGGTTTCAGGGTTTTTCAAAATTCAACCCCTAAGAGGGGGAAATGGGGTGACAAAGTCTAAAAATCAATGCACAGCCTAAACCGCTGAGTCTAGAGATTACAAAATTTACACATATGTTCCTTAAGTGGTCTAGGGGTACACTAAGAAAGGGTTTTTCAAAAGTCACCCCTAAGGGAGTGAAACGGGGCTCTAAAGTTGTAGGGGAAACAAGATTAATTAGACTATTTTATTAAAAACTTCACAGGAGTACTTTTATTGATAAATGAGTAGAAATGAGTTTCAGGTTTTTTCAGAATTCAACCCCTAAAGGGGGAAATGGGGTTACAAAGTCTGAAAATCAACATCGGTATTGTTTGTATGGTGTATCGGGTTGGGTGTGTTACAAAAACAACGATTTTAAGATTTAATGTGGGGTACCTGAAATACCATCATCATCCCCTGTTGGGGTGCGATGGGGTTGAAATGTCTAAATGAATGGGTGTCGATACCGAGATTATCAGGGGTGCTGATTAAGAATATGGCATTTATCTTGAGATCCAGAAGACGACGGATTTGACTTTTGTACAGGGTTATTGTTGATTTATTGTGATGATTGTGATTACGATGATGATGATTGTGATAATGATGATGATTGTGATAACGATGATGATGATTGTGATAATGATGATGATTGTGCGAACGATGATGATGATTGTGATTGTGATGGTGATGGTGATGGTGATGGTGATGGTGATTGTGATGGTGATGGTGATGGTGATTGTGATGGTGATAGTGATGGTGATTGTGATGGTGATAGCGATGGTGATGGTTATTGTAATGGTGATAGTGATTGTGGTGATGGTGATAGTGATAGTGATGATGATGGTGATAGTGATTGTGATAATGATGGGGAATGTGATGGTGATTTTGATTATGATAGTGATTGTGACTGTGATGGTTATGGTGATTGTGATAACGATGATGGTGATTGTGATAGTGATTGTGATGGTGATTGTGATGGTCATAGCGACTGTGATGGTTATTGTAATGGTGATAGTGATGGTGATTGTGATAGTGATTGTGATTGTGATTGTGATGGTGATGGTGATTGTGATAATGATGATGATGATTGTGATGACGATAATGATGATTGTGATAACGATGATGGTGATTGTGATTGTGATGGTGATGGTGATTGTGATTGTGATGGTGATGGTGATGGTGATTGTGATGGTGATGGTGATAGTGATAGTGCCGGTGATAGTGATGGTGATTGTGATAGTGATAGTGATAGTGATTGTGATAATGTTGATGGTGATTGTGATTACGATGATAATCATTGTGATTACGATGATGATGATTGTGATAACGATTGTGCTGGTTATAGCGATGGTGGTGTTTGTGGTAATGAGAATGATGCGTGTTATAACGATAATGATGATTTTGATAACGAGGATGGATATTGTGATGATGGCGATTGTGATTACGATGATAATGGTTGTGATTACGATGATAATGATTGTGATAATGATGATAGTGATTGTGATAACTATGATGGGGATTGTGTTGGTGATGGTGATTGTGATAGTGATTGAGATGGTGATGGTGATTGTGATGGTGATTGTGATGATAATGGTTGTGATAATGATGATAGTGATTGTGCTAACGATGATGGTGATTGTGATGGTGATAGTGATTGTGACTGTGATAGTGATGGTGATTATGATGGGGATTGTAATAATGATGACCATGATTGTGATTACGATGATAATGATTGTGATTACGATGATGGTGATTGTGATAACGATTGTGATGGTTATAGCGATGGTGGTGTTTGTGGTAATGATAATGATGCGTGTGATAACGATAATGATGATTTTGATAACGAGGATGGATATTGTGATGATGGCGATTGTGATTGTGATAAGTATGAAGGGGATTGTGTTGGTGATGGTGATTGAGATAGTGATTGAGATGGTGATGGTGATTGTGATTGTGATGGTGATTGTGATAATGATGATCATGATTGTGATTACGATGATAATGATTGTGATTACCATGATAATGAGTGTGATAACGATGATGGCGATTGTGATTACGATGATAATCATTATGATTACGATGATTAAGATTATGAAAACGATAATGGTGATTGTGATAGTGTTTGTTATGGTGATTGTGATGGTGATTGTGATAGTGATTGTGATTAAATAAATAAATAAATATAAATATCGCTGGACATTACACACAGCGCCATCTAGTGCCACACTAAGCAACGAGGCTTGTGTCGTGGACACCAGATAGTTGATATACTACATAGATACTTTTTTGTTTGTAAATACATACTTATTATACATATAAACATCCATGACTCGGAAACAAATGCCCATGCTCATCACACAAACATTTGCTCCGACCGGGATTCGAACCCGGGACCCTAAGAACGTAAGGCAGATTGTGATTGTGATGGTGATAGCGATGGTGGCGGTTATTGTGATGGTGATAGTGATTGTGACTTTGATAGTGATGGTGATTGTGATAGTGATTGTGAAAGTGATGGTGATTGTGATAATGATGGTGATTGTGATAATGATGATGATGATTGTGATAACAATAATGTTGATTGTGATAACAATAATGATGATTGTGATAACGAGGATGGAGATTGTGAGGATGGTGATTGTGATGGTGATAGTGATGGTGATTGTAATGGTGATTGTGATAATGATGGTGATTGTGATGGTGATGGTGATTGTGATAATGATTGTGATAATAATGGTGGTTGTGATGCATATTAAATTTGGCACATAGATAGTTCATAACCTGGATTAACACGTAGGACACTATTTATCCTTTTATCCAGTGGGACGGTTACCGAACTTTACGCGGGCGAAGCCGCGGGCAACAGCTAGTCCTGTATAAATAAGTCCACAACTATAACACACACAGTGACAATAAATTTTCAAAATTTCGCCAGTTTATTAGTTATAAATATAAATTTGTAATTCACCTTTTTTACATTCATGTCATTTTTTAATTAAACTTATTCATTAATTACTTAAAAGTGACTCTTATTTATTTTTTCATAGAACGAGATGAAAAGTAGAGTATATGACTCGAGAGCAAACATATTTTTCTCACAGGCGATGTACTTTGAATCCCTCGCAAAATAGCGCCCTCGCCGTAAAAATACTATTTTGCTCCCTTGTCATACAATCTACTATTTCATAACATTAACGATTTAATTAATCGATTACAGAATTACAATAAGAAAAGCTTTGTACACTTCATTTCGCCGAGTTGCGATCGATGACAAAAAAATTAAACCACCAACATTTTTTTTCACTACCAAATAAGTTATACCTACCCTAATTTTTATGATCACCATCATCATCATCATCATCATCTGCCTAGCCTTTTCCCAACTATGTTGGGGTCGGCTTCTAGTCTAACCGGATGCAGCTGAATACCAGTATTTTACATGGAGCGACTGCCTATCTTATTTTTATGATGTTCCTCAAAAAAACAATTTATTAGTGAATAGTAAAAAGATAGGTAATTTAAAGGGTGTAACAAGACCCTTAACGAAGCCGAAAGGCACTAGTTCTCCCCGCCATTGCGATCACTTTTTTGTTCTAGACTATACCTGGGGATGGGAACCTTCTAGGTAGGGAGATAATTGGGGGTCAAAGTTCGAAGTTTTTTTTTTAAATACATGTTTTTATTGTAAGATTTTTACTTTATCAAGTTCATTTCAACTTATTCGTTTGAACAACGAGAAACGAGAAAGGCTACGTGTGATGCGTATTATTGATGAATATGGTTAATAGATAATGATTTAATATTCAAGGAAAATATTCCCCATGCATTTAGTTATCTCAGTTGAGAATTTGCCATTTTGATAATTAGTAATTTTGAGGATTGGGCATTTTAAGAATTAGTCCTTTTGCGAATTGGGTATTTTTAGAATTAGTCGTTTTGCGAATTGGGCATTTTAATAATTAGTCCCTTTGCGAATTGGCTATTTTGAGAACTAGTCCTTTTGCGACCCTGTTGCCATAAATGTTTTGCGCCTAAACCTTGTGTTGTGTGACCGACCACGTATCGGTCCCGTATGTAATCACTGGCAACACACACTGGTTTTTTCACAACAGACCTTCGTCTTGAGCACAGAACACGTATACTCTAGGACTCTTGAGACACTGCGGTAAGTTGGTAAGTTGGACGAGGAGATACCGCGCAACTGCGAGTCGGATTCGACGATTGACCTCGGGGCACACCGCTGGGTTACAATCTCGTGACTTCGAGTTCGATCTCAGCTTAAGGATTTTATTTTTGTGAATCGAGTCATTTTGTTTTGTTTTCTTTTATATTTGTTTTTTTAAATCGTCTTTTTAAATACTTAAGCCATTACATAGGCATATTACTTGTACAAAATAATTTCGATGTTTCACATCTGCCAGGCGTCCCGTGACGGACGGCTCACTTTTTTTGAAGTGAAAACTTCTTTAGGCGCTTTGAGCACTTTTTGGGTGAAGGAAAAACATTGAATTCATCTTCACGTAACGTGCGGTCACGCTTCGTAGCACTCGTAACTCGTAGGCGATCCGCTACGGCGTAGCACCAAATAGGCATGCGCGGGCAACTAGTGCTACGACTGGGGCGGGAACGAAGGTGGGTGGGGGAATGGAAACGGATGATGAAAAACTCGTAAGTTTATGAAAATTCAAGATTGCGACGACAAAAAATTTTCGTTTTTTTCTTCATGGGTGTCTTTTTATGATTTTTAGGGTCACTTATAACGAAAATGAGGTCAAAATGAAAAACCAAGAGGGCGCCGAGGAAAATTTTCGGTTTTTTCTTTATGGGTGTCGTTTTCATGGTCTTTGGGGTCACTGATTATGAAAATGAGGTCAAAATGAAAATCCAAGATGGCGCCGATGAAACTTTCGGTTTTTTCTTCATGGGGGTCTTTTTTGTGATTTTTAGGGTCGCTGTTAATGAAAATGAGGTCAAAATGAAAATCCAAGATGGCGCCGAAATTTTCAGTTTTTTCTTTATGGGTGCCGGTTTCGTGGCTTTTGGGGTCGCTGATAATGAAAATGAAGTCAAATTGAAAATCCGAGATAGCGCCGATAATTATAATATAATCATATTATTAATAATATTAATATAAACGTAATTTTTTTACTTAGTTTTTGAAACATACAAACACTTGGTTGGGTGTTTTAAGATAAAATGGTGCGCAAACGACGGCAGACATTTTTCTTGTGACATCAAAATGTCAACGTCAAAATTATAAATAATATGGCGTGCGGACGTTAGTGTTGTCATATATTTTTCCCTTTTGTTTTTGTTTTGTGTAAATCTATTCTAATAATTAAATATGATATATTTCCTAACAAACATTTTCTGTCTTCAGAATAATAGCAAAGGGAAATTTTAAGTCAAGTTTAATTTAAAAATTCAATCCATTATTAAGCTCATTATTTTGGAGAATATGAAATAGTATTTTTAGTGGCAACATTATGTAATTCATCTCTTTTACTCTGATGTTGTTGTCTCTTTCTTGTTTTCTAGCCCAGACCCCTCGGAAAGCACGTTAAGCAGTTGGTCCCGGCTGTCATTTGTAGAACTTTGACAGTCGTTCCAAGTAGTCAGTGGCCGAAAGTCTGACAAAGGGGTAGCGTATTACCTAGCCCCGGTAGTCCGTGGGAAACCAGTCTTACAAGGGGGTAGCATATTACCCAGCGCTAATTGAGTTGTGGAGATCAGATAGGCAGTCGCTCCATGTAAAATACGGGTATTCAGCTGTATCCGGTTAGACTGGAAGCCGACCCCGACATAGTTGGGGATAGGCTAGACTAGACAGATGATGATATGTTTTAGTAACAACACATATTATACATTTCACATAAACCCGCACGCACACTGACACAGCTCGACGATACAATTCACTTACTTAGTTTTCGCTTTTAACGGCAGCCCCCAGACTGCCTCGCATGTTTTTTAATGACAGCATAGCATCATCTTCAACGACACTATAGTCTTTTGCCATTTAAGTTGGGAATAAAGGTCATTGATCCGACTTGTATCAAAAAAGTTATATGCAATCTGTGTCTGTGTGCGCGATTGCATAGAAGAATTCGAATGCGGCGACTGCGGTGCGGCTAAGTCTGCATTCTCACACAGTCCACCCATTGTTACTTTGGTCTTCCCATAATTAAGTATTTTGGGAAATACAACTTTGAAACCCTGCTAGTTGGGACGTAAGATCAAGGATCCGACTTACTACCACACACAACCAGTCAGTGTTGCCAACTTTATTTTTTAGAAGATCGTACCATGGACTAGAATAGATCGTATTTTGCCAACATTTCAAGAAAAAAAATAGTACGTAATGAAATTTCAAAAAACAACGTAAATATTTTTAAACGGAATGTTATTATAATTTTGATTCAAATTTTTTTCCGTGACTAGGTGTCATTTCTATAGATGCAGATTTAAAATCTCGAATTTGTATAGGTACGGACAAAAGTTTTCCTCTACCTTGATTATGTAAGCTCTGATGCTAACAATTCTCGATTTCAGTTGATTGAAATCGTAAATGTACAATTTGACAGATAGATTAAAAAATTTTGGATGCATTCTTATAATACAAAAAAGTTTAGCTCGTTCATGTCCTCTACTTTTTTTTTATAATATCAAAACTTAATTTAATATGTCATCTATTTTTACTTCGTTATGATGTTAGGTATATGATTTAAAAAGATCGTGTATTTTGCGTACGATTTCGATAACTCGATCGTACATCGTACAAGAGCCAAAAAGGTCATATAAATACGATTTAAATCGTACGGTTGGCAACACTGCAACCAGTTTTGCACACTATGTTGTGTGCGCTAGCATCTCTATCTATGTAGCACAGAGCATCCATTGCTATGTAGACACATACCAATAGATGCTCTGTATGAATAAATAGGTGAACACAACACACAGACTACCTAGCACAGACCACATAGAGCTTCTGCTCTATGTGGTCTGTGCTATGTTGTTTGTGCAGTGTTGCCAACTCAGTGGATTTTCCACTAGTTCTGGTGATTTGTAGTATTGTGTAGTGCAAAAAACAAGGAAGTTTATTCTTCACTAACTGAAAATGCAAATGAAAGCGACTCTTCTGAAGATTATCATCTACAGCCAGTTATTATGCAGTTATCTTTTGTGATTACAAAAAAAAAAACATAATTCTGTTTACAATATTGTTGTTTTATTTCCAAATAACATTTAGGGGTGTGAGACCGATAGGGAACGTGCAGGAACAAATCAGCACTAAATCGACAAAAGAGACATTATGCGGAGAGTAAAGGAAACTTATCAGTCCTGTCATCGTGCTTTCAAATAAGTAAACAAAGTTATCTCTTCAATTAAATTATTTTCGAATATGATAAAAGTTATGGGTTCCGGTTTATCAATAATGATCGTCAGCGTCGCCAAAATATGTCAAAAGATTAGAAACTCTTCGAGGCCGGCCATATATTGGAGGTAAAATACAATGTTTAATTTTGTATTATTTACAAAACTTAGTTATTTTTACTAATAAAATTATTGATTATTTCTAAATGCTAAAAACTCATACTTACATATGCTTCTTTACTGCGTTTATCCAGTTTTTGCGTTTTTACATAACCATGGCATGAGAGTACCTTAGTCTTTGGAAAGTAATAAAATTTTACGCTATTTGATTTATTTTCATTTTTTGTGGATGTATTCAACATCCAGAAATGGAACAATGCATTCAGGTATAATAATAATTTTCACTAATAAAATGAATTCTGTTTCCTTGTTTTAATGTCAATGTCAAGTATTAATAGAGTACAAGATTCGGATTAGTGACGCTAGTTGGCAGCACCTTCGTTGTGCACGTTCCTTAAAGGTTTAGTGGTTTTCTGGTGGGCCACTAGGCCACATTTGGTGGGTTCGTAAAAATAAAGTTGGCAACACTGAGTCTGTGGTGTGCTGTCATGTTTATGTGTTCTGTAGCTGTCATTGTCACTTATTGTCGTAATGTCGTTGTTGTTGTTCCGCTAAGCGTCCGATTAAAATAGAAGACTCATTTTAAATTTTAGCACGTTGTGATTGTATTTAATGTTAATCAAAGCAAAAGAAAGATAAATGCTGGATTAGTGTATGTGTCTTCTCTGTATTGATTTTATTTGAGCTGCTGTAAAATATGGCTTTAGCCCTTCAAAGACGCGCTAATGTAAGTACCTGCTTGGAAAAATGTGAAATAAATTAGACCTATCAACTTCAAGTATATTTCAATAACATAGTAATCAACGTGATTTAGAAAGAAAAACTGAATAATAAACTTAAACATAAAAATATCATAATCTATTGCTTGAACTTAAACTTTCGTAACCTAATTGTAAATCTAATTTCTATGGTTGTTCACGTAATTAGTCATTATACCTGATCAGCAGTTAGTACTGTACAAATCGCTTAAAACATGCAGTACTAAAAGCCATACCTGTTGAATAATTTTGTTATTTAATGTTCCAGGTTCGATTACCACCTGAAGTAAACAGAATACTTTATGTAAGGAATTTACCATACAAAATATCTGCTGAAGAAATGTACGATATTTTTGGAAAATATGGTGCAATCCGACAGATACGTGTGTAAGTACTCCAGTAATATTATTTGATTTGACAACAACTTACAAGAGTGTGGCTACAATTTCATACATGACACCTGTAGTTCTCGAAGGGTTATAGCAAATTTTGTACCTTTAAGTACACCCACACATTTAGCCAGTTATGTTTAGATCCCTTCACAGTGTTGGTATGTTTTTGTTAACCTTTTGAACACCATAGTCACTTAAACTTGACAAGCAAGCGCATGTCCTTTACGCCAAATGTGACAAAATGGTAGGTTAAATGGTAGCTTGGCATGGAGGGTACGCGCGTGTGTTTCTGCTCTGGCAGTCAAAAGGTTAAACAAATGCAAAACTTTTTTTAAAATTCAATCCATAACCTCAAGCTTACACACAAGTACCTACCGACCTAGTACCTTAGGACAAATTTAAAATAAGAAAAATTAAGTTCTCCAAATGCATTAGAGCTCCTTTGGTGGGACTGATAGTCATTCGAAAAGCTTTTTTATCTATAAGGAGTAAAGAGATCTATAGAAGGTCAAATGAGACATAATAACATCATGCCTGTAATCCACAAACAGTTATGCAGAGATGTATCTAAAAGTATACCCCCATTGGGCTAGTTGTATGTATCTAATAATACACCTCATTTGGCCAGTTGTGTTTAAGTTCCAAGTAATACAAGACGAGTCTATTGCCATCAACTGGGCATACATCCAGACTCAAACACAATTTAAATTGTTCCTGATAAATAAATAAATAATAACTCCCAGGTTGTTACTCAAAAATTTGTGATGAATAAAACCCGATAACACTGACTGAACTCACGATAATTTCACAAATTCATTTTTTTGCAGAGGAAATACTCCGGAGACAAGAGGAACCGCTTTTATAGTATATGAAGACATATTTGATGCCAAAAATGCATGTGATCACCTGTCAGGCTTTAACGTTTGCAATAGGTACCTAGTAGTATTGTACTACAGGTCCAACAAAGCTTTCAAAGGTATGGATATTGAGAAGAAACAGGAAGAGATAGATGCATTGAAAAAGAAATACGGTATTTCAAGTGAGGATCTTCGTAAATAAATTGGATCATTAAATATTATTGTTTGTTTTTTAGCTACCAAATACCTATTATTGCTAAGCGGAGATTTAGCTAATATTCGTGTTAGTATATCAATAGACCGGTATAAAGAATACCACACGTGAGAAACATAACCCCTGTCTGCTGTCATGCAGTCCACCTTTAGGGTGGGGGTAACAACAAATCGTGTTCCACGGTCCGATCTGATGATTCTGTTGTAGTATGATTACTACCGAAAGACATCCATTGCTGGACTTAGGTCTCCCCCAAGCGCCGTCACTTCGCCCAGTCGTCCTGCGCTTCCCGCAACCATCGCATTCCATCGTCGATACTGACGCATGCTATAGCAATCCCGCTGTTTCTCGCTCTAACAAATGACGATTCTGAGCGACGGAAACGAATATAGGACCATAGGATAGTTCAACCCTTCTATTATTGTCTTACTATTTTGTATTCCTATTGTAATCGTACCTCAGAAGGAAACCGTAGAATTGAAAAAACGAATAAATCAACGCAATAACAATATTAACATCCGGCATGTACGGTCGAACAAGCTATTTGGTTTACAGTTTAACCCACATATAACATTGTAAAAATGTAAACCAAATAGCTTGTTCGACAGTACATCGTGAGGAAACAGGCCTAGAACCAAAAATTCGAAGACATTGTGACATCTACCAATCCGCACTGGGCCCGCGAGGTGCATTATAGCCCATACCCTCTCATCATGAGAGGAGATCGGGTCCCAGTAGTGGGAACATTATAGGTTGATGATGAATAACAATATTTTGCCGATAAGGTGATTTTATGTGTGTGTACGGTCAGAAGGTTTGGCAAAGTAAAAAGCGTGTTCTCAGTTGAAGGTTTACTGAACGACTAACACAAAGATTACAATATACAGTGCAGTGGTTGAGGGCTTAGAGTTAACTTACGAGCTACGTCATCCATGACCTAAGACTAAAGATGTATAAGTAATTTGCCTACGCGCTACAATATTTATTAGAAAGTATTCAGCCAGCCTAGTTCAGTACAGGATAGGTATTACATACTCCGGTACTTCGTTCAAGACTATAGAGCAAGTCTACCCCAACAACCCCAGACCCGCGGGTCATAATGTAGCCCGCCAACGGCGCCAACGCAATGGCGGCTATCGCGCATGAATTCGCCGCTAGAGGCGTTCGTGTAGACTAAGGTCTTCCGAAATGTCAGATGTCATACAGTGTTCGCGCGTTGCGTGCTTTTTTATCACGATACTAATACTCACGATTGTGTTCTAGACTGAGCCATTCCTGATTAATTATGACTTGAAGATAGTATGATAGTACTTGGAGCTAGAATGATTTTTAAATGTTCTATGCTTGCTTATTTTATGGAGAATATTGTAAAAATGTACCTGAAGTTTACATTAGGTTGTTATACGTAACAAAATAAACTTCTTTTGACGTTATTGGTACTTTAAAGTGTAAAATAGAATTATTGACAAGACCTTACTCGACAGTGACGCCATCTGGTGAGCTCAAAAGCGACAGCCCCCATTGAATTGGCCCGCCAAAAATAGTCAGTTGACAACTGAACAGTATTGTGTACGTTTCGATGGCGCGACCACGGCGATATTTATAAAAAAAACTGCCAAGATTTTGTTAAAGTTGATTCCCAAAACCGTAAATTTGACAAAGTTATGGTTAAAAAGTTATAAGGGTTTTAAACGTGGCCGCGACATCGAAACGGCGCGTCAACGGAGATCTTTAAAACTAAAGGTACGTTTAGACTACGACAGAAATTCCGACTTAATTATATTATGTCAGACATTAATGTCTGTATACTGTTTACACTTGTAAGGATTTTTTGTGTTTGAGTAGTGTCTAGTCTATTTGTAAGTGTACGGAAATTGTGTCCGAGCTGTTCACACGCAAACTAGTTAGTGATCACAGAGTACTTTTATAAATATTAGTGATGCTCGGCCAGCACGGATAAACGTCGTGCAGCCGCTATTGCTACTATTGTGATAAAAAATCGCAAAAGAAGTATTTGGGTACACCAGTGGATTAAAAAAAGGCTCTATTTTAAGTATAAAAAATAATCATAGTTATCTCCGCTTTTTTTTTGGTCTGTTACTCTAATTTTATATTTTATTACTCTATTTTTATAATCACTGGATAAAACATTCCAAAGCTTTGGTAGCCCTTCTACAAAAATGATAAGGCTCTTTGTGGTCTTTTTGCTCCACGTAAAACTCATTTTGTGTACTCAATCGCGGTGCGGTGCGGTGTATGGAAAATTTCAAACCTGTTTGAAAACTTTTCAACTACAGCGTCTGATTGACACTAATTATCGTGTCACAATAAATTTTGCAATTAGAGACACTCGGCGTGTACATACAGAGACACTCGATGTATACACTGAGTGTACCGTGTGTGTGTCAGTGTCAGTGTCGTAGTCTAAACGTCCCCTAAGCGTTGCAGAGACCAGAAATTTAGGTACTACGAGATTGAATTTGTAAAAATATAGAAAATAATCCTAGGTTTATATCTAAAGAGCTGAAAGACCAAAACCTCATGGCCGTGCCATTGAAACGGTTAAAAACACGTTATCGCCGATAACTCGCTAAAAAGCACCGCAGAGGTCTGAAGCTTTTTGTAAAACCTAGATTTGAATTTGTCAAAATTTGTAAAAATACACAAAATAATGCTAGGTTTATATTTTAGGAGCTGTAGTACGGTATCGCTTAGTTCGAGTTTAGAACCTTCAATACGTTTTGAATGTTTCAAAAGAGACCATGACTTATTGTTTACAAAAATTTTCGAGCTCGCTTTGCTCATCATCTATCATCTATTTCTATCATCGAGATTGTTTGTGTGAACAAAAATAACCCAATTAGGAATATATATCCGAAAATATCCTAATATCCTAACTCGAGCTCGCTGCGCTCGTTCAGATGTCTTAAGTCCTTTGCGTTTATAAGCTTTTCTTTGAGAGGTCGTGGCTAAATACAGGATTGGATAAAACAGCTGCTCGAGTCGACTTGCATAAGTTGGTCTGTGGGCTGACCACCCTTACATACCAAGTTTCCTCCGTACCTCGTATAACACGTTAGGCTGTTGGTCCCGGCTGTCATTAGTAGATCTTTGACAGTCAGACAGCAATGCTATTCTTGGATACAGCCTTGTTGTGCAGCGCTGCCGCAGCGGTGAAACTTAGTTCGGTATTCACTAAGCTGAGTAAAACTACACTAACGCTTAAGGCTGTGACGGCCGTGAGTTAAAACTAACCTACGGAGTAGTACGGAGGGCAAATTGACAGTTCTTCATACATTTTGGTATTCACTAGCAAAAAACAGCGACGAATACGCTTACGACCTTGCTCGCAGCCTCGCTGACAACTGTCAAATCCAAAAGCTACAATAATCGCGCGTACTCTTGACAAAAATAATAAATTGTACATAGAATAACATTTATATTTCGATTCTTATAGTTACATATTGAAATAAAAAAGAGAAAAAATTGATCTCAAGGATTGATCTTGATTGAAAAAAGAGTGATCTCCTAGTTAGAACCTTATGTAATTTTGTATTGAATGAGTGAATTCTTATTTGAGTAATACACAAAGAGATTTAAAAAGACTAATAATAATATATTTGAATGTCCTGGGTCTTAGAATCAATTCCGGCTAACTGACGTTTTTGGTAAAAACCATTGAGCTATTAATACTCCGTAATAGCTCAATGGCAAGGAATTTATAGTAAAGCTGGAAACCACACTTCGCTCCTAAGTTTGAGGGTAAGATTCGTGACCCCAAGTAACCTTTGAAAAGTCTTCGTTTCCTATATGTCTCTTTCTAGCTCTCCCCACAAGTAGGCTAAAGATTTGTAGTACCTACCTTATGTGTTTTATCGTATAAGTAGCCACCCAGATAGCAAAAGAAACGCCTTGCAAAGCTAGTTTTGTGACGTAGATGATGGCGCTCCACTGGGTCAAAAGAGACGTATGGTTAAAAAACAATTTCAAGGTCATTTTTTTTCCCTTCGTTTTTAATTCAGAGTGTGGCTTCCAGCTTTACTATAAATTCCTTGCTCAATGGTAAAAACGCACCGTGAATGAGGCAACATTCAAAATTTTAAATACTTTCAAACGAACTTTACTGTCCCTAACAGAGATGGCTAATGGCTATCTTTCATAGAAAATCCACTCAAAAGTCACAGTTTAGTAACAAAGCCGGCTTTCTTTATAGATTCAAAATCAAACATGGCAAACTGCTCGCTCGACCAATCACAGGCGTCCATTATGTTTGCGTGATGCATGATGTCATGGCGATGCACGAGTTTTACATGTGATTTTATTGATTTATTAACGCTGCTGAAGTTAAACAGATTCTGTGAAATTGTAATCATGAATTATTGTCACCCAACACCTGTGAATAATCGTTTTGGCCGAAAACGCCAGAAGGATCCCGATAATGAGAGGTTTTCTTTTTGAGGGATTAAAAAAAAATAGTTTCCAAGAACTCTCTAGATGGCGTTGAACTGACTACGTTACTTGGTGCCAAAGCCAAAACGCTTGAAATTAAAACATTGCATCACGAATATAACATAGTTTTCTCGCGCTTTGTTAAAATAAGTTTTTTACGTTCCAGCGTTTTAAGCGCCATCTATCCAGCGACTAGGGAAGAGCTAAAATGAAAAACCCTATAAAGGTGAACGCAGACTTAGGGTTCTTACAGACGAGCGGCACCAAAGAGTATAATAATAACTAAGAGTATAATAATAATAAGGGAGAGCGGCACGTTGCCAACTGCAGATAAACTGCAGCCGTCGCTACCTATCGACGGCTGCCGTCGACGCTTGCAGTTGTGACGTCGGCGGCTGCCGCCGGCGCGTTTTCCTTATCTATTCTGCTATTCGCTGTAAATTTTATAGAGCTATAACTCTTGTAGTTTGCGATCGACAAGTGTTTTTATAAAAAGTGTCAAATTACGTGCAAATTTTTGCGGACCTCCGCGGTTGTGCGCGATTGGGGGTAAAACGGAGCGCTGACAGCGCGACAGAGAGGCTAATGACTGCCTCACAATGTTTTATTTCACTTTTAGCTTGGAAAAGGTAAAAAAAGGCATACGTAATATATACAAGCATTTATTCGTAATTTTTGTCGTCATCTTCATTTAAAAAATCACTTTCTAGTATTAAATTGTGTTTTCTAGTATTAAAAAGATTTTTTTATTCTTCCTCTTCCTTATGCCCGTCAGGACAGGGTCAGAGGTTAAGAGGAGCCTGTTAAAAACATCTGCATTGCAGCCTACCCGAGAAAATTTGCGGGCGTAGTTGAGCCGGAACATTCATATATGTTTGTTGCGAGCTTCAGACAGTTGTCCAATGGGAAGAATGACTTCTCTTCTCACTTCAGCCCCATGACTCAATACTTTATGTAATGTCGGAGACATTGGGTAAAATTTGTACAAGGAAACGTATAACTTTGCCGTTTTTTGGCAATACGTTTCAAACACCTCCACGTTTATTTTTAAACCACAGCACAATGTGTCCAAAATCACTTTTAGTCTATAGATTAAATTTACGTCTATCCCCGTAATTTCCGCCGATATTTCAAAGTTCTCTAAAAAGCGTCTACTGGTGTTTCCATCATTGGCATTGCCAAAGTTGGATTTTGGTATACCAACAGACCGAGTTTCTGCCGGAACTTATCTTGGATTTCTATTTTTTATTTTATACTGCTTGCTTTTCCTCGGCAGTAAGGCGAACGTTACATTTTTTTACGGGCAATCTATAGGCCACATGTAATACGCTATCAAAAAATCTTATCCGAGCATGCTTTGGGTAGCGATATGCATCCTTTAAGCCATTGGCATTGACATCGGCATTGGTTTCTAGGAATCTGGCCTTTGTGTTGCGAGCAGCTGACCATTTTTGTTTAAATTGATCGACAGTTTTTGCTTTACATCAGTAATATTTTGGTCATTTTCTGCATATTGATTGAACAGTTCCCGCTCCATAAATTGCAACTTTTCAATAAAAGTTGAGGTATTTGAGCGTTCCATTATATTAAACAAATCATTTAGTCATAACTCTCATTCCAGAAGAGCCTATAACATAAATACACAAAATATAAGTAAAACTTCATTTACTGGGAATCGAATAGCCCAAGGGAAAAAAACACCAAAATAGAGGGGTACTTTGGGGTGGCTGTTTTGCGCTTAATTACATCCTCAAAGGTCTACTCTATAACTGACCAAAGCAATTTTGGCTTAGAAATGATGAGAAATATATTAAAACTCCCTTTGATCTTCCAAAGTGTTTTTTTAAGCAGTTTTTTGGTCCTTACTTCTCAAGGATATAAATGAAGAAAGGCTTTAGATAAGTTGTTAAAAGTAAGTGCCAAATAAAATACATACCTGCTTGTGCACAATCTATAGAGAAAACCAACAAAAAATCGTTCAGTCACAAGATGGCAAATATTTTAAAACAGTGAAATCTGAGCGCATCGAATCGAACAAAGAGTATAGTAATATATGACGTACACTTTCTGGCGAACGGTAACTTCCGACTGTCACTGAGCCCACTGCGTGCCGGAAGGGGCTGGCGCTTTGTGTTTTTTGCTATTGTTTGGAGCGGTTATCCTAGTTTTTGAAAACAGTGGCTTAGAGGGAGTAGAACTAATATAAAAAATCGATTTTGGCCAACTTTTAGGGCCAAATACCAGTCTGTGCGTCGACGCTTCGGCGGCTGCCGCCCGGCGCGTCGACAGGTGGCGACGGCTGCAGTTTGTCGCCACATTCGCATTCTTCGTATAAAGTTCTATGCAATCTGTGCCTGTGTGCAATCTTTGTCTATGTCTATGTGCAAGACTGCATAGAAAAAATTGAATGCGGCGTACGATGTGGCTAAGTCTGCGTTCACCTTTAGCCGCACCGCAGTCGGCGTATTCGCATTCTTCGTATAAAGTTCTATGCAATCTGTGCCTGTGTGCAATCTTTGTCTATGATGGATGCGAGATTCCATAGAATTCGAATGCGGCGACTGCGGTGCGGCTAAGTATGCGTTCACCTTTAATCTAGCTCACGGCTGTGACAGCTTTAGTTCCAAAAGTTCCGTTTTGGCGCTGGCGTAGCAAGATGGCTGCCACCAGCGCGGGCGCCGTGCCGCCATCTTGATTTGTCGAAAGCTTGCCCCTGAGAGTATTTCCTCGTATTTTACTGAGTTGAGATCCTTAGGACGCAAAATTTCCTCTGTAGTTTTAGACAATACTGATTGTGCATGTTATATCTGCGATTATTCGTCATGGGAACCCAAAAGTGCTGTGTAGGTGGTTGCAATGCAACAAGTGAGACCCGGCTTTTTAGTTTTCCCAAGAACGATGAACTTAGAAATCTGTGGATGTCCTTCCTAGTGCCAACAAATGCCCTCCTCATTGGACTCACTAAAGAGCAATTAATAAGGAAACGTGTCTGTGAAAAACATTTTGATAAACATCAGTTTGACCCATAGAGTATAGGTTTGACCACAAAGGTCGAAGACTGCGGTACTCTTACCCCTGCCTGCTTACTGCAGAAGAAATTGCTCATGGCGTTCCGCTTAGTGTAGCTGGTGAGTTTTGTTATCTATGTACAGACCAGGTTTGTTGTGAATATCAGGTACCTATCAGAATCAGCTCATCAGCATTGTTTAACTCAAAAATATAAATTAAATCAATCCTAAATCAAGTAGAAACACAGAACATAAAGCCGACATATACAGAAAATATAAACACAATTAGCGGAGTTTAGAAAAACATCACTTCAAAATACTAAAAATTCCTGTATTAACTGTATCAATTGTTTCCAGGGTGGGATGTTACACTTGAACATAACTATTTCAAGGAGCAAGATGAGGAGGATGTCACTGAAACATCACCAGTGATCACTACAACTGGTGTGTATAGTAATATATATATAGTCCTATTAATCAGTCTTATTTTACTATGATTATGAGTACAACTTATATTACAGCTATGATTCTCAATTTTTCAGGATGTACAAGTTCAATTGATCATAATTACTCCAAGGAGCAAGATGACAGTGTCATAACAACATCAGTTTTGATTGGAAGGGCAGGTATATATAAATATACATTTCTTCTAATATTTTAATTTGAATCTAGTATAGGAAATAAGAAATGTGAAAAATAATGTGATTCCCTCCACCCTCAAAAAATATTCTTAGCAGTGGGGCACCTGGTAGCGCCCAAAATATTTAGTTGTGCGTCAAGCTGATGACCTTTTTTTTTACTTGTATTTACATATTTCTTAGTTGTTGTGGCAACTGCGAGGGCCCTAATTTACAGTCCAGCACTGTAACATCCCATACAGCTTAATTTAGAGTCTAGGGCCGCCCCTGTCCCTCCAGTTCTAAATGTCAATCATAGATCATAGTTTAGGATCTAACACTTCTCTATTTAGTGCAACATGTGCATACCAGAATTCAATTTAAAGATACCCATCATTAAATTGAATTCTGGTATGCAAATGCAAATGAAACAGTCAAACCAGGTTCAAGGAATGATACACTTTGATATTCAAAATGAGTACTAAAACTATTATAACCTTTTGAGATACTCAAAAATCTGATGAGCATCTTCCTTCATTTTCTCATTTACCGACTATTGCAACAGTTACAAAAGACAATGGTAAGTGAATATCTGCTAAAAAAAAATTAAGAATCTCGGAAAGATCGTGTGGGTTCAAGTCCTACCCATGTCAATAGTTTTGTGAAACTTCATTAGATATGATTATTTAATCTGTTGTCTATTCTTCAATTTACCTGAGGAATGCAAATATCCTTCATGTAGTGATCACTCAACTGCATAATTATAAGTAATGTAAGTAACATTATTATATCCTTTCAGATTTTATCTTAGAACAGCCATCATGTTCTGGTATGGGAAATAATACTGAAGTAGTGATGGATACTAAACAAGCATTTCAAACAATTGAGACACCAAAGCAAAAAAGTATGTATAAAAATAATATTTCCCTCAACTTAGACATCAGAACCTATAAAAATATTTTTGTATTTTCTAACATATCATATTTCTTTCCAGATTCCACACTTAGAAAGTTTGGGTCTAAGAATAGAAAATTTATTAAACATGTAACACAAATGTCAGCAGTAAGCTCCGGTGACTCAGCCTCAAAAAGACTTACACAAGCCGTTAGTATAAATCGGGAACAACTGCTTGACAAATTCAATTTATTGAATAAACAAGCTCAAACATTTTTGCTTATGCAGCTGAAACAAGTGCAAAAGACTAAAATGGCCCGAAGATTTACTTTAGAAGAAAAATTGATGGCATTGCTTTTAATGAAGCAGAGTCCCAAAGGGTATAAACTTTTGGAAAAAATGTTTGCATTACCAAACAAGAGGACATTGATTCGCCTCTCTGAAAAGGTGTCAATGGAACCAGGACTGAATCCTCAAATTTTTGATCATATTGCTCAAAATTGTAAAAATTGGTATACTAAACAAAAATTGTGCACTATTGTTTTTGATGAAGTTGCACTAACCCCACACTTGACATAATTATAATGAAAAAAAAAGACAAGATTGTTGGGTTTGTGGACATCGCTGGAGACAGGAAACTGAAATATTGTGACCATGCATTGGTATTTATTTTAAGAGGTATATGTTCTCCCTGGCGACAGAGTGTAGCATATTACTGAAGGCACAGTGTCAGCAGCTGAACTTCAAAACATTTTAAAGCAAATGGTGTCCCAAGTTTCTTTAACTGGTTTAATTCCAATGGGTCTTGTATGTGACCAAGGATCCACATTTCGGACAGCAATAAAAAGATTAAGGGAAGATACAATTAAAAGCAGGAATCTCCAAGGTGTTCATCATGGTGAATACAAATGATTATACTAATGACTAAAGTTTGTGTTAATTTTTTTTTGTAACAGTATTAATAATGTTTTTTTTTTGTAGATGGATCAGTAAACATTGATGGGCATGACATAAGCATTTTAATGAAAATGCTTATGTACCCTATTGAAAGGTTTACGAAATAACTTTTTAACAAAAGACATTATTTGGAATGGCAAGACTGCATCTTGGAAAGACATTGAATTTGTCTTTGATGTAGATAGCAAACTAGGACACACGAAAGCTTTGCCAAAATTAACAGCCCATCATGTAGATTCAAAAAAAATGAAAGTAAGTGTAGCAGCTCAGGCGCTAAGTGCTAGAATGGCTTCTATGTTGAAATACACCAATGCAGTCAGTAAGTAAAAAATATTTTCTAAAACTTATTATGTAAGTACTTAATTTAATAGCAAAGCTTTAAAATATTTTTTGTCTGGTATCAAATCTAAGTCAGAGGTGCATGCCTGGGTTCGAACCGACGACCTTTGACTTGGCAGTCCAACCACTAGGCTATCACTGCATAAACATAAGTTTTCTTAATTGATAATCCAAATCTCATCAAAATCCATCCAGTCTTTTAAGTGTGATCGCGTAATTTTATCTTTTTAAACATTGACTATATTCTAATGCAGAAAAGCCTACAAAGATTTAAAATGATCCCCGATCTGTCGTACCCAAAGTTTTTGGCCCAGTTACTAACCTACTCTCTGGCTAACCTTTTTTCTGTAGCATGTAGCTATAGTAAAAAATCCAAAGAGCAAAAGATAGTCTCCATTTCTCCAAAAATAGTATTCATTTAGTAATGTGTTCATTATTCTTATTTTCAGATAAATTACATGGTCCAGATTCTGGAGGTACACCAGCTGAAGTTGTTGAATTTTTTGATGAATTGTTTGACAGTGTTAATGGCTACCCTGGTGGTGCAAAAAGGGGAAAATTAAGACGAGCTGTAAAGAAAAACTCACCACATCATTCCTTTTGGATTGACGCCATCAAAAAAATTAAATCTTTAAATTTTATTGATAAATTTAGCAAACATGCTGTAAAGGCAGGAAAATCTCGACTTGTAAAAGTGCCGTCTTTGCAGGGCTGGGTTACCATCCTAGAAAGTTTTATAAGAATTTCTAAATTATTGTTTGATAAATATGGCGTGGACTATTATTATCCCAGATACATTAATCAAGACCCACTCGAAATTTTTTTTGGACGTGGTCTTTAAATTATAGAAACGTTAACCCAGATGCAAACGCCTTTGTATATTCCTTCAAATCATTATTAATTTCTAATGTCCTGAGTCCTCACTCTAAATTTGCCAACTGTGAAGAGGATGATGGAGAGGCTTTATTAAATGTCAAATGTTTATTTGAAAACTCTAATTTAAATAAAGAAAATTCCTTGACAGAAACAATAGAACTCCCATCCTCTTCACAGGAACGTCCAATAGAAAAATTTTCAAGGGATCAGGTGATCTTTGAGAAGATTAAGGTCCACTGCTCAGCGTACACAGCTGGTTATATATGTAGAAAAATAACAAAAACTATAAAGTGCAAGGCTTGCATACCTATACAAGCAAGCCTAACAAAAATATACATAGTTACATACAATTTAGAGAATATAAATTGCTAAAAAACAATAATTTAGTATATCCTACTGAAAGACTTTTAATGCTCTACAGAGACATCGCTTCCTCAATTCACACATATCTCAATAGTAATTGTCATAAACCCAACGTAAAAAAGAACTTGAGATATGAAATGTTGAGTAAAATGAGATATTCCTGGCTAGGGTGTGCCACCACCATAAGGTAGTAGTGGACACATTCATCAATATAATTATAAGATTACAAGTCCACAATTGGTGCAATATAATTAATAAAGTTTTGAAGGGCGTCCTCGAAGAAAAATATGTTTTGAAAATGGGAGAGCCTCAAAAACGGGCTATAATAAAATATAAAAGCTATAGGTTAAGAAAAAAATGTTTGAACAAATAAAAACCTAAAAAATATTATTTTTTATTATAATTACCTAAATCTCAAAAATTAACTATAAAAAGGCGCCATTAAAGCATCGATATAAATTAAAAAGTCGATATAATAGAACATCACTAGTTATCGATACCAATATTTTTCCTGCAATCACTATTACACCTAAGTATTGTAAAATAAAAGAGTAGTTCATTATTTTGCTTGTTTTATTTATAACAAAAATCATAGAATTGGAATAATTACCATTGTAAATATTTCTATTCATCAACATAAACTTATTTATCTTAATAAACCATAAATATAATTAAACATTGTCAAAAATAAATATTACACGATAAACTTACTTAATGGGTGATGTTAACTCCACGACCGTTGCACACAGACTGAGCTCGCAATGAAGGCGTCATGCTCTTTTATACAATAATGGTGGGGATGGCGCCATGATTGCGAGCTTGACAGTTAAAATTATTTTAATATTGTTTTGCAGCTAAATTAAGATTTTAGGCAATAAATAATCTTTAATTATTTAAAAAAGAATAATGTGATATAAGAATAACATATTATGAAGCATAAAATAACACGTGCTTACAGTCGGCCATCCAAGCAAATTTTAAGTACGTCCCCGTACATAGATAAAGAAAACAATAATAAAATAAAAACAATTAATATAAAACAACAATAAAATAAAAACAGTTAATTAAAACAATAATTAAATTTAAACATTTTAGTGCAATAGCAATATTATGTACCTATGTAAATGTAACAATCTAAACAAAACGTCTAAATTAATATAAAGAGACTCCATTAGTCCTTATTAATATATTTGATTATAAAGCATTGACCCCATTGGTCTTAATGTATTGACCCCATTGGTCTTAATGTATTGACCCCATTGGTCTTAATGTATTGACCCCATTGGTCTTAATGTATTGACCCCATTGGTCTTAATGTGTAGACCCCATTGGTCTTAATTTGTTGACCCCGTTGATCTTAATGTGTAGACCCCATTGGTCTTAATTTGTTGGCCCCATTGGTCTTAATCAAACTGTAGACCCCATTGATCTATGTAATTACGTAGTTATTAAAAAAAAAAAAAGAAACGTAATCAGACTTTTCGCTTAGGAAGATAAAACGTCGTCATGTGGTCTATTGAAACAAATCCATGGCTTTAACTTATCCACAGCAATTACACTGGAGTATTTTTTGTTTCCCTTCCTAGTAAGTGGCGTGTCTTCTACTTGGTAACGGTCATGATCGAAAATATTAGTAATTTTGTAAGGGCCCTGATACTTTGGGATTAATTTTTTACTACCACCCGTTGAGGGAATTTGCCTTTCGACCCTTACTAAATCCCCAATATTATATTTAATAGATTTGCAACGAGATTTATCAAATGTTGCTTTTTGAGTCTCTTGTGTGGATTCAATATGAGAAGAAATTTCAGCACGAATTTCTTCGAGACTTTTGTTTATTGAGGTGATGTCATCATCAATTGCAGAAATTACTCTACTATCACTGGGGCCCTGTGGCCTCATTCCAAAAAGAGCCTCTGCAGGTGTCTTATTGATACCTTTGTTGAAGGTATTATTGATACCCCACTGGACATCGGGCAGGTGGTCTTCCCATTTGCTTTCGCAAGTGCCTACACATTTGGCTGTTAACGAGTCAACGATAACTTTATTGTATCTCTCCACCTGACCGTTGGCCCGTGGAGTAGCAACTGCATTTAATACATGTTTGATGCCCTTATCTAACACAAACTTTTTGAAAAGGTCACTTGTAAATGACGTGCCTCGGTCGGATATAATTCGCTTAGGGACACCAAAGATACTAATATATTCTCGCAAAATTCTAATAGTAGTGTTTGATTTTGTATTTTTCACCGGTTTCAAATAAATGTACTTAGTAAAAGCGTCAATTATCACAAGAATATACACATTACCCCTACTACTACGTACAAATGGACCTGTATGATCCATGTGTATAGTATCAAACGGTACGTCTACTTTATGGATTGGATGTAAAAAGCCCGGTCTCTTACCACCAGGTGCTTTACTATACGCACATTCTAGACATGAGGATACATATTTTGAAACAAAAACACGCATATCTGGGAACCAATAATGAGTTTTTATCTTTTCCAGTGTTTTGTCTAAAGCGAAGTGGCCTATATCGTCATGATTCTGTTTGACGATTTGCCATCGAACGCCTTTAGGCACTACCCACCTGTCTCCATCAGGAGTGATTCTAAAAAGTTTACCATTTTTAATTTTATATTTTTCTTTTATTTCTAAAATATCGTTAAACTCAGAGTTACTTAAAATCCCGATAATTCGTTGAAGTTCTGAATCTGAATTCTGAACTGTTGAGAGCCAGTCTGTTTCTGTTATAGAATTAACCATTTTTTTGGAGTGATTACTATTGATGGATGGGTTGCGACTCAAAGCGTCCACATGAGCCATAGAAGATCCCGCCTTGTACTCGATTTCAAAATCAAATTCTTGCATTTGGGTCCACCATCTGGCTACCCGGGGGATCATATCACGTTTCATGAAAGTGGATCTTAACGAATTACAATCGGTCACAATTTTAAAATGAATCCCTACTAAATATACCCGAAATTTTTGTAACGAGGCTACCACAGCCAGAGTTTCTAGGTCATAAGAGCAATAATTTTGTTCTTCAGGGCTAGTTTGCCTGCTAAAATAAGCTACGGGTTTTAAAGTATCCTGTTCATTTTTCTGGAATAGTATACCACCGATACCTATTTTGCATGCGTCGGTGTGCAATTCTGTTATGGATTTTGGATTATATAGGGCTAATATCGGTTTTTGAACCAAGATTGTTTTTAAGGTATTGAATGCATTTTGTTGATCGGGCCCCCATACCCAAACAGCATTTTTTTTGAGTAACTGTGTCAATGGCTTTGAAATAATCGAGAACCCCTTCACGAACCTACGGAAAAAACTTGCTAGCCCTAAAAACTGCCTTACATTGTGTTGATCTTTTGGCACGGGAAATTTTTCTACTGCCTCTATTTTAGCGGAGCCTGGTTGGATACCCTCATTTGAAATATTAAACCCCAAATAAGTTACTGAACGGCCAAAGAAAACACATTTTGATAAATTAAGAGTAAGACCTGCTTCTGATAGTAAAACTAAAACTGATTCTAATTGTCTCATACCCTCTTGTATTGATTTTGATGGGATGATTATGTCATCCAAATACGCTAGTGCTTCTTTATGACGTAAATTGCCTAAAACCTGATGCATCATTCGTTGGAATGTTGCTGGAGCATTCGCTAACCCGAAAGGCATTCGATTAAATTCAAAATGGCCTTCAGGTGTAACGAACGCTGTTTTATGTCTATCCTGCTCTCTGATAGAGATCTGGTAGTAACCAGATGCCAAATCAAGAGCTGTAAAGTACATATTTCCAGCTAACGCATCAATCTGGTCATCTATAAGCGGCATTGGGTAATTTTCGCGTACGGTATTTTTATTCAATGCACTATAATCAATGCAAAGGCGGTAACCGCCATTTTTTTTTCGTACTAGCACAATAGGACTAGCAAATGGGGAGACTGAAGGGCGTACTATATTGTTTTGAACTAGTTCATCTACAATATCCCTGACTATTTCTTTCTCTTTAATTGCCAGCCTATATGGCCTATAGACTACAGGTGTGTCACAGTGCAGGTCAATGCCCATTTCACAAACCGAAGAGTGCCCCAGCTCAGAGAGCGTAAATGCAAAGCAATGTCGATAATTATTTAATAAGCAAAGCAAGTCATCAATCACCTTTTGGCATAATTCACCAGCAACGTTTAGGTCCGATGAACAGATTAAACTCATTTGTTGATCTTGCAGTTTAGGATTGGCTACGTGCAGAACTTTATTTTCAATTTGCTGATTAGCAGTGATACCCCGTGCAATTAAAATATTGTCTTCTAACCATACAGGCTCGGAATTTAGGTTATTTATAACTATTTGTCCGGAACCATCACTATCAAATTGATAAATTCCAGTTAGAACAAAATGGAAGAAGTTATTTTTGTTACGCAAGCCTCCCTCAACGTAAAGGTCACCTGTGAATTTGGGTTCTGTATAGACTTCTAAAATTGTTAAACCCGTTAATTGAATATTTTTTAGGTTCAAAATTTTTATTTTTTTGTTTTGGATATTTTCGATAGAATTTTGTAAAATATCAAAATGATCACTTGTTTTTTTAATCAATACATGAGGTTGTTCAGTAAAGGTTTGACCTATCATAAGGGGAACTTGCATAACACAATCTGGAACAATTAATATTTCAACTTCAGCCTTGACTCCGTCAATTTCGACTAAAGTATTGACCTTACCCAATGTACGTACAACAGAATTACCAAAACCCCTGAGTATAGGTAGATCTCTTGTGTTTATCTCTATATTCCCCAATTTAGACAATTCAGATTGTTTAAGCATCGAGCATTCACTACCAAGATCAACAAAGGAATTCATTTCTATGTCGTTAATACGCACAGTTTTAAAATATTTATCCGAAATTTTACCATTGATATCTACTCTGTTAACAGATTTTTGACCCGGAATTATTTTTGAATAACAAGTTTCCGCCTCATGACCAACTTTCATACATTTAGTACACTTTTTGATTGGTTGAGTACATTGACTTACAAAATGACCTTCCTGTTTACAGTTATTGCAACGAAGGACTCTGTCTTTAGCGCTTGGATTCTTTGCTTTATTATCCGAGGAGTTTGTAACAGACTGATTTTTATTAATATTAGATTTGCGATCAGAATTTTGTTTTAGACTTCTTGAATTTCTTAAATAAGTGAGCAATTTATCCAAGTCCTCATACTGAGCCGCCTCGGCACCTAACCTAACGGCGCGATCATCTATGCCATGTAGAACACATTCCACCGCTCGTTTACCACGTATACTACATCGGTTAATAAGAGTAATTTTATCATAAAAATAATCTTCAAGGGAGTCTCCGTAACGTGCACGCCTAGACAGCATATCTGCTAACATTTGACCGTAGTTCTCTTCCGAGGGAAAAGCCGATATTAATTTTTCCTGCCATTCGTTCCAAGAAAAGAGCACCGATGGTAATCCTTCATACCAACGTTTTGCAATGCCTTGAAGCTTAGGGAGTGCAAAATGCACTATTTGCTTTTCTTTCCATGAATAAATAGTGGCACACTCATTCACCTTGTGCAACCACATACCCATCGTTTGCTCTTTTCTTGCAGGGTCAAACTCGGGTATGGTATTGTTGAAAGAACCTATATTTTCATGACCCGGGGCTAGTGACCTCAATGCCTGTACTAAAATATTTAAATCACTACTGCCTCCGCTAGAAGCAGCAGTGTTACCTGTAGTTCCTTGTATTGCTGCGGGAAGATGTTGCACGTTGCGATTCGTGCTTTGTTGTGGGCTGCTGCGCCGCTGGCTGCTGCGCCGTGGGCTGCTGCGCCGTGAGCTGCTGGGCCACTGGCTGCTGCGCCGTGGGCTTCTGCGCCGCGGGCTTCTACACCTCGGGCTGCTGCACCGCTGGCTGCTGCGTCTCGGGCTGCTGCGCCTCGGGCTGCTGCACCGCTGGCTGCTGCGCCTCGGGCTGCTGCGCCGCTGGCTGCAGCGACTCGGGCTGCTGCGCCTCGGGCTGCTGCGCCTCGGGCTGCTGCGCCTCGGGCTGCTGCGCCGCTGGCTGCTGCGCCTCGGGCTGCTGCGCCTCGGGCTGCTGCGCCGCTGGCTGCTGCGCCTCGGGCTGCTGCGCCTCGGGCTGCTGCGCCTCGGGCTGCTGCGCCTCGGGCTGCTGCGCCTCGGGCTGCTAACCCTCGGGCTGCTGCGCCTCGGGCTGCTGCGCCTCGGGCTGCTGCGCCTCGGGCTGCTGCGCCTCGGGCTGCTGCGCCTCGGGCTGCTAACCCTCGGGCTGCTGGGCCTCGGACTGCTGCGCCTCGGGCTGCTGCGCCTCGGGCTGCTAACCCTCGGGCTGCTGCGCCGCTGGCTGCTGCGCAAAGGGCTGCTAACCCTCGGGCTGCTGGGCCTCGGACTGCTGCGCCTCGGGCTGCTGCGCCTCGGGCTGCTAACCCTCGGGCTGCTGCGCCGCTGGCTGCTGCGCAAAGGGCTGCGCGATCGACTGTTGCTGGGTATATGGCAAATCGGGTCTATCACGCGGCCTCGTATCTGCTGCAAACTCAGTCTTGAACCTTGTGATTGCTGCTCCAAGGAGTGATGGTGTCTGTGATCATCTGCACTTTCGATTGGTTGCACTAATACACTCTCCAAAATCGGAGAGGCAAGCACTCTTTGTCTATCCATGTTCTCGACCGAAAAAGGAAAAAAAAAATACACATATTAGAATGAGCTACTAATCCCACTTCTGAATTGTAAAATAAAAGAGTAGTTCATTATTTTGCTTGTTTTATTTATAACAAAAATCATAGAATTGGAATAATTACCATTGTAAATATTTCTATTCATCAACATAAACTTATTTATCATAATAAACCATAAATATAATTAAACATTGTCAAAAATAAATATTACACGATAAACTTACTTAATGGGTGATGTTAACTCCACGACCGTTGCACACAGACTGAGCTCGCAATGAAGGCGTCATGCTCTTTTATACAATAATGGTGGGGATGGCGCCATGATTGCGAGCTTGACAGTTAAAATTATTTTAATATTGTTTTGCAGCTAAATTAAGATTTTAGGCAATAAATAATCTTTAATTATTTAAAAAAGAATAATGTGATATAAGAATAACATATTATGAAGCATAAAATAACACGTGCTTACAGTATCTACACTACATACCTAATGGGGAAGGCTGGTCAAAGCTGATTGTAGATGGCGCGTCCATAGCTTAGACCAAATCTGACCAATGAGGTCAATCTATTTTGAAATATAAAATGACATTGACAGATTTTCAACCAATGATGTTTGGTTCATGCGCTGCTAGCGCCATTAATTCCACCAGTTGCCCACCCCATTACCTATAACTACACACATCAACACGGTCTAGGGATATTTTTAAAAAAGCTAATTACTATCAATGTGTTAATTATTTATATGACATGTATATATTTAAAAGATACGTTATTTAATTTTCTACCATTTTTTAATAATGGTTTAGACCTTGTCCAGAAGAAGCGGATTCGTCGCGAAACGTTTCGCGCGAATTCATTCGCGCGCTATTGAGATACTAGGCACGAATACATCGCATCGCGCGAATTCAAAATACGCGCGTAAATCGCGTGCATAACGCCAGACCTTCGACTCGCGCGTGATTCGCCCTTCCTGGACAAGCCCTAAGGTATAGATTAAAATTTCAGGATTTTATGGAAAAAAAATGAAGCATAGACGGAAACCGTATATGAATGAACTTTTAATTTGTGAGTAAAAACTGAAAAAAATAGAAAAATCATTTAATTTGTGTTTATAAACTTGAAGTTAGTAGTCTGAGAAAGCGCCCATGATGTTCATAACACATCGGCAACGATTCGGCATGTTCAGAACAAGGTTGTCAATGTCTTGCTGCGGAATATTGTCCCATGTCCTTCTGAGGTGCTCAAAAAGTTGATCTTCTGTAGCCAGATTTTCAGGAACTTCCTTCAGAGCTCTTCTTTGCAGCATATCCCACGCATGCTCAATGGGATTTAGATCTGGCGATTGAGCAGGCCAGTCTAAGGCCCTAACATTATGTGTATGTAACCAAGCTGCTACCGTTCTCGCCGTGTGTGCCCGGGCATTGTCGTGCATGAGCAGGAAATCTTGCCCCATTTGTGTTCTGTGGGGCAAGATTACGGGCCCCAGCACCCGTTGGACGTATCGTTCTGCCGTCATATTGCCCCGCACCCAAACGAGATCCGTCCGTCCTCCAAGACGAATTCCTGCCCAAACCATAATTGTTCCTCCTTGGTATGGGTGAACTTCCTGAGGGTTCTGGAGACGGCTCCATCGTCCAGGAACTCGCCAAACACGCGTCCTTCGTGAATCTGGATGGAAGCCGAACCTGGATTCATCCGTGAACAGCACATTGGACCATTGGTCACGTGGTTCCGAACCCATTCTAATCGTCGTCCACGATTTCCTCTCCGTAAAGGTGGGACCCGGAGTGGTCTACGAGAGCGTAGATTGCTTTCATGCAGTAGCCTTCTTACAGTTTGGTCACTCACAAGCACTTGGTGTTCCACTCGCAGCCTTTGAACCAATTGAGTCGCCGTTGCATTTGGTTGTGCTCGCGCAGTAATTTGCAAAAATCGATCTTGTCTGGGGGTAGTGATGCGACTTGGCCCCCGGTGCCTCTCCGCTACTTCACCTGTGGCACGATAGCGTGTCCACAATCTTGAAATTACATTTTGATGGGTCCTTAAGGCCTCAGCAACATTACGCTGAACAGATCCAGCTTCCAGCATTCCCACAGCTCGTTACATCTTCGCCCTCGTCAAATGTCGGCGTTGCATGGCTACAATACCTCAATTTTAACTTTATCTTTCGTTTAAAAATGAAAAAAAACTGTAACTAAACGTAATTCGTATTGTTTTCTAAATTTCGCACAAATGAAAATTCCCTCTCATAAACATCAAGACATTTTTATGCCACCGAAACAAAAGAATTTTCAAAAATTTGAATTTGGAATTAGTCTGAGATAAATTACAAACAAATCGGTGTATAAAAGATTCCAATGCGGCCAGTACTTTTCGAGTTATTTAATTGAGTATGAAATATCCCTAGACCGTGTTGATGTGTGTATATACTCGTGTAAAAACCCCGATGACTACAGCAGCGCCAAAACGGAACACTTGGAAACTTTCTGCCGAAATGTCAATGTCGTATCTGTAGCTAGCTACTGCCTAGCTACTAATATCTAATCTGTGATCTAGCTAGAGAATGAGGTGTACCTTGTCTAGGGTTCCCACTTTTATAACGGGCGGTGTACAACATAAATCATTTTCTTCATAACTAGTACTTGTAGACATTTTTTATTCATAAATAACTAGAATTTCAACAGTGAAAACGAGTAATGAAAAGTTTTTCGCAATGGCGGGAAAATTTAATCAGTTTTCCTATGCGCGCGCATGTAACAATGGCGATCGGCAATAGAACAATAATGAGGTTTGTTTTTTTGGCTTTTCGCGGGTAGCGAATCCACGTACAAAATGGGGAATTCAAAGTTTTCTTTATTACAGAGAAAAAAAAAATACATTTCAGTGAAATGAGCAAACAATAGGTACCTACATTTATTTATTTGTACTATTGAACACGATTTTTTTTATATATAAACTTTTGTAGGAACAAAGCAACAAGCACCTCAACAAAAAAAAAACCCTTTAGCTCACTTGTGAATAATAGTAATGAAAAAGTCAGTTTGATTAAAGGTGTCATTATGTGCCTAATTGCGGTGAAATTAGAGCCATTTTATGAGCCAGTGTGTTGAAAAATAACTTACATTTATATGTTAGATTACTTTACCTTTACTTCAGTTCTTTTAAATTTTGTATTAAGATTGTAATGGGAAAGGAAACTGTGGAACTAATGGCGCTAGCATAGCTGGTTCCCAACATCGTCATTGGTTGAAAATGTGGTAATGTCATTTTATATTTCAAAATAGCTTAACCTCATTGGTCACAATGAGACCCGCTATGGTGGCGCCATCTGAGATTTACTTTGCCTTCGCCACCCCATTTTAAATATCTGGCATTAGTTAGTCCGCTCGCAAGTGTGGTGTACTCAATACTTTATTGCATTCATATGTGGAATGCATTAAAGTATTATTAGAGGGAAACCTTTAACTGTAACACGTTTGTAAAATATTTTTATGTAAGTATCGCTGTTGGTTATCTGAATAAAAAAAACATTGAGAATTAAACACGTCACAGATTAATAGTCACGCCAAGTCGTCGCTACCTACAAGAGGTGAAGTGTGAAACTGTGGAAGGTGCGCGGCGCGTGTCGGCCCAAGATAGTTGATATATAACACAGTATTTTTATAAAATATAAACATCTAAGTATGGCCCGGAAACAAATGTCCATGCTAATCACACAAACATGTCCCTACCGGGATTCGAACCCAGGACCCTAAGAACGTAAGGCAGCCTCACTACCGCTGCGCCATTCGGGTGTTTTGCATTATTTGCATGCCAGGAGTCTGCTTGTATCACGCAGCCGTCACAATCCTTAAAGATAATAATTATTCTCGAGTTGATACACTTCGGCATTTTTAATTTAAATAGTCTCACAATAATAGTAAATTGTGCCATGTGTATCTTGGGTTTAATATAATTATCAATGTTTCCCGGCAATAATCTATGCGTAGTTAGTTTGATGTACAGAATGCTTGGTTAACGACTTCGAGAAGGGTCTGTTTACATCCTGTATGTGCACACACAAATGCAAGGCCTCGCGGACTGTACGTACTGTACAGTCCGCGAGGCCTTGCATTTGTGTGTGCACATCATTCTGAACCAACATACACATTACGAGAATTTGTGTGGAATACTACACAAAAGAACCCTACCACTGAAAAATAACGCTCTTGGTTTACAAGGTAAAATCGACTCATAATGTTGAAGTCTGTTAAAAATACGACCTTGTCATGAATAACCGTTGTTTTCTGGACATTCACTTGCGCCAGTGGCACTCTTATAAAAAGCTAATAAAACAAGGAACTCGTTCCTGTAACTTGCACAAGTGTCCTAAATTTATTTTGAGAAAACTGCCTCGAATAACAAGGGGTATAAGCACTGAAAAATTTCATGAGCAGAGGGTGTCCGGACAACCAGTTATATTATGGAATGGAAGCGTCAATTTCACCTCATGGCATGGAATTCTCGAGAATGCGCGAGGATTGCAAGACGCGTGACCTTTTTATTGGCTCGAATTACACACATCAAAAATGTCTAGGGATCAAGCATTTTTATGCGGATTTCTTGAGATTGAGATGTGGCTTTGTAATAAATTTATGATTTTATAAATTTATATGGATCCTTTTTGGTGCATTTCATAATTTGAATCAGGAACTCTCAATCAAATTCGAGTAAAAGATGAAAATAAGCTGTCAATATTTTCCCTATAAAAACATACAACGCATTGAAGACATTATTAGTGCTACTGTTTCCCTACTACTGATTAAAACCAACGTTATTATGGAGCGGCGACGTCATTTAAGCAGGGAAGAAATGCTCAGAGCCGTGGGAATGATAGAAGCTGGTTCCCGGCAACGTACTGTAGCTTTAGCTCTGAATACAAGTCAGAGTGTTATCAGTCGACTTTGGACACGTTACCGAAGCACTGGTACCGTGGCTGAGCGCCATGGAGGACGGTATCGCTGCACCACACGGAGACAAGACCGATACATTCAAATCTTAACTCGAAGAGCTCCAACAATAACCGCCATGATGTTAGCCGTGAGGCTTCATCACTCTTCAGGGAACTTAATTAGCGACCAAACAGTCAGAAACCGCTTGCATGAAGTGAACCTTCATTCCCGAAGACCGCTACGGGTACCACCTATAGCAATGCACAATCGTAGGATTCGATATCAATGGGCTCTTGAACACAGAAATTGGGCAGAAGAACAATGGCGTTTCGTGTGCTTTTCTGATGAGTCTCGTTTTGGTATGAGACCGGATACAAGACGTATACGACACTGGAGAACCCCTGGACGCCAACAGCGATTAAAATCCTGCCAGGAAGTCCATCCTTATAGTGGTGGAACCATCATGGTATGGGCGGGTATTTGGATCGGCGGAAGAACTGAGTTGATTTGGATCAGAGGCAACCTCAACGCTCAAATTTATGCTGAGACGATTGTATCAGACGTCATCGTTCCTCTACAAGTGCAAATCGGTCCCTTATTTCAGTTAATGCATGATAATGCACGACCGCACACCGCAAGAGTTGTAAGACAGACTCTCGCCGCAGCTAACATCAATGTCCTGCCCTGGCCTGCTCAGTCGCCAGACTTGAACCCGATTGAGCATGCATGGGATATGCTACAGAGAAGAGCTCTGCCGAATATGGAGGGTATCCAGTCGCAAGAAGACCTTTTTTTGTTGTTGCAACGAACATGGGCGGCCATTCCACAGCGTGATTTGGATGAACTCATTTTGAGTATGCCAAACCGATGTTCTTGTGTTGTTAGTGTTCGCGGTAGAAACACGGATTATTAATTGTTTAAGTTACCCAATAAAATTTTAAAGAAAACTGTTATTTCAGTCTTTTTTTCGAACTTTAATGTTAGTGGTTCAAATGTCAAAAATCCCTTTATTAGGAAAATGGCAAATTTCTTTATTAATGCAAAGGTGACTTGGTTTATCGTTACTGTGACAAACGAAAACACTTTATTTGATGAATCCTTAAAGAAAATTTTAATTAATATCAATCAGGAGAAAAGTTATTGCAAAAATATATGTTGATCCCTAGATACTTTTGATGTGTGTAGTTGGTATTGGTATGTTATACAATAAAGTTCATTATGCTTTGCACTATTTCGCTTCGAAAAAGTTTTTTTTGCATTTTGTTTTTTCGGGTCGGAAATCATCAAATGACTTCTCCCGCTCTGGGCGGAGCAGGAGGGAGTGTCAGACTTTTACTGACTAAAACGGCATTAACACACTGAAGAGGTATAACATTATTGGTTTTCAACCTTGTGGTTTGTCGTCGAACCAGCTTTTGAGATTTCAATCTCGTCGAAGCAATATCTAAAACCCATCCATGCTCCTTCATCGCCCTTTGTGTTCCGGGGCCACGGTATCGCTTTCGAACAGTCCCGCAACCCCGGCAAGCATCGGTCCTTGCGGACCCCTTCCTATTGCTGACTCTCTTAGAGGCGCGCGTGGAACACGAACGCGCCGTCCTGAGACGGACGGCGAGCTAGCCCATAGCCCACCGTCCACAGGCCCGCGCGTCTCCCGCGGCGGCCGGTGAGGTTTTCTCCCTCTCACGTTCCGCCACCTCCTTCTCTAGCATTACTGCTTCGCAGAAGGAGGTGACGGCGTCCCATTCCGGACCATGGCTTGCACCAGGGCCGGACGCGAGAGGTCGCCGCCGGTTCTTGCCTAACCTATTGTCAAAACCAAGGCAGTCTACGAAAAAGGAAGATATAGTTAGTGCCAGTTAAGATGAGAATAGCGGTCATTGACCCACCTACATTTATTAAACTTCTTAACTTTGAAAACCAAAAAAAGCCTGTTCAAGTCTGGAATCATTATCTATCGCGATCTTCAACATTTTTTGTAATGAAAAACGATACATGGTTTATTTATTTTGGTTCGTACGAACGAGATATTAGGGAAAGGGCAATGACCGCTATTCTCATCTTATCTGGCACCAACTATAGTTAAAAATATTTTTTATCCACCTTCCCCCGGTTCCATTCTTCATGGTTTTTCATTATATTTTTTCTATACTCAAACATTATAGGAATCAAATTGAAATCATTTATCGAACCATGGTCTAGGGGTTTCGAGGAATATGAAATAAAAAACCACTGGTTAATGTGCTTTCACAGAATATATGTAACAAATCATAAAGGAATATTGAATCGGCTACACTAGAGACCAAGTTTACAATCCATGGTATCATACAAATGTAGAACCGATTTTAAAGATAAAAGAATGAAATTGAAAGAACATAAGCCAATAACTCCCCTTCTTGAGAAACAATAAAAATAAAAAGCTAATGAAAAAAACTAAAACCAAACTTCTCAGTTATTGTAAAAAGTCTAGAGTTCAGAATACTCTCTCAAATATAGAAATGTTGACAGTTTCTTATTTTTGTTTGCAGACTTGCACTCAAGTATTATGTATAATAATGTTATTATATAATTATTTGGAAAGAGTGCAATCCACGTTTTTGTTTTTTTTTTCAATTTTTATTTATGTATTTTTATGAGCGGGATTAACTATGTAAGATGTTCAAAGCATTAAAATTAACAAGAACATTTATGGGTTCCTGTAAAATCTGGTCAACTATATTTTATTTGGCCACTATTTGTTGTGGATACCTTACTCCTTTTTAGTAGCTTGCTGCTTGGCCTGGTGGGCTTGCAATACAGCAACTGCTTCATCCACTTTCGCTTTGAGTGACTCTCCATGTTCCAACATATGAAGAAGTTCTGAATTGTCAATTTCCAAAAGCATTCCTGTAATTTTTCCAGCCAAATCTGGATGCATTCTTTGAATTAATGGGAACAAACGCTCTCCAAGCATTTGTTTTTGTTCTTGAAGTGGAGCAGCTGCCAACATAGTCGATGTTAATGGTTCTTGACCTTGTATGTGCACTGCTGGTTGTGGTGCTGGTGGGTTACGCATGTTGGCGGTGTACTTATATCCAGCAGGGCGCCCACCCTGAGTTACAAGTGGTGCACGAATAGAAGCTGCAGTAGCTACGCCTTGCTGGCCGGTAATAGGTCTAGCTCCAAGAGATGTTCGAAGAGCAGCTTGAGTAGGAGCCCTAGGTGCTGGACGGAAAGGCGCCTGCATATTCGGGTATCCTGATGCGGCAGTTTGAGTGTTGGGCCTAACCGGTGGCTGTGCGGTCCAACGGGGTGATGGTCTGATTTGTGTCATCTGAGCAGGTCCATAGAACCTTTGAGCAGGGGGTATGGTTGGTACAAAATATCCTCCTGCGCCACCTGGTTGGAAAATTTGACCCATTTGCTGCATACGCATGCTAGCCATTCTTTGCATATATTGTGAGGTCAAATGGGCTTTACGATCTTCCTTGCGTTGGGCCAAGGCCACATACAATGGTTTAGTACCCACAATACGTCCATTCATTTCTGTTACAGCTTTTGTAGCTTCCTCAGGAGACGAGAAGCACACAAATCCAAAACCTTTACTGCGACCATCCTCCAACATCACCTGAAAATAAGTTTATATTTTTAAAAAGAAATCAGGTTCGGTTTTTCGGATTAGATTGATATTCGGTTTTAATTGGCTAGCGGACGTCACGCGGTTTCACCCGCGTAGTTCCCGTTCCCGCGGGAGTACGGGGATAAAATATAGCCTATGTTACAAAAAGACGTGGCTTTCTAATGGAGAAATAATTTTTAAAATAGGTCGAGTGGTTTTAGAGTTAAATCGTAACAAACACACAAACAAAAAATAAAATCTTTCCTTTTTATAATATTATATTAGTAAGTATAGATGAAGTTTTTGAAGACGAAGCTACCCACGGGCATTCTAAATAATATCTTAGTAGTGCTGCAAATCGTATGGAGCAGTAGTTTAGTTCTCTTAAGAAACCGCGTGCATGCCCTAGTAGTCCCTTTAACTTTGTGCTCACTTAATGAACCTATGTACAATCGGGTTTGACGCAGAATGTGCACTTCGCAAAATGACCACTACTCAAAATTAGTGTGAATGATAGCACGAGTCAAAATAAAAACAGTGTGCTTACTATTTTTTATTTATTATTTTACATGATTTTTAGCACGATAACAGTAATTTCTTTGTTAAAACACACTCATTTTGCGAAGTGCACATTCAGTGTCAAACCCGTACAATCTAAACCAAGTCGCTCCCGCTGTCCTGTACGCTTGGATCTTTTAAACTACGCATTACGCAACGGCTTTTATTGCAGTTTTCAGCAATAGATAGTGATTCAAGAGGAAGGTTTATATGTACATGCTACATTGCACTCGTGCGAAGCCGGGCAGGGTCGCTAGTCATGTATATGTCACCGTAAAATTGTAAAAACTGTTTGATTGTAATCTATCTGGCGAGATTGTAAACTGTCGAAATATTGTCAACTGAACATACTGCTTACAATATAACGCATTAGTTTTCGGTAGATTACATTATCTGTCGGGTGTCAACCCGTAAAATTGTGAAATGCATGCGATCAAATTAAATGCCCATGTCAAAATCGAATTGTAGTGCTGCATTTTACTGCAGTTCTCGGCACCATAAAACACTCGTCTGCGGCTCGCCTCGGCTGCAATCTCTGCCCTCATAATCGCGACTTTTTCATGGGAGTGGTACCAGGTGGCACGGCCCCCCCCCCCTCCCTTCAAAGCGCGCGAGGCGAGTTCCGTCGCATACATTTCACAATTTTACGGTTTCACTTCGGCAGATTATAATCTATCGAAAAATAATCCGTTATATTGTAAGCAGTATGTTCAGTTGACAAACAATCTCGCTAGATAGATTACAATCTAACGGTTTTTACAATTTTACGCTGACATATAAATATACGGAACTAAAGAAATATTGTATTACAATAAAAAAAAATCAGTCTGAACTAATTTAAGTATAGGTATCAATTTACACAGGGTGATTTTACATTGGAGATTCTAAATTTGAGACTGAACGTAAAAACGCCTTCAATTAGATTGGCCATTTTAATGTCTCTGTAATTAATGTAATTTGAATTCTACAACCACTTACCTTAGCTGAAGTAATAGTTCCAAAGGGAGCAAATTCTTTACGAAGACGTTCATCATCAATAGTGTCATCCAAGTTTTTGACATACAAGTTAACACCTTGATAACGTGTCAGTCGCTCAGATTTCAACTGCTCGAACTTGCGCTTTAACTCCTTCTGACGCTCAGCTTTCTTTTGAGCCCGTCCTACATAAAGAGGCTTTCCTTCAACAAGTTCTTTTCCATTTAATTCCATGCAAGCTCTCTCTGCCGCATCTGGGTCTTCAAATGCAACAAATCCAAAGCCTCTGGAGGATCCGTCATCTTTATACATAACTTTATGGCTGGTTATGCGGCCATACTTTTCAAACATGTCTTTAAGCATTTCATCACTGAAATCTTCGCCAAAGTTCTTGACATACACATTTGTGAACAACTTAGCCTTCTCACCGAGTTCCTTTTCACGCTCTTTACGTGGAATAAATCTACCCACGTAAACTTTTTTTCCATTCAGCAGCATTCCATTTACTTTTTCAATTGATTTATTGGCAGCCTCCTCAGTTTCAAAATGAACGAATCCATATCCTTTAGAAGCACCAGTTTCATCTTGAGCAACTTTGCAACTTAAAATGTTTCCAAACGCAGAGAAAGTGTCATACATGGCTTTGTTGTCAATGGTTTTGTCAAGATTTTTAATAAACACATTCCCAACGCCAGATTTGCGAAGAGATGGATCTCGTTGGGACCACATGATTCTAATAGGTCTTCCTTTGATCATATCAAAATTCATAGTGTCCAAAGCCCGTTCAGCTGAAACAAAAAAAAATAATATAAAATCAAAGCATTTATTTCAAGTAGGCCAGTAACAGGCACTTTTGAAATTGTCGTAACAAAGATGAAAATTAAATGTAGCTACAGTCCTAGTCACAAGACATAAAAACTGTGAAAGTACTGTTGTTACCCATTCCCTAGCATAGATCTCTATGAAGAAGAACGGGCAAGAAACTCCATGGACACTCTTTCAAATCAAAATATTTATGTTATTTCATTAAGAACAACGAAACTCATGGACTTCGCATATCTCTGTTATGTTTTAGCATCTCAAAAACATTTCCCGAAATAGAAAATGTTGTAAATCATCATCTGCCTAGCCTTTTTCCACGACCTCCTCTTAAAAATGCTGAAAATCTGGTCTCAATAACTGAAAAAAATAAAATAAAGATGTAAATGTATTGGGACTGAGCCCCTCTGATTAGGGGCACACTCGCTCACACATGGCCCTTGCCCTTGTCCCAGCAGTACGAAAATTATAGGGATATAGAATAGACAGTCATTGCAAGTTATGGTCTTACTGCAACATTTTATAAAAAATATATGATTCAAATTTAGACGTTCAGTTTTTACATAACTACGGCAAAGCCTAGAGTTTTATGATTTGATGGCTGTATATTTGCATCTGTTCGCTTATTACTGCTCAACTACTCGTCGCGTTTTGTGAAACGAGGGATCGTTGTGTAATTTTGTTCCATGGGCTTTAACTGTATGACGTCACATAACATGGCGACTCATGGGTTATGGCGAATGTAGTGTTATCATCATCGTCATCTGCCTAGCCTTTTCCCAACTATGTTGGGATCGGCTTCCAGTCTAACCGGATGCAGCTGAATACCAGTACTTTACATGGAGCGACTGTCTATCTGACCTCCACAACCCAGTTATTTATTTTATAAATTACATGTTCAAAAACACTTAAACAAAGCACACAAATAGACCTCTGGGGTCTGTCTTAGCATGCCATGGCCTGAGATTTAATCAACGCGCTAATAAAAGTGAGCAGCGGTGGCCCAGTGGTGGCGGCCCCGACTTACGAACAGTAAGTCGTGGGTTCGAACCCAGACAGGCGCATTACTTTGTGTAATTTATTTCATCACCACTGCTCTCCAAAAGGTGAAGGAAAACATCGTGAGGAAACCGGCATGTCCTAGAACCAAAAATTCGAAGACATGTGACATCTACCAACCCGCACTGGGCCCGCGTGGTGGATTATAGCCAATTCCCTCTCATAGAGAGGAGGCCTGTGTCCCAGCAGTGGGAACATTAATAGGCTGGTGATGATGATGGTGATGCTAATAAAAGTTTAGTTATAATCGACTTCATGTAATATTCTTTTAGCTTACGCTTTATGTTTTTACTATTTATTGAGTCTCTGTCTACAGGTATTTGATTTAGTAAAGTGGGTATTGCGAAAGAAGCGGTACGCCTGCCATAAAAGTTATTTTTGCGTGGCACTTGAAGTGACTTTGATTTGGCTTGTCGTGTATTCACGTCATATTTAATTGGAATTTGAATATCACTGTTATCATAATGTTCCAAGAGGAACAGATACTCAGCGCGCGCTAGAATAGGTAATTGCAATGTTTAAAATATAACCCTGTGTAATTGTCTTTGTATTTATTTTTAACATAATTTGGAACTGCAAGTTTCAGCAAACGTGTTTGCAAATTATGTATTTTGTCTAGGTAAGTTTTAAATGTGCGTCCATAACTGGTGAGTCCATATGAGATTATCGACTCGACAAGAGCTGTGTACATTTGAAGGAGGGTTCTGTATGGTATATTGCGCTTTATAATTAAAAACTTGGTGAGTATCGCACGTAACTTGCCGCAAACAGATTCCACCTGGTAGCTCCAGTTGAATCGGTTATCAATTATTAATTCCAAATAGGTATGCTAAGGGACTTGCTCTATAGGCGAGTAGTGGCAGTCTGGTACGTTTTTATGCAAACAATCATGACTATGAGCCATGATTTGAAAGGGATAGGAGGTACTTATGTGACTTGAATGTACGTGTATAACTTTAGTTTTTTGTGGATTCAGAACAAGTCCCATATCATGGGCCCACTTAGTCATAAAGGTAAAATCTTTTTGCAAACATTCTGCGGCCACATTAAGGTTTTTGTTAGCAGAGAGTATACAGGTGTCATCAGCGTATTGATAAAGGGAACAGTGTTTTAAAATATTTTTTAACACCCTTGCTCGTAAAGCTGATGTAATTCCACCGGTTTTAAATATGTAAAGCGGGTCATAAAAAACGCGTGTGTTACCAAGGTAAATAGTTAAGTTATAGTCCATACAAATTCCATAACAGTATTATTTGCCATTTCAAATATGGAACTGATCGCCGCCGCACGACTCCAGCTAGTGAGCAGCGCGCTGTTGCTATTCAAATTTCGAACTAATCCGCCGCGCGGCGCCAGTCAGTAGGCAGCGCTAGCGCGCTGTTCAAATGGCGGGAAAGCAACAGTGTGCATTCACAGATTGAGTTTATTTAAAATAAAATAAAAAACAATTTATTCGGTAATTTAAAAACTTGGCTGCATGCTCTAGCGTCTTTGCGAACATTTTCACGCAGCCACGGCAGAAAATAATCCTCGCGCCATTTTTCTCAAATTTTCTTTTCTTTGTACTTGTATTGTGAATATCTAAAAATGACAACTTTCAATAATGAAGATGAGCAATATATTACTTCAACTCCACCGGATATACTAACAGAAGCGCGAACCGCATGCAACAGCTTGCTGCCGTCAATATCCAAGGACAGATACATAACCACGTATGAAAATTTTTTTTTTTTCTGTTTCCTCGCAAATGTGTTAAAAAACGTCGTACGATATACGTGCGTATTGGTTATAACATGCTCGGCTCAATTACGCCCTCGCCTTCGGCTCGGGCTGAAATTCCGCCTCGCATGTTATAACCATCTTAACGCACTAATATCGTAATGTACTATTCTAGGTCATTCACGTATGCCAGATAGTGGAGTGGACCAGACACTGAATCTTGGGCTGTGCCTTTCGTCACGTTTACAGGTCTGCTAAGGCTAGAACCAACTTTGACGCGAAAGCTTCGGTTACGAAGATACTCTTTACACCAGTCGAGTAATTTTCCTCTTATCCCCGAGTTTTCGAGGGTTTTTAATAGTGTAATATGCCCGAGTGTGTCAAACGCCTTGCTAAAATCAATGAATATGAGTATAACATGCTTCTTCTCATCTAGGTAGTTGTTAACTTCATCAGTAAAATTGGAAAGTAGATTTAGCTGTAGATTTCTTACTTTGAAAGCCATACTGTGCTTTGGAAATTATGTCATTATCTCGATAAAGTGTGTATTTAATCACATATAAATTTTTCCACTATTTTATTTATGGCAGGCAATATCGTTACGGGTCTGTAATTTGACAAGTCATTGAATTTACCTTTTTTATGAATGGGCCTAACTATACCTGTTTTTAATTCTGACGGATATTTGCCTTGTTGAATACTCACATTAATTAACCTTGAAATGAAATGATGTTTATTTTTGCAAGTAGGTTCTTACAAACACTTTTACACGTCATTTTTTTAAAACTAGATGGGGCCGGTGTTTCGTACCTGACTATACTATTGCATTCACAATATTTATCTCCTATCATTTTATGTCCATGATTCTTATGGAGTCATAACCAGGTGATTTATTAGTATTTAAGTTTTTAATGATTTTAAAAGGTGTAGCTTTTTTAAAAAGCATTGACTTATCTTGGGTTTTTATTTGACAGACCCTTGCTGGATGAACGTGAATTTATGAAAATTCACGTTCATCCAGCAAGGGTCTGTCACACCCGGGCACAATATTAGACACCCTGGTTTCCAATTCCATTGCAAAGTCATTAGCGATTCTCAACTCATTATTTGATTCATTTAAAAAGGCGTTCGTTATCACCTCATCTACAGACTTCACTATTTTACCGGTAAGTTTATTTAAGATTTCCCACAGTTTTTTGGGATTATTTTTGTTTCCTGCTATTTCTTCTCTGTAATAATTATTTCTAGTATTTAGTGTCATTTTATTAACTTTATTTCTAGTTTCATTGTATTCTAACTTAAGTGTTTTATTATTTGGTTCATTTTTCCATTTTATAAATAGTTTGTCTCTTTTGGTACAACTTACCCTTATCTTATTGTTAACCCATTTCTCACAGTTTCTTTTGCTAAAGTTATTTATCTTTTTAGTGTATTATATTATATATATACATTCATTGTAGCACTTCATAAAGTTCTCTTTTATGAACTCATATAATTATATCGTTGGAGCAGTTAAGCTCATCTACCATTTCCCAGTCGGTGCAAGCTAAGTGTTTTTATGTTTTTATTTTTTTATTATCAGTAGACTCAATGAACTTTAGATCCCTACCCTTAGGTATAGACGCAAGCGTTGCAATCGTCATGCGATGGTCCGCCAAGACAGTCCCCAAAGCCGCTGAGTAAAGGTCATCAAGGCGCGATCTCACGAAAATGTGGTCGATACAAGTTTTAGAGACTGTTACCTTTGGTTTCGACTCGGGTGAAGTCTGAGATCGCACATTCGAGCCCGCACTCAGCGAGTTTACTCAGATAATAACTGTTTACATTATTGGTAGTTTTTTAAGGTAGTTAGTACTGGGTAATACGATACCCCTTGGTAAGACTGGTTGTCAGACATTTTGGGCCACTGACTACCTGTAACGACTGTCTAAGATGACAAATGACAGCCGGGACCAACTGCTTAACGTGCTTTCCGAGACACGGAGGAAACTCGGTATATGTAATGGGTGGTCACCCATCCACAGACCAACCTAGGCAAGCACGGCTTAACATAAAGATCGAATATAAGTGATTGGTACATAACCAGGTATTACTCCATAACGCCACGACTAAACTACTGTCTTTGGTTATCAAATTAAAATTATACATACTTACATAAACACCAAAAAAAAAAGCGGTTACTGGTGGGCTACCCATTTTTGTTTTGTTTAACGTTTTGAACACCATTATCACATAAACGTGACAGACAACCGCGTGCCCTGTACGCCAAACATGTGACAAAATGGTAAGATTGTGGCTTGGCCGGAGGGCACGCGCGTGCGGTTTATGCTCTGGTGTTCAAAAGGTTAAAAATATACGAAGAAGGTACAAACAAGACATCGATCGATTTTTTCAGTTACAGGTAATCTGAACACGTCATTGCTAAATAATAATGCCAAATGCATTATTATTTAGCAATGACGTGTCGCTCCAGTAAAATCGATATCATTTATGTCTTGTTTATGCCTTTTTAGTGGGCGTTTTTGTCTTAGTGTTAACTATATTTCTGGGGTTCATTTTAATATTGTACTAGGTACATTTCATGTTAGATATCTAAATGTCAAAAGAAAAATCAGAGACCGTCACTTTTTTGGATGTAATATCCGTCATGTTGATAATAAAATAAACACTGATGTTGAAAATCGATGTTTTAATCCAATTCACAGAATTCTTCACTAGCGAGAATAATTGCCGTCGCCTACAGCGTTTTATTCAGTCATTTCATGTCCAGTCGGGATAAAACCCCACCCAAAAACCAGTGCGAGGTAATGAATCCATTGAAATCAAATCAAAGAACTCACTGAACAGTTACATTTTATGTAAAAATACTATTTTAATTGGATGAATAATTAAGGCAATAATAACGAGTGTGTTACGTTACGACACCAAAAGCCAACTTATTACAACGAAAAAAAAAAACTAAAAAACTTGCCAACTGTGTTTCAGACCACTTTATACCAATAGGGAATATGCATGAAATACAAAACTCTTTTTATTTATGAAAAATGCCTTGTATTTAGGGTCACCACCCGTATTATAATGTATAGTATCGTACTATATTTCAGTCAATTGTACTATATTTTATAGAAAAATAATATAGCACGAAAAATACTATAGTTTTTATCCCTAATTCAACTGTCGCACTTTTTTATATTGACTGTAACTGGAAGTCTGGGCTCTGGAACGTACCCACAGCGCTGCACAGGGAGTTCCAGAACGAAACGCATTCGCGGCAACAAAACGTCAACTGTAAAACAGTCAATAATTTGTCGATGAATGCCACCAGATTTTATTTGTTTATTTGCTGTTAAAAAGAAAAAAACATGGAAAGTGATGATGGTTTATGCACGTCACCGAAGTAAAAGCAAAAAGAAACTCATAAAAAGCCACTACAAGGCCATTATAAGAGCAAATGGTGCAAATAAGATGTTACTAACAAATTTGTAAAATTTTCCATTTTTTGAAGAAAGAAATAGAGCATCTATTAATTTAATTAAAAATAAATTGTTAAATTATTTTAATATGAATCTGAATCTGAAATTGTTCATATTCCTATAATTATTTAACAATAGAACATTGATGGCCAAAGCGAACAGCAATAACAAATATAATATATGGAAAAATAAATAATTATCGTATTAAATAGTAGTACTAAATAGTTAGTACTGGGGTAGGTACTAACTGGGTTGTGGAGGTCAGATAGGCAGTCACTCCATGTAAAATACTGGTATTCAACTGCATCCGGTTAGACTGGAAGCCGACCCCAACATAGTTGGGAAAAGGCTAGGCAGATGATGTTTAAAAATAAATGTGTACTTTTTTTACCCCGAATTTCTTAAAAGTACTATATTTTTGCACCTTTTTTGGGAAAAATACTATATTTGTTGAAAATAAAGGTGGCAACCCTAGTCACGAATGCGCGAGAGACCGACGACATAGAGACGCGCGGGGGGGGGGGGGGGGCAGCAGGGATCACACATTTTATATTACAGTTAAAACCGTTTACGACGACATTATTGTTATCAACAACATAGTACCGGTTATAGACCAAAATCATAGGTCCCGGGTGAAAAAACACTGCTTTTTACGACATTGCCTAATAAGACATTTACGACGTACCTACCTCTTTGTGCGACTTAATTAAAAAATTATTTTCGGAGAATCGTATTTGTTAGAACGACCTTGTATTGTTGACAATTTAACAATTTGGTCAATAGCTATTATAATCGCAAAAGTAAACAAACACGTGTCTAGTTTAAGGTTTTTTGTAATTCTCAGAAACAAAATACACGTGCAAGCAGTAAAATCAAAGCCCGCTTTCTCATATCTATTTAGTCAGTTTGTTACTTATCTGTAGTAAAAAAGATGCACTTAAAAAATTACCTACTTTGTATTTTTATTAACCTCAAAAATATCACCGGTTGCTACACTTAGCAACTATCGGTTTTTACAACCAAATATGAGTAGTTCCTTCAATGTCGTTATACTTAACAGATTTTGACTGTATTTATGTATGCTACATATTCATAGAGCTTATAAGAGGATAGCCATGGTTGTATGCCATCTAACCTAACAAAACAAGAAAATATTCACAAATTGCTCATGATAATTTGTTTTTATGGAGAAACACCGTCTCCCAAGTAACAGTTGAAAACTAGTTTGGGAGCCCGGGAATCTACTGAAGGACATAATTATGTCTATATGTTGTACTTTAAGATGTCTGTAACAATGTTCTCACAGTTTTAAAATAAGATTTTATTTATTTTAACAGTAGTTTACAAACAAAAGTTTTTTTTTAGTTCTTATCTGTAATTTACAGGGTGTTATATTCATTTTAAGATGACACACATAGTTATGCTACCCACTTAGTCAAATTATGTTAGGTAGCTTTTACGAGGAAACTTACGAACATTGATACCCACATACATACCAGTCAAAATCATAACCATCTTTTTGGTTTGCCTTTGCCATAGTTGGGTAAAAAAGAGGCACATTTATTAATATTTTTAAGCAATCAAACTGAGAAAAGTTTGAATTTCTTTATTCTATTAATATGCACTCTATTTAATTATTATAAGATTGATATATTACTTATATGCCACTTTAATCATCATAGGTTTTTATTCCATTAATTTCTAAGCAGATTGTACATTTAGACATACAGAGACCTACATTTTTTTAAGTATTTGATATTGATTGTTGCTTAGATGAGATTACAACTAGTTACACATTCATTACATTATTACATGAACTGGCTGGATCTATTCCCTTGAGTAACTTAACATAGAACCATGAATGAGTGTTGTTGCAGTGTTTTCATGCAATCTGGGCATCCAACCAACAGAATTTAAATATATTTCAAACAGTGGCACATCACTCTAAACTATGAGGCAACAAGTATCAAAGATGCAACAGAACAGAAATAGAGCTACTTAAAATCTTTGATAAAATAGAAAATGCACTATTCATAACCCAGCTTATCTCTGGTCAAACTTGTAGACACGTATCAAAGTTGGAGACTGATACTACTTATACATAATTGTTGTAATATTGAATTGGAATATTAATTACAAGATAGAATTTGAGACTAATGTATCAATTACGTTGGACTTAAGCCTATTTTGACCATCATTCTTTCTTCATTTCACAAGCTATTGTCCAAGGTATCACCAATACCACCTGTTTAATTATTGTAATGACACATTCAGTGTAGTTCAGCCAAAATGTAACAACCCAATTAGGAATTGCTCCCATTTTCCTAAGTAATAGTAATCATTTTGGATAGTAAACCCTGATTCGAGTTTATGATGTAGGTACTGATTTTACTAAACATAATAACGCACATCTAGAAAGATGATTAGTTTGATGTAGAATGAATTTCTAAGAGATTATGGGTTGGTTCATCATGGTAGAACTACATCCTTATGAGATACCTGCTGAAAAAAGTTACAAAACTAAATCTTGTCAAAATGCTTTTTTTTTTAAATACTGAACACAAAGTAATTTGTGAAGCACCTCGTAAATTGGTCATCATAGGATATTTAAACTAAACCCTATGATGACCCTTTCACAGCTGAGTGTTAACATTATAATTAAGAAAACGAAAAAAAAAAATTAAAATTAACTCACCATCTGCGGGCTGCTGGAAGTTAACATAAGCATAGCCAAGGGATCTACGAGTTATCATATCGCGACAAACGCGTATAGAAAGAACCGGACCAGCGGTAGAAAATTTTTCAAACAACATGGCCTCAGTAATATCGGAGTGTAAATCCCCGACATACAAAGATGCCATTGGGTAATTAGGTGGTCCAGGATTCATTTTTATAATTCACTGCAGCAGTTTACGCTGACATAAACTTTTACGTAGGCAAACGCAAAGATCCAACTTCACTTTCTCTTTATAATGACTATCGCATTCCTCAGACCACGTTGCACGCTTACGTACACTAACTTAAAATCAAGTGATTCCCGTTAAATTTTTGTTATTTTACTATTTTTTTGGATTTTATGTATTTTTTTGTTTTTTTTTTTTATTTTACAAGAATATTTCACGAAATTCTGAGGATTGTGTGACCTATTAATTAAGGGAACACACAACCTCACGTGAACACACCTTGCTCACCAAAGGAAAGGGTGACGTTTGACGAAAATCAAGATGGCGGCACCCGGTCATGTATAGCCAGCCTTTATTTAGTTGAATGCAGTGATGCCAACATTTAATCAACGGAAATACACGCTATTGTAAAAATAGTATTCCACCAAATTGTAATTTTGCGAAAGCAAACTGAATAATTTTTCATTTCAAAGTTTTAAACATTTTGATGGAGAAATCAGTTGCACAACGAGGCAGTCACAACTAATAATATAATTATAATAACGAGGGATGCACAATTTCACAATGCACCTATTCGATTTATAATGTACACCCCTTCTAGAACAGCAAAGATTTCTGTTGACCTTGACCATTCATAATTATGGAATAGGCGTAACCGCGTTACTTTGTTCGCGGCTAACGATACGCAAAGTTAAAAAAGCGGTGAAACTTTACAACGCTGTAACTTTGGAAATCCTGGCCCGATTTCGATGAAACAAACACTATTATTATTTGCACGAACTTAAATATAAAAAAGAGGTCCAAATCATTAATAATTATTCTTCTAATTAATTATAATTGTTGGGAGTTGGACAACAAACTATATTGTATTGATACCAATAAAAAAAAAATATATTATCAACCAGCCCATTCACAAATCGAGTGCCAAAATTTTGCTTTGATGCGTGCTAAGAATCAGGCTAGGCGTATCAACATACCTTCATGGTATCAACCTACCAAGTCCATCCCACAGATTAAGCATATCTGTGGTCCATTGTCCTTACGTGATTGGCCGTTTTGGCGTCACCAGCAGTAGGGCTACTACGTAACTCTGCAGGCCTATTACGTAACTTTCTGATATCCAGTGACTGTCAAGCTTCGGTTGTACACCGAACTTTGATGATAACCGAGAATGTCATAATATTGGTATAACGTATCACACTGAGTGGATATCACTTTACGGTGACTAACAACCCGGGTACGGTGCTCTTCGCCTCAGCAGTTCACCACTCTAATTTTTATCGACTATATGCGGCTAAGTTACAATACTTGTTTCTAGAAGAACATTTTTTATTAGGCGGTTTATATAACACATGACATTGTCATTGTAAATGTGTTTACTTGTAAATAACTTCTATAATTATTCTAAGAACCGATAATGTATGACTTATAATGTGTTAAATTATTGTGCAAGCCTGTTTAATTGTGATAACTCGTAACATTCGAGATGTCATTTACCGGCTGTCAACTTTTGGTCTGTGAATTTGAATTCTTCGAACCTGGGGAGTATTCTGTTTTAATTTACATAATAGTGTTGTATATTTTACATACATCACACAGATACCGAGGGACGTCCCAGTAAACACCAGCTATGTTTATGTCTCATTTTGCTTGACAAATTGTGGACACAAATTCGAGGACAAAAACTCCTACCCAGACTTATAACATTCACTACAAACCCTACTTCACACATAATCTGGTGTCTTTAATACCTATGCTCTAATTATTATAACTAAACCACTTAGTTCAGAACTAAAGTACATATTTAAACTTTGTTCCCACTTAGAACTTGTGTTCATATCAATCCTTGAATCTTAGCGATCAAAACATAATATTCTATAATCATACTCAGCTGTTTCTTGTCACATTTCAGGTGTCGGTTAAGGTAATCAGGCAATATGATGACCTGCGGAATTATGTTCGTGACATGAGAGACAAACTGAAAGCAAAACTGACGGAGCTAGATTCTTCTAGAAATGAGTGCAGCAAGCTGCTGCGAGACAGGAAGGAAGTGAAGTTGAAATTGAGTCAATAGTGAACAAAAACACTCAACTGAAGAGCCAGCTTGCAGAATAATTATCTCCGTCAACTAATGTCAGGTTTTCAGCAATGCCATGACACTTATGACTGAAACGAATATCTGAACTAGAAGCGGAATTGTGCAAGTCACACAACACCATTACCTCCATCAATTCTCTGAAAGCCAGCGAAGAGGTCACTAACACCAATAACCTTTTCAATGAGCTGATTGATGGTGTATCTGGATTGGAGTGAGAGCAACCCACCATCACCATAGATCTAACTGGGGACGATACCATTACTAAACGTCCAATTTTAAGTAGCCATAATAAAATTAAGTAAATATATTAAGTTGTTCCTGCAACCTTACCCATCATAAATCATACTCTAGCAAATTTGAACCCCACCCAAAGTAATATCATAGTGTATTCTGATAGACTAGGAATCGGTTTTGGATCATCAACCGTTCCAAACATAGCATTGTAGTAGTATATAATAATTAGTATGTGGTATAATTCAAATAAAAAAGTTTGTACAGCATTATTGTTTGTTTTTTCTTCAACATGTTTCACAAAACAAAAATACAATATGTAGAAAAGTAAATTTAGAGTAAAAGTATTGTATTATTATTAAACCAGCTATCTATAATAAATAAATTAAGCCTTTTCATTTTGAACTGTACAAGGATCTCTTGGCACGTGGCTGAAATCAGAACTAACGATACCATTCCTTATCTTCAGATTAATAAAAAAAACTAATATTATTACATAAAAATAAATGCTTTAGAACATCACAAGTTTAATAAACAATAAAATAACAAAAGTTGCGATAAGCGATAAGTAATGCCAATATTATGACATTCTCGGTTGTCCTCAAAGTTCGGTGTACAACCGAAGCCTGATAGTCACTGGATATCAGAAAGATACGTAATAGGCCTACTGTAGGTATCTCTGTTGACAGCTCGAAATGATAGTACCTGCAGGCCTATTATGTAACTCTGTTGACAGCTCGAATTAATAGTAACTGGGCTCAGTGCATATCAATTAACTGTCAAAAGGTTAGTTTCGTATTATGTATGACCAATCGCGATCAAATATGACGTCATTGGTGTTCAACGTGGCTGATAGTCACCGTAACTCATTTTGACAGACGCTTTCGTATCGATACTTTTAATGTTGCGATTATGTAAGCATAGTGGACATCAAATGGATAACAACTGAGTTTGAAGTTGCTATCCTGATAGACGTTAGTCCGTACCCGGGCTGTTATTTACCTTAAAGTGATATCCACTCTGTGTAATACGTAATACCAATATTTTGACATTAGAATAGAATAGAATACTCTTTATTATGTACTCCATTAAAATTACAGAAACAAAATAACTGGGGATCAAAAACACTTAATAGCACAGCAGTTACCACATTTCGAGCTGTCAACAGAGATACGTAATAACCCTACAGATCACCACAGTCACCACACTAGTTTCATAATCTGTGTGACTTGGACACTTGGTTTGGTTGGCAAATTTGGCAATACCCGGGGCGGAAAAAAATATTGCAAGATTGTTGTGTTCATGTGTTGCACTGAAAATTAAATTTCATGAAGTTTTCCTACTTCTTTGAAATTTAGTTGCATTTTGAGGTAAGGATCAGTAATTACATGTTAGAAGGAGGATTGGAAATCATTACTGTTTTAACAGTGCATAATTTTTCGTAGTGAAAGTAGGTATGTAAAGTGTTTACAATATTTGAGAATATGTTCTGATTTCTCTTGCTTACGCGTCACGAATTGCTTCTAGCAAAATGTTGAGAATTTGTTCTTGTGGTAAATAAGAGTGTAGTCTATTACTTATATATATACTACACATAAAAACCGTTGTTTGATAACTGACGATACTGTCACGGACAGTCACGAAGGAAACCTCTGGTCACTAGCCTATAGCACCGGCTGAGATGAAAATTTAACCGTAGGTATCAGAACACCGGCCTACAAGCATTTCTGTCTGCACGTTATAAAAATATTAGATCTGACATATCATGGTACAATTAGGATATTTTTTCTGCTGTGGGTTTCTCCAGCCGCCAAAGCTTTGTTTATTTTGAATAAATAACCGAATAATTATTAACTTTAATTACTTTATCTATAAGACTTCTGGGATATTTTTTTTTTCATTACCGCAGTTTTTACTGTTTCAATGTAAGTGTGATCACACAATTCATTTCAAATAACCAAATTGAATTTGCTTTTGTTCGGTGCATCCTTGATCTACTTTCATTTATTCATTTTTATACATAGGTACAAATTCTATTTTTAATATAAAAACATTTGAAAATAGCAAATTAAGTAAATTAATTATATGCATATTAAAGGTATATAGATGCTACAGTCATCAAAAGAGTTAGGTACGCAGGCTAGCAATCTTCTTGCTACTATTATAAATGCTTATGGGTCTTAATCAATCTGTTTGCAATTTCATGCAAATCCATTCAGTAGTTTCTGCGTGAAAGAATAACAAAAAACGATCCTCACAAACTGTCGCATTTATAATAGTAGCTAGCCTGATACATAACTCTTTTGTTGACGGTACATAAACAAAATAGTCCATGGAATTGGTACATTTTGCCTTGCATCAAATAAGATAGATCTGATTTTTTTATGTTGTAGGTGATGAAGTAGATAAGTCAATACCAAATTTTCGATTTACAAAACCCTCCGGATCCTTGTAAAATTTTTGAAAAACCATTAATATTTCGTACTTTTTTTTAGTTTTTGACATTTTTTTTCACCAAGGACCTTTGCTATGGTGAAAATCAATGTGAAAGTTTAAAGAAGACTAAACTTGCAACAAAATGAAAGCAATTTGGTTATGATTTTTATTATTAATGGTTTTTCACACATCCTGTTGTACTACAGTAACACAGAAGGTGGAAGCCCTAACAACATCTGGAAAGTATTGCAATAAAGATTGGCAAAAATCCTTCATCAACCAGGCGCAAATCCATGGCTGCTACTTGAAAATTCTAGATGGAAAACCCAATAACATTTTGTATGATACGATACGGAACTCGAACCCAGGACCTCATGCTCAGTAGTCGCGATTGCGACCATGCTGCCAACGAGCCAGAAAAAGTATCATATCCAGCCCTCAAAATAGGTTGTGGACACGGCCCTAAAATCGGCAAAGTGACGTCGAATAAAAAAAAAAAAGAAAAACTTTCGTAGAGTGAAAGAAGCTAGTTTATTGATGAATTTTACAAGAAGAAACTAAAATAATATGCAAGAGCAAGGGCACCAAGCTCAATTTGCCTCTGATATGTTAGATTTTCAAAATAATCAACAGACTTTAGAATTCAGGAGCGAGCGCAGAGAGCTCTAAAGTTTTTGCAGCTCCTCCGATTTGTAACACTTTATTTATACCGTTTATAAAGGCGTTATTAAAATGATTTTGCCGACTTAGTCAGAAAAGCCTCAGAAATATAAAGACTTTAAGAGGCAAATTGAGAGGCGAAATTTTTTGCCGACTTATGTGTGCCTGACAGTTTCAAGAATGAATAAGTAAATTAGACTCCAGAATGTAAGAGTGAGCGAAACGAGCTAGAAAAACTTAGCAGTCCTCGGATTTGTATGAATTTTATTTTTACCATTCATACAGGTATTATTACAGTCACCATAAGTTTTTGAATAATTAAGAAACCAGGATGTAGAGTAGCATGTAGAGTAGCCCGCTTCAGATAAGTTAGGTTTTTGTTTTGACCATTAAATCAATACAAATTAGAGAAGAAAATAAATAGTGTTTACAGCAACACGTTAAGGCAGTTCTCGCTGCCCCAGGCCATAGCCTTCTTAGCCCAAGGGAAATAAAAAAACACCATTCCTTGTATCTACAGTATAGGTCCATGCAGGTAAAACCGTGGTTCATCCCACGGTTATACCACTAATCAATGAATAAGAAGCCTGTAAATTTTAGCTTGCTTCATCACGAAAATTTCAAAAGTGTGTTTGTTTGAATGCATACACACATTTAAACTCTAAACAATTTCACCGATTTTGATGAATCATTTAAAACAAAATATCATTAATGGAAATAATCTGTCCACTCTCCGAAAATTTGAATGCCAGGGTAAACTAGCATTTTTTATTTTATAAAGGCCTTGTGTAGACCATTAGACTATCGTCCTCAATTAGGGTTGTGGGCATGCCCATCGTGCCCACAACGGTGGATCCGCGCTTGACTATCTGTGTGGCAAATTTTGATCAAATCCGATTAGTAGTTTTTGCGTGATTGAGTAACAAACTAACAAAGTAACAACCATCCATCCATTACATAAGGGAACAAATTTTAAACGTATTACAACTGACAATATTTTACTTGTTTCGGATTACAATTGCCTGACAAAACTAGAAACTGAAAGTGGATTTATTGTAACAGCGGCGTTACTTAAAAAAATTGAAAAAAGAGCAAAAAAATATATTTAAACAATTTATATAAATTAAAAGCATAATAAATTTTAACATATGACATTAATTTTAAATGGACTACTATTATACAGGGCGTCCCGCGGATATATGCCACATGGAAGGAAAGTACCTTGAATATTGTAGATGGAACATTTTACTGAAAAAAGACATTATTTGAATTTAAAAAACAATTTAAACTGCATTCATAGATATTTAAATAATTGCATGGTTGAACCGGGAATCGAACCCGTTACACGAGAAAAATAATCACCCTGTATCTTTATCATACCGATCGAAAGGCTTCATCATAAGGATTATTTTTTGCTAAATAACATAGTGTTAGAAATTAAAGGAAGACCATGAAATTAAACATTTTTAATACAAAATTGTTAGCTTTGTATCCAGGGATGACATAGCTTCCTTAGATTGCCTACACCCTGGTGCCAAGGTCCACCATTTCTCCGCTTGTATTCGAGTGTGTTCCTTTAACCAGCTTCTTAGTTGCTTGAAAGGAATGGGCACAATGGGCTCGGGACCGCAGGGTTTTGTGCTGGATCCTCTTCTGGCAAGTTCATCAGCCGCATCGTTCCCAAGTGATCCACTGTGACCTTTGATCCATTGTAGTGTTACCGTGTTATGGTTTAGTACCGTGATTCGTTCTAGGGCATTCTAGTATCAGTCTCGACGTTATCTGATTACTCTTTAAGGATTGAAGGACTGAGTCACTGTCGGAGAGTATTCGAAAATTGGTATCCGTAACCCTCTATAGCCTCTATAGCGTGTGCCGCTTGGATAATGCCTAAACACTCTGCTTGGTAAACAGAGTTGAGTATTCCAAGGGGTTTGGATATTTTTATGTTTAGGTCGTCGGAGAACACCCCGAAACCTGTCCCGTTGTCGGTTTTTGATCCATCAGTGTAGATTCTTAGCTCTTTTGTACCTGAGTAGTCACACAACTCCGCTGTGAGCTCTATGTTGTAGTGTTTTTGGAAGCAGTGGGTCTTTAAGGTTTTGTCGCTGGGTTATTCCATCATGGGCTGCTGTTTGATTGCATCTTCTCTGATGCGTGTGTGTTTAATTCTGGAATCGTTACTTAGGGTGCCAGATACTTCGAGTCTGAAAGTCGCTATGGCCGCCTCCTTTCTTACGACGAGGTGTAGAGGTGGTAGCCCCAGCATCACCTCTAAGGCAGCAGTGGGGGAAGTTCTCGTGCTGCCGGTGATTGCTACGCAGGCAAATCTTTGTAGTTTCTCGAGATCCTTTTGGGTCGTACTTAGGTTGGTCCTGGGTCACCAAACTAAAGAGCCGTATGTAATGATTGGTCGGATAACTGTGGTGTAAAGCCAGTAGGTGATTTTAGGGCTTATGCCCCAATTTCTCCCGAGCAGTCTCTTACATTGCCATAGGGCTATACTGGCTTTTGTGGTGATGTAATCAGTGTGTTTTGCCCAGTTCAGCTGTTTGTCCAAAAATATAGGAAATTAATATGGACCTTTAAAACATTGAGACACGTTGCCTCAAAAAATCTTCTGCAAAAAGTCTACGTATCATTGGCCCAATCGATTCTTACGTACTGTTTGCCATGCTGGGGTGGGACAACAAAAATGAAATTCTTATAACTTGAGAGGGCACAGCGATCTCTGCTAAAGGTTATGCTCTTTAAACCCTTTAGATTCCCAACCCAAAGCCTTTACCTAACCACTGACCTTCTATCTGTAAGGAAACTTTACCTACTACATCTAATTTTGAGAAAACACAAAACCCTTCCATCTGATCCCAAGAAGCCGAGTATGAGGAGTAGAAGAAGCTACTTAGTCGCTCCAACTGTCCCAGTTAAATCTGTTTTTGCCAAGAGGCAGTATGCAAGGCAATCTTCCCACATTTTCCCACCAATTCTTTAAAGGAATTTTTATCGTGTGGAAGATTTAATGGTCATGATATACCACTTTAAAATCCTCATGATGAGCCCTTTAATTTGATACCCTTAAAGAAGTAGCCAAAAAAAAAAAATAACTTTAAACTCGTAACGTCTCACAATCGTCATGTTGTTTTTTTTTTGCGTCACTTGACTAAGAACACTAGGGTTACCAAGACGAATCTAACGATATCTGAATTGGGCCAATCTCAAAATGTGACTCGAAAAGATAAAAAAAATGCTTATTGATATGATCCAAAGTGGTCTCAAATGAAAGGTACCATATCCTACAACGTGCATCAAGCACGAGCCGAGCTATATTCTCTGTCGTTTTCGCGAAAAAAAAAAAATGAAAAAAAAAAACTTATCTCAGTGTAAGTCCATGGCAGTGACATAATTTTACAATTTTAATGAAGCAAAATTGAATAAAACATATTTTTATCGATGATATTTTTATTTATGGCGTCATTTAGTTATTTATTAAACCTTAGCTTTTCTTTATGTGGTATAACTTATACTCACGTATAATTAACTTTTTACGGGAACATCAATCAACTCGTCTAATCAGTTCTTAATATCAGGTTGCAGAAATCATATATTTTGATAATAATAATTGAATTACTTACATATCAATTACACAGTACTTTGCAAAATTCCTAAATAAAAACCTCCATGAATCCATGGCATCCACGTGGGTGACATCCATGTGGTGGGAAGTGAAATTTTTAACGTAAATGCCGTTCTTTTAACCGACTTCAAAAAGGAGGAGGTTCTCAATTCAAATTTTATGATCCGATTTACGTGATTCTTCTTTAGTCTGATACGGAATAGTTGCCATTTGGTCCCATAATTTTTTTATGTAGTTTGGCCCAGTAGTTTTCATTTTATTACCATTTTTTAATTCAGTCGTGTGGTCTAAACATACGAGTATATAACCAAGAAAGAGACTTCAAAAAGACATCAACGCGGTATCATTTTTCGTGTCATTTTATTATTTCAGTCGTGTCGTTTCGTCATGTCTATGTTCACCGATTTCTCCCCCATTTGTGGAGCGATTCTCAAAAATCCTGAGGTGGTCCCATTTAAATTTGGTGAAGATTTGATGCTGATCTTCGGGGAAATACAATGGAACTCTTTAAAAATAGACGGTAAATCGGTCGTGATTAGTGCAATCGCTTTCATGTTTATTGTTTATACAACATCATGACGTAACATCACGTGTATGCTCTGAGGGGTAAGCTAGGTATGTTAAGTTACATTTATTACAATGAAATGTATTGTTAACAATGTAAAATAAAAGAATAGCAAATATTTGCATAGGATATTATAACTAAAAATCAAAAAAACTTTTTTGAAAAAATCAAAACCGACTTTCAAAATCTCAATTTCTGATTATAATATACGATGATATACTTAGGTAATGGTAACAATAGCTCATTATTATATAATATCTGGCAGACATTATTAAAATGAATACTCTCTCATAGGTAATCCACAAAAGTGACCAAAATAGCATGCCAATTTTTAAAAAACCTTACTTTATAGGTCCGTGCTTCAAAACTATGATCATGGAAATGTCAAACTGTCAAAACTTTCAAGATGGCATTGTGTTGGATGCCTGTAGGTATTCTTTCAGAAATTGTGTTCACTGATTTAAGTAATTATGGCTGTGTTCAATAAGTTTATTCATGGAGGTGACTAAACATCCTTGCACAAATGGTTTCAAATTATATATATATATATATATTTATTGTTTTTTTAGGAACTTTATTTCATGTGTAATCGTGCAATAATATCAATTAGTTTACTTATTTGAGAAAATGTATATAATTTTGGCTAAGCTTTCCATTGCCGGCCGTCGAGTTGGGGGTTGATATTTTTTTTACAGAAAGGTTAAATTATTATAAGAACACACGCAAAGTCTCAACATGCGGAGACGCGTACTTTTTGAGAAAAAAAATGTTGAAAATAAATATTTTTGCAGTATTTATATCAATTCCTACCACAGATTATATAGAATTCTCGCTATTGAACGTTTCGTTTCACCAACGGTTAAGTTGTCTTACGTTTGGTAACATTTTATTTTATATAAATTTACGTAAATAATAATATTTTGTACTAGTTTAAATAGTTTTCATGCACACATATATTTAACAGTTTATATATAAATTACAGCATTATTTTCAGTACGAAATAAAAAAAATTAAAATGTTAAGTGTTTACCGTTTTTTGTCGGCTTGTGGAACGAAACGTAAAACTGACGCTATTTTGTATTGTCTGTCACTGTCATCGTCATAAATAGGTTAGGTTCAATTTATGTCAAAGAGCCTAATTGATTGACTTTATAGGAGAAACTGATTGCAATCTGGACTTTAGGGCACCCCGACTCGGATAGGTTAGGTTAGAAGGGGATGGCGAATGGGAAGCGAGCGAATAGACCCCGCCATCCCCTTCGTGGTTATTTTTTTATAAACCACCCAGTGGGGCTCCGTCGACCAAGCCCACCTTCGACCATGCATAAAATATTTAAAGGGTTTGGCTGGTAGTTATGAAACGTGTCATTTATAATTTTTAACTTACTAAAACCGCTATTTACAACTGCCTCTTTAAATCAGTGCCATTTTTTTTGATGAAGGGGGATTCCCCCTTCCCCCCTAAGGGGTCCCCCATGGTTTTTTACACTTACTATTAATTTTAATTCATAAAATGGGAAAAATTTCCTCAGACTTAAAAATTAAAAAAACTCAAAAAGGGGGGGGCTCCGCAACTTTTCCCTTTAAGGGGGGGTTACCCACCCCCCTCCTCCCCCCTCCTCCCCCCACCCCCCTCCCCCCTCCCCACCCTTAATTCGACGGCTGTCAATGGAAAGTCGTACCATAATTTTTTGTCTGTATCTTCGAACAACAATTAGCAACATTGTTGATCGAAGGTCTGTATCATCCTAAATCGTCTTTGCACACGACATGGAGGATGGAGGTGACTTTTTCGTCAGTTTTGATGATGATTTTAAATATATATTTATATTTTGTAGTTTTTGATAAAAATTCTATCAGTATAAATAATTTCGATGAATTGTGCAATATTAAGTTTTAAATTTAAATATTTCTAAAAAATATTTTCTAACACCTATGCACATTTTATGTTTGCTTAAAAAATAGGGAAGAGATAAAAACGGCTTACAGCTCCGATTTTGGATTGGAAATCTTGAAAAGTCGTAAACAGCTCAAATGTGTTGTTCTTGTTACATGGGACTTTTGAAGTGGATGAAAGGAAATCGGTGAACATAGACATGACGAAACGACACGACTGAAATAATAAAATGACACGAAAAATGATACCGCGTTGATGTCTTTTTGAAGTCTCTTTCTTGATTATATACTCGTGTTTAGACCACACGACTGAATTAAAAAATGGTAATAAAATGAAAACTACTGGGCCAAACTACATAAAAAATTTTTGGGACCAAATGGCAACTATTCCGTATCAGACTAAAGAAGAATCAAGTAAATCGGATCATAAAATTTGAATTGAGAACCTCCTCCTTTTTGAAGTCGGTTAAAAGAACGGCATTTACGTTTAAAATTTCACTTCCATGGATGTCACCCACGTGGATGCCATGGATTCATGGAGGTTTTTATTTAAGAATTTTGTAAAGTACTGAGTAATTGGTATGTAAGTAATTCAATTATTATTATCAAAATATGTGATTTCTGCAACCTGATATTAAGAACTGATTAGACGAGTTGATTGATGTTCCCGTAAAAAGTTAATTATACGTGAGTATAAGTTATACCACATAAAGAAAAGCAACGGTTTAATAAATGACTAAATGACGCCATAAATAAAAATATCATCGATAAAAATATGTTTTATTCAATTTTGCTTTATTAAAATTGTAAAATTATGTCACTGCCATGGACTTACACGGAGGTGAGTTTTTATTTTTCCTTTTTTTTTTTCGCGAAAACGACAGAGAATATAGCTCGGCTCGTGCTTGATGCACGTTGTAGGATATGGTACCTTTCATTTGAGACCACTTTGGATCATATCAATAAGCATTTTTTTTATCTTTTCGAGTCACATTTTGAGATTGGCCCAATTCAGATATCGTTAGATTCGTCTTGGTAACCGGAGGTGAGTTTTTATTTTTCCTTTTTTTTTTCGCGAAAACGACAGAGAAAATAGCTCGGCTCGTGCTTGATACACGTTGTAGGATATGGTACCTTTCATTTGAGACCACTTTGGATCATATCAATAAACATTTTTTTAATCATTTAGAGTCACATTTTGAGATTGGCCCAATTCAGATATCGTTAGATTCGTCTTGGTAACCCCAGTGTTCTTAGTCAAGTGACGTGAAAAAAAACAACATGACGATTGTGAGACGTGAGTTTAAAAGTAAAAAAATAATTTTTGGATACTTCTTTAATGGTATCAATTAAAGGGCTCATCATGAGGATTTTAAAGTGGTAGGTATATCATGACCATTAAATCTTCCACACGATAAAAATTCCTTTAAACATATAGACCGTCTACGGAATTAGTAACAAACGTAACAAAATAATGAGAAATTATAATAGTAACTAAAAAATGTAAAAATAAAAGCGACTGTAAAAAATAAACTGAAAAGAAAAAAACAAGTTCAGTCGAGAATAGTCGGGAACCATTAAATAATCTAGACTAAAATCATTCCATCCAATATAGGTCCCGAGTCCGACATGATAGTCGGGACCTATATTGGATGGACTGAACTTGCATTTTTTCTTTAATTTTTTTTTTTAGATTTGTCACTATATAACATGCGCACACTTTTATAACAGCTTCTTTGATCACTATTGTCACTAGCCATATTTGTATGCGTGAAACGTCTGTATACCTAACTTAACTTGATTTAATAACACAAAAATCTTGTTGATTCGTAATAATTTGAATATTTTTTATGAGGACTTGTGCACAGTAGGCTAATTCTAGCGAAATTATAAAACTTTAAAATATAAAACGGATAATAAACCTGTGACAACACTTTGATGACTTGATGTGTGAAAGGTGAGGATAGTGTAACAAAAATATATGATTACTGTTCTGGTTGTCAAACCCTTGTTGTTCCCTTCCCTTGTGTTATTCCGCACATATACCGTAGTTACCGTATAAAAAAGATATTATACCATAATATCCATTAAATATGAAAATAGTCAATTTTACTTCAAGTTATTATTTGACTTTCTTAATTGGCCCCAAACCTAATACCTGGTGAAATATAGGCGTACTGTAAAACTTACACATCTGCCTAACTCAGCGAGTATACAGGCGTGATGGACTGCCTGTAAATGTTATTGAAAGTAAAGCAATGTTTTGAAAAATTATGCAGCTCGCATTAGAATCGATTGAGTGCCGTCGGAACAATATTAGAATGGATTGGCACTGTGCCGATCCATACTAATATTGTTGACATTGGTGTCGATTCAGCCGTGCAAGTACGTAGGAATCGATTCGATAAATCTGACAGTCATTCTCGACAAAATGAGTTTATAACAAAGATAAAAACTCATTTTGTCTAAAATAACTGTAAGATTTATCGAATCGATTCCTACGTACTTGCACGGCTGCAGTGCAAGTACGTAGGAATCGATTCGATAAATTTGACAGTTATTCTCGACGAAATGAGTTTTTATCTTTGCTATAAACTCATTTTGTCGAGACTACGTACTTGCACTGCTGTTGTGCACAAACTAAACTTAATTTAGGCTATTGCTATCTTTTACATAGAGGCAGTGCGAGAAAGGTACGGCTATGCTATGAACTAAGCTAGAGATGTCAAACTAGTTTATGCCTTGCGCTTCACAGTGTTTTTATTCGACATGTTTTTACGTGCACCCTTAATTTGTATGGAAATATTAGTTCCAATTAAGTTGAGAGCTCTAAATTACGTCCGTCTCTTTCTCGTTTTATTAGAGAGAAAAAGATAGCAATAGCCTAAATTAAGTTTAATTTGTGCACAACAGAATCGACACGATTGTGGGCTATGTTGCTGCTGCTAAAACATTTTTTTTAAGTTGTAAGTTTTTTTGCAGGTATCTAGTTATGGCTGACAAAGAGCAAGTTATCCAGGCATTGAGAGCTACTCTCATATCTGTGAAAGGAGCGCTGACCATAAAACAATGTAACAGTAAGTTTCAATTATTAACCAAAGGATGCAATTAGGAAGTAACAGGCAACGTCGCAAAATAGCTGTCAAACATTTCGGTGTTTTAGTTCATAACCGCCTTATAAAAAGTGTAGGTTATGTATTCGATGGGCATCTTATCTATTTTTATTCTCACGCTTTTGCAAAAAAAAACTAACTTACGTTTGTGAGTCGGTGCCAAAAAAGATCAATGATACAAAACACCGACTTCCGAAAGTAAAGTTATGTTCCACTTTTAACAATACCTACTATTGTTGGAACGCGATCAACATACTCGTAGTTCAATCATTAGTTTCCGAGAAAGCAGCTTCTGCAAAACTACTCCAGCAGGAAACGAAACATTTCTCAAACCTTAATATGCACCAATTCAATTTTAGGCGCAAGTAATTTTTTTTCTTTTATAAGAAGTTCTCGCCAAATTTAGTGATTCTAGGTCAACGGGAACTACCAAATTATTAAACGTTTTCGACCTATAGGGTACTTTCGGTTGACCTAGAACTGTCAATTTTAAAATTAGTTAAAAGTAAGGTCTTACAGCACAAGTAAATTAGGTAAATATTGATACTTACGTAAAAGTTTTCGCGAAAATCTAAATTTGCCCATATCTTTTTATCGTGTTGATTCAGACCCTTGGTTTTTATACACCTAATATGGACGCGAGAATGGTAAAGGCAAAAGCAAAACTATAAGCGACAAGCTTTTATGAAAGCTTTTCGTTTTCATTTACGAAAAAGTTTGGTTTCTTCTTTTCAGTGCATTTTAATAAAAGCTTTTTTTTAAAGATTTTTTAATTAATAATTCAATTTTTTTTTTTTTTGTTTTGTCGTAATCATTGAACTCATATAAAAAATTTCGTGTCCGCGCCGTTAACCATTAAGAAGTTCCCTTTTGCGGAGACGATCCTGGCTGCAGAATAAGGTCATGTCTATCATAAAAATTTATTGTCACCAGCACCAAAGGTGTGTGCAAAATCGGTCGGAGAAGCTCAATCGGTTTGGGGGAACTGGTCTGAAATTCAGTTCCAAGATTTGTCTAACTAAATAACTAACACGGCAAGTTGAATAAAAGCTTTTAATATGTCATGTTTTATTTTACAGGAGACTATCGAGAGCTCCAAGGAGAATGGATACCATTCAAAAGACTTGGCTATCCATCACTGGATAAATTATTTATGGATGCTCCCGGGTTTAAAGTAACCCAAATTAATGGTGAATGGTATGTTGATGCAATAGCTAGTCAGGAGACCCAACATATTGCCACTATGGTCTCACGACAGAAACCAAGCAAAAAGGCGACGCCGAAGCTAAGCTATCCAGTGAGTTCATTATGCCGTTAACTACTAACTTACGATAAGGACGGCCCTGTGCGACGCGACACGACAGCGGCGCTGATCGAACGCGGCAGTACCCCACGGGGGGGAGGGTGCCCTTAGCGTGTAGTCCGCTCAGTTTTTAATTTTTTACGGTGTGGCCATACGTTCATGGCACCCACAGGAGGTTGACTTGCTAGATGCCAGACACAATGTTTGTATCATTTTCTTGGGAAAGACGTACTTTAGGTAAATATGCATCCAAGAACTTTAGTATATTAATCATCAAGGATGTGTAGCAGAGCCTTATGTCATTAAATCCCGAGCGAAAATGATTCTAGGGATCTTAGTCAACCCTTAGCGAAGCGAGACTGAGTGCAGCGGGGAATGTAATCTCGCACAGGACAACGTAACCTTTTTAATCGAGGAGAATACTTTACTTTCAGTCTGCATGACATAATGATAATTTGACATTATCATGGGCAAACGATATTGTTGCCATTGCGGATATTTTCTGAATGCGGTTGGCACAAGAGCTTGGAGCTTGGCACAAACAAAGAGAGGCCTATACCCAGCAGTGAGTGAAGTCGGGCTGTGGATGATGATCATCACCATCATCATCAGCCTATAATGTTCCCACTGCTAGGACACGGCCTCCTCTCAATGAGAGGGAATGGGCTATAATTCACCACGCGGGCCCAGTGCGGATTGGTAGATGTCACATGTCTTAGAATTTTTGGTTCTAGGATCTGCCAGTTTCCTCACGATGTTTTCCTTCACCGTTTTGAGAGCAGTGGTGATGAAATAAATTACACAAAGTAATGCGCCTGTCTGGGTTCGAACCCACGACTTACTGTTCGTACGTCGGGGCCGCCACCACTGGGCCACCGCTGCTCTCTCATGATGATGTTGATGATGCTTTAATTTGTTTTACATCTTTTTTTACAGAATCGATTCCCAAAAAAGCAGGGATCTTGGCGGAAACCAGCTTCTGGCTACACATCTAACTATAACAACCAGTACTCCAATCAACTTTACAGAGCAAAGGGCAGTGCCCCATATAATAACAACACACAATATTATAAGGTAAAATATTTTAAATTTGCTCTTGACGTGTTTTTGTTAATTTGTCACTTTTAAAAGTACATTTTTCTTTTTAATAGTTTTTTTTTCTAAATAAAAACATATACGAAGTGTGGGTGTTCTATTAGACACACCTTTGCCTAACCCTTCGGGTATTACAGGCGTGATGTTATGTGAATACAAATCCTTTGACTATGAATTAATTATACAAGGTCTCGCTTTGCATCCTGGTCAAATTCAAGGGTGTGCTACAGACCATCAAACTGAACAACTTTCTCCATGGGACCACCATCTTAATCGCGGAAAAATAATCAACGGCCCCATACAAAATTACAATACCTACTCGACCGAATGTATGAGACACCCTTGAATTTGACGAGGATGCAAAGCCACACACAAAGAGTTGTCTTCATTTTATAATAAAACTAGCTGTTGCCCGCGACTTCGTTCGCTTGGAAATTTTGATGTGTATATGCATGTGTGAGACTAAAAAATAATTATACACAAAAAATGTCATCAAAATCGGTCAAGCAGTTTCGGAGGAGTTCGATAAAAAACACTACACACGAGATTTTAATATTAAACATATTAGATTATTTTTAACCGACTTCAAAAATGAGGAGGTTCTCAATTCGATTGGTATTTTTTTAATGTATGTACATGGACACCGATTACGCTGAGATTTATGATCTGATTTACGTGATTCTTCTTTATTTTGATGCGGAATAGTTCTACATTGATGTTTATTGTTTATACAACGTCATGACGTAACGTCACGCCTGTATGCTCTGAAGGGTACGCAGATGTGTACAATACACCCAGATTTCGACAGGTTAGGTATGTTAAGTTTCGTTTATTGGGGATAAGCCTATTCCCATGACATGTATTGTTAACAATGTAAAATAAATGCATAGCAAATATTTGTATAGGAATTACCTACAACTAAAAATGGAAAAATAAAAAAACATTTTTGCTAAAAATAAAACCGACTCAAAAAAAAAAAAAGTGAAAAATAACTCCAAATCAATCAAATAAAGGTCAAGCTTCGAAGTCGGTGACCTTTGTTTGATCGATTTAGTGTTTTTGTCACCGAATTCTTAAGCTTGACCATTGTTTGATTGATTTGGTGTTTTTGTCACCGGCTTCTGAAGCTAAAGTTATTTTTCACTTTTTTGTGTTTTTTAATTCCGCATGTTAAGATTTTTGTAGTAAATGATGGATTTACAACGTATGCATTATTTAAAGAACTTGATGAACATAACATGAAAATGTGTTTTTCCACTTTAAAAATTATTTTATACTTAGATAAGTTTAGTATAAATATTATGTAAATACAGTACTGTCAAATTATTGATTAATTATCTTATAAAACAAGCTCATTTATCCATCGCAATATATTGCAATCGACGTCTTCTTGGTTCGTCGGCCGCATCAACATTAGTCTTGTCTAGGTAGGGCTGCTCCATCGCCGAACCCAAATAACTTGGTTAATGGTATATATGTGTGCCGCGAATGCACATGCTAGTGGCACGGATTATTGAGATGATACCCAATCACATAACCCCAGCGGTCAGCGATTGCAGCTCCACGATGTTTTTAGGAAAGTAGACATTTGTGGAGCGAAGACTCCGTCAACGGATCCGTTAACAAGAGGGGTGAATGTAGCATGTCGCAATTCACAAGCGTTTGAATATTTTCTTATTTTTTCGTCTTCGGCGGATTTTAGTACAGAGGCGACAGGACGTGAAATATAAGAAGGAGCGTCAGTGTCTATAACACGGATATCGAATAACGCCTCCCTCTAAGCATCCCAAACGCCACGGCAAGATACTACGTTTCCCCATGCAAGTTGACATGCAGCGGCGTGCAGTGGTCCACCAGGATGGGTAGGCCACGAAATAATAATAGCAAAAAAAAAAAAAAACGCACAACTCCACAACGTCGCTCAACATAATTATGATGGCCCTCAAAGTAGTCACATTTATTGATTTATAATATTTGAAAATAAGCCTGTAAAAACAAAAGTTATAAATACAAGAAGTAAAGAACTCACCACATTATTCAAGGTTCAACTCACGATTTTCTAACGATGCAAACAGAAGAAAGATTCGGCCACCTCTAATATCTTATCCAAGTGAGTGGGTGATAGTTACAGAACACGTCAGTTAATTACCATATATTATTTTTAGATTAATTCTCGTAATTCGGGTACACATCTTCCTTTAGACACAACTTGAAGCTTGTCATTATACGATAATTGAGAAAACTTATTGCCTTTAACTTCTAACAAACACACATTATCAGCACAAACTTTACAAGTAAACACCATTGTTAGATGAATAAACAATTAATACACAAGAAAATTAATATTTACACTACTGTTACTGTTGAATGTACGTTTTCTGTTTCAAAACAAATGTGTAAATAACTCAATATGTTAAAATTAAAACATTCAAGATCGCAATATAAATTGCTTGTCACAATGAAACAATAATGGCTTCCTTCAGAAAAATATAATTTCTAATCTGTCGGTATAAAAATACTACCAAATAAAATTGCATCATTTTCATATCGAGTTGCTTCACAACAGTGATCAACAAAATTTTACAGGATAATATCATAATACGAAATCTCCACTAATTTAATTGGAAAGGGATCCGGAACCAACCCTGCTGCACGGTAGCCCGCAGAATTCAAATTTCCTTACGTTTTTACAATTTGCAGGCTAGTGCTAGGTTGCATGTTCATGATTATATGATTTGCGGCTGTAAGACGTATGTAGTCATATTTTAATCAACACACAACAAGCACTGGCCTGCAAATTGCAAGGAACGTAAGGAAATTTTAATTTCGCGGGCTTAAGAACATCCACCTTGAATCCTGACTTTGTGTTGTAGCAGCCAATCACAGCCCAGCTACACTCGCAGGAGTTACCGCCCAAAAATGGCTGCAATCTATACATGTGTGCGGTTCATACACACGAAAATATGCACCAATGTGCCGCTGTGTGCGTAAATTTATCAATGGGTTTTAGGCTAGTAGAGTTTTTGCCTATTAGATGCGTCCGGCGGGTGAGCGTCGAGCTTCGTAGCAACTTCCAGTACAGTGTTGGTTACATAACACGGGCGCGAAAAATTGCTATAAGTATTCGAACAGGAGTTTGAACTTTTTTTTAATATTTTGTACAGTGTTATTTTATTACATAGTTCATTAGTTATAATAATTGCCCCAGTTGGTAGGGTAGGTTTGCCTAATTGCCTCTTCGTAGCGCACGCCCATGTTGACTTGAGTCACAAAACACATCTCTAATTAAAAAATGATTACTTACATTAAAAGTCGGCAATTTTTAAATTAATCAACAATACAACCAACAATTAAATGTTATAATGAATAAAATTATTAAATTGTAATTTAAAAATCCTTTAAAAATAATGTCTTGAAAAAGATAGATAGCAAGTGAAACAAAAAAGTCGTGGTCTTTTCCGCCTGATCAGTTAAAAATATTTTCGCTTGAATCATGCGGAGGCGCCGAGCCACGCCCCCTTAAAGTTTAGGCCTATTAGGAAAGCGTCAACTTTGGCGCCTAAAATAACAATAACTCTCGTTTGGCGTGCGCCGTCAGTGCGCTCGGCCGATCGGTATCTTTTCATTCATTATTTCTATACCAAGTCAACGGGGCGGGGCTAGAAAGCGTTTCCATGTTGTAAGTGTAAGCAAAAATTTGCTTAGTGGTGGTCAGGCGTAGGGCTTCCATTACGTAATTACGCAATTACTTTTTTTTTTTTGAGAGTGTGTCGTCTGCTTAACCGGACAATCCTGTGGGTGCCTTAAGTGTAAGGCCTCCAGCCAGGGCATAAAGACTTACAAACTAAACGACTACACGCTAAGGGCACCCCCTGCGGGGTACGGGCCTCGGCTTAGGGCGTCGCTGGGAGAAGACAGCAAGGGGACAAGCTGGATCTGAGTGGTGTCATTAATTAGGTACTGATTTTAGACTACAGGCTCAGCAACGCGGGCTGGCACGAGCAAGGGACGGGGAGGGTTCGTATCGGGGCGTCGCACGGTGGGCTGGAAATCGGCTTTCATAGACTTAGGGATTTCAATTTGCAAGTGCCTGATTTTTTGCCGGATATCGCTTCTATTTAGTCATTACTATGTACAAAAATGACACCCGAGTTAGTTCTGCCCAAAAACGAAGGAAATATATATTTATTTACGAAAAATTTGTATGAAGCTAGTATGAAAAATCGAATTATCTCCTAAACGGCATATTTAACCGTAATATCCTTGGAGGTGGTCATAGTGCTAATTATTTATGATTTTTTGGTTGCCGATTTGACGAAAAATTTAATGCCGTTTTTTTTTTAAAAATCGTCAACATATTTTTATTTATTTTTACATGTAAAACGATCCCTTTTAGTGTCCAAGTTAAAAAGTTCGATATGTTATTAACCCAAATATTAAGAACACACAAAACAAGAAAAATTAAATAAAAAAAATGCTGTTTTTTGACACATTTTTATTAATTAAAATAAAAAAAAGATTATCAAACTCTTATCTAAGTAACATATAAAGTTATATTATATACAAAATAATTTAATTTAAGGAATTAATACTAAGAATTTGTAAAATAAAGTAAAATAAATTTAAAAAAAGACAAAATATCATTAAATATTACAAAAAAAAACCAAACACAAATACAAATTTACAAATATGTACATATATAATTTTTTTATAAATTTTCCTTATCACTCTCGTTGTCAGACTCCAATTCTGAGTCAGCATCCAGATTGGATATATCCAAAAACTCGAACTCAGTTTCCTGAAATTGAATTAAGTCGAGAGTTTCAGCAAAAAAGCTCCGCTTTTTCTTGGCATCTAACTTAGGCCTTTGTGCACTTAGCAAAGGATCCGAAGAAACAACAAGCATATTTAAAATGTCTTGATTGGAATCCTGCCTACTTCTTTTCCGCGAATGATGTTGATGTTCTCGAAACCTCCTAAAATCATTGTTTCGAGACTCTGAGGCTTCTTCCGAGAGAGTCCCAATCGGCACAATATTATTTTTCTCGATTATGTCAGCCCCATGGATTAATAATTTATGAACGGTTAACGACATGTAGTACCAGTCGTATAATAATACGTACTTTTCTGCTGTTTTGCGGGCATAATCTCTAAATTTTATTATATCGACCTGCTCTCCAGATGTAATTGCTTGTAAAATTACAGCAAATCTTTTGATGAGGTCTTCATCCAAACCGGTTATAGCTGCGGTTTTATTAGGAAACTCAAAGAATTTTCTTGCAGTATTCCCGTCATTGGTGGTTCCCGAGCCTTGTTTTACTATATCAATCAGCAGATTGAGCTCATCTTTGAATTTATTTTGAATTATTTTTTTCCTTGTCTGTAGCATTTCTTTGTGCTCATCACTTCTCGCTGCCCACCGTTTGAAGTCGAGACTGTATGCAATGTGAAACAGACATTCCATACAATTTATACGGGCGTGTAGGGATGACAAGCCAAATTCATACAGGTCAGAACACACAATTTTTGATGTTACAGCATCTAAGCGGTTCATTTCTGTAGGCTTTGCTAAGCACAGGTAGCACGATGCATTTGATCTAGCTTCAGAAAGGTAAGTGCAAACTTTAGCGTCGATCATCGTCATCATTAGTTCATGAGTCACCCTATTATTATTATTGCACTCTGTGGGGATTAGGGCCTCAATTTCTTCATCCATTTGTTTTTTTTAGCTCAAGGACAACTGCTTCAGTCTCCTTTACAAAAGTAAACTGAACTGGACGACAATACAAAACTGAGCATGGTTTGGGTTCGTCCATAAGATGTTGTCTCCATCTGTCAGTTTTAGTGGCACCAAGGAGGTCATGAAAATGCTCGAGTCATCTTCCTCACCCTCCATTTTCTGCTTGTATCGGCTTTGGTTAGAAGTACCATGAAATCCCCACTTGGATATCAGCTTCAACTGCTTGTTATGCTCTTCGTTAGAAAGGCTTTGAAGGATTCTTGTAACTGTGATATCAAGTAAAGCTTGAAGTGTAATCCTAGCCGATGAATCAGTAACTGTCACTGATTGCTTCGGAGGGTAGCAATCAAGCTTAGTTTGTTGCACTTTATAGTAAGATGGATAAATATCCTTAGCACCTTCCCGAATGGCAGCCTCTCGCAACGTAATATATTGCCACTTTGAGAGTTTTAGCGAAAGAAGCAATCCAAGCGCCTTTTCTGGCGTAAATATGATTGTTTTCGCTGGTTTCTTAAGCGTTTCATTTAATTTAGCGGCTGCTTCAGGATTTTTCATCATGTATTCGATGACAGAGGCGATATCTCCATGCCCTTCTTCTTTTAAACGTGCTGCAGCTGCATATGCCAATTCACTGGAATCTTCGCCTGTGTGTTCATCAGATCTTCTCTTTTTTTGTTTACTTCCCAGATCTTCGAATGGTTTACGGGATCTTTTCGTCATTGTTCCAATGGACGTTGATGTCGACAGTTCTGGAGAGACTGAGGGCGCTCTTGGTATCTCATCAACACTTGGTTCTTGATTAACTAAAGTTTGCACAAAACTCGGCCAATCAATATTTGCTCCCAACCAATTCTCGTACTTTCTCCTGAAATTATCAAGGAATCGGTTTGATTTCTGCCACCTTTGTAAAACGGCTCGCGTAAATCTCCGACAAAATTCTTTGAGAACAACACGATCTTCGTCAGACAGGCAATCGCCTATGCGGGATACAACTGCACTGAACAATACTTCATGATCAAATGAAGTACTCTCACTTCGTAGAAGAACAAACAAGTCTAAATTGGTTGTTAAACTTTCCATTCTAAGATTTTATAGTCGCAGATTTAGTATTAGCAGTTACACAGTTGTGAACAAACTAAATTATAAAACAATAACAAAAGCAAAACGCCAATAATTAGGTAACTACCCTCATTAGTTATCTCCTCATTAGCTAATGAAAATTTATAATTGTCACTAACTATTCTTAGAACTCATAGCACTGCTAATTAACAAATTAGCTTACTTATCAGGAAAAGTTGAATGTAATCATAGTTGGCATTGTCGTGAGATATTGAAAATCATTAAATCACCTATAAAGACTCATTAAAAGACCTAATCAGTGTAGTTACTTAATCACTTCTTTTCGGACTCATTAGAAGAGTAAACAATTGGTAATTTGGTTGTATGAAAAGTTTTAAAACTTATGATGTGTTGATAAATATCTAGCTCAAACATAGTTGTCTACGTGTGGGTGTACTATAAACCTCTGCCAACTCCTTCGGAAATATAGGAGTGATGCTATTTTATGTTACGTGCAGTTAAAAGTCCGTGTTCTTCAACATAAACACTAAAAGGAATCGTTTCATACGTAAAAACAAATAAAAATACTTTGACGATTTTTCAAAAAAAACGGCCTGAAATTTTTCGTCAAATCGGCAACCAAAAAATCATAAATACTTAGCACTATGACCACCTCCAAGGATATTACGGTTAAACATGCCGTTTAGGAGATAATTCGATTTTTCATACTAGCTTCATACAAATTTTTCGTAAAAAAATTATATTTCCTTCGTTTTTGGGCAGAATTAACTCGGGTGTCATTTTTGTATATAGTAATGACTAATAGAAGCGATATCCGGCATAAAAACAAGCACTTGCAAATTGAAATCCCTAGTCTATGAAAGCCGATTACAGCCCACCGTGAGGCGGTACGGTCGCGCGCATGCTCTTGTAGTAGCTTGAGGGCGCTCCAAGTACCTACCGCGTGCGAATTTATTCTTATATTGACCGTATATCAAGGTAGTTAAGGTTTATATTAAATTGTTGTCTTCAAATGCGCTCTATGAAAGCCGATTTCCAGCCCACCGTGCGTCGCGACGGGCCTCGGCGGTGAGGGCGGAATGACGGCTGTTTGCGTCTGTGCTTTCTAAGCGTGCTAGTTTCCTTCCTGCTCTCCTGGAGGAGGGTAACAGCGTCACCGGGATCGACTAAAGTATGCCTTGGGCGGCGGATCTGACCAAAACTTAATTACGTAATTACGAACTCATTTTAAAGTATTTTCTAACTAGGGTTGCCAACTATACTGTTAAAAACAGTATTATACTGTTTTGCACTACATTATACTTTTTACTGTTAAACAAAAATAAAGTACCTACCTATACAAAATACTGTTTATAGCATCAACATTTTCGGTAGGTAATGAATGCATGAATGCAAAGTGGCGGCACAGAATAAATAGTACAAGTGTGGCGGGAAGACAGAAATAGAGTTTCAATAAATTTAATAAAATGAGCTCATTTGTTTTAATTTTAGTTTTGATTGTGGCAAGGCTTAGGAGGCTTTTAAAAATAATACAAAATTGATAACTTGTGCGGGAAGCACTAAAAATATATGTCTTTAAAACAAAAAAAATACTGTTTATTTTCCTTCACAGACCCAAATATACTTTATTACTAGTAGAAAAAGTTGGCAACCCTATCCGTAACTGAAGATGTCAATTCCGTACTTACGTAGTTATTGGTATCATCAATTAATCAAAATAGTCAACCAATAAAATAGCATTATTCGTACATATTTTTTAATGTGGCAACATTATATGATCTAATTACATCGAAACTGTACAAACAGGGTATTCCCCGCAGTTTATTTTATCTTGCAAAAATAGTTCTAAGACGTACAGAATAGAGTTCAAATATATCAACTTGGAGAGTCGGCAGGGCCGGGGAGTCCCTGACAAGTCCCTACGACCACGGGGAACTCAAGGGGAGGGGAACTACTATGCTCTTCACTTTCCTAACTAAAAAGAAAATACGTTCATTGCTCAATTGTCGGTTGTTCAGTTCACATTGCTAGACTCTCGACACAGTTGACACTTGTTCTGATTTCTTAATTAAAAGTTGGTGGTAAATGCGCACAAATATTATCAATTTGTAGCAGTTGTATTTTAATCGTGGTTGACTTTGAATGTGTCGATTATCTCTTGAAAAATGTAAGTTCTTAAACCAAAGCCTTAATCAGTCTATTTAGTATTAAAAGGGCATTAAAAACCCCGTGGCGCATGCATAGTTCATACAAAATAATTTGTAAATCATACATTTTCTTAAGGTGTATTTATTCCAATTAACAAAGAAGTGAGTGACAAAACTTTAAATGCCTTTTCATTTATAAGGTCACATTTTCAAGAAGAAAGATTATATTCGGGACGAAAAAAAATGGTTTGACTTAACTGATGTACGATGATAAGTTCTTGAATATTTTTTTTTTGTTTAAATATTGTGTTTATTTTGATAATTCCTTAAATTTAAGATAGTAAAAGATAATTGTAAAAATTGTAGATACTCTATCTACAATAATTACAAAAATTCATAATCGATTTTAAAAATTTTAAAAATTGGAGAAAAATGTTGCGTAATTCATATGTAATTGACATTTCCGTAACTTTGGAAGTCCTTTAGTCGGTGATTGCGTACCTAAGCTACGGCGCATGGGGGCTTGTAAAAAGCTTGTAGGGTTGAAATAGTGATGTTATAATAACTTTATTATGAAAAGTTATTTTTTTTTACAGGCTTATAAATATAATTCAAAACCGAACGATACGAAATTAGTGCCGAATGCGAAACACATAACGAGGACCATAAGTGATCATGGAGAGAAAGTAATGAAAAGTACCAATACATCATCACAAAGCTTGAGAGAAGCCAATAATATACACGCTGAAGAGGTATGTGTAACTTAATAAGTTAATCTCAGATAATTTGTGAACAAATGCAAGCTGTTGCCCATGACTTCGCCTGCATGCATCATTTTTTGTTGTTATAAATATGCAGGACAAATTAAGCCTGTGCCACTGATGGCATCAATCAAATAATTTGATAAATCAATCAAGTTTAAGTCGTTTTGGTTCAGGTCCCGTACAATGAGATGAAAATCATTGTTGCTTAAAAATCCATTGTTAGTTTACAGATCTTTTTGAAAAATGAAAGTGGGCCCCTGCCCAAAGGGCTCTTGTCTGTATTATTACCTACTTAGGTATCAGGTTTTCATGCTAAATAATATGCTTGATGAAAAATCTTCTAAGCTCCCTTACCATGAATGCCCTTGGTGCATAATCTACTATTTCTGCCACTTTGTGTATCTTAGGACTAAGGTGTGTTTAACTGTCATCTTTTCTAAACATACAGTTTAAGCAATCAGCGCGCACGAATCATGAAATGGATGTTAAACACAGCGGAAAAGTTTCGGCGTCACAAAGACTTTCAAATTTAAGAGATCGTCTGAATACGGTGGATCTTATTCCTTTGCAGTTGCCAGCTGCTAGTAACGAGTGTTTGGTAAGTAGAAAAAAGCAAACCAAGTACGTGCCTAATTAGTTGATTAAGCACAGTAAAAGATTTCGTAGTTGAGATGAATTTTTGCGTATTCGCAATTTTCATTTTCATTTAATTGGCAGAAAAAAATGTATTTCGTAGTAATTCTCAAAGCAATTGTTAAGAATAAACTTATTTCTGCGGTTTTTACATCTCAAAAAACAAAAAGCACCCTCGTCAAAAAAAAAATCGTAGAGTAGTTTTTACTATTGAACAATGAAATGCAAATTATAAAGGCAGAAACTGCATCAGATTTTTAACAAAATACGTCTTTCATGGATTATTCCCCATTGCCTCACCTATTTGTGGGACAAAGTGCAATGTTTAACATTTTGATCTCAGCTTTGCCCCACTAGTCGGTTTATTGGCTACAGCAAGTAGTGTTGGATTATTAGGAAAAGAGAATTCCCAGTATGTCCAGTTTCCTTTAATTATTTGTTTTGGTTTAGGAAAGCAGTGGTCCTGTAACTAATGTTGTGCCGGCTCATAACTTAGAACCTCCACCTGATTCCACATCATCGGTCGACAAGTTGGAATGGACTTGTAAAAAACTTGGCCTTCCAGAGCCTGTATACAAGGTACATGCGATATGGCCAAAACGGGGACCTGCCAACTACTTTTGCACAGTGAAAGTAAGTATTCCATGATTTATAGCTGTGGGAATAGACCATTTAGTTTACTTACGTACAGCCACGAGCATAAGTACCTTATACTATACTACGCAACTAAAGGTGATGACGATTTTGACGTGAAATAACTATTGCAACTTGGAAGAAAGACAAATTCATTATAGTATGGTTTCGAAAATACTATGAAATAACACCATAAATCTACGAATACTTTAGGATAAAATTGCTTATGAATCGAACTTATAATTGATATCATGCAAATTAGTCGAGCTATCACAATTTTCGCGGGCGAAGTGCTAGTTTATTAATAAAAAACTCCCTCACAATATTATGTTTGTACCGAATGTGCGTTTAGTCGAAGAATGACTTATACTGTAACTAACCACATAGTCATTGATGTATTATAAACCCAAGACCAAGATAAACACTCAGCGTCTCTAAAACATTCGCAGAAAAAGTATGCAATTTCGAATAGGGAATATTATGCAAGAAATACAAAATTCTTTTTTTTTGCATTGGCGCATAAAAACATTGTGGTACACTTGTTTAAGTTTCTAAAACATCACTTATTTTACAATTTATTGTTTTAAGTAGCATGTTTTTGGTGAAACGGAACGCACTCTCAAAACGCGTCGTCCTTGATAACGCCGGTAGTGACGTCAAAGTCTGTGTCAAAAAAACACTTTCATTTGAAAAGTAGGTAAAGTTTCACTAAGATTTTATTATAACATCGTTATCGCAATTTTTGCTTGAATAAAGCACATACAATTAGTAAAATGGCCAAAAAAATAGATATAAACAAGGCAGATTCGGGTAAATGATGTCACAAAATGGCCGCGACAGTCACGGACGTTTGAACTGTTATAAAAAAAGTAGGAGTTTAATATTATTTTTGAGCGACAAGCAATAGTTGAACTTAACTTTTAATACTTTTCTTGGAATGCTCCAACCAGCCCGCGTAATTCAAATTTTCTTACGGTTTTTTGCAATTTGCAGGCCAGTGCTAGGTTGTATGTTGATTAGAATATTACTCGCGGCTGTTAGACGTATGTAGTTACAGAATTATAATCATCAAAATAATCAATACAACCCTCCAAGTTCATAAAGGTGCAGGAATGACTTTGACCTTGAAAATGTAATTTTTCCACCTTTATGAACTTGGAGGTAGGGTTGTATTGATTATTTTTATGATGGTATGTTCCGCCGAGATAGGAATCCGCCGAACAAGTGCATATCGAAGAACGGTCATTTCCAAGCGGATCGTAGGGTTACTTATTGATGTACAGAATGCTTAAATCTGTTTACACCCTGTATATCATTACTTCATCACTACATATTATAAAACAAAGTCCACCGCCGCATCGGTCTGTCCCTATGTATGCTTAGATCTTTAAAACTCCGCATCGGATTTTGATGCGGTTTTTTTTTAATAGAAGAGTGATTCAAGTGGAATGTTTTAGTATATAATTTGTCAAGCGGGCGAAGCCGCGGGCATCAGATAGTCAATGCATATAGTGTAAAATTTATTGATTCATAAACGATTCTTTAAATGACTAATTCTACAAATGAATTATTACAAAAAGTACTAAATCTACAAATGGACTCATGTTAGATAAAATAGTACTTTGATATAGTTAAATTGGGAAACTTGGTTATTGCATTCGACGCGGAATCACACCCGAGCCGCAGGTGAGGTTGACTTGTTATGGAGCCGAGAACAGCAGTAACAAATGCCCACGTGTATCATCGTTTGATACACGTAGGCATTTGTTACTGCTGTTCTCTTTACCGTTCCGTTTTTCAATACACTTTCGAAAAAATAAAATTATAGAACGAAAAGTATTTTTGTCACGACTTATTAAGAAACTGTTATTTTATTTGCGTTTTTTGAAGTTTAAGATGCAAAGGTAAGAAGCCGCTAAACAGCCGAATATGAAAAATAGAAAATTAAAATATTTTTGAATTTAGAACACAAATAAATTAAATGTTAATTTGTTCATAAAAGCAAATATTTTTACTATGTTTATTAATGACTAGCGGACGTCACGCGGTTTCACCCGCGTAGTTCCCGTTCTTGTGGGAGTACGGGAATAAAATATAGCCTATTTTACTCAGGGTGAATGTAGCTTTCTAATGGTGAAAGAATTTTTGAAATCGGCGCAGTAGTTTTTGAGTTTATTTATTAAAGGTATTGGAGGTTTTGGGTTTTGTTTGGTTTGGTATTGGTTTTTTGTTTTTTTTTTATTTAAATATTCAAAAAATATGTACGCCGTAAAGACGCATATTATTAAATATTATATATCCCTATGCCGAGATAAAAAAAAACCATCACCGCCGAATATAGGAATTTAACTTCTTTGAATTTAGTTTAAGTACCTATAGCATTCTCTATAGTATTATCAGTGGACATTTTTATTTCCGCACACGTTGTGATAAATAAAAAAAAACACGAGTGTGAAATAGCCAGTTTACGAAGAAGTAATTTTGACGACCCGAATGGCGTAGCGGTAGTGAGGCTGCCTTACGTTCTAAGGGTCTAGGGTTCTACGTTTGTGTGATGAGCATGGACATTAGTTTCCGAGTCATGGATGTTTATATGTATAATAACTATGTATTTACAAACAAAAAGTATCTATGTAGTATAAAGGGTGTAAAACACCTCTTAACGAAGCCGAAAGGCACTTGTTCTCCTCGTCATTGCGATCATTTTTTTGTTCTACACTATACCTGGGAACCTTCTAGTTACGGAGATATTGGGGGTTAAAGTTCCAACTATTTGACAAGTTTTTTTTTTACTTTAAACACCTCCACGACCCCCGTACTATTCAATCCATCCATCAACACAATGTTTTGAGTGCGTTACATTGAGTTTTACCACATAACATGATTTTTCACCCCAAAAAACAAAGTTGTTTCCCAGCAATAATTTTTGCGTAATGTTAGTTAGTTTGATGTACAGAATGCTTGGTTGACGGCTTCGTGATGAGGTCTTTTACACCCTGTATCAACTATCTGGTGTCCACGACACAAGCCTCGTTGCTTAGTATGGCACTAAATGGCGCTGTGTGTTAATGTCCAGCGATATTTATTTATTTAAGTGTATTGAAAATTACTTTTTTCGTCTATAGGTCGGAACAACGTATTGTATTTGTTCATATCCCGACTCATCACCGTCCGAAGAATTAGCGAAAGAAGTAGGTGCTGTAAAGTTACTTGCTGTCATAGAAAGTTCCGAAGCTGGTGGACTGACTACATCTTCAAGCAGCGATGCTATAGCATGGCTCACAGAACTGGTGTCGGAACACGAAGCTGGACTTTGGGCTAGCACAGTTCCGCACTTGTACAGGTGAGTACTTTTGCTCTTCTATTTATTCACTTTTTATTTTATTATTCAAAGTGCCTTTACTAAATTGAAACAGGGAATTCCATTCTACTAGAGAAACCCGGAAACTTGCAAAAGAACCACTAGTACAGTTTGCAGTATTGTTTCCAGTTATTTATTAATACAGGTGTATTGAGTGGCTGCTCTTTTGGAAATACATATTATAATAAAATGGCCGAAGTAACGTAGGCAATAATTCAAACCCCTTTTTTCTTCTTTTTAGGGTTCCGTACCTCAAAAGGAAAAAACGGAACCCTTAAAGGATCACTTTGTTGTCAGTCTGTCTGTCTGTCGAGACCCTTTATCTCGGGAACGCGTGGAGGTATCGAGTTGAAATTAAAACCATATACTCAGGTCTACAGTCCTTTGAAGCTGTGTAAAAAGCAAACCTAAGTTAGCGTAAAAAAATGATAACGTATATTTCAACACTCTCAAGGGAATCTAAATCTATAGGGTACAACCTAGAATCATGAAATTTGGCAAGTTCAGAAGCAATGTCTTACAGTACATTTTAAGTCTGAAAACCGTAAATATGTAGTTTAATAACAAAATACGATTACGTTTATACGGAACCCTCGGTTTTAGACAAACCGTCCAAGTGCGAGTTAGACTAGCGCAGTCTAACTCGCACTTGGACGGTTTGTCTAAAGCTAATCAGGACAGTTTCATAAAATGGGCAGCAAAATGTGACCAGATTGTTTTCATCCTACAAAATGAAATGATTCTCACACGAAACAGAATCGAATTGTGAAATTAATTATGCCTCAAAATTTCTTAAAAATAGTTCAACATTAGCCTACCTATACAGGATGTAAACGGACCCTTCACGATGCCGTCAAGCGTCAACCAAGCATTCTGTACATCAAACTAAGCAACACTACGCAAAAATTCAAAAATCACGTTTTACGGTATAACTCAATGTAACGCACTCAAAGCATTGTGCTGATGGACGCATTTAATAGTAAACGGGTTATGGGAGGTATTTAAGGTAAAGTTATGACCTTAAAAACTAGTATTTGAAAAAAAACTTGTGAAAGAGTTGGAACTTTGACCTCCCAATATCTCTATTACTAGTAGGTTCACAGGTAACCAGGTTCCCGCAATAATGGGGAGAACAAGTGCCTTTCGGCTTCGTTGAGGGTCTATTTATACCTTTTATACATGCACATTTAAGTTAGAATTTATGTTGCCAATGTAATGCAAAGATAAAATATCAAGTTGGCAACACTGCCATTCTTACAACATTATAACTTACCTCTGTAACAGTTTTTGTGTCAATCAATATTTTCATCATAATTGTAAAATCTTATAATTAATAGAACTACAATTATCTCCTTTGTGATTACGTGTGTGAATGATCAATATTTTTATTTTATTTTTATGAATTATTTAATTTTTGGTTTTTCAGAGCAAAATTTAATCAAAATTTACCAATTAACTGGCAAGAATTAGTTGAGAACTGTCCAAAGATACTAAAAGATAGAGTTGTAAATGGACTTTTAGTGCTTTTTCCCAATACAGAGGTATGTATCATATGAGTAACTTCCGTCATATTGATTGTATTCGCATAGCCTAGGTCACCTGGACCATAATAAAATAACGAATCGATTGACACCTCAATACTTATTATCAGTGTTAATCTTATAAAGCTGGAATTATTTAATTTTTTCACACATTTTGCCAGCAGGAAGTTCTAACTCCACGCATGGAAACAACAGCAATATTTGATGATTCTATGGACAGTGACTTGCCTCCATTGCAATTTCCTGAGGAAGACTTCTGGAATGTCTTCGTGTCCGTCCCTAATTCGACTCTTGAAATTTGGCTTCGAATAGTTGGAGTAGAATATAGTGTAAGTGTTGTAGTAAAAATAGCAGCAGTGATAGCTTAGTGATGTGACTGTCGGAGGAATTTCAGATTTTTTATTTTTCTCTGTTTCTGATTTGTTTATTCACATTTTTGATTGATACTGAAACCGCCACTAAGCTATTGCACACAATTTAATAATAACCCTGTATTGCTCTTTGACAAATATAAAAGGATGCTTTTGGTGAAGTCCTAGATCGTCGTCATTTAAATATATGGTAAACAAAGTGATATTTTGAGTTGAGATGTATTCATTAGAAACTTAATACTGATACATGAAGGAACATTCTTCTCAAAAAATCAGCCTGCATAATTTGTAAATTTAATAATTCATTCATACTGTTTCAGGATGCTTTACATGACCTTTTAGCAGACATGTCTCAATATTATGGGCATTCTGGTTCATCTGTGGACAAATCCATGATTATTAAAAACGCTTGGTAAGTAGAACCTCTTAGTTTTTAAGGTTCCGTTGCCACATGGCAAAAACGTAAGTCTTACAGATTCGTCCTGTCTGTCTGGCTGTCCGTCCGTATGTCACGGCCATTTAACTCCGAGACTGTGGACACCACACATTTGGAGAGTATACATGTAACTGAGGAATAAAAAATTCTGCGTATATAACTGTGAGGGCTGTCTACCGATAGCTCTTGAACAATAATCTATCGAGGTTCCAAAAATATTTTTTGTAACTCAATGCTTGGTGAGATATTCGCTTCTAAGGGTGAGGCCAAACGAGCGGAATCATGTGAGTCCCGTAAATTCGGTTTCATACATAGTTGAGCGCATTTTACGTCGTGACGACGAGACGACTTAGAATATGCATGAAACCGAAATTACGCGACTCAAAAAATTACGCTTGATTGGCCTCATCCTTAAACCCGTAACAATTGGTTCCGCCTGGAGGCCCACCCATTACAAACCCATTTTTTTTAGAATTTTCCTTCTCATACTTTAACAGTTGGAGAACTGTTAAAATATGAGAAGAAAAATTCTAAAAAAAATGGGTTTGTAAAACGTGAAAACGATTTTCAACGAAAATAGTTTAGAATAAGATTTGATAATATTATTTAGTTTTTGAGAAATGGGACATTTTCGTAAAACTATTACTGCAGTAATTTTGCAGAAATTTAGTTTAACTGTTGAGTGTCAATTACATATGAATGGGCGATAAACATATTGTTATTATATTGTTTGGTGCTACGGAACCCTGTGTGCGACTCCGACTCGTTTGTACATAAAGTTTTCCAATTATCGAGGACCATTAGCTAAAAAAAGTAGAATTTAGATGAAAAAATGGATATAATTTCAAGAGACTTCTATATCGAGTTCCTAAGGTGAAAACAGAAATTTAATTTAAAAAAACATTCCATGTTGATGAAGGTATTTTATGGTTGAAATAATTGCTATACATATCAGCTCTCAACTGCCATCTCAGGTAATATCACTTAAATACAATATTTTACAGGTATGCTGTACTTCTGGATGACGGAGCCTGGCAGCGAGCCAAAATATTGGAGATAGAAAATGATATGGCGACCGTGTTCCTTGGTGATCACGGTGACGACGAGGTCGTACATCTTAACAAGATCAAGATATTAGAGCCGCAGTTCCGGAAGCTCCCAGCACAGGTAGGAATCAATAGCGCTTCAATCTGTCTTTTATGTGTAAACATTCATTTCCTTTTTTGACAAATGATATTATTTTGAAAGATTGTGGTTTAACTTGTTCGATTTTGTTTTTTGTTATTACAGTCCATCCTTATAAAAAGACTAGGTAATGAAAACCTATACTAAACTTAGTCCTTGTAGTTAGGTAGCTATTCTGAACATAATTAAATAGTTTTATTAATTTGGAAAATCAAACTCGCAAACCAATTCTCGCCGAATCGAACTTCAACTTCTTACGGACCTACATAAAATAACAATGTCGCAATTTAAATTGGCCTTGCTGCCCGGCGCGGCAGTGCCGAATAAGGCTGACTCGAACGGCTGTATAGGGGAGGGGCGTAGTCTCCTGATTACTTCTCCAAAACTTAGCCGATTTAACTACTTTTTTCATTAAAAAATAAAGAAAGGTTTTGGCCGTGTCCGTTTTTTCCCGTCCGTTTTATGTTGTCCTTTTTTTATAATCTAGTCAAATTTGTTTTGTGGATGTTTGAACACAGCGGAAAGTCTGGCCAATTTTTTAGGTTTTTGAAGGTTCATTATCTCATTTAATAAATAATTTATGAAAAAAAATAAAACATAAGGACATGCCAATAGTGGTTATAGCTTTTTTGGGAAAGAAAATATTGCTCTACTGGCATTATCCAGTGAGGAAATAGGGGACTACGTTTGTATGGCCGTTTTGTAGCCTCTTATGCGCAGCACTTAAAAAAAATGTGGCCCGTTTAATCATAGTAACGGCATTGCCCTTGGCAGGCGATCTTGTGTAGGCTGGAAGGTGCGGAGGAGCTGGGGGCCAGCTTGCTAGGCGCGGAGCTGGTGCGGCGGCGCCTGCACGAGGAGGTGCTGGTGGCGGCGCCCGGCCTGCGGCCCGACCCCGCCGACCCGTCCGTGCCCGTCGTGCTCTATGACACCTCTACGCAGCGTGACCTTGATCTCAACAAGGAGATCGTGCACGACTTCTGCATCGCCGGAGCCTTTACCATTACGCAGGTACGCTTTCAGTTAGGTTGCTTGGCAATATGGTACAGTTTAAATTGAATTAGAATCTTGCTCGGTTGCTCCCTTATGCTATTTCTAAAAGGAACTGTTATTTCTACGGCCTTAAAACAACCGTAGGAAATATCCCATCTCAAACTACACAACATAATAAATATCTTTTTCAGATCTATTTGACTTGAAAGTGGTTTTTTTGTTTTTGGATGTTTTTGTGGATTGAAGGTCAAGGTCAAGTCAGAAGTAACGACTGAGCCACTTGGTACCGTGACGTCCTATGCGCGCTGTAGTCTTCGAAGTGGGCGTGGTTTCCATCAATCGCTCCGTAGTTTTTTGTTTGTAATCACTTAGTTAACTCTAGGTTTGCGTGGCAGCGATTCAAAGCTCGACAGGATTATGAGGATTAAAAAAAATAATTATGTTTGTTTCAATCTATTTTAAAAAATCCTGATATTACCCATATCACGTGGAATTGCCCGCAAGTACTAGCTAGTATAATACACATAACACAATTCGTACCTAACCTAGGTGTGTGATGTGCAGAAACCTTGCGAGGTGGAGGTGGGTTGCGTGACGGAGGAGGGGCGCGTGTGGGTGACGCGCGCGGGCGGCGCGGCGCAGGTGCGCGACGCGCTGGCGCTGCTGACGGCCGGCCCCTACCGCCGCCCGCTGCCCGCCGCGCCGCAGGCCCCCGCGCCCAACGCAGGCACGCTCTACATCGTGCGCACGCTCGCCGGAGACTGGTACGTACTACTGCTAGCACCGGTGGCGCATCTATCATACAACCTGAAATGCCAAACTTGCCTTGCAATCAAGCTCACCAACGCGAAAAAAAAGCATTCCTTACAAAAACAAAACAATTTAATTACATCAAATTCCGCGTGCCTCGCGCCAAACGCAATGTAATACGAGTCGAGATGGCCAGGTTTACACACTCACTGAACTGTATCATGCACATCGGAAACTATTTAAAATTCGCGCGCATTTATCACGAAGTGCGACGTGGCTAAAATTTTTCTGAAAATTATATCCAATGCCGCATACCAGCCGCGAGACTGGCTCGCTCTAACACTATACAAAAGAAGAGTTCAAGTTTAGTGCGCTATGGTACCTACGGTTTACAGTCATTGACTCAGTGCCAATGCTTTCTCACTCACACTCACTGGCTTTTGCATTTGTCTTCTTGACCTCTCAAGTTTTTGCTAGCAAAATGTCTATTGTTGATAACATTGGTAGATACTCATTTGGAATTTGTATTCAGTTTAATGCCGGGTTTTTTTTTAAATTTATGTGTGTAAGTAACGCAGTCAGTGTAAGTTTGAGAGAGAATGTGTGTTCGCGCCAAGGATGCGCGGAAAGCTGCGTGTAGCGTGAATTTTGATAGAAAGTAAAACGACTTCAAATTGGTTCATATATTAGAGGGTGTAAAAAACCTCCTAACGAAGCCGAAAGGCACTTGTTCTCCCCGTCATTGCGATAATTTTTTTGTTCTACACCATACCTGGGAACCTTCTAGTTACGGAGTATTGGGAGTCAAAGTTCCAACTTTTTGACAAGTTTTTATTGTAAGATTTTTACTTTAAACACCTCTACGACCTCCCTAATCCACCAGCACAATGTTTTGAGTGCGTTACATTGAGTTTAACCACAAAAAATGGTTTATCACCCCAAAAAAAAAGTCGTTTCCAAGCAATAATTTTTGCGTAAAGTTACTTGGTTTGATGTACAGAATGCTTGGTTGACGGCTTCGTGATGAGGTTGTTTACACCCTGTATATGTTTTAAGCGATTACCGGTGTATATTATTGTTTGTGATTTTATTTTTAAAGGGGTTTGAATTTTATGACCGGCTTAACTTCCGCCATTTAATTTAATTTTCAAAGTTGCAGCCACGCATAAGACCTATATTAATCGATAGCTGGCATCAATACAAACAAAATTTCTCTGAGACCTAAATCTTCTAAACCGTCACGTTTCTGAGATTTAAGCTATCAAAGTTGTGCTGGTGGCGACCACAACGCTATATATTTCCATGATACCATTGATACCAGCTATCGATGAATATAAATTTTATACGTAGTCGCAATTTTGAAAAATAAATAAAGTGGCGGAAGTTAGGCCGGCCAGGCTTCATACAAAAATCTTCCCAAGTCCTTTCTTGTGATTAAAAGTTTTGTGATTAGATATTTAGGGTATAGGTATGCATGAAATACAAAACTCGTTTTATTTATTAAAAATGCCTTGTATTGGTGCATAAAAACATTGTGGATCACTTCTAGTTCCTAAAACATCTCTTATTTTACAATTTATTGTTTTATGTAGCATGTTTTTAGTGAAACGGAACGCACTCTCAAAACACATCGTTTCTCGATAACGCCGTTAGTGACGTCAAAGTCCATACGTCAAAAAAACACTTTTATTTAAAAAGTACTTAAAGTTTGACGAATATTTTATTATAATATTGTTATTGCAATTTATGCTTGATTATGGTACATACAATTAGTCTAATTATTTTATTAAGGTCAAAAAATTAAATGTAAACAAGACAGATTGAGGTAAATGACGTCACATCATGGCCGCGACAGTCACGAACGTTTGAACTGACGTAGAAGTTTAATATTATTTTTGAGCGACATGCAGTCGTTACACTTAACTTGTAATACTTTTCATGGGTTGATATTAGTGTATTTTATTGATATAAGTGAAGGAACTACTAAAATGAGATCGAAAACGCATGCAATTGTTCCTTGTGAAAGATTAAAGTGTGTGAAATCGTTACTGGGCAAGGTAAATACTTCGAGTTTTACAAAAAAATATAATCTCGGTCCTTCACCTAAACCTCTGATTTGAAAACTAAAACCCATAAAAGCCCATTTTAGTCAATCAGCGGTACAGTATTCAATCGCTGGTCAGCTGATCTCATTTCAATCTGTAAATCTGTCTAGTAATACCATGGATACCCTCTGTGTGCTTGGTTGTTTGTCATCTGTGCGTGGTAAAGAAGCAAAGAATGAAGAGTTATGGCTTTTTACCTTGTGAGTAACTACAAATATAATATATTCAACAATCGTGTCGATTCTGTTGTGCACAAGCTAACTATCTTTTACTAAAAGGCAGTGCGGGAAAAGGACAGCTATAGATATGAACTAAGTTAGTAGAGATGTTAAACTAGTATACATTCAGTCAAAAAAGTATCGGGAATGGATGATTTGTTTATGGTTCCAAATTCAAATTTTTGTTTTTTTTGTAGTTGTTAGATTGGCACAACTGTCTTCCATTTTGGCGCGGAGTTTGAGTTGCATCTGTTATTTATTTTAAATACAGTGCTGGTTTTAGTAATATCATATAAAGTGTGTATTGCGAATTTCATAATGGACAAAAATATCGAACAAAGAGTTTGTCTTAAATTTTGCATCGCCAATGGAATTTCGTGTTCGGGGTCACTGAAAATGTTACAGAAGGCTTACGGTGAATCGACTTTATCAAAAACTCGTGCTTATGAGTGGTTCAAAGCGTTCAAAAGCGGTCGAGATGTGATGGAAGATTTGCCTCGCTCTGGTAGGCCGTCAACGTCTGCAACTGAAGTTAACATCGCAAAAGTGAAGAAAATAGTGACTAAAAATCCCCATTCAACTCTGAGAGAGATAGCCGCCGAACTTTCTGTATCTCACGAGTCGATCCGTACCATTTTAACTAATCATTTGGGTATGAAACATGTTGCTGCTCGGCTAGTCCCAAAAGATCTGAATTTTCTCCAAAAACTCAATCGCATGAAAGTCGCTGAGGACATGCTAGAACGAGTCAGTTCGGACCCAACATTCATGAAACGCATTGTTACTGGTGACGAGACGTGGGTTTACGAGTTTGACATGCAAACTAGTCAACAAGCTTCGGAGTGGCGCCTTCCAACTGAACCGAAACCGAAAAAACCACGCCAAAGTCGATCAAAATTCAAAGTCATGTTGACTGTTTTCTTTGACTATCGCGGTGTTGTGCACTCTGAATTCTTTCTTTCTTCTTCTTCAACAAATACCATCCAGCAACCACCATATTCACCAGATATGGCTCCTGCTGACTTTTTTCTTTTTCCTAAACTCAAATTACCACTTCGTGGCACCCGTTTTCAATCGATAGAAGACATAAAGGAGAATTCGCGGCGAGAACTGAACTCAATTCCGGAAGCAGCGTTTAAAAAATGTTTTGATGAATGGATTATTCGTTGGCGCAAGTGTATCGTTTCTAAAGGAGCATACTTTGAAGGTGATAAAATAAATTTGGATGAATAACAGACATTTTGTGTATTATTGATCTTTTCCCGGTACTTTCTTGACAGAGTAGTATGCCTTGTGTTTTAGTCGACATGTTTTTACGTGCACCCTTTATTTGTATGGATTACTAGTTCCAACTAAATTTCACAGCTCTAAATTACGTCCGTCTCTTTCTCGTTTTATTAGAGAGAAAAAGATAGCAATAGCCTAAATTAAGTTTAGTTTGTGCACAACAGAATCGACACCATTGTGTAGTTAGAAACGAATTTATTATTTGTGCGCCATCTTGCGGTAGGTGATTTTAATATTTTGCCCATAGCGACTGTAGAGAGATCGAAATACACACATCAAAAGTATCTAGGGATCAACATATATTTTTGCAATAACTTTTCTCCTGATTGATATTAATTAAAATTTTCTTTAAGGATTCATCAAATAAAGTGTTTTCGTTTGTCACAGTAACGATAAACCAAGTCACCTTTGCATTAATAAAGAAATTTGCCATTTTCCTAATAAAGGGATTTTTGACATTTGAACCACTAACATTAAAGTTCGAAAAAAAGACTGAAATAACAGTTTTCTTTAAAATTTTATTGGGTAACTTAAACAATTAATAATCCGTGTTTCTACCGCGAACACTAACAACACAAGAACATCGGTTTGGCATACTCAAAATGAGTTCATCCAAATCACGCTGTGGAATGGCCGCCCATGTTCGTTGCAACAACAAAAAAAGGTCTTCTTGCGACTGGATACCCTCCATATTCGGCAGAGCTCTTCTCTGTAGCATATCCCATGCATGCTCAATCGGGTTCAAGTCTGGCGACTGAGCAGGCCAGGGCAGGACATTGATGTTAGCTGCGGCGAGAGTCTGTCTTACAACTCTTGCGGTGTGCGGTCGTGCATTATCATGCATTAACTGAAATAAGGGACCGATTTGCACTTGTAGAGGAACGATGACGTCTGATACAATCGTCTCAGCATAAATTTGAGCGTTGAGGTTGCCTCTGATCCAAATCAACTCAGTTCTTCCGCCGATCCAAATACCCGCCCATACCATGATGGTTCCACCACTATAAGGATGGACTTCCTGGCAGGATTTTAATCGCTGTTGGCGTCCAGGGGTTCTCCAGTGTCGTATACGTCTTGTATCCGGTCTCATACCAAAACGAGACTCATCAGAAAAGCACACGAAACGCCATTGTTCTTCTGCCCAATTTCTGTGTTCAAGAGCCCATTGATATCGAATCCTACGATTGTGCATTGCGTTCCGTAGCGGTCTTCGGGAATGAAGGTTCACTTCATGCAAGCGGTTTCTGACTGTTTGGTCGCTAATTAAGTTCCCTGAAGAGTGATGAAGCCTCACGGCTAACATCATGGCGGTTATTGTTGGAGCTCTTCGAGTTAAGATTTGAATGTATCGGTCTTGTCTCCGTGTGGTGCAGCGATACCGTCCTCCATGGCGCTCAGCCACGGTACCAGTGCTTCGGTAACGTGTCCAAAGTCGACTGATAACACTCTGACTTGTATTCAGAGCTAAAGCTACAGTACGTTGCCGGGAACCAGCTTCTATCATTCCCACGGCTCTGAGCATTTCTTCCCTGCTTAAATGACGTCGCCGCTCCATAATAACGTTGGTTTTAATCAGTAGTAGGGAAACAGTAGCACTAATAATGTCTTCAATGCGTTGTATGTTTTTATAGGGAAAATATTGACAGCTTATTTTCATCTTTTACTCGAATTTGATTGAGAGTTCCTGATTCAAATTATGAAATGCACCAAAAAGGATCCATATAAATTTATAAAATCATAAATTTATTACAAAGCCACATCTCAATCTCAAGAAATCCGCATAAAAATGCTTGATCCCTAGACATTTTTGATGTGTGTAATTACGAAATGGCGTATTGGGTATCAAATGAAAGGGATTAAGAAGCACATTTAAAAAATGTAAATATGTATTGTTAGCTGTTGCTTCCAGCTTTGCTTGCATGCACCCGATAATTAGGAATAACTTTAAAAATCACTCTTAATCTTCTCTTATTACAACGTGTAACTGTATAAGAAATACGTATTTTGTTATGGAGTTGGTAAAACTATATGAAAATAATAGAAAATATAACCCCAAAATAATCCAAATTAAAAAAAATATTCATAGAGATGTCCAGAGGATAGCCGAGGTCGTATGCCACCTTCCCAAAAAAAAATAATACTGTTACGAGCTGGGTATGGGATAAATTAATTACTACCGAAGAAACAATAAATAACTTTAATAATCACAAAACACTTAAAACTTAATCACAAGTACACTACTGATCACTATTCACTTAGATATCGCACTTACTAGTTCACTTCGATTCGCTTCGTACTGTAGCCAAAATAAGACTGACTGCTCCCGCAAACACGTCGAATATTTATATGGCGATCGAACGTTCGAGAAATATCCACGACTTCCTAGAATCTTCTAGACTATTCCACAACTTGTACAGAGGAAAGAAGTAGGTACTTTATGCCCTCGGCGTACGGTCGAAATTACAATGATGTTCTTTTGTAGGTAGTTTGCGAATTTGTACCTACATCATTCGGGACTCGTTTTACCTACCTACCTACTATTACCTACCTACCTACTATTAGGTACCTACTACCGTAACTGTAGGTAAGTACGGGTACGACGTAACACTGCCCCCTCCTTAGACATGCTCGTCCCGAGCATCATTAGCTCCGTAGTATCGCGCCAATCGGTCTACATGGACAATCTTAGGCGCACCTCGTGGACCCTTCTGTATTCGGTAGGTGACATCGTTGATCCTAGTCACGACTCGGTATGGTCCATCCCATTTTGCTTGCAATTTCGGAGACTTCCCCTTGCTCCGTACTGGGTTATGCAACCACACCAGTGAACTTTCGTCGAAACCCCTACTATTTGCCTTCCGGTCATAACGGGTCTTCATCTTCTCAGACATCTGTTGGCCGGATTGTCTGATATGCTCATAAACATCATTCAACTTGTTACGCAAGTCAATCGCATAATCTGTTACACTACGTGGAGCATCAGGGGGAGTTCCAGTGATTAAATCAGCAGGCAACCGTAATTCCCTTCCAAAGTTCGCGAAGGCTGGCGTCACAGTCGTACTTTCGTGGACGGCGCTACGGTAGGACAGAAGAAATGGCTGTATATGCTTGTCCCAATCCCTTTGTCTGCTTTCCACGACTTTTGTCAGATATCTTTCCAACGTTTGGTTGAATCGTTCCACCATTCCATCAGATTGTGGGTGGTAGGAGGTGGTTCTGGTTTTGTGGGTACCCATTAATCGACAAGTCTCCTGAAATACTTGCGATTCAAAATTCCTTCCTTGATCGCTGTGTATTTCTAAGGGTACTCCAAAACGACAGAAGACTTCCTGAACTAATTTATCTGCGACAGTTGTAGCTTCTTGGTTAGGAATAGCGAAGACTTCTGGCCACTTTGTGAAGTAATCCATTACCACCAGGAAGTACTTGTTTCCGCTCTCACTTTCTGGAAATGGTCCCGCAACGTCTAGTGCTATCCGTTCCCAAGGGGCTCCAACGTTGTACACTTTTAATGCACCTCTACTGCGTGTGTGGGGTCCTTTCACGGCCGCACAACTGGTACATTTGCGACACCAGTCCTCCACATCATCTCGACAGTGGATCCAGTAAAAGCGTTCTCGAATTTTTAGTAGAGTCCTTTTTACCCCCATATGTCCTCCTGAACATCCATCATGGTAGAGCCGTAAAACATCCGGTACCTTAGCTTTAGAGACAACCATTTGTAGATGACAGCTGTCCCCTCGAGCGTTTTCCCATTTACGGCACAAGACTCCATCCTGGATCACCAAGCTGTTCCATTGCGCCCAATAACTCTTCGTGATGGAACTCATCGCAGCCACATCACTCCATTTAGGTTTAGGAGCACCAGCTTTGATCCACTCGAAGATCGGTTTGATGTCCGAGTCATTGTGCTGAGCCTGCTGTATGGTTACCTTCCATTCATCGCTGAGATCCGTTCTTAGCGTCCTCACGGGCACCACTTCCTTAAACTCCTGTCTGGAACTGTGCTTACGATCTTCAGGCAAAGGTCTTCTTGACAGATCATTTGTGTTGCTGTGGTTTCTCCATTGTTGCTTGGCAGTCATTCCAGCCGCTTTTCCTTGCAGGGATTGATCTTCTCTCGGTATGCTTCGCTTTTTACAGTTTGACCGAAGGTGACCCCTTTCTCCACAAGTATAACACCTAGGGCTATAACCTTGCGAACGCTGGCGTACAGGTGATGCCACAACTTGCTTTGGAGAGCTTGACCGAAGATGATCCCTATCTCTACCAGTGTAGCAGCTAGGGCTGTACCCTTGCGCACGGTCCCGTACAGGTGATGCCACAACCTCCCTGACGTGGTGTGTTCGATGGTCTTGCCTCGCAGCTTCTACTTCCAAGGCATGAGCCAAGGCGTCTTTTAGCGTCTCATGGTGCCCAAGTCTCACAGCGGCTCTAACTTCCAAGTCACGTATTTCATCGACGAACGCTTGTACCAGATTCCCATCGATAAGTGCAGGGGCAGACTGGTATGCTTTTCGAACCAGCTTTTCAACTTCCAGGGCCCACTGCTGCAGGTTTTCGGCACTACGTTGAACACGATCCTTCAAGTTAGCACGAAATACGTGCTCCAGGTGCGCGTCGCCGTATCTGGACTCTAACGCCTCCAGCAGCTGCTCGTAGGTTACATCCTTGCCGAGCGCCTCAAGAATGTTTAAGGCCTGGTCTCGAAGGCCCAAGGTGAGCGCGGTCATGGCTTAGGGTTTAGTCCATCCATTCGCCTTCATAACGGCCTCAAATTGAATTTTATAAGCCGACCACGAAGATGTTCCATCGAATGGAGGCACCTTAAAGCCCCGCGCTGAAGGTGCAGCAACTACTGAAGCCACAGTCACGTCTCCAGTCTTCAGTTCTCCCAAAGCCTTTTTCACCCCAGTGATCTGAACTTCGGCCTCTGAGATACGGTTCTCGTGCTGGTGAACCTGATCCTTCATCACTTTCAGATCTTTGCCAAAAGTTGCATGAAGATCCTTTATGAGGAGCATCTGTTCATCCTGGCGGCGGGCCTGCTCCTCTTTATCTCGCTGCAACTGTTCTTCCAACCGGCGAGCCTGCTCCTCTTGACGGCGAGCCTGCTCCTCCTTATCTCGTTGCAACTGCTCCTGTAACTAGCGAGCATGGTCCTCTTGACGGCGAGCTTGCTCCTCCTTATCTCGTTGCAACTGCTCCTGTATCTGGCGAGCCTGGTCCTCTTGACAGCGAGCCTGCTCCTCTTGACGGCGAGCCTGCTCCTCTTGACGGCGAGCCTGCTCCTCTTGACGGCGAGCCTGCTCCTCTTGACGGCGAGCCTGCTCCTGCAGCAGCGCCATTAAAGCTGACAAGTCTGGCACCACTGATGCTGGAGAAACTCCGGATGGGCCAGCGACTGGCACTGACGTAGGCTGGACACCACCCGGTGTCTGTGTCGGAGAATCTCCAAACCGCCTTTGGTCCATGTTCTGCTGTCGCTGACTCTTGGTACGGATACCGTCCGTGTCGTCCTTTGGTAGAATTGGCTTAATTTATCCCTCACTTCTGAAACCAAATTGTTACGAGCTGGGTATTGGATAAATTAATTACTACCGAAGAAACAATAAATAACTTTAATAATCACAAAACACTTAAAACTTAATCACAAGTACACTACTGATCACTATTCACTTAGATATCGCACTTACTAGTTTACTTCGATTCGCTTCGTACTGTAGCCAAAATAAGACTGACTGCTCCTACGTCGAGGGATGTCGCTACGCCCCCGTCCGGGGGGCGCGGCAGGCGGCATCGGGGCTATGCCCCCTGGCCGCGGAGGCCATACCGTGGTCTGTAAAAACAGGCCCGTCATTGTGGCGCCTTTAGGCTGTGGCCTAGTGGCGTGCGATCGCAATGTCGCACGCCTGTGAATAGCTGCTATGGGGTGTTCCGTAGGCGCGCCTACAGCGCTGTTCATACAGCACTGTTTTCTTCACGACACCTCGGCGGTCTGTCCCCGCCAGGTGAGACCCGAAGGAGGCCCGGCGGGGGACAACCAGCGACAGAGGTGCCGACTCCGACGCACCTACGGAGGATGTAATGGTCCCTGCCCGCCCCGCTTCCAGAGCTAGCCGGTTACGTTACAGGCGAGGAACCGTTATGTGTGTATAGGCGGTATTGTACTGTGTAAACACCGCCCAGTGCAAGCGTGGCTCGCGAGCCCGCGCCGCGAGTCTACGCGTGTGTTTACGTGCTTGTGTAGAGATGCATGTGTGGTTATAGCTGCGTGGGCTGCCTATATTAACTTAGCACAGTACACGCAACTGGATGTGTGTTGTGTGTGTAGAGTCGTAATTGTGTAGGTAAGCTGCGTGTATCCTGGGAAGCAGCTTACCCAGGCGTCAAGTCCGGTGGGGAGGGCTCATCTTCCGCTACCAGGTCGCGGGGGAGAGGACGCCTCGCGTCAGGGGGGCGCGCATGCCACGGCGCAATGTGCTTGACGTGTGGCCAAGCAGATGCGTCGGCACGCGCGAACATTCCCGTCGCAAGGCGCCGGATGAAGGCGTCCAGGCTCTCGATCCCGAGGTCCCGCACGATAACGTCGTTCCTCACGAAGCGAGGGGCATCTACAATTGTCCGCAGCGCCATATTTTGCTGCGTGCGGAGAAGCTTTTTGTGCCCCTCGCATGCGAAGACGTACCATGCGGGGGCGGCGTACGTCAGAATCGGGCGTATATAAGTTTTATACACGCCCAACTTGACGCGCACCGGTAGGCGGGACGAGAGCACCGGACGGAGCTGGTGGCGGGCGACCCCAGCCCGTGCCGCGACCTGGCGGACGTGATGGCCCATGGTGAGCCGACGGTCGATGGTGACGCCCAGGTATTTCACCCGGGGCGACCACTCGACGTCGGCGCCTTGTAGGGTCAAGGGTGGTGGGAGGGGCGCTAGTCCAGTGACCATCGCCTGCGTCTTACCCACGTTAACCGACAGTCGCCACTTTGACAACCAGTCAGGCAGCAGGTCTAGCGCGCGCTGCATCTTGACCGCCGCGTACTTCGCATTAAGCGATGTAGTGATGTACGCGGCGTCGTCGGCGTACAGCGCGAGCATCGCCTCTGGTGTCGTGGGGATGTCGTCGGTGTAACGCGAGTAACACGCCGGCGACACGCAACTGCCTTGGGGCACTCCGGCCAGCACCGGTCGGGCACTGGAGAGCGCTCCCTCGACCACCACGCGGAAGCTTCTGTCTGTAAGAAAAGACTGGACCACCTTTACGACGCGGCGGGGCGCGTCGGATGTGGCCAACTTGAAAATTAGGCCCTCGTGCCACACGCGGTCGAAGGCCTTCTCCATGTCGAGGAGTACTGCAACCGCATACTCCTTCTTGTTAATGGCTTGCGCCATGTGGTGCAGTACTCTCGACAGCTGAAGCGTCGTGCTGTGTTCCGACCTGAACCCGAACTGCTCGGGCCGCGGGTCGATGTGCGGCTGGAGATGCCGCAACAGGAGTTTTTCGAACACCTTGGAGGTGGTGGGCAGCAGCGTTACAGGCCGATAGCTCTCCGGCTTCAGTATGTTTTTCCCCGCCTTGGGCAGCATGATGACGCGCCCTTCCTTCCACGAGGAAGGAAACGTCCCGGTGCGCAGTATCGCCGTGTACAGGCGCGCCAGCGCCGCTACCGTACGGTAAGGCAATTGGCGCAGCACTGCGTTGGTGATACCGTCCGCACCGGGGGCCTTCCTGGGCTTCGTCCTCAGGATGGCGCGTCTTACTGCCCCAGGCGAGAAAAATATAGGATCTTCCTCGGGAGCTATCGGCATGGCGAAGTAGTCCCCAAGGTGTTTCTCGACTGTTGCGACATGTTCGACTTCGCTTGTCGGGTTCGGTCGGAACTGACGCTCCAGGTGCTCGGCGAAGACCTCCGCGCGGTCCTCTGCGACATACTTGAGCGCCCCGCCGCTATCTAGTAGTGGGCGCACCGGAGCTGGGGCATTTTTTAGTTGGCGGCAGAGTCTATGGGCGGATGGCCAGCTGCCAGCCGCCTCCTGAATGCGGTCTTCCCAGATCTCGGCTTCCCGGTCCCGCAACTCGGCCTTAATCCTCTCCGCGAGGCGGTTCACCTTGGTTTTTAAAGTCGGGCATCTCAGTTGTTGCCACCGCTTGCGAAGGCGCCTCTTGTCGGCGATCAACCGTCGTAGGTACGTAGGCAGGGGCGGCTGTTGCACTCTCCCCTGCGGTACCGACATCGTCGCCGCTTCTAAGGCGCTCCGTATGCAAGCGGTGACGTCATCCGCGGCTTGGTTCACGTCCGCGGAGGTAGTCAGGGGCCGAGTCGGAGTGGTGGCCTCAGCCTTCTCTTTAAAAACTTCCCAGTCTATTTGTCGACGTGGCGCTGCGGGTAGCTGTCGGGTCGGCATCCCCGATAGGACGACGAGAACAGGATGATGGTCGGACTGCATCTCGTCGTCCAGCACCTGCTGCGTGATCTGGCAGTGTAGCCCTCGGTAGGCCACGACGTCCAGCACGTCCGGCATGTGAGTGAAGGCGTCCGGATAGTGGGTAGGCGTTTCTGGGCCGGACACCGTGTAGCCGAAGGCTTCCGCGTCCGCGTAGAGTCGTCTACCCCCCGTGTTTGTCGCGGCGGAGTTCCACGCTGGGTGCTTGCAGTTCAGGTCACCAGCAAGGATCGTCGCGCCGCCGTAGGCCTCGAGAAGGGCCCTCAGCTCCGCAGGATCTAGTTTGGCCGAGGGCGCCTTATAGCAGGCGTAAATGGCGAGATCCTCGCCGGCAACGTGCAGCTGCACACCCAGCGCGTAGAACGTGCCGAGCGACGGCACAGGGAGCTCTTGATGGACGACCCTACGCCTCACCAGTACCGCCAGACCACGGTATGGGGTGCCGAGTGCCGACCTTTCGTCCTTCCTGTAAGCGAGGTAACCCGAGATTTTGAGCTTATCAGCCGGTCCCAGGTGCGTCTCGCTTACTAGCGCCACGTCGATGTCCTCATTGATTAGGATGCGGCGGAGGGGGGCGACCTTACCTCTGAGGCCGCGGGCATTCCAATGGATTACCCTCAACGGCCTAGCCATATAGCTTGAGTAGGGAGGCCAGGCCGTCGAGAATAACCAGACCCGCGTCTTGTCCCTGTCTTATGGCCTTAATTAGGTCCATTAGCAGTTGGACGGCGCAGGCTGTAAACTCCTTCGTCGTTGTTGTTGATGTTGGTATTGGTGCGCCGGCAGCTGGACCAGCGCACGCAGCCTGTTTGGGCCGCTGTTGTTGTTGTTGGTGTTGGTGGGCTGGGGGCCGCGTTATGCCGGCGCCAGCTGGCAGCCCACCACTCGTTTTCGGCTGCTGTTGGGTTTTTGGCGGTGGTACAGCCTGCGCCTGGGACGAGGTAGGGTCGTCCCGGTCGGTGTCCTCCTTGGTTGCGGGGGGGGGGGCTCGGCTTTCTTGCCTTTTCCCCTCCGTTTCTTCCCCTTTCGATTCCTCCGCCGCTTTGAGGAGGAGGGGGGGGGGGGCTTCTCCCCTGTTGGTGGGCCCGTTGGCCGCCGCCATAAGCGACGCGCCCTGGACCTCTGTGGAGGCCACGTCTGTATGCCCCTCGGTGACCTCTTGGGGTCGGCGTGAGGCGGTCGTGGCGGCGACAGTGCCCGCTCGCCTGTTTCTGATTTCCGCCTGGAAGGTGGGGCAGCGCACGTTGTTGGCGGGGTGCTCGCCCCCGCAGTTGACGCATGTCGCCGGCTCTTCGCGTGGGCGGGGGCAGTCCCGCGCAGCGTGTCCCTCTCCACAGCGGACACAGGCGAGCGGCCGGTGGCAGTGGTGCGATGAGTGCCTAAACTTTTGGCACCGGTGACATTGGGCTGGTCCACGTTTCCCCCGCCAGGCCTCAATCTTGACACCCTTCATACACATAAAAGTGGTGGTGTCGAAGATGGACCTGGCCTCCGATGTCCTCTTCAGGACAGCGTGGAACACGCAGCCGGGTCGTCCTGCGCGCGCCTTAATGTGGCGCACGTACTCCGGCTCGTATCCCATGTCCCGGAGCTCCTCCTCAATCTCCTCCGGGGGGGTGTCTACCGGCAACCCTGTGATCGCCACCTTCATGCTTCGCTCCGCTGGCAGCGAGTAAGCGAACCACGAGGTGCCGTCCACCTTTTCCAGGTCCGTCAGGTACCTCTGGACCACCCTAAATTCGTCCTCGCTTTCGGGCGAGAACCGAATCCCCTTGCCCAAAGGACGGGCATTGGGGGGGTGGCCCAGCTTTTGCCTGAGAGCCCTAAAGTGGGCGGCCCAACCCGGCAGCCTATCCACTATCAGCGGAGGATACCTCGGCTTTTTAGGTGGCTTCGGCTTGAGCTGAGAGGTGGCCTTGGATGTAGCCCCGTCGTCGTCCGCAAGGGCCGCCGGCTGAGCTGGGGAATTATCAGTTCTCAAGACACTCACCCCCTCTTGACTGGTCCTGGGTGTAGGCGTCTGCGGTGTCGGCGACGCTGTGGGCGTGCGCCTGACCGCCTCCGCGAAGGTGGGCGAGGCGGCAATGCCCTGACCACGCAGTGGCGCGCGGTCGCGCTGTGGCCGCGGCGAGTCCGGGCAGTACCGCTTGGCCTCCTCTTCCTGGGCTTCGTCGGTGCTGCGGCGCCGTCGCTGGGGACGTGGCTCCAGCTGGAATTCGTAGCCAAATCCCAGCGACGGCGACGGTGAAGCCGTAGGGGTGCGCCTCCCTGATGCGCTTCGGCCAGAGTCGACTGAGCCCACGGACGCTATCGACATGCTCGAGCCGGCTCGCGACGAGCATGCCGACAACGCCGCCGGCGAGTCGAAGGCCGAGGCGCGGGGCGGCGCTGGAGAGTTGGGCGCCTGCGGTGCCGAGGACGTCGGCCGGCCGCTAGGCGCCAGCATGGGTAGCGGGCGTCTGTCCCGCTCCACCTTGGCAGGCCCGGCCATCGTGCTGTGGCTGGGGCCAGTGGCGGTGCGCGGGGTGGTGGTGTCGCGGCTGGTGGAGGCCACCGCGGACGCAGCCCCGAGGGGCGCGGTCGACGCGGCGGGCCGTGGATCGGCGGCGGCACGGGTGGTGGGGCGCGCTGTAGGGCGCACATAGGACGCCACAGGCGCCGCAGGGCGAGCAGTGCTCGCGGAAGCTCGCGACGTGGGCGCGGGCGCGCGCGCGGGAGGCACGGACTCGCGCACTGTTACGCGCGCCGTGGGTGCGTTGGCACGCGTGTGTGGCGCGCGCCCGGGAGTAGCGGTGGCGGGACCCGGGGCCTGAATCGGCACCGGGCGGAAGGCGGAGGGGCGCACGGCCACGGCATGCGGCTGGCTCGACGAGGGCGCCGGCGCACCGCGGGCAGGCGCCGGCGTCGTCGACGGGCCCCCCGCAGCCGCCGCCGAGCTTACTCCGGCTGCGTTCTTCTCCATCGGCTTCTTGCTGGGTCCCTTCTTCTCCTCACTACGAGGAGGAGGGGGTCCAGCCAGCGTTGCTCCGGACGCTCCGTCGTTGTCGACATCGATTGCCGGCAACGACAGCGCCCGGTCCAACCCCGGGAGGGGCTCCTGCTGCCTGGCGCCGTCTTCACGGCCTAGTGAGCCGCGGGAGCCAGGTTTCGGCATCTTCTCCTTCTTTAAAATTCACTCTTGCGACGTGAGGTCGCGACCGCAACGGTGTTTGTTGCACCGGGCAGCAAGTGGGCTCCCCCTGTGCTCGCACCAGTGCCAGGCACTTGCGCGAACACAGGGAAAGTGGTTAAAAAGCGGTCCGAGCGACAAAGTTTTCGTCCAGGTGCCCCCAGTGTTGGCACAATTTGGACGAAAACTTTCCACAGCGACGATCTCGGTAACTGCGAACAGCGAACAATCGGCGCGGATCACTGGCGATCCCTGACTGCTCCCGCAAACACGTCGACTATTTATATGGCGATCGAACGTTCGAGAAATATCCACGACTTCCTAGAATCTTCTAGACTATTCCACAACTTGTACAGAGGAAAGAAGTAGGTACTTTATGCCCTCGGCGTACGGTCGAAATTACAATGATGTTCTTTTGTAGGTAGTTTGCGAATTTGTACCTACATCATTCGGGACTCGTTTTACCTACCTACCTACTATTACCTACCTACCTACTATTAGGTACCTACTACCGTAACTGTAGGTAAGTACGGGTACGACGTAACAATACATTCTAACAGTAGTAAGGGATCATAAACTTTAGGACAAAGTGGCATAATAATATGGATATGCTCTGAACATTATGAATATTTATTAAATACATTATAATAATATTATATTTTTTTTTCTCTCCTGAATTTTCTCTTCTTTCAATTCTTCTCTCTTGATTTTTTTATTTTCTGCATATAAAATGCATTTGTGATGATGGTGGGGATGGTCTAATCCGGATTTATGAGTCTCGAGCACGATTTTGGTAAAAAAATAAAACTGAATCTTAAGATTTTAGAAAAATCCTTAAGAGCCTATACTACCTCAAATTAGCAACTCTATATTTGGTAGTTCAAACTTCGTTTGAAATACTGTTAGAATAAAGTTCTAATCAGCTTGCACTACAAAGTGGTTGTTACGTCAGTCACTGCGGGCCGAATAGTGCGAAATTAGTGGTTTTTTGCGATTTACAAAAAATCTATTGATTGGACTAAAAAAATAAATAAAATATGACCTGCTTTATAGTTAGTTCAGTTAGTATAAAAAGTTTAATGATCTAATTTGAAGTATTTTATGATTGCCAGCGGTTTAATGTTCAGTTTAGAGGTAACTTTAGGACTTAACATTAATCCTCAACTTTACCATATATTTATTTCAAAATTAACGCTGCAGTATTTTAGGCGTAACGTAGGATCATGCTAAGCCATTTGAGGTAGTATAGGCCCTTAAATATTCATAGCCAGGAATCGATGGCATTGATTTTTGTAAAAAGAAAAATACTATTATTACACCATTCGATAGTGTCACTAATAAGAATCAGGAAAGTAATGACATATCAATGAGAATATTTTCTTGTTTTATGCTTTTTAGAGCTTGATTTTTCGGTAGCCGGGCTTAGATTTTTAACTTATTGTTTTTACACAAATAGTAGATTGTATGCATCGAGCGCAAAGTGAGTTATTAATGCACGAGTGTGATGTTGGTGCCCGAGCGCACGCGCGGGCACTAAAGAACAACAGTGCATTAATTACTCACTTTAGCAAGGTGCGTAATCTATTTTTCTTTCAACTACCAATCAACCTACCGTGATAAGGTATACCTACTCAAAATAAAAACTCAAGTTAATGAAAACTAAGTTTAATTCATCTTCACCTCAAACACTTAAATCTTACAATTATTATATGTGCAGTTATTAAAAGTGAAATTTGCACTTTTACTTGGAACATTTATTCTATTATTTGTTTGGTTTAGTTGTAAATAATAATTATTATTATCAGAATCAGACTATACAGGTAGACGCGGGTTCAATTTAAAATTATTTCCATGGAAGTAGACGGACGTGGTGATGTTGATCGGTGCAAATGAATTGATTCCGTTATGTTTTGAGTGATTTTACTTTTATTTTGTACCGATCCCTCTATGTAACCTTCTGCTACTTGGTCTAATATCCTTCTACCATGACGCTTGAGCATAGTCAAATTAGAACCGGAATCAGCTAGTAGCGTTGCTGACGTTCGGCGGAAACAAGCCCAGTGTAGGCTTCCGGGTTTTGTAGCTTTAGATAACTGGCAATTTCATAAGGCAATATTTTCCAAATTGGTTTCTGCCGATGGCTTGTTTAGTGCATTTTCCATTCTGGTAATTTAAGAAAAACCGCTTCGCTTTTTTCAATATTTTTGTTGCATTTTTTTTTTATTTTTTTTAGGCTTCCTTTATCGATACTGAACTCAACCCTAAGCTATGGCACGCGACTACTTTAACACCCTGTATAGACCACAATGAAGATGGTCTCATTGTTTTGGACATCTCACTGAAATACGTTACAAACACTTTCGGACAGTGATTTTACGTCTTTCGTTTCTCCACAAAATAAAATTTTCATAAGCTTTTAAATATTTATCCCGCGACTTTTGCGGCAAAAGGTTATTATTAACAATTTCATTTGCATCTGTTTTAATATTTTCTGGAGTTGAATTCACCATTCGCCATCGCTGTCTATTTCAATTTTTTAAATCGTTTCTTGCTAAATATGAAGTATCAAAGTTACTACAATGGTACAAAATGTGCGCCATTTGTTTTTTTTTTATAATAATAATCGGTTTTATAATACTAATCAGCCAATTTTTATTTTCAGCCAGTATATTTTTGATCGAATGCATACATTTTATATTAAACTTAATGGGAGTCAGTAAACCTCTGTGGTAAATTAATATCTAAATAGAAAAAAAAAAACAGTGTATTAATGAAAAACTGTAAAACATTGAGATTGCATATAATATTTCTGCACTGTTTTGGTTCTAAGCAAAAAAATACGTCCTTTGTGATTGGTTTTGTAGTGATTAATGATAACGAACTACGTAGTTGAAAGAAAATATATTCAATTATCTAATTCCGAAGTTTATGCACTTTATGAGCTAATGGATCCAGACTAGTATAATAAGGATAAAAGATTTATATGGATTAACGTTTTAACATTCCTCTTTTTTCATAGGGTTCGCTGCACTATTATAAGCGGGCTCGACGGTGAAGGTACTGTGAGGACGCAGCTTGTGGACAGCGGTCTCATTTTGAGAGCACCTTTGTCGTCCCTTGTGCCACTACAGAATTTTTCACGAGCTCTTAATGAATTTCCATATCAGGTTAGTATGTCGGGTTTTCAGACAAGTTTAAATTTGAAATTTTATGATAAGTTTAAACTTGAAATTGTATTTAATTTGCTTTACTGTATTCTTGACATTTTAATCTTTAATAATAGCATGAATTTTTAATTGTATGGGTTTCTGATTTGATTAAATTACGTATTTGGAGCTTGTGTACTCGATAATGTGTCTGCTGCGGACTGGTTACCTGTCATTGAGTGTACATTACAGGACCATGAATTAATGTAGTACGGCTTCGCTCGCGTCAATTTATAATTTGACAGTTAATTCGGGTTGTACCCTGCTTGTAATAATATAATTCATTCCTGATTCGAAAGACACGTGGCGTCATCTATATTATAAGAATTTTATTGTTGTTTTCCTTGGGAACAGTACTTTATTTCGGATGAAAGGTACCCTATGTCCGTTTCTGTAAACCTGACAACGTATATGCAAAATTTCAGGATGATCAGTTCAGTGGTTTAGGCGTGAAAAGGTAACAAATAATAGTAGATTATACAACAAGTGAAAAAAAAAGGGATTTTAATTAGAGGGACTAAGTTGGATCCCGAGAGCAGCGAAGGATTCTAGAGTAGAATCCCGAGCGTAGCAAGGGATTACAAGATACAAGAACCGAGAAGATTTTTTATTTCATGTGGTGTACTCTACTTTTTACCGTTGACTGTGAGAAAGTTGTATAGTATTTATTTTTCTCATGGGTTATTAAAATAACAGCCAATCGGGTCTATCTTCAAGGTTAAGCCACGCTTACCAAGGTCGGTCTATGAATGGATGACCACTAATTCATTACATACCGAGTTTCCTCCGTGCGTCAGAAAGTATGAATTATTGTTGTCTGCACGTTTTATTGTTCCAAATTTAAAATGTTTTTATTCACTCAGTGAGTAAAAGAGCGTTTTATTCACTGTTATCGACAGTGAGTAAAAGAGAGTTTTGTTCATTGTTATCGATGAATAAAATGCCCCGTAATATTAAGTTATGAATTTAGGATAGTTAGGATTAGGAAGTTAGGATAGGATAGGATAAATTCTAATGTAACTCGTTTATAATCCTAAATAAAAAGAAATAAAAGATAAACATTCGTAATACGGCGCTATATTTTGAAATGAGAATATCATTCTCGTTGCATATTGAGTAGTCCAAATTAACCAGATTCGACAGCGTCAAGAAAATGTATACCAAGTAGTAAGTACAAACCGTACTTGGAATATTGGTGTATCGCAGCCACTCGAGCGGGTCGGTCTCGTATTCGCCGCTGCCTATACGGAAACCCTTCCAGTATTAATTCACAGAAAGTTGAAAATCATTCAGCTATTCAGAGTCGCGAACGATCTGGATGCGGGGATTGTTTCGGTGTAGTAGTATTCGAGACTTCATAATTAAAACGCATCCGGTGCGATCTGACATACGGGAGGGATTTCTACGCTATGTTCCCCTATCTCAGATCGCAAGCGACACGTACCAAGAGAGAGAGAGAAAGAGCGATATCATGCGCATCGCTCGCATCGCTCATTGTTTGTTTTGATTTAAATTAATTCCGTCGACGTAGCCCCAATGCGCGGGGCTTCCATTTGTGTTTGCAGGGTTTAAAGTAACCTAATTTTCGAACAATTCCAGGTGCCCCAAGTTCCGAGATCGCTTCGTTCGCTCTTGCATTCTCTGTTTTGCGGTAGGGATGCATATCCATAATGCTAGCAATGCAGCGTTTGTATTGCCTCCCGCGTAAAGGCGGAAATATACTTACGTGTCGTGGCATCTCGTGACGCGCCAGAAGCATTCGGTTTTATACCCGTCACGACACGACATGACCTACAAATATGTCTCTAACCATACTAAATGTAAGAAACCGATATGCTTCTGGTGCGTCACGACACGCCATGACATAATATTGGTTGCAGGCGCTGGCGGTGCGGCTGGGCCCGGCGGAGCGCGCGGCGGGCGCCATGGTGCCGCGCCTGCGCGAGCTGCTGCTGGGCGCCTGCGTGCTGTGCCGCTCGCTGGCGCCGCCCGAGCCGCCCGCCGCGCCCGCCGTGGAGCTGTTCGTGCGCACGGGCCCGCAGAAGATCCTGGCGTCCGTCAATAACGCCATCCTCATGGAGTATGAGTACCTGCAACAGTGCGTGTCCGTCCTACCGATATCTGTATTACTACAGCGAGTTACTTGCCGACGTACGCTTACCGCGCCGTCTACGAGCGCGAGCGTTACTCTGTATACTGCTCGAATAATATTATATTTAAATTGCTATAAACTTACTTTTTCAAGAATTACCTTAGTTAAAAACTAGGGATGCCTTGATACACCTTTTTGCCGATTCGATACCGATACCGATGATCTTATAAAAATATCGGCGATACCGATACGCTTGTTATATTAAAAAATGAATAAAACACAAGTCAGGTTATTTTAAATGAATACAAAAAGAACAAATAACAGGACAAACTAAATTAAAAACCGGAATAGTTAAACGAGCACGAGGCCAAAGCGGGCGGAACAAGACACTGAATAAAGCGGGGGGTTTCCCCGAACATAGTTCGTGCCTCATTTGCAACGAAATAGACGAGACAACACGCGCGTTTGCATTACATTTTTAAAGCGCGAAATTTGAAACTTATCGTTGAATCGCCCATAAAAATATCGCCGATGCCGGTATCGGCATCGGCGTCAAACTTCGAGTATCGCCAAGATATATCGGCATCGTTATCGGTATCGGATGCATCCCTAATAAAAACGTAATGGTTTCCCTAAATATTTCTTAAATTAATAAAGTCAGTTGAATCGTTGGTGTGCCACAAAGCAGGGACTCCTATTAACAACACTTTTCATATACAGGCCAAGGGTATCAGCCGACAACTCGAGAGTCCCCGCAGACAGCAGACTTAATTATACTTTTGGCTAACTGCTACATCAATATGGTGCTTTTATCCCGTGCGGATAATCGGCCGACTCTGCGAGCGCCGTATTTTAAAGCCAACTAGCAAAGTGTTAGAGCATTCGACCGACTCTTGGTCTGGTTTACGCATTCGTCACCACAACGTTTAGTAGGCCTAGTGTGCGCGCTAGAAGCCCAACCCGGCTAAACTATCAACTGATAAAAAATCTGCAGTCTGCAGGAGCTATTCATCTGCTCGCGGCGCTAATTGCTTGACTTTTGAACAGTGTTAACCGTATAAAACACGGAATAAAGACTGGCGTCTGGTAACTGGCTTCGTAGTGCTTCATGCGGTGTGCCTCGATGTCGCGTTGATTCTTTTATATCCCTAGTCTTACCTTGGTCATGATTCGTTTTATTCTTTTTAGTGGAAAACCAAAGGAGAAAAAAGACGAAAGAGACACCACGAACCATGTGGAAGCGCTCCATAAGAAGAAGGAGCGCATTTTCCGCAGTCTGTCGATGTTGGGCGAGGAGCGGGCCGCGCCGGGTGCCGCGCTGCCGCCGCCGCCGCTACCGGCGCCCGGCAAATGTTTCGACGTGTACATCGCGATGGCCGCCAATCCCTGGAACTTTGTGGTGAGACTCACAGAACAAATGTATATGTTTAGAGCTAAACACTTTAAGTGATTGTGATTTAAATACAACAAGGTGTAACATAATAAACGCAAGACTTCGGGATTGTGGTCTCTTGGACCATGAAACTGAAAACTTTTGTTCTACGAGGTCTTGAAATTCTCAAAAATAAATATGACTTTCTATATGAACTGACGCGATCAGATGATCAACATGTATTGTAAAACTAAAAAAAGAGTTATGAATTTCCAAAACTTATAGAACAAAAGGTACCTATTCAGTTTCATAGTCTGAGACACCACACGAGAGGTCTTGTCTTTATTATGTCACCTGTATATGTTGATCTATAGTTTGATTCTTCTGTCAATCAAAATGATTTCAAAGCAGACTTTTCAACAGACGTTGCGCAGTTACTAGACCTACTTGATTCCGTTACTTTTTAATAACAGGTGCAACCGAATAGTACACGACACACTCTGCAAACGATGATGGCGACGCTACAAGCAGAATGTCCCAAATTGTCCGAGTTGGATGCACCCGTCAAACCAGCTAGAGGTGAACTATACACAGTGTACTACGAGAAAGATTCATCGTGGTACAGGTACGAACCTTGCTTTGCAATGAGGGATTTTCTTTTTCAACTCTTCCCTAGTCGCTGGATAGATGGCGCTGAACTTGGTAAGTTACTGCAAGGAACGGAACGTCACATCATTTCACTTGGATGTAATGGTTATATTCGGAAGCATAAGCAAACGAAAGTGTCAGTCAACGAGCGTATGTGACGTGACGCAATGTTTTTTTTCAAGCGTTTTGACTTTGTCACCTGCCTAGTAACGTAGCCAGTTCAACGCCATCTACAGAGTTCTTGGAATATATTTTTTTTTTAATACTCGACAAGAAAACCTCTCATTTTGCTGGAATTGGGTACAGTCAAAACGAAAAGGGAATGCAGTGCGATGTCCGAATTGCTGGTGTCTGATAAGATAACGAGTAGTAGAGAAGTATGGAAGAAGAAGACATGCTACGCTGACCACAAATGAATTGGGAGAAGAGCGAAAATATGATGATGATAGAATATGTCACTAAATTTCCTTTTTTTTTATAGAGTCACGGTGGCCGGGACTGTTTCGGACGAGACGGTTTCTGTCTATTTTTGTGATTATGGAGATTTGGCCTTATTCGGCAATAAAGAGTTGCGGCCTGTACCTGCGGCCGCCCCTTTAGCACGCTCGTTACCACCTCAAGCCATAAAAGCTCGATTATATGGTAAGGACGAACATTTTTTTTTGCATGTCCACGGCATTTATTAATACTTATTGGTATGACTTTAGATTAACAATTTAATAAAGTCCACAATTTGTTGCTTTGCTCCCGTGGCTACATATCACAGCGTAAGGCGAGACTCATGCACGAGCTTATTTTACAAAACGGAACCACGGCAGCCAATTTAGAACCACGTGGTTATAAAGACATTCAAAGCAACATTATTTTATTATAACTTATCTTTTTTAATGTATTTCGCTGCCTGCGGCTTATCTTGTCTGTTGTCTGATTCCGTTCTGACACCCAAGATAATGATTTGAATTGTTAAACTTTTTTTTTTCCAGATGTTTGGCCTTTACACCAGGACTGGACTGTTGAAGATTGCATTAGGTTTCAAGAATTATGTGTAGAGCAACAGTTTGTAGGCATTTGTAAAGATGTTGGGAAGGATCCCTTAAATCCAAACGAACCTTTACTAACGCTTGACCTCATTGATACAACCACGGCTGAAGATATATATTTAAACAAACAATTGGTTGCTGAAGGTAGAGCTCGTCTCTCAACTGCATCTTAACTATATCTATGAAAAACGTTAAGTATGCGATGCGCAAGGTGTAACAGACTACTCTCTAAGGTACTTTTTACTTTTTATTTTATTATTATGAGAGAGGATAACAGACTGAGTTATGGAACCAACAAAGTTATCTTTTTACAAACCCTACATATTGAAATAAATACAAGTATAGCTAGTCTAATATTATATAAAATTGCGGACCCCTCCACTTCTTGTTGCGTACCTTCGTATTTATTTATTGATTTAGGATATGTAGTAGACGGGTGCTCCAATCTAAATACGACGATCTATGCTTATTATTTATTACAATTGGGAAAACAAACAGTAGTATATTAAGCATAAACAGTGTTGTCTTAAAATTAAATTTAAAAAATATACTACCCACAACATTTTCCATTATTATGTATAAATAAATGTACAGTAACAGACAGAAAAGGAAAAGCTATTTTCAAAAACATTCCTTTTTCGTAGGGCAAGGCATATGGCCTTTTCGAACTGTCTTTAAAGGCAGTACATCGTCAGAAGGATAACAAGGCTCATGCAAGGCCCGAGTAGAATTTAATCAAATTGTGCTTAACCTTTTCAGTGACTGACTGTACATATTCCATTATTGAGTCACTTAAGACAATTTATTCAACCATGTACTGAAATTTATCGACTAAAAAGACAAACATTGTCGCTTTACAGTTCTCTCTCAACCTTTTGGTCGCTCTAACTAAAGAAAGCCCGAAGTTGTATTGACTTACAAACTTACATGGTCAATAAAGTTAAAATCTTGAAAGTTGACCATAACTTCAACCGGTGCGGCTAAGGGCTAAAAAAACAAAACAAAACTCCAGAGACGACATCGTATGACGATAATACGTAAAAGCAAAAGAAAAACACCTTTTAATTTCACTACGTTTAATAATATCGCTCATTTGGATTTGCAACAATGACGTAATTACACTTTTAGAAATTTTACAGGAGAGCCAATCAAAGATTTCTATTAAAGGTATGGGATGTTTAAGGGACTTATTATAATCGTCGTGATTTTAAAAGTAAGTTCAATATGTGTAGTTTCTATTGAAGTCCCAATCTACTCGGTACATTGTACATAACCTAATAATAATAACACGTTCACTGGGAAATTTTGCATTTGTGACAAAATAAAACTAAATAATTGAATTAATCAACGTAAACATTTATTTATGAATATTAATTAAATATTTAAAGTCTCAAAAACACTTCTAATCTTAAAAAAATACCATTTAAAAAATACTTTCATAAAAAGCTGAATAATAGCGAGGAATAATGTTTTTTTGTAACAGTTCTTTTAGATCAATTTTCTTGTTAGCAGAAATTTCTCGTTTTGAAGTATACGCTGGAACCAAATTAATATCTTCTATAGCCTTAGTTATTCGTTGACTAGTAGATCTTTGTTTCTTTTTTTTTATTTCAGCTTCACTCCAGTTATCGTCGAATTTGAGTTTGTACTTGTATACTGCATCGTTGTCTTTCGTAAATTCTATTGCTTTGATATCTGAGGTTTTAATGGTGTTCCCATCTACATCTTTGACAGTATTAAGTTCGATTTCGTCAGATAATTTTTTCAAATCATAAAAATCATCGAAATTTAGTTCTTCAATATTAAACTGGTTGCCTTTTACCTTTGCAGATCTTATTATTTGGACATACTGATCTGGTACGTAAATAGCGCCCGACTTTTTGGCTCTTTTTATAGCCTTTTCAATAATGGAGTGGGCTGCATCTCCCTCATTTTGGGTATGTCCCCTTATTAAAAATTTATGTGTGATTTTATTAATTCGTAGAGTTTTGACTGCATACAAGTACATGGAAAAAATAAACCTGAAAAAAATATACAAAATATTAGACACGTGACAAAACTACAAAAACAGTTCTTAACAAATGAAACTAACCTGTTTTTTTGCTGCCCGCCACAATTGTCACTATAAAATGTGATGTTACAACCAGGGTGATTATCAGCTACATGTTGCAGGTACTTAAAGACACAGGAACCAATCTCAACTGCTCCTCTACCTCCTAGAGCCTCATGCCAAAAGTAACAATAGGTTTGTTGGTCCTTTACATCTGATACCTATAAAAAAAGACAGTTTTCAAACTATTGACAAAAAAAAAGAGAATAAAAGAATATTTTGAGCTATAATAGGTACGTACTGTAAAGTTTAAGCAGTTCAATTTTGATTTATAGTAAAAAGACGAGGACTCGCCGACTGGCACTGGCATAACTGCTTGAAGATCATAAATTGCGACTATTTCGTTACTATCTGTATTCTTACATGTTTCTATGTCAGTCTTCTTTTCCTTTCGACTAAGTACTTTCTGCCGGCAATGTTCTGCGTAGTCAGTCTCTATTTTTTCTTTTGCCTCTCCAACAGCATTTTTATATTGTTCACAGATATCGCATTGGTCTTTTTTTGGCACAAAAAAAGAAATATTAAATTCCGTATTAAATATGCGAAAATATGAATCGTAATTTGCAGCCTCTTTGTTTTCGGATTCTCTTAATCTCTTATAATCGCGATGCAGATGAGCTATTGTTAGGCCACCATCAATATATTCTCTAGTGGTGTTTGCCCGGAGATAATGGCTCTCAATTCTACTAATTGAATTTATATGATTCCGTACAGACTCTTGTAGCTCAGAACTAGTCTTTCTATGATTTCCATGGCAGCCACGTTTGTCAATTGGTGCTACGCCGTTAGATTCATTTCTTGTCTTGGCCTCGATTACGGTACGTAAAGTACGTTCGGAAATCCCCAATGTATTTAACAAAAATAATTTGCATACCCTGAAACTCCTACCATTACACATCAAGGAACAATAAGTATTAGGTTTTCTGTTCTTTTCTACACCAGTTTTCAAACGACGTTGTGCCAATTGTAGCACAGTTATTGTTGAATTCAAAAAATCACGCTGTCTTTGAAGAGACTATAAACCCCAATACATTTTGAAAATATCATATCTTTGCTCCTCTGAGATGTGTTCTGAACATTTATGTTTGCATTTGTTAGAGCAAGGGGGCTTCATCTCTTTTGCAGGAATGATCTTGCCCGTCCGAGACAAATACTCATGACCTGAATTCTTCAGCTGAGCACGTTGATTTTTCTTCCAAGCCGCTGGATTTCTTAACCTTTTTTTTGTTTTTTTATTAGTTGATTCTAGATTTTGATCAATGTCAGTAGATTTATGGTTTTGAATACTATTGTCTTCCGGTGGATCTTGACCATCTTTAACAGTACTGGGGTTGTTGTCATGGTTTGAAATTAAAGGTTGATTCTGCGACAAAATTGAAACACTTTGTTTAGAACTGTTACTAGATGATGAAGAGCTTGATGATGAGGAAGAGCTCGATGATGAGGAAGAGCTAGAAGAAGAAGAACTTGATGATAATGATCTTCGTCTACTACCTATTACTGGACATGTACGTTTAACTTTTTCAGGACAATATTCGTCTCCCCTGTCGTCTGGAGAAAAATCTGCATCACCTCGTGTATCCATTTCTGGTACATCATCATAAGTCAATGACTTTGTTTCCAATTGGTTAACAGAAGTTTGTGACTCAATTGGAGCTTGAAAGTTTGATGTATGTATGTCTAAGTCAGGCACATCAATTCGTGGCATATTATTATTAACTTTTTCAGGACGATATTCATCTCCACCGTCGTGTGGATAAAAATCAGCATCATCTCGTGTATTCATTTCCGGTACATCATGATAAGTCAGTGACTTTGACTTTGTTTCCAAGGTCATAATAATATCAGAATCCATAGCTTGGTTAACAGAAGTTGGTGACTCAATTGGAGCTTGAAAGTTTGATGTATGTATGTCTAAGTCAGGCACATCATTTCGTGGCATATTATTATTAACTTTTTCAGGACAATATTTATCTCCACCGTCGTGTGGATAAAAATCAGCATCATCTCGTGTATTCATTTCCGGTACATCAGGATAAGTCAGTGACTTTGACTTTGTTTCCAAGGTCATAATAATATCAGAATCCATAGCTTGGTTAACAGAAGTTGGTGACTCAATTGGAGCTTGAAAGTTTGATGTATGCATATCATTTTCATAATGAATTACTTTTTCTTTTGGTGTAAATATATCTTTATCATTTTCTGCAACAAAAATATATAATAATACTTATGTGTTTAATAAATCATAATCGAAAGTATTGTCTATCTCAACCGATTACTGCTTACTTTTAATAGATGAATGAGATAGGTACTTTTAATTGTGATTTATTAAATAAGAATTAAGTTACATACCATCTTTGCATCGTTTACTAGCTTCGGAAGCATTCGGTTTTGCAAATGGTTGTACTTTCCTTTCCATTGTACAATAATTCACCAATCTCCTTGCACGGTTTTCCATCATAAATAATATTCTCTGAAAGTTTAAATTAATATAGTCCTAGATGTATTGGCATAAATTCTTTAATGTACAGTTGCCGGCACGTAACTTGGCAAGAGATTTTCGTAGTGGGGGAAGTTCGCGCATATAAAAATGTATGAAATTGTGCGTGCGCAAACTTCCCCCACTACAAAAACTCTTGCCAACTTACGTGCCGGTAACTGTATTTAGCTATCTCCTAGTCAGTAACTCAGCCTTAAACACACAATACACGTAAAAGTACTGGAGTAACAATGACACAGTTTTGTAATTACGTCTATTTAAAAAAAAAGAACATACTTTATTTACAGCAATAACGACGTAATTACACAATTCTGACATCGTTACAACAGATTAATAATTTATCTGGAGAAAAAACGACGTAATTACTCAATTTTGTCACTGAACTATCAAAAAATACCATATTTGGAGCTACAACGACATATTTACAAAATTCCGTCGTTGTTTCACCAGAAAGATACTTTACTTGGACAAACACTGACGTAATTACGCAATTTTGTCATTATTTTACCAAGAACTTAATATTTTTTGGAGCAACAACGCCGCAATTGCTCAATTACGGCATTGTTGCACCAAAAAGTATCGGATTAAATGTCATAAATACCTTTACGTCGTTGTAGCTCCAAAACACAATCACACTCAGCGGGGCGCCCCGCGCAACTGGCCATCCCGACGTTGTAGCAGCAGAAATGGCGCCATTTTACTCAATCCTACAATGACATTCGCGCCATCTCGCGGCAAATCACTACAAATTCAATTCTGTCGATGTTTCTCCAGACGTAAATAGTCTTTACGCACATTTTGACATATTCAACTTGTTTTTGAAAAAAAGTGTAATTACGTCATTGTTGTACCAAATGAGCGATATGTAAGAATAGGCTACCAAAAAAAAAAAATACTTGAGAATAAACATCGCATAACGCGTCTCTATGGTGTTTGTCATAAGAATAAAGCCCTTTTTAAAACTAAACTTAAGTTTAAATTAATGATGAGTGCACATTGGCTGCACCTGGTTTAAACTTGGTTATTAGGTGACGTTTTTTGTTGTATTTTTCCAAATTAATCTCGAAGAATGCATAGTATTACGCTATAAAGATTTAAAAAATGATTTTAACGAAAAAAAGTTAACTAATTTTGAAAGTTGAGGCAACTTTCAAAATGAGTAAACTTTATCATTCATTGTATCCTGATATTTTTCGAGAAATGGGTCGGGAAAATACTTGTATATAACGGTACCTCAGAATCCACAAAAGTTTGACGAGAAATACTAAATGTCTGATCGACTCCCCCACAAGGCATGCCCGACCCACGTCAACCGTCCCGTCCTTTATAAATTGTCTTTGGATACATCTTAATACTATTAAAAATTGCTTTGAACAAAATTCAAGTATCGAGCTAAGTACTATCGAGGACACTCCCGCCTGATCACCACTAAGCTAATTTTTGCTTGCACTTACAACATAGGCGAAGTGCGCTGTAATCGATTTGATCGTCCATAAACCCGTTCCGAATTACCGTGAGCGCGATATCGATGTCCCTTGAATCGTCATAGATGACGTCATGACATACGCCATCTTGCGATTAAACCGACATGCCCTAAACAAATATCACCGTGAGCGCTGTCAAAACAGTTGTGTTGACAGGTTGTGTTGTTTTGATAGGAACCTTACGCTAATACATCCGTCATCCTTTTCATCACTGGCTGAATCGTCGTTCTCTATCTCAAAATCTGAGTTATCAGTGTCGATAGAGTCAACCAACATAACTTCCATTTTCAAAAATAGGTCTTGTGGAAGATTTTGGTTTGGGGTTATGTTCACTGTCAACGCGTTCACGAGCGTTCCGAATTGATGACAGCTTTAGCTGTCATAATCGTGATATCTAAATCGGAACGCAAATTATAATTGTGAGCGCTGTGAGCGATTATTTTCTAATACGGAATGCAACCATAGAAACGCTCTCTAGTCCCGCCCCGTTGACTTTGTATAGAAATAATAAATGAAAAGATACCGATCGGCCAAGCGCACTAACGACGCACGCCAAACGAGAGTTATCGTTATTTTGCGCGCCAAAGTTGACACTTTCCTATTATGCCTAAAATTTAAGCGGGCGTGGCTCGGTGACTCCGCATGATTTAAGCGAAAAAAAAATAACTGATCAGGCGGAAAAGACCACGACTGTACATCCCTACAAAAGTAGAAAAAAATACTGGTATCTACCACCATCGCTAATGTAGCAAGTAGCAACCCGAGGTTGGTGCCAACCAACCTCGGCGTCGTAATCTTCAATATATCCGTGCGATATATCTACAGGATGATTCACACTACACCGTGCACGGGCACGGTACACTGTACAAGTTATGTGACGTATAACTATTTCATCGTTCTTGAGTTCTTTTCGTGTGTATGTTTCATGATTATTCAAAAAAATCGTTGACTATAAATTTCTGTAGACAAAGCTTCCCTGAACATTGATCATAAATATTGAAATGTGTAAAACATTTCATTACGATCAATGTTTAGGGAAACTTAAAATTTTGTGCAGATTTAGCATAAGAACTTGGAAAATTACCCGAAAAACCTTTCTTTTATATTAAAAATGTTCAGTTCATTTAAAAGACAGCTAAAGCAGAAGCTTGGTTTTTCTGTAAGAAGTAGAATGAGATTGGAACTAAAAAGTACCTACACTTGTAAATAAACTAAGAATATTTTGTTATACCTTGAAACGTACTCATTTATTCTGTAGGTATTTTGTTAGCAATATTGATATCGTAATTTAGTATGTGCAAATAAAATACTCTTGAAAAAAAAAACAAAAAGACAGCAATAGTCCTATAACGACATTATCAGTCTAGTAATAAGGGAAAAGTATTGTTAAATGACAAGTTTCATTTTCTTTGATGATTCAGTTTACCCATTGTATTTAACTTAGATAAGCACGATTCCTCTATAGCTATGTTTGATAGTAGCAGACAATACACGGCAATTTTGCAAAATAAACATGTAATCTCAGTTGTGTTTTTTATTTCTTAGCCAGACTCCTTAGGGTTGAACCAACCACATCTAACAGCACGGAATCGCTTTTTTCCAGCGAAAAACAAAGCGTGCTGCCGAGCGAGTGCATCGTCCGATACTATACCGATCTTTTTCTGCGGAAAAATGTGAATCCGTGCTGATTGACACCACGGCCTGACATGCAGCCGAAGTGCGAGCCGTATAGACCTTGTCCAGAAGAAGCGAATTCGTCGCGAAACGTTTCGCGCGAATTCATTCGCGCGCTATTGAGATACTAGGCACGAATACATCGCGTCCACAAGCATCGCGCGAATTCAAAATACGCGCGTTAATCGCGTGCATAACGCCAGACCCTCGACTCGCGCGTGATTCGCCCTTTCTGGACAAGCCCTTAGCCAGGCACGCGAATATTTACATCATCCGATGACCTCTAGTCACCGTCGGCCGTTCCCTGTATTAAATAAGGCATACGCTACTGGCGTGATCTCGTTCGACGGGTTTTCTAAGGCTCAACACCGCCGCGGAATGGAATGGAAGCGACTTTTCAATGCCCTAAAAACATTGTGGTACACTTGTATATTGTAATACAACACTTTTTTTTTTTTTTTTTTGTGGCTTCGCACGGTTTGTGCATTAGCCAATGTCACGTTTGAGTTTGAGTTTTGTTTATTTTATTAAGTGAAGAAGAAAAAGGTAGGGAAACTGGAAACAGAAATAATAACTCAACGGGATTTAGAATAGGACAGAAATATAGGATCATTAAATTGAGAGATGAATGAGAAGGTACAAATGAGCAAATTACAATGATGAAAAATTACAATTTAATTTTATTCAGAATAATGAATGAGACTATACATTTATATACAGGAAAACTATTTGTACAAAGTAAACAAAGTATAGAGGTAGGAAAAGGTATGCGGAGAGTTAAAAGGTTATTAAGAAAGGAAGAATGGTCATGTAGGGGACATGAGAAAAAGATGTGATTTATGTCGCCTACATCTGTGCCACACGAACAAGTGGGGTCGTCAATGATATGTAGTTTGGCAAGATGGGCTGGAGTGCAAACATGACCCAGTCTCATCCGTATAAGAATGGAGGTCTCCATCTTACCAAACTCGGCCCTACCAAACCACGGTTTTTCCGGAACGTCAGGTTGAATTAATGAAAAATAACAGCCCTTCGATTTGCTACTGATATCCCAAGCTATCTTCCAAGTGTCCCGAAGAAAAGTTTTTGGTAGAGTCACAAGATCAGTGCTAAAATTTACATAGGGGACCAAGTCTCCACACTGCACCGCATCACCGGCGAGTGTATCCGCCACTTCATTGCCGTGGATTCCAGCATGGGCCGGAATCCACGCAAAGTGTATTGAATTACCCTCAGAGATGGTTCTGAACGCAAATTCTCTTATTAAATAAATGATAGGAAACTGTGATTTATGTTCGAAAGGGGATTTATTGATGGCCAGAAGAGCACTTTGAGAATCTGTAAAGATTATAGTTTTTTTGAGTTTAAAAACGCGAGAATATTCTAATGCTTTTAAAATGCCGAAACATTCCCCCGTAAAAACAGAAGTTTCCGGAGGCAGTTATATTTTTTGGACGATGTTGTATTGAGAGTGATACGTACCTATCCCAACACAACCCGTAGGAGAAAGCTTGGCAGCATCCGTAAATACATGGTGATACTCTAAGTAATCAGCCAAGAAAAAATTAAAACACGAATTTCTGTCAGGGTCTGATTTTTTAACACAGGTAAAATTTAGGGTGGGGCTGAACAGTAAACTTTCATAACTACAGTTAAACATGGGAAGTTTATTGGAACGGTGAATAGGAGAAGCAAGTGAAAGAAATTTTTTATAGCTTATAACTAGACAGGGAGCACGTTTATGGGTCCAGTAGTCTGAAGATTCTATTTGTAACACTAAAGAGTCTAGTTTATTAATGAGAGGGTGAGTCGATGACTGAAGAATCCGGAACAAATATTTGTCAGACAGGAATTGACGTCTCAGATGTAAAGGTGCTTCTCCGCATTCAATTTGGAGTGCATTAATGGGACTGGACTTCATGGCACCCGAAACAATGCGTAAAGCTTTGGATTGGATGCGATCCAACTTTTTAAAAGCCATAACGCTACCAGGTTCCAGTAGAAACATTCCATAATCCAGAGTGCTTCTGATGATTGCGTTGTAAATAAGTTTCAATGAAAAGGGGTGCGCACCCCACCATACACCAGACAGGCATCTAAGCATGTTTAGGTGATTTTCACATTTGTTAACAATATATTCACAATGAGGAACACTACTTAATTTGCAGTCAAGTATTACACCTAGATATCTGAAATTATCTCTAATCGGGATAGGAGTTTCCTTAGAAAAAAGATTTATTGTCGGAATATTTCTCTTTCGGGTGAATAAAACGGCCGCGCTTTTAGACGTGGATATATCCAAGACGTTAAGATGTAACCATGACTCCAAATTAGATAAAGCGGAACTGATTGTCTGGCTAGCCTGTTCGACGGATTGGCTTGAAGAATATAACAACAAATCGTCGGCATATTGAAGAACCCTAACATGGTCAGCTAGGGACGAGTCTAAATCAAAAGTATAAATATTGTATAGAAGGGGACTGAGCACAGAACCCTGTGGGAGGCCTTTCCACACAAGGTGAGAGACCTCTTGATTTCCAATTAGCATACTAATAGAGCGTTCAGTCAGGATATTAATAATAAAATTCGACAAATTCAATGGAACCCGTAAGGCTCTTAATTTATTTTGTAAAACTGATAATACGACATTATCGTAAGCTGAATTAATGTCGAGGAAAACCGCGACCGTGTATTGATTATTAGAAAATGAAATCCGAATATCCGATGTTAAAATGCCTAGACAGTCATTGGTACTTCTACCTTTTCTAAAGCCATATTGTGATTCTGCCAAAAGACCCTTACTTTCAACAAACCATTCTAGACGATTTTTAATTAAGTGTTCAGCTAATTTCATCAGAACTGAAGACAAAACTATGGGACGGTATGAAGAAGTGTCAGATGGGATTCTATTTGGTTTAAGGAATGGCAACACCATTTGACGTTTCCATTCAACAGGAATGTTTCCAGTGATCATAATAGAATTGATAAGATGTAAATAATAACTGAGGACGTCTTCATTTAAATTAGCAAAAAAGGAATATGGGATGCCACCATTGCCTGGTGCAGAATCCTTAGTTTTACGAATAACACCATTTAATTCAGTAAGAGTGAATGGGCCATCTAGAGTCGTATGGGTGTCTTGGTTAGGGGATCCGTTGGTTATTGACAGTATTGATAAGGACAGGTTAGGGTTAATAGCCTCAGGAACCCAAGGCGGCGCTAAATTACCTAAAAATTCGCTGGCTAAAGAATCAGGTATAGGGGAAGGGTTCTTATAAATGGATCTAAATCTACGGATATTATGCCAGACAATCGTTGGGTGAGTGTTCGGTGAAATTGATGAGCAGAAATTACGCCAAGATTCAAATTTTTTCTTTTTAAAAAGTTTATATGTTTCGTTAATTATGTTAGTAACAGTTTCAAAATTAATATCAGACATATTAAGGTTATAATTGTATTCCGCCTCTTTACGTTTGTTAACTAATTCTGTACACTCAGAGTCCCACCATGGAGGCGAGGGAATTTTACTATTATTGTTATTTTTTATAGGAAAAACTACATCTGCAGTTTCGATTAACAAAAGTGCTAAAGCTTCAGCACAGCTGTTTTCATTGCCATCAGAAATTACAGGCAAGGAGCAAAGCTTACTGTCAACAATGCTTCTAAATTTGTCCCAGTCATTATTATTTCTATTAGGTAATTTATGTTTTAAGTTAGATCTCCTTGATGATGCCTTTGATTTGGAAAGAGGGTAAGAAATAACTATTGGGAAATGGTCACTACCATGAGTGGAGGTTAGAGTATGCCAAGTTAATGAAGAGGCTAAGTTTGGAGTACAGATAGAAAGGTCAATTGCACTTTGGTTTTGGTTGGGATCTGAACGGCGAGTAGCAGCTCCTGAGTTCAAGATGCATAAGTTGTGTGAGTCTATTATATCTAGTAATTCCTCTCCATGACAATTAGAAACAGAACAACCCCATGATTGGTGATGGCAATTAAAGTCCCCTAATATTAAGAAAGGCTTTGGAAGAAAAGAAAAGAGATTATTCATCTCTTGAAGAATAGAAGAAGAAGGATGAGGAATGTAAATAGAAACAAAACAAGTTTGGTGCACCTTAATAGCTACAATAGAAATTTCCTCACTATGAGGAGGTAATGAAACAATAGAGAAAGGAAAAGAGTTCTTGATAAGTATAGCTACACCACCATACCCATCAGATCTATCCTCCCTAATGGTTAAATAACCATTAATTTTAAAAATATGATTTGATTTGAGCCAAGTCTCTGCTAAAGCAAAGACAAATGGCTCATATTTGTTTAAAAGGTATATAACATCACTCTTTTTGTTTACTAGACTGCGACAGTTCCACTGGATTATATTGGGTGTGTTGTCCATTATGAATGGATTGAGGTACATTGAAAGTTGAGGCAACGTTGGACGGTGAGATGTTGAACTGAGAAAGAAGATTGTGTAATGCTGAGAGAAAATCATTTATAGAAAAGTTTACATCATTTTTATCATTATTTTGATTATTAGAAAAAGCACAACCATTAGATGGCTGGGGAATTTTAAAATCATTAATTATAGCATTATGGGCCTCTTGATTGTAACCTTGTATAGATTTGGGTGGGGAGCGTGGTTTCAGGAAGACAGTCTTTTTATAACTACTTGAAGCCTGCATTCTATTAGGTGAAGAGATTGATGGAGTATCTGAAAAGTTTTTAGTAGGTGAAGATAAAAGTGTGTCAGCATATGATTTAGTTACTGGGGGATATACTTTTGCTGCTTCAGCATAAGAAACTGAGCTATGTGCCATGTATGATTTAATCTGTTTTTGTCGAGAGAATTCAGGACAAGATTTATTAATGGCATAGTGAAACCCAGAGCACAGACAGCAAGATGCATTTTCTATTTCCCTTTCACAGCTATCTCCAGTATGGCCTTGACCACATTTATAACACCGAGGTTTAGATCTGCACTGAACTTTAGTGTGCCCAAAACGACAGCAATTGAAGCATTGTACAGTAGGGAAAATATATAAATCAACAGGTAATGCATTATAACACATAAAAATTCTTTTAGGTAGAACCTGTCCATCAAAAGTAACAACTATGGATTGGGATGGCTTCCAAATGGTTGTACCATCAACAACGGATTTAAAATTAAGGCGTCTTTTGACTTTAAGAATTGGACCGCAACCAATTGGAACTGTAATATTATCAATAACTTCCTCTGGAGACCATTCTGCAGGAACACCACGCACTAGACCCATTCTTGTAACATTAAAAGTGGGTATAAAAGCTTTGTAATTATATGTTTCCAGACTACTATGTGAAATAAAAGAATTTGCATCCAGAAAATTGGAAAATGAGAGGGAAATTTTATTGCGCCCAATTTTTTTGACGCTACCATTTACAATATTTTGAAAGGCGTTGTGTTTAAGGAACTTACCAAATGTGATTGGGTGCAATGTAGTACCATCATCAGGGGAAATAGTTTTCTTCTGTAAATGAATGATGTAGGGTGCGCTGTCGGTTTTGTCGTATGCTTTACGACCGATTTGCGTGGGAACCGCTACGGGTGGAGCATGAATATCAGCAGCAATGGTTGGTATTACAGAGCAAATAGGTTCTGTTAAAGTTGTTGTAGGACTTGGAGGATCCGTGCAACCACAACCCGACGACTCGGAACCGTGGTTATTTCGGGTGCGACGGCGTTTGTTACAGTGCTTGCACACATGTACGCGGCTTCTTTTCCGGTGACGAGCCGAGGACGACCCATCAGTATCCATGCCAGACTCATTGCTTACAGTAACAAAATTGCCTGCCGGGGGAACAAAGTCCCCCGGGTCTGGCGGGTCGTTCATTAAACGGTTTCAACAAAAAATTAAATAAAAACTTACCACTACCGAAGAAAACTACAAAATTATAAATTAAAGAAGATAGAGCACTAAAACTAAGACTACTGATCCTATATTACCGTATTACAAAATAATTTATCTTAAATTCAAAAAGGACGCGTCCGCCAAGTTGATCGTTTCCCGCGCTTTTCTCAATACAACACTTATTGTGTGCGTTTCGATGGCTCGACCACCGCGTTTTGTTTTTCAAAATTTTGCCAAGATTTTGTAAGAGTTGATTCCCAAAAACATTTGTCAAAGTTTGGGGTTTGAACGTGGCCGAGCTATCGAAACGCGGAGAACCGCGCGACCACGGAGATCTTTAAAACCAAGGGCTACCGCACACTATAGACAAGATTGTCTGTCTGAAAACAGTCTTGTCTATAGTGTGCGGTAGCCCTAAGCCTCTGCAAAGAGACCTGAAATTTAGGTTAATAACAGATTGAATTTGTAAAAATATAGAAAAATCCTAGGTTTATATTTTAGGAGCTGTCAGACTTAAAACCCCATGGCCGCACTATTGAAACTGAAAAACACGTTATAGCCGATATCTCACTGAAAAAGCATCGCAGAGGGTATGACTGACACTGGCAGAGCTAGCATCAGGGATTTTCATTTTGATAACACAAAAATTTAGTCAAAATTAGTCGCCAAGTATCGGATTTGGTCGGTCACTGGTTCAAAAGAAATATGGGGGTTTGTATTGTATTGTATTGTACAACGGGCTGGTGTCCGCAACTCCACGTCAAAGCGCGTATTTTGCGTGCGGGTGGGAAACTATTCTATCCATCCCAATTCCCCAAGAAAGGCCAGTAACGCCCCAATGTTGCTGACTATCTCGCGGAGAGTACCTGGGTTACCAAAGTACTTTGCCCTGTATGTTGCAACCTCTGGGCAGTGCAGAAGCACGTGGGCTGCTGTCTCGTCTTCCTCCATGCAGGCACGGCACAGGGGGCTGTCTGTGACTCCTAAGACAAAGAGGTGTTTATTAAAAGAGCCATGTCCGGTAATGGCGGCTGTAACTGTGCGCATCTGTGGTTTAGTCAACCGCAGCGCGCGTTTGGTGAAGCGGCCATCGATAGCAGGAAGCGCTTCCTTGGCCTGCCTACACTCGCCGTGGTCCCGCCACAGCTTGTGGTGTTGTTCGCTAGTTCGTTTCCTTACCAGTGTGCGTAGGTATCCGAAAGGGAGCGGTACGATAGGTTCGGGTCCCACCGCCTGCCGTGCTCGATCCCCTTCTAGCGAGTTCATCCGCCGCATCATTACCACGTGTGCGTACGCGCAGCGGAATGTTGTTGAATTTAAAGATTTTAATTATGCAGATATTTAGTGTATGACGTCGTATAATTGTGTATAGTAAAAAAAAAATTGTGCACGCAACCATTGTGGAGAAATTCACCAAAAACTGATTCCGCTGGGCGAACGTTGTCCTGGCGGAACTTTTTTTAATCCATAGACTTTAGAAGAAAAGAGATGTGTCCAAAACTTAGTGTGTATTTGTGTGTAATTGTGTATGTATGAATAAAACTAGTGCATGCATAAACTTCGGAGAAATTCAAGTTTCCGCTACGCGAACGTTTGGCCATTAGCTAGTTTTCATATAAAGCGCTTACATAGAGAGCTGTAGATTTTTACATACGTTGTTTTGAATTTGTTTATATTTGTTTAAAAAACAGATTTAGAAAAAATCGTAGGGCTTAAAAGATAAAAATATAAACGTAAAATACGCTTATTAGGTCTTAGTTCTTAAAGTATGCACTTTGGGGTCTAGATTTTCACGTTTATACAAACCTTGTAAGTGTCTGCAACATGTTGCCAAGTATCAATGATGTTCCGTTAGTAACTAAAGAGTTATAGGACAAATTTACCATGAACAGATCACTGTTTACAAAGCAGTCAAATATCACGACGTTCTGTAGGAATTGCATGGTAATATGTATGTCAATAATTAGTGTATTCATTCAACTATTCTTATGCAAAATTTCATGTCATTAAATTCAGTAATTAAAGAAAAACAATTATAATACTGACGAAGCATCGAAAACCTACATAACCCGACCAAGTTCGGATGGCTACCAAAAAGCGGCCGTGCCATATATCTAAGAAACGTTCTTAACCTTCCAATATAGTATTTATTAATATGGTACAGTTGCGTACACAAGCGTTAGGAAAAAATAAAACAATTGCATTTCTTGAATGAAAAATATTTTTTTAATAATAACGCCACTATCTACGATAAAAACAAATCTTCAATTAACAAGTACTTCTCTATTTAAATATCCGCGTACAAAAATATTTTTAATTACATATAATACTTAATTATGTAATTATAATAACGTTAACAAACGCTTGCAATGACAGCAATAGACTTAAATGTGTTTTAACTAAAATAGATTATGAACTAGCTTTTGCCCGCGACTTCGTTCGCGTGGATGACGAAACTTAGGGTAAGTATAATATTTCGAGCTTCAATAAAAATTAAAATCACATCACATAACTAACCTATTTAGTTGTTTAGATTTGATCAACATTAAAAAAGTGCTTATAAACTAAAACATTGGTATAAAAAAGGTATTTTCAAGAAAATATTCTTAAATGAGTAGCAAATACTGTAAATAACCTCATAATTTCTAAGTAGGTATACCTAATATTTTCTAGTTTTAATAATAAAATCACAGATTAACAATCACAGATCACATAACTAGACTATTTAGTTGTTTAGGTTTGAGAGTCTGCCTAATATAAAAATAAATCAACATTTAAAAAGTACTTATAAAATAAAACATTGGTATAAAATTAAAATTGGTATAATCTGCCTAATAAACTACCTACGTAAATGAATAAGTCTATAGCTATTAATTTATTATAAAATCTTGCCTTATATCTGTTATCAGCTTCTCACTATCATTCACTCAATATTCCTACTACATAATTATGTTATGCTTCACTGTTACACTATAACATTAAAAACACACTTTGTCAATATTATTATTACAGAGAATTGGCGATGCATACCAAAACAACAGCGCATACGCACATTGTCCTTGACTGCACATTTATTTGTTTGTGACTGGGGATGAAACAAAATCAGGTTCAAGTTCAACAGCAAACAAATACGCGCGAAAACTTATTGCCCTCTCTTTTCTTCAAGGATGACAGTACCGTTTCAAGTGGGAAGCCGCCTATCGCTCGTTGCGCGCAGCGCGTTGTCTATTTTTTCACACAAGAATATTTGTGATCAATTCATAACTACAATACTTAGACTATTTAACTAAAGGATTAAGCGTACCGAACTTCGAACAAAATAATTCTGCATATTTTGGTAGGGTGCGGGGGGGGGAACACGCTCACATATATAAGAAAAAAAAAATCGATTCAAGAAGTAGTTTTTTTTAAGTTATTAGATTGTTTGATCCACTAAAGTTGCAAAGGGGAACGCTCGTGCATGCCTAGTCTATTGGTTAAATAGTGTAATAAGCTACAATATGATAAATATTTACCTAAACAGTAGTACATACTTACATGTGGTAAATATTTAATTTCCCTAAGGGGTCTATAGTTAGAATCCTGATCCGTGAAATCTTCAATAGAAATTAGCTGTATGAATTTTATTTGTCTTAAATAATATATTTAGATTATATCTCAAGTCTCAAGCGCATACTTAAATAAAGTACCTACGTAAATAGTACCTACTTTCTGTCATAGTCAAATACATTTAAAAAAGTAGGTGTACAAAAATAAATGACCTATAAATTATATCGAAACAACAATTGTGTTATCACCTATACCAATTCAATACCGGTATTATACTGTAAATTTTGGGATGTTACCTAAATACACACATCAAAAATGTCTAGGGATCAAGCATTTTTATGCGGATTTCTTGAGATTGAGATGTGGCTTTGTAATAAATTTATGATTTTATAAATTTATATGGATCCTTTTTGGTGCATTTCATAATTTGAATCAGGAACTCTCAATCAAATTCGAGTAAAAGATGAAAATAAGCTGTCAATATTTTCCCTATAAAAACATACAACGCATTGAAGACATTATTAGTGCTACTGTTTCCCTACTACTGATTAAAACCAACGTTATTATGGAGCGGCGACGTCATTTAAGCAGGGAAGAAATGCTCAGAGCCGTGGGAATGATAGAAGCTGGTTCCCGGCAACGTACTGTAGCTTTAGCTCTGAATACAAGTCAGAGTGTTATCAGTCGACTTTGGACACGTTACCGAAGCACTGGTACCGTGGCTGAGCGCCATGGAGGACGGTATCGCTGCACCACACGGAGACAAGACCGATACATTCAAATCTTAACTCGAAGAGCTCCAACAATAACCGCCATGATGTTAGCCGTGAGGCTTCATCACTCTTCAGGGAACTTAATTAGCGACCAAACAGTCAGAAACCGCTTGCATGAAGTGAACCTTCATTCCCGAAGACCGCTACGGAACGCAATGCACAATCGTAGGATTCGATATCAATGGGCTCTTGAACACAGAAATTGGGCAGAAGAACAATGGCGTTTCGTGTGCTTTTCTGATGAGTCTCGTTTTGGTATGAGACCGGATACAAGACGTATACGACACTGGAGAACCCCTGGACGCCAACAGCGATTAAAATCCTGCCAGGAAGTCCATCCTTATAGTGGTGGAACCATCATGGTATGGGCGGGTATTTGGATCGGCGGAAGAACTGAGTTGATTTGGATCAGAGGCAACCTCAACGCTCAAATTTATGCTGAGACGATTGTATCAGACGTCATCGTTCCTCTACAAGTGCAAATCGGTCCCTTATTTCAGTTAATGCATGATAATGCACGACCGCACACCGCAAGAGTTGTAAGACAGACTCTCGCCGCAGCTAACATCAATGTCCTGCCCTGGCCTGCTCAGTCGCCAGACTTGAACCCGATTGAGCATGCATGGGATATGCTACAGAGAAGAGCTCTGCCGAATATGGAGGGTATCCAGTCGCAAGAAGACCTTTTTTTGTTGTTGCAACGAACATGGGCGGCCATTCCACAGCGTGATTTGGATGAACTCATTTTGAGTATGCCAAACCGATGTTCTTGTGTTGTTAGTGTTCGCGGTAGAAACACGGATTATTAATTGTTTAAGTTACCCAATAAAATTTTAAAGAAAACTGTTATTTCAGTCTTTTTTTCGAACTTTAATGTTAGTGGTTCAAATGTCAAAAATCCCTTTATTAGGAAAATGGCAAATTTCTTTATTAATGCAAAGGTGACTTGGTTTATCGTTACTGTGACAAACGAAAACACTTTATTTGATGAATCCTTAAAGAAAATTTTAATTAATATCAATCAGGAGAAAAGTTATTGCAAAAATATATGTTGATCCCTAGATACTTTTGATGTGTGTATATTGCACGGCCGCTTTTTTGTAGCCATCCGAACTTGGTCGGGTTATGTAGGTTTTCGATGCTTCGTCAGTATTATAATTGTTTTTCTTTAATTACTGAATTTAATGACATGAAATTTTGCATAAGAATAGTTGAATGAATACACTAATTATTGACATACATATTACCATGCAATTCCTTTAGAACGTCGTGATATTTGACTGCTTTGTAAACAGTGATCTGTTCATGGTAAATTTGTCCTATAACTCTTTAGTTACTAACGGAACATCATTGATACTTGGCAACATGTTGCAGACACTTACAAGGTTTGTATAAACGTGAAAATCTAGACCCCAAAGTGCATACTTTAAGAACTAAGACCTAATAAGTGTATTTTACGTTTATATTTTTATCTTTTAAGCCCTACGATTTTTTCTAAATCTGTTTTTTAAACAAATATAAACAAATTCAAAACAACGTATGTAAAAATCTACATCTCTCTATGTAAGCGCTTTATATGAAAACTAGCTAATGGCCAAACGTTCGCGTAGCGGAAACTTGAATTTCTCCGAAGTTTATGCATGCACTAGTTTTATTCATACATACACAGTTACACACAAATACACACTAATTTTTGGACACATCTCTTTTCTTCTAAAGTCTATGGATTAAAAAAAGTTCCGCCAGGACAACGTTCGCCCAGCGGAATCAGTTTTTGGTGAATTTCTCCACAATGGTTGCGTGCACAAATTTTTTTTTACCATACACAATTATACGACGTCATACACTAAATATCTGCATAATTAAAATCTTTAAATTCAACAACATTCCGCTGCGCGTACGCACACCATTACCACAGGAATCGCTGTGTCCTTTGATCCATTGGATAGTTATATTATTGAGATTACCAACCTGGTTCAGGCGTTGGTGGCACTCGTGTATTAACCCAGAGTTCACTGTGTGGTTGTCCAGTGCTAGCAGTACAGCCATGCTGTCTGAGAGTATACGAATTGAGTGGTCCACAACCTTCCTGGCTAAGATGGCAGATGCCGCCAGAGAAATGCCCATGCATTCTGCCTGAAATACCGTGTTGTGGGCCCCCAGAGGTTTGGCTATGTGGATGTTGAGATCCTCCGAGAAGACTCCAGCACCAGTGCCAGTACCTGTTTTAGATCCATCCGTGAAGATCCGCAGTTCTGCTGGATTTAATCCCTCGCATCGGTGATCCTCATGGAGCTGGATTTTATATTTCTTATCGAATACGAATTGTTTTGGTATTGGGTGTTTGAAAAAATATTATAGTAGGCGTCGAAACCTGTCCGGTGATAGGAAGGTCTTGAGCGGAGCGAACCTGCGAGACCCAGTGGAGCGAAAGGGGGAGGTGGCGAGCAAAGCGAGCCGGCGACCTCCGTAGCGTAACGAAGGTTGAGTGGGTGAAGCGCGTAGGCGGATCTCGGAAGTTGAGAGACTTGGAACATTTTTCTTTGCTGATTCGTAAGGATGGGCCTAGAGTTGGTCAAAATCATTTGTATACCCTCCCCTCCCCAACCTTCCCTAAAATTGAAACGGCTGTAACTTCATAACGGTTAGAGATAGCCATTGGGTGTTTGAAAAAATATTATAGTAGGCGTCGAAACCTGTCCGGTGATAGGAAGGTCTTGAGCGGAGCGAACCTGCGAGACCCAGTGGAGCGAAAGGGGGAGGTGGCGAGCAAAGCGAGCCGGCGACCTCCGTAGCGTAACGAAGGTTGAGTGGGTGAAGCGCGTAGGCGGATCTCGGAAGTTGAGAGACTTGGAACATTTTTCTTTGCTGATTCGTAAGGATGGGCCTAGAGTTGGTCAAAATCATTTGTATACCCTCCCCTCCCCAACCTCCCCTAAAATTGAAAGGGCTGTAACTTCATAACGGTTAGAGATAGCCATTAGGTGTTTGAACAAATATTATAGTAGGCGTCGAAACCTGTCCGGTGATAGGAAGGTCCTGAGCGGAGCGAACCTGCGAGACCGAGTGGAGCGAAGGGGGGAGGTGGCGAGCAAAGTGTGCCGGCGACCTCCGTAGCATAACAAAGGTTGAGTGGGTGAAGCGTAACTCAGGGGCGACGTCAACGGCCTATAGTGTTGCTCGACGAGGTGGGCAAGCTCTTTGAAAGAGTCATTGCAAACCGCCTCGCCGAGCACCTTGCGGGGACGGGGCCGGATCTTGCGGAACACCAGTTTAGTTTCCGCAAGGTGCGCTCTACGGTGGACGCCATCATGCGCGTGAGAGCCCTCACGACGGGGGATGCAGTGTCCCGGGGTGGGGTTGTCTTGGCGGTGTCTCTAGACATCGCCAATGCCTTCAACACCATGCCCTGGAGCTGCATTAGGGAAGCACTCCGGTATCACCGGGTGCCGACCTACCTTCGTCGTGTGGTAGCTACCTGACGGATAGAGCCGTCATCTACCCCGGTCGCAGCGGAGAATGAAACCGGCGAGAGATGTCGTGCGGTGTTCCGCAGGGATCGGTCCTAGGGCCGTCCTTGTGGAACATCGGGTACGACTGGGTGCTGCGCGCCGACCTCCCTAGCGGCGCACGGTGGATCGAAAATCGGCTGTAGAAGACATAGGATCTCGATGTCTTAAATGTTTTTTTTTTGCTGGAAATGACTTCTGCCGATCATTACTGTTCTATAAAATGTCATATGAAGTAATTGTGTGCATAAATGGAAGAGTTATAATTTTTATAAGAAAAAAATGTATGGAGCTGACATGAAAAATGAGGATATCTTTGGAATCGCAAGGTTCGCCGTTATATCCTTGCACACTGTTATAGTACTATTTATTTGTGAAGTTTTGACATACTTAATATCGCGAAATCACTTGCGATTTTTTTTTTTTAAATCGTCAAATTAAAAAAAAAAGTATATGATACATTTTAATGCTTAAATATGGCTATACCAAGTGTAATTTACAATATTTTTTATGCTTAGACCAAAACATTCTAAGAAATCACAAAGTCGTATTAAGTACCTACTTTGTGATTTTCATTTGAAATGACATGGTAATTATGAATTACGTAATACGTAATCTTGTCTAATGCCTCAAGTCCACATTAGCTAATGATTAATAAAACTTAATACCTATATACCTGTTAAAAGGATACGTACCAAAATAATTTGGGGTACTCGCTAATTTAGCAATTAGTGCAGGATTAACTTAATGAAAGTAATTAGATAAATGTGATACCATCATTAGTCAATAACAATAAATAGTCAAACATTGGATTCACAACTTCAGTTCATTTAGAGCATTTCTAATACTAACATCTATCCTACCGTGTCTTTTTACTCAGTGATCGTGAATAATGGAAAGCATTATTACAAATTTGGATTTGTTTGTTATTCTGAGCAATCAGGATGCTTCGTCTTTCGATCACGACATATTGTTCAACACACTTGTTATTCGACTGGGATCTAGCCTTTCAGATGAAGACAGTGTTACCGTGAAAGAATTTTGTCGAACATTTACACGGGCAGTTCAAAAGAGATGGTTACGATCCCACAGGAATAGTGAAGTTTTTAGACGTGATTACAGTAATTGGCTTGAGGCAAATATTGACTGGCCAAACTGCGTGCAAACCAATTTGCTCATTCAAGAATCAACAAGTGAAAATATTTCTACTGAACCTGTACCATCAACTTCAACAATGAAATCAACTTCAACGATGACAAAAAGATCTCGAAAGCCGTTTGAAGATCTAAGTAACAAGCAGAAGAAGAGACCATCTGATGAATATATAGGCGATGACCCTAATGAAGTAGCTTATTCAGCTGCAGCACTTTTGAAAGGAGATGGTCGTGAGGATATTGCATCTGTTATTGAACATATGCTCCAAAATCCAGAAGCAGCAGCAAAAATCAAGGAAATGTTGAACAAACCAGCTCCTTCAACAATATTTTCACCAGAAAAAGCACTGGGTTTGCTACTTTCATTAAAACTATCGAAATGGCAATATATCCCATTAAGGGAAACGACTATTCGAGAAGGTTCAAAGGAGATACGAGTATATCCGTCTTACTATAAAGTGCAAAAAGCTAAGCTACAGTGCTACCCTCCGAAGACATTTGTGACTGTAACGGATTCATCTGCTAAGATTGCACTACAAGCGTTACTAGATTGACGATACAAGATAAACAATTGATATTAATATCAAAGTGGGGATTTGACGGTGCATCTAACCAAAGTAGATATAAGCAAAACATAGAGAGTGGTCAAGATGATTCCAGCATATTTATGACCTCTTTGGTTCCATTAAAGTTGACAGCTGACGGTGATACCGTATGGGTCAATCCAAAACCCTGCTCACCTATGTATTGCCGTCCAGTCCAGTTTAGTTTTCTGAAAGAAACCAAAGACGTTGTCATAAATGAAAAAACTGCAATGGATAACGAAATTGAAGCTCTCGTTCCCTCAAAATGTCAAGGACATGAAATTAGTCACAAATTAATGACGACGATGATAGACGGCAAAATTTGTACATATCTGTCTGAAGCTAAGTCAAATGCGGCCTGCTACCTGTGTTTGGCTAAGCCTACAGAAATGAATAAGTTAGATGTCATTGCGTCAAAAACCATTTCTTCTGGTGTGTATGAGTTCGGATTATCATCACTTCATGCCCGCATTAATGTGATGGAATGTCTTCTACACATAGCGTATCGTCTCGACTTCAAAAAGTGGTCTGCAAGAGGAGAAGGTCATCAAGAGTTATTGCATTCACGAAAAAAACTGATTCAAGATCGATTCAAAGATGATCTCAACCTGTTGATTGACATCGTTAAGCAAGGATCAGGCACAACTAACGACGGGAACACAGCAAGGCGGTTTTTTGAATTTCCTGATAAAACTGCAGCGATCACTGGATTAGATGAAGACCTAATACGCAGATTTGCTGTGATTCTGCAAGCTATCACATCTGGAGAGATTGTAGACGTGCCGAAATTTAAAGAATACGCTAGAACAACCGCTGAAAAATACGTGGAACTGTATGATTGGTACTACATGTCATCAACCGTCCACAAATTGTTGATTCACGGAGGGGACATAATTACAGAAAATGCTATTGTACCAATTGGAAGTCTTTCGGAAGAAGCTTCAGAGGCCCGAAATAAAGACTTTCGGAGGTTCAGAGAACACCATTCGAGGAAAAAGAGTAGACAAGCATCAAACGAGTATATCCTCAATATGCTTATCGTCTCTTCTGATCCTCTAATTTCTTCCACAAGACCAAAATTAGATGCCCACAAGAGGCAGACATACTTTAAGGAAACAGTAGAACTACTGAAACTTCAGGATCAGGAAGCTCCGACAGAGTTCTTAGAAGTTATATCTATTGTAGAGCCTGATTCTGAAGTGGATTCTGATGGTGACGAAGTATAAAATAAGTTAACTTTTATTGTTTATGTTAGGTTAGGTTAAGTTAATATTTTTTTTAATAATTTGCTTTTATTTTTAATCATACAATAGTTTACCATTTATTGTTATTGACTAATGATCACGTTTATCTAATTACCCTCATTATGGTACGTATCCTTTTAACAGGTATATAGGTATTAAGTTTTATTAATCATTAGCTAATGTGGACTTGAGGCATTAGACAAGATTACATTATTATGTAATTCATAATTACCATGTCATTTCAAATAAGTAGGTAATACGACTTTGTGATTTCTTAGATTGTTTTGGTCTAAGCATAAAAAATATTGTAAGTTACACTTGGTATAGCCATATTTAAGCATTAAAATGTACATATCATAAAAATTTTTAATTTTTTAATTTTGTCGATTTTTAAAAAAAAAACGCAAGTGATTTCGCGATATTAAGTATGTCAAAACTTCACAAATAAATAGTACTATAACAGTGTGCAAGGATATAACGGCGAACCTTGCGATTCCAGAGATATCCTCATTTTTCATGTCAGATCCATATATTTTTTTCTTATAAAAATTATAACTCTTCCATTTGTGCACACAATTACTTCATATGACATTTTATAGAACAGTAATGATCGGCAGAAGTCATTTCCAGCAAAAAAAATAACATTTAAGACAGACTTCTGAAGCTAAAGTTATTTTTCACTTTGTTGTGTTTTTGAAGTCGGTTTTATTTTTTGAAAACGTTTTTTATTTTACCATTTTTAGTTGTAATATCTTATACAAATATTAGCTATACATTTATTTTAACATAACATAACATCACGCCTGTAATTCCGAAGAGTTGGGCTGAGCTGTACCCAATAGGACCTACTTACACCCACATTTCGCCAGTTATGTTTAAGTCCCATGTAATAGGGGGCGAGCGCTGGCGCAAATCCAGACTCCGTACTACGTGGCTGCTACTGAGAAATTCCTGATGGAAAAACCCAATAACACTTTGCCCGACCAGGGAATCGAACCCAGGACCTCATGCTGAGTAGTCGCCACCACTAGACCAACGAGGCAGTCATTTATTTCATATTGTTAACAATACATGTCATGGTAATAGGCTTATCCCCAATAAAATGAAACCTACCAGACCGAACTGTCGAAATGTGGGAGTACTGTACACATCTGCATTCCCCCCCAGAGCATACAGGCGTGATGTTATGTTATGATTTTGTGAAAACAACAAACATCCAAGCGATTGCAGCAATCACGACCGATTTGCTGTCTATAATTTTATTGAAGAGTTCCATTGCATATCTCCGAAGATAACCATCAGATCTTCACAAAATTTTAACGGGACCACCACGAAATAATACTCTTCCAAACAAAAAACAACGAAATCGGTTCACAATTGGTGAAAAAAAGGCTGAACATACACACACAAAAAAAAAAAATTAAGTCGACTTGATAACCTTTTGCCGATAAGGTGATTTTATGTGTGTGTACGGTCAGAAGGTTTGGTAAAGTAAAAAGCGTTTTCTCAGTTGAAGGTTTACTGAACGACTAACACAAAGATTACAGTGGTTGAGGGCTTAGAGTTAACTTACGAGTTACGTCATACATGACCTAAGACTAAAGATGTATAAGTAATTTGCCTACGCGCTACAATCCTCCCCCCTTAGATTTAACGATAAAATTTTAATTTGTAACAACCCAAAAGAATACAAAATTATCTATGAACTAATTAAAACTACAGACGATAACATAACAATAAACAAATTGAGTTGTGAACAATGGTTTTACTTATTGAGCGTTCACACAATGCTACTTATACTAGAGAGAGTATTATTTTCGTCACATGTTGTTTACACTACACTTTAACTTTGAGGTTTGCACTCGCGATTTGCTTGTAGGTTGGGCATCCCTGGCGGTGCGCCGATAGCACGTTGTGTGATCGCGTGGTTGATTTTGTCTCGACGGAGGCTTCGATGCGGCGCTTGCAATAGCACCACCCCACGTAGAGTATAGATAGGGTTACCGCTGTGCTGACTAGGATGTTTGCGGCTAGCGACATCTTGTGGGTGACGGTAATGGTTTCATCTTGCAGCGAAACCTTGTTGCCGGCGGCTGCGCTGTTCTGCGCCACGATAGTCATCTTGCTAGCTGGCTGGCCCATGTTATCTGACTGCTGGCTGGTATGAGTGCGGCGATAGTGAACGTTTGTTGAAGAGTGACGGTTATTCATACAGCTGATAAAGACGTTGACGGAGGCGGCTCATATGTCGAATCTCACGGTCTTCTTAACGACCCGGCCCGATTTCGTTGTAATCAGCGGTGTCGTAGTGCTTGAAGTGATGTATGGAGTCGTAACGTTCGCCGGATGTGGGACGGTGTCGGGTGGCGTCGTTGTTTGGGTCTCCTGGCGTGGGACCGACACATTATCAAATTCTAATAGGTAAGCTGGTTTTAGACGATCAAGTGACACTGTGACTTGCCTTCCGTTACAGTCTAATGTATAGAATTTTGGATGTCGTTTTATTACTTTATATGGACCTTCGTATGGTGGTACCAAAGATCGACGTGCTTCATTTCTAACAAACACATGAGTGTTAATGGCTAAATCTTTATGAACGAATACACTATTGTTGTTGCTATGTAAACTTGAATGTGAGAGTTTGGGAACGGATGACAATGACTTGGTTAACAGTTTGATGTAGTCGCTGTCGTTAATATTGGTTGTAGATTTTGAATTAAATAGGTCACCTGGCAGTCTGAGACTACTGCCGTATAAAAATTGCGATGGACTGTATCCTAGATCTAATTTAACTGCCGAGCGCAACCCTAGGAATACTAGAGGTAATTCCCGTAACCATTGTGTGCTATTTGAACATTTTGCCATAATAGCAGCCTTTAAGGTACGGTGAAGTCTTTCTATCATGCCGTTCGACTTTGGGTTGTATGCAGTTGTGCGAACTCGTTCGATGCCGAGTCTTTTTAATAACTGCCGAAATAAATCTGATTCGAATTGACGACCTTGATCTGAGGTTATACGTATTGGACAACCGAAACGAGCAATCCAATGCTCTACGAACACCTTAGCAACCGTTTCAGCTGTTATATTTTTTACGGGTATAACTTCTGGCCATTTCGTCACCCTGTCGATGATGGTAACGCAATATTTAAAATCCTCTGCCGGTGGCAGTGGTCCTATTATATCGATGTGTACATTTTCAAAACGATTACCTGTGCTGTCAAATTCGCCTATCGGTGTTACTGTATGGCGTTGAATTTTAGATTTTTGACAGGGAACACACATTTTAACGAATTTTTTTATGTCGGTATTCATGTTGCTCCAGAAATACCTTGACTTAACTAAGCGTTGAGTAGCTGCGACGCCGGGATGACTCACATTGTGTAAAGTCTTTATGGCGAGTTCCCGGAACTGTATGGGTAGATAAGGACGTATATCGTTTGTTGATGTTTCGCAGGCTATTTTTATTTCTGAATCGGGCATTGTTATTAATTTAAATTGGAGTTTGTCGTGTTTGCGTAGATTTTGTAATTCCGGATCGCTTTTTTGTAGTTCAGCTAACTTTTGATAATCTACTAGTGATGGCAAGATAATCTCATCGATTCGGGATAATGCGTCGGCGACTGTATTTTTGTCACCTTCTATGTACATGATGTTATCGCAAAATTGGGAAATGAAATCTAGTTGTCTTAACCGTCTAGGTGAGTCTGAAGGCGATACCTTTTTAGATAGGGCGAAGGTCAATGGTTTGTGGTCTGTTAGTACTGTTAGCTGTCTGCCTTCTACTATATGGCGGAAGTGTTTAATTGCCATGTATATTGCTAGAAGTTCCCTATCGTACGTGCTGTATCTTGTTTGGGTATCGGTGAGTTTCTTTGAATAAAATCCTAGAGGTTCTAATTTATCGCCAACTTTCTGATTTAAAGCGGCGCCTACGCAAGTACCGGAAGCGTCTGTCATCAACACTAATGGCACGGTTGCGTCGGGATGCAATAACGTGACTGTATTATTGATGGCTTGTTTACATCGACTGAATGCTTCTAATGCACTTTCGGTCCATGTAATTTCTGTTTTGTCGCGTTTTTTTGAATTGTGTAAATACGCGTTTAGTGGTGTTTGAATTTCTGCAGCTTTTGGAACGTTTGTGGTGTTGAACATCATGTTTAGGATGTGTTTTAAAGTTTTCTAATTTGGTGATGTCGGGAATTTTTTGTAATATGAGATGGTATTCGTCGTTTACATCGATTGATCGAATACTCGCTTCAGGGCAATTTGTAATATTTGTGGCGCGCGATATTAAAGTGAGTTTGTCTATTAGTTTCCTACCATGTAAGTCTACTATTAGTTTGTTAGCAGCAAGGAAGTCAGCGCCAATTATTGAACGTTGTACATCGGCTAGTATGAACTTCCATTGGAATGGGCGACGTAAACCTAAGTTAACTGTGATGGATTTTTCCCCGTATGTTTTGATTTTTGTGCCGTTGGCTGCATATAATATGTAATCTGATGTGGATGCGTTTTGCCTTTTACCGGCTAAAACCGACACATCAGCACCAGTGTCGATAAGAAATCGTGCACCAGTTTTAATATCTGTAACACATAAACGATAGGAATTGTTGACACCGGCGACATTGTGTATTAGTTTTCCGGGTTCCTTTTATTGCAATTTATTGTGTCGCCGCATTTACGCGCATTTATGCCATAAGTGAAGTGGTAGAAACACTGGTAATTCGCATCACCTGGTTTCTATTTTTGTCTGAGGTAATTCTCCCTATTTTTATAAGTGATTTCGCGACTTTTAGAGCGCGTCCGGGAAGTTCCACGGCTATAACGATCTCGGCTTCGCGACTCGCGGTTCTGATGGTTAATGGAATCGTCTAGTTTAGTGCGTAATTCTGAAATTTCTAGTTTCATTTGTTTTAGCTCATTTACAATGGTTTCGGGAAGTGTTGGGTCTGCACTCGGAGTTGTTTTAGAAACCGGGGCTATTTCAGATGGTCTGGTATTTTCCAGAATTTTATCAGCGATTTTAGCCAAACCATCGAGTTTTACCTCGTCAGTGTCGCATGCGGTTATGACGGCTCTAATTGAGTGTGGAAGACGACCTGTCCACAATAACTTTAGAGTATCGTCTGGGACTTTCGAAATCAGGGAAATATAGCCAAAAAAATATACCTAATATAAATAAACAATATGGGTAGTTCTTCAAAAAGAATTTTACGCGTAACTTTCGTGGCGAACTTTTTTTTAGAATAATCTTCAGTTTAACGGACACACATCTAAGACGCTGTAAAACAATACATACATTTTTTATAATATATATGTAAATCGGTGCATAAACTACAGAGATACTTATTCTTTTTTGAAATTTTGGTGCCCACGAAAGTTAGACACTTCTTAAGCAAGAGGGATACAATTGGCAAAACAGCCCAGTTTGGGGTGGGGTAAACTATTGAACTGGCTACGAGAAAACATACAAACAGAAACACATTCTACGAGTCGTTACAAGATAAAAATTGAAACACATGCATGTATATAAATACTTATACAATTAAATAACACCTTTCTTTTGAGCTTCACGACAATCGAGTAAGCGCATCTACGGAAAACAAAAAATCTATAGTTATTATTTAGTGGAGATCTATAGCTTTTGTGGTGCGTGCGCTAGCTGACTTTCGTGGACAAATAACCACGAAAGTTATGAAAATTTTACATTTTTGTGAATTAAGATTAAAGTTACATGTAAATTAACAAACAAAGTACTTCGAAATAATCTCGAAGATCTATCTTATTCCTTAATTAAAATCATTTGGAAAATTAAAAACCATTATTCTTCAAAATATACGCATGAAAGTTTCTTGACCAGGGCTACCTGAAAATATTTAAAGAATAACTTGCCTCGTATTTATATTGTTTATAAGCGAAGAACATAAATGTATCACCTACTGACGCCGAGATACTACTGAGTACCCGTGCAGCTAAAACGTGTCATCACAAACCTTCTATAACATTATAAATAATTTTAGGTGTTAATTATTGAAATTATAGGTACTTACACTTAAATAAGTAAAGAGTAATCTGTATTTGGTTCAAGAAGTTCAATAGGTTAGGAATTAAGACCGTGTGACCGCGTTTTGAGGCACCTCGAAGAATCACCCATAGAATATAAATTAGCCAAATATCAGATTTGGTCGGTCACTGGTTCAAAAGATGGGTTTTTAAGTGGCCGATCTGGAGAGAGCCTATACCCTAGCAGGGCCACATTTATATCTCAAAAACTAGGGCACCTAGCGAAGATCTGTTTTATCCCATATTTAGTCGAAATTAGTCGCCAAGTTACAGATTTAATCGAGTCTTAGTTTAGAAGATTTATGGGTGTTTGTGAATGCGCCATAGATTGTTTTAAATAGTCTATGACATCTGTCATTGTCTTGTCAAGTTGTGTTTTGACTTTTGTGGAGCGAAATAAAGAGAGCCTAGTTTCAAGTAAAATATCTTTTATTTATATAATTATCATGGTGTCAAGTGTGGGGTAAAATGGCAGAGGAAGATTACAAAGTGCGGTTAAAATTTCCATTAGTGGACAACGATTTAAGGGGCGGGAGGGAGGAGGGGTACTCCCTGTATAACCCCAACCCCGCGGAGCCCCATGGTTAAGGAGATATCCATAGTGACTCTAACTCTTTTTATTTATGAATAATGCCTTGTATTGGCGCATAAAAACATTGTGGTACACTTGTTTAAAATTCTAATACATCACTTATTTTACAATTTACTGTTTTATGTAGCATGTTTTTGGTAAAACGGAACGCACTCTCAAAACGAATCGTCCTAGATAACGCGTATTGACGTCAAAGTTCGTTGTGTCAAAAAAACACATTCATTTGAAGTGCTTAGAGTTTCACTAAAATTTTATTATAATATTGTTATTGCAATTTTTACTTGAATGCACATACGATTAGTAAAATTATTTTATTAAAAGGTCAAAAAAATTAGATGTAAATAAAGCAGATTGTGGATAATGACGTCACATGGCCGCGACAGCTACGGAGGGTTCCCTATGTCAGATCGAAACACTATTCTGCGAAAATTGTTACATCGATGAGGGACGTTTGAACTGTCGTAGAAAATTGCAGGAGATTAATATTATTTTTGTGCGACAAGCAGTAGTTGTACTTTTCTTGGGTTGATAGTATTTTATTGATTTAAGAGAAGAAAAAATTACGTGCATATTCCCAATTGGATTAAATGAACTTTGAGGGTTGCATCCTGGGGGTAATGAAAGGACTCCTGATCCTTGAAGTTTTTGATTGGTAATTTCGTTGTTGCACTGAAGAACACAACTAATCTCGTGACCGAGTATGTACAGCCATCTGTTATTGTTTAATGTCTGGAATGTTTGAACTGAAAAGGAAAGGTCGATACAATGCAAGTTTCTGGAAGTTATGTAGATTTGCTGAAAAGCTTCTGAATCTCGCAGGTTGGGCGTGCCTTGGTGTTGTAGACGACAAGATTTTTGCAGCGCTTCTTCTTGTTGCGAAGGTATTACAGGTTTTTAATAAGCTCGTCGACACATAATGTTGCCCACCAGGGTTCGTGGCTAGATACATAATCAGGAAGGATAGTGGAATGAAAGGAGGAATTGGTATGTATGATAAGAATCGATTAAATATGATATAAAGTGAAGGGCTCGTTTTGAACTAGGGGAAATTCTAAAACATATACTAGCCGATTCGAATAGATATATGCCGATAGAAAGGACGAATCTAATAGAATGTGTACCTATATTCTCAATAGATACTGTAGCTAAAAAAATTTTGTTTCTTTTATCCTTGATGGATAGTAAAAGTTCTTCATATGGGAAGGAGGAACTATATTGGATTTGGCAAATAGAATACTTGTTAAACAATCATTAAAATGTTACGCTGCCTATAATAATTCCTGATATCAGGCCCCTTATTCACAACTCTTCGATTCGATTTTCGATTCGGAAAGTCGTATGTCTATCTTTTTTTGACATTATGAAATCGAGCGAGATGGACATACGACTTTCCGAATCGAAAATCGAATCGAAGCGTTGTGAATAAGGGGCCTGAACAGACGATTGCTTCGAGTAAATCGAAAGACTCCATATCTGGCCCCTCACCCTCTGGACCTCACCCCACCATACACCAGACAGGCATCTAAGCATGTTTAGGTGATTTTCACATTTGTTAACAATATAATCACAATGAGGAACACTACTTAATTTGCAGTCAAGTATTACTTCTAGATATCTGAAATTATCTTTAATCGGGATAGGAGTTTCCTTATAAAAGAGATTTATTGTGGGAATATTTCTCTTTCGGGTGAACAAAACGGCCGCGCTTTTAGACGTGGATATATCCAAGCCGTTAAGATGTAACCATGACTCCAAATTAGATAAAGCGGAATTTATTGCCTGGCTAGCCTGTTCGACGGATTGGCTTGAAGAATATAACAACAAATCGTCGGCATATTGAAGAACCCTAACATGGTCAGCTAGGGACGAGTCTAAATCAAAAGTATAAATATTGTATAGAAGGGGACTGAGCACAGAACCCTGTGGGAGCCCTTTCCACACAAGGTGAGATACCTCTTGATCTCCAATTAACATACTAACAGAGCGTTCAGTCAGGATATTAATAATAAAATTCGACAAATTCAATGGAACCCGTAAGGCTCTTAATTTATTTTGTAAAACTGATTATACAACATTATCATAAGCTGAATTAATGTCGAGGAAAACCGCAACCGTGGATTGATTATTAGAAAATGAAATCCGAATATCCGATGTTAAAATGCCTATACAGTCATTGGTATTTCTACCTTTTCTAAAGCCATATTGTGATTCTGCCAAAAGACCCTTACTTTCAACAAACCATTCTAGACGATTTTTAATTAAGTGTTCAGTTAATTTCATCAAAACTGAAGACAAAACTATGGGACGGTACGAAGAAGTGTCAGTGGGATTCTATTTGGTTTAAGGAATGGCTATTACGCCAGACAATCGTTGGGTGACTGTTCGGTGAAATCGATGAGCAGAAATTACGCCAAGATTCAATTTTTTTCTTCTTAAAAAGTTTATATGTTTTGTTAATTAAGTTAGTAACAGTTTCAAAATTAATATCAGACATATTAAGGTTATAATTGTATTCCGCCTCTTTACGTTTGTTAACTAATTCTGTACACTCAGAGTCCCACCATGGAGGCGAGGGAATTTTACTATTATTGTTATTTTTATAGGAAAAACTACATCTGCAGTTTCGATTAACAAAAGTGCTAAAGCTTCAGCACAGCTGTCTTCATTGCCATCAGAAATTACAGGAAAGGAGCAAAGCTTAAAGCTTACTGTCAACAATGCTTCTAAATTTGTCCCAGTCATTATTATTTCTATTTGGTAATTTATGTTTTAGGTTATCTAACTTAAAATGAAAGAGATTGAGATGACAGCCAAAAGACAGGCGGGGTCGAAGTGAAATTATTTTTCAAGTTGACTTTTTATAATAATTGAATAATAGACAGTAAATCTGTGGTGATTGCTGCAATCGCTTGTATATTATTTAAAACCATTATATGACGTGCACATTAAGAGCGTCCAGAGTAAAAGATTAGATCGCCAATTAAAAATTAAAATAAGGTGATTAAAATGAACCGTAGCAGCTAAGAGATGACCATTTACTCCTTATAACATCAGCTATATCTCTGAAATGTTTTTATGCCAACGCCCGCAGTATTGTTAAACCGGGAAAATTCGATGAGCTTAGATGTATTATCGCTTCCCTACAGGTAACTATACATATTATTATACTTTCGGAAACTAAGATTAAGAATGAAAATGAAGCAAACATGCTCCAGATACCCTCCTATACCCATTACTTTAATTATATACAAAATAAAAGGGGAGGTGGAGTGTCAATATTTGTGCACAATAATCTTAAACATCACCTTGTTGAAGATCAATGCGTGGATGATACTCATTATCTCCGGGTATATGTAAAAAAATTCTCTCTAAATATTGGTGCTATCTATAAACCCAATAAAATTAATATGGACAACTTTCTCGAGATATATTCACAACAATTACACAAATCGAAACGAACTATAGTATTTGGCGATTACAACCTGGACTTACTCAATCCGGATTTAGCGACACGCAAGTATAAGAACACCTTAAAAGAGAACAACTACAAAATCCTGAACAAAATAAGTCCAAAACACTGTACCCGCGAAACAACCTCAACCAAGACAATGTTAGACCATGTTTCTTGTAACCTAAATGAAAACAATTTTCATCTTGTCACTATGGAATCTGCAATGTCTGACCATAAGCAGATATTCCTAGAGATCAAGCAATACCAACCACCACCTATCATTAAACAGAAATACAACGCAATAGACTTTAATAAATTTTATCGTTACCTGGACGAATTTCCTAAAAATTATGAAGACGCAGAGTATGAAAAATTGGCAGACAAATTACAATCTTGTTTAAATAAGTGCAGAATCACAAAATTTAAGCTTTTGAATCCTCCGCGGCAAGACTGGATTAAAAAAGAACTATTAGAAGAGATAAATAACAAGAACATACTATGGCAAAGATATAAAACAAATGCGGTAGACACGGAATTAAAAACATAGTATGAAGATATAAAAGCCAAAGTATCACACAAGATAAGAAAAGCAAAAAGAGACTACTATCTAAAGAAGTTTCAAGAAAATTCTAGTAAACCACGAAAAATGTGGCAACTTATAAACGATTTGTCGAAAAACAAACTGCATAACAAAACTGGACCAGACAAACTTGAAACGGCAGCTGGGACTATTACAGACCAAAAAGAAATATGTGACAGTTTTAACTCATACTTTTCGACTATTGGCTCAACCCTAGCAAACAAGATTTCTGAAAAATCAAAAGGAAATCAAATTTTGGAAGAGTGCACACTAACAAATGAAACGGAATTGCAGTTTCTGAAACCAGCAACTACGAAGGAAGTTATTACCATTATTAAAAAATTGGACTGTAATACTGCATCTGGCATTGATGGTATTGGTACAAAATCAATTAAATGTGTAAAAGACATAATTGCTACGGAACTAACAGCCTGCGTTAACTATTGTATGGCACGAGGTATTTTTCCTAACGATTTAAAAATTGCAAAAGTTGTACCAATTCATAAATCCGGAAGTAAATTTGACCCATGCAATTATCGCCCTATATCAGTTCTCCCGGTGATTTCAAAAGTTTTTGAGAAGATTCTTTATAGCCGATTGGAGTCATTCCTTAATTCGAAAGGCTTCTTTTACTGCAAACAATATGGATTTAGAACTCGATCAAATACTCTCGCTGCTACAATCGATCTCGTAACCAAAATTAAAAATAAAATTGATCAAAAACAAGTTGTTTTAGGCATATTTATTGATCTTAAAAAAGCCTTTGACACCATAAGTCATGACAAATTATTACAAAAACTAGAACTCAGCGGTGTTACAGGCAAAGCACTTGAAATTTTTAAATCATATATGGAGAATCGTAAAAAAATAGTAAAAATAGGTGAAAATGAAAGCAATCCCTGTGTTCTGAATTTTGGCGTCCCCCAAGGATCAATATTGGGCCCCCTCATGTTCCTCATTTATATTAACAGTATCAGTGAATTGGGTCTCAAAGGAGACATTTCCCTTTATGCAGACGACACAAGTCTCTTTTACTTTGGACACTCAGTTGAAGCTATAATAGCCGACACACAAAATGATCTTAATCTGTTAAATGAATGGTTTCAGTCAAATCTTTTGACAATTAATATTACAAAAACCAATTATGTAATGTTTGCAGCAAAAAATAAAAAAATTAATGATAATTTCGAACTTAAAATAGACGGCCAACTACTTGAACGAAAACCTAAAGAAAAATATCTTGGACTTATCTTAGATAGTAACCTAACTTGGAAGCCACACCTAGAAAAAATTAAACTTAAATTAAGTCCACTCACAGGGGCACTACGCAATATAACAAATTGTCTTCCTCGAAAAGTACGATATCTTATCTATAACTCTTTGGTTAAGCCTCATATAGACTACCTCATTGAAATCTGGGGTACGGCAGCGAAAACTAATATAGATCCAATTCAACGAGTTCAGAATAGATTAATTAAAATTTTATTTAACTATAAATTTCGGACACCTACTGAAAAGATATACGAGGAAACAAAAATTATGAACATAAAACAAACGTACATATACTACACATGTATTCTAATACGTAAAATATTAAATAAGGAAATCCATTCCAATATAAAATTTGAAACAAAACAACAAACACGAAAGATTAACTTAAGACGTGCTAGTTACTTAGTGACCCGCCCTCCTAGAACTAACTATGGAAGAAGAAATTTAGAGTTTGAGGGTGTTACCATTTATAATAAGTTACCATCAGCAATAAAAAAAGAACAAAGTTATGCCCGGTTCAAAAGACTACTAAAAACTCATACAATTAATACATACAAATAAGTGAATAAAAAAATAAAAAAATATAGACATAAGTAATAATAATATATATAATAATAATATAAAAAAGTGCCATAATAACAAAAACTTGCTAAATATGTATATTAATCAATATAATTATATATATACATATGACATATATTATATAATACATAATTAAAATACAAAATATACATAAATAGAAATATATACATATACATATTATATTATATAACACATAATTAAAACGCACACAATATATATATATATTGATTAAGTATAAACCTCTCAATTAAAAATATACGTCAACAATTTCTTAAAGTAAACAAAAACAAAACAAACATGTTTTATAAACCATTTACCTATGTACCTAAAATATAAATAGAATTATGAAATAAGGAAAAAAAAAAACAAAGAATAGCCTTATAATAATAAAACCATAACATTACAAATAAATTTCTATTAACAAACTGAGCCATCAATGCCACATCTAGTAAAAATCAAATTCATACATCCATGTTGTGCTTGGTTATTCTAACTTACGATCGAGTTAATGTTATCTGTTTACCCACATTTTTTTTTTTTTTTTCTTCTTAACATTTTGTTTTGTTATTTTATATACGCACCTCTGTGCGCTCTAATTATTAATCTTAGTTTTAGTATTGTTTCTCAGTAAGTGAATTATGTATCAAATTCTTTATGAGAAATAAAGTTGTTCTTAAACCTCTATATGCCAGTAAAAGACTAGCCAAAATCGGTCCAGCCGTTTCAGAGAACAGCAAAATAGATAAAACAATTCGACCTACCGGAGTTATCTGGGCGACTTATAGACTCAGTTAAGATTAAAGAGAAGCTAGGCTGCAAGAGCGAGTGAAGTAATAAGAACACAACGCGACGCCCGTCTCCCGGCAACAGTCGCTGGGGCTGCGCCAAATGCCAGCGCGGTCGGCGCGGCAGCGTCCCAGGCCGTCAGCGCAACTGCGCGCAGCTTCTGTCAGTGGCGTCAGTGCTAAGTGACATTTTTTTTTGTTGTAAATTTAAAATGTACCTATGTGTTTTCTTTTTAAGTGTTTTTAATAGTTTATATTTATTTATTGTTTATTGGTAAGTTAATTATTTTATGTTCGGCGCCAATTGTAGCGACGCCGGAATAGTTAGTGCCAGTCAACCTGCCACATCACTGGATGTACAACTGGTAAGATGCCCTCACTGCTCCCAGGCTCGTTTTTTTAAAGGCGAACGGGGGCTTAAAATACACTATGGCAAGGTCCACAAACCTTATAGTGTACCTTTGTCCCCCCCAGCCACATCCCCGACATCAACACCTTTTGAACTAAATTTGTGGAAAACATTGTCCAAATTCAAAAATTCCACTCCAGTCCTAAAACGAGTTCCCCGGGGCGCGAGACATTCTGTTGCGCTGAGTTTAGCGCGATGTGTCCGTCTCGCGACCCAGGAGAACTCGCACCGTGCCTGGGAGCAGTTACTCACCTTCCCGTACAGGATTCTGCATGTCCAAAGAAATTTGGCTACTCAAAAATCTTTAACAAACCAAATTAAAGATAATTGCAACAATTCGGCCCGTATTTTAGATTCCAAATTACCTTTTTTTAATAAACAGAAAGACATTTGTGATCATGTGGAATCCAAGCTAAGTGACGGAGACATTAGGGGGGCAGCCAGAATACTGTTCAGCAGTGATGTGGTGGCGCCTTACTCTCCAGATACTCTTTCAGAGTAAACATCCATCGCCTGCGGATGGTCTCACCTTCCCCGACCCGCCCGTCCACCCCGACCCCCTCATTCAGGACTCACCTTTTTTTAAAATTACAGCCCTGCAGTTGATCGCAGCCGTGAGCTCCTTTCGGAGTGGTTCTGCCGGCGGCCTCGACGGCCTGACTCCACAGCATTTGAAAGATTTGTTGAGTTCAGGCGCCGGGGAAGCTGGTGAGTCGCTCTTGAAGGAGCTTGCGGTTCTGATCAACTTAATGCTCTCCGGCGGCGTGAACGATGCCGTCGTCGATGTCTTGTATGGAGCTAACCTGTGTGCCCTGCGCAAGAAGGACGGCGGCATTCGTCCAATTGCCGTCGGTTGCACCTACAGGCGTATGGCTGCCAAAATATGTTGCAAGCTATACAGTGAGACGCTTGCAACTAAGTTCCAGCCCCTTCAACTTGGTTTTGGTTCCAGAGGGGGCTGTGAGGCAGCCGTACATGCCTTAACGTCTTTTCTACACTCAAAGAAAGGTGATGTCATCCTCAAGGTTGACGTCAAAAATGCCTTCAACTCTGTGAATAGGGACACTTTGTTGGCTAAAGTCAAAAAAGTACTACCCGAAATTTATGGTTTTTTGTGGCAATGTTACAGACACCCTTCAAAATTACTTTACAAGGACAACGTTTTGGAATCTGCAGTTGGTTGCCAACAAGGTGACCCTCTCGGGCCTGTCATTTTCAGTTTGGCTATTCATCCCATAATTCAACAACTAAATTCAAAATTCAATGTGTGGTATTTAGATGATGGAACGTTAGGAGGTGATGTTAACACGGTTTTGGCTGACCTACAACTACTCAAAAATCAATTTAAATCTATTGGCCTTGACCTTAACCCCTCAAAGTGCGAAATTTACCTCTCTGACGTTACCGACAGACAATCGACTATAGATAAATTTAATGCAATAGCCCCACAAATTAAAATTTTAGAAAAACGTTCCCTGCACCTCCTAGGTTCCCCTATTTTAGAAGAAAGTTTTTCATCTTTCATCGACGACAAAATTAAACATTTCAATGATATTTCAGATAGACTCTCCAAAATTAATTTACATTCGGCATTCACCATTATCAGATATTGCTGTTTTGGTCCAAATTTTATGTATTTTCTCCGTTGTTCTCCTCTTTGGAAGAAACCACAACTTTTGGATAAAATTGACCAAATAATTCGCAACACATTAACATCCATTCTTAATGTGGCCCTGGGCCTCAAGTCTGCTATTACAATAGTGTCAGAATGATCTGTCATTGATCTCATAATTATTGATTTTGACAAGTTTGGTAGTCTACTAATATAATGGCGTCACTATGACTGTCCAATGATCAATCACTGACACTCTATTGAACGAAATAGCATAGAATGGTAATCTCGTACACAATGACAAATGAAAGACTGACATAAGCGGTAATCTGCTAAAATTTTGACAGTTCCTTTGATCACTGACCTACCATTGGAACGTCATTGTGCAATCATTGCTTTTATTTCGATCGTGTTTGTGGAATATTGAATGGAGACAGTGAATTCACTACGAACAAAATATTCTCGAGCTGGCTAGCTCAGTGCAGTGGACAATAAACTCAACTCAGTGGATAATAAAAAAGGAAGATGGGCAGAATGCAGAAGACGTCGTCGTGCCCGTCGCTTGACGAGAATGATCGTGAACCATTTTATTGATATTCCCCAGGCGGAATTTGTAAAAACGTTTCGCCTTGGAAATGACTCATAAGGGGGTTAATAAATTGAAGAACTCATTCCCCATGGCATCAGCGTATAAGAAGCATGTTTAAGGTAAAGACCATCGCATTATTATAAGCAATTGTTTTAGACACTCAATAACAGTGATTAGATGCAATAGTTCTTGTTTATGTCAAGAACAGTATTAAATAAAAGTTAATCTATGTTTACCTGTAAGCTTAGAAAAGTAAATTGATTTTTTTCAGGTGTTTGCTTGCAGCATATGCTTTACATTATAGTCCAACAACTGCAGGCAAGATTGTGAATGCATGTTACATATTGCACAATATTCCATACATGGCAAGAGCACCGTTGCCACCTGATGAAGTTTATACAGAAGCACTTGGCTTGCAACAGGTGATTTACATTCCACTATTTTAGAATAATTCTATTGAAGAAGGAATATTAAATAATACTATGATAAAAAATCAACATTTCAAATAATCTTTATTTCTCATAAACTAAATACTTATTTATTTAACAATATTAAACTTGACTTTCAAGTCAATTGAAAAACCTGAAATGTAAATATAAGTACTACATAAAACAAAAGACAAGTTACAATATCTAATGTAATAATAATAACAAATCAAAATCAGTGTTCATACAAATCAAAAAGATCTTCAATATTTTAATTATCATTTGAATAACAAATCACAAATTTTACCTTTTAATAAAAATAATAACAGTCATGTCACTAATCACTAATCTATCTTTTAATTTAGGAGGAAAATAATAATGCAGCACCTAATTATCAAGACCATCAAAGGGTGAATCGGGATCTTCTTGAAGGACGGGAAGCACTGCACTGAACTGGGCCACACACTGAGCAGGCTCTTGTTGACAGACTGTGGAGAAATGCATAAATTAAATTAGCAGGTATGTAATGTTACCCACCTTGATATTCTAGTGAAGTACGAAAATGCTCTAAGTATTAATAAAATGATTTAACTCTTTGTTATAGATCCACAGTGACCACAGTATTGACAAAATATGATTTAACGCTTCAAGCCCGTGACGTCCCCCAAAGGGAACAGAACATTGTTATTTCTGTAATTACGGGTATCTACAGGTTAAAATAAATTAATACACTTTTTATAAACACTGTTTCATTTAATCATTTATCATGACATTATAATTCTGCAGAGTTTGTGTTTAAAAGTTGCAACTTCTTTTATAGCATGTTGTGTAACCTAGCGCTTAGTATCAGAGTTACAATCGTGATGTCAGATTCTGGCCAATGTACTACTGATTTGAGCCTAAACCTAACACAAGCTTATAAGCTTAGATGGAGGGGTTATATTAATTTATGGTATTGTTTAGTTTAGTAATTACCTTTTTTGGCACACAGTGGCCTCTATGATCCACCATTTTTTCTGTGGTGGAGCTCAGTCGATCAATGCAGCAGCTGAGTTGTAGATGGCCTGCCTGAGCATGTTTTAATGTTGCCTCGGCGTTCCTAGCTTCAATAGCGCCCAGCCTTGATTGAGCAACTTCGAGAGCTACATGGTCTTTTTCTATAAAAAAAAAATATTTTGTTACATCAGGCGACATACTAGAGTGGGGCGTTAATGGTCAAAACAAATAATTGCAAGATCTTTACCTTCGATAAACTTCGACCTTCATTGGTGGTTTTCCAAATAATCAACTAGAGCCGAAATTTGCTAAATTATCACCATTTTGTATAAAATCAATAAATATAGTCTTCTCGGTCAGTGGGTCGTCTTAGGGGAAAGAAAATTTAAACATACTAACAAAAATCTAACTAGAACACTCAAATGAAAATAAATACAATAAAAAAACACCGGCCGCTAGAAACAAAAACAGATATACGTCAGTAAACAGTAATGTCACATTTGACTTTGACAGCTAAACATATTAAGTTTTACATTAATCCGCGTTGAACATTTGAATGTGTTTTCCTATTTACGAACTTCTTATTAATTCAGATGGCTTAAAACACTAATAAATAATATGTATAAATGAAATCTGGCATGAATAAATGTTCAAATTTAATAGTAGTTTTTCGAAAATCATTTCTACCAACGAGTTTTATAATAATGGCAATACGATACTGTCACTACAACACGATTCTATTACGAGACCATTGACCGACTAGTGATCGATCATTGTGAATTTACCAGACTACGAACTTTTACCAAAATGACAATAGTATCGTGTTGGAATGACGAATTTTAAAAAATAGCAGACTTGAGGCCCTGGACGACCGAGCGTGGCTGCAAGCCACCCTACCAATTCGTTTTGGTGGCCTTGGCGTCCGCAAAATTTCTAGTGTTAGCTTACCGGTCTTCTGTCCTTACCTGTCTTCTGTCCACAGCACTGAAAAGTTAACCAGGAAAATTTTAACTCTCTCCCTGGTTAGCTCGGAAGTGCCGTGCTTGACCGACGCAGAAGACGCCTGGAAAGTGACTTGCCCGGACACGGATCGGCCCGAGAACCCATTTTCCCAGAGACAGTGGGATGAGCCGCTCTGCAGGTTGGTACGGAATAAACTTATTGATACGTCTACCAATACTGCTGAGCGTGCCCGCCTGCTGGCTGTGGGTGAATGGGAGTCGGGCCTCTGGCTTCAGGCACTACCGTCACCTAATATAGGCACTATGTTAGGTGACACAACCTTCCGGCTCGCTACATGTTTGCGTTTGGGTGCTCCTTGTGGGGCTCCACATCGCTGTCAATGTGGTGAAGCAGTCGACTGCCTCGGACACCATGGCCTTTCTTGCAGTAAGAGTGCATGTCGGATAGCGCGGCACGCTAGCATTAATGATCTCATCCGTCGTGCTCTTGCCACCGCCGGGGTGCCAGCTGTATTAGAACCCACTGGCTTGGCACGCGTCGATGCCAAGAGACCAGATGGTATGACCATAATGCCATGGAAGTTGGGTAGGCCTTTGGTGTGGGACGCAACATGCGTCGACACCCTTGCGCCATCCCATCTTCCTAGCACAGTGTGCTGCGCTGGGGCGGCTGCTGCAGGTGCTGAAAACCTCAAACGGCGCAAATACAATAATTTAATTGGTAATTATGTGTTTGAGCCGTTTGGGGTTGAAACACTAGGGCCATGGGGTCCGAGTGCCCACCTAGTATTTCGGGAAATCGCCAAACGGTTGGTCGACTCTTCACGTGACCAGAGGGCGGGCCTATTTTTTGGCCAAAGAATCAGCATTGCCATCCAACGTGGCAATGCTGCCAGCCTTCTGGGCACTTTTCCTGTTGACAGCGATGTGGACGAATTTTTCGACGCCCTGTAACTTTTTTTTTTTTTTTTTTGATATTTGTAAAATATTTTTATTTCTTTTTATAGACTTAGTGTGTAAATAATGTAAATATTATTAGTCTGTGTTTAATAAATACAATTTTATTACAGGTTACAGGGCGTCGAAAAATTCGTCCACATCGCTGTCAACAGGAAAAAACATAAATTACCTAATAGAGAGAGAGAGATCTCTCCTTGATGATGCCTTTGATTTGGAAAGAGGGTACGAAATACTTATGGGAAATGGTCACTACCATGAGTGGAGGTTAGAGTATGCCAAGTTAAAGAAGAGGCTAAGTTTGGAGTACAGATAGAAAGGTCAATTGCATTTTGGTTTTGGTTGGGATCTGAACGGCGAGTAGCAGCTCCTGAGTTCAAGATGCATAAGTTGTGTGATTCTATTATATCTAGTAATTCCTCTCCATGACAATTAGAAACAGAACAACCCCATGATTGGTGATGGCAATTAAAGTCCCCCAATATTAAGAAAAGCTTTGGAAGAAAAGAAAAGAGATTATTCATCTCTTGAAGAATAGAAGAAGAAGGGTGAGGAATGTAAATAGAAACAAAACAATTTTGGTGCACCTTAATAGCTACAATAGAAATTTCCTCACTATGAGGAGGTAATGAAACAATAGAGAAAGGAAAAGAGTTCTTGATAAGTATAGCTACACTACCATACCCATCAGATCTTTCCTCCCTAGTGGTTAAATAACCATTAATTTTAAAAATATGATTTGATTTGAGCCAAGTCTCTGCTAAAGCAAAGACAAATGGCTCTATCTCAAATGTTATAGCATTATGGGCCTCTTGATACCTTGACCTGACCTTGTATAGATTTGAATGGGGAGCGTGGTTTCAGGAAGACAGTCTTTTTATAACTACTTGAAGCCTGCATTCTATTAGGTGAAGAGATTGATGGCGTATCTGCAAAGTTTTTAGTAGGTGAAGATAAAAGTGTGTCAGCATATGATTTAGTTACTGGGGGATATACTTTTGCTGCTTCAGCATAAGAAACTGAGCAATGTGCCATGTATGATTTAATCTGTTTTTGTCGAGAGAATTCAGGACAAGATTTATTAATGGCATAGTGAAACCCAGAGCACAGACAGCAAGATGCATTTTCTATTTCCCTTTCACAGCTATCTCCAGTATGGCCTTGACCACATTTATAACACCGAGGTTTAGATCTGCACTGAACTTTAGTGTGCCCAAAAAGACAGCAATTGAAGCATTGTACAGTAGGGAAAATATATAAATCAACAGGTAATGCATTATAACACATAAAAATTCTTTTAGGTAGAACCTGTCCATCAAAAGTAACAACTATGGATTGGGATGGCTTCCAAATGGTTGTACCATCAACAACGGATTTAAAATTAAGGCTAACTAAAAATAAAAAACTAAAAACTAAGACTTTTAAAATTGGACCGCAACCAATTGGAACTGTAATATTATCAATAACATCCTCTGGAGACCATTCTGCAGGAACACCACGCACTAGACCCATTCTTGTAACATTAAAAGTATAAAAGCTTTGTAATTATATGTTTCCAGACTACTATGTGAAATAAAAGAATTTGCATCCAGAAAATTGGAAAATGAGAGAGAAATTTTATCGTGCTCAATTTTTTTGACGCTACCATTTATAATGTTTTGAAAGGCGTTGTGTTTAAGGAACTTACCAAATGTGATTGGGTGCAATGTAGTACCATCATCAGGGGAAATAGTTTTCTTCTGTAAGTGAATAATGTAGGGTGCACTGTCGGTTTTGTCGTATGCTTTACGACCGATTTGCGTGGGAACAGCTACGGATGGAGCATGAATATCTGCAGCAATGGTTGGTATTACAGAGCAAATACGTTCTGTTAAAGTTGTTGTAGGACTTGGAGGATCCGTGCAACAACAACCCGACGACCTGGAACCGTGGTTATTTCGGGTGCGACGGCGTCTGTTACAGTGCTTGCACACATGTACGCGGCTTCTTTTCCGGTGACGAGCCGAGGACGACCCATCAGTATCCATGCCAGAGTCATTGTTACAGTAACAAAATTGCCTGCCGGGGGAACAAAGTCCCCCGGGGTCTGGCGGGGCGTTCATTATACGGTTTCAACAAAAAAGTAAATTTCAACTTACCACTACTGAAGAAAAGAAAAAAAAACTACAAAATTATAAATTAAAGAAGATAGAGCACTAAAACTAAGACTACTGATCCTATATTACCGTATTACAAAATAATTTATCTTAAATTCAAAAAGGACGCGTCCGCCAAGTTGAACCTTTCCCGCGCTTTTTTTCAAACTGTGACTTTTTCATTACTATTATTCACAAGTGAGTCATAGGGTTTTTTTTGGTTGAGGTGCTTGTTGCTATGTTCCTACAAAAGTTTCTATATAAAAAAAATCGTGTTCAATAGTACAAATAAATTAATGTACCTATTGCTTGCTCATTTCACTGAAATGTAACTTTTGTTTTCTCTGTAATAAAGAAAACTTTGAATTCCCCATTTTGTACGTGGATTCGCTATCCGCGAAAAGCCAAGAAAACAAACCTCATTATTTTAGTCTACGGCCGATCGCCATTGTTAGATGCGCGCGCATAGGAAAACTGATTAAATTTTCCCGCCATTGCAAAAAACTTTTCTTTACTCGTTTTCACTGTTGAAATTATAGTTATTTATGAATAAAAAATGTCTACAAGTACTATTATGAAGAAAATGATTTATGTTGTACACCGCCCGTTAAAAGTTGTGAAAACCTCTGTAGGTTTTAACATGTTTATTCTAAACAAAAACAATCACAAATCTTCTCTAACGTCTGTCGTGGTGCAGTATTTGAAAGTGAAGACCAACTGGACTCTGAGGTTCGAAAGGTTGGAATCGCGCCACAACATCAACTTTAAGTCATTCGTGGTACGAGTTCCAACACACTATTTACAGACAGGAACTGAGGGAGGACTTTTGTTCCACTGCGAGGATCGACCGGAGGACACGGTGGAGCACACGGTGGAGGTGTGCCCCGCGTGGGCGGAGCACCGCCGTGTCCTCGAAGCGGCGATTGGCGGCGGCGACCTCTCGCGTCCGGCCCTGGTGCAAGCCATGGTCCGGAGCGAGACGGAATGGGACGCCGTCACCTCCTTCTGCGAAGCAGTAATGCTAGAGAAGGAGGTGGCGGAACGTGAGAGGGAGAGAACCTCACAGCATCCCGGCCGCCGCGGGAGACGCCCCGGGCGTCGGGGGCCACCACGTGGCCCCCGGCCACCGTAGGCGCGGGCCTGTGGACGGTGGGCTATGGGCTAGCTCGCCGTCCGTCCGTCTCATGACGACAGGCCGTGTCGACGGCGCGTTCGTGTTCCACGCGCGCCTCAAAGAGAGTCAGCAAAAAGGAAGGGGTCCGCAAGGACCGATGCCTGCCGGGGTTGCGGGACTGTTCGAAAGAGATACCGCGGCCCCGGAACACAAAGGGCGATGAAGGAACATGGATGGGTTTTAGTCAGTAAAAGTCTGACACACCCTCCTGCTCCGCCCAGAGCGGGAGAATTCATTTGATGATTTCCCATCCGAAAAAAAAAAAAAAAAAAAAAAAGGGAGGACTTTTGGCCGATTATTTTACATATTTTAAATATTTCTATATAAACACTATAAAAAAAACATTTAAAAATATAGAAAAATAGTAGCCCACCAGCGCTGGGAACAGGGTCCGAGCTGCCGGTGGTCAGGGCTCTTGAGAGAGGAACCTCCTAATAATACGTGCCGTGTCCAGAAATACTGCTTTCTGAATCAAGCCCTTGATCCAGCTGCCAAGCGAGAGCCTTCTTTTTATTTTGGTAAAAAACCAAATTTTTCAAGTTGGGATATCTCCGAAACCCCTAGGTGTAACCATACCGAGTTTGGGAGGTGTTGGTCGAGGCTCTTGGCTATCAAGCCATTGGCCAACACGACTATCGGCACAATGACTGCTGTATTCACGTCCCACATGTCGACAACCTTGCGAGCCAGATCTAGATATTTGAATTGTTTATCTTTCTCTGCTTTCACGAGGTTCTCGTCATGCGGGACCGTTGTATCAACAATCATTGTGCGACGCTCCAAACGATCTATTACCACAATGTCAGGCCTATTGGCAACAACAGTCCTGTCAGTGGTGATAGTTTGATCCCAATACAACGTGATATTACCATTATCGAGAACTGGGTCGGGCGCATACCTACACTATGGCACTTCTGATTCCACAAGGTTGTACTTCAAAGCAAGTTGCTGGTGCATAATCCTGGCAACGAGGTTGTGTCTATGCAAGTACTCTCCGTTAGCCAGACTAGAACACCCAGAAATAATGTGTCGGATCAATTCTCCCGGACGGTGGCATGCCTGACTTAATTATTATGTCAACCGTGCCATCTTTCACAATGTATTTCCGGTAGTTATTCGTCATCATAACTTCGTCCATTATTGCACAGACAAAATCTTCGGTTTCCCCGAAGAGGTCACAAAAGGGCAGCCAGGATACCGACGCTAAGAAGTCTACATCGGGGCCATGTAGGGCCCGGTATAAGAAGTCCGTGAAGCTCCTTGACCTGCCATTCCTCCTTGCGGTCATTAGTGTCTAATACTTTAGGCTTGCGTCAGTTCTCGTTAGCCAGGGAGAATGGGGTGAGGCCTTTGTCCACTGAGACCACATCTCGGTGCATCTCCCCATCGGCTTCTAGGAAGTATTCCCTAGGCTGAGACTGCATACCTCACGGTTGTGTAGGGTCTTAGCATTTAAGAAGCCACGACCTCCGCACTTCCGCGGGATATATAGTCTCATCACCGACGACCGTGGGTGATGCATTCGATTTGCGGTCAGCAGTGTGCCTATCCAGGGCATCAAGTTCCGTATGAGTTCATTTGAGTATGCTGAAGGAATACATCAAAACTGGCATGACCCAACCTTTGAAGGCGCGCTCCTTGTTTCCGCCTGACAAAAGACTGTCTAGCACCTTATTCAGGCGGCCAAAAAAGCGCTTATCCCTCAACGATTGTTTCATGTCGGCAGTATTGATACCTAATGCTTCCGACATACCCAAGTACTTGTAAGTTTCTGTTGAGGAGAGGGATCTAAGGTGTATGGAATCCGAGAGTTGAGTTCCCACGGATTCCCGCTTCACATGCATGACTGCACATTTGTCCACACCAAATTCCATCCTGATGGCGCTACTGAAAGTTTCTGTTACCTTCAGTAGCTTCATCAGTTGCAAATTGTTGAGGGCAAAGTGTTTCTGGTTTCAGATCATCCATGTAAAGAAGGTGAGATATGACCTGACCATCTTTCCTCAACAGATAGCCTAGACCTGAACGCTCCAGCAGTGTGCTGAGAGGGTTCAAGGCCAGATAAAACCACAATGGACTCACACCCTGGAATATACCACGCTCGATCCTTATCGGTTCGCTGTTCCCCTGGATCTGTCGACATCCTGGATAGCGAAGAACCGTTCTCCAGTGCCCCGTACATGACATCAGGAAGGTACGTAGAGTTGCATCTACTTTTATTATTATTATCATTATCATCGTTATCACAATCATCATCACAATGATCATCATCATTATCACAATCATCATCATCGTAATCACAATCATCATCATTATTATCACAATCATCATCATCGTTATCACAATCATCATTATTATCACAATCATCATCATCGTTATCACAATCATCACAATTATCAACTCGGGTATGGTCCTTCGAGCTCAAGTGTTGTGAGTAGTTCTTCTCGTGTGGTTGCGAATCGGTTCGGTCGGCCTCCCACAAGCGGGTCTCACCGACACGAATTGAGAAGGCGCATAAGATCGCACGGGAAGATATCAGGGCGCTCAAACAGAACAAGTGACATGCAGAGACAGCAGTCCAAGAATACAAAAAGCGTCAAGGCAAACATCAAGTAAGCATTTGGCATCAAAACCTCAACAAGTACATCAAGTGAAGCTAGCTAGCAATCCAAAACAAAGATCGATCTACAGCAAGTATCAAGCCAGTTGACGGCGATAGTACTCCGCAAGTCAGCAGGAAATATCAATAAATTTATTTGAATTTCTTATTTATCAAGTATCAAGATGGAAGACCTAATTCAAAAGCAACATGTTGCCCTCAGTGGCATGCGACAACGTTGGACCAATTTTAGGAAAGATGGTCAAGATCGCAAAACATCAGAATACATCTGTAGTGTCCATAGATAATAATTAGTCAAGCACTATGATTGTTGATAGGTACACCCCTTTAGAATGAAGGATGATGATGTAGTTGATGGTCTAAACAATAAAAGAACATGGCGACGACAAAAAGGTTGTTTCAATGAGTCGGATATAATCCAATAAATCCTGGAGCATCACACATAAGATTCCTGGCCGAACCACGAACACAACAATTTGGCGACGAAGATGGAGGTCAGTGGTAAAAGTTTCATCGGAAACTTACCTGTTTTCGATAATGACGCTCAAAGTTTCGCAAGCTGGATAGAGATATTTGAAGAATATTGTACGTTAAATAGCGTCCCATTAGAAAATGTCAGCAACGTCAGGAAGTCACTGTTTCTATGTCATATTGGAGTCAAGCATTATAACGTGTTACACAGTCTAAGCTTACCAAATAAGCCAAGTTCAAAAACAATCTCAGAATTGGCAACCATTTTGTCGGAAAAATATGATTCGCCAGGTCTAGAGTCTACAAACAGGTACTTATTCTACCGGAGGATGCAGTCAGAAGCAGAAAGTGGCTCGGAATATATTGCGGCCCTGCAGGAAATTGCAGCCAAATGCAATTTTGGCGGCCATGCGAAGAACGCATGCCGGGACCATTGTTGGAATCCGTAGCGAAAGTATAAGAAAAAAACTGCTGTCGATCTCAGAGCTAACTTACGAAAAAGCGAAAACTATATTCCTACAAGAAGAGTCTGTGGTGATGCAAATGAAAAATATGTCGGGTACACCAAATATTAATAAAGTCAGGAATCGTCATGATAATCCAGGTCGTCATTACCCAAATAGTCAGAGTCAAAATCGTCAAGGTCCGCCGTTTCAGAGTCAAAATCGTCAAGGTCCATCGTGTCAGAGTCAAAATCGTCAAGGTCCGCCGTGTCAGAGTCAAAATCGTCAAGGTCCATCGTGTCAGAGTCAAAATCGTCAAGGTCCATCGTGTCAGAGTCAAAATCGTCAAGGTCCACAGAGTCAAAACCGTCAGCATCCAGCATACCACAATCAGTCAAGTCAACAAGGTCATTACCTTATAATATTGTCCAAGTCGTCAGTGATACTTTAGACAGGTTGGAAAAAGATGGAAAGATTTATAAAGTCAATTATTCAGAGTGGGCATCACCTTTGGTACCAGTGAGAAAAGCCAATGGAGATTACAGAATTTGTGTTGATTTTAAGCGTTCAGTAAATTATAATATTAAAGTTGATTCTTACCCGCTTCCCAAGCCGGAAGATGTGTTTGCTACAATGGCAGGTGGTGAAGTATTTGTTGTTTTAGATTTATCAGATGCATATACACAGTTATTAGTAGATGAGCAGAGTCAAGAATTGTTAACAGTCAATACACACAAAGGGTTATATAGATATAAACGTTTAATTTATGGTATAGCATCAGCTCCAGCAATTTTCCAAAAAGTTATGGATCAATTATTGTCTGGTATACCTAATACTGTGTGTTACATCGATGATATTTTAATAAAAGGGAAGAATTATGCAGATTGTTATAATACAGTTGTCAAAGTTTTAGATAAGTTAAATAAACATAATGTCAGAATTAATTATGGAAAGTGTAAATGGTTTGCAAAGTCTGTAGAGTACTTAGGTCACATAATTTCAAAGGAAGGTAGAAAGCCTAGTCCATCCTTAGTAGAAGCTATTGTCATTGCAAAGTGTCCACAAAATATTAAAGAGTTGAGATCATATTTAGGTATGTTAAATTTCTATCATAATTTCATAGGGAATTTAAGTACATTAGTTAAACCTTTGCGTCGTTTAACAGAAAATAATGTTAAATGGGATTGGACACCCGAATGTCAGTCTGCGTTCACCTTAAGTAAACAAATGTTAATCAGTAGTGATATTTTAGTCCATTATAACCCGTCGTTACCTTTAGTTGTATATTCAGATGCAAGTCCAGTAGGTCTAGGCGCAGTGTTGTGTCATGTTATTAATATTAATGGTAAATCTTTAGAGAAGCCAATAGCTTATGCATCATGTTCATTAACTAAAGTCCAGTGTAACTATTCGCAGTTAGATAGAGAAGCCTTAGGTATTGTATATGCAGTCACTAAATTTCACAAATATTTATGGGGTCGTCATTTCACCCATATTACAGATAATGCTCCAATCAAATATATTTTGCACCCTGGTAAAGGAATACCAACGTTAGCAGCTCAACGCTTGCAACATTGGGCATTAATTCTTGAGAGTTATGATTATAACTTAGAACATAGAAAAAGTGAGTTTTTACAGCCAGCAGATGCTTTGTCTATACTGCCAATTAATAAAATTGTGTTAGATGTCAATAGTAATGCATTTTCAAGTGACTTACCTATTAATATGTTTGATATTGCAAAACAAACTTTGGAAGATCCTGTGTTAGTTAAAGTTGTCAAGTTAACTAAAGAGGGATGGCCTCACTATTGTAACGATCCTGCAATTAGTCCTTATTTCAAGATAAGAAACTTTATTTCAATTAATGAAGATTGTCTAATGTTTGGTTCAAGATTAATTGTACCACAAAAATGTCAACAATATGTATTGAATCTTTTACATGAAAGTCATCCAGGTATTGTACGTTCTAAAATGTTAGCTAGATCATTGTTCTGGTGGCCATCAATGTCTGTAGATATAGAAACAAAATGTCAGTCTTGTGAACCTTGTTCTGTTGTTAATTTAAAGCCTAGTAATGATAAATTGTCATGGCCCAGAACTTCTATGCCATTTGAAAGAGTTCATATTGATTTCTTTGAATTTAAGAAACAACATTTCTTAATATATTGTGATAGTTATTCTAAGTGGTTAGATATTAAACACATGTCAAAATCTTGTAATGCAGAGAGTGTGATAGAAGAGTTATGTGGTATATTTTCATTTGTTGGATTACCAATTGAAATTGTGTCGGATAATGGTCCACCATTTGATTCAAATGCTTTTATAAGTTTTTGTACTAAGTTCAATATTATAGTCGCAAAAAGTCCTCCTTACCATCCAGAAAGTAATGGTTTTGCTGAAAGAAATGTTCAAATAGCTAAGAAAGCATTAAGTAAACTTGTTTTAGATAAAAATGGTTCTGAATCCTTATGTCTTAAGATTAATAAATTTCTTCTAAATTATAGGAACACTCAGACTACAACTACAGAGAAATGTCCTAAAAGAAAAGAATTGAAACTCTGGACAGTTATTGGAATGAGTTTCAGAAAAATCATGATATACTGTGCATGTACGAAGACAAAACGCATGACTATTTTATCGGAAACCACTATGAAGAAACCAAGGCATTCTACTTGGAAGTTAAAGAGTCGATACAGAGAGCCGGTTTGATCAAGCTTGCTCTGTTTAGCCGTCAGCAAGCAGGTGCCGCGGCGGTAGATGGCAGAACTCCGGTGAGTCCAATGCCAACTCCGGAGTATACTACTCGGGGAACTGATAGCAAGTTTGATGAAAAGTTACGTAAACAAGCTAGTAACTTCAAAGCTTTTGTTCGTTTAGTAACAAATATAGATCTGTCAGTCGTAGAAGAAAAATGGGAGTTTGAAGACATTTTGAAAACTCTAGAAGCACGTTGGAAAGCTATCGATGATCTCCATTGGAAAATAGACAGCGAATTCAATGAAACAGACGAAAATTACGAGGCTTCATATACGCAACATGAGCAAATTTATGTGTTTTAAAATCAAGAAAGAAATTAATCGTAAATTATGGTCTGTATCGCGTCGAGAAAACTCTACGCCGCAACTGGATATTCCTATATTTAACGGGAATTACCAGAACTGGGTGTCGTTTAAGGAATTGTTCACGGAGGCAATTCACGGTAACCCATATTTGTCTGCTGCGCAGAAAATGCAGTTCCTGAAAAGCAAGATTAAAGGCGAACCAGAACGCCTAATACAACATCTTCCGATTAGTTCGGATAATTACATCACTTAATGGGAAATTTTGAACCACCGTTATAACAACAAGAAGCTCATTTTCTCCACTCATATGAACACCTTGATGAATATCCCAGTTATGCAACAAGCAACATCAAATCACGTCAAATGTATAGACGTAGCGACCGAGTGCCTCAACGGTATCAAGAATTTAGGCGTCAACATTGACACTTGGGATCCAATGATAGTACACCTGCTCACTCAAAAAATGGATTCGGAAATTCTAAATAAATATTTCACATCACTTAAACAGCGAAGAGAGCTGTCTTTGAAAGAGTATTTAGAATTTCTGGAAAACAAGTTCACCACGATGGAGTCCGCACGTCGCAAACAAGTTGCGACACAAAAATCCACCAATATCCCGTCAAGTTCAGGGAACTCAAGATCGAATCATGGCAAACACTACTACGTCAGCAACAAGGCTACGTCACCGAAGACATCCATCATTTGCCCAGTATGCAACGATCATCATGGCATATATTACTGCAACGAATTCAAGGCGATGGCACCAGAGCTGAAAAGAAAAACAATTACTCAACTTAACTTTTGTACAAATTGCCTGTACAATCACAATGAAAAAAAATGCAAGTCACGTAAACGTTGCCAAAACTGCAAAGGGCAACATAATACGTTATTACACGATGTGTTTACAAACGCTAACACAACGTCACATAACGTTTCCAGATCCGTGCTGACTGAGCAAGAATCAAGTCACGTGGCTCACGTTGCACAGCAAAAGCTTCCGTCGACAGTTCTTTTAGCAACTGCAATTATCAAGGTGTCAGGAGCTGATGGAATACAAAGAGCTATGCGAGCCCTCATCGACCAAGGGTCACAAATTTCGCTGATCACTGAAAACGCAGCGCAACAGCTAGGGCTGCCCCGACAGAAATGTAAGGGAGTTATTACAGGCGTCGGCATGAATGATAAGACTTGCAAGGGAATGTTAAGTATCAACTGTACCTCATTGGACGACAATTACAAGTTTAGCACTAAGGTTCTCATAATGAAGAGCCTAACGAGAAACCTGCCGAACTCAATATTTTCTAAGCCATCATGGGCATTTTTAGAACAAATAGAACTGGCCGATCCACAGTTCTACACACATCAAAAGTATCTAGGGATCAACATATATTTTTGCAATAACTTTTCTCCTGATTGATATTAATTAAAATTTTCTTTAAGGATTCATCAAATAAAGTGTTTTCGTTTGTCACAGTAACGATAAACCAAGTCACCTTTGCATTAATAAAGAAATTTGCCATTTTCCTAATAAAGGGATTTTTGACATTTGAACCACTAACATTAAAGTTCGAAAAAAAGACTGAAATAACAGTTTTCTTTAAAATTTTATTGGGTAACTTAAACAATTAATAATCCGTGTTTCTACCGCGAACACTAACAACACAAGAACATCGGTTTGGCATACTCAAAATGAGTTCATCCAAATCACGCTGTGGAATGGCCGCCCATGTTCGTTGCAACAACAAAAAAAGGTCTTCTTGCGACTGGATACCCTCCATATTCGGCAGAGCTCTTCTCTGTAGCATATCCCATGCATGCTCAATCGGGTTCAAGTCTGGCGACTGAGCAGGCCAGGGCAGGACATTGATGTTAGCTGCGGCGAGAGTCTGTCTTACAACTCTTGCGGTGTGCGGTCGTGCATTATCATGCATTAACTGAAATAAGGGACCGATTTGCACTTGTAGAGGAACGATGACGTCTGATACAATCGTCTCAACATAAATTTGAGCGTTGAGGTTGCCTCTGATCCAAATCAACTCAGTTCTTCCGCCGATCCAAATACCCGCCCATACCATGATGGTTCCACCACTATAAGGATGGACTTCCTGGCAGGATTTTAATCGCTGTTGGCGTCCAGGGGTTCTCCAGTGTCGTATACGTCTTGTATCCGGTCTCATACCAAAACGAGACTCATCAGAAAAGCACACGAAACGCCATTGTTCTTCTGCCCAATTTCTGTGTTCAAGAGCCCATTGATATCGAATCCTACGATTGTGCATTGCTATAGGTGGTACCCGTAGCGGTCTTCGGGAATGAAGGTTCACTTCATGCAAGCGGTTTCTGACTGTTTGGTCGCTAATTAAGTTCCCTGAAGAGTGATGAAGCCTCACGGCTAACATCATGGCGGTTATTGTTGGAGCTCTTCGAGTTAAGATTTGAATGTATCGGTCTTGTCTCCGTGTGGTGCAGCGATACCGTCCTCCATGGCGCTCAGCCACGGTACCAGTGCTTCGGTAACGTGTCCAAAGTCGACTGATAACACTCTGACTTGTATTCAGAGCTAAAGCTACAGTACGTTGCCGGGAACCAGCTTCTATCATTCCCACGGCTCTGAGCATTTCTTCCCTGCTTAAATGACGTCGCCGCTCCATAATAACGTTGGTTTTAATCAGTAGTAGGGAAACAGTAGCACTAATAATGTCTTCAATGCGTTGTATGTTTTTATAGGGAAAATATTGACAGCTTATTTTCATCTTTTACTCGAATTTGATTGAGAGTTCCTGATTCAAATTATGAAATGCACCAAAAAGGATCCATATAAATTTATAAAATCATAAATTTATTACAAAGCCACATCTCAATCTCAAGAAATCCGCATAAAAATGCTTGATCCCTAGACATTTTTGATGTGTGTATATAAGCAACCCAGTTGACATATTATTGGGTGCGCATATATACGCTAAGATTATCATGAACAATGTTCATCGAGAGGATTCAAGTGGTTATATTGCTCAGGAAACACGCATTGGGTGGATTTTGTTCGGCGAAGTACAAGGTCTACAATGTAACCTAGTCCTTAACAACATTCAAGACATTCAACATTTTTGGGAGATAGAAGATATACCTGAAGACGCCCAAAATTCATATGAAGAAGATGAATGCATCAAATTTTACACATCGACCACAACAAGGTTGGAAGACGGAAGATATCAAGTGAGACTGCCACTAAAGTCTAATTTCAGCAAGGAAATTGGAGAATCCAAACCTAAGGCTGTTGCTCAGTTATATCAGATAGAAAGAAAATTCACCAGAAACAAGTCTACTGCAAACCAATATAAGGCATTCATTGATGAGTACTTATCGCTCGGTCATATGAAACCGGCACATAGCAACAAGAAACTTGAGTATTTTCTGCCGCATCACTGCGTACTACGTAACGAGTCAACAACTACGTCACTCCGAGTTGTATTCAACGCATCATCTAAAACTTCTACTGGGACTAGTTTAAACGACTGTATGCACACAGGACCCAACCTTCAAAAGGATCTTGTGACCCTAATACTGAAGTGGAGACAACATCGCGTAGCCTTTATCGCTGACATTGAAAAAATGTTTCGCCAAATTTGGGCACATGAAGACGACCAAAACTTACAAAAAATAGTTTGGCGTGATTCTCATGATAAATCTGTACAAGAGTATCAACTAACTACGGTCACCTATGGCACCAAGGCCGCTCCGTTTTTAGCAATGATGACTCTCAGGCAGTTAGCTAATGACGAGAGATCAAATTACCCATATGCAGCTCGAGTTGTCGAAGAATGTTTTTATATGGATGATTTACTACACGGTTCCGATTCTGTCGAGTCAGCAAAACAAATACAGCAAGATTTGAAACTACTTCTCAAGGCGGGTGGTTTCAATTTAAGAAAATGGAGGTCTAATTATCAAGAATTACAAGAAACTACCGACAAGGGTTACGATCAAGAACGTTACGACTTTAAACAAGCTGAGTCAACGAAAACATTGGGCCTTCACTGGAATTCTGGACAAGATATTTTCACATTTCAATCAAAGATTAACGATTCTACTGATACGCATCCTACGAAGCGGAAACTACTGTCTGAGATATCCAAACTCTTTGACCCTCTCGGATGGCTCACTCCAGTTTCTATCAAGATGAAAGTACTGTTTCAAGACATCTGGAAAGAGAAGAACATGCAATGGGATGACAAGATTCCAGAGCAAATTAACCGAGAATGGACAAAAATTAAACAAGATATACATAACATAAATCGATGTCAAATACTTCGATGGATAGGTACTGACACGGCCGGAAACATACACATGGAAGGCATATGCATGTGTCGTATATTGCAAAATAACAAATCTAGGTCAAACGAAAATAAACTTTACTGGTTGGGAAATCAAGATTGGTACCTTACAACAAGAATATTAATAAATTATAATAATAATAAATTTATTTATTTACTCAAAACCAGGCATATTATTAGGTACACGTTAAAAATACAGTATTACAAAAAAGTACAATATTTATTATACAAACGTGTGGGTGAGCACTGCTCTCCTAGCTAGGTTATGAAAACCTGTGTTAAGGAGAAGCAGTCCGGTCCCCTTACGTCTAATGATGTAGGTTACATAGTGCTTCCGATGTTACTGCAGCAATTTCGGAGTATTGAGTTTGACAAGTTTAAGATATTATCGTATTATTAAAGGTCAATATGAAATAATTTTAAGGTAAAAAGTGTGTGTGGGTGTGTTTGTGTGTGTGGGTGTGTGTTTGTGTGTGTGTGTGTGTGTGTGTGTGTGTGCGGGCGGATCTATGTGTGTGTGTGGGTGTTTGCTTGTCCATGTTCACCACTTATGTTAAGATTCTTTCAGTTTCGTCATATGACTTGTTTTGGAGGTACGATTGCACAATCTTTTTACATTTGTAGTACGGCAGTCCGTAGATGTGACACTCTTCGTTTATTTTGTTATACAGGAACGGACCAAGAAAATGAAAGAATCTCTTGACAAAAGTTGAACGTACTCGCGGCAAGGTGCATATCCCATCTTTTCGGCGTTTACTACGTTTTTTATTTTCTATAATTCTGTATGGGGTTTTGCGGTGTTGCAGAATGACTGTTTGTAGTATAAAGTGTTGCCGAACATTTAGAACTTTGCAGTCATTGTATAGTTGATCGGTTGGAAACAGAATAGGACGACAAGTGGCCACTTTTAAAATGGCCCTATGTGCTACTTCTAGCGGCTTGAGGGTGGTTTTAGCTGCGCCACCCCAACAGGAAATGCAATATGTTACGATTGACAGGCAAAGTGCGAAATAGACATTACGTATTACAGAGGGATTGGCAATATACCGAAGAGTTTTAAATATGTATATCAGTTTGCGAACCCGTCCAGTTAATAAAGCGATATGAGACTTAAAATTGAGATTCCTGTCCAAGATTACTCCCAGGTATCTGATGTTTTCAACAGAGGTTAAAAGAGGACATTGACAATTTGAACCCTGTGTTTGTGGATGACAAGTGTGAGCTTTAAGCAAAATTGGAGTCTGTGGTTGAGAGACCGAGCTGTTAGAGTAAGTTATAAATTTGGTTTTTAAGGTATTAAGGGTTAGAGTGTGGCAATTAAGCCAATTTAGCACAAATCCAAAGCCAATCTGAGCTTGATACTCTAGTTGCGACCAGGAATCTGCGATGAAGGTTATTGCGGTGTCATCTGCAAATGATATTACCTTGGCATTAACGATATTGAGATCACACAGGTCATTAATGAAGATTAAGAAAAGAGTGGGGCCCAGGATGCTTCCTTGTGGTACCCCATAATGAATAGGAAGCTCGTCGCTGTTATGGCCATCGATACTGACTTTTTGCGAACGATTGGAGAGGTAGCTTCGGAAAAGGTCCAGTTGTGGCCCCCTGACGCCTATTTTCTCAAGTTTGATTAAGAGCGTGGCAACGGGAACAGTGTCGAACGCTTTCGCGAAATCTAGGAATATTGTAAGGACCTTTTTATTTTTATTGATATTATCTATGACAAAACTGGTTAGGTCATGAACTGCGTCGCAGGTTGATTTATTTTTGCGAAAGCCATATTGTTGTTGTGAGATTATCTTACAATGCTCCAGATATCCAACCAATCTTTTGTTTATCAACCGTTCAAGGACCTTGGACAAAGCACTTAGAACAGCTATAGGACGATAGTTATTCGTCAATGCTCCGTCACCCCCCTTGAAATTTGGATAAATTATTGCCTTTTTAAAAGAAGTTGGAAAAACAGCTGTTTCAAAACAAATATTGAATAAATGGCATAAAACAGGCGCCAGAGTGGTGGAATATTTCTTTAATATTAAAGGTGATATGCCATCCCAGCCTGTAGCTGCGTTTGGTCTCAGTGAATTTATGGTGGATATAATTTCTTCTGGGTCAGTTCTATCCAAGACAAAGGATGAACTTGGTATTGAACTGTTTTGTGAGATAGATGGTTGTTGTGAGGACCTCGTTTTTATGACGTCATCTGCAAGTGTCTTGCCAATGTTGACAAAAAAGGAATTCACATCATTACATGACTGCGTGGGTGTGGGTGATGAGGATAGCAATTGCGTGGATGAGTGTGTAGTTTTCGTGGGCATATTACTTTGCCCAAATTGGAATTAAGTGGTGCACATCTGCTTTCTAAATTAATGGCTAAGGTGAAGGCAAGTTTCATCGGCCACGACATCAAAGTTTATGGGTGGACCGATTCCATGGCGGTTCTGGGATGGATACAAGGAGAACCCGACCGCTGGAAAGTGTTTGTTGCCAACAGGGTGCGACAAATAACGAAGGAGATGCCTTCTGGATGCTGGCGATATGTTAAGTCAGCGGAGAATCCCGCGGATTGCGCCAGCAGAGGATTAACATGTCTAAAGCTAAAGGAACATGATCTGTGGTGGAATGGACCTGCCTGGCTACCTCACTGTACGCCGGGCAACCAAACAAGTCCCGAAACATATTTCCTTGAAGAAGAAGCTCTTAACAAGCACGTACATACTGCAACACAAGACACGACAAAGGGCAACAGCTTCATCGATAAACTCCTTAGCAGAGTGAACTCATTTACAATGGCGGTACACCTACTGGCACGGTTACGACGCTTGCTAATCCGTAAAGCAGAAAGGCCAACCAAACTCTACTTAACCTTATCGGAGCTTCGCAAAGCAAAGGCCGTAATAATCAAAAAAGTTCAGCATGTGGAGTTTCAGCAAGAAATACTTGACCTGAAGAAAACCAACCAAGTGTCCACTACAAGCAAGATCTTGAATTTAAACACGTTTGTAGACGAAGAAGGAATACTTCGTGTGGGTGGAAGACTGCATCATGCTGCGATCAATCCTGATCTCAAACACCCTATAATTTTACCTCATCAGCATCGTCTGACGGAATTAATAATAGGGCACGCACATAAACTCACGTTTCATGGCGGAGCTCGAATTACTTTGGCATGCATCAGGCAAAAATATTGGATTATCGGGAGAAACAATGCAACGAAAAAACAGCTTCGTGAATGTGTTACCTGTAGAAGACAAAATCCTAGAAAACTACAGCCCCTAATGGGAGACTTACCTGCAGCAAGAATCAATCCATCTCGTCCCTTTATGCATACCGGCGTTGATTTCACTGGCTATGTCTATATTAAAACCAACAAGGGCCGTGGTGTCCCTAAAGAGTAATCAGATCACGTCGAGACTAACACTAGAATGCCACAGGGCCCTAGAACGTATCACGGTACTAAATCACAACACGGTAACGCTACAATGGATCAAAGGTCACAGTGGATCACTTGGAAACGATGCGGCTGACGAACTTGCCAGAAGAGGATCCAGCACAAGACCTTACGGACCCGAACCCATTGTGCCCATTCCCTTCAAGCAGCTAAGAAGCTAGTTAAAAGATCACACCCGAATACAAGCGGAGAAATGGTGGACCTCGACACCAGGATGCAGGAATTCCAAGGAAGCTATGCCATCCCTGGATACAAAGCTGACCAGGCGCCTTCTGCGCCTGGACAGAGATAGCCTGCGTCTGGTGGCGGGGACCATCACCGGACACTGTTCACTGAATAAACACTTCCACACCCTAGGTATCACTGACAGCCCCCTGTGCAGAGCATGCATGGAGGCGGAGGAAACGGTGGCGCATGTGCTCCTTGAGTGCACAGGCATTACCAAGATTTGCGAGGAGACCCTGGGAACACCAAGATCCCTTGCGGATGCCCTGAGGAGACCGGGAAGTTTAATCTGCTTCTGGAGGGAGGTGGGCTGGTTAGAGTAATCGGCCACCATGGCTCACGCACAATGGTCCACTTCAAGGACTAAGTGCGGAAACCTATACCCCATGATAGATAGATAGATAGGGCCGTGGTGTCAAGACCACTAAAGGATATGTGTCAGTATTTGTCTGCATGGTGACAAAAGCCGTGCATTTGGAACTAGTCTCCGACCTCACAACGTCATCTTTTATCGCCGCATTACGCAGAATGGCGGCTAGAAGAGGCACCCCTTGTCACTTGTATAGTGACAACGGTCGTAACTTTGTAGGAGCCAGTAAGTTTCTACAAAAGGAGTATCAAGAACTGCAGGAAATTATTGATGACAAACTATTGTCTGAGATCGCAGATATGGACATCACATGGCATTTTAACGCTCCTTCATGGCCATCAGAAGGAGGCTTGTGGGAAGCTGCCGTGAAAAGTTTCAAGCTGCACCTCAAAAGAGTGATCGGTGAACAAAAACTGACATATGAAGAGTTCACTGCACTTTTAACACAAATTGAAGCATGTCTTAACTCAAGACCGTTGTGTGCAATCTCAGAAGATCCTGAAGACTTAGATTTCTTGACACCTTCTCATTTTTTAACTGGCGGACCTACGTTAACGTTAGTTGAGACTGAAAGAGATTTGCGCACACGCTGGCAGCTAATACAGAAAATATTACAAGATCTGTGGAAAAGGTTGCGCACTGAGTATCTCGCTCAATTAAATGTGAGAAGCAAATGGAGGCAGACTCAATCCAATATTAAGTTGGATGATGTAGTTCTCATCCACGACGACAACCTACCAGCCGGCAAGTGAATGATGGGAAAAGTCGTAGAATTACATCCAGGCAAGGACGGTCACGTGCGTGTCGTGACCTTAAAAACAAAAAGCGGCATTATGAAACGTCCCGTCCTAAAGGTATCAGTACTTTTAGAGCATAAAGAAGTTGCCTCACAATGCGACACGGAACGAGACAAACAGCAAGAATTGGATCACCAACAAGTCAAAGAACCCTCAACAAGGAGGTCAACCAAAAGCAAGTTTAACTTCACAACCCTAGTCACTACTCTGATGTTATTCTTCACGTTCATCACAAGTTCAGAATGTAACTTGAAAGTAACCCCATTCCAAACAAATCAAAGTTTGTATTTTGACAAAGTATCAAACATGATGTTAATCAGAGATGATTGGAAACTTGTGGTTTACTACAACATGGATTCATATTGGCAATCGACTACAACGTACAATAAATACATTCATCGCTCGAACAAACATGTGATTCCATACAAGATCAAGTTCACTGTGACGTAATCGTACTCCAGTTACGTCACGCGTTCTCGGAACTTGAGCACTACAACCAAGTATTACTGAGTCAGCACTCAGGCACGCGACCTGGGTTACTGCGTCAGTGCCGAGGCCTTATCAACGGCGTGGGATATATCGCAAACAGCTTGTTTGGAGTGCTCGACGAAAGCTTTGCTGAAAAATATCGCAAGGATATTTCCCTCATTCGAGAGAACGAGAAACATATAGTTTCCCTTTGGAGAAATCAGACTTCACTCATGGAAGCAGAAAACAACCTTCTTAAGCGTACAGAGCGTGATATGAACCAACAACTAAAACTGATAAATCGTCACATGAACAAGCTAGACGAAGCAATGGGCCAACTGAAGAACAACATTCAATCGAACAGTTTTATTAATGACTTCAACATGGGAGCTATTATAGCAAGTAATATGATGTACAATTTGAAGAGCATTCAGAATATGTTGTTAGACACCGTCACAGATATTTACAATGGTCGTTTCAACTTACACTTGATTACACCGGAACAACTCATCAACGAGTTAAGCACAATTTCTAGCAAGTTACCCAAGGACGTCTCCCTACCGATTGACAACATACACTCGGACCTTCGGAAGATATACGATTTGCTAGAAATAAACACAAGACTTCTGGAGGACATAATCATTTTTGAGATCAAATTACCTCTTATTAGTCCGTAGTCGGGATTCATACGAGATCTTCAAGATAATTCCGATCCCCAAGACAACAGGCCGAAATGATATGATCAGTATCATCTCAGTATCCGAGTACATTTCTATCAACATGAAGAAAGATACATACATAATTATGTCTGAAGAAGACTTGAGATCATGTCGAACTATCTCGGAACTTTATTACTGCCACATCTTAAGGCCCATATATCATATTAAAGGAGACAAGAACTTCTGTGAAACAGAAAATTCGGACTGCAAAACTATATCAAGTTCCTGTAAAGATAATTGGGAAGAAACCTACACATTGAATAGTTATTTTTACTTTTGTTGTGATAGGTGTCAAGTTCGAACAATATGCGGCGATCAAGTAACCGCACACCAGTTGACACAAGCCGGACTAATGAATATAGGTCAGGGATGCATTATCAAAACGGACAGCTTTACCTTATATTCACACAAACCTTACTTAAGTGAAATGAGGACCAAACCAGAGATGTATGCGCCAGTGATTGCTTCTATTAACCACATCATCAATATCAGCATACCTAAACTAGTTTTGGAGAACAAAACTCAAGATTTAGAACAAGAAATCGGCGAAGCAGACAAAAGGATACAGTCTATGAAAAAGGCTGAAGTGATGTTACCTGATGATCTATCTAATCACGATATTCATCACTACGTTATGATCTACACTTTATATGGGATAGTGGGCATCGCTGTAATCATTATTTTAACTCGTCGTACACACTGTAGATGGCGAGTTCCGTTATCACCGCCACCGTCCGTCGCTGAGGAGTCAAGAACATTGCCTGCCGCGCCGCCCTGCAGCAACGGTGCAAGTGAAACAAGTGGATACCTCGACAGTGTGCGCGTCCATGTTCCTCGCAACCCTCGCGTACATATAGGAACTTCCCCTTAAATAAAATAAAAAAACATGTTTTAATCTTTTTATTTTATCATGTAATTTTTAAACTTTTATTCATTTTTGTTTGTAAATCAAGTTCCTCTTCATCCTTCCTATCTCGTCCGGGAATATGTACAATTACATCGCACATTTATGTAAATCGCTAGCTTAAGCATTTTCAACTTATTGTTAGGTGAATATTTAATTATAATTGAGTACACTATCGCACGTTTTATTGTAAACACCTCTGTTACAATTAATAAATATTTTATCAAGCAAATATATTTTCTTCCATCGAAACTCTTCAAATGTATTAGCCAGCAAGGGCTCGTACAATAACCATGTATAGAAGTCGAATCCGCCATCTTCTGGATCTCAAAATAAATGCCATTTGCGTAATCAGCACCCCTGATAATCTCGGTATCGACACCCATATTGATTTTTAGAAATTTCAACGCCAACAGGGGATGATGGTATTTCAGGTCCGCGACATTAAATCTTAAAATCGTTGTTTTTGTAATACACCCGCAGTGCAAGTACGTAGCACTCGATTCGATACGATTCGATAAATCTGACAGTTATTCTCGATAAAATGAGTTTTTAACCCATCGAAAAGTCGGATTTATCGAATCGTATCGATTCGATCGTTATCGATGGCTACGTACTTGCAGTGCCGACCCGATACACCATACAATCAATACCCATGTTGATTTTCATACCTTTTTACCCCATTTCTCCCTTTTCTGGGCATGGGGACATGGGGTAACAAAGTTGAATTCTGAAAAAACCTGAAACAACAAATGTTTACTCATTTATCGATAGGAGTCCTGTTAAGTTTCGAATAAAATAGTCAACTAATTTTATTTCCCCATGTAATCTTTGGACCCCCGTTTCAACCCCTTAGGGGGTGAATTTTGAAGAATCCTTTCTTAGTGCTCCCCTAGTCCACATATGGAACCTACTTGCCAAATTTGGAATCTATAGACCCAGCAGTTTGGGCTGTGCGTTGATAATTATGTGAGTCAACCATTCAGTTAGTTTCTTCTTTTATAAATTTTGATGTAGGTACATACTCACTAGGTATAACGTATTATGCAACTGTCGCGGATGCAGTTACTGCGCACAATTTTTTTCGACGGAGTGTGACACTTTTTACGAAAACTAAAAACTACTCATAACATAACCACCAGGTGGCGCCACTGAGCCGGAAGTATAGAGGGGTTATAAGAACGAAAACTGGTAAGAAATCGGCGGGAAACGGAAATGCCATTTCATAATAAAGATTCCAGTGACGGTCAAGTTGTATCAAGTATTGTAGAAGTTCAGCCGCATCTGTAACTAATAAAAATAACCCTTAGGTCCAGCGCACACCGTTGGAGGCGCAGCGGAGCGCATTTGAAGACAACAATTTAATATAAACCTTAACTACCTTGATATACGGTCAATATAAGAATAAATTCGCACGCGGTAGGTACTTGGAGCGCCCTCAAGCTACTACAAGGGCATGCGCGCGACCGTACCGCCTCACGGTGGGCTGTAATCGGCTTTCATAGACTAGGGATTTCAATTTGCAAGTGCTTGTTTTTATGCCGGATATCGCTTCTATTAGTCATTACTATGTACAAAAATGACACCCGAGTTAATTCTGCCCAAAAACGAAGGAAATATTTTTTTTTTACTAAAAATTTTGTATGAAGCTAGTATGAAAAATCGAATTATCTCCTAATGTTTAACCGTAATATCCTTGGAGGTGGTCATAGTGCTAATTATTTATGATTTTTTGGTTGCCGATTTGACGAAAAATTTCATGCCGTCTTTTTAAAAAAATCGTCAAAATATTTTTATATGTACATGTGAAACGATTATTTTTAGTGTTTATGTTGAAGAACACGGACTTTTAACTACACGTAACATAAAATAGCATCACTCCTATATTTCCGAAGGAGTTGGCAGAGGTTTATAGTACACCCACACGTAGACAATTATGTTTGAGCTAGATATTTATCAACACATCATGAGTTTTAAAACTTTTCATACAACCAAATTACCAATTGTTTACTCTTCTAATGAGTCCGAAAAGAAGTGATTAAGTAACTACACTGATTAGGTCTTCTAATGAGTCTCTAAAGGTGATTTAATGATTTTCAATATCTCACGACAATGCCAACTATGGATTACATTCAACTTTTCCTGATAAGTAAGCTAATTTGTTAATTAACAGTGCTATGAATTCTAAGTGACAATTATAAATTTTCATTAGCTAATGAGGAGATAACTTATGAGGGTAGTTACCTAATTATTGGCGTTTTGCAATAAAAGGGCTAAAGTTTTGTTTTATAATTTAGTTTGTTCACAACTGTGTAACTACTAACACTAAATCTGCGACTATAAAATCTTAGAATGGAATGTTTAATCACCAATTTAGACTTGTTTGTTCTTCTACGAAGTGAGAGTACTTCATTTGATCATGAAGTATTGTTCAGTGCAGTTGTATCCCGCATAGGCGCTTGCCTGTCTGACGAAGATCGTGTTGTTCTCAAAGAATTTTGTCGGAGATTTACGCGAGCCGCTTTACAAAGGTGGCAGAAATCCAACCGATTCCTTGATAATTTCAGGAGAAAGTACGAGAATTGGTTGGGAGCAAATATTGATTGGCCGAGTTTTGTGCAAACTTTAGTTAATCAAGAACCAAGTGTTGATGAGATACCAAGAGCGCCCTCAGTCTCTCCAGAACCGTCGACATCAACGTCCATTGGAACAATGACGAAAAGATCCCGTAAACCATTCGAAGATCTGGGAAGTAAACAAAAAAAGAGAAGATCTGATGAACACACAGGCGAAGATTCCAGTGAATTGGCATATGCAGCTGCAGCACGTTTAAAAGAAGGGCATGGAGATATCGCCTCTGTCATCGAATACATGATGAAAAATCCTGAAGCAGCCGCTAAATTAAATGAAACGCTTAAGAAACCAGCGAAAACAATCATATTTACGCCAGAAAAGGCGCTTGGATTGCTTCTTTCGCTAAAACTCTCAAAGTGGCAATATATTACGTAGCGAGAGGCTGCCATTCGGGAAGGTGCTAAGGATATTTATCCATCTTACTATAAAGTGCAACAAACTAAGCTTGATTGCTACCCTCCGAAGCAATCAGTGACAGTTACTGATTCATCGGCTAGGATTACACTTCAAGCTTTACTCGATATCACAGTTACAAGAATCCTTCAAAGCCTTCTAACGAAGAGCATAACAAGCAGTTGAAGCTGATATCCAAGTGGGGATTTGATGGTGCTCTAACCAAAGCCGATACAAGCAGAAAATGGAGGGTGAGGAAGATGACTCGAGCATTTTCATGACCTCCTTGGTGCCACTAAAACTGACAGATGGAGACAACATCTTATGGACGAAATCAAAACCATGCTCAGTTTTGTATTGTCGTCCAGTTCAGTTTACTTTTGTAAAGGAGAGTGAAGCAGTTGTCCTTGAGCTGAAAAAACAAATGGATGAAGAAATTGAGGCCCTTATCCCCACAGAGTGCAATAATAATAATAGGGTGACTCATGAACTAATGATGACGATGATCGACGCTAAAGTTTGCACTTACCTTTCTGAAGCTAGATCAAATGCATCGTGCTACCTGTGCTTAGCAAAGCCTACAGAAATGAACCGCTTAGATGCTGTAACATCAAAAATTGTGTGTTCTGACCTGTATGAATTTGGCTTGTCATCCCTACACGCCCGTATAAATTGTATGGAATGTCTGTTACACATTGCATACAGGCTCGACTTCAAACGGTGGGCAGCGAGAAGCGATGAGCACAAAAAAATGCTACAGACAAGGATAAAAATAATTCAAAATAAATTCAAAGATGAGCTCAATCTGTTGATTGATATAGTAAAACAAGGCTCGGGAACCACCAATGACGGGAATACTGCAAGAAAACTCTTTGAGTTTCCTAATAAAACCGCAGCTATAACCGGTTTGGATGAAGACCTCATCAAAAGATTTGCTGTAATTTTACAATCAATTACATCTGGAGAGCAGGTCGATATAATAAAATTTAGAGATTATGCCCGCAAAACAGCAGAAAAGTACGTATTATTATACGACTGGTACTACATGTCGTTAACCGTTCATAAATTATTAATCCATGGGGCTGACATAATCGAGAAAAATAATATTGTGCCGATTGGGACTCTTTCGGAAGAAGCCTCAGAGTCTCGAAACAAAGATTTTAGGAGGTTTCGAGAACATCATTCGCGGAAAAGAAGTAGGCAGGATTCCAATCAAGACATTTTAAATATGCTTGTTGTTTCTTCGGATCCTTTGCTAAGTGCACAAAGGCCTAAGTTAGATGCCAAGAAAAAGCAGAGCTTTTTTGCTGAAACTCTCGACTCGATCGATCAATCCAAAAACTCGAACTCAGTTTGCTGAAATTGAATTAAATTTCAGCAAACTGAGTTCGAGTTTTTGGATATATCCAATCTGGATGCTGACTCAGAATTGGAGTCTGACAACGATAGTGATAAGGAAAATTTGTAAAAAAAATATTGATGTATAAAAAAATGTATTTGAGTGTGTTTGGGTTTTTTTTTGTAATATTTAATGATATTTTGTACTTTTTTTTATTTATTATACTTTATTTTACAAATGCTTAGTATTAATTCCTTAAATTAAATTATTTTGTATATAATATAACTTTATATGTTACTTAAATAAGAGTTTGATAATCTTTTTTTATTTAATTTTTCTTGTTTTGTGTGTTCTTAATATTTGGGTTAATAACATAGGGAACTTTTTAACTTGGACACTAAAAGGGATCGTTTTACATGTAAAAATAAATAAAAATATTTTGACGTTTTTTTTTAAAAAAACGGCATTAAATTTTTCGTCAAATCGGCAACCAAAAAATCATAAATAATTAGCACTATGACCACCTCCAAGGATATTACGGTTAAACATGCCGTTTAGGAGATAATTCGATTTTTCATACTAGCTTCATACAAATTTTTCGTAAAAAAATTATATTTCCTTCGTTTTTGGGCAGAATTAACTCGGGTGTCATTTTTGTACATAGTAATGACTAATAGAAGCGATATCCGGCAAAAAATCAGGCACTTGCAAATTGAAATCCTTATGTCTATGAAAGCCGATTTCCAGCCCACCGTGCGCCTCCAGCGGTGTGCGCTGGGCCTTACGATTCGAATCCGTTTACTCGCACTTTTCTGCTTTGCTTTCTGTTTTCCTTTCTCTTGAGAGTAGTAGAGCGCCGATCATCTCTTAAATGCCCGGGCTGGTTTCGGATCCCAGCCAGTCCGGGCCTGATACTTGCCCATGGTAGGTACACTGTCAAAATACCTGTGCGCAAACACGAACAAGCATTGTAAATACATGAATATTTTGAATATGAGGAGTCACTTTTAGGGGACCAACTACCTAGTACTTTGTGACTATCAAATCAAAGGGCTTGCTGTGGGGGCTCAATTTTTTTTCTGACACTTAGTTTTGAATTCTCAAAACAAATTAATTCTTATTTTTCTATTTACTCAATTATTGATTACATCTCGATGTAAACCTCTCTATTGTGCATACAATATTTCATTAATCCTACAAATCTGTCTGAGCCAGTGCTTTAATTGATATAAAAGTTGGTGAGAATTACCTGTTAGCACCCAGACCCCGAAATTCAGACTAAAGCAACAGAAAACAAATTAAAATCATAGTATGTACTTGGAAAAGGCTGTATATTTCGTTTTTAAACTCTGCTTACAATTTTGCAATACTTAAATATTATAATATTATTACAATGTTTAAAAACATTTTATAATAACAACCACTTAGTTATGAACTAAAGCTATATTTCCAACCAATAAAACACTATACACAAAGGGAAAGTAACCAAAATAAACCTGTTAATGGTGTCACTGAATACATTTTACAATTAATGTTATTGCAGAACTAATCCAATTTTATTAGGTGTCATACTTGGACATCTCCAATTGTACAAATAGTATTGCAAATTCCCATCTCCAATTCCAAACTTCAAAGGCTCCAGAAACTCCTTATTTTCCATCAGGTCTAATGCATTAAAAACATCAAAACCAGAATTTTTCGCAGTAATCAATCCATCAAGCATTAAGTCTGTCCATGGTGTCTTAGTAGATACATTATAAAATGAATATGCTGCTTTTAAAGTTTTGTGTACAGGGTGATACACAACTGTAGAGGGCAGAGTATAGTAACTTACAAAATCTGTAATACTGCCATCAGATGCTTCAACTACAAAGCTGTCAATTATACCAGACTGTGGCATAAACCAGTGCTTGAAATCCTCTTCTGAAAATATTGGAGCTAAGTCAAATTTTCCCAAATAATCATTTAATAATTTAACAACTTTTTCACTATCCTGAACTTCCATTTTTCGAAATCCAGAAGTCTTTGGTAAATCTGGAAGTTTAAACAATTTTAGTGTTCTTTGCATAGTCATGTTTCTAGACAAATGACTGAATTTAATATCAATCAGCTTCTTCGGATTGAGAGACCTGTGCCAATAGCGACAAGTGGCTATTGGTTTTGGCAATACAATGCCAGCAGTATAAACTCCTTGAAATATACCAGTCAGATTTACTCGACGAGTTATTTCCCTAATTAAAACAGGCGCAACTCTCTTGGCACGTAGTTTTTTGTGTACACATAAAAAGTTTATCTCAACAACTGTTTGCTTGTGGTCATATATTCGTAACTGTGCCGGAATTGCAGATATGAAGCCAACCAATCTTCCTGATTTCACTACTCGAACACCACAATGCCATTCCATTCTCCAGCCAGGTGGTTGGAGTGCCCATTTGAGAAAATCGGTTTGGTAGTCAAACCGAAACATAGAGTCATCATCCTCAACATAGTTTTCATTGAGCAGTGTATACAATTCCTTTAGTACTAAAGGTTCATTCAAATTTAAGGTATCCCATTGAAATCCATCTGGCAGCGTATAAGGTTCAGACCTTATATCTTCAACAGATTTTGGAGGTTCTATAGGTTCATTTGACATAATTTTTTCATCCATTTTTGGAACTGGTTGGGTGGACCAAAATTGGTATGACTTGTGCAGTGCTTCTTCGGTAGTTTTAGCTGGTTTTTGTTGGAGATTTAACACTTCCATTGCCATTTTCAAATCTTTTAAAGATATGTTCTGATGGACATCACTGGAGTTAGGCACACTGACAAGACCGTCGGGCAAGGTTGGAACGCCGTGGTCGCCATCCCCACCGCTACGCTTTTTCTTATTTTTACTTTTCTTCTTCTGATGCTTTTCCTCATTTTCTCTGTAATATTCACTAGACTGAGTTGCTTTGGCGTCTTCCATAATTATACGCAACTTATTGTTAAGTTAATAAAATTAGCCTTACTTAAAATTTCACAGAATTTCATGTAATCAGTGTTGCCAATTTTTTTCTGAGTGCAATATTAGCCGCGGATCTTCAGACCACCAGAAGTTTTTCTTTTTTTTTTAATCTTTGATTGACAACTAGGTCGCAGTTTAGAGCTAAATTTTATTTGAAGATGTTAGAAAATCCCTCATTGAGGGATTTTCTTTTTAGCTTTTCCCTAGTCGCTGGATAGATGGCGCTGAACTTGGTACGTTACTGCACGGAACGGAACCTAAAAAAACTGATTTTAACAAAGCGCGAGAAAACTAGGTTATATTCGGAAGCTTATTAAGCAAACGAAAGTGTCAGTCAATAAGCGTATGTGACGTGACGCAACGATTTTTTTCCAAGCGTTTTGGCTTTGGCACCAAGTCACGTAGTCAGTTCAACGCCATCTAGAGAGTTCTTGGAAACTATTTTTTTTAAGAAAACCTTATTAAAAGATAATATCGTCACATATATTAGAACTGAAAATGTTTTCTTTTTATCTCAATAGCAGACTAGTTAGTTGTAGTTGGTTAGTAGCTATAGGATAAAAAGAAGGTATATCTAGCCGACCGTGAAATAATTTTGATGTCATTTAAGACTTCTGAACAAGTGTAGGGTAGGTCTCATCACAAAAAGTCGATTGTAGGGCAACCTGAGACCGGTAGGCCTAGGACAAACTAGATTGGCCTGAGTTTGGCGATTATTCATCTGCATCATTCAAAGAGGTAACTCTATCCATCATATTTAAAAACTAAAGAAACTCACATCCGATTCGTAAAAAAATAAGCTTTTCATACATGCATCGAATAAGCCTGTCTCTGTTGTATTAATTTGTTTTTTTTTTCAAGAATTTAACCTTTAGTAGAAATTCTAGTATGTTGACAACACTACATTGACCATTTTTTTTAAATTAATTAGATTTGGCCAAACCCTCTGTCTTTTGGCGAGTTACTTTTCGGTTTTTTTTTTTTTGCTGTCTGTAATTAGTACTTTTTGACATATAATTTCTGGTTGTTCTCGTCTGGCTAACGGCGAGTACTTGCACAGGCACAACCAAGTGGCCAGGATTATTCACCAGCAACTTGCCTTTTTTTTTATTTTTTTTTCGGATGGGAATCATCAAATGACTTCTCCCGCTCTGGGCGGAGCAGGAGGTGTCAGGTGTGAGGTGTCAGACTTTTACTGACTAAAACCCATCCATGTTCCTTTATCGCCCTTTGTGTTCCGGGGCCACGGTATCTCTTTCGAACAGTCCCGCAACCCCGGCAGGCATCGGCCTCCAGATCCCATGGCGGCAATCCGGCAAGGAGGCACGCCGCCTCACGGGAGATCGTGCGGTACCCACGGGCCAGCCTTACGGCTACCACCTTTTGGGACGCGTTCAGGTAGTGGGCTGCACGCAGCCTCAAGGAACGCGCCCACACCGGGGCCCCGTAAAGGGCCATGGACCGCACGACTCCCGCGTAGAGCCTCCGGCAGGAGGCATTCGGCCCCCCCAGGTTGGGCAGGAGCCGCCTGAAGGCAGCCCCAGTCCGTTCCAGTTTGGGGGCCAAACGTCGGAAGTGCTCTACGAAGTTCCACCGGCTGTCCAGGACGAGTCCTAGGTACTTCAAAGTCGACTCGACACCGATGGATACCCCTCCTACCGTGAGTATGGATCCCGGAGGTGGCGCATTCCGAGGCCCATGAAAGCACATGGCCTCGGACTTGTGCAATGCCACCTCGAGACCCAGTTGCCGGATCCTCTCAACGACTATCGCAACCCCGCGTGTCATAGCTTCGGCCGCGGCCTCGTGCGACCCCCCCTGTGCCAGCACCAGCGTGTCGTCAGCGTAGCAAACTACGCTGACACCGCTAGGGAGGTCGGCGCGCAGCACCCAGTCGTACCCGATGTTCCACAAGGAAGGCCCTAGAACCGATCCCTGTGGAACACCGCACGACATCTCTCGCCGGTTCCATTCTCCGCTGCGACCGGGGTAGATAACGGCTCTATCCGTTAGGTAGTCCCCGACCACACGACGAAGGTAGGTCGGCACCCGGTGATACCGTAGTACCTCCCTAATGCAGCTCCAGGGCATGGAGTTGAAAGCGTTGGCGATGTCAAGAGACACCGCCAAGACAACCCCACCCCGGGACACCGCATCCCCCGTCGTGAGGGCTCTCACGCGCATGATGGCGTCCACCGTAAAGCGCCCCTTGCAGAAACCAAACTGGTGTTCCGCAAGATCCGGCCCCGTCCCCGCAAGGTGCTCGGCGAGGCGGTTTGCAATTACTCTTTCAAAGAGCTTGCCCACCTCGTCAAGCAACACTATGGGCCGGTATGCGGACGAAGAGTCCGCAGGGCGCCCCGGCTTTCGAATGGAGACCAGCTTCCCCGTCTTCCAACGAAGCGGGAACTGGCCCCTCTCCAAGCATGCGCTTAGGAGCCCCTCCAGTCGGGGCCCGAGAGCCTCCGAGGCCAGTACCCAGGCTTTGCCAGGCTAGCCGTCGGGTCCCGGGGCGGTATTTTTGGCATTGAGCCTGCGTACCGCCACTCTCAGGTCTACCCCAGTCACTTCCGGAGTGTCGTCGTCGTCGACCTGATGGTCCGCTTCCAGCACCGCAGGTGGCAGAGCCATAGGCGGGGGGGGATGTTCCCCCCGCGTAGGGAACAGAGTGCTCACTACGTCCTCCACAAGCTCAGGCCGGAGACTCTGCGTCAGTGGGGGGGCCCAGGTGCGGAGTTTATCACGCACCATCTTGTAAGGGCGCCCCCACGGATCTCTGTCGAGAGTCCCCAGCAATTCCTCGCGGGCCTGATCCCTAGCCCGCAGGACAGCTTCGCGGAGGGCGGTCTTCGCCACTCTGTACCCCTCATATAGCTCCGCCTCAATGGCTGCCGCATCCGGTGGGCGGATGCGGAGCCTGCGATGCCTGGCGTACAGGTGCCGCGCAGCCACGCACGCAGTACACCTGACGCCGGGCGCTTCCTGGCCGGACTCGGGGCATTGCCACGTCACATATGTCGGACATGGCCTCCTGGAACCACCCTGCCTCATTGTTAATGTCGGCAGGCCTGTCTGGTGATGTCACCCAGGCCTGCACGATCGAGGCTTCCAGGAGGAGCTCCCGGTCCAGCTGCTTCAGCGCCCAGCGCGGACCACTCGGACCAGCAACTTGCCTTGAAATATAAACGGAAACTGTCATAATGTTTTTCATTAAAAAAAAAGAATTAAATTTGCTAAAAGACAATTAAAGGAATTAATAATAGAATAGGGGAAGACTAAAGAAACAAATGTATGTGCCCGACCCAGTTCCCGAGAAAGACCATGACGTGTGATGCTGTATTGGAATCGTCCTATCGTCATCACTGACAACACTGTTGTTGCCAATAAGCCTAAAGCCGGGTACAGACTCATGAAATGTAACACACAATGAAAGAATTTGCCGTCCACATTGTCGCAACGTATCTTGCAAGTTGTAATGAAACAGAATTCACATAGTGTGGACGCCTTGCGCGCACGAACCGCACACACTACGCGCGCGAACAGAGCATTTGTGTTTACCCTTTGCGTTTTCGACAAACACAAAGGGGCGCGCAGTGTGCACGGAGCGCCAGTGTGGACGGGTTGCGTGTGTCTGTACCTACTGTGGAACGCGCGCAAGCAATGGAGGAAAAAGACGAAGCTACACTTGAGTCATGGAGTGAAGAAAAAGTAATGTAGAGAACAAGACAAATTTTGTGGAATCCACAAAATGAATACTTTTACAAAAAACATCTCATTTGCGTGTTCGCCACGCGCATGCCGCAAACAGATGCGAGTAGGTTCATGCTCGGTTCGTGCGCCTGCTGCGTCCACACTTATGAAATGCTCCTTTCATGTTACGTTGCAGCAGTCTGTACTCGGCTTGTAATGGTGATACACCAATCAGCGCACCGCGTAATGGTAGTCGATGTTACCATCCCTCCTAACGAGAACCTCGGGAATGCTAAGAAAGAGAAACAAATAAAATATCTCGACTTGGAACACGAGGTTATCCGTTAGGACTAATGGCTTGATGGCCAAAAGCCTAGACGAACACAGAACATCTGTTAAGACCTTCGCTTGGTGGTTGGTAAAGGCCTGATTACCTAAGGAATGTAGTGTTCTCGTATAGTACCACATTTTTACAGGGATCACAATATGTACATACCTCGAACCATTATCACTGGCAGGGCTATTGTATCCAATAAGCCTGATATTTAGAGTGGTGGTGGATTGCTAAGAGCAGCGTGCAATGCCTGTAGACATACTGTATTGTATGTCAGCAAAATACAAGCAAAAAAAAAGCAATTCAATTATCTTTTGAAATTGAAAGGTGGACCTTGTTATCCTTATATTTTTAGTGAGGCTGACGCACGTCAGTCGGATGATGACGTGGGCGTGACGATGATGCCATGTTTTCACTCTTTCGCAGCATTTCTGTTGGTTAGTGCCTGTCTCCCTTATTATTATTATACTCTTTGGTGCCTGTCTTGCAAACCGAAGGCGAATAGGCTCGAGAGATTGAGCGAGCATGCGATCCAATATCAGAAATAGCGACTAACAATAACAGCCACCAAGACGTAGCTCAGGCAATCCGTCCGTAGCCTTACCGGAAACCTTCAGGGCAACATGGTCTGCACAATATCTGGATTTATTGGTTCCAAAGCCCACATGCTTGCTTGGCGGCCATGTTGCCATCAGAGACTAACAAGTTTATAATATTGGACAAAATCTTTTATAGCGTCACGTTTCTGAGAAATGAAAGCATTTTTGATAGTTTATTGATACCAGATATTGATACAAGTTTAATGCATGGCTGCTTTAGTCAGCCTAACTTCCAGGCTTGATACTAAAATATTCAAACCCCTTTGTATGAATTGAAAGAAATTCGTAATAAAAAGATCCATGCAAAGTACTGTTTCCAATGTGGCAACACACGGTTGGTTACACTGCTGTCATCTGCCAGCACGTATAGCAAGTCAAGTCAACCGTGAGACAACCGGTCAACGAAGTGTCAAACTAACTTGACGTTCTTTTTACACTACTTCTGCTTGACACCGGTCAGTGTTTTTAATAATCGTATTATTTTACTAAAATCCTGCAAGATATCGCAAATCTTTTAATTGTTTTCAAAATTTTTACTTTTGTGCTAGATTCTCCCTTGTTTATTTCGTGTTTTTGTGTTTTAGGTGAAGTTGTGGTTATCCAAACATGGGGAAGGGTAATAATATGATCCCCAATGGGCATTTCCATAAAGATTGGCAACGGTTTGTTAAGACCTGGTTCAATCAACCTGCAAGACGTCATCGCAGAAAACAAAACAGGATCAAGAAAGCTAAGGCCATTGCTCCACGTCCTGCTGCTGGCCCTCTGAGACCTATTGTCCGATGCCCAACTATTCGGTATCACACGAAGGTCCGTGCGGGTCGTGGATTCACTCTTCGTGAAATTAGAGTAAGTGTTATTGTTTTTACGAGTTTACCATATTTTTATCAAACTGATCAGATGCTCATCTTATGGTTATACTGAGAGTAGTTGTTTGTCTTCATTGTGAAGTTGAAAGGCAGGCACCTTCCTGTGTTTTTTTGCATAGTTCGAGTAAAGAAAAATGGAAATTTCTATAGAAAATTATAAAACACTCTAAAACTGAAATGTTGGTCAAAGGATTTGGAGAAGCCTGAGCTGTCCCACTCCTGGGCAAAGGCCTCCCCCATTTTGCTAAATAGTTAATTTTAATGTCCTGTTCTGGTTGTGGACTCCTTATATGCTTGTCAATGAGGGAGTACACTTTTAGCTTTTTTTATGACATTTCTTGTGTAAATCTTTTATTGTACATTCTAAATAGTTTATTAAAATGAAAAACTTCTTAGTTCTATGTTAACCTGACTTCTCATAGGCAAGGCCATCCTCCTATCCTATTCTCTACTATGTTTTTCTGTAATTTTACTAAACCTGTGTTCAAGAGTTGGCTATTTATGTCTAGGTTAGCATGGATTGTTTTTTAATTAGTTTATGGTACCTACTTTGTGATTTGTTTTGATCTTTTTTTCATTTTTGGACAATATTATCTAGTGCATGATGTGCAGCTGTTTCTGAGAGCATAGGTTGCTGTACTCAGTACTGAAAGTAAAGGAATTTAAAAATAATATTTATGTTTTAGGCTTCTGGTCTTAACCCTGCTTTTGCCAGAACTATCGGCATTGCTGTGGATCCTCGCAGACGTAACAAATCTGTTGAGTCTTTGCAAGTCAATGTTCAGAGGCTGAAGGAATACCGTGCGCGACTGATCCTGTTCCCGAAGGGCAAGAAGGTATGAGATGGAACTGCCGTCCATAATTATTGTATTTAACATGCTAAGTAATGCTTTTTGCTATTTTCGAACTTGTTTTTTTATATTTTAATTTGTGGAAAAAGTATTCTTTAGCTAGCCAGCATTTTCTGATATAAATACTGTGGGGTGATTATTTCACTGATTGACTTTAAATGCCTTACGTTAAGCATGCTAATTCTGTTTGTCCCGACTTAATCAATGCAAGCAATAAATAGAATAGCAAAATATAAAGGAAGTTGTAAGCCTTAAAACATCTGTATTTCGCAAGTAATTTAACTTTACTTCAGGCATTAATAAATGGAACAAATACTTTGACCATGAAAATATATTTTTAAAATCCCGGACACTTCTAACTGAATATGTATAAATCGCCAAATCTACACTATTGTTTTGAAAATACTTGGTCCGCCAAATTTAAATTAGAAAGGGAGCAAGAAAACTTCAAAACAAAATTTGTATGGGCACATCAAACTGAATCCACTTGGCCCAATAAACAATTACTCTAGGATTGATAAGATTGGATTTAAGACAATGTTTGATACATCGATTTAAGACTTCAGATGTGCTGTGCTTAAAAGTCTCAAGTCTACTTTGACATGAGAATTTTAAACACAGCACATGACATGAAGAATTGCATATTTATGATTTTGCTTGTCTTAAAGGTATTGAAGGGAGAAGCAAATGAGGAAGAACGCAAGTTAGCCACTCAGCTCCGCGGTCCACTAATGCCGGTACAGCAGCCAGCACCCAAGTCTGTTGCTCGAGCTATTACTGAAGAAGAAAAGGACTTCAAGGTGTATCAATACTTGAGAGGGGTATGTTCATTTTCAATCTTGCAGTTTGTTCAGTTTTATAAATTGGTTATCTTAATAACTGAATTGTATTTTTTTTCAGGCTCGCTCCATTGCTAAACTTGTCGGTATTCGTGCTAAGCGTCTGAAGGACGCTGCCGAAAATCCGGATGACGTCACTAAAGCTCCCACTGTAGTGAAAGAAACTAAAGCTAAGAAGTGAAGTTAAAAATAAATATATAAGTTTATAAAAGTCTTTATTTTCTTAAACATAATACGTTTTCCGAAAAAATTGACACCCTCCACACCAGCTATGCTTGTTGACAAATTTTCATTCCAACTTTCAACCCCTATTTTCCCAGGGGCAAAATTTTCCAAAATCGTCTCGTAACGGATGCCTAAGTCATATTATCTACCTGTAAGTATGCCAACCAAAGCAGAATGTAAGGACCGGCGACTACGTTCGGATTCTTCTACAGAGACCCCAAATAGTGCCGATGCGTTGCGGCGTCGAGCGACATAGGCCCAGCGCACACCGCTCCGGAGGCACGGCGGAGCGCATTTCCTTAAAACGCGCGATCTGAACCTGCGGGCCCCGAGCGGCGCTGAGAGAGGCGCACAGTAGGCTGAAAATAGACAATACTTTTTTTCCCAAATGTCCACTTTTATGACTTGGAAAATGTTTTGGGAGACTAAACACATGCCTAAAAATATCAACGCGTTTGCGTCCAAAATGGGTCTTGTTGATGAAACAAGTGGATCTGAAGAAAGAAGGAAATTAAAAATATCTTTTGAACTTACTCTACTCTTACGGGAGTGGGGTTCCCTGAATCTTCTAAAATCCTTGTTCCAGGCTCTTCCGAAAGACTCCCAATTGGGACAATTGCGTTGGAAGCAATGTTATCCGCTCCATGAAGAAGAACTTAGTGGCCTGTTGCAGACATACCTATAGTACCAGATAGTTCCACATATCTGTCAGCAGTCTTGTACGCATAGTCTTTGAATTTTTCAATGTTTACATGTTCTCCTGACGTTATTGTTTTGGAATAAGGAATGACTGTGACCTTGAAAAAGTAATTCCTGCACCTGTAAGTGCTTGGAGGGTTGTATTGATGATTATAATTCTATAACTTTTCCCCTTCGTCCGAGCAGTTGCCGTGAGCAGACGTGTTGCCAATTTTAATCAATTTTTAAACCAAATAATATCGCAAAAGTATTCTCCAGTTATCATAGACTATAACTTATAATAATAGCAATAAAATTTCAACTTGCAACCAGTGCGCAAAAGTGAAAGGCGGCCCGCGCTACGCGGAGTGTCTGTGCGAGGAGTGCAGTCGTCTCTGTTACTCCACGCTCGGCAACCACTGCTACGACGGCCTACGTAAGCGCTGTGCTACGCGAGTGACATCACTGGCTGCCAGCTACGAACAACCGAGGTCGCTACTACTGCTACGCGCCGCCGCGCCGGCATTACTGCAATATACTGCTTAAGGAACAGTGAGTCTTAAACCTACTCAATATGAATCCAAGTCGTACTCCACCGCAAGGACTGTCTGCTTCAGACTCTAACATAAATAGATCTGTCATTAGCAGCTCGTCGACACCTGCGACCAACGTCACAATGAGAGTTAATTCAAAACGTATTCGACTAGATGATGACGATTGCAATATATTCGATATGTTCAAAGATGAGATTAAGGATATGCTCTCAAACTGGATGAAACAGCAAGATGAAAAACTGGAAAAACTCGATAAGGGTCTTTCGAAGCTAGGAAATCTTGAAAAAGGTTTGGCCGAAATAAAGACTGGATTACAAGCTTCAAACGATGAAATTGAAAAATCGTTAGGAGAACTGTCAGCACAATTATAGGACCTAGATAAAAAGATCGATATCCTAGACCAAGAACGGATTAATATGCGTGCAAAAGTTGAGGAGCTGGAAGAAAAAAGTGAAGGGCTGGAAAGAATCATTAGAAAGACATGTATTGAAATAAGAGGCGTTCCGAAGAAGAAAAGGGAGAAAAAGGAAGACTTACTTAACATGGTTACCAGCCTGATGAAAAATGTTAGGAGTGATGGCTCTACTCAGGAAATTAAGGACATATACAGATTACCATCTAAGGCGAATGCGACAACATCAGCCGTGGTCACTGAATTTACCAACACCTTTGCCAAAGACAAGTTCCTAAGAGAAGCAAAGCAATATAATATCTCGCAACCTGGTAGACAAATTAACACAAAACACCTTGGTCTAGAAGGGCCTGAAATGTCGCTGTTCGTGTCAGACCATTTGACTTCAAAAGCGAAAAGACTCCTTTTTCTTGCTCGTGACTTCGCCAGATCGAAAAACTTCCAATACTGCTGGATTGCGAATGGCCGAATTCTCCTACGTAAAAAGGAAGGTGATAAATATACTGTTGTCAAAAGCGAAAACACTTTTCAGCAACTTCGGGAAACCTACAAAGTTAACAATTAATGTCAAGTATAGTATAGCTGTTTTTATAATTATAATACTCTGTAAAATTTTATTACACGGGCTTGCCCTTAAGTTCAACACGATTTCTCAAAAACGATTTCTCACAAACCTTTTTTTTAATTTCACACATCACTTTAACTCACTAACACATACTACACACATGCATATCTAACACAACACACCAGAATTAAAATATTCTATATTTTATTATTTTTAACGATATTTGAGCGATTCGGTATATATCCATGCTATGTTACAACCCAACCTTTTAATAATTTTCAATGGCTTCCATAAATATCATTAACAATGAACTTGATAATATTCAATTTGGTAATTCCTATAACTGTGATCCTGAAGATTGCCTCAAGTATATCAACAAATCCGATTGCAGCATGAACTTATTACATATTAATATACGTAGTGTAAACAAAAACTTTAGTCAACTCCAAGTTCTTTTAAATATGACGAAAATCAATTTCGACATTGTTGTCTTGATGGAATGCTGGCTTAGTAAGGTCAATAACCGACCTGTTTTAGACGGATTTGAGTCTCATTCGACTTCTAGAAATACTAACCAAAATGATGGTGTAATAATTTACACGAAACAAGGTTTGCAGGGTTCTGTGTGGGAGCCGATTTTTGAGGGTGGGAATTGTCTTGTTTGTCAGATTGATAAAAGGTTAGCTGTTCTTGCCGTTTATCGCTCCCCATCACTTAATTCAAAAGAATATTTTGATAAATTCATGCAAAGCCTTGTTAAAACATATGATAAAATATCCTCCTGTACTAGTGTTGTTCTCGTAGGTGATCTAAACGTCGACATAAGCCCAAATAATAGAAACGACCGGAGCTTAGAATATCTTTTGATTAATGCCTCTTATGGGCTCATGCCAACACACCTATTTCCTACTCGACTGGAGCACTGCATTGATCACTTACTTCTTAAGTCAAACCTGCGTGCAACCACACTAGTATTGGAATCACATATTACAGACCACAAACCTATCCTCTTATCTATAGCTAACGTTGCTCCACCGCGTAAAATTTGCCAAGTTGCCACCCGTCTTGATTATGAAGCCATTATACTTGAGCTTAAAGATACAGACTTTACGGTTATATACCATATTGAAGATGTAAACGAATGTATGACCAAATTTATTAGTATTATTAAATCAGTTATCTCAAAACATACAAAATTAGTTAAAATACCTAGACAAAAAAGAACAATAAAACCATGGATGACTCCTGGGCTCTTGAAATGTATTAAAAATAGGGATAAAATGCACATGAAAACAAAAAAGGCTCCAAATAATCTAATTCTAAAGACCACATATACACGCTATAGGAATTTTTGCAATAACTTGCTTAGAAAATTAAAAATAGCTTACGAAAAAAGTGAGTTAGAAAAAGCTAAAAATAACCCCAAAAACATGTGGAAAACAATAAAAAATATCACAAACACACATAAGACAAATGTCAGTTCCTCAGAGCTGCTCAAACTACGAGACGACTCTAAATCATCAGTAAACGATGTGAATCTCTTTTTTAGCAATGTAGGCAAAAATTTGGCTGCAAAAATCATGTCACAGGCACGTACAACCACCACCACCACTAATCCTTATCCTCCTACTCTGGTTTATGACCGCTCTCAAATCTCCCCACCCGACTCTCTTGTAATACTGGAGGTTGACGAAGCAGAGGTAGAGTCCGTCATACTTCAGTTGCGAGATGATTGTGCTGTGGGATGGGACGGAATATCATCTATACTGCTTAAGAAGAGCCGTCATGTACTGGTCCCACTAATAACGTACCTATGCAACCGTTGCTTCCAAACAGGTGTATTTCCGGATGCTCTCAAAAAGGCAATAATACACCCTATTCATAAGGGGGGGGACAGAAACAGTGTCAATAATTACAGGCCAATATCAGTCTTGTCAGCCCTCTCTAAAGTTCTAGAAAAGATTTTAAACAAACGTCTGAGGAGCTTTCTGGACAAACATAAAATAATTGCTGAGAATCAGTACGGATTTCGGCAAGGAGTGTCGACAGAAGATGCCGTATTGGATCTCACGCAACTGGTTGCTAGAAATAAGATAGTAAATCAAAATGTCTGGCTATCTTACTTGATCTTGCCAAAGCATTTGACACCGTTTCTGTCCTCAAACTTATCACTAAACTGGAAAAGGTCGGTGTGCGTGGAATACCACTTGAGATGTTCAAAAATTACCTCACAAATCGAACACAAGTGGTCAAAATTGACGCGCACTACAGTGACGAGGAACCAGTAACCTATGGCGTCCCTCAGGGAAGCATACTTGGTCCTACACTTTTCCAAATTTATGTAAACGACCTGTGCAGAATGTGCCTTACCAACTGTAACATCTATGCGTATGCTGATGATACCGCGATACTTGTTTACGGACCTACATGGGATATGGTCAAGGCTACCGCAGAGGATGCCTTGTGCAACATAATGAAATGGCTTAGTTTAAACCTCTTGACACTCAACTTAAGCAAAACAACATACGTCCCTTTCGCAATCCGACGTAACACTGCACCTTCTCATACTTTTTCTGTAATTGCTCACACATGCCCCAATTTAAACGAACCCTGTGTCTGTCCAGCACTCACCAGAGCTGACAGTGCAAGGTACCTTGGAGTGCAGATTGATAGCGGCCTAAGATGGGACAAACAAATTGAAGCCGTCACTACACGAACATTGCGCCTTATCCACATCTTTAAGACCCTTAGAGACTCGGCTAATCTTGACACACTGAAGATGGTTTATTATGCTCTGTGTCAGTCAGTTCTTGGATACTGCATAACTGCGTGGGGTGGTGCAACCAAAACTAGTGTTTTGAGAGTGGAAAGAGCACAAAGAGCCATTCTCAAAGTCATGATTAAAAAACCTTACAAGTACCCGACCTCAGAATTGTACTCTGACTGTAAAGTTCTGACGGTACGGCAACTCTATGTGCTCAGATCACTTCTTAGAATAAATGGCGGTCTGCCTCCGCCAAATCCAAATAAGCGAATAAACCTTCTTCCAAGAATCCAGCACAAAACCACCTTCGCTACACACCAATTCTACACACTAAGTACACACATATACCAAAAAAAAACTCACAAATAAATATTATAAATTTAAACGCACACAAACTTAAACCAATAGTAACAGAGTGGCTATTACAAAAGGACTATGCCTACACAGAGTCTTTACTCACATACCTCGCCTAATAACACAAGTACTGACTGCTTAACACACACAATAAAAGGACACACACGCTTATATTCCCCATATAGAAACACGTACTCACACCACACTTCATCTATCACACACACACACACCACACGCACTCACAGTATACTTAACTCTTATTACATGCACACCTACACACTTCACACAACAAAACTATGTAAGTTTTTATGCTCGGCCGAACACTGTCTCTCAAAATACAGGTGATCCTAGTTTAAGAGACGGTTATATAAATTATTGTACGGTTTTTACAACATTTGTATTGTTTTATATGTATCTGTATTGTTTGTTGGTGAATAAACTATTTTATTATTATTATTATTAACTACATACGTCTTACAGTCGCGAGCAATATTTTAATCAACATACAACCTAGCACTGGCCTGCAGGTTGCGAAAAACGTAAGAAAATTTGAATTTCGCGGGCTACCCTGGAGCAGCCAACTTAAGGGGCTCCCCCATGGCACACTAGCGCCACTTTAGTAAAAAAATCAGAACTCGTTAAATACACAATTAATATAAAATCTGATTGACAAAATCAATGCTTTAGAGTTCTACATTAGTGACGTCTATTTAATTCATTAAAATATACTTCACTGTAGTTACAGTTAGAAAAATTGCTAAAAACGGCCGTTTTTTTCCATTTTGTATCTGTAACGACAGCGAGCTATGTTTCAATGAGTTAAGCAGACGTAAATAATTTAGAAGACCAAATGATTGATTTTGTCAATCAGATTTTATATTAATTGTGTATTTAACGAGTTCTGATTTTTTTACTAAAGTGGCGCTAGTGTGCATGGGGGAGCCCCTTAACAGACTGCATTACATCTCGCCACTTTGGTGTGTCTGCCAAAACGGCGAAATCGTTGCGGTGCGGCGACACACCGCATCGTGTGAACTGGCTCATCGAAAAGACCTTATCTTGCCGTCAGCTGCTGTGGACCCTTCTAGCCCCTTCCCAACCCGCGACTTCGACTGCGCCTTTTCCCCATGAACTTACACTCCCCTAGTTTTGTAAAATGTTTAACGCCAGGGCACCACGCGAAATTCGAATTTTCTTACGTTTTTTGCAATTTGCAGCAGAGTCAAGTGTTGATGAAAATATAATTTTCTTCCGTAACACGCAATTTACAGAATTCAAATTGAAGTCATCAAAACAACCCTATATCATGTCATTTAGCCCACTGAATGACTTTTTTCGTAATGTTAATTTTCTAACTGTAACTACAGTGAAGTATATTTTAATGAATTAAATAGACGTCAATAATGTAGAACTCTAAAGCATTGATTTTGTCAATCAGATTTTATATTAATTGTGTATTTAACGAGTTCTGATTTTTTTACTAAAGTGGCGCTAGTGTGCATGGGGGAGCCCCTTAACAGACTACATTACATCTCGCCACTTTGGTGTGTCTGCCAAAACGGCGAAATCGTTGCGGTGCGGCGACACACCGCATCGCGTGAACTGGCTCATCGAAAAGACCTTATCTTGCCGTCAGCTGCTGTGGACCCTTCTAGCCCCTTCCCAACCCGCGACTTCGACTGCGCCTTTTCCCCATGAACTTACACTCCCCTACATTCTATATGACTAGTTTTGTAAAATGTTTAACGCCAGGGCACCACGCGAAATTCGAATTTTCTAACTTTTTTGCAATTTGCAGCAGAGTCAAGTGTTGATGAAAATATAATTTTCTTCCGTAACACGCAATTTACAGAATTCAAATTGAAGTCATCAAAACAACCCTATATGTTCATTTAGCCCACTGAATGACTTTTTTCGTAATGTCTAGATGGAGCGTCAAATGTGTGTGTGGTCTTGTTGGAAAGGAAATATAATCTAGTTTATTTTGATATAAAAAAAAAATACATAAAAAGTTAATAGTTTTTGAGCAAATTAATATTTTATTAGCAAAATATCCGTTTTTATCACTGTTTTTCAAGTTCTACATTATTGTATGAATATCAATTTTTAATTGTATAATTATCTTGTTTTTGGTTTATTACTTTCCTTATTTATTCTGCAATTCACTGTTAATTTTATATAGCTATAACTTTTGTATTTTGCGATCGCCAAGTGCAAAGAGTATAATAATAATAAGGGAGGCCAAGTGTTTTTGTATAACGTGTCAAATTACGTGCAAATATTTCGCGAGCATGAGCGGGTCGACGCGCTTCGTGTTTTGACATAACGCGGTCGACGCAGATAGAGGTTATGGTTACGTTTATATTATTTAGTTGGTCTACCATATTTAACGATTTAAAAAAAGGTGGAGTTTATCAATTCGTATTGTTACGAGCTGGGTATGGGATAAATTAATAACTACCGAAGAAACAATAAATAACTTTAATAATCACAAAACACTTATAACTCAATCACAAATACATTATTGATCACTATTCGCTTAGATATCGCACTTCTAGTTCACTTCGATTCGCTTCGTTGTGTAGCCAAAATCAGACTGCCTGCTCCCAACAATTGGAATTCGCTGCGCCCCCGCCAGGGGGCGCAGCAGGCGGTATCAGGGCTATGCCCTCTGACCGCGGCGGCTATACCTCGGTCCGTTGAGACGGACCCGTCCTTGTGTTGGACTCATTGTCCAGAGGTTGGTTGGGCGCATTATGCGCCCATGTGTGTGGCTGCTGTATGTGTCCTGTAGGCGCGCCACAGCGCTGTTGCACAGCGCTGCTTTCTTCACAGTGCCCCGGCGGTCTGTCTCCGCCGGGTGAGACCCCCAGTTACCCGAGGGAGGCCCAGCGGGGGACAACCAGCGACAGAGGCACCGACTTACAGCGCACCTACAGTGGATGTGTGATTCCCGCCCGCCCCACTAACCAGAGCTAGCCGGCAGTGGTTCGGGCTGCGGAAACGACGTGTGTGTGTGGGCGGTATTGTATGTGTAACACCGCCCATGTATGCGTTTTCCGCGGGCCCGAGGGCCGCGTTCCCGCGTGTGTCTACGTGCTTGTAGAGGAGTGCATGTGTGGTCATAGCTGCGCGCCCTGCCTATATTAACTTAGAACAAGTCGCGCAGCTGGGTGTGCGTAATGTGTGTAGAGTCATATTGTGCAGGTAAGCTGCGTGTAGCGAGGAACAGCTCACCTGGGTCAATCCGGTGGTGAAGGCGGCGGAGGGGGGGCGACCATGCATTGCCGGTCGCGGACGCTCCTGAGTCATCCTTGACGATCTATCCACTGTACAAGGAGAGTAACGCAGCTAGGCCGTCAAGGACGACCAGTTCCACGTCCTGACCCTGCCTGATGGCACCAATTAGGTCCATCAGCAGCTGGATGGCGCGGGCTGTGAACTCCTTCTTTTCGGCTTCCGAGCCGGCAGCTGGGCCGGCGCTGGCGGTGCCTTTATTGGCACGGGGTTTTTGTGGTTGGGCCGGGGGCCGCGCCATGCCGGCGTCAGCTGTCGGCCCAACGGTCTTCTCTGTCTCGGGCTGCATTGGAGCTGCAGCCGGAGTCACAGCCCGCTCCAGGGTCGGAGGCTGGTCGCCCGGTTGTTCTCCCTCAGGTGCGGTGGGGGGCGCGGGTGCTTTACCCTTGCCCCTCCGCTTCCTCTTCTTTCCCCTCCGCCGCTTCGAGGAGGGGGGAGCTTCTCCCCTGTTGGTGGGCCCGTTGGCCGCCGCCATCAGCGACTCACCTTGGGCCTCTGTGGTGGCCACGTCTGTTGGCCCCTCGGGGACCGTTGCCGGTCGGCGTGAGGCGGTAATGGCGGCGACTGTGCCCGCTCGCCTGTTTGCCCTTATCTCTGCCTGGAAAGAAGGGCACTTGATATTGTTGGCGGGATGCTCACCCCCGCAGTTGACGCACGTAGCTGGTGCGTCACGTGGGCGGGGGCAGTCCCGCGCTGTGTGCCCCTCTCCGCAGCGGACACAGGCGAGCGGTCGGTGGCAATGGTGCGACGAGTGCCTCCACTTCTGGCACCGGTGGCACTGGGCGGGCCCACGTTTGCCCCGCCAGGCTTCAATCTTGACACCTCTCATGTACAAGAACACGGAGGTGTCAAATATCCTGCGTACGTCAGGCGTCCTCTTCAGTACGGCGTGAAATACGCAGCCGGGTCGTCCCTGGCTCGCCTTGATGTGGCGAACATACTCCGGCTCGTACCCCAACGCGCGGAGCTCCTCCTCGATTTCAGAAGGGGTGGTGTCCACAGGCAGCCCCCTGATGGCCACCTTGAAGCTACGCTCCGCCTGTAGCGAGTATGCAAACCAGGACGTGCCATCTTCCTTCTCTAGGTCGGTCAAGTAGCGCTGGACCACCCTATATTCAACTTCACTCTCTGGAGTGAAGCGAATTCCAGTGCCAAAAGGTTGACTGCCTGCTCCCGCAAACACGTGGACTATTTATATGGCGATCGAACGTTCGAGAAATATCCACGATTTCCTAGAATCTTCTAGACAATTCCACAACTTGTACAGAGCAAAGAAGTAGGTACTTTATGCCCTCGGCGTACGGTCGAAATTACAATGATGTTCTTTTGTAGGTAGTTTGCGTATTTGTACCTACATCATTCGGAACTCGTTTTACCTACCTACCTACTACCGTAACTGTAGGTAACTACGGGTACGACGTAACTTTGCCCCCTCCTTAGACATGCTCGTCCCGAGCATCATTAGCCCCGTAGTATCGCGCCAATCGGTCTACATGGACAATCTTAGGCGCACCTCGTGGACCCTTCTGTATTCGGTAGGTGACATCGTTGATCCTAGTCACGACTCGGTATGGTTCATCCCATTTTGCTCGCAATTTCGGAGACTTCCCCTTGCTCCGTACTGGGTTATGCAACCACACCAGTAAACTTTCGTCGAAACCCCTACTATTTGCCTTCCGGTCATAACGGGTCTTCATCTTCTCAGACATCTGTTGGCCGGATTGTCTGATATGCTCATAAACATCATTCAACTTGTTACGCAAGTCAATCGCATAATCTGTTACACTACGTGGAGCATCAGGGGGAGTTCCAGTGATTAAATCAGCAGGCAACCGTAATTCCCTTCCAAAGTTCGCGAATGCTGGCGTCACAGTCGTACTTTCGTGGACGGCGCTACGGTAGAACAGAAGAAATGGCTGTATATGCTTGTCCCAATCCCTTTGTCTGCTTTCCACGACTTTTGCCAGATATCTTTCCAACGTTTGGTTGAATCGTTCCACCATTCCATCAGATTGTGGGTGGTAAGAGGTGGTTCTGGTTTTGTGGGTACCCATTAATCGACAAGTCTCCTGAAATACTTGCGATTCAAAATTCCTTCCTTGATTGCTGTGTATTTCTAAGGGTACTCCAAAACGACAGAAGACTTCCTGAACTAATTTATCTGCGACAGTTGTAGCTTCTTGGTTAGGAATAGCGAAGACTTCTGGCCACTTTGTGAAGTAATCCATGACCACCAGGAAGTACTTGTTTTTTTTTTTTTTTTTTTTTTTCCGCTCTAACTTTCTGGAAATGGTCCCGCAACGTCTAGTGCTATCCGTTCCCAAGGGGGACATCAAACCGATCTTCGAGTGGATCAAAGCTGTTGCTCCTTAACCTAAGTGGAGTGATGTGGCTGCGATGAGTTCCATCACAAAGAGTTATTGGGCGCAATGGAACAGCTTGGTGATCCAGGATGGAGTCTTGTGCCGTAAATGGGAAAACGCTCGAGGGGACAGCTGTCATCTACAAATGGTTGTCCCTAAAGCTAAGGTACCGGATGTTTTACGGCTCTACCATGATGGATGTTCAGGAGGACATATGGGGGTAAAAAGGACTCTACTAAAAATTCGAGAACGATTTTACTGGATCCACTGTCGACATGATGTGGAGGACTGGTGTCGCAAATGTACCAGTTGTGCGGCCGTGAAAGGACGACGGACAACGTTAGAGCCCCTTGGGAACGGATAGCACTAGACGTTGCGGGACCATTTCCAGAAAGTGAGAGCGGAAACAAGTACTTCCTGGTGGTCATGGATTACTTCACAAAGTGGCCAGAAGTCTTCGCTATTCCTAACCAAGAAGCTACAACTGTCGCAGATAAATTAGTTCAGGAAGTCTTCTGTCGTTTTGGAGTACCCTTAGAAATACACAGCGATCAAGGAAGGAATTTTAAATCTTGATCTCGCAAGCACATGACGGGAACAGCCTGACCATCAAAGGCGATGTCAACGGAACACCTTGCAAACTGACGTTGGATACTGGAGCTTCTCACACGGTCGTCAATTCTCACCTAGCAAGTCGGTTTCTTGGGGACTACTTCGATAACCACGACCGTATACGATTACTAACAGCTACTGGTCAGCACATAATCGTTCGAGGCAAGAAGGAGGTGGAGTTAAAATTGGGTGACAGATTTTACAAGCACAATGTCATCGTGGCCGACATAGTGGACGATTGCATCTTGGGCTTGGATTTTATGCGGAAATATCGTTGTGAGATCGACGTTGATCAAGGAGTACTGAAATGTGGTTCAGAGGAAGTCTTCATGGAAGGTGCACCATCAGGGAAAGTATACTGCTTGAAGGAGATTGTTCTTCCTCGCAGATCAGAAACGATTGTGCCAATTAGTCTACCACGGAATTCTGGACAAAAAGATCGCAGTGTTCTGATAGAAAGGGTGAACAATGACTTTCCATGGAAGATGGCACGGACTCTGGTCAAGGCCACCAACGTCTCGGCAGTACGCATACTGAATGCAAGTGACAAGGAGCAAGTGATTAAGAAGGGCACCTTGATCGGCACTTGCGAGGATGTACTTGGAAGTGCTTGGTGCGTCAATTGCAAAATCTGCCTACCGGAAATAAAATTCGTAGTCCAAAGTTTGACGTGACAACGCTCTTAAAAAACTGCGATTTAACTAAACGAGAAATGGACAAGGCTAAGAAGATGTTACTTCAGTACGCCAACACTTTCTCTTCAAATGATGCTGACATAGGGAGAACTGGACTAGTTCAGCACAAGATAAATACAGGTAACGAGTTACCAATCCGTCAGCGACCAAGAAGACTGTCAGTTGCACGTGAAAAAGAGGTGGAAACCATGATTGAGGGAATGGTGAAGGACGGTGTTATAGAGCCTTCATCCAGTCCATGGTGTTCTCCTGTGGTCCTGGTAAAGAAAAAGGACGGCAGCATGCGCTTCTGTGTGGACTACCGACGACTGAACGATGTCACGAAAAAGGATGGCTACCCGCTGCCTAGGATCGATGACACACTGGATACACTGACTGGTATGAAGTGGTTTACCGCACTTGACCTGAAAAGTGGCTACTGGCAAGTAGAAATAGACCCCAAGGACAAGGAGAAAACTGCATTTTCAACAGGAAAAGGGTTGTGGCAGTTTAAAGTTATGCCATTCGGTTTGTGCAATGCTCCTGCGACGTTTGAAAGGCTGATGGAGCAAGTACTCGCCGGATTGATTGGAGACACATGTCTTGTCTATCTAGACGACATAATCATCGTGGGCCGTACATTTGAAGATCACCTTAAAAACCTCAACCAAGTGTTGTCGAAAATCCAAACAGCAAATCTCAAGTTAAGTTCGAAAAAGTGCTCGTTTTTCAGACAAGAAGTGAACTTTTTGGGACACATAGTTTCGGGGGAAGGTGTTCAAACAGGCCCAGAAAAAGTAGTCGCCGTCAAGGATTGGCCAGTTCCGAAAGACAAGACACAGGTCAGAGCATTTCTGGGTTTGTGCTCCTACTATAGAAGGTTTGTCAAGAATTTTGCCGACATTGCAAAACCTTTGCACAAACTCACTGAGGAAAAGCGGACTTAACTTGAGATTTGCTGTTTGGATTTTCGACAGCACTTGGTTGAGGTTTATAAGGTGATCTTCAAATGTACGGCCCACGATGATTATGTCGTCTAGATAGACAAGACATGCGTCTCCAATCAATCCGGCGAGTACTTGCTCCATCAGCCTTTCAAACGTCGCAGGAGCATTGCACAAACCGAATGGCATAACTTTAAACTGCCACAACCCTTTTCCTGTTGAAAATGCAGTTTTCTCCTTGTCCTTGGGGTCTATTTCTACTTGCCAGTAGCCACTTTTTAGGTCAAGTGTGGTAAACCACTTCATACCAGTCAGCGTATCCAGTGTGTCATCGATCCTAGGCAGCGGGTAGCTATCCTTTTTCGTGACATCGTTCAGTCGTCGGTAGTCCACACAAAAGCGCATGCTGCCGTCCTTTTTCTTTACCAGGACCACAGGAGAACACCATGGACTGGATGAAGGCTCTATAACACCGTCCTTCACCATTCCCTCAATCATGGTTTCCACCTCTTTTTCACGTGCAACTGGCAGTCTTCTTGGTCGCTGACGGATTGGTAACTCGTTACCTGTATTTATCTTGTGCTGAACTAGTCCAGTTCTCCCTATGTCAGCATCATTTGAAGAGAAAGTGTTGGCGTACTGAAGTAACATCTTCTTAGCCTTGTCCATTTCTCCTTTAGTTAAATCGCAGTTTTCCAAGAGCGTTGTCACGTCAAACTTTGGACTACGAATTTTATTTCCGGTAGGCAGATTTTGCAATTGACGCATCCAAGCTACTTCCTCGCAAGTGCCGATCAAGGTGCCCTTCTTAATCACTTGCTTCTTGTCACTTGCATTCAGTATGCGTACTGCCGAGACGTTGGTGACCTTGACCAGAGTCCGTGCCATCTTCCATGGAAAGTCATTGTTCACCCTTTCTATCAGAACACTGCGATCTTTTTGTCCAGAATTCCGTGGTAGACTAATTGGCACAATCGTTTCTGATCTGCGAGGAAGAACAATCTCCTTCAAGCAGTATACTTTCCCTGATGGTGCACCTTCCATGAAGACTTCCTCTGAACCACATTTCAGTACTCCTTGATCAACGTCGATCTCACAACGATATTTCCGCATAAAATCCAAGCCCAAGATGCAATCGTCCACTATGTCGGCCACGATGACATTGTGCTTGTAAAATCTGTCACCCAATTTTAACTCCACCTCCTTCTTGCCTCGAACGATCATGTGCTGACCAGTAGCTGTTAGTAATCGTATACGGTCGTGGTTATCGAAGTAGTCCCCAAGAAACCGACTTGCTAGGTGAAAATTGACGACCGTGTGAGAAGCTCCAGTATCCAACGTCAGTTTGCAAGGTGTTCCGTTGACTTCGCCTTTGATGGTCAGGCTGTTCCCGTCATGTGCTTGCGAGATCAAGATTCTCGGGGCTTTTTCAATACCAGCCAGCACCCGCCCCCCAGTCCTGGCATTTACTCGTTTCCCTGCTGTGGCTGGGCAGTCACTTCAGCCACCCTTCCCTGCTGATCTTCTCTCGGAGTGCTGCGCTTAGGACAGCTTGACCGAAGATGACCCCTTTCTCCACAAGTGTAGCACCTAGGACTGTACCCTTGCGGGCGGTCGCGTACAGGTGATGCTACAACCTCCCTGACGCGGTGCGTTCGGTGGTCCTGCCTCACTGCCTCTACTTCTAAGGCATGGGCCAAGGCGTCTTTCAGCGTCTCATGGTGCCCAAGTCTCACAGCAGCTCTAACTTCCAAGTCACGTATTCCATCAACGAACGCTTGTACCAGATTCCCATCGATAAGTGCAGGGGCAGACTGGTATGCTTTTCGAACCAGCTTTTCAACTTCCAGGGCCCACTGCTGCAGGTTCTCGGCACTACGTTGAACACGATCCTTCAACTTAGCACGAAATACGTGCTCCAGGCGCGCGTCGCCGTATCTGGACTCTAACGCCTCAAGCAGCTGCTCGTAGGTTACATCCTTGCCGAGCGCCTCATGAATGTTTAAGGCCTGGTCTCGAAGGCCCAAGGTGAGCGCGGTCATGGCTTGCGGTTTTGTCCATCCATTCGCCTTCATAACGGCCTCAAATTGAATTTTATAAGCCGACCACGAAGATGTTCCATCGAATGGAGGCACCTTAAAGCCCCGCGCTGAAGGTGCAGCAACTACTGAAGCCACGTCACGTCTCCAGTCTTCAGTTCTTCCAAAACCTTTTTCACCCCAGCGATCTGAACTTCGGCTTCTGAGATACGGTTCTCGTGCTGGTGAACCTGATCCTTCATCACTTTCAGATCTTTGCCAAAAGTTGCATGAAGATCCTTTATGAGGAGCATCTGTTCATCCTGGCGGCGGGCCTGCTCCTCTTTAGCTTGCTGCAACTGCTCCTGTAACTGGCGAGCCTGGTCCTCTTGACGGCGAGCCTGCTCCTCTTGACGGCGAACCTGCTCCTGCAGCAGCGCCATTAAAGCTGACAAGTCTGGCGCCACTGATGCTGGAGAAACCCCGGATGGGCCAGCGACTGGCACTGACGTAGGCTGGACACCACCCGGTGTCTGTGTCGGAGAATCTCCAAGCCGCCTTTGGTCCATGTTCTGCTGTCGCTGACTCCTGGTACGGATACCGTCCGTGTCGTCCTTTGGTAGAATTGGCATAATTTATCCCTCACTTCTGACACCATATTGTTACGAGCTGGGTATGGGATAAATTAATAACTACCGAAGAAACAATAAATAACTTTAATAATCACAAAACACTTATAACTCAATCACAAATACACTACTGATCACTATTCGCTTAGATATCGCACTTCTAGTTCACTTCGATTCGCTTCGTTGTGTAGCCAAAATCAGACTGCCTGCTCCCGCAAACACGTCGACTATTTATATGGCGATCGAACGTTCGAGAAATATCCACGATTTCCTAGAATCTTCTAGACAATTCCACAACTTGTACAGAGGAAAGAAGTAGGTACTTTATGCCCTCGGCGTACGGTCGAAATTACAATGATGTTCTTTTGTAGGTAGTTTGCGAATTTGTACCTACATCATTCGGGACTCGTTTTACCTACCTCCCTACTATTAGGTAACTGTAGGTAAGTACGGCTACGACGTAACAGTATTAAGTCTTTCTTTATAAGATTTTTAATCAAAACATTCTGACATGTCAACTATAATTTATTGTAGAAGTTTTAGATCAACTAAAATTGTCAGCTCTTATTTATGTCTGTCCCTTTCTTGTTATATTAGAGAGTAACAGATAGAAATAGTCTAATTTTAGTTTAGTTAGTTAGTGTGAACAAGGGAATCGGCACAATTGTAATACTAATTTAATTAACTTAGCTGACACACACATAACACACACACACACATTCACACATCACACATTCACTTCACACACACTTCACTCCACTTCACTTCGTTCTGACATTCACTTATCACATACACAACTCTATTTAAATAGTGTTTTTTATTTATTGAAGAAAGTAACTACATACTTAATAAAATGACACTATATAACTGAATAATACCTACTACATACATAGGTACTTATCTTATTTAACAGGTATCATTATTCACGCATACAGAGACATAGAAGGACAGTGTAAAACACCGCCAGCACGCACACAGGCTTGAAATTGTTGGCTCGTTTTTTTGTTTTGATTGTAGGGCGACGCTCCATCTAGACATTATAATAATCAAAGCATAGAATGAACTTATTTTCATCACCTAAACAACCTGACGTATTGAAAAAAAAAAAGCAACGAAAAACACAAAAAAGTGAAAAACGACTAGCTCCAGAATACGGTGACAAAATCACCAATTCAATCAAACAAAGGTCAAACTTCAGAAGTTGTTTTTGTTTTTTTTTCTGTTTTTTTTTGCAAATAAGCTTTTATTTATTTTTACATTTTTGGTTGTTCATAGACAAGTCGACATGAATTTATTTTACATTATTAACAATACATGGCATGGTAATAGGCGTCCCCAATAAATGGAACTTGGCATACTTATTTAGCGAAATCTGGGTAGACCGTCACTCGTAGCTAACTTCCGAGCCGCCATTAGGTTTGAACCGAATTTTACACATCTGCGTACCCCCTCAGAGCTTAAGTTACGTCATGATGTTGTATAAACAAATTGCAGCAATCACAACAGATTTGCCGTCTATTTTTGAAGAGTTCCATTGTATTGTATTGTATCTCCGAAGATCAGCATCAGATCTTAATGGTGGAAACTAGCCTATTACTGAAATAGTATGTTACCATCAGATCTTAATGGTGGAAACTAGCCAATGGGGTGGGCAACTGGTGGAACTAATGGCGCTAGCACCGCATGAACCAAACACCGTCATTGGTTGAAAATCGGTCAATGTCATTTTATATTTCAAAATAATTTGACCTCATTGGTCAGATTGGGTCTAAGCTATGGACGCGCCATCTACAATCAGCTTTGACCAGCCTTCCCCATTACTGTAGTAGTGTTACAACTGTTACAAGTCGTAAAATCAGATAGCTAGTGTGCGGACACCCTTACTGACCCTATTTTACGATGTTTTCTAAACAATAGAGATGCACAATGGACGCACAGGTGCGGCGTGCCGCACTCAAAGTTAAGTAAATTGAATAAGACGCGCATATCGCGTTGCGTCGCATCTGGTAAAAATCCAAAAAAACTTGCCCGCACTAATTGCGTCCAAATTTTATACTCTTTCAAATAACAAAAATAATTTTGAGAATCGGTCCACAAACGGGGGAAAAATCGGGTAACACATTAAAAAAAAATACATACACACAAACATAGAACCTCCTTTTTTGAAGTCGGCTAAAAAAGGAAGACAATGAGAGGTTTTCTTTGAGGGGATTAAAAAAAAATAGTTTCCAAGAACTCTCTAGATGGCGTTGAACTACGTTAGTTGGGTGCCAAAACCAAAGCTTCGAAAAAAAAACATTGTGTCAACTTTTTTTACGTTCCGTTCCTTGCATTAACGTACCAAGTTCAGAGCCATCTATCCAGCGACTAGGGAAGTGTTAAAAAGAAAATCCCTCATTTGAATTTCGCGGTCCCCCACCCTGGCGCTTTCACTTTATTTTTTAGCCTAGTCTGCGCCAGATAAGTAGGGATAAATGTCATTGCTCTTTCCTTATGCAGACGAAGCGTTAGGGAGTAGTAGGGCCTCAGTATATGATGAAGCATGAGATACAGATGGAATCCAATTGTGATTGACCTCTCTTTATATATTTTGAATGTTAATCATTAGGTGGTATTTAAGTGTGACTGACACTGGCTTGGCCACCATCACGGATATTAATTTCGTTAACATAAAAAATTAAAATCCCTGACGGTGGCCAAGCCAGTGTCAATGACACGATATTTAACTTAATGATTATGTGGTGTTCTATACTATGGTTTCTGACGACCACTACGGGTAAAAGGCGTGAGCTTATGTATGTATTTATGTAAATCAATAATTTCAACAAAACAGTGAGATAAATAAAAGAAAATCTTTTGGTACAAAGTATTTTATTCGTATAGATCAACGGACTAACATTATTATTATTGCAACTCACCTTGGTTAGCAATAATTCATAAATTGCAAATCATAAAGACAATACTAGACGAAATACTAATTAATTCTTAAAATAATATATTTTTAGGCAGTTTTAATAATTTCGGCATTACTTTTCTCATTATCGGCGTCAGTAGCATCAACAGGAACTTCCCCATTCTCACCAGCTTTGGTTTTCTTGTCACTCTTTCTAAATTTATCGTACCTAAAACAGAAACAGAAGTTAAAGAGACGAGTACAAACTGTTTTCAATAAGTGAACCAAAATTCGGTATTCATGAGTTCAGTTAAATCATTATTATAAGGAGCAAATCTCCCTCAACAATTCGCTCATATCCGTGCCGCCCACGCCCGAGCAGGTCGTACTCTCTTTTCTCGTTTTCCTAACTACGGACATATTGTTAATAATGATATGCTGGGTAGGCGCGATAATAACCACCTTCTGCTTGTGCATACTTTTGTGTGAATGCGCTACATTAAAACTATATAGTGAAATAACATTACATTTTGTTGTTGGCTTAAATATCGTGTCGTGGTTTATCAGTAGGGAAGGTATGTGCCAAAAGTACCTGTTAAAAGCGTAAATCAACGCTCTCACTAAAAGTAATTACATGGTTATATATTTGGCAGTTTTTAACTTGATATCTCACCACATTTCCAACAATTTATTGTTTGTATATATTTACAAAAAATGGTATCGTGTTTCCGGACGATATCGATAAACTTTGACCGGTCATTGGTGTCGATTCTGTTGTGCACAAACTAAACTTAATCTAGGCTATTGCTATCTTTTACTAAAAGGCAGTGCGAGAAAAGGACGGCTATAGCTATGAACTAAGTTAGAGATGTCAAACTAGTTTATGCCTTGCACTTCACCGTGTTTTTAGTCGACATGTTTTTACGTGCACCCTTCATTTGTATTGAAATATCAACTAAATTTGACAGTTCTAAATTACATCCGTGTCTTTCTCGTTTTATTAGAGAGAAAAGGATAGCAATAGCCTAAATTATGTTTAGTTTGTGCACAACAGAATCGACACCGACGATATAAAACTAAATCACATTGTTTGTCAGTGGCACTGCAAATTGGAATTCATAGCAGCACGCGTAGCATGACCAATTCCATCTCTATTCCACTAAGAATAGACAAAGCTCTTTCTATACAACTCGTCAATTTGTCTTCTGCCTGAGCATGGGGGCGACCCATGGGTACTCGAGTTTCTATGAAGACATAGAAATAATTTCCAAAGCAACGGGGAATGCAGCAGCAATTGCATTGAGTTATACATTCAGTCAAAAAAGTATCGGGAATGGATGATTTGTTTATGGTTCCAAATTCAAATTTTTGTTTTTTTTTGTAGTTGTTAGATTGGCACAACTGTTTTCCATTTTGGCGCGGAGTTTGAGTTGCATCTGTTATTTATATTAAATACAGTGCTGGTTTTAGTAATATCATAAATAGTGTATTGCGCGTATTGCGAATTTCATAATGGACAAAAATATCGAACAAAGAGTTTGTCTTAAATTTTGCATCGCCAATGGAATTTCGTGTTCGGAGTCACTGAAAATGTTACAGAAGGCTTACGGTGAATCGACTTTATCAAAAACTCGTGCCTATGAGTGGTTCAAAGCGTTCAAAAGCGGTCGAGATGTGATGGAAGATTTGCCTCGCTCTGGTAGGCCGTCAACGTCTGCAACTGAAGTTAACATCGCAAAAGTGAAGAAAATAGTGACTGAAAATCCCCATTCAACTCTGAGAGAGATAGCCGCCGAACTTTCTGTATCTCACGAGTCGATCCGTACCATTCTAACTAATCATTTGGGTATGAAACATGTTGCTGCTCGGCTAGTCCCAAAAGATCTGAATTTTCTCCAAAAACTCAATCGCATGAAAGTCGCTGAGGACATGCTAGAACGAGTCAGTTCGGACCCAACATTCATGAAACGCATTGTTACTGGTGACGAGACGTGGGTTTACGAGTTTGACATGCAAACTAGTCAACAAGCTTCGGAGTGGCGCCTTCCAACTGAACCGAAACCGAAAAACCACGCCAAAGTCGATCAAAAGTCAAAGTCATGTTGACTGTTTTCTTTGACTATCGCGGTGTTGTGCACTCTGAATTCTTACCGGAAGGTCTAACGGTAAATAAAGAATATTATTTGAGCGTTATGCGGCGTTTAAGAGAGCAAATTCGACGAAAAAGGCCAGATTTGTGGAAAGAAAATTCTTGGATTTTGCACCACGACAATGCGCCTTCGCACAAGGCTATCATTGTGAACGAATTTTTGACCAAACACTCAACAAATACCATCCAGCAACCACCATATTCACCAGATATGGCTCTCCTGCTGACTTTTTTCTTTTTCCTAAACTCAAATTACCACTTCGTGGCACCTGTTTTCAATCGATAGAAGACATAAAGGAGAATTCGCGGCGAGAACTGAACTCAATTCCGGAAGCAGCGTTTAAAAAATGTTTTGATGAATGGATTATTCGTTGGCGCAAGTGTATCGTTTCTAAAGGAGCATACTTTGAAGGTGATAAAATAAATTTGGATGAATAACAGACATTTTGTGTATTATTGATCTTTTCCCGGTACTTTCTTGACAGAGTAGTATGTCACTGTGAGTTTGTAAAAACAGTAAATAGGCATTCAGTTAGGTGCCACTTAATGTCGGTGAAAACGGGCAAATGAGCATTGAGTTGGGTGTCACTTAGTGTTAGTGAAACTTTAGCAAATGTCTTATGAAATCTTTGCCGTACACAGCAGGGAGATCACGAGCCCCAGTTAATGCTCGTACAGCATTCCTTTCGGAGTTACTTTCATTCTTCTCGGCCTAAAAACTGATGAGAAGGCGGAGGCGCGGCGGTAGGACCCCGACATGTTTTTAAAATCAATATAAGTCAATAAACACAAAGAATAGTAATAAAAAGAATCTTGTCTAGGTCCGATGTGATGTAGACTATTTGATATTTGTTGAGAAGAAATGTTTCTAATCCCCAAGTGTCAAAAGTAGAGAAAAAATTATCGTCATGCTTGTCGTTGTAGTTTTATCAAATGAAGAATAGAAACATTTATTTTCTATAATTTTAACACAATGATGGAAATCTTTCTACAATCTGTCATTTTGTCAATTCTTCCGTTGACAAAACCCGTTTCCATGGTGGTCATGCTACACATACATGTGCTATTACCAGATTAACACCAGATTCTTTTAAAACAGACTAAGAATCAGAAGCTTTTAGAACTCAAATTTTCCATGAAGGTGTGTTTAAACTATTCTTATGGCGCAAAACGTCAGAACAGACGACTCCAGTTTTTGTATTTGTTAGTCTAACACCCTAGTTAGGTAATCCACATTTTGTTGTATGTAAAACATAGTTTTAAATTACATCCAGTCAGTGCATAAATCACTTACAGGTAAAGACTGCATTAATTAAGGCTCTTTTTCACAACTAGTTTTTATCTGATCTGTGACTACTACCAGCTTCAATGTTAATAAAACTTTTAAAATTATAAGGTACCTTCCAAGGTCTTCTTCGTCATCACTGCCTTCATTGCCTTGGGGGTCTACTTCCCGAAGCAACTCTCCAATGTCTTTATCAACATCTGCCCACAATTTATCTTCACTCCCTGAAATGTAAACAAGTATACCTAGTCTTATTTTTTTAGCGGTCTTGAAATGCTGCACCAACCCCAAGTAGACAGGATAAATAAAATGATGATGACAACTTCACAATAACAAGAGGGATGCTGCGCATGAGTAGCAGAATATGCACTCTAAGTGGGATGGAATGCCATATCCTAAGTGAGTGCTCCTTCTGTATCATTCCATGTTTAAGGTATTTACTAACCGGATGCAGTGGAATTATCAGCACCATTGTCTAGTTTCTTTTTGTTTTCTTCAGCAGCCTCAATATTTTCAGATTTAATGTCCCCAGCCTCAGCCATAGTTTCTTTATCTTCTTCTAAAAATAAATAAATAATATTAATATCTAAATCTATGTTCTTATGAATCTGCTAAATAATAAAGAAATTCATAATTATTGGACCATTTTACGAATCTCCATACAAAACTGTGAAACTGATGAATGACCACCTGAAGCACGCAACTAAAAAAAAACCGGCCTAGAGCGAGGTGGACTCGCGGACCGAGGGCTCCATATAAACTTGTAGGTATTTTGTTTTTAAAATACAATTTTTCCTTTTCTGTGCTGTAGTAAGACATTGCTTCTTGCTAAATTTAATGATTCTAGGTCAACGGGAACACCCTATAGGTTTTGATTTTGATTTTTATTTTTATTTATTTATTAATTTCTTTCACAAAAAAGTACTTATTATAAATTACAAATAAAATGCTTTGAACAGCTGTAATTGTACACAAAAGTTTTAGCATCTGTAGCCGAACTAGGAAGAACCTGTATTTCGGCTTACAGCGCCAACCCCCTCGAGTTACATATCATAATGATTCTTATAAGCTTGCATTTGACAACACCTTTGGATATTACGTACTCTTATTAAAGCTCTATTGAGGCTTATTATAATAGTGGTATGATCCTCTCTTTGTGTGTTGTGCTATATGAATGAGTGAGTGTGAGAGGGTGTGGTATTTAGTTGGGTGTGAGTGTGATATGTGGCTGTGGCAGATTCCCTTTTGAAATCAATCATAATAAGCAGTCATATCTTTTGATCGCATTGACTTTGTTTTTTTCACTGTTGAAGGCACTGGCGTGCCTAGGTGCCAACAATAATGCGGCAAGCCCCTAGGGCTAGCTGACAATTCAGAAACCCTAACATCATGAAGAGTAGTAGGTTATAAGAGCAAGTCAAGCTTTTAGGCTTGTATGAAAGTACCGCCGCTAGGTCCAAGGGGTAGCAGACCTGAAATATTGATTTCAGCTTCAGCAGGAAAAGGGTCTTGACGGACAACAAAGTGATTCTATAAGGGTTTTGCTGACTGAGGTACGGAACCCTAAAAACTACGTAAACTGCACATTCCGGCCTACCCTTTTGTTGATGTAACTGGCGATGAATTCTCTCAGCGTGTTTACGCAGAGTGCGAGTGTCGCGATGCTGTACGTAGCGGCCCAGGTGAATACGGAGGCGACAGTGACGGCGCAGTGCCTCGGCTTCATCTGTACCGCCTGATTCCACCCGGGGCAAGTACACACGGCATAACTCACACCACCAAACCTACAACAATAATTAAAGTTAAGATAAAAAAGCGGTTTCGTCCGTCCTGCCTGTACATAGAGAATAGACGTAGGAATAATATTGTTTGCAAAACTTTCAGATTATCTTCCTAGAACAGTGATAGATAAAAATTACATAAGATGCATTTGACTTTGCAGTTCTCTAGAATCAACCTCAGAGTTTTTTTGGAACACATTGCTCTACTTATCCTATTCGCTCTGAATCTGTTTGTAGGTTCTTTCGTACCTCCATCTTTTTAATATGTTCACTGCCGATATTAATTTCAACTTTAGGTTTTTTAGGAGAAGACTCGTCCTTCTTTTCGCCTCCAGAGTCGTCATCTTCAACTTCTGAAAAAAAAAAAAAAATACATTTGAATATGTAAATATATAAGAGGCACTGCCAAACTATGAGTAACTTGTATGCAGTATTAGAATCTTATTGTTACTTACCATCTACATCGCCCACTGAGTCAAGAGTCATGAAATTGTCCAAATCCACATCCATACCTTCGTCGCCGCTTGCTTCAGCCTTAGGGCTTACACGGCGAGCTGACTGGGTAGCCTTCCTCTGAATCATAAATACGTACGGATGTTAAATATATAAAACTTGAATAACTTGCACTATTTTACATATCGTAGTATCGGTATTATCAGATCAGATAATGTGCGAAAGTATCTAAAACTGAGGAATACTTGAAATAAGCTGAAAACGAGCATTTGAATTAATCACATAGAACGCAACATGAAAACACATTTTAAAAAATCTGCAGCTCCATGTACGAGGTGCATTCAATAAGTACCTAGCCTCATCGCCAGAGGGCGCTGTAGTTTCAAAAGAGTTTTACCACAGTGTAGCACATTCTTTTTTAATTCTTTTTTCAAATTTTCATTCCAATCCCTTCATTTGTTTTAATTTGACAACTTATGGAAGCGAACGTGTCGATCGGTTTTACAAAAATGGAAAAAGAGCAATATCGTTCGGTGATTCGATTCCTATTTTTGGAAGGGAGAACGCGCATCGAAATCAAAGAGCGCTTGGATGGTGTGTACGGTGACTCTTCTCCATCGATGGCCACCGTCAAGAATTGGTTCAACGAGTTTGCACGTGGCCGTACGTCGGTTTTTGATAAACCACGTCCAGGTGCACCGAAAACAGCTGCTACGGAGGAAAACATTAAAAAAATCCATGATTTCGTATTGGCAGATCGCCGATTGAAGGTTCGGGAGCTAGCTGAGACTGTAGGCATTTCAGAAGGAACAGTGCATCATATTCTTCACGAGGAACTCGGCATGAGAAAGCTGTCGGCGCGATGGGTGCCGCGTTTACTCACACCAGAAAACAAGCGCAACCGTGAGACCACATCGGAGACGTGTTTGGCGCTGTTTAAGCGGAATCCAGCGGAGTTTTTGCGTTGTTTTGTGACCGTCGATGAAACCTGGATCCACTGGTACACACCAGAGACCAAGGAGCAATCAAAACAATGGATCCAGACCGGGGAACGTGCTCCAAAGAAGGCGAAAACTGTAAAATCGGCCGGAAAAGTTATGGCCACCGTTTTCTGGGATTCACAAGGTGTGATCTACATCGATTACCTCGAGAAGGGTAAAACAATTACAGGGCTTTACTATGCCGATTTATTGGGCCGATTCGACGCCGAATTAAAGAAAAAACGACCCCATCTGGCGAAGAAAAATGTGCTGTTTCACCACGACAACGCACCGGTTCACACGTCTGCCGCTGCCATGGCCAAATTGGTCGAATTACGCTACGAATTGCTGCCCCATCCACCGTATTCTCCAGATTTGGCCCCTTGTGACTTCTTTCTGTTTCCTAATCTGAAAAAATCACTCGCCGGGAATAGATATGGATCGAATGAGGAGGTCATCACCGCCACGGAGGCCTATTTTGCAGAGTTTGACAAAAAATATTTTTCCGACGGGTTAAAAAGTTGGAGCATCGCTGGGCTAAGTGTATCGAACTAAAAGGAGACTATGTTGAAAAATAAATTGCCACTTTTCCAAAATTTTCGTTTACTTTTTGTAGGCTAAGTATTTATTGAATGACCCTCGTATAATTTAGGAAAGGCTGATTTTGCGATTATTACAGGTTTAGTCTCACACAACAGAAACTGTATCGAGTAGTGATGTCTGTTCTGTTACTTTGTCGCCCAGTAATGAAAATTAACTGTTTGTTTAACATTACTAACCACACATTATACGATGATAACTCGTAAAAAGAGGTCCGAATTGGGTCCTAAGATCAGTTAACATAGTGTGATTTTTGCAATGCCGCATGGCCGTTCTAAAAGCGAAAATGGACGATATTAGCCAATTCTTTTCACTTAACAAATAACACAGGTGATGTTTTGTTCCAATCCTGGCTGTCAATTTTTTTTTCAAAAACTAAAAAGGTAGTTAAATTTTTTCATACAATTCAACATGCAATGTATTTTACACACGTGCGTTTCTTTTTCATTTTCCAACACGTGTGCGGGAATAAAAATTGCCACAGATAACTATACCTATACTTAGTCCAAATTGGTTTTATGCCTATAGTCAGAGGTGAATGTTTTTTTTATTACTTTACGGCGTAAATATTTTTTGAATATTCAAATTGTGTTTATAAATAGAATATCATAGATAACCATGATTATTTAAAACGAATATTTACTTTTACAAACAAATTAACTTTTATTTGTTCTAAATTCAAAAATATAAAAAAAAAATATATATATATATATTAGTCTGTTTAACGGTTTCATAAGTTCATACCTTTGCTTCTCGTTCAACCTGGCGAAAGCAAAGCGCGGAAATGAAAAGAAAATTAAAGTCATAGTTTCCTAATAATTCATGACAAAAATATTTTGCGTTCTTTTATTTTATTTCTTCTAAAGCGTATTGAAATACGTCATTTGATACACGTAGTCATTTGTTATTGCAGTTCTTGGCTCAAAAACACCCTCGCCTACGGCTAGGATGTTAATTCCGCCTAGAATGCAATAACGAAATATCTACACTTGTATCAAAATGTACTACTGTCCGAAATAGAGGTTCCTTTGCTCTACTACAATAGATACAGGTTTCGACCGACACTACTCAAAAACCATCCTGTTTAAACATATCTTACTCCGCTCAGACTGATTTTTGAGCTTGTGATGAACATAATGACCCATTATCAGTAATTTTACAAGTTCACTAACCTAGGGCCTAGTATAATCGTCTTCCCAACATACAGGGCAAAGTACTTCGGTAACCCAGGTACTCTCCGCGAGATTGTCAGCAACACCAAGGCGCTGCTGGCCTTTCTCGGGGAGTTAGGGTGGATCGAATAGTTCCCACCCGTACGCAAAATACGCGCTTTGACGGTTGCGGACACCAGCCCGCTATACAATCGTCTTCCTGACTGTTTTCAGCAACGGCGGCCAATTTCAGCGGAGATTATCCATCGGCGCAGGACACCTTATAGTGCATAAGTATGTGCACTAAGTATGTATACTTTAGGATCGAAACTAACCTTAAGATGTTCCAGAGAACATATATGATGTTCGTAAATCATGGGCGAACGGAAAGTAAGCCGACAAATCTGACAGAAAGGCATCAGGAAGCGCTTCATGGCGCGGTGCGTGTCGGTGAGGTTGTGCGCGTGGCGCGTGGTGCGGTGGTTGAGCCGGCACACGGGGCAGAACGTGGTGCGCGCCGCCAGCGCCGCGCCCGCCGCCGCCTCCAGCTCCCGCTGCGCGCCGCGCTGCGCCACGCGCATGCGCAGCAGCTGCGCCTTGTGCCGCCGCGCCACGCCGCTCATGGCCGCGCGGTGCTTGCTGGACACCAGGTGCTTCACGTACGCCTGGGAGGGAAGCGTCCTACTGTATCCCTTGTTACCCTTACCGTGCTATTATAAACCTCAACATTCTTCCGCCAGAAATAAACATTTCTTAAACATGCTTGGAAAATTGAGCATTATTTTGACAACCTTCTTCAAGAGAAAGGCCTACCCATCTTCCAAGGAAACAAAGACATGCCATCCGGTTCTTCAGTTTTATTTTATTTTAATTTGTAGGTACTTATTTGTTATTTTACTAACATTACTCTGCACGCGAATCTCAGACTAATTATTTTAATAATAAGAATATTATGGCTTTAACACCAAAGTTATGGTATTTAATTTGAGTAATTCCAAATAACAAGTTTGAAAAATCATATGAATTGATTTTTGTGTTTTTATTTTAAGTCATTTACACAAATATAAGAAACATCATATTAATATTAACTAATATGGGTAGATTTCTTTAATTTCATGAAAAATTCGTAAAATCCCGATAATCCGGATTGGACCATAAATCCGTTCCTAAAAATCCGGATTTTGAAACAGAACGGATTTGCATTCCCTAAGGCATAATGAGACTAAGGTTCATTGAGTTTTAGTTCAAGAGCGCGATGGTCCTCATGAAAAGTACTATGCAAGCCTTGGCCACAACTAGGCATTGATGGACTTACGTATGTGTGCCTCGGCTTCGCCTCTGCCCACATTTTTACATTCGTCCATCAATGCCTCTGTTGCTGGCCAAGGCTTGCATAGTACTTTTCACGAGTACCATCGCGTTGAAGAGTTAATTTGTTTTTTTTTCAATAAACCGCTTTCTATTTACAAGCCAATTCGAAATTTAAATAAAACTTTTGATAAGTTACCTCCTTGGTTGCCATGTTTCAGAGTAAAAGATCGTTCCATTTTTAAATAACACGACCGACATGAGTTTACTATGTAATTTATTTGGTCGCTAAACACGACAGATATGGATTTTCATACAACTTTTGCCGGCCGCTGGTCGCATGTATCTGGCCAGTACAACAATTTCGATTTATCTCGAAGAAGGTTGTCAAAATAATGCTCAAATTTCCAAGCATGTTTGAGAAATAACATTTTACTGGTAAGACTTCCTCTGTTTAGCCTTTTCCTAACTATGTTGGGGTCAGCTTCCAGTCGTCGTCGCGTGTTTTATAGACAAGTATTAGAATTACATGTTTGTTAGGTAGAAAGTGCACAATATTTGTGTAATTTTTTTGGAAGGAGTCTAGAATCGGCCAAGATATTCTATATTATTAATTTATTAGGAATACCAATTATAAATTACGAACTTTACATAGGATCTTCGTTCTGCGTAGAACGTCACTAAGAGGTGTACACAACTCATGCATAAAGATTTACTTTTAGCCGTTAATCCCGGCAGTCATTTGCAGATTGTACAGTTGTTACTGCTAGTCAGAAGCTTGAAAGTTTGAAAACCAGTCTTATTAGGGGATATCGTATTACTCACCGCGAAAGTTGCACATTTTTCCTTGCAGTGTACGCAAGATAGGTGCACATAAGGACGCGGGCGTGGCGGCGCAGCGTCTGAAGTGGCGTCTGGTTCTTTGTCCGTGTCTTCGCCGCCCTCCACTTGCTCGCCGTCTGACACTTCCGGTTCAACCTATGAATTAAATATGTTTATAAGTACTATCAACAAAATGCCTTGCCTTGCCAAAAGGCCAAATTAAATAGTGTGGAATGCACTGCTACATTTGAATAACAAAACTAAGATTTCAACTTAATACGTTTATCCCGACATTCATTACGCCCTACTTCTCAAACGCATAAGCAGTTAAACTCTATTCCACCAGGTTCTGAGTTCGACTATTAAATCAATTTTAACTCTAGAATCTTGACTAAAATGTTTGCTATAAATAAAATGTTATATCCAAGCCGGAGAGGTGATCTGTACCTCAGGACCTTCCTACTTAAGACACCTTTCTCTATTTAGGATTGTGCATACACTAGCGCCTGTAATTTCTGATTTCGAGGTAAATAGACCAGCCTTGACTAGAAGTGTAGTGTAGCAGGTTCAAATCCAACTGAATAGACGCAACCGAGGCGTGACAGTACGCGTCGTATCTTCCGTCAGATGTGCGATCAGCCTTAGGGACCTCGCGCACTTCACGGCCAGGACTTTTGGCGGCAGAAGCTTCGACCAGGAAGAAAGTTTCGTCGCACAGCCGGAAAGTTTGGGCGTCCGACCAGTTTTGTTCAAGAAAGCGGCCGGTCATGCGACAAGTAGTGGTTGTAACCTCGTAGTGCGCGTGGTCCCTTAGGCTGTGACCTTATTGGTGAATTGGGAATCGGTCGTAAACTCAATATCAAGTGAGCGGCCAACTGTAGCAAGCCGCGAAGCGTTGGCGAAGTTCGTTGGCGAAAGCTCGCTGGCGCGGCGGATCGAGCGTACCTCGCCTCAGAGTGAAGTCGCGCGTAATTTCGCTGTGAATCGACTGCTCATTGAATGAGCCGGCATTCCGGCAAGCGAAATGCCGCAAACTGCGAACGAAAGCGAACTGGAAGGGGAAGCAAACAGTCAGCCGCTCACTCAAGAATATTTTCTTGTTAAAACTAACAGTACTGTAATACTTTCGCGCTTGTTTAATCCTGCTAATCTCCGCTCTCTTTTTCTTGCCTAGTGGAGATTCGCAAAAGCAAACATGGCCTTTTGGTTATGAGCCCGGTATCCATCTACACTACTTGTTATTGAATTATTTCCAACTTTACCTTTGGAGACTTGAGTTTGCTCTCTTTCTTTTCCTCAGGAGCCTCTTCCTTATCTTCAGCATCCCAATCCTCTTCTGTTGACGAAGCGTCCTCTTCCTTAGATTTGACAGAGCTGCTTGTTGTTAATTAAAAAATATATTAGTATACATAGTATTTCTCAAGTTGTACTCAAATTAAAGAAGATAATTTATCATCGCAAAACATACATATTCTTTATTTTAAAATTCAATATCCAATTATTTATTCTACTTTTATTACAACAGCTGCTGTACCATCTTAGTGGCTCTCATTTCTACATACATTTCTTAGAGAATCTCCTTTTAATGGTCAGGTGTTAATATCAATATTGGTTCACCATCAGCGATTTTACCATCTTAACATCCCAATCGTGGTGTCGATTTTGGCCTCATTTCTGGTACTCTCGTTGTTTTTATGAAAAAAATAACTAAATGTAAGCAATGTGTACATACTCAATGTATCGAATTACCTTCGGCCCTTGAGAGATCGAAACGCACGGGTGTAACCCAGCGATCTTTCGGTGTATCGCCTAGAGGTAAATGTACCACGAGAGCGCGGTGCGCCTCGGAACGACGCCCGCGAGCGCATGGTGCGGCCGCGGAAGGATCGGCGCACAGCGCGCGGGCGCGTCGCGAGCCTGGCCACCTCTCGCGGCGGGCCCATTCCGCTCGGCTTGCGGTAGCTTTCTCGGTTTGGCGAGCGCCTCCGATCTTCGCCACCAAACGATCTCCTTTCGCTGCTGTAACTCTCTTGTCGAGCGCCATACGATCCGTAATGGCCGCCTCCATCATGGCTACGTCTATCGCTCGAGGAGCCCTGTACATAACTCTCTTTGGTTCTTTCGACATGCTTTACATATGAAATAGAATAAAATGTTTAATGAGGATGGAAATGGTATTATTCCTCTTCTCTAGCCCTCGCCAAAGTGTAAACACACTAGTCTTTAGGCACCAATAAACTCCTTTTGCAAGGTATTGCCAAAGTCCAATGCGATAGAATCTTTTTTTTTCTGATTCACCATCTCACTTATACAATTTTTAAAACATTTCTTTCGTTTTTCATTGTTATCGCCTAGCAGTAAATAATGCTCAGGCACATGAATACTAAAACAGTGTTACATCCATCACACATGCTCACATTGATATAGTAACAGGGGAATAGGGCGGTCCATGTCTAAAGTAAAGTCTGGAAGGTTAATAATTCTAACTATTCAACTAGTCCTTGTGATATAGTATTATCATACTCATACTTGTTTCAGCTTTGAATAGTTCAAAATTATCGTTATCCTTGTCAAATTCTTGAAGTGATAGGTCACGCCTGTTTGCATCTGTATATTGTCTGCTTATGTGAACCATGGCTTACCAAAGATCTGTATATCAAATCCAACAAGTGAATATACCACGACAATATTTCTTGTTTTCTCAATATTCAAGATAACCCATATTTAGCTATATAAATCACTAACTTCGCCAAATATTTCTTAGTTGATGATAGCCTGTAGGGAATATATCAGTAATATCTTTTGTTTTCCTCAATTTTGATTTCCATAAGGAAGATATATCATAATATAGCTCTATTTTACAAATCAAAACTCTGTGATATTTTTATGCGCATGTCGTTGATTAACTGTATTTTTTAGCAAGTCTTACTGTATATACAGTTATTGTGCCGGCCATTACTTCATTTCAATTTTCATGTTTTCGTAGATTTTGGAAAATATACAGAAATACAGACAGGGTCAGTCACTCAAAGTGTTACCAATTGAAATTGCTATTATTTGGTTGATTGCATTCAATTTATTCCGAAGAGGACGATGTTTGACAAATATCAAAATTAAAAGTAAACATTGTTCAATATGACCTCCTTTTAGCATCAAGTGTTTCGAACAAACCATCACACGCTGCACATACGTGGGTTTCTGGGATTCGGTCCCCATTCCCGACAAAGCGTTGCCTTCAGCGTTTTCACACTTTCTCACTATTTTTAAGTTAAAACCCTGGCCTTCAAATGGTTCATATGGAAAAGTCCAATGTATTTGGTCTGAAGGCTACTGCTGCAGAAATAAACCTTGACAAGTTACTTTGTAAGAATGTTGCCTCAGGTGAGCTTTGTGAGATCTCGGGTCATGTTGGAATGTCCAGTGGCTTTTGTTGAATTGTAGTCGTGCCCAGGGTTTAACTCGTCATTTTACACATTTTGTTGGTACTTTCTGATTTACCTCGACGCCACTGTCTATGAAAATTACTGGAGGGCGAATATTGGCCCAAAACATTACAGTAACTGGTGCTTGCTTTCGTATGGCCACTCTGTCATCCAAATTGCCGATAGACTTACCTCGCAGCCAAACACGACTAATTTGTGTGTCCCAGTAATGTTGATACATTTTTTTCATCTGAGGAAACAATTCTGGAGGTCGCCTCTAAAGTGCAAGGTTTGAGTACCCAGCTCTTTGAAGAACTAACTGTCTTTTATACAGGAGATTAATATAAATATTAAAATATATTTATGTCGAAGTGCAATTTGCGTTCTGCTAAATTTCGCTGCGCTACTAAAGCTAATAATAGCTTGACTATTGCAACAGTGTGAAGCTTGACTATTGCAACAGTTGGAAGGTGGAAACACTTTGAGTGACGTACCCTATATATGGTGTTTGTAGAACTTATCATGGTCAGAATAATCTGTAATCACAATATACTGACCTCCATCCTCATTCTCTTTCTGTCTGGAGACCCTGAGCGACCACCATAATCGCGGTTGGAATAACTTGCTGAACTTTCCTAAAGAAAAGCAAAAAATGACAATCCATTTTGTTAGCTGGTAGAAGATCTCTAACATTAGTCTCAAATAATTGTGAGTGACCAGAGAAAAGGTGCAAGAAGCAGCGGTGACCCAGTGGTGGCGGCCCCGACTTACGAACAGTAAGTCGTGCGTTCGAACCCAGACAGGCGCATAACTTTGTGTAATTTATTTCATCACCACTGCTCTCAAAACGGTGAAGGAAAACATCGCAACATTATTAATTTAACAAAACAAAAAACACGTATTCAGTATTTTTAGATAATCTAGTTCACGGACTAAACAGAATCATATTTTTTTTAGTCAGTAATCATCCCTATTATAGGAAGTTTTAAAGTTGCACCAGTTACAGAAAAGTTGAAAGGGAATCAACTGTCAGGGTATGAATTGCATGTGACTAAAAGAGTGACGAATATCAATGTTGACGGATGGAGAGGGAGAGGAAGACCAAAGAAACGATGTACGTAAACGACGATTGTGTGAAGAAAGATACGAAAGAAAAAGGAGAGAATAAGATTGACAGAGGAGAATGGAAGAATGAGAAAAGGACAAGAAGATGATGATTTACATCTTTAATGAGTGAACTTGTGGTGTGTGACAGCAACTTCATATTCTGCTTCTCTTGGCTTCCAAGTCAACTTGTAATTTTAATCTTACATTTTTGTTAGGTTAGTTAATAGAAAATGAGCCTAACCAAAGGTAAGTTTTTTATATACAAAAACAAACTCTGGTTAAAAGAAAGTATAAAACTTAAGTTTTTTATGCTAAATTGAGTGCACTCATTTCAATATTTGAAATCTAGATGTTATTGACATACTTACAGATCTATATGGTTTTTTGTAGGGTTCCTCCATCCTGTCACGACTGGAATTGTATCTACTTGCACTGCTGCTAGTGTATCGTGAGTCATTATTATATGAGGAGTAACCTCCACCACGTCCGCCCCGACTCTCATAAGAACCTCGGCTGCTACTTCCTCTGTATGATCCTCTATAGCCACTCCCTCTTCCACCACTATAGCTGCCCCTGCCTCCATAGCCTCTTCCTCGAGATGACATCTAAGAAATTAAAAAATATTGACTGAGTAAAGAATGCCATCCAAACAATTACTGGAAGTATCATTTTAGTGATTCTACAACTTGTCCAAGTACAATGTTTTACAACCATGGAAGATCATATTATTAACACCCATCTGGACTTACAGCATTCAACTCTGGGTCTCCACATATTGCTGAGATCCCAACCTGATTCAGAGAGCTCTAAACAGATATTAAAACACCATGGTCCATTACCACGTCACCATCTCAGGTCCAGTTGAAAACCAGCAAAGGGCACTAGTTGCTCGGCAGTTTTCTGAACTGGGCCTATTTGGCATAGCCGTGATACACACAATATTATTTCTCTTCATTTCTTTTCCGTTTAGTTTTAAGTTTTTTATTGTGTACCTAGTTTTAAGTTTCTTATTTATTATTTTATTATTATTTTGTTGTGTGCACTTGCGGCTAAAGCCAAATAAATACGTTTTCTTTCTTTCTTTCATTCATTAAGAAAGCTGAAGTGCACAAATATCTTTATTCTGAACATGAACACATTCAAAGAAAAAATAAGCTTATGTTCATTAAAATAAAAGGCCAGACTGGATAGACATCCTAGATTGTGTCTGTCAGCAGGCTCCAAAGATTTACTCTTACCTATGCCAGATCTTCCTACAACTCATTTGCTCATATTTTTATTTAAGAAACTTTTGCAAATAAGCATTTAAAAAATATTTTTTTAAAGTTGGAATGGAATTCTTCTCCAAATTTTCTGATGTTTAAAAAGCCCATTTAGGTGTAGGTTTAGGTGAAATAATATTTCAAATTGAAAAAAACTATTAATTAGTAGACAATTTGGAGTAAAAATAAATTTGCTGCCTGGACAGGTGGAATTGCAGACGGCCACTCGATTTAAATATTTTATACAATTTAGTGATGTTGTGATGATGGAGATGAGAAACTTGGCTTACATAGGCTTGGGTAGGATCAGATGAAGCCAACCTGGGTTAAAAAATAAGTAAATGTATCCGATGGGGCTCTTAGCTATAACTCTTTCTATTGAGAACACATTGGACTATTACCTCATTTTTTTTTTATTATGATAAATTGAACAAATAGTCTACTAGACAGAAAACCCAGATTGTGATTCATGTCGAACAACTTACAAAATATATTGGACTAGCGGCCCAGCTTGGGACATTTATTCCCCCCCCCCTTTATTTTTTTTAGTAATAAACTTAACTGATTTTAGGAACTGAAATGAAATCACTATCTGAAGTTAGGGTCAGTAGGTCGTCTTGGAGGCACTATGAAAAAAATACCAATTTCAAGGTAGTGCTCGTCGGCCGCTGCCGCGGCACCACTTGCTACGCTCGCTCGGCTCGTGCGTAGATGGTCACAGTTCTAACCAAACCCAACCTAAGGATCCCTTCGACATCGTTTTTACGACAAAAGATTAGTCGGAGACAAAAAACACCAAGACACTTTTAGCCTTATAGTTAGGTGTTCTAGACGATAGAATCGAGAAAATAAACGATTTGCGAAAATAACACTTTTTTGGCCAAATTTTTCTAAGTCCTCGCGCCGTAGCGCCCCACTCCAACCGAAGTTAGTAAAATTAATCTATTAAAACACAAAAGTAATGCGTTATAAAATTAATAAAGTGATCAGAGTAGCAGAATGACGCTCACAATTTATCGTGGCTATTATATAGTAAAAGATTTTTTAGATCGGTCTAATAAATTCAGAGATTGTAGGGGGTAACCCCTACAACCTCACAAGCTTTACCTTTATAATAATAGTTTAATTAGAATTATAGATAGATGTGGGTACCATTGTCTTGTAGTTGTATGGTACATTAATACAACAAACACCCATAGCAGCCACGTCCCCGTCGTCGGCGACGCATTAACTCGGGCAGGTTATTTCCAATCATGAAGTATATAGTCAATCAAGACTCCGCAATCTCATGATTCAGTAAACATTTTTCCTTCGAATTCATATAAAATAAAGTTCCTATAACCGATAACGTGCAACACCAATCAATATCACCGGCACAGCCAGTCACATTAAATTGTTTCGGAAAATGGCGCCCGACTGCGATTTGAGAAAATCTGCTATTATTGCTGAATGTAACACGGATTTTTCATAACAAAACAAAGTTACTACATCTAGCATATTATCTCACCTTGTACTATCCAAATAATGTTAATAAACCACTGATTAACAATTCTGTAAAACGATTTGCAGTTGCATCAACGTAAAGTAGTAGACACAGACGCAAGCACGAACTACAATCAGTGTTGCCACCTTAGTTTTTGAAAAGGGGCAGTCGGACAAGATAGAATGAGCTAGATTTTGAATGAAAATTTTGCCATGAAAACAGGAGAAAAAAGGCTAAAACCCTAAATACAAATGGCTAAAAATTCAAAATTGTTTATTTGAAACGTATTAAGGTGAATGCTCCAGGGCAGCCCGCGAAATTCAAATTTTCTTACGTTTTTTGCAATTAACAGGTCTGGATATAATTCTATAACTACATACGTTTTACATCCGCGAATAATATTTTAATCAACATACGACCTGACACTGTCCTGTTAATTGCAAAAAACGTAAGAAAATTTGAATTTCGCGGGCTACCCTGGAGCATTCACCTTAAGTAAAGTAATTTAAGAAAGTGCAAAATCTAATTATATTAAATTGTTAAAATCAGAGTCTTCATAAGAATCTTCCAAAATCATATCTGCCGAAGCCAGAAGTCATAACATTCACACATGATGTTACCATAACAAAACCCTAAAATATGCTCACACAATTATTGATTTTATAGCGTGATCTGACAAAATCTATACTACATGGCGCGAATTGTTTCATAACTTGGTAATCGCGGTGCGAAGTTTTCGTGTCGCTTAAAAAGGGCTAGATTGCTCTTTTCGGGCTAAAGCACGAAAAAACAAGTTTACCCAAAGTAAAAAGTGCTAGATATAGCCTGAAAAGGGCTAAGGTGGCAACACTGACTAGGCCATAGGCAACTCAGTGTGTGTGCTAAGCCAACTTTATTTTTAGAAGATCGTACCATTGACTAGAAAAGATCGTATTTTGTCAACATTTCAAGGAAAACAATGGTACATAATGAAATTTCAATAAAACAAAGAAAATAATTTTAAAATGGCATGTAATTATAATTTTGAATCAATATTTATCATTTATACAAACAAACGAAAAGAAAACAAAAGTAGGTACATACCTATACATTTCTATCGCGCATGAATGGGGTGGGCAACTGATGGAACTAATGGCGCTAGCAGCGCATGAACCACACATCATCATTGGTTGAAAATCTGTCAATGTCATTGTATATTTCAAAATAGATTGACCTCATTGGTCAGATTGGGTCTAAGCTATGGACGTGCCATCTACAATCAGTTTTGACCAGCCTTCCCCATTCGCCGCCGCTACAGGCGTTCGTGAAGAGTAAGGTCTTCCGAAATGTCAGATGTCATACAGTGTTCGCACGTTGCGTGATTTTTATCACGTATTGTACTAATTACTCACGATTGTGTTCTAGACTTGAGCCATTCCTGATTAATTATGACTTAAAGATTTTAAGTAGCAACTTAGGATCTTATTTGTTAGAACTTGGAGGTTGAATGATTTTTAAATGTTTCATGCTTGCTAATTTTAGGGAGAATATTGTAAATATGTATCTTAAGTTTACACTATGTTGTTGTACGTAATAAAGTAAACTTTTTATAACGTTTTTGGTACTTTATTTATAGTGTAATAAGGAATTATTGACAAGACCTTACTTGACAGTGGCGCTACCTGGTGAGCTCAAAAACGATAGCCCCCATTCGACGGGTTCACTTCGACAGATTGTAAGCAATATGTTCAGTTGACAATATTTCGACAGTTAACAATCTGACTAGACAGATTACAATGTGACGGGTTTTACAATTTGACGCCGACACATATAATCTGCGTATTTCTTTAAAGTGTAAGTGATAGTTTAAAAAGTAATGGATGCACTCATAAAAATCCAAAAAAGTTTAGCTCGGTCAAGTCGTTTTGTTTTTTTTTTATAATATCAAAAGTTAATTTAATTTGTCATCTGTTTCTACTTCGTTATGATGATGGGTATAAGATTTGAAAAGATCGTATATTTTGCGTACGATTTCGATTACTCGATCGTACATAGTACAAGAGCCAAAAAGGTTGTATAAATACGATTTAAATCGTACGGCAACGGCAACTGAGGCTGAGATTCACAGACCACACTTTACTTTACAGCAAAGGAGTCTTCATAAAGTAAGCTTTGTATTACCGAAGTTTACTTTCAATTTATTTAATTTCAGAGACAGTTGCTTGACTTTCCTTAGAAAAGTAAGGCTCCAAAGTAAAGTTTAGGGAAAGACGTGTGGCTGTTACGTTAAACGCATAAATGTTTTGGAGAACATATTTTTAAATCAAGTTTTATTTCCTAAAAAAAATAGTTATTAACATATTATTTAAGACGAGTGTTTATAACGTGCTCTTGCTTAGATTTATATTAATATTATTATCATTTTATATCAAAACTAGGTGTTTGGAAAAAAACATGTATTACGTGGAACGAAACGAAACATCGTTGACGTTGACGTTCTGTTTACTGCTTGTACGTAAAATTCAATTTCATATTTAATTTACTTATTTGATTCGATCTACGCATTGCCTAAGGACTCCCGAATTCCGATACCGCCTCACCTGTTAACTTGTTGGATCGGTAACCAGGTAGGTAGTATTTGCAACAATTGTCAGTCAGGTAGTAGTCATCAAGTCCGTTAAAACAAGCCAGGGTCGGGAAGATTATTAGGAATATCAGAAACCGGTAGACACAGCAAAATTCGTTAGAAAAATATATTATCATAAAGTTAGGCAAGAAAACAAACGACACGACGAACCGCCAAAATACAAACACACTATAAATGTCAAATCGACATGACGTTTTGAGCTATAACCCAACCAAAATAAAATATGCTTCGGTTCTTAAGAAATTAGTTTTACATGAAGGACTACATTATTTATACGTATAGTAATGTAAAGTTTACTTTGAGGCCAAAGTCATGATTATCGACTACTTAGCCTTTACTAAGCAAAGTATAATTTTTGGAAAGTAAAGAAGAGCTTGACAGAACTAAGAAATATATTTTTGGGTGAAAGTAGATCTTTCCATCAAAGTAAAGTTAAAGTGCGGTCTATGAATCTCAGCCTGAGGCAACGGCACGCCCATGGCACGCCGCACGGCAAGTCTTGCCGGCAAGAAGCGAAGCAGTGTTGCCAACCCTGCGGTGCGGCGAAGTCTGCGTTCACCTTAGGGCTGATGCTCCAGGGTAGCCCGCGGAATTCAAAATTTCTTACGTTTTTTGCAATTTTCAGGCCAGTGCTAGGTTGTATGTTGATTAAAATATTATTCGCGGCTGTAAGGCGTATGTAGTTATAGAATTATTATCATCAAAATCATCAATACAACCCTCCAAGTTCATAAAGGTGTAGGAAACAAAAAAAAAGCAGAAAAAGTCATTTCTACACCTTTATGAACTTGAAGGGTTGTATTGATGATTTTGATGATTATAATTCTGTAACTACATATGTCTTAAAGCCGCAAATAATATTGTAATCAACATTAACCCTAGTACTGGCCTGCAAATTGCAAAAAACGTAAGAAAATTTGTATTTCGCGGGCTACCTTGGAGCATCAGCCCTAATGAGGGGAACACATCCCTACATTATTATTTTTTATAGTATACAGGGCGTCCCACGGATATGCCACATGGAGGGAAAGTACCGTGAATATTGTAGATGTAACATTTTACTGAAAGAAGACATTATTTGAATTTAAAAAACAATTTAAACTGCATTCATAGATATTTAAATAATTACATGGTTGAACCGGGAATAGAACCCGTTACAAGAGAAAAATAATCATTCTGTAGCTTTATCATACCGATCGAAAGGCTTCATCATAAGTATTATTTTTTGCTAAATAACATAATGTCAGAAATAAAAGGAAGGCCATGAATTTTAAAAAATTTAATATAAATTTTTCAATTTATAAAAATGCTCAAAATGAGTCCCTTCCTGTTGAATACAAAGTTGCAGTCTTTTGATTATTTCGCTCCCTGTCGATTTTTTGATCTTGTTGTGGTGGATATTTAGAATAATACGTCTAACTTCTGCTTGTAGTCGTGGACACTTTCATACTTATTTGGGGGTAGGAAAGGACTCATTTTGAGCATTTGATAAATTGATTAATTTTGTATTAAAATGTTAAAATTCATGGTCTTCCTTTTATTTTTGACACTATGTTATTTAGCAAAAAATAACCCTAATGATAAAGCCTTTCAATCGGTATGATAAAGCTACAGGATGATTATTTTTCTCGTGTAACGGGTTCGATTCCCGGTTCAACCATGTAATTATTTAAATATCTATGAATGCAGTTTAAATAGTGTTTTAAATTAAAGTAATGTCTTCTTTCAGTAAAATGTTCCATCTACAATATTCAAGGTACTTTCCCTCCATGTGGCATATCCGTGGGACGCCTGTATATAGCTCGATTACCACTCACTCACTGACATAATTGTTCTCCCAGATGGTGGATGGGGAGGTGGGTATATTTTGACAGATTCGTAAACAAGTAACTCCCGCGAGTATAGGAAAAGTTCCAAACCTCCCCTTTTCACCCCCCTTCCTCCACCTATCCCCTCCACTTTCGTATCTCGGAAACAAAGAGACTTGGAACATTTCTTTTTTCAGATTTGTATAGAGGAGGCTCGGAAAAGTAAAAACCATTTTTAAAACTTGACCCACTTGTCCCCCTTCCCCCCCCTTTAGGCGGATCTCGGAAGTTGAGATTCTTGGAACATTTTTTTTTGCAGATTCGTAAAGTTGGTCAAAATCATTTGTATACCCTCCCCTCCCCAACTTCCCCTAAAATTGAAAGGGCTGTAACTTCATAAACGGTTAGAGATAGACATTGGGTGTTTGAACAAATATTATAGTAGGCGTCGAAACCTGTCCGGTGGTAGGTAGGTTCTGAGTGGAGCGAACCTGCGAGACCGAGTTGAGCAGCGTAACGAAGGTTGAGTGGGTGAAGCGTAACTCAGGGCGACGACAGCAAACTTTAGGGTAGTGTTTTTTTAATGGGAAAAGGTCTGAGTTTTTAATAAGGTATTTCAGGTATTGTTTTTGTATTTTTTTTTTTAATTACTTTTTAGAGTTTTTTAGGGGTTCTCAACGGTTTTCAAAATATTTAAAAGATTTTATAAAATTTACAAAATCTTTTAAGGACTTTAATGGATTTTCCAATTCGTTTAGGGATTCTTATGGATTCTCAAAATTTTTTATGGGTAAGGACTACTTCTCAAGAACACGATGACATGAGCTGCGCGCAGCTCGCGCTCCCACGCAAATACTAGTTATACTATATAAAGCTCGATTACCACTGACTGACTCACTAACTGACATAATTGTCCTCCCAGATGGTGGATGGGGGGGTATATTTTGACAGAAACGTAAAAAAAACAAAACTCAAAGTGAATTTTTTTTCCATTTTCATCCTCATCTTCAGTATTTTCAGACTCATTTTCCTTTTTCAAATCATACATATTTTTGTGTTAAGGAGAATGCTCCAGGGTAGCCCGCAGCGAGCCGCCCACTACCTGAACGCGCCCCAAAAGGTGGTAGCCGTAAGGCTGGCCCGTGGGTACCGCACGATCTCCCGTGAGGCGGCGTGCCTCCTTGCCGGATTGCCGCCATGGGATCTGGAGGCAATAGTCCTCGCGCGCCTGCACGAATGGCGCGCGGAGGTGCTACGCCGGGGGGAAACTCCGCTGCCGCGGCAAATTGTCGCGCAGCGGACAGACTTCCGGCATGATCTCATGGCGACATGGAGAGAGCGACTGTCGCAACCCCGTGCAGGGCACGCCACGATAGTGGCGGTAAGTCCCCTCTTTGAGGAGTGGCTTGAGAGACGCCACAGCGTCCTCACCTTCCGCCTGACGCAGGTCCTCACCAGACACGGTTGTTTCGGGAGGTTCCTGCACCGAATCGGGCGGGAGGAAACGCCCGGGTGTTTCCATTGCGAGGATCGACCGGAGGACACGGTGGAGGTGTGCCCCGCGTGGGCGGAGCACCGCCGTGTCCTCAAAGCGGCGATTGGCGGCGGCGACCTCTCGCGTCCGGCCCTGGTGCAAGCCATGGTCCGGAGCGAGATGGAATGGGACGCCGTCACCTCCTTCTGCGAAGCAGTAATGCTAGAGAAGGAGGTGGCGGAACGTGAGAGGGAGAGAACCTCACAGCGTCCCGGCCGCCGCGAGAGACGCCCCGGGCGTCGGGGGCCACCACGTGGCCCCCGGCCACCGTAGGCGCGGGCCTGTGGACGGTGGGCTATGGGCTAGCTCACCGTCCGTCCGTCTCATGACGACAGGCCGTGTCGACGGCGCGTTCGTGTTCCACGCGCGCCTCAAAGAGAGTCAGCAATAGGAAGGGGTCCGTAAGGACCGAAGCCTGCCGGGGTTGCGGGACTGTTCGAAAGAGATACCGTGACCCCGGAACACAAAGGGCGATGAAGGAACATGGATGGGTTTTAGTCAGTAAAAGTCTGACACTCCCTCCTGCTCCGCCCAGAGCGGGAGAAGTCATTGGGTAGCCCGCAAAATTCAAATTTCCTTACGTTTTTGCATTTTGCAGGCCAGTGTGTTGTGTGTGTGTTGTTTGTTGATTAAAATATTGTTCGCGACTGTAAGACATATGTAGTTACAGAATTATAATCATCAATACAACCCTCTGTATCTATCTGTGGAGGCTTATAATTAGCAATTTAGTTATATAGTTTTGTTACTATTATGTTATTAGTCTGTAAGCTTTCCTAAACTAAAAAAATAAAATAAAAAATGTAATCTTCCTCAAGTGCAGTCAATGCGGGTTGTGCATATGGAATTAGGACTCCCATAATGTACCGGTGTGCATTTAACGTTCCAATGAACTCCGTACGCTCCGTCGAATTTATTGCTGCCCAAAACATAACGGAGCCTCCACCATAAGAAGTGATTTTTTCGAAACACACTTCCGCATAGCGTTCCCGTGGTTTTCGCAGCACTCGCCGGCTTCGGTACTCCACATAAAGAGATTCTAGCTTCATCAGGGAACAATACTTTATTCCAGTCCTCCAGAGTCTATGAAGCACAGTTTCGAGCAACACGGTGCTCACGGAGTAATTTAGGGTCCTGAGCCTGGCGGTAACTCCTGATATTGGCAAACAAAACCCTCCTCCTGACCGCCCACAAGCTAACTTCTACTCCTCTTACTTCTTCAAGGCTCTTCTTCAGTTCCACACTTGAAGCCTTACGATTACGCAACTCCTGACTCACCAAAAAGCGGTCATCTCTTGGTTCTGTTCATCGTTTTCTTTCCGAACCGGGTCTTTTTTTGACCGAACTGGTATCTTGATACCGTTGAATTCTGCCTTCGTTGCCCTCTGGACAGTAGAACGACTCACATTAAGCCGTCATCAATTCGGGACGCTCGTGAACGCGTAGACAGTGAACATAACCCTAAACCAAAACCTTCCAGAAGACCTATTTTTGAAAATGGAAGTTATGTTGGTTGACTCTATCGACACTGATAACTCAGATTTTGAGATAGAGAACGACGATTCGTCCAGTGATGAAAAGGATGACGGATGTGTTTATATTAGCGTATTTTGCTCCCGGCAAAGATTTACCCCTTAAAAAATAACACGAATTACAAATTACATAGATGCTACGATAATTAAATATATTGGTGTCGATTCTGTTGTGCACAAACTAAACTTAATTTAAGCTATAGCTATCTTTTACTAAGGCAGTGCGAGAAAAGGACGGCTATAGCTATGAACTAAGTTAGAGATGTCAAACTAGTTTATGCCTTGCGCTTCACCGTGTTTTTAGTCGACATGTTTTTACGTGCACCCTTCATTTGTATAGAAATATTAGTTCCAACTAAATTTGACAGCTCTAAATTACGTCCGTCTCTTTCTCGTTTTATTAGAGAAAAAAAGATAGCAATAGCCTAAATTAAGTTTAGTTGGTGCACAACAGAATCGACACCAATGTCTAATTAGATGCGACTTTTAAGTTCATAACAAAATAACACAACTGTCATTTTTGACAGCGCTCACGGTGATATTTGTTTGGGGCATAGTCGGTGTGATCGTAAGATGGCGCATGTCATGACCGTCGAGAGTTGTGACAGTTTGAGTAGATTACAAATAAATGAATTGAACATCCGTTTATCTAAAATCGAAGAAATTTATACCGATTTTGACTCGATTCAATGTGAAATAGAAAATTCCATGGAAATTCCAGATGAGCAGTACAAAGAACGTGAGGCTTTCGAGACCAAGTACTTCAGGATGATGGCGCGCGCTCGTGATCTGCTGGCTCCAGCAGCTGACCAAGCGGGCATCGACCGCTCGGGAACAGGTTCTTGTTGCACTGCGCTTGAAGGTGGGCGAAAACTTGCACTTCCTACTATCCATTTGCCTAGTTTTTCGGGTCAGTATCATGACTGGCTGGAATTCCGTGACACATTTAGCAGTCTCATACACTTCGACAAGTCGATACCCAACATTAACAAATTTCATTATTTACGTGCCGCGTTAAAAGACAGCGCCGCTGTAATAATTCAGGCATTAGATTACTCGAGTGAGAATTATGAAGTAGCTTGGGAACTTCTTTACGATCGCTTTAACAATGAAAGGTCATTAGTAATCAATCACATTCAATCCATTCTTAACTTGGAACAATTGGTTAGCGAAGGAATCATCTAAGTCTTTACGTAACTTAATCGATACAGTCAATAGGAACCTCGGAGCTCTCAAAAAACTTAAGCTCCCTACTGAGCACTGGGATGCATTACTAATACAGATAATTTCAAACAAGCTTGATACAGACACGAGCAAAAAGTGGGAATCCTATCGTAATAAGTTGAAAGAGTTGCCTACACTCAAAATGTTTAATAGTTTTCTAAAAGATCGTGCTGATTTCTTGGAAACAATGGAGAGTGCTCATAAAAAGCGTAGGTCAAGTGACACTACACATGTTCGTCAAAAGACATTTGTGGCCAACTCATCTTCTCCCCCAGCTCGCAAATACGTTTGTCCATATTGCAAAGGTAATCATGCACTTTATGTTTGTCAAAAGTTCAAATCATTACCCTTAGAAACCAGACTTGACAAAGTTAAGATACTTAAATTATGCTTAAATTGTTTACGTCAGGGTCATGCTACGATGTATGCAAGTAAAGGCCATGTCGCTTCTGCGGCACACGGCGCAACAGCTTATTACACGAGCATAAAATTCCTGCGCCGTCTGACCCTGTACCTTCAACAAGTAACGTCATGTTACACGCTTTGCCACAGCCTGACGTTCAAGGAAAACTTCCCAGTCCTCCTCAAGATATTGCTTTGTCAACCATTCAAAACAATTGTGTTCTACTGTCCACGGCCTTAGTCCATGTGACAGACAATAATGGTAAATGCCATAAAATACGTGTTATACTTGACAGTGGAAGTACCTCAAGTTTTTTAACTGAAAGCCTTTATGCTAAACTTAACTTACCCACTTCTGTCACTTCGACTGTCGTTGAAGGATTAAATTCTCAAACATCATGCCTAACAAAGCGTTGTGACGTACCTAAATTGTCATTATATCGTTTCAGGCTTGCTAAAGTAGATTCATCTTTCATGGGGTACTGTTTGAAATGTTACAATAAAATACCTCCCCACATTCTTCAACTGAACGAGACCAAATTTAAATCCTGTATAAAACGCACACTATGTAGGCAAGCATATTATAAGTTGGGGGATTACATTGATGATAAAAATGCTTGGCTAAATGCTGGTCCTGCTCCACAACTATAGGGGCAAACTAAATTGATTGTACTGGTCGGGCATTATTTGAGTCTATCGACACGCAAAGAAGAAGAAGAATTGATTCCCATCTTGATGTATTGTGGAAGCAGCAGAAGATTGTAAAAATATACCTACTTGCATTGTGTAGATTCCAGTTCTTAGTATTATATACTTAATTGCATAGCACATCTGTGAGTACTTTGTATTGTTCAGCCACCATTTACATTTAGTTATCTTTCATTGACTTGAATATGCCTTGGTGGCTGAGAGAATGTCATGCTCACTCAAATGTCTCGCTGATGGTGGCGGGTGTGTCGGGTCATTTAATTCCCTTCAATAAGTTTGAGTTTAATGGCGCCGATGCGCGCGTCATGTTCGTGAGCGGGCGCTGTCAGTTGGGACTGGTCATCTCTTGGCTGCCAGGGTTCATTTTAATTCGTTTGTTGTCTTGTCCTACTCTGGACGCTCTTAATGTGCACGTCTTTCTACATCGTTCTCACATATATGTATAATTTCAAAATTAATGATTGTACCAAGATTTTGATTCAAAAGAGTGTCCATGGAGTTTCTTGCCCGTTCTTCTCCATAGAGAACAGCTAGGGAATGGGCAACTACAGTACTTTCTCAAGTTATTATGCCTTGTGACTGGGACTGTAGCTTTGTTTTTTATTTGTAATTTTGACATTCAAAAGTGCCGTAATGGTCTAATTGAAATAAATGCTTTGAGTTTGAGTTTGAGTTATACAACAATTATAGCGAGAGCGTCTCCTGTTATGTCGTTCCGTATCCGTTCCGTTCGCGTCAACATGTTGTCGCCCCAGGAACGCAGTTCTGGTCCGTGACTGGCGGTGGGGACAGTCGGTTGAATGCTCGTCGAGGAGTGCCCGAATTGGTGAGCACGTCAGCCACACGGGTCACGCCGTCGGAGCCGGGGTACAAGCGCACCACGCGCCCTAACATCCATCGGGTGGGTGGCAGCCGATCATCTTTCACCAGCACCATTTCTCCGAGCACTGGACGTATCGTCGTTCTCTATCTCAAAATCTGAGTTATCAGAGTCGATAGAGTCAACCAAGATAACTTCCATTTTCAAAAATAGATCTTGTGAAAGGTTTTGGTTTGGGGTTATGTTCACTACGCGTTCATGGCCTGAAAGCGTTCACGAGCGTTTAGCTATCATAATCGTGAAATCTAAACCGGAACGTAAAATATAGATGTGAGCTCTGTGAGCGATTATTTTGTAATTCGGAATGCGGCCTATGACTTACTGTCAAGTGTCACGAGTGTCACTGTCAAGCAAGTCTTAAATTACTTATTAATCAATCAATTCCTATATCTATATGTTTTGGTTGTACCTTGGGCTTGGGATAAAGCAAAATAAACAGGTGTTCTAAAGCAAGAAATAATGATTAATTAACAATTTAACTAATATAGCTATCATAACGGCTATGGAAACTAATGCTAAGCAATATTTTTAATATCAAGTGTTAAATATGCAAGCTAAAAAACGTTTTGTTCTTCTCTCTTTTACCTGCGGAGTTCTGGTATATTGCTATTTCGGTACATATCATTTAAAGTCAGAACGGACCCAGAACAGCCGACTCAGTCAACTCTCCAGTTTCGCTTCTTTAGAAGAGCTGTCCGAGTTGCCTTCTCAGCCACATAGAAAGTTGACTGCCGGAACTATTCCCTGTAGAATGGAAACCTGCTTCGATTTCTCCAAATGTGGTAAAGAGCCAAAAATTTACGTATATCCCAGTGATGGCCCAGTAAGTGCGTCATATCGTAAAGTATTATCAGTCATCAGAGAGTCTCGGTATGCTACAAGAGATCCTAATGAAGCTTGCCTTTTTGTGCCTGCAATAGACACCTTAGATGCCGATCCCCTGTCTCCTGAGCATGCGCCAGATGTGGCAGCACGCCTATCTCGCTTACCACATTGGAACAATGGACGAAATCATCTAATATTTAATTTGTATGCTGGGACATGGCCTGATTATGCTGAAAGTGCACTAGGATTTAGCCCAGGAGAGGCAATTTTAGCTAGAGCTAGTGCTTCGGAAGCATTCTTTAGAGACGAATTTGATATTTCATTGCCACTGTTTCACAAAGAACATCCTGAACGTGGTGGAGTTCCACCGGCAGCCACTAATAATCCCTTCCCTGCACCAAGGCGACATTTATTAGCATTTAAAGGCAAGAGATATGTCCATGGTATTGGCAGTGAGACAAGGAATTCATTGTGGCATTTACATGATGGTAATCATCTCATTCTGGTCACCACATGCCGCCACGGGAAGTCTTGGAAGGATTTACGTGACGAAAGGTGTGACGAAGACAACAGAGAGTATGATAAGTATGCACTTTTCTAATTTCATACAAATGGCAGGTTCCTGTAGGTATTGAGAAATTGAAGTTTGCAACTTCTCTAACTGTACTTATGTTTTAAATTTTGAATTTCATGTGTAACATCACATTGAAGTTGGACTATTTCTCAGTTCAATTACTCAAATCAGAAACTGAGTGTTAGTGTTTGTTCTAACTAAACTACATATTTTGTGACTGATTGTACATAGAGCAAAAGGAGTATTTTTTAAATAAATTGACAAAATATTACATTTTGATCTAATGTGCAAAGCAGATTCCCACTGGCAGAAAATTCTTCTTTCTTCCCTTCATACTTCTTTCAGACACATGTATCTGGATTACATATGTACATATATGCAATTGAATCTTCTGTCAGTTTTTAGTGCCTAATGACAATTTTGAACATTATTTATATAAATATGTGAATTTGACCTTTCGCAGATTTGACTATGAACAGTTATTAGCCAACTCAACATTTTGCCTTGTGGCACGAGGACGGCGTTTGGGTTCATATCGGTTTCTTGAGGCATTAGCAGCAGGATGCATACCGGTTTTGTTAAGCAATGGTTGGCGGTTACCTTTTGACGAACGCATCGATTGGCGCCGTGCTGTTATTTGGGCAGATGAACGTCTCTTATTGCAGGTAAATGCAAAATAGTTGGCTACTGCGCTGTGTGGCGCATTCAAATAATTATTATGTATTTGTACGGCCTGTAAATGAATACTCTACCAATATTTTTAGCCTATTAGTAGTTGTTTCGGGGCTGGTTGTTTGCATAGTTATGTAATTAATATTATTACAGATTTATTCTATTTTTATTATTTTAGACCCTAGGGGACATAGTCATCAATATTGAAAACCCGTTCACGAGATTGGGCGATGCGACTTCTGACGTACCGTCACTCCGGTATAACGTGTTACTGACCCGTTCCTTACCCTATGTAAACTCGCGTCGCACTGACTCGTGGCATGGTCTAAACAGCTTCTTTCGTTTTTTGTTTTCTCCGCATTCACATTCGCAAGATGCATTGTGTAGCAAATGCGTGTATAACAGATCTCTAATCCTCAAATTTTTATTGTCTAGGTGCCTGAGCTGGTGCGCTCTGTTCCTCCTGAGCGTATTCTTGCTCTGCGGCAACAAACACAATTCCTCTGGGAGCAGTATTTTTCTTCAATTGAAAAAATTGTGTTTACTACAATAGAGGTATAAACTTAGTTAAGTGTATTTTCTTACTTTTACAGACGCCAGCACATCAAGCAACCCGAATCTGTCAAATTTTCCAAATCAACATTAAACCTAATGCTTTAGCGATAAAGTTGAAAATGTATTAATGACATTTGACAGATTGTAGTAGCTTGATGTGCTGCGTCTGTACAATTTGGTGTCAATATTTTAGTTTGAGTTATTTTGGTCTTCCTACGCGTCCGTCATTGTTTTTTCGAAATTGCGGCCACGCATTTTGCCTGTATCCATCAATACAAACAAGTATTGTATGAGACAATCTTCAAAAACGTCACGATTCTGAAACATAAGCTATCAATGATATATTCACTGATGGCGCTATCAGACCAATGATATTCTAGTAAATTTGGAATGCATCTCCTGGTGCCCTAGAAACTTTAGCAATTTATGGCGATTCCCGAGTTCATCTCATTGGTTACCTACCTTTAACTTTACAAATGCGTGTTTGGCGCTATCCCTAGCGTCCATCAGTCAGTACCTGTAGTATGCAAGCATCAGGGCACGCAGGATACTATCATGTATCCCATTGTTTTTGGAACCAGAACCCATCAACTATCTATTAATTAAATAAGTTATGTCTGCTTGCTAAACGTAGGTAACGCTAATTTAATTTACAGATTTTATTGGAGCGTGTTTTGGCACACAGATTGTCGAAACAACGAGAAGCTTTAATTTGGAATGCATCTCCTGGTGCCCTGGGAACTTTAGCAACTTATGGCGATTCCCGAGTTCATCTACCTATTGCGGCCCCCATTCTCGAAGCCCCGGTTTGTCCATCCGCCCCACTGGCCCCTCTCCCTGCCCCAACGGTGCCTCTGGCAGCACCTCCGCCTACGCCGGGAAATACGTATACAGCCTTATTATACGTCCAAGCTACATCACCAGCGTTACATAAGCTACTCGCCAACATAGCAAGCAGTGAATATTGTGAGAAGGTACTTAATATGGAAATAGCCCAATAGCACAATATAATCATGTTAAAGTTAACTGACTCTTTTTTAATGTTACCCTATAGGTTGTTTTAATGTGGGATAGCGAGCGCGCCGCGCCTTCGCTGAAGTCATTATCGCGCTTAGCTGGTGACCCGCGCGACCCCTTACCTGTGCTCGTAGTCGACGCCACCACTCACTATCCAGGGTAATTTGGAAATGCTTCCGACGCATAACAACCAATGTACCAAGTATTTCCCTACTCCATCCAACTATGTATTCAATTTCAGGGAAGGAGTTTCGGCTAGGTGGCAACCACTGTGGGCGGTTCCAACAGCGGGTGTGTTTTCTCTAGACGGCGATGCTCCCCTACTGGCCGAAGAGCTTGACTTTGCTTTTCACGTGTGGCAACATTTTCCGGAGCGGATAGTCGGATATCCGGCTCGGACTCACTACTGGGATGAAGCAAAGGTTGGCATTAATCTATACTAATGCTAGTTAGACCAAACCTATATCAATAGCCTCAAAATAATTTACAACAATAGCACAGCAAACATTAAACTTACCTTTCCCGGCCAAAATTTCAGAATAGGCGTGAAACAATGTGACCCCGCTCTCTCCCAATTTATTTACTAGCACGCTTGAGGTATTTAAGAACCTAGCAGACCTATGGTCCAGTAAAGGTGTAACCAGTCGGACAAGAAACTCACTAACCTTCGATTCGCTGATGACATCATCTTATTTGCACCGACTGTTGCCGAGTTACAACAGATACTCCAAGATCTGAGCATAGCAAGCCTTGAGGTTGGACTAATGATGAATGGAAAGATAGGCAAGAAATCCATTATGTCGTCGGGTACACTTATCTGGGCCAGCTAGTTTCCTTCGAAAACAGGCAAGACAGAGAAATCGACCGTCGTGTCGAGAACGCCTGGAAGAGCTACTGGTCCATGAAGTCGCTGATGTAGGGAGACCTAACTGTATCCCTTTTTTTTGTTTTTTTTTTTTCGGATTGGAAATCATCAAATGACTTCTCCCGCTCTGGGCGGAGCAGGAGGGAGTGTCAGACTTTTACGGACTAAAACCCATCCATGTTCTTTCATCGCCCTTTGTGTTCCGAGGCCACGGTATCTCTTTCGAACAGTCCCGCAACCCCGGCAGGCATCGGTCCTTGCGGACCCCTTCCTATTGCTGACTCTCTTTGAGGCGCGCGTGGAACACGAACGCGCCGTCGACACGGCCTGTCGTCATGAGACCGACGGACGGCGAGCTAGCCCATAGCCCACCGTCCACAGGCCCGCGCCTACGGTGGCCCCCGACGCCCGGGGCGTCTCCCGCGGCGGCCGGGACGCTGTGAGGTTCTCTCCCTCTCACGTTCCGCCAACTCCTTCTCTAGCATTACTGCTTCGCAGAAGGAGGTGACGGCGTCCCATTCCGTCTCGCTCCAGACCATGGCTTGCACCAGGGCCGGACGCGAGAGGTCGCCGCCGCCAATCGCCGCTTTGAGGACACGGCGGTGCTCCGCCCACGCCGGGCACACCTCCACTGTGTCCTCCGGTTGATCCTCGCAGTGGAAACACCCGGGCGTATCCTCCCGCCCGATTCGGTGCAGGAACCTCCCGAAAACACCGTGTCCGGTGAGGACCTGCGTCAGGCGGAAGGTGAGGACGCCGTGGCGTCTCTCAAGCCACTCGTAAAAGAGGGGACTTACCGCCACTATTGTGGTGTGCCCTGCACGGGGTTGCGACAGTCGCTCTCTCCATTTCGCCATGAGATCACGCCGGAAGTCTGTCCACTGCGCGACAATTTGCCGCGGCAGCGGAGTTTCTCCCCGGCGTAGCACCTCCGCGCGCCATTCGTGCAGGCGCGCGAGGGCTATCGTCTCCAGATCCCATGGCGGCAATCCGGCAAGGAGGCACGCCGCCTCGCGGGAGATTGTGCGGTACCCACGGGCCAGCCTTACGGCTTCCACCTTTTGGAGCGCGTTCAGGTAGTGGGCGGCTCGCCGCCTCAATGAACGCCCACACCGGGGCCCCGTAAAGGGCCATGGACCGCACGAGTCCCGCGTAGAGCTTCCGGCAGGAGGCGTTTGGCCCCCCCAGGTTAGGCAGGAGCCGCCTAAAGGCAGCCCCGGTCGTTCCAGTTTGGGGGCTAAACGTCGGAAATGCTCCACGAAGTTCCATCGGCTGACGCGACGAGTCCCAGGTACTTCAGCGTCGACTCGACACCGATTGATACCCTTCCTACCGTCAGTGAGGATCCCGGAGGTGGCGCATTCCGAGGCCCATGAAAGCACATGGCCTCGGACTTGTGCAATGCCACCTCGAGACCCAGTTGCCGGATCCTCTCGACGACTATCACAACCCCGCGTGTCATTATTTCGGCCGCCGCCTCGTGCGACCCCCCTTGTGTCAGCACCAGCGTACCTACCTTTATCCCTGAAGCGCAAACTCATCGACATGTGCATTCTGCCCATCCTAACCTACGGTGATCAAACTTGGTCCCTGACCGAGTAGCAAAAGTCCAAACTCAAGGTTTGCCAACGGGCGATGGAGCGTAGCGTATTTTGTATTAAGCTCAGCGACAGAATTCGCAATACCACAATACGCTCAAGAACCGGTATCGCTGATGTGGGCAACAAGACTGCTGGGTTGAAGTGGGAGTGGGCGGGCCATATCTGCAGAATTCATCAGGACCGATGGGCCAGAGTCGTCATTCAGTGGGTGAAGACGGGCGTCGCCGAGGAAGGCCTAGAAAACGCTGGAGTGACGACTTAGAGGCGTTTATTAGGAGTCCGCGTAACACTGGTCAGTTTCCCTCACTCGTCATTTAATTTAATTCGACACTTTCGTTGATTCGTCACTTTCGCTGATTGGACAGTTGTGTGAATTCGACAGTTGCGTCAATTCGACAGTTTCTATAATTTGCCAGTTTCGTCGATTCGTCACTTTTATCTAATTCGTCAGTCGAAGTACAGTTGGTATGAAAATGTCTGTTAGTTTAATATGTATTGAGATCTATTTATTTATTTTACTATTTAATTAAACACAAAGGACAACACAGGAAAATAACATAATATTTGAGTACAGAGTACTAATTATTTCTTAAAAAACTTCTGCCAGCTGACCTGCAAAAGGGAAAATGAAACAGAAATGTAGACGATAGTGTGTGAGAAAAGTAAGAGAATAATTTGTTTATGTATGTGCCTTACCTAACTTAACCTACAACATTCAATATAAATTAAATATAAGTAAATATTAATATATACTTGTTTAAATATATATTGCTAAGATACATAAACAAATAAAAATAAACATGTACGGTCGAACAAGCTATTTGGTTTACATTTTACAGTGTAATTTCTGGGTTAAACTGTAAACCAAATAGCTTGTTCGACCGTACATAATAAATCATAAATGAGAGGAAAGATTATGCTCTTTTACTCAAATCCCGAATGAATGAAGGAAAGGTGGAAGTGGGTTCCCAACCTTACAGCATATAAAGAGGAATAAGGGTAATAAATAGCTGGATCTATGACGATGGGATTTTAGTTGGTCTATTTTACAACTAACCTTTTCTAACAATGGATATGAAATATAATACAAACTCATGTTATGAATATGTCAAACTGACTTAGTTTATTTATATAATTCAATAGATTTGTCAGAATTATTCTTTTAAAATATCCACATTAATTGTTTATTATATTTTTTCTTCCGAGTGTACTTAAGTGACGAGTCAACGAAATTGGCAAATTATGGAAACTGTCGAGTTGACGCAACTGTCGAGTTCACACAACTGTCCAATCAGCGAAAGTGACGAATCAACGAAAGTGTCGAATAAAATAAAATGACGAGTGAGGGAAACTGACCAGTGTTACGTGGACTCTTTATTAGAGATTGGCCTGAGAAAGCCGCACGGAGAGAGGAGTGAAAGGCTATGGGGGAGGCCTTTGCCCAGCAGTGGGACAATATAGGTAATAAAAATAAAAAAAACAATTGCAAACGGCTGAAAAATTTGTTTTTTTCTTGTTTGTTGCGCTTATATAATCTCTAGAACTGCCACTCGGATTTGCATTGCCTTTTTAAGGCGGTTCCCCGAGCAAAATTAGCAACTCTATTTGTGGTGGTTCAAACTTCGTTTGAAATACTGTTAGAATAAAGTTCTAATCAGCTTGCACTACAAAGTGATTGTTACGTCAGTCACTGCAGGCCGAATAGTGCGAAATGAGTGGTTTTTATTCTTTATAAAATCGAATTTACGTCTTTTGGAAAAAATAAAACGACAATTATGTTCATTATTAAATTGTCTATCCATTAGTATAAGTAGCAAATCAAAATAATGGTTACTTTACGAGGAGTAGCATTTTATTAAATCATTATTTCTCATTTCTGTGGTTTCGTTGTGAGGGGATTTATTAAACATTAAACTACTTAAAAAAAAAAAGAAACGACAATGTTGTAGTCAAGAATATGTAGTAATTTAAGGTATTTTTTATTAGTTGGTATTTCTTTTGGATAAAGAGGAGTAGGCTCCAAAACTCTGCTCGTTCAAGGTCATTTGCTCGGGGAGGCGCCCACTTCCTCGAAAACGGGTTCTTATCGCACTACGATCAGGTTCAACATGCAATGCTGGCGTTTTCTACATTTATCCGCACCGTTCGTCCGCAAATAACACATAACTATACATAATATACGAAGTTAAAATCGGTTCAATGCTTAGAGTCGGAGGTGATTTTTTTTTTTATTTCGGCAAAGAATTATGCGTCTGTGAGACGTAAATATTTTTTGAATATTTAATTTGTGTTTATAAATAGATTATATAAACATGATTATTAAAAACTAATATTTACTTTTAAAAACAAATTAACATTTATTTGTGTTCTAAATTCAGAAATATTAAAAAAAAAAAAAACATTTTTTATAGGGCTGTTTAGCGGCTTCATACCTTTGCTTCTCCTTCAACCTGGCGAAAAAAAAGCGCGGAAAAAAAAGAGAATTAAAAATAATAATTTCCTCATAATTCATGACAAAAATATTTTTTAGTTCTTTTATTTTATGTTTTCAAAAGTGTATTGAAAAACGTCGTTTGATACACGTGGACATTTTTGTTATTGCAGTTCTCGGCTCAATAACACCCTCGCCTACGGCTCGGGTTTTAATTCCGCCTCGAATGCAATAATAAAATTTCTCCACTTGTATCAAAATGTAATTTTTATAATTAATTGTTTAATTAATTATAAAACCGCGGGGCACCAACAGGTTTCTTTTTCCTCATAACATTGTTTAATTGGTCCATAGGGAGCTTGGGGTTACAGCAGTAAGTGGGGCGACTCGTACTCCATGGTGCTGCCGGGCGCGGCGCTGGTGCACCGCTCGGTTCTGGCGCAGTACGCGGCCGCGGCGCCGGCGCTGCGCCAGGCTGTGCGCCGCACCAGGAACTGCGAGGATATTCTACTGAACTGCCTCGCTTCACATCTCACCCGACGCCCGCCACTTAAGTTAGCTCAGCGGCGACGCTATAAAGCTACACATCATCGATATAAGTAAATATTTATTTACTTAAATAAGTAATACCTTTTTAGGGTTCCGTACCATAGGGTAAAAACTTGAAATTTTCACAGATGATGTATTTCTGTTGCCGCTATAACAACAACTACTAAAAACAGAATTAAATAAATATTTAAGGGGGCGGGCTCCCATACAACAAACGAAATTTTGTTTTGTCGTTTTTTAATGTTGTAAGTATAGATAATAGTACCCTTCGTGCGCGTTTCCGACTCGTACTTGGCCGGTTTTATATTAGATGTTAACTAGGCCATAATATGTTGTAAAACTCAATTCTTCTTATTACAGATCATCGTGGAGCGACCCGGAGCACTTTGTTCAAAGACAATCCTGTCTCAACACATTCGCTACAGCTTGGGGCTATATGCCACTCATGCGATCCGTGTTAAGATTAGATCCAATATTATTTAAAGACCCTGTATCGACACTCCGAAAAAAATATCGGAAAATGGAGTTGGTGACTTCTTGAATCTCCCTTTTGAAATAGCAAAAACATACGCTAATAAATCAATAAATGAGGCTTTATAAACTGATAATGCAGTTTTTATTAACAGTCCAACCCATAGGCCTAAAGCCAGCGCCAGGTACAGTGTACACACGATGACACGCCCGAAAACGAACATCGAAAACCGACTTCAAAAAAAAAACACAAAAAAGTGAAAAATAACTAGCTTTAGAAGCCGGTGACAAAAACACCAAATCAATCAAACAAAGGCCAAGCTTCAGAAGTCGGTGACCTTTGTTTGATTGATTTAGTGTTTTTGTCACCGACTTAGTGTTTTTTTTTTTAAGTTGGTTTTTATTTTTTGCAAAAAAGTTTTTATTTATTTTGCCATTTTTAGTTGTTCCCAAACAAGTCGCCATGAATTTATTTTACGTTATTAACAACACATGTCATGGTAATAAGCTTATCAACAATGAATGGAACTTAACATTTATTTATTTATTTAATTACAACGGTTGTATTTAATTAAACTAATTACTGTAACTAAAACAAGAACTAAAAGAGTAAGAGATAAAAAATTAAAATATACAAAATAACAAAGTAAAGCTTCATACATTTATAAATTCCTCTCACAATACTTCTGACAGGCCAATAAAATCTTTGTCCATCCATCCGCACCTAACTTTCAAAACTGGGTGTATTGTACACATCTGCGTACCCCCACAGAGCATACAGGCGTGATGTTACGTCATGGTGTTGTATAAACAATAAACATCCAAGCGATTGCAGCAATGACGACAGATTTGCCGTCTATTTTTGAAGAGTTCCATTGTATATCTCCGAAGATCAGCATCAGATCTTCACCAAATTTAAATGGGACCACCTCAGGAGTATGCTCTTTCAAATAAAAAGAGAGAAGAATTTTGAGAATCGCTCCACACGTGGGGAAGAAATTAGGTAATATAAAAAAAAAAACGAACATAAAGGGTGAAACACCTCTTAATGTTTTTTAATACAAGTTTTTAATGTAAGATTTTTACTTTAAACACCTTCACGACCCCCGTACTATTGAATCCATCCACCAGCACAATGTTTTAAGTGCGTTACATTGAGTTCTACAACAAAACATGATTTTCCCTTCTAGAACCCCATTTTTTTTTTATTAATTTGATGTATAGAATGCTTGGTTGACGGCTTTGTGATGAGGTCTTTAACACCCTGTATAACCTCCTTCTTTTGTGAAGTCGGTTAAAAACTAGAATTTGATTCAAAAGAATGGTCAATGGTTATAAAACAAGTTGTGGTATGTATATGAAGGTGTGTATTAGGGCGGGGGTGCAGGGTATAATGAACGAAACTAGCTTTTGTTTTTGGGCGCTATTTGGGGAGACCGCGGTAGGTGTCTACTAACGGTCGTTTTCTATAGGTAACTTACAACTGTTGGTTAATATGCCTACTTCCGTAGCTATCGGTGTTTCTATAAACAATGAATATCATAAACGCGTCACCTACCTGTCACTAGATTCATAGAAAAATCAAAGAAAACTTTTCTGTGACGTTTTGTTTCTAACCGGTCAGTAAGCAAAATGTCAGACATAGATAGCAACCTACCGAAACCGGCTAGTAAGTTATTGAAAATGGCCGTAAAAGATTTACCTAGCCATTAATTTAAGGAATACCTACTAAGTATGTAATCTTTTGCCATGTTTGGCCTATCCGAGATATCCAAAGAAGGTAGCCCACGTATTCTTAAACTTTTGTCATAAATACTCAGATCAAGTAAAAAAAACTAGGTGCTAAAAACCTGGCTTAAGAACTTTTATGTACCTACTAGTACTAGTATTCTAGTAGAATAGAACCAACCCATTACACTCACGGGTGTCGTATAAGGCGACTAATGTCTGAGGCAGAACACCTTGCGCCTCCGTAGGCCAGAGAATGGGCAGCAGCGTTTTCTGTTAGTCTTTCATCACTGCGATCTCCAATCCGCCTGCCAAGCGTGGAGATTATGGCAAATTCCTCCCATCATGGAGAGGCTTATGTCCAGCAGTGGACGTTATGGGCTGTTGTAGTAGTGTAGTATGTACCTACTTACTTATCAATCATACCAACAATGTTAATTCAGAAATTAATTATTGTTTTTACTTTTCAATTTTACTGTGTGGGGTGTAAGTTTCATGTACAGTAGTGGAACACATATAAATTATTTTTTAACACCCTTGCTCGTAAAGCTGATGTAATTCCACCGGTTTTAAATATGTAAAGCGGGTCATAAAAAACGCGTGTGTTACCAAAGCAAATAGTTAAGTTATAGTCCATACAAATTCCATAACAGTATTATTTGCCATTTCAAATATGGAACTGATCGCCGCCGCACGACTCCAGCTAGTGAGCAGCGCGCTGTTGCTATTCAAATTTCGAACTGGCGCCAGTCAGTAGGCAGCGCTAGCGCGCTGTTGAAATGGCGGGAAAGCAACAGTGTGCATTCACAGATTGAGTTTATTTAAAATAAAATAAAAAACAGTTTATTCGGTAATTTAAAAACTTGGTTGCATGCTCTAGCGTCTTTGCCAACATTTTCACGCAGCCACGGCAGAAAATAATCCTCGCGCCATTTTTCTCAAATTTTCTTTTCTTTGTACTTGTATTGTGAATATCTTTTTTTTTCTGTTTCCTCGCAAATGTGTTAAAAAACGTCGTACGATATACGTGCGTATTGGTTATAACATGCTCGGCTCAATTACGCCCTCGCCTTCGGCTCGGGCTGAAATTCCGCCTCGCATGTTATAACCATCTTAACGCACTAATATCGTAATGTACTAATGTGGATGTGGTCGCCATAAAAAAAAATGCCACAAGGCATAGGTACCTTTTTTTTTTTTTTTTTTTAGATGGGACCACTCGCAGACACAACACGTTAAGGTTGTCAAACTGCTTAACCGGACTATCCTGTGGTGGCCAAAAATTACTTTAAGGCCCCCAGCCAGGGCTTACAAACTATGGATTTTCATTAAATGAGCGACACTAAGGGCACCCCCTGTGGGGTTCGGGCCTCGGCTTAGTGCGTCATTGAGGGAGGGCAGCAAGGGTGGCTGGGTCGGATTACTGCATAGGTACCTAGTATTCTTGAAGGTTTTATAGATTAGTTTTGAAGTAAAAATTAAATTGGTAGGTACCTATGCCGAAAAAACATAAAAGGAAGATCTGTTGGTTCCTAATCCCGGTACTTCTACCGGATCGGATTTTCAAAAGAAAATAAACCATTCACTTACATAATAACATACTTAAATGGACAGCGAAAAATGTCAATACGCAAACAATAAGGCCAATCTTTTTAAGCAGTAAGTACTCAATTTGATGTTACTGAAGATTGAAGAATCATCGGGCCATCGAACTGCACCGTAATGTTAGTAAGCATTGCATAAGTAGAACACAAACTGACATAACGAATAACCACTTCGCAATCAGCGCCAGCAATGGCCTTGGCACCGATGGTGCTTGCGCTGGCGCGGGCTTCGCGCGCTTAGTGTGGACACCGTGTTATACAGTGCACTCGTAGACTTGCTCCGCGCAGCCGGAGTGCAATCGCTTGGACTAACACCGTCCGACATCATATTGGTAATAAGCGTGTTAATGCTTCAGTGATAAGTAGATTCTTAGATGTTCTATAAAAAGTTATCGTTGTGTATTTATTGTGTCTCATTGTGAGAATACTAAAGTGATTTATCTGCTTGTTTGTGTGTGTTTTTAGGGTTCCGACCTTGAATAGTAGGTAAACAGAAATTTAAAAGACCGCTTTCTTATCGGTCTGAAGGATTTTCTCGAGATTTTTGCAACGTACAAATTTTGTGGCATAATGTGAGGGCTTTGTGACGGGAAGCTGTTTGCGATGCGACAGTAGCTAAAAGTTGCTGCAAAAAATAAAAAATGGTGTCTATTTTTGATGTGCCTGTGTAATATTCAATTTATTTATTTTTAAAGTTAGCAGGTTCATTTTGTTTTCCTGGACACTACAGCATTTAGATGTTAAGTAGAGGAGCTGGGGTACCTATGTTTATTAATTGCGCGCAATCAAGTTTTATATTCAACTCACGGCTAATACTTATTCTATAAACGGCTCAGTGTAGTTTTGGTTCAGAAGTCTGGACCCTAAATAAATATTGCGAGACCGTTTTTTTTTTGAACGGGTCTTCATTAATTGCTTGGCCAGATTTTCCATACAACGTAATGAACCTTACAATGTAGACGTAGGTACTAATAATAATACAGGGTTAGGTACATTTTATTAGTTAGCTAAACTATACTTATTAGGATGGTATATAAATTTGTAACGATAAAACAGAGGGGGTCAATGGCCGCAGGTAGTGTGGTTAGACATCTAACTACTTGAAAAATTATTTTAAAAAATCAGATAAACCAAAACGTAAAATTTAATTACATACCTACTTATGTATTTCTTATTAAGAATCAATTAAATATGACATGGCCAGTTGAAAATGAGTTTGTAGTTGACTCCCTAACTAAAGAGATATCTACTATAACAGTATTATTATATAGATCGATGTTTATCAATGAAGATTTTCCAACTGTCAAAATCACAGTGATCATTTAACTTACCTATTCGTTGCAATGCGAATGCAGTTGGCTTGCCACCACTAACAGTTCTGTCAAAACCACTGATCTTTATTCTCTTTGCCATAAGGTTGATGTAGTTGGGTTGCTGATGTCAAAGGTAATTTAACTGAAAGTACTGCACCTACTATGCCCCGAAAAATTTAAAAAGTTCGACCGAGTTTCCTCCGTGCCTCGGAAAGCCCGTAAGCCGTTGGTTCCGGCTGTCATTTAAAGATCTTTGACTGTCGTTACAGATACAGGTGCCTATGTCAGTGGCCCGAGGTCTGACAACCAGTCTTACTACAGGGGTATCGTCTTACTTCGTACAACTGGGTTGTGGAGGTCAGACTCAGATAGGCAGTTGCTCCATATAAAATATTATTATTCTGCATCTGCGGTATACTAAGCTGGAAATCAACTCCAACATAATTATTAGGAACCTGCAGTTGGGAAAAGACTAGGCAGATGATGAGTTAAGTATAATGTTTTGCTGCACCACCTAGACCTTGCCCCGGTGCACTATGTCCTACGCAGATCAAACTTGTTAATCTTTTCAAGCCAGTGTTAATAGTAGGTACCTACTTACCTATAGGCAAAAATGGTAGGTACTTATAGGCAAAAACGGTAGGTACTTATAGGCAAAAACGGTAGGTACTTATAGGCAAAAACGGTAGGTACTTATTACTAACAGGATAATTATTGGTAAAGTACAAAAATATTCAATTAATCTCAAACATTGTGTCATACGCTCATACGCCAGTGCAGTGGTAATCGGCCCCGACTTACCGAGTCCGTAGGTCGTGGGTTCGAATCCCGGCGCGCTACTTTCTGTTATTTATTTCAACACTGCTCTTAAAAACGGTAAAGGAAAATTTTTTGAGGAAACAGACATGTCCTAGAACCAAAAATTCGAACATGATTGTGTGACATCTACCAACCCGCACTGGACCCGCGTGAAGGATTATAGCCCATAATCCCTCTTATAGAGAGAAGGCCTGTGTCCCAGCAGCGGGAATTTTATAGGCGGATTATACTTATATTTCGTAGTAAAATATTTAACAACCATTATTAGCATAACAAAAATTAAAAATGACGTATTTCCTTTCAATCTTTCGTTACTGGCTATGTACTTAACACATAAGTTGTTAATATGACCTTAGTATGGAAATGAATAAAAAAAAATACACATTCTTATTGTATCCTTGATTGTCTGAGCTGAGAGTGCTGAGACCTCGACAACCTCATACGCAACACGATAGGTCAACCGCATAAATGTTAAGACCCGCACTACGAAATTCATCCGTACTGCTTACGATGTAAAGGGGGAGAGTTGGATATAATCACGCGTCTGACAAATCCTTACTTTATTAGTTGCCTTATTACAAGTTTACCTATACAAGTTTTCCTGAACCTAAACCTCATAGAGGTAATTAATTGAACTCATCAGCATCACAATAAACAACATTTATTATGGGACAAAGACCCTAACATCGAGACCATTCCAATGAGCCCAAACAGGATGCATCTCGTCTGCTGTAGGTTGGTGAGTAGTTGGGTATCGATCCTGCAGATTCTAAGCGATACCTCAGCATCAGGTCAAGGTTACCATGTTCTTGCAATGTCATTGAAGTAACCTCTTACCCTGCCTGAGCAACTAGAAAACAGCTGATGGACTTCAAGTGACTGAAAAAATGTTGAACACTCTTGATCAAGTCGATCACCTGACAAATAAATTTCGTACCTAACAAACCAATGTACTTAGGTAGTTACTTAGCTAATTAAACATTGCTGACATAATTATGAGGGATTCATGTACTTAATTGTTATAAGGCCGTGCAGTTATTTATTTATTTTAGGTAGGTACCGGCGGCAGTAGGACTAGTAGTTGGGTATCACCTTAATTTAGAAAACCATTTTAGAAATATAAAATTTTGGTCGTATCAAAATGAATTAGATTATTGAACATGCTTAATAAAAACATGCATGACTATTAAAAACATTGGGAGACCTCAGACAGCTGTAACGCTTGCCACAGCCGGTAGTTGGGTACCTATTTGCGACAGCGTAATGACGGAGGTAATTTTCGCAAGCATAAGTAAATGTCGCCATAAACCTATGCGTAACTATACATTCTATCCATGATTGTGGAAGTGAACGGCTCATAACAACACTACTACGTATTTTCAAACGAATGCATTCACGATATTTACCTAATTTAAACAAAATAATTATCCTGTTAGTAATAAAACTTGGTCACATCAATATTCAGATGCGCATTCGTCGTAAACTTGAAATGGTTGAAATAGGTTGCCACTTTAGGCTAAAAGTCAACGAAACCACGATAATATTATAATACAGTAGTGTAACTCGGCCGCATGATAGAAATAAATGCCTACAGCCACGCGGTACGTAAACATGCGTTAGGGCTGCCCGTCTCCAGCATTTTAATTACATTTGCCTACTTTCTGTTTCTATTTAGTTTTGTGATTGTAAATATCCTTTTCATATAAATGAATGAAATACTTTGTTTATTGAATAGGAAGTGTTCAATAAAAATGCGTGTTGTTTTTTGGTTGGTAGATTTAATTAAAAAAACATGTTACTCTATTCTCTTTATTTATTAATCCAAACACCTTTTTTTTCGTGAGATAAAAGGAAATACTTATCCATTAAAAAGACACACATTATGTACCTACCTACTAGTAAGTAAAATTATTTTATAGTCTTACCTTTCAGTTTCCAGGTAATTTAAAAAAACTTATGTCTGGATGCGTTATTGACAAATTCATACAACCAAAAACAGCACAATATTTCCTACTCGTCATATGAACTGATTTTTAGAGAAAAAATCGCGCGGTTATTGTCAAAAAAACAACACACCGTCCGTTCGACACTGCGGTACAGCCGTGACTGTCTGCGCCCCGAGCGCACCCCGAGATCGAGGCGCGTAGGTATAGCACGCGTTTCGTCCGTTTGTATGAAGTTGGAGTACTGTATTATAATATTACCGTGACGAAACGGTACGGTAGTAGTAGGTATCCTCATTCGATTTAAAAAATAAAATTGTGGCTGAGCCAGGAATCGAACGGGCTTAAAAAAATCTTTGTCGGATATTTTGCCACAAAATACAATAGGAGCAGTTTCAATTTCAGTTAAGTACTAGAAATTGTTCTCAGTCAGACCTAGTAAGCAATTATTTCGACATTAATGAACACAGTACCTATACACACATTACAGAATCTCAATCAAATCTTAATAATTATACTTAGTACCTAGTATGACCTACCTACCTAAGGAAGGTATGTGGTCCACGGGCAACAGCCAATAACCGTTACCAAACGGTATACTTACGTACATATTTAAGTTGATGATAAAAACTTATTTCAGTAACCTACAGTAGAAGTTTAAAAGAAGTTACTTTATCCAGGTACCCAAGGTGTTGCCGAAGATCATAGCGATGGCGCCTGGAGTCCAGCACTACGTCCTAGTCACGGTCGTACTCGTCGCCATTATATCACCCTGCTGCAGAGCGCAGCCAGTATGTATCCGATCATTTACCCACCTTTTAACGTGAAAGCGTCAGGGTAGCCCGCATAAAGGTCGCGGAGCCACTTTTTCAAGGTCAAAGTCATTCCTCGACCTTTATGAACATGGAGGGTTGTATTGATATTGATGATTATAATTTCGCGGGCTACCCTGGACCATCCACCTTAATAATCAATTTTATTGTAAGTAAGTAATAATAGTAACATTTGCATCGTTAGTAAGAGTGGTCGCAAGCGCTAATACTGTTGAGCATGAGATTCGGGGTTCGATTCCCGGGTCGGGCAAAGTGTAATTGGGTTTTTTCATCAGGAATTTCTCAGTGGCAGTCACGGAGTCTGGATTTGTGCACATTTGATGGGTAATTGGCTCGACCCCTATTACATGGGACATGCATAACTGGCGAAATGCCGGTTATTAGGTGTACCTAATAACCGGCACCTAATCCCCGAAGGGTTGGGGCAGAGGTGTACCTCATGTACCTGTGCCCAACCCGTCGGGGATTACAGGACTGATGGTATGTTAGATATCGAGGGTCAAATTATAAATTAGTTCACAGACGACAAAAAATATTTGACGATATTTTTTTTTGGTTTAGCGGCCGAAATACTCTCTGGATTTTTAAATTTGTGATTTTAATCCTCATTGGTAATTTAAATATCAGGAGCATTGCACTCGTTATGTGATGTTTTCAGCCCACAGCAGATGATGTAATAGAAAAAGATCGAGCTACTCGGCAGGGTGCGATTAGAACTGGTAGACATATAGCAACAGCTCCAAAATGGGGTTTTTTTGGAACCATTTTTCACGTCATATTAGAGGTGCGTATTGTATAATAACTATAGGTACAATAACCGGCACGGATGTTGAGCGCCGACCTTCACCTGTGCAGAAGTGGATTATTGCGTCTCTTGGGTATTTTGTCATAAGTGTGCGAATGTGCGATGTGCAATCAGCGCAACACGATCCCCACTCCGCTCCGTTGAAGCGTTCAAGATCCGCGCCGCTATCCCTAGCTAGACGCCTACATTGGCTAAATGTGATATTTTAATTAATTATATATATATTCTGTCCATCACCACCAATCAAACTGATCAGTAAATGGCGGTTGTATCAAGTTCAAAGGAAAACACATTCTGCTTCCTTTGAAAATACAGAAGGTAGGTAACGTGTTTTTAAGAAAAATAATGGATATTATGAAAACGATATAAAAGTAGGTACTTACCTACTTAAAACATGTTTAATTTTTCCAATTACTTACACTAATCAGTATCTTTTTTTCAGCAAATCAACGACACAAAAAGCGCATACAATCAAATATCTGAATTAGTAAACAATCAATTTGCCGATGACAACGTAAGTAATACTTCCACTCTCTAAGGCATAAACATTCATGTTTGGAATCTAAACACGAGTGCTTGTCTCCGGAACTATGTAATGAAAAGGTAAAACTAAGGGTTCAAGGGAGTATTGGAGAAAATATACACACTTGCACATAATGATGAAAAGCGACGTCAAGAGAACGACGACGGGATCCCATTTGGTGACAGATTCTCAAGAACAATTAGTTTACTTCTGAATACTGTGGTTTTCACCAATCGAACATGTTAGCCTTATATGTCCATTTTAAAGCATTGGCGTCCTAGTAGGTAGGTCTCTTCGAAGAGATTTTTTCTGTACATTTAGAGATGTGCTAAATGTGAGTACTTCATTAAGTATTTATTTGAATTCTATAAGTTAATTTACTTCCAATAATTCAGTGACTTTTCATTACCCAATTAGATGAAATAAATGGGTAAACGTACATCTTTAGGGTGGCGTGGGCGACATGGCAGATTTTTGTCATTTTTTGAATATTTTCCATGCTTAATACTTACCAGGCAAATCAGGCAGTGTTACCATTAACTGCTGTTTAGTTAAAAACTACAATTTAATTAATGATCCATTTGTTGATAAGTCAGGTTTGGCTTTACTCGCTGTAAATTATGCTAATGCTTTTAAATTAGTCAGCTAGTTATTGCATCATTGACACACAAACATAAGTACCTGCTTAAGAATCTTCTTACATAATTTGAAATCGATTATTAAACCGAGTTAGTCAATGACAAAGTGAGTTAAAATTTCTCCAACTATGGTACCGATTTGGCTAGGAAGGTACCTAGACGAAAGGTTGAAGTCACTTGCTCTGCTCGAACAGGATGGATCATAATAAAGCCGGTGCCCTCAGGTAAGAACCATAAGCAGGCTCCGGTTTCTACCATGCTGCTGTCATGGACATGTCTCAAACGGGGCCCGTAATTTAGCCACCTATAGGGAAGAATGTTGTTTGGTTTGATTTCGATAAATAATCCTGCCTATGCCTACAAGTGGGTGGGGTCAGGCTGTAGTTTGAGGCATGCTGTATGTATGTACCTACACTACCTACTACCTAGATGAGTAGATCTATAGATATTGGGAACATACATATAGGCATGGAAGGCGCCTTCAAAAAGGTATTCTAATGATTTAAAACATAATACAGGCCGTGACAACAACTCCAGATCCATCAAATAATGGTACCACCGAGACACCAAAAATTACAAGAGCAGAGTTCCTTAAAATACTCGACCGAAATCTTAAAGGGTTGAGTCGACTTCGCAATTTAGAGTGGAGGGAAGCGAAGAAGGTAACGGTTTTTTTTAGTTCATTTATCACTGCAAAGGTGGGCTGGTGATTAAATGTTCCGCTTCAACCGTGAGGACAAAGTTAATTTCGGGAAATACTTAGATATGTGACGCATGCATGACCCTGTCAATTTCATATTTCTGTACCTTCTACGTACAGTCACGAGCACCAATATGTTTACACTAATAGCAAAATTCAGAGCAGTGGTGGCCCAGTGGTAACGGCCCCGACTAACCAGTTGTAGTTGCAGGTCGTGGCAGGCAGGCACCTGGTGTTTTTATTTTTAAACCATTGCTCTCAAAACAGTAAAGGAAAACATCGTGACGAAACCGGCATGTCCTAGAACCAAAAAATCGAAGACTTGTAACATCTATTAACCTGCACTGGGCCTGCGTCGTGGATTACAGCAGTGGGGACTGTTATGTTATGCTCATCTTTAACAAATTTCAAACGAGATTTTCTCGTGAATTTAAATAAGACCAAATTTGTAATTGTATGAAAATGTTTAATACTATTCACGTAACAACTCAAAATTACAGAGTAGGAGCAACTCATTTTTAAAAGTTGTGTGTAGTACAGATATTGGAAGCCGACCATGTCGTAGGGAAAAGGCTAGGCAGATGAATATGGCATATTGGTGCTTGTGACCGTACTTTTAATATAATAAATCTGGCTGACAGTGAAGGGAAAAACTTCCATTGGGTGTAAACCTATACTGAAGTCGCCATCTTACAGTGGTATCTTGCTACAGAGTTCATAATGAGAAGAGGCACGTGATTACCATTTTTTCGATCGTTATGTAATCATAACGATCGAAAAAATGGTAATCACGTCAATCGCTAATTAAACCAATTAGTAGAAGATAACAAGCTTGTGCTCGATAATATTACAAAATATTACAATGCGATGGCGAAACTAATTGAATGTATTTCTTATCATTTTGTTTTTAGGATTCAGCTGCAAACAAAAGAATGTACATGGACGAAATATTTCGAGGAAAGAAAACGAGAAGCACAAGATAGCATAGCATAAATTAAAAACTGAGAAATAAGTTTTACTAATATTTCTATGTTTATTAAACAGTTTTATATTTTATACATAGTTAACTGTTAAACTGTTTAACATAACTATAAGTAAATCAAAACTTCGGTAGTTGTTTAAGCTCTTGAAATTATTGAAAAATGCTGGCAAGTTTTTATATTATATTATCTACCCATCCGGTATTAGCAATATAAATGTATATAGTTTTCAAGCATTTTCACAAATTTAGTAATAATTATGTGCTTTTGGACATTTTTGTTTGCGCTACAAATTGAATCGTTATTATTGCGTTCTCAATAGTACTAGTAATTCTGAAATCAGCTTAATGTTCTGCATTATAAAGTTGATATTCTTTTAAAGGACGATTTTCGTTAGAAAATCGGTTTCAAATATATTTTTTATGTTAGAGCTGTCGAACCGTCAAAATCAAGTAAGTTGGAAGTAATGATTTGAATGTGGAATATTTAGTTAAAATACACATTTCAGTATGTAAACTCCTCCTAAAAATGTATTAATGATAGGGTAGTTAATAGATACAATTTTTATTTGGAGACAGTGGTCAGTGCAGTTGCGCTATACTACTGTCAAGAAAGTACCGGGAAAAGATCAATAATACACAAAATGTCTGTTATTCATCCAAATTTATTTTATCACCTTCAAAGTATGCTCCTTTAGAAACGATACACTTGCGCCAACGAATAATCCATTCATCAAAACATTTTTTAAACGCTGCTTCCGGAATTGAGTTCAGTTCTCGCCGCGAATTCTCCTTTATGTCTTCTATCGATAGAAAACGGGTGCCACGAAGTGGTAATTTGAGTTTAGGAAAAAGAAAAAAGTCAGCAGGAGCCATATCTGGTGGATATGGTGGTTGCTGGATGGTATTTGTTGAGTGTTTGGTCAAAAATTCGTTCACTATGATAGCCTTGTGCGAAGGCGCATTGTCGTGGTGCAAAATCCAAGAATTTTCTTTCCACAAATCTGGCCTTTTTCGTCGAATTTGCTCTCTTAAACGCCGCATAACGCTCAAATAATATTCTTTATTTAGCGTTGGACCTTCCGGTAAGAATTCAGAGTGCACAACACCGCGATAGTCAAAGAAAACAGTCAACATGACTTTGACTTTTGATCGACTTTGGCGTGGTTTTTTCGGTTTCGGTTCAGTTGGAAGGCGCCACTCCGAAGCTTGTTGACTAGTTTGCATGTCAAACTCGTAAACCCACGTCTCGTCACCAGTAACAATGCGTTTCATGAATGTTGGGTCCGAACTGACTCGTTCTAGCATGTCCTCAGCGACTTTCATGCGATTGAGTTTTTGGAGAAAATTCAGATCTTTTGGGACTAGCCGAGCAGCAACATGTTTCATACCCAAATGATTAGTTAAAATGGTACGGATCGACTCGTGAGATACAGAAAGTTCGGCGGCTATCTCTCTCAGAGTTGAATGGGGATTTTCAGTCACTATTTTCTTCACTTTTGCGATGTTAACTTCAGTTGTAGACGTTAACGGCCTACCAGAGCGAGGCAAATCTTCCATCACATCTCGACCGCTTTTGAACGCTTTGAACCACTCATAAGCACGAGTTTTTGATAAAGTCGATTCACCTTACGCCTTCTGTAACATTTTCAGTGACTCCGAACACGAAATTCCATTGGCGATGCAAAATTTAAGACAATCTCTTTGTTCGATATTTTTGTCCATTATGAAATTCGCAATACACACTATATATGATATTACTAAAACCAGCACTGTATTTAATATAAATAACAGATGCAACTCAAACTCCGCGCCAAAATGGAAAACAGTTGTGCCAATCTAACAACTACAAAAAAAAACAAAAATTTGAATTTGGAACCATAAACAAATCATCCATTCCCGATACTTTTTTGACTGAATGTATTGTAAAGTAAACACTCGCATTGAATTAGACCTATTGAATGAGAACTCATTGGTTAGGATGAAGAGTACTTTAATTAGAGAAAAAAATATTATGAAAGGTAATTAATTTACCAAAAAAAAAATGAAACTGCATTGTATATATATTACCTACTGGAATTTTCATGAATATGACTATATTAGTTTAGCGTTTCGATTATCTAGTATTCACTGACCATGAATGTTTACTTTGGTAAAATTGTATTTCTAATTGTGACGCATCGCATGACTGATTACTCAATTTTGAACAGAACAAGAGGCACTTATTTACAAAATAAATAATAATGTAACATACATCTCATTGCTTGTGACTGTATACAACCTGTTTTTTTTTTGATACCCCATAACTCCTAGAATAGGTGGTCCAAAATGCATAGTTTCGGAGATATCATCAATCATAATTATAAAATATGTACATACCTAAGTTTCATTGATAAATACGAGTAATTAATTTTAATTCAAACCAATCATTCATATTTAAAGCTAAGAAAATGCAACTTTGTCATATTTCACGTAAGGGTGTTTTACGTTAATAATCGTGACTTTGCCGAATTATTTTGTATGAAAAATGAAAAGAAAAACTAAGGATGATTGAAACATAATTCATATGCCAGTAGATTCTTTGATATGGTCTTAATCATACCCTAGAGTTATGGGATATAAAAAAACAGGTTGTTTATATATAAATATAAAATAATGTAAGATTGATTTGATACAGATTTTTGTTTTTATTTATTGATTTTATTCAACGAAAACAACAGCAATCATTAAAACTAACTTTCCACTACCTTTACTTGTTTAACCTTCTTTTTCGGGTATATATGTAATATTGCACGACAATACGGAAACAGTTCAAATTTCGTCTTATGGATGTCATTTTTAAGTCTCTTTTTGACTGATTCTTCTTTCAGCATCATTTGTAAAGCATTTTCGTGGCTAAGTTTTAGGAGATCGCTCGCCTTTATTTTAAGTTCACATCTGTCTGCCCCGTCAACCTGAAACAATTGAGTTTTTTTACCATATTGTTGTATGTTAAGATTACTAAAGATGCAAGAAATCTTGAGAATGTAGGACAGTGGGTGGGGGGGGTTGTGTGGCCAGTTAATGCACGCATGCATGCAGGGCACTGACGATACATACATTGACGTCAGAAGATGTTCTGTTCAGTCCCGTTACATAATAATCTTGAATAGAGCTCGGGCTACACTGAGCCGAAGAGCGAGTCGCGGGTCTCGCGTTCTTTTCTCTATCTATCTATCTATATCTATATATCTGTTCTCTATCTATCTCTAATCAATGATTCCGCTGCAATTCGCGCCTGTTTACCACCCCCAGACAAGGTAGTTCGATGGTGGTTGGATTAAACATTATTGTAAACTTTGTGTGTCTGTTAATTCAATCAGCGCGAGCGAATGTCATCCCGCACGGGTGGGATTCGTTTTAGTTTAACCATATTATCATGAATAGGTGGGTACTTACTTTACATAAAAATGATAATTCATATTGTTCGTCTACTTTTGGCCATGTCTGTTCGAGGAGCCCTTTCTCCCAAGCGATTAAATTGGAAGTGTCACACAATCTATGTGGTGCAGACTGGAAGCCGGCCCAAAGCTCTGAACAGAAGTGCGGCGTCACTGGCGCCAGCATTATTATTAAAACTGCTAGGGCTTTTTCAAATTCCTTACTTTTGGCTGTCACTTCTGGTGGTATCTTGTTCTATAATTAAAAAGTAAACTGGTATAAGTAATGTATAATATATATCATATATTTTTAAATAGGTAGGTACAGTCGGTCGGCCGGTCGGTAGGTTCTTATTACTATTAATGCGAAAGTTTGTGAGGATCGATTTTTGTTCTTCTTTCACGCAGAAACAACTGAACGGATTTGGATGAAATTGCAAACAGATTGATTATACCCTTTCGCAATTATAATAGTAGTAAGAAGATTGCTAGCCTGCATACCCAACTCTTTTGTTGACTGTACATAATTGACTATTAGAAAGCAACATAATATAACAATAAATGAAATGAGAAACTGAATTTTGTTTTTAATTAATCTGATTTTTATTTGTATAAGTAAATTATATTTTATTATGGTCCCATGTATCAGGGTTGAAAAAGGCAAGTCCTTGGTATTATCGCATCGGCATGATACCTACAAGTACTAAAAACCAATCTGCATACGGAATCCAATTAAAAAAAAAACCATCTCTCATTATAATGTAAAATAATATTGAAAATAAGTGAAACTTATAATGTTTACCCTTAGCACACTGGTTAAACTCTGTAGTCTTGAAATTCCAACACTTAGTTTTTGAGTGTATTTAAAATGGTATGTTGTGGTAGCAATTAAAAAGTTTCTTGAATCCCATATTTTGTGTTCGTACTTATTAAATTCTTCAGCAGTCAAAGTATTCTTAACGGGAATAATATTCCGGTGTTGCAAAAATTCTCTCATAGTCATCCATAACCGGTGTTGCCAATTTAACACCCCAGGCAATGCTTTAACATAAAACAAGTTTATAAGACATTTTAGAAAAATTAGGTTGTAAAGTCACTAGCATAAATACAATTTACGCCAGATTAAACAACGATTTCCTACAAAAATATCGATCGAAATTTTATGATGTTACAGACACAGCATTTTCATACAACCATACTATCATGAAAAACCGGCCAAGTGCGTGTTGGGTCACGCGCAGTATAGGGTTCCGTAGTAACCCGTTATCACATTAAAGAGCGATTTATTCTAAGGGTTTTGTATTTGGTACAAAATTATCCTACTATCCTAAGTTCAACGACTATTACTGCTAAACTAATAAAGTTATCTTAACCGCTATAATTTTCATTTAAGTTTATGAAATGTGCTACCATCATGATTTTTTGATGGGAACGACGACGAAAAAAAAAATTAATCCCCACTTCACACATAGGGGGTGCTACCAAAAAAAATATATTTTCCAACATTTTATTTTACCATTTTGTCGGCGTAATTGATATATACACACTTCTACAAAATTACAGCTTTCTAGTACTAACAGTTTGAGCAAAACCTCGGACGAAGACGGACGGACATGACGAAATTATAAGGGTTCCTTGACAGGACTACGGAACCCTAAAAACGACGTCGTCTCGGTGAATATAGCGCAAGAGTAAAGTATTTATACTCGTGACCGTATAGTTTAGAAAATTGAGTACCTACCACCATACGTATACGTACCATAGGCAAATTACAGGACTCTCACCTTAGAATGAGCAATATAACATCTACCTCGTACTTGTCATACCTAAACTGTTACATCACATCTTAGCGTTTTCCCAATTATGCTGAAGTTGGCTTTGAGTCTAGGAGTCTACCATTTTCAGGGTTCCGTACCTCAAAAGGTAAAAAATGAACCCTTATTTATAAGATCACTTTCTTGTCCGTCTGTCCGTCCGTCTGTCACCACCGATTGTCTCAGGAACGGGTGGACCTAGCAAGTTGAAATTTATACCAGATACTGAGGTCTATAGTCTCTATTATGTGTATTAAGCAATTTGGCAAATTTAGATTTTCGCGAGAAAACTTGTAAGTACCAAAATTTACTTTACTTTACTTTTTCAGCTTTTTTATTTTTCGGAATTTTCCCTTTACTTGTGCTGTAAGACCTTGCTTTTAACCAAAATTGACTATTCTAGGTCAGCCAGGAGTACCTTATAGGTTCTGGTTCGAAAACCTATAATTATGGTAGTTCCCGTTGACATAGAATCACGAAATTTGGCGAGAAGCAATATCATACAGCACATGTAAATGAAAAAATCTGAAAAACGTAAATATGTAGTTTAATAACAAAAAAAGAGATTTTACTATTATAAACTTATTATTTGCGGTTGGTGCAATAGCCAATTCATGGGATCGAACCGCAAAGTTAAGTTTGTCCTTTAAAAAGTTTGTACGGAACCCTCGGTGAGCGAGCCCGACTCGCTCTTGGCAGGTGCTCTCACTACGGAAAGAACACAGAGGGTCGTCGATTTTCTGAGAATCATTTTGAATATTTGGAAATGGAAAATCAACGCCCATTCTCGAATTGAGAGGGCCAAACGCAGCTTTAGGTACGCAACGCAGTCTACTGCCAGCCACGGTTAGGCAGAAGTGTATCTACTGGCGAAATGGGTCGAGCCAACAACCCGGCGCATAAATCTAGACTCCGTGGCTGCTACTAAAAATTTCCTTATGGAAAAACCCATAACACTTGCCCGACCTGGGAATCGAACCCGAACTTACACAAAATTGCTCAAATCGTAAATAACTCAGGAGCAGGACGGGATTCGGGGACCCTAAACTATAGAACAGACTCCTACGGATGTTTGATATTTAAATTATTTTAGGTAAGAAACACGCTACAAAGTCGCTTGTGCATGCTCGCCCGTAATGTTAAGGTCTTGGCAAAGTATACCGGCAAGGCACCGCTCCAACTCATCAATTAACCTGTCATTCAAATTAGAGCATTAAATCGTGTGTCGTATAATATATTTCATAATATTGTCCCTCGGAGTCCGCGCGCTGCAAGCACAGCACGCTGACCGCAAGCTTGCTGCGCGCCGACTCCGAGTCGCCCGCGAAACAACGTCGTGCAAGTCCTACGCGTGTTCTATCACAAATGCCATACAATTGTGTTGGCGGTGACAGCAAGCTCGCGGCTAGCGGACGGCGCGCGGTCTGCGAGCTTACACCTCGCTGAAGACGCGTAGTTAGCGCTCTGGCAGCTAGCCGTAGCCTAAATTCGAGGCAACGCCGGGCAACAGCTGTGCTGGTGCGGTGCCGGTATAGGGCGCCGTGACCCATTACGCACCGTTGAATTTTAGGTGCTAAAAACTTAGGTTCTTACTTGCATCGCTCCAGCGCCTGGGTGTCGCCGGCGGAACATCAGCCAGAATCAGCAGCCGAGTAGTGTCACATCCATATGTTGCAAGCAACCTTTCAGGATTTTCACCGTTGTATTTAGACTTGCTCATTTTTTCCCATTGGGTCAGTACAGTCTCTCCTGTGGCCTTATCCTTATACTCTTTTCCGACTTTTTCTACTTGTTCTGGTGTAATATATTTTCCAGAACTTTTTAATTTATATGATTGCCCCATAACCATTCCTTGTACTACCAGCTTCTTAAATGGTTCTTTTGTTGGTGTCCATCCAAGTGAATGTAAGAAATAACTCATAAATCTTGCATAATATAAATGCAATACAGCATGTTCCTTGCCCCCAACATATATGTCAACTGGCATGTGATCCAGAATCTTTTCTTTTGAAAAAGGCATTTCTTGATTGGTTGGATCCAAAAATCGATAGTAATACCAAGAGGAATCCACAAACGTGTCCATAGTATCAGTCTCTCTTTTAGCATCAGATTGACATTTAGGACATTTACATTTAATCCAGTCATCTAATTTCTCTAATGTGTGTATACCTGACTTGAAAGAATTAATTTGAGGCAGCTCTACAGGAAGTTTTTCGTAAGGAACAGGAACTGCCCCACAACTATTGCAATGGATTATTGGTATAGGTGTTCCCCAGTACCTCTGCCTGGATATAAGCCAGTCCTTGAGCTTAGAGCTAACAAAATGTCCTCCAACATTTTTGCTTAGAGCCACATCAATTGCCTTACGATTATCCCTTTCAATATCTATGTCATGTTTATCACTGTTACTGGATATTTTTAATGACAACGCAATTATTTTGTCATCCTTACTTTTATGAGAACATGCAATAAATACATCTCTCCCCACAGGGTATTCAATGTTATCAGTTATATATACAGGTAATTCACGATTTGATATTGGATTATAACTTGTTAAAACAACATTTTCATGGCTGTTTAGTTCCTGAACTAATGGATGACTAGAACTCATAGTTAAGAAATTCCCATGAATAAATTTATACGGTTCAGATGTCCAAACATCAAATGTTTTCATTTCATTATTTACTTTCATATTAAAAGTTACAACAACCCCGACACACTCGCCAATCCAATGTTTTTGTAAATTAATAATATCTTTCCAATTTTCCAAACCTTCACTGTCAAGTCCATCATACAAGTCTTTGGCAAACTTGGTAGTTTTTATAAACCACTGAGTAAGGTATTTCTGTTCAACTTTAACACCAGATCTCCATGAACAGCCAAGATCATCAACTTGTTCATCAGCTAGAACAGTCTTATCTACTGGATCCCAGTTCACTTGTGCCTGCAAAATAGAATCATTCACTTATTAAGACACCACCAACAATCTTAACACCACACTTGAGAAAACGGCATCACCTGCAGAAAGCTTACTCTGCATGCAGGGCACTATTTTCAAATATATTTTCTTAAATCTATCTGGAATTCATAATTTAAACTAAAATCCACATATTGTACAAATGCCTCGAGTTAAGAAAATATTTATTAAACTACACATCAACTGCTTAGGTGGAAGCAAGTGGCTGTGGTTCTGATGTAAAGTGTATATAATATATAAAAGTTGCTTCCATAGTAAATACTAGCTAAAATTAATATTAATATGCATGAAATTATCTCTTACCTTACTTTGATAAGCTAAACCTTTTTCAAATAACTTTAGGAATATATATTGAGTCCATTTGTAATAGTTAGGATCACATGTGGAGATTTCTCTATTCCAATCAAAATTGAACCCCAATTGCTGCAGCTGTATTTTCATTGAATTGATGTTTGATTTTGTCCAATGTTGAGGTGGGATATTACGTTCTATAGCTGCATTTTCTGCTGGTAGACCAAAGGCATCCCACCCTATTGGGTGTATAGAATTCTTTCCATTCAGCTTTTCAAATCTTGCTATAGAATCTGATATAGAGTATACACGAACATGTCCCATATGTAAATTCCCAGATGGGTAAGGAAACATAGGCAATACATAACATGGCCTTTTGTCACTGTGTTTCTGTTCTGTGCTTACTGATGATTTCACAACATGATTTGACCAATGTTTTTCAATATTTATTTTGATTTCAGTACTTATATCTTTTTCCTGTGTAAAATTGAGAATAACATTACATTCAGACTAATGAACACATGCAATACATTAAAAAAAAGGAAATTTGAAACAATTTGAAAAATAAAATGTTTGAATGCTGTAAAAAAAGCCTAAAAAAACCAAACACCCCCCTACATAGTTAAGGTAATTCCCGCCAGGTCCTGCTTTAGCTTTTGACCATGTCTATCTATGGTGATGCTGACAAACAATAGGATATTGCTACCTCTAATTTTTACGTGTTTCTCAAGCCTCCAAGCATAGTGGAGGCGGAGGAGCTCTTTATCAAAAATGTTTTATCACTTGTTCACAATGTACTTAAGTTTCTGCACTACATAGGTACATTGTGAACAAGTGATAAAACATTTGACTTTAATATAACATCAAGCTCATACCCCTATGGGTATGAGCTTGATGTTAAATTAAAGTCGTGTTCTTTTTTAACTGTGGTATCTGTAATTATTTAAAACCATCGCATACACATACAATTGTACTAATTATTTACACAATATCTCTATAATAGAAATAAAAATATAAACTGTAGTCAGATAGAATATTTGAAAAGTATCACGTTATAATGTGAGAAATAAAGTCTTACCCATAACCCTAGACTACTTTTTTGTCTGAAAACAAATGATAGAAAATTGCGATCTCTAATGGTTCTCTTAAATTTGTAACTTCGGAGCATTTCCAACTGAAGAACTGGCATATTTATTTATCGGAATGCAATCTTCATTCGTCAATAATTTATTGATCTTCACGAGGAAGAGATTTTTATATATAAAATTTATATAGGCGTAACCAACAAGTTAACATATTTTTGCTCAGTTTTATCTGCTTCGTCCATGGGGTAATAAATAATTATAAAATTGATTCAGCGACACAACTTTCATTCAAACAATACGAAAAAATAATTATTGCTCGCAAAGTTGCATTAAGTACCCGGCAAAAACTACATGACATTTTCATGGTTTCATAATTCTTTCAATTTCTTTCGATGATGACAATTTGAATGTTTGACTGTCAAACCAAACATTCAATTCAAATTGACACAAATGTGACAGTGACTGACCGCTGACCGACTATCCACAGACTAAGGCTGCATTCCAAAAAACGCTGTAATCGATTTGATCGTCCATAAACCCGTTCCGAATTACCGTGAGCGTGATATCGATGTCCCTTGAATCGTCATAGATGATGTCATGATATGCGCCATTTTGCAATTACGCCGACCATGCCCCAAATAAATATCACCGTGAGCGCTGTCTAAAATAACAGTTGTGTTCACAGGTTGAATTGTTTTGTTTGATTGAAAAAAATTGAAGTGAGTTTTAAACTCATGAACATTATATTTAATTATTGTTGCATCTATGTAATTTGTAATTCGTAGTATTTTTTTAAGGGGTAAATCCTTGCCGGGAGTAAAATACTCTAATATAAACATTTCCGTCATCCTTTTCATCACTGGATGAATCGTCGTTCTTTATCTCAAAATCTGAAGTCGATAGAGTCAACGAACATAACTTCCATTTTCAAAAGTAGGTCTTGTGAAATGTTTTGGTTTGGGGTTATGTTTACTGTCAACGCGTACACGAGCGTTCCAAATTGATGACAGCTCTTAGCTGTCATAATCGGAACGCAAAATATAGATGTGAGCGCAGTGAACGATTATTTTGTTCGTCGGAATGCAGCCTAACCGTGCGCTCATGGATCTATGGTCTCTTCCCGAGTAGGGCGAAGGAAAAACATAAAAGATCTATGGTCTGAACAGCGTTTTATTTTTATCGTGACTTCCGCGCTGCGGTGCGTTTAAGGTTGATGCTCCAACCAGCCCGCGAAATTCAAATTTTCTTACGTTTTTTGCAATTTGCAGGCCAGTGCTATGTTGTATGTTGATTCAAATATTGTTCGCGATTGTAAGACGTATGTAGTTACAGAATTATAATAATCAAAATAATCAATACAACTCTCCAAGTTCATAAAGGACTAGCAATGACTTTGAAAAAATCGTTCCTCGACCTTCATGAACTTGGAGGGTTGTATTGATTATTTTGATTATTATAATTCTGTAACTAGATACGTCTTACAATCGCGAACAATATTTTAATCAACATCAACCTAGCACTGGCCTGCAAATTGCAAAAAACGTAAGAAAATTTGAATTTCGCGGGCTGGTTGTAGCATTCACCTTATGTCAATTTTCAGTTTAAAAATTAAACTGACGTCAAGCACACCGCGAGGTGAAAAATTAAACTGACTAAAATTTAATCTGCCATGCACGGTCGTCCGCTAGTATATGTTTTCGCCTGACTAGAACCAATTCTAGGATAAATTTTAGCGACCTTTTTACCTCGCAAAATTTTAGTCTGCTGTCAGATTCACATTGACATTGAGCTGTTTGTTGTTTTATTTGCTTGATTCGCGCCCTAGAAACAAATATTTCTACCGAGGGTACTAATAATTCATCGTCTCCATGAATTTTATATGTGGATCATGGACTGTTGAGTTGAATTAATAGTTGTTACTTGTTTGACAAGCTGAGCTGTTGTAGCATAATAAGCATAATACCAAATAGAACGTGGCTTTATTTAGCTAAAGAATTATTGTAGCTAGGCAGAGATTGAATAAGTATCCATGACACTATGTTTAACAGTTGTCGACAGTTGTCGTTGACTTGACAGCACAAGCTACCATACAGCCAAGGAGGCCGTGTCAATAGGCATATAACCTCAGCTGTCAATGGGGCGGGCAACTGGTGGAACTAATGGCGCTAGCAGCGCATGAACCTAACATCGTCATTGGTTGATAATCTGTCAATGTCATTTTATATTTAAAAATAGATTTACCTCATTGGTCAGATTGGGTCTAAGCTATAGACGCGCCATCTACAATCAGCTTTGACCAGTCTTCCCCATTGAATTTGATAGTTAATTAGTGGTTAACAATGATTTAGACCATAGTAGACATATGACTCCGTTCAGTTTTTTGTGGTGCGGTGGTGCGTGACCTTGTAGGTACGTGACTTTTATAGTTTCATGCTGTCTGTGCGTATCTTTTTTAAAAGTATTTTATTAGTCTAGTTCTACTCTTTGCTTTGCTATAACTGCAGATCTGCAGAGCTACTAAAGTAATAACAAGCTCTGTCTACGCTAAACGCTAACAAGCTACATATTAGTAATCTGTGGCTACTAATATCTATCTAATCTGTGATCTGCAGTGCCTGCAGCCGCCAAAGAGTAAAGTAACTATTATAGAGGCAACCGCCCTTTAGGGTATATTTATGTTCTGTGGCAACCGCAGCCTAAGCCTGCAGCAGTGATCGGTGTTTCATTTACAAGGAAATTATTTGTTGATTCAACTTACATTTTACCAACAATGGCTCGCCCGGGAAATGAAGACGCTGCAGAAGATGCAAAGAAAATTGTTGATGATGCCAAGAATTTTATTGAAAAAGCGATAGCAGATATTGGGAAAACATCGGCAACAAAGCAGTTAATTTTAGGAACTACGTCAGGATGGTAAGTTGTCTCTTCATCAATTTCGTTATGTTTAATTGATCGTTTATATACCTACTTACCTGTTTTGATCACCGTTCCTTTTCTTGGCTCATAGTGCTTGATAAAATTAACCGTCGTACTCGTATTACTCTGACGAACTTGATGGCCTTCTTTGTTATGATTCACAAAGTATGATCTAATCCTCTTCTCGATTTTTCTTTTGTTGACTTACTAGTTATTAATAATATTTTCAGGATAACTGGCTTTATTTCTATGAAGATTGGAAAAGTTGCTGCAATTGGGTTGGGTGGCAGTGTTATACTATTACATATTGCTAGCCAGAAAGGATACATTGATATTAATTGGGATAAAATTAACAAGAAAGTTGATAAAATCAGTGATAAAATTGAAAAGGAAGCAACTGGAAAATCACCTGATTGGTTTGAGAAAGTAAGTTCTTTATCTTCACCTTTACCAACCTGTTTATGCTGCATGAACTAAGCACTTTTTATTTATGTGGAATATGCATTATTATTAGGTATTTAATTTTCCAATTTGCAGGTAAGTTTCTGTGTGTTGACCAAATATCATTCACTACAGCTGTAAAAGTAAATATGAATATGTAATTAAAGTAAATATGAATTACAGAATTACAAGTGTTACAATTCATAGACTCCAATTTCATCTACCCATCTTCACATTGGTCTTCCTCATTTTCTTTTCATGTGTTGTTAATTATTTTTCCCTGATTGTATGCCAGGCCTGCAGCATCCAGTGCGTAAAATAAAAGTGTATTTTCCATGAGAAAACACCTTGTATAGGAACCATACAAGGTGTTTTCTCATGGAAAATACACTTTGCATTTATACATCTGGCTATTCATGCACACCGGTTGCAAGTTCCATGCACCTAACCATTCTAAAAAACACCACCAATTAGGCCAAGTGTATCCGTGTGTGTTCTAAGATGTCTCCTTCTGACATTTCCCACACAGCCTTGTAATATCTTTTGTGACTTGGCTTTCACTAATCTTCTCAACATGAACACTCTACGCTCTCAAAAGATCCATAGGTTCATAGGTGAAACTTGCCAAGTTTGTGGATGCCTCTGACTTACCAACTAATTTTGACATTAGCATACAACCATAAATCCCAGAGGAGGCTCTTTATTGTAGTAATCCTGCTAAATTACTATGGTGTATGACAGGCTCTTAGGAATACTGAACTATTTCCAATTTGCTTACTTTATTAGGACATTTGGATCATCTACATTAATTTTATTATCAATAAATTCATATAGCTACTTATAAATACAATTTTGGGAGTAGAAGTCAGTTTACATGTATATTTCAAATGCAGTTTATTTGTTACAGGTATTGTTATTTGTCAAAAATAATACCTATTATTCGGCAGGGTTTACTGGAGGATTCTTTTTTGGTATTGCTTCATCATGATTTCATTTTAAATAGAATGTGAGTTTTCATAGTTATCTAAATACCTCTTTATTCCTCCAATGTGAATATTTTGATTAAGTCTTAAAGTTTGTAATCATATTTAAACTTTTATATTTATTTAAATTGAATTGACTATAAATTAAAGAACATTATGAAGCGTTAACGTAGGATGCTGTGTTCTTAGGGGTGTTACACACTTGTTGGATCAGCTAATTCCTTAAAACATGTTCGGGTTGGCTCGTGACAAGTCGAGCTTATAGCTGAGCGGCGCTTTTCGAACGTATGACTACCTATGTTATATTCGTTATTGCCCAATTGTGCGAATCATGTCGAACCGAACGTGTGTGTATCACTCTTATACTTTCCAATCTCACATTTTTTAGTAAACGTACCTAGATGTAATATGGGACATTATATATTTTAAATTAGACCTCGAAACTTATTGACCTTCGCACGATGTACGATTTTTAAAATAATAAATGGGCATCTAAAAACTTAATTCCTCTAATGAAGTACGTTTTTTTATTTTCCTACTTTTTAACTATCAGGCTAGGGCACACTGACCAATAGGTTAGAGAGATTAGAACTCTGACCAACCATGCACAAGCCGAAATGGTCATAGAGTTAGTTATTAAGGTATAAATATTTATATAAATATTTAAATTGCCCATTTGTCAGGCTGGGCAGCAATTTACCATAGGTTAGGTGACAAACCGCGCCTGCCGAGCGAGCGCTGCAAAAAAAAAACATCAAAAGGTCTTATTTTTGTTTTTATCGCGTTTAGACATCTATACCCGTCACACCTGCGAGCTACGGCGTTTCTCGAGCTACTTAAATTTGACCTTGTATATTTTTATTCAGATAACTTTAGCTTCGAATCTGCTATTTTGAGAATCTAATATTATGCGAATAAAGGCACCTGAAGCTAGTACCAGTATACAGTGACTGTCTAAGACTCAAGCTATAGGCTAATCTACATTAACAGGTAGGTACAATAAAAAACAATATCATTCAAGCAAGCGCCAAAAGATCCTTACATCATATTTTATTGTTTCCTCTGGTCTGTGATGAGCTGTTGTGACGTGTAATTGTTAATTGCTTAAAATAACTTCGATTGCCATCGACACTTGAAGAATAATTGTAGCGCCCCATTTAGGAGTGTGTACACACGTTTTATTATTTTGATAAGATTCTGGTGGTGCACTATTCTTTGCAATGTACACACATCAAAACAGTTTGCGATCACTTTGAAAAATCAAATTTCTGTTACAATTACATGATTAATATAACTTTTTTTCTAAGTAACAAATACTTTTATTTTTTTTAATTTCAAAAAGGGCATTTCTATTTAAAGAAAACACAACAAAGAATTTTTTTTTGATAAAGTTCAATATAAAAAATTATATCAGCATAAGCTAGTGATCTTTTTTTGATGATTTATTTGATTTATTTTTTTGATTTATTTTTTCTTTTTTTAGTGTTTTTTTTTTTTTTGCTAGTGATCTTTTTTTGATGTGTGTATGTTTAACTAGCTTCTGCCAGCGGCTTCGCCCGCGTAAATGTTGATAATTGTCCCATGGGATTTTATTAACGGGATAAAAAGTATCCTATGTTTTAATCTAGGTTATAAACTATCTGTGTGCAAAATTTCATCCAAATCTGTTCAGTAGTTTTTGCGTGAAAGAGTAACAAACATCCATACTCACAAACTTTCACATTTCTATTATTAGTAGGATAGGTTTTAGGTAGTTTTGGAGAAAAATGGCAACATGGATTTTCACAAACAAACATTCTCTCACCCCCAAACCCATAATTATACCGTCTCCGTTCCGTCGTGGGTAAAAAGAAATCAAAAAACACTTGAAATAATGATTTTATGATCTCAGATATGTATGTCGCATTGGTATACAACTAACTTTTAGAGGGCGCTATAAATGTTTATCAGTGAATACATAGGAAAATGTTTTGTTCAAGGTCGAGAGATTTGTGGACCGTAAACTGGATAAAGCTGAAGACCTGTTGAAGAAAAAAGAAGTTAAAGCTAAACGCTGGGTTAACAAAGTTGCAGCAGGGGATAGCTATCGTGCTACTGAATCTCACGTCTTTTTGGCATCATTTGTTGCCGGAATGGCTATTGGACTTCTTTGTGGAAAATAGATCCGTCAATAATTCATTTCTCATGCTGACACCTACATAATTCTTATTAAATATAGGGTCTAATTAAATTTGCTATCGAAACTACACACGATGTATAGATAGATACATGATCAAGATAAAACAAAAAAAAACAAACAAAAATAAAACATAAAATGTGTTGTTTTATACAAAAATAAAACTTAAAATGTTTTATTTTTGGGGTCAACGATTTAAATTTATACCCATCACCATCACATCTAGGGTTGCCACCTTTATTTTTGAACAAATGTAGTATTTTTTCCAAAAAAACTGCAAAAATATAGTACTTTTGGGTAATTCAGGAAAAAAAGTACACATTTATTTTTAAACAAGTAATTTATTTTTCCGTATATATATTTGTTATTGCTTTTCGCTTTGGCCATCAATGGTCTATCCATTGCATGTAAATATAATTATATGAATCTGAACAATTTAGATACTTACCTAATAAAATAAATTAAAGTTTTTTTTTTTAAATTTTATAATCAATGCTCTATATCTTTCTTCTTTCCATTTTACATTCATGACGGAAATAAATCTTTCCGTAAAAGCGGAAGTTGCAGGAATGGAGAGAAGAAAGCAAATGATTTTAAATATATTTATTTGCATCTGTAATTCTGTACTTTTGAAAAGTATTTGCCATTTTCCAGCAATGTTTTTGGATAAAAACACCTCCTAGCTTATTTCTGAAATAATTTTAGTTACAATATTATTATTTCTGAATGCATATTATTAATTAACATTTCACAGTTGACGTTTTGTTGCCGCGAATGCGTTTCGTTCTGAAATTCCCCGTGCTGCGCTGCGAGACGTTCCAGACTTTCAGTCACAGTTAATATAAAAAAGCGCGACAGTTGAATTATGGATCAAAATATAGTATTTTTCGTACTATATTATTTTTCTATAATATATATTGATTGAAATATAGTACGATACTATATATAATAGTACGGGTGGCAACCCTATCACATTTGTTACATATAAACAAAAAAAAAATGCGGAGTTTCGCTACCTAATTTAATTTGATCTTGTTTATTAGATACCTACCTTCTTTTATCATGGTATCAAAATTGTAAGTTTAAATTACCTATCTCTTGTTATTACTAGTCGTGTTATTTAATTATGTATAGTTGATGTTTCTAATCGACTGCCCAAAAAAGTAGTGTTATAACCTGTATTGTTCACTGCTGGGAAAATATCCCTCGTAGTATTAAATAAAAATACCTAATTAATCTTTATATCACCTACGTTCGAAAATTGCTTCTCATTCGAAATTTAATAGTAGGTATTCTAATAAAATCGATTAATATTGGGAATAGTTAAACAACTTGTTAGTAGGTAATAGAGCTTGTAGTAATCTTTTAGAATAGGAATCAATAACTGTAAGATAATATGACCTTTAATAATAAACTATAATTTATTTGATGAACGCTTTTACTTTCGTTAGTAGGTACACTTAACTGTCCGCTTATCCACTACGTAGAGGTAATTAAAGAAAGATGCAAGAGAGAGAGAATGAAGTGAGCTGGAATTTATAGCATTCTGTTGGACCCAGGCCCGGACTGGGACCCGAAACCGGCCCCGGTATTTGAGACGATCGGCCCCCTTACTTACTACTTAATGCTAGGCTACGACTTTGATAAAGAAGAGGCTCGAAACTAAAAGAATATCGACGCTGTCGAATAAGGGCGTCGCAAGCTTTTGAACCAGGGGGGCAGAAATGTACAAGTAAAAACGGATTTGTAAGGGTTAAGTTTATTAATTACAGATGCAGCTGAACTTCTAAGTATCTAAATACTGGATTAAATAGAAGTAGAAGTTACTAATTTTGAAGAGTTATTTGAAAAGTCTAGGAACTAAAAAAAAATGAGCTCTCCACTTCAGAGAAGTTAGCTTTTCTTTAGTCCTTTTATTCAGAAATAGACTACATAATCGACTTAGAAAGGCAATTAATTATAAAAACATAAAGAAGTATTTTAATGCCCTACCTTGGACAGGTTAAAATTCTTTCCCTTTATACGAGACTTCCTTGGTCGACTTGTAGTTAAAGCCAAGAATCAAGAGGATGTAGCCTGCAAGAGCGAGCGAAGCGAGCTTGAACATTTTTTGACACCTTGCTATAAACAGGTTAGAATGAGAGGTTTTCTTTTTGAGGTATTAAAAAAAAACTTAGTTTCCAAGAACTCTATAGATGGCGTTGAACTGATTACGATAGTTGGTGCCAAAGCCAAAACGCTTGGAAAAAAAAACATTGCGTCACGTCACATACGCTCGTTGACTGACATTTTCGTTTGCTTAAGGCTGATGCTCCAAGGTAGCCCGCGAAATTCAAATTTTCTTAGGTTTTTTGTAATTTGCAGGCCAGTGCTAGATTGTATGTTGATCAAAATATTGTTCGCGATTGTAAGACGTATGTAGTTACAGAATTATAATCATCAAAATCATCAATACAACCCTCCAAGTTCAAAGGTCGAGGAACGATTTTTTCAAGGTCAAAGTCATTGCTAGACCTATATGAACTTGGAGGGTTGTATCGACTAGGAAAGAGCTAAAAAGAAAATTCTCATTGTTTCGACCTATTGGTATTACTTAGTCGATTTATAACCGACAATGTAAAGATCAAGTGAGATGAAGTCAGTCATGAGAAAGAAAAAGTAGGTTACAAGAGCGAGCGAAGCGAGCTCAAAAATTTTTACGTCTTGCCTCGAAATTCAGTAATAATATGTAATTTATGATCAAAATGTTTACATGCTTCATTTTTTGCAACCTTGTATAAGCATGCCAGAATTGCCTATAGGCCTCGGCGCTCGGGGAAATTAATTACTTGATGGTAGAGGACGTTATTGAGATGTTTTTTTTTTAAATACAAAAGTAAGTCGATCACCAATCGGCCACCACACCGGCCCACCGGGCATCCGGCCTATCGGGTATTTGCCCGCCCGTATGGCCAGTTCGGGCCTGCCTGCCCCCCCCCAGTTGCAATCTATAGTAAAGTTTAGACGTAGAAGGTAATCCCCGAAACCTATTCATTCGATTACAAAACTTCTTTGAATAATTTAAAGCTACATTATGTATTAAGTATGAGTGCCTTTTAATTTCTTTTCACTATTTCATGAATCTAATTTTTCCATCAATTAGCGAACCCAAAATGTCAAAAAATGGGTTTGTCGCAGCCCCGTCCCTTTTGAGAATACTTGCTCACTTTGATTTTTAGGCCTTCTAAAAAAAAACAAAATACACACATCAAAAATGTCTAGGGATCAAGCATTTTTATGCGGATTTCTTGAGATTGAGATGTGGCTTTGTAATAAATTTATGATTTTATAAATTTATATGGATCCTTTTTGGTGCATTTCATAATTTGAATCAGGAACTCTCAATCAAATTCGAGTAAAAGATGAAAATAAGCTGTCAATATTTTCCCTATAAAAACATACAACGCATTGAAGACATTATTAGTGCTACTGTTTCCCTACTACTGATTAAAACCAACGTTATTATGGAGCGGCGACGTCATTTAAGCAGGGAAGAAATGCTCAGAGCCGTGGGAATGATAGAAGCTGGTTCCCGGCAACGTACTGTAGCTTTAGCTCTGAATACAAGTCAGAGTGTTATCAGTCGACTTTGGACACGTTACCGAAGCACTGGTACCGTGGCTGAGCGCCATGGAGGACGGTATCGCTGCACCACACGGAGACAAGACCGATACATTCAAATCTTAACTCGAAGAGCTCCAACAATAACCGCCATGATGTTAGCCGTGAGGCTTCATCACTCTTCAGGGAACTTAATTAGCGACCAAACAGTCAGAAACCGCTTGCATGAAGTGAACCTTCATTCCCGAAGACCGCTACGGGTACCACCTATAGCAATGCACAATCGTAGGATTCGATATCAATGGGCTCTTGAACACAGAAATTGGGCAGAAGAACAATGGCGTTTCGTGTGCTTTTCTGATGAGTCTCGTTTTGGTATGAGACCGGATACAAGACGTATACGACACTGGAGAACCCCTGGACGCCAACAGCGATTAAAATCCTGCCAGGAAGTCCATCCTTATAGTGGTGGAACCATCATGGTATGGGCGGGTATTTGGATCGGCGGAAGAACTGAGTTGATTTGGATCAGAGGCAACCTCAACGCTCAAATTTATGCTGAGACGATTGTATCAGACGTCATCGTTCCTCTACAAGTGCAAATCGGTCCCTTATTTCAGTTAATGCATGATAATGCACGACCGCACACCGCAAGAGTTGTAAGACAGACTCTCGCCGCAGCTAACATCAATGTCCTGCCCTGGCCTGCTCAGTCGCCAGACTTGAACCCGATTGAGCATGCATGGGATATGCTACAGAGAAGAGCTCTGCCGAATATGGAGGGTATCCAGTCGCAAGAAGACCTTTTTTTGTTGTTGCAACGAACATGGGCGGCCATTCCACAGCGTGATTTGGATGAACTCTTTTTGAGTATGCCAAACCGATGTTCTTGTGTTGTTAGTGTTCGCGGTAGAAACACGGATTATTAATTGTTTAAGTTACCCAATAAAATTTTAAAGAAAACTGTTATTTCAGTCTTTTTTTCGAACTTTAATGTTAGTGGTTCAAATGTCAAAAATCCCTTTATTAGGAAAATGGCAAATTTCTTTATTAATGCAAAGGTGACTTGGTTTATCGTTACTGTGACAAACGAAAACACTTTATTTGATGAATCCTTAAAGAAAATTTTAATTAATATCAATCAGGAGAAAAGTTATTGCAAAAATATATGTTGATCCCTAGATACTTTTGATGTGTGTATATCTGACTCGTAATCCCATCGCAGCAACGCTGTGGGTGGGGGCGCCGGGCGGCCCATTTGATTGAAGTGTAACGTTGACGGCATTGGCACGACGATTATAAAAAACGTGGTAAAAATACAATTTTCATTTAAAACAATGTTTTATTATAATAATCGAATAATTCTCTAGGGGTTAAACTCTCTAAATATTCTCTATATTTGGTAATGTAATCCGTTTTCAATAAACATACTGCACGTCTGTATTGGTTTTTTTCAAATGTTGTTAATGTTGTCCATGAAACACTTTCGGCTCCGCCCGCTGGATTGAGCATAAAAAATAAATCTTTGCTAGTCCTGAAAAAAAAAAATTAGCTCATTGAAATTAGTTTTGCAATAATATTTGTTTTTTTTTTCGACGCAATAATTGCGGTGTTAGTAAAGTTCGAGTCGTAGCACCTAAGTAAGTAAGTACCTACTCGAACTTTCCGTTCGAACTTTTCTTAGAACTAGAAGCCATTGGTGAACAATATTTCTTTTTACATTAATTTGTCCTAATTATTTCCCGACGTAGCTATACTTATATAAATACTCTATAAAACTTGGGCTGCATTCCGAATTATAAAATAATCGCTCACAGCGCTCGCATTTGTTTTTGCGTTCCAATTTAGATATCACGAATAAGACAGCTAAGAGCTGTCATCAATTCGGAACGCTCGTGAACGCGTTCACAGTGAACATAACCCCAAACCAAAACCTTTCACAAGACCTATATTTGAAAATGGAAGTTACGTTGGCTGAATATCGACTCAGATATAGAGAACGACGATTCGTCCAGTGATGAAAAGGATATCGTCGAAGTGTATAAATTAGCGTGTTTTGCTCCCGGTAAAGATTTACCCCATAAAAAAATACCACGAATTACAAATAACGTAATGCAACGATAATTAAATATAATGTATGGTTAGATGCGACTCAGTTCGTAACAAAACAAAACAACTGTCATTTTTGACAGCGCTCACAGAGATTTTTTTTGTAGTACCTAGTAGTGATTTATTTGGGGCATGGTTGGTGTAAATGCAAGATGGCGAACGTCATGACGTCATCTATGACGATTCAAGGGACATCGATATCGCGCTCACGGTAATTCGGAACGGGTTTATGTACGCTCAAATCGATTACAGCGTAATTCGTAATGCAGCCTTGCAGTCGGGCAAATAGTCGTTCAAGATGAGTTATGTTGTGACGAAATTTTGTAAAAGTTGATTCCCAAAACCATAGATTTGTCAAAGTTATGGTTAAAAAGTTATAAGGGTTTGAACGGTGCCGCGCCATCGTAACGCGGAGAACCGCGCGGCCACCGAGATCTTTAAAAGTAAGCGTTGCAGAGACCTGAAATTTAGGTAAATAACAGATTGAATTTGTAAAAAAATTATAAAATTCAAGAAAAAAATCCTAGGTTTATTTTAGTTTATTTATTTTTAAACACATAAATCACAGATTATTCAGTTAGGTGCTTTTTCAGCTATCAAGCAATGCCCCCCCCCCTCCTTTTATAATTAAAAATAAATAAACTAAAACAAAACGCTAAGATACAAAAACATAATTATGTTTATAAGAACTAAGCATACGACTTTTCGTTTTAATTTAGAATCCTTGAGCAAGTTTCTAATGCAATTATGTACTTACGTGGAAAGTTTTCTGTAAACAATAAGTTATGGTCACCCTATCGAAACATACAGAACGTATTGAAGGTTCTAAGCGATACCGATGCGCTCATGAAATATAAACCTAGGATTTTTTTGTGTAATTTTACAAATTTTGACAAATTCAAATCTAGGTTTTACAATAAAGTTCAGACCTCTGAGATGCCTTTTCAGCGAGATATCGTGTTTTTCATCGTTTCAATGGCGCGGCCATGGGGTTTAAGTCTTACAGTTCCTAAAATATAAACCAAGGATTTTTTTGTAAATATTTTTAAAAATTGCTAAAAAAAAAAAAAATATAATCTAAAAACCTGTAACGTTTTGAATGTTTCGATAGGGTGACCATGACTTATTGTTTACAGAAAACTTTCCACCTATTGTATTAGAAATTATTTCTCAAGGATTCGAAATTAAATTAAAACGAAAAGTCGTCGTCGTTTAGTTCTTAATAACATGTTTTTGTATGTTATCGTTCAATTTTAGTTTATTTATTTTTAAACACATGTAAAGACAATACTTTGTATTGATTTCATTTTGAGTTTGTATGCTATTTTTATGTTTAGTTTATGGTTATTATAAAGGAAGACATTTGACATTGATTATGTAAAAATGTGTTTTCAAAAATGAATTAATATCTAAAAGCGATAAAGAATTGTGAAGGACAGAATAATAGACTTTAAATGTCGTTTCTTTGTTTACAGAGCAACGCAAGTTTATTTTATTTGAATACCTTCAGAATTCAAGAAATAGTATTGTAAAACGACATTTTTGTTTAAAAACACCATAGCAGAGAATTAAAGATGGAAAAACTACGTTTCGAATTCACCATACTTCCGGGATGTGACGGAAAATCAAATGTCTGTGCAATAACTTCAATAGCTACGACTGAGAATAAAATATACACTATTCCAGAAGAATTTCAACATGTTACTCATCACAAAGAACTAGTTAAAACAGCAACATTCATCAAGGTAAAAAATAAATAATATAAATCAGATATAAATAAATTAATTAATAAATACAATTCAGTTTTCGCAAAGAATAAATATGACGTTGGAACTGTTAACGAATATGAAGCCAGAATAGACTTGTTAGTAGACAAATATTGCAGTAAAAGACTGTACAGATGTACTATGGAAGATAAAAAAGAAATAGAAGAACAAATAGGAAAATTATTAGATAATAAACTTATAGAAGAATCCTACAACCCATTTGCTGCACCTATCACATTGGCATATAAAAAAGAAGAAAACAAAAAATCCAGAATAAGTATAGACTTCAGAGATTTAAATAAAATAGTAGTACCGCAAGCTCAGCCATTTCCGTTAATAGAAGACTTAATGACTAAGACAAGGAATTGCAATTTTTATTCAACTTTAGACATAAATTCTGCCTTTTGGTCTATCCCTTTACGAGTAGAAGACAGGAAAAAGACAGGATTTGTAACACAGGAAGGACATTACCAATGGACTTGTCTACCATTTGGATTGAAAACCGCTCTAGCAATCTTCCAGAGGATATTGAGTAATATACTAAGAAAGTACAAACTTACAGATTTTGCTGTAAATTACATAGACGACATCCTAATATTCTCAAAATCATTTGATCAACATATTAATCGACTATCACAGCTGTTGGAAGCGATTAAAATAGAAGGATACAGATTAAAATTTACAAAGTGCACATTTGCATCAGACTCTGTAAAATGCCTGGGTCATATAATACAACATAATTCTATTAAACCACTGAAAGATAATCTGATTTCAATAAGGAATTTCCCTACTCCTAAAACACAGAAGAATGTGAGACAGTTTCTAGGAAAAATTAATTTTATAATAAATATATATCAAGGAGTGCGATAATATTAGATCCGTTACATAAATTACTGAGAAAAAATCAACCATTTATTTGGTCTGACCAATGTCAAAAAGATTTGAGAAAATAAAAAATCTCTGCTCTCAGCCCGTTTTAGAAATTTTTGATAAAGATTTACCGATCAATATTTACACGGATGCTTCTATAGAGGGTGTTGGAGCCATTTTAAAACAGACGCAGCCAGATGGAAAAGAAAAACCAGTAGCTTACTTTTCTAAAAAACTAAATGGAACGCAAAAGAAGAAAAAAGCGATATACTTGGAGTGCTTAGCCATTAAAGAAGCAGTGCGATACAGGCAGTACTGGCTGATAGGAAAATTATTTACAGTTTATTCAGATCATAAACCACTAGAAAATATGAATCTAAAATCTAGAACCGATGAAGAACTGGGCGATTTGACATACCTACTACTTATCACAATATGATTTTAAAATAAAATATACTCCGGGAAAAGAAAATTTGGAAGCGGATTGCCTTAGTAGGAATCCTGTATTGGAGTCAAATGAAAATACAGATGAACAATTGAAAATTGTAAACTTGGTCAACCTAGAAGATATTTTAATAGATCAGAATAAAAATGAAGAAATACAAAAGAATGAAGAAAAAACAATGAATAAACAAAACATATACTATAAAAAAGTTAGAAACAAAGAAAAAATAATTTTGTCAGAAGAATTCAGTATCCAACTTTTAAGAAATATACATGAGAATCTTTGTCACATTGGAATAAAACAAATGGAGAAGACAATTAGTCCACTGTACATAGCAAGAAATTTAACAAAAAATATTAAAAAAGTATGTAGAGAGTGTGAGATTTGATTAAGAAATAAATCAAGAGGGCAGTACAAATTTGGATTTTTGTCTCATCTGGGTCCAGCGACAAAGCCATTTGAAATAATCTCTATAGACACAATAGGAGGTTTTGGAGGGTCAAGATCTACGAAAAAATATTTGCACTTGTTAGTAGATCACTTCACTAGATACGCATTTATCTTAACTTCAAAAACTCAAAGTGCAAATGATTTTATTAGACTAGTCACAAATGTATCAGAAACTGAAGACATTAATATGCTGCTCACCGACCAATATCCTGGTATAAATTCAAAAGAATTCAAAAAATTCTTAAAAGACAGACAGATAAATATGGTATTTACTGCAGTAAACACACCATTCTCAAATGGTCTAAATGAGAGACTAAATCAAACATTGATTAATAAAATCAGATGCAAAATTATTGAAGATGGAAATAAAAAGGCCTGGACAACAATAGCTCATGAAAGTGTGAGTAAATATAATCAAACTATTCACTCAGTAACTGGTTTCTCACCAAGTTATATTTTGTATGGTACAGATGTCACGGTTTTACCCATGGAATTGAAGCGAGAAAAAACACATAATGACTGGGTCAGAGATAGAGCAACAGCACTTCAGAATACAATAAAATCCCATAACTACAACAAAACACTATTCGACAAAAATAGAAAACAACATGAATTTAACGTTGGAGATATGGTGTTTGTAGAAAACGGCAATAGGCTAAATAGGAAAAAACTAGAAGAACTAAAAATTGGACCATTTCAGATTGTTAAAAGAGTTTCAAAATCAATATACAGAATCGACACAGGACACAAGAAAACAGAGTCAAATCTTTTTCATATCACAAAACTCATCCCAATACCCATAATGCAAGAAGAAGAAAAGATTGGTGATGAAGAAACAGAAGAAAGGGGAGAGCTGTTTTGAAAGAAAATTTGCTTGTGAAAATGTTCTTTTCCAAGGGGGGGAGATGTAAAGACAATACTTTGTATTGCTTTCATTTTGAGTTTGTATGCTATTTTTATGTTTAGTTTATGGTTATTCTAAAGGGAGACATTTGACATTGATTATGTAAAAATGTGTTTTCAAAAATGAATTAATATCTAAAAGCGATAAAGAATTGTGAAGGACAGAATAATAGACTTTAAATGTCGTTTCTTTGTTTACAGAGCAACGCAAGTTTATTTTGTTTGAATACCTTCAGAATTCAAGAAATAGTACTATACACATAAATCACAGATTACTCAGTTAGGTGCTTTTTCAGCTATCAAGGATATTTTTCTATATTTTTACAAATTCAATCTGATAATTACTTATACAGGTCTCTGCAACGTTTATTGTTAAAGATCTCCGTGGCCGCGCGGTTCTCCGCTTTTCGATGGCGCGGCCACGTTCAAACCCTTCTATCTTTTTAACTATAACTTTGACAAATTTAGGGTTTTGGGAAACAACTTTTACAAAATCTTGGCATAGTTCTTTACAAAAAAAAAAACGCCGTGGTCGCGCCATCGGAACGCACACAACACTATCGCTTATTATTAGGATTGCACTAATATGGTGTTCTTGATAAATATTTTAAAACTTCAAAAATTACTTTAATGTGGGGGGTAACGGCTCCACTAGAAATGTGCTGGGTATCTCTTCAATGGCATGTTGTACTGGCTCTCTTTCAGTTCCATTGGGTTCCTCCTGGTTACGCTCAGGCTCGCTGCAAACGTCAAATCTAATTATTTTTGCTCCACATACTCGTACCTCTAATTAGAGGAGTGGTAAAAAGTAAATTGTTTAATGTCCCATTTAGTCGCACTGTAGCTCGATCCACTTCCCCTAAACCGTATGCTTACGATTGTCAACGCGCTCGTGGAGACCAACCCTTGATTGGACTTGTTTGCTGATGAATGGAAGACAAAAATGTTAGAATATTTGTGGTTCTGTGAGAAGACCGAGTCAAAGGATTATTTAATTTAGTGTTGGTAGGTATACGCTGTACCAAATAAATTTACAAAGTAGAGGTTTAGGCAGATACCTACTGCTTTTGCTCAGCATTATTATATAGGTACCCCTGAGGAACGTAAACCGCACGTCAGTGTTTTAATTAAAACTCTAAACACTCTAATACACTAGACCAGCTATAAGCCAGTGTTATGAATAATAATACCTATATTAATAAAAAATATATTTCAATACATTGACAACATTGTTACAGAATAATCAATGAAGGAAACTTGTACCTATATGGATGCAATAAATTCAAGACTTACTTATCAGTTTCTAATTCCCCATCATAACTTAAATTCATATCTTCATCATGTACTGTTTGACTGTTTGTTTGTAATATTTCTTCTCTAGTATGCACTTCTGGCTCCTGAATTACTGAATTGCTGTCGTTCAAGTCCACATTTTTCGATCTGCAATAACTATTATAACACTAGATGATAATGAGATCATCTCATACTGTTAAGGCGCTCCATTCAGTGGATTATAATCATGTTTGTATGATTCATAGAATAAATTACAGTAGGCTTATTTTTTGCTGTTGTCAGTCTCATGGTCCCAGTGGGTGAAACGGTACGTGGGCGAGACGGTAAAAACAAAAATGATGCGCATCTGACTGCACAAAATATTGAGTAGTTGCATTGTCAGATGTGTGTTGTAAGATAAGTTTGCAGATTTCATGTTAATTGGCCACTAAATGCGTTCAGGCGTTCAGTATCTGAGCAAGAACCAAAGACCAAAGTGACTTTTTCTATTCATATGGACTTTCTAAGTTTTTCTTGGACATCTCACATCGTAGACTTCAGTCAGTCAAAGAAAACCTTGCAAGGAAACCTGAACTTTTAGATATTATAAGTCAGAAATCGACAATACGCCTTGAGAAAGCATGGTGATCTCTGTATAGAAGTAGAAATAGATCTTTTTTTACAGAATTATGTTACCCACTATTTTGGCTGTACACTACTATCAAAATAACATGAGAATTAGTGAATGTTTTCTTTACCCAATTGGTTCCTTAACTTTCATAAAAGGTTCTGCTTTTTTCAACTTAGCAAAACAATGTAATTTATATTTATGTTCCTCTTCCTTATATGATTCACGAACTTGTAGTTTTTGTTCTTCAGTCAAAGACAGCCAAGTTTTTGTTGCTTCAACCAGTATACTTTGATACTGCAATTATATACATATATTGTATTACCAAATATTTCAATTTAATGCTAATCCAATGGTTTCATTATAATAATTAAGATAATTATTTATACATGTTTTCACATACATGGTATTTTAAAAGCCATACTATTTACGAGATAGGTCTTAATCAAAGAAGAAACAGTTATTTCATGAGAACATTGCTTTTGAATTTTCCTAAGTGTATACATGTTAGTTCTCGCGATTGTATTGCTCTGATCTTGAAAAAAGAAAAATCATTTTCATAGTGGGTTGTAGCGAAATATCTAAAGAGACACTGACAAATAGGGAGGAGATACAAGCTTCATTTCAGAGAAAAACCAAGACTATTTTATTGCTACATGTGAAATTATGACAATCTAGTGTACAAAGTACCACCTGCTTATATTATTCTACTCTGCAATACTGATGCTGGTTGCCTAATTCTCAAGGAATGCTCACAATAGGTTTAGCATAGCTAGTGGGACAAATTGCTAGCTCTCAAAATATCTCCTCAACCAATATAGATTAGCCCAAAAAATAAAGCTCGCTACCTTAGTTTCCGATGTGCCTTTTTGTTTACAATATAGTTTGATATAAAACGCCAATACAGTTTCAGGAAACTTATTAGCTTTTGGTTTATTTCGCTTGGATTCCATTTCATCAAAACCAAAGACATCTAATCGTAATTGACCTAAGGAAAAGGCTGTAAGGCTGTCCTTAACTGTCTCTGAAGAACCAACCATCCAAGTCTTGAAAATAAACAAAAAATCACACAATTCAGAATTTATTCACAACACAACACAACACACGTGTGCTACGTCAACGTCAAGTTGACATTGACAATTTGGTTCGAATCTTTTGACGCTTGCATGATAAAGGCGTTGTTTTTGGCCCATGGGCATTATCGGAAAAGGCGCAAACCCACCGTGGTGCACGGGCACGCGGCGCATTTTTATCTGCGTGCATTCATTTGTTTGACAACGTGGGTCTACGTTTTAACTGTAGTACATTTATGTGGCCCACCGCGGCACACGGAGAGGCTACACACGTGTTTTTACCAAAACGAGAGACGAGAGAATGTGAACGCCTTATTCCAGTAAGCAACTCTTATTCGTGTACTAATGACGTCGCATAGCGTGTCCGTAGTTTCATATTTTTTGTATTCGTTTGCAGTGGACACAATCACATACATTTTCTTGCAAAGTAAAGCTTATTATCGCACGTGCGTAGCCTATCCTTGCCGCGCCGCGGTGAGTATGCGATTTTAGGCTGCGTTTCCACCAGAGATGTGTGAGATAGCTGGGCAGTGCGAAGATGCGTAGCGAGCGAGGCTGTGGAACGATGCGCAGATGAGCGGTGCGAGGATGTATAGCTGGCTCGTTTCACCAGACTGACTACTTTTTTTAAAACATCAAAATGTCAAATTTGTTTGTACCTTATTTTGTCATTATTGCATTAATGGGGAAGGCTGGTTAAAGCTGATTGTAGATGGTGCGTCCATAGCTTAGACCCAATCTGACCAATGAGGTCAAACTATTTTGAAATATAAAATGACATTGACAGATATTCAACCAATGACGATGTTTGGTTCATGCGCTGCTAGCGCCATTAGTTCCACCAGTTGCCCACCCCATTAAGTAATCCTATTGGGGATTTTTTTTGCTTTTTATAAACGAACTAGATGGCGCTGATCAACTTTTGTGAATAAATAAAATGGCTCGTTTTTATGTCCAAACTGAAGTACGGAGGAACCTAAGCTCGACTCGACGCACCAAGAGTTTAGACGTAACGCAAAAACTCTCAGAAGAACAAAAGCAAAAACCATGCAAAAACTTGTAGTTCAGTTCAGTGATGCAAAAAAACAGTGAACTTTTTAGGTTATAATTGTTTGATAGAATGACAGAAAAAGGTTCTTTACAGTTCTCACTTTTAGCAATGAATAATAAAGAAATTTTAATATACCTACAATGAGTTTGACATGTGTCTAAGAGAGTTTATTTTTGCCCTGATAAAAGATTTTACCATTGACCTAAAAAAACGAAGTAAATTCTTTTTTCATTGGATTTTACTAGAACGCCGCGCCGCCGCTTAAAAATTATTTGTAATAATATTATAAGCCAGCCGTTACAACTTTACGTTGTTGTATTTAAGTCCAGCTTTGCCAGTTCTAGAGCTTATTCTTCTATGAATTATACTCTCTGTTATCTCTATACAGGATGTTAAAGTAGTCGCGTGCCATAGCTTGGGGGTGAGTGAACTCACCCCCAATCTATGGCACGCGACTACTTTAACATATAACGTATCGATAAAAATAATGAACTAAAAATTATTCCAAGATCAACCTAATTTAGTACCTACTAACTTAAAATAGCAACCGTTTAGAATTAAAATTATTTTATATTGCTATTTGAAGTTAGTAGGTACTAAATTAGGTTGATCTTGCATTTTTTTTTTGTAAATATGTTTTTTGGATTGATTTTTTATTTTTTACGTGTTCCTTTATCGATACTTACCCCTAAGCTATGGCACGCGACTACTATAACTCCCTGTATAATATAAACACAGACACTACTATATAATCTGTCTGATAACATAATGTGCGGCTATCGCAACTCAACTCTGTATTGTTCTTTATTATAATAGTATATACGGTATATACCGTGTCGTGCAGAGTTGCCAATTTAGCATATTATATGCTAAAATTGGCATATTTTGTTCTTGTTTACCATATTTTTTTTAAAAACTCACTGTCACTGACGACTTAAAAGACAAAGTAGACATAGCGCAGGTCGCTGGCTGTCCGTTGCAACATGCTGGCTCGCAGGTTTGCACGCTGTACTGAATCAACAAAGATAACGCTATATAAGGCCTACCGTACTGCCAGTCGTTTTACACGTTCAGTCTGTGGACCAAGTATACCCAGCGGGCATACAACGACCTGCACGTACAGTACAATAACGCATTCAGGGTGCTTTTGGGGTTGCCGTGGCGATGTAGCGCCTCAGGGATGTTCGCGAAAGCGTGCGTCGACGGGTTCGCCGCAATCATGCAGAAGCTATGCGCTTCCATGTTGGCGCGCTTGCGCTCCTTCTCCAATGGCATCCTGAATGTGTTTTCAGATCGGTGGGACTCTCCCCTCCTATGAAGGTGGGTAAGTGTTCAGATACACATATCCAAATAAACTGGTGTACCATTGAACAAACAGTTCATTGTCATTCTGGTTGTTTATTATTGTAAATTTAATCTAATACTAATTGTTGTGTCTATATGTATGTATTATGTGATCGCTAAGAGTGTTTATTATTATCTGTATGCCCCCACCACAGTTATTTTTATTTATTTTATTTATTCGGGAAAATAAACAGTTATACATTAAAATCTTACACTAAGTTATAAATATACAAGGTTTATAAATGTATAACCTACGACATTTTCCACAAAATATTTAAAAGTTATATGTAACAGTACGCTATTCTAATATTTTACATTTGAAATGTAGTTAAAAGTGAACTTAAACGTAGACAGGCATGCAAACAACAAAAAAAGAGAGAGAGAGAATGAGTAAATATTATACTAAATTATTAAACTAACTATTATATTCTAAAATTATTTTTTTGGTAAGGTTTCTAAATTTTTGAGCAGAGACAAAGAAGAAGTCGATGTCTTCAAAGATCTTATTATATTGGTTGGTAAGGCGGCGTAAGGGTGCTTGCAAGCCCGCGTTTGTGCGACAAGAACTTACTGCAAATAAAGGTCTTGCGCGCACCCCACGGCATATAGTTGTTCTGGGTACTACGTAGCTGATTTTGTTGCGAATATCAATACAGTCATAAGTATTACACAGATCAAACAAGAACATTGTTTCCAACATAGTACGTCTAGCCTTTAAACTTTGCAGGTTATACTTCTGCAAAAGGTTATTGTAGGATGCATAGGTACGATGGCAACGAAATTGCATGGCCTTTAAAAATTTTCTCTGTACCTTTTCGATCATATCGGAATATTTACCATAGTGAGGATTCCATACGGAAACAGCATACTCTAGCTGAGAGCGAACTAACGACCGATACAAATACAAATAGGTAGAGGACCGGGTAAATACTGTAGCCGTTCTCATGATGAAACCGAACATGCGGAAGGCATTATTAACAATTTTGTTAATATGGGAATCCAAATGTAGTTTGTCATCCAACAGAATTCCAAGATCACGGACCAGAGTTTCTCTTTTTAGATTTTCGTCTTTTAAGGTGTAGGGATATAGTATTTTATTTTTATTTTTGGTAAAACTAATGACATGACATTTGGATACACTAAGTTGAAGTTTATTGCGTGTACAGTAAGCCGAAAACGCATCTAAGTCTTCCTGCAAGAGTGAGCAATCACGACGGCTTTTAATAGACCTAAATATTTTAATGTCGTCAGCGTACAACAGTAATTTTGAATTTGTAAAACATTTGTCGACGTCATTGATGAATAAAATTAATAGGAGAGGTCCCAAAATGGAACCCTGTGGTACTCCAGAAGTAACATTTACAGTGGTAGAGCAAAAACCATTTATTACAACTCTCTGTGTTCTGTTGCAAACATATGAATAAAACCATCTTAGCAAGTCCCCACGTATCCCATTAAACGCAATTTTCTGCAAAAGCAGTTCATGGTCAACTTTGTCAAAGGCTTTCTTGAAATCAGTATATATGGTATCTGTTTGAGTACGGGCATCCAAGTTGTTAAACAAATAATCTGCGAAAGTCACCAGGTTCGTCGCGGTTGATCTCTTTTTGACAAAACCATGTTGCTGTGGTAATAGAGTGCTGTGAAGTAGAGGGTACACTTTGTCGTGTACTAATCTCTCGAAAACCTTTGACAAAGTTGACAATATAGAAATTGGTCGATAGTTCTCGACGTCATGCCTGGGTCCTGACTTGTAGACCGGGGTTATGTTTGCGAGTTTCCAAGCTTGTGGAAATACCCCCTTTGAAATGGATAAATTAAAAATGGTATGCAATGGCATACAGAGATTAGTGGCAGTCTTCTTAATAAAGATTACTGGCAAACCATCTGGGCCAGGTCCTTTTGAAGGGTCTAATGACTCGAGCCCTCTCAGTACATCAGCCACTGAAAATTCAATGTCACTTATAAGCGAGCAGACAGGGGAGCAGTCGGTATGCGAGGATGGTACATTCTTTAAGGTAGATGGTTCATATACCGAATGAAAAAAGTCAGAAAAAATATTGCAAATGTCTTCGGGGTTATTAGAAGGTTGATTTTTATATTTCATGGTGGAAGGAATTCCAGTAGTGGATTTTTGTTTGGAAATGAACGTCCAGAAATGTTTCATGTTGTCTCGAATACCATCTTCTACAGAATTAATGTATTTTCTATATGATTCTTTGCATTGCAGCTTTGCATTTCAGTTAGTCGCAATAAAATCCTCTTGAAGCAAACACGCATTTTAACTTGCCAAATTCCTGCTAAGCAAATCTAAACCTTACCGTAAATAACATAGTGGTCAAAATCGAGCCGGATTAATTAGTTGAAAAAAACAAGTTATCGAAGATAAGCTACCGGGCGGCCGACCGGCGCGAACAATAGCTTGCCGCATTCCAAAGGTGGTTAGTGAATATTAGCAAAAAAAGTTACGATGAGTACTACTGCGGAGTTAATAAACGTTTTAGAAGACACAGCTGCATTAATACAAAAAAACACAAGTAAATTTGAAGAAATGTCCTAAAGCCAGGTTGACAAAAGGTTACATTGAGACAAGAATCAGATGTATAGAACAATATTGGACAACGTTCAGAGAAACTCATCAACAATTAGTGAAGATAACACCGAAAGAACAAAAACAAACTATAAACTACTTTGCTAACGAAGATTTCTTTATTTACGAAGACTTATATCTTGTGTTATTAGCCGATTTACAAGACCTTTTGTTGACGATAAATGCAGCGTCCGCGCCTTCTACGTCATCGAAAAACAACTCGTTTACCAGTACGAATAACGATCAACTCGTTAGGCTGCCGAGGATACAATTACCGAGTTTTAGTGGGAATTATGAAGATTGGCCTACGTAGGCAAAGCCTGGAACGTTCCAGGACCTATTTATTTCATTAGTACATGAAAACACGACGATCAGTGATGTTCAGAAGTTGCACTATTTAAAGAGCAGTGTCACCGGGGAGGCCGAAATATTATTGAAGCCTATTCAAATTACACAAAGCAATTATAATCTAGCATGGAGTGTTCTCAAATCAAGGTACGGAAATAAAAGATTGATTATTAATTCAGTGCTAAAGAAATTATTTTATCAAAAGAAAATAAGTGCTCAATCTGCAAATCAAATAAAGAATTTATTAGACGTCACAACGGATTGTTTGAACAACTTACAAAATTTAAATATAAGTACGAGCTCATGGGATCCTATAATTACTTTTCTTGCGATACAGAAAATGGACCCTGAGTGTCATAGTGGGAACAAGCTTCTTACACAAGTGAAGAAAACAAATTACCTACCTGGAATGATTTGAAGGAATTTCTGCAATCAAGATACCGTACCTTAGAACTTATAACGTCAGCATCAGGCACCCGTGAAAAACCTATAAAAGAACGTTCACACGTTGTTACTGCTACAGCAACTACAGCATCATCGTCGGCAGATAGATCATGCGTGCTATGTAAAGAAAAACACACTTTGTGCCATTGCAAGGATTTCACTAAACTGCAACCTGCTGAGAGATCTGAATATGTCAAGTCAAACAAACTTTGCTTTAATTGTTTGGTACCAGGCCATTCCGCATATCAATGTAAATTGAAAATGACCTGTCGCATATGTAAGCGACGTCATCATACTCTACTACACCGAAATAAGGACTCTGCTTCTTTGGCACAAACTGAGGACTCTAAACAACCGAAGGAATCACAACACAGTGTAGAAGAGAAGGAAGAAATAGTCAACACTACGATCGCGTCGCATCACAGTGCCAAACAAAGCACAAGTATAGCACTACTGGCCACGGCAACAGTTTTATCAAGAAACGAGCATAATCACACTGTTGTTCTACGTGCGCTAGTGGACTAAGGTTCGTAGGCTTCGTTCATCAGCGAGAAGGCGACACAACTGCTCAAACTAACCAGGCATACAGCAAGAGGAAATATCATTGGGGTGGGATCTACAAGAACCAACGTCGATCACGTGGTGCAACTAACGGTTGGTTCTCGATGGAATCCAAGCTTCGAGATCAACATACAAGCATACGCCATGAGCAAACAGTTGACCACGAGAATCCCCTCCAAAGCTGTTACTGTCACACATTGGCCACACCTAGAAGGGCTCAACCTGGCTGACCCGGACTATCACAAACCCGGTCCCATTGACTTGCTTCTAGGTGTTAAAGAGTATGCACAAATTGTGCAACAACAATTAATCAAGGGTCCTCCCGGTTCTCCATGTGCCCAAGAAACAAACCTGGGATGGATCTTGTTTGGCGAAATCAACACCAATTTACAAGAGGAATCCTTTCTGGTCCTTCATCAGCAAATAGAAGTAGAAAATCTGTTGAAATCCCTTTGGGAAATTGACACTGAAAAGAAAAGAAAGTTAACAAGAGAAGAAAAGCTATGTGAAACAATATATGAAAACACTCATGCAAGAAACAAAGAAGGAAGAAACATAGTAAAGTTACCATTTAAAACTGATAAGCCTATATCGCCTAACGGAAACACTAAAGAAATACCAAGAAATAGATTACTACAGCTAGAAAGAAGATTTAGAAAAGCACCTACACTAAAAGAAGACTACCAAAAGGCCATGCGAGAATATATAAAGTCAAATTATATGGAAGAAATACCTGAAAATGAAACTAAGAAAAATAAAGCGGTGTACTTACCTCATCACGCCGTTGTCCGCGTCGAAAAGGAAACCTCGAAGACACGCGTCGTGTTTGATGCTTCAGCTAAAGGCTCGAATCACATTTCTCTCAACGATGAATTGCTTGTAGGTCCTCAACTGCAAGATGACCTTAGAGATATTGTTATGAGATCGAGATTACATCGCGTCTGCTATGCAACCGTATGCAAGTGATATACAAAAACTGTACCTACAAGTCTTACTTCAAGAACAAGACGCCAATACGTATCAACGCCTTTTGTGGAGAGAAATAGAATCAGATCCCATTCAAGAATACCGAATGCTTCGTGTCACGTTTGGCACAGCGTCAGCACCCCATCTAGCAGTAAGAACTCTTCATCAAGTGGCTGAAGATGAAGGGCAAAATCACCCAAAGGCTGTACGCATTATCAAAGCTGACTTCTATATGGATGATTTGATATCTGGTGATGACACTGCAGAGAAAGCCATACAAACAGCTCAAGAAGTTTCTTATATACTGCAAAAGGGTGGCTCCATATTATCAAAATGGTCTTCCAATTCTACTGAGTTTATGCAATCTATAGATGCCAATAAGAGAACAACTCGAGTACACTTGGATTTAAAATTAGATGGAACTGTTCAAGCCCTAGAATTGATCTGGAATCTAGGAACAGATCAGTTTCAATATAAAATAAACTTACCGGTGATGTCAGATAATGTCACAAAAAGAACGATCTTATCGGACATGCAAAAACTGTTCGATCCGCTGGGATGGATCGCTCCGAGTTTAATCTTGGCTAAAATGCTTATACAAAAGCTATGGCTTGAAAAGGTCGGCTGGGACGACAAAATAAGCCAAAACCTGGTGGACGAGTGGTTGACTTTTCGTGAAGACTTTGAAGAAGTAAGAGAAGTATATATTGATCGATGGCTTGGCACATTGAGCATGGATGTAGAAAAGATTGAAGTTCATGGCTTCAGCGACGCCTCCACGCGAGCATACGCAGCAGTGGCTTATGTCCGAATAAAGATGCGAGATGGCTCGGTGTCAACAAAACTGATAGCGGCAAAGACTAGAGTGGCACCGCTACGAACTGTTTCCTTACCACGGTTAGAGCTGTGTGGAGCGCTGTTGTTGTCGAGATTGCTTAAGCAAATAGAACACGCCATGCGAATACCTGCATCAAACATCTATGCATGGACAGATTCAACAATTGTCCTTGCATGGTTATCTGGCGATCCCCAAAAATGAAAAACATTTGTAGCGAACCGGGTTGTAGAGATCGCTAAAAATGTAAACAACAACCGGTGGTTTCATGTCTCATCTGAAGATAATCCTGCAGACATTGGGTCCCGGGGCATGTTACTAGTTAATCTAAAAAAGTCCGATTTGTGGTGGAAGGGTCCAGCTTGGCTTTCTGAAACAGAAATAGAATTAAAACCAGAAAAAAACATCTACAGAATTAGAAAAGAAACAGGATAAAATACAAACAAATTTTAAAATAGAACATGAAGAAAGTATAAAGCTATTCAAAGAATTCAATAATCTAAGAGAATTGATAAAAGTGATAACCTATTGTCGAAGATTTTTAAATTTTAAAAGAATCACGGAACAAGGTTTTACTACAAAGGAATTAGAAAAGTCCTTTAATGAAATGCATAGAATTAGTACAACAAGAAGAATTTAAAGATGATATAGAAAGACTAAAACTAAATAAATCTGTAAAAGGAGAAAGTAAAATTAAAACCTTGACTCCTTACCTTGATGGAGATGGTATCCTCAGGGTGGGCGGTCGACTTCGTAACGCAAACTTGGATGAACAGGTCAAACATCCTATTATACTGGGAAACAAAAACGATTTGGTGCCTTTGATTATCGCTGATGCACATACTCAAACACTACATGGCGGCGTTCAACTTATGTTAAGTTACATAAGCTCAAAGTATTGGATTATACGAAGCAAGGCACTTATAAAATCCTGCATACACAGGTGTCTAGTATGTGCTAGACTCAGAACGCGAGCAAGGATACAGATAATGCCTTTATCGCTGCATTCAAGAGGTTTGTTTCCAGAAGAGGAAAATGTAGCGATATATGGAGCGATCAGGGCCGAAATTTTGTTGGTGCCAACAAAGAACTAATGGCCGCATGGAAAGAAGCAAATCTGGTCTTTGAAGGTAGCATATCAAACTCATTGGCATTGGAAGGAACACAATGGCATTACATACCAGCATACTCACCGAACTTTGGAGGCTTGCGGGAGGCGGGTGTAAAATCCGTAAAACACCATTTGAAGCACGTGCTCACAACTAATCTCACCTATGAAGAAATGACTACGGTGCTGTGCCAAATTGAGGCTTGCCTCAATTCTAGACCATTGTGTCCTATCGATGACAAGGACTCAGACTGCATAGAAGTATTAACACCTGGACACTTTTTAATCGGTGAAGCTCCTATCGTTGTACCGTCACCTGATTTCAAAGATACAAAGATTCATTCCTTATCCCGATGGCAATACACACAAAAATTGCTTGGCGATTTCTGGCGACGTTGGCAACAAGAATACCTAACGCGATTGCAACAACGTCCCATTTGGTTAAAGAAAGCTGAGGAATTCAAGGTTGGCGATGTTGTTTTAATAAAAACCGAAGGATTACCGCCTGGCAAATTTTCTCTGGGTCGTGTTGTAGACAAAAATCCTGGAGAAGATGGCATTACCAGAGTCTACAGCATAAAAAGTGGCAATAACGTAGTGAAGAGATGTTGTTCAAAATTATGCCCTTTACCCATTGCTACTGAGTAAAATGTTATGTTTAATGTTAAATATTAGAGTAAAATGAGTATATTTTGTTATGTTTAAGTTAAATTTTTGAGTAAAATGTTAAAGTTTGATTGAATTGTCAGAGTAAAATGATAGATTGAAAGAACTACGTCCTTTTGGTGGGCGGTATGTTGTCTCTATATGTATGTATAATGTGATCGCTAAGAGTGTTTATTATTATCTGTATACCACCACAGTTAGTCGCAATAAAATCCTCTTGAAGCAAACACGCATTTTAACTTGCCAAATTCCCGCTAAGCAAATCTAAACCTTACCGTAAATAACACTAATATTAGGCTAAGTTATACTACTACTACTACTACTTTTACTATTTTTTATTATTTTATGTGACATTTACTGATTTGACATGAATACTGATTTCATTAAGAATTTTACTTTTTATCATCATTGTGAAATTTAATGATTTTTGTGATTTGTATTTACATTCATTTTGAAAAGAACTTGTTATTAATTTTTTAACACCCTTGCTTGTAAAGCTGATGTAATTCCACCGGTTTTAAATACGTAAAGCGGGTCATAAAAAACGCGTGTGTTACCAAAGCAAATAGTTAAGTTATAGTCCATACAAATTCAATAACAGTATTATTTGCCATTTCAAATATGGAACTGATCGCCGCCGCACGACTCCAGCTAGTGAGCAGCGCGCTGTTGCTATTCAAACTTCGAACTAATCGCCGCGGGGTGCCAGTCAGTAGGCAGCGCTAGCGCGCTGTTAAAATGGCGGGAAAGCAACAGTGTGCATTCACAGATTGAGTTTATTTAAAATAAAATAAAAACAGTTTATTCGGTAATTTAAAAACTTGGCTGCATGCTCTAGCTTCTTTGCCAACATTTTCACGCAGCCACGGCAGAATATAATCCTCGCGCCATTTTTCTCAAATTTTCTTTTCTTTGTACTTGTATTGTGAAATGTTTTTTTTTCTGTTTCCTCGCAAATGTGTTAAAAAACGTCGTACGATATACGTGCGTATTGGTTATAACATACTCGGCTCAATTACGCCCTCACCTTCGGCTCGGGCTGAAATTCCGCCTCGCATGTTATAACCATCTTAACGCACTAATATCGTAATGTACTATTATTTGATTATTGTGAATGTGGGGACCATGTGGGTCACATTTTTATTTTTTGTTTATTTTTTCCCACAACTGTCTGGCAGTTTGAGTACTATAAGCGACCTATCCAAATGTCCTTTCTTTGGTATTGTTCGTCGTTTCGTTGAGCTCCTTGAGTTATAAGTCGAGCTACACGATAACTGACAAATGCTTGTACTGACTGGACAGGTCCACTCAAATCTGTGTGGTTCTTTCTTCAAAAGACCATCTCAGACACTAATCTGCATAGTCCTCATGTGAATTGAGCAAATTTATGTCTGGACTTCAAAAGAGACTATGACCTCTGAGTTTGTTTCGGCTGTTTCTTCTCAGAGTAGTCAGGTACGAAACACCGGCCCCATCTAGTTTTAAAAAGTGACGTGTAAAAGTGTTTGTAAAAACCTACTTGCAAAATAAACATCATTTATCATTTACTAACAATATATGGACAGAGTGTATTTGGTTAGCACGTGTGTCCTGAATTTAAAGTTGTTTTCAGTGAAAAAGTGACTTGTTGTGACTTGTTTTTGTGTTGTCCTTGTGTCGTTAATCGGGTTTGCATTGTTCATTTTTTGTTATAGTAGTTTTTACTGTAATAATGGAGCGAAATAAACCTCCCGACCCTGATCCTCCACCTGACATATCTTCTTCCTCAATTTCCGATTATGCTCCTCTATCACCGAACTCCCCGCTATCCCAACTCGCCAATGTTGCTTGCAGCATAGCAGACACGCAAATTTCAACCAATCCGTCACGCAAACGCCCAGTTGACGATGTTAATATCACAAGCCCTCCTACGAAGCAACAAAGAGCTCAAGTTGGTCGTACTAAGTACTCAGCGACAGAAAAAGCGCCTTTCCTAGTCCACGTATCCCGCACGGAATCCCAACCGAAGGCTATTACAACACTCCATCCCGTTACATTCGGCATGTTTCTTTTCAATTGGTAACGTAGTTCGTGACGGAGTAAAACGTGAGTTTCTGTGGAATTTACTTCCCCTCAGGATGCGAATGCCTTTATCATAAACAGTATTTTGTCAAAAAATGGTTATATCGCTAGTATCCCCACATTTAACATTACCCGTTTGGGTGTTGTAAAAGGAGTTCCCCACGTCATGTTGGAAGAGGAGTGTAAAAGTTATTTATCCGTTCCATCTGGCTGTGGACAAATTCTTAAGGTCAGACGTATAAACAAAAAGAATTTTCATGACGGGGCTATAGAATGGAAACCCACAGAAACTTGCGTGATGACGTTTGACGGACAGGTTTTACCAAACAGAATTTACTGTTGCTACACATCTCTCCCAGTACAGCAATATGTCTTCCCTACAATTCAGTGCCGTAAATGCTGCAGATTTGGACATATTGCATCAATCTGTAGGTCAAACCCACGCTGCAGTAAATGTGGCAATGATCACCCTGGTGATGGTTGCAGCATTTCTGAGGCTGAAGCTTTCTGTGTACTATGCTCAGGGAATCACTTTGCTAATAGCAGGTCATGCCCGGAGTTTGGTAGACAGAAATCTATAAAGACTATCATGGCTGAGAAATCCTTGTCCTATGCTGAAGTAAGCAAAACTGTCCCAGCTGCTTCCCGTAACTATGCCAATATAACAAAATCCCAACCCCAATCATATCGCAAAACAGCTTTTCTAAAGCCTAAGACCCATGCCCCCCTTTCCCCATCATACGATAGAGTTGTTCATGAGCAAATAACTAGTTCTCCCCAATCTTTACAGCCTAATGGCTGCACTTTTAATAACCCCTACGTCGACCGTAATAATATTTCCTCTACCATTGAAATTCTCGTAAAACTCCTAACCACTGTAATGTCTTCTTCTAATTCACAAATACCGTCCAACGTTGCCCACCAACTTGTTACTCTTCTTCTAGACATTAAAAATAGCGGGTCGCCAATTATTCCTTCAGTGGAATGTGAGGAGCGTGTGGCATAAAAAGCACGACCTCATATCCCTCCTGAATGAGTACAAGCTCTTGGCTAAGTCTTAGCTTTCCTGTACCACATTTTAATATTCTTAGATGCGATAGATCTGATGGCTATGGAGGGTCGGCCCTCCTTTTCAATAACCGTGTCCCACTTTTGTCCTTATCCTTACCTGCGCTTGGTGGTAATGTGAATGTTGTTGGAGGGACTGTTGAGGGGATCACGGTCCTCTCTGTATACATTTCGCATCCTCATCATAACTTTTTAACCATTTTAAGAAAGAAAGAAATTCTAGATTACCTTAACCTCTGTGTCCTAAATGACGGTTGCTCGACCCGTAGACCTCTTCCTGGGCAGCAAAAGAGTTGTGTAGATCTCACATTCTGTTCTGTGGAGTTGGCGGCATCGATTCATTGGCAATGCACTACTCTGACGCATGGTAGTGACCATTACCCTATAGTTATATCTTTGATTAATAAGACCTTTTTAGAAAAAACTTCTCCCCCACTTCTGAAGTACAACTTGTCCAAACCCGATTGGACAAAGTTTTCATCATTACTGGAGGAGAAAATTAGTGAACTCCCAAATTTAAATTCAGCATTTTCAGGCTTTTTGGGTCACTGCCATGTTAAGAATTGTTATGAAGGCTTTGTTTCGGCCATAATTTCAAGTGCAGATTCGTCCTTTAAGTTACGGAACTGTGCTAGAAACAAGATTCCATCACCCCCATGGTGGGACCATGAATGCACAGCAGCAATACAGTCGAGGAATGACGCCGAAATACAGTACAATGAATCGATGAATAACGACAATTTACTACAGTATAGACGAGTGTATGCTCAATCTAAACGTCTTCTTCGTAAGAAGAAACGATCAGGTTGGGTTAAGTTTTGCACTTCTCTATCCCCCTCCACTCCCGTATCAGCAGTCTGGAAGAGTATAAACCGATTTAGGCGTGGTTGCTCCCCGTCAATTTCTTCCCTCATCACCAGACAAACTGCTGAATACTTTTTCGATAAAATTGCTCTACCCTATGTTCCCTTATCTTCAGAATTATTTTTCACGCCTGTAAATACTGCGGATGATCCGCTGGATTACCCCTTCTCAATGGAGGAATTGAATACGGTGCTTCGAAATGTACGGGATACTGCCCCTGGCAAGGATGGCATCCCATACTCTTTTATAGTCCACTCTGGTACCAAAGCTAAGAACTATTTTCTCGAAATTGTGAATTACTGTTATCGTTTTGGTTGGGTACTGGATCAGTGGAAACAACAAATCGTCATACCTCTTTTGAAACCAGGCAAGAATGCCGATGACCCGAATGGACTTACACCAATTGCTTTGTCGTCCGTCTTGGCCAAGTTACTGGAACATCTAATTAAAAATAGACTTGAGTGGTTTGTTGAGTCTCGGGATCTACTACCCAGCCATCAATTTGGCTTTAGGAAGGGACTTAGTACAATGGACAGCGTGGCAACGTTAGTTACGGATATACGTACAGCCTTTTCCAAAAATGAATCTGCTGTAGCCGCCTTCCTAGACATATCTTCCGCATACGACAATGTCCTTCTTCCCATTCTCAGGCAAAAATTGCAACAGCTGAGTATTCCGGCGAAGATGATACAGTGCATATGCGGGCTTCTTATGTCCCGCTCTTTGGTGTTGAGAGTCCAGGGTGAGATATTTGAGGAAAGACAGACGTGGAAGGGTCTTCCCCAAGGCTCTGTCCTCAGCCCATTACTGTACAATTTATACACAGCTGACATTGGCTCCTGTCTTAATACTGACTGTCATCTTTTACAGTATGCCGATGACCTTGTCCTGTAAGTAGCCAATGCATCAGTTGTTGATGCTGCTACATCTCTCTGTCTCTCTCTGGACTCTTTAAATCAATGACTTTAAGACCATGGTCTCTCCCTATCTCCTCCGAAAAGTTCGGTTGTCGTTTTCTCCCGGAAACAACGGATCCCTCAAGTCTCAGTTAGCATTGAAGATCAAGGTATTCCAGTAGTTAATAAAGCAAAATTTTTAGGCGTGTATCTGGATTCCAAATTATCTGGTTTACCCCACATTAATTACTTAGTTAAAAAATGCGAAAGGGTTATCCCTATTTTAAAAGTCCTTGCTGGTGTCTGGCGGGGTGCCCATCCTTACACTATGAAATTAATCTATAACTAAAGCATTATTCGTAGTATAATTATGATTATGGCTCATTTTTGTTGATTCCATGTAACAAAGGTGGTTTAGTTGGATTAGATAGGGTTCAGTCTCAATGCCTTCGGATCATCTCAGGTTGCATGAAGTCCTCTCCCATTAACGCCTTGCAGGTCGAATGCGCCGAACCTCCCTTAGCCCTGAGAAGGCAGTATCTGGCGTCCCGGTTCCTGTCTAGAGTTATCCCCAAAACTCTACATCCTCTTATTCCAAAATTGAAAGAATTAGATACTCTGTACAGAAATTCAAAATATTGGAAATGCAAGGAATCTCCGCTAATATTAAAAGCGTTTTGCCAGCTCCAAAATTTAGATTGTCCTATTGTCCAATATCCCAGATTACCATTGTTTAACTTCCCGTATATTTTACAACATTGGTATTTCCAAAAAGTCCCCTTCGGCAAATTCGATCTTTAATGCCGTGGTGTGTGAGCGATGGAATGGGTTTCAAAGGTTTTTCAAGGATGCCTCTAAGTTAGCAAGTAACAGTTATACGGGTGCTGCTGTTTATTACCAAAATTCTAAAATTATCCTGCGATTCAAATGTCCAAAGGAATCTTCTGTATTTACAGGCGAGTGTGGCTTTATTGGGAGCATGCCTTTTCATAGAATCCCATAATATTAACTCTGGTGTCATTTTTACAGATTCCCTCAGCTCTCTTCAATCCCTATCCCAGAATCCCTTCAAAAGTAAATTACATAGCCCACTGATTTTAAATATTAAAAAGGCACTCCTATCCTGTGCCAATCAGCAAAAAAACATTCATCTAGTTTGGATACCCAGCCACTGTGGCATTAAAGGCAATGAATGTGCTGATACATTGTCTAAGGACGCATGCACCTCCCCAACTGCAGACTTTAAACACCTTAATCACCAAGGCTATGATCTACTAAACCTTCCCAAGTCGGATTTGGAAAGCTCGTGGCAGGAACTGTGGAACAGCTCGAGCAAAAAGAAAGGTAGTTTTTACTACGCGGTCCAACTGCTGATAAAACCGAAAACCATGGTTCTACCATTACAAGAAGGTACCTAAAAGAGTCGTATCGGTGTTCTCCAGTTTTCCTTCGTAAAATTCGTGTGCTGGACTCGTCCCTATGCGAATGCGGATTGGATGAGGGTAGCTTGGATCACATCTTTTTTGACTGCATCAACCATCCTACGACTTATATAGTCGTCTCCCCAAATTAAAGATTCCTGTGCCAATTAATTTCCCTTCCCTTTTAACATATTCCTCCCCAGAACTGCTCCAGATGCTGATGGTTTTTATCCGTCTTAATAATATTAAATTGTAAAAATGTTTTTATTCAACAGAAATTATCTAAATTTGGTGTGGTACATGTTTCTAAAATTTTCATGTTACTAACAATTTTAATTTATATTATTATATATTCTTGTTTGTTTCAGTGCTGTCCTACTAACCCGACAACAAGTTCTGCAATGAGTTCAGCTATTTAATGGGGACGGCTGGTCAAAGCTGATGGTAGATGGCGCGTCCATAGCTTAGACCCAATCTGACCAATGAGGTCAATCTATTTTGAAATATGAAATGACATTGACAGATTTTCAACCAATGACGATGTTTGGTTCATGCGCTGCTAGCGCCATTAGTTCCACCAGTTGCCCACCCCATTGTTATATTACTTCTCTCCTTTTTCTGTTCTATAAACATCACTTGCTTTCTCATTCACTTCTGACATTGGCAGAATTGTCGACATTGGTATCGACAGCATTTGCCATAAATAAATAAATAAAAAAAAAACAATATATGGATGTAATTTTGAAATAAAATATTTGAATTTGAATATTTTTTAGCATATTTTATAAAACATGAAAAAAATTTAAATCACAATCTTCCTTGAAATAAAAATTTAAATCGATACTCGACTCCGAATCCATTTGGCGGTGAGAACCCTCAATGGCATTTTGTACGTCAGATTCTGCCTAAAAAGAGCAGGAAAGTGCTGTTATTCTTAGACTGTTCCAGACTATGTACTAATCTGTATCAAAAGAAGAGAGTTACGACTCTAACTCTCAGCTGAAAATCAAGACATTGATATTTTTCCCCTGATTTAATTTCATAATAAATACTGACAGTTTTTTTACGTTGGCATCATTTTTTGGCATTTTCTATAGAAGGTTAGCATATTTTTGGCAATTTTTTTACACCAATCTAGCAGATTTTGAAGTAGTTTAGAGTTGGCAACAATGTCGTGTCACGGTGTCACTAGTGCATAGAGTAAAGCACTAGTGTCCAGGCCCGGTCGAGTTTGTACGGCGAACTTGAGACATGCCTACTGGGGATACAAAAAATGTTACCCCAAAAAAAAGAATTGTGAAAGACCTAAAAAGAGACCAAAAAATTATGTAATTTGGGTCTGTCATAATACTCTCTCTAAGGAACAGATTGCTAGTGTTACCAGTAATTAATGTGTTGAACCATTGGTAGTAAATAATAATCGACGATGATAGTATTTACAGATAATTACAGACTTTTATAAAATAATATCACTTACTTGAACCAATAATATCCAAAATTACTTCATGTAATTATTTACTTGTATATCAGTGGTTGATAATAAAATAATAAGTTTAAGGTTGGATTTTGTAGTAGTAACTTTATCAAATTCATGGGCAACCCAACAAAATATGGCGCACTGTTTGTGTTTATGCATGATCGTTTGTTGTTTGTTTAGCGTTTGGCTGGGCGGACGACTTCTTGGTTACGTGCGTTATTTGTATTAATGCCTCTTTGTGCTTTATGTGTTCTCCATTATTGTGTCGAATCGAGCTTTTGTTCTTCGTCGGTAGTGTCGAGATACATTTTATAGATAACGTAGTTTTAAGACTGAGACGTTGACTCTTCTTTCCTTTTTGTGGAAGTCACAAAATGACTGACAACTTGAAGCGAAAATGTGTAAAGTGTGGGTTATCACCAAATGCCGATGACCACAACATTAAATTACATCGTTTTCCTAAACCAGGATCAACAAATATGAGGCGGTAAGTCTGAATCCAAATAGAAACCAAGAATGTTAATTTCCTACATTATCAAGAATTCAATAACTCCAACGTCTTTATAAATCCACCTGACCAATTCAGTACTTAATGAAATGTCCAAGTGAGACTCCACCTGACAGCACCACCAAATTATGTTTCCTTCTTTTTCAGATGTGAAATGTGGGCCAAATATTGTTTTCCAGACAAGCTTTGGTCGTCTGTCGACTTCCAACGCAAATTATATGCTGAACATAGAATGTTATGCAACAAGCATTTTAAAGATTCAGAGTTTATTAATATTGAGGAAAAGAAATTATCCAAACATGCTGTTCCGGAAATGATTGATTTTGATGAGGTAAATAAATTTCAAATTTCCACTCAACATTTCAATGTTATCTATTAGTAATGTGTTGCATCGTTCAAAGTATTTTAACATACTTACATTATTTATTTCTTTTTTAGGAAATTGAAGCACAACCCATGACAAAACTGTGTAACGAAAACATTCAAGTTTCAAAGGTATGAATGAATTATGTTATGTTTATGCCATGAATAATACTATTATTATAATCACTGCAATGTACTCAATTCATAAGTTTTCTGTCACATTTTGTTATAGTTGGTAACTATAAATAAAGCTGATCAAAATGTGATGGGTACATGCACTACAAGATGGCAAAAACATGCATTCACTTGTAGTTATTTCTTTGAATCACAAAGTCATGCAAGTGAAAACCAACTATGGTAAACTTTAATACTAACATTTTTGTTTTAGCACCAAGATGTCTCTGAACTGAATACAACAAAATCTGTACCAGGGCCATCACGGGTTTTAATGGATATAACAAATGAAAACAATGAAAAGGTAAATTAGTTTTGTATTTCTTACAATAGGTACTTACTTACCGACATTTTTGAAAATAACAAAATCAATTACACACCATAAAATGTTTATTTATTTTTTTAATTCTAGTTGGTTCCTGTTGCTAAAATGGGGTGTATTTTGACACCTAAACCAGGCTCATCACAATTATTTATTGACAGTAAAAGGGAGCATCAAAAGGTAACCAGTGTTAATTAAATCCTTCATGGAATATTAGATAATATTAGATGTTTTTTTAGGGTTCCGTACCCAAAGGGTAAAAACAGGACCCTCCACTGTCCGTCCGTCTGTCTGTCACCAGGCTGTATCTCATGAACCGTGATAGCTAGACAGTTGAAATTTTAACAGATGATTCTGATTTTGGTTGCCACTATTACAAAAAATACTATAAACAGAATAAAATAAACAGTTGACGTGATTTTTTTGCCGTTTTGTCTAATGTTGTACAGATAATGGTACGGAACCCTTCGTGCGCGAGTCCGACTCGCACTTGCCTGGTTTTTTATACTGTTATCTAAATTATTTTTAACATTATGATTTATTTTCATTTCAGTTAGTTTCTCCAATGCCACCGAAGAAAATCCAGAAACTGAATGATACAGCCTTATATAAAAACTGTAGAAAACATATGAAACGAATTTGCTATTTGCGCAATAGAGTAAAACAATTAAAAGGAAAAGAGTTGTTGAATGTCTTGACTGAAAACGAATCTGTGCAATCTTTGATGAAGAAATTAAGTCCTTCATTTGCATTGATAAATGATAAATGATAAATGATAAATGATGTTTATTTTGCAAGTAGGTTTTTACAAACACTTTTACACGTCACTTTTTAAAACTAGATGGGGCCGGTGTTTCGTACCTGACTACTCTGAGAAGAAACAGCCGAAACAAACTCAGAGGTCATAGTCTCTTTTGAAGTCCAGACATAATCTTGCTCAATTCACATGAGGACTATGCAGATTAGTGTCTGAGATGGTCTTTTGAAGAAAGAACCACACAGATTTGAGTGGACCTGTCCAGTCATTGCAAGCATTTGTCAGTTATCGTGTAGCTCGACTTATAACTCAAGGAGCTCAACGAAACGACGAACAATACCAAAGAAAGGACATTTGGGTAGGTCGCTTATAGTACTCAAACTGCCAGACAGTTGTGGGAAAAAAATAAACAAAAAATACAAATGTGACCCACATGGTCCCCACATTCACAATAATCAAATAAAATTAATAACAAGTTCTTTTCAAAATGAATGTAAATAAAAATCACAAAAATCATTAAATGTCACAATGATAATAAAAAGTAAAATACTTAATGAAATAAGTATTCATGTCAAATCAGTAAATGTCACATAAAATAATAAAAAAATAAAGTAAAAAATAATAAAATACATGTCAAATCATAAAATGTCAGAGTGTATACAAGAAAGGAATCAACAATAAACAAGCGAAGTCCGAAATTTCGCCATTCACAGAGCAAATTTAATTGGAGCAGCTTAATCCCAAGCCTTTTTATCTTCGAGATAGTGATTAACATGATAGTAGGCTTTCAGGCATAACTTCCGTTTTATGAACGATTTGAATTTATTTAGACTTAGTGCTTGAATATGGCTCGGAAGTTTATTGTAAAAACGTATACATTGGCATCTAAACGTACCCCCTATTTTTTTGAGCCTCGTTGCAGGAACAACAAATTTGTGTTTGTTCCTCGTATTTATGTTGTGGATATCACTGTATTTTTTAAACAAATTAATATTTTTGTGTGCGTACAAAAGGTTTTCATAAATAAACTGAGAGGGCACAGTAAGAATATTAATCTCTTTAAATTTTTCTCTGAGGGAGTATCTGGGTCTTAATTTATAAATTGAACGAATTGCCCTTTTTTGCAAAACAAATATTGTCTGAATATCGGCGGCATTGCCCCACAAGAGAATACCGTACGACATCACGCTATGGAAATAACTAAAGTAAACTAAACGGGCTGTCTCTAAATCAGTTAAATCACGAATTTTTCTAACGGCGTATGCTGCAGAGCTAAGTTTCTTCGACAATTTGTCTATATGCGGGCCCCACTGAAGCTTGGCATCCAAAGTTATGCCTAAGAACACTGTGCTCTCTTCCGGTTTCAACTCTTCATCCTTAATTAGTACAGTAGTTTCCACTTGTCTTACATGGGGTATCGTAAACTTAATACATTTTGTTTTTTTCTCATTTAGAAGTAGATTATTAACATTAAACCAATGAACGACTTTTGCCAGGGCGCTATTAACATCATCCGTAACTAACTGGTGACGTTTGAGTTTAAATAAAAGAGAAGTGTCGTCTGCAAACAATACTATGTCATGATTATCCTTTATGAGGTAAGGTAAGTCATTTATATAAATAAGAAACAAAAAAGGACCAAGAATTGAGCCCTGGGGTACCCCCATTCTTACTACGGATCCGGGAGATCTTTTCCCGTTAACATCAACTCTCTGAATCCTATCACTCAAATATGAAATAAGAATATCCAGAGAGGCGTTACGGATTCCGTAGTGGTGTAGTTTCCTGATTAATGTTTCATGAAGAACACAATCGAAGGCTTTAGATAAATCGCAAAAAATGCCCAAAGCGTCGCATGATTGATGCATTGATGTTGCAATCGCAATTAAGAAATGTAAAAAGGAAACACACTGGCAGAAGGTGGACATTGGAAGAAAAAATAATAGCATTGAGGCTGTATAAAAGATCTGCCACCTGCTATCGACTCCTTCCAAGACTCTGGTGTCTTCCTGCACCAAGCACTTTAAAATCGTTATTAAGCCAATTTAACCTAAATACAGGTATCAACAACAAAATTCTCAATGGCTTAAAGAATTACATTAAAAAACAAAATCCATCAGATAATGCGTTTGTTCTTATGTTTGATGAGATGGCCATTAGGAAACACCTGTGGTACAACAGCAAACTGGATAAAATTATAGGGTACCAAGACCATGGATTACAAGGTACAACCCAACAAGAGGCCACATATGCTCTTGTGTTTATGGTAGCTGGCATAAGAAAAAAAATAAAGCAACCCGTAGCATTTTATCTGTCAGGGTCTAATGTGACATCAGATAGATTGGCAGTCCTAATAAAAGAGGTTTGTGTATTTAGTTATTCTTAAAAATGCTTTACCTTTTTGTAAACTCAAGATCAAGATGCATATAATGCAGCAAACTTATCTGGCCCGGTCATGGCGGATTGGCGGCGCTATCGGAGAACAAAAAATTATAGATGCTGTCAATTGCTACAGTGATTTTGATAGTACCAATAGGGTAGATGACACCATAAAACAATAATTCCCAGACACCTATCTCTAAAAAAACACTTTATTTTGGGCCTGAAAACCCGATTTATTTTCAATTAATTGCCAAATTCTTAGTTGTTTTTAGTTTTTAGTTAATTTTTAGTTGCTTTGAAATCAATAAATAGTTGAGTCATTGAGTTATAAAAACAGTGACGTCACAGTTGGCTATTGCCATACAAAATCTATGAGAGAACCGCGTTTGACAGCTGTTAAAAATTATCTCAATTGATTGGTGTGTCATCTACCCTATTATAACCACCGGATCAGATAAGTTTGCGGCACTATACAGTTTTGTCATACCATGCAAGCTTCAGATGTAGTTGATTTTCAACAGTTTACTAAATATTTTTTTTTTTTAGGTATTGAATAAGTGCTTCGAAATAGGAATGATCATATCTGCAACTGTGTGTGATATGTATGGAGTTAACAGAAGAGCCCTAACAATTTTGGGTGCTTCCAAAAGTCAACCCTGTTTCAATATAGAAAACAATGAAGTGGTGGCTATTTTCGATCCTCCTCATTTATTAAAATGTTTCAGAAACTTATTTCTTAAATATAATATAAACTGTATTACAAATATTACATCTGGTAACATGAACGGCAAAGGTAATTATTGTTAATTATTAATCAGTTGTGTAAATATCGATGATGTTTGCCTGTACAGTACTAATATTGTTTGTAAAATTGATGAATTACTAATGTTAAATTTAGAGTTTCTAACTAGTGATGATATGACCTAAAGCCGTTTGAGCTACTATTGAGCTATAATATATCTTTCTGTTTGATCAATTGAACTTGAAATAAAATATACTGAGGAGTCATCTACAATATATATTTATATATATATATATATATAAGTAAAAAGTAATTCAAACAATCTTCTAACAATTTTTTATTTTATTTACAGGTATTGCAAAATGGAGTCACATCCAAGACTTTTACGACCTCGACAACATGAACCCAAATTTCGTGTTTGCACCAGTGTTGAGAAATGACCATTTAGACCCTAACACTAAACAAAAAATGAAAGTAAATCTAGCTGCTCAAGTGCTAAGTCACTCTGTAGCAGCAGGGATGTTTGCCAAAATATCACAAGGTATGTATATTTTTATTTTCATAATGGTTTGACTGAAGGGCTAAACACCACGTAGTATGCACATTAAAAGGCCGCGAAAAGACATTGAGCAATGGTCAAGATGCACCATGCCATTATCTAATCACACTGCTCGCTTGTATTTATCCTGCTAGAGTTAAGAAGAATCAACTCCATTTTGCCTTGTTTTCATGATTTCGACCCATGAAACTATGTAGTTACATTTCATTCTTACCATAAAATATCTGTTTATGTATATAATTTTTTATTAATTTTCAGGAGAATTGTCTGCAGATGCAACAATAACAGCGGAAGTGATATCAAACATCGATAAATTGTTTGACGCCGTAAACAGTGATACGGCTGATCTCCGAAGAGGTAAACCGCACTCCACAAATATGACGTCAACGTCACCTCACATCAAACACTTTGAGGAAATGAAATCGTTTTTTCAAAATTTAGAATTTGTGGGGTGTCGGAGCTCACCGCCTTCGAAGGATGGATGGATCTGGACCATGAATGGCATTGTAAAAATATTTCATGCCCTTAAACAAAAACACAATATAAGATCACTGGCAACTCGACGTCTCCAGCAGGATCCTTTGGAGAATTTGTTTGGCGCTATTCGTGCAAATTGTGGTGCAAATTCCAACCCGACGTCTTCACAATTTATTGGTGGGCTAAAAACCACCATCATTTCAAACCTGGCCCATATACAATCAGGAAATAATTGTGAAGACGACAATTATAGTACAATTATGTCAAATTTTAAAGACCTGTTTGCCTCACCACAGACCACAAGCCAAGAAAATAGGGAAGATCCACATATTATATCCGACATGCTTGCTTCAGTGGACAACACATTTGAATCAAGTTTGTCGGACTCTGCGGAAATGCAAGCTTGTGCTTATGTATGTGGATTTATCATAAAAAATGTCAAAGTTGCTTGTGGTGATTGTGAAAAAGTGCTTAAAGCCACAAACATTGAAAATTTTCATTCCTTTGTAGAATTTAAAGAGTATGATGACATCAAGAAGAGATTAATTTACGCGTCTAAAAATTTTATAACGTGCGTTGAAGAATGCGCCAAAATTTGTAATAGTTTTTTCTTGATGTCATCATCAAATCCAGATTTAAAAAAAACAATAATACAAAAAATGTATAGTGACGTAAATTTTAGTTTTTTAGATAATTGTGAGAAACATAGACAAAAAAAATTTCAGTTTATAAGTAATAGTGTTTTTCACATATGTGTAAAAAGATTTTGCACATTACAAAATCGAAAATATGTAGAGGCCGCCAGCAATCGATCTTTAAAAAAGAAAATAGACATTTTAAAACACAAGTGAGTTTCACTTGTTTTGAAAATGTCTATTTTCTTTTCTTTTGATACCGGTAGTCATTTTATAAACAGAAATATTTTGTAAAGAAAATAGACAGTCACAAACAAACGTATGTGAGTTTCACAAGTTCAAGTGACTTTCACCTACGTTATTATAATGTCTAGTTTCTAAAAATATTTGGTTATGTTCGTTATTTCCTTATTTTATTATAATAACAGTGTAATTACGTTCGCTAACTCCACACACTGTACTTTCTTATCTGTGGATAGATTACTTGTATTTTTAACCGACTTCAAAAAGGAGGAGGTTCTCAATTCGATTGTTTTTTTTTAAATGTATTTTGACCTTTTTTTTTTGTTATTTTCGTAAACTCAATTTTGCCTTGGGAATGCATTAGAAACGTTTCACTACAAAAATGTACCTAATTAGAAATTAGAGCATGGGTTAAAAGTTTATTTTGTCTTCCTATCTTTTTGATTTTAATATAATATTTCATTATTCTGTTATGTTATTCAGTATTACTGTAAAGAATCAGGAAATACTTATATAATCAGATTTTGTAGAATAATTGTGAAATAATGTCAATAAATATCAATAATTCCACTATCCTTAGTGTTATTTTTATAACCCATTTACTCTCGCGATTAATTTTAGGAAACTAGAAACGAATCTGCAATAATACTAAGGAAAAGTAGCGCATGTTACTTTTCCGTAGTAAAATTGCAGATTCGTTTCTAGTTTCCAATTAAAATTAATTCTGTAGGTCTAATCAGAAACCGCTTTCAAATCTTCCCGCTTTGAATAGTTTTATGGGACACAGTTAGATGGCAGCACAGTCGAATTCTGTCTTGTCTTTTTTTGTATGAAGTTGTCATTAGAGATGGGTAACTAGCCGAAATTTCGATAGCTTAACTAGCCGGCTATTTGTGGTGGAATAGCCAGCTAGCTAGCCAGCTATTTTGGCTACTTGGCTATTGAACAATAACGGCTAGCGCTCGCTAGCGGCTAGCGGCGCAGCGGGAATAACAGTCAACTGCCCTGCGATTCGAGTTCGATCCTCGCCGCGGCAACAAGTCTAGATGTCAATAAGTTAGGTAATGTCATAATTTCGTTTTTCATTTACTTTTTATTTTATTTCATAATCTTTTGAAAAGAATTGACTTCCCCTCGTAGGTCGTACGTATTACTATTTTAGGAAAACGAAAATCTACAGTAGCGTCATCTCTGTTTGTATGAACTAAAAAACTTTAACTTTACGTACTTAAATCGACTCAGACTTTAGTTGTAGGCAAGTAAAGTACAGATGTCGCGCTTCTGATAATTTAAACGATTTCAACCCATTTCTAGACTGAAATTAGGTTTAAAATCGTATAGTTAAAATTCCTTCACATCTAACTGTAATTAGCTACTACCTTTCTAACTATCATATTTCGTAAATTCATACACTAACCGAACGAAATTACTAAGATAAAATGCCTTCTCTTTCTTTATTCTATTTTGTGACTATTGTGAGAAAGAGATGTGCGATGTGAATGAAGTTCGCACTCGCGTCTCACATTACGTCACTACCTACTCAGCGCAGTGAGCACGCACACAGCTAGTTAGCTAACGGCTACTCCGGCTAGCCGGCTACGCAGCGGGGCAGCTATCCGCTGCTGTGCCGTATTCTAGCCAGCCAGTAGCCAATAGCTAGCTATCGTATTGACGGATATCATAGCCGTGGCTATTTCATTAATAGCCGCTATTTGGCTAGTTATTGGAATAGCTACCCATCTCTAGTTGTCATTCTTACCGCTAGGTTATTAGTGTTCTGTGCTAGTGTCAGTTTTACGTTGTACTGACTACTGGTGTCAGTAAATGTTTTTATTTTTAGTTTCCACCAATGGTGTTTAATAAAAATAATATTATAGCGTTGTTGTTGTACAATTATAACTTGTGGCAGCGTAGTTTGGTATAACTTGAAGATCAGACAGATCAAACGGGGACGAAAATGTCGAATAAAAAGTGTGTTCAAATCAGTGTCAATCATTAAAATCATTTTATTTATATATTTATGTGTATGGATGACTGCCTCGTTGGTCGAGTGGTCGCAATCTCGTAATCAATCACTGCTGACTGAGCATGAGGTCCTGGGTTCGATTCCCGGGTCGGGCCGATTGGGTATTGGGTTTTTCTAGGCTCGCCCCCTATTACATGGAACTTAAACATAACTGACGAAATGTGGGTGTACTATTGCATACACCTCTGCCTAACCCTTTGGTGGCTTTATGCGTGATGTTAAAGTATATGGAAATTTGCAAAATACATCTTGCTATAGCCTAACCACATTGTTGACCCTCAGTTTTTCATACAGGACCAAGATGAAACAACTTGGCAAAAATTAGCTAAACAAGTTTAAACTAAACAAGCTAAACAAAAGTAGCTAAGCAATTCATTTATTTTATTTTTCTTGTACTTATGTTCTACTTGTGTTACAGATACGGTCTTATATTATCTGATAAGGGTAAACATAAACCAACATTCCAAGCCTCAAGGAATGTTTTTGGAAATGATTCTGATTCAGAAGACGAATTGAAGAAAAAACCAGCTTTGCTAAGACCTAGTGATAACACAGCTAGACAGGTATGCCAGGAAGGAAATTTTATAATAATGCATGACAGGGCGAGTCAAAATAATAAACATAGAAAACAAATCAATAGCTAACATAATTCATATAGGATTTCAGTACCCGTAAATTAACCCTATGCCATAATTATAGATACAATTAAAAATCTGTTGTGTCTTGCGTAGATCTACATTCTGGCATAATAATAAAGCTCATTTATTCCATGTTGTTCTTTACATATGTATTTACAAATTAATAGTTTTATATTTTATTTGGATATGGATCCCTTTTGGGTAAAAGCCTCCTCCATCCCGTGAAAATTTTTCCTGATTCGGGCCAACTCCATCCAACTCAGACCAGCTACTTCAGTGATGTCGTCCGCACTTCGGCATACGATGGGGTAAATTAAAAGGAATCTGGCAGACACTTCCCAGTGGATTTGAAATGTTTATTGATCTAAAAGTTGATTGTTTAAGGCTAAAATATCACAAGAAAAAGCACTGACAGAAGATCCAACAGTTTATCAGTATGATGAAATATATGAAGAAATGGCTAGCAAAAAGGAAAAGGTAAAAGTTAAAACAAAAGAAGAAAAAAAACCACAATATATAGAAAAATTAATGAAGGCTGCCAACAAACGAAAAATCGAGAATGAGCGTCGTATTGAAAGACAAGTAAGTTGCCTTATAATCATTAGGCCCAGTACGAGAACAAGAAGATGACAATCTGCTTTCAGGGCTCTTATGAGAAACTTTTCAAATATAGTTTTGGCTTTCTCTCATCACATCCAACTCATCTATATATGCCATACCCCCTTTAGGTTAGCAAATATTAATGTTTAGTGTTAGGAAAATAGCACAGCGGACCCGGCATAAGATCTTGGATAATGTTTATTTTTTATCAGAATGATCAGTGGAGTGTTATTTAAAGGGTATAACAAGACCCTTAACGAAGCCGAAAGGCACTTGTTCTCCCTGTCATTGCGATCATTTTTTTGTTCTAGCTAGACCATACCTTTTTTTTTGATAACCCTCTATCTGGTGCAAGCGGAGGGATAAGTCGGACTCTAACCAACTAAAAACCCGCTGTTCCTACTACTACCATGTGTCGGGGGCCCGGGAGATACATACAAGTACATTCGCGCACACCCTCGACTGGTTAGCCTGTTAAGCATTCTAGACCATACCTGGGAACCTTCTTGTTAGAGAGATATTGGGGGTCAAAGTTCCAACTTTTACACGTTTTTTTTTTTAAATGCATGTTTTTCATGTAAGATTTTTAATAAACACCTCCACGGTGCTCGTTCTATTCTATCCATCCATCAGCACAATGTTTTGAGTGCGTTACATTGATTGAGTCCTACCGTAAAACACGATTTTTCACTCCAAAAAAAAAGTTGTTTCCTTGTAATCATTTTTGCATAAATTTACTTAATTTGATGTACAAAATGCTTGGTTGACGGCTTCGTGAAGGGTCTGTTTACACCCTGTATATTAATTTTTGTAAAATATTTTTAGGTACAAAAGGAAAGGGAAATGGAAGGTGATGAATTCCAGGATAAAGAAGTATTTGTAACATCCGCTTATAAAAAGAAATTGGAGGAAATGCGGTTAGAAGAAGAGAAAGAAAAACGTGAGGAGTATTTGGAAAATATTGGAGATGTTACAAAACAAAAGGATTTAGGTAACTGTTACTTACTTTAATTAATTTTCCTACTGCTGGGACTAGGACATAGGCCTCCATGCTGCAAGAGGGAGTGAGCTGTAGTCCTTGTCTACTACAGACTGGGGCCTGTGGGTCGGTCGATGACACAATATGGTGTCTTCAATAAAATTATGCTAGTAATTAAATACAATTATTTAATTCTCAACTAGCTGTTAGGTACCCGCGACCCTCGTCCCCGTGAAGTTATTATAAAAATATAACACATTAGAATCGGATTTTGTTGAAAATTTCAAGGGTGCTTAGGGTTTAGTGCTTCGCACGGTACCCTAGTCCATTTATTTGTTAAGACTGTCTACAAATCTAGCAAAAATATTTACAATTCAATCAACTGCGTATTGTTTTGGTAATAATAGTTTTAAGTGAACTTTTACACATTCATCCAAAGCGTCTATCAATGAAGAGGATTTAAAGGATTATAAAAAAAAATAGTTTCCAAGAACTCGCTAGATGGCGTTGAACTGACTACGTAACTTGGTGCCAATGACAAAACGCTTGGAAAAAAAACATTGCGTCACGTCACATACGCTGCTGACACTTTCGTTTGCTTAAGGTGAATGCTCCGACCAGCCCGCGAAATTAAATTTTTTTGCAATTTGCAGGCCACTGCTAGGTTGTATGTTGATTAAAATATTGTTCGCGATTGTAAGACGTATGTAGTTACAGAATTATAATCATCAAAATCATCAATACAACCCACCAAGTTCATAAAGGTCTAGCAATGACTTTGACCTTGAAATAGTCGTTCCTCGACCTTTATGAACTTCGAGGGTTGTGTTGTATCTACCCTGGAGCATCAGCCTTAAGCTTCCGAATTTATACTAGTTTTGTCGCGCTTTGTTAAAATCAGTTTTTTTTACGTTCCGTTCCTTGCAGTAACTTAGAAAGTTCAGCGCCATCTATCCAGGGACTAGAGAAGAGCTAAAACGAAAATCCCTTATTACAATTTCCTTATATGGAAACTAACAAAATACATCCTTTTGTATGGGGCAATTTTGTGCTGCTATTCTGGAGATGAATATTTAATATCTTGAATTAGAACTTGTGGTAATTATGGTAATTACTAATTGTTTAGAAAACATATTAGAACACTTTTCTTTTCAATCATTAGGTGGTTTCTACCGTCACCTGTATGAACAGAAGTTAGGGAAAAAAGATGAGGAGATAAAATGTGAACTACCAGAAGAAAATGAGAAGGTTGATTCATCTAAAAAACTTACTCCCGATTCTATTGATACACAAAAGAAGAGAAATTATAGGAAGAGAAAAACATCAGATAAGACACGTTTATCTGAAGGAGAAATAGAGGACACTGATGAAGAAATTAATCGCGTAAATCTAGACGATATTAAACTGGCTAAAAAGTATAAGCAAGACAACATTGATGCCGACTCTGATTTTTCAATAGACGAGTCCAGTGACGAAAATGAGGATTGTAAAAATGAAGATGTAAAAGAATTGAAAGGTAAGAGCGAAGATAGAGACACTGATAGTCCACCAGAAAAAGACAAAAAGCCTAAACACGATCATCAAGAATCCAAAGAAAATCTAGAGGATAATATTGAAAAACCTAAAGAAAAAATTGATATTTGGAAGAAGAGAACTGTTGGAACTGTTTATGAAGACGCTCTTAAGAGATATTATGAAAGGAAATCTGCAAGGGGCTAGAGTCTAGTAAAAAAAGATTGATTGTTCTAATGATACAATTTTTATTTCATACATATTTCGATTATGGTGCAACATAATGCGCCTTGCAATGAACTGAAAAAAGAAAACATAAAAGTTAACAAACAAAAAAATACCAATAAATTTTAAAATAACAGGCATGTGTTTTAATAAGTAATTGTTACCTATGAATTCAGAAACTGGATCATTTTCTCCTTCTGCTCTCATTGTTCCAGTAATATCCTCATTCTCAACCATCGGTAGCACTAACTTAACGAATTCGGGTGTATATGGTGGTGCTATTGCATCTAAAACCTGTTGTTTAAAAATACAAAACTTTAAATATCAAGCTGCTGTTTTGGTTTCTTGTTTATACATAACTCCGCTAATACGAGACATTTAAAGCGGACGTTTATAATTTCACTAAACATTCATATTTTTTGGTGAATCTCGAGGTACTTAATACTAATCCTACTACCAGTAGTAGTAAATATTACAACCTGGGTATGTGGCAGAGCATAGCTACTGTAACACGATACAGATTCCAATGTCGATGCTGCGGAGGGAAATCGCCTTTGATGCCTTGGGGTCGATCACTAAATATTGCAATCTGTATCTTGTTACCACTAGCTACGTATGAATTTACTTTGTGTAAAAATAAAAGGCTCTACCGTGCTCTACGGTGTACGCTGGCCCTTATGTGCTCTAACTTACCTCTGTAATAAAGTATCTAATTAAAGAAATGTCAGTGTCATCGCGCTGCCAGCACCCTTTGATGTAACGCAGTACAGGCACAACACATCCTCGGCTTAGTAAGTTCACCATCCTATCTAGTAACATTTTTTTCAATTCCAACTGAAAATAAATACGTTTTATATAAAAGTATAAGTAAACTATGATAAAAAGGCACATATTATACAAGGTTATACCTGAACTAAAATTTCCAATTCATCTTGTGGAGATTCAAATAATTGCACAAGTAATCTCAGGAGTCTATGATGCAGTAATTGGTGACAGGATGCAACTTCATCTAGGAGAGCCAAATGTACGGGACAGTGTTCTGTGCACAACTTGAAGTATGAAGGCTCTGTAACAACACATTGTACCCAAACTAGGACGCCCATTCCAACGACAGGAAATCTGAAAGTTTAAAGATTTTAGTGTCTACTCTCTATTTAATTTTACAAAAGCTGTTTGCCTCGAAACTATTATAGTGAATTTAAAGTGGGCAATTACCTTATACAATGATACAATGTAGGTAATTCCGCTACCAGGTCACTAGAACTGGCAGAACTACAACATACAGCATGTACTTTTTCTATAGCTTGAACCGTAGCCTTTAATTCATCCTTGACAGGTCTACCGGGAGTGGCGCCCTCGCACACGCTTGCAGCATACGCCAATAAATATATGTATTTTGATTTGTGTTCCGGATTTAATTTGCTTCCTAATTTAAACAAAGCATCAACCAGGAGCTCTGTAAAATTGAAAATGTGGTATGGTAAAAAATCGGCCCAGTGTATGTCGCCAGAATGGTCATTTGCATCGTGTGTGAGAGAGACAGTGTGTTAAAATTGGTAAAGTAATGCAAGTTACATACCTAAAAACTGAGGAATTCTTAATAAATGTACTGGAGGTGGTTCTGGTTGTGTGTAAGCTCTAAATAATACTGAAATATCAGCGGGGTTGAGCGCGCCGCGTGACAACATGGCTGCCAATGCCATGCGAGCATTGCGCCAGGATTCGCCTGATGTAAGGGCCAATGTGATGGGAGTCACATCATGTCCACTGCAACAACAATCATAGTTTATATAAGTCCACTTTTTTGTAGGTGATAGTCCCATGATCCTGGCAGCTCAAGGCGTTGGTAAAAACAAATGATTCGCACCCGACTGCTGACTTCAGAGGTATAGGCTTTATAATCATTACTGACCATATTATCACCAGAAAACATGAACTTTGAAATTATTTTTAAAATTGAACACATACCTTTGTTGCGCACAACGAGTTATTTCTTGGCTAAGTCTTTTCATGATGGCACCACCTCTGGGCTCTTGCGAAAGTATATGCACAATAACTTGGCTGTACACATATGTGTGGGCACCATGACAGACCATTTTCTGTAATATAATACATTTTGTTACTAGATAAGATATTTTATTTGCATAAAACATGGTATACAAGGTGTTATTGAAAAACATTAGATCGGACATGTTTTGCTTTATACAAGCATGCAAACTTACTAAAGATACATTATGAATTCATTTTAAAAAATCATCAATACAATAGAAATGATTTTCATTGAGTCATTTATATAATTGGATTTTAAATAATTTACAATTTAATGTTTTAAACATTTTTGGTAATTTATTAAAGAGACACACACACATAGCCACAGTTTTCATTATATTTCGCTGATCGAGGCAGCATATTTTTAGCGCATTTATTGAGAGAAATGTGTACATTTTACTAGTACTTTGTATACAGGGTGTCCGGTAATTAATGGATAACCTTGAAATGGCTTAGTAGAACTTATGGCCATTTAGAAAAAAAAATACGAAAGAAAATCAAAATTTTTAAACAAAGTGTAAACATCTTGGGTTAAAGAAATAAGTCATGTATGCAGAAATATATGAGTGACCAATAATTTTAAAATAATGTCGGTTTCATGTAGATTTGATAATGGTCCAATTAATAATCGTATCTGCTTTAAACAGTGAATTATTGCTATTAATGTAGAGAAGAAGAAAAATTACTGAAGCAAAAAAAAATAATATGGCCCCCCATTCATATGCAGGCCCTTCATCTGCAGATATTTTTTTTTATAAGATAGCTTTTTTTTGCATTTTTTTCTGAATGGCCATGGGTTCTGCTATGGGCCATTTCAAGGTTATCCATTCATTGCCAGACACACTGTATATTCAACATAATTATGATGGCTACAAACCTTACATACCTAAGTATGTAAGGTTTGTAGCAGGAAGTTAATATTTTAAAATTGATAGATATAAAGAGGACAAGTGCTCTCTCTTAGTTCTGGTAAAATAGAAAAATACTCAAGTGAATACATACTGCACATTCATTCACACTATTTTGCCAATCATCAGAACTTTGCAGGAATCCAACAATAGCTGATTTAAGAACCCTTGAAAATACTTCAATTTGCTGTGCTGCTGTAGATATGCTTGTAATTTCGCCTTGAAACCCAGCATCTGATATCAACTAGAAATCATTAATATTTATTAAAAGATTATTCTACAAATGTATTCAAATAAATACTATGCTAGACTTAAAACTAGTTTCAACGAAATTGAACACGAAAATTAACTTAAAATCATCATGATGTGTACATGTCAACAGCAGTAAGTGGATAACTTATTAAACCTTCATCTGTTAGTGAAGTAGACACAATAGTTTAACAATGACGCCAGACCGATTCGGTCGGGCTTCACAGACGAATATAGTTAATAAAATGTCAATAATTTTGGAACTCAGTTTTTCTTTTCAGAAATAGGAATATTTCCAGTTTGGATTATCCACTTTTACAGAGTTTAAATTGCTAAAAATTACTTTGTATTTGGTTGTGTTTAACAGCTTACCTTAATAGTAAAGTTAAGCATAAGACAATCAGGGTACTCCTCAGCCAATCTATAAATTAAGGATCGCCAAGTTGTATGCTCAATCATTTCTGTCAACCAAGCTGGAGTCTGAAAGTATATATTGTAATATTTTGTAGCACAAACTTAAAAATATGTACAAATTGATTGAAGATGTACAAATATAAATTTTTATTGTTGAAAACTGATGACTAAACTTACTTCACCCTCCTCAGTGAATATAGTGTCAGCTTTTTTGGGATCAAATGTTTTTAAAATCATATCTTTTAAATGGGTTTCAACCATTTGTTGTACATCTGTCACTTTTACTCCTAGAAATAAAAATATTTTTAAAATTGATTAATGGTAGACTTTTAGCCTGGCTTTATAGAAAAATAGCACAGAGTACTCAAGCTAATTGTGGCAAGTATTTTTTTGGAACATGAACTTTATTCTTTTGCATATAAAAAAAAAAACAAATATAATAAACCAATAATAATAATAACCCTATATAATAGCAATAAAAGATAAAAAAATATTTTTTGAAAACAGTAGCACCCCTTTTTAAGTTTGTAAAATACATTAAAAATGGCAATACAATTACTTAATTTTTATAACATATTTTATGTAGCCTATTGCTTTTGGGAAATATTAAACATCACATTATTAGAAGCTATTGTCAGATAAACATACATTGTAAAATGATGATAATTTATAGCACCCAGACTTTACTCGAGATAAGCATGCTTGGATTAGAGCCCACACATAAGGTTTGTAAGTAAATGCGTGCATATCACTAGCCCACCACAATATAAAATGTTCAAATTAAGCTATCTAACTAACCTCCAAGTATTAGCCACTCTGCTATTAAATTAGCCATTTGAGCAACAGCATTGTAGTTCATAGATAGTTGTTCAATCACTTGCTCGGGGTTGCCTCCAGCTTGAAAGTATCGCTTCAGTTGACCAAATATTCCTGGTTCCATAATATAATCTGGTGTTTTAAATTTTTCGAGACATTCATGTAATACTTCTTCAGGATTTTCAATGACATCTTCCATTCCTTCTTCCTAAATTATAGATAAAAATGCATTTAGGAATCCATCACAGAATATTTTACCAATAAGCAGTCATAACATCGTGAGAAGTCTTGTTGATATTAGCGGTTAGCCGGTGATAATTACACAGTAGCTTGCCCGTTATAATTAAATCTTTATCTCGGTAACAGTGAAAATGATACGACAAGGAAGAACGGTCAAATGAAAACAATAGTCTAAAACAAAATTTGAACATACTTCATATTGAGTGTGATTTTGGCCTTCCCAAGTACGCTCTTCTTCATATTGGTTAGGCATAGTGCAACACAGTATTTAAGATTTTAATTAGTTTAGAAGATTTGTATTTATAACGCAGAGAAACACCAATATCATGAAGAGCTAGAAAGGCGACGCCGATTGCCCGCCCGGGCAGCCTAGTCGAAATAAAATTCGACAGATATCTGAGATCGACTTTGATTAGTTTCGAAATGACAACGTCAACGTCATTGAAGTGTTGCCAGCGTAATTTTTAAAGTTTCGGGACCGTAGACTAAGGCTATGTTCACAGTGTCGCATTTACGCGTGAGTCTATATTTTTATCTGTCTATCTTAATTAATAAATAAAATTGTGGTAGCCTATCAAAAACCTATTCTCTTGGTTACTCTGACGCAATTGATATAATCGCGTCCTTGTCGGTTGATAAAATCATACCATCCACACCACCGGAAGTCTTGTAGCAACTTAAAATCTATGGTTCACATGCGGTTTCTCTTGCCATTATGAGAGAGAGAAACTCTCTTTTAGATCGTGCTTTTTATAAAAGCTTTTTATTTCACTGACTTTCTTGTCACACGGTTAATAGCAGTATAACTCAAGAGATAACACATACCATTCGTGCATTATACATAATTATATATTTGTATTCTACTCATTAAGTTACGCGCCACAACAAGCGCGGATAAACTATCCATTACTGGACATGAGTTTCGAAGTTCATATTTTTTTTGTAGATAGCACACTTAGTTATAAAGCTTTTCACAAAATTTCAATACGCGGCCGCCCACGGTTTACGAGATTTAATTCTCTAAAGTTTCTATACAAATACGAAAATAACACACCATTTTCACATTTTTACCACAGATAATGTAATACTAGTCAGATTTATATTTACAATCGATTATTAAATCGATGGTTAAATAATCGATTATTTTTTCTTAGCAAAAAAATCGATTATAAATAAACGTGTTTTCTTTAAAAAATAATCAATTATTTTATAATAATATATTTTTTCCTAATTTGTCAAATATAATCCAAAATATACGCCAAAAATACTATAATCAATGGTTAATCGATTTTTTGTAATAATGGGGTGGGCAACTGGTGGAACTAATGGCGCTAGCAGCGCATGAACCAAACATCGTCATTGGTTGAAAATCTGTCAATGTCATTTTATATTTCAAAATAGATTAACCTCATTGGTCAGATTGGGTCTAAGCTATGGACGCGCCATCTACAATCAGCTTTGACCAGCCTTCTCCATTTAATCGCTTAGTAAAATCGATTTATATTTTGAAACATTTATTTTTAATCGATTATTTCCGTCAAAAAGTGCGCCAAGCCATCTAGTTTTGCCTAGGCCGACTTGGGGCACCCCGACACGGATAGATTAGGTTAGAATTTTTTATAAACCATTCAGAAGTAGGAGCCCCGCGCAGCGGGGCTCCGTCGTCGACTGGGTTTCCCTCGACTCAAATACATGCCATTAAAAACATATTTAGTATGAGTATTCACATAACCAGTGTGATATAACATAGTTCTTAAGATCGGTGCGTCGCCTTACACGGGAGTGGTGCCAGGGCACAGGGGGCACCTCCCCTGACCCTCCTCCTGCCAAACGACACAAAATTTTTATTCGAAATAACTAAATAGCGTTATTCTAACCTCAAAATTTTAACCATGGATATCTCCATAACCATGGGGCTCCGCGGGGTGGGGGTGGTACAGGGGGTACCCCCTCCCCCCCTCCCCCCTCAGCCCTTAATTCGATGTCCAGTAATGGATATTTTAACCACGAAATCCTATAGGGAACGTGCAGGAACTTTAAGTGGCAGCACTAAATCGACAAAAGATCATCATCAGTCAATTAACTCTTCAATAATATTATTTTCGAATAATTATGCTAAATGGTATAAAATATGGGTTCCGGTCTATCAATATAATGATCGTCAGCGTAATATGAATGTTCAATAATATGAATTTTATCTCTTTCGTTTACTTCCTCTGATGAAACTTGTGGTGCATGAAGAAATGGTGGCATAACTTTATTATAACAACTGTCTTATTTTCAACACATGTTTTAATGGAAGGGAATCCTCTAACAGCGAGGCTCTAACAAATCAATTAGTTCATAATCATTTGTTAAGAAGCAATCACTAAAATGCCCTATACAAAACTTAAGTAAAGTAAAGTAAACTACACTATACAATACACAAGGAGTGCAGCCAACTAAAAACTTTATTCTATGTAGGTATAACCATGTTTATAATCTGAGTACATATGGACTCGTTGATTAACTGTTGAGGGATATTCGGTGTGAACTTTGGTGCAGTGTACGTACATGTGTATGGTGAAGTAATGGTTCTGGCATGTTTGCATGGACCGCTGATTTTGGGGGCCTTTTTAATGCAGAGTGTAACAAAAACAAGTTTTTCATAGTAGGTACATATTGATACAAGTGGAGAAAGTATGTTATTGCATCCGAGGCGGAATTAACTCCCGAGCCGTAGGCGAGAGTGTTTTTGAGCCATGAACTGCAGTAACAAATATCCACGTGTATCAAACGACGTTTTTCAATACACTTTTGAAGAAATAAAATAAAAGAACGAAAAATATTTTTGTCATGAATTCCTAGGAAACTATGATTTTAATTTTCTTTTTTTCTGCGCTTTGCTTTCGCCACGTTGAAGGAGAAGCAAAGGTATGAAGCCGCTAAACAGCCTATTAAAAAAAATAGTTCTTTTTTTTAATATTTTTGAACCTGCGACCTCCGAAGCGTAACGAAGGTTGAGTGTGTGAGAGACAACTCTGGGACGACGACAAGCAAACTTTAGGGTAATGTTTTTTTAATGGGAAAAGGTCTAAGTAGGTAGTAGGTAGGTAGTAGGTAGGTAGTAGGTAGGTAGTAGGTAGGTAGTAGGTAGGTAGTAGGTAGGTAGTAGGTAGGTAGTAGGTAGGTAGTAGGTAGGTAGTAGGTAGGTAGTAGGTAGGTAGTAGGTAGGTAGTAGGTAGGTAGTAGGTAGGTAGTAGGTAGGTAGTAGGTAGGTAGTAGGTAGGTAGTAGGTAGGTAGTAGGTAGGTAGTAGGTAGGTAGTAGGTAGGTAGTAGGTAGGTAGTAGGTAGGTAGTAGGTAGGTAGTAGGTAGGTAGTAGGTAGGTAGTAGGTAGGTAGTAGGTAGGTAGTAGGTAGGTAGTAGGTAGGTAGTAGGTAGGTAGTAGGTAGGTAGTAGGTAGGTAGTAGGTAGGTAGTAGGTAGGTAGTAGGTAGGTAGTAGGTAGGTAGTAGGTAGGTAGTAGGTAGGTAGTAGGTAGGTAGTAGGTAGGTAGTAGGTAGGTAGTAGGTAGGTAGTAGGTAGGTAGTAGGTAGGTAGTAGGTAGGTAGTAGGTAGGTAGTAGGTAGGTAGTAGGTAGGTAGTAGGTAGGTAGTAGGTAGGTAGTAGGTAGGTAGTAGGTAGGTAGTAGGTAGGTAGTAGGTAGGTAGTAGGTAGGTAGTAGGTAGGAAGTAGGTAGGTAGTAGGTAGGTAGTAGGTAGGTAGTAGGTAGGTAGTAGGTAGGTAGTAGGTAGGTAGTAGGTAGGTAGTAGGTACGTAGTAGGTACGTAGTAGGTAGGTGGTAGGTAGTAGGTAGGTAGTAGGTAGGTAGTAGGTAGGTAGTAGGTAGGTAGTAGGTAGGTAGTAGGTAGGTAGTAGGTAGGTAGTAGGTAGGTAGTAGGTAGGTAGTAGGTAGGTAGTAGGTAGGTAGTAGGTAGGTAGTAGGTAGGTAGTAGGTAGGTAGTAGGTAGGTAGTAGGTAGGTAGTAGGTAGGTAGTAGGTAGGTAGTAGGTAGGTAGTAGGTAGGTAGTAGGTAGGTAGTAGGTAGGTAGTAGGTAGGTAGTAGGTAGGTAGTAGGTAGGTAGTAGGTAGGTAGTAGGTAGGTAGTAGGTAGGTAGTAGGTAGGTAGTAGGTAGGTAGTAGGTAGGTAGTAGGTAGGTAGTAGGTAGGTAGTAGGTAGGTAGTAGGTAGGTAGTAGGTAGGTAGTAGGTAGGTAGTAGGTAGGTAGTAGGTAGGTAGTAGGTAGGTAGTAGGTAGGTAGTAGGTAGGTAGTAGGTAGGTAGTAGGTAGGTAGTAGGTAGGTAGTAGGTAGGTAGTAGGTAGGTAGTAGGTAGGTAGTAGGTAGGTAGTAGGTAGGTAGTAGGTAGGTAGTAGGTAGGTAGTAGGTAGGTAGTAGGTAGGTAGTAGGTAGGTAGTAGGTAGGTAGTAGGTAGGTAGTAGGTAGGTAGTAGGTAGGTAGTAGGTAGGTAGTAGGTAGGTAGTAGGTAGGTAGTAAGTAGGTAGTAGGTAGGTAGTAGGTAGTAGGTAGGTAGTAGGTAGGTAGTAGGTAGGTAGTAGGTAGGTAGTAGGTAGGTAGGTAGGTAGGTAGTAGGTAGGTAGTAGGTAGGTAGTAGGTAGGTAGTAGGTAGTAGTGGGTAGGTAGTAGGTAGTAGTGGGTAGGTAGTAGGTAGTAGTGGGTAGGTAGTAGGTAGTAGTAGGTAGGTAGTAGTGGGTAGGTAGTAGGTAGGGAGTAGGTAGGTAGGAACACAATACCCGCGAGCCGCGCACCCACGCAAATACTAGTTTTCACAATAAAATTAATTCTGTTAACTTGTTAAAAATGTCAATGTCAAGCAATAATAGAATATAAGATTCGGATTGGCGACGCTAGTCGGCAGCACCGTCGTTGTGCACGTTCCCTATTACCTAAAACTAAACTAATATATCAAAACAGCCGTTTTCGAGAACGTGATTACAAATTGCTCAATAGCCATCATCACCATTCTGCAGCCCTTATCCCATTTATGCCCAATATACCATTATTCATTTGTCATGTCATGTCATTCACGGCATGTCTTCCTCTTACATACTATCCAATAATAGGGAATATGCATGAAATACAAAACTCTTTTTATTTATTAAAAATGCCTTGTATTGGCCCATAAAAACATTGTGGTACACTTGTTTAAGTTGCTAATACATCACTTATTTTACAATTTACTGTTTTATGTAGCATGTTTTTGGAAAAACGGAACGCACTCTCAAAACGCGTCGTCCTCGGTAACGCCGGTAATGACGTCAAAGTCTATGTGTCCAAAAAACACTTTTATTTGAAAAGTGCATAAAGTTTCACTAAGACTTTATTATAATATTGTTATTGCAATTTTTACTTGACTAGTAGAGCACATACAATTAGTAAAATTATTCTATTATGGGAAAAAAATTAGATGTAAACAAGGCAGATTGTGGTAAATGACGTCACATCATGGCCGCGACAGCTACGGACGTTTAAACTGTCGTAGAAAATTGCAGGAGTTTAATATTAGTTTTGTGCGACATGCAGTAGTTGAACTTAACTTTTAATACTTTTCTTCGGTTGGTAGTTCTGTACTTTATTGATTTAAGTTGAATGCTCCAGGGTAGCCCGCGAAATTCAAATTTTCTTACGTTTTTTGCAATTTGCAGGTCAGTGCTAGGTTATACGTTGATTAAAATATTATTTGCGGCAGTAAAACGTATGTAGTTACAGAATCGTATTAAGCAAAATCATGCAAGAAAAATTGAATTTCGCGGGCTACCCTGAAGCGTTCACCTTAAGTGAAGAAAAAATTACGTGCATATTCCCTATTAAGATACTAATAAATAAAATTGAAGTGTCTGTTGGTAATTTCTGAATACCAGCTTTTTACTGAATGCTTATGAAAGATATTTTTCTGCACGTAGTTCAGTATTGGTTTTTTCTGAAACCTCCATTCTGGACAGCATTTTGGTCATCTTCGCTTTCAAGGAAGTGATGTCCTTTATCAGCCGTGTAACGTCGACGAGTTTAGTGTGTATGATTGTGAAAATTCGTAGTAAGTACGGAATTGTTAGATGTTGTCGCTACTCTAGTATTATTTTTCAATACCTACACTTCCTCGAAAACTGGTTCTTATCGCACGACGATTAGGTTTAACATGCAATGTATTTCACACGGGTGCGTTTTTTTCATTTTCCAACACGAGTGCGGAAATAAAAATTGCCACAGATAACTATACCTATATATTGGTTCAATGCATATAGTTGGAGGTGAATGTTTTTTTTTAAATTCGGCAAAGCAATATGCGTCTTTACGGCGTAAATATTTTTTGAATACTCAAATTGTGTTTCTAAATAGAATATCATTTACTTTTTTAAACAAATTAACATTTTATATGTGTTCTAAATTCAAAAATATAGAAGAAAACTATTTTTTACATTATGCTGTTTATCGGCTTCATACCTTTGCTTTTCCTTCAACCTGGCGAAAGTAAAGCGCGGAAAAAAAGAAAATTAAAATCATAGTTGCAAACATTACGTACTGCGATAAGGTAGACAAATTCGTATACGCAATAAAACGTCTTCGGTCAAAGTGTCCGTAGCCGCGGCCGTCACTGAATATCACGGATATGTATCGTCTGTATTGGCATATGGTCGAATACTACTCGTATGGGGCAATTTAGTTGAAGTTTTGATGGCATGTCGGGTACAAAAAAAGTGTGTTAGGGCAATACCTGGCGTCTGGTTTTTGGACAGCTGTAAACCCTTATTTAAAAAGTATCACATTATACTTTTACCCTGCATGTACATCAAAGACTATGTATGCTAGTAAAGCAAACCCGCACTATTTTCTCATGCAATCAGAAGTGAGCCACGAAAAGGCTTCTGCTAGAAATAAGTACAAACATGAACTAAATGTACCTCAATGTAGATTACAAATTTTTAGGAGAAAAGTGTACGTAAATGCCATTATGGTGTTTAACAAGTTATCTAATTCATTTAAGGAACTTCCTGTCCCCATGTACCTGTAGGTACCCCATAATGCACATCCCCTAGCTACGGCAATCTTTCTTTCTTCATCGTGTGGTCAGTGCCTAACCCTGATGCCTTGCCTTGAAGAAATATCTATCAGGCAAATATCAATCAGAAATCGGAGGTGCGTGTCTTGGATTCGAACTTGAGATCTATGACTTCACAATCCGACAGTCACACCACTAGGCTAACACTGCTCCGGCCTAAAGTTTTGTTTAGATTTCTTATTAATAATTGAGTCATATAGAAGCAAAGGCAGCAACATCCAATTTTTTCATTTTGGCAACTAGTATGGTAGTATTCCGTCAACTTTATTTGACTGAATATTAACGTAACAAAACCATCATCATTCTATACAAAATAGATGTTATACATTGAGATTGGTAATGGTAGCAAAACCAGCAACATCGTAGTTGCGGCATAGACAGCAACTTCCATCTTTGACCAATCAGGCGTCATTATTTGAACCAATCAAAAGAAACATTCAATTTAAAATGGCGCAAAAGCAGCAACATCCACACACTGGATGCGAAACAGCAACATCTTAAATGTACCACCCTATTTTAGTAATTATGAGTCTTTATTGGAGAATTCTGTTTTAAAATATCTGATTCTTACATCATTAGTTATTAATTAATTATTAAGCTCGCAACTTATTATAACTAAAAACTGCTACATGCAACGTAAACAAAAAAAATCGTCTACTGCCTTTTCAGTAAAAGTGTATGTTGCTGCCTTTGCTTAAAGATGACTCAATTATTCAAATTACATCAATGTTAACATATATCATAAAACATTAAAATTAACTATGACAAAATAATAGAATAATCTTTTGTAAAACAAAAACAATTAAATAATAATTAAATCAATTTCCTAAAACGATTTTTTTAGGTCATACCTACTTATAATGAGCCAGCCTTTAAGTTTATAAGCTATAAAAGCATTGTCTGACGTCGCGCTTAAAATATCATCCGGTAGCCGATTGTATACTGATGCAGCTCGGGTGTTATAAAAAAAACACGCGGGGCAGTCTTTGGGGACTGCCGATAGAAGTGAAAGCTAAGTAACTTGTGAACTGTATCGTCGAGCTATATGTATGAGTAGGTTTATGTGAAATGTGTATTATTAGATGTGTTGTTACTAAAACATATCCGAACGAAATAAACTTAAACTCAATACAATTCAAATAATTTTATTGTAGCTAAGTTTTGTAAGTTCAGAGAGTTCTGAAAATTTTGATCTGACGGCGAAGGCGAACCAGGCGTGCTTTTAGGACTCGGCTCGACGGGATGCGACTCGACGGCGGCGCCGGCGTGGCGGTAGGCCCCGGCGACTCCGGTGACGATAAGTCTGGGTGTACCAGAACACCTGTCATGTTATGCTCCTGGCTTCCTTCGATCATTTCTACTTTTAAACTCTTCGGGGGTTATATTTAAATCTGGGAAAACTTTCTACATCCGAGATTGATGACATTAATGAAGTGACGAATTTTTGGTTTGATGTTAATTTGTTCTTCAATTGATTTTTAACAGAATTCAAAAAGAAGGAGGTTATCAAATTCGACTGTGTGTATTTTTTTCTCTTTTGTATGTTTGTTACGCGATTACTCCGCCAATTATGAATGGATCTTGATGGTTCTTTTATTATTTGGAAGAATACGCTCCTGAGGTGGTCCATTTAAATTTGGTGAAGATCTGATGAAAAATAGACGGCAAATCTGCCGTGATTGCTGCAATCGCTTGGATGTTTATTGTTTATACAACATCATGACGTAACATCACGCCTGTATGCTCTGAGGGGGTAGGCAGATGTGTACAAGACACCCAGATTTCGATAGTTAGGTAGGTATGTTTCCATTTATTGGGGATAAGCCTATTACCATGACAAGTATTTTTAACAATGGAAAATAAAATCATGGCAAATATTTGTTTGGGAACAACTAAAAATGGAAAAATAAAATCCTTTTTGGCAAAAAATAAAACACAAAAATGAGAAAAATAACTTCAGCTTCAGAAGTCGCTGGCAAAAAAAACAACTGAATCAAACAAACAAGTCTCCGACTTCTGAAGCTAAAGTTATTTTTCTCTTTATTGAAGTCGTTTATTTTATGCAAAAAAGTTTTTTAGTATGGAGAACAAAGACCGGCCGGGGCTCCATACATTTTGAAAAATCTCCCCCCCCCCCCTCCTGATCAGGCCCGCCCCAGTCATAACACTGCTACGGGTTTTGCCTCGCGCACGCCTTTTGTGCTACGACGTAGCGGATCGGCTACGTGTGCTACGAAGCGTTCGATGATAGTGACACTTTCGGTGACGATGAGTTAAAATGTTTTTCCTTCACCCAAAAAGTGCTCAACGCGCCTAAAGAAGTTTTCACTTCAAAAAAAACAACACCTTATCATTTTACGTTAGAGCGTTTGTTTGCCGCTCATTTTGTTCATTTAGCCGAGAAATGTGGTGACTTGCACCTGTTCGACTACACAGCTTCCTACGCAAAATGACTGTGGTCATCAGTGGTGCACTCGTTCGAGTGGAAAGATAGACGTGCCTATAACGGGTCTACAACTAAAACTAGGGCCATATGGTTCAAACAAAATCAAAATCATTTGAACCCCTCAAATGATTTTGATTTTGACGTTGACAAAAAGTGTAGTGCGTTCGTCGCAGGCGCATGCTTTGTGTCACTGTTCACGGGTTCTTAGGGCCCTCGCCCAAGGTGACTTTTTGTAGTGATAGTGTCGGAAAGAAGAAAACTAGGGTTTACCAAATTTAATTTACCAAAATATGTGATTACCTTGTGAATGCAGTCTACGTTTTTTTATAACCGGGGCAGAAACTTGATAATGGTGGGAGCCGTCTACTTCCCTCCTACCTGCGTTTGTGATAAATGATGTAAAAAACTCACAAAGCAAATACCTACTGGGTGAGGTTTTGTAACTGGGAGAATAAGAACCCCTTATTGATTTGGACTCTTTATTACATACGATATTTTAGCCTTTTCTTTTTTTCGGATGGGAAGGCGCCGCGTGTTTAAAACCCATTCATGTTTCTTCATCGTCCTTTGTGTTCCGGGTCCACTGTATCTCTTTCGAACAGTCCCGCAGCCCCGGACGATCTTTTAGCTTGCGATTTCGACTGAGTGAACTTCATACTTTGCTCTACAATTGTTTTTTACATGTTCAAAATTTGGCGTCCCTGTAATTGCTGCCCGGGTCAGGTACTTACCCGCCCTTCCCCTGGATCCGGTTAACGTTACATTAGACTCGCTACTTTCCTGGGATCCACCAGCTACTTGACTCAAAACTGCAGTGGGGTCACTTAACATCGCTTGCAGGACTTGTAACTTAAGCCGTTTTAAGCTGCTACTGTAATATAGCGTCGCATAATGTCTCTGAAACGTTGTCTATAGAAACAAGATGACGTGGTTTCCTTGAGAGTGATGTTTGACACAGTAATTAGCTCACTTTGGTATCTTCCTCCTCGTAGACCTAGTCAAAAATTGATTGGAGAGCTAGCATAAAGGAATAAAAAAACACATACCTCAAATGTTGACTGTGATGAATTTATTTTGTGCTGGCTTGTTGCTACTTGTGTCGATTAAAACGATTCAATCGGTTCCGATCATTGTATTTGACAAGCGAAGGGTTAGTACGTGCTTTAAGTCTACACATGTTCGGGATTTTAAGGAAAGTGTGATTAGGCCATATCCCCATAACAAGTTTTTCTGTTAGGTATTTACCTGTGTATATTACTGTGAAAACCCAAACAAAGATCTATTAAGTAATGCATTTCTATGAATAAAAGTTTTCCACAATTTAAGATTCATCGAAAGGTTCGTTTAGTTTTAATTAATTACTTTAGAGTAGTGGTTCCCAATCTTTCTTGGAGCAGGGACCACTTTGGTGTCTTTATTGTTAGCAGGGGCCATAAGGTCCAGATAAAGATGGACACCGACAGGATTATCTCTAGGGGGGTGAATCTCTAACTCACACTATGCAAAAATTGGAAAATGGGATGAAAACCTTTACAATTAAGATAGTGAAAGATACAAAAGCCATCGAAGTGAACTCGAAAACTGTAGCAATAAAAAAATCATACGGAAATAGGAATAAGTCAGAAGATTCTCAAAAAAATTTAGCATCTCGCCTCTGATAGGTTTGATTAGGTTGGGTTGAACTTGCATCTTCTGTCCAAGCTAAAAAGTACGATAACATTTTAACCTTTCGCGGACCTTATTGAGTGTCCTGCGGACCATAGGTTGGGGGCCACTGCTTTAGAGTTACTATCGAGTCATTCTAGTAGTAGGTAGTTTGGACACCTAGAGTCTGTAGTGTGCCATACATTTTCTGACGACTGGTCTAGACAGAAAGCAATTAGGTAAATGCTTTATCTTAGTTACGTTCCTTTATCGGTTGTGTTTAGAATCTGTTAATGCCTGAACGTTCACAGTAGTATACACAAATATATATACAGTACATTGCCAATAGTAGTCATTATGATTTATATACAGTGTAAATTGACTTAGGTAAGTAATTCATAAACATATCACAATTCATAGATCTAACAGTTAGGCAATAGTAGGTCCCATTGTATTTATTATTTTACTGAACTGATGAATTATCTCGACTACAAATAAATGTTCTTTCGAATAGTGATTTATAATCTTATTCTGATGTCATTATTAGGAGGCCGTGCAAGAAATCGACTCTTTTTGAAATAATTCTGTTAGAAAAAACGTTACCATCATTTATATAATTTTATTTTGTCTAAAAGCAAAATAAAAAAGCACCTGCTATCTCTACCTTTTCACTACCCTTGGTTGACTAGTAAAGAATGCCTAAGTACCTTTGTACCTTTCCTGTGTGTGAGAAGATTATATAAATAAAATATAGGTACAAAAAAGAAATAATTATGTCATTGCACTCCTACACGCGTAGCATGACCAATTCCATCTCTATTCTACCAAGAAAATCTTCTGCCCGAGCATGGGTCGACGTAGACTCGAGTTTCTACGAAGACAAAGAATTATTTTCATAGCAACGGGGAAGGAACTAGTGATGTACGATCGTCGTGCTCGTGTCACTTAGTGTTGGTGAAAACGGGCATCAGACATTGAGTTAGGCTCCACTTACTGTTGATCAAAACAGGCATTAGGCATAGAGTTAGGTGTCACTTAGTTTTGGTGGAATATTAAAATTGTTTTATCATCAAAACAAATTATGAGCTTCATGTGTTTAGCAGCAGATAGTCGGGTTAGTCCATAAACCGCTATAAAGGCGCAAACATACTGCGTGTGCACGCCGTGCACGGGCACGCGGCGCGTTTTAGCTGCGTGGATTCATTTGTTTGACAACGTGGGTGTACGTTTCCACTGCAGTACACTCTACACGCCCACGACTATGTACAATTGTAGCGTGCGTGGGCCACTGCGGCATAGTCGTGGGTATATATTCGTGTATAGCGTGTACCGCATGCACAGCGTGCATAGCGTTGGCAGCGTTGAGCTATGTGAGCGCCTATAGAGCAAGCCACGCATGTTCTAATGACGTCAATTGATGCATAGCGTGTCCGTGGTTTGCAGTGGACACAATCACATCCATTTTCTTGCAAAGCGAAGCTCAACATACGTGCGTAGCCTCTCCGTGCGCCGCGGTAGTTTTTCGCCTTAATGCACAAAGCAAACATAATATTAAACACCACAATTTTAAATGATAATGCGACGTAACATCTGAAGTGAATAATTTCAACTTTTGGAGGGTACTGTATAAAGGTACAGTTTATAAATTCACAAAAGAAAAAACGCACATCTCTGATTGGCATTACTAACTAGTATAATAGAATACTTATTCAATACACTTCCTCGAAAACGGGTTCTTATCGCACTAAGATTAGGTTCAACATGCAAAGTATTTCACACACGTGAGTATTTTTTTCATTTATCCGCACGTGTATTGCAGTTCCCGACTCAATAACACCCTCGCCTACAGCCTTGAATGCAATAACAAAATTTCTCCACTTGTATCAAAATGTGCTATTATCTGAGATATACTTTCTCGCACTGTGAGTAATTAACAACCACTTATCACTTAAATTGCAATGAATACGTAGATAGCCTTTATTATGTTGATAAATCAAAGAGCGTAATGACCTACATTTTCAAAAGCGCAAAAGTGGTAATATTGTTAACAGGAGATGTGACTTGCACCAATAGTTTGCGCCAAGAAAACGCTACTTTCTTAATGACATAACTATAGGCTTGTTCACAGAATTTTCCAAATTTTATTTATTTCTTGCACGGATCCTCAAAATACTGATAAAGCCGCATGGACTAGAGCTGGAAGCCTTTTTCGATGTAATTATAGACTTATTAGAATAAGAAATAATTGGGGAGTACAACTAGGTTTTATTTATTTAGACTAGGGCTAGGCCGATGATGATTTCTGCTGACAATATTATTGTGCATACAGTATCAGTCCTGACATTTTTAAGTCTGATACACAGTTCTAAACATGAATGTTTTTAATAATATATATATACCAATATTTAAAATCTTAATAATTATTTATTTTGATTTTCAGGCAATAGTTTACCCTGCTTTTATTAAGAAACATGTCCAAAATTTCAAAATTGGTTCAAGAACAGGACTTTAGTGATAAATAAAATAAAATAGATAGAGATTATAATATGTACCGGTAGCCAATCTATACTTAGATATATATTGCCTTTATGTGCCTACTTTACTTAGGTACTACCGGAATCTGGTCTGTAGTGGGAACTGATCACTACTAGTCGGTGATGGTCGTCTTATTGCCCTATGTTCAGCGTGATGGGAGAACTGAATGTCTATCACAGTTTCTTTGTCAATTATGTTATATTTAAAGTTACCTATTCGTATAGAAACAATATGATAATTTATAAATAATACCTACATTATTTGCAAACATCATACTAATCCTGGATGTTTCACTTACAAAATGTCTAGGTAGTAGGTATAAATTGTTCGTTTTAGGCATTTATAATATCTAGCCTATCTATCTTTCAGGATTGTTGATTTACCCGGTTTTCGTTCACAGTTAATAACATTTCTTAAATAACTATACAATATATAATTATCTATAGTAATTATTAAATAACTTATTACAAAAATATGTACACTTTAATAATTATGGTAGGTACTTTTTTTATAAAGTAAAGATTTCTATTAACTTGTTGGTAATTCTCATAATCTTTTAAAGCAATAATTAATTAATGTAAGCGTAATAATAAACACTAGGTACTTAGGTCCTCGCGTAAAGAGTCCTTGGTCTTTACCTATAAATAGACGAGTGGAAGTGATTATCACAACATCAACTCGTTGTATATTTATTTATTGGAGTTGCACAAGACACCTTATCGACTATTATCTACTCGTTTTCATTTACCTAACTAATGATTGCTCATTTTCTCATTACAAGCACCTATCAATAAGGAAATTATGTGAATGGACAGTGTTGTGTCACGTCAATATTGTGCGAACCACGTATTATTTTAAAGTCATTGGTCATAACAGGTCGTAACGATGGCAGTTAGATAGTTGATGGGAAGCCTAAGCCTTCGGGCGAACTGAACTGAAAGTACAGCAAGAGTGTCTCAGACGTCAGGTCGCAGGAGATGGAGATCGACGGCGACGTCGCGGCGCGGGTTGCGCGGGGCGCGCGGCTGCGGAGCGTGCACGGCGTGAGCAGCGCCGCCCAGCAGCGCGGCGTCCTCGGCTAGCGAGTCCCCGGAGCCGTAGCCGCGTTCGTCGGCGCCCTCGCACCACGACGCCGAGCCCGAGCTCATCGACCGAGGCTCTGTCTCTGCGCCCGCGGAGCAACTCGCGCAAACTTCTGCAATCATACCTGCATTTAAATTTTCTGAAATCTATTTATTTCAAGTTTGTGCGGTTTGTGCTATATTCTTGAGGTTTGAAATTTGCGGCGTGTTCATCGCGATTGACAGGTAGTTTGTAGTGTCCTTGTTAAGTTAGAGAATGGTATTTCTGAGATGGGTTGGTTTCTATGAGCCGGGTGCCGCAGTGCCACACATAAATTGTATGATAAGGGACAAATAAAAGTAAATCCTGAACAGATAAGCTGCTTTACCTTATATCAATGACGAACATGTCGCTCAAGGGCTTAAGGTGTCTGTCAACGAGGATTAGGTACTTATTGTATTTGGTTTATTGTTTTGTATTTTGTTGTTAAAGAGTGAACCCTTTAAATACATAGCTCTACAATTTCACATGTTCTGGAGTACCTAACGCAATGAAACTGAAATAGGACAGTGTTCTTGAAAGACGACGCCGTTGGAGAAATACCTACCTACCTACTGCCGTGAAAATATTGGAAGATAAGTACATTCAGTCAAAAAAGTATCGGGAATGGATGATTTGTTTATGGTTCCAAATTCAAATTTTTGTTTTTTTGTAGTTGTTAGATTGGCACAACTGTTTTCCATTTTGGCGCGGAGTTTGAGTTGCATCTGTTATTTATATTAAATACAGTGCTGGTTTTAGTAATATCATATATAGTGTGTATTGCGAATTTCATAATGGACAAAAATATCGAACAAAGAGTTTGTCTTAAATTTTGCATCGCCAATGGAATTTCGTGTTCGGAGTCACTGAAAATGTTACAGAAGGCTTACGGTGAATCGACTTTATCAAAAACTCGTGCTTATGAGTGGTTCAAAGCGTTCAAAAGCGGTCGAGATGTGATGGAAGATTTGCCTCGCTCTGGTAGGCCGTCAACGTCTGCAACTGAAGTTAACATCGCAAAAGTGAAGAAAATAGTGACTGAAAATCCCCATTCAACTCTGAGAGAGATAGCCGCCGAACTTTCTGTATCTCACGAGTCGATCCGTACCATTTTAACTAATCATTTGGGTATGAAACATGTTGCTGCTCGGCTAGTCCCAAAAGATCTGAATTTTCTCCAAAAACTCAATCGCATGAAAGTCGCTGAGGACATGCTAGAACGAGTCAGTTCGGACCCAACATTCATGAAACGCATTGTTACTGGTGACGAGACTTGGGTTTACGAGTTTGACATGCAAACTAGTCAACAAGCTTCGGAATGGCGCCTTCCAACTGAACCGAAACCGAAAAAACCACGCCAAAGTCGATCAAAAGTCAAAGTCATGTTGACTGTTTTCTTTGACTATCGCGGTGTTGTGCACTCTGAATTCTTACCGGAAGGTCTAACGGTAAATAAAGAATATTATTTGAGCGTTATGCGGCGTTTAAGAGAGCAAATTCAACGAAAAAGGCCAGATTTGTGGAAAGAAAATTCTTGGATTTTGCACCACGACAATGCGCCTTCGCACAAGGCTATCATTGTGAACGAATTTTTGACCAAACACTCAACAAATACCATCCAGCAACCACCATATTCACCAGATATGGCTCCTGCTGACTTTTTTCTTTTTCCTAAACTCAAATTACCACTTCGTGGCACCCGTTTTCAATCGATAGAAAACATAAAGGAGAATTCGCGGCGAGAACTGAACTCAATTCCGGAAGCAGCGTTTAAAAAATGTTTTGATGAATGGATTATTCGTTGGCGCAAGTGTATCGTTTCTAAAGGAGCATACTTTGAAGGTGATAAAATAAATTTGGATGAATAACAGACATTTTGTGTATTATTGATCTTTTCCCGGTACTTTCTTGACAGAGTAGTATAAGATGTTGGACTAATGAAATAGGAAAATTAAAATAATAATTATCTGTACGACATTTAACATTCGATACACATCATGTTAAGTACTTAAATATAGGTATATATGCAGTCTAAATAAATACGTATAAAAAGAAACTACATTACAGACACATGCTGAAATTGATGAATGGTGTTGCAAATGAAAAAAAAAAAAACTAACAAATTTGCGCGTTTTGTAATATTCTAAACAAAGTAGGACGAAATCTAGAGTGCGCTATTTTATGATTATTTTTAATCTTTTTGATTATTATGTTCGCCTTTTGTTCACTTATAAGTTGTGGACAAGTTATATTTCATCGTTGTTATTTTCAAAAATACTTCCACAACTCAACGCCATTGTTATCGATTTGATCAACAGCGTTACAGGTGATAGAAAATAAAACAACTTCGAATCCTCATTTGGGTACATATACCTAATGACGATCTTGCAATTTGCCTTCGGATTTTTCAAGAACAGCGACATTTTGCAAATATGTAGTTGCCTATTTGCTATTTTTGAAAAATGGCATATCATTATACAACGACGTTTTATGTAGAATTTGATCGTTGCATTCGTAAAGGCGCGGCGCGGCGGCGTGGCGAAGTTGTGTGTAGTCATAAACAGCTGAGACACAGGTTCGTGTTGATAGTATACTACTAATGGGATCGTACACAAGGTGGAAGGCACACACACGCTAAAAAGGTTATCACGTATTCAGTTCATCATTCTGAACCCCCACATAGAAGTATTTCGAAGATTATAAAAACAAAAGTTCCTAGAAAACTGCAATACTTACACGGTCAAAATGTACGGAACAGCTGATCGTTTTTTTTAATTACCGATGATAAACTACGTGGGGGGTTCGTGTTTCTTCCACCCTATAAGTTTATAGGTATGCGCTGATATAAAATTTGTTGATGTTCTCTGGAGACACATATTCGAAACCAACCACCGATGGTTGGAGAATCAATCATATTTTGTTCTTAAATGAAGAGGCATATGTGTTCAAAACAGGTAGGCACATAACGTTTAAAAAAAGTATTAAATGAGTTGTATGTCCAGGTAAAAAGATCAGATAAAGATAAGTCTAAAGCTACGACACCTTCATTAGTACATTCACGTTGTAGGAGTAAGTTGTAGGTGGGTCTAGGATTCTAGGAGGACACAGAGAGACACTAGGAAATCATAAACATTCCACACATCGATAGGGGTAGCGTGTAGCACTCACTCAGCCGGCGGCGGCCGTTTACTATGGGGCTCTCCCAACTCATCGGTCAGAGAGAAGTCGACGACGAATAATCTTCATAAGATGCTGCAATTTTGTAATATTCGCATATTTATACCTATGGCAACGACGTGTAATTGGTTAAGTTAGCATCACATTAACTACAGTATTCTATTCACACGAGTGTGGCTACATGGCGACTAATATTGTGTCAGTGGTGGCTTAGGGTGTGAACCATGTAGACATTGGTTAGAGCAGAAAAAATTATAAAAACATCAAAAACTGCATTGAAAAGGCAACACCTAAACGAATACCTTTACTAATACGATTTCTAACTCACGGATTAGCGCGGATAGTTGAAATTCAAACAGTGCTAATCTTTAGGGATTCATTTAGGTGTTCGTTCGCTATTCACAAAATACTCTAAACAATTTCTCCCAATCTATTAATTAGTAACTGATAAGAGTCTTAGGTTAAAGGTAATAAGGGTTGCGTGGGCAGTTAGTCGAGCTAATGTTCCAGTATATACATGTGTACTTGTGTAGGTGACGTGGGACAGATACCGACCTGAGCTGTCGGTGACGAGGCGGGGCGGCGTGACCTCCCGGTCCGGCACCACGATTACAACTTCATCGTCTCTTGGGGAATCACCGTTGCGACTCGTACTTGCTGTCCTGTTAACATTTATTATTCATCTATGCATCTACACTTCAGCGACAGTGACAAGATTACAAGAAAAACAAGGTGTTCATAAGTAGGTTCTACAGTTAGCGTTCATAAGTTCAGTAACACGTTACAGGATGTAGGGATGTAGGGGCTCTACATGTAGAGCCCCGTCTTATTATAAAAAGTTAACTCTACAAGGTCTAATTTCACAAACTCTACACCTTATAGTCAAAATATGTGGCTTGGCCATTTCGGTACATTCGCATGGTAAGGTGAAAAATTCTTCACTTTTCTGTTATACAATTTCTTATACAAGTTCTTAGTAACGAAACGGCCAAGCCACATATTTTGATTATAAAGTGTAGAGTTTGTGAAGTTAGACCTTGTAGAGTTAGGGTGTGTAGAGTTAAAAACTTGGCTCTACATGACATCTGATAACTTTTTGACAGTACGAGTCATATGGTCTCGTCTTGGCAACATTTTACATGAAAATGTTTGACATTTCAATTTCAAATGGTGACTTTTCCACGGAACCCACTTTAGGAATTGCCGGTATACTTTATGCTCATGCGAAAGTCAAACGTTCATAGGTCTGTCAGTTCTATAACTGGTCTCACTGATTTAGACAGAATATTTCTTCCGTAACTTTTCAAGGAACAAGGCACATAACCGTTTCGATCAATTTCCCATTTTTTTTGGGTTAATTTATAAGAATCTCGCGCAGGGCATAGCGCACGGTAACAATTAATGGACAATCGAAGAATTCCACAAAATGAGTGGTAAGAAACCGCTTGTTTCATATTCGTCCACCATGTGACGTCACTGCGCCTCATTAACAAGCGTCGGCCGACCACTTGCCCCGCTAACAAGCCTAGTCTCTTCTTCATATCTCTTAGCCACACAGTACGAGTACACACAGCATTTCTTTAGAACAAATTAATGATGTTAGGCAACATAGTTATTATAAAATTTCAATGAATAAGTACTTCAAAAACAGTTTAAAATATGGAAAAGAAATAAATTGATCTAAATAAAGAAATAACTAAACTTAATAACGAATTTATTGAAAACAAGAGGTTAAACTCACGAAGTTCCACAAACTTACTTTTCAATTATTGGAAGGATAATTGAAATTGCTACTCAACTTATGAACACCGCTCGACTTAGACTAAGAATTGACCATACAAAACCTTAAACAGATTCGTACTTTACTATAACTTTTTTTTTGACGAATCTACTGCCTAGATCGGAGTAGCCGCGGTTCATGGGCCGCTTGTAGGGCAGGAGCGGCGCGGCGGCGGGCGCCAGCGGCGGCACGGCCGGCTCGAAGGTCCGGGACACGGGCGAGTTGGGCTCCGAGCACTGCTTGTCGACCAGCGCCGGCCGGTACCGCACCACCAGACCGCCCCCCTCACCGGACGCCCCCCCCGAACCCTCTCCCCCGCTGGAAGCACCTAATAGTCTCGTTTCGTTTCTTCGTGACACCCCTCTGTCTTCCTTATACATTTCTAACAAATGATCCAACTTACTTTCTATATCATCTACCTGAAACAAATTTATATCAACTATAGGTTTCAAAATTGTTGAAATATTTCTACACCATTATATTTAGGTCGTTTGTCAATCGTTTTGAGTTCGATCGAGTTTATAGCTGTCGGTTCCAAATCGACCTAAAATTAACCATGTGTAATGATCTGATGGCTCCCATCGAGTGGTGTTCGTGGACGTCAGTTTTTTTTGCAAAAAAAAAACAGCCATTTAAGTAGATCGATAACAACAATGATTATAATTATGCTCGTGTTATGTTTTTCAAAATAGTAAAGCAAGTTAAAACGTTAGGATTGTCAGGAATAATGGAAGCACTTACTTGTCTTTCAATTTTAACTACTCTGGAAGCTAGGCTGATTTTTGATGCGTAGACATCTTTAGCTTTAGATCCTTGTTTTCCAAGTATTTGGTCTAACCTGTTGGCGTGTTAAAAAATATGAGTCAACACTCATTTCATACTTATTTAAAATGAAACATCAACTTGAATTCAATGCTAGATGATAAAGCGCTCGAGATCATGGAAATACATACAAATGTAATGGAAGGATGGGAAAAAGTTTGTCATTCTATTCGATGACTTGAAGCGGGATTGATACCCTGGGCCGAAGGTGACCCGAGAGCGAGAGTATAACAAAGGCTCACGGGCATCAAATAATGTTTTAAATTACCAACTGTCTAATTTTATTTTGATAATGAGCTGAGAAAACCTTGTTTGATCAGCAGTAAGTACCGGTTTTCATTCGAATATTAGGAGGTGTGGCGGCCTTATATCAGTAGGTACATCTCGTAACGTCGTTTGAAACGCGTGAGCATTGGTCAATACAGTTTTCACTACGAACTTGCCTAGGACTCGGGTTGGCCCCGGGTGCAATAACAAACTTTGCTCATTTGTATCATAATGTTCTATTGAAAACATAAACTATGTTCTAGAAACGTTTGTTGAATACTTTGTATTTGTGTGTTTATTATTAATCTAGAGAAGAAAAGACAAATGAAAATCATCAATATGATTTTATATGTTCTCTAGGCAAAGAAAATTAAATCAGTTCTCAGAAAGTTCAAAATAGAAGGACTTTAGCAGGCGTAGCATGACCAGTTCAAATCTAAGATGAAGAAGAAATAATTAGAAAGATATCCGCGTCGCGCCGCAATATCTTTCTACAATCTGTTATTTTGTCTTCGTTTCTTGCCTTTCTACGGTGGTCATGTTGCGCGTACAAGCTATTTAAACTATTTTATATGCAGTATTTAATATAAAAAAGTACAATAATACATACTAGTATAGTACGAGTACATACTATTGTATTGCAGTGAGTTGACAATAAAAAGACCGTTTTCAAAAACGAAACATAAATAAATTCGCTCCCAACCTAAAACCGATCTAAAAGTTTGAGATTATCATCAAACACACACATGAGAGTAAAGTCAAGTAAAATAACATACAGGGTGGGAAGTTGAACCGGGGCCAGTAGGAAAAATACCCTAAATATCAACGCTACCTTATTTTCTCCATCGTAAACATTCGATTTTTTTAAATAGTATGTAAAACTGAGCATTTTTGAAAAGTCCAACGACTTTTGACCCGGCAACCGAACTAACTTCAGAATTTACAAACTTAAAAAATTGGTAACATTAATAAAAAGGATATACTTCTTGCATATCATGTTAAAAAAAGTATCTAAGTAATAATTATTTTACGCCTCACGGAATAAAAGGTTTAGGCAGCCGACAACAAACACAAATGTATGTAAAATCTAAAATCTATGTAAAAAATTCAGATAAAGTGATGGATAATAAAGCCATTTGATAAGGAAAAAAAATGCTTGCATCTTAAGGCCCATTTCAGAGCAAAGCTGGCGCCGCGCCGGCTGCGTGCGCTGGACACCGGTAGTAGCTTTCATAGCGTTCCGTGTGCACACGAGCGCACCATTTGTTTAAAATAATGAAAATGAAGTCGAGACTTATAAACGTAACTTAGCACTTACTGTTGCTAAGCGACATTCCTGTCACTGTTTCACAGCTGTCAAATTACAAGTTCAAGATAGAGTCGGGAACAAGTATGGTTTATAGATTTCGGCAGAGTCGGCAGACAACCAACGCCTGCTGAACTTTTGGCCGGGTGGCGTGTGCCGACGATGGATGTGTCGGCCGGCGGCGCACGATGAATAGCGAACGCGTAACCTACAAGTCCACACGGATATCGAAACGCGTTGCACCGGCTTCGCTCTAAAGTAGGCCTAACTATCTCATTGACCAGCTTCGAAAGCTGGTTGAAGTAGAATTGTAGGCATAAGAAAATGCTTTAAGCTTTTTATTATTTCCATTCAGACACATTTCAAACAAGGGTAAGCAACATAAAGCGCTATGTGTTGCTTAGAAAAAAGGTCACGTATCAAATACTCAAATAGAAGTCCTTAGGTATCTTTGATTGTTCAATAACAGCAGCCGCCGACTAGTCTGTTGTAAAAACACATTATCTAAATCTTTTCAGACACAATCCTTAGCGTGTAAATTCTGTTCAGAACAATGGATCGTGTTTATTTCTTAACATAAGGACACCCATTCTTCTTTACGAGCTGTATACATGAAGAAACCTATATATTTTGAGGCAGCGGCTGCAGAGTACTACCCGAACCCTTTTCTTTTCTTATGTGAAACTCGGCATTATATAAAGAACAACGGGTGCCAATGGTCACATGCGTCCCCGCGTTACGGCCCTAACGTTCATTCGTTAATTCTTTAGAAAGAAAATTGGTGAAAGAACTAAGAAAGTGCAAAGATATTGAAAGTGCAGAATATTTGTCAATGCATGCGTACCTAAATATCGATGCATATTATCAAAAGATGAATATTTTCATGCATAATATTCGAATGAGTGATCTTTATCGTTGAGAAACTTGTAGGTTCTGCGAAGGCAATTTTATAAATTATGTTTTACTTTAGCATGCAGATTGATAGGTTAGGTTATTTAACATTAAACATAGTTTTTATTTCATATTTAAGTAAGGTAGGTACCTACTTATTTAGTAACAAAGAAAGTAGTATTGCAGATTGTGATCTTCTGCACGTTTAATAATAAAATTGTAAAATACAAAACATGCCTCAAAGTAACATTTATTTTGTTTAAAGGAGACCGGGGCTGGTCGACTAACTTCCCACTTATTGGTCTAAATTTCTTGTGTTTTAGTTGTTTGATAGTGACACTTTAATACAGGGTGCAGCAAGGGGCCGCGACACACATACCACACCGCCCGCCACGTATTCAGTACCATTCTGAAAGCCCCCCCCCCCCCTCCAAGGAAATTTTTCATCGGTATAAGTATAAAAAAGCTGTTTTTTTTTAATTGAAAAATTTCAGAATGATGTACTGAATACGTGGTAACAGTTTGTGCGTCGGCGTCCACCCTGTAATAAAACAATTAACATCTATATTGTCTATCTATGATATTATAGATCTATTTTTCTCTATGTACCTCTCGTTTATCAACCCTTATTTTTTTTCTTTTTTTTTTTTCGGATCGGAAATCATCAAATGACTCCTCCCGCTCTGGGCGGAGTAGGAGGGAGGGTCAGACTTTTACTGACTAAAACCCATCCATGTTCCTTCATCGTCCTTTGTGTTCCGGGGCCACGGTATCTCTTTCGAACAGTCCCAGCCCCGGTCGTTTATCAACCTGCCCCGCAAAAAGCTTCTCTATAGCTGAGTATTAGATACTATTTTTTTTCAACTTCGAAAGATCCTTCGGGTTGAATCTACGTCTTAAGTGTAAACTTCTACTAAATTATTTTTCATCACCTACATAGACACTAATTCAATAAGGACTAGAAATCACTGAAGTGATTTATTACTACCTACTACAAAACGACATACATACTTTTTACGAGTACTACTCACACTAACACTTTTAAATTATTATTAATATGATAAAGACTATATAACTTAAAAAAAAAATACTTTACTTTAACATCAAATCTAATGAAGGATCTTACTATAAGTTACCCAAATTAATCTCGCCGAATTTATAAAGTAAAGCTACTTACATCATATATATATATACTATAAACAAAGATGTGGTCAAACAATGCAGATACAGAAAAAATAATAGTTATAAATCCAAACCACGTAGGTAAACGAATAGGTACATCATAGTGTTACACATAACATTTCCTTATAACTTGTGGCAATGGCATACCTACCTACATGGATGTGTGGTCATGTTAGTTAGGGAGGAATGTCTTGGTGACAGCGCAGCCGTGCGGTCGGCATTCGGACAAGTTGGCTTAGCGAGTGGCTGTACAAGGAGGCGGTCGAGTTGATAATGATCAGTGAATGAAGCGGCGGCGCCGGCGACAGTGCGTGTGCGCACGGGTCCCCTCGGCTCACCTGTACTGCAGGTTCTTGGTCCTGTTGAGCAGGTCCGCGTGCCCCGACGAGTATTGCTCTATCACATCTTTGACGTCGTATGGTTTCAATGCTTCTCTAAATCTCTTGCGTGCGAGAAAATACTTGAGCTACACCAAAATAAAACATATCCTGATAGCCAAAGTTGCAAATATGAGGTTTGCATAAATTAAAATCTAGGTAAGTAGTTAATGAGAGAACGTCTAATTTGGGTACTCAACTGTCACTCGTCTGACACAAACTCATAAGACATGATTACACAACATTGTATTTGTATCCTACTAATAAGAGGTCTTACTCTCTAACGTTTCGTCCGAATATTCGGATCTATCCCTCCCTCTCGCGCACGTCTGCAGATGAGTGCGAGTGAGAGAGACGGATAGATCCGAATATTCGGACGAAACGTAAGAGAGTAGGGCCTAAGGTTCGACTTTTAATCGTATTCATTAACTTTTCAAAAGTTCAAAGTAAGAACATGTAACCATAGTATCACTCATGTTGGAGTAGTGAACGAATGTGCGAAAATAATAAAATAAGGTCAAAATTTAATTTGAATAAATCTCATAAATGCAACGAGTCGGGCATGACTCCATTGTTCGATTGACTTTTTTAACCTATTTACAAAATGACACTTTTTTTTTTAAATAACAAAATTGACTACAAAACAACCCCGAATTGCAGAATGTACCCGGCTCACTATATTTTCTAACAACTTTATTGTACAATTAGATTTGAATTGTAAATGCATACATATTATTATGTGACTCAAGTTAGCGACTAGGTACTTACTATTAAAAGACGAACCTTACTTGTGATGCTTGAGATGTACCTATGTGTTAGCTCTTCATAGTAGGTGATGAGTAGTTAGTACACGGCACTGTTTCTTAGTAACTACAATGTAATTAGGGCTTATTTTGTCATGTTTACTTAGTCGCTGGGTAGTAGGTACCTACTAGTTACGTAAAGAAAAAAACTATTAGATTATTTATCAAGGATCAATGAAGACTCTACCTTACATCAATTAGGCGGTCATGCAGTAGGCTTTGGTACCGAGCAACTATTTGTTAATTAAATCTACCTGTTGATTACAGTAAACAGTTAAAATGTTTAGTTTTAACTTTGCTTCTGTCAGTTCAATCACTGAAAAATTCCTTGAAGTTGGCTAGTATGGCTCAGGCTCACCGAGTAGGCGTCGGTCTTGACATGACATAACAGGCATCTAGACTAAGAGGCAGGGAGCAGTTTTCATTTGAAGTTTTCAGTGTAGGTAGTGACCGCTTCAAAATCGCTACAATTGAAGACTGTTGTCTGTTATTCTTTACCACTGGCCATTTTCAGTGGAGAAGTCGAAAAAGCTTCTGCGCTACATTCAAGCAACATGAAAATGATTTCAAGAACGCAAACAACCTATACTTAAACCTCTCGATGTTTGTATTGTTTGTATCAAATAAATCTAAATAATTCTGGCACCAAAGACTTTCATGAGCTTATAATTCTGTGAGAAAATGTTTTATCACTCAAACGAATAACATACACTGGAAATACTTGTGTTCTTTGAAGTGGCAAGAAAAAAGATTTTAGCGATTTCGAGGCAGCCAGGTAATGTACGGTACTTATGCATTATGTATAGCGTTGCACACTAACTACGGAGGTAGTATTAAGTTTAATGCCAACTTTGACTACGAAGGTAACAAGACACAGTCGGTACACAGTCCAGTCGAAAGGTAAAGTAGGTAGGTATGTAGAAAGGTAATGGTAGTGCATGGTGTGGGTGGTTCGCTGGCGGTGGTTTGGCTGCAGTACCTAGTCTGGACGTTTTTCACCCGGCCCAGCAAGTCCACGTGGCCCGCGGAATACTGTTCAATTACGTCCTTGACGTCGTAAGGCTTTAGCGCTTCTTTAAACTTACGTCGGGCCAGAATATACTTCATCTGTCAGAATTTAACAAGTCAGTAAGTTACGAATTGATATTTATTACATTTTCACAAAACTCTCACTTACTAAAGTCCGGATTTTCACAGATTTCAATTAAAGTTTTCACAATCTTGGGTGCTCGAATGAACAAAATAATTGAAAGATGAACTATTTAGTTACCAAAAGTGAGGCCAGCTTATGAAACTGTTCTTGTTACCACAGACGTATCTATTTGTATAGACTGAACATTATGCATTTTTATCTGAAAAACTTCACCCAATTAAATGTACCTTTCAAAGATGACTTTATTGTAAATCCATATGTATGTGATCATCTCATTCTATAATGTCTTGTCATTGAAAGTCTATGTTTACGAAATTTGTCAGATTGAATTGGGAGTTTCGAATTGGCCATGAATTTATAATAGACGCCATTAGTGTCTTACAGACGAGACGTCGAAAGAGGAAAAGTCTGGGAAAAAATCGCTTTTTGTTTTTATCATAAAAATAATTTTAGATTGCTGAGAGCATTGAGACTGTGTAGTTATTTTCTGCAGCGCCAGAAATCGTGGACCTTGAACTAAAATGTTATTAAAAATAGTCGACGATTTTTGTTTGGCTCTATGTTAATTTACGAACGTAAGAATGTGGTATGATTATAAACTTTGTGTTATTTCATGACAACACGCTGCTAGTAATAATAATTACCTAATTATTGACATTTCAATTTAAATGCTCTATAGCTATTATATTTAAATTGACAGTTCAGCAGATGGTTACGTACCTTTCTTATGAATCGTATGGCAGACTTGTGTTGCGGCGTCAGCGTCACACAGCGCGGCTCCTCGTCCTCGTCTGCACAAAAAGCTCGCGTTACACAAATGTGTCAAGTGGAACTATCCGCGGTGACTGCCATTCGAAGCGGGATGTGTTAAAGCTTATTTAGACATGGATTCTTCATTCAAAAGACTTTTAGATGAGCTGTTTTTCTAAATAGAATGATTCCAGATGAATGGTTTTATTTTAGATATTACATTTGTCCAAATAGGCAATTAACATGTTCTGGTTTTCAATATAACATCAAAAGGAAATCTTTAATTACAATTTGTAGAGAAGCGGGTTCCCAATTAATTGAGTAGCAACGTTATACGCTCCTCACGACATCACAGAGTAGTAAATTGGTGAACCGCATAATTGACCACACGACGTATACGAAATTACAAACACGTTCTGTAAGTACTGGCGGCCTGGCCAGGCGATCGCAATACGGTTTATAGTTTGTGCTGGACTTGAGAATTTAACACTCGGATTGTAACACAATTTCCATATTTTTGCTGACTATGAGATCACGTTGAACGATGAGCGCGTTATTGAATTCGTTTATTCGATCTATTGAATAGGATTTATATGGATGACGGTTTCACTGTTTCAGAATGGTTTTCCAGCTTGGCATACAATTTTGACGCAAAGTCCAATCATTTCAATTTAATTTGTAATAGAACCAGAGATGAACCGCCCCTCGTCGTCGTGTCATCGGGCCTAAATATTGTTTTATGTTATGTATTAAAAGCAACCGGCAGCATTGCCCTGTAACTTGGTGTTCTGGTCAAACAATAACGTTCAATCATGTCATAAAACAACACAGACACATAAATTCGTTTTACAAAATAACATTACTTTTAATTAATTTCTTTTCTGATAGTTAATTACTTTGTTAGACTGTAAGTTATTACATCACACAGCCCCAAATCTCGAGATTTAAGTTATTTTAAATACATAAGTTTGGCATTACTTGTAGGCTGTATAAGTATACAAATTAATGAAGGCAAATGGCGATGACTGCACTAATTAGCAAGCTCATTTAGTTTGTTATCAGCTGTCATAAAAACGAAGCCGTTCGCGAGCCATTCCCTCCTACGATCTCGAAAGAAATCAAGTGTTCAATGGGAGAACACAGCGTGTGTTAGTTGTGCGCTCTACTTCACTGGAAACTGGGTCTGAGCTACGCAGCGTCAGCTTCATGTACTGTGTCTAATGGATAAGTTACACTATTTGTGTACCCTACATATACTAAATATCTATTTATTAGTTGTCGTCTGGTCGTCAATGCCACGTATTGACAACTAACGGGGCTAGTAGAGCTTGGCCTAAAAAGTAGTCGTTGAATAATAAGAAATAAAAGCGATAAACGATCTTTACCCTGCTAATATCTTGGCCAATATTCAAGAGAAATGTTAATTATCGTACAGAAGTGAAATAGATTTTCTTATAGTGATGTGTTCTCTTATGACATCCACAAAATGGGTAGGCTGGGATGTGATTATTGATTTGGGCACCACAATTTAATAACACTAATAAAATTCAGGTCAACGACAATGTGATAAAGATCAACCTGAAAAAAGGTGTCAAAATAAACCTACGTATACTTATCTGAGTTTAACCATTACCTGTGTGCTCTGATTCCTAAACTAGGGCAAATTGTGCCTACGTAAGAATCAGGAGCAAACAAACTTTTTTAATGTATACACATTTACTTGAGAATCATGGTGAAGAACATATATATTGGATAAGAGCGAATTTATGCAAACGCATTTTTTTTACTATACCGAACTCCCTGCTCAGCGCACAAATAGCAACCACCTTGCACACGCGTCGCGTGAAAAGCAACATAAAATATAAACTCCCAAGCTCCTGAGAACAGAGTGGCTGCTCAAAAGCGATCAGTGCACGATGAAATTGGAGTTAACAAACGCGTCCTAAGGAAACATTATGACACATGGATTATAAAATACTCGTCACACAAAAATAATACTCGCAGCGGTCGAAAGGATTTAATTTAGCTTTGAAGAAAAACGAGGAACTCTCCCCTTGTCTGGAGACCGAAAGCCCTTGAGCATAGCTTATCCCGCGTCCAACTATGTATATACGTATATGGGTAGGTACCGACGTGTACCCAAATAATTCAGTCTTCGTGAAAGAGTTATGAGAATAAATAGTTTAGATACTTCTACAACACGAGTTTATCCCAACAAAATTACGCGATATATGGACCAAACTTTATGACTGATTTCGTAATCAAAAACAAAAAGGGAGGGAGGAAAGTAAAAGATACACAATATGTAGGTATGCGAATAGGGATATAAATATACGTACCAAAGTTATATCTATCGGAAGTTTTTGCCGTCATACTAAATATACTACTACCTTTTGCCCGCGGTTTCGCTAGCGTTAAATTCGTCTATAAATCCGTAAGTGTGATTTAAACAAACACAATATGCTCAGTAGCTCTATGCATAATTGTATTATACAGAAACAAAAAAGCTTTTTACATTGAACTATAGCTTCTGCCCATAAACTCGTCTGCGTTAAAGGAATATAAACCTTAGAGCACTCGGTAATTATGTAGCTTTCCATCAGCATCAGCGAAATATTTTTTGAAATCAGACGATTACCCTCCTACATTCAAACTTTACTTCTTTACGTAAGTGTAAATAACATTAACTATTCCAGATTTCCAGTCGAATAAAATCGTAGGATCTTTCGTCGGGAAATTAAAATTCAATTGTCTCTTTTATATGAAAATGTGTTTTTAATTATTGTTATTGGTTTTAACCGTTTCTGTTGACTTACATAAATTAAATGACGAGTAGGTACAATACGCCCCTACATGTATAGTGCGATTGTCAGCAAAATGCCTGTTCACACACTTTATTTATATATTTATTTATTTATTCAGTAGTATACATACATTTTAAACATTTAAGTTGGTGCCAACATAAACTCATTAGTTTTACCGTGCACCAAGATCATCGACTACATAATTTAGAATTAGATCCACTTAGTGGGTACTTAGTTAAAAATAAAGAAACTTGGTTGTATACATAAGAGCGTCTTATCAATGTAAACATTAAGAATTTTCTACGCATTTGTTTTTTTCCTAACAGATGAATTCAATATTTAAAACCTGAAATGGGGAGGCTAACTGTGGAACTAATGACACTAGCATAGTTGGTACCCAAACATCGTCATTGGTTAAAAATGTGGTAATGTTATTTTATATTTCAAAATAGCTCAACCTCATTGGTCAGATTGAGACCAACTATGGTGGCGCCATCTGAGATTTACTTTGCCTTAGCCACCCCATAAAACTTTTGTCGAAATTACTCAAAGACAATAATTTCTTGTTCGATGAAAGAAAAACTGAAACTTTTCAAGAAAAGCTGTAAATTTTCAGTCGTTGTCGTTTATTGCTTTACAATTATAATAGACATGGGGAAGTTTTAGGTTACAGAGTTAATAGATTAGTTTTAGCCTAAAAATATGCCCATCCCTATTTCTCAGACTGTGATTATATAGCAAAAAGTATTCAATGAGAGACAATGTCGCCGCCATTTTCTCATTCTACCGACGAGTCTTCATGGTTTATATGCTGTGTAGGCACGAAGGCCGTACAGATTAAGATAATACGGTTAAAATGATAAATTTTATTTGTTTGGCGATTCCAAGTAACGTACATACATAGATAGTATAACATAAATGGGTTTATGTAATCAACGACTGAAGGTTTTGCCGCGTGAACGAATTATTGTTTAGGAAAAACTAGAGGTTTGACTTATTTATGATTAGTACAGATTTGTTGCTGGTTTTGAATGTTCACGTTCACAGTCCACACATTGCATTTCCATATATTAACATGCGTAATTGTGTTCAGGAAAATCATCGAAACATGCTATATACTTAGATGTTAATATCTAATGTATTACAAATATTACGTTATTAACAGTCAATCTATGTGACATTAATGTTACAACATTTTACAGGAATACATCAATTAAATAAAGGTGTTTGCCAATAAAGTCATTCATAATGTTGTGTTAATGCAATGAGCTACAGAACTACATATTATGGCTAAGTACATTCATGGACATTGTTGAAGATGTTGTGTAACTGGAACAGGTGCATCCGGTAGTGTTGACATTACTTTTTATATACCAATACATAGTTTCCAATGGCGACGATATCTAGATACATATTACTTACATAAAGCGCGTGTCAATAGCGATTTAGTTAGTTTATATTTTCGTACAGAATAACAGATCTAAGTGGAAACTTTAGTGATACATTACTCAATAATCTAGGTGTCGGAAAGTAGTGAATATGTTTCAAATGCACATCACAATCTCATCAAACCACATACACTACATTTATGTACATACACCTAGTGAAGAAATGTTAATCTACTCGAAAGCGACAGGAAGAGCATTTCAACAGACAAATAGTATTTTCTAATACAAAATACAGCTATGTAGATATTTGTTGCTTTTCCACTTCTTACCATCGGAGTTTATCTTGGAGAGCGGTGTGTCTGCGAGCGAGTCCTCGCTGTGCGCCGCGGGCGCGGGCGGCGCGCGCGCCGGGCGGCCCGCCGCCGCGCCTGTCGACCCACACACACGCTCACTTCAATACTGCTCCCACTCGTATCTACCTCGACTAGTGACCTGTGTGACCTGTGCCGCCTACCCTTGCAGCCCTGTTTCGCTGTTCCCCCGAACATATTCTTGTAATAAATTACCATATCTGATACGTAACACACGTGAGTGATTGTGGGTTTTTGGGTAGTGATTGATTGTAATTACCTACTGCGTATCTACGCCCTCAACCATCAGCCTTTTCCTTGCTATAAACCTCAAACCGCCTGCCTGCTGTGTTTTTGTTATGTAAACGTGGCCGTCGGGACAATATTGACCGGTTTTATTCATAGTTTACGCATACGAAATTGTTTAAAATACGAGTAACATATGTATTTTCGACGTTATCATCACATTGAAATTAGGGCGGCACGTGTCTTTAGGTTTAGTACCAATACTTTTAGTGTAGTACTTATAGGTACGTGCTACATATGACTAACTGATTAACTGTACTTTGTAAGGTTCTAAGGTAAGTACAAAATCTTATGAATATTTATAGCAGACTTAAAAATGTAGTATGCAGATATAACTACAGCTTTCTATCTAGAAAATGAAAATACCCCTACTTAGGTTAATTTTGACATACATTTGAGAAACTTTGTTGTTTTGCTTTATCTTAGTCCTTCTTTTTAAAAAGTCGACTATTTAATGAAATAAAATGGTATCATATAACATCTTTTAAATTATATTTTCCGCACCGTCGAGTTTATGTTAAGTAGGATTCGTCTTTCATCTTGTTTTATATTACAGGGTTGTGGAAAACGTCTTGGATAGGGAATCCTTTTATACCTAGCTTCTTTGAAGAGGAGCCTTGTCATTAGTAGGTTCTACCTACTGAGCAGTGAGCACCAGTACAACGATACTCTGACTGGCATTAGAAGTAACACGCATAGAGCAAGTTAGCAAATCTAACAAATATAATATTCACATCAATAATTTAATTCCGTAAGACAAGGGATTGTTGTTCGTTAAAGCTGCATCAAAGAAACATCTATAATAATGAGGTCATTGCAGTGGTTGCTATTTAATGTCTCAAGCTAACTATTGATCCGTTCTTCGTCTCTTTCCGACTAATGTGCAAACGCTATAAGTCTGTAGCTCATTGGACCTTTAATCATATACCTTCACTCAGCAATATTCCAAATTACTCGTTATTATTATAACTGTACGCAGCTACGGAACCCAACTTGTGATTGACGGTTATGAGCAGGTCACTTCCTATTAGCTGTTACCGGTACGCGTAGCGGTTTGTAACATTTTAATTATTTATAGGTTTGATTTCCAACCAAATTCCATTCCCATATGGGCGCCATGTATTTTTTTTAACTGTAATTTTTTATTCAAAATATTGCAATGGCTTAGGGCTACTTCAACTGAAGTGTTATAACGAGTACAGAGCTATCAATTTTGAATTTAATAAGGTGTGTGTCCGTTATAAATAACCTTGAGGTGTTCCACATGTTATTTATTCCTTGACTGTACAATTCAACATGCACAGTAGGTAGTGTGAAGGACTGTAATCTGTCCTATGACAAGGGCTCAAGCCCTTTAGCATCAATATTCAAATATTGATGGGTAAATAAGTGCTACTTCTTCATGTATAAGTTTGTCAAACAAAACGTGCGGCTATGTATAGGGGGGAAATGGAAATACAGAAACTGACTGTTTTTATGACAGCAAAAGTTGTTTACTTACACTAAAGGCGTTTCATGTTTTTGTGATCAGGGAATGGCCACGAGGGGTTGGTTATCTAAGTTTTATTACGAATTAACTTCCCAAGTAACACAAACACGTCAGAATGTTTTAGTTGTTGACACTGTTCACATCTTAAGTGCCCTTCGAATGGGGACATTAGGAGTTTTTATTTTACTTATTGAACACTGAAGATGTATAGGTATCCACATACCACTACGCCTGTATTTCCCGGACGGTTAGGCAGGGGTGTACCTGTAGTCCACGTACATTTCGCCCCTTCCGTTTATGTTTCAATAAATAGAGGGCGAACCTATTGGTATCAATCGGACATAAATCTATTCTTCGGGCTGTTACTTAGAAATGTCTGTTAGAAAAACCCAATATAACTTTGCCCAACGTAGGAATCGAACCCAGGACCTCCTGCTCAGCAGTAACGGTTGCGATTGCTACTATTCGATTAACGTGAGCAGACCATTTACTAATAGCTCAGAAATAGTAGTCCAAATGTCTCAAAGATGGTTAGTAGAGACTTAAAAACGGTTATAAGGACATAATAGCTTCCTTGGCAGAAATAGTTTTGGATCCTGCAAAGTCTGGAAAGTATGTTTATCCAAGTTTATTTTTTATTAATAGAATGCGACTACGTAAATCCCTTACCAAGGTCAACTTGAAGTGAATCCACAAGAGAATCAAGTAGCTACATACCTATCGATAATAATAGAAGGCACGGTTCTTTTTTATTCTAAATAACTTTCTAATTACGAGTACTTATATAAAATAAAAGAAAATTATCAAGTATTGGCGTCGATATCTAGTTATATTAAAGATCAAATCTGGTGTCAACAGCATACGTTTACATTTCACTATTATTTTTAATTCGTACCATTTATTGTTTTTTTTTTACATTTCAAATTCAAATTATTTAAGGAGGTTTTGAGGTCTAAGTAAATCTAGGTAACATTTAGTGCCCAGAAGAACATCATAATCTATCTTAAAACAGAGTAGGTAGGTACCTAAATAAATATGAAGAGAAATATTTGAAATCATGACAAGAGAAGACAGGCGGATGTCGACAACATGCCTATTGCTACGGTTGTTAACCTGACAGGAAAAATATATCCCATTTTGTTACGTATTAAGAAAGCCTTATAAAATCATCACCCACACACTTAAGATATTGTGATGATAAAATACCTATGAATATTTTACAGGATTCCTATGAACTATCTGGCATGCATAATAAAAAATGCAAAGCAGTGTAAATACTTAGTTATTATTTATTTAAGATACGTAACCGAACTTAAAATTACAAGCTCTTAAGGAAGCCATTCCAGTAACATGAGGTCGCTTGTATAATCTGGAAATTCATTGTGTGAACCGCGATCTATGATGCTAAATGAACGCAAGTCTTGCAGTCGGTAGAAATTAACGAAATTAACATTTCATGTTCTCATCTCTCTAACTTTAGCAGTTAAAATACGCGGAAGCAATTGTTATTTAGAAGCCACTCCGTCAAATGTAGGTATATAAAGCTTCTGATGCGATACAAGTACAAGTAAGTACTGTAAAGTTTTCGAAGCGATATTATAATCTACGCGGGTGCATTTTGATTCCAAAAAAAGTGAAAAATAATAGAAAGAAGTAGAAGGTAAGTAGGATGTCAGCAATCGTGTCTGGAGCTAAGAGACGTAGCCATTATCGCCGGAAGGTTGACATTTAGTCCGGGCTGAAAGCTACGTCAACATATTCGCTTTTCGTGTATTCACATATTCTGGAAAGTTACTAATAAGAATCAACAAGAAACGCAGCGGAAGTTTATCGACTGTAATATTGTCATGCCATAGTGCCGTCTAAAATATTTATAACAGAACCTTTAAAGCAGCTTTTCCAACAATGTAGTAGACAACACGCACGGTCCCCTCCCGACGTATGATTATCTACGGAACAGGGCAATAAATGACATCACACTCCATTCCACTAAACTCTTCACACGTCACACACACTGCACAACTGTGCGCTAATTAAAGCGGCTCGTCAATCTACACAGTGTTGATGAATATTTGTCCTTTCTGTTGTGTTAGCAATTGAAAAAAGTTGCGATTCGAGTGCACCACGCTAATGGCTTGTAGTATGTACATGATGGATGTGGCGGCGAACGTTTTATTATGTATTCAATTGATTTTTATTCCCAACTTGTCTTATAAATTAAGCGGTCTGTTCGCTTTGTTTGTTATATAGCCGATGCGATTTCTTTAGTTGTTCGATTTGCCTCTTCTTTTGTTTGTTGTCTTTCTTTCGTGTTGTTTACTGTCTCATAGTTACGGTCAATTGGATTCTTGTTGGTAAATTTATAATCTTGTTTATGTCACTTGAACATTGTCTGCATTGATAGTTATCCTTTGTTTTATTTGAGTGATTATCTTAAACTCTTTTAATCTTCATCCATGCTGTGTGTTGATTCTAATGAAAATGAGTGAGATCGTGCGGTGCCTAATAAGGGTATTCCGTGTGGTTTATTTATGAAGTGAAAAAAAGTTCTGTTTATCGCGATTATGATCATGTATGTTAAAATGTTCCTAGATAGAATAGCAAAAAGTCATTTTAAAACATTTTGTAAAATTTAGAGTCATCGTCATTGCTTTCAATGTAAGATTTTAAACTTTAGGGAAGAGAATGAGAATAAATATGACACAAATAATGTTACCAAGATTTTCCGCGCTGGCATTGACGTCGTATCTGTGCGCGGGCTTGGAGTGCGGCGCCGGCGAGTGCAGGGAGGTGCTCTTGTGGCGGCGGATCGTCGGCAGCCGCGACACAAACGACGCATTGTTCTTGAACGACGCACTCATCACTCGGCTGTCAAATATACACACACTCGTCACTGCTCGCTGTTGAGTTTGCCTTCAGCATTATGACAAGTGGGACCGTGCACTTGATGTCTGAATTTACTTGAGATTTTTGTTAAAGAAATTTAGAATAACTGTTTTGTTTTCACTGTTAACGTTGGTGCTTATCCAGGCGAGAAATTCCGAAGTTTAAAAAACAAGTGGAATTTTTATTGATGAGGAAAAAGTTAAAGTAATTAACTTGGTGGAAACGTGTTTGATTTGCTGCTACGAAAAGTTATATAACGATGAGCACGGGCGAACAATTACCTGGCTTGTGGACTGGGAAGTGGCACTTGGTGTATCTTCCAAGTGGCGATACTCATGGAGTGTTCGTCGGCGGCATAGCAGCGCCACAGCGCCTGGATGAGCGTGGCAGCCGGCTGCCGTCGACGAATCATATGTTTTTGTCGTTGTTGTTGCTGAACTTTGAGCGCAAAACCTGAGCCCAGTATTCCCTGTTCATAACAAGGATCTATATCGGTTACAACACACTATTAAGGTCACAGGAAATTGATGAGTATTGATGGTAGTGACACATCTATTTGTATCAACGTAAAAGAAATCTGATTAAATTTGCTATTGAAAGCAACTCATCTATGAATTAGATAGTGTAAGTGGCTCTCACGGCAGGCAGCGCGAAGAAGGAGATGCCCAGCAGCGCGCAGAAGGACGCGATGAACTTGCCCTGCCAGGTCTGCGGCACCATGTCGCCGTACCCCACCGTGCACAGCGTGATCTAGAACACGGACACCACTTAACGCTCACGATATTACATCATACATTATTATAGCTGCTATTGCTTATTTCAATCCATTTTTTTTCAAACATACATATAAATTATAGTAATAAGAAGTTGTCAGAACATAAAAAGCTGTATCCGGTATCAGGATCTATTCCTATAATGTTACTATAGTCTGTTGTTATGATGAACACATGGGGGATACGCAGGTGCAGCCCGTGAATATCTTATGCGTTTTGCTTGGTTGGTAAAAAAAGAAAGCATAAAATAAGTATTTACTGAAATCTATATTTTGGTAAATCGTCTGTAAAATTCTTTAAGTTATTATTATGAATTATTCATGAAAACAATTGCCATGCATTTGGTAAAACAACAAGAGGCATAAAGCTCAAATGTCATGCATAAAATTCATTATATCGATGTCACATTTTATGCGAGTAGACTGAGCTGCAAATTGCAAAAGAGCTTAACATTTAAATATGGCGACATACCCTGGGGCACCAGAACAGAATACTTGTTAAGTAAAATCTTGAAAAATAAAATTAATAACATGCAAGAACAACAAAGGTTCCAAGGCTCCTTTCGAAAATGTAATCTAATTATTTAGTTCCTTTGATGTGAGTATAAAGTGGAACACTTACTACACCCCACCACAAAGCTTCGGCGAAATTTTTGAACTTTGTGTCCGCAACGTCTTTCTCAGCTAAGTACACCAAAAACGAGGCGAATATTAGCCCGAGGAATCCAATGTACAATGTTGTTATTAATTCCTGGAACAAAAATATACTATTACAAGAGTTAGTTACTTCTTCTGTAGCCTGTAACTGTAATCAATTCTACGTGGACAATCTTATTCGTTTTAAACTAACTTGCAAGTATAACATTTTTAGCAGGAGGGATATTGAAGTAGCATAGCGTGACGTAGAGGGGCGAGCCGTAGCGCAACGATGCTACGCGCATCGTAGCTCCGTACGTAGCAATGTCTTTCGTAGACGTTCGTTGTAAAGGGCATGGGTCAAGGATCCCATTTCGTTCGTAAACTTTTCGATATCATTGTGCTAATGATTTCAACAACTCAGTAAGTCGAATTATTTAAGCTTTTAATACTATTAAAATGAGATGTTCATTTAGCCAAAAGCTACCATTCCCGATGAAGGGTTCTTGAACTGAGATGGGCTTCCATTAATTTTATCTTCATCAGATTTATTCTCCCAAAGTTTACACAAACAGAAGTTTAATTTTGAGGTGAATTGTAGGCTCTAAATCACTTCTTTAAGTACTGGATGTTATTAAGTTGGTTATTTAAAGGCTAATTGCTGTTATTTGACAAATCCCCTCCAAGTTTGTAAAAGTACAAAAGGTCGAAAGGTCATCAATGTTTCAGAATAAAGCTTGTAAAGTCCGGTCGGGAGTGGGAATCTATTGTACATTTTCGAGGATCCGAGGTTGCGAAAACATTTGGTTTAATATTACATGTAGTAGAAAATCTTTGTTGAACTTCCCTGCCTCCATTCCGGACCATTACCTGCATAGTGTGCGAGCATTGTGATTGGATCTCCAGATCGTGTACGCTTTTGTCTAGGAAGTGGCCGTTTTAGCACAAACTAAAACATATCCAGAAATTTGCACGTCTTAGAAGAAATTCTGGAGCACGTAAAATATGTACCCGAAGAATGTGCCATTGTGCCGGCCGATATCAGAAGGATACGAAAAATAAAGAATTCTAAATACCGAGCATATCGACCTCTCGTCTGGTGTTTGACCGAATCTTATTTATTTTTGTTTCATGTTTGTATTTCTTATCTGTTCCATTGATTTATCGACGTTAATTAACCGTTTAACTATGCTTACTTTTTTGCCCCACATATAAACCCAGACGTTTTATTTACAAAAAGAGCACAAATTGCTGCTTGTGACAAGATATTAGTAACAATAGAGCGAGTAAAAATGTTGTCCAACTTAGTCAATCTTAAACAAAAAAGCTTTTGTTCATTAATCTGACATGGCTGTTACTTTCCATCGCCGCGCCGTACCTACTAGCTACGCTGACTAAGCACGTTAGAATATTATTCTGGGGAGCTACATTTTCCGTAAAATTAATAGATGTAGTCAGAACATTTTATGGAGTAGCACATAAGTCAGTTTTATGATGAAAACCAAATTGGAAATAAAACCTGGTATTTTATCTATTTCCATGGCCGCACACCTCAAGAGCTATAAAGTCAGAGAGGCGAAAATTTGCGGCTGAAATTGTTACTTACACTAAAATATAGCGCGAGTGGTGGTAGCGTCCCGCGGGTAAGCGGCTCCGCACACGTATAAACTATTCATGACGTAAACAGGCGAATAAAAGTCGTCCGCATTAAACCTGATATCTAGATATTAAATTAGCGCCCGCCTGCATTGAAACGAGAAGCCAGCGTTTGTGTTTACTTTAGAACGAAGCGTTCCAAAAGTCAATATTGTAGGAACAGCGAGGAACGCGCCGCTTGCTCCGGTTTATTTGCTCTGCATTGTGATCATGCAACTTTAACCTGAAGTGATTGTGAGTAGATATTCAGCGCGCCGCCTGACTCCACACATACTACTTGGGCGGAGGAAATTGCTCCCAACGTCGGCAATGCTTACTCAGCAAAGCTTTAACATCACTTTAATTATCTACGCCGACCAGGTCTGGCCGGCCTAAGTTTTGTTAACACAAGTTTGAGGGGTAGGATATTTTTAAATAGACTTTTCTTTTATAAAATATTCGAAATGTTATGCTAATAATATTAATATTTTAAATACCTCTTCAACATCCATAAAACATTCCCATAAAGTTTAATATCAGATTAAATAAACGTTAAAACTGGGTTTCTAATAAAATCACTGCATAATATTGAAAAACTACGTCATGTTCTACGGAGCCTCTACGACACTTTTGCTACGATCGCTACGACTGCTACGCGGCTACGAAAGGGCGCTACGAACACATACCACTATAACGTTTGCTACGACTGCGAGTTCGTAGTAGGCGTGAAATATTTTCTTAATGTGTTTTGTATATTTTTTAGGGTTCTGTACAAAAAATGAAAAAAAACGGGGCCCTTATAGGATCACCACTCGTGCGTCTGTCTGTCTGACCGACCGTCTGTCACAGCCAATTTGCTCCGAATCTGCTAGACCAAATCAGGTGGGATTTGGTAAGATGATGTAATCCTTTGACCCAAACACAGATGTGCAAAGTAAATATTTTTTTTTTAAATAAGGCTCATTTTCTAATTGGGAAGTTTAAAAAAAAGTTTTGCAAACCTTACTGTGTTATATATCAAATGAAAGGGCTCATTATGAGGATCTCAAATATATTATGGTAAAATAAATAGTTTTGATTTTATTCATGAAAGAAGACTGACCATTCCCCCCCCTGATCTCCGAAACTACTGAGCCTAAAATTTTGAAAAAAAAAAAATACAAAATGTAGTTAATTGCTTTTAGATTACAGGAAAACCTATAAGAATTCTATTAATTGAAAATAAATTAGTAAACTCAATATAAGACTTTGGCATTGTACGGAACCCTCTTCACGCGAGTTCAACTCGCACTTGGCCGGTTTTTTTAACGGTATAGGATAACTAGAACTAACATTCTATGTATAAAGCTATATTACGTTAACTATCCATAAAGTATGCAATACATATTATAGGAATACTCGGGTCTTCTGACAAAAAGTTTTGGAAGTAAGAAATAAATAAAGTTGTGTGACTTATTGCAACTTGATGGAGAGGGCGAGATAACTTAGATGTCTCCTGTTTGTTTAATGTGAGGTTTTTCGGGTCATATTTAGGTGTTAGCTCTTTATAAATAACATTACGATCGTATAAATAAGGAAAACCGAGTTATAAACTTATAGGTAAAAATATATAGCACAATAAACAAGTAATATTTGGAACCTTATTAATTCCCGTCCATAATATTCTTTTGAGATTGTTGACATATTAATAAACATCCTAATATTTAAAAATTGTTCATTAAATGAAAAAAGAGGCTTTCGTGCAAAACATTTTGCTTTGACGTCGTCGTTGAAATATCATTTCGCAAGGGGATCATTTTGTGCGGGAAAAATACTCGTAACACGGAAATAAAAAAAAACAGAGGGGACTTAATTTACATAATTCTTCTCTTAGCGTTATCCCGGCCAAACGATCAACTTTTCGGCTTTCTTTTACACTTTGGTTTATTAACTCGAATGCATTCAAATTGACGGAAACCATTACTTGTGAGTGGACATTACCGACGAAGAGTGACGAGCGACGAACTAATGATTGTCCTCGTTCCAGATACAGATTTATTTATGTAAAGTGCAGCTTCTACATGTTATACATTTAGTTAACGTATGGTAATCAAAGTCAAGAAAAGAAGTATTCAGGAAAGACTGGCTAATTCGGACTAGTGGACTAAGGATTTTGTTCACTATAACTAGGATTACTATTCAGATGATAGATGACATGGTAACGTGTATTATATTTGTTGAGAATTTCAACTGGGTACTTAATCCTTTCCCCGTCCCACTACCCACATATGGTTAAGGGCGATTGTTTAACTATTGTCTCCTTCGTGGACAGTGAATGTGTTAATTACTATTGATGAATAGTCTTCCTGCCCTTGTACCATTCTACTTCGGGTCGGCGCAACACGTTATCTTCATCCTCCTTTAATTAATGTTAATTTAATTTTGTTAATTACTATTGTTACTGTTATTACTATACTCAAAACGGTGAAAGAAAACATCGTGAGGAAACCGGCATGTCCTAGAACCAAAAATTCGAAGACATGTGACATCTACCAATCCGCACTGGGCCGCGTGGTGGATTATAGCCCATTCCCTCTCATTGAGAGAAGGCCGTGTCCCAGCAGTGGGAACATTATAGGCTGATGATGATGATGAATTACTATTGGTAATTGTAGTAAACTAATGCAACCCTGAGACAATAGACAAACGGTTTAGGCTTAGCAATATGGTAGCCAAGTTAAAATAGCACTGTTGAGTAGGCACAAACGCAAAAAAATAACCTGTATCAAAACTTATCAAAATTGATGAAAACCCAACAACATAATCACTGCAAATAAGCATTAAAGCATAATATTGATGACCCTTCAAAACTGAGGTTAAAGTTGAGGTGCGCCATATTTGCAACCGGCGTTCATTTATGAAATATGCACGAGTGTGGAAGAAACTAAAATTTGCTTCTCACGGGAAAAGCGCGTGGTTGTTTGTATGTAATGTAGTATCTACAAACTTATATTAATTATGTTTGTTAGATACCAGTCAGATCATAGTTCCGTTTTTGAACGATTTAGAAAATAAACTATTTGCTGATATGACACAGGCGCCCCTATGTCACCGATTTATTTGATTCAAATAAAAATACGCTAACAACTGAAGAATCAATAGGTACTTTGTGTGTTTAAACTTAAACTTTAACAATATTATTATTGTCGGTACATTCTGTTTATTTTTCAGGAACTCATTTTATCAGCTTATTACAAGTTAGCCACAGTTCTAAAACTATATTATTTATCATTTTTATGTACATAAATAGAGAGGAGGCCTGTGTCCCAGCAGTGGGAACATTAATAGGCTGATGATGATGATGATGATGATGAAGTACATAAATGCAGTTATTTTCACACTAGTTTAATAAAGCTGTGTGAATTTTGCACGACCCCGCGAGTTTAACGACCGTCCTGACGTCACAGCGACATGCATCACACTCGTACGTAAACTACGAGTATGTCGTCGAATGTCGTCTTTATGCCTGCGGCATTAAACTTTAATAACAGTAAAGTTATTCGTAGAATCAGACTCATCAGAAAGATATGAATCAGAAAAATATGGGGTTACCTATGACCTTTTAAAGATTGACTTTCCGCAGCAAAATTACTAGGTTAGCTTCCTGTGCTGACCATTTTTCTGAAGTAACTCTTTGCTCTTTTATATTTCAGATTTAAATTATTTAATTTATTTCAAACATCTACGTTTATATGTTAATCAAATATGTTCCTTTTACTGCAAAATATGGATATGATTCCAATTTATATAATGGATGGAACATGGAAGATAATCAAATAACATAAACCGTATGTAATACTGGTTGTTTCTTAATCGAGATGCATGAAGTGTATTACCCCGCTCTCGTAATGGAATCGCTGAGAAAACATAAAACATTTAATGTGTGGCGAAATTCTTTTAGTGAAGTAAGTTGTTACGATCAAATATCTGCAATAAAATCACGTTGGCACTTTTATGCTCTTCCTAACATTATGTTTATTTACATTTAGGGTCTGGATAACTAGAGCTCATTAGTATCTCGTTAAATATCCGTTACGAAAATTCATATAAAAGTGCTTCGCCCAGCAATCTATTTACGATTACTCGCGAATAGAAAAACAGTTTGTTACTCGTGCGCAACAAACGTGCGTGTCTCAAGACGAAAGTCTACGACCAGTGTGTGTACAGTGATTACATACGGGACTGAAACGTGGTCGCTCACAATGGGCCTCATCAGAAGGCTTAAAGTCACCCAAAGGGCAATGGAGAGGGCTATGCTCGGAGTTTCCTTGCGTTATCGAATCAGGAATGAAGACATCCGCAAAGGAAACCAAGGTTACCGACGTAGCCCGAAGAATTGCCAACTTAAGTGGCAGTGGGCAGGGCACATTGCTTGCAGAACGGATGGCCGATGGGGCCGAAAAGTTCTGGAGTAGCGACCGCGAAGCGGAAGACGTTGCGTTGGAAGACCTCCCACTAGGTGGACCGATGACCTGGTGAAGGTTGCGGGAATCCGCTGGATGCGAGTCGCACGGGACCGGTCAATGTGGCGACACTTGGGGAGACCTATTTCCAGCAGTGGACGTCTGCGGCTGAAATGATGACTCGTGCGTACATATAAGAATACCGGGAATGGTGTTGGCGTACTTATACTTTGCGTCTTGTAATCAAACGTAATTATTAGACTTACGTACATATCTTACAAGTGTATAGTTTTGTTACAAATTTTACCCGGATATTAATCTATCTATCATCTGCTTTTAATTGGTACTTCGATTAATTAAGTCAAGTTGATCTCTAAAAGTTAATCCATAAAGCTCAAGCATTAAGATTTGTGTACCTACCGTAACGGTTTATTTTTATTTGTGTATAATACTAAATTGATGATGTACGTATTTTGCATGAATGAAATAATGAAATCCTGTTTGAGTACGGAGTTGTGAGTAATGGCAAAATTAGATTGTTGATATCAGGCGCTCGTCATAATGAAACATGTCGTGAAATTCGACAGAGGGGAAAGGCTCACGCTGTAGGTTAGCGATAGCAGTATGGGCTGCCTCACTGCTTGTTACTCAATCATGCCAATTTTTCAATCGGTTATGGATCAAAGTGTCAATTTAGACGTGCATGAAACGTTATAGCTTTTTTGGAACTAAACATATTGCAAGAGTTGTGATGATGCTCACATTCTGACACAAAAAACCTTTACATACAACAAAACAACTTAAATGTTAGTTAAACTATGACAAACAAAAAATGTACCTAGGTAGTGTTATATAAAATGGATTATATGCAAAACCATCTAGTTTTATTTTAGTGTTGTCAGGAATGGACGAGACCGAGCTCACCCGGGTCACTCAGTTCAAAGCGGTCCTCGGTTTTTGTCGGCTAGCAGTGCGAGCAAAATGAAGATTAATTAAAAAAGAGACCCATTCGTAAATATACGACTGTACACAGTTTTGGGGCAGATTATAATATGACAGTGAATTTATAATCCAAACAACTTTAAAAATATGGTACAAAACAAATACGATGTTCAATTTTCAAAATATACCAAATTGTTATTTGTTTGGAAATTGAAACAAAGTTGTTAGGCAAAGTGAAACAAAAAGGGTTCCTGTGGGATAATAATACAGGAATACCGGTATAATCCGCTATGTTTGTGTTCCCGAACCCTGCGCACAACACGTGTCGAGGTTGTGTATCGCTGCTCGCCCTACCTTCGTCACGGAACTTATAAATGTAACCTATTGTACACCGAGCAGACTAGATTACGGTTCCGTTCGTTTTTCCGCAGTCGGTCGTGGCCTAGCTATGCAAATTTCTTGAAAAACGTTCCGCTTTCACAAAGAACTGCCACCTACACACGTACAACTATGGTCACTTAATAGCTACACGTTTTGTGCTTTAGTAGATTGCTCTATAGATACCCTATATTGACTAACATTTTATTTTATGTTTTTGTTGTTGTCCGAAGCGAAGCGGACGGGGTTGATTACGACACTCGCTTTTTCACGTCTATTTGGAATGAAAAATATCTTCATCCGTAGCTAGCTTCAGCAATTTTTCAACTGTCTACCCTAAAACAATGTACATATGGAACTGCTTTGCAGTGAGATACGCGCAGTCCAAATCCGCTAGAATCAGTTCTATTAGATTACAAGTATTGATGACATTCATCGAACCGAGAGCTGTGCCTAAAAGATATTTATGCCGAGATTCGCTCTCTGTGTTTCGCTTGGATAGTCGGGATATTCAATGGCTTTAGCAGCAGCGATGCAAACTTTTTCTTTCAGAGGCTCATTACGTATTCCGTAGAGTCAGAACACAATGCGTTCGCACTACGAAATGCGGCATAAAACCGAGACAAACAGTCTCTAGTCCGATAATGTCATTGCATCGCTCGTTCTCAAATTATGATATAAAATAAGAAAGATCTGCGTTCAGGGGAGAACAATTGATAGAGAAAGTGGCCAATCTAATTTTATTATACCTACAGTGTTATTCGACAAAGCGATGTCATTTTTCATTGTTATTCAGTGAGTCACTCCATTATCTCTTTGTGTGTTCTGTGACCTGTCATTATGGTAAGGGAATGAATGTAAGCTATTTGTTATCATGATGTTATCGTGTCGGTTAATGAATTACCTGTCGGTGTGCGTACACGACGGAGCCGAGCAGTTTCCAAGTTCCGCCGCGTCTGTCCATGCGCACCATGCGCAGGATTTGGAAGAACCGCAATCCACGCAGGGCAGACGCAGCGAACACCTGCCCCGACGACCCCATGCCCAGCACCACCACAGATGCCAGAATTGTGGTCACATCTAAGTAGAATAGGGACTGTTTAGTGGTAGCAGTTTAGTTACATTTTGTTGGAATTAGTACATTTCGATGCATGTGTGCACCGACGAATGCAAGCCATTTTGCACAATGATTTATTACAAAACGCTAGAGAACAGACGGGCCAGGGTCATCCCATAGTGGGTGCCTGAAGACAAGTTAGCGCCAAGGAAGGCCTAGGAAATGCTGGTGACGATCTGGATCTCGATTTTGCGCATTGGCAGGAGATGGCTAAACATAGAGAAGACTGGAATATGGGGGAGACCTTTGCCCAGCACAGCGGTACAATATAGGTTACTTTTTGCAATTTCATACTAGAATTACTGTTAACTTGCGTGTGTTGAAAAACGTAATTTGATATACATTTGCATTTGTCGTAACACCTTTGCGACGATTCAAAACATTGCCCAGTTATGTCAAAATGAAAAAAAAAAACTATTTATTTCTGTCAATCACAATCATTCTGCAAAAATGCATGACGTGATTATTTTATAATTTAGCCGTAAATTCCATACAAGAAAAAAACAAATAAAGAAATGTTGAACAAAGTGCTTTAATATTTATACCGAGAGCCGGGAGGTATCCCACTTCGTGTCTACCTTCTTGCATGTACGAAAAAGGGATAATTACTTAGTAAGCAACAAATTGAGTATTCTTAGAAACAAAGCACTTGACCCTTTTTCCCTGTGTTCAAATAATAAATTGGTGGAATCCAGAAAAGATCTTTCCCATCCCATCAAAAGTTTATTTAATATTGGCGGCGGTGGTTACGTGTACCAAACCCTATCAAGTTGCTGAGTAAAGTGGCTTCGCCTTTTATAATATTAAGATTGACTATTAAGCCTCCATAAATTTATCAAAGGCCCATTCTTCGTTAATTGGCTTTGCAACAGAAATCAAGTTTTTAATTTTATATTTGAAATGATTTGAAACGAGCGGCCATGGTTCACCACGCGAATGTTGCTGCTGCAACATTAATATATAATTGGGGGACGATAGCAGTGTTCGTTTTATTGTCCTCGGCAGTAATACCGTGCGGCTATGTGTGGCGGGGTCTCGCGCGGCTCGCTCCCCAGAGAGCGCAAAGCGGTCGCACGAAACTGGTGTCAAGGGAACGCAGGCCGAAAATGCGAAGGTCATAGCGGATTGCTCGCACCTGAAATAGGGTCACTTCGTCACGGTTTATAGACAAAACGTGACTTTTACTTGGAAATGTTCAAGATGAAAGTAGGTAGGTAGGTACATAGAAAGCAGAACTACGGTTTTTTTTTTCAACTCCCTTCTTTTATGATATTTGTTTGGCATTCTCTAGACATTTTCTTTGACGATTCTTTGAGATCGTTGGAAATGGTGTTTCTTCTGTTTTGTTCTTTGCCGTGTTTGTTTATTTCATACTGTTACCTTAAGTTTTGTCTGGGATATTGTTTGTCTTTTTACACGCCACTGGAGCACTTTTGAGTAGTTCAAACAAAGTAAAAATAGTTTTAATATTTTCTCAACCTTTAAATCTGCTACGTAAATATCGTTTCAAATATGTGAAGCAGCACAAGCAGGCAAGCTGTGGAATACATTTTGATATACATTCCTACAACTCACTGGGTATCAGTGATCGAGAACTCCCGAAGGGCATCTTGTTACAATAAATGCTTCCACATAACTTTTTGAAGTTATAGTTATGAAGCTTTATATTTCATGTTTTGGTTGGCTATATATGGTTTTGATTAACATAACAGTAGGAGTATGTATGGATTGTAGCAGCGGATTAAGCGACCGAGGTGGCGCTCTCGTTACTGCCTACCCTCGTGAAAAAAGGACATAAATGTCTTATAATTTTATTTCTCGTACCTACCTACCTAATTTTAGTTTTTTCCTTAAACACAAAACACTTAATAAAATAAATCCTATACAGGTAAAAGAGCGCAAAGGTTCCGCTTATTTCATTAGTCTTCCTTTGTATACATTATTGAATAATTAGACTTTAACTTACCTATTATACAAAACGGTCGCCTTAAAAATTTGAGGCGCCCTATTGAGCCTTGATACCGGGACCTGCATCCTGACGACCATAACCTACAGAAACAGGCAAAATATCAGAAAGACACAATCATCGGTCCTATATTTTAGAAATAAAGTAGGTAATAGTGTAGGTACAGTCGCCAGCATATCAAGTTACCTCAAATAAAATGTCTCCAAATGATTTTAAACCCATGAAACGTTGATGGTTGAGTTCAAAATCAAATGAGAAAATTTTACAGTTTATGATAACTTAATGCGTTGGCTGTACATACTTTTTACTGTTAACGCTTAATTTAAATACCCAATTTGTATTACAATACCTACAAGTTATGGTATATAAATTAGTACATAATGAGGTAATATCAATTTAAAAAAAAACACCATGAGCTTAACAATAAAATGAACAATTGGATGAAACATAAGTCTGAAATATGGCTTTTAAGAATTTGAATAATTGGCACCCGGTTAAATCACTTAGATATTTTTCATAACACTGATTCGAATAATAACTTTTAATGAAACAGGTTTACGTATATTAACCTAATATATTATTAGCGTCCCTAACATTATATTACTTTTCTTTTCGTAGCAAGTAACTGAAATAAAACAAAATCGGGCTCATTGACGTGTCACTGTCATTCTGCAGCCGACCCGTGTACACTTGCTCTTGATAGATAGATAAAATAAATAAAACAAAAGAAACTAATGGACTGGGCCCACTGTAGGCAGAGTAATCCGTCTACATTGAGTGACGAATTACCTACTTCACGCGCGCAAAGCTCTCAGAACTTATCTATGAGAGTGTTGTTTGCTATGTGTATCTCTCAAACAACACACAGCCGCTGTAAAACGATAGCGGAATTGAAACTCGAGATTGGCAGCTCTTTGTGCACCGTTTGTGGTATTGAAACAAAACTTGCCTTCAGCGCGATTTGACTTTCGTAGCCATTTTCAAAGCCATCATTTGCAATTCACTAAATTTATCAGATTATGTTCTAAAAGTTTACTTACCTTAAAAAGAATTCGATGGCGAACCATATTACAACTACTGTTTCCATATAGAAAAGGACAATTCCTGCTTTTGCTTCGTACTCTTCAATTGTTGAGAAAACTGACAGCGATAAACACATGAACACCATCAGAAACCTGAACAGAGAAAATATGAGTTTTATACGAGTGTGAACTATGAAATTAAAGGCATGTGTGGAGCGATAGATTACTAGTAAAGCTATCAGAATCTGATGTAATCGAGTTTCGACACTGAATATGTTTGTTGATTGTCGAATTGGATTACGAATGTTCCTATTTAACTCGCAGCTGTGATGTGTAACTGCATGATGTGATTACATGGAAAGATGCCGAATCTATTAATAAGGTAGTATTACCAGTACTCAAAACAGTATTTCAGGAAGTCTACCTCAATAAAATAGTACGGACCTGTATACTGGTTGAACGTGAGCTATTTTAAGGATTTTTTTACTCTGAAATGATTTTAGTGCTATATATTACCACCATACTTTCGTACCTTGTCGTATTATTATTCTGATTTCTTTTACACTTATAAGTAAGTGCACGTTTTTTTCCTGTTTTAAGGCCCGATTATTCCGCTATTAATCCATTTACAACATTGTCTTCCAACAATAACTTCTTTACCTACATTCCTGAGTGTTAAACTGTGTGGCCACTACCTAATTGTGTTAAGTGAGTAGATTATGTATATCAATAACCTACCCTAGGGGCAAAACATTCATTACTGTAAAAATACTGGTAGGGGAAAATGTAAGGCCGAAACAATAAACCTTGAACTAATGAACAATTTGAAAATAAGGACAACTTTCACAAACAACTTCTACTTCAAATATAACTATAAAACGGATGGTTCATGGCAATACGGCTGGTTTTAAATAAGGAATATTATGTTTAACGTGTTCTAGGACATTTGCCTATGCGTCACTGTATGTCATAGTGACGTCACAAATCGCGTCAAAGCACTCACAACTGTAAATCAACTTCAATTTCTAGCTCGGAAATTATGTTATGTTAATGCTTCTTGACGATAATGTGCTCAAAATATGCTTTTGATTATAGAACCTATGACTTCTATACAAAATGAGAAATTAACGCATTAAAGTAATAAGCTGGATGGTGCTGAGGATTTTGTTCAGTCACTATAATTCCCGTTTCCCCTCACTAAAACCCAACCCATTTTATAGTAATCTGTGTTAACGAGCTCAGCCTAGCTTCATGTAATTGTAATTAAGGCCTAGTGTGTGTGTAGTCACTTCGCCTTTACGAACTAATATAAGAATGGGGGCTTCACTCGTTCGAGTTAAAGTTTATTAAATATTGGTTTGTTAGGAAATTGATAAACAACATCTTGTTAAGTTTGAAATTTTACTGTAAATATTTATTATTATATGGCGTAAAGTAAACGTAAAGTACACGCCGTTTTAATAGTAATGACATTTCAGCGTGTAAAGATATTCATAGATTCGGCGACAGGCATGGATGGGTGATAAATACATGTGGGACCATCAACTGTCAGTGTCGGGTGTTAGGTCTCACGGTGTAAACAAGGCGTTACTCTGTCATTTGTTTGTCCTGTTGTGATTGTGACTGATGCTAAAAAAACAATGATATTATCCTCTGAATTTCCGGTTTTTGTGAAATCTGGCTTTAGTGGCTTTATTACCTGTGATCGATCCTATGGTAACGATTTAGGGATTTCCAGAGGGGAAATCCCTAAATCGGTAAAAAACGGTTTAAATTGTTTCTCATTTATTTTCTTTTTCAATCAAAAAAATATGGCGGTATAATGGCATTAAATACGATATTCTAACAGATATTAAATTGTCATCAAATCCGTTTAAAATCTCTCACGCTTAAATTCTACATTACAAACAAAACATTTGGGACTTAGTGCGCTTTAGGGAAGTTGCTCGACAAGAAAGGACTTACACGATCATATGATAAAGAACAGCCTTCACACCTCGAGGCCGTTCAAGAAAATTGTAGAACTTGGACTGAATGCGGCGGTAACGCGCGTCGCGTCGCGTGGCGCGGTAGCTGAGCGGTTTACCAAGCAGCGACATCCGCGGCGTCGCCAGCCGGTCGCCGCCACTCTTACACTCACTGCAACCAACGATACCGCAACTACGCTCAACCGAGCCACATCACACTTCATCTAAAATGTCAATAGGCATTAAATCAGCTGCTGCCGGGTCTTGCATCACTGAACCAAGCCACTTCACACTTGACTAAAATGTAATATGAAGTAAATGCTAGGACACTGACAGACCGATCCCGCTGGCGACCTCAGACGGATTTCAACTACAGCGAGGTCGTTTAAGTTTCTGTATTCTATTGCAATGTAGCTGCAAACGTGCAGACCGCCAAATGCGCGCAGTAAGGTCGGTCTATCAGTGTACTCATTCTTTTTTACTACTCATATACTTTTTCAGTTAGGTATAAAATATTTTGAAGAGCATTTGTGGGCTAAAATCACAGCAGTTAAAATAATTTTAGCGACGGCAATTTTATTATAACTGTGTTCCCCAAGGATTATATCTACAGCGTTATTCAGCAGTGGTAGACACTGGATATCCCGAAACACATTTAATTAAGTAAGTATGACATTAATAATTCTGACAAAGTATATAATAGTCATCATCTGCCTAGCCTTTTCCCAAGTTTTATTGGAGTCGGCTTCCAGTCTAACCGGATGCAGTATATAATAGAGTAGTGTTTATTTTTTGGTAACAGAACCATGATTTTCTTTTTTGGAAAATGTGGGCTTTCTACTTATTAAATGTGTTTCCTTAAATTAATAATACACGTAGGTAAAATACATACCTACAATAACAATTTTCGTACCGAAATACAATCTACATTTAAGCTCACCCTAATCTAAGACTTTGTTAAGGCTTGGTGTTAATCATAGGCTGTGAATGTGCCAGAATTTTCATGCATTAGCGATCGCAATAAGAAGACAAAGGCGCATAGGTTAGGTCAAGGCCTGAATTCCTGTCACGCTGCCGGTCGGTAGCGTACGTCTGCGAGAAAAAACGTACGAAAAAACGAACACAACGCATATTCGTACGCGCGACCGACGCACGCGATCTACGTCAGCGCGACAGGAATTCAGGCCTAATATCTAAGGTGCAAAATGGATAACCCTTGAATTGGATAGGGCGCTGAAAGCTGTTAGACCCATATTGAAGCCCTTGACCAAAAGGGCACAAGACGCAAAAGGTTACAGATTACGTAGGTTTTTGCAATTTCAGAAGACTTGTACATCAAGTTACCACAAACTGTCAAATTTCTCCAAATGATTTTCATAAAATGTTGATGGTTAAGTTCCCTGCATGAATGGCGCGCGGAGGCGCTTCGCCGGGGGGAAACTCCGCTGCCGCGACAAATTGTCGCTCAGCGGACAGACTTTCGGCGGGATCTCATGGCGACATGGAGAGAGCGACTGTCGCAACCCCGTGCAGGGCACGCCACGATAGTGGCGATAAGTCCCCTCTTTGAGGAGTGGCTGGAGAGACGCCACGGCGTCCTCACCTTCTGCCTGACGCAGGTCCTCACCGGACACGGTGTTTTCGGGAGGTTCCTGCACCGAATTGGGCGGGAGGAAACGCCCGGGTGTTTCCACTGCGAGGATCGACCGGAGGACACGGTGGAGCACACGGTGGAGGTGTGCCCCGCGTGGGCGGAGCACCGCCGTGTCCTCGAAGCGGCGATTGGCGGCGGCGACCTCTCGCGTCCCGCCCTGGTGCAAGCCATGGTCCGGAGCGAGACGGAATGGGACGCCGTCACCTCCTTCTGCGAAGCAGTAATGCTAGAGAAGGAGGTGGCGGAACGTGAGAGGGAGAGAACCTCACAGCGTCCCGGCCGCCGCGGGAGACGCCCCGGGCGTCGGGGACCACCACGTGGCCCCCGGCCACCGTAGGCGCGGGCCTGTGGACGGTGGGCTATGGGCTAGCTCGCCGTCCGTCCGTCTCATGACGACAGGCCGTGTCGACGGCGCGTTCGTGTTCCACGCGCGCCTCAAAGAGAGTCAGCAATAGGAAGGGGTCCGCAAGGACCGATGCCTGCCGGGGTTGTGGGACTGTTCGAAAGAGATACCGTGACCCCGGAACACAAAGGGCGATGAAGGAACATGGATGGGTTTTAGTCAGTAAAAGTCTGACACTCCCTCCTGCTCCGCCCAGAGCGGGAGAAGTCATTTGATGATTTCCCATCCGAAAAAAAAAAAAAAAAAAAAAAGAAGTTCAAAATCGAATCAGAAAATTTGACAGTTTGTAGTAACTTGATGCGCTGCGCTGGCCACAGTACAAGTAACTCCGAGTAGCTATATGTAACCAGTTCATGCATTATTTCCAAAGTGAAGCTTAAGCTGGTGTAGCATAATGGAAAGTGTTTCGGCCGCACACTACCCCTGAGAATCTGATTAGTTCGTGTGGGGCGCTGTGCTGTAGACATGTCTTATGCAGCCCACAGAATATATTTCGAATATAGAATAAGGGTCTACAAGGACAGCTTGTAGAAATTCTGTCGAAACTGTGACCATATGTCGGACCAGTAGAAGAACACAACAACATTTTCAAAACAATTGCTCGAAAAGTGGCTTTTATTGCACCGCTTCTTGGTTCACATTATGCTTTTAACTTTGCATTAAAGTTACAGATGACCAATGCTAGTCAAAAATGTGCGGGTTGCTTAGTCCCGTCGAGATTGCACGGGAAAAACGTAAATTTTGGCCGATTTTCATTAGTTTATTAATCTGTTTGACGGCTTCAAGAAACAGATAATCCGCGAACAAAAAAAAAAAATATTTGATTGACGTCGGTCGTGTGCAATGACGGACTGAAAACTCGGATCAAAATGTGTTGTCATGAGCAGAAACACAATTTCAATTTAGTACGGAAATCCGTACGAAATTGAAATTGTGTTTCTGCAATTTATTAAAATTAATGTATTAAAATTACAGTCTTTTTCTGAGTTCAGACTTATACTTTTACTATTACGACTTCATTAGCCTGAAGCACAGGTGCAACCAAGGTCAGGCAACTGTGCTCTATTCCAATTGTTAATATATTATAAATATTTTATCGTGAATGTATGGAATTAACAACTTTTCACATAATTAAATAAATACAAATATAATCAAAGCAGTTTCCCTGTATTCTGTTATTGTAAAAACTACAGACATAAAAGTTGCCTTTACAGTGAAACAGCTTTTTTGCAGACTAAAATTCAATAAAATCGCGTGCCATGGAAACTCCAAGTGCTTTGTTCAAAACAATTCTGCTGCCGCGGCGTCCGATGTACGACACAAATACAAAACGCAAAACTAAGCAAACCAAAATTACTGTAGGGGACGGTAATTGTATAGCTAAAGATAATTACAACGTCACCGACAAAATCTTAATGCTTTTCTAACATATACTAAGAATCAATAATATTTACCACCACATTATGCATCGTTAATAAGAAGAAAAGCTGACGGAAAGCGGTTGTTATGTTAAATATAAAATTTAATTTGGCTGGTCTAGTAAAACTGAATGGTGATTCGTTAGTGCAGTGAGCCATACGATCGCAAGTTCCTTTATGCTTAGTAAACGCTCGTTGGCGCGGTACAGGCCAGTTTATCAACACGGCGGAAAAGCGATGAAATCGCGACGATAAACTTGCCTTCTCGCCGCCACCCGCGCGCCGCGGTTCAGACGGTCCTATCCACAAACATCGTATAACTTCCAGCGACCAACCGCTTCGCGTCAGTTTTCATTTTATGAAATTGGATAGTTGCTACCCTTTACGAAGCGTAACGTAACATACGTGTATAAATACACAGCTGTAGGTACTAAAATAAGGTCTCGTCTGAATATTGCAGGATACTTTTTCAGCAAAAATGTTATTCTATATTGGTTCCATAAAAGTTTTTGCATAATTCAATTTTATCCACTTACGCTACACTTCATTCAGGAATCATACACATATATTACCACAGAACTACGTTCTGCTGGCATTACGAACAAAAACTGGCACTAATATACAGCTTTACGATCACAATCAGGCCTATGAAGCAAGAACAAAGGAATCAGATACTCAACCCACATATTAATGAACTATTTGAGTGGGAGTTAGATACCGCACCCTATTAAAATTAAAATCTATTCTAATAACAATACGGGTATAACTAAGTAGATAATATACTACAAAATACGTAAATCATGACAATGAGACCTCTTGCAACAATCATTACCAACGTGTTATGTGACCTTTGTAACAGCTTTACGTTCGATTTTCCATTCATTCTAATATACAACCTGTTTTTTTTGATATCCCATAACTCTAAGTTTATATTCTGTAGGTAAAAATAATACTAAAACTCCTGGAATAGGTGGTCCAAAAATGCATAGTTTCGGAGATATCATCAATCATAATTATAAAATATGTATCTAAGTTTCATTGATAAATACGAGTAATTCATTTTAATTCAAACCACCTTTCGGGAACGGCTGGGTACATATTGGTATTTAAAGCTAAGAAAATGCGACGTTGTCATATTTCACGTAAGAGTGTTTTACGTTAATAATCGTGACTTTGCCGAATTATTTTGTATGAAAAATGAAAAAATAAAAAGGATGATTGAAACATAATTCATATGCCAGTTGATTCTTTGGTCTCAATCATAATTGAGACCATATCAAAGAATCAACTGGCATCAATCATAATTGAGACCATATCAAAGAATCAACCGGACTAGAGTTATGGGATATCAAAAAAAAAAAACAGGTTGTATAATAACGAAAATATTAGGGATGTAGATTCTCTGTACATATCCCAACATTCCCAACCAGTGTTTAAATAAACAGCCTTTCTACCTACCTCAAGTACAAAGGATGTTTTTTTTGTTTTCTTCACCATGGGATAGGTACTATGTAAATATTTGGTAGTGAAGGTACACATAACGTGACCTCGATGTTAAATTAAGCATACAAAATTAGAACAATTTTGGGTTAAGTAAAAGCTGTTTTCGTGACATTTTATGGCAGGAATTTATTCAGTGGGTGCTTACGAAAATTTAGGTTCCTGCTGCTATACCCCGTTAGTAGATAGATGGGCTCCTTGGCGATTTAATTACGTAGGTAGTTGCTATATTTATTAAACGAATATCTATTGAAACTCTCTGGTGACAGCTATAGATAGCAAGCCGTCTTCAGGAATGACCTCCTAATACTTAAACAAGACGTTATAAGACGAGAAGACGGTATCCCTACTAAGCCGACATCAAAGTCCGTGTTAAAGTTTTGCGCTTAATTCAACTCGCAATGAATATAATATCGTGTATACCTAGCGAGTTAATTACGTTGGCGTGAAAATTAGCCATGCTGCTAAATGAGTTTCAGTGATGGCGTGCATATGTTGTAGTTTATTGCAGATGTCGATAGTACGTGCGTGAGTGTTATTTATTGTCATTTTTGTTATTGTTTATGAACAGGCATTAAGATTAGTAATCGTTTACATTGCCAGGATTTCAAAGATTACCTCGACGGTCTTATAGTATAGTAAATATAGAATTCAGGATAGGTACAATGTGGTATGAGAGAAGAGAATTTAAGTAATTTTGGTTAATTGATGTGAGATGTGCATTCTCTAGAGCTTATTCGCAACTGAAGGTAAATACAGTAGAGTTATATTCACTTCCAATTATTTCAGCTCATTTACGGCTGAAACATTTTCGTATTTTAAAAACTAACTTAATTTATTTATGCAGGGAGATTCTGGTGTTGTGGCGGTGATCAAGGCTGCGTTTTTACATCATGAATTTGATTCCAAGATCAGCCAAATCATAGTGTGTTAATGTATTTTATTGGCAAAAATTATCCGCTTCAATGGAGCGCGTGCGCGCGCGTGATTATTTCCGCTTGACGCGCTTTATTGTATTACAACAAATTGATTCTGTCTATAACAACGTCTTCAATAAAATCAATCATTAGTCGAAACGAAACTATGTATATTGAGAAGTGAAATAATAGATTATTTCCCGATATACTTGAGGGAACAGAGTTAAAGCGTAGGTAGTGATAAAACAGACACGACTCAATGGTTGTAATGACCTCGTGGCCACTGGCCGTGCGCCGTGCTATCCCCGGGGATCACGTTATGATCCAATCTTATTTTTACTATCCATAAATTAATCGGATAGCATCTTGTGCTTACCCACAGAATTGTTTGCAGATGGTCACGCTCTTGTATCGAGGTGATCTAGGTCACCTGACAACAACTATAGAGTGGACAGTTCTGAGGAAGCGATCCATTCGCAACCTATTATTAAGTCTTGTACGAGAAGTACTTTTAAAGTAAATTTAATACAATCAATCGATCTGCTCGTTAATGAAAATTATTAGTTAAGTTCACCGAATTGGATTTTTCTTTCCGTAAGTGTTGAGGCAAATTAATCAAAAACATGTTACCTATCAGGATACATACGCCTAGGCTGCTCTCTTCACTTTACTAATTTAAATGTTACTGTTACAAAAAAATATTAACCTAAATTATGCCATTGTTAAAGAGCATTATTGCATTAAGAACATTCAATTTACACACCATAACAGTCAGGTATATCAAATTCTCAACTGGCCAATGATCGATTGCTCGTCGAGAAACGAGAAAGTTTTCACTGAAAGAGTCATTTTCCAATGGACGACTTGTCGAGTGCTGACGAGTGACGGGCCGCCATTCAACGGTTCCTACAATTTTAGAGCACCCTTTTAAGAGTGAAAGATCCTCTAAAGCAAATTTCTCCAGCCCTCACTTGTGATTGGCCAGTCAACATATTATTTCTATGAATTCGAAATAAATGTTATATTATTGCGCATAGAAAATCAATTTGGTTTCACACTTCACTACGTGAAGAAACAGATTTATCGGAAAAAACGATCTTTTTGGTGGAACGAACGTCAACAAATTATACCTGTGACAAATCGCTCGTCGTTAAATTGAATTTCGATAAAGCGTTCACTTCAGTTAATTATATACAATTAAGATGGCGGTGTTTTTTATATTGGTTAACTAGAGTATATAGCGGTGTTTGAAATACGTACATATGTTTATTAAAGATGATTGTGTATTATTATGTTAAGTATGTACATCAAGCAAAACATTCAACTGTGCTGATATATGCAAACGTTTATAGTTTTCTAATTGCTACGAATACTACGTCACGTCATAATGATTTATTCTCAATTTATTTGATATGTATATTAGATTTAATATTAATTTTACAGTCTATATAACTGCTTACTCCACAAATAGCCCAAAGAGTCCTTAGTTATTACTTAAGCCGCTCGTAACCAATATTTATGAGGTACATGTCATGTACAGCGCCGCGGTGCCCAGTTCCGAATAAGCCTGTTCCCAGGGGAGCTTTAAGAATCCACACGTACAACGTTAGTGGGATTGGCAGGTGCTATCACTGGCAATTAGCAACAAATTGTATCAAACACCGATCACATCTAAGTCTGTTATGTCAGAAATATCGTTACGGCAATATCCTAAATACGTATATTGACGAAGAGGCGAGAGCTTCCTACTGCTACGAGAGGGGACTTATAAGATTATGACCGTACGTATCAATGAAAATCATTTTTAACTGACTTCCAATAAACCCGAAAAGATTATATATTCGAAGCGTTTCTTTTTTATTTGTACTGTGCAAATAAATGTAGCCTTTATATGAAGGGACCCTGGATATAAAGTAACATTTTGACCGTTGAATCTGATAGCTAGATTTTTCATTGAGACCGCTCCATATTGCTTAATTAAGCGCTGAAAATAACAATCGCATCCCATAAACGTCAGGGATCTCAGCCATAAAACGCTTCCACAACGATCTTGGGGGGATAATGTCGTAATCACAGCGCTTGCCAGGCAGATTGGTAATCGCAAAAAGATATAATCAGTAGGGCTTTCGTTCGTCCATCTGATATAAACTGCTAGTCGTTTTTTGCGGCAACCACTTCAAGAGCATAGACTGTTCATTACTGAAAACCACAGCACATTGAACACGACATGGTACAATCACAAGCACTCAAATGAATGCACTTAGGTACCTAAATACGAAAACAATTTTCTCGAGGAACAACGATTGCCACTTTGATGTATTATATAATAATCCCCATTTAAGTACTATGTTCGTAACATCTTGGAATTGCTTTGAACGCATTAGGAGAAAAACACTTTTAAAAATTAGTGAGTGATTGTATCTATAACAAACCAAAACTGTGTCAACGAATTGAACAATTTTTGGGCCAAAGTAGTAGTTTAAATCAGAGTAAACCCGACGAAAAAAGAGTGTCAAAAGTTTGATGCATTTGTCACTTTGTAATTCTGTATGTCATGCATCGTAGCACCCATTGTAGCTTCGTAGCACACTTTTGGGTGCTACGAACTTATTCGTAGCACCCTAAAGCGTAAGATTGTTTTGATACGACTTTTAAATTATTTTATGTAAGGCCAATTGCGTAACACATTCTTACTTTTGAAGGAAATTCCTAATAAATTGCTTCATAATGTTTGAAAAATTCGTCGACAACATACATAACACAATTAATGTTGTTGATTTTATGTCTTTCACCATTACCCCGCTTATGAATTCTTTTGATGTTACCTCATCATCTGCCTAGCCTTTTCCCAACTATGTTGGGGTCGGCTTCCAGTCTAACCGGATGCAGCTGTATACCAGTATTTTACATGGAGCGACTGCCTATTTGACCTCCACAACCCAGTTGGTACTGGGTAATACGAGTCGAAACCCCTTGGTAAGACTGGTTGACAGATTTTTTGTGCCACTGACTACCTGTAAGGAGGCACGAGGAAACTCGGTATGTAATGTTATCTACGGATCATATTTTCACTTTAATTGGTTTTATCGGAAAACTTGAAACAAAGTGGAGGGCTCAGAACGATTGATTTGTTTGGACGGCAAGAATAAGATCGTGTTTTTTAATCAACGGCCATTATAACAAAATGTAATAAACTATATTACATTTATTATTTATTTATAGGTCATTCCTTAATGTGTCTGGCTGGCCCAGACTGGATGCCGAAGGCGGACAGGGTGTCGTAGCGCTGATTGGGAGAGACCTATGTACAAACAGTAGACTGCGATACACTGAGTTGATTCTCTCTTTATTTTAGTTCGCGGATGGTTAATAGCTACTTAGTATAAGTAATTAGTTACTACAACAACGCCAAAAATGGTTTCCATAACTGTCTGATATTTTGCGAATGTTGAAACCAGCCTCATGATACATATTTATATGGATAGTAGCCTCCCCGCCAATAAATTACGTACCTATTATAGTGCTGTATACGTATACTTGACGGCTACGAATTTATGTAGTATTTGCGTGAATAAATCGTTTAATAAATGAAGTACCTACGTGATATTTCCAGAAGGAACGTGTTAGTGTGGAGGATACTATTAGGTAGAATATTGATATATCATACATGTGCTATGACTAAAGTTAGTTTGATTGATATTGTAAGAAAAATATACAACAAGACATTTTGTTTAGTTTCTAGTTACAAATGTTGTTTTTCCGTTGGAAGTTTATTGATGATTTATTATTTTTATTAGGTACCTATTTATAAACTAAGAAGTTTAAACACACTGTGAGGATACGTATTGGGTTAAGTGATTGATAGCTTCAGAATCAGAATAGATAGTTTTTATGTACAACAGTGATTAGATATATATTGACACAGAAATTTGATTGAACTAGATTTTAAAAATAATAAATTATGTATTAGTACTTTCACACTTTGATGTAGGTTATTTTGAATGGTTATTTAAAGTGTTTCTAGTAAGTAGTGTTTTAACGGATTTTACACTAACTACTACAGCAAATTAAAGTAGGTAGATGTTAAGAAGAATTATTTTCAAGTTGAAATGTTTCAGCTAAGGGCAAAAATAACTCGGGTGTGGTAAATAAAATGATAGGAGAAATTATCTTGGCTACGCAAGGACTACTATTAGAAAAAAATAAAAATTAAGTTAATATATTACCTATGGCGTATAGCATCTTCATGTACCCGAACACGCCTTGTCGATTTCATTTTCACCTAAACATTTTATGCCAATAAATACGTTGTTTAAAATAATAAAGAAGTTTTTTTTTTTATTAGTTGGTTTTACAGTTGAAATAACTTTAAGTTTGTGTGACTTAAAGAAATACATGGCGTTGTAGTGTGTACTTATGTAGAGTCATCGTCATGAAGGTTTGTATTGTTTGTCCCTGTCACTACCTCGTGAGCTTGGCTATGCAAGTGAAGTAACAACGTGAACGTAGCGAGGTGACCACTGACGGTGATACAATACTTGAAAACTAAATTTAATAAAATTTACTTTAGTGAAAACCAAACATTAAGAAAAAAGTTTTACTTTCATATAGTGTTGTGCATAGCGTGAGAATATTTCTGAAGAAACTTATGCAAAGCTGCTAGAAAAATAATAAAAAGTCAACTGGCGTAGCTAATAGATATTGATTGATATTCAATAAAGTTTACTTGAAAGCTTTTCAATTGTTATTATGAATATCAATTTGGCAAGTTCGCGGCGGCGCACTCGCTTGCCGCCGTCATATTTTAATCACGTAATGTACTTAATGCGAAAAATCTGTTCGAACCTACGTTTAATGGTAATCCATCGATCCAAATTTGGAAGGGTACTCCGAACGCCATTAAAATCGAAGTCATCGTCAGCAATTATGTACAAAGGCACAAAGCACAATGCGATATTGAACAGACATGCTATTTTTTAATTTTATAATAGACCCATTTAGTCTATTCAATCGTCACAATCGTTGTCTAAATAATGTCGTGCAAAAATCGAAACACCAGACATTAGTTACGTACCTTTAAATTCACAGCCAATCTAAACAACTGAAAACTGACATCCATAAATATTTACATTCCGGTAGACGCGAGACGTATAATAGCGTGCGTTATGTTGTCGGCGCTGCGGTGGCTGTAGATGGTGGTGTGCAGCGCGGCACACGCGGCTGACGCGGCGGCCGGCGAGCGGGCGGAGCGGGGCTGCGGCGCCGGCATAGTACGCGCCTCTCATCACATGCGGCGCGCGGCCACCTGACGCGCGAGCGGGCGCCGACTACCGCGCCGCGCCGCCCGCACCCCCACCGTACCCGCCACCCGCACCACCGCACCGCCCGCCCAACGCACCCGCCCGCCCGCACTCCTCTAATTCTAATTGTTGGCCACCTCTGACGATTCAGGTCATCGTACCTGCATGTGAATTCTTTCCTAAACAGAAAACCCAGTTCGGACCTGCATATTTAATATTGAGATTCAATTCAAGTCGAGATTACGTAGGCACCTTCAGTTTCATAAAAAGTTACTAGCGAATAAGTTAGGCAGGCAGATTTTTTATTTAAAGGAGTCGGCCGAGGTACCAAGAATTAAAAACAAATTGCGAGACTTTTTGTCGATCTAAGTAGATATAAACTATAAAAAGTGTGCACAGAGGTAAACAATCGTATGTGTAACGTACGAAGTTTGCAAGCTTCAAAAACGTGTTAATGGAGCAAGGGAAGCCTCATGGGACAACCCCCGTACTGACGTGTGGGTTGCGAGTTATAATATTTGTGTGTACTTTTTGTAAATGTTACCGAGTTTTTTTGGTTCGCATTGGAGTTTACAACACATGTAAACCTTTTTTTTGGTAATGGCATCTCGCAGGTCAGCCTACGAGGCTGACTTCTGCGTAACCGCGGACTATCCTGTGGATGCCTTGAGTGCCTCCAGCCAGAGAACATGAAAACTAACTGTATCAATTTAATTTTAGAAAACTATAAAGTGGGTAGGAGGTATCATTCGCCAAAGCGCCGTTACCGATCGATCTACGTATAACATAACATGGTACAGTCAGGTCGGGTACAGTTTGTTCGGCGTGTGTATTTAGTGTTTGTGGCATTATTGTATTATACCGGGTTGAACCGTTGAAGCCGCACGTGGGAGCTTTCAAACCCCTTATGATTCAATGTGGCGTTTTATAATTATAATTGGACCTTGTACGTGGTCACACGAAGTCTATAGACATACTTAGAGTTAGATAGAGTCCTTGAAGGTACAATTGTAGGTACATAGAGCTGGTTTTCCACGGACGAGGTAGTTATAAACTCATTTTTTATTGATCTACTTATTATAAGTTTCATACATATTCATGTGTGGCGTTAGACATACTGTCGTGATTGCGTTACCGGTTGCATGAGCGATTGAGCGACGTTGTCATTATCCACGAGTAACTAAGTACCATGGTCATAATGGAGGTATAATAATATATTGATTTTTTTGTTACATGCCATGTTACCCTTGTTTTATAAAATAACTGTTAATGCTTTTATCACTATGTGTGATATTTTTTGAGTTGGTAAAAAATTGGACGAAGAGAAGTTCATATTTTCACGGTTTTTATTGTACGGTCATTTTTAAGGGATGCTGTTGCTACATTTCAACCGGGTACGGCACTTACCTACTTAGTAATCTTATACCCTTTCACATGCCTTTTACGATGTTATGAGAAAATAACGGAAATCATGACTGTAATACAAACTTTCACAAAATTGAATGAATGCCTGCGTACTTCTATATTTCAAAAAAGGCCTTTAAGTCAAAACGGGATGTTCAGCAACGATCTCGTAAAATTATGTTTATTTGGTGTAAAGATTTTGATTATTCAGATAACTAGTTTTCACGCTGAATATATGCTGGCTGAAAAAATGTCTGAGCTCTATGGATCTAATGGATGGATAGTCAAAATTAAATATTTGAGTTTACTTTGGACACTTATTTCATTAAACATTTCAGTCCGCAAACAACGTCTGCCAAGTTTTGATTTTATGGAAATTGCCTTCTACGTTATTTTGAGGTACGGCCGACCATTTTGGTGATGGCATATCATAAAGCGTATACGATGGTAGTTGGTAATCAGCTTGTATTAACAGGCATTCTCGCAGTATGTTCTCTTTGCCTGGCCATTCGACCCGTGACATAAATATTGTGCGTGAAAGGTTCATAAAACGCACGATGTACAAGATTGCCATCCCATACACTATCTACGAACACAACGGCCACCCTTTCCTCCGAGTTTTACGACTAGCGCCGAATGATAAGTTGCGGACACATACTATACCTACTTGACTAGCTTCTACGACTCTACGTACCTACTTAGGAAACCACCTATATGCTACTCTAAATATTATATTCACTTGAATATTTAACATAACTAAGATTTCACGACCTAAGTGCTGTTTTCATCTTTATCCAGGGAATGTTTATAAATAGTGAATGCTGTGCAAGAATGAATAACATTAGCTTGCTATTAGCTAATTTTAACTAATTCCCAGAAAGTGTGATAAATACAATAAATATGTATTGTTTAGTACCTACAAAATGTAAAAATGTGGTGTAATGTATAAATGTGGTGAGATTTGTTGTTTTCTGAGGTAGTTACTTAAGTATAAAATGTTGTTTGTGTTTTATTGGTTTTTACATCAGGAATTTCTTAGTAGCAGCCTCGGAGCCTGGATTTGTGCCCGGTTGATGGCAATAGGCTCGCGTCCTATTACGTGGGACTTAAACATAACTGGCCACAAGGGGGTGAACTCTTATGTAGGTACACCTCTACACATTAACCTTTCGGAGATTACAGGCATGAAGTTACGTTATGTGTGTTATATTATTTATAAGAAGTTGTTGTTTACAGATGTTATGTAATAATAGTAAAATATGATGGCGTAGTTACAATTCGGATTGGAGTGGTACTAATTTACGGCTTGTGTTTGTAAACAATGAGGCGCACAAGACTGATTTGCTTACATTAACACCTACGCACGCGCCGAGTAGGTATTAGTTACCTATTAGTTAAAGTTACGTAAAGTCTGTGTTGCACTCCGATTATATGTACTTGCCAGTAATCAACTAACGATTAATTACGGTTTCTCCTCCGAAGCAATTATATTAATGAAGGAGGGGTTAACGTTTCCTTTTTACACGCTATCATGCGATCAGTGTTCGAGGGGTTAAGTGTAGAAATATTAAACCGTAGTTAGGGAAGGTAGGTATCTAATTACCTATCTAATAAATATGATACAAATGTTCCTATAATGATGGCTGACATTCAGTGTGTACGCGCAGGTTTATAATTAGCGTATGTAGGTATAGGTATATCCAGTCATTCTCAATGCCAGTCATTAAGGGGGTGGACCCTTGGACGCAATTTGTTTACAGTAAGAAATACTACAATTTGTAGAATGGGGTACCCATCGATCACTGCTATCGAGTAAGCGTTTCCGTTCGTTGTTACGTTAGGTAGGCGCCAGATGATCATTTTGGACTGGAATGACGCTCCTTTCATTATTTGTTTGGAGGAGTAGGTAGCTGTGGCTGTGTGACTCTGCCCGCGGTTGAAATCCTAAAACAACACTGAGGCGAAGCTTATTGCTATTCCTATTCTAATCCATAATTAATCTGAGACTAGAAGTACAGTTTGATATCTACAACACCCTATTGTGTTGGCAAGAAAATCATTTGGTTTGCAACAGATGAACAGATACAACGCTTCGCTTCATTTAGAGTTAGACAATCACGCTATTCTGTCCGCGTAGCATGACCACCGTAGAAACGGGTATCTTCGAAGAAAGAATCGACAAAATGACACAATGACATAGGTATTTCTTTTGTCCATCTGTCATTTTATCGATTCCTTCTTCGAAGAAACCCGTTTCTAATATGGTCATGCTACGCGGGCTGGTAGTACCTAGAGGATCTTCTGTTTTCGAGATGTACCATTATAGTGGGGCTGTACCAGTGCCAGATTAGGCAAGCGCGAGGCCGTGAGCAAATTCTATGGAGGGGTTCTGGATCTGCCAGAGAGTATCACCCAAAAAATATTAAGTCCAGGTGAGTGCCTTTTACACCTTTTTGCACTCTTGGCGCCCATGACTATTGCCATACGTTTCGAAGGAATTAAATAATCTGATTCATGATGAGTTTAACGGAGGTTTAGTCCGTTTTAGGTAAATTTTTAAAAAATATTTTCTTAGTAGATAGAGGCAAGGAAACTTGACAATTTAGAACATTTGGTCTCAGACAAAACTTGTTTGTATTGATGCCAACTATCAATTGATATACGTATCAGTGCAAAACACTAAAATTAGTCTTAAAATAATAGAGCTAGCGGCATGAATTGAACTAAGTATTTGCTAAAGATAATTTACCAGTTGATAAAACAACACCAAATGTTGGAAACATTGTTAGTTTAATTGTCAAAATTACCAAATATCAATAATATACGCTGAAGGTACCTAACATACAAAGCAAAACGAACTTTAAAATAAAAAATACTTTTATTTCATATGACAATTTAGTTTTATTTCATACTAAATTAAAATTCTTTTTATAAAGCATTTGCAACTTATGTTACAGGGACTTTCGTCATCAACCCGTATTATTTGACCGCGAGTGTATATTAGGTAAATAACTAAGGTAATTTTGAAGAGTAAGTTGGTTATTAAGTAGGCACCTACCTAAATCTAAAGTGACATCTGAGTCTAAGAAATGATTTTAGTGAAACTTAGGTAAACTACTCTGGTTTAAGCCAATTGTGTAATAATTTCGTCATACGGGTGTTGTAGGTAGGAACCTATTATAACAAGCCATACGACCTGATTTCCCCATAGTCACTTTATATGATTCCTATGGGAGGAAAGGAGCGGCGTAGCCTAAGCCGGGTTCGAGGATTACCGTCACCGCTACATGTGCCTATTCTCTTTGGATTACCAACATTGTACCGTGGTAGGTGCATGACTGCATGCTTTCTACTCTAGCAAGATAATTTTAGAGTAGGTACTTCTTACCTCTACCTACTTAAGTAAACTAAAAAAGAAATAATTATGATCTTTTTGGACAAAGAGGCAAGGAGACAACCACAATGTCTACAATTGTAGTTTAAGAATTTCTAGTGTATCTTAGTATACAATCTGTTAAAAAAACCTGTCCGATCCGTGAGGGTATTATTAGGTATCGAGATAAGATTCTTTTTATGTAATCCTTTTTGGAGAACAAAAAAAAAGAACAAAAAAAAATACCCCGATGAAAATTAAATAAAATGTAGGTATCCCACCAAAAACATTTTCAAGTAAAATGTTGTCAAGACGAGACCATAATATGACTGGCACTGTGAATAAGTTATCAGCGGGCCTAAAATGGCCACTTTAGCAGAATCATAATATTATGAATCACGTTAAAAAAAAAAATGGACTTTATAGTCATAATCATATTGTCCATTTAAAGAATTTTAAAGTCCATTTTAAGAATCTAAATTTATAACGTGGTTCATATTATCTGTTCTATTTCTATCATTATTTTATTTTAGACCCCCAAGATCTCATGTAGAGCCAAGCTTTTAACTCTACACGCCCTAACTCTACAAGGTCTAACTTCACAAACTCTACACCTTATAGTCAAATTATGTGGCTTGGCCGTCTTGGCAACATTTTACATGAAAATGTTTTTGGTGGGATTTCATTTCTTTTTGTAAGTTGCATGTGAATTTTTTAATTTAAAGTTACTAGTTTATAATATTTTGATTGTTTAAGTACTAATAATAGCTTACATACCAAGTTTCAGCTTTCTAGGACATTGGGAAGTACCATTATATGTATTTTGATGATCATCATCTTCGTTCCCTTATCCCATGTTACTTGTGGACGGCGCAACACGTTTTTTTCTTCCATTCTCCCCTGTCAACCGTCACACAATCATTTACACCTTTTTCATTCATGTCATTCCTCACACAATGTATTTTGATGATCATCAGTGACGAAATCAGGGTTTTTAGTTATCAATAAAATCTAAACTTTATGAGCTATGCAATTCAAACTTAATAGGTAGGTATGCTTTATAAGTCCGCTATTGGCAACATATCCCGAGAATTTTGTTTATCTGGTACAATCCAAACCCAAGTTATAAGGGTTCAAAAAAACGACGAAGCGCTTCGAGAAAAGGTAGGTAGTGCCCTTGCGCTTCGCTTGACTCGTCTTGGCGGGGCCACTACAGTGCCCCCACAAGGGCGCGAGCAGTCGCTTCTCTGGTAGTGAACTAGTGACGTCATAAAAAACAATTGACGATCAAACATGAAATTAATGTTGTCACGTTTTAAAAGTTTGTTAGAATTTAGGGAATCGGCGGTAAATTGGGACAAATATCATGCATAAGAAAATATGCAAATGAAATAAGAAACAATATTAATGAATTGTAAAATTCATTAATATTGTTTCTTATTTCATTTGGCAATGTCATTGGTATACATAAATGGGGGTTTCGGATCGGATAGGTTTTTTTTAACGTATTCGTAGACCCATTTGATGCAAGTGTGGAGGCAGAATGGCAATGACAAAATATGCTCATGTGTATCAAACGAACGACGACTTTCAACACATCTTACTAATATTATTAGAAAAAAACACAAAAAAGTGAAAAATAACTTTGGCTTCAGAAGCCTGTGACAAAAACACTAAATCAATCAAACAAAAGTCACCGACTTCGAAGCTTGACCTTTGTTTGATTGATTTGGTGTTTTTGTCACCGGCTTCTGAAACCAAAGTTATTTTTTGTTTTATTTTTTGCAAAAAATGTTCATTTTTTATTTTTCTATTTTTAGTTGTAATATCCCATACAAAAATTTGCTATGCATTTATTTCACATTGTTAACAATACATGGCATGGTAATAAGCTTATCCCCAATAAATGGAACTTAACATACTACTGTCAAAATCTTTCAAATATATAAAGAATTTTGTCAATCGCTCAATCGCTCACAAATGGGGGAGAAATCGGTGAAGATACATAAATTAGCCCACACGACTAAAGTAATAAAATGATACCGCGTTGATGTCTTTTTCAAGTCCCTTTCTTGGTTATTGGTTATATATCTATTGTTACGAGCTAGGTATGGGATAAATTAATTACTACCGAAGAAACAACAAATAACTTTAATAATCACAAAACACTTAAAACTTAATCACAAGTACACTACTGATCACTATTCACTTAGATATCGCACTTACTAGTTCACTTCGATTCGCTTCGTACTGTAGCCAAAATAAGACTGACTGCTCCCGCAAACACGTCGACTATTTATATGGCGATCGAACGTTCGAGAAATATCCACGACTTCCTAGAATCTTCTAGACAATTCCACAACTTGTACAGAGGAAAGAAGTAGGGACTTTATGCCCTCGGCGTACGGTCGAAATTACAATGATGTTCTTTTGTAGGTAGTACCTACTATTACCTACCTACTTACTAGTAGGTACCTACTACCGTAACTGTAGGTAAGTACGGGTACGACGTAACACTGCCTCCTCCTTAGACATGCTCGTCTCGAGCATCATTAGCCCCGTAGTATCGCGCCAATCTGTCTACATGGACAATCTTAGGCGCACCTCGTGGACCCTTCTGTATTCGGTAGGTGACATCGTTGATCCTAGTCACAACTCGGTATGGTCCATCCCATTTTGCTTGCAATTTCGGAGACTTCCCCTTACTCCGTACTGGGTTATGCAACCACCAGTGAACTTTCGTCAAAACCCCTACTATTTGCCTTCCGGTCATAACGGGTCTTCATCTTCTCAGACATCTGTTGGCCGGATTGTCTGATATGCTCATAAACATCATTCAACTTGTTACGCAAGTCAATCGCATAATCTGTTACACTACGTGGAGCATCAGGGGGAGTTCCAGTGATTAAATGCAGCAGGCAACCGTAATTCCCTTCCAAAGTTCGCGAAGGCTGGCGTCACAGTCGTACTTTCGTGGACTGCGCTGCGGTAGGACAGAAGAAACGGCTGAATGTGCTTGTCCCAATCCCTTTGTCTGCTTTCCACGACTTTTGCCAGATATCTCTCCAATGTTTGGTTGAATCGTTCCACCATTCCATCAGATTGTGGGTGGTAAGAGGTGGTTCTGGTTTTGTGGGTACCCATCAATCGACAAGTCTCTTGAAATACTTGCGATTCAAAATTCCTTCCTTGATCGCTATGTATTTCTAAGGGTACTCCAAAACGACAGAAGACTTCCTGAACTAATTTATCTGCGACAGTTGTAGCTTCTTGGTTAGGAATAGCGAAGACTTCTGGCCACTTTGTGAAGTAATCCATGACCACCAGGAAGTACTTGTTTCCGCTCTAACTTTCTGGAAATGGTCCCGCAACGTCTAGTGCTATCCGTTCCCAAGGGGCTCCAACGTTGTACACTTTTAATGCACCTCTACTGCGTGTGTGGGGTCCTTTCACGGCCGCACAACTGGTACATTTGCGACACCAGTCCTCCACATCATCTCGACAGTGGATCCAGTAAAATCGTTCTCGAATTCTTAGTAGAGTCCTTTTTACCCCCATATGTCCTCCTGAACATCCATCATGGTAGAGCCGTAAAACATCCGGTACCTTAGCTTTAGGGACAACCATTTGTAGATGACAGCTGTCCCCTCGAGCGTTTTCCCATTTACGGCACAAGACTCCATCCTGGATCACCAAGCTGTTCCATTGCGCCCAATAACTCTTCGTGATGGAAGTCATCGCAGCCACATCACTCCACTTAGGTTTAGGAGCACCAGCTTTGATCCACTCGAAGATCGGTTTGATGTCCGAGTCATTTTGCTGAGCCTGCTGTAGTGTTTCCTTCCATTCATCCGTTCTAAGCATCCTCACGGGCACTACTTCCTTAGTCTCTTGTCTGGCACAGTGCTTACAGTCTTCAGGACAAGGTCTTCTTGACAAGGCGTCTGCGTTACCGTGAGTTCTCCCACTGCGATGTTCAGTTACGAAGTCAAACTCTTGCAGTAGTTCAATCCATCTCGCCACTTGCCCCTCTGGATTCTTGAACTGTAATAGCCACTTCAATGCAGCGTGGTCAGTTCGTAATTGGAATTTACGTCCCAACAAATATTTACTGAAGTGCTGCAATGTCTTTACTACGGCGAGTAGCTCCCGTCTTGTAACGCAGTAATTTCTTTCTGGTTTGGATAAAGACTTGCTGAAGTAAGCTATCACAACCTCTTGGTTTCCTTTCCGTTGAGACAGCACGCCCCCAATTCCAGTATTACTTGCATCTGTGTCAACTATGAAGTCATTTTCAGTGTCAGGATATCCCAAAATAGGCGTATTGCACAGACGTTTCTTTAATTCCTGAAATGCGACGTCGCAGTTCTCGTCCCAACAGAATTGCCGCTTTTCCTCAGTGAGTTTGTGCAAAGGTTTTGCAATGTCGGCAAAATTCTTGACAAACCTTCTATAGTAGGAGCACAAACCCAGAAATGCTCTGACCTGTGTCTTGTCTTTCGGAACTGGCCAATCCTTGACGGCGACTACTTTTTCTGGGTCTGTTTGAACACCTTCCCCCGAAACTATGTGTCCCAAAAAGTTCACTTCTTGTCTGAAAAACGAGCACTTTTTCGGACTTAACTTGAGATTTGCTGTTTGGATTTTCGACAGCACTTGGTTGAGGTTTTTAAGGTGATCTTCAAATGTACGGTCCACGATGATTATGTCGTCTAGATAGACAAGACATGCGTCTCCAATCAATCCGGCGAGTACTTGCTCCATCAGCCTTTCAAACGTCGCAGGAGCATTGCACAAACCGAATGGCATAACTTTAAACTGCCACAACCCTTTTCCTGTTGAAAATGCAGTCTTCTCCTTGTCCTTGGGGTCTATTTCTACTTGCCAGTAGCCACTTTTCAGGTCAAGTGTGGTAAACCACTTCATACCAGTCAGCGTATCCAGTGTGTCATCGATCCTAGGCAGCGGGTAGCTATCCTTTTTCGTGACATCGTTCAGTCGTCGGTAGTCCACACAGAAGCGCATGCTGCCGTCCTTTTTCTTTACCAGGACCACAGGAGAACACCATGGACTGGATGAAGGCTCTATAACACCGTCGTTCACCATTCCCTCAACCATGGTTTCCACCTCTTTTTCACGTGCAACTGGCAGTCTTCTTGGTCGCTGACGGATTGGTAACTCGTTGCCTGCATTAATCTTGTGCTGAACTAGTCCAGTTCTCCCTATGTCAGCATCATTTGAAGAGAAAGTGTCGGCGTACTGAATTAACATCTTCTTAGCCTTGTCCATTTCTCCTTTAGTTAAATCGCAGTTTTCCAAAAGCGTTGTCACGTCAAACTTTGGACTACGAATTTTATTTCCGGTAGGCAGATTTTGCAATTGACGCATCCAAGCTACTTCCTCGCAAGTGCCGATCAAGGTGCCCTTCTTAATCACTTGCTCCTTGTCACTTGGATTCAGTATGCGTACTGCCGAGACGTTGGTGGCCTTGACCAGAGTCCGTGCCATCTTCCATGGAAAGTCATTGTTTACTCTTTCTATCAGAACACTTCGATCTTTTTGTCCAGAATTCCGTGGTAGACTAATTGGCACAATCGTTTCTGATCTGCGAGGGAGAACAATCTCCTTCAAGTAGTATACTTTCCCTGATGGTGCACCTTCCATGAAGACTTCCTCTGAACCACATTTCAGTACTCCTTGTTCAACGTCGATCTCACAACGATATTTCCGCATAAAATCCAAGCCCAAGATGCAATTGTCCACTATGTCGGCCACGATGACATTGTGCTTGTAAAATCTGTCACCCAATTTTAACTCCACCTCCTTCTTGCCTCGGACGATTATGTGCTGACCGGTAGCTGTTAGTAATCGTATACGGTCGTGGTTATCGAAGTAGTCCCCAAGAAACCGACTTGCTAGGTGAGAATTGACGACCGTGTGAGAAGCTCCAGTATCCAACGTCAGTTTGCAAGGTGTTCCGTTGACTTCGCCTTTGATGGTCAGGCTGTTCCCGTCATGTGCTTGCGAGATCAAGATTCTCGGGGCTTTTTCAATACCAGCCAGCACTCGCCCCCCAGTCCAGGCATTTACTCGTTTCCCTGCTGTGGCTGGGCAGTCACTTCATCCACCCTTCCCTGCTGATCTTCTCTCGGGGTGCTGCGCTTAGGACAGCTTGACCGAAGATGACCCCTTTCTCCACAAGTGTAGCACCTAGGACTGTACCCTTGCGGGCGGTCGCGTACAGGTGTTGCTACAACCTCCCTGACGCGGTGCGTTCGGTGGTCCTGCCTCACTGCCTCTACTTCTAAGGCATGGGCCAAGGCGTCTTTCAGCGTCTCATGGTGCCCAAGTCTCACAGCGGCTCTAACTTCCAAGTCACGTATTCCATCAACGAACGCTTGTACCAGATTCCCATCGATAAGTGCAGGGGCAGACTGGTATGCTTTTCAAACCAGCTTTTCAACTTCGAGGGCCCACTGCTGCAGGTTCTCGGCACTACGTTGAACACGATCCTTCAACTTAGCACGAAATACGTGCTCCAGATGCGCGTCGCCGTATCTGGACTCTAACGCCTCCAGCAGCTGCTCGTAGGTTACATCCTTGCCGAGCGCCTCAAGAATGTTTAAGGCCTGGTCTCGAAGGCCCAAGGTGAGCGCGGTCATGGCTTGCGGTTTTGTTCATCCATTCGCCTTCATAACGGCCTCAAATTGAATTTTATAAGCCGACCACGAAGATGTTCCATCGAATGGAGGCACCTTAAAGCCCCGCGCTGAGGGTGCAGCAACTACTGAAGCCACAGTCACGTCTCCAGTCTTCAGTTCTCCCAAAGCCTTTTTCACCCCAGCGATCTGAACTTCGGCCTCTGAGATACGGTTCTCGTGCTGGTGAACCTGATCCTTCATCACTTTCAGATCTTTGCCAAAAGTTGCATGAAGATCCTTTATGAGGAGCATCTGTTCATCCTGGCGGCGGGCCTGCTCCTCTTTATCTTGCTGCAACTGCTCTTCCAACCGGCGAGCCTGCTCCTCCTGACGGCGAGCCTGCTCCTCTTGACGGCGAGCCTGCTCCTCTTGACGGCGAGCCTGCTCCTCCTTATCTCGTTGCAACTGCTCCTGTAACTGGCGAGCCTGGTCCTCTTGACGGCGAGCCTGCTCCTCTTGACGGCGAGCCTGCTCCTCTTGACGGCGAGCGTGCTCCTGCAGCAGCGCCATTAAAGCTGACAAGTCTGGCGCCACTGATGCTGGAGAAACTCCGGATGGGCCAGCGACTGGCACTGACGTAGGCTGGACACCACCCGGTGTCTGTGTCGGAGAATCTCCAAACCGCCTTTGGTCCATGTCCTGCTGTCGCTGACTCCTGGTACGGATACCGTCCGTGTCGTCCTTAGGTAGAATTGGCATAATTTATCCCTCACTTCTGACACCAAATTGTTACGAGCTGGGTATGGGATAAATTAATTACTACCGAAGAAACAACAAATAACTTTAATAATCACAAAACACTTAAAACTTAATCACAAGTACACTACTGATCACTATTCACTTAGATATCGCACTTATTAGTTCACTTCGATTCGCTTCGTACTGTAGCCAAAATAAGACTGACTGCTCCCGCAAACACGTCGACTATTTATATGGCGATCGAACGTTCGAGAAATATCCACGACTTCCTAGAATCTTCTAGACAATTCCACAACTTGTACAGAGGAAAGAAGTAGGGACTTTATGCCCTCGGCGTACGGTCGAAATTACAATGATGTTCTTTTGTAGGTAGTACCTACTATTACCTACCTACTTACTAGTAGGTACCTACTACCGTAACTGTAGGTAAGTACGGGTACGACGTAACACTATTATTATACTCTATGTTTAGACCACACGACTGAAGTAAAAAAATGTTAATAAAATGAAAACTACTGGGCCAAACTATATTAAATTTTTATGGGACCAAATGGCAACTATTCCGCATCAGACTAAAGAAGTAGAAAAAGGAGAAAGAAGAATCATGTAAATCGGATCATAAATCTCAGCTTAGGTAATCGGTGCACATACGTAAAAAAAAATTACCAATCGAATTGAGAACCTCCTCCTTTTTGAAGTTGGTTTATGAGAGAAAAACTACTGAACGGATGGGATGGGAGTTTATAACCTGGATTAACAGAGGCAACTTTCTATCCCCGTAGTATGATCCCGTGGGACAATTTTATTATCGAACTCAACGCGGGCGAAACTGCGGGCATAAGCTACTTAGTAATAAACTTCGAACTCAAATACGCTTAGAAGAAAAAAATATGATAATAGCTTATGTAACATAGTGTCGTCGCCATCGTATTTTGCCCCTTTTTAGGGTTCCGTAACCATATGGCAAAAAACGGAACCCTTATATTCATCCTGTTAATCACTAACGCTGGTTGAATTGTGCTACCACAGGTTTCACAGTCGCCGGCGGCGACCTTTCGCGTCCGGCCCTGGTGCAAGCCATGGTCCGGAGCGAGACGGAATGGGACGCCGTCACCTCCTTCTGCGAAGCAGTAATGCTGGAGAAGGAGGTGGCAGAACGTGAGAGGGAGAGAACCTCTCAGCATCCCGGCCGGGAGACGCCCCGGGCGTCGTGGCCCCCAGCCACCGTAGGCGCGGGCCTGTGGACGGTGGGCTATGGGCTAGCTCGCCGTCCGTCCGTCTCATGACGACAGGCCGTGTCGACGGCGCGTTCGTGTTCCACGCGCGCCTCAAAGAGAGTCAGCAAAAGTAAGGGGTCCGCAAGGACCGATGCCTGCCGGGGTTGCGGGACTGTTCAAAAGAGATACCGTGGCCCCGGAACAAAAAGAAGAAGGAACATGGATGGATTTTAGTCAGTAAAAGTCTGACACTCCCTCCTGCTCCGCCCAGAGCGGGAGAAGTCATTTGATGATTTCCCAACCGAAAAAAAAAAAAACAAATTAGGTTTCACAGTCGCATGCTAGGGCAAGCGAACCAGTTCAAAAGCTAAGATTTTCTTTACGACTGTTATTTTATCAGGACGACCGCGATGGAAATAACCTCGGATATATTTGATTTTCTTGAGAGTTTAAGATCTGTCAAACTCTAGGTAGGTATTCCACATTTAAGGAATTACCCATGGCTAACTCTACATAAGATTCAATCTAACTCACCATAATTATGTAGAGTTTGAGTAAGTAATTTGACTTGTTCTCTACTCAAATCAGAATCTGAGTGTCACCATATACACACATCAAAAGTATCTAGGGATCAACATATATTTTTGCAATAACTTTTCTCCTGATTGATATTAATTAAAATTTTCTTTAAGGATTCATCAAATAAAGTGTTTTCGTTTGTCACAGTAACGATAAACCAAGTCACATTTGCATTAATAAAGAAATTTGCCATTTTCCTAATAAAGGGATTTTTGACATTTGAACCACTAACATTAAAGTTCGAAAAAAAGACTGAAATAACAGTTTTCTTTAAAATTTTATTGGGTAACTTAAACAATTAATAATCCGTGTTTCTACCGCGAACACTAACAACACAAGAACATCGGTTTGGCATACTCAAAATGAGTTCATCCAAATCACGCTGTGGAATGGCCGCCCATGTTCGTTGCAACAACAAAAAAAGGTCTTCTTGCGACTGGATACCCTCCATATTCGGCAGAGCTCTTCTCTGTAGCATATCCCATGCATGCTCAATCGGGTTCAAGTCTGGCGACTGAGCAGGCCAGGGCAGGACATTGATGTTAGCTGCGGCGAGAGTCTGTCTTACAACTCTTGCGGTGTGCGGTCGTGCATTATCATGCATTAACTGAAATAAGGGACCGATTTGCACTTGTAGAGGAACGATGACGTCTGATACAATCGTCTCAGCATAAATTTGAGCGTTGAGGTTGCCTCTGATCCAAATCAACTCAGTTCTTCCGCCGATCCAAATACCCGCCCATACCATGATGGTTCCACCACTATAAGGATGGACTTCCTGGCAGGATTTTAATCGCTGTTGGCGTCCAGGGGTTCTCCAGTGTCGTATACGTCTTGTATCCGGTCTCATACCAAAACGAGACTCATCAGAAAAGCACACGAAACGCCATTGTTCTTCTGCCCAATTTCTGTGTTCAAGAGCCCATTGATATCGAATCCTACGATTGTGCATTGCTATAGGTGGTACCCGTAGCGGTCTTCGGGAATGAAGGTTCACTTCATGCAAGCGGTTTCTGACTGTTTGGTCGCTAATTAAGTTCCCTGAAGAGTGATGAAGCCTCACGGCTAACATCATGGCGGTTATTGTTGGAGCTCTTCGAGTTAAGATTTGAATGTATCGGTCTTGTCTCCGTGTGGTGCAGCGATACCGTCCTCCATGGCGCTCAGCCACGGTACCAGTGCTTCGGTAACGTGTCCAAAGTCGACTGATAACACTCTGACTTGTATTCAGAGCTAAAGCTACAGTACGTTGCCGGGAACCAGCTTCTATCATTCCCACGGCTCTGAGCATTTCTTCCCTGCTTAAATGACGTCGCCGCTCCATAATAACGTTGGTTTTAATCAGTAGTAGGGAAACAGTAGCACTAATAATGTCTTCAATGCGTTGTATGTTTTTATAGGGAAAATATTGACAGCTTATTTTCATCTTTTACTCGAATTTGATTGAGAGTTCCTGATTCAAATTATGAAATGCACCAAAAAGGATCCATATAAATTTATAAAATCATAAATTTATTACAAAGCCACATCTCAATCTCAAGAAATCCGCATAAAAATGCTTGATCCCTAGACATTTTTGATGTGTGTATATTACTATACCTATTCTTTGGTGTCACCGTTTATAGCTACTGATGAGTTGATGACTGAGCGGCTATAGTGTTGTGGTCTCGAGTTCGACACCAACACTCGCATCTCTATAGTTTCGGATTCATGTGCATATTGTATAATTATTAGGTATCACTTGCTTCGGTGAAGGAAAACATCGTGGGGAAACCAGCATCAAGTATGCCAGAGATATTTCTTGACAGCATCTTAAGCCAAGTCTGAACTAGACTGAACCGAAAACTCCGACACCAGGTTAGGCACTAATCACACGATAAAGAAAGAAATTGTATAACCTGCTGAAATCGTTCGGATACCTATGGCCTTGAGTATAAAAACTTATTTCTAAGAAAATGAATGGACGATTGCGTGCTTACTAATGACCAGGTGACATCGGTCACAAATTGCGTGTTGGTATGTCCTCATGATCAGCGAGATAGGTTCAAATATACCTACAGGGACGCGTGGTCGCCTGCTTTCGTTTTCACTTTGTGCGATTCTCTTGTCGCGTATTGAGGAGCGATTTCAGTTACGCATGGCGCAACTAGTGGTGCAGTGCCAGCCTAGTGGCTACGCCCCCGACATACCTACGTGTCGTAGATAGTGGGCTCAAACCTAGACTGACACTTTGAGTAGGCTAGGCTATTTCATCACTTGGTATCTCTCAAAACGTTGAAAACATCAGAATGGAGGAAACCACTATGTCCAGAACCAAAAAGTCACAGACACGTGACATTCACCAACCCGCACTGTGCCCGCTCCCGCTTCTCAGAGGCCGCAGCAGTCGGGACGTAAAGCTGGGTTCAGACGTGTGTAACGTGTAATGTAACTGTCACTCATCATAGTCAGTTGCCTAGAACGGTTGTGTTAGATACTCGTAGTGAAAAAAGAAAAAAAAAAACTTCTACCACCCTCACTATGGTGCTAAAAAAGTGTTCGAATTGCAATAAGAATATAACCAAGAAATCACCAGGTCTAGAGCATGCCCCCCTGCATGCGCTAAACTAACTAACAAGCAAGTTTCTACCCTACGGAACTCTAACGGCTTAGAATGGAGCTACCCAGACTGCTTGACGAACATGTCTAAGCGATCCTCGTTCTTCGTTCCTGACGATGACTCCGACAGTGACGAGCAAGATAACAGTAAGGAAAACCCACCTGTTACGCTTGATGTCAAAAAACTGCTGCAGGATATTAGCAAGGATGTACGAAAAGCAGTTCAGGATGCCCTGGAATCTGTCCACACGTCTATAGAGTTCGTAAGTGATCAAGTGCTCACTCTAGATAAAACATTACTACTGTTTGTGGTAGTAGTACTAGTGCGACCAACCTATTTGTGGAGGCAGATAAATTCGAAACCAACTATAATGAACATTATGCTTACCGACAGACGACAGAGCCGCGCCGATATAACTGCATAGATAGGTTGGTCAAACACGATGTGCATACCGATAAATCACTTTAAAATATTGTGTTCTATTTTTATGAACTATGATGAGCTGAATCAACGTTCCTAACAAACCTGTGGTTTTCTGGAACGCATATTTTGTCAATTGTAATGTTAATGTGTCTTGATAATATAAAAAAAAAAAAAAACTGAAATTCTGTGTGTGGACGGCACTACGAGCGTTACGTATAGGTAGGTATGTAACGCTTGCGCCGGCGCTCGCCGTGATCCATCGGCTGTCGGTTTTTAACGCGAACACTAAGGCGCTCGCCGTGCCGTTCACCCACACTGAGGGTAGATGACAAAAAAAATCGAATTAGTCCGTCTGATAGATTCCCAAAAAATATGATTGTGTATAATATCTTTCGATAATATAACTGACGGACTAAACAGAATCATACATTTTCTAGTCAGTCATCATCCTACACGTTATCTTACATTACGCGTTACACACGTCTGGACCTAAGGCTGGTTTCTGCGGAGTCCGGGCCTTACAATCGCAAAGCTGGTAATGGTAACTTAGCTTCTAATCTGTTTGTTGGTCAACCTTTTTTTGTATCAGTAAAACATTAACCGCACCGTGCTTTGCTGTATTGTAATGCGATGCACTCTGGCTCGATGCGGCTCTTATTTGTACCACCAGCCTTGAATATCAACTCCTTCGTTGCTGACCGTAACCCTGCAGTCGGAAAGACGACAGAAAAGGAAAAATAAAAGTTGTTAAATAGCTGTATGTTATTTATAACGCAAATTCATAAGCAGAATTACAGTATGTTTACAATTTAAAATATTTTTACAACTGAAACCTCCACTTTTTGTACATTAAGTCACAAATTTTGATTTTATTTATATCTACGAATTACAAAACGATGTTTAGGATAAAATATGCCTATCTTATGCTAAATTAGCAGAATGTATTATCCACCTTTCTTCCACTTTTCTCCGGGTGTATAGTCCGTCATGGGTTTTCCTGATATTCCACATGTCCCTATGCCAACTCTTCCAGTCAAATTATCTGGTGAAGCAAATATGCTCTTCGTTCTTACACCAGGTTTTTTCGAAGCTTTAGTGTGGAAATTGAGCCATTTGTTCTTTTCAGTCTCTCTTTCCTCTTCAATTTGTTTAAATCTCTGTTGTTTCTTTTGTTTCTTCTTTTTGAGGTACTCCCTGTTGTAACCCTTACCAGGTCTGTAACAATAACATACATGAAATATTGCTTTTATAGCACGCACAATGGTCCATTTTAAGGATTAAGTACGGAAACCAAAACCCCATGATAGATAGATAGATTGCTTTTATAGTCTAGTTTCGTCATATCATCAAATTTTACTCTGACTTCTGAAGCAATACGGGTGTTGATACGAAAGAGACAACTCATATTGTCAATTTCTATGCCAAATAACCAAAATGGTGAAATTTTTCTCTATTGTTTTCTTCTGCAAAGCGATTTGAATCTTTACATACAACAACAACAAAACAACAACAACAGCCCATAACGTCCACTGCTGGACATAAGCAGAGGCTTATGCTTTAGCCCATGATGGGAGGAATTTGCCGTAATCTCCACGCTTGGCAGGCGGATTGGAGATCGCAGTGATGAAAGACTAACAGAAAACGCTGCTGCCCATTCTCTGGTCTACGGAGGCGCAAGGTGTTCTGCCTCAGACATTAGTCGCCTTATACGACACCCGTGCGTGTAATGGGTTGGTTCTATTCTACTCTGCCGGATACCACACGGCTAACTCTGCCGAATCTTTACATAATAGGTATAAAACAAAGTCGCTCCCGCTGTCCGTACACTTAGATCTTTTAAACTACGCAACGGATTTTAATGCAGTTTTCAGCAATAGTCATTCAAGAGGAAGGTTTAGTATCTACATTGCACCCGTGCGAAGCCGGGGCGATTAACTCCCGAATAACCAAAATACATTATTGTGCATGATAAATGCCTCTAGGTGGAAAGCCAGAACCACACATAATCGATACGCCTACCTACTTTTAAGGGCGCGTGTTACCTATTTCTATGTTTAGAATCATAATAGTAATCCTTTGTGGAAACTACACTAGATCATTTTAAAAATAATAAGACTCCCAAAAAACCGGCCAAGAGCGAGTCGGACTCGCGCACCGAGGGTTCCGTACAAACTTTTTAAAGGACAAACTTAACTTTGCTGTTCGATCCCTAGAAACGGCTATTGCACCAACCGCAAATAATAAGTTTGTAATAGTAAAACCGCTTTTTTTTTGTTATTAAACTACATATTTACCGTTTACAGATTTTTTCCTTTACACACTTTACATTTGGGCCTCTCCGGGTCCCAACGAGCACAGATGGTATAAATAAATCTTTGGGCTTAAAGGCGTTGGTAAAAAAATAAAACCCTGTACAAGTAACCTACAATAGTGACCGGCCTGAGCAATAAACCCATAGTAACACAAAAGACAACACTGCTTTCTCCCATTACCCACGGAACAAAAATAAATTGCATCCCGACCACCTCCTGGATGCCAGCGTCATTCCTGACTATAATCACGCGACAAAGATGGGCTTGAGCTGCAGAAATGGTATTAAAATGAAGTTTTCATCTTTATGTAATATAGGTATGACGCTGGCATCCAGAAGGTTAACAAACTAACAAAGCTTCGCTTAAACTACCGAATACCGATATATGAGCTCGATATATGAGCACTATAGAGGTGCAAAACAGCGCGAGATCAATGAAAGTCCTAGTGAAATATCATTAGTTAATATCTTTCCCCAGGAGCGCTAATAAACCTTGTCCACAGAAACAGTAATGAGCCTTTCCCGCAGGCTTAAACTACAAGGGTGCCTCCATTACAAAGAGCCGTAAAATAGCAACACAATAAATTCTTGCGAGGCCATAACAATGAAAGCGGAGGTGGAGCAGCACAATAGCAAACAGGATCCATTATCATCAAAATTAAACATAGAAATAGTCCATATGATCGGAGATGGACACTGCTTGTGTAGGGCCATCGCGCACCAAGTAAACGCCATATTTTTCCTGACGTTCGAACACCACGTGATAAGAAGAGACCTGGCTAAATATGTTGAGAGAAACCAAGACTAGCCGAACATAGCACCTGGAAACCTGCCTACTACCACCAACCAAGGAAACACATGAGCAAAGGAAAAATTTTATCGAAACAACAATATAAAGATGGCGTCTGGGGTGGTGAAGAATTGAAGATATCATCATTGCAGCAGCCGAGTATTACTACATCAATGTAACAGTACACAGTAGTGGAGAAAAAATATATCAGACCATAAAATTATTCTTGCGGATATTATTATTCTGAACCTCAAGAGGGAGAAAAAAAGTCCAACACTGCATATGCTGAAATTCAACGAGAAACCAATGCACAAATCTGAGCTTGAATTCAACTACAGAAATCACGACTATAGCCGACTCCAAAGTGAGGAAATAATGAAAGAATATCAAAAGGCAATTAAAAGCCAACCTCAGGTAAAAAACCTACAAAATAAGAAAACTAGCCAACTAGTGCCATGGGATTCCCTTATGAATATCATGAAATCAGCAGCGGCAATGTTTATTATAAACAAGCCAATCAGATCCAGAGAACATAGAATCGTGCTTGCAAAACTGCAAAAAGCCAAGTTTATCAAAAACTGTTACCCTAGAGAAACATTCGCAATTAAACAACTATGCAAAGCAAGACCCAATCTGCAAAATATAAGAAATAAAGAAGAAGAGTTAAATGAGAAATATTCTTTAGAAACCTTTGCAGAACTCATCCATCACAACGAATGAGAATCGCATGCGATTTTTACAGGAGACAAAATAAACATGAAGCGCCACAATAAACAAGGTTTTATACCCATGTCAAGGTGGGAAGAAGTGTTAAAAAAAGTCAGCAGGCCCACACATAGAACTCCTACCCCATGAGAACCCATCAGACGTAAAAGAAGAACTATCAGAAGAGGAAATAAGTGATATCATTAAAAGCATGAGCAACGGCAAAGCACCAGGTACTGACAAGGTGGTGACCGAGCTATTCAAAGCCTTGCCAACAGAAATGCTATCGGAAATTATAAACAACAAGAACATGCATTGCATGCATGCATTTTGAACAACAGCCTTGTTGTCAAATATATAATACGTATAAGTTTACTAACATAGGTATAAGTTATCTTTTTGTTTTTACTAACCCATATGGATGTTGCTTTTCCGAATTAAAGTTTTTTTAATTTTTTTATAAACACATGCAGGCAGCATGGGTAAGCAATGATATATATACCAATTTTTTGGAACAAAACGATCCTAATTCCAGTGCCTAAAAAAGCAAAGCCAGACGGAATTAATGACTACAGAAAGTTATCTATGTGTAACGTGGGATATACGCGAGCTTTCTTCTAAGCAAACTGGATGCTTCAATAAAAGAACTAGGAAACTAGTAAGTAGCCTTTCTTTGCAATAGATCGACCGACGACCATATGTACACACTTAGGAGAATTATTCACGAGGAATGGAGAGCAGGCTCAAAAACCTATGTGCTGTAGTTAGACATCGAAAAAGCTTTCGATACGCTGGCCTTAAACTCTCTTACAGACATTTTAGTAACTAGAACTAACAAATAGAATTATTAAGGCATGCATTAAAGAATTCCTGCATAAAATTGTTTGGACAGCAAACGGAATCGACGCACAAAGGCAAGGGAGTCAAACAGGGATGTCCGCTATCCCCACGACTATTCACCATAGTTATGGACGACGTTCTATATTCTAATGTTCTGAACATTAGAAGAAGAAATAGTATGCCTTCATCTAGACCAGGACCACGAGATTCAACTCCCTATTATACTGTTATTTGCAGATGACGTGATATTAGCAACAAATAATCTCAGTGAACTGGACGAAATAGTCACCAAAATAAAACCGTTACTGGAATCAGTCGGACTCCACATTATTGAAACGAAAACAAAACTAGTAATCAGTGACCCACACAGCACCGAAACCCGAACTCTTATTAGAATTGGAGGAACCAGTATTCAACCGGTAGACGAAATTAAGTACCTAGGCACGTATATATCATCGACACATAATAGAAACAACACAGTTAACGCCAGATGTAAACAAGCGACGCGTAACTCTAAGGCCTTAATATCCCGAAAAAAAAAAAACTCGAAAATAGAGCGTCTTATCTATAAAATGGAATATATATCTAAATATATAAAAGAAGAAACTCACTGACTCACATATCAACGCACAGCCCAAACCGCTGGGTCCACAGATTCCAAATTTGGCAAGTAGGTTCCTTATGCGGTCTAGGGGTGCACTAAGAAAGGATTTTTCAATATTCACCCCCTAAGGGGGTTAAACGGGGCTCCAAAGTTTGTATGGGAAAACAAGATTAGTTAGACTATTTTATCCGAAACTTCACAGGAGTGCTCTATCGATAAATGAGTAAACATTTGGGTTTCACGTTTTTTCAGAATTCAACCCCTATTATGGACAAATGGGGTGACAAAGTCTGAAAATCAACTCACTAGCCCAAACCACTGGGTCAAGAGATTCTAAATTTAGCACGCGTAGGTTTCTTATGAGGTCTAAGGGTGCACTAAGAAAGGATTTTTCAAAATTTACTTCCTATGGGGGTGAAACGGGGTTCGAAAGTTTGTACGGGGAAACAAGATTAGTTTAGTTAGACTGTTTTGTTCGAAACTTCACAGGACTACTATCGATAAATGAGTTAATATTTGTGTTTCAGCTTATTTCAGAATTCAACCCCTAAAGAGGGAAATGGGGTAACAAAATCTGAAAATCAACATGGGTATTGTTTGTACTTTGTATGGTGTATCGGGTCAGGTGTATTACAAAAACAACGATTTTAAGATTTAATGTGGCGGACCTGAAATGCCTTCTGCCTTTAATGCCTGTTGGGGTGCGATGGGGTTGAAATGTCTAAAAATCAATATGAGTGTCGATACCGAGATTATCAGGGGTGCAGATTACGTAAATGGCATTTATTTTGAGATCCAGAAGATGGCGGATTCGTTTTCTATACAGGGTTATTGTTGATTTATTGTGATGATTGTGATAACGATAATGATGATTGTGAAACTGATTATGATGATTGTGATGATGATTGTGATTACGATGATGATGATTGTGATAATGATGATAATGATTGTGATTGTGACTGTGATTGTGATATTAATGGTGATTGTGACGGTGATAGTGATTGTGACTGTGATAAATATTGTGATGATGATGATGATGATGATGATTGTGATGGTGATAGTGATTGTGACTGTGATAACGATGATGGTGATTATGATAGTGACGGTGATTTTGATTGTGATGGTGATTGTGATAACGATGATGCTGATTGTGATTGTGACAGTGATTGTGATAATGATGATCATGATTGTGATAACGATGATAATGATTGTGATTACGATGATAATGAGTGTGATAACGATGATGGTGATTGTGATGATCATGATTGTGATTACGATGATAATGATTGTGATTACGATGATTATGAGTGTGATAACGATGTATTGTATTGTATTGTATAGCGGGCTGGTGTCCGCAACTCCACGTCAAAGCGCGTATTTTGCGTACGGGATTGTGATAACGATGATGGTGATTGTGATTGTGATAGTGGCGGTGATTGTATTGGTGATAACGATGGTGATGTTTATTGTGATGCTGATAGTGATTGCGACTGTGATAGTGATTGTGACTGTGATTGTGATGGTGATTGTGACAGTGATGGTGATTGTGATAATGATGATGATGATTGTGATAACGATAATGATGATTGTGATAACGAGGATGGAGATTGTGATGATGATGATTGTGATTACGAAGATAATGGTTGTGATTACGATGATAATGATGTTGTTGATTGTGATAGTGATGGTGATTGTGACAGTGATGGTGATTGTGATAATGATGATGACGATTGTGATAACGATAATGATGATTGTGATAACGAGGATGGAGATTGTGATGATGATGATTATGATTACGAAGATATGGTTGTGATTACGATGATAATGATGTTGGTGATTGTGATAGTGATTGTGATAATGATGGTGATGGTGATTGTGATAATGATGTGATAATAATGGTGGTTGTGATGATAATAATTGTGATGATTATAAAATTCGGCACATAGATAGTTCATAACCTGGATTGGTAGGACACTGTTTATCCCTTTAGTATGATCCAGTGTGACGGTTACCGAACTGCACGCGGGCGAAGCCGCGAGCAACAGCTAGTATATCTATAAAATCTATCATAGAAGCCGCAATGACTTACGGTCTTAAGGCAGCGGCACTCACAAAGGCAAACCAATCGAAACTCAAAAGATACGAAAGACCCATTCTTAAAGATATGATAAAGAGTACTCGAAACCCCCCAAACAAATAAAATACGCGAAATTCTTATGGGAAAATCAATTAGGTAGGTCCCAAAAAAATTTAATGCCTTCGGTTATGCTACTACGGGCACATCCTCCGACGACCAGAGCCTCACTTACTACACGCAGCTATTATACAAGGCGAAACGGTTAAAAGTTGGAAGATCAATATAAACATGGAATGAGTCACTCCAACAAAACATGGAACATTTCAATAAAAGCAAAGAAGAATGGATTTAATTAGCAGCAGATAAGAGAAAAATTCAAATCGGCTGATTTGATTTTTTACAAAAATTTTAAACCCAGGAAATATATCACCTTAGCGAAACTGACAGTGAAACAAATACTCTACTGATGATGAAACATATAAAATAAAAATAATAAATAAATATCGCTGGACATTACACACAGCGCCATCTAGTGCCACACTAAGCAACGAGGCTTGTGTCGTGGACACCAGATAGTTGATATACTACATAGATACTTTTTGTTTGTAAATACATACTTATTATACATATAAACATCCATGACTCGGAAACAAATGCCCATGCTCATCACACAAACATTTGCTCCGACCGGGATTCGAACCCGGGACCCTAAGAACGTAAGGCAGCCTCATTACCGCTGCGCCATTCGGGTACGCGAACATAATATTTTTAAATAAGCCGTGTCAAAAACGAATGGAATTGAAACCACCAGAAACGAACATGATTCTCCAATGATAGAAGTGACCAATGAAACGAAGGTCAAAACACCAATGCTCATTCCTATGGATTGTACCTGTCTTTACCACTATTTCTATATTGGCTCTAGGCTGCATAGTCGGCTGATAGTGCCCGACTGGCTGCGGTTTTTCGGGCTTCCTCTCCCATCCCAGAGCATGTCTTTCCTTACAAAATTGTGCCCCTGGTGTATCCGGCTTGTCCCTGTCAGGCTTGCTCCTGGCTGGGTGTGGTGCTCAATCATCATCATCAATTATCAGAAAAGAAAATTTATTTTCCATAATGACATATCCAGTCCAGGGAAGAAACAAAGAAATATGTTTGTATGGACTTAATACTGCTACATTCCATAATAAAAGTGCAAGATATTTGAGTCATACTCACTTGCTTTCATCACCACTATGAGGTCTCTTCAGTGAGCCAGGTATGATCTTCGCATCATTAATAGATACCACTTCTGCAGTTGCATAGCCATCAAACTTTATTTTCAGATTATCCTCTGAAACATCTTCAATGAGACCTTCATAAAATCTGTAAAAGAGATATTTGTACTTGGTTAATTTAATAATATTCGCATAGATAAAAAATATATAACCAATGAAGCCAAATAAAAAACCTCTGGCTAATAATTCATAGTTCTTTAAATAAACATTTATTGTAACAGATACCGTCCGGGGTGGGACCTCTGTCGCCAATAGACTGGTACCCATACTGAGAGCGTGCCTGGCCTTCAGATACGTTCCAAAAGGATGGAGGGAAGTGAAAGTCATATTCATTCCTAAGCCAGGTAAGAGTGATTATACCAACGCCAAACACCACCGACCAATCAGCCTGACCTCCTTTCTCCTTAAAACTTTGGAGAGAATTTGCGAGAGAGAGCTGAGGGACGGCGTTTTGAAATCTATCCCACTCCACACTAACCAACACGCATACAGCTCGGGCAAGTCCACCGAATCCGCCCTCCATCTAGTGGTCGGCCGGATAGAAGAGGAGATTCACCAGAAGGGCATCTGCCTGGGCACCTTCATAGACATCGAAGGAGCCTTCGATAAAACTAACTTCTCCAGCATCAACACCGCGCTCTCCCGTCACGGAGTAGAACAGGTACTGACAGACTGGATCACCAATATGTTAAGCAAACGAGTGGTTCGACTTGAAGGGGAACAGCAGATTGCCTTGATAGCCAGAGGCTGCCCCCAAGGTGGAGTACTATCCCCGCTCCTCTTGAATCTGGTGATAAATGATCTCATCACAAAACTCAACGCGAACCATTTCTACACAATAGGGTATGCCGACGACCTAGCTATCCTCATTTCAGGGAAAGTGACGGGGACAATCTGCAACCTCACTCAACAAGCACTACGCATCGTTGAACGGTGGTGCAGAGAGTTCGATCTCTCAGTGAACCCCACGAAAACTGAACTAGTCATGTTTACCCAAAAACGAACACTAGGCCCTTATCGCCTACCCAAACTTTTCGATACAGAACTCCAGTTAGCCGACGAGGTCAAATATCTGGGAGTCATCCTGGACAGTAAGTTAAATTGGAGTAGTCACTTAGATCATAAAATTAACAGGGCCTGCATCACCTTTTGGCAATGCAGGAGGATGATAGGTAAGAAGTGGGGCCTATCCCCTAAAATTATACTTTGGTTATACTGCGCGGTAATCCGACCTATGATCACTTACGGGGCAGTGGTCTGGTGGCCCCGCACCAAACTAACTACAGCCTCCATCAAACTGCAACGCATGCAAAGGCTAGCCTGCATGGCGATCACAGGCTGCATGAGGACTACCCCGACCGCAGCTCTCGAAGCCATGCTGGGGCTCCCACCGCTTCATCTGTTCATACAGCAGGAAGCGACGATGACGGCTGTACGCCTTAATACACTTCAACTCTGGGGTAAGAAAGAAACACAGCACACCGCGGTACTGGAGGGATTCCACAACGAGTTCCCCCTGGCGAAAGCAATAAACGATCAGATACCAAAACTATTCGTATTCGATAAGAAGTACAAAATCCAGCTCCACGAGGATCACCGCTGCGAGGGATTAAACCCCGCGGAACTACGGATCTTCACGGATGGATCTAAAACAGGTACTGGCACAGGTGCTGGAGTCTTCTCGGAGGATCTCAACATCCACATAGCCAAACCTCTGGGGGCCCACAACATGGTATTTCAGGCAGAATACATGGGCATTTCCCTGGCGGCATCTGCTATCTTGGCCAGGAAGGTTGTGGACCACTCAATTCGTATACTCTCAGACAGCATGGCTGTACTGCTAGCACTAAACAACCACACAGTCAACTCTGGGTTAATACACGAGTGTCATCAACGCCTGAACCAGGTTGGTAATCTCAATAATATAACCATTCAGTGGATTAAGGGACACAGCGATTCCCGTGGCAATGATGCGGCGGACGAACTCGCTAGAAGGGGATCGAGCATGGCAGCGGTGGGACCCGAACCTATCGTACCACTCCCTTTCGGATACCTACGCACACTGGTAAGGAACCGAACTAGTGTACAACACCACAAGCTATGGCTAGACCATGGCGAGTGCAGGCAGGCCAAGGAAGCACTTCCTACTATCGACGGCCGCCTCACCAAACGCGTGCTTCGGTTGACCAAATCGCAGCTGCGCACAGTTACAGCCACCATTACTGGACTCGGCTCTTTTAATAAACACCTCTTTGTCATAGGAGTCACGGACAGCCCCCTGTGCCGTGCCTGCATGGAGGAAGACGAGACGGCAGCCCACGTGCTTCTGCACTGCCCAGTGGTTGCAACATACAGGGCAAAGTACTTCAGTAACCCTAGGCTTCTGCTTCAGACTGACCAAGCTTTTATTCCTTATGCAAGCTATAGAGCAGCACCAGAAGCAAAAGGCATACTAGCTACTACCATGTAGTTGCAGCCAAGTAGCTGCAAATTACAGTCATAAGTGTTTTGATCTGTGCTGAAAAACCAACTTTTAGTCATTGAGCTAATACTACTATAGAGAAGATACCGCAAACAAAATCTGTGATCCGTTTAAATGCAGTCAGCTAGCTGCAATTCACTCAGTCGCTTGCTCGCCACAGCATTATAAATACGGAGTTAGCCGCCCACGCACTGCACACAGATTTTGTTCGCGCTGTCTTCTCTACACATGGTAGTAATAGCTCAATGCTTTTAGTTCATTTTGTGAGAGATATGTAGAGGAAGGCGTAATAATTTACACTTACACATTTTGACTTTTGCAGTCAGTGATTAAATCAAATATTTTTAAAATGTTACAATTGTATCATTTGAACAGCTAAGACTAAGATACAGTTAAGAAAACAAAGGATGATAGAAACAAATGATAACTCACTGTCCATCTGATCTCCATTTAGCCAGGCACCTCTCCCCAACTTGCCAATTCGTAAGGTATTTGCTAGCGTTTTCTTCTTCCTCGGCCGCCAACAGGGACGCTGTAACATCATGATCATTACTAGAACCATGAATATTGGACACTTTGGAGTCACCATCTTGAGTTTTTATAAGATCTTGTGTCAACTCTATTACTTCCTCCAAGTCAGCCTTTAGTTTCAGCAACTCTTCATTCTCTCCATCAGTGAGCAACGCTGCTTCTACCTAAAAAATTAAGTGCACCACATGATTATCGGGATATGTCATGGCTAGACACTAATCGATATTAACTATCCACTGACCTGCTGAAGTTGTAATTTATAATTCCTTAAATCATCAGCCATTATAGAATAGTTACTACAATCACTTCAATTTGCTAAATCAAGATCTGAAGAACAATGCAATTTGCCTCACAATTATGTACACAAACTCATACTGTTTTCTTTTTTCATCAAATTCAATCTGTCACATTATGGATGGCTCTTACAATAGTGATGGGCGAGTCGACTGAGTCGAGTTGTCTGATTCGAATAACTCGAATCAGAGTCTCAGCGAGTTGATTAGAATCAAGTTCATTCGCAACTCGAATCAACTCGCAACCTAACTCCATGCGAGTGCAAGCGAGTCAGCGATTCGTGAGTCGAATATTAATTTTATTTGATTCGCATTCCGTCTCCGGTTGCCGTCGGCACACCTCGGGTCGGTACGGGCCGCCGCGCGCCGCGCCGTCTTCGGCGCTCGAGCAAGGTATGGGCGAGAAAGCAAGTATATTTAATGCGTAAAAGTGAATAAGAGGATAAAAATACGATTACGGTGAACTCGACTCGACTCGTCGATCCATTTGGCTGCTGCTGTGGAGCGGATCCCATCCGGTTGATGCGAGTCGAGTCAACTCGAGTTGCGATTCGAGTTAGCGGCCGAGTCAACTCGAGTTGCGATTCGAGTTAGTGACCGAGTCAACTCGAGTTATTTGAGTTGGAATAAATTCAACTCGTAACATCGCTATCTTATAATAGAGAATACATTGGGAGACCGGAGAATGCTATAATCTAGGGTTGCAGATGGATCTTAAAAGTGTGGCCAAAATTGTAACTATATCCGCCATCTTGTTTTTTCAAATTTCAATACTCTTTATACGCCATAAAGCTGAGTTCGCTGCGCCATGTTATCGTGTTTTACAAACAAAAAACATCTTTTATTATCATAGGGGTGTGGCCTAACATAGTGTAACATGTTATGATAACATATTTTGTTAGGAAATTGGCGTTTCGGACACGGGCACACGGCCCTTTTGGACAATGCCCTGTGAACTGTCAATGTCATTTTATGCACCAAAAGATCTTTGTAGCACTGTATAGATTAGCTATTAGCCATGGATGTAATAGTTACAATTAAGCTTATACATATCGGTTGACGAAACGATATTGTAAATTATTTTTGGGTGAAAACAAAATGACCACCAAAAATAACATTGTGACCATTAGCATCTATCACCTAAAATATCAATTGATCACCAAATTTTAATGAGGTGGTTGATGACTAACTAGTTTTGCCTAGGCCGACTTGGGGCACCCCGACACGGATAAATTAGGTTATTTTTTTTATACCGTTCAGAAGTAAGAGCCCCGCATGGTGGGGCTCCATCGACCGGGTCTCCCTCAAATCGGATGAAAGAGCATAACAGTTCAATAATTCAATTTCTGGTAGTCATTAACTAATTTTTTATTTTAATTTCACGCTAAAATGGGGATTAATTTTAGTGATCATTTACTAATTTTGGCAATCAAATTTGTTTTTTTTGCCGTTACATTTTGCTAAATCTGGTGTTTCGTTAATTATATTTATTATTTTTCTCTACCAGAACCATAAGAAACATTTGCTTATTCTTGCACAAAAGCAAAGTGGCAGGAATTTTTTATAGCATTCACCACTCTTTTATTGCAAGGACGACCAAGCAGTGAAGCATTTTCTTTTATATACACCGCTTGCCCGGGGCCACTACTGGCTGGCTGCACAGCCAAATGCACAGTTGGGGGCCACTACTGGCTGGCTGCACAGCCACATGCACAGTACCATTATACCATGTCAGTGCACAGTTCTTACAAATGCAGATTTGAAGTGAACTGCTTAAACGATCATTTTACTTGCACCTGTTTGCGACAAAAAGCCATACACAATAGTGGCGATCGGCAAATAAACTAGTTTTTTCTAACGTGTCATGGTCAAATGGCCAATTTACTCTGGCAGAGGGGTAAGCCCAGCTACGCCAACTCTAGAACTTATTCCTCTATGCCACCGTCACTCGCAGCAATTACTTAAATTATGTTATAAATTACGCCCGCTCCGAGTTAGGTAATTATCCCACGGGATCGTACTACCGGGATAAAAAGTATCCGTTTTAATCCAGGTTATAAAGTATCTGTTTGCCAAACACCCAAATCCGTTCAACCGTTTTTGCGTGACAGAGGAACAAACATCAGACATCCTCACAAAGGAGATCATTCACTGTGTTCGACGATTTGGGATAAAAAAAAGTCGGCGGCCAACTGGTGGCAGGCGTGGAAACACTTTTGATGTGAAACACCTATGCGCGGGTAAACCTAAAAAACAAATGAAAAATGCGTGGCGATCTAACGGCCCGAACAATCCCGACCTGTTGAAGCAGCATAAGTTCTATAATAGGTATTTAACGAATATGTAGATCTTACAACAAGCCAGCTGGTCTCGGGGCACCGAGCGCTGGGTTACAATCTCGTGACTTCAAGTTCCATTCCAGCATAAGGATTTTATTTTTGTGAATCGAGTCATTTTGTTTTATTGTATTTTGTGTTTGTTTTTTATATTGACATTTTTTTAAGCATTACTTTCATGTATTCTTTCAAAATAATTTAGATGTTTCACATCTGCCAGGCGTCCCGCGACGGCTCACTTTTTTTTCATGGCCACAATCCTCTAATCCTAATGAATTCGGGAACAAAGATATTAGACAACGATATAATTAATAGAACCCTACAAATTGTTTCCCGATAGGTATTTTATCAAAGTAAAACACACTGTTCACAGTGTTTTTTCCCAAAATCAATGGGTTCGATTCCTGGATATGAATATTGATTTTTCTAAAATCTTTCGATTCAGTTTTAGTTTTCATCAAAATCAGATTCGAGACACCTTTGAGCATTTTTCGCTATTCCTCATACTTACATACATAAACTTCGATGATCTCCAGAAGATGCTCCAAAATCTTTTTGATGCTTCTTTCAAATTAGGACTTTGGATAAATATGGACAAGAAGATTAAATGGCAAACATCTCCAGCAATGCAAATCCGTCTGTCAAGGTCAAATGAAAGGTTGACCAGTATGTCTATAATACTCTATCTTGGCCATATTCTTTCCCTTGGCAAAGAGCTGAATTGTTCTCAATATCTCCGTTGATTGATGATATCAACGGAGATATTGAGAACAATTCAGCTTGGGTGGGCTGCATTCAGACAATTGAACGATATTATGAAATCAGCCAAAATTCCCAACTGCCTGAAGACCGAGACGTCTACAATCAGGTGTTCTACCCACTATGACGTACAATGCTGAGACGTGGACGCTCACACAGGAGGCTGTGTACAGACTCAGAGTAGCACAGAGAGCCATGGAGAGTTCCATGCTCGGCATAAAACTACTAGACCGAGTTCCAAACGAAACTCAAATTGAGTTAGCAGGACACCTAGCAAAGCGTGGAGATAGCAGGTGGAGTAAAGGAGTAAAGCTGTGACACTAGAAAGAGAAGAGTTGGTCGTCCGGTAGCGAGATGGGCAGACGATATTGTTGCCTTCGTGATAGATAGAAAAGATACGAATGTCTTACATGTCAACAAAAGTCTAACTGTCCTCTCGAAATAGTTCGCAGCTAATAATCTTTTACTGAATGCAAACAAAACGTATATAATCTACCACAATGGGAAATTTAAATCTTGACGGCAATAAACTTGATGTTATAGCGGAAACTGTATTCTTAGGGATTACTATCGATTCAAAATTGCAGTGGGGTGCGCACATTAGAACTCTTTCGGGTAGGTTAAGCTCAGCTACATATGCAGTAAGGAAAATAAGGCGGTTAACTGATGTAGCCACAGCTAGGTTAGTACCTATACTATGCTTATTTCCACAGTATTATGTCTTATGGTATTCTGCTGTAGGGATCAGCAGCTGACATTGACTCAATTTTCATTCTACAAAAGAGGGCAGTCCGCGCGATCTTTATAATGGGTCCTCGCGAGTCTCTCAGAGAAAAATTTAAAGAGATCGATATACTGACTCTGCCTTTACTTTATATCCTTGAATGTATTTTATATGTCCGCAAAAATCGAGGACTTTTCAAAATTAGAAGCGACTTCCATAAAAATACACGCAGTAAACATGAAATACCTAAATTCAGATTAACAAAAACTAGCAAGTCTTTTATTATAAACAGTATACGCTTTTATAACAAGTTGCCAAAGTCAGTTAGAGAACTGACCGATAGAAAGTTCAAAACCTATATCAAACGTGTCCTTTTAAAAAAGGCATATTACAAAATCAAGGACTACGTCAAAGATAAAGAAGTTTGGCTTAGCTAGCAGTGGCGAAGAGTGAAAATTGAGTCAGGGGAAGCTGAGGGAAAAAATGAGAATAAGTAGATTTTTTAAATTATTTTTTCTATTTTTGTTTGTACCTCATTTTTGTTACCAGCGACCCCAAAAACCACGAAAATGACACTCATGAAGAAAAAACCGAAAATTTTCGTCGGCGCCATCTTGGGTTTTCATTTTTACCTCATTTTCATTATCAGCGACCCCAAAAACCACGAAAACGTCACCCATAAAGAAAAAAACGAATAAAACGTAGGTAAAGAATAACATGCAGAGGAAGAATAATAAAATAAAAAAAAGTGATTTTATCCTAGTCAAAAAAATAAATACTATAATTTAGTGTACCAAATCGACATTCGACATTATCGACCATTACTAATTCTATCTCGTTCTCCCACACATACTTTCTTTTTCTGCCCCTGTCGTAACTCGATAATCTTCGGCATAATAAAACCTAGCTGCCTACAAAACAACATAATGTCATCAAGCACTGAACGATTTCCGATTCTATACGAAATTCAACGAGCGATAACGATATTTTCACATCTCGCTCACGCGCACGCATTTCCTATTACTTTCTCTATGAATAACTCGGTTCGCGTCGGCTTACCAGTCATAATATAGGCGGGCTGGCTAGTGACGTCATGACGTTTATTTTGCATAGAAATTTAGCTGCCAAAAAGCCGATAGCGCCTGCGGGTTATTTTATAGCAATATGTTGTTGAAGAGCAAATTTTTGTTGATTGAGTACGAGTAGGCGTTTCGTGATGCTTGTAAAAAAGTACTGATTGTGCCATTTTTCAATTACGTTATAGCAGTGGCGTGCAGCGGTATTCCACGAAGGGTAGGCCACGAAATAATGATAGCAAAAAAAATTTCGTCTGCGCCATTTTGGATATTTATTTTGACCTCATTTTCATTATCAGCGACCCCAAAAACCTCGAAAACGACACCCATGAAGAAAAAACTGAAAATTTTCATCGGCGCCATCTTGGATTTTCATTTTGACCTCATTTTCATCATCAGCGACCACAAAAACCACGAAAATGACACCCATGAAGAAAAAACTGAAAATTTTCGTTGGCGCCATCTTGGATTTTCTTTTTGACCTCATTTTCATCATCAGCGACCACAAAAACCACGAAAATGACACCCATGATGAAAAAACTGAAAATTTTCGTTGGCACCATCTTGGATTTTCATTTTGACCTCATTTTCATTATCAGCTACCCCAAAAACCTCGAAAACGACACCCATGAAGAAAAAACTGAAAATTTTCATCGGCGCCATCTTGAATTTTCATTTTGACCTCATTTTCATTATAACCAACTCAAAAACCACGAAAACGACACCCATGAAGAAAAATATAATATCAATAATATTATTAATTATTATAATAATAATACGCGCCAGTAACCCCCAGGAATCATTATTTTAATCAACATACACCCAGCACTGGCCTGCAAATTGCAAAAAACCTAAGGAAATTTAAATTACGCGGGCTAAAGAACATTCACCTTGAATCCTGGCCTTGTGTTGTAGCAGCCAATCATAGCCCAGCTACACTCGCAGGAGTTACCGCCCAAAAATGGCTGCAATCTATACATGTGTGCAGTTCACACACACGTAAATATGCACCAATTTGCCGCTGTGTGCGTAAATTTATCAATGGGTTGAAGGCCAGCACACTATTTGCCTATAAGATGCGTCCGGCGGGTGAGCGTCGAGCTTCGTAGCAACTTCCAGTACAGTGTTGTTTACGTAACACGGGCGCGAAAAATTGCTCTAAGTATTCGAACAGGAGTTTGAACTTTTTTTAATATTTTGTACAAAGTGTTATTTTATTACATAGTTCATTAGTTATAATAATTGCCCCAGTTGCTAGGGTAGGCTTTGTCTAATTGCCTCTTCGTAGCGCACGCCCATGCGTTATAGAGTGGTTGTGTTCCAAACTTCTGAAGGGAAGCCGGTGGGAATCAAGTTATTAGGAGCCTGCGCCACTGCTAGCTAGTAGCTTCTGCGCATGCGGCTTCCCTGGTAGCTCGTAACAATGGCATAAATTTGTGGATGTCTCTAACTATTCTCAATCTCATTTTTTCATTCAAATTTTTTGAAATATATATTTTTTTGTACATCTTTTGCTCAAAATAATTATAGCACTGATGGCGATTTTTGTGTCACTTGTTTATTTTTTTTTAAATACAAAATTTTCTTACCTTTGTATAGATTATTTTTTTTAACTTTTATTTGTGTATGGGCGAACATTGTAGGCTTTGTAGATCCCCAGATGCTTGTTAACTTTTGTTACGTATTTTTCTGTTTTACGTTTTGGCCTATGCTGTCCCCCCATACATAAATACTAATGCTGTAACAAAATAATATTGTAATACCTACCTAATGATTTGGAAAGAGTAACCATGGAGTTTCTTGCCGGTTCTTCTCCATGGAAACGACCAATGCGAACCGTGCACCTTTTTCGACGTTTTCTTAGTGCCCATCTAGGCCTATCTGAGATAAAAAATATTTTGATTTTGATTTGGTGGGAATATCCTGGCACAAGAACGTGGAGCTTGGCACAAGCCAAGAGAGTCTATACCCAAAAGTGGGTGAAGTTGGGCTGTGGGTGAAGTTGGGCTGTGGATGATGATACGTGGTAATCGTTTGTTTGTGCGTCGATGTATTTCACCCCGTATTCAGGTGGCCTACCATGACGTCTTAAAGCAGGATCGTTTTAATCTTGTTCCAGTATGGTTAAGAGACGGAGCTATACAGGACGTCTAGCGCCATCTCTTTCCCACACTGGAACAAGATTAAAACGAACCTGCTTTAAGACGTCATGGTAGGCCACCAGGTATCGATTAAAAACGCCCAAAAAAGGTACGAAAGGACTTATGACCTTATACATTGAGCAAATAAAACCGTGCAAGTTCCCTGCTAAGGTTGAAAAAAAACTAAATAAATAAAAAATATTTTATTACATTTAAAAGGAGTCTAATTCGTTATAATTTATCTTACAAAATATATGCATGAAATATAAATGTTATTATTAATATTAAATCTTAATACATTTTCTCCAACAGAGACAAAAACGTTATACATAAATATTAATGTACATTTAATTAAAAATCAGTCACAAATTAGTTCAATGTTGTATTCTTATTAATGTCATCATCGAAATAGTTAATAAATTTAAAGAAAAGTACATTTACGGTGCCATATTTTTTTTTTTAGTACTTATTAAATTCAGGTGTGCGTGAACAGCTTGACCATTTTTTGTTGTATACTTAAGTTGGTGTCACCTGGATGGTTTTTAGCTCTAATTGGACCCGGTAGCGCTGTTGGGGTAGGTCACCGTCTGCCTACTGAGTCCGCAGTTAAAATATAATCTTCGACAAAATAAGATGTGAACATGTGAAAGACAGTATTTGTGTGATCTTATTGATTTTGGAGCCTTTTATCGAATTTGAATGCCAAAGTAAAATACAGAGATCGTACTACCGAGTTTTAGGTGGCCAAAGTAACATTTTAAGTTTTTTTTAACCCATGAAACTTATTCTTATTCTCCTGTACCCAGATTCTGCATTTCTCTAGTAATAAAGTGTTGGCTCCAATAATGAAATAAATAAACAAAATCCTTTATTTTAACCTTTTCACCGCCACGGACTTCAATAGAAGTTCCAGATTTTCGTGTCACCAGCGCCACGACTTCATTAGAAACTCTTCATTTTAACTATGTTATAAAAATAAATTTACTGTTTTGAACAGGTTTTTTTTTTATTTAACTTTTTAATAATAGCACTGTTAGTACCCTGTTTTTTATTTTACTACACAAAAGAAGCCCCTAATTGTCGTTAAATTGGCAAAAACAAAAACTCCGAACATTTTTAATGTCCCCAGAACGCCAAGGACTTTATATATAGTCGGCCAGTGATGTGACGCGAAAGTTGTCACTGTTTGATTTCACCCGTTGAAATATTAATAAATATTATTACCGAAAACACTTTGAGGTCAGTAAAATATGAACTTAGTTAACTACTTAATCACAAAAGGAAAATAGACAAATTTCGTCCTTCAGATGGGTGCTGACACGGAATTAAATAGTTGTTAGCAATCCTTGTCGACAATTTATATTCCCATCTCTACAAAACAATTGGTTGTCAGTGCCCCGGGCGCCACGGACTATTATAGAAGTCGTTCTGTGACATCATAAACGTACGGCTGTCAAGGTTACTTTGGCATAGTGCAGACTGTAGGTATTAATCGGATTCTTTCACTTTGCTTATAACAATAGGTACTATTCTATTTTACTACTAGTAATAAGTAAACAAATAGGTAGTGAAATGAATGAAGAACTGGATTAGGATCAGCTTTTATACATTTTACAAGGTGTGGAATCGGACTCTGAGTATTCTGTGGAGAACGTTGAACCAGAAGATGATTCTGATTTCTGAATAACGTTTATTCTTCAAAAAGTAAGAATTTAATAAGTGAAATGTTCGGTAAGCCACAAACTAAGCGTCGTGCGTTGCTTGTTTATCAAAGTTGAAATGGATACTGAAGTAGTTAAAAAACACGGTACCTAGTAGACAAAAATTGAAGAAAGTCCATAGACCACATCCCTAATCAGAATTGAATTTAACGTGCTCTGAGCGCCAAGGACTTGAAATGAAGCCAAAGAATGACGCCATGAAACAAATAGAGATGTACCTCATTTCCTAAAGCTCTAATTGAGTTATGTATTTGTTTCTTTAATACTTAGAATTTATACTGTTTTTTCTTAATAGGAATACTGTGAAATAAAACAAATATGGAAATATTTATTCAGTTTTGAATTATATCCGTAAAATTATAATTAAAACTTAACTTAACGCGTATAAATCTCATTCATCGAAATGACGATACCCTCATCACTACTGTTTACTACCTACATTTATGGCTTGGCGCCTGGCGAGGCATCGCGTTCTGTGTACGTTGGCGGTGAAAAGGTTTTGTGGTTTGATGTTACCGTGATGGGCCTATGGTCTAAGTTATAATTATCATAATTATTTTGCAGAAGCGTGTTTCAAAAGTAATCCAAGTGCAAAATTTGTATACTATCTGGTGGACTATTAATTTAGATAAAATAAATGCAAGAATAAAATTATCACAGAATTAATCCCATTCTATGTTTTAAAAATTAGACAAATACAAAGTTATAAGAGGCTAGGAGTGAACTGCTATAAGGTGATGATCAGATATCGGAATAGGTATGCCTAAACTTCAAGAAAGTAAGTGACATGTGGATACAACCTTATAAAATCACGGAATAATTTTTAAATACCGAAATAAAGCTGTTGAATTTGAAGGAGGTATTATTATACACTTACTTTCTTCCTATACGTTCAGGCAAATAAACTACCTAACCCGATCGAGTTAGGAATGACTGGGATTATTAAAGCTTGTTAGATATTCAAACAAAAGTATCTACCCACTGTAACGACACAACCTGCTCCTTGTAAATTTAGAAATAAGTTATTGGTGTCGATTCTGTTGTGCTCAAACTAAACTTAATTTAAGCTATTGCTATCTTTTTCTCTGTAATAAAACAAGAAAGAGACTGACCCCCGAATACTGAAACGTCACTCAAAATTTAAGGGCTGCTTAACATTTGAGCAGCTCCTAAACTTTAAATTTCGTATGGCCAAACGTCACTATTGAGTATCTGTTAAATATAAGTGCTATTTAAATTTTGAGTGACGTTTCAGTATTCGGGGGTGACGTAATTTAGAGCTGTCAAATTTAGTTGGAACTAATATTTCTATACAAATGAAGGATGCACGTAAAAACATGTCGCCTAAAAACACGGTGAAGCGCAAGGCATAGGTGCCGATTCCCTTGTTTACAAACTAAACCAAATTTAAGTTCAGTGCATCTTTTTCTTTCTATTTCATTAAGAAAAGGACAGAAGATAAATTTTAGTTACGTTCTGTCAAATTAATCAGCGCCATACAACTTTTAGACGCGATTAAAAAGTTGACTACTAAAATTACATCAAATTACGTCAGGTGCTGACTAATTTGACAGGATTAAACTAATTTTATCTTCTGCCCTTTTCATAATGAAATAGAAAGAAAAAGATGCATTCAACTTAAATTTAGTTTAGTTTGTGAACAAGGGAATCGGCACCATAAACTAGTTTGACATCTCTAACTTAGTTCATAGCTATGGCCGTCCTTTTCTCGCACTGCCTTTTAGTAAAAGATAGCAATAGCCTAAAATAAGTTAAGTTTGTGCACAACAGAATCAACACCATTGTATCTTGATCCAATTATTGCCAGTGACAAAAGCCAATGATCAAAATGAATGAAGTAGTGTTGCCTTTTTTTTGGCTGCTTTTATTGTACTTACGCAATATTGTATGATGATGAACCAACAAAATCAGTCCTGGCTGAGATATAACGAAAATAGCCATTTCCTTTGATTTGACACAATTTATTTGTTCGCAGCATTTGATCCTTTTTAGCTACACTATCAGTTTGTACTAATACAGGCTGTTGTTTTTAGGTTATATTCCCGGCTCAGGCAGCTTTCTAATAAACTAAGAATGCGGTTTTATTTTCCTCCAAAATCGAGGTGTTTTTGACTACTTAACTTACGTGTGTGCCCGTAAGTGCCCCCTGGTTGCGGAAGTCTCATCAGCTTCTTTTAAAGTTTACGTTGTGAGCTGTTACTTTCAATACTCAGACCCTGTTGCTCCTCATATACATAACCTCCGTCATGTCTTACAGTCACTCGCGGGCTGTAAAGTTATCGTTGGCGCTGATGTTAACGCGTCATCGTCTCTGTGGTATGGCAAGGTTAGGTCTACGGATTTCGACCGACGTTGTGCTGTTGAAGATTTTATAGCTGAAATGAACTTATCAATTCATAATACCCCAGATGCACCACCTACTTTTTGCAGCCCAATGGGCGAATCTTGTATTGACGTCACACTTTCTAGTGCAGACGTACACTTGGATAGGTGGCGTGTCCTACCAGATGCGTCTTGTAGTGATCATCGCCTGATCGTGTACGAATTTGTTCCGGTGTCTTCTCAAGGTCCATCTCATATCACTGGTAATTTTAGATATAAAAGTAAAGGCGCGAATTGGGAATTCTTTAGCTCGCTTTTTGCGTGTCACGCCAAAGACTTCACTCGTGATGGGCTGTCAGCTGAAGAAAGTGCTGAAATTATGTCAGACACCTTCACTTACTGTGCTGACATCGCCATTGGTCGCGCATCTATGACCAACATCCATAGATGTGATTGGTGGTGTGACTACTTAATTGAACAACGTAAAAGCTATCGCCGAGCGCGTAGGCATTTAAACAAGCTTAAAAAACAAAAGGTCACCGGAGACCCACTCAACTTTGCTTTAAATGCGTTTAGAGTTGCCAAGTCCCGCTACAGAGCATCGGTGGAAAAATCCAAGGGTAATTTACTGCGAAAAATAGTAGAAAAATTAGATAAAGAAGGTCCGTGGTCTCCTTTGTATCACGAATTCAAAGCTAATCGATCAGTCGACCTGGCGTTTGTCCAGAACATTAAAGTCAATAATAAACACACCACCGGTATTGAGGAAACAACCGAAGTTCTATTAAATAGTCTGATACCTGATGATTCGCCGGTAAATGACAATGACTACCATCAACAGATCAGAGCGTGGGCTGCTGTGCCACCTGAATCACCAGCGTCAGACCTTCCATCCATTGACGAATTCATTAATGTTGTCAGGAAACTGCCTCTTAACAAATCATCAGGTGAAGATAAAATATCTAATCGGATGATAATAGAAGCGTGTAAAACAGCGGGCGACGCCATTCTATCTGTTTTCAACCGATGTATTGCGGACGGCGTTTTCCCTCGCGTATGGCGACGTGGCTTTATACGAATAATTCCAAAAAGTGGTGATAAGCCACCGGACGACCCTAAGTCGTACAGGCCCATAACCCTACTGCCATCTTTAGGAAAACTCCTGGAGCGCCTTATCATTCCACGTTTGCTGCCAGACGGGCCAAAGTTTCATAACAACCAATTCGGTTTCACTGTGGGAAAATCTACCGTAGACGCGGCACTTTCTGTTAGAAAAATTGTTAATAACTCGGAACACAAGTACGTGGTTGGAATCTTTTTAGATATTTCCGGGGCCTTTGATAACGCATGGTGGCCGATGCTACTACTTAAACTGAAGAATCGTGGCTGCTATAAAAACATATATAATCTTGTTTATTCCTACTTTTTAAATGGTTCCGCGAAACTCAAACTCGGTCATTATTCTATGTCAAAGCCCCTTACCATGGGATGTCCTCAGGGGTCGGTAATCGCTCCGTATGTATGGAATTTAGGTTTTGATGATTTTCTAGCGATTCCCCTTCCTCCCGGCTGTTCATTAACCGGTTACGCGGACGACGGCCTGCTGCTCATTCAGTCGAGTACTCGGGCTGGTCTCGAGAATTTAGCTGACACTTGCCTACGGTTAATATCTCAGTGGGGCGATCGAAACCGTCTGACCTTTGCACCGCAAAAAACTTATCAACTAATTTTAAAAGGTAATCTTAAATCGTGGCCTAGTATTAAATTTAATAACGTTCCCGTGAAAAGAAAGCAATCCGTGTGCTACCTTGGTTTGGTCTTAGAGAGAAATTTTTCATTCATAGATCATATAAAAACTGTCGGTGAAAAAGCTAAAAAGAACTTTTATGCCTTAACGAGAATATCAAAATCTACGTGGGGTCTGTCATTTATAACTTTAAAGACCATTTATGGGGCTACTTACTTGGGGTGTATGTGCTACGGGGCACCTGTCTGGGCCGATAGGGCCACCATAGGAGCGGCACGACGTAAATTGCTTCAAAGCCAGCGTTTGGCTTTGATATTCTTATGCAAAGCGTATAGGACGGTTAGTACTGAAGCCTTACCGGTACTTGCAGGTCTACTTCCAGTTGATCTTGAAGTGCAGCGACGGGCTGCAATGTACTATAACGCACGTGAGACCACGGACGCAGACTTTTTAACCCTACGTGACCGTGTTAAGATTGCTAGATTATTCAAACCACAGACCGACGTCTGGGAGGAACTTTTGTCTGAATGGCAAGGTAGGTGGGATAATTCCATCAAGGGCCGACACCTCCACCAGTTCTTTCCATTCGTTCGTGAACGGCTGGCCAGGACATGGTTGGAGGTTGATCACTGTGTTGCCCAATTTCTCACCGGTCATGGTAACTTTAAGAGTAAATTATTTTCCTTCAAGCTTGTTGACTCGCCTTTTTGTCAATGTTCCACATCTGACTGCGAATGTGAACAATCAGCACATCACATTTTATGGGAGTGCAGTCTTTGGCAGAATGAACGCAACATTATGTTGGATAGTGTACAGGTTACATCCGGAGTTATTTACTATACAGACCTTGTGGAAACTAGAACAAATTTCCGTGCGTTCAAGCGTTTTTGCCATACCTATTATTGGAATCAAATATAACAGCTCACAACTTAGGACCCATTAATGTTAATATTTATCCGTGGTGCTAGGCAACTGGGCCTATCCCAGTTGTAAACGTCCCTTTGTGCCTATTGGCCTTGTTTCGTTCTGTCTCCTGCTGAAATGGAGGGAAGTGGAAATTACGGATTTTTCCTACTCCTCCACTATACTTTTCTGATTAATTTCGTTGCGGGATCCAAGACAGTTAAATTCATTCTCTGGGACTTCGTCGAGCTTCATTGTCTCGGCGCTTTTCTGGTGGTCGCCACTGTTGATTCTGGCTTTCAGGAGTTACAGTGGTTTGGGAACAGTGTGGCGGGCTTGTCCCATAAAAAAAAAAAAAAAAAAGTGCCCCCTGGTGTATCCGGCTTGTCCGGGTCAGGCTTGCTCCTGGCTGGGTGTGGTGCTCAATCATCATCATCATCATCACTTAACTTACTAACTCATAGTTTCGGATTTTAAGTTGAAGTCTCACCTTAAAAATCATCCTGTAACTACTTCAGCTTAGACCAAAGAGATTTAAAAGAATTATACAGTGGACATTGAGAATATTACATACAAACATTTTCATCCCGAATATTTTCATCATTAGATAGACCGATTTGTTACTAAGTAGTAAGAAGTATTGAATTGCGATTTTCTGTCTTGTCGCGTCTATTGCTCGTAATATTTGAATGTCTTTGGCTCAGACTGATTTTTGAGTTCTACTGCTATACAAAATTTCGTTTGTCATGTTATTTTCTACTAAACGTTTAAAGTACAAAGCGTTACTGGCCGTAAGTTAAAAGTAAAAAGAAAAATACTATTTTGGTCACTGGCATTGATACACACTGGCGTCATGTTAGGTTATGTTCAACGAGTAATGGATATGAATTGTACGAAAGGGGTATTTTACAATTCGCGGCTTTCTTTTAGAACTCTAATCTGGGATGGACCAGAAGTTTTTGATTTTTATATAAAAGTGCATCATAAAACACGAGAAGTGGTATTTTTCTTGTTGACTATAGGTACCATTTTTTCTAAGATGAATGCAGTTTAGCAATAAAACTCAAAGTAAAGGACTGGGTTCGATTCCTGTCTCAGGCAGAAGCTTTTCAATACAAGCCTACAAGTTGGTTAGATAGCCTGGTGGCAAATTATGTGAACAATTTGCTCAATAGGGAATATGCACGTAATTTGCTCAATAGGGAATATGCACGTAATTTTTTCTTCACTTTAATTTTTAAAAGATAAGTTCAACTACCTACTGCTTGTCGTTTTAAAATAATATTAAACTCCTGCAATTTTCTATGACAGTTGAAACATGATGTGACGTTATTTACCACAATCTGCCTTGTTTACATCTAATTGTTTGCAATTAATAGAATAATTTTACTAATTGTATGTGCTCTAGTCAAGTAAAAATTGCAATAACAATATTATAATAAAATTTTAGTGAAACTTTAAGAACTTTTCAAATAAGTGTTTTTTTGACACATAGACTTTGACGTCACTACTGGCGTTATCAAGGACGCGTTTTAAGAGTGCGTTCCGTTTCACCAAAAACATGCTACATAAAACAGTAAATTGTAAAATAAGTGATGTATAAGCAACTTAAACAAGTGTACCACAATGTTTTTATGGGCCACAAGACATTTTTAATAAATAAAATGAGTTTTGTATTTCATGCATATTCCCTATTGTACGTATAGCAATTTAGATTTTTAATTACTTAAGTTCATTTTGGTCATGGTAATAATATTGTCTCCTTTGAAAGGACATTACTAACTGTCGACGCTAACGAGATGGCTTTGCAGCGCAGTTGACTGGTGGTACCGCCGCCGTGACGCGAAGTCTTCGTTGTCATCATTCAGTCTCTCTTGTTCTACAGATATGTCCCCATGGACTGGTGTCACAACCAACTGTTCATATTCTAAGGGCCGTTTCCTGGGTAGAAAAGAGAAAGAGCTTTAATAATCTGTATCTAAAATAAAATGTGTTTAATAAAGTATCGCGATAGCCTGATTTTGTTCATCCAAATAATGGAGGGCTTACCCAATTAATTGTAGGAAAGAAATCTTCAGCCAATGAAAGAAACGGAACTCCGAAGCGCGGCCGGGTTTCAGGGCAGGATTTGCCGCGCCAATGTAAAGCCAGAATAGCCACAAGATAGTGAGGCAGCCGAGAGCATACCCCCAGTGTACGAGGAACATGAGCAACAACTTGATTGCTACCTGAAATCAAACACAGAACACATTTGAGTTTTATTTACACTGTCACATTTCTATTTTTAAGCGGCTTTGTTATTGCTACTACTGCAGCCTAATAATAATAAAAATTATGTCATTCTGTCAATTATGTCAGGCATAAATATTTACTGATGTTTTTGTTTTATTTTCCACCACACTAGGAATTTCTCCTGTTTCGTAGGTGCGTTGACAAACATTTACATTCACATACACAAACAGCCAGAGCCGGACAAACTATCTGTAGGCTATACAAAATATTTGTTTCGTGCGGGAATCGAACCCGCGACACGCAGCGCAACAGTCAATCGCTCACGGTCACAGTGCCGTTAATTGTTTATTCAGGGCCATCCATAAATTACACACACACGAATTTCATGAGATTGTTTTGACCCCCCCCGTCCTTGTCACAGCTGGTAACTTAAATTCTTTTTTAATAAAATTAGCATCAAGAAAAACATTTCAATTTAACAAAACTAAAAACAAATAATTATTTTTATTAAAGATTCAGACTTATAAGATTTTAAAATGTGACGTCACGAAATTTAGGACCCCTCCCACAACCTTGTCACACAATGTCACACTTCGTAAACCCCCACCCTCCTCCTTAACGTGTGACGTAATTTATGGATGGCCCCTTATTAGATGCTAATGTTGTACTTAGGTTCTCACCCCAACTAGCGACAGCCATCTGTTACACAGATGCGAGTACCAGTTCTTGTTTTTTGAATGAACGCTAATGCTTGGTCGCCGGACATCCCCGTTAGACAGCCGTCCGTTCATTATGGCAGAATCCGTCGGCGAGGGAGTAAAATCCTGAAAACAGTATTAATTTTATTTAGGTAGGTATTTTGTCATAGGACTTGGTATGGACATGGTACATAGGCTGCCTAGGCACATATAATAATGGATGTTACACGCAATACACTCACCCCAACATTTTTATGTCTAATCCTTTCCGGGAATAACAAATCCAGGTCGCTACCCGTAGCGCCGTAAACTTGGGTATCACGTTGAGAATGACCTTGATATCTGAAGACAATGATAGCAATATTGTTAAGGTTTATTCAGCAAGTCTTTGGGAATGTTAAGAAATCCCAAAGTAAAGTAGGTAACTGTGTCACTTTCATTCATTAATTAATTGTCAGAATAATGGATTATCAAGGAAGATATCCCGTAAGTGACAGTGAGTTTAGTTATAAGCCGTGAAAGCTTAAAACAGAATCCCAACCAAAGTATTACAAAACCATGTTGGCGGTAACTAATCTAACGGGATACGTGAACTATTCCGCTCTCACAAAAGTATAGTGCAGATAAAAACAAGAATATCTTCAAAGTACTAGGAAATCGCTACTTTGAAGATGCTAGAAATATGCTGTTTTTGTTGACAAGAGCGTGGCCAAAGATAATAGAAGGAAGGCACTTCTTTTCTAACAAAGAGCCTCTTATGTTACATTTCAGGATGAAAATAACGAAATGAAAAAATAAAATCATACCTCATTTCACGTCTATGTTGCAAATCAAAAGTTTGGGCGAGAGCAAAGTAGGAATAATCAATGCAAGCATAAGTGACGAGGAACGGCATAGTGACAATGGGTGCAAGTTGGTTGATGTCACCAATGATGATGAATGTGACGGTGACCACGGCTACTACCACCATAGAGTAAATCGGTACTTTGTTGGGACCTCTCTGGAAAAAAACATTTGTTAATAAACGATGGTATTAGGGGCTAAATTGCTACTAAGCACGCAAAAAAATTCAGTAATAAAAAATCGAAACTCAAGATAATAATTTAAAATATTTTGTGCACATGCAAATTAGGAGCTCGTGGCTTAATAATAACAGCCGCTCGGGTCGATCTTTAGGTTAAGCCGTGTTTGCCTAGGTTGGTCTGTGGATGGGTGACCACCTTTACATACCGAGTTTCTTCCGTGCCTCGGAAAGCACGTTAAGCAGTTGGTCCCGGCTGTCATTTGTGATCTTTGACAGTCCTTACAGGTAGTCAGTGGCCTAAAAAGTCTGAGAACCAGTCTTACCAAGAGGTATCGTATTAACCAGTACTAACTGGGTTGTGGAGGTCAGATAGGCAGACACTCTATGCAAAATAGTGGTATTCAGCTGCAACTGGTTAGACTGGAAGCCAACCCAAACATAGTTGGAAAGAGGCTAGGCAGATGATGTGCACATGCAAATTAACGACAAATTCACTCACCCCATGTCCAAGAAACGCAAGTCCTGGTATAACTTTTTCGTTTGCAATGCTTTGTAACACCCTGGGTGTCCCATACATGGCGCCTAGACAAGAGCTCATTGAACTGACATACAGACCAGCAAGTAAGAGGACCGTTACGGCAGAGATGTCGGCCGTAATCGACAGATTTGTTAGCAGACCTTCCCTGGTCACTGTAGCTGCTAACGTTATTATGAACATCAGGTACAAGAATGTTCTGGAAACAACATGCGAAGATTAACGAAGCTGCTTAAAATATTTTATAATTTGTTCCTAAATTTTCTAAATCACTAAGATTACCTTACCCAGTGCCAATAGCTGCTAATGAGCCATTGGGTATATTTACAGATGGGTTCTTCAAATCTCCGCTCATGTTAATTCCTGCTAATATACCAGTAATGGTTGGGAAGAATATTCCAAAACATTTAAACCATGTGTAACCATCCTGGTAATCGGGCCATGTATTATTTGCAGCTACTCCACCAAGCCATCCTTTGAATTCTAGTTTAACTGAAAAATGAGAATGCATGAGCACACATATTATCTGCCTTGAGTTAAATGCCTTTCATTCATCTGGTCAACATGACCAAGCTATAATTATTAGCCGTTTTATAATTTTTTGTTACTAAGTAACATCGTAACAAGTATCATTCATAGTTATCACAGACAAACATTAATCATGAATAACACTCACGTTTCTCATCAGTCGGTACAGTAGTGAATGATCCTACGAAAAAGTCAAGTGCTGCTAACATGATGATCATTAGCAATAGAAATTGTAACTTCACCACCCATTTGACCCCAGCTACATTGATAGTGCCAAGCAGTAACACTGCAGCGATGGCAAATCCTCTGGATGCCCACTTGTGGGTGTCACTAAGTGGGTCCTCAACTACAAACCCAGCCATTGATTCACCAAAGCCAAATACATTTAAGGCACAGCCCACAGCCTGAAAAGTATTTTCAAGTTAATACTGATAAAGCACATGTGAAATCTAATTTTAAATAACTCAACATTTTGAAATTATCAAACAATGAAATCGAGTTAAAGTTAGATTATGATGTTAAAATGCATAATTTTAATCACAATAGGATACAGCAAAGTTAAACAATAACACTTTATATTGTTTGAAGGACATTCGATTTTCAGCCATTCTGTGTTTGATCATTAAATTATATATCTACTTAGTAATGTTAAGTATTTTCCTTAATAGTGGCAGTTATATCACAGTAACCACAAATGTTTTGTAGACATTATTAATTAATAGACATACAAATATATTTGCCAATTGCAGCATTTACCCATTGTTAAAATTTAAGAGTTAGTCTTATATTTTGTTGTGATTTCTGGTTTTAATAATGTTTTCATTTTTGAATTAATATTTAAATAAGTTTTACCTGGCCAAAACAATATATCATGCCAAGGGCTCCTCCCATTCTGGATCCTAAAGTGTGTGCGAGCAAAAAATACACTCCACCACTTTCTATTCTGCATCTTTCACATATTCCCACTGCAGACAACACTGAGATCAGAGCTACAAAAACTGAAAAAGAAGTACAGAAATAAGTTAGTGTTTGTCAAGCTATAGATATTAATATCAAGTTATAAAATAAAACAAGTTTATAATGAATAAATTCCACAGTAATAGGTAATTCCACAGTAATAAATTTTTAGATTACACTGCAGAGATAACTAATACCACCAATGTTTATGAAACATTCAATTGACAGCTTGCTTACATTACAATTAATTTAAAATATTATAATATTTAAACTTACCTGTAAAAAGTACTATAAATATTGCATTAACTAATCCAGCTTGTCCAACGATCCATCCAGATCTTAGAAATACAATTACTCCAAAAATATTTATTAGACATGATGTGAATACTCCATCCCAAGTACCAAAAAGCACTGGTTGGGATATAAAAAAGTTTGATTTCCACCATGGTACATCACCCTGAAATAATATTTGAAAAATCAATTACTAAAGACAATAGCTATTTATCAGTCATTAATAAACTTGAGATATTAGTTGATGATTAGATAAATATGGCATGTCATAGATATTATCTTGTATGAAAATGTTAGCAATTTGAAAATGCCTAATAAATAATGCATACCAAACTCAGTCAAAAAAAAAACAAAGGATCCAATGTGAATGAGAAGCCACATAATATTAAAAGCTTCGAAAGTTATTTCTAAGAGTTGGAGAACTTCGTAATTAGTTGGGACCGCCGCAAAATAATTTCAAACAGTTGTTTCAGCTTATTAAACAGCACCTACTGCATGAAATCAACTACAGATTGTAATCTGAAGACCAATTTTAATACAATTCACTTTACACCTTTGTGTGGGAACAATGAAAACAATACTTCTGTAGCAGCAGATCGAATCTAGGACGCCTTTGATAATAGAAAAAAAAAAGTAGAGCAACACAGCCCAATCAAGTAGCTAAATGTGAATATTACTGAAAGTGTGCCATTGTAGTATATATCTGGTAATATTGTATATAGGGAAATGTTTACCTGTATATCTGCAAATATTTCATTAGCCCCTGAAGCTTGATGTCCACCTGATCCATATTGTGATTCATTGCCCAAGTCCACGAAGCCACCTGATTGTCTTCGCATTCGAGCCCTGTCAAACCCTGGCTCCTCGCTCCGAAAACTGTCTATATCTAAATCATTTTTCCTTTGGCGATTACTTTGATCCATTTTGGTTGATTTGTAATTATTACGTATTTATATTATTGGGAAACATCGAAACACAAATCGCGGACTGTTTACTTATCTCGAGGAGTGACTTTTGGAGTGACTGATGTCATGAAGTGCGTTCTCAATCTCAACTGTTGTAAATGGTTGTAAACGCCGATAGCTGATATGTCATAACTATAATAGTTGTCTTTGTTTCACATAGGAAATTAATGTAGACTGAAATAGAAGAACATGCTACAAATATAAAATTCGCTGTACGTAGCGTATTTTGTACTGACGTTTACAGTCAACAATTGACGGTGACGCTGACTGTCGCTGACGGTCTGACGGATGTCAAACCGTGTTGCCAGATGGTCACTAGGGTTAGGGTTTCCCATCTTTAGATAAAGGACTTGGACTCAAATTATGAGACTGTACCTCAGAATGTAGTTATATTGTACAGCTATAAAATCTATGTCATAATCAATGATATTTTAATAAACAGATATGGTGTATACCTACAAAACCACCGAAAAAAGTGTTCCGCGGGGCAGAGCTAGCTCACATCACGCAGTGACGCAGAATAAAGGCAAAACGAGCCAGTTGGCCCGTTTTCGAGTCTTCACGATTGCGCGCTCACAACACATCTGTTTATTAGAATATCATTGCGTTTAATAGTAAAAATCTTCTATTACAAAAATAAAAAAGGTGCGTATTGCTCAGCAGTTTTATCTATATTCTAGTGTAATTGTCCAAGGCATTTAAACACAGTATAATGGTTAATAAACACTGGGAGACAATTATTCTTCAAACTGAGATTATCTATTCGTTTGTAACAATAAGATCTATCGAAGAGAATTTTTTACTTAAAATATCGTAAATTAGACAGAAAAAAAAACCAAAGTAAATAGGTAGATTGTTATAATCATTTAAGTTCGTGTATTAAAGTCGAACGAGTTCGTGTATTAAATAGGACGAGTTCATGTATTAATGCAGGGGGTGAAACTTCCATACATTGACTTCAAACAAAATTTTCATAGACAGTGCTGCCATCTGTGTGTTTAGGTACGCTAGTTTGGCTATAGTTTTATACTTTTGCCAATAGAAAGAGCTAGTTGTTAACAGTATAATAAAAGACATACTAAATATTAATAAATAAGTATTATTTATTATTATTATTATTTCAACATGTTTTTTTTATTACAAATAAATTTAAAAATATTATAGCAAAATAAATAAGACCGTTTCGTTTTCATTTCAAGTAGTTTATTTATTACACAGTAACAGTGGGTAGATTTGAAAACTTTTTTATATAACGTTTGTTGTTTCGTGGTGTTCTGGTGATCTGTTTTGTGCTCTTTTACGACCTAATACTGTGCTTGTTTTTCTGATATCTGCTAAGATAAACGTTGGTACCTCTCCCTTGGACCCTGTGATAAGATACGTAAACGATTGACCCAACGACGAGTATACTGGACCTCGATTTTACCTTTTTGATTTGAATCCGACGAAACTTGCAAAATGCCGAGAAAGACGGCCTTTAAGTGCTTCTTGGATGTATTGTATTGTACGAGTATGCATATTATTAGAACACACATTGTAAAAGAAGAAAATAAATTCATTAAAAAACTAAATATTTTTTATTTTCTATCTATCATTGTCATTTGTTGATATGGCTCTATTGATGTCATTTCTAGCTTAAGATTTTGAAGAATGATTTTCCTTTTATTGATGACTGATTGTTATTTATTTTGTGATTAAAATGTAAATTTTTATGTGTATGTTTCCAATTCCATATTTTCTTTAAGACAAGACTAGAATAATCATGACGTTGTCATCATAGTCTATTTTATACACATAAGAATTCATTTATTCCACACAAATAAATAACAATTATTCCTCAATGAAAGGATTTATTACTAGAAACAAAAACTAAAAGCGCCATCTAGTGAGCGATAGCGTAAGCGGAGGGGATATTGAGACAAGTATCGCCATCTAACAGTTAGGGTACACAGTTTTTTAAAACGAACACCTCAGTTGCACATCTATCTTACATTATTTAGTGTATTATCTATGTATTAATGGTAACAATATACCATCTATGAATCTGGAATTTGGTGGATGAATAATTAAATTTTAAGTTACGGTATGAGTTTATTTTCCCCTGTTCTGTTCTTTATTCATATTGTACGGCAACTTTGTGTAAATTCGATTTTTCGAGTCAAACCAAAAATAAAAATTATTTCAAAACGTACGTTAATAATTTTCTAAAATTTTCAACGTTTTTTATTACAATTCTATGTAATAAGTACTTCTTATATTGTACACTTGGGGCATGATTTGTCCATCTCATTGCTGTAAAAAAACCGCAGACCGCGGAGGCTAACTGTGGAACTAATGGCGCTAGCATCGTTGGTCCCCAAATATCGTCATTGGTTGAAACTGTGGTAATGTCATTTTATATTTTAAAATAGCTTAAACCTCATTGGTCAAATTAGACCAACTATAGTGGCGCCATCTGAGATTTACTTTGCCGGATGCCTGGCAAGTTTATAGCTTTTTCTTTGCAAGTAAGTGATGCCTCTTTTTGAAAAACCGGCCAAGTGCGAGTTGAACTCGCGTGAAGAGGCCAGAGGGTTCCGTACAATACCAAGTCTAATAGTGAGCTTACCACTTTATTTTCAATTGATAGAATTCTTATAGGTTTTTTTTTTATCTACAAGCAATGATCTATATTTTGTATTTTTTTTTAAAGTTTAGGCTCAGTGGTTTCGGAGATCAGGGGGGTGGGTAATGGTCAATTGTATTTCATGACTATAATCAAAACTATTTATTTTACAATGATAACAAAAATACATTTGAGATCCTCATATATATCGTGCCCTTTCATTTAAAAATAAAATAAAAAAAAACATTAATTTTTTTTTTTTTTTTTTTTTTTCTTATTTTGTACCCCGCAAATAGGTTACCAGGGCCTGAAATCGGAAATCCGGTATTAGAGGATGAAAAATCCTGATTTTCGACAAAAAGTCCGGCCTAGCCTAAATTTTACCTACAATCAAACGAATTTATATTCTAAGTTATAAAATAAACAATAGTTGATGTTAAGTTATCAAAAGTTAAGGGAAAAGCGTTAATTATTTTTTTTATTACTAAAATTATTATAAGCTAGTTTGAATAATTTGGTTTTGACCGCAACTATGATTGAAGAATTGCTCACAACCTTAATCTTTCCAGTTATACTTCGTAAGTACGATGGCTCTAATGGACTCCACTGATAGTCTGTTTCCTCCTTTCGTACGGCAGGAGTCGAAAAATCCGGTCAGGCACAAAATACGGGCGAAATCCGGTATTAGCAATAAAAATCCGGTCTAGACCGGATTTATCCGGTCAGATGGTAACCCTACCAGCAAATGACCCCATATTAAAAAAAAAAAATTTTCATTTTTCATACTCGGAAAGTAGGTCTGAAGTTGCCTGAGGAGCGGGTTGAAAGTAATACTTTTCAGCCCTAGGAAGAATCGTTTTCAACTGACAGCTGTCAAATCCATGTTCTAACTCAGCCACGATGTAAAATTGAAATAACTTGTAGTTAAGTATTAATGGGGTAGATGACACACCAATCAATTGAGATATTTTTTAAGAGCTGTCAAAACGCGGTACTCTCATAGATTTTGTATGGCAATAGCCAACTGTGACGTCACTGTTTATTCAACTCAATGACTCAACTATTTATTGATTTCAAAGCGACCAAAAATCGAATTTGGCAATTAATTGAAAATAAATCGGAATAATCGGAATTAATCGGGTTTTAAGGCCCCAAATAAAGTGGTTTTTTTTAGAGATACAAACAACAACAACAACATTATTATGTATTTTTTAAATTACTTTATTATAATTAAGTTTCAATTATTTGTAAGGGGGGAGGTGGCGAGCGAAGCGAGCCGGCGACCTCCGTAGCGTAACGAAGGTTGAGTGGGTGAAGCGTAACCCAGGGGCGACGACGAGCAAACTTTAGGGTAATGTTTTTTAGAATAACATAGATTTGGGCAAAATATTTAAGTATCACTTTTTCGATGATGAAAATGAAAAATAGGTAATAAATAAAAAAAAAGCAAAATAGGCGGGAATGCAGCAATCCGATCTTCACTTGTTTTTTCGAGTTGATTCTTGTTTTTATTTTTACTTTCCTTGATTCGTAATGAAAAGCACTAACTTTACTTTTTGCTGGGAAACGACTTTTTTTTTGTGATGAAAAATCTGTTTTGGTGTAGAACTCAATGTAACGCACTCAAAACATTATGCTTATAGATGCATTGAATAGTACGGGGTTTGTGAAGGTGTTTAAAGTAAAAGTCTTACATTAAAAATTGGAATTTTGATCACCAATATCTCCGTAACTAGAAGGTTCCCAGGTATGGTGTAGAACAAAAAAACGATCGCAATAACGGAGAGAACAAGTGACTTTCGGTTTCGTTAAGAGGTGTTTTACACCCTTTATATTTTGTCAGGGAGTGTTTAAAATTCTCTGGAAAAATCCACACGTATGGCAACATAGTTTCAATTATTGCTGCGGGACTTTTCTCGTGAGACAGACTATTCTAGAATGTATGATCTAAAGATAAAATCGGTTTATAGGTCTGGGCACCATGCTGACGAAAAAGAAGAATTCCATAATACTTATTAGTTATTATGTACCTAGCAGCTGCGCCATACAAAATTGAACGGGGCCTGTTGAATTTGCTACACCTGCTACGTGGCTAATCTGACCGAGTGTCAAAACTATTTGGTAGCAACCGTAGCGTAAAGATGACTGAATACTGATATAAGTTCCAAGTTCATACGACGAAAATAGTCCTGAGCGTTTTCGGCCACGGCCGTCAATCTTAGCGGAGATTAGTCATCGGCACAGGAGGTATTGTAGTGCAAAAATGTGTGCGCAGGCCAGTGAAGCAGCGTGGGTTTCTGCCACCCGGGGCCAACTGGAAATTCACCGCCCCCTCTATTTTCATTTAATTTTTAGTCAAGAAGCAAAAAGTCAAAATATAAAAAATGTAATTTTGCATCTTAGTCAAAATTCAGGAGCTTGTCACAAAATACATAAATAATCAAATTAAGAAACCCGGTCAAATAATTAATAAAGCTGTGTAGCAACCCAGAGACCTACGAATCGACCAATAAGAGCGTCCCGCGGTCGCGTGCCGCTCCGATACAACGAATGATATCGCTTCCTCTTTTTCCCGCGTGGCGGTTGCAAGCGTGTGGCCGATGCGCGCGGCGCGCGGCGTCGCCAGTCCGCTGCTTACGCGCAAGGCACATGCACGTGCTTATTTCAACCTCCCGCGCAAGACGTAACGTGAAGCCACGCGCCGATATTGTCCGCGAAATACCTAGATTCCGAACTATTTTACTGTAAAAGTGTAAATACTAATAAACTGTTAATCTTAACTCTAATCAGAGACTTGTTTCCGTTTCCCCTGAAACCTCTTCTCATATGTGGCGCTCCAACGTGTTTTTCGTGTGACAATAGCAGGGAGTGCATAGTGTCTACATATACTGAACGTTTTGCAGTGACGAATAAAATGCCAGTGACAAGGAGCAGAGCGGCTAGTTTGACTCGGAGAGATGATGCAAACGACGCATTACCCGTCCTCTCGCGATCAAACACGCCGCCAGCGGCGTCCGCCAGCCAAGATGGCGACGACGCGTTCTCTTCACCGCGTGCCGATGCAAACGCTACGTTCTCTAATGAAAACGTGGCGATGATTATCGCTTCTCTCCAGCGCTCTCAAACAGAAGCGTTCAGGGAGTTGCTCACCTCGGTGTCGCGGGCGAATGCATCCACCCCGGAATCACTCGCGCTATCAGGGCACAACACCCTAGCCCGCTGCAGAGCAACCTTCTCCGGCCGACCGAAAGAGTCGGTTGAAGCATTTATAGACGCGATTGAGGCATATAGCGATTGCGCACAAGTTACGGACTCAAACATATTACGCGGTTTAGCCTACTTATTCAAGGACGAAGCGGCCACGTGGCGGCAAGGCATAAAATACTCTGTGTCGTCATGGCTAGAAGCCAAGGATAACTTGATAAGTGCCTTTGGTGACCGCCGACCGCCTCATCGAATATATATTGAAATATTTTCTACGCCGCAAGACAAAGAAAACACCGACATATTCGTGGCGCGCGTTCGCGCCCTTTTCGCACGCTTGCCCAAGGGTGATATAACAGAATCGGCACAGATGGATATGACGTACGGTCTCCTGCACAGCAGAATAAAGAAGAGGTTACGCAGAGAAGAATGTCATGACTTCCATGATTTACTCCGCCACGCACGGAATGTAGAAGACTCGTTCGACGAAAAAACCGTCATGACACACACGACGAGTGAGCGGCGAACACAACCGCCGTCAACATCAACGCCGTCTACACAATCCGCCCCGCGTGATAACGTGGGCGCTCGTAATAACAGCCGCGCCACAGAGCGCGACAGCGCGCACGCCGGCGCCGCCCGCGCCGCTGCGCAGAGCCCGTCCGCGCCTGTTCCAGCCGCGCCCCCCGCGCCATGCCCACCGAAGCAGGACTCCACAAGGAGACAACGGCCTACCTGTGCCTACTGCAAGAAGTTCGGCCACGTCAAGGAGCAATGCCGTAAGTTACAGGCGTCGCAGAGTCCAGGTGAGAGTGATAAACAATCTAGTGATCAAAGCTTCTATTCGATAAAATCTCGCGCGTCCGACTCTTTTAACCCTATCGATAACCATAATAATGTAATTGTGTGTGAAAGTGCTAACGGTGTTTCGTGTCCCATACAAAGGGCCAATATTGTTCCACAATCTTCTAATAATGTTCAAAAATGTTCTCGTAATATTTCATGTAATAATGTAAAGAATAATGGGCAAATCTGTTCTCGCAATATTTCTTGTAATAATGTAAAGAATAATGGGCAAATCTGTTCTCGCAATATTTCATCTAATAATGTAAAGAATAATGGGCAAAATTGTTCTCGATTTTTTTTTTGTAATAATGTAAAATCTAATGCTCATTTATGTTTAACTGATGTATGTTTGTGTAACGATCGTTCGGGACCCTCTATTGGTCGCGATTTACGACCAATTTTTAAAATTTCAATTTTAGAGTTTACCGGTACCGCGTTGATAGACACGGCTGCCAAACATTGCATTGCGGGCTACACGCTATATACTCTCCTTCTACGTCAAGGTCATCCCCTCCGCTCTTCGACACGCGAAGTTAAGCTTGCCGACGGTGTAATCCGTACGATGGATGTACTTACCACCACGTTAGACGTGTGCTTAGAAACGGCAGTTATAACGATCCCCTTTTTAATTTTTCCCGACTCGACAAATAACGAGACGTTGTTAGGTATCGATTTTATAACCGCCGCGGGAGTAGTTATAGATTTTTTCAAAGAAGTCTGGTATTTTAGTAACTTTGATACAGTAAAACATACCTTGTTCTTCGAACCTACCTCGCGTGACGTGTCCTGCGCCTCCACAGATATACTTAGGGACGATTAAGGTACTCACCTTAAACCAGCTGAGCGACAAGCGCTCGCTGCCGTTCTCACCAGGCACGCACCCGTCTTTAAAGCAGGGGGAGGTCCAACACCGTATGCGGAACACCGCATTTATACAGGTGAGCATCCTCCAATTGCTGTTCCTCCTTACCGGCTAAATCCTTCGAAAAAGGAGCTGATGAAAGCTGAAATAGGTAAGATGTTACGTGACAACATTATAGAAGAATGTGAATCGGCTTGGTGTTCACCGGCGCTGATGGTGCCGAAGTCCAATGGTGGTATCCGCTTCTGCGTCGACTACAGGCGTTTGAATGCAGTCACCAAAGCTGACACATATCCGATGCCACGCATCGACGAGTTACTTCAGAGCACAAAACGGGACTGCTACATGAGTACGCTAGACCTTCGATCCTCATATTGGCAGGTTAAGGTTAGGGAATCTGATAGGGACAAAACAGCTTTTGTCTGTCCTCTAGGTACTTACCGATTTAAAAGAATGCCGTTTGGTCTCCGCAACGCGCCAGCCACCTTTCAGCGTCTTATCGATCGTCTCCGATCCTGCTCTGCCTTACAAGATGTAACATTATTAGCATATCTGGATGATCTGTTGATTATATCCCAGGGATACCAACAGCATCTGCAAGACCTCGAGGCAGTTTTCAAACGTCTGACCGAGTTTAACCTCCATGTAAATAGGGAGAAGTGCGCTTTTGCTAGAGAAAGCGTTAAATATCTTGGTCACATTATAACACAAAAAGGTGTTTCCACCGACCCAGGGAAGGTGAGTGCTGTACTTGAGATGAAGGTACCAGGTAATCTGAAGCACCTGAGAACCTTTTTGCAAACATGTTCATGGTTCAGAAAATTCATACCTAACTTCTCAAAAGTCGCTGAACCATTGACTCGCTTGACCAGGAAAAGTCAAGTCTGGTCAAGTCAAGTCCCCAAGGGGCTCGGAGCAAAACCAAGCATTTGACGAACTGAAACGTCTACTGACCACAGCTCCAATACTGGTGCAAGCCGATTTCAGTCGTCCCTTCATTCTGCGAACTGACGCAAGTAACTACGCTTTAGGCGCTGTTTTATTACAGGGTGACGGCAATCAGGAAAGGCCGATCGAATATGCCAGCCGACTCCTCAACGCAGCTGAACGCAACTATTCAACCACAGAGCGGGAAGCACTCGCTGTAGTGTGGGCGGTGGAGCGTTTTCGGCCTTACCTAGACGGTCAACCAGTGGTGATTGGCAGTGATCATCAGCCTCTTCGCTGGTTGCTATCACTGAAATCACCAGCAGGCAGATTAGTCCGTTGGGCTCTAAAGCTCCAATCGTTTGATATCCAATTCCAATATACCCCAGGGAAGGCGAATGTCGTTGCAGACACGTTAAGTAGACCAATTTGTTCTAGCGAAACAAGCGACAGTTGCGGTGTCTGTTCTGTTATTTGCGATTTACCCGCTAAGACACCTAGTCAGCTTCGCCTAGAACAGACTTCGGATCCTGAAGTGGATAAGATTGTTAAGGAGCTAGAAGGACCCGATGACGTTGCATCTAAAAGATGGTTAGAACGGGGTTACCTCATGGATCAAGGAGTTCTGTACCGTTTCAATCCAGACTCCGATAGCGAATCCCCGCAATTAGTCATACCTGCCGGCCAAGTTGCAGCTATTTTGCAGGAGTTACACGACTCTCAAACGGCTGGTCATCCAGGCATCGATCGGACTTACCAGAAAGCAGCACAGCTGTATTATTTCACAGGGATGCGGAGAATAATCACCGATTATGTCTTGGCCTGCATCCACTGCCAGCGGTATAAGGCTAACAACACCAAACCTCCAGGCCTACTCCAAACACCAGTCATGAGCCAGCGGAACGAGGTGTTGGCCATGGATTTGTTCGGCCCACTGCCGGAAGGAGACCAGGGGGAGCGGTGGATTTTTCTCATAGAAGACACTGCTACCCGATGGACAGAGCTGTTTGCTCTAAAGGAAGCAACAGCAGAGGCCTGTGCTCATGTTCTCATCGAAGAATATTTTATGCGGTTCGGTTTACCTCGCAGGATTATTTCAGACAACGGAGTCCAGTTTGTTTCCGCAGTGATGCGACAATGCATGTCAGTCTTAGACATAAAACAAAATTTTGTCCCGCTGTATCATCCACAAGCTAACCCTGCCGAGCGAAAAAACCGCGACCTTAAGGCAATGCTGGCCCATCTCGTGGCAGATGACCACACCTCTTGGCCAAAGAAATTACCAGTGATCCGTTTTGCTCTCAATAGCGTGAAATGTCGCACAACGGGCAAGTCACCGGCTTATTTAACCTTTGGTAGAGAGATGCGGTCACCCACAGAAGTCGTTCACGACCTTCGTGCCATCACAGCCAAAGAAAACTTTGTCCCACAAGTGACCCCTTACCTCGAAAACTTCATGCATTCACTGTCGGCTGTTCGGGAACGCGTCGAGATCCAGCAGGACAAGACGAAGCAGTACGCCGACGGTTTGCGCCGACCATCTGACGCCTTCGAGGTAGGTGATTTAGTCATGCTAAAATCTCATTTGTTAAGCAAGGGGTCAAAAGACCTCACTTCCAAGTTCTGCCCTCGTCGAGATGGCCCATACCAGATCACAAAAAAGGTAAGCCCAACAACGTACACCATCGCGAGCACAGAACAACCCAATGTAGATTTAGGGAAATATCATGTTGAAGACCTTACACGTTACCGAGGTACTCGTAGCAACGACTCCTTACCAAAACCCGTTAATCCTAAACGAAAACGCGGACGTCCAGCTAATGCAGATGTTGGCTGTTTACCAGTCCAGGAGCGTGGGCGCTCTCCAGAACTGGAGGGGGAGTATGTAGCAACCCAGAGACCTACGAATCGACCAATAAGAGCGTCCCGCGGTCGCGTGCCGCTCCGATACAACGAATGATATCGCTTCCTCTTTTTCCCGCGTGGCGGTTGCAAGCGTGTGGCCGATGCGCGCGGCGCGCGGCGTCGCCAGTCCGCTGCTTACGCGCAAGGCACATGCACGTGCTTATTTCAACCTCCCGCGCAAGACGTAACGTGAAGCCACGCGCCGATATTGTCCGCGAAATACCTAGATTCCGAACTATTTTACTGTAAAAGTGTAAATACTAATAAACTGTTAATCTTAACTCTAATCAGAGACTTGTTTCCGTTTCCCCTGAAACCTCTTCTCATAGCTGCTATTTTAAATTCTTTAAATTTGACAGTATTTCAGAATAACACGAAAGTAATAGAAGAATCACACATCGCGCGACATGTTATCATGTTATGGTTATAGGGCCAGTTACAGACGGGCTGCGTTTTAATACGGGTGGTTTATACGTACCGATTTCCGTAAATAAGAAGAAAAAAACCGACCGATTTTATTATCGATTTGGGTCGAGAATCATTAGCATAGATACCTCCCTGAATTTGACCAGGATGCAAAGCGACACCTTGTTGTATAGCAATTTTTAAAATGAATATAAACTCTTCGTGTTTTTATTTCAAAGCAAAATATTTTATACATTTTTAAATGTTGGTATGTTTGTTGTCATGTTCGGTTGCTCTTGGTGTATAAGATATGTCGGAAATTAAGTAAAACAGCGAGCGTAGCAAGCTCTAAAACTTTTAGCACATCAATGTCAATCTATGGGTATGCAAGAGCGAACGATACGAGCTAAAAAATTTTAGCACTCCGCCTCGGATATAAAACAGATTTTCTTTTAACCATTAAAACAAATCACATTTAACTTAGCTATAACAGTGAGCAAAGGGAGCTAGAAAATTTTGCCATTCCGGATAGGTTACATATTATTAAGTATTATTTATTGCGGGCAGCCCCCCCCCACTACACGCTGGCGCAGGCACAATAGGTGCACTCTCTCTGCCCCTACTCTCATAGTCCGATCGGACGGCAATCCGCCACGACCTGAGAGAGATCAGGCGCCCGCCGCACCAACGCAACTTTACGCACAGGGATAACTACTGCCAACTTTCAAACTCCGGGCTGCTATTAAGAAATTACTAAAGGAAAAAGTCGCACTTTTTTTTGTTGTACTCTAGGAACGAACCCAGGACCACAAGCCCAGTTGTCGCGCTTGCGACAGCGGTACCAAAGGATCAGTTACATAACTGCTCCGAAAATTACTTGTATGGACCTGTTTTCTAGGGAAATCATATAAGTGCTTCTGCTCAAAGTACATAAGTAGTAATAATACAGCGTTCTAGTCCATTCAATTTAATATTTATGAGAATAAATTCCCAACCGTTGCTTAAGCTTTCAGTAGGTCCTTTCGCTAGACTCTAGAGGCTACAAGCGCACTGGATATACTTATACATATAAATAAATCTATGTGTCCCACAATACTTAGATTATTTTTTGGACGTCTGTCTGTTCTGCTGGTTTTCAACAAAGAAAACAATTGTATTTGTTATTGTTACCTCATTACTCATTTTAATTTTTAACCCGACCCAAAAACGACGGGGTGTTATAAGTTTGAGGTGTCTGTGTGTGTGTCTGTCTGTGGCATCGTAGCTTCCAAACGGATGTACCTATTTTGATTTTGTTTTTTTTTTTATTGAAAGTTGAATTAGTCGGGAGTTCGGGAGTGCTCTTAGATAATATGTTTGATGAAAATCGGTCCAAGATGGCTGCCACCACAAAATGGCGGATTAGATACATATTTTTTCCACAACTTCTTCAATATAGGGTATCAAATGAAAGGGCTTGACTCAAACTCAAACTCAAAGCATTTATTTCAATTAGACCATTACGGCACTTTTGAATGTCAAAAATACAAAAACAAAGCTACAGTCCCAGACTCGAGACATAATAACTTGAGAAAGTACTGTAGTTGCCCATTCCCTAGCGTAGATCTCTATGGAGAAGAATGGGCAAGAAACTCCATGGACACTCTTTTAAATCAAAATATTGTTACAAAATCTTGGTTACATCATTCATGTTGAGATTATAGATATATGTGAGAACGATGTAGAAAGACGTGCACATTATGAGCGTCCAGAGTAAAACATTAAATCAACAAATTAAAAATAAAGTAATTAAAATGAACCGTGGCAGCTAAGAGATGACTAGTCCCAACTGTCAGCGCCCGATCACGAACAAGACGCGTGTATCGGCGCCATTCAACTCAACCATATTGAAGGGAACTAAATGACCCGATACACCCGCCACCATCAGCGAGACATTTGAGTGAGCATGACTTTCTCTCAGCCACCAAGGCATATTCAAGTCAATGAAAGATGAACTAATTGCAAATGGTAGCTTAACAATACATGGTCCTCACACATGTGCTATGCAATTATACAATACTAGGAGATGGAATCTATACAAAGCAAAGATACTTTTACAATCTTCTGCAGCTAGCACAATAATTTGCCCAATTAGTTTTCCCCTATGGTTGTGGAGCAGGACCAGCATTAAGCCAAGCATTTTTATCATCAATGTAATCCACCAACTTATAATATGCTTGCCTACATAGTGTGCGTTTTATACAAGATTTAAATTTCGTCTCATTCAGTTGTAGAATGTGGGGAGGTATTTTATTGTAACATTTTAAACAGTACCCCATGAAAGATGAATCTACTATAACAAGCCTGAAACCTGGCTGAACTAGTTTGTCCCTATTTCTAGTAGTATAGTGGTGTCTGTCACCTCTTTTACTGAATAAATGCAGATTTTTCCTAACGTACATGATATTTTCATAGATGTATTGACTAGGTACTGTCATGATATTAATTTCCTTAAACAGTTCTCTTAGAGAATCGCGTCTACGTAATTCATAAATGGCTCTGATAGCCTTTTTCTGCAGAATAAATATAGACTCGATGTCTGCTGCGCGTCCCCATAGTAAAATACCGTATGAGTATGACATAATACTATGAAAATAACTAAAATAGACTAGCCTCGCCGTATCAACATCAGTAAATTGACGGATTTTTCTTACAGCATACGCTGCTGAGCTCAGCCGTCCTGCAAGAGATGTTAAATGAGGACCCCATTGTAGCCTTGAGTCGAGCGTAATTCCCAAGAAAACCGTTTTATCGACAAATTCTAGTTTCTCTTGATTCAATACTACGTCACAATCACGACTTTTGACATTTGGTAAAGCAAATCGAATGCACTTTTTCACACTCACTTTTTTTTCCCATTTAGAACTAAATTATTTGCTGTAAACCAATTATGAACCTGCAGTAGGGCGTTATTTACGTCGTCCAGATTTGTGGCACGTCTGTTTATCCTAAATATTAAAGAGGTATCGTCTGTAAACAACACCAATTGCGGGTAGTTGTCAAATAAATTGGGTAGGTCATTTATGTACACTAAAAAGAGGAAGGGACCCAATATCGAACCTTGTGGTACACCCATTTTTATTTTTAAACTCATTGAGTTTACGCCATGTAGTTGTACATGCTGCTGTCTATCATTCAAATACGATTTTATTAAACTGTGCTCAAGTTTACCTAAACCGTAAATTATTATCGTAAATTAATTACACTACATTGACAGGGAATGAGGAATAACTAACGAAATGAGATGAGGAAAGTCAAGTGATGACTGGTACCTGGGATCTAACGAATTAAGTTTTATTTAACTTTTAGTATATTATTTACTACATTATTAATACCTTTTTTTTTCAATAAAACCGAAACATGTTTTTTTTTATTTTAATTTTACTTGTAGGTACCTAGTTATATTTAGTAGCTAATATTTTATTTAGTTTTAACATTACACAATATTTTTAACAATTAAGTTGCGTTAAGGAAGTATTTTAATCGTCGATGGCTATTAAAACAAAAAAAAAAAGCTATGACGAATTTTTTTTTTTTTTTATTATTTTTTTGCTGAGGTTCCAAATTCAAATCACATTATTGAGCAGTACAATAATATAGACCGGTTTAATCCTAGGACGTGCCTTTTTATTGTTATTTTTTTTGTTTGATTTCATATCATAATGTCGCGTGATCATCATCGTGTTTTCTCGCTGTCAAGGTTTATGTCAAAGGTAAAAGCAACATTTTATTCATATTTTCATTATTTTAGAACTACGATACACACTATCAAAGTTCTGCTGGATCGAAGAGAACTCGACCGACGGCAACTGAAATCTGATCTATGAACTGAGAAAACTTCAGGTTACCGTCGACGAATAAGTTATAGGTGTCACCATAAGTAAAGTTATTTATTCATTGACGGCGCGTGGCATAATAAAAAATTACAATAATGTAACATTATTTTGATTAAACAAGTAAAGTAAATAATAAATTTTAATAATATTTTTTCAGTAAAAGGTCTGTTTTAACTGTCTAGTTTAACCTTACCAAACCATAGCATCTAACAAGTAGTCTGTTTCTTGGCATTCAGAAAGATATTCTTTCGAGTAGAGAGTTGTGATAGTGTGTTGCGTGGTTTATGGTTATAGTGTGCAAGTGTGTGTGTGTTGATGTGTTCGTTGTTTCGGTTGATGATATTCTAACACCTAACAACATAACTATGCAGGCTACACGCTCTCGAAGCGGTTAGGTACTAAACATAGTTTATCTTCATAACCGTGTGACCAGCATAGATATTATGATGTTGTTATTTCATCTTTTTTGATTACTGTACTCTAAATTCTTCTGTGGTCCCAAAATACCACTCGAAAATATTTAGGGGGAATCCGGGACCGCGATCCCGATCCCAAAAGCCCCCCGACCCGCAGGCGGATAGAATAAAATGTCAAATCCTTTGAGTACTCTTGTCTCATGGTAAGGCAAGTCAGTCGAGAATCGGTAGTTTTTTAAAGGCAACTTTATGAGAAGCGCTTTCTGAGCTCTTTCAGCTTCTTTTAAGTGGGTGCTTCCTGCACTACCCACACGCTGCGCTGATACCTACAGTACTGAATGATGCATTGCCAATGTATTAGATAGAGCTATTATCGATGTTTCATTGTGACTAGGGATGATTCCAGACTTAATAAAATATGAAAATATGAGTCCGTCAGTTGGATTATCGAAAAATATTGGATACTTACGTGTTTTTTCTTTTATTAAATTAATAAAAATTAACGATTCTAAAATGCGTCAAAGATCATGAGTGGAGGCTTGTGTCGTCACTTTCCGGTAAAAATGTACTCAAATATGACCTCACGAATTCATTTCGTATTCATTTTTTTGTTTACGTGAAAAAAGAAAAAATATGTGTCCATTTTGAAAATCTATCTGACGGGATAATTGTTTTTTTTTGCCATTTACCCTATTTTACGAGTCTTAATGTTACTTGATCAAGGTGGTATGTTCGAAAAGAATTACAGAAGGTAGAAATAGTATCGGAAGAGCAGTGATGAAGTTTAAGTGTTAGATCTAAAGGGTCATGCAGAAGCAGTCTTGGAAATGATATTCTATTTGATTTCGCTGCCAGTTACTGTGAAAAATCAGTTAAGATTGTTTGCCACTAGTGGTAGTCCCCCTTTTGCAAGGCAGAACACCAGTTCCCATGTTTCCCAGTGAAATATTAGGGCCGTGTCATCCACGGACGTGACGATGTTGATCGTTGACAAGCAAGGTTACTGTAAGTGATGAATAGCTTGGGACCAAATATACTGCCTAGAGGGACTTTAAAATCAAAAGGACGGTGGTCACTTGAGAAAGATCCTATGGTGTCTTCTGATTTTTCAGGTAGCTCCTACCATACTCAGAAAGCTGGTGACCAATCGTTTATATGAGGCCCGAAGCCTAACCCAGTATTGGTACAATATATTATAATAAATAAATTGTAGTTACTAAGCTACTAAGCACAGTAGTTACTCAGCTGGGTTGTCAGAATTGAAATAATCACAAAATACTTAAGAAATAAATGCAGTTTTATTGTAATCTTATGTAGAGTCACTATTACAATCGATAGCTGCCACAACCTTCCATGGTATAGTGACATATAGCCAGGATAAACATTGATTATGGCTATCTTAAATCCACCAAAACAGATTCCTCGAACTTCATGTTTTATACTTATGCCAGTCGAGACCGTGTCGTGTGAGATATACGAGTTCGGCACGAGAATGCATTTTTTTTGCAGTTTTGTCGATCTGTGTGTTGCCAAAAAGAATTGTTGCGACTTCGGAGGATAGGCTCTTAAATCTGTGTCGATTCAATTTAGATTACCACCAACTAAGCCAGCAACTGCAAAAAAGAAGCACCTTCGTTTGACCTACTTCGTCTAAAATCGAATTGTCTGTCAGAGATAGGGCTCTCAATGTCTGATCAGAGGCGTGAGTTGACTATTCTTTCTCATATGTTAAAGACTGAACTCAATAAGGAGGATTCTCCTAATAAGATTTGATTAAGGTCTATAGTTGTCCGGTAGATATCTGTTCAGGTCTGTTTTAACTCCAGACCGGAGCTGTTTTCCAACAATCTGGGAAGGTTCCTGTCTTTACACACTGTACTAATTAAGAATGAAGAGTTGAAACCGGAAGATAGCACAGTGTTCCTAGGCATAACTTTGGATGCCAAGCTTCAGTGGGGCCGGCATATAGACAAATTGTCGAAAAAACTTAGCTCTGCAGCATACGCCGTTAGAAGAATTCGTGAGTTAACTGATTTAGAGACAGCCCGTTTAGTTTACTTTAGTTATTTCCATAGCGTGATGTCGTACGGTATTCTCTTGTGGGGCAATGCCGCCGATATTCAGACAATATTTGTTTTGCAAAAAAGGGCAATTCGTTCAATTTATATAAATTAAGACCCAGAGACTCCCTCAGAGAAAAATTTAAAGAGATTAATATTCTTACTGTGCCTTCTCAGTTTATTTATGAAAACCTTTTGTACGCACACAAAAATATTAATTTGTTTAAAAAATACAGTGATATCCACAACATAAATACGAGGAACAAACACAAATTTGTTGTTCCTGTAACGAGGCTCAAAAAAATAGGGGGTACGTTCAGATGCCAATGTATACGTTTTTACAATAAACTTCCGAGTCAAATTCAAGCACTAAGCCTAAATAAATTCAAATCGTTTATAAAACGGAAGCTGTGCTTGAAAGCCTACTATCATGTTAACAACTATCTCGAAGATAAAAAGGCTTGGGATTAAGCTGCTCCAATGAAATTTGCTCTGTGAATGTCGAAATTTCGGACTTCGCTTGTTTATTATTAATTCCTTTCTTTTATACACTCTGACATTGAATGATTTGACATGAATTTTAATTTTAAAATTTCAGTATTTTATTATTTTTTACTTTTTTATTATTATTGACATATGATTTTTATGATTTTTATTGACATTGATTTTGTAAATTATTATTAATTTTATTTGATTATTGTGAATGTGGGGACCATGTGGGTTTAATTTTTATATATTTTTGTTTGTTTTCTTTTTTTTTCCCACAACTGTCTGGCAGTTTGAGTACTATAAGCGACCTACCCAAATGTCCTTTCTTTGGTATTGTTCGTCGTTTCGTTGAGCTCCTTGAGTTATAAGTCGAGCTACACGATAACTGACAAATGCTTGCACTGACTGGACAGGTCCACTCAAATCTGTGTGGTTCTTTCTTCAAAAGACCATCTCAGACACTATTCTGCATAGTCCTCATGTGAATTGAGCAAAATTATGTCTGGACTTCAAAAGAGACTATGACCTCTGAGTTTGTTTCGGCTGTTTCTTCCAGAGTAGTCAGGTACGAGACACCGGCCCCATCTAGTTTAAAAAAAAAAATGACGTGTAAAAGTGTTTGTAAAAACCTACTTGCAAAATAAACATCATTTATCATTTATCATTTACATTCATGTTAGTCTTAGTTGTACTTCCAGGGACTTATGGCTCATTTTACTGACTTCATAGTTACCAAGTCTGGGTTTGACTCTGGTCCTGGGGCACTGTCATCTTTGTGGAAGGGGAACCCAGAGACTTTTTCAGACTGTCTGAAGAAAACTTGATAACCGAATTATTGATGCGAAAACGGCAATTAAGGCAAGACAATTTTTGAAAAATTTCAGCACACCATGGCAAATAACTCTTCGCTTGCAGAAAACGCATTCAAACATATATTAAGTACATAAGTCTAGGACTCCACAAGACGTTTACTTTCATAGATTTCAGTGATGTCCAAGATAACATAAGAAAGCACTCAATAATTGAAAAAGTCACAATGGTTTTTATCCGGATTCGAACCTCGTGCATGAGAGGCGACGCCTTAGCGTGCCTTAACCATTGGGTCATCACGCCACTCACTCGTCACAAAGTGTTTAAAAATAATAATTAAGAGTTTTCATAATGAAATGATTTAAAGCCATTTAAACTATAAAGTAGAGACTAGACTTCAGCCACATTTTACAAGTTAAGCTGACTCTTACAGCAGTATCTTAAAATGTATTCAGGAATATTACAATTTACCCTAAAAGTACATAACATTGCAGAAAGGTAAATTGGCAGGTAAAACAGCCGGGAGTAGGGTCGGTACTTCGACATGGTTTCGGGCGCTATCTTAATCGTCCAGCGTTTAAGCATATTTATGTAGCAATAAGTTATCAGAAGCCTAATTACGGCCGCGAAACCACCTGTCCGCTATCATCTGTACATAGGCCTTCGCATATACTTCCGTGCGTCTTACGCGCGGTCCCACCCCCGCAGTGCCATTGGTCGGCGAGGTGGCTGCGCGCGCAGCGGCCCTCCTCGCGGCCGGGCGCGAGACGCCGCGACTCCGAAGGAGCCGGTCGCCGCCGCGATGTGCCGCCGCGGACAGTTCTGCCGCGACCACGTCGCCTCGCTGCCGTCGCACGCAACGCAAGCTACGCCGCCGCCGCTGCCGATACGGCCGTGCGGCACTTACTTTTCACGAATCTGCCAACGTATTTCGAACTTTCCCTATGATTGCAATAGTTAAAAGTTATTCTGAATGTCGAAACTAAAGTTTATTTAGTTTTGAAAACTTTTAAAAACTTTGAAGCTAAGTTTATTTGTGGTACAAAGGATTTAAAAAGAGATTTATCTGGTGATGTGATATGGCTAGGCGGCGCCAGCACATGAGCTGCACACGGCTGGTGGTGGCCGGCTGCGCGTGGGCATGCGCGCTGCTTGCCGCGGTCGCAGCTGAAGCGCATGCTGATGTCGATACGTCTACGGGACTTGGTGATAATACACTCACTAATTCAGGTAACTACATCAGTTTTCTTACACCTAGAATAGATTACGTGAAAAATGAGTATATTAGAACTTATTATGGCATATTCAAACTGGTAAAAAAATGTTATACCGAAGAAATAAAGTTGAAAATTACGCCTGCAAATAAAACAAGCACAATGTGTTATGAATAACATTAAACAAGTGCATTCTTAACAACTTAAAACATATTTAAAATATTCTTAATAAGGAAAAATAAGTTCACACTTTATAAACTAAGGTTATCAGAGCATTTTGTATATAATGAGATACACTAGTTCGCATAGATAAGACCTTGTTCATGATCACCTTATCAAGTAGAATATTTTGCCTATACAAGTAATTACATTTTTGTGCGTAGTTTATTTATTTTCTTATTTTGCAATCAGGCATGTTTTTCAGTCTGTCCGTTTCTGGTGTCATTACGAAAAATTGAAGTATTTATTATCTGAGATTTAATAAGTAGAAAAAGTTGGGAAATTAGATGTGCAGAAGTATTTTAATGAGTTTCAAGACACCTTAATATAAGAATAATAATGATTAAATATGAGTAAAGTGACAGGCACTTGACCTATGGCCGCGTTAATTAAATCATCTACCTAATTTCAGGCGCAAATACACTAGAGTCATTTAGTTAGTTTACGCTAAGAATGGTAAATTAATTTTGTTTCACAGTATTATGTAGTTTATTATTTTATAAAGTGTAGCTATCACAGTCGGTTATGATAGTTGTTCATCGCAATATTGATCAATCCAAAAAACAGTACTTATCAATGAAAAAGTAAATAAAACAGGTTGTTTGGTGCATAGTTTGCCAATTTGAAAGGGCCGAAAGAAAGGGTCATTTGCTATCTCTTCAGCCCAAAAATAATTTAACAGATTTTTTTTATTTCAATTATATATATTTATTTTGAAAAATCGCTAAATTTAACATTTAATGTCAATGTCTAATGTTTTCTGATTCTATCGAATACAAACTTGGTCGCAGGTAACATCCAGGTTTTTTTTCACTCACAGTCTTTTAAAACGGTAAAAATGAAATGAATCACAATAAATGTAAAATAATTGAAATGAAAAAAATTCGTAGTTCCAAGGATGAGTTATTGGGGCTAAAGAGCCGGCAAATGACCCCTCCTTTCGGCCTGTTCAGTTTGGCAAACGATGCATCGAACATCCTGTATATATACTTAATTTTATGTCTGGTTTTCTTATAACTTAGGTACTTAGATATTATTTTTTTTAAATGAGTAATAAAGTGATGGTGTATTTTCTTGTTAACAAATACAACTGGTTCTACTTTGTTAAAGTTTTATAACATTTTACAATTGGTAAAATAATAATTTAATTTTCGTACACACATAAACTCATGCCTATTTCCCATGGCATATAATTTAATAATTTAACTAACATAAATCACTTGATGATAATACGCTATACCTGTAATGTGGATGTAAATCCTATAGATACCTCTGCCAAACCCTTCATGAAAAACAATCAAAGATTCTCCAAGAAATAAGAAATGATGGTGGTTTGTGGAGACCACTATAGGTTTTTGTATGAGTGATATTTCCATGACTAAAATTACTTTTCTATTTCATGGATTTTTGCTATAGTATCGTTTGCGTCAATTAGGATTGTGAAAAAAAAAAATAGCCAATTATCCGACAGGTACAAAATAAAAAATAAATAATTATAAAATGATTATGAATGCATAGTGCGCTGTTTATCCTAATTATTTGTTATACTAACGTTTTACAAAAACAGTTTTTAACTCATTAAATATGGTAGGTAACAAGTATAAATGGAATACAAATATTATCTGGCAGCATATTTTAATAATTCTTAAAAAAAAAACTAACTGTCACTGTACTGCCCATGATTTTAACGAAAACTTGGATTATATACATATTTATATATTTTTTAAATTAATAATTTTTTAAAATTAATATAATTTTTTGTTTTTGTAAGGTAATTTAATTTCCGATGTGGATTATTATGTCAAGACATAGCATGAGCATAATTAATAGACAGCGTGGAAAGTTGGAGCGGGCTATGGAGGGGAAGTACCCTAGATATTGATGTGATCAATTAGACGTAGTTCTGTCATAATGTACCAATCCACATGTTTTTAGACCACCATGTTTTTAGAGAAAACGATGTTTTATAGAAAAGCGTGGTTTTCGTATGTTACCAATCTGCAAGGCCTTTGAATAAATAAATCATTACCAGAAATAAAAATACTTTAAACTTTTAACATGTGGGTTGGTCAATCGAAAATACCGATACCCGTTCTGTTGTTAGTAATTAAAAGTTACGTCCATAGAGTGCACTGTCAATTAGGATATTCATTAATTCAAATTGTAGAATCAGAAATAGAAGACAGTTCTCTTCATATTTCTGAATCCACCACGCAGGCCTAGTGAGGTTTCTAGGCCCGCGTAGGGGAATAAGGCACACTCCCACAGAGAGGAGGTCTGAGCCCAGCTGGCACCAGATGTGGGAACATTATAACACGCTGATTTCATATGCATAAGAAATGTTATGTTAAATACCTGTTCAATGAAATAAAAACAAAGTTACCGATTGAACCACAATTTGATTTCCAAATCTAATTAAAAATAAGAAATATTAAAGATGAAAATTAATGATTCCTTCAGTATTCATAAACGGATTGGCAATATAACCTGTTCATAACAACATAACATCACGTTTGTAATTCCCGAAGGGTTAGCAGAGGTATACCTAATTATATACCCACATTTCCCCAGTTATGTTTAAGGCCTATGTAATAGGGGGCGATCCTATTACCATAATTAAATAATTAAAGAGAAATTTCATAAAGATATAGGTTTCGTGGATTTAACACAGTTGCTTGAGAAATCTTCAATATCATTCCAACGTTGTAAGACTGACGGTGGGCGGTGTCTAAATAGAACAACACCTTATTATGTACTTCTCACTTATGTACGTTCTTATCATCAATTATAAATTGCTTGTAAGAAAATACATTTGATTGCGTTTTATTTTCTACGAAAATATATTTGGTTCATGACCCAGATGTGTATTTAAGAGGATTTTAATTTTCAGACCCATTTTCTTGAAAGAAAAGTACTTTGCAATTGTTCTGTACGATAAATACAGATATAATATTACATCTCTTACAAAAAAAAACAAAATAAGTAAGTTATAAATAGAAAAAACTTATTAAAAAACCAGTACAACCGAGGGTTTTGCTTGTAACACACATTACCACCATAACTTAACGCATAATAATTCATGGAGCCGTGAGTGTTAGAATGACATAAATTACACTTTATTTCGTTGTCTCAAATGTTGAATGTAATTTTTAATTTCAAGCGACTCTATTTTGTAAATTCATATAGAATATAGAAAGAGTTTTTTATCTAAAGATTGGTCAGCCGGTAAATTTGCTACGCTAAAACATATAATGCAAGTTAAGCATCATTGTAATTCTTTTTTTATTCTAATCTAATTATTTTATATAGTATTTTTAGTACAGAAATATCTTAAAGCATACTAATCCTTAGTAGTCTCAGCCTGCTTCAAAAATCACTGACTTACGTTGATCTAAACTTACTAGTTTAAACTTATGTACAGTAGTGTTACATACATAGGTGCACTTAATGCCACGTGGCATTCTCTACCAGCCAACTTTTGTCACAACTGTGTTACCAAGAACACTCCTTGCAGTCTTGAGACCGTTTACTGGTCTTCGTAGCCAAGTGCTACGACTGCTACGAGCTTCTACGAGTGCTACGAGATAGAAGTTGTTTTTAATCGGTGTACTGTTCTTGTACACTGACTTGTTCTTACAACTGTAAGATGTTGGAAATCATGCATGGGTACTGTGTCTTATGTGTATTTTGGGCTACGAACCGCTACGAGCGGTACAAGACGATATTGCTTTTGATATTGCTTTCTCGTATACTGAATGACTAACCAGCTATTTCGGCTGGTACCAATGTTTTGTTTCGTAATCATGCATTATACAGTTCAGTCCTCTACAGTACTTTATGTTTTGTGTGCAAACCAGAATCATAAGATTACCCATTTACTCCATGAACGAAAACTGTATCTGACGTTATCTTGTAAAAGGAAACCTGGTTTTATTTGTATGGCATCATGATCTAAACCAGTAAGCCTGAGAGATCTTTCTCGACGGCATGTGAAGCCCAGTCAAAGGCCCATCCATGGGCGGCACAAAAACTGACACCAGGTTAGGAATTAACCCAACGAAACAGAAGAACAATTATTTTATTGATAGTAGACTACAAATAATAGAAATATTAGAAATACAACAGCTAGCATTTACTGATATTACGTAACTTTACGTTCGCATAATTAAAATTCACGTTTCAGCGACACATTTACAATGACATTACATAAAATCGCGTTAATGGTGGTGCTCCTGCGTCAGCTAGTCGGACATAGTGATGCCAGTAATTTGGCCAGTCATAAATTACACGTTTAACTGAATTACGCGAGTTGAAAGCATTCCGCCGCTGTCGAATGCGGACCGTTTCCATTCCCATGCTAGTCGCGCGGCCATGATATGCAAGCATCCCATGCACTTCACAAATGAGCTTTGAATCAACGAAATTTCATTTGCGAGTCATTTGCCATCGATAACGTGTCAATCTTAATAACAATACGGTCCGTTTGTTGGCACGGAATTTGGAAACGTACGAATGATTGACGAGTACATGTACTGTCGGCGAGTGCGCGCGTGCTGCAACCTGTGCGATTTTTAGCGGCCATGTCTTTGTGTTCCTGCCATGGGGGGTGCAATTAAATGTACCTATTTAATTACAGAGATGTGTACCTGTGTGAAGCCGAGTAAGTATTACTGAAACAAAATTTATTACTCACTTCTTAAATTGTTATTCAGAAAATGTCGCACACGTATGGTATGATTAATTAATTTAATTATCAAACGGAGTAAATCGGTAATTCCAATTCAGGTTAGCAAAGAACAGATTTTACAACGCATCGTTCATTTCGAAAACTTTGTAATTAAAACCGATATTGGGGCTAATTGAATACTGAGTTTAATCAACTCTAAAAAGGAATTGGTTCTGTAGGTATTTCTTTGTGATAGTCCGTCTATTTATACTTTTAGTTTTGGTTATTTTGGGTACCCTGCTGTAGGTGCCTCAGTCATGCAAAGTTAAACAGATATATTACGGTACTTTAAATAACCTGTTGGCTAAAAAAATACTGAAAAATCTCTACCTTCTAACACGGGTTACGTACATACATTAGACATAAGGTGTTCTGGCGTTTCAACTGATTGCTTTCTTCAGCACACTTGCTTGAGAAAAATCCCCTGCTGAACAACTGCATATTATCAGTCTTCTTAATCTTCATGTGCACATTATCAGCATATTATGTACATGTGCATATTATCAGTCTTCTTAATCTTCATGTGCACATTATCAGCGTATTATCTACATGTGCATATTATCAGTCTTCTTAATCTTCATGTGCACATTATCAGCATATTATCTACATGTGCATATTATCAGTCTTCTTAATCTTCATGTGCACATTATCAGCATATTATCTACATGTGCATATTATCAGTCTTCGTAATCTTCATGTGCACATTATCAGCATATTATCTACATATGCATATTATCAGTCTTCTTGATCTTCATGTGCACTTTATCAGCATATTATCTACATTTGCATATTATCAGTCTTCTTAATCTTCATGTGCACATTATCAGTATATTATCTACATGTGCATATTATCAGTCTTCTTAATCTTCATGTGCACATTATCAGCATATTATCTACATGTGCATATTATCAGTCTTATTAATCTTCATGTGCACATTATCAGCATATTATCTACATGTGCATATTATCAGTCTTCTTAATCTTCATGTGCACATTATCAGCATATTATCTACATGTGCATATTATCAGTCTTCTTAAAAGTTTGGAAAACAGATAGCCACGGAGTCTAGATTTGTGCCCAGTGGACGGTAAAAGGCTTGCCTATTTAACATGCGACTACAATATAACTGAAAAAATGTGGGTGAACTATTCGGTACAAATCTGTATAACCCCTCGGGGATAACAGGCGTTATGTTTCATTATGTTTATAGTTTATTTTAGTATGTTGTTGTGGCGCGCAAGCGAGCTCTCCAGTACGTTTTTCGTTCCGACGGCCGCGTTTTACCTACGATATGCTTTGTGTTGGCCTTGTATGTAATAAATATCCATAGGATAAACATAGTAACAGGTAATCATCAATAATTTCTTTGGACGTTGGATAAAGTAGCTTATAAAATATGGTGTACAAACACGTAAAATTCTTCGTACACACATAAATATACTAAAATCATATCATATGTACTCTAATACTTTCATAATTTTATTGTAATTTTTATTTTATTTTAATTTAATGTAGTATATCATAATAATAATCACTGTTTTTTTTTGTTTTTAATAATTTGTATGTCAATTGGCAAAACATAGCGCACTACCTAATTATTAAGATCTTGTATGTAATTATTACCTAGTGTTTACTAATGATGATGATGATGATGATTCTGATTCATAAAATCAAATATTCTCTGATTCTTAATTCAAATATTCTCTCATTCATAAAATGAAATATTCTCTGATTCATAAAATCAAATATTCTCTGATTCATAAAATCAAATATTCTAAAAGAAAATCAGTTACTTAAAGTCTAATAACCTATTTTTATAGAAGTCGGTTAATATAATTTTTGTTTGAACTAAAAGTTTCCACTAATAGATTTAGCAGAGCGAGTATTAAATGCGAAATATTTGGGGTCCAATTTAATCCACACGTATTTCCCAATTATGCACTCTAATATAAAAAAGAATGTGTTACTTTTTGTAAGTCTCAAATAATTTTCATTTGGCTGACTACTTTAATCCGCAAGTTATTTTGCAAGTAGGCAAGTCAAGAAAAAAATGGTTATAGGTATCTAGATACCTATTATAGAGAAAATAGAGCAGCGCAGAGAGAATAAGAATATTGTTGAACTGTCAAATTAAAGGTGTAGCGTTGATAAAGTACAGAATTGGACGCTGACCAGCTCGATGCTAAACGGTAACTTCTTTTTAGGATTCCGTACCCAAAGGGTAAAAACGGGACCCTATTACTAAGACTCCTGTCCGTCTGTCTGTCTGTCACCAGGCTGTATCTCATGATCCGTAAGGTAAGCAGTTGAAATTTTCACAGAATGTGTATTTCTGTTGCCGCTATAACAAGTGCGAATCGGACTCTCTCATGAAGGGTTCCGTACCATCGTAGTATACTACGATGGTACGGAACCCTTCATAAGAGAGTCCGACTTGCATTTGGGCGGTTTTTTTTAACAGCAATACTCCGTACTTCTAGAAATAATCATTGTATTGTTATGTCATATAAATTCGCATCGAACATGTTTGTAATTTTAGATGCAGTCGTACCCATCAAACCGGAACTATCCAATCTTGTTTGGAGAAAAATTAATTCTCTAAACCCGAAATGTACTTGTTCTTCTCGTAACGGACTATTCCTGGACACCTTCTAGTTACGGAGATTATATTGGAGGTTCGATTTTTTTACTAGTTTTTAAAACAACAAACAAAGTGCCAGTTTTTAATGGTTTAACTTTACTTTAAATACCGCCATGACCCCTTTTTTTTTTTTTTTTTTTTTTTTTCGGATGGGAAATCATCAAATGACTTCTCCCGCTCTGGGCGGAGCAGGAGGGAGTGTCAGACTTTTACTGACTAAAACCCATCCATGTTCCTTCATCGCCCTTTGTGTTCCGGGGCCACGGTATCTCTTTCGAATAGTCCCGCAACCCCGGCAGGCATCGGTCCTTTCGGACCCCTTCCTTTTTGCTGACTCTCTTTGAGGCGCGCGTGGAACACGAATGCGCCGTCGACACGGCCTGTCGTCATGAGACGGACGGACGGCGAGCTAGCCCATAGCCCACCGTCCACAGGCCCGCGCCTACGGTGGCCGGGGGCCACGTGGTGGCCCCCGACGCCCGGGGCGTCTCCCGCGGCGGCCGGGACGCTGTGAGGTTCTCTCCCTCTCACGTTCCGCCACCTCCTTCTCTAGCATTACTGCTTCGCAGAAGGAGGTGACGGCGTCCCATTCCGTCTCGCTCCGGACCATGGCTTGCACCAGGGCCGGACGCGAGAGGTCGCCGCCGCCAATCGCCGCTTCGAGGACACGGCGGTGCTCCGCCCACGCGGGGCACACCTCCACCGTGTGCTCCACCGTGTCCTCCGGTCGATCCTCGCAGTGGAAACACCCGGGCGTTTCCTCCCGCCCGATTCGGTGCAGGAACCTCCCGAAAACACCGTGTCCGGTGAGGATCTGCGTCAGGCGGAAGGTGAGGACGCCGTGGCGTCTCTCAAGCCACTCCTCAAAGAGGGGACTTACCGCCACTATTGTGGCGTGCCCTGCACGGGGTTGCGACAGTCGCTCTCTCCATGTCGCCATGAGATCACGCCGGAAGTCTGTCCGCTGCGCGACAATTTGTCGCGGCAGCGGAGTTTCCCCCCGGCGTAGCACCTCCGCGCGCCATTCATGTAGGCGCGCGAGGACTATCGCCTCCAGATCCCATGGCGGCAATCCGGCAAGGAGGCACGCCGCCTCACGGGAGATCGTGCGGTACCCACGGGCCAGCCTTACGGCTACCACCTTTTGGGGCGCGTTGAGGTAGTGGGCTGCACGCAGCCTCAAGGAACGCGCCCACACCGGGGCCCCGTAAAGGGCCATGGACCGCACGACCCCCGCGTAGAGCTTCCGGCAGGAGGCGTTTGGCCCCCCCAGGTTGGGCAGGAGCCGCCTGAAGGCAGCCCCGGTCCGTTCCAGTTTGGGGGCCAAACGTCGGAAATGCTCCACGAAGTTCCATCGGCTGTCGAGGACGAGTCCCAGGTACTTAAGCGTCGACTCGACGCCGACGGATACCCCTCCCACCGTCAGTGTGGATCCCGGAGGTGGCGCATTCCGAGGCCCATGAAAGCACATGGCCTCGGACTTGTGCAATGCCACCTCGAGACCCAGTTGCCGGATTCTCTCAACGACTATCGCAACCCCGCGTGTCATAGCTTCGGCCGCCGCCTCGTGCGACCCCCCCTGTGCCAGTACCAGCGTGTCGTCAGCGTAGCAAACTACGCTGACACCGCTAGGGAGGTCGGCGCGCAGCACCCAGTCGTACCCGATGTTCCACAAGGATGGCCCTAGAACCGATCCCTGCGGAACACCGCACGACATCTCTCGCCGGTTCCATTCTCCACTGCGACCGGGGTAAATGACTGCCCTGTCCGTCAGGTAGTCCCCGACCACTCGACGGAGGTAGGTCGGCACCCGGTGATACCGGAGTGCCTCCCTTATGCAGCTCCAGGGCATGGAGTTGAAGGCGTTGGCGATGTCGAGAGACACCGCCAAGACAACCCCACCCCTGCACACCGCATCCCCCGTCGTGAGGGCTCTCACGCGCATGATGGCGTCCACCGTAGAGCGCCCCTTGCGGAAACCAAACTGGTGTTCCGCAAGATCCGGCCCCGTCCCCGAGAGGTGCTCGGCGAGGCGGTTTGCAATTACTCTTTCAAAGAGCTTGCCCACCTCGTCGAGCAGCACCACGGGCCGGTATGCGGACGGAGAGTCCGCAGGGCGCCCCGGCTTCCGGATGAGGACCAGCTTCCCCGTCTTCCAACGAAGCGGGAACTGGCCTCTCTCCAAGCATGCGCTTAGGAGCCCCTCCAGTCGGGGCCCGAGAGCCTCCGAGGCCAGGACCCAGGCTTTGCCAGGCAAGCCGTCGGGTCCCGGGGCGGTATTTTTGGCACTGAGCCTGCGTACCGCCACTCTAAGGTCTACCCCAGTCACTTCTGGAGCGTTGTCGTCGTCGTCCTGTTGGTCCGCTTCCAGCATCGCAGGCGGCGGAGCCATAGGCGGGGGTGGATGTTCCCCTCGCGAAGGGAACAGAGTGCTCACCACGTCCTCCACGAGCTCAGGCCGGAGACTCTGCGTCAGTGGGGGGGCCCAGGCGCGGAGCTTATCCCGCACCATCTTGTAAGGGCGCCCCCACGGATCTCTGTCTAGAGTCCCCAGCATCTCCTCGCGGGCCAGATCCCTGGCCCGCAAGACAGCCTCGCGGAGGGCGGTCTTCGCCGCTCTGTACCCCTCATAAAGCTCCGCCTCAATGGCTGCCGCATCCGGTGGGCGGATGCGGAGCCTGCGATGCCTGGCGTACAGGTGTCGCGCAGCCACGCACGCCTCGCGCAGAGACGTCAGCTCTCGCGACCACCAGTACACCTGACGCCGGGCGCTTCTTGGCCGAACACGGGGCATTGCCACGTCGCAGATGTCGGACATGGCCTCCTGGAACCACCCTGCCTCATTGTTAATGTCGGCAGGCCTGTCCGGTGATGTCACCCAGGCCTGCACGATCGAGGCTTCCAGGAGGAGCTCCCGGTCCAGCTGCTTCAGCGCCCAACGCGGACCGCTCGGGGCCTGTTGGACCGGCGCGCTTGAGGTCTGGGTGGAGACGTCGAACCGGATGTACCGGTGGTCGGAATAGGTCTCCACCCCCTCCATGACACGCCAGTCAACAACACGCGGCGACAGAGCGGGGCTAGCGAACGAAATGTCCACCACCGACTCGCCCCGCATCCGCACACACGTGGGAACAGAACCCCGATTTAGGACGACCAGGCCCTTCTCCAGAGCCCAGTCCTCCACCATCCTTCCCCGGACGTCTGTGCAACGAGAACCCCAAGCCAAGTTCTTGGCATTGAAGTCCCCGAGGACAAGCACGGGGAGGGAATGGTTTCCGACGACAACACTCAACTCTGCGAGAGAGTTGTGGAACTCGGCGAGAGTTCGGCTCGGGGAGAAGTAGACTCCCACCACCATGATCTCCCCGAACCGTGCTGCTACGCACCCCCGACCCCTCCTGACACCTTCAAGGGTCGGGGTACCGGCGGCGGCCGATGACACTATGGTCACTGAGCCGTTAAGGTCCGCCACCCAGTCTTCCCTGGGCAGGACAAAATACGGCTCAGCGACCACAGCAATATTAATCGACCACTGCGGTATGCTCTGGAGCAACAGATCCTGAGCACAGGCGCAGTGGTTGATATTCGCTTGGAGGAAGCGTAATGGGGCCGTTATTGGCACTCCATTACCGCTTCCTCCTCCCTAGCCCCTTGTGAGGGCCCCACTGTGGCGGCGACAGTGGCAGCGACCGCCATGACCCCTGTACTATTCATTGCTATCAGCATTATGTTTTGAGTACGTTACATTGAGCGCTACCGTAAACCGTGACATTACGCACCAAAAAAAAAGTCGTTTCCCAGTAATAAAATGTTTGGGCAGTTTAACTTAGTTGGAAGTATAGAATGCTTGGTTGATGGCTTTGTGATGGACTCTTTTACACCCTGTATATTCTACGGCAGAAGTTGTAGAAAATTAACGATTTCTTTGAATTTATAATGGCAATTGCTCAAGTAGTTAGTACTGTACCAGTTTGATACTGGGAAGCTTTTCCGAATAAAAACTTGAAGCGTGCACTAAATATCTCAACGTCATACAGTAACGACGTTTCAAACTAACCAGATGCAATTATTCCCCAGTTCAGAGCGCCCATTCACTGAAGTTCCTCGGCCTGAACTACCGATAACGGAGAATAGTGTAACGAATTAATCAAAATTTCACCTCGGGGCCTAATATGAGTCATGATTTCTGTGGTGAACAATGGAGGTGGCGCACTCGATCCGAAGTTGAATCACTACGTACATTCGGAGAGTTCCTTTGTTACGGAACAGAGTAATGAAAGCGCTAGCTGATAATAATTTACGAACAGCAGAAGTGTCGCTGTTTAATGGCGAAAATAGGGGTCCGAGGAGCATTCCAGCGCGGGAGTGGGCGAGCGCCAGCGCCGACTGACAACCGCGCCGACAGCAAACTAAAATAATTATCATCATTGTCCCTGGCCACGGCGAGCGCTTTAATTGTTCATTTACATTTGCAACGATGATACCAGTTCCGAACTATTTCGCTCGGCGTTTATTTTACTCTCGCCCGTTCCGCTGCCGTGTTATTGTTCAGAGTTAATGGTCTGAAAAATAGAAATGATTCGCAATTTGTATGATGTTATTGTTGTACGTAACTTATAGCTTTATCTGGATTTCCCTGTACGAGAAGATTTATGATTATTCCTGTTATGAACATGCTAGAATTAAGTAGGTACCTACTTGTTTTTCTAGTTATTTTGATCAAATTAACCTGCCAGATATCCCCTAGTGACTAGTCGATAGCGCAGTACCTAGATACAGTAAGTTAAGGCTTCTATTACTGTACAGACTATAGATATGGCTGTCTGTAGGCATCCTTACTTTAATGTCGGTACGGGTTCGCATAACTTCTAAGTTGTGTTAGTGTTTATTACAAAATGTAATATGCGTAAAGTCACTGACAGTCTTATCGTTGTTTCTATTGAAACAATAATCAAGTAAGATCTTGAGAAAAGTCTTAAACTAGATAAAGCTACAACATCAACTATTAAACACGTTGAACATCTCACATACTGCATGTTTTCACTGTGTCTAAGGGGCACATTGCTAATACAAAATGAAATTACAAGAGATGCTCGCGGAGTCCTCCCACGGCATTAATTTGTATCAAGAATTTGTAGAGATTTAGCTTGAGCCGGGACGGAGTGTTCATCGCAGCCGGCGAGCGTTAACACTTATTAAGGGGGTGCATCCCTGCGACAGATGTAGGGGAGGGCCCGCCATTTGCGTAATGTCAGGAATGGTTACACTCGATTTAATAAAACTCCGACAGCATTTCATTCTGAAGAATTTAAGAGTCAATTCGTTTTAAACGCCACAGTAGCATAGCGAGAAAAAACCGTGAGCCGAAACGTGCCTCGAATACATTGCCAAGGCTTGGATTTCTTATCGGTAGCAATTGAGATGAGTACTTATGGCTTTTCGAGTGGCTCGGCTTCGTTTAATTTGTTGTTTCAGCGTGGAATTTTTATTAACGTCTCCCCTCACTTTACATTTTTAGGGACGTGTTCCTTATTGGCAAGTCAAGGTGAAGACAAAGTTTCGCTTCGTATTTTTTGTTTTCCTTTGAGCACCTCTCCGCGAAGGTTGTGAATAGTAAATAGATCGATGACCACAAGGTTGGCATGCAGTTTGCGGTTAACCTGTTGACTCGTTGTGGTTACATTGTGCATAGGTATACCTACTATCAGCACGCAAGTACGGGTATAGCGACCGATTAGTTATACCAGCTGTGGATAACTGGGCCCGTTAATTAATCAAGTCAGTTAGTTTCTGGTGTGTAGTGTGTCTCGAGTTGCGAGTTTCTGCTTAACATATAAACCATAACGTTCAATCAGGCTCGGCTCAGATGTCTCGCTGTGGTTTTATATCTCGGCTATCTTGATCAGACGCGTTCATCAACACAGGGATTTTTCCTCAGGCATGATAATACGACTGCATAAAATTATAGTGCTATGCTCATTTCACTTGCTAATATAATCACATTATGTCCAAGCTTTGTGACTGGGTTCAGAAATTAATAGCAACACAGAGCGTGTGTCGATCGGAAAACACAAGGGGACCACTCAGCAGATGCTTATCTACACGCTCTCGGTTCGGAGGCCAAACTGTTTCTACGTAGGTACCTATGTAAATATGTATATTACTTTACTTACTGTGCTCTGTAAATATCACACATATGAATTCTTTCTATTGAGAAACATAATAACACACAGACATCCAATCTCGAGAAAAAATTATTTCACTGCTGATATTAGCAACTAAGTATTATAAAAGTTAATTTTATTCTAATTGCAAATTAAGCATTTAAGAAAGAATTTAGGGTCTAATTACAGCACCTACGGATAGATTAACATTCTTAAACCATAAATAATACTTCCTTTAGGGCTTTGCCGTAAATGACAAAAAAAATAATGTAAAAATGCTTGTGTTTAACAATTACACTACAACTAATAGTGTAATTTGTAAGCTCTGAGCTGCTGCAAATGTCCTGCCTCAAAAAATGTAATTATTGATAAATATGTATAAGTAGGGGTCTCAACAAGGACATTAGACAAATGCTTACAGTAACATGTGGCGCGTAAATGCGACTAAACGTAATTAATGATCGATTGTACGTCCGACCATAGAACCATAGAGAATGGCAGAATGGCGGCACCCTCCGCAAATCTTTATCGGTTCAAAATGGGTGTCCCCCGAGAACACAGCGCCTTTTAATTTACCAGTATTAGGGGTGTACTTACTGTTTAGTTTTTTTTTTAATAATATATTTGGAGAGAAATCGATTTAGAAAAATCTTTGCTCAATTTTATTCAGGGAGGTGAATATTAAGAATTGTAGACTTTTGCAATATTTTACGAGTTGAAGATTTAAGGCAATTATTTAAGGTATCTGCTAACGAGAGGTTTTCTCCATGTAACTCCTTTTTGATGAATGAATAGATATGTGATATATGAAAGTAGAAAAAAAAAAAATGTTGTTCTTGGTACAATTGAAATAATTCTAACTTTATTATTACTATATGAAAAAACCATTCAAAGTGAAGTTTTCTTAGAAATTTCGTAACTGCTCTTAAACGGCATGGAGTTATAGTATTTTTTTTCACACAAATATGTGTCACTGTTTCTTCGTAAAGTGTACAATCGGCATTTTGATCTAATGATTTATTAGGCTACAAATAAAAATCACTTATTTCGCACTATTCGGCCCGCAGTGACTGACGTAACAACCACTTTGTAGTGCAAGCTGATTCGAACTTTATTCTAACAGTGTTTCAAACGTAGTTTGAACCACCACAAATAGAGTTGCTAATTTTAGCAGATACCCCAGCCTTAAAAAGTTTTTATGTCATTAAAACATCAGTTTGTATTATTTTCCTAAATAATACAGTAGGTATAGACCTGCCATCGTCCGACTTGTCCTGTACAAACATATGTATAAACAGTTTTCCAAAAGCATTTAATATTTGACTTATATGTGATGTTATTACTTACCTACTCATCATCTACCTAGCCTTTTCCCGACTATGTTGGGGTCGGCTTCTAGTCTAACCGGATGCAGTTTAATACTGACTGCCTATCTGACCTCCACAACCCAGTTAGTGTTGGATGATACGAAAACCTTGGTAAGACTGGTTGTCAGACTTTTTGGGCCACTGACTAGCTGTAACGACAGTCAAAGATCCACAAATGGCAGCCAGGACCAACCTAGGCAAGTACGGCTTAACCTGGAGATCGACCCGAGCGGCTTTTATTATATAGCCACGATCTCATCATACGTATGTAATAAATAAACGTTCCTTCGTACGTTGTTTTATTAGTTACTAATAACGTTTGATTAATCATTTAGCGTTTATTTTAATGATCGAGTCTCATGTTAGCCTGACACCCTTAAATCTTTTCTTTCCTTTAGTTCGTGCCTGCTGTAATAGATGGCGCTCTGTATCACGGTTCTGTTATAATAGGTAACATCACTGGATCTTTTAGTTTATAAAATAATGGGCATGAGTTAATTAATTACCTAATTAATGTATATATAAGGATGTAATTAATTTCTTAAAATAGTAGATTTGTTAAATAAAAATCACCATGTAATATCGAAACACTAACATAAATGTTAATTAAGAATTACATGAATAAGAATAAGCAAATAATGAAATCCATCTGTTATGGCTGTTGGTTCTCCTTCGAGTATTTATAAATAAATAAATAATTGTATTGGGTTTAGTTAGTTAGTTTTAGTGTACAAATTCACCTAAAGATCAAGATCGAAGGCGTTATCGACGAACCCCAGCAGAAATATAGTCACCGGCCTGCTTCTAAAAACTCCTTTACCTTTTAATTCCATGACTTCTTTACCACGCACAACCCGATAATACGTCAACCAGCATGGGAAAAAACCCGAAAAATCGATCACTTTTCGGCTGAAACCGAAACTTAAGATCCAGGAATCCAGCTTTTCTGGACGAAACCAATACGATTTAACTAACTCAAACTCTTTATTGCATTCATGTGTACATTTCAAAGTCAAAGTCAAAGATTTATTTGCCGATAAATATGGTTACAGAAGTTCTTACAATGGTATAGTATTATTAGCTTAACATATCATAAAATAATGACATACAAATTTTTGTTACAATTAGATTATAGATTAGATACGGTATTGGTATTTTAGATTTTTGGATTTAGTTGTTTCATTAATGTAAGTAAGTTCCAACATGAAACCCGGTTAGGGCACGGCAACACAATAACACACAAAACAAGCATCCAGCCAGTAGGTATACTGGATTGCAAGTTTGTTAAATAAATATAATTATTATTGAAAATATTACTAGAGTAGGTATTAGGTTTATGTAGTTATTTTAATTAATATCATGTGGTTATTCAATTATTTTATTAACGTGTTTTAATTATTTTAATTTATTATTTATCAGTTATTATAATTTTATTAATTTGTATGAATTATTATATTTTATTAATTTACATATTATTCTCTATTAAATTTGTATTTTATTAATTTGTATTAATTATTTTTTATTTTATTAATTTTGTGCTTTTTTGTGTAAGAAGGTACTATTTCAATGGTTATATGTAATTATCTATTTGTCATATTCACAAAATATTTTATTCTAAGTATTCTGCGACCGAGTAAAAGCATTTTTGTGTTAGATATTCTTTTAATTTTCTGTTAAATGCATTGAATTTGGGTTCCTACTATGCTAACTACAATATAAAAAAATAAGTGAAAACTCTGATATTGATTTGAGCATAAACAGAACTTCAGTAAAAAATACTTCGCAGGATAAAAAAACGGGCATTGTTGTACAAAGCTGATATACCTACTATATCAACAAAAATTCCACAACATTGAATGAAGCCAAATAAAAAAAAAATAGGACATCTATGGCCTTCACGCGCACGCTGCGCGGATATGTGGCTTATGACGTCACGGAAGCTGAACCTACTCCATGTTGCGTACAAAATTCACAAGCAGACATCACGTTGGGTTTTTGGTTTTTACAGGTAAAACCCACGCCTTTGGGGCTGTTTTTAGCCAATGTTCTCAGATTTCATGTCTATGTGAACATCACTCAATCATTTATTTATTCAAGAAAAGAAAAAGACGATTTTTTTTAGGACTGAAAAAAAGTCAAAGAACATAGGCTTCTTCATTGGGTCTACGAATTACCACAGGGTGACGGGGTCCTATGCTCTCTCAAACTTTTACGTGACGAGTTCTTGGGAGCACGCTGTTAGTTTTACTTTAGCGGATCTTTTTCAAGACCCAATTAATTAACCACTTTGATTCCACTTTTACTTCCTCATAGGTAATTATGTAAAAATAGTAATTATGTGAAATCCGTGCTCATTTTACAAATTTCTTAGATTTTTCCTAAATCTTGCCGTCAGCCCAGCCCCTGGGCTAAAGTTGCTTCGATAACATCGCACGGAGTCCCCTGTCGAATTTTTAATCGGGCCCGCTAATGTCGTTTGTCTGTGGTGGGAGCCCCAGGGCTCTCGGTGCCGACTGGCGACTCTACACAGCACCGCGCAATCCCCAACATTAATTAAAATTCATATAATTCTGGGACCGTAAATTAGTTTTGTCTTCACTATCACTGGCGATTCTAAAAAAGTTGTTTATCCCGGTGTTCGTCATAGCTTCGATATTCCGATTTGGTTTTTAGGGTTTCGTATTAATAAAGACCAATTATAGTATTTCCGTCTGTCTGTTTGTGTCTGTCCTCGGCTTAACTTGAGACTTAGTTGCCATGGGTATTGAGTGTACATAATATTAATCACACCGACAAAATGTCTATTCCATGGTGTGAGTGTCGTTACATTTTTTTTTCCATAGTCTATATTGTCCCACAGCTGGACAAAGGCCTCCCCCATTGCCTTCCATTCTTCTCTCTGCGCGATTTTTTCTTTTTCGAATCTCGCACAAACGAGTCCAAGTCGTCACGCCAGCGTTTTCTAGGCGTCCCTCGGCGACGACGCCCGTCTTCTGGCACCCACAGCGTGACGACTCTGGCCCATCGGTCCTGATACTCCTGATGCATTCTGCAGACATGGCCCGTCCAATTCCACTTCAACCCAGAAGTCTTGTTGCCCACATCAGCGATTCCAGTTTTTGAGCGTATTGTGGTATTGCGAATTCTGCGCTGAGCTTAATACACAAAACGCTACGTTCCATCGCCTTTTGGCAAACCTTGAGTTTGGACTTTTGCGACTCGGTTAGGGACCAAGTTTGGGCACCGTAGATTAAGATGGGCAGAATGCACATGTCGATAAGTTTGCGCTTCAGGGATAAAGGTAAGTCAACCTTCATCAGCGACTCGGTGGTCGATTTCTTTGTCTTGCCTGTTTTCGAATGAAACTAGCTGGCCCAAATAAATATACTCATCTACGTAGTGGACGGTTGCGGTAAATTTACCTACATATTCAAATAAGAGTCATAACGATCGTTCATAAAAAGACTAAGAACATATCATTAATTTCAACTCATATTCTAAACTGCAAGTTGGCGCAGTAGAAACGAGCGTGGCCTTGTGCGCACGACGTCTCGAGTTCGATCCTGACTTACGCCCCACACTTTTTGTGTCTTTAAAACCTTTCGTAAACATAATTCTCCGCATTGCTTTCTGGACTTACTAAAAACACGAGAGATTTGGTGACACAATAATAATGGATAATAATGACCAGCAGAATGTAACGTTCCGACGCATGAGGCGATCTATATCATTCCACGAAATATCTAACACAACGATATTTGACTCAACAATGTTAAGTTTGCCGGACACCTCTATTAATACGCAAAAATCCTGTTGTGAAGACTTGCGATATAAGGTTGAGACATTAACAAAGAATCTGGTAACTGCGACCAATGAAATAGATAACCTACATGGCGAAATTAACAACCTTAAAAACGAATTAGCTAAGTATTTAAAAGTTATAGAAGTGTATAAAAAAACAGATTGCTCTGAGTTACCGAAAACCCTATCAAATAGAAAGCAGAAAAGGCTATCCATGCATGACAAGAACAGAGCAAGCCTAATAACTTCGTCCCCTACACAAAACGTTGCAGTATCCCCAGCAAATGACAAATGTGAGTTGGATGCTCCTGTCAATGAGTCTCCTGCTATAAATAATATGCCGACAGAAGACTCAGCAACATCAGCAGCTATCTTGGCCCCGGGACCGGTAAATAATATGACCTCAAGCGCTAGTACTCTTATCTAGGGATGTATAATATCCACTATAAAGATCACGTCAACCCGCGAAACCATACCTGTGCAACGGAAGAAGGTCATTGTATTGGGTGATGACCAAGGGCGATATATTAGACACACTTTGCAAGCCCTGCTAGGCAATGATTTTCAAGTATTATGCTTCTGGAAACCTAGTGCAAAAACAACAGATGTCTTAATCAATTCATATAACTTTGATTCTTTAACGAAAAATGACTATGTTATTATATTGTCAGGTACTAATGATACCAATCCTTTAGATCTTCAAATTGACCTCGGTGTTTGGTTTAGAAGTATTAAACAAGCCAACATTATTGTATCAGAAGTCCCTTACAACAATCATTTCAAATGAACGGAGCTTGAATAGTTCGCTACGCCACGTATGTAATAAATATAATGGTCTATTTGTAAATATGGGATATAGTCAATCTGTACCACGAACACAGCGCCATCTTACTGTTAATATTTGTAGATACCTATTGATAGAAATTTTACATATTGATTTCAAAACTAAATTTGTGACATATACTGAGCAAAATCGAATTCCCACTAAGCTAAAAACTGACCAATCAACTCAAACTTGTAACATACCTTTTTTTTTTTTTTTTTTTTTCGGATGGGAAATCATCAAATGACTTCTCCCGCTCTGGGCGGAGCAGGAGGGAGTGTCAGACTTTTACTGACTAAAACCCATCCATGTTCCTTCATCGCCCTTTGTGTTCCGGGGTCACGATATCTCTTTCGAACAGTCCCGCAACCCCGGCAGGCATCGGTCCTTGCGGACCCCTTCCTATTGCTGACTCTCTTTGAGGCGCGCGTGGAACACGAACGCGCCGTCGACACGGCCTGTCGTCATGAGACGGATGGACGGCGAGCTAGCCCATAGCCCACCGTCCACAGGCCCGCGCCTACGGTGGCCGGGGGCCACGTGGTGGCCCCCGACGCCCGGGGCGTCTCCCGCGGCGGCCGGGACGCTGTGAGGTTCTCTCCCTCTCACGTTCCGCCACCTCCTTCTCTAGCATTACTGCTTCGCAGAAGGAGGTGACGGCGTCCCATTCCGTCTCGCTCCGGACCATGGCTTGCACCAGGGCCGGACGCGAGAGGTCGCCGCCGCCAATCGCCGCTTCGAGGACACGGCGGTGCTCCGCCCACGCGGGGCACACCTCCACCGTGTGCTCCACCGTGTCCTCCGGTCGATCCTCGCAATGGAAACACCCGGGCGTTTCCTCCCGCCCGATTCGGTGCAGGAACCTCCCAAACTTGTAACATACCTGGCGACGTTGTTATTACTGCCTGTGACAAATCCATTCAAACTAGTGACTTTCCTGATGACAATATTATTAACTGTAACTTGTCTATGTGTATGAACAAAGTGCCTAAAGCTGGTAGTAGCAATTGTTTTCGTGTATAAATACGTAAATATCCTTCATCAAAATGTTAATGGCTTGATGAATGGTTAATGCTAGTAAGTCGGACCTACTTACTCTCCATTTAGAAGAATTATGGGACAAGGGACAAAACATTGACCTATTATGCATCACTGAACACAATATGCTGAATGGAGATCAGTTCCATCTATCTATCCCTAACTACGAATTAGCTACGTTTTCAATGCGGAATACTAGGCACTCTGGTTCTTGCATCCTTATTAATCGTATGCATAAGTATAAAAACATTGATTTAAGTAAATTATGTGTAGCGAACGTCCTTGAATGCTGTGCAATAGAATTAATAATACATAAGTTAATAGTAATTTGCGTCTACAGACCACCCAAAATTAAGAATGATTGTTTGGACCTATTTTTTGCTAACTTGGATGGTATTTTACGGATGTGTAGCCTCGGTAATTTAAAAAAAGTAGTTGTTTGTGGCGATTTTAATATAGACATTTTGACACAATCAAAACCATCTAATAATTTTCAAACTCTTCTTTTAAACTATGACTTAAAAATTGGAATTCATCAACCTACACGATTAGCTAGTGGTAAATGTATAGACAATATCGCTCATAATATCAGAGGTAGTGAGTGTGCAGTACTTGATCTGGCACTATCTGATCATACTGCCCAAGTGATCAAATGCCCTGTGAAAAAAACTTGTTCAATTAAACATTGGTATGCTCTAAAGCGCGGCTATTGCCAAGAAAACTTAAATAAATTCTTTGATTCTCTTCATGGTCTTGGTTTTAGTGAAGTCTATCTACACGACAATCCTGAGGAAGCTTTTAACTGCTTCTATGACCTATTTGTGCTTTTTTATGTACTCTGTTTCCCTTTAAGGAAAGTAAGAATCTTTCTGCGTAGAAAATCAAACTGGATTTCCAAGGGAATTAGGCTAAGTAGTAAGCGTAAACGAGAAATGTTATGGCACTACAGGCGAGCCCCTACTTCTAAAAATAAACTTTTATTAAGGCAATATACTGCCCGATTAAAGAAAATAATTACATTGACCCAAAAATCGCAGAATGACTTTCACATAAATTCAGCCAGGAATAAATCTAAAGCGACTTGGAGCATTATCAATAACAATAAAATTAACTATCCTAGAGAAAATATACCTGATTATGTAACAATAAATGGCAATAAAATACATAAACCTGGACTAATTGCAACAAGCTTTTAATGACTTTTTTATAGACGAAATTCAACCGAATAATTCTACTCCTCTCTATACAAATATTGAGACTAATTGTAACTCCATATTTATTCCTCCTACAGTACCGGCAGACATAGTGGCTATCATAAACTCATTAAATAATACCAATAGCCATGGATATGATGGCATCATTACAAAAACGGTCAAGCATGTGGCGCCATTAATAGGACCTGCTATGAGTTATATAATCAATCTTTGGATTGAATATGGCAATTTCCTGGACAAATTAAAAATTACTGTTATCAAACCTATTCATAAAAAAGGTGATAAAAGTCTCATGGGTAATTATAGACCGTTAGCACTTATTCCCATTTTTTCCAAAATTTTAGAAAAGGTGATATACAATAGCTTTTCGTCGTTTTTTGGAAAGCATGATCTCATAGCCAGAGAACAATTTGGATTCAGGAAAGGTAAATCCATTAATATGGCCATTTATGACGTTATCAAGAAAATTGTTTCAAATGTTGATGCTCGAACTCCGGTGGCGGCCTTCTTTATGGATATGTCTAAAGCATTCGACCATGTAGATCATGGTATACTGCTAAACAAATTAGAGCGTTACGGTATTAGAGGAAATGCACTAAACCTATTACAGTCTTATCTCTCAAATCGCACTCAAATCACGGCGCTTGATAGGCTATGTGTGAGCTCGAAAATTGAAAGAACATACATATCGCGTCCTAGGAAAACTACATATGGTGTTCCCCAGGGTAGCATTCTTGGCCCTCCATTATTTAATATTTATATAAATGATATGCCTAAGGTCAGTAAACACCAGATGATTTTGTTTGCTGATGACAGCACTATTTTATTCTCTAGTAATGACATTAATATTCTTGAAAATGATATAAATGATGACCTCAAAAATATAATAAATTGGTTAACTAATAATAATCTGAAAGTAAATCTTGACAAAACGAAAATAATGACATTTAATCAAAGAACAAATAAACCAAAACTGAATATAAAATATGGTAACGTAGCAATCTCTGAAAGTGACATCACAAAATTTCTGGGCCTCTATATAGGTAGTCATCTAAGTTGGAAACACCATATCGACGCTTTATCAAAGAAGCTTAGTCAATTTAGGTATGCTCTGTACAGACTATCAAAAACGGTTAACCGCATTACAGTACAAATAGCTTATAATGCTTATGTGGCTTCTAGCATTAGGTACGGAATCATTTTCTGGGGCAACTCCACTGACAGAGACATTGCTTTTAAAGCTCAAAAGAAATGCTTGCGGTCGTTTACCAAATTACAATCAACCGATAGTTGTAAACCATTGTTGAAGGAACTTTCTTTGCTTAATCTACCGTCTATGTACATATATGAAATGGGAGTGTTTGATCGCTGTAACTTGCATTTATTTGAAAAATTGCGCTCTCGCCGTCATCCGAATACCATTCATGTAACCACTCATAAAACCGCATATTTTGGCAAAAGTGTGCTAGGCATGGCCCCAAAAATATTTAATAGTATACCAGCAGCTATTAGAAAGAAAGAGTGTCTGGGATCCTTTAAGAGGTCTCTGTTTAAATTTCTTATTGACAGATGTTATTACTCGATCACTGAATTTACTAATGATAAACAGAGGTATGATGATTCCAACTTCCCAATTAAACACATATGAATCTATTTGTTGACTAATTATGGAATGTGATTATTTATCTAAAGCTGAAATGACATGTTTACCTTATCGACATATGTATTTTAAACTGAATTATTGCTTTCCTTAATGTAATCTATTGACATGCCACCTTAATAATTGTAATTGCTTGTTTATATATGTTTTATGTAAATTTTGTCCGCCATAAATTGGCAAAACATAGTGCACTCATTTTAGACGATATACTATCTGTAACCATACCTATGTTTCACAAAATAAATGATTGATTGATTGATTGATTTCTTGCCCATCTACCTCAACCCTTTTTTTGCTATTGGTCATGACTTTAGTATTTGACCGATTCATCATTAGTCCAACCTCAAGGCTTGCTGTTTTTAGATCTTGGAGCATCTGTTGTAACTCGGCAGCAGTCGGTGCAAATAAGATGATATCATCAGGGAAACGAAGGTTAGTGAATTTTTTGCAACCGACTGTTATACCGTTAATGAACCATAGGTCTGCTAGGTTCTTGACACCTCCTCAAGGGTACTAGTAAATAAATTTAGAGAGAGCAGGTTACCCTGTTTCACGACTTTATTAATTTTGAAACTTTGACCAGGAAAGTTGAGTTTAATGTTTGCTGTGCTATTGCTCCAATGGTCTATAGCACCATACTTAGCGTTAATTTTTAATTTGTGTGTAGACCAAGGAGTTTTCCCTGATATAATGAAATACAGAAAAGTCATGCCTCTTTTCAAATCCGGGGATAGTAAAGATACTAATAATTATAGGCCTGTATCTGTGTTGCCCGTTTTTAGCAAGGTGTTCGAAAAGGTAATGCTTTAATGGCATTCGGGGTAACTTGATGCGATGGTTTATTTCTTACACGACTAGTCGCTGTCAACGGGTTGTAATCTACGGTTACCACTCTGATGCTATCCAGGTTACCTCCGGCGTCCCTCAAGGTTCTATTCTCGGTCCTCTTTTATTTATTATCTTTATAAATAATATTCGTAAATGCTTTCGCAACTCAAATTTTTTGTTATATGCAGATGACCTTAAGGTATACAGACCTATTAAAAATATACAGGATTGCTATCTTCTCCAAGAGGACTTGAACAGACTGACGGACTATTGTTACACAAGTAAGCTTCATCTAAGCACTCCCAAGTGCAACTTTATACATTTTACCAAAAATAAAAACATTATTAGGTTTGTGTACTCCATAGGTAGTATCTCTCTGAACAAAGCAAGCTCGGTAAGTGACCTGGGTAAACTGCTTGATGCTAAACTCTGCTTGGATTTACATATTGAACAAATCATTAATAAAGCATACAAGGTGTATGGGTTTATAATGAGATCAACTCACGACTTTAAACGGACCTCTTCGTACCTCTGCCTATATAAAACTCTAGTCCGCTCACAGCTTGAATACGCGGTGCCCATCTGGAACCCTTTTTATAAAAAATACATAGATATGCTAGAAAATGTACAACGCCTATTTGCCTTATGACCAATTGCTTGATAAATACAAACTTTTGACGCTCAGCTCCAGACGCAAACATTTAGAAGCAATGACTTTATACTCGTACTATATAAAGCTCGATTACCACTGACTGACTCACTGACTCACTGACATAATTGTTCTCCCAGATGGTGAATGGGGAGGGGGTATATTTTGACAGATTCGTAAACAAGTAACTCTCACGGGTATGGGAAAAGTGGCAAACCTCCCCTTTTCGCCCCCCTTCCTACCCTCCCTATTGTATCTCGGAAACTAAAAGACCCGTATTTTGTTTTTTTTACGGATTCGTATAGAGGAGGCTCGGGAAAGTAAAAACCAGTTTTTAAAATTGCCCCCCTTGCCCCCCTTGTCACTCCTTTAGGCGGATCTCGGAAGTTGAGAGACTTGGAATTTTTTTTTTTGAAAACTTTAGGGTAATGTTTTTTTTGTGTTTTAACGGATTTTCCAAATCATTTAAGGATTCTTAGGGATTCTCAAAATGTTATTAGGGTAAGAAATACTTCTCAAAAACACGAAACCCGCGAGCTGCGCGCAGCTCGCGCACCCACGCAAATACTAGTTATCTAATATTGTTAATGGCAAATTTGACTGTATCGACCTGAATAATGTACTGTTTTGTGCTGTCCCCAGAACTGTTCAAAGACGCTAGGTGCGTGCAGGTACACTATTTGCAATAGGTACCTGCCGATCTAATACTGGCGAACGTTCACCAATTCGGTGTATGGCAGCATCATACAATAAAGAATTCGAACACATAGATATATTTACATGCTCCATGCAAAAGTTTCGAAGCCTTCGTATAAGACACTTAAGCTCTTTTTTTTTTTTTTTTTTTTTTTTTCGGATGGGAAATCATCAAATGACTTCTCCCGCTCTGGGCGGAGCAGGAGGGAGTGTCAGACTTTTACTGACTAAAACCCATCCATGTTCCTTCATCGCCCTTTGTTTTCCGGGGCCACGGTATCTCTTTCGAATAGTCCCGCAACCCCGGCAGGCATCGGTCCTTTCGGACCCCTTCCTTTTTGCTGACTCTCTTTGAGGCGCGCGTGGAACACGAACGCGCCGTCGACACGGCCTGTCGTCATGAGACGGACGGACGGCGACCTAGCCCATAGCCCACCGTCCACAGGCCCGCGCCTACGGTGGCCGGGGGCCACGTGGTGGCCCCCGACGCCCGGGGCGTCTCCCGCGGCGGCCGGGACGCTGTGAGGTTCTCTCCCTCTCACGTTCCGCCACCTCCTTCTCTAGCATTACTGCTTCGCAGAAGGAGGTGACGGCGTCCCATTCCGTCTCGCTCCGGACCATGGCTTGCACCAGGGCCGGACGCGAGAGGTCGCCGCCGCCAATCGCCGCTTCGAGGACACGGCGGTGCTCCGCCCACGCGGGGCACACCTCCACCGTATGCTCCACCGTGTCCTCCGGTCGATCCTCGCAGTGGAAACACCCGGGCGTTTCCTCCCGCCCGATTCGGTGCAGGAACCTCCCGAAAACACCGTGTCCGGTGAGGACCTGCGTCAGGCGGAAGGTGAGGACGCCGTGGCGTCTCTCAAGCCACTCCTCAAAGAGGGGACTTACCGCCACTATTGTGGCGTGCCCTACACTTAAGCTCTTAGATTAATTAATGTTATGTAATTTAGTATTTAGTAGGAATAATAGTTTTTTTTTTTTTTTTTTGTCTTTGTAATGAGTTTTAACTGTCATGCATGAACAGCTTTTCCTAGTAATTTAAGGTTTAGTCATTAATGGTAATCTGTAAACAGCGCTGTGGGCTACATTATTATTTAGTTATTTATGTTATCATGTTGTAATATCCCATAATGTAGCTGTTTGTTGTTCCCATTTGATAAAATAAAAATAAACAAATGCTCAATCATTTTAACACCTACAGAATCTTACACGATCAACAGTATAGTTTCACTAAGGGACGTTGTACAACTGACGCCGGTGTAACCTTATTAATGCACATATTTACGGCGTGGGAAGAATCCCAAGACGCCATAGGAATATTTTATGACCTCTCCAAAGCATTTGATTGTGTAAATCACGACACATTATTTTGAAACTGGAGCATTATGGACAAGGTAAACTTGTACTTAGTTTGGTAAAATCGTATTTGAGTGATAGACAACAAAATGTTTAAATAAATAGTGTCAATTCACAGGGTTTAAAAGTAAAAATGGGGGTTCTGCAAGGCTCAATATTGGGTCCTTTTTTTTTTTTTTTTTTTTTTGGGACAAGCCCGCCACACTGTTCCCAAACCACTGTAACTCCTGAAAGCCAGAATCAACAGTGGCGACCACCAGAAAAGCGCCGAGACAATGAAGCTCGACGAAGTCCCAGAGAATGAATTTAACTGTCTTGGATCCCGCAACGAAATTAATCAGAAAAGTATAGTGGAGGAGTAGGAAAAATCCGTAATTTCCACTTCCCTCCATTTCAGCAGGAGACAGAACGAAACAAGGCCAATAGGCACAAAGGGACGTTTACAACTGGGATAGGCCCAGTTGCCTAGCACCACGGATAAATATTAACATTAATGGGTCCTAAGTTGTGAGCTGTTATATTTGATTCCAATAATAGGTATGGCAAAAACGCTTGAACGCACGGAAATTTGTTCTAGTTTCCACAAGGTCTGTATAGTAAATAACTCCGGATGTAACCTGTACACTATCCAACATAATGTTGCGTTCATTCTGCCAAAGACTGCACTCCCATAAAATGTGATGTGCTGATTGTTCATATTCGCAGTCAGATGTGGAACATTGACAAAAAGGCGAGTCAACAAGCTTGAAGGAAAATAATTTACTCTTAAAGTTACCATGACCGGTGAGAAATTGGGCAACACAGTGATCAACCTCCAACCATGTCCTGGCCAGCCGTTCACGAACGGATGGAAAGAACTGGTGGAGGTGTCGGCCCTTGATGGAATTATCCCACCTACCTTGCCATTCAGACAAAAGTTCCTCCCAGACGTCGGTCTGTGGTTTGAATAATCTAGCAATCTTAACACGGTCACGTAGGGTTAAAAAGTCTGCGTCCGTGGTCTCACGTGCGTTATAGTACATTGCAGCCCGTCGCTGCACTTCAAGATCAACTGGAAGTACACCTGCAAGTACCGGTAAGGCTTCAGTACTAACCGTCCTATACGCTTTGCATAAGAATATCAAAGCCAAACGCTGGCTTTGAAGCAATTTACGTCGTGCCGCTCCTATGGTGGCCCTATCGGCCCAGACAGGTGCCCCGTAGCACATACACCCCAAGTAAGTAGCCCCATAAATGGTCTTTAAAGTTATAAATGACAGACCCCACGTAGATTTTGATATTCTCGTTAAGGCATAAAAGTTCTTTTTAGCTTTTTCACCGACAGTTTTTATATGATCTATGAATGAAAAATTTCTCTCTAAGACCAAACCAAGGTAGCACACGGATTGCTTTCTTTTCACGGGAACGTTATTAAATTTAATACTAGGCCACGATTTAAGATTACCTTTTAAAATTAGTTGATAAGTTTTTTGCGGTGCAAAGGTCAGACGGTTTCGATCGCCCCACTGAGATATTAACCGTAGGCAAGTGTCAGCTAAATTCTCGAGACCAGCCCGAGTACTCGACTGAATGAGCAGCAGGCCGTCGTCCGCGTAACCGGTTAATGAACAGCCAGGAGGAAGGGGAATCGCTAGAAAATCATCAAAACCTAAATTCCATACATACGGAGCGATTACCGACCCCTGAGGACATCCCATGGTAAGGGGCTTTGACATAGAATAATGACCGAGTTTGAGTTTCGCGGAACCATTTAAAAAGTAGGAATAAACAAGATTATATATGTTTTTATAGCAGCCACGATTCTTCAGTTTAAGTAGTAGCATCGGCCACCATGCGTTATCAAAGGCCCCGGAAATATCTAAAAAGATTCCAACCACGTACTTGTGTTCCGAGTTATTAACAATTTTTCTAACAGAAAGTGCCGCGTCTACGGTAGATTTTCCCACAGTGAAACCGAATTGGTTGTTATGAAACTTTGGCCCGTCTGGCAGCAAACGTGGAACGATAAGGCGCTCCAGGAGTTTTCCTAAAGATGGCAGTAGGGTTATGGGCCTGTACGACTTAGGGTCGTCCGGTGGCTTATCACCACTTTTTGGAATTATTCGTATAAAGCCACGTCGCCATACGCGAGGGAAAACGCCGTCCGCAATACATCGGTTGAAAACAGATAGAATGGCGTCGCCCGCTGTTTTACACGCTTCTATTATCATCCGATTAGATATTTTATCTTCACCTGATGATTTGTTAAGAGGCAGTTTCCTGACAACATTAATGAATTCGTCAATGGATGGAAGGTCTGACGCTGGTGATTCAGGTGGCACAGCAGCCCACGCTCTGATCTGTTGATGGTAGTCATTGTCATTTACCGGCGAATCATCAGGTATCAGACTATTTAATAGAACTTCGGTTGTTTCCTCAATACCGGTGGTGTGTTTATTATTGACTTTAATGTTCTGGACAAACGCCAGGTCGACTGATCGATTAGCTTTGAATTCGTGATACAAAGGAGACCACGGACCTTCTTTATCTAATTTTTCTACTATTTTTCGCAGTAAATTACCCTTGGATTTTTCCACCGATGCTCTGTAGCGGGACTTGGCAACTCTAAACGCATTTAAAGCAAAGTTGAGTGGGTCTCCGGTGACCTTTTGTTTTTTAAGCTTGTTTAAATGCCTACGCGCTCGGCGATAGCTTTTACGTTGTTCAATTAAGTAGTCACACCACCAATCACATCTATGGATGTTGGTCATAGATGCGCGACCAATGGCGATGTCAGCACAGTAAGTGAAGGTGTCTGACATAATTTCAGCACTTTCTTCAGCTGACAGCCCATCACGAGTGAAGTCTTTGGCGTGACACGCAAAAAGCGAGCTAAAGAATTCCCAATTCGCGCCTTTACTTTTATATCTAAAATTACCAGTGATATGAGATGGACCTTGAGAAGACACCGGAACAAATTCGTACACGATCAGGCGATGATCACTACAAGACGCATCTGGTAGGACACGCCACCTATCCAAGCGTACGTCTGCACTAGAAAGTGTGACGTCAATACAAGATTCGCCCATTGGGCTGCAAAAAGTAGGTGGTGCATCTGGGGTATTATGAATTGATAAGTTCATTTCAGCTATAAAATCTTCAACAGCACAACGTCGGTCGAAATCCGTAGACCTAACCTTGCCATACCACAGAGACGATGACGCGTTAACATCAGCGCCAACGATAACTTTACAGCCCGCGAGTGACTGTAAGACATGACGGAGGTTATGTATATGAGGAGCAACAGGGTCTGAGTATTGAAAGTAACAGCTCACAACGTAAACTTTAAAAGAAGCTGATGAGACTTCCGCAACGGCACAGTGGGGCGTCATGAGGTTACGCAAAGACGTTACTGTAAAGTTAGAAGAACGCGCCACGTAAATTCCGGCTCGTGCTTTGCTGTCCAGCTGAACTACTTTGTGACGTAAGCGAGCGTTCTGGTATTGTTCTTGAACAAGTACTATGTCTAAGTTATAATCGATAATTAATTTGTCTAATTCAGAGGTCGCCACCCTATCGTTGTGGAGATTTAATTGTCCTATAGTTAAACTATCCATTATTTTAGTAGTTGGTGTTGAGGATTAACTGTTCGAGCTTAAGTTTGTACGTGGTACACTCGGGAGACCCGCAACGATGGTCAAACGGTTTTTTAAAACGTTTACACGCCACGCAAGTCGGTATAAAATTTAAATTCTCCTTGTGCGGGCAGTTATTTGTTTCATGTGCTTCGGAGCAGTTAGCACAGGTAGGTGATTTATTAATGCAGTGTTTCTTAACGTGACCAAACTGTTGGCAATGTAAACAACGAACTACTTCGACATCATCGATGAAACGGCAAGTCGCCCAATCAATAAATAATTTATCTTTGGTGGACACTAAATGTTTACGAACTGTGGACTCGATTTCAATGCCTATCCACTTGCGACCATTATCTAAGGAACGCCTACGAATAATTTTAGTTGACTTAATAAAATCATCCTCATTTATTGGCACCTCGTCTTTAATGTTTTGACGGTATAGCGCGTGCAGAAAAGCATTGTCTTCCATTGAGGATGGGACGTCCTTAACTAATATACGAGGCCTTCGGCCTTTCGGTTTTTCAAGTCTTAAGCCGGCGGACCTAATAGCATCGACCGATTGCAACTTTTTTATTTGGTTGTCATTAGCGACACGTAATACAACGCCAGATTTCGCGGTTTTCTTAACGCCTACTATTTGAAATCCGTCATCACTAGGCTTAATCGCTTTCATAAGCGCTTGTTTAGTCGCGGACGATGACGAGTAATCGGCTAACCGCTCAGCGGTAGGGTAGGCGACGACGCACGGAAGGGGGGCGCGCGACTCAACAGCTGGTCCAACTTTAGGTAGACGAAGTTTCAAAGAATCCGCATACGAAGATTTGTTATAATCACTAGTATTGACGTTAGTAGGATTTAATTTAATTTTATCCAATTCGCGTTTCGCATTGGCTAATTTGGTTTCGTTGGAGGATGATTTTATGGCTAACAAAGAAACAATGGCCGTTACGCGCTGAGTCATGTCCATGATGGCTGATTTATTTGCGACATTAATGCGGGACCCTTGATCATTAACAAGGTCGTTAATTTTTGAGAGATATGCAGACGCCGATGAAACTAAATCGCAATAATTGTCATTGCTCGCAGTACTGGCGTTTAATATTGGCGAAGGCTTCTCAATTGAGTTGGATGTGTGTAGCCGTTTTGACCTATCCTCGGGCGAGATGTACGAAGGAGACATTTCGCGAAACAAACGTTTTGTTGAGCTAGCGGAGGTCGTCGGCGACCCGGGTGTATGGAATGCATCTCTGCCACGGTCAGGCGGGTCATCATTAATGGACAACATATTATAAATTATGAAATTCAAACAAACTATTAGAACGTAAGCAAAGTAACAGAATTAACGGACGATAAAATTATTTAGAGGTACCCACACACCAAAGAAAGTAAATGTACTCACCGAAAGTAAACGAAATTAACTAAAATACCAGTAAAACCGACGTAAAAACACTAAAAAAACTTACGATACCAGCACTTAGCACAATAGCACACAACTAGTAACAACTCACGAGCCGGGAATCGATCACGGAACACGAAAATCGTAATTAAAATCAACAGCGAAATAGATTGCATCCAACCCGAGCGAGTGCGCGGAGGGAAGTCCTTGGGTATATTGGGTCCTTGTCTCTTTTTAGTGTATATAAATGATTTACCCTATTTATTAAAAAACCAACCTCAAAATATGGTGTTATTTTCCGATGACACTTCCCTAATTTTTAAGATAAATAGACGGGCCGAAAATCTAGATGACGTAAATAATATCCTACTTTAGGTCCATAATTGGTTCACAGCAAACAATTTAGTATTAAATGAAAAAAAAACGAAATGCTTAAGATTTGCTTTACCGAATGTTAAAAGTAGAGATTGTGATATACACACATCAAAAGTATCTAGGGATCAACATATATTTTTGCAATAACTTTTCTCCTGATTGATATTAATTAAAATTTTCTTTAAGGATTCATCAAATAAAGTGTTTTCGTTTGTCACAGTAACGATAAACCAAGTCACCTTTGCATTAATAAAGAAATTTGCCATTTTCCTAATAAAGGGATTTTTGACATTTGAACCACTAACATTAAAGTTCGAAAAAAAGACTGAAATAACAGTTTTCTTTAAAATTTTATTGGGTAACTTAAACAATTAATAATCCGTGTTTCTACCGCGAACACTAACAACACAAGAACATCGGTTTGGCATACTCAAAATGAGTTCATCCAAATCACGCTGTGGAATGGCCGCCCATGTTCGTTGCAACAACAAAAAAAGGTCTTCTTGCGACTGGATACCCTCCATATTCGGCAGAGCTCTTCTCTGTAGCATATCCCATGCATGCTCAATCGGGTTCAAGTCTGGCGACTGAGCAGGCCAGGGCAGGACATTGATGTTAGCTGCGGCGAGAGTCTGTCTTACAACTCTTGCGGTGTGCGGTCGTGCATTATCATGCATTAACTGAAATAAGGGACCGATTTGCACTTGTAGAGGAACGATGACGTCTGATACAATCGTCTCAGCATAAATTTGAGCGTTGAGGTTGCCTCTGATCCAAATCAACTCAGTTCTTCCGCCGATCCAAATACCCGCCCATACCATGATGGTTCCACCACTATAAGGATGGACTTCCTGGCAGGATTTTAATCGCTGTTGGCGTCCAGGGGTTCTCCAGTGTCGTATACGTCTTGTATCCGGTCTCATACCAAAACGAGACTCATCAGAAAAGCACACGAAACGCCATTGTTCTTCTGCCCAATTTCTGTGTTCAAGAGCCCATTGATATCGAATCCTACGATTGTGCATTGCTATAGGTGGTACCCGTAGCGGTCTTCGGGAATGAAGGTTCACTTCATGCAAGCGGTTTCTGACTGTTTGGTCGCTAATTAAGTTCCCTGAAGAGTGATGAAGCCTCACGGCTAACATCATGGCGTAATCAACGCATGCAACATCAATGTCCTGCCCTGGCCTGCTCAGTCGCCAGACTTGAACCCGATTGAGCATGCATGGGATATGCTACAGAGAAGAGCTCTGCCGAATATGGAGGGTATCCAGTCGCAAGAAGACCTTTTTTTGTTGTTGCAACGAACATGGGCGGCCATTCCACAGCGTGATTTGGATGAACTCATTTTGAGTATGCCAAACCGATGTTCTTGTGTTGTTAGTGTTCGCGGTAGAAACACGGATTATTAATTGTTTAAGTTACCCAATAAAATTTTAAAGAAAACTGTTATTTAAGTCTTTTTTTCGAACTTTAATGTTAGTGGTTCAAATGTCAAAAATCCCTTTATTAGGAAAATGGCAAATTTCTTTATTAATGCAAAGGTGACTTGGTTTATCGTTACTGTGACAAACGAAAACACTTTATTTGATGAATCCTTAAAGAAAATTTTAATTAATATCAATCAGGAGAAAAGTTATTGCAAAAATATATGTTGATCCCTAGATACTTTTGATGTGTGTAATATTGAATAAAGAAAAACTTGAATTCGTATATAAAACGGTTTTCCTGGGGATTACGCTTGATTCAAGGCTACAATGGGGTTCTCATTTAACATCTCTGGCGGGGCGGCTAAGTTCAGCAGCATATGCTATTAGAAAAATCCATCAATTTACTGATGTAGATACCGCTAGACTGGTCTATTTTAGTTACTTTCATAGTATAATGTCTTATGACCGTTTTGTTATGGGGACGGGTTGCAGACATTCAGTCTATATTTATTCTGCAAAAAAGAGCCATCAGAGCCATATATAATCTTCGTAGGCGCGATTCTCTAAGGGAACTGTTTAAGGAAATTAACATCATGACGGTACATTGTCAATACATCTACGAAAACACACGTGTATGAAAACAAAATTGGACAATTATATCGCTGATAAAAATGCTTGGCTCAATGCCGGTCCTGCTCCACAAAGACAGGGGCGCATAAATGGATAGCACTAATTATATTGTTGGAGCTGCTGAAGATTGTACAAATTCAATATCTTTAGTATTATATAACCGCATAACCCATATTGTGTGAGTGATTTGTACTAGAATGCTATAATTCGCTGGAAACCTACGTGTTTTCTTGACATGAATGTGCCCTGGCGGTTAAGAGTATGTCTTGCTCTCTCAAATGTCTCGCTGATGGTGGGCGTGTGTCATTTAGTTCCCTTCAAAATGGTTGAGTTGAATGGTGCTGAAACTGCTAATACATGCGTCATGTTCGTGAACGGGCGCTGTCGGTTGGGACTGGTTAGCTCTTAGTTGCCACGGTTATTTTGTTATTTTCGCCTTCTACACGAAGGCATTTGACAGCGTAAAACATGCAGCCATATTTGTCCACGAAGGCCAAATATAAAGGTTTTCCAATTGGCTCGTCTTGACGATTTGGAAAACGTGTTCGCTCTTCAACACTACAGCAACACTGTACTGCATACAACTGCAAAGGTAAGTTTGAAATATTTTATTCCTCCTGTTAGTACGGTATCATCCTACTATCTCCGACAGGCACTTGGCCAGTTTTTTATTATTCTTTGTATGACAATCACACATTTGGAATCGAAATATTAAAACTAGTTGACAAATGAAAACTATTCAGTTTATTAATCAAAACTGTGTAAAGCACCGATAGTCACAAATATATGTTCTTAGTAAGTATGTAGTATAATGTAGTGTAACATGAGCAACGATGTAACGATCGGCAGATGAATGCAATCATAAATGTATTTGTTACCGAAAAAGAAAGATATCGTTATTGGTAAAACGGCACGCGGCACTCTGGGAATATGAGAAGGCAAGTCCAGCGGCGCGGCGGCGTAATGTTTATTTGATACAAGTAATCGCCACATGATGTATGGAAGCGATCGCACCGCCGCGGCCGGCGCCGCTCACTCACCCACCACGTAAGGTTTATGATGATTATTCGATCCAAATGATGATTTATTACAGGATTAGGCAGGCACACGGTCCATTTTGTGGGGAGATTGGCTTTATTTACATTATAATACCATCCCAACATTAAATCGGGAAGAAATCGGCTTTGTTGAATATTAATCACCGAGTTATTTGTAAAATGTTTGTAGGGACATTTTACGCACGAAAAATGGTATGTTACAATGGCTACTTTACGTAGATTGTAATTTGTTGAAATGTGTCACTACGTTTATGAAGTGTTTGATCTAAAGTGCTAAAATTGAATATAGAAACCTACATATATGATGGGGTATCTGTTTACCGTCTCAATTTGCTCGTAACTGCGGCTTAAACCTTTTAATTCCAATGAACACAAATTTTACCAAAAAATACCAGCTCAGGTATTCTTTCGGGTCAATCTTAACTCGCCTTAAATCTTAGTTAAAAACAAAACTTTGTTATCTTGATATCGTTACTCCAAAAAGCAATTTAATAAACCATCTTCCCAAGATTTAAGAATTTAATATTGGCAGCAGCTTGTTTAAATGGATGGATGCTTTTTTCGTTACCATAATATTTTGAAGCCCGAGATAATCAAATTATGATTTCATAAAATGTGGTCTGAGATACATTGTACAATATTGTCTCTGGCGGCCACTGTAGTAAATAACAATTATTGCAAAAGACTTCCTCCCTCTTGTAGCCAACACAAAGCTAATCAAATTATAATTTCAAATTAACCTTGGTTGCAGGCGACTTTATGACACAACAATATAATTTAAAGTATTACTTTCAATTTGTGGACGAAAATGTTTGTTTCAAACTAATTTTCTTTTGTGATATACCTACTGGTATATGTAGGTAACTGGTTTTCTTTTGATTTACTTTCATGTTTAACTACTTACTTAGTTTGATCAAGATGGATTTGTCATTTCAAAATATAGATAGGTAAATAAAATATAATAATTTTTGTGTTACGTATTTGTATTTGCATTGATTCGGGGCACAACAATAATCATGTTTTCCATTTGCTTTGCACAAAAATACAAAATGCATAACTTCTAACTTTGGACAAAGAATAACAAAGACGCCTTTTAAATTACTTTAATATAAGTTTGTTTCTTTGAATCGCAATGTTGAGGGGAAATTTTCGGAATTCGTCTTAAAACATTTCTTGCAAAGAAGAAGCTTCCGACGTTGGCAGGAGTTAGACGGGCTTCAACATGTAGAAAGTAAAATATGAGGTTACAAATAAACTTGCAACAGAGCGCACTAAATGTAGTGACGTACCTACACTCGATACATTGATCATTGAATATTGTACAAGTAAATGGGAATTACTTCTAAAGGAATTACTACTACTATAAATTTGGCTGGTCATCCAGTGGTCGGAAATCGACTGTTATTTTTTTTTTCTAATAGGACTAATAATAGGTACAAAATGTTAATATGAAATGTAAACTTTGTTTTAAACTCTTAATTACTTACCTAATTAATTTATTTAGAAATGTCAACATAAACAAAAAATTTAGGTACAAGTTTTTGGGAGTATTACCCACAAGGCCACAAGCCATGGTTGATAATAAATAAATAACCGCGACCTTAAAAGGTATCCGAATTATTTAACGATTACCTAGTGTAAACCTTCCAGGCGCATTCATGAAGGACCAAAAGTGCAATCGTCGATAATAAAGGTAACATGGCCCGGACTCCCGGAGTGAGCGTTGATTCAAAAGAAAGACAAGATGAAAGTTTCCCGCCGAAGACATGAAATCATAGAACGATTTCTTTTACGACTTCGGTTTCAACTTCATAGCGATGAATTATGCAGAAAGGAGAGAGATTTCCTGCGATAAAAGTCGTAACACCCAAGAGTGTTCTAAAAAGAACTCTTAGAATATGATAAGGGAACCAACATAAAATATTTAAATTCGGATTTTTTGTTAGCATTTCAGACTGCCCTAAATATTGACATGAATTTGGGAACACTAAATAAACGCAACCTATTGCCGGGTGTATTTGTCTTTAGTAAATTACCTTTCAAAGCAGCATTATTTTTAAATGCATTTTGTTGAATCTTAACTTATTATTATTATATCATTATTTGCCAGTCTTCTGGGCACGTTTCCGAATGACAGCGATGCGATGAGTACTTTGACGCCTATTGACGTCGTTGTATATATGTAGGTACATCCTTTTGGTTTTTATTTTATAAGTAGTTGTAGTATGTATATAATGTACATAATAATTTTAATGATCCTGTAATAAATATAGTTTTACTTAAGAAATATTGCAAATGGCAGCAATCTGAAAGCAATTCTTCGACATATCCAGCAGACATCAGCTAATATTGGCTCGGTATTTTTTTAATTGGCATTGCAGCGTGGAATAGAAGCGAAAGCGAGTCAGCCACAGCTAGACGTAGGCGGCAGGAGCGGGGTGAGCCGCGCGCGTCCTGAATACCTAATTGACTAATATTAGATGCTCAGAGGGGGAACTTCCTTAGAGGTGAGCACAAAACTTGAGACAAAGAACACGTACGAGTATTGTAAGGGCTAGTTTTTAACTTTTAATACGCGAACTTGATCCATCACTAAACATTACAAATTTAAAGTTGAGTCATTTTTGTGAATATACCATTGAAGTGACCAAACCGTTAAGACTACTCTTATTTAATTAACAGATGAAAAAAAAATCTGTTCTTGTTTATCCAAATTCATGCGGCATGAACTTCCAAAAAAATACAGTTACTTAATTTATTGACCACCAACAACGAAGAAAGCCTAAAGACAATTTCAATTACATTTCAAATAATCCCTTAGTCTCTCCTTCAGTGCCTATTGGTTTAACTAACTTGGCCGTATTAAAACATTAAGAACATATAAAGAAGTTCTACGTTCACGGCGGCGGCGACTAACGACTTAAACCAAGTTTACAAAAGGTATATTGTATCCATTTGAAGTTGCAATAAAGCACGGTGAGCGCATAGTCCGGACTTCAGCGCCAACGTGGGTTTCAAATGAAATAAATTCCATTAGCGTAATTGGTCGCAAAAGCGAGTTATAGGCCTCTGTCTCGTTCCGCTCAGAGCATCCGGCCTCGGTTTTTTTTTTGTCGTCGGATGCACCCTTTCAAAACGTCAATGACAACTCAATCATGAAAATATTAATCTTTATCTTAATTCTCCACAATATTGTCGTAACTTGAGAAATAAATATACCGGGATTGGCGAGTTGCAAAAGGCGACGCATTCTCTGAAGTCTCAGGTTACTTTGTTATGCTAATCTTCATAATTCTTTAGGCGGAGGAAGTTTTGGGCAACTTACTTTTTTGAAAATAACTTGAATTCAGTCGTAATTTGTTACGCCGTTGAATGTTTACTTACTCGGATAAAGTTTAAAACCACAGGTTTACCGGTATCTTTTTTTATTCGTGGCATTTTGTATCAATAAAAGTCGTATGTGTAAAGTAGTATAGCAAGTATTGGTACAGAATAACATTGTAGTAAACAAACAAGCTAGCTAATAATACTGCGTGGGTACATATTGTTATCATGGTAATTATAAACTCAACAATCAGGGCACCTTGTTCCCGAAACTATCCTGACAGTTTTGTAAAGCTCCTGCCTTGTTCAAATTAACGAAGAAAACTTCTCGATCAAGTCCGTCTACCTGAAAACACAAAGTAAACTCCGTGCCTTCGCAACTTATCCATTAACTTAAGTAGAATCTGTAGACAGCATGGAGAGAACAGTGCCTGCGCCCGCCGCGCGCCGCCCCCGTGCCTTCGTCTTACAGATAGTTTGCGCGTTAAACGAAATTTATGATATTAGATTGATTGGTTGGCAGGTATCAGTTTACTTACTCTACTTTACTTTACTTAGCTCTTTGTTCTCCTTTGCAAATGTTCAACTATTTCATATTGTAATTTTGCCTTCTTTGCCTCATTTATCATGCGAAAAATTCGATGTAAAAGGAATCGCTATACGACAGCGCAGAATCACGAGTCACCCTTTACATTATGGTGCTGTCACGCGGTGCCCGATCAAGCGTGAATGTTTCAAATTGTTAATGTATTTCTCGTAAAATTTTATATGCTAATTTTACAATAGGTTTCTTATAAAATCATTGAGGAGTTTTCTTTTCGGGTGGTTAACGCGGCTTCGAAAGTCGCACCGTGTTCTCTATGAAATCTTCATTAATTTACGAAACTTCCGACAATTTCCTTTTGACTCGGGACTCGAAAATGAAAAATTATTTCTTAAATTTTACTTCACTTAAAATCTGCACAACGTTGTAGTCGACGACCGCTTTATTATTTATGACAAGGAACACGAAACTCATCTCGAGTTATAAACTTCTTGGAATTTCTCCTGAAGTAATACAGAGCTATTATTATGATGTCCCCACAAAAAATATTCGCTGTAGCGGGGCCAGGGTCGGGCACGGGGGTGACTCCGGCCGGGCGCCACGCCGGGCCCCGCGAACCTAGTCCCGCAGAGGAGATCAAGGGGGACAGTCGTCTCCGACACGTTTTATGTCGGCCGTCACCCCTATGATAATGTTATCGGAATCCTTGTTGTTATTTAATTAGGTAAATTGCTATCACATCGCGAATATTCGGAGTTTCTGTAAATTATACATTTACATAAACTCCGATTGCTGTTCCTCTCTATTCAATAAATTGAACGCTTTAAGTTGTATAATATAAAACTACCGAACTCGGCATGTTCATAATGAAAATATATTGTAGGAGAAAAAAAATATCCAACTCTATAAAAAAACAGTGTCCGAGACAAAATCGATTTGCTTAGAGGACTCGTGCTCGTGTGGTAACCGAGGATTTGGAAATGCGCTCTCAATGCGGTGATCTTTTTACGACTATTCGACAACCGTAAACGTTTATTGCATCCCTTATCCGGAAAACACTGCATTCTAAGTTACAACACTCTTTCGGGTTCCCCTAATTTTTAATAGCTTTCGACGTTCGAATAGAAATATGTGATTTGTGATTTTAGTTTATGGCAAAAGCAATATGATAAATGTGGCATAATGTTGAATAGTGTTACTCAAATTATTTTATCTTGTGGGTAAATATTTGGACTAACAGAGATTTCTTTATAAATCAGATGCATTTTGAAAAAGAAAGAAGAAAAAGTAAAATTATTTTATTATCTCTTTGGCAATATAATTAAGTACATTAAAAACACCCCCAATTTGTCAGTATTCATCTTATGAGTCGAATCACGATTAGGAGGATACTCCCTTGCACTGATAACAGCAGGTTAGGAAGGTCGGGTGACAGTCGCTCCGTGGGGAACGAAAGTCATGAATTAAGGAGCAGGTCCGTGTTAATGAGGGCACGACCTAACCCTTTACGAAAACGGAACCTTGGGAATAAGCAAGCAACAACTGGGGCGGCATAAAGAAGAAACACGTTAAAAATAAGAACAGCTGTTATTATCCTCAAAATACTGAACTTACTCCAACTGATAAAAACATATTTTTATGTGTCTCAACTCTGTATAGAACAGTTACCTATACAAAAGGAATACATACGGCTTAAATGGCTTACGACAATAAAAAAAGTTTTTGTGATGTTTTTCTTCCAAACCACTTAACAAGCTTGGCGCACGTAGACATGTTTGTGTCTTGCTTGCATTATGACACCGTGGTGCTATAAGATTTAGAGGGGGCAGGAGTGAGGAGACGCGCCGGCGCCAGACACGTTGCCTACTTTGTCATAACTACCGTACAACAGTTAACTGTAAGTGTTCTAATGTCTAATGGAACTCTATCAGATTCGTTTACTGATAAAAAATATGTTGCGGAAAACTATGTTTTGTAGCAAAAATGTTTGTTTTGCTTCTCAATTTGCAGAATAGCACCTAGTATATGGCATTTGAGGTACGTAGGTATCACCTATAGCTACATGGAAGGGCCCTTGCCAACCGCAACTTTTTGCAGCGTTGCAGTAGCGATACAGTCGCGATACTGTCGCTGACTGTGAATGTTCGTTGTCGCGTTTCAGTCGCGCGTTTGCATCGCTTTTCTCACCCGTTTTAAATGCGAAGGAAAAGTCGCAGTACTGTATTTCGTTCTGTGCTTATTTAAATTCCTTGCTTTTTTTACAAACATTCGAAATATGTTTTGAAGACACTACAATTTCAACAAGAATGTACATGTACATGAATGTACATTAAATGTACCTAGGTAATCAAGATTTGTAATAAGTATCTTCAACATAGTGGTGTACACTTTGGAATGGGCAGCTACAGACCTTTCATAGTTATTAAGCGCTGTAATGGGATTGACCTTTTTCTAATTAATTAGATATACACATTATACATTTTGACAGTTAAAAAGTGCCAGTAAGGGCCTATTCACATGGCATATTTTTTCTGCGCAGATAACGTGCTTTAAACCGAGATGAAGGTCGCAGCCAGTAAACCTTTGCACACGTTCAGATTTTCACAGTTCAGATGTTCAGTGAATTCGGTGGCGCCGTAAAGGCACGTTCGTGTAACTGTCGTCATCTGCGCGTATAAAATGCAGATGCGATGCGAACGCGCTTTTCGCGCACGTTTCTTTTGATTCGCACGCGCATTTGAATAGATACAAACGCAACAGTCACTTTTTACGGCGCCGCGCCGTGAACGCGCGTTTGCGAAACGCGCGTCATTGGAGCGTAAAAAATACGCCGTGTGAATGCACTATAACAGGTCTATTTGAAATAAATGCTTTGAGTTTTGCTTTTGCACCTACGATATCTGTTTCTTTGGTTTCTTGAAACCTCAAGTATAATAGGTAAGTTTCTGACAGAAAACTGCCCCACAGTCCGGGGTCCATTATAGCGATGTACTAAGTAGGCCAGAAGGTTCGTGTTAAACACTCCCCATTCTTCCCGCCCCTTCGGGAAATACACGCGTGTCGTGTATCTCGGCTATGTTGTGCGACTGTATATGTTTGACTTTAGGTGGAGTGGTGTCTGTACGTAACCCAGGATATTAAAAATGTGTAGTGCGAAAAATTTTTAACTAAGAATTTAGTCGTTGAGATCCTCGTTGTATTAAGTTCCCACGTTCATTTATGATTAACATGCAAACATACTGCGCTACCTTAAACTGTGAAATAAAGAATTGGATTATGTTCTGCAACATAAATTAGCAAAAGTTGTTCAATTAACTTGATCCTTTGTAGAGTTTCGATCAGTTTGGACTAGCTGTTATTATAGCTATCCTATTGTAAAGATACCTTACAGCAATTGAATATAGTTTGAATAATAAAGTATCGACAAAGACGTCAACTTGGTAAAGTTGGGGCCGAACTTCAGCTATTCACTCATTACGGCGGCGGGGCCCTCTTGTTGCAGGTTGTTGTCATAAACTTAACTTACGTACTTCCTCTATTTGAAAAATAAACTTTTAATAAGCTCCGACGACATAACATGCTTTGTTTAAGCTCTACACAGAAACTGTAAGTTCGTACTTATATTTTAAATTAGTAGGTAGTTGGTAGGCGGAATAATTATCATAAGTGCTTTCAAGTTTGTGATATCACTGAAGTTGTTTGTGTTCGGGTAAAAACACTGGCTAATTTTTGTGTAACGATGAAAAAGGCACAAGTTAACATAGTGAAACTGAGTTAAGAAACACGCAGCGGGCGATGTCTCAGGCGGCGTAATATACGCTAACGGTCCGGGACAAGACAAATGTGTTTTCTCTCGCTTACTATTAGAAGCTTTCCGCTGGCTCCGCTCTCATGCGCCCCCTGGATCTTGATTGAAAACGGTAGCTTATTATTGGATTTTTAGACGATGTGACAACAACGTTTATGTCGAATTATTTGCTTCTGTGGGTAATAGGTATGTCGCTCGTTATTTTACTTATGAAAGGACATATGTATGTGTTTGGTCTATTATAATTCACTTATACGAAAAATAATAAACACTTGTGTGTTTGAACTAGTACCTACTAGTAACCTTCTACGTATAATATGTAGTAGTATATTAAAACACTTGTGAATCGTCATTCTTGTGATGTCAGAATAGAGCGAGTTGGTTTTCTTCATCGATATCATGAATTTCAGTTGAAATAGTAACCTAATAGAAAGTAGTTGTGATCAGCGAGCGTCGTGAACAGAACAGGTAGTCAGGTACGCTAGTGTTTCAGGAGCCAGTGACTAAAATGGTTAGACAGATATAATATGAAGACAAGGGTGGCAGCATTCACGTCGCAGCTAGTTAGCAGCGCAAACTGGCTCGTCGTCGGCGTTCGCGCAAATTCAATTTGTCTCGAATGCTCTGTGAGTGTGGAGACGAAGCGCGCCGTGCGACCGGCGACGGGCGACCGGCGACCAACTCAGTGTATACGCTCCCTTCCATTACTGTCACACTATTTGTCTATAGACGTAAGTTGGTAAATTACGACCATCAGACAAGATAAAACCTTAGGAAAATGTGAAAAAGTTTTCGCGTTCGAGATAGCTGCGCTGTTGGACGTTGGACGATGTTCACGTAAATATTAAAATTCTTATTCTTGCTTTTTTCGTAATTAGCGAAAATAAATCAAATTTTTGGGTTTTCTCAATACAATAATTGATTGATCTAGATAGAATATCGTTAAAAAGTGAAAATGGGTTGGATCCCTATTTAAATTTTCGTTGTTTTAAGATATTCTGATGTTGATTTACAATGTCCTTTATATCAATGCTTAGTAGGTACCAAAATAATTTTATTTCGTATTCAATAATTACTTTAATCCATTTGAGCAGCCGCAGTGGCTGTACCATTTACAATAACATTACATAACAAAATGCTCGCTCGGGAGGGGTGTGAGTATAACATTGTAGCATGACTTGTGCGTTTTATCGAGTGTTGGCGAGATTAATGGCGGCTCGTCGCACGCTCCCGGCAATTACACGCGCAATGTGGCAGCTCGCCTCGCATCACGGTGTTGTTGCGTTCATCAGCCGAATGAACGTCGCGCCGCCGAAATGACGAAGCCGACATAACCGCGCCACATTTGCTTTACGATACTCAATAACCCGACAAATTTTCTGCGGACGATGAGCAGATTGTCTCCCAGCACACTTAGAGTTATTTCGCCTTCGCAGTGTCTGGTTTTTGCCCTTTATTTATTCAAAGAAGTCTTCCTATTTGATATTTGGCTGCGACTCAAATATTTTGAATGTTAATACAAACACAATTTTATCTTCAGCGCCCATTCTTTGTCTTACCAACTTGTTCTAATATTTCGACAAAAACTGAACATGTCGGTATGACTTGATAAATGTATTCATTAGGAATGCAAATTTATATAATTTCCTTCTAGTAGCCACGCTCTCATACATATGAAATACTCATTCATAAAATATTCAAAATGGTTTCACGCTCCTTAATTATCTGTGTTTGTACGTTTGCGAAAAGTTTCATATGTTTTATGTTATGTTAGGCCATGGTGCATCTCCCTTTACTTGGCTTTACATCTATTTTTAACAAGGTACAACAGATGCAAACCCATATATGTCACGTTTTTAAAACTGTGCAAAGTAATCAAAATTTAAAATCAGTGAACTGTTAATTAGGACAACTAAGTAAAATAAATAATAGTTACACGTACGTTTTTTGGTACATAATGAAATGTTAACACAATTAACACGTACTAAAATATCAAGAGACAACAGACTACGCCAACTTTTTGTACTGTTTGCTTAGCGCAACAGCAATTTTCCGTGGACACAAGTACATAACGAATGTTTGCACAAGTTCCAACTATATGCAGCGGCGCCGCGCGCCGTGTGCCCGGACTACGCTCTCCACCCGCAAGCGAACCGCACAATGATCGCGTAGCCTGCGACAACCCACTGCTAATACCTCGCCATTTCCAGGTACAATTAAAACGGGTCACATAGCGTGCAGCTTTTTAATAGCTAAAGTGAATATTAACGTTTTGTGATGGTGGACATCATGGTTTTTTGCAACTTGAATTAAACCAAACAATAAACAATTAATACAACATTGTTTTTTGCTTTTCCTACCTCACAGGCGGATACAAACTACGCGCTATCTGCTGCGTAGCTATGTGTTGGTATTGGTGATTCGGTGGCGTAGCGGTCTGTAGCTCGTAGCCTCATAGCCCGTAGCACGTGCCGACCGCGTCACTTGTGCAGTGCAATTACGCGCTAAATGACGTGCAACTAGTAATCTTTTTGCTTAAACATTTTGTTACACTGTAACATGTCTCGTATCGCTGGCTCTGGGGATCACTTATTTGGTGGTTTTTATTATAACCCTTTAGTAATGCGTTATTATAATCGATTAAAAGACACGTAAAGATTATATATGAAATACTGGTTATATTAACAGACCGTTACATAAACGGACAGTTTATTTCTTGTCACTTACTTCTGCTGGTTAAAGATGTTGTTGTCATAACCCTACAATGATATTAAAATATATATTTGTAACATAGTGTATACGAAAGTATACGCACACTTATTCCTTTATCTTCTTACTACATAAAATATGAAATAAATATGATGTGTTATTGCGTCCAGGGTAGCACAACATATTTTCAATCCCATTCAATAAACAATTCGGCGAAATCTAAACATACGTTTACCAAATCTGCTAAGAGGCCCATCTGGCCGCTACGTGACTGAATCGAAACGAATTTGTCCCACTAAAGCCGCAGCCTTTTTCTCACATTCGATGGACAGATAGAGATAGTAGTCCCTTCCAACGAATGGCCACACTAAATCCTTAACACTCAACTTCACAGTGACTTGCAGCACTTTTCGTATCTTTCAATGTTTACAAAAGCGATCTGATAAAGTAAAAGCTTAAAATATTTCAGTTAGCTTTCTGTTGATTTAGAAATAGTTTGCGCAACAAACGTATTACTGCGACTTATTGGAAATGTGGAATTGTGTTTTCAAAGAGAAAACAGTATAAAGGTCCAAAATAATATCGTAACAAAAGAAGAAATAAGAGAATCACTAATAAAATAACAAGACTAGTATATTTCCTTGCAGTTTTATGAAATCAGAGAAAGAATAATGGAAAAGATTCGTCAGTCAGCGAGCGAAGCAAACGCGCCTCGCGAGGCTTCCACCAGGTGCAAAGATGTTTCATGATTTAATTTGGGACTTAGGGATCTGCTCTATTGAATCTATTGAACCGAACAATCTTTTTATCTCAGTCACATCCCGCAAGCGTCCACTTTACGTCTCCACTTTTATCGGGACTATTATTAAGTAAGCTTTGTATTGAATCATCAAACAACGATTGATTGTTTGCTGTAACATAAAGTCAATTTCAATACAATTCTGCGCCGTACCTAATTGCGTTCAGGTATCGTAGTGCGAGTCGATTCAACCATCGTACTATAAATTGCTAATCAAATATGAGACTGTTTATTTCAGGACTGATGGTTTTGGAAATATTCAAATAACCGCAAGCTCACAGACACTGAACAAACGCATAAAAACAAAATCACGCATGGTTGGGCGCGCCGTCCGCCGCGCGCCGCGACTCTCCGGAAAAATGAATGGGCATTCTGATATAATCGACCTTCGACCTCAGACAATGCGTACTTTATGCACATGACATATTATTGAAATTTTAAATAATCATTCGAAGCTACATTTTAGGAGCAAGTGAATTTATAGAGCATTTGTTTATCGCAAGATGATGAATGATGTACTTAAAAGCTAAAGGAATGGTTGTTGGGCCGAACTTACGAGGAAACAGAAAGTTTGTCTATTGCTCATGTTAATACATCCTTTTGTTGCAATACCCACTCACACTCACCCCCACACAGCACAAACCCACAAGTACCCACCTTAACTGTTGTTTTTGCAACCATGTGTTTTTTTATCTCTTTTTTATCATTTTTGCATTATGCGTGTTTTTTTTTTTTTTCAATCAATCTGTGACTAGTTTGGGACCCGTTGTTAAACCTATCTCAAATACTCATGTAATTAAATTAAAGTAAAAGTAAATTAAATAAAAGAGACATCTAATTTCAGCGGTGTAATATGATTGATTGGAAACTAATTAGTTAAGACGCCAGCAAAAAAAATTCACTGGTTGGTGAATTATAAAGGAACAAAAGTTCACCAGAACAGTTTCAAAGTTAATTATCTAGCTTTTTAAATGACTTACATTATTTTAGTGTGAGATGATCGCAGCGCGTTATTGCACCGTTTCTAAGACTAAGGCCCGCGCCGACGAGCGTCCGCGAGGGGAATACCAAGCAGTGCCGCTCTTCCTGGCAGGCCTCAGCTAATATTGTGCTGACTCACAACCTTTTACTAATGTACACCCTTTATGGTTTTACTTCCTTTTTACGTCAACGCTCACGTGATGCGGCTTAATTGCTGTAATAATTAATTGATACCTGTTTAATTAACACATTTATTTTAATACTGATCACAATCATTATATGTAGATGCAATATACAGGGTAGAATTTTGAGACGGAGCATTAAGAGCAGACACCTTAACCGTTGTACCTACAGGAAAACGGTCTTAAGATGCTGCCCTTAACACTTTCTCGATTGGTAACAAAAAATGCTAAAACCGATTAAAATAATGAAATTGGAAAATATTTGGTTTTGCTGTAGGTAGCTTTCACTAGTCTCTAGGCCACTCAATAACACGAATATAAGATTCAAACTAACCAAATAAGATTTATTTCGTTTCTACGGCAACATAGAGGTACTAACACTACTTTTACCTTTTATATTTACTAAAAAAAAAAACAAAGAAGTAAGAGGTTTTCTCCATTACAGATCTGTATTACTGATAATATTATATGAAATACCTTTATCTAGATAGGCTTTTACTTGGTAGCTTCTGCGAAACGGGTCTAAGATTTTCGGGTTGAGTAGAGCCTATATTTTTTTACACAATCCTAAAATCTCAGTACTCTGTCCTAGGTACATAAATAATACTAATTTTCAACACACTTGCTCGTAAAGTGAGCCTTATTACATCGTTCTTAGGGCCATAAACCGAACTATAACTCACCCGTGCATAATAATATTACACACTAGTGCATAATAGAATTATCCCTACAAAGTTAAGTTTGTACCTAACTGCAAATTATATGCGAGTAAACAGAGCATTTTCAATTTAACCTGGTAATACTTACAGTTTTTTTTTTTTTGTAACAACAAAGAGGTTTTATGCCGCTGAAAATCCATTTACATTTTTGAATAAATAAATGTGTCCATAATTAAGACGAAAAAACATATATTATTATCAAATTATGGCATCACTCTGGGCCCTATCAGAATACCAGCGCTGTGACTTTTTTTTTAAATGTCACAGCACCTTGCTGAGATAGGAGCCTTTTGGCCTTGCACAGGACCATTATGATTGTTTTTTTTTTATTTTTCTCTTGTTTACTTTTTTATATATTTTGTCATGTTTATTCCATCTTTTTGTTTCTATTATGTCCTGTGTAAGTTCAATAGCTACTTTTCTTTCTTTCTTTCAAATTATTTATAATTCACAATAATTTGTTGTAAAATATTTGCATTTTATCACTAAAATTATAATTTTGAAGTAGGCTGTATGACGAGATGTAATCAATCACCTTACATTTGGCGCGTGCAAAAAGAAAACACTTGCGCGCCATTACCCATAATTTTCATATTTTGTTTGTAGGTATAGCATTTGTTGCTGTGTGGTAAAACGATTTATGCAATACATGTTTGTTTTTTCCTCGCAAGTGTGTTAAAAAAGTGCGTATGCAACTCGTGAGCAACTTGCTCACTAGACACTCGGCTGATTTACGCCCTCGCCTACGGCTCGGACTGCAACCCACAGCCTCGTGTGTAATGAGCAACTTTGCTCACTTGTATCATAATATGTATACTATTCTGATCATTATAATGTGTAGGATAATTTTCGAAATAGTTTGACTAAACCCAGTAATTCCACCCCTAATTAACACCAATTTAGTTAATTTAACAGATTTGCATATCGTTTGATATTATACAATATACATAGGTACTGAAATTCTTTGATCGTATGCCTACTTACGCGCACAAGTAACTTTTATAAACTTTGTCACTACAAGCTAAATAATTTATTAAAACTTTACCTGGTGGCTTCTGTCACCAACCACCCAGAAAAGTTCTAGATTAGTCTTGTTTTAAGAAATGGTGGATAATGCGACATGTTAATTTAAGAGAAAAATAATAATTGATCGAAAATATATAGTTTCAAAGTGATCACTAATGAGAACTAAAAACTGAAACTGTTTTAGAATTGTGCAAATCACATTTTCAGTGATCAGTAGTAAATAGTTGTGGCTGGTTCAACAACTTCGAATAGATGTCCTATCAAGTTTGCTATTACAATTTGAAATGGTAATCAAATAGGACGTGATTACGTATAAACAGTAGGTATGTGTTGATATCCAAATGATGTGATTATAACTGAATGCATGACGTGTGCAGTAATAACATTGTCTGTAGGTATTTAGTAAACGTGGATGTGTGGCATGACTCCGTTGTTATTGCATCCCTGCTGCCGCGATGACATACGTAGCCGTATCATGAATGAAAACAATGTCGTATTAGACATTGTATGCACGTTTGCATATTCATATTATGCATATTTTTGAAAGGGTTATTTTGAAGTCGGAAGAAAAAGATTTTGTTTGGGTAGGTGTACCCCCTATTATATCTAATTATGTATTTTCAGTTTCGTTTTTATAAAGTTTATGATCCAGTCCGCCCAGTTGGTTCATATTTATTGGACGGCAGGTGTATTTTTAGTTTAGAGTGCTGAGACAACTTTACATTTATCATGAATGGATTACCGAAACTCTTACTTCTATTCGATATTATCGCGCTGAATCAATATCGCCTTAAAGTGAGTATATGAAAGAAACGCGCCTAACCGTGCGTTAATCCCGGGGAGAATATAGCCAGTGTGTAACTTCTCGCCCCTTTATCGTACCGTTGAAATCGTACTTCTTTGTGAGTAATCCCTCCACGTCCCAGCCATGTCGCCGACGAAGATAGAGCACGATCTTCACAAATAATGTCACATGCGATTCGTTTCAGACGACGTGACTCGCATCACCGTGGCTACCCGCCGTGCCGTGCATAATGGGATAAATATGCTGCGGTTATGTGCCCACACATGGCCCTCAAATTAAGTGAGCGCTATTTACTGCACGCGGTGGAACTTCCTTCCCCGCTTGATTAACTAGATTGTGTTTACCTTTACATGTAGCTTGTTAAATGCAAGATTTTTGCCCGCGACGCGACCTGCGCTTAGCACGCGCGCGTCTTCGCACTGCATGCCGCGCCGCGCGTCTCTTGCATGCATTACTAGCAACGGCAAAGTTCACGTTTATGAGGACCGAATTAAAGTGGTGGGTGTTTACGTAGAATATGTTATACCCACCTGGTGACATAAAGCACCTTGTACAATAAAACACAGATAAAACAGTACGACTGCTTTCTTCATTTCTGTAAAAGAATATTCTCACTCTCTGTCTGTGTGTGTTCTGTCTTTGACGTCAGATTATATACGATCATGTTTATTTACTGTGAAATTATTCGTAGCTCAAGGCTGTAGCAGAGTTACCAACTAATTTTCTTTTAAAATCGTACTAATACTTTGAAAAAAGTATGCAATTCCAGGAACGTCTCAAGTAAAATATGTAATTTGAGATAAAGCGGCATCCCATTCCAGATAAGACGCAGCACGACCCACGTCGAGAGCCATCCGACTCGTTACGAGCCGCCCGAAGCGAGGTGTGATACAAAATCATCAATCTTTCCCGAGATTGTACTATTAAATGCCTCTTCGCTCTTTTCCCTCGAACTCGAGACCAGAAACAAATGTAAAAAGTTGTGTGATAAGTTCAATTTGAATTTGTAAAGCCCCTTTCAGCGTTTCTCGCCTGTTTATCTCGGCGAGGAAAGAACGGAAAATACAAAAGTAAGAGATAGGAAATGAAGAGGCGGAAAAAAGTGTCGGGCGAGGAACAAACGCGGAAAAGTTGGCGTTATCCGGGAGACAAGTTAAATCGCAATTTATTAGGGCGTACCAGTGGGCTTAGCAAGGCCAGCGTGGAGCGATTCCCGGCCGGGCCGTCTTACCCGCAGGCGTCACACGTGGGGAAGCTAGCGAGGACAGTAGGAAAAAATAGAATAAGCAATTCAGCCTACTCCTGTCTGTCTCATGGAAAGCACGAGCATTGATCACCACGCTTGCTTAAGACGGGTTGGACATTTCAGGTATCCGTTGTCTGTGATGTCCAACATAAACTTTGAAAGTGCATATTGTATGAATTGCAATAATGTGACTTACAACCTCGTACCTACATGAGAGGCGAGACCTTAATTAACCTGTGGACAATCACTACCTACATGAGCGGCGAGACCTTAATTAACCTTTGGACAATCGCGAAATTTAATAGCCATTGTGTTAAGATGATTTTATGTAACCACACTAATATCAAGGTATCTCTGTGAGCTTAGATAAAATGTATAGTTCCAAGTTGTAAGCCTCGCACATTAGGCTAATACAAAACAAACAGCGCTGCACCCCGCCGGCCACGCGGGCGCGCGTGCTCACGTCGCGGTTATACTATCACGCGTCTCCAGCCTCATTCACAAATCTTTATTCATGCCCCATATTTACTTGCAGCGTGCCAGAGTGCGCCGCGGAATATTTTAACATACTTTCAATCTGAATTATTGAGGCCATATCAACATGTTGCTCTATAAAACAAAGAGCTACGAGATTTTCTTAGACTTAGAATTTACAATGAAATATTGTAGCGATTTGTTGTATGATGATTGATTTAGGTTTGTTTATCTTGATAGTTAAATATGGTTACTATTACTTTTATAACGTGGGAACTACTACTATTATAACTTAGTACGCTTATTACGAAGTTACGGTATGAAATAAAAAATGATACCAACGTCCAAGGATGAAAGAACCGGCCAAGCGCGAGTCGGACTTGCGTACAAAGGGTTCAACGGAACCCTTTGTGCGCCAAACAATATAATAACAATATTTTTAATGTTGAAAACCCACGTTTTCAGTATTTTCATCCACTTACTTTAAAAATTGGGGGAGGGGACGATGACATTTTTTTTTACGACTTTCTCATTATCCATTGATTTCAGAACATTTTAGAAACCTTGGTATCATTATTTATAGACACAGTTAATAAGTACAATTTTGTTTTTCAGCATTCAAAAAAATAGGGGTGGCCCCTTTTTACCCGACTGCGCCAGAAGGAGGGTTATGTTTTTCGAGAGTATGTATGTATGTATGTGTGTATAATTGTTTGGCACGCTCTGTGGCCTGAACGGCTCGATGGATTTTAGCTTGAGAGGTGTCGTTAGATTCGTATTTACTGTGAGAATGACACTGGGTATATCAAAATAAAAAATAACAAAATGGCGGATGTTTCGCGCCAAATTTAAATATTTGGCACGCTCTGTGGCCTGAACGGCTCGATGGATTTTAGCTTGAGAGGTGTCGTTAGATTTGTATTTACTGTGAGAATGACACTGGGTATATCAAAATAACAAAAACAAAATGGCGGATTTTTCGCACATAATACAAATGTTTGGCACGCTCTGTGGCCTGAACGGCTCGATGGATTTTATCTTGAGAGATGTCGTTAGATTCGTATTTACTGTGAGAGTGACACTGGGTATATCAAAATAAAAAAAACAAAATGGAGGATTTATCGCGCCAAATTCAAATGTTTGGCACGCTCTGCAGCCTGAACGGCTCGATAAAGGGCTCATCATGAGGATTTTAAAATGGTATATCTAAGTACTTAACTAAAAAGTGTAAAATAAAAAAAAATAATTTTAAAAATAATCTAGACTAAAATCATTACATCCAATATGGGTCCCGACTGTTGCAGTCAATATGTCCTGTTTTCTGAACTTGTTCTTTTCTTTTCAGTTTTTATTTAAAGATATTACTTAGTTATTTTTTACGCAGTCGGGTTTTTTAATTTTTTTTTTTAATTCTTTATTTCACATCACTTTTGTGTAGCGGTTCATAGAAGATAAGACACCTGCTCTCCAAATTTCAACTGTGTGGTGCCAACAGTCTCGAAGTAAAATGGCTGTGACATACAGACGGACAGATAGACGGACAGTACGAATCTATAAGGGTTCTGTTTCTTGTCATTTGGTAACACTACCCTAAAATTTGTGACGGGTATTAAAGTAAATTTCTTTTAAATAATTCTAACGATTCCGTGATTTAATTTTCGACATTTAAGTTTTTGTCCAGCATACCTGCCAATTGTGGTAGCGACTAATCGGATCCTCTTCCGTGTGCAGATTCCATTATCAGTAGGATCGTGTCCACCAGCCCATACATATTCATACCGCCGCGCGCCGCCGAGTCTCGCTTGTGCGACTATACACGACTGCAGCACTGCCGTCGTTATGATCGCATTTTTATAATCGCATTCCCTTTTCATGTTCACAACGTCAGAATGACCATTCTCGTATCGGTCTCTGAATCTATTTCTCCACTGAATCAACGCCCGCTCACTTCGACGCTACTTCTGTTCGGAAGTTGTAGAAATAAACTTTTTAATTAGTCTGCGAGGACAAACAAGCTGTGTCTCTTAGTTTCTTCGATACACTGCGACGCCGACCTACTTGTCTTTACAAATAGGATAGCTGCCTCCGAGCTCTCGGTTATTTTAAGTGATTTATCGAACAATCAACCACATGAATATTTGAACGGCTTATTTATAACATTAATTAACGAAGTTCAGGTATATTTCACAGCGAAGTTGTAAATTAATTAACCACATAATTATTAGCCTGTATCTGAATCGCTCCAACTATGCAGGAAATCTAATAACATAACAGGATTGTTTGTGTTACGGTGAGATGCTTTAATGAATAGTCAACACACCGACAACGTCGCATTGTGCGCAGGTCGTCATTGTTTTATTAGCGCTATCGCAGCATCATGTTCCACCATGTCGAAGCGTGTTGTAATAACAACTCCAGAGCGTCGCGTCGCCGACGTACAGCAGCAGCCTTGAGTATGATGAGATTGGGACGAGCAATTTTTAATAAAGCTGCGCTAAGTGATAATTAATTGGTGTTGAAAGCATTGTAATTATAGTGTTAATTTGCGCATGTCGACGCGGGCGCGAGGCTCGAGTGTCGCAGACGCGCGGCACGGTTGCGGCGAGGCGGAGGTGCGGTGCGACTGCCGGGCGCCACAATTACACAAGCCTCCGTAAATCATAAACATCAACCCTCCATTTAATCCAAATAGTCCGTCGTTAGTCGAGCAGGCTGCGTCTAATTTGTCTTCTGTAACTGTAGATTAATTTATTAACATTAATTACATGACAATACGTATTACCTTGTTTGTAATGAATTTTGCAAGAAGATTACGGCTGATTGCATCATTAAGATCTCATTTTCAAATAAACAGGTCTGTATGTGTGTAAACCTACGTGTTGTGAAAGTTTTTTCGAAACTATGCATAACTTTCAGTTTACAAATAAATTGAATACAGCTTAATTGTTCCCAAAAACTAGTTAATAGATGTTAGACAAAGCAATGCAAAGTTGCTCTAAAAGTCATTCAACTATGGTTTCGCAATGAGTGTAACTATAGCTACATCGAATAACACTGACAACATGCGGACCATACGTTATCCTTATCGATAAGTTCCAAACAGTCGTTATTTTTGTCCTGCAGTTCGTCTCCTGTCCACCAATAAATATCATGCGAGTTTCAATGTATTATTAATTTATGACACAATGTTAGGCTTTATTTTATTTGTAAATTCAGCATTTTTATTACACAAGCCCGCCATCCTGTTTCCCCGTTTTTATTAATTTTCTTTTGCAATATGTTGCATCAGTTTCCTAAACTATAACTGGCTTGGATGAAACTAAATTGAGCATATCTTTTTATGGGGCTTTTTGTTACGAACTCTTCTAATATATGTAGCTACTCAACTTTATCCAGTGAGACAACGGGTAGGTAATGTCAGACTACTTGGAAAACATTATGTATTGTACAATACATAATGTCATCCAAGTAGTCTGACATTACCTACATTATACAAAATGTATGCTCCTCACTGCAGGCTATTGTAATTACCAGAGAGATATGAACAACTGAAAATAATAATTGCATTGGACAAATTCTGCCGATGAAAATGCAATTGGATTTACGGCTAGTGGATGATAGAGCTAATACCTAGATACATTCATATTTGTGTACGTCCATATGTGTATGAAATAAATAATGCAGCGCGACTATGAGGCATTCCACTTTCAAACGAAAAATATTTTCAAAGTGCCATCAATACATTTCATTCAATTTGCATGAATTTTTGTCCACTGCAGAGTGCTTTAGCTTTTACCACTTTTGTTGCTACCTTTCAAAACAGGCGGCTATATATGACAGTTTTTCGGTATCTATTTGATTGAAGGTATTTAAAATAGGAAAGTATTTTTTTTTTCTGGTGGTAAATAATAAACTAACCTATATAGATAGTTATTAAGCATACATAAGGTGAATTTAAATTAACTTTATTGTCAAGCATAAACAAAATCAATTCGTAAGAGATTTTCTTTGAAAGCAAAATATTAATTTGCGCTATATTATTCATCACGTCGCGGCGGGACAATCAGTGTATTTTGTACATACAAAATCTGTGATACGCCCGTTTTGAAGGTTTGCATTTTGTCCGGTCTTAAATAAAGGGAGAGGGCAAAACGGTGCTGATGGTTGTTTGGGAAATTGTGGAAAATTGCCCGCGGAAAAATTACGCAGAAGAGCGGACGCCGAGCACATGGCGCGCGACGATACGCCCTACATAACTGATGACTTTTCAATGGCCATTCATTCGCGGCCACGCCGGCAGCGGCCACGGCTCACCCTTAGCACCACACAACACACATACCACTCGTGTGTTCATGGGTGAAACAATTACTTCTATTGCCGACTTTTGACACTCGTTTGTTGTACATTTTAGCCTTTCGCATAAAGGAATATTCAGATTTGAATTATTTCAAATACTAGGATTTTATGTTTTATTTAAAATTAACAAAATCATAATTGATAGGCTGACGCCGCGCCGGTCCCTATCACAAGGGCCTAAATATCGAAATTGACAACATGTGTGTGTAGGAGTCCGCATAACACTGGTCAGTTTCCCTCACTCGTCATTGGCCAATAAGTAGATACACCTTTTTTTATATCTTTCAACGATTTTCAAGAGCACCGACCGCGACGTACCTATCCGAATTTTTATCATAGATTTTTTTTTGATAATCATTAACATATTATGTGAATAGGCCAAATTCTTTCTACATAATCGCAGTTCTATCGAAGTAATGGCAGTCGTAAGAAAAACATATAATTTGTTTAGTAGTGTACGTAACTGTCGTTGAACTAATTAAAAAGTTCAGACTCGACTCTTGAACGAGAAACATCGATCGCACAAGTTCAAAATAAGAATTCGGCTAAAGAAGAGAGGGTAGTTTGTTATGTGTTTCTACAGTTGTTTACACAATAGGCTTGTGTACCTACTGAAAAGATCTAATTAAAAAGTCCGTCAGTTAGATTATCAAAAAATATATGACCCGTATTTTTTCTTTTTTTACGTAAACCAAAATTGACGAAGAAACTACGCTTTTCAAATTCTCAATACGTCACCCCGTGGTATAATTTTAAGTGCGTTCTGACGTCACGAGCCCCCACTGCCGAGTTTTGATGCGTTTTATCTTTGTCAATATTCATTGATTTGCAAAAACAAAAAATACTAAAAAATAAAAAATAGATTTGCAATTTATTGATGGTGGAAACTAGTGAAAGAAAGCAACGTGATATTCTAAATTAATCCTATTTCAACAATCAAATTATGATGATTATCCATTTCAGATGTTGTTCTCGCTATTTACGATATAATCAATTCATGTTACATTATTATGTAAACATATTGCTTGTTCTGCATTTAAATGTAAATGTCATATCCGTATTGATACAAATGTATTCATAGCTCTGCGTCCAGTCTAGGTGGATGGTATCGACATAACGATACGATGCATACAGACTGAGGGACCGTGCAATTATTTCGGCTGATATGATTATTTCCTATAAGATTGAGGTTTATATAAACAGTTCAGTTTACAAAGACATTTTAATTTTGAATCCTTATGATTGTAGTGAGGCGTATATTTTTACAAATACAAATTGAATTTTGTGTACGTGCAGATTGGACGAATGAGACATTGGTCAAATCCACTGTATGAAAATAGTGTCTGTGGTTCCGTATGGGTAAAATTATAGTAAAAAAACATGGACACTTCTACATCAATGGTTGGTCATCATGAATCACAATGCATTGAAACTACGTATATAGAAAACTACTGATAACAATCATAAAGCTTGCAGCTTCCGGTTCCTATCAGGTTATTGTCGTAGCGCAACAATTGAAGACAGGAATAGAGCTTGAATAATTTATTTTAGGTACAGTTGTCACGTGTTTGAACAGGGTGAAACATGGGCGATTCACTCAGCCAAACAGTGGCGTACAAAGCAAGAGCACCGGCCAGCCGTTCACTCGCTCTGGTGCACCGTTTTTCCGCCTCTCAACCTTTAAATTGAAACAAAATCGTACAAACCGTTCCAATTGCCTTTATACACGCGCCTAACTGATGCACACGGGAAACACGCGGGTATTATAAATGTTGCGCACCCATGAATGATTCACAGAATCATGTGGTTTTAGTACCAAATTTTCACAATTGAAATGTTTTTCCCAGAAGTTTTTGTATAGCACTGCAGCTGGGATGTTCATGTTATTCCCTGTTGTCGTTGGGGAAGAGCGAGTTTCTAGATGAATCAAAAAGTAGGATTTTGTTTTTGGACTTAAATGAAAGAAGTCAAGCAAGTTTGTTTGACTTTTTACGTGGTTTTTGATGGTGGTGGTGGTGGCCGACGGGATTCCTAGTAGAAAGAAATTGTTTGCTACATCGAGGATCGTCTAGTTTTGGACTCATTACGTTGGTTTGGATTCCCATTATAATAAAAACGAAAAACAAAACGAACAAAGATAACTGTCGCAGAATCCAATAGGAAGAATATGCGTTCCACGCAACTTAAAAATATGAAACTACTTTTTTTAGTTTTTAAACCACAACCTTGTAACGTTACATTTTCCTGGTAGGAGCCAGAAAACCGTAAGGTCACACAGAGCACTCACCTACGTAACTTTCGTCTGGAGGAGAGTAAGGTTAAAAGAAATAGTCAAGGGGACGAGTTATAAGAATTTATTATTAAATAACCTAACTTATAGGGCCTATCTAAACGGAGCTGGAGATACCTATCCACTAAATAGGCCAGGAAAACCAGCGAATGGAACTCCACCAAGGAAAATCCACTCAGGCCGTAGAGGAGGGCCGAGGTACATTAGTCATCAGGCAGCGCAGGGCCGGGGATCATCAGTCTTCAGGCCATACAGGAGGACCCAGGGACATCCGTCATCAGTCTTCTTCTCAGGCTCGTGCAGCTCGGGCATCAGATGTCAAGGTGTTGTGAATGACGCGCAGTGCGATGTCACCTCCCAATAGCGACTTAATTTTTTTAAATCCGGCAAAGAGAGAGGCCCGCTTAAAGCTTCAGAGGAAGGAAACTGCCCTCTAAGTTCACTCTTATAAAACTTTGCTGACTTGTGATCTGAGCCCCCAACGTAGACTGAAAAATCCACCACCTGGCTCCTGTCATCTCCAGATGATTGACATTTTATAATTTAGAAAGAATTTCTAGAACATAATAAAAAGAAAAGATAATGAGGTCGTTGTGATTTACCTATACGACCATCAACTAGCTCCAGCAATAAATTAAAAATAATACTAGGCCTGTCACTAACTGACATTACAAACGTAAACAAAGATTAAAGAGAGATACAAATCTACAGAAAAACTTAAATAACATTAATTACAAGGTAAAAGGTATGCTAAGCCTCCAGGAAATGACCATGAAGCTACCTAGGGAAGACGAATGCTTAAATTTTCAGGTTAATAATGTCCAAAAATGTAAGTAAAAACCCATGTAAAAACACACACATTACAACCTTTAGAAGTTAAGTATTCGTGAATTAATAAAACTTATATTACAGTTGTGATTCAAACTGTGTTGCTAATGTTCAATAGCTTTTTCTGTTTAAATAGGTACCATTTTAAACCAAAATTTCCTTCTGGGGACTGTTGTGCCAACACTCGTCATAAATGACAAGTGAGAAAATCGTTGTTCAAAGGTGTTAAGTAGTGGGGAGCGCGTAGACGCCGCTGTGGTGTCTCCTGAGACCCAGCCACCCGAGCCACCCGGGCCACACGGGCCACCCAGATAGTCGGGAGCAGTCGGGACTCTTTTGATACATATTTTATGCTCCTCACTATTCTACAACACATCTCACGATATATCTTTTTGCTTAGATTAAAATAGTTTATTTTACTTTCTTTTATATGCATGGCCCTCATTGATATTCACTTTGTTCTTTCTTTTTGTATCATCGCAAATATTTTGAACTTATTTGTTGATACTAAGCTGAAATATATCGACGGCTATTGAAAAAAACGCGACGTTTTGTAGAGATTATACGTGGCCATTATATCTGCGTGCTAAGTTTAATGTCTGTGCTAATCCGGGTTTTACAGTCTTGTAATTTTTGCGAGCTTGTTTTGAAAGGGCAGGAAGATTACAAAAAGGAGAGGGGCCCGGTTGAAAGAAGACCGGATAAAAAAAAACTGCGGTCGGAATTTGTGGCGGAGAGGGTGGCTAGTGGTATTTCCTTACTTAAAATTGCACGTTATCGACATTTTGGCATAAAGACAGCTAGAATAAATGTATTGCAAAATTGTATAGACGAAAGAGATTACCTTTGCATTAGATTTCGTGGTACTTTTATAAACTTGTGATTAGATTTGCAAGATATACATCTCTGTATGCTGATGAGCTTGTGTAGCGATGTTCCCACAGTTAACTTGTTTTGGATGTGGCCCCACTAACAGTTAAATAAATTAGATAAGACGGGATACACGCGGATGGAGGCACTTAGCAACTTTCTGTGTTGTCAACACTTTTATATGAGTATCTAAAGTTGACCTAGTAGACTGATTTAGAAAGGTACTCGTATTGTTCATTCTTTTTCACAAAACATATTGAAGATAAAAAGTTGCAAAATAAAACAAGCAGCAGTATAATAAAACGTAGGTAATTAAAGTAATGTTAACTTTAAAGCAAATGAAAACCAAAAATACCACTCAACCAATTGCAGTACTTTCATTATGATATTGGTCCGTAAATATTCGCGGCTGCACCGCATCCCTGTACGAGTGTTCGGGAGACTCGGCAGTCCGCTACAGCGCACAATCCTGTAGGGATATTGCCATAATCAACACGCTTGACAGGCAAATTGGTGATCGCAGTGCGCTGTTATTTGGACACGGATCGATGGCCGCTGTCTGTTACAAGTAGACCCATAAAGATTTACGAATTATTATAAAGTTTTCTTCAAATGAAAGAACTTTAAAACACAAATGTGTACAATTTATTCATGTTCATGAGTAAATTGTACACATTGGCACTGTTTTACATAAATCAGGAAATCAAAGTAGCACTTTTTCTTTTCTATCGTTTCCTCTTGAAAAGTCCCACAAAGCTAAGCTACCGCAGCGCTCTGGGATCAGACACGGCATATTGTCTGCCCGCCTCGCATTTCTAAGCTCGGACGCTTCATTTAATCAAAACCTCGTCCTTTGAGTGTTTATTTGACAAAAGTATCTTCAAACCGCTTGATATTTTTCTATTTGGTCTACGGGTGCTAGCTAATCCATTAACATAAAATAAAGTAAAACCTCTTTGAGTTATCTAGTTCCGGAATATGCAGGGTCTACAAATAAGTAGTAATAATAATAAGTAGTTTTAATAGTTAGAGAGATAAGATAGCCTTGCAATAACAAGCATTCAGCCACGAACTGGTTCATGTAATTTCGGTAATATATAATCGAAAGAACGAGTCACTTGTAAGGAAAGTTTTAATATCTATTCCGATTAGATTCAGTGTCAGGAAGGAACGCAGATAGCGTCGGCGGAGTTGGAAGGAAATATTAGATGGATCGGGCTTCGAATACAAATATGGGGAGATAGGGAAATCGGATTTGCCAGTAGTCCCAGGCGTGTCGTATTATCGGACTCTTTTTGTGAAACATATCACATTTTAATAAGACAAGCTTCCAATAGTTCCAATACGACGTCTTTCATAACCGCATATCGTGACCACTAAAAAGGGGTTCTAGGGTACGTTATTACAAGACTAGCGTGTAGGAATATGAATTGTTACAGTGTTTTATGGTGATTGGTTTCTAGGTTCGTTTTTATTCCGATCTGAACTTCGTCTTAATAATTAGATGCCATACTAGTTAGTACTGAACCTGTATGGGAGAACAATCAATTAAAATTAAACGACAGATAATATTGACAAAATAATAAACGTAAAAAAAACTGATAAAACTCGCTACAATGTTGACACCACCAGGTTTTATAAATACGGGTCTAGGAATCGTATTGGATCTTTATTTGAAAATCGACACTTCGTAGAGCTATCCCTCAAGGGTTGACCTTTGCTCTGTCACCCTTTTTCAGACCGATTTGCCGTTGAGATCCAACAGATTAAGGACTTTATTTTCTTCTTTTTCAACAGTTTACGGATAGAAAATCTAGAGATCCAAATCATGATTGTTCATGCCACAGTTTCAAAGCTTTTTCTAAAGAACCGAAGTTCTTTTTGATAACAAAAATTTTAAATTATGAAATGCGTCGAAATAGGTAAATGACATGACAGTTTGGTAATTTTATTAAATTAGGAAGAAAATGTGTTTAGGGATTTAAAAACCTAAATGAGTGTACATATAGCGTTACCTATAGATGGGCACGGAGTGGCTCGGTGTACGGCTCGGTACGGATCGGTGTGGCGCGGCGTCCAAAAGTACAAGAGTCGGGTGGCGCCGCCCGCGCCCGCCGTGGGTTGTTCGCTCACTAATTAAATCTCGCCGACGACGACGCGGTTTCAAACCGACAGCCTCTTAATTATTGTTCCGGCTCTTAACATCCGTCTTAATGTCACTTTCTGTTTAATTCCCAAATTCTTTGGCTTTAGATATGTTATAAATGTTAATTTCTTCGTGTAAAATCTTAATTATTATTAAAGTGAACCGTTTCAGTTTAGAGTATAATATTAATTAAATAAATTCACGTATATTTACTGAAAGAAAGTATGCGGTACAATGTTAATAAATCCCATCAAAAAGCTCATTAAAATGACTTAGCCGCCGACTTGTGAAGGGTGGGCACGTACGTTCGCGTCCAATTGCTAATACTCTTTTCAAGTTGGTTAAAAAAGCTTTTATTGCGTTAAGAAGGTAACTGCGAAAACATCCGAAAGTTTTTAATTTTCTTACTGGTATACAAATTGGTTTCTGAAGCTACAAAAGGAGGGAGGAGCGGCGTGTGCCGCTCCTCCCGGGCGCGGCGGTCCGAGGGCCGAATACAAATTAAGAGGCAGACTTCGCTTGCGCAAAACTAGTTAATGTGTGCAACGTCTGGATTTGAGATAGTTCTAAAAGCAAAGCGACTATTTACGAAAAGCTAATCATTCAATTTGTAACTTACTTGTGTTTTCTCGAGAATGATTGTTGGGAAGAGAATTTACATTACTTTCCATAGTTGCATGAAATTGCATGGTTTTCATGTGGAGCTCCCATATACATTTTGGATTTTGAACAAACAACAGGGTTTCTAGGAACTGAATGACGAGATACTATGTTGTTGATATAAGGCCAACCACTAGGATCATAAGCCATTCTAAAAAAAAAAGTTACATAATATCGCAGACATTGCTTACCTAAACATATTTGAATTTAAGAAATGAATAAAAAGTTCTAATTAGTACTCAGCAGGGAGAAGTCGGGGCGGGCTGCGTCGAACGCTTTCTTAATTATTTATGCGCTGCAGGCTGAATAAGGAACACATTTGCTTCACTGCGCCAAATTAAGACAGATAACAAAAAAAGCTTCTTCTAATTCAGTTCTGAATTTTATTTTGGTAAGTACCCAAAAGCCAAAAACGAATTCTGAAGTAACTTCATTTATATTTTTAATCTCTGAACATTAAAAAGAAACGTGGTGCGCTAGAAATAAATCGCATGAGCTTTTTTTATTTATACATTTGGAAATTCAAATTAGTTCAGTACATTTTTAAGAAGGTACGTAGCGGTGGCAGCGGTGAGTCGGACTCGCAGCGCTCTCCAGTACAAAGGGCCGGAGCACAGCGGGCGGAAAGTTTTAATATCCCTCCGATTGGATTCAGCCGCAGCCAGGGACGAAGGTACGGCCGTATTGAAAGGAAATTCGCATTCAACACTAATACGTATATCGAATGATAAGAAAATCGACCAAGACGTTTTGGTTACCGAGATTTTTATGTAGGTACGTTGTTAAAATTAACTTTGAGTTAGATTTTTTGTGGCCAGGGAAGTTTACTTAATGCCATTCAGAAAATGTTGTAATATGGAAATACATTGGTAAAATGGAATATGTTACAACATTTTAGTTAGATATTTCTAGGGCCCAAGTCTGCAAATGAAATTATGGCCGAATGGCCAATATTGACACCGTAATTGTTGATTTTGGTAATCTCCTAATTGGATGCGCTATTAAAGTTTTCTGATTGCGTGCCACTGGCAAGTCATTTGTCGTAAGCTAATTGTTCGATAATCTTTTACAATTTTGTCATTTCGTTGACTACTGGCACTCCAGTGTACATTCCTCGCTTTTTTCAAGGTTTTTACGGGTAATGTTATTATTGACTTTGCCAACTGGTTTTAACTTGGGGCATCAAAAGTAAAACCAATATTGCCTTTAAGTTGGCAAACTCCATAATAACATTACCTAAAATATTCGAAATAGCAATAACGAAATGTCAATAACATTCACAATCAAACATTTGTCGCGGTTGTGTTAGAGACGTCGGCGTCGTAAGATTATTTTTCGGGTGTCCGATTGCGTCGGCTCTGTTGGCAGGGCAGGAGGGTGCGTCGCAGAGCGGTGGAGCGGATAGGGACGACTCTAAATCCATATTCGATCAGTAGGATCTGCACTGAGCCGATCTGACAAGCTGCCGATCTGTTTTGCATTTATATAAACAGCTTTTTACCTCTAATATTGGCACTCTTCCGACGAGTTGTTTCGACAACTTTGGATAGTAGATATTATAGGGTAACTGTATGTATACTTTGGGTAATATTGTACTACTACCTTTTTGGAAATCTGCGAAAAAAATTGTCCATCTTCGAGACTGTAGCGAGTTCGTTTTTAAACATTTGTTGTGGCGTTGGAGCAGCGGTGGCCCAGTGGACGCGGCCCGACTTACGAACAGTAAGTCATGGGTTCGAACCCAGACAGGCGCATTACCTTGTGTAATTTATTTCATCACCACTGCTCTCAAAACGGTGAAGGAAAACATCGTGAGGAAACCGGCATGTCCTAGAACCAAAAATTCGAAGACATACAGGGTGTAAAAGACCTCATCACGAAGCCGTCAACCAAGCATTCTGTACATCAAACTAAGTAACTTTACGCAAAATTATTGCTGGGAAACAACTTTTTTTTTTGGCGTGAAACATCATGTTTTGTGGTAGAACTCAATGTAACGCACTCAAAACATTGTGCTGATAGATGGATTGAATAGTACGGGGGTCGTGGAGATGTTGAAAGTAAAAATCTTACATTAAAAACTTGTATTTAAAAAAAAACTTGTCAAAAAGTTGGAACTTTGACCCCCAATATCTCCGTAACTAAAAGGTTCCCAGGTATGGTGTAGAACAAAAAAATGATCGCAATGAATGACGGGGAGAACAAGTGCCTTTCGGCTTCGTTAAGAGGTGTTTTACACCCTTTATATGTGACATCTACCAATCCGCACTGGGCCCGCGTGGTGGATTATAGCCCATTCCCTCTCATTGAGAGGAGGCCGTGTCCCAGCTGTGGGAACATTATAGGCTGATGATGATGATGTTGTGGCGTTGTAGTTATCAGTTCTAGGCTGCCTCTATTGTTAGTATCTGTAGATGAGCATTAAATACATATGTTATATACATTATGTAGTATGTACTATATGCCTATATTTTGATGTAAATATTTTGTCAGGGGGTTTGATCACGTTACGTACGAGCTTCCCAAGAGCAGCGCGTAGGTATGTTCCAGTTTGCGTGTACGTTCGGCTGACAGGAAGTGGTGCGGGAGGGGCGCGCGGGGGGAGCAGCTGGACCTTCATCAAGCGGTTGACTGGTATTAGGGTGTGCAATTGTTCCAGTGCGCCGCATTCCACACTCTATACAACACATATTTCACTCTGTGATTTCACAAATTAGCACCCATGTCTGGCAAGGGCCGGAATCGTCGAAAAAACTAATCATTCATCCGGCCCATACAGGACAAAGTTCTTTACTTGAATATTTTAAACACTCAACCGCTGGTACAATTAAAATGTTGTAAGTCCCATATTCTGTTTTCGTTGCGTATCATGGAACAAAAACTGTTTGTTTAAAAGGTGTAATTACAAAATCCCTCGTGTACTGAATTTTCCGGTGTTTTCGCGCGGTGCGCGAGTACGTGCCGTAAAAATAATTCGACGCTCCTCGGGGATCGTTTGTAAAACGTCACGCGTAAAACATATTATAAAGCCAATAAAACGTGTTTACAAGGGTGAGTAGAGCTCGCCGTCCTCGGGGCGTTTCGTTTCCGCGCGATATCCGTAAACATTTTAGCGCTGCAATAAATTTAACATTATCCAAGTCGCGAGACATTCTGTTTTCTTCCGTCTCGGGATCAGTTGGTTAACGGTTGTAATCTCGGCTGTCTCGGATTTTCTGCTCTCTGGTAACAGGAATTATACAATTATGTGGCTTTCGCATGTTTCTTTCGCTCAGCTTTATTTATGAGCAGTTTTTATCTTCCGTTTTTGTCGCCATCGCGTTACGGGGATTATAAGTGGTCGGCGTTTCATTCGTCCGATTAATCGATTTCTATTCCTGGCAAGTTTCTGCCCACACTTCACGAAGTTTAATTTATTTTTCCTTCGAAAGTGTGTTGAAAGTCGTTGTTTGATACTAATGAGCATTTTCATTACACTTCCAGTTCCAGTTAACCGTGCGTAGTCGCCTTCGGTTAGGGCTGCAATCTCGCCTGGATTGCAACCACAAATTTACTTTTCAATACACTTCGTCGAAAATAGGTCCATAACGCACTACGATTAAGTACAACATGCAATGTATTTCACACACGTGCGTTTTTTTCCATTTTGAATGAAAATGAAAATTGCCACAGATAATTATACCTATATAGTCCAAATTGGTTTAATGCCTAGTCTGAGGTGAGTGTTTTTTTTTAATTTCGGCAAAGCACTAAGCGTCTTTACGGAATATTTTTTGAATATTCAAATTGTGCTTATAAATAGAATATCATAAATAAATATGATTATTAAAAACTAATAGTTACTTTTATACACAAATTAACATTTATTTGTGTTCTAAATTCAAAAATATAAAAAAACACTATTTTTTATATTAGGCTGTTTAGCGGCTTCATACCTTTGCTTCTCCTTCACTTGGCGAAAGTAAAGCGCGGAAAAAAAGAAAATTAAAATCATAATTTCATAGTAATTCATGACAAAAATATTTTTCGTTCTTATAATTTATTTCTTCAAAAGTGTATTGAAAAACGTCGTTTAATACACGTGGACATTTGTTATTGCAGTTCTCGGCTCAAAAACACCCTCGCCTACAGCTCGGGAGTTAATTCCGCCTCGTATGCAATAACAAACTTTCTCCACTTGTATCAAAATGTACTATTATTTTATTGATTGGCTTCAGGTAACTACTAATCAAATTTTGTTTTATAGATTAAGATGCTACTTCATAAATAATAACATTGTCAATTTCTTCAAAACGACTTTACCGAGCATACCCTTTACTTACATACCTTTTATTCTTAATTATAAGTAGGTACTTTCACAATTTATTAAAACACCATTCAATGTAAACGTTATTATTTCCTCCATTATTAAGATTCCCTTGCATAAACGGCAGATTGGCCCGGGAAATCCGGTGCCCCGTGTTTCCGAAAAGCAACCTCAAATTAGTCGGGGAAAATAAAAAGCTCCCTGTTTTTCTCAGCGTCTGACAGGGGTGGCTCGAGTGGCCACAGGGTACACTGTTTTGGTCAATGGACGCCCATCTGCTCTCATTATGTCGTGAAAACACTCGCTCTGAATTTTATGAGACTTATAAATGTTTAACAACGCATTTGAGCGCTGAATACCACAATTTTATGGATCAGTGGTCAGATGCCTTTAGAAAACGTGCTCAATATAAATAATTATTGATACTAATAGCCGGAATAAAATGTACTTCATCGTTAAAGCTGAAGCTAATATTAGCTGCCAACATCGACCAATCCTATACAAGTAAATGTTCTTCTACTTAATTAATTAAGAGAGTGAAATCAGCTAATACTTTCACAATAGAATAATCAGAGCATGTCTGCTGTCTGCATTGCAATGCCCTTTTGCAACGCTGATCCACTTTTCTACGGATGCGAGATTAAAGGGGAGAGTAACAAAATGAGAAATGGAACGATTTCAGGACGCATTGTTAGACGGCCGCCCGTTGTCGGATTTATGACAAAGAACAGCGGATGATTCAATCAAGCCGGTTCTTTAGTTTGTTATATTCATGTTACAGGAGCCCATCTACGAGCCTTATTGTTATCACAACGTTGCCTTTTTGCTCCATTTGCGCGATTTCTCTCTTCAAAACATTTTTCTAGGAATTGTTAAGTGGATACTGAATAGTCGTACCGCAGAACTTTTAACAAAGCATTTCTGTTATACCTATTGCTTACCTATTTTATTCGTATAGGCAGTAGTAAACATATTTAAAAGAAATCGATACTTTTTTCAAAATTTTCACATAAACTCTGCATTTAAACAAATAAATACTACCCATGTATTGTGCAATTATGTAGGAGTACCTGCCAAAGGCTAAGGAAATGCTCAGTGCTTCTCAAGGGTTTAAAAATTGTACTAATAAAGTCAAATTACTCAATTAATTATTAAATTGCAAAGAAGAACTTCGAAAATATACCATGTTTGACCATCATGAATTGGATGGATTAGGACATGGAATAGACTACTTTTTAATCCGGTAGTACGTTCCCGTTCATACGTGTTATATTTTTCAACATCCACCTGGGCGAAGCCACAGGCAATAGCTAGGATGTAATAAGGGATACTGTAGCGGTAATATCTCATACTTCAACAATATAATATGCTTACGAGAATGCAGATTAGGTGGCATTTCTCACACTTTCCTACATACAACCCTACAATCATGTAGATACTTTAATACCTGTTTTGTTTACCGTACAAACAACTCGTGCGATATGATATTTGGTATTTGAATAAAATGTATGTTAACTGCGCTCACAAGTTTGAACGGCGATTGTATAAAAGGGCAAACTTTTGGTAAATAGGTATTCAGTGCAGGGGAGCAATTTACAATTTAAATATTCTTAATGTCTCCAAGTTGTCGCAGCGGGGGGAGGCTGGGGTCTGTTCGGGAGTGAGGGGGGAGGTGAGAGTACAGGCACGGCAATAGCAGCGACTTCCACTACATCAATCACTCGCGGACGCTGCGTCTGAACATTTCTAATTATTCGCCGCGCTTTGTAAAGCCCAAATTCTTATTTACATGCCCACACCTACTTCAGAGTTAAGTTCAGGCTCATGAATCAATACCTGTGTCCCATAGGTAGCAGATAGTTGAACTTGTTTTCGAAAGAGTAACCCACACCAGTGAATACCGAGTCGCTCCACGGCAAACTTCACATAATAAAATCATGGCAACGACCCCAGAATTAACTCTTGTAATATTGTCACGGAACTTTAGAATTTTCCTAATTAAAGTGGATAAAAACAGCAAACTGTATGACAGACAAGCTGGCGGTGGTTCCTGACTTTATTTATTTTTAGTAACATACGAACAGACAGGAAGGTGAAACTTAATTTGAGGGCGCTTTCTGCATATTTAGTGAGAGGCGTGTTTGCTCACAAACGTCGCGAGGGGCTCGTCTCGAGAGGCCCTCCAGTTCGAGGGCTCGAGGTGACAGCGCCGTCTAATCTCCGCGCTTTGAGTTTATCTCATTGATACACTTGAACCACTTCCAGTGATAATTCACTGATCAATTACTGCCAGACTTGAACATTTGTTGTGTTGATTCATATTTTATAGGGCAAAGTTTGTGGCTTGGTATGATGTAACTTTATAAAAAAAAACCGGCCAAGTGAGAGTTGAACTCGCGTGGAGAGGGTTCCGTACAATGCCAAAGTCTTACATTAACTTTACCACTTTATTTTTAATTGATAGAATTATTAATAAATTAATTTTTGTTTTCTTCCTTGAATAAGATCAAAATAATTTATTTAACAATAATAACAAAAATATATTTGAGATCCTCATAACGACCCCTTTCATTTGTTAGGTGACAGTAAGGTTTGCAAAACTTTTTATTTTTTATTTTTCTAATTTGTCCCCCTTAAATCACTTTATTTTCAATTGATAGAATTCTTATAGGTTTTCCTATAACCTACAAGCAATGAACTATATTTTGTAATGTTTTCAAAATTTTAGGCTCAGTAGCTTCGGAGATCAGGGGGTCATATATAATGGTCAATTTTCATCTTCTTCCATGAATAAAATCAAAACAATTTATTTTAAAATAATAACAAAAATATATTTGAGATCCTCTTAGCGACCCCTTTCATTTGATATACGACACAGTAAGGTTTGCTTAATTTTTTTTTTCCTAATTTGTCCCCCGAAATTGACACTTAAAATTACTTTGTTCTTGTTTGGGTCATAGGATTACACCATCATCGCCACTGATTTGGTCCAATAGATTCGGAGCAAATTGGCTGTAACAGACAGACGTACAGACAAACGGACGCACGAGTGATCTATAAGGGTTCCGTTTTTTTAATATTTTGTACAGAACCCTAAAAATTAGTAAATATTCTTTCCATCCATGGTAGTCAGTGGCCTGAAGGTCTGACAACCAGTCTTACCGAGGTGAATCGAATTGCCCAGTACTGGGTCGTGGAGGTCAGATAGGCAGTCGCTCCATGTAAAATACTGGTATTCATCTGCATCTGGTTATTATAGACTAGAAGCCGACCCCAAAATACCTGAGAAAAGGCTAGATGACGGATTTTTTCTACGAATTTTTTATTTGTACTTTAATTCTTGGTTAGGAGAAAACCTTCCAGTGACTAATTACTTCATACTAAAAATGTTCTTCACCTACGTACGTCTTTGTTACTGTGGTAATCATTTTCTATCATATCAGAAAACATAGAGAAACCAAGACATTACAAGAATCGCCAAGATGCGGGTAGTAGTTTCCCAAATTTTTCTATGCTGCGGTGACTTGAATACTGCGTGATATTGAAAAAAAAAGAAAATGGCGCTTAGGGAAAGTGGTGCTGGATGGAGGCTGGCAAAATCATGGAGCTTCGCACCAACGTGTCTAAAGGTACCTGAAGAACTTTTAAGAATAACGTTTTTCTTTTTACATTTTTGGTCAATTTTGGGTGGGTAGGTAATTTTAAAGAAAAAGACTTGGTTTTTCTCGACTCGTAAAAATTTCTACCAAGCGTTATGAAGTCCCAGTTGTTTTTGCAAATAGGTTAAACCTTTACTATACGCTTTACTAAGTTCAACAGACACGCATAATGCCTGCCCCGCCCAGCAGAGCGGTGCGAAAACGTGCAAGATGTAGATCTCGACCAGGTTGACCTGATTGACGCACTTCTCCTCTCCGCTCCGCCCATCTTCGCATTGATGGAAACCAGGAATCAGCATTGCACGGGATCCGCATCAAACATTCCTGGTTATTTGCAGATTCGTCGATGTATTTATTTGTGATGGTTTCACTTTGTCGTTTCCGATCGCTTCTGTTAATAAATAATTTGTACTCGAATCATACACGCCAGTAAAAGAGTAAGTTAATACTAGCAATAAATTAAATACATTCCTACAGTTGACTGCTTATTTCCGTTATTTTGTCTCACTCATTTAAATTAACTGCACCAGTTAATTAATACTCTCCTCATTACCTTAACCAACGAATAGCGCGTAATTAATAATGTTATAATTATTACCATTAATAACGCGACATCACAGAATCTAGATGTTGACACCGTGAAAACATTTAATTTTTCGTTAAAATACACAAGTTCAATATTTAATTAAACTTATACTGTTTTCGTAACAAGAATTGATTTTAGGGTTGTCATAACGATTTCACATAAAAAAACTGTAATTTAAATCCACGCTGAAACCAAACTCAACAAGAAAGATAAACAAGATGCTTACACCTAACCTCACGATATAACAGCAAGCCTGTATTCCTCGAATTGTTAGCCAGAGGTTCAGCTATAGTACGCTCACATTTCGCCAGTTATGTTTTAGTCCCACGTAATAAGGGGCGGGCCTTTTGCAATCAACCGAGAACTGATAAATTCCTTATTGAACACCCCATAAAACGCTTTGCCCAACCTGGGAATGGAAACTAGGAGAATAAAGAATAAGTTATAAGATTTTTATGGATAAAAGAATATCAAGCTAGCAAAAGCAACATACAACATTTAGTATCAATGTGAAGCGATGCGTATCCAATAAAATAATCATTATTTTGTTTTGTAACTTTTATTTTGATGTGAGATGGAACAGAAAATAAATTCATAGGAATCATACGGATTCAGTGATAAAATAAGCATACAATTATTTCATCATTCAACATTTGGTAGTGTCGTATTCTCGCTCTTCCCCCTTGAACGACTAACACGCATCACAAAATGTGTCAATTTTGATGCCAGTTTACAATGAATGATAAAAACACAAACGACGTTTTTCATCAGACTTTCAAGGATAATTAGTAAATTTCCTTAAACTTTGGTAACATATGGTATATTTGTTTTTTTTACGTGCGCCTTGATTTTACTTGGATAAAAAACCAGCATCTTCAATATTTATGTTTAAACTCTGGCAACATTGGTCAGTCAGCCCGTCGAGAATACAGAATTTTTATTTGTAAAATACTAAATGTTAATTCGTTCACAAAAGCTCTTTGTGGCGTACCTACTAATAGTGCAAGAATGCATAGTAAAAAACACCCCTGTTAAAAACACCGCACTGTGAATCTAAAAGCGTTAAAAATAGAGTCACCATTGGAACAAGTGTGTTGAAAATAATTATTCGCACGCAACATTCTCCCTCGTAAAGGGTGTGAGAGCAGTGTGTCGACAGTCGGCGACACAATAGATGTGTTTACAGGAAATCAGCGTGAACTGTAACGCCTTCTCGACCGGGCCCTCACACGCAAACATCGTCCACAATAAACACTTCTACCACTACTGATCTACTTTACGTACAGACGAACAATATGATTTCTCTACCCTGCAGTCTATCTGCTCCTTCTTTGTTAATTAATATTCGCCACTTACATTCCAGTAGTAATTTTAACGAGACCAACAAGTAGCGGGCCATTCATTCGGGTTGTAATTGAAGACGTTTGGCGCATCACCAATGGCGTACCGCGTCGAGATTGAAATGATTGCCAGTACAAAGTGTTCCGATAACTCTGGGTTTCTTTGACTGCATCGTGCATTCATTTAAAGTGGATTGGCAAACAAGTTAATGTTTATTTTATTGCGGTCCCTGGAATAATTATTTACATACAATTTAATTCTACGCAAATATGCTTTTAAATGGTGGGCAAAGAGCAGTTCTCGACAAAAATTGATGCGGTTCAACATTAAACTGTTATCAATGAACGTTCAGTTCAGCATTAACTCAATTTAAAATTCTTAGTGATTGTGGTAGCATCTTTGGGGTCAAAATCAAAATCAAATCAATTCAATTTTAACCCTATTAATTAATGTGATATCAATATTTAAGTATCCTGTGATCACATATCTACCTAATTTGTATGAATAATAACTGCAGACATGGTAACTATCCTGTCTATTACCAGATTTGAGCAGTAAACCCTCTCGAATTCTGTGTTTTGTCTACAGACAGAAGAGAAATGGCGTATTTGTATTCATTCACAGTTTGAGAAGGCGTTATGAATAAGTATGGCATGTTGGTGGCATTATCTGCGTGTTCGGTAATGTATTCAAATATGTATCAAGCCCCATCCGCACCATGTTGCCGTTGTTATTTTATTTCGCACGCGTGACGCCGTACATACCAGCTTTATTTTTTCGCGATACGGGAATATCATATTGTCCCTGTGTCGGCAGATATTTTTGTATAGACACGAATGAATCTGGACACTGTCGAAATAATTTTCGTTGAAATGATTTCGTAAATTGATGATTTCCTATCAATTTTGTTGAATTTCGTATTTATTTACCAATAAATTAATGTACCTTGTTTTTTTATAATTATTTACTCACGGAAGTATATAACTTCACTTACGTAAGTATAAGTTTATATTTATTGACTAGCGTGTTCAAGTTTTGTGTCTAGACAGACTGGTTAGATATTGAAAGAAAAATTGTTGAACATAGGACAGTTCTGTCCGTGCTCTCGCCGTTCAACGGATATTGATTACTTGTCTGTAAGGAATACAAATGTATCAAGGAGACTGTTCTAGCGGTGCTCTGAGCGCCATCCTTTGTACTGACATCTAACATTAAACTTCATACTCGACCCTGCGTTTTCTGTTACAGTTACTACACTTTGTGATCAAGCTCAGCACATACAATGTTTTTATTTAGCTTTTGTCGTCTCATGAAAGAATATAAAGTGGTTGCTGTAAGATTTTTTCTGAAACGTTTAGATACAATTTATAATATTTCCCTATGATCCGAGGAAGCGGGCAGCTAACATTGTCGGAGCAATGAGAGCCTGAGGCAGCTAACTAGCAGGTGCACGTTAGCAAAGAAAAATGAAATAACGCAAAAAGAAAAAGTCGAGTCTGGCGAAGGGGGACGCTGAAACCGTTAGGGTGGTTCTTTCGTGGAAAAGCCAGTTTCCTTTAGTGGAAACAGATAACGATCCGCTGCCGACGACAGAATACGTAACTGCACTCACTAAGCATACATCTACATACTAACGGAACGCTTGCCTATCAAAGGTATCTCACAACAGATTCCCTTTATTGAGCAGGGAGAAAGTGCTCAGTCAGTGTTGTCGTCGCGATCATATCCAGCTTCATACAACGTGTATCATATTCGAGCTTTCTACGCTAATTAGCTTCCTCGCAGATAAGTAATTGTGGCCCAGCGCGATATTGCATATTTGCATTGTCGTGATTTGTGATGACCGAAACATTAAGTGAATACAGCGCCTGTGTGAGCTTGGTGGACAAAATCAGGGAGAATAGTACACAAACATATGCGGGAGGGAAGGATCATTGATTCCTAAGAGACGCTGCGTCATACTTCCGTGCACTGCATTGCAATGCAAAATTCACAACGTCCGCAGGATCTTAGAAGAAAACATTATGGGAAAAGTCTGCAGACATTTCTAAGTCGCGAGTTATAAATTATTTGACTATTGTGGTACTTTAAATATCTCTTTAAGCGCTTATATCACTTTTTTTAATGGAAACTGTTGTAGTTTGAGGTCATTTCCAACAACCACTATTTATGTAACTACTTCTCTGCTATCACATGCTCATAAAGTAAAGAGGCGATCTTCACGTTCTTATTTTTTCAGGAGGAAGCCCTCACCTCAAGCAGGCAAGTAGACAAGACTCACAGCAATACTCGCGGTGAGGGCGTCAATATTACTTAAGTTCATGTTTAAGTGCAAGTGTCTGCAACTAATACAACCCGTCTAAATGAATGTGTAAAAAGGTATTATCATTAAGTACGTATTAAAAAAGGAACATCATAAACTGAAAATTCATGATACTTATTTCTGATAATAATTGAATCACGTGCTACTGATGTACGATCATAATTATCGGCAAATAACCCTCTATCAGACACTTGTCAATGGACCGCAGTCATGCCAACAAAGTGAAGTGGTGCTCTAAAATCAGATACACACTAATTGGCTAATATTATTTAGTCGCAAGGTGCAACAGAAATGTTTCATGTTACGTGTTACACACACGAGGTTGCGCGGCCCGCGGGCGCGCGCGTTCGTGACCTGCATCCATTGCGTTACGATACGGCGACGTGCCCTCCATTCTGTTATATTGTATTGCCAATTTGTAAACATACGGCTTACTGTACTATCGCAACATACCGAACTCAGCTTAAAATACGGCACAAAATATACTCGAATATTTCAAAACTGTGGCGTTTTTTTCAGATTTTCGTCTGGTTTTCTATTGAATGTTATACGTGAATGAACTTGCGTTGAATTTCGCATAAAATATCAAGTGTTTCACAAAGCTAATTTTAAAAACTGTACAGGATAGTCATGGTCAAAAGCAGTAATCAGGCACATTGCTCAAAGGTACGTAAGGAAAGGTACATTATTCCCTTTTCAGATTCCAGACATTAAAATAGAGACGTAGCAATAACGTGACTAGATATTCTTAACCAATGATCTAGGAATTCAAAAATGAAGTAATAAGTCGGAGATACAAGGGCGGGCGCACCGCACACTCCGCACATTGTGCTTAATGGGCGGCATTACCATTCCAAGTCGGTAGGTGAGCGGCGAGCGGTACCCGGCGCCGCCGCGCCGACCGCCGCGTGAATATGCAAAGTGAAACACGTTAAATATTGAACTACCGTATTGTACCAAAGTGTGCCTAAATGTGCACTTTAATCCTAAACTCTTCTCCCCAACTACAACTTTTAATTTGTATATTATTAAAGCAAACTGCGCAATTTACCGTTACACTGGCATCTTGCCAACTTTAAAACTTCCGAATTAGAACAAATTAGAGGTTTATTATAAAGTAAACGAACTAGGATGCGACTGCGGATACGGAGACGGAATACGATTAAAAAGAACGTGTTTTGGGAAATCTGCTTTTAGTTTTAGTTTCCCAACAGAATTCTCATAGATAAAATGAACATTTTATTTCGTAACATCAGATAAGCAACAGTTGGGTCGAACTTATAATTCTATTTTATAATAACTCGGTTGCTTCTGTACAGTTCGCGACAAACTGTTTCTCGGAACTTGGCCTTAATGAAGACCTCTCGCTGCTGTAATGAAATAGTTAATTATAGTTTCTGCTACAGAAATAAGCAACAATATTCAGAACTTTATTTTATGTTAACCGACTTTGAAAAAATGGATGAGGTTCTCAGAATGTCAGCTTTTTAAGGGAAACCGACTTGCGACCCGAAGGAACCGTGTAGTAAAAGCTCGTTCATTATGTCGTGGTCCATGCTCAATAGTAAAAATCCCGAATGGGATTGATTTTAATCATAAAGTGTATCAAGCAATCCTGATGTATGCATTAGAATTTAATGTATTTCAGATATGTAATAAGAAAACGTGTAGAACGTACAGACGACTGGGTAGATAATACATAAAGGACATGTAATTTTCTCACAAGTACAATAATTTATGTGTACGCATGTATTATGTAAGCACAGCACACAATACACGCTACACGCCGTAGATATGACACGTCATTCAAGTACAGAATACGAATCTAACGTGAGGAGAATATAATAACAGTGTATCCGCATAAAATATTTCTCGATAAACTGATAAAAAGCATACGCTGGCATGTCAGAGCAAAAATTGCCGTCGCGTCGCGTCCCTCGCCGTGCGGCATTGTGCCCGAAATGACACGCGAAAGGCGTCAAGAGCGGCGCGCTCCCGCCTTCACAAAAGGCTTACAGATGCGCGCACCAGAAGATTTTAATGAGGCAACGACTCTGTGTGATTTTATCGCGTGTGCCGTAATGAGAAATAACCAAGCGCATCCTCTTTGACTGCGCTCGTACAGCGCTGCCAGCAAAAATGCTACAAGTGACATCCATGCCTTCTAATTGATCACGAGCGCAATAACTCTAGCACAAAGAATATCAGATAACTGACGACACGTTAAGCCGGATATGCGCAGCTTTTCAGTTTATTTCTACTATACCACGTCTCTTACAAATACGTGTCTGTTTATGTTTGATTGCCTCCGTGTACATTACCAAATGTAAACAAATCGCGTCGGCGATAAAACCGTCTCCGTTTTACAAACGTAATAAAACAAATTAGGCGACGAAGTAAGTTACGAGGGCCCGGTACACTGGCCAATTTTCATCAATGCAAATCACGTTGTCGACTCGTCAACCCAATTACCAAGAAGTGAATTTAAATAAAGATAAGTATCGCCCTCGAGGAGACAATGCTAATAGGAGGCGGAGGCGTGATAATAGGCTCCAACTGGGGTTGAGCGGCGCACCGCGGTAGGTGCTTTAATTAGATCTCGCGACTTACGCCGTCAGCCCGAAACACTTGTTCAATTAGTGATTAGCTTTAAGAAACTTTATTACACAAACGCAGTGCTCTTCGGTTTCAAACCGCGAACTGTTATGAAGTTGTTTGTTTGTAAACAACATCATACATACACAGCATGGGTGTTCTAATATTCAGACTAGAGACATACATCTTACATCTTAAGATGTAAAGTTTGTAAGTTTTCATGAAGGAGATAATCTCCGAGAAAACTCATCCGATTCCAAAAAATTCTTTCACTGAATGTAAAGCTACACTTATACCGTGTGCCAAAGGATATGTTTCTTCGACACGGACGAAGTCGCAGGCACAAGCTGGTTTCTTATATTTAAAGTAGATTTAGCAAATAAAACGGTGTTCAAAGCGATCAATCAGTATAAGCGGGGCGAGTTTAATTAAAATGTAGAGAGATAGGTATTTTCACTATAAAGCATTTCATGGACTCACTGGTCTTGCGGTAGAATGGTTTGTTTTCCTGCTTTATAGTTTTCAGCTTCACCATCGAACTTGGAATTGTGCCTAAAAAATAAAAGTACCTACCTAATCTAAGATAAGTTTGTTTTAGTAAAGCATAGGACTTTGCTACAACATTGGTGCAGTATTTTATTTAACCTACCGTTACTGACTTTAATTTCGGGTCGATAAGCCGCGCTTGCCTAGTTTGGTCCATGGATGGGTGACCGCCTATTACATATTAAGTTACCTCCGTGTCTCGGAATGCATGTAAAGCCGTTGGTCCCGGCTGTCATTTGTAGATCTCGTTACACAGGTAGTCAGTGGCCCGAAAATCTGAAACGTACCATGGGGTATCGATTACGCAGTACTAACTAAGTTGTGGAGATCAGATAGGTAGTCTCTCCATGTAAAATACTGGTATTCAACTGCATCCGGTAAATCTGGATACCGACCTCAACATAGTTGGGAAAAGGCTAGGCAGATGAGGATGTTACTGACTTGCATAAATATTCACGTAATTTTTGTCCACGTATGCATATAAGACGATATACTCAAATGCAATTCTAAATTTGACTACTAATTATTCTTAATTAGGCAACAAGTTTAAATAGGTGTTCGGAACGTCGGTAGTAACCGCCGGTGACAGGGTCGGGGGTGATAAGGGGAGCGTTGTGGCGGGGCGGGGTGGCTGACTTCCCGCGACCTGTCAACATCTGCTTCCGTACTTCCGCTTAACTGACCGCGACACGACCCGGCATCGATGACCCTACAAATATGTATGTTTCGTCACTACATGTGTCTAACATGTAGCCGCACGGCCACACAAATGTAAAACTGTTATGTAAACTGTTATGTATGTGAAACTGGCTACTCTATATACTTCTGACAATAGTTTGTTAATGATATTTTAGAATACATACACATAACATCACGGTTGTAAACCCCGAGGGGTCAAACAGAGGTGTTCCTACAGTAATCCCACATTCTTCAGTTATATTTAATCAACTTGGCACAAATCGAGACCCTGTGGCTGCTGCAGATTTCAGAATAAATATTAAGTTAACAGAAACTTGCCAATCACACTTCTGGCTACGGTCCGTGGAAATGATTACGTGCTAGTGGGATGATGCTGAGTTATGCTACAGATATAAGGAGATAAAGTTTTTTTTTTTCGGTATTTTTGCAGTTGATTTTTATATGTATGTATATGAAGATTTAAAATTAATTAAGGTACACTAAAACCAAACTATGTATGTTCCTAGGTGTTCATTTTGTCCTTACAAATTGCTTTTATCCCGGCATTTTATTCTTACACACAATATATGACACTCGCCCTTTAATTTAATGCTGTTGATAGCATCTATTTATGTCTCCCGCTGGGTGCAACCTTTAAATTTATTTTCCCTTTAATGCTCTATCTCAGATTGCTTTAAGCCACATTTAAATTCTGTCAAAGAAGTATTGGTTTCTTCTTGTAGATTTTATAAAAATAATCCTATTGTACAATACTATAATAATCTCTCAGCATAAAGACACATAAAATATATTATGCTCTCTTGTAAAACTCACACGAGTGATGAGTTCCCTTATAATAACGTCAAAATGAATGAATGAAAATATTTCAAATAACAAACCATTGTACTTTAAAACAAAACAAATCGCTTGTAAAATCATAATAAAAAGAAACGAGCTGAATAACAACAAAAGCAAATACTACCAATTGTACCGACATCATTTTTTCCACAATCCGTCTACTAAAACTAATATTATGTATGTTACTTTATTTCTATTTTCTGTATTCACTCAGGGTTTATGTATCTCGAATAGTCACGTCCGTGTCTCGGGTAAGGGTAAAGCATACAAATAAGTGAAAGTCCGAAGCCGGCCACACACCCGCCGCCACGTTCTTTATCTGCGGATCTCTTAAAAGAATTTGATCGTATATGAGAATATTACGAGCCGCATCTGTGACAAGGGACGTATAAACTTAAATATTGGCCCACAGAAGCGCACTTACCATAACAAAACTTTGTATTGATTTTATTCTAACTAATTTAAGTAGTGAAAATTTCTCGTGACTTTTATGAACTTGAAATTTTGATACCTAAAGAATATCTACGTGACATTTAGTTGGTGCAATTTAAACTCGAAAGTGTCAAGAAAATCAAAGTTTTGTCAATGAAAAGTTGAAAAAGATTTATTCATATTCTAGATTAGTTTATGAAGCAATATTGTACTAAATGTATAATAAGAAGTTACTAATCCATTAACTAATATCATTTAATATTTATTTAGCCAATTTTTCTTGTTGATCAGTTACTAGACTTACTAGCAGGTACCTAAGTGGTAGCAAAAATAAAATATAACACATGAAGAGTCGGCAACGAGTTTCTAAAACTTCCCTGAACTTGCTCTGCATAAGACGGGTTAACTCTCAATTTCTCTTGCTATTTTGAAAACACTTTCCCCTTTATGGGGAGTTTCGTCAAAACGTTTTGATGTAAAAACAATAATTGACGAAGTGTTTCAAAACAGATAAAGCATAGAACGATAGGCTATTTGTCATGATGGCGTGTCACGAGTATTATAACGAGGTGTCTGTGTAACCGCAATCAATTTGGCGGCGTGGGCCCTGTCAATTTGCGGCGGGACGGAGTCGTTCCGCGCCGAGCCCGCTCCGCCGCCGGTCCGCCACCGGCCCGTCCTCGCCTGATGACTTCCGACTGACCGCTTCTCATTTGCATAAGGGCCAGCTTTAATATGAGATTATTCTCGAGTTAGGAGCGACTGCGGCCCCATTTATTATTAGTTTTGGAATATTTAGTCGACCCAATCCCGGACATAATTATTTGAATTGCCACTTGTATTTGACGTGCGTATTAGCAAATTGCAATTCGATCGAGTAGTTATAATAATTAAAGAATATATTTAATAATTCCTTTATTTTATTTAGTGCTTTCAATCCATTTTGATCGTTTTCAAAAGAGTTTTACATGAAACAAATTGAAAAAAATATCGATGCAATCTTTTATGAAAAAAATAATCGTTTTTGACTCAAATCAGTTATTATATTTAGGTACATTCATATCGCTTGTCACGTGCACACACGTAACATAATGTAGCAATAAGGTATAAAATCATGTAGGAATTTAATAGACAAGGTGTACACGTCGCTACATTGTAGTGTAGACGTCGCTACATTGTAATCACAACAATAGTACTAACGTGTAGCGTGGCGGAGCAGCGTCTTGCCATCGGTGACAAAGGGATTACCTCCCTTCCCGCGCACCGCTGTCTGCGGTTTCTTAATTAACCCCTAAATACCCTTGCACGCGCCGCAGTACCTCGTGCGGTATGTAAGATTATTGCCAACGTTACCCTTGTTAATTTTAATGTACGGTATTATTGAAACAAATAGAAGTCCTCGTCTCTACGAGCACCTTATTAACTTAACGTACGTATACTGTCAATATTAGCATGTTACATATATAAATGCGGTGTACCTCATGTGTACGGATGTACCTAGCAGTTTGTACTATCTCGTGACCCATAATCTTGATTTGGGTCGGTGACGAGAACGCAACATTGATACCGAACTAATGTTAACTAGTCTTCTATAACACGCGAGTGTTGTTTGTCATAAATAATCCCTGTTATTGATCTACGTAGATACATCGATTTACGTAATTGCCAAGGAGACGTTCTAGTACTATTAGATTGATTGATTTATTGTAATCGTGAACTGAAAACCTAGTGGCACGACTATAATTTTTAATTCGTATTGATTCCTTGATTATTGTGGAACTCTATCCGTGATTGACTAAGGTAACGACCTCGAAATTAACGACGTGTTTGGAATGTCGACTGAAGAACTTTACAAATTACCATAGTGTTGGGTGTTACGTAATGAGCAAGCGACATCTTTACCGGGAGGTACCTCCGACCAATAGTAGCGTATCCATTGTTAGAAACGAACGTAGAGAAACGCATACACAGCTAATAGGGTGCGTTATAGATGTTAATGCGCGATTTACATCGGTTGAGTCAGGGGCACCCGGGCAGAAAATGGAGCATCGTGCTTAGAGCTAATACGATCAGGTGAGCAAACACGCAACAACCGGAGCTTTCATCTTCAGTCGGGTATCTCTTAGCCATGCTCACACAAATATACGTAAATCTAAATGTTAGCTCGGTGGCGAACTGCTGCGTACGCCGAATTAATATAGACTCTATTGAGCGAGTTTAATATTGACAACATTACAAAGTAAACCATACGCTTCCTTTGCTCGAATTACATATTTTTGTTGAATGGAATATTAGGTGTTTAAATGGAAGAAAATATGAACCTTATTACTCAATTGTACCAATTTTGTTATTTTATTGATCATGTTACGGTTGATGTCGTTTGTCAAATGTGTTTGTCACGGTCAACGAGATTTTTGGGGGTTGCACTTGAGTAGCGACAATGAGTACCTACCTACGTAAGTGGAACCTTCACTCAAAAATAACATAACAGTTTTTCGTAAACATTCTTTATTAATATTAGAACACAATCTACGTAAAATATAATTTGTTTTAAAAAACCTTATCTTTTGTAAAAAGTTATTCAAATGAAAAGGTTTATGTTGTGAAAATAATCTTTGGAAATCCTTACCTACTAAAACCAGAATAAAATAAATAAATTGTTAGTCTGTCTGTCTGAATGCGATGTTGATATCAACATCGCATTCAGACTGACAACAGTTCATTCAGTCAGTCTGGCTGCAAGTTGTTTACATATGTAAACAACTTGCAGCCAGACTAACTATCACTGAACAAGTTTATTCTCCAAACACGCGTGTAGGTACAGTCACGTCGATGTAAAAGCGTGCTCAATCGGACCGGCTCGCCGATTCATGTTGATGCTCAAACAACACGGTTAGTGTTTGCGTCACAGCTAAATAAACCCCATTGACTCTCGTCTCAAAATTTTGCATTCGCCACATTAAACACTGGGACCATTAATCAAACACAGCACGCTGAATGCGAACGTTTGACTGTTCCCGGACTCAATACTGTTGTCGCAGACGACATCGCTCCTTTCTTTACATAGACTCCCGCCTCGCTCACCGGATGACAAATGTTTACTTGCTTATTCAACCCCTGTATAACCCCATCTCCTTACACAGTTCAACACTTGCCGCTTTTTCCAAACAGTATTAACATTTTCACAGCAGCGATCAAATACTTAACCATTCCGCACCTCGTGTAGCGACATAAAAGTAAGAACTTAAGAAGAAAACAAAGAACGCCAATTTGGCAAGTCGAAGACAAACGCATTTAAAATGGGCAGAGCAGAGCAAGGGCCATCTATCTTGGAGCTTGATAAACGACGACATTATTCCTTATCGCCCACTCAATTTGTTTAAAAGCGTTCTGCTTTGATAATTTGAGAATTACAAATCGTATCTCTTGACACAAAAATGTCCTCATAACTGCAAAATCTTGCCAGCTTGATAAGGCTAAGGGGAGATCGGTTCAATTTATCTAAATTTATATCTTTGGAATATGCCGCGTTGACTGCGAAAGGCAAAAAGCCGGTCGATACTGTTACTTGTATAAGATGTATTTGTATATGTCACGCTTGTGTATAGTTTAGTAAATAGATGTTGTTTGTTCCAGTGGTGGAGGAGCCGGAGTTCACGGACGTCATACAGAACGTGACGGTGCCGGCCGGGCGCAGCGTGCGCCTCGCCTGCTCCGTCAAGAACCTCGGCTCGTACAAGGTAACTTCAATTTACTCGCGCGGTTGTACCACCCCGCTTCACAACTCACACTGCACAACAGGTTATCTCACACATTACACACATATCTCTATAAGTTGCAGACTGCTTTCTTTGAAACCTTGTTTATCGTCACAAACACAAAATCACATCTCTGAATGGGACTAGATAGGTCGAAGGCGACGGCAGCGCGGTGAATAGACGACAATATGCGTGGAGCGGCGAAAGGAAACATAAAATAAGAAGCATTTTATCATTTGATTTAGAACGCGCCGTCGTAATAAAGTGTCCATATAAATGGAGGAAGATATGATTTACAACCCTTACGCCGAGTTTGCACCTCGCTCTTGTGGCTGGGACGATTTAAAAACTTAAATATTTTCAGAAAGTATGTAAAGTTGTGGTTTAAAAAGTTATTTAACTTATTAAGAATTTACATGTGTCTAATAAAAAATCTTAAAATCAACTAATCCGGAAAAGCAATGCTAACTTTTAAATAAGGTAAAATATTTTTATTTGGATGTAAGTGCTACGCCGTAGCAGCTACATAACTACGTCGTAGCAGCTACACGCCTACGCCGTAGCATCTACACAGCCGCTCATTTTCATCATTTGACAATTTAACAGTTACGAATTAGTACTAATATTCTGGGCATTAGATGATAGATTAAACTTAACGACATCAATTTGGTGTCGCAATATATCTGTAACGAGTAATACAAGTACCGCAGCAGTGAGTACGGCGCGACAGCCGGCGCCCGGTGACCGGACGGCCGATAAGCCGCAAGGTGACGCGCGCCGGCTAACTGCCGGCACCGCACGCTCCCACTCCCGGGGGGCACCCGGCTCATTCGGTTCCCACAGAAACTCCCTGCACCCACTGTTAACCAGAAACGTAGATTAGTTAGTAATAGCCAATCTGTAGGTAAATGTTCCGATGTCTACTGCTACGTTCGGCTAGTTATTTAACTATGCTCTTATATCCCACAAAACAATTTAAACATAAAACCAACTGAACATCAGTAGAATTTCTATTGATTTTCGTTTGGCCGACTTTTTTTATTCTTATTTTATTGCATTTACTTACTTGTGAAGCTGTCTACGGTGCGGCGCAATAAAAGCCGAGATAGTGTTCTCGTACTTCTGAAATAAAGGCTTAACTGGGGGAGCCATCACGGTTGCCCTGTATTGACAACAAGAAGCGGATTTCCCCGAAAGCCTCGCCTGTGCCATTAGTTTCCCGCATCGGTTAAAAAGATTTGCCTTTTCGTCCGTATCTTTTTTGAATTATTGACTCATGCGAAATATTGTGATGAAACGACGCTGTATTATTTAATAGTTAGGAAAAGTACTTTTTATTCAAAAACGTGGATATTTAGGTGAATTGTAACCCTGGGGTATAGTTTGCTGACTTCTCATATTTATTCATATTAGTTTGCACAAGGATTGCGTTTACTTTTCTGTTTAGGGCAGCGTGTTTTATTCACGTGGCACTACAAATATTTATCTCGCCTAAGGGTAGTTGTTCGGGATTTGCAAGTATTTGTAGAATAGTAACATTGGAGGGAATGTTATGTGTTTAACATGTTATCGTCTTTCATCAACAGAGAATTGGAAGAGTGTACTTACCTGAACTAACTTCAAGGAAGTAAGTAACATGCGGATAATACCTCTCTCGAATTTAAAGTTTTATAACGTTTCTTACAAATATTTTTAAATCCACATGTTACTTACTTTCTTGAATTTTAGGTATAAAATTAAGAAATATTAAATAATCTAATAGTTAGCGACGCGCTACACGTTTGAGCCTTTTATGACCCATACTTTCGCATAATTTCTAAATAGATTACTATAACTTAGAACTAGAAAGCATATAGTATGGGTTTAGATAGGTATGTTGTATAATGGTAAAGTAATTTGAAATGAATGGTATGAAACATTAAAACCAAAATTGTTTCCACTGTCTATTCACGAGGCTATTCGACCAAAAGATTTCGTATTTTATACAAATGTGTGTAAGTATGCGCACGTAGCCGGTTCATCGGCATGAAATGTCAGATAGTCGGCAGTAGCACGTATGTGGGTTTGCAATAACATGCCACAACGAGTCGCAGCAATGTTACACTCGCGCCGCATGCGAGCGCCGCCTGTTCAAATTTTGGAATATTTCTCGTGCCTTAATACTGGCGCTCGCATGCAAACTGAGCCCAAGATGAGGGGAGCCGAGAGCACTTGTTCCGACGACCACCTAACCCAGCTACCGACGCTCTAATGTGTGTAATGATCGTGTTCACCATTATACAATCCTGAGGAATACCGATTCATGTTTTAATTAAAAATACACACCCTTCAGTAGGTATACAAACACCAAGTCAAATGAAAAGTTACATACATATCTAGTAGAACTTTTTAACTATAACGATATTAGTTTTTGCTCGTAAAATGTTTTCGATCAGCACTACTTACATCAACCCCAAAATAACTTATTGGCCGAAGATTCCGTGAAAACTTGGAGAGCCCTCGGCACAAATCCGCAGCTGAAGAGATCTCTAAGTGGGCTTTTAGCAGAACTGAGCTAAGCCGTCTCGTGCAAGACGTTCGCTCATTTCTGTCTGCGCCATTGCATTAGTGTGTCAACCGTACTAACGTTGTGTGACGCGGAGAGTGTTCTACGAACAACGCGTGGATTGAAACTGTGCGTTGTCGTTTTATTGTTTAGAAGTGTTTATGTTTTACCTCCCAATACACGAGTGTCAAAAAACATAATACTACTTACTTATAAAATATCAGACGAAAATGAGTTTCATCTTTGTGCCTATCTCCTACAATCGTATGTAAAATTTTCTTTTATGAATACGTAACACACAGTTAGATATTTATCATATTTATGAAGGTGTATCAAAAGCGACTGCTGGGCAAATCTCTTCAAAGACCAGCTAAAAGTATCTTAAGTAGTTCTGTAAACTTTATATCTGTTCGCTTTGATAACATTTTCACAAAATAATATTCCACGTAATGGATTATCTGTTGAAATATTGCAATAGGGATTATTGTTTGATTGCATGATGTTGCATTTTTCACACTTTATTTGATAGGAGTATGGCCATATATAAAGGTCAACACACATATTTAATTACTGGAATTTTCATCGCCTCAACTTGAGACGTTCATTATAATATGAGACTTTATACTGCAACGCACACTTATGATCAAATCGCAGTCACTGAGTTTTCGGTAGGCCAAAGTTTTGCTTGCCTAGAGTTGTCGCCACCAGCCGTAAGCGGGTGGTCGGCCCGCCGCAAGCGGGCGAAGCGTGACGCCTGGTGAAGTATGGTGATTACTGCTACTTATTAATTATTGACCTTTTGTGAGGACATCAGAAAGTGGCACTAATGACTGAAAAGTTGTGCTAAAATCGGTTGCCATTATATGGGCATGTGATACGGAGAAATGAAAGAAACTATGATTGAACTATGCGAAAAGGACTACCTAATTGAAAAGTGTAGAGGAAACACGCATGCTCCATTGACTCCTTCCAAAAGAAAGAAGGCCAGTAAAAGAACAATCATAATTACAGTGAAATAATTAATTATTTGGTCAACTGTGAAGGTAAACATCCAATCGTCAACGCCTTGAAACGCAACATCTATTTATTGTCAGGGCAGAGGACTTAGACTTCAGGGAGTCAACGCTACGGTATCACCGTAGCGTTGACTCCCTCCATTAGGGTACCTATGGATAGCCATAAGAAAAAAGAAAAAAAAACTCTACACGTTTGTGAAAATCATATAATTGCACCGTAAGGCATAGGCCTTACGGTGCAATTATATGATTTTCACAAACATGTAGAGTTTTCTTTTTTACGTCACTCGTACAGTAAAGTTACAGTAAAAAAACCTGTGTCAACTGAATTACACTCAGGTCAGAATTCAAAATATGCCACGGAAGATTAAATAAAACAGATTTCATAAATATGCCATGAAAAGGTCAATGAGTCTTTAACAAGGATTTTTAATTGATGTGAACTAAATGTTGGTCAAAGTGTTAAACTATGTTGACCTTTGTTTTCTAGTGATTGGAAACAACTTTCCATTCAGTATTTAGCTTAGTGCTGTTGCTTCTAGAGGTTTCAGGTTATCAAACCTGAAACCTCTAGAACTTACTTACTTACTTTACTTTACTTTTGTCAACTCACAAATATCAATTTGTGAGTTGACAAAATAAATATTTAAATAACTAACGAAGGTTTAAGCAAATCGTCTCTACATTGTATACCTTTACCTGTTCTTGAATATACTTACAGCATAATTCAAATTAATATCTCATTCTTGATTTGTTACAGTAAGTTCCGTTACTGCGAGAATATAAAGTTAAAAAATATGAACCATTTCACAACTTGGAACAAACAAAGTTAGGGTAATAGCGTAAGATGAAGCTCTTTAAACGTTCCATAATTAAATCTGTCGTAATATTATTAAACACGTCTACGAATCATCTCCTGCGGCGATAGGATCCGTCGTTAAAGAGGTTCGGTGCGGTGTGCGGTGGAATGGGCAAAGTTTGCAACGAGTCCATTATAAATCAAACGATGCCTTCCAGGCATGTCCTGAGGGACGAGAACGTCTCCCGCCGTGCCACCGAACTTCAACTTTGCCTCCTTAATGCCTCAACAATTAAGATAAAAAGAAAGAAGGGCCTAAATTAAAGGTGGTTAAAAGATAACGAGTTAATAGGCCGCTCTAACTTTACAAGTAAAGCGTAGGAGCAGAGATTTTCGGTGTAATCGTAGTCAAATGTTCAATACGTATAATTTTGACAGTAATGGGTACTAAGTAGCGAAAATTTAAGTTATAAGTATCGTGTTAAACTTACCGGTTCTCATCATTGTAGAAAATCAAATCTCTTTTTAAATAAACATGAACAGCTTTACCTAACACTAAACTCAAAAATGTAACAGCAACCTGTCCATAAAATTTGCGGTTAGGTAATTTTGCATATTTGAAGTAATGGGCCGAGTGCCGGCAGCGGTGTGGAGGTGATGTGGGGGGTGAGGCGGGGGGGGGAGGGGCAGCGGGGCAGGCAACAACTCGCGTAACGACGTCGTGACCTAACTCGTTTAGGATCCGCAGACGAATGAAATTAGTTAGCCGCTGCCGTCATTACGAATATCATATTTTCATCTGCCACTTCCGCCAGCTTCATTAGTCACTTACGTAGCAGAAAACCATTTTACTTCACAGAAAAATCTCACTCCGTAATTTACCATTAGGTTGGTTTTTTTCCTGGAAAGAAACCAATCATTTATTTGCGGGAATTTAAAACGCTGTTATATAAATCTCGGACCACTTGTGCTCTTACTTAATGTTTGTAGCCACCCCGAGTTCGAGCTACGATTGGAGAACTTCGGCAAGTTCAACACTCAACGCTTATCTTCCGACCGCTTATAAAATTTTGATTCCTATTTAATTTTATCTTAATTGTTCGAACAGTAAAAGAGAACTTTGGGCAATATCTCTTTGCGTTAAAACGGATTTAAGATAACTGTTTTAATCTTTGGTTCGAAATGAATATTCCTACGCTGTTGAGTGTCTTGTAATTTTGGCGTTATATTATGATATGCTCATAATAAAATCGATGTAGGGATATTAGTTGAAAGTCTGTCCATCCAGCTGGCGTCGTGGTGGCGGCGGCTGCGGCTCGTAATTCAATCAGTGTGGTGCAGAGGGACACACCGGCGTGATTAGATTAGACGCCGGCCACAATTACGCAGATCAGATTTACATCTACCGCATAACGTCGCGACGCCCCGTGCCGACACCGTCTCCGTGCCGCTCGCCCGCCGCGCCGCTCTCCCGCCACGCTGCACTCACTACTCCGACTCTCGCTACTTACTCTCGACATCCGAGCACTTCTTTGAGATTACTTCAACCAAAGTAACAAACTTCGAAGATTAGATAATAAGTAGATCTTACTAAGAATTTTACATGAAATTATTTTCATGTAAATCGTTTGAAATATTACTAAGCCTGTTTAATATCCCTGAGCCCCAGGTTACGCCGACAAGTCAGGTCGCCGTCATTAGAGGGGTTACCGTCCCATTGCATAATAAAATGGGCGAAGTTTCCTCAAGTCCATTATAAATTAGACAGCGGCTGAGAGCCGCATCACTTAAGATAGGTAAGATGTGACCCGGCACGAGTTTTAGCTACCAAACTTCTCCTATATTGCCCCAGCAATCTTGATAAAAAGAACTACCCATGATTCAAACTTGGAGAAGGATTAAGAGATAAAGGATGCACGTCGAACTTTCAAAGCTCAGAAACCACCTAACTCTAGTAAATTTTTCTTGCGATTAGGTATCTGGCTTTAATTAATTTTACAGGTGTAGTTTCTTTTAAAGTTTAAAATATTCCAAACTCTCGTTTAGTCATGGAAAAGCTTGTAGAGGGTTTGAATGTTTAATCGCGCTGTCTCTCAATAAATATTTTGAGTTGTAGATTGCTTTTTACTGAAATTGTTTACTTCGAAACAGACGGCAAGCGTTGAAACTTTTTCAAAACAATGTCATGTTTTATCTTTCTGTAGTGGATCTAGTTTACGAGTACAACTGCCGGAATAATTGAAAAACGAAGCTGCTCTAACGTAATTTGATGGAGGTACCTATGGGCGAATTAATTCTTTTTTCTCCGAGGGAAGATTAAAAGTGGCGAGATTGTTCGTAGTGAGTATAACAATCTCGGTAAAATGCATTCTAAGCGCTTAATGCCGTGGAAATTGGTGCGAAGCGGGACGCGATGGCAGCTCCGTGCAATTACAACGATGACGCGGAGACGACTCGCACACTACACGGACACAGCCACACTTATATACATTTATGAAAATTGACTACACTACTCTGACAAATCATAAAAATATTGTAAAAATAGTAATTTTGTGTCACAGTAACAGCACGGTCCCATTGAGAGCTATTAAGGAACTATTACACATTAGATTTATATGTACCTAGGCCAATTAAAACCTTAAAAACCTTTGAACTCTTTTGACTTTGTGATGAGATGAGCGAGACTTCATGGTACTACACCAATTAGCTATATTTGTATTTGAAGTATCTTACTGTGAAAATTCTTTAACTTTATCGTCAAAAATTAGGTTTACATTCCTCAATTCTGATCTATGGTTATTCTAGTCTAGCCTAACGACTTGTATAAATAAATAGGTACAATAATATTATAATAACAACATTTCCAATGTATAACACAAAATCACCTTTAATACGCATACCGTGACAGCTGAATTATACTCGAGATAGACACCTACATTTTATTTATAAAAAAAATATGTCCTCCGAGAAGACTTTAATTTCCGTTACGTCACTCGTCCAATTGGGAGAGCGATTGGAAATCATTGAGGCATACTCCACACCCTAGTTTTCTCGTTTTACATTTTCTGAAGGTATTTATTTTTATTTTTTTTTGGGTTTTTTCAATGAAAGGTATTTTTAGAACTTTTCTAAGATACGTTTACGTATACCTACGTTGATATTTTTCATTCATGTTGAGACACGACATAATTAAAAACTTGCAGTGTATTTGTTTGCATTTTCTTCGTATTGCGATGACTGAATAAGAAAAATAATAAATTCGCGTTAAAATATAAAAAAGAGAAAACGCTTTAGGTGCGTTTTCTCTTTTTTATATTTTAACGCGAATTTATTATTTTTCTATTTTATGTATCGATGCTGTTTATGACTTTTAATTATGGATGGTACATATCGCAACGGGTAGTAGACTCTTTATCTACTACTACTAACCACGTACACTATGAAGCTATATGAACTCACCTCCACTTCCCAAACCAGGTGGCGTGGATGCACTTCGAGCAGTCCGCGATCCTTACGGTGCACAACCACGTGATCACACGCAACCCGCGCGTCTCTGTGACGCACGACAAACACCGCACGTGGTTCCTGCACATCAGTGATGTCAGAGAGGAGGACCGCGGACGCTACATGTGCCAGATCAACACTGTCACCGCCAAGACACAGTTTGGATACCTTCATGTTGTTGGTAAGATCCCACGTAGCACGCAGCACTCGCCGAGCTATATAGTTTTCTAATTTTACCAAATATGAAAACTAAGTTTGACAACAAAGAATCTACATTTGAAGGAAAGTTATACCACAAAATACCCCCGTTGTATAAAAAGTAAACACTCATTCAATACCTTTAAGACTCAATTAGCTCAATATTTAATCGCTGGAATATGAATGTATCATAAACCATGATTGAATATACAGTGACGAACTTATTATTAAAAAAATATCTAATGGTTCCCTGTTTTCATTTAAGTGACTTTGTGTCGTTTTTGGAACAACGGCTATAACGGCCATGACTCACGTACAATATTCCACTTTAAAGAATAAGTGTGGAGACCGTAACATAAAAATAGTCCTTTTTAGACTAAAACATCTTTTAACCTAAACCTAATATCAACAGATGTGGCAGCGGGTTAGACAAAATTAAAATACATAAAAAATTTAAAACGCAATGTACTGTGATGCGCCGCGGGCAAACATACGAAAATATTTTCAATTTTTGAAAATTTTCGATTTTTTTTCCTGCAAAACATGCATTGGTTAAAACCAAATTGACGTTTCTTGGATGGGTTTTCAATTTTTTCTGTATCTGAGTGAAGTTTATCAATAACAATTGAAAACAAAAGAAACTCGCAGCTTAAGCCATGGCATCGCCAGTTAAGAATTTAATTAAGTAGTTGTTGTACATCAATAAAGTAATGAATTTTCATATTGTAAATGAAGACGTTAACGGGTCCAATAAAAACGCGTATTATAATACGCGTTTTGACGCGTTAAAAATGTTACAAACATTGTGCTATAGCACAATGTTTGTAACCAATATTTGCAACAATTTTTGTAGTCATAAAAAGCGTCTTCGTTTGTAAATAGGTACAACATTATGTTAGAACTAAAATAGTCAAACAACAAAAAATCTATCTAGTCTAGAGCGTCATTGTAAAAATCGTACACTGTCGCAATACTAAATTATTTACAGATTAGAACAGAAAATTGGTCAACGCATTATACAGTGCTTATGTTAAAACCATGGCTTTACTCTCGATCAGACAAAACACGTCAGACAAGAAAACACGTCAATTAAAACATGAAACCCTTACGTCTATTAAACTGGTATTAATGTTTGTTTGTAGTGCCGCCGACCATCGACGACTCGTTGAGCTCGAGCGACGTTATCGTGCGCGAGGGCGCCAACGTCACGCTGACGTGCCGCGCTAATGGCTCTCCTAAGCCCACCATCAAGTGGAAACGGGACGACAACTCAAAAATCTCCATCAGCAAGGGACATTCCGGTGACACATCGAATTTGTTCATGATCGAGATAGCTTTTTGCTTCGCTTTTTTGCACCGACTTTATCTATCGTTTATTTTTAGTTTCCGAATGGGAAGGCGAAGTGCTGGAGATGGCGAGGATTTCAAGATTGGACATGGGTGCCTACCTGTGCATTGCTAGCAACGGTGTGCCGCCGACCGTATCGAAACGTGTCAAAGTCAGCGTAGATTGTAAGCGACCCAATTTGTTTATCTACGATATCAGTAACAATACGTATTTGTTTCGGCGACGAACTTTACATATTGCTGTTATCTTCCAGTTCCACCGATGCTATGGATCCCTCACCAGCTCGTCGGTGCTCCGCTCTACTACAATGTCACTCTCGAATGTTTCACTGAAGCCCATCCGACATCTCTTAACTATTGGACAAGAGACGATGGGCACATGATTCATGAAAGCCTAAAGTATCACATGGAGAACACTGTCGGGGTCCCAGCTTACAAGACGCACATGAGGCTGCTCATTAGGAATATCAACAACGAAGATTATGGGACTTATAAGTGCATAGCCAAGAACCCGAGGGGAGAGTCCGATGGCACAATCCGCTTATACAGTAAGTACACATACTACTGAAGGCACTTAATATTTTAAGACCTCACTCACAACATTTTGCGGTTAGTTGTAATTTTTTTAATGTTTTTAAAAAATAACCGCCTGGGTTTCCTCTCTGGAATGAACCAATTGTTAGATCTCGAGTCAAGTGATTTGACTGTCCGTTGTTAAGTTACTTTGGATCACTAATCTTAGAGTTGTCAATGGTTTTAATGCCTGGACAGTGGGCTAGTTACCTTGTGTGTTGCTAAAAGTACTACGGCAGATCACAAAGTTATTTATCTGCTTTTCCTTTTCTAAAATTTACGTTCAACACAGCGTCTTCACCTCCGACCACTACTCCAGACCCTCGCGCGCTGACCGTGCCGCCCCCATCTAGGCCTCCACGTCGCGATACTCCGCTTACAGACAAGGGTAAGTGAACTGTCTGGGTAGTCACATTTAAAGAACCTCTAAGTCTACTGAAAAGACGATCGTGTCAGACGTGTGTTTACTGAGTGTGCCATAATACAGTTCTTTCACAGTTATTATGCCTTGTGGCTAGACTGTAGCTACCTACATGTTTTTGTTTTTGACAATTCAAAACAAAAAGAAGAGACAAAACTTGTAACTAGTTTTTTTTTGAGATTGACACAAATCAATCCTATCAGATAGATTCGCTTCAGGGATTGGAACCACTCCCTGAAGCGAATCTCCGGCCGCCATAAGTGTGTAGATCGTTCAGTTTGATAAGGTCAATTCTTTTATGGTAGACCTGATCACAGCAGTAGTGTACATCCCGGAAAAGCCATTTGAGTTTCGGACTTGGAGTTTTCGGGGGTCTATATTTTGCACATTCGTGTATTTTAAGCTCTCATGTTGATTTTTTAAAGCTCAACCAGATTTCCATATCCCTTTCTAGAATTCTGTTGGTCCCGTATTTACAGATATTATATTATTAAACTGGCATATTATTGATTATCACCACATGAATCCTCTCGTGCAGGCAGTACCTCACTTTATGCCGTTCCCCACTATTCATGGCGACTGACTGATACAGTTGACATTACTGACAGCGACAGCATTTTAGGTGTGCATGAAATGCTGCCATTTTCTGATTTGAATATTTGATTAAGTTATTAATCAAACTCTAAATAAGACTATGAGAGAATATTTTATGCAAGGTAGCACTCGAAAGTCAATAACTTTAGTAAATCTTAAACTTCAGTTACTCAATTCAAAAACTCACAAATTGTGTTTAAATAACTATTAAATAGAAAAACTACATAGTCGGTCGATAACGCATTATTTACGTATCAATTTAATTACGAGAACTTATTAAGCATGAAATGAAATAAAATAATTCACCTATAAAGTCGACCGTGGTTGAATGTATCAAAGTGTATATATTTATATAACGGAAATTTATTAAGTTCGTGTGTGGGAATAGTAATTAATTACACTATAGCAAACGTCGCGGTCGAATGGGTTTATCAATATCTGATATCGATGCCAATAAAATGCATTGACACAACATTTTTATGTCGACGGTTTCGTTTATGAAGAGATAATATTACCTTTACGAGTTGTATCCCCCATGAGATCGTTCAGTTTGTTTTCATTGTTTGTTGCTGTTTCAGTTATTATTAGTGGCCGTTACATTTGTTTATAGATCGTAAACTGTTCCGACGATCTGCTTGTCGCCAGCCGGTAGTTTGTTAACTGGCTCCGAATGTTATGAGTCCTCGTAAACCATGACCAAATCGTTTACAAACAGAACATTTTATGAAGTGCTTTTATTATAAACTGCACATCAAATTATTATAAATTTGGTTTATGCTAAGTTAATAGGCGTAGGGAGCATCGCTCTTACAATATCAGCATCTTTGATCTACTCTACGTTACCTCGCCTGAGACATCGTTGTGATCAGGTCTGAACTAGATTATACACTTGAAATTAACATTCACATTGCACATTATAATAATTTATTGACATTTGAAAGATATTGAGAACAGCTAAAGTCTTTACTGTTTACACTTTTTTTTTTTTTTTTGTTTAAAACAAATTACAAAATGAGTTTTTTTTAATTTACTTAGAACACTCAAACAAAAATCCAATTTAATCCGGGGAATCGGGGATCAGGAAAAAGGAGTTACTCAAATCATAAATAATTTTTATTCAAAAAACGAACCTGTTTTCAGCTTGTCGTTATATCTTGGTAATGTATCTTTTAGTATTATTTTTAGAAAGTCAATTGCCTCTTTTTATTTTAATTAATAAAGTATTTCCGAACAACATAAATATATGATGTAATATGAATAGTAGTGTCAGATCATTGATGAAAGAGTCTGCGTGTACTGTAATATCGTGGTGTCATAAGTTGCTGGCTCGCGTCATTACTCGCCCGTTATTGGGAACTTGGGCATTTCCCCGGCCACGCCACGCCACGCCGCTGGACAACATCTTGCGCCAACCTATTACGGACAAGTGTTCCCTCTTTGTTGCAAACTCTTAATAAGCTTTGTTAACACGATAAATTGAACATGTTTTTGCAGACAGTACTATACTTGCATAATACACATACTGTGAATTGTGAATAATCAATATAGACGTCTATCAATGACGGTAGATACTTTTAATATCTGCTCAAGAGACGAGGGATATCATTTTAACATGTTCGCGCGAACTTGAAAAACCCATTTAGGGGTTGCGTCGGCACGACTGTAAGTTTTGCGGCTGGTTGTTTTTGCGGCGTGGTGCAGCGCGCCGTCCGCATCCCACCCGCTACTGTTTTATTTTTAGCAACCATTACGAATTTACGGCTGGCCCCGGATACTCGACAATATTGCGCAACTTTTCAATAACTGTTAGCCGACCGCCTGCCGACGGCCCGTCCCTAGCCATATTGAATCCTTTGCCCAATCAGTTCACGCTGTCGTTTTTCCTTCACAAACTTTGTAGGATGATCAAAACATTTTCATCTTTTAACCATGGGTAAACTTATCTATTTATCTGTTGCGCAGGTACTAAGTATCAATCGAACCTCAACGAAATCGATAAGGGCAAACAGAAAACAGATGAAGGTGGCGGGAAGACGCACCTGAACTGGGTAGGAGGTGCATCGCAGGTCACAGGTACGTTTACTCTCACATTTATTTTTACCGGAGAACATATTTTTCCGGGTTAATTCGATTAAATGTTCTCTAGCAGCCTTTTTCAAGGGAAAACATTATTGAAAGTAGTAAATTTAGAACTTTTCCAGTAAAGTTTTTAACTCCAGTGATATTATTATTTTCATTAACAATTTCTTGCTGATCGGAGCCACCATCAAAAGAGAGAATAGTGTCAAACTAAAAAAAGACATACATTTGACTTCTATCGAAATCCACTGCTAGGAATAGGCGTCTCCCTAACTGCAGCACAACATTATTTTCCTCCACCTTCTATAACCAGTCTGTCGCAGCCAACTTAAAAAAAAATCTTGATTTACAAATAACTAACATGAAATATTTTGTTTACAGGAGACGCTGACTGGAGGAGAAGCTCCATATGGGGCTTAGTTATGCTAATCACTGTGCCATATTATTTAATGATGTAACTCTATTATCATTCATCCGATACCGCTGTCCATTTGTAAACCAACACGTAGGTACATAGCAGAGCTTGGCTCGCACGAGATAGTGCAAATTAAAAGGAAATTGTTTTATCGTTCATTCCCACCCACACGATATTCTGTCTAATAACGGTTAAATTCGCCTGTAGGCGTCCAGGCGACTCCAATTTTATTATAACGATGTTCTATATACAATTGCTAAAAGACATTTTTAATGTAACAATCAACGAGCTTGTAGCCGTAACTTGCTTTCGAACAATGGAGATTGGATTACGTGCAATATAATAATAATATTGGAAATAATTTACTTTATAAACCAGAACTAATAAAATGCAATAAAATACATTTTGAGAAGAAGCCGATGTAAGTAAAACTTGTCTGATTTACTAGCTGTGTGCATGACGGGATGTGCTACTAGCAGAAATGAGGAACTTTCATTTCCGTAAACCCCTGAATTTTCAAAAATCTTTCATAACTGCTCCTCACCTTGGTTATGTAAGGAACTCTTGTACTAAACTCCATGCTTCTACATGCAGGTTTGGACAGTTTGTTGACAGACAAGTGACAACGCAAAGCCTGAAAGATTTTTAAGAAGTATACCATAAAATATCTATCTACGACAACAATTTGTTTTATTACTGACCATCCAACCTTTTCTGATAAACATACGCATTACAATAAAAGAACCGTTAGCCCGGAGAGGCAGGGTGGAATAGTTCTACCATCAGAATCAATTAATACGATACAGAGAGCAATTCACATCCACTTAACTCCCTGCTCGGGGCGTTCATTTAAGTTGATATTGTATTTAAACTGGTTATTGTGAAATGGAATTTGTGCTCACATTTTTTTTTTTTATTGAAAACTATTAACAAAATAATAATGAATCTGCACGTAATCCATTCTCTACCATTCATTTTGTAGATGATCCTCGAAAGCTCACATAAAAGAAGGACATACGATGGTACATTTAATTACGACACAATTAATAAAGTATCCATGAACAAGCAGCTGACACGAAATATTATAAAAGAAATAACTTAACTGAGCTTAGAGCTTTGACCAATGATTAACAGCTACCCGTGACATTAAAATAACTCATATTTAAGTAACACTTATGAATTTATTGTCCTCGAAAACAGGTAATTTAGTATAAAAACGAATATAAAAACGTAGTCCCATTGCCGTCGTTATGTACAATAGAGTAAGAGGTTTAGGTTTCATAACCGACATGGTATTCGTAATTACTGTAAGCGTTGTTGTTAATTATATAAACTAAAGGTATTGTATGTACAACAGTTCCTCGAACTTAATCACGGTTCAGCAGAATTTCTTAAAAAAGTCTAAAAACAGTATATTCACCGTTTATATAGTTCTAAAATCTGCTCAGCCGTGAAAATATGTAATAGACAAATTCACTGCACACATATTATTAATATATAATACAAAGTGCACTATTATCATAGTTATTGATTTTAACATAAGAATTAGATAGAGTAAGACTGAATGAATTATAAAATTGTGTCTTTAGAGGATATGTAAATTTTATTATTTTATCGTGCTTATGTAAACCTCATGTTCGCTGTGATAAAATATTAACTGAATTGACGATTTTCCAAATTGATCATATTGTATTGTTTGTCACCGTGACGTAGTGGTGTAGATCCAATATGTATTCCTAATGTGACTCCTGTCTGCCTTCTTACTATATTTTCAAATTTGAGGTTATGGAAACTAGTGATGCGTGGGTTATATTTAATAAATGTATTTTGTGCTACTCCTGTATTGTATTGTACATTGTAACATCACAGATATTTTAAAGTTTGTAGTACACATTTGGATTTGTAGCTTAATTTATATTTCATGTTCATTTCTATCAGTTGTTCTGTATTGATCCTTTACAAATCCAAATTTCTTCTGTCAATTACACCTAGTTTATATATAGTAACATACCTATATGTAAATGTTACCGTTATCATGTTGCCAAATTGCTAAATATAAGATAACGCCACATAGATAGACATGTTGTAAATATATTCATTAAGCAGAGCCACTGAGTGTGTAATAACGGAGTGTTGAGTGTTGAAGGCGGTCACAGCGCGGCGGCGATTGTATCCATACTACGTAACAACTAAGAGTGACTAGGTGACTAGGTAACAAACTAAATAAAGCTTGTTTTAAAAATCAATGTTTTAATATTCCGAACTGTCCATTATAATTAGGTTACCCTGTCCGATTAAATTCAGTATCTGGTTAGATTTTCAACATTCAGGATAAAATGTTAGTACTTTGGCAAAACTATAATGGGTGTAAAAAGATCCTCAACGAAGCCGAAAGGTACTCGTTCTGGCCGTCATTGCGATCATTTTTTCACACCTGGGAACCTTGCAGTTACGAAGATATTGGAGGTCAAAGTTCCAACTTTTTCACAGGTTTTTTTTTATAATACGTATTTTTTAAGGTTATAACTTTATTTCAAATACTTCCATGTCCCCCGTATACTATTCAATGCTTCCATCAGCACAGTTTTTGACTGCGTTACATTAAGTCCTACGTCTAATTTTTGCGTAGTTTCTTTGTTGTACATAATGATTGGTGGACGACTTTTTAAAGGGTCCGTTTACAACTTGTAGGTGTTTTTTTCGTTCACCGCTTGTAGGTATTCTTTGAAAACTTAATTCTGATAATTAAGCTAGTATAATTTAAACCATCCAATTAGATTTTTCTCTACTCCGAATGTCAAAATAATATACGTATACAAAGTTTCCCCCGTCATATTTTGATGGACCGAAATGCTTGCAAACAATCTGCGGCGAATCTTTGAAGATTAGGGCGGGCTTTGAGGCGCCGAAAAGGCTCCAACTACGTATGGCCGAACGCCAACTTGTGTAAGCCAATCTAACTTCTTTTAAATGTGTTTTTGATATAAAGAACACATTACCGTACGCATCGCTTTCGACTTCCAAATCCTTGAGCAAATTAGCTTTTGATTTATAAGGCTTTAAGTTTGTTGAGTTCGTAAATTGTGTACGCACCGATATCTTCGTACACTTTAGGAATACTGATACATCGTAAACATAAACACAAATGCCGTGTTCCACAAACAACCGAGACGCCTCAGTATAAATTGACTGTCTTCAAACTTCAGATCTTTTGCCTTCATATTTATTTAGAGAAGAGTTTCCGGACAGAGCAATCGAGAGTAGAAACATTTCACAGATAATACAGGTGAGATAGACGCTCAGCTTCTCAACGTCTTGGTGTGGCGGCTCGGCCTACAACAACGACCCCGCAGATATCAAATTATAATAAAACATGGAAGAGGATTTATTACTACAATAGGCTTGTGCCCTGAAAAAATCTAATTAGTCCGTCAGTTAGATTATCAAAAAATATTATGACGAAAAATTGACGAAGATACGACGCTTTTAAAATTCTCAATACGTCACGCCGTGCTATAATTTTTAGTGCGTTGTGACGTCACGAACCCCTCTCTCGAGTTTTGATGCGTTTTATCTTTTTCAATATTAATTGATTTACAAAAACAAAAAATACGTGTCCATTATTTTCCAATACTCAACTGACGGACTAAATAGATTTGCAATTTATTGATGGTGGAAACTAGCCTATTACGGATTGGCTTTATAATCTTTTGGACAAACAGGACAGGGAAAGTATAGTAGGAACACGATAATTGAACACATACTGACCGTAAACATGTTCTCTGTTTATTTTGCTGTCCATACAACGCAACACTTTTAATGGAATGACCTAAACAACGATTTAGAAAACGCAATGTAATGGAAAATGAAATTAGAAGTTACGTCGCTACGAGTTTTCGTAGCCACTTCCTGTTTAGTTTGAGACGCAGTTATTTAAAAAAAAACTCTTACAAAAAGTTTTAAAATAAAGGAAAGCAAAACATGCTTTTATATAAATAAACATTTATTATAGTCAATGGGAAAGTCAAACTATTAATTAATTAAATGTCGGAAATAAATCGAAGAGCGCCTGCAAATTAACTTATTGCTTTTCTTCGTACGAAGCGATCACAAAATGAATCTTGTCGATTTTCAATTATAAAATAGTCAGCTGATACTTGGACAGGACATTCATGGGAGCAAAAGATAAAAAGCTTTACCACGTTGACTTAAAGTTCAGAATGCAATGTGCATCGTGTGATAATTTATAGCCTTTCACGTAGAGTGCAGTGTTTGTAACAGTAGCCTCATTACTTAGCGGCGGCGCAGTAGGCGTGTGCTTCCGTCGAAACCGGATATCGCAGGGCGTACAAATAAAATTAACGCTTATTGCCATTCACTAAAAGCACCCCAAATTAAGAGGTTCGCTTTTCATTGGCTTCTACTTGGAGCTTGGAGGTTTTACGAATGGAGTAGTTATATTGTTGACTTTGTTAATTGTGTTGCCGAACCCTGAGTTTTGTTTCTTGTTGATACGAAGTATAAAACTGCTAATTGTATTCTTATTAGATTTGTTTCTATTTGTACCGAGGCTTTGTTTTCTTAACAACTTTTATAGTCATCATCAAAGTCGCTAATGATGTAGGTTGAAATAACGGAATTAATTGAAACTCAGTTTGATGAAACTTGTAAGCTTTCGATTGGGGATAAAAAATTTAGAAACTAACATTTAAACACCACTTATAGGATTTCAAAATATTGGCTTCTTTCAGTTACAGATTTATATCCGTTATAAACCATATAAATTCAAGATAGGTAGCAAGAATTTCCAAAGGCCACAACGACTTAATAACCTGCAAAAACAACGATACGCCGACCCATTGAAAGCGGCACACTATGACGCACAACCTGATTGAAGACAAATTCAGCAGGCGTACAAGTGAAAACAAAGCAATATTCTCCGGGTCGGTGATCGTTTCGGTCCACATAGAGCCTCCATAATTTTCAGGAGGCAAATTAATCCGAGCACGGCTGGGCTGATCGGCGGTCAGTGCGTCCTCGCATACTAATGCTATTGTTTATCGAAGGGGCTAATCTGTGCGTACCAGCCGTCACTGTCCACCCTCCAAATTATAACGGATCACTTTCGGCCGCGTCTAATCCTGCACCCCTCGCCCGTCGCGATCGCCAACGTGGTCGGACTGGCAGACAAGATACATGTATCTACGTACCAAATATACAATGTGACCTACATCCATATTCATTACATTTTCGAAAAATTCAGATAGTAATTCACGAGTTTTACCTTTATCCCTATCTCAGAACACAAATACGAATTTCTAAACAGCAAAACTTATAGACAACCTGAGGATCAACCCATTGTATATACCATTTTAGTTTTGGAACCAATGAGGATGTATCCTACAAATAAAAACTGAACAATTAAAATGTGTAAAACTTGAACCCTGCAAAAAAGCACCCTATACGATCACTCTCTTGTCCGTCTGTCCGTCCTGTCTGTCCATCCGTGTGTCACCACTGATTTTCTCATTAACGGGTGGACCTAGGAAGTTGAAATTTATACCAGATACTGAGGTCTATAGTCCCTATTAGGTGTATAAAAATCAAAATTTAGATTTTCGCGAAAACTTGTAAGAAAATTCCGAAAAATAAAAAAGTTGAAAGCTAAGTTAAATTAAATTAACTTTTAATATTTTTCGGAACTTTCTTGTGCTGTAAGACTTTGCTTTTAACCAACAATGACAATTCTAGGTCAACCGGCAGTACCCTAAAGGTTTTGGGTCGAAAACCTATAGGGTAGTTCCCGTTGACCAGAATCACGAAATTTGGCAAAAAGCAAGACCTTACAAGAACATGTAAAAAAAAAATTAAAACCGTAAATACGAAGTTTAATTACAAAATACCTACAAGTTTGTACGGTACCCTCGGTTTTTTTGTTTGCGTGCATTGTCCCACTCCTGGGCAAAAGCCTCCCCCGTTCCTCCCACTTTTCTCGGTGATGATTATGTGATGACAATGACTATGACAAATAAAATATAAAACAAGAGACAGCCTATTTTGAGTTTTTTTTAATGTGGATAAAAAACACAATCAAATGAAACACTCCTCTACAATACACTCGAAGTAGTCACCTAAATAAAGTTGTCACAACTCGCACGTACAGTTATAAAAAGATCTAAAAGCATAGCACACAAGTGCGACATAAGAGCCAGCTCATTCCAGCGTTACTAACATGTGTAAAGTTGTAAAAGAGTCGTCCCACACTGAGTGATAATAAAGGTAACCCTCTGCAGCACCTTTATCGTTATCGAATAAAAATAATCCCGGGATTTTTCGGGATGATCGTAAATTATAACGGGATTCACAGGGGTGGTTAGAGTAGACGGTCGCGTCGCCTCGCCTTCGCTAACAGCTTTCACCTAGAGAATGTTGACTTTCTTATTTCACATACAACCTTTTTAATAAATCTTAGAAGATAAATGTGATGTTGGAGCTGTTAAGTTGTCTATGGTGGAATCTAAAATGAGTTTTTAAATTACATCGTCTATGACTTTATTAGATACCAATAAAATCTGACTTTACTTACGCATCTTACCTTACCGAATAACCATCAAACCACGGAAGCTGAAAACTGTATCTGTAATAGCCAAAGCTTGGTTTAACATAACGAAAAACTTCACTCATTCCATAAACAATTCATAAAACGTCTCTTCACGACAGGTCACATTTAAAATGAACGAGACGGTAAAGAGTAGAGTCTAACAATAACCAGACCCTCAACGCATATTTTTGACGGTGTGAAGCGCTGAAAATCCACCGATACCAACAAAAGTGGCAACTGAAACTAATGAATTATTCATACCGGCGGCGCGGTGCATGTTCTATCACTGTTTTATCTATTGCGGGGCTTACGGAGCCGCGACCCGCGCCCCTCGCTCGGCGCTCGCCGCCGCTCCGACGGCCCGCGCAAGGGTTAACTACCTTGCAACCAACAATTTTAGTGCCGTTTGAGAAGACTAGATAAGCTTCATGTTGGAAATAAACATTAGCGTAATGCGACCGCTAACGAAGTAAGTGTTAAACAAGGACCATTCGGTTATTTAGTTAGGCGCCTATTGTTTATGCTTTATTATTGCGATATTAACTAGGCCTGTTGCCTTCTTGAATACATAAATACGCAATAAAATATTGCGCATTTGTTAATTAATTTTATCAAAGTACACAATTGACGTTTAACCCCTAAAGAGACAGTAGTAAGTAAAGAAGCATTTCACAAAGCATATCTCCGTTCCGCAATTCTTTCATTGTATGAAGCAGCCAAACAGATAGTGTCGAATAAACAAGGATAACAAAGTGGCAAGTTTTCAACGTGCACAACATGTCGGCGGCGACGATATTGGGTGGGCGACACGAGGACACGCGCGCCGGCGACCGCTCCCGTACACCCGTAAACAAGATAAACCCGGCCACGACCTGCCGGAGCTCCTGTAACCGCTAACCGGTAACGCACCACCACACATAAATCTGCACAAATTTCATTGCCTTGAACCTCGGGCTCGCTGGTAATCTCCACCAAGATTACTTTTATAGGTTTTCTTATTACAGGTGTCTCCGTTTCGCTTTTATTTGTTGTGTTACTTAATTCAATAAAATTAATTAAATTGTTTCCCAGTCATTTGATTGAATTTAGTCAATTTGGCTGTAGCAAATATTAATTTAACTGGAATTATAAACAACACACAGAACCAAAGTAACATGGGAAGACAATAATGATGATGATCATTTATTTATATTCAATAATTGCCGAGTAAAATTTAATCGCTTTATATTATCTTTATTAGAAAATTTTCACGGTTACGTTGCTAAATATTTTATACAATCACCAAAACCATCGAAATAAAACCTCTCTGAAATTGAATAATTATAAGCATACATTAATCTATGAAATACGAATGCATGTTTCTGTAGGAAGTAATAGAAGCGGACACTACCTGCGTATAATACAATACCCTAAAACTTTCAATGTAGATGCAGAATAGATAAAATAAAGTATGGTACAAGTACTTGTACTGTGAGTATAAGTTGATGTTGTGTGATTTTTGTAAACCATATAAGCTTCCTCTTAACAAGAGAGAAAATCAGCCTCGGGCCAAACTATACAACTAAAAGCGTTGTCGGGGCTTATCCTTATTGAAAGGAATTGAAAGATTGAAAATTTTGTTCTGAAAGTTCATATAAGTTTCCAAAATCTTTTTCTGTTTTCTTCTTTCCTTCATCAAGGCCGGACACATAATGCTTTTGAAGTTACGGCACTAAACACACTAATATAAAGAAAACTATTGGTAATGACTCTATAAATAAGGTCCAACAGCTGATTGTACTGCACCGAGGAAATAAAATTGACAGAATAGCCCGCGAAATTATTTTTTTAACAGATTGTATGTTGATCACAATAGAATTTGCATTGCGTATCCCCCTTAAGGTGACAAACGTATTTTAGGTTCTGTACGGTGCTAACAGGACCCTATTGGTATAACGTTGGTTTTTTTTTTGTCTGGCCGTCTGTCATAAATCTTTTGAACCGTAACAGATAGACACTTGGAATTTACCGGCCGCCAATTCTACTTTTTTTTTCCTTGTTATTACTAGAAAAAAAAGTTGAACATTAAAGGAACCCATACCAGAAACGTGTCTTTTGTGTTTAATATTGTACTATGGTACCAAACGCTTCATAAGCGTGTCCGACTCTCACCTAGCTGGTTTTCTATCTTCGATACACCAATAAGGTACCAACAACACTTAAGATTGAAATAATATGAAATCAAATCAACAATACACTCTGTTTTCACAAACATTTAAATGGAGCAAGTTTGTAAACTTCCAACACGTAGGAATCGATAGTTATTGAATTGAAATTGAATAAGCAAGTTAAGGAACTGCTAGTAATTGTCCGTCGGAGCAGAGCGCCGGCTCTCGGAGACCATCGCAGGAGTCGCCTAGTCGTCTGTTCACTATAAACAACTTTCGCAATTAAACTTTTATTCGGTAGATCGATATTACTCAACTCCCGTTTATATTTTACTTATCAACCGAGTACAACTCGGATAAAGTTGTAGAAGGACGAGCGAACTCCTTCTTAGTTATCTGCTCGGAAACCAGGTCTAAAAATACATGCTCTGATTCCGACTTGCATAAACTACGTGTTTGTTTGTAACAGAATGTTGGTTCCGTTTTTAAACATTTGTTTTTCCTTAAAAACTTAAAACAGCTGCTATCGAATATCGACAATAACTGTCATGAGCCCTTTTAATTATTGGCCAGTATTTTTTGCACAGCGAACGCAATAACGACTTCAAAAGTCTCTAGTTTGCAATGATAGTTTCGGAGGCTATTGATAAAGTTCGCTTATTATGATTTTATGTGAATATGTTTGGAAGCCACAAACTTGTTTACATAGAATTCAAATTGAGTTTTTAGTTTGAATAATACAGTCGCAGTGGCTGCCAACTGAACACTGCAATAATACAATGTTTAGTGCCCATTTGTCAGAGTTCTTAGGTTTTGGTTCTACAAATGAGTTTCCAACTGTTTTAGTTGAATCGAATTACAGGCCATGGTAACATAAGACTATGTAAGTAAAGCAACGTCAATGAAGTCGTTGTTTTTAAAACAATGTTTGCAATAAGCACAGATCAAACAAAAGTAAGCCTTCCTCCGATCTGAACGCTCCTTAAAATTAATACCGAATAAGGAAATGCGAATTTCCATGTATTAAACGTATGCGGAAGGGTAGAGAAGTCGCGCGTCGCGTCGTGGCCACGGCGGCGGGCGACGCAGCCGAGCCGGCACGCGCTCGATGCCCGCACATAAATCTCGTCGGCAATATGAGACGCCGCAATATCACAATAACCCTTTCCTCCCAGCGTACGACGTCCTCACTACACCGCTACACGCTACACGCTACACGCCATCAGCCACGAGACCTGCTTAAATTGAAATTATTATAATATAACATTTCCAGTCGCAGTTTTATGAATACACGTATTATAATATTGGAAATATGCGGTATACCTTGAGCTGGTCTATATTCGTGGTAAAGGACCACCTTTACCACGAATATAGACCACCTCAAGGTATACCGCATATTTAACAACAACCATGTTGTTATGGTAAAACTGCTGCCTTTTTTTGTCACTCTACGAAGATATTGTGAATGCAGTTTCTATAGTTTATACCTTATACAAGGTGGAAGTGTACACCGACAAACATTTTGATTTTGTAGGTATTGCAGTTTTGTAGAAAACAGCAGATTTTATTAAAATTCCCGATGAAGAATTTCTATGTAAGGGGTATGTTCAGAATGATATACTGAACACGTGGCAACCGTTTGTTCGTCGAAATACCATCGATTCTCAGAACGTACCTCATTATTTGATGAAGAGTGTACACTAATATTATGTACGGTCGACCAAACTATTTGGTTTACATTTTACAATGTAATTTGCATGTTAAAATGTAAACCAAATTGCTTGGTCGACCGTACATAACACATATCGTTTTCTACGTTGAGAATAGACCTATTACGTAATAGTATGGCTTCTAAAATACTCTATTCGTGAAAATGTAAAGCGTTACTCAATAGAGTAAGAGAAAATCATTAGTGCTAGTGACTGTATTGTCGCATACCAGTTCGGCTTAACAGGATGAAAACTTTACATAGATATTGTTCCACTGAACTAAGATTGTCTTTACTCCTGTGTACCTACCTGTACGGCTCTCAAGTATCTGTCGACCACAGAAACGCCAGACTATCTGCAATTAATTTTGCTTGGTATTCAATTCACCTGTGGACGGAACAATACTGTGTGACTATCAATATATCGCTTCCATAGTCTTTGTCCATCGATGTCTGTAGGTACATGTGAATAAATGCACGTTTGTTACCAAGACACTGCAATCACATAAATAATTAATTTTAGCAAGAATTGATTTGATTAAAATGGATAAAAAATAAGTTCAAAGTCAAGGTTGACTAATTTTTATCAATTCAATCAAAGTTCGCCTAAGATTATTAAAAGTTAGTTTGCATATAAATAGTCCAACATTTCATCAAGGATTTTGATAAATGAAAACTAACAGCAAACAAAACTATTTTGTTTCCCGATATATCTTCGCTTTCTTCAAAATAAGCTTATGCGACGGCCAACATACATATATGCTCAGCTCAACGAGCATTGATTTGATAGATGTTCTTTATATTACATTTTCCTGATACCATCTGTCCAATCTCAGAGCAGACTTAACTCAGCATCCTGTCTACACATACAAATCGATACTAATGCCATTATCCGATATAATATCAAGTGATAATACGTTTCACAATTGAATAACTTTGATAGATATACAAAGGCTGAGTGGAGAAACCGAGAGAACACGTTCACATTATTCAAATGCATCGAAGCAAATTATGGTAATCTGGGGAACCTGTTCTGTTTCACTAATATTAATAGGTAGACAAACATCGGCGCCCGCTGTGCGTTCCGCACCCGCATCCGGTCCGTATTGCTTTGCTTATTCAGAATTTCACGTCGTCTGTCCACTGTAGTGCGATGACTCGCAAATACAAACAGGATTTCTACATTTAGGAATGGAATTTCGTACTTATCAGTAAAGGGCTCTTCAGCTGATAGTAGTAAAAATTAATCTGGACCGTCTGATAAGATGTACAGCGATGCCTATCGAATCAAACAAATTAATAATAATCACTATAGTTAGCCTAGCACTGCCAAAATGAGCTAATACAGAATATCTCATTAAGTACTTCAGATAAATGCAACAAATTCAATATTACCATAAAAACCATTCCAAATATACATATTTCCAAAACAAATACTCAGAATAGACTTATAATTATTGAGCATTAACTATCTACCATAATTACAATTAATTCGAAAAGTGAGAACTATTTTAATGTGAATTACGTTTTGATTTAGCAAAAATAAGCTCAGTTTATCTATAAATGAATATGAGGGCTATTAAATAGGGGTAGCCGGGGAACCTACGAAAGGCTACGAGTTCGTAGCACGATAGCTACGGCGTAGCACACGGACAAACAAGCTTGTTTTCAAACTGTAAGGTTACGGTGACGGTTCCAGAGGTGGCCCCTGAAATCATATAAAGAAAATCATCTTCCCCATTCACATAAATCGACTAAATGTAGATAACAGCCGATGTCTTTTTTGGCAATTTCATAGTTGGTCCAATTCATAACACAAGGCAAGTATTTTACATATTTTTATGGTAGGCTCAATGAAAGGGTCATTGAGCCTACCATAAAAATATGTAAAATTCAGGCTTCCAGTTATTGAAATTACACCTTTTAGAGAAAGTATGAGCTTGGTATCTATCTACAGATTATAGATGTTTACGCCTATTTATTTAACTAGTTTATTTAGTAAAATAATATTAAAACCTGGAATTCCAATATTTTTAATTAGATTTTACCAACCAACAACAACAATATATGTAAAAAGTGAACAAACAAGAGTAGCTGCTGGGAAAATTAAATAAAGCAATACTATTTCCGCATGTCATGTTACATATGTGACGTGTTCATCGACAGGCGAGTACGAGGCGCGAGGCGTGCTGTCACACCACTGACGCCGCGTCACGCCTGTGACACCGCTGTCACGCCGCGTCCGCATGCCCTCGCGCCGACGCGACGTCCGCGTCCGTCCCACAATACTCACTTTTTACAGAGTGTATGTAATTATATTTGCAGATGTAATTATATTTTTACGTATTGATTATTTGGGTGATTTATTCTAAACACATACGGTAATGAACCCACCCTAAGATAGACTGGTAGAAAATGCCCAAGGCATTAAGTCTGCCTTTGTACATTATGTGCATAGGGCGCGAACGTGCATGACTATCTACTAAATCTAGTGATGTAAGCTATTTGAAGAAAATAATTGTATCAGAACATTCCATCAGCTTTAAAAAGGTTCCGAAGGTTTTATCCAGAGTTTGCTATCTAATATTTTTAATGGTTTTATTTTATGCTATCGGAAATTTCATGCGGCTAAAGTAATTTTCCGCGAGCATAGAGCGGAAATTACCACATAGTGTAGTGACGTGTTCGACAAACGTCACGTAGCCGGATCCGAGCGCGCAGATCCTTATATCCAATTTCCGGCCGTTTTTGTTGGAAATGAGAATTAGCTGACGTGACGTGACGGAAAGTTAAATATCAATGTCGATCGTATCAATGCCGAGGCGGACACGGCGATGGCCGCCGCGGCCGATAAACTTGTTACGAAGCAGTGAGGGGACGGTGAGATAAAAACGCCATCCTGTCTAACAGCTGTCATAAATGTTGTGCACAAACATCTATATGTATCTTTTATACCCAACCATCTACCATTTCTTTAACCCATAAAGGTAGACAAACACAAGAACTCAAATCCCGTAGATAATAAATACAGTCGTTTTGTTTTTATACAGCATTTAAGAAAGAGTATAAATCCGAGCCTCTTTTTACTACACGAGAAGTTGGTAATCCAAACAAATAAGTACACAATAATTTTCTCGAAGGTGAAGCGGTGACATTGCAATTTTGTGTCCTCGCAAACTCGTTGAGAAGTTGAAAAGGTATGTTTTTTACTTAATACATTTTTTGCGAATGATATTCGGTGGTGGAGAGGCTCGGGTGTCACTCGCGGAGTCAGTAGAGCGTGCGTAACGAACTCGTCAGAGCGCCTCGCTCCGCCCGCCTCGTCCGCCTCGCCCGCTCGACTTCGCCAAGGGTCGCTCTCACCTCGCAAATAAGTTGCGTATAATTTACCTCCATCTGTCAGCTGAGGTGCATTGAGTGCACGAGTGCAGGGTAGTCAGGATATGCGGTGATTCCATTGAAAGAATAATTGGATACTGCTTTTCGAATAATTAAATATATCAACTGTTTCCAAGTAAAATGGTTAGGCCCATTTAACTTGGAAACAGTTTTTTTAGTTCAACAACTAATTGAAATGTTAAAAATGGTTTTCTGATTTCTGTTACTTCGGATATTATTCTAAAATCTTGCGTGAACCCTTTTTTAATTACCCTGAGATAATCCATTTATTTTTTTTCGTTTTTACTAACGTCCAGCTTAACATCGTCTAGTTAGTTAAAGTCTAACGTAAGCAGATTTTAACTGACCACTTCCATTTAACTATTTGTTTTTATGTAGGCAACTCGTAAGCTTGGAAATCTATAATATTTTTTTTACTTGTCGGTCGTTTTAAGGCATGTTGGGAGCCTGGCAATATCATTAGAAATCTGTTGCTAGGAATCGGGAACCTTGGCGCTAAGTAACTCTTAGCGCCAAGGTTCCCGATTCCTAGTTCCGCTTAATGTTTATGCGGAGTTTTTTTAATGAAACGATATTGTGTACATATTGCAGAACTTTACGTAGACGTGGAAGGTGTATGCAATATCTGATAGATTTTGTTTGCAATTAATTAAAAGTCACAATACATCATTTTGATATAATGTGACTGATTCTATCACCGGTCCTTTAGAACGTAGACGACTTTTGGTTAGGGTCGAATGGCCCGCGGTCTATTCGCTTTGGGCCGTTCAGACTAAATACCCAATTTTAAATTGATGCTCGTTTTGGTATGATTTTGAAAATGTCTCAACGGATACATATCCTTGCTCGTGACTGTACGCATTCATTTGAAGAATCACGTTTTATTCCCCGTCTAGCTATTACGTGGGCGTCGCAGCCGATGTGCGCTGAAGGGTAATTACTCGTATTAAGGATCTCACTCGTTTTGCCTTAATTTTAACCGAAATTATTTCAATGTTTCGTGAGATTAATGTTATGGTTTGCTGTCATCATTTCGATACAGGTGTAAACTGCTGATGACAACTTCAATACAATCATGCTATAAAAACTAGATGAATAGCCAAAAATAAAATGTCAGTAGAATACTTACCTACGCAAAATACGCAAAATATATTAGAGTAACATTTGTTGTCATAAAAGCTAATACATAATCCATTAATATTATTGCAAGTACGCACAGAATCCGTACCTGCGTTGGCACTCAGTTGGCGTGTTATTGAAAACCAGACTCGATCCTTATGAAAAATTACTTTTTCGTCTCGTGCGGTACGTTCTTCGGTTCCCTTCGGTTCGTACGGTCGGATGCAAATACGAGATTCCTTTCGAACACAATAGACGTAATGTTGAGCTCCGCCACTGGAAAATGTTGAGATAAGTTATTTGTCTGTTAGCATTTTGCGCGAGTACATTATCATTTCGCTACGTAAATATAAAATGTAATCATTTGTCAACATGGTTCTTATTGTGTGCGAGTCCTTATCTGAACGAGGAGTATCCTTCTTCCAATTTGGGTTTATTGTCCGTCACCTGTCACCATAATCAACATTTGGAAATAGCTATGTCTATGCAAAACGTTTTTTTCTGATTAGATTTTTTTTTAAATAACGAAACATCATTTTCATTTTAATACTTGTATAGTTTTATACATTGGCAGAAAATTGGTACATTGATAAGTCCAAAAATATTGAATTACAGTGAAATGGGTAAATTAGAACCACTGTCGATAAGAATCATGCAATGGTAAGTTATAAATTTTCCTTGTGGTAAAAATATAGGTAACCGTATTATCCATCACACTTTTTCCCATTCTTTGGCTGTACGTAACTCGTGAAAAACTCATTACTATTTAATTCCTTCATTCAGCACCATGATTATTCGAATAAAAGCAATAAGAATTAACATCAGGTTGTAGTAGTACAAGGCCAGTTAAAGCCGAGGCTCGTCGGTTGGTTAATGTGCTAAGGGGTAGGAAAACTTTCAGGTAAGCGTCTTCTTTCGTGGAACGTGATCCGCCTACAGTATGCACCCGGCCTTACTTGTAGGTACGCGCTTGTCCCGTTTACGCGACAGATAAAAAATACTGTCACCATGAGTTACAAACTTTTAGGGTGATGAGAAGGCATGACGGACTACTTCCTAAACAAAATACACTTTTTCAACACGTTCACGGAATCCAATAGAAACAGTTCCGCGAAACTTAGACAAGTGAGGGAATAAGTGAGAGTGAGACTACGGAAACGTTAACACGTGGAGTTTACTCCAACGGGTTGACTTATAACCATCTAATGTTGTAAGAACAAAATAAGTTAAACCTTACCGAAATATTTTATCATTAATTCATTTTCACGCCGATTAAAATATTGTTGAAAAAAAATTACTATTGGAATGCACACTTTAGTGTACGAGATCTGTAACAGTTGTCAGTAAGTGTCTACTGGTTTTGACAGAGGATCTTCAATAAAATTATGCGAATGAAACTAAAACATTTCAAATCAGATGCTATAAAACTTGTGTAAAAAAATTCAAAGTCGTAGGTCTTTATATTAGGTAGCCGCCGCAGCTCCCTGTCATGGGACCGACTGAAGATGAAAATATAATAATGGAGGCGCATCAAACGTGATGTTATTAAGGGTTTCCGTGACCGGGGTTGCGATGGGAGGGAGGCGCGGCGCGCACGCACCACGCGTGCACCGAATACCGACCCATTCACATGCAAAATCAACTCCTTACTAAAAGCGCGACAGAACCACCTATAGTAAAGCGTACCATAAATCCGTCCATTCTAACAAGTACACACGCTCGAATTATATCAAACACTTTAACACCTATTCAGGCATCTCAGAAAACTAAAATCTTAGTACATGAAACTGATTCACTCCCATTCAATTATCACTGAAAATCGAACTTTTATCTTCGCATCCTTTTGTGTTACAGTCGATTCTTCAATTGGCGTGCGGGGAAAAATCTTTTATTTGTTGTAGAAGAGAAGTAACGCCCGTCGGCGCCTAATCAAGGAGTTGGCCGGGACTTGCGCCGCTAACGAACAGGTGTACCTATAAATACTTTCCGAGGCGATTGCTCCAGGCTTTAATCAGCGCCGCAGCACCACTTTACCGCTTTTCATTGACTCTCGACTGACCCGCCAGCGCCGATTGGAAACCTACACTCCGGGGAAAAACGGATGAAGGAAAATTTATGCGCTATTTGGTCTCCTTCGACTTTCATGTAAGTTAAAGAATACACTCGTAATTAATTCCCTCGACGGATTGGTCATCTGCCGAGATTTAATGACCGCAAGAAACACACTTGTTAACCTCGTGCTTTCGTTATTTCATAAATTGTTCTTTCATATTTATTTTTTGCTGGAATAATAAACATTCAAGATTTTTTTTCAAGATTCAGAATTTTAGAACCTTCAGATATCAAAGCTTTTTCAACATATTTGTTAAGAATTACAAGTATTATGCTAAAGTTAATATAAGACAGAGATAACCATTCGCTCATTACGTATCTATATATAAATAAGAGATTGACGCGACTATTCACCGCACGTCGCGGGAGCGCGCTTTGTGCCAAACTTCGGCTGTATCGAATTAAAAATGAATGCATGTGCGGTAGACGCAGCTAGGGCTGAACGCAGGCGGAGACGGCTGAGAGCTTCCACGATATTTTTATCTCAAGGGTTGTCGTGATTAGTAGTCCGTCTGTTTTGTCGTTGGAAATTATGAAGAGAGATTTATAATAATTGGCATTTAGTCAATCCTAATGTTGAACTAGGTTGTTACTTGTTGCTATAGTTTACCTAATTGATAGGTCTTGAATTACCTAATAGGTTCAGGATTATGCATGCTATATATATAGCTACACTCTACCCAATTCTTTTTAAACCAATTCTCCTTGGTTAGAATAAAGATACGCAAAGCACGGAAAGCCAGCCCTAAGCAAGAGAGTCATCAGAGTATTCCGCTAACGTTACGTGCTTCGTACAACTACGACCTTTCAATGGGAAGTAGACTCAGTTGCTTTTAATTGGATCCGCACCGCTTCTCACCATTTGTCCTACCACCATGCACCGCCACAAAAATGAACAACTTTCATCAAACTGTTGCAACTAATTAATAATTTCAATTGCAGCTTTTAATAATGAGCGTCAATTTAACACTCGAAGAGGTTTTATAACCACACCCTATCGCTATTGTTTGAATCAACGAACGTGTGAACTAAAATGAAATTGTAGAAAACACGAACAAAGTTAGATTTTAGTTCGCTGCACCTCTTGTTTTGTTTTCAGGGCTGAGAAAAATCTATTTAGTTTTACACAGTTTGTATTCGAAAGCACATGAATATAAGTAGACATAGAGAAATAGACTTATGCCCGTTTTCACCAGAAGCCCCTAAAATTTAAGTGGCTCCTAAACAAATATAAGGGGCACCTAACGCAAGTTTTGATTTCACCAACGGTTAAGTGACACCTAAAGCATTAAGGGGGCCTTATAATTTAGACACATATTTATAGGTTATTTTGTGATCGACCAAGATTACCTACTCTTATTTTACGAGATAAAAATGGATAGTGACCACAATGTATACGAAGCTTTAAAAGCAAGTGAAAATTATAGAGTTATTAAGTAATCGAAGTTTGTTAAGGCGACCTCGTATTTACCGTGAAAGATTGAAGGATTTTAACAAATATGATGACAGACTTTTTCTTAAGATATAGGTTATTTATGGAGAGTGTTTTAGATAATTTGCAAAAAAATTGACATTTATAAGAATTCCACGATGACAGGTACCTAAGTACCCTTTAAAGTGAATTGGGTAAAGTGCCTACTACCACTTACGTGTAGGTAGCTACTTGCTTAATTTTGTATTCATGTAACTTTGTACCTAATTAGGTACTTGTATCTTATTTACAGAAATAAATCTGTGGCACCGATTAACCAACTACTGTGTTCCCTTAGATTTTATGCGACAGGTAATCAATTATTATCAATAGCTGATCTAAACAGCATCAGTATTTCTACTTGCAGCCGAATTATAAAGAGAGTTTCTGAAGCTATTGTGAGTCTGCGAAGCGAATTTATACAATTTTCAGACACTCAAGAAGTTCAACAAATAGTTAAAGAAGGAAGAGAACAAAAAACTTTTTTGCAAAAAATAAAACCAACTTCAAAAACACAACAAAGTGAAAGATAACTTGAGCTTCAGAAGTCGGTGACTTCTGTGTGTTGGATTCAGTTTCTTTGCCACCGACTTCTGAAGCTAAGGTATTTTTCACTTTGTTGTGTTTTTGAAGTCGGTTTTATTTTTTGCAAAAAAGTTTTTATTTTACCATTTAAGTTGTAATATCTTATACAAATATTAGCTCTATACATTTATTTTAACATAACATAACATCACGCCTGTAATTCCAAAGAGTTGGGCTGAGGTGTACCCAGTAGGACCTACACCCAAATTTCGCCAGTTATGTTTAGGTCCCATGTGATAAATCCAGACTCTGTGACTGCTACTGAGAAATTCCTGATAGAAAAACCTAATAACACTTTGCCCGACCTGGGAATCGAACCCAGGACCTCATGCTGAATAGTCGCCACCACTAGACCAACGAGGCAGTCGTTTATTTCATATTGTTAACAATACATGTCATGTTAATAGGCTTATCCCCAATAAAATGGAACCTAACAGACCGAACTGTCGAAATGTGGGTGTACTTTACACATCTGCCTACCCCCTCAGAGCATACAGGCGTGATGTTATGTTATGATTTTGTGAAAACAACAAACAACCAAGCGATTGCAGCAATCACGATTTGCTGTCTATATTGACGAGTTCCATTGCATATCTCCGAAGATCACTATCAGATCTTCATCAAATTTAAACGGGACCACCGCGAAGTAATTTTCTTCCAAACAAAAAAAGAATCATCGAAATCGGTTCACAATTGGCGAAAAAACATACACAAAAAAAATATAGATAATAATAATAAAAAATCAGACGAATTGATAATAACCTCCTCATTTTGGAAGTCGGTTAAAAAGAACACGCAATCACGCGACAAACGAAATGCCACTCAAGTCAAGTCACGTGACTTCAAAATGTCACTGCGACTTTATTAGGGAATGGCATTCGCCATACAGCCAAAAAGAGTAAAATTTTAACTTTTTGTTATTTATCTAATATTTAAAAGGTGCAGACCCTACTTTTAACAAATAAACTGAGTGAAATTACGTGTTTTATCTTGTTTTTTAAGCTAAATATCAATAAAATCGTTTACTCGAATAATTTATCGGTAAACGTTTCCGCTGTACCTCTGCACTAAACGTCACCTAACTAAGGGACTCTTACCTAAGTAGCCCTTAGGATGGTGAAACAGAATTTAGGTAAGGGGATGATTTGAAGGGTCCCCTAAGATAAGGGAACCTTACTTAGGTTACTGTTTAGGGGCTACTGGTAAAAACGGGCATTATTGATCTAAGAATGCTTTTTGTTCGTTCACGTACCAAAAGTTCACTACATTGTATGATTGATATTTCAAACAAATACCGTCAATTTAAATCACGAGCAATCACAAGTATCGGGATTGTTTCCAACACCATATCCAGAAAACAGAAACAATTTTCTATCTGTATGATAAATAAGTCCCTTTGCAACTGACCGCAATCTTTATCATAACCGAGGGCATGCCTACTTCTGGTAATGAATACAAATAAATCAGAGGGAGCATCGCACACTCTTTCAGTAAATTAATATAAAGTTGTGCAATCCTACTTGCATTAGTATTCAGAGTCTACGTTCACATAATGCGGAAACGAAAGATTTTAATGAAAGCCTGACATTGCATTTACTCTATAGAGCTACAAAAATCCGCAGCAATATTATTGTTGCGTATTTTTAATAATTTATTTAATTAAAAAATTACGTAGGTACTCCTCACAACAATTAACGATAAACCATGTATGCGGTTTTAAAGTGAATTTAACAAAAATGATAAAAAGTCGCAGATTATTCTACGTGTCCCCAGAGGATAATTTCTGACCACCTGTGCCCTAACTCCTAACCCTATCCGAGTGGATCTATCCGAGTGGTTGTCATCCAAATACATTCAACCATTTAGGCTATTAGGGCCAAGTTCACCAACAGTAAAATAACCGACTGTTTCGTAATCGGCCCGCTAAACGTAAACAGTTGTTTAAACATGACGTGGGAATTTTGGTGTAGCTCGGTTATGTAAACGAGCGTTTTTAGAATGAAAGACCGAATGATTATAATCAGTCAAATAAGGTGGGTAACTTAACACGTAAAAACCGTACAAATGCGAAACATCTTAAAATGGTTGCGTTATACCCATAGATAATACACTATATAATAAAGCCTCCTCTACACGTCGGCAGATGCATCTGCACTACGTCGTCTTCGGATGCGTCCGCCGATGTATAAAAGGGGTAATTTGTGTATCGGTTGTTGGTATTTAACGTCCGCAGACGCGTCCGCCTCGAATCCGATTGTTGTCGGTTTTTTGGCACAGATCAAAGGTTATCGGTTGCATCTGCAGACGTGTAGAGGAGGCTTAATACAAGATTATACCTGAGATGACAGTTCTCTAACCATCAAATTATCTGTTGTTTGAAGTTTTGTTTATTTTCGTTTGTAATAGTTTTTAAATTAAATACAATGGATAAGAAGCGCAATGCTAATTTTACGCATGACGAAAAGGAAATTGTCACTAGTTTAGTGTGAAATAGGGTCGTCTGGTGGAATACAAACGAGGAGTTCGCAAAAGTCTTTCAACGGTTTCAAACTCGGCCAAAATGTCATCCTCTTCCAAAATATAATTCAAAGCAGACTGCATGTTAAATTCTCACAATTATATCTGGATGTAACCTTAAAATTTGTTATATTTGCAGTTTACAAACGTCAAATACACCGATTAACTACTAACTGGGACTTTAAACACCCTCTCCGAGGTGGGTTAGAGAAATCAGTTGATTAGCGTGTTTGATCGGTTGATTTGCTTTGGTGAACATGAAAATGTGTTTTAAACAGCTGTTTTTAGATAATCAGACTGTTATCTTTTCGGTGAACTGTTTATTTTCAAATTCGAGAATTAGTAATATTGTGTGGTATCAGCCACTCCAAGTAAATGCATGTTGGTGTTCGCTGGGAACTCGCGGAGCGGCGCCGCGCGGCAACTGTTTCGTCAAGTCCTTCTGCGGCCGACCAGCTCTCTCGGCTCTCCTTCATTATCTACTCTGCATTCTGTTTCATTATATCCTTTGCTGCCTTGACGCGGTGCAAACGGGTAGTCCGTCTATAATTGGCATAAAGTTGGATGGGAATATTGACTTATTCCATTATGAAGTTAGAAATATCTCTTATCTTGTCACTTCAGTCAAAATAATAGAGGTGCCTACAAAATGCAATTCTACCGCGCCATTGCACCAACTCCATCTGAACATCTTCTCAGACAAACCTGTGTGACAGTCTCTTCATAAACCTCAATGTGACATGTTCATAATTACACCCGGGTTCAGTATGTAAGTTTAAACTAAGAAACCAGTCATGTGCGTGCCAAACGCGCTCGACGAGGGTTTTAGCAATTGCTCGAGGATCCATGCACATACAACACGTAGATTATGTTAGACATTGAAACTGTTATCGCCGTGATTATAGCACTTTTGTTACGTTCTAGTCTAGAATGTCTACACCGTATAAGTGTAAGTACTAGATTCGTTTGTAGCTTTTTGTACAGTTTTGCTTATCGTACATAACGTCACGCCTGTGTTCCAAGAAGGGTGAGACAGAGGTGTATCTAACAATAAAACGCCAATTATGTTTAAGTACCATGTAAAGGGAAACTGAGCTGGGCTACTGAGAAATTCCTATAAAGGAAAATTGTAGGAAACTTGAAAGGCGACCCCATGTTCAGTACATACGATCAACAATCGTAATCTCAACATTGAAAATCTGAACATCATATTCTCGAAGATTCAAAATCTCAGCACTTTAAAATATCAAACGTATAATAAATTAACAAGTCATAATCTCAACATATTAACTTATAATAAACATTTTTTTTTAAACTAATTCTAAAATTACTTTTATCATTACGGTGTTGAGATTTTCAATGTTGAGTTGAGATTATGATTGTTGATCCTAAGTAATCTCAGTAGTACCACGGGTAAAAAAAAAATTCCCATGGTACCACGGGCAATAAACGAGTAGAAGTAGTATAAAAACATTATATTGCATTGAAACCATGCAATTTGTAATTCATTTTCCTATTTCACAGCCTGTGGGTGCGTTAATCTGATCACTCTCACAAAAAAAAAAAATGAAAATCATTCACCTTTTGAGTTTAAGTTCCCTCTTAAACTGTTTTTTTTTTCAAATGTTCTAATAAGTATATTTTGTATATATTTAAGATGCCTGACGATCGATCCCTTCCAAATAACTTCTGCCTTGCCTTGCTCAGATTAAACCCAGAGTAAAAATTCACCGCTGCTATTTCCACGAAACTCTCAGAAATCGACTACAATTGAAAAGAAGCTTCGTAACTTATCAACTTCTGCGAACAACTCGCAATACGACGTAATGATCGAAGTTAATTAGGTATTCCAGTTCCAGGAAATACGAACGCAATAATTATAGCATGCTCTTTTTAGCCTCGGCGTAAGGCGTGACTGCTGTGAATAAGGTCCTGGGTTCGATTCCCAGGTCGGGCAAAGTGTTATTGAGTTTTTCCATCAGGAATTTCTCAGTGGCAGCCACGGAGTCTGGATTTGTCCCCGGATGACGCACTCTTAAGTACACGCTTCGGGGATCACAGGTGTGATGTTAACTTCTTTTCAGCACATAACCAAATAAAAAAATATTTATACCGCCAAGAATAGCACCACGACCAAAAACGCAAACACTGAGGTTTTGTTCCCGTAAGTACGATACAATAACAAGTGGTAGGGTAGTTGCGACGCTCTACAGCCCCCCCCCCCCGCCCCCCCGCTCCTCCCCCGCGGTACTCTGGCCTCATTAAACCCCGCTATTTGTTTAGGACCACCGCTCAAACACGCCGTCACTCCGCCAGGACTAACAGATTTTACGATTTAAAATATTTAGGTAGCAATTTTACCTTGGTGCGTTTATGACAACAAACATCCCGGTTTGTATTTGAAATTGAAGACAGGCGTAAATGAAAGCCTTGCAGCTGTTGTTTGTGTTTTTGTGCCATCAGTGCCTTGTATTTCTGTTATGACCTACTGGTTCTGGTGGAATGCAGTTTAATGTTTTTTTGTTACCAGGCAATCGACTGTGCCATGGACACAGTATGAAGATATTTTTTCACTTGTTTTACACGTCTTTTGTTTAGATGGTGAATCGGGAAAATTACCAAACAGGATGTAGCCGGAAAGTCTACGTAATTTAAATTCTAAAGAAACGACAACCTACCATCCAAAACAAAAACAAAGCGTTAGTGTCATCATAAGTCAAACGAGAAATAGCAGCGAGATTAGTAGTTTTTTCGTGTAAGAGTTACAAACATCCATACATCCTCACAAACTTTCGCATTTAAAATATTAGTAGGATCTGAATAGTAGGATTAGGTACACCCAAAATTGTATGACTTTGACTACTTACATAACACGAAATATTTTTGCAAATCTGAGACTCGGGGTCCATTTCGGTTCGTTTAAGTTAGACGTAGTAAGTCAACTGTTTGTAGAGCCTCCGTGTATGTCGCACGGTGACAGAATTTGCAATGAAAATTTACTGTGTCAACATGCATTGGTATTGTGAAGTGACATCTGGCTTGAAACGGTACGTTCCGACGAACATATGTGTGCTGCAGCTGGTATGTCGGGGTTGTGTAGCGGATGTGTCGTGTTGCTGTTGTGATTATGTTATAGATGTCACTTTGGCGGAACATTTAGTTGGGCGGAACATATGTTCATGTTCAGGTTTGAAATTAGTTGGCCTAGTATTTTCTTTACTATAATATTATGAGGACGTTTTGTAAGCTATTCAAGCTTACAAAACGTCCGCAAGGGATAATCTTCGGAACTACTAATCCGATTCCGAAAATTCTTACTACTAATTGGAAGCCACACTATCCGCTATTGTCATAGGCTATTCTTAATAAATTTGTATTTCGTTTTATCTATACAATTTTGATATAACATCACGCCTGTAATCCTCGAAGGGTTATTCAGAGGTGTACCTAACATTAAAACGCTCCCTATGTAAAGGGCTTCTACTGAGACTGCACTTACCTAATAGTACACCTACATCACCTTAGTTATGTTTTAGTCCCATGTAATAGGCGGCGAACCTATTGCCAAGAACTGGGCACAGATGTAGACTCCGTGGCTACTGTTGAGAAATTCCTGATGGAAAACGCAATAAAAATTTGGCCGACTTTGGAATCGAACCCACGCTTATCAGTCGTACTTTGCGACCACTAGACTAAATCAAACATTAAATCACTTTATTCTAGTTCACAGTCACACAGTATGTGAAAAGATCAATTCTTTCCTACGAATTGTAAGTTCGGCCTGTCGATGAAAACTCTAGGTCCGATTATTTTGAACGTATGAGTTCGATCCCTGTGCAGTACATAAATCCCATAGACTAACAAAGTGTTTTAAGAATAGAACAGCATGAAATATTTTAGAAATAAAACCGGTTGCTTTTTTTGAATCAGGGCCTAGACCGCACTGAATGTGTATTCCAGTTGCGATTCGTGGCGAGTAACGAACCACGCACGTCTCCGCAGCGCTCCAACGTTCACTCATGCACAACAGAAAAAATGTATGGAAATAAATAAAAGGGAATTTCACTACTGAATGTCGATTGTTAAGCTGAAGTCTCATCGGACTAGTATAGTAGTGTATACCTGGACACGAGTTGCCATGGTCATGTCTTTAAATAGACTCTGGACCCAGGTCGGCCGCACAAGAAGAATCTGTTCAGAGTAGAGATTCATAGACACCCTGGAGTGTAAATTTGGTATGGTTCCACAACCGATGGGACACATAATATCGCGTTCTGCCTATCCTTTTGCTTCGACACGGTAAAAAGAAGATCAGACTAGTAGACTGAAATAAGAAAATTCTTTGCAAACACGAATATTTTGCGTTAGATAAATGCTTACTGTTCACATTCTCCCCATACGGGTTGTACCTCGTAGTTAACTCGGGACACTGATTTGTAGTGAAGGCTTGGAAGTTCAGTTATAGAGAAACACGATCCACTAAGATTCACTTGTGAAGTTTCTTCAGGTTCAGAGTTACTTAAACAGTATCTGCCTAATTTAGTAGAAGCTGATAGTCCTGATAGGTACAGACGTTATATAAGTTCAAGATTGTTAGTTTTAATATAACAATTTTTATAATTATTTGTGTATATATGTAATTGGAACTTCATTTACAACTGCTTTCTGCTGTTTTGTGGAGGCCCTGCGTGTCAAATTAAAAATAACCACGATTAGTAATTTATCAAACAAAACCCTGAATTTTTATCTTTTTAAGTGAATTAAAAAGATAAAAAAGCCGTGGTGAAGGGTTGGTTAAACGCGGGCCTGTGGACGGTGGGCTATGGGCTAGCTCGCCGTCCGTCCGTCTCATGACGACAGGCCGTGTCGACGGCGCGTTCGTGTTCCACGCGCGCCTTAAAGAGAGTCAGCAAAAAGGAAGGGGTCCGTAAGGACCGATGCCTGCCGGGGTTGCGGGACTGTTCGAAAGAGATACCGTGACCCCGGAACACAAAGGGCGATGAAGGAACATGGATGGGTTTTAGTCAGTAAAAGTCTGACACTCCCTCCTGCTCCGCCCAAAGCGGGAGGAGTCATTTGCTGATTTCCCATCCGAAAAAAGAAAAGGGTTGGTTAAAGATCTTAACACGATGGATGCCTGAGGATGGACGGCGCTGCCGAGGCCGGCCTAGGTGGCGCAGGAGGAGAGTACCTGGAAGGAGAGCCATTGCCCAGCAGTGGGACATTCAGGGTTACAAAAAAAAAGAAAAGTGAATTATAAGATTTAAATTGGGATTAGTTCATTAAAAGTTAGATAAGTACCTAGATACACTCCTAGTTCATTAGTAACGAGTTACACATCAGATGGGTACAGGCACTGATATACTACGTTATATTCCGATCATGTATTCAATTACTGCCATATAATATCATTTTTCATTTGGTTGAGCCGCCCCGCGTGTTTCGTATTAACAATTTCACTAGTTTATTGAAAAAGATACCGACTTACCCCACGTGTTGGATGTCATACGGTACGGTGGCAATGTACCTTCAAATATCTAATATTTATTTTATTAATATAAATATCTAATTCAGATAAAAATTTCATGAATCTGAAATGTGATAGGTAGGCTAAGGATTGTATAAAATTATGGACTGATATGCTTGAACAGATTTATACACTCTACAATACGGGGTAAAATTAAATAAACCAGAGAAACTCCACAGACGTTATCCTGGGTAACCATAACGTAAGATTTTTTGTTCTTGCTAGAAAAATAGTTTATGGTGGCTGGCTTTTTATTCAGTTTTTCTTTATGATACGTACTGAGAAGGAAAATTTTATAATGGCTTACAGTCTTACTGATCGAGGGTTATTGGCATAATATCCCATTGTTTGTTAATCAGTAGCTGCATTGGATAGATTAGTTGCCAAACCCAACATATACAGGGCCAACCTGTATATGTTGGGTTTGGCATACGACATTAAATTAAACTGCGTAGATCTCATGACGTTCCCATTTTCCCAGGCTGCAAACAAAACTTCATTCGAATATATTCAGTAGTTTAGTCACAGGACATTATTTTTCATTTACAGCATTTTCTACATGATATAAATTAATAGGTTAGCATCGACAGATTAACGACCTACGCATCGGTTTAAACACTAATCACATGTTGTCAACTAACTACTTCAAAAACCTTTGCCAATTTCGTTCCTTATATGTATTTCCAAACGCGAATTAGTGTAAATTAGTAAATCTATTTATAAATGGTGTTGTATTTCGTTAACAGTTTTAAGTTAGGATTTATTTGATTGTTTAAAAAAAATGTGAGCCGTCTCGGTACGCCTGGCAGATGTGGAACATCGAAATTATTTTGTACAAGTAATATGCATAAAAGAACAGATTACGACAAGAACTAAATATGGCTAAAATGAAAAAATATTACAATTTTTTCCCTGAAAATGATGACTGTTTGTTTAATAATCATTTATTTTTATTAAATACAAAAATTAAATCAAAACAAAATGACTCGATTCACAAAATCGTTAGGCTGGAATCGAAAAGTCACGAGATTGTAACCCAGCGCTGTACCCCGAGACCAGCTGGCTTGTGTAAACCGTGGCGAATATGTCACCGAGATATTTTTGTTTGTTAGATTGTATGCTTTTCATTGCCGGAAAAATACCTGTTTCTAGAATCCTATCAGATAAATTCGATAGAATTTTGGTCAATACGACAAAACACCAGGAGTAGTCGAAGATAGATATGGCGTATTGATCGAGTCATTGATGCGACAACAATTTGCCGGTCCGCTCGGCTTGAGTGCCGCTATGCAAATGCCCGCGCTACATTTTACGCTCGGGCCGGTGGCGGCTGCGGCGCCGGCGGGCCCCGGCGGGTGTTCCCGGGGGCAGGGGGCGCACTGCATGCCGGATGTTCCGCTGTCGTCGCAGGAAATTGAGAGCGTTGCATAAATCCTGATCCTACAAACCAAATTTGATTCGACCTAATCCGGATATTGATACGAAATAAACACTGCTGACGTTTTTATAATTTTTATTTCAGTTCATTTAATTTTTTATTTTTACCACACTTGACATCAAGGACTAGGTAATTGAGTTTCCTTAGATAAATATGTTTTGAAGCGTTCTTGTGGAGAACTCGCAAAGTAACGAAGAATGCCAGCAGAGTGAAATATTGTCGAGAAAATTGAATACGTGCAAGCATTCACAGAGTTTTCGATGCCCTGTCGGGTGGTATATACACGAATCTTTAGATTCTATCGATAAGTGTGACCTTTTACTAACCAGAAGGTAAGTAAGTAACATCATTCAAAGATGGAGAAAATTGAAGAAAATGGAACAGTACTTTTCTAAGTAAATCGTTCAACATGATTTATTTATTTGGAAAAAGTAAGCAGCCGCTTTCATATAGGTAAATACGAGTATGCATCCGATTATCCGGTCACTGATTATTATTATTCACTAGCTGTTGCCCGCGGCTTGGCCCGCGTGAAGTTCTGTAACTGTCTCACGGGATCATACTAAAGGGATAAATAGTATCCTACATGTTAATCCAGGTTAAAAACTATCTATGTGCCAAATTTCATAATCATCACAATTATAATCATCACAACCACTATTACAATCACCATCACTATCACAATCACCATCACCATCACCATCACTATCACAATCACTATCACAATCACTATCACAATCACTATCACAATCACTATCACAATCACAATCACTATCACAATCACTATCACAATCACTATCACAATCACTATCACAATCACTATCACTATCACAATCACTATCACTATCACAATCACTATCACTATCACAATCACACACATCACATCATCCCCTGTTGGGATGATGGTATTTCAGGTCCGCCACATTAAAATCAACAATCAACGATTTTAATGACCCGACCCGATACACCATACAAACAATAACCATGTTGATTTTCAGACTTCGTCACCCCATTTCCCCCTCTTAGGGGTTGAATTCTGAAATAAACTGAAACCCGTTTCTACTTATTTATCAATAGGAGTACTCCTGTGAAGTTTCTAATAACATAGTCTAACTAATCTTGTTTCCCCATACAACAAACTTGGAGCCAATTTTGAAAAATTTAACGTCATATTGCACCACTAAACCATTTAAGGAACCTTCTTGCCAAATTTGGAATTTGTAGACCCAGCGGTTTGGGCTGTGCGTTGATATGTCAGTCAGTCACTTTCTTCTTTTATATATATTTTAGAAGATTTGAATACAAAGTTGGTTAATAATCTCTTTGCTTATACACAAAGAGATTTAATTTTTATACTACACTTGCTTAGTAAGTGTACCAATACTACCTCACTAAAAGGCTTGAAAGCTGTTCATTAAACCTTCTCAAAAATCTAGGCAGTTATATTGTATGGAATTTAATTACTGCCCTGAAAATCCATTACTAACGCGTTTTGTTTTTTTTTTTTAACTCTTGATGACGTTGGCAATCAAACTTTTTAATTTTACTATCAAAAGTACTGGCCATTTAAAGCAGGTAGCATACATTCCGATATGGCCGGCAAACTTCAAACCTCTATGCGGTAGAGCGAGAGATTTATAACACTCTCTTGCTTTAACAGTTGGAACCTGCGAAACGGGGCGTTTTTACCTTCTCTAACGTCTTTTGGCGCGAAAACTGTTTGACGCGCTAAAATTAAAAACATTTAACAATTGTAAAAATGTAACTTTTTAATAAAATGCTTGTTTTTGCTATTTTGTCTTTTACTTCTTTGTGCTTAAGTGTAGTATATAAAGCAGTATATATCACTCGAGGGTAAGTACAGATTACTAAACTCGTGAGGCTCAAATGCACACTCGATTAGTAATCTGTGCCTTACTCCCCTTGGTGAATAAATAGCTATTAAATGTCTGGCACAAAACATCAAATTGACATTGACATATAAGTTTACCAGCATATTAAAAATCTAAGTCCATACCCTGCTTCCTGGGTCTTTGGTTTTATTATCTACCGGATATCGGCTATCGGATCAGGCAGTAAAAGCCAAACATCGTTTTCATAATTTTATATTTGTTTTTCGAGGTCTAGCATGCCTGTAGATAGATCCAGAATATGCAGTGTATGTATATTTTTAATCACTTTTTCAGTTTCGTTAAAATCATCTTGTAAAAATGTTTTACCCTTGGTTTGTAAAATTTAACTGCATTTAGATTTTTATGTTACGGGTATCATCTTCTAAGCCCCCGGTTGGTTTAGACTAAAATAAATATGTGTAAAATTATAAAAAGAAAAAAATGGAAAAAACGCAGTGGCAACTTGCGTTAAGGCATTTTCCTTTACAACGAGTCAATCATGTTACAGGTTTAAAGCAATGATGTTACAGGTACAAGCTTTAGTCTATACTCACCTTTTATATTATGTTATATGACTTCTAGATTATGCCCGCGTGTAGTTTGGTAATTGTCCCACGGGATAATCCTACCGGGATATAAAGTATCCTATGTTAACATAAGTTAACCAATCCAGATTACCCGTGTGCCAAATATCATCCAAATCGGTTCATTAGATCCGCGTGAAAGACTAACAAACATAAACCATCCTCACAAACTTTCGTATTTATAAAATAAGCAAGTTGTTGTTGTAAGTTGTGTAAGATGAAATCAGAAATACACCTACCTACCAATTTATATTTTCTATACATGTTGGTTTTCGTCGAAAGCCACAAGTAGACGGACCCGCGGGTCCGGGCTCAGTTGTAGAAAAATAAGTAATTTAATTAGGTACCTACTTTCACAACGAACAAGCTTGACGACAATTTAAAAAACACAAATTCAATCTGTAAAACGAATTATTTGTGACGAATAAATTGCTAATTCTATAAACCAGCAGGATAAACAAATATTAATCTCAAATCCGTTTGAAAAAAGTACACAAACGAATCTTCCGCGAAATTGCCCGAACGAAACAAATATTTTTGTACTATTTGCGGGGAAAAAGCTGGATTTGATAAGAAATTCCAATATTAAAATTGCTCGTCGTCTCTTCCCACCTGTTCTCTGTGATTAAAGTGCGTTTCTCTCGAACACTCGAACCGAAGGCAACGCCAAATGCAAATGTTAGCTTAAAGAAACCTTTTGCGGTGAACCGAAGGAAAAAAAAATTACACGCCGACTCGCCTAGTTCGTGTGTCATTTTATCATTTATGTGTATTTTGTACACACGAGACATCAAAAGGAACTCCTTGGAATAAAGCAAACAGACTTTCCTTTCATTCGTTCGAGCAACACTAATTCAAGGCACTTAGTTGGCAGACACACACGCGTACATCAGTACATGTACAGTACGGCATCAACACACACTGTAATGTCTAACAGGTCCAAGTGATTTTATCGACACTGAATAGAGCTAGGCACGGGGAGGGTACATTAAATTCAATAACACGAGTTAGGGAGTTCGACGCTCGCTCCGACCGTCCTCAAAATAAGTAAAGAAGGAAAGTTTCGAAAAACTCTGCTCAACTTGTACCACGTTGTATGTGCATATTTTTTGTGGGAAAACTAAAATAATATGTTTTTTATCAGTCAGATGTTTTGCGTGTCTGATGTTACTCGTATATGGTTTACATTTCTCGTTTTTAAAGAAAGAGTTTACAGTGACATGCGCTTCATTTTAAATGAAGTGCCGTTTTTAATTACTACTTTTTCAGAAAACTCATTGATACATGACTCGGTTTCATAGTGCGTTAAGATAGAGAGGGGATTAGAGAAGTATTTATAGTCGTAGATTTAAAACTGTTGCCGGTTCTTCAATAGGGCGAACAAAGTGGCAAACCAGAAAGGTGGAAGAGCATCTTTTTGTTCAAGATATTAGAAGTCTGAAGAGTAAGATCGCATTATTGATTAGAACACATTGTTTAGAAGCAAGAACGAGAGAATGTAAAAAAATGAAAATGTCGTGATGGCCCAGAGGTTAAGGCCTCGCCTCTCATGCATGAGGTTGTGGGTTCAAATCCGGGCAAGTACTAATGTGACTTTTTCAATTCATATGTACTATCTAAGTTTATCTTGGACACCACAGACATCGTTGAAGGAAAACATCGTGAGGAAACCTGGACTTACAATTAATGTAAGTCTGAAATCGCCAACCCGTCTTGAGCAAGCGTGGTGATCAATGCTCGTGCCTTCTCTGTTGAGAACAGCCCTTTGCCCAGCAGTGGGACAGTTATAGGCTGGTATTATTAAGTCCGAGAGTTGTTTCTTTAAATGAAAATAGCATTAGTGCTATAAATGTTTACAAACATTCTGAGGAGGATCCATGTGTCACCGTGGAAAATCCTCAATTAAGACATATTAGTGATAGGGTCTTGTTGTCTGAGGATGGCACGGGAGTCTCCGGCCTCACTCCAAATATTAATATTAATTTAAACTAGAAAGTGAGACAACAGAAGGTACCATTAACAATATTGTTAATCCTACCAACAGCAAGGTATCTTCTTGCACTCATTTAATTAGTGAAAAAGGGCCTCAGCAGAACACCTTAAAATTATTCCACCAAAATATCCGAGGCATTTCTTCCAAATTATTAGAAATTGAATTGCTTTTAGAAAATAGTAAGTTTGACATTATTTGTTTTACTGAACATTGGCTAAAGGATTACCAAATGCTTATAAATTATGAGAACTATATGGTGGGTAGCTGCTTTAATCGTAAAACTATGCTTCGTGGAGGTTCCCTAATATTAATAAAAAATTGTTTTAAATATAAGCAACGTAATGACATAGTAGGTCTCTCGGTTGAACATTGCGTCGAACTGTCCTGTGTTGAGCTAGATAAGCATGTAATTGTGTGTGTGTACAGACCCCCAAACTATCAAAACTTTTCCTTATTTGAATCAATAATGGAAGATGTGATGGCAAAACTTGCAGCCAGTAATAAATCTACAATTATTTGTGGTGATTTCAATATCAATATTTTAGAAGAAAGTTCAAATAGCAGTCGGTTATTAAATTTTTTTAAGTCATTTGACTTGACCAACACTTTTATAGAACCTACTAGAGTCACTCCATCTTCTGCTACTTGTATAGATAATGTTTTCTGCGATTGTGATTACTTAGATACAGCCATAGTAAATTGTCTGCCGTCTGACCATTGCGGACAAACTGTAACTTTTAGGTGTAATACAGCATTGCAAAAAATTCGAATCAAATTTAGACCTATAACTTCTAGCAAATTAAATAGGTATAATATTTCCCTACAGAACAAGTTAGGTGTTATGAGCCATGACGATATTAATATAAATCAATTGTATGATCGTTTCTTTTCAATAGTTCACACGGAATTCAACAAAACTTTTGAAAAGAAGACAAAAAGTATTAGCCCTAAATTCATATTTAGGTTTAAAGAAACTTTATTCTCAATAAAGACAAATGTCACTCACTTGAGAACAATACTAGAATTGCACGCATTCAATGCCTTCATTTCTCTAGAAGTGCTTGATCCGCCATAATATACTGACTTAGTTGAGTTTTTAATGCATTGAAAGAGTGCAGATTTCTTATACTAGAGGGTATTCTATTAAAAAGCTGTGCTCCTTCAAAAGTAAGCATTTTTTTGCCGTAGTTAGTTCTAGTTTTGGGTAAAACTACCAAGCTAGCTCGCCGTGTGCTACGTTGACTGACTTGTTTATATTGGGTAAGTGTTATGTTCGTGTGAATAGTTTTGGTAAGAATTTGTTTTGATTACATGTGTGGTAAATATATAGTTGTTTGATATTCATTATTTTTGTGTCTTTATAAATTTTACTGGTTGATGTTAAATATGGATAGTTAAATAGTATTTTTATGAGTTTATTTTGAGTTATTTGTAGTTCTGACAATTTAGTTTTTGCAGCACTGCCCCAAATTTCGATCAAATAAAGCAGGTGTGGCTTCACTAGGGAATTGTAAATGGTGTACCGCAATTTAGGTGGGATGCAACGAACTATATTACGCAGGGATCCTGTAAGGGCTGAGAGTTTGCTTTTTATGTGTTCAATGTGAGCATTCCACGTAAGTGAGCTGTCAATTCTTAGACCGGGATATTTTTCACAGGTTTTTTGCAGTAGAGGCACATCATTAATTGTTAGTGGGTTATATGGGGGAATAATTTTATTTTTTTGCCTTAAATATAACATAACATGTTTTGGAGATATTTATTGTCAGGAGATTGTATTGAAACCATGCAAATAAGGTATCTAAATCATCTTGGGCTTGTGAGATAATTTGATGGATGGATATTTAGTGATTGGGCAACTAGAGGTATCAGAAAAAGTAGGGAAAGACTATTTGAGCTTTATGGCCTTAAGCCTTATACAAACACTGAAACTTTTAACCGGTATGTTGCTAAGTATTCAAAAATTTTTAGAATTACATGCAAGGTTGCTAAAGCCCTGCACATTAGCAACAAAATCAAAACAGCAGAAAACAAAATAAAGACAGTCTGGAAAGTTATAAATAATGAGACTAACAGGAAGAAAATACGTAACACTAGCTACACATTAGATTCTGCATGTGGTCCTAAAAGCTCTAATCTGGATGTAGCTCAAGAATTCGTAAATTTCTTTACCGATATACCATTAAAAACGACGGAAGCTCTTAATTCCTAACTACTACTAAACACATAAACCCTATGATAGTTATTCAAGCTTTCCGGCAAATAAAAATCAAACTGACCGAAGATCTATGGGGAATGTCTATCAAAGTCTGTACGTCCATACTTGAGACTATAGCCCCATACTTAGCTTTAATTTTTAATTTGTGTGTTGACCAAGGAGTTTTCCCTGATCTAATGAAATACAGTAAAGTCATACCTCTTTTCAAATCCGGGGACAGTAAAGATACTAATAATTATAGACCTGTATCCGTGTTGCCAGTTTTTAGCAAGGTGTTTGAAAAGGTAATGCTTAATCAAATGCTCAATCATTTTAACACCAACAAACAATCAACAGTATGGTTTCACCAAGGGACGTTGTACGACAGACGCCGGTGTAACCTTATTAAAGCACATATTTACTGCGTGGGAAGAGTCTCAAGACGCCATAGGAATATTTTGTGACATTTCCAAAGCATTTGATTGCGTAAATCACGACACATTACTTTTGAAACTTGAGCGTTACGGATTAGGTCAACTTGCACTTAGTTTGGTAAAATCATATTTGAGTGATAGACAACAATGTGTTCAAATAAATGGTATTAATTCACAGGGTTTAAAAGTAAAAATGGGGGTTCCGCAAGGCTCAATATTGGGTCCTTTCCTCTTTCTCGTGTATATAAATGATCTACCCTATTTATTGAAAAACAAACCTCAAAATATGGTGTTGTTTGTTGATGACACTTCCCTTATTTTTAAGATAAATAGACGGGTCCAAAATCTAGATGACGTGAATAATGCCCTACTTCAGGTCCATAATTGGTTCACAGCAAACAATTTAGTATTAAATGAAAAAAAAACTAAATGCATAAGATTTGCTTTACCCAATGTTAAAAGTAGTGATTGTGAAAAATATTAAATAAAGAGAAACTTGAATTCGTAAATAAAACGGTTTTCCTGGGGATTAAGCTTGATCCAAGGCTACAATGGGGTTCTCATTTAACATCCCTTGCGGCGCGTCTAAGTTCAGCAGCATATGCTATTAGAAAAAATCGTCAATTTACTGATGTAGATACCGCTATAGACTGGTCTATTTTAGTTACTTTCACAGTATAATGTCTTATGGCATTTTGCTATGGGGACGGGCTGCAGAAATTGAGTCTATATTTATTCTGCAAAAAAGAGCCATCAGAGCCATATATAATATTCGTAGGCGCGATTCTCTAAGGGAACTGTTTAAGGCTATTGGCATCATGACGGTACATTGTCAGTACATCTACGAAAACATAATGTACGTCAGAAAAAATCTGCATCTTTTTGGTAAAAGAGGTGACAGACATAATTACAGTACTAGAAATAGGGACCAACTAGTTCAGCCAGGCTTCAGACTCGCTAAAGTAGACTCATCTTTCATGGGGTACTGTTTGAGATGCTATAATAAAATTCCACACAGGATTCTTGAACTAAATGAGACGAAATTTAAAACATGCATCAAACGCACACTATGTTAGCAAGCTTATTACAAGTTGGGCGATTATATCGCTGATAAAAATGCGTGGCTCAATGCTGGTCCTGCTCCACATGGACAGGGGCGCATAAATTGATAGCATTAAATAGAATTGTTGGAGCTGCTGAAGATTGTACAACTGTCTTTGCATTGTATAGAATCAATCTCTAGTATTATATAATCGCATAGCCCATATTGTGTGAGTACTATGTACTAGAAAGTTATCATTCAGTGAAATCCTACGTCTTTTCTTGACTTGAATGTGCCCTGGCGGTTGAGAGTATGTCATGCTCACGCTAATGTCTCGCTGATGGTGGAGCGTGTGTCGGATCATTCAATTCCCTTCAAAATGGCTGAGTTGAATGGTGCTGATCCATGTGTCATGTTCGTGAACGGGCGCTATCAGTTGTGACTGGTCATCTCTTAGTTGCCATGGCTTATTTGAATGTTTATTTTACACTTTTAACGTGCACATCTTGCTACATTGTTCTCACATAATATACTCGTACCATCTCAACATAAATGATGTAACCAAGATTTTGTAACAATATTTTGATTTAAAAGAGTGTCCATGGAGTTTCTTGCCCGTTCTTCTCCATAGAGATACACACAGACTACAGTACTTTCACAGTTTTTATGTCTTGTGACTGGGACTGTAGCTACATTTAATTTTCATCTTTGTTTCGACAATTCAAAAGTGCCTGTAACTGGCCTACTTGAAATAAATGCTTTGATTTTGATTTTGAGATGCTAGTCTCAATCTATCCGAGGCGGAGTGTCCAAAATATTGATAATTCTGATGCTTACGACCTAGCTTTTATTTCTTAAATTTTCGATAGAAGTCCACTGACCAATCATCATCATCATAATAAGCCCAACAGTCGATTGCTGGGCATAGGCCTCTCTAATTGAACGCCAATTAGCTCTATTCTCGGCAACTCCCGTCCAACTGCTATTACCAGCCACCTTGTGAAGATCGTCGTTCCATCTAGCCTGAGAGCATTGCGCCTTACGCTAGCCAATTCGCGATTTCCACTCAAGAACACGTCTACCCCAAATGTCATAGGTTCTACGTCTAATTTGTTCGGCCCATCGCCACTTCAATTACGCTTATTCTAGCGAATACCTCGACAAGATTATCTGCCGGAACACCTAATTCCGAATTCAATCCCTCAGAGAGATTCTAAGAATAGCCCGCTCCATAGCTCACTGAGCAACCTTGAATTTATGGACGAGCCGTACCAAGAGTGTCCTTAGGCCCCGTAAGTCATAACAGGCAGCACTGATTGAGGACCTTTATAGTATTTAGGCTCTGTGGAACACATGACAAAAATACTCTATGAAGCTCCCCAAACGCTATCCAACCCTGCTAAATTCTTCTGTTAGCCTCCCTCTCAACTCTCAGTACGAATTGTCAAAACCAAACAAGTTCAGTTAATTTTAAAACCGATTAGGTGTTTTGACACAACTGTTCCTATTCTTCTTCAAATCGTGTGCAATCTAAATTGATTCAGACCAAAATTTGGCAGAAGACCAGAATTTCAGCTCCTGTAATGTAGTACATGTAGCAGGACAGACAGGACACAGCTCTTCCTATTTTAACTAAATTTACAACTTCGAAATCAGCCATTAGATTTTTTTTACACATGTTCACAACAACTACATAAAACGAACTTTTCGACTGTCAGTACGTGAAACACTGTTGCATGATTCACGTACTGACTAATGAGATATTGTTTTAATTTGATTTAATTTTATAATAATTTTAATTTTAATTGTGATGTTGATTTTAATTGGAATTGAATTTAATTTGATTCAATTGTGTTAATAATTTTAATAGTGATTTTAATTTTAATTGTGCTGTTGTTTTTGTATTTTTTTAATTCTGTTACTTGTACCTATGATCCACAGTTGATTGAAATAAATAAATAACAATAGTAAAACAATTTCTCTAAAATTACACTATTACGTCGACTAATATGTACAGTAATGCACATCTCGTTACGCAGTTGAGAAGTGAAGTGAAAGTAAAGATGCTTGTTGTGTACAAGTGTTTTGTTCATGCAATACATTGTTATTCGCTGCAGACTTGGGATAGTTCACTTGTTAGGACGTTCCCGTCTCGAGCGGGCCGCTGTGTGCTATCACTGAACTAGTAAGTGTCCCGCAGCTTGCTCTCTAATTTTCACTCACAAACATGTTAACATGTAGTTTACTACAAGTACCTACAACTTCAGCATATGCTCTCGTGTCGCTCCCTAAGCAAACAGCCCCTCGTATAAAAGCTATTAATATGATTAAGTTGAAAATTGCTGGTAGCAGTTAGGAGCTACTTGGGCGTTAGAGTTGTTTTGATAACAGTCTAGGTATAGGAGCTTATTTCTTGCTGTAAAAACGCCTTGCAGGGTTGTTTTTTGTTATGATGTTTTACTTTCAAAGTTAAAATCATATTCAAATATTTTTCTGAAGTATTCTTTAAGTGAGTGACAAATGAAAACATAATTGTGAGTCAACTTAAAAAAGTATCTTAGAGGTATTATTTATTAATTTATCTAAAAATTGTTTAATAATTCATATTTGTAAAAATGCTAAAGTATTAATGAACCTTACAACGAAACATCGGATCTTTCCAAATCTTTGATGATATTAAAATCGACTTGGCCTTTTCAGACACCCAAAAAGTTTCAGCGATCACGTAAAAATGTACTACGGCTATGTTCAGGAAAGGGCTTGGAGCCGAGGGACCGACCACGAGTGCAGCACACTGACGCAGCTCTCATCAAGGCATCATTACGGACGCGCCATGTTTTTAAAATGGCTTTGGATTGCGCATAGCCGTGGTCCAAATTAATCCCCTACTACAATGTTGCTACGTTAAATTGAGATAATCTGTTTTGAGGAAAATATGCTTCGTTATTATGAAAAAAACTTTACAAAACTTTCAATATTAATTAGTCGCCGCTCAACCTTGCCGTCAGGCCGTGACTTCCGTCGTGATTTTGCATATAATTTTCTACTCAATGAACGTAACCCACTGTGTGCTAAGCCACATCAGGAATTATAAAAAAAATAGGTGTTGTCTGTGGGAACTAGATAAGGAAAAGGGGTTCTATTCGGAAATGCGATTGAGGATTTATTTGTTATATCCCTACATATTTTTCTGACTTCTATAGTTTTCATGAGACTGCTAGTTTGATGAAAAAATACAAGACATTCTTTCTTGCTTCATTTTCTTCATAGAATAAATTCAGAGCCCGTCGACAAGACGTGCAATATTTTATACATAAATACAAAATGCTTACAATTTAGACTTAAGATATTAATTTAATAAAATGCAATAATCGAACTGTTAGTGACATACAGTTTTGGGTTGTTCGAGGTTCCATCGGGTTGTCTGCGAGGTTCGTCGCGGGCGGCAATAACCGGCACAATGCGGCACAACTAACGACGAGGGGAGCACCTCTCCCAACACCCCCGCAGACCCTCACCCCTCACCCCGCCGGGAGGTAATAAAACCACGCATTCCACTTGCAAGTCACGGACTAGATTACCGAGAGCCGCGACAACCTTCGATGTGCCGATCACCGAACTGGTTGGCACACCTCCGGTATAGCGGTGATATTGAGCAGACGCGGATAAATAATCAGATGGAAATTAATGGGGTTGTGATTGAATGGATGTTCTATTTAATATAAATTATTTTAGATGCAAGTGTGGCTCAGTGTTCTATTACTTAAGTATATACTTGCATTCGTGAAGGGCTGCTATGGGGCGGGGAGAGGGTGGGAGTGTGCAATGACAAAATCCTCATGCATTTTGAACGAAGTTTTTCACCAACACATGCGAAGAAAAAAGTCAAAGTACAAGTCTATAATTTTTTTATTCGCATCTTTTGGAACAAATAATTGTGAAAACCACCACCCACTTCATTGTGGCCAGCCATTGACTGTATAGAAGAAAATGTTAAGTTTTTGAAGAAAAAACTTCATAAATTTTTTTTTTGATAAACTCATTGCTCTACAATCGATCTTAAAGACGCCTTGCCTATTTTTGAAAATAACTTCCATTTTACTTAACGTTAAAATACACTAAGCTTGGTTTTAAAGTAAAAATAATCCTCAAAGTTTTATGAAGTACTAAGTCCTTTAGAGTGGAATAGCAATTACAAGGTTCTATACCCACCTTACCCACCGGAGAGCAGCGGTGGCCCAGTGGTGGCAGCCCCGGCTTACGAACAGTAACTCTTGGGTTCGAACCCAGACAGGCGCATTACTTTGTGTAATTTATTTCATCACCACTGCTCTCAAAACGGTGAAGGAAAACATCGTGAGGAAACCGGCATGTCGCATGCATGGTAGACATGTGAAATCTACCAATCTGCACTGGGCCCGCGTGGTGGATTATATCCCATTCCCTCTCATACAGAGGAGGCCGTGTCCCAGCAGTGGGAGCATTAATAGGCTGATGATGATGATGAAAATACCCACCTTCGCACTAAAAAGAGTTATCAAACTATAGCAATGCGTACAAATCCAATACGAAACGAACACATACGAGACAAAAAGCCGGCACAGAATCCGAGATCAAAGCGAAATAACAATCGGTTAATATTTGAGCACTGTTGCGAGCACGAAGCCAGAGCAAATTAACAGCGAACAAAGAAAAGTATGTCCTATCAATAAGTGGCGGTGGAACTGGCAAATTGAATTGAATAAAACACACAAGTCCTCTAACGAGCCGGTGTTTACCCAAGTGGACACTAATTGGCTTAGCCAGCGGTCGCCGACGCGCTTGCACGGGAATAAAGAAGCTTGTACACAGTTTGGGCAGGAGGAGGTAGTTGGTTACTTTGTAACATGATCGCCTGGATAGTTTTTCTGATGCTCTGTAATTCAGTTAGGAATTTTGGACCTGAAATTCAAAGTTTATCAGCTATGGAGCGCAGTAAAATGGATCTTAAAGTAATTGATAAGATCAGGAGCCAATGAGACACAAGTGTCGGATTTAAGTTTTCGAAGCAATTATATTATGATCTAAACTTTGAAGTATACACATTATGCAGTCATTTATATACTTTTTTTGTTCCAATCATCATAGAGTGGTTAAAAGGATAGTTATTGCTGGTAAATTCAAGCCAGCCACTAAAACCTACCAAAAAATAAAACAAACGTCTTTTAAAATGCGCTTCTCATTTATGCCATATCTGAATTAATTTACTGATTCGTTAATTTCATCCAGCATTATTCGAGCAGGGAAGCTTCGGAATGAAGATGCAATCACTGTAACAGGAGGCAAAGCCTGTCAACACTTGACCTTCACTGTTGATTATCCGAACGATTAGCAAAAACAAGCCAAAACAAAAGAATAACAAACTATCTTTGCAAAGAATATATTTAAAGAAACAATATACCTGCGAGTAGGTTTTTAATTTGGCTCATACAACAGACTCGCCTGCAGGGCAAATATAATTTACTGTTTCTTTTTATTTTACTTTAGTCGTTGAAGAAAACAAATTGAGAATCCGTTTATAACAAATACTGCTGAAATATAATCTGCGTGTAATAATTTTCTCATTTTCAACAGTTTGAAACATAAGTATTGCGTAGGTAGCGAAAAAGTCGCGGTAATAAAAGGACATTATTAATATTCGGCTTTGAATTCACAATTCAGAAACATGTTAGAATTTCGAAGTAAAATACTCTATTCATCATGATTTAAAAAGCGGTTGTCAAAAATATACAGCTATAATTTTGAAAATGAAACAACCTCTACGATCCGAATATAATAAAGTCTTTCCCCAACCGCGCAACAATATATTATATTTTAATATCATATGTATTACCAATACAACATGAATATTCTGTACGCAAAAGTAATTTTAAAGGCTATCACAGAAGGCGAGGGGCGCGGGCGACCGCGGCGGCACCCACTGACATCAGTGGCTTGTATCTTGCGCTCAATTTGCATATAAATTGTATCTTCTGGTCACAGCGAGCAAGATGACACGCGTCTATGATGTGACCGCTAGTCGCTACGGTAAACACAACTGCATATTTATGTCCATACTAATCAACGCCTGTAATGTGTGCACAACGATGAAGTCTATAGCTTCGTTGGTAATTAATTGATCAAGATTAACATTACTTTATTTTAGAGGCTTTTGTAACTTCTCATTCCTAATTCGTCAAAATTACTGCACTGAACACAAACGAAGATTAAACGAAGCCATAACAATCCACAATTTTAATGACCCCCAATAAATCTACGTGATCGTTACTAAGCGAAATTAAAGGTTATATTAGTCTTCATCAGCTCGCTTCCGACCGATGCAGGGCAATAAAACGATGAAAAGAAGCTAATTTTTCAGCAAATCATCTCCGGACCCCATGAAGTCATCAATATTCATTTTGCGGCGCGCCTCGGAAACAAACACCTTTGCGAAGGAGCACAACGCGCTTCCTTTGAGCCAACTATGCCGGGGGCGCGCGTCACGCCGGAGACCGGCTAACTCAATTTATTTGGATAATTGGCTTGTTTCACTAACGTTCCCGACTCACATCAATTAATTCAGTGTATAGCGATAGTTTTTTGATAATAATTTGTTTTCATAAGGAAGTTCCGACCATTTAGGGTTTTGATTTTATTTGAAAAAGAGGTAAATATGCAGATTAGCAAGTGTTTAACGTATTCCTACTATTAATGTACTTTAAGTTGTTGACCGATGACCGATCCGTTTTCGATGTACTTAGTGCTGTTCCTCCAATTTCTTCTTTTCGATGAACTTCTATCTATACCATGGAACATACTTTAAGGAATTACCTCAGTTAAACACATAATTCACACGGTTATATAGTTACCTAATCTACGACAGTATACTTGTACGTGCATTTAAACTTGACGGGCCCTAAAATCCAAACGGATATGTCCAATGAAATAGCAAATAACACATTAAAACGGTCATCTATAGGGAATAAACCAAACATTATGTACCTATTCCAATCTATTGTTTGTTTAGACGTCTCCACTGTTTGTGATTATCAAATCACTATGCCATTATGGTCGGGGCTATTAATATTCTGAATAGGGAGCGGAATAATTTCGGGGTAAGTCCAGCGTTCGGCTCCGTTCGTATTAGTACGAGTCTATCGGCTACGGGCTACGTTACGGCTACCTCTATCCCAGCTACGCCGTCTACGTGTGCATTCGCCCGGCGTAGTAAACTCGTAGCTAGCGCGTAGCACTTCGTAGCACAGTAGTAACTTCTTACTAACTCGTTTAATTAATGTTTGTATTATGATTCAATTCGAAAACTAGTTTCAAAAGCAAGTTTAAATTAGGTTAACTATTACATTAAGGTTGAACTAACACAATATAAAAATTCTAGAAACATATTCTTTTTGTGAGAAAACTCGTTCTTGAAAAATTATGAGAGCTCTACTTTATTCAATCGCATGTTTGATTATATTAATATGTACATGAATATGTATATTTTATAAAGAACTGGAATTGCTTTTACGTAAGACACAATGATAATAAAAGTTTTTAGATTAAGCAGATTTTCTTCGTCCACATGTTTATAAACATAGTTGAACATTTCAGAGTACCTAACATACTGGACATTTACTGAATGATCTCTTTAAACAAGTTGAACAGAATTTCAGTAGATTGTAGCTATTTGGTGTAGCCAGTGCACGTACGCGACGTCGTACGTCCAGCTAGGCCGTCATTACTGCGGCTGAGCGCCAAATTGCGATATCCGCTGCCTTTGCCGACTGGCGATTGACCGCCTTACTGTGGCCCTACCCACCAGCCAGGTAGTTGGCGCAATCAATTTTCTCATTTCAAATTAGAACTATTTTGTTTCACACAATCGTAACAAGGAGTTCGAAACTCTTAAGACTGTTGAACTTCACGGTTCAGACAAGACCTGCAAAAGTAAGGTTGAAGGTGAAGAGCGGGGTCTTTGTGCGGCGTTGACGTGGCGTGGCGGCGCTCCCCACGCTGTCCACAGTAACAAGCCACTCCTGTTTATTTTACCGCAATGAATTTCCTTGCAATATTTTCTTCATTTTTTTAATTTTGAATACATTTGAGCACAATTCTCCGTGGCGGCTGTGCGCCCCCGGCAATCTCCAAATTGCCTCTTTATGTGCAGATGTTCCGACCCTCGGTTTTTCCGTCTTTTGAATGTCGTTTTGCTGTTAAATAACCTGCTCTTCTATTGTAATTGGGGTTTGTAAGTTTACTTTCTACTTCCGATGCCATCCATTGTCACGAGCATGCTATCTGCTAAGTGGAATTAAAAACATTGCAGACATGCGATTTATTATTTTCTGTAGAAAGATGAAACATTTCAAAGGTTTTATTACGCTGTAGGTGTGCTAATGAAACGATCTTATAAAAAAAATCACAAACACTTATACACCTACCTACAGGATAATTTCATTAAAGCGGAAAGCAACAATAAAACCTAATGAAATTCTTAACCTTTACATTTGTTTCTATTTTAACTTTATTACATCTGCCCTTTGTATTCACAAAAACGCAATATTAATAAGAACAAGTTAAGTGGGGCACGCGGTAGCGAGAACTGCTTTTTACGCGAGTTCTTCTAATATTAATCTTGCGAGGGTCACTAAAGATCACAATTACACGTTTTACAAGATTCCAACTCATTTATTTTTCCGCGAACAAATTATTTCTCCTGAAGCAAATTAATTCCTTAGCATTATACTTCTTTTAAGATCTGAATAAATTTAAACGAGATTTCATAAAAAATAGACCGTCTGAGGGCCCGCGGCTAGCGGCAAATTACGTCTTTATTTACAAGTGCGTGCTTAAATATTTTCTCCGTATTGGATAGTAGAAAATGTAAGAATAATTAGTTACTGAAAAGACAAAAATACTTCAAACACAATTTGATAGTAGGTAAGTACTCGCACGAGGTTTACTTAGTTACATATAACTATTCCCAAACATTTATATTTCAGGTCACAACGGTTTCTTCTTGTTTGTAAAACTGAAGTATTATTGGCTTGCGTCTGGGTCTGGAGCAAGGAAAAAAGACATACAAACGTTTCGCCTTCCACAACAGATATGTCAACTAATACGGAATTCTGAAGGTCTGACCGAGATTGGATATGAAATGGGGATGTACTCGTATGATGTATAGTCGTTACAGATAGTCAGTGGCCCGAAAGTGACAACCAGTCTTAACAAGGAGTATCGTATTACCCAGTACTAATCTAAAAAAACTACTCCATGTAAAATACTGGTATTCAGCTGCATCCGGTTAGACTGGAAGCCGACCCCAACATAGTTGGGAAAAGGCTAGGCAGATGATATCATGTTATTGTAAGTACTATCTATGTAGCAGGACCAATGCATGCTAACACTAGCAATCATCACATGACAATAAATTGGAAAAAATAAAGGATGAGAGAGAAATAAATAAAGCGAGCAGACAATAAAGTTAGTTTATTTTATTAGTAGTAGCACAATCATCTCCACTCGCCAATTTCCCGGCCCGCCTCCGATTCCTCAGAATAAGAAGTATAACTGAAAATGAATCCACGTTATAACACCTTATTATTTTGAAAACTAATTCACCGCCATAATGTCTTTTAGAACTACACAACTGGTAGACGTGACAGAAGATTTTTTCTTTTTTGTGACTGTATTACATTTAACTTTTATTATTAGACACTATTCTTATTTAATATTATTATAGACAACCACATTCCAAGAAAAAAAAATGTCTAGATTGAATTCGTAAGATTTCGTCTTTCGTTGTTTTCTTTATTTAATGTAACCTTGTGCGATGTCTGGAAAATTCAGGTACGATACTTACATCTGGATCCTTTTCATAAGAACATTTATGTACATCGAAAGATCTCTGGCACTTGTCTTTGTCCGGGGTATCTAAAAATATAATACCGTAAGTCAAGTGTATATCATAATAGTACAATTTTACAGCTATTAAGTAAGGGTGAGACTTACAACCAACCAATCAAGACTTTCGACCTTGACGCAAGTTCTACAAACTTACTTACTTGTCAATCTATACTAATGTAATAAAGAGGTAAAATTTGTTTGTTGGTTTGTAAGTTTGGATGGGGGTAAACTCGGAACTACCAGTCAGATTTGAAAAAATCTTTTTGCGTTGTCTATCCCAATTCTTGAGGAATTATAGGCTCGCGGACGAAGTCGCGGGCGGAAGCTAGTCGTACACACATAATGTAATACATATACATAAACTCACGTCTTTTTCCTATGGGGGTAAGCAGAAACTAATATGCCACCTTCTGTTACAATCCTTACATAGTCGTTTTGCCTCAATCGTTTTGAAATAGTAAATCAGTAATACCGAGAAGTTAAGTATAGATATGTAAACTGGCCAAAACCATGTTTCCTAATAGATTTGGACGTAGAAGAGTGAAGTAGTCCTAATGCCTTTTTATTCAGTTATTTCCTTAATAAATAAACGGCCGTACTGGTAAAGTGTGAAAATATTCTCACCGAGATGTTTACACGCAAATATCATTTTGGTTGTTCTCTCGTAGTATTCGTCTGGTATCAAACTGACCAGCATGTCGTAGTCCACAGTACCGTCATCGTCTACCTGCAAATTGAACAATAAGTAACTTATTATAAAGTATCTTTTAAATAAGCACAAATAAAAACGATTCTAGTTGGTACATAAAATACAAAAGTCAAGGTAGCAACGCGAACTCGCTAACAACAAAGCACACGAATTGAATTAAAAATAAATTAAATGCCTGTTTGTATCTAATTTCGTACACGACAGAGTGAAGAGAGAAACAAACAAAAGACAGATAACTCACGAGGCTCGCTTCCTCCAGCAGACAAAACATATAGCACTTCAATTTCGCGTCCTCCTTAAATATGCCGTTTTCGCAATTCGTTATATCCTCTGGGGGCAAGTAAGAATAAAGACTCCTTAATGTACGCAAACATGAGACATTGTATTTGAAAACAATGCTAGTGGGAGAGGTGATCTTGAGGTTTTGTGAGCCAAAAAAATATAAATTTCTGCAAAATTAGTTCAATAGTCAAATTGCATTTGTTAAAATATTGTGTTATTTTATTATATTAGCCGGTAAGTCTTCTCTGCGTGCTTGCTAGCGCTGTGGCGGATAGCTTAGCCGCGCCAATTGCTCGACTCGGCGTCATTCGCATGCTAACATAGAACAAAGGAGCAAGAAAATTTTCTTTTGAACGCTCACCCTCTGCCACCCCTGTTTTACCGACACACTCGTCGTGAACTGTTTGTATTATTTCTTTGATTTCCTCACTGAAAACCTGAAATGAAAATACACACAGGTCACTTAGATGTTTTCAATATACGTTGGCAGCTGAATTTGACTGGTGTAATTGTGTAGAATAACTATTGCCAAACTTCCGTGTTTGTAATACCTTTAAATAAACTGTGTTTTAATATAATGCAATGGATTCATTAGAGGAACGTATTAAACTCAATTTGTTTACAAATTGCCATAGCTAAATGACTGTTTGTAACAAAAGAGCACAACCGCCCATCCTGCATCCCCTAAGCGATGCCTCAAACTACTTAAATAAGTACCTCCACAAACTTGCCACACATTAGATCCACAAAGTTCCCGAGATTTCCTTATTAAATCATTTTGTGTCTGAATTATTTAGTGTAGTGGGCGAACCGCTGAGACACCCCGGTCTCTTGATCTACACGACTACCTTTGTGAACAACGGGGGGAAATAAGTCGTTTCAATATTAAAAATGAGATAACATTCTCAAAGAAAATATTAAGTCGCAATTCCCGCGGGAGCAACCCAATGCGCATCAACTTGTATCATAATGTTAAATATTAATTTAAATGGTGAGGGACTGTCTCCATTGTAGGTGACCTTTCTGTTTTCTCAAGTTTAATGGAACTTATTTTGAAAAGGTAGTTGTTTGGATTGTTTTACCTGCACTAGGATTTTTTTTAATTATTAAGGTACTTTCTGCCATGCTATGAACAGTTTTCTAATTATTATGCAATTAGAAAATATATTCATGACAATTCAAAATCTACTTATACAAACGAATGTTATAAAGCACACAGGAAGATTTGCCCGAAAAAGGACCAATATGTAGGAATTTCGAGTCGGATCAAGGGTCTCCTGAAAACGTCGTGAGTCATTGGAGACGGTGACGCGGCGGTAGCGGTCGGCGCACTCGATGCATTACGTTCGTATTCGCAGGGCGACGCGCGACGTTGAGCAATAGTGTCGCGTGTCGCCGCGCCGCGCATCACTCATCCATCACACCGACACACCGCGCCTTCGCAAACACTTCATAAACTTTCACTGGAAAAAACTATAAGTGACAAGTGCACTACTTTTAAATAGAATAATGTACCTATAGTGAGTCTTGATTCGTCTGAAGTTTTATAAGACAACCCGCATTTCTTTTGGCTCTACATATCTCAGCAATTAGGATTTAGTAAAGGATTGATCTCCTTAACTTCGTCGATCGTAATTTATTTTCAGATTCTACCAAAAAATATGTCTGTTGCATAGAATATGACCCAACCCAACTAACTCAATGCTGATTATTTAATAAGATTATTTTCACAAACTTACAGGTTTTTCTTTACCGCCATAAGCAACAGCAACCAAACAGAGGACGAGGGGCAGCGTCCCTGTAAACATGGCGCCGCTGCTTCTACGCCAATGGCCCTCCTCTCTCGCGAGCTTGTCTTATAATACCGCTACGGGCAACTCCACCCCAAACTAAATCACACACTTAAGGCACATAGTTAACGCGCAGTTATCCAAAGCCAGCAATTAACGCGTTAAAGGTGTTACGCTACTTGCAGCACAAGCGGTAATCATGAGGCGGAAACTTTTCCAGCCATGAATGAGTAAGCAACTAGCTAAATACACGGTGCAACTCAGCCATAACATAACTTATTAAGTATTCTGTCTGACACGGTGGGAACTATCCCGAAGGTAAATGTAATGTTCTCCGAAAGATTTGTCCAGATTCTCTGTGGATAAGTTATTTTTATAACAGATTACTGTTAAAAGGTACTTCTAAAAAAGTACTTCTATCATACAAAAGTGCTACGAATATTGGCGCTTTGGCAGAAGGCAGCAGCAGGATGTATGAGATATGTATGCGTCGTCAACTTACGCCTTGTTTCGTGATGAACACACAAGTCTTACTTATTCAAATTGGCTTCTATGTACCTACCTATAAGGACTGTTGATAATTAAAACCAATATCTTTTAATTACTCCAGATAATAGGTGAGACGACAAAAAAAATCTAATTAGTCCGTCAGTTAGATAATCAAAAAATATATATTAATATATTATATATTATTATTTTTTTTTTTTTTTTTTATTGTATATTATTATTTTATATACACACATCAACACGGTCTAGGGATATTTTTAAAAAAGCGAATTACTATCAATGTGTTAATTATTTATATGACATGTATATATTTAAAAGATACGTTATTTAATATTCTACCATTTTTTAATAATGGTTAAGGTATAGATTAAAATTTCAGGATTTTATGGAAAAAAAATGAAGCATAGACGGAAACCGTATATGAATGAACTTATAATTTGTGAGTAAAAACTGAAAAAAATAGAAAAATCATTTAATTTGTGTTTATAAACTTGAAGTTAGTAGTCTGAGAAAGCGCCCATGATGTTCATAACACATCGGCAACGATTCGGCATGCTCAGAACAAGGTTGTCAATGTCTTGCTGCGGAATATTGTCCCATGTCCTTCTGAGGTGCGCAAAAAGTTGATCTTCTGTAGCCAGATTTTCAGGAACTTCCTTCAGAGCTCTTCTTTGCAGCATATCCCACGCATGCTCAATGGGATTTAGATCTGGCGATTGAGCAGGCCAGTCTAAGGCCCTAACATTATGTGTATGTAACCAAGCTGCTACCGTTCTCGCCGTGTGTGCCCGGGCATTGTCGTGCATGAGCAGGAAATCTTGCCCCATTTGTGTTCTGTGGGGCAAGATTACGGGCCCCAGCACCTGTTGGACGTATCGTTCTGCCGTCATATTGCCCCGCACCCAAACGAGATCCGTCCGTCCTCCAAGACGAATTCCTGCCCAAACCATAATTGTTCCTCCTTGGTATGGGTGAACTTCCTGAGGGTTCTGGAGACGGCTCCATCGTCCAGGAACTCGCCAAACACGCGTCCTTCGTGAATCTGGATGGAAGCCGAATCTGGATTCATCCGTGAACAGCACATTGGACCATTGGTCACGGCCCCAGTCCACGTGGTTCCGAACCCATTCTAATCGTCGTCCACGATTGCCTCTCCGTAAAGGTGGGACCCGGAGTGGTCTACGAGAGCGTAGATTGCTTTCATGCAGTCGCCTTCTTACAGTTTGGTCACTCACAAGCACTTGGTGTTCCACTCGCAGCCTTTGGACCAATTGAGTCGCCGTTGCATTTGGTTGTGCTCGCGCAGTAATTTGCAAAAATCGGTCTTGTCTGGGGGTAGTGATGCGACTTGGCCCCCGGTGCCTCTCCGCTACTTCACCTGTGGCACGATAGCGTGTCCACAATCTTGAAATTACATTTTGATGGGTCCCTATGGCCTCAGCAACATTACGCTGAACAGATCCAGCTTCCAGCATTCCCACAGCTCGTAACATCTCCGCCCTCGTCAAATGTCGGCGTTGCATGGCTACAATACCTCAATTTTAACTTTATCTTTCGTTTAAAAATGAAAAAAAACTGTAACAAAACGTAATTCGTATTGTTTTCTAAATTTCGCACAAATGAAAATTCCCTCTCCTATACATCAAGACATTTTTATGCCACCGAAACAAAAGAATTTTCAAAAATTTGAATTTGGAATTAGTCTGAGATAAATTACAAACAAATCGGTGTATAAAAGATTCCAATGCGGCCAGTACTTTTCGAGTTATTTAATTGAGTATGAAATATCCCTAGACCGTGTTGATGTGTGTATTATTATATTTTCTGATACTGTCGTCATTCATGCCTATTATTTCTAGAAGAAAACTCCTTATCACTAGCGACTCGCTTCGGCTTGGCACGGGTGCACTTTTAGAGAAAATTAGAAATGCGGTAAGCAGTTTTTCTTTCATACAAACCTTGGCCTGACAAATTATGAACAAGCAAAAAATAACAAGTGTCCTCAAGTGATGCTCCGTCCGTCTCAAGTGGTGCTCAATTGATTTTTATTCATCAGACTTCTTATGCAAAGCAGGTAACCAAAACGATAAATCCATATTAATATTTACCTCAATGCGAACATAACTCTGTATTTATTATCTGTCTGTTACCTTTTTCATCCCGGTAGTGGATAGACGTTTCCGTAATAATTTTCAACAAAGCCAAGGGCGAAGCCGCGGGAAAAAGCTTATTCAGTTACAAGAAGGGACACTATTTCCTGAGTCATTTTCCCACTTTGGAACAATCATTGTTTCCACCGTGAACAATGAAGGGGATCTTACGTGTTTTTGTGCGCCCGCACCTATTGTGTCCTTACACAATTATAAAATGAATGTTATAATTTGCTATTCGCTGACGCGATGGCCATAATACGCCCCGGCCGCGGCGATATCACACTTAATGATTATTAATGGTCTGAAGACAGCATAGAAAATCACGCTTAACTTGTAAGGTGAGCGAGCATACTGAAACATCATTTTGCAGCAGGCCGCGTTCACACCAAGGTATAGTAGGCGTCAGACTGTGAGAGTGTCAATCTATGGAAAACGTCGGATTCCGAAATCAAAAATTAATATCTTGACCTAACATTTGTTAGATACATTCAAATAGATCCACTCCCCGCTCAATGATATCAATGATATGTTTTTTTTAAACTGCAGATTTAATTTATCCGTCATTTCTGAATTGGAAATTCAGGACAGCCGGGCACAGTTCTGAGCCGGAACCCAGCACGGCATGACTCCTACTCGCACTTAGCCGGTTTGGTTTTCAATTCATATTTTGAACCTGACGTTCACCATCGGCAGTCGGCACCCGACCACACCTTTTGGTGTAGACTATTCATTGCTGGTCGAAAATTTAATATTGTCCTACATGTACCTTTTAGGCCGATCTATGTAGGTATTTGTTAACACTTTCCTGCTCCAGATTGACGTCAGCGCCAAGCCTGACTGAATATCAATATTAAAAACAACAAGTGACACATTGCATTAAGTAAGTGAAACGCATTACAATCACGCTCCTAACATGTTGAGCATTTCTGTAACAATGAGCTGATTCTTAGACACTCGTACTTCGTAGAAAAACATAGTATTTTTTTTTCCAATATTCGATTATCTTCCACGCATTTATACATATATACCTATGCCGTGTTCAATCGACATGAAAAATCCATTAGAGTTGTTTGCGTCGGCAACTGGGCCGATAGGCGTCGCTAGTGACCGTGCCTAAGAGGATTTGTTGCTTCCCTGTCGGCTGCATCATGCATCTGTGCATTCGTTAGCTGCAAGCGCATTCCAACAACTCGATACAACGGGCCATTCGATGGTGAAATGAGAATTGTGTTATTACAATGGAAGGGTATTGTTTGCCGTTACGGCTGCAATATTGTCATCGGTTTATTGGATAATAATAATTCGGGAGCGATGTAACTTGCAACGCTTCATTGTGCTTTCGTCTGTCGTTCGTGCACTAGGACTTATTAGTGCTTGATTATCTACTAGAGACTTGATTCTGCGGTGGTAGGAGTGTTCTATCAAAAATTTTAGTAATATGCAAATCGCATGACCTAGAAAGTCATAGAGACATTCTCGTAGGTAAATAATAACATAACAGATAAATAACACCGAACAAATTAAACTCTTTTCCATATTTATCAAAGTTCACGTAGGTAGTAAACACGAAAACTGAAAACGTTCGCTAGTGAAATTCAGATATACGAGACGTCCTGGCAAAACTGTTGAACTAGTTTTGGTAGAAAAGTTTTTACAATATTTCTATTGTATGTAAACTCGTCCGACTATTGCCGACGCGGGGTAACAAGTAAACTTTCGTATCAAGTAAATATTCGTAGTTGTCGACGCGCGCTCACAACCACCAACTTTGAAAGCCCGTCTGAGCTAAGACGCTGAGAGGACGTCTTATGGACGTGTCAACAGCATCTCTAATCATGCTGCAAAATAATAAACATAGATTTATATGTTATTTTCACAGCATTCTAAAGGCCAAAATGCTTATTATTTTGATGAAAATCGACGTGACTGTACCTCCCTTACTTTAAATATATATACCTTTAGATTTACCTTAGATTTGCCACCGCGTTATTAATAAAGGGATATCAGCGTATATGTAGAGTAGAAAGTTATTGATGCTTTAACGTATTTAAATGTTGGCTTTGAGTATGGTAACATACGACTGATATATGAAAGAAAAAGAGTTTTATGAAAGCGTGACGATTGTCGGGGAAAATGGAAGAACAAAATATGTTGCGCCGACCCCACGTGACATAAGACAAGGTCAGGAAAATGATGATGACAATTAACACAATACCTGTATCGATTTAGATAAATACTGAGTAGAAATAGGTACCTAACCTGCTTATACAGCCAAATCGAAGTCCCAGTGACACAGTTCAAATAGTTAAAAGTGAAAACAAAACCGAGTTTAACAGTAAATCATATAACACAATGGCCCCTACAAAACCAATAAATTCGTAGATACTTATTGTTTGACCACTACAGACGGGACGGACCACCCGAGAAAGAGCAATAGGATTGTCTTCCGAGTTCTGACCCCTGCTCCCACAGACGATAAATGTTGGCACTGGCAACTCTGTCAGGCCCTAATAGTTGAATAAGTGTGCTTGTTCAGGAAATAGGGAGAAATGAGGTACTTATTTATAATAAACAGAAATGACTTATTGTGTAATTCTAATTGCACCTGAAAATGGATCATTATGAACAACTTTTTATGGCTAAAAAAATATCTTGTCTCATTTTGTCGAATTATGCGCACATAAAATGAATGGCGCAGCCAATTTAAATTACGTGATGGCCAGTAATAATTGTGAGTAAGTACTACCACAAATATTCACAATAGAGAAAATGTCTGTATAAATAATATCAAAGCACAACAAGAAGGTACATTGAATGTCTAGGTGCCTGCAATAATTTCTAGGAACGACTAATGAAAACGCTTTCAGTAACAGAAAACAACTTTGAAAGCTACACTTTGATTTTAAAATATAACGTAACTTAAACATGGACATCATTAATTTGTAAAGCAATAATCATTTGAAGATAGTGAGAAGAGACAAGTGGAGAAGTCGGAGAGACGTCATTACCGCAATCAAAGCCGAAAGCCGCAGAGCAAGCCGCAGCCCCCGCACCCGCTAACGACGAGTGCTCTCGATAAAAATTAAAAACACGTGCAAGCCCAGCCTGAGGAAAGTTTTAATGAGAGAACACGGCTCGTTCTCGTACAGATAGATGTATCTAGGTCCGCCCCGTCTACTCATATGCTTCGTAGGTAGATGCGTATTTATCTAATAACGGCGGCCTCTAAACATGGAACAGAGTTAGGTGGGTAGTTAGACCTACTTATTGAACTTTCATGGGTGATGTCGCCTCTGCATAGGTTTAAAGCTGCATATATGATATCTTGATAATATAATAATTTAAATCTGTGGATAGAACGCTTGACTTTACCAAGAATATTCAAGCATTCTTTTCAGAATTGCAAAATGAATGGAAAACGATTTTCTTCCTAGTCCACATAACATGACATCTCGCCTGTAATCCCCGGAAGGGTTGGTCAGAGGTCTATCTATCTAGTAGTACAACCACATTTCGCCAGTTATGTTTAAGTCACATGTAATAGGGGGCGGTCATATTGCCATCAACCGGGCGCAAATCCAAACTCCGTGGCTTCCTAATCCACCCTTATAAATACATCGTGGTATGGTACAGATTTTGATAACAGTATCCACAGCTAAAGATTCGGTATTAGGGATAAGAATACATTCAACAGTCTGAGAGGGGTAATTAATTACTTGAATTCAGTATAGAGATCTCTCATAATGACTTGTGAACTTAGCATCTACTTCATTCTTCTCATTATATGTCTTTGCATCGTGCGCTTAATAACCAATTTGTAATCGTTCCATCCGCAGTTACACACTAAATAATATGTCGACATGCACAATAACCTTCTTAAGCCGACATGCCGTATCTAATAATAGAGCCTTCCCCGTCATTGTGCCGATTAGGTGCGAACTGAAGACGCCTGATATCAGGGCTTTAATGTAATTAATAACCAGGGCATTCATGAAAGCCATTACGCGACAACAACAAGTCTCAATTATACGGAGTCATTTACGCAGAGACATACAATTTCCTTGAATTTCAACTTGAACAACGTCCAGTCATAATAGGGCTGCCCCAGCTATGAAATATTGAATGTTCCAAAATAGCAACAGAAAAACGAACCTAATGCACAAAAATATAGAGCATCAAAATAGGAACCAGACTAGTTTTTACCATCAGACCAATTTATCTAAAAGTTCAATAGTTGTGTTAAAATCTTCTATCTAAAACGGTCAGTTCGATAAAAATAAAACTGATTTATAGCGCGTGAGGAAAATCTTTTTGGCAAGGTGCATTTTCCATTGTAGGTATGCATATCGGTACGTTTTCAGGCAACATAAAAAATCCATTAGATTAGTGCATTGGCTTAACGAGCGACGACGGAGGGGGAGAGGGGAGGTCGGGCTGGCGGCGGCAACCCTCAGTTGACCGTGCGTAAGCGGCTTTATTGCGGTCCTATCAGCATCACCGAGCTGTAATAGACAGGTGAACACTCTGATAGCCGTTCCGTGTATCCGTTCCGATCCAATTGCATGACAACAGCGGCTGTTATAATTACGTTGCACTCTCCTCTGTGAATTCGCGTTTATTACGATGCCGGATCTATGTTGGATATCTGCTGAACGATGGAATATATTGGTTGTACTTTGATAAATAGATATATCTTATCTTAACTTAATTAATCTACCTATCAGATAAGATTAATCGCATGTATTATGTACCTTCGGACTAATAATTAAGTATTGTTCATTTTCATCATTAGATTTACTAAGTCGATACACGGCACACGTAGGGTTTCCTTCTAAGATAATGATCTTATCACTTGATAGACAGCTAAAGGAGTAGCTAATTAACATTCAGATATCTAATAACCGAGAAGCTCAACGTATCGCCTGGATTTTAGGGTTCCGTACCTCAAAACGAAAAAACGGAACCCTTATAGGATCACTTTGTTGTCCGTCCGTCTGTCTGTCAAAACCAAAGCCAGCTCACAAAGGTCAAAGCCAGCTCACATACGCAGTGACGCAGAATAAAGGCAAAACGAGGCAATTGGCCCGTTTTCGATTCTTCACGATTGCGCGCTCACAACATATCTGTTTATTAGAATATCATTGCCTAGAACTATGAAATTTGGCAAGTAATATTGTCTTATACTAAAAGTACAAGGAAAAATTTGAAAACTGTACATTTGTAATTTAATCAAAAAAAATATATACAACTTTATTTTAAGTACGCCGTCTGTCTGTCAAGACCCTTTATCTCGGGAACGCGTGGAGTATCGAGTTGAAATTATATAGTACCTACCTACATTACTGCAGCGGCCAGCAACAGAGGCATGGATGGACGAACGTGTAAATGTGGGCCCAGGCAAAGCCGAGGCACACATTAAGTCCATCAATGCTTAGTTGTGGCCACGGCTTGTATAGTACTTTTCTCAAATAATGCGAGGAAATGAATACAATTACTTTTCAAAATCAATGATGCACACAAACAACAATATTTTTCTCGCGTTGAAGAGTTCATTAACATACCTACATTCATTCATTTGATTTTGAGTTCATTTGTATCTGTAATTTTTATGGTGTACATATTCTATTCTATTCATTTGTTTTTTTTTTCAATAAACTACCTTCTATTTGCAAGCCAATTCGAAATTTAAATAAAACCTTTGATAAGTCACCTCCTTGGTTGCCATGATTCAGAGTACAAGTTCGTTCCATTTTTAAATAACACGACAGATATGGATTTTCATACAACTTTTGCCGGCCGCTTGTCGCATGTATCTGGCTAGTACAGCAATTTCGATTTATCTCGAAGAAGGTTGTCAAAATAATGCTCAAATTTCTAAGCATGTTTGAGAAAAACTATTTAATCCAGTCTATAGTCTCTTGAAGCTGTGAAAAACCGTGGCCGTTATGCTGCAAAAAACGTATATTTCGACACTCTCAAGGAAATCAAAACTAGGGTCTACTTCCCGTTGACCTAGAATCATAACATTTGGCAAGAAGCAATGTCTTACAAAGCTCATGTAAATGAAAAATCTAAAAACAAAATACCTACAAGTTTATACGGAACCTTCGGTGCGCGAGTGCAACTTTTTTTTTATATTTTTTTTTGTATGGATTACCTACTCTTGTACCTGTATTACCTGTTTATAAAATTTATTTGCTGACTAGTTATACAAACTGGACAAGTGCGATTCGGGCTCGCATACGAAGGGTTCCGTAGAAATCCTACAACAGCACTTTCGAATTCTTTCGCACCAAAATACGATACGATACAATACAACGCCTGCAGATGCTGTGGTACCTAATGTACGCTACATTAAGTGACTTTATCCAAAAATTCAAGACTGTTTTCTTTATCCGTGTGTAGGTTTCGTCACAGATTATGGTTTCGTGTCTGGATAATATTTAAAAAAAAACTCAAGCGTTTGCTTCAGCTTGTTTGTTAAAGTTCCATGTTAGCAACTGCAAACTACGCGTAGGTAGGTATACCTACTCTGTTCTACTTCCAATTACCTAATAACAAAAATAGTTGTATTACTTATGTTAATTTGATTACCTAGAACAATAAAACAAGCTGTTTTATTAATCTCAGTAACCCTCCTTCACGCTGCGCAGTCGGGTAAAAACAGGAATAAATTGTGAGAATCTTTGCAAAACAATAGTTGGAAATGGTGTACGCGAGAAAAAGCCGGATGCAAATGCCATTCATATTAATTAGCAAAGCGAGACGGGCTTTTACGAAATTAGACCGTGATTTCACTGAAGATTTATTGTTGTGTTTGAAATGGTTTTCGGAGCAAAGGTAGCCATTTAGACGCAAGCAAATTGGTGTTGTCAGACGGGGTTTTAATTGAATTGACTGAAGTCGCTTGTTTGCTTTGTACGGTGAGTCACGGAAAAAGTTGGAAAGCCGCTAATTTATTGGCTTCGTACACGATGTAGAAAACTAGGAGCTTGATGCGGATGATTGATGACTGCCGCAGGTTAGCGCACGGGTTCGCTGCGCTCTGCGCATTGTGGTTAGGTAATACGTAGGATATTATACCCATAATATAGATACCCCTTACCTTTAGATACCTATAAATTACGTTGAAGTAATTTGATTAATTAATTAATTTGTATTTAGTCAATTTCAAATTTCAAGGTAGATTCCAAGAGGTATTACCTATAGTTGGAGACACCATTCACTTCCTTCGTTGACGCGGTTAAAATTACTGTGGCTGCAGAGCGATAGCTGTTTCCAGTTTTCTCTTAAGATTCTGGTCCTGGACTTGTATTGTCATAATAGCGTTTTCTTATAAACTTCAACACCTAGATGTAAATACCTACTGATACTGATATTAGGTACCTAGATGTGGCACTGTTTAAGAACTTTGAATTTTTTGTCGCTTGGTGAACGCACAAAGTCCCCACTCTGAATATTTAAGGGGGGCTCCCATACAACAAACGTGTTTTTTGCCGTTTTGTCTAATTTTGTATAGATAATGGTACGGAACCCTTCGTGCGCGAGTCCGGCACTTGGCCGTTTTTTGGATATTATCACTGTATTCTAAAACTTTCAATATTAAATTAACCCTTTTTTTACTACTTACCTAAGATATATTAAGTCTGCCATTCTGCCAATACATAATCTGATAATATTTAAATTTACCAAGCTGCCAGTGTTAGGTAATTATTGGCCATGATGATGTTATCTATATATTTTTTCTAAAATTGCTGTTTTTAGATTCTAAGTTTTTATTTTTGTTATTGTTTAGGGACCTAATTTTGTCCCTCTTCTTGTAGCTTGTGAATGATTACTTTAAACCACCATAGTTAACACGTGCTGTCAAGTCAACCATTATGACGGGGATCGGAACTGTTTCTCCTAAACACAGGTTACTTTGTAACCTATCTAGGAGAAGAGTACGGCACCCACTAACTAGATTAAGAAACTATTTGCTTGTGCTTTATCTTATAATACTTTGTCATGTAATCTAGTCCTAGTTCAACAATAAATTATTATTATTATTAATGTATCACCGTTGAATCTCCACAGTACCTACTTACATCCCGTCAACAAACTCTATGCAATGAAACGGGTTATACATAACAGTTTCTAAGGTCCTCTGTCTATCCTCTGCAGCGTACGAATGTAGTCTTCGTTCGCCTTTTCAAAATCTGGCTTGTTCGGGAAGCTGAAAATCATTAATCAGTCCTACGCACGAGACGACTCATGATGGTTCTTGAGAACAGCTTGTAGACAGGGTAGGCAAAGAAGTGAGATGTGCTCATATTTTTAAATTAATCAGGGCATGGTCGCTTTCCATTATACTTATGTATTGTATTAAATCCATCAGTGCTAGCTCTAGCGGGTTATGAGAGAACTGAGAGTTTCTGCGAATGTGAATTGTCTGTCACTGCTGTGGACTTCAAAGTTGTGAACTTATTCCAGCTTGGCGGGGTGAACTGGTACAATCCGAAATGGATAAAACCATTTGGTCACCTATTTGTAAATTCTGAACGACTTCAGTGATTTACTCGTGCTGTCATCCAGCGCCATCTAGCGCCAGAAAGATTCGGAAACTAGAACTACCTCGCAGATCGCGGTTGAAACCTACCTGACTGTGTACGTTACATCACATCACGCCTGTGTTTCCCAAAGGGGTTGTCGTGCAGTGTAGGTAGACACACAGGCAGTCAGGCACACACACTCCCATAATTATTTCACCAATTCGTCCTATGAACTTGTTCTGTGGATTGCTGCCTGAGGTGCAAAACCGACCGAATAAAAGATTTAAGGTAAATAAATACAAGAAATTGAAAATGTGCACTTTAATTTTCTATTTTATCTTTCACATGACAACATCACTGGTTTTAGGTATTACATAAGTACCTATCTATTTTCTGATTCACAAAAACGTAACATTATAATGTTTACGGCAAGAGAGGCGAATACAACCTACAACACTTACCTACATACATACACTAAGTACTTTTGCATTAGGTAGGTATATATGGGCTGAGCTCCTATTTAATATGCTGAGCTGAGTTAAGAAAGTTTTACGGTAAGTAAATGCGAGCCCACAATATTTCTAAAAGTAATTGTGCATGTCGAGTTTTGATTGGCTGACAAACGGCAGCGAATTCTGTTTTCCCGTTTTTCATTATAGTTACTTAGGTTTAATTGATGTAAGTTCCAACCAAATTATAATGCTGATTTATTAGAAAATCGATTAATTCAATTTCTATGCTAGCCATTTGTCAGACTAATAATGCAGAAAATCGATTAATTGAAATTTATAAGGGCGTTGCTATAGAATCATTACTAGCCGTTTGTCAGACTAGTAAGTTGATTTTACATGGGGCAACGCTAGTTGCTAAATATCAAATAAGTGCGCCGTACCCTATACCATGTTTCAGCGCTATACCTTACAGAAAGTTACATAGCTAATTACTACAATAAACAACGTTATTTGGCACAGATCGATACGATCAGTAACATGTCAGGATGCTCGCTGACATGTATTATTTTAGTTAAACCACTTTTGCAACCGACCGTAGGTCCTAGCTTTCGATCATACGAAAGAACGGTAAAAATCCTACACAAAGTTCAGGTAATTCTACAATGCCTACCATAAACCATTACTACTATTATAAACATTATTATTATCAAAACATTACACGATTCCCTGCTAAGTAACGGGTTTATTGGCGACGCAAAGATACCACACTGCCACCACCACTAGCGCTTCAAATGTCAAAATTGTGAAGCTGTCTAAGAACGACACTTTGACAGTTTTCGATACAATTTACGTCACGGAAAATTTTATTAATTAAATAAAAATCAGATGTATTTGGTTTCTTGATGGACGAGACAATAATTTTGTTGTCAATAGTCGATGTTATTAAAGCGTCTGCAGGATACACAAAACCAATGCGTTTTGGCGAAATCTAGACGGTACTGTTATGGAAATGGAAGGAAATTTTCTTTTAAATATTGAGATTGACATTGAAAAGGAAGATGAACATATAGAAATGAAAGCAATTCCCATTTTAGATAAAAATCTAAATTAAAAAAAAAATACTCTGCATTATACTCAAATATTCTTGGTGTTACAGAATGTGATTATTGAGTTTTTTCTGAAATAGGAAAAGATAAGCGATAAGAAGAGTTTCATATGACGAAAATCATATTTTGGAAATTTGTTTATGTCTTGTTAATGTATATTTTGAATTTTCTAAATAGTTAGTGGATCTTTTGTTTAAAATTTTAATAAAAATAAATACAGCTTAAGTTATCTAGTGATTGTAAAAATTTAATACCACTCTTACAATACCCTTCAGATTTATAAGTTTCCCTTGTTACGCATTTATAATTTTACATAACTGCATAAAATCAATGTGAATAATTGGTGGATCCAAATATGTAAGACCACCAACTTTAAAATCTTATCAAACTATGGAAAAAAAAAAAGTGAAATAGGCTTGCCTATTCATTTTTTTTTTGCATAATATTGTCTTTTATAAACAAATGAAAAATTATTCTCGAATCTCCGTAAGTACTTACTACATTGAGGGACGCAACAATATTTCGTAAAGGTTTCTGTATGTAATCGTGATCCATCTGATTATGTCTAAACTTAACCTCAAGTCTATAGCAAAGTGTCGTTCTTAGACAACTTCTAAATTTCGCCGCTAGAGGCGCGCGGATAATCTTTGCATCGCCAATTGTATGCGACTCCTACACCTGCGTCAAAGGCAACGCATAAACATAATGACGCCTGTAATCCCCGAAGGGGAAGGCAGAGATGTACCTAATAGTACATCCACGTTTCGCCAGTTATGTTTAAGTTGCATAAAATACCATCCTTTATTATTGCCATCCTTCGAGCACAAATCTAGACTCCGTGGTTGCTAATGAGAAATTTCTGAAGGAAAAACCCAATGGTGTCGATTCTGTTGTGAACAAACTAAACTTAATTTAGGCTATTGCTGTCTTTTACTAAAAGGCAGTGCGAGAAAAGTACGGCTATAGCTATGAAGTTAGAGATAATAAGTTAGAGATGTCAAACTGGTTTATGCCTTGCGCTTCACCGTGTTTTTAGTCGACATGTTATGGAAATATTAGTTCAACTAATTTGACAGCTCTAAATTACGTCTGTCTCTTTCTAGTTTTATTAGAAAGAAAAAGATAGCTCGCCTTTGTACATAAGCTATATAATTGCAATTTATATGTATATGTTTTTTTTATGTGCAATAAAAAAATAAGAGTAAGAATGCCATAGCCTAAATTAAGTTTAGTTTGTGCACAACAAAATGGATACCAATAACGGGTAAACTATCATGTTAATTAACACATTACTCGTATAAGTATTTTTTTATTACCATAACACAGGTGTAACAGGAGTATTCAATGGGGGTTATCGGGTGTGAATTTGCCACTAGAGGCGCTTGTGTAGACTAAGGTCTTCCAAAATGTCAGATGCCATAGAGTGCACGCGAGTTGCGTGCTTTTTTATCACGTATTTATACTAATACTGACGATTGTGTTCTAGATTGAGCCATTCCTGATTAATTATGACTTGAAGATTTTAAGTAGCAACTTAGGATCTGATTTGTTAGTACTTGGAAGTAGAATGTTTATTAAATGTTTCATGCTTGCTAATATTAGGGAGAATATAGTAAATATGTATCTGAAGTTCACACTGTTGTTATACTTAATTAAATAAACTTTTTATGACGTTATTGGTACTTTAAAGTATAAAATAGAATTATTGACAAGACCTTACTCGACAGTGGCGCGACCTGGTGAGCTCAAAAACGATAGCCCTCATTGATGAAGTCTCGTTTTATGTCCATTTGTCCAGTCCATACCAGTCCAGTGATCAAATCCGGCATGAGCTTGCAACCTGAATAACCTAAACCGTCAATGGATCCAGTTATAGAAATCCACTCCCAGTATCTGGAAAGTAGGATGTTGAAAAAGACTGGAATAATGTAGACACTGTCCAGAGATGGAATCAATCACTGAACTGGAATAATGTGAACCGGGCATTACATTATTTGCAAACGGTAACATGACAACACTAGGTACATTTTACGAATATTTTTCTACTTTTACACAGTACAACAAAAATGCATATATTATTATTTATTACCAACACCTTCTTAAAACGCATACTTCCATTCCAATTTCAATATTAAAATACTTACATACAAAAATAACCTTTGTCACAAGTAGTAGTTGTAGCAGTTTAGTTAATAAAAATAGCCTCATGATTGACATTCAATACTGGTGAAAACATAACTTTGATTCTTCTCACCTCGTAACCAATTACAATAAGTACTTAATTTATTTACAAACATCTTTTTGTCTGTTTTCTTTCAAATTGTTTAATAATTTTAGACTCAGTTCTAACATAGACTGGTTTTTGCATGACAACTTCCATAAACAGTACATTCAATTAACACAATTACAATTTGACCTCTAGGGCAGGTGAACAAACAGTTTCATTTGTATTTTGACTATTGAATTAATCATTAGGTATTATTATAAATGTACCTACGGTTTTATTTGAGTACCACAAATACATTATGTAGATGTTTCATACAGTACATAGGTATCAATCAGATAAGTTATGTGCTACCTCAGTAACTACTATAACCGTAAATGATTCATTATGAAATACCTTTATCTTGTTTATTTAAATTAACAAGCTTGCAATAACATATTAATTTATTTTACAAATTAATAAGTTTCTCATCACATTTACACTTAAGCAATTAGTAAGTAAATAAAATAGTGAGAATAAGTATTGTTGTAAGAAAACAAAGTTTGCAAGAATAAAAATTATACATGAGTTACAGTACAGTTGAAACCACTTATTATAATCAGACTTTAATACTAATGCATCTTTATAGTATACTCATCGCTGGTATTACCAGACTTCTTATCCAGTTATGCTGTACAACTCAACAAGACATCTTTCTACAAATTGATTGAGAACGTTTCAACAGAAATATTTAGATATATAAAAAGGTAAAACATTACAACAATATAAAAAATAATTAAATTATCACTAAATGCAATACCAAAAAAAGTAGCACAGTTCAAAAAATGCTAAAAATATTAGTTTGTTCATTGATTTACTAGGTTTAGGAAACACAACCAAATCAAACTTATTTATATAAAATAATTATAATGTAACAAATAAAATAGAACATATCACCATGGAAGATAGTACTTTTTTTTATTTTTTAATACTTTAATAGCCTTTTTAGTTCCCAAAACCAACTCATAAATAATTATATTTTTAATACAGTGAGTACGTATGTTGGTCTCTTCAAATTAATAAAAATAGCATTAAATAATTATTTTTATCAGTAACACATCACAGAAGGAAATGTACCTTCTAAGTAAAATACAAATTATACAATGTGGTTATAATAATATTTACACTGCATAATTAATAGCAAATCTGTATGGTTATGAGAATTGCATGGAAGTAATAATATGAGCAATTTGAAATTGAGCTTCAATTGACAAAAACATTGGAATTGATTATTTTACCCGATATGCTGGAGTATATTGTGCATGTTTGGCCGAGAAAATTTATTATGTCACAAACAAGGTGGTGGTAGTGGCATATCAATCAATTTGCATACTTCTAGCAAGAAATTTTTCAATATGGCTGCTTGGTTATCTCTTGAACCATTTATTGTTATTGTCGGAATGAATGTTGGTTCCAATATGTGAGTATCATCGCCATGTTTCTTCAGGAGAGCTGATCCAAGATCCTCGCGAGCACAATTACTGATTGGGTCAGGGTCAATTTTAATTTCTTTTGCACACTGAAATTAAAGATATGGGTTTAGTAGTATCTTGTCGATATTATTAAAATTCAAGAATGAATGAAATAACTTTTCTATTTACCCTTGTGAGAGCACCATCTGCATCCATGTTATCTGAGATCATACAATCCGTTATCTTGACAGATGTTGTCATGTTTGCCACATACTGTATTGCACAAGCATGAATCTTGTTTGCGTAGCACTCTTCTTCACCATGCTGACATTGAAAAATATACTTCCCATTCTCTTCTTTGGTCTATAAAATATAAAGCATTTAATTTTATTATAATGTTTCAATAAGTAAAAGAGAGCAATGTAAGTCAGCTAAAATTACTAAATCATCATTTTCACATGTGTTTGTGTTATGTGTAGCAACTTGAATATATTAATAAATAGCTTCAGCAAATTTAAGGAGCTTGTGGCTAAATAATAATAGCTGCTCCAGTTGATCTTTAGGTTAAGCCGTGCTTGCCTAGGTTGGTCTGTCTGTGAATGGATAGCCGTTGCTCCTGGATGTCATTTGGAGATCTTTGACAGTTGTTAAGTAGTCAGTGGCCCAAAAAGTCTGACACCCAGTCTTACCAAGGGGTATATTACCCGGTACTAACTGGGTTGTGGAGGTCAGATAAGCAGTTGCTCCATGTAGAATACTGGTATTCAGGTGTAACCGGTAAAACTGGAAGCCGACCCCAACATAGTTGAAAAAAGGGGAGGCAGATGATGCTTCAGCGAATTTAAACAGAAGCAACATTTCTTGATTTAAACATATTCTATCAAACTTTGTATATTTGTTCATTGGGTGCATGAACTTACTGTAGCCTTTCCATAGGGTACTAGGGTTACTTCTAGGAACTCTGAAAGCTTCTCTGTGACTGGTGCCAAATGCCTCACAAAGAAATGTTTGGAGTCAGGACAAAGGGCCTCATAGTACACCCTCACTTTCACTTTGTCTTGCTTATGTTTATTGTACTTGTCATCTTCTAACTCCACTATGCCAGACTGTAAATAAAAACAAATTATAATAATGATATGTCCATTCATTAAATGAGTTTAGGGGACTAAATACTTTTACAAAATACTTCTAAAGGATGTGTGAATCACAGATTTGTAGCAATACTAGCAATGTTCTAGCGAGACCTAGTAACCTTGATTTCACTATAAAAAAAATATTTTTTGAATCAAATATGAAAAGTTTGTACAACAGCATTCAATGACATATATAAACAAACAATGTATGAGCATAGGGGAAGCAACAGTACTACGTTATGTAAGGATTGTAGCTTGTGGAGCTTTGTAGCATCTGCCAAACCCCCCTAAAAGGCATGATTTCAAACATGAACACAAGACATTTATGCTGAATAAAGTAAACACCTGCCTCATCTGATTCGCCTGACTGGTTTGTTGGCCTAGCGGTTGCAAGCATGACTGCAGAGTGTGGAGTACTGAGTTGGCTCCCCGGGTCAGAAGAAGTGTTATCAGGGTTTTCTGTTTGAAAACTTTCAGTAGCAGCTAGGGGTCCGCTAGTGTGCCCAGGCACTGGCAATAAGCTCACCTGGCCCATGCATTGGGTAAAATTACCATGTATTTATTATGTATTAAAAAGTAGCTTATGCTTGAATTCAATAAAACTTCAAATAACAATAGCACATTCTAATAAATACAGAAAAATATTAAGTATTATATGAAATACTAAAATTGTCTATATTCCCATTTACATTCATAGATGATAGATATAGATTTCAGTAATGGATAGTAAGGATTAAGATAAAATAATGATATTCCAATAAGATGTAGATTACATACCTCAGATAACAATGTTGCGTTTTTGTCGGGCAATAGCCGGAAGAACTGCCACATGATCAACACTAGCAGAAGCAACACTATTAGTCTATATCTGTTACATGTATAAAATGCCATTCTAATTGATATATTATTTTAATTCCATCCAAAATGTAGCAATTCTCACTAGCAACCCAATTCACCATGAACAGCTGATAAATTGACAACGCCTAAAGATCATTATCTAATTCCTGCTAATTTCAATACTTTGACTAGAATTATTGTAAAATGTCAAGATAAATTTCAAAGTAATACATTTTACGATACTTTCAGTTTTCTATCTCAGATAAGCGCACACTTTCAGGAATGAATGATTGACATTAATTAATTTGACTCGGCAGTTCGACACTAGACTCGTAAAAAATGTCGATACATTGAACATAAGTAAATGTTGAAAACACAAAAGAATTATTATTTACACTCATTAAAAGGATAAGCTAGAGTTTTTTTTATCGTATCTCCAACTTGTCACGCTAATTTTACTCCTTTTTCATTTATTTAATTTTTCACACAATCCAATCTCAATCTTTTCTTTGGCCTACCTCTCTCTATCCCAAAGAGTATAATAATAATAAGGGAGCTCTATCCTCAAAAAATATGTTTTTCACTTGTGTTCCATCTTCCCTAGAGTTAGAGAATATTAATGTTCTGTGGTTCCATCTCTTTAACACATGTCCAAAATGTGTCCAAAATGTTCACTACTCCCTTTAATTTTTTCTATCAGAGATGGCATTTTCAAACTTCCTCTAATATAGATACTCATTTCTTTCATTATTTTATTAAAATAAATGTATAAACATTGTTAAGCAAGCAATAAATATCGATACTTTTTTTACACTTCAGACATCCTTAACAGACATCGTGACAGTCGTGACTTTATCTGTACTCAACCATAGACATACGAATGTCTATGGATTAAGGTGCAGACCACAGAGTGTGCTGACCCTGCTAGTCTGCTCCCCATTTGCGATCATTATTTTGAGCTGGACCATACCAAAAAATGATCGAACGATAGGAAGAACAAGTGCATTTCGGCATTCGTATTTTACATTCATTATAGTGTAGTCGTCATTTCATCATCATCATCCACAGCCTGAATTTACCCACTGCTGGCTAGAGGCCTCTTTTCTTGTGCTATTCTTGAGAATCCATAAAAAAAACATCTCCGTGAGCCTACTGTTGCCTTTGTGAATGGGCCGCGAGAACTCCTACGCAGACGGTCGCGACCAATGTCCACCGATCCTTTTTCTTTTTAGACGGTATAAAATGCCTAACACTTAACGCACCGTCCGGGGAGACGGTTTGGTTATGTGGGGCTTGCACCCACTAAAAAACACCGCTGTGGGGCTACTGTCGCCTTTGTGGATGAGCCGCGAGAACTGCTACGCATGACGTTGGCGACCCATCCAGCGCAGCCCGCTTCTGGGCACAGAACTCCTTTGGCGATGTCCGTGCTCACCTGTGACATCGCCACAACTCATGAGGGCCGTGCAATACGACGACGACCGACTTCCCGATCTATCGCCCGCTGGTACCTCCTACGGCGGCATCAGGTCGATATGGTGCCTCCTCCGCTGCCCTGTCCTCCTGCGACGAATCGCATCAGCGAGGGAGTCCTCTTCCCTGACGCGCTCCGCCGCCTCCTTCTGCGAGATGACTCTCCACGATCCTGTGCCAGCCTCATCCAGGTTTTTCCCCCGATGTCAACTTTTTCTTCTGCCCATCTCGCCGCCGCCGGACGACCCACGTTCTGCGGCCACGGAATTAATAAGTACTAACTACAACTGGAATGCCTCTATGCACTGAAAAAAAGTATTGAAATAGATAGACAACCAAGATGAGAATTTATTTTCGCCAAAGCATAGCATAGCGTGCGATTTTGGCTCATGAAACTCCTAATAACTCTTTAAAAGGGTGTTAAGGCTCTGCCGGTTGGAATACCCAGATATCATTCATCTTTACGATGATCACGCTTACGAGAATGCACTTGGAACTCGAAGACAATGGTGTCGATTCTGTTGTGCACAAACTTAACTATTGCTATCTTTTACTAAAAGGCAGTGCGAGAAAAGGACGGCTATAGCTATGAACTAAGTTAGAGATGTCAAACTAGTTTATGCCTTGCGCTTCACCGTGTTTTTAGTCGACATGTTTTTACGTGCACCCTTCATTTGTATAGAAATATTAGTTCCACCTAAATTTGACAGCTCTAAATTACGTCCATCTCTTTCTGGATTTATTAGAGAGAAAAAGATAGCAATAGCCTAAATTAAGTTTAGTTTGTGCACAACAGAATCGACACCAATGTTCTATAAAACTCCCACCTTGTGTTTGCTTTCACATTAAGTTAAATTTAGCTGAGCGTCCTAAAATCGACTGTTTCTACGATTCCCTGCCCCACTTGGTTTAAAATATTGCATTGTGTGCGTTACCCCAGCCAGATGTTGTCGAAAATGGACATTTGAATCTTATAGATAATTAGTTTTGCGGCTTCTGTAACTGTTGCGCACATTTTTAAATTTGTTGCGCTTATAGTTTTTTAATTATTTCACAAAAACATTTCCTGCTAGGGTAACGTTACCCCAGCCAGACCATTTTCTTTCTAATGGGAATATTTAAATAAATACTAGCTATAAAATTAGTTTTCTAGATGAAGTAAATGTTGTGCCTTATTTAGTATTTGTTCTGTCTTCGGTTGCGAAGTTATTCGAGATTTTGCTGGGGTAACGTTTTTGGTTTTGCTAGATCTTTGAAATGGTTAAGCGGATTCTTATCATATTTTGTACAAGACTTCATAGGAATTAGATTTATTTGTTCTGCAATAAAAAAACCAAAATAATACATAGCTTAAAGGTTATTTTATTAAATAGAAAAACACTTCAATTAGTCCCAGCACTCTCAATAAGAGGTCTAAAGACTTACTTTAAACATTATTTGGAAGCTTGTAACTGCCTTCAAATGTATGTGAAGTTTCATTAGTATCCTGTAAGTATTTAACAAGTTATGATGATAATCAGTTCTTCACGAGCACGGTCTTGATGCGCGCGGTGTTATTTGGCCACTGGATTGGATATATGAACTGAATGTTATGTCAATTATTAGTTTCTTAGTTCAGTTGTATATCGGTAAAATTTCAGCTCAGTACATTGGATAATTAATGAGATAATACGATTAAAGTCATTAGGAAGTGAATGACCGTGGTAACCCGACCAAGTTTAGGTGGTTACGAAAAAGCGAAAACGCAGAACATTATACTATCTTTTGAAATGTTTAGTATAATACACCTTACAATTTCGGTACAGACGCGTACACTGTTAAATACACAATAATATCTGTACTATGAAAACATTATTATTATCTTCCAGTTGCACAAACTTATCAAAAATCACCGATATAACATGTCGTTCGGTGGGACGCAGGAGGGGTGGGGTGAAGGGGTAATACATTGTTTGCAATTACATAACGCACTAAGCATGCTCCATAATCACATAATTCATCTTGTAGAGTGCGCGTGCGCTTCGGCAGTTCCGCAATTTTACTGATATACAACTGAACTAAGAAACTAATAATTGACATAACATTCAGTTCATATATCCAATCCAGTGGCCAAATAACACCGCGCGTATCAAGACCGTGCTCGTGAAGAACTGAATATCATCATAACTTGTTAAATACTTACAGGATACTAATGAAACTTCACATACATTTGAAGGCAGTTACAAGCTTTAAAATAACGTTTAAAGTAAGTCTTTAGACTTCTTATTGAGAGTGCTGGGACCAATTGAAGTGTTTTTCTATTTATTGAAATAACCTTTAAGCTATGCATTATTTTGGTGTTTTTATTGCAGAACAAATTTAAACTAATTCCTAAGAAGTCATGTACAAAATATGATAAGAATCCGCTTAACCATTTCAAAGATCTAGCAAAACCAAAAACGTTACCTCAGCAAAATCTCGAATAACTTCGCAACCGATGAAAGAACAAATACAAAATAAGGCACAACATTTACTTCAACTAGACAACTAATTTTATAGCTAGTATTTATTTAAATATTCCCATTAGAAAGAAAAAGGTCTGGCTGGGGTAACGTGAAATGTTTTTGTGAAATAATTAAAAAACTATAAGCGCAACAAATTTAAAAATGTGCGCAACAATTATAGAAGCCGTAAAACTAATTATCTATAAGATTCAAATGACCATTTTCGACAACATCTGGCTGGGGTAACGCACACTATTGCATTGCACGGCTTTCTTCTGACACTGACACAACAATGGAGAAATGTAAAATAAATAAAACACTAGTACAAATAAATAAATATCTATTCAGTCAACTGTAGTGAAGCAAATTTTTCTACATCGTAGAATCCTGCCTTGACTTGTCTGCCTCCAAAAAACCGACCATTTAAATCGACAACGGCTTTAATAGCACTTTCGATACGCTTGAATTCAACAAAAATTCTGACGGCTTCATCTGATGGCGCGTTCGGCAATTCAAAGATTAATACTTTTATAACATCTCCGTATTTGGTATTACATTCGTCTTTCACTTCAGGTTCTAATTCCTCGTCTACATCCCCTGGCCCAACCATATTCTGTAAAAAAAAATATACATCGTGAATAACTGAATATTGTACCTAATTAAATATTTCAGTAGCACAAAACACTTTTTTCAATACACTTCCTCGAAAACGGCTTCCTAACGCACTACGCGTTACGCGTATTAGGTTCAACATGCAATGTATTTCACACACGTGCATTTTCTTTATTTTTCCCGCACGTGTGAGGGAAAAATTTCCACAGGTAACATATACATAGACGAAGTTCAAATCGGTTCAATGCCTATGGTCGGAGGTGAATGTTTTTTTTTTAGTTTCGGCAAAGCATTATGCGTCTTTACGTGTGTAAATATTTTTTGAATATTCATATTGTGTTTATAAATAGAATATCATAGATAAACATGATGAGACAATTACCATTTATTTGTGTTCTAAATTAAAAAATACAAAAAAAGAATTTTTTATATTAGGCTGTGTAACGGCTTCATACCTTTGCTTCTCGTTCAACCTGGCGGAAGCAAAGCGCGGAAAAAAAAATCAAAAACATAGTCTCTTACTAATTCATGACAAAAATATTTATCATTCTTTTATTTTATTTCTTCAAAAGTGTATTGAAAAACGTCGTTTGATACGCGTGGACATTTGTTATTGGAGTTCTCGGCTCAATATCACCCTCGCCTACGGCTCGTGTGTTAATTCCGCCTCGAATGCAATAACAAACTTTCTCCACTTGTATCAAAAATAATCAAAATGTACTATTTATTATTATAAGGGTCGGATTTGTAGGAGTTGGAGTTTACGCTTAGGTGCACTATAAGCAGATGTTTTTTTCGGAAATCTACTAATTTTATTGCAGTATCGGATTGACCTTGTCTATAGAAAACATTGGCTATGGTCTTCGATTTTTTTTTGTCTGCCTTTTCCCAACTATGTTCAGTGGCGTGCGGAGTCTCGACGGACGGTAGGCCACAAAACAATGACCGCAAAAAAAAATTTCGTCAGCGCCATTTTGTATTTTCATTTTGACCTTATTTTCATTATTAGCGACCCCAAAAACCTCGAAAACGACACCCATGAAGAAAAAACTGAAAATTTTTGTCGGCGCCATTTCGGATTTTCATTTTAACCTCATTGTCATTATCAGCGACCCTAAAAACCTCGAAAACGACACCCATGAAGAAAAGACTGAAAATTTTCGTCGGCGCCATCTTGGATTTTCATTTTGACCTCATTTTCATTATCACCAACCCCAAAAACTACGAAAACGACACCCATGAACAAAAATAAACAATAATATTAATAGGTAATCATTATTTTAATCAACACACAGCACTGGCCTGCAAATTGCAAAAAACGTAAGGAAATTTGTATTTCGCGGGCTAAAGAACATCCACCTTGAATCCTGGCCTTGTGTTGTAGGCGCCAATCACAGCCCAGCTACACTCGCGGGAGTTACCTCCCTAAAATGACGTCAATCTATACATGTGTGCGGCTCATACACACGAAAATATGCACCAATGTGCCGCCGCCGTGTGCGTAAAATTATCAATGGGTTTTAGGCTAGTCGAGTGTTTGCCTGTCCGGCGGAGCTTCAAGCTTCGAAGTAACTTCCAGTATAGTGTTAGTTACGTGACACGGGAGCGACAAATTGCTATAAGTATTCTAACAGGAGTTTGAACTTTTTTTTTATATTTTGTACATAATGTGTTATTTAATTACATAATCAATTAGTTATGGTAAATGCCCAGTTGGTAGGGTAGGCTTTGCCTAATTGCCTCTTAGGAGCGCACGCCCATGACTATGTTGGGGTCGGCTTCCAGTCTAACCGGATGCAGCTGAATACCAGTATTTTACATGGAGCGACTGTCTATCTGACCTCCACAACCCAGATTATACCTATTACCTATTTTATTATTACCTCGATTTTTTTAATGTATTTTGGTACATATATTATGGTTGTACTACAATTTTGGAAACTGATAGATGTAAAACTATACTCACTATCTGTTACCAAAATTGTAGCTCGGATCGGATGAAATAAAATGGTTGCTCTAGTCGGAAACCATGAATGAAGAATGATATTCTATTTCTCAGAATATCATTGGATGACGAAAAAAAAACCCGCGAAATATTGATAAAATAAAGAAACAAATATTTTTCGATCGATTTCTCAGCTTGCGTATCTTTGGGGCAAGGTCTTGTTAAATTTTCAAAGATTTTTGTTTGAATAGAAGCCGACCATTTTCATTGCAGCACATTATTAACCTTGCCCATAAGACTCATGGCCCTACGGAGCACCGTTTCAGAGCTATGGGCCTTAAAAAATCTGTTTTTATTCCTTAAATTCATTTTGGGATGCTTCAAAGCTTGGAAAGTTCCCGCTCCATTGCGCTTTTAGCGCGCACCTCGCCAAGGCTACACTCCCAAATTCGCGTAGGAAAATTTTCGACTGTCCCGAAGTCACAGGCAGTGAAAACTTGAAATATTATTACAAAGATTTATCTATTATTATTGCTTAACTTACTCTTAATAACACGACTTTGCTGGGTGACTTCATTATCTCTGTAATAGATGGTTCTCGATTCAACGAATGTGGGGAATTAGATGCTTGTGGCGAATCTGAAAATTGGGAGACATTGAGGTTACAATAATAAATATATTATACAGGTTTAGGTCTTTACTGCTACTAGAATGAATGATGCAATACCATCTGTACTTAGTTCAAATGATCAATAATTTTATAATCATGATTTAATTTGCTATAGCCATGATAATTTTGAAATGACTGCTAGGTATATGTTTTCATAAAGAAGCACATCAGCTGATCTGCATATCAAATACAAATTAGGATACTGAATACTGTGAGATGCTACAAAGATACATATTAATAAATGCATTATTGTGAAAGCACACAGTCAGCAACAACAATTAGATATTGATTCAACATTCAATATTGAATTGGTTTTTATTCTGTGAATAATCATCCCATCCAGAATTATATGCCAAAAGTGATGATTTCCATAATTTGTGCAATTATTTAAATTTCCAACGCAAATACCTGGTCCTGGTAGGGAAGGCATAGCAAATCCTGGAGGAGGCATAACAGTGGGAACTTCTTTCTCGTGAATAATGCGACCACAACGTTTGGAAATCTTTTCCACTTGCAGAGCCACTGACATTCCTTGTTCTTTTTTACCCAAACCTTGACCTTCCTATAGAAATAATAATAACAAAAGAAAACTTATAGCTTTTTCGAATTGCATGCATAAACAAATAAATTAGTTTGGTACTAAAACCATAAAAGAAGTGTGATTCCTTAAACTACAAAATAATATAAGTAAGTATATAAATACCACATTAAAAAATCATTACGTGGAGCACTCAGAAAGTTTTGCGAAATAAAATATAATGTTGTAAGGGTCGTTTTTTTTTGTTATATTTTCAGAGATCTGTCCAGCTGCATCAGCAGCGTGCTATGCGTTTCATGCGTATAAACCAGTTCTCAATAGTACATTGTTACCCTAGGGGTGAAAGTAACTTATTTAGTCCCGAGACGGGCGAGGGCGCCAATAGTTCGAGGGACTAAATAAGTCTTTAACCCGAGGTTAAAGAGGGTGGGTGGGTGAGGGTGGTGGGGAGGGGGGGGGTTGAGGTTTTCGTTACGAATACAAGGAAAGTAAAAATAAAAACATGAATCATCTCGAAAATACAAATGAAGATCGGATTGCCGCTTTCCCGCCTATTTTGCTTTTTTTTTCTGTGGCCGGCCAGCTATTCAGCAATTACCTAATTTTCATTTTTATCATTAAAAAAGTGGTAAAGATTTTGGCCCAATCTATGTTATTTTAAAGAAATCATTGAAACTTAATTATAATAAAGTTATTTAAAAAATATATATTCTTTAATTAATACTTAACTCTTTGATTATATAATGTCTGGATGGAGCGTCAAATGCGCGCAAACGTGTCAAAAAATATCAGCCAACTGTTAGCTTATAAGTTCTTATCCGCCGATTAGTGCCGATCGTGCCGCTTTGGCGTCACTACGTATTACGTGCGCTAAGTTATAAACAAATAACAGCGATAAAATGACAGTATGTGCTATTAAACTGTGCCGGAATTATACAGGAAGTGTAAAAAATAACAAGCACATCACCTATCATCAGTAAGTAACCAAAAAACTATATATGTAGGATAGGATTTTAAAAGGAACGAAAGTGTGTGAAATAGAATGTTGATGTGTGAGTGAGAGGTTCATAGTATGAAAGGGAAGAAAAAAGAACAAATGAGAAATTACAGGAGAATGGACGACGAGTAAAAGAGTAGAAGTTGATATAAGACGGAATTTCATTTAAGAAGCTATTTTAAGTATAATAGGTGTAAAGCGTATTTAAAAATAAACTACATATTCAAGATTTAAGTATTTCATTACCACGGTCCCGAATCTACATTTTGGGGGCTCGTCCGGGATCGCGGTCACGTGCAATACGACGAAAGCGGCGCATACACCAGAAAATCGAACAAAACGACGAATAATAAGACGAAAGACGCATTAGACGAAGGCAGAACGACGGGGACGTTATATTCAAAACCTAAGTACGCTATACCTAAGGACGTTATATTCAAAACAAAGACGTAACGACGCATTTTTCAACATGATTGACATGACCAAGTTCAGTGGCTAGGACCATACCTACTCTTCTGCGAAATGGGCTCAAGATCTGGACGATAACGCGGAGATATTTGGGTGGTCTCCTCAGCAGCGACTCATTATAGCCCGTAGGTCCTTGACGGGAACAGCAGAGCTATGGCTGAAAACTGAAAAGGTTCACAAAACCTATGACGAATTAAAGGCGGTCTTGCTGAAAGTATTCCCTGATACCGCGAATAGCAAGGAAATGCATGAGCTCATGAGAAAGAGGAGTCTTATTATCAGTATATGCTGATAATGAAAGAGATGGTAAAACGAGCTCAGTTCCCAGATTACGTCGCCATTCAATACATTATAGACGGCATTACAGACCTACAAACCAATAAAGCGATTTTGTACGGTGCGGTCACCTATCCAGAACTGAAAGAAAAGTTGGCGGTGTACGAGTCTATCAAAAAAAAAACTGCCAAACAGATCGCTGATCGACCTGTAAAACGAGTTGCTACGCCATCAGGTGGAGATTCTGCTGCATCAGGAGCCGGCCAGTTTTGCTACAATTGTGGAGAAAAAGATCATCGAGCGAACGCATGTCGTAACGGAGTGAAGTGTTTCCGTTGCAATGAGTTTGGCCATATTAGTCTCAAATGTACCAATCTGAGCGCAGGAAGCAACGGAAGTAAAACGGCGTCGGTAAAACAGCCACAAAGAACAGTCGGATCGTCCAATCAGCTAGCACGTCCGTCGGTAAGCAGTTCGGGAGCAACGAAACAGTCGGCTATGTTCGGGGCGACATCGGCCAGTCAAAACGCATCGAGCGGCCATGACGAAAATTTTAAGACAGATGTCATGCAGGGGCTAAGCTTTCCATTGCCGGCCGTCGAGTTGGGGGTTGATATTTTTTTTACAGAAAGGTTAAATTATTATAAGAACACACGCAAAGTCTCAACATGCGGAGACGCGTACTTTTTGAGAAAAAAAATGTTGAAAATAAATATTTTTGCAGTATTTATATCAATTCCTACCACAGATTATATAGAATTCTCGCTATTGAACGTTTCGTTTCACCAACGGTTAAGTTGTCTTACGTTTGGTAACATTTTATTTTATATAAATTTACGTAAATAATAATATTTTGTACTAGTTTAAATAGTTTTCATGCACACATATATTTAACAGTTTATATATAAATTACAGCATTATTTTCAGTACGAAATAAAAAAAATTAAAATGTTAAGTGTTTACCGTTTTTTGTCGGCTTGTGGAACGAAACGTAAAACTGACGCTATTTTGTATTGTATGTCACTGTCATCGTCAGTCATCGTTTGTGTCCCTAGCAGTTGAGAGCGTTTACGTACTCCTGTCGGTGAAAACAACGTTTGACTACCACCATGGCGACTCCACCTGGTACGAGTCTGTCCTACCCCTAGAGTGTTTTTATAGAGCTGGAGGTGCATAGGGAGAGCAGTTTCCGCCTGCTGTAACAAATCGTAGGCATCGGACGAGCCGCAGCGGCTGAGGCTGGTCGCCCAAGGCGACCAACAAGCCGCAGCTGCGGCTTATTATTACTTTATAGGAGAAACTGATTGCAATCTGGACTTTAGGGCACCCCGACTCGGATAGGTTAGGCCAGGACATATCTTTTAATACAATAGCTAAACACATATTGATAAAAATAATTTAAATTTTATAAACCAAAAATCATCATAGACTAAGGTAGGAAGAGAATTAAAAAGTAATTGACAGTTTGACAATTTAGCGTGTCATAACATGAAAATTATGATGATAATATTTTATTTCAGCAATTTTTAAGTTAATGAGTCGTAATTACATCGATTTGTTGAGTTTAAAAATATAAACAAATAAAAAGGATGATAAATAGTATTTTAAATGATGAATATAAAGTGTAAGTGTAGCATAATACTTACTATAGTAAAAAAAAACAACTTAATAAAAACCCAAGAATATCCGTCGGGGGCTGCCATTAAGTGAACTAGTTTTGCAGTCTTACAGTAACGTGAATAATTAGAGATTTTTAGCGCTAACCTAACACCCTTAATGGGTAGGCCGGCCGTGCCCATACAGTGGGGACCTTTAGAAGTTGATGATGATACTTATTTTTATTTTTAAGTTTAAAATAGTGATGGCAGCCCCCGACGGATATTCTTTTGTTTTTTATTAAGTTGGTTTTTTTTTAATTATTTTATCCTTTTTCAATTACTTTTTAACCGTCGTGGGTTTTTTCAAAAATTTTAATTTTGCTTTTTATTTTAAACTTTTGAAAGCATCAAAATTAGACGAGTAGTTTTTGAGAAAAATGGCAACATGGATTTGCACAAACAAACATCCTCTCACCCCAAATGCATATACCGTCTCCGTTCCGTCGTGGGTAAAATTACTGGTATTCAGCTGCATCCGATTATACTGGAAGCCGACCCCAAGTCGGGACAAACATTTACTAAAAGGTTTATTTTCTTCTTTTTAGAGCATTTTTATAAAAGCTTATTTTTTATAAGGTTTTCTAATTATTAATTTAATTTAAAAAAAAATAGTTTTGTCGTAATCATTAAACTCATTCAAAAAATTGTGTGCGCGCCATTAACCGTTGAAGCGTTCCCTCGTGAGAAGACAATCCAGGCTGTAGGATCCACGCGCGCCTCAAAGAGAGTCAGCAAAAAGGAAGGGGTCCGCAAGGAACGATGCCTGCCGGGGTTGCGGGACTGTTCGAAAGAGATACCGTGGCCCCGGAACACAAAGGGCGATGAAGGAACATGGATGGGTTTTAGTCAGTAAAAGTCTGACACTCCCTCCTGCTCCGCCCAGAGCGGGAGAAGTGGAGAAGTCATTTGATGATTTCCCATCCGACAAAAAAAAAAAAAACGGCTGTAGGATCAGGTCATGATGGAAATCATGTTTATCTATCAAATATAAACGCGTCTTCAAATTTTCGTATCCGTGCTATTTACCGTCGAGGAGTTCCCTCGTGAGAAGACAATCCTGGGTGTAGGATCAGGTCATGATAGAAATCATGTTTATCTATCAAATATGAACGCGTCTTCAAATTTTCGTATCCGTGCTATTTACCGTTGAGGAGTTCCCTCGTGAGAAGACAACTGGTGAGTTATCACCGTAACACCTATCTAAGAACATGCACCAATTAAACCCGAACACATCACTGAAAACTGCATCAAAATCGAACCAGTAGTTTTGGAGGAAAATGGCAACATGTATTTGCACAAACCAACAAACAAACATCCTCTCACCCCAAACGTCTCCGTTCCGTCGTGGGTAAAAATTGCCAATTCTAGGTCAACCGGAAATACCCTATAGGTTTTGGATCGAAAACCTACAGGGTGTAAAAGACCTCATCACGAAGCCGTCAACCAAGCATTAAGTACATCAAACTAAGTAACTTTACGCAAAAATTTTTGCTGGAATACAACTTTTTTTTTTTTGGGTGAAAAATCATGTTTTGTGGTAGAACTCAATGTAACGCACTCAAAACATTGTGCTGATAGATGGATTGAATAGTACGGGGGTCGTGGAGGTGTTTAAAGTAAAAAACTTACATTAAAAACTTGTATTTAAAAAAAATAAAAGTTGGAACTTTGACCCCCAATATCTCCGTAACTAGAAGGTTCCCAGTAGGGCTATTATGTATCTCTGTTGACAGCTCGAAATCATAGTAACTGGGCTCAGTGTCCACCAATTAACTGTCAAAAGGTTAGTTTCGTATTATGTATGACCAGTCCCGATCAAATATGACGTCATTGATTGTCATCGTGGCAGATAGTCACCGTAACTCATTTTGACAGACGCTTTCGTATCGATACTTATATTATTTCGATTATGTAAGCATAGTGGACAACAAATTGATGACAGTTGAGTTTGAAGTGGCTTTCGTGAAAGACGTTACACCGTACCCGGGCTGTTAGTTACCGTAAAGTGATATCCACTCAGCGCGATACGTAATACCAATATTATGACATTCTCGGTTGTCATCAAAGTTCGGTGTACAACCGAAGCTTGATAGTCACTGGATATCAGAAAGATACGTAATAGGCCCACAGGTATGGTGTAGAACAAAACAATTATCGCAATGACGGGGAGAACAAGTGCCTTTCGGCTTCTTTAAGAGGTGTTTTACACCCTTTATATGGTAGTTCCCGTTGACCTAGAATCACGAAATTTGGCAAAAAGCAAGGTCTTACAGAACATGTAAATGGAAAAATCTAAAAACCGTAAATATGTAGTTTATAACAGAAAAAAAAGCGATTTTACAAACTTATTATTTGAGGTTGGTGCAATAGCCGTTTCTTGGGATCGAACAACAAAGTTAAGTTTGTCCTTTAAAAAGTTTGTACGGAACCCTCGGTGCGAGAGTCCGACTCGCTCTTGGCCGGCTTTTTTTACTATTAGCATGTTTCCTTCTGCAACAGCCTTCAAAAGGCGACCACTTCTTTCGTCTTACCTCAAAGTTAGTAGACCGCACAAAACTTTATTTTGGCAACGGTACTTGGTTTCCTTAAAGGTTCAGTCAGGGCTGGGCAGAAGCTTGGACGTATTTGAAGCATGGACGTATTTGAAATAAAAAGCGTGGGTATTTGTATTTCAATTACTTCCGAAAATTACATTTTTAATTGTTATTTCAAATACCTGACACAGGTATTTCGTAATAGATGAAAAATATTTTGTAATAAATTTTTCAGATATATGTATGGCCCCAACATACATTTTCACATAAATACATTTTCAATTTTCAGGCTTAAAGTCACCCAAAGGGCAATGGAGAGGGCTATGCTCGGAGTTTCTTTGAGTGATCGAATCAGAAATGAAGACATCCGCAAGAGAACCAGGGTCACCGACGTAGCCCGAAGAATTGCCAAACTTAAGTGGCAGTGGGCAGGGCACATTGCTCGCGGAACGGATGGCCGATGGGGCCGAAAAGTTCTAGAGTGGCGACCGCGAACCGGAAGACGTTGCGTTGGAAGACCTCCCACTAGGTGGACCGATGACCTGGTGAAGGTTGCGGGAATCCGTTGGATGCGAGTCGCACAAGACCGGTCAATGTGGCACTTTGGGGTGGCCTATGTCCAGCAGTGAACGTCTTTCGGCTGAAATGATGATGATGATGACATTTTCAATAGAAAAAGTTGTCAATTATGAAAAATGGCACTCTTGTAAAATTTTCTGGTATAAGTCTGTACTTAGTACAGTTCTTATTTGTACCATATTACAAAATATAAGCATTATTATCTCAAGCATTGCTTTAAAAAATATTGAATGTTTTTTTTGGTTAAAAATTATCTTGTATTTTATATAAAATATATTTTATATAAATAAAATACAAGCATGTATTTTAAAAACGAAAATCCAAATAATTATGGTAACAATATTATTATGTGAAAAAGTATTTTGTATATTATTATAAATGTAAAGCATATTGAGTTTTGCCCAGCCCTGAGAAGGGTATTATGCTATGTAGTTTCAAGAGTATCAATAATTTCGTCCTGTTCATGGCGACATTTGAAATTGTAAAAAATCATAGCGCATATTTTCTCGACGGTAGTCCGTTGTTCAAAGAAAAATTCAAAGAAAAAAATATATTTCGTAAGAAAAAGAGAAAAAATTGGAAATTGGAACGTTCTTATTTTTTTTATTTGTTACCTAGTTGTATTTTCAAAATAAATTATAACTGGTTGACATAAAAACATTTTTTCGCAAAACTTTCTGAGTGTGGTACAGTTGAGACATATCTTCCACACCATAAGGGCTATTTTTCCCTTTAATTAGACAATAGTCTCAGCGACTCATTAGCTATGGCGTCGCAATGACTGAAAATTCAATGAAAATAATTATTTTTCACACTAGCTTTTACCCGCGGCTTCGCTCGCGTTATGGTCGTAAATTATCCCACGGGAACGATTTAAATACATAGCCTAGCATAGATCAGGGTTCAAAGTGATAATTACTAATAATAAAACCTTGATATTAATAAAAAGCATTTAAGAAATATTTAAAGATTAATCTGCTGAAAATCCGAATAAAGGGATTACAATCATAAAACAATGGCTAACTTTATGAATGCGATTTGAAGCTGCCGCGCTTATCCTGTTTGGATAAGCTTACGTTAACTGTGTCAGCTTAAAAAAAAGCATGGATAATTATCTGATAAAAGCACCGACTTCTTGGTGGTCATACTGGCATGTCATACTAATATGACCAGTGAGAATCGCTTGTATTGGTGGTCATATTATTTTTATAAACATCCTATATGAATCATTTTTAATCCGTTATGGGCGGCATGGGCACCGGGCCGTAGGCCGACGATGGAGGCCGTCGGAGGCCCGGCACCTCGGGGACAGAAGTCAAAGAGTGTTATTTAATATGCGAGTGAAGCGAGCGAGGGTCATGGGACCGTAGCAGGTTCTAATCAAATGATTAAATAAAACTGTTGTTGTTAGAAGTGGTTATAACTTGTTACAAACAACACTACTATCTGCGGGTATTGTTTAATTTTAAAAACCCTTCGTACCACCAGGGGTACGGCCAGGGGTACGTTGGGTCTGCAGTGCAAAAATAATATGACCACCAATACAAGCGATTCTCACTGGTCATATCAGTATGACAGGCGTATGACCACCAAGAAACGGGGATAAAAGCTTGATAGTTATCAAATAAAAGTATTCTCTTGATAATTTCGAACCCTGCCTATGGACACTCAGAAGTAATGTAGCTTCCCAAATGAAAGATTTTTTTAAATTTACTCCTACAACAACATTATCTCTTTTTAATAAAAGTATAGAAAATACTCATTGCTATGAAACTGAGCAGACTATTGCATAAAAAATATCTTATTACAGTCCATATGATACCTTTGTAGTTACGGCATCTAAACTGCCCTGATGTTGCCTGATACAGAGCAAAGTACTTTGGTAACACGGGTACTCTCGGCGAAATTGTGAGTAACACCAAGGCATCACTGGATTTTCTGGACGAGCTGGGGTGGATTGAATGATCGATTTTCCCACCCGTTCGCAAAATACGCCCTTTGGATTTAGAGTTGCGGACACCAGCCCATTATACAATACAAGGCACGGCTTCAAAAAGTGTCATGTGGACTTTTGGGTGTTAGTCTATGTATGCAAAATATTTAATAATTTAGTTGCCTTTAAGAAGTTTAATACCTTGAAACCATATTTAGCCATGATTTTAGCAGCTACAGAGCTTGCGCCATATCCGCCAATGGAGAAACCAGATGGGGGCGGGGTTTGTGTGGAAGGGGGCCGGGGCGGAGGGGAAGGCGTCTCTGTTGTTAGAGATGGCGGCGGAGCTATGGCTGCACCTGCTGATCGCTTTGATATCTCCTCGGCTTCTTCTTCTTCCGGTTGCTAATTATGAAAAATAATTATATTATTTTTACAGTCTGTAAGCTAGTACTTCCTCCTTCCTCCTCCTTTCCTTTTTAGAGTTCCGTACCTCAAAAGGTAAAAAGAGGAACCCTTATAAGATCACTTTCTTGTCCGTCTGTCTGTCTGTCACCACCGATTTTCTCAGGGACGGGTGGACCTAGCAAGTTGAAATGTATACCAGATACTGAGGTATATAGTCCCTAGTAGGTGTATAAAAATCAAAGTCCTAAATCAACACGATAAAAACATATGGGCGAATTTAGATTTTCGCGAAAACTTGTAAGTACCAAAATTTACCTTAATTTTTAACTTTTCTTTTTTTCGGAATTTTTCCTTTACTTGTGCTGTAAGACCTTGCTATTAACCAAAATTGTCAATTCTATAGCAACCAGAAGTACCCTATTGGCGATGCAAAGATTCTGACTAGCGCCTCAAGTGTCAAAATTGTGAAGCTGTCTAAGAACGACACTTTGACAGTTTTCGATACAATTTACGTCACGGAAAAAAATATTTATTAAATAAGAATCAGATAGAAGTGGTTTCTTGCTGAACAAGACAATAATTATATTGTCAATAGTCGATGTAATTAAAGCGTCTGCAGGATTGGCTTGGAACGCATTGGTTTTGTGTATCCTCATGATACACAAAACCAATGCGTTCTGGAGAAGAATTATTTCGGAGTATAAGTTTTTTGAATTGATCAATTACTTTTATATCCATTTGTATATTTCCTAATCCATACTATGAATACTATAAATGTTAAAGTATTTAACTCTGGCTGTCTGTAACACTTTACAGCTAGGTAATAGATTCTGGTGTCGATTCTGTTGTGCACAAACTAAACTTAATTTAGGCTATTGCTATCTTTTACTAAAAGGCAGAGCGAGAAAATGACGGCTATAGCTATGAACTAAGTTAGAGGTGTCAAACTAGTTTATGCCTTGAGCTTCACCGTGTTTTTAGTCGACATGTTTTTACATGCGCCCTTCATTTGTGTGAAAATATTAGTTCCAACTAAATTTGACAGCTTTAAATTACGTCCGTCTCTTTCTCGTTATAATAGAGAGAAAAAGATAGCACTAGCCTAAATTAAGTTTAGTTTGTGCACAACAGAATCGACACCAATGTCAAGTACATAGTTAAGTACTAAAATGTTTGACCATAATATTGTAAATGATCAGCAATTTTTTCCCTTTTTTAGAATCGAGGATCAGCAGATCTGGAGGATCTGAGTTGTCCGGATATTGAGAAACAATGGGGTACACTTAAAACTATAGCATTGAAGGAATACGAGGCAAAATCATTGTCAGAAATGTGTCATGCAAAAGGACAAGGGGACATCTATGTCAAAACAATGCCAGAAGTCACTGAAGAGGTGGAAAGTCGTTGGAGAATGAAATTAATGCAAAGTAAATACTTGTAAAGCATTAGAGGATAGTTTTATCAAATTGATGTTTTCCAGATAGGTGCCGCCTATCTGGAAAACATCAATTTGATAAAACTTTTATATTGGCAGATTAAAAGTTATAATAACTTCATAATTTTGTCTTTTGGAAACAAATGAAAACTTATTCCCGAATCTCCGTAAGTACTACATTGAGGAACGCAACAATATTTCGTATTTCTGCTTTTATTAGCAACAGGTTTCTGTATGTAATCGTGATCCATCTGATTATGTCTAAACTTATCCTCACCTTAGCCTCAACTTTATTGCAAAGTGTCGTTCTTAGACAACTTCTAAATTTCGCCGCTAGAGACGCGCGGATAATCTTTGCATCGACAATAGGTTTTGGGTCGAAAACCTATATGGTAGTTCCCGTTGACCTAGGATCACGAAATTTGGCAAAAAGCAAGGTCTTACAGCACATGTAAAGGGAAAAATCTGAAAACTGTAATTTATATATTTAACTATAATAACAAAAAAAAAAACCGGCCAAGAGCGTGTCGGGCCACGCTCAGTGTAGGGTTCCGTAGTTTCCCGTCCGTCACAATAAGTGTTCCCATTTATGAGTTTAAAGGTGGGTATCCATTATGTTCGCGCTCCAGCAGCGCTCCGCGCGAAATTATTTTGTACAACTTTTTGTCTTTTTTGTACAAAAACTGTTGTTTCCATCAAGTTCAAAATAATTTTCCTAGAAAGTCCTTATAAAGTTCTACTTTTCAGATTTTTTTCATAGCGATTATTTCCGAAATTATTGACATTATCAAAATATGATATTAGGAAACCCCTATTCATTTTTAAATACCTTTCCAACAATATATCACACGTTAGGGTTGAAATTAAAAAAAAATCACTTCCCACTTTACATATAGGGGGCTACCCTAATAAAACATTTTTTTCCAATTTTTATTTTAACACTTTGTCGGCGTGATTGATCTACATATTGGTACCAAATTTCAGCTTTCTAGTGCTAACGGTCACAGAGATTAAGCGAGGACGAACAGACGGACAGACGGACGGACAGACATGGCGAAACTATAAGAGTTCCTAGTTGACTACGGAACCCTAAAAAAAGCGATTTTACTATTACAAACTTATTATTTGCGGTTGGTGCAATAGCCGTTTCTAGGAATCGAATAGCAAAGTTAAGTTTGTCCTTTAAAAAGTTTGTAGGGAACCCTCGGTGCGCGAGTCCGACTCGCTCTTGGCCAGTTTTTTCTGTTAATAACACTGATTTTAATTTTTTCACAAACATTTTTAGGAGTTTGCTATCAAACTCATAAAAATATTTGTGAAAAAAAGCGAAGGATTTTTACTCAATATTATATTTTTTTTGCTTTTAAATAAAAAATGGTTTCCCTGTATTGCATACTGTGGCTAAAAAATGACTGTAATTACCATGGCCACAAGAGTTTTTTCTGGTATTATTTCCTCATCATCCCCAAACCGACTTTTTCGTTTTCTTTCTGATCTATCACCTCTATCCCCATCAAGCTGCAATCTCTTTGCTTGGATCTCTGAAAATTTACAGAAATGGGCGAAATATAAACAAAAAATGCAGAAATTTTAAAAATTAAATCTGGGAGATTCAGCATTTAACAAAAATATGTTCTCCCAAAAGAGCCAAATATGGGATCTAAGAAGACTTTTGAATAATGTAAGTTTAACACATTTTAGAACAGGATATATTGTTATGTTCATTAAACAGGGACCATACAAACCCAGTTAAAAGTTGAAAGGGTACGCCATTTAAGACTAAGAGATTACCTTTATTATGAGGTAACCCCTTGAATGGGTTGTTTACTTGAAACCCAGTGAAAGGATTACCTCTTCAATATACCACCTATAAAATAAGGGTTTTATTTCAGGTTATCCTCCAAATCTTTCGATCCAGGGCCAATATGGACCACTGGTCGTTGGTTTTGTCCAGCTCGCCTGCCATCTCCTGCAATGTCTACCACATAACCTTCTGGCTGTGTCAAGGCTCCACATTGTGGTTATTTTGGCCCACAGCTCTCGGGCATATGGCATACGGTTTTGGATTAACTGATTAGAAAAAAACCCTATTGAAGACCCTTTAAATGGGTAACCAAAATAATCCCTGGCACTAACATATAGGTTTGTCCCATTTTAAATTTGATGTGTTAAGTTCTTACTTTTATACTTATTACATTGTTTTACTATTGACATCACACCCAAACAGAAATAATTCCAAGCTTTGGCTTACCTTTAGCAACTTTTTCGTAATCATTGGGCCACATAGGGTCATATTCATTAGCAACATTCCAATCAAAATCACGAACATTCAAAGACGCTGTCAGTGGTTTCCCGTGACTTTTGGGACTGTTCGAATTAGATTCGTCTTCTTCTTTTGGTTTACTCTTCAGGTCTATCACTGGAGTAAGAACCTGTAACTCATAATATTATAATGAATATCCATAGAGAAAAATTTGTTTATTTACTGCAACTGCTTTTACCTGAGTAGATCGTCTTAACGCCTCACGCTTGGGCTGGGTAACGGCAGCTTTTTTTAATTGCAGCTGAGATTGTAATAATTTAATACCCGAAGACCACCCTGCTACTTTTTCAGTGGTGCGAGCTTTGATTGTATCTAGATCGTCGTATAGAGACATATTTGTGTCTGTTTTACACAAGATTTTACGTAATATCTGTATTACCCAGCCCACTGATCTATATTCTACAAGTTAATTATCACGTCACAATATGTAAACCTAATTACTACGAAATAAACACAAGATTTATTAAAATCGAGTAGCAACACATGCGAACAGAAGTGTTCATTTTGTCAATGTCTGTTTGACTTTGACAATCAAAAGAGTCTGACAAAACACAAAAGTGACAAACAGTGCTGCCAATAAAAAATTCTCGATTCCCCGACTCAGTATATATAACAGAAGCAGAGGTTGAATTCATAATAGATTCAGGTACCATTGTTACATCAGAAAGCTACCATATAGATAGAAGAAGATTAAAAAAATCTTCACGTCAGTCTTATAAAACCAAATATCACACTTAAAGCAAAATATTAAAAAAAGCAACCTAGCACAGAAACTCAACAATGATCGATTATTGATGAGATCTAAGAATATTTGTAGGGATTCCTGGAAAATAATTAAAAGTCAAGAAAGCAATCGATATAATACGCAATAAATAAACAAAATAAATTTAAACAATAAAACCATAACAGATCCTGAACTTATATCAAATGCCTTTAAAGAGGTTAATAATTATTTCATTGGGCTGACAAAAAGTCAACCGCCTCATAGTAAAAAAAATACAGAACTTAGAACAAAAGAACCTCATTATGCTAGCATATTCTTAACTCCAGTTACAACATATGAAGTCTACCAAATTATACTGTCTTTAAAAAACACTAAATCGGTAGGTTATGATAACTTACCCACTCAAATTCTAAAACTATCTGCACATATAATAGCACCAATACTATGTCATCTCATAAATCTATCATTCTCACAAGGTACTTTTCCAGACAAGCTAAACATATCAGTTGTAAAACCGATTTATAAAAAAGGAGATAAAACAGAACCTAACAACTATAGACCTATTTCCCTCATACCTATACTAGCCAAAATTATAGAAAAAGTTATGTTTAAACGGTTAACATCTTTCCTTAATAAAATCAATAAATTCAATATACTCAAATCCGAACAACATGGTTTTCAGAAAGGAAAGTCTACCACACTAGCTGCCTATAAACTAATAAAAAAAGTCTCGGAAAATGTTGATAAAGGTATTAACGCCTGTGCAGTGCTCTTCGATATGAGCAAAGCGTTTGATTTTGTTGATCATGAAATTTTGCACCAAAAATCCTACGCATACGGTATTCGTGGTATAGCACATAAATGGTTACAAAGTTACCTCACAAATAGACAACAATATGTAGAAATCAACAAAATTAATTACGAGAATATAGAATCCGCTTATAAATCTAATCGTACACATAACAGAGTCGGTGTCCCACAAGGTAGTATATTAGGCCCACTTCTATTCCTTCTCTACACAGTGGCGTGCAGTAGTATTTGTTGGAAGTATAACGCTGGCCATCTATAGAATTTACTTCAGATTCAAATGTGAAAGCTGGTGTTCGTTCTGTTTGTCACTCGGCAACTATTTTTCCTATGAAAACATGTCATGTGTAATTTTATAATAATATATATTAAATATTTCACTTCTTTCCAACTGTGTTTATTACTCCACTCTGCATTACAACCAATAGGTTATGTGCTACATGTGTAAAGTGTAAATATTTTGTGAAAATATTATTATTTTACTCGAAATATGGATGAGTATACTAATTCGAAAGTTACGATGGAAAAGCTAAAAGGTACCATCAACTATCGCGATTGGGCATTTCAAATGCAAAATATACTAGTATTCGAGGATTTGTGGCAATGTATTACTGGAAAATACGAAACCTCAGGTGAGACCGCTAACAAATTAGCTCGTAGAGAGGAGAAAGCTCGAGCGAGGCTATGTTTGAGTGTTGAAAAATCGTGCTATTCTCACATTGTGCAGGCGAAAACTGCGAAGGATGTATGGGATGCCTTGCAGAAGGCTTACGATGACACCGGGTTGCAAAGGAGATTGTCGTGTCTGCGAACTTTGTGCTCGATTAAGCTAGAACAGTTCGATAGCATGGAAATTTATGTCAATGAGATCTTGTCACTTGCTGAACAACTCAGTAGCATGAAGAAACCACTTGATGATGAATTTCTGGCTACTATTATGCTCCAAGGGTTGCCTCAAGATTATGACCCAATGATAATGGCTCTGGAGCATTCTAGGATAGACATAACTACAGATATGGTTAAAACAAAACTACTTCAAGATAAGAGATGGAAAGGGAGTGCCGCTGATAATGGCGATGGCTGCTTATTTACACGGAATCGTAGTAATGAAAAGGCTAGCTCTCGAGGCGAGAAGAAAAATGCCTCAAGTACATCAAAACACGCTAGTACCTCGTCAAGTACGAACAAGTTGTGGTGTTGGAAGTGTCGTTCTAAAGGACATGGCAAGAAGGATTGTCCTCAATTGGACCGCAATGGAGCGACGTCGACTTCCATGGTGTTGTCTGCACTTAACACTGACAGTTCGTGGATTATTGATTCTGGAGCGACAGATCATATGTCAGGACGCCAAGAATGGTTTCAAGCTCTTGATGAGTCGTCGACTAAGGAGGTTTGTGTTGCTAACGGAAAGAAGTTAGATGTGAAAGGGAAAGGTGAAGTACATTTTACGGTTAACTCTTGTGGACATACAATAGATACTACTTTGAAAGATGTAATGCTTGTACCTGATCTTACTGTTAATTTAATATCTGTGTCTACCCTTGCTGAAAAGGGATTTAAATTTATTTTTGATAAAAATGGATGTAAAATACTTAAAACTGGTAAAGTAGTTTTATATGCTAGGAAAGTTGGGAGAGTTTACAGGCTTCATTCTGTGGGTAAAGTCAATCTGACAACGTCATCTACGTCTAAGGATATGATGTTATGGCATCAACGTTTAGGTCATATAAATTTTGACAGCTTGGCATCACTTAGGAAGGTGGCTAATGACATTGACTTTCAGGTTGATAATCAGAAGAAAGTTTGTGATGTGTGTCTTAAGGGTAAGCAATCCCGCGCTCCCTTTGTGACCAATCATAACAAACAGGTGGCCGAGGCGCGGCTGGCGCTCATTCATAGTGACGTCATGGGGCCGATGCCGACTAGTTCTCTCGGAGGCAAGCGCTACGTCCTCACGTTTCTAGACGACTACTCCAGGAAGGTGTTCGTCTATCCCATTGCAAAGAAGAGTGAAGTGTGTAAGTACACTAAAGATTTTATTAGACTGGTAGAGAATCAGTGTAGTGCTAAAGTCAAGGTAATGAGAACAGATAATGGCTCTGAGTACGTTAATGCTGAGTTGACGGATTTTCTTAAAAAGAAAGGCATTGTACATCAGCTGACGGTACCCTATTCTAGTCAGCAGAATGGATCCGCGGAGCGCCTAAATCGTTCTTTACTTGACAAGGTCAGATGTCTACTGTATAACGCAAACCTTGATGACAAGATGTGGGCAGAGGCTGTAAACACTGCGGCGTTTCTGATCAATAGATCGCCAAGCTCGAGACTTTCTGGTAGATTACCAGAGGAAGTGTGGAGTGATAAGAAAGTAAGTCTTAAAAATCTGCGTGTTTTTGGTTGCGAGGCTTTTGCTCATGTAGATGACTGTAAACGTAAAAAGTTAGACCCCAAAAGTAGAAGGCTAATCTTTTTAGGTTACTGTGATAACGTCAAAGGATATCGTTTGTTCAACCCTGATGACAATAAGATCGTTATATCACGTGATGTGGTGTTCAACGAATCTGTGTTTCCAGGGAGAAATTTTAAAATAGGGCCAAAACGTGTGTTTGAACCTATTTATCTTACAGGAGGTGATGATGAGAGGGAGATGCTGGAGACTACGTCGGTTGAGGCGGAGTCAGAGTACCTGTTGCCTGAGTCGTCAGATCATCCACTTGAGGCGGAGCCAGATACAGTTCCTGCAGAATCACCAAATCATCCTGTTGAGTTGGAGTGTGAACGCGAGGCTAGTAAAGATTCGGTAACGTCGCCTGAATTGGCACCAGACTCTACTAGTACACGATATAACCTACGTTCACGTATGCCTAAGACAACCTGTAACATAACTAACGTGTGTAATGTGACAGAGCCCATAGAGCCACGTACTGTCAAAGAAGCTTTGAAATGTGAAGATAAAGAGTTATGGCAGAAGGCCATGAAAGAGGAAATCGATTCTTTTGTCTTACACGGAGCTTGGGAGCTTACTGATAAACCGGTTGACAAGAACGTTGTTAAAAATAAGTGGATTTTTACCCTTAAACGAGATTCGGATGGGAACATTATACGTTATAAGGCAAGGTTGGTAGCTAAAGGCTATACTCAAAGATATGGTGAAGATTTCCAAGAAACTTTTTCACCGGTCGTTCGTCATTGTTCTATACGATTGTTGCTATCTCTGGCAGTAGAAATGAACCTTAAGATTGATCATTTAGACGTGCAGACAGCATTCCTGAATGGAAATTTGCAAGAGGAGATCTTTATGCAACAACCGGAAGGTTTCATATGCCCTGGGAGTGAGAACAAAGTCTATAGATTACGAAAGGCTGTTTATGGGTTGAAGCAAGCATCGCGATCCTGGTACCGAAAGGTAAAAGATATCTTATTTTCTTTGGGATACAGACAGTGTAAACAAGAAGACTGTATCTTTACTAAGAGATCAGGTGAGTCGATTGTTTTTATCGCTCTGTATGTTGACGATTTTTTCGTGTTCTATAATGACAAACGTCTGGCTGAAACGTTAAAAAGTTCTTTGTTAAATGTTTTTAAACTCAAAGACTTAGGCCCGGTACGAAACATGTTAGGTATAAAGGTAGAACGTGATGCAACTTCCATAAAACTTAGTCAGGAAAAGCGGATTGACAATATGTTAGATCGTTTTGGCATGACAGACTGTAAGCCTGTAAAGTCTCCCATGATAACTAATGTTAGTTCGGTAATTGAGAGTTGTAATAATGCTACAAATAACGTTGTAACGAAGTTTCCGTATCAAGAGTTGATTGGTAGTCTTATGTATTTATGTGTAACTACGCGACCTGACATTTCGTTTGCCGTGTCATATTTAAGTAAATTTAACAGTTGTTATACGGAATTCCATTGGAATCAAGCTAAGCGTGTACTGCGATATCTTAAAGGTACTAAGCAAAAGGCTTTGGTATTTAAGAAGTCGAATGTAGATCCTGTTCTTGAGGGTTATTCTGACGCAGATTGGGCGGCAGATCCTGATCGTAAGTCGTACACGGGGTATGTGTTTAAATACGGCGGTAATACGGTATCTTGGGGTAGCTACAAACAGTCCTGCATATCGCTTTCGTCCACCGAGGCGGAGTATTGTAGCTTGAGCGAAGCGAGTAGAGAAGCGGTGTTCCTACAAGCTTTAATTAAGGAATTGCTAATGAAGACTAGTTGTAAAATAGTAATGTATTGTGACAATCAATCTGCTATACAGCTTGCTATCAATCACACTCATCACAGACGGAGCAAGCATATAGAAATAAGATTTCATTACGTTAGAGATATGATAGATAGGTTTAACGTAGAAATTGTATACATCCCTACGGATGAGATGTTAGCAGATGTGTTCATTAAGCCCCTGGGCTGTGTCAAGCACGAGGTGTTCACTCGTCAGCTTGGTGTGGCATGAAGCCAGCATGATGCCCACGTTATGGGGGGGTGTTGGAAGTATAACGCTGGCCATCTATAGAATTTACTTCAGATTCAAATGTGAAAGCTGGTGTTCGTTCTGTTTGTCACTCGGCAACTATTTTTCCTATGAAAACATGTCATGTGTAATTTTATAATAATATATATTAAATATTTCACTTCTTTCCAACTGTGTTTATTACTCCACTCTGCATTACAACCAATAGTATTCCACGAAGGGTAGGCCACGAAATAATGATGGCAAAAAAAATTTTTCGTCTGCGCCATCTTGGATTTTCATTTTGACCTCATTTTCATTATCAGCGACCCCAAAAACCTCGAAAACCACAATATTGGACCTAAGCGCCCAATCCACCTATTTGGATACGCTGTATCAAGGTGCTCTTGTACTCTAACAGCATAATGAGCGGGACAGCCATCGTTCTGCAGCCACATGTCTTCTTGGACTTCAGAAACGACACCTTCCAGAAGCAAGGGCAAGTCAATTTGCAAGAAACTTAAATATCTTTCTGCATTTAATGTTTCTGGCAGCTCGTGTGGACCGATTATCTGTCCGTTAATGATACCGGTCCAAAGGTTTATTTTAAATTGATACTGTGATCTGTCTTGCCTTATGAGATGCGGGTTTTCTAGCTGCCAGTTATGCAAATTGTGTAGATTTAAATATCCATCTTTTTTGCAGGATGACTCGTCGCTCCATAGTATTTTATTAAAAAACTGCGGGTCTTCTCTTATTCTGCGTAGCATTATTCTACAAAATGTTACTCTCAAGTGATAATCTCTTGGTAGCAATGACTGTACCCTTTGATAGTGGTATGGGTACAGGAGTGCGATTCACTAAGGCAAAACATTTTTACAACCAAGAAATCATCGTTGAAACATCTGATGAAAACATATCGGTATTCTCTAGTTAAAACTGCGCGGTCCCAGCGCCACAACGAAGTCGACGGCGCGACATAAAACTAAAATATGGTTCCGAATGTATGAAAAACGGTATTCAGAAACACAAAACATCCTCGTCTACAACGACAACGGCGCCTTCGCCTTCGATTTTAACTGTCAAACCGTAAAGCTTGTAAATTGTAGATGTTTCCTTGGTTGTAGACACAGAGTACATTGAATAACAATTAAAATGTGAGTAAAACAAGTTTTTTTTTTTTAATTTCTATTGCTATATTATTGTTTTGTTTTCTGTACTTCAATTCCCGAAACGTGTATGCCTATTTTTAATGTTTTAGATGGCAGTTCGTCTTTCTTGTATGATTTTTTTGTTGGAAGAAGCTAAGCGTCGAGATAATTTGGAAAAAAGACGTCAGGAACATATGATACGGAATATGGATCTTCTTACTACTGATATAGACTATATTAAGGTATTCAGGTTGACTGAAGAGTTAATTAGACAATCTTAGAAGAAGATATTTCACCATTCCTAGCAAAGGCAAAACGTCGAGGAGGAATTTGCAACCAAACCAAGGTATTACTACTAAATCAATATAAAATAAATCACCATAAAGTGGCAAAATGTCTAATACTTACTTTCATTCCAGGTTTTATGCACTCTCGCATTTTTAGCTAGTGGGAGTTACCAAAAAATATTATGTGAGAATGCAAGAACCTATATCTCGCAAGCATCTGCCTCGAGGGCTTTATGAACCGTAGTAGATGCCATCAACCACCCAGTTATTATTAATAAGTACATAAGATTTCCTCAAAATACAAACGAAAGGCAAATTCTCAAAGAAAAGTAAGTATTTGTTAAAATGTTTCACACTTAAATTTTATTTTTACTAATTAGATACTTTCATGAATCAAACCATAAGGCTATTTATTTTTATGTTAGTACTTAAACAATATTTTCAAATTGTCTATCTTCTTTATAGATTTTATGAAAAGTTCAAAATGCCTGGAACCATTGGTTGTGTTGATGGTACCTTGGTATCAATGGTTCGGCCCAAGGAACATGAAGAAAGATATTATTGTAGAAAAGGGTATCATGCTCGAAATGCTGTTATTGTAAGTTTTTTTTATTTCATTAAACTTTTATTATGAGAACATATCTGCTTCAAACCATATTTTATTAATCTTTTATTTTTTCATTTTAAGATAAATGATCCAGACTTAAATATAATGCATGTGGATGTAACTTTTGGAGGTGCAACACATGACAGCTTTATATTTAATAATTCAGTTATAAAAACGCATTTGGAGCAGCTAAATAATACAGGAGAAACAGTGTATCTTCTTGGTACGTATTTTAAAATGTTTCTTTACTTTTCCCATCAGAAATTGTACCTGTTTTCGAGGGTATTTAAATATTAATTATAAATTTAGTTATTTTTATTAACATTAAATTAAATTCCTATTTAATTTATTTCAGGAGACTCCGGTTTCGCTCTTAGGCCATACATGATGGTTCCATGTAGTAACCCTTTGCCTGGATCAAGGGAAGAATGCTATAATGATCTGCATGCCACTGCAAGAAATACTGCAGAACGAACCATTGGCGTACTTAAAACCTTTTGGTTCATCGTGTTCTTCACTATGATCCAGAGATGGTGGGAAAAATTATTAAAGCTTGTTGTGTGTTACATAACATTTGCAATCAAGCCAGAGTTCCTCCAGTAGAATTACCAACTCATTTACAAAGACAAGAAGCAAGTGGTATCCAGTTACTACAACAAGGAAGCCAGAACTCTATCAGTGATTTGGACAGTGGACGTCTTGCTAGAGATCGTCTAATTAATAGACTGTGGCGTGGACAAAATAGTTAATAATAGAAGTAAATACTAACAATAGACTTAAGATATTATTAATTCAGGTTTTAAGACAGTTGTTTATTAAAAATTATAGTGTATGTTAAATAGTAATGTATATTGTTTGTCATAAAATAAAGAAAGTGGATGTTTTTATAAATAAAACAATCTTTTAACATACTTACATTTTATTTTTTTTATTTATTTTTTATTTATTAAAACTTTATGCACATAATGTACAAAGGCGGACTTAATGCCTTGGGCATTTTCTACCAGTCTACCTTATTTTTATTTATTTATTAAATCTCGAATTGCACTACTTATTCTATCTAGAGCCTGAGTCATAGCCTGATGGCCCTCTACTTGTTGACTAATTGCTTGACTATGAGAACATCACTTTGGTCAGCCTGCTGCTCATTTGGAGGTACAATATTCTGAAAATAGAATGTTTACATAATATATTTTTAAGTTAACTCATTAAACTGACAAAAAAAACTTAAAACTTACGATTAAAATGCTGGGAGACTCTTCACTTTCCACAGTTCTATCCAATGGTGCTTTCTAAAAATGTAAAAGTATTATATTACTCATTAATTTCAATAAAATCAATAAATTTGTCTATAGCCTTGAAAATTACAAACCTCAAAAGGATTCTGATTCTGAAGGTTCTGATCTCTGCAACCAAAACTTTCTCCTCCCATAATGGTTTGGATTTTTAATTCAATTTCACTAAGTTCTGGCAAATCCTCTATGCCACCACCAGTGCGCCGCCTCGCGGCTCCCATTAGGCTGGACTTCCTATTAACTGCTTCTTTTTTGTCCTTCCAGTACTGCAACACAAGTAAGAATTTTATGATTTGATGTATTATAAATAGAACACCTATTTGTTTCGTTTGGTTTAACTTTCCGTTGCAATTTTAAATGCTTATAATATAATTGCTAAAGTTACCCTGTAGTTAATACTAATCTAGTAATAAAGAACATACACAGGGGGCTGTCAATGTAAAAAGATACTATACCGTAGAAGGCAATGCAACAGTATATACACACATTACATATAATTACCAACCTTACACCACTGTTCCGATGTTTTCGTACACCCACTACCATCACTGTTCAGGGCTGTTGTTATTTTGGACCATGCCTGACGACTGCGAAAGCGAGCATTCGCAGTACGAGCATGGCCCATAGCCAACCATGGTTTGTTTTCCAAAAAGCTTACTAGCTTTTCCAGCTGATCTAACGAAGGAGCTGCGTTGCGAGACACTAAAAGATAAATATTTTGATTACTTATTTAGTAGGTCCAGAAACTGTGCTTTATTTAAATATAAATGTTACTGTGTACTTACTTTCGATAGATTTGGAACCAAAGTAAAACACAGAACAAGTAGAACGCCATTGGGTCGGGGTGCACAATTTTTTTAAAGTCCACTTAACCACTTAAAACCACTTGTAACTTTGGAATTTCGTATTTTGATAAAAAACTTTCAAGATAAGATCAAGTTGTTTGTTTTGAAATACCAATGTCAAAAATTTGGTTTTGTTTTATAATTTTATTGCTATAATCAAAATAATTTATTTTCCAAGTCTAAAATGATATAATTAATTAAGTATTCGTTGCATAATAAATATAACGTGTTTTACACATACGTATTGTGCATTTTTATCAATTTAAATTGACGAAATAACTTAATAATAGGTTAGTCGAGATTTTCTCGATTATACTCTAGATTAAACATAGCAACACTGTTAACATCATACACATCATCGTTGTTCGGCAGATCGTCGACGAGCGTAGGTAGCATAGCGAATACGGTTTTTATCAACGTTGTTTTTAAAAGCGATATTTACGATGAAACATCAGTGAACTCGTCGTTGTTAACATCTATGATGAGTCTGTTAGTGAATCGCATTGCAGTTCATGTCTTTTGAGTATTCGATGTACAGATCTAGTTGATATGCCAGTTCTGCGACTTAAGACACGGATTGATGTTGAAGGATCTTCTGTAACTAAATTCATTACCTCTTCATCGTTGTGTCGTCGCGGTCGTCCATCACCTGCACCGCCTACGCCTGTGCCGGGTATCCTTCCCTCGGTGTATGCGTTATGCACTCTCCCAAAAACTCGGTGGTCTGGATGTCTTCGATCGGGATATCTCTCCCGATAAAGACGAGCTGCTTCTCTACCGACACCTCTGCATTCGCCATAAATAAAATGCATATTCGCGCGGTGTGTACTGAGGCATTTTTTAATTGTCACTGCACTGCACGTTTGTCCAAATCGTTGAGCAAGCCAGTCACCAGTACACGTAGCCAATATCGCCGAGATCACCAAAACAACAAGTCCAATCAGTAGGCAAATTAAACAGAGTCCGGGGTCAGGCAAGGGTTCTTTACCCTTGCCTGACCCCGGACTTCCCCGGAATGGCGGAGGTAAACACAGGCAGAATAAAAACAAAACGCATACGACGCACGACACGGAAGACGAGATCGTAATAAATCATTTCGAGATTTTTTGATATTTCAACGTTAGTAATGTAAGAGATAGCAATACCCTACCATATCTTTTCCTTATCACTCCTATTGTGCGTAACTCGATTGCGAAAGCTTCAACGGGTTTTTGTTAACAAACGATGTCTCAGGTAAAAAAAGGGTCACGTTTTTTTTACCTGACATGTTTGTGCTTCAACACAAATCACATTAGAAATGTAAAAAGTTAGATTGTATCCGTTTTTTTAAGTTTTAATACGTTTTGTAATAGTATTAACGCAATAAAGTTTAAAAAAGTAGTTTAATGAAAATCTTCTTTTCTTCAATTAAAATTGAATATCTTTTTGTTAAATTATTGGATCTGAAATGATATCATTTTGAAATCGGCATTTAGTAGGCATATTATTAAATACATGGGCACTGACAATGTGGTACGTTTTTTTACAAAAATCGCTCTTGAACTTGATGGTGTGTTAAAAATTTGGGTTAAAATTAGAGAAGAACCCACTTTTTCTTCAAAAGAGCTGAATTTACATAAAAAATCATAATTTGTCATGGTAGCTCTAGTATTCAACAGTAATTAACAGAAGTCAAAATGAAAGAATAATGGCTTTTATTGAAACTACAACCAAATTTGTAATAAAGGTTAGAAATTTCGTAAATAAAAGACAAAAAGGAAATATTTTCGGAACCCTTGGGTATAAATGGTTTAAATTTTTAATTGTTATAGTTAATTATCTGGTTCATCGAATCCTGAACGGTGGACCACTACTTACGCCACACCTGTATAGCCTCCAACCTGCGATATGGTATTATATTATGGGGTGGCTCAGTAGAATTTAACAGAGTATTCCTGGCGCAAAAACAGTGTGTTCGCGCACTTTCTAATGTAGATTCATTAACTTCATGCAAACCATTGTTCCAAAAGCTAAATTTATGAACAGCACCGTCCATGTAGGTATATATTTGAGTCTTGTATTTTCGTTAAAACACATCAGTACCTATACAAATCGTTTGGTGAATATTGTAATTTTAATACCCGTTATCCCAATAGCTTTCCCTTGCCAAACATAAAAACTGATCTGTATAGAAGAAACTGTTACCCCATGTCAATTAAATTATTTAACAAATTACCTAATGAGCTAAAAGACCTACCCATTAGTTTATTCCGAAAAAAAATGTACGCCTGGTTAGTCAATAAATGTTTCTACACTATCCAGGAATACCTTAGTCCTAAGAATAGAACATTATTATAACACCTCACTAAGTTTCTAATCTAGTGCAATAATAGATAGTTATGTTCCTATGCATAGTTATATCACTCATTTCGTTTAATTGTTATTAAAAGCTTTTATTTTATATTTCGTATACCAGAAATGGTTAATATGAGGATCCTTATTGTTATATTATGTAATGTAACATCTATTTACCCATATTATGCGAATAAATTATTTTGATTTGATTTGAAAAAATCATTACTGCAGACGGTAATATTCACCAAGTCAACACCATGGGTAATATTTACACTAAAAATATTGTTTTTATAGATGTATTAAGTGTTCCCCAACTCAAAAAGAACAGCTGTATCTAGATTATCTGATGATAATTTTATGTTCGTGGTAACGATTTATCTTTAAAAGCGTATTGTGATGCAGACTTTGCAGGTGATCCTGATACTAGGCAAAGTACGACTGGCTTTGTAATATTTTATGGTGGTGGTCCAATTCATTGGTGTTCACGTAAACAGTCAGTCACTGCTCTTTCCAGTACTGAATATATATTTAGCCTCGAGGCTAAATATATTTCTGCAGCGGAATGTATAAAAGACCATATACATTCAGAGTTTGATCTACGAGTTGACAAATAAATTACTTACCAAAAACACAGATGTTTGTTGATAATCAATCAGCTATAGTATTGATTAAAAAAATGAAATTTGAATAGAAGAAGCAAACATATTGATGTTAAATATAATTTCATTAAGGAAAAAATAGATAAGAATTTGTTGGAAATTCATTATTGTTCGACTAAAAATAATTTGGCAGATATACTAACTAAACCACTAGACAGAACAAAGTTTTTGAGATTGAGACAGTGTATAGTGAGTGATACGTAAAGGACATTCTGTAATGTGATGAGTTATGTAGGTTTATTAGGATTTATGGTTGTTTGAGAATTAATTTGAAATTTTAATGTTTAAGTATATTAGCTACGTAAGGTGTTTACATTAATTAATTCAAAAGTTTGTTTGTTATATTTAGTTAAGTTGGGTGCGTTAGTTAAGTTGGGTTTTAAATGAGTTGATGGGAGTTATTTATGAGATGTTATTCTAATTGTAATAAACATAAAATTCAGAGGGGATGTTGTAATATTAGTTTAATAGAATTTTATGTCTAAGAATTACTGGCAGCTTTTAAAGTCTATGGTCTTTGAAAAAGCTCATTGATGAAGAAGTCTTAGAAAATAGAGCTGAAATCGCACTGTTTCACTCTACAATTACACATTTTCAAATAATCTGCAACATCACTCTTATTATTATTAAACACCACATCTTTCGAATAAACAATTCTAAAACTTGAAGGATCCCATATCTTATACCCACTGACCCCATTGTTAGTATACTCTACTAAAAGCCCTTTGCTACTCCTAAAGTCAAGTTTATGTAACTGAAACTTATTTTTATAATATACTAAAGATCCAAAATAGTTCAGATGTTTTAAAATTAGGTATTCTATTAACCACATTTCAGCTGGTGTTTTAACATTTATTGTATATGCACACCTGTTCAATAAATAAGCAGAAGTTAGTGATGAAGATGCAGAGATTTTGAAGGAAGTATTGACGATGTTGAATTTGGAGTTAGCGGTGAAGATGTTGAAGTTAGAGGAGTTGGTGTTGAAGATAATGAGATTTTTGAAGATAGCGTTGAAGACATTGGAGTTGGTGTTGAAGAAAATAATAGTTTGAGAGGGGAAGTTAGAGATGATACAGTAGTTGAAATTAGTGATGAGTTTGAGGATGCAATTGAACCAGTTATTAATGATGGATTGCGGATTTTTCCGAATAAAGAAAGGAAATTGCCATTTAGGCTGAAAGATTATGATTTGGAGACCTCGTTTTTAACTAATACAGATGTTTTTAATAGTATTGATAAAGATTTATGGAAAAGAGCAATGAATGAGGAAAAAGATTCCTTAGAGAGAAACAAAACTTGGGAAATTGTTAACAAGTGTGAAGCAAAATATAGGAAAATAATTTCGAGTAAATGGATATTTACTATAAAGCCTGGTGGAAGATATAAGGCTAGATTAGTGGCAAGAGGTTTTCTACAAAAATACAATATTGATTATAAGGAGACATATAGTCCAGTGGTAAATACTACTAGTGTCCGATTGTTGTTGGCGATTACAGCTCAAAAAGGTTTTAAAATTAAGCAATTTGATGTAAAGACAGCATTTTTATATGGAGAATTAGATGAAGAAATTTTTATGAAAGTACCTTTAGGATATGATATAGAAGACAAAGAGAATAAAGTATGTAAATTTAAGAAGAGTTTGTATGGATTGAAACAAGCACCACTTAAGTGGAACAAGAGGCTAACGGAGCTTTTGAAAAAATTGGGTTTTTTACAATTAAAATCAGATCATGTGTGTTTGTAAATAAAGATAAAGAAATATATTTGGCTATTTATGGAGATCAGGGGTTCCCAAACTTATTTTGTGTACTGCCCACTTTGGGAAAAAAATATTTTTAGCGCCCCCTTTTTTTCACCTACCTACTTAAAAACCACTATAACTTCAACTTACATTAATAATTATTGTGAGCTATATTAGCGGACATTAGTAGCTGAGCGCAGTAGGTAGGTAGGTAGGCACAACAGCGTTCAGGTCTCAAGTTAACTCTTACGGGTTACGGGCTACACCTACCAATGAGAATGATTATTGAAACGCAACTTTATAGTATTCAGAGTATCTTTTATTCAAAATAAAACAAACAATCGATTCTTCTCTCGATCTCGATCTCTTAATTAATATTAGTCGATGTTCACAAGTTGTAGTCGAGAGTCGAGAGCTTAGCCCGTTACTAGAGTCCTCCGAGATGAAATTACGGTCAGTGGGTCGTCTTAGGGGCGGAGTGTAGGAGTTGGTGTATACGCTTAGGGGCACTATGAGCAGCAAAGAAAAAACAAAAAAAAAAATTTTAGTTAAAAAAAAATTTTTGGGACTTCGAAAAAAAAAAACATCAAAAATTTTCTAAGTGTCGGTCGTCGTTTCAGCTAGAGTATTCTTAGGGGCAGGGACTTTTTCGAAGTTTTTGTAAATTTTTTTACATGACCTCATGGCTTTTGAGTAGAGCAACAATTTCTTTCCCGAAAACAATCTCATCCGAGCTACCATTTCGGAAATATAAATTGTTTTATATAAAAGAAAAAATAGAAAAAGGCTCATAACTAGGAAACGGTGCGTCGTAGGGCCATGCTTCTCAGAGCATAATTGGTTGCTACAGACAAGGTCAACCCCATTCTGCAAAAAAATCGTAAAGGCTGATGTAGATGATGGTATTTTAAGTGGTGAAAATGAGTTTGATTTAAATAAAATTATTACTAAATTAGAAACAGAATTTGAAATGCGGAGATTTGATAAGACTGAAAAGTTTATAGGGTTTGATGTTGAAGTAGAACGAAGCTTTAAGTTAATTTGGTATAGTAACAAAACAAAGAAAGGTACTAGCGTTAAATATAAAGGGTATACAGTAAAAATTTGTTCTGCTATTTTTCAAATTTGATGGTAGTTCTAAAAGTTGTACGCATTTATCAGGAAAGTTATATAAATCAAATTTTGGAAAAGTTTAAATATGAAAACTTAAAAGATAGTAGTCATCCAGATATTTTAGTTGATACACATCAAGAGGGGAAAATGGGAGTTGATAATGTGCATCGATATAGACAATTGATTGGTTAATTGTTGATATTATAATTGATTTGATTTCTTACCATCATATTGTGAGAGTGGGATCTCCTTCAATAAAATAAATCAATCACCTTAAAGAACTTCACATTTAATTTAATTAAATCTCATCAAAACCCCATATATTTAAAACCCATCCATCAAAATAAATTGGAATACATCACAATTTCAAATTTTCTTTTTCACTTGACCACATTCTGTCTTATAATATACTCTGTCATTTTTATTCAAAAAACCTTAACATCAATGAGCTTTTTCAAAGCCACTTGACTTGACTTTAAAAGCTGCCAGTAATTCTTAGACATAAAATTCTATTAAACTAATATTACAACATCCCCTCTGAATTTATGTTTATTACAATTAGAATAACATCTCATAAATAACTCCCATCAACTCATTTAAAACCCATCCATCAAAATAAATTGCTCCAAATTAAAACACATCACAGTATCAAATTTTCTTTTCACTTAACCACATTCTGTCTTTTAATGTCCTCTGTCATTTTTATTCAAACAACCTTCTTAAAGGAAGGGGTCCGCAAGGACCGATGCCTGCCGGGGTTGCGGGATTGTTCGAAAGAGATACCGTGGCCCCGGAACAACATCAATGAGCTTTTTCAAAGACCATACACTTTAAAAGCTGCCAGTAATTCTTAGACATAAAATTCTATTAAACTAATATTACAACATAAATATAAACTACTAAAACTTTAATAAAATACTATACTTTATATCTAAACTAACCCTTACATCTATAAACTTCATACATACTATTCAAAACAAAGTGCAATGCAGGATCAAAAAGAAAATTATTGAAATCTTTAGTGGACCTTATTTTATTTCTAATAGTTTTTAAAATAATACAAAATCGTGTTCAAATGTCAGTTTTATAGTCTTTTTTTATTTGGGACAAGCCCGCCACACTGTTCCCAAACCACTGTAAGTCCTGAAAGCCAGAATCAACAGTGGCGACTACCAGAAAAGCGCCGAGACAATGAAGCTCAACGAAGTCCCAGATAATGAATTTAACTGTCTTGGATCCCGCAACGAAATTAATCAGAAAAGTATAGTGGAGGAGATCAGAAAAGTATAGTGGAGGAGTAGGAAAAAACCGTAATTTCCACTTCCCTCCATATCAGCACGAGACAGAACGAAACAAGGCCACGGAACGAAATAGGCACAAGGAACGAAATAGGCACAAAGGGACGTTTGCAACTGGGATAGGCCTAGCACCACGGATAAATATTAACATTAATGGGTCATAAGTTGTGAGCTGTTATTGTATTGTATTGTATAGCGGGCTGGTGTCCGCAACTCCACGTCAAAGCGCGTATTTTGCGTACGGGTGGGAAATTTATTCGATCCACCCTAACTCCCCGAGAAAGGCCAGCAGCGCCTTGGTGTTGCTGACAATCTCGCGGAGAGTACCTGGGTTACCGAAGTACTTTGCCCTGTATGTTGCAACGACTGGGCAGTGCAGAAGCACGTGGGCTGCTGTCTCGTCTTCCTCCATGCAGGCACGGCACAGGGGGCTGTCCATTACTCCTATGACAAAGAGGTGTTTATTAAAAGAGCCGTGTCCAGTAAGTGGCTGTAATTGTGCGCAGCTGCGGTTGCCGTCGATAGTAGGAAGTGCTTTCTTGGCCTGCCTGCACTCGCCGTGGTCTAGCCATAGCTTGTGGTGTTGTTCACTAGTTCGGTTCCTTACCAGTGTGCGTAGGTATCCGAAAGGGAGTGGTACGATAGGTTCGGGTCCCACCGCTGCCATGCTCGATCCCCTTCTAGCGAGTTCGTCCGCCACATCATTGCCACGGGAATCGCTGTGTCCCTTAATCCATTGGATGGTTATATTATTGAGATTACCAACCTGGTTCAGGCGTTGGTGACACTCGTGTATTAACCCAGATTTGACTGTGTGGTTGTTTAATGCTAGCAGTACAGCCATGCTGTCTGAGAGTAAACGAATTGAGTGGTCTGTTTCACACCGTTATGGAGATGCGCTGGTGAGGTGTAGAAAACATAGAAAAAATCGCTGTTTTGTACTAACAAACGTTTTTATTACATTTTAACAAAAGAAGCAAAATGCACACGGAGCCATCTTATTCGAGACTCTAATTTCCATAGACTCCAAATTTTTACTTTTTAAAACTATTTTATGTTTTGGACCATTGGTCTTGAACATGCTGGGGCCTCAGCCAAAAGCTAATTTTAGAGAATTAATAAAAACAAAAACTATGTGATACAATTAACACAAAATTAGAAATTAAACTAGCAAACTTTGCAAGTAACTAAAAGATTTTAATTAACTTAAGGCTAATTAACTTATTTCTTAAAAAACCTTAGTAGATATCTTATCCTTACTAACTTAAAAATAGACAACAAACACTAATCTATAGGTAGCGGACAAACTTTCATTACACTTGTTCTAATAATTGAACCCTTAACAGTTTTTACATCAACTGCACGAACTAAATTATCTTTTCCTGGAATGACCTCTACAATTCTACCTACAGGCCAGTTCAATGGGGATACATTGTCAGACCTAAGCAATACCAAAGTACCCTTTTCTAAGTTAGGCTGTTGGGTTTTCCATTTAGGACGATTTTGCAGCATAACTAAGTATTGCTTATGCCATTGTTGCCAAAAATGCTGTTGCATTTGAATACATTGCTTCCAGAAACTAAGTCTTCCTACATTTACATCAACTAAATTTAACTCTGGATAAGAGGTTAATGGAGAACCAGTGAGGAAATGTGCAGGTGTCAGGTAAGACATGTCATCACAGTCCCTTGACATAGGTGTCAATGGCCTAGAGTTTAAAATGCTTTCAATTTGCACTAGAACTGTGTACAGTTCTTCATAGGTAAGCACACTATGGACAATTATGCGTTTCATATGATATTTAATACTTTTTACTCCTGCTTCCCACAGACCACCAAATACAGGAGAGTATGAAGGAATAAATTTAAACTGAATCCTTTCTGAACTACCATAATCAAAAACCTTGCTTTTATGATCTGTGGAATTCAGTAAATCATACAATTCCTTGAGTGCATTATCAGCACCTCTATAGTAACTAGCATTGTCACAATAAATTTTTGTAGGCTTATTTCTACGACTTATAAATCTTTTTAAACATGCTAAGAAAGTATTAGTAGTCATATCTGATGCTAATTCTATGTGAACTGCTTTAGTAATAAAACATATAAAAATTACAACATATGCCTTTGTAATAACAGGATTTCTTATCCTGGTTTGTTTAACATTAAAAGGACCGGCATAATCAGTTCCTACAATTTGAAAAGGACGAGTAATATTGACACGATCAAGTGGCAGAGATCCCATAAGTTGACTGGAAGCTTTAGCCTTAAATCTGAAACATAGTACACATTTGTGCAACACAGCTTTAACCTCTCTGTTAGCATTGATCAGCCAATACCGCTCGTTTAAACTACTAAGAGTTAGCTTCTGCCCTGCATGCTTAAGTCTTATGTGTTCATTATAAATGATCAGTTTAGTCAAAGTCGACCTTTTCGGTAGGATAATGGGGTGCCTTTGCTGAAATGTAAGATTTGCATTTTGCAAACGACCACCCACTCTTAACAGACCTTGACCATCAATAAAAGGATTTAAACTACTCAAATAAGAATTTAAGTTAGCTTTTGACTTTAACAATTTCAACTCATTTTCAAAGTGTTTACTTTGAGCAATTTTTATTAATTCATGCAACGCAAGAGCCATCTCCGAAGAAACTAAATGTCCTTGCCTTTTGTTAATATTTTGTTGTTTACAATTAAATATGAAACGATTGATATAAGCCATTATTCTAGTCATTTTATCCAAATTTGAATATTTTTCTATGAAACTATGAAAATAAATATTTTCTTTATTACAAGTATTACATGTAGCTGGAGGCACTTTAATTTCAGGAATATCAGATACATTCATATTCAGCTGTGAATTACAATGAACATAATCATGGTTTTGTAAATACTGAGGACCATGAAACCACAATGAGTGTTCTTTCAATTGTTCTGGTTTAAGACCACGAGACAAGCAATCTGCAGGATTCTCATTGGTGTTCACATAGTCCCAGTGTACATCTTTTGACAACTGTCTGATTTTTTCTACTCTATTAGCAACATAAACCGTAAGTTTTACAGGTTCAATTTTTAGCCATGATAAAACAATATTTGAATCTAAATATAAATAGGTATGGATATTATTATACTTTAATGCTAAAGTGTCATGTACTTTGTTTGATACTATAGCTAATAATAAAGCACTATTAAGCTCAAGTCTAGGTATAGTTAAGGTTTTATGTCTAGGATTTACACGAGATTTTGAACATAAAAGATTGACATTCACTGTGTTGTCCTTGCCAACTACTCTCAAATAGAGGCAACAACCATGCGCAATATTCGAGGCATCAGCATAACCGACTAACTCTAATTTTTGATGTGGGTGTACATTGATATTTCTGGGAACAGAGATACAGGACATATGCATCAAACTTTCAGTAAATTCAAGAAATCTCTTATTTAAGCAATCTGGTAATACATCATCCCACTTTAACTTTTCAAACCAGACCTGTTGCATTAAATATTTTGCTTGCACCAGAATAGGACCTACCAAACCCAGAGGGTCAAAAAATTTACTGATAAAACTTAACATTTGTCTCTTAGTATATGTTTGCTGCGTTTCAGTGACTGGACATTTCATATTCAAGGTATCAGAACTTACATCATAGGACAAACCTAACGTTTTGACATAAGTACTTGCTTTGTCAAAATCCTCTTTATTTAATTGATGAGTTTCAATAGGAATATCATTTAATATTTCGCTATGATTAGAGCACCATTTATGTAATGAAAAGCTAGCTAAGTTTAAAAGCTCAATAAGTTGTCTTTTTATTTGAACAAGTTCTGAAATGTCATTAGAACCACATAATACATCGTCAACATAATTTGAATATCTCAACACAAAACATGCCAATGGATATTGCTCTTTGTACCTTTCAGCAAGCTCAATCAAACACCTTGTTGCCAAAAATGCAGAACTTTTCAAGCCATAGGTTACCGTTTGCAACTGGAGACATTGTACACTTTGATCAGGTGAATCTCGCCAAAAAATATTTTGTAGGCAGCAATGGTAATTGTTTACAAATATACCTCTATACATGGCCTTAATATCACAAAGTAAAATAAATTTATAAGTCCTAAATAGTGTCAAAATGTCAAATAAATCATTTTGCACAACTGGCCCGTTAAGCATAACATCATTTAAACAAATGCCTTTATTAGTTTTCATGCTCGCGTCAAAGACAGCTCGAACCGGAGTAGTTTTACTATTCAAATTAAAGACAGGGTGATGAGGTAAATAATACACATTACCTGCCTTGGGATCATAATTAGAGAGATATCCAAGTATATGGCATGGCCCTGTTCAAGATAAACCTGAATGAAGTTTTTGTATTGCTGATGCAACACCCTATCTTTAGCAAAACGTTTTTCTAAATTATAAAACCTATGAAGTGCCTGATTGAATGAGTCACCCAACTGAATGTCATTTAAATTAAGTTTTAAGGGCAAGTCTACAAAAAACTTTTTATCAACAAGTTTCACAGAATTTTGGAAACATTCCTCAGCTAGTTGGTGTTCAGTAGTACCTTCTTTATAAATTTCAGGTACTTTTTCACATTTCCAAAAATTTGAAATGGTGTCACCAATACTATCTAACTGCTCTTTATAAGAATTATTAAAAGGGGTACCTTGAACTGTCACACACAAATTTGATGAACATACTTTGCCAGCAGAGACTGGTAGACTGCCTGCCACAATATATCCCAAGCTGGTGTTAACCAGGTAGGGCCCATTCGGCGTTAAAGGCAGCGACTCCCTCTGGAGTACCTGGAAAAATACGTCACACCCTAATAGTAACAATATTTCACCAGATTTATTAAAATGTTCATCTGCTAATTTGACATGAGATGGTATATTGAACCCAACATTATAAAAACTTTGTTGTGGCAGCTCACAGGTTATGTTTTTTGCTACATAGCAAGTTAAGCATAATTTAAAATTGGTATTTGATGCATAAATATCAAAATCTGCCCTAAGATGCACGTTGCTAGTGCCCTGCATGATACCTGTAATAAGTTGATTGGCCTGTGTTATTTTGCAGTCAATTTGACTAGCCAGTTTCTCAGAAATAAAAGACACTTGGCTGCCTGTGTCTAGCAAAGCTCGTGCACAAATAAATGTACCATTTTTAGCGATAATACGCACCACAGCTGTAGGAAGCAACACATCTTTAACAGGTGAGGTACTCGACATAACCACCACACTGTCAGGCTTGCCAGCACCAGCAGTAAGCTCTGGAGTAGTAGGGCTAACAGCAGCCGCATTGCTTACTTCCTTTTTAGTCATTTCCACACCATGCAGAAGCGTATTGTGCCGTTGCTGACAGGTAGAGCATTTTAAACGCAGCTTACATTTACCACTGTGCGCATTCAAACAGATTATGCACAGCTTATGCTTTTTAACAAACAGACCTTTATCATTGTCAGTAGCAAGCTTGAATTTTGCACACTCGTATAATTTATGGTTAGTATTACAATACTTACATGATGCCGGAGCTGCTACATTACAGGTAGGCTTGCTTGACTTCACACTCTTAGAGTTGTTCGAAGGTGCTGTTTCAATAACAGAATTTTCGCTGGCCAGGGCTCGTTTCTCTAGAAAGTCGAGGAACTCATTCAACTTAGGCACAACTTTTTCATTTCTCTCTAAGTGAAAACCCCTATTAGTATAGGCATCAATCTTTCTAAGTAAAACATTAACCACTATTGGATCCCATGTTTCCACAGACACTTGTAAACCCTTTAAAGCAGTTATGTGCAAGTTGACACTTGAAACGAGTGACCTGAGATTTGAAGCTGTGCATTTTGTGAAGGAAGGCAAATCAAGCAATGCATTAATGTGATGATTTATGATCATTGGCTCATTGTTATATCTATTGTCAAGCAATTTTAATGCTGCAATATAATTTTGTTCAGTTAATGGCAAGTTTTGAATTAAATTTAACGCTTCCCCTGCTAAAAACGAACGTAGATAATATAATTTTTGACACAAACCCAAATTGTCATCAGCATCAATTATAGCTTTAAACATGTTGATGAAGGGAATGTATTCTATCACATTTTTACCATCAAACTCTTTGATATTAATTTGTGGTAACTTTTTAAAATTAGTGTTTGCCTTAGGCGTCTCCGCCACAGGCAGAGTGGATCGTCGACCATGGATTTCCCTGTCAATTATAGCAATGCAATTATAATACTTACTCTCATAAATTCCAGGGTCCTCCTCGTCTTTGCTATTTGCGTATAATATATGTTTGTTTAACTCCTCGTAAGCTTTAAAATTCTCCGCTAACCGGCTTCGACGTTCGTTTAGAAGTTCAATAGATGCACTTAAAATATCGGCGCTATTACAATATACTTCCACCCTACTGATGGCACCTTTGACATAGCCCCTACGGAGCTTAAGTTGCGCCAAATCATCGCCTTGGGATTGAGACATCCTGATTTCTGGTGCAATGGAACAAAACACTCAATGGGTTGGTAACGTGGTAACGCCTTATGTGCTTGACTTTAATCTAAACTATCACTAGTAACTTAATACCCTTAAACTTTGTATTGTAGTAATTATTAGTAATTATTATGATTATTACTCTGTACTCTGAAGCTTGTACAAAAATCTCAAACCTTACAAATTAAACAAAGGTAAAGTGAGCAAACAAAATGGCGAAACGTGTTACGTGATCGGCGTCGTCGATGGTCGAAGAACGCTCGGCGCTCGGTCGGTACAACCTCGGAAATCTTCGTAAGGCTTCGGGACGAAATCGCTTCCTCATTGGTCGATTCACGCTGTTGTGAGGTTGGCAGCACGTAACTCTATAGACTATGCGTTGGACGCTCGTACACGACATGCAGCCACGGCTGTCACGGATTTTTTGAAATTGTAGCTTGCAAAATGGCTGACTGCAATTTTTTCGATTTGATGACGTCATTCACTTCCATACACACTTTTATGAGAAGCTCGTACTACGATGAATTTTTTCCCTCGCAGTTTTTTCTTAGAATTTTCGGCAATCTTCGTAATTGTAGCCTGGCAAAGGTTGAGAATGCCCACAATTTTTCCTGAAGTACCACGCCACGCACTTGGACGCTACGCCGTAATATTTCTTCAGGTGCAGGAAATCTCGTATGTTACCACCAAAATATTGAGGCACACAGTTCCACAGGCATACGCGGGGCCCGGAGGCTCTTCTGCAGCAGGGTTTTCGTTCCCGCCACGAGAGTTCAACTCCAAACTCGACACGTGTATATTTTTGAAAACGAAGACGGTTTCTCGAAGGACCAATTCTATGTTTCACACCGTTATGGAGATGCGCTGGTGAGGTGTAGAAAACATAGAAAAAATCGCTGTTTTGTACTAACAAACGTTTTTATTACATTTTAACAAAAGAAGCAAAATGCACACGGAGCCATCTTATTCGAGACTCTAATTTCCATAGACTCCAAATTTTTACTTTTTAAAACTATTTTATGTTTTGGACCATTGGTCTTGAACATGGTCCACAACCTTCCTGGCTAAGATGGCAGATGCCGCCAGGGAAATGCCCATGCATTCCGCCTGAAATACCGTGTTGTACCCCAGAGGTTTGGCTATGTGGATGTTGAGATCCTCCGAGAAGACCTGTACCAGTACCTGTTTTAGTTCCATCCGTGAAGATCCGTAGTTCCGCGGGGTTTAATCCCTCGCAGCGGTGATCCTCGTGGAGCTGGATCTTGTACTTCTTATCGAATACGAATTGTTTTGGTATCCGATCGTTTATTGCTTTCGCCAGGGGAAACTCGTTGTGGAATCCCTCCAGTACCGCGGTGTGCTGTGTTTCTTTCTTACCCCAGCGTTGAAGTGTATTAAGGCGTACAGCCGTCATCGTCCCTTCCTGCTGTATGAACAGATGAAGCGGTGGGAGCCCCAGCATGGCTTCAAGAGCTGCGGTTGGGGTAGTCCTCATGCAGCCTGTGATCGCCATGCAGGCAAGCCTTTGCATGCGTTGCAGTTTGATGGAGGCTGTAGTTAGTTTGGTGCGGGGCCACCAGACCACTGACCCGTAAGTGATCATAGGTCGGAGTTGTGAGCTGTTATATTTGATTCCAATAACAGGTATGGCAAAAACGCTTGAACGCACGGAAATTTGTTCTAGTTTCCACAAGGTCTGTATAGTGAATAACTCCGGATGTAACCTGTACACTATCCAACATAATATTGCGTTCATTCTGCCAAAGACTGCACTCCCATAAAATGTGATGTGCTGATTGTTCATATTCGCAGTCAGATGTAGAACATTGACAAAAAGGCGAGTCAACAAGCTTGAAGGAAAATAATTTACTCTTAAAGTTATCATGACCGGTGAGAAATTGGGCAACACAGTGATCAACCTCCAACCATGTCCTGGCCAGCCGTTTACGAACGGATGGAAAGAACTGGTGGAGGTGTCGGCCCTTGATGGAATTATCCCACCTACATTGCCATTCAGACAAAAATTCCTCCCAGACGTCGCGTCGGTCTGTGGTTTGAATAATCTAGCAATCTTATCACGGTCACGTAGGGTTAAAAAGTCTGCGTCCGTGGTCTCACGTGCGTTATAGTACATTGCAGCCCGTCGCTGCACTTCAAGATCGTGCTAATAATAATAAGTGTCCTGTGTGTGATAAGGACATCGTTAAAGGCAGTAAGGATGTTTCAGAGGTGAAACAAAAAGGAATACTCGGCCTTATCACCTTATCACAGGACACTTATTATTATTAGCACTCATGATGGATAATCCAATTGCGTAACTAATGTCGATTACAAAGCAAAGAACTGTTCTGGCTGCTCCCCTGCGTTACCGGGTAGGCTACCGTGCCAAAGAGTTTGAAATTATAAACGACAACAATAACATAAGCCCGAAGGCATGGATGATTATGGGAGTTTTGCCAGTGAGATCTCGTTTTCTACGACAGGAAATATGGAATGAAAAGTGACGACCCGCTTCTGCTCCATTACCACTGGTAGAAAACGAGATCTCAAACTGTTAGGTTACCGCCTTCACCGCTTGGAGGTACTCTCAGCTTATGTTATCAATAAAATACCTAATTTATATACTAGCTCATATTTAACATTCGGTAATGCGTCACATCACACTAAATGAACTCCATTTTCACTTTCTTCGGAGCACGATACTCGAAAACTGGTGAAAATTTGGAAAAAGTGTATAAGACAAGTGTAGATAAAAGGTTTGATATCCCAACGGCTGTACAGATTTGGATAAAATTTAGTAAATTGATATAGTAGGAGTTGATTTAAGATATAAGATACTATAACGTGAAGGAAGTAGTATACAAAAGGTAGTGTTCAATTCAAGTAGTTTTTTTTTCAATTTTCACTTTTCCGCAATGTGTAGTTCGAAAACAGGTAGGAATGTGAAAAAGTGTATAAGATAAAAGTTGTACATAATTTTATAAGCTTTCATTGCGTAGAAGACTTCTTATCTCTATGACGCACCGTTTAAAAGATATTAGCAAAATACTGAAAAATGGTAACTTTAACCCCCTCCCCTCACCCCGACTCACCCCCTAGATGTCAGGACTTTTAGTATGTTTAATCCCTAAGTACCCTGAACAATTTTCTGAAGAAATCACTTAGGGCCTAACTCAAGCACTCTACAACTCCTTAGGGGTGAACTAAAACGCTGGCTTGGCAAAGTTTTTAGTCTGTTGTAAGTTACCCGACATAAAATTATTTTAGCCCACTGAAAAAATTGGCCTGGAAGCCCCGAAATTACCCGATTTTTGTCATTCCTCGCGCTAACCCTCAATTCCTCGCAAATCGGGGTTAATATAAATTTGAAACGTCTACTTTGTTTTGTATATTTAAAAAAAAACTAATTGGATATAAACGGGGACCGGCCACTTCACCAAAAATTAATTAAATATTTTTTTTTCCAAACACTTCCTCGAAAACTGTTTCTTTTCGCACTACGATTAGGTTCAATACGCAATGTATTTTACACGCGTGCGTTTTTTCTCATTTTCCAACACGTGCGGGAATGAAAAATGCCACAGATGACTATACCTATACTTAGTCCAAATTGGTTCAATGCCTATAGTCGGCGCCGTCGGCGGTGATTGTTTTTTTTTTTAATCGGCAGAGTTAAGCGTCTTTATGGCATTGATATTTTTTGAATATTTAAATTATGTTTTTATGTAAAATATCATCAAAAATAATGATTATTAAAATAAAATAAACGTTTATGAACAAATTAACATTTATTTGTGTTCTAAACTCAAAAATATTTAAATTTCATAATAGGCTGTTTATCGGCTTTATACCTTACCTTCTCCTTCAACCTGGCGAAAGCAAAGCGCGTAAAATAAAAGAACATTTAAATCATAGTTTCCTAATAATTCATGACAAAAATATTTGTCATTTTTTTATTTTATTTCTTCAAAAGTGTATTGAAAAACGTCGTTTGATACACGTGGACATTTGTTAATGCAGTTCTGGGCTCAATAACAACCCTCGCCTGCGGCTCGGATGTTAATTCAGCCTCGAATACAATAACAAACTTTCTCCACTTGTATCAAAATGTACTAATAATTGACAAGCAATGATTGGCAAAAATATTTTTTGTCATTTCATTATTATACAGCAACATGTATACCAAATAATTCACTTAGCAAAATAATCATCCGATAAACTTTTATAAAATAACGTATTATTTGACAAACAATTTATTATTTTTTACATTTTATTTATTTAATTGTGCATTTTCCGCGTATTTTTTGGCATTCCGTTGCTCTGGACTTTTCCAAAAAAAAAGAGAAAATATAAGAATTTTGTTTTCTAAAAGCACTAGTAACAGAAATGAATCGCTGCAAAACCGTCTCCACGTAGTCTGTTAAGCCCTACCCCTAGAGAGCTGTGACAGAAACCATGCCTGCTCCATGCTGCATGCTTGCATACTGTATGCTTGCTGCTTGCTGCATGCTTGCTGCTTGCTTGCTACATGATTGCTGCATGCTTGCTGCTTGCCTGCTGCTTGCTTGCTGCATGCTTGCTGCATACTTGCTGCTTGCTTGCTGCATACTTGCTGCTTGCTGCATGCTTGCTGCATACTTGCTGCTTGCTTGCCTTATACTTGCTGCTTGCTTGCTGCATGCATGGAGTATGCCCCTCCCCTCTATTGTTGGGGAATCATTTGGGTTAGATAAAAAAAGAAGTTTCTATGAAATGTAACATTAGATCACATGAAATTAGGTTATTTGTTTTAATAGCATAGGAAAATTATATCATGTGAACGTTAATTCAAGTGAAAATATGCTATCTGTTATTATGCCATATATTACACATCCCTTGCCAAGGTTAGTCTGTGGATGAGTGATCCATCACATACCGAGTTTTTTCCGTGCTTCGTGCCGAATTAATAATAGATCAAAAAGAATCTTCATTTTTCCATAGATGATCCATAGGCTAGAGCTATATGTCAGTACCTGCGCCTAAGGGTAATGCAGATACAACTACTGGCATAGATTAGAATAATCTAGTACTGGGTCCTCTATGAAAAAAAAAAACAGAAAATTATATTGTCACCAAAAAAGTAACCACCACAAAAGTAAATAATATACCAAAGGAAATTGTCACAGTCATGTTTTTAAATTAAAATTATGATAGGATTTGCGGCATAAATTGTGATAATCAAACAGTTTTATAAATTTTGAACTTAAATTTTAAAATGGGGGCATTAATTAGTAGGGATACGAGACGTATCAGTTTTGACAACAATTTTGCATTAAGCCCACCTATAGCTATTCAGAAATCTATAGAGGCAGAGAATGTGATAGCTTTTGATAATATGCCACCGGTAAGTGTTGAGTTATGTAATCCTTTGTACACACCAAATTCACAGATATCCCGTTTATAGGGTTCCGTACCCAAAGGGTAAAAACGGGACCCTATTACTTAGACTCCACTGTCCGTCTGTCAGTCTGTCCGTCTGTTCGTCTGTCTGTCACCAGGCTGTATCTCATGAACCGTGATAGCTAGACAGTTGAAATATTCACAGATGATGTATTTCGGTTGCCGCTATAACAACAAATACAAAAAATAAAAACAGAATAAGATTAATATTTAAGGGGCCTCCCATACAACAAACGTGATTTTTGCCGTTGTCTAATGTTGTATTGATAATGGTACGGAACCCTTCGTGCACTAGTCCGACTCGCACTTGGCCGGTTTTTGAAATTTTGCAAGGCAGATACCGCGCTGTGGACGTGTTTCACGATACCTACGCACGTCCAAGCCGCGTATAAAAACGTCGTGTTTAAATCATGAATGTGGATGTCTCAAAGATTTAAATCGTTTCTTTCCAAATCGAGGTAAGGTAATGTTACATATTATATTTTAAGGTCAATAAATCGACTCACAACAATCTTATAGAATTAACAACAACATCAGCCCATAACGTCCACTGCTGGACATAAGCCTCTCCCATAATGGGAGAAATTTGCCGTAATCTCCACGCTTGGCAGGCGGATTGGAGATCGCAGTGATGAAAGACTAACAGAAAACGCTGCTGCCCATTCTCTGGTCTACGGAGGCGCAAGGTGTTCTGCCTCAGACATTAGTCGCCTTAAACGACACCCGTGAGTGTAATGGGTTGGTTCTATTCTACTCTGCCGGATAACACGCGGCTAAAATAAAATATAGGTACCTACATGATATTTCCTAACTTTAAAATTGATGGCGTGACTACTGAAACTCTACCTCATGTTAATTAGAGATTTTTCTAGAATAATCATCTCAAGAGACCATTGTAAATTAATTATTGTTTTTAATTTATCGTCGTTCTAAGGAGTCACCAGACGAAATAATCTTTATGGAAAAAGGTACAGATTACCAAGAAGATGGTGTAATGGATTACTGGTCGCACAGAATAGATTACCTAAAGAAAGAACATCAGGCTATCAACAAAATTATTGAAGCCGAATATGATAAAAGCATTGAAAATACACATAAATCATTTGAAACACCTAAAATAACGCACGAAAGAATTCAAAAAATCAAACCTTGTATAGATTGGCGAGCAAAGGTACCTTTTTTATATTATTTATTTAGGGATTTATTACCAGTGAGCCTGTGAAACTCCCTAAACGTGATTGGGTACCGTTAAATATATATATATATATATAACGGTGCCCAATCACGTCAATATTTATATAAATATTGTCCAGAATACGTCTCTATACTTATTATCATGTTTGATATCATTAACGATACCGTCAAACCTTACAAGATTGCCCAAGCACTCTAACTTTGCCCAGCACGGTACTTTTCACAAATGTTATAAAAGCCGGCAACATCTTTTTGTTGTGCTTATTATTTAATCATACTTAGGACGAATTTTGATTATGTCTCTGGCAACATTACGTAACGGACTCTGCCTAATGTCACATATATGTCGACACGGTTTTACAGCCGACATATTATGTCGGCTGTAAAACCGTGTCGAAATTGGTAGTCTAATTTGTGGGCCAAAACTCGTGTGAAAAACTTTTATTAAAACTCGATTTCTAATTACAGCAGAAAATTAAATTTTCAACCACTGATAGTTTGTAATACTTACACATACAAATTTCTTTCAACATCGAAAATATGATGGTGGGCAATGATAAATCAGTATTTCAGAAGTAGTTGTTACATCTTTGCCCACCGAAATATTACCGTTAGGGTTGTCACCTCAACGTCAAATTTCATCACAGATAAGCAGGTACTTTTATTTATGTAAATTTGTTGCGGGACTGTCCCGGGGTTGCGGGACTGTTCGAAAGAGATACCGTGGTCCCGGAACACAAAGGGCGATGAAGGAACATGGATGGGTTTTAGTCAGTAAAAGTCTGACACTCCCTCCTGCTCCGCCCAGAGCGGGAGAAGTCATTTGATGATTTCGCATCCGAAAAAAAAAAAAATCTCACAAGAAAAAAGAAAAACATTTGGATCGAAAGCATACAGAAATGTCATAATATAGCAGTAATGAATATTATGACTTTATAATAATCATAATATAACATTATTAGTTCTAAAATACTGCTAATTTCTTAATAGTTTTAGATTGATCTTTAAAAGCGAACTATTTGATGGTCACCTACCTGCGTACACGGTACACCGTACTGATGTACAATAAAAAAAAGAGACGTTTGGAATACATAACCTCCTCGTTTTTTAGAAATCGGTTAGAAGTGACAACCCTGGTTTTTCCGTTTATTTGAATGAAAAATGACGAAAAAATCGTTGCTACTTTGCTCACTCAAATGTGACAGGCAATATGAACGTTTAAACGTTTAGTATTAAGGTCCTATGATAGATTGATTATTCTTCTTTATTAATCCCTAAACCATATGTTCTTAAAAGGTAGAAAAGTTACAAAAGTTTCTGCAAAATAGGCAAACTTGTAAAAAGTACAAAAAATTTGGCCCGCTGTACAAATTGAGCTTTTTAGCATATAAACACTTATTTTCTTGATATTATTAAATATCCTATGCAAAGAACAGTACATTTAAATATCGTGTAGCACAATCAAAAGAAAAAGTTTAATCAAAAATTTTAAGAAATTTGGGCAAAGTTGCACGGTTTGACGGTACCCAAAACGTCTAAGGAGTTTCAATACCTAGTCCTGAAAATTTTAACTGGATGCAAAAAGACAAATATTTAGGGTGGTTTCAGTTTAGCGATTTTTGACTCATAAAACCTCAGTTTTAGAAGCGCGTGTACTTGAAGGGCGCCTTTTGCCACACGCGCAACTCTTACTATAATAAGTGCGAACCGCGAAAGACATCTCGCGCGCCACTCATATCTGCACAAACACGCCGAAAAAAGCGCGTATATTCGCGCTCGGTTTTTGAAGCGCAAAATGTAGCGCGCATGCGTGCGTAAGCCGATACGAGCATAGAATACGCGCAGAAAAATAACTAGTCTGAAACCACTCGAGTGTGTCATGATTTTTCTGTCTGGTCTTTCAGAAGTCTTTTCATCCTTAAATTATTTACGCTTTCTGATACACATTCTTTATTATATTCACAGATTTTGAAATGTTACGAAGACAATACTCATCAACCGTTGGTGTGTGCAAAGTTAGTGCAAGGTTTTACCCAATGTGTCACAAATTGCAGATTGGAAGATTAGTTACTAAATTTCTTGTTTTTATTTTGAATGATATTGTATAGTATGCAATTATAGCATTTTTTATTTAATTTTGAATTTCTGTTAAACAGTTAACAGCTAAGCTAAAGCTAAAGTTATCTGTATTTTTGGTTGCAGTACCACGCTGACATACACTGTAACTGTATAAGTACATGTATCTTTAAAATGTTGTTTGATGAGACAAAAAGATTAAAAGCGTATTTAAAGTAAATTAACTACGAGAGACAAATATGTCTTAAGTACTGACGCCAGCACATCAAGCTACTGGTGTCGATTCTGTGGTGCACAAACAACTTAATTTAGACTATTGTTATCTTTTACTAAAAGGCAGTGCGAGAATAGGACGGCTATAGCTATGAACTAAGTTAGAGATGTCAAACATGCCTTGCGCTTCACCGTGTTTTTAGTCGACATGTTTTTACGTGCACCCTTCATTTGTATGGAAATATTAGTTCCAATTAAATTTTATCGCTCTAAATTACGTCCGTCTCTTCCTCGTTTTATTAGAGAGAAAAAGATAGCAATAGCCTAAATTAAGTTTAGTTTGTGCACGATAGATTAGAATCGACACCAATAACTACTTGTCAAATTTCTTTATTAGTTTTTCAACTTGTTAGGTTCAAGGTTGATTGGGAAAATTGAATAGTTTTGGGTAGCTTGATGTGTTGGCACCTGTACATGTGTGTGTGCATGATTAGCCAGGGTTAAGTTTTTCATTAGTGGACAACGATTTAAGGGGTGGGGGGAGTTAGGGGGTACCCCCTGTACAAGCCCCGCCCCGCGGAGCCTCATGGTTATGGAGATATCCATGGTTAAAGTTTAGAGGTTAGAATAGCGCTATTTAGTTATTAGAATGAAAAGAGGTAAAACATTAATATCGTTTGGCAGAAGGAGGGAGGGGTGAGATGCCCCCTGTGCCCTGGCACCACTTCTATGTAAAGGCAACGCACCGTTCTTGAGAAAAAACAACTAAAGTAACCTAACCTTAAAACACTTTATATTCGCCTAAAAAGCGTAGTCGACGGATCCCCGCCGCGCGGGGCTCCTATTTTTGTCTGCAGGGTTTAAACTTTAAAGGAACCTAACATCGGGGTGCCCTAAGTCCCGAGTTCGCTTCACTCGCGCTTGCGTCCAAATTCTCCTAGCATCAGTAGTAACATTGCCTATTTGTACACAAACAATCAGTGACACAACATATACTTTTTTTTATTTTACGTTCCATTTTGTCAGTTTTCACGTTATTTTGGACTAGAGATGAAGCTATGATGTGTAAAAAGTCAATGTAATTACATAATGCAAAAATCAATGTGTAAAAATGAATTATATTTATGTAAAAAAACATTACATAAAATTGAATAAAATAAATAAATAATTAATAAATAAATATCGCTGGACATTAACACACAGCGCCATCTAGTGCCACACTAAGCAACGAGGCTTGTGTCGTGGACACCAGATAGCTGTTGATATACTACATAGATACTTTTTAATATACGTACACTTTTACCGTCAACGGAACGTGAAATGTCAACTTTGACTTCTACCATGACAATATAACTATCTTAGAAATGTGCTATTTTCCGATCTGCCGTGCAAGTACGTAGGAATCGATTCGATAAATCTGACAGTCATTCTCGACAAAATGAGTTTATAACAAAGATAAAAAGTCATTTTGTCGAGAAAAACTGTCAGATTTATCGAATCGATTCCTACGTACTTGCACTGCTGGTATAGAAACTTTATAGAAATAAATCTCGGAAACCGTAGACGTCCGCGTATCGAATATTTGTAAAAAGCTTTGTAAATAAGTGTACTATCTAAAAAAAAAAATATGAACTTACAAAAATACAACAATAATGGAAATTTTATCCTTAATTAATAAAATAATCCGTGCCGTGTAATAAATGACACAATCTGGTATTTTCAATATTATTTCTGCAGACCTTTTCGCCCCCATAGCGCCCTTCTGACTATGTCAACTTTGAACCATAAATATTCAATTTTTTTTGCCTTTCCGAGACGGGAGACTGCACGGGACGGGACTGCAGACTGCAACTGCAGGCGACACTGCACCTAGCGGCTACGGTTGGCCCGCAGTGCGGTCTGCGGTCGCGGCTGTTTCTATTCCAAGCGTGGCAGTGGCACACCTTTAACGCGATATTTAAGGATACAATTTCTTCCTTTGGCTTTCTTTTTTACCCGACTACGGCAAAGGAAGGGTTATTCAAGACTAACTTTTTGGTACTTGTTAGCATGATACTTGGTACTTATTAGTTCCACGGTCGTTGCTTTGACTGAAAATGTCAATGTCACTGTCAAATTTGACTGAACACTACTGTCGACTTGTTAGAGTTCAGTCATTCTGGAGTGTCAGTGGTTTTGTGCGATATTTTCGTTGGATTTGAAAATTGAATTTGTTTGAGTAGTGAATTATGTCGTATTTTAGTGGAATTTAATTCAGTTTATTATTCTCTATTTCCTACAATGGCTACGAATGATGCAAAAGTAGAAGATACAGCATCATGCCACACTATTTTAGACAAAATAAACTCGATAAATGACACTGTCGTCACCAAGGTACTGTGAATGAAAATTGAACACGTAACTTTCTGGCAGCAGAAACAATCGCTAATTTAGGGAAAATAAGAAGGAGCGGGCAGTTCAGCTAAGGCTTTGGTGTCAAATCAATATAAACAAATTGTTATTTACATTGATGTGTACTTTTTGTTCCAGCCACCTGATATCAATGACTTCACAATCATAAAACCCATAAGCCGAGGTGCTTTCGGGAAAGTGTTCCTCGCACACAAAAAAAGTAACAAGGATCAGTTGTATGCTATCAAAGTTATGAAAAAGTCTGACATGATCAACAAAAATATGGTCACACAAGTTGTAACTGAAAGAAATGCTCTGGCACTGTCAAGAAGTCCTTTTTGTGTCCATTTATTTTACTCATTGCAATCAACATCATCTATTTACTTGGTAAGAAAGCAATTTCTTTTTTTATTGATTGAACAGTTTAATTAACACTAAACTGAGACTTGAAATTGCCAGCTTGACAAGATGGGAGGATACTTTACCTCGGAGATGGAGATAACTTTCCCACAAACTGTGTGTTGATGTCAGAATCCTTTCTTACATCTTTAATATTATCAAAAGTTTACTAGCGACCTGCCCCGGCTTTGCTCGGGACCAATTTAGAACAAAAAAGAAGTGAGCTTTTTTCAATAATTTCTTTCTTTTTTGGGTGGTAAACATTCAATGAGTCCTCCCGCCCTGGGTGGAGCAGATGGGACTGTCAGACTTACTGACTAAAACACAGTGACTAAGACACCCTGTTCTTTTGGTTGCTCTTGGGTTCCAGGGCCCCGGTACCCTTTTTAGACAGTCCCTCAACCCCGGCAGTTGCGATAACTCCTAAGATATTCATTTAAATTGAATAGTGTTCAGGGTAAATACGTTCTAAAATAGATATTGAAGATAATTTATATAGATTTACACCATACACCATAAATAAGCTTCTAAAATAATGCATTACTTTTTACGCTAAACTTAAAAGATGAAAATGGTTTAAGTGACCAACTGTTACACTGCAACCCCATTTGTTTCGCTGAGATTAGAATGATATTTTCAGTCGCGCGTAATTTTAATTCTGTGATATCTTCTAAATTATTCATATAAATGATATACTGTAAAGGACCATATTGATCTATATTAAATGCACAATGTATTTAAGGTACTAAATTGGATAAGGATTAATACTGTATTGCTAAAAATCACTTCGTAAATAAGCCATTATTTCTCGTAAAAAGTAAAGGATAAAAAATGGTTACTGTGGGTTATCCCTAAAAGATAGACATAATACCATCGCGGACTTTTTTGTAGACCTTTTTAAGGTGTACAAAACTGTAGTACATTATTTTGATCTATCTCGTAGGGTTCAGCCAGCATTTGCAATGTAAGCGCAAAAAATGTGTTTATTGATGACATCACATTAGAAACCTCTGAATGATCAGTGTTCTATATTATGCATGTTATATATATTTATAAACCTTCCTCTTGAATAACTCTATCTAATAAAAAAGCCCGCATCAAAATTTGTTGCGTAGTTTTAAAGATCTTAGCATTCATAGGGACAGACAGACAGCCAGAGTGACTTTGTTTTATGTAGTGACTAGCTGTTGCCCGCGGCTTCGCCCGCGTAAAGTTCGGTAACCATCCCACTGGATCATATTAAAGGGATAAATAGTGTCCTACGTGTTAATCCAGGTTATGAACTATCTATGTGCCAAATTTCATAATCATCACAATTATTATCATCACAACCACCATTATTATCACAATCATTATCACAATCACCATCACTATCACAATCACCATCATTATCACAATCACCATCACAATCATAATCACCATCATCATTATCATCGTAATCACAACCATTATCATAGTAATCACAATCGTCATCATCACAATCTCCATCCTCGTTATCACAATCATCATTATCGTCATCACAATCATCATTATCGTCATCACAATCATCATCATCATTATCACAATCACCATCACTATCAGTCATAATCACTATCACCATCAAAATCACTATCACAATCTTCATCACCATCACAATCGCTATCACAATCACCATCTTCGTTATCACAATCACCATCATCATTATCACAATCATTTTCATCGTAATCACAATCATTATTTAATCACAAACATCTACATCACAATCGCATTCACTATCACAACCACCATCATTATCACAATCATTATCATAATCACCATCACAGTCACCATCACTATAATAATCACAATCACCATCACAATCACTATCACCTTCACTATCTTCATCACCATCACAATCGCTATCACAATCACCATCACAATCACAATCACCAATCACATTCATTATCACAATCATTTTCATCGTAATCACAATCATTATCATTTTAATCACAAACATCATCATCACAATCGCATTCACTATCACAACCACCATCATTATCACAATCATTATGATAATCACCATCACAGTCACCATCACTATAATAATCACAATCACCGTCACAATCACCAGCACAATCACCATCACAATCACCATCACAATCACCATCACAATCACAATCACCATCACAATCACTATCATCATTATCACAATCATTATCATCTTAATCACAACATTTATCATCGTAATCACAATCATCATCATCACAATCTCCATCCTCGTTATCACAATCTTCATCATTATTATCACAATCACCATCAATTGTCACAATCACCATCACAATCACTATCACAATCACCATCACAATCACCATCACTATCACAGTCACAATCACTATCACCTTCACAATAACCATCACCATCGCTATCACCATCACAATCACCGTCACTATCTCAACTCAAACTCAACTCGAAGCATTTATTTCAATTAGACCATTACGGCACTTTTGAATGACCAGAGTAAAAGATTAGATCAACAATTTACGAATAAAGTAATTAAAATGAACCTTGGCAGCTAAGAGATGACCAGTCCCAACTGACAGCGCCCGTTTACAAACATGACGCATGTACCGGCGCCATTCAACTCAACCATATTGAAGGGAACTAAATGACCCGACACACCCGCCACCATCAGCGAGACATTTAAGTGAGCATGACATTCTCTCAGCCACCAAGGCATATTCAAATCAATGAAAGATAAATAAATGTAAATGGTGGCTGAACAGTACAAAGTACTCACACATGTGCTATGCAATTATATAATAATGAGAACTGGAATCTATATAATGCAAGTATATTTTTACAATCTTCTGCAGCTTCCACAATACATTAACATGGGAATCAATTCTTCATCTTCTTCTTTACGTGTCGATGGACTCAAATAATGCCCGACCAAACAATCAATTAATTTGCCCCCCCCCCCCCCCCCCCTATGGTTGTGGAGCAGGACCAGCATTTAGCCAAGCATTTTTATCATCAATGTAATCCCCCAACTTATAATATGCTTGCCTACATAGTGTGCGTTTTATACAAGATTTGAATTTCGTCTCGTTCAGTTGAAGAAGTACCCCATGAAAAATGAATCTACTTTAGCAAGCCTGAAACCTGGCTGAACTAGTTGGTCCCTATTTCTAGTGTTATAGTGGTGTCTGTCACCTCTTCTACTGAATAAATGCCGATTTTTCCTAACGTACATGATGTTTTCATAGATGTATTGACAAGGTACTGTCATGATATTAATTTCCTTAAACAGTTCTCTTAGAGAATCGCGTCTACGTAATTCATAAATGGCTCTGATGGCTCTTTTCTGCAGAATAAATATAGACTCGATGTCTGCAGCCCGTCCCCATAGTAAAATACCGTATGACATAATACTATGAAAATAACTAAAATAGACTAGCCTCGCGGTATCAATATCAGTAAATTGACGGATTTTTCTAACAGCATATGCTGCTGAGCTCAGCCGTCCTGCAAGAGATGTTAAATGAGGACCCCATTGTAACCTTGAATCGAGCGTGATTCCCAAGAAAACCGTTTTATCGACAAATTCTAGTTTCTCTTGATTCAATATTATGTCACAATCAGTACTTTTGACATTTGGTAGAGCCAATCTAATGCACTTAGTTTTTTTTCCATTTAGTACTAAATTATTGGCGGTAAACCAATTGTGGACCTGCAGTAGGGCGTTATTTACGTCGTCAAGATTAGTGGCACGTCTGTTTATCCTAAATATTAAAGAAGTATCGTCAGCAAACAACACCATATGCGGATGGTTGTTAAATAAATGGGGTAGGTCATTAATATACACTAAAAAGAGGAAGGGACCCAATATCGAACCTTGTGGTACACCCATTTTTACTTTTAAACCCATTGAGTTGATTCCATTTATTTGTACCTGCTGCTGTCTATCATTCAAATACGATTTTATTAAACTGAGCGCAAGTTTACCTAATCCGTAATGCTCAAGTTTCAAGATCAGGGTTTCGTGATTTACACAATCAAATGCCTTCGAAAGGTCACAGAAGATTCCTATGGCATCTTGTGCCTCTTCCCACGCAGTAAATATCTATTTTAATAAAGTGACACCGGCGTCAGTTGTACAACGTCCTTTGGTGAAACCATACTGTTGCTCGTGTAATATTTTATTGGTGTTGAAATGGTTAAGCATTTGATTGAGCATTATCTTTTCAAACACCTTGCTGAAAACCGGCAACACGGATACGGGCCTATAGTTATTGGTGTCCTTACTGTCCCCGGATTTATCACAATTACCATCACAATCACCATCACAATCACTATCACAATCACCATCATCGTAATAACTATCATCATCACAATCATCGTCATCATTACCACAATCATCATCATCGTTATCACAATCATTATCACAATCATCATCATCGTAATCACAAAAATCAACAATAACCCTGTACGGAAGTCGAATCCGCCATCTTCTGGATCTCAAAATAAATGCCCTTTTCGTAATCAGCACCCCTGATAATCTTGGTATCGACACCCATATTGATTTTTAGACATTTCAACCCCATCGCACAACAACAGGGAATGATGGTATTTCAGGTCTGTTATTTTTTAATACAGCCGACCCGATACTCCATACAAACAATACCCATGTTGATTTTTCCCATTTCCCCCTTTATTGGTTGAATTCTGGAAAAACCTGAAACACAAATGTTTACTCATTTATCGATAGGAGTACAAGTACTCCTGTGAAGTTTCGAATTAAATAGTCTAACTAATCTTGTTTCCCCATACAAACTTTGGAGCCCCGTTTAACCCCCTTAGGGGGTGAATTTTGAAAAATCCTTTCTTAGTGCACCCCTAGACCACATAAGGAACCTACTTGCCAAATTTGGAATCTGTAGACCCAGCGGTTTAGGCTGTGCGTTGATAGATGAGTCAGTCAGTCAGTTTCTTCTGTTATATATTTAAGATATGGCACTACATATCTAAATATATAAAAGAAGAAGATACATATTTGGTCAGAGTAATAAAGGTTTTTGTATTTTACTAGTGACCTGCCCTAGTTTCGCACATAGTGCGGTGCCAGTGCAATTTAGCACAAAGAAACCTTCCTCTTGAATCACTATTGCTGAAAACTGCATCAAAATCTGTTGCGTAGTATAAAATATCTAAGCGTACAGTCAGTCAATCAATCAATCAATCAATCATATATTCTGTGAAACGTATGGTTACAGATAGTATATCGTCTAAAATGGGTGCACTATGTTTTGCCAATATAAGGCGTACAAAATGGCGGACATTAACATAAAACAAGCTTAAACAAGAAATTACTATTAAGGTGCTGCTGGTCAGCTGGAGCGACTTTGTTTCATACTATGTAAAGATTTATTTATTGCTAGTGTCGGTTACTGAGTAGTTCTGATATTGCTGCATTGATTGACTGTTTATTGTATTTGTGATTCTTTTAGGTCATGGAGTACATGGTTGGTGGTGATTTGAAATCGCTACTTGGAGTTTATGGATTTTTAGAAGAATCAATGGCTGTTTTTTATGTAGCTGAAGTTACACTTGCATTGGACTACCTACATAGGCACAACATTGTGCATAGAGACTTGAAACCAGATAACATGCTTATCTCTAGATCAGGGCATGTGAAACTTACCGACTTTGGTTTATCAAAAATTGAAGTTAATAGAGGTAATCTGATCATACTTTGTTACCTTTAATACCTTTTAGTTTTCAGGATTAACACTAAAAATAACAGAAGCATAATAACAGCATGTCTGTGTCACCAGTCTTACCAAAGGTACTATTTCACTTGATCAGCGTGATAGCAGAAAGTGTTACCAGTCTCACCATGGGGTATGATTTAGCTCAGTAACTAGTTTGTAGAAATAAGATGGGAATTTTACATGGAGTGACTGTCCATGTAAAATTCTGGTATTCAGCTGCATCCTGTTAGAATGGAAGCCAACACTAATCTATTAGTAGTAGTAGTTAGCTAGTTTCCACCATCAATAAATAGCAAATCTATTTAGTCCGTCAATTAGAGTATTGGAAAATAATGGACACGTATTTTTTGTTTTTGTAAATCAATGAATATTGAGAAAGTTAGAACGCATCTAAACTCGGGAGTGCGGGTTCCTGACGTCACAACGCACTAAAAATTATAGCAGGGCTGACGTATTTAGAATTTTAGAAGCGTCGTATCTTCGTCAATTTTGGTCTACGTAACAAAACAAAAAATACGTGTCAAATATTTTTTGAAAATCTAACTGGCGGACTAATTAGGTTTTTTCAGGACACAAGCCTATTAGGAAGAGGCAGGCGATGATGAGGTAATATTTCCAAGGTCGACTGAGTAGAAATTGCCTCTGGCATTAAGTCCGCCTCTGTAGTTTGTGCTTGAAGTGTAAATAAATAAATATTATTGCACTGAAAACTGTTATTCTCCACTAACATATTTTGATTGTTGAATTTTCAGATTTGGAGATATCAGATTTTGTAAATTGCACACCCAGCCTGAACATGAGAACTCCAGGACAACTGCTGTCACTCACGTCACATTTGTCCTTCGGTTCGGGGGGAGTAGACAGCACACACACCTCAGTCATGTCTACAGATGCTTGTGAGAACCTTCTTGATGAGCTTAAAGAGACCAGTATGCTTTTATTACTTTAGTAGAACAACTATTTTTGTATCTTTATATGGTATAAACTTTTTATTTTTTTTCAGGTAAGTTGAAAAATCTGTTTGATGGAGTTAGTGGTTTCGAATGTTCACCTTTATTAAATCAGTCAAGTATGTCAGGGATACACCCTTTCATGAGTGCTGAAAGTATTAATTTTGAAAATGTAAGTAAATGATGTATGTGAGAAAATGTAATGGAACTCTATATTAGAGAATACTAGCCGACTCCGCTAACGTAGTTCTGCCATATAAATTATGGTGTAAAAAGGGGAATTATAAAATGAGTGAAAAAAAAAAAACTTAGCGACTGATGATGAGATACTCGTACTGTTTTAATAACTTGATCGGTATAAATTTGAGTAAGCGAAAAATTAACTAAACTAACGACAAATATTGATTAATAATAAAATCCAGAATGAGCTTACAAAAAGTGGGTTATGAATAATCTATTTCAGAGTAGGTATTATAGTATTAAAGTTTATCCGTGCAACTAAATTACTAAGTGAGCGACTAGAAATACAGAGAAGGGCAACTTCAATATTAAGATAGAGACCATTTTTCCTATTTTTTTTTTAATCCTTGTACACTTCAGGGACAGAAGTCAAAGAGTGTTATTTAATATGCGAGCGAAGCGAGCGCGGGTTTTCGAACCCCTATCTTTGACGCTACGTTTTCTATTTTTAGAACATGACTACTCGAAACACTTCGTTTAAGATAAAATGCGCTTAGTATATAAATAAATCATATGCCAAATATTGAAAAAAATGCAGGATGTAACGTTGACACTCAAACAAATATTAGGTCCCTTAAATATTATGGAGCTACTCATTTTGTATTTTAAGTAACTCAAATTAATGTTTGTAATTTGCTGTGCACTTAGTAATACCGTAAATACCTAATACCCATACCATAATGACCAAAATTAATTATTTTTGTCACTTAAAACTTTACTTTACAGTCATTCGTTTAAATACTACCCTATAAAAAAAGCCTATGACCTATTCTCAGACTAGGTACCAAATATACACAAAAACAACCTTAAAAATCGGTCAATCCGTTTCGGAGGAGTTTGATAACAAACACTGTGACACTAGATTTTTGTAAATGTAATGATGAATTAATCAGAATTTCCTCTAACACAACATAGCCAGTTGTTCAGATTATCAGATACCTGATTTACAGAATTAATCTAATCAAATCATGAAAAGATGTAATGAATTAGTTTATTCTACAATTAATTAATCTTGTCATACTTGTTATTATAGAAGTTCTTATTTTGTAGTCTCAAGACTCGGGCTCATACCACACTTGTGAGAGTTCAAAGAATAGTTCCAACTCCAGAAGTAACAAGTCTACAGATCCAAGTAGTAACAGTTCTGTGGGGGAGTCTACCGTCCTGTCTGATTCACAACATGATCAGTCCACCTCCCCGTTGTGCAGGGGACACTCCTTGAAGAGAATACCCAGGTAATAATACATTATAACTTTACATTAATAAGTTTTAAGGATTTCTTACTTATTATACTGCAATATGAAACTGTTGTTGGTCCCTAATAAATAAATTGTAATTCTTTTAAGAAGTTCTGATTAATATTGATGTTGATTTGTCTCAACTAAATTGAGTTTGCTATGATCAATTGAATTCTATTGAACAATTCAATCCAATTGTTTTTGAAAACAAATATTCAATTATCTTTGCAGCTTCAGGGCCAAAAAAAGAAAAAGGATATTGGATTGTGATGGAGACACACCTACAGGTGTGACTAGCCTACTAGAGTCTAAAGAGAACCACAGTGGTCTCACTCAAGAGATAATGGCGTTAGAGTTGAGTCAAAATACGCCTAAACGCATGTCCATACACCCTACGCCTGATAAACGTAAGAATCCTATAAAAGGTGTGCTGAAAAAACGGTAAGTAAAGTAGTGTAGTGTGCAGTAGTAACTAACCCTGTAGTTATAAGTGGGGAAACGTTATTGCATTCGAGGCAGAATTCACACCCAAGACGCAGGTGAGGTTGTAATGGAGCCGAGGACTGCAGTAACAAATGCCCCACGTATATCAAACGACATTTTTCAATACAAGAGCCAGTTTTCGAGGAAATGTATTAAAAAAAAATCTAAGTATATTCTAAGTGCGTCCGCTAATATACAATACGCACGGGTATGGGCCGCAGGTGTATGCTCGCGTGTCTGTATTGAAAAATAGTATGAGCAGCGGTAAGAGGGGTACTGGGCGCGTACGGCTGGTGGACACCCTCGCGAGTTTTAGCTTACACCCTTAGCAATACTCATCTGTGTCTAGAGCTGAATTATTTTAAAACCAAGAATCCGGCATCAAGTTCTCCATTTATAGTAACCAATCAAATTTTCATTTTCTTAACAGTTGGGTCTCACAAAATGATAGCCATCATTTCAATGTAGGCGTAATATTCTCCACTCCAGTAGTAAATAAATCGCCGGAAACAAAGAAGAAAGAGACTCGCTTCAATCTTCCTAAAGAAGATCAACTGCCATCTGGGACTAAGGAGAAAACTTTTATGTTTGGCAAACATGTCTCCACTAGCTTAGAAATATTTCCTGCTAGAAGATTAAGTAAGGTAACGTAATTCAAGTATTTACCAAACTTCCAGCTTATTCCTTAACAATATAATAATATTGTTGTATTCAATATGTTGTGATTTACTAGCTGAGATTCAGCCAAGAAATATTAGAAAAGTCTGCACGCAACAATGCAACAAATAGCCCCAGCATAAGAAAATAAACGTTTGTCTGTTAAAAAATACGTTATTTATTACTAAATAGGTCATGAATTACATATTCGTGTGATTCCGGTTATACGAAAACCGAAATAAAATTACACCTATGTCTTGTTTTTAGTTGCAGTTCTGTCGCAGTTGGGTTAAAGTTTTAATATTTTTTTAGGGTTTCTTTTAATATTTACTACATTTATAAAAAAACTTAAACTTAGAATATTTTCCTCTTTCATTTGACATCCCAGTAGATGACTAGACAGGATGGAAAAGAAAACAGCTACCCCCCCCCCCTTTTTTTTTTAATGCTTTTTCTGTCATTTTGATTTTGTTCTCATATGGCCTTTGTCACGCGGCTGTAATGACAAATCAATTAATAGCTCATTAAACTAGGCATAGTAGTTAGGCACTACGGTGGAACATAGAAATATTACACACATTTCAGCACATAAAAATCATGCGTAAAATACAATAATTATAGCAAAGAAAATGTTACAGGGCGAAGGAAGTCGGTCCCCTACAGATTTGTGTAGGACTCCGTTAGCAACTGCGCACACGCCTTACAGGACACCTAAGAGCGTGAGGAGAGGCAACTTAGTCTCAGACCAAAGGATTCTAGGAACACCTGATTATTTGGCGCCCGAGTTACTTTTGAGGTAAGAGGATAAATTATAAATGAAATGTAATTATTAAGTAGATTTGGTGAATTTTAAACACAGACATCGCGTGCATTGTTCTTGCTTCTGGTTTTTATACACCAACTCGACAGTAGCTCAGTTCGAGGGTTCATTAAGGCTCGGCGCAAACGGGCTACCAACCACAGCCACCGGTAGCCAGCGACAAGCAGTTCACATGCTTTTTCATACATTTTGTTGGAACTCGCCGCACACGTGTGGCCACTCGCTACAGCATTGTCGGCGACTCGCGATAGCGCGCGACAGCCAGCGGTGGCTGAGTTGGTGGCGCGTTTGCGCCGAGCCATATGACGCCATGTACTCTCTCTCTTACCACTACTCTTACTACTCTTACCACATCTATTTACCACTTACCATTAGGTAAGCCGCCTGCTTGATTGCCAGCCAACCCAGTAATAACACGATATAAAAAAAAAATACAGGCGGAATGCAATTACTTGACTCTTAATTTTGATTGATGATAACTGTTTTCAGACAAGGCCACGGTCCTTCAGTAGATTGGTGGGCGTTGGGAGTCTGCCTGTACGAGTTCATGACAGGCGTCCCACCTTTCAACGATGAAACTCCGCAAGCAGTCTTCAAGAATATACTGTCGCGAAGTGAGTATCATTGTAAGTGAGTGAGTGAGTGAGTTGTTGTGAGTTAGTACGAAAATCAACTAATTTTGGCGAGGATGGACGAATCACCCACTGCTGGGTAAATGCCTCCTTTTTCTTCTGCCACACTTCTCAGTCTAGTGCGACCCTCATCCATGTCTTAAGTTGATAATAATGTTTCAGACATCGAGTGGCCGGAAGACGACGAAGCGCTATCTCCGGAGGCAGTGAGCGCCATCGAGGCGCTGCTGACCATGGAGCCGGCGGCGCGCCCCGCGGCTGACGCGGTGCGCGCCATGCCGATATTCAGGAACATCGACTGGGACAACCAACTCAATGTGGAACCGCCTTTTGTACCCACCCTAGACGATGTGCATGATACCGGCTATTTTCAAGGTACAATTTCTATTGAATTGACTAGAAAAATTAATCCCTTACTGGTCCTTTGAAAAGATTATTCCCAGATTGAGAGGGAATGAAAAAAATTGCATGGATAATCGATTAGTCAGTTGTAGCTACAGGAAAACGATCTTAGAAGACTGTCCTTAATTTTGGAGTAATTACTAACTGCATTCGCAAATTTTAAAACATTGGTTCATTACGGTCAGGACTCAGGTGGTTCTCATAGAAAAACGTTAATCCTCGCGTTTTATTTGTATGAAGTTTGGCATCATACAAATAAAACGCAATGTAGTGTTCCTTTAGCTACAACAGTACTGGCCTTACTGCTCCTCTTCGATCAACGATTGTTGATCGAAGCTGCTCCTTCTCAAAAACGTCGCTGAATGTCTGTTTGTGTGACCACTTAATTCTTCTATACCAGACGTCGGATTTTGATGCGGTTTTCGACCTAATTTATAGTTATTATTCCGGAGGGCTTCCTATACGCATAACACAATTAAACTTAGAAAATGCGCAAAACTCTTGAGTCTTGATGTTTTGACATATCCGTAGATTACACCCGTGCGTAGCAGGGGCGGGCCGATAGTGGCTAATGAACGTAATCAGTAACTTATTCCATTTAGGTAGGGAATAACTGAAGTACCTTGTTGTCGAAAAAATAGCAGGTAAGTATGTGTAAAAATATTACAGTAGATAGACATAATAGGGAATATGCATGTAATTTTTTCTTTACTTAAATCAATGAAATACAGTATTATCAACCCAAGAAAAGTATTAAAAGTTAAGTTCAACTACTGCGTGTCGCTCAAAAATAATATTAAACTCCTGCAATTTTCTATGACAGTTCAATCATTTACCTCAATCTGCCTTGTTTATATCTATTTTTTTGGCCTTAATAAACTAATTTTACCAATTGTATGTGCTTTATTCAAGCAAAAATTTCGATAACGATATTATAATAAAATCTTAGAAACTTATATAAAAATCTTAAAACCTTCTTTTCAAATGAAAGTGTTTTTTTGACACATAGACTTTGACGTCACTACCGGCGTTATCGAGGACGACGCGTTTTGAGAATGCATTCCGTTTCACCAAAAACATGCTACATAAAACAATAAATTGTAAAATAAGTGATCTTTTAGAAACTTAACAAGTGTACCACAATGTTTTTATGCGCCAATACAAGGCATTTTTCATAAACAAAAAGAGATCTATCGATTGGTTAAGGGGCTGAAAACGGAGGATTTCGTTTGTTTGGAAAATCTTGTCTCTTGGGTTATTACGTCGTTTTCGGTAAGGAGCTTCCGCACCAACGAAAACAGTGGGCCTAAAGACAGGTCACATATTTAAATTCTTTCTTTTAACACTAAACATTTCTTGAAACAGAAAGTTTTGTTAATAGACAACTATGTGTAACATTATCTTTTGTTTCAGCTCGAAATATTCTACAACATCTACATGTTTCTAACTTCGACATGTAACATAGAGACCTGTAAATTATTCAAAATAAAATTCAATGTAACCAATATAAGGTGATATTTAACCTAACTTGATATTATATTATACTTACAATTATGTACCAACCAAATCCATTATATAATAGACTGATTTGAAAACTGTATGCCATTTCACTGTGTAAGTACCTACCTTAAGATATATTATTATTTTTAATTGTAATTGTGATAAACAGTGTTCACTCATGTAGTTAATTTTTATAAATAAATAACAAAACTTTTAAAATATCGTAAATTTTTGTTTAATTTAGAACCTTAACCTAAATTGGCACAATTCCATAAAGTTAATATTGTTGCAATTAATTGAGAAAAGCAAATTCGATTAGTTATTTTTCTCAAAATAATTGCCCGTAATAATTATTTCTGGAATGTTAAATTTTGCTGTGAAATTGAACTTCAGTTTTGTTTGAGTACTATTATATCTACTTGGCGTTTTTCTGGATCCAAGGCAGGAAGTAGGTGACACGTGTGTAGACTCCAGGGTACTGGCCTTTGCCGCAACCGATTCCCCATGACACAATACCCACTTGCGTCCAGCGACCATTCTCGTTCACCATCAAGGGACCACCGCTGTCACCCTGTTAAACATCATTAAAAATAAACAAATGCGAATCTATAAAACTTTTTGCAGTCGTCTTTTGTACGAGAACTTACACTGCAAGAATCCATGCTAGCTTTTCCAGCACAAAGCATGTGTTCCACGATACCGCCCGGGGCAGCCCCTCCGTATTTCAGTTTGCATTCGTGGTTTGACCAAACTGGAATCGATACCTCTTGGAGGACAGATGGCTGGGGTCCACCTTCGCAAAACAAAGTTCAGTAAAAGATCCAATTTCGAAAACGAGCTAAATTAAATTGTCTGCAACATTTGAAATGCTCATAATTATTTTTATCTCAAATACAAAGTATAGTTGGGTTCGTTAGAACCCAGCGTGCGCAGACCGAGTAAGTTATTACTCGGTCTGCGCACGAATAACGCTTTAAACTTGATGGCGATTCGGAACATCTAATGTAAAGCTGCGCAGATAACAATTTTAGGTATCGCATCATGGGGCGCAGATGTCGCATCGTTTTGTCTGTATAATGCGCAGACCGTCACTTGCAGCTAACTTCCGAGCCGCCATTAAGTTTGAACCGAACTATAACTTATGGTGTGTTGACAGCGTAGGTTAACACTCACTCTCACGTAAACTTCCCCAACCGATGACCGTCGCAACTTTGCCCTGATAGGTGGACCTACCACCCACTGGCATGCAGATAGGACGAATGTTCTTTGTGAACGACACAGGCTGATCGATCGTTAGAACGGCAACATCGTTGTACTGAAGTTTACAAATAGAATCTATTATTATAGGCATGACGAAAGTATCAAAAAATTGCAAATCTATTTAGTCCGTCAGTTAGAGTATTGGAAATTAATGGACACGTATTTTTTGTTTTTGTAAATCAATGAATATTGACAAAGATAAAACGCATCAAAACTTGGGAGTGGGGGCACGTGACGTCAGAACTAGCTAAAAATTATACTAAGGCGTGACGTATTGAGAATTTTAAAAGCGTCATATCTTCGTCAATTTTGGTTTACGTAACAAAAGAAAAAACACAGGTCACATATTTTTTGATAATCTAACTGACGGACTAATTAGATTTTTTTGTCGTCTCGCCTATTAAAAGGCTTAGTTTCAAAATAGGAAAAATATGATCCGTAAGGAACTGAAGAGTCTTACCAAAGTGCGCATGTCAAATCCTCGATGTCTGACTACTCTCTTAATTTTCCTTTCAATGTGCTGAGTTTCTGTGGGTGTTCTGATGTTGTAGTCGCCAAGTCTTGCGGTCAAGCGAGCTACATCCCATGAGGTCATGCTGGAAGTCGATTCAGTGACTTATGAAGATAGTGCTTTTGAAAAGTTTTAGTTACAATATACAGGGTGCAAAGAGCTAAGGGCCATCGACGCACAAACGGTTAAGTAGGTATTTAGTCATAAATAAACCGGCCAAGTGCGAGTCGGACTCGCGCACGAAGGGTTCCGTACCATTATCTATACAACATTAAACAAAATATTTGTTGTATGGGAGCCCCCCTTAAATATTTATTTGTGAATATACTACTAAATATTCCGTGAATATTTCAAGCGTCTACCTACCTGTTGCCGTTATTAATATCGAGCAAAAAATTGCAAAAAAATCACGTTTGTTGTATGGGAGGCCCCTTAAATATTTATTTTATTCTGTTTTTAGTTATTTGTTGGTGACAGACGGACAGTGGAGTCTTAGTAATAGGATCCCGTTTTTACCCTTTGGGTACGGAACCCTAAAAAAATCTGCTGTTTATTTACAACTGTCTTTTAAAATTACTGATTTAAAATTTATATTTGGGGGGAGGGGGTCGGAATGATGTAATGAATATGTGGTAATCGTTTGTTTGTCAATGCACCATCCACCCTGTAAATTTTAAACGTATTGTAACTTACTGAGCTACACAATGTGCTGCAGAAAGGACATGTCTGTCATCCATGAGCGAACCTCCACAGAACTGACGTCCAGCGTTGAACAGCGCCACGATCCATGGCCATTCGTTCAGCTCGGCATTATGACCTCCTACGATACGTTCCTCGTCTTGGTACGTGCTTTCGTAAGCCTGTAATTTAATCAATTGCTAGTAATAGACACAGTATTTTCGGTTATGCTGCTTTAACTTTAATCCGTTTGTTTAAAATTATTTTAAAATTAGCGGACGTCACGCGGTTTTACCCACGTGTTCCCGGAGTAAGGGGATAAAATATAGCTTGTTCGCTGATAATGTAGCTATCCATTGCTGAAAGAATATTTCAAATCGGTCCAGTAGTTTTTAAGTTTATTCGTTACATACAAAAATACAAATCTTTCCTCTTTATAATATTTGTATAGATTATAAGTTTTACATCATTCTGGCAACATTTAATGCCAAATCGGCAAAATAATCTAAAGTCTGTTAATCAATCTGTGACTATTCGATATTTCTTGAGAAAACGGAAGAGACTATGTATGAGGAGATATCGTACCTGAGCTCCATTCTTGATGCCACAAGACCCATCCACGGCAGGTTGGGAAGGTTGAACAGGCACACTCGGCTTCGTAGGGTACGCTGGCGCCCATGTCTAATTTATTGGTCATTTGATTAGAATTTAATTTCCAGTGGGACGGTATAGTGAAGAGGAATGTCCTTAATTTTATTGCACCGATTTTAGGTGCCTCTTTACGCAAAATTGTGAACGTTAAATCGGTGCCAAAAGAGTCTCTTTTCGAACGAGTGTGTTTAAAAAGTTGTTTTTACCTGTTTGGTTGTGCTAGGTGGTCTAGTAGCCCAAGTGGTTGATGAAGCAGGGAAGTTACTTGGTGGCTTTGTTACGCCCGCAACTGTTGACAATATTTTTTTGTTTCAGATAAATAAAATAAATAATAAATATCGCTGGACATTATACACAGCACCATCTAATGCCACACTAAGCAACGAGGCTTGTGTCATGGACACCAGATAGTTGATATACTACATAGATATTTTTTGTTTGTAAATACATACTTATTATACATATAAACACCCATGACTCGGAAACAAATGTCCATGCTCATCACACAAACATTTGTTCCCACCGGGATTTGAACCCAGGACCCTAAGAACGTAAGGCAGCCTCACTACCGCTGCGCCATTCGGATCGTCGAAAGATTGACATCAAAATCCTTGTTTTTGCAATTTGTAGTCTTTTAAAAGCAAACTTTTACTGCTTTCTTACCTAGGGATGGCGGGTGTGTGGGCGCAGCGTGATCGGGAGGGTGGGTCGGTAGCGGGGGGATGGTTGGTGGCCACTGCGCTGGGATCTGGCGGAAACCGTCGTTGTTGCCGTACGACCATCTCGATAATGCCGATAGTACGCCACCTGAAATTCTATTGAGAGTAGTAATGGTTACTAAGGTTCCTTTTTTTCATTCTGTCGGTAAAATGACAGACGCATTTCGGTGTACTTTGACCTTGAGCTGACTGGATACAAAGCTTCAATAGAATAAGAGGCCAGCTTACACTGGTTTTGTTATGACTGATGTGCGGCTTGATTACACTTAGTTCTCATATACAAACCCTGCTAATGCTGGCAATTGAACTGGAACTGCGGGCTGCAGATAACCGAATCTCTGGACATCAGGTTCCTGTTGTGGTGGTGTGCCCACTGGTTCTGTGCAGCATACTCCGAAAATCTGATTTAAAAAAAAAAAATCATTACAATTTTTGATGTCGGTTTCTTATTGTTTTGGGCGATGAAATGTGTATCCTCTCGATCCCCAAGTGGGGCAGTGTTGTTGGATTTTCTATCTGGAATTTCTTTTTGGCAGCCACGGAGTCTTGATTTGTGCCCGGTTGACGACAGTAGGCTCGCTCCCTATTACATGGGACCTTAACATAACAGGCAAAATGTGGGTTTACTAATAGCTACAACTCTGCCTAGCCCTTCGGGGAAATGCAGGCGTAATGTTATGTTTTATGTGTTACTATTATATACCTCCATGTTCTCTCCGTTGACGTAGCTGCAAGTGTCGTAGTGGCCCATCACCCACCCATCCCAGCCTGAAAAGTCTGCTACTTTGAACAGCGGGTAGCAGTCGCGGAAACTCTTGCACGATCCTTGCTTGCCAAGAGACGTTTGACATTCTGTTCCGAACGCTCCGTCTACCTGCTAACATGGAATAAATGTTTAAAAGGAAGGAGTATGTCAGGAAGTTAGTACCTTTAAACATATCTTAAGTTTGTTACCTGTCTTGGTCTTAGCAGCAATAATTGTCTGCCATCGCGAGTCGAGTTTGATGCGTCGCGTTTCATACGTCCTACGTGAGCTGTAAAAATGTTATCTGTGATTATATTTAAACTCATTATTGTTTTAAAATATTTATCATCTACCTAACCTTTTCCCAACTACACACATCAAATAAAGTTCGTGATTAATAACAAAGGCTGATATAATTTTTTAAACTGAACTTTATCAAGTAAAACTATTTTTAATTAAAAAAAAAAAGAGTAATTAATTATAATGTATGAAATTTGATAGAAAAGTAAAGGACGGTTTAACCAAACTTAAACAACAATTTATTAATAGAAGGTTTATATTAAATAAAATATAATAGAGAGAGAGATCCTCCTGGACATGCTGAGAATCAAGTTATCCAGCATTTTTTGGGGTAACCTGTGCCATTCTTGAATAGCGGCTTCCCTGAGCTCTGGCACTGTCTGGGGACGTGGCTGACGGTTCCAAACAGCTCGCTTATGAGCATCCCACGCGTGCTCTATTGGGTTTAGGTTAGGCGAGCCGGCAGGCCAGTCTAACCTTGTGATGTCAACAAAAAAGATTTCGATTTTTCAAAGTGATCGCAAACTTTTTTTGATGTGTGTATGTTGGGGACGGCTTACAGGCTAACCGAATGCAGCTGAATACCGGTATTTTACATGGAGCGACTGCCTATCTGACTTCCACAACCCAGTTAGTAATGTATATATAATACGATAACACTTGGTAAGATTGGTTGTCAGACTTCTAGGGCCACTGACTGGGCCTGTAACGACTGTCAAAGATCTACAAATCAATCTATTGTTTTGAAATATTATTTAGGGATATTTGAATAAATAATTGAAATAAGAGGTGTCGAAATATTGTGATAATATTCTCTACTGTAACACAGAAGCACATTTTTTTTTTGACTAAATGTACAGTCAGCAACAAAAGTTTTAAAACATTGCAGGAATCTTTTTGTTCGGTTAAACCCGATTATATTGAATAATCAAAGAGAAAAACTTCTGAATTAATTAAAGGGTCGATGTTCTTTAATGAATACATAACCCTTTTGTAATTTATTTTAATTGAAAGCAGTCGTTCATGCGCACAAAAATAAAATCATAACGATTACACTGCAATCTTTAAAAACGATCATTCAATAAAAAATAAATTAATTTTCGATCCCTTTTATGATGGCTAATCAACATTATCGTTTGTAAATTATTGCAATTTGGCCATATAATAAAAATAAAGCACTCTAAGAGAGAGGATGCTAAAATAAAAACATGATGTCTTTGGTCCATTGAACCTGTCACATAATGACAGCCCAACTTAGTTGCTTATGATTAGTCCCCAACATCACAACGCAAATGAATAACGGTTGCTTTAATAAACTCCAATGAGCATGTACCGTATTAAGGTCTAAAAAACTGCAATATATTAATTATCGTCTCTGAAACTTGTTTTGTGACGAGTATCTACTTACATTGATCATAAACAGTTGCTAATTAGCGCTTTAATTTTTAAGTGATGAAGCTTTCCATATCAAAGTTATGTAAGTAGAAGCAAAATTAATAGGCAGATCTTATCCAAAACTCTTGGGATTATTTATAGTTTACAACGCGTTTTCAAATAAAATAATAATCAATTTGATTGGAAGAACCTTGATTGAACGTAATAAAGCAAGACATATGTACCTATATATGCAAATTATACCAAATGTACACTTGTTTTTGCTGTTTGATTTTGACCAATATCAGCAGTAAACGAACTTTGCCTGCGATAATCGTAAACATCAGGGAAATTATTATTCTAAAGGCGAACTAAAAGCAAGCTGGAGTACAACAACGTACGAAACGTGTCGTAAACATGCATGTTATTTATTTCGGATCGCTGCATAACGGTTTCCGTTATATTCAAACCTCAGAATGCCATGTGCAGCATGCCAATAATATAAATGCCATAAATAATTGTATACATAGTTGAAGAATTATGTCATAGAAGGCTTTTTCATTAATTGATTTTGTTAAGACATACAAATTTGTTGAACAATATACTTGGACAACCAGAGATAGACGAGCAAATATAGCCATTTAAAGGTAAACTGGTCGGGATAGTTTATGTGCATTTTTAAGAACGCATGCAAGTTAAAATAAGCGTAAATAACCGACCTTGAAGATGTTGGGCGTAGACGTCGAATCGCACTCGAATTACGACCGAGGGTTCTAAATAATTAAACCTGATTTTCTGAGATGCCTTAATGAAAATATACGACCTTTAAAGGTTCCTAGATTTAAAATGAAAAAATCGTTTCTTCTCCATGTTATCAAACAAAAGTAGGCTTTATAGTCTACTTTTGAGAGGTTATTTTTCTGTACTGGATAATTTGCATCGCTATTTAAATAGCATGCAGTGGTATGCCAACTGACGCGACACCTTGAACTTGATACCAATATCATGCAATTTAAGTTTCCTGTTGGGTGGGGCCGAAAAAGGAATTAACAACAGTAATGGTAACTTGTAAGAAACTTTTTAACTTGGTCCAATTTACTACCTTAAACTTTAACATTTGAAAACAAAGTGTAAATCAAACATTGACGATATTTTTACGCTCCAGTTCTGTCACAAGCATAAACAAGTCTGTTCGGTGACGCGCATAAATCTAACATTTGCTTCTGGATTCCGGGTTCAGCAATCTTCGCCGAGGAAATGTCAGCGGCGTCATCCCGCTTCAATCGCAAGTCTCCGATCTAATTAATGTCCTCGAAGTGAGTCACAAAAAGTTGAACAACTTGCGCCGTGCTATGGACAATGATGTGATTGATGTGATCGCCTTACGATGTGTGGGCGTATGACAATTTGCATTGAATCGATCCCATAGGTATTTCCAAATAATGGCCCACGTGCTTTAGATGTTCTTAGTACCAACTCAATCACGGGTTGATGACTATCCAAAATCTTCGCTAAGTTCTGTACAGACTGATAAAGAGGTTTTAGTATGGAAATAAATGTTTATTTACTTTCTGCTGTAAAATAACGCTACCTACCATTTTTAATTTAATCCTGTTTGTTTATTCATCAACTTTATATTAATATAAATTACCGATCACAGTTTCATTTTTACGATGGACATATATCTCAGTTGCAAATTTTAACTTTCTCTAGCCTCAAAACCCCATACCCACATGTGCCGTCCATTGTTTTGAGTCCTCGCTATACAAATACTGGACTTACACTCATTCTATGAATCAACCGTACGTGAGTGAGTAAACCTTTATGTTTCGGTTAAAGTACACACCTCAGTGCTAACTGTACTCCGTCAGCGAAAGCAGCAAATTTTGTTTCGCTTTGTTGGATTGATCAATCTTAGTTTTATTATAACATAAGTACCTACTATAATTTCATGGGTAATATTTCCAAAATGTCTGTGTAATTTTTTCCAATATGTAGAAACGGTAAAACTCTTCAAAGTATTTTCTTTCTTTGAGTGTCGTCAAATATTGGTACACTTTTGACGCTGACTGTACATGTCGATAAAGGAAATTAAAAAACTTGTCGCAGTAGCAAGTGACTGTAAACTCAATATATATGTCACTTATTAAATTATGATTTCATTAAAAGAAAAACAAAATATAAGTACTAAATGTAAGTATAATTCCGCTTACCATTCAAAATAACCGCATCGTCGGTGTAAAATGCACCATCAGCCGCTGAGAATCCATTAGTGCTGACGTAGGAGTCACTCCCGTAGCCCAACGCTAAAATTCCCGCCCAAACAATAGTTAATTTAGTCCCTATCAACATTTTATCGTTTTGATAATAACGACATTCACTTAGAGATGATGTACGAAAAGGATAATTGAATACTAGTTGGTGCGCGTCGCGGGTGTGTGCAGCCCGCAAGGAGTCGCTTCGCAAAATGCTTCGGGCTCTTGACTCCGCGCCTTTATAATATTTTTGCACTGACGCTCTTAGCTCTACATTAGTTTAAAAGATAACAGAGCTTTTTCTCCTTTTGTACTGACATTTGCCGTCCAATACAAGCGAGCTTTATAAAATATGACAACCGTTTCGTTTGGCATGCCCGAAAAGGAATATTCGATTGATGGTGTTTATTTTTGGCACCATAAAAATATTCGAGATCAATGAACCTTTCAAAAATAGTCTTTGCCTTTTTTCAAAACCATAGTAGTGTAGTACGAGTACTTATAACCGAATTGTAAACAAATATACAATGTTATGTTCTTAATTAACGTAAACAAGAATTTCTGTTAAAATAAAAAACATATTTCATTTAATGACTTTCTTGGCGCCACCACTGAAGAAGCCATTATCGTACATTACAAAACTACTAGAGATAAATTAAAGAGTTTAGATGGTGGATACTCCTAAAGCGTAAACGCGCTTTCAAAGCAATTTTGATCATAAACCTAAACAAAAATAAGATCAAAATTGCATTTAGAGCTTCGCCACTTCAAAAATTACTGGCCCACACTTCAACTTACTAACTTAACGATTCTTTCAAAAGTTATTTTTACCTTTAACTCTCTTACAAATAAAACCAAACAACTTAGTAGACAGTCATCCTTTGACAAGGATTCCAAAAAAGATAATGGGACTCACCCACCCTTAGCTTTTGGTACGATTTTTCCTGTTTACTTTACGATTTTGATGCATGTGATCCGATAATCCCACCATCCTATCTACCTAAAAACATAAGTACCTAAGTATTTAAAACCACAACAATATAATGTCAGTGACCTTTTCAAAATGAAGGAAGTCGATTGTCAAATCAACAGCAGACAGCTTTACTACTCATGGGCAAGTAATGTTATAAATGCAGCACACTTTGATTGGTAATTTACATTAGGAGTCTAAACACGGCAAAAAATTTGGGTGTTGAAAGGAGTACTTAGGAACCTGATTTTATTTTTTGACAAATCCTTCAATAGGTTTGCGTTTTAGGTATTTATTACTCACACACACAACATTCGTCACCTTAGCTTATTTGAATATAAGCTCGTCATGCCGAATTGCCAAGTCACGTCCCAGATTTTGAGGGGATATGCAGTCCAGGGGTGTTCAGGCACCAAATGATCATATACTAATCATCAGGTCATGATCACATGACCTCAAGCATCATTTCTATCAAGAAATGATGCTTTTAAGAAAAGTAAAGGGTAAAAAACGCTAGGTTGACCTGAAAACTAACTGAAAGGATGGGCAATCTTTAGGAGTGAAATGGTTTTTGAAGGCCCGGGGAAAGAAATGCTCCATTTGGATTCTTGTCTTGGACTGAGGGCGTTTAAAAATTAACGAAGATTGATTTTCTTTATGAAATGTTATTAATTTGTTGAGGTCAGACATGAAAAAAAGATCAGTATATCGATACGACGCATCGTCGTGCCCTGAACAAGCAGGACGATTAGATTGAAGCGCGTACGATATAAGCGTCATTAATCTTTAAATGTCCCGTTATGTCAATGTCGTAGATCAGTATCTGTCTATGCAAAAATGTAATACGGCCTGGCACTTACATTCACATTTTATACAATGTCCATTGCGTGGGCAATAACATTTAGGCTTTGTGTCGCTTCGTGAGGTCCGAAAACAACGAATTATACGGAATTATTATGTTTACTCACGTCAGGGTACAGAGGCGACGACATGGGACGGGCAAGTGGAACCTTAGCAAATGAACTCTTTGTCTGTGAGAAATACCAATCCTTGTTGATATTTAAAAAACAATTTTAAATTCATTATTGATTGACACACAACGTTAAGTATACGTTAGCTCAGGTACCCGGGCACCGCCTTCTTACTGGTAAATTGCCATCCATCTTGATCGCAAGATTCGCAGAATCTCCACAAAAAATACTAGAATTCTTTGTATTTACCTTTCATTTGCAATGCCTTTTATAATCCGTTTGTCAACAACTTACCATCAAATGTTTGCCAAACATATGTCTTGTGTTTTTTGGTACTGAGTACGAATGGTTTTTGTTTTTTTTTTTTAATTCCCAGGCAAGATAATATTGTGATGTTCTTTCTAAATTAATATGACCGAATTATAATAGGCATGACCACAGTATCAATAAATTGCAGATCTATTTAGTCCGTCAGTTAGAGTATTGGAAATTAATGGACACGTATTTTTTGTTTTTGTGAATCAATGAAAATTGACAAAGATAAAACGTCGGGCTCGTGACGTCAGAACTAGCTAAAAATTATACCTAGGCGTGACGTATTGAGAATTTTAAAAGCGTCATATCTTCGTCAATTTTGGTTTACGTAACAAAAGAAAAAACACGGGTCAAATATTTTTTGATAATCTAATTGAAGGACTAATTTGTTTTTTACCGTCTCGCCTATTATTAGTTAACTAGTTGTGCCCTGCGGTTTCACACGCCGCTTTGCTCGGCTCTTCAGGGTAATTTTTCAAATCGGACTGGTGCGAGAGATTAGGGTGTTCAAAAAAACAAACTCTTGAGCTTTATTGTATTAGTTTATACTTAAGTATATTAGTAAAAATATTGTATGTTCATACGTTCTAGAACCTGATAGTCAGGTCGTCAGGTGCATTTGGCATACGAAGATGATGAAGTTACAGCTTGGATAGTTAGCTAAGCCATCAATATTGTTTATTTATATTTATTAATTTCATTGGCGACTGGTAATGACCGGTTAAGTACTTATTTCTACGGTAATTAAAAACTCCACACGGTTTGAGAACAAGATCTGGTTGTCTTATTAATAGGTATACCATAATTATGATGATATTGAAATTGCAAACAAGACTGACAATTAATTAAGTTGGCTCTCATTTAAGTCTGTCGACAACAGTCCCCGCACATCACGACAAACAATTTTACATATATACCTACAACTTCTTGCCTGTAACATGTAATCCTGAAAGAGTTAGGCAGACCTGGCGGACGTGTACGTGTACCTATTAGTAACCCATATTTCTGCAGTTATGGTTAGGTCCAATGTAATAGGAGACGAGCATATTGCCAACAACCGTGCACAGATCCAGACTCCGTGGCTGCAACTGAGAAATATCTGATGGAAAAACACATTAACACTTTTGCCCGACCTAGGAATCGAACCCGAATCTCGATCATGGTCAGAAGTCGCGCTTGCGGCCAGTAGACCAACGAAGCTCTCATTCTCTCATTATTATCTCTCATTTCAGACAGCTGACCGCATTTAATTAGAAACAATTTTAACAATATTAATTAGTGTCTACCAATCTTCTGATGCGCCTGCAATAAATAAGTTTTAAATGGCACGAGATCGTCAACCTCAGTAACTAATAAGAATAAACTAATCGACAACTATCAATCTAATGAACAATTATAACAGCATTATATGTATTGAGCATTTTGTATTAGTCACAAGTCACAGCTGATGATGTTACATTAATTTCTGTGCCGTGAACATTAACTGTTATTTTAAATTAAGTACTAACATTTGGACTAGCGTGTTCCATATACAGACGAAGTTAGATTTATTATTAAACAGAGCTAAATTTTTTTAACAATGACAAACTACATTTTATTATATTACAGGAAGATTTATTCAATAGGTAGCTGATTTGGAGGATTTATTAACGTAATTTATTTTCGTTTTTTTATTTTATTTAGTAGCAGAATATAGGTACCAACTTAATTGATTGTGATTAATTTGGCATAGCTTCTGTGTGCCACTGCGTCGTATGGCCACCACGTGGCCCCCGGCCACCGTAGGCGCGGGCCTGTGGACAGTGGGCTATGGGCTAGCTCGCCGTCCGTCCGTCTCATGACGACAGGCCGTGTCGACGGCGCATTCGTGTTCCACGCGCGCCTCAAAGAGAGTCAGCAAAAAGTAAGGGGCCCGCAAGGGACGATGCCTGCCGGGGCTGCGGGACTGTTCGAAAGAGATACCGTGGCCCCGGAACATAAAGGGCTATGAAGGAACATGGATGGGTTTTAGTCGGTTAAAGTCTGACACTCCCTCCTGCTCCGCCCAGAGGTGGAGGAGTCATTGATGATTTCCCATATGAAAAAAAAAACAATACACCCCACAGTAAGATCATTATTTAGGGGCTGACTTAAAACTAATGGCACGGCATCGGCATCGCGGGCTGGCTTAAGCGGGGGTCGAGGGCGGCGTGAACTGAACAGGGACGTCGCGACGGACCTCGACGACGGCGAGGTCGGAATGACGGCGGTTTGTTTCTTTGTTTTGGATTATTTTCCTTATTATACATATTAAATAAGTCTGATGAGTCAGGCTCTACATTTCCAGGGATTCAAGTTTTTATCTTAATTCCTAAACTTCGCATTAGGCACGTTTTCACGAACAGTGGCAACTCTTAAATTAATGAAAAACAAGTGACAATGCACTGTTGGATTCTTCACCCCCCGAGCCTTGCTTAACGAGCCAACCTGCGCCGCTGTGTCAGTAGCTTTAAATTCCCCAATAACAAGTAAATACGACCCAGCCTGTCCCTAGCTGCCCTCACCTCAATGACGCCCTAAGCCGAGGTCCGAACCCAACAAAGAGTGACCTTAGTGAGCGGTCATTTAGTTTTATAATTTAGTTTGTAAAACCAGGCTGTGGGCCTTAAATTCATTTGAGGTCACCACAGGATTTTGATGATTTCCCATCCGAAAAAAAAAAAAAAAAGTTCACCACAGGATAGTCCGGTTGGGCAAAACGTGTTATTGGGGTTTTTCATCAGGATTTTTTCAGTAGCAGTCACGGTGTCTGGATTTGTGCCCGGTTGATGGCAATTGGATCGCATTGCTAGGTTCTTAAGGTAACTGGCGAAATGTGACTGTACTATTAGGACACCTCTGCTTTTTTTTTTTTTTTTTTTTTTTTTTTCGGATGGGAAATCATCAAATGACTTCTCCCGCTCTGGGCGGAGCAGGAGGGAGTGTCAGACTTTTACTGACTAAAACCCATCCATGTTCCTTCATCGCCCTTTGTGTTCCGGGGCCACGGTATCTCTTTCGAATAGTCCCGCAACCCCGGCAGGCATCGGTCCTTGCGGACCCCTTCCTTTTTGCTGACTCTCTTTGAGGCGCGCGTGGAACACGAACGCGCCGTCGACACGGCCTGTCGTCATGAGACGGACGGACGGCGAGCTAGCCCATAGCCCACCGTCCACAGGCCCGCGCCTACGGTGGCCGGGGGCCACGTGGTGGCCCCCGACGCCCGGGGCGTCTCCCGCGGCGGCCGGGACGCTGTGAGGTTCTCTCCCTCTCACGTTCCGCCACCTCCTTCTCTAGCATTACTGCTTCGCAGAAGGAGGTGACGGCGTCCCATTCCGTCTCGCTCCGGACCATGGCTTGCACCAGGGCCGGACGCGAGAGGTCGCCGCCGCCAATCGCCGCTTCGAGGACACGGCGGTGCTCCGCCCACGCGGGGCACACCTCCACCGTGTGCTCCACCGTGTCCTCCGGTCGATCCTCGCAGTGGAAACACCCGGGCGTTTCCTCCCGCCCGATTCGGTGCAGGAACCTCCCGAAAACACCGTGTCCGGTGAGGACCTGCGTCAGGCGGAAGGTGAGGACGCCGTGGCGTCTCTCCAGCCACTCCTCAAAGAGGGGACTTATCGCCACTATCGTGGCGTGCCCTGCACGGGGTTGCGACAGTCGCTCTCTCCATGTCGCCATGAGATCCCGCCGGAAGTCTGTCCGCTGCGCGACAATTTGTCGCGGCAGCGGAGTTTCACCCCGGCGAAGCGCCTCCGCGCGCCATTCATGCAGGCGCGCGAGGACTATCGCCTCCAGATCCCATGGCGGCAATCCGGCAAGGAGGCACGCCGCCTCGCGGGCGATCGTGCGGTACCCACGGGAACCGGTACCCACGGGGGTACCGGTTCCCACCTCTGCTTTACCTTTTTTTTGCGAATGTAGGCGTGATGTAATACGGTGTGTTAATGTAAGAAATGAAAAACAGTAAAAGTCTTATCATCATCATCTGCCTAGCCTTTTCCCAACTATGTTGAGGTCGGCTTCCAGTCTAACCGGATGCAGCTGAATACCAGTATTTTACATGGAGCGACTGCCTATCTGACCTCCACAAACCAGCTTAGTACTGGGTAATACGATACCCCTTGGTAAGACTGGTTGTCAGACTTTTTGGGCCACTGACTACCTGTTACGATTCATCAATTGACAGCCGGGACCAACTGCTTAAGGCTGATGCTTCAGGGTAGCCCGCGAAATTCAATACAATACAACCCTCCAAGTTCATGTAACTCGATTGAATGACTTTTTCTGAAATATTCATTCAATCCAGTTACATAAATTTGGAGGGTTGTATTGATGATTTTGATGACAATAATTCTGTAACTACATACGTCTTACAGTCGCGAACAATATTTTAATCAACATACAACCTAGCACTGCCTAGCCTGCAAATTGCGAAAAAACGTAAGAAAATTTGAATATCGCAGGCTCGTTGGAGCATTCACCTTAATTAACGTGCTTTCCAAGGAACGGAAAAAGTAAAAACATAAAAGTCTTATAAAATAGTATATTCAATTGATTGTAAGATCATGATTTGCTTACTTGTTTACAGAAGGCGCCACAGAGATCTTGCTTGACGCTTGAGGATTGGCATCGTCAATATTGCGAATGGTGTACTTGGATAATTCTACAATATTTTAATCAGATTGCCTTACGTGAGCTGTGGGAGATTCTTTGATGGTTTGTTCGAATTGTAAAGTATGTCATCATTTTGCAGCTGACTGTACCCACTTGTGAGAATATGCCAAAAAGTTATGGTAATCACTGATGAACTTGAGAGGAAATTTAAATATGAATTGCTGCGTATTTTATCTGCTGTTGAAACAGTTATTATATGTTTTAAATAACAAACAACCTTTTGTATGTAGGTTGGAAAGATGGAAAAGTCAAGATTTTAGTTACGGATATGCAAAATTATAACTTACGTCATTAAAATTACAGTATAAAATGTGTCTTAGTGGTAAAAAAACAATCTACAAACATAAACATAACGACGGTGTTCTTCGAAGGATAAAGCAGAAGTGTAAAATAAATAATATGTAAAAGTAGGTACACCCACCTAGAAATAACACGATGAAGACACTACACGCATTATTTTGTTAACGTCTAGGAATTCGATCGTGATTTGGTGAACATGTGATTAATTAGCATATTTTCAGAATAGGTTCTCATAATGTAAAAACACTAAATTAATTAGGTAATCTCTATAACAACAAACAACAACAACAGCCCATAACGTCCACTGCTGGACATAAGCCTCTCCCATGATGGGAGGAATTTGCCGTAATCTCCACGCTTGGCAGGCGGATTGGAGATCGCAGTGATAAAAGACTAACAGAAAACGCTGCTGCCCATTCTTTGGTCTACGGAGGCGCAAGGTGTTCTGCGTCAGACATTAGTCGCCTTATACCGATACGACACCCGTTAGTGTAATGGGTTGGTTCTATTCTACTCTGCCGGATACCACACGGCTGATCGGTAATCTCTATGCTCGTGGCTAAATATTAACAGTTGCTTGAGTCGATCTTCAGGTGAAAGCCGCGCTTGCCTAGGTTGGTCCGTGTATGGGTGGCAATCCTTTACATCAGAATTTCTATAATCCATTTCTATTTACTATTTCATTTTCATACGAATTTTCTCCGTAACTTGGAAAGCAAGTGAAGCCGTTGGTCCCGGCTGTAATTTGTAGATCTTTTATAGTCGTTACAGTTCTGTTAGTCAATCAATAGCCATGTGTATATCATTGGATTGCTCTTTACTATCGTACTGACTACTGAGTCTTAAATCATAGTGCGTTTGGAGTTAGACTGTCCTGAAGATATCAGTATTAGTTTTTTCATATATCTCATCATTCACTGCCATTTGAGCATTATTAGGAATGCATAGAAGTCACACGCTACCCTGTAACCGGTCACAGGTTCACTCTTTCCATTTCCCAGCCTTGACCAATGACAAGGCTGGCTGAGTGCATAGTTTAAAGGTTTTTTGGGATGTCTGATTTTGCTAGCATTGAAACCTCATTAAGTCCTTTTTGATCCTTAGTAGAAACAGGATCGATTGGCGTCAGTGAAGTAATTTCTTTGACAGTTGCCTATCAAAGTCTCAAAAAGTTACGGACTGTCTTCTAAAACAGTTTTCCTGCACCTAAAACGGTTAAGGTAGCCTTTAATGCCACATATGAAAAATGCGTCCTGTATTACTCCGATCGGAAAAGGAATCAAGAGAAGGCCTTTAGAATTCTTGTTGTAATTGTAATTAACTTACTAACCTTTTTAATGATATACCGATTATTCCTATTGGAGCGGGTACCAGGCTCCAAACATTGGTACTTATCCTCCTTTCGAACACCTTGAAGTAAAATGGGCTAAATACTAATCTAAATAGTTGTGTATTAACTGCACCAAGGTTATTTTAAGCTGAGACGTGCATAAGCGGTGTGGCTTTGTGCTAACTTAAGTGATCTCAATAACTTTGCATTCAACAAGTAGGTCATCTTTACGCTAAGCCTCCTTGCGAGATACGCTCGGATATAATCTTAAAAGTAAACAGAAGTATGTCGGAATATTGTGAAGCTGCAGACAAACATCTACCTACTTCGTGCAGACATTTCTCGACAGATGGCGCTCTGCAGACATATCTATAATTAAATTTGACTGGTGCTTTGAAAGCCTAGAGGCCTAGACTTTAGAACACAAAATTCCATGACTAACTCCCACTACCGTAAAATAACTTAGTTAGCAACATAGTACACATGTATAGTAGATGGCAAATGAACCCAGAAAAACATACAGCCATCGCTATCTACCAACATTAAATACTATGACCTCACATTTTCAGTCAATAGGTATTCAAATTGATAAAATTACCATCAAATCCTAACTTATATTGAAGCGGCAATCCATCTCAATATTTTAAAATATCTAGGCAAACTATCAAATTATCAGTGCAATTAAATGCACAATATTATTCGATATAAGATAATTGCGTTATTAACTTATTACCTAACTTTATTATGTATTCACCAAACCAGTAGTGACATTGAAGGCTGTGTTTTATGCAATCGGTACTCGATGTACGACGGGCGGAGCAGCGCAGGCGCAGCGCTGTACCGAAACTTACAAATGATGCCACAACTTGGGCCGCAATACTCGTCTCTTGTCTTGTTTTCTAAGTGACAGTAAATAAATAATTTTATATATAATTTATTTTACTATAAATAATTTTCAAAATGTTTGATCCTAAAACAGTTTTTTATTTGTTGACGGTGTTCAGTGTTTGTTTTGGTGCTGTGGATATTAGTAAGTGATACATATTGTTATAATTTATTTTAATTATATTATATTTTTGTGTAATTTTATAGACAAATTCTTGCTGGCCGATTAGTGTTATTCTAAAATAATAAGGTGAATTGAGATTTTTTTTTTATTGTTCTTGTTTTCTTGTAAAAGATACTCGTAAATAGGTACCTAAGTACTCGCCTACACGAGTAAAGTTAACACGTGATAATTACCGTTTATGCACACTTTAATTGTCTAACAACACAGTAGGTACAGTATTCTTTTAGACCCTTCTCCGTAATTAGCGACATCATTAACCGCATGTGACTTACGTATTTCCACGTAGTTAACGAGACGTATCAATCAATGCAAAAAACAAGTAAAGCAACATTTAGAACTGATATATATCCAAAGACCATGAACTTAGATTATGGATCAGATCATTTGAATTTAAATTGTTTTGTTTTGATTGACCTAAATACTTATAAAATTATGTGCACTAATTATAACTGATATCCTTTCTAGGTCATTTAAAAATATTTTTAATAAATTTCAGGAAAATATCTGAAAGTATGCGATAGAAATGCAATAGATGTGAACGACTGCATGGCGGATGCAGTACAAAAGGGCATTGCAGTGATGATCCATGGCATAGACGAGCTAGGAGTGCCACCCATTGACCCTTACCTGCAGAAAGAGTTCCGGGTGGAGTACAAGAACAATCAGGTATTCATTCATTTTCTATATTGATAGATGGAGAGGGAGAGGAAGACCAAAGGATGGATGGATTGTATAAGGAGAAGTAAATGATAACGAGACGGCTGATAGAGGATTAAGGAAGAAACAAACATCCTTTTGGGCTTCGCCGTAGTCGGGTAGAAACATATTGTTCCGACCCCAAGTAATGTAGGTCAAAGGCAGAAAAATGATGAATTAATTTCCTATAGTATATAAAAGTTACAAAGTTGGAATAATACTCTGGTCTCAAAGTCAAAACTGTTTAGAATATTCTAATTAATACCATTTGTACTCATTCAAGCTTATAATCATCCTAACATTTTATTAATCTGACTATCTAATTAATTCCGTTTAACAGACAGTAATTAAAAAGTTTAAGAAGTATCCTTCGTGTTTTAAAACCGAGTGACTAACACCCGGTTTCGGGAACGAAAACCAGCACAAAACTTGGCTAACAAATTGTCTAACTGCGATTAGTTGGCTGAATCAAACAGCAAATGGAAGCATCAGACTTGCGTTAATTTTAAAGCGTCGAAAACGGGTGTGCCCAACTTCAGATAATATCTGCATTAATTTGCATATTTTTTTAAGTCACAATCTTTTTGCAGACTTATTCCGACGGCTTGATTCTCTCGACGTATGATCATTTTGATTATACAGCCATCAGTATCGTTCATACCTAGGAAATAAAATATTATTAAAAAATAAAAAAGTAAAAGATGTATTGTAAAATATTATTTTATCGAGCCATATTGATTAGTGGTGTGGGGTACGACTTTTTATTATAAATAGGACCTCCAACAACGCAAACGATATTAATGACAAAAACAGCCGTGAAATACTTATAGGTACCTATTAAACAAATCGTAGTCAAAACCGTCTATGATAATAAGTGCACTCGCCCATCCGCGGTACAGTCGCTCTGTTTACCTTCTCCCGCATTACTGCGATTCAGGGGATACGGTTTGTCCGTATATTCGGATCTATCCGTCTCTCTTGCGCACGTATGCAGATGAGTGCGAGTGAGAGAAACGGATAAATCCGAATATACGGACGAAACGTTAGAGAGTAGGGACTCTGTAACGCTACTATCGCGATGCTACTGCGCATTAGTCGCGAGCTTCGTTCTCCCGATGTCGTCAAAAATTCACAAATCTCGTGCTCTACACGACCTTCGGGTACATTGAAAATGCACTTGGCAGGCTTTTCATTTTGTACGATGCCTAATCTAATAGATTAGACGTAATAATTTAATAATAATTTATTTTCTATCACTTCCGAACACATTACATCAGTGTGGTCTCAACCCCTGAACTAGGACAACCTGTTTGACAAGGGTTGAGGTTTTGCCGGTTACATAGATCTGAGTGTGGGAACTTAGACAGTGCTTACTGCAACTACTGTAAAAAGTAATTAAAACTTAATTTATATCAATTGTAGAAAATTGTCTTAATATAAAACAAAAACAAAAATGTAAGATTAAATAACAAAAACTAACAGAAAATAAAATAGAAGGAAGATTGGATTTAATAAAACAAGGGTACATTTTCATAAATATGGAATGGAGGTAGCGTGTGTGTGGTGAGATGTGTGTTGGTGTGTGTGTGTGTTATGTGTATTTATGTCACTAGGTCAAAATACTGATAAGGGTTTCAGTGTCGTCGAAGCTATAGTTTTCCAGCCAAAGCACTATTTCCTTTTTTATCTTTATCTTCGTTCTCCCGATGTCGTCAAAAATTCACAGATCTCGTGCTCTACACGACCTTCGGGTACATTGAAAATGCACTTGGCAGGCTTTTCATTTTATACGATGCCTAGTCTAATAGATTAGACTTAATAGATTTAGTATCGTCTTTGAAGTAATAGAGTTCAAATGCACGATGTAAAAAAACCGTGAGGTAAAAATAATCATTGTTTGCTAACAAACTACATCGCAAAACAGTTATTTTGTTTGACACTAACTCACTCGGCTTTTAGTGGGTCTTATTTTTGGGTAACTTTGCGTAAAAAACATATGCTAACAATTTCACTAGACGGTCCTAGTGAAATTGTTAGCCTGTGGTTCGTTTTGTCTCAAATTGATGTTTTTGTGTCTTTAAGGACAATACGCGTTTAACAAGTACTATTTGTTTATGACCACTATCCTTGCGGGAGCCAAACAATTATTATGCAATTTGTGAGTTTCTACTGCGTCGGGATCAGAGAGCAACAATTACTGTCTTACACCACTTTCATTGCTTTTAATTTATTAGAATATCATTGATTGTAGTTGAAGTGACTATGAAAAAAGAAGCCAAACCAATAGGTTTGGCTTCTTTTCTAATAAACATATCAATAATTTATATATAAATAAAAAAAATATATATAATTTATAAATAAATATAAATAATTTCTAATAAATTGCAGATGCATTTACTTGAAGGAACTTTCTACTCCACGTGTAGGTATAAGTTTGTATTCTTTACTAAATTATCGTTCTTGGAACGAATGAAAAAAACAGTCAGTACAGTTCTCGTCTATACATTCTACTTTGCGCTGTGAGCTATTATTGATTGTGTGATTTTATTTTTCATGCCAATCTATATTTCAATCTATCTCAATATTTTGTCCAAAGCCATAAAATAATATGCTCTAAAGAAACATAAAAATCCTATAAGTTCTAAACGTTTCGATTTGTTAAAGGAAATACACACATCAAAAGTATCTAGGGATCAACATATATTTTTGCAATAACTTTTCTCCTGATTGATATTAATTAAAATTTTCTTTAAGGATTCATCAAATAAAGTGTTTTCGTTTGTCACAGTAACGATAAACCAAGTCACCTTTGCATTAATAAAGAAATTTGCCATTTTCCTAATAAAGGGATTTTTGACATTTGAACCACTAACATTAAAGTTCGAAAAAAAGACTGAAATAACAGTTTTCTTTAAAATTTTATTGGGTAACTTAAACAATTAATAATCCGTGTTTCTACCGCGAACACTAACAACACAAGAACATCGGTTTGGCATACTCAAAATGAGTTCATCCAAATCACGCTGTGGAATGGCCGCCCATGTTCGTTGCAACAACAAAAAAAGGTCTTCTTGCGACTGGATACCCTCCATATTCGGCAGAGCTCTTTTCTGTAGCATATCCCATGCATGCTCAATCGGGTTCAAGTCTGGCGACTGAGCAGGCCAGGGCAGGACATTGATGTTAGCTGCGGCGAGAGTCTGTCTTACAACTCTTGCGGTGTGCGGTCGTGCATTATCATGCATTAACTGAAATAAGGGACCGATTTGCACTTGTAGAGGAACGATGACGTCTGATACAATCGTCTCAGCATAAATTTGAGCGTTGAGGTTGCCTCTGATCCAAATCAACTCAGTTCTTCCGCCGATCCAAATACCCGCCCATACCATGATGGTTCCACCACTATAAGGATGGACTTCCTGGCAGGATTTTAATCGCTGTTGGCGTCCAGGGGTTCTCCAGTGTCGTATACGTCTTGTATCCGGTCTCATACCAAAACGAGACTCATCAGAAAAGCACACGAAACGCCATTGTTCTTCTGCCCAATTTCTGTGTTCAAGAGCCCATTGATATCGAATCCTACGATTGTGCATTGCTATAGGTGGTACCCGTAGCGGTCTTCGGGAATGAAGGTTCACTTCATGCAAGCGGTTTCTGACTGTTTGGTCGCTAATTAAGTTCCCTGAAGAGTGATGAAGCCTCACGGCTAACATCATGGCGGTTATTGTTGGAGCTCTTCGAGTTAAGATTTGAATGTATCGGTCTTGTCTCCGTGTGGTGCAGCGATACCGTCCTCCATGGCGCTCAGCCACGGTACCAGTGCTTCGGTAACGTGTCCAAAGTCGACTGATAACACTCTGACTTGTATTCAGAGCTAAAGCTACAGTACGTTGCCGGGAACCAGCTTCTATCATTCCCACGGCTCTGAGCATTTCTTCCCTGCTTAAATGACGTCGCCGCTCCATAATAACGTTGGTTTTAATCAGTAGTAGGGAAACAGTAGCACTAATAATGTCTTCAATGCGTTGTATGTTTTTATAGGGAAAATATTGACAGCTTATTTTCATCTTTTACTCGAATTTGATTGAGAGTTCCTGATTCAAATTATGAAATGCACCAAAAAGGATCCATATAAATTTATAAAATCATAAATTTATTACAAAGCCACATCTCAATCTCAAGAAATCCGCATAAAAATGCTTGATCCCTAGACATTTTTGATGTGTGTAATTTCTGTTTAATTCATATTAAATAAAATTTTAAAATTATTTTGACTCTTACTTGGACCATTTAAATGAAAACAATAAAAAGAATAAAAAATGACAATTTCGATTCGATTCGATCGACAAACGTTTCGATTTGTTAAAGGAAATAATTTCTGTTAAATTCATATTAAATAAAATTTAAAAAATATTTTGACTCTTACTTGGACCATTTAAATGAAAACAATAAAAATAATAAAAAATGACAATTATCACACTCGGCTTCGCCTCGTGTGATAAATAAACCAACAGTTGCATAAATAACTAGTATCGTATCGATATCTCTCCATTTCTGGAGGTAATTTACCTACGTTTATTAGGAGCCTGTATTGTCCCACTGCAGGGCAAAGGCCTGATCCCTACTCTTTTTCCAGCACTCTTGGTCTATTGCCGTTTGTTGCCGTTCCTTTTCCCACAAAAATAATTTTAAAGAATTAATATAAATTAACATCATTTTAAAATTAAATTAAATTAATTTACAAATAAATACAAATACATTTCAAGATCAAATCATACACATTCCCAGTCCCATAAGAAATCAGCGACGCGAAGCGCATCTAAGGAGCGCGCTTCCCGAAATTACGGAACACAAAGGGCATCCTGCCTGCCGTGACACAGAGTCCCGTTTTTTTTTTTTAATGTATCCCAACTCAATACCCCGAGGGCTTTTTTCATTTTTTCGATATCACATTTAGTTTTTGAGATACAGTTTATTTTATGCCAAAAGACCCTAAAAATTTAATCGGTTTTTTTATTTTTTTTCGATTTTCAAAAAAATTACTACTTTTTCGGTTTTTTTTTTCACCATATTATAAGCCTTTGTCAATACGCGTCTTTTGAGACCTCAAACATTTATGTAGCCCTAAAACTCACGACACCAAGGCGATGTCACACTATGAGCGAAAATGGGGGCTATACTGAAGCGATCGAAAAAACATTTTCAATGTTAAAACAATCGCGCGTTTACATCGATATAGTAGCGTCTAGCGATGCAGACGCGCGTTTTCATCGCTTCTGTCGCGCATTGAAAATGCGAATAACGCGCTAAAGCAGCGACGCAGAAGCGCGTTGACGAAACTTGCGACAGAATCGCTACAAAAATTCGCCGTGGGCTAAGGGCCTAAGAGATCCGATTTGACTTTTTAAGTACGGAAACCCAAAAATAAGAAAAAATATCAATGAGAACAACGTATTGATACGCTGTGTTCGATAGGCCATTCACATAAATAAACTACATGCATGCTTATTTAGGATACAAGGTCCTTTTTTTGATAAATAAATGTGTAGTTAGAGTTTTCTGCCGTATTTTAAAATTTTTGAACGATAATATCTCCCACATCGATGGCTATAGGCTCCATTGGGAATTGGCATAAAGGCAACTCCACATGCACAAAAGACACGGTTGGCGCCGCCCCGTGCCGTGGCTGACCGACTGGCTGCTGCGATGCGTGTGGGTTTGATCCCCGCACGGAACAAACATTTCTATAGACTCCGGGTAGTTGTGTGGTTTGTGTATGTGTGTTTAAATGGTAAACGCACCCACGATACAGGAGAAATTCCTAGAGGTTTAATTTTTTTTACGTTATTCATTGATGGATAGGTATTTAATTTTAAAAGATACCTACTCTCAGACCATTAAATTTCCTTAGTCACTAATAAATAAACTCTTTAAAAATGGTCGTAACGTTTTATTTGAGGGCAGGTTTTATATTTCCTTTAGCTCAATGTCACAGCTATTAAGTGAAAACTTTATGTGTTTGACCTGACCTCATAAAACTCTATTGTTTATAACGTTTGCCAAATGTCGTAATAATAACAATTTACATTTTGAGACGGGTTTTATATTTTAGGTAATTAACCTTTTACCTTGAATAGTGATCTTTTGAAATAAATAGCTTGAGCACAAACAAGAACTGAAAATCTTAAAAAACTTATATGTATTATAGAACACACACAAAACCATACATAATATAAAAAACAAAATGTAGATAAGTATATGAAAAGTAAAAAGTATATTAAAACAAACCAAATTCTTGCTAAATACCTGAAATTAACACTCTATGTAAAAGAAATAAGTTATTATATTATAATTATAACCTCACCATAACTTTTTTATTTTAAACAGTAAGCCACATAAACATAATAAAATAAAATAAAGCGTCATTTCAACATCGGGATAGCAAGAAAATTCGGCTACTTATCAAGTCATGCTGAATGGTTAGGCAGAGCGTATTGTTGGTACGCCCTAATTATTTTGACAGTTGTTTGAGGTAAGCCTTTTGCCATCAACCGTGCCCAAAAAAAATGGCGCTAAATCCAGGCGTGCCAAATCCAGATTTGGCACGCCTGGATTTAGCGCCATTTTTGCTTTAGAGTTTCAAAGAAGCCGGAGTCTGCTCCGGGCTTTGAAACTCTAATGCAAAAATGGCGCTTACAATTCAATCAATCTCGGTGAATAGTAGTAGATAGTAAATTGGCTGTCTCGGTGTTGTTCTATTTCATTGTGAGTTGCACCTAACAAATTTTAAATAAATAAATATAAATAATCGAATTTATTAAAGACTTATTTGTTTTAATTTATGCACCTACCAACAGGGTGTAAACGGAGCCTTCACGAAGCCGTCAACCAAGCATTCTGTCAATCAAACTAGTTAAATTCTATGCAAAAATTATTGCTGGAAAACGACTTTTTTTTTAATAAAAAATCACGTTTTACGGTAAAACTCAATGTAACGCACTCAAAACATTGTGCTGATGAATGCATTAAATAGTAATAGGGTTATGGAGGTACCTTTATATAGTAAAAATATTATAAAAAAAAAAAAACCATCACTAACCGGAAATTTGACCAGAACAAAAAAAAAATCAATGACGAGGAGAACGTAAGTGCCTTTCGGCTTCGTTAGGGGTCTAATTACACGCTTTATACTTACGTAGATACTCAGATACATATACTCAGATAAAACAGGAAATAAGCAGGTACATGAATCAAGTGCTGCTATAATCTCGCAGAACCGGTATAATTGTTCCTACTTAATTCTGGTTTTAATTCATTAAACATGTCTGATTTTCTGTCTCTGCTCTATATTTCCTCCGAACAAAAACTACTGAGTTACAAAAAAAAAAACTTTTCACGCTAGGTAGATCCTTCGTATACTTGACAACAGGAGACTAGACTAAATGAAAGTATTTTTGTTCACTGAAAATTTCATTCCTTCGTTTTGTTTTTATAGAATATTATTTTTATTTATTTTCCACGCATACGTACCTACCTAAGAAAATAATTGGTATAATTAGGTTTTCAAAAGTACCCTCCGACGGGGATTATAAGGTATTTGTATGGAAGAATCCGATTAATTAGAAACCTTGTATTTTACGAATTTTTTATATATTTTTATCTATTATATATATATATTTTTAAAGGGTTATCACATTGACCTATACAATAATATACATACGGTGTGGAAGGGGGACATCGACGCTCAAACGGTTACATAATATTTAGTACATCATTTGAAACCCCAAAATAGAAAATTTTCATGGGTAATTTAAAAAAAAAACAGCTGTTCCATACATTTTGACAGTGTAGTTATATCACTTTTGTAGGAAACGGCAAATTTTAATACTTTTATACTGGGTAGATAGACTCAGTATACAATGACAATTAAACATGCTGTACCATGAAAAAACCGGCCAGGCGAGTTGAACTCGCGTGGAGAGGGTTCCGTACAATGCCAAAGTCTGAGTTTACCACTTTATTTTCAATTGATAGAATTCTTATAGGTTTAGTTCTTTCATTTTTTGTACGGAACCCTAAAAAGGCCTGCATTGTACCAAAAACCATGTGCGATGGTTTTTAGGGTAGGCAGCCTCTTAATATTCTCTGAGACCATATACTATGAGAATATTGGCAAACAAATCCTTGGGTAACACGGAGTCATCACGCGAAAGCAAATACCTAATGTAGATATTGAGAAAGGTTAAGAAAAAAAAAATAGATAGGTATGCCGTCATCAACCTCATCTGCTTGCTCACCTTCAATCAGTTCTTTGTTTATACAGGGTGTAAAAGACCTCATCACGAAGCCGTCAACCAAGCATTCTGTACATCAAGCTAAGTAACTTTACGCAAACATTATTGCTGGGAAACGACTTTTTTTTTTGGGGTATAAAATCATGTTTTGTTGTAGAACTCAATGTAACGCACTCAAAACATTGTGCTGATGGATGGATTGAATAGTACAGGGGTCATGGAGGTGTTTAAAGTAAAAATCTTACATTAAATACTTGTATTTAAAAAAAAACTTTCCAAAAAGTTGGAACTTTGACCCCGAATATCTCCGTAACTAGAAGGTTCCCAGGTATGGTGTAGAACAAAAAAATGATTGCAATGACGAGGAGAACAAGTGCCTTTCGGCTTCGTTAAGAGGTGTTTTACACCCTTTATGTAGTCTGAAGATAAAAATATAAATTTAATTAAGTTGAAGGTTAATCAGTGAAGGAAAATCAATAACCCGCTTTACCTGCTTAAATGGATCCTATTTTTAAATTCTAAATGTATAAGACATTTTTCGTCTTTATTCTACTACGACCTAGGTGTGAGGTATTAAACATTGGTAAATCTAGACTAATATTAGAAATGGGAAAGATTTGTATTTTTGTATGTAACAAATAAACTTAAAAACTACTGGACCGATTTGAAAAATTCAGCAATGGATAGCTAGCTACATTATCAGAGAGTAACATAGGCTATATTTTATCCCCGTACTTGGGAGTACGGGAACAAGAAACAAGAACTAGAACCTAAATTTTAACCTTTTAAGAACCTTTATTTTACCGGTTCTTCCAAAATACCGGTATCAGTATTTAGGGGTTCCGGAACAGGAACCAGAACCTAAATCCTAAATTGGAACCTTTAGGAACCTTTATTTTGACAAACAAAGTAAACGCGGAAACATGAATGGCGGCAAAATAGCAAAACAACCTGCTTTGTCTGGCTGACGAGGCACGAATTTCAGTAATTTTCGGTTATTCAATGTGTTCGGAGCTCCTGTATAATATCATCCGATCTAAAGGTTCTGGAACCGATATTTAGAACTGGTACATCGGAACCCAAACCAGAACCGATACCGGAACCGAAAAGAGGAACCTTTATAAGAACCTAATTGAAGAACCAGAAGGAACCGAAATTGGTACCGGTTTTCAATCCCTGACGGGAAATACGCGGGTGAAACCGCGTGATGTCCGCTAGTGATAGATAAGGATGATCCATATTATCTGTCATGCGAAGTATTCGATCTCTTTAAACCGACTTCTAACTATGAAGGATGTTATGACTGCCATCTTTGTTTTTACATGTAGTAATCCATGTACGAAAACCTACTCCGTGATTTTAGTGGTGCATAAAAATTTTATTATCTTTAAATATAAATAATTTAGCTTAGGTAAGTTCGCTTTTCTAGCATGTATCTAGTCTAGTTACAATGTGAAATAAACATTATGACAAAAACTTGTGTGGAATGCTAGAACTAACTTTTTTTTTGTGTATGATTCATCCTGATTTAGCCGACTTTCAAAAGTGTTTTTTTTTTTCGCCGGTTGTTTTTTTTTTTGGAATGTTAGTCATTCCAGCAATAAAACTGCACTTCATTTTATATGCTTATTAAAACGATTTCGATTCTATTTGCAGATATTCGATATGTTTATTATCATCATGTTTACTTCTTATTTGGTATGTGATGTCCATAAATAAAAGTTTGGTGACCCACCAAAGCAATTTGAAATAAGCGAAAAATGCTTCAAAATGCCTTACTGACTATACTTAATCAAAAAGGTAAAAAAAAAAGTCCAGAACTACCTTCTGCCATGCATCCATCTTAAAAGTTATTGTACTTATAAATCTTTTAGGCCCGTTTTCTACAACTTACTTACGTACCTATAACTGTCAGTTAATATGCCACGTCTCGCAGCTATCGGTGTTTCTATAAACACAGTTAGTTTAAATATCTTAACCGCGTCACCTACCATACCATACCTGTCACTTGATTCATAGAAAGATCAAAGAAAGATTTTCTGTGACGTTTTGTTTCTAACAATCTCGCGTCTGTAAGCAAAATGTCAAACAGCCAGAATAACAACCTACCGAAACCGAACAGTAAGTTATTGAAAATGGTCGTTAGAGAACTCTACAATACTCGTACTACTCGTAGGACAATACTCGTAGGTAGGACTAAAAACGAAAAAAAAACTGATTACTTTTTTATTGCCTTTGATTTAATCGCCATTAGTCTTTTAAATTTGGGTTTTTTTTTGTATAAATGACGGTAAACACCTTTTCGTGTCTTCAAAAAGTTCATATTTAAATGTTTTTTTTAAGTACCTAACCTATCCTTTTAACTATGAAGTGAACTTTTCATCATGATTAATTTATTAAATAATATCAACAACAAAAATTTCTACAAATACATACACCTAATATTTTAATGGTTTGGTTGATAAAAATAACAAGGTCGTTTCCTCTACTTATTGATATTCTGAGCTCGTAAGTAGAAACACGTTACTCATATCTACAAGGCCCAGGTATAGGGTAGCGTATCAATCTATTAGATAAAGCACAAACCTGATTTGAAACAATAGCTGATAGGCTTATACGATGCGTGCCTTTAATTCTGATGAACCATGTGGCTTGACAAGAATTAATTCATCTAAGTAAGTACCTACATTATATCTACAATCGTTCTCTAAAGACACAGTAGAATAAGGTACACACGGCGACACATGAAGCTGTACATTTCCAGTATAAATAACTCGCTTTGTATAGGTTTCCCGTACAATGAGAGATCCGTATAAACTGGTTTTGTATACTCGTAGCTTTCTGCCGCCGCCGTGCGAACGTAAATCACGTACGAAGGTGAGCTATCTCCGTTTCTACGTCAACTCGCCCCTGTGACAATTAAACCCCAGGACAACTCGACCCAGGGACTACCTACTCAACTCCGACAAATCGGCCCTGTCACTGGACCGAGTTGTCTTGATACCGACAAATGGCATGCACCTGGCATGGTCAGGTCAATATTTGTGGTTCAATCAATCATAATAATTACATAATACAACCTTGTAATTCATTCTGATCTAATCAAATCTCATTAAAACCACAGCAATTTTTCGCAGTCTTTGTACACTTTAGGATGTAGGTAGGCACAGGAAGGTACCTACACTAGTACACTGATTTTTAATTAGGCATCAGTAAAACCCAAGTAACTAACTAGTGTAATTACTCAGAGGTTATGGTGTGTACTTAAGTACCTCAGATACCATAATTATACAAGTTTCTGTCCACGTATTTACCTTCATAAGCCATTGAAGGTAAATAAGTTGACACAAACCTTATAAGAATAGTGGAACAAGATCATAACCTTCAAACTTGAGATATATCTACTCAAGTTCCAAGACCTCTTTGACAAACTTTTTCTTAGTTTTATCAGATAAAGCTACGATACTGGTATAAGAAATTCTTTTAAAAGGATATCAAAAAAGAAAGTTTAGCATTCGGAGAGTTTTATTTTAATAACTTACGTAACATAGCTTTCTCGAACCAATGTAGATGTAAATAATGTAGATACATACGTAGATACTTATATAAGTAGATATATCGATAATTAGTTGCAAGCCGGTGGCAATTTGGCAAAACAAAAACATAAACAAAACCAGAACCGGCGCAATCGCTTGGGGGAGTATGGTGTTGGAAAAAGCTCTAAGAAAACCAGGAATTGATTAAAAAAAAAGAAGTTGCCAGTACCACATGTCTTTGAAAAATCGAACTCATGCATTTTTAAACGACTTCAAAAAAGGAGGAGGTTATATGTTCGTGTGTATGTATCTTTTTTTTTTCTGTGATACCCGATTTCTCGCCCATTTGTAGACCGATTCTCAAAATTCCTTTTTAATTTGAAAGAGTATACTCTATACTCCTGAGGTGGTCCCATTTAAATTTTGTGGAGATCTGATGCTGATCTTCGGAGATATACAATGGAACTCTTAAAAAATAGACAGCAAATCTGTCGTCATTGCTGCAATCGCTTGGATGTTTATTGTTTATACAACATCATGACATAACATCAAGCTATAAAGGCTTGATGTTATGCTCTGAGGGGGTACGTAGATTTGTACAATATACCCAGATTTCGACAGTTAGGTATGTTTGCGGATGGATGGAAAAAGATTTTATTGGCATGTCAGAAGTATTGTGAGAGGAATTTATGAATGTGTGAACCTTTACTTTGTTACTTTGTTATTTTGTACATTTTAATTTTATGTTATCTCCTACTCTTTTAGTTCTAGTTTTAGTTACAGTAATTGGTTTAAATACAACCGTTGTAGTTAAGTTAAGTAAATAAATAAATGTTAGGTTCCATTTATTGGGAAGCCTGTGCCATGTGTTGTTAATAATGTAAAATAAATTCATGGCGACTTGTTTGGGAACAACTAAAAATGGAAAAAAAATAAAAAACTATTTTGCAAAAAATAAAAAAAGTGAAAAATAACTTTAGCTTCAGAAGCCGGTGACAAAAACACTAAAGAAATCAAACAAAGGTCAAGCTTCAGAAGTCGGTGACCTTTGTTTCATTGATTTAGTGTTATTTTTCACTTTTTTGTGTTTTTCTTTTTTGTGTGTTTTTTTAAGTCGATTTTTTTATCACTTGCTGTACATGCCTACTTCTCATAATTTCAGTTTTTTTTTTAAGTGAGACCCTAATTTCAAGATGTCAGCCTGTTCAATTAAACCACACTTTTTCTTATAAACTCCAAAGCCCACGTTATTTCAACAATAAAGATTATCAAAATCAATGATCATTGTATAAAATGCAAAAGAATTAGGTGAATAGGTAGGTAGGAAAATGTAAGATAAGGTAATAGTTGTGTGTAGTTAAATGACAAAGTTTAAACAATGGGAGAAATATCATGAGAAAACCTACATGCATGAATTATAACGTCTAGTTTTCGTAATGAATTTTGTAACAAAATCTAGATGTTTGAGAACAATCACGGACTTTCCCAGGCAGCCCGGCAAATAACAGTAGGTCATTCAGAGGTCGACGTCGACATTACAAACGTCTACTTTGTAATGTCGACGTCGACCTCTGAATGACCTACTGTTATTTTATTTTTTAAGGACTTCTTGTATATCTTCTTCTTTATCGTGTGTCCATGCCTAACTTAGTGTCAGAGTTTTTATGAGCCTCTGACTGGGCTTTACAAGAAGTACTACTATACGTTTAAGAAAATATCTTGCCTTTACTAAAAAGTACTCATCTCGTTTCTTTGAGTGCAATGATCAAATTTGCGCCCTTGTATGAAAATGTACCTGCTATTTAAAGCGTATTATCGGGGTCTGTACACGGGTGGTCTATGTCTATGGGTTAGTTATACAAAAAATCCCTAGACACTGCGCTTCCAATACATTAACATTTTCAGGATGATGTTAGGACTTCCTTGTTTCTGCAATCCCTCCGAGATGTTCGCGCAGGCTCATACTGACGATTTCGATGCCGTCATTCAGAAAAAAGTCGTGTCACTTATGAAAACTGTAGCTGAAGATGTTCGTGCACCTGTGTTGAGGCATTTCGTTCGTCTGGTGATTTCTAGGGAGGTACGAGTATCTCCCTATTGGTTATCTTGACGGGGCGGGGTGTCTCAGCACAGGGGTATTTTATTTATGTGTTTTAGATGTTATTATTATGATGAGTCCTTTGTAATTGTATTTAAGTAATAACAATAGTTTCTAAGTTTTTTTTTTTTATATATCCCTTGGATCTAGTTGTCCCATAATAAAAATATTTGAATTGAATTTGAAGAAGCATTTGAATATACCTGACGTTATCTTTTCTTTTTACATTTCAGATCATGGTAAAATTGGTGCTTAAAAATATATACGTCGAAGGTTTGAAGCTCGCCAAGGTCCACGATGCCAGGTAAGATTTTGCAGATTATGAGCCATCCAGTTACATATTTTTTAACACCCTTGCTCGTAAAGCTGATGTAATTCCACCGGTTTTAAATATGTAAAGCGGGTCATAAAAAACGCGTGTGTTACCAAAGCAAATAGTTTAGTTATAGTCCATACAAATTCCATAACAGTATTATTTGCCATTTCAAATATGGAACTGATCGCCGCCGCACGACTCCAGCTAGTGAGCAGCGTGCAGCGCGCTGTTGCTATTCAAATTTCGAACTAATCGCCGCGCGGCCAGTCAGTAGGCAGCGCTGGCGCGCTGTTAAAATGGCGGGAAAGCAACAGTGTGCATTCACAGATTAAGTTTATTTAAAATAAAAATAAAACAGTTTATTCGGTAATTTAAAAACTTGGCTGCATGCTCTAGCGTCTTTGCCAACATTTTCACGCAGCCACGGCAGAAAATAATCCTCGCGCCATTTTTCTCAAATTTTCTTTTCTTTGTACTTACTTGTATTGTGAATATCTTTTTCTGTTTCCTCGCAAATGTGTTAAAAAACGTCGTACGATATACGTGCGTATTGGTTATAACATGCTCGGCTCAATTACGCCCTCGCCTTGGGCTCGGGCTGAAATTCCGCCTCGCATGTTATAACCATCTTAACGCACTAATATCGTAATGTACTAATGTCGCACGAATTTTATGATTTTTAAAGGCCATTTTTTAGGTAAATGAGTATCAAGAAAACATGGCCAGTTGTACGATGAGTTTTTATTCGTGAGGCTTTGTCTAGCTAAAGGTAGGGAATAATAGGCTAGATGACTAAATTTGAAGAAATGGTTAAATAGCTAATTTGTAGTAGATACAAACCTATTATATTGATGGTGATTAGATTATAATAGTTTATTATTCTCCGGACCGAATTTCGGCCATGGTGGATGGCGGCCAAACTCGAAGTAGATTGTACGCAAACACAGAAACACTCCCTTCCATCACTCACATAGTCGACGTGGCGACAATCGCAACTCGACTAGGCAGAGATCGGGCTCAGGATAGAGGCTTTGCATGGGGTGTTACACTACCGACTTCCAAATTCCGGCCTGCTACTGCTATTCCTAATGGTAAAACTCAAAAATACTGTCCCCGATCAGGAAATGGTACCTAGGATCATACGCTGAATAATCGCGAGACACCTACTACGGGCTACGGCCCGTAGTAGGTGTCTCGCGATTATTCAGCGTAAGCGTTTAGGTAATTAATACTAATATTCTAAAGAGGAAAGATTTGTATGTTTGTAACGAATAAACTCAAAAACTACTGGACCGATTTTAAAAAATCTTTCGCCATTAGAATGCTATACTATCCCTAAGTAACATAGGCTATATTTACTCCCGAATACTGAAACATCACTCAAAATTTAAGGGCTGCTTAACATTTGAGCAGGTTCTAAACTTTAAATTTCGTATGGCCAAACGTCACTTTTGAGTATCTGTTAAATATAAGTGTATGAGTGACGTTTCAGTATTCGGGGGATAGTATCGCAAATAAAAATGTGCTCCTGTACGAAGCCGGGACGGGCCGCTGGTACTTAGCTAATAATAAGTGAACAGAGACCCATGATCGCAAAATTCCATCATCTCATCATAACACCACTTTCCCGGGGTAGTACTTGGCTTCGGCCCGTACTATTCTATAAATCCGGCAATAAAGCCGAGATACGTAAAAGTATAAAAGTTAAAGTACACAACAGTCACTAGGGTAGGTACAGAAAAATTAGCAAACAGAATTAATGTTATCATTCAAAATTAATTTCAGGGTGCGAGCGGATGACGACAAGTTCCATTTAGAAGTGGATCTGACTAGCCCTCAGGTTTCAGTCACAGCTCAATATTATGGAGAGGGACAGTTCAATTCCCTAAAGATTGTAGCTTATGGCGAAGTCAATACCACCATGAGTAAGTATAGAATGGCGTTACGTAATGTAGTAGAACATTAAATGCATGCAGACATATCTTTTACTGCCTTAGTAAATAACCCTATGAATGCGTGAAAGTAGATCAATGAATGACTCTAAAGCATACGTATCAGAAATATTTATATCTAGTATTCTAGATCAAAAAACTGAACAACTTTCTCCGTGGTCCGGCCCATCATCATAATCGCGAAAAAATAAATATTATAATCAGCTGAATATTAGACAACCAGTCTTACCAAGGGGTTTCGTATTATCCAGGTCAGATAGGCAGTCACTCCATGTAAAATACTGGTATTCAGCTGTACTCGGTTAGACTAGAAGCAAACTGCAACATGGTTGAGAAAAGCCTCGGCATATGATGAGCTGTTTCATACAAAATTTCAATAAATTAATTGTATTAAATAGCTATAATTTGTATGAAACAGCTCATATGCCTACATACATTTGGGTCGAGTAGGTCAATACCTACTCGACCCAAATGTATGTAGGCATATGAGCTGTTTCAAATGTATGTGACAGCAGATCTTGTTTTGGGATGGTGGTCCACATCCATGTACATGTACCACATCCTATAGTACATTACTGCAGCGGCCAGCAACAGAGGCATTGATAAACGATTGTGAAAATGTGGGCCGAGGCGAAGCCGAGGCACACATACGTAAGTTCAACAATGCCTAGTTGTGGCCAAGGCTTGTATAGTACTATTCTCAAATAATGCGAGGAAATTAAAACTCTTGCGTTGAAGAGTTCATTTTTGTTTTTTTTTTCACTAGACCGCTTTCTTTTTGCAAGCTAATTCGAAATTTAAATAAAACCTTTGATAAATTACCTCCTTGTTGCCATGTTTCAGAGTAAAAGATAAAAGATCGTTCCATTTTTAAATAACACGACGGATATAAGTTTACTATGTAGTTGGCCGCTAAACACGACAGACATGGATTTTCATACAACTTTTGCCGGCCGCTGGTCGCATTTATCTGGCCAGTACAGCATTTTCGATTTATCTCGAAGAAGGTTGTCAAAATAATGCTCAAATTTCCAAGCATGTTTGAGAAAATATAATAACCCTTCTCTGATATTCGCCGAGTAGACAATTATCATATAGCGTGGCATACAAGCTATTAATGATCGTCAACTCACCCCATGCATGAGTTAGAACAGTCTTATTTATTTCTTATAAAATTACAGCTGATTTGGTTTATACCTGGAAGATCGATGGTGTTCCAGAGAAGAACGGCACTGACACATACGTCCGAATTAAAGAGTTCTACATGAGGCCCGATCTAGGAAGCATTGTGACTCATTTCAGAAACGACAACCCGGAATCAAGAGAATTAAGTGAGTGAATACACCTACTATTTTGAATCAAATGGTATCCAAATAGTTTAGTTGCAAAAAAAAAACTAAAATTATTTGTGTACAATTTGGACTGGACTAAAGACCCTAACGCCTAAGTGAATAGGTGTCTATATTACCTGATTTACCAGTAGTGATAACCCTAGTGGTGTGACTGGAACTGCCAAGTCACAAGTCTGGAGTTTAAACCCAAAACACGCACCTTAGATTTTTCGGATTCATGTGCGTATTGTAGGATTTGTATGTATAATTATCATTTGCTTGGGTGAAGGAAAACATCATGAGGAAACCGTGATAGGTATTTCTCGACGGCATGTAAAGCTAAGTAAGAGGCCTATGGTTGGCATAAAAACTCTGACACTAATTAGACACAAACCACACGAAAAAAAAACTTGATTTAGGTACTTATCCTACCTATTCTATTTACGAAATTCTCAACTCAATGTGGCCTGTGATATTTACTAAAGTTGTTTTATTTTCAGCTGACTTGGGCACGAGATTCGCAAACGAAAACTGGAGAACCTTGTACAAAGAATTTCTACCATATGCTCAATCTAACTGGAATAGGATTGGAACCAAAATTGCTAATAAATTATTTTTGAAAGTTCCATACGATCAATTGTTTCCAGCGTCTTCTTAATTTACCAATAAAATTAAATATGACTAAACAAGTAATTCTTATTTCTGTATCCATTCCCAAATGCTTAATAGAGGGCGAGTCTATTGTCATCAACTGGGTAGTTTGGGCATAAATCCAGACTCAGGTCTGTTACTGAGAAGTTCCTGGCCCGGAGGAGGAGGGGTGACGGGAGGCATGGAGGAAATTTTTATGATGATCTTATTCCAATATATTAATTTGTGACTCGTGGCTTAATAACAAGTGTCGATCTTCAAGGATAAGCAGCACTTGCCTAGGTCGGTCCGTGGATGGGCGACCATCCATTACATATCGAGTTCGTCTGTACCTCGGAAAGCACGTTATGCCGTTGGTCCCGGCTGTCATTTGTAGATCTTGGACAAATTGACAGTCGTTACTGGTAGTCATTGGCCCGAAATTCTGGAAACCGACCCCAACATAGTTGGGAAAAGGGTAAATCCTGGATCCCAAAAGATGTTTTAAATTATTCGTTTTCGCCCGCAGCTTCGGCCGGGATCCAGCTGGTTTATAACCACCATCTATTTGCCAAATTTCACCTATATCCGTTCAGTAGTTAAAGTGAAAGAGTAACAACAATTCACAAACAGTTACAACAGGTTTACAGGTACTTCCTCAAAAACGTTCGCACTTTCTATATAATACGAGTAGAAGATAAGATTTACACAAATGGTTACAGACGATGCAGGATTTTTCAAATTTCAACCCCTACAAGAATTTTTGTGAATTACAGTTATAAGCACTGCACGGGATCAGTCGCGGGACCCGAGTGGACGGAATTCTTGCAATGAAACTTCAAACTGCAACGAGGTAGGTACTTACTTACTACCAGTCATGAGCAGTTAAACGTATTACTGTGACGATTTCTACTTTGAGTTATGAGCCATTTCGTAATAGTATGGCTATTATCCAATAGGTACAGTCGTACAGTGCAGTCTCAAGAAATCGCTTTTGAATTTTTCTAAGTGTTTACATTTTATTGGACTCATGAGGACTTATCCCATGGCCGGCTGCATCATCAGACCTTGGATAGTTAATTACAAACAAAACAATGAAACAAAACAATTTTTCATGAAATGACACTGACCGGCCGGCAGATTCAAAACACGTAAGAAAATTTAAATTTCGTGGGCTACCCTGGCGCTTCCACCTATGAGACGAAGCGTTAGGGAGTAGGGCCTCAGTCACTGGACGGCTTTCGTGCAAGCCCTTTACACACAATTTTACAAACATTGCCGAATATCTGCAAGGTTGTTTGTTTTAGCCCAGCTGAGGTTTATAAGGTTAAGAAATTGCAAGATTATTAAAATAAATAAATAAATTGTTAGTTTAGAGGTTTGATTCTTGGGTTTTTGAGTCTGTCTCTCAAATGAAATGAATGAAACATGAAATGAAATGAATGAAACTTGAAATGAAACGTTAAAACGTTCTCTGTTGACTGTTGTCTTGTCAATGATGTCAATTGTCTTTGTCAACGGCCGCGTTCCGAATTGCGCTGTAATCGATTTGAGCGTCCATAAAGCCGTTCCGAATTACCGTGAGCGCGATATCGATGTCCCTTGAATCGTCATAGATGACGTCATGACTTGCGCCATCTTGCGATTACACCGACCATGCCCCAAATAAATATCACCGTGAGCGCTGTCAAAAATGACAGTTGTGTTCACAGGTTGTGTTGTTTTGTTATGAACTTATGAGTCGCATCTAACTATTCTATCGTGGCATTTTAAAAAATTTTGCACAGTGCAACCATGAGTATTCAAGTGAATATATTCGACGAGCCTAACGGGCGACAAATTTCTGTCATGCTTACATCAGAGCAATACGAAAGGGCTCAGAGAGGTAAGTACTAAATTTTAGCCCCTTTGCAGTTCTACCGACTGGTCAAGCGATTTTGATGCAAATGTTTTACTCATCTCAACTGTTAGGCTGTCTGTTTGCAAAAGCTAGGTACCTCGTCTCGCTTCGTCTGTATAGTGTATTCTCTTCTGATCAATCAAAAATGTTTACTAAACTGGTACTTGCTGTTTACAGATACTGATTATGTACAGCAATTGGTGCATGACTTTGATGCAAATATGCATAGCCGAGAAACGAGAGTCATTGCAAGACGACCCACTGACTGAACCAACAGAACAATATGGTATGTATTTTGTACCTGGATAACCTGGATTAAAACATAGGATATTTTAAATATATTTTAGCTAAAATCTTTGCCGCACGCGTTTCAATGGATAAAGGTACTAAATAAAATTTATAGCTTAAAGTTACAAAAGCATTTTTTTTATTGGATCTGAGAGCAAGTTCTTGTACATAAAGAATTTACTGTCAACATAATAACAAAACAACAAAACACTTTTATCATCCTGTTGTCAACATGATGTTATGCAAACAAAACACATTCAGCTAATATGTATCTGCACATAAGATTGTGCCAAGTTTCATTCAAATACATTCATCCATTATTGGTGAATCCAGGAACAAGAATCTTCACAAACCATTATTATAGTTGTTTATAGTGTAGTAGGAAGTACTTATTATTATTTTATTTCAGTAGATCAAGAGTCACCATCTCTATTCATATGGAACGAGGCATGCATTTTGTTGCTACTCACATTATACAGTGAGCATAGAGAAGATTAAAAAAAAATGCGTCATAAGATGGTATATGACATTATAGCAAGAAGAATGTGCGATGTACCTACAGTATAATGTTAACGGTACCCAGTGCCAGTCAAAAATAAATAGTTTAAAAAAACACTATAAAAAGATAGTGGATCACAATGCCACATCTGGAAATAATAGGGCAACATGGCCTTACTTTGATGTAAGATTTTTTTTACTTTTAATATTTATTTATTATGTAAATGTGTTAAGGTATGTTTAGACTACGACAGAAATTCCGACATAAAGTCAGACATTAGTGTCTGTTCTGTTTAAACTTGCATGGATTTACTTAATAGATAAGGAGTTAAATTACTACTGAACTGTATTTGACTTTTGTCTTAGCATAATTAATAATTAAGAGAATAATGTGGCCTGGAGTTCGAGCGGAGCACCTGAGGTTCAGTCTGATTAAACTGTGATTCTTATTGTTAATAAAAATGTTTTATTACTATTAGTGTTGAACATTATTTACAAACCTATCCCACACTACCTATGACATATGGCGCAATGGTAACGAGTTCCCTTCTCATAACTTTTAAACATGAATCTGAATATTTTAAACTGCAAGAATGCTTATTTATTACTTCTGGCCAAAAATGAGTTGCATATTTACCTATCAGTTACATTATGTAAGTTTATAACTTATTCGTGTATGTTCGATAATGTTAAAAGTAAAACTACAATAGTATACAATAATTAAATCAACATTTATTGAATTATTAAGTAAGTATAATAATTATACTGTCCTTAAAATTAAATTATTGCACAATGTTTGTTTGAACCTTCTTCTCTCCCGTCGATATTGTCATTAATAAGGCGCTCTCTTTGCGTCTGCCGTAAATTCCCTTCAACCGGGATCATCTCTCTGCAGTATACAAATATTGTGAAGAACTGCTAGACCTAGTAGGTACTCTGGTATTTTTTTTACTGTTACCATTGGTAAACAGTCCAGTATACTGCGCCAACGAGCCTTCCACAATCCAAATGCTCGCTCAATGGACATGCGTGCAGATGAAATACAAAAGTTGTAATTCTTTTGCCTTAATGATAAATGTCCATTGTTTTTAAATGGAACCATAACATTCCGGTGTACTCCATAAGCAGCATCGCCAATAATGTGACTGTCACCTTCAAAATAAACATCTGGGTTCTGTATAAAGTACTGAACAGGTGACAGCCTAAATACCCGAGCATCATGCACACTCCCTGCATAACCAGCAAAGACACTGGTGAACACCATGTCATGAGTACATACAGCCTGGAACAATGTAATAACATTATAATAATTACTATATTATTTGAATTGTAATTTTACTAGGTACATCAAGAGAGCTATCCTTACTTGCACTTGGATTGAGTGGGTTCCTTTCCGGTTAATATAGGATTGTGCATCCTCGGTAGGCACATTTATTTTAATATGCGTACCATCAATGGCACCCACTACCCTTGGGAATGCACTGTGCCTCTCAAACTCTCTAGCCACTTCTCTTGCATGCTCCCCTGTAGGCCATCTTATGAACTGGGGAGCAAGGGAATGGAGAGCATGAGAAACGCGGCGTACACTTCTCAGGGCAGTGGCCAGGCCTACGTCAAATTTCTCACACACAGATCTAAAAATAAAAAAATACAAATTAATTGTTTTTATTAAAACTTGTTTCAAGGAGCCAAAACACATTTTCTGACCTGTTTATCTCCCTTACATACTTTTTTATAGTTTTTTTAGTACTTTTTTTTTTGAAAATCACATTCAATAGGTTGTCTAGATACCTAGAGAAAATGAACAGTATGAATTAAATATAATTTTTACCTGTAACAATCTGGTGTAGCCATCATCCAAAGCGCAATAAGAAACTGTTTTTTTGCTTCTATAGGTTTTCTTCCAAAAGTTATTCCAGTTTGCATTATTTTTGGACCAATTAGTCCCAATATATATTCAAAAGTATCAGGATACATTCTGTAAAACGAAAGTAAAGTTTTTTTTAAGGCTTAAATTGGTGGCATAACTACAATAAAATCCAAGACGTAACAGCATACCTGAAATGACTTTTAAACTCATGAACATTATATTTAATTATAGTTGCATATAATTTTCAATTCGTGGTATTTTTCGGGGTAAATCTTTGCCGGGAGCAAAATACGCTAACATTAACAATTCGACGTCATCCTTTTCTTCATCACTAGACGAATCTTCGTTCCCTATATCAAAATCTGAGTTATCAGAGTCGATACTCAACCAACATAGCTTGCATTTTCAAAAATATCTTGTGAATGGTTTTCTCCGCTAGGAGTAATAGTGTTCTGTGATGGTTTTGGTTTGGGGTTATGTTCACTGTCAACGCGTTCACGAGCGTTCCGAATTGATGACAGCTCTTAGCTGTCATAATCGTGATATCTAAATCGGAACGCAAAATATCGATGTGAGCGCTGTGAGTGATTATTTCTTAATACGGAATGCAACCAACATGTCTATGTCTAATGTCACTTTAAATATTTTATCTCTCTGAAAGTTCGAAAATTTGATTTATCCACTGTATCTATGTATTTATCAGAAAAATGGGTGTAATTTTAAAATATGTGGTAGCCGGTTTAGTTCGGTATTGGCTAATAAATTTGGATTTTTTGCAAACAATAGCTAATCGAGTAGAAATTGCGACGCCTCTGAACTCATGGAAGAGGTTATTGGAAGGCGTATATTTATATGATCACAACATAAACCCATACGAGGGAGACTCATTTCATGAATCTCCTATAATGCTTGTGGCTTTCTACTACATAATGAAAAAAGTGCCATTTATATTGCCAATTTTATTTACTGTATTGGATCTTCTGACTGCTCATCTTCTGTATAAAACTTCAAAAGCTTTTATACGACTTTTTAAGCAATCCCAAGAGAAGAACTTGCTTCATGTTGCTGAGGAATCAAAATCTATGCTTCTGGATGATACACAGTTGAAGGAATCTTCTGAATATGTCTTATCGGTTTACTTGTTCAACCCATACTCTGTTTTGAATTGTGCTGGTATGACTACAACCGTTATACAGAACTTGTTGGTGGCTACAGCTCTGTGGGGAGCTTCAAGTGGCCAGAGAATAGTAGCTTGTGTGTTTATTGCACTGGCCACACACCAGGCCCTCTATCCGGTGTTACTGATTGTGCCTATTGCTATACTGTTGGCTGATGTGAATCAAGGATGTACCAAATGCTCCTATATTAGAACATTACTTGCGTTTGTGTTGAGCTGGGGATTCCTCATTTATTTGTCAGCATACATAATGGATGGATCTTATAATTATGTCTACAACACCTATGGATTTATGTAAGTATAAATATTGTTTGATTATTAAATGTACTTGCAGTAGTGTAGTACGCAAGACTGCTGGTGATAAAGAACTTAGTTTGCACTATTGTAAATTTATAATAGATGTTGCACTCACCTCTGTCATGTTAGGATTTTGTTTGTCCATCCTAACAAGTAGTAACTTTGTTGACTTCGAGTGACTGTGGCACATAATCATCTGCCTAGCGTTTTCCCAACTATGTTGGGGTCGGCTTCTAGTCTAACTGGTGGCAGCTGAATACCAGTATTTTACATGGAGCGACTGCCTATCTGACCTCCACAATCCAGTTATAAATACTGGGCAATACGATACCCCTTGGTAAGACTGTGACTGACTTGGTGTGACTGAGGCAAGCTTGAAAATTGTAGCACCTGTCCTGAATGGGATAGGTTTTCTTTTGTCCATTAAAACAGAATATAGGACTAAAGATACTGTAAAAAGTAAAGGCTGCAAAAACAACCTTAACAATTTAAGTAATCTGCTATATTCAGACATGGTTCTCTATTATTATAATATTCAGTTGAAGCATGCATCTATTTCTTTGGTTGTGTTATGTTTTTGTATAATTCTTTTAAAAGCCACAAGTGCGTAATTGTGCCCCTAGCACCCCCTCCAGGTGCCTGAGCATACAGTCGTTGTTTACTCAATCGTTCAGTTACTACCAGATTAATAACCACTAGAACTTCGTCTGCGACTTCATCCGCGAAAATTATGATAGCTATGTTACTCAGTGATAATGTAGCTTTCTAACGGCAAAAGAATTTTTGAAATCCATCCAGTAGTTTTTAAGTTTATTTGTTACATACAAAAATACAAATCTTTTCCCTTTATAATATTAGTGTAGATGTAGATTTAGCCCATGCAGGAACTTATTATTCCTAATTGTAAACTGTTTCAGATTGTCCGTGCCTGACTTGAAACCAAACATTGGGTTGTTCTGGTATTTCTTCACAGAAATGTTTGAACACTTTAGAGTGCTGTTTGTATGTGCATTTCAAATAAATGCACTGGCATTGTATATAGTGCCTCTTACTCTGCGATTCAAGAGAGAGCCAGTGCTACTTGCTACTGTACTTATTGCACTTTCAACCATATTCAGATCCTACCCATGTGTGGGTGATGTTGGATTCTATCTAGCATTACTACCAATGTGGAAACATTTATTCACATGTAAGTATATTATTAGAATTCTATTGTTATAAGTAAAACTCCTAGAGCTATGATAGTCACGCATTTATGTGTAAGATTTGCTTGAAAATGCAAGTTGAACCTTCAGAATATGCTTATTTATAAGTACACAATACATACAACTGAATATTACCACTGTAAAGAGGTAACTTGTATAAACCTTTACCTTCTTTCATTCATTCTTCTAGTACTGGTACCAGAGGTAATAATTGATATTTTTTGGCCCTAGGGCCAGTTTCCGTCCCAAAGCAAAAACCCGTTTTTTCCCGGGTTTTACTATGGGTACTGAAACCGAGTTCCGCATACCATAACTGGTACAAAGTGATTTTTTTAAAAGGCTTTCTGCTTTCCGAAATTCTCCTTTATGTAGTTTAAAAAAAAAACATAACATAAACATTTTGAAGTCAGTTAAAAATGTCTATCATATTATTTTAAACTTTCATCATCTGCCTAGCCTTTTCCCACCTATATTGGGGTCAGCTTCCAGTCTAACTGAAAATACCAATATTTTACATGAAGCCACTGCCTATCTGACTGAGTAATACGAAACCTCTTGGTTAGGCTGGTTGTCAGACTTTTGAGCTTCTGATTACACATAACGACTCTGTCAAAGATCTACAAATGACAGCCGGGTCCAATAGAATAAAGTACTTTCCGAGGCACGGTCGGTATGCAATGATAGTCACCCATCCACAAACCGACTGGGCAAGTACTGCTTATCCTTGAAGATCGACCCGCGTGATTGTTATTATTAAGCCAGAAGCCCCTTTCATTTTGTACTTAATGTTGGAAAAAGAATTCTAAAATAATATGATGTGCATTTTTTAATTTCAGTCATGCAACAAAAGTTCATAGTGGGCTGCACATTTATCATCACGTCAGCTCTTGGACCAACAGTTTGGCATCTGTGGATATATTCAGGTTCAGCCAACGCCAACTTCTTCTTCGGAGTCACGCTCTCTTTTGCCACTGCACAAATATTCCTAATAACAGACTTACTGTTTGCCTATATAAAGAGGGAATTTACCTTAAAACACGGATCATCGCGGCAAGTTGACGGAAAACCGGCCAAATTAGTACTTCGATAATACTTTTAAATGTTTTATATGCCTTTCAGTAAGTATTTAAACAATACTGTGAAAAACTAACAAAAAATGAACATTCTTAACTTTGCTTAATTTGGATTGTGAAGGGTACTTGCATGTATTATGCATTGAAAACATTTTTATTTTAAATCCACTCAAACTAACATTTCCTTTATCTAGTTGTTGTTAAACATACATAACTTATTACTCTAAATAAAACTATTGTCTGTACAATATTTTATCCAGTAATGGCTGGGTTATATTAGAACAAATGTTTTCTATTATAAGGTTAGTCTGTAAAGATATTTTAGGGATTATATGACTGCATAGTATGATACTAACAATGTTATGAGCTATAGGTGGCATTATAGCATTACAGAATGTTGTTTGAATTGAAGTAAACTTAGATTACTACATATATTTCTTGTAATCAATTTGTATGTAAATGTAAAAACCTGATTGAATATTGGTAAATCTTCAAGTGTTACTGATAAAAATTAAATTGATCAATTTTGAGTTTGTTAATGTAAGGTTTGATGTTATGATTTATTACAATAATTTTTCAGGCTTCTATTAAACTGTGGCAAATGCTGGGTTCTACCAATAGCCACTAATAAATCTTTGTTTTCGGACTAAAACAATATTAAAATAATAAGACAGTCTATTTGGGTATTGTTTATTGTGATCCATAAATAAAGGTCATCTTGATAAAATTGTAACAAAATAAATAATAATATCTTAAATTTACTAGGTACCACAATGCACTACCTAGTATTTTAACCGATGGGTACAGATGTATGAAATTTTACACAAGAGTTCATAACACAGGGTGGTTTTGTGAGATGGGCAGGGGCGGTATGTACGGTCAGGTACCATAGCTGTTGCTCTTAGATTCCTTAACTTTTCATTAGTTGCCAACTACATTTAAGGCGACTACAGGAGCTAAATTAGGAACTGTATTTGTGGTGGTTCAAACTTCGTTTGAAATCCTGTTAGAATAAAGTTCTAATCAGTTTGCACTACAAAGTGGTTGTTACGTCAGTCACTGCGGGCCGAATAGTGCGAAATGAGAGGATTTTTGCGATTAACAAAAAATCTATTGATTACTAAAAAAATAAAACACTATCATGCTAATATGTTGCTTGTAGAATTATTTAAAAAAAAAAACAGAACGATCGCATGTATGGTTGTATGTATGTATGGTTTTTACTCATTATAAGAAATTTTTAGAGATAAGTTCGTGTTTTTTTTTATTGAGTTAACTTAGTTGTATTATGTTTTCAAAACACTATCATACTAGCATAATTAGGTAGGTATATCCTGAAGAATATCATATATTTTTTTGGTTTTGTTTATTGCAGTGAAACATGCTTTTTTGCATTATAAAACTCGCGTTTAGCTCCTGTAGTCCCCTTTAAAGATTTTATAAAAGTTGTACACTCAGCCAGGAAAATGTTTGAATTTATGACAATAATAAAAAACAGTTTGGGTTTTTTAAATTGAGCATTGGTAAGTCTTAGGTTTGCCGAAAAGCTCTAGGATTTACAGTAGTTCGCTTTTACTGTAACTTACATTCATTTAGAATAATTTTAATTATATTATACAATAGAAGTACTTAATAAGTTTGTTTTATCTTGCTTCAGCTAATATTGGTAGACATGATGATTTTAATTTTTTTTAATCTATACCTCATCTAAGTTTGCTTCTATTTTAAACAACAAACTTTTTATGCCAAGAATTATTTTGTTTGAATTAATTGAAGAAACTTATATTTACATGTATATTCGGTTGTGTTGGCCTGTGAAAGTTTTTACATCACAAAATGTATTTTTCACGTCACAATTGCATTTAAAATGATTGTACAATGTATTATTTTTTACACAATGTGTCCTTTAATTTCTTTTTCAATGAATGTCTTTGAATACCAAATAATGTAAAAAAATGAATTTAGTTTTTATGAAACTAGAATATTGTACAGTCGGATTCTAAATAAAAGGTAAATTATTTTTATAATTATTTTATTAATCCAGTCCCTTATTTTGTTAATCTGTTGAAACAAAAGGTGTCGTCGCAACTTCGTTTCGTAATGATTCATTATCACTATCTTATCATTTCGCTGTGATCTAAATAGTAGCACTCCTACGCGTGCTTCGCCACGCACTGTGCTGTGTTGTTCTATTCTTTTTACGATATATAATGTGAGTGAATAAAATATGAGAAAAGTAATATTGTATTTAATTTGGTTTATTAGGTGTAAGTATATTTTTCAAGTGGCGCAGCAAAAGCTGTAACCGCACCTTCATTTTGTTTAGTGATTAAATCACTATCGTTGAGTTATGATTTAGATAGTGACGCGAACTTAAATGTTGTATGTGTTTTGTTGATGTAGTTGCAAAATGCGCGATGGTGCCGAGTATACCGGCACACCTGCGGGACTGCTACAGGGCTGGAGTACCCGACCTACTTGCTCCGAGACGCCTCGATGTCTACCTGTCCCTATTGAGGAAGGTGGAACAGACCTCTCAATTGGATATGAGGCTCCTTAGCACTTCTTTACTTAGAAGGTATCAACTATGTCTAAAATGTCCTTTGTTTATAAGTAAAAGACACCACTTTCGAGAAGTCTGTTAAATAACAAGGTGCACTAATTGTGTCATTAAATAGAACAGATAAAATGATATTAAATCCGAATTTACGACCGGTGTATTCTTGGTAAACCGCAACTACAAACAGCGCCATCTATTATGTTATAATAAAATCTATGCGGTCTGGCGGATTTTCTAACCTGACCGGATCAGACCTAGAAAAACCATACAATATTCATTTATTGTAAATTATTTATAATCTGGTCAGATCTACAAAATTAATATTTTTAACGTTACTAAATGATTGTGAAGAAACTGTTTGCTATTTGGCGCCCTCTATACTGCATTGCTTTTATCACGTTATCCTTACCCTAAGATTAAATACTTAGCCGTCTTATTATTTCCACAGCCTGCGTCTAGATGGCATTGAGCAATCTTCAGCAAACGCCGTGGAAACCGAATTTATATTACCGTACAGGGCATCAAGCTTCCAATTTCACAAATACAAGATCCTCATGGATATATTCCTGCCCACTCAAGATCTCTTACAAATCGATGATATCCTGCCAGTAGGCGAGAAATGTCTCCTCCATAGAATGCTGAGTTCGGCAGTGCGACAATGGGAGCGGGGTGATGAAAATTTGGTATGCCCGTTATCGGCGCAGCTGTCTCAGGGTAGTAATAATATGAATGCACAAAGTAGTAGTAGGTGAGTAAACAAATAAGAAATGATAGTACTTAAACATCTGGCCGTGGCGTAATATGTATTCGCCAAACAACGTGGTGTTTGAGGTGTGTATGCTGTACACAAATGTACAGCTCATAAAAATACTTTTGCTATCGTAAGGTCAAAAACCACTTCGTGACCTGCACGTACTTGTACTTACATACACGTAGGTACGTACGTACACATGTAGCGTTTGTAAACCAAAGCTATTAGAGTAGAAATCGTTAGTGAATTTTTAGACTTAATTTATACTGACGTCACAAGTTCATTGGGTTATATCGCTGAAACAAATTAGCATAACTGCGGCAGCAAAGGTCGGCTTCTAGGTAGTCGACCTTTTATACAATAAAGTAACCATACCTATTATGTAACCCAAATGCCTGTAAAGTGATTAGGTAGAATAAATCTCTATATTATGCTGTGTTGAGCAATCGGTTTAGCATAGCTATGCTCATTTCTATTATTAGTGAAATGTAGGGTTGTCAACTTAACTTGCAAACTTTATTGATTGCGCATGGTCTGCCATGTCACGTCATGTTATTACAAATTACTGTAGTGGTAACAAAATCAAAATATTTTATTTCTCTTAAGCCTAGATGGGCTGGCTCTTATAAAAGTCGTCGACAAATAGGGTTACCATATCTCAGGATTTGTCCTGAGATTTCAGGATTTTGGGACTCTTCTCAGGATTGCGGCTTGATTTTGCAAATCTCAGGATTTTTTGAATTTCCAATAAAATACAGCTTACATTTTAAAGATCTCTTTAATAAAAAGTTAAACAAACCAAAAATAATCTTCCTTTGGTAATAATTGCACAATTAAAATCAGTACCTACTTATTTATCCAAGTAGGTACTTATCAGTTTTATCATACTTAATATGTGATGATACATTTTCAAGTAAGGTTTTTTCTTTAATTATGGATTTATAAAATGCCCCACATGTTAAGCTCTTCAAATTATATTGAATTAAAAGTATTGCTCGAACTGAAGACACCGTTAGTCGGTTTCTTTCATTCGACCATTGAGCCCCCATGATAGAAAAAACTCTTTCTACGTTTGCATTCTGGGCTGTAATTGCAAATATATATTGACAAATACCAAAAATACGCATTATCTCTGGTAATCGTGAAATACCTATTGTCTTGAAAATGGTCCTCCCCGCGCTTCGAGTGCGATGTGCAACGCTTGAGTGAGGTCCACAGTGTAGGTATATAAACGATAATATTACGACTTTTTAAAATTGTTAAACTTAACAATTTAAAAAAGTTTGAGAATTTTTGAAACTAAAAAATCTCAGGATTTTTCAATGGAAATCAGGCTTTTTCTCCAGACTTTTGATTTTTTCATCTGGTAACCCTATCGACAAAAGGTGCACGTTACGGTTCGGGTCAGTCGTTTCCATAGAGAAGAACCGGCAGGAAACTCCATGGTTACTGTTTTCAAATCATTTGGTATTACCTAAAATATTATTATATTACAGCATTAGTACTTACTTTTAAGTACTTATAGGGGGACAGCGTGGGCACGACAATAGGTCGTTGCTTACTACACAAAAAACGTAAATCAAGATAGGTTCTTAAATAGTTCACAAAAGTTAACAACCATCATGGGAATCTACAATGTTCACACATTCACTGACATGACATAACATATACAACAGTTACAGACTTGTAAGTAGGTTAGGTACTGCATTTTACGAACGTGTTGACAGTATGCAATAATTTTTTTCAGAGTAATCAGCAGATGTCCAATAGAGGACGGAGTTATTCAAACAAATTGGGGTACAATATCTCCTGGAACATTAGTAGCCGCCGTCGCCGCCTCGCTGGAATCTCAACGGGTTGCTGTCACAGAAATACTCAACGCGAACATTTTCAAAGAAGGCATTGCCGAACCCCTCATGGTATCCGCTAAGCAAGAGTGGTTCGAAGACATAGAGATGTTACAACCTAGTCCACAAAGACAATCGGACGTGGCCGATATTGGAAACATATGGGTCGCCACACTCGCTGGTAGATATTTTTAATAATTAAAAGTTGATACGTGTTATCACCACCATTTCCTTCCTTATAGTCTGTGTACCTAAACTATGTTACTAATTAGGTAGGTAGGTTTCACGCACGGTCTGGTACTTTTGAACTTTATGCCGTAAGTAATAAGGTTGAAAAGTAGTCGACCGTCAGTGAACTCGGTAGTACAAGCAAATATTAAATAATGATAAGTAACGAAATAAACAGTAGGTACCTTAAATAGAGAATGGCCAGTATTATTGCAAACTCACAAATATGTTAGTATACTAGCCCGAAAACGACAAATTCGGCGCACAAGCACCCTGATTATAAATACCTTGCATGGTGACTATGATTTTTTACCACGACGGATAGCAGCAAAGTTAGTGAGTGACATAACATCACGCCTGTAATCCCCGGAGGAGGAGAGGGCAGAGATGTATTATTATGTCATCAGTCAGGCACAAATCCAGACTCCGTGGAAGCTATTGAGAACTGATGGAATAACCCGATAGCCATGAGTGGGATCAGTTGACTAAAGAGCCATAACAATAGCCGGAACTGGAAATCGAATACCCGGGACCTCAAGCTCAGCAATTGCAACCATGCACTACACTAACAAAGTACCTATTCTAACCAGTCAGTGATCGAATAATGTTTTTTTTATTATCAGAGAGAGAGAGACACTCCATAAAGCTTATAATTTCACCCTTTTTCCGTCACAATTAGTTGAACCATCGATCTATTTTTCCAGGTGACTTGGCCGAAGTAGTAGTGAACCAGGGACCCCGAGTGGGCGCTTCGCCGCTGGGCTTGGTGATTGGGAGCAACAACCGATGGAACGACACCCTACTGCCCCGAGATCATTACCTCTTCCCGCAGAACTTGACTGTAGCTGACTGGCAGCTCACGGACGCTGAGATTTTAGCTGGCATTGATGGTAAGTAAATGTTACGAAATCGCTCTATTGGAGATGGGTGGAAAGAAAAAGATGCACTGAACTTAAATTTGGTTTAGTTTGTAAACAAGGGAATCGGCACCATTATCTATTATTATTGACTTCTGTAATAGCATAGATCGTAATGTTGTAAACCTCCAAAAGTTCATCAGTTTATATGTCGAGCTACACGGTAACTGACAAATGCTTGCACTGACTGGACAGGTCCACTCAAATCTGTGTGGTTCTTTCTTCAAAAGACCATCTCAGACACTAATCTGCATGGTCCTCATGTGAATTTGAGCAAGATTATGTCTGGACTTCAAAAGAGACTATGACCTCTGAGTTTGTTTCGGCTGTTTCTTCTCATAGTAGTCAGACTGTACGAAACACCGGCCCCATCTAAATTTAAAAAATGACGTGTAAAAGTGTTAGTAAAAACCTACTTGCAAAATAAACATCATTTATCATCCATATCTATTCAAAATGCCTCCAACATCATCCGCAGATGTAGTTAAAATACCCATTGAATTGAAAAGTTACTTTAAGTTAAGCATTCCATCCTCTAAGAAAAGGTTATCGGTAACCAGCTATCAAGAGAAAAAAAAGTTTTATTAACTATGTTAATTTCACAATTACAGGTCTCATACTAGCGCATCACGTACCAAAATGGTTAGAACAGAGACGCTCTCTAAGACTCTCACAAATTCTAGACATGTACTATTCTAACGACGGAGTATCATTCGACCCAACAATAAAAGCTTGCAACCGTCAGACTCTCTTCACAAACATAGTCAATAAGGACGAGTTGTTGACGGAAACTTCTAGATTCGCCCATGTACTGTCTCTAAGACAAATCACTGTGTATGTACCGGTTGAAGAGATGGAGAGGATTACAAACGCAGCGGTCACTGCCTTCATGGATAATGCTCGTGAGTTTCAGTTATCTTGTCTGGGGCCCATATGTGTTCAATGAAGTCTGTTTACTCTTTTATTTACAGAAGTAATTAGTGATGAATATATGAATGTTTGAGTGCATTCATTGCATTCAAGGAGCCTCGACTAGCGACGATAAGTACCTACGCACTCTGGACAGGTAACCCCGCAGGCGCACGGCGCCAGTGTGAGCTGTTTTCGAATAGCCTGAGTTGACCAGAGAGAAACACTGGTCATGCTGCAACGAACGATGCGTGAATGTCACTCGTCACACTCACTCACACTCGTTTCGTTATTAGACACTTATTTTGTAAACTGGGGGATTCTAAAGTGTGTACACAGACTCTTCTTACTAACGAGCAGCTACTATGACGACGATGCCTTACATACAGTTACATTTCTTGTGGACCGTCTGCGTACTAACTGCATTCAAACTACATTTTGCTTTTGGAATGCAGTTTATCTTCAACACACGCTGCCTCCTTGGTTTTTGTCCTCTTTGTGACGACAATTATTTATCTTATATCATGCTTATGCACACGCAAGTTCTATTTTTTGTAATGATTGAAATAATTACGTTTACTTAAACTTTCAGCCTCCATAATACGCCGAAATCATCGAGATTGTCAAGTGATACACGGTACGCCAATCATAGACCTAATAGTTGCTACGGACGGGTCATGGAAAGGCTACGACGTCGAACAGTTCATGTCGTGAGTACAACACTAACTTGTCATTCGCACAAGGTCGTGTTACGTAATTACCTATGCAAAATTTTATGATACTTAAAAGAGGATTGTAAAAAACAATCCAAGCAGGAAATTAGATTTAGCTGGAGTGACCTCGCGCACCGCGCGGTTTGCTCGTATGTTAATTTTTAAAATGGCTGCAAAAAAGAATGTCATGAAGAGGCGTTTTTACGATACTAAAAATGCTTTGATTTTTTTTGTGTGTTATAAAATGTCACCGGCTTTTATGAGTAGAACAACTTTTTATACATCCTGGTTGTGTATGCTAATGTAAGTCCTAAGCCTAAGTAATAATAGATTAAAACGGTTCTCGAAAAAACTTAAGAAAAAGGTGCCTATGACTTTAACTACAGGGTTTACCTATTTTCCAAAATGTGAATTGATCACTAAATAAATATCGCTGGACATTACACACAGCGCCATCTAGTGCCACACTAAGCAACGAGGCTTGTGTCGTGGATACCAGATAGTTGATATACTACATAGATACTTTTTGTTTGTAAAAACATACTTAAGTACACATACTACTACGTACGTACCCACGTACTTTAATTATACATAATTATAAACATCCATGACCTGGAAACATTAATGTCCATTGTCACACAAACATTTGCTCCTACCGGGATTCGATCCCGGGATCCTAAGAACGTAAGACAGCCTCAGTACCGCTGCGCCATTCGGGTTATCTAAAGGTCGCAAGGTGGGTCGCATAATCCAGGGTGGACCCAGTGGTCCACCCGGATTACGTGCGACCCACTCCTCATATAGAGGAAACATACATAATATATGTCAAAGCAGTGAATAGATATAGGGTAATTCTATATGAAATTAATGTTTAAAATAATAATAATTCTACTTCCATTGTCAGATGGCTCGGCGGATCATTCGAGATAAACATGCAAAGAGGTTCAATATCTCTGCTCCACGGGAACACGGGAGCTTGGATCGCACCTCCTTCATACAACCTCACCACAATGTATTCCTACATAAGGAACTTTACCGAAGAATGTAAGTGTTCCCAACATTCCCTAGCAACCATTCGGTTCAATATTGACTTTGTTATAGTAAAACTTTTTTGCAAAAAATAAAACCGACTTCAAAAAACACAAAAAACTTTTGTTACCGACTTCTAAAGGTAAAGTTATTTTTCACTTTTTTGTGTTTCAAGATCAGCATAAGATGTTCACAAAATTTAAATGGGACCACACGGGAAGCACCAGCTTTCGAATAAAAAACGGTTCACCCACTTGAAGGTTCTGAGGTAACAAAAATAAAAAAAAATACAGTCGAATTGAGAACCTCCTCTTTTTGAAAAAAAAAAATACAGTCGAATTGAGAACCTCCTCTTTTTGGAAGACGGTTGAAAAGATAAGGTAGCATTTCCGTAGCTCATCAACTTCCTGTCGTTTTCTCATGTTACTTGGGTCGGCGGTTTTATTCCATGTAGATTGTAGATTTACATGTAGAATGTTATGAAAGAAAAAGGAATAAATGATAACGTGACGGTTGACAGGGGAGTCCTCAATAAGAGGATACATACCTTCCATCTTCATCCATCAACATTTATATTCATCACTCTTTTAGTCATGTATTTCATCTCTCCCAAGACAAAACTTCCGTGGCTGTGGTCCCAATTCTTCCATGGACAGTCAGTTTTGCATTTCGATTTCAAGTTACATACAATTCCATTTATTTTAACAATGCCTTGCAAGTTACGTGTGTAGTTTTCTTGGTAAACGTAAATAAACGTGCTTAGCAAAGCTTATACTATTCAAAGCGTTCTTTTTTGTCGTACTTAATAAACATTCGCGGAAAGCCTAATTAACTAATTAGGCTTTCCGCGATTCCGTGTCCTTCAGGGGTTCCAAGTTAATTTTTCGTTGCAGCAAAAAATGTGCAAAAACAGTGCAACTTAGACTATTCTTAGGTTTCCTTGTTTCTCTAACTACCTCATTTCCTTATACAAAAAAGTTTACCGTCTAGTTGTCTGAAAATTAAAATATATTTTCATCAAGATATAATATGTACCTGTACTTATTTACTTGTCATACGAGTAACACCGCACCGTGATAATTTTCACACATTAGATTCGAGTAGTGAACCCTGACCGAGTTTTGGCTTGTTTACCGTTATTTTAGTCACGCATCTCGTCATCGATCTCTCATCAGAGATCTACACAATACCTATTATCTATGGGGCAGTGGTGAACCAGTGGTAACGGCCACAACTAACCCGAAACGGCGATTGGTAGGGTCGCGGGTTGGAACCCAGACAGGCGCATTAGTTTGTGTAATTCTATTCATCACCACTTTTCACAAAACGTTGAAGGAAAACATCGAGAGGAAGGAACCAAAAAATCGAAGGCATCTACCAATCTGCACTGAGCCCGCGTGACGGATTATATACAGCGCATTCCCTCTCATAGAGTAGAAGCATGTGTCCCAGCAGTGGGATCATTAAAAAAATGCAAACATTTCTGATTACTTTTAGGGCCAAATCGCCTCAACCTGCCAACGGTGTTGTCAACGGTCCTGCAACACTCACTGAACAGTTCACTAGCAGATATAGCAAACAACGCAAGCGCAGACCTGAGTACTGTCGTCCTCATAGTGAGCCCCAGCGACCGGCCCTCCGCGACTGAGATGGAGCGCGCTAGGGAACTGATGACGTCACTCAGAACCACCTACTTCGACGTATACTTTACATACGTCGCCGAAGATCTGACAGACTTCAAAAACATTAACAACGAGTATTTGGATTACTCTGAGCTGTTTTTGCATGTAAGTTTTATTTGTCTAATAACCATTATAATAGTCCTGACCGTTTTCGGTGTCACTGTGGCCAGCCTTAGCGGAGATCAGCCTTTGAGGCGGATGCGGCAGATATTATAGTGCACAAATGTGTGCACAGACACATGGGCGCACTCTATTTCCCCTCACTCTCATAGTCCAATAGGACGGTAATCCAACACGACCGAAGGGAGATCAGTTGCAGGACCAACGCTCAATGGTTTAACTTGATTTCCAAGGCATAACGTGATGATCGTATCAAACTGAAAATTTCCTCAATCTTCTCAGGGCTGATACTGAGAAAGTCCTAATGGAAAAACCTAATAACACTTTCCTCGACCCGGGAGTCGAACCCAGAACCGTTCGAGGTCGCGCTTGTGACCATGAAGCCAACAGGGCAGTTATTCATTATCGTTATCTCAGCCCGGAATAACGTATAGGTACCTGGGTTTAAGCATCCTTTATTTTCGTAATAACAACGCGTGTCACTGCACTTGTTCAAGCAAATACAACATTGCAGAATTACATGTAGGTATGTAGTCGCAATGTGTAATTAAGGTCCTAGTTAATTGCTATAACTGGCTGTTCGCAGTCGGCAGTTAAGTTCAGTAGGAACATTGATCCTGGAATAACTAGACGACATTCCAAGACCAAATGCTGTTCGTTTACTTTTTTTATACCAGCTTGATATTTTTGTTAGCTTAAGTTATAATGTAGGTTCTATAAATTTAGACTGCCTTGAAATATTTATACGGAACGTGAAATAGGTACATAATAAGGTGAGGCCATTTTAAAAGTTATTATTACAATGGTGGATAGTAACTTCAGTGATCTTAAGATAGTGTGGCACAAACAACCTACTTTTAAGTGGACAATATTTTGAGATCACAACTGATTACTTAATCGCTAATAATTTATCTATCCATTGCTGATATAATTTTTCAAATAGGTTCAGTAGTTTTTAAGTTTATTCGTTAGGTACATACAAAAATTAGGAATGTAGCTACTCGAACTTATTTAAATATAAAATGTTTACTCTTTTAGAGCCAAAGGAGCCCGCGAAATTCAAATTTTCTTAAGTTTTTTTTTTGCAATTTGCAGGCTAGTGCCAAGTTGTACGTTGATTAAAATATGATTTGCGAACGTAACAAATGTGGTTTAACACATTTATAATAATTAAATTTATTAGTACAACCCTCTAAGTTCATTTAATCTCATTGAATGATTTTTCATGAAATTGTCGTTCAATGGTGGTAATCCCATTGTTATGACTTCAATATTCTTCATAAATCCTGGCTACGACCTGTTATATACTATTTTACAATACTCTATTTAATTTTAGACGACTTCAACGAGCGTACCCGATGTAATAGACGCCGTAGATACGTACCTGGTCAAAAGCAACATTCCTCAGCGGCTGATAGGCGCCCAGTGTCCCTTCAACAACACGTATTTCAACCAGATCGAGTACGAGGACGCGGCGCTGCCCAACCGACCCATGTACTATCGTATGCACCCTTATTATCTGAGGCTGCAGCCTATAATACGTGTTCAGGTAAATATTGGTTTATTGTGTAAGTATAGTACGACCACTTGAAGTGTGCAGACTGTAGTTGGTGGCGGTAGAAGGTGGCGCTGCTTGGCAAGAAAAATTGCATCGATATGAGAAAATTAGTAAGTTTTTTTTTAGTTCCGTGTTATTCTGCCTGCGCCGATAACTTAGTATAGAAGTAATATCAATATATTACTTCTATACTAAACTCTATTTTACCTCTATTCTAACTCTACTCTTCTATGTCAACCTAATGGTTGACACCGCCAATGAATTGACATACTAAAGAAACGGTAAAACGCGATGTCCCCATAGAGTTTGCAGTTAATGGAAAATATAGGTACCTATCGGGTCTTCAGGTGTAAGTAAAGTGTTTTTGTAAAGAAGTTTTGTCTTGGAATTATTGGTTAAATATATATGTATAAATAAGTATCAACTACCCAATTACCACCGTTTTCTGAAAGCTTGATACAGAATGGTTAATTAAATAACAGACAAATCCCATGTCAATAATAAACTAATAGTTTGATGCTTAAATAATGGTAGGGTTGTACATATTAAGTACTTCTAAGGCTGAACTACACTTTCTGTACCTACGTCTTATGATAAATTGTCCAATTAGATAACTCCAAGACTAAAAGCTTGTTTTCTGTAGTATACTTGCTAATCTCGCTTCGTATACTAAACGTGCGACAAAAACTCGGCGACCGACTGTCGGACTGCGATCTATTTTGGTCTGCGAGGGATAGTATATTTATCTAGCCTGTTTAAGAAACAGGTTGCAAACTTAGAATTTTTACGTTAGAGGTTGACTGTTGAGAGGTTGTAACTATACCTATATAATAGTAGCTCGTTTAATTAATGTTTGCATGCCTAAAGGTAGATTGTACAAGGCTCACCCATTTTACTGTAACAACTTATTTTATGTACCTGCAATCTATGCAAATAAATATGACTTTGACTTCGTTCTTTTCGGTTTTGCACTGTTCTGTGTAAAACTAATATTTTTTTGCAGACAAATAATATTCAATATGGTTGAAGAACAGTTAAATCCAAACATTATGTATTATGTAGATAAAAAGGATTGTAACAGGTAGCGTTCTCTATCTGCCTATTCCCATGGAAAAATGGCGTGAGTTTATGCATGAATGTATAAATCACTAATTTGCATGCATTAGTACAGTAGATATCAATAGTAAATATACATATTATGGCACTTCGATAAAGTAACAAGTGTCTATACTTTAACTGTATTAACAAGAGTAAATTATCCCCAGTTTCGCAACGACGGTCAAGGCCAGCTGCTGGTCTGTGCGTGGCGCGGCGCGGAAGCACAGCACAGCTGCCAGGTCCTCCTGGAGCGAGGGGTGCACATCTTCAACATAACGGAGCCCTGCCCTTCGCCAGACTTCTGCCCACCTGCGTACTTCACCGTCACTGTTACCTCCACTGGCAATTTATGTGCACGTAAGATAACCTTGAAGAATAATCTAATGTTAGTCTATTAGGTCTAATTAAGCTCAAACATCGCATTTAAGCCTAATCGATTTATATTTTTCCCACTGCTCGACAGAGAGTTCCTCTCTATAAGAGGGAGTGCGCTATTATGGACTACTCACACTTATTCAGCTCTATTCAGCATATACCCATGTCTTCGAATTTTTGGTTCTAGGACATGCCGGTTGCCTCTCGATGTTTTTCTGTGTCTATGTACTAGGCACATATTGGTATTTGGTACCTATTATAAGATTAAAAAAAAGGCTATGTCAAAAATACATCATAGCTAAAACCTGCTTGCTGTAGACAAAGTATTTAAATTTCTAATATATTTTAGAAGAACGCCTTGAGTCTAACTGACATTCAGTTCGCACACATTGCGATTACGACACATGCATTATCAATTGTACAATTTAAAAGCGAGAATATAACATAACATAATGTTAAACATCATTAGACAATAAAACATTACTCGTATAGTGCGTCAAGTGATGGTCTTTAGGCGCTTGAATGCATTGTCAACAGACCTTTTTATTGGCTGTTACTTTTTCCGAATTTCTGACAAAAAAAATGGATAAAAAGGAAGCAAAAAAAGAAACAAAAATAATTAACCATCTGAAGGCCCCGGGGGGATTCGAACCCCCGATCTCCTGTTTACTAGACAGGCGCTTTAACCAACTAAGCCACGGCGCCGATGGAAAATCCGGCTAAATAATAGCTCACTTATCAAGATAAATAATATGCATAAAAATAGTGTAATGAGAAGTTGAAAAAAATAATAAGTTGAAATGAAATTCAGGACAAAAATTAGATTTATTTTTGTACACAACTCGTAAATAATAGTGCTAAAAACATAAGGTCAACTAAATTGCTTGCCCTATTGTTTGAATACAATATAGTCAAGCGAATTTTTATTTGTCTACAGATAATGACTGCCGGCTCCCACATCAGGTGGGGTACTACATATCGCACGGAGGATTACGATGCTTACCATTACGAGGCGATGCGATGAAGATGGAACCTGTTGTTAAATTACTTTGTGTTACCATAGCATTTTTATTTTTACAAATAAAATCCCCAAAATAATATTGATTGATTTATTTATTTTATATAATATACAAAAACGGTAATTGTACCCCTGGTGGGACTCGAACCCACAATCCCCGGCTTAGGAGGCCGATGCCTTATCCATTAGGCCACAGGGGCTTGACGTAAACTTGCGAATTTTTTAATCAATATATTTTTCCATCAGTAAAATAAGTAAAAAATATCTTGTATGTCATTATAAAAAATATTTCTAACCACAAACAAAAGTTAGTAACACATCTAATCAATGCTAAATACTTCCGCAGCTCTCAGGACTGTGTGTCTTTCGAATCGCATAGCCGGTCATTCCTACCTACGATTTTTAAGCTAAAAAGTTATGCTTCTGGCTTAACTTGGTATATTTTATTTATAGTTTAATATTAATCATGCAATCAAATAAATATAGCTTTTAATTTTATTAGTTGAAAACATTGTTCAATATTTTCTCTAAACAGCGCCATCTATCTTACAACTTATATTTGTTAAACTTGCGTTCGCAACTTCATGCTTGCATCTACAGTTTAATGGTATAGATGTCACTTTAATAGAATGTGTTTTAAATAAATATTTGTATCGTTTTTTATAGCCCGTTATTTTTCAGATTTCATTTGAATTCTAAAATTATTAAATTATAAAGTACGCATGAGACTTATTAAAACACGAAATTCGTTTTTAACATCAATCTTTATTTTAATATTTATGAAATTGTTTTCGACACTGAATTATAAAGTATTTTGAAAATTAGTAAACAAAATTAAATGAATTTAGAAATTATAGAATAGGACTTCTTTTTCTAGTTAATGCTTTATTTCAGGACTTCTCATAACGACTCCGTGGCGCAACGGTAGCGCGTCTGACTCCAGATCAGAAGGTTGCGTGTTCAAATCACGTCGGGGTCAAAGTGATGCTTTTTGATAAATTATCACTTTTTTTATTACTATTTCGGTTTTTTTTCGTGTTAAAAAGTCCTTGCTAAGTAAATAAATAAAATATATTTTCATAAATATCGATGTCGACTCTGCTGAGCAAAATATAACATACCTAGGGTACATAATTGGTTAAAGTAAAACGGCAAACTTACCTTAAAGGAACCACTTCTGTGCGGGTTAGACCGCTTCCAGTCGAGTATGGTTGCCATTTCGTGGTTAAATTGGTTTTTTCAAACTATTAGCAAGCACATGACAAAACGTTTTTGTATTGTATGATCTTGCTTGCAAAATAAATTATGTGCCTGTTTATGTGTATACTTTAGTACTTACCAACCAAATGGAGTATCTACCAATATGCCTGAGTGATGTTTTTGACTGCATGACATTGAACTTTGGAATACCTAAGTCATGCATGGTAGCTTCAACTAAATTCTCCAAATTGCTGAATTCAGGGTAGCCCGCGAAATTCAAATTTTCTTACGTTTTTTGCAATTTGCAGGCCAGTGCTAGGTTGTATGTTAATTATCAATTATATTCATCAAAATCATCAATACAACCCGGTGCAGGTGCAGGTTTGACTTTGACCTTGAAAAAGTAATTTTTCCACCTTTTATGAACTTGGAGGGTTGTATTGATTATTTTGATGATTATAATTCTGTAACTACATACTTCATACAGCCGCGAATAATATTCTAATCAACATACAACCTGGCACTGGCCTGCAAATTGCAAAAAACGTAAGAAAATTTGAATTTCACGGGCTACCCTGGAGCTTCAGCCTTAAGTCTTAAAATCTAACTTTTAATAAGTAACTAGGTACTACAAATCTTAAAAAAGATATGACATAGGTAAGTAGGTACCTATAGAGATATAAAAATAGCCTCTATGTAGCTGAAACGTCACCGTCTAATAAATTGAACGTTCCATAATGAAACAAAACACAATAAATAGGTATTTAAATAAACACATTTAACAATAAAGCCAATTACATTTAATAATCATACAACAGGTGTTCGGCAGACAATATGTTGCAACACTTGCAACTTGAGGCTACTGAGTGAAATTAGTAAGTAGGTACCTATAGGTAGGCATGTAGGTAAGTAGGTAGGTTGGTACCTTCTAGAAACGAAGGTAACATGGTGACAAAAAGGGCCTGCGCAGACGACAGACTTTTTGTGCAGATGAGTCTGTGGCGTACAAAATGTCTGCATGACATACAATAATTTTTTCGCGCACTTTTGTGCGGCGCGTCGCGGCGCGGTGTGATCTGCCAGAATGACACGGAATTTTTGCCTGCTGGACTTTTTGCGCGTCGTATGCGTTACTGCATATAATTGCTTAGGTTCTATTTTCACAGACTAAAAAGTGCGTCACTTATAGTCGGTCGTCTGCGCAGGCCCTAAGACTTAAGTACTAAGAAAAGTCTTCTTCTAGTAAGTACCTAAATATAATTTGCGGTCAATGAAAAACTTCCACAAGTAGGTATTTCATTCACATTTTATTCGGTATTTTCCCTCGTTCATTTCATCATTCGTTCGTCAGTCACTTTCAAAAGTGGGAGTGTGACTCCTACGTCTTGCCTACGTCACAGACTGTACCGGTTTGCGCCGAACTCAAGGTTCAACGTTCAAAATCATATCTAAATTCTACTAATATGCTTATCCCACAGTCATGTTAACACAGCACCTTGCAAAGTCCACATTTCTTCAAATCGTATTTTGTACGGCGTTTAAGACCTATTCTGGAAAATCTTGATTCCGAAAACTGTTTTTTGTGCTTCATAATCTCCATGATGAACCTAGTCGTTACATTTTGAGTCTTGGATCAATGTTTTAAAGCTTCTTTTTAATGTTCAATGAAGTCTATACGGACTCGGAGGTTGGTGGTCGCGACGCCGACGGTCAGGTGACTGGTTTGCGTGTCGGTTGGCGCCTTTTCAAATGAATCGCATTCTTGCTCGTGGACTAGGGTTGCTGAACCACATTTCCAAATTGCTTCCTAAACACAAACACTTTTATTTTGTTATGCAAATTTTGACGTACTTAGGTATACAGACAATAGGTCTGTAACTATGTCATTCGAGTAATATCCGTTACGAAACTCATGAACTCGTTTAATGAAGGAAAACGTGTGAAAATAACTTGTTTTAATGCAAACAAGTGCTAACCTATATATTCTAAATTGTTGAATTGCTTGCGCTGAATATTAGATAAAAAGCCTCAACTGATAACGTATATTTTGGCGTATTAATAAAACTCTTGAAAACGATGATAACCCTATCGCACAACCACCAACGAATATCCTTGTGAGCGTTTCCCGCATAACTATTTCGAGTTACGTGCATGTACACGAACACGCCTTCATTTGCCGATGTGTGTGGCTGAAGGCTTGTCTGTATTCACTTTCGAGGCCATAAAGTGATTGGCTCATTGGAAGTAAAAACGTTTTTTATCAATAGTCATACACGTTCATTTAGCTAAACGTTTATTAGCTGGAGATTCGGCTGGTTTTCCTAATTGTTTGTCACGTTTTATTTTAGGTGATGTAGTCATTTCTGGAAACTGTATGCATTCGAAATTACCACTTAAGTTCAACCATATATGATACCTACCTGACATAGGTAATATATCTACCTGCTAAAATGAAATTTGTATGACGACCTCGTTCTTTATGGGTTTTGGTGGTTAAGTATCCTCAGCGTGACTGACATTTCAGCTTGTTTTTTAACCTTCCATGCCCCCACAAATCACAAGGCGTTTTAAGAATTGATGACGTCAACCATCAACAAAGTTGACGCAGATCGTCCGTCGTTGTCCAATATATCTTCGTTATTGTCTATTAAGTTTTCGTGAACCTCTCGATCCAATTGACCCTCGTTCCAGTGGTTGTGCGTGAGCAGCGTCACATCACATCTGTCTTAAATATTAATTTATTGACGATTTCATGCAGAATCAGAATGTTTTTCAAATTTTATTGGCGTAACAATTTGCAACTTTAAATGTCGAAAGAGATCAGATTTACGAATAAAATAAATGTGCTTACAGGTGGGATTATATACCCTATTATGGATCGTAAAATCGATACATTAGATACGGATAAGTATTATAATTTATATTATGTACCCACCGATAAAGCTATCTACTTACCTATATAATTTACTGAATATTGTGACTAAACACTTATACTTACTAAAAATCTTAAATTCATCCATTGCCTAATCCGCGGCTCACCGCTGGGTCTAAAAGCACGAAATTTCGGAAAAGTTATTTCAAAGAATGTAAGCATTAAGAAATTTGTTTTGAAAATCAAACTTAGACTTCTACTTGCAAGTAAAAGTTAGTTGTATTTTTTTTGGTAACCCCCTAAAATTCTGAGAAGTTTTAGGTGGGACATTCTTGTTGATTCTTCACCCTTGCAACTGCAAAATTTCATCAATGAGTTCAGTAGTGGAGTCGGGTACGAACGGATAGGTCACAAGTCAATTTTGGAGATACAAGCAATTCCGGAAGGAAATAAGTTTCTAATGCATAAAAATTGTGTTAAATAAACACTCAAATCAATTTAGGAAATAAACGCAGGCCTATAAATTTATGTTTGCCTACAGGTTTAAAACAAACAGATAAGAAAATACTGCAGGAGTTTTAGGAGGACAGTATAAACCAAATATTAACACAATGAATTTGAGCTGAAACAGCGTCACCTGATAGTGAATAGAGCAGAAAATCATGATTACGAAGCGTATTGCAAACAAAACGTGCAAAAAGCTTATTCCGGTTATAACAAAAAGTTCTTAAATTATTATTTTTTACATAAGAATATGAAGCACGTTTATGAGTAGGTACCTACCTAATTAATTAGTTGGTTGATCTTAAGTATCTTAAAATCGTGTGTCGTGTAAAATTTGTGTTACTCACCAATTTATTCAAAATTAATTCATTCAAATTAGGCTGATAATTTGCACTTTTTGAACGTCAAAATTTACATGATACAGTCCTCCAAAACATCCTTCATCTTTTCCTAGTGTTGCAGCTGGGAAGAAGTAGCGGAACAAACTCCCAGCATGTTTTATGCCGGTGTCGTTAAACTGCTAAGGTCTAAGTCATAATTCTTACCTATCAACCTACTGTAAATAGATTCGTCCTTTGCTATAATTGGCACTACTGGCTAATTAAAAATATAGGTACGCTTTTACATTATGTATTTACAGTATCTTTTTACACTATTCGCTTCCCAATAGCGAACTGCCAAGCCTCCATAGTCGCTCTGTGTTAATGTTAACCCCAAATTACATTAATTATTCCTGTATTATTATTACTAGACAGGGTCGGGACTGTCCGACTGCTGAGCAAATGCCTCCCTGCGTTCCTTCCATTGGTCAGGATTTTGCTCTACCTCTTTTTAATTCGCAATGAAGACATACAGGTCGTCACGTCATCTCCTTCACATCTGGCAACTCGGAGAAGACAAACTAAATCAAACTTAGCGGTCTTAAAGTCTTGACATTGCCTTAATCGGATAGATCATCATCTATGATGAGTTTCTTCTCTTTTCACGACTAGGCAGGCAGTTGCGAAATTTCTTAACAATCCACCCTAAACCCTATAAACTTATATTTCATTCTTTTCCAACACTGAATGCATAGAGTTACATAATTTATTTTTACTCAATCAATCATATTGATGATGATGAATTCCCTATCTTGATGATTTCCAAACGAGTGCACTTGTATTAAGTATAAGTGTACTCATTTACTAATCTCACATTCTAGTACGCACCTCATTGTGACTTTCAAGTAATTAGAAGTAACAATATCCATAGTTTTAACACAGCAACGTCAGATTGAGCCACCCACGTGTTTAGCATCATTTTTCACTGATGACGCTCGCTCGAGTTATTAATTCATGTGAACCATATCACTGGTTACTGGCCGTTGTAGTTTGTTTGAAATGATCCCAGTACAGTTATGTAAAGATACTAGCACGAGTTTCGAAAGGTTGGTCCAGATTTCGTGTGTGAAAACATTTTTGATAAGTAGGTAATTCGTTGTCTTTTCGTATCTTCGTAGGCGTCTCATGATCTTCAACAGCTGTTTCAATAAAGTTGAAGTAGTCATTTGACGTTGAAAAGGCAAATCCAATTGTTTAATTATTGGCTTCTTCACTTTGATGAAGGTGGCACGTGTTGGTAATGAACTGACTTTAAAACGCTACGAGATTTATGTGCAACACGTCAAGTTCTGTAATACAGTACGTTATACCTATAGGTACATTTATTCTGCCATTTTTAACAATGAGTGAAGTTTACAAGTGTGTTGTAGCGATATGGAGCCATGGTCACGAGCTATGCCTGCGTGACAGATACCGTGTGTGACGTCGCCGTCGTCGGGAGGCTCGGTCGAGCCAGCCAATCAGCAACTGCCACCCGCAGCGATCGTATGCGCCACTGACGTAAAATGTGTTTCTTTCCTTAGTTATATTCGGACTTATAATTAAAAAGTGGCAATCAACTCATTGTGTGGGTGTGTACAGTAGGCATGTCTATAACAATGTGTTTTTTTCAATACTTACTTACTTACTTCATTAATTTGTTATGAGTAAATAAGCACCATTTGCTGATTGGACACAACTTGCTGTTTTTGGAATCTAAATACCTAATAGCCTGAAATCAGAATGATAATCCCCTGATAATCTGTTTACCTACAAAATCATCAATCAATAAGAAATGGCTAACTGCTGATGCAACATGCTGTTAGATTGAAGCAGCCTATCTATTCGCATACCGGGGAGACTCGCGCGCCCCGGCGCGGCGCGTATCGACCTATGATCGAGCATGTAGGTACGGATTGCACATGGTTGCGTGTTGCGAAGCGCGTGCGCCGTGCGCCGTGCGCCGAGCCCGCGCCACACCTCCGCGATTTCATGCAGAATCAGAATGTTTTTCAAATTTTATTGGCGTAACAATTTGCAACTTTAAATGTCGAAAGAGATCAGATTTACGAATAAAATAAATGTGCTTACAGGTGGGATTATATACCCTATTATGGATCGTAAAATCGATACATTAGATACGGATAAGTATTATAATTTATATTATGTACCCACCGATAAAGCTATCTACTTACCTATATAATTTACTGAATATTGTGACTAAACACTTATACTTACTAAAAATCTTAAATTCATCCATTGCCTAATCCGCGGCTCACCGCTGGGTCTAAAAGCACGAAATTTCGGAAAAGTTATTTCAAAGAATGTAAGCATTAAGAAATTTGTTTTGAAAATCAAACTTAGACTTCTACTTGCAAGTAAAAGTTAGTTGTATTTTTTTTGGTAACCCCCTAAAATTCTGAGAAGTTTTAGGTGGGACATTCTTGTTGATTCTTCACCCTTGCAACTGCAAAATTTCATCAATGAGTTCAGTAGTGGAGTCGGGTACGAACGGATAGGTCACAAGTCAATTTTGGAGATACAAGCAATTCCGGAAGGAAATAAGTTTCTAATGCATAAAAATTGTGTTAAATAAACACTCAAATCAATTTAGGAAATAAACGCAGGCCTATAAATTTATGTTTGCCTACAGGTTTAAAACAAACAGATAAGAAAATACTGCAGGAGTTTTAGGAGGACAGTATAAACCAAATATTAACACAATGAATTTGAGCTGAAACAGCGTCACCTGATAGTGAATAGAGCAGAAAATCATGATTACGAAGCGTATTGCAAACAAAACGTGCAAAAAGCTTATTCCGGTTATAACAAAAAGTTCTTAAATTATTATTTTTTACATAAGAATATGAAGCACGTTTATGAGTAGGTACCTACCTAATTAATTAGTTGGTTGATCTTAAGTATCTTAAAATCGTGTGTCGTGTAAAATTTGTGTTACTCACCAATTTATTCAAAATTAATTCATTCAAATTAGGCTGATAATTTGCACTTTTTGAACGTCAAAATTTACATGATACAGTCCTCCAAAACATCCTTCATCTTTTCCTAGTGTTGCAGCTGGGAAGAAGTAGCGGAACAAACTCCCAGCATGTTTTATGCCGGTGTCGTTAAACTGCTAAGGTCTAAGTCATAATTCTTACCTATCAACCTACTGTAAATAGATTCGTCCTTTGCTATAATTGGCACTACTGGCTAATTAAAAATATAGGTACGCTTTTACATTATGTATTTACAGTATCTTTTTACACTATTCGCTTCCCAATAGCGAACTGCCAAGCCTCCATAGTCGCTCTGTGTTAATGTTAACCCCAAATTACATTAATTATTCCTGTATTATTATTACTAGACAGGGTCGGGACTGTCCGACTGCTGAGCAAATGCCTCCCTGCGTTCCTTCCATTGGTCAGGATTTTGCTCTACCTCTTTTTAATTCGCAATGAAGACATACAGGTCGTCACGTCATCTCCTTCACATCTGGCAACTCGGAGAAGACAAACTAAATCAAACTTAGCGGTCTTAAAGTCTTGACATTGCCTTAATCGGATAGATCATCATCTATGATGAGTTTCTTCTCTTTTCACGACTAGGCAGGCAGTTGCGAAATTTCTTAACAATCCACCCTAAACCCTATAAACTTATATTTCATTCTTTTCCAACACTGAATGCATAGAGTTACATAATTTATTTTTACTCAATCAATCATATTGATGATGATGAATTCCCTATCTTGATGATTTCCAAACGAGTGCACTTGTATTAAGTATAAGTGTACTCATTTACTAATCTCACATTCTAGTACGCACCTCATTGTGACTTTCAAGTAATTAGAAGTAACAATATCCATAGTTTTAACACAGCAACGTCAGATTGAGCCACCCACGTGTTTAGCATCATTTTTCACTGATGACGCTCGCTCGAGTTATTAATTCATGTGAACCATATCACTGGTTACTGGCCGTTGTAGTTTGTTTGAAATGATCCCAGTACAGTTATGTAAAGATACTAGCACGAGTTTCGAAAGGTTGGTCCAGATTTCGTGTGTGAAAACATTTTTGATAAGTAGGTAATTCGTTGTCTTTTCGTATCTTCGTAGGCGTCTCATGATCTTCAACAGCTGTTTCAATAAAGTTGAAGTAGTCATTTGACGTTGAAAAGGCAAATCCAATTGTTTAATTATTGGCTTCTTCACTTTGATGAAGGTGGCACGTGTTGGTAATGAACTGACTTTAAAACGCTACGAGATTTATGTGCAACACGTCAAGTTCTGTAATACAGTACGTTATACCTATAGGTACATTTATTCTGCCATTTTTAACAATGAGTGAAGTTTACAAGTGTGTTGTAGCGATATGGAGCCATGGTCACGAGCTATGCCTGCGTGACAGATACCGTGTGTGACGTCGCCGTCGTCGGGAGGCTCGGTCGAGCCAGCCAATCAGCAACTGCCACCCGCAGCGATCGTATGCGCCACTGACGTAAAATGTGTTTCTTTCCTTAGTTATATTCGGACTTATAATTAAAAAGTGGCAATCAACTCATTGTGTGGGTGTGTACAGTAGGCATGTCTATAACAATGTGTTTTTTTCAATACTTACTTACTTACTTCATTAATTTGTTATGAGTAAATAAGCACCATTTGCTGATTGGACACAACTTGCTGTTTTTGGAATCTAAATACCTAATAGCCTGAAATCAGAATGATAATCCCCTGATAATCTGTTTACCTACAAAATCATCAATCAATAAGAAATGGCTAACTGCTGATGCAACATGCTGTTAGATTGAAGCAGCCTATCTATTCGCATACCGGGGAGACTCGCGCGCCCCGGCGCGGCGCGTATCGACCTATGATCGAGCATGTAGGTACGGATTGCACATGGTTGCGTGTTGCGAAGCGCGTGCGCCGTGCGCCGTGCGCCGAGCCCGCGCCACACCTCCGCGCAATACGTCGAACCGACAAGAGTAGGTAGGTACATGCTCGCTCCATCGTAAGTACGACTTTCTAAGAATAGACGTCATTGACCTGTGTTACTTGTGGTTTTCAGTCATTTTTGCCAGGTGTTTGGTTCTTTGTCTGCTTTTGGTGCCAAAACATGTGATCCACGATAAAAAACAAATTTCAAGTGTGGGCAGACATTGAAAGAGACGAATTGGTAATTACCTATAACAGATGATTGGCATCTTGTCCACCAAGCGAATTCCTAAATAACGTAGGTACCTACTTATACCTACCTAACATTTTGTATCAGCCACTGCTAAAAATGCTAAAATATTAAGCCTTCAAATGTCTGCTGTAATTTGGGGAGAGCAGTTCTTGCAAAAGAAATCCGACCTGGCCACCCTAGGTAAATAAAATCCATTTCGACGTAAATCCATTAACTACCGGTGACTGTTTACAGTTACAGGCGTGGATGCAGTGTAGGTACCTATACAAAGAGAGGAAGCGGGATGCTCTTAAGTATTTATGATGCTTTGCTCATTTGCTGCCAAATATAAAACTCTGACTCCCAATTTTGTTGCTTGATCAGGAAAACAAATAAAATTATGTGAGCAGGAAAACGTGTGTGGTTAACAATACACAAGAACGGGACTGTGACAAACTACCTAGTAGTAGGTTGGTATTATATTATTGGAAATTTAAAGTACTTACGTAAAAAATTCAATTCCTTCATAATAACATTTTAATGAAATTGTTGTGAGAGTGGAGAGGTCGAGCCCCAACACACAATACGCCACACCTCCTGCCTGTCGAGAACAACTAATTGTGCCTCCAGAACTTGCATGAGGTAAACGATAGAGCTCGTGGCCGGCTGTCTCGACAGAGATAACGACAAAATCGCTAACTTTTGATTGCTAATTACTAATGAATTAATTGGGTTGCAATAACGATGCTTGCGGGAAATCCAAGTCTCTACATCCAAGATGCGATTCTCGCAAGCATCGTTATTGCAACCCAATTTAGTCGTTAGTAATCAGCGATCGAAAGTTAGCGAATTTGTCGCTATCTATGTCGAGACTGCCTGCCCAGCCCGCTTAGCATGACCACCGAAGAAACGTAAGAGAGTCGACAAATCTTTTGTTCATCTGTCATTTTGCTGTCATTGAATCAACAAAATGACAGATTAACAAAAGATTTGTCGATTCTCTTTCGTTTCTTCGGTGGTCATGCTCAGCGGGCAGGTCGCTAAGTACCTGGTCGGACAAAATTAAAGTCATCGATTCGAGAAGAAGAAGAACGAAATAAATGTAGGTACCTACCTACGTATTTAATGAAATGACGCAATTAATTTTATTGTAACAAGTAACGCCGCTCACCGTCATGCATGTCTCCTTCAAATATTTGGAATATCTGTTAGTATTACACCGTTGCTGTATTTATTGCGTCGTGCGGATTTCCACAGTCATGGTGTTTTCCGTTACCGTATTTAGTTTGTGATAATTACCTACATTGTGTACTCCAATCCAAATTGGTGACTACCGTTTTTTTTTTGTTTTTTTTTTCGGATGAGAAATCATCAAATGACTTCTCCCGCTCTGGGCGGAGCAGGAGGGAGTGTCAGACTTTTACTGACTAAAACCCATCCATGTTCCTTCATCGCCCTTTGTGTTCCGGGGCCACGGTATCTCTTTCGAACAGTCCTGCAACCCCGGCAGGCATCGGCCCTTGCGGAGCCCTTCCTTTTTGCTGACTCTCTTTGAGGCGCGCGTGGAACACGAACGCGCCGTCGCGTCGACACGGCCTGTCGTCATGAGACGGACGGACGGCGAGCTAGCCCATAGCCCACCGTCCACAGGCCCGCGCCTACGGTGGCCGGGGGCCACGTGGTGGCCCCCGCAAGGGACGCTGTGAGGTTCTCTCCCTCTCACGTTCCGCCACCTCCTTCTCTAGCATTACTGCTTCGCAGAAGGAGGTGACGGCGTCCCATTCCGTCTTGCTCCGGACCATGGCTTGCACCAGAGCCGGACGCGAGAGGTCGCCGCCGCCAATCGCCGCTTCGAGGACACGGCGGTGCTCCGCCCACGCGGGGCACACCACCGTGTGCTCCACCGTGTCCTCCGGTCGATCCTCCGCCCGATATAGGTGACTTACATACATACCGGGTTTCCTCCGTGCCTCGGAAAGCACGTTAAGCTGTTGGTCCCGGCGTTCATTTGTAGATCTTTGACAGTCGTTAGGTAGTCAGTGGCCCAAAAAGTCTGACAACCAATCTTATCAAGTGGTATCGTATAACCCAGTACTAACTGGGTTGTGGAGGTCAGATAGGCAGTCGCTCCATGTAAAATACAGGTATTCAGCTGCCTCCGGTTAGACTGGAAGCCGACCCCAACATAGTTGGGAAAAGGCTAGGCAGATGATGATGACATTGTTTACTCCAGGAATTAGCGTTTATAACTAACAGCTTAGGCATAGTCAGTTAATTCACTTTTCTTTTAACAACTACTAACCCGAATTCTCTTTCTGCTAAATTAAAAAAACATTCTCGTCTTGTCAACAGAAAAGTTTCTATTATAAGTAGGTAAAACTAAAGACCAACGTAACTTAGTTATTTTATAAATGTATTTTTTTTCCTTTTAAATTCTTCAGAATCTTGCAGCTAGGTTTTTATTGAATTATATTTTTCCTTTATTGTAATAATTATGAATATTATAAAATAGCTTAGGCAGTACCGCAAAAAGTAACTACAATAGACCATTTATGTTAAGGCTGCTAAAGTGCTCTTGATAAGTCTTCGTTCGGTTCTGAGGTGTGAACTGCGAACTTATGGAATTTTGTTTATACACATTCAAAATATACTAAAGCCAAATACTGATGACTGAACTACCTACCAAAAGGTAATTTTGAAGAAGTTGAAATAAAAAATAGATGATGATCATTTCGCATCATTCGCTAGACAAACCATTAATTTAGTAGTTGTTATGCTGTGTTGCCAGTCTGCAAAGCCTTGGTGAGTACAGTGAGAAGGCGTGGCGGTACAAAGTCCAAGGCTGAGAACATCAAAATGCTTTTTAATAAAAGTCCGCAGGCTATTGGCACTCTTGAATCATGATGACTCTTGACATGAGTGGGGAAATCTAGGCAATATTTCAATTTGTTTGTCAGGGACATTGGATATTTAGGGTTCGATGTGATATTTTTTGGGATAGAAAACCATTTTATTCGGGAGATATTTTATTAAACGTTTTTTTTTAGTAAATGTGGGTAGGTAATAAAAGTTTTTACACCTTCTAGGCCGTTTCGAACTAAAACTTTTAGTACGGTCAAATGTTATGTTTGTGAATTTGGCAGATCATTGTTCAGCAGATATCAATTTTTTTCTGGTTTTAAGTTACTATGTTTTTTTTTTTTTTTTTTTTTATAGTCACAGAACTATATCAAAAATGTATTAGGAACTATAGAACTCATCTTTTTGCGCCTAAAACACTTACAAAATTTTAGTTTTGTTAAAAATGATCAGCCACCGGAAGTTAGCAGATCATATTTTCGTTTGACTTTTTTTCCTGAAAAAGGGCAGAACTATTTCTGAAAAGTATCAGGAACTCTAGAACTATGCTGCATGCAAATAGAACTCACATTTTTTTAAGCTCTGCTGGGAAATGATCTGCTTCGGGAAGTTGGCAGATCATTATTTTAATTGAATTCTTTTAGGTAAAAACGCCAGAACTATTTATAAAAAGTATCAGGAACTGTAGAACTCGGCTGCATGCGAATAGAACTCGGATTTATTTTTGATCTGCTGGACAATGATTTGCCAAGTTCACACACATCGGTCAAATGCAATATTAGGGGTGTTTTACAGCGAGAGCTGACGTCTCTGCGCGAGGCGTGCGTGGCTGCGCGACACCTGTACGCCAGGCATCGCAGGCTCCGCATTCGCCCACCGAATGCGGCAGCCATCGAGGCGGAGCTTTATGAGGGGTACAGAGCGGCGAAGACCGCCCTCCGCGAGGCTGTCCTGCGGGCCAGGGATCTGGCCCGCGAGGAGTCGCTGGGGACTCTCGACAGAGATCCGTGGGGGCGCCCTTACAAGATGGTGCGGGATAAACTCCGCACCTGGGCCCCCCCACTGGCGCAGTCTCCGGCCTGAGCTCGTGGAGGACGTGGTGAGCACTCTGTTCCCTACGCGGGGAGAACATCCCCCCCCGCCTATGGCTCCGCCACCTGCGGTGCTGGAAGCGGACCACCAGGATGACGACGACGACACTCCGGAAGTGACTGGGGTAGACCTGAGAGTGGCGGTACGCAGGCTCAGTGCCAAAAATACCGCCCCGGCACCCGACGGCTTGCCTGGCAAAGCCTGGGTCCTGGCCTTGGAGGCTCTCGGGCCCCGACTGGAGGGGCTCTTAAGCGCATGCTTGGAGAGAGGCCAGTTCCCGCTTCGTTGGAAGACGGGGAAGCTGGTCCTCATTCGGAAGCCGGGGCGCCCTGCGGACTCTCCGTCCGCATACCGGCCCGTGGTGCTGCTCGACGAGGTGGGCAAGCTCTTTGAAAGAGTCATTGCAAACCGTCTCGCCGAGCACCTTACGGGGACGGGGCCGGATCTTGCGGAACACCAATTTGGTTTCCGCAAGGGGCGCTCTACGATGGACGCCATCATGCGCGTGAGAACCCTCACGACGGGGGATGCGGTGTGCAGGGGTGGGGTTGTCTTGGCGGTGTCTCTCGACATCGCCAACGCCTTCAACTCCATGCCCTGGAGCTGCATAAGGGAGGCACTCCGGTATCACCGGGTGCCGACCTACCTCCGTCGAGTGGTCGGGGACTACCTGACGGACAGGGCAGTCATTTACCCCGGTCGCAGTGGAGAATGGAACCGGCGAGAGATGTCGTGCGGTGTTCCACAGGGATCGGTTCTAGGGCCTTCCTTGTGGAACATCGGGTACGACTGGGTGCTGCGCGCCGACTTCCCTAGTGGTGTCAGCGTAGTTTGCTACGCTGACGACACGCTGGTGCTGGCACAGGGGGGGTCGCACGAGGCGGCGGCCGAAGCTATGACACGCGGGGTTGCGATAGTCGTTGAGAGGATCCGGCAACTGGGTCTCGAGGTGGCATTGCACAAGTCCGAGGCCATGTGCTTTCATGGGCCTCGGAATGCGCCACCTCCGGGATCCTTACTCACGGTAGGAGGGGTATCCATCGGTGTCGAGTCGACTTTGAAGTACCTAGGACTCGTCCTCGACAGCCGGTGGAACTTCGTGGAGCACTTCCGACGTTTGGCGCCCAAACTGGAACGGACTGGGGCTGCCTTCAGGCGGCTCCTGCCCAACCTGGGAGGGCCGAACGCCTCCTGCCGGAGGCTCTACGCGGGAGTCATGCGGTCCATGGCCCTTTACGGGGCCCCGGTGTGGGCGCGTTCCTTGAGGCTGCGTGCAGCCCACTACCTGAACGCGCCCCAAAAGGTGGTAGCCGTAAGGCTGGCCCGTGGGTACCGCACGATCGCCCGCGAGGCGGCGTGCCTCCTTGCCGAATTGCCGCCATGGGATCTGGAGGCGATAGTCCCCGCGCGCCTGCATGAATGGCGCGCGGAGGCGCTTCGCCGGGGGGAAACTCCGCTGCCGCGACAAATTGTCGCTCAGCGGACAGACTTCCGGCGGGATCTCATGGCGACATGGAGAGAGCGACTGTCGCAACCCCGTGCAGGGCACGCCACGATAGTGGCGATAAGTCCCCTCTTTGAGGAGTGGCTAGAGAGACGCCACGGCGTCCTCACCTTCCGCCTGACGCAGGTCCTCACCGGACACGGTGTTTTCGGGAGGTTCCTGCACCGAATCGGGCGGGAGGAAACGCCCGGGTGTTTCCATTGCGAGGATCGACCGGAGGACACGGCTGAGCACACGGTGGAGGTGTGCCCCGCGTGGGCGGAGCACCGCCGTGTCCTCGTAGCGGCGATTGGCGGCGGCGACCTCTCGCGTCCGGCCCTGGTGCAAGCCATGGTTCGGAGCGAGACGGAATGGGACGCCGTCACCTCCTTCTGCGAAGCAGTAATGCTAGAGAAGGAGGTGGCGGAACGTGAGAGGGAGAGAACCTCACAGCGTCCCGGCCGCCGCGGGAGACGCCCCGGGCGTCGGGGGCCACCGTAGGCGCGGGCCTGTGGACGGTGGGCTATGGGCTAGCTCGCCGTCCGTCCGTCTCATGACGACAGGTCGTGTCGACGGCGCGTTCGTGTTCCACGCGCGCCTCAAAGAGAGTCAGCAAAAGGAAGGGGTCCGCAAGGACCGATGCCTGCCGGGGTTGCGGGACTGTTCGAAAGAGATACCGTGACCCCGGAACACAAAGGGCGATGAAGGAACATGGATGGGTTTTAGTCAGTAAAAGTCTGACACTCCCTCCTGCTCCGCCCAGAGCGGGAGAAGTCATTTGATGATTTCCCATCCGAAAAAAAAAAAAAAAAAAAAAGGGATGTTTTACAGGAGGATGCAAAAAAAACGTAACATTAGGAAAAAAACAGAAATTAATAAAATGTTTCCCCTTTTACAACAATTGTTCATATTTGCCAATTTATCTATACAAATAAATAAAATTGAAGTTTCTGTTTGTAATATCAAAATAACAGCTTTTTACTGAATGCATGTGAAAATATTATACGGAACTTATAACAAAAACTTTTTTTTTTTATTCAGTTTTTGTCATTATGTCTGTCTGTTTGTTCCGGCTAATCTCCGAAACAGCTGACAGTTATTGACGGTCCTTTTTTATCTACCAGAGATAGCTGATGTTATAAAATCTAACATAGACTACTTTTATTTTAGAAAAATAATTATGGTCCCGTGCAAAAAAAAATACAACCCTTGAAATTGGTTACAAACTTCGATTCAAAAGGGAAGTAATATTTATTATAATAATTTCACGCGAACGAAGGTCGCGGACAACAGCTAGTTACATTATATAATAACATAAAATGTTTGTTGTATTATGAACATGACAAATATTTGATAAGCATGGAATGGAAATGTGGTAATTTTGGAATAAGTTAGGTATTGAGTCAGGAAATTATTCCGATGTTTATCAGAATAATTTCCTGTTCGATTTTTGTAGCACGTAACTTCAAATGAAATAGTTGTACCTATTTGTATTGGGACCGAATTTCAATTCAGCTCGTGCTTGTTAACTTTTTTATAAACAGCTCAAAATTACAATCAATTTTGCCACAGTTTCGGATTACATTTTCCGACTATTCGACTTTCTCTTTTAATTAAAGTTTATCGTAGAATCATTTCAACATCTCATGGTCTCATTTAAAGTTAGTCAGTTTTGGGCTTAGGCCTACAATGGTGTCGATTCTGTTGTGCACAAACTAAACTTAATTTAGGCTATTGCTATCTTTTACTAAAAGGCAGTGCGAGAAAAGGACGGCTATTGCTATGAACTTAGAGATGTCAAACTAGTTTATGCCTTGCGCTTCACCGTGTTTTTAGTCGACATGTTTTTACGTGCACCCTTCATTTGTATGGAAATATTAGTTCCAACTAAATTTGACAGCTCTAAATTACGTCCGTCTCTTTCTCGTTTTATTATAGAGAAAAAGATAGCAATAGCCTAAATAAAGTTTAGTTTGTGCACAACAGAATCGACACCAATATCTTCGTCCAATTTTGCCTGTTTGGGCAGGCCTCGTATGATGAGATGATGAACAACGTTGCTGAATATCACGTCGTTGGTTTCTGTCCTTTTTTCACCTCAAAGTGGGCCTTTGTTCTTAACAGATTTTTTTGTAATATAGTTTTGGCGTTCTCTCATGACGCCCTATGTACCTGTAGCTATCAGGTTTTGATGCTGAATATGCTTGCTGAAAAACCCTCTGCTGTTTTCCTACCATCATCAATTGATGCATTATTCCATATATGCGAATGTACAATATTACACTTGCGAGTACGCAGTCTTTCATAATGTAAGTGCCAGCGAATCATGAAATCGGACATCGTACAGGCAATCAGACAACTGACTTGATTGATGTAATTGTTGCCGATCAAGGCGGGAATTTTCCGTTTGCCTTTAAAATGGAATAAATAGTCTATAACTGACATGAAAGACTCAATCAAGGATAGATTGATCGTTTCTGTAGATGTTAGTACCTACGTACTGTACGTACCTATGGGTACTTCAGCATTCATCTCAATTAATATATCAATTGCCCTACTGAAACGTTCTTCAGTCATCTATTATTCTTCGATCATATTTTAACATTCAATTAGGTACCTACCCACACAGCACATAATGTCTACAGAATATCTAAAAAACATCTATTAAATATTTGTGCAAACATCTACGAGATATCTTGTGATATTTACAAGTAGTATAATAGACATCTTGTAGATGACTGTATGTCCGCCTCCTAAATGTCTTCTAGACATTGGAAATGTATATCTACTAGACATGTTTTCTAGATGTCTGCTAGTAACATATGGAAGATATCTTCTAGATTATCTGCTAAACCTCTATAAGAACATATCCTAATATCTTCTAGATACCTGCTAGGCGATTCTAAGCGTCTGGAAGACATCTTGTAGATTATCTGCTATACGTCCATTAGAAAGTATGTGGAATACCTTCTAGACGTCTTCTAGGTGATTAAAGCGTGGGCCAGACTGTTGTAAACAAGCCTTCAAGCTTGTTTACAACAGTCTGGCACGGGCGTGGAAATTATAAGATACATTCTATTTCAACCAAACTGAAGAAAATGTAAACAAAAATTTGGAAATTGTAAAATTTAAATAATAAATAGCTAAAAAGGTAATAGTACATTAAGATAATAAGTGCGGTAAGTTCAAAATGACAGCCGAGGCGATATTGCTTGCCCGAGCCGTAGGCGAGGGCTACAAAAAACCAGAGGCTGTACCTAATTATCAAAGCGCACGTACTTATGTCATACGACGTTTTATAACATATTTGCGAGGAAATAAATAAAACTCGGGACTTTCCTAAACGAATAAATCTTTTACTTGTTCACAAATTAGAAATGCGCGCGCATCAGCGCTTTTTTTTAAGGCAAAGACACAAAAAACAGCCAGTATTACTAATAAAGTAAATTAATATTTTTGTGTGTTTGTTACAGATAATTTGGTTGTAATTTTTTAACAAAATTAATCAAATTAAAGAATTAAATGTTTATTTATTATATTTCATCTCCCAAAGTTAATTTTATTCATAAAATCTTGACCACATCTCTGACATAAAACTCTTTGCTAAGATTTAAAAAAGTACCGTTTGTTCTATATGGAACATCTTGATAAACCGTGAGTTTTACATTACTGCACAAGTACTTAGTGAGATACATTACGATATTGAAATGGGTGAAATAAGAGACCCTTTACGAGCAAATGTGTTATAAATAAGATACGTAGATAAGTACGAGTATTACAAAAAAATTGGAAAATCCACACACTATATCCCTAAATAGTTGTAATTAACGTTTTTTTCTCAAAGTTTAGATTGATGGTCAGACTAGTCTGATACATGGTAGACTTACAACCCTGAATTTGGAACCCATCACCAACACCGATGGTACCTACCCATTTGTTCAAGTAGGTAGTAGGCTTTATTTCTTAAGTTTTATTGAAATGGAGTTTTATTTAATCAAATTAAACTGAAAAAAAAAAGCCGTAGGTATTTTTAAAGGAGTCTTTTATTAAAGAAAATTCTGGAACTGGAGTAAATTTACATAGGTAGGCCATTATTCTTTTTCTGTTTTAGCAGAATAATGGGAGCATTCCGCAGCCATGTTTTCACATGTGTGGAAATTTCTTGTACAGTTGATTCTACGAAGCAAGCCCAGATTGCATCTAAAATTAAAATAAACCACTGTCAATCACAGTCAGTATAAAATCGTCATACCTACAGGTGATAATCTATTATAGTAAGGTATTCCAATCACAAAAAAATATAGGGTTTAGTATATAATTGTACTGTACCTGACATAGCCTCAAAAACCCTCAAGGAGGAAAAAACTTTTTTTTTTAGCTCCAACCCATGAGAATTTGGATCCGTGTCATCTGAAATCATCATTCTCATTTGAGTAAAAGTAGCTGCCTTTACATTGTTTCCACCACATTTCTTCAAATAACTGTTCTGAAAGTAACAAGTGATGTAGAAATATAATATTCCTTCAATTACATGATACCTATTATATTAAATGTCACATTCTGTGGCTATTGTATAATATAGTAGGTATACCATCAAATCAAAGCATGCACTGCTGGAATAGTTAACTATTCCAGCAGTGCATGCTCTGATTTGACGGCTACTCGCTAGCCAAAATTATAAGTTGGTGTTAACACCAAGTTATAATTTTGGCTAGCGAGTAGCGCATGAAGGATCATAACACGAAGGGGTAGGTGGGGCATGTTGGGGTGCCAGACAGTGGCTATAAAAGCAATAACTTAGTCTTACCAAATTATTCTTGATCTTAGCATTTTCCAAAATAATTTCTACTGTCTCCAAATCTTCTTCAGACATTGGGAATTTATTAGTAATGGAGATTATCTCCTCAAATTCTTCAGCGTCTTGTTCAGTTACTCCAGTACTAAGGATTAGTATTTTATCTTTCAGGTCATCAAATGATTCTTCCATTAATGCATTCAGTTTAAACTTAATGTCCAAAACATCTCTCCGTAACATCAGATGGTCTGAAAGAAAAATTAATGTTATTAAGCATCTACATTCAAACTTTTATTAGGAGACATGGGACAAAAAGCTGCCTCACATGAATGCTGTAAATATTATAATGTCAGCATACAAACCACTCCTGAGGGGTGAGGCTGAAGGTCCTGATTTTGTGCTTTTACGGTTATGTTTTTGAGTACCTAGATGAACAATCTGGGTTCCTAACCTGTAGTGTTCCTAAAAATGTTGGTGGCTAATCATCATATTGCTCGACGAATGTGGCGACGAACACTCTTGGTTGTTAATAGTGATGTTCGGTGATAAAAAATCTAGGTGGCTTCGAACACAACATAACACATTCAAAACACTTGTTACATTAACAAACAACAATAAAAATTTAAACACAGGGCACGCCGCCGGCGCCGTTGCCGTTGGCCCATTGAAAGAAAAGAATCTTCAATCAAGTAGAAGTCAAGACGGAGAGGCTTCCTTCCTTCTTTCATTTCACAGGCTTCTTTCCGCACAGAACACTTTATACTCTAGCGTGTCAACACTCTACGTTCCTTTACCGCCACGCCACGTTTCGTTCGAGTCACATGGTTCGAGTTCACGTTGAAAGGAAATGCATGAAAACGCTTGATAATTGATATAACCTGTCATCATCAGCCAGCTACAACACAAACATTAAAATTACAACCTTCTTTAATTTATAGTGTCGATTGACAGACAACGCGATGATCAGCACAGACAAACTATGATTTGCTTGTAAAGAATGAAACGAAACGTAAACGTCCAAGGTAGCGTAACGCGAAATTCATAGGATAAATTAGTATCATTTTATTCTTCATAAAAATAATGATCTCGTTGCTTTCTATTTAGAGGCACAACGTAGGTACACGAGGTAGTAGGTATGGAGTAGCGAGGCACAGGTAGCGGTAGGTACGTGTGCGAAACAATAGGTATTTTTCAGGTACTTACCTATTTATTTTTTATCGAGGAAATTTTTCATAATATTATTATATTATATAATAATATTATATTAATATATTTTTCATAGATTTTCCTAAAAAATATTTAAAAAAAATACATAGATACATTACAATAATTATTTCTAAGAGGCAATCCTAAGACCAGCTTTAGATATCTGCTAGATATGAAATCATATCTTTTTATTGAGACGATTTCAAGGCCAGCTGTAGATATCTACTAGATATTAATTGCATGTCTTTGATATCTAAGATCTAGGTAGATTATTATTTAACATCTAGTAGATATCATGTGCTGTGTGGGTAAGTATATTACGATATCATAACTTGAAATTTTAATATCGCTTAGTACATGAAGGAGTATAGTCTATGTATTACATCCATTAGTATTTTATTTTATTATACATAAGAGCCACATTTTGACCAAATGTGTTGAAAACCATGTACTTTAGTACCTACCTACTTATTTAGTGTCTACATAAATAATAAGCAAAGAAGGTTCTATTTTACAAGTACATAGTTAGTATTTTAGCTACCTACTGCATACCTGTACAGGCTGTCTAATTAACGGATTTCCACCACACTAAATTTAATTTTAATTGGTAAGTAGTAAGAAGCTAGTTTTGTTTGGTATTTAATGATAGCGATGCGATTTATAGATAACAGACTAAGTTTATATATTTCAGGGGTCTGGAGAGGCTCCACAACTTGAATACGTCCTTACCCTGTGCAGTCATACTATCAAACGTGCTGACTGGCTGCCAATGTTTACACCAAGGCATAATCATCTGCCTAGCCTTTTCCCAATTATGTTAGGGTCGGCTATCAGTCTAACAGAATGCAGTACCAGTAATCTACATGGAGCGTCTGCCTATCTGAACATCGCAGCATGCGCCGCAAATGCGTAACACACTTTCCTATCCCAATCTGAAGGATTTTGAAGCAAATTCATAAAACATTGCAAATGTTTAAAACAAATCGTCGGCTCGACAGCGAAAAAAATGTAATGAGTGTTGCAAAATTGCCAAAATGAATGGCATTGGGTGGGTATGCGAGTTTGTTACACAATTACCTCGCTCTACGTTACGCCTGTTCCCAATTAGCTCGTATACCTTTGAGGTAAGTTTTGGTTTTCAGAAATTAAGCAAAACTATTAATTTACCAGTGTCACGAGTGGGATCTCGTTATTTCCATTTCGGTATTCAGACTTGTTTTCAAATTCTACAGTATGAATGATGCAGACGTAAGTATTGTTGGTAAACATCCGGAATTCCGAACTACTCCGGAATTCCGGATGTTTGATGACCTACGTAGGCAGGCAGAAACTGGTCCTTCTAGCTATAGCTAGTGAGAGCATTAATTTATACAACGATTAGGGCCACTAACAGTTGTCCACTTTTACTCATTAGGTAAGTTTTGTTAAAGATATGGACTTTAAGCTCCGTGAGACTAACGGCTCTATGTATATAGTTGCAAAAACTTGAAGGTTTGCCTGTGGGTCATTCGGTAGCGCGATGTTCATAGGTACTAATTCGAAAATATGAAAATACCGAAGTGCATACCTACCATTACTGATTTAACTTTGGTGATTATGTTATGTCAATACATTTCTTACAATACAAGTTGGACTCCATGTTTGAATTGAACGTAAGCAACAACTTCATGTTTGTAGGAAACATTGCAAGACAAGTGTCAACAATCAAAGTCGTTCTAGAACTCACACCCGTCAAACTCGAACAACTTTTCTTGAGTAAGACTCGTGTTGCACCGAATAGCAGCGAATCTGCCGTGTATGTATTGCCTATGTATACCCATGTATAGGTACACACCAATGTTCTTTGGCGTTTTGTTTCATAAACATCGGCTCGTTATCCATTGGTCGCAGCCAGTCGCAGCGAATGGAAAGTTACTGCCGATGAGTACAGTGACCATTTTGTTGATGAATTGTTTGAGATATTGAAATATAACAGACATCTTTAGTGAATCTCCCGTACTGAAGTAGGTACCTACATGCAATTGTTGAATACTGATTAAAATCTACGCCAGTCGTAATATGTAAGTGCTGCCAGAAGGTAATGTAGGCCTCTAACGGCCGGCAGATGTTGCTCTCATTAAAATTAGGCTATCTCAACCAGGGCAGTTTTTGTTTCTGTAAACTGATACGTTACGGACAGTAATCGAGTCATAGCCTCAATCTTTATTGAGGCTATGACTTTATGGCTCTTTAGGAGCCTTGTATTGTAGATGTGATACTAATTTAACATTGAGTCACTTTCTTTGTAAATAATGAATAACTCTAAAATAGGCTAGCTTTGGGCATCACCACAGTAGGTATATTGGACTTCGTCTAGATGCAAAAGTATTTTTTTCTTTCATGCACTTATAACAAGCCTTAATCAAGTAAGACTGTAGAGTTCCTTAGACACCTGTTATACGTTCCTAACTTCCTACATACCAAGGAAAAATATTGTATTGTACCACGGCGGTACAATACAATATTTTTTCGGTACCTAGTAGGTACATTGTTTTAAAATGACAACACCGCCGAACATTTATGTACCTACCTATTCGGTGGCATAACGATACTGAAACAATTAGCGAGCACTGAAGTAGAATATTTCATTTAGAACTTATTAGACAGAACAAAGAAGGCAAGCCTTTTTGTTTATCATTTACTAAAAGGTATTTCAGGTCATTACATCAGCCAAACCCAAAAATATGATTATCAAACCAGGTAAAAAAAACACCTCTATGATAGTGCAATTTTCAGGAACTGATCATGAACAGATTACTCATTACTGACGCAATCTCTGTTTATTTATTGCTTTACAAGGCTGTCTATAGTTCGACTGCAATGCATCGAAAGTACTGATTATAGGTACTTGCGGTGGCGGCGCGTGATTGGCCCGCGGTGGAGGCCTGGCCGGGTGTGGCGAAACGTGTCGTGTTCGCTCCGAGCTCGGCTCAAAATCATACTACTTATTCAAGGCATATCGATTGAGCAAAAACTTCTTACAAGGAACTAAATAACTAACTTAATAATTATTTATCAGTTTAATTAATAACTCTTAGAGCATACAAGCAAGGCTATTTAATCAAGCACGTAATGTTTGCATATTTTTTGCAGACTCCGACTCAAAAATTTGCTGAATCAATCGAACGATACAAACGTGAAACGATTACTGCATCGAGGTCGTTTAATGTTAGGTAATTATTATTAACTAGGAAGTTATGCGATAGGTTCAGCTCAGACAAAAAATATTCAATGCTCTTGCAAAGATTGACGAATTGTTCAAATTAAAGAAGATTCGACACCAGCTATTTAAACTTAAAGTGGCTAAAATATTTTAAAGATCATAGATCTCATCCATCGCTTTCCATCAGGCGAGATCGAGGTCAAGAGTTGGCCCGTATTGTAACAAAAAAAAAAGATGTCCTTGAAATAAGTATGAAAATAGAATATATTGTTATAAACCACAAGCTATTAGTTTTTGCGGTACCTAGTCTTTGTTAATGGACGTCAGTTTAATTTAATACATAATTGCAGAGAACCACCTTCAACTAAGTTTCCTGTAATTACATTACAATAACAAACAAAGGACGACTGTAACAATATGTAAGTATTTCTATTTTAATAGAATTTTACGATTCCTATGAATATCTATGTACCTATAGTATAATATTTAAGAGGAATGTCGTTGATGAACCTGCTTTTTTCCACTTCAACAAGATATCATGGACTTATTTTATCTCTTCGAAGTAGCACCACTAGTCTGCGACACGAAAAAATCTTGGTATCGGTACCGGTTTCCTGAAACCGGTACCTACGGATACCAAGCTCGGCTAGCAATGCTAGGATGTCACGTAGACGAAAGTGCGCAATTGATATTTATGAGACAGCAACGTGCTTTCTTTACATTTCATGACTTGCCAATCATAATTCTGTGAAAAATGTTAAAGTTAAATAAAAACAGTACTTTCAAGAAATTCCTCTTGCAGGGGTTAATAAAAATAAGCCCTCGTCAAAAATATTCCCAAAATATTGTTTGTCACAAGATTACCTAATTGTCTACGATGTATCGTCATGATTTCGCGACTCAGCGGTATCTAAGCAAACAAAGTTGATAACATTCCTTTTCTTATCAGTGACACACCTACAATTCACACTGAAGTATACCTACGTACTTATTCATTGATAAGAACTCGCACTTAAAAGTAGGTACGTAATGTAGGTACTAGTAGATTTACATAATAAACTATGAGTCTATGATGGTAATGTGCCATACTATATTGTACTATTTTTATGTACTTAATGGGCGACGACCTATGACAATAATAACTGAAATAGAAAATCACAAAATTGCACAATTCTTACCAGTAATACGCCCGTCACGCATTTTGGCAGATTACGTTTGAAATAATGACATCATTTGGCACAGATTTCAAAGCAATATTTATTTCTTCATTTCATTTATTGAAATGGTTTGTTTTGACAGATTATATCAACTTACAAACAAGATCTTCAAAATTTATACTTTTTGGGCACGAGAATGCCACTTGGTAAGTGGCTGTGGATATCATCGAGTAAAGAAACAGCTAATCTAGAGGCAATTAAAGAGACGAAAGCTCACATAAAAATTCGTACGTGCTGAATGGAATAAAATATGAAAATATATCAAGCCGTTGATTAATTTATTCATAAAGAAAAACAAAAGCGAAGTCGCTGGTTTACATGGAACAGAAAGATCAGGTCACCATCGATGGATGTGCGTCGCCTACAAAATAACTCAATGTTTTATGTGATTGTTATTGATTTGACATTGGCGCTGTCGATCGATGATTAATTGCGCCTATACAACATAATATACCACTTATGTTGTATAGGCATACTTGTACAAGTATCAAACACGATACTTACGACGGTATTGTACCCTATGCTTACTTGATAGGTACTCGTCAGCCTGACAATGACCCCTGATAACTCAGACCAAATAAAAAGGTAAAGACGGAACTCTGCGGATATCAAAGTGAGGCCGGTTTCGTAAAGTGGCAGTAGGCAGGCTCGAGGCCAAAAATACCGCCCCGGGACCCGACGGCTTGCCTGGCAAAGCCTGGGTGCTGGCCTCGGAGGCTCTCGGGCCCCGATTGGCGGGGCTCCTAAGCGCATGCTTGGAGAGAGGCCAGTTCCCGCTTCGTTCGAAGACGGGGAAGCTGGTCCTTATTCGGAAGCCGGGGCGCCCTGCGGACTCTCCGTCCGGATATCAGCCCATAGTGTTGCTCGACGAGGTGGGCAAGCTCTTTGAAAGAGTCATTGCAAACCGCCTCGCCGAGCACTTGCGGGGATGGTACCGGACCATGCGGAACGCCAATATGGTTTCCGCAAAAGGGCGCTCTACGGTGAACACCATCACGCGCGTGAGAGCCCTCACGGCGGGGGATGAGGCGGTGTCCCGGGGTGGGGTTGTCTTGGCGGTGTCTCTCGACATCGCCAACACCTGCAACACCATGCCCTGGAGCTGCATAAGGGAGGCACTCCGGTATCACCGGGTGCGAACCTACCGCCGTCGTGTCATCAGGGACTACTTGACGGATAGGGCCGTCATCTACCCCGATCTGATGCTGCGCACCGACCTTCCCAGCGGCGTCAGCGTGGTTTGCTATGCAGACGACACGCTAGTGCTGGCACAGGGGGTCGCACGAGGCGGCGGCTGAAATTATGACACGCGGGGTTGAGAGGATCCGGCAACTGGGTGGCATTGCACAAGTCCGAGGCCATGTGCTTTCATGGGCCTCGGAATGCGCCACTGTCGGGATCCTTACTGACGGTACGAGGGGTATCCATCGGCATCGAGTCGACTTTGAAGTACTAGGACTCGTCCTCGACAGTCGGTGGAACTTCGTGGAGCATTTCCGACGTGGGGGTCCCCCAAACTATAACGGACCGGGGCTGCCTTCAGGCAGCTGCTGCCCAATATGGGGGGTCCAAACGCCTCCTGCCGGAGACTCAACGCGGGGGGCGGCGAGCCTCCTTGCCAGATTGCCGCCATGGGATCTAGAGGCGATAGTCTTCGCGCACCTGCACGAATGGCGCGCGGAGGCTCTACGCCGCCGGGAAACTCCGCTGCCGCGGCAAATTGTCGCTCAACGGACAGACTTCCGGCGTGATCTCATGGCGACATGGAGAGAGCGACTGTCGCAACCCCGTGCAGGGCACGCCACAATAGTGGCGATAAGTCCCCTTTTTGAGCCACTCCGGCTTGAGGCACCACGGCGTCCTTACGGTGAGAACCTGCGTCAGGCGGAACTGACGCAGGTTCTCACCAGACACGGATGTTTAAACAGCTAAAAGCTGTGGACCACGTACTTAAATTAACGGAACGGATCCAAGGTTCCCATTACAATAGCCTTACTCATTGCTGAAATTTCTGGAGGATTTCTGCAAAGATCTATGTATAAATATGGACATAAATTCATACGCATTCCTTAAGGATTTATAACCGTGACGAAAATTATCCCCAATCTTGTGGTTTTGTATCTTCCGAAATGATAGTCTTTTGATGACTTGATTCTTCAAAAACTCTGTTAACTGTTCATCTTTTATTTTATGGCTTCCATGAGATCTTTCTATGGGAATGCCCAAATCGAGCCTCCGAATCTGAGAAATTACTGATAGAAATTTCCAATAGCCTCGAACTAGACCTGGAAATCGATCCCAGGACTTCATGCTCAGTAGAGCTTGCGGCCACGAGACGCAGTTCAACTAGTTACTTCAAAACAAAGGTGTTTGTCTTTGTTTCCAGAGTTTTCTAGAATTTAATAAAAAAAAACTATGGTAATAAAGGGGAAGTGATAATTTACACAACTGACGTCGTTGTTTAGCTTCCGTGATTTATTGCAGTAATTAGCAATCGAGTCGAGACAGGATTCATGTATAACAACAGCCTACAGTCTGCGCTAACGACCAATCACCATTAACAGACGCATCATGGAATCGTGCTGAACGAAAACTCACTTATACTTAAGAATTACGATAGTTATGAACTTATGCTGTAGGTGAGCTTATCACAGCAGCGTGGAAAATTACTAGAGGTATGTAGTGATCTGGACAGACAGGACCATGTTGTTATGAAACGTAAGCCTAATCAGCCTAGAATTTTCGCACTGCTGGGTCACAGGTCTCCTCCTATAAAACGTTAGACTGCCCGTATTCTCGAACTCTCTGAATGGTAACAAAACTGAATGAAGAAGTTCTTGTTCGTTGTAGAGCTATGATTATTAAATAATCGATAATATATTAGCTGTTCAAGAATTGGCGAGATTAGTTTGAGAATGTGGATTGTTTGACCTTTTTAAAATGCTTTATTGAAAGATTTGTGCATGGAATTACAAATAAAACTTGTTACTTATAAGAAAATTACGACCAGTGCCTATTCTTGTCGATATTTTGGACGATTTTTCAAAAAAAAATATGGTCCCGGGTAGCGTTGCCATCTTAAAAATCATAAAGCTGGACTTACCCGCAAAAAGCCGAATGTTTGGGTCCCAAGACCGGAGCAGAGATTTTGAGGTTTCTCTGTTGTAAAATAATTCTAAGTAGTTTCAGAAACTTTACTCCATTCCGGAAGATTTTTTAAGGTCATCCAGTCAAAATGTTTGGTAGGTGTATCTTTGTAATGTTTTTAGTCCTAGATCCTCCTCCTAGTCCTAGTTCTAATTCGCAAATAGTTGACTGACGTCCATGTTTCTAACGTTTTCTTTGAAAGCTGCCACTCGATCAGGATCAATAACTTTCCATAAAATTTAATTGACTTTTGAAAGGACAATGCGATGGAAGTAAGAAAACGGCCTTTGGCCGGACAAGAGGCCAAAAAGCCCAACACTGTCTGGATTTATCCGGACGGATGGCAACACTAGTCCCGTGATACTTTTTTTGTTTAATGTCAGTTACATACCTTCTTAATGTCAACGTTTTAAGTAGGTAGTATCTGAAGCTAGAACAGGAACTCAGATTATAGAAGAAGGTGAACCGGTGGCTCGCCTAATAGCTCGCGGCTAGAGCGGGCTACGCCCATGGAACATAAAAAAAGTTGCTCTTTTTGTCCCGAATCAAAATGTGAATGTGACTAACTCAGACCTTGAGGTGAAGGATAGTGTCGAAGTATTGCCTCATTAAGAAATCACAGACGTAGATTATTATAATACAATAGGTTTAGTATTTGCTCATAATGTGTACAGCGTCGATTACAATGCGAATTATTATACCACGTGTTGATATTAATTCCCATCTTCTTTTAGTCACTGTACAACAATGTGATCACAATCGTTTAGCACATGTTAAACGTCAATAAAATCACGCAAAGGCAGCCAGGTATTGGCTTATAGAGCAAGATCCCAGGGCCGCCAGATCTTACTTATTTTATATAGAAATCAGCACTTGGGCTTTAAGAAAAAAATTAATTATTTTTACGCAACTTTGGCAACTATTATCTAAAAATTGTCCGTCGGCACAAGTTAGCAGGTATGCATACGTTCACAGTACACACTAACACTACTTGATGCCACACATTATGTTCATGAGAAAATAAGTAAGGTCTGGCGGCCCTGGGCTCTTGGACCATTATTTTGACATAATTATTACCTTATGGAGTAGAATATGTACATGGCTCAATATCAACGTACCGTTTACTTTGGACTTTGATATGCTTTTTAATATCAGGATTATCAGAGCACATCAGTCCTGATAGGTAGCACTTTGCTTTTCATTGAAATCATATCTCAGCATGAGTTTTCATAATCATAATGTTTTTAGTACACACGGCGACTTGATTAAGCTATACATTTCCAGTATATAGCATAGCCTCGCTTTGTATAGAATTCCCGTGCAATGAGATATTCGCTTATAGTGGTATTGCATAGCTTGATAGGCCTTCGTGCGTACTACCTAGATGACGTCCGCTTCCCTCGTAACAACAAATTTTGCTAAAATTATCATATTGTAAACAAACTAGATATAAGATTATCAGCTCAGTTTATTTAACACCCATACATCAAAATTGTTGTACACTTGTTGAAGTATATTTGCAGGTTATTTGCCCATGCGCTGTATGGACCACTCCTGTTGGCAAAGCGGGCACCGGTTATTCTGTTTCACCCACAGAGACATACAGCAGAAATGGAAACTGTGGTTGCACTCTCCCCAAACCACCACGCAGTCTTGTTTGCCGTACGAATCCTTCTTGCTCTCTCCCTGGCACCGTAGACAGGCGTCTATGGAAAAGAAAAAGATAAGATAAGCAAGTTTACATATTATTATGATAGCTTAAAATATTAGGTTCAGAATACGCGGAATGAAGATGGATTAGGCTAGACTAGACATTCTTATCAAGACAATCTACGTAACAGTGTCTTGTGCTGCAAACTGTTAGGATTTTTAAACTCTGAGCATAGAGGAGTTGTAATTAACCTAATTGCTAGGTTCTTGTTGAAAAGACTAAGGTTTTGTATTTTTATGCAGCAGATGAATGAACTATAGTTGGTGCCGGTTAAGATCGCAATAGCGGTCATTGCCCTTTCCCTGATTTCTCTTCCTTCGAAACAAAACAAATTAAATCCAAAAATAAGACAGTTCAAGTCTTGAATCGTCATCTATCGTGATCTTCAACATTTGTTGAAGATCATAGATCTTATTTTTGGATTTCAAAGTTATGAACTTTAATAAATGTAGGTGGGTCAGTGACCGCTTTTGCGATCTTAACTGGCACCAACTATACAAACCTATTGTAAGATGGTACAGGATTTATACGAATGAAGACTATGCGGGACCCAAAACTTTTCATCATTTTGTTGCCTTGTAATGTGCACCAATTCACCTACTGTGATAAACAATCCTTTCAATGAGGATTTCCAGTTCCAGATTATCATAGGTACGTAGCCGTAGGTAACAAGTCTATCTTATCAAGAGTACTAGGTACTGGTTTTCTTTATTTCGGTTCTGTGGTATTTCCCGTTTAAAGTTTCAAGAATGTTGATGAATTAATCTGCAGGCTACAGTACCTACCAACCCATACAAGCAGGGTTAGAACTGTTAGAAGTGATAATTATCATTGATTGAATTATCTTAATAATAACAAAAATCATAAGACTAGGTATATGTGAATCCGAAAATCCCAAACGCGATTTGTCGTTTCCGCGCGTATCCAAAATCCAATATCCAAAGGCGTTTAGTGTCAATTTAAATAAAACAGTTACAAACATTGTGTTTAATCAACAAACACATTTTTTTCACAAAGATCTTTACTTACATAAGATTTTTTATACTTAACAAAAAAAAAAACAAAGAAAGATAACATATAATTATCCATGCTGATTCTTTAACTTAATCAGTTATTAATTAGCATGGATAATTATCAAAGAAAATAATTATCTTGAATTTCGAACCCTACATACATACGAGTTACTTTAATTATACTGGTATAGTCTAGCTAGTGGCTAGCCTCCAGCCAGCTCAAAGCTGTCCCTTATATAATGGAGTGAGACTCGTACGTCGTTAATTGAGGAACATAAATGCTGGTATCATTACGATACCGAGGCCATATCGCTTCACGTCACTATTCTTTCAGCCCTTGGCATAATATATTGGAATAAATATAGGTACCTACCTACGTCATTTATATGGTATTTAAAAAGAAACGTAGGCATCAGTAATTGCATTTATTTCCATGCAAATGTTTCGCAGAATAACGTAATTTCCGACTAACTACATTTTACGCGGTACCTAGTTTACTGAAGCATTAGTGATGAAACTTACATTCGTAGATCAATTTTACCTACATCAATTTTATAAGCAGTTAAGTCTCACAGATTGAACTTCACCGTATTATTGAGTTACGTAGGTATCCATTAAATAATCTGATCTCACATCAAGCTATAAATAAATAAACAGGAAAACAGAATTAATTACATTTATTTTAAGAATGATTCTTTCCCGTTTCGCGTTTTTTAACTTTCCACTTTCTAAGAACGACAGTACGATTATAGTAAACTTATATCAAGAAAAAATATTAATTAGGTACCTATACAAAACTAAGTAGGTATGAATATTTTAATTTGACGGCTTCGGGAACGAGTTTGTCAACTTTTGACGTCATGTATCACTTTTACGCCTATGTTACATATTCATTTAAATAATTAATTGGGAATTCCAGTGGCATGACGTTCCTTAGACACTTGGTTGGACACTTCCTGATGCAAGACGAGAACAAAAGTGAGGTTACACTCTAATACATTATTTTATAGTATAGATCACAGTACATTATTTTAGACTACAGTCTTACCAAGAAGTATCGTATTACCCAGTACTAAGAAAAATTCTGGTATTCATCTGCATCCGGTAAGACTGGAAGCCAACCCCTACATAGTTGGGAAAAGGCTGAGCACATGATGATGTATCAATAGTAAGAAGATGATGATAACATTATTTTATATTATGTTAATTTATTTATTTGTGTACACACTCACAAGTTTCATCAATGGTAATTAAAACGATAAACGTTCATAATCATTTAAATGTTTTGTGATTTCAGCCATGAATTTTAAAGTCACTTGATTCTTTTTTGCTACAATCATATTCCACACTGTTTAATTACCATCAATATCAATTAACGTCGCAATAATTAATTACAGGTGATACAGTAATCGCATTACAAATATGTGTGTAATGAAGGCAGCCTGAAGAATAAACACCGCGCACGTTGAGTGAGAGCAGCTACATGATCCTGACGTGATTTGTCAATGTTCAGGTTTATGACACTAGCTGAAATATCACAATAATACATCACATGTTTCAGAGCAATACGTAACGTACGCACTATATAGGAAGCCAGCCTCAACGTAGATGCGAAAAGGCTGGGCAGATGATGACGTGGACCTAGGTTACAACTATAAAAAAAACTCTCAAACTGACGATATTTGGCGAAGAACTTGTGTACTTCTTCTTAGCGTGTCGATAGCAAAAACTTCAAATAATATGTCGGGCTTAAAATACAGTTACGGAATCTGCTCGCCGATGCATTCAACAGGTCATCAAGTGGGCAGGTGACAGCCATGCGGTGCAAGATGGAAGTTGGGCCATTGTTTGTGGGTACAAACCGTGCTAATATACTTGTGTACGTGTTGTCTAAAAACATTTTTTGTAATAATTCACGAATCCTGATTGAGCATTTGAGCAATCTTGTTTTTTAGCTAAATTAAATATTGTAGAGTATCTGGTGTGGATGAGATAATTTTAATTCCAATAATAATGTCACAGGTTCTACTTAGTTCAAGGATAACCAGTTTTTTTTCTATTGAATAAGTATCGTTTAAATTATGTTTTTTTTTTTTTTTTTAATTAAGATTAAGTAGACACTCCTATATTTTTATGAATTGAATGAATTGATAAATACTTAATAATTTTTTTATGCAATAAAACAGAAATATTTTGGACATTAAATTGTCTACCTACCTATCTTGTGTGAGCAGTGTAAATGTTTCGCATAGACACTAGCGAGTTCACTGACGGTCTGCGACTTTTCACCCTAAGTTATAAGGTTGAAATGTGGCCGACCGTCGCAGAACGCGGTAGTATGTCCGTGTAGGTTTATAGAGGTCATCATTGACGACGCCTATGAATTGAGGCGTTGCATATACATTAAATGTTTTCCGACTACATTCGTACAGTTAATGACAATAAAAATTCATAAGATAAACAGCCTTTTCCGTCTTACTTTAACACATCATAATAATATTTGAAAATGATGCCAACGGGAAATGCGTCCATCAACTTCCTCGGGCTGAATCGGGTTCAATAAAGATATGCACGTGATTTTTGAAAAATATACTTTTGACGATATGAGATCAAGGGTTCTAAAAATATGTTTTTTTTTTTTAAATGCTCACAGTCGCAGTTAATGTTATGAATTGTCACTTTGCGACCACTTGGGACCCCCAGGTCCAGTATGTCTAGTCTTTCCAAACATTGATCATAGTTTCGTATCCAGATTATAACAAAAAAAAACCGGCCAAGAGCGAGTCGGACTCGCACACCGAGGGTTCCGCATAAACTTTATTGAATGAAAGGTAAATTGCGGTTTACGATTTACGACGTATTAAAAAAAAAACTACTAACTAGATCTCGATCAAACCAATTTTCGGTTGAAGTTTACATAGTAATGTACATCATATATTTTTTTAGTTTTGTCATTTAGAAGTTACAGGGCCCCCCCTGTAACACACATTTTACCACTTTGGAAGTGTCTCTCGCGGAAACTTTTCAGTTTAGAAAAAGAAGGTATTAGAAACCTCAATAATATCTTTGAAGACCTATCCATAGACCCCACACGTATGGATTTGATGAAAAAATATGTTGAGTTTCAGTTCTAAGTATGGGGAACCCCCAAAATTTATTGATTTTTTTCTATTTTTGTGTGAAAATCTTAATGCGGTTCACAGAAAACATCTACTTACCAAGTTTCAACAGCATAGTTCTTATAGTTTCGGAAAAAAAAGTGGTTGTGACATACGGACGGACAGCCAGACCGACAGACATGACGAATCCATAAGGGTTCCGTTTTTTGCCATTTGGCTACGGAACCCTAAAAAGGTGTTGAAAATGATGAGAGTAGGATTACTGATGACCTGCCGGGGCTACGGGACTGTTTGAAAGAGATACCATGGTCCCGGAACACAAAGGGTGATAAAGGAACATGGATGGGTTTTAGTCAGTAAAAGTCTGACACTCCCTCCCACTCCGCCCAGAGCAGGAGGATTCACTTGATGATTTCCCATCCGAAAAAAAAAGTGATTACTGATGAAATTATTAACACAAAATCTGACCAAGAGATGGTACGCATAGTCGTCTATCCAGTTATTAGAATCGTTTAAGTCACTGCCTACTAAATTATTATTCATCAGATTGAGATTATCTCTACCATTCCAATAATTCAGTTTTACCACTATATTTCCAAGCTCTGAGATTCGATGTTCCCATGTTTTATTAAGATATTATTATGATTGTTTTATTAATATTCAATTTATATTCCGCACTCATACAAGCATTGACATTTATTGCCTAGTTGGCAATAACTATGCAATCTGTTATACAAGTACCTTCTCTTAGACAGTCAGTTTATAAATCGGAAACTTTCCTAGGAGACTCCCATATGAGACTTAGTGCATAATATATTCATAGGAAAATTTGAATACCAGTCTTGTAAGAAGGAACAACATGGGTAAATGTAGATGTCAAATTGAGCATAGTTCTGCAAAAATGTACCAACCCACATCTAAATTTTTAGCACAAATTAATTTAAAATCTGTTCTGCGCATACATTTTTGGATGTTACATATGAGAATGATTTTACTGAACAACTACTATACCTCATTTCGAATGTTGGCTTAAATTATAGGTTGGCTCAATATGACCAATGATAACTACGGCCAATTATCTTAGCGAAAAAACAATTGAGGCAGACATGATTCGTTAGCCAAGCATCGCTAAATGGCAGAAATTTCCAAAGTCATAGACACGTGAAAAAAGAGGTGTGAATGTGTGATGTACTCACAATGAACCTAACACAGCGACCAATAAATCCCAATTTAGACGACACCTGCACCGCCCCTAATTAACTCCAATCACAGCACAGCAGACGTTGCGCATACGCATGTTTACTCGATTTGCGATATTGACCTTTATTCTAATTAGCCAATTGAAACGAAATGTATAGAAACGTAATTGGCCTTTTGTCAGTTTATTTTTTTTCCATTTGCAAAATAAAAAAAGCTAATACCGAAGGAAAAGCCGGCTTTTTGCGGTCCTCGGAAAGGTGTTGTGGTTACGATAATATCCATTTATGATGGTCTTCGAGTTTTTCCTGAATTTTAGTAGGAACTTCTACTTTTAATCAAGGTCGTTTTCGCAAACGTCAGCGACATACCTATGGGGGGAAATTCTGAAAGAATGGGGTCAAAATGGATCAGTAAAAAAAAGCGAATGTTATTGTCATCATCATCATCTCTTGCCCTTATCCCAATTCATTTGGTGGTCGGCGCAGCATGTCTTCTTCTTCCATACTTCGCTATTTTTCGTCATCTTATCAGACACTTCATTTCTTGCCATATCATTCTTAACACAGTCTATCCATAGTTTCTTTGGTCTTCCTCTACCAGAGGCGAAGGTTCTATACAACTCGATTCCTACCGGATTCCCTTTGAAAAATGGTACAGTCCGTATTCTATAGGCAAATAATTTAATCACATTAAAGATATGTACTCCGGCTTACCTCTGTCAAAAATTGACCCTTCGCTACTGTCCTCTACTCATATACCCATCCACATTCATACTCAAAATTATCCTCACGACATTTTTCCCATCCCTCCGCATCACATGCCCATACCACGACAACCGATTACAACACAACTTTTCAGTCACCGCCGCCACTTTCAGACTTCCTCTTATATACTCATTTCTTACTTTATCCATTCGCGTAACACCACACATCCCCCTTAGCATCCTCATCTCCGCGACATGCAAATGCCTTTCATTCATCCCTTTTGTGGCCCAACATTCTGATCCATACAAGACAGACCATTGTTTTATAAATCTTCCCCTTAGTTTAAGAGGAATACGGGAGTCGCGGATTGTTCCCGTGACCTGCCGCCATTTCAGCCATCCCGTGTCAATTCTGTGCTTTATACTACGATCTATTTCGCCATCGCTTTGCACGAGTGAACCGAGATACCGAAAGTCGGAGCAGACAGGAAGAGGCGCGCTATCTAACACCTTCAGAACAATTGGAACTTGTTAGATTTTTTTAAAATAATTAATTCTTCGTGTGAACACAAACAAACAGCTAAAGTACTGATTCTGTTAAAACGGCCATTGTAGGCCCCACGTTATCAACTTATTAATTTTAAAAAGTTCGTTTTGTTGAAAAAAGGTAAAATACAAACAGGTTCGTCGATTACATCATTCAAGGATTAGTGACGACATTATTTGAAACAATATTAGCATTTCATTAAAAGTTGCCAAATATGTATGTATGTACTTATCGTTATTCAAAATTATGACATCAAAATACTAAGAGAAACTTAAAAAAAAACAACGCCTAAAAATATAGGCATGGATAGGCATGGATGTGATAATTAAATAAACCTGCACGTCATGTACTGGTATCTAATGGAGGATGAAGTTTGCCAAATCATGCTAATAACGACGAATAGATAATATCTACCCATTTCATATATTTTTTGCACGATATCAAAAAATACTTTCAGTCGGCTTTTCCATGAGATTTCTATCATTTCAGATAATATAATTTTGTATAATTAATTATTGTAAACCATCAATATAATTTCCGTCTAGATTAGATAGCTAACTTACATTAAGAATTCTATTTACTGAATACTTATTTAGTTTTTAGGGTTCCGTACCCAAAAGGTAAGAACGGGACCCTATTACAGACTCCACCGTCCGTCTGTCCGTCTGTCACCAGGCTGTATCTCATAAATCGTGATGGAGACAGTTGAAATTTTCACAGATGATGTTGCCGCTATAACAACAAATACAGAATCAAATAAATATTGAAGTGGGGCTCCCAAACAACAAACGTAATTTTTATTTATTTATTTATTCACTCTAAACAATGATAATGATAATGGTACGGAACCCTTTGTGCGCAAGTCCGACTTGGCCAATTTTTTATTTTATTTTTCGTCATTCCTACGTCTTTAACACGTGATGGAAGTTGGAAATAAGTAGCACTTATTTCCAACTTCCATCACGTGACACTTGTTTAAGTTTTTTTCGGTTTTTCACATTAGAGCCTGCTAACTATGAATATCTACATGAGAACTGGTTAGTCACTTTTTGCGAACCTAAATAAATAAGTGACATGATGTTAGCGATTTTGTTATAAAAAGGTATGACTGTGTATCTTTGCTTAACGCGTAAAATATGAAAAAAGAAACGGTTTGATAAAAAATAATAAGAGTCGAAGGCAAAGATTTTTTACCAAAAAATCTACGATTCCGTTGTAAATCTCCTGCGGTTTTTTCTTTAGAACGCGCACGAATTACTAAACAAAGAAACGGTTTCATAACGAATATCTAAAAATAGGAAGTGTAACGTTAGCTAAAAATTGAATTACGTAATTAAAAAAATAAATCGCTGTTATAAGAACACGTCTACTTTATAAGCTACGTACACACTACGGCACTAAAGGTGATACTTTTATTTCACGACAGTTTGCCAAGCAGGTAACAAATGGCCAAAATAAATATTCTCCCATTTTCCCAGATATCTGCTGGTTAAATTTAAAATCTGAACACTACCTATTCGTTTTGGATGCATAAGGGACTGATTTATCTAGATAGTAATATACCACAGAAGAATGTTGGATTAGTTTGACGTTGAATTAATAAAATATTGTGGGTTGGCTCAATATGGCAGTAAAATAAATTCGTTCGTTAAAGCGGCCATTTTATGCCCCTGGCCTAAAACGGCCGCCTTTAACGAACACAGAGTGACAATTCGTAATATTAACAGCGTTTGTGACCATTTAAAGAATTTTAATGTGATTCATATTATGTTTCTGCTAAAACGGCCATTTTAGGCCACCAGAGTACAGCGGCTATCAATGTCAAAAATATGTCAGAAAAAAAAACTAGTTAAGTTTTCTGACAGATCGAGGCTGAGATAAGAATGTGGACGTTCTTGCCCCTCAGGTATCAGCAACATTTTATGTCGGCGTGTTCTATTTACTTGTTTAGCAACGTGTGTTTAAAAAAAATGTGGCTTAGGGTTCTAACAGACGAGCGGCACGTTGACAACTGCAGCCGTCTCCGCCTGTCGTCAACGGCAGTCGTCGACACTTCGGCGGCTGCCGGCCTGCCGCCTGGCGCGTCGTCGACAGCCGCCGCTTGCAGTTGTGGCATGCCGCGTAAATGTGTGTCGACGGCTGCCGTCGACTCCACAACTGCAAGCGTCGACGGTTATCTGCCGTTGGCAACGTGCCGCTTGTCTGTAAGAACCCTAAGCCACATTCTTAGTGCGGACGTAGCTTCATATTGCAAAAAGATGCCAGTGTCATTAATAATAACATTATATACGTAATAACACGCTGTACTGCAAGTGTTGCTTACCTACTATGCACGCTATTTACATGTTGCCGACTTGCCACCAGCCACGTGGAGTAGGTTCTACGAGTACAATCTCATTGTCTAGAAACAATGATATAGTTTAAGTAAACATAGCGGTGTTTATATTATATTATATTGTTTTTTTTTTTAATGCGGTGGATGAAACCACGTTACAGAATATTAGAAAGTATCAATATGCTCCAAAGTTTGTTTTTGCAATTGCATTAAGCATTGTCGTATATGCCAGTTGGTTTCGTACCTAGTAAATGCTCACAGGTTTAAAAATAATATAAAAGGAAGCTATCAGCAGTAATGAAGTTTACACTTGCCGAGACGAAATGATTACATAAATGTTTTGTGGAAGATCACACGCACGATATTACATTGTTGTATGGGCATTGAATTACATAAGTGTTGTCAAGGGGGTCTAATGGCTGACTCTCCGAGAAAGATAAGTCGATTTTCAGCTTACATCAAAATAGGCCGCTGACGAAATTCTAAAGGCCATGTCAAAATTTTTATCGGCAAGCAACGTGTTTCATGTCGCGTCGTACCTAGTTTTCTCTAGAATATTCTTTGACTGATTCGCGTGTGCCAGATGTACTGCCATTCGCGCGCTAAAGGTGATTGCTCTCTTGAATCCCGTGCTCTCTTACACGTAGCTGAGAAACGTCCCCAATGTTTAAAAATAACACCATGTGAATGCGTAGGCGCACGAACGCATAACTCTGCATATTAGTTGAACAAAGACATTAAATAGACTTGTTGTCGCTCGTTAATGACTAGCGACTGAAAAATTTTACGAACCCATATTCCAGTTCCAGAAGACCCAATTTAGGATGAATTGGAGCGTTTAAAAACACCAATTATAATTACAAAGTTTGGCCGAACTGATTTAATTTTAAAAATGAAAATGTTTCACGTGCCCAATACATACATACATAAGACCTAATTTCTCAATGTTTTTTCAGTCCATATTTACAGACTTCATGGTAACTGATACGGAATTAGGTTACTTTCGCCTATTATCAGTAATTTGGCGAGTTGATACTGATGTCGTCATTTAGTGCGTTAAGTGCGTAACAGGAAATGATAAAATGCTTTCCCAAACCGATAATCCATAGAGTTTTATTGCAGTTTGCGAGTATACATAGGCTGATGGGCCTCTCTTCTAAACAAGTTGCAAAACCTGATCGCAATCCATTTTTCTTATAGGGTTTTAAACTTAATCTAGGAACTAAGAAATCACTGCTATAATTTAAATGTACAGACGCGAGCACATCAACCTTGAACCTAATGCTTTAGCGATAAAGTTGAAAATCTATTAAAGAAATTTGGCAGAATGGCGTGCTGGTGTCTGTATTTCAGCATTTGACTGAAAAGTGTTGTTCATGTCTAGACTCACGAACACCATAATTTATTTCATTTCAGTAACACGTATGACGTACGTGTTTGTATAATTCCTAATATTTATCCTGGTTTAACCGAGGGAATCACTTACGTAAGCAAATGTGATAATTTTGTGGGAAAAACAATTCTGAAATTATTCCTACGGGGGAATTGCGCAACACACTTAAAATTGCAAAGCCTTTGATTTTAAAAACTCCATTGCGTCATTTACATTGCTCCGCAGACGATTTTTTAAGCCAAATTAAGAATCCACTTAATTCCTTCAACATGCTACTGAAAAAGTGTTAAATGTAGCATTTATTTTAAAGTACAAACCTTTTTCTGTTTTTGCTTAAATTGAGCCTACCCGTTCTAAAAGCATATTGCCTTAATGCCCATGTCGAGATCTACCGCACAGAGTATCCAAATGCCTATGCTAAAACTTGTGTTGTGGAAGTAGTGAAGGCGCCTCGATTTACACTTGCACACACCCACAATCTCCTATGTATACTACCCGTGCCTATGTGAGTAACGTGTACATACAACAGAACGTTAAAAAGTGTAGGTGTAACAGCGATAAAAAACCTTTCTGAAAATCGCCTCGTTTATAAATTTTCATGAAAACAATAGGTAGACGTAAGCATTACTAATAGAAATATAGGTTTTGTTTCTTTGGTCAATGATAATCAATAATAATGAAAATGTGGTAAATGTTCTGACTATTTGTTGTTATACTGAACTCATTTCACACAACAGGTCTATTACGAATTAAGCAAATGTTGACAGTCCCTGCCACACACTTTTCTTCAGTACTTTTCCATTAGTACCTTGGTTCATCGCTGAGGTCGCTACAAACGTTGCGTATTTTACGGGTCGGTACGTACTTACTAACACAGACAGACGCTGTTTTAGTAAAAACTGAAATAGATAACAAAGACAAAATAAAGTATCAAAGTTTTTTTTTTCAGAATAATTTGTACGCCATTATTTACATTGAACCAACCTCCTTTCACTTAGCAAGCTAGTAATATTTTTCAATAATTACCTACACCTCGTATCGTTGACGTTCCGTGCCAGTTAGATTTGCGACAACCTTTATTTGGAACCGACAAAATTAGAGCTGCCTCACTTACACACGTAGAAATGAATGTAATTCACTCACTGAATACGATTGACTTCGACTTCAGGCCATACATAGATAGGTGATGTCGAACCTGTAGGTACTGAATATATATTTATGAAGAAACATTATGTTCATCAGATTGTAAATAATACTTATTTATTTTATTGATGTATGAAATATAATTTATGTGATAAAATTATGAGCGGCTTCATAATTCATCAATACAACTCGGAATAAGTGAGTGTGTCCCGGGAACATCTTTTACCCAGTTATCATCTCAGCGAGATGTAATTTATGTTCAATCTTTATCGGATAACTGTTCATACGATTGTATTAATACTTCCATACCTTTCCATACATATTATATTTAAACCTTCAGACGGCCGCGTTAAGTTTTGTTTAATATTCTTCGACGATTCACAACACAGAGTAGGTCTTTCATCTTCAAGGCACTTGTGAATATCACAAATTAAGTTTCTATAGGTTGAATCGGATTGTATTGTATTGTTCTTCACGAGAAAGTTAAACGTTACACTGAGTAAGTTACCGTTACATACAGGCGCCATCCAAAGGATTAATAAAATGCTTTTATGGTAATAAACATTCCGGTTGGGCGCCACCTACGGACGGCTCCGGCCGACTTCGTGCGTGATCGATGCGGCTCATTACGGATTTTCTTACCAACTTACTTTTACCTTCGAGTCTGCATAATTCTGGGAAAGGAATGCGAATACATACATAAAATGTAATTAAATGTTATGAATAAAAAGTGATTCATTAAACGTCGCCTCTCACAATGCTGCGGAAAGATACCACGTTGATTGTTAAGTCGTACGTATTGTTTTCGGAGCAGATAAGGTAACAGTTGTACTGTACCTATACAGTAGGTAGTTTCGTTTTGGCAGTTTAATCGCGAAGCTGATGAACGTGGGCCTCGTAATGACCGCTATACTGTTAAACTATCACGCTGGTCATTCGATAATAGTTTAGGATTAGACACCATAGATAACAGTTATGTTTTAATAACGCGGCATAGACGTAAAATGACTCTTCTGTGTTATGATCTCTACGCTTGCTGGCTAATCGGTTGGATGGTACAATCCTCATATTTGATACTATTATTTTTTTATTGGTAGTTGAGTACTGCAGATACCTACTTATGCTGTTTTGCTTAAAGTATTCTTTTTGTTTTACTAATTTTAATTTACATTGATAAAGATTTATGATTATTAATTTACAGATTATTAATATGATTTAATTTACATTGATTACACTGTACTTAAGCCTACTTTACAAAATTGAATCCGGTTTCAGCGAGACGCATTCAAGTGGATTTAATCTCATCAACTCCATGTAATTACAGTAAATTAATATTGAATTTTGCATTTCCCTCTTTTTAATTTTATGTGGCGATACTCGACAACGATTTTAATCGTTATCAACGGGTCATTATGGTGTTAATGCGTGCGTCATATGCACACGTAATAATATTATTTAAAAATATACCCCAAGTTTCCACATGCTTTGTTAGGTACTTAGAATGTTTACCTCCCGTGGAAAATTTCGCGGAACTGGACAATTACCTACATCAGGTTTTTCTTTGTGTTTCATGAATGAAAACGATTGAAAGTACGTCAAAAACCTTTATTGATCATTTGATGTAGAAAGCCGGTCAGACATTCTTTAAAAAAAATGAATTAAAGTAAAAAGTAAGTAGTAGTAGTAGTAAGTAAGTAGTAATAAAAAAAATCACAAAACGTCAAGCTTCAGAAGTCGGTGACAAAAACACTTTAATCAATTAAACAAAGGTCACCGACTTCGAAGCTTGACCATTGTTTGATTGATTTGGTGTTTTTGTCACCGGCTTCTAAAGCTAGTTATTTTTCACTTTTTGTGTTTTTTTTTTGAAGTCAGTTTTATTTTTTGCAAAAAAGTTTTTATTTATTTTTTAATTTTTAGTTATTCTTTATGACGACAGGCCGTGTCGACGGCGCGTTCGTGTTCCACGCGCGCCTCAAAGAGAGTCAGCAATAGGAAGGGGTGCGCAAGGACCGATGCCTGCCGGGGTTGCGGGACTGTTCGAAAGAGATACCGTGACGCCGGAACACAAAGGGCGATGAAAGAACATGGATGGGTTTTAGTCAGTAAAAGTCTGACACTCTGCTCCGCCTAGAACGGGAGGAGTCATTTGATGATTTCCCATACGAAAAAAAAAAAAAAAAGGCTGTCAAATTACAACGTGTTTGTAAAAAAAGGGTGTTATGTTTGGGTGTGGAGTTTTCCAAGATTGTTTTCGTGAAAAGAACTCTGATAGACCTGACAATGTTAATTAGTCTCCCACGAGCATATTATCATGAGCTACTAAAACAACTGTGTCAGTGAAAATGAGAAACTGTTAATATTTCCAAAAAGTGTGGAGGTGAAATTGCAAGCAGGTCGAGCAGAGAGGGTACAGCTGGAATCGGATCAAACAAACGTGGTTGTTTTCGCAAATAGCGTGGGGTGGAAGTAGTAAATTTGTATTATAGCACTATGGTGAGGGTTACCATTTCCAAGAAGTCTTGCCAAAAATCCACACTTTTGCAAAATAAAGCAGTGATTTTACTTCTTAATATTTCGTTTGCAGAAGATTTCGGATGGGTCTCGAAAAGCCGGACCGACCAATGTGGACCTATATAGCATCCCTAGCTGTGATGGGTATTTGACATCCAAGAATTCGAAAGCAAGTCTAGAAACGTGTAGGCTTCCTAACTACACCGTCGAACTAACCGGACCGGTCACTAGCACTATAAATAGGGTACGTTTTATAACACTCGTGTGGGAATTAATTCTTAGGACAGTGCGCCACTCTACAAGTACTATTATGACTTAATCTATGCACATAATAATAAGATCCGACATACGTACAATCGTATTGTACACCGATGCAACGCCTCATAAGAATATTTAATGGTTCTGTATCGAAACGTATATATGTACTAGGTTTGTTGCATTGTTTGGGAGAGTAGGTATACTCAATATACTTACTATATTATGTACACCGTCACTTATAAGCAGGGCTCGAAGTGATAATTATACCTTGATAATTATCTTCAAATTCAAATTCAATCATAAAAAAAATAAACAAATGTACAGATGTCAATATTAATAAAATGAGCGCTAAGTATGTCTTGCCGTCAACGGCGTACAAATATTCTAATTATGTATAATTACTATGATTAGTTGGTAAATAAATAATAAAAACAGTAAAAATTAACTATTAAATTAAATTAGGTATAGCAATCCAAAAAAAAAAAAGTTAAATTAATTAATTAAAACAATACTGTTACGAGCTGGGTATGGGATAAATTAATAACTACCGAAGAAGCAACAAATAACTTTAATAATCACAAAACACTTAAAACTTAATCACAAGTACACTACTGATCACTATTCACTTAGATATCGCACTTACTAGTTCACTTCGATTCGCTTCGTACTGTAGCCAAAATAAGACTGCCTGCTCCCGCAAACACGTCGACTATTTATATGGCGATCAAACGTTCGAGAAATATCCACGACTTCCTAGAATCTTCTATAGACAATTCCATAGTTGGTCATTGTCCTTCGAGTAGGTACTTTATGCCCTCGGCGTACGGTCGAAATGATAAAAAAAAGGTTACATCCTTGCCGAGCGCCTCAAGAATGTTTAAGGCCTGGTCTCGAAGGCCCAAGGTGAGCGCGGTCATGGCTTGCGGTTTAGTCCATCCATTCGCCTTCATAACGGCCTCAAATTGAATTTTATAAGCCGACCACGAAGATGTTCCATCGAATGGAGGCACCTTAAAGGTGCAGCAACTACTGAAGCCACAGTCACGTCTCCAGTCTTCAGTTCTCCCAAAGCCTTTTTCACCCCAGCGATCTGAACTTCGGCCTCTGAGATACGGTTCTCGTGCTGGTGAACCTGATCCTTCATCACTTTCAGATCTTTGCCAAAACTTGCATGAAGATCCTTTAAGAGGAGCAGGCCCGCCGCCAGGATGAACTCCTGGCGGCGGGCCTGCTCCTCTTTATCTTGCTGCAACTGCTCTTCCAACCGGCGAGCCTGCTCCTCTTGACGGCGAGCCTGCTCCTCTTGACGGCGAGCCTGCTCCTGCAGCAGCGCCATTAAAGCTGACAAGTCTGGCGCCACTGATGCTGGAGAAACTCCGGATGGGCCAGCGACTGGCACTGACGTAGGCTGGACACCACCCGGTGTCTGTGTCGGAGAATCTCCAAACCGCCTTTGGTCCATGTTCTGCTGTCGCTGACTCCTGGACCCTGGTGCGGATACCGTCCGTGTCGTCTTTTGGTAGAATTGGCATAATTTATCCCTCACTTCCGACACCAAATTGTTACGAGCTGGGTATGGGATAAATTAATAACTACCGAAGAAGCAACAAATAACTTTTATAATCACAAAACACTTAAAACTTAATCACAAGTACACTACTGATCACTATTCACTTAGATATCGCACTTACTAGTTCACTTCGATTCGCTTCGTACTGTAGCCAAAATAAGACTGCCTGCTCCCGCAAACACGTCGACTATTTATATGGCGATCAAACGTTCGAGAAATATCCACGACTTCCTAGAATCTACTTTAGAATTTACTCTACTTTATGCCCTCGGCGTACGGTCGAAATTACAATGATGTTCTTTTGTAGGTAGTTTGCGAATTTGTACCTACATTATTCGGGACTCGTTTTACCTACCTACCTACTATTACCTACCTACTTACTAGTAGGTACCTACTACCGTAACTGTAGGTAAGTACGGGTACGACGTCACAATACATTTTACCAGATCACAGAACATTAAAATTAAATAACTGAATAAAACAATTAAGTTAATAACAAATAATCTAGAAATAAATAAAATGTCATTAAATTACAATTTGTCTTCTAGGTACTCATTGACTGTGTAGTAAGCTTTTTCGCCTTGTAAATTAAGAAGAGCCTATTTGAAATGGTGTATGCTGTCAAGATCTTTTATACAAACGGGTAACTTATTATATAACTTGGGTGCCATTCCTAAAAAGCTTTTTGAGTAGAGCGCAGTCTTGTGTGTAATAGCACATATTTCTTTATTGCGACGCGACGTTTCGATCTAAATGTTTGAAACAAATGCAAGTTTGAATTTTCGAATACTGCTGTCTCGTAGATGTACATACAGGGCAAAGTGAGGAGTTTGTATTGTTTAAATAATGGCCTACAACTATCTTAATTTTCAGCTTAAAAACAGCACGCACACACTCTTTTGAGCTTTGAAAGCAATGTTTTTTTCAGTGGAATTTCCCCAATACATTATTCCAAAACGTAGCGGTGATGAGACGTACGCTTTGTATGCTATCAAAACTACAGACTCATTTGAAATTTTCGCAAGATTGTAAAGCGCATACTAATACTGGTTTAGTTTTTTTACATACAGTTTCTACATGACATTTCCAATTAAGATGATTATCCAAGTAAAGTCTTAGGAATCTGGCACTAGCGGTTCCCGGTATTTTTTGGTCTGCGTACTTTATATATATTTTTTTTTTTTCCTTTGTTCGAACGTCATAACCTGTGTTTTTTCTAAATTCATTTTAAGTTAATTCTTGTTTAACCAGTTTATAATCCAATGGATGGCATTATTTATATCATTTTCATAGGATTCAACTTTTTTCTGATGACTGTACTATCATCAGCAAACAGGACGGTCTGATAGTCGGTACACTTCGGCAAATCATTTATAAAATGGAAAACAGCAAGGGCCCATGGACACTCCCTTGGGGTACACCGCAAGTTGTATATCTAACGGATGACGTGTGAGCAACTGCTTTCTTAGAGTTGGGACAAATTCTAGATAAAACCGTGATTTGTTTTCTTTTAGTTAAATACGTTTTGATTAGGCTCAATATATTTCCTCGGACACCATAACGTTCTAATTTACCCAGTAAAATTGTATGATCCACGTGATCAAATGGCTTAGACATTTCCATGACTATGTCCATCTTGATAATAACAAAAATCAATAAACAATAATTTATAAACTTCGCGCGTATCCTAACGCGTCAAATCATCATCATCTGCCTAGCCTTTTCACAACTATGTTGGTTTCGGCTTGCAGTCTAACCGGATGCAGCTGAATACCAGTATTTTACATGGAGCGACTGCTTATCTCACCTCCACAACCCAGTTAGTACCGGGTAATACGATACCTCTTGGTAAGACTGGTTATCTGACTTTTTGGGCCACTGACTACCTGTAACGACTGTCAAAGATCTACAATACAAACGACAACCGGGACCAACTGCTTAACGTGCTTTCCGAGGCACGGAGGAAATTCGGTATGTAGTGGGTCACCTATCCACAGACCAACCAAGGCCAGCACGGTTTAACCTAAAGATCGACCCGAGCGGCTGTTATTATTTGGCCACGAGCGCCTCCTAACGCGTCAAATGTCAACTTAAAAAAAAACTGACACAAGTATTGTGTTCATCAAAAAGATTTCTTTGGTACATTTTTTGTATTAAAACCAAAGAATACAACAGTTAGTAATTACAAATGTCTTTTAATACACATTTTAGTAACGAAATTAAGAAAAAGCGTTGATCAAAGATAATAATTATCTTGATAATTCTAACTTTGCTTATAAGTCTAATAACATGTATCGACCGACACGATCTGGGTACATTATAGGTACTTACAATATTGTTATTCCATGACAGGTGAATTTTGGCGAGACTCGCTAAAACCTTATCATGTTATGTCTGAGCGCATTTTGATAAACAACATGAGTCACAGAATCATTGAAGATTATTCAAATCGATCCACTCTTAGTAAAATAAGTGGAGAGCCTGCGAGGTAGGATTACATTGAGGCTGGTCAGTATCAACATAACTTATGCAAAATAGGTAAGAACTATAACGGATTACCGAGTTGAACTATTGTATAAATTGGCTTGATATATTATAGAGAATAATCAAAAGATATCTCTTACGGGTATCCACCCGTAGAGATATTCAAGTAACAAGTTTTTGTAACTAAGCGGCGATTATCTAGCAGTCATTACTAATCAACGCAATGATGATTAATTCTTATTTTGAAACGACTAGGCAAATTCGACCAAACTTTTACATGTGTCATACTTATAATTATGCGTTTTATCCGGCGCATTAATTATTCATTTCGATCGATGTCAATTTTATTGCAGGGGCTGACGACTTTAATTCTAATTCTAACCGGATAAAATTACCCCATTACCAAAGACAACAAGTATTCTACACCGTTAATTTTAGGTCGTTCTGGAACCGAAAGCCAGTAACTCGATCATCGAACTCGGAACGATTGGGACAGATTTTTCAAAAAATAACAACAAAAAATTAAATTTAAATTTTTCGTGTTTTTTTTTTAAATAACAATATAAAAAATATTCAAAAAAAACACGCAGAATTAAATTTATAAGCGTGTATAGTGACCAATTTATTTTGCCAGACCTTATATGCATCAAAACAAGATTGTTTGGTGACCCCTTCAACGGAGGGTGTGTTCAGTTTGACCTCTGTAACCCTCTCCGCTTCGCCAAGGTCGGCGGGGCAACCGCTGACCAACCGCTACTTGCTCTCGAAGTGTCGAGTGTGCAAGATCAGGCAACCCGACTCGTTCACACCAAATTAGGTAGGGGTATATATATTTCACTTGCATGATAATATTTAACCGCATCTAGACCTTTAATTCAACCATCTTAGTAGGAAATCTTCTATTAGTGGCTTTGTTCTGGAATCGTATATAATGAAAATGGTTTCAAGTAAACAAAATACTTATGTGTACCTACCTACATCCTCACTAATATTATAAAGAGGAATGATTTGTATTTTTGTGTGTATGTTTGTAATGAATAAACTCAAAAACTTCTGCGACCAATTTATAAATTCTTTCACCATTAGAAAGCTACATTCACCCTGAGTAACATAGGCTATATTTTATCCCCGTACTCCCACGGGAACGGGAATTACGCGGGTGAAACCGCGTGACGTCCGCTAGTGGTTTATAATATTAAAATATCCGATTGATGTCACCAGTAATCTTTACGTGACCACTATAAATACAATTCACTCAGGTGTGTTTATAGGAATAAATTGTGTTTGATCTTTAATTATTCTTTATCCCGTCGGTCGGGCAATTTACAGTAGATTTTCAATATTTTAACAGCTAGGTCAAGTAAAGGACTATCATTCGCCCTAGATACGGTGTTCCCGACCGGTGCTCAACACTGAACCGCATTAACTATTGATTTTCTAGAAACGTTGCCATTACACAACGCTAGCACCACCATCACCTGGCATAGTACACGAATACGAAACAGTGTAATCCAGTTTCATTGAAGAAAACCTTTTAGTTTGATCAGTGAAAGACAATTGTGCGCGTAGACGTAAAAAGGAGAGTGCCCACATAGAAGATTTAGCCGTTGTTTCTTTAGGACCACGACTTGTTTACATAGATCTACTCGTAAAGGGTCTTGGCCAAATAAAACTGTTGCTACGCGAATGTTGTAACTGAACACCAGCTCTCTATGGAAATTTTTTAATCGGAAGTATCTGATTTGCTGTTGATAAGATAAAACACTACTTGGATGAAACGCGTGATGTATTTGTGCATAATGGTTATAACATGAATTATTGTTATCTTTTATCGTATCGTCTAGGAAAGGTACTATTATTTTCACAACGTCTTCTTACCAATCGTATCGTAACATAAGTCAGGTCTGTTGCAAAGGAGCGCTAATTAAAACATTGTTTTTATGGGTGTTTATTGTAATTCGTGTGGTAAGTATGCACCGCCCACCATAACTGCACTGTACGGAAAGATCCATGGCCCGCGGAACGTTCGAGAAATCCGTACCCAACCCGGGGACCTGCCTGTTCTCGACGGAATATTCCACTGACATTTTTTGATTGTGTGACGTGTGTGTGCCCCTTTCAATACCATACATACATGTTGATTACTGTAGGCTTACACAAATGCGTCTGTGTGTCACGAATAACGATGCCTTCGTGTGACGTCACGCAGTATAGCTGGTTAGACAGACTCGCTATTTCTAACGGACTCTACCTCCGTACCTCGGCTCTTACTTGTGCAGTCTTATAATAATGTATACAAATGGCAGACATTACTAATTTATTAGTACAGAACCGAAACTATAGTTGTTGTTGTTTAACTAAACTGCTAGGTACAGAGGACTTAACCGCAATAAGCCAAAACCAACCGCGATAGTTAGACATAAGTATTTCAACAAAATGATGCAACAATCCGTCAGAAACATTGATGCGGTCACGTCCACATTATATTTTTGGCGCGGTATAATGATTCATCACGTGTGTATGACGTATTGTTGTTGTGTGACGCAAAAGCTCCCGGGTGTGTGTGTGATGGGGGCGGGGCAGAGCTTTCGGGAACACCGGTACTCCGTACTGCGCCCGCGCCGGCCGCCAGACTGTTTAGTAAGCGGCCAGCGCACGTGATGCCGAACACGCGCCTGCGCACGCTAACAATTACACACATTTATTAGTTATTACAGTTCAACTACGATAAAACATGGTGGACACAACCGTCAGATTTCATGAGAAACTCCCGATGACTGCAATAACTACAACTGGATTGACATAATCTCAAAATGCCTATACCGAGTGCCTGTGATATCCTTCAACGATAGATAAGGCTTTAATGGCGTTTTTAGATACTCATCTAATGGAAAGCTACATTTTGCACAAGATTTTGGCAGACATTCATAATAATTACCTAATTAAAAGAGTACCTAGGTATCGGACACACCCTCCGTCTGATAAGAAGTATCGGATCTGATAAAATGCAAAACTTCTTTGGCAAAAACAAACACGTGAAACCGATGTAAGTGATCATCTGTCATACCACAGAAACTGTCCAGGAAGACCTGTTTATATCAATATGGTGAACTGCACCAGGTTTAGCCAAAAATATGCAATGTTAAACCAACTGAAGTAATGCTTTGTGAGCACAGAGACCACCAAACAATGCATACCTTCGAGACAAACTTGAATTATGCGTTTTCAGCATAATTGTATGTTAATGAAGGTTAAAAATAGATAAGTAGGTACCTACTAGCTAACCAATAAAAACGAAAATCTAAAAAAGTCTTCCCTCTGCTTCGCTATTTTTGAATCTGTACCAATAACATCAAATTCCGTCGAAATACTTTCACGTTATTTTTGGATATCATGATTCATTGAAGCCACACCTGCTTTATTTTCCTTATGCGGAAATCTGCGAGCTAAAATTATCAAAAACGTGACAATATGATAAATCTAATCATAGAATTATTAACAAGTCATACTTTTATTAAATAACTTATAGCGACCCGCCCCTGTTTTGAACGGAATCAATGGTGACTAGAGCATTATAAACTCGAGTCGAGATTGAGATATCGCATGATAAGGCTGGAACATTCTAGATTTCAAGAACACAGCCGTGCTTGCCTAGGTTGGTCCGTGAATGGGTGACCACCCATTACATACAGAGTTTCCTCTGTGTCTCGGAAAGCACGTGAAGCCGTTGATGGTCCCTGGCTGTCATTTGTGGATCTTTGACAGTCGTTATAGGTAGTCAGAGGCCTGAAAGGCTGGAAACCAGTTTTACCAAGGGGTATCAGTACTAACTGGGATGTGGAGGTCAGATAGGCAGTGGCTCCATGTAAAATACTGGTATTCAGCTGCATCTAGTTAGACTGGAAGCTGACCCCAACATTGTTGGGAAAAGGCTAGGCAGATGATGATGAGCTTTCTTAGATATCTCAAAAAATGGCGTCTCGTTGAGAAATAGAGATTCCACAGCCAAGTGACATGTCATGATTCCACAACCATTTTTAATGCATAAGTAATTGTCAGAAACCTTTTGAAAAAGTTTTCTGAAACTTCTCCAAATGATAGTAAAAATTGCATTGAAATCCATTGTATCCAGGGTTTAGAAGAACTAAGCGGTCCAATCACACAGACAAACACAAAAACCGAGTTTATGTTATACTACGTAGGTACGACATCGCTAAAGCCGACTCCTTTATCGAAGTGCCCCGCGGACCATTAGATTCAATCAATCAAGTCACAATGCGTCGGGCAAAACAGTTGTAGGATGACGTGCGCGACCCGCCTACAATTGTTTGACATAATACAATTCCTACACACCACAAAACCACACGCCGAACCGGCGACCATCTCTTGTTCCAATCATTACGCTAATAACTTATTATAACAAATAATTATGCCAACGTTCTACAGGTATTTTTTCCCAACAGGTGAAGCCATGAATAGCATGGTTCCATGGGCCATCCTTTGCCTTTACTGTAGTCGGGTAAAAAGACAAATTTTCAGTGCTACAATATACATAAAATGCATCGATTCAACAACATTTACATAATCTGGCGAATCCGCTTTCCACTAGATAGGTATGTATGTCGCATGGCTTTAATAAAGACAACAGATTTATCTCAAAACGTGTTTTAGAGTGTCCAAGTCAAACGCTGTGTGTGTCACGTAGGTAGCGTCGAGCGCAGCCTCTCAGGACACACCCCCAGACGAGACAAGGCGAACTAATAAAGGCAAGCAAGGTCACATGTTACGGGACCCGGCGGCCACTGCCCAGACCTGTTATAGCTTGGCAACACTCTCACATTTAAACGCGCGATTAAATGTTAGAAAATAACCGACTATTTAGATGATATAATGTGATATTTTTTAAAGAACTTTTGCAGAATTTGGTGAAGAGGCTTCATTCAGTGCCTTAAATTGCTTGCTTTTATTGCCGTAAATTGTACTTCTAATTTAATTGCACTGAAGTGTGGATATGGTGTTATGCTCAAACAGCATAGTGAGTAAATTAGGTACCTACATGTAGTAGAGCGGAAAAAAGTATTTAGTTTATAGTTTGGCATTGAAACATCAGCTTAGCGACTTCTTTAGTTCATATTTGTATTAATTGCAGTTAATATTTATGCAATTATTTGTTTTATATTAATTAGCAAATAATATAATGAAAACGGATGACGTGAAACTGAAATAACCTTGAAAAATTCAGGACTACACGTTTGTTGGTGTGTTGTGAGTTTGTAACCAAGAACTTGATACATGATAAAGCGTTCATACATACATGCTATTTCCCTTTTGCTTTGGTAACATGATTGTTCTTAGGCTAGTTTAATAAATAAGTATTATTACATGCGTAACCTGGCTATTGAAATTCTAACAAAGTATACAAATATTCAAAGTAATTCAGTTGAAACAGTCGATGAAGCAGTGGTTGGTGTGAGTGTGGCCGTGTGTGGCGTACGTTGTGCACACTATCAAGTTACACGCACACATGCACGCGCACGGAGTGGTGGGGGCTTGGAGAAGGCAGACGGGCGCCGTGGCTGCTAACCTTTCCTATATAAAACACTGCGCTGCCATCTGCAAGTTTCAATAGATAACTCGATTGCTGAAGAATTCGGTTGCAAATATTTCATGTCATACAGAATTACCCAAATTTAATGTCATACATTTTGACGAATAATAAGCGCGGGAATAAGAATTTGTTAAATGAACTAAGTGAACTGTAAACAAAATAAAATTTAAATAACACGTCGGCGGTAAAATTGTGTCAATTCGCAGCTGTGTGCCATAGCGTTCGTGTGTTTCCGCAGGCCTGGCAGAAGGCGACATCCTCTAGTCATTACGGAGTGATGTGGACTATTTGCCGCCAACAACCCGAACCTGGATTTTAAAGAACAATCTCAATACACTGTTCTACAAAGTGTTCTATTCCATAAACATTATCATTTTGACGTTCCTTGACAAGTTTTGAAGTGAAGAGAAGCCGGCAAGATGAGCTTCAATAAAAATAATCCCAATGCCGTGGGGAAGATCATGGACTACCTCAAGCAGCTCTCCACCGAAATGGTAAGTTGAATTATTTTATATTAATTATGTTAATTTAGTCTACCAGGAAATCACATTCTAGAACGTTTTTTTTTAATTTTATTTATAATTATTTTTATAAACGCAAAGTATAGTCACACTCAACTTCTCTATTTATTATTAAGCCAACCGATTAATTTCATTTGAAAAAAAAAGTACTGTATTTACTTTGGTTATTTTTAAGGAGAACCCCATTTGTTATTTTTTACTAAAGAACCGCATCAAAAATCGCAGTAAGCGAGAGTTCTTTAGAAAGCTCTGGAAAAGGCACACGGCGCAGCACGGTCGCCGGTTACTTACCGGACGGTCGATGCCGGCCCGCGTTGCTTGGCAACCGGGTGCTGACATTACTTTCTATACAATTACTCACTAAAGATAGGAAAAATCCCAAACAATAGCCACTAAACAAAAAAAATCTGCACGCGAACTGCAAGCACGTCAAAAAGGCAACCGACTTCGCCGCCGGCATTCAAGGCCGCATTGATTCAAGGTGGCCTTGCAAGGCCACCCGCAACGGCAGATGGCGCCGGGGGCTCCAGTTTTCCAGCTTTTGAAAGATAAAATATAAAGCAGTTTAAAAAAATAGGGAAACATAGTTGAAATGTTTTTTTTGCTAGGTGACTGATACTTCACACTATTTAGTTTCAATATTCGGTTTGATTATACCCTTTCGAAATTAATTAAAAAAGACCAAAAATAAATTTAATCTCAAGAAGTCTTCACAATACGAGAATAATAAGATACTAGCGCCATCAACTAGCGTTCAGCTTAACTTAACTTTCTTCTTGTCAAACCAGTGACTAAAAACTTCTCATAGATCACAATAGATGGCGCTTTTACATGCAATACACTCGTTGTGGAATTACAAAGTTATTATTGATCATATGGCGCCAAGTACTAATAATTGCTATGAATTAAAAATAATCAAGTGATACGATTCTTTAAAGTACCACAAAATATTTTCAGTATTTATTCTCAATATGAACTTTAACTACTTATATCCAATCTCACACTCTCCCGTGCGCACAATGTACTTAAAAGGGGTGCAAAGTTTTTTTTAACGTATTGATATTATAGGTTTTGGTTGTTAACTTAATAAAGTATTTCGTATATCGGAATTCTTGAAGGTCACAAGTGTTATGGAAAACTAAACAGTCGTTAAGGCTAGGGAATCTGCTAAATTAGCAATTCTATTTGTGGTGGTTCAAACTTCGTTTGAAATACTGTTAGAATAAAGTTCTAATCAGCTTGCACTACAAAGTGGTTGTTACGTCAGTCACTGCAGGCCGAATTGTGCGAAATTAGTGGTTTTTATTTAATTGTAGCATAATAAATCATTAGATCATAATGGCAATTGTATACTTTGTAAAGAAAAAAGTGACAAATATTTGTGTGAAAAAAAAAACCTAAAACTTAATGCCGTTTAGGAGTAGTTGCGAAATTTCAAAGAAAAAATGCTTCACTTTGAATATTTTTTTTCATTTAGTAATAATAAATTGGAATTATTTCAATTGTACCAATTAAAGTTTAGAGTCTAATGAGCAACATATATTTTTTTTCAAATTTATATTCACTCATCAAAGAGGAGTTACATGGAGAAAACCTCTCGTTAGCAGATACCACCCCCTTAAGGTCCGAGGAATGGACAGTCCCACGGTCCCACCCCATCGGCCACCTTCGTCTTTAAAGCAATGTCGAGGTCAAACTTTTTGGTTGTTTTATTATTCTACATTGTAAACAAATTACCTTGACATTGAAGAAAATGTTAATTGTAAACAATTTTCGTTACAGATCTATATTTGTGTAATTTGTAACTAATTTCTATAAATCATTAATTATATGGGGCGACCTCCCGAAGTGAACTGCAATGATTAGATCTCAATAGGAACACGTGAGCGTCTTAATGAACCGTGACTTAATGTCAATCACGTCAATCTCAGCGTTTGTAATTAAACCGACTGCCTGACTCTCATGCAAAAGATTAAATATTTAGCTAGATCTGACTAAAATTATAAAGAGCCGCAACAAACTTAAACGAGAAAAATACTGTTGGGGTACCTACTAGATATTGGTCCAAATATGATTCGAAACTTATTAAAACTTAGCCGGTGTGGGTACTTTCAATAAACCCTCTGTCATGTACGGAAAATGTCAACAAACTTCAACGTATTAAAGAAAAAATCCGAGTAATGAAAGCGATGTCAAGCATGATGTATAAATATTTACTATTGTTTGTTGTTAACATGAATTTATAAAAACAACCAATTTAATATGGAATTACTTATCAACAAAACAATTCAAAATAAAAAAAAGAATTATGATACTTTTAGTAGCAACTCAGAGGTAAAAAATCTGAATTATTGAGTCATCGTTTGTGAACCAAATTATATGTAGCCATGTCCCCTACATCATGCAGTCAATGAGCCATTGGTTACAGGTATAACATGCAAAGAAAGTGTTTATACAGTGATTTATAAATTGTTTTATCAACATCATTATAACTAATGGACAATCGTACGATAACGTCAAGAATGAATGTGAACAGTAGTGCTAGCTGTGCCTGTTACAGGCAGGCCGACTGACGGTCTTTTATCAATTTATTCTTTAAAAGCGGTCGAATTATGGTAGAAGCGAGGAGGTCCTGCGTAAAGGGGTGTTTGTAATAGTATTCTTTGTACGGATCGGGATATGGCACTAACTACGCATATCACTGGGTTATCGAAGCATGCATTGGCCATATGATAGCTTGTGGTCAATAAGCAATGTGTGTTTTCTTGATCTGACCTCCGACTCCTCGGGCTTACAATTCTTATCATCGGGACTTGACTTACGCACATTAGATAGCGGATATAATAAATGGGGTATGTTTGCGGTAATTACTCCAGTGATGTCTAGAGAACTTGAGTGACCGGTCTATTTTAACAATTGGTGTGTTATAAATTGTAACTAGAGGCAATAATGTGATCAGAAATTTAAACCGTGTCTACAATAAGTAATCTTTACAATTTTCAGGGTGGAAGCGAGCAAGCCCGCCGAGGACAAGGCGACGAGGAGAGGTTGTACCGGACACGCGGCCCTAAGTACTCTCGAGTACCTTCGAAGTCAACGCTATCTGCTTCTACGACCTGTACCTCCTTGGCAACGTCTTGTGGATCGCAGGGGACGCTGGTTCCAAACTACGCAACAATCCCCGAAAACGTTTCCACTGAAAGCAGCAGTGAAGACGAACAGGACTCCTTCGAGAATACCAGACGCCATTTCCAGCAACTCCGCCAGATCAGTCTAGGAAACGAGTTCAAGTACAAGATGGAGATGGAAATTAAAAGTGCTAAGGAGGAGAATTTGAGAAATTCGATTCCTTTTGTTAAACAATTGAGCTTGGATAGCAACAAAGTAAAAACTGACTACGCAATCAATGGGGATACGCCGCCATATGCACCGACAACTCAACGTCTCTACCTGTGGACACAAGTAAGTTATACTCGTATTATATCATTTTTACGATGATGAAAACTAGACTTCCGTGTAAATGCAGTACCACTTTTATGAACACACGCGTTTTAGTAGTAGTAAAATCGACAATTTCGATAAGCATGAATTTTGAAATGAATGGAAAAAAGTCGGTTAAAAAGAGTACTTAAGCAGTCTTAAATTAGTTTCCGTACGATACGAGAACTTTCAGTCAATAACTATTCGTAATACTGTCAACACATTTCGACAACTGAAAAGTCAAATTTAATACAGTGATGATTTTAATTGAGAAAGCGAATAACTTTATTCTATTTATATCCACTAATAGGAAAAATGTAAGTTTATTTTAACATACAGAGGTACGTTGCGAAATAAAAACGTTTGTATATTCCAGGTTATGTGCATATGGTAAACATATCTGGTTAACTTAGGACCCCGCGTAAACTGAATGTAAATAACATTATAACATACATACATGGGTGCAGGGGCGGCAAGGGGTACATAATAAAAGGCAACCACCCACGGAACTTCATAGCTTTCTGGATAAAGTTCGCGAGAGTACGCTGAGCATTTCACAGTCGCAAAAAATATTGTCCAAATAAAATGTTACATATCGGATCGCAGGTGCCAGTTCAAAACCCTATGTGTAAAGTTTTGTGATAAACGAGTATTTAACATTTTTGTTTTTGTTTCAGCTCTTGGCTGCATTCGCTGTGTCAATGGGTTCATTGATCGTTGGATTCTCTTCTGGCTACACTTCTCCCGCATTGATCAGCATGAACTCTACTCTGCACATGACTAAAGAAGAGGTAAGTTTCCTTTAAAACTGATAACTACATTGAAACAGTTTGTATTGACCAAAAGTTTTTCAACGTCTATTCGTTTGTGATACGGTTTCGAACACCATATTACGAACATTAAAATTACGGCCCGTCATCATTCTATACTCTCTTTTGGGTAGCAATTTAGCCTTGAGTTTAAACAAATTCTAAGCATATTTTATTTTCATTTTTATCTCTATAATATTTCTCTATTTATGTTCTTTTCTTTCTATTACAGGCAACTTGGGTCGGCGGTCTTATGCCTCTGGCAGCTTTGGTCGGTGGCATCGCAGGGGGACCTCTAATAGAAGTTATTGGAAGACGATGGACCATCATGGGGATGGCTTTACCATTTTTCCTCGGTTGGATTCTGATAGCAACAGCAGCAAATGTGTTAATGGTGTTTGCTGGAAGGGTTTTTTGTGGAGTATGCGTTGGAATAGTCTCCCTCGCTTTCCCAGTTTATCTCGGAGAAACACTACAGCCGGAAGTACGAGGTGCACTTGGACTGTTACCCACCGCTTTCGGTAACACTGGAATTCTACTATCATTCTTTGTGGGAAGCTATCTGGACTGGTCACAACTTGCATACTTCGGAGCCGTACTACCCGTACCGTTCTTCTTACTCATGCTGCTAACACCGGAAACGCCACGCTGGTTTGTTTCTAAAGGACGTACAGATGATGCTCGTAAAGCCCTGCAGTGGCTGAGAGGCAAAGATGTGAACGTTGATAAGGAAATGAAGGACCTCACTCGGTCACAGGCAGATTCTGATAGAACAGGCGGCAATGCTTTCAGGCAACTGTTTACTCTTAAATACATGCCAGCAGTCCTTATATCTCTCGGATTGATGTTGTTCCAACAATTAAGTGGTATTAATGCAGTCATTTTCTATGCCGCGTCAATATTTAAAATGTCTGGAAGCACTGTTGATGAAAATTTATCAAGTATCATAATAGGCATAGTCAATTTTGTATCGACATTTATAGCGACTGGTATCATAGATCGCTTGGGTCGTAAAATGTTACTGTACATATCCTCGGTTTCTATGATCATCACACTGGTATCTTTGGGAGCTTACTTCTACGTTAAGGAATCCGGAGTTGATGTCACTGCTTTTGGCTGGCTGCCCCTTGCTTGTCTTGTTATATATGTACTAGGATTCTCAATTGGTTTCGGACCTATTCCATGGCTCATGTTAGGCGAAATCCTGCCATCCAAAATCCGTGGTACAGCCGCATCTCTGGCTACCGGATTCAACTGGACGTGCACTTTCATAGTCACAAAAACTTTCCACAATATTATTGACGCCATTCATATGTACGGCACAGTATGGTTGTTTGCTGTCATTTGTTTATTCGGATTATTTTTCGTCATATTCTTTGTGCCTGAAACTCGGGGCAAGAGTTTGGAAGAAATAGAAAGGAAATTAACTGGGGGTTCGCGTAGAGTACGGAATATTAGCAACAGCAAGCAACCATCAAGTGGCTGTTAATTCTGGGTTTCGCCTAATGTGTTGACATAATGTACATTCCAAAATATCAAGTTATGAACTGTGTTAGGAAGAAATTTTTAGAAAATGTAATAAGGCAAAGCACTGAAGCAGTGCGGGCTGAAGACTGAATGGGAATGTAGCCATAAGTTTTATTTTAATAGGTGTAAATATTAGTAAATTAGAATGGTCCTAAAAATGTCTTGAATAAAAACAGTTCCTTTAGTTGTAAAATTATAGTAGCATTCCGCTGTGTGGCGCCTACGGTGCTCGCTATTATTGTAGTTCCTTGATAACAATGTATTGGATCTGTTTTGAAAGACTCACTCATATTTATAAATATTATGTAATGAATTGTACATAGAATAGAAGCTATATTTATGTACTTAACTGTACAATCAATCAAATTTATTTATAATTTGTAAGTTGTTGCAAACCACTCATAGGGAGCTTGTCTTTTTCAGTAAGTAGATCTGTAACCTATATTTTAAATGATGGTCATGACAAATCTGTTTTAAGTACTGTAGTAACCAAATAATTATGTTAAGTTACTAGTAAAATATAATTTAATCTTCGGTTCACTATATTTTTAGATTCCGTATATTATGGAGTCGGTATAATTTATTGTTGTTATTTTTAATACAAAATCATTTATAATTTGAGCTGTTGTTGTTTTATTTGCTTGATTCTTCGACACTGTCAGATTGTTTGGGCTGTTACTGGCTATTCTCTGCAAGTACATAGCATTGAACTATGGAACCTAACCTACTGGTCTATACAGTACAGACTCATTATTAAAAACACAGATAACGAGAGTTATTGTGCTGGATAGTGAGCGATAACATTCAGGAACGTAATAATAAAACTGCCGTCATCTTCGAGGTCACTATAACGTTTAGTTTTTATAAACTTGCAAACTTAACAAATAACACAGTGATGACGCATGACAATGCCTTACAGGCTTACAGCGAAATTACCAATCGACACTCAGCTTTAGGCCCAGACTCCACTAAAGCGGAGACGAGCGGAGCGGAGACTGACCACATTAGTTGAAATCCACATCACGTCTCTTGTCTCTCTTGTGATTGGTCGAAGCTTGTACATTTCGCCACTCGTCGCTCGCATCGCAACTCAACTCAAAAATTAGCAACTCTATTTGTGGTGGTTCAAACTTCGTTTAAAATACTGTTAGAATAAAGTTCTAATCAGCTTGCACTACAAAGCGGTTGTTACGTCAGTCACTGTGGCCGAATAGTGTAAAATTAGTGTTTTTTTTGCGATTTACAAAAAATCTATTGATTGGACTAAAAAAATAAAACACATAAGGCCTGCTTTATAGTTAGTTCAGTTAGTAAGCAAAGTTTCATGATGTTCGATTTGGAGGTAACTTTGGATTTTTTTTCTTTCGAGAAAAGTTTATGGAATCGTGTTTTCGTCACACATAGGACTTAGCATTAATCCTCAACTTTACCATATATTTATTTCAAAATTAATGCTGCAGTATTTTAGGAGTAACGGAGGATTATGCTAAGCCATTTGAGGGATATATAGCCCTTAAGTCCTAGGCCCGCTTGCACCACAACCCATTAAATGCGTTTAAGGTTACATAAATTCACACGTCATACTTCTGTCCCTGTCAACAACCAACAACAAACAACAAACAGATCATGCTAAGCCATTTGAGGGATATATCGCCCTTAAGTCCTAGGCCCGCTTACACCACAACCCATTAAATGCGTTTAAGGTTACATAAATTCACACGTCATACTTCTGTCTCTGTCAACAACCAACAACAAACAGACAACTGACAAAACACTGACAAACAACTGACAAAAACAGAACGACAGAAGTTTTTAAACTTACAAATTTTACCTCTTTATAATATTAATATAGAGTATAGATTTACTTATTAGCAGCCACGGAGTCTAGATTAGTGCTCGGTTGATGATCAACATCAACCGAGCACTAATCTAAGTGGTTGCCCAATAGTCTCGTCCTTTACTATACACTTAAACACAACTGACGCAATGTGGGTGTACTATTAGGTACGGTCGAACAAGCTATTTGGTTTACATTTTACAATGTAATTTGTGGGTTAAACTGTAAACCAAATAGCTTGCTCGACCGTACACCTCTGCCTAACCTGTGTTTAAATATTTTTTTATTCTCACATGCTTTAGCTATTCGGTCACCTGAACTGGTGAGTTAAATGTATCTATAGGTATTATTGATGTCGATTCTGTTGTGCACAAACTAAACTTAATTTAGGCTATTGCAATTTTTTTTTCTCTCTAATAAAACGAGAAAGAGACGGACGTAATTTAGAGCTGACAAATTTAGTTGGAACTAATATTCCCATACAAATGAAGGGTGCATGTAAAAACATGTCGACTAAAAACACGGTGTAGCGCAAGGCATAAACTAGTTTGACATCTCTAACTTAGTTCATAGCTATAGCCGTCCCTTTCTCGCACTGCCTTTTAGTAAAAGATAGCAATAGCCTAAATTAAGTTTAGTTTGCGCACAACAGAATCAACACCATTGTCTATTTTTAGAGCAGTTAAATTAGTGATAAATGATAATTAGCCTTGTGAGGTACAAAGTTTTTTTTTTTTTTCTGCATCTGAAATTAGTACAAGATATGAATGGAAAAATAATGAAAAGCCATATTAATAATTTAATTAAAAGTAAGGTTATTTTGTTTTTGTTATGTTAATTTTATGTTCCTAACCACCCTATTTAATGTTATAAGTGTTGTCTAAATGATAATTACACATTCTGTTCTGATTTATTATTCGTGAAAAAATATTTTAACTATATTCTTCTGTGATAGTTGAAAAAATTACATGTTAGATAGCATCATCAGATCTGGCAACAGTAGTACTGGATTGGGCTGTCAATACGAAATATAATTCAAAAGTCGAAATATGTTAAAAAGTACTGAAGTGCCATGGACGAGAACTGATGCTCACACAATCGTCCATCCATTGCCTGCAAAATGTAACAGCTACATGACTTGTTGCTAACTTAAACGGCTAGGCGTTAGACACACGGATAAATAGCTGTTAGGATTCGCTGTCTGCCATAGTATTTAACTTTATTAGGTTTCGAGTACCTACGCGGCGCTGCATTGACGACACGGCTGATATTAAAAGAACGCTGTAACGTTTCATAAAACGCTAAGTGTCGCTAATGGCCGTCTAGGCCTTTGGATTAAGACACCGCTACGAATTATGAATACCTAGTACGATATTATCATTTAATTCTTTGAATTGTATTGATTTGGTGAAACCAAACATGGATACATGAACAACTACGTGTCGCCAAGTCATTGCTAGCCTTTGCTACGCGTCGCTACTCCTTTGCTACGCGCCGCTACTCCTTTGCTACGCGTCGCTACGCCTTTGCTACGCGCCGCTACGCCTTTGCAACGCCGCGCCTACGCTACGGCTACGAGTCGCCAACGGCTTTGCTACGCAGTGCTTACGCTTTTGTGTCCCATACAACTTGTATATACAGTCGTCCACTACTACTGGAATAAAGGGACAGTAACTTTATTTTGCACAATTTTATTAGTATTTTAGGTTTGTTTCAAGACGGCGACGGCGCGGCGCTTCGCCACAAGATGCAGGATTTGACTTCAACGCAGTTTTTTTTTGTACAAGTCGCACGTCATCTAACAATGCTTTGGTAGAAACTATCACGAAATAAACATTATTATTGATAAACTTTATGAACTCGTCGAATCGAAATGAATCATCCAGACTAGATTATTTATTCGATCAGTGGAAAATAATGTGAAAAACATTTATAGTTCTCTTGTTTACAGTAGGTTATCTGCACTGCCCTTTTATAGCTTTCCATCTAGACGTTGACATGTCAACATGTGGCGCACATGCTAGACGATTAGATCAATAAAAAATGTTTATCACACTTTATGATCTCATACGTCCGTAAACAAAAACACATTCAAAGTAAATTTTAATATTTTTAAAGTAGTATGAAACCTCAACTTGTACGTCTACTTGTATACAAGGTGTAAACGGACCCTATCACGAAACCGGCAACGAAGCTTTCAGTACATCAAACTAAATAACTCGACGCAAAAATTATTGCAGGCTACCACTTTTTTTAGGGGTGAAAAATCACGTTTTACGGTAGGGCCCAATAAAACGCACTCAAAACACTGTGCTGATAGATGCATTGAATAGTAAGAATAGTACGGACTCAAGGGACATTTGAAGAAAAGGTATAACATTAACCTATCTACTGAGACTGCAGTTCTATGCCTGAAGAAGACTGTAAATTATTATACGGGGAACCAAACTCCTGTTTTTGCCTGTTTCTTAGACATGGCAAAAGCATTCGACATGGTGTCTTATGACAAGTTGTGGTCTAAGCTCTGTGGCGCGAATGTACCTAGTGAGGTGATAAATATCTTCAAATATTGGTACTCCCATCAAATAAATTGTGTAAGGTGGGCAAATATACTCTCTCTCTCAGATGAGTACGTTATGGAATGTGGAGTTAGGCAGGGTGGGTTAAACGCCCCTACTGTTTAATTTATACATAAATGACCTCATTGTCGAGCTCAGCAGTTTATGATAAATGATAAATCAGAGCATTGGCGGTGAGATGTAATATGTTGATCCGAAGGTTCTCGCGCTGCACGGGTTTAGTTAAAATAACTCTTTTTAAAGCATACTGTCAAGTATTTTACACGTGTAGCCTCTGGACTAGCTTTACTCAAAAGGCCGTTAATGCTCTTCGCATCCAGTACAATAATGAATTCAGGATGCTGTTGGGGCTGCCACGCTTTTGTAGTGCCTCAGGGATGTTCGCGGACGCCCAGATTGACAGCTTGGCTGCAATCAGACGCAAGCGAGCAGTGTCCTTGTTGCACAGGGTGCGTGCCAGTACCAACAGTCTCCTGAATGTCATTGCCAACAAACTGGATTGTCCTTTCATCTGGTATTTAAGTCTCCTACATGCTCCTGTTAATACTGTTAATGTCTACTAACATAGTTGTTAAGTTTTTATGTTACTAACATCTTTGTATTTTCAGGTTAACTTATAATTATGGAATTTTATTCTGAAATAAAGAGATTATTATTATATCTATTCGTTTATTTTGCTCGGCTAACCGGGTAGCCGGAAATTACTGATAGCACGGGCCTAAACCAAGTGATTATCATCTGGGTTAACAGTTATAGAGGTAGTAGTAGGTACATTACAGTTTTGCGTTGTAGCTTGGAAGTGAGGTGAGGGAATGTTTAATTGAATATGTTGGTGCGGGTTGTCTGATTCACATCGGGGAGATCAAGTACGTTTCGGCCTGTAAATGGATTAATTTAAGTAAAGGATGAGATTGAGTGTGAAACAGAGTTACTTTTGCTTTTATAGAATTTTTCGAAGCAGACTTTCTCGAGAAATTTGGCCTTATTCGAGACGAGAAAAATGTGGTCGAGAACTCGAGAAATCGCGCCTTGATTGGCAAATAAATTACTTGCACACTAAATATTTACATTGGGATTATATATTGGGTTATTCCTTAAATTAAAAAAAAAACCATATTATCGAACCGGTACCATTTATATCATGCCTTTCACGAATTGTGATCCAACTGCTCGAGCGATAGCAAAAAAATATTACTTAATAAACTTCACTCGTATGGATAATCTCATTCGTCGCAGCCAAATGAAGAAAAACAGAGCCTTTAGAATTTCACTCTCCAAGTCCACACACAGGTAAAGTACAGAAAAAAAGGGTGAAATTTAAAAAAATATTAAGTATCGAATACACTTTGTTATTTAATATACTTTTAAGATCTGAGATGCCCGGGTTTTCCGGGTCGGGTGTTACTGGGTTTATTCATCAGGAATTTCTCAGTAGCAGCTACGAAGTGTTGGATTTGTGCCTGGTGATATGGCAATAGATTCGCCCTCTATAACATGGGACTTATAACATAACAGGCGAAATGTGGGTGTACTATTAGGTACACCTCTGCCTTACCCTTCGGGGAATACAGGCGTGATGTTATGCATGTATGTAGATTTGAGATATTTTGGTTATAACAACCGCAGAAATATCTGGGAGTTTACAGTTCATTTGAAACGCAAAATTATATTGAGTGACATTCCGTAGTTGGAATGAATATTTACACATGTCACTCAATATAATCATTTCTCCTCACTTTGCGTAGTCCGCACACGCACTTGGCCAGTTTTTTATGAGACATCATCATCATCATTTCAGCCGAAAGACGTCCACTGCTGGACATAGGCCTCCCCCAAGTGTCGCCACATTGACCGGTCCCGTGCGACTCGCATCCAGCGGATTCCCGCACCAACCGGAGACAACCAGCACGAAATGATTAGTAAAATTCGCACAAAGATGCAAATTTTTCACGATTCCCGTAAGTCTAAGAAAATCGCATTCGAACAATTTTTTTTTTCTTTGTTAAAGATAACAATCATTTACTTCAATGTTTCTACAGTGCAGGCAAAGATTATGAATGCGGTGAAAAAATAATGTTAATTATTTTAACATACAAAAAGCCATGAAGAATTAGAAGTCGAGTGCGTTCTTTGAAATAATTGGAATACGCCGCATGACATAGTGCAAATTAGAATGAAATATAAGGGTGTAGATGCACGTTATAACTTTAACTGGCTTATGCCCGCGTGGTCTTTGATTGTCTTACGGCTCGTACACATTAACACGATACGACGTCGCATCGTGAAACGATGCCGCGTCGTAGCACGATGCGACGTCGTATTGTGTTTATGTGTAGGAGCCGTAACAGGATCGTACCACCGGGATAAAAAGTATCATATTTAACACATATGATACTTTTTAAAAATTAAAAAAATTTATCCAAATCGGTTCAGTAGTTTTCAAGTTCTTGAAAGAATAACAGACATTAAAACATCTATCCTTACAAACTTTCGCATTTAATAATAATAATAATATGTTTTATTCAAGAAAATGTCACAGAATTTTACAAATATCTTTTAGGCTATATTTTTCACAACGCAAAAGAATTTAACATCTGTAGCCGAACTAGGCAAAAACCTGTATTTCGGCTATCAGTGCCAATCCCCTCAAGTAATTTATAATTAATGGCAGCCATCAAGCAGAAATGTTAACCTTAGTGGGTTTTAAACAAGCAATTTTTACCAAAATCATAAAAATAAAATGGTTAAAATAAAATTAATACAAATAATGAAATAATTACAATTAAATAATTTAAGTAAAATCACTAGATTACCATTGACATAAATTAATAAAATAATTAATATGAATCCATTTGAATAAAATCACTAAAATAAAGATATGAAATAAATAAATTAACAAAATCATGACAATAACATTGGTGATACAAAATAATAAGATCCTTAAAATAAATAGTAAAGTAGTGAAATAGTGTGTAGGTATCCTCTCTTTGTGTAATATGATAATGTGTGTGCGTGAGTGTGAGAGGGTGTGTATCTGTGGTAAGCAGACAATCACCTTGGTATATGTAGTAGAAGTTCTGTCTCTTCGTATGAAAGTTTTTGTAAGTATTCAGTTACCTTTTTCTTACATTGTGTTTTATTTAAGGGGTAGATGTTTATAGCTTTGTTTATCTTATTGTAGATGTAAGGTCCAAAGAAGTTAGTAAATCTAGTGCTGAATCTAGTATTAGCAACATCCTTTCTGACACAGACCCTATCTTTTCTTCGTGTTTGTAGATTTAATGGATTATAGTTTTGTTTACAGTGTTGTAGGAGAGTAACATTTAATATATACAGTTGTCTTACGGTCAGGACCTCGCAGTTCTTGTACAGTTGAGCGGTGGGGAAAAAAATACGTTTGAAAGTGCTGACCTTGAGTACCGCACGTTGGGCGATCTCAAGACGCTTTAAAGTTGTTTTAGAGGAGCCACCCCAGGAGGAAATACAGTACGACAAAAGCGACTGACAGAGAGCATAATAAATCTGTTTCAGCAGTTGTGGGTCAGCGACATGCCGCAAATTTTTAAATACAAATATTAGTTTACGGATCCTTCCACATACAAGTTTAATGTGTTCTTTGAAGTTGAGATTACTGTCAATTGTGACGCCCAGGTATTTAAACGTCTGCACACGCTCAAGCAAAGGGCAAGTGCAGACTGATTTTATTTGACACTCGTGTGAGACGATTTTCAGGGTACTAGCGACACCACTTACATCCCTAATGCCGAAACAGACATACTTAGTCTTATCTACATTTAAAGTAAGAATGTTACTCTGCAGCCACTTTCCAACCACATCAAAACCAAGCTGTGCAGCACTGAAGGTCTCTTCCCAGGTATCGGCAGCAAAACAGAGGGCAGTATCATCTGCGAAAGAGATTATTTCGCCTTGGGACAGATTAAAATTAGTGAGTTGGTTGATGTATACCAGAAATAAGGTCGGCCCTAAGATGCTACCCTGCGGCACTCCATGCGTTATTGGAAGGTCATTTATAATAGTACTCGTAGTTTGATTGGTGATTACATTTATTTTCCTCGGTTTAGTGATACTAAAACCAACTGCGGCTGGCACGTGAGCCTGCAATGGTTTCGCATGTAAGGTGTGTGTGGTAGAAGCACAGGACAGGGTCAAGGAGGCCTGAGCATCCAACGATGGTAACAGCTTCAAAATGATGAGAGATCATCTACTTCTTGCAAGCCTTAAACCCTATGACATATGACATTCCTTTGATATTCTAGGGGAATTTATGTCAGAAATATAAATGTAAAATTTTATTTTTATATAAGTACTTATTTATATTTATATTTATAGTTTATATTTATATAGAAATATAAATAATAATAATTAATAAATTTTATAAAATGTACTTATTTGACCGGTCCCTGGGGTTTAACTAAGGATAAGTATAATATAATGCAATATGCAATAACGTCCTACGGACAAGGTAATAGGGGCCACCGATAACGAATTACCTGTTATAATTATACTCGTTTTTCTATTTTTGTGAACTGCAGGTATAACCGAGATACAGTATGGATTCGTGAGGACAATATGTAGTTTCTGGGACATATAAAATTATAAAACATTAATAAAAATCACTCTTTATGGTAGTGACAGCAGTCATTTTGATTGATGGTCAATAATAAAATTACTCGATCTAGTTAGGAGAGTTAATGCATTTAAATCAAATTGATGAGGAAGAAAGGCACCATAATGGTACCGTACCTTTTTTTTTTTTTTCGCTTGGGAAATCATCAAGTGACTCCTCCAGCTCTGGGCGGAGCAGGAGGGAGTGTCAGACTTTTACTGACTAAAACCCGTCCATGTTCCTTCATCGGCCTTTATGTTCCGGGGCCACGGTATCTCTTTCGAACAGTCCCGCAGCCCCGGCAGGCATCGGCCCTTGCGGACCTCTTCCTTTTTCCTTTTTGTTTTTTTTCCTTTGAGGCGCGCGTGGAACACGAACGCGCCGTCGACACGGCCTGTCGTCATGAGACGGACGGACGGCGAGCTAGCCCATAGCCCACCGTCCACAGGCCCGCGCCTACGGTGGCCGGGGGCCACGTGGTGGCCCCCGACGTCCGGGGCGTCTCCCGCGGCGACCGGGACGCTGTGAGGTTCTCTCCCTCTCACGTTCCGCCACTTTCTTCTCCAGCATTACTGCTTCGCAGAAGGAGGTGACAGTTTCCCATCATTCCGTCTCGCTCCGGACCATGGCTTGAACCAGGGCCGGACGCGAGAGGTCGCCGCCGCCGATTTAGTTAAACCCTAAACATCTTTCTTCCTCAGACATGCACACCATATACACGTAGCGAAGAGTGTGCTCGTGGGGAGATTCCACAAGCACACTCTACACTTACACCCCACAGACACGCACTACACTCACATACAACACTCCCGCATGCACAACTTAAACACTTACCAATTTATTTTTTGACTATTTACTACTTTAATTGTTTATTATTGTTTTTTTTTATTTTTTTTGTTTTAATATTTTATTTGTTTTCTCTGTACTGGAACGCTGTGGTCTCCCTCTTGGAGGTGGGCGTTAATAGCTGCGACACAGTTTTGTAACTAATGCGGCTATTTACGTACGCAATAAATTTGTAAAATGTGTTTTTGTTCCAATAAAGATTTATTATTATTATTATTATTATCGCCTGTACGAGGACACGGTGGTGCTCCGCCCACGCGGGGCACACCTCTACCGTATGCTCCACCGTGTCCTCCGGTCGATCCTCACAGTGCAAACACCCGGGCGTTTCTTCCCACCCGATTCGATGCAGGAACCTCCCGAAACAACCGTGTCCGGTGAGGATCTGCGTCAGGCGGAAGGTGAGGACGCCGTGGCGTCTCACAAGCCACTCCTCAAAGAGATACCGGGGGACTTACCGCCACTATTGTGGCGTGCCCTACCAGAATGGTACCTAAGAATTACATCGTAGCTACCATTAAAACTAATAATAACGCAACGCATGTATTATAAATGGTTATTACAATAAAGCGCAACAAATTAGCGCCTCGATTGATTTAGATGTAGACAAAATAACTAAACGTTACTGTCATCGATACGATGCTTTTAGGATTGCTAATTTAGATCCTACAAAACAAATCTTGTGTGAAACATTTTCATATTATATTTCGACGAGTTTGACAAAGTGCCTATGTGAAATAAAATATTTGATAGTTAACACATAAAACATCGAGAAAGTCATTCCTGTTGTTTTAGCTATTTGTGCGAATTAAATAAATGTCATACTTTAACAGAATTCATTTTATCAACTAATTACGCATTAAACAAAAAACGTAGCCTATTGAAATTGCTATTTGAAATGTTTCAAAATATTAAAAAAAAAAAATAGACTTGAACGAAACATTGTACAAACATGTACAATTTAATTTAATTTATTTACGTAACCGAATACTGCCTGGTCTAGTATTAATTATTTGGGTAAGTTTCTGGGATTATAATGGAGCCAGTGGTTAAAAATAAAGTTATTTTAAGGCAGCTAAGCTTACACACTACGTTCATGCCTGCCAACTACAACATCACTAACCAAACATATCATCTTAAAACAGAACACCTATTTACGACAATATTTTTTTCCCTATAGACTGGTGGTTCGAAAACGTTTTGAATCGTACAGCCTCGAGCCAATCAATTTGTGCCCATATAAATCGCAGCGAGTGTGGCGAGACAAACTCATTTCTTCAGTAACTTAAGTCGAGAACACATTCAGTGCTGTGGTGTTTATTATAAGTGTAAAGTGATTTTTTTGTATGACCAGTTTAAAATACTACTTCAATCATGAAGATTTTAATGAGAGCAGATACTCATTACAGCATACAGTACACCGGCGAATATGAAAAGCCGACGTATACCTTTTCACAGGTAGGATTTTTTACTGAAATACACGACTTTAACTCTAACGACACAGAGTCAATATTACATTACTTATGCTTTAAAATAATAATTGTATTTTTTTTTTCATTTTGACACTTATATATTTTGATGTGATAGGACATACGAGACAGAATGTGCTTTCATCCCATTGAATGATTTTGATGTAAGTCCTACTGCTTTAAAAATTAAAGGTCAATTCTGAAAAAATGTATTCATTCCTTTTCATGGTTGCTGTTAATTCCGTGTACTAAATTATGAGGCGACCAATTGTAGCTAGTTAATTAATCTGTTGCTACATGGTAACATTCTACTCACTTTTAGTCCCTTTTAATTCACGGAAATGTGTTATTAGATATTGCAAACTTACGAGTGTATTCTTTTCACTGTACATATAAAATTTTTAATTGGTTTTTAACAATTCCATTAAAACTTTCCAGTCCAATACAAGTACTTGATCAAGTAATCCTTCTTCGCATTTTTTCCGTTCAAGTCATGCGTTATGAATTGATACGGCACATTACGTTATCGACTCTGTATATAATTTTACTATAATAACAAATGTAATCAACAAAGTCTATACACCCATGACTAAAATTTGTGAACAAAGCACCTTTACCAACATGCGCTTTAAAATAATTTTAATTGCGAAATAATGGGCGTGCAAGAAATATTAGTTTGAATCGATACTGACTGAAACTATTTAAAAGTTTTACCTTAAATTAAACAAGACTAGCTAAAGTTTTAGTAGATTAACACATAATTATAGACAGTCGAATATTTGTTGTAGTTCTTGATATATTATGATGGAGCACAGGTCAGGAACACATGGAGCCAAAGGATTGGCGGGAAAATAATAACTAGACACGAGCCTACCTAAACTACCTGGCTCCTGCCTCTATAATCTGGAACGAATCTCTCCACCTTCAATTTTGATCACATACTTTTCGGGCGAGATTAAAATTCTGAAGTGCGAAGGAAAACTACAGCGTGCTAACAGAATTTTGCGACGCAAAAATAATAGTGCATGCATTTTACGTTCCGTGACTTAAGATGAACAATAATTGAAAAAATGATTGATATTAAATCCCCCAATTGCTTTTGGTAAAGTAAATCTTATTAAAGGGTATGTATCGTGTACCCGGTATGTACTGTGCAAGTTTGTAATGAAAACTACCAATGATAACTACCGCAGAAACATTTCTCGATCGTATGTACAAAATAAAAGCAAGTAGGATATTAGAATTGGCCATTTATTTCCAGTGACGACGTGTAAGTGGACCCAATCAGAGTCAATGATTGCTTAAATTAATAGAAGGCGGTTTGCGTCGCATCGTACACGCCTCCCAGCAAATAACGTCATGCTATTAATGAACCGAAAACATTGCGAAGCCGTTACTATTTGCATGATAACTAAACACTACCTACATCACTGTTCCTGAATAATAAGACTTGATAGGCAGAGATAATAGACTGTGATCTTGTATAAAATATTTGTTGATTGTAGATAGATGCAAACATAATACTCGTTGTTCTTGAGCTAAGGAATTATAAACCAACAACACTTTCAAATTTTAACTTTAAGATTTTATATAAACGAAATGTTTTCCTCAATTGCAGGTACTTGCTGCTGTGGCAGTATCTATGGGCTCTATGATCATCGGCTTCTCGTCTGCCTACACATCTCCGGCCCTCGTGACTATGATGAACAGTACTGTCATCCACGTCACAGACGAGGAGGTAATTGACTTGTCGCCATTCCTCATTTATTAACTACAATTTAGTTTGAATATTTAGTTGATGTGTTTAATTAAAACCTTTTTTGTCGACAGGCCAGTTGGATTGGCAGTTTGATGCCCTTAGCAGCCCTCGCGGGTGGCATCATCGGTGGCCCGCTAGTAGATTATATTGGCAGACGCAGAACCATTCTGTTCATAGCGCCTCCATTCTTCCTCGGTTGGATACTAATAGCCACTGCAAGGATAATACACCTAGTGCTTGCAGGACGCGTCATTTGCGGTCTGTGTGTCGGTGTCGGGTCACTAGCGTTCCCCGTGTATCTCGGTGAAACTATTCAGCCGGAAGTCCGCGGTACGCTTGGCTTATTTCCGACCGCTATTGGTAATATCGGTATTTTAATCTGTTATGCGGCTGGAAAATATCTCAATTGGTATGAATTGGCATACCTAGGAGCAGCCCTGCCCATTCCCTTTTTCGTTTTAACGTTAATGATTCCAGAAACACCCCGTTGGTACATAACTCGTGGGCGTAATGAAGAAGCCCGAAAAGCACTACAATGGCTTCGAGGCAAGAACGCCAAAATTGACAATGAACTCCGTGATATTGCCTTATCAGATGCGGAAATGGGAAAAGAAGGCATTAAACTTAAAGAACTCTTCAGTATCAAATATATGAGGTCAATATTAATTTGCTTGGGACTGATGACGTTTCAGCAATTATCAGGGATAAATGCTGTAATATTTTATACTGTAAATATATTTAAAATGTCAGGCAGTTCAGTGGACGGAAATTTGGCGACTATTATTGTAGGAGTAGTTAATTTTGTATCAACTTTTATTGCGACTGCGCTTATTGATCGAGCGGGACGTAAGGTGCTGCTTTATATTTCTTCAGTGACCATGACCATTACATTAGTTGTCCTCGGAACATTCTTCTATGTTCAAACCGACTTAAAAATAGACGTCTCGACTTTAGGGTGGATACCGCTGACTTGCATCATGGTTTACTTGTTAGGCTTCTCTCTAGCTTTTGGACCTATTCCGTGGTTGATGATGGGTGAAATATTACCAGCAAAAATAAGGGGTGGCGCGGCATCGATATGTACTGCATTTAACTGGTTATGTACGTTCACTGTAACTAAAACGTTTCATAATATCCTCGTCGGTATAGGTCCGGCCGGCACATTTTGGTTGTTTGGATCTATTTGTTTCGTGGGACTGTTCTTCGTAGTAGTTTTTGTTCCAGAAACACGAGGAAAGAGTCTTGAACAGATAGAAAATAAGCTAACTGGTAGGGCGAGCACAAGAACTCGTAGGATGAGTTCTATTGCGAACATTAAACCATTGCCGAGTGGGTGTTAATTATTAGAATGACTAGATATTGGTTGTGAAATGTTGAGCTTTTGAAGCCTAAATCAATTGATTTATCAAAATTATATTTTCGACCATGTCTTCTAAAGTTTTAACCCAATATTTTGTATTGCGTATTTTTTTCTTACAAGTGCAAGAAGTGCACAGAATCTCTTCAAGATCTTGATTTTTCTAATCTCTTTTATTATCCTACCTCAACCTCGATTTTTCTCAAAATTGTTACTTAAATTATCATGTAGGTACATAAAATATTACTTCTATCTTTAATGAATCTAGTTATAGTTAGCTAATAAATCTAGTTATGTAACCTTTTTGAATGTTTACTGGATAATGTAAATATTTTTTGTTTCTAATTTATTTCATAAAGTAAGAATTAGTGTTTCACCGAAAAATTTACTTTTAGTGTTACAAAGTTTTCTATTTTATTTGAACCTAATACATTTTTTACTAGTACAAGTATTTTATTTGATAAATACCTTTTTGACCTATATCCATCCTTACAAAATTTTAATAGAATGACAAATAAAGAGTTATAACAAGTTAGACTGGTATAGCAGTGCTCTTTCCATCACAGATAAAGTGTTCTGAAGGAGTTGTTTATGACACACCCAAAACCTGGTTGTGCCAGTTTCATATAAAAACTACAAGCAGACTATGACTAATTTCAATACATGAGAACGAAGCCGTTGTCAACTGACCGTAACTTATTTATGACTGTAACTAAATGGAACATAAATATTATAAATGTCTTGTTTTTGCCTGAGGTACAGGCTCAAACGAACTATCACGGATAGAGTATTTCAAATTGAAAAAGAAAAAACCCCCCCTGAAAAAGGTTAAACAGAATTTTCATGTTGTAAATGGATTGTTTCAACAAGTTAAAAGTTGAAATCTATGATAAGATTTTTTACAACAACTACCAAAACTGTAAATAAAAAGTAAGAGTGGCACTTGTGAAATGAACAACAATAACATCTTGAACCTTTTGGTTCCAAGGATTGATGAGAACTAACATAGAAACCGCTCCAAACATCATGTTTCCATTGATATGTTCTGTTTAAAAACCAGTTGTTCTCATAGTAACAGTTAAATAAACCTTTTATACTCCACATAAAAGTCATTTTAGTCAAATGAAATAGCTACTTTAAATTTTATTATAAAAGTTTCAAAACGGCATTTAAGGAAATTTTTAGTGTCCTGATTAATCATCCAGTTGAATAAAACAAAGTTTAACAAATCTAAGGCAACATAAGCCTCAATTGGCACAGATAAATGATGTGTTCAACCTGTAATAATACATAAACTCACGCCTTTTTCTCATAGGGGGAGTATGCAAGAGACTATGCAAGTATAGTGAAGTGAATCTATATAGAAACCTAAGAACCAAAATCTCTACTTTTCCTATCATAATAACTTAAACCAGTCTATCCAAGAAGTAATAGAGCATGATCTCTCATCTCATACACCCATTGGTGATACCAGAATGGCTTAAGATGTTATCACAAACATTTATAACAGTTTGACAACAATGAATGATTCACCTGAACATTTTAAATCTTGTAGTGTAAGATCTGTACTTGGGTACGAAAATGTTAGTAGCACAGTTTATTCAGTAGTTATTTGCACGTTATTTCATTATGTTTAAGAACTTACCCATAACTTGAACTCGGCAAATAGCGCAGGTATCACACTCGACGTCCCAACTCCACATGGCTACTGCATTCCACTTTTTCAAAGTAAACATTTTGTCTGGCTTCTGTCCATCATTGTCTCCTCGGTCCAAGGCATCACAGTCTTCTCCAGACATTGTATTTAGGTGGAGAGCCGAACTATAAATGAATACAATTCACTTTGTTTTTATTTACTTCGACGTATGAAGTTTACGTCTTCCGTTTCGCGACGATGGCTTTAGATACTTTTTGGTGATTTGTCAGATAGCTGTCATTCATTAACGCAGACGAATTATAGCAAAAGAATGGTAAAAAATCTAGTACAACTTTTAAGGATAACATTATTTTAAGGATACTGTTTCAATGAAGAGATGAGAAATAGTATTTTTTGTGAGTTTTAGTCTAATAACATTTTATGCTGTATTTTTCTCTTTCGTAACTTTGTAAACGCATTCCTAGTGTCAGATAGTTCGTTCCATTCTACGTAATTCTGAATTCTGATCGATTGCGATTGTAATTCTATAAAATTACGGGGTTTGAATTTTTTGGCCGGCTTAACTTCCGCCATTTTGATTTCTTTTTCAAAGTAGCCGCCACGCGTCGCAATTATATTAATCGATAGCTGGTATAATAATACAAACAAGTTTTTTATCAGGTTTCCGAGATATGAGTTACCCCCCTGAACCGTACCGAATACTTACGTCGGTAGCCAAGCTGGAACTAGTTTGACGGAATTGAAACTAAATATTCTAGTTGTATATCTCGTCATGGGCCTCGCCAAGAAGAGGCAGCTGCCCCTAGAGGCTCAGGATTTTTAAAAGTTACGGTATAGCTTTTCCTGCCTGATGCCATAGAATGATATTTTACGTAATAAATTGTAGCGTAAAATGGAATCACTCAAATTAAAATAGGGGACAAATGATGACCACCAAAAATAACTTTGTGACCCATAACATCTATTAATTACTTACCTGAAATAATACCAAGCAGCAAAAAAATTAAACCTTAACCAAAAAATGAAAACCTAATAATATTGCAATGGTACAACTTATTTTATTAATGACTGCACTTTACATTGTACCATTGAACCCAAATTTTGTAAATTGATCACCAAATTTTGATGAGCAAATTATTGCGCTATTTGTACCAAATACACCGTTTGATTGCCATAAAATGTTGATAGACTACCAAATATCTTTTATGGGCGGCATGGGCACCGGGCAGTAGGCCGACGAAGGAGGCCGGCGGAGGCCCGACACTTCGGTCGGGGACAGAAGTCAAAGAGAGTTAGGGTGAGGCCAAACGAGCGTAATTTTGGGATTCGTGAGTCGCAGAATTTCGGTCGCAGAAATTCTGCCTGGCAGAAATTCTGTTGGGATGCCACACGAGCGCATTTTTATTTAGTTACTATCCAACGTTGAAAATTTTGTGTATTTACGAAGCATATTTAAAAGACGTAGAAGTAGATAATGCCAGAAAAAGATGCTGGGTAAATCCGCTTAATAGTAAAAGACTGATGCTTGTATAGTTCCACACTTTATACAGGGTGTAAAACCTCATCACGAAGCCGTCAACCAAGCATTCTGTACATCAAACTAAGTATCTTTGCGCAAAAATTATTGCTGGGAAACGACTTTTTTTTTTTGGGGCTGCAAAATCATGTTTTGTGGTAGAACTCAATGTTACGCACGCAAAACATTGTACCGGGGTCGTGGAAGTGTTGTTGAAGGTGAGGTGGTGTTTGTAAAAACTTGTATTAAAAAAAAACTTGTCAAAAAGTTGGAACTTTGACCCTCAATATCTCAGTAACTATGAGGTTCCCAGGTATAGTGTAGAACAAAAAAATGATCGCAATGACAGGGAGAACAAGTGCCATTCGGCTTCGTTAATAGGTATTTTACACCCTTTAGGAACGTATAAGTGCAAATCCAGATATATTTGAAAATTTGACATTACATGTTTTTCAAGAATTATTACAACTTTTCAAACGGCTCGGCCGGCCCGCGTCGGCCCCCTTGACCCCCGCAAACTCAATTCGGTCTGAATAATGCCAACCATTTTGCGTCACCGTGTGAATGAAACAGGACTTTTGTATGAAACCGAATGCAGCAGAATTTCTGCGACTTACGACTCACAAAATTACGCTCGTTTGGCCTCAGCCTTATTTAATATGCGAGCGAAGCGAGCGCGCGTCATGGAGTCGTAGCAGGTTCTAAAATAACAAAAAAAACAGTTCTGCAAATACCAAGTATATTTACTTTGATTTATTTAGAGTGTAAGTCAGTATTTTTGTTTTAACTTTGAAATATTTTGTTCGAAAAAAGGGAATATAAAGATATCGATTTAATTACATACCAATGTTTAATTGCACAGAGTCAGATTTTTAAGTTTGTTTAAATTTTAATAAAAGGATTATTTTAATTATACGAGTGGTTTTTAATTTTTTAATCTTATTGAATAAACGCGAAATAGGAAATAATTGTAATTTAGTTAGAAGTGGTTAACAATTAGAGTCACAGAAAGCTCAGACAGTTATGATTTTGCAATATCATAGGGTCAAACTTTAGGGGTTTATTTACTATTTTTATGTATACCTATAGGTATTAATTTATTTGGAAATAATTTACTTTTATAGGATATAACGATGTTACACATTTAAAAGTCATTTTATATTAAAATTTTGTTAAATTTTTGGTGGTCATTAACTATTTTTGGATTAAACAATCATAATTTGGAGTTGGTTGGTAAAATTTTTGGTTCTAATTTCACGCTAAAATGGGGATTAATTTTGGTGATCATTTCATTTTTACTAAATCTGGTAGTTCGTTAATTGTATGCCATCAAACAATATTTTGCAGTAAAACATTTGCCAAAAAGGCTCCTTTTTTCTACCTCTGAATAGGCACTCATATTTGATTTTTGCATGATCGACCGGTATAAACAGAGCCTGAAATAAATTAGGAGCCCCTTGCCCCGAGGCCTTATATGCAGTTATAGCATAACTAACTTAGGTAATGATGTAAAAAAATTGCGAGCTCGCTTCGCTCGCTCTTGCAGCCTAGTTTTTCTTGAGTCTTGACTTTCTTCATAAGAGGCCCAGGTAACTCCAGTAGGTCGTGTTTCGACCTACGGAGTTATTATATTTATTCTAACCTGTTCAAGGTAGGTAAAGTCGATTAGATAAAATCATTTTTTTAATGAATTTTCCGTAAGATACTCGTAGGTAAAATCAAACAAAAATTGCCGCACCTGATCAAAGTTACAAGTCCATTCACTGATGGCATCTTCAGCACTACTATAATTTGATCAGACACGCATAAAACGTGTATCAATCAATGATATTCTAGTAAACAGATATTATTATGTTGTGCGCGCAATTGCCTTTAGTCTGCAACACGCATGGCGACGAGCGATACGCTGCTACGAATTTAGATAAAATTGTAAAAATGCCATCGTGCTTGTTGTTGTGTACCAATTATGATACCAAAGTAAATAAAACACAAAGGATCTCATACCACATGTAACTACGCAATATACTTTGATTTATTAATATTTTTCATTTATTTTCCTAATATTCTGATAATGAAGGATAAAAAAAAAGAGATGGGAAACGCATTTTTGTCGTAAATACGACAAGGACGCTTGCACTACAGACATAGAACAACACTATCTGTTTTTTTCTTATTGGTTTTATCGAGCTATCCCTTTTGTATCATTTGCAATGTAGAACGAATGAAAAGTGTGGTGCCGCTGCTGCGCGGTTTTGTAGGTGTTTATCATTTAAGTTTATTAGAATATCATTGGTATCAATCGATAGATGGCATCAATACAAACAAGTTTTTTCTGAAACAAAATCTTCTAAAGCGTCCCGTTTCCGAGATTTAAGCTATCAAAGTTGTGCTGGCAGCGACCACAACGCTGTACATTTCGGAAACGTGATTGATACAACAATTTTCCAAGCCCTTTATTTTAGTGATTATTTGGACTTTACCCAAAAAACTTGGGAATATACTAAGTTAACCCGGATTAACTTAAGTTTACTACTAAGTTACTAAGTTTACTACATAAAAAACAAAGACAGCGCTGCAAACAAATAAAGTGAAGCCAGCGCAAAACTAAGCTTGCTCTGTGCATACACGCTCGCCTCACACGCACACATTTTAATCAAACTACAATTAAACTACGCTCAAAAAATGCACACATGTTTACGAAACCGGCGTCACTTTATTGTTCGAGCGTCACCCGTAACATAAATATTAAAAAAAAAACACTGCTAGAATGCCTATGGCGTTAGAGTCCTATTACATTTTTTTTGCAAACTTTTGATTTTTACTTCCTGGGATCCGATTATATTGATCGGCGTACACGAGTCGATAATAATAGCGATCTCCGGAAGATTGTCGATTGTTATTTACGAAAATTAGAGACGAGACTGACATGACACTGAAGAGCGAGCTGAATAATTGACGCAGAGTTTAAATTTTGTTTAGGTATTGTAATTTTGTCTTATTATATTGACAAACGAAAACGAATGAAACGTATTCATTGTAGATCGAAGTTTTATTTCATATTAATTTATTTGATAATATTGAGTTTATTTGGAATTGAATGGACTCTGAATCAAGACATTGGTGTCGATTCTATTGTGCACAAACTAAACTTAATTAAGGCTATTGCTATCTTTTAGTAAAAGGCAGTGCGAGAAAAGGACGGCTATAGCTATGAACAAAGATAGAGATGACAAACTAGTTTATGCCTTGCGCTTCACCGTGTTTTTAGTCGACATGTTTTTACGTGCACCCTATAGTTGTATAGAAATATTAGTTCCAACTAAATTTGACAGCTCTAAATTACGTCCGTCTCTTTCTCGTTTTATCAGAGAGAAAAAGATAGCAATAGCCTAAATTAAGTTTAATTTGTGCACAACAGAATTGACACCATTATGGCTTAAATTACGCTTTCTTTACGATTTTTCCGTGAAAACTCAAGGAATTTGAAGAAATTCTAGAACTCCAATAAACAAGTAAAACATTCAACTTATCTTTCAGTAATTTTAGCTTTTATACCAATTGAATATAACAATGTGAATTTGAGGGTCAAAGTTCCATCGCCGACTACATGCAAACTTAGTTCGTAAAATATTTATAGTAAATTACACGAAAAGAAAATTGAAAATATGTAACTCCAACTTACAAGAAAGAGAATGGCACTATCGTTATTAGGTATCATTATTATCTTAAGGCCCTTCTAACCCTAAAATTTGCAACTCTATTTGTGGTGGGTCAAACTTCGTTTGAAATTCTGTTAGAATAAAGTTCTAAGCAGCTTGCACTACAAAGCGGTTGTTACGTCAGTCACTGCGGCCGAATAGAGCGAAATGAGTGGTTTTTCTAACGATTTACAAAAAATCTATTGATTAGACTAAAAAAGTAAAACACATAAGACCTGCTATAAAGTTAGTTCAGTTGGTATGCAAAGTTTCATGATCTAATTTAAAGTACTTTTTGAATACCAGCGGTTTATTGTTCGATTTGGAGGAACTTTGCATTTTTTTTCTAACGAGAAAAGTTTATGGAATCGTGTTTTCGTCACGCATAGCATTATGTCGCAGCCAATTCGTATAGATAACATTTAGTTTTACCTACATAATGTCGCGCCGGATTGAAAAACGCCGCCGTTATGTAATACTGAGTCCTCACGTTCAGCTGGATTACAGTTCGGCTGAAATAAAGTACGCCGCATTGAATGAGCCCTTCGCGTTCCGTCTAAGCGGCGTAATAACGTGCCGCCGTTATACAAACGGGCGCTTCGTCGATAAGCCGCGCCGCTTTAAGTTTTAGTTCCATTTACCGCCGCAAGAGGCACTGCATGATCATAACAAGAAACACGGCGTGGCAATCGACTACGGTGTCACAATCAAATTGCCGCTTTTCCCGCTTTTCTGTTTTTTTTTTTTACCTTCTACTACTACTACTCTTCTTTTTTCCACAGCTTAGAAAAAAATTGATCTATCATCAAAAAACGCTACAAATTTCAAGTAAGTAAAATTTTCTTAGTAGAACAAGGAAAGAGAAATATTGAAAAAAAATGAAAAATATCGAAATTCAAATCATAAATACGCGTATGATTTGAATTTCGAATTTTATGAACATTCCTTTTTTCGAAAAAAAAAAAAAATATTAGAACCCTACGACACTATGACGCCCGCTCGCTACGTTCGCTTTTTACATTACTGTTAAGTTCTTGGTACGGGAGACAAGTGAAACACACGACAGCTATTGACACACTGATTTATTAACTCTTTAACACATGGCGTTGGCGCAGCCACGCACACATACACATCATTAGCACACATACACAACAGTCCCTCCCCCTATTTAACATAAATAGAAAATCACATTTTAATTTAGAAGAACTGCTTATAATCAACCCTGGGTATGTCTCGCAACAGTTTGCTGGAACATCTCGAATTTTGAGAAGGTGAGGATGACAATTCTACCTCATTTCTTTCTCCCTCTCCATTGTTTGGCAACTGAGAACCGCTATGTTCGCTTTGGATTGGGTCGGTATCCAACATAAAATCGCCCAAATCCCCGGGTGGAGGCATACCTTTATTTAATACAATTTGGTTTTTATGTTTTTTGACGTCAGAAGATGAACCATGGTCTTTAATCAAATATAACACTTTTCCGAGTCTTTTTATAACAGTACCTTTGCACCACATAAATTTGCTGTTGTTGAGAAATTTTTTAAACATTATCTCATCGCCTGGTTTATACACTTGTTTGTTACTACCGCCATGGCATTTAATTTGCGAGCACTGTTTTTGTTTGACATCGTCACTTAGTGATGTGAGTGGGGTCGACGTTAACTTTGGGTGTAGTAAATCTAGACGTGTTCTGAGCTTTCGCCCAAACACCAACTCAGCCGGTGAGAACCCCGTGACAGAATGTACTGAATTTCTATAGTCAAACAGATATTTCATAATTTTTAGCCAACACTCATTCCTATTGCGTGACCCTAAAACACTTGACTTGATGCCTTTCTTGACAATTTTTACATAGCTTTCTGCTTGTCCGTTACTAGCAGGATTGTATGCCGGTGATGTGATATGAGCAATACCATTTAATAAACAGAATTTTGTAAACTCAGCGGATGTAAACGCCGTTCCGTTATCGCTGACAATTGTGTGAGGTAATCCGTATTTTGACATGAAATCGTAAAGTTTTTCAATAACGGTCGCCGAGGTGGTAGAAGTGCTCACGTCGTATACTTCTAACCATTTGGTGTGAGCATCTACCACTACCAAGAACATTTGATTATTCAGCGGGCCAAGAAAGTCGACGTGTAACCTATGAAATGGTGTATGGGGAAATTCCCACGGTACTAACGGCGCTTTGGGCGGCGAGGGCCGTAGCTGTTTGCATATTTCACACGAGTGTATCATTTTTTCTAACGTTGCATCAATGCCTGGGAACCAAAACCGTGACCTAGCTTCTGATTTTGTTTTTACGATCCCTAAATGCGAGCTATGTAACTCTAATAAAACCTTCGACCGCAAAGATTCAGGAAGTATCACCTTATGGCCCCTCATTAGACAACCGTCTTCATATGATAACTGTGTATTACATAAATGATAGGGTTTCAACTGCGAGTCCACAATTTTTTTAGGCCAACCGTTTTGGACATATTTTACTACTAACTGTAATACAGTATCCTCTTTAGTAGCTTTGCGTAACTCATTCAAGGTCAACGGCATGTCGCCTTCGACAACAAAGTTAACGTATGATGCGCGATCAATGGGAGCGGCGGCAGCGGCGGCGTGCGCGCCGATGTTGTCTCCCTCGCTTCCGGCGCGAGCCCGCACTGACTCACCCTGTAGACTCGCACGAGACAGGTAATCCGCGTTGTTGTCAGCACTACGGACATACTCAATTGTATAATTGTATGCACTTAAAAACATCGCATATCTCTGCAATCTATTAGCCGACACTTCCGGTATACCTTTGTGTGGGCCAAAAATAGAAATTAACGGCTTGTGATCCCTGCGTAATATGAATGGATCTGATCTGCCATATAAATACTGATGGAACCGACGTATTCCAAATATTATTGCAGTCGCCTCTTTCTGTATTTGTGAGTAGTTTTTCTCAGCTGAGTTCAACGTGCGAGAAGCGAATGCTACCGGGCGCTCTAACCCGTCATTATCTATTTGGGACAAAATAGCACCTAAGCCACACGGGGAAGCATCCACAGTTAAAACTATTTTGGCGTTTGAATGAAAGTGTGTTTAGACCTGATCTGACGTCAAACATTTCCTAATTTTATCAAACGCTTGTTGATGTGACGTAGACCAGTTCCACTTAACCCCCTTTTTTAATAGGTCATACAAAGGATTCAGGATACAGGATGCTCCCGCCACAAAATTCCTGTAGTAGTTTACAAGTCCTAAAAATGATTGCAATGTATTAACGTCTGATGGAACGGGCGCATCGGCTATAGCCTTTACCTTTGTCGGATCTTTCTGTAATCCATCTTTGGTTATTATATAACCTAAATATTTAATTTCATTTTTAAAGAAATCGCATTTTTCTTTCTGCACAGTTAACCCTGCATCCTGAAGTCTTTGCAGAACTATATTCAACTTCTTTAAGTGTCCCTCTGGGGTCTGGTCAGTGACTAAAATGTCGTCAAGCAGACACAGGACCCCGTCTAAACCTGAAAGCATCGTTTCCATGGCGCGTTGGAATATAGACGGCGCACTAGACAACCCGAAAACTAATCGAGTATAATTAAATAGACCCCGATGTGTATTGATACATGTGACCGGTTGAGACTCTTCGTCTAACATAAATTGATTATAGGCCATAGATAAGTCAATCTTTGAAAACTGATGGCCCCCGTACAGTTTTGAAAATAGTTCGTGTACCGTAGGTAGAGGATATTGTTCTATCAACAGCTGTTTGTTAATAGTAACCGAATAGTCGGCGCACAATCTAACCGAACCGTTGTGTTTTAGTACGGGAACAATAGGTGACGCGTACTCAGAGTGCGCAACCGATCTCGTAACGCTTCCTCGACGTTACTAAATCTACAATGTGCTGTAAGTCCACGTAGTCTTGACGCCCATTGCGTAAACGTCTCGCCCGGCTGCTGCACAGCCGCGTAAAAATTGTAACGCTCGCTGAAGCCGCATATCTTTGGGAGAAAGTGCTCATCCAATAACTGCACTATATCGTCATACGGTACTTCCTGGATATCCTTTGGCAGTGCCAGATCCGCTGCCAACTTATAAGTACCGTCGGTGAGTGCGCTGAGCAGGATCGCCCGTCTCTTGGCTCCAGCTGCATCATTCTTCGAGACGATGTCGTTTGCAATAAACCATTGCGTAATTCGGCCTTTATACGACTTCCATTCTTGCTCGTTGTGATCGAATGTAGACAAAATGCCAAAACTATTCATTTTCCGTTTATAAAATAAAGATGTGGGTAAAACTCGTCGCCACTGTTAAGTTCTTGGTACGGGAGACAAGTGAAACACACGACAGCTATTGACACACTGATTTATTAACTCTTTAACACATGGCGTTGGCGCAGCCACGCACACATACACATCATTAGCACACATACACAACAATTACACACCCACTTTCTGTCACAAATGTCGTCGTCGCTCTGCCGGCCTTCGGCCTACGCTCTCCATGTCAGCTAGCAAGACTTTTAGGAGAATTTTAGTAGGTTATTTTGAAGTATCGGAATTACTGACAATACGGCTAAACGTTGGACGCCACTTTGTCGAACATATCGCGGAGTATCGCCACCACAATCCGGCTAAACATGAGGACGCCGTATTACATAACGGCGCCGTTTTTCAATCCGGCGCGCCGTTATGTTAAACGTTCGTGTTATACGAATTGGCTGCCACACATGATAATACAAGAATTTAAAAAAAAAACAATAAATAAACTTTTTATTCGCGTGTCGAAGTACTCAAGTAAATCCGACCGGTGTGTATAGCCACCAGCACGGCTCGACCGTTGGCTTCGTTTAAGGTGTGTGCAGGATGCATGCATGGATGAGTGGCACCACTGGCATTCTATCTGGGATGGGTTGACGAAACTCGATTTGGCCATATCATTTCTACAGCTGCCAACTTAGGCCTGCAATCGGTTAAGAGATTTCCAGATGGGGCACTGCAGCTCGTGTTCAGGGTAAGATAAATTAAAGTAACTAAACTATAAACTAAAAACTGGCAACAAAATCTCCTCTAACGCTGTCAACTGGTTTTTTGCATAAGAGATTGGCGGCATTGGCACATTATTTGGCAACGTTTAGCCTCTGGTCAAAGTAAAACCCAGCCTTTGAGTTACGGGTAGCGTTAACTAGGCGTTTAGAAATTTATTTAAAAGGGCTGATAGCACTCGGTCTCAGATTTTCAACCCCAAGCGCACTAAAATATAGATTCCAATAAGGCTACGTTCTTTACACCTTCCCTATGAACTTCAAGTGCGTGCACTTGTAGCATAGTAAATAACTTTTTTTCTTTAATATACAACAAATATACAATACAGGCAAGTTTAATATACCAACCAATACATAATACCAACCGTTGTCCCCGTTTTCACACCGACAAAGGTTATTTTTTTAAAAATCGTTCGACGCCTTCTACCCCTTAAAGGGGATGGTGGATTGTCGATTGGGGGGACGGGTGGATGGTTGTTAAAGGTCATAGAAGGGAAGTATGAAATACGCGTGGATGTAGTCGCGGGTGAAAAGCATGTTAAGTATTTATAATAATGCGTGACATCTTCTACTGCTGAGCAAAGGCTTACCTCTTTCCTCTTATTAGGGTTTATACTCTTTCCTCTTTAGGGTTCCGTACCTCAAAAGGAAAAAACGGAACCCTTATAAGATTAATTTCTTGTCCGTCTGTTTGTCCGTCTGTCCGTCTGTCGCCACCGATTTTCTCAGGAACGGGTAGACCTAGCAAGTTGAAATTTATACCAGATAATACTGAGGTATATAGTCCCTATAGGGAACGTGCAGGAACGGAAGTACCCTATAGGTTTTGGGTCGAAAACCTATATGGTAGTTCCCGTTGACCTAGAATCACGAAATTTGGCCAAAAACAAGGTCTTACATCACATGTAAAAGGAAAAACCTGAAAACCGTAAATATGTAGTTTAATTACAAAAAAAAAAGCGATTTTACTATTACAAACTTATTATTTGCGGTTGGTGCAATAGCCGTTTCTAGGGATCAAACAGCAAACTTAAGTTTGTCCTTTAATAAGTTTGTACGGAACCCTCTGTGCGCGAGTCCTACTCGCTCTTGGCTGGTTTTTTTGTATCTACTTAAAGCTCTCTTAATACCGCTATTTCTGTCTGCGCCTACCGCGAGATAACCTGGTGGGGCCTGGTCAAAATTGTTGCTCGGCCCAATCAATTAGAGTAAATGTACCTACCTACACATAGCAACTGTTCTGTAACATCAGCACAAGTGCCCAGGCTTTGTATGTCAATAGCTGAAGAGCGTTGAAGGAAGAAGGTTCAAAACAAAAATTTATTTCTTTGGTCTTATCATAAATCCATTTATTTGTAAAAAAAAAACCGGAACACAAATACACACACTGAATTGAATGCATCAAAAAACATTATAGAACGGTTCAAGAAATCCCGTCAAAATTTTTGCTTCTCTAAGTGACTGCGCGTCTGTGGTCGAGTCAGAGCTTTTCCATACTAAACTGGAGCCTTCCTCTTAAGTGTTAGCTTGTAATATTTACCTATAATATATTATGTAAATAAAATAAAAATCAGTTAAAGTTAAAAATAATTAACTTTCGTAATGTACATACACTTTATAAATTCTCTATGTATATTACATCGATAAACCTTTATAGATTTTGGTCATTAAAATATAACACATTTTTACCCTGTAATTAAATATAATTCACTCGGTAAATGCATCATGGACGAATGCACTTGCCATACATAAACATTATTTGTATTAAATATTGCCTTTAATAGATTTATAATAGGTGGCAGAATGTTACATAATCTATACTTACAATAGTAATTAAAACTATAAAATAAAAGTTCACTTTTACAAAGTTTATTCTAGAATAGACTGATACAAAATTAGAACAATAACTGCTTGTTGTACTTTTCCTCGTTCGTTATATTATGCTACTACACAAGGTAATAAAAATAATCGGTAGGATTATTTTATTAGTAAAAAATAATTATGAAGAACCGTATAGCGTGATGTATAAGGCAGAGAGCAGGACGAGGAAGCTGGCTGTCACGCTACTGGCCCCACTGAAACATCCTAACTCTTCGACTTGCACTTGGAACCTGATGTCGTACGGAAGCCTGCAGTTGGGGTCTGTGGAGTTAAATAATATTAGTGCGGAATCAAGTGCAGATGAAAATTTTAAGAAAGTCATTGATAAACTGAACTCTCGCTGTGAAAATGAAAGGTATATATTAAAGGCTGGACACTCATGGAGTCGACCTCTGTGTGATGAGCACTTTTGGACAAACAAACGTAAGTGAACATTTAACTGTACCTGTGCACCCGGCGCTTGCGAAGGATCCTGCTGGGAGTTCGGTATCCGACCTGACGGACACGAAGAATGGCGGACATTCGCTGATGCGCCCGTATCCGTCGCAGGCGTTCTGCAAGCTGATCTCCACGTTACCAGAGGTCAAGGTCTGGCAGGTTATAGCATTAGCGTCCGTTACGACTGTTGAGTTACTCCTGAAAAATAATGAAAATTATCAAAACGGCAACTGGCATTTTTGTTTGTCGTCTCCGCGCCTCGAATTAACTTCTCTCGAATCGGTAGGATCTATAAATATCGGAATTGTTGACGTAACGCGTCGTGATCTATAGTTTTAGTTATTCAGTCAGATGCAAGTGCAGCTGTTTGCCCCGAGTGTCTCGTGCAAAACATTTGCGTATCACAACTCGTAAATGTAGGGACGCAGGCCGGTGGTGATGCTGATGTTGGTGAATCCCATCTCAGTAAGAGACTTGCTGTTTTAATGGACCTTGTTTTCAAGTACCCACAAAGCAGAAAGCGATTTGGATGCTAGTTTCAGACTTCCGGTAGGTATCGAAACCTGGAACCCTAAGGTATCGCAAAAGACCGCGCGATGATTTCATTTCGCACTAAGTCTAAAGGACGAACTTTAATATTTCTTTATTTCTTAGTAAAAGTTAGTCACAAAATTGAAAACAATTCATGGAATTAGACAGCTTATCATTCGGTTGTTGTAAATGTAGTTGTTATCGAGAATGAGTTTATCAATAGATAACACTATCGATAGATGTCGTACCTGGGTTGTGGGACGCTACGAGAGTGACAAACTACGAGACTGCCAGTTCCAGTGCCACTGCGGGCTATCCTGATCCTCCTATTATCATTGTTCTCGTAGAAGTAGTTAGGACTGAGCCTATAGAAGTTGATGAAACCTGGAGCAACGTAGTCATCAAACTGCATCGTGCCAGACGATCCACCGTTGAATAAGAAACCACAAGTAGGGTTCACGATTCTTCTACCAACTGCAAGAAAAAATCACGACTATAAAACCTTAGCACCTATCATGCATGGATCCATGTTCAATGATTGCCTATATTTATAGTTGATCATTATATGAAACTAAATTATGCACTTACCACTTTGAATTCTTTGGAGTATAGGCTCCATAATAGTATTCACATTTGTGCTACCAGAACTGAGAGCAATCGTGAAAATGTCGTTATGCATGTCTCGTACATAGTTCCATAGAGTGTCGAACTGATTGGTGGAAGTCGCGTATAGAACTCTTAGGTCTGAAAGAAGCAAAATAAGTGTTTTGAAATACATACATTCTATGTCTCTGAATAGTTTAATAAATGCATAAAACATGCATATTTTTCTACTCACCAGGTACGGTGTTGTTAATCTCTCTGGCCTGTTCCCATGCACGTTCAGAAGTTTGCAAGTTGCCATTATTAATGAGATACAGCAAAACTGAGGAATTGCTGCCGACGTAGTTCCTCAAGCTCTCGTTGAGAAGTGTTTCTTGCATCATCAACTTGATGTAAGTTAAACTGGTTTCAAGATTTGCTCCTGACGGAACTGTGGATCAAAATAAAGCATTTAATGGCAAGAATGTTGGCCCTCTGTTTGTGATTCTAATAAATACATTACATTGTGTACTGAGCACGATTTTTAACAAAAAAAAAACAATGTTACACTTACTCGATGCGTGCCTGGTAGCATTATATTCAGAGTAAAAATCAGCCGGAGAGAAGGTAGTATTGACAATGATGCTTCCATCAAGGGCATTCAGTAAAGTTACACTGGATCCGAACTTGCTGACCTCAACGAATTCTATCAAGGAAGCGATGGCCGGGGCCACAGTCTCGTACGGCCAAGAAGAGTCTAGCGCGATGTACAGATTGGTCCTCAGACGGAAATCATTGCTCTGGGATAGTGTTGTGACGCAGTTCATGTCGTTCAAATTGCTTGCTGGAAGAAAATGAAAGGAAAAATAGATAAAACAACTGAATCACGAAGATGACAAAAAGATCTAACGCCAATCCCTATTGATTGGACGTTTTTGTTTTTATTTTGTGGATAATCATTAAAAGCCCCTGTATACTTACTGGTGTAAGCTCTAAGATTGGTAACAGCACTGGTGACGAGCTGTTCCAGGCCTCCGATGATAGTTCCACGAAGGGGCATGTTGGTGTCTAGGGCGGCGGCGAAGGCATGAGTCTCACTGATCAAGTTCTCATTAGTTACGTATTGATCCATCAATGCGCGGCGATTGCAGGCTCGCAGATTAGAATCAAAGGCACCATTCTGTATTAAAAAAATGTTTCATTTATGCATTTACTTTACCACTTTTATAGTGAACAAGGAGAAAATGTCTAATGAGCATTGTTGCAATTTTAAAAATAACATAGAGGTTTCACAAAAGCAAGTCTCTTAAAAAACAAGAACAAATAAACCCTTACCCTGGTTGAATAGTACATATCCAAGAGTTGAGACAGCTTCAAAGTGCTGAAAGCTCCCAAAGTCTGAGTTATTGTGGTTCCAAGGACGAAGCCATCGATGTCTCCGCGGATCTCAGGGTCGGTCATCTCCACGTTGAGGCGGTTGTGCAGCATAAAGTATCTTGTTGCCTGCGTACTGTTCCAGTTACCAGCGGCGCCGATAGATATCTGGTTGCTGCCTCGCTCCGTGCCTTGTATAAGGATGGCTTCGGCCAAGTCACCTAGTAAGAAAATTTTGGTTTAAGAGTTGTTATAAGAGAAAAAAAGTAGTTAAAGTTGGACATTCCAGGCCCTTGATAATTCCGCACTCGGACCTACCTCTGTGCTAATGGTATGAGTTTTGAGTTTAATATTTAGAACAACGATGACTCACCAGATAACGTTGCTGGATAAATTGAAGACACAGTTTGTTGAACATTTCTGTAGTTAAGATTAGCGTCCCTGACCAGGTCCAGGATATTCACTCGTTGGGGCTGCGCTCCTGCGGCAATACCAGCTATAACGTGTCCGGCAGACACGGCTCCCCACGGTGTGTTCACCACGCCGTCCAACAATGGGCAAGTGCTCTCAGCCACCTGGCGTTCAGACATAGAACCTCTGTGGCCAAAGTTACTGAACTCAACATCGTTATTCGGATCGTATCGCCTCATTTTCCCGTTTCGGTTGGCGGACTTTCTGTAAGAAGAGATAATAGAACTAAAAACATACATTTCTATTGGACGGAGACGGAAGAACCTTATCGAAAGAAAAATGATTATTTTCTGAGTTTCAAGAATAAATATGAAGGAAAAAAATACCCGTTAGGTAGGGGTTTGTACTCACAAGTCTGCTGGTTTTATAATTTCAACATCATCGCTTATGGAGCGACCGGAGCGTGCAGTTCTAAGAGCACGGTACTGGGACAATTGGTTGCAGCTGCTTTCATCTCCTCGAACCCTCGCGTCCACAGTAGTTGACAGCATATGATGAAGAGTACACTGGAATATAGTAACGAATATTAGAAACCAATTAGACCGCGTAGCCTCTAGGTTTTACATTTTTATCAATGTATGAGGCCCACTTCTATAAGACAAAGCTTTGCTTCAAGCGCTGCTATTTGACGAATGAAGATACGCACCTTTAGAACAGAAGACACAGTATCATTGCCCAACACTTGCAAGTTATTGGGAATGAGCCTCGTCAACAGAAGCCGATGACGATGGAATGAAGAAAACGTAGGAGCGAACGGCAGCACGTTTGAAGAAGTCATCACGTTCTCTGGCTGATGGTACTCTATGCCATCTTGACGGTATCTGATAACAGTCAACAAGTAAAATTAGTAGATGTAGTGTGTAAAGCTCTAGATGTTTTGTGATTTCTACTTTGGTAGTAGGGTTTACTGCACATTAGTCAAATCTCGAGGGATATTATACAGTTACTCGTTTTCCATTATTAGAGACCGAAAATCCGGTCTTCCTTATTTTAACTGTTTCTAACTGTAAAATTGTACTAATATAATAAAAAAGTACCTAAATTAAAATATTGCTCATTGACCTAAGTGGATGTAGAATGATCGCTTTCAAGTTATTAAAATATTAAGCTCAACCGTACTGTTGATAATTTGGAACTGTATTCGGTTTTCAAGAAAAAAATTATTTCAAATCGTTGAAAAAGCAGTATAATTTTGAGCGTTTGAGTATTACGATTATTTGAATTTTTCGACGACTTGCATATACCTAATCCAGTTTCTATTCTTAACATAAAGAGTAAGTAGCAGGTGAACTTACGTGTGAAGAAGAACCGTCGAAAGCTGTCTCAAATCCATGTTGACATTAGGATTATCCTCTATCTTCCTAATGATGTCAATGAGGACCTGTATCGTGACTGGTGGCAAGTTGTTCCTATTCGCGAGTGCGGGGTTACTGTAGCATTCGCTTAGCGAGTCTGCCACTCTTGTTTGTGCTGTCTGCTGAGCGTGCGCGCCGCCCAGCGCGGCTACCAAGAGGATTGGTAACCAATACATGGTAGTATTCTGGAAAGATATGAAATGGATAAGTATCCAGAGAGATATTCGACGTCTAACTAGGGAACAATCCTATATCAATACCTATATACAGCAAAAGGGCAAAAGGGCAAAAGGGCAAAAGGGTTTGTTTGGACAAGGTCAGAGCCACTTTTTAAATAAAAATTACATGTTTATCTGCCACTTGTCACATGACAATTAACTAATTTCATTTATAGGTGTAATGTTTTTGTAAAAGATACAGTGAGTAACTAGATTAAGATAAAAATATCGATGACGATTCCAGTATGTTATTTCACAAAGTATTTTATCAGCACTTTCAAGGAGCGGTCGAGGAAATTAAATTCATTGACTTTATGTAATTTTTCCACTTAATTTCTATGAATGTATCATATCTTCAAGAATGCTTCCTGGGCTGCCAGTCTCGACAGAGATAACAACAGAATCGCTAACTTTTGATTGCTAATTAGTAACGAATAAATTCGGTTTCAATAACTATGCTTGCGAGAAACGCATCTTGCATGTAGAGACTTGCGTTACTCGCAAGGATCATTATTGCAACCGTATTTATTCGTTACTAATTAGCAATCAAAAGTTAGCGACACAAGAAGCCGTTATTTAGTGTTAGCACAGATAATATGTTAGCTAGTATTATATAGTCGAGTAGAAAGAATGTAGGTAGAGCCCTATAGGAAGTTCACTTGTTATATTAAGTAACTAGCTTCTGCCCGCGACTTCGTACGCGGATCCTGTTGCTTATGCCAGCGACAACGGGCTCGTCAAAATCGAAGATCTAAAACGTCTGATGTCGAATTCTAAGAGCCCGGGGACAAACAACGGGATGCGCGAGACGATTCGAGACGTTCCAGATCTGTAATTTTTGTCAACAGTCAAGTCAACAGGAAATGCCCATCAGACTAAACAACTTTTGCTAAGACGTCATTCTTATATGTTATAGTTTCGCTGGGCTCTTGGAATTCCACAACAGGTGTTCCAGATCTTCAAATTTATTCTCACAGCAGAAAATGCTCTTCACGTAGAATAATTTTGGCACCACTTTTATTTCTCATAGACTTTAGCTGGTCTGTTGCGGTTCTGCATCAGGTGTTCCATAGATTCTTGGGATCTTATGACCCTCAATCTTTTAGCTCCTTTGGAACATTGGGAAAGATTTGACCTCTTTCTAGGCATGGTTATAGTTGTATTGTGAAGATACCTTATCAATTAAAATCTAAGTGGCTGCTCCCCTACACGGTAGCCTACCCGGTAACGCACCGGGTAGGCTACCGTGTCACGAAGATAAATGGAAAAGGAAATTAAACACTCAAATAACATAAGCCCAAAGGCATATTTATTCGATAAAATAAAAAAAATAAATGGGAGTTTTGGCCAGTAGAGTCAAATTTTCAATGATATACCATCGTCATCGAAAATCAGTCCTAAACTGTTACCGCCTTCACCGCGTGGAGGTACTCCCAGCTTATGTTATTTTAATTGAAATTTGTGATAGCTTTGATTTCCACATCAGATGATTCCGATCTTCGATTTTTATAAGTCAACAGGAAATGCCCATCAGACCGAACAACTTTTGCTAAGACGTCATTCATATATGTGTTATGGTGTAGCTGGGCTATTGGAGTTCCACATCAGGTGTTCCAGATCTTCAAATTTATTCTCTCAGCAGAAAATGCTCATCACGCGGAACAATTTTTGCTATGGTACCATTTTTGTATCTCTTATAGGTCTGTTGGTCTGTTGCGGTTCTGCATCAGGTGTTCAAGTTTCCAAGATAAATTATAGCTTACCTATATGTTGCCCAGACTTAATATCTATACAACAAAACATTTAAATCCGTCCAGTAGTTTCGAAGATTAGTGTGTACAAACAAACAGACACACAGCCAAACAGACACACAGACAGATATTTTTTTTGGATTCGTGCTCTATTACTGTTTCTAAACCGCCCCTCAATTATTTCTTTTTTAAAATATTCAATGTACAGACACAGATTTTTTACTGTTTTATTACATTTAATAGATATAGATTCCAGGGCTGTCGTTGACGGAGTTTGTTCTGAGACTAAGCCAATTTGTGTAGTTTCATTAGTACTACATTTCCGTAAAGTATGTCCTTAATACCTGAATCTGCCACATCAGTCAGTCAATTCACAAACTGGATTTCGGGGTCTTGGGTTGCTCAACAACATCTTCCCCTAAACAGTGTTCTTTTTTGATAAACCAATCCTCTGTTATTTAAAACTTGACCAGTTACCAGAAAAACTTTTTCTACATTTTTCAATTCGTTAACGGACCATCCACAAGATTTCAACTAAAAAATTAACATCCAAATCAGCAAAATTTTACCTCAAACCAAAATGGTGGCCAAAAAAAGTTGTATACATTCTAGCTTGCCGCCCTATACCCATAAAAAAAAGGTGTATACATTCTAGCTTGCCACCCTATACCCATAAAAAAAGTTGTATACATTCTAGCTTGCCGCCCTATACCCATAAAAAAAGTTGTATACATTCTAGCTTGCCAACCTGTACCCATAAAAAAAGTTGTATACATTCTAGCTTGCCGCCCTATACCCATAAAAAAAAGGTGTATACATTCTAGCTTGCCACCCTATACCCATAAAAAAAGTTGTATACATTCTAGCTTGCCGCCCTATACCCATAAAAAAAGTTGTATACATTCTAGCTTGCCAACCTGTACCCATAAAAAAAGTTGTATACATTCTAGCTTGCCACCCTATACCCATAAAAAAAGTTTTATACATTCTAGCTTGCCGCCCTATACCCATAAACAGGTTTATTCTGGATCTTCACGGTGGGCTAGCGCCGTTAAATATTCTTGCTGTGAATTCTTGGTAGAGGGTTGTTATGAAAATCAAGGCCTGTTGTTATACTTTATAGCATAGGCAACACTTAAGATGGTGTTTCTTGCCTAATGGATAAAAATACTATATTTGTAAAAGTGGGTTTCATATTTTAAAAAGTTTCAGTTTTAACAAATTAGTGTTTCCTATCCTTCTATCTAGAATACCTCATCCCCAACCTGCCCAGGCTGAAAAATCAGGAGTCTGCCTACCAAACATTTTTGATCAAAATAATTGTACGGTGAAACCATACAGTCATAATGCACTAATGCTTATTCGTGCATTTTTACCTCATTTCATTAATTGATATTGGTTGAGCATTCAGTACACGATTAGCGGTCATCGCGTGTGCTCCCTCGCTCCTTTATATAACTAAACCTTTGGTCCGGACAATATATTTAATTTGACTTTATAAGCAGCAGTATCATTTATCCAACTTTCTAGCCTTTACAATAATGACTTACCAATTGACTTCTACAAATCGTAAAATAAAATTGGTAATGAGAAATAAGTCGTTTTAAGGTTATTCTTATCGGAAAATGCAATCAAAATTAGAAGGTTGCCCAATTGTAGGTATTTGTTTGCTCGCTCTACTTTTGATAACGACAGTACTTTATGTAGGTAGGTACTGATAGGGCGTAGTATGTTCATGAATCACAAACGAATTATTTCTGAAGTACTTTGGTTGTATTCACGATAAACTATGTTGATTTGATACTATGGAATGTACTGAGAACTGATTGTTTAGTCAGTGGTAGATCCTGTTATAACCCCCTTACTCATAGATATGGGCTACCTACCTGTTGCATAGTTTTGGACACGTAGTGATAGCGTTTATAGTTAGATTAACCTGTTATTTTCGCTAGGACAAAACTTTCCTGTCTGACTTTTCTCTCTATTTTGAGATTGCTCGGATTTTTGCACGTGAATGGTGCAGGGCTCCGTAGTCGTGGTACCTAATAGAGTTATCCTTCTCCACGGCCATCAAAGCCCACCATTCTTTACTTCCATTAGTTGCATTGTTATTTTCTCGTTCATTTGCCTTATTTTATAGAAGAACTAGCACTTCGCCCGCGACTTCGTCCGCGAAAATTGTGATACCTCGGCTAATTTGCAAGATATCAATATAATTTATAGCTTAGGTTACTCGGTAAAGATTTCGGTAGAGACTTTCTAAAGGAAAATAATTTTTAAAATTGGTTGAGCAGTTCTTGAGTTAATTCGTAACAAACAAACAAAACATCGGTACTCCCTTATTTCTCCTAAAATTTTTTGTTCGAAAATCATTATCCATAACACGTGTGCTATAAACTTCAGTAACCATAATGTTCAAAATCCCGAAATATTGTTTAACATAAATTATCTTTAGTTCTAAAAGTATTCTGTCATAATATCGAGTACTATAATAATTGAATCTCCTAATTTTAAATGACCTAAAGTCATATGTCCTAAGTATTGTGTTATATAATGTGTATTATTCCGAATGTTCATTTACGATAAAATTTTTGGTCATAAAAAAATGCAAAAAAAATAGTTTTAGTGACAGAAACTTGATCATTAAATAATTTGTTATATGATAGAAGCCTGATATAGGCTTATTCACGAGAAGATTAATTCTTTAATGCCAAGCTTCTGCACAACTTTGTGTTCGAGGTATACCTTCATTTATTATTTGTCTTATGCTCCAAAATGTTGGATCGTATTTAAGCGTTGAACTGCAAGTACCGAGTAATTATATAATTTTCTTTACCTTCATCTGAAACAGTGTCTTCCCATTCCTAAAAAAAAAAATAAAGCCCATTCCTAAAAAAAAAATAAGAAAGAGCCAACAAACATTAATTTCATTTCATTAGCACAAAATCTACATCTTTTACGTAAAATGTCTGAAATCGACGTTTTTGTATTTGTCTGTAGATTATTTGACCCAAGTGAAATTGGCCCAAGTGAAAATTACACCCCTTGAAAAGCTTTGTAATACCAATTTGTTCTAAGAAGATTATTATTCTAAATAAACATTAAATAATTTGAATATATTAAAAACGGTTTTAAGTCTTTTGTATATTATTGATTGTAATATTTATGACAAACGGATTTAGGGCATATTATATTTAGGGATTTCAATTTTTTGGCATGTGATATTATGTGATATTAAGTTTGGGTAAGTTATCATTCGGACAAATGATGATTAGGACAAAAAAAGATATGGCACTTTAAATTATGAATAAAAAAGTTAGGTAATACAAAAGAGAACCCAAAAAATCAAATCTTTCCTCTATAAAATATTATTATTATTTAGATAGATATAGAAGAATGTAGACAAGCAAGACTACACTGAAGTTGTTAACTGTTGTAAGAAATACCGTCACCGGACGGCAAGCATGCAGAAACTTTCAAAGCCATTTCATTCATTCATCTGAGATTTGACCTTTTTTTTTCGGATGGGAAATCATCAAATGACTTCTCCCGCTCTGGGCGGAGCAGGAGGGAGTGTCAGACTTTTACTGACTAAAACCCATCCATGTTCCTTCATCGCCCTTTGTGTTCCGGGGCCACGGTATCTCTTTCGAACAGTCCCGCAACCCCGGCAGGCATCGGTCCTTACGGACCCCTTCCTTTTTGCTGACTCTCTTTGAGGCGCGCGTGGAACACGAACGCGCCGTCGACACGGGCTGACGTCATGAGACGGACGGACGGCGAGCTAGCCCATAGCCCGCCGTCCACAGGTCCGCGCCTACGGTGGCCGGGGGCCACGTAGTGGCCCCCGACGCCCAAGGCGTCTCCCGCGGCGACCGGGACGCTGTGAGGTTCTCTCCCTCTCACGTTCCGCCACCTCCTTCTCTAGGATTACTGCTTCGCAGAAGGAGGTGACGGCGTCCCATTCCGTCTCGCTCCGGACCATGGCTTGCACCAGGGCCGGACGCGAGAGGTCGCCGCCGCCAATCGCCGCTTCTTCGAGTACACGGCGGTGCTCCGCCCACGCGGGGCACACCTCCACCGTGTGCTCCACCGTGTCCTCCGGTCGATCCTCGCAGTGGAAACACCCGGGTGTTTCCTCCCGCCCGATTTGGTGCAGGAACCTCCCAAAAACACCATGTCCGGTGAGGACCTGCGTCAGGCGGAAGGTGAGGACGCCGTGGCGTCTCTCAAACCACTCCTCAAAGAGGGGACGTATCGCCACTATCGTGGCGTGCCCTCTGAGGTTTGCCCTGAAGGTTAGATTGAAGTCGAATATTGAACTCTTCAAAAATAATGATGTCACCTCATTACTGTTATCACGATCTCATCGATCGACCGCAGCCTAAAGGTAGGACTAGGTAACCTATAACCTGTCCTGTCAACCTTAGCGGTTAACCTTCGAAGTGTAAGTATAAGACTGAAGATACCTACCTTCTATCGTGTAGACCTCATCCATCACTCTCCATCACGAGAGATCGAGGTCAAGAGCAGACACTCTTAATAATAAAACAAGATTGATAGCTACCTAATTAAACGATCGAGAGCAAAATACTTCTTTGATAATATTTGAGTAAGTAGGTAACTCGAAAAACATGATAAATTTTTAGAAGATATATTTTTAGTAGGTACGGCGAAAGCGAAGCCGGCCACGCGGTTATAGATAAAGGATAAAGGTTTTTATTTAACCATTAGGCGAGACGACAAAAAAACTAATTAAAAAACTAACTACTAAAGTAACTAAAATATTTTTTGATAAACTATCAAAAAATATTTGACCCGTGTTTTTTCTTTTGTTACGTAAACCAAAATTGACGAAGATATGACGCTTTTAAAATTCTCAATACGTCACGCCTAGGGTATAATTTTTAGCTACGTCACGAGCCTCCACTCCCGAGTTATGATGCGTTTTATCTTTGTCAATTTTCATTGATTCACAAAAACAAAAAATACGTGTCCATTAATTTCCAATACTCTAACTGACGGACTAAATAGATTTGCAATTATTTTTTTGATACTGTCGTCATGCCTATTGTCCATAGATCGCTTCATTTGTCGTAAAAAGCTAGTATATAAAGCGAAAAAGAGACAAAACACCGCGATGAAATCATATCGTGAACCGCGCTGTCTTTCTTTAACGTGTGGTCAGTGTTGCCGTTTTAGCCACTTTGTGGCTAGATCTAGCGGATTTTCAACGGTTTTAGCCAAAAAGAAAACCATTTTAGCCACCTAAATAAATCTAGCTACTTCTGGCTGATTTTTAGATTGTTAAACCTACTTTTATTACTATTAGAAGTCTATCGTATAATTATGTTTTGTCACCTGAAGTTTGAAACAAAGTCACAAAAACGGTCAAATCGGTAAAACAAACTGAAATACCATCCACGTCATCATCCATTGACGAAGAAATTACAAAATCTCCAGATGACATTATCGACTTTGAAATTAATTTTTAATATTAAACTAAAAAATTGACAATGTTTCACTAACTGTACACTTTAATTTAGTCAGCTTCTATTAAATGTTTAATCCTATTTAAAAAAAAAAACATTTAACCCATTTTATCCCTCATGCCTATATTGTAATACATAACAATAGTAATAGGATAGCAGTAGCTGGCCAAAAGTACTTTAGCCACTTCTAGCGGAATTTTGAAAGAGATTTATTTACAAAACTGGCAACTTTTTTCTTACATGTAGCCACAAACTAGATTGTCCCAACGGCAACACTGCGTGTGGTTAGTTAGTGCCAGGCCCGGTCGAGTTTGTACGGCGAACTTGAGACATGCCTACTGGGGATACAAAAAATGTTACCCCAAAAAAAAGAATTGTGAAAGACCTAAAAAGAGACCAAAAAATTATGTAATTTGGGTCTGTCATAATACTCTCTCTAAGGAACAGATTGCTAGTGTTACCAGTAATTAATGTGTTGAACCATTGGTAGTAAATAATAATCGACGATGATAGTATTTACAGATAATTACAGACTTTTATAAAATAATATCACTTACTTGAACCAATAATATCCAAAATTACTTCATGTAATTATTTACTTGTATATCAGTGGTTGATAATAAAATAATAAGTTTAAGGTTGGATTTTGTAGTAGTAACTTTATCAAATTCATGGGCAACCCAACAAAATATGGCGCACTGTTTGTGTTTATGCATGATCGTTTGTTGTTTGTTTAGCGTTTGGCTGGGCGGACGACTTCTTGGTTACGTGCGTTATTTGTATTAATGCCTCTTTGTGCTTTATGTGTTCTCCATTATTGTGTCGAATCGAGCTTTTGTTCTTCGTCGGTAGTGTCGAGATACATTTTATAGATAACGTAGTTTTAAGACTGAGACGTTGACTCTTCTTTCCTTTTTGTGGAAGTCACAAAATGACTGACAACTTGAAGCGAAAATGTGTAAAGTGTGGGTTATCACCAAATGCCGATGACCACAACATTAAATTACATCGTTTTCCTAAACCAGGATCAACAAATATGAGGCGGTAAGTCTGAATCCAAATAGAAACCAAGAATGTTAATTTCCTACATTATCAAGAATTCAATAACTCCAACGTCTTTATAAATCCACCTGACCAATTCAGTACTTAATGAAATGTCCAAGTGAGACTCCACCTGACAGCACCACCAAATTATGTTTCCTTCTTTTTCAGATGTGAAATGTGGGCCAAATATTGTTTTCCAGACAAGCTTTGGTCGTCTGTCGACTTCCAACGCAAATTATATGCTGAACATAGAATGTTATGCAACAAGCATTTTAAAGATTCAGAGTTTATTAATATTGAGGAAAAGAAATTATCCAAACATGCTGTTCCGGAAATGATTGATTTTGATGAGGTAAATAAATTTCAAATTTCCACTCAACATTTCAATGTTATCTATTAGTAATGTGTTGCATCGTTCAAAGTATTTTAACATACTTACATTATTTATTTCTTTTTTAGGAAATTGAAGCACAACCCATGACAAAACTGTGTAACGAAAACATTCAAGTTTCAAAGGTATGAATGAATTATGTTATGTTTTATGCCATGAATAATACTATTATTATAATCACTGCAATGTACTCAATTCATAAGTTTTCTGTCACATTTTGTTATAGTTGGTAACTATAAATAAAGCTGATCAAAATGTGATGGGTACATGCACTACAAGATGGCAAAAACATGCATTCACTTGTAGTTATTTCTTTGAATCACAAAGTCATGCAAGTGAAAACCAACTATGGTAAACTTTAATACTAACATTTTTGTTTTAGCACCAAGATGTCTCTGAACTGAATACAACAAAATCTGTACAGGGCCATCACGGGTTTTAATGGATATAACAAATGAAAACAATGAAAAGGTAAATTAGTTTTGTATTTCTTACAATAGGTACTTACTTACCGACATTTTTGAAAATAACAAAATCAATTACACACCATAAAATATTTATTTATTTTTTTAATTCTAGTTGGTTCCTGTTGCTAAAATGGGGTGTATTTTGACACCTAAACCAGGCTCATCACAATTATTTATTGACAGTAAAAGGGAGCATCAAAAGGTAACCAGTGTTAATTAAATCCTTCATGGAATATTAGATAATATTAGATGTTTTTTTAGGGTTCCGTACCCAAAGGGTAAAAACAGGACTCTCCACTGTCCGTCCGTCTGTCTGTCACCAGGCTGTATCTCATGAACCGTGATAGCTAGACAGTTGAAATTTTAACAGATGATTCTGATTTTGGTTGCCACTATTACAACAAATACTATAAACAGAATAAAATAAACAGTTGACGTGATTTTTTTGCCGTTTTGTCTAATGTTGTACAGATAATGGTACGGAACCCTTCGTGCGCGAGTCCGACTCGCACTTGCCTGGTTTTTTATACTGTTATCTAAATTATTTTTAACATTATGATTTATTTTCATTTCAGTTAGTTTCTCCAATGCCACCGAAGAAAATCCAGAAACTGAATGATACAGCCTTATATAAAAACTGTAGAAAACATATGAAACGAATTTGCTATTTGCGCAATAGAGTAAAACAATTAAAAGGAAAAGAGTTGTTGAATGTCTTGACTGAAAACGAATCTGTGCAATCTTTGATGAAGAAATTAAGTCCTTCATTTGCATTGATGTTGCAATCGCAATTAAGAAATGTAAAAAGGAAACACACTGGCAGAAGGTGGACATTGGAAGAAAAAATAATAGCATTGAGGCTGTATAAAAGATCTGCCACCTGCTATCGACTCCTTCCAAGACTCTGGTGTCTTCCTGCACCAAGCACTTTAAAATCGTTATTAAGCCAATTTAACCTAAATACAGGTATCAACAACAAAATTCTCAATGGCTTAAAGAATTACATTAAAAAACAAAATCCATCAGATAATGCGTTTGTTCTTATGTTTGATGAGATGGCCATTAGGAAACACCTGTGGTACAACAGCAAACTGGATAAAATTATAGGGTACCAAGACCATGGATTACAAGGTACAACCCAACAAGAGGCCACATATGCTCTTGTGTTTATGGTAGCTGGCATAAGAAAAAAAATAAAGCAACCCGTAGCATTTTATCTGTCAGGGTCTAATGTGACATCAGATAGATTGGCAGTCCTAATAAAAGAGGTTTGTGTATTTAGTTATTCTTAAAAATGCTTTACCTTTTTGTAAACTCAAGATCAAGATGCATATAATGCAGCAAACTTATCTGGCCCGGTCATGGCGGATTGGCGGCGCTATCGGAGAACAAAAAATTATAGATGCTGTCAATTGCTACAGTGATTTTGATAGTACCAATAGGGTAGATGACACCATAAAACAATAATTCCCAGACACCTATCTCTAAAAAAACACTTTATTTTGGGCCTGAAAACCCGATTTATTTTCAATTAATTGCCAAATTCTTAGTTGTTTTTAGTTTTTAGTTAATTTTTAGTTGCTTTGAAATCAATAAATAGTTGAGTCATTGAGTTAGAAAAACAGTGACGTCACAGTTGGCTATTGCCATACAAAATCTATGAGAGAACCGCGTTTGACAGCTGTTAAAAATTATCTCAATTGATTGGTGTGTCATCTACCCTATTATAACCACCGGATCAGATAAGTTTGCGGCACTATACAGTTTTGTCATACCATGCAAGCTTCAGATGTAGTTGATTTTCAACAGTTTACTAAATATTTTTTTTTTTTAGGTATTGAATAAGTGCTTCGAAATAGGAATGATCATATCTGCAACTGTGTGTGATATGTATGGAGTTAACAGAAGAGCCCTAACAATTTTGGGTGCTTCCAAAAGTCAACCCTGTTTCAATATAGAAAACAATGAAGTGGTGGCTATTTTCGATCCTCCTCATTTATTAAAATGTTTCAGAAACTTATTTCTTAAATATAATATAAACTGTATTACAAATATTACATCTGGTAACATGAACGGCAAAGGTAATTATTGTTAATTATTAATCAGTTGTGTAAATATCGATGATGTTTGCCTGTACAGTACTAATATTGTTTGTAAAATTGATGAATTACTAATGTTAAATTTAGAGTTTCTAACTAGTGATGATATGACCTAAAGCCGTTTGAGCTATAATATATCTTTCTGTTTGATCAATTGAACTTGAAATAAAATATACTGAGGAGTCATCTACAATATATATTTATATATATATATATATATATATAAGTAAAAAGTAATTCAAACAATCTTCTAACAATTTTTTATTTTATTTACAGGTATTGCAAAATGGAGTCACATCCAAGACTTTTACGACCTCGACAACATGAACCCAAATTTCGTGTTTGCACCAGTGTTGAGCACTGACCATTTAGACCCTAACACTAAACAAAAAATGAAAGTAAATCTAGCTGCTCAAGTGCTAAGTCACTCTGTAGCAGCAGGGATGTTTGCCAAAATATCACAAGGTATGTATATTTTTATTTTCATAATGGTTTGACTGAAGGGCTAAACACCACGTAGTATGCACATTAAAAGGCCGCGAAAAGACATTGAGCAATGGTCAAGATGCACCATGCCATTATCTAATCACACTGCTCGCTTGTATTTATCCTGCTAGAGTTAAGAAGAATCAACTCCATTTTGCCCTGTTTTCATGATTTCGACCCATGAAACTATGTAGTTACATTTCATTCTTACCATAAAATATCTGTTTATGTATATAATTTTATATTAATTTTCAGGAGAATTGTCTGCAGATGCAACAATAACAGCGGAAGTGATATCAAACATCGATAAATTGTTTGACGCCGTAAACAGTGATACGGCTGATCTCCGAAGAGGTAAACCGCACTCCACAAATATGACGTCAACGTCACCTCACATCAAACACTTTGAGGAAATGAAATCGTTTTTTCAAAATTTAGAATTTGTGGGGTGTCGGAGCTCACCGCCTTCGAAGGATGGATGGATCTGGACCATGAATGGCATTGTAAAAATATTTCATGCCCTTAAACAAAAACACAATATAAGATCACTGGCAACTCGACGTCTCCAGCAGGATCCTTTAGAGAATTTGTTTGGCGCTATTCGTGCAAATTGTGGTGCAAATTCCAACCCGACGTCTTCACAATTTATTGGTGGGCTAAAAACCACCATCATTTCAAACCTGGCCCATATACAATCAGGAAATAATTGTGAAGACGACAATTATAGTACAATTATGTCAAATTTTAAAGACCTGTTTGCCTCACCACAGACCACAAGCCAAGAAAATAGGGAAGATCCACATATTATATCCGACATGCTTGCTTCAGTGGACAACACATTTGAATCAAGTTTGTCGGACTCTGCGGAAATGCAAGCTTGTGCTTATGTATGTGGGTTTATCATAAAAAATCTCAAAGTTGCTTGTGGTGATTGTGAAAAAGTGCTTAAAGCCACAAACATTGAAAATTTTCATTCCTTTGTAGAATTTAAAGAGTATGATGACATCAAGAAGAGATTAATTTACGCGTCTAAAAATTTTATAACGTGCGTTGAAGAATGCGCCAAAATTTGTAATAGTTTTTTCTTGATGTCATCATCAAATCCAGATTTAAAAAAAACAATAATACAAAAAATGTATAGTGACGTAAATTTTAGTTTTTTAGATAATTGTGAGAAACATAGACAAAAAAAATTTCAGTTTATAAGTAATAGTGTTTTTCACATATGTGTAAAAAGATTTTGCACATTACAAAATCGAAAATATGTAGAGGCCGCCAGCAATCGATCTTTAAAAAAGAAAATAGACATTTTAAAACACAAGTGAGTTTCACTTGTTTTGAAAATGTCTATTTTCTTTTCTTTTGATACCGGTAGTCATTTTATAAACAAATATTTTGTAAAGAAAATAGACAGTCACAAACAAACGTATGTGAGTTTCACAAGTTCAAGTGACTTTCACCTACGTTATTATAATGTCTAGTTTCTAAAAATATTTGGTTATGTTCGTTATTTCCTTATTTTATTATAATAACAGTGTAATTACGTTCGCTAACTCCACACACTGTACTTTCTTATCTGTGGATAGATTACTTGTATTTTTAACCGACTTCAAAAAGGAGGAGGTTCTCAATTCGATTGTTTTTTTTTAATGTATTTTGACCTTTTTTTTTTGTTATTTTCGTAAACTCAATTTTGCCTTGGGAATGCATTAGAAACGTTTCACTACAAAAATGTACCTAATTAGAAATTAGAGCATGGGTTAAAAGTTTATTTTGTCTTCCTATCTTTTTGATTTTAATATAATATTTCATTATTCTGTTATGTTATTCAGTATTACTGTAAAGAATCAGGAAATACTTATATAATCAGATTTTGTAGAATAATTGTGAAATAATGTCAATAAATATCAATAATTCCACTATCCTTAGTGTTATTTTTATAACCCATTTACTCTCGCGATTAATTTTAGGAAACTAGAAACGAATCTGCAATAATACTAAGGAAAAGTAGCGCATGTTACTTTTCCGTAGTAAAATTGCAGATTCGTTTCTAGTTTCCAATTAAAATTAATTCTGTAGGTCTAATCAGAAACCGCTTTCAAATCTTCCCGCTTTGAATAGTTTTATGGGACACAGTTAGATGGCAGCACAGTCGAATTCTGTCTTGTCTTTTTTTGTATGAAGTTGTCATTCTTACCGCTAGGTTATTAGTGTTCTGTGGTTAGTGCCGAAGCTAACCGCGCTCATGAGATGTCTGTGTCATCATTGTTACGGAATATTGACACTGACAGCACTCTGAGTACTCTGACGCAGTTTAGATGGGTTGATCGCGGTTTAAAATCAATGGAGAATTCAGCCTTCAGTCTTTTTGATAACTATGATTGGTTTTTACACTAATGGAAAGGCTATACAGAGGTAGGTAGATTAGACAACGATCACTGTAAAGCGCCATCAAGAGACAGAAATATCTCCCACAAAATGGCAGCACTAACTTGTCTAATCTCTTTCTGTCTACATATCCTCGGGCAGAAGACTAGGAGCTTCACTTTTATCATTTCTGACCTGTTTTAATGAATCGTTCACTAACAAGTTCTTAGTACCTACTGAATAAAGATAGATAAAGCACTCACATTCGAGTCAAATAACCGTCAAAATTGTTAGTCCTCCGTCAAAACACTAAACACGTAACAAAAAAAATGTGTGAACAAATCACATAATATTCCAATAAACTAAACTGATACACTTTTAAATGTCTAATTAATATCACTTAAATACAGAGTTATGAAAACCTTGCCTAGTTAAGGCGCGCCCAACACTAGCCAACTTGTAAAATAAAGGGTGCCAGGTACAAGATAAGATAATGGAAACAGGTCTAGATAAATTCGTAACAAATGATAGCCATACGATACAGATATCTGTTTTTGCTAGCGATTACAAAGATAACAGCTGATTAGAGTCGGACTTGCACCTGATCCATTTTATTCTGGTACAACAAACTCACACAAATAAGCCGTGGTGAAGATATTTAACTATGCATTGATAAACTATGCACTAACTAAACTCAGTTGTTCAGTATTTTCTGCAAAAAGAAGCAAAACGATCCGACGAGGATGGGATTCGAACCCACGCGTGCAGAGCACATTGGATTAGCAGTCCAACGCCTTAACCACTCGGCCACCTCGTCACATACATATCACGGCAAATTTTGCAATCACTTTAAATAGGTACATTTAATAAATTCAAATTGTTATTTAATTATTGCTAACATGATAGAAAACCTTTCAGTTCACAAGATTTGTTGAATAAAACAATAGGTATTCCAAATACGTCGAAAGAGGAACATTAAAACCATTCCTTTCACTGTTTTGCTTACAGCGCCATCTACGTTAACGTCTAAGAACTATTTGCAGAATGGTTGAACGATCTAAAAATAAAGAATACATCTATGAAAATATGTATTGATACTGAATCAGAATCAGAATCGGAATCAGAATGTAGGTACCTATAAGATGTTGTACATAAATAAATGAGATCGGCTACAGTCTACCTTACTGCACCAAAACGGAATCAAATAAGTATAAATTAGTGAAATAATGAAAAATCATAATGTGCAAATAACATTCACTAATTAACTAAAAACATCATTCCAATAGTGACATCTTTAGGATTTAATTAAAACTAGTTGGCTTTTGGTTCCTGTTTAGGTACTTAGTTGTTTAGATTGTCAATAGATGGCGCTAGGCGTTTACTAAAAGTATAATTCAATAATTGTTTTAAACATACATACATTTACATACTATTAGTGTTTATCTAAGGATTCTAAACAAGCGTGTCCACCTTTAAGAATATTAAATTTTGAGTTATACAGAACTTTTATTATATTTCTATATCCGTATCTTCATTCAGTACCTACTTTAAAATAGCCAAAACTATTCAACCGGTAGGTATTGAAGCCCAATCACCTAACTAAACGAATGATAAAAAAACACGAAAAGAAACATTCCAAATAAAGTTCAGTTTATCGTGCAGAATAATTTGGTAACATGTTAGCAATGGGGAATACCTACAATAGGGACGTACGCGACCTCAGGCTCAACCGGAGACTCGGAGAGGGACGCGTTGCCAAGCAACCGACCAGATTTATCGGCCTCTCTTCATTCATAAATGGCGTGCGCCCAAAACAACCACATAGACAAAAATGGTATTTATCAACACGTACCTACGGTTTGTACATTAGGTACTTTTCAATAGAAAATAAGTAGGTAAGTAGTAAGTAAGTTTGTCTCGTAATGGCGGCGACCTACGTACAAAAAATTACATTAGTTAGGTATATTCACACTTTTTTACAGACAATCGGTGCATCAAGCAATTTGTGAAAGCTATGCGAACAATGCCGAGAGATTTTTGGTACTTACATCACGAAATTGATAGTTTCGGTGGCCCTAACGATTCTTCAGTGTAATAAAATTAAAACTTTTGAGTAGGTAGCTATTATAGCCGTTTTGAATGAAACAAACCTGACTGAAAAATAGAGCATTTGCGATATTCGAACAATCTTGCGTATTGGACATTCTGCGTTAACATAGGTAGGTAGGTACATAAGATAAGACCAATGTGAAGTTTATGAAACTTTGTTGTCTGAGCGTCTGAAGGGCAGACAGTACAAGACTATGGGAGTGCAGTCTGTCTGCCACAATAGCACCGCGGCTAGCAGACTACCAGCCGGGCCTTTGTTACCTCTCATATTAGTTTTTGCTACAATAGTTATGAGAAAATTGAATTGTAACATGTAAGTATGTTAGGTACAATTCAATTATTATTGTTCAATTTTTTTGTGTGCAGACTACATCTGTTCGGGAAAGTTCCCGAATGTATATTATGAAGTCTGCACACACAAAGAGATTGGGATGCTGAATGTAAACATTCAAGATAATGCAGTGTGGTAGGGTAAAGAGATAATGTCTGTCAGTTTGAACGATAAAGGAGGTAATCTCTAAAACTCCTCAACTCGATTTGGCAAATTCTTTCACAGATGGAAAGCTACACAGTTGCAGAATGTGTTTTTTACGCAGGAAAAGTCTCAAGTAGAAGCTATGCCTGCATAATAATATATCATTCATTGTGAAGATATAGAAGTAATTTTATTTGGCTTATGGTTTTCTCCGAAAATAATAAATTATGTAATGTATTCTGCTGATAGTTCGCTTAGATTTGCATTAGCGGAACTAATATTCTACCAGACTGATCATTTACATATTTTCTGAATTGTGTTTACGAATACCTAAAAATAAATCGTTAATTGGGAACGGAGCAGTATTTATGTTGTGTTGTTTTAATAAACCCTGGTTCAAAGAGGTGCCAATCAAATGTTCGGATCGGCATGGTTTGGCACAGCCGGGCGTCAAAATGTTCTGGAAAAATGCGCTCGGATTAATTCTTATCAAAAGACATCCTATGGTTACTTCTACAGCGAAAGTAACTCTGTCTGTCTGTTCCCTTTTAAAGTTTTCTAAATCGCCACACAGCTAGACTAAGACCTAGGGGCGGTTTATCCCAGAAATGTCTTCCCACCAAGCAACGATCAAAAACTAGTTGAAATATTAAATCAAACAAAATATTATCCAGACACGATAGAGTTCAACAATTTTTCAGAGGATGGTAATACTAATAAGTATGTAGTTGCGTCGGAGCTCCGACCTCGTCTGCCTTCGCCGCCGCCGTCGCGCCCGCTCACTTCCTATTTGCCTTTAATGAGATTTCTCTCCCGGCCCTCCACGCTGATTACAAACTGGCTAATAACACCATTTATAATCTTACTAAGTGTATATAAATGCAGATTAACCCTAAACAAAAGACCGTCAGCTCAAGAAAAATAATACTTTATTACGAGTACCTATAAAGTTTCGTTTGTGAAGAAGTACTTTATATGCAGTTATATTCTTGCATTTAGCGACCACATTCATCATCATCATCTCATCATCCACAGCCTGAATTCACCCACTGCTGGATATGGCCCTCTTTTCTCTTGTGCCAATCTCCACATTGCTGTGCCGGTCTCATCCAGGTTTTCCCCCGACCTCATTGTTATCGACAAATCACAAGTATGTTCAAATTGTCAGTAAACAATAAAGGGATCTCTTTAAAAAACCATCGAGCTCAATTTGGCAAATCAAGTAAAAATGAGATGCCATTACTTTACCTGATTTTTCAGTTGATGCAGCTCTACTTATCTAGTGCATTTTTAGACACATTCAAGCATTTTTTTATACTCAGATTATTTGACAGGTCTTCCATCCGTGATCGCGAATTAATGGCCTGCGATATTTTAAATCGCATATTTCATAATAATCCGGTCGGAGGTTTATGCGAAGGAGCTGACAATTTTTAAACCGTACCTATATTAGGGATCCGAATAATGAAACCTCCGTCGATAATATGACTTTCCTGCCCGGCTGTCACAAACGTATATCGTGTATTGTTAACTAGCCACGAGCTCGTAACAAAGTTGGTCACTTACTGAACCACAGAAGTCCAAACTCAAGATTTGCCAGCCGGCAATGGCGCGCAGCAAAATAGGTGTTAAGCGGATATATCGCGTTTGAAACGTCATCCTGCGCTCCATTACGAAAACTGCAGATCTTGAATCAAAAACAGCCAAGCTGAAAGTGGGAGTGGGCTGGCCATATGTAGCACAAATTCACTCAGAGAGGTGGACAAAGATAGATCGTCACTCACTGGACGATGGAAGATAATGTTAAAAATGTTTGGAAGGAGAAAGGGAAAGCCTTTGACCGGCAACGGATCAATTGATAGGCTCAAAAAAAATTGTAACCGACAATAAGTCTATAGACTCAGTGTAGTTTTGTACGGAGCCCTAATTGTGCGAACCTGTCGTTCTGGGTCGGTTTTTTACGCAGTAGGTTTCAGTAAGCCCCTAGCTCCCAGGATGGTGGTGTCGATTCAACAAGTTCAACTTAATAAAAACTCTGCCCGGGCTTCGAAACCATCGTCTACCGAAAGTTTATAAGTTGGAAGGTATTTGATTTATTTCTACTTAAATTTTAAACCCTAAGAATAGTAAGAATTCTCATTTGAACCAGAACTAGGAACGGTGTGATCCCAATTAGTAGAGTTTGTACCTTGTACCAGTTTTCTGTACAATGCATTACTGATGGAAAAGTAGTTTTCAAAACTTATTCCTAATTGCCTTTCGTGTTTAACGTATCGGTTGACCAAGAACAGTTTTTTATATCTAGGGTAAATCCCTACCCATTCAGCCTAATTTTGACCACAATTTCGGGAGAATTACGAGTACCTATCCATATAGTAAGCCTAGATAAAACAAAGAAATGATGTTTTTCAAGTCGTAAAAGCCGTGCGAAGCAGGGGGAGCCGGGGAGGTCGCTAGTTGATAATACAATCTAGTGAAAAGCTCGTCAGGCAGGTGGTCGGCGCTCGCTGCCGTTTATTTATCTGCACTGAAATGAAAAATTGAACTGAATGTTGTGGCGCAACTCGACTCAAACCAACTGGTACCTACGTAGATGGAGGTAGGTGTAGTATTTAATGATCTCGAAGATTTGATGAAGGGTTCCGTATTATCGTATTTATATATTTTTTAAATATTTGTTGATATAGCAGCAACAAAAATACATCATCTGTGAAAATTTCAACTGTCTAGCTATCACGGTTCATGCCGAGAAACAGCCTGGTGACAGACAGACAGACGGATAGTGGAGTCTTAGTAATAGGGTTTCGTAGTCCTGACAAGGAACCCTTATATTTTCGTCATGTCCGTCTGTCTTTCTGTCTGTCCGAGGTTTTGCTAAGAGACCGTTAGTACTAGAAAGCTGTAATTTTGTAGGGATATGTTTATCAATTACGCCGACAAAGTGGTACAATAAAATTTTGGAAAAAAATAGTTGATTATTAACCAAGGGGATAAAGCAGTGTCTTCTGTCGCGGGTGACGATTTAAATCGCGAGCGTAACGAAGGACTCGAGGTTTACTCCCGAGCGTAGCGAGGGTGTCAAAAACCTAAATCACGAGCGAAGCGAGGGATTTAAGACGAGTCCTGACTTCCTGAGTGTAGCGAGGGATTTAAATTCACCCAAGACTAAGACAGCTTTATCACCGAGGAAAATACTCTACTTTTCGTGCCATTTGCGAAAAAATTAACACAATAATAATATTAGATAAGCATTTATTAAAAATACTGACATGACATTGGTTCAATTATTTATATAATTTTCCTTGGATTTTGTTGGAAGCAAATTATTTATAATAGCGGCAGCATTTGCACTGATGGAATCCGACAATTCACTGTCACTGTCGCTTTGATTTAACATCGTAACGTATTTTTAGAACATTAACTTATTTATAAAAATAAATTAAAATAAACTTAACGTTTATGTATTTGAAGAAAACAAAAACGCGGCAAATTCCTAGACAAATATTTTTTGTCGGAAAAGCAAAGGCGTCAAGCTCATACGGCCTCGTCGGTTTTCGTAATTTTATTTAATAATCAAAACTGCACAATAAATGCGTATTCCTTTTCCAAAAAGATGTATAATGCTTTATATACAAACTCAATGGTCTAAACACAGATGTAGTTCAGTATAAATTTCGGTAAGTATTCCAAATTTAAATCACATTCTCCCCTTAGAGGATGAATGAAATTCAGTACAACTTTCTTTCCCTGTTTTTAACAGATTAAAAATGACTATTGTTAAGTTCGCTTTTTGTGGCATAGAATGTCGCTTTTTTGAGCAAGTGGTACGAAAAAAATATTAGGTTATAATAATTACCTATGTGAAGTGGGGATGAATATTTTTTTGTCATCTGTCTCATTGTGTGGGGTATCGTTGAATAGGTCTTTTAAAATAACTTGGGTTTGCTAACGCTATTTTTCGATTTAATGTTCTATTTATTTACGAAATATTTTAAAGTGCAAATTTTTGTTCCAGTTCCCCCCCCCCCCCCCCTTCTAAAAGCTAAACTACTGGATTGAAAAAATTATAATGATAGTGCATTTCATGAACTTTTAAGGAAAACTATGGCGGTTAAGATAACTTTATTAGTTTAGCAGTACGGAACCCTAAAAAGGTACGCTAAGGTAGGTAGTAACTCGTTGTTTGCGCGTCTAGGTCTTACCATGTTTTTCGAAATCGATGTAGGTTCATATTCGCGTATGCTAAGGGCTTACAAAACTTGTTAGTTCTAATGTGTATTAGAACAATGGCTTCAATAACGATTCCTTGGGCAATTACAGTTGTAACAGTCGCAACTGATATACCTAATTATAACTCATTAGTATAACCATGTAAGTGGTATTTTACGCTTTTACCCAGTATTTCTAGCAGGTGATGGTTCTCACGCTATCCTGACATTAATGTCTCGGGAGGGGTTCCCTTTCCACGTTAAATATTAATATGGATCGGCCGGCTACCTTCGAGTTATGGATGAAGGTACACACAATATGTTTTCTGAATATTTTTACTTCGGTGTCGAAAGGTAGACATTTTTTTGCACATTGTTTTATGTTTTTATGTGAGAAAAGTAGGCTAGGTAGGTATATTCGGATGCTGCTACACGTTAGATGCTGGACGTTATCCAAATTCGTCTTGCATTCACGCCGCGCGGGATTCACTTCAGATAAGCCAGGAACATAAATACGACCCAGACAAAACGCGGACAAGGCCGGACACTAGATCTACAGTACCTAGGATTTACTTGGAATTAGTAAGGGATCAGTCAAACTGGTGTGGACTAATTTCCACACAGGTTCTGAACAGAAATATGACATTGATTTGATCACTGATTTACGCAGGTGTATCGTATGTAAAACAATCAATTTTATTGACTGCAAAGTCTGAAGTCTCATTATTATGGGTCAGGCCATTTTCAGGTTTAAGTTTTGCAGGAGTGTACATACTTGTGCACAGGCATATTGAGCATGTTCGACTTTTGTCTGTAACCTGTTCGTGTTCAGACCATCAGCCATGTCAGTGAGTTGTCTCGGGTGCCACTTTGACTAGTAGGTACTATTTTTAACATAAAATCTTATCTTTCACGCACGTAACAGCAGCCAAGGTCAAAAAAAAAATTGCAAGGTTTCAAATATCCATGAAAAGCTTTAGAAGTACTAATACTTCTAAACTATTCTACTATTACTCTATAACTATTGTTTGAAAACGAGCACGAGGTTATTAACTACAACTAAGTATTATGAAGCGGAATGAAATGCTGTAACCTTCTGGTTCGAGCGTTCTAAATCAATAAAATTGATTCTTGCATTATTATACTGATAGTAATTTTACAATTTATAGCCCCATTAGAAAAACAATACTGTTGGATTTGCTATTGGTAAGATCTAAGAATACTATCAATAATAATTATTCTATTTTCAGTCGCGAATTAATACGCTTCTTTTTGGTTAACTCCATCATAGAAGTCAAGAGTAGGCCCAAAAAAAGTACTACATAATTGATTATTTCAATAAAGAGAGCCTTTTCGCTGAAATAAAAAGTGCTAGCATAGTTTTCGCTCGGCCCCATTTCATTCCGTTCCAACACCGGGGTATCTGAGTCAGGGCAAACAGCGCTCTCCGGGCCTTTGTTTCAAACCGTTACTATCAGCGCTCATTTATGTATGACCCTCATTTTTCGCACACAGAAATAGATATAGGTTGTTAGTAACATTAGGCCTGCCTGTAATTCTCCAAAGGCGGAGGCGGAGGTTTACCTTATAACACATTACGCCAGATATGTTTGAATCCTATGTTTGGGCGAACCATTAGTGGGGTACACTACATAAGTACGAAAAACTTTATTCCGAAATTCACAAATCCAAATTCAATTTAAAATTAATAATTCCGAATGGTTCAAAATTCCGAATATAACATAACAACTCCAATAATATCATTAATCCTATTTTAATAATTCCTTCCTTACGCGGCAGGAGAAAGGGGCCAAATTTTTCATTATTTTTGCTATAGGACACACCGTTTTCGAGAAATAATCGAATTTAGAACCTAGCTACGACTCCATGACGCGCGCTCGCTATGTTCGCATTTTACATTACTCACACAAATATCGTCGTTGCCTTCGGCTTACGCTCCTCATGCCAGCTAGCAAGACATTTAGGACAATTTTAGCAGTTTATTCGAAGTATTGAAAATCATCGTTTTTCGGACTAACGGTCCATCGAACATTTGATTTCTTCGGACATATGAAAATCGGACAACAAACAATTCGTATTTACGACTTTCAGAATTATGAATTTCGCGATTTAAAATTATTAGACAATAGAATTCTTCGGAATTATGAAATTCGGAATGAAGTTTTTCGAAATTTTTGGGTGTTCCCAACTATTAGGTGTTATAATAGTACATTTTGATACAAGTGGAGAAAGTTTGTTATTGTATTCGAGGCGGAATTAACACCCGAGCCTTAAGCGAGGGTTGTTATTGAGCAGAGAACTGCAATAACAAATGTCCACGTATATCAAATGACGTTTTTCAATACACTTTTGAAGAAATAAAATAAAATAAACGACAAATATTTTTGTCATGAATTATTAAGAAACTATGATTTAAATTTTCTTTTTTTCCGCGCTTTGCTTTCGCCAGCTTGAAGGAGAAGCAAAGGTATAAAGCCGCTAAACAGCCTAATATGAAAAATAGAACATTCAAACATTTTTGAGTTTAGAACACAAATAAATGTTAATTTGTGTATAAAAGTAACTATTACTTTTCAATAATCATGTTTATTTATGATATTCTATTTTTAAACACAATTTGAATATTCAAAAAATATTTATGCCGTAAAGACGCTTAGTGCTTTGCCGAAATAAAAAAAAACATTCACCTCATGCGGACTCCACATTTGCGCCGCGAACAACGTGGACACTTGTTATTGCAGTTCTCGGTTCAAAAGCACCCTCGCCTACGGCTCGGGAGTTAATTCCGCCTCGTACTCAATAACAAACTTTCTCCACTTGTATCAAAATGTACTATTTTTACTTTCTATGGGTTGAGTCACTTACCATCAACTAGGTACCAATCCAGACTCCGTAGCTGCTACTGACAAATTCTTGATGGAAAATTCTGTGAACACTTTAGGCCGCCTTAGAATCGAACCAAGGGCTATAAGCTCAGCTGTAGCGCTTGCAACCTCTAGTCCAACGATACAGTTAAACTATTCAATCGTTTTATTTCTTTATTGGCGTTGTGCTACGTATCTCGACGTGTTATTTATACCATTTCGTAGAACAACTACTGGATCGCGTCCAGTAGGTACTTACGCATTTTATTGATCAGATGTTATTCCAATAGATGTGTATCATGTGTGTTCTATTTTGATAAAATCGCTCTGCACGTCCCGAGTATTTGTTACCATTTATTTGTTAGCATTTATTTTAATAATAGGGGTTAAAGTATGAAATTGCCGTTGTATAATAATAGACACTTTGAATTGACATAAAATCTTCATGGTGTTAGATTTTCGTGTGAAACTTTTTTCACGTGTTACAGAGGTTCTTTTTTAAAAAAATGTGCAACATTCGATTTTCAACTTTCAATTGTTTTTTTATTCAGCTTAGACGTAAAGATGGATACTTCGAAAATCCGAGTTATTTTTGAATACGAGTTCAGACGCGGAACTAACGCGGCAGAAACGGCTCGCAATATCAACGTTGCGTTTGGTTTTTTGTTTAAACGCTTTCGTAATGGAAACTTCGACTTGAAGAACGAACCACGTGGTAGACCGCCCACACAGGTGAATAACGCTGAATTGAAGGAGATGGTAGAAGCCGGTCCGAGTCAAACTACCCAGGAATTAGCGGCATGGTTTAACGTTACCCTACCTACAATATTGACTCATTGGCATCAAATAAATAAGATAAAAAAAAAATTTAAAAATGGGTGCCTCATGATTTGACTGATCTGCAGAAAGAAATGCGTGATTTTACACAACACTTACATTTTTTTTAAATGTAGTAAAAGACCCATCACCCCCATAAATTGTTTTTAGGATCTTAGCAACAACACAAAAATAACCATCTTATCAAATAAAATAACAATCAAATTGTGAAATATGAAATCAGACAAAATCTCCGGGATATTAAACGAGAGAAAATAAATATAAACTGCGCTTCTGCCAGCCTCTCAACTAATGAGATTTATTTTCAATTAGAACAGGCCGAGGGCCGATCGCGACGCCTCTAATGACATGATTTACATCCAGTCTTATTTACGCCCACTCAGCCACTGTGCACCCGGATAATAAAACGGAAACAGAAATTCAACGTGATGAATATACGAGTATACCAACCGAAGTATCCGGATACCTAGGGATAAATGATAGCTCATGTTTTTAACACGCTTTTATTCTTCTTCTTAGCGTGTCGATGGCAATCTGAATAGGGTAGATGACTAAAAACTCTTATTAGTCCGTCAGACAGCTTTCCAAAAAAATATTGGACACGTATTTTTTCTTTACCAAAATTAAATCAAAATTGACGAAGATACGTCGCTTATAAAATGATCAATACGTCACGCCGCGCGTCGTGGTATAATTTTTAGTGCGTTGTGACGTCACGAGTCCCCCCCACTCCCGAGTTTTGTTGCGTTTTGTCTTTGTCAACATTCATTGATTTGCAAAAACAAAAAATACGTGTCCATTATTTTCCAATACTCTAACTGACGGACTAAATAGATTTGCAATTTATTGATGGTGGAAACTAGCCTATTGCTTTTATTAGCTTCACATGTAACTATGTAAAACAAAATTAACCACTTTGCGTTTTAGGATTGAGCTGAAATTTTGCATACCCACGTGTTTAGTTTGTATGACACTGTCTGGTAAGGTAAGTGACGTCATTCTAAATCCAATATGGCAGATTCCTAAAGATGGCAGACTCTCAAAGGGGCTTGTAATTTTTTATGCATCCCCATGATATAGGTAACAAATCAAAGGATTTACTGAGAAGAATACGAAAAACAAAATGACGTCACTCTAACTGAAGCGTGTGTTTTCGTTTTTTTTGAATAAGTAGATGCGGTCGGTCTGTTATTTGATATCGAATGGAATATTAGATACTCAAACTTTTGCCCACGTTATTATTCATAAACAATGCCACGGAAAGTTCTATCCGAATAAAAGTACCTAACCTGATCTCTTAACCCTGATAAACCGGCCTGATTGCCAAGTTTTATCGAAATCAGTTCAGCCAACAGACAACAGTTGCTTTCGCATTTTTATGATACATAAACCTAAGTGTGGATTGTGGGATGTGTGCTATAACGCGAATCGATTAAATAAGAAATGAGTAGGTTGTTGCTAGCAACACAAGTTGTCGATGATACTATAATATTTAGACTGTATTGAAGAGCTTTTTTGTCTCTGATTCGTTCATTCCTCTTCCTAATACGCTGCGATAACTAAGACATTGTGTCCGTGTAAAAAAATGATAATAAATTAGTTTTGACTGTGCCAAGCTTGGACTCTTTATTCAAAACCGACCTAAAAAAGTCCACAAACAAAGAAGAATGAAACATAGGTAACACGTAAGAGGAAGTCTGAAGGTGGCACCGGCGGTGACTGAAAGGTTGTGTGGTACTTAATCGGTACCCTAGTCTTGGTCTGGGCATTTGATGCGAAGAAATGAGTATGAATGTGGATATAGCTATAGGAGTAGAAGAAGACCAAAGAAACAATGGATTTCATGGATTGACTGTGTGAGCGATGATATGGCAAAAAAGGAGGTGTCTGATAAGATGACGAGTACATAATAGAGAAGTACGGAAGAAGACATGCTGCGCCAACCACAAATAAATTGGTATAATGGCGGGCACTGTTAGTTGGGACTGGTCAGCTCTTGGTTGCCACGGCTTATTCGAATTCATTATTTTATTATTGAATTGTTTTTTTTTTTTTTGTTTTTATTAAGGACACTTTTAACGTACACATCTTGCTACATTGTTCTCACATAATGAACCATATCAACATGAATGATGTAACCAAGGTTTTGTAAAAATATACTGATTTAAAAGAGGGTCCATGGAGTTTCTTACCTCTTCTCCATAGAGATCTACGCTAGGGAATGGGCTACTACAGTACTTTCACAGTTTTTATGTCTTGTGACTGGAACTGTAGCTACATTTAATTTTCATCTTTTTTACGACAATTCAAAAGTGCCTGTAACTGACCTACTTGAAATAAATGCTTTGATTTTGATTTTGAGGAGAATGATGAAACCTAAGTATGGATGGCCGGTTCCGTGCTAAAATTCGTAATACCCAAAATGTTTAGCATTGGATGTGTGTGTATACCAAATTATTTGATGCGCCTAAACGGTATTGTGTAAATGCCGATCACGTGTGAGGAGGACGCTTTATCGCAGCCATTCATGACGTGCTAAGCAGGGATTTCTGCATTCTTATTCAAGAGCTGTGGGAGATTGATACAAAATAAATATGTATAATGTGCATATTCAACGCATCTACAGATTGGTTAATGATAATAGCTTAAATAAAAACTGGGTTTCGAATTGAGTAGGTAGGTACCTAATTGAAGTTTAGGACTTATCAAACTAAACTTAAGTTTTAAAATCGAGTTCCAGATTACATTGAAGTAACTCGTGGCTAAATAATAACAGCCACATGGGTTGACTTGCCAAGGTTGGTCCTTGGATGGGTGACCGCCCATTACATACAGAGTTTCCTCCATACCTCGGAAAGCACGTTAAGCCGTTGGTCCCGGATGTCATTTGTAGATCTTTGATAGTCGTTACAGGTAGTCAGAGGCCCGAACGTCTGACAACCAGTCTTACCAAGGGGTAATGTATTACCCAGTACGAACTGGGTTACGGAGGACAGATAGGCAGTCGCTGAGTCGCTCCATGTAAAATACTGGTATTCACAGTACCTTTAGTAGGGTTCTACTAGTCTCTGTTCAAATACTCAAATCAGAAAGACAACGATACAACTTTATTCGATCTGTAGCTACCGCAGAAATGTCAATTTGACGCCAATCAAATCCCGCGGTCTGGTAAAACAATTTACATAGAATTTCTCTTACACTCTGTACCTACTCAGACTTACTGATTACCTACATTTCGGAAAGTCGGTGATGGAACCGAGACATATTTGTTAGCCTATGTAGATTAGGGTTGATTAGGGGTACGTCTATGTACGAGTACCTACCTACTTAGGTAGATACATTCTGTAATGCCAGTAGGATGTTCGACACCTGTATTTTACAATGCTTCCTCTTTCGCACTTTTATTTCCCGAATGTAATAAATTCAGAGCTGAATCTATGTTGACGTTGATGAAATATGCATTAATTTAATATGTACGAGTACGAGGGATCAACAACATTTTTTCAGCAAGTTTTTGCTCGTGGCAGATATGAAGGCAATATTTCTACGCTATCTGTATGGGGCGCTGAGATTGCACGACTTTTATTGGAATATACTCGTACATACTCCCCTAATGTAAGAATTTGTGAACATTTAGGTACGTAAATTATGATATTGATATTTGTTTAGTCATTTTCAGCTTCTGTGTGACGGTTTTTGGGCATTCATTTGGCATAAATTCGACTATTCGAAGATTAGGTAGAAAATAATAAGCATGATCGTTGTTTATTAGCAGGTACCTATATGCTTATTCTTTGATTCTTCAAAATAAGTTAAAACAGAATCGCCATTAGAAAATAAATAGCAGTTTCTGGTGGTACGGAAAATGAATAGGTTTACTTATTGATATTGCAATAAGTATTATCCGATATATCATAATATTTAAATATACCGAGTAACTAAGCAGAAACAGCGACGGTAAATAATAATATAAATTATTTCATAATAAGCAATTAATTATGCATAATCCTACTTCATGACTACGGCGTACTAAATATAGTACGCCCCTTTACACGAAGACCATAATTATGACGACAAAAGCTGATGGCCTTTAGCACTTAAATTTTGAAATATTTATTTATCAGGCTACAGGTCGCTTTACCCTACCTCAGTAGAAGATAGTCACAAACCACACGAAAAGAAGAAGTAGAAGTATAAAAGACAAACCCTCATTAAATAAATCATTCATTTAAAATTTTCAACAAGCTACGTAAGCATACTTTTCAGTTATATACGAAGTTTCACCTTAACGCTTCAGTCTGTACCTAACACTTACATCTGTAGATGTAGTCTGCACTTGAATTTTTCATGAGTTATCAAAGGCCCGCGGCTAGCACACCTCGGCTGAATCAGTCGTCTCGCAAAGCAACGAAAAAAAAATTGTCTCTGTTTTAGTACTATATTCACCCCTACAGGGAAGGGTGCGCGTAACTAACACAAGGAAATGTTTACAATGTGTACAAATGAAAGAGGTCGATGAACCGAACATTCATTTGACTTGATGTAATCGTTATTTGTTGTATTTATTCCATGTTTGTACATAAGGTAATTGAGTATAATAACTTTTCAACTGAATTGCTAAGTAGGTTGAAAACTTGTACTATGAATCATGAAAAAAACCTGCGGTCATATTTAAGAGCACACGCTATCCCCTCGGCCGTCTACGAAACAGTAGTTTCGTAACTAGTTCCGATGAAGGAATTATTATTTATCGAACTGAACAACTTTTTCCATGAAACCGGCAGTGTAATCCCAAAAATAAAATACTGCCCCATACATTTGGATCGAGAAGGTTTTGAAGTATGTATGTAGACAAAAAAATGCTGTAAGTAGATAGACAATGTATCAAATCTGGCCTGTGCGAGCATCACTGTTCAGTAAAAGAATGAATTTGTTCAAAAACCACTTACAAGAACGACTACTTACCCATAATACGGCGATGGTATACCCATAACAATAGGGTGGGTAGATGACACCATAAAACAATAATTCCAAGACACCAATCTCTAAAAAGAAACACTTTATTTTGGGCCTGAAAACCCCATGTATTTTCAATTAATTGCCAAATTCGATTTTAGTTGCTTTGAAATCAATAAATAGTTGAGTCGTTGAGTTGAAAAAACAGTGACGTTACAGTTGGCTATTGCCATACAAAATCTATGAGAGAACCGCGTTTTGACAGCTCTTAAAAAGTATCTCAATTGATTGGTGTGTCATCTACCCCATTGGCTATAAACCAACTGCGGCGCCGGTAGCAAGCTCCCCTAGGATTCAATCTCCCCCACGTAATTCTAAACATACGTACATTCACGTAATTTGTTCACATCACTTACTCATGAGCTCAGAAAGTATTTAAATTGCCGTTTTACAAATAACATGGGTTTTCCTCTGCATTATGGTTTCCCTCTCCCCTGAGGTACATAACGAACGGAACATTTATATTTTTGAAGCTTAGCAAGGATTCTATTATAATGGATCCTATTTATAACATAATGAAAACAACCTGATGAATTAAAATATTTCTAAGAACTGCTTCACATCAAGTTCTCATTGATGTTGTAACAAATCTACTTGATCCTATCAGAATAAAGGGAAATAAGCAGACTTCTACAATTAAATCTATAGAGATAAATATAATAAATATATAAATATATAGAGATAAGAAATACAGCTAATTATAAAAAAAAAACCTACCTAGCACGCACTCTATGGAAAGTATGAAGGTGGTAGTTTATAGAACACGCACTTAGTTGGTGACAAATCAGTTCAGCACTGTCGGAGAGACAGGAACAGGCGTTAGGGTAGCACTGCAGGTCAGTTATCAGGACAATTTCAAGGATCAAGCTTCAAGGGAAACTCTGTTGGAAGGGTGTCGTGCAGTTCTCACCAGTCCAGCTCTGTAGGAAGGCACCGGTGTAGTTCTTAGGGCCTGACGAGAGGTTAGCTCTGCGACACGGCGTCCTCATCTTCCGCCTGACGCAGGTCCTCACCGGACACGGTTGTTCCGGGAGGTTCCTGCACCGAATCGGGCGGGAGGAAACGCCCGGGTGTTTCCACTGCGAGGATCGACCGGAGGACACGGTGGAGGTGTGGCCCGCGTGAAGGAGCACCGCCGTGTCCTCGTAGGAGTTAAATATACTAGAGATGCAAACCTCATTAAAATATGTCAAAAAAAGTGTAACCACTATTTTAACGCAACGACATAGCTTTGAAACCACTAAACATTTAAAACTAAACATATATCTGTCTCGCTTACACAAGTTGCAAGAACAATACCGTCACTTTGATTAGACAAGGACGGCAATATCAACTTGCAATGGTGACATGGAGTTGTCTACCCATGCGAAATTTTACCCAACATTTTAAGCCATAAAAAACATTTAATACATATAAATTTAATTAACTTTAAAATATTTGAATGGTGTATTTCTTATTATAATGTAATAATTAAAACATTTTCTTTTTGAATATTTTTTATTTCGTTTATTGATTTATGTACTTGTTATTATTATTAACGTTTTTAAATATTCCAATGTTAAAACAATATTAAAAGAAATTAAAAATATAAAAAATAAAATAAAAAAAGTATAATCACTTATTTCATAAATTAAAAACTCTCCCACAAATGTAGAAAACTAAAACTAAGTTATTAGTGGTAACATTGAACCTAATGGGGTAGATGACACACCAATCAATTGAGATACTTTTTAAGAGCTGTCAAAACGCGGTTCTCTCATAGATTTTGAATGGCAATAGCCAACTGTGACGTCACTTTTTATTCAACTTAATGACTCAACTATTTATTGATTGTTGCTTTGAGCAACTAAAACTCGAATTTGGCAATTTATTGAAAATAAATCGGGTTGTCAGGCCCAAAATAAAGTGTTTTTTTAGAGATAGGTGTCTGGGAATTATTGTTTTATGGTGTCATCTACCCTATTGTCAAAATTCAAAATTATACTTAATTATTTGCGTTTTTACGTTGTTAGAAACCATTAAAGGGGTGGTATCTGCTATCGAGAGGTTTTCTCCATGTAACTCCTCTTTGATGAGTGAATATAAATGTGCAAAAAAAATATATGTTGCTAGACTCTAAACTTTAATTGGTACTATTGAAATAATTCTAACTATATTTATAAGTACTATATGAAATAAAAATTCAAAGTGAAGCATTTTTTCTTTGAAATTTCGTAACTACTCATAAACGGCAATAAGTTTTAGTTTTTTATCTATTACACGATACACAATACACAATTGGCATTTTGATCTAATGACTAATTAGGCTACAATTAAATAAAAACCACTCATTTCGCACTATTCGGCCCACAGTGACTGACGTAACAACCACTTTGTAGCGCAAGCTGATTAGAACTTTATTCTAACAGTATTTCAAACGAAGTTTGAACCACCACAAATAAAATAAACACAGACACAATAAAATTACTTGTGGAAAGTAATTCCGGTGAATTTATTATGTGTTTCTGATTTTGAATCGCACTCTTTCACTACGCATTTACCCATTTTTTGTCGCGTGTCACTTCGGTAGTGCGTCAAACAGAACACTGAACTGACGCTAGCTACGCATATGCCTGTGGGCATATGTTCCGTGGCAACGCCTTGGTGCGGTAATTGCTAATCTAGTGTAACATATATATCTATGTACCTAAATATTCGATTGTTAATAAAACTCACGAAAATTAATCATGAATGAGACACCACTAATTTCGTCATTAGGTACGGATAGAATCAATTTTACACCTTTTTTTTTTCGGATGGGAAATCATCAAATGACTCCTCCCGCTCTGGGCGGAGCAGGAGGGAGTGTCCTGTGTCAGACTTTTACTGACTAAAACCCATCCATGTTCTTTCATCGCCCTTTGTGTTCCGGGGCCACGGTTTCTCTTTCAAACAGCCCATCAAGCCCGGCAGGCATCGGCCCTTGCGGACCCTTTCCTTTTGCTGACTCTCTTTGAGGTGCGTGTGGAACACGATAGCACCGTCGCGTCGACACGGCCTGTCGTCATGAGACGAACGGACGGCGAGCTAGCCCATAGCTCTTCGTCCACAGGCCCGCGCCTACTGTAGTCGTGGGCCACCACGTGGCCCCCGACGCCTGGGGCATCTCCCGCGGCGGCCGGGTCGTGAGGTTCTCTTCCTCTCACGTTCCGCCACCTCCTTCTCTAGCACCAATTTTACATCTTTGTTTCTGTATTTTAAACCATATCTTAAATTACTCGTACAATCAACATTAATAAATCGTATCAAAGATCACATTCAGCTTTTCAGACCTTTAAACGGATTTCCGTTTTTTTGATGCCACTGTTTCACCATTCTCCTTGTGTGTTATAAAGTTTTTATGCCGGCCACAAGCCTTTTTTTTTTTTTTTTCGGATGGAAATTATCAAATGACTTCTCCCGCTCTGGGCGGAGCAGGAGAGAGTGTCAGACTTTTACTGACTAAAACCCATCCATGTTCCTTCATCGCCCTTTTTGTTCCGGGGCCACTGTATGTCTTTCGAACAGTCCCGCAACCCCGGCAGGCATCGGTCCTTGCGGACCCCTTCCTTTTGCTGACTCTCTTTGAGGCGCGCGTGGAACACGAACGCGCCGTCGACACGGCCTGTCGTCATGAGACGGACGGAAACACCCGGGCGTTTCTTCCCGCCCGATTCAGTGCAGGAACCTGCCGAAACAACCGTGTCCGGTGAGGACCTGCGTCAGGCGGAAGGTGAGGACGCCGTGGCGTCTCTCAAGCCACTCCTCAAAGAGGGGACTTACCGCCACTATTGTGCCCATTACCTAAATTCATTCCCTACCTAAGAGTACCACCTCTAATTCGAAAAATAATCCCCAAGTGAATTAACAAAATTGGTAAACCGAATTGCAAGAATAACTGTTTAACTACCTAGGTACTTATAAACTCAAACTCAAAACTCAAACTGCAACAATAGCTTTTTAGTTGTGTTTCATTAGTTTATAATAAACTAATGAAACTGTAAAAAACGATTGCAACAGAGTAACTAGTAGGTAAAAGTAAGTTCTGAGTTGAGGTTCACTATTACCTATTACTGATAAATGCGTGTGCTGACTGGCCAGGTTCACTCCTTAAAATACCATTTAAGGCTGACCTCTGAGTTTATTTCGGTGTTTTTACTCAGAGTAACGAAAGACACCAAACCTTATCTAGTTTTAAAACATATATATATTTGAAATGTGTTTTTAAAACAAATCCTACACAGATAAAATCATTTATCATTAGATTTAAGGCAATATGATTTATTGGAACTTTTAACAACGCAGTAAAATGAAGGCATAATTTGGTGAATATAAAACTCAGCGTTTAATAATGATATTCAGGGAGAATAGTGAATGATTTGATGCTGCAGCGGCGGTTGGAGGACCGCGCGCCCTTGCCGCCCTGCGTCGATGGGCGGGCGGCCTACTGACACCATAAATTATGACCAAATTTTAGGACAATTTACAGGGGATTATTAAAACGATTCAAGTAATAACCTCAATCAGTGACTAACGGTGGGTGGGTACCTACCTAATTATACAATTATGATATCACAATATATACGAATGGATGGATGGATGTTTGTTATACTCAATCAAGCCAGAACTACTGAATGGATTTGGGTGAAATTTGGCACACAGTTTAAAAACTGAATAGCACATAGACTACTTTTTTCCCGATAGTATGATACATAGTATATATAGTTTCTCAACTTCACGCGGGCGAGGCCGCGGTCATACATAAGCTAGTCATTTCATAAACAAAACAGAAAAAAAGGATTAAAAACAGTTTTTTAATAGACATGCAGACATTGCTGACATGATCCATATCCTAACGCGTGACAATACCTCTTTTTACAAATAATTTTAATTTATGATTATCCCGAAATAAATAAACCACAAGTACCATAATAAAAACAAAAAGTTACGAAAACCCGACTAAGGCGAAAAGAATGGAAGAAAAATATGAAACAAAAAATCATTTCCGTAGTATAATAAAAAAAAAAAAAAATTAAAGAGGCGTTTGTGATGAACTTGTGTTTCTGAAAAACTTAATTTTTATTGTTACTGGAGATCGAATTAAATGTCTGAGAATAACACTAGTACCTTTTCAACCTAATTATTTACCAATTTCGGAGCTCTTGGAAGGACTTGGGGCCTTTGTGACAATGTGACAGTATCAGCTAGTAAAGAAAAAAACACTTTCACTTGAGTCCTGGAAACAGCTAAGTAGCTGGTGACACTAGCCGAGTTGGGAGGACGACCGAGGCGGACGCCGCCAGGTCGACACACTCCGGCTGAGCGACGGCGGCAATGTCGCAAGGTTGTTCCATTCCTAAGGGTCGATTACCTTTGCAAAACTACATCAAGTACATCGCTCCAGTGCATCGCTTTAATCTGTTTATTTATCTCTCTGACATGATAAGCACATAAAAAAATATCTTAAAATATTCAAGCTTTCTCCCTTATCTCGTAAATGCTGGGCAATTTTCTGATAAATCTAGCCCGAGTCAACACGTTCTCTGCAAGGAGATTGAACTTTCTATTGCCCCATATTTGTCTCGGGCGTCTATTTTCTCAGAGGCCTAATCCATGCGATTTAATTTAGTCTCGCAAGGACTCAGCTAGGTCAGTCGAGAGAAGGCGATTATTTATTACCTAAAGGTTGTTGATCTGATTTTAATATTAGATATGTCATAGTACTGTGTATCTGAAAGAAATATCTTAAGAATTGGTTTTCAGGTGTAATTCTGTTTGTTCGTACATTCATTGAACTCTGGAAGGAGATTGAACTCTTCGTATCATTGACTCATATTCGACCTTAAGTAGGCAAGTACGGTTTACATAATCCATACATTTTTAATAGGTTTATCTTGTGTCTCTGTTACTTTATCGAAAATAATAGTTTGAAAAAGAAAAAATGAAAGTGTTGGTTTTTTAGGTTCAATCTCACCTAGTTATTTAACCGACTTCTTAGAGGAGTCAATTCGTCGGAATGTTTTTTTGTGTGTATGTCCAGTGATATTTCGCTCATTGTTAACCGATTTCGATGATTCTTTTTTTTGGTGTCACCAACTGCATCAGAGTCATCAGACTACATAAGAGAACTTTTGGATTTATTAAGCAGGACTTTGATCATGACTGTTCTAAACGACACTTTTGTGTAACCCTGAAGCTAAATTTAATATCGAACATGGTCACAAGTTTTAGTGGTTTTATAGAAGTCTAAAAAAAGCGTACCTACCGTACTACTACTCTGTCAAGAAAGTACCGGGAAAAGATCAATAATACACAAAATGTCTGTTATTTATCCAAATTTATTTTATCACCTCCAAAGTATGCTCCTTTAGAAACGATACACTTGCGCCAACGAATAATCCATTCATCAAAACATTTTTTAAACGCTGCTTCCGGAATTGAGTTCAGTTCTCGCCGCGAATTCTCCTTTATGTCTTCTATCGATTGAAAACGGGTGCCACGAAGTGGTAATTTGAGTTTAGGAAAAAGAAAAAAGTCAGCAGGAGCCATATCTGGTGAATATGGTGGTTGCTGGATGGTATTTGTTGAGTGTTTGGTCAAAAATTCGTTCACAATGATAGCCTTGTGCGAAGGCGCATTGTCGTGGTGCAAAATCCAAGAATTTTCTTTCCACAAATCTGGCCTTTTTCGTCGAATTTGCTCTCTTAAACGCCGCATAACGCTCAAATAATATTCTTTATTTACCGTTAGACCTTCCGGTAAGAATTCAGAGTGCACAACACCGCGATAGTCAAAGAAAACAGTCAACATGGCTTTGACTTTTGATCGACTTTGGCGTGGTTTTTTCGGTTTCGGTTCAGTTGGAAGGCGCCACTCCGAAGCTTGTTGACTAGTTTGCATGTCAAACTCGTAAACCCACGTCTCGTCACCAGTAACAATGCGTTTCATGAATGTTGGGTCCGAACTGACTCGTTCTAGCATGTCCTCAGCGACATTCATGCGATTGAGTTTTTGGAGAAAATTCAGATCTTTTGGGACTAGCCGAGCAGCAACATGTTTCATACCCAAATGATTAGTTAAAATGGTACGGATCGACTCGTGAGATACAGAAAGTTCGGCGACTATCTCTCTCAGAGTTGAATGGGGATTTTCAGTCACTATTTTCTTCACTTTTGCGATGTTAACTTTTGCACTTTTTTTTTTTGTTAACAGTTGCAGACGTTGACGGCCTACCAGAGCGAGGCAAATCTTCCATCACATCTCGACCGCTTTTGAACGCTTTGAACCACTCATAAGCACGAGTTTTTGATAAAGTCGATTCACCGTAAGCCTTCTGTAACATTTTCAGTGACTCCGAACACGAAATTCCATTGGCAATGCAAAATTTAAGACAAACTCTTTGTTCGATATTTTTGTCCATTATGAAATTCGCAATACACACTATATATGATATTACTAAAACCAGCACTGTATTTAATATAAATAACAGATGCAACTCAAACTCCGCGCCAAAATGGAAAACAGTTGTGCCAATCTAACAACTACAAAAAAACTAAAATTTGAATTTGGAACCATAAACAAATCATCCATTCCCGATACTTTTTTGACTGAATGTATAACCATCGCACGACCTAGACAACAGTCGATACTAAAATGTACTAAAATTGATCGAGTTATTAGGATTCTTCGAGGGTATGTACATTTGTTTTTTTATCTTTTATTATTGGCCGGTGTTTCGTACCTGACTACTCTGAGAAGAAACAGCCGAAACAAACTCAGAGGTCATAGTCTCTTTTGAAGTCCAGACATAATTTTGCTCAATTCACATGAGGACTATGCAGATAAGTGTCTGAGATGGTCTTTTGAAGAAAGAACCACACAGTTTTGAGTGGACCTGCCCAGTTTTAATGTATGTTACCTGATTTCTCACCCAGTTTTAATGTATGTTACCTGATTTCTCCCCCATTTGTGGACCGATTCTCAAAATTCTTTTTCTATTTGAAAGACTATACTCCTGAGGTGGTCTCATCTAAATTTGGTGAAGATCTGATGCTGATCTTCGGAGATATACAATGGAACTCTTCAAAAATAGACAGCAAATCTATCGTCATTGCTGCAATTGCTTGGATGTTTATGTTTATTGTTTAAACAACATCATGACGTAACATCACGCCTGTATGCTCTGAGAGGGTACGCAGAAGTGTACAATACACCCAGATTTCGAAAGTTAGGTATGTTTGAGGATGAATGGACAAATATTTTATTGGCCTGGCAGAAGTATTGTGAGAGGAATTTATGAATGTGTGAACCTTTACTTTGTTACTTTGTATATTTTAATTTTATGTTATCTCTTACTCTTATTAAGTTCTAGTTGTAGTTACAGTAATTGGTTTAAATACAATCGTTCTAATTAAATAAATGCTAAGTTTCATTTATTGGGGATAAGCCTTTTACCCTGACATGACGTTGTTAGATAATATAAAATAAATTTCTGGTGACTTGTTTGGGAACAACAAAAATTTGAAAAATAAATAAAATACTTTTATGCAAAACGACGATTTCAAAAAATAACACAAAAAGAAAAACACAAAAAAGTTAAAAAATAACTTTAGCTTCTGAAGCCGGTGACGAAAACACCAAGTCAATCAAACAAAGGTCAAGCTTCAGAAGTCGGTGACCTTTGTCGGCTTTTAAAAGCTAAAGTTATTTTTCACTTTTTTGCGTTTTTCTTTTTGTGATTTTTTTTGAAGTCGGTTTTATTTTTTTATGAACATTAACATACCACACAAACCACCGTGGCTTTAACAGTCGTAAGGCAGATACGGCAACTCGGTGCCACAACACACCTACGCATGAAAAACTTATTCCCGATTTCCATTAAGATAATTCCTAAGAAGCCCCGCAATTTGATATAAAAAAGATTTTTAGAATCGATTGACGAATCAGTGAATCATAGGCTCTTTCATTATCTGTCACATAAGCTCGTCGTATTCACACACCGGTGTTCACATTTCAGCCTTGACCGCGGTGAGGCTTTTATTTCACGTAATAAAGGTTATACGTGACGTACATTCAGCCACAAAAGGTCTTTAACGTAAGCTACCTCTTTCATCTACGTGCGGTCTGAAAGACGAGCTGGAACTTATGTTATACAGGGTGTAAAAGACCTCATCACGAAGCCGTCCGTAAGTAACTTTACGCAAAAATTATTGCTGGGAAACGACTTTTTTTTTGGGGTGAAAAATCATGTTTTGTTGTAGAACTCAATGTAACGCTCTCAAAACATTGTGCTGATGTATGGACTGAATAATATGGGGGTCGTGGAGGTGTTTCAAGTAAAAAACTTACATTAAAAACTTGTATTTAAAAAAACTTGTCGTAAAGTTGGAACTTTGACCCCCAATATCTTCGTATCTAGAAGGTTCCCAGGTATGGTGTAGAACAAAAAAAATATCGCAGTGACGGGGAGAACCAGTGCCTTTTAGCTTCGTTAAGAGGTGTTTTACACCCTTTATTAAAACTGAGACTGACGATGAGGCCACTTCTTTCTTATTAATGAAACGTGCTTGCCAGACGTGGAACTACTTTGCTTTAAACAAACAAAAGAAAATCTTAACGAGTTTATTACGAAGTTGCTTCTTGACTTGAATTAAGTTTTTTATTATTAAAATACACTGCAAGTTGAGTTTATATTACGGACTTTGTGTATAATAAATAAATATATAATGTTACAATATGCTAACAATTGTCTGCATTTGCCATTGTTATATGTAGGTATTGTGGAACTCGTAATTGCTTTACCCAGACTGTTGTAAACAAGCCCTCCACACACCTCCACATCGGTCTCCACTGGCGGTTAACAACAGCACGCACTGTTGACGCACTGTTGTAAACCGCCCGGTGGAGACCGATGTGGAGGTGTGTGGAGGGCTTGTTTACAACAGTCTGGCACGGGCATTACTCGTTGTCATTATTAACAATGAATTGTGATGGACTTTGCAAAAACCCCTTTAACTTCTTTTTGGTGTGTTGTTTAATTAGTTTTTGATTTTAGTTCTTCTAGTTCGGGAAGTTTATATTGGTCGCGTAGACTGTACGTTTGAAACTCTAGCTGTATCATATTCTGTACCTTTTTTTTCTGAGAGATTGACATAATTCTCAACTATCACAAGATCGATGGCGATAGTTGAGAATTATGTCAATCCAAAAACGTAAAATCGAGCACCCGCAAATATCTTGGATCTCGAAATAAAACTGGCCTTACTTTTAAAACTGGAAAGCAGGACCGAGGCCGGACTGATTATTAACTAGTTTAAATAATTATGTCGTTGTGTGTACCCGAAGCGTGATACACGCGATCTATTAATACAACAAAAAGGTTTTTAAGCCTTATGATGAGGAAAATAAATGGACATTGAGAGCTATTTGGCTTTCCTTTGTAATATTTATTCACAGTTTGCAATATTTTTTATGTTTGCTGTTATTACTGTTAGGCGGAAAAGATCTTTAATTAATTAAGTAATTGCTATTATGGATGTAAATAGACCCTCAACGAAGCCGAAAGGCGTTCTTCCCGTCATTATTTTTTTGTTCTGGACCTTACATTTTGGGAGTAAAAGTTCTAGTAGTAGTAGTTTCAGAAGTATTTTTTATAGATACATGTTTTTAATGTTAAACTTTACTTTAAATATCTCCACGAGCCCCTGTACTATTATATGCAATAGAATAAACCGTGATTTTTGACCCAAAAAAAAAACGTTACCCAGCAATAATCATTGCGTAGGTAGTAGTAGTAGTTATAGTTTGATGTACAAAATGCTTGGCCGACGGCTTCGTAAAGGGTTCGTTTACACTTTGTATAAATACGATGTGAAATAACCACAGACCTACCTACGTACTTGTTGATAAGTTTGATAACACAAATACTTTTTGTGAAACCAGTTTCCTTCCCTAGCATTATTCAAATGCTATGCTACAGACTAGTTTTTCAATTAATTCTGAGAGAGAAGGAGAATTACGTAGAAGCACATTTTCACATTAAACAAGATTAATAGTTCCGAGTGTCCCGAGAGAAATAACAAGAAAAACGTTCATATGGCGAAGGAGGCGCCGAGAGCGCTAATCAGTAACAATTCATTATTACTGGCATATAATAGAAAAGGTTCACTTTTATTGATGGAAAATGCGATTAGATGAAATGTATGTTTATATGGACTTTCACAAAACTGGTTGGCTCTCTCTCATATCCAAGCCTTCTCTAGATTTAAGTGCTACTGCCGTTCTTCAATTTTGTATGCACGTCATGTCCCTGCGATGAATAAAGATTTTTTCTTTCTTTCTTTATGTGAAGACCATAGCTTATGCCCGCGACTTCGCCCGCGTGGAGTTCGGTAATTGTCCTAAACGATCGTACTACCGGGATAAAAATTATCCTATGTGTTAATCCAGGTTACAAACTATCTGCATGTGTGCAAAATTTCATCCAAATCCGTTCCGTAGTTTTTGCGTGAAAGAGTAACAAACATCATCCATCCTCACAAAATTTCGCATTTATAATATTAAAAGGATTTTTTTCAGGAAAATCACATATGAAGTATGAAAAGACATGTATTTGATTGAATGTTTAAATCACAGTTCCCTATAACCAGGTATGATGTTTATCGAAAATATTTTCCTGCTTTTTAGTTAAACGAAACCAATGATAAAATAAATCATGTAAGTATCTCACGGCAACACTTTATTGGTACGTGCGAGACAGCCGACGACTTATTTCCTGTTTCAAGTACGCCTTCAGTGCTAGCACCGAAGAGTATTCATAATATTTCATGCGGCGGAAATTGGAAAATGTTCAACTTGGTAATAACATGAACGCTTTCCTATGTGCCTAAGTTTATTCTATATAAGGTAATTGCTGTCGATAACTTTTGGTCGACAAATATTTAAATATCTGCATTTTCCTTTTTAACTTATTTCGTGTAGATTTAAATTCAAATGTTCATTGTTCAACACAGTCCATTTCATACATTTCCAGATGTCATTTAAGAATTTGTAGATTTTATTGTATTTGTCATATTTGAATGGATCTCGTTCATTGAGTGCCCATTAAAATAAACGAAATAAGTCAGAAATCTTTTTTGGTAATACATTTATTTGATTTCAGTGTTCGCGAGGAAGTACTAATCAGATCTCATTTTCCCAAATGAAATGCCGGCTGGCAGATGGGATGTGTTCTATCATTCCGCCATCTTCCTCCTTATTATTTTATTGCTTTGCTCGCTTGTTTTCATTTTTCAGGAAGTGGAAATGTATTCACTTTGTTATAATTAAGTATTTTAAATTTTTGTATATTTGAAGGTTGTATATTGGTATTTAGCTGCATCCGGTTAGACTAGAAGCCGAACACAACATAGTTGGGAAAAGGCCTAGGCAGATGATATATATACATTTGTTTGTACAGGAAGGAGTTCATAAATGCTTTTGATAAATTTTCATGCTTTTGACTTATCCAGGCGTCCTAGCTTAGAACAAATGCAGGGAAGGAAAAGAAAACGAACCTTACTAATGTCGGCTAGAACTCCTTTGTACTTAGTTAACTCGTTAATTTCAAAAGGTATACTTTGTAGACAAGATTTTCTCAAAGGCGATATTTAAAAAACCGCTTCCAAGTAGCGTCTATTGTCAGCCGGCTGCACTTACTACACAGAGAATCTGATTGCTCTTACCTCAAGCGAAGGTGAAGTGAAATACGCAAGAAAGAAGGCAGACACAAAGTAAGTAGGAGGGTAATTGGCGAGAGAGTAGTGGATGGTGGAGAGTTCGTGCGGAAATAAACTTACAGCTGGCCGAGAGCCGTAATTAGATAAGTTCAGACGGAACTGCAATTAATTAACCTATTTAAAAACATCAGACAAATCAGCTTACCTTACTAGGCTAGTTTTCACCATCAATAAATTGCAAATCTATTTAGGATTGATCTATTTGGCATTGGAAAATAATGGATACGTATTTTTTGTTTTTGTAAATCAACGAATATTGACAAAGATAAAACGCATCAAAACTCGGGAGTAGGGGGGCTCGTGACGTCACAATGCACTAAAAATTCTTGACTTTTAAAAGCGTCGTATCTTCGTCAATTTTGGTTTACGTATATACCAAAAGAAAAAATACGTGTCCAATATTTTTTGATAATGTAACTGACGGAATAATTGGTTTTTTTCTGTACACAATCCTATTGCTGATTCTTCTAAGAATATGCTTTTAACTAAAGGTTTTTGTTTTTTACCTAATATAGGTATTTAAACCTATTTTCGGTTTTTTACATAGGTACAGGACCTTCTTACCTTTTTTGTAACTATTTTTTTTTTTGTTAGTTATTCTGGACATTATTTATTCTGCATTATTTAATTTTTAATTCAATTATTTTCACGTTCTACCAATCTAATTTTTATAAGAATTTTTTTTTTCTATTTTACGGCTTTCGAAGCAAATGTCCCTTCAACCATTGACTTAAGAAAAAACAATATTTGAGATACCCAGCACGCACAGTTATATCTGAAGATTTTTCAACCTTCAGTTACGTCATGGATGGAGGGCCAACCCTATTCTTGTTTTATTCGTAATTTCACGTCAGTTTTGCGCACGTTTTTTTCGCATTTTTTGTGCAACAAAGTTACCTGGTATTATAGGAGCGGAGATGACAGCGGCTGGCGGGACGTGGCGGGAAGTTCCGGGTTGCGGCCGCCCGCTTCCCGTCCATTGCCCGCTCCGCCGATTTGCCTGCGCTATGATTGAAAAGCTTTCGAAGACCGGTAGTCCCTGGAAGGTTTACAAAAAGAATTTAATAAAGGGATTTAATTAACTTAACTGAGTTTAGCATGCTTTGTGATGTGCGTTTGTGCTATTTACTTATTGAGTAAAGTTATTCCTAAACTTAATAAAGTCAACTCCAGTTTTCCAACACATTTCATATTACAAAATATGAAAAAGGAAAACAAAATAGATTGTTCCATTACTTTTCCTAGACAGGAAAAACTTGTCCTGAAAATGTGATTGTAATAAAACTAGCTCAAAAATTGCTGGTTAAGGAAAAGTAGACATACCTTCACGTAAAGGTGGGAAGAAAATCCATCTCAGGAAAGTGGATAATCCTTCAGACCGCGTTATAGTGGTGCGTTGTACTCTTGAAATATATTATAAAGGAAACCTTTTACGATCAAAGAATAGTTCCCACATAATAAGATCGATAACACAGCCATAGCGGAAACGGTGATATATCACTGTTTAACAAAAGTCGTCGAGGGTTTCCATTCTCCACATCCCTGAAAAGGATAACCTTTTTAGCCATTGAACACTGATATTCAAATGAAACAGCTGAAACTGTTTCGTTCATCTCGACAGGCTGTTATGGTTGGGACCAACCACTATCAAACTTAACTACATATACTGAGTGTCAAATTAATAGTAGGTAAATTTGTACCTAAAAGTATTTACGTAAAGTAGCATCCATCCATCAATCATGAAACCCTTCTCAGCGTTAGGCGCGGATGAAAATGAGAAAAAATAATTGGAATAAGAAGCTACTCAGACAGAATGTATGTATATACGTACGTAGTACATGTATGTATGTACCTAGTCTGTGGATTATGGGTAGTATGCACAGACTGATTTGTAGTAGCAGACTATTTTGTTTTAATCCGATTTGTGAAACCCTTGTCTAATACCACGTTGAGGTAAGTCTTTAAAGTAGGTACCCGAGATCGTCATAAGCCGAAAGTATTCCGGCGCGAAACGTAAATCTCACTTTACGAAAAACAAAAGATAAAGTTATTAGTCGGAGTTGGTGCATTTTTTTTTCACACAGTCAGGGAAAATGCGGCTCTGCCGACGTAGGGCGTTAGCAACCTATCACCTACCTATATTATATCTTCGACTGTCGACAATCGATATTGAAATAAGAGCCCGCAACCTTAATCCCATGAAATTCAGCGAGTCTGAAGACCTTTCGATGTCTTCGCTGCAAACCCGGCCATTGGCAAGTTAAGAAGTCTCGACATTTTTATGTCTTCATTGAAATATATCCATAGCTGTGGAAACAAATAGGATTTCACTTGCTTTTCTTTTGCGGCTAGTTAGAAAATCTGTCTGCGTTTGTGTTGGGTGGTTTTTCTGGGTCTTCATCGTTTGTCGAGATCGTTGAAACTTTTCAATTCTTAAAAAAATTATACAAAAATTTACCATCACCCTTGGGACAGACGAAGTTAAGTCAACACTTGTACAGTGTTCTTCTGTCTGTCTTAGACTTGAAAACTTCGTTACAAGTCTGTTAAAAACATAAATGACTTAAATTTATAAGTAAACATTTTACTTTTAAGATTCTGTAATGGGTGAAAAAGTACTAGTGATCCACTAGACCAAAGATAAGCGACTTAATAGTACCTACTTACTGAATTTCATTAAAAAAATATCAAACTTAGAATAATAGTGTGTAGAGACTTTTTAGTGGCCAGTCTCTATTTTCCTTTATGATCAGAGTGTCTAACTTTCAATTCGTCTACGAAGCAAAATGCTGTGGAGATCCTAAGGTGCATAGTCTAGATACACTAAATAAATGACATATAAATTGAAGTGTGTAGACTTTGTAGACAATTTGTATAAACCGTGGATTACGGCTGCTAGTCGCCCGTTTAACTCACCATGTGGCTACCCTTACAGAGCAGGTATTTATTTCCCTGGCGGAGCGTGACTGGCGCAGCTTGGCGCGGCTACCGGCTGCCGAGACGACGTCGGTGAAGCACGTCCCCAATCCTCTTTAGTTCTGCTAAAGTACTTGGCCCACAATGAAATGCTACGGTGAGCATCAACATTATGTAATCGTATGTGGCAGGAGCAGAGAGCTCCAAAGAACCCCGTCTGTCTGTTGACGAGTACATGTATTATGTACAGGACCACTATTGGGTTTCAGTGTACATCTAAACGACTTGTATTTTATTGAACTCTTTTCAGGAAAGGGTCGGTGCTTTGTATGCACTTAAAACGTGTCTGAGTTTGTATTGCGATCTGTTTTTATTAGAAGTTATTTTTTCTTATGAAGCCCCCTTTTTAAGAAAAATTATAGACGGGATATTTCTCTCCAACCTTCAAATTATCATTAGCTACCGGTAGGTGTACGAATAGAACTCATAGTTACTATCTAGAAAATGCAATAGACAAGGTTCTTAATGAAGTTTCTGGTTTTCATGAAAATTAAAAGTTAAATGACTGGTCTGTTATTTTAACACCTCCCTTCATATATTTTGCCTAATCCTCTCCCACATATTCAAATATTTGCAAAACAACGCAAATAAATTAATTTGCATCGTCAAAAAAAAAAAAAACAATAACAGCCGTCTAGTCTAGCCCACAATTTCATAGAATATTTTCAAGTGCTATTACTTATTACGAATCCGATTCCCGTGGGCGCACACAATGCCACATTAGTCGCAGACAAGGGAATCGAAGAGACGATATTGGAAATGCAATTCGATACAACAATGATATGTTAACATAAAACCCTATTCCCTGTACGTGAGTGTAGATAGAGAGGAATGGAGTGTTCGCTCGAGACGGTCGGACGCACAAATCAATGTAACGTTGTGCAAAGCAATCCAAATGAGAAGCCCGTCTAGACTGCGACCCGTCTATGCCTTACATCGCATTAATTAACAAAATCAAACGGATCGGACAGATACTTGTGTGTTCGACAACGACTGTGTGTCGACAGTTGGATATCTACGACTGTGTACCGCAAAGCTTCACTCGAATCCCAATTAAATTGTCGGCAGCAAGTTTATTTTTAATGGAATTAATTCGCACTATAATTAATTAACATGATCTTCGAGTACTAAGCTTTAATTGATTGAGTACTCAATTTGTGGCTGCACTCCCTATACCATGTCGGCAATCCCCCTTAGTTTCCTAAACATGACGACCCCTAATTATTTTTTTCAAGAACAGACAAAACTTTAGTGATTTCTCTACTACAATCTTTAGCGGTGCACATAGAATACCCCTTCTCTTCAATATTCATCGATTTAGTGGTCATGGTCTTATAGTAAAACGGCAATGAACACTCTGGACCGACAAATTGATATATAGTCGGACTTAACGAAATTTTAAGGGTTCAGCGGGTTTAGCTACTGAATCCCAAAACCATTGCTAAAGCAATTCTGGTGACTTCATTTATACGTTACTTAATCAGTAACAAAAAAAAAAGATCTTGTTCTGAATCAGCTTCTGGAAGTTCTACTTTCGTATTCAAAACAGTGTAGGTACACAAACTATCAATAATTCAATTACTACAGAATAAAATACGGTATCTGATTTTTCAGGCATTTATCATACTGAGGACTGCAAACACACGGCTAATTGAAACAGGGCCTCCCGGCTGATAACTACGTAAAATTTTATCATTTCAGTGAACATTTATTGCATTTCTAATTTGACATACTTTGTTATATTTTATCAGCATATTACTAATTAGTATGCGGTGAGAAATGCTCGTCTAGTAACTGCCAAGGAAAAATCCTGTTTAGAATCATAAAATTTAATATTCTAAGAATCTATAGTATGTATGTATATCTAATGGTACCACCATACAGCGATAATTATTATAAACAACACCTTTTTTTTTCAATTTGCTATTCTTGTGTTCATGAATTAAAGTTTTTTTTTCGGCGGCATTTGAACAATTTTGACTGTTACGTTTTGACTCTTAAGTTTGTAGGTAATCTTCCAGAAAGGAAATAATATGAGAAACAAAACACAGTCTTGGGTTATTAAGGTGAGCAAAAAAGACTGAACTGAAAGTTAGTCTGATACACTACCAAGGGCTTAATAATAAATATTGTAAGATGGGCTGAGACGAAGAATGCTGTTCCTGGGCTAAAATTAGAAATAATGTACTTAGGTTTTAAATAATGAAATCCCGTGGGGAGCTAAAAATGGGGGAAGTCTGCGTGTTGTTCTACTTTTTCGACTAACGCCCAAACTTGTACCACCAATATGCATTTAACGTGTGTGTAGTCTAAAAATTCAATATGGGAACCTCGCGTGCAGGTAAAACGGTAAAATAGGAAGATGCGGTATTCAGATGCGACGTCATAGTTCTCTGTAACGTAGTTTTTTCAATTATCGTACGTTTCGTTTATACATAATAACTTTCAAAAATATTGTCTATAGATATTGATCTAAAAATCGACAAGCAGAATTTTGAGGCTAATTAACTGTCAATTTTACGTAATAAACACAATAAATTACAGTGTGAATGAGTTCTCAATTAGAATGCAAAGAAACAAATAAATGGCCACCATGTTGTCGCGTTATCGTTAATGTTGGTCCGGTCGGCCGCTCCAGGGGACCACTTTGTACTGTTATTATTTAATCGCGATACTACATTAATTACAATGTTTTTCTATACAAGTCTTATATTTTCCTTATTTAGTTTAACATTTGTTGCAGTAAAAACACAAGACGACGGTGAGTACACTGCAACATATGTGTAACTGAAATATATGTTTTTAAGAATCATTTTGTGCCCCTTCCTTTAACATATAATTTAATTATTAGATGGTGGGCTTACTCCAATGCAGAATTTTAAAGCAGACCTGTACCTTGTGGAAAATAAGGTGTATTTTATTTATCTAATGCCTATACTTATTTGTAAAATATTGAAAATGAATAAACGAATCCTCATTGTTTTAGATACAAGCAAAGAAACCAGAAAAAGTGGAAATCAAATTATATTATGAGTGCTTCTGTAACGATTGCAGAATTTTTGATACAAAAAGTTTAAGGCCAACAGTGGAGAAACTAGCTCCGTTCCTGAACGTGCATCTTTATCCGTACGGAAATGCACAGGTACCTGTGAACATGATTATAAATAAGTAAATGAACTTTAATAAGTAAATGCTCTGGTCTTATACATTTAGGTCATGCGTAGCTAATGATTAGCTGCTATCAAGCATAAATAAATAATTTTCTTTGTACTATCGACCTCGCTCGTGTTTAAACGGAGAAACTTAAATTAACACAACTATCTGACATTTTATATCATTTAATTAAATAAGATCTTGGATCCGATTTTTTACAAACATTTCCGCCAAGCCTGACTATTTATTAAATACCCTTGTTTTTTTCACAATAATAGACATTTTTAAATATTTAAAAAACGAAAGTATATAAATCATCAAAGATGAATGGCTTATCAGCATCAGGCCAGGGCTCCAGAAGGCGGAACCTCCTCACTATGGTTTATGGTCAATAGGTCGAGGCTCTTTGCTTAAGGTCCATTAACCGTCACGACCATCGATACACAATGATTGCAGAGTCCACGTCGATCCGTCCACGTCCATTTCTGTGCTTTTTGTGTGCTTGAGATACTTAATTTTATTATCATTCTCAGCTTTCACGATATTCTCGCCATGAGGGACAGTGATGTCAACAACCATTGCACGGCGCTCTCGGCGATCTCTACCACAGCATGAGGCTTAACTAATCTTTCAAGGATTACAGGCGAAATGTTATCATATGTTTCACAGACGATAGATAACGGTAACGGCACGTACGAGATCAAGTGCCAGCACGGTCCGGAAGAGTGCTACGGCAACAAACTGCATGCTTGCGCTATCGACTACCTGAGCAATAACAGAGAAGCGGTCCTCTTCAACTCCTGCATGATGGACATGTCTAGGAAGGATGATGGTTCCAACGACGAAGCAGCCGTTGAGGTAACTTGAATTGTAAAAAGTGGTTCACCGTTCACAGTAAAAAGTAGTTTCCGAAAATGTCCTATTTACGATCTTTAGTATTTATTTAATTCCCTTTCTCTTCAAAAAAAACGAAATAAAACCCTGAAAACTTGTGTTTTAATTATTTTCAGTGCGGAAAAAGAATGAACATCGACCCAGAGGGGATTAAGCAATGCGCGAAAGGGGAAAAAGGAAATCAACTCCTTAAATATTATGGAGACGAAAGCAACAAGGTCCACTTCTTTGGCGTTCCTTGGGTTATGATCAATGGAGTGGAGATAAGTAAAGACTGCAATTTGTTAAAAGAAGTGTGCACAGCTTTTAAGACACCACCACCAGAGTGCGCGCAAGTCGTTTGAGTAAATAAATAAACGTTACTTTTAATTTGTTTTAACTGTTCATTTTGTTGTTATCAAAGTGCCAGTATTCTATAAACAAGTAATGTTTTTTTTTAATTGTCTGCAGATTATTCTAAAACAAATAACATTTGAAAAGGAAAACACAAAATATTCCTTTGAAGTATTTGATCAGCTATAGCGTATCGGTAAGACCTGGGTGCTGTTTTGTAAAAAAAAACAGACTCGGGTTTCCTGGATCCGTTTAATAAGCTGTGTCAATAAAAATTAAAATCAAGTTGACCACTTCGCTCTACTACCCATTGTTTCAGATTTCAATCTGATGAGCTACTTAACGCAAAAATCGGATGCGTCTCATAACATATAAAGTTATTTAGTATATTTTAATTTCAATAATGTTTACAAGATATAATAAACGTGATGTTAGGATGGCGCTTCGTAGGTCCCTTTTAATTGAAACACTTAGTGCTGCTACACTGAATTTATTTTTACTTGTACACCAAAATTACATGAGTCGGAAAAATAAGGTTAATTGAATGAATTTAGTAGGTTGACTGCACTGCGTGCATGGCGAGCAGTTTTATACAATGCATGAATTCTCGAATCAGCAATTTAAGGTAGTGGATTCGGAAATTATTTATAACAGTGAGTTATACCAACTGTTGATATAATTTCTTTAGATATAACATTTATATACTTTAAAACTTATTTCGTATAACGTTATTGGATATAACGTTTATTTAATCGAAAATCATTAGGCCTATCGTAAAAAAAATATATTATTTTGATATAACGTTTATTTAATCGAAAAGCGTGACAGAAACGAATCGCTGCAAAACCAACTGCACGTAGTCTTGTCTGAACTACCCCTAGAGTGGTATTTAAAATCGCGTAGGCGCGGAGCGACGAGGCGGCCCGCGAGCTCAGGAGCAGGTGGTTCTAACAGTCGCCACCGCGGTTGAGGCTGGCCGGCGCAGCCAGCCAGCAAGCCGAAGCCACGATGGTGAGAGTGAACCACATCTGCGACGATAAGCTCGCATGGGACCGCCGGAGCCCCGCAGCGCCGGAGCCGTGACAGAAACCATGCCTGCTGCATGTTGCATGCTTGCTTGCATGCCTGCATGTTATGCTTATAAAAATTAGTAACTTTAAAATTAAATCAATCGTGTATTATAATAACTGATCGTTATATCGAATAAAATTATAGATTCAGTTGTTATGTCTTATTTTATTTTATTTATTTATTAGGGACATAAAACAGTTACATGCTACAGAAAACACAAAAAACCTTGTCTTGATGTCTTGTAAATATTAGAGATTTTGAAATTATATCATATATTACTCACCCGCAAAAATCACCCTGTATGTGTGTGTGTACCCTGTTAGTCCAGACTGAGTATTCTCTGTTCTGAGGAGCTCTTGGCTAAACAAGAAGAGCCGCTCGGGTCGATCTTTAGGTTAAGCCGTGTTACCTAGGTTGAACCGTGGATGGGTGACCACCCACTACATACCGAGTTTTCTCCCTGCCAAGGAAAGCATGTTAAGCCGTTGGTCTCTGCTGTTATTTGTACATTTGTTACAGGTAGTCAGTGGGTTAAAAGTCTGACAACCAGTCTTCCGAGGGGTTTCGTATTACCTAGCACTAACTGGGTTAGCTCAAAACGGTGAAGGAAAACATCGTGAGGAAACCGGCATGTCCTAGAACCACATCTACCAATCCGCACTGGGCCCGCGTGGTGGATTATAGCCCATTCCCTCTCATTGAGAGGTGGCCGTGTCCCAGCAGTGGGAACATTATAGGCTGATGATGAACTGGCTTGTTGAGGTCAGATAGGCAGTCGCTCCATGCAAAAAAGGAAGAAAGACATAATCTTTATTTATCACAGGAACATGATGTGCAAACAAAATACATTAAACAACACACGAACAGTTTAGAACGGTTCGGTTCAGTTCTGAATACTGGTATTCAGCTGCATCCGGTAGGACTGGAAGCCGACCCCAACATAGGAAAAGGCTAAGCCGATAATTATGAGTCTTCTCTTCTCCCTTCTCTTAGCTTTATCTCCATAGAACATTTCGTTTGTAAAGCTCAACACATGCAAGTATAACGTTTCGTTATAGTCCGTGGCTCCATACATTTTCGTCTATGACTTCTTAAGCAGTATGTCGACGTATTTCTCACAAACCAAAAAAATGCAAGTTTAATAAAATCAGTTTAGGAATTTTCAAGAAATGGACTCATGAACTTACATACGAGTAGGTAGGTACCTAGTCGAAATATTTCTTGATGCACACCAAGCAATGTTCAAAGACCATGAGGTTGTTTTCGACATATACGTAGGTACATATTATTATCTCTATGATATTATGATAACATCAGCTTGCGTAGTATGACCATTTCCATCTCTATTCTACCAAGAATAGCCAAAGCTCTTTCTATACAACTCGACATGTCTTCTGCCCGAGCATGGGACGACCCGTAGACTCGAACTTCCAAGAAGACAAAGACATGAAAACAGGAATTAGGCGTTCAGTTAAGTGACACTTAGGTTTGTTGGCATTAGGCATTGTCTTATAACGTACTTACGTACGTTATAAGACAATGCAATGCTATGCAATCTTTGCCGTACACAGAGTGAGATGAAGAACCCAGTTAATGCTCGTACAGCATTCCTTTCGGAGTTATGTTCATTCTTCTCGCCCTATAAACTGAGGAGACGACGACGGTAGGACCACCTTTCTACAATCTGTTATATTGTCGATTCTTCTCTCGACAAAAGCCGTTTCCACGGTGGTCGCGCGCGTGTAGGACTTAGACGAAAGACGAGTAGAACTGGTATGAACGCGAGTTGAACTCGCATTCCATGCCAACGTACAACATATTATCGAGAAACAACGCGATTTCCTAAGAGGTTGTCGTGTCGTGTTTACTTATTCCTAACAAATAAGAAAGGTAAAAGTAGACTGAATAATTGAATTTATTAAAAGGAGATAAAAAATACAGTTGATAAAAAAAGGACCTACCTATCACACACTCAACGGGAGGTATGAAGGAGGTAGTTTTAGGATACTATACTTGAGATGGCGTCAGGCCAGGCCAGGACAACTCCAAAGATCAGGCGTCAAAGCATCTCCGAAAATCAGGCGTCAGGGCAGCTCTGTAGGACAGACGCCAAGTCAGCTCTTTAGGGCAGGTTTCGAAGATCCAGAATAGAGATCCCAGACTCTTAGAATCTCTTAGTTAGACCCCTGGGGAGGTTAGGGACGTCAGAGCATCAGCGTTTTGTTTATACAAAATAACTTCCAAAAATACTGTCTATAGGTATTGAAATTGATCTAAAATTCGACTCATAGAGTTTTGAGGAAAATTAACTGTCAATTTTACGTAATAAACACAATAAATTACAGTGTGAATGAGTTCTCAATTAGAATGCAAAGAAACAAATAAATACATATACGATACGCTTTATCGCGATATCGTTAGTGTTGGTCCGGTCGGCCGCTCCCGGGGACAACTTTGTACTGTTATTATTTAATCGTGGTACTACATTATATATACCAATGTTTTTCTATAAAAGTCTTATATTTTCTTTATTTAGATTAACATTTGTTACAGTAAGAACACAAGACGATGGTGAGTACAGTGCAACATAAATGTATGTTTTTAAGAATAATTTTGTCCTTCCTTTAACTTATTATAATTCATTTGCAGAAATATTTTTAAACTTATTAGATGGTGGGCTTACTCCGATGCAGAATTTTAAAGCAAACCTGTACCTTGTGGAAAATAAGGTGTATTTTCTTTATCTAATGCCTATACTTATTTGTAAAATACTGAAAAGGAATGAACGAATCTTGATTGTTTTAGATACATGCAGTGACACTAGAAAAAGTAGATATCAAATTATATTATGAGTGCCTATGTGGTCCTTGCAGGAATTTTGATACATTGATTTTTAGGCCAACAGTGGAGAAACTAGCTTCGTACCTGAACGTGCATCTTTACCCGTACGGAAATGCAAAGGTACCTATAAACATGATTATAAATAATAAAATGAACTTTAATAAGTAAATGCTCTGGTCTCCGACATTCAGGTCATGCGTAGCTAATGTTTAGCTGCTATCAAACATAAATAAATGATTATTTTGTACTATCGATCTCGTTTATAAATACAAGCGTGTAAAATAGCGGACGTCGCAATTTTAACTGTTTACAACCGATGTATTGCGAATGACATTTTTTCCTCGTGTAACCTCTGTCTAACCTTTCAAGGGTTACAGGCGTGATGTTATCTTACGTTTCACAGACCATAGACAACGGTAACGGCACGTACGAGATCAAGTGCCAGCACGGTCCGGAAGAGTGCTACGGCAACAAGCTGCATGCTTGCGCTATCGACCACCTCGGCAATATCACCAAAGCGGTCATCTTCAACTCTTGCATGATGGAAAAGTCTCGGACGGATCATGGATCTAACGACGAAGCTGCCGATGAGGTATAACTTGAATAGGGAATATAAATGAAAAAATATCGCTGGACATTACACACAGCGCCATCTAGTGCCACACTAAGCAACGAGGCTTGTGTCGTTGACACCAGATAGTTGATATACTAAATAGGTACTTTTTGTTTGTAAATACATACTTATTAAACATACATATAAACATCCACCACTCCGAAACAAATGTGCAACAATAGGGAATATGCAAGAAAAACAAAATTTGGCAAGACTAACAGCCTTATTCATAAAAAATCCCTAATTGAGGTTTGATCAGTCTGTTAGTTAGCAGACTGAGACGGTTGTCAAGAAGTATGATTCATAAACGCTTGCTAGCAGTCTGCTAGTTAATGAGCTGCTGATAGACGGATTAGACGCGTTATGTTGGCCATCTTGACAAATCAAAGACAATGTAGGTAAGGACTCTGTAATATTTATTCTTTGTGTATTTACCTGGACATTCAAAGAATAGTATCCTTTGCGGTTTATGTAGTATTTATTGGGCTGCATTGCCGCCATATTTTTTAATTTTATTGTGGGTGCAATCAATGCATCCTATAATTGTCGGAAACGCCCGCAGCGCGTAAAATCGCTGACAGGTCTCTTCCCTCTCGGCCGCGTTTTGTGTGGATGTTTTATGGCAGATAGTAAATAGGTAATGTTAGATATGCTTACTTCTTCGCGCCCCCAACATCTTATTGCAGTAAGAACCTGCAGCTCTGGTGTCAGGCTGGCGCCTCTCCGGTCCTTGGTGAGGTCCACCCTCACCAACTGAACAATAAATTGGACAGTCCCCTTGTCAAACCGGTACCGTCGCCGAAATTCCTTTGATTATACACCTTGCGATATGGAAAATGGTAGAACAAGCGCATATCAAAAATGCTTTTTACGAATATCACAATTTGGATAATATGGCTATTTTATTAGGTTCTCTAATAGTTAAATTATAATATTCATTAGGATTTTTTCACTTAATACGCGAAATTATTATTTTTTTCATAGATAGAAATACATAGAAGACTGAAGTGCCAAACTCAAGTCTTTGCGTATACATGTTTCAATACCATATTGTGAAAAAATACTTGGTACAGATATGCAGTATTTTACATTTTTAGAAAGGTTATTTTATGCTTTTTGCGATACAGCTTAATGATTTTAAAAGTAAAGAAAAATATTTCAGTAATTACTTAAAAAGTGACATACCTTATTTTTCACTTATATTTTTTTTCGTCGAAAGTTTTCAATGTTACCCACGTTTGCCCAACCGCTACTTTTTGTGTTGACTAGTAGTCTAACTATTCATAAATAGAATGCAAAAAAAATCAGCTGCGGATATTTGCGGTTTTAGAAGATATGAGAAAAAAACTGACAAAAGTCAGTACCCGAAAATTGGTATCTTTTGCGGTTTACCACTCACATGAACAACATGGAACTTTTTGGATATATTTTCTTCATTATTTCGTGATAACAAAGGGACCTTATCAAATTTGCACTCGGTTTGCGTGGGAAATTACAAGATAATGATAATGCAGGTACCAATTCGATATTGTAAAATGAGTATATAAGGGAAGCAAAAACTATTCGAACCATCTACATCAGTGTAACTTCAAGTGAAGCAAATAAAAAATAACAGGTGTAGATGAGGCATTGATTGAGGCCTATACATTATCTTGCAAGTTCTTTCTTCTGGAATGATGATCGACCCTGAAAAATTTGGGGAATATGCAATAGAAACTGCAAGAATCTATGTAAGTAGTTACGATTGGTATTATATGCCATCCTCCGTTCATAAAATACTCATACACGGAGAAAACGTTATCAAACATTTTGCGGTGCTTCCTATATATTGGACAGCTATCGGAAGACGCACAAGAGTCTCGCAACAAAGACTACAGAAACATACGACTTCATCATGCCAGAAAATGTTCCCGATCTGCTACAAATTAAGATGTCTTTAAGACGCTTTTATACACGTCAGATCCATATATAACAAGTTTGAGAAAACCGTACGTAAGAAATGTGAAAGAACTTGAAGAAGAGGCACTAAGTCTTTTAAACGTGGCACCTGAAAGTGAACCCACATTTACTGACCCTGATCCTAAAGTGGTATAAGTTAAAAATAATATTTATATTTAGTTATTACTTATATTTGTACCTAGCTACATCATTTCCTGAAGCCAGAGTATAGGATGTACCTATTAGTAATATGATTTTAATTTAGTAAATTGTTTTCATATATATATATATATATATATATTTTACTTTGCTTGTTGTAACTAACCATGGTTTAATCTTTTTAGTCATTACAAACTTGTATTCTACTTTAAATAAATTTGATTTTTTCCCATTTATTTCATTCTATGCAAAAAACATACATCGATATACAAGAAAACACTATAAACTACACATCATTCGAATCTCCAAACCTTACTGCATATTTGTGCCAAATTTCATCACGATACGACAAAAATTCATGAAGTTACAGATTTTTGATCCGATACCGACCTATATTTTCCATAGTGCGACGCCGCGGTTGTGGTTGTAAATTAATAGCTTCCATAGACCGGAGAGCTTCGGTGGCCCAGTGATGGCGGCCCCGACTTACGAACAGTAAGTCGTGGGTTCGAACCCAGACAGGCGCATTACTTTGTGTAATTTATTTCATCACCACTGCTCTCAAAACGGTGAAGGAAAACATCGTGAGGAAACCGGCATGTTCTAGAACCAAAAATTCGAAGACATGTGACATCTACCAATCCGCACTGGGCCCGCGTGGTGGATTATAGCCCATTCCCTCTCATTGAGAGGAGGCCGTGTCCCAGCAGTGGGAACATTATAGGCTGATGATGATGATGATAGCCCGTATTGCCTGGATAGCTTGCATTGTCACGAAAAGATAAAATTTGACGATACAACCCCAAGATCAACTGTAAAAAAAAGCGAGATGTTTGTTTTCCGATCCGCATGTTTATGTTGTACCTAAGTGCAAAAAGCCGTAACTATGTTAATCATCCTAATTTTATTTTTTTCATATTTATTGTTAGTACACGTATCATCTTAAATATCTAGTTAAGAGGATTTTTAAATACAAATAACTGAAAATGAATTTTCCTGGATTTTTTTAATCTTTGCGTAACCCTCCCTTTACTAAAATTATCTTCGGTATGGTTTTTTTGCTCTTGTCAAAGTCAGCTGTTCAAATTCGCGGCGGCCATTTTGTGCCTTAGCAAGGAGATAAAGGAGGGTCAACAGTCCTCTAACTTTAGCAGAGCCTTGATGAACTGATTAGCTTTAACAGACGTTTATGAATCATGTTTTTTAGCATCGGGCCTTCAAGGAGCCTTCAAGGAGGCTCTAACTTTTTATGAATAAGGCTGTTAGTCTATAAAAACATCGTGGTGCACTTGTTTAATTTTCTAATACAACACATATTTTACCATTTATTATTTTATGTAGTCTGTTTTTAGTGAAACGGAATGCCCGGCGGCAGTGACGACAAAAACTTTAAGCCAAAGAAACAGTTTTATTTGAAAAGTACCTACTTCATCACTAAGATTTTATTGTAATATTGTTATTGCAATTTTTGCTTGAATAAAGCGCATACAATTACTAAAATTATTCTATTAAGGGCAAAAAAATAGATATAAACAAGGCAGATAGAGGTATAATGACGTCACATAACATGACATGAATGGCTGCGATAGTCACGGACGTTCAAACTGTCCTTGAAAATTGTAGAAGTTTAATTTTTTTGGGTGACAAGCTGCAGTAGTTGATTAATTAATTTCTTCGGTTGATAGTTGCACTTATTGATTTAAATGATGAAAATATTATAATTATGCATATTCCCTATTGTCAAGAATTAAAATTGAACTAGGACTTGTTGTGCTATGTTTTACAGCACGACAAAGGCGTGGTCGTATTTAAAGACTACCAATTACAATCGTCGTCGTGAAAAATAGCAGCGGTCTCATACATTTGGGTCTAGTAGATCATGAAATTTTGCATGGGACAGCGAAATTTGATTATAATTATGGTCCTTTAAAAAAGTGATTCATCGTTTACAGTAATAATTTGTGTAGAAACACATTTGCCATTTGCGTTACGACACGATATGACCTACAAATATGTCTCTAAATGTATGAAACCGATATGCTTCTGGCGCGCCACGCCACGCCACGCCACGTAAGTGTTTCCGGCATTAGTATTTATTTAATTAGGTACCCTTCATCATCTTCCTGCCCTTATCCCATGTTACTTGTGGTCGGCGCAACATGTTTTTTTCTTCCATTCTCCCCTGTCAACCGTCACACAATCATTTACAACTTTTTCGTTCATATCATTCCTCACACAATCCATCCATCGTTTCTTTGGCCTTCCTCTCCCTCTCCATCCATCAACATTTATATTCATCACTCTTTTAGTCACATGCGATTCTTCCCTCCTCATCACATATTGCCCATACCAAGACAGTCGATTCCCTTTCAACTTTTCTGTAACTGGCGCAACTTTCAAACTTCCTCTAATATACTCATTCCTTATTTTATCCATTCTTGTCACGCCACTCATCCACCTCAACATTCTCATCTCCGCTACATGCAATCTTTTTTCATCCATCTTCTTCACAGCCCAGCATTCTGATCCATACAGTACGACAGGTCTAATAACGGACTTGTATATTTTCCCCTTTAACTTGAGGGGCATCCGTGGGTCGCAAGTTTTTCCAGTGACCTGTCGCCATTTCATCCATCCTGAGTTGATTCGGTGCGTTACGTCACGGTCTACTTCACCATCCCCTTGGACAAGCGACCCGAGGTACCGGAAATCGGAACAGATCGGTATGGGCGTTCCGGCAAGAGTTATGGGCGTAGGACTGGAGAGACCGCCGAAATCACAGAATAAGTATTCTGTTTTGGACCTACTTAATTTCAGGCCAAAATTCTCCAGTCTTTGCCACCACACCTTGTGGTGGCGGCCCCGACTTACGAACAGTAAGTAAGTCGTGGGTTCAAACCCAGACAGGCGCATTCCTTGTGTAGGTAATTTATATCATCACCACTGCTCTCAAAACGGTGAAGGAAAACATCGTGAGGAAACCGGCATGTCCTAGAACCAAAACTTCGAAGACATGTGACATCTACCAATCCGCACTGGGCCCGCGCGGTGGATTATAGCCCATTCCCTCTCATTGAGAGGAGGCCGTGTCCCAGCAGTGGGAACATTATAGGCTGATGATGATGATGATGATCGTCCTAAAAATAAGATCAGAATAATGAAAAAAATACACATTTTGTTTTTAACACTTCGACAAGATTGAAATGACTTTCGTCAAGAAGAGTTGAGAGAGAGAGAGAGAGAGAGAGTTATTCTAAAACTTAGTATGTAACCTAACATAAAATAATAATCAGTTCGAATTGATTTTGATGCCAACAACGCAAAACATAATAATATATCAAGTTATAGAAAGTACTAAAACATAATAAAAAAATCAACAGAAATGACGCAGTCAGAACATTCCTTAGATTCACATTCATTAGAAAATAGGTTTGCCTGAAAACTTTGCAATTAGAAAAAATACTTTTTCTGCAACAACCCCTCTTCTATCTTCTACCCAAGGATGCCCTAGCAAGAAGATGCTGTAGTACTCCGTGGAACTGGACTTGAAGGAGGAGTGTCTTCAATCAGAACTCTCTGCTCAGTAGCTTTTAATCTTTTTAACTTACGATGAGTTTCTGATTGTTTTTTGTGCTACTGGTGTCGAATCTTTGATTAATGTTATTTCCCCTGCGTCTTACTTTTTAGTATCTTCTCTATTTTTTCGACGTGTTTCTTCTTTCCGTTGAGATACAAAATTTTCACGACTATAATCCTTAAAAAGGAAAGCTGACATAGTTCATGGTATCAGGTATGCTCATGTTCACAGTTGGTCGCAATAGTTGTTATGTGATGAAAGCGAACCGTTTAATAATAATAATAATAATTAGCCCCCCAAACAACCCCTCGTCCTGATTGACCATCTAATCACGTGGGGGGCGGACACACGAATGAGAAATTACTGTCGTGGCTAATCGTGGCTCTGGAAACCCACTAAAAATGGAGACCCGTTCAAAGAGAAAACGTATAGGACCGCTGCTCGGGGGCGACCGCCGGGGCGAACCTGGAGCTGACGCTAGGTGTCGCAGCATGCGATCCGTCAGCGGTGAGGAGTTGAACAGGCGGGCTCCCACCGACAAAGATGCTACAGCCGAAATCATTGACGATGGTGACAGACTGACAGACAGGACAGACAACCCTGTAGAACCGTATAGTCCAAGCACAGTATCATACACACCTTCTAGGCTATCATCACCATCCATACCATCGTCACCCACAATTTCATCACCCCCCATTATTAGTTTAAATACAGTTTCACCCACTCCTACCTTGAATGCTGCGCGGGGGGTATCTACCTTTTTACCCGCGTCCACCATGGCTGGAAAAGTAAGAGTCCGCATAAAATGGAGCAAAGAAGTAAACACATTTATCATGCGAACCTACCTACACAACTAAATTAGAGACAGATATGACCACCTACAGACAACAACTGCATGAATTATGTACACGTCGATATCCAGAGATAGCTGTTTCTGAACAAAGGATTTCAGATCAAAGGAGAACTATCGTTAGGAATAAACTCTTGTCACTAGAGGAAATAGATAGGATAAAAGTAGAAGTGCGCACACAATTACTCGTAGAATCAGTTAATAATGAAGACACTAACAATATCGCAGTAACACAAAACACAATCGAAAACACTCAACAAGAACAACCACAGGCGTACGCTCAACAAGAATCTTACACTCAATCTCAACCATATTATCAGTCACAAGCATATTCACAAATCACGCATACATCTACACAAACCGAAAATGTAACCATAATGTTAGAAAATGACATTGAGGTCCTAGCAAATATAGATCAAAACCCGCCCACAGATACGCGTATCCAAGAAATAAACGATAAGTTTGAAACAGCTCTCACTCAATACTCCGGGATGGACCCGGCAGCTCGACCAAAACTTCCCAAACTTAGGGACACACCAAAACTTGTTCAACTCGTTAATTGTTTTAATCAAAACATCCTCAATCAGTATATTAGTGAAGAAACTCAACTCATAGATGTACATACTCTGATATATTGCACAGCATTAGTTATTTCCGAAGAACTCAATTTTAAAATCACAGAATACACAGGTAATACCAGACAACCAAATGCTAATAAACCTGCATGGCAGCTGAGGCTTGAAAAAGATATAGAAAAGCTTAGAGCAGACTGCGGTAGACTAACTCAATACATTAACAACAATAGACCAAACAAAGTTGTCAAAAGAGTAGAAGTAATTTTCAAAAACATGGCTGTCCATACTAGACACGAAAATCACAATAAAAAACCAGAAGAATTCTTAGATTCTTTAAAACAGAAATTAGCTCTTTTAGAGCTAATTTCCAATGTCCACAGGTTGAGAAGATATAAGAAAGCACAAGAACGTAAAAACGATAAAGCTTTGTTTGCTACAAACGAAAAGAACTTTTACAGAAAATTACTTTAAATTACACACCGACACCCGAAAACAACATAGAATTACCAACAACAGAACAGTTAGAAACCTTTTGGGCTGGCATATGGGAAGAACAAGTGCATCACAAGGAAACATCTCAATGGATTCAAGACGAAGAATCTAAATGGAGCTCACTTAAAGAAATGGAATTCAGCGAGATATCTGAGTCTGATATAGCTAGTATTACGATACGATATAAGATACATAATTATTGGTATAAAAAGTTAGAATCATTGCACAAAATTTTAGCTAAAAATCTAACAGAAATAGTTTTAGGAAAACAAAACATTCCGTAATTTATTGCTATAGGAATAACTTACATGTTGCCAAAAGCCCAATACTCACCACAACCGTCACAATACAGACCGATTACATGCCTACCCACAATATACAAAATTCTAACATCAACAATCACGTCCAAAATAAATAAACATATAGAACATCATAACATAATAGCAGAAGAACAGAAAGGGTGCAGAAGAGGACATATGGGATGTAAAGAACAACTAGTTATTGATTCAATAATACATAAACATGCCGCCACAAAAAATAGAAACCTGCATTGCACGTACATAGATTATAAAAAAGCATTCGATAGTATTCCACACTCCTGCTTGATTCAAATATTGCAGATTTATAAAATAAACCCAAAAATTTCACACTTCTTACGGAATATCATGTCCCATTGGAAAACTACACTACAATTAAATTATCGACACACAGCTATCACAACTCGACAAATAACTATTAAGAAGGGTATTTATCAAGGAGATTCTCTCAGTCCATTATGGTTTTGCCTCGCTTTAAACCCTCTGTCCGACCTACTACGGCGCTGCCAAGCGGGATATTCCTTTAAACATGACACAGAAGAAACAGTTATATCACATCTTATTTATATGGACGATATAAAACCATATGCGAGGTCTGAAAAAGAGATGGAAAAGTTAATCGAAACCACCACAGAATTTAGTAAAGACATAAACATGCAATTTGGGTTAGATAAATACAAAACAGTTCATATCATAAAAGGCAAAATTAAACCGGGCGACTATCCAATCAACAACACAGACACAATCACAGCTTTTAGAACCAACGGACTTATATAAATACTTAGGATACAAGCAACTTAACGGAATAGATCGCACAGCAATCAAACACACATTAAACACAGAATTCAAGAGAAGAGTGATCGCAGTATGTAAAACTCAACTGTCCGGAAAACACTTGATAAAAGCTTTGAACACTTACGCAATACCAATACTAACATACTCGTTTGGGGTGATCAAATGGTCAAAAACTGACATCCAACAAATCGAGAGAACAACACGCACCATACTTACTAAACACAATAACCTACACCCTAAATCTGCTATAGAAAGACTGACTATCAAACGACAATACGGAGGGAGAGGCTTAATTGATTTCCACCACCTATGGCAGAAACAAATAAAGAGACTAAGAACATTCTTTTACTCGAAATCACACACAAGTAGCATCCACAAGGCCATAGTAAAGAACGACATCAACTACACCCCACTTAACCTATACGAACTGACAGATACACAACACAGTAACGATGAAGACCCACAGAAACAAAAATTAGAAGACTGGAAAAAGAAAGTGCTGCACGGTCGGCACCCTCATAATCTAGAACAACCTCACGTAGATACAAAAGCATCAAATAAATGGCTTAAAATTGGTAGTCTATTTCCAGAAACCGAGGGCTTTATTATTGCGATACAGGATCAGATCATAAGTACTAAAAGCTATAGGAAATTCATTATAAAAGACCCCACAATAACGAACGACAAATGCCGCAAATGCCACAGCCAACCAGAGACCATACAACACATCACAGGGGCATGCACAACACTCACCCAAACAGATTATACTCACAGGCATAAGCAAGTAGCAAACATCATACATCAAAACCTAGCGCTTAAATATAAGCTCATACAACTATACAAGACACTAACACTCCTTATTATAAATATGTACCAGAAAGATTCCTGGAAAATACAACACACAAACTCTTTTACGACCGCGCCATACTAACCGACAGGACCATTCACTACAATAGACCAGACATAATCCTTCAAGATAAAGCAAATAAAGCTGCATACCTCATAGATATTGCAGTCCCCAATACACACAATCTACAAAAAACAATAGGGGAAAAAATCAGTAAATATGCTGAACTGAAAGAAGAAGTGACCAGAATCTGGAGGCAGGAAAAAGTATATGTTATACCTATTGTTGTCTCCACTACGGGTGTCATACCCAATCACCTCCATCATAGCCTGAAACTATTAGACCTGAAAGACTCAATTTATATAACACTTCAAAAAGCCGCAATTTTAAACACCTGCAGAATAGTGAGAAAGTTCATGCAGATTGAAGATAATGCTTCTCACAACACTCATATTTCATCACACACACACACGCTACGTTGACTTGGTATAGGCCCGTTAACGTAGCTGAAACTAGCTAAAAGCTAAGAAACAATATATGTTTTCCCGAAAATAATAATCATTTTATTATCAGGCAACTAAGGCCCATAGGTAAAATACACAAAATAATAATTAACAACAATAATATACTTTAAACCATACGAGACTAAACCTATACACGCAACGTTGTCGGCGTCGTGTTTCGCTGCGTGGTGTCGCATAACCGCCCTCGGAAACGTCGATATACGACACTCTTCGGCCAAAAGTCCTCCTTCATGCAGGTCATAGATGGTGGGTTGGAACTCGTACCACGAATGGAATGACTTAAAGTTGGTGTTGTGGCGCGATTCCAACCTTTCGACCCTCAGAGTCCACCCTACGCAGTAAAAACCTTAAGTCTATCTGAAAGTATTCTAACAGGATAGTTGCTCGTACTCTTATATCCCTTGAATTAGAAGATTTTGTTTTCAATAATTGTACATAATGGGGTTTAACTTTTTTCTCCCGGCGCCGCCGATTCGCTTATGTTCTTAACTGTAGCGTTTGTAGCGTTATTTTTTGTTTTTTTTTTTTTTTTTTTTATTATGTCTTAATCACCGACGCGAATTATATAATTAATGCAATTGTTAATAACATAGTTCATTTTAAATGATCAATAATCTTTTTCTCCATAGTAGGATTATTTTTAATATTTTTTTCTGAACAACAATTTTGTGTTTCGGTAGAATGACGCTTACACATAATATTCCTTGTCAGTATTTGGTCCTTATCAGCAACACTATCCCGTATGGGTAAGATCAGGGTACTGTTATAATAAAAAAACTGGTTATAAGGTTTCCTGGTTCCAGCTTGTAAGCATTTTTAAAACAATTTGAATAAAATTAAACAAGGCCTTGATTTGTTGAGATTTTTAAATAAAACAAACTAGTTTCATTGATATTATAATGTGGAAGCAGAGTTTTATCACAGTTCGTACATCCAGCAGCAGAGAGAACAATAGGAGCGGTGACACCAGTGTTGCCACACACACAGTAATAATATTAGGCAATGACATAGTGTTATACAGCCATATCAGGCGGGGTGTACACAATTTTAAAATAAGAAATTACAACAGTATTATTAGAATACTTTAACACCCTCCCTTAATTTCTTCATTTTACAAACACTACATCTAGAAATATTTTTAAACAGAATGCTTTATATTAACTATGGTATCAATTTTACAAATAAATATTTTTAAGTCTAAACAATCGTTTAAACAAGAAGAAGAATAAGCTGATACATTCTAGTTATGTACAAACTGTAACACATTCCTTTTATGCTAACACAATCTGGCAACATTTGTATGCTTACATCAGGTTTTATCATACCCTTTTTTATTGTTTGGATGTATAATCAACTTATTAGAACAAGCATACTTTAAACAATAACCTCTGACTGTAGACTTTTTTAAACAATAATAGCACTTAACAGTACCTACTCTAACAAATCAACTTGAACACATATTTTTAAAGAGATTAGGTAAATACCTAAGCATTGCTTTGCCCTACGATTTTACTCTTGGGATCGGTACAAGACCACAAAGACTTAACAAAGTTAATAAAAAAACTTTCAAAAAATACAAACACCTGATCATATACCTACAGTATGATCTCTTATGTACCTATCAATCTTACTTTAATAAAGATTGGGCAAATATCTTATTTTAGATTTTTTAAATCTGAAATATCAGACAATTTTTCAATGTTATTCATTATAGTGTTCTTATGTTTTACAAATTTATGTTTATTCAAAGCTTTAGTCATTACATCAGCTGGTTGTAAATCAGTAGGACAGTATGTTATACATAAATCCTTGTTTAAATATAGTTCGTGAATGTAATGAAACCTAACATCTATATGCTTGGATCTTTTATTAAATATACCTGTTTTTATCAAATGAATAGCACTCTGATTATCTATATAAAATTGAAGCATCTGAATATTAATTTTAAGTTCTTTTAACAATGATTTTATGAATATTGCATCTTTACAACATTCTGCAGCAGATATAAATTCTGCCTCTGTGGAAGAAAGTGCAATTATAGATTGCCTTCTTGAGCACCAAGTAACAGGACACCCTGCCAACGTGATGATGTACCCTGTGGTACTTCTACGAGTATCACAATCACCAGCATAGTCAGCATCACAGTACAAGTCTAAATCTTTTATATTACCTGTATTTTTGTAGAACAACCCATCATGAATAGTACCTTTTAAGTATTTAAAAATTCGTTTTATTTGCACTACATCCTGCCTAGTAGGTTTTTCTACTTTGCGACTAGCTAACCCTACAGCATAAGCAATATCAGGTCTTGTCTTGGTCGAGAGATACAGTAAGCTACCAACAGCCTCTCTATATGGAAAAAGATTTTTACCATTGTCATCTAGAACAATTCCCTCTTGACTTGTACAAGGTGTGTCAACGGCTTTGCAATCTAACATATTATATTTTTCTAGTATGTTTCTGGTATAGTTTTCCTGAGACAGCAGAATTCCATCATTTTTAAATGTAATTTGTAAACCTAAAAATGTCTTTGGTTTTTCATATATTTTTATTTCTATTATATTATTTATTTTATCAAGTACCTTGCTACCTTCTTCTTTATTTTTGCAAATTAAAATGCCATCATCAACATAAATACCTATAATAACCGTAGCCTCTTTGTTTCTTAGCACACATGGCTCATTTTTAACTTGTTCAAACTCCAAAGTTTTCATTATTTTAATAAATTCTTCATTCCATCTTTTAGGCGCCTGTTTTAACCCATATAGGGATTTTCGAAGTTTACAAACTTTTCCATGACATTCTTCAAATCCTTGAGGTACTTTTATATAGATTACTTCCCCTTCTTTTAAGTTTCCGTTTAGAAATGCTGTCCTGACATCAAATGTCATAAGATAGTATTTATTAATCACAGCTATAAAGAAAATAATTCTTAATGCAGATTGACATGCTACGGGGCTAAAAATTTCATCATAATCTATATCCTTTTGTTCGAAACCCCTCACAACAATCCTGGCTTTGTATGACCCATCTTCTTTTACTCGAAAAACCCACTTGTTGGTTAGAATCTTAACATCTTTGACATCTTTTTCATCCACCAGTTCCCACACTTGGTTTTTCTCTAATGATTTTATTTCATCACTAATAGTTGTCTTCCATTTTTCTTTTTCAGGAGACGTCATGGCTTCTTGGTAAGTAAGTAGAACATAATCATTGTACCTTTGTGGAGGTTTTCTTACTCTTTTTGTTGATACTTCCCTGTCACTTATATTACCTACCTCTTCTAAATCTTTAATATCATCTATTAATGTTTCTTTTTCAGGTTCTATGCTGCTCTCTTCTGAACACATTGGAGACTCACACTGATTGATGTCTGTTAAGAGATGATCTCCCAGATCACCAACATTTTCATCTAATTTTATGCTTTGCAGCTGTTGTTGTTCATTCTCCTGAACCATGCTATTACTTCTTGTTTTAAAAACAACATCTCGAGCAAATACAATTTTATTTTTAGTTTCATCAAATAACCTGTACCCAATTTTAGAATAACCCACTAGTATTAATTTCTGTGACCTTGAACTAAGTTTTTTTACAGGTTTTAATTCTTTTACTAATGCTTCACAACCAAATTCTTTTATGTTAGATATATCCGGCTTTTTATTATACCATACTTCATAAGGAGTTTTAAAATCTATGACGGAACATGGCAACCTGTTCAGTAAGTATGTAGCTGAGTACATAGCTTCTCCCCATAATTTCTTATTAAGATTTGAATTTAACAACAATGCCCTAGCCTTTTCCATCAAGCTTCTATTTAATCGCTCGGCTTTACCGTTTAGTTGTGGGCTATACGGAATACTATAATCTAATTTTATACCATTTTTATAACACCATGCTTTAAATTCACTGCTAGAATACTCACCTCCATTGTCACAGCGTAGTTCCGAAACTTTAGCATTCATCTCTCTCTCTGTTTCCCTAATGTAATGTTTTAAGTGCTCACTAACTTCACTTTTGTTGGCTAACAGGTAAATTTTAGTAAAATGACTAAAATCATCTAACACTGTGAGAATGTACCTTTTCCCATCAAAGCTTGGAGTTTCTATAGGACCACATACGTCACTATGTATTATTTCAAGTACCCTAGTAGCACGTTCCCTAGTTTTATTAAATGGTTTCCTGACCTGTTTAGCTTTAACACAAATTTCACATAAATCCTGCTTTTGTGATATATCCGACTTGGTGAATGTGACACCCGTAGCAGAGTCCACCAATTTACCCAGTACCTCATTACTTGGGTGACCCATTTTAATGTGCCAGTCATAAACACTACTCTTTTTATTGGCTAACAATGACACTTCACTACTACCTAGTTTTAATTTTAAATGATACAGACCTGTTGACTCCTCCTTTTTACCAAATATTTTTGTGCCACACTTGGATGTAATTTCCACATTGTTATTTTTAAAAGTTACGACAGCACCATTTTCTGTAGCAGCTGAGACTGAAAACAGATTTTTACAGAGATCTGGAACACACAAAGTATTGTTTAAGACACAATTTTCACCTTCAAAGTTGCCACTTTGTACAGACAACATTTTTTCATTTTTCTTTGCCAAACATATAGAGGTCTCATTACACTCCACATTACTTAACAAGTTTATATTATTTACCATATGTGATGTACAACCTGAATCTACTACAAAGTCCTGGGAATTATTTGTTTGTTTATTTTTATAGCTCAAAAATGACACAGAACTTTTATTATTTCTAAAGAAACAGTTACTCTCTTTATGATTATTTTTCTTACAAATAGAACATACTTTCTTACAATCCTTTTTTACATGACCTATTTTATTGCAACCAAAACAACGTATTTTATTTTTATAACTAGAGTTAGAATCGTTACCGACTTTACTTTTAGATTGTGATTCCTGTTTCTCCATTTTCCTTAATGATTTAGATGCTTGAAATACCACCTCGTTCTCATGTGATGTACTGCTACGTTTCTCATGTTCTTTAATCAATCTTAGTTTTAAGTTGGTTAAAGTTTTTTCTTCTTTAGAGGTTGATTCCCATGCTGTTACAAAATTTTCATATTCTGCAGATAAGAATGTTAGTATTTTTGATTCAATTAAGCTGTCATCCATGGAGATTTTTAGCTGTTGCAGTCTAAAAACGAGATTGTCCAACTGAGATAAGTTTTGTATCATGTCTTTGTTCTTGTCGTACTTATAGTTGAAAAAATCTTGCATGATTTTATTTTTATGGCGTTCTTCTGTACCGCCGAACATTTCACAAAGTTTTTTGAACATGGCACTTGCTGATGTGCATTGGAATAACATAGTAATTAACCTTTTGTCCACCGTCTGTATTAATATGTACTTGGCTAACGCGTCCTTTTTGCTGAAATCGGCCTTGAGTTCGGGCTTGTCCGAATCATCCATTTTTACGTCATCCTTTATTATATCTGACAGCCCCTTGGCTTGAAAGATTATATCAATTTGAAAACGCCACAGCTGATACGTCTCGATATCGCTGAGCTTTTCTATGTTTTTAAGTTCCTCAGTCGTAGACGAAGCCATTTTGACTTACGAAAAACACTGGAAACACGGCGACTGTTAAAGCGGATCGAATCACAAGGACTTTTTGATTTTTATTTTTATTTGTACGAACTGTGTAGCAACAGGAGGCATCTGGGCCCATAACCTGTTGAGATTTTTAAATAAAACAAACTAGTTTCATTGATATTATAATGTGGAAGCAGAGTTTTATCACAGTTCGTACATCCAGCAGCAGAGAGAACAATAGGAGCGGTGACACCAGTGTTGCCACACACACAGTAATAATATTAGGCAATGACATAGTGTTATACAGCCATATCAGGCGGGGTGTACACAATTTTAAAATAAGAAATTACAACAGTATTATTAGAATACTTTAACATGATTGACCACTTTGCTCTACTACCCACAGTTTAAGATTAATATGATAGGCTAACGCAAAAATCACCCTGACTTTAGGTACGCACAGAGAGAGACACACTGAGTATATAGCTCTACCACCACCATATAAAATTTCGTATGGAGGCACAATGCAAGACTAACGCTTCGTTAGTGGCCGTGGCTCCATACATTTTGGGCTAGGTATGGCTTTTCGTGCAGTATCTCTACGTATTTCTCACATTCCAAAAAGTGCAAGCTTCATAAAATCAGTTCAGTAATTTACAAGAAATGGACCTATTACGTAACTGATCGAAACATTTCTTGGTGCCTAGGCCAAGCAATGTTCGAAGATCATGCGGTTCATTTCGACATAAGAAGGTACACATAATTTTTATAATGTTATAATAATATCAGGACGTATGGCAAAGTAGAACTACGAAGTTAGAGTACGAAACAAGAATTTGCAAGTGCGAGTCGGACCCGCAAACGATGCCTTCTTATCCTACCTAATTCATGCTAGCCTAGTACTTTTGGCCGCCAAAAAGACGATTTTACTCAATATTTCAAAATTCAGGTAAACCATATTTGAGTTATTTGATCATCCCATTTTTCGGGATCATAAGTAGCCAAAATTTAACCAGAATATATATATATAATATCCAGAATATAACCTACCTTAATACCAAATTTTATCCAAATCCGTTAAGCCGTATGAGCGTGAAAGAGTAACAAACACACACATACAAACTGTCACTTTTATTAAAGAATCATAAAATTCAATATTCTCAGCCTTATTCATAAAAAGTTAGAGCCTCCTTGAAGGCTCCTTGAAGGCCCGTAGCTAAAAAACATGATTCATAAACGTCTGTTAACGCTAATCAGTCGAACAAGGCTCTGCTAAAGTTAGAGGACTGTTGACCCTCCTTCATCTCCCTGCTAAGTCACAAAATGGCCGCCGAAAATTTGAACAGCTGACTTTGACAAGAGCAAAAAACCATACCGAAGATAATTTTAGTGAAGGGAGGGTTACACAAAGGTATAAAAAATTCAGGAAAATTTATTTTCAGGAATTTGTATTTAAAAATCCTCTTAATTAGGTATTTAAGATGATAGTTGTACTAACAATAAATAAGAAAAAAATAAAATGCTGAATAACATAACTTGTTAAGATCTTATATTAAGATCCCGAAAAATGAGATGATCAAATAACTCAGTATTTGATCATCTCATTTTTCGGGATCTTATAATATGTAACCTAGGTGTTGTTATTCCAGAATATAAGCTACCTTGATACCAAATTTCATCCAAATCCGTTGTAACATTTGAGTGTAAAGGAGAAACAAACATCATACAAACTTTAGCTTTTATAATATTATGTTGATATTTTATCAGCTTGTTATCAGTACTTGTCAGTTACTATGCGATGAGAAATGCTAGTCTAGTAACTGCCAAGTTATAAAATTCCTGTTTCAGAATCATAAAATTCAATATTCTAAGAATCCACAGTGTGTACTCGTATATCTAAGGCACCGTACAGTGCGACATGGAGAGAGCGACTGTCGCAACCCCGTGCAGGGCACGCCACAATAGTGGCGATAAGTCCCCTCTTTGAGAAGTGGCTTGAGAGACGCCATGGCGTCCTCAGCTTCCGCCTGACGCAGGTCCTCACTGGACACGGTTGTTTCGGGAGGTTCCTGCACCGAATCGGGCGGGAGGAAACGCCCGGGTGTTTCCACTGCGAGGATCGACCGGAGGACACGGTGGAGCACACGGTGGAGGTTTGCCCCGCGTCGTTCGTGTTCCACGCGCGCCTCAAAGAGAGTCGGCAAAAAGGAAGGGGTCCGCAAGGGACGATGCCTGCCGGGGTTGCGGGACTGTTCGAAAAAGATACCGTGGCCCCGGAACATAAAGGGCGATGAAGGAACATGGATGGGTTTTAAGTCAGTAAAAGTCTGACACTCCCTCCTGCTCCGCCCAGAGCCGGAGGAGTCATTTGATGATTTCCAATCCAAAAAAAAAACAAAAAGGCACCGTACAGTGAAAATTATTCAGGATTTTTGAAAACAGCACATTTTTTGTACTTTCCTGTTCTTTTATGTTCATGAAAAAAGTTTTTTTTTTCTGTGGCATGCAAGCATTTTGCATCTTTCGGAACTTCAACTGTGTTTTGTTTCTCATATTTCCTATGAGAAACAAAACACAGTCTTGGCCAGATGAAGAGACGAAAACGCGACTACAGTATTTTGCGCGAAATTCATTCTGAAAAACTAATACTAAATAAGTAGTTTTAGAGCTAAGATTTGGTATATTGCACGGTTATTATGAAGATCAAAAGAGACTGAACTGAGATTTGATCCAAGTTAGTCTTATACAAGATACTAATGATTTATAATAAACTAGTTGCGCTCGCGGTTTCACCCGCATAAGTTTCGATTCCGCGAAACTTCGAAATTAAACGTCCGATTCGAATGAATTAAAAAGTATTTTATTGCTACATGAATAAATACCCCTAATGATAAAACTATTTAGTTAAATAAGAATGAATAATTACGACGAAATGTAACCAACTTTTGTTTCTACCGGCGATCTAATTGTAATTAAATTTTAGAACACAAGCTACTACTGTGACTTAAATATGATAGTTAGATAGAATGTGCCCTCGCGGACTTTTTTGTAGAAAACATTAATCATAGTACATTTTATGTGTCATCAATAGTTTTCTCAAGCCAAATAATGAATTTTGTAGGCAAAATTTTGCTACTTTGGGTTACATTATTGCAACTGTCTTAATTTAGCTTTATATTGTAAAAATTATTAAATTCGGTCCCGTAGTTTCGGAGCCTATTCGATACAAACTAACAAACAAAAAAATCTTTCCTCTCTATAATATTACTATAGATATGGTAAGACGGATGAGACGAATGCTGTTCCTGGGCTAGTGCAGTTCCACTTTTTTTACTTAGGCTTATACTTGTAAAAATGCATAAATACAAGTGAAGTTTTCTCTTTTCTCTTTGTGTACCGCACATTTTTGTCGTGTTGATTCTGTCTTAAACGTGTTGTAGGGTTTTAAAGAAATATGATTCGAGAGAAGTTTTCTTAAATTACGTTTACTTAAAAAAACAATGACTTGCCTAAAGTCTAAAATAAATATTGGAACCTCTCGTGCTTAACGAATTACCTACGTAATTCGTTAAAATACGAATATTAAATTTTTATAAGGCACGTTTTGTTAATATGAAATTAACTTCCAAAATTATTGTCCATAGAATTTCGAGGAAAATTATCCTTTTTCAATTTTCCTTAATAAACACAATAAATTACACTGTGAATGAGTTCTCAATTAGAATGCAAAGAAACGAATATAAATGGCGACCGTTTTGTCGCGGTATCGTTAGTGTTGTGTAGTCTGGTCGGCCTCTCCAGGGGACTACTTTGTACTGTTATTATTTAATTGTGATAATAACAATGTTTTTCTATAAAACTCTTATATTTTCCTTCTTTAGTTTATCATTTGTTGCAGTAAGAACATCAGACGATGGTGAGTACACTAAAACATTAATGTATGTTTTTAATTAAGAATCGTTTTGTGCTCCTTCCTTTAAATTTTAATTCCTTTGCAGAAATATTTTCAAACCTATTAGATGGTGGGCTTAATCCGATGCAGAATTTTAAAGCAGACCTGTACCTTGTGGACAAAAAGGTTAATTTTTCGTTATTTTAATGTCTATACTTATTTGTACAACATCGAAAATTAATGAATAAACGAATCCTGATTGTTTTAGATACAAGCACTGGCACCAGAAAAAGTGGATATCAAATTATACTATGAGTGCCTATGCTATGGTTGCAGAGATTTTGATACAACGATTTTTAGTCCAACAGTGGAGAAACTAGCTTCGTACCTGAACGTGCAACTTTTTCCGTATGGAAATGCAAAGGTACCTTATGAACATGATTATGAAAGAAATAAAAAAAAATTGAACTCCTCTTTCGGCTCCATTAAAGTCTCGCCTTGAGTGCAATGACAAACATTCCACACTTGCACCAAACTGCACTATTACAGTTCTATATTTTATTTTGTCGTCGCAGACAATAGACTGCATCTCAGATGGTCACAAGCGCCAGTGCTGAGGATGAGGAGTACCTCATGCTCAGCACTGGCGCTTGCGCCTTGCTTTTGCGTGGTGGTGGTGGGGTAGTGGTGTTTTTATACGGAATTTTGGCCATGGACTCACCCCCTGTTACATAGTACTTGAGAAGCCGTTTATTGTACAAAAAAAATGTGTCCGATCTATTTGCGGTGTCGGGCCACTAGAATCTTGTAGAGCTTTATTTAAAAGACTTAAGCCTTTGACGTTGACCGGATGTATTTGTTTGAGGTATCGGTATTTGTAAGGAAACATACCGATTTTTTTAAATTCATAGGTGACAGTTACCTTAAGCAGAGGCCAAGAGATCCAACAAAACATAAGTGACCATTTTGCAATACAACATTGATTAAAAACAATGTGTTTCATATGTGTATTTCTATCTTTATCTTTAATAAATTAACAAGAAACATATTATAGAAATAATTTAATTATATTTTAGAAATAAATTGCGTAAAAGGTTGACAGAAAATTGTTTTTAGTTTACAAGAACTTCTGCAACACAAAATTTAATTTTAAGATATATGTATTAGTTTCGTGTGCAATATGTGTTATTTTTTATTTAATTATTATTTTACTTTACATAATACTTGTTAAATTTCACATAGATACGCAAAATTATATTTGCATGCCCTAAAAAGGCAAAATATGGTTTGTGCCTAAACCACCAACTGTAACAACTGGTAACACCTGTATTTTAAGCAAATAAATTATTCTTATTCTTAACATAACTGGCGACATGTGAGTGTACTACCGCACTCACTTACAGTCGACCTCTTTTCACCCTTATGCCCTGAGTAAGTGTGTAATAAGGTTGAATTGTGGTCGACCGTCGGTAGTACCTACTACTAGTACACCTCTGTCTAACCTTTCAAGAATAACAGGCGTAATGTTATCTTATGTTTCACAGACGATAGATAACGGTAACGGGACGTATGAGATCAAGTGCCAGCACGGTCCGGAAGAGTGCTACGGCAACAAACTGCATGCTTGCGCTATCGACCACCTCGGGAATATCACCCAAGCGGTTATCTTCAACTCCTGCATGATGGACATGTCTAGGCAGGATGATGGATCTAACGACGAAGCTGCTGATGAGGTATCTTGAATTGTCAAGGATTAAAATTTAATATAATTTGTTGTTTCATGTTTTACAGCATGTAGCAGAAAGGTGTGGTCGTCTTTAAAAACCACTAATCGTAGTCGCGAAAAATCACAGCTGTCTCATATATAGATCATGAAATTTTGCATTAGACAGCAGGCCGCGATCGGCTTGTTCACTGGTCACGTACAGTCAGTCCTGAACGAGTGTTCAAGGGAGGTCCCGGCGGAGGATCACCTCCGCTGGAAACTTCCGGATGACGTGCGTGAGCTGGTGACCGAGAAGAACGCGGCTGTCCGTGCTTACAGAGCTTTCCCCTGTGTCAATAACAAAGTTTTTATGCGTCGCTTACAACGCAAAGTAAGTAGATGCGTCAAAAAACTGCGTGACGATCAGTGGGACAAGATGCTCGATGACCTGGAACAGACCCATCAGGACTTCTGGGACCTGCAAAGGAAACTGCGCTCCTCTGAGGTCACTCCCATGCCCCCTCTCATTAAATCCGATCAAAGCGTTGCCTTCGACGACGACGACGACAAAGCCGAATGTCTGGCCGACAGTTTGGAGTCTCAATGCTCCCCCAGCACCCAGCCAGTAGACAAAGCTCACCTTGCTAAGGTGGATGCTGAAGTCGAACACCGGGCCTCCCTACCCCCCTTCGAAGACCCTGATGATCCCCTACCCCCAGTCACTCCAGACGAGGTGGAGGACATCATAAAAGGTCTCAAACCTAGGAAAGCCCCTGGCTCTGACAAAATCACCAATAAGGTGTTTAATCTTTTCTCCCCTGCCCTCATAGTATTATTAACCGCCATCTTCAATGGCGCCATGGCCAATAATATCTTCCCACAATCGTGGAAACAGGCTACCGTTAATGGTATTCCCAAACCGGGCAAGCCTAAATCCTCCCCGAGTAGTTACCGCCCTATTAGTCTCCTCAATGTCATAGGCAAAATCTACGAGAGGCTTATTTATAAGCGTCTCAAGGACTACGCCGAAGCAAAGAGTTTAATTCTGAAAGAGCAGTTCGGGTTTAGACCCCAACACTCCTGTGTCCAACAAGTGCACCGCATTGTAGAACACATCAGCGAACGCTTTCAGCGAGGCATGATAACAGGTGCCTTGTTCTTCGATGTTGCGAAAGCATTTGACAAAGTCTGGCACAACGGGCTGATATACAAGTTGTATCGGCTCGGTGTGCCAGATCGTCTCGTTCTCATCCTCCGAGACTTCCTGTCGAATCGCACCTTCCAATACCGCATCGAGGGTGCGCTCTCCGCCCCTCACCCGATTCGCGCCGGTGTCCCTCAGGGCTCGGTGCTATCCCCATTAATATTCACGCTGTTCACTAGCGACATCCCAAAGAGTAATACAACCCAGTTAGCCCTTTTTGCTGACGACACGGCCATTTACTACTCTGGAAGGAGTCCCTCAAAAATATCTAGTACTCTCCAAACCTCCGCAAACGCCTTAGGCGATTGGTTCCGGAGATGGAGAATAGAAGTCAATCCGGACAAGAGCCAGGCGGTACTCTTCACCAGACCCTACCACCCTATCCCCACGAACCCTAGTCCGATCACCATGTTTGACAAGCCGATCCCTTGGGAGACGCAAGCCAAATACTTGGGGGTCATCTTAGACCAACGCCTAAACTTTCGAGAACACATAAAGACGGTACGCTCGCGTGCCGCCTTCGCTCTCAGTAGGCTCCACTATGTGCTGAATGCACGCAGCAAATTGTCACTTAAGTGCAAATTGCGTATCTACACCGCGTGCATTCGGCCTATCATGACATACGCGTGCCCCGTGTTCGCGCACTCAAAACCCTACCTAATCCACAGGATGCAGACTCTCCAAAACCGTTTTCTCCGAAGGGCCACGGGCTCACCGTGGTACCTTAGGAACGAGCAACTTCATGATGTAGATCTTAAAATCCCAACCATTCAACAGTTCATGAAACGTCTCTCTAAGAGTTTCTTTGATAAGGCCGAGAAGCACACCAACCCCTTGATTCGTTCAGCCGCCCACTATGCCCCATCTAAAATCTCTAAGATTCGCCGTCCCAGGCTTACACTACTCATCCCCGATGACCCCACCACCCTCATTCAAGAAAGCTGTAGGGAAAGTAGCACTCTACGCAAAAAACCTCAAACACAAATACAAACCGCGAATTCGTAACCGACCACGCCGCCGTGACGTACCGCGAGCGCGACCCCCTGTAACATCACCGACCGACCCTTGCTCGACGAGCCAGCCCGCGCCGCTGAGCATGTAGCTTTAAATTCCCCAAATAATAATCCGACCCAGCCACCCTTGCTGCCCTCCCTCAATGACGCACTAAGCCGAGGCCCGAACCCCACAGGGGGTGCCCTTAGTGTCGCTCATTTAATGAAAATCCATAGTTTGTAAGCCCTGGCTGGGGGCCTTAAAGTAATTTTTGGCCACCACAGGATAGTCCGGTTAAGCAGTTTGACAACCTTAACGTGTTGTGTCTGCGAGTGGTCCACACTAAAAAAAAAAAAAAAAAAAAAAAAAGCATTAGACAGTTGAAGTTTTGACCACATTTTAGTTTTTATTTAGTTACCCTTCACTTCAGAAAAATCGAAAACCCTGAAAACGTTTTTTTTTAATTATTTTCAGTGCGGAAAGAATTTGAACGTAGACGCAGAGTGGATTAAGCAATGCGCGAAAGGGGATAAAGGAAATCAACTTCTGAAATATTATGGAGACGAAAGCAACAAGGTCGGCTTCCGATACGTTCCTTACGTCATGATCAATGGAGTGGAGGACTCGGAACAAGGCGATTTCTTCAAAAAAGTGTGCGCAGCTTTTAAGACACCACCACCAGAGTGCGCGCAAATCGTTTGAGTCAATAAATAAACGTTACTTGTAACTTAACTATGTTATTATTACTTGTATCTTTGTTTTAAATAACTGTCTTTTTGTTAACTAAGTGCCAGTATTTTGTAAGTAAAAACATAAGACCATTCATTATTTCTTGAATCATATATTCATCATAATCATATATAATAATATATTTGATTACCTTCATGATAATCAAATAAAATAAACGTGCGTTGCTCTGAGAACAAATATTTTTATTGTTTAGTCAAACCTGGATAAGTGAGATCGCAAGGGACCGCGATCTGTTTTTCTCTTATAGAGGTTTCTAGCTTACAGAGTTACATGGAGAAATCTGTCTCACTTATAGAGGTCCATAAAAATCCGGTAAATATGTACGTAATTTGTTTCTAAACCAAAATACATGTATGTAGGAGTATTGTATGTACATACCTACATTTATTAAAATAATAGCTGAACATAAATGTTTAATTTACTTATTCTCATAACAACATTTACTTGAAAAAAATCTGTTAATTTCTTTTGCGATTCTGTTTTATATTTTGTGTATGTTTTTTAAGTTCGTAAATTTTATCAAATATGGTTTGATATGACTGATGAACTCAGAAAGCCGGCTTCTCTTGATATTTTTCCGTGTCCCTCAGAGCACTGAGACTTAATTATTTCTTAGTAGTTATATTTTGCTACGCCAAACTCACTCTGTATAATATGATAACGTAATTTCCTAGATTCAAAAGCAATCACAATTTTTAGTTTATCACAAGACAACACATTGAGTTTTCGTAACATTGTGAGGAAGTACAGGACAGTTACAAGCTTTTACAAAAAACATTTGAACAAAAAAACACTGTCTTGATTGACCACTTTTCGTACGAAGGTAAAGCTCAACACACAACTCTAACGTTTCGTTACTGGCCGTGGTCATACATTTAGGTTTCTAGCTTTTCATTCAGTATCTCTACTTATTCTCACATACCAAAAACTGCAAGCTTCGTAAAATCAGTTCAGTAATTTACAAGAAATGAACCTATGACGTAACTAATCGAAATACATATTTAATGGTGCACACCAAGCAATGTTCGAAGATCATGCGGTTGTTTTCGACATAAGAAGGTACATTATTATGTTTCTGATGTTATAATAACATCAGGGTAGAACTAATATGTGCGAGTCGGACTCGCACACGGGGCGTTTCAATTTTCATGCCAAGGTACAATAAAAAAACGCGTTTCTTGTATGTTCAGTTGTTGATGCGTAACAGACAGATTGAGTTGTTTTTAAAATATTAGCATGGTTAGAGATACTATAAGAGTAAGGATTAGTTTATACTTTAAACATTTGAAAAGGGAACTCCTGGTATGTCTTGTTCCAGTGGAAAAGTCAAACTTTCGACTACTTTGTTCCGAGTCCTCCACTCCATTGATCATGACGTAAGGAACGTATCGGAAGCCGACCTTGTTGCTTTCGTCTCCATAATATTTCAGAAGTTGATTTCCTTTATCCCCTTTCGCGCATTGCTTAATCCACTCTGCGTCTACGTTCAAATTCTTTCCGCACTGAAAATAATTAAAAAAAAACGTTTTCAGGGTTTTCGATTTTTCTGAAGTGAAGGGTAACTAAATAAAAACTAAAATGTGGTCAAAACTTCAACTGTCTAATGCTTTTTTTTTTTTTTTTTTTTTTTTTAGTGTGGACCACTCGCAGACACAACACGTTAAGGTTGTCAAACTGCTTAACCGGACTATCCTGTGGTGGCCAAAAATTACTTTAAGGCCCCCAGCCAGGGCTTACAAACTATGGATTTTCATTAAATGAGCGACACTAAGGGCACCCCCTGTGGGGTTCGGGCCTCGGCTTAGTGCGTCATTGAGGGAGGGCAGCAAGGGTGGCTGGGTCGGATTATTATTTGGGGAATTTAAAGCTACATGCTCAGCGGCGCGGGCTGGCTCGTCGAGCAAGGGTCGGTCGGTGATGTTACAGGGGGGTCGCGCTCGCGGTACGTCACGGCGGCGTGGTCGGTTACGAATTCGCGGTTTGTATTTGTGTTTGAGGTTTTTTGCGTAGAGTGCTACTTTCCCTACAGCTTTCTTGAATGAGGGTGGTGGGGTCATCGGGGATGAGTAGTGTAAGCCTAGGACGGCGAATCTTAGAGATTTTAGATGGGGCATAGTGGGCGGCTGAACGAATCAAGGGGTTGGTGTGCTTCTCGGCCTTATCAAAGAAACTCTTAGAGAGACGTTTCATGAACTGTTGAATGGTTGGGATTTTAAGATCTACATCATGAAGTTGCTCGTTCCTAAGGTACCACGGTGAGCCCGTGGCCCTTCGGAGAAAACGGTTTTGGAGAGTCTGCATCCTGTGGATTAGGTAGGGTTTTGAGTGCGCGAACACGGGGCACGCGTATGTCATGATAGGCCGAATGCACGCGGTGTAGATACGCAATTTGCACTTAAGTGACAATTTGCTGCGTGCATTCAGCACATAGTGGAGCCTACTGAGAGCGAAGGCGGCACGCGAGCGTACCGTCTTTATGTGTTCTCGAAAGTTTAGGCGTTGGTCTAAGATGACCCCCAAGTATTTGGCTTGCGTCTCCCAAGGGATCGGCTTGTCAAACATGGTGATCGGACTAGGGTTCGTGGGGATAGGGTGGTAGGGTCTGGTGAAGAGTACCGCCTGGCTCTTGTCCGGATTGACTTCTATTCTCCATCTCCGGAACCAATCGCCTAAGGCGTTTGCGGAGGTTTGGAGAGTACTAGATATTTTTGAGGGACTCCTTCCAGAGTAGTAAATGGCCGTGTCGTCAGCAAAAAGGGCTAACTGGGTTGTATTACTCTTTGGGATGTCGCTAGTGAACAGCGTGAATATTAATGGGGATAGCACCGAGCCCTGAGGGACACCGGCGCGAATCGGGTGAGGGGCGGAGAGCGCACCCTCGATGCGGTATTGGAAGGTGCGATTCGACAGGAAGTCTCGGAGGATGAGAACGAGACGATCTGGCACACCGAGCCGATACAACTTGTATATCAGCCCGTTGTGCCAGACTTTGTCAAATGCTTTCGCAACATCGAAGAACAAGGCACCTGTTATCATGCCTCGCTGAAAGCGTTCGCTGATGTGTTCTACAATGCGGTGCACTTGTTGGACACAGGAGTGTTGGGGTCTAAACCCGAACTGCTCTTTCAGAATTAAACTCTTTGCTTCGGCGTAGTCCTTGAGACGCTTATAAATAAGCCTCTCGTAGATTTTGCCTATGACATTGAGGAGACTACTACTTTGACGCCCAATATCTCCGTAACTAAAAGGTTCCCAGGTATGGTGTAGAACAAAAAAACTTCGGCTTCGGCTTCGTGGTGAGTCCGTTTACACCCTGTATAAGTGCATCAACAGCACACACTTACGTCTCTCTTGATTTTGATGACCACCATTCCTGCGACAAAGAGACGGATACAAATAGGGGTAGTATAAGACACCAAAGAATGGTAAAGTGTAATTATAACATAACAGTCTTTGAATTTATTTACCTGCCTCATAACAAAACCAAGAGATTGGAAAGCCTTGCCACAGATGCCAATGCTGATTGAATGTCATGTTCACATCAGCCAAAACGAAAACCGACAGTTTGCACAGGTCAGCCAAAACGAAAACCTTGCCAATAACAGCCCCAGAAAGCGCCGTCGTAGAAATTGTAGGTACATACTGAACCCGTTAATTTGAAAAAGTATACTTCGTAGACAAGATTTTCTCAAGGCGACAAAACTGCTTCCAGGTAGCGTCTATTGTCAGCCGGCTGCACTTACTACACAGAGAATGTCATTGCTCTTACTTCAAGCGAAGGCGAAGTGAAATGGGTCATTTGATGATTTCCCATCCAAAAAAAAAGGCACCTTACCTTACTTATGTAACTGCTGATTCATTTCAGAACACGCTTCTAAATAAAATTTTTAACTTTACATAGCAGGTAGAGTCACTTCTTACTTTTTTTGTTCTACTATTAATCCCGACCAAAAAAGTTTGAAGTGTGTTTATGTGTGTATGTGTATCTGTCTGGCTGTCTGTGGCATCATAGACAACAACTGAACAACCAACAAACAACCAACAACGATGCAATACGTCGCAGCCTAAGCGACAAACCAGGAAAGGGGAAAAATTGAAAATGGGTGCTCAACCAGCCCTGGCTGCGGTCCGTAGCTCCGTGTCAAGAACGAGCCAAGTTGATGAGGAGGGCTTCACTAAAGTGGAAAGGAGGAGGAAGAAGAAGCCTTGTCCTCGTAACCTGTGCGGTACCGCACCGAGTGGACCCAACATGCTGCTGCGTCCTGCTGTACCTACGACGCAGCTGTACATTTCACGTCTGCATCACTCCACTACAACTGAGGAAGTGGTGCAGTATTTGAAAGTGAAGACCAACTGGACTCTGAGGGTCGAAAGGTTGGAATCGCGCCACAACATCAACTTTAAGTCATTCGTGGTACGAGTTCCAACCCACCATCTACAGACCTTCATGAAGGAGGACTTTTGGCCGAAGGGTGTCGTATATCGACGTTTCCGAGGGCGGTTACGCGACACCACGCAGCGAAACACGACGCCGACAACGTTGCGTGTATAGTTTTAGTCTCGTATGGTTTAAAGTATGTATTAGTATATTCTTGTTGTTAATTATTATTTTGTGTATGTTACCTATGGGCCTTAGTTGCCTGATAATAAAATGATTATTATTATTATTATAGCACCCATGGGCGTAGCCAGCCATGGGCTTAGGGTGGGGCAGCAGTCTAAAATAATAATTATGTAAGCTCTAGCAAACTATACCCGCGGTCTTACCCCGGTTAATTTTTTCATACAAAATGGTTACACCCTATAGCGCCCTGTATCTGTATGTATAATTCGAATTATCCAAATCACTTACTTATTGCTCACCTACCTACACCACGAAATCTTCCATCCAAAAATATGTCTATAACTTCAGCCGTTTGGGCTCTGGGCGTATGCCAATTTGTTAATCAGTCAATTTAGAGGTTTATATCTATCTATAGATAGTACTTTCAGGTACAGTAAGTAAACAATGACACATAGGTACTTTTGGTTTGATCTCATTTTTTTTGTGTCGACTGTCGAGTGTGAACTTTCTTACGGATATTAAGTATTGTAGTTAGTACCTAGATAATTTATTTTTATAGGTTTGGTTATTTACCTTACAGGTCAGAGCCAGGGTGGGGCAAGTGCCCCACCCTGCCCCACCGTGGCTACGCCCATGATAGCACCTGAACGGATGAACCGATTTTGATTCGATGTGTTCTTAGATGTTTTAAGAAAATCTGCTCAGTCGTTTGAAGATCATCACCTCTTTTATATTTGATGAAGAACTAAAAACAACATCCACAGGTTTAATCGATTCGTCTGAACTCCTGTTACTTATCAATGATAATTATGACAAAAGTTTGACAACCTTGACCTGATGCTGACCGTGTAGGATACCTGCCAGAAGAACTTCTCAACGGTGTACCTAAGGCATCTGCCTTGTGTTTGGGATCATATGTTTCCGAGGACATGCTAGGGTCCATTATCTACAGGTTACTTTAAATGTAAAAAAATATGAATTGAAGTTTAACACTTAGTACAAAATATCTAAATATTGTCCCTGTTTCCTCTTAAGTTTGTAATCTTTTGTATAGGAAATATGAGAAACACAGGCTTATTCGTCAACTAGCTTGTGAAAAACTCGCGAGTGCGCGCGATTTGACACCTTCCGATTTTAATTTATATTTTTGTCATATGAAAATTATTTTATAATATTTATTTTAAAATCTTGTCGTATAAAATATCTTATACATTTAAAGTGGGAACATATTTAATACATTTTATAAGAAGTTTATGTAGCTGACTTTGAATATATATATATAAGATAGAATTTCTGGTTGATTTGCGATGGAGGAAGTGAGGCAGCTGGTGCAAGAAGAAGGCCGGGAGGCGCGAAACCTCGTTGCTTTCCATGTTGCCGTCGACACACCAAATCGCATCTCACGCAAGCCTATAAATAAAATAATATAAAATCTGACGCGTTTTACGTCAGATTTTCAAGGTCGAGCGAGTTGCCGACAAAAAAATAAATTAAAATCGGAAGGTGCCAACTCGCGCGCACTCGCGAGTTTCACAGTCGCCAGTTGACGAGTAAGCCACAAAACAAAACAAAGTCACTTCCAGATGAAAAGACGATAACGCGACTACAGTACCTAACCTATTTTGCACGAGGTTTTTGCTGTAAAACTATTACATACTAACTATTTAGTTTTAGAAATGTGAGTTGTGACCAGTTGTGAACTTAGTTTTAGTATATTGCACGGTTATTATGAAGATCAAAAGAGACTAAACTAAGGTTTGATCTTAATTAATCTAATACACTACCAAGGATTTATAATTAAAATAATATATGGTAAGATGGGCTGAGACGAATTTATGTTCCGCAGATTCTTGTCTTGTTGATTGTGTCTCAAACGCGTTGCAGGATTTCAAAAGAAATGGGATTTGAGAGAAGTTTTTTTAATTATGACTTCTTAAAATATAATAACTCATAAGAAAGCACCAAAAAAACAATATGGGAACCTCTCATAATACAAGCATTAGGTAATTCGTTAAAATAGAAACTATAGAACTATAGATAATGAGAGGCTACGTCATGTGACGTACAATTTACAATTTTAGTTATGGTACGTTTTGTTTATAGATTTTTATCTAAAATTCGACACCCTGAATTTTGTGGAAAGATAATTTTATCTAAAACTAGCTGATGCCCGCGGCTTCACCCGCCTGGATGTCGGTTATCGCGACCAAAAGTAAAGCTCCCGCAGACGGCTTTTTTTTCGACATCTCCAAAAAATATCATTGGGTGATATTGCCCATGCATACAAAAACATGACAAATTATATTCTCAAACCTTCCTCGAGAACCATTTTCATCGGTGAAAACAGCATGAAAATCGGTGCATTCCTTTTTGAGTTTATCGCGAACAGACAGAAAGGCAGAAGACTTTGTTTTATAATGTAGTGATAGTGATTAAACACCCAGAATTTTGTGGAAGGATCATTTACAATTTAACATGATGCCGTTTAACTAAAATTCGACACGCGCCTTTTAAAATTTTACGTAATAAACTCAATAAATTACAGTGTGAATGAGTTCTCAATTAGAATGCAAAGAAGCGAATATAAATGGCTACCGTTTTGTCGCGTTATCGTTAGTGTTGGTCCGGTCGGCCTCTCCAGGGGACTACTTTGTACTGTTATTATTTAATCGTGATAATAACAATGTTTTTCTATAATAGTATTATATTTTCCTTATTTAGTTTAACATTTGTTGCAGTAAGAACACAAGACGATGGTGAGTACACTAAAACATAAATGTAGGTCTGTATGTTTTTAAGAATCAATTTGTGCCCTTCGTTTAACTTGCCTATAATTCATTTGCAGAAATATTTTCAAACTTATTAGATGGTGAGCTTAATCCGATGCAGAATTTTCAAGCAGACCTGTACCTTATGGAAAATAAGGTTTTATTTTTCTTTATCTAATTCCTATACTTTTATTAAAGTATTGAAAATGAATAAACGAATCCTAATTGTTTTAGATACAAGAACTGACACCAGAAAAAGTGGATATCAAATTATATTATGAGTGCCTATGTCCTGATTGCAGGAATTTTGATACAATGAGTTTTAGGCCAACAGTGGAGAAACTAGCTTCGTACCTGAACGTACAACTTTACCCGTACGGAAATGCACAGGTACCTATGAACATGATTATATTTATAATAAAGTAAATGAACTTCATAAGTAAATGCTCTGGTGTCGTACATTTATAGACGCTCGCAGGTCATGCGTAGATAATGATTAGCTGCCATCAGTCTTAATGATTATTTTGTACAATCGACCTCGTTTGTGTTTAAACGTAGAAATTTGAATAAACACTATTAAGTGATATTGTACATCAGCAGCATGTTTACTCTGTGAACATCTTGGATTCGTTTTTTACAAACATATTTCAACAAAGAGACACAATAGTTAAACAATTGACATAAATCTCCTGGAGATTTAGCAACGGACGGGAGGATATTTAATAAATACTCATTTTTCATTTTCTCGGGTTGATCTTTTGGTTAGGCCGTGCTTGTCTAGGTTGGTCTGTGGATGGGTGACCACCAATTACATACCGAGTCTCCTCCGTGCCTCGGAAAGCACGTTAAGCAGTTGGTCCCGGCTGTCAGTTGTTGATCTTTCAGTCTGACAGTCGTTAGAAGTAGTCAGTGGCCCAAAAAGTCCGACAACCAGTCTTACCAACTAGGTTATTGTATTACCCAGTACTTCCTGGGCTCTGGAGGTCAGATAGGCAGTCGCTATATGTATATTACTGGTATTCAGCTGCATCCGGTTAGACTGGAAGCTGACCACAACATTGTTGGGAAAAGGCTAGGCAGATGATGATGATTTTTTTAACGATAACATACTTACATTTTAAATATTTTATAAACCAAAGTACATAATCCATTGCCGCTCATCAGCATCAGGCAAATGGTTCAAGCTGCCAGTGGTCAGGGATCCAGAGGAAGGAACCTCCTCACTGTGCGTGTCGTGTCTTGCAGGAGTACTACTTTCTGAATTAATATTCTGATTTAAAAGAGTGTCCATGGAGTTTCCAACTATCTCAGTAAATAGTATTGTTGAAATTCTTTTCCTGCATTATTATTGTGCATATTTTGCACTGTTGCAATTAATACATATATATATGCTCGGTATGTTAACAATTTAACCAATGGAACTCTAAATAGGTACCTAGTTAATTTGTACCTAGTTAAATTGTACCTTCCTGAATTTTGAGGTAAATGTCGGATGAAGGACGTAAACGACCAAGGAAAAAATAGTACAATTTTTGTTTTTGACTGTGTCATGCCTATTATAGTGGTAATAATATTTGATACTCCACTCGACTGCGTGACTGCATCGTTGATCAAATTGTCGCAAGCGCCACTACTGAACATGAGGTCCTACGTTTGAATCCCAGGTCCGAAAAAGTGGTTTTTTCCATCCGGAATTTCTCAGTAGCAGCCATAGAGCCTGGATTTGTGCCCGGTTGATGGCAATACACTCGCTCCCTAGTACATAGGATTTTAACATAATTAGCAAAATGTGAGTGTACTACCGCGCTCACTTGCAGTCAACCACTTTTCACCCTTATGCCCTGAGTAAGTGTGTAATAAGGTTGAATAGTGGTCGACCGTCGGTAGTACCTACTACTAGCACACCTCTGCCTATTGAGAGTTCTCTCAAGGATAAGAGGTGTAATATTCTCTTATGTTTCGCAGACGATAGACAACGGTAACGGCACGTTCGAGTTCAAGTGCCAGCACGGTCCGGAAGAGTGCTACGGCAACAAGCTGCATGCTTGCGCTATCGACCACCTGAGCAATATCAAAGAAGCGGTCCTCTTCAACTCCTGCATGATGGAATCGTCTAGGAAAGACAGAGGATCTAACGACGAAGCTGCCGATGAGGTAGCTTGAATTTTCAAGAGTTAAAATTGAATTACAACTTGTTGTATTAGGTATGCTTGACAGCATGTAGCTGAAACGTGTGGTCGTTTTTAAGATCACCAATAGGCTAGTTTCCACCATCAATAAATTGCAAATCTATTTAGTCCGTCAGTTAAAGTATTGGAAAATAATGGACAGATATTGTTTATTTTTGTAAATCAATGAATATCGACAAAGATAAAACGCATCAAAACTCGGGAGTGGGGGCTCGTGACGTCAGAACGCACTAAAAATTATACCACGGCGTGACGTATTGAGAATTTTAAAAGCGTCGTATCTTCGCCTATTTTGGTTTACGTAACAAAAAAAAAAATACGGGTCAAATATTTTTTGATAATCTAACTGACGGAGTAATTAGCTTTTTTCAGTACACAAGCCTATAGCAATCGCGAAAAATAACAGCGGTCTCATACATTTGGGTCGAGTAGATCATAAAATTTTGCAATTTACAGCTGAATTTTGCCGATGATGATCCCTAAAAAATGGTGGTTTCACAGTCAAATGTTGTACGAAAATTACACTCCAGAAAAACCCTGAAAAAGATTTTTTTATTATTTTCAGTGCGGAAAGAGTATGAACTTAGACCCGGCGTGGATTAAGCAATGCGCGAAAGGGGATAGAGGGAATCAACTCCTGAAATATTATGGAGACGAAAGCAAGAAGGTCGGTTTCAAGTTCGTTCCTTATGTTATGATCAATGGAGTGGAGAACAAAAAAATAGACAATTTCTTCAAAGAAGTGTGCGCAGCTTTTAAGACACCACCACCAGAGTGCGCGCAAATCGTTTGAGTAAATAAATAAAAGTTACTCTTTACTTTGTTTTACTTGTTTTGTCAGTTAATATGTTTCTTTTTTAATTACATATAATTCAAAAAAAAATACCATTTCCATTGATTTTACACATTATATTCCTTTGCAGTATTTAATCCGTAACAGCAACACTATCGGTGGTTCCTGGGTGATGTTTGTGTTAAAAAAAAATATTTGAAATCAAGGTGTTGGTTTACTGACCACTTTGCCATACTACCCTTTTTTTTCTTTTTTCGGATGGTGAATCATCAGGGCTATCATCATCATCAGGTAAATCTCTTTCGAACAGTCCCGCAGCCCCGGCAGGCATCGGCCCTTGCGGACCCCTTCCTTTTGCTGACTCTCTTTGAGGCGCGCGTGGAACACGAACGCGCCGTCGACACGGCCTGTCGTCATGAGACGGACGGACGGCGAGCTAGCCCATAGCCCACCGTCCACAGGCCCGCGCCTACGGTGGCACGTGGCCCGGACGCCCGGGGCGTCTCTCGCGGCGGCCGGGACGTGAGGTTCTCTCCCCCTCACGTTCCGCCACCTCCTTCTCTAGCATTACTGCTTCGCAGAAGGAGGTGACGGCGTCCCATTCCGTCTCTGTCCGGACCATGGCTTGAACCAGGGCCGGACGCAAGAGGTCGCCGCCACCGATCGCCGCTTCGAGGACACGGCGGTGCTCCGCCCACGCGGGGCACACCTCCACCGTGTGCTCCACCGTGTCCTCCGGTCAATCCTCGCGGTGGAAACACCCGGGCGTTTCCTCCCGCCCGATTCGGTGCATGTACCTCCCGAAACAACCGTGTCCGGTGAGGACCTGCGTCAGGCGGAAGGTGAGGACGCCGTGGAGTCTCTCAAGCCACTCCTCAAAGAGGGGACTTATCGCCACTATTGTGGCGCGCCCTGCACGGGGTTGCGACAGTCGCTCTCTCCATGTCGTCATGAGATCACGCCGGAAGTCTGTCCGCTGCGCGACAATTTGCCGCGGCAGCGGAGTTTTCCCCCGGCGTAGCGCCTCCGCGCGCCATTCGTGCAGGTGCGCGAGGACTATCGCCTTCAGATCCCATGGTGGCAATTCGGCAAGGAGGCTTGCCGCCTCGCGGGAGATCGTGTGGTACCCACGGGCCAGCCTTACGGCTACCACCTTTTGGGGCGCTTGCAGGTAGTGGGCGGCTCGCCGCCTCAATGAAGGCGCCCACACCGAACCCCGTAAAGGGCCATGGACCGCACGACTCCTGCGTAGAGCCTCCGGCAGGAGGCGTTTGGCCCCCCAGGTCGCTCTGGAGCCGCCTGAAGGCAGCCCCGGTCCGTTCCAGTTTGGGGGCCAAACGTCGGAAGTGCTCAACGAAGTTCCACCGGCTGTCGGCGAGGACGAGTCCTAGGTACTTCAAAGTCGACTCGACGCCGATGGATACCCCTCCTACCGTGATTAAGGATCCCGGAGGTGGCGCATTCCGAAGCCCATGAAAGCACATGGCCTCGGACTTGTTCAATGCCACCTCGAGACCCAGTTCAGATCCTCTCAACGACTATCGCAACCCCGCGTGTCGTCGTTTCGGCCGCCGCCTCGTGCGACCTCCCCTGTGCTAGCGTGTCGTCAGCGTAGCAGCACCCAGTCGTACCCGATGTTCCACAAGGTCGGCCCTAGAACTGATCCCTGTGGAACACCGCACGACATCTTTCGCTGGTTCCATTCTCCGCTGCGACCGAGGTAGATGACGGCCCTGTCCGTCAAGTGATCCCCGACAACACGACGGAGGTAGGTCAGCACCCGGTGATACCCAGGACCCAGGCTTTGCCAGGCAAGCCGTCGGGTCCCGGGGCGGTATTTTTGGCACTGAGCCTGCGTACCGCCACTCTCAGGCCTACCCCAGTCACTTCCGGAGCGTCGTTGTCGTCATCCTGGTGGGCCGCTTCCAGCACCGCAGGCGGCGGAGCCATAGGCGGGGGGGAGGGGGATTTTTCCCTCGCGAAGGGAACAGAGTGCTCACCACGTCCTCCACGAGCTCAGGCCGGAGACTCTGCGTCTGTGGGGGGGGCCAGGTGCGGAGTTTATCCCGCACCATCTTGTAAGGGTGCCCCACGGATCCCTGTCGAGAGTCTCCAGCATCTGCTCGCGGGCCAGATCCCTAGCCCGCAGGACAGCCTCGCGGAGGGCGGTCTTCGCCGCTCTGTACCCCTCATATAGCTCCGCCTCAATGGCTGCTGCATCCGGTGGGCGGATGCGGAGCCTGCGATGCTTGGCGTACAGGTGCCGCGCAGCCACGCACGCCTCGCGCAGAGACGTCAGCTCGAACATGGCCTCCTGGAACCACCCTGCCTCATTGTTAATGTCGGCAGGCCTGTCCGGTGATGTCACTCAGGCCTGCACGATCGAGGCTTCCAGGAGGTGCCATACTACCCTTCGTTTAAGATTACAATCTGATGAGCTAACCCAAAAATCATCCTGTTTAATTTACAGACTGAGTTTTGAGCTTTATTTCCATACAAAATTTCGTTTGTTATATTATTCTCTCCGTTTCGTTATAAGTAGCCGTACCTTCATACATTTTCTATGGTCTATGGCTTTTCAGTCAGTATGTCCACGTATTTCTCAAATACCAAAAAAAGCAGGTTTATTTGTTTATTTATTTAAACTTCATGTACCATAGTAGTACATAGGCGGACTTAATGCCACAAGGCATTCTCTACCAGTCAACCTTCAGGTTTCATAAAATCTGTTCAGTAATTTTCAATAAATGGACATATTACGTTCGTATATAATCGAAACATTTCTTGGTACGCTTTTTAAGCATTGTTCGAAGATATACAGACATAGATATAAGAAGGTACAAATAATGAGTATGATGTTTAATAACATCAGGGCTTGATGCTTGCGTGTAAAGCAAATCTGTACATCCAAGATGCGTTTCTCGCAAGCATCATTATTGCAAACAAATATATTCGTTAGTAATCAGCGATCGAAAGTTAGCAATTTTGTCGTTATCTCTGTCAAGACTACCGGCGCGGGCGGGACGTAGACGAAGTAGAACTAGTAACTAAGAGTTTGCAAGTGCGAGTCAGACTCGCACGAGGGGTTCCATCTTCCATACCACCGTACAGTTTAAACGTGCGCCCTTTAATTTTTCATTTGTTCTTATCGCGGTGCACACACACTACGCTACATTTCCTAAACACACTCTGGGATTCAAGTGTCTACCTTAAACACATTAAAAGAAATAGCCTTGTGACAGACGGACAGACAGCGGAGTCTTAGTACTTAATATTTTCTATCTGGTACTTATGCTTTTGAAACCCCGAGTTACTAAAACAAATTCTTTGATGGGTGGGCCTGGGCACTAACTCATTAACTCATTCAAACTTTTTTCTAGAATTTAGGTAGGTATACTTAAATAGCATGACATTCTTAATGTGAGACAATGCAATCACGTTTATCATTGAATACTTTAGGATAAAATAATAACCGAAGTTAAACTGCAAGAAGCAAACTGATAGCCTCAAATTCTCGAGGAAGCGCACGATATGAGGGCAAAGACATATATTTAATTCTTTTTATAAGATAATTACTACAGTACATAAGTAAAAAATGATGATAAAAGAATCGTCACGTTAACTATTATCACATTTGGTCATAGGCTATTTGATACGACAATCGGTTTGTTACAAGTCATCTTTATATTTTCCTGGAGATGCGAACTTCAGTAGTGATTCAACTGTGTACAATGACTTATTACAAGATAGTGTTACTTCATTTATTAATCGGAGTTGCCTTATGTGACCCCTTGAATACCGGTAAGTAAATATAGCAAGATCATTATTAAAGTTCGTGGACATAGGAAGTTTTCGAATAATCAGAATTGTTTTTAGGACACTCATCTAGAAGAAGTAACAACCTAGAAAACAGAAATGGAACTTTAAATGTGAGTGAATGAAAGGGTTTTCGATTTCGTAACAAAAAATTGTAACATTTACACAGTACACTGTAAATTATATCGAGTTCTTAACTTAACACATTTCAAATAACTTTCAGGTCCTTGAAGAGGTAGCCCCAACAAAAGACAAAGTTGAAATCAAAGTGTACTATGAGACTCTATGTCCGTTCAGTGTGAATTTCTTCGTGTACCAGTTAAAGCCTGCCATGGAAAGGCTGGGCTCACATTTAGACATCCATTTAATACCCTACGGACACGCCAAGGTACGTGAAACTTTAGTATCATGATATCTATAAAAATATTTTATATATAATAAAACACGCTGTGGGTTGCCTAGGCGTTACTTCACACGAAATATAAGCATTAAGAATTGTCGTTTATAGAACAAACGTCACAAAGTGCTATTTTTGTGACCTACATTAGTTACCGTTGGATTTGTTTAGATTAACTACTTTTGCATGGCTCTTTACCCGACCATAGCAAAGCCAAACGGAAGGATTTTAATTTTAGCAACTAAAATCACAACCTTTGTTTGTATGTAGTTAAAATCACAACCTATAACTTTGTATGTAGGTATCTATTTTGGCAAATTAATTTCCTTTCAATTCCTACAAGAAATCTTTTGTTTTTGTTGTGAACCACCGTTGTGGGTCACACCCCCAGTTGAATGCTCTTCTTTAAAGCGTAATTTTAGGACTATACTTGCTGCGATTCAGTGTAACGAAAATTCAATTCAACAAAAATATGATTTCCTCCCTAATAGCTAAATGCTTCTGCGCCTGCACTTAGCCAAAAAGTGGTTTTCGTACCAGCAGTGCAAGTACGTATCACTCGATTCGATACGATTCGATAAATCTGACAGTTATTCTCGATAAAATGAGTTTTTAACCAATCGAAAAGTCGGATTTATCGAATCGTATCGATTCGATCGTTATCGATTGCTACGTACTTGAAGTGCTGTATTATCATATATAATATAACTTACGGTATGAAAATTACTATAAACGATTTTAAATTACACTTGGAACATAATATGCGTCTATTACGACTCTTAACCCTGTTGAAGTGTCCCCTTCATTCATGTCGTACTAGTGAAGTGAGGGAGACCAATTACTTGATGACTGTAATCGGCGTTCAGTCGTACAAGTCTTGGTGTAGGTAGCAACATACATGAAGGAATCTGGGAACACCCATAGCTAAACGTACATGCAGTTAGCATGTACGTACACGTTGCACTGGAAAAAAATACGAAAATAGAATGGGAAACTTGCTGATGTAAATGTTGTTAACACAAACGATTAAGAGATATAAGTGAATGTGCGGTGAAATTCTGTTTTAGGTACAAAACTTTTTTCCGCTAATACCTTTGGTAGCACAAGTGACAGAGCTTGGATATTTTTTTTATTGAAAAAGGTAGTTACCATATTTATTGGCATTTTCCAGACTCGTCGTGTCTTCGGTGGCTACAAGTTCAGCTGCCAGCACGGAATCCCGGAGTGTTTCGGGAACACGGTGCAAGCTTGCGCTTTACACATTCTGCACAATATCACACAGACAGTCAACTTCAATACCTGTCTCATGCAGAACACCTCGTATCGTACCGGATACCAATACTTCATTTATGTTTTGCATTGGGTGAGTTTTATAAAGGGTCCCGTGGGCCACGCGGTTCCATAGATGGTTAAGCTTCGCTTGCCAGCTCAGTTCGTTGATGGGTGACCATTCATTAAACAACGAGTCTCGTTAAGCACGTTTAAGCTGTTGGTCCTGGTGGTCATTTGTAAATCTTTGACTTAATCTTGCCAAGGGGCATCATATTACTCAGTTACTGGGTTGAAGTTAGCCGTGTGGTATCCGGCAGAGTAGAATAGAACCAACCCATTACACTCACGGGTGTTGTATAAGGCGACTAATGTCTGAGGCAGAACACCTTGCGCCTCCGTAGACCAGAGAATGGGCCGCAGCGTTTTCTGCTACTCTTTCATCACTGCGATCTCCAATCCGCCTGCCAAGCGTGGAGATTACGGCAAATTCCTCCCATCATGGGAGAGGCTTATGTCCAGCAGTGGACGTTATGGGCTGTTGTTGTTGTTGTTGTTGGGTTTAAGAGTCAGATAGTTATAGAGGCAGTCGCTTCATGCAAAATACTGAGCTGCATCTGGTTGGACTCGAAATCGACCCCTCGAGTTATTCTCATAGCGCACAAAGTAAGAAATCAATGAGCTGGCCATGTCTGCCGAAGGACCGACGTTGGTGCAAACGAGTCCTGGAGTGGAGACCTCGTATCGGCCAGTGCAGACCTGGTTGCTAGACTGGAAACGGAATGTGAATCAACATATTTTAATCAACACACAATCCGACACTGACCTGCAAATTGCAAAAAACGTAAGAAAATTTGATTTTCGCGGGCTATCGTGGAGCTTCCACCTTATGGGCAACATTGGATGTAAACCAGGCAGATTGAGGTAAATGATGTCACATGGCATGGCGCGACAGTCACGGACGTTTGAACTGCCTGCCGTAGAAAATTGTAGTAGTTTAAACAAAATTTTGAGCGACATGCAGTAGTTGAACTTTACTTTTAATACGTTTCTTGGGTTGATAATACTGTATTTCATGATTAAATTGAAGAAAAATTTAGTACATATTACCTAAAGCTGAAACCGGCCTGATTTGGTGGACATTAAAAAACAAGGGCCTTGGATGGGCGATAGTAACTAGTGCAAGTGAAGTTTGATTCTTATTTTTGGTTTTAAACAAGACCACCTGTCTTGTTTAAACAGTGAGCGTACTGACGTAATATGGGTTTTGCAAACAACGTTAGGTTCTTTACTTTCTTTATCGTGTGGTTAGTGTTTTATATAGGCGACCCATGGGCCTCTGACTTAGCTTTTTACATGCCGTCGAGAAATATCTCTCAGGCATGCTGGTGGTGGTGGTTTTCTTCACCGAAGCAAGTGATAATTATACAATACGCACATGAATCCGAACCAGAGATGCGGGTCTTAGGTTCGACTTGATACCTATACCTTGGCAATCCGATGGTCACACTACTACGCAACATATACTCGTAGCAACATCGGTAGACCTGACCACAGCGGTAGACCTGAAGAGCAAAGCCTTCTAAGGGTAAACTTCAAGCGTCTGGGGAAGTGTTAACTTGAAGGCCTCTTTGTTTGTAGCAGTTATGAAATAAAGGTACCGTGTTGTGTTATATACCGATACTCACATTTTAAGGTTAAGAGAATACCAAAATTAGACGTCTTCACAAATAATTGCCTATACCAGTTCCTTTAAACAAGATGTGTAAGAACAAGATATAATTGACAGCACAAAGCGTAGACCTAAAGTAGGCATAAGACCAGTTTCAGCCTAGTTAAATGTATCTAATTCTGCAAAACAGGTAAATCAGCTAATGACGTGTGCTCCGAGTTGTTTCTGTCAAGTCGTAACATAAAATACTACTTATAAGTTTGTTTCCAGTTTTAACTGTAGGTCTGCGGCTAGGCTAGGCCATTCCGAAAGCTCCAAGCATTATTACCTTTGTGTTGGTTTTTCTGTGATGAGTGCATTGTACAAAGAAGCTGCATATATAGCTCTTGTACTTACTTAAAGTAATAGCAACATTGCATGTTTGTGAAACAATTCGCGTATTGTTGTTTGTCCTTCTTTGATGTTGCTATCTGTTTTCTATGAATATAACTGTATGTCCTTACTTCGTCCATAAAAGAAGAGAGAGAGATGAATTTAATTTTTTATGGATGGAGAGGGAAAAGAAGACCAAAGAAACGATGGATGAATTGTGTGAGGAATGATCATCTGCCTAGCATTTTCCCAACTATGTTGGGTTTGGCTTCCAGTCCAACCAGATGCAGCTGAATACCAGTATTTTACCTGACCTATTTTATCTGACCTCCACAACCCATTTAGTACTGGATAATACGTTACCCCTTGGTAAGACTGGTTGTCAGACTTTTTGAGCCACTGACTACCTGTTACCTCTAACGACTGTCAAAGATCACAAATGACAGCCCGGACCAACCGCTTAACGTGCTTTCCGAGGCACGGAGGAAACTCGGTGAGGAATGATATGAAATATAAAGGAGTACCTAAATGAATGCGGTGACGGTTGACAGAGGAGAATGGAAGAAAAAACGTGTTGCGTCGAACCTAAGTAATAGGACAAGGCCAGGAAGATGGTGACTAACGTCCATAAAAAACACAAAAGCACAATTATGCTTACAACGGTTTATTTTATTTTTTCAGTGCGGTACCCAGCACGATGTAAACGTTCAAGAAATATGGGAATGCGTGAATAGCGAGCTTGGTTCTGTGTTCTTGAAGGAGTACGGAGATGAAACTCAGGTCCTTGCACCATCGTTCGTTCCTTTCCTGACGATAGACGGATCCACGGAGTACCAAGACCGGGCCATGAGCAATTTATTTGCTACAGTCTGCCTACTGCTAAAGCCTATGCCGACGGAATGCACGATTATTTAATGATAATAAATGTAGCATTTACTTGTATATTAGGTACTTAATTGAGTAGATATAAATAGTTATGACATTCGGGAAAATTTCAATCATACCTATTAGTTACCATTCCTTGCCTACCTAGTTCATAGTAGCAACGTATCAATTTTCCTCCCGTGTTCTTTGTGCACTTGTGTAGTATAATTAAGCAGTCGACGAAGTATTCAAACATTTACTTTCTTATCCCTACTTCTAAAAGTGATTAGAAATTCCGTTCAGGTTTGATGTAACCTATACAGAATTCCCTCTAGATAAAACCTTTTCCCATTGGCACATAACATCTAAAGAAGAGGCTTTCTTCGCATTCAACAACGAGTGTATCCCACTCAAGACAAAAGAGAATCGATTCCCGCCACGGAATCGCGGCATTCGTATGTGTCGAGCACGAACACGAAGCAATGTAGCCGAAATCCTAAATGGTTGAAACTATTGTTCCGTCGTCGTATAGCTCGACAAACTCGGGCTTTTGAAGGCTCCCGGGGAATTGTCGATGCATGTGGACACTTTCCCACACGCTAGCGCCGCGTCGCGCGTCGTCGCGTATTCTCGTCTTCGGCGGTAGGTACTCTTGCTGACACTTTTTTGGCTGGCATTCAGAAACGAAACTTAGCGTAAAGTTATGCCCTGCGTTTTAAAAAAGGTGGTAACTAAGTGATTATTGCCGATTATGACACCTGTCGCGGATCTTTTAAATAAAAAATAATAATTGTCGTTTTTTTTTTGTGATGACGTCTTAAAGCAGGACTGTCTTATTCCAGAGTGAGAAAGAGATGGCGCTAGACGTCCTCTATAGCTCCGTCACTTTACCACACTTTTTTTTTTTTTTTTTTTTTCGGATGGGAAATCATCAAATGACTTCTCCCGCTCTGGGCGAGCAGGAGGGAGTGTCAGACTTTTACTGACTAAAACCTATCCATGTTTCTTCATCGCCCTTTGTGTTCCGGGGCCAAGGTATCTCTTTCGAACAGTCCCGCAACCCCGGCAGGCATCGGTCCTTGCGGACCCCTTCCTTTTGCTGACTCTCTTTGAGGCGCGCGTGGAACACGAACGCGCCGTCGACACGGCCTGTCGTCATGAGACGGACGGACGGCGAGCTAGCCCATAGCCCACCATCCACTGGCCCGCGCCTACGGTGGCCGGGGGTCGGGGGCCACGTGGTGGCCCCCGACGCCCAGGGCGTCTCCCGCGGCGGCCGGGACGCTGTGAGGTTCTCTAGCATTACTGCTTCCATGGCTTGCTGACCATGGCTTGCACCAGGGCCGGACGCGAGAGGTCGCCGCCGCCAATCGCCGCTTCGAGGACACGGCGGTGCTCCACCCACGCGGGGCACACCTCCACCGTGTCCTCCGGTCGATCCTCGCAATGGAAACACCCGGGCGTTTCCTCCCGCCCGATTCGGTGCAGTAACCTCCCGAAACAACCGTGTCCGGTGAGGACCTGCGTCAGGCGGAAGGTGAGGACGCCATGGCGTCTCTCAAGCCACTCCTCAAAGAGGGGACTTACCGCCACTATTGTGGCGTGCCCTGCACGGGGTTGCGACAGTCGCTCTGTCCATGTCGCCATGAGATCACGCCGGAAGTCTGTCCGCTGCGCGACAATTTGCCGCGGCAGCGGAGTTTCCCCCGACGTAGCATCTCCACGCGCCATTCATGCAGGCGCGCGAGGACTATCGCCTCCAGACCCCATGGCGGCAATCCGGTAAGGAGGCACGCCGCCTCACGGGAGATCATGCGGTACCCACGGGCCAGCCTTACGGCTACCACATTCTGAGGCGCGTTCAGGAAGTGGGCTGCACGCAGCCTCAAGGAACGCGCCCACACCGGGGCCCCCCCGTATAGGGCCATGGACCGCACGACTCCCGCGTAGTGCTTCCGGCAGGAGGCGTTTAGCCCCCCCAGGTTGGGCAAGAGCCGCCTGAAGGCAGCCCCGGTCCGTTCCAGTTTGGGGGCCAAACGTCGGAAATGCTCCACGAAGTTCCATCGGCTGTCGAGGACGAGTCCCAGGTACTTCAGCGTCGACTCGACGCCGACAGATACCCCTCCTACCGTGAGTAAGGATCCCGGAGGTGGCGCATTCCGAGGCCCATGAAAGCACATGGCCTCGGACTTGTGCAATGCCACCTCGAGACCCAGTTGCTGTGAGCCAGAGGGCATAGCAGAGGAGTGAGGGCGGGCTCGGTGTGCACTCACCCTGCCTCCGAGCAGACAGATAAGAACGCGTCCTCCTTTGTCACCGCCAATCTCGTAATCCCATTATCGAATGCTGTGGATCACGTCTCGCGGCTTCGATAGGGACCGAGGGCCTTAGCTTAATCGCCCAGACCGCGAGGTAGAAAACCTCTATAAAAAGTTACCCCGAATCTCAAGCGGCGACGCACCGCGAGGGGATGTATGGCCGACGGGTGTTCCATGGAACAAATCAGTCGCAAGTGCGCTCCTCGCCAGGGTACCTGCAGACCCCCTGGCGAGTAATAAATACTTAAAATCTGCCCTTCTAGGTACAGGGGTCTCTGCCTAGACTGATTTTATTTTCCCCATACTCGTGGGCTCAAATATGGAAGCTATAAATAAAAAAAAAAACCAACACCGCCGGCAACGGCAAAACTGAGGAGAGGAGGGATGCGGGGTCGGAGTCTGACATCGCATCCAGCGATGCGAGCGCGGGAGGCTCAGGGAGCTCCCGCCGCGCGAGGGTCGGGACGCCCGCGGATAACAGTAAGTTTTTCCGCAAGCGGCCCAGGCGGGATGGCGACCGGGGGTCGTCATCCGGAGAGGAGGAGGCCTCGGCCCGTAAGATCCCCACCAACAAGCGTGGTGGGATCCGGGGCAAGGGGAGAGGGCTCTCTGCCTCCATGAGGTCGGCAAGACTTGCCGAGGAGTGGCGCCACCCGGGCATGTCTGCTCGCGGGTCTGGCGACGAGGCGGGTGCACCTGGCGGCTCCGAGGTGGAGCGTAAGGCCAGGTTCGCAAAGGAGGTGGAAGCCGCGATAAGGGGCGTGGCCTTGAAGATAAAGACATCGTCCAAACTCAGGCCCATACCCGCGGCTTCCGCCTACATCATGGCGGCAGCGGAGGCAAACTTTGCGGGGCCTCCTGCTGCTTCTGCTTCTCCTCCTCCTCCAATTGATGGAGAGGAGGTGGCCAAACTCCGGGCGGAGGTGGCCCGCCTAACGGCGGCCACGGAGGTCCTCCAAAAGGAGAATGCCAAGCTCCAAGCAGACCTAGCCAGTAAGTAGCGGTTCTCCGCCCTGGCGGCAAATAAGGCAACCACGGGCCCGAAGGCGGCCTCGTATGCGGCTGCTGCAGCTGCACCTGGACCGGGGCCGTTCAACCAGCCATCCAACAGGGCTGTGGTGACCTCCCCCGAAAAGCCGGCTCCAGAGAAACCGGCGCCGGCCAAGAAGGCCCACAAGAGGGGGAAAGGCAAGGCAGCTGCCCAGGCGGTGCCTGTGCCTGCGGTACTGTGCCGGCACCAGTGCCAGCGGTGAGTGGGCCAGCGCCTACGGCATGTCAGCTGCCGCCGCCGCCACCGCCCCCCCAGCCCCCCTCCCGCGGCTGAAGCCGGATGGCAGGTGGTCGGGGAGAAGCGGAAGGGGCGAAAGGCGGCCAAAAAGGCCCGAAATGAGGAGCGGCAGCGCCAGCACAGGGCGCGAAAGATCGCGGCTAGGCTCCGCGCCCCGAAGACCGCAGCTGTAGTGATTACACTACTGCCGGACGCGGAAAAGAGGGGCGTGTCCTACCGCGACCTGCTGGCGAAGGCAAAGGAGACGGTGGATCTCGGGGAGCTCGGGATCACCGGGGGCCTCCGGCTTAAAGTCACCGCGACGGGAGCTCGGTTGCTGGAGATCCCCGGTGAAACCAGTGGCTCGTCCGCTGACGCTCTGGCTGAAAAGCTCAGAGCATCCCTAAACGTGGACGACGCCCGAGTTTCCAGGCCCGTCAGGTGCGCAGACCTGCGCGTCCTGGGTCTGGACGATTCAGTGACCGAGGAGGAGGTGGTGGCCGCCGTTGCCAGGTCCGGAGGGTGCCCTGCCGATCAGGTCAGGGCAGGCGCCCTTCGTCCGGACTCCACGGGCATGCGAACCGTTACGGTAAGCTGCCCTGTGACGGCGGCCAAGGCAATTGTGGAGGGCCGTAGGCTACTGGTGGGCTGGGTGTCAGCACAGGTGAAGCTGCTGGAGCCCAGACCTCTGAGGTGCTACCGCTGCCATGTGGGACACCATGTGTCGGTGCAATGCGCCTCGGAGGTCGTCCGCAGCGGCCTCTGCTTCCGTTGCAGTCAGCCCGGTCACACATCCGCGACTTGCTGCGCCACGCCGCACTGCGCCGCATGCGCGGCGTCTGGCAAGCCGGCTGATCACCGGGCTGGCAGCAAGGCCTGCGCTACACCCGCCAAGGCCAAAGCCAGGGCCAGAGGCAGGGGAGGGCCCTCCACCGCCACCACCACCGTCACCGTCACCACCGCCGCAGCCGCAACCGCCGCCGCTGCCGCTGTCGCCGCCACCGCCCTCGCGACAGTTGCGCCTGCAGAGGGGCCCTCACAGGGGGCCCGAGTGGAGGAAGCGGTAATGGAATGCCAATAACGGCTCCATTACGCTTCCTCCACTTTCCCACACTGGAGTGACATTAAAACAATCCTGCTTTAAGACGTCATGGTAACCCCCCTGAACATTTATTTCAATCCATAACATAACATGACGCCTATAATCCTTGAAGGGTTATACATAATTGCTCCTTAAAGTACACCTGGGCCACATTTTGCCAGTTATGTTATAGTCTTATATAATAGGGGGTGAATGTATTGCCATAAACTGAGCTCAAATCCAGATTCCTAGGCAGACTGAGAAATTCTTTATGGAAAACCCAATCTCATTTTGCCCAACCTAGGAATTAAACCCTCACTTAGTCGCGCTTGCGAAACACTATCTAGACCAACGAAGCAGACTTATTTCAATAAAAGGTCATAAACTACAGTCATTTTCAAGTTCCTACCTCGAACCACAGAACACACTGTCGGCATTACAACATCAATTGCTATGCAATTGTAATAGGCGTTTCAAACGTGAATATTTTGGAGGAAGATTCAGATAGGGAACGTGTTTTGTACTGTTAAATACATGTCTTTTATGTTGTATTGTAAACAACAATTAAATAAGAGGTCCACAGCCAGACGTAAAGCGTGGTATGCACCGGGAACGTGCATCGGTGAATCATGACACAAGCATTTATTGAATTCGTTTCGTTATGACTAAGAGAGCATTGTGGCCACTGCCCACTGACCATACCCGTTTTATTTAAAACCACACTCGGTAAAACTGAGGAAACATTGTTGCTAATGAGTAACTAAATATTAAAAAGGTTTGTTATACTTAGACCTATATATCCACGACTAAACAAGAAGTTTCATTGCCATATGAAAATTGTATTAATCAGAGAAACTGTTTACTTTATACTCTGAATAACAAAGTTGAGTCCCCATTGGGAATCGAAGTAATTAATACTCAGGGCATTGTTCAAACATAGACTTCGTCCCACAATGAAAACCCTGAGGTCCAATTACTTGATACAAAGTTGTCATATTACAGGTTAGCGGAATGGTTCTTTAATAGTCTTGGACTAGGACATAATCGCCGTTATGTACCTATGCGGACTACCTCGTAGGTCTAGTGGTTGCAAGAATGCTGAGCATAAGGTCGTGACCGTTGCAAACTGCTCTGGGGTCCCTGATAGTGTAAACGTGCTGTAGGTCATCGAAATTAAGTATGTACTTCATTCTACATATTAAACTTCCTAAGTTAACTTCACTCTAGCAAGTGTATGTTTTGTGGGTTACCCAATGTTAATTCTTTATTATTATTATTTTATTTGTTAATATTTTTACGTTCGATACGAAAAGGACCTATGATCGAAAGTGAAAATATGTAGACTCTGCCGCACTGTTTGTAGTTTCAGCAAAGATACTAGTACATATCTAAACTGGGGCCTCTTTAGTAGAATATCGATTTCCTTCTTCATAAACGCCCTAATTATATTAAATAACAAAATGAACTCAATTTAAAGGAAAAATACTCAAATAAATAGTGGTTTTAGTAGGTACAATTGTGTACAAAGTGTTACGCTGACGTCGGTTGTACGTGACTCAACAGCAAACCGATACTTTGATTGACAGGAATCCGCAAATGAAATCGACAATGACGAATTTTTTTTTACAAAAAACTTATTTCTGCTACTGACACAAACTGGGCGAGTTTCTATATTGTTAAAAGAAAACAGATGGTTGGGGCCGAATGAAAATTTGTTGATATGAAAAGCATTAAATTCGTGGCCCCTTTATACCTACTTACTTAGTAATGAATAACAATCATAGCCAAACCATATGATGCACATGCATGACTGTACCGGGAAGTATTTAAACCAGCTGTCACGTTTTTATCAGTTATATGTTCTTACGAAGAATACAAAAGAAATAGCATCATATTGCCTGCTGTTCATCATCCAACAACTTGACACAAGTCTACATTTAGCAGTCGTTCGATTAATATAAAAATAGATTCCACGGTTGTACCACCACCTTCTTAGCCAGGTAACGTCCGCCCCGATTAACAACGATCGAAGTTTCAACGAACTTCTCGAGACTAGTTATGGGTTATCGTTATTTTTATTAAAACTTCAATATCATCGCTAATAATTGGATCTAAGTAGGTACAACTGACTTGAGTCCTATATTCCGGTAAGTAAATGACTATTATGTACGCATGACTTTTCTTTTTCTTATAAAATTGCGACGGCCGACGGGTAAGGTTAAATACCTTAAAAACAATGAGTCACAAAGTTCTCACAATAAACTCATTCATGTTTTCTACAACATTAAAAATATCTAAAAACCACTGAGCCACTGACCCACTAACGAATCTAAACACGTATAATTGCATGTAAATGTATGATTGCATAAAAAAATAATTAGCAAACTTGTTTGTCAAGCTTGGGTTTTAAACACCTTTTGAAACAGCCAGTCATACGTCGCAGCGAGTAGGCAGCAGCGACGCACTTCCGTGCAGAGGCGTACTTGCACATTCCCGATTATTATGAGCTTTGACAGACCTTGCATGTTAATTAAAAAGTTTGCATATAAAACAAAAAACTAGCGGGATATTGCCCGCGGCGCTGCTGAGCTGTTTGTGAAGCTGTTTCATGCAGTTCGCTTGTTTTTGTTCGAAAATGAACGTGCGTTGAGGCACCTATGTGTATGCTCGCAGAAGAGTTTATGGATCCGTTATGTAATGTACGTACTTATACCAAGATGAAGGTTTCGTTGAATTACGATACAGAAGCATCATACATGGCTACGTTTGTAATAAAATGGTAAGTATTTACTAGCGTAGATACATAATTAATGTGATAAATTGACGTCACATTGCGGTCTATTCATTCGTATGGAGGTCCCCTATTCACTGGTTAACGCTATAATAGTTCATTAGAATAGAAACCTTGACTTCGAAATTGAAAGCGGACACCGCCACCGCAAATCTTACGTACCTAGGTACGAATAAACTAATACATTTATGTAGAAACGTAGTATTTTCTTGAATGAATATAAGTTAGGCATTTGTTATTATGTATATATCACCGTAAAATTGTAAATATCGTTAAATTAAAAACTATCTCGGGAGATTGTAAACTCTTGAAAGATTGTGAATACGGAACGCACCTCACGCGCTGATTGGTTGAACGTCATGGCCCCGCGCCACCATATTTGTTTGTTAATTTGTTTGTTGTCGAATGTAAACGAACAGATTATAATCTAACGGTATTTACAATTTTACGGTGACATATTATATTAGTTTGTTAGGTAAAAAGAATGGGGGTTTATCTTAAAAGAGTTTTTTCGATACATAATTTTATGGAACTTATTGAGAAACTGGACTGGACTTTGAGAAAATAAGATAATACATAATAAGATCATAAGTCATTACTCAACATTTCCAAAAAAAGACCTCTTCCTCCTAAAACTCCAATGATTCTGAAACAAAACTTTTGATAATGTGAGGGTTAGGTTAGGGATTAGATATTGACCCAAATATTACAGGAAAATAATACTTAGCCATTTATCACAGTAGATCTGACAATACCAAAAACAGTAATCGTTTTTTTTTCACATTAGTTGTTCATCAAATCCTGTCAAAAATCTAAGGTACGGTTTTTCCCAAACTGTCTGAATAGCTAGTAAGGTACTTACAACTTACAAGTTGCATCCACGGCAATTGTCAATTGATATTCCGAAGTGTCAGCATTTCCGCAGATTTCCTTTTCAAATAGCTTTCTACTGTAAAATACAGCAACATTAATAGTCTGCTAGACGGAAAATGTCGCTGAACGTGAATAAATGGTGGTGCTTCACATTATATTACTCATGTATTTTGGCTAGCATCCTTTGAAAAATACAGTCGAAACTACTTTCTTGAAGAGTGACGTTGTAATAATAGTCTACGTAGATTGTTTTAACATCCTATTTTATATTGATATTCTTTGATACGAAGCAGTATAAACGTAAATTAAATACTTACGTAATTTTTTATTGTAAGTACAACTATCCCATAGCGTAAGTACCCATTAGTTAATTTAAGTGCGACAAGTACAACTAGATATGAATAATTGGTATTTTCAATTTTAAAATTGCTCGTATTGACGTCGATTTTCAATTTTAAAGTTGCTCGCATTGACGTTACGTTTTCACCGTACTCTTGCTAGTGCCTAAGGCAGGTACATACATATCTAGGTAGTTTGTCTATTTCGCGTGCCATGGAGTGATGGCATGACGGATGACGCGGCGCAGTGCGAGGCTGCCACAAGGCCAAGGTCCGTATTATGTAAATCATGATGTTTGCGCAGCGCACGGTCAGCCACGATAATCAGCACGATAATGAGATAACTACCATGCTGTGGATGACACGGCGCGGTGTGCCAGGAAAATATTGGGCTGAGTCGATAGACAACCTGGTATTTTCGATCGAGTCAATCTTATAGGTCCTAATGTCTTTTTAAATTGTAGCATAGAACATATTGGTGTGGATTCTGTTGAACACAAACTAAACTTAATTTAGGCTATTGCTATCTTTTTCTCTTTAATAAAACGAGAAAGAGACGGACGTAATTTAAAGCTGTCAAATTAAATAGGAACTAATATTACCATACAAATGAAGGGTGTACATAAAAACATGTCGACTAAAAACACGGTGAAGCGCAAGGCATAAACTAGTTTGACCTCTCTAACTTAGTTCATAGCTATAGCCGTCTTTTTCTCGCACTGCCTTTTAGTAAAAGATAAGCAATAGCCTAAATTAAGTTTAGTTTGTGCACAACAGAATCGACACCACTGACTTTCGTTGGTAGGCTTTGCAGCGGTACCACGTTATACAATAAATCAAGAACATGTTAATACCTCCATCAAGTCGCGAAACTGCGGTTCCGAGAGACATCTTCTAGTGTGATTAGATGAAAATCAATTCCAATAATGCTTTGTTGCATTATTGGAATTGATTTTCATCTAATGCCGATGAATCATGATTGTTGTAATAAATTGTAAATGTTTAAACAGCTATGATGAATCCAACCCACTTATGAAAAAGACCCCTTACATTTACATCCATGGAGTCACCAATTTGTGATAGCCATGTGTCATCACGATTTACTCATCATCTTCTTCTGCCTAGCCTTTTTCCAACAACATATTATGTCGGGTCGGCTTCCAATCGAACCGAATACAGCTGCATCCAGTATTAGACATGGATTCGACTGCCATCATCACGAGGTTAACTTGTTTGTAACTTATTTACAATTACGTAGTACTTATTTATTTACTTACTTACTTAAAAGGAAAGGGTCCGCAAGTACCGATGCCTACCAGGGCTACGGGACTGTTCGAAAGAGATACCGCGGCCCTGGAACACAAAGGGCTAAGAAGGAACATGGATTGGTTTTAGTAAGTAAAAGTCTGACACTCCCTACCGCTCCGCCCAGAGCAGGGGTTAGATAATTTCCAATGCAAAAAAAAAAAAAAAGCTTGTTTTTGTAGATTAGACTTACTTTGTAGATTAGACTTACTTTGTAGATAATTCTCTGTGCAATACATCACTTATCACAGCATTTTGTGCTGCTAAGGAAAAGAGGCAACAAACATAAATTATATAAACAAAAGCAAAAGGAAAATAAATGTAGTGTCCGCTTAAACTGAAGCTGATATACAACCCCCTATCTGTCGATGTGTCGCCATTACAGCGTTTATGTTACATAAACATAAATTGTGTTTTATACACCAGGAAAATGTTGGAAAAACTGATTGACACACGCTATTTAAAAACAGAGACACTGTACGAGAATCATACATTGTTATTTAAAATTCTTTGTTAATTTATTATGCACGTTTTCTGTCTTGCTAAGTTATAATGACACAAATACTGTTTAGTGCTCACTATTATTGTGTGTGGTATATACTAGTAATAATTAGTATTAAACGGCCTAACGGATTTGTAAACAGCCTAGTTGAGGATATAGCTAAGCTCTACTAGTGTAGAGCTCAGCTATATCCTCAACTAGACCGTTTTAATATCACACGTAAATACTAGGTTGAAAATGTTGAAATAACTCTCAAATCATTTTCATTACAGGCATTTTAACTAATACATTGACAGTAAAATTGTACATAATTTCACTTTGCAAGCAACCTAGTCTTCGATGGTAGAGCTAAAAGACTATAGTTAGTAGTAGTACCTGCCTAGCCAGCTTAGTTCCTAGGGGGTCATGGTCGGCTGACCACCACATAGAGAGGGAATCGAAGCGAGAAAGAACACCCATATCAATTATTAATCTGCCTCACAACGTGATTGAAGAAACCCTATTAAAAACCCGTAACTACAACTTAAGACATAGCAGGTACAGAAAATGTAGAATACCTACTGTACATACCTAATATTATAAGATACACACTAAAATAGTAAAGGGAGCCTTCAAGTATTACGTAACGAATTTGGGGGAGCCCCCCTCCCCCAAATTCGTTACGTAATACTTGAACGCTCTCTCTCTCGCTCTCTTCTAAAACGTTACGATGCGTTACAGGGGCGGGAGGGGGGTTTTGAACTACGCGTTACGTAACATTGTTTTTTTTTTAACCCTTCAGAATAACAAAGGTATTTTAGCGACTTTCCGGTACTTTACGTCACATAATAGGCTTCTGTCCTGAAAAAATCTAATAGTCCGTCAGTTAGATTATCAAAAAATATTTGTCACGTAGTTTTCTTTTGTTACGCAAACCAAAATTGACGAAGGTACGACGCTTTTAAAATTCACAATACGTCACAACGTCCTATATTTTTTAGTGCGTTGTGACATCACGAGCCCCCACTCCCGAGTTTTGATGCGTTTTATCGTTTTCAATATTCATTGCTTTACAAAAACAAAAAAATCGTGTCTATTATTTTCCAATACTCTGACAGACTAAATAGATTTGCAATTTATTGATGGTGGAAACTAGCCTATTGTGGCTTTTAGGTAAAAATGGTCACTTGGTGGTTACATAACGTTTTACTAGGGGGGAGGAGGGGTACAGAAAAACGTTACAGCGCGTTACATTAGGGGAGGGGGGGGGTTATATATCTCCAAAAAATGCGTTACGTAATACTTGAACGCTCCCAAAGATACAGTCATCTTATACGGAGGAAATGTTCCATAAAGAAGGTGCAGCAGTTTAAAATATAATACTTAGGTAATATCTTAATAAGAACACTTCGAAAATCAAACCCAGATCTAAAGTGGAGTTTCAGTCATTAACGAAATTGGGCAAGCAATAGACAAACAGTCGGAAAAACATAAAACTGAAATTTCATACAATAGGTATCATTTACTCTACACAATACACTAATTTGTAATACCTCCATTTCTTTTACAAATATAATACATGCAGTGCAAACAAAACAAGGGAAAAAAGAGGGTGCATTGTATCGTCCCCTGTTCTGGCAGAATGCCCACAATACGTGTGCCCGACGCCACGTGCGACCTTACCGAAATGAGTTTACCTACTAACAATATTGCACGGACATCTATCGGTCCATCCACCCCAGACATATAATTCACCAAATTCTGTGCAAGTATTGATTTGCTATTGAACATGTGGACATTCGATTTCGCATGAGAGAATAAATAACATGATCTATTGTATTGTATTTATATTTATTATTAATACGATGGAATTTTAAATACCTAGCAGAAGCTAGTCGCGACGAAGTCTGCGTGGAGATTGAACATCATCTATCAGCACGGAATCGAAGTTTTCCATGGTCCTATCCTTTTCTGTCATTCAGAACAGTCATTTGCCAGAGTGAGAAACAAAGCGTGCTGCCAAGCGCATCGTCGATGTTGGTCCCATGAAGAAAGTTGTTCAGATTAATGGTCTGAATCACACCCTGAAATATGACCACACCTTTCTGTTACAGACGTTAGTACTTCAAGCTACCCGAAACTGTCAATTTTTCCCAATCAACCTTAAACCTAATGCTTTAGCGATAAAGCTGAAAATCTATTAAAATTTTATTGATTGTAGTAGCTTGTAGTGCAAGCTACACTACACTCTACATGCTGTAAAGGACCTGTGTAGGTTAAAGACTGTAATTATAACATAACATCATGACTGCCACAATAGGTACCTACCTATTAACTTTGTAACAATAAAGTTTACATAGCAAGTTACTACCTAACGCAATTCACGAATGGTTGGATTTATAATGTACACAATTTCGCTGTATTTGAGATCGTGTTGACATAACAATTATAGCGATTCTTATACGTTCTCGTTCTCGCATATACTGTAGTCTAGTTAAAATTTAACCCTAGTTACTGAGAATTGAGAAATAGAATAGGAACATGTTGCCATACAAAAGGGCCTATGTCACCTACAAAGTGTAAAAGACCTCATCACGAAGCCGTTTTTGTGGTTAATAATCATGGTTTATTGTAGAACTCAATGTAACGCACTCAAAACATTGTGCTGATGGATGGATTGAATAGTACGGGGGTCGTGGAGGTGTTTAAAGTAAAGATCTTATATTAAAAACTTGTATTTAAAAAAAAACCTGTCAAAAAGTTGGAACTCCTAACCTAACCTAATATCTCCGTAACTAGAAGGTTCCCAGCTATGGTGTAGAACAAAAATAAAAATGATCGCAATGACAGAACAAGTGCCTTTCGGCTTCGTTAAGAGGTGTTTTACACATTTTATGTGTCACTTAAGGTGTCTATAATGTTGCCGGGGCTGCGGGACTGTTCGAAAGAGATACCGTGGCCCCGGAACACAAAGGGCGATGAAGGAACATGGATGGGTTTTAGTCAGTAAAAGTCTGACACTCCCTCCTGCTCCGCCCAGAGCGGGAGGAGTCATTTGATGATTTCCCACCAGAAAAAAAAAAGGTGTCTATAATGTGCCACCCAGTGATTGTGATTCAGGAGGAGTAGAATGCATAGCAAGTTCGCAACACGACATAAATGTTAGCGAGAAGCATTTTAGCTGTGAGATATGTCTTGTCACTATTTTGTAAAGCGAATTGTAGAAGAAATAAGAATACCACGTTTCATTGCGAGTAATTACTAATTAATAACTAGGTCGGACGTAGAGAGGTCAGTTTTCATGAACGATGTTATCACTCCATGATTTAACGTCCAAGGTTTTAGGAAATCGTACAATTATGCTTTGAATAGATCACTTGTGCAACATACTGATACACACATGGAGGCATGCAATGATTCCACAGAATGATTCAGAATAGCGGACGCAGTAGGTAATTTTATTATTGTTATCAAAGATCTAATCATAATTATAGCAGGTATGCTAACGTAAGCTGATATTTATTGGCACGTTGAAAAATTTGCACCATAAAGTGCTGTTGAAAGTGAGCTAAGTATTACGGCATGATATTTAACACTGTGTTTCAACTTTGGTAGTGATTTGCATCGGGTTCTTGTATGTTAATCTCTTTTATCATGCTGGTGGGCGTAGGTACCTATTTGCGTCATCGTGTGCTGAACAGCGAAAGACGATGCCAACAACACAATGCCAAAAATGATTCTTATATTGTCTTGTTTGAAATAAATTCAATGGTCATATTTTATCTGTGTTAGTATCACGGGTGTCATGCACCAATTTGAATAAAGTATATTATTTAGAATACTTTACTTGCTCTGTACTTACTGAATACCTGTTAATTTAGGCAGCACGGTAGTGTACAGTCCACCGCACGTCGTCGGTAATACCACTTTGACTTTACTTGGCCTAGCGTAGTACGAAGCATTATTAGAACAAGAGGCCAACTGCTGCTGGTTTTGTTACCACTGTCTACTGCATGTAGAGCAAAGGCAGTGAGTAAGATTGATTACAGCGGCGGCAGTGCGCGGCAGCTTGGAGTGTATAGGTTACTTCCAAAGTTCCAACCCAACATGCATCTTCTATCGCGTCTCCACTTACTACCAGGTGATATAATTTAGACACGTGAGCCTATCGTTAATAAATAATAATAAAATAGTTAATTCAATAAGTATTAGGTTGTATGACCTTGTCTCTATTTATGGTAATGCCATACAAATTAGACAAACTATAGCAATTAGACTATTAGTAATTTTGTCGTGTGACAAAGGATATTCCTACTTGGTTAGACAAAGACATAATACGTCTCATTACAATAGGACTAAAACTACGGTCCAAGCTTAAACCTTAAAGCCAGTAGTCGCATTTTGAACCTTATACCTTTGCAACTGAAACTCGTTAGTTATGTAGCTTTAGATTTTTAACAATATGGGCAACAATGTGATGGAACGTTATAGAAGGATGAGACGCGCCTTCTTGATGACGTCACGGCTCGGTCCGGTTGATTCATTCATCCGTTTACACTCGTCGGCGCAGGCGCTGCGGTCGACCCGGCCGCCTGACCGGCCAGCCCAGCGATGCGCTTACGCATTCGAAACAAATCGTCTATAACCTCGTCTACCAATAACGACCGCACAAAGAATGAATAATACATACCAATTCTAATCTGCCCACATAAAGACAATAAAGAAACATCCATGAAAAGCACACTAAACTAAATTGGAAATAATATTGGCAGATTTTATGAACATTTCAAAAAATGTGCATATCTAATTCAATCCACGAACAAAAAAGAGCAGGTAGATTGATCAGAAATACCTATGAAGGTTAAGATGTAGGTATGTGTGAGTAACAACGTTGGAATTATGAGACACCTGTATTGTGTAACTCAATAGAGAGAGCTTCAAGCAGTAAGCAGGCGAAGCATTTTGGAGTACAATAGGTAGGTAGGGTAACCCTATTAGGGTAGATGACAAAAAAAAACGAATTAGTCCGTCAGATAGATTTCCAAAAAATATTGGACACATATTTTTTCTGTTTTCACGTTAACAAATAAAAAAGACGATATAGTGCGTCGAAAACTCATGTGACGTCACATTTGAGTACATTTTTTACTCAAATGTGACGTCAGAAGATGATCTTTGACACGTTTTATCTTCGTCAATTTTTATTAATTTGACAAAACCAAAAACACGTACCTATCCAATATTTTTCGATACTCTAACTGACGAACTAAACAGACTCATATTTTTTTTGTCAGTCATCATCCCTATTCAAGTACGGCGTAGTCATCAAGTTAGCAGCACAGCACGAGGGCTCAGCAGACATTACTATTGATAACCATGATTCTGTTCGCATTTGCAACTCTGCACACGTCCGTCAGGTGCGCGGTGCCATCCGGCGCGCCTATTCTTAAAAAAAGCCTTCAACATCGTGACAACTCAATATTGTTATTGATCGAACCGTTGCACGTTGCTTGTATGTATTCTACTTGTCACTACACGTTGGTAGGTATGTAGATAGGTACCTAACTTTAAATACCTACTTCAGATTTTTGAAATCTCTTGAGGTCGTTGCCGTTTGATTTACATAGAAATGACACATATCATAATATTATATCAAACAATGACGTCGCATCCTGCTCATTAATGTGCAAGTAATATCAGTGTCGCACATGCCGTGGAAACATTAATCAAAGCAGTGATAAAAGGTTCACTGTGGTGCAAATATTACAGCAGTAAATCACTGTTGTGCTGTTCCTTCATTGCAAACTATATATCAATCATCGTTCACTTTTATGTGTAAATTATAAACGTGTCGTCGTCATTATGATTCGTTTCGGACATTAGGGTTCCTTATTTTTTTGACGACTACGGCGAATTATTTCAAAGCGTGCAGTACCACGGACGTAAATTAATCACTGAATCACACGGCACCAGCACCGGTTCCAAGATTTTTTTGTTGAATTTCCAATATTCATTTACGATACCGTTCATAATTATTCATAACGACACGGCATGGCATTGTACATTTGATTTTCTTTTATGTTACCTACCCCACATGAAATTCTGAAAAAGAATTGTTACGTGAGTGAGGTCATTTTTGAAGAGCGTGAATAATGTGGAACAATAGTGTCGAACAATACGGGAGTTGTAATGACCGTGACCGGTGAGGATCATTAGTGCGGGACACGCGCGAGGCAGGCGTCGTCGCGCGGCACCACTATCACCTCAGCCCACAGGCCGCAAGGGTGACGAACCTGCGCGGGACGCCGATAAGCCGCCAGCCGTGTTTACTCGCTCCACGATCATTATAAATCATATACGTAAAGGTAACCTCTGACCCCTCGTTAGTGTTGAATGCTCTACTCTAATGGCCGACGAAGCGAATCGAAGTACGACCAACTCGTCCAACAGCAGTCTTAAAAAGTACTAAATCATTACGTGTTTCGTTTTGAAATAGAGATAATCAGAGCAGTTGGCTTCAAGATAATTTATTTGTTTATGCAATCTACAATCTATTTTAGGTATTATTTGAATAGAGTTCATCTATTTGAACAAGGCAAGTAGATGTTGCAAAGTTAGATTGTCTTCAACACAAAATAAGAATTGTTTCTAAAATAAATTTTTCTTTGCTTTATCTAAAACTGTTTGGGATATAACGACTGTTAATTCATTTTATATTCTTTTATTATACTAAACGTTAGTTGACCATTAGCTACATTAGCGATAGTACCACGGATTAGCATCCAACATAACTTGCGTAACGTTACAATAAACTTGGGATCGTGAAGTCTGTGGTTTTCGTCAACTCACCTCACTGCAACTTGACCACTCTGAGCCGTACATAAAAAGTTGCCCATAATGTCTTGTGGTGATAAACACATAACCACCATTTTGTTACCGCAGTCGGCTAAGTTATCGGTTGAGCTTAGTGTGCGTTTTTGCACACTAAGCTCAACACAAACGCTCAAGACAAAGACGATGCAACTGCGTAACAGTATCGTTACTGAAATGGAATATCTATGTATTGATAAATAAGTGGATGGCAGTAGACGGAAAATAAACAGGAAAAAAACAATTAAACGAAATAATTACTTGACCAGTACGTATCACATAGGCAACGTGAATCACCGAAACCGCAACAAAATAGGATAGAATCGTCTCTTGTTTATAAAATGGGTAGTAAAAGTCGGTAGCCGAGTGGCTGACCACATTTCCTGTGATACGGCGACACAGCGCGGCCCACAGAGCGCAGTGCCCGCCGGCCGATGCGCTGATAAACGCTCGTCACTACACTTCCGTCCTTCGACGCATCTCCGACGACACCCGAAGTCATCAGAACAAAACGCGAGTAGGTACCGTCCCAGTACTACACCTCCAAAGAAAAACTTTTCTCTTAAAAAAAAAAAAAAATACTATCAGAATAACACATCAGTGAAGACAGTTTACGCAGCACACTTATCTTTAAACGCTTTTTACATCTCCGTCTAATTACGTACATTAGTACACGGAAGATAACAGGACTCGAGACTCGAGAGCAGTTACATTACATACAACTTGCAGCAAACATTTACGTTACTGTATAATAATATGACCCATGAGCCGGTACGACAGTACATAGAAAACGTCATAAACAAAGGAATGCTCAATTGGAGTCAATAAAGGAAGTTGGAATAGATCGCAAATCATTGAAATATCTAATATTCGCAGCATGTGTGCCAGTAATGTTGAGTGGCGATAATGCGATGTCATCCGATATTAGGGTCAATTGCCTTATACGATATGTTGGGCTAGTCTTTGATAACACTATTTAAACTGGTGTGCTACCGACGATGTCTATATCAACATGGAAATTATCGTTACATAACTTTATCGCCGCTGACGCCATTTCTATGTACATTAATAAGGTTATGTGAAGAGTTACACTGTTATTCGGCAGTACGGCATTAGTTAGTACCTATACTACCTATTCGTTGTAGATATATTATACTATAGCGGGAATATGCTGGATGAGGCTGGCACAAGAGCGTGGAGCTTGGCACAAGCAAAGAGAAGCCTATACCCAGCAGTGGGGAAGTGGAGCTGTGGATGATAATGATGATATTATAAGCCAACAAGACAAGTCAAGTCTAAGCCTACATTGCGCCTTTACCAACGTTGATGTTGGGCCTACGCTGCTTCTACGCTGCGTAGCAGCTAGCCTACGCTGTGGCTACGCCGTGTAGCATCTAACCTACGCTGGGGCTACGCCGCGTAGCAGCTAGTCTACGCTGGGCCTACGTCGCGTAGCAGCTAATCTACGCTGGGCCTACGCCGGCCGCAGAGCAGCTAACCTTCGCCGGGTCTACGCTGCGTAGGTGCCAGATTACGCTGCTCCACTGCGCGTTACAGTTAACGTACTCTAGGGATACGCCGCGCCTTCGCTACGTTTCCGCTGGCATTTGATATGTGCACCAAACGCTAAAAAGTCTGTGGCGAAAACGTGATAAACAGACTGATGCTGTAAAATACAACAGCTGACACTATTTCTCGCGTTATATTGCTATTTGCTTTGAGGTAATTATGAAATAATGATCAAAATGATAATGAGTTCCATTAATGTTGTAAAACCTCAGTTTCATTAACCTGAATTGTTATTATAATCGCCGTAACAGCCTGAAGCACAGAGAACCATAAAAGTACTTTTTTTCCTTCCAGTGAAACTTCCTGCTTTGCGTGTGAGTTGATTGATATTAGATATGGACAAAAACAGGTTTCCATTCGCCTGCTGCATCTCACCAAAAAACAGTAAGTGAATTAAACAAGAGGGTGTTTATTCCTGTGGTAACTCGTTAAACGTGAAAAGACCAAACAACCTTCTCCATGTAGGTTCACACTCATAAGCACGCAACCATATTAAGCAATAATAAATAAATGTTTAGTTATCTGGTAAAGTTTGAATCATCGATTAAAAGAATTTCATTTACTGTCGAAGTATGCGTTTCACAATCATCCGGATCATAACAGAATAGTTACTAGAAACCGGTGTGTTCGAAACGTGTCGATATGTTACTGGGTTCGTAAATTCGGATTACACACTAAACATTAGTGAATGTTTAGTGTGAATTTGAAAATTACTCATTCATATTGCGGTTTTCCGCACCGCGAACACTGCAACACTGCACATTGCAATGTAAGTACCACATTTCATTATGCACTTGTTTTTACACAAGTTATGCAGATTTGATTTATAATAATTTTGAATATAGAATTTAAAACCACACCACTAACGGTCTCTGTATAATTTCATATGCAGACGAGACGGTTCATTTGTATTTACGAATCAAGCGTCCAAAATGATTTATTCTTCTTTTACTAGGACACCGGTTACTCTACATACTGCCAACGTATCTACATCACATCCGTTTTCTTTGTCGCACTGAAATGGAAATCGTCTCAGTCGATCCATCATAGGTGTCGCGGCAATGGCGCCGAAGAACTGATGTCATGGTCACGCGCGCTTGCGTCACGGCAGCCGAAGCGGCGCGGCGCGGGCGCAGGCGGGTGCGCCCGAGCCAGGGTTGCTAGATCAGGTTTCTTAATTTTCCCAAATTCAATGTTATTTTTCCCCAAAATGTCCGTATTTCCATAAACAAACATGCACTCCACTTTTAGCGCTTGGAATTGAAATTTGTATCTTTGTGGTATAATTATGTCCCTTGATTTCCTGAATTTTACAGACTGAAATCTTGGGGACTTTTATCCCCATTGTTTTTTTTACAAGGATATATTTCCCCAAGCTTGATTGTTTTGCCCAAAAGAAAAAAAAAACCCCAATCTACCAACGCTGGCCCGAGCGCCCCACACCGGCCGTCGCCGCCGTGCGCGCGGCCTTACCGCGCCTCAGCCACTGGCACTGGCCCCACCATCACTGACCACTCATCTGACACTGATAATCTAGGTTAAGAGGACAGTAACAAAGTTCCTTCAGGCGTGAATTTGCCTAAAACTTATGCTTATTAAATTCATTTTGTGTTTAAGTGTGATAAAAACTATATACCTAAACATATAAAATCGAATTCTGTTGAGTCACTCGACGGTATGGATGGAGAGGTAAAAGCTATCCAAGTTTGCTTTATGTTCATCGTGCATTGTAGAGCACAAATTCATTAGGTATTAGTTTTGATTTATGGAAGAACTTCAATACACACGTCTCGTATTTCCTAAGAAGCCCCCAAAGTGATATGGAAGTATCGTGGCCGCCAATAAAATATGTTTACTGTGTAGATAAACTTTGTATGTGGACATTGTGGACACTCCCGGTTCCAAAGGAACTTTATAAGAAGAATAAATTAAAGGACCGCATAAGCAAACACGCCAAATAAGGACGAACACGATTAATTTTAGTACACCATCGACGGTAGCGGCGCAGTTCTGCATAATAATTCAAGGCACTATTAATATATACACGTATTATCGGAAACTGGTACTTACGCAATGTTTATAAATGTCTATAAAGTAATTTAAATTGATATAAGTCTTGATTTCAAATAAAAAGCTTGCATTTAGCCAACAACCGGCCGGCATCAGGACAAAATCAAAGTCTGAATTGTAATTGAATGAACGCATAGCGACGTGATGCAAATGGATCAAGGGCTAACAGTTCCGCGTGCTAACGGATTTTCCAATAATTGAACCCCAAACTACGATTAAACATGGATACTGCAAACGAGCTCTAACATTGCAATACGACAGTTTGAAAAAGTACTCTATTTTCAAAGGAAAACGTAAGCAGTGATAAATTTGAAATTTATGTAGTCAGGTTTCATCGGTTTTTACGAGGTTTACTTGCCTAGAGCAGTGAATGCTTGGTTGTGGGTACGTCTGTGTCCGCGGTACACCGGTAGTTCATACCTTAGTTGGTGCGTGTCTTTCACCTTGAGTGTGTGGATTTCCTCCCGATTAATTTCTTCACCTTTACAAGGAAGAAGATCTCCTTTGATTTATATGAAAAAAAAAAATACTTTCGTTGGTTATTGGTAGTATAATCAATGTGCTCCAAACATCTGTCCATGTTTATATTTAAGTACTCATATTACCATTTTTACAGAAAAACCACATTGCTATTCAAAATACATTCGCTATTTTATTTTCGACGTTCGTGTTGCGAGGGACTGGATTCACATCGGTTTACACTGACACACGTAAACAGCGGAGACGGATGACGGGGCGGCCCGTCCCATGGCCCATTATTTAAATCCCTTTGGACGTGAGTTCCATTATCCCCCTGCGCCAGCACTAGCCCTTGAGTGAGTGGACATGACGGACCGGCAAATACGATGCGGATGAACAAAGAAAATAGGCCTTTCCGTTCCGCCGTGGCCAGTTCCCCGTAAACGACTCTTCTAAACTTCGTTGGAAAACGTCGAAAACAGAACTTGCATGCGTATTGTTTAAAATACAATTTTCGAGGATCATGAGTTCATGACCGAAGTCGCCCGGGGACATTTTTCCATTACTTTGAAAGGTTTTGTTTGATGGTTAATCAGTTGACGGTCCAACGACTACCGCTACGGTGAAGATTGAAGTCCGACTTTACTTTCAACTTCCTTTGAAAAATCTATCATACGTAATAAAGGTGAATAGAATGAACGCTAGAAATGTGTTCAAGGTATATTTAATTTTATTCTTGGAACATTATATATAATTAGCTGAGTAAGTATTTAATAGATACGCTTATTTAAAGTGCAGTTACATTTCTTATCCTTCATCTCCAATTAATTTCAGGAAACCACCATTATTAGTACTTATCATTAAAATGGTACTTACCTAGTAAAGTACTAATCGTTTATTTTCATTTCAATCAAAAATAAGTGGAAAAGATCAATAACTACTACTTTAATTAGCGGCTTCTAATGATTTTAATGCTTGTTTAAATACATATGTCTAGTCGAGGAAGGAAAACGTGAAAACCCAAGTTATTTCCAATAAATCCGAGCATAAATAATACCCAAAGATTAGTTATTATTACGTCATACACATAGGTCCTACGTGTATGTACCTATATTTATTATTTTATTAAACATATAAAGGGTGTAAAAAACCTCTTAACGAGGCCGAAAGGCACTTGTTCTACCCGTCATTGCGATCATTTTTTTTTTCTACACCATACCTGGGAACTTTCTAGTTACGGAGATATTGGGGGTCAAAGTTCCAACTTTAAACACCTCCACGACCCCCGTACTATTCAATCCATCCATCAGCATAATGTTTTAAGTGCGTTACATTGAGTTCTACCACAAAACATGATATTTCACCCCAAAAAAAAAGTCGTTTCCCAGCAATAATTTTTGCGTAAAATTACTTAGTTTGATGTAAAGAATGCTTGGTTGTCGGCTTCGTGAACGGTCCGTTTACACCTTATAGAACATAAAACTGAACCCAAATGTATAAAAGGCTGTTTTTTTTAAGAATTTCGATTTTTATCATTTTGAGAAAGTATGACCACATCATTTTTATTCAGGCTGTAGACATAGTTTGACGCTATCACTAGAAGTAATTTCCACCATTTGATAATGTATCTTAATAATTTCGAACACTGCCGGTTGATAGCAATAGGTTTGCCCCCTATTACATTAGGTACACCTCTGCCTAAGCCCTCGGGGAACCATAGGTACTAGTATTAAACTGATGTCAATTCTGAAACGTAACTTCCGATCCTTCGATCCGTGTTATCTTTATATTGGTGTCGATTCTGTTGTGCACAAACTAAACTTAATTTAGGCTATTGCTATCTTTTTCTCTCGAATAAAACGAGAAAGAGACGGATGTAATTTAGAGCTGTCAAATTTAGTTGGAACTAATATTTCTACACAAATGAATGAATAGCCTAAATTAAGTTTAGTTTGTTCACAACAGAATCGACACCATAATCTTTCATGGTGTTCCCAGCGTTTGTCTCAGGTAGATACTCAATCACTAAAGAACATAAATCTATATAAGTTCAACTATATTATGATACTAACCCGTATTGTCTTGTACTCTACTTCACTATCCTCTATTGTCCTTACCGATCTGACCTACGTCCTATCCTATGTATTTATTAAACATTAAGTGTAAACATGAAATAATTCGAAGCATTGATAACGCTAGCGCTTGGTTCTTCGGCCCCATAAAATCACCATACGTAATGTCTATTGAACGATCGTATGTTTTACTAACGCGCCTATGGACAAAAAAACAAGCCAAGTGCTAGTCGGACGCGTATATGACGGGTTTCGTACCACTGTAGAATAATTAAAATTCAAACAGCCGAAAAAAAACCCGCTAGGTTACTTGTATGAGGAGTATGAGGACCCATTTTCTGACTTTATTTGATTTTATGATTTGTTGTTATAGCAGCCATATAGTCATACACACTCTGTGAATTTCAAATGTCTACCTATCACGGTACAAAAATAACAGTGCTGTGACAGACGAACTGACATCGGAGCCTTAGTAATAGGGTCCCCTTGACGCCCTTTAGGTACGGAACCCAAAAAAATAACTATTCAACATTTCACCTTGACAACAATGCAGCGCCGGTCACCGGAGTCACGTTATATTAAATTGTTGATAATTGCCTCGTTAACCTTTGAACGTTACACTCATGCCTATCGTTATAGTTCAGCTACTTTTACCTGTTTCTGGCGTAAAACCGACCTTTGTTTTAAATAGCCACAACATTGCATTGGTATAGCACATAAATTGATGTAGTGCGCAAAGGTTGTCGTTACAGTCGAGGCGGGATTGCAGCGCGAGCCACAGACCAGGGCTAAATGGTACCGAGACTGCCATGACAATGCTCACGCACGTGTATCAAACGGGAAAATATCATCATAAGTTAACTTATTATTTCTAACAAGTATTAGAAACTTATTTCAGATGGACCCATCGATTTTTTCTCTAGTCTATCACGATTCCGTCAAGCAGACTAATAATATATGTATTTATATACAGTAGTTTTCTCTGGCGTATTTTCGCGCGGAAATGCAAAGTAAAAAGCATTCACATTCGCGGCATGCGTGTTCAAAACACTGCATAGTGAACCTAAAAACGTTACAATATGAGCCACTTTTCAAGCCCGTCTGTTTAAAAATAATTTGATTCGGTTGAGATCCATATTCCGCATAACGAACTGTTTGCATAATCCATTGTACACTATGAAATTAGGTCACAGTGTGTTCATCATCTGCCGGCTAAAAAGCGGCCGAACGAGTAAAAGACAGAGTTAGAATTGAAAAACTAGGTTAACTTCTTTGAAAATTGATTTAAAAATCATAACAAACTAGGTCTCTAGCCACGCTCGACTCTGTGGAAAGTTCTGGTGAAAAGCCATAAAATCCAAAACACCTAGTAACAGTTAAGTACAAAATGAAACAGATACAACGAAGTCCTTTATCAGTATATAATTGATAGTCTTAAAATTGTACCGACTTTAAGTGGCATTCTGGATCATCTGCAATTATCTGTCGCAACAACGAAAACAGCGTGGTCAAGGCGAGGTAAGCAAAAGTGTTTCAATTAGTAACATTAGCGGTTAGCGTTAGGTGCAGCTGTTCGGACTTCGGAGGGCACAGGGCGTAGGCAGGGCACCTCGCTCGGAGACTCGGAGCGACAGTAATTATCGCGGTCGTGTCGACGACTCAGAGGAGATCGTTCACCCCAGGGCCGCTGGGGTCGCACAATACTCAACTGTCGGGATCGCGCCGCGGCTATCACAAATCTGGGACGACTGCACGCACTCGTCTCGCGGCTGTACCTACTCACTGATCACTCTACTCAGTTACTCACTGGTCGGTACAATACCACACTCCACAGTGCGCAGCCGACGACGCGGCGACGCAACGCTAACTTCGTAATTGGTCCTTAGTAGGTTTTCATGTCATTCACCACCACGATGCATGTCGTCGTACTAGTAAGATACCTACCTATATACATAATGATGTATCAATTATAAATGCTGTGGTTACACCAAACAATTTCCTGTTTATGCTCTAACTCCGTAGTGATAGAACGCAAACCTAAATATAATTAAACGAGTTTATACCAGAGACTTCCCCACGCTACGAACTTGTGCTATCACCGGGACACCACAGCTTTCAAACTTTTGTTCCTGCAGTTCAGTAGAAAGCTATAGCAAACTTTTTCATACTTTTCACAGTTTGGGTGGGATCTAACAGATACCGTGAGATGAAAGTTATTGAAAGTATAAGTTCGTCTATTAGCTTTTCGGTCCATCGTAAGAAGGTTGCCGACGGGATGCACCCTTTTACACTAGAATAGGTTCGTCTAATTTTCCACTAGCATGCTTCCTCGGTATTCTGTGCCGGTCGAAGGCGTCACATAAAGGCTTGTGTTTGTCACAATACGTAGTATGAGGGATCAAGCGAGTAGGTATGTGTGTAGATGTATATGATAGAGATATTATAATAGGTAATTATTCAGGTAGGTGCATACCGTGTCGCAAGTCGCAACACTGGCAGCTCGCGAGCGCGGCCGGCCGGCCGGCGGCGGCGGGCAGGCGAGGCGCTCGGCTAATCGCGCAAGTCGACGGCTCACGGCCGACAGCCGCCCACTCTCCGTTTAAACCCATATAAAGTATTCGGCGCTCAACTGCACAATAATATTCATATTTTTATACTTGCCAGTGTAGCAATATGCTAATAATTGTGAAACAATCACTGACATATCCTTTATTTATCATGTTAACCACGCAATATGTCATTGTTAATTGCGATTATTACCATTCAAACAACTGCGGAGAGAGTGTTTTGGAACGATAGTGTACCTATATTTACACATCGCTTCATAAGTAGGAATCGACATGTGCTGATATGGGCACATCCTTTTTACGATGCTTATGTACCTACTTATATGTAGGGAGCTAATGGCCGTCAGTCGGACTTCTATCTGTATGTTGTTCTAGTGCATTCTTGTGTCAACTTTGTTTAAGTCTTAGCTGACTCATCAAGGTTTTTACGGCACGCAGGATGTTTAAAACTTGCAGTAAGAGCTCGTACTTGTTCGAACTCAATTAAGTTCTTTGTGATAGCTTTACAACAGCTGCAGTTTTCCAACACAACTTTCTTTAATTTCAGGAATATTTCTAGCTTAACTTACATCAGACCAACGTTACAACTTCCACTGGGCGTCATTATGATATGATAACAGATTATTTACAAAGCGGTCATTACATGGAACACAATTATTGATGTGGTGTCTGGTGTATGCACAAAGCGCACTACTGTGTTTTCAGCCTAGCATTGTTCTAGTCTTCAACTAGTCTATCAACATTCCGCGCCTCAGCCGTAAACAGGACAGTGAGCGTGCAAGTGAAGGCGACTTTATCACCATATAAAACTGAAGTCAGTGATCTATAAAGGGGACCCATCCTCCGCCTCATTATAAGGTCGATTGTTGTCAAACAATGGGTCATTACCTCTCGCCAATTCCCGCGATCTCGACAAACTCCTACATTATGAGTACGGTGTTAGTGAAAGCTTCCTAGTACACTCGAAATTGAGACTGTTATTTAGCTTTGTCACCTAACAATGGGATGTTCCTTGTCTGTAGTCTGTAAACATCTTATCTAGCACTATAACAATTTAAACTTTTTGACAAATGGTATGAGTAAGCAATCAAAACCTATTTTTAACCGACCGACGAAGGAGGAGGTTCTCAATTCGATTGGTATTCTTTTTTTTTTGTATAGAAAGTTATAACTTGATTTTGTCTATTGCAAATATCCAAATTAGTGTGGACTATGGACTACCGAATTATTTACACATGCACCGGCTGCAAGTTTGAATGACGGAAACAAGGCAATAATGAATTAGTCATACCAAACACAACAATTCGTCATTGTGAAATAAATGGCTGCGCTAAGTAAGCACTTATTAAATTAAGGCCCTTCTAACCCTAAAATTAGCAACTCTATTTCTGGTGGTTCCAACTTCGTTTGAAATATTGTTAGTATAAAGTTCTAATCAGCTTGCACTACAAAGCGGTTGTTACGTCAGTCACTGCGGCCGAATAGTGCGAAATGAGTGGTTTTTTGCGATTTACAAAAAATATATTGATGGGACTAAAAAAGTAAAACACATAAGACCTGCTTTATAGTTAGTTCAGTTAGTATGCAAAGTTTCATGATCTAATTTGAAGTGCTTTTTGAATACCAGCGGTTTATTGTTCGATTTGGATGTAACTTTGTAATTTTTTCTATCGAGAAAAGTTTATGGAATTGTGTTTTCGTCACACATAGTACTTAGCATTAATAGCCTCAACTTTACCATAATTATATTTATTTCAAAATTAATGCTGCAGTATTTTAGGAGTAACGGAGGATCATGCTAAGCCATTTGAGGGATATATTCTTAGCCCTTAAAAATCAGTCCTCGATCAACATTATTGCCATAAATAATAATGTGTGATTATAACCGACAAACAACCAATGAGGTCCTAGTATATTTACATGTCTACCTGATAACTAACTTACCCTTCTCTTTAAAGGGTGATCGACCTTCCTTATCTTCTGATGCCCTATTAGTCCACTTAAACAAATCGGTATCTTCGGATTATGTACATAGGTATCATTTATTTTTTATTTGCCCTTACTACTTACTAATCAGTTGTTAATAACAACGTAAACGATAACAACATTGTTGTGGTAAACCAAGTAACTACGCCTTCCGCAAAGTCGTTTTAATTGATTTTTAGCGGTGTTTCCTTTTTTAGCAACAGGATAAATCTGCATTTTTCACAAAGATGCAATTTATATCATACTAGCGGACGTCACGCGGTTTCAGCCGCGTAGTTCCCTTTCCCGTGGGAGTACGGGGATAAAATATAGCCTATGTTACTCAGGGTGAATGTAGCTTTCTAATGGTGAAAGAATTTTTTAAATCGTCGTTTTTGAGTTTATTCATTACAAACATATTATACACAATAGGAGAGCAGCGGTGGCCCAGTGGTGGCGGCCTCGACTTACGAACAGTAAAACGGTGAAGGAAAACATCGTGAGGAAACCGGCATGTCCTAGAACCAAAAATTCGAAGACATGTGACATCTACCAATCCGCACTGGGTTGGGCTGCATAACATTGCCGGTAACAGAAAGGAATAAAAAGCTTCAATTTGGATAGTAAACAAATAATAGTTGCTCTAATAGTATGTTCCAGTTGTTGTAGTTCTCTATTATTCAATAATACACTTTACCTATTGGATAATCTACAGCTACATCTATCTACACTATATAATATAATATAATATAATGTGTATTATATATACAGACCTTGTGACCAAGTTGAAACGCTGACACTTTGGACGATAGAAACATAGAAAGATAGTGAAGTTGCCAACACGAGCAATTAATACCAGAGATAGCAGCTAGCACCGACTTTTAACACTTTAAGGATGTTACCCTTATCTTTGTTACACTGGTCAGTGTTATAAGTACAGTTAGATATATAAAATAGCATGCTGTCGTGTTTGGTCGGCATATTTGTTTGGGCGCCCCACCCGCCACCCGCCACGCTTCGCCTCGACACAGCTTCATAAATGAGTTAATTAATCATAGTTAAACATCGCCTAATTCCAACAATATCACTGGCCTAATAATTCTGCCTTGTGATGAAACAGTATCATTCAGTGAGTATTCTACTATTTTTATAACCCCGGATTTAATTAACAATTGAGCGTTTCCCTTTACGGTAAACACATATAATCTTCGATCAACAATTAATTAATTACTTACTTACTATTAAAAGGTGTTATAAATATATGTAGGTACCATAATTATTATCTAATAATGACTAATAATGAAAAGTAATTAATTGTTGATAACTTTTTAACAAATGCTTCCCCATATCATACAAGGACTGTTCGTGTATAACAACACACAGTAATAAACGACACTAAATAAAAGACAACAAAACCCTTCCCTTGAGCGACCGAGCGCAGTTTGAATGTCTTTATTGTTCAACAGATTAGTGACCAAAATTAGTCGGTCGCGGGTAGTTTAAACAAGGGAACGGAAGACGAGGGGCGGTGAGGCGGCGCGAAAGGAGTGGAACGCAAATAGCCACGTGACCCGGCCATTGACTCGGTTTATCCTAATCCGTCCCACTACTCCAGTTCAGAGGGCTGAGGACGCGCATCACTCCCGAATCCGCTCCCAGTACTTTAGCCAGCTACTCCAACGCGTTATGAACTTTCACATGACCTAATACCGCAGCTGTGTGGTCCCAAACGAGCATCTGCGCACTGACTAGACCTAACAATACACAAAGTTAATTCTGTTCTAAGTGAACTACATGATTAATTGGTCAAACATGACATAAAACACAATACGAGTAGGTAACAATACTGTTTGTATCGCACCATTAGAAACAGATGTGAAAACGCTAACTGCGGCCGCTGCCGAATGAAAATAAATATCCTCATGGTCGATGCAAACAAACACATCAACCTACTTTTATATTTAGATTGAGGTACCTACTTGAAACTTTGTTCATTCTTCCGGCCGCTATGGCAGATGAATCCATTTGATTCATATCGCATGCGGTAAATTAAAAAAAAAACGTTTCAAGAGTTCAAGAGTATAATGAAACTTTTGCGTTGGAATATTTCCTTGCCATGTTTCCACTCGTGTGCACCGCTCATGTCCTTATTTTTTCCACTCTCATTACGGGCGAAGAGGAAACAGGTACGTTGCATAATGAATCGTATCCCATTCGTGATACCCTTTATTGTGCTGCAAGCCTAATGCCGGATTATGGTAATGTTCGTGGGGCCAGTGTGGTGACCGCCGGAACTCACCGAGCAGCTTGTCTGGCATGAAATGCGGCATTAAAAACAATTAAAATAGAAAATACATTGCCTACTTTGATACAGTGGATTAATTACAAGTGCTTTGTACATTTTCGTTATTTTAAATATTAGTTCTTCAGAGCAGCGCAATAATAATAAATTAACTTTTATAATTGTCATGGTGGCCAGTGCCTACGTGATTGATGTAGTGATCATGAACACACGACGGACATATAAGTTGTTTGATTCATTAACAATGCCTCAGACATGATAGGAGACAAATACTTACGTTGGCGGCTACAGCGAAGAATGAAGTCGAGTCACTCAGACAATTGAGTGTCGCGGAGACACCTCCGCAAGTCGATTGTTGCACATGCAGCAGCTCCACACTCACAATATGTAGGACGCGAAACTTGTCAATCAGTATCAATATCAAGAAGTTTTGTTGTGAAACATAACTGCGATATAAAATACAGTTCAGTCGGCAATCGGCATGGGGAGCCTGCTCAGAGCAGCAGTCGGACGCACACTTTCAACTCAGGGTTCACACGCTTTGTTCAAATACAATGACTCTCTACGTTCTTTTTGTTTTCGTTCAGACGACCTTTGTTGATAATAAACAATATCGCGACTTTAATGAAAGAAATCATGTAGCGTGAGATTTTTATATCATTTATTTTGCAATTGACGCATTCTTATTCCATTGTTATCTATGTGCGCCGTTACGCGCACCTCGAATTTTCCAAGGATTTTCCAAAGTAGCCCAGTTAACTATTGAAATAAAATATTCTTGTGATTTGCAAGGATTTCGCTGAGTTTAAGCGGCTGCGGAATTGGTTTACGTCAGTGCGCCTGCGCCCATTACGCCCAAAATACACGCCACACGAGGTACACGCGCTTAAAAAGCGTGTCAATCAATTTACATTAGGCTTGTGATGATGGCGCTTTATATGTAGAACCAGTGCGTGTATAAACTTGATCAGGAAAAATCGATCACAATGATGTAATCGTGTTCTTGAAGTTCAGTTTTATTCGTCATTTAATTAGAATTTTGGTAGAGGAAAGTTGTCGACCCGTTAGCACAGTTGAGGATTGCTTCACTACACAGTGTTCAGCGCTCAGTGTGCAGTGCTGCAACAAGTGCGTTATGTAACGTGATTGTGTGAGATAGCACGCGTGACATTTGCGCCGGCTGGGGAGCCTCCAGCTTCGCCCCAAATTGACTTCTGGCCTTCGATTCGCTGAAGTGGGACACCCGCTCCACTCGTGCGCTTTTTATGATATTATCTGAGCGCCATTCGACACCGACCACGAGCAGTGCTCATGACCACTATAACCTGTCATCTCTACATATCACACCACTTTGACCACTTGTTTCGTATTGTCTACTTTCTAATGTGTATGACTGATTGAGACTGTTATTAACTACTTATTTTTATTAACAGAATGAGAAGAACACCTACAAGGAGGCAGTTTTCTCTCTTACTACAACTAGAATCTGTTCTGTCGGATTATGAAGACAAATTATATATTATATTTCATCCATCCTTTTGATATACTTTTAAAGTGTATTTGCAATAACTATTTTTAAACACAGTCTTACCACAGTTGACGTGAATATTACAAAGTAACAACATTGATTTCGGAGCTGTTACACACCAATGTGAAAATGAAAATAGCAAAATGTAATATAATATCGCGTGTAAACCAATAAAATAAAAATTAAATGTCTGCAACTCTAGGAAGAACTACAAGCATTTTATTTTATGAAGTGCTCTATTACGATTAATTTATCTATAAGCGATTTGCTCATTTATGCTTACTTAACAGAGGAGGTTCGAGATCTAATCTTACCAAGCATGTTATGAAAACAAGGACCGGTTTCGAAAATATATCAATTGAAAGCCCTCGCCCGGTCGCCCGTCGTCGCATGAGTAATGTTATTGTATAGTTCAGCCTTGCCACACTGCACGACGCGCCAGTTACATGACACTTCGCTGATGACCTTAAAGGAGAGTGTAGAAGCCTGAAGGAGCCATCATGTCTTCTAAAGTAAGCCAGCTAGCGAGGACTAAAGTAGCGACGCCGTAGGTAGCGGACCTATAGAAACAAGTTCAGGTACAGCATCTCTCGCGGTCGTCAGACAGGCTCTGATACGTGTGGTGGCATACAACTATTCTAATACGCAGATCTTGCATATTCGCAGATGAACGACCCTGCGTACAGTGCATACAGATCTAAAAGAACCAAGTCTAGTGGCACACATCCTCTCTCACTACACCGACTTAGCGGCAGCAAATGACCAGAAGCACTTTCTAGGCCAGAAGCCATGCCTAGACGATAAGAGAGACCACGGTGACTAAAGATAAGTTGAAGCCCGCTTGCCTCAAGCGATGATATGCCTTCTCCAAACACGATGACGACATCTTCAGAGAGCAGTCGTCCGTCTGATCCAGTTGCACTGATCGTTTCCCGGATTACTATTGCTTGATACGCAATATTTCGTGCACAGGAAGGAATACCTCATCGAAGGAACACCTTAATTACTGTAACTGTTGTGGTTTTAATATCAAACGAATGAATTTAAATACCGTTTTTATAAGCACGTTGACCATTTGCATAACAGCTCACGAAGTTACTGGTATTGAAAATGTTGTATAATCGTTTCAAAATGAATACCAGTTGTAGACACCACTCTCGATTTGAATATACAACCTCTTGTTTATTTCCAAATTCATTCATGAACTTGTCAGTGAACTCGTCATGAATTTAGGTTAATAAACGTTTTTTAACAAATGCAACATTTTTTTCTATTAGTGTGACACGTTTGAGTAGATAAAATACATAGGAAGTAGCTAAAATTATTTTATTTTCAGAACATCCCACAGATGGTTTGTCTCCAAATGAGACATCAGAGAAAGGGTGAATACCCTTTCTCAAAACATCAACTTTTATGTTTATACCAATCGATTTCTTTACAAAAAAGCCTTGCTTTGAGATGGGGCTCTATTTTAGGAGCAAATCAAGTTAAAAACAGTTTTATCTTTGTTTGAGAAGCAATGTCTCGAGATTCTAGCTCATTTTTGTTTTGAAAATTTAGAACCGGTATTTGGTTATTAAATATAACCTTATCTGCACAGAAACAAATTAACAAATTATCCAATAAGTGCAGTTTTTGAGATATAAACATTTATTATTTACTAACATAGATAAGCCCGACCGCCCGACGTCTTGCATAGAGACAAACCACTTTGTGTCCTTGGCAACTTCCTCGTGGCCGATACTCTGTACAAACAACTGATCATTTCCAGCATTTGTTTATGGTTTTCCTTTTGAGAATCACGTGCGCACGCGCTCAGTCCGTGTAAAAATCGAATTACCGTTAGACATGTGTCATCGCGTCCTCATTGCGGCCGCAACAACTCCGCCGCAAACCTGTTCTTGCATTCATACCCCTATTACGAGTATGCTCAGGTACAAATACCAAATCCGCAACCCAGAGTACTCCTACATCAAGTCATGAAAATAAAACTAGCACCACTTGCGGCTTGCCATTGTCATCGAATGAACAAGTAAACTACATTTTAGGTTAACTGCACCGTCATTTATTTCACCTTGAACTGGATAAGATGTTTCGGTTTGAGTACAAAGGTCTCACAAAGGTTACAAGTACAGTCTACAGTTGCAGAATGATATAAAATTGCATCAAACATATCATTTTGTTTGCAAGTTCTGCAAACCATTGATTATTCCAGACAATGTAACAGGTTTTGTTCTTATTGAGTTGGAAAAAGGTGTTACCGAAATTATCTATGATTACAGAGATGACGTGGTGTTTAGCGACAGATGTATGTACCTACGAGTATCACCTGTTTCCAGGTGCGTGTGGCGGGCACCTGACACAAAGCAGATGCAGACGTGAGAACCCGTGCCAACTAGACGGCAGTTGACGGCACCTATTATTGTATTAACGGTGATACAACCGCCTAATGGCGATTTATTACACGTATTCACCAACAATGCAAAGCTAGCTCGAACATTAAAAGCCACTTATGTTGAGAAAGAAACAAGAAATAACGTATCTTCTACCTCATTCACTCAGGATGAGCAAAACAAGGAAAAAACTACAATTCTACAATATCCTTTCAAAATGTGTAGTAACAAGTAAGATTAAGTTCTAGAACCAATATTAAAGACGCACAAGGGATGGGTGCATCTTTCCTGTACATTATACTTTCGTTCTAGTAGCCGATATTCCGAGCCGGTTCCACATGAACGCAGCAGCGGAAATCGAAACTCCGCGCTATCATACCCCTGCAAGTTGAAACAGGCTGATTTACAGTTAAGATTCGTTTGACCCGTACTTTGGCCATGACGACAATAGTATTCATATTACTCACACAGCTAAGTATGCCGGCGGTATACTATCATTATTTATTAGCACAAGTCTTATATAAATCTTTATCTTATATACGTTCTAGAAACTCAAAGTGCACAACAATCACAGATCTGCAGATACGTAATCAATGAGATAAGATACTGGCAACTAAAAAACATTGTAGATACCTAAGTAACTTACAGTAGAATCAACTGTTTTAATAACCGCTTATTTATAAGCCCTCGAAGCAGATAAATTAATATGACTATTTATGACCAAAAAAGTCGAATGTGGTTCTATGAATTTTAAAATGGAAGTTAACCTGTGAGGCTGTGAGGTACCTTAACTTTGTGGTGTAGAAGGACGCTGATACGCTCCTCCGAACAATGTTCCTATTACAACCCTTTAAAACCCAGAAGTATAAAGGGAGGCCGTTCCTGCTGTAAAACTGACAAACATAATGACACTACAATTTTATTTTCACAGACTGACATGAATAGCAAAGCTTACCTTTTAAGACAATACTAGGTAGTATTGTCTCATTTCTTGGTCTGACTACTGCCTGGGTTTTTCTTCAAAGTATGATTATTCATGACACGGAATAAACAATAACAAGAGGTCATTGGAACAAAAATGACCGTATTGAAGACCGTAATAAAATATTTCCCAATCATTGGGTAGTATAGTTCGGTTCAAACTTATTGGCGGCTCGGAAGTTAGCTGCGAGTGACGGTCTGTGCAGGAATAACGCTTTAAACTTTATGGTGATTCGGAACATCTAATGTAAAGCTGCGCTGATAGCAAATTTAGGTAGCTTTCAACGGGGCGCAGATGACGCATCGTTTTGTCTGTTTAATGCGCAGACCGTCACTTGCAGCTACCTTCCGAGCCGCCATTAATTTTGAACCGAACTATAAAATCCAACGTCAATTGGGTGACCATTCTAAGAAATATGTCATTTGTTTATTCAGTGAAGTGCACAAATGACAGGCTGTGACTCAACCTTAATGACGTTGGAGACGCTGGACTTCCAAGGTAAATAGACAGGATGATTAAGAAGCACACCGATTTATCGTACCAACAAACGTACCAGTTACCGACCACCGTCACTTTCTAAAGATAAATGTTAGTCATCACCCGGACGTGTAACTTTACTCTGAAGGCAACAATAATAACAATTAGTATGTCGCTGTTTCGGCTACCGGAATGTTCTAGTTCATTAGAGTTGTAAAATACAACGTTTAAATACTCAGAAGACATAATGGACAATTCTAAATTCTCGTTTATTTGTGCGTGTACCTATAGCAAGTATTACGTTTACTTGTATTCGTTATTTGCCTTGACAAGATAACCCAGGAAGGGGAACATCATGACGACGATATGCTCAACACAAACATCGATAGAGCATGCACCTAAATTGACAAATCATCAGTTCCTACATTTGTATTTCTTTGAATCAGTAGTTTCCCACTGAATCATTCAGCATACCTACACAAGGTAACAAGAGTGATACAGATACAGCTTAGTAATCATCCATCCATTAATTCCAATCACATCAAATCAGCATAGTTGTTACAAGATGGCAACGTCTAGTCACTACCTACTTCGTATTCATAGGAGGCTTGCACAGAAGATGAGAAGTTTGGGAGAAGACCGTCACGGACTTGGGAATCTACCGTTAGCCTTTAGAACTACATGCAAATTTTATAATTAAGTAGGTACACTGCCTTCTGTATATTATTATTGTACATATGCGTTGTATAATCTAACTTTAACATAATCATCGCGTAACAGACTGAATATGGTGGTACGTATTGGATGGCTTCCTCACAAATTGGCGAGAAGAAGCACAACACCGATAGAAATGGAAGGAATTGGGGGAGGCCTAAATACAGAAGTGGGACAGTTCAGACTAATAAAAAAAGTTAATGTAATGTGATTGTCAAAATTCCGAGAATTTTGTTCTATTCATTCATTACTCACTCATCCATTCGCTTCGGGGTGCAGGGTTTCCAGTTTTCCACTGAGTCAAGTGCTATCTTGTTCTTATAAAACAGAAATATGCAGATAGTACGTAAACACTGTCTACCAGCTAAACTGACTCATGTCTTTGTTATCTAACCGTTGTTTCCTCTTGCATTGCCATTTCGTATTGGCAATTTCAGCCGCTTTTAATTTAAATCGCAGAATTGATTGCAAACTAGGGATTTTTCCAGGGACTTGATGTCGATAAATACGGCTTTGAAGCTTATATTTCACCGATATTTGTCTTTGACAAATAAACAACTGTGAAGCTTCATATTATTATAAGACCTATCCAACGATACGGGACAAGCTATACAAATATTTTTATGTTTTTTTTTCTATTTTATACTCTCAAACTCTCAATAGACCGTGAGTGAAAAAATTAATCAATATTGTTAAAAAATAGATCATAATGATTCTGGTTACGGACTTCTACGCGGACGAAGTCTGGGGACAAAGCTGGTTGAAATTAAATATATTATTTATGCAAAATATGGATGATGTTTTTGGGTCGAGTTACTCATGTGAAGTACAGCGTCATACATGTGATGCTGATTAGTGATGACCTCGTTACCTTACCTGTAACCATCACTTGCTTTTGCAGGCCTCCGGGATTTCTCGATAGATTTAGTATGTATTTTGGTTTTTATGGTTTTATTATTTGATCATTGTGTGAAAAAATCAAAAACCAGTTCTATCTATCATAAGTTGCGCAGAATAGGACATTATTTTACAAATATTTTATATAAACTAAACTTGCCTGTATTTCTAAACATTTTTAATTGCATACTACCAAAGTCAGATTATTTATAAGTAAGTACTAGAAGTCGCAGTGTTTCATAGCATAAAATCACTTTTATAAATATTAACACAAAAGTGTTTTATGTATTTTATTGTCATCAGCGTCTTCCTCAATAGTCACAGTTTAACTGTATTAGAGTGGTGGTGTTAGTGTGGAACTATGGACGTTTATTAATAAGTAAGGCAGACAGAGACAGATAAGTGACGTTGGAAACATTTATAAACAGTCAAGGAGCACGATTTTTATTCAATAACTTTTGAAAAAAAAATATGAATACCTTCTTCATTGTATGATAGGTGGCTATCAGTGGCGCTGGCTCCTAATAACTCGATTCCCACTGGCTTCCCTTCAGAAGTTTCGAACACAACCACTCTACCGTAATTGAAAAATGGCACAATCAGTACTTTTTTACAAGCATCACGAAACGACTACTCATACTAAATCAACAAAAATTTGCTCTTCACAACATATTACTATAAAATAACCCGCAAGCGCTATCGGCTTTTTGGCAGCTAAATTTCTATGCAAAATAAACGTCTTGACGTCATTAGCCAGCCCGCCTATATTAGGACTGGTAAGCCGACGCAAACCGAGTTATTCATAGAGAAAGTAAAAGAAAATATCGTTATCGCTCGTTGAATTTCGTATAGAATGGGAAATCGTTCAATGCTTGATGACATTATTTTGTTTTGTAGGGAGCTAGGTTTTATTAAGCCGAAGATTATCGAGTTACGACAGAGGCAGAAAAAGAAAGTATGTATGGGAGAACGAGATAGAATTAGTAATGGTCGATAATGTCGGATGTCGAATTGGTACCTACACTAAATTATAGTATTTATTTTGATGACTTATTTACATAGGATAAAATCACTTTTTTTTTATTATACTTCTGCACTTTATATTTTCCCTACTTTTTATTCGTTTTTTTCTTCATGGGTGACGTTTTCGTGGTTTTTGGGGTCGCTGATAATGAAAATGAGGTCAAAATGAAAATCCAAGATGGCGCCGACCAAAATTTTCTGTTTTTTCTTCATGGGTGTCGTTTTCGTGGTTTTTGGGGTCGATAATAATGAAAATGAGGTCAAAATGAAAATCCAAGATGGCGCCGACTAAATTTTCGGTTTTTTCTTCATGGGTGTCGTTTTCGTGGTTTTTGGGGTCGCTGATAATGATAATGAGGTCGAAATAAACAGAGAAAAAAAACTACCTATTCTCATTTTTTTCCTCGGCTTCCACTGACTCAATTTTTACTCTTCGCCACTGGTGGCTATGAATACATTGAGCGCAGCGCAGCTACTTGCTACTTGTGTAGTGTATACGATTGTATGAAGAATGTTTTATAATTATGTAGTAAAGGCAGCAATAATGTGTTGAATACTAAGACGATAATACATGTAAGTACAGATATAACGAAACTATGTATTTGTCACTACTAATGTATAGTAGTTAGGTTGCCATAATAATATATATATTAGTGTTGTGACAGTGTGCGTGCGTAGTATTGTGATGTGATGTTATGTACACATGCACAGCGCTTATCGCCGGGCAGGAAGTGGCTTGGTTTATTATTCGTGTCGTGCATCATGCGGCTGCGTGCGACGCGGGCGCAGCGACCCGCTCCAGGATAATTGCTTCGCCCGCGCGCGCGCCTCTCCTCTCCCGACAGATACCCACTACCCAGGGCGACACTAACGGAACATGCAGATAAATCTCTAATTAACTGAGAAAATCATACACGTCATCGTTTACTTAGGTACTAGATACTCCGAGTATAAATAAAACGAGGCGGCCTCATCAATCGTAGTTATCAGGGAAGTCGTGGACATTGAAATGTTGCTAGGAAATTGACTAACTATCGTCTGGACAACATGTTCTAAACCTAAACAGATAAGAAATAAAATCAGTCGTTAACGCTTATCGGTTACTCAGTAAATAGGTTTCTATGAATTTACTGAGATAAAACGGAAATTGAAACAGATAAAATTATGTTTGTACTTCTACTTAGCCACATAAATTGTTAGCCCTTTAATTTTTAATAAAATGTACATAACCCTTACTGAAAAAATGTACGTCTGCCTAAGCCTTCGGGGATTACAGACGTGATGTTGTGTTTGCAAAGTGATAAACTACTTGTCCCTTTGAGACTGTTGAACTGGAGACATTTTACACATCTACCCGCCTAGGCTGAGATATTTCTAAATCCCATAGTCAGGTAGTAATGATCTAATAAGATCATTGAGGAGGGTGTCTGTTCGAAAACTATCTGATGAAAGTGTAAATAAGCCCTGTTGAGGTTAAATATTCTTACATTATCAAGTTTACGAACTCATCTATCTGTGTTGAGAAGGTTTAAACTCTTCATCTCTCCTCATCTTACCAGGTTTTCCAACAATTACTAGGTATTGTTTGAATCACATAAACAAATTTTAATAGAAAATAAGGTATCTTGACATAAAATTAACCATTGTCGAAACGAAAACATCAACACCTCTCATCATAAACCATGTTCCTACTGCTGGGACACGTTCTCCTCTCATGATGAGAGGGACATCAACACCTCTAAGATGATTTAAAATTTTAATTTTGGGTATAATATTGGCCCAATTTTTATTTCATAGTGTACAAGGTCAAAATGATGAGCAATGTTGGAGATAATCACGGGCTATTTATAGACACAGCCAGTCAATAATATATTCCTTTATCTGTTTATCAGTAAATTCCAGTCCAATGAATGTCAAGTCCAGAGGGACAACTATTTCTCGCTTCAAGATTTTATCACTTTATTTCAAATATTACTTACCTACATCAAGCCACGCACCTACCTACATATTCAAATTGGTTTATCTTTCGCCAAATTTTATGTAGAAAGTAATAAATACTACGTGTCATGTATTTAGATAGTCTTTTTGCTGTAATAATCAATGTCAGTGTTAAATGTCTAGTTTCAGAAAATAAATTATGGCAATATATTGCACCAGTTCTTTACATTGTAGAGTAAATCTCTAGCTCTTTTACTACTTAATTTACATAAATCAGTGCAGCAAATTGACTCGTGATGTCGTCTATATTTTTTCACACCATTTGCTCGTAATGTCGAATTATTTGTCATGTTATCCATAGGCAGGCTTCATTATTACCCCAGGATCTATATCCGGCAATAATATTGTATAGCCTACTGAATTTCAAAATGGCGCTTTTGACGCTGGCCAATTATGTGATTTGAATTTGGAACTGGAATCAACAAAAAATTAAAAGATGGAATAAGTAACGATTTTCTCTTTTGAGCCGACACCTGGTGGGGTCTCTATGGTATTTTGGCCCGTTAGTCCATTTATAAAAATAATCAAAAAGTTTTCAGTAACTTAATGACGTGTATTGAAAACTGGCTCACAAGAATAGCAATAACAGCATCTCTTATAACAATAATACTTGACGGTTAACTGAGTGTTTATCTTGTTTATTGTTTAGTTGGATGTGGACCGCAGCGCGGGGCTCCCCGCTCCGGCCGGCCTCCCGGGCCAACTGGTTTGACGGCAGGGAGCTCCGCGACTGCGGGTCAACCACTCACCTTACTTACTGATCCAAACACGTAGGCTGATCGGCGAAATACACCGACGCTATACTTTCTTACTGAATTTGCAGCCACCTAAGGGAGACCAGATTGGTTGGAACTTGGGAGCCATAACTATAATTACCGATAAACTTTTGTTTTTCATCAACATGAAAGTGTGCAGTGTACCTATCTAGAAACCTGTTGCTGCCGTCTTTCCGTCGAATTACGCAAACGATATTCGATACCGTTTACTTTGTACATTTACTGAAAGTTAATAATAGCACAGCATTGGGCTGATTTCAAGACATCTTTTACTGTCTACGTTTGACAAGCAAGCATCTTAAAATTCTGCTAATCTTAATCGTTGTGATTAGCCACACAAATGCACAATAATTTGAGACAAACACCGAATTCGTGTTCGTTTCAAAAGTACAAGGTTATGTTGTTATAAACTTATGACCAGTAGGTTAATCAAATCATTTTACGGTTAGGACTGAGGACTTCTGTGTTATCTTTGGACTGAGCTTTGGCTTGCTTTTTTGTTTTACGAGTCTTCTCAGAAATCCAGAATAATGATACACTCAATCATGAAAAAGCCAGTCAAGTATATTGTATAAAACCTCTTTGTAAACGACATGAGATCCATTTATGTTTGCACTTAGCAGGGATCTGTACGACAAAAACAAATTAAAAAAAATAAGAAGAGCAGTTAGTGCGCCCGCACTGCCCGCAACTTGATCTGCGCGCGCGCACGTCAGAGATCACTGTGCCTTTCCAACGAGTTGAAAATATTTACACCCGCTAACCTAACCTTGTTCAAATTTAATAAAATAATAAGCGAAATCTTCGGCTTATAATTACACCGTCTATACCTAGTTAATTTAACTTTTTTCTGATGAGTCACGCATCACGCATTGAATTACTTTTAAAATTATCACATCGACCACACAACTTAAGCTTCTGTTGAGTAAAAATAAAACACATGTCTAGTTAAAGAGTTCAAATGTCTACAGAGAACCGGATGAGCCAATCAGCGCAAAATGAGTCACATACAAGCGAGCTCTCCCGAGCGTACGACGACACCCGCCCGTATCGTGAGCACTGTGGAGCTCTGTGGGGCTACCAGATAACCATCTCCCATGCAGGGCGATACCACCGGGTGAGGAAGCCATTGTTTCTGGGAATTTGGGAACTGAAACTTTATGTACCAACAGTCCTGTCATATTTTTTTTTATCATATTGACAGTGATGCTAAATCAGAGGTAATATAACGGTAAAAGAACTGTAAGTAGATTCAGATTTAGCAAATCTGACGTATTGGATCCACCACCACACATCACCAGACCATTGGTTTTCTATGTAGCACACGATGAACTGCGTGTGCTCTTACCACGCACTTACCAACACTTCACAATTATGATGGGTGCAGATAGCGTAGGGGTGCGAGAACACTAGTGACGGGGTGGGTCTATCTACTCGATTCTCGCGACGTGCTGCCAATTTACCAATAACCATTTGTACAGAATGTCTGTATTATTTTTGTGAAGCTGATAAACATACTGTTAATAATCATATTTGTTGTGTCGGTGACCTCGTAGCAAAAATAATAAATGCAAGAGATGTTTCACTTTGTTTTGATTTTATTACACACTAGCGGACGCCACGCGGTTTCACCCGCGTAGTTCCCGTTCCCGTGGAAGTACGGGGATAAAATATAGCTTATGTCACCTACTCGCTGATAATGTAGCGATCCATTGCTGAAAGAATTTTTAAAATCGGTCGAGTAGTTTTAGAGTAAAATCGTAACAAACAAACAAAAAAATCTATTTACCTAATTTTATTTTCAAATGGATGCCCTTCTTCCAACTTCCAACTTTTAACTAATTTTAGATGTGCTTGTTTTCAGATTGTCAGTTTTTGTACTGTAGTCGAGTTTTTAGTTTTTTTACATTGGGTCTCACCGTAAACCAAGATTTTTCTCCACAAAACAACAATTTCGTTTCCCAGCAATAATCTTTGTTTAGAGTTAGCTATTTATGTAGTTTGATGTACAGAATGCTTGGTTTACGGCTTCGTGAAGGTTCTGTTTACCTTGTAGGTAATCAGGGAGATGTATCTAGCTTAATCCCATTGTCAGTTCAGAAGTAACTCTACTCAAGAAACTACAAACCTAGCAGTTCTCAATAAAATTCTTACTATTGGTAATGAATTGGAACAATTTGGTCGAAGTATTGCGTGAATGTTCTTGAAATCGCTTTCTACGTGGCGTCACGTCGTCGGTCGCCGCAGCTGTGATAAGCTGACCTCAACTTGCGTAAATTGTTGAATAACAAAGTACTTTTTTACCTTAACTATGCCTTTACAACTAGTCTGTATGAGTACTTGAATAGGGTTGAAACGATACTAGAAAACCTGCTTGGAACGAATATGCAATGATGTGTCTGTTCTGAAGAACATTATATTTTACCAGGCAGACGTCCAGCAACAACACCACCACTTGCTTAGTCCAACTATAGCTAGGAAAAGGCCCCCAGAAATACAAAAAAAAAAATCTCTTTCGAAACCGAGTATTATTTTCATTTGATACCGAGGAAGTAAGTATCGATATTTTTCATCGAGATGGTATCGATACTTTACTACCGATATTTTATCGAGTAAAATAATCAATACCACAGTTGTATCCTCCCTTATTATTATTATACTCTTTGGTTGTATCGTTACATCCCTATTCATGCATCAGCACCGTTGTTATCGCCAGTCCATGACTTTGAAACAAGAACTAGCTACCTACCTGATGTCAATAGGTTTTAATTGGCGTAAACACAGTTGCGACGGAAAACAGGTAACCTTCAAATATTTCCTTAGAAGTACTTAGCATTTTGCTTTTGGAAATAATTTTATTATGATCACTATAAACAATACTGTTGGATTGAATTAGTATTAGTATAGAATTAGAAATTGATGAAAAACCCATCTATTTTGGTAGTGCACCAATAACTGACGGACATATAATATAACACACGGTAAAATAATTATCATGCATGTTACGCCATAATAAATCATGGCTGCACACATAGAGTAGGTACATTCACATCCACGAATAGGAACAAACGTCAAACCATATAAAACGCGACTTTGGCAGTGACCATCCTATCCCATAATGTATCAACACGATTTATATCTGCCCGCTTTGAAATCAGGCAGGTACCTACCTGATGATCCAAATTACTATTCTTCCGTGAGACACGCCCTGCCGACCGTCCTCAATGCACCAGATGACAGTTGCAACTATTTATTAAACTATGTAGGGTTGTTTTATTCTTGTGCACACCATCTTGGGCATGAGTAGGTACCTACTTAGTTTGTTTTACTAGGAAAATGCCCAAATATTCCGGCAAGGCAAACGCAAAGCTGTTTATTAGCATTATAAATTTTATATATCACTGAGAACAGCTGATTTTACTGTAAAACACTTCGCCCTTTTTTAATCCACAGGAAGGCCATACAACTTAATAAGTACGATATGCATAACAATGGTGCCGATTCCCTTGTTAACAAACTAAACCAAATTTAAGTTCAGTGCATCTTTTTCTTTCTATTTCATTAAGAAAAGGACAGAAGATAAATTTTGGTTACGTTCTGTCAAATTAATCAGCGCCATACAACTTTTAGACGCGTTTAAAAAGTTGACTACTAAAATTACATCAAATTACGTCAGGTGCTGACTAATTTGACAGGATTAAACTAATTTTATCTTCTGTCCTTTTCTTAATGAAATAGAAAGAAAAAGATGCACTGAACTTAAATTTGGTTTAGTTTGTAAACAAGGGAATCGGCACCAATGTCCAGCTGCAATCACGTAGGTACCGTATCGGATTCTTCCGTAATCGTAATAAAAATAGTCGGTCGGTTGTACGACGTGATTCATCAATCATCAATGAAGGTTATATCAGCAGAGATATAGATGACCGCTGGGGCAGTGCCGGGGAAGAGGGAGCGGGGGGGTTGACGTCAGGTTCTCGAAACATCAGTCCGCAGCCGTGTGCGCCCGCGCCCGCGCCGCCGCCACCGCACCGTGCACGGCGTGCACCGCTCAGAACAGCCAGTGCTGCTAACGTTCACTTTCTATTGTGCCATCACCGCACCGACCGGGTTCATTACGGCTCTACAGCTGGTGCCTAATTCATCCTAAGACATAGATAGCTAAGATAAAACTAAGAAATATTGTTATGTGGCCATAGACATACCAACCTATTCTACTAACCTCATTTGCTGAAGTTTCAGTGCCTTGGTAATGCAGGCTTAGTTTACGCCGATGAAATTTTCAAACATTTATTTCAATAAACAATGGGCTCATTTTTCTAATTCTGTCGTTCGTTTCAGAGTAATAATTCACACTTTAGGATGCCCCGTGGTTAACATTAACATCGACTGTTTTCCCACATCGCAATTTGTTCCTCCTATCATACTACAGACCTACATGTTAGTGTTGGCGGTTCGCCATCGCAGTAAACACACCCGATTCCTGACTATGGCGGCCGGTTGTGAGACACGCTTCGCATATTTCAATACAATTAACTACTAGTAGCTGCTACACCAGCGATTTTTTGCCAGTCTCGTGTGAATATACACGATTTCACCGGGAAACACAGCGTTGTGATGATACCTTTCGCTCGATTCGAAGGCAGATAAAGAGCAGCAAAAACAGCTGTCCTACTTCCCAATGACCTTTGTTAGAACAGCTACGTTATGTACTAGAAAACATTGGTCTGTCAGCCGGCGTGGGCCATTCTTGCGAAACGTTGTTTCAGTGATGAAAATAAGTCATCATACCTAAAACCTCCCACACTTAAGAGTAGGTATGTACACGATTGTTTTCGTAGTAAAATAACAAAAGATTAACTTCGTACTGTATTAAAAGCCGACATTGAACTTTGTGGTGTCTGCGCAAGGAAATTGGCACAGGATCAAATGCCAAAACTTAATCGTCGTCGCGTCGTGTCGCGCCGGGGAGCTGAGCTTTTTACTTGCATTTTGATGCAAACTTGATCAAAACTGATTATGACCGTGACGATAAGGACGTCTAGTGTGAAATATTTAATATGGACGAACCTAACTCTGTATGGTCTATTCACAACCTTGTTTCCTTTATGTGATATATCAACTCTGTTTTAATTTACTTAGTTGATTACAGAATTACCAGTAGGCTACAATTGAAAAAGTCATAAAAAAGTTCAATTGTATTAATTTGTTTACTTACATGTTTCAACTCGTGTACGCAGTTTAGGAACTGAAAGGTATAGAAACTGTGCAGCAACTAACAATGCGACCCTCATAGCTCACCCCTCATTCCACGTGCGTCCCTTTACATGTTTTATGAATGAGCTTACCAATTTATGCAACTTCCCTTCGTTACTTTCGAAAGAAAACAGAAAGGTTATTATAAAAAAAAACACTGTTCCGGGATTTCGATGAGGCCGAAGTTTACCTAGGTACCAACATAGTGAAACTTTTTTTTTCCTCTTTGGCAACTGAGTCGAATGGTGAAATCTTTTAAAATGTATAATATACCTACAGGGTGTAAACAGCCTCATCACGAAGCCGTCAACCAAGCATTCTGTACCTACATCAAACTTTACGCAAAAATTATTGCTGGGAAACGACTTATTTTTAGGGTGAAAAATCATGTTTTGTGGTGGAAATCTATGTAACGCACTTAAAACATTGTGCTGATGGATTGATTGAATAGTACGGGGGTCGTTGAGGTGTTTAAAGTAAAAATCTTACATTAAAAACTTGTACCTACTTAGTAAAAAAAAAAATGTCAAAAAGTTGGAACTTTGGAACTCCAATATCTCCGTAACTAGAAGGTTCCCAGGTATGGTGTAAAACAAAAAAATGATCGCAATGACGGGGAGAACAAGTGCCTTTCGGCTTCGATAAGAGGTTTTTTACAAACTTTATTTAAGTCGGTAGGTAAGTACCTACCCACAGTTTAAGCTGAAGGTAGCCTATTAGGCTAGTTTACTCAATTTGGAAAATTGGTTATGTTTCCTTCGAATGTATTTTAACCAAAATACAATAATATGCATTAGGTAGGTACCTACTTACCACATTCACGTTACCATTCATTCCACATTACATACACATTCACACATATTCCGTTCATTCTACATTACCTCTAAAAAGAAACTGTCATGACGTCTTCAATCGCGGCGATCAATTAAATAAAGAATAATTTAACTAGCCAGGACGGATGGTCCTGGCTAGTTAAATTATTCTTTATTTACCTACACCTTACTCTTTCGTCAGATTATTTTTCTATCAACAGTAATTATTAGTTTCTATTAAAGAAATTAAAAAAAAAACAAATAGGTAGGTACTTATGTAGATTCTACTGTTCTAGTTGCGCAAAGTTGCACATCTCAGTGGCAAAAAATTACAACAAAAACGAATTCACCCAATTGCAAAGAAAAAGTATTAGCGAGTGCGTTATCTGCGACAGAAGTAGGTAGGTACCTACTCATCAGAAGTGAAACCATATCGAATTCAATAACACGAGCAGGTGATTGGTATGAACGTGCTAGTTATTACAAGACTTCGCGTGCGTGAATTAGTGGCACTATTGTAACATGCGATGCGATGTTGATACCAACTAACTAACAAGTAACAAGCTAACTTTGAAAAAAGTGAAACTACGATAACTGTCATTCAATTGTAAAAAGTACCTAGAGACCGTGACTGGAGTTACCTTTTAGATTGGTCCAGACCAGAAGGTACCACTCTTTCTGAAATCATCCTGATATCATCCTTCTACAGATAGTGAAGTGCAAAATCTTAAAAACCGACCAATTATGGGCTAGTTCAGACATGCGGGAACCGCGCGTTCACGAATCGCGCGGTTTGAAACCGCAAAATTGTGATGCTATTCAGATTGGTTATTATGCGATTTTCGTTTTTTATATTTATTTAAGTACCTAAAGTATACCGAGAGTATAGTATACTAGCGCTTCATAATAATAACTATACGAGTAATAGGTAATAATTCTGTCAGTTCATTTTGGTGAATAAACCTACTTACTTAAAATATTCTTTTTTCCAACGTGTCTTCACAATTTCCAAATATCTCCAAATACTAACTATTGCCAAGCATGGTTCTTGATAATTTTATTCGAGTAAGCCTCACACTGAATATCCCATATTGCAGGTATCTTCTCCACTTCATCAATAAATAGTTCAGTGTCGAAACGATCCATGGCGAACTCACGAGCTGTGACGTGCTAACCGCGCAGTATCCGCAACGCAACTGAACGCGAAGTAAAGAAAGACTCCATAGTAATAGAAACACGCAGGAGCAGCGCGATTCTATTTTCTGGCGGTTGGGTTGCCGTAACCGCGCGGTTATCTCTAAACGATTACTTAATAACTCATACAAATAAGACTCGCGTGATTTCCATGCGATTCTGAAATCGCGCGGTTCCCGCCGTGTCTGAACTAGCTCTAAGTGTCCTATCCACACACATTGGAAGGCACAGTATTGATTGTATTGACAGCAAAAACAATTTGGTGTTTCAAATTTAAAGTGTTTCTCAACTAACTGGGAATTAAGTTATATATCTGCTGTTGGAACCGCGAATATCCCATTCTTATAAAATCAAGACTTGACTTCTTCAGAACCATGGTTAGTGATTTTGTAGTTTCTACTTACGAAATCACTGTGTTTTTTAGGGTTCCGTACCCAAAGGGTAAAAACGGGACCCTATTACTAAGAGTCCACTGTCCGTCTGTCTGTCACCAGGCTGTATCTCATGAACCGTCATAGCTAGACAGTGGAAATTTTCACAGATGTATTTCTGTTGCCGCTATAAAAACTTATTTCTGCCCTTATCCCATGTTACTTGCCGTTATAACAACAAATAATAAAATTAAAAATTAAAGGGGGCTCCCCTACTATGATGGTACGGAACCCTTCATGCGCGAGTCCAACTCGCACTTGCCCGGTTTTTTCAAAATTGTCGCCCTGTTAGAGGGGTTTTCTTTGGCGAACGTAGAAGTGCATGTTGTTACAACTTACAATCTGGGGTCCCATTTCGGAGCAAATCAGTAATTTAAAATGAGAATTTTGTTTTAATTACATAATTTTACATGACAGAAAAAAGACAAGACCAAACAAAACGTGTCAACGCAGCTGCATAATACCACAGATAAGTTTCCAGTGTATTTAGATTTATAAAATTAATTTTAATTAATTGCCCAACTGACAGAAAGACGCGATTAAATCTGTGAATGTTAAATATTTGTTACCATAGATAGTTGTACCGCAGTGGGTCAAATTTTACCATCGCTAACACAGGAAAATCCATTGTTCTTTCAATTCAATTGTGTGGACTCGCTCATATGCATACATTAACATTAGATACTTACGGCATCACACTGATTAGATTTTTATGTTTATTGGTTCGTTGGAATACTTACATCTATCTATATTCATATTATTTCATTTCATATAATTACACAGTTCATATTTCCATTATTCCAGAATTACTTGTATAAAGTTATGTGGCGTAGTTTCCTGCACTAGTGCGAAATGGAATGTAAAATAATAAGCACACGTGTTAAAATTATTGCATTGCAAACCTTCAAGTAAAAGCAATCAGAGCCATTTTTCGAGCAAGAATGTTAAAAATGTATTTTACGATGCAGTTATTAAGAGTCAGGGTTTAGTGTAAAAGATGCAGGATGTAACAACACGTGTTACGTTTACGTGCTCAGTTAAGAGCTATCGTCACAATAACAAAGTGAAGCGACGTCCATTGTTTGGTGGCCCTCCGCCCGAAAAGTGACCACGTGTTCAACAGGTTTTTAAACTTCTATCATCTCTATCAATTTCTGTTAACATTGCATCCTCTGGCTTATATCTGTAATTTGTTAAAATTACACTTTTAAAACGGGTTTGACGCAGAATGATCACAAAGCAAAATGTGCACAAGTCCTCAAAATAGCACTTATCAAAATGAGCACTACAAAAATAAAAACCGTTTGTCTATTATATTTTTTTATTATTTTGCATGATATTTAGTGTGATAGTGATACCATTTAATTGATGTAGACTTGGCATGATCATGTTAAAAATCGGTCAAAATAATAAAAAAAAATAGTAGGCAAACTGTTTTAATTTTTTAGTGCTTTTTTTGATAAGTGCTCATTTTGAGAAGTGCTATTTTGAGAAGTGCACATTTTGCGAAGTGCACATTTTGCGTCAAGAGCACATTTTGCTTTGAAACCCTGAAACTACTACCTACTTTATTTTCATTCTCTATGGTTTCGTGATTGTCATTGTTTATCCACACACACACAGAGACGAACGGACTATGCCGTGCCGTGTGGTCACAGCAATATAAACCTTAGCGTGCTACCACAGCGCTACTGGTGAACGCTTGCTATCCACATCATCCATCGTTTTGTATATGCATCATAGTAGGTACCTAGTATATTATTATGCTGTATATGTCATGGATGTGATTATGGCAGTGGTATGGCATGCCTATTGAACAAACAGGCCATGTTGGGTGCAAGAAATGCCTGTCAAGGTGTGCTTGCACAACTTGACAAGGACTTCGTGGTCATTGCAGCGTAATCGGTGACAGCAATAAGTAAGTACCTAGAGACTAAGATTTACCTGTTAGACAAACTGTATAATACTTGCTGGGTACCTAAACCACCTTCCTCATATGACAAAACTTGCCATCCAGAATATTTCTGATCTTAATTGCAACCACGATAATAACTAAGGCAGTAACTATCTATTTCATCTACTCTTATGTACCTAAGTGACAGTGATTGTTTAATTTTGGACAGAAAAAAGCTTACATCGGCCTGCTGGGTAACAAACAGGTCATGTTGTTAAATCATCTCATGGTACCGGTATGTTAGTCAATGACACAACTTGCGCCATAGTGTCTGGGAGCAGCCCGCATCACAACATAAGTCAAACCATGTTAGGAGCTCAGTCAAGGCAGTTCCTGCCTACGCATGTTGCGCAATTTGTGCACCAAGTATCAGACTTCGACGAGTCGATCCGCGTAATATCTGAGAAATGTGGGTAGATTAAAGAGTTTTACCTTTTTTATTTATGGTTCCGTTATGGCGCACCCAAAGGGTAAAAACGGGACCCTATTACTAAGACTCCACTGTCCGTCTGTCTGTCACCAGGCTGTATCTCATGAACCTTCATAGTTAGACAGTTGATATTTTCAGATGTATTTCTGTTGCCGCTTTAGCAACAAAAAATAAAAATTAATAAAAAATTGAAGGGGACTGATGTTACCGAACCTTTCATGCGCGATTCCGACTCGCACTTAGCCGGTTTTTTTTATACTTACCGAAAAGTGAGGACTATCACAGTTGCTTGTTCAAGAGTAGGTACACGCCATCGATAAATTCTATTCAGGTCATGAAAGCACATGGCATTAAATTAAAAGCATTTAATGTAATAATACCTCCGCACCCGCATTGATTGTTTCCATGTGAACGTTCAAACCATGAGAACAGAGGAGAGCACCGAGCCATTCTGTCGTTCGTAAGTACCAACTGTGTAAGTAAACAACGGTTTCATTATTCGAAACTGCACAAGTAGGTACCTACTGTGCCAGAATTAACAATATTCTGGCATTGTAACACAGATTTCGAGAGGTTTGATTTTATATTGAAGCGGGAACTTGCTAGAATAATTATTTTTGCAGCCGTTGAATAACGTTACCCAACATTATGGTATAATTTTTATTGGACGGACGTGCTACGTAGCGTATGTTATGTAGGGTATTTATAGCCGCCCCACACGCAGCAGCAACGCGAAGTGCGCGGGAGACTCGACGAGACGCATCTATTCCAGGCGAGACCTTGCATGCTACTCGAAAATTACCAAGACAAGAAAGCGTATCCTTTTAAAAAAATAAATGGTATCAGGCTGGATTTGAGACATTCATTACCAACCATTCATATTTCAGCTGAATGATGTTGGTCTATTTATGTACACAAACACATCATAAAAACGTAGCGAACTCAAACTTAACCGTGCACCGTGGTAAACTGAACCTACTGTAGAAATCAAATCTTTCAAATTAAGTCTTCTTTGTTTTTAGTCTTGTAGAAAATAAAATGTGTAAGTAAATGAATACAAAAATAAATAAATTGATGTTTCAAGCGGTACTAGGTGTAACTAACTAACCCTTTTGAACCTGGCTGAGACACGGGCGGGAGTCGTTAAACGGTAATAAAAGATAGAGTCAACGGCACCTACACGTTTTCTTGCAGCATCAATTACTTGCGTCACGTTCATGTGACGATGAACTGTATCCTACAACTATCTAAGGTTATAACTCGTCCTAAAATGAAGCGAAAGCTTGCTGCTGAAAGCTGGAAGTCTTTAATGATAAGTGCATTTTTCTCAAAGCCGTTGCAGTAAAAATACAAACTGCTGGACAAAGGACTCCCCCGAGGTCTTTCAAGTTGTTTTCCACGCCCCTGTCTCGATGCTACACTCATGGTGGAAGTCTACTTAAATCATAAACCGTCATATTTAACATGTTACGTCCTCAAAAACGCACTGGAACCACCCCCTATTACATTAGTTTTGGGAACATTACTTTTACTTGAGACTGATTATGCTTGGAATTTTCGATTTAGGGGCAAATTTACTATGACTATTACTTAGTTCGCACGAAACACATTAGTTGTACCTAATTATAAAATAATCACCTGCCATTCCAATCGATGCAGTCATCCTAGGCCTACATGACATGACGACTTTGAATCAATCAAGGAAAGCTAACAACAAATTTAAATAACTGGTTCAACCGTTCAAGCAAATCATTAGGGATAATCCATTTTCCAATACCTGTTTACCGCTTCAATAAAGTAACAATAAGTATATATAACAACAATGGCGACACTGATAATAACAAAGCTTTGTTCACAAAATAATCAAACTGCAACTTTATGTCCTAAGAGTACCTAGTACACAATATTGCAGCTGCTCAAGTGAATAAAGTAAACCTTTATGTCCTGTTTAGTTCCGTCAGTAAAGATGTAGATGGAGTCAGTGGCTAGTAACTAATCGATGCACAAGGAAGTAAACACGATATTACAACACCCTCCCATCAACGTCCGGGCGAATTAGCTCCTATCTGGGCCACTAACGGCACATAAGCAGTAGTAGCGCACGAAAAGACTAAAGCAATTTATCGAAGAATGGCCTTAAACTCGATATCGTGCCACTTGAGAGCCACAGATAGTGACGGTCTGCATTGAGGAATTAGTTCACTACTGAATTTCAATGGCGCAATGTATTATTGTGATTAACTTCAAAAATGTAGGCATTGCAGGTTAGTATGAGGTTACAACCTCAACCACACCGTTGATCAAAATATGATTCGCCACCGCGATGCACGTGCACCGTAAAAAGATAAATGTGTCATATGTCCGTATGTGAATTTATTAATCAAGGACTATGGTCAAATCTTCTTTGTTTTTCATGATAACGGAATTACCTACCAAATATTAAAAAGTTAATAGCTCAGCTACAATAGTACAAAAAAAAATACAATAATAATTAAAACCAGCAGAAATAATTAATTATGCGTAACAGTGTTATGGCAATAATAAAGTAGATGAGTATTGCAGAAACGAGGATGGTTGCGCTCACCGTACGTCACGGTCCAACAGCTGGTTACCGTTTTACAGCGCGCGCCAAGAGCCCAGTCGTTTAGCCGTGCCACTTGGCGATTGCCACAAGTAACTTCGCGTTTTAACGTAACAATATTTCAACTAATGAATGCAATTACTGCCGAGTGGGATATGGCTGCGCACGTATTTTATTTTAGCTTGTTGAACATCTTACAAAATTTGGACTTGTTCTAGAGCACCCAACATGGGTTGGTTGACTGAAAACAATGAGTCAAAACTTTTACTTGTTGCCTCATACTTAAACATAACATTGTCACCCAAATGTTTTAAGGTCCATGTATAGTTGCATTGCTTATTTAAAATCATGTTAGAAATATTGTAAACAATCAGCATAATGTCATACCAGTTGCACAGTGTGCGATTTAATCCGTGTGGTGGACTAGTGGATACTGTGGATGATATGATCTGCACAGTTGAGTGCCCACTTGGTATGTGCTGGACAAATGAAATTAAGCAGAAAGTAATAATATATTCAAGAGAAAGGACTTACACAAACTAATCCACTGCGCCATTTGTTTTTAGATTGAAAATATAAATGTCCTTAAATATTAAATTAAAAAGATTTTTTTTTTCTTTCTATTGATTTATGACATGTTTTTTGGTAAAATTAGTCAATAAAAATAGTATGCCTAATACTTTGTTTTTCTTTTACCTACAACCAACTAACCCAACATTAGTCAAACCACAAAATAAAAAAGAACAACATTCAATTAGTTCTAGTCAAAAATACTACGAAAATTTAACAAACACAGCTTGGTATGTCTTAAGTAATAGACTCCATCAGAACCTCGGCATCTAGTCTTACAGAAGTAATCTTGGTAAGGAAATAATCATACAAAAAGCGAATCACGAATTTAGTGTATTCAATCAATGTGCCTCGCAAGACCATCTATCTACACAGCAGTCCTCATATAACTTGAGCAAGATTATGTTACTAGAACTTTAAAAGAGACTGAATGTGACCTCTGATATAGTTTGGGTTTTTATTCTCAGAGTAGTCGGAGAAACAATGACCTTGTCTAGTTATTATAAAAATCTCATGTGCAGTGTTTGCAAAACTGATTCACAGAATATTTTTTTTTATTATTTCACTGTTCTTAAATATAATGATAATTGTATAATATCAAAATGGATTGGTTACCTTGTTTACCGAAGAATAAAACTTCACTGTTCAATCTCCCACTTAAAACTTTTATTATAGGTATTTTGTTATATGTATTATCACAAATCCTGGTAGACTTTAAAACACAATCACGCAACTGCCAAAACATACTGCTTTCCTTGATTACTGATTTTTCATATAAACATAATTTAAACAATAAAATATAATCTGCGACATCACTTAGGTGTAAGTTCTTACTCATCCTTGCACACCACTCTACACAATCATTAGTTTATTGCATATTGGATGGCTTTTTAATTTTCTAAATTGTCCTCGCCCCTAAACATCATCATTAATCTCATGAAATTATATACAAAGTTGACTAATATTACTTTACAATACATGTTTCTGCTCCAGACACTGCTATTGCTAGTGTCTGCAAAATATTATGATGAACAAAATCAAGCTTGTTTTTTTTTGCATTTGAGTAGCTATTCATCCTCCAATAAGGATTTTTGTTCACATTTTAACCATTATTGCGGGAGTATCTACCAGTAATAAAGTATGAAAATATAAGTAAAGCACCTTGATTGGACAATGGTATGTATCAACGATATTAACAGTGTGATATGACGCGCATCGCGGCCGCCGGGGCTCCAGCGGCCGGGGCCGGCGCGCCGTCGCCGAGCTCCCCACTGGAGACGGTCGGCCGTCGAGCGGAGGCAGGCACGATCCTGCCTCGCTTTTGCAGTCTTACGAGAAATAAATGCCACATTACACTCTAAATATTAAAGCACTGTACAACAACAATAAGTTTTCTTTTCTTTTTCGGGGCTAACGTTCATTTCACGCACAATTTCGGCGAACATCTCGTTGACGTTGGTGCGGCTCTTGGCGGAGGCCTCCACGAAGGGGCAGCCCCACATCTGCGCGAGCGCCGAGCCCTCCGCGTTCGACACCTCGCGCTGGTGCTCCAAGTCTGCCTTGTTGCCCACCAACAGGATGGGCACGCGCTCAGATCCTTTCACGCGTGTTATCAATTCCTTCATTGGTTTGATGTCTTGAAACGTTTGATGATTCGTTAGCGAATATACAACTACGAACCCTTGTCCATTTTTTATGTACAGGTCTCGCATTGAAGCGAATTGTTCCGTGCCGGCGGTATCCAATATTTCTAAAACACATGGTGAATTGTCCACTTCTATTTCTTTCCTATAGAAGTCTTCTATTGTGGGGTCATATTTCTCCATGAAACATCCTGACACGAACTGAACAGTCAAAGCACTTTTACCGACCCCACCCGAGCCCAACACGACCACTTTGAATTCACGCATTATTGTGTTCCTCAAATCACACTTGTCAGTCTACACAACGTTTTAGAAACGTATTCTCACTATGTGCTATAAAAATGTCATTGCTATGTTGGTTTATGACTCACTCGGACACGATCACAGAGTAATGTACACATAGAGCAAGTTAATTGATAAACAGCGACGCCATTTTAGTTGGATGAGTGGCAAAACAACTTCGACTGCATCGCGATGATATTACTTCAAAGATACAAACGCGGAAGCCAACATCTACCAACTGGCTTGATCACTGATGGCTAGATTCAGCAGCCACAGCAGGTTGGTCAATGCACCTTATTGCAATGGTTTGATTGGTGAATGGAAAATAGTACCTAACGGATACCAGTGTTACCAACACAAATCAACGAATTCTACCTTATCGGGTAAAACAAAAGAAACTTCTCTTTAAATTTAAATAATGAAATAGAAGTAGCTACGATGTAATGTACTATATTATCAAAACTTGTTACCTAAACCAACAGATTCACTTTAACCCAGCAGTCTTGTTGCCCACATAATCAGCCATTTCGGTTCTTGAGCGTATTGTGATAAGTAATACGAATTCTGTCGCTGATCTTAATACCCAATGCGCTACGCTCCATCGCCTTTTAGCAAACCTTGAGTTTGGACTTTTGCGATTCGGTCAGGGACCAAGTTTGAGCACCGTAGGTTAGGATGGGCAGAATGCACATGGCGATGAGTTTGCGCTTCAGGGATAAAGGTAGGTCTCCCTTCATCAGCGACTTCATGGACCAGTAGCTCTTCCAGGCGTTCTCGACACGACGGTCGATTTCTCTGTCCTGCCTGTTTTCGAAGGAAACTAGCTGGCCCAAATAAGTGTACTCATCGACATAGTGGATTTCTTGCCTATCTACCTCGACCCTACTTTTTGTGCTATTGGTCATTACTTTTGTCTTTGACCTATTCATCATTAGCCCAACCTCAAAGCTTGCTGTGCTCAGATCTTGGAGCATCTGTTGTAACTCTGCAGCAGTCGGTGCAAATAAGACGATGTCATCAGCGAAACGAAGGTTAGTGAGTTTTTTGCAACCGACTGGTTACACCTTTACTGGACCATAGGTCTGCTAGATTCTTAGATACCTCCTCAAGGGTGCTAGTAAATAACTTAGGTGAGAGCGGGTCACCCTGTTTCACGCCCTAGTATATATTGAAATTTTGGCCGGGTAGTTCAAATACATAAGAAAAATACCTGTCCTCTCTGTGAGATCGAAAAAATTATATATTAATAATATGAATTAGATAAAAAATGTGCTGTTGTAACGTAGGCACTTGAGGCGACAATCAAATGAACTAAAACTGATTATGGAATGTTGGCTTCGATGAAATGTTACTTTATTAAAACTTTACTTCGAAATAATTTGATTAGATGATCGAGAGACTCAGTTTTCGAGAAAAAGGATGACTTTTAACATATTTTGCCTTTTTATAAAAAAGTAGCGTAACTCACGTTATCGTGGGAATTGGGAAACAAAACTCGGTAAACCGATTTCCTGAAAGTGAAGTACCATCATCATCATCATCTGTCTAGCCTTTTCGTAACTATGTTGTGGGACCGAATGCAGCTGAATACCAGTATTTGTAGCGACTGCATAACTGACCTCCACAACGCAGTAACTGGGTAATATGATACCCCTTGGTAAGACTGGTTGTCAGAGTTTTCTAACTTTTGACGACCCATATCGACTGATGAAGTATTAATATTATTATAATATCCAACAATTAATAATTATCATATTACCTTAATACCATTTGGTAGTTCAAACTTGGGTATGGCAACTTTTCACCGGAAACTATTTTTTTTGGTTATGTTGCCAAATCTGTTTTTCGTTCAGAAATAATATAACAAAAAAATTTTCAAAAAAAAAAAAGGTTTTCATAAAAATCTCGTGAAACAACAACCCTTGCACAAAGCAATAAAACTGGCGTGCAATAAAATCTATACACTCAACACAATATACATTGCCTTTGTAGTTTGGAACAGCAGTCAATGCCAGTGCTCGAAAACCTAGTAGTCAAAGGATAATATTTTTTTAATCTGGAGCAAAAAACAAATTGCTTTTGTCCCGTGTCTATAGTAGCCACACAGAACATCTCTAGCGAGAGTAGCCATCTATGGTTTATGGCCGAACCAAAAATAATCCCACTTATCCCAAAACGTCCGAAAAAAGTAAACAGTTTTTACAGAAATTATAGGAAATAAGCGAGAAGTGTTAATTGAATAATTGCATAAGAATAATGTTTTAGAACCCTTCCTACGCGAACTTTTTTAATAAACTTGTAAGTAGCTTTTCTTAACATTTTCCGAAAATTAGACCGGGGCATTTTTTGTAGATTAAAATTTGTCTTTCGTAATGCTTTTCGCGATTTTCCTTATTCTATTGGAAACTGTTTCCAGTGGCTGCCGGCTAAAGCTTATTTTAGAACAGATTAGGATATGAACAGTTAAACATTATTCACCGATTTGTTCAGCTGTGATCATGCTAGGCGTGGCGCCGGTGATGATCTATTTGTCGCTAACTAAGTATAGTTAACAATTGAGGTCAATGAGGACACTAAATTGAGAGATGACGCAGTGCTTGTTGAATTGATAACTCTTATAAACTTACCTATATTTTTAATCATTCAGGTTAAAATGTCGCACAAACAAACGCCTTATTCCCCGAACTTCCCTCCATCTCAAGGATATTCTCCTGCACCGGATAATAAAACTGAAAACTATCCAATGAGTGCACAAGGGGGTTATCCTGGCCCACCACCATCAGGCCCTCAACTGCCACCTGGAGCGCAACCACTACCGGGGATGCAGACTGGCTTCCAACCTGGTTTCCAACCAGGGTTCACACCTGGTTACCCGCATCCTCAACCTGGATATCCCGCACAATCAGGATATCCGCAGCCAGGTTACCCACAGCCAGGCTATGGTCCTGTTGTTCAACAGCCAGGACCTCAGGTTCCACCAGGTAAGAAAACTACATTAGGATAAAGTCTCAAAACCATTATTTTCCATTTAAATGTTAAACTTTATTTTTGGGGAGTACCTACCTCAGAAATTACTTTATTTGTCTTATTTGTCCTTTAACTAATTCAATTTTAACTTACAACAATACATAATATAGATATAGTTTGGTTCAAACTTAATGGTGGCTCGGAAGTTAGCTGCGAGTGACGGTCTGCACAGGAATAATGCTTCAAACTTATGGTGATTCAGAACATCTTATGTGAAGCTGACAACAACTCAACAACAATAAATGATAAATGATAAATGATAAATGATGTTTATTTTGCAAGTAGGTTTTTACAAACACTTTTACACGTCACTTTTTAAAACTAGATGGGGCCGGTGTTTCGTACCTGACTACTCTGAGAAGAAACAGCCGAAACAAACTCAGAGGTCATAGTCTCTTTTGAAGTCCAGACATAATCTTGCTCAATTCACATGAGGACTATGCAGATTAGTGTCTGAGATGGTCTTTTGAAGAAAGAACCACACAGATTTGAGTGGACCTGTCCAGTCATTGCAAGCATTTGTCAGTTATCGTGTAGCTCGACTTATAACTCAAGGAGCTCAACGAAACGACGAACAATACCAAAGAAAGGACATTTGGGTAGGTCGCTTATAGTACTCAAACTGCCAGACAGTTGTGGGAAAAAAATAAACAAAAAATACAAATGTGACCCACATGGTCCCCACATTCACAATAATCAAATAAAATTAATAACAAGTTCTTTTCAAAATGAATGTAAATAAAAATCACAAAAATCATTAAATGTCACAATGATAATAAAAAGTAAAATACTTAATGAAATAAGTATTCATGTCAAATCAGTAAATGTCACATAAAATAATAAAAAAATAAAGTAAAAAATAATAAAATACATGTCAAATCATAAAATGTCAGAGTGTATACAAGAAAGGAATCAACAATAAACAAGCGAAGTCCGAAATTTCGCCATTCACAGAGCAAATTTAATTGGAGCAGCTTAATCCCAAGCCTTTTTATCTTCGAGATAGTGATTAACATGATAGTAGGCTTTCAGGCATAACTTCCGTTTTATGAACGATTTGAATTTATTTAGACTTAGTGCTTGAATATGGCTCGGAAGTTTATTGTAAAAACGTATACATTGGCATCTAAACGTACCCCCTATTTTCTGAGCCTCGTTGCAGGAACAACAAATTTGTGTTTGTTCCTCGTATTTATGTTGTGGATATCACTGTATTTTTTAAAGAAATTAATATTTTTGTGTGCGTACAAAAGGTTTTCATAAATATACTGAGAGGGCACAGTAAGAATATTAATCTCTTTAAATTTTTCTCTGAGGGAGTATCTGGGTCTTAATTTATAAATTGAACGAATTGCCCTTTTTTGCAAAACAAATATTGTCTGAATATCGGCGGCATTGCCCCACAAGAGAATACCGTACGACATCACGCTATGGAAATAACTAAAGTAAACTAAACGGGCTGTCTCTAAATCAGTTAAATCACGAATTTTTCTAACGGCGTATGCTGCAGAGCTAAGTTTCTTCGACAATTTGTCTATATGCGGGCCCCACTGAAGCTTGGCATCCAAAGTTATGCCTAAGAACACTGTGCTCTCTTCCGGTTTCAACTCTTCATCCTTAATTAGTACAGTAGTTTCCACTTTTCTTACATGGGGTATCGTAAACTTAATACATTTTGTTTTTTTCTCATTTAGAAGTATATTATTAACATTAAACCAATGAACGACTTTTGCCAGGGCGCTATTAACATCATCCGTAACTAACTGGTGACGTTTGAGTTTAAATAAAAGAGAAGTGTCGTCTGCAAACAATACTATGTCATGATTATCCTTTATGAGGTAAGGTAAGTCATTTATATAAATAAGAAACAAAAAAGGACCAAGAATTGAGCCCTGGGGTACCCCCATTCTTACTACGGATCCGGGAGATCTTTTCCCGTTAACATCAACTCTCTGAATCCTATCACTCAAATATGAAATAAGAATATCCAGAGAGGCGTTACGGATTCCGTAGTGGTGTAGTTTCCTGATTAATGTTTCATGAAGAACACAATCGAAGGCTTTAGATAAATCGCAAAAAATGCCCAAAGCGTCGCATTTGTCCTCCCAGGCATTATAAATGTGACCTAAAAGTTCAACACCGGCATCAGTAGTTGAACGACCCCTTGTAAAACCGAACTGTTTTTTATGTAATAACTTATGATTATTGAAAAAACTTTGCATTTGTGCCAAAATTAATTTTTCAAAAATTTTACTAAAGGTGGGTAGTACTGAAATGGGTCTATAATTAGTGGGGTCTAATGTACTACCCGATTTAAACAATGGTATTATTTTACTATATTTCATTAGATCAGGAAACTCACCACGGTCAATACAATCGTTAAATATTACAGCTAATGAAGGAGCTACAATGTTTATAATGGATTTAGCAACGTCTACAGAATGACCCCATAGATCGGCGGTCTTTTTAACATTTATGGTGTGAAAAGTTTTAATTATATCTTTACAGGTGACATATTGAAAATTAAATTCGGAATCACAGACTGAAACGTTTTCCCTTAGTAAAGACTCAGCAGCAGTAGGTGACGAGTTTAGCGATTTAGTAGTCGATACGGGAATATCCGCAAAGAAATTTTCAAAGGCAAAGAAATAAGACAACAATTTTAGGTATCAACGGGGCGCAGATGACCCATCATTTGGTTTGTATAATGTGCAGACTGTCACTTGCAGCTAACTTCTGAGCCGCCATTAAGTTTGAACCAAACTATACTTTTCATTTGAAACAAAGTAGATATTGATGCTTTAGTAAGTATTTATATCAAGTAAAAGTATTTATACTAAATGATAAATGATGTTTATTTTGCAAGTAGGTTTTTACAAACACTTTTACACGTCACTTTTTAAAACTAGATGGGGCCGGTGTTTCGTACCTGACTACTCTGAGAAGAAACAGCCGAAACAAACTCAGAGGTCATAGTCTCTTTTGAAGTCCAGACATAATTTTGCTCAATTCACATGAGGACTATGCAGATTAGTGTCTGTGATGGTCTTTTGAAGAAAGAACCACACAGATTTGAGTGGACCTGTCCAGTCATTGCAAGCATTTGTCAGTTATCGTGTAGCTCGACTTATAACTCAAGGAGCTCAACGAAACAACGAACAATAATAAAGAAAGGACTTTTGGGTAGGTCGCTTGTAGTACTCAAACTGCCAGACAGTTGTGGGAAAAAAATAAACAAAAAATAAAAATGTGTACCCACATGGTCCCCACATTCACAATAATCAAATAAAATTAATAACAAGTTCTTTTCAAAATGAATGTAAATAAAAATCACAAAAATCATTAAATGTCACAATGATAATAAAAAGTAAAATACTTAATGAAATAAGTATTCATGTCAAATCAGTAAATGTCACATAAAATAATAAAAAAATAAAGTAAAAAGTAATAAAATACATGTCAAATCATTCAATGTCAGAGTGTATACAAGAAAGGAATCAACAATAAACAAGTGAAGTCCGAAATTTCGCCATTCACAGAGCAAATTTAATTGGAGCAGCTTAATCCCAAGCCTTTTTATCTTCGAGATAGTGATTAACATGATAGTAGGCTTTCAGGCATAACTTCCGTTTTATGAACGATTTGAATTTATTTAGACTTAGTGTTTGAATACTACAATAGTATTGTTTCAACTCCTACTAAAATCTTTGTTGCATGTATTCATAAATTCTAACTGAAACTGTACATGTAAATTAAACAATAATAAGGCAATAAGAATATAATATAGTTACTACTAACTTAACTAACATAGAGGATTCTAAAAGTATAATTTATTGCATGTATTCAATAATCCTACTCTAGCTCATAAACTATCAATTAAACAATGCTAAGGAAATAAGAATATATTATAGTTACGGTACTAACATATAGGATTCCAAAAGTATAATTTTATTATTATGATATTTGTTTCAGCAGCCTTAAAGATATAGCCCCCCCCCCTCCTCTGCATAGCTCCTTTTCAAAATTTTAATTTAACATTAATAGTAAGTCGTAATAGTGTGTTGATATTGTTGTTCATTTGTTCAGTCTTTGTCTTATTTGTTCTTCATTCTTGGGAGTTGTTGACATCTACAAAGATAAGGCTGTTTACTATTTGTGCAATGATACCCTTAGCTTCAAGAGTATTGATAACATGTTGGCTTTGCATTATGTTCAGTGGCATTTCACTGAGCACATAAATCTTACCTCCTTGTTTTATTCTAAATTGACCAATAATTTTGCCAGTATGTTAAAAGACCCAAAAACTAATTTAGACTTATTCTCAAGTGATTCTGATAAGACAAGTAAAAAGTGTATGAAGTGGCTCAAGTCAAAATATTATTCTAACAAAAAGAAGTGTACAGCTATCGGTGATGTCAGTCATAAGAGAATTTATTTTGAAACACTCAGTGTTTCTAGTGTTAAGAGAAGTTTGAACAGAATTTGTAGGAAATTCTTTAAACCTCGGTCTAGTGGTTATGAAAAGATTTTGTCAGATGAAGAGAAAAGGTTACAATTTGCTACAGACCATAGTTTGGTGGAGGGTATTTACTCATAAAATCATAACAATCTCTAAGGAAATAATGATAAAGTTTATTTACATAATCCTTTAGTTTTAGCTGTATTGTGTGTCCAATGTTTATAAAATTTGATAATGAGAGGTAATTTATTTTATGCATGTGCATGTAATATTATATAAAACAATGGTTTATTTTATTTATCTTTTTTGTGATTAAAAAGTTGTCTTTAAAAAAAAAATAATACACAATGTATAAATATTGTTTCAGGTGGATGGATGAGCATTCCGCAAGGGCTCAGCAACTGTCCGCCAGGATTGGAATACCTTTCTATGATTGATGGGCTACTAGTACATCAAAAAGTAGAGCTCCTAGAGGCATTTGTGGGTTTCGAAACCAATAACAAGTACACAATAAAAAATAGTATTGGACAAAAAGTATACTATGCTGTTGAGGACAATGATTGCTGTACTAGGAACTGCTGCGGGCCCATGAGGCCATTTGACATGAAAGTAATGGATAACTTCAGGAATGAGGTAACTAACAAAATTTAAACACCAATTTGTTTTCTTTAAAATTTGTTGGCCTGCATGCAATCGAATTCAGATTGTTTGGTCTCTGACATGAGTGCCCATTGTCAGCCAGTAACGATCTGACAAACTGAGCATATTTTAAGCATTTCTTTCCAGATTTTTTTTTCTGCCCAATCGGTGAATACTAATGTCCATTTCTTGACACTGACTGGGGCCTTGTAAAGTCTAACGTGGATGTACATTTGGTTTGAGATCATATTGAAAGAAAATGCTTTTTTTCATCTTTTTGCCTTTCTGTCTCTTAGAATAGCAAGAGATCCCATCACATGTTAATGAAGCGAATAACTATGGATGCTTGGGACTGGACTTGTTGACCAACTGAGTTAGAGATAATTGTTAAAGTTGTGGTCCTTCAAACTGTAGATCGACTTGATTATGGCCATAGTGCGAAACTCAAACAATACTCGAAGACTTATCCGTGCGTGCAAATGTGTTTTCACCCTTAGATGTTTGAGTTAGTGAAATTGGGTAATATTTATTCAATTCACAAATATTTCTAATGACAGGTGATCCATCTTCACCGTCCATTGGCTTGTGACTCGTGCTGGTGCCCATGCTGGCTGCAAAGCATGGAAGTTTCTTCCCCACCAGGCACTGTGGTTGGCACGATCGAACAAGAATGGTCCATCTGCAAGCCTTGCTACAGCATCAAGAATGCAGCTGGAGACGTTGTCCTGAGAATCAAGGGACCAGTTTGCACTTTCTCGATTTGTGGAGATGTCGAATTTCATGTAAGTATTGTTTTAAGCAATAAAACATGTTTTTTGTTCATAGAGATCATACTAAAGAAAATAGTCAGTCAGCATCTTTGAAAGACGGTTTATTTAAACTTTACCTTACGATGGTAACATAATTTAAATTAACACGCATGGTAACAGGGGTGTCACGTCACCCCATAATAATAAATTGAATAAAAACTTTTGTTTAATGAAAAATAAAACTTTTTATTCTTGGTACAAACTAAAGGAACACTCTTTTTGAGATCAATAAGTAACTAAATGTTATAAGATTTAAAAAAATAATGTTTTTGCAAATGTATATACAATTGCGACTAATTTCCACACGATGTTCAGGGGAGTTCAGGGTTCATTTTGAACAAAAAATCTTCACTTTTTTGTCATTGTTTCGAGGACACAACGCATATCGAGCTTGCTATTTTAAATTGCCGGGGGGTTCACTTGCTGAAACTTTTTCGTGGACTTTTAGAATGGCCCTTATATTTCCCGTTAGTTGTTGAGGTAAGTTTGACTCCAGACGTCGTTTCATGTGCGGCTCGGCTAACTGCAATGCTAGTTTTTTTTAGAAAATACTTCTAAATTTATTAGCTGGCATGCTTAGCTTCTAGATAGAGAATCCATCGTCCGAGCCGGAAAGACTTATCTTTTTCGGAATGCACAGAGAGGTTATCTTCATTTTCAGAAGCTTCCTCCGCCTCTAATCATTTATATATAAAAAACCCAACATGCACAGTTTCGAACAAAAGTATCGCTCGAAACTGTCACCAAACACTCAACACTACGACCCACTACTACTTATGTAGTTATCGTTATACTATAAACATATTTTTTTTGCAAATTCAAACCAATAAAACAAATCAACAAACTCTTTTACTTACTGAAAATACTATATCCCATCCTTTTTTAGCGTTCTTGACGTAATATTTCTACAAATTCTTAACGAACACTTCGGCAATTTTAACTAGCGGGTAGTTACCCAATGTTTGTAGTTATATCAATGGCTCTATTTCACTCTCAGCATCATCAGCAATATTAAGTACCGCTCAAGCTCTTTATCATTACAAAACGTCATTAAGAACTGAAAATAAAAAAATAAAAAATACACTAATTAAAAAAAATACCTACGTAAATAGTAACAGGGGCAACACCCCACACAAACCTGCAGAACGAAATCGACGTGTTGCCGCTCCCACCGCGCACCGTACGTACTGATGGCTCACGGTCAAACAAAAGAATACATAAAATGCTAGAGCGAGACAGCAAATAATTTTCGATAAATCGGCGCGTGATTGCTCGCGTGGGGTGTTGGGGCACCCCTGTTACCATCGTAAGGTTTACTGTGTAAAAACAAACTTGCATCCCCATTAAACCTCCATAGGGGTGGAAAAAATACACGCCGGCGAAGTACAGCAAGTTGTGTGTAATTTCAGGTATACTCCAAAGATGGCGAAACTAAAGTTGGCAAGATAACGAAGCAGTGGTCGGGATTGGCCCGCGAAGCATTTACTGACTCCGATTACTTCGGCATTACCTTCCCCATGGATTTGGATGTGAAAATAAAGGCAGTTCTTCTTGGAGCTTGTTTCTTGATCGTAAGTAAAAAAAATCTTAATTTATGTAATACTAGCGGACGTCACGCGGATTCAACCGTGTATTTCCCGTTCCCGTGGGAGTACAGGGATAAAATATAGCCTATGTTACTCAATAAAGACGTGGCTTTCTAATGGTGAAAGATTTTTTTAAACCAGTCGAGTAATTTTAGAGTTAAATCGTAACAAACAAATAAACAAAAAAAACAAATCTTTGCTCTTTATAATATTAGTATAGACTAGCGCAGCCGGCAGGCAGACAGGTTGTCTTCCCACAGACATCATTAGCAAAAACAGCGCCACCAACCGGATCCAACTATAATAATTATGTCAACGCAATCCAAGGTTAAAAACTTTTTAGCAAAAAATAAAACCGACAAAAAAAAAAAGAAAAACAAAAAAGTTAAAAATAACTTTGGCTTCAGAAGCCGGTGACAAAAACACCAAATCAATCAAACAAAGGTCAAGCTTCGAAGTCGGTGACCTTTGTTTGATTGTTTTAGTGTTTTTGTCATCGACTTCTTAAGATCCTCCTCCTCCTTTTTGAAGTCGGTTAAAAACTAGAAAAAGAATGTCATACATACGCACACGCGGAATTTTTATGTATAAGGACTAGCTCTTTGCCCGCGACTTCTTTCGCGTGGATTTCGTATTCTCCCTACTATCATCGCCCCTTCCACTCCTTTAGAAGGTAGTTTTCGACATTTAATTAATATTATCATATTGTTTTATTTATATAAGGAGGCACTGACAATACGACATTAAATTAAACTGCGTGTACCTCATGACGTTCCCAGTTTGTTTACAAAAAAACATTCGAATGTGTCCAGTAGTTTAGTCAGGACATAATTTTTCAGTTTCAGTATCTTCTTCATGATGTAAACGATATTATTCTAGAAAGGAGAGGTTAACGACCCTCGCATCTGTATTAACACTAAACACATGTTGCCAACTCGCTACTTCAAATAATCTTTGCCAAATAAAAAAAAAATTGTGCAAATTATACCTTAAGGTTAGTAAACGAGGTAAGGTTCGTAGTACTTATCTAATAATGGTGTTGTATTTCGTAATGTTTTATGCTATTTAGTTAATTCTTTTTTAAATTTCGTAGTTACTATTTATTTGATATAACAGCCGCTCGGGCGATCTTAAGGTTAAGCCGTGCTTGCCTAGGTTGGTCTGTGGATGGGTGACCACCCTTACATACTGAGTTTCCTCCGTGCCTCGGAAAGCACGTTAAGCTGTTGGTCCCGGCTGTCATTTGTAGATCCTTGCCAGTCGTTACAGGTAGTCAGTGGCCCAAAAAGTCTGACAACCAGTCTTACCAAGGGGTATCGTTTTACCCAGTACTAACTGGGTTGTGGAGGTCAGATAGGCAGTCGCTCCATGTAAAATACTGGTATTCAGCTGTATCCGGTTAGACTGGAAGCCGACCCCAACATAGTTGGGAAAAGGCTAGGCAGATGACGAGTTAAGTACTATTTATATTTGATAGTTTAAAAATATTCCTATGAACTGGGGGTCTAAAATGGCCGCTTTAGCAGAATCATAATGTGAATAATATAAAATTTAAAAGTCTTAAAATGGACTTTATATTTATGACCATAAAGTCTATTTTATATATAAACAAGATTATATAAAAACATATATAATCTTGTTTATTCTTACTTTTTAAATGGTTCCGCGAAACTCAAACTCGGTCATTATTCTATGTCAAAGCCCCTTACCATGGGATGTCCTCAGGGGTCGGTAATCGCTCCGTATGTATGGAATTTAGGTTTTGATGATTTTCTCGCGATTCCCCTTCCTCCCGGCTGTTCATTAACCGGTTACGCGGACGACGGCCTGCTGCTCATTCAGTCGAGTACTCGGGCTGGTCTCGAGAATTTAGCTGACACTTGCCTACGATTAATATCTCAGTGGGGCGATCGAAACCGTCTGACCTTTGCACCGCAAAAAACTTATCAACTAATTTTAAAAGGTAATCTTAAATCGTGGCCTAGTATTAAATTTAATAACGTTCCCGTGAAAAGAAAGCAATCCGTGTGCTACCTTGGTTTGGTCTTAGAGAGAAATTTTTCATTCATAGATCATATAAAAACTGTCGGTGAAAAAGCTAAAAAGAACTTTTATGTCTTAACGAGAATATCAAAATCTACGTGGGGTCTGTCATTTATAACTTTAAAGACCATTTATGGGGCTACTTACTTGGGGTGTGTGTGCTACGGGGCACCTGTCTGGGCCGATAGGGCCACCATAGGAGCGGCACGACGTAAATTACTTCAAAGCCAGCGTTTGGCTTTGATATTCTTATGCAAAGCGTATAGGACGGTTAGTACTGAAGCCTTACCGGTACTTGCAGGTGTACTTCCAGTTGATCTTGAAGTGCAGCGACGGGCTGCAATGTACTATAACGCACGTGAGACCGCGGACGCAGACTTTTTAACCCTACGTGACCGTGTTAAGATTGCTAGATTATTCAAACCACAGACCGACGTCTGGGAGGAACTTTTGTCTGAATGGCAAGGTAGGTGGGATAATTCCATCAAGGGCCGACACCTCCACCAGTTCTTTCCATCCGTTCGTGAACGGCTGGCCAGGACATGGTTGGAGGTTGATCACTGTGTTGCCCAATTTCTCACCGGTCATGGTAACTTTAAGAGTAAATTATTTTCCTTCAAGCTTGTTGACTCGCCTTTTTGTCAATGTTCCACATCTGACTGCGAATATGAACAATCAGCACATCACATTTTATGGGAGTGCAGTCTTTGGCAGAATGAACGCAACATTATGTTGGATAGTGTACAGGTTACATCCGGAGTTATTTACTATACAGACCTTGTGGAAACTAGAACAAATTTCCGTGCGTTCAAGCGTTTTTGCCATACCTATTATTGGAATCAAATATAACAGCTCACAACTTAGGACCCATTAATGTTAATATTTATCCGTGGTGCTAGGCAACTGGGCCTATCCCAGTTGTAAACGTCCCTTTGTGCCTATTGGCCTTGTTTCGTTCTGTCTCCTGCTGAAATGGAGGGAAGTGGAAATTACGGATTTTTCCTACTCCTCCACTATACTTTTCTGATTAATTTCGTTGCGGGATCCAAGACAGTTAAATTCATTCTCTGGGACTTCGTCGAGCTTCATTGTCTCGGCGCTTTTCTGGTGGTCGCCACTGTTGATTCTGGCTTTCAGGAGTTACAGTGGTTTGGGAACAGTGTGGCGGGCTTGTCCAAAAAAAAAGTCTATTTTAATCATTTAATTTTTTAACGTGAATCATACTAAATTCTGCTAAAGCGACCATTTTAGGCCCGCTAGTATTACCAGTGTTTTCATTAATTGTAATCGTATTGTCGGCGCCATCCTGTCCAAGATCAACTTTAATGAGCCAACGCATTAAGTCTGCCTTTGTATCTTTTTTGTGTGTGAAAAGTTTAAAAAAGAAAAAACTCCGTAGTCGCGACGGCTTATAAAAAAGTTAAAACAATAGATTCAATGTTATATAATATTGTGCCAGTATGACGTAAAACATTGTTTCTTATCTACAGCAAGGACCATTATGATAGGTATAACAGTCTGAAGGACTGACGCAGTACTTGTAGACGTTTAGGCTGGCCCCAAAGCTAAACACAGATGCCTTAATAACAGCTTATCATGGTCTAGTAACATAGTTATTGCGCTACGGTATTATATTATTTTGGGAAAATTCCACAGACAAAGCAATAGCGTTTAAGGCCCAAAAGAGATGCATTCGTGCGATGTTCAATTTGAAGTCGACCCACAGCTGTATGCCATTATTTAAAAACACACAAGTTATTAACTACCATCTCTGTACTTTATTGTTTTTTAAATTGCGGTATTTGTTAGGGTAAATCAACGTGTCAATAATCAACTGTGTTCGCATCGTTTTTTGTATGACTCCTAAAATTTTTAATACGTATTGTATTACAAATTTAAGGAGTCACAGTCGTCAAAGAATAATAAAATGCAATATTTTTTTATCATTCAATTCAATCATTATTTGATTATTCTTTTCTTTTTGTGACAATTTAGGATTAATTTATTTTACTGACTTATCAATGTTTATTACTGACTATTATGTAGGTACTTGGATTGAAGTCCCTTTAGTACTTTAGTTTTTAATATGTAATTTTTATACATTTGTACGCCTTACGGGTGACACATGTACGAAATATTAATATTGTGACATCCTGCATGCATAATTTTCATGTATACGCATGTTTTTACAAATAAAATTATCCTTATCTAGACTAGATATAGCTGCATTGAATAATATCCGCTGTTCCCATGATTTATTTATAATAATTATACTTTTCAGGACTTCATGTTTTTCGAGAAGTCTGGAAATGCGGAGTCCGATCGTCCTGGCATGCTGTAAACTTGAAGCAAGAGTCAAACCAAGGCAGAATTTTGGCTGCTCATGCACAATAAGTGAATTTTTGATACTACTATATTTTTTATTTCGTTTTATTTTTGTATCACTAATATTGTTTTGGATGATTTGTTATATTTGTATGATTATAGAATCTCTAACTCTGTCACTTTAAGTACAAGGGCGATTTCATGAAATTCCACATTTACATCTTTTAGTAAAAGTGGCTCTATTTTCATGGAATCACCCAATGATTTAGTTTTAGTCAGTGGCGGCGTGAAGTACGTTAATGTTGCCGAGTAAAATTACGCGACGGGGTCTTAAGCGAAAGAGGTTAAAAAGCCCGCGAAATTGTCTTTTGCAATTTGTATTTCAATGTGACCGTACGTCGTGTCTCATTGCGACCGTAACAAAAATATAATTTACAGAATTATTTTCAGAGAATCTCCAATACAAGTATCTAGGTTAGTGATAGTGGACCCCAAATGTCATGTTTTCATGAAATAAAAAAAAAAAAAAAAAAGAACTAGAGGAGTTAAATTATAATTCTCTAAATACATATTTTTTGCGGTCGCAAATCACTTAATCAACAACATAAAACCTGATACTAACGTGCATACAATTTGAATTTCGCTGGCTTCACATTCACCTTAAAATGTATTCGGACAGTCACACCACATCGACAGCGCTTCGACACTGTTATGAGAAGTGTATTTAGGATACTGAAATTAGTTTACGCTTACTTAGTAAGAAGTCTTTGATCTGACATGGTTCGAAGTCGAGACCTATGACTGGGAAGGACGACGGTCACACCACTAGGCTATCACAAAATAAAAGGGTAATAACAAATATATTCTGTAGAAATAGATGTCAAGCTTTGGATCATTCCTTCAATTCCGATCCTTAGGGGAAACCTTATGTCTTTTAATAAGTATATTAATGTTAATATCCATTGTAAAGACTCAAGCCTGACAAAAGCTGACAGAAACAGGGTCGCCAAGCGATCTTCCGATCTTTGGAACCATTTCATCCAGAAATTGTGGCCTAGAGATTTCCTGCTACGTTTTTGGGGCTGACTGACCCCACTGGCATTGGATCGCCCGTCCGCACAACCTCATCCTGCGTCCATTTACTCTCGGTGACGGCCTATTTACATATATTGTACTTATGAATATATAATCAAATTTTTATAAATATTGTTAACTGCTTAATTATCTACATATTGCCACACTTGTTAACAAGAACTATCTCGAATACATTTTTCCTTGTAACTGATTGGACCTAATCTGCTTAGTACTGAAATTAGCAGATTACTTTCGCACAAATCACGATCATTCTGCAGGAGTTGAATTTAGATGAAAAAGAATGATCGTTGTTCGAATATTTTCTACAACAATGTTTAACTTCCATAATATAGCACAAACGTGACTTTATGTACGTACAATGCGTGATTATAATTTTAAATGAAGATTTTTATTTATTTATTTGACTAGGGAGAATCACGAAATAGAAAAAAAAAAAGTGGCCCTTATTTTGTTATTTTTGTATTCTTTACGGATTGTTGACAAGAGTTCTTTTTACTTAGAATTAGTCTTAACAATGTAAATTAAGCATACCTTTTGCTTTTTTAACAGGTGCTAAATGAAAGGTTTTGTCCTCTATGCTGAAAGCCTAAAAATGTAGCTTTTGTCATTTTTCATGAGTGATACCAACTTGATGCTAGATGTTTTCAATATTATATTGTGCAAAAGACTGTCTTCTGTACACGCTTCTATTAGTCATTAGGTATATTGAATATATAAATACGTATTAAGTACATAATAATATTACTTAATATTCATATAATATTCTTACCTACATAAATGTGTACTTTCGGAGGAGTGAGCAACAAAAGGTAAACTTATTATTGTAATGATCTGAAAAGGGTAGGTAGGGTAAAAAAACTACAAAAATTAAGTAAAAAATGAGCTTATTCAAAATGTGAATAAATAAATGACCAATTGTGGTTATGCTTATACAGAAGTTACGCAAATTCAGTAGGTACTAGAAGTTCAGAAAAATCAATGGGTAGTTTTAATTAAAATAATAAATATTTATTTCAGATCAAGATCCATGTTGAACCTAACATTATAGCCACGAACGATTTCTTAAACCTTTACATGAAAAAGATTTTGTCAAACTATCACATTATTATCTATTCGTAAGAACGTACTGGTGGGATAAAACGTATCGCATTTTCTATCCCCAGGATATTATTTATACCTGTGTGCCAAATGTCATCGATACCAACGAACGAACGAATGAAAAAGTTGAACGATTTTTTTCTCAGCAAATCAAAAATATGAAATTAAAAATGTGAAATATGAATATGATATTAAACATTACATGTAATCAAATTATTGTTCTATAAATCAAAATAATAATCAACGATTTTTTATTATACAGTGACTCCTTAAAACCGCAGACAAATCTCACAAAAAAAACGGCAAGCTATGTTGTACAAACATGTTTGTTAAATATTATGTTAAAATAATATTATTAAATTTATTTTATAATAATATTATTTATTTTATTTTATTTTTCCTCGCAAGTGTGTTAATAAACGTTGTTTGATGCGTGAGCACCTGTGATTGCGCTCTATTTCAATACAATTCTACAATTACAACAATATTATTTCCCATCCTAAAATGTATTTATTTATTTAACACTTCAAGGCGGACTTAATGCCATAGGCATTTTCTATGTATCTGTGTAGTGATGCGAAAATAAATGTATTTTCTACCTGTCGCGTATAATGTGCCTGCTGTAACTATTCTCCTCCATTTTCTTAGTACTATATTACTTGATTATACAATGTTTATTAAGTAGTAGGAGCATTTTATAATATATAGTGTTAAACAATGCATTTACCTTATTAATGTATAGTTAATCATACAAATACTGCACAACAAGAGAATGATTCGCACAAGAAGAATGCATTGCGATAAGGTACAGTGATATACTCGAATTGTTATAGGTGAGCGTATAATGCTCATCCAAGTGTCTGCAGCCTATATATAAGTACCTACACTCTATTATGTACTTTTCTAAGAAACTTGTATTACTATTTATGACATAAATGTGTTATTCAACTATATCGTGTGTTTTTATGTATTTTATCAATAAGTAGATGATTCGATTTCTGGCAAAGCTTTATAAACTAATACTGGTGTCGATTAAATTTAGGCTATGCTATAGCTATGAACTAAGTTAGAGATGTCAAACTAGTTTATGCCTTGCGCTTCACCGTGTTTTTAGTCGACACGTTTTAAGGTGCACCCTTAATTTATATGGAAATATCAGTTCAATTTAAATTGACAGCGCTAAATTCCGTCGTGTTATTAGAGAGAAAAAGATAGCAATAGCCTAAATTAAATTTGGTTTGTGCACAACAGAATCGACACCACTACCTTTGTTTTCTCCTTTAAAATCAAGGTCATGATTCCTTTGATCATTTGCCACTGATAGTTACAGATTTTGCACTGATGAGCTGTGTAAAAAATCACCTATACGGGGTGGAATGGTCCCCATAGACGCGAAAACTGTTACCACCTATTCAGTACATCATTCTGAGCCCCACATAAAAAAATTTCATCATCATCTGCCTAGCCTTTTTCCAACTATGTTGGGGTCGGCTTCCAGTCTAACCGGATGCAGCTGAATACCAGTACCTATTTATTATTAATTAATTGCTTATCTGACCTCCACAACCCAGCTTAGTACTGGGTAATACGATACCTCTTTGTAAGACTGGTGGTTGTCACACTTTTTGGGCCACTGAATACCTGTAACGACTGTCAAAGATCTACAAATGACAGCCGGGACCAACTTGTAACTTGCTTTCCGAGGCACGGAGGAAACTGTATATAATGGATGGTCACCCATCCACAGACCAACCTAGGCACGCACGGCTTAACCTAAAGATAGACCCGAGCGGCTGTTATTATTTAGCCACGAGCTCCTCAATATAAAAATATCATCGGTTATTGAGTCTGAGTCGTGAGTCATACGTTACCGAGTGCTAGCTGTCCAGGGTAAGCCGGCAAAGAAGATCGGTTATTAAAAAAAAAACAGCTTCTCCATACATTTTGACTTTTGTAGGAAACAGCAGTTTTTTTTTATAACCGTTGAATATTTGCTCGGAATTAATGCACTGAATACGTGGTAACCGTTTACACGTCAGGTTTCTAGCTTTACCGCCATATTAACTTGTTTTGGCTCTATAATTTTTCGTTTGTGGTACCGAAATAATAAAAAGGCACCACTGCTCTGGCGTAGAGGGCTAAAGGTAAACGCACACTTAACAGAGCCGAAGGAATCGAATTTTAAAATTACCTAATAGGCGATACGACAATAAAAACTAATTAGTCCGTCAGTTAGATTATCAAAAAATATTTGACCCGTGTTTTTTCTTTTGTTACGTAAACCAAAATTGACGAAGATATGACGCTTTTAAAATTCTCAATACGTCACGCCTAGGCATACATTTTACCTAGCTCTGACGTCATGAGCCCCCACTCCCGAGTTTTGATGCGTTTTATCTTTGTCAATATTCATTGATTTACAAAAACAAAAAATACGTGTCCATTAATTTCCAATACTAACTGACGGGCTAAATAGATTTGCAATTTTTTGATACTGTCGTCATGCCTATTGTATGAAATCTGAAATTATCCGCACCGAATCGGACGAATAGATGACTTAATGTGTTGTGGTACCTTACCACTAACTGAAGCAATCAAAGTCACTAGAAAAATCCACTAGCCACTAAATCCAAAATTAGTTCGCTAAACGGATAGTCCAAACCACCAGAACTAGTGGAAAATCCACTGAGTTGGCAACACTGATCGCAAAACAGTAAAAACAAGCGGCAACAAAATCCACAACACAATTCATCAACAATCAGGATTATTTTTACTTCTTTCATAATTAGTGCCATAACTGTTGTAAATAAAAAATATGTGCCCCCTGTCGTTTTGGAAAAAAAACGATTCCTGATGGGGTAACGTTTTTCTAGCAGGAAAATTCTAAACGAATGATCGGAGAGAGAAACATTGTGCATGGCCTTGTAGCTTATAATGGTGCCACATTGGTGTTGATTCTGTTGCGCACAAACTGAACTTAGTTTATGCTGTTGCTATCTTTTTCTCTCTAATAAAACGACAAAGAGACGGACGTAATTGCTGTCAAATTTAGTTGGAACTAATATTTCCTTTGATGAAGGGAGCACGTAAAAACATGTCGACTAAAAACACTGAAGCGCAAGGCATAAACTAGTTTGACATCTATAACTTAGTTCATAGCTATAGCCGTCCTTTTCTCACACTGCTTTTTAGTAAAAGATAGCAATAGCCTAAATTAAATTTAGTTTGTGCACAACAAAATCGACACCAATGTGCCCCCAAAAATAAAATGTGTACCCCTTCAGGTTTTCGAGATATTGCATTTCCTGCTGGAGTTACGTTTTGCAGAATCGTATATCTCTAAAGCCATTGCATGTGCTCCTGTAGAATAAACATACACGAGTAGCCCCCAATTAGACCTATGAAAATATTTATAATTTCCAAGATAACGCGGTTTTGTGAAATCTCGAAAACTGTATTCGGTTCGTCTTGACGCTAATAATAACCATACAAAGTTTAAAAACTGTTCATGCATGCGTTTTTGAATAATCTTGATCTTTTCTCGTCAAAACGATGGTGACATAACTTTGACGGCAAAATATAAGGAACCAGCTCAATCCCAGATGTGCAGGTGTAAACCAGTAAGTGTGCCTTTAGTAAAAAATATACAGTGAAAATATTCAGTTTGGAATGATTCGCATTAAGTAAATATAAACACAAAACAAAACATGTAAACAACGGCAGGTTATCCGACCAAATTCGAATGACTACTAAAAAGCGATGGATTCATACATATCGAAGACCTTCTTTATACACTCTAACATTGAATGATTTGACATGAATACTTATTTCAGTATTTTATTATTTTTTACTTTTATTATTTTATTTTATGTTACATTTACCTACTGACTTGACAGGAATATTTACGTATCTTACTTTTTTATTATTATTGACATATGATTTTTGTGATTTTTATTTTGTAAATAATTATGAATTTTATTTGATTATTGTGAATGTGGGGACCATGTGGGTTTCATTTTTATATATTTTTTGATTGTTTTCTTTTTTTTTCCCACAACTGTCTGGCAGTTTGAGTACTATAAGCGACCTACCCAAATGTTCTTTCTTTGGTATTGTTCGTCGTTTCGTTAAGCTCCTTGAGTTATAAGTCGAGCTACACGATAACTGACAAATGCTTGCACTGACTGGACAGGTCCACTCAAATCTGTGTGGTGAGAACCACACAGATTTGAGTGAGTCTTCAAGACCATCTCAGACACTAATCTGCATAGTCCTCATGTGAATTGAGCAAAATTATGTCTGGACTTCTTCAAAAGAGACTATGACCTCTGAGTTTGTTTCCGCTGTTTCTTCTCAGAGTAGTCAGGTACGAAACACCGGCCCCACCTAGTTTAAAAAAAAATTACGAGTAAAAGTGTTTGTAAAAACCTACTTGCAAAATAAACATCATTTATCATTATGACTGTGATAGTGATGGTGATTGTGATAGTGATGGTGTTTGTGATAATGATGATGATGATTGTGATTACGATGATGATGATTGTTATTGTGATTGTGATGGTAATTGTTATAGTGACGGTGATTGTGATAGTTATAGCGATGGTGATGGTTATAGCGATGGTGATGGTTATTGTGATGGTGATAGTGATTGTGACTGTGATAGTGATTGTGATGGTGATTGTGACAGTGATGGTGTTTGTGGTAATGATGATGATGCGTGTGATAACGATAATGATGTTTTGGATAACGATGGATATTGTGATGATGATGATTGTGATTACGATGATAATGGTTGTGATTACGATGATAATGATTGTGATAATGGTGATAGTGATTGTGCTAACGATGATGGTGATTGTGATAGTGACGGTGATTGTGATGGTCGTAGCGATGGTGATGGTTATTGTAATGCTGATAGTGATGGTGATTGTGATAGTGATTTGGATAGTGATTGTGACAGTGGTGGTGATAATGATGATTGTGATAACGATAATGATGATTGTGATAACGATGATGGCGATTGTGATTGTGATGGATCACCATCACAATTGTAATAACAATTGGTAATTGTGATGGTGATGGTGATTGTGATAGTGACGGTGATTGTAATGTTGATAGCGATGGTGATAGTTATTGTAATGGTGATGGTGATAGTGATGGTGATTGTGATAATGATGGTGGTTGTGATAGTGATGGTGATTGTGATAATAATGGTGGTTGTGATGATAATAATTGTGATGGTAATAAAATATGGCACATAGATAGTTCATAACCTGGATTAACACGTAGGACACTATTTATCCCTTTAATATGATCCAGTAGGACGGTTACCGAACTTTACGCGGGCGAAGCCGCGGGCAACAGGTAGTATTATATATATACCATAATAACTTCTAGTTACAATGTAAAAAAATAATTCATTCATTTCCCAAGACTCCAAAACTGACTCGACCACAATCCGTCAACATGTCACATGTATCTTTGACTAGGATTTAAAATATTTTTCACACCACCGGCTTGAAAATGTCAAATTATATGGCAAGCAACCTTAACTTAAAGTGAGTCATTAGTGGCAGGGGCACAGCCGGTCAATAATGTTGTACTGGATTTCATTACGACCCGCTGGTCAATAATGTGATTTGAATTTGGAATCTCACATGCTCAGCTAAATTGGCAGTATAGTACTAACAAACACCCTTTGGTGCCAGAAAGAGGAAAGCTATTCTCGATACCCTTACTACGCGTGGATGATAGTCTCGATTTCCTACAAAATTATAACGACTGCTTCTTCATATCGTTGCCATGTTTTCGAAGACATAATATTGTAAGAATAATTAGATAACTACGAACCATTTTTTAAAAGGAATGGAATTACATTAAAACTGGCATTAATAATAACAAATACCGTACCGCGCCGTAATACCGTATAGTAATTGGCTGTAACATTAGTTTATTAGTTTGTTTACATTAATTTATTTATTCTTATTGTTTGTTTATTTATTAAATACTTTGTTTTTCGTACTATGGCTATTATTTTCTCACAATAGGTGTAAAAAGTAGAGTATCCTCCTCTGGGCTAAAGGTGTCTTTGCCTTGGGCTAGCTTGAATCCCTCGCTGCATTCAGGATTCTTGTATTAAGCCTCGCTTCGCTCGTGAGTTAAATACCGAATCCTTCATTGCGCTCGAGATTCAATATGACGCTCGTGACATAAGACACAACTTTAGCCCCTCGGTTCATAATCTACTATTAAATCATAATCAAAGATACAGCAAATTATGATTTAAATTTTTATTTTTTTTACAAGATATTTAACTTAAAATACTGCTCTGTGATTTTTTGTGATTATGTGAATTTACCACTGACCTCTATTATATAGAGGTCAGTGGAATTTACTATTTGTATTTTTAGATTTTGACTACACAAGGTGCAAATAATTTCATAGGACTATTTTTTGTATTCTGATATTTATAGGTAGGAAATTTGATCTGTGATTTGATGCTACAATAAGGCAAATATTAAGGGAATAAAAATAATAATTTCCACATCAACAAGCTGTTTAATTTAATATGCAAGGTGCATTTAATATATTTTTTAATTAGCCCCAAATCTTTTGAACGCGACTGTACGGACAACAGCTTTATGTATAATACGTCCACTAGAGGTCATCGATATGTACGAATCCATCGCTTTATAATAGTCATTCGAATTTGGTCGGATAACTAACCGTTGTTTACATTTGTTTTGTTTTTTGGTTCGAAGTGAAAATATTCCAAGCTGAATATTTTCACCATATATTTTTGACTAAAGGCACACTGGTTTACATCTGGGATTGAGCTGGTTCCTTGTATTTTGCCGTCAAAGTTATGTCACCATCGTTTTGACATAAAACAAGACGATTCAAAAACGCTTGCATGAACAGTTTTGAAACTTTGTATGGTTATTATTAGCGTCAAGACGGACCGAATACAGTTTTTAGCGAGCTTATACCTTCTCATTTAGGCGCTGCGATGTTTTTTCGAGTTTTCATAAAATCGCGATAAACTTTAAAAATTATAAATATTTTCTTAAGTCTAATAATTGGGGCACTAAGGGGCACACATTAAGAGCTATTCGTGTATGTTTATTCTACAGGGGCACATGCAATGGCTTTAGAGATATACGATTCTGCAAAACGTTACTCCAGCAGGAAATGCAATATCTCGAAAACCTGAAGGGGCACACATTTTATTTTTGGGGGCACATTGTGGCACTAATATAAGCTACAAGGCCATGCACAATGTTTCTCTCCGATCATTCGTTTAGAATTTTCCTGCTGGAAAAACGTTATTCCAGCAGGAATCGTTTTTTTTCCAAAACGACAGGGGGCACACAATTTTTTATGTGGGGGCACATTTACAGCAGATAAGGCACTAATTAAACTTTCCACTCTTAAAACTATAGGAGACACTTTCTTGCTGGGGTAACGTACACGCTGATGATAGTGATCACAAACTTTTTTTCATGTGTGTACCTACGAAAAGAATATTGATATTCCAAAACTATTTTGAATTATTTCGTGATAGAGTGCACCGCATTTGTGTCATTTGCTTACAGGGCACGCGCTTGTATGTATGTGTTGTGTGACAATGGCGTTGAAAAGGTTTTACTCTTTGGTTTACTGTCATAGAGTTAAACGGGCCAGAAAAGGAATCAATGAATAAAATGTCAAATAGTACAAATAATTTTAATTATTTATTAAGTTTTACAGTAAAGCATTCTAGGACAGCCGTATTTTACTGTAACAATGGCAAAGTTTTTTATTTGTTCAGATAAATATTCATATTAAGTTCTAAGTAATAATCCCAGGGAATCAGATTTTACGTACAAAAGAAATACTTCCTTTTCACCCCCTTATTTAACCACTCGATAGAGCGACGGCGATGAATAGGTCGACCTAGACCAGAAAGATTTGCAGCAAGCATAAACAGCACAAAAACTGAGCTGTGGGTGGGGGATGTGATGAGAGAAAGCGACATTCGCTATACATAGGATTTACTTAATTTTTCCGATTTGTCAGGGCTTTAATGAATAAATTTTCGTCAGATTTGAAAAAAAGTCGCCGGCCGTTTTTTAGCCAAGGTTTTTAGCAAACTGAAGTCTATCATGCTCCTATCTCAAACTTTTCAGGTAGTAGGTATTGTGAATAGTATTGGCGTTCTTTCACCAAACCCCCCGCCCACACCCACTTAGCTATCCAGCTTTTGTGTTGAAAATGTTTGCTGGGAAACTCTGGCCTAGGTCTACCCATAAAAGTTAAGTCATAAAAGTATTATCAAATATTTTTCTTCGCCTTGAATGCAGATTTCTGTGTACAAACAGAGACTTCTGCTTGGTGGTATGAGAGATCAGCAAAACTATCTTCTTGCCGAGGCAATTTCTTAGCAGAATTCAGTTCCCGATGATCATGCTTCATTACCAGTGGTTTTGGTAAAGTTGATGTAACTTTCTTTATCCAATGACTCTGTGGCAATTTCTGTTCATCTGGCACATTAATCTGTTGAAAAAAAAAATATTACAAAAAAAAAATGGTTGTCTGTATAGTCGGACAAAATTTTAAGATCCTAACTTTAAAACTGACGGACTTTCATCCCCTATTTAACTTCCCTAGGGGTTGAATCGAGGGGGAGGGGGGTTCGAAAAATCTTTCCTTATTCCTTGTCTATATTATATAGGGAATCGTTGGGCGTTAAAGATACAGGCGGAACGTGACTGGCGCGCGGAACGGTGTGACACCTTTTCGTGCGTGCAGCCGGGTTTCATCGTTTTGTAAGATGGTTTTACGTCAAAACTCAAATGGAGGTGGGTAGGCCACATGATGAGAGAGGAGAGTAATAAATGGACGAAAGCAATAACAGAATGGACCCCTAGGTTCCAAACAAAGAGGAAACGAGGAAAACAAAGAAAACGCCCAATCTAATAAAATTAATGATAGTAATAACATTTAATGATAATAATTGCAATTGTAATACCAATGAAGTTAATGTTAATGCCAATTTATTAATAATAATTAATTTAATGTAAATTTACAATTTAATGTTATAAGCTATGAAAATTTATATAATTGCATGACAAATATAATTAACTATGAAATTTTGAATTATGTATATATATTGTGTTGGCAATAAAGCCTTAATGATAATCACGTCAAAAATATTAATCACAAAAACAGCTTGATTAACGAATTAGTCAATTTACATTTACATAGTTATTTATTTTGCAATTTCTTTACTTTTAGTCACTGCTATTTCAAAACAATCAAGTTATCCTGTAATTGGATTTATTAAAATCATGTCGTTGGTATAGACAGAACAAAAGGTTCAGACAATGCGATGTGCATACAACATTTTTTCATGAAAATAAATGTGCTGTGTTAACTTACCACTCGAGTCTTCTTCGCACTCTTGTAAGCAATTGAGGGCAAATTGATATTTTCTTTATTACCCGGTTTAGCTGGTGGGACATTCTTAACAAATTTTGGAATAGATGATGTTCCAGGTAAGGGTTTTTTAGGATGGACATCTTTTACTAAAGGTGCTATTGGACAGTTCTTTATGTAAGAGGCCACGGGGCTGCTAATGTGCTGATAAGCATTTGAGCGACTTGGAGTCTTCTTCAAAGTTGATGGTTTCTTATGTGATGGAGTCTGAGGCGTCTTAAATATAGGTTTTTGTTTTATGTCCCTTGGAGTTGTACAACTTTCAGTATACTTATTAAGTTGATGAGCAGTGTTTACTGGTGTGTTCTGTAGATGCACTGCAGAATTGTAAGCTTCATGCTTTTTAACTTCTCTCAACATTTTCTTGGGTGGAAAATCTGATACAGTTGGTTCATTTTTGAATGTAGTCTTCAGTGGGAGATCATCAGCTTTTTCATCTTTTTCTTTAGTACTGCTTGGTGGATTATTTAAAATATATTCAATAACTTCTAATGTATTATTTAGTTCTCCAGTATTCCCACTGCGTCTAGGCGATAGGCATAGTTTAGCAACCATATTTTCCATTGTAATAAAACTATCATCATTAGCTTTCATATCCCACCCAGAACTATTCAGTTCAGTTAAGTCAAGGGTAGAATTTTCAGCTTTATGTATTAAGTTAGGTTGTGAATGAGCTTGTAAGATTTTAAAACTTTCATTATCTCCAGAATTACTGGGGCTGTTAATTGCGCTTACTCTAAAATTAGGAAAAAATAATTAAATACATAAATCATTTGCTGACTTCCTTGATTTTTTTGTGTGTTGTACTGAATATTTTCCCCCAATCGAATTCTCTAATATATTGCGTTTGTTTATGAATGTTCCCACCCACAGAACATGCGGCACAACGAATTTGCAATAGGTACCTGAGAACAGCTGCCGGCAATCAACGATCCAGAGCACGAGAAATGAAGCTCACATACATCAAATAAATATAGGCCCTGGACCTAAGCAAGCAACGAGTGTTACCCTTGTAGACTACGCAGGACCCAAAACAGACAGTAATATGTTAAAACGGTCTTACGTTTGCTGTTTATCCCATAGTATATGTTTTTTTAATTCTTTCAGAGTCAGCTTGCCGAAGTACACTTCATCATCACTTATTTCTTCAGCATTATACATATTAATAATAGTAAGTATATGTTTACTAATATAATAAACTATAATTAATGAAATAAAGGCCGTAATAATAAAATAATATTTTACACATTGAAATTGAAAATAACACATAACGAACTTCTTTCAAAATGTAACGTGACGTGACGTCTCCACCAGTGTTGCCAGATGGAATCTGAAGAAATCAGTAGAAAAATTAAAGTTTTTAGCAGTAGATCGAAAGAAAAATCAGTAGATTAAAAAAGTCATACCCACATGAGGTAAAAAGGACTTGAGCTTGAATATCTACCCTAGATGACAAAAAAATCTAATTAGTCGGTCAGATAGATTTTCAAAAAATTTTGGACACATTTTTTCTTCTTTCACGTAAACAAAAATGAAGACATTTGAGTACATTTTTTACTCTAATGTGACGTCACAGTAGTGACTGTGACTGACAAGTTATTTTTATAACTTGTTGAACAAATGACATGTTATTTAGGCCTTCAAGAGGGCCCTTCCCGGCCCGCATTTCGTCAACGCAAGCATGGTCGAAAAGCTTGTTGTTTCATCCAGAGCCACAGCGGTGGTATTCTTTCAACTCCTCTGTCTTACCTAGCCCCGACTCCGCACTACTTGCCTTCCGCGCACCTCATACCGCCTAATGCGAGGACATTGAACGAAAAATAGTGTTCGAAAATTTATAAAACTTGTTCCAGGAAAACGTGTTTTTGAATTAGTCTTACAAGTATGTAAAATAAATATTTGTTATTTAGAATGTCCACTACATTTGCAAGGCTTCTATCGGGATGCTTTTTTTACTTTTACAATTTATGAGTACATTATGAACGGCCAAAGTTGAGGTAAAAGTTGTGCAAAACAGCAATTTTTGGAGGCTTGTACTGAATTTGTTTCTACAAATTTTTATTTTTTGCTTCGATAGAAGCCTAGATATAGTCCACAAGATACCTATTAGTTCAAAAAAAATCAAAGATATATGTCTAATAACGGCATAATCACGCACGAGCGTTTGTCAAAATTCTCGCAAAAAGTATGGCGGGTCGGCCGCTCTTAAGCCAGATGACACGACATGACGACAATAATAAACAGATATGTTGTGTGCGCGCAATCGCGCAGACTCGAAAACGGCCCAATTCGGTCTTATTGCCTTTATTCTGCGTCACTGCGTGTATGTGAGCTGCCGCTGCCGCGCGGACCACTTTTCTCCGTTGATTTGTAGGAGTTTATTATATCTGTTTATTAGAATATCATTGAGTTACCTAGTTTTTATGTAACTCGATTGAATGATTCATTTCATGAAAAAGTCATTCAATCGAGTTACATGAACTTGGAGGGTTGTATTGATGATTGTAATTCTGTAACTACATACGTCTTACAGCCGCGAATCATATTTTAATGAACATACAACCTAGCACTGGCCTGCAAATTGCAAAAAACGTAAGAAAATTTGAATTTCGCGCATCCTGAAAATCCACCGAATTTGTATGGAAATAATAATTTAATTTAATTTGACAGCTTTTAGCGGAAGACTTTTCCGAACGCTCCCCTTTCTCTGGACGTAAGAGGTCCAATTGAGGTAAAGCGCCGATCGATATTCGCCAACGCGCTAGCAAGTTTGCTCCCGCGCCTCGCGTCGACCAATCGCGGATTTGTCGTCGCGCGCTACTCGGCCGCTGATTGGCCTTATTAAGGCCAATCAGCGGCCGTTTTATTAGGTTTCATTTGGTTGGTAGAATGGGAGCTATCATTATTGAGCTCACCGGATGGCGCCACTGTCGAGTAAGGTCTTGTCAATAATTCTATTTTATACTTAAACGTCATTAAAAGTTTATTTTATTACGTATAACAACATAGTGTAAACTGTAGATACATTCACTTCAGATACAATTAGCAAGTATGGAACATTTAAAAATCATTCTACCTCCAAGTACTAACAAATAAAATCCTAAGTTGCTACTTAAAATCTTCAAGACATAATTAATCAGGAATGGCTCAGTCTAGAACACAATCGTGAGTATTAGTTTAAATACATGATAAAAAAGCACGCAATGCGCGAACACTGTATGACATCGCGGCTGTTCAAATTCATAACCTAGTATCTCAGATTTTTGGGAAATTCGTTTTATTCAATTTTCTGACTTACTAGGTATAGGTCCTTGTGACCAGGTGCTTATAACAGCCATTTTCATAAGATAAATTTAAAAAAATATTGAGCAAGTCAAGCTAATTTGTAATCCATGTCTAGTTTCCCTAAAATAACAAATTCATTACGTAGTAACTCAGAAAACAATTTCAAAAACCTAGTAAGGTCAGTCAGTTACTAGGTTTTAATTTTGATACTCACTGTTACTTTGTTTTGAAATTGTGCCATTCATTCGTTCGTCGGTCATTCGTTCCAGTAAGTCAGTTTACGCGGGCGCAAAAACTTTTTACACAGTGTTCAATATTGTTTAAAATGAGACGTCAACAGTTTTACCGGTCCAAACTCATTTTTAATGCTATGAAAAATGCAGAAGAAACTAGGTAAGTGCAAACCTTCACATAGTTTTATTAAATTTTATATAAATTTGGTCGTAGCATGAAATTAACCTCAAAATATTTCAATGTTTTTAATTGTTGGTTCTTTTATGGGATTCTGTTTATAAGTAAAGCTTTATAATGCCCAGTTATTACTGAAATCCACTTACATACGCATCTTCTTTCTTTTTATTAGCATTTCATTAGCTTGAAACCCTGGTATCTAGTGTTTTAAAAGTACTGAGTACCTATAATTCTGTGAATGTTATAAAGTACGATAGCCAGTTCTTTTTACTTATTGGCGGTAGTATTAAAACGAATTATACTAAACATTGTTAAGGGTTTAAATTATTATTGAACTATTACAAAATATTAGCAATAATATCGTCAGCATACTCATTCTCCCGCCAACATGAACTGTCAAAGTGCTGCCAAGTGCCAAGTGTGCAAAGTCTGCTAGTGCGGGGGGACAAACATCTCGCTGCTTGAAGTAGTGATGTGTAGTGATTTTCTACTGCAGGTCCAGTTCTAGGTCTAGTATTAGTATTCGGTCTAGTATCTCATCACCACATAGTATAAAACAATGTCGCTGTCCGGCTCTGCCTGTATGCTTATATCTTTAAAACTATATATCACATAATAACTATGTGTTGCGTCCCTATTCATTTTGCTTTAATTTTTTATCTTTTTTTATCAATCATAACTGCTTCTGGGGACTTGCTTACCAACAGCTTGCTTTTTATTTTCTTTCAGATCTAATACCATAGAGAGTAATAAAGAAGCTATCCTATATATTGCTATAGATTATGAAAATCCTGTACCTGGGACATCAGCTACGAGCAGCGTATTATCAGATGATGTAGCCTTAAGCGTGTTATATTCAAGCGATGATTCTGTTACTGATCCTGAATACCTCCCACCCTCGAAAAAGAAACTGAAAAAGGGCTTTACTTTTGATTGCAATGACACAGATTTTCTTTTCGAAAATCTCCAACAACTTCCAGAACCAACATTTCCAATAGGAGATCTGCCCCAAATACCTTCTTTTTCACCTACTCCAACCGGCAATTCAATTTTAGAACCAACATTTCCAGCAGAAGATCTGCCCCAAATACATTCTTTTTCACCTACTCCAACCGGCAATTCAATTTTAGAACCAACATTTCCAACAGATCTTCCCCAAATACCTCTTTTATCACCAACTCCAACCAGCAGTACAATTTTTGTTGCTACATATCCAAATACAACTATTTTTATCGATGTTGAACAAGCTTTCCGGTTTGTTGCACCAGCACGCTTTTCAGCAATGTATCCAGGTCCGATATACGATTTGAATAAATCTGATAAACCTTCCGATAACGACACACAATCGAAGGTAGTTAAGAATAAACTGAAATATCCAATAATGGCAAAAACCTGTGAAGCGAAATGTAGGAGATCTTGCAATTATTTGACTGAGAAAGAGCGAGAAGACATATGGAATAACTATTGGAATATGAGTTATTCTTCACGTCGACAGTTTCTGAATAAATGCGTAAAAATTGAACCAAAAAACAAACTACTACTGCTATTGAAAATTCAAATAAAATGCACCTGAAGAAAGAGTCTAGATATTATTATTTTTACTATATGGGAAAAGAAATAAATGTGTGTAAGGCGTATTTTCTCCAAACTTTAGGTTATAGGACTGACAGTGTCATAACAGAACTGAGTAAAGCTGTCAAAAGGAAACCACTTTTTGAAGATGTCAAAAAAAATAGGGGAGGAAAGAAGCCTTTACTTTCAAGAGGTCCAATTCAGCAACACATCATGAGTTATAATCCGGCTTTGAGCCATTACCGAAGAAATAATGCGCCTTTGACAAAATACCTTCCAAGAACACTTACACTTCAGTCTATGCTCAATGATTATAAGTCGAAAAATCCTAACTCCAAATGTTCACTTGAAACCTGCGACGACGATGAAACAAATGAAGGTGTCATTAAATTTTCCAAAAGGAGACCAATGTACAGATTGCGGAGTTTTTGAAGAAAAAATTAAGAATGGTGACGAAACAGAAACTTTAAAAGAGACATATGAAAGTCACAAGAAAAAAGCTGAGAAAGCGATTAAAAAATACAGAGAAGACGGGACATATAAAAATACCGCTACAAATCATACCTATTCTATGGATTTGCAAAAAGTAACTCTACTACCAGACATGCCGAGTATTAAAGACTCAGTTTGCCTCAGCAGATTAATCGCATTTAATTTAACATTGCACACATAAAGAAAGACACAGACATACACTCTAAATGTGTTGTTTGGCACGAAGCATTGATGGGTAGAGACGCCAATAACATAGTCGACGCTTTAGTTGTGTTTCTTCGTAGCGAGAGAAATGTTAAACATTTAATACTGTGGTGTGACAACTGTGCGGGCCAAAATAAAAATTGGTTTTTATTCACAGCTCTTGTTACTATAGTAAACTGCCAGTCTTTTGATGTTGAAACTATTACATTTCAATATCTTACGAAGGGGCACACCCATATGTCAGCGGACGGTGTTCATGGTAACATCGAAAGAGACTTCAATCGGCGAAACGGAGTTTACGACTACGAGGACTTTAAAGATGTGATTGCGCATTGCAGAAAAAATATTAATGTGATTGAGGTGCAACAATCATACCAATGGCCAAAGAAAAAGCGCGTTGCTCGTCGGAATGCAAAAGATGATCCTCTGGATAATTTTTTACTAGGTCCATTAGTCGAGGCTAAGTTCACAGCAGGATCACGTAATCTTTTGTACAAGACTGATGTTGGGGACCCTTACAAAGAACTCGATTTTCTTATTAATAAATTCGATGTATCAAAGCTTCCACCTTTATCAAATAACATTCCACGTGGAATAAAATCTTCAAAAAAAGATGGTATAGTTTCTAAACTAGTACCACTAATGCCCATTAGTCGAAGAGAGTTTTGGTTACAGTTACCAATTAATGACCGATCTATTGATTTAATATCTGATGGACAAATAACTAATGATAAATTATTTAGATATTGTAAGAAATTATTACTTGGAAATAATACAGACTATTTCTTAAAATATCGAGTTAATTTATTCATCTATTTATATTCGATTTTTCGATCGCATTCCGATTATTTTTTGTCGCAGTTGATCAACGTTATTTATGTAAAAGTTATTGTGAGGTAGTCAACTGTACTTGTATGAATAATAATAAATACATTCACTTATTATTTTGTATTATGTGTTTTAATTTCTGTAGTTTATGAGATACTATCTTTTGAACTTTAAAAGATAATCACGTTTACAAATCAGACGCAATTTTAAAACCTAGTAAGTATACTTACTGTGTTATGATTTGGTTCCTTATTGAATAATTGGTATATTTGATCAAATTATTAAATAGTAAGGAGGTTCTAAGCTGTACTGAACGCCTTGAGTAAAAGACAATTGAAAAGTGTAGTGATTTTATTACGCACATTTTGGTCTAACATTCATAACCCTAACTCTAACCGTCTTATTATAAAACTTCCAATAAGTACCAGGTTTAAACCAGGACTAAAAGGTTTAGGTTTGTTACGGTACTAACGTTAGTTCTTTCATTCGTATTACAAATGGTAGACCAACAAAGGACTACTTAGTACCAAAGATAGTCCCTGGTCTAAACATTATACACAGATTATAAGCAACAAACTCTCTGCACCGTTCCTTTTTACATAATGTTGTTACGTAATTTAAAGAAAAAATATTTTATAAATTGTTATTTGTAGTGGCAAAATATAAAGTTTGGTTATTTAAAGGTATTTAAATATTCCGACTTGTATTTTTTTGAATGCATCCAATTGTTCTGTTTTGGAACAACTATCGAGCTAGCGCGTATAATGGAGTGAACTGGGCGGCGCGCGTAATCCGAGTAATGTTATCGAAATGTTTAAGTTACATCTTAAAGTAAATTAAATGTCCGGTTTCCCTTCAAGAGAATAATACAAGTAAAGGCATAGTTCTTTGGGCACAGTTAGTGTTGGGTTAATAGCCGGATGCTTTGAGTTATTATCGATTATAATCCATAAGTGTCCATTAATAGCCTTGCAATTGATGAAAACCCTGATAATATTGTATTGTTAAAAAAATAAATGCTTTTTTTTTGTTTTATTGTAAAAACTGTGGGTGTTAACATAAATTGGGTGCGTGTACGCAGTGTGATTCAATGTATTGTTATTCTTTTTATTTATTTTTACTTTTTGTATGTGAAAAAGATAATCGGACTGCAATGGCTTTTGAACCAATATATTTGGCTGCTTATTTGCTCAACCCTGCTTCACATGGAATAGAATTAGATCCAGAAGAGGATATAAAAGCAATGCAATATATATATAAGAACTGGGCCAACATTTAAAAATAAACGTCATGAAAGAATTAGCCGATTACAAAGCAAAAGACAAGTTTTGGAAGAATCGCTTTATTTGGTCTCAAGTCGAAGAAACAGACGCCTTTAGCTGGTGGATGGGTATTTGCAGTTCTACTAAACTTCATAAAATTACAGTTGCTATTTTATCAGCTCCTTACACGTCAGCAGTTACGGAAAGGACCTTTAGTACTCAACCTGATGTACATACAAAAAAAAGAAATAAACTAACTACTGAACGAGCAGGAAAAATAACTTACCTATATATATATCAAATAGTCTATTTTAGTTATTTTCATAGTATTATGTCATACGGTATTTTACTATGGAAACGGGCTGCAAACATCGAGGCTATATTTATTCTGCAGAAAAGAGCCATCAGAGCCATTTATGAATTACGTAGACGCGATTCTCTAAGAGAACTGTTTAAGGAAATTAATATCATGACAGTACCTTGTCAATACATCTATGAAAACATCATGTACGTTAGGAAAAATCAGCATTTATTTAGTAGAAGAGGTGACAGACACCACTATAACACTAGAAATAGGGACCAACTAGTTCAGCCAGGTTTCAGGCTTGCTAAAGTAGATTCATCTTTCATGGGGTACTGTTTGAAATGTTACAATAAAATACCTCCCCACATTCTTCAACTGAACGAGATGAAGTTTAAATCTTGTATAAAACGCACACTATGTAGGCAAGCATATTATAAGTTGGGGGATTACATTGATGATAAAAATGCTTGGCTAAATGCTGGTCCTGCTCCACAACCATAAGGGCAAACTAATTGATTGTACTGGTCGGGCATTATTTGAGTCTATCGACACGCAAAGAAGGAGAAGAAGAATTGATTCCCATGTTGATGTATTGTGGAAACTGCAGAAGATTGTAAAAATATACCTACTTGCATTGTGTAGATTCCAGTTCTTAGTATTATATAATTGCATAGCACATGTGTGAGTACTTTGTATTGTTCAGCCACCATTTACATTTAGTTATCTTTCATTGACTTGAATATGCCTTGGTGGCTTAGAGAATATCATGCTCACTCAAATGTCTCGCTGATGGTGGCGGGTGTGTCGGGTCATTTAATTCCCTTCAATATGGTTGAGTTAAATGGCGCCAATGCGCGCGTCATGTTCGTGAGCGGGCGCTGTCAGTTGGGACTGGTCATCTCTTGGCTGCCAGGGTTCATTTTAATTCGTTTGTTGTTAAATTGTTGTCTTTTTCTACTCTGGACGCTCTTAATGTGCACGTCTTTCTACATCGTTCTCACATATATGTATAATTTCAAAATTAATGATGTAACCAAGATTTTGTAACAATATTTTGATTCAAAAGAGTGTCCATGGAGTTTCTTACCCGTTCTTCTCCATAGAGATCTACGCTAGGGAATGGGCAACTACAGTACTTTCTCAAGTTATTATGCCTTGTGACTGGGACTGTAGCTTTGTTTTTTATTTGTAATTTTGACATTCAAAAGTGCCGTAATGGTCTAATTGAAATAAATGCTTTGAGTTGAGTAGATACGGAAAGTGATTTCTACATGGAGTCGGAACCTTTCTCTCCAACATCAGAAATCGATGAAATATCCTGTGACTGTAATGAACCTGTACTTCTTAATGCACCAGAAATAGATCCATTAGCGTCCCATCCAATCGATGTACCAAACTTAGGAGATTTTGAAGAAAACACTGGATGTGTTTCTAGCAGTAATTAGGCTGAAAATTATTTTTGAGCAACAAACAAAAAAAAACATCTAAAGACGAAAATAATAAGTTCCCAAAAAAATATCCCATATACATGAGTGATTAAGAATTAAAAAAAAAAAAAAAAACTTTTTTTCAAAAATCAATGTAAATAGCTGATTAAATTTTTTTAAATGGGCCAGATTAGTTTTAAATTGCACATTTATTTACTACAAAGAAAGATGATAAAAATGAAGTCTAATCTAACAGTCCTAAGCCTGAAAACCATAAGGGAATCACTAAAATAACATTAACAGCGGGGTTATCATCCATAATTGCTATTTATGGCTACTAACTGCTTTTAATCGATTATTAGCCAAATGATATTTAACCGGATTATTATCATTGCCCAACACTAGGCACAGTATTCTTTGTGGTGAGATCGTGTGTGCATTCAATTTAAAAAAAATGGAACAAACAAAGAAAAAAGAAAGAGGTGAAAATTGGAGTTCAGAAGAAAAGGTTAGTGATGATAACTGACAACTTAGATTACGTACACAACTACACACAGTATATGATGCAATAAGCTAAACTATGTACCTATGCCACATTACTTACATTAATACGAATTTCATTCTAGGATTTATACTGCGTCAACTTATTGCCGAGTCGGCTAAAATACTTGAAGATAAGTCGACGAAAATCAGTATAAATATGTTAAAAACGAGTTAACAATTTAGTACCATAGTTAAACTAGGGGTCACGATGGTCTAACTTTGGTATCATAGATAGTTCTAGGACTAGCGATAAACTTTTGTAATAACGTTTATAAAAGTTCATGGTTTAAACCTAGTACTAAAGCCGGTACTTTTTTAAGCCCACGTTTTATAATAAGAGGGTAATGGTTCAAATAGGGCAGACGATTAATGATGCAAACATGTTTTTGGCTTTTCCTGGACATTTTTGAAATTATGAGTTACTAGGTTTTGATTCTGAACAGCCGATCGGACTTTTCTGAAGACCTTACTCTACACGAACGCCTCTAGCGGCGAATTCATGCGCGATAGATAGTTAATGTGTGGTACAGAGACCATAGAGTATAGTTAGTAATACACACATCAACACGGTCTAGGGATATTTTTAAAAAAGCGAATTACTATCAATGTGTTAATTATTTATATGACATGTATATATTTAAAAGATACGTTATTTAATATTCTACCATTTTTTAATAATGGTTAAGGTATATATTAAAATTTCAGGATTTTATGGAAAAAAAATGAAGCATAGACGGAAACCGTATATGAATGAACTTCTAATTTGTGAGTAAAAACTGAAAAAAATAGAAAAATCATTTAATTTGTGTTTATAAACTTGAAGTTAGTAGTCTGAGAAAGCGCCCATGATGTTCTAACACATCGGCAACGATTCGGCATGCTCAGAACAAGGTTGTCAATGTCTTGCTGCGGAATATTGTCCCATGTCCTTCTGAGGTGCGCAAAAAGTTGATCTTCTGTAGCCAGATTTTCAGGAACTTCCTTCAGAGCTCTTCTTTGCAGCATATCCCAAGCATGCTCAATGGGATTTAGATCTGGCGATTGAGCAGGCCAGTCTAAGGCCCGAACATTATGTGTATGTAACCAAGCTGCTACCGTTCTCGCCGTGTGTGCCCGGGCATTGTCGTGCATGAGCAGGAAATCTTGCCCCATTTGTGTTCTGTGGGGCAAGATTACGGGCCCCAGCACCTGTTGGACGTATCGTTCTGCCGTCATATTGCCCCGCACCCAAACGAGATCCGTCCGTCCTCCAAGACGAATTCCTGCCCAAACCATAATTGTTCCTCCTTGGTATGGGTGAACTTCCTGAGGGTTCTGGAGACGGCTCCATCGTCCAGGAACTCGCCAAACACGCGTCCTTCGTGAATCTGGATGGAAGCCGAACCTAGATTCATCCGTGAACAGCACATTGGACCATTGGTCACGGCCCCAGTCCACGTGGTTCCGAACCCATTCTAATCGTCGTCCACGATTGCCTCTCCGTAAAGGTGGGACCCGGAGTGGTCTACGAGAGCGTAGATTGCTTTCATGCAGTCGCCTTCTTACAGTTTGGTCACTCACAAGCACTTGGTGTTCCACTCGCAGCCTTTGGACCAATTGAGTCGCCGTTGCATTTGGTTGTGCTCGCGCAGTAATTTGCAAAAATCGGTCTTGTCTGGGGGTAGTGATGCGACTTGGCCCCCGGTGCCTCTCCGCTACTTCACCTGTGGCACGATAGCGTGTCCACAATCTTGAAATTACATTTTGATGGGTCCTTAGGGCCTCAGCAACATTACGCTGAACAGATCCAGCTTCCAGCATTCCCACAGCTCGTAACATCTCCGCCCTCGTCAAATGTCGGCGTTGCATGGCTACAATACCTCAATTTTAACTTTATCTTTCGTTTAAAAATGAAAAAAAACTGTAACTAAACGTAATTCATATTGTTTTCTAAATTTCGCACAAATGAAAATTCCCTCTCCTATACATCAAGACATTTTTATGCCACCGAAACAAAAGAATTTTCAAAAATTTGAATTTGGAATTAGTCTGAGATAAATTACAAACAAATCGGTGTATAAAAGATTCCAATGCGGCCAGTACTTTTCGAGTTATTTAATTGAGTATGAAATATCCCTAGACCGTGTTGATGTGTGTATCTAAAGGGAAACTAAGGCGGACGTTTTTAACTTGTGTGATGTTCAGTTTATTCCTTTTGAGATTTATTAAATTTGATGTCGATAACAAAGCCCTTTCTATTGAGAACTGACCCACCCCGGCTATTAGCTCTAAAGTACGTCCATCTTATTTTTGTAAATAGAGAGAAAAATATAGCTATAGTCTAAATTAAGTTTAGTTTGTGCACAACAGAATCGACACCAATACGTAATAAAACACTTTCTTAACTGTTAAAAATATTTATTTTCTTTATATTAGCCAACTTTTATAAATGTATACCATTTCAAAAATAATTTTCCTTTTTATCCTTATAAACTAATAATTAAAAAATATGATTCTGCAAGCGTTCTCCGACAGTCGTTTCTCCTTTGGACTGATCACCGACAGGACGTTTCGTTTTTGATAGATTCGTCGATAGAACGTTTCACGATGTTTCGCCGACAGAATGGTTCGCATTTGTTTTTTTCGACGACAGGACTTTTCAACTATGGAATATTCGCCGTCAGATCGTTTTGTCTACGATTGTTTTGACATGGCTTTTTCACTAATAACTACAAAGCCACCAAAAAGCTACTAGCTTGCTACACAAAAGAAAAAAAAAATAGTAAGTACCTACTCGGTGTAATGTAGGTATTCTACCTATTACTTCTTTGCTTACCTACAAGTTAACAATCAACACATTGTGCTATCCCAAACTCGTGATCATATGTACTAACCAACCCTGAAAAACGTATTGAAATGAAGGTAAAGGTTAATTTGAAAGATGAAGCTAATTAATCGATGGATTCACCTGCACAAATTGTACAGCGGTGCATCCAATTCCAAATGGTACCGAGTACCAGTGCTCCCCATATGCCCAATATGCTATGAGAAAAATTATTCAAAGAGAAAGAAATAAAAATCTTCCACCGAACCATACAATATTCAGTGTCGTGATTCTCGAAGAATTAATGAGCAATGTCTGTGGTGAACAATTTCTGATCGACCGATCGATCTGATTGATGATAATGAGTGCGTATTAGTAATTTCCACTATGGATCATTTGAAATTGCTGAACGAAGCGAAGTTTTGGATGATCATGATGATTAATCTTTTGTTTTTATATTTCCCCAATATTTGCAATAACAAAATAGAAGAATATGGGTAGGTAATAGATAAATACCTTTCATTAAAAGTAAAGGCCATTTTCTTTCTTGGTGGCTTTGTAGTTATATAGTGAAAAAGCCATGTCGAAACAATCGTAGACAAAACAATCTGACGGCGAATATTCCATTGTTGAAAAGTCCTGTCGTCGAAACAAACAAATGCGAACCATTCTGTCGGCGAAACATCCTTAGGTGAAACGTTCTATAGACGAATCTCTCAAAAACGAAACGTCCTGTCGGTGATCAGTCCAAAGGAGAAACGATTGTCGGAGAACGATTGCAGAATTAAAAAATATATTTAGAATAGTTTAAAACTTGCAGCACTTACCTACATGAAAACTGCGCGCTGCGTTATTATTATCATTATAGACCGTAGGTACCACATGTAGGTACCAATGGTCGAAACATGCAACAAAATCGCAATTACGTAACAACTAGGTACTACAAAATAATACATAATCTGTAATCATTAATCCAATGAAGCCTAAATTAAAACCAAATATTAACTAAAATTACTTTCGATGAGATTATTTTCGACCAGCGGGCGTAACCGCGTAGTTCCCGTCCCCATGGGAGTACAGGGATAAATTAATAGCATTAGTTACTCGCTGATAACGTAGCTATCCATTGCTGAAAAAATTTTTTCAAATCAGCCCAGTAGTTTTTAAGTTTATTTATTAGGTACATACAAAAATACAAATCTTTCCTCTCTACAATAATAGTAGTTTACAGTATAGATAATTATAGATGTTAAAAATAATTTTTGTTCTTGATTACCAATCAAGTACCTACCTGTTTAAAATTCTTAGTAGCTAGCTAGGTACTTAATGGTCATGGAAAGCCTTTATTATTTTGTTTATTGTCTCTTTGAAGACAACATTTTCGAAATCGCTGTTATAATTTTTTATTTGAGACGTTTTAACAACTCTGCAGCTCGAGTATTTGCTTGGTGATCCTCATTTGATTTAGCAGGATAGCTTGCAGCTAATTGTAAATAATATTTAGCTTGATCCTCTTTTTTCAGCATCATATAGCAGTGGCCAAGTCTTAACAAGTTTACACTGTAGAATCTTGGCTGTACTGTTTCTGCTTTCAAGAAATACTCAAGAGCATCTTCGTAATTGGAATGTGGTGGGGAAGCAAATAAAACTTCAGCTATTTTCCTGTGATGCCAAGGCATCTCAGTAATCTGATAACACCATTCACCCAACATGTGCAAAATTGTAGCATCATTAGGATTTAGCGAAACTGCCATCTGAAAATAAAGTTTAGTTTTTGTTTAGATCAGGAAAAACAAGGTTATCAATGACTAATGGTTATATTATATGAAAATGACATACATCCAAATGCTTCTTCACATTTTCCAATTGTTTTATTCGCTCTTTCATACCACCAAGAGAACTTTTTGCATCCAACAGTAAAGCATACCACTTGTGTACAGCATAATGGTCTTGAGCACCTTGGGTTTCGTTCAGCACTGTCAATATTATACCATATGCTTGGAGAACAAGTTTTTTCTTGTATTGTTTATCATACTTTGATTCCTTTGACATGTTGTATAGTGCCCGACATATCCGCCACTTAACTTCAATATTGTCTTTATCCTGAAAATACTATTATTTTAAATACCTCAAGCAGATAATTTTATAAATGCCAATTACAGTATGTATTTGTTATGAGAAATATGGATTCATTGTAATCAATGGTGTACAAATTTCCCAGTTAAAAGACAAAGTATGAGCGTTGGGAATCTTCAAGAATCCAAACACTTGATGTAAGTACCTACTTGCCCATTTTGTATTATTTTAATTCCAAAATAATTAATAATACATTTTAAAACAATTCTGTGCAATTCCAAAAAAGTATCAAAGCTTCTAATTAATGAGAAGATCTGCAACCAGAATAGGTTCCCTGACAGACAGAAAACTTACTACAATGGACATGAGTGAGAAGTTTTACTTTTGTGGGGCTTCACTCTATTTTGGAAATATGAAGTCAAAACACTTACGTTTAACAGTACCTACATATTATATCCATCCACACCTTACCTGAAGCTCGGACAGTAAATTATAGCATTCCTCATAAAAGCCATTGTCAAATAATTTATCTGCCTCTTCTAGTGCAGGCAACAAAGGCTTCTCTTCTGGTTTTTTTTCTACAACTTCTTTGCTTCTCACAGGCCAAAATGAAAATGCTAAGGTTGCAGATAATAGTAATACATCTTTGGGAAAATTTACAGTCTGTAAGCAAACCATATTAGTTATTGACAGAATAAATAAACAAATTCATAGTCATTTTTAAGATTTACCTGTAGTAATATTTTTTTGGCACTATTATTCTGAGCATTTATTTTCCTATAATTAAAAAGTCTTTGAACATACTTGAAAGTTACAGGATTTAATTTGTAAAAAATACTCATGTTGATCAGCTAAACTGCATCCAATCAATCTTAATTGTGATTGAGCACAATGTGAATTGATTAAGATTACTCGTATTCTGTGCTGTTGTCTACGATTCCGTTGTGTTCGCATATAGTTTACATTCAGAAACCGCTTGTGATGTGACTCTGATCACTCTGAAATCTGAATCTGAATACAAGAGGATCAATCAAGGAATCCGAGGAATCAATTTTAACAATGACAAACAAAATTAAATGACATTCATTCAATGACAGCATAAATGACAGTCTAATAATCTGTCAGTAGTGTTGGAAGTTTATAATTTTATCGATATATTTGACAAGTTCAAGAACTAAAGAATCTAGAATATGAGCGAGAGCGAATGAAGCGAGTTAAACACCCCACTCTGGATGGGTTGGCTTTTTTTTTTACCCTAAGTTCAGAAATAGAATTTACTTAGTCGACTTACAAGGGTAAAGTCCGCGAAAAATCCTTCTAATTCATATAATCTCATTCAATGACTATTTCATGAAAAGGTCATTGTTATGATTTTAATAAATAAGACTCTGTAAAGCCATACTTTATACGGTCGCGATTTATACTTTTTATCAACATACAACCCAAAACTTTCCTGCAAATTGCAAAAAAACCTAAGATAATTTGAATTTTGCGGGCTATCCTGGCACATCCCCCTCAAGGACAAAAAAAACCAAAGCCTCTTGGTTCGAACCTTAGAGTGTATATTACGTATTATATACTATTTAGGGTTCGAACGAACGAACTTGAACGCAGCGAGCTGTTACAGCCGCCTCGGATATATCAGATTTTCTTTTTTCGAAACAGGAATGGGGTGGGCAACTGGTGGAACTAATGGCGCTAGCAGCGCATGAACCAAACATCGTCATTGGTTGAAAATCTGTCATTGCATTTTATATTTTAAAATAGATTGACCTCATTGGTCAGATTGGGTCTAAGCTATGTACGCGCCATCTACAATCAGCTTTGACCAGCCTTCTCCATTACTTGGTATTTATCAGATGAAGAACAAAGATAATCCAGACCGCAAAAGCGAGCTCGAAAATTTTGATTCATTGCCTTGGACTGTTTAGAATTGTATCGACCCTTCATACAGGAGTCACTTGGTGAAATTATACAAGACAGACAAGTTCAAGATCTTGCTCTAACGTCGAGGGCGACTCGTGTGAGGCCCCATTAAGTGCGAGGCTGTGGGTGAGGGGCTGCTTTGCCCACGCCTAGCTGCAACATTGGAAACAACACTGGGCGCTGTTGGTAAATTGTGAAATTTCAAATTTGTTTCAGGATGGAGATATTAGAGATATTTAATGTCGCTGCCAATGGGGTGGGCAACTGGTGGAACTAATGGCGCTAGCACCGCATGAACCAAACACCGTCATTGGTTGAAAATCTGTCAATGTCATTTTATATTTCAAAATAGTTTGACCTCATTGGTCATATAGGGTCTAAGCTATGGACGCGCCATCTACAATCAGCTTTGACCAGCCTTTCCCATTCGTATAACACGCCGTATTACATATATGTAATGGCCCGCCGGATTGAAAAACGTCGCCATAATGTAATGTGGTGTCCTCACGTTCAGCCAGATTGTGGTGGCGATACGTTCGACAAAGCGGCGTCCAATGTTTAGCCTTATTGTCAGCAAGAAGAAACTACTGAATACTACTAAATATTGAATAATCCGAAAATAAGACAGTCGACATAGCCCCGCGTCAAAGTACCGAGCTCGCTTCGCTCACTTTCAAAGCGGCGTATTGACGATGCACCCGTTAGTATTTGGGCGGCACGTTTACGCCGCTTTGACGAACGCAAAGTGCTCATTCAAATTTCAATGCGGCGTACTTTATTTCAGCCGAATTGTAATCCGGCGCGCCGTAATTCGGCGTGTTAAACGATATGCCTGCGACATATTATTATACAGATGATCCGTTGTAATTTTGACTACAGACAGAAACATTCTCGGAATCTGTAACAAAAAAAAAGCAATGTGGACTTTTCTGTATTATATATGGGTTTTTTGACGCAGGCGTGGCCCCAGCATAATAAAGTCAGAGAGTCCGTACGTTGGGTGAAAGAATTATTTTCTTTTACCAGTGGCAACAATATTCAAAAATCAATTTCTACGCGGTCCATGGGCGGGTGAGGATTGTTGACAGTTCGATAAAGAGTGTGTTGAATTGGTGTTTCGAGAGATGTTTTTGGTTTGATTATTGGATTCCTAGCATTTTCAATATGCAGAGATCAGGTAAGGTGATGCTATAATTATTATAAATAAGTTAGATAAATTGCCTATTTATTAGCGTTTAATTGGCGCCAATTTCTCACAATTTTTATAATTCACACTGTCCAGAGTAGTTCGAATGTTTATCTACAGCAATTAGGATTATAAATGATGTTTCATGCTCTACGAATAAAAACTTAATCAATATAAATTCGTGTCACGTCGTTTGTCAGCTAGTATCAATGGTTTACATCATCACTGATCTGACCAAAGGGAAGATCTTAGTCGTCTTGAGTCCTAATATCTTGTATAAATTCTTCACTGCAGAATCCAGAATTCTACACGTTACTCTGTAACAACTACTGAAAATCAACGAGAACTTACCACCTAGTATTTTTCAAAATTCATTTTTAATTTACATAAATTAAATAAGTCTTGAGGGTCATCTTCTTTGGTATTCAAGATCCATGAATGTTTAAGTTTGAAAGATCTCATAGATTATCATAATATTATGTACTTTTCTATGAATATGTCAAAAAGTCACTGTATGAGCACCAAGGTTTTATCAGTTGGTTGATAATGATATGATATGATTATGATACGAATGTTTGGAAAATGCACATGTTGAGGCATGCTGGTCAATACTTAGTTCTATTAGCAACATTTAATCTATCTAATGATGTTAGATGACTTTGTTGTCACATGGTAAAGATTACAACTCAAGGTCGGAAGTATTATAATTATATAATATTAAATGTGTAGCCCAATAATAAAAAAATAATAATGTCAGGAAGTTTTATGAAATTCCTACATACTACTGTGCAATTCTACTCTTAGTGTTGATTTAAATGACAGTTCGAGTTTTGCATATGTTTGAATGTCTAAAAATATGAAGCAATAAAAAAAAAAGTTAATCAAACGTGTCTTACTAAAATGTTGTTATTATTTAGTAGATTGTGTCACAATCACTAACAGTCGTGTTGTTCTTCCATTTGCTCACTTCTTTGGCTGTAATGCTTAATTAATTATACATTTTAGCCCTTGGCTTATTATTTTAGCAAGTCACGAGGTCCATGGGCGGCACAAAACTCTGACACCAGGTTAGGCACCAAACACACATTAAAGAAGAAAGTCCTTAGCTTTTCTCCCCGCTTAGATTTTTATGTGTATAATTATATGTCTATGTAATATTATTGTGTATGTGATTTGTATGTGTATAAATAGTTAGTTGTCCTTTTGTTAAAAGCTTTGAAATGGTTGTAGGTATTTCTTAATCACCAAGGCTTCTTAGTATCTCTTGTTTTCCAACATTGTGTTAATTGTACTATTACATTTTCGCCAGCCAGCATGGATTCCCATGACCCCATAATAAGAAAATAGCCCTCTTGTAATAAGTTTCAAAATTATTTTGTCACAATGAATAATGCTCCTTGTCTCTCTTCCATTCAAAGATTTTTATTGTGATAATAATATACATTTTGGCTTTGAACAATTTTCTCTCAGCATAGTTTTTATGTATTCTTATGTAACAATAATCTTTAAATTAAGTAAGTCTTAATCACCAAAATTCCTTGCATCTCTTGTTTTTGAAGATTATGTTTGTGGTTTTAATTATTAATGGCCTATATCGTTTCTCTTCGTAGCAGTTTTTTAAGTCCAGGCAATAACAAATATAAATCTTTTACCAAGGTTTGAAATGTAGTGTTTTTATTATTATCAGGCACAATTTGCAGTTCTTCCAATTAAATATATTTTCTCCATTAAGCAATTTTTTTTAGCATTATAAAAAAACAATATGCTCATTCAATAAGCTTCTAGAAACTAAAGATCGCGTTTGCCGACGCTACTTGGACTGTTCCAGCCCCATCTCTTTTCATACAGACTGAAGGTTTGCAGTCCGCGTTGCTGAAATTTTTTAATAAATTGCGGCGCAGTTTTACGTCATTTGTTGATTAAATTTCCGTTTGCGGTAATAATTTTCAGCTAATTTCATTTGGGTAAAGTTATCAGTAGGGGGTTTGTTCCTTCCTGTACCTATAAATATATTGGAACGCGAGTTGGGCATTACTCATAAAGTAATAGAGCTTGCTTGGCATACGCGCATTTTAAAACACATATACAAACACATTTAACGCTTTTGTGCTTAACCGTGTGTATTGGATAGACATATTGTGCCGTGCTCAAGGAGCGTGTGACCTCATCCCAGGATGTGCGCCGTCACGCGGAAACTGACCACTATGTTGCCCTCGTTGTAATCCATACCTTTCCGCAAGTACCTACATGGCACACCCGGGCCGCTCCGCTCAGTCCTGACCGTCTAAGCCATAAAACCACTAAGCAAAACTTCACGGAATATTTTCTGAGATCTGAACGATATTTCAGCTTGTGGCAAAAAAATAACAGCCGCTCGGGTTGATCTTCAGGATAAGCCGCGCTTGCCTTTTTACCCATTACATACCGAGTTTCCACCGTGCTTCGGAAAGTAGGTTAAGCCATTGGTCTCGGTCAGTGGCCTGAAAGTTTGACAATCAGTCTCATCTAGGGGTATCGGTAGGATCCTATTAACTGGGTTTTGTTGTTGTTCTCGCGGATTGGCGAGAAAAAGCAAAAAATCGCGAGAAGTGGAAGGAATGGGGGAGGCCTTTGCCCAGGAGTGGGACTATACGGGCTAATAAAAAAAAAACTGTGTTGTGGAAGTAGGCTTCATGTAATACAGGGTAGCTGCGCCGGTTTCCCGACAGTTAGAATATTGATCGATGATTTTCTTAGGAACTATGGTTCTGGGAAAACAAAGATAGTTATAGATAGTTATATTATTCTGTATATTAAAATTGATGATGCAGGAAAACCGGAATATAAACAAATCCGCGTTAATTTTTCGACGTCAGTATCGCAGGCGTGCTCGCGCTTGTAAAATATCAAAAAAATCGTGACACATTTTTTTCTGTAATGGTTACAAAACTACTATTTTCATTTGAGCATTATCTTGTTTCAAGTTCGACATTAAAGCGTGTTTCAAGCTTATTTTTATTTAATGCAAATCTATCCGTATTGTCCTGATTATCCAGATACTACTGTCCAGATATTACAGTACAAAATTGATTTAACTACTAATTTAGAAGTAATTTACTTTACCAGACCATCTGGTCTCAAACTGAAAATAATGTGGCCGTAAATTAAAAAAGAGGTCGCTAACTAGCATAATTATCTTCATGTTTTTCGATTTTATTCCTCTAACATGAGAGTATCGTATCCATTTTTTTTATTTGTTCATTAAATCTTGATCATATCTGGAACCCGGACGATGACGTTAAATTAGTTACCTATGGACACTGTTATAGTATCGCAAAGTGTGAAACTTCGCTAATTGGCGCAGCTACCCTGCTGTTAGTAAGCTGCATTCGGTTAGACTGGAAGCCAACCTCAACATAGTTGGAAAAAACTAGGCAGATGATGACGAACGACATTATTTTGAAGTATTGTGTAGGTCACATTGGTGCAATTCGCGATGAAGTATAAGCAGTAAATTATCGCATCATAATATTATTATTGATTCTGATGCTTTCTATAAAACGTCTTTCATGCAAGGTTGAAGTCTACCGATGTTAATTAACTACCACAAATACATCTGCGTCGTAATAGGCAGAAGCAGATCAAAGTCCTTATTTGTTGTGCATGCTTGTCATCATAAATGGTATTGACCTTCATTTTATTACTTTGCAATAAAATGCAGACGTTATAGTGATAACGTCTGCATCAGAATATGTATATGTTCCAGAAGGATTTTAATTTAAAAGTAAATAAATGGATCAGAAAACATATGATGCTAATGTGAAAAGATCTACTAGGACAAATTAGATTTGCTGGCGAAACTGTATAGAGCTCTGTATTCTTAGTTATTTCTTCATTCACTTCAATCTTGACTCGAGAGTTCTTCAGTAAAATTGCTGATATACTGTAATTGAATTAGTTGTTCTTCAAAAGCTCTCCAGTCGATGATGTTCGATCGGATGTTTATCACAACATGTCTATAAAAGGTGTAATTGAAATAATTGAAAACCTTTTATGGGGTCATTGTACTCATAATTATTAACTTTTAAGGGACATGCAAAACTTAGAATACAGGGGTAAGGTTTCTGCCGCGAACGCAGCATGGAGGTCAGCCGGCTAGAATCCGCTGACTTGCGAATTCTCTGCATCGAGTTACCCGTATTCAACTTTGAGCACTCGAGCTCATAGTGCATTTGCACGCGCAGTTCAGTATGAATCGCGAACGCCAGCTCAGTCCCCGCTGACGCGCGCTCACACCGCCTGTTCTGCGTTTCCGCCGCAAAACACATAGTTACAAGTATCTCACATACGTAAACATCTTGTCACGTCTCTGTCGTATTTTGTTGTACACAAAGCTGACACATAACTTTGTCACACTGTCCATTTATCAATATTTGCTAACAATCGGTTCGATGGACAGTTGGGTCATCGTAAGCAACGAAAAGTGTAGTGAATACAACCACAATATCTGTGATACAACTGTGTTCTATTAGGATGTAATCTTTTTCTGGCGATAATGAGTTATTTTTGAAATTAAGTTTTCAAAAAAAAATATTCAGCTGCTATGGAAGCAATGGAGATTTCGTGTTTGTCGTGTAAGGTATTTTTTTTTTAATTTTGGATGTTTTTTGTCTAGATTAAATACCTTTATGTTAAAGCTAGTGGAAACTTAAAAGCGCCCTCCCTAATCTATACGTTGAAAATAAAGGATAGAATAACGAATGCACTTTTTGGAAATAGAACTGACGTCAGTTCTATTTGTAAAAAGTCCGTACTACGTATCCAACAGGAACCATTACCCATATGCCGTACAGCAAGAATTGCATGAATGCATGAATTGATAAACACCGCGGTAGGTGTAGTTAAGGCTGCGCTAAGCAGATAAAATAGCTAATATGACAAGACCAGATGAAAGTAAAGAAAAAGCCGTTTGTTGTTGACTAAATATACTAGGCGTCATTTGTTTTACTCTTGATCAATGACGATATGAAAACAATCGGGATTTAAAACAATGCGGCATACAGTTTTAATGATTCACTGATTCGTGCGTTGGATTGTACTATACGAAGTAAGTAGTACGGCTCGCTTTGCCACACATAGTTGCGTGTTATTTGGCACCTCATATTATTATTTTTGATCGTGAAATAAAACAAAATAAGCGATACTAAATAATTGTTCATGGACGTTGATTACATGAGCACAGAAAGCCTCGAGGACGTAGGAACATGTTGTCTTCCCTGTCTAGGTATGTGAAAAGGAATACGTGATTATTTTTTCAAAATAATACCAATAAAAGAGAATCTGCTCCCATCGAGCAAATTCTCATTAACAACATAAAATAACGATGTATAATTAATTTATAATTTATTTGTTTCATGTGCTGCCTTATCAACTGTGCAATATCAGCGGTGAGTACTATTTTTAATCCTATTAAATATTAATATTTTTTAAATATTCATAATAATTCAAGGAAATTAAGTGAAGTGTTTAGCAAATTTACTCGACTGACTGGCAAACGTCAGTATCGGTATCGGTAGTATGTCAATTTGATGTTTCCCTTAGTAAACTTACAAAAAATAATTATTATACTAGATAACTTAATTTACATTAGCATTCCAATCAATCATTTATTTGAATGCATTGATATCGGTAGCAAGTGATATCGAGTTGGAATTATTAGGTCGCTAGGACCGTTTAACCGCTGGGCACGTACTGTATGCCATGCGTGCGACGTGCGTCATTTGAATTACGAGAAGGAATTCGCGACCGCTATTCGGCCTTAAGGCTACGACTCGGGTGCACCGTGCATGGAGCAAGCACCATGACACCGATACCAAGTCCCTATGGTGGCATTGGTGACCGTCATCGGCGCGACTACGCCGCAGTCACGCTACTGATTGCAGTGACGAACCCGTTCACTATCCACGACGCGCCTCATATTGTTTTATTGTTTCAGTAAGGGAATTTATAATCGTGGAACGGTCGTTGCGATGTGATGTGATTTAATTGTGAAAATATCCATTTAATAAATTAACAATTTAAGTAGAAGTCATCCTGTTTATAAAAGAAAAACTAAAATTTGATACGTACGCGTCCTGTTTGAAAAATAATATTTAATACTTTTCCATACTGTTTCGATGATTAAATGCACTGCGACTATTTTTGTTGCGGCAGTAAATGGCAACACAAAGGGTAAAACAACTAAACACACAAGTTCTAAACAATGTAAAGTCTTTAAGTAACTAATAACGTACCTTTTCGCGCTGCTGACCCGTTTTAGCTGTATCCGATAATTTTCTGAGTCACCTAGGGTGTGTTTATTAGTGAACCAACATTTTAACGTTTATCAGTGGTAGTTCTAAGCGAAGTGATTGTCGTAATCGGTTGAATCACCCACACGGTCTTCACTCGACTCGACTCTTCTCCGGATGTGATTTGTCGACGAAAAAATGTGGTATCGCGTTTGTTAGTGTGACTAGTGGAACAATATTTTCTGTAATTAAAACAGTATGTTTTCCTCTTGATCGGCATATGGATGTGCACTATATTTACAGTTTAAAAAATAAATATTATTATTTAACTTTTTGTCTGTGAGTGAAATAAAAAAATTACAATGACGTCTGTGTCGGATTCTCCTTTCTTGAATAGGTCAAGGAACAGACCTGTCCTGTCTCGTTACAAGCCCTGTGGGGACTCTACAGACCAGGTGAGGACACTGAAAACTAGTACTAATACTGAAGTAACGATGATCTAATATAAAATGAACACTTTCCTGTTCTGTAACACAAATATAACTGAAGTTATGGATTTACCCGTAGGCATTGCAATTAAAGGCAGGAATGCGATTTTGTCAATTTAATAAGTTCTGAAATACGTCTGTAGTTGTTGCAATATTAATGTCTCTTATCAATATGATATATTTGTACAGAGGAAAGAGGTCGCCTGTGATATTATTAGTGCTTTAACACTTGATAGTTGTCCGGTGCGAAGGATTTTATATATAAGTATCGGTTCTTTCATGTTTTATTCTTCTACTCGTCAAGTTTAGTAGGTTTCTATTAGTCAGTCATTGAGTGAGTGGTATTTTGCTGTTTTATTTATACACGTACCTATCTACATATAGGTGCGTGCGCGATGGGATTTCCCACTAAAAACTAAGGAGAATGAGTTTACAAAAAATCGTCAAAATTAATGTCGGACCTCTTAAGGGCTATATATATATCCCTCAAATGGCGTAGCATGATCCTCCGTTACTCCTAAAATACTGCAGCATTAATTTTGAAATAAATATTTGGTAAAGTTGAGAATTAATGCTAAGTCCTATGTGTGACGAAAACACGATTCCATAAACTTTTCTCGATAGAAAAAAAATCCAAAGTTACCTCCAAATCGAACAATAAACCGCTGGTATTCAAAAAGTACTTGAAATTAGATCATGAAACTTTGCATACTAACTGAACTAACTATAAAGCAGGTCTTATGTGTTTTATTTTTTTAGTCCAAACAATAGATTTTTTGTAAATCGCAAAAAACTACTCATTTCGCACTATTCGGCCGCAGTGACTGACGTAACAACCACTAAGTAGTGCAAACTGATTAGAACTTTATTCTATCAGTATTTCAAACGAAGTTTGAACCACCACAAATAGAGTTGCTAATTTTAGAGTTAGAAGAGCCTTAACAGTGAAGGGTTCCGCAGTTGTCGGGATGAATATAAATTATGCATGCACAGCTGCATTGATTTTATCCGTTTGATTATTTCTCGAAGAAAACTAATTATGAACATTGTAATAATTAATTTAAAAAATCCCGACTGTTAATTGTTTAAGTACTTAATGTAAATATATTTTAGTAATCTCCTTTTAATTTTCTTTATTTTGATACCCTACGAAATAGGTTTGGTTGAAAAAAAAAATTAACGACTTACAATATTTAGCGCCAAAAATCCGCCATTTTGTCTTTTTTTCTTTAACACAAGGACATTTGGGTTTTTAATACACTCTTGCACTCTTGACGACCTTTACAGCGCCTGTACCGCTGGAATAAACGTGGCCACCTACTGGGCCCACAACGTGTAATTGGAAGGAAAATCGATACGATAAGAAGCATACAAATCTAATAATACCATAATCGTCGAAATCCATCCAGCCATTAAGATACGAGGTTATAAAGAAATTTACAAACATACAAGATACGCCCGAAAAACATAATATCACGTCCTTGGCAGTCGTGTAAATACGAAGTTGGCGGTGGTGATCGTTAACGGAAATATCTTAAAAATGCAAGGGTTATATCAGCTCTTTAATAGTTGATGAGGGGATCTGACTTCCTTCCATATGTTCTATCGATTCAAAAATACCTACTTTAAAAAGGAAAAAATAAAAGTAAAATTATAAATTTTAAAAACCCCCGACACAAAAAATAAACTCTAAAAACTAACAAATAATATTTTTATCGTGACATAATATGACATATGTCGTCATGTGAGGCATATGCAGCGGAGCATGGACTGAAATATAACTCCTCTAAGTGCGAAGTTCTGATTTTTAAATGTTCTAAAAACGCAACGGTCCATGTTCCGCCTATTATGGTAAACGGAGTGGCCCTGAGGGTGGTGACTAGCTTCAGGTACTTGGGACACATTGTCAATGAAGACCTGACAGATGACGCCGATTTGGAAAGGGAACGAAGGGCATTGGCGGTGCGAGGAAATATGCTTGCTCGTAGATTTGCTCGTAGATTTGCTCGTTGTTCGGTAGAAGTGAAAATCATTCTGTTTAAGGCATACTGCCAATCCTTCTACTCGAGCAGCCTATGGGTGAGTCATACCCGGCGGGCCGCCAATGTCATTAGAGTACAGTACAACAACATATTCAGGATGCTGTTACGGCTGCCTCGTTACTGCAGTGCATCTGCAATGTTTGCGGAGGCTCGCACGGACGGTTTTCATGCGATTATCCGCAAGAAAGTCGCGTCTGTTTTTAAGCGCGTGAGAGACAGCAGTAACAGTATCTTGAAGATGATTGCTTCACGTGCTGATTGCCCAATCCAACAGAGATGGATGAATATCATGTTGGGACGTTAGATGTCGGCAAACTAGCGCAGGAGTTTGTTGGTGTCTGGCGGTAGCCTTGCAAAGATGAAGGTGACGGTCTGGCTCGCCGATTGGTTGATTTTTTATTGATTGTTTTTATTTTTTTATTATAAAATTTTGTTATTTATTTATTTATGTACACACAAAATACTGTTATGTAAATGTCTTGTTATTTATTTTGTAATTCGATTAGTTGTGTGTTATTTATGAATTAGATAATTTAATGATAATATTTTAGTTAACTTTTAAGTTTTTGTGATTTGTTATCATTGAACTCTAATTGTATTGTGTTTTTATTTAATTAATTATGTAACTTTTATTTTTAATTTTTAAATGGATTATTTAATCTGAAATAAACGTTTAATAATAATAATAATTATTATATTATGTAAGTTCAAATATTTTTGTTTTCCAAGCGTCGTCGCGTCGGGGGACCGCTAAAGTTTATAAAGTATTTTTCCAACAACAGCTAATTAATTATTACGAATTAAATTTAGGTACGAGCGATCTTAAGTTTCATGCATAGTCTAAACGAGAGCAAATAAATAAAATAATAAAACCAGGGTCGAACGAGTTTTCTTAGAAACCGATGGATGTTTACGAATGAAATTAAATTAAATTGATAGAAATATTCAAATTGACGACCATGGTTGCTTATTTCTTGCTTTGCCCTCTGTACGTGATGGAGAATATTACTCTTCAGTTTTTAATTATGATCGTGGGTGGTGGGAAGCACCGCTTCGCTTAGGTACATAGTTATTAGATTACTTGCGTAGGATTGTTCACTTGTGCTGGAGGCGAGAATACATCATTTGCATCATGAATATACCTTTATTATTTTTGAGTCTCCTGTAGGTTGGGATCATTAGCTGATTGCGTGAACATACAGTGGCCTTTGTTCGAGCCTAGAAGTGCTCGGATATGGGGACATGGGTTCACTACATCATCTCAAGTTATTTTAGGACTGATGAAAGTTGTGGGTGTACTATGGAAACCTCTGCTTAACTCTTGCGAGGAAATAGTGGCGTGATGTTATAGTAGTTACGGAGACCTATTGTTGTTCGCATATTTAGTCTGATCATACCGATTCCTTCGTGTGAACTTGGAAAGACTTGAAACCATGTAGTTATCTGATATTTTTATTAGCCTGAAACAATTTCTCATTGTTCTAAATCGTTTAGAAAAGAACCTCATACTAGAGCCACCTACACAACGTGTATCAGTATCGCCATATTTAAGGAGCAGTAATGGTCCAGTAGTAACGACCCCGACTTACACGAGGGCGTGGCTTCGAACCCATTCAGGCATTTTAATATAGTAAAGTAGTAATAGAATACAGTAGAGTATTTCATCACCACTACTCTCAAAATGTGGAAGGAAAACATCGAGAGGAAACCGGGATGTCTAAGAACCGATCATTCGAAGACGTTTGCCCACTCTCTCTCACAGACATGTCAGGAGGCCGTGTGCTAGCAGTGGGACTTGATTCTGTTTATTAGAGTATCGAAACACGGTTGACGTCAATGGGTATCGATTTCTGATTACCGGAAAATATAGAAAGAGTATTTGATGTTTTTGTTGAGCTTCACACTAACACGAAAACTATTAAGAACCGCGGCACATACATGGGGTATTTTCGGATATCCCTGGGCGTGAGGACTCAAAATCTTTTGTTAATGACGTCACTATTTGGACCATCTAGTATATTGATACCTCTCATGTCTTTCGAGTTTCGCTAGCCAATTAAATTTGACTTAATTATGAATGAATTATTTTCAAAGCAAGCATATGCCACTCGGCTCAGCATCGAAATAGGCTGGTCATTGAACAGTAGTAGATTTATACATAGTTTGTTCTATTTCTGAGTCGGCTTAACTTCGCCGAATTGTTTGAGTTGTTTATTGTTTAATCGTGCTTTGTGTGCTAGGGTTTGTTTTAGAAACATTGCCTGTTAGTGCGTTCGCACGTGCCTGTTTGGCTTAGCGGCACGCGCGGTGGAATATTATGTCGTAGGATTGTTCGAAAATTCGTTTAATTAATTGCTAAATTCCTGAAATTAGCTCGCACTATTACGGTTACTAAGAAAGGTTTTTCTTAGTATCCAGTTATCCGATCCTAGAACTTTTTCTGGGATGTATTTCTGTAGCATCAATCAGGCAGTCGCTCCATTTAAAATACTTGTACTTATATTCAGTTGCATTCGGTGAGACTGGAAGCCGACCCCAATATAGTTGGGAAAAGGCTAGGCAGAGGATGAATGTCGTATTCGTATTGCTAAAACTCAATATTATTAATCTATGGTAGGAAGAGCTTGAGTATATAGACGAGTTAAATAGTATTTTTTCCCTTGTGAGACGCCTGTGGCATGTTTGCTGATAACTAATGATGCTCAAACGCATTGGGTAATTACCAACCTCAATTGCTTTATCACGCCTTATGTCTACATGTATTATTGACTTGCCAGGCTTCTTATCTGAAGGGCTAAGCCAGCCAGCTCTGAGTTACACAGCCCGAGTTAACGTATCACATACAAAATTAACACATGTTACCTTATGTTAAACCTACAAGCCAAATGAGGATCTCTCAACATATTTCAGCACCAGCTGCACCTAAGATCGCAAAATGAACGATTGTGGCGGAAAATAACGTGATCGATAGCGACAACTTTAAGAAAAGATGCAGACCTGTGAGGTGATTGGTTGAAAGTCATTAATAATTTTCACATCTTAGGTGAAGACAGGTGCAAAAGAAAGTCTTTGTCCCGTTAAACAGTGAAGCTAAGAACTCTTTACTCAAAATAATGTTATTAGAACATTGTTAACGTCTTTTTGTGTAACAAAGACAAATTAATAAACTTCAATCAAACATTTAAGCAAATTATCTGGGGGCACGGGAGTGCCCCCGCCAAGACGAGCCAAGCGATGCGCAAGGGCACTATCTACCTTTTCTCTAAGCGCTTCGTCGTTTTTTTGAACCCTTATAACTTGGTTTGGATTATACCAGATAAACAAAATTCTCGGGATATATTGTCAATAGCGGATTTATTAAACAGATAAAGTTTTAATTGCATAACTCTTATACTTTAGATTTTATTGATATCTAAAAAACCTTGATTTCGTCACTGATTGGTGATCATCAAAATACTTAGGGTATTTCCTTTGGCCGTATCGTTACTACAAGAAGTATTGTATAACAGAAAAGTAATGAACAGTGGATACATTTTTCACTTTACGAAATGGCCAAGCCACATATTTTGATAAGGTGCAGAGTTTAAATTTGTGAAGATAGACCTTGTAGAGTTAGGGCGTGTAGAGTTCAGCTTGGCTCTACATGACATCTAAAAACTTTTTGACAGTGCGAGTTATATGGTCTAGTCTTGGCAACATTTTACATGAAAATGTTTTTGGTGGGTTGTATTGTATTATGTGGAAGCAACACAACCATTGCTGTGTTCAATCATAAATTACTTAATAAATGGTGTCAGCATGGCGGGTCCGTCGTCATATGTTTTGATTTAGCTGTAGCTTCGTTGATAAACAGACGGCATCAATTCAGACCGCAACACATAAGTGCACATTGCACATTGAACATTGTGAGGGATCCACACAGAGCAGGCAAGAAAATACACAAGTAGGAAAAATAATATTGTACTGTTAGCCTGTGACCTGTGTCATTTCACTGCTGGACAACTAGGCCTCTCCCCATGACCTCCAAATCGCTCGCCTGCTATCTCCTGCGAGGTCTACCGCGTTGCCTTCTGGCTTTGTCAGGGCACGACAACGTGGTTATTTTCCCCATACTGCCCCTGTTAAAAGAATCACACTGTATATTAGCTTTCTCTAAAACAAGTAATGAAGCTTGTTTGATTGTGCGTATGTTTACGTGTGCGGTGTGTTTTATTTCAGTCAGTGTTACGTATACAAGGGCATCTTTATTATATCTTTCAACGTGTTGAGGTTCAACATACTTTCCTTACGCTCCCGTATATATCTTACTATGAAACCTGTTGATAAACGTAGATTGCTTGTAGCCCGCTGAAAGCGCTCACATACTCTCATTTTCTGATATGTAATGAATACGGTTTCTAAAATCGTCGCGGTGCATCGTGAGTAATCGAGACTCGTGTTGCATACAATATTAACATAATTATTGTGTTTCAATATCTTGACAAGTTTTTTAAGCCCAATTTTTTCGAGATTTGGTAAAGTTGTATCTTTCGAAAGACGTCTGTACAATATTATACTCAATACGTGTTTCTGTTATTTTGGCTGGATGGAATGCTATCGTGTCCTGGCAAATAAAATAATCGCCTGGGGAACAACTTGCAACAACTTGTTAATTTTTTAAATGTCTTATATGACATTGACATCATGGAACTGGTAACTAGTGGCAACCCATAAGTTTACAGTCGGTTAAGAATAAGGTTACACAATTTGCATAGGTAGTAAGTACTATTGGAAATAAACAGTCTCACTAGTACCACTAAGTAAATAGTAAGTAGTACTATAGAGAACTAGATTTCCCACTAGTACTACCGCTGCACCGGTGGTACAGTTCGGTGGTACTAGTGGGAACAAAGGGAAAATACTAGGGTCAAGTATCCATCTAAAGCTGTTCTCAGGTCAATTTCCTCTTAAGGTAAAATTAGTGTCGAATCAACGCCACCTGGTTATCCAGTAATAGCATTACGTCCATATGTGTGCAATGTTTACATTCGCTCGGTACCAAGCCGCGTCTAGCGGTAATGAATGTTATGCATGCCTGGTACAATACGTCAGCCACATCCGTTAGATGGCGCTTGATTGTTTACTTCGCAAGGATCTATAAATTCTGTTCCAAAAGTTTCTGATGAAAGTGTAAACAAACAGTTTTCAATCAATTTCTTACCTCTCTATTCATTGAAGGGAATAAATAAGTAAGACTTCGTTCAGTATGTAAAAGGTTTCAACTTTATATCTCACCCATCCTAATTGTCCCTGAAAACTTTACTCTTGAATTTTAGCCTTCGCTAATAATGCATGATCCACTAAGTATTCCTTGTTTTCAACATGTCTGATAAATCGGAACGCGCATTCGTTGAATATAATTAGTGCAATAGTATTGCCATTCATAGCCGATACGATCGTGCCGGGAAGTATGTGTTGGTGTAGCATGCACCGAGGGGTTGTGCAAGGAGAGACGGTCGCAGGCTTGGGGTGAGGAGGCGCATGCGCGGTGAGGCGGTCGATGGCTGGACCCCATTGCCATGTAAGTCTAACACGTGTTCCCTCACTTAATTGTTGAATCTATAAGTTAAAAAAAAAAACTTAATTTTTTATAATTGACTTCAGCTAAAGTACGTGCGATTCAAAATGTATTCTTTTTCGCGCACTGTTCCTCCGTCGAAATCTATGAACTGCCTATGCCTGACGAATAAACTATGAGGGTATCCACACAACACAATCACTCGTTGTACCTTAAACGCACTTCCGCTAGTAGTCGCCTCAATGCTTCTTGGATCCAGGCCGATGAACTAGACAGCGTCATTTCCTTTCTTGTTAGCAGACAATTTATTCCAAGTCTTATAACGTGAGGAAAATCTGTCTATAGTTAAAACTTTTTGTTACATTCTCGTTGTAAATGACATTTGGCTCTGGTCCCGTTGGAAGAGAAAGTACGCGGTGCTTACTTGTTTTGTTTTGTAACTCGTCAATTTTAAGTATAGTGTGTCTGTCTTCGTGTCTGATATAATGATCGACAACAAGTGCTTCATTGAAAGTTTTAGCATTTTTAAATCCGTATTTCTTAATCATAACTAAAAACGGAGTAATGACTGATTTCACTGTCACTACTTAAGATACCTGAATAATTGCCTAAAAAAAAGCACTGTGTGGGATTTTTAATGATGCAATTTAATTCTTATCGGAGTATAGGACAATAGTATTATTCACTAGGTGTCGCTCCGCGCTACTGAATAAAAGCCTTGTACTAGAAAGTACTTAGGTAGGTACCTATCCTACAAACTAAAGGCATCGAACAGTATTGCAATCAAATGTCTTTGGAAAATGCGTTCCCTAAACAGATTGCACGTCAATAATATGTTAAGCATGTATGTGTTGACCTTGACAGAGAGCGAGCAACAATGTATTTTCAACCCTCGGGTCGGGTGGTCTTGTGGCAATAATCCTGAGATGTAGTGGGGTCGGCAGCGCTGGCAAGCCGCGAATGCACGCGACGGAGGCGTCAAGTGCGGGGCGCCGTACCCTCCCGCGCTCCTCGCCTCTGCCGAGCTGTCAAACCGCCTCCGTCGGGCACCCGGCTTGAACGCACCGGCACAGCGCCGCACTAATTCGCGAACGTAACGTAGTACGCAGACAGTGACTCAGTGTGTGATTTTGTAATACTCGCATGACGGATAATACTGTAAGGAGATGAACGGCAGCACGACCACGGTGAATGGTGGGGCCGTTAATGGGACCACTGGTGCCCTTAATGGAATCGGTGCCGCGCCGCGTACAGCTACTCTTGGAACTCCCAGCAGTTATGCTTATACGTCCAGCGGCTCCCTGCTTGGCCGCAGTGGTACGGCCAGACCAGTTCCTCCGCCTACATTGCCTAAATACAGTGGTTCTTTTAGCGCGGGCAGTACCACTGGACTCAGGGAACGAGACAGAGAGGGTACTGGCGGATCCCATCGTCTAGCCAGCCTCGAAAGACTAGCACTACGGCAACGGATCATTGAACAAAGTGCCAACAATCAGGTGTCCGTCGCCGGCTCGACAGTTCCTGCACCACCGAATGGACCCACCTCTGCTACCGTCACCCTTACCGACACGGCAACAGTGAGTTTTCGAGTCCCCTTGCCGTTTATCATGTGCACCCTCAACATTTCCCCTAATCGTAGTTGACCCCGAAAAAGGGATGTGTTAGTTTATGTCGTACAACCCTCTCATAGGTACTAATGTTTTAATATTGTGTCATATTGGATTTTGATGGATATAGCCATCATTGTCATTTCTAACTAGAATAAGTTCTCTTTAACAAGTAAGTAATCTTTGACACTTCCATATTCATCTTTGCTGAGCTATGCTATACTAAGTATACCGAAGTACGTATCGGGTGATGCAAGTGACGTGCAGTCAGCCTGAAACTAGTTTGTTTACATTGAGACATGTCGATACCATAACCGCATAGGTACCCAACCGTGTCAGATGTTGTATTACATAAAACAGTCCTGTATCAACTTCACTGGATGTGGATGGGTTGTTTTGTTATTAGCGCAACCAAAGTCTTGTAATGACTTAATTTTATTTAGAAACTTATCTTGCCTTCTGTATTGTAAAACTAAAACAAGTACAAAATAAACGAATAAATACACTATTTTGCACTTAGTACCATTTATGTTGTTTTCAAGCGAGAGCACCAGGGTAGCCCGCGAAAATTCACTATTCTTAATTTTCAGGTTGTAAGGTGATGGTTGATATGCGGCCGTAATACATAATTATGTATTTATTACAGAATTAAAACAATCATAATAAAACTCCTTAAGTTCTGCAATCCCAAAGAACAATTATTAGATGTCGTTCTTTGGCATGACTATCACAAACATAGAACATTGTATTTACGGTTCTAATGATTATAATTCTGTACATTATATTTTTTACGGAAACACCAACATACAACCTGGTACTGATCTGCATTTTTTACAATATTATGTGGGTGTACTTAACATCGTGCTATCCCAAGCATGTTTCTTGTGAGTCTTAGTCAAAAAATGTGATAAGTCACCGACTTCCGAAACTAATTTACACTCATTAAAATTTGCTATTTTCCACTTTATAGTGTTTTTTTGTTTGAAAGCCGGTTGTGTTATCTGAGGTAGCCTACTTAATAACCGGACGCTAATCTTAAAAATCCAAGTAGGTAATGGCGAAAAGTCTAGCCTAATCTGGCACCACTGAATCTGTGGCAGATTTACTTCTGTCACAAACCAAATGAAGTAAAAAGACACTTCATCATGTGCTTTTGGATATAATATTTGCGATTTCTGTGATTTTAGTTTGCCCCTGAGAAGTTCGATTTCAATTTGTCAATCATTATAAATAGTGCCTTCTAAAGATGGCATAAGAGTCATACTGCAAAAACTACTTAAATGAAGTCGTAAGTGGCCTACATTTGATCAGTCCAAACTACAAATGATCCTAAATATGGCACTAACGATTATCTACGTGCCTTTAGTACAGTCACGATCACAAAATAGTGTATAAAGAGGTGTCAGATATTTATGCATGCCAGATGACGCCTGATACTTACAATGCAAGACATGCTTTGCAAGACATGCTTTTATTTATGCTCGTGACTGTACCAAGGCACCGATATCGCAATAAGCGAGCAGTGTTCGTCCCATGGTCGCTTATTGCAGTTTGCAGATGAAAGTTTCACCCTTGGCCATGATGACATCATCTTCGAATGGTGTTCGTGAGTTCGTGACCCACCCCATCTGTTTTTCCCGTTTTTTGTAATGCTGTTCGGAGTAAGGACATGCTAGCAACCATTCCCACGCAGTTCCTCATGTGACAGGACTGGTTCGGAGTGCGGGAGGGGTAAACGGGTGACTGACCCCATGAGTCCCCGTGTCTGCAGGGTTAAAAATAACCTCGAGCAGCGGCGAGAATTCTGCTCGCATGTGTCGAATTCACTAAACAGACATTAACTGTTTCACGGTCGCACCCTGACCTGAAAATTCTCGGAACATCAAATACTTCTTGATTAAATATCCTTTTGTTTCGGTCAAAATTCCATCCTTATGAGTATGTCTGGCTGAATAAAAAATATAAAAACAACGGCAAAGAGCGGGTCGGACTCCCAGAATAGGCTAGTTTCCACCATCAATAAATTGCAAATCTATTTAGTCCGTCAGTTAGAGTATTGGAAAATAATGGACACGTATTTTTTGTTTTTGTAAATTAATGAATATCGACAAAGATAAAACGCATCAAAACTCGAGAGTGGGGGCTCGTGACGTCACAACGCACTAAAAATTATAGCACGGCGCGGCGTGACGAATTGAGAATTTTAAAAGCGTCGTATCTTCGTCAATTTTGGTTTACGTAACAAAAGAACAAATACGTGTCAAATATTATTTGATAATCTAACTGACCTAATCTGCAGTAATAACACTTCATCCTACGGAACCCTCTACCCGCAAATTAAACTCGTACTTGTTGAAAGGTTACGTTTTCCAATTTTACGCAAAACTCAAAGAAAAAGCCGAGGCTTCTTATGGGAATCGTTCATAAGCTATATTTTACCGATATTTTATTAAGGTTTCTTTATCACACTGTTAGCTGAACTCCCAATTTCTTGGAATTATTATCAGTAAGACGTTATCGCGAGTACGCGGCTATAGCGCCCCAAGAAGTCAGTAACATTTACTCAATTATCCTATATTTGAACAACTTGTACTCTTTCACATTCGCTCATTTGACAGGCTGGAATCTTGAGCGTTCATATGGGTTTGCGCCTTGTGGGGAGTTTTTTACTCTAGGTTTCTATATAAAGTAAAAAAACTCCCCATTCTTTCAACAAGCGCTCAAGATTCGTGCCGGTCACTGTACACTCTGAGGTGTATTGCTTAAGTTTCACGTAATGCATGATTTCAATCATTAGCATTACCCACAATAACATATTGTTTTACGAAACGAATTTCGCTTGAAGTTTTTCACTAACCGGCAAAAGCGGTTGGGGCACGTTCTCTCTTGCATTGTAGATACCAGAGTGCACAAAAAGCTAACCACCGTTGAGTAACGATGTGTTCTCAACTTTGATCCAATCGTACTAAGAACCATTTTGCGTTTTATCGACTGTTTATTTTACCCTCTTTGGAACGATGGCCTGTTGCCTTTGTGTGTCTGGTAAGCATAAGTGTGACGGGCTGGATCCTTTTGCGTCTATACTATATATATAGTCATAATTAACTCAGCGGTACCTGAGTTTAAGGAGTCCTTTACACACGTGGTGATTTATTTTTAGCTCTTTGTCGCTAATATTCCTCAATCGGTAAAGAAATGATTACCCGAGTGAACGCTTTTTAGAATAAATGAGTATTAATTACTTAGTGGTATTCTGAACAAAAAAAAATGTGGAGTGTTTCATTTTTTTTTACAATAACAGGCACTGTTTGTTATAAGCATTTGATAAGTCTAGCACCTACCTTAAAACCAAAATAACAACTTACATAGGTACATCTCTTAGGGCTTCGACGTACGATAAGTAATCCATTCACATTTTATTTATGATAAATAACAGATAAACAGATAACAGCTGTATTTGTATTAAGTTGATAAAAGCATCGGTACAAACAAAATAATAATCACCCCGTGTAGGACGGGCTCGAGCCGTGCGCTGGTGTGGCGCGCCAACCGGCAGCCGGTCGCGGTATCGCTTGTAACTTAACCTCAAACTGACACAGTCGTGAACGGTGCTTCATATTACAACAGTTAATTTTTGTTCAAAAACGAACAACTGACGTTTAAAACTTACTTGAAATATTCTGATTTTTACCCAGGTTAAGACTGGTGATCTTCGTCGGTTTGTGTTTATATGGCAACAGACTAACAATAGTGTTAAATCGATACGGCCAGTGCATCAACACAACCAAAAGGGCATAGAAGAACTACAAAACTTATGTGAATGTAAACGAATAGTTTCAAGATGTTACTTATATTGTTCAACAAGTGGTTTTTTTAATGTACTACGTGAGAATCAGACAAGTTTGTGAGCGTATCGTTAGTGTAGCGTCGTTTGTGTTTTTGTGCCATCTTCAACCGTGGAGGAATACTCGAATGTGTTCAAAATGGAAAACCGAGCTCTTAGTAACGGACTTCAAACGAAATTAACAAGATGTTCAAGTAGCGTAGGAGATACTGGAGCTGATAAAGCTAAAGTTGGATGGACGAGTCCACGCGATATCTGGAGAAACTTATCATTACGAAGGAAAGCAGAGGTGAATAAAACAATAACAATGTCAATAACTTAACACTATGAATAGGAAATTCCTTGAGTGATCAAGCAGTAAGAAATGTGCCCTTAGGACTAGTGCTATCTCTCAATACTTGCGTATTGCTGCCATCAATTAAACTCTGTGGTTCGCCGTCTAAGTATAAATAAACTGCTGTTGATAAGGGAGTCACTTAAGTAATTGAACCTTTGGAACAGAATGTTGTTTGTATGCACTGTGCAACTCTTATGCCATCCATTGGCAGCGTTGTATAATACAGTTGTCAATAAGTAAATGATTGACTTCCCGTTTCATGAGGCCTTAGTGTGAACGTTAACTTCGATTTAAACTCTCTGGTGATATTAACGGGAAAAAAAAACGAAATATTGAATGTTCAAACGTATCGGAGTGAGCGAATAAATGAACTGTCACCAGAGACCAGCCCCTTTGAAGACCTCGTCACTTGCAGCTAACTTTCGAGCTGCCATTAAGTTTGAACCGAACTATAAGTACTTTAAAATGTAAAAGTACGGTTATACCCTCTTAAGAAAGTATGGTGTCCTTTTTTTCTTCGGGAGGTTAAAAACTCGCACTAGGCAAACTATACCTACCTTAACTTTATTTTATCCATGGAATTATAATGTTTCCAAACATTGGCACCATACGGCGCTACTTCAGTTTTAAGTTTTCAGTACAATCTCTTGAAGTGGATGTTAACGCGATCGTATAGGTAGGTATAAAATAAAACTCGCTAAAACTAAGCTCGAAAATACAAGTAACTATTATCTAATGTTTGTTGGTTCCCAGGTCGATGACTCGTCAATAGCAAATAAGTCACAATCACACTCTGCATCTTTGCTTTATACATAATATTCCATACATCTTGGACATGTACAGATACTCGGTTACTTTCAGAGGTGGTGATTCAGTGGCCTGCTCAAATATAGCGAGTAACGATTTTAGATAGACAAATACCTACCTACATATAGTTAGTAAGGAACTTCAATCCAGTTTCATTACCAGTATTATAACTTTTTATTTTTAATTTGCCTTTTAATTTGCCGCTCCAGGGCAAAGGCATGCCCCAATCCTTCCACTATTCTCAATGGTGTTCTTTTGCCTCCTGCAAATGAATGAGGAAGCCAAGCCATCCAAAGCTTTCCGTCGTCTTCGGTATTACATCTAACAGTTTATATGTCACAATAATTCGAAGGATTTTGAACGAAATGCCTAATCCATTGCTTCATACAATATTTATGTTTGGAAAATTCGTCCACTTGACAATGATAACAATGAATGTTGTCGAAATGAAAGGCATTTTTGTCAGTAACAAACTGACAGAACTGCGCTCTCGGTTGAATGTTTCATTTTATTTAGAGGTACTTAGTTACATGCTATTTTGCATATCGATGTCTGGGGTTCGAAAGGACGCAATTAATTATGATGATTTAATTTGTATTTGTTTTCAATTGAATGGATTCAACTAGCTCATTTTAGTTGCACCGTTCCTTAGATTGTAGGTTTTCAGGTTCACTAAGTATATATTGCAAGAAGTCTTCCATCGGCAATATCCATTATGCCATGTCATCAAATATCCAATGTAGTCGACAGTTGATTGAAGCAGATTTAGGGCATATGAACCGGTTTTTTCCGGTTCTCAAAAACCCGGAAATTCCCTGGTTTCCAGTTTGTAAAAAAAAACGGTTTTATCTTTAATAACCCGGGTTTTCGGGTTTTACGGTCTTTTTTAAATCGATCATTATTGATCTGTGAACTTCGCAGATCAGACACGCAACACGTCGTAGGTCGTTAAAAATATAGAAATATGAATAAGTAAAATTTTATATCCCTCGAATTATTCATCTAATTTATAATTTATTCTCAAAAATACGCTACAGGGTTTCTTGGGTTGGAAAGTACCCGTTGTATATTTTTTTTTGTCTTAAATTTATTGTGTATTTATTCTTCTGAGATACTTATAATGTTACATTTGTATTTTTTTTAAACAAAAGTATCTGATCACTTCGTTCCCGATGCGATCTCTCAGGGAGACTTCAAGCATAGTCCGCTCCATAGCTCGCTAGGCGACCTTGAATTTATGGACCAGTCGTACCGTGAGTGTCTACATTTCGGCCCCGTAAGTCAAAACAGGCAGAACGCACTCGTGGAAGACCTTAGTCTTTAGGCTCTGTCGAATACGGAACGACAAGATCCGAAGAAGTTTTCCAAATGCTGCCCAGCCCAGCTGGATTCTTTTGGTAGCCTTCCTCTCAAAGTTGTTCTTACCAAACTGTACAGTTTGCTAGCATTTGCTACAAGTCGTGCAGCGATACAGCCAGTATGACGGACGATATCATCTACGAATCTCAAGTGTGAGATGTAGTCGCCGTTGAAGTTAATGCCACGTCCTCCCCAGTTCAGCGTCTTAAATACATCCTCCAGTGTATTGGTAAATAATTTCGGGGGAATTACGGTGGATGTGGTCTAGGGTGCTGTATCCTGCTCAAAACTCAGCTTGCTCCGTTGGCTGGAAGTCGACGAGTATTCGCGCAAGACGATTCTTGACGTCTCTTGAAACCAGCTTGAACACGTGGCTAAGGAGCGAAATGGATATGTAATTCTTTAAATGGTCTTGTTCCCCTTTTTAAATAAGAGAACGACCACGCTCCTTCTCCACGCTTCTGCAGTTTTCCCAGAGAACAGGACTGTGTTGAAAGCTCTCTTAATAGAGGATTTCCTGGCGCTTTCAGAAGCTCAGTCGTTATCCCATCCTCATTAGGGGCTTTTCGATTCTTAAGCTGTCTAAGAGCCACCTCGATATCATATTGGCCGACTCCCGGCAGGTCTTCTGTGAAATGGCCGGGTTAAGGTTGCTCTGGAATTCTCATTTTCAGGATCAGGTCCAGACGCATACGGTGCGTAAAACTGGCCGTATAAGTTTTTGACTTTCAAAAGAATCTCCGGATTCGAAACGGCGATATCCCCATTCCCCACTAGATTTAGTCAACTTCGTCAGGTGGCTTTTCCCAAGTAATTAGACGGATACATTCGACACCCAGTTTTGCTCAATTGCTTTTTTAATTGAGCGTGTGCTTAAGCATCAAAGATCGCGTCTTACCAATTTTCTAATTATTTTGCTGAGTGCCTGTAGTTCTGTCGAAGTGATGAGTGGGTTTTCACGTCGTTCCGTTATAAGCTCCAGGGTCTACTGCGAAAGTTTGGACTTCCTGCCCGTACGCCGCATTTTGTAAAAACGCGTCTAGTGCTTCCTCCCTGAAGATTTCCACCATTTGGTCGAGCGCCTGGTCAATATTATAACCTTTGTAATTTTTCATTAATACATAGAGCAAGATCATTTTGTATTAATGAAAAAACCCGAAAATACCCTAAAAATCCGGGTACCCTGTTTTGAAAAAAAAAACGGAAACCGAAAAACCGGTTCTGTAAAATGGGCAATGGTTTTCGATGCCCCGAATGATGCAGATGGAAGCACAGAAACATCATCCTTATCAGAAAATTTGTGGCTTAAGCATGCATTCTATATACACCTGGCTATTAACCGTAATGTACGGAGAGCTTAATTCGGTGTATTCTTTAAAATTGGTGATACTATGTATGCTCAATTTTCACTGCGATAACTGAGAGTCCGAACGGGGCTGTTTTGAAGAAATCTAACTTTTTAATAAAAACTTGTGAATTGTGAGAAATCTTCGCTATTCCAGACGTTAAAGTGATACTTTTCTGATAGCTAAAGTACCCATACCTTCGACAAGTAAGCGTCCATTTTGAAACTTGTTATGTTTTTAGAGGCAGTTTTGTCAAAACAAAAGTACAGCACTTGACGTACAAATTAAAGGACTGACTTCCTTGTCTTTGTTATTACACGTAAAACTTTGTTATTGAACAGAAACCTTGTACCTTAATTGGTAATTATTTACGTAATAACCCATTTATGCATACGCGCAAGTTCACAATGTTAATTAGTACAAGTGACAATTAAATTAACCTCAATTAAAAAAGTCATGGCCAGTGGCATTTATTGCTTAATGAGGCTATAACATGATGACTGCGTACCTCAATCGCACTATTTATCAATGAAGTATTCATTAAAGCTCAACGTAGTTTTGTGTGTTGGTACACTGTGTGCTACCCAATTCCAAGTATATGTACTTATGTAAATTATGGCTTCAGATTTTTGGAATTTGCGATTATATTTTTTGATAGATACATGCGTAGGTATGTGACAGGTCTGTAAAGTTTCTAAGTAAATACTGATTATGAATCTAATATTCCAAGTCACAGCTGTGAGTAGATGTGGTTATTTACCCAAAAAATGCATTAAATCTATTTTTTTTGTTGTAGTTTCCGTTCCCGTGGGAGTACGGGGATAAAATATAGCCTATGTTACTCGCTGATAATGTAGCTATTAATTTCTGAGAAAATATTTTTTAAAATCGGTCGAGTAGTTTTAGAGTTAAATCGTAACAAACACACAAACAAACAAAAAAACAAATCTTTCCTCTTTATAAAATTAGTATAGATATCTGCGAAGTTTCGCTAGCTACTCCAATTTCACCTCTATATACTTAAGCATCATAACGCCATAGCCTCGGCCTCGGTAAGGGATCAGATAGGAAACAGCAGTCAAATTCCTGTTCCATATCTATACTTACACAAGTATTTCTGCACATAGGTAGTTACTACTCAAAAACTTGAAGAAAATTAGCTAGTATAACTTTATTAGCTAAGTGAGCAGCTCAAATTATTTCAAGTTCTAACGGAACGCCGTTGATCGGACTAAAACGTTCTTCAACGTATTCAAGTTTCCACGTATTCGTCGTTTTAGCTAGAATATCAAAACGTTACAGCGAGATTGACTCGACGCATTGTAGTGAACCGTATAATATTTCACAAACAAGGACAACTAGTTTGTTGTTTGTAATCATCACTAATGTATGTAATGGACTTTCTTTTAGTTACACTATGCTCGATGCTCTATTTCCCCCATTCATTATTGAAAACCAGGTCTTCCTAATTGCTATCGTGCGATGGTTTTTACGTGTCTTCGTAATGATGTTGTTTGTTAAAGTAATGACAGGTACCTGTCTTTACTTTAAAAGTTTTCTGGTCTTCGGATCATTGAGTAGTTGATTCGTATTCATCGTCTTGAATCGCAAAATTCTTTGAATTTAAGTTAAGAATGTGTAATTTTTTGATGAGTCATTCATTCCTCTGTGGTAACTGCTTCGCATTGCCTGAATACTTAATAAGCGTGTTTTTTATAAACAACATAGGTACCATCTGAATGGTAGACCACTGGATTAACTAGCATTAATCTGCAGACGTTATGTGCAGAAATAAAAATCTTGCCATGTTATAGTAAGTAAGGTGCACAAAAGTATTTATATCAGGGGCTACTTGTCGGGCTTGTCTTCGACTTTATCTCACATGAATAATTCAGTAAACACTAAGAATGCATTCTGCTGTATTCCAGAAAAAGAGCCTTAAAGTATACGTTTTATAGTTACTAAATACATTTGACTGAATTGGTGCTTGGCTGATAAATTACACCTAAAAGTGCAAATGAAAGTGATACAAAGGTCTGTGCAAACGAGAGACAGTCGAGAGTCGGTGACAAAAAAAAAACAAATTAAAAGAAGTCACCGTCTTCAAAAATAAAGTAAAATTCACTCACAAGTGTTTTTTTGGAAATCATTATTTTGCTTCAAACTGCCGAGTTACTAAATACGATAGAGTACCTAAAAGCGTGTTAATCGACTTTCTTTATGAATGTTATTCGTCCATGATTACGTGTATGCAACCTACAATTTGATTGCACATTGTAATATTGCTCTTCGGTGTGGAACGATAGATGAACACGTTAGTCTTTCTTATGCACAGACCTACTTACTGTATTCGTTCTCATAGTTTTTGTTTGCCGTTTCTTTGTCCTAACTAACTCTATTCATGGGATTTATTCAGAAAATTTCTACTACGTGTATGCGAGGCGTAGACTTAACCCGTAATCGGTCGAACTATATGGCATTTCTTTGAGATTTAATCGAATTCAAATCATTTGTCCTGTTTTTTTATTAGTTCACTTAATTGCTAATCGTAAACTTAATACAGTCATTATTATGCGTATTTCGTCTCAGTGCTCGTATCGTGTACTTAGTTCGTGTCGGCTCCGGTTTGCCTACGCTCGTGTATCCTCCGCCCATACATGTTAATACAGCACTATCTGTACATCAAAAGATTAACCAAATCGTATTTTCTATGGAGCGTGGGTTTGCAAGCGATCTATTTTATTGCGAAACAAATCCTAGAGGATACCCATGTAATCATGTTCACGATTCTCACGGTTTTCACTTGTCTGTGTGTGCAAGTGCATTGATTTGCTTGTGACTCATAGCTTTTCTCTTTCTTCCACATTTTGTGTATGGACTGATTGGACCAAACCATTTCAGTGGTCTGAAAAAATTTGCTTATACATATTTAAAAATTGAATAATACAAAAAAACGTTTATTAAGGTGAAAGCGCTAGGTAGGGTAGGCCTCGAAATTAAAATTTCCTTCCTTTTTTTTGCAATTGCAGGTCAGTGTCAGGTTGCATGTAGATGATATCTGATTATTTTAGACGAAATCTCAGCGAAGCCATATGGTTTCACTTGCCCGCTGCCCAGGCCCAGGTCCCCACCTGAAAGTCCAATTAAGCGCCGAATCCGAAAGTTCGGTCGGACACTAACATCAAGTCATAGATGTACCAATAGTTTAGAGGTAGACCATCGATCATGCTGTAGGCTGCTCAAGTGCAGTTCATCCTTATTTTGCAAGTCCAACTACCTCTGGGCCTGTTTTTTGGCATGACGCCCACTCTTACTGTTCATTTCGAATGACCGTGAATGTCGTACTTTCATCTACTCTGGAGTTTGAATATCGTGCTTCAAATACTCTGGAGTTTATGAAGTTTGAACAGGCAGTATCTAGCGTAATTATGAGGTACAAGCAGTTTTACACACAGGTGTGTGGCATTTTGACCGCAAACGTATCTAATCAAACTAGGCTAGTAGACAATAAATAGTACGAAGTTATATGCACAAGGTAGGTACTCTACTCTTGGGGTAGTGCAAATGATAGAACGTGGTAGTAATAAATAAATGGGCCTATAGGTATAGAACCTACACCAGGAAGAGTCATCGTGATTGCTCAGCGAACGAGTCATGTCTCCGCAGCGTGGCGCCGCGACTGCGAGCACAGCATTGCAATTAAACTGGAAGTGCCTCAGAGACAGACTTTTTTTTATCGGCCGAGGACGCATGCCTCCGTTGTCGAGCGACAGAGCTGCCAGGATGAAACAGCTTGTTATTCTACGCGCGACTCTAAAGATACCGTTCTTATGTTTCTTAGTACATATACATAGCACATACATGCATAGCAAACAAAGATTAAGTAGAATTATTACAACGAACGGAAAATTGTTGGTGAATTTTAAACAGTGACATTTGCCTCATTAAGATAATGTAACAAGGATGGTCACAAATGAATGATCTTTTGTATCCTTATCCGAATTTTGGTTATTGACGCCTGACGTTTCGGCCAGCGGACAATACGGCATTGTCGCTATCCAATCATTCGTGTAATTACTGCCTCTATAGCTTCGTATTTAGTGCTTCAAATTAATGCTCTATTCATTACTCAACTAAAAGGGTGGAACCATAAGTATGTACTCTTATCTCTAAAAGGTATTGGTACATAATGCTCTGATTTAGACTACTGGTGGCCTACCATGACGTCTTAAAGCAGGATCGTTTTAATCTTGTTCCAGTGTGGGTAAGAGACGGAACTATAGAGGACGTCTAGCGCCATCTCTTTCCCACACTGGAACAAGATTAAAACGATCCTGCTTTTAGACGTCATGGTAGGCCACCTGAATGAGTCAAGTATTTTGGATGACATGTTATGTGTACCAGTAATTACGCATACGGGTTAAGCTATGGTGTAACAATAACCTAATCTCTAGCCAATATTAGTCAGCGACGTGTTCTGCTAGTGTGTCAGCGAGTCTGCCTCGCGTAAACAATAAAAATATTGTATTATGTTTTACTCAGTTGAGTGAACAACGACCGTGATCGTGGTCTGTGCTGGCTGTATGCCTAGTTTTATGTGGATTAAGTGATATAATTTATCCCTATTGGCTTTATATAGTGTTTTGTATTAGTCAAATAATGATATGGAATATTATTACAACGTACATTCTCAAGTTCACACAAAGTCAAGCAGTTGATAAGTGTGACAGTGATTCTACCTGATATTGATCAATATCGATAATAGTTGCTATTGCTATTAATGACTACAACGTTCTTTAAAATGTTGAACACGTTTAAGAAAAGACTAAGTTTAAGGAAATCCAAGAAAAAGAAAATAAGTACAGAATTAGTGAGTGACGATACTGACGATGTAAGTACATGTGATGTTGTTTTACGCAAAGCAATTAGCGGTGCCGAACTGTCAAAAATGTTTAAATTGATTGAGTGCACGATCTCTTGTTGCAGCATTCGATTTGGTTGTTTATACGTGCTTGCTTTACAAACAAACAAATTCCTTTCGATGTTTGGTCCGTTTGATTATTTATGTTACAGACCAGTACAATGTCTGTGCTGTGGTAAACACTCGCCGGATGGTAGTACTGAAGCGTAGAAATCATTCAGTGGGCAATCGGTGCAATCGGCATTCTGTCTTAATGGACTTTAGTCATCGAGACTGATTTTGTAAAGCGACTTGGATCTTGCATTGATGGCAATAAGGGCTAGTTTTTGTGCGCTGTCATGTGAAATAGTGAAATTAAGACTCCATGCGTGATGCGCCGCGTTTCGATTCTGCAACTGCTGCACGAATGTAACCACAAGATGTCGGAGACAACTCAATATTCTCCAATCTGGGTCACAGTTCCGAAGAAAATGGTTAAAAACATTCAACATTATTTAATTATTTTGAAAAGTCAATGTTTTTTTTTTAAATGTGGGAGGAACCGAAAAATGGTAAATGAAAGAAAATCTTCAACTCTGTCGCTGCCCTGTGAGTTTAAGGTTAGATAACTGGGATATGGTGAGGTTGTTGTTAGCCTGGAACATCGTTTGTAGATATTATTAGAATCAACCGTCACAGACGCATTACGGTCGTCGCACTTCGCAAAACTGCATAAGTACATACTTGTTTGCATATCTTCTTTCTTACTTGTTTTCCATTTGCCTAAACCTCCATGTGGGTATATCTATACTTACTGTATGTTCGTTAGTTCTTGTTTAGTTAGCTAGTTATCTAAAAATATTTGGTTGCAAGGTTATCTTATCTTCGTACGAATAACAGAATAATCTTATTACGAATATTATGTTCCTTTGCTCTTGCAGCTATTGTCTATCGAGTCTTTGATCTGTTACTAATTAATGATCGATGGCATATTATGTGACTTCAAAGTTTGTAATAAATTCCAGTTATTATCATCGGTATCTAATTCTCCTAGATGTCTTTTGTCTTATTCTGAACTCAATTCACGGTTTTCAATGAAAATATTTTTTAAAGGTGATTGCTAGTTTTTGTAGTTTGATTATTATTTATTTGCTCTCTTCAGGTACCTATTGTTTCATGGTATTGCAGTAAAGTTCACCATGCAGTGTGCCATGCATTCTATGAGTCACCCGCCCACTGCTTTCATTCTTCGCACTTACGTACATAGATTATTAGGTACCTACTAGTCAATGAACGATGAGTTTTACTCGATCGACGCAACGATGCGTTCTCGGTTCATGCGCCATATTGGTTTTATTCAGTGAAACTAACTCGTAATTGCACTTAAAATAATTTTCTTTACAAAAATGTACTGTCATTGAAAAAGTATCTTTATGTACAGACCATCGGCAATTAGGCTTTTCTGTGATAAATATGGCTTTAACTTATGTACTTAGTGAGATCCGATGTATAATAATTATGCCTTTTAAAGTATACTTTACTACATTGTCCAGTAACGTTACCTTGGAATCGGTGAGTCATCTGACTCGCATGGAGCCGGCAGCCGGGAGCCGGCTAGACCGACTCGTTCAGCTATACTTACTTATCGTGTCTTTAGACTCTTTAGTTACAGCGACGATGTTGCGAGTTGCGCTTGCGATACTGACAAGTTCATACAACTCTCTTTATTATTTGATTGTGAATTTACGATTTTACTCAGCGAGAAACTCGTTATTGAGGTCTATTTGATGTAGGGTTGCCACCTTTATTTTGAACTAATATAGTATTTTTCCCAAAACAGCTGCAAAAATATAGTACTTACTTTTGGGAAACACAAGAAAAAAAAAGTCAACATTTATTTTTAAACTTATTATTTCATATATGTATACCAAAAACCCATCTAAACACGTCGATCACCTACTTAACTAACCTAATTCACCAATTAATACCACTCACCTGGCCAATCCCAATATTGGCAATCGAAAAATAAATTCGAAATTCGTTCTGAAATTCCCCGTGCAGCGCTGCGGGGGTACGTTCCAGACTTCCAGTCACAGTTAATATAAAAAGCGCGACAATTTAATTATGGATAAAAATATGTATAGTATTTCTCGTACTATATTATTTTTCTATAATATATAGTACAATTGACTGAAATATAGTGTGATAAGTACTATATACTAGTACTATACTAGTACGGGTGGCAACCCTAATTTGATGGGAATCCTGTGTTCGTAATGTTCGTTTACACGCATGTAAGGGAAACACGTACTTGTCTACTATCTATTATGCCAAGTCACGTCACAAGCTTAACACAAATATTTTCTTGCATAGACATACCTATATTATAAAAGGAACCATTATTTATAGGAAACATTACTACAACGCCTAGAATGGAAATTCTTTCGTTAAATCGATTAATTCTATTGTTTCTAAGCATTGTATGCTTACGTCCTACCACCATTTTTACGCCTCTTAAGCATTTATGTTAAACTTATAGAAAATTCTGTTTGTTTCCAGCTACAAAGTAAACGCGAATTGTTCTTCAAGTCGGACTCTGTGAGTGGCGGCGGCGTGAGCACGACGGGCCCTCCGACCGGGGCGCCGCCCGCGCCTCCCTCCGCTCTGAAGGATGCGCTGTCCAAGCGCGCCGCCACGCTGCCCGACCAGCTCGAGAACAACCACCACGAGTCCAACGGGACCCTCAGCAAGCTCAGCAACAGCGTGTCCGTGGACACCAGCAAGCCGCCCAGCTCGGCCCCGCCCCCGACACCCGCGCCCCCCGTTCCCGTCACTGCGCCCCCCGGCGGCCCGCCCCCTCTCCGGAGTACAGAAAACATTATCAAGGTAAGGACTTGTAAGGATGGGACAAGCCCGCTATAAAATATGCTATTCTTAACTCTGGAAAGCCAGAAACAACGATGGCGATTACTAGAAAAACGTCGATACAATGAATGACGACACGGTAAGAATGTCACCGCGAATGACTCGCACTTGAATAAACATTCGGCTAAGTCGGTGAGCTGCGCACGCGTTAATGTTTCCTCTTCCTGCCTTATAAACCGTTCCATATCGACTGTTTACTGCCGAACGGTTCTGAGGCTAATTTTTAGTAGAGCGCCTACCTTGTTGGTTGCTGCTCTTTAGTATTCATTGATAGTAATTGTGATAATTGTGCCGTACAGTCTGCCGCCCTGGGTCATGGCCTATTTTCGTTTGACATAACTAGAAAAAGTGTCATTTTTAAAATCACAAAATTGATCAACGTGATTAGTTGACCAATTCAAAAATTCAATAGGTCGACTGATCCCGCGGGATCCGCCTGTGTGGGATCAGTTTACTAAAGAGCCGTAGCATCTGTGACGCTAAGCCGACCCTCATCACTTGCATACGTGGATAATAAAGAAATAGTTGCCTATTTCGCCAGGCTAGTAATAAATTGCAAACAATCACAGACACGACGACCAGTATCTCATAACAGTGTTCTGTTCATTATAAGCAGGCACTCATAGTAATAACACTGTTTGTATTCGCTCGAGGATATACAGGGTGTCCGATAATTAATGGATAACCTTGAAATGACTTATAGTAGAACTTATGGCCATTTAGAAAAAAATACGAAAAAAATCTATCATGTAGGTAGTACCTGTAAGCAAGTTCATTAATTTTGGAAGTTAGTATGAATTAATTTTTAAACAAAGTTTAAACATCTTTGGTAAAAGAAATGTATGCATACATGAGTGACCAATAATTTTAAAATAATGTTGGTTTCAAGTAGATTTGATAATGGTACAAAACATAATTGTATCTGCCTTAAATTGTCAATTATTGCTATTAATGTAGACAAGGAGAAAAAATGACAGAAGCAAAAAAAATTTAAAATGGCCCCCCATTCTTTATGCAGGCCCTACATCTGCCCCGATCTCGCGTCCGGCCCTGGTGCAAGCCATGGTCCGGAGCGAGACGGAATGGGACGCCGTCACCTCCTTCTGCGAAGCAGTAATGCTAGAGAAGGAGGTGGCGGAACGTGAGAGGGAGAGAACCTCACAGCGTCCCGGCCGTCGCGGGAGACGCCCCGGGGGCGCGTCAGGGGCCACCACGTGGCCCCCGGCCACCGTAGGCGCGGACCTGTGGACGGTGAGCTATGGGCTAGCTCGCCGTCCGTCCGTCTCATGACGACAGGCCGTGTCGACGGCGCGTTCGTGTTCCACGCGTGCCTCAAAGAGAGTCAGCAATAGGAAGGGGTCGCATGGACCGATGCCTGCCGGGGTTGCGGGACTGTTCGAAAGAGATACCGTGACCCCGGAACACAAAGGGCGATGAAGGAACATGGATGGGTTTTAGTCAGTAAAAGTCTGACACTCCCTCCTGCTCCGCCCAGAGCGGGAGAAGTCATTTGATGATTTACCATCAGAAAAAAAAAAAAAAAAAAAGGCCCTACATCTGCGGATGTTTTTTTTTATAAGATAGTATTTTTCGTATTACATTACATTTCAAGGTTATCCATTCGTTGCCTGACACCCTGTATATTATAATATATCTATGTCATTATTATAACTACATAACACTTTCTGTTACTTTTCAGAAACCTGACCACCCTCCAGTCGCGCCTAAACCGGAAATACCTAAATTAGAAAAGCCAAAAACCAAAGAATTAGATGGATATGTCGGATTTGCAAACCTGCCAAACCAAGTATACAGAAAAGCAGTGAAAAAAGGATTTGAATTCACGCTCATGGTTGTTGGTAAGGTCATCATTACAATAATGTTACAGTATTTTTCTAATTGTCATTTTGTTGTAATTTTTGATTGCTTACTGCTGGGCAAAGATCTCCCCTATTTTGAAACTGAGGCAAAGCTATCCGAACAGATGTAGAATCTGGCGGATAAGATAAGATAAAATGCACATTAGCCACTCCGTTAATATGCTACCTTCTCGGAAATTAAGATTTTTAATGAATAAACGTGTTTATTTTTAGGTGAAACAGGTTTGGGCAAGTCAACGTTAATAAACTCATTGTTCCTGACGGAAGTGTACGACCGGGACAAGCACCCGGGCCCCTCACTACGCGTCAAGAAGACGGTGGGCGTGGAGACCAGCGTGGTCATCCTCAAGGAGAACGGAGTCAACCTCACGCTAACCATCGTCGACACCCCGGGCTTCGGCGATGCAGTCGACAACAGCAATTGGTGCGTGATCCAAAACATCCTTTCGATTGCTCCGCGTGCAATAATATTGTCGTAAATTAACAACCAACACGCGAAAATTGTTTGAAGACGTTCACTAAACAAATATTAATTATTGTTTGCATTTTTTAGTTAAACAGTGAATTGATTTCGTTACCAGCGATAATATTTCTTAATTCTTGACTTTCATTCATATTAATGAGAGTCACTTTTGTCATTGCAGTTGGCAACCTATCATCGACTTCGTTGAGTCGAAGTATGAAGAGTTCCTGAACGCGGAGTCCCGCGTGACGCGCAAGGCGGCGCCGCCCGACACGCGCGTGCACTGCTGCCTGTACTTCATCGCGCCCAGCGGCCACGGGCTCAAGCCGCTCGACGTCGAGTTCATGCAGCGGCTCGGCGACAAGGTCAACATCATACCGGTCATCGCTAAGGCGGACACCATGACCCCAGAGGAATGCAAAGATTTTAAGGAACAGGTCAGTAGAAACTCCCACAGTTTCGGTTTTTTCAATCTAAATATCATCTGAAAACATCGCTTTATGCTCACCTATATATTAATAATGAATGACTTTACAAAATTTGTCAGATAATGAAAGAGATAAGTCAGCACAAGATCAAGATCTACGAGTTCCCGGAGAGCTCGGGCGAGGAGGGCGAGGCGGCGGAGGCGCTGCGCGGGCTGCGCGCGCGCGTGCCCTTCGCCGTGGTGGGCGCCAACACCGTCATCGAGCGCGACGCGGGCCACGTGCGCGGCCGCAAGTACCCCTGGGGCGTCGCCGAGGGTACGTCATTACGTCACTACGTGCCCACTGACAACCCTTGTCCGCATGATCAGAGGCCCTACTCTAACGTTTCTACCCGTCTCTATCACTCGCACTCATTTGCAGACGTGCGCAAGAGAGACGGATAGATCCGAATATACGGACGAAGCGTTAGAGACTAGGGCCCCTGGCGTCTCTTCGTAGTTAGTCGTCCCTTAACATTTCGCTTGTTTGTTTATAGTTGAGAACCTGGAACACTGCGACTTTTTGGCGCTGCGCAACATGGTAATAAGGACGCATCTTCAGGACCTGAAGGATGTGACAAGCTCAGTGCACTACGAGAACTACCGCTGCCGCAAGCTGGCCGGCCTCTCGCACGACGGCAAGCCGCACAGGATCAACTCTAACAAGTAAGACGAACGTTACCATCCTATCTGTCAGCTCACTTCGCTCTCCATGTCATAAACTCATAAACATTGTGCTAACAAACTATTTGAACCAAGTTTCACCTGTTTCTCTGGTCTCAGTAGATCTTTCCAATAATATTTTGAAACAGGCATGATTAGACGTAACAACCTAACTAGACAGGGTTACTGGAACGTCTATTTAATGATATTCTAACATTTGTTTATTTTATTACTGCTGTCACCGCATTTAAGGTGACCAGACTTATTTTTGGAATTTCACAGACTGTTATATAATTTAACTAACGATAGAAACGGTGTTTGAGTGATTTATTTGATTGTTTCTTCATTGCTGCATGTCTGGTCACCTTTAACATTCTTATGTACTGTCGCAGTTGTGTGCTACAGAGTTTTATTTTATTTTTAATACTTTAGATTTTATTAAATAGCTCTGCATTGATATTCTTTAATTTATTGAACGTTCTGTGCTTGGGCATGCAGAAATGAAATATTAATTGTTAATGTCTACCATAATCTTTATGTGAAACATGGATTATTTAAAAAAATACCAACTTGAAAGAGGCCCTCATGAAAAGTGCTGTTGCTTTTTTTAAATAACCATGATAAGTATCATTTATCATAATAACCTTGCAGTTCACGCGCACACAGTGGCATAAATAACAATTTATTCCTCATTATATTCATTGTGTTCAAATAGTGATGACTGCAACTAATTTGCGTGTGTTACACTCTACTGCACACTGATTTCTCAGCAATAATTTTTGTAATAGGTACATGAATGTCTTGTAAACTGTCTTGCGACCGTAATGAAGGCTTACATCACTCGGAATCCAAAAAGCAAATAACTTGTTTTTTTCCGTAACGCACACCGCATATTAATGTAAATGCGTTTGGAACGACAATTTGATGCAATAGTCGCCTTTTTGTTTTGTCTCGTCGCTCTTTTGTGTAATTGTTGTGATGCCACTGTGTAGCTTGCGGGGCACGCCGGGTGTCGTTAACTCTGGTTGTGTTGGTTCAGTTTGTGCCCGCAAGGATTGATGAACAGTTTCATGACCGTTTGGTAAGTCCCGTCGCGTCCGACGTATTTTCATAACTGCAGCTTGTACACATAGCACTGTATTATTTGTTTTGGCCCCACCGCTGTCCAACATTCAGTTTTCGATAATTCTCGAAGATTCTTTGAAGGAAATATTTTTGAGATATCACAGAACTGATTGATTTTCCCTTTTTCCTGTGCTTTGTTCATTAAACCTGAAAGCTTAAACTTTAATAGATATGATATTATTTTAAAATTTAGATCAGTTGTTCTCCACTTACAGAATTAGTGAAGGTTTCAGTTAAATGAAGTTTAAGCTTGCAAGCAGTTATTAAATATTATTTAAATTAGTAATAGACATGGCGGATTATTGAAACGGGGCAGTAAGAGTGTAGTGCAGGTGCAGGATCCAGGTCCAAATATTTCTAAGATAGACAACTTTTAGTAAAACTTTTTTTGATGCCACTCGATCCTTTTTTTATAAGGATCACAAACTAAACTACTATCCATCCTATACCAACTGAGGCTTGAGTACTCTAAAAGACTACTATAAATTGAATAGAAGTTTGGTACCAAAAAAGTAAGTTGGAATCTCATTTCCTACGAAATCAATTTTTCCTATTGTCAGTCTGTACTGTGTCGTCTGTGTCACTTATAAGAAACAGGATTGATTGATATAAAAACAAGTTTTTGTCTAAATATCCCATTTATAGATCGTAATATCTCAAACAATTACGGCCAGTCCCCTAAGGTATTTTTTGCAGCCTGAATGTTTTAGGTACACTGGTACATGCCCCTTCTGCCCTATCTCAAAAATCCATCCCATGTGTATTTATGTATGTAAATAGATTTTGGTTTTGGTGACATGCATGCTTTTGCCTTGTTTTTGTCAACTTACTACAGCAGCAGCATAATCAAATGTATATTATCATCTGACGTGTTAAATAAGTTCATCTGACAACCGGTATTACCAAGGGGTATCATTACCCAGCACTAACTGGGTTGTGGAGGTCAGATAGTCTGTCGCTCCATTTAAAACACTATCCAGCTGCGTCCAGTTTGACTGTGAGCCGACTCCAACATAGTTGGGAAAAGGCTAGGCAGATGATAATGTTTAATAACTTTATCCTGATTCTATAAACGAGGAAATTGCTCTCGTCCAGTAAACCCAATTGACAAATCCTATTAGGCGAATTGGCCGTCGTTTCAATGTACTGCGGCCCACATTACAGATTGCGCTTTGCTCTCCTTTGTCTTTAGAAGTACCTATTGATGTGATGTAGTGTTAGACCTGATATTAACATGTATATTGAAAGGAATGTTACATACTATAGGATTGGCCCCTTTTCTTTTTTGGCCCGTTTTTGCATGTCTCTAGAATGATAGTTCTTTCATAGTATTATCCTCTGTTCTTCCTATTTAACTTTTAGTGGTGACTAAGATAGTTTTAATGCCCATATTTGTTCCCAGGAATCCTTTGGCTCAAATGGAGGAAGAGAAGCGAGAACATGATCAAAAGATGAAGAAAATGGAGAGTGAAATGGAACAGGTCAGTACTCTAATAAAGAAAAGAGTCCTTAATATAGTAAACCGCAAAAATGCTTGTTTTTTACATGTTAGAGTACACTCACCCAGTTGGTGAGTGTCAAGCACAGGCATACACAAGTAACAGGATTTTTCACATTTCTAAGCAAATAATTTTGGTTCAATCTAAATAAATCTGAAGTGCGTCCTCGCGAACATATATATAATTTCATCACGTCTTTTAAATTTAGCCACATCGACGTGGTTTGAGCCAACAGACAAATATTTTGAAGAAGAGTGAGGCAATATTAAATCTAAAATAAATAGTATTTTAAAGATTAAAAAAAAAATCTCAAACATGCTTGGAAATTCGAGCATTATTTTGACAACCTTTGAGATAAATCGAAATTGCTGTACTGAAAATCCATATCTGTCGTATTTAGCGGCCAAATAAATTACATAGTAAACTCATATCTGTCGTGTTATTTAAAAATGGAACGATCTTTTACTCTGAAACATGGCAACCAAGGAGGTAACTTATCAAAGGTTTTATTAAATTTTGAATTGGCTTGCAAATAAAAAGCGGTTTATTGAAAAAAAAAAAACAAATGAACTCTTCAACGCGCGAGTTTTAATTTCCTCGCATTATTTGAGAAAAGTAACAAGCCTTGGCTACAACTAGGCATTGATGGACTTAAGTATGTGTGCGGTCACTTCGGCCGAACCACGAGTAATATAATTGATGGTGCGGTGCAGGTGTTCGAGATGAAGGTGCGCGAGAAGCGCGCCAAGCTGAAGGAGTCGGAGGCGGAGCTGGCGCGGCGGCACGAGGCCACGCGCCGCGCGCTGGAGGCGCAGGCGCGCGACCTGGACGAGCGGGCGCGCGCGCTGCACGCCGAGCGCGCCGCCTGGGAGCGCGACACCGGCCTGTCGCTCGACGACCTCAGGCGCCGCTCGCTCGAGGCTAACAGCAAGGAGTAAGCCAACCATTTTTAAAATTGAAACTGCTTTAGACGCGTTGACTACTTTTTGGGTGAACAAAAATCATGGAACTCGCGTGACCGTCACGAACGCTTTTCGTAGCACTCGTAGCCGATCCGCTACGGCGTAGCACCACTTAGGCATGCGGGACGAGAGGTGTAGAAAAAAAAATAGAAAATGCAAAACAAATATAAAATAAATAATTGCACACACATGCAGCTCGACGATACAATTCACAAGTTACTTAGTTTTCACTTCTATCGGCAATCCCCAAAGACTGCCCCGCATGTTTTTTTTTCTACTGGCCATAGCGCCATCGACCTTCGCTTCGCTTCGATCGCTTTTGCTCTCTGGTTAACCCCACCCACTCGAGGTGCAGTGCAGTGCTAGCCTAGGGTGAAGGAGCAGGGAGTACTATTGTGCCTGGCTTGATCCTAATGGGATAAGTTTCGAGCCGAATTTACAGGTACAGACTCCGAGTGGACTGACGGTGCAGCATGTACTTCATATAGTCTGTTCTGCTCACATAGTAAGATAATAAGATCTAGACAGATTGATAGATGGAATATGCTTTTCAAAATTATGCCGTTTCTTTGGGAATCAAATAAATAAAGAGTATCCGTATCCGAGGATACGTTATTAAGTGGACCTGCTCTTGCACAATATCCTGACACCGTATTTACTCAACAGGATTAATAAAGATCATGGTTCATTGAATATAATTTTTAACATGGGGGTCGTCCATTAATCACATGAGGTTTTTAGCAACTTTTAAACCCCCGTGGTGATAAGCGGTGAGGTTTTAGACTACCTCTCCCCCCCGACCCAAAATCACGTGTATTTTTTTGGTACAAAGTATCTTAAAAAATTCAGAATATTATCTTTAAATACAGGTTAACAGGTATAATTTAATTCTGGAAAATTAAATACCTTGATACAAATGCTCAGACAGACAATCTAGAAATCGCGAGTTCAAAGAAAAAATAAATTCACGTGATATCTATCCCGCTAGTGATATTTCTAGCCTCACGTGATTAATGGACGACCCTATGAGAGATTTTTAACCTATGTCGTTTCGTGTTCCAGGACTGTCGACGGCAAGGAAAAGAAGGATAAGAAAAAGAAAGGTTTGTTTTAATCTCGAGCTCACGTCTCGTCGGCCTCGCACCCACCGTTACTCACGCGTGACTAACCTCGCGGGCGCCGTCATCGATCGAGTGCCGACTGTCGGTACTCGCGCTCGACACGTCGCGAAACATTTCGGTATCGAAAACGAGGTCCGAGTACAAATATAAATTTGATTCCTAATATCGCGTTTTAAATTTTAAAATAACGAAACATGCCTTTGCGTTCGCCTTTATTATTCGTCAGTACCGAATTACCCGAGTAGCTTTCGATCGATGATTTTCTGTAGCTAAACTATTACGCTAAATGAAATTCCGACCGGGGCGGTCTTAGATTGTAACACCAAAACATTCTCGATGAAATTAATTTAAAAATGTCTATAATTAATGTGACTTTCCGAACATAATACTTTACGTATTTTAACTCTATTCTCATTGTTACATAGATACTTAAATTCTTCTGATTGCTAGAATTGACAAGCCCTTATTTAACTGGGACTGTACATATCGTGATTTAAATTGTTTGTGAAACAGAATTCATGATTGATTGTATTTAAAAGACCCGAAGTCATATCTAGGACTTCGGGTAGCGAGATGGTTTAAATAATTTTGTATTTGTCAACCTAATTTTGGGTTATTTGTATAGTGCCATTTTCAGTGTTGAGACGAGTAAATGTACTGTCTTAAACACTAGTATTTGTCAAATGAAAATTGCTTTTTGTCTACTGTCCAGCAATGTGTGTTCACAATAAGAGTTTGTCTCACTAATTATTCTACTTCAACTCGTACTTTCTATGAGATTTATCTGTGACTAAATCACTCTTTTGGTGACTGTTCTGTTTATGATATGGGTCATTCTTGATGTCTATTTTTCTTCTCTTAAAATTGCTTCAAAATTGTTGGTAATCTAATAAAACATAAAATCAAGTAAATAAAACATTGACATAAATATGTTAAAGAGTGCCACTGAGCCTCACTTGAAAATGTTTTGATGTTTGCCAAAAATATTGTAATTTACTATATTCTTGTAATTGTACGTCACGTATTGAGATTTTTTACGTCATTTGCAGATTGGTCTTTTAAGAGTGTCGCAACTGGAATAGATAAATAATAAGGACCATAGTCCGCACACGACGCACTTAACTAATTAGTACCTAACTTATAGTTCTATGGACTTAGCATAATGAAACAACGATTAATAAAGACTACAGAATGTTATAACTTTGTAACTGACATGCATTGAGGAAGTTAATACAAAATTTACCACAAGTCTACATTGTATGAGATTACTTTTGTATGTATTTTATTTGTAAGACTTTTTCCATGACAAAGCATTTATTATGATAAGTGAGGCCTAATTTTGTACTTTTGTGTTTCCAAAGGATTTTGTAAAACTTACATACACTGTATTTTGTATGATTATTTTTTATTTTTGGTGTTTGAAATTGTCAAGCTGCTAGCAGCGTTGGATTTAGCACAAACAATATTACAGCTTGTGAGTAGACATTTACGTCCATAAAGATGCCAAATAGCTTATAATAACGGTATACTTTAGTTGAAGATGAATGTCTAATGATTTACTGTATCTATTGTATTATATATGTTGAGTAACACTAGTTAGACAACAAAATCGTAACGTGATCGATTCAGCTCAATATCTGGGTAAAGTTAAACATAGGCACTAAGTCTTTATTTTTACTGATAAATATAGCATAATAAAATTACAAAATAATAATATTTGAAAAGTATGTTTACCGCTTTTATTTACCGCTATATTTATAAGTAGAGAGAGAATACTCTAGCTATTCTAAAAGTTCGCATTAGGTAGTACACCATTCTAAATTTTAAAGTGAATTAGGTAAGAAATATTTTTTACTTCTATATCATTACAAAGTGTAATTCGATTTGGGATAAACCGGTGCAATGTGCATCCACACACCTGTCGGAGGTTTGAGTCACACGGCGTCTGTTATAACTATACAAAGTTATATTGTGCTTAGTGATATTAAAGTATGCTCATAGTTCAGTTGTGAAATAGTTCTAGCTCTAGCTAGTTGTTAGCGTCTCTTTATAGTAACGGATAAGGGAATGTGTAAGGATCTCTCACCAACAGAAATTGAGGAACGTATGGAACAGTCAAGTATTATAAACAAAATCTATATTCAATAGATTGAACGAACTTGCATTAAATTCTTTGGCTGTCTTCAATTATTTATGCTATAAAGTTACTTTTGTTTTAAAATCAACTTAACCCGCGTTTACAATAAGGTTTAAAACATGAATTGTGTATTGTGCTTCGTTCATCGTTTAAACTTAAAACAAGTAACTAGTCTTAACAACTTGTTTTTTTTTTTTAATTTGTTAAAACGATGATCATAATAGATTTAACAACAACAAGACATGTCTACGACAACGTTAATGCGACGTGCGATATATCTTGTTTAGTCGACACTTTACTACACTTGTTGAAAACAAGTATCACAACTTATTCTTGTGTACGCGGGGTAAGACTCATATTCAGCCTTATAGGTACCGCTTATCAATTACAAACTTATTTTAGGTTATGTAAATATTTTGTTTAGTCATTATAATCCTCGAGCAAAATATATATTATCCTTATATGTTACAAAATGACACGTTATTTATGAAACATGCATAATCTTTATTTAATCAGCATGCGATGTTTAGTAGTAGTTTAAGAAACAGTTGCATATCCCGGTCATTGCAACACCAGTGATAATAGCACACGAGTGTTTGAATACCAAGTTATACATTATAACACTAGTGTGATACTATTATAAACTACACTCGTGTTTAAAAAAAAACCCTGATATGCAAATGTTTCGTAAACTACTTTTGTATTATTTCCTCCACTACAGTATTGACTTCCGCGTTAAATTTAGTACTTTAGGTAATAAGATAATGATTAATTTTGTATTTTGTGTAGGGCTACGGCCCACTACCATACAGATCATTTGCTTAGTCATTACGATGGGCTTGTGATGAACGTTGGGAGAGGAAGGGAGTTCAGACGATGTAATATATTGTACCTTTGAATAAATATAAATAAATACGTAATATATAGGAGTAGATCGTTTTATTTAATACACTAACCATAGCAGAAGCGGGGAGAGATATTGAAACACATATTCTCGTATGAATCTCTTTTTATTTGGTGATGTAATAGATCACGTACACAGTGTTATTACATTCGTCGACCACATCAAAATACAATCCATAAATTCACGAACAACCTCAAAATATTCTGTTATGTAAACAACGTTACTACATCTAGATATATTATTAAATATCTTTGGCAGCACTATGGAAAATATACTTCTACTTATAATAATAATGAAAATGCAACTTTAAATATATTATAACAATCACAACAGTTTATCGACAATACAATCTTTATACACAAAGTAACATTAATTTGATTTAAAATATTCGACGATACGTGTTTTAACTAAGACATCTTTTCACTGAATTTATTTCTATCAAAACTAATTTATTTACAATACTTAGTAATTTTATCGGGGTTTAACTCCTTCAGGGTGATCAATTTACACATTACATGTAAGAGAACAATAGAAAATATATAATGTAGTTATTATACCTAAATACTTTGCACATCATTTTATGTGTGTTGCAAGCAGTGGTCGGAATAGGCAGATTGATTTTTGGTACTTGCATCAAGAGAACATTACATGGACGTGACTCTTTCAAAAATTGTTATTGAAAATCTTATACAGGTAGGAAGACTTATCTTCCCCGTATTGGAATTCTGCAAAGAGGGTCTCTCTTTGTAGATTTCCAATAAGGGGAAAACTTAAGCAGATTTCTGGAATTAAAGATCCTAGGGGCCCACCATCACCTCTTTTAGCAGTATTATTTTAATTTTACTTCAATGTGAGCAAGAAATTGTTAGACGTCCTATAAGCTTCGTGTCTTTCACACGCTGAAGTAAACGTTAAAGTGATACTGCTATAAGACGTGCTGTAACTCCTCAAATGACTAGAATAATAAAATCGATTACCTAAGTCAGTTAGGCGAAATTTTTAAGTTTCCCGGAATCGCCGAGCCATGTCCGTCTTAACATATACGTCTCGGTTCACTGACCGATACTCAATCTACCTACTCAGACCACAAGGGACCTACCATCATCTCTTTTAGCGATATTATTTTAAGCTTACTTCAGCGTTGCAAAAATAGGGAATATGCACGTAATTTTTTCTTCACTTAAATCAATAAAATACAGTACTATCAACCCAAGAAAAGTGTTAAAAGTTATGTTCAACTACTGCTTGTCGCTTAAAAATAATATTAAACTCCTGCAATTTTCTATGACAGTTCAAATGTCCGTAGTTGTCGCGGCCATGATGTGACAACATTTACCACAATTTGCCTTGTTTACATTCATTTTTTTGCCCTTAATAGAATATTTTTACTAATTGTATGTGCTCTAGTCAAGGAAAAATTGCAATAACAATATTATAATAAAATCTTAGTGAAACTTTAAGCATTTTTCAAATAAAAGTGTTTTTTTTGTCACATAGACTTTGACGTCACTACCGGCGTTATAGAGGACGACGCGTTTTGAGAGTGCGTTCCGTTTCACCAAAAACATGCTACATAAAACAGTAAATTGTAAAATAAGTGATGCTTTAGCAACTTAAACAAGTGTACCACAATGTTTTTATGGGCCAATACAAGGCATTTTTAATAAATAATAAGAGTTTTGTATTTCATGCATATTCCCTATTGTAGTTATACACCCTGTATACCTCTATCCCTTTCCCACATTAAAGTAAAATTAGAAACATTGCTATAAGAGGTGGTGGTACAGTCCCTAGTTATAAGAAGACTTTTGATAAGTGCAGGTAGGTGGTACATGGAATATTATTTATTAAATTAGATATGTTTATTTCATATATTATTCCAGTTTATTATTTATTGTATTGCGCGGTACATAACCGTGATATTCAATTAGGCATTCAACTTTCGGAAGCTCAGTTTTTATTATTAGATTAGGAATATTTAACGATATTTTTTTTGAAAATATAACCACTTCTAAGAATGTATTTAAGTGATTGGAAGTGCAAATAATATTTTATACTGTTTTCTTATTCCTAAATTGTCTCCTTGCATTAGATTGCTCAGCGTCGAGGTAGGTCACGTCACGTTTATACCTAGGTATATCTCAGGCCGTTCGTTCACTATTAACTAATTGTATCGCGTTTGAAACAAATGTCTCTTGCTAAGTGATAATTCGCATTTAGCCATATGCGATATCAAATTCAGCGTGTATCCTACATCTAATTATATAGATGAATCTTTTGCTAAAGCTGCGTTTTCACGATACGAGCGCGCTCGGACCGAGGGCGTTCGAATGGGACGCACACGTACTCGTACACACGCACTCGTACTATTGCACTCGGAATGTAGTTCATACGTTACGAGTTCAACACGGTTAAAAGTTTTATAAAGCATGTCATGTATTGGCCTCTTCCCAACTATTTTGGGGTCGGCATCCAGTCTAACCGGATGCAGCTGAATACCAGTATTTTAAATTGAGCGACTGCCTATCTGAACTCCACAACTCAGCTAGTACTGGGTAATACGATAGCATACGCCAGCACATCAAGTTACCACAAACCGCCAATCTACAAATGATTTTAAACCATAAAATGTTCGTCGTAAAGTTCAAAATAAAATGAGAAAATTTGTCATTTTTAGAAACTTGATGAGCTTGCACTATACATGGACCCCATAATAAAGTTTAAGTTATAAGTAGAAAATTTTTAATTTTAATTGTACCTCAGAAGGGAGAACGAGACATATAGAGGATCACTTTGTTGTCAAACTTTTGCGCCTATCTTTTTCTCAGGATTGTCTAGAAAGCTGAAAATCATTTTAAATAATAGTTTAAACTTAACACAGCAGAGATCTGAGCTCAGTAGCCAGCGAGAGTCAGCTGCTCTAAAAGTGGGGAATCCAGTGACTGTATTTCAAAGTTTAAAAAAATAGTACATTTTGATACAAAGTGACAACAAACTTTCTCCACTTGTAACAAAATGTACTATTTCTTACCACCTTTTTAGTAATAACCTAGCATTCCCGTCTATAGTCAAGTTACCTACTGTATATGCAGGTAGAGACCAGCACATGAAGCTACCCGACACTGACAATTTTTTCCAATCAATCTTGGACCTAGGTATAATGTTTTAAGGATAAAGTTGAAAATCTATTAAAGAAATTTGACAGATTGTAGTATCTTGATGTGCAGAGAGTGGAGAGCAGCGGTGGCCCAGTGGTGGCGGCCCCAACTTACGAACAGTAAGTCGCGGGTTCGAACCCAGACAGGCGCATTACTTAGTGTAATTTATTTCATCACCACTGCTCTCAAAACGGTGAAGGAAAACATCGTGAGGAAACTGGCATGTTCTAGAACCAAAAATTCGAAGACATGTGACATCTACCAATCCGCACTGGGCCCGCGTGGTGGATTATAGCCCATTCCCTCTCATTGGCCGTGTCCCAGCAGTGGGTACTTTACAGGCTGATGATGATAATGATGATGTAAGTACACGTACGACCGTACGAGTAGCGTCAGAGCGGTGTAGGTACCGTGAAAACGCGGCTTTGGTCTCCTCCGACGAAGTCCCGATCCATTTTATATCTTGTCTATATTAAATCTTAACTATAAGTAAATAATTATTTAGATAGTAATTATGGTTACTATGTTGGTGTTCTTTCGTGTTACTAAAGTTAATTACTATAAAAACGTTGAAATTAAAGGACGTTGTACTAAATCTCGATAAGTAGGTATCTTGTAATATCACAAATCACTGTATCGCTAAACTCTACTTATACACTAATCGATAAATTATGATATCGTTATTGTGATGACCGTTAATAATTATTGTACTGTTATTTTATGAGAAATCAAAGTATTCTCCTGGAATATTTCGGTAACAGTGCTAATTAGCTAATCGCTAAAGTCTAAGCGAGGAGGCACAATGGCACATCTATTGTATTCACGACCTACAATATACGTATGTACTCCGATGATACTATGATTCATAAATTATACCATGTATTCGTTAACTTTATACCATGAAATGACCGTGGCGTAAGCTGTGACTTTCAACTGTAGTGAGGCGGCGGACTTCACCTTTATTCTTATCACTCACAATTTAAGTAGCAACCAACTCACAACGTGGACCGACGAACGTTCTAGAATATTGAGCTTACATGTTTCGATTCTTGCAGGGTTCAGTTTCAAGATTAGTTCACCTATCTCTTATCTCATTCAAATTATTGTTCTGGCGCAATTCATACATGAACATACAAAAATGGCGATCGATTCTACTATTCGCATTTAGCAGTGCAATAAAGCCAACCGCTTTAATTTAAATATCTTTACAGCCCTGCCTAGAGCATTCGCAACCATCCATTTTATCTTATAACTTGTATAAAAGCAATATGTTGATATATGTATAAATAATTTATAGCCCATGAATCGATAAACATGTCACTCCATTATACTTAGTGAAAAACCTTAATAAACTTAATTGTTATGAACAGTCAAAGCAGATTACGCTAATCTTTGTTTCTAACGTTACGTGGCCACAAGTTCGATTCACAACTCTTTCTTTATAAAGCTTTATCAAGCTCTTTACATTAGTTAGTATATTGTGATAACTAATCTAATCATCTCGTATTACAATTGAAACTGCCCTATCCGTAATTATTAGTATTCTAGATTAATACATTAAGTAAGTACTCTAAAGTAACTAAGAAGGCAATAAACAAGATTAAAGATTAGTTAAAGTAGTCAGTATCGAATTAGATAACAATTTCGTTAGATATAACTATAGATAATTTGAAAGCCAACATCGTTCTCATAGTTAGTTTAGAAGAGTAAATGCTAAAAGTATGCGAGAAACAAGCGAAGTGTTATATAGACCGATATAGTGAGGACGAGCACAGAAGACAGGCACCGTTGTGTCGGCGAGGTACAGAGTGAGACACGGTTGCAGCGGTGGCGAAGCGGTATTGACATGGTATTCATGTACTTAATTGTGTATCAGTTTGGCGGATATCTAATTTTGGTGTTTAGATTATCTACCCCTTTTTTAGTGTCTCTGTAGCCTAAATTGTTGACATCTAGTTGTCAAAACTGACTCAGTCGCGTGCCAGTGTTGTTGACAACGACTTAAGGCCAGCGCACACCGGGGACGGTGGGCCAGAGCATTTTAGCTTTACCCAACGTAAATTCATTCGTAGTTGGTGGTAACAAGATACAGATTCCAATGTTCAATGCCGTGAAAGCCTCCTTTGATGCCTTGACCGCTAAACTTTGGAATTTGTATCTTGTAACCACCAGTTACAGATGAATTTACGTTGGGTAAAGATATTACAATTATGAATATGGGTCAAAATGCTCTTCCCTGCCGTCGCAAGTGTGCGCTCGCCTTTAGGGATGTGTACTAAGGACTAGTCCACGTTAACATAGCGTTGATATTTTGACGATGAAAAACGTTACGACGAAAAAAATATTTTTAATATTTTTACTGTTTCGTTTATAATATCTTCACATCAGTCTTAAAACTTTAAGATTCAAAAAAACAAAAAAAAAGAGGCCCTAACACGAGCGCGCGGTGTAAACGTAACATAAGTCGATTTTTTAATCTAAAATAATATTATATTACATAAAGCATTTTAGTTTTTTTTTTTTTTTGCAAAAAGTACAATAAATAAAATAAAATAAATAAATAAATATCGCTGGACATTAACACACAGCGCCATCTAGTGCCACACTAAGCAACGAGGCTTGTGTCGTGGACACCAGATAGTTGATATACTACATAGATACTTTTTGTTTGTAAATACATACTTATTATACATATAAACATCCATGACTCGGAAACAAATGTCCATGCTCATCACACAAACATTTGCTCCAACCGGGATTCGAACCCGGGACCCTTAGAACGTAAGGCAGCCTCACTAACGCTACGCCATTCGGGTCGTCAAAAAGACACACAATCAATATCATCTATGGATAATGAAAAACCGAAAACCGAATTACTAATCACTCTGTATTATACTTAAATTTATCAACTGCAACAGCTTCATTAAATATCTAGGATCTTCAGCTTCAATGGACATTGCAAACAACATTAGTAGGTAAGTTTAGGTACTATTTTATTAGAATATCTTTATCTTGACATAAACTACTGAACTGACCGTCAAGCACTTCGTCACTCATATTTCTCTTTAACAATAAAGCTCTTAAAGACTACTTATACAACGACTTTGTCGTTTGTCTGTAGGCAGTTGAAACTATGACCTACAAACTGATATGTTCATTATCGCCGTAACTGATTCGTTGATCAGCGGTGATGCAGACATGCTGGGCGATGCGCGTCTACATGCAGTGCCAGCCCTGAGCAGTCACATTGCAGCATGCATGAGCGGTCGATGCACGAGTGCCCGCGTTCTGCGCCGGCGGGGCTCAGTGGCCCAGTAGCCGACGGTCTATATAACACCACGTTTCTGGGCGACGTGGGAGTTGCTGGGGCAACCACCAGAGTCAATTTCCCTTATCTTAACATTAAACATCCTCCCCGTCGGAAAGATGACGTACGACATTCATTAACCACGGTACACACATGCAACACACATCTATTTGTTCCGTTTCACAATCATGCAATGTATACAGCCGCACGCGCAGCCTGCACAAGTAATGTCAATATGACCGTATTCTAATGTATGTACACGAACTCGTTGAAGGAGAAATGACTAAGAATGCGATAACATCGAATGCAAGAGTAACACTGTGTCGTTCTGAAGTATAATGTGGTAAAGTAGCATGTTCTGAAGTGTCGCCACCGATGCCAAATGAAAGTGAGAAGCTGCCGTGCATAACGCAAAACAAAGTGCAACAGGAGGCCACGGAGAGTGCAGTAGGGTGCAAAGAAGTAGGTAGTTTAGTTGTAAACAATAGTAAAGGACCGGCATATATTACATATCATACTTATAAAAGTTAGTAGGGCTAAAGGTACTTATAATAACAGGCTTAAGAGAGGGAAACTTAAAAAAATAGGCTTCTCTGTGTTGTTTACGTATTAGGTAATTGTAACAATGTGTAACATTATGAAAGTGTAACAAGTATTATATTTATTGTACGATTTCACTCTTCTTAATTATTGATCACAAATTGTTCTATTCGAGGCATTAATCATAATTTATGTCTGCAATTGTCTGTAAGTATATGCCTTTCTACTCTATCAATAAGTTAATAGTTCTGAAAACTACGTTTGAGAAAAATTATGTATTAGTTAATATTGTGGTGTTAACATTGAAGGCCCTGATTATAGTAACAATCAATTCTTACAATATATTTATTACTTTTGATCCACAGCCAAATGCGTTGTGTCCGCACGCTTGCGATCTAGCAAAAATACTTATAGTTGAGTTGAGAAGACGCTTTGTGTGTCGCAAGTGCTCTGCAGAAACTTACTTTGTATATCGTACTGTCCATCTTATTATTAATTAAATTGCTACAAAGGCTATAGCCGCATTTTTTGCGAGTTATAGTCATTTGTTAGCAAAAGTTGTCGGTGTTCAAGTACCACACGGAATAACATCTGACTGCGGTATTTTAGGCATTGCTTCACAGTTAGACACCATTTCATGTGGTCCCTAGTACCAGTACCGCGCTAGAAATACATAAAGCTGTGAGTATGTAGTTCGTTGTGAATACACCTCATTTTGTACGAATTAATTCAGGCAAAAAAAAACAGGTTACCCCCCGATAGAGCAATGGTGATAGTATATCATATTACCCTTCTTACGGTATAGTATGAGACACCTACGATATGAAACGCTCGCGCCTGCAAACAGTAAAATGATTATACCTATACGCGTCTAGTTGGTGATGTTTTCTTTTTCTTTGGACTCTTACCTAATCGTCTCCTGTCATCATATCAAATATGAATGTATTCTGGCTGTATCGCGTTCCCAAAGGCCGCTATATGTACCAGCAACTGTGCCCCAAAAAACACATACACAGAGCACAGAAATTGGGCAGAGAACATGAGGCTTTCTGTGTGCTTCTCTGACGAATGTCGTTTTGCCATGCAGATTTTCGCGAGTTATCTTAACGCATTACCAATTTTCCTACCTAACCTACTATTTTTCAATTCATTTTAATACAATATAAAATCACCTTGATTGCTAGACAATTTTGATGTGCGTATTGTAAGGCCAATGCCTTACAATACGCACATCAAAATTGTCAGGACAGCTTTATGTTTATCAGCGCGGTGTTGGTTCTTCCGACTTCAGGCGACGAGTTGTTTTAAGACGTTTAAGTCTTTAAAACAAGAGGAAGCTGACCCTGGTCCGGCGCGCGTCGCCCTTGCCGCGCCGGCCCATGCCGTACTGTCACATGGCCGTATCTGCGCTGCTCCCACCCGGCTTGGCGTCACCTCCGCTGCCGCCAACATCCTCGTCCCGCGCAGTTCGCCCGCCCCCCGCTGCACCCGCGGTCAGACCCGTGAAGTCCAAGTTGTACTGTATGCCACAACAAAATAGTTAGCAGAATTGTAATTCTTTACAACTAAGAGCGTCACATACAGGGGATTTTTTTCAGCTAGAAAAAATCCCTTCCTCTTGACATAGACAGCTATTCGCATATTTTTATATGGCTTTAGTATAATTTTTATTTTCAAGTTAAATATGCCTTTAATTGGTCTCATTTTTAAATTTTGAGTTCACACAAATCTAAAGGTTTACCTACACAATTCTCAAAATGACAAGAAACACCATGCTCGCGAATCAATTAGTTTCATGTAATTACTAGTTAGAATTTATTTGGTTCACGATTCATTCAAATTGAAATCATGGTTTGTAGGGGAAAAAGTTTCCACAAATGAAAATGTAAGAGACCGAGTGTGTTTGGTTTTAATTGACATTAGACAAATTGTAGCAAAATTACGTAAAAGAGAAAAAAATTGATTCACTAAAGTTCATATTCAGTTTATAAACTTTCAAGTGAATAATAATATTTATAAAATACCACACAGATGCTAATCTAATAATAATAAGTTTTCAATTTCAACATCACACCAACAACAGTAAGAATAGCTATGGGTTACGCCAAACAATGCTACACTAATCCACGGTTAGTAAATTAAATGATCAGTCTGTTAATGATTGCATTGGATACAAACTGAACTGTTAAACAAAACCACAATTCTTAATCCACAAATACCTACTTCAACCATTCAGTACACTATTTTCACTCTTATACGTGGATGCTTTTTGTAAATTTGGCTTCCAATGCATAGGAACTCTCTCAGGCATACATAGGGAAAACTGAAAATAAATGTAACAAAATAACACATAAACAAAATGAAAATGAGACACGGAAGAAGCATACATAAAGGGATAATAGGAATTGGCAGGCTGGACATAGTGGGCACGGAGAAAATACTGAAGTTCATACACACATACGTAAGTAACAGGGGATCACCAACGTGGAAATATGCTTAGCTTACCCCGAGGAGCACAGGTTCTAGCTGGCACAAAATTCTTGCACTTGAGAGGTATTATTAGCATAAATATGTATTCATGAAGATATATTTTCGTAGGCTCATGATTATAATTAACATGCTCATGTAAACTACGGGTACCTACACAGTAAAACATAGATACATGAATACGGTGATATGATACGAGTAGATGAGGGTGCAACATAGAGACAGACCGAGGCGTCTCTCGTCTGTGCTGAAGTTTTGTTTATGGCTTTGTCCAGCGGAATTAGACCCTGACGTGGACGGAACCACCCGGTGCATGGAGGAAGGAAAAACAGATATAAAAAATAAATACAACAATTAAGTAACAGTAAATAAAAGTGGGAGATTTCTTATTTAAACTGCTCTATTACTATACGTATAAAACTAATATTCTAATTAACTAATGAGATTTATTCTTGTTGTCATTAAAGCAATTTTTCTAGTTTTAGTTACAAGTAATGATAAAAACTGTCTCTTCAAGATAATTATGTGATTTGCAACGAAGAATAAATCTCGCAATTTAATCACACTGTTTCACCGTTTTCCCGAAACTCTAACAATCACGAATGAAATATAATCTTTAAAGTACTTAACAGGTGCAACACTCTGGTGCCTTTTTACCACTCCCACACGGGCCTCCCACGGCAAAGGAACCTAAGGAACATTATGTTCCAATGCACTAAAATCTTTACATTTCCTAGAAATATTACTAATCTTTCAAAAAGTGCGATGTGTTGCTCGAAAAAGAAATTGAAAAATATAATTGTATAGTCAAATAGATTTAAGGAATGAGCGGTCACCTTGTTCGCGCAATCAAAACATGTCGTGACGACTTTACTAATAACATTCATAAGATGTTTGGTCTCCTGAATGACGTTGTCTACTTTGCTGAAGGTGGCTGCGCGCCCAACCGTCGGCTCTTTCACTGTGAATTGTAGCTGTTGCACATACGTTGGAACCTTATCAAGATGCTCTAGAAGTTCTTTTTTTGTTGCTCCCGCGGGTACCTTAAAATATATTTTATATGATAGATACATACATACACCATTTTACTGTTAAAAATTTGTACGTTATTATTGGTTTACCTGATAAGAAAACTGTCGCACAATTTTATATAGTCTATTGGCTTCCTCCGCGAAATATTCCGCTTGTGTGAAGAGGTCTTGAGTAGTGTTTAGACGGCCTTCACCTTTTGTGAATTGGTACATAGCGAAGGCCATGGAAGACATATTTTTTGCCCTGTAATTTATGAAGGTCACGTTTAGATCTGAAGATATATGGAACGTTTACCTACTAAATTTATTAGTGATTCCTACCTCTTCACAATGTCGTTGTTTTCATCGGCAGCTGCGCCCTGCCATTTTTCAGTCTCGGCATCCATTTCAGAGGACATCATTTTCATTTCTAAACCAGACTTCGCGATCTTCGCTTGCTCGTCAGAGTCCAGCCTTACCGCTTTCAGAGGTTTGCTTGTCGTCCCATGTTTCTGCGAATTAATGTGGTTAATAGTAGATAAGTGGACGGGGACATCTGAATGCAAATTAATATATATCTAAAATAATCTTATGCCTAAATATTTCACACTTGCGTATAGTATAGACATATAAGAAAAGGAAAAGTTCCAAACTCCATAGAAACCATGGGGCCTGACGTTACAGGGCTAGAATTTTGCCATAAATTAGATCATTCGGGAAGGTTTCACGAGCCCAATTTTCACGTCTCCCAGCAATGGCCAAATTGGTAAAATCAAACAATGTTTACACTTTAGGTTATTTTACTATTTCAGTTATTGTGATATAGTTCTAATTAGCTTTTAAAAGAGTTACTTATAGTTAGTTTTATTATTAGAATCATTACAAGACTGATTTATGTTAATTTAAAGGGAAAAAGTGACTTAGAAAATAGATCTCATATAATTACATAGTTTAAAACTGACATTTTTAAATTGGTACCCAAAGGTAGGTCTGTATTTAAAACCAATAGCACAAAAGGATTCAAATAGATAACTTCATTCGTTTAGGAAATATAGTAAAAATTGTAAAGTGTTTCATCCAGATAGATTTTTAAACATTATGTTCCAGGATTTTTTATTTCATTGTAATTTTTATTGGCTTCGAACTTATAGCTTTACAGGAGCGTAGCTACCGGTGTATCAGCCGTATCAATGATACGGGCCCCCGAGTAACAAGGGCCCCTGATGAGGAAAAAAATCACAAAATCTTTTCCCAACCTCAAATATTGTTCTTAATAAAAGATAAAATGAAAATATAACTTATCGCGGTCCAGAAAGCTCTAATTTTTCGAGCTCACTTCGCTCGCTCTTTGATGAAGGCTTCACCAGTCGTGGTTCAGGAAGCACTAATTTTTCGAGCTCGCTTCGCTCACTTTTCGATGAAAGATTGAAACCCTTTTAGGATGCTGTAATTTCTATTTTAGCTCTTCTTATTTCATAACGTTGTTGCTCTTAACTTTGCTAACTTTGGTCGCTCACAGGTTCTCTTAGTAAAATGAATGACAGCCAAATTGATGCAAGTCAGGGTGCTATTTTCTTAGTTTTTTTTAAATAATTTGTGATTTTCTCCTTTTTTTGGGCTTCGCCGCACTCGGGTTCAAAGGGCCCCCAAAAAATGTATACAGGGCCCTACTAGTAGTAGCTACGCCACTGTAGCTTTACCCAGTAGAGTACCGAAAGTAGTTAGGAATTTTCAGAAGTGTTACTGTTGACAATCTGAGTCCCCGGTCCTAAGTTAAAACTGCTTATTTTATACACTTGGCCATTGTAATTGAGGCTAAGATTTAAATGGGTTAAAAGCAAAATAGTAGATTATTTTGGTACATATCTGATTCGTGTAACGGCTAGGCCCATAATGCGGGATCTCCTTTCACTTTATGTGTGCGCATTATGCGTTACTCACTCCTGGCCTGGGCAGACTGCTGTACTGCTGCTTGTCGGGGCGGTCATCCGTGAGCTGCAGCAGCTCGTTCGCCAGACGCGCCGCGTCTGCCAGCAGCCACGCCCACATGTCTACGAACACATCCAGGTTCTCGCGCGCCGCCGCGCTGCCCGGGTGCGCCGCCAGCGTCCGCGCTGCCGTCACCACTTGCGGACCGTATATCCTAAGGTTTATTTCCGCAAACTTTGCACTCACTTGCAGAGTCTCCGACAGAGCTATATGCCTGAGTAATTTGCAAACCTGTTGATTAAAATATATACTTACACGTATGTCAGTTCTATGCGTTCGTGTTGATGTTTACTAGTTAAGATTCAACCAGTTACCTCTATAATATGATCTAATTGTTCATGGAGCCGGCTGGCTATATTGTGCAGTCTCTCTGATTCTCTCTCACCACAGGAACTAGCTGCAAGGGAAAATATTATGTTGCTCTTACAGAATGACTTTACGAATATTCCTAGAACACCACTTAAAACGAAGCCATCAGTGTTTGGTGGAGAAGCTGTTAAAAGGTCATGCAACTTGTTAATATTGTTAGTTAGGACAATACTCTATACCTGCTTGTTTACCTATATATGCTAGGTCGGCGGCGAGTCTCTTCGCTTCGTCAGCGAGGGGGGCGAGGTCTCGCGCCTGGTCGCGCGCTGCAGCGACGAGCGCGCGCTCCAGATCCGACGCGGCGCTGGTCGCGCCCGTACACGCGCTCTCCAGCGCCGTCGCAGTACCGTTGGCACCTTGCTCTTCCTGAATTTTTCATACTAAATAAAGTCTTTGTACGAGATGATCATTAAAAGTGACAGTGGTAGCTTACCAGCGATACGGCGACTGCTACTAATCTTTCTAATTCATAAGCTATCCTTTCGGCGAGGGCTAGTATCCGTTGTCGATGTTCGTGCGAGGTGTAGGCGGAGTCGGTGAAGTCGTGCGTGCGCTCGACGAGTGCGCGCAGCGTGGAGGCGAGCGAGCGGCGGCGCGGCAGGTCGGCGCCGCCGCGTGCGCGCGCTGTGCGCACTTGCCCTGTCAGGCCGCGCAGCGCGCCCAGGGCCGTGCCCGCCTCCCATTGAGCGGCCTATACATTTACCACATATTAGGATCTACACAATAATATCTTAAATTTCAAAATATTGAAAAATTAAAGATTCCTACCTTGTAGGGCTTACACTTATCTTACCACGGGAAAACTAAGGTACCTAAGGTACAGAAATTATAGGTGAAATTTTTAGCTTCGATTAAAGTGAAAAAGATTTTTAAAGAATGTATTAATTAGTGAAATAAATTAGTGCTATTTAACTAATAAGCGTAAACGACTATCACTTTTGAGGTCTACATCACATACCTACTTCATAATTATTTATGCAGGCTTTACACAATTTTTACTTACCCCTGCCGAGCTCTAGGAGATACTTAGTTTGGAATTCGACTTAATCGTCAAAAGTTAGTATACATATACGTACCTATAAAGTTATTAGGTAGCGGGAAGCTTAGCCAGGCCTTTATAGCTAAGCTGTTTTGGAGCGTGATCGTTAGCAGAATTGAGTGACGAGTTAAAAAATAAAACTTTTTGATCGTTACTTTCTACAGCTACATTTATAAATAAAATACAGGTGCTTTTTACTTTATACGAGTTTAAAGACTCAATGCTTCCTCAAGTCCAAATATAAAGAAGTCCTGAAAAGTAAACGAGAACAATAGACACTAGGGTAGATATTGATAGCAATCAAAGACATTAATCCACTTACTAAATTGAATAATGCCTATAGAAATTAAAAAAAAAAAAAATACAAAGAAAAGGAATTTGAAAAAGAAAATGATTTCATAATACCAATAAAGTATGAGGATGCAAATTGCAGAGGTACTAAACATACAAATTCACAAAACGTTATTAAAAATAAAGCATAAAAAAGAACAATCTAGTGCTTATTTTGTACAGTAACAATAAGTTCTTACATAAAAATGAATGCACTCGACTACCTGCTTTCAATAAAGTTATACCTGTTCATGACTATCCGAGAAAGGTTTCATCTACAAGAAAAGAAATAAAAGAGTGTTTATGTTCGAAGAATACGCATCAGATAGTGTCACAGCAGAGTAGCTGAGAGTCAAAGTAATCAGCGGAAGAAATAAATGAAAACTCGAAACAAATAAACACATGTGTTAGAATAAATCTCGATTACTTTACATAAAAAGTGTTAAGATTCCATGCACGCATGCATGCATGTGTTTTGTTGCACTAACGTACTCGTAATTTTAATCGGTAACCGAACCACCTATTTGGCAAACAATTACAGGATAAATAATTTTATTTCGAAATCATTTCAATTCATAATCGCCAGATTTAAGGTAACCAAGGACAGTAGAGTAGAAGGTTTGCAAACCATAGAGTCGAAATCCTGGGAATCGAACCCCAGAAACACGTTATTTTTTATCTTCACTATATTTGGCGTGGGGCAACGTTTAAAAAAATGTATAGCGCCAAAACTTATACGTATAGACGAAGAAGAAGAATTGGAAGAATTGTTTATCGTAGGAACCCAGAGGGTTTTGAAAATGCCAGAACTATATTTGAAAAGTTTCACACAAGAGCCTGCGTATAGAGGCCCACTTACACTATTTAAAAAAAAGGTCAAAATCAAAAACGGGATTTTCAGCAACGTTGATTTACATACATGTTATCTATCGTACAGGGTCTGAACCAAAAGGTAAAACTTGACGAACATATTATGGGTTTTCACAAAATCTGACGAGTCTGCGCTGAGTCTTTAGACATTGAAACAGCTGTAACATCCGGTTATGTGAGTACAAATACGTAAGCATCTCGCGTCGCTTCGAGGGAGCAGACTGCCCATCGTGATAGTGCGCTGATCTATATCGCTCGCTACGGCCTCAGCCGATATGCCATCGATGTGATCATTTTTCAAATTACTTTTCTATTCGCTCTCCTTCGATCGATTCGATCTGTTGAGGATGTGTATCGATATCTACACATCTCGGATCTGTTGTGCAATCATATATACGAAAGACGTTCTCTGCTGGACATTGGCCTCCCCGAAGCGTACAGTAAGTAAGCTACATCGATCTGTCCTGTGCCCCTCGCATCCAAAATCACCCTGAGTCAAATTTTCGACACCCATGGGAAAAGATGGGTTGGATTGCTTTGCATCCGCCACCACACGGAATTGATCACTAAGTACTGTATGAACGAACTGCACATACTCAAAAACATGGAAAAATGTGATAGATTCCGATGTTGTAAATGTACAACATCGGAAAGTTGATCTTACTCTTATTTTAAGTTTATTTTAAGATAACCTTTTCATTTGCTTATCTAAGTAGGTATCTAGTTGTTTTCTTCTTTCATTAGAAATTATTTAATCTAGAAAAATCTCCTTAAAGTTGAACATGCGTTCAACTTTATGGAGATTTTTCTAGTTTTGCGAAGATAACATAAAATCCTTCTGTAATTCGCATTATTACGGTAGGTTTGTATCTGTAATCAGGTGGGTAAAGTTTGCGACAGTTTCTCCGTTAGTTTGTACATATGTGTTCCGGAGTCCGGAGTGCGGCCGACTGCGGAAGCCTCTCCAGTGTCTAATGGAATACAACACTAGCTAGCTATCTAGTGCTGTAACACATCGAACATCGAGCGATATTGTAGCGCAACACTATCAGTTACTAAGAAAATAATTTTGAACCTTTGTTGTCATTCTAATCTTGATTTTAGGAAACGACAATTATACATTATATTATTCATGACATGTTTAGATATATCTGGTACTGTAAGTACTCGTTCTATACATATTATTATGCTACAGTTACAAAACTTTCAGTATTATTCAGTTGTCAATTTTGATTGAGACTTACAAGTGTAAGCCATCTTAGATATAAACCAATTTTCATTAATGTAGGTGTAGGTATGTGCTGATGGCATTTATCGAGAATATTCTCATAATATCGAGTCTACATCAGCCATATTTCAGCAAGATGTGTGATCTATTTAAGTATTGAGTGTCGCAAAAATTTCCTGAAACGTGCATTGACTACCATCCGGAACGTGCTTAGTGGCTCGTGTCGCGCCGCTAAACTTGTTTAGTATGTTTACACGATGACATGTTCTAGTCGGTAAATGTTTACACTGGCAGCACCTTACCTAATGGCTTCTTGGCTTACATCGCTTCAAGCGACATTTTAGTTATAATACTAGGTGTAAACGGACCCTTCACGAAGCCGTCAACCAAGCACTCTGTACATCAAACTAAGCAACTAAAATATGCAAAAATTATTGTTGAGAAACGTGCTTTTTATTGGAGTGAAAAATAACGGTTGACGGTAGAACTCATTTCAATGTAACGTACTCAAAACGTTGTGCTGGTGGATGCATTGAATAGTTCAGGGTCAAAACATCAAAAACTTGTTTTTAAGGCGATTACATGAGCTAAACGCGAGTTTTATAATGCAAAAAGGCATATGATTCACTACAATAAACAAAACCAGAAAAATATATGATATTCTTCAGGATATATGCTAGTACGATAGTGTTTTGAAAACATAATACAACAAATTTTATTCGATAGAAAAAAATCACGAACTTATCTCTAAAAATTTCTTTTAACGAATAAAATCCATACTAAAATATATGCGATCATTCTGATTTTTTGGCAAATAATTCTACAAGCAAAATACTAGTATCATAGTGTTTTACTTTTTTAGTCCAATCAATAGATTTTTTGTAAATCGCAAAAAACCACTCATTTCGCACTATTCGGCCGCAGTGACTGACTTAACAACCACTTTGTCGTGCAAGCTGATTAGATCTTTATTCTAACAGATTTCAAACGAAGTTTGAACCAACACAAATACAGTTGCTTATTTAGCTCATGTAATCGCCTTAAAGAAAACTTATAAGAAGGTTGGGAATTTGACCTCTAATATCTTCGTAACTAGAAATTAAAAACAAATAAAAAAACGCAATGACGAAGAGAACAACTACCTTTTTACACAAAAAGTGCAGTTGCAGTGTGACCCGATTGTTATTCGTAGTTTTGCTCGCGTGAAATTCTGATATTTTGATTTTCTACTAAAGCTCGCTATGCTCTCTGTATTCACAAAAACTCGGCTATCTGTGAAATTCTTCGTGAAATGTTTATATTTTTTGTTTCAAAGCTAAATGCCGGAAGCTACTGTTTGAAGTTTTATAGTTCTTCGATAGATTTCTTACAAGTTAAAGGAATAGTATATTTTGATACAAGTGGAGAAAGTTTGTTATTGCGTACGAGGCGGAATTAACTCCCGAGCCGTAGGCGAGGGTGTTTTTAAGTCGAGAACTGCAATATCAAATGTCTACGTGTATCATTCGACGTTTTTCAATACACTTTTGAAGAAATAAATTATAAGAACGAAAAATATTTTTGTCATGTATTACTAGAAACATGCTAGAAACTATGATTTTAATTTTCTTTTTTTTCCGCGCTTTACTTTCGCCAAATGAAGGAGAAGCAAAGGTATGAAGCCGCTAAACAGCCTAATATAAAAAATAGTTTTTTTTTTATATTTTTTAATTTAGAACACAAATAAATGTTAATTTGTGTATAAAAGTAACTATTCGTTTTTAATAATCATGTTATCTATATCTATATATATTTATAAACACAATTTGAATATTCAAAAAACATTTATGCCGTATAAAGACGCTTAGTGCTTTGCCGAAATCAAAAAAAAACATTCACCTCAGACTACAGGCATTGAACCAATTTGGACTAAGTATAGGTATAGTTATCTGTGGCAATTTTCATTCCCGGACACGTGCGGGAAAACGGGAAAAAACGCACACGTGTGAAATACATTGCATTTTGTACTTAATCGTAGTGCGTTATGGACCAGTTTTCGAGGAAGTGTATTGAAAATAATGTTCTGTCCCATTTACAAGGGCCGAGTGCAAATAGACAAAAAATACTCAAAATGTGGAACGAAGTTTATAGTGGTCGGATTTTATGGGACTTTTTTATTGAGTTCCTATAGGAGTGGAGAAGAAAGTTAAGTAAGTAGTAAGTTTTTGAATATTTAAATTGTGTTTTTATATATAACATCATCAAAAACCACGATTATTAAAATCAAATAAACGTTTGTGAACAAATGAACATTTATTTGTGTTCTAAACTCAAAAATATTAGAAATTTCTGTTTTTCATATGAGGCTGTTTAGCGGCTTTATACCTTTGCTTCTCCTTCAACCTGGCGAAAACAAACCGCGGAAAAAAAAGAAAATTTCTATCATAGTTTCCTAATAATTCATGACACGTGGACATTTTTTATTGCAGTTCTCGGCTCAATTGTTATTGAGCCGAGACACCGTCGACTGCGGCTCGGGTGTTAATTTCGCCTCGAATAAAATAACAAACTTTCTCCACTTGTATCAACATTTCTTTTTCACCGATAAACTCATACTGGTAAGTTGACACGTGAAAATCTGGAAACTTTATTGTACGCCAGTACTAAGTTATATGTCTGGTAGTCGTGCTAGCAGCTAATAAAGCTAGCAACAAATCTAGCAACACGTGCAGTAGCTTAGCGTCATGAAGACCAACACCCGACTTGACCTGATTTGATTGAGTTGGAACGTCTGTTTCTTATCTGATTTCGGAGATGGTTCTGATTATTGTAGCCCATTCAAAGACCACGAAACTTTTATCCCATTGTTGAGAGACAGAAAGTCAAGGATAAGACCTGTTTAAGTTATTGTACCAAAAACATATAGACAATATATTTAAACTGAAATGCGAATTAAACAGTGATCACATGGCCTATGGGTATTGTGATTAAGCCATAAAGTGAGATCGTAAACATAATTAATTCAACCGCAGGCATACATTCGTGAATCGGGATTGTTCCCGAATCCCGCTGGAATACACAACGCAGACTATTCGGTGTTTGAAGTCACGCATTGTGGACATTATTTACTGCATCTATTGTTGTTACCCGAACACCTAACTGTGCCGCGCAATTTACGCCTCTACCTACATTTTCATAAAAGCTTCTCTGTGGTTTTATTGAGTGTCTGTAGGTTTTGTAAAGGATTGCTCGAATATATAGACAAACTTTTCACCATTATACGGGTATCAATTACCAGAAGTCGTAATTTTCGTGTAAACAGAATTCTCATTGTGTAGTTTTGTTTGTTTGTACTTTTCAGCAGTAATACTCAGATCTTGTTGGGTAAGAAAAGATAGAAGAAATTGAAAGAAACTTGAGATTAGCATGACTTATGGTCGACGATTATTTATAACTACATATAGGCATATTATTATTGTCATTGGGGATACTCATATCATTGCCTCGTTGTTTGAGGCACGTCTTCCTAATCGTAAGAATGTAGGTATAGTAAAGTATAGGAGTGTGACATCAAACCTCGTGTGTGCTGGGCTCCTCGTGTCCTGGCAGGCCATCCCTCACCACGTAGTGGATCAGGTCCATGGCTCTTCTCATCTGACAGAATACCGTGTCCCTGTTCTCCCGTGCTGACGCGCTTGATGGATGCCTCATGCATGTCTGTTGAAGACAAATACTTACGATAAACATAACATAAAATCAAGGTTGTAAGCCCCGAAGGGCTAGGCGGAGATGTACCTAATGTTCCTAGTACACCGACACTTCGCCACTTTTGGTTTAAGTCCCATGTAATAAGGTGCGAGCCTATTGCCATCAACAATCATTGGTATTTTAAAAATCAAATAAGTTGTATAAATTATACCAGAGAAATCTGAATAAACGGTACGGCTATCTTGGCCTTTATATCTGTCGCGATTTTTTCGAGTCAACGCGTTGCCCGGGAGCCGCGGGCATGTCTGTCTTAAACAAATATTTAGCTCGTTTGAACACAAAGTGACTGCGGTGGAAAGCTCGTCTCTCTATGAAAGAAACCCCATCAGTTAACAGTGGGTCGTAAAGGGCGACAGTGAACCTGGAGGGTAGTTTCACATGTGAACTACATAAATAATAACATCACGCCTAATCCCCGAAGGGTATTAGACAGCTAGAGATGTACGTGATAGTACCCATATTTCGCCAGTTATGTTCAAGTCAATAACACTTTGTCCAACCCGGTAATCAAACCCAGGACTTCATGTTCCGTAATCGTGTTTGCGATCACTAGACCAACATTTACTCATCTCGACTATGAATGGAAGCCGATCAGTGCACAGTGGGTCGTAAAGGGCGGCAGTGAAGCAGGAGGGTAGTTACTTTCACATGTGAACTTTACCAATGTATCCACGAAGATGGTAAAACACGCACAATGTTTGCGGTTCTGGTTGATTTGTGCACAAATTAGATTCATTCATATACATAATTATCTTCTGTCATATGATATTTGAAGTGATTATACTACACGCATGTTATGGGTCGGCTTCCAGTCTTACCGGATGCAGTTAAAACCAGTATTTTACATGGAGCGACTGCCTTTCTGACCTACAAATCGCAATAAGTTAGTACTGGGTAATACAATACCCTTGCTAAGACTGGTTGTCACACTTTTTGGGCCACTGACTAAGTACGTGTAACGACTGTCAAGAACTCAAGATATACAAATAACAGCGGGGACCAACTGCTTAACGTGCTTTCCGAGACACGGAGTAAAATTGGTATTTAATAGGTGGTCACATCCACAGAAAGGCCTTAGCAAATGTTGCTTAAATTTGAAGATCGACCCGTACGGCTGTTATTATTTAACTAAACGCAAAAAACATTCACCTAATTTTTGTTTTGTCCTGTTTAAATATTGATACCAATCGTGAAGTTGGGCTAGCTAATCAATTAGCCCTTGCACATATCAGATCAATGACCTTAAACCAATCAAATTATTCTGACTACGTAATCATGTAATAGCAAACCATTACACATTTCGAAAGATTTGACTATTATGTCCAGTTTTTTTTAACTTAAAAGCTTCACGTAATTACATCGTCCACGACGTGTTACTGTCAGGTGCGGTTTCAACAATCGGTATCGAAACCTGCACTTGTATGTTGTTCACACTTCACATAATCGTTTAGTTGGTAATAGCAATATTGGCGAATTGTCAGTGCTATTGTGGTGGCCTACATTTGTTCGTTCTCGGTCGCTTTCTGCGAATACTATTGATCCAAATATGAACACAACAGTACACGAACATTACTAGAGCACATGTATATATACCTATTATGAGGTATTTTAGAATAGTTCACACTCAATATAAATTACTTAGCGGAGTACGAATACGACACGGCACGAATACTGAGCAAGTGTGCATAGTTCTGAAGGAGGGCGAGGAGAACTGCGACATAGCAGGTGAAAACTTGTGTAGCGGCGGACGATTAAATTGTTGTACGGACGACCAAGCTATTTGGTTTATATTTTAACAAGCAAATTGCATTGTAAAATGTAAACCAAATAGCTTGGTCGACCGTACTTCAATAATTTTGTTATGAAAATTACTAGCTGACCCCGTAAACGTCGTTCTGCCATATAAATTATGGTATGAAATATACTTTACGACCTATTCTCGTATCTACCAAATATTTATAAAAAAATCATTTAAATCGGTCCAGCCGTTTCGGAGGAGTGCGACCACACGAGATGTTTATATATATAGACTAGCTGATGCCCGCGGCTTCGCCCGCTTGACAAATTATATACTAAAACCTTCCTCTTGAACCACTCTATCTATTAAAAAAAAACCCGAATCAAAATCCGTTGCGTAGTTTTAAAGATCTAAGCATACATAGGGACAGATAGACGTGGCGGGTGACTTTGTTTTATAATGTGTAGTGATAGTGAAGATGAAATAGGTAACTGCAACGATTTTTATCAATGTACATCAAATTTACAAGGTTTTGACAAAATAATTGAAAACCTCATAACGGGTCTTTGTACTCATAATTTTAAACAACTTTTACCATAAGATCAACTGTGAAATCGTGACAAAAGGAGAGAATTTCAGTTATTCCAATTACACCTTGTAGAGCGTCGGAAAAATGAAAAGTCTTGTGAATATGTCATGTGAATGGCTGGCAGAGGCATCGGCGCGCCGCACGCTGGCACCCGCTCGGAAGCGCTGACAAATTGCTAGCTTTGCCATCGCACAGCTGACTACGATTGTTCACTCACCCTACTCGTGACACACTTGACACCAGCTATATATAGCAAGCCACGTCCTCGAAAACAAAAACTAATATGAATATGGATCTTGGGATAGACCCACTACAGCAGCCGCATTTGTAGGTTTTTTGTTTAGCAAGTGACCTGTATCTTGATTCTCCCTATAAAACCGCTCCCTCAAAAGTTTGCGTTATCGGGGCACTTAAGATATTTTATTTCTTAAGCCCCAAGGAAATAAAAGTACTCGGTCGTGTTTACTTTGGGGAACGATAAAAAGTCTTAAAACACGAAATCAATTCTGATATCTTCGAAACGACTGATTTTATAGCAGTGTCTTGTGAATGGTATCCATATAATTAACCTTTATACACATGGCGAAACTTATATAATGACTGATAGGGCTTGAGTTAACGAGTTTCAATTATAAAGCAATATACACGAACGTCACGTATGTCACTAATGGTTTTGGCAAAACAGTATCATCTAAATCAGACAATCACTCGCGCTGACTAAATAACTGCTAATGAAGCGAAGCCATTATTTACTATTAAATTCAAGCTTGATATCAGCATAGTCAGACAGTCTTATAAGTACAATTTTGACTATAAAACGTATGAGAAATGGGTGTCCATAAACCCTGATGTCACAAACAACGCTGTGTGGTTCCGAATTGGGTTTGGAACCTACATAATTGATGGGAGGAGCGGTGCCGACCAAGCGACAGGGCTAATTTACGGAACCACGGGATTCATCGGACACTTGGATTGAAAATTTATTACTGTTCATTGATGTTAATAAAATAATACCGTGCCCGTACATCAAGGTGTTTTGTTAAGGGCTTTTCAATACAATGATTGTTCAAGAGTGTTATCTAATTTAGTAATCAGGTTCAGTGGTTTTGATGCGGAGTTATGGCCTCTCAGGCAGAACACATGTGCTAAGGAAACAGGTGCGGTCTGCCTTACTGATATGTATAAAATAATTTAATAATGTTTTTACGTCGGTTCTGGGACCCAATGTCACGTAATTATCGTATTTGGCAAGTGCATTAGGTAGTAAGTGCAATGTTATATGTGTTGTGTCTATAAATCTATGAAGTCACACCATTTTGTAAAAAAAATGGTTTTTGGCTTGATCCAAAAAAGACATTTATTTTTGAAAGTGCCTGTGTGTACCATCACCATCACCATTTCAGCCGAAAGACGTCCACTGCTGGACATGGGCCTCCCCCAAAGGGGGGATTTGCCATAATCGCCACGCTTGGCAGGCGGGTTGGCGATCGCAGTACGGTTGCTACAAAAGCACAGAGAACGCTGCTGCCCATTCTCTAGTAAGTCCCTTAGTCGCCTCTTACGACACCCACGGGAAGATATGGGATGGTGCTATTCTTTTCTTCCGACACCATACAGAACCTGTGTGTACCAAAATTATAATAAAGCCAAAAAATACCAATTAACCTATTTCCGTCACCGTGGCTGCATTTAGATTAACGTGTAATTTCTTTCACCTTTTAACGAGAGTTGCTAACGAGTTTTCGTTTTTGAGCAATGTTCGTTGAATAAACGTTGAGGGTTATAATTTAATATACCTTGGAGGCGGTGAGCAGCATGAGAGTGGACCGTTCTAGAACGTTTCTTGCTGCGGCTACTTGTGCTCTTCTCCTCTCGTCGCGCAGGTCTGCTCGTCTCTCCGCCGTCAGCCTCGCTAACTCCACCATACCTCCGCCAAACTCCGTGAACGCGCGCACAAACTCCGCGAAGTTCGACACCGACTCCAACCGGTCCAGGGAACGCGCCACCTGTCGCATAAAACAAGAAACAAAGACACAATAACAAAGACAATGGACGCACCACAAAAAAATGAGACAAAAGAACAAGGAACTGCCGCGCCCGGACGCAATAACATAGCCAACTAACTACGGACCGAGGACGAAGTTATCTAACAAAGTTTCGTAATACTGTAATAGAAATGTACCTGCCTCATGGGATACGAAACAGTTTAACCGCGTTTGCTACACATTTCTGCAGTACAGTTGTAGCCGTTTTGAGAGATGCAAGAATTCTGCGATGTTCTGTTTACAAATAAATAATCTGTACTTACCGTTATTATTATCGACCCGGCAAATAGGTCAAGGCCTCACTTCGGTACGAAGCTCGGAGGTAGAACGTTGATCTACGAGTAATTCGGGGTGGATGGCATTTCCATATAACTTTGTCCATTAATCGCTTACCCTCGGATTAGGAAGTTAATATAAACCTACGTATAATTAGATAATGGATTACAAAGTTAGGTGTTATTGGTAGGTACCGAAAAGTCGTACAACTGTATAATTAGCCTTATTACCCTGAGTTGACAATGATTTTCTCCACAGTGATTCTATTTATTCGATTCTTTAAGCATATACAGTCGCAAAATAGATGCCATTGGTAATTTCTACCTTTGGGTGATGCAGAGACAGTTAGATATCCACTTATCACATCTCCGAAGTTTCGCTAGCTAGCTTTCGATTTTTGTAAAATATTTTTATTTATTTTATAGAGTTAGTGTGTAAATAATGCAAATATTATTAGTCTGTGTTTAATAAAATATCTCTAGAACAACAATAGGAACACATTAAGATACTGCCAGCTTCTAGCGAATGTGCTTGTGAACTTTGACGTTGCCAATATTGCCATCCTGATTTCCAGGGGGAGCGTATTCCTCAGAGAGATAGACTGAACGATGAAAGACCAGTGAATGAAGTCGGTGCGGTAAGAGGTAAGACGATTACGTGATGAACGTAGATTTCTTTTGTGGTCGGTTGGCGCAAATGTACTGAAAGTGGGGGCTAGATAACTAGGGTAAATGTTAGCGATTAAAACAGAAAACAAGTTGTGCAGCTCCCTTTGCTATTTGCGCTGGAGTATCTATATCGTCTTAAGAGTGGTTTTTATGATGACTCTTCTAATTTTGAAATGGTTACTTTTTTGGGTTCTTTTTGGGCTCGAATCTTTAGTCATGAAAGTAAGGCCACTCATTAAAAGATTAAAATTACCTTATCCTTAGCCAGAAGTAGCTGTCGCACGACGACCATGTCAGCGAGCAGCAGCACCCTGGTGACGGCAGCGAGCAGCGCGCGCGCCGACGACACCATGCCCGCGCCGTCTGCGCCCGCACACACGCGTTCGATCGCGCGACCTGCATGACAAAGGAAACTCACTTTTAGATTATGTGGACCAACCGTCGTATACGAGGTGCAAAAAGATTCATCAACTAAGTAACCCTGAGCCAAAATGATAGCGGGGAAATTGCTTTTATTTTTGGTGCGGAAAATTGCTGTTTACGGTAGCGCGTAATGCAATACACGCAAAATTGAGTAATTTAAAATTCTTTTCATACAAAAAACGTGAGAAAAATTTGGAACTTAAATACTACATACAACTAAATACCTCAACTCTGTAATCAGACGGTTTTCAGGTAATGTCCGATACTAAATGATTACAATGACGAGAAGCATGTGTCTTTTGGTTTCGTTAAATGTGATTTTACACCCGTTATAAAAAGTATCCTATAAAATGACAAAGTAACATAATATTTAAATAAATTAGTCCGGATGGTACTTCAATACCAGTTCCTGAAGAAAAAAAGATAAGAAAAGTCTTTTGGTTGGTTTAGTAGACCCTGATGAATGGAACGATAAACATTGAGTGATTGTATTGTAGTGATTGTTGAAGATAAATGAAATCGTGAGAGAACCATATTGATTTTGAGGAAACTCGAATTTAATGAATGGTGAGAAAGATATTTGGGTCTCGAAAAAACACGAGTAGAATATAAATTCAAAAGATCTTAAAAATACGTACATTTCATTCGATATTTTTCCAGGCAACGAAATGGATCCGCAACGAAGTTAATTGGAAAGCTTATACACAAAACAGTTATCAGTTTATTAAGTTTATGTAATTTATAGCTGTGTCTTGGCAGCGGAGACGGGTGGCTGGCATTCATTTCCAAGTATTAAATTCGACAAGTGTATTAGAGTAAATTTCAACAACTATGATTTTTTACCTAATTTTGGTGGAAAAGTTTGTTTCTGTTTTTTTTAATAATCTAAGATATTGATAAGCAAGAGATACGTATTCAGGTACATACAATGTGAGAGAAATTTAATTATTCCTGAAAGCTTCTAATATATTGTCGACACCAGAATTGGTACGACACCAAAATTTATTTCTGTCACCAAAATTAGAAAGTAAAGGTGGTAGCCGTAAAGCTAGTCCTTGGTTACCGCACGATCTCCGGCGATAGTCCTCGCACGCTTACACGAATGGCGCGCGGGACCAGGGGGAAACTCCGCTGCCGCGGCAAATCGCCGCTCAGCGGACAGACCTCCGGCGTGATCTCATGGCGACATGGAGAGAGCGACTGTCGCAACCCCGTGCAGGGCACGCCACAATAGTGGCGATAAGTCCCCCCTTTGAGGAGTGGCTTGAGAGGCACCACGGTGCCCTCACCTTCTGCCTGACGCAGGACCTCACCGGACACGGTTGTTTCGGGAGGTTACTGCACCGAATCGGGCGGGAGGAAACGCCCAGGTGTTACCATTGCGAGGATCGACCGGAGGACACGGTGGAGCACACTGTGGAGGTTTGCCGCTTGGGCGGAACACAGCCGTGTCCTCGTAGCGGCGATCGACGGCGGCGACCTCTCGCGTCCAGCACTGGTTCAATTCATGGTCCGGAGCGAGAGGGAATAGAAAGCCGTCACCTCCTTCTGCAAAGCAGTCATGCTAGCGAAAGAGGTGGCGGAACGTGAGAGGGAGAGAACCTCACGTCCCAGCCGCCGCGGGAGACGCACCGGGCGTCCATCTTATGACGACAAGCCGTGTCGATGGCGCTTTTGTGTTCCACGCGCGCCTCAAAGAGATGTCAGCAATAAGGAACGTGTCCGCAAGGGCCGATGCCTGCCGGGGCTGCGGGACTGTTCGAATGAGATACCGCGGCCTTGGAACACAAAGGGCTAAGAAGGAACATGGATGGGTTTTAGTCTGTAAAAGTCTGACACTCCCTTCCGCTCCGCCCAGAGCGGGAGGAGTCATTTGATGATTAACCATCCATACAAAAAAAAATATGTTAAAATATACTGTACTTCCAAACCGAGTTATCTTATAATGGTTCTGTTTTTATTTGTCTTTGACGTACGTAACTCTAAAAACTAATTATGGTGTAACTCAGCAATTTTGGTGATTGGTGAAATACCACCAAAACCACCAAAATTGCACCACCAAAATTATAATTTTGTTGAATATGTTTATTTAAAAAAACTACTAAGAATGTAATATTTATATTTGTATAATTTTGAAAGCATACCAAACCTTTCTAATATAAATTTAAATTACAGACTTAGTCATAAAACGTTTTTAAAACACTACGCCAAAATTGCAGGTTTTTTGTCCGATTACTACGAAAAGACTTATTTATGTTTTTGGCGGGAAATCACAACGGGATGGCACATGTCTGTCACTGCTGCGCGTGAGCGCCTTAACAAACGAAGTGAATGTTGGTAGCGTCGTCCATCTAGGTTCATTGTTGTAGCGTGGTAATCGACTAACTATAATCGATTCACGCACATACCTAATTACGGTTCGACGGAGCAGCAGCACTACGCGTCATCCATAGACACTCGGTCTAGGATACTATAAAAGCTGTCTCCGGGCCGTAAACCTTCCTTTTCATTTCGAACTCCGCCTTCTAATTTAAAACCTCAGTGACCTGGGTGAGTGTTTTGAGTAATCTGCTAATTCTCTTCAGATACACCGCACTCTTTTTATTTATCAGATTTCTGCGGTGATTGTCTGCAAAGTAATTGTGTCCGTTGTCAATAATGGCTTTTTTTTTTTTTTTTTTTTTTTTTTTTCGGATGGGAAATCATCAAATGACTTCTCCCGCTCTGGGCGGAGCAGGAGGGAGTGTCAGACTTTTACTGACTAAAACCCATCCATGTTCCTTCATCGCCCTTTGTGTTCCGGGGCCACGGTATCTCTTTCGAATAGTCCCGCAACCCCGGCAGGCATCGGTCCTTGCGGACCCCTTCCTTTTTGCTGACTCTCTTTGAGGCGCGCGTGGAACACGAACGCGCCGTCGACACGGCCTGTCGTCATGAGACGGACGGACGGCGAGCTAGCCCATAGCCCACCGTCCACAGGCCCGCGCCTACGGTGGCCGGGGGCCACGTGGTGGCCCCCGACGCCCGGGGCGTCTCCCGCGGCGGCCGGGACGCTGTGGCGTCTCTCCAGCCACTCCTCAAAGAGGGGACTTATCGCCACTATCGTGGCGTGCCCTGCACGGGGTTGCGACAGTCGCTCTCTCCATGTCGCCATGAGATCCCGCCGGAAGTCTGTCCGCTGAGCGACAATTTGTCGCGGCAGCGGAGTTTCCCCCCGGCGAAGCGCCTCCGCGCGCCATTCATGCAGGCGCGCGAGGACTATCGCCTCCAGATTCCATGGCGGCAATCCGGCAAGGAGGCACGCCGCCTCGCGGGCGATCGTGCGGTACCCACGGGCCAGCCTTACGGCTACCACCTTTTGGGGCGCGTTCAGGTAGTGGGCTGCACGCAGCCTTAAGGAACGCGCCCACACCGGGGCCCCGTAAAGGGCCATGGACCGCACGACTCCCGCGTAGAGCCTCCGGCAGGAGGCGTTCGGCCCCCCCAGGTTGGGCAGGAGCCGCCTGAAGGCAGCCCCAGTCCGTTCCAGTTTGGGGGCCAAACGTCGGAAGTGCTCCACGAAGTTCCACCGGCTGTCGAGGACGAGTCCTAGGTACTTCAAAGTCGACCCGACACCGATGGATACCCCTCCTACCGTGAGTAAGGATCCCGGAGGTGGCGCATTCCGAGGCCCATGAAAGCACATGGCCTCGGACTTGTGCAATGCCACCTCGAGACCCAGTTGCCGGATCCTCTCAACGACTATCGCAACCCCGCGTGTCATGATTTCGGCAATAATGGCTTCCGTGTTGTACAAGTGCTATGTCATCTAACTTTTCACTCGTCATACTGCCTTTGTAAAGCCGTGCATGCCTCGTTCACACTCAGCCGCATGGCCTCGCCGCAATTTGCTGAACCTGCTCTGCAACGCGGCGACAAACTTTTAAATAATGATCGCGGCATGTGCTGGCTTGTTTAACCTTTGTGAGCCGCCACGATGGGTGAGTTTCCGTGCTTTCCCCTGAAACCGCTGCTTGGGCTTACGGCTAGGAGACGCACGCGTCGTTGGCGCTCACAGATCCTGGCACCACGCTCACGGGCCCACCATGCCACGTGCATGATTCCAGGGTCCTACTTGAGGAGTTGGAAACTATAGAGGCACCGCTGACGGGCGTCATAGCTGCCTCCGCGCCCTACCCGCTGAGTGACGTTCCCGTCACGGCCTCATCTGTCGCGCCCTCCGCACGTTACTGCCCACCTTAGCCGCCATCCACGTCTGCCACGTGGAGGGTCCCTGCTGCTGGGTATCTGCCGTGCCTACGGCACGCCACCGGCCGCCTTACCGGCCATTCCATCTGCCACGTGCCTGACACGTTGGGCACTTGCCGTGCTCAAGCACGCCTACCAGCTGCCGCGACCGAGACGCGGTCGCTTCCACCACTGCTGGGACTCCTGCAGTCACCCCTCCTGCTTCGGAGGCCCCTCGCCGGTTCTCGTGCGTCGTAGCCTAAGCCGGGGCAGTACCTTTCTACCTTACCAGTGATCAGTGAATGAAATCCTTAGAGACCCTAGAACCTATAACCTGAGACTAAACTGTGTGCTCTTTGTGCTAAATAAATGTATTAAACTATTGTGGTTTCCTTACTTCCCCACCTGCCAGAGGCATTACGCCACATTGTAAACGAGTCACTTAATGATTAGATTACTCCCACCAAAATTTAAAATTTCACGCGGACCGACCTTTTAGATTTTCACTAGGATAAAGTATTGCCCTAAATATAAAATAAACCTGTCATTGTATAGAAAAAACTAATACTGAATACAAATAAAATTAGTAACTTCTAGTAAACTAGTATAGTTTCGTTTAAGTGGCGGCCATCCCCACAAAAACAGATTGTGAACGCGCCACCAAACTTAGAATTATGCTAAATAATTAATAATATTTTTTTTTTCACTACCAAAATGTTATCTACTAAAATATTGACGGCTTGATCAAGCTATGTACGCCTTCTTTCTTTTAACAAAAAAAAACTTTATTGTACGTTTAGTTTAAGATATGATTTTCAGCCGCGCCGCCTAAACATTATGCTTGAGAAAATCACTCATTAGGTACGTGTTAAAATTAGTAGCTAGGTTATGCTCATGGCTTTGCTCACGCTATGGCCAAAAATGATCCCATGAGAACGTCTATTACACTCGGGCATACTGTAGCTTCCCATTAATGAATTAATTTTTGGAAACGGATCAGAAGTTTCGAAGATCACTCCCCACATGCAGACTTACAAACTTTACTTTTTTATAATATTAGTTTAGATGAGTCCTCTAGCTGATAGTGCAAGACGTACGTCAGTAGACATATTGTGGGTAGGTATGGAAAGATGCATGCGCTATACAGTCGCCACCTAACGAGCTTCTGACGACCGTTGGAAAATCATGCAATTTGCCCAAATAAATACTCGTTGATGAGAATGCCTCTATTACCTAGGCACCTAAGCCACCTAGGCTTACTCAACGTGATGTGGTGGACCCTCTTTGATATAGGCATTCACTCAATGTGAACTCTATGTGAAATTCCTCGACTCAGACTCGACTCTAGTCGTCATGAAAACGATCCCAGAATATTTTTTTTTACTATTTCTCACAAATACTATTACTACATACTTTATTTTTATTGCCATTATTTTTAACTCTGATTTCGCAATACATACCTGTACATTGAACTTTATCCTCATTGGTATAAGGTTTATGTCAGAAGTAAATTAACAGTGACTATCTATTTACGTCAGGTATTTAATCCTTGACACAAACCAGTCACAAAACATTGCGTGTGATTCTTATCATCGTATTGATCACTATAAGTTACCTGCAATCAACAAAATACGTGCGTGCCTGTATTATTTACTGCTCTAAAACAAAGGGTAATTGGTGTCAATATTTTTGACGACTATCGGGCAAAGTGCTATTGGGTTTTTCCATCAGGACTTACTTAGTGACAGCCTAGATTTGTGATCGGTTGATGGTGATAGGATCACCCACATCGGAATTAAATGTCCGTGTACTAAGTTATATAGGTATACTAGCTGACTCGCACAACTTCGTCTGCGTCACATAAGAGAAAGAGAGAGAGAAAGAGAGACATACGCTATTTTTTTAGAACTTTTTAAGAGGAACAATCCCGTCATACAGGATTTTTGTGTAACTTTAACCGTTTACGCTAACCGTTTACGCAGTGCATACAACAGAAGCTCTTATTTTCCCTGTATTTGCAACAATCATTGATGCTCCGCTCCTATTGATTGTAGCGTAATGTTATATAATGTATAGCCTTATTAGCCTTCCTCGACACTAAAAGATGTTTTCATTTCTCATACTCGGAAAGTAGTGTTTGTTTGATCAGAGCAGCGGGTCGAAAACGATGCTTCCCTTCCCTTGGGCGGGAAAGACTCATAGTAATTGCTTCCCTCCCTAGGGCGGGAATGAATTTTAAAAATAGAACTAAAATTGGTTATTTAGTCGGCTATAATTTTTTTTACATAATTAAGAAAAATATCGATAAAAAAAAAATGCTGCGGTCTTGTGAGTGTATACGGCCAATGTGAATTAAAAAAAATACCTATTAAAGTGGGATGGCCCGCGGCGGTGTGTTCCATATTTGAAATTTAAATTAAAAAAGACTATTTATGTATAATTTGGCGGGATTTCAAAGAAAATTAAATTTAATTTAAAAAAAAAGAATTTCACAAATTGTTCTAACTTCTCAATTAATTTTAAATAGGTACTACTCATGTTATTACTATCAATAAATATTTTAGAAAAACTACTATTTTTTACTTTCATTCATCATTCATCATTTGATGATGTTATGTTGATACGCCCACGCTTTTATTCACAACTGTGCAAACAGATTTTGATTTGATTTTCTCCATCATCATCATCAGCCTATAATGTCCCTACTGCTGGGACACGGCCTCCTCTCAATGAGAGGAAATGGGATATAATCCACCACGCGGGCCCAGTGCGGATTGGTAGATGTTACATGTCTTCGAATTTTTGGTTCTAGGACATGCCGGTTTCCTCACGATGTTTTCCTTCACCGTTTTGAGAGCAGTGTGATGAAATAAATTACACAAAGTAATGCGCCTGTCTGGGTTCGAACCCACGACTTAGTGTTCTTTTTGTCCATCACTGAAGTGTTACTAGAGGATTTATTCCGAAAGGTTTATAATTACTCACACACAGTCAAAACTACCTACTTTTGACCGGTCAAAACTATTTTAACAATAACAACAACAACACAATAATAGTTAGTAGTTGTAACAACATATTTTTAAACGCATTTCAACTTCATAAGGGTTTTGACTGATACCAGTAAAAAGTGGTTTTGACTGACTAAGAGTTTTGAACTTTTGGCTGAAACATGCTTAATTACATAAAATAAACATACCTCGATGTTATGTCAATAAGTAAAAATCGTGCGAAGCAAAGGCGGGCCGCCAGTAATGTATACAAACACAAGTGCACACTGTTATTGTGAAGTGATTTACATTTGTTGACCTTTACTGCTATTCAGTTTACGATACGCAAACGTTTCCCTCACAAAGCAGTGCGGTACTAATTAACAGAGCTTCTGTAATATTACCCGTTCTGTATTGTATTGTAGTACACAGTCACAAAACGCAGGTGCGCCATTGTTGTTTTTAATGAGCAATTTGTACTGTATATATTAGTTTAGTGCTTTCAGAGTAGCAATTTAGCCCCGCTGTTACAGAGATTAAAATGTTTACTTGAACTGAAAAATAACGAACTTGGAAGATCATAATGATATTTTCTTTTTAATAAAGACTTTTCAATGAAGCACAAAGCCTTAAAAAAATTAAAATATAACTTGATAGTAGATTGAACTCATAAAGCGAAGAGTTGAACTGAATGCGAGGTGGACGGGCGGTGGGGTGAAGTAAAGTGCAATCAAACGTGTACGTGTTTTGATTAGGAGTCGTGAGGTTTGCGTTATAGCGTATTATTGTCGTGGCCGGTCGGGAGCCACCCTACGGTCCGGTGGCACCCGACCCCGCCGAACACAGGCCGTAATGAAGGTTAATCCCAGTTTGCCACCCCCTTCTGGTTTATCCAAAAAGTTTACACCATATCCGGCGAACAAATCGCCCATAATATTGCAACTATGCTCCAATTTTCGGACTATTTTAAAAGGTAATAACGGGAGCTTTTGTTCGAAGAAGAGTTTTCGTTTTCCATTATTGTATAGCACTGTTGATCCGGCTACAGAATATGGTTCGTACATTATGGATCCTGCCAATGCTGCAACGGATAAATGGCGGAAATATAAAAGGTAGAAAGGCGAAGTTTCTTTTATTGACAGTTTTAACAATAGAAAGCGAGTTTATATTTACAGGAGACGGACAGTAACGGGGCTAGAACAGGCAGACATTATTTAAAAATATTGTTCCTTTTAATCCAAAAGCTATTATGGGTTCAAATATAAATGACCAAACCAATACAAAAAAATGTATTTATAGGTATTTAACTATTTTCCAAGAAGATGTTTGTACGATACATCGTAACGTGAGTTCGTAGAACTGGGTGCTACGGAGTGCTACGCTTGGCTACGCCACGCTACGCGGAGTAATAAAATTTATAAGGATGTTTTCATTCAATTCAATTATGTTATAGGCTTCTTCTTTAAGTAATTTACACTAAACTAAACTTAACTCTGAATATTTATCTTTGTCTTTTGCAAGGTAGAACAGCTCAGTAGCACTCGTGATACCAATTCATTGACGAATGTTTCTCAACCAAGACTATGATATAAAGGGTGTAAAAAACCTCTTAACGAAGCCGAAAGGTACTTGTTCTCCCCGTCATTGCGATCATTTGTTTGTTCTACACCATACCTGGGAACTTTCTAGTTACGGAGACATTGGGGTCAAAGTTCCAACTTTTTGACAAGTTTTTTTGTAATATTTTTACTTTAAACACATCCACGACACCCGTACAATAGTACGGGGTTCGTTGAGGTGTTTAAAGTTTCAATCCATCCATCAACACAATATTTTGAGTTCGTTACATTTAGTTTTACCACAAAACATGATATTTCACCCCAAAAATAAAGTCGTTTCCAAGCAATAATTTTTGCGTAGTTCTAAGTAACTACGCAAAAATTATTGCTGGGAAACGACTTTTTTCCGCCGTAAGCCAAGCATTCTGTACTTCAAACTAAGGTTTGATGTACAGAATGATTGGTTGACGGCTTCCTGATAAGGTTGTTTACACCCTGTGTATGTTATTCTTATTGGCCAGTGGGTTACATTCTCGTAGTTTTCCAGGCTTAGCCGTGTCATTTACGTACTTATCAGCTAGCGCGCACGCCAGGCGACGGTCAATTTAACAATAACTGGCGTGTTGACACGCAATTAAGCCTGCACCCGCAGGACAAGTCTTGCACGCCAGTGTCGCACGCTAAAAATCACAACGAACTTTGCTTTTAACTGTCAAACAACGCCGACGGACTAAAACAACGGCATTTTACTGTTCGAGCTGAATTCTGTGTTCAAATTCCACACCGGGTTACGTTGTTGTTTTGCACGTTATAATAAATTGTTAGTCTAGCTTTTAGTCGGCTTTTTTTGTTTGCCCACAAACGGCTGAATAACCTGGTATTTTTGCGAATAAAAATAAAATAGGGAAAACGTAAATCTCTCCTATCATGTCTATAAATTTCCGATCGGTAATACAGTATATGTATATGTCAAGCTTGTTGTCCCACAAAAGTCGTTGAACTCAGTGGCATGGAGTCGGATTACTCGTTGGCTCTTTACTTAGCACTCAGGCCGCGAGCTATAGCGACCTAATGCAATAGTGCACCATAGCCGATGACCGAACGTTGTGCCGCAACTGTGTATTTAATCGAAGTAATGGCCGCGCACATGATGCCTGCTGCGGGTCAGGTCAATTTCATAGAAAAATAATGAACAAGAAATGGGAACTACATATTTGATATGTAAAGGGAAAGTCCCTATTGATTGATGTTGATAGCACCTACCTTGTGGTAACCCATTCATTACGACGTGTGTTAATTACAGAATTGTGTGTTTGTATTGGTTATAGACATAAATAGGACCAGAATTTTCACCGTCTCACTTAACATCTATTGGTGATACACTTCTATAGTTAGATACCCTCTAATAAAACAAGTGCAACACTTTAAATGTAAATCTCGCCCGCGTTTGAACATTTTTATCATGAAAGGAATATATTTATTCCTTCCAAAACAAAACGTGTTTGAATCGAATTACCCCACCTTTGCATGCAAACATTCGACGTTAATAGGTTATTTTTGAAGTAAGATGTATTTAAAGCAACGAGAACGACCCAAATAGAATCAACTGCGGGGGGGCTTAAGCGCAAAAGTGTCAAAGACGTAATAAATTGTAGAACGTAGGTGCACGAACCTTTCGGATCCACATTTGGCGCCCCTTTATTAATCTCATTTAGGACCGATTGCCGCTCCAAACGACCGAGAGCGATATCCGAGGATTTGTGAAATTTCGAACGTGTTTCGCTCCGTAACCGGTTTTTCTGCAAATGTTAATGTCTTCATTTAGAAGTGGATATCGTTTTCCGATATTGGTAGTCTAACCTAACGCTCGCGTCCGATTGTTGCGCGGCCCGAGAAAAGGATCTGGTTGGGGCAACCCGGTTTCGATTTCATAGTAAACCCGGGAAATCCCAGGTTTTATTATGAAACCGAAACCAGGTTCCGGATGCCCTAGATGTGGTACACTTGCGTGAGAGACACTGCGTGTAAATGAGTGTCTCAAGTTGTGTTCAAAACTAAGAAAGAAAAGTCGTGTGCCATAGTTACATTATAATATTTTTTTAAACAGCTGTTAACTAAAATACTATATAGACACACACACTAAATTCCAAAGAAATGTCTCTGCATCACCCGAAGGTTGACTGGAATAAGAATCCACAGCTGCAACTATCGTAGGCCATAAAAGGGCTCTGTGTCTGAAAAAGTTGTTCATTCGCTTGAGTAGCAATTTGTAAATTGGGCCAAAATGATTGCCTGCCCGATAGATTGCTAGTGCTAGCTTGTAGGAGGCCGTTTGAAACTCGACGGTTCGTTCGGACACCCGATGGATGACACTTAGCACACAGACATGCTTTTAGCTAGTTTTATGGCACTACACCCGAAGGGTAGAGGGGAGCTCGTGGCTTGGGTCGATCTTTAGGTTAAGCCATGCTTGCCTAGGTTGGTCTGTGGATGGGTGACCACCCATTATATACCGAGTTTCCTCCGTGCCTCGGAAAGTACGTTAAGCCGTTGGTCTTGGCTGTAATTTGTAGATCATTGACAGTTTTTACAGGTAGTCAGTAGCCCAAAAAGTCTGACAACCATGCAGTCTTACCAAGGGATATCGTATTATCCAGTACTAACTGGGTTGTGGAGGTCAGAAAGGCAGTAGCTCCATGTAAAATACTGGTATTCAATGTATCTGGTTAGACTGGAAGACGTTTTTTACATAGTTGGGAAAGGGCTAGGCACATGATGGTACTATACCTAAAGGGTGCCAACGGGACGATTAGCTCTTCGCCGGTTTTTACCCAAACCAAACCGATAACCAAAGATAACCAAATTAATTATGTTGGCATTAAAAATTCCACCCAGCAAAAATATTACGCAGTTTTCACAAGAAAATAAAATTAGAAAGAAAAAAAAAGAAAATTAGAAATTACAATAAAATTCAAGGAAATTGTGTTTCAGTGTAACAGTATTGCCTTCATTTATTTCTACGGTTGCCGGTGCATATCGATATAATTACTCGATACGGGCCATCGACCATATCGATTACTGTACATTCGAGAAACAATGGAATGAGCTTTTCTTTGTATTCCAGTACTAATGGGCTTTGTTACTTGTAAGAGCTTTAAAATTTTTACGATCCTGGGTATTTTTTTTTACTTATTAGCTGCATTATACAAAATCACACTTATTTTTAACCAATTTCTAAAACAGGAACAGGTTTTGTATTCGGTGCGATTTTTTTTTATTTTTTTTGTATAATTAAATATCTACTTATAGTCTCTATATTATTTAGATATTCCTTGATACAAAACGATCTTTGGTAAAAGCATTTGGTCTGATAATAAATACTACAGTGACTTTTATAAATATGAATATCTCATTATTTTACTCCTGACTAATGACCTCGCTCCTATTTTGCAAGATTTCTTATATTCTAGATACCTACCTAGAATATAAGAAATCTATAGAATATCATGTAAATCAAACTTGAGTTATATTTATTTTCATCACGTCGATTGATTTATTACAGCTGAAACAGCGAGATTTATTTGAATTGTATTATGGTATTTTGTTATGGTAGCTTTTACTTAATTTAAATCTAAACTGGATAAGAAATAGTGTGGTTTAACTAATATAGTACATATTGAGTTAACTATATCTTCGGAACCAGACCAGACTAGGCCATCTGCTCATTTGAATAACTGAAATAGATTTGTTTCTGAATAATGCAATGTCAGTTGCTAGTTTGGACGATAAATTAGGTGAAGTTTAAAAATAATAGGGATTTGGTGGATAGTGCTGGACATGTTTTGCGGTACAATTGTAGGATTTTCAAATATCAAGAAGTCATTTTCAAATTCTTTAAATATTTTTGTAGTTCCATCCCTTTTGTTCGCACCTGAACCCTGCACGACTTCAATATTAAAAAAAAAAAAAACAAAAACATTTAGAATGATTTCAATGTCTTCGTTAAATAATTCTAATACGTGCACGACGATTTCATACACATTTCATAAACGCTTGAACAAAATTACAAATCATTTCTCAATTTAAATACCAGTACGTAAACGCCATTGTCTGGTCATAAATTAATTATAATTGCCATCATCGTTATCTTCAAAACAATACTAAGTGTTAAATCATTAATTATGTCAATTGCGGCATTTAGCGGAATTAGAACCAGGTTGATTAGGATGCGCGATGGCCGCCCTAAGTTTATCTGCCCGCCCTGACGTATTATGAGTTCGTGTCTCGAAATCTAATAAAGTTATTAGCGTACACACGTTTAATATACGGGATATTAGTGTGCACTTAATATGAAGGGCATATTCTAGTAATATTGTGGTACATTCTGATAAGATATGCACAAATTGTAGATAATTCATGATTGGTTTCCCAAACAGGTAGTTACGGATGTTTACTAATTTAGTTTGGTACATGGATAAGTTAACGTAACATAATATCACGCCTGCAATCACCGAAGGCTTAGGCAGAGGTGTACCTGGTTGTACTACCACATTTTGCCAGTTATGTTTAAGTCCCTGTAATAACGATTCCACCACGATTAAAACGATTTAATAACGATTTCACCTTGCGCCTCCGTAGACCAGAGAATGGGCAGCAGCGTTTTCTGTTAGTTTTTCATCACTGCGATCTCCAATCCGCCTGTCAAGCGTGGAGATTACGGCAAATTCCTCCCATCATGGGAGAGGCTTATGTCCAGCAGTGGACGTTATGGGCTGTTGTAGTAGTAATAACGATTCCTGCCCGGCTGCTACTGAGAAATTTCTGAAAGGAAAACCCTATAACTCTTTGCCCGAACTGGAAATCGAATCTAGGACCTCCTGCTCAGTAGTCGCGGTTGGCCAACGAGGCTGTCTACTTTAAATTGAAAAAAATAACCTACAGACCTATTCGTGGCCACGTACGATTCAAGAATGTGGGATTTCCAGAGAAAATCCCGAACCATTGATTAAATAATAACAGGTATACAATACTCTATACCTGACACAAGTAAAAAAATGTCTTGGTGGACCAAACTGACCCTCGGCCCCGGTTCCAAACACTGTTGCACACAAACAGGAGAGCAGCTAGCTAACTTCACAACACAAGTAACGGACATTTCGCGAGTTCTAGTTTCTGTGGTTTCAGTAGCTTCGTGTTTTTAAAATGGAACCGAAGAAGCCATAAACATTAAAAATTTGTTAACCGTTAATCTGTTTAGACTTGACTTAAAACATAGTCAGGTGCTGCCGCCTGCCTAGTCGACATGTGTTGTGGGTAAATGATGCACCCCTATTAGCAAGCATTCAAATTATGTACAGCGATCTTGTAGTAAAAAGTTTATTTAGTTTAATACGAAGTGAACTTTTCAGCCCCGATCCTTACTCGAACCAACCCGCGATGTAGTAGTAGTTTAATGCCGATCCCTAAATAATGATATTGTTCCGATCCAGCCTATCTCTTGCTGTCCTCCCCCAGCGACGCCTAAGCAGAGGCAGTAGTCCCTTAGTTTTTAAGTTTTTTGCCCTGGTTGGAGGCATCCGGTTAAACTGATAACAACGTCCTAGTTTGACCTGCAAGATGCCATACACAAAAAAACAATCGGACAGTCTTTGGGGACTGCCGATAGAAATTAAAATAAAAAGTACACAGGGCCCTCCCCAGTCGTAGCACTGGTTAAGGCCTGCGCATACTTATGTGGTGCTACGCTGTAGTGGATCGCCTACGAGTGCTACGAAGCGAGACGGCACGTTATGTCAAGTGACGATGAGTTCAATGTTTTTCCTTCACCCAAAAAGTGCTCAACGCGCCTAAAGAAGTTTTCTCTTCCAAAAATAACTTTTTAGGCTGAGCTTATTAAATTAACGGACTGAACGTTTCATATTTCAATCATTAGTACCTAGATAGCTAGGGATACACAAATCTATAACATCAGTTACGAGTATCTGCACCGTATAAGTAGGTATTACAAAGGATGAGAACTGAAACTATCGAACTGTTGGAAAAGCTCTTAATCCTTAATAGATTAATCTCCTACCAATCAGTATTCATTCAAAACTGAATAATTAACTTCCCTTTAATTTAAATGAATCCATTATGAATGAAGTTTCCTAGTAGTGGTACGTATAAAGTAGGTAGTTTCTTCGTATACGGGGAAATTACCTGACTACCTACCTGAGCAAAATTAGTTCGTGTCGAGAGACTTATGATAATGAGGGTATTACATAGTTCTCCTAGTCTATCTTTTCTAGACTAGAACATTCTATGAGTTCCACAGCGTTAGAACGTAAAGAGAACCCGTGTATGTGTATGTTGAAACACATGTATGTAATAATTGTGTAAATGTTATAAATTTTTTTTTTTTTTCGTATTTTATGTGCCGTAGTACCATTCATCCGATTGCGATTAAACTTTGTTAATTTATTGCTTGCACTTGCGCGAAGGTTATGGGCATTACAAATAAAAATTGACGCTAGCGAAGCCGCTGGCGCAAGCTAGTATGCAATAAACAGATTTTACAGTAATGTTGCTTTACCATTTTATTCTGTGGGAGCGGATAGTGTAACATCACCCTTATTTATTATAGCCTTGCTTCAATACTTAGGGAAGTATTATTCCTGAATAATCTTAATTCATTGTGTCAAATAAACGGGCCCACAGCCGTCCGGCCGACGAATGATTATTAGGTGTGACACCTATCCGCTTCCGTACTCTGGAAAGCTCATTAATCTGTCAGTTGTTGTATCAGATCCGCTTGTCAGGCTTGTCATTGGTCTCCGGGGCGTACTGAAATTCAGCCATTTTGACAATTTATTCGAATAGGATGTCTCAACTTTCAAGCGGCGAATGTGACGCCATTGTTCCTGGTTTCATAATGAAAGCAAGTTTTTTTGTTTAATCCGATATACCAACTGTCAATTAAGGGTGTAACACCCTTGACGAAGCCAAAAGACTCGTGTTCTTCCCGTCTCTGTGGTACTTTTTTTACTAGACATAGCCACCTGAGAACCTTGTAAATACGGAGATTTTGAAGGTCAAAATTCCAACTTTTTAGGAATTGTTTTTTAAATAAATGTTGTAAGTATTACAACTTTAAATACCTTCATGAACCCCGTACTATTCAATGCATCCATTAGTACAATGTTTTGAGTTCTAAAGCGCTACCATAACCGTGATTTTTTCCCACCAAATAAATAATGTTTCCCAGCAATAAATAAATTAATGCGCAGTGTTACTTAGGTTAGATGAACAGAATGCTTGGTTTCGTGAAATGTCCTTTTACACGCTGTATACATACACAATAAAACTAACAGCTAGCTTTTGTCTTTCATAAATCATATTAGGACTAAACACACGTATCTGATACAGCAATACCCGGTCACATCGTCTCAAAGCCAGCATTTTCTAATACGCGTCACGTGGCAGTGCCACCTAAGGCTATAGTCGCGCAGCTGTGACCGCTGCGGATGCTGCGACGGAGCAAATCCGTATTTATGGACCGCCTCCATTTGTGTCCCGCCGCAGAATTATGGAGCGTGTGGCCGGAAAGTAATGACGTGTCGCTGTCCTCATAAATTCTCTGATAAAACATACAGGATGTAAAAAAAAACCACCACAGACATCCCTCATCTACGCATTCGTATGTACGTGGAATACTGGGAAACAACTTTTTTTGTAAACGGTAGCACGCCAAACATTGTGCTTATGAGTGCATGCAATGGTATGGTGGGCTGTGGGCTGATCGTGATCTGCCTAGCCTTTTCCCAACTATGTTGGGGTCGGCTTCCAGTCTAACCGGATGTAGCTGAATATCATTATTTTACAGGAGCGACTGCTTATCTGACCTTCACAATAGTATTAACGTAGTAAATAAGTTAATTGATAACATTTAAAACATGGTTTTGTCAAAAAAACTTCAAAAAAAAGTGGGAAACCTAACCAGAGGGCTGGGATCCCTCTGGTTAGGTTTCCATGTTCCAAAATATCATAATGCCGGACAGAACAAGTGACTTTAAGCGTCATTTTATTACACCCATTATTAAACACATTCGCGCGTTATTTCCATGCGCGTAATGGCCGTGGCCGTGTGGCCATGGCCGTGTGGTATCCGGCAGAGTAGAATAGAACCAACCCATTACACTCACGGGTGTCGTATAAGGCGACTAATGTCTGAGGCAGAACACCTTGCGCCTCCGTAGACCAGATAATGGGCAGCAGCGTTTTCTGTTAGTCTTTCATCACTGCGATCTCCAATCCGCCTGCCAAGCGTGGAGATTACGGCAAATTCCTCCCATCATGGGAGAGGCTTATGTCCAGCAGTGGACGTTATGGGCTGTTGTAGTAGTAGTAGTGTAGTAATGGTTTATTACTTTGCTTGTGTCAGGGTAGCCGTTACTACGATGTATCGCTTTTGTAAAAACAAATTTTGTAATCAGTTTTGAAGTCGGCGTGTCATGTGGTATAACTGTCTGGACACATTGGATCACTACATAGTCAACAAATGAAATCAATACGTATTTATATAGGAACAAAGTTCTGTATGCTATGTCTAAACATAAAGTGAAACATCGTGCTGAAAACATTTTAAACTTTCATTGAAAGATGTTCTTTTTTCTTTTTCACAAACACTATTATTTGATGTTTGTAATATTCAAATTGAAAAGTCCTAAAAAGAGTAATCCCAACAAATAAATGGAAACCATTTATGACTCTTTTACTTTCGTTTCTAATATGACTTGTTTCATACTCAAGCCACTATTATCGTTCATACTTTTATTTTCTGCTCTTTTACGTGCTGTTGCTTTGACTTTCTTTTGTGAAGCAATTTATTCTACTTAGATTTATATTTACTTCCAGACAATTTTAATTTAAGCGTTAAGTTGTCTGTCGGCTGTAGACAACTACATATTTTAAGTTCTTAGTTGAAAGCCTTTATGAAAAACCACGAATGTATGTTTTTTTTTAATACTTATTACTTGTACTATATACTTGTTACTTGGACAAAAGTTTTGAACTTATGCTAACTGTTATGTATATACTTACACGTTAACAAAAGCATTGTAAACAAATGCATGTCTAAAGTCTTGTTATAAGTCCATTAAAAGTACCTGCACATTGCAATATATAATAGATGTGTGTCTTCATTGCAACTTCTGGGAGTTCTACCTAAATTAAAGTTTACAGTTTCCACCGAGTCTCAAAAACTCGTGAGAGGAATGTAGTACAATTTTCGCCGCACCTAAAAGCATTTTAGAAGTGTTTGAACTGTGAAAAATTGTGAGAAAATCGAGTAATTGCAAGTTTTCGATGACACTTCGACGGAAATATAGCGAGTTGGCATATTTTTGGCAAACTTCGGCAAAACTGTTGAAGGTATCGGTAGAAAAAAATATATTAATGATATACCTGTCAGTTTGAAAATAAAGATGTTATAGGTAGGTACGTTGATTTCTATTTAAAAGTCAGCTGGTGAAATTCATCAAAGTCTGCTTCACTACAACAATATTCTGCAGAAACAGTAACTGTTTGAGTTCATTGATTCTTTGACGCGTGCCATGATGCTGGCGTGATGCCAGACAGTAGAATGACAAAAGTAGTTGAAACATTTTAAATTCATCAGTACCTAATGCAACTAAAATGTTGTCTTTATCCGTCTAGCTTTATTCACACCATTTGTATTCCGAAGCCGACTTGTAACATGCTGGCTAGCGCAAACTGGGTGAAGATCCTTTAGGTAGGTACACGGTATATATATATAGCTATACGAGTTACCTACCAACACTTGGAGTGACTCGGCTGAATGTTTCGACTGCTAATGCGATCTCCGTAACCCGATACCCCCTCACATAGTATTAGAAACGCGCTGAAACTTCAAAATTAGTTATTCAGTAAAAGTTAAGCTGTGTTCCTTACGAGTCTCGCGAGTTTACACTCGATTAGACTGTATCGATTTCTTAATCGCGATGTTGAAGCGTGAGGTGACATGAGTTGGGAGAAAAACAACAATGTTTTAAGCGTCAATGTGGGGAAACCTGATCTTTATTAGAATCGAGAGGTTTCACGTTATTCACCCTTCGTTCACTTTGCCTCAAAGAAGTGGCACGCACTGTACATTATTCTCGCTTTACCTAGCCAATAAAGGCACCTCATTACCTAGGAGCACATGAAGTACGCACGGAATATTTTATGCTGAAAAATGCTAGCACTATGGCAATTTTGCGGAGGTGTCGTATGCTGTAAACGTTCTGCTCACTTTTTATATCACGGACCTTAAATGGTAAATCAAGCTCGATATCTAGAAATGTGAAGAGACTATCGCCGCTCAGTCCATAATCAGTCACAATGCTAATCCTTTGATCGATTAATCCGTCGCTAGCACGTCACGCTCTCGTCAGTGCAATATCTTCGATAAGAGGAATTGCAGCCACACATAGGTTTACAGTAACACAACACAACAACATCCGTGTTAAGGGCTAACATGAAAGTAACGTTTAGCGATGTGGGAACCAAAATTACAAACTATAAAAAACATCATCATAAAACCAAAATGAGATGAACGAGTTGTTGTTTATTACATTATTTATTCAAGCAATTACAGAAAGCCGGACTTTTTGATACTACGATACGTAAAAAAATGTGGACTTCCCATACAAAATCTAGCATCGGCTAACGCAACTAGGAGGAGTTTAATTATATTTCGACCCATGTTCCTCAGGGAATTTGTCAAGTTTGATGGTCTGACTCACCACCTAAGATTATATTGCGCTTGTTCTGTTACACCTTGTATACAGGGTTAATTTTCAGTGACTGGATAAATTTTCAGAGATGGTTTAGAATCGATAATATTTTTAATATTATAAAACTATTAAATCTGTAATATATTATAACTGTTTTTTATAATGTATAATATTATAACTGTTTTTTTTAAATAAAATTTAATTCCTGTCCACCAGTAAAAAGCAAACGTGTGGATATTGCAACAGCACAATTCAGTTCAAGAAACTAGATAGGTAGCAGTTAGCACACACATGTGCGCACACAAGTGCATTGATTCCCACTAGGTTTATGATTTAGGACATTATTTTTTGACAATAACATTTAAAATACACTTTTGGTTTGATGTCTAGATCTTAATTTTAAATTTTGGCTGGTCATTAAAAACCAACCCTGTATATGTAGAGGTACAAAACACCAATCAATTCTGTAGTACGCACACAGTTACGACTGTCACTTTCTGCGTCGCGGCGGAAGATTTTATTTTCCGTCACAACACATATTGGTTCGTGTCAAAGCAGCGTTTTACTACGCCTTCCGCTTTCAGATAGCGTATCGATATCCTTCACAAGTGACTTGCACCCTACAATCACGAAACAAAACGGGTAAAATCCTTTAATATTTATTTATGCACCACACAGATGTAAGAACTCCGAGATGTTTGTGGAATAACAAACTTACGTTATGAATAATATGTTATCCTCATTGGGTATCCTGCTTGTAACTGTCAGTCAGAACTGACGTGGACTGGCAGAATAATCTTTGAAACAGTTTGAACATCGTGTTGGTAGTTAGTAAAAGTTTAGTGGTTTGATGCAGGGTGTAGTGACCGCCCAAAATATGCAAAAAAAGGAACTTGTAGCGACTTGTAAGACGCAAGTTAAGAAATTAAAATCCTACATCGGGCAATCAAAATTATCCGCGATATTAGCATATAAAGGGTGTAAAACACCTCTTAACGAAGCCGAAAGGCACTTGTTCTCCCCGTCATTGCGATCATTTTTTTGTTCAACACCATACCTGGGAACCTTCTAGTTACGGAGATATTGGGGGTCAAAGTTCAAACTTTTTGACAAGTTTTAATGTAAGATTTTTACTTTAAACACCTCCACGACCCCCGTACTATTCAATCCATCCATCAGCACAATGTTTTGAATGCGTTACATTGAGTTCTATCACAACACATGATTTTTCACCCCAACAAAAAAAGTCGTTTCCCAGCAATAATTTTTGCGTAAAGTTACTCAGTTTGATGTACAGAATGCTTGGTTGACGGCTTCGTGATGAGGTCTTTTACACCCTGTATAAAGGGTGTAAAACACCTCTTAACGAAACCGAAAGGCACGTGTTCTCCCCGTCATTGCGATCATCTTTTGTTCTACACCATACCTGGGAACCTTCTAGTTTCGGAGATATTGGGGGTCAAACTTCCAACTTTTCGACAAGTATTTTTTTTAAAAACAAGTTTTTAATGTAATATTTTTAAACACCTTTAAACATCTGCACGACCCCGTACTATTCGAACATCCATCAGAACAATGTTTTGAGTGCTTTACATTGAGTTCTACCACAAAACATGATTTTTCACCCCAAAAAAAAAGTCGTTTCCCAGCAATATTTTTTGCGTAAAGTTACTTAGTTTGATGTTCATGTTGAAATGAATGCTTGGTTGACGGCTTCGTGAAGAGGTTGTCTACACCCTGTATAAGAACCCGACAGTAAATGCCCGACATTTACTGTCGGGTTCTTATATATATGCTTATAGCATATAGGCAGTAGCCCATCAGACACAACACCCGCCTGGTCGGATCGAGGATCTTCCCTTTCGAGTATCAGGAACAGGTCTGACAAATTTTACATAACATTTATAGCATTAGGTGTTGGATCATACAAACTGAATTTACGATGAAGCAGCCTGCTCAATACGGATAAAAATTGTTTATCATGACCCTCTCAAATGACAGAAATAAGGCCTTCAATTTTTATTTGTTAGAAATGGAAAACAAAATATTGGTAATTTACTGTAATAGCCGCGGGCAGAAAAATCTAATACTTTTCATGAGCATCAAAGAAGAAACATATTTACGATATAATAACACCAAATGCGACTATATTTAATACGGAAAAATGTATGAAAAGGGATAGCACGTTTCATTATGCCTGTAATAGGTGTCTTGCGAGCGATTCATAGTTAAAGAAACTTGGAGAACCTACAGATGCTAGCGCTACTTAACGTGTTGCAGCTGTCTTTTCCTTTTGCACGAACAAAATGTTAAAATTATAGCACCAGCCAATTTTTTCTTGACTTAAGTCTGTCGCAGAACATTAGACTCGTTATAGTTTACAGCTAGCCACAATCTGACGTTTCGGAATGGCTTGGTTAACCTATAGCTTTCAATTTCCTGAAGCCGCACATCTGAGCTATATAGCATCGCATGGAAATCACGACTGTGACTATAAATCAAATGTGTCATGTACCACAGCACCTTCCTATTTCGGCTGATTTGAATGCGCGGAAAATGGTGTTGCTGTTTCTAAATATACTGTTAGCTGGTACCGTCAGGGCCATGTATTCAAATTGTCTATTTTTTATTTTACTCCTCTAATCCCCCAAAGAGGTGTAGTAATTACATATTACATCCACATTTTTTTTTTGAGTAGCGGGGGCCCATTGGTGGCGGCCCCTACTTATACGAATAGTAAGTCGTGGGTTCGAACCCAGACAGGCGCATTACTTTGTGTAATTTATTTCATCACCACTGCTCTTTAAACGGTAAAGGAAAACATCGTGAGGAAACCGGCATGTCCTAGAACTAAAAATTCGAAGACATGTGACATCTACCAATCTGCACTGGGCCCGCGTGGTGGATTATAGCCCATACGCAAAATACGCGCTTTGACGTGGAGTCGCGGACACCAGCCCGTTATACATTATACACCCACCTTTTAATAGTTATGTGTAAACCCCATGTAAAAGGTGGTGAATAGGGATTCTCATCGAGATCACTAGATCAACGAGGCGATCCACGTAATTTTTTTTTTTTTTTAAACAATTTCACACAACGTATGAGGTGGGCTTGGTATAAGGTTAACTAAAATAAATGGCACGCAGCCAACTTTCAGTTATATTAATTAATGTCACGTATACAGCCTACAACAAATAAGTAAAAAGAAATATTTATAGACCAGCTGAAAATAGAACTCCGTAAATGTACGCTACTGAAAATAGTAGAACCTTTTTTATGGTAACCTTTATCAATGGGTAGGAGCCTCTGTTGCTAAGACTGAAGGCCATAATGAGAGCGTGTCTGGCCTTTAAATACGTCTCTACAGGTTGGTATTTCAGTAGCTCATGAGATCGACTACAAAACACCAAAGCGTTGCTGGCTTGTCTTGAGTTGAGAGGATCTTATGATTATTTTGACGCAAAATACATACGTAAAGTCGCCTGATATATAATACATATAATGGTAACCTTTGCCGTGCTTGGGAAGCGTCTGGTTGACGTAGCAATATTTATGTTCAAAATACAGGGTAGTCTACTGAAGCCGACCAACAAAGACATAGGAGTATGACTGCGTTCTATATTTTTCTACTGTCTTTTCTTTTTACCTAGCTACCGCAGGTTTCTCTTCAACATTTGACAGGAAAGGCGTTGGGACATCAGTCTGGTTAAGGTAACAAAGCAGGAAGTATAAATTTTCCATCAAGACGCCGACGACGGCTCCGCCGCAATTTAATTCCGCGATTTCCCTGACGCAACTCAATTTGTATCGATGACCAATCGATTCGAATAAAAACCGGCCAAGAGCGTGTCGGGCCACGCTCAGTGTAGGGTTCCGTAGTTTCCCCTCCGTCACAATAAGTGTTCCCACTTATGAGCATAAAGGTGGGTATCCATTATGTTCGCGCTGCAGCAGCGCTCCGCGCTCCTGCAACTGCTCCCGGTAGTGGGTACGTGCGCGAACACGGAGCGTGCAACATTGCACGCTCCGCGGCAGGCGCTCCGACTCGTGACGGTTTTTAGCGCGAACACAAAGGGGAGCGAAGTGTGTCAAAGGGTAGCGCATGTAGAAGTGCGCGCGACGTATCCATTGGAGCAGTGGCAGGAGCGCGAACATAGTGGTAACCCAACTTAAATAAACGAAGTTAAAAAAATGCTTGCATATACGAATATACTACAAACATAGTCCAGAAATTATTTTGTACAACTTTTTGTCTTTTTTGTACAAAAACTGTTGTTTCCATCAAGTTTAAAATGTTTTTCCTAGAAAGTCATATTTTTTTCATATTTTCTAAACTTATGGTTCAAAAGTTAGGGGGGGACACATTGTTTTTTACTTTTGGAGCGATTATTTCCGAAATTATTTACATTATCAAAAAATGATTTTAGGAAACCCCTATTCATTTTTAAATTCCTTTCCAACAATATATCACACGTTAGGGTTGAAATTAAAAAAAAAAACACTTCCCACTTTACATATACCTACCCTACCTTACTACTACCTTACTAAAACACTGCTACCCTAATAAAACATTTTTTTCCAATTTTTACCACTTTGTCGGCGTGATTGATATATATACATATTGGTACCAAATTTCAGCTTCCTAGTGCTAACGGTCACAGAGATTAAGCGAGGACGGACAGACGGACGGACGGACGGACAGACATGGCGAAACTATAAGGGTTCCTAGTTGACTACGGAACCTAAAAAACGATACGATATCCGTAACATAAACCGACTGAAGATTTGTACGAGTATTCACTTTGTTCAATTGTTTTATAAACTAATTATGAACTACCAAATGAAAATAGCATTAAAATTTTGAGGATTGTACATTTATGCAAAGTGCTTGTCAGCACAGCTTAGTAGGTGAGTACATTAAGTGATTGTACCCGGTTACCTACGCAGTCAGTGTTCAGGCATGCATAGAGAACCACTCTGTAACGTGGCTGACAAATTTACGAGACAGGAATACCAAAAGGGAACGTAGTGCCTATTGTACGTGGTACAGTAAACATGTATGGTCGTAAAGTGCTGACTGGTGGATACATGGCCCATTAAAACCACAATGGCCGTAGGTGGACGGCAAAGACGATAAATTTATTATCCGTTCGTTTACAGCTATACAAATTCGAATTCGTTTCCTAATTAAACAATAAATAAGGTCCAATTTAGTCATTTTATACGAATTATTTCCCTAATATAACTACTACCAACTAAACGTTTAAATACAGTGCCAATTAGTTGTTCAGAATCAACACAGAACGGATAATAGTCAATCAATAACAGTGTTAATTAGTGCGGATTGAGCCTTAACCATCGCTCGTCCGTAATCCTTGGTTAAACAACGATATTAATCTTATTGACTATATACTATGGATTTTGATTGCGCTGTGGCTTAAAGCGCTGTGGTTTAACTCGAGTTATTCTGCAAGCGCTGAATCCTCTTTTCGACTATGTATTTTTGTATTGCATCCAATATCTCGTAAGACGCTTACGAGTATGTTCAATAATATATACTTATACATTGAATATCCATCATGGTAAAGCCGATAGAGCCCGGACAATTCTCTGGATTTATTACATTTGTATTCGGCTCGGGGAAGTGGGACATCTGCTAGTAAGTAGGCTAGCAGAACGAATTTAACAAGCTATTTACAGACGTGACAATATCATTTTGTACGACCATTTTTCTTTTTAGGGTTTAATAAAAGGCCGCGAAGTTATTGTGTCAAGAGGCTGGACAGACATGGTGATGCATGAATGTTTTTTTAAAAGAAAGGTGGTTCAAAAATAGTTGCAATGTATGCCATACTTAGAAACGGAAGAGAATAGTGTCGCTTTCCGCCACTGGCGGGGAACCTCGTGCTTAGTAGTACGATAACGAGTAGATTCCGCTAGCGTGATTGCTTAAATCACCAATTATGACTGTGCTTTGTAGTGGTTGATAAGGGGTTTAGCAATGGGCTTTAACCAGCTGATATGTTACGCAAACCGGTTTAGAGTGACTTCCTCAATATCTGTATCCTAAATACAAATATTATAAACGGGAAAGTTTGCATGTTTGTTATTAACGCAAAAACGACTGAACGGATTTGGATGAAATTTGGCACACGGACAGTTTACCCAAATCGCGGGCAGGAGCTAGAATTTTAATATCTTTCAACCAGGTTAATTTGCTAGGAGTTCCAACTCATCTAATGAAACGCAAAATGATAGAGCGTCAAGAAAAGAGCAAGACTTAATTTAATTATGAATAGCTAGCTCTCAGAAAAGACATTGTGGAAGGTGAGTTACAGCGAATTACCCCGACGACACTCAGTAATGGACGGGCTCTTTTATTACGATATCAATTTGGTTAAGAGGATTCAATTTGGTAAACGATTTCATTCATATTTCTTTGTTTCATTTTTATTTTATTCATTGGGGACAATTAACATTTGCATGCTAAAGAAAATCCTAACTAAAATAAAATTACTAACATGTAACCGACACCGTCGCATACGTTTTGTTTTGTTTTACCGAGTTGATTAGTTGTGTCCAGTAGATGTAAAATAAAATATAGCAGCATAAGTGGCCTTGATAAGATCCTTCAAAGACGTAGAAGTATAGACACTTGGATGACTCCAGTTACCTGCTACAAGATGCCGCGATTTAGGAAATTATTTATGTGATGTGGAGCATCTCCCTTGCCGGAGCAAGTCTCCCAGTTTCCTTTATTATTATTTAAAAACTGTTAGCTTACACATTGCGTTAATATGAAAGGGATAATCTTAGTTAGAGCGTCAGTTTCATAATGTTTCTTCATTATGTTCTTTTTTAATTTGAAGAATGGTTGGGCCCTGCTCCCGACACCGGCACAGACCACTATTTTTTTATATTAAAATAAAGTAAATGTTCTGGTTGAACAAAGTTGAAATATTTCCTGAAAAGTTAACAAAGAAGACAAAGCTCAATTAGTCATTTTATTTAATGAAAGTTGGCAATGTATCTTGCGCTGTCTATAATAAGGTCGAAAGTTAAGTTAAACGCCATTACGCCAGAAATAAGGAACCTATTTACTTAAGATCGTGTTATTTATTTGCTAACGAAGGCTTGGAGTATCGTTTCGCCGCCAACAACTAGTCATTGTGAGTATAATATTGCGTGAATAAGATTTCTTACCCTTCAAAGAGTAAACTAATTTCTTAGACAAACTGATGTGCACAAGTCTTGAGTAGTTTTTTGTAGGAAAGGCTTTGGAATATTTTATGGATTGGTTAGGGAATTCCGGGAAGACAGGTAGCGTACGACATCCGCTACATGGTTACCGAGCGTACAAAGGAACGGGAAGTGTTCGACTGGGGTGAGGCTGAGAGGCTTACGCAGGGATGGGTCGAGACACAATCGTTGACAACCCTGTTTAGAAATTAAGAATAGTATCAGATGAGGTCACAGTCAGCATCAGAAGTTAGCTCAAAGTTAAGAAAAAAAAAGCAAAAAAAAAAAACCTTAACCATCTGTTTCCCGTGATTTTCACGATATCGTCAATCCAAACAAAAAGGGGACTTTCTTCAAAACAGAAAGTAGATAAGTAGATATACCACATATGCACAAAGACGCACATTGAAGCCATACATCAATATTCATCGATACATTCACAGTCGTATGATTCCGTGTATCTCTTTGGTGGATTCGATTATCTGAAGTGGAAGCGTGATGTGTACAGTCCCTTCACAGTTATTGCACAGCTGTGACAGCTGCGGTCCAATAGCAATTTTTTTTTTTCTATTTTTTTTTCGGATATTCATCTAATGACTAAGAGTGTCAGACTTTTACTGACTAAAACCCATCCATGTTCCTTCATCGCCCTTTGTGTTCCGGGGCCACGGTATATCTTTCGAACAGTCCCGCAGCCCCAGCAGGCACCGGCCCTTGCGGACCCCTTCCTTTTTGCTGACTCTCTTTGAAGCGCGCGTGGAACACGAACGTGCCGTCGATACGGCCTGTCGTCATGAGACGGACGGACGGCGAGCTAGCCCATACCCCACCGTCCACAGGCCCGCGCCTACGGTGGCTCTCTAGCATTACTGCTTCGCAGAAGGAGCTAGGTGACGGCGTCCCATTCCGTCTCGCTCCGGACCATGGATTGAACCACGGGTGAACGCAAGAGGTCGCCGCCGCCGATCGCCGCTTCGAGGACACGGCGCGCGGTGCTCTGCCCACGCGGGGCACTCCTCCACAGTGTGCTCCACCGTGTTCTCCGGTCGATCCTCGCAATGGAAGCACCCGGGCGTTTCCTCCCGCCCGATTCGGTGCAGGAACCTCCCGAAGCAGCCATGAGGACCTGCTTTAGGCGGAAGGTGAGGACGCCGTGGCGCCTCTCTAGCCACTCCTCAAAGAGGGAACTAATCGCCACTATTGTGGCGTGCTCTGCCTGGGGTTGCGACAGTCGCTCTCTCCATGTCGCCATGAGATCACGCCGGAAGTCTGTCCGCTGCGCGACAATTTGCCGCGGCAGCGGAGTTTCCCCCGGCATAGCGCCTCCGCGCGCCTATCTCCTCCAGATCCCATGGTGGCAATCCGGGCACGCCGCCACGCGGGAGATTGTGCGGTACCCACGGGCTAGTCTTACGGCTACCATCTTTTGGGGCGCGTTCAGGTAGTGGGCGGCTCGCCCCCTCAAGGACACACCGGGGCCTCGCGTAGAACCTCCGGCAGGAGGCGTTTGGCCCCCCCAGGTTGGGCAGGAGCCGCCTGAAGGCAGCCCCGGTCTGTTCCAGTTCGGGGGCCAAACGTCGGAAGTGCTCCACAAAGTTCCATCGACTGTCGAGGACGAGTCCCAGGAACTTCAGCGTCGACTCGACGCCGACGGATACCCCTCCTACCGTCAGTGAGGATCCCAGTGGTACAGCATTCCAAGGCCCTTGAAAGCATATGGCCTCGGACTTGTGCCATGCCATCTCGAGGCCAAGTTGCCGGATCCTCTCAACGACTATCGCAACCCCGCGTGTCATGGTTTCGGCCGCCGCCTCGTGCGACCTCTCTTGTGCCAGCACCAGCGTGTCGTCAGCGTAGCAAACTACGCTGACACCGCTAAGGAGGTCGACGCGCAGCACCCAGTCGTACCCGATGTTCCACAAGGACGGCCCTAGAACCGATCCCTGTGGAACACCGCACGACATCTCTCACTGGTTCCATTCTCCGCTGCGACCGGGGTAGATGACGGCCCTGTCCGTCAAGTAATTCCCGACCACACGACGGAGGTAGGTCGGCACCCGGTGATACCGGAGTGCCTCCCTAATGCAGCTCCAGGGCATGATGGAGTTGAAGGCGTTGGCGATATCGAGAGACACCGCCAAGACAACCCCAGCCCTGGACACCGCATGTCGTGAGGGCTCTCACGCGCATGATGGCGTCCACCGTAGAGCGCCCCTTGCGGAAACCAAACTGGCGTTCCGCAAGATCCGGCCCCGTCCCTGCAAGGTGCTCGGCGATGCGGTTTGCAATTACTCTTTCAAAGAGCTTGCCCACCTCGTCGAGCAGCACCACGGGCCGGTATGCGGACGGAGAGTCCGCAGGGCGCCCCGGCTTCCATACAATAGCAACCATTTTATACACTCGTAAACATTCATTACACTTGTCAGTGATAGCAACATAACAACAACCTTATCGAGATGAGTATACTAAAATGTTTTAGTTAAAAAAAACAAACAACATAATTTATCATGGGAATGCACAAAAAATAACTACCTTGTTCGCCACATTTGGGAGTCCGAATGACGTCACTTAGCTAAACCACGCATTGTTATCCAAACATGTATGGCAAAATTTCATCTCAATCGGAAACCGGGAAGTGGGTCAGATTTAACTTCTAAGACTTCTTTATATAGTTAGTTACACGTGAAGCTAATAATAACGTGTTAAAAAACACTGATTTGCAAGGATGCAATGGCGGAAATAAAATATCTGTGTAAAGGACCATAGGTCTGTAGTCTTAGTTCAGTTGTGGATCTCGGCCGACATCCCCTCAGCGGGCCTGTAAATATTGTTCACCACATCGCCCGTTGGTAGTACACGTTTATTGAGGCAACCGCAATTCAATCAACCGCATTTCTGTCCGAAAAATGACTTGAATGCGAGAGGATATCAGATTGACAACTGTTTTTTCTCGCTTACCAACCGTTTTTATATTCGTCCTATCTTTGTCAAATTCATTGATAAGATGATTAATCAAATGAGAAATAGGATAGGATCACTGGTGCGTCTGTCTGTCACAGCCAATTTGCTCCGAATCTACTGGACCAAATCTGGTGAAATTAAGTAGGATGGTGTAATCCTATGACCCAAACACAGATGTGCAAAGTAAACAAATATTTTTTTTAATAAGGGTCATTTTCGGGGGACAAATAAGGAACTTAAAAAAAAAAAGGTTTTGCAAACCTTACTGTGTCATATATCAAATGAAAGGAGTCGTTATGAGGATCTCAAATATATTTTTGTTGTTATTGTAAAAAAGTTTTGATTTTATTCATGAAAGAAGACGAAAATTGACCATTCCCCAACCTGATCTCCGAAACTACTGAGCCTAAAATAAAAAAAAAAAAAAAAACAAAATCATATCATCAATACAGTCGCTCTATGTAAAATACCTACTGGTATTCAGCTGCATCCGGTAAAACTGGAAGCCGACCCCAACATAGTTGGGAAAAGGCTAGGCAGATGATGCTGTTACAAAAGACCCCGAACAGACATACAGATACACAGACACACAGACACACAGACATACAGACAAAAAATTTGAAAATGGTAGAAATGGGTTCTGTTAGTGATCCTTTAACTTTACCTATTTTTTTTTAATATTTTAATTGTACAGAAACGCCACGGCATGAAATAGTTTGAACCAAAACGAAGACAAACCAAACAACGATGATGACAAATATTTCAAAGCAAATGAGCAGTAATAGCAAAATATCGCAGAACAGAAATGAGCTTGAACGTGTATTCATGAGTTCGTTTTTTGAAACGTTTTTGTCAGCAGACGCCTGCATACTGAAAAATACTGGCCACCTAGAAATTGGCCTAAAAACTTTAGAACGTTATAGAACCTCATTTCATTATCTTTCAGAAGACGCCTGCATATTACTGAAACATACTGGCCACCTAGAAATTGGCCTAAAAACTTTAGAACGTTATAGAACCTCATTTCATTATCTTTCAGAAGACGCCTGCATATTACTGAAACATACTGGCCACCTAGAAATTGGCCTAAAAACTTTAGAACGTTATAGAACCTCATTTCATTATCTTTCAGAAGACGCCTGCATATTACTGAAACATACTGGCCACCTAGAAATTGGCCTAAAAACTTTAGAACGTTATAGAACCTCATTTCATTATCTTTCAGAAGACGCCTGCATATTACTGAAACATACTGGCCACCTAGAAATTGGCCTAAAAACTTTAGAACGTTATAGAACCTCATTTCATTATCTTTCAGAAGACGCCTGCATATTACTGAAACATACTGGCCACCTAGAAATTCGTATAAAAACTGAAGATAAACCTCAAGGAACTTCCAAATTCTGATTTCAATGTAAAATATGCATTAACGCGTTGTCGTTAAATTCGATTTGGATCTTTATCGGCTTCCGAATTCTAATTTTAATGTAATGTATGCAATAACGCGTTGCCGTAGGATTCAATTTGGATCTTTAACTTTTTTCATACAAACATTAAAAACCCTTAGGGACCTTAAGGGCCGAATTTTTCATTTTTTTAAAACAAAACTTAATTTTTTTAAACCTTTTCTTAATGAGCACCTAGAAGCCAAAAGGAACATTCAGGCCCACATTCGTGTCTCTAACTTTAAAAACATAGGACTTTCATACAAACTTTGACACCCCTTTTCAACCCCTTGGGGTGCGAATTAAAAAAAATACTTTCTTAGTGCGCGCCTGCACCCCATAGAGAGTGCTTGTGCCAAATTTCAGACCTCACGGCCCAGTAGTTTCCGAGATTTTGTGATGAGTGGTCAGTCAGTCAGTCAGTCAGTGAGTGAGTGGACTTCTCTTTTATGTATATAGATTGATATCTAGAAATACTGCCTCGTTGGTCTAGTGGTCCCAAGCGCGACTGCTGCGCATGAGGTCCTGGGTTCGATTCCCTTGCCGGGTAAAGTGCTATTGGGTTTTTTCATAAGGAATTTCTCAATAGCAGCCACAGAGTCTATTTGTGCCTGGTTGATGGCAATTGACTCGCCCCCTATGACATGACGACCACATAACTGGCGAAATGTATATGTGTCGTATGTGGCGTAATGTAATGTTTAAATGTATATGTACTATTAGGTACATCTCTAAGGATAAGAATATAAGATTAAGAATAATTTATTTAAAAAGTAAATATTACAAAAGTGTACATTTAGGTGCAGCAGTGTTATTAATTAAAGTATTGTATAACTACTGCATAAAAGTAAACTATAACTACAATATATAATATAACATTTGCAAGTAACGAAAATGTCGAATTCAAATGTTAGGTAGCGACCTGCCTGATCTAGGTTTTTTTTTAAACCTGTGTTTCAGGCCATCACTTTACATTGGATAATTTAATTAGGTCAGTAAAAGTTTTAAAATAAAATAAATCTATTAACAACTATAACAAAAATCAAATTGGTAAAAAAACATTAAATTAAACATTAAAACTAACTTAAGTAACAATAATCAAACTAGGACTTATAGAAGTTTTTCTGTGTCCGAGTAATTAAGTATCGCTAAATAATCTGATATTACAAAACTACATTTCCTATAACTTAGACTATAGAAGTTTAGTTTCTTGTTGAGTCTATTATACAGAAATAGTCCTAAAAACACATAGAATCGACTAGCAAAAGCATGTCTAGTTTGAGGCTTTGTACAAACCAGGTCCTTCTCTGCCTAACTGCTCGGGAATTACAGGCGTGATGTTATATTGTGTAATATCTAATACAATAAATAAATACCGATTCTCAGACCCCTGTAACGATAATTTTAAAAGACTATTCTGCGACTAACGTCAGTCCATTAAGATACCTACTTCAATAAACCACAAAGAAAATAATAGAGCCGTGTATAATTAAACTGTCCATTCACGATTAGCTTTCGTACTTATAAGTAATGACGAAAGTTAAGTAAAGTTAGCGGAGATTCCGGCGAAAACGTCTAGCTTGGCCAACATTACTTGAGACATCAGGGTGGCGGTACTTACTAAAAAAAAAAGAGATCCTCCTGTCAAATCAAGTACATTTAAGCGTAGTTCCAAATTCCACCGCGTCTCAAGTTATGTGGTAGTGTAATATTTGTGTCCGTGAGCGTCCACCACCCGAACAATAATTAGCCGACGCCTGCCGTTTCGGGTCGTTCGTTGGTTCTATCGTGCATGTTTTGTGTACCCTAACTGGGACGCTTATTTTGTTTTGATAACAGCACAGATATAACTATAACAGCACAGGTAAGGATAAGGTTTTGCCCTGACAATTTGCTAAAACTCTTGGTTGCTTTCAAATTTTATGGTTTATAAAGTTAATTCACTGAGTGGATTAACTAAATACAAAACTATTTTTAATTAATCTTTATAAAACGAAGGTCAAAATACTTTTTAAATATGTCTAAAAAATATGCCTCAAGATAAGGAAAATATTTTGACTGTGACCGTACCTATTGTATAGAGGAAAAAATACGGTGTAACGGACATCGATACTCAAACTTTAATCAAGGATTCAGAACATCATTCTAGACCAGACAAGTCGGAGAATGATAAAAGAACAAAACTGAGCAAACAAGAGAGGGCGATAATTGTAGCACCTGAAAATAGAAAGCTACGAACTTGCTACGGCCCTACGAACTTGCTACGCGACCTCGCTACGCGACCTCGCTACGGACCTACGAACTTGCTACGGAGCTACGAAGTTGCCACAAAGTCACGACAGTTCCAAATAAATTGATTTAGAACTGTAATTCTTGCAACTGTTTCGGTGGAATTAGTGGAAGTAGTGTCAGTATTTTAGGCTGAAAACAAAATACGGCCCGACACCTTCAGTTGTCAGTTGATTAAAGAACTAGATTAGGCAAAACTCTGGAAGTTATAACCTTGTTTATAGTTTTAATTAGACAAGGAGATACTATAATATTATGATTGATTATAAGCCGCTGTTAATTACATTTAAATAATGCTCTCCGTAACAAAGCAAGGAAAATTCATCGTTTTCTTTGTTGTAATCAAACAGCCTTTTGATCTCATCTTCATACAAAATTACGCAAGAATTAAAAATACAAGTATACAAGAATAGTAAACGTTCCCTTTGAGGTAAGCACGGTAATGCTCCATGATTAACTCTTCACAAGAGTCGGATCATCCTTTAATTTAACACTGCGCCCTTTTACTCTTTAATTAAAATCTAAATTGACCTGAACCTGTTTATTTATTCAATGCAATATCAACTTCTATTTGGGGATTATCTTAGTCCGATGATCCCTCGTTAAGTAATTACATTGTTGGCATTATGACTAAACAGAAAAGAAAGATGGATGCCACAATCTTAAGGAAGTTCCCCTGTATTTGATCGGCCGAATAATCCACGATCGGTTTCGTCAGGTAGCTATAGATCGATGCCAATACCTCGACGCGATATCGATATGACCTTTTAGTCACTATTTTTTTTACTTATCCGACGTAAAGAGGCACTTTCGCTCTAAATAGCACCATTGACGGGTGTTGGAGGCGGGACGCTGCGGCGCGGGAGGGGGAGGCGAGCTAAAAATAGACGACCGCCATAGTAGGACAAGGCCATACTCTCGGGCGCCTTAACCCGGCCCACAGCCCCACAGGTACGGCTTACCAGCATCCTTGTGATTAATCTTGGCGTATTTGCTAGCTCACTCAAGTGTTGGATTAAACGCACTTAGAGAAAATCTCAAACGATTCTTGACGATTCGTGTTTCGGGCCCGAATATCAAAGTAAACATACGAGAATACGATCGCTCGCGAGTAATCTGGGACGGTACGCGGTAGTCGGTGCGATTAACAAACGCTGTTATTGTTGCTTGTTTGTTTGCTACGTCAATTCGACGTGTATTAATAATATTTTAACAAGTAGAGGAAAAGTTTTTCCTTACATGTAGCATAACTTTCTTTCAATTTCAATGTAATTTGGGACTGTTTCGGATATTTCGAGGCCTACTTTTGTGAAGTTATTATGTTTTTGGGTTTACAAAGAAGAGACTTCAGTCTGAAATGTTTATGTTAATAAAAATGTCTTAATTTAAACGTCTTGGCGAGCGAATCGCTTGGGTCAGAAAGGTTCGAAATAGAATTGAGTCCAACACATTTAAGCTTGTTGAAGTAGCTAAATATGGAAGTGAGTGAGCTGAGCGAACGAAGCGAACGGAGCTGGGACAATAATCGGCGAGCACTAAATACAAGTTGGTTGCAGCACTAGTTCAAGGAAACGTAACAATTGCCTAGGAAAGGTTCTTTGTAGAAACAATGAAAATGTGTATCGTAAATTCTGTGTTTCGATAAACTAATAGCTCTATGAAATGTACGAATAAACCGAGACAAACGTGAATTGTTTCCACGATGGAATGATTAATTAAAAAAAAAAACATATATTAGTAAGAATCGATATCATTATATATTTTTCTGCGAAATGAAAATTAAAATCAATATATTATTGAAAATTGTAACAGATAACCGTGATAGGCTTAAAGATATTGATGGATGGCATAAATGAGCGGCTGAGAGCTGGCACTAATGATGCTCGTATTTTGTTCTCACTGCCTCAAGATTAACGACACTCCACCCTTTTTTTTTAATTATGCAGCTTTTGCGCTAAGAGTGGCCGAGTTTTTAATTTGTCTCAAACGACTCTTTGTAAAGAACGTGGAACTTTGTAACAAATTAGAAACAAAAGCGAGATTAACTTCATACCTTTAAGTATAAATTATGCCGAGTCGTACTCGAATAAAAATGTAGGCAGTTATACAGTATCTCGTTGAACTTCGTAGTCGCATGTCCCATTTAAAAGTTGAGGCAAATGTGAAATTTATTTAATATAGTTTTAACTTTCCTTCCGTGCGAAGCCGTCATTATGAGACCCTCGCGATTATATACGGAGTGTTTTTTGTATAGGAAATCCGAATCTAAATATAGCTCTGGGAAACAGTTTTATGAGCCTAATGGCTTAAAATGTCTTCATATTTTATGACATTTTTTTCGCGTAATTACTTGGTTTTTGTTTAAGTGCGAATTATCTATGATAATGACAATGACTCAGGGCTGTAAAATAATACAATATAGCCTGTTTTGCTTAAATTTAAAACAATACACTTGTTATTTGTTATTATCTTCTAAAACCCCGGTTACTCCAGGCTAAAATAAAAATATGTGAAATGATAGTCTAAAAACAATTTTGAAAAAATGCAAAAATTACAACATTGTTTCTGTAATTATTATCGTTATCCATTTTGTTTCATGCCATGCGACACTCATTTCGTTTTTCGTTGTTCCGGCTAACCGGTTTATAAAAATAGGAGTAGAAGCTAAAATAAAAAAAGAAGAAAGAAAATAAATTTTATTTTCTTCTTTTCTTTTCTTTCAAAACATTTGTTCACATAATATCTAGGTAAGCTTTTCCTGTGTGTCCCTATCAAAAACACTCTGTATAAACACATATTTTGCAAACTATGAAAGTTTACCAGCGGATCTTTCCTAAGGTGTTGTAAAAGCAACTAATGTAAAAAGTTCATAAAAATATGAAACCTGTTTCATAAATTGAAACTTTTGAGAACGCGCTCTGACGATCAAGTTCGAGATGTATACCTTGGGGCTTTTAAGAGAGCTGCATTCATGCACTAGATGTGTCTGAGAGGCGGTGAATGCCATTTTCGACGGAGGTATGAAAAGGAAAAAGAGCTTGGCAAACACCTGTGTACTTGTATGTATTCATTCCTTTATTCCACGGAGGGTGGTCGAGAGCACGACGAGGAGCTCGCACGCTCGCCGCGACTAATTTTAGGATACAGTAGATACTCGTAGGTATCTAATACAATATAGATAACATAACATCATACCTGTAATCCCCGAAGGGTCAAGCAGAGGTGTACCTAATAGTACCACCTACATTTCTTCAGTTATGTTTAAGTCCCGTGTAATATGGGGCGAGTTTATTGTAATCAACCGGGTACAAATCCCAACTCCGGGGTTGTAACTGAGAAATTTCTGAAGGAAAATCCCCATAACACTTTGCCCGACCCTAGGTTTGAACCCAGGACCTCTTGTTCAGCAGTCGCGCTTGCGACCACTCGACCAACGGGGCAGTCTTCCTGTCTTCCTATCTGAATAATGTATCAGCTATTTCTTATTTACGTAAGAGAAAATATCGTTATCGATACGATACATAATGTGAATAGAAATAATCGTGCGACAACGAGTTTGTGTTTGGATCAAAAGAAATGTAAATGTTGTCTCAGGTTGTTTGTAATTGACTGAGTTATATGTTATTGAGTTATAGATGGGAGTAAATAAATAAATAAAGAGATCCTTTAACGTAATCAAACAATGGGTTTCATAATATTACGCGTTCCGAGGGAGTTTTGATTACCCGTTCAAAGATTTCCTGGTTTTTGGTCAAGTGCGGGGTTGTTACCAAAATAATTAGGCTACCCCATTCAAAATGCTATCGGTTTGATTGTGTTACCGCTTCATTGGGTTAGAAACGGTTAAGCCTTACACGACGCGGCGACGTTACATGTTCGATGAGGCTAACTGAATGAACAACCCGTTCATTTGAGCAACTTTACTCTCAAGCGGGTCCCTGTTCGTTACGCATACATACTTATATAAGCTCACGCCTTTTCCCATGCGGGTAGGCAGAAACCACAGAACACGACCTTTTACGATCCCTACATACTCGTTTTGTCTCGTCCATTTATTTATCTGGTCACACACGCACGCCGGTTGCGAGTACTACGCACCTTTCTAAAGATCCTCACCAATAAGGCTACAATACTATTTGATAATAAGCATGTTAAGACTTGAGGTAAATTACCAGGGTACTTTAAAAGAGTTCTCTATTGAGTCACAAACAACATAATACAACATTACGCCTGTATTACCAGAAGGATCAGGTAGGGTTGTACCTAATAGTAGGTACACCTACATTTAATACTACCTTGGTTGAGAATTTGAGATTAGGCTTATCATTAGCCAAGACGGTGTTTGACTTCAGTTAGTTCCAGGTACCAATGTACTTATGTAGTAAGACTGCGGCAACTTTGCAGATGGCTTAGAAACAGAGCAGGAACAATGCAGATATACTTGGTATCAGATATACTTGCACCATTCGTTCTAAACTATATGCTGTGTTCATTGCGCTACGTAAAATACAGGACCAAAATTGTGTAACTTTAAAGAGCTAAACACCTTTTTAAAGTGTCTCAAAGAGAATGTTGGCATTATTCAAAAGATTCTCCAGGGTTGGGGGAGGCATTTAGTTAAGGTGTACTAGAAGGTTTTATGTGAACTGAGAGCGTATTACACGAGAGCTCATAAGAGAGGATATTTGCTCGTGTGAACGTGTTCTGTTTTTTAAATGTCTTTGGGACGAGTGTGATACGAGGGAGGTGTCCCTCTCCGGCCTCTTAGGTAACAAATAATGCATTTTAATGCGTCTTTATTTTCTTGAAATAATGCATCTTTCCAAGCAAGTAAAATAGTTTCACACAATAGGAATGGACGTCCGGAGAAGAATACGTAAAACAAAATTACAATAATCTATTCTATTCGAAAACTATTCGCGAAAAACTGTTAGGTATTGCAAAAGTATACAAACGATATGGTACGTGAACATTTTTCACGTAAACAACATCCTTTTCTTTGTGTAACCGGAATAAATATACATAAAATCACGCCTGCTACCCCCGACGGGTTAAAAGCAGAGGTGAACATACAGAGTACGATCACATTTTCCCAGTTATGATTAAGTCCTATTTAAACGGGGGCTAGCCTATTGCCATCAACCGGGTACAAATTTAGACTGGCTACTATTGAGAAATTCCAGATTGGGAAACCCAATTACACTTTGCTCTACCCAGATAATCGAACCCAGGTGCAATTGCTCCGCAGTCGCGCTTGCAACCGCTACACTAACGAGGTAGTAATAAATAAACAAAGAGAAAAAAAAATATACCGAGAACTAGAAGAAGCCGACATACTTTTGCGTACTGACAAACGAAACTTTCAGCTTCCCACTGAAGCTATGAAGGTTCGACGGCATAAATTGCAGCCACCGGGAGAGTTACCATCAACAATAGATAAGTACTAGCCCCAGTAATTATCCGGTGGGTTTCCCAGCAAAAGAGCATCTGGGTTGTTGGCGAACGAGGATTCTCGTTAGCGTGAGGCAATATGCTTTATGTTAATGAGGTGGATGCAGAGTGCAGCGGTAGTGAGCCCCCCCTCTCGCCTCCCTGCACTTACGTGCCACATGTTACACGCTTATAACTTACTTAATTATAAGTGATTAAAGAAGTTATGTTTCATGTTTTACAATGAAAGTGTGTGTTACATGTGTACTACGCCGTCGCCGGAGCGCGTAGCGTGTTTAAGATGACGCGTTTATAACATTTCTTAATGTATATTTTTCGCATCCCGTGGATATTTTATTTCGCGTGTAATTTTATTTTTAATGTTTGTTTACAAAGCAAGAATCAAACGATAAATGATGTTTATTTTGCAAATAAGTTTTTACAAACAATTTTACACGTCATTTTTTTTTAAACTATGCGAGGGCGGTGTTTCGTACCTGGCTAATCTGAGAAGAAACAGCCGAAACAAACTCAGAGGTTTATAGTCACTTGTAAGGTTTAGACATAATCTTGGTCAAATCAAATGAGGACTATGCAGATAAGTGTCTAGATGAATCGATTGCAGCCACGGAATCAACCAGTTTATCGGAAATATTAGAACTTGTCAATATTCAAAGTACGTTCTCACTTTTGTTGCCCGACTAAATGCTTCAGTAAAAATAAAAATTGCCTTTTTAAAGTGACAAATATTTATTCATTACTTAGTAGCCGTATTCCTGAGGTTTTTGTAAACAAAAAAGCGAGAGCGTTTAAAAAACGTTTCCACGTTGAAATGGTGGATTACTCTTCAATTGAATTATGGAAAGAAACAGTAAAAGTTACATTAAGAAAGCGAGTCGTTACAATATTCCAAATGTGACTTGACTGAATTATAGGCATCGCTAGTATTTTTCACATACAAATGCTCTATTATTTTAGCAAATTATAGTTTGCAACTCATAGTGGATGGGTTGTAGGAATAATCTAAGGATAAAGCGTACATAATCTGCAATTTGACTTCATAGATCTAAGCTAAGCATTTTGGCTAAAGTATGCGCGATAAAATTTCAATTTAGATTTTGACGAGACAATTGTGGCGTAATACATTTTATAAAAAGGAACTAGAAATTTCATCGGGATAAAGTATGCCCGATAAAATTCCAATACAGATTTTAAAGCACAAGCACATTCTCTTTCGACGAATTTTACGTTTAAACGAGTTCTTATCAGCAGTATTAAAAAAAATTAAAAACGCCATAATGATAATACTGGCTGGAAAAACGATGCTATCTAAACATTTGATTCACTCCAAAAACTGAAATAAAGATTTAAATTATATTGGGCGAGTTTTTTTAACTTGTTTCATTTTGCGTCCAGACCAGACCTTTCCGACTTTAAATTACTTTCATAATTTACCTACTTGTCAAGTTACGACAATGCTGGGACTAAAATATAAATATAATAATTTCGACGTCAGAGTAAAAAGTTATGTAAACGACTCAATTCATTTGCATTTATATATTTTAACACCTTTGTTCAGTATTTTGTCTGTCCTTTATATATGTAAAGAAATGTTCCGTTATTAGCGTCTATATTTTTAACGATATTAGGTCTTTTTACTATCGATACTTCCGAGGAAAACGTAAAAAAAAATAGGTTTGATCCAAATCGGTCCCTAGTCGGCGGATATTACGTAATTTTCACTTTCACAAGTGCTGAAATTGGAAAGAAAAAATGCTGAAAACAATGTACTTTTATTTCCAATTAGTACCTATGTTTCTTTTGATTACCTTATTCTAAGGAGGCGAAGTGGAATTGTCTCTGGGTACGAAGACTACGAAGTAATAAAACCAAGAGTTCTCTGGTACCGCCCGCGCCGCGCGCACCCTAAATGAGCTCCGTCCCTTTCTTTTAAAATTCACCCTAATCCCTTTCTTTTAAAATATAAATTATTACTGAGTTCAGTTCGGAGATTCTTTTCTCAAAGTTTCAATCAAATTTAATGTAGTTGCGGAAAGCGTATTTTGTAAAGTCGTTAATGTTCCAAATGTTCCAGTTGTGGACTCATTTAAATAAAAAATGCCTGTTTAAAGACATTGTAATCTGAGGGTTAGCTATGCTTCTAAATACCTATTATGACACAAGTAATATTGGGTAATCCCGGTTAATATTTTTCTTGATTTTGTACAGAAACTGTAGCGATGAGACTTCTTGAAACATAGAAATGATATCTATTGGTTAAATAACTGACAGCTGTTCTATTAGAAGCAATATTTTCAAGAAGGTAATTGGGTAGTGCGCCTAGTTGACTACCACAACTATTAAGTGAAGATCTAAGACAAACACTTGATATAGTTGGTGTTTATCTTCCTTACTAGAACATTAAGCAAGTGATTAAAGCCTACAGCCGCCTATAAAGCAAAGATAACGCTTTGTATTTCCCGAGGCGGCAACGATACAGTGATTAATGATTAGAGGTGCGAAACGAATAACATTTTATTATATTTATTCAGGATCTACACTTTGAATATCTTTACTATGAATAGTAAAGATATAGACAAAATAGATTCTAAAAACTTTTGTTTGTTCCGTGATATGCAAGAATAACTGTGCCGGCGAATAAACAGGTTTACTGGTCCGTTATCAGAATTTATTCGAATCGAATGTTCTCGTATAAAAGCTAGTGTTCGTTGTTTTCGAAGGCTATGTTTGTGAGGGCCTGTCGCCGCAGTGTCGCGGCACCTCGTCAACAACCCATCACTCAGTCTCAAGCACCTGCACGAAACATTTTGCGATCACCACTTAAAATGATATAGGGCGCTTTTTAGACCATTTAATCGTTTAAGCAAATCTGAAACGAACCAGTCTTTTTCCAGCAAAATATTATTTTTAAAATAGATAAGTTTTTTAAAATGTCGATAAAATACTCGATTTCTCCGAAAGAACATTTTCTCTATCTAAAGCGGTTCTGAAATACGGAACGTCTCGGAAAAATCGGAACACCTGGCGACCATAACTTACCTACATTTTGTATCCGGAGATACAAAATATTCCTCTTTCTTTTCCTGCTCGCTCGACTGTGATGGTCGCTACTCACGTATGTCCCACATTTTATGGATATCCATACATATGAAATTCATTTATTTCCATGGTCAACGGGTAATTTTGAAGCGGAACTCTAACGCGGAGATCGCAAAACTTCAATTAGCTTGTACCTACTTCGGCTAGACATGTTCTCGACTATAGAGATTTAAGTAAAGTTACCATAATTATCTAAGACCCAAGAAACGTTGGAGTGATTTTGTAAAAGTTGATGTATAAAATAGAGTAGAGATGAATGGAAGAAGACATGCTGCGCCAACCGCAAAGAAGTTTGGGATAGGGGCAAGGGGGACTGAAGAGTGAGTAGTTATTTGATCTTAAGTTTTGTTTCATTATGTTGAATTAATCTACGTTACGTCACGATGTTCAATCTGCAAGATAACAACTTTGAACAGTAAAACCGTGTTTATTTCAAGGATAAGATCGTTAAGGTAAGCAGTAATCAGCTCCAAGGGGCGAATAGTTAGACTATTTTATAACTTTAGGGTATTAATTAACTTTGCCTGACAGATAGTTAAGGTAAAAGCTTGTAATCCGTAGATTCTCCGTGCCTGTTAGTTCAGTAGTTAATTTAAAATGTAAATCCTGTTAAGATCGTTATCATATTTTCATTGCAAATCCGTAGTTATGTGATACTGACCAAACAAGATTAAAACGAGGACGGAAAGCGTTTTGAAATTCATTAATATTATAATAAAAGTGACCGCAAAGCCGCAAGCAGGGAGGACACGTGTCGTTATGATTAGCAGCCGCTTCTACAGTAAGGCTGCGTTTGCACCAGAGATGAGCGAGTATGCGTAGCGAGGGATGTGTGTGAAACTAACCAATCACACGCTAGAATCTCAGCAGCTCAAGCTGTGAAAAAGAAGCGATATTATTGGTTAGTTTCACGCACATTCCTCGCAAAGCATCCTCTTCCATCTCTAGTGGAAAAGTAGCCAAAGGGACCTTGCGCACTACGCAGCTACAACGGCGACTTGTCATACGACCGGTTGCAATCTTGAACAAAACTGCTCGGACACCCGGTCGAGTGACCAAACTTCTTTCCTTGTTTCGACCAAAACACGTTCTGCAGCCAAAAGTCGTCGTGTGTGTCTCTGTGAAATGTCAGACGCTACCGATATCGTTCCGTTACCAACGTGATGGTAATCTGTCTGTGAGAAATTGTGCATTTACGATCACAGCATTCCGTCTTCGTTGGGACGGAAGGTTAAATGTCCTCGGTCGCAGGCGGCGTGTGGTCAGACAGAGCGCAGCCTTAAGCATTACAGCAGGCTGCGACCGCGGTGTGGCTGCCGGCGGCCGGCTGCCGGGCCACATCCTTCCGACACCTGCTACATTATGCATGCGTCCACTTTGTGGCAAGTCGCAGAAATACACTGTTTTGTTTCGTTCGCATAAAAGTTACAAGTATTTATGCTTCAGTGGAAATACGGAAAGTACCTATGGTGTCGGGATAGTTTTACATGGCGCTATTTTTCACCTCTAAATGTTCGGAGCCCCAATGGGAGCCGTCAAACGAACACATTTTGTCTACTTTAAATGGTATTTGTGACTTTTTTTTCTGGAGGATGCATTTTTCAGAGAGAGTGTAATTTATTTCATCAAAACTCTCTTAAAACGGCGAAGGAAAACATCGTGAGGAAACTGGCACGTCCTAAAACCAACCCGCATTGGGTACGCGTGGTGGATTCCCATTCCCTCTCATAGAGAGGAGGCCGCGTGTCCCAGCAGTGGGAACATTATTATATAGGCTGATTATGCTTATGATGTTTATGCAACTTATTAACCAAAGATAAAAAGTTTTCTGAAAACTTGGTGTTACACTAAGTATTTATCCTAACGACATCCCAAACGTTAGTACAATATGATTATTGGGTATTGCAGAAAAAGTAAGTACCACCCATCCTCACTTTCGCGTTCATATATTAGTAAGAGATCTAAGCGCTACGTGTGTATGTAAATATAAACCAAGTAAATATATTTTTGTGTTGACGCTCATATTTCCGTAATGTGAACGTACTCGTATACCTAGCGTAGATAGACGTACATTATGCGTGGATTTGCGGCACAAATATTTACGCTGTAGGCAACACATAACATTTTTTTATATTGATATGAAAAATACGCATAGTAAGTACAACGTGAGACCTTTGCTTCATTATAAAAGGCTGAAACGTGCACTAAATATTGTTTTCGGACGAAGAGTTATAATATCTCTATTTCTCTTTCAGATTTTTTAAATAATTTTAGAAACCCTTAAGAAACAACATTTTTTATGACTACTTCAAAAACTCTCTAAATGAAGAAAATAATAAATTATGGGATTTTATTTTATAATCTTTACATAATGAATTAAAAACTAAGTATTAAATAAACTAAATTATATATACTAACAACAAACTATAAAAGGGCATCAAAAACTCCTCCTCAACGCTGTCAGCTGGTAATGTGCCCAAGAGACTGAGAGACTGGCGGCGTTGCCACGTTGTATGGCAACACTTAGCCTCTGACCAAGGATAATAAATAATAAATTAATAATTAATTAATTAATAAAAATAATTTAATTTATTTATTAATAATTAATAATAAATTAACTTGACCTTTATACGATTGCATCAAGGGTATCTTCAGGTCATCTCTACCTTTACGCGTATAATCTTCACTTGACACTTTTTGTTTGCCCAATCGCTGTCGGATTAAACTTCACAAATGGGAATTATACGATGTGTTTCACTTAACTATTCTTTTTGGGGCTGGATACAGTAGAAATCAAAGAAAGAAGACCAGCGGTGGCCTAGTGGTAACGGCCCTAACTTTGAGGACCTGAGTTGGTCGAACCCAGTCTGCACATTACTTTGTATAATTTCTTTCATCACCACTGCTATCAAAGCGGTGATCGATCAAAAATATGCTGAGGAAAACGGCATGTCCTAGAACCAAAAATTCGTGGATATGTCAATTACAGCCCATGCATTTATTTTCATAGATAGAGAGGAGGCTCGTGTCCCAGCAGTGGGAACATTAAAGGCTTATTATATTTATGCTTTTATTACAATGTGTTTAACCTCTTAACAATTCCTGTTGGGGCTGGATATAGTAAAATTAAATCCGAACGTTTATTAGCAGGTGTTTTATCTAGGTCTCCATTTAATTTCTCTTTCAGCTGCGCTCGCGAAGTCATTTGTTTTACTTTCCCGATACCATTTTCCAGTTTCATTGAAGCAATATCGGATTACACCCGCAATAGACGCTTTGCGAATAAAAGTGCAAAGAACGATTGCAATCACAAACGTAACGAATGTATAGAAATAGAACGAATGGACATTTCGACTTGTAAAGGCTGAAGTGGCATTTATTCGTTGTGGCATGAGGATCTATTCGATAATACATCGTTAATTACTCGCGCATTGCCCTTGACAGTTGGGAACTGACTGCGGAAAACATTGCTTGCATACTCCCGACTTAGAGAAAAGACTATAAATATATACAAGGTCTGGGGACGCTGCTGTCTCCGGAGTAATGTAAAGGAAACTTATCTAGTTAAACTTTCCAAGCAGCTTGTGTGCCTGCTGTGTGGCTTTACTTAACATTTTCTTTTGTCCCGATCTCAAAGTAGGTACCTGAAATTGTTATAGCGTGACCATTTACGTATTTTGTAGCAAAATACGGTTTAAATGCAGCTTAACTTCTACAGCTCCTTACGTAATGTTTCCGGGCACGTAAAAGTGTTTTTCTACAAACTAAAACTTACCTTGCCAGGTACAATGTTGTTTAATGTGTTATCTAGAAGTTTTATTCGTATCCCAAATACTATTCAGCGAACAGCAAGGCTACTTTAATCTTCAAGACTTTCTATAGATAAATGTAGATCGTTTCTATTCATTCTTTTCTTTTATGGCCGCCTGAGGGCATTAAAAGACAAATTTTCCATTTTATTTTCTCGTTAATTTTCTATGTTGTTCCCAAATGACAGAAACATAATGGTATTTTTACAATTAAAACACGATTAAAAGATAGCTAGTAGGTTATTTTGGGGAATAAACGACAAAAGAAAAATATGAAAGAAAGCTTCTTGCTAATGACATGATGCGACAGACGGAACTGTGTGATAGTCCATTAATCATGGCAGTCGGGTGTCGAATCAAGATGACTGCGAGAATTAATTGCACAACTAAATCACGCGAATGTTGTACCTATTATTGCCGTGTGTTTCAATGTTAACATTATTATACTAACAATAAAAGATAACTGCCCCTCTTAAAGCTTTCTATTACAAATTATTTGGTACTAAATATTAACCGCTTGTTAGTTAATTAAAGGCTAAAAGATATATCTATCAGATTTCCTCGCAGGAATTCCAGTACAGATAAACGAATATGCTGTAAATCATGAACGGTGAAATATATGGCGGATTGCGGTTATAAAACCGTTTCACGCCGACCATATACCTGGCTTGTAATAAGTGGAGTAGGCGATAGATAGGCGTGTTATTAAAGTTGCCGTTGTGTTTGTGAATAAGAGAAATAGTGGGTAATTGTTGTAGAATCCACGCAATAAATAGCGTATAGCGTCGTTTCCGGCGCCGCGCGCCAGACTCGGCGCGGCGCCTCTTGGGAAATTATTGACGTTTTCCGACGAACAAATTGCAATGTGGTTGCAGATCGACGTCCACACTATAATTTTGGCGATAGTACTTTTTTTCATATGCGATTTAGTTCAATTTATTCTCTACGCAAATAAGCTAGCGTGGCTTGAATGTTGCATGCAACAAAGTAGAAGGAAAATTACTACTTCAATTTATCTATGGTGCTCGGCAAAAGCTTATAAATGTATTATTTTGTACGAGTTTGTATAAGTAGCTTTTCATTTAATAGCAGAATCCTTGTTTTAAGTACAATATGAAAAGCAAAGGCAATATCAAAGCCTCATTAAACCCATCTGTGTGGCGGTCCAACGAAATTCGGAGCGTGTGTCTGTGTACCTTCGCCCTTATGTACCACAATTTATTATATTAGGTGAAGAGGGGACTTCTACATACAGGTGAAAAAGTAAAATCATATAGGGATCCTCACCTTTAGGTGGAATAAAGTGTACGTCATCGTGAGTAATAAAAAAAAAAGTTGGCCGTTACGGGAAATAACGGGCATAATATATGAAACATCTATGGTAATTTTAGAATTCATAATTAATAAAAACCTATACGGAAATATGGAGTAAAATAAAGAAAAAAATTTGTTTCGTTAAAATAAAACAATTTATTTTTCTTAACTAAAATCAATTCTTTTTCTCAAAACAAACTTCACAAACTTCAAACTTTTTAATGGGATAAGGTTGATTTTACTGTGTTGCTTCACGCCATGACAGCGTCATGTAATTTCTCGTCACGGCATACGAATCGGTTTTACTACCAAGGCGCGCCTAAAGATGTTTCACATAAAAAAACCGGACCTCACACGCTGAGGGTTCTAATATCATAATGACCAACGTCAGTATGCCGTTGAAAAAGTACAAAGTCCAGTAGATTCGGAGCAAATTGGCTATGACAGACGGAAACAGGGAGACACGAGTGATTCTATGTGTCCTGTCTTTTCATTTAGACGTACAGAACCCTCAAAATTGAAAGTCATGTCATCTAATACAGCGGGTGAATTGAAGTGGCTACCCGCTAGTCCTACCGCAGTGCACATTAAGTATGATAAATGTGAAAAATGTGAAAAAGTATGTTCGGACACCCGTTGCAGTGGTGGAAGCAAAAACAAAAAAGATATAAAACCTAGTAAACTTTACTGCAGCTATCTCGCAGTAACGTGCAATATTTCATTCATATCGCAGCATTTAAAATAATTGACATTTCAACCTAAAGGTTAATGTATTTTGGAACGAAAACATAACAGATTGGACAGTTCTGACATTTTTCAACACATTTGTTTGTAAAGTAGTTAGGCGGCAATGCGCCTGTGTGTCAATTACAAAATAAAAATGGTATGAAAAAAACTCATATTTAACATTTGTTATATTGTTTTTTTTTTGTAATTACTTATCCTCACGTGTGTTGAAAACGTGGTTTGAAAATTATGCTTGAGCCTTTACACTCTCGGCTCCGTTACACCTTTGCCTCGGTTTGCAAACTCGCCTCGAGTGTTATGAAAACCTTTGCGCACTTGTGTCAAAATTTCTACATATTATGTGTCGAGTTAAGTGTAGGTATAGTTAAGCGCATCAGCGAGTGACTGTGCATGAATAAGGCGGCTCTTCGGATACCGATCGATACCGTAGAGATGACCACGCCGACTTTCTGCCGGCTGAAGTGGCCGCAACCAGCTGCCGTTACCGCGTACATCACTAGTTCATTCAATGCTCTTATTCAGACACGGCTACAGTCTTTAGCCATTTAGAACTTTTCGTTTTGTTTGTTTACATTTTACAATTTTCTTTACATTAGCCGTGTAATTTACTAGTAGTTGTTTTGTCTTAGACTTTGTCGTACATTAATATAAAACTGTAAAGTTTCGTTAAATTATGATCTGTTAGTGCCTAAAGTTCAACGTCGCATGAAAAATGGCTTGAAATCTAGAATATAATAGTTCTATTACCCTACTGCGAGCTACTTAAATAAATTGTAACTGTGTCGTGCAACACTGTTGAAATTAAGTTATGTGAGCACGGAGTTCATATATCCATAGATGTTTGTGTGTGCCGCGCTCGTACAATTAGACTAACATCATTATGGTGTGAAGTCACGGAAACCGCATAGGTAATATTGTGTAAGGGGGACAAAGTGGATCGTGATTCTTTTGTGACCGCTCGCTTTTGTCAACGTAGACATAGATTAATGCGACTCCGAACTTCTCAAACAAAATGTGAACCGAACTATCATTTCTACAGCGAACGATATTCTTTAAACTGGATAGGTAATAAATTACGCGAACAGTGTCACAACAAAGGTATTGTTTTAAAACTAGCGTACCGTTGTCGCTGTAAGTTTTAATATTGCGTAAGGGCGAGCTGAAACTTTCAGTATTTACCGTAAATATTCACCATTGGAACTAGGTTATCGCGATAAACTATTTTTTATTGTCATTTGACCTAAAAAACTTCACCGCAATCAGTGTAAAACAAAAATAAAGTGTAATTAAGTTTCCGTGAATATTGTTGCGAGGTGTAGCAATATACAGGGAGAGTCGTAATTGTTAGGTGTAGCGGAGCCGCCATTCCACTAACGAGTTAAATGAGTTAGCAATTTGCCGATGTATCTGGTTAATTGACTGCGATCATTAGTGCATCGCATGTCTTTACAGATTTAATCTACGTGTTATGTAGAAGCAGTTACGACATAATGATGAAGCCGCTGCTACCTAAACTGTTTTATCGAAGAGCCTTTGTGATTATTGTTTATGTAGGAGTTCCGTGCCACTTTATAAATAGAATATGGTGCACGAAGGCTCATTCTCTTCTCAGACCATTAACTTGAATGTCGATATGAATTATAACAAGTTACAAATGTAGAAAATGTTCGAGCATTTTCCGATATTTCATTTCAGGATCCGAGAAACTGCTAAGTTTACCTAAGAAATATTACCCTAGGAGAACTCGTGGAATGATTCTGTAGAGTGGTTCATATGGCTCGTTTCGATGAGATTGCACTGAATGTTTTACGTGTGTAGTGGTATTCGGTAACGCCTTCATAATAAAAAAAGAAATTGGACTATTGGGTTATATTTTCATGATAACTGAATATCAACTTGTATTAACTCCAGGTACAATTATGACTAAGTTCAATAATCTCCTTGTTTATCAACACTATCTTTGGAACAAGTTTACGGTTTGCGACACGTTTTGCCCGTCGCATGACGTAAACACTAAAATGTTCCGTTTACTTGCAGAAAATATATTTTAATTTTTGAGAGAGACCCCAACAGAAAATACGTAATATTTAAATAGCCTAGTAAAAAAGATCTTAAATTTTGAAGGCAAAGATTTAATTTAAATATTTGTGGAGTAAATACACGCCTTCATGAATAAAACATGGAGCGCAGATTAAAAGCGATAAAACTAGCGCCTGAAAAAGGTACGTTCTATTTGAAAATTAACTTGGGCGAGCGTATTCCGAAACGGTTTGGACGTTGCATGAAATTGGATGGTTTAATTCTCATCATTTGAAATGGTCATGTTTCGATAGCGTTTACTTCATCCGAATAATCCTGGCTAACGAACTTATTAAATGCTATTACGCCGATCTAGGTGTGTCGCGCTAGTTTCCTGAAAATTTTCGAACGGGACCCCCAATTGCGCGAACCTCCGATGAATTTCCGGCGGCCGGCTCCACATTTCCGGAAAATGACGAAGCGTTCATTATGTGCCTTGGATCTGCCTATGTTAGACCTTGGCGATTCGTTCAGTATTTTAGTGAGGATAAATAATGGCGAATATTTTTTGTAGCTGACACTGCCATCAATACCTTTGATGCTCAGACAACTTGCGTAGGTTTGTGTTTTAGTTTTATGATCGTGATTTGTCTTTCGGAATATGAATGATTTTTCTTCCAATATATTATGTGTAGTTTTCGTATTCTTCAGGGTAACGTCTTTGTTAGATAGGTTCATAAAGTTGGTCAGATTTTTATTATACGAATGGTATTTAGTTTCAAAAGTCAGTGAATAAAAAACGTACTTTGTCTTTTAGATCTAAGAACACTATAGATTTATGATAGCACGACGATGTCTTTGTCGGTTTAAAATGTCTAAGCGGATTATCGATGTGAAATAAATACTGTTGTTGGTTATATAGTCCCTAAATATTGGTTATATAGTCCCTATAACTGTTTTATGTCGGTGACAGCACCATCTTTGGTCCAGTTGAAAACCAGCGTCGGGCACTAGCTGCTGGGCAGTTGTTGTGTCGAAACTATTTGGCGCAGCCGTGACACACACAATATTATTTCTCTTATTTTTTTCTGTATAATTTTAAGTTTTTATTTTTCACTATGTAGTTTTAAGTTTCTTATTTTTTTTTGTATTCTTATTTTGTTGTGTGCACTTGCGGCCAAAGCCAAATAAATACGATTTCTTTCTTTCTTCTTTCTTAAATCTTCTGGCTTGTAAATCACATACATACCTACTATTATTATATTATATATTCGACGACCCGAATGGCGCAGCGGTAGTGAGGCTGCCTTACGTTCTTAGGGTTCCGGGTTCGAATCCCGGTTGGAGCAAAATGTTTGTGTGATGAGCATGGACATTTGTTACCTAGTCATGGATGTTTATATGTATAATAAGTATGTATTTACAAACAAAAAGTATCTATGTAGTATATCAACTATCTGGTGTCCACGACGCAAGCCTCGTTGCTTAGTGTGGCACTAGATGGCGCTGTGTGTTAATGTCCAGCGATATATATATATATTATATTAGAAATAAGAATGTTCGGCGGGCTGCGCTGGTGCTGCCGCAGCGACTGGTAGGATCCTCAAGCGGAGCAACTACAGTTCAACAAATCTTATTGGTTATTAAAGGTTTGAGTTGTTTGGGGTCCAAACAGGTCTGCTTTTTTTAGTTTTCTTATTCATCATCATCATCATTTCAATACGGAATCACCCACTGCTGGGTTTATCTACTCCATAATGTAAGGTTGACTAGTAGAAAATACCTTGTATGTACCGTACCACTATTGTATATGAAGTTTAAATAAATGAAAGTTCCGGGTATATTAGAATGAGTGTTCGGTATAATATTATGAGCTTGTTTGAAAATATTTACGATAGCAATATCTATAACTTGTTTGTCTTGAAAACTTGCGCGCGCTCGGTGCTGTAAACATGTCAACACGGCACTTTTTATTTCCACCAATAAAACAAGTAGGTACCTATCATCTATTTTCGCGTGAAAGCTGCTCGACATTTAGATTATAAACATGTTACACAACGGATTTATTTTGTTATTTATTGCGTTTCTGAAGCTTAGCTTAGCTATTTATCTAGTCCATTCATTTCTCTACTCACAACTCTAGTTTATCAGTACTATTTATTTCATTAAACAGTCTCAGATGCTGTAATAAAATGTCTTTTGAAGCGCTATTAGCTGTTTGCGTCTATTTCATCACGATTTACAGCGATGTGCTCACATGTTCTTCGCAATTTGAGTCACAAACATTCCCGCCCGGCGCCGGCGCTATCATTCCTCTCGAAGTCACAAGTTTCAGAACTAAAAGTACAATGTGCTTTGTGTGTACTAGTTAGAGATAACTTTAGAACGACACTATTACGCAGCACCAACCGGCTTCTTTTAACTTCGTCTTCAAGTAATTGCATTTATTTTGTGTGTTTAGTATCCATACGAGGGGAATGTTTGCGTTCATTCAATTTGCAGCGCGAAGCCCCTGAGGGCGGTAATCCCTGGCTTAGGCCTGTTGCGTCCTGCTTTTGATACTCCTCCGCGCATGACGCCGGACTCATCGAAATGTTTTTACTAATGTATGTGGCTTTGTGTGGTCCGGAGCTCATTGTTGGCCGGATTGTGGCTTCTTGCGGTTAGCTGCTTTGAACGAAGCAGGCTCGGCAACTGTCGTGTTGGTACCGATTGTTCAAAACCGTTCAAGGAATAATTTAGGATTTTGATTGCCATTATAATAAACAAACAGTAACTACTTACTTGTATCATGATTATTAAAAAAAAACCCAGGACAATACATACCTTGTCTCAATAAATGCTAGGTTGATTTTTCTAATAGTTGCCGACAGAACAGTGACAGAATAAGCGAAAGTACATTTACATAATGAGTGCGTGTAACTCCTCAGTTCAGCCCTCTGCGACCCAGAAACCGGGAGTTGCACTTTAATATAGGCCGGTACTGAAGCCGAATGCCAGATTTTCTATTCTCGGCCTTGTCTGTCAAGATTTATGTGTTGTGCCCCTTTTGGTTTTTGCAATATCCCGTGGTACACACCGCCGATTTGTTTTCTTTTCGGTTCAGCTTTTACGTCTGTATTTTCAGTTCAAATGAGAGTGTTGAATTGGAGTTGATGAAAGATGTTCTTTATAGACTGTTCTTTGGAAACTGTCGGTTATTACGAGATGTTTGTGTTCGTCGTGATTTTGTTTTTATTACTTGGCTTTTGTTATCTATCGATAGCTTTGAAGTGAACTGGTGTTTGTTTCTAAACGAAGATCTGCTAAGACACTTTTACAAGTTTTTTTTTTGTACAGTGTTTGAAGACTGATCCCCAAGAAAAAATATGCCGAAACAAACTCAAATGTCATCCTCACCCTCTCACATACTCATACCTACATTATTTAAAAGAAAAAAAAAAACTAAAGTACTCAATAACTTCTCTCCCTTCTGATGGTAAATCGACACAGTCCACTCATGCATCAATCGACACAGTCCACTCATGCATCAATCGACACAGTCCACTCATGCATCAATCAATTGGAACCTCATTGTTAAACACTGTCTCTTAAGATACAGGACACCCCAGTTAAAGAGACAGTTTAATCTATTGCGTACAGATTTCTGATGTATCCAAATGTTTAAATGTAAGTGTTCTCTACCACTAATTCAAAATTGTAAACTGAAAGTACAATTATCTGTGTTTTTGGGAAATAAAGATATTTATATTTATATGTCAAACGGTACAGTAAAAGTTTTAATAATAAACATTAATTTTTTTATTCGGATAAAAATCTATCGTGATAAAACAGCAGCGTGCATAAAATATAACCCGTGAACTATCGTCTGGCTATCTGTGTCAAGTTCACTTACAGGGAGAGCTGTCTGCGCAGTATTTCCAATAAATTTATAAACAAGGCGACGAGAATTACTATTTGTAGCGAGGTAGGTCACGGTTACGCTCAAACGGGACTGCATTCAGCTGACCCGACGCACATAATTACAGATAGATTGTACTATGAAATATTCTAGGAAATGTTGACCTGTTTCAACGGAATACTATGTAGTTATTTGTTGGGTTTTAGATAGTGAAATGAATATTAGATACTTATTTATTAAAACTATATGCACAATAGTGAAAACTGTACAAAGTCAGACTTAATGCCTTGGGATTTTCAATCATTCTATCTTAAGGTGATACATAATAATAAATAATAATAATAAATATCGCTGGACATTACACACAGCGCCATATAGTGCCACACTAAGCAACGAGGCTTGTGTCGTGGACACGAGATAATTGATATACTACATAGATACTTTTTGTTTGTAAATACATACTTATTATACATATAAACATCCATGACTCGGAAACATATGTCCATGCTCATCACACAAACATTTGCTTCTACCGGGATTCGAACCCGGGACCCTAAGAACGTACGGCAGCCTCAGTACGGCTGCGGAAGGCAGAGGAAGCATTTGTTAGTGTTTGAGTTGCTTAAATACCCGAACAGTAAAGCGACATTTAAAAAAAAAAACGATTGTTCTTTTGTATACAAAATAGTAATAATGATCAATATTTGGGTACTGCCCGTCCAGGGTTCGCTTCAACTTTTCACATTGTAGGACTACTAAAAGTTGTTAAGGAATATCCACTATTTCATGAGCATAATATATGCCATGCAATTGCTATAAGAGACGGTGTCATTACTTTAGTGATATGATATAACAAGAATAAGTAAGATTCAGTTTTAAAATTCTGTATTTAAACATATATCACTAAACGGGTTCAGTTTCACCTCCATGCAAGCAAAGCTTCATTTTCAACCCTCATAATGTCTCATTGTCCTGTAATGACAGCTGGTGAGGCATGTGATCGTTCAATCAAAGGATAAATCCCTCATTTCCCCGCCATTATTGATGATGACTGTTAACGTACGGGACTGTTGTGTCATTTTTCAAATATGATATCGCTACGTGATGGTGGAACATTACCGAGCGAGATGGAGGATAATCGAATTATAGGGATCATATTACACGATCTTCGGCATATCTTCGGCAGGTATGTCTTTGGGTAAAACAATGATATACATCCGCATCGAGATTCTTGATAATTATGGTATTTAGTTTATTGGTATAGGAGCCATAACTATGGTATCTATGGGAAATTTTCTCACGGATTAAATCTATATTTAATCCTTCACTTAAGGAAATTACATTATGCCCCAAAGCTATCCTCGGGGCATAATGTAATTTCCATAAGTGAAAGAATTTTAGGAATCGGATCAGTTATTCCGAAGATGACACTTTACATCCAAACTTACAAACACACAAACCATACCTCTTTATAATATTTATACGGTAGTATAGATTATAGCAACAGGGGGTAGAAACACATTTTTTCATAAACAACACCTAAATATTCTCGGGGTAAGAGTATTTTTATCTTAAAATATGTACTACTCAAGTGAAAGTACCTAATTTAGCCGACGGCCCAAAGACGAGTTTATCTCAGCCGGGGGTGATTTCTCTTAGAGCCGTTTGTTCCAGAATTAAGTGGTTCTGAACGTGGCCCGGGCTTGTCTTATCCCGGGACCCGGATGTGTTGCCCTTGTACGTACCGTCAGGAAGTGTGGGTAGATCTATATCATAGTATTGAGAGTCTTTCGGACTGCTAGGGCTGACGATGGCCTAGAGGTTAAGGCCTAGCCGCACGAGGATGATGGTTCAAATTCGTGCAAGTACCAATGTCACTTTTTCAATGCATATGTGTTCCTAATCATTCTCTTGCCCTTATCCCAATTCATTTGGGGTCAGCGCAGCATACTGTCTCTTCTTCCATACTTCTCTATTACTTGTCATCTTATCAGACACTTCCTTTCGTGCCATATCATCCTTCACACAGTCCATCCATCGTTTCTTTGATCTTCCTAATACCCATCCACATTCATACTCAAAACTTTCCTCACGACATTCCCTTCATTCTTCCCCATCACAATAACCGATTACCATACAACTTTTCAGTCACCGGCGACATCACTGACATCGTTCAAGGAAAATCATCGTGAGTAACCCTTTTTTGGATGCGAAATCATCAAACGACTCCTCCCGCTCTGGGCGGAGCAGGAGGGAGTGTCAGACTTTTACTGACTAAAACCCATCCATGTTCCATCATCGCTCTTTGTGTTCCAGGGCCACGGTATCTCTTACGAACAGTCCCGCAGCCCCGGCAGGCATCGGCCCTTGCGGACCCCTTCCTTTTTGCTGACTCTCTTTGAGGCGCACATGGAACACGAACGCGCCGTCGACACGGCCTGTCGTCATGAGACGGACGGACGGCGAGCTAGCCCATAGCTCTCCGTCCACAGGCCCGCGATCGTGAGTAACCCTCGACTTATAATTAGTATAAGTCTGAAATTGCCAACCCGTCTTGAGCAGTAATGATGATCAATCGTGACTTCTCTGTATGAGCCTTTGCCCAGCAGTGGGACAGTAATATGCTGGTATTAGAGGCCGCTTAAATTACCCGGTAGAGCTTTGTTTAATCTTTTAAGTGAACAACCATACGTATAAAAACTCGCTGCCACTTCCATGGGAGTGAAGCCATAGCACTCTCGGCTCTATTGCGCCCTCGCTTTCGACTCAAGCTGCAATCCCGCCAGCTATAAATGATGCCGGCCTCGTTAATAGATACCTGCCCGCGAAACGGCGGACATTACCCAGATTAATGGCTTTTCTGATAAGTGTTTACCACTCGCTTAAAATGACAAAACATTGCGTGCTTTTGCGAATTTAACCGCCCGTTACACCTATATACGTAAACTCGATAAACTGCTATTCGCGGCGAACTTACCCCATTCCTGAAGTTCGTAAGGAATAATGGGTATCCGTCAAAAAGCATACCGGAAATCGTTGGCAGCTCCACAAAGGTCGACAGTTGGCATTGAAACGCAAATAAGTGAGATATTGAACCAAACTAGAGCCAAATGTGGCCATAAATTTTTGAACGAACGTCACTGCTCTGTATTTAAACAGTTTGTAGACTTCGCCGGCACAGATTGAAACTTGGGTTGGAAAAATGGCATTTCAGAAATAGGGATTCTTCATAATACTCCTCACACAACGTTTTGAACAGTCGGTTAATGAAAGCTGAACTTTAAATTAATAACTTTAAATACAGTAGGTATTTGCGTGCTAGGTTCCCAAATATTATACATGTGGATGAACAAAGAGCTCTTTGCAAATATATGTGACAACGTTGTAACTTCGAATGACATTTTAAATGAAACGCTGCGTGGAATTGACAGCGCAGAGGAGAAGCGTCAATTTAATTTTCTGAATTTTGTTGAAAGGACATTTTGCTATTTATTGCTACTAACTTATTTTGAGTATTGAATTAAATAAACTTGCTTGTTTATTACCCGCATTTATAGTAGCACAATAATAACAAGGCAAGCAACGTTATTTTAATTAAGATTCCGTTTCAGACATTTAACTTTTTTTCTGTTAGGTCTCAAAAAATATTTTTTTTGATACCCATTGAAATAATTAATCTTATTTTCGATGTCCAAGCTATCAAAAATAATAAAACATATCTACAGATTAAAAATACCACAATAATAAAATCCAAAATCTAATCCAACACTCCAGGCAGCGACAAAACTGTGACGTCAGCTATTCTATGAATATTCTCACTTATAAAACGTCGGAATCACAATTCCTCACAAAAGATAGCCAGGCAAGCATATAAGATCTTATTTGGGCGTGGAGCCCCTGGCCATAATCCACAGGGTGCGGGATCTAGGCCGTACTCAAGGGTCGCATTATCACGGTATTATGCTGATGCGTGTCTGAGGTCTCAGCGCGCCCGTGACGTCACATTTATGACAGATTTATGCCAATAATCGCACTTTAAAAAAGGCTTTTATTAAAGCCACGTCTGTGTTTTGTCCCGTCAATACAGGCCACCTGTTTGTTACTTAGTATAATAGGTATTAGCCATTAGCGGCAAATGATAGTGATTTACGACACAGAAAGTTTCGTATCTTTGTTAGTAATGCTAGTAATCCTCACTATGATCCATTAGCTTATATTTATTTATTCGACCCGAGCCTCTGTCTCTCGGTTGTTTATATAATATCGAGACTACAATACGCTATAGTAGTTTTTTTGAATGAAAATAAAAAAATCTTTTAATAGAGGTAGGTACCTACTCACACCATAATCTATTAAGTATTAAGACTTATACTTATATATATTACTGAAGAGATGTGATTAAAATGTATCAACCTTGTTATGAAATGAGTAAAATTGTGTGTCTAAAAATGGGAATTACTTTGAAGTTGATTAGAGTATTTTTTTAACTTAAAAGTTAAGTACTTGCATGTATGTATAAAGTTATCTCTCTGAGTGACTTAGTATTAAATGTTTTAGTACTGCAGACATTGAACGCCCTTTATAATGTTTAGGACGCGCTCAATGGACTGCAGAACGTCTGTCTTACCGAAAGGGCATCGCGTGAACTTTGAACTCCTTCCAAGGTCATTTAACCTTATTACATGTCAAAAACAAAGTCTCGACCGTCTTTTAAGTTTTAACTACTAAATCTCTTTTGTGTTTTTATGCTTCGAGGCAAAGGATCACTTTCAGTGCTTCAAAAGAGTGAAAGTTACTCGTCGTGGCGTCTATCAGAGAGTCACGCGTCGTTGGCTTCGTCGCACTTTTGTTCAGTGACTCGCTGACACTTAGGGAAACGAGCGCTGAGGTCGCGGCCGATCTACTTTACGACAATGATATTTTTGTTGTCATGGTTTGGCCCGACGCGACGAGTATATTTAATTAATGATGAAATTGAAATGCAATGTCGGAACAAGCTTTCGTAAGCGTCAAACAAAACCGATTTTCATTTAAAACGCGTTTGTAAAAAAAACGCGTTTGTAAAGTACCAACTGTTCCGCGCGAAACATTCTTAGAAGCTGTCACATGGAAGCATTCTCACAGGCTTTCAAGTCAGTACCGAGTAAAAAAACGAGTGTTAGCAAGAACGGACGGGAGACTGATGTTAAACGCGATATAAAACTTTTCTCGGCCAAGTTAGCTGTTCCAAGTTAAAAGTGCTGTAAGCAGGGCCGTTATCCAATAAAGCTTTCACAACTTCCTTTTTTACGATTCATCTGGGACTACAGTTATACGCCGTAATCGTTACAGCCTCTCTGCTACAGTAAAAACGTCATAAATGTCCCACGGGGCCTTAAATATATCAAACATTTCTGGTACAATGCGTATGTATGGAAATTCTTATCGTTTGTATCCAAAGTTATGATGGAGGATAATGTTAGTTAAATGTCATTTCAGATTATTCAACTGTTACTTATCAGTTTAATGAAAACTTCAGCAGGCAAAGTTGGTGCTTCGAAATTCGAAATGCCTACGAAATGTAGTGTTAGCTAGCATAGTGCATAGTGGTAGCTAGTATACACAAGCTGTAGCTACATCCACAAATTCAGAAATATGAACGGCGTGTGATTGCCGTAGTTGTAGAACTTTCGCAAAACTACGACAGTTTAGCAAGTTCTAAAATAGCTTACTGTAGTATGAAGCGTGTTTTACTTAATTTTTGATTTATTTTTATCATAAAGATGGTAACCCAACGGGTAGTGGTGCCAACTCGCGCTGGGCCCGCGTGGTGGATTATACCCCATTCCCTCTCATAGAGAGGAGGCTTGTGTCCCAGCAGTGGGAATATTATAGGCCGATTAAGCTATGCTATGCTAAAGGTGGTAACGCACCAATTGTCCTGAACTTTGTCTAAAGATCGTGCATCGTGCTAAAATTACTTTTACAGAACATGAAAATTGTTTTATTTAAAATTTTTTTATTCATTTCTCTGTTGTAATTCCGCAACAATTTTTTTTTTAAATTAACTTGAAACTATTCTGAAAACTGCTTAAATTCCTTTATAATTTATAGAGGCTGTTACTTTTAGTAGTAGGTACTACATTCATGCTAAAAAGTATTCTAAATTCTGAACGATTGAGCAATGTTCAGTGAAGTGAAGGTTGTGGTCAAACAAAGAAAAAGCTTTCCTTTTGTCTACGTGCGTCATCAGTATCAACAATGTGTGTATAAGAAAATAATTACGATTTTTCTCTCCAGAAGGTTCTGTTTTCAAAGGCGCCGCTCTGGTACCCGACATTTCGGACAACAACTCACACTTCAAGACCCTTTTGAATATTTCGTTCGGCGAGATTCTGTTTCCTTTTTAACTACTTTGTGTAATATCACAACGTTGATTCACAAAGCTTTTGTGTAATGTTGTCAAGTAACCTTTGAAAGCTACTTTATCCTTTTTCGGAAGCGTTGTTGGTTCTGGGACGTGTTGCGACGTTCTGTTGGATAGGATTTCGATTAAAGCTGCCACTACACAGCAGCCCATGGATAAATGGCTAACCTTTACAAGTGTATTCAACCCTTTTTCGATACCGGGGTTGGTCCTCTAGTAGGTAATACTTAGTTGTTTACAATGATGAGCAGACTAATCCCTTAAGAGTTTTAGAGTAAACAAAACGAAATATCGTTTACTCCGACCTACGGCAACGCTGCACACAAATGCATGGCTGGTAAACAAATGGACTGTGCAGGTAATGTGACTTACCCCTACCAATCCGTACTCATCCGGTGAACAAAGGAAATTTCAATGATAGGCAATTTTGCTTAAGTGTCAATTCATCCATCAGCAAAATGTTTTGAGTGCGTTACATTGAGTTCTGCCAAAAAAAAAAGATTTTTCACCCAAAAAAAAAAGTCGTTTCCCGGCAATAATTTTTGCGTAAAGTTACTTAGTTTGATGTAATGAATGCTTGGTTGACGGCTTCGTGATGAAGTTGTTTACACCCTAGTTAGGTATTGATTTGGTATTGGTAGTCATTTAAAAAAAAACATTTTCTCGCATATCAGTGAACTTTTGCTTGTCGTTAGCATCAAGACGACTCCAACAAGACAAGACAACTGGTAAAGTGAAAACTAAGCTAACCAACTAAAAAACATATTTTGTATTTTTTCCCTTTTCACCAATACAGGTGAAGGACGAAACTAAAATAAAGAAAATTCATTAAAAGCTTGACGTGATAAGAAATTTAACGACACCATTAATGTTTGATATCAGTAACCGACTACCTGTCATGAATGAAAAGCCACATTTTTCGGGATGATATTACGAATGTCGCGTGAAGTTTCTGAGAATTATTCCTGTTAAGGAAACAAAAGAAAAAAATAAAAAATAAAATGTAAAAATTTTAAACCATTTTATTTTTAAATAATTAAATATGAAAGCAGAATAACTAAAACGAAGTTTAGGGTAACTGTAAAAGTACCTGAGTAATTGTTACCGGAAAAATCGTCGGAATTTACCGCCCACGTTCGATTCTTGTACTTACAGCTCTGAGAGGTATAACCGAGAACTGAAAATGTATGGCTACTTACTGTTCGTCTAGTACATCTCTACTATTCATGAGGTAGCTACTGAAACTGTTTGAAAATGTAACGTTCAGTAGGTTACAGTTACGGTTACAATAAACACGAGCCAGTATTGCAAGTGGAAAATATTATCTTTGAAATTGCTTCAGGCGATTGTTTATTGAATCAGTAAGTCCAGTGCTCTTGCAAGAATAGTTGGTTACAGTTTTATGGTTTATAAATAAAAAAATTAGCACCACCAGAATTCTTTAAAAGTGGGAAATGTGGGTAATTAAATTGATTTTGTGAGAAATAGGCCTTGGCCTTTGCATTTATATTATTATTATAATGTATTATTTTGGTCTTAAAGAAATTATTTTTCAACACACTTGCACATAAAATGGCTCTAATTTCACCGCAATTAGGCACATAATTACACCTGTAATAAAACTGTGACTTTTTCATTGCCATCATTCACAAGTGAGTTACAGGGTTTTTATTTTATTTTATTGGGCGTATTGATGATTACCATCTTCGGCTCTCTTAAGATTCAATGGTGCCTCAGCGGTAATCACCAACATTACACACTTGTAGCATTATGTACTAATGTTTGCGGTTTTTCATATAAACGCTACATACATTCAGACAAACGGTTAAATTAGGTACCTATTAGTGTCGATTCTGTTGTGCACAAACTAAACTTAGTTTAGGCTATTGCTATCTTTATCTCTCTAATAAAACGAGAAACGGCTGTCAAATTTAGTTGGAACTAATATTTCTATACAAATGAAGGGTGCACGTAAAACATGTCGACTAAAAACACGGTGAAGCGCAAGGCATAAACTAATTTGACATCTCTAACTTAGTTCATAGCTATAGCCGTCCTTTTCTCGCACTGCCTTTTAGTAAAAGATAGCAATAGTCTATATATAGTAAAAGCCTAAATTAAGTTTAGTTTGTGCACAACAGAATCGGCACCATTGTGTAATGTAGAAATTAACGTAGAACTAAAAAAAAAATTACCAAAATAACAGAAAAAAAAAGTTTAGTATAAATAAGCTCCTTAAAGTGCGTATTAACTTAAAATAGTGCGTAGTAATTAATTATATTTTTCGTCCGTTAAAAACTAAAAACAATACGATTTACTTTTGTTGCATATACAATGAATCCCATCCACTCCCAATTGTTTTAAATCCGACATGACAAAGCAGCATCATTGAGGTAAATGGTTCATTCAATTTCTCGACAGATCACGGCGGAATCACCGCGCAGGCAGTCTGGAGACAGCATTCGACTATCACCATTCCCTTGGCCTTATTAGTTAATCGGCCGTACCAATAAAATTCGGGGCGACGAAAGTGCGTTAAGCAGGCATCTTCAGCCATGAACCTGTTTCTTCAAAGCTGTGATTTAAGGCATAAGCTGAAACTCGTCACCCGGCAAACTTTCCTTAGATAACCCGTTGCACGCACGCGCGTATATAGCGCTGCTCATACCATTTTTCAATACAAACACGTGGGGTAGGCGACATTAGGTAGACCGAATCTGTCATTTGTGCCGTGGTGCGAGTAAACGATGACTCGCTTGATGTGTATGCAAATGTTAACAATTCCGTTCTAACAACGGCCGCTGGGCGTTTCCGTGCTCTGTGCTTTTTCATATGGAGGTTGTAATGGCTTCCAAGGATTGTGAATAATGGCAATGAAAAAGTCACAGTTTTATTACAGGTGTAATTATGTGCCTAATGGGGGCTTTTCTCTTATGGGGTTGGAATTCCCGAAAAGGAGGACAAAGGGTCGGAAGTTGAACCAGACAACATGCGGACGCGGCTGTGGATAATAATATAGATTAATTACGGATTACGGACATTTACGTCCAGTTTGAAACAGTGCACAAAATTCTCTTACGGAATCCACACAGTTGCTTAAAATTAACATTTTTCAGTAGAGAGATAACCAATGTTATGTAATGTAGACGTGTTCATCACGATCTTCTAGCCTTGTCCGATTCTATTTGGGGTCGGTTGCAACACGTTTTCATCTTCCATTCTATTTGGGGTCGGTTGCAACACGTTTTCTTCTTCCATTCTATTTGGGGTCGGTTGCAACACGTTTTCTTCTTCCATTCTATTTGGGGTCGGTTGCAACACGTTTTCTTCTTCCATTCTATTTGGGGTCGGTTGCAACACGTTTTCTTCTTCCATTCTATTTGGGGTCGGTTGCAACACGTTTTCTTCTTCCATTCTATTTGGGATCGGTTGCAACACGTTTTCTTCTTCCATTCTATTTGGGGTCGGTTGCAACACGTTTTCTTCTTCCATTCTATTTGGGGTCGGTTGCAACACGTTTTCTTCTTCCATTCTATTTGGGGTCGGTTGCAACACGTTTTCTTCTTCCATTCTATTTGGGGTCGGTTGCAACACGTTTTCTTCTTCCATTCTATTTGGGGTCGGTTGCAACACGTTTTCTTCTTCCATTCTATTTGGGGTCGGTTGCAACACGTTTTCTTCTTCCATTCTATTTGGGGTCGGTTGCAACACGTTTTCTTCTTCCATTCTATTTGGGGTCGGTTGCAACACGTTTTCTTCTTCCATTCTATTTGGGGTCGGTTGCAACACGTTTTCTTCTTCCATTCTATTTGGGGTCGGTTGCAACACGTTTTCTTCTTCCATTCTATTTGGGGTCGGTTGCAACACGTTTTCTTCTTCCATTCTATTTGGGGTCGGTTGCAACACGTTTTCTTCTTCCATTCTATTTGGGGTCGGTTGCAACACGTTTTCTTCTTCCATTCTATTTGGGGTCGGTTGCAACACGTTTTCTTCTTCCATTCTATTTGGGGTCGGTTGCAACACGTTTTCTTCTTCCATTCTCAATAATAGTGATAAACAACTTTTTTTTTGTAATCTCGCCGGACCCTTAAGTTATATGTCATAATACACTTTGTATGCCTGTTTTGATAACAATATCCAAAGACATAATTTTAAATCATCGTACGCACAGCCGCAGTGCGGGCGCCCGTTGTCCGCATTGGTTTTAACACATGTAAACAAACACAGCATCATCGTCCGCTTTCTTTGCTCGTCCGCACATTGTCCAGACCGGTTCGACACACTAAAAATGCGGTCACCATATTTCATAGAGGGGACGGAATAAGTAGTCGTTTTGCTGCCATTCGTTCATCGTAATCTGTACACAAATCCGTTTAATCACAACTATGTGAACCAAAAACCACGGTGAGTGGAAAACACATCGTAAATATTTACTTTATTAGCACTCGTTAAGTGTGCTCTCCCGTCAACGTTTATAGCATCAGTTTCGGCTTATTTTTATCTAAACGGGCCTCGGTTTCGCATTATATTCGAGAGAGCGCTCTCGATATTTGAATATCCGTTTTGGGGTTGAATTGGTTACGTTTACCTGTTTGATACTTCCGAATTAATTAATTTAGAAACGTTGCCTTCGGGATTGGTTAAGGGTGCCTTCTACGAAGCTACATTCATCACATAAAAATGAAATAATCACTACCACTACATAGTATAAAACAACGTCATTTCTCGCTGTCTGTCTGTCCCTATGTATGCTTAGATCTTTAAAACTACGCAACAGATTTTGATGCGGGTTTTTTTTAATAGATAGCGTGATTCAAGCAGAAGATTTATATATATATAACATGCATAATATAGTAGAGAAACACTGATAATTTTAGAGGTTTCTAATGTGATGTCTTAAGTAAACACATTTTTTTTGCGCTTATATTGCAAACGCTTGCTGAACTCTACGAGATAGATCAAAATAATGTACTACAGTATTGTACACCTTAAAAAGGTCAACAAAAAGTCCGTGATGGTATATGTCTATCTAGTAGGGATAACCCACAATAACCATTTTTTATCCTATACTTTTTACGAGAAATAATGGCTTATTTACGAAGCGATTTTAAGAAATACAGTATTAATCCTTATCCAATTCAGTACCTTAAATACATTGTGCATGTAATATAGATCAATATGGCCCTTTACAATTTATCATTTAAATGAATAATTTAGAAGATATCACAGAATTAAAATTACGCGTGAGTGAAAATATCATTCTCAGCGAAACAAATAGGGTCGCAGTGTAACAGTTGGTCACTTTTACCATTTTCATCTTTTAAGTTTTGCGTAAAAAGTAATGCATTATTTTAGAAGCTTATTTATGGTGTATGGTGTAAATCTATATAGATTACCTTAAATATCTATTTTAGAACGTATTCACCCTAAACAATATTCAATTTAAATGAATATCTTAGGAGTTATCGTAACTGCCGGGGTCGCGGGACTGTCTAAACAGGGTACCGGGGCCCTGGAACCCAAGGGCAACCGAAAGAACAGGGTGTCTCAGTCAGTGTGTTTTAGTCACTAAGGTTTCAGTTTTTTTCATCCGCTCCACCCAGGGCGGGAAGACTCATTTAATGATTTTACCACCCAAAAAAAATGGAATTATTGGAAAATAAAGGCAGTGCATTACAAAATAATTTTACTCTAAGCGCACTTCTTTTTTTGTTCTAAATTGGTCCCGAGCGAAGCCGGGGCGGGTCGCTAGTAATTTATAAAAACAAATCTCATTTACTTCGACTCGGCCATTTTCAATTTCCCTGGGAATTGAATTTCATTCCATTCTAAAATGGCTCTCATATATCTATCAAGACCAAGTCGTAAACAAGGTAAGATGCGAGTTAGGGAAAACATATTTCATGGCGGTCCTCGTATGGATCAGCTGCGCAACCCGAAGACAAATTTGCTAGGCACGCATTTAAAGCGTACTGTGATAAAATTACAAAAAACAAGGATTAGTGCCATATTTTTTCAATCTCCCAGTCTACCTGAATACAGCTAAATACTAGTATTTTACTATAGTTGTTGCCAGTTAAGATCGCAATAGCAGTCATTGACCCACCTACTTTTTTTTTAAAGTTCTTAACTTTGAAATCCATAAATAAGCCTGTATATGTCTTGAATCGTCATCTATCGTGATCTTCAACATTTTTTCTAATGAAAAACTTTACACGGTTCATTTTCTTTGGTTCGTACGAAGAGATATTAGGAAAACGGCAATGACCGCTATTGCGATCTTAACTGGCAGCAACTTAACGTACTTTTAATAAAATATCATGCTTAAAGTTAGCTTTGGCAATCGTTTCTACAGTTCCAACATGAACGACTTACGATTACGGCCGATTAAGGAAAATCTATGTTACATTCGAATCTTGCAAATAATTCGTTCATAAATAACCGGTTGTTGAACGGTTCCCAAAAAATAAACCTTATAACCATGAAGCCAGCCGAAAAGCTACTCCCCTAATTATGTCAATGGATCCGAAAATAACTTAGGTTAAATACAGTTGTGATTGTGAGCCATTCTGGTAAACAATAACTTGGCTAGATTTGGCTGGCAGCATTAGGACTAGTATCCATTTGCTTAGAAGTATGGGAGTGGCCGGCGAAGGTCACAGTCGACACCTGTTATTTATTAGATTTGTTTCGATCCCGGATAATCTCGTTACAGCTGACCCACTGCGCGCGCCCTTGACAAACCCAATGAACGAACGAACATTTTTCGGTTAGTGAAAAATGTTCACGTTACGGTTTTGATGGCGCCCTTAATGGTAAGTAATTACATGGGCGTTCATCTGTAACGTTTCAGGGGCTCTGATATTATGTCGTTCTGTGACGTTTAATATCTTAGAGCTCGAGGGAGATGAAATGTTTTTGATGGTGTTTATGCTACCATAGATTATAAAAGAGGTAAAGTGTCTAAGTTTGGATGTAGGAGGTATTCTTTCACTGATAAAAATCTAACCCTATTTCTGAGTGCAATAGAATGCGTTTTACAGGTGGGTGGTACATTTAAAAAGATATGTGGAAAACTGAAACGAGACTATGAACACAATTGATTTTAGAAAGGATATTACTAACTGTTTTAATCCGAACTCAGTGAATCTGAAAGTAACGGCACCATAAGAGTAGATTAAATAATAATGGCGTCCAAGGTTGATGACTTTTGTGATTACACTTTAAACCCAAAACGTAGACATTGGTGTCGATTCTGTTGTGCACAAACTAATCTTAATTTAGGCTATTGCTATCTTTTACTAAAAGGCAGTGCGAGAAAAGGACGGCTATAGCTATGAACTAAGTTAGAGATGTCAAACTAGTTTATGCCTTGCGCTTCACCGTGTTTTTAGTCGACATGTTTTTACGTGCACCCTTCACTTGTATGGAAATATTAGTTCCAACTAAATTTGACAGCTCTAAATTACGTCCGTCTCTTTCTCGTTTTATTAGAGAGAAAAAGATAGCAATAGCCTAAATTAAGTTTAGTTTGTGCAAAACAGAATCGACACCATTGTATTTAATTCCAATTGAATTAGTAGTAGGTACTGCGGTCGGCAGTCTGCACCCTTGTCTTAAAAACCGTTTGAACAGTTTCTACAAACGAGGTGTCGAGTCATTTGTCTGGTCCAGAGGTGTCCAGCATGATAAAGTGCGGTTACTCGAATTCCGGTGAGACTCAGACTTGCTAAGCCACTCGTAGAGCAATTTGTTATGAGCTTATGTATATTAAAGATGAGCTCTACGGAACCCAGTAACTTCGTCCAATTTACTTAATGTCGATCGCATGTTTTGATAAAATGCAGTATTTCAAAACATTCATATTCATTTCAATGTGGAATACACGACCCGAAATCCTAACCCGGTGGCGGGTAGGTTAGGAACTTGAAAAAAAAAAAAGAAAATTGTTTTTCAATTCGGGATAGGTTAGGTACGATACGTCGCCGTCGGGTCCGGTTAGTAATAAACCGAGGCTAAAACGGTTATCACGTGTTCACTTAATCGTTCTGTAACCCCTCATATAAACTTTTAGTCGGTTATTAAAAAAAAAAGTCGTTTTCTACAAAACTGCAATACCTACACGGTCAAATGTATGGGGTTTAGAACGATGTACTGAAAACGTAGTAACAGTTTTAGCGTCGGTTTGCCTTCCACCCCGTAGTGTAGTATATAGTTTTTGATCATACATAAATCTTTCGAAATAAATTATCTCAATGATGTTGAAAAGAGCACTTAAATCTGTTGTGTATTTTATAAGAATTTAGTAGTCATACAGACAGAAATCGAATACGTTTTTACCAGACTGCCAAGGAAGGGTTATGTTTTTCGCGCGTATCTTGTATGTATGTATGTATGCATGTAATATTCTTTTCATTACACTTCCTCGAAAACTGGTTCCTATCGCACTACTATTAAGTTCAACATGCAATGTATTTCACACCCGTGCGTTTTGTTTCATTTTCCAACACATACCTATACACTATACTTAGTCCAAATTGGTTCAATGCCTATAATCGGAGGTGAATGTTTTTTTTTTTTAATTTCGGCAAAGCAATAATGCGTCTTTACGGCGTAATTTTTTTTTTAATATTCAAATTGTGTTTATAAATAGAATATCATAGATAAACATGATTAATTAAAACTAGTTTTTACTTTTATAGACAAATTAACATTGTTTATTTGTGTTCTAAATTAAAAAAGTATAAAAAGATTTTTTTATTTTTTATTAGCCTGTTTAGCGGCTTCACACCTTTGCTTCTCCTTTGACTTTAAATTTTCTTTTTTTTCGCTGGCGAAAGCAAAGCGCGGAAAAAAAGAAAATTTAAATCATGGTTCATCAATAATCATCATCCATAATAATTACGATTTATACCTATTAAAGTTAACTTCTACTTATGACAAAAATATTTTTCGTTCTTTTATTTAATTTCTTCAAAAGTGTATTGAAAAACGTCGTTTGATACACGTGGGCATTTGTTATTTCAGTTTTCGGCTCAAAAACACCCTCGCCTGCGGCTCGGGAGTTAATTCCTCCTCGGATGCAATAACAAACTTTCTCCACTTGTATCAAAATGTACTATTATTACCTTATATCTTCCAAACCGCTACACGGATTTTAAAATGGTATATCATGACCATATTTTAATTTAATTTAATTATCCACACGAACACAATTCCTATATAGAATAGGCATGACGACAGTATCAAAAAATTGCAAATCTATTTAGTCCGTCAGTAAGAGTATTGGAAATTAATGGACACGTATTTTTTGTTTTTGTAAATCAATGAACATTGACAAAGATAATATTTATAACGCATCAAAACTCGGGAGTGGGGGCTCGTGACGTCAGATAGGCGTGACGTATTGAGAATTTTAAAAGCGTCATATCTTCGTCAATTTTGGTTTACGTAACAAAAGAAAAAACAAGAGTCAAATATTTTTTGATAATCTGACGGACTAATTCGTTTTTTTTAGTCGTCTCGCCTATTAGACCGTTTACGGAATGAAAAAAAAAATGCAAAATTCTCCATCTTATTTTATTCGTACTAAGTGTAAAATTAAAAAATAATTTAAAAAAATAAAAAGCCCGACAGCGTAAAATAACTATGACGAATAACTACCGGAAATATATTGTGAAGGATGGCACACGACTATTGCAGCCAATATTGACCTATGTTACGTATTAGAATTTTTTATTTGTTTTATTTTATTTGTTTTACTTTATTTATTTATTTTACTATTTATGTACACACAGTATACAACACAGGAAAATACATTAAAAATATGAGTTTTATGTGTGTATTGATAATGAAATTATTTTAATTTTTTAATAATTAAATTGCTTTCTACACTTCTGGACTGAACTTGCCTTTTTTTCTTTTCATTTTTTTATTTAGTCTTTTTAGTTAATTATTATAAGCAAAGCAGTCTGGCTTTTTATTTTTTGCTATTATTTTTAGATTTAGATATAAAATCCTAAAAAAGACCAGCCCGTTAAACAATTTAGTGCAAGTCCTAAAAGTGACCTCATATAAAAGGCAGAATAAAAGAAAAGTTATATTAGCCCATGGGTCCCCCACCTGAAGACTTTCAAACGGTTCATCAGTGTTTGCGTGAAACTTAAGGTATTCGTTTTTAAGATAGTATGAAAGGTAAAACCTCAATGTTATTAAATGATTTTCCTTGAATTAAAAGGTAAGGTAGGTAAGTTCTGATCGAAAGTAGGTTTCATTATTCAGAATCAATAACACTTTGCGGCCGATCACACGACACTTTACTGCACGTTATTTGACAATAAAATGTTGGTTTCACACGTCAACATTCCACTGTGCATTTGTTAAAAATAAATGCTGTAGGAAACTGACATTTGATGCCAACAAAGAATCGTGCAGTTCGACGCCGCCTTGTGAACGTAATAAGTCAAAGCGAATTTCATAGAAAATAACAGGTTATTGTAATGCGGAAAGCTACGAAATTGATCGGTGTACCCGTAGGCTGGAGGGCAGAGGGATAGCGGCGGCCATTGTTTGCATCTTTTGTTTGTTGCCATGCTGGATCCGGTAATAACGTTCAAGCATTAAAATTCGGGTCAGGTTGTTGACACAAATTTACGAGGGCTGTTAGAAAGGGTAGCCTTGATTCTCCGCATTATGTTACACGTTTTTAACAGAAAAATAAAAACGCAACACAGAATATCAACATAATGTGATTATCGGATCAGAATACCTAATGTATTGAGAACGGATAACTCTTCCGTCGCGTAGATTACGACGGATTGCTTTCGTAATTTAATCTGGACGTGCTGAGAAAAGATGTACATATTATTTGAATAAATCTGAACATTTAGATGGAATCATTATTCAGGAATAATTGGCATACCCGTCGCCAGGGACAATAGGAGGGTCCCGAACTCCCGAGTGAAATGTAGCAGTGAAACTTTAAATTAGGGAGCCAATCGCGAGCGGACATAAATCCACTTTTTGTCGCTGCTTGATTCAATCCCCTTAGCCATAGGTATTATGAACTATTTCTCAACATTTAACTGTGCAAATCCATTCAGTCGAATATATGGCGGCCCCTTAAATACACAATAGAGATATCGGAGAGATTTATAGGTCACGCAAGCCTTGATTAAAACCCTCTGAATGGTTATATGCGAGGGTGCGCTTTCCAGCTGAGTATTTTACGTTATTAAATTAATATCTGAAATTATACATTTCCACAGCTCTCTAAAGCTCTTGGGATTTTTGTGCTTATAGCACTTGACATATTTGCACAGGCAAGTATTTATTATAATTTAAAGCTTAAATTAAAGGTTTGTTTATCGTACATAATCAAGTAATTTGACGCCTCAAGTTTGGTTGCGGTGTTTGTCTAGCTTAAACACATTAGCAAGTTGATTGTATACCTAAGTTTAAGTTTACTGTCGGCGCGGTGTGACGTCATTATTAAAAGACTTGGCTTTAATTAAATAGCTAAAGAAACTATTTCGGCAAAATGGCAGCAGCCAGAAGCAAACTATTCGAAAAGTCGTTCAATTTTCATGAAAATTTATGTGCTCTCTTTTAGAAGTTAATAAAACGATTTAATTTGAATTTTATAATGGCTCTACCACACTGCCATTAAGTTATACGTAGTTAATATTTGGTTTATTACACTTTCCGTTTTAACGTTTATGTGGTTATTTACGTGGTGGTAATATTTCATGTGATTGAAAAATAAAATGAATCATTGGAATGGAAAATATCGATAGCTGTGATATTTGCTACTTGCGTCTGTAGTAAATAAATGAGTTAATCGTTCTTGGAACGCCTGTCGATTTATGTACCGACAAAACTTTTGGATCAACTTTATATTTTTCTTCACTTGACTGACCTGCGGCTCTTGCGTCCTTGCAGGCGAGCACCATGCTATGCCGCACGTCGGGGTTGTCGTCGGCGATGGTTTCTCCGACGGCCACGAAGCGCTCCACAGCGCAGCAGACGGCGGCTCCGACCCGCTGCACGGCGGCCCCGCCGGACGCCCCACAGGAGGCCTCGCCGCGCGATGCCACCAGGCTGCTGATCTGTAACAATAGGTCATCGTTCAATCAAAGCATTTTTTTCAAGTTGGCCAGTTACAAGCACTTTTTAATGGGGGTATTTCCAGTGTTTTTTTTATGAACGAACTAGATGGCGCTGATCAACTTTTGGGAATAATAAAATGGCCCGTTTTTATGTCCATAAAGCCTTAACTAAAGAATGGAGGAACCTAAGCTCGACTCGACGCACCAGGAGTTTAGACGTAACGTAAAAACACTCAGAACAATAATAAAAACCATGCAAAAACTTGCAGTTCAGTGATGCAAAAAAACAGTAGACTTTCTAGGTTAAAAATGTTTGACAGAATGACAGAAAAAAGGTTCTTTACAGTTCTCACTTTTAGCAATGAATAATAGAGAAATTTGACTATACAATGAGTTTGACATGTGTCTAGGAGAGTTTTTTTTTTGCCCTGCTAAAAGATTTTACCATTGACCTTTATTATAATACGTAATAAATACTTTTTTCATTGGATTTTACTAGAACGCCCGCGCCGCTTAAAACCTATTCCTAAGACTAATCAGCGCCATCTATTGATATATACTGAAGCGTTGTGACAAACGTCACAGGAAAATTCCCCATTGACCAAATGAAGAAGCTATAGTCCCAGACAAGGCATAACAACTGTGAAAGTACTATCGTTCTGGGGAACTACAGTAGTTAAAGAAAAAACTATAGTTCTAAAGCATAAATCTCAATCAAATCTGTCAACTTAGCCTAGCTGGACATAGGCTCTCCCGAGCTACGCCACGACACACTGTCCTCCACCTTCCTCTATTTTTTATATGGGACAAGCCCGCCACACTGCTCCCAAATCACTGTACCTCCTGAAAGCCAGAATCAACAGTGGCGACCACCAGAAAAGCGCCGAGACAATGAAGCTCGACGAAGTCCCAGAGAGTGAATTTAACTGTCTTGGATCCCGCAACGAAATTAATCAGAAAAGTATAGTGGAGGAGTAGGAAAAACCGTAATTTCCACTTCCTCTATTGTTAGTCCCTGCCATCTTTAAAAGGTCGTCTAGTATATCTAGATGGAGCGACCCGAGCTACGCTTGCCGATAGGCGGCCTTCATTCCAGAACTTTGTTATAAATGTGTTAGATTTTATGAGCCCTATTGTCAGTTATTGTGCTCACAATGTTGCTGGTAACTAGCACGTGTCATAGTTCCCTATGACTCATAAAAAGGAGACTTTTTTTGAGATAGGGCTTTACCTACTCTATTTATTCTCCTCTGCCATTTTCATGGACCTCGTAGCCATAGTGTTAGGTACTTGGGTTAACTTTACATAGGAGAATCGCTAATGGTGTGGTTAGTGAAGAAGCGTTGTTACCTGCATATATCACACAAGAAAGAAAACAAGAAATACTCGATTTCGAACAATATTTACTTATTCAATAACATCGTGTTGGAACCGTAGTAGGTTCATCCCGCCTTTCTACATCGGTAGATTTAGTCAAATAAATTATTATCCATCCATTATCCATCTATGTTCCTGTTGTTATTTGATGAGATACGCCTTTTTGCGTCGTACAGGGCCAATTACTCAACTCAGTCATGTTTTTTTTTAAGTTATTTTGTTTTATTGTTTTGTCCTGAGCGAGTCAACTAAATATTACTATTACTAAGACTCACTGTCCGTCCGTCTGTCTGTCACCAGGCTGTATCTCATGAACCATGATAGCTAGACAGTTGCATAGATCATGTATTTCTGTTGCCTCTATTTTTTTTTTATCAGCCTGTTTGAATGTCCCACTGCTGGGCAAAGGCCTCCCCTTTCTCTTGCCTCTATAACAACAAATAAAAAATACAGGGGGCAACCAACCCTCCTACGATGGTACGGAACCTTTCATGCGCGAGTCCAGCTCGCACTTGGCCGGTTTTCTTTGTTTCTTTCTCATTAACCGAGTTCGTAAATATATCGATGGCATGTTTTGGCAGCTCTCGACGCCGCAAGGAGCTTTTCATTCACTTTTTTGGCGAATCGGAGTTTATATTGTTTGGTAAAGAAACATTGTTTTATTTTTTACATTCTTGTTTTATCTGTATATTTAGATCAGAACGAAAACTCTCAAATGCACACAACACAACACTGACACAACTATACTGCTGGGTCTGGAAGCAAGAAAGTTACAATTGCAGATAGAAAATAGCATGGGCCCACGGCTAGCAGGGGTATAAATGGTTTACATCAGATTACACGAAACAAATAAAATAACTGATAACTCAGAATTTCAATTCTTACAACCTGTTTAAGACCCCTGTCTTTGACAGTAATTATAGGTAGTCTGTCGCCCGAAAGTCTGACAACCAGTCTTAATAAGGGGTATCGTGGATGTCAGATAAGCAGTCGCTCCATGTAAAATGTTGGTATTCAGTCGCATCCGATTAGAATGGAAGCCGTCACCAACATAGTTGGGAAAAGGCTAGGTTAAATAAATCACTGATAACTCTGATTTTTCATTCTTACAACCTCTCGAGGGATGCGTACGCAGGTCGCGTCCTTATAGACCACGAAGGCGTAGTTGTGCAAAAAGGTAAAGTTAAAAAAAAAAGCGTTATAAAAACTTTTTTGCAAAAAAAAAACCGACTTCAAAAACTCAAAAGTGAAAAATAAATTTAGCTTTAGATGTCGATGGTAAAACAAAAACTGAATCGAACAAACAAAAGTCTTTTATTTTTTCCATTTTTAGGGAACTCTTCAATATAATAGACAGCAAATCTGTCGTGTTGCTGCAATCGCGACCAATTAGCCGTTTATTATTGAAGAGTTCCCTTGTATATTTCCGAAAATCTGCATCAGATCTTCACCAAACTTAAACGGGACCACCGCAAAATAATATTCTTCCAAACAAAAAAAGAACCATCAAAGTCGGTTCACAATTGGTGAAGATATCGCTGAATATACAAACAACAAAAAAATTAGACGAATTGATAACCTCCTCCTTTTGGAAGTCGGTTAAAAAGGAAAAAAAAACCTTAATAAGAAGTTAATGAGTAGAAAACTGTGCTGGAAACCAGTGCCATTGAATAAGGAAAAGTAACCACGTAAGTTCTTGATTTGCCACGCATCGCTGCAGCCATAGTGTGGTTGAAGGCTCCCCGGGTATAAATATAATATAATATCATATACCCTATATAATGGGGGTAAACAATTTTGTTGCCTATATAACTTGCGGCAGTCTGCAAATAATGAGAGGTTATGTGTTTACTACGCTGGAAGTTTCTTCTGGATAAGTTTCTTAGTAGGTTTTCTCGCCTATTTGGGCATCCATTCGACTATAGTTTAGATTTTTTTATTAATGGCATCCTCAGTATCTACTAGAGATATGATGATCATCATCGTCTGCCTACCCTTTTCCCAATTATGTTGGGGTCGGCTTCTATTCTAACCGGATGCAGCTGAATACCAGTTACATGGAGTGACTGCCTATCTGACTTCCATAACCCCGTCACTACTGGGTTATACAATACCCCTTGGTAAAACTGTTTGTCAGACTTTTAGGCCGCTGCCTACATGTATTGACTGTCAAAGATCTACAATAGCCAGCCCGGACCAACTGATTAACTAGCTTTCCGAGGTCCGAAGGAAACTCAGTAGGAATTGGTGGACCAACCTAGGCAAGCGCGGCTTTACCAGAAGATCGTCCCGATCGGCCGTGAGCTTTACGAGCTCCTCTAGAGATATGATATCCCTGTATAAATGTTCATGATACAATAATCTCAGCAAACACCTTTGACCATCCTCCATAGAGTACGGTTATAACCCTCGGACAAAAGAGAAGGATAACTATTTAGATTGGACGCTACATGCTTCTTTTGATCCCTTTCAAGCCCTTGAAATTTCAATTCCAATATTATTTGGTCCCTTTTCAATTGTAGAAAACGGTATACACTTTTAAAAAAATCTCTGCAATATTACAAATACCCGTTGTTTGTGTGAGAAATTGCACGTGAGGTTATGCATTAATAATAGAAGGAAGACCTTCGCTTAAGTACGGCCTTTGTGTCGGAATAATAACAGACTATCGACTTTAATTTTTGACTGACCAAAGGGGAGAAATAAATTTATTAAAGGATGAAAACATTTAAGAAGTTTTTTTTATGTAAAGAGCTATAAGAAAGACACTAGAAGAAACAATGATAGTACCTGACTGATTTCGTCCCATTTCGGAGGAATGTATCTTTGTAGGTTTATCAGTGATGTTTCCATTTTCCTTTGTAATAAGATCACCCGATAAAGAATGTGGATTTCCGAATTCAGTAGAACGCAAAGTCAGAAATTCTGAAAGGCGAAAAAAGAATGAAAAACGTAGTAGGCATGCAATCCCCCAAATAAACAACGATTTATCGGATTATAAATGTTAGATCCGAATGGTGCTTATTTTAAATATCGGATATCGAGGACAATTTGTGGATCGTAAACATGCCTGGTAAACTAATTTACATAATTATTAAAAGCCCAGAAACAGGCATTTGGCAGTGTCTGGCATCGAAGGTCATACTTCTGATATTTATTGCCATTACGAAAAGCTTCTAGCTAGAAAAGGGTTGTTGGGTAAGGTAACTTAAAATATTATAATTATCGTCTTTAAAATTGCTTTTGTCGGTATCGTAGAATAATATTTTACGTTGTAAATGTTGGTTCCAGTTGTTATAAGGATTTATAATGACATTGAGTTGTGATGCTACGTCTTTGTTCACGAGATAAGTACAATGTCAACTTCAGTGACTGGAGTGTTACGTAAGCAACTGAAAACTTAATAGTAATCAATGTGTTTCCGCTGTGGATACCACCCGCCAAGGTTAATCGGATCAGACCCGAACGGATTGTGAATCCGCCGATAGCGGAATCTCTCCAAAGAAAACTTTACCGTGCTCACTAATATTTACAGGGCATAATTTAATAAAAAATACTGAGCCTGATCTTAAAAATAAAATTTAAAAGTTTGATGCACTAGAATGCGGAACTTTAACATTCAAATTGGTTGTCACATATCTAACTAGCTTTTATTGGTATTTTGTTTTCTAAGTCAAGTTCTGCCTGTAGTAGGCCTTGACCTTCATTTTCCGAAAAGAAAACAACGTAAACTATCTGAGCATAATCTAAACCACAGCAAACGAGCCTACATTAACGTGTTTAATAACTACGTGAGTGTTCAAGATATCCAATTAGTCGTATTTTGTAAGGTGGTGGTCTGATTGTCGTCGGCCGGGACGCGGGGCGAGACCGCGCGGCGAGCTCTGATCAAGGTCATTCTTGCACGCGAGCTCATAGCCTCCCCGCGCCCACACTACTTGTTGCGCTTTCGTATCTGCAGCGCTGGGAGCAGGGCTGGTCGTGCGCGAGCCGGGGCCCGGGTCGGCCGCGCTGAACGCGCGCCACCACGTACCTGAGGCTCCCGGCGCGCGAATTCATCGTCATCGGAGAGCGCGTCCATGTCACTGAGCGCGTGGCGCGCGGGCGGTGGGCGCGCGCTCGGCGGCACGAGTCCGCGGGCGCGCGCACGTGCTCGGTGGCGTGTCGTGCGGCACCGCGCCGCTCCGCCCGCGATCGCCGCGGCACTGACGGACCCGGCGCGCATCGATCGCGCCTCCCGCCCGCCCCACACGCCCCCACCCGCTACGAGTCCACGTGGCCGCCCGCCCCTCGTGCTTACTATGCCACCACAAAACTTTCTGTGTGACTTTTACTTTCATCTTACATCGATAAACTCGATAAAACGCACGCAGGTGGTAGTTAGTAATATTACTGAAAAGTTACGTCAAGTTAAGACCTGGTGGCAAAACTTATTAATTCAAATAAGCCGCCAGACCCTGACGCATCAACGCGGCTGCGCGGGCCGAGGCGCAACAGATTGTTGTCGTGGGCGGGAAATTCTAATCGCGTACGTCAAGCCGGCGACGCAACCGAAATTACAGCTTCTACGAAAATAAAAAGAACGGTTTTGGTCGCGTACGTAAAAGCGAGGAATATCATCGGTGTAGTCGTCGAGAGTACGTCACAGAGGCGCCGACGACGCAATCCGTTCGTCGCCGGCGACACGTCACGAGCTCGTCGCCGGAGCGGCCTGGCGGCGGCTGCGACCGGGAGGCCTGGGCCTGGCGCTGGGTGCATACCTGCTTGATGAGGGGGAGCAGGGTTCTCTCGATGGAGCGCGTTTTTATCTCCGAGAGGTCGACGTCGGGCAGGCCGGTGGCCGCCATGGCTGGCGCGGGCGCGACTGCGCGTGTGCGCGCGCACGTCCCGGCCGCGACGCCATTGGCGGAGCGCGCGGCGTCACGTGGCCCCCCTCCGTCGCCACAGTACTAGACCCCCCCTTCCCGCCCGTCGTAAACACGACTGCGTGTTTAGTTTTAAACACATACTCTTGCGGGCTTTAAAAACTACAGCTTTACGTGTTTTACTTTGTTTTGATTGCGAGCGCCAATATACATACATACATCCACGTGGTGCACGTTTCAGCTACATTTTATGTTTTAGTATAGCAGTATATTTTCGAATGGAAAATGCTAATGCAGTGGCTGTACTAAGTACAGGGTGATATTCGACAGGAAATAAAACGAAAATCTTTTACTGATGCACAATCTTTATTTTCATATCGTTGACCACCCATATAGACGACTAATTAACTTAATAATAATCATTGGCACATTATCACAAAGGTTGTCAATGATGTATCTATAATTTTACTTACATAAGATAACACTTCCATATTTTAACTCTCTGTAACTGTGATGGCAATAGTGAGTAATTTTTAATCAAAATCACTGTTCCGGTGAGATCCTACTTTCGAACACAAGTAGATTATATGATATAATAATACTGATAAATATTACACGACAAACCTGATTATTATAACAATTAGTTCATAAATTTCTACAAGATTACCCTAGCGAAGTCATAGCAAGATCAGAGTTACCTAAACACTAAATTTACTTTATAGGCTTTGGTAATTGCTTAATATAGGTAGTGAAGACTCGAGAACTTGAAATAAAATAATGTATACAACTATAGTGTTTGTTTACCCTAAACCTCTTAAACTTGTGCTGTCTCATAACACTTACTATTATTGGACTTATCCTGAAATCGCGAAAAAATCAGCTGTTCCCTGCATTTTGGCCATTTATGTGAACTGCGACTGCTTTTTTTTATTACAAGTTTGGTTCCGTAGACTCCTTGAGCGGTTTAGGGTATACAAAAACTAAACTTGTTTAAACGAGTGGCTGACAGAAGCAAAGAACACTCTAACTTCATGACAACAGAAAACTTCTGACTGAGTAGTTTTAATGCAATTGATTTTTAGACTGAATCGGGACTCCGAAAGGAATGGGTCCTTTAGGATATATTACCAAAACATAACATGACTATCTAGAATACAAATGGAATAAATAGGAATTAATCATAACATATATTACCTAATATTTAAATAATTTAGAACAAGGCTGCAAGTAATTAATAATATTTCAAATGTAGTGTGTTTAATTGAAAGAACAACCTATAATTAAGATCTATTTTGAAAAACATTCAAAAACACAATTGCTTCATTATTCAGGAGTATTTCAGAGGAATATAAACTTAAATAAGGAACAGTAATAACCTCTTCTTAATAGTTAAAACAATGTTTCTCATTAGGACGGCTCCATTAACAATTTCCAATAGTTTTAAGTTTATAGTGTACCTACATAAAATTTAAGCGCTCTTAAATATTACTAAATTATGGCTGTGAGTCAAGCACAATCAGAATGGTTTAAAATAGACGGCAACATTGTGGCTACCGGGATATGATATTTAATCCTGCCGTAAGGGGAGATCTATGATATACATACAGGGTGTAAAAGACCTCATCACGAAGCCGTCAACCAAGCATTCTGATCATTAAACTAAGTAACTTTACGCAAAAATTATTGCTGGGAAACGATTTTTTTTGGGGTGAATAATCATGTTTTGTGATAGAACTCAATGTAACGCACTCAAAACATTGTGCTGATAGATGGATTAAATAGTACGAGGGTCGTGGAGGTATTTAAAGTAAAAATCTTACATTAACAACTTATATTTAAAAAAACCTTGTCAAAAAGTTATAACTTTAACCCCCAATATCTCCGTAACTAAGGTTCCCAGGTATGGTGTAGAACAAAAAAAATATCGCAATGACGAGGAGAACAAGTGTCTTTCGGCTTCGTTAAGAGGTGTTTTACACCCTTTATGTTGAGAAAAACCTGAAATCTCGTTTGATTGTCTATTGCTCACGGTTACTGAAACTGCGGACGTCTATTCTGATATTCGACTATCATATGCAAAATTTTTTCAACAAGCTATACGAAACTTAGCCAACTGTAGCAGTGAAACTATCAGAGAAGTTGCGAACACCTTATCTCCGGGAGGTAGAGGTGGAACTCGCTTGCTAATAACTTTCCAAGTTCCGATCTACGAATTGTAGAAAACGCCCATACTAATCTGCGGTCGTCGTTTGCACAAAGCTTGCTTGGAGCTGGTGCTGTCTTGTGAACTGTCTGACATCCAGGGACTTTGTCCTGACGAGTTTCGGACTTTTCTTTTGCGAAGGCTTTCTGTTGGTCCTAGGGTTGGTCGTAGCAATTGTTTGAACCTGAAGGGGCCCTCTGTGTAGTCGTCGTCTGAGCTGAAGATGGGCGTGGCGAGTATTTCGGGCGAGTTCCGGAGTATCTTCCGTAAGTCAGACTCAGGGTCGTAGGTAGGATTGTAAGCTAGCCGTGGTGGAGGATCTGATTTTTGAGATTTTCGAACTAACTCGTGAATTTTATTGCTGTGGAAAAAATAATCCAAGTTAGTACTCACAGACAATGAGGTTATATAAATATGACGGAATTAAGCGCTACATTTTAGTGATACCGTGAGCGCACCAATACTGAAATACAAGTGGTTTCATTGGTGTAAATCTAAATAAAAAATATCTAAGGATAAATCGAACGTTATCAACTACTGGACAACACAATGCTGGTTGTTGAGGTCTGAGGTCAAGTATGTAACAATTACTCAGATGTTATTTAATGATACCGTTCGTATGTTCGTTCGGGGTATCATTGTACGGATATCATTTTTCGCTATAACTACAATTTAAGCTCTATCTATCCTACAACAAATAGGATCCATACCCTTCGTTTCTGCTGTCCAAAACAAGAGACGCATGCGACAGAATGAAAGCGATTAGTTTGGTTCAGGGCCAGAACCTGGTAGCGTCTATTTCCCTGTACTCCATAGGATTCCTGTAGTTCCTGGGGCTCTTGAAATCCGTAGGGCCCCTGTAACCCGTAGGGCCCCAGTGATCACTAGGGTCCCTGTAATCCATAGGGGCCCTGTAATCTGTAGGGCCCCAGTGATCCATAGCGATCCTGTGATCACTAGGATCCATGTTATTCGTAGAGCCCATTTGACCATTAGGTTCGATGTGATTTCTGTCGTATCCATCGTACCTGACTAGTCCGCCACACTGTCGGCTGCACGGCAGGTTACTCTGCCGGTTGTTTGCCTGGATATTTCTGTCATCCTGGTAAGCGTGACCGTTGCTTGTTGGTTGGTATCTGCGAGGAAAGGGGAAATTAATATTTAAATCACATAAGGCTTCGCGAAAAAGGTATGAACGTTCGTTATTATTATAATTTTCAAGTTGAATGCGTCCTGGAACGTTTAATTTACGAATTTTAAATAGGTATTCAAGAACGCGGGTCTTATGAAATCACAGACTGATTTATTCATACGGAAGATTTTTGATATTTTATTAGAGTGTCTTACAATATTATCATCGTTGGCTTGTAAAACTTTTTTTGCCGGATGTGAATTTGCCGCTAATCCTCACATACATACCGTTAGGAAATCATGACAATGTCGGTGAAAATAGTTGGACAAAACAAACGACGTATCCAAACAATGCTGACTTGCTTACAAAAAAACTTTAGAAATTGTTGCTTTAGCTTTTCACTATCACATAATAACGAAAAGAAAATGAAAGGCGCTATGGAACAACGATTCAAGCCATTGTTTTATGAAAATGAGCTTTAAAGTTCTGGTCCTTGCATTCAAACTTCATTGTTTAAGTTTTGCCGCTTGTTTCATTGCTCAAATGAGGTTATGACATGATGAACGAAAAAGAACTATAAGTTAAATCTATTAATAATTTCTTCTATTCAATCACAAAACAACTACTAAAGTATGGTGAAGGTCAACAAACCTGGGGTTTTTGATCTCAATATCTTTCTTACAAATCAGCGGTTCGTCCCAAGGCCTAGCGGGACTCTCAAGGAACTCAGGCGACGGACTGCATCAGTTCCGTTAGAGTAAGCATGAACAATTGCATATAAATGATTTTAGTACACGTTAGTTAGACAGTTGAGGGAAAATATAATTGTGGCATTCCTATGTAAGTAGTTGCATGGAAAAATACAAATAAGCTAATGGGCTCATCTGACGTTACATGGTCATTGTCGTCTAAAGACACGGGAACTACTGCAGTTGTGTTACTATACTGCTGTGTACTGGTGTCCTATGTAAGTAGTTGTATGGAAAAATACAAATAAGGCAATGGGCTCATCTGACGTTACATGGTCATTGTCGCCCAAAGACATGGGAACTATTGCAGTTGTGTTACTATACTGCTGTGTACTTGTGTTCTATGTAAGTAGTTGCATGGAAAAATACAAATAAGCCAATGGGCTCATCTGACGTTACATGGTCATTGTCGTCTAAAGACACGGGAACTACTGCAGTTGTGTTACTATACTGCTGTGTACTGGTGTCCTATGTAAGTAGTTGTATGGAAAAATACAAATAAGGCAATGGGCTCATCTGACGTTACATGGTCATTGTCGCCCAAAGACATGGGAACTATTGCAGTTGTGTTACTATACTGCTGTGTACTTGTGTCCTATGTAAGTAGTTGCATGGAAAAATACAAATAAGCCAATGGGCTCATCTGACGTTACATGGTCATTGTCGTCTAAAGACACGGGAACTACTGCAGTTGTGTTACTATACTGCTGTGTACTGGTGTCCTATGTAAGTAGTTGTATGGAAAAATACAAATAAGGCAATGGGCTCATCTGACGTTACATGGTCATTGTCGTCTAAAGACACGGGAACTACTGCAGTTGTGTTACTATACTGCTGTGTACTGGTGTCCTATGTAAGTAGTTGTATGGAAAAATACAAATAAGCCAATGGGCTCATCTGACGTTACATGGTCATTGTCGTCTAAAGACACGGGAACTACTGCAGTTGTGTTACTATACTGCTGTGTACTGGTGTCCTATGTAAGTAGTTGTATGGAAAAATACAAATAAGCCAATGGGCTCATCTGACGATACATGGTCATTGTCGTCTAAAAACACGGGAACTACTGCAGTTGTGTTACTATACTGCTGTGTACTACTGTTGTCTTTAACAACAGCTGTAATGTATATCTGAAATGTCTCTGGCACCCAACGGTTTTACTTCCTCATTAAAATAAAATTGTAAAATCTACAACGGAATCCACAAGATATTTTAATTAGGAACAATATGTCGTGTATGGATTAATTACCCAACGAAATACGTTTTAATTAAAAGCTAAGTCTCTGACCGCAAATTGTTTTTTTTATTGGTGTCGAAGCTGAACATTGTGATTGATGCAAAATATTGGGAATTTTACGCGTTTCGCAATTTTGTAAGTATTCGGCTTTAGCACTCATATATCTGCAAGTTGTGTGTATTTTCGACTAGTCTAGTAAAATACTTTTAAAGGTAGCAATTTTTTTTATCGCAAACCACAGCCAATAATAAAAGGCAAGATACATTGTAGGTTCCCCATAACTAACAAACAAACTACTGTCCGGTCCATATCTTATTAGAACTAGAAGCTAGGCAGTTGTCAGTGATTCAGAAACTGATGTTGATTAACGTCTGCGGTTCCTATGAGTAATCTAAGCTTGTTTTAGTTACCTGGACAGTCTACTGGCATCTCGTTCCAACTGTGTGGGCTGTCCTCTAACAATTGCAGGCACGAGTGTGAAGCCGGGCGGCTGTCTGTATTCGTCAGCTCGTTGGACTTCTATCAGCCTAATCCCAGGCTTGTTGCGACGCAGATTCTTGTGGACCTCTTGGTTTTTGTTGTGCACCTGGTAGATAAAGATGAAAAAAAATATAGAAAAAAGTATTTAGTGTTGCAAAGGTAAAAATAAAGTGGTAGGTTGTTGTTGTTTTGAAGGTATTGGTTATCCACCAAACATTGCATCTTATAAAGATTCTCTTTCATATCCAGGTCGATGTAGATGCGGTGCTGTGTCGAATGCAAAAGCTCTGTTCTTTACCTGGTCTGCGAATGTGTGCAGTTGCGTAGCCCTCTCCTGCACGGAGTAGTGCTGCATGAGGAGCTGGGGCGCCGGCGGCGCGGGCTGCTCGGGGGGCGGGGGCGCGCGCCCCTTCGCCCACTTGCGGCGCGCCGTGTAGCCGCGGAAGTCTGTGGAACATTCAGTAACACTCAACACATACTTCAGAGGGTCCAATGGAGGAGTTTATGTCAGTGCGGCACGTTACTACTGAATATCAGCTTCCATCTATCTGTTATTGGTCATGTCATGCTGAATATTCTATCAGATACAATTTAAAATAATGATTACTAGTACAGATACTAGTTTAGTATTAATTGCTTTCAAATTCTTAAGCATTGTAATAGGAAAATTTCGCCTTCTCTCTCCATAGTAGCATTATCAATACTTACGACTTTGTATAACAACGGCAGCTTTATTAGTATCAATGTTCTCTTTGTTACCGGAGATAGTTTCGTTGGTGTCGCTGTCGTCTGACGTCATTCGTCTCAAAACCTTCGCCTTCATCATAGCTTTGTTCTTGCTAGGGACACCTGGGAAAGAGAATATCATAAATTTATACATTAACTCACACCTTTTTCTGGTAGGCAGAAACTATAGAACGCCACCTGCTACGATTCTCACATATTCCTTTCGCCTAGTCTACGTTCATACATCAGGCCATACCAGCACGCCTGTTAGGAGTACTACCGTACGCACCTGACCTTTCTAAAGAACCTCACCGTATGGTCAGTTTATATCCTTCTAGGGTATCTTCCCGGCGTTCCTACTGTAACCTGCCTTAAAAATTATTTTTGTGCAAACCAAGCATACTTTTTCAATGTCCCTCTTTTATTTAAAATAGTAATTGAAAAGAGAGAATATCAATAATAAAAATTATTATTTTCTCTTCTATCACCTACGGATATTGAACTAAACGCTCTTTCAAGTTAAATGGGTAGCAATTTGTTTGCAAACTTTTTAACGTCTTTTTAGTTTCAAAACAGATTTCTATTTCTGCCTATTTTTGGTGTAAAGATGTAATATAACGTACGCCTTCCATTTGAACTCACCAGACTTATGTTGTTTCCTCTGGCTTTCCTGCTCCTTCTGGAACTCTCTCGCTAGCTGCCTCTGTCTCTCCTGTAGACCTTGCAGTCGCTTGCGTGTCAGCCAGCCGCGCACGTGTCTCTGCAGCGTCAGGACTGATATGGCCATCTGCGCCTTCAACCGTTGGTATGTTCGTCGCGCCAGCCAGCCACGGACGCATGCTTGGACTAGTGCCACCTTTCGTATCTTTAAAAGAATATAGATAAACTTGTTGGTGAGAATACTGACGCCGGATCATATGTTGGTCCCAATCTTGGTCCCACTTTGGTACTGATGCTATGTTGTCTTTGCACAACTAGGACGAATGGCTTTAGGGGCCAACTTTGGGATATCGAATGCATAGACAAAATTAAGACATTTAGTAAAGGTATATAAATTGTTGAATAGTGAACATGTTATATGATTTTAAGGATTGCAAAAAAGTATTTTATCTATTCACGGACTCTTGGTAGTCTAGCTAGGAACAGGACCAGTGCATTCACTCATAATCTTGTGGTAATAAGTCTCTTTACCTGTTCCTCATAAATCCTGGCCAGAACTTCGACGTGGTAGTATTTCAGGAAGACCTTAGATTTGCCAAGCGCCCAGCCATCCATCTTCAGCCTTAACAGCAGGAGTCGACAAGAGTCACGGTTAGGTTTCGTTTCCTCGTCGTAACTAAATGCTAGAAAACCATATCTGAAAAAAGTGAGACAAAAATGAGATTAACAAGATAAATAAATGCGGAACATATTGTGTAAGTAAAAAATACAGGTACTTGAGCTACGTTATGATGGCACAACATAAACTAATTGGACGAAAACACTTACCTCTTCAAAAACTCTTCAAACGGAAGTCGGTGGGAAAATCCAGTTTGCCTTATCCTAATGGTCTCCAATACCCCGGTGTAGCGGAGCTGTTTCAATATTTTCGCCGAATCGAAGTGTTTTGGGGAGCGGGTGTCGTTCGGTTTGAGACATCGCACGAACTGAGGAGTCCCGCTCACCATCTTCTGAAGTAGTTCCATTAGGGAGTATCTGAAGTATGTCGAGACTGTCTGTTGAGCTCGGGATTGAGAGGCCAGACCCCGACTGTTGAAGCGCTCCTGAAAAACATAATATTTTTGTTTGTTAGTAAGTGGTTTTGTTCCGAATCAAAGGTAAATATTTTAGATAAAAAAAAAATGCAACACTTTTTTGAAGTATGTCTAGAATGGAAAACTGACTGAAAGGGGGAGGCATGTTTGCCAGCAGTGGGAGCATTATTAACTGGTGTGCATCTTTTGATTCTCACTAAAACCACTGTATCAAAACAACAACATACCCTAATATCAGGACTTTCCAAGCTGCGCGAATCCAAGACGTCTCCTTGCAAAGGTGAGTACAAATTGCCAGTCTTCGTGATAGGACATTGAAACAGGAACCTGATGATGTCGTATTGACTCTGTCTCATGAGTTGAACGACTTCGGGAGGCAGGAAGTTGCGGTTCTTCTCTAGGAAGCCGTCGGCTTGGTATACCACGCGACCGGCGAAGTGGTGGACCGCGAAGCAAATAGCGTCCGACTTCGGGCGGACGTAGTATTTGCTTTTGATGTTGTTGTGGAACTTTTCTGTTAACAGTTTACAAATTGAATCGCATTGCTGTCTAAGGTAAATAATTTACACAAGAAAAGTCGAATTCTCCTCATACTACTGAGCTATGTCTGTTGTTATAGCTGATCAAAATACGTTTAATTATGTATACACTGGCGTTCGATTTCAAGTAGATATATATACTTACAAAGAGTGAATGAAAAATGTTAGCACTTACCAATGAGGGTTCTATCAGTGGACCTCGGGAACCGACTCTCCTCATCCAACAACGCGAGCATTCCCATAGGTCTGGACAACAGCATGTCCAACACGGGCCTGTTGTCAGAGAACTCCACCAGGTCTACGGGTACGCCTTCCGCCATATACTCCTGCTGTTCCCAGGTGAAGATGTGCTGGTTGAAGTAGTACTGGATTTGTTCGTTGGCGATGTTGATGCAAAGCTGTTCGAACGAGTTGTTGTTGAAGTTCTCAAACCCGAAGATGTCTAGGATGCCGATGGAGAGTTGTTCGTTCCTGAAAAAGTAATAATTAACATAGTAGGTAGGGTAGTTTATAAAGGGTGTAAATAGACCCTTAAAGAAGCCAAAAGGCACTTGTTCTCCCCGTCATCATTGCGATAATTTTTTTGTTCGAGAACCTTCTACTACACTACTACTACTACAACAGCCCATAACGTCCACTGCTGGACATAAGCCTCTCCCATGATGGGAGGAATTTGCCGTAATCTCCACGCTTGGCAGGCGGATTGGAGATCGCAGTGATGAAAGACTAACAGAAAACGCTGCTGCCCATTCTCTGGTCTACGGAGGCGCAAGGTGTTCTGCCTCAGACATTAGTCGCCTTATACGACACCCGTGAGTGTAATGGGTTGGTTCTATTCTACTCTGCCGGATACCACACGGCTAAGCGAGAACCTTCTGGTTACGGAGATATTGGTGGTCAAAGGTCCAACTTTTTCACAAGTTTTTTTTTTATATACATACTAAAGTTTTTAAGGTCATAACTTTACTTTAAATACCTCTATTACCCGTTTACTATTCAATGCATCCACCAGCACAATGTTTTGAGTGCGTTATATTGAGTTTTACCGTAAAATGTGATTTTTTTCCCAAAAAAAAAGTCGTTTCCCAGCAATAATTTTTGCTTAGAGTTACTTTGTTTGATGTACAGAATACTTGGTTGACGGCTTCGTGAAGGGACTGTTTACACCCTGTATATCACGGCTGTAATCTCCGGGAATTAAGCAGCGGTGTGCCTCAGTAGCAATAAACACATTTCGCCAGCTATGTTTAAGTTCCATGTAAGAGGCCAGACTCCAGGCTGCTAATGAGAAACTCTTATGTTATGGAAAAACTCAATAACACTTTGACCAACCTGGGAATTGAACCCAGAACTTAAGCCTTGCCAGTAGTGTTGTGGCCGCAAGACCAACAAGGCAGTCTTAGTTCAGTATGCTAAGTGTACTTACACATTAGGTCTATTTTGGCATAGCAGCGCATTGATTCTTTCGACGATTCTGTCGAAGGCCCTGGCGTACAGGCCCCGGGCAGTGGCGTCCCTGGCTACGGCAGCTTCGGTGGGAGAGCTGTGTCGAGCGATGGTCTCCCCTCGGGCGACTACGCTGCTGCTCGTGAGGCACTCGCGCAGGTCCACTGTCTCCACACCGAGGAGGCAGGATGCTGGCCAAAAGAGATGGATGATTTATGAAAGCCAAATGAGTGTATAAAAGGTAATGTTAAGTATATTTTGTGTTAATTATCAAACAGAAAAAGTCATTAAATATAAAAAGGCCTGTTTCACGACGCCCAAGCAGCAACTACTTACAAAATAAATTACACAATTCAAAAGATTTTATATGAATCATCTCCATAAGAAAATTACGGGAATTTAATCATAGGTCTTGAAAAGGGTCCTTATGGTACTTGTGCTAGCGTGTGTACTACTTCTCTATCTAATCATGATTACTTACTAACCGATTGCAAGCTTTTGGGCCCGCGTAGGCCCATCCAAATTTGACGGCCTGGCTGTCTTTGAGCCCATCTGGGATTCTGGGCTCATGTTGCCCGTCGTGAATATTATAGCCAATTCTTTATATTAGTCAATCTTTCAGATTGGTTTTCTCTTTTCTACTTAAACCATAGTACCACCATACTTCTTAATAAAATTACAACACTTCGATCGAAGACTGATAGTTACAAGTATATCTACTGAGCTATTTGGGCAGTCACTGGCGCACAACTGATGTGTGAGTTGTGTGATGTGTGATAGTTTTACAAAATGTAGGCCAATCGATATAATTACCGGTAATTTTGATCCCCGGGATCCTTTCAATCATCTAGGAACACCGAAGGCAAATGTCAAAAGTATACGATATGTTGTCACTATCTGGCGTAGTCTATTTAACTCTTCGTTGTTAATAAAATCTCAGAATGATTGACTATCATAAGATGTCATACATTTTCTAACATAAGTACCTACACGTAACATAAGGAGTCAATGACTTCATCGCCATCTAGGCACAAAAAATTTAATAAAATCAAAAAAGAAATCTCATCTCTACCATCATTTAAAGTTAAACGGTGTCCCCTCATTAAAAACTCGTAATCTGGTCATTAGTTTACCTCTGTGTTGCAATTGCAAAGAAAGGAATAAATGATAGCGTGACGGTTAACAGGGGAGAATGGAAGACAAAAATCGTGTTGCACCGACCACATGGGACTAACGACAGGAAGATAATGAGTTGGGTGTTTAGTCTGAACGGCCCATAATGAATGGACCGCGGGCCGTTAGGACGTAAACAAAAATTTTGGACCCTTTCAGAATACCAGGTTCTCTCTGTGACTTTTTTTTTAAATGTTACAGCACTATGCTGAGATATGGGCTTTCTGGCCTCGTACTGGACCAATTTCGTTTGTTTTATCTTTTTCTTGTTTACTTTTTTATGTAATTTTGTTTTTTTATTGGTAATTTAACCATTTTTTTTGTTTTGTCTTGTGCAAGACTATAGTTGGTGCCAGTTAAGATGAGAATAGCGGTCATTGCCCTTTTCCTAATATGTCTTCGTACGAACCAAAACAAATAAAACCATGTCTCGTTTTTTCATTACAAAAAATGTTGAAGATCACGATAGATGATGATTCAAGACTTGAACAGGTTTATTTTACTTTTCAAAGTTATGAAGTTTATTATATGTAGGTGGATCAATGACCGCTATTCTCATCTTAACTGGCACCAACTATAATAAATACTTTTTGTTTACCTCTATGCAGCGGTGCGGTGTCAATGATGGTGGCTTTATTGTCCGTGTTGTCTTCACCAGCTGTTTCACCGAACTCGATGTCGCCGAGGTGCAGAATTGCAGCCAACATCTTGTAGATGACTAGGACCTCTTCTTCTTGAAAACCAACCACCTGGAAATAGAGTTGATTGTTTCAGAAAGTTACGTTAATTTTCTGACCGTTTTTTATTGATGATGTCATCGACATGAGACACTGATGGGAAAACTAAGTACCATTGTACTTCAGGATGGTGTTGTGTCATTACACAACACCATCCTGAGATGCACCTTTTTGGCGTCGTACAGGACTTGTGATGATTCCTTTTAAGTTTTTACGCAACTATTATCCTGTGCGAGTTCTATAAATACTTTTCCATTTTTTCATTTCTTTATTTCAAAGACAGCCTAAATTTACCTTAAAAGCTTGGTTAAGTTGTCTCCAGCGATGCACATTGTGCTCTCTATGGGTGACTGACAATGGCTGCAGGTATCGATGCCTGGACTTCAGTTGCTCGTCCAGGTAGAACTTCCTCCAGCGACCCTCGCTCTCTAAGCCATCGTAGAGATAGTAGAACACGTGGAAGTTGCTTTCACCCCTGAAGATTGTAAAAGAAAGTTGTTTTTATGCCAGTTTCATAAAAAGAAAAATAAAATTGAAATCAGCAAAGCTAACAGTAGTGCGACCGTTCCAATTTCAAATCTTTGGACTAAAGACCTATGCCTCGATGAATACAAGCGTAAATATCATCGAAGGTTTTTTTTTTTAAATTAACCCATATCAATTTACAAGATTTTATTGTATGCTTGTTGCTCACCGAACACCGACACTCGAATTTAAATCTCGGTCAATTGGCTCTTACGACTGATTCGGAGTTTTGCGGGTCAATATAGAAAGTGCTGCACAAAAAAAATAAGTAAAGAAAACTAAATACTTACAAGGCCTGATGCACCACTCTGGACTGTTCAAGGAGATACACCGATATTCGAGCCCCGGATATCCGGCCAACTCTCATCATAGACAAATCTAGATATTTGCCGAAACGAGAGCTGTTTGCGTTGATGCCTGTGCGAGCGTTGCCGAACGCCTCCATTATAGGATTCACTTGTAATATCTTTTCTTCCAAGTTGCGATTTTGGGTCTGAAAAAATAATGTGGAAAACTTCATTTCTGCTGGATAAAGAATATCGTGACAGCAGTTAATAATCCTGGGAATGATATTATAAAACTTCTGTAATTCTAAACTAATCAAAAGTACTTAGCTCTACAAAATATGGCTATCATAGAAAAGTGTTACCGGTAGATTTTCTGGATGCTCGTTTACGTAGGATCTAGACAGAACTAAACCTACCTTCGACAGAAACACAAGTTGTTTCAGCAAAAGGTTTGCAGACTCGGTCTTCCCGGCGCCACTCTCCCCAGATATGACGATGGCCTGGTGCAATTTCTGATGCATCAGCGCCTGATGCGCCGCGTCCGCCACCGCGTAGATATGCGGCGGATTGTCGGACCGACACCGACCTTGGTATATCTGTTGAGTCTAGAACAATTAGAATAATACACATAATAAATGATAGAGAAGCAAAAAAGCTTAGTTTATAACGGAATTTTGCCGAAAAGAGATTCCATATTCGAACATTATTCCTATAGTTATAATAGAATGACGTGACTAAAAATCCCGTTTCACATTTCAACGACACGCAAACAGCAAAGCAGAACACCGCATAGTAACCCACACATTAATAATAAAGTCCAAATGCGTGAGGACGAATTAATTAAACACCTTCGTTCTGACCAAAAGAGCATATTTTTAATGTTGTGGTTACTTTTTGGCGTGATAAAAGTTACCTTTGCGGTGTACATTCCCACGTCGGTAAATGGGTTTACGGCGACCAAAATGTCTCCTATATACGTGTAGATCTGGTTCTGCGTGTATCTCTTCTGCAGTTGTTCTACGATAGCATCTTCGGTTAACACTTCTAGTGTGGCTAGGTCATCGGTGTACATTTTCTCTGGTCGCGCTTTTCGATGAGATTTGAGTTTCCCTCTCTTGGTCGTAGCTTCAGGCGCGCGAGAGCCTCGCCCTTCGGCTCTCTGTCGTTTTATCTCCGCTTGAAGCTCTTTACGGATCTAAAAATAATAACATTCAGTAATACGGGGCAAAATAACCATTATTAACTCATCATAGATCAATCTTATCCAGTTTTATCTAACCTTGTCCTCAAAGCTACTGACAGCGAGTAGTAGAGGATGTTCCAAAAGTTCTCTCGCAAAAGGTCTCTGATTCATGTCTTTTATCAAACAATCTGCGATGAAGTCCACGAGTTGCGGCGAAAACATTTCAGGATGGGACAAAGATGGCGGCGGATTCCGAGGTATTTGGAATAGGGCCCTCATTGGGTGTAGGCCTGATAGTGGCGGTTCACCTTCAGCTAATTCTATAGCCGTTATGCCCACTGACCATACATCGCAGCGGCAGTCATAAGATTCGTCCAGCTGTTGTTCACATGCTATGACCTGCAACCGAAAACAATTCAAAATGACCTTAAACCGTCACTTTAATACGAGATCATTACCTGCAGCCACTTTCAAAACGTCACAAGTATTGTATTCGGGGTCACGAATATTGTTCGCATTATGTAGAACAGCAAGACACACAGCACGTACTTTTGCAATTGTTGATATTTAAAAGAGTCATTGACATTTTACCTCCGGAGCCATCCAGTATGGCGTACCGACTGATGTATTTCTTCTTGCAGCGGTAGCAGCCAAGTGTGATGAAACTCCAAAATCAACAAGCTTGACTTCGCCGTCTTCGGTAAGAAGAATGTTATGCCCTTTGACGTCCCGGTGCATACAGCGGTGAGCGTGTAGATGTGTCAAGGCCCGTACGGTGCCCCGCAACACATACGCAAGTTGTGGTTCGGTGAGATTGCTACCGCGAGCCCGCATTCCCGCGCATAAATCAGTCACCGAACCGCCGGTACAGAGCTGCAAACACAAAGGTCATGTTGATTTATGCCTTTCGCATAAAGCCCGGAATAGGTAGCCTATAAATAAAACGTTTACCGACCTCCATGACGAACCATATTTGGTCGTCATCCGAACACACGCCGCGTTTCAAGAACAGACCGAAAAATTCCGGGATATTGCGATGACCCGATAAGTCACGAAACACGAGGAATTCCTCTTCTATTTCTTCTATGTTTTCTGTTATGTTTTCCAGAATCTGTAAAGAAGTATAGAAACCTATCAAATACATTTTCAAAACCGAGATATTCATATTGTGCACATACATTGGTATCCAGTCAAGTCCGTATGTTTCAAACGAGAGGCGGCAGAGCCGTACCATGTCATGTATTGTTTAGCGGCCTTGACATCAATACTACATTTGAGATAACATCTATGCAATCAATTACATGCGTATGCTAACAATACCTCCATAAAAATTTATCGAACCATACTGTAAACTAAGTATTCTCTTAAATAGTCAGTACTTATACGTCTATACAAATAAGTATGTTAATAACTATTCTTTTAATTATGAGAAGTTCTTTATTATAGTCATTACGTGCTTAATCTAAAGAGGTGCAATTTTGAGCAGTTATTTATCAGTAAATTACCGGAATCTTTATTCAAATTAAAGCATTTAACAACTACGCCTTAGCAGGGAATTCATTACAGTGAATTGTTAATAAACTAAAACTTGTAGGGCTGGTGTGACTGCGAGGCAGTTTCTCTCAGATTTCACTCGTACGAACGTTTACGAGTGCATGCCCTATAAATGTTGTTGACCTTAGTCGTGCTCATACTAAAATAACATGTGGAAATAATCGTAGGCACCGAGGTATTCTTGACTATAGCTTTAAAATGACGTCAGCTCGCATGAAACCTAAGATAAGGTTAACAACTTTTATAGTGACTAATACTGATAGGTATTGGTCTGAGTCTGTTGATAAAAACTTATTTCCTGCAGGCGAGACGATTGAAATGCTTGTTTATCACAAACATTTTAATGATATCTGTGATGCTATTTTGATCTTTAAAGTTGACCTACACCAAAGATATTTACAGTAACAACAAATGATTCTACAATGACATGTATTATTATTATCGGAATTCATTCGATACACATCGAATAAACACTAACAGATCTTGACCGCTACCCGTCTGGCGGTGTTCTTGACCTTCGAGCACTAAGTGACCTTTACAAGCTTGGGGACACTGCAGTTTCAATGCGGTATCGAAATCTATTAATAGGCTAAGACACATGGTGATGGTCATTTCTGCCTTCGGTTGCAAAGCAATGCCTGATCAAAACAAAGTTTTTGCCATGTTTAGCTGTTACAAGGTATTGAGTGCCGAGGCATCAGGTCTGACTGATTAGACGCGGATTTGTCAGTACAGATTGATCTTGGATCTTTCCCTTCCATGTTTGATACGGTTCCTCACAGCTTTTGACAGCAAAACTTTTGACAGTTTTATACTTTTTACTGACCTTAACTGCAACTCGCCTGCCAGTCTTCTTGTCCCTAGCACAGTAGACCTCTCCATAAGTGCCCTCTCCGATGAGCTCCTGCAAAGTGAACCGGTCCCGAGGATCGGCTGCCCGGTCCAGCTCCACGTGCTGCGAGAGCCCGCGGTATGCCACGTCGCTTCGCATGGCTCAGCACTTGCATTGAGACACCATCTGGAACAAGAGAAATATTAACTTAGGTAAACTTGGATCATATCAAATAGATTCTAAACCGGTTTGCAAAGCCATTGCAGGCTGTAACCGCTGTGTAAACGCTGCAACTAGGTCCGGTGGGGGTATACCGATAAGGCAGGGTGCAACTGCGGAGTCTTATTACAAATCATGGTCCAGCTTCTCGTCCTGCACTTTGGTGCGAAGCCACTACCGCTAAGCTACTAACGCTGTAGATGATGGCTAAATTCTGGTCGAAACTTATTTATTATGACAATTATGGGGTTATGTCAAACGACGACGAGGAAATAGTTAGGCTAGACCTGACACTGAAGATTTAAATTACTGTTCATTATGATTTCCTAAACTTTGGCATGTTATGGTCTTAATGTCATTACATAGTCCCAAAATGCCCTAATGACAATATCACAGGTTAAATAGCCTGGGTTGCTTATTAACACCCAAGTTAAACAAGTGTTATTTTCCTATCTAACTATTCTGGATATTGTAAACGTTATCGGCTAAAGCTGAAGCAATAGTAAGTAACTTAGCCGAGGTAATGAGGCGAAATTAATCGAGTTCGGAAATTCGAAAAGTTCCATCAATATCCTGTTTATGAAAATTATAACGTTATTCTACATATTTACACGCCAGAATACAGTTTCTTAAGAGATATTTACGATGATGTTAAGTGATGTAAATTAACGTGTCGACACCTCTTCTATTTAACTTCTGTTCGGTTATGCATGGATGCCAGTAACATCAAGTTTATCTGTTGTTTTAGCGGAGTAGGAGGGTCCACTAGTGACTGTATGTTTTTAGTAGTTAATTCGGAATGATCTTTACCAACCTAAGGCCAGAACTAGCCAGGTTTTAGATTCTAAAGGTGTGCCAACGAGGACAAAATGTTATCAATTTGAAGGTTCCGATAAATTACTAATAGTTAATAATCCGATGAAATAGTATTAGATACCAGTTTAGCGTATACGTCAACAGATAAATGACTCACTCATAAATAGTTGAATGCTGGTTACAATCGCGAACAACTAGGTACATTATTTCGATTCGTTTCATATCGTCACAAAATAATAATAATAATAATAAATCTTTATTCAAAAACTTGAGAAGGTAAAATACAATATGAATCTAAAAACTAACTATGTAGGTATAATAATGTATCATGCCTGTACTAGGATAATCCTGTATCACAGGCTGCAGGAGCTCTAACAAAATGCTATATGTAGAGCTGTAGTTATTTTGTTGTTTAATATTTAACATGAGTGACAAAATTATTTTGATTAACTTAAACTCTAATAACTTAGAACTAAACACATAATTGCTACACGAAAATTTGCGTCAGCAGAATTTATTATAGGTTGCATCGCTATAATTAAAAAAGTCTAGTAATTAGTACGTGAAACAGTTGAAACATCCGGGAAGGAGTAACTGTACCGCGGCCGAACCGAACGCATCCGCAGAACTTATTGATTTCTCATAAAAATTTATGCAATATTTATATGTAAATTAAAGATGCAGCTTTCTACACACTTTTATTATGGATTGATTAGAATGTGAGACCGCTAGAAAGTAAAATATATAAAACCTATTCACTCAATACTAAAGCGATGACGCCGACTTGGATAATATACTATAATATTATATTCTAATTCATGTTAATTTCAACGACGACGCGTCGGCGACGGATGAAATTAAGCGATAAGCGTGTTTTTTAATCCACTATTTATCTGCTTGGTTTGCTGCCTGAGTATTAAATTAGTAATGATATTCACGACCACCAGCTGGTCAGTAAGGAATATTTACTAAGGTGGTTTCTGAAAAAGGAAAGGAACGACATGATACATTGAATATGCCGTTGCATGCGCCATCGCGTGGCGGCGTCATGCGTGCTCGAATGGAGGATGCAGCGCAGTGCTGCGCGTACGCAGTTGTCAATAAACTTGTGCAGAAATCACGTGACGACATTACCACACTAATGACAGGGCTATAACATATAAAATCGTTTTGTGTTATAAATGCATAAGGTATAGGTACCTTATGCATTTCTTGCATCCAACCACCATCTTACTGCCCTTGGCCCAATGTTACTTGGGGTCGGCGCCAAACGTTTTTTTATTCCATCCTTCTCTGTCACCCGTCACGCTATCATTTACTTATTTTCCTTTCATTTAATTCCTCTTTCGTTTCCTTGGTCTTCCTCTCCCTCTCCATCCATCAACATTTATATTCATCACCCTTTAAGTCACATGCGATTCGTCCCTCCTCATCACATTGCCATGGCAAGACAGTCGAATCCCGTTCAAGTTTTCTGTAACTGGCGCAACTTTTAAACTTCCTCTGATAATATACTCGTTCCTTACCTTATCCATTCTTGGCATACAATACAATCGTACAATGTACAATTTTAATGCAAATAAAGATATGAATATGCATAACAGAAACCTCCCAAAAATAGTAAACAAATCAAGGAAAACGAAACGCTTTATCAGGAAGACTCTTTCACAATTGTTTAATTTAATAAAATATTACGAGTCATCATTATTTAAAGCCACAATAAGACATAATATCATAACGATTTCCGTCAAAGTTACCTAGTAAGGTACGATCAACACAACTTTCAAACATAACTTTTAATGTATCTTAAGAACTGTCACATAATGCCGCCATATCGGTAACATTACTTACGGTATGGTGTAACGAAGACATAACTTCTTGTTGCTTGTCAAATTGGTGTCAACCTTGGTGGTTCGCCGGTGTGTCGTAATTACCACTAAAATGACTCGACAATATTTGAATAGAGCCCATACAAACATTTACGATTGAGCCAATTTGCACAGAGCAGTGACTTCGCAGTATTTTCGACAAATAATATTACAGATGTACGAATAATATACCTATTCATGTATTGTTATTATGACATATACACATTTACCTACTCACCTACTTATTTTGATTTGTCAATTTGACTGATCGTTCTTTTGATGTCCCATTACGATTACAAATGGCTTGTTTATCAGACATGAACTTAAATATGATAAGTAGGTTCATAAGTGACCTATAGACGTAAGCTGAATGATCGCTTGTGTCCTGTGTAGGCAGTGTAGGCTTGTGGCTTGGTATGACGTTATGACATCATGCATTATTACATATAGGTAACGAACATACATATAGCATAGTAATATTCAATCACGGAAGGTGATTTATGAGAGCATAATAACAGTTAACATTAGGTAATGTCAATAAACAACTTCTTACTAAGGCGAACAGGCGCTTAAAATACACTATGGCAAGGTCCACAAACCTCATAGTGTACCAGCCACATCCCCGACATCAACACCTTTTGAACTAACTTTGTGGAAAACATTGTCCAAATTCAAAAATTCCACTCCAGTCCTAAAAAGAGTTCTCCGGGGCGCGAAACATTCTGTTGCGCTGAGTTTAGTGCCTGGGAGCAGTTACTCACCTTCCCGTACACGATTCTGCATGTCCAAAAAAATTTGGCTACTCAAAAATCTTTAACAAACCAAATTAAAGATAATTGCAACAATTCGGCCCGTATTTTAGATTCCAAATTACCTTTTTTTAATAAACAGAAAGACATTTGTGATCATGTGGAATCCAAGCTAAGTGACGGAGACATTAGGGGGGCAGCCAGAATACTGTTCAGCAGTGATGTGGTGGCGCTTTACTCTCCAGATACTCTTTCAGCCCTGGAGAGTAAACATCCATCGCCTGCGGATGGTCTCACCTTCCCCGACCCGCCCGTCCACCCCGACCCACTCATTCAGGACTCACCTTTTTTTTAAATTACAGCCCTGCAGTTAATCGCAGCCGTGAGCTCCTTTCGGAGTGGTTCTGCCGGCAGCCTCGACGGCCTGACTCCAAAGCATTTGAAAGATTTGTTGAGTTCAGGAAGCTGGTGAGTCGCTCTTGAAGGAGCTTGCGGTTCTGATCAACTTAATGCTCTCCGGCGGCGGTGTCAACGATGCCGTCGTCGATGTCTTGTATGGGGCTAACCTGTGTGCCCTGCATGAGAAGGACGGAGGCATTCGTCCTATTGCCGTCGGTTGCACCTACAGGCATATGGCTGCCAAAATATGTTGCAAGCTGTACAGTGAGACGCTTGCAACTAAGTTCCAGCCCCTTCAACTTGGTTTTGGTTCCAGAGGGGGCTGTGAGGCAGCCGTACATGCCTTATCGTCTTTTCTACACTCAAAGAAAGGTGAGGTCATCCTCAAGGTTGACGTCAAAAATGCTTTCAACTCTGTGAATAAGGACACTTTGTTGGCTGAAGTCAAAAAAGTACTACCCGAAATTTATGCTTTTTTGTGGCAATGTTACAGACACTGTTAAGCCGTGTGGTATCCGGCGAAGCCGTGTGGTATCCGGCAGAGTAGAATAGAACCAACCCATTACACTCACGGGTGTCGTATAAGGCGACTAATGTCTGAGGCAGAACACGTTGCGCCTCCGTAGACCAGAGAATGGGCAGCAGCGTTTTCTGTTAGTCTTTCATTCATTACTGCGATCTCCAATCCGCCTGCCAAGCGTGGAGATTACGGCAAATTCCTCCCCTCCCATCATGGGAGAGGCTTATGTCCAGCAGTGGACGTTCTGGGCTGTTGTTGTTGTTGTTACAGACACCCTTCAAAATTACTTTACAATGACAACGTTTTGGAATCTGCAGTTGGTTGCCAACAAGGTGACACTCTCGGGCCTGTCATTTTCTGTTTGGCTATTCATCCCATAATTCAACAACTAAATTCAAAATTCAATGTGTATTTAGATGATGGAACGCTAGGTGATGTTGACACGGTTTTGGCTGACCTACAACTCCTCAAAAATCAATTTAAATCTATTATCAGATATTGCTGTTTTGGCCCAAATTTTATGTATTTTCTCCGTTGTTCTCCTCTTTGGAAGAAACCACAACTTTTGGACAAAATTGACCCAATAATTCGCAACACATTAACATCCATTCTTAATGTGGCCCTGGACGACCGAGCGTGGCTGCAAGCCACCCTACCAATTCGTTTTGGTGGCCTTGGCGTCCGCAAAATTTCTAGTGTTAGCTTACCGGCGTTACTGTCTTCTGTCCACAGCACTGAAAAGTTAACCAGGAAAATTTTAACTCTCTCCCTGGTTAGCTCGGAAGTGCCGTGCTTGACCGACGCAGAGGACGCCTGGAAAGTGGCTTGCCCGGACACGGATCGGCCCGAGAACCCGTTTTCCCAGAGACAGTGGGATGAGCCGCTCTGCAGGTTGGTACGGAATAAACTTATTGATACGTCTACCAATACTGCTGAGCGTGCCCGCCGGCTGGCTGTGGGTGAATCGGAGTCGGGCCTCTGGCTTCAGGCACTACCGTCACCTAATATAGGCACTATGTTAGGTGACACTACTGTCCGGCTCGCAACATGTTTGCGTTTGGGCGCTCCTTGTGGGGCTCCACATCGCTGTCAATGTGGTGAAGCAGTCGACTGCCTCGGACACCATGGCCTTTCTTGCAGTAAGAGTGCAGGTCGGATAGCGCGGCACGCTAGCATGAATGATCTCATCCGTCGTGCTCTTGCCACCGCCGGGGTGCCAGCTGTATTAGAACCCACTGGCTTGGCACGCGTCGATGGCAAGAGACCAGATGGTATGACCATAATGCCATGGAAGTTGGGTAGGCCTTTGGTGTGGGACGCAACTTGCGTCGACACCCTTGCGCCATCCCATCTTCCTAGCACAGTGTGCTGCGCTGGGCGGCTGCTGCAGGTGCTGAAAACCTCAAACGGCGCAAATACAATAATTTAATTGGTAATTATGTGTTTGAGCCGTTTGGGGTTGAAACACTAGGGCCATGGCCCCATGGGGTCCGAGTGCCCACCTAGTATTTCGGGAAATGGCCAAACGGTTGGTCGACTCTTCACGTGACCAGAGGGCGGGCCTATTTTTTGGCCAAAGAATCAGCATTGCCATCCAACGTGGCAATGCTGCCAGCCTTCTGGGCACTTTTCCTGTTGACAGCGATGTGCATGAATTTTTCGACGCCCTGTAACCTTTTTTGATGTTTGTAAAATATTTTTATTTCTTTTATAATAATAATAAATAAACAATAAATGTTTATTGTGTCTCAAATGCTTACATACTATACATGTGTTGAGACAGCCCCAGTAAGTAATCAGAAACACTTGTGTTGGGGTTGACTCGCTACTTGCTTTTATAGACTTCATACTTAGTCAATTTTGAAAACATCCAAGTCTTAAGTAGCCGTTTTCATTCTTAATGTTTAGCCAAGGGTGCGGCTACATTTTAGTTTAGCCGGCTAATCTTAAGTTTATTTTCAAACCCATCTTTAGCCGTAACTTTAAAATACATAAGTATTGATCTTTCTTGTAGCAAAACATCGGAATGAAGACAATCCTGTGTTGAGTAGCATACTCGTATCTCCAGACATTTATCTTGTGTCGTAAGATTACGTTGGAATCTAGACCACAATTTCGCTTAAACTAGATATTTATGTGAAAATCTTTTGAATATTGTGAAGTGTTTATGTTTATTACAAACAGTTTGTAGTTTATTTACATGAGTAATTAATTGTTCCGGTGCTCGGTGGTGAGTTCAGAGTACTGAGCTCACTTTTGTGGTAATTCCCATTAATTAAGAGCTCAACCGGTGACGTTAATGTTTCTACGAAAATGAGTAAGAAGTAGGGATATATTTTGTTATTGTTTGTAATAATTATTCGAAGGTACTTAAATAATGTTATTATTTAAACAAATCATTAACATGGTGTTTGCGCTGACAGAGATAGGCACTACGTAAAGTACTTACGGATACAATAAACTACAGTTTATTAAAAAGACATGTCATTTGTTCGAAATCAATATGAACGACAAAAGACGCTAAAACAAGCCATACGAAACGAGTGTCGTGGCACAAAAAGTCTCAATTGATTTTGAACTGTACCTAGCATGATGAGATGGTATCGGTATCGACAGTCGATCCTAATCCGTTAACTGCATAACGGCTACAATTAGTCAACACAACACATTATAAATGGACATTAAAATGTTTTCATGTAAAAAGAGGTCTCGCGCAGTGTGACTGACGGCTGCGACTGAAGCTACACTTTCACTGATTGTTTTTGTCACGAAGACAATGTTGCGACGCGCGACGCCCTGGCGAATGCCTGGCGACAATTTTGTAATTATAGGGTTTAGTACAGTTGTCATGTTAACCGCAACTTTTTTAGTGACAATCGACATGCGAATAACGTTCACTATAATCTAATAATCCATAAACAAAATCTACTCATCATTGGGTTTTCACGCAATAAAAATTGATAGCCAACATTGTATTATAAAATGAACCAACTTGCACAAACAAAAAGGTTGCTATTTCTTCTGCTCAAACATTTCCGTGTGTACTTAGATACAATTGGCAGTCACAGTCGAGTGATTACATATGTGAATATGTGATTCAATAAATAGTAAATTAGTTTCATGAACTACATTGCTTTCCGAGTTTCTTATTACGATGTCGTTGGGGACCTCGTCACTGCATGCTTCAAGTCATTGTTTGGTTTCGTTCCTGCACGTGAACAATGACATTATTGCAAATCTCTTCTAAATCTAGTCCGTATTTAATTGCAACTTATACAAGCATTAATTAATAAGAAGGAATTTCAGTATGTGTTGAACGATCTCAAGTCATGAGAAGGCGATGTTTCACATGACTGTTTTAGACACAGCGTTCTCAGGTTCTACTGCAAGGTATTGTATTGTACTTTAATTTAATAATAGTATTTCCTGTTGTTGCTTACCGCTTTCTATTTTGATAGCTTTATTTGTTCATTCTTAATAAATATGGCTAAAGGCATATAATTATTACATGGTACTATGGCGAAATGTGGGTGTTCAATCCCTTCGAAAGTTACAGGTATTGTGATGTCTTAATAAATATATATTTTTTTTTACTATGAAACTGTACTAAAATGTATCTATAGATCTTCTTATAACCTTGTGGACTCAATATTGTTCTAAATAGGTTTGGAACGGTTACTTGCGGTCAATAACGGTATAATATCCGATATGGTAGGACCCAAGCCAGAGAATACTTAAGGGAACCTTTTGCCATCAATATAGGTTGATTTCTAATCGGGGCCAGGCCTACAAGATACTTACCTAAGTACTAATAATCATACTAAACTGCTACCTACCACTTAAAATAAAGGCAACGAAAGTTATTTTACATATTATTATTTTGGGGAAACTTTCTATGTCAACTCTTCACCATGTAGTATCATTTTGACGCAAATGGAGTAACGATTCCATTAGATACAACTCATTTCCTAATCTTCGACTATAAAACAAATAATGTGCCATGGTCGAGCTCGAGCATGTGAAAGAGGTGCTCACATTAATGACGTGCCAAGCCAGTAACGACTGCTATTCCGTTGCGGGAATAAGAGCATTAAGTTTTGGTCCAATGGCCAATGTAAGCTGATAGCCAATTTGAAATATTACCTCCAATAAGCGAGATGGTGAAGACCATTGCCGTGAACCGACATTTCTTTTATAGTGTAGGGTAATCAATTTTATACTCGTAATTGTAGCGAAAGCGTTAAAGAAAATTTTGTTGATATTTTGTTTGAGCCGTTGTATTGCGTCTAATGGTGGTTGCGTGGCATCGTGAATAAAGAATGTAGTTTACAAATTATTAACGTAGCGGCTCTTGGGAAATCTTTACTAAATTGCACTTCGTAATGACTATTCTCATTCATAACTTTAGGTAATAAAATCTACTAGAACTCCACTATTGAAGCCACGATTAATGAATCCACAATTCTAGACAATCTTAACGTATTAAAAAAAATCTAATCACATTATATAGTGACCCGACTACCTGACCTTTAGACAATGCTAACGAAATGTAAGACAGTGGATTTACTTTGTTGATTCAATATTGTAGTACAAGGAAGCCTTAGTGGTGCATAATACAATCCTTTCATGTTATTATAGCGGACCTCATAATGCTCGGCCACGGTCGCCGCGAGCTGACCGATGCGCGACGGATGGCAGAACGCACACATGAAGGAATTCAAGCCTACAAAGTGCTGACACGTGCGAAATATAAGGTGACAGAGTGAGTACACATAAACGCAAGTGACTGTTATGCCTACTGAGTTTAAATGGTATAAATACTAGTTTTTCACTGCAGTTTCGCCTGTGTCGAGTCGGGTAATCACGGGAGTGTATGTATAGTATTTAAGCTATACTTACACTTTATATTCATCATTCATATTACTATTTATCATCCTTTTTATTTGTTTATATGTTTACACTCAGCAAATCGATCTAAATACGATTCATTAACATAAAATAGCTGAAATAAAATATTAACTCATAATTTTCATGTTGTGACACTTACGTCAAATTGTCAAACTGTCAGTTATTTTTTTATTTCTCTTTCTGCTTAGTCTATAGATGGTTACTTTTTGGTTCATAATTAATTTTAAATTATTTTTATCAATATTAGCTATTATATTTTAAAAGATTATTACGATTGTTTACTAAATAGCTTAATTATAAAATATAATTTATATAATTATGTAAAATAAATTCTTTCTTCATAGGTATTATACTCATGACTTATCCCATTCTTCTTTCCTTCCTTTAACAGAGTTCTGTTCGAATTATTAAAACTCTATTTATTTTCTAATTCATTCATCGGTTCTTAAACCATTAAAAGATTATTTTTAATCTTTCTTTATAAGTACCTATTCCTTTTTTTTTCTACAAGTTAGCATGACTAATTTGGTTGTAACTATTGACTCAAAAAGTCGATTGGAGCGGCTGACAACTCCAAAAAAATAAGCCCTTGTTAAATATCAACTAAAGTTGATTAGGAGCGGATTACAACTCTGTTAAAAATAAGCCTTTGTTAAAATCTTTATATTTCATCTCATTAGTGGTTTTAGACGTGAGCGGATTACAACTCCTAAGCCTTAAAGTTATTGACTTGGTTGAGTAGTGATCATTGAATGTGAATCCTACCTGACCTAACTTCGTAAGATGTCGGTGTGTTTGAATGAGTTATGTAAGTTTTGTGAATGCTGTAATACTTTAACCTTAGCAAAATCTTTGTTCTAGGCCAAACATTTTCTCGGGGTCGTTGGGGAAATATAGTATTTATGCTATACTTACACTTTAAATTCATCATTCATATTACTACTACTAAATAGCTTAATTTTAAATTTTTAATTATATTTATAAAATTCTTTACGCACTCATGGATATGTCCTGGCCGACTATACTTGTCAGATGAGATGATGGCCACAAGAAAACTAATATTTGACAATTGAAAAAGGAAGACTACTTTGAAAACGAGCTGACGAACCGCTGGAGGCAATCTGCGATTGGATCTGATATGAGAAGCATCAGAAAACAGTTTGGTTTTTGCTGTTACATTTCTATATTACCCAGGGGATTCCGCTAAAGATTCCGCCTGGTGCCTCTACTCCCAATCTTCGGAAACTGTCTTCGTGCCTGACTTACTACTTGTCTCGCAAAGCTATCCTGACGTCTGGTCCTGAGATCTACACTGCCTTCCTATAGAGCTGACCTGGTGCGTGACTGGGAACTGCACGACGCCCTTCCAGCAGGGGTTTCCTGAAGCTGAACCTCGAAGTTGCCCTGATAACTGACCTGCTACCCTAACGCCTGTTCCCATTCCTACAGTGCTGAACTGATTCGCCACCAATTAAGTGCGTAAACTATAAAACTACTACGTTTCTATCTTAGAGTGCGTACTAGGTAGGTTTTTTTTTATAATTGGCTGTATTTTTTATCTCATATGTAAATTCATCCCCAAATTAAATTTTAATTGAACAAGTCTGCTTTTATCCATTTATTTTGATAGGATCAAGTAGATTTGTTACAATAGTTCGGTTCAAACTTAATGGCGGCTCGGAAGTTAGCTGCAAGTGACGGTCTGCGCCTTATACCTACGGACAAAACGATGCATCATCTGCGCCCCGTTAATACCTAAAATTGTTGTCTGCGCAGCTTTACATTAGATGTTCCGAATCGCCATAAAGTTTAAAGCGTTATTCCTGCGCAGACCGTCACTCGCAGCTAACTTCCGAGCCGCCATTAAGTTTGAACCGAACTATACAGTCGCTAGCACATCAAACTACTACAATCTGTCAAATTTCTTTCTTTCAATAGTTTTTCAACTTTATCGCTACAGGATTAGGTTCAAGGTTGATTGGATAAATTAGACAGTTTCGTGTAGCTTGATGTGCTGGCTTCTGTAGCTACCTAGGTACTGTCGGGATGAGAAAGTAGGTACCTAGGTACGCTATGTCCCTAACCTAGGTTATGGTCTATCGGGACCAAATTCCGTTCAGCCTTGGCATGAAAAGATAACAGAGATAAATACAGAGTTACTTCCGCATTTATAATATTAATAAAATGGCTTAATGGAAAGGTGACAGAAATAACACTAAATTAATTGAGGACAACGTTAATTTATGTAATCATGGTTTCCATTGAAACAGTTGCCAATTTTTAATTACAAGCTGCGTGAATTAACTTCTTTTTAATTACAGTTCGTGAGACATAATTATTGCGATTGATTTATTAATTCGTGTTTTGATGACTTTTACGTAAGTCAAGTTGATAACCTAATGTAACATTCCCAGAAAAACTTATTTGCATTTAATATGGCCGTTACACACACAGATATTGATATACTAAATTACGTGTTTCTAAAGTACCACAATACCATGTTTACGACAAATCTCACGTAAAACTTGCAAAATTGAGATCACTGGTACTTGTGTAAGTGCAATATAGACACTGTTGAGTTACCAAACTTCCTTGTTTGACAATCGCACCGGTAACACGATGCAAGGAGCTCATATATCAGAATACTTGCAATTTACTGTACCTACATAGGTATATATCAGTTACATGACCAGAAGAAAATGAGCGTCATTCGTGTTTTATTAAACTGAGGAATTGTTACTGAAGTTAACCACGTAAAGGGCGTTTCAGGCTACGTTATAATTATAGAATATTATACAATATAAGTACATATTATAAAGGGTGTAAAACACATCTTAACGAAGCCGAAAGGCACTTGTTATCCTCGTCATTGCGATCATTTTTCTGTTCTACAGCATACCTGGGAACCTTCTAGTTACGGAGATATTGGGGGTCAAAGTTCCAACTTTTTGACAAGTATTTTTTTAAATACAAGTTTTTAATGTAAGATTTTTACTTTAAACTCCTCCACGACCCCGACTATTCAATCCATCCATTAGCACAATGTTTTGACTGCGGTACATTGAGTTCTATCACAAAACATGACTTTTCACCCCAAAAAAAAAAGTCGTTTCCCAGCAATAATTTTTGCATAAAGTTTCTTAGTTTGATGTACAGAATGCTTGGTTGCCGGCTTCGTGGTGAGGTCTTTTACACCCTGTATAGCATAAGGGTTAATATCCCCGCATCAAATTTTACGTGTCCACGTTGAGAATCGAGATGTAAAATGATAGGAATTACGTATTTCTGAATTTCTGTGACTGAAAATTTGGTTGACCATGAAATGGTGTAGGTATTTCAGAATATAGTTGATAAAAGAATAATAAACAACTCAACAGCGATATAATTTACAAACACTGCCATTGTCTCAAACGACGAGAGAAAGATAACTTCAATAACAATCGATTACAAAAAGTAAATCTCACCTGCAATACAATATCTAGACCGATTAATATCAAGACAATACTGCAAATAAAGAGGAGATTTAAGGTAAAACTAATAGATCATTTCTTGCGGACTGCTGAACTGATTGATGGTAAGAGACAGAAACAATATTTACCACTATTGCCTCATCTATAAATCTCAAACTAATGTACTTAGGTCATAAACTACAACATTCCTAACGTTTTATTTTCAAATTAGGTACATCGGGTGTCTAAAGTATTTGCTTTTCCGCGGGTTACCTTAATCCTTGAAGAAATCATCTTAATCAGGATATCTAACACTTACTAAATATAATAAACTACTTGGTTACAAAAGTATAAAATCAAAATAAATAAATTATAAGATCCCTCTGAGTTCTGAGATAAGACGTGGTGGACCTATGTGACTTAATGCAAAAAAATACATAACCTCCTTTATTTTTGGAGGTTGGTTAAAAACTGCAAAAGATAAAACAGCTGAATTGATGGAAAAGTTTTATCTTTTTATAAGAAATGATCTTTTTCAATCTAAGGAATAAAACATCACAACACAAAGATTTACTAGCCACCATTTCATGCGTTAGTAAACTTGAGCCATCAAAGTTAGTTTCACTATCCCATTACTGACCTCGGGTGTAGTAATTTTGACACATTTGTAATTGCCGTAGAAGTGCTTTGTTCCGAAGTTTCTTTAAGTTCCATAAAACATGGCGGGAGTTTCACAAATTATTGAACATTAAGCTACGTAATGCTTGACTTTATGGAGGCGATTCTATCCAAAACATGGCCGATTTGTAATGGACCCTTCACTAGTTTTGATGAGCCATAAAGGCGTGAGCCATGGCGAAGTGGTTTAAAGTGCCAGAGATATTTTATTGTTTTTTTTTTCTAGATAGCTAGTTATTATTTTTTGTGATAAAAGTGGTATTTTAATTTAGCCGATTTATCTTATCGTGTGGATAAAATCGCGTAGTAACGCTTATTACTATTAAAGCGTGGCGGTTGTGCATCGATCAACAGTAACGGTGTGTCACGGACTGGCCGATACCGTGCCATCGACATGCGATATAACGACTACTCGAACATACAATATATTCTCAAGATTGGTAACGTGATTCGAGAGGGCTCGGTTTCACCGAATTATGTAAGCGTTATTGATATCTAGTAGAAATTGTGGGAGTTTGATCACCGGTAATAAAGTAGGCTTTCTGATGATTTAAGTCCTTGTATTTTAGTCTAGTATAGCCTACTTGTTGTGTGATCGTCAGACCACCAAGTCAGTATGTAAATGTTAAATGCGTCTTCGAGCGAACTGGTTTTTTCAGATACCTAGCTTGATTTAGGTTCCTTCCGCAAATGTTCATTAACAACAAACAATACGTAGTTAGTCAGCTATTGTAAATGATGTATCTAAATCGTTTGAAGAATGACCCAATTTCCTACTTCATTAATCATCCACGAACTAATATTGTATTTTGTAATTATTGTTAGTTTTAGTGACGCTCGCGTCATTAGCTTGCAAATTAGTTGCGTCTCAACTTCATAATGAATACCTTAATCATTTAGTTTTTTTATGTAAACAGGCAAAAACATCGAATTAGGAAATGTCAAACTGCAGCTAAATCGGCCCAATGACATCGACCTTGTAGCTTAAAATTACAATAAACATGTTTTTTTGCGATGAATTTAGTTTTATCATGATGTCATATTTGCTTCCGGAATGGCCTCACTCAACAGTTAGAAACTTATTAATAAATCAATCGTTCACCTCGAAAACAGCTAAAGAATTTAGAAAAAATCTAGTTTATAAATCATAACTATAAAACCAAGAGCTATTGGGATTCTTGCGTCATTGACACTTCGATCATAATATTAACCCGTTAGTTCTATAATATCATCGTATATACTGCCTAGCATTTTTCAAAGCTATGGTGGGGTCGCCTTCTCAATATCAATATTTTACACGACCAGTATTTTATCTGACCACATCCCATTTACTGGGAAAAACGACTTGGTAAGACTGGTTCGTTGGTTTGTTGTTCGAAGACATGTGACATCTACCAATCCGCACTGGGCCCGCGTGGTGAATTATAGCCCATTCCCTCTCATAGAGAGGAGGCCTGTGTCCCAGCAGTGGGAACATTAATAGGCTGATGATGAAGACTGGTTGCCAGACTTTCGGGATTCTGACAACTTGTTACAACTGTCAAAGATAAGTGACAGCCGAGACCAAAGGCTCAACCTGCTTTTCGAGGCACGAAGAAAACTCGATATGTAATGATGGTCACCCATCCACGGACCGACCTTGGCAAGCACTTTACATATGACCCGGGTGGCGTGCGTGCCCTGCGTTATTATTTAGCCACGAGCCGTTTGTTCTGAAACTTATAGGGAAAAACTAATACAAAACATAGATATAGGTACTTAATTATTAATATAAGATAGGTCCAGTAGCCACCACATTAAGCTACCCGAAACTGACAAGTTTTCCCAATCAACCTTGAACCTAATGCTTTAGGGATAAAGTTGAAAATCTATTAAATAAAGACAGATAGTAGTAGCTTGCAAAATTAACTTCCAATAATGAAGATTTACACTTCCTTCCTCTTCTAGAACATAACAATAAAAACACAATGATACATGATGTGCACATTATTTTAATATTATTATTTAAAAATGATCACACACGCAAAAGGCTTGTTAGCGTTTATTTACGATCAATATAGGTACTACAGTTTTTTTATTATGTAATACTATTTTTAACATTTTTGGTTCTGTTACAGCGTTTTAGAAAATAATTGTGCAATGTGTTGATCAATTGATACAGAATACAAGTTGATATTGAATCAGTAGGTTATATATGTCAGAGTCATTGATAAATTAACCGTGTGATTGTCCGACAGAAATTCCTCATGATCATTAACACTTTTCTCAACCTCAAAATCGAACCAAGGAACTCATTTCCTTGGTTCGATTTTGAGGTTGAGAAAAGTGTTAATGATCATGAGGAATTTCTGTTGTCCAGAGTCTGGAAATGTGCCCGTTTGATGTTATTAGGCTCGCTCGCTGCCTAATCACATTAGACCTCAACTTAACTGGCGTTTGTTGTTACTATAGCTACACCTCTGCCTTACCCTTTAGGAATTACCGGCGTGATGTTGTGTTGTATAATGTTCGCACGAATGATTTAATAAAGGCAATTTTTAATGCGTGAGAAAGTTCGGAAAGTAATTGGCAACTCCAAAAGTATTAAAATCTTTTACTTTTCACTTTGGATTCTGTTTTTATTTCTATTGAGTAAGGTGATTAAACGTTTGAAAGTAAGAGGAAAATAAATATACACGTAGGTCCGTCATTTAGTTAGTATTGAAAATAGACAACAAAACTTCTTGAGAAAATCTAGAACGTCGGCGCCAAAGAAGCGTAAAAATAAACATTTTAAACCCCTTTGTGTGTTGTGCCATACCTAATTTGACGACACGGAATAATTCGACGATTTCTATTTTAGCAACAACCTTAAAAGGGGATCAAATGTCAAGATTTCTAAGTTTTTTCCTCCTAAATAAAGTAACCCTAATGTTATTTTAATGGGGATTCTGGTAGAATCATGACGATAGACGAGCGGTAACCACCTGTCACGAATTGCGATCATGGCTGCATATACTTATAAAAAATCTGCACAAGGCCAGAAAATGATCTTGTAACTTAAAATTATTTTATACAAACATGAGCTCAGTTACTTTATATCTTGTTTCAGTTGAAGTTACATCAAGTACTTACTTGTGTATTCAATAATATGTAGTATATAATTATGTGGAGTTTTTTACTTACTTACTTAGGTTTCAAAACTGGTATTGTATTGTATAACGGGCTGGGCCGGCTGTCTCGACATAGATAACGACAAAATCGCTAACTTTCGATCGCTAATTACTATAATAACGAAAAAATTCGGTTGCATTATCAATGCTTGCGAGAAACGCATCTTGGATGTAGATACTTGCGTTTCCCGCAACGTCCAAATCGCGTATTTAGATTTCAAAACTTTGATCTATAGGTACATTCGTATGGCAATACATAAAGTCAAACCTTTTTCCCATACTACTTTCGTCTAGTCCACGTTCATACATGTGGTCATACATGCATAATTGGACCTTGAAAAGGTCTTTATTAACTGTAGACACAAAGACAAAACAACGAAATTACAGCGATTAGACTTACGAGTGACGTTTAATGCACTGAAAAGGCTTCTTAATTAGGTGTCTTCATCCGTCACGCGACGTAAAGGTCTGAATGTCACGAGCAAGGCTAATACGTCTCTGTCACCTTGGAAACGAAACACGTGGAAACCGTAACAAAATGCGTGTCTGACTCTCCGGTATCTCTTGAGGTACACTTGAGTTCTGCCAAAATGAGTCAATCCACAATTATCTTAACTTATCCAATAATCTAAATACATGTATAACGTAATACTTAGAACAGAATTAATCTGCGTTTATTACTCAAAATAATGGTGATATGATCTAGTAGTGTGGCCAAGTAACCGGTCTCAAGTTCGAACCTCGGATTTTTCGGACTTATGCGCGTATTGTATAATTATCGCTTGCTTCAGTGAGGAAACCAGCATGCTTGACAGATAATTTCCGACGGCATGTAAAGCCAAGTCAGAGGCGGGAAGCCCATTCGTGGCAGAACACTCTGATACCAGGTTAGGCACTAACCACACGAAAAAAAAATAAGATCCAAAATAATTAGAATTACGGAAAATGTTGATGTGGGTTAATACATTTTGGCAGAACTACGAATTTTTAAGATCTTAAAAGTGAAGAAGCATTTGTTAGAAAGAATCCATGTTTTTTGGAAAAAAAAAACATGCTAAATATGAAAAACTATGTGGGCAAACAACAATGGCCACGGGCTAAATTTAGCCACACAATTATAAAAAACAGTCCTAAGCTCGTTATTACAAACACTACAGGACAACAACGCCAAAATTAATGCCAAAATATTGTCAAAACCTGTTAAGAATTTTGACTCGCGGCGCTGAGCAGACCGTTGAATATCCAACCGTGCACTTTTATTTTTTAGAAAACTGGCATTAGGCACACGTACACACCAAGCCTTAGTTAGAAACATGTGTGGAAGACTACGTGTCTTTTTTAATCTTAAAGGTTTTTATGTATATGATCCCTTCGTCTGTGAAGCCCGACCGAATCGGTCTGACACCATTGTTTAACTATTGTCTACTTCGCTAACAGATGAAGGTCCACAAAAAACGATCGTTTGCGATCACTTTGAAAAATCGAAATCTTTTTTGTTACGGTAGATTATATTATGATTTCTTCTTTTTGTTATTAATTATTATTTATTTTTTAATTTCAAATAACACACAACAAAGATTTTTATTTGATAAATTTCAATTTATAAAATTATATCAGCTTATGCTAGTGATCACAAACTTTTTTTTATGTTTGATCATGCAGCATGATATAAAAATCTGATCTAAAAGAATAATTTTAGCCATACATGTGTAATTTAGAAAGAAAATTAAATCCGAACACCCATTACGCAAGCGAATTAAATCGTGCATAATAAAATGAAGTATGCTGGTTAACTACAAAGCTGACTGACCGGTTTCCGAACAAGTCAAACAGCATCTTTCTCTTCAGGAAGTGCAGTTTTGAATTTGGAATATATAAAAAAAAACAACTTGATTAATTATTTTGACTCGTCAACTTTTTTGTCCATCATTATAATATGTTAGCTAGGTTTCGTAATTTCATAGTCAGATGTGCATCTGTCCGCATTGAAAAGCTAAATGTGGTCATCATTACGTATCTTATGAAACTTAGGTCGTTAGAGGTTATTGTGGGTACGGTTGCTGAAATTGATATTCATAGTAATTGTAAAGATTTTAATATGGTCATCTATTACGCTAACCACACTGCTGAAAGAAATACTACCTACTTATGGCTAAAGCTCAAAGTCATCGTCTCACATCTATTTAATTTAAATGATTTAAGGATTTTTACTTGGCATAATACTACAAAGGTACTTACGTAACTAAAAACCGCAATACTGTAATCTACATTGTATCTTTTAGGAGCTAAAGTACTAATCATTTCTACACAAAATACCTTAAAATTTAGTTTAGTTTCTAAGTTTGTATGTTAAGGAGTAATCTTCGGAACTACTGATTCGATTCCGAAAGTTCTTTGACTAACATTAAACACTATTTTTTTGTCGTTTTAATTACTTGTACTCATGAAAATGAACAACTTTTACTATGGAACCGACTATGAAATCTCGAAAACAATATTGCTTATTCCTGAAATCTCCCCTCAAAGTCCCCCTAAGGGGGAAAAGTGGAATCTAAAAAGAAAAGTCTAGAATTCCCGCCTAATATTCCTCCTTAGGGAGGAATCAGCTGCTGCCTACATTTTTTCGAGTTACGAGACCAATAATGTATGAAGCAGCTGATTTTTTTTTATGAAACTGCGTGACGTCCGCTACTAATTAATAAAAGCGTCAATGAATGACTTTATTAATAAAATCAACAACTAAACTGATTTAATTTAATCTGTTTTGAGATAACATCTAAAGCTATAAATAAAAAGATAAGAAGAAAGAAATCAAAAAATCAGATCGATCGATCTAATCGATTGTTTTAGAAGATTTAATCGTAAAGTGTACAATCTTCTTAATTTGGGTGAAAGTTTAAGTTAATAGTACATTTTGATACAAGCGGGAAACTTTGTTACTGCAGCTGAGGTGGAATTCACGCCCGAGCCGCAGTCGAGAGTGCTATGGAGCCGAGAGGTGCAATAAAAAATGCCCACGTGTATGAAACGACGTTTCCCAATTCAATTTCGAAGAAGTTAATAAAATAATAGAACGTAAGTATTTTTGTCATGAATTATTAGGAAACTATGATTTCAATTGCCTTTTTTCTGCGGTTTGTTTTCGCAGGTTGAAGGAGGAAGAAAAAACCAAAGGCGAACGGCAAAGCACAAACAACAACAGCCAACACAACTAATAAGATAAATAGAAAATTCCAATATTTTTGTATTTAGAACACAAATGTTAATTTGTTCATAAAAATAAATATTTTTTTAAATACAGTATCATGATTATTTATGAGTCGTTCATCAATTCGTCCCACAAGCCTATGGCCCATTTGGGACGAGTTGATGAAAATCAAAATAAATAATATTTTCGTTCTGCAACTCGTCCCACGTTTCTTTTTGTGTGGAACTTTAAACTTTATCAACGTTAGATACAGTTATGAAGACAGATACTTATTCTATTGATAAACAAAATTTAAATATTCAAAAAATATTTACGCCGTAATGTTCTAAAAATGTAGCACGCTCTGTTACTTGCTTTATCAAATGACTGTCCAAAAAGACAGAAAAAGATAGGTTCCTCATAGGAAAATGCTATTCCGTGCTGCCAGATGAGGTGCAACTGCTGAGGCTAGCCCGGTTGCCGGCAATAAGCTCGCCCCGAGTACGGTCGAACAAGCTATTTGGTTTACAGTTTAACCCACAAATTACTTTGTTAAATATAAACCAAATAGCTTGTTCGACCGTACATACCGTACCGTACTTAAACATATCTGACGAAATCTGGGTGAACTAATTCAGAACACCTCTTCCTAACCCTTTAGGGATTACAGGCGTGATGTTATAATAATAATAATAAAACTTTATTTTACAAAAACACAAATTTAACATGTTTTAAGTAAACACAATTTAAATGAGCTTAGGTAGTATGTGTTACTACCTAAGCTCATTTAAATTGTGTTTGTAAATGCAATACAATATAGTAATTGAAATCTGTACACTATATGGAAAATCCTGCCTCTCAAACTAGGTAACCTGTATCTTGAAAGACAGTGACTCAGCTTAAAAAGTGATGCTATAAGTATAATAGTAGACTGTGTCGATCTACCTGAGCGATTATGAATATAAAGCTACCTAATGCTTTTTATGTAGATCCGTAAAGGAGTGTGATACTCAAATACACATACGAATAGGGTTCAACGTTACACAATCAATTCGTAAACCAGGTGGTCAAATATTTGTTAGATATGACATAAAACCACACCTGCATTGCCATTCGTCATTCATAACCAAAACCTGATTTGAACCCACACCTGAACGCAGTGTAACAAAGCTGCATTAAATGTATGTAGGCACGATTTGAAGCAAGTTTTTGTAATAGTTGTGATATCATTATGAAAACTCGTGAGAACGTTGCCGTCTAGATCTTACTTGTCTACGAAGGCTAAGCAACATGTCTGCAGGCAATTAAGGTTTTTTAAAAAGCTAGCTGCTGAGTCGATATTTTTGGGAATATAAATATATAAAATATAGAATCAGCATCGTACGAAAAATATAGTTATTAATCAACAATTAGCATACATGTTAGGCGCTTTATCTTATTGTATAATTAATCAAATTAAAATGCCGACAACGAATGGTAAACGCTGCTAAAAAGTCTAGGAGATAAGTACACCATAAATGTATTAATTAAGAAGTCTTTCATCTGGCTAATTGGTGTAAGAGTGTACATGAATCGCACTTATACGCGCGAGTTAATACTCTAAACTCATTTCGTTGAAACGAATAAAAAAATAACTTGCTAATGAAACCTCTTTTAATTTTTAAACAGTTGGTGTTTAGGAATAATTTATCATCGTCTGCCCAGATTTATCAACTGTGTTTTAGTCGGTTTCTAGTGTAACTAGTATTAATATACTAGTTACACTAGAAACCGACTAAAACACACTTGTAACCAAGGAGTGACTGCTTATCGGATCTCCACAACGTTACTGGATATAATAGGATACCCCTGATAAGACTAAGACTTTAAAGCTTCCGACTACCCCTCACGACTGTCATAGATCTAAAAATGAAAGTCGCGTGGTTTCCGAGGCACGGAGCAGCCTCGGTACGTAATGGATGGTCACCCATCCACGGACCGAACTCGGCAAGCACTTCTTAATCTTGAATTACTTGCTTAAACTGTGTATGGCGACAAGAGTAATTAAAGTAAGATAATATTATTAATCGTCATCATTATTTCAGCCGAATCACGTCCACTGCTGGACATAGGCCTCCCCCAAGCGTCGTCACATTGACCGGTCCCGTGCGTCTCGCATCCAGCGCATTCCCGCAACCTTCACCAGGTTATCGGCCCACCTAGTGGGAGGCCTTCCAACGCAACGTCTTCCGGTTCGTGGTCGCCACTCCAGAACTTTTCGGCCCCATCGGCCATCCGTTCTGCGAGCAATATTATTTATACCTAGTTGGTATATATGCTTACAAGTTTACTTCAGCCTTACTTAGCGCTAGACCCAATGACATAGGTTCCCCTCTAGCCGAGTTTCGTTCGTTCAGTCGTAGAACGCTTTGCCTCAATGACAATTCCCAACGCTCGATTGTTGTCTCGTTATTGTTCTGTGTCCAAAGTATTCAGTGCATGTATACCACTCAACCATACTGTAGGTGCGCGAGCTATAACTGAATCTACACTAGTGAGAATTTAACGATGCGCACACATTTTTAATCGAAGCGTGGTTAACGTTTAATTTATAGAAGTGTTTCAGCTGTGTGCAGGAGTATTGGATGAAATTGTACTCTTAAGGCTGATGCTCCAGGGTAGCCCGCGAAATTCAAAATTTCTTAGGTTTTTGCAATTTTCAGGCCAGTGCTAGGTTGTATGTTGATTAAAATATTATTCGCGGCTGTAAGACGTATGTAGTTATAGAATTATTATCATCAAAATCATCAATACAACCCTCCAAGTTCATAAAGGTGTAGGAAACAAAAAAAAATGATGATTTTGATGATTATAATTCTGTAACTACATACGTCTTGCAGCCGCAAATAATATTGTAATCAACATTAACTCTAGTACTGGCCTGAAAATTGCAAAAAACGTAAGAAAATTTGAATTTCGCGGGCTATCCTGGAGCATCCACCTTAAACCGACTTAAAAAAAGGAGGAGGTTCTATGTTCGACTGTAATTTTTTTTTACTAGAATAGTTCCCTATTACAGGGGACTGGCGAAATGTAGGTGTATTATTAGGTACACCTCTGCCTAAACCCTTCGGGGATTACAGGCGTGATGTTATATTACATTATTCAATAGGTCATTTAACACAGTGTGCATGAAATTACATCACTGTAAAAAAACGAAGTGAATAGGAACAAATAACGGTTTGTTTCATTTGAATATTCAACAGAGCTGAAATTGTAAAAAAAATCTTTCATTTTGCTGGGTATGCAACTTTACAAAGGAAATCTATTGAAAATTAGTTACATAAAGTTTCCTCATACTTAGATATTAACGCAACAACTTGATGATTGCTTCTGGGCGCTAATAGTGCGGTTTTCTGATTATATGCAGATGTGTAATGTAGACCCCTAATACGTCTAGAAATCTCATTTCACCTCATCCAACATGGTAATGTGAGGTTGCAAAGTCTTTGATATGGAATGCCACCACTAACTTATGCCCGTGGCTTCGCCCGCGTGGAGTTGCCTAACTGTCCTACGGGATCGTACTACCCGGATAAAAATTGTCCAGGTTATAAACTATCAGTGTGCCAAATTTCATCTAAATCTTGTCAGTAGTTTTTCATTTTTGCGTGAAAGAGTAACAAATATCCATCCATCCATCGTCACAAACTTTCGCATTAAAATTATTAGTAAGAGATATGAAGCAGAGATATAACATATTCGAAACTCATCTCCATTTTTGAAACCGTTACACAATCATAAAGTATCATTCATGGAGGTCCGTTACGCGATCATTAAATATAACGATGGATTCGCAGATCAATTTAGATTCACTTAGTTGGAATCAATTGGTCATCTCTACCATCTGCTGCCCCTTTTCCCGACTATGTTTGGGTCGCCTTGCAGTCTAACCGGGTGCAGCTAAATACCATTAGTTTACATAGAGCGTGCCTATCTGACCTCTATAACTTAGCAACTGGGTAACGATACCCCTTTGATAAGACTGGTTACTTAGAATCAATTGCTATGGCAGTAAATAGAAAAAAAAAACCGTTTGCAATCTTTTGTAAAGACTTCAACCAGAGTAAGTTGACTATTGCGTTCTGGGTACTACCTATTGCAATTTGCACTATTATGTTCTATTGCATTGTTTAAACTCATTATAAAATTACAACAATTTACGGCTTCACGCGGGTCGAACACATATATTATGTCAGTACCTACCTTAGCAAAGAATCTCAGTTCATGATGTACAGACGTCAGCATATCAAGATACTACAATCTGTCAAATTTCTTTAATAGATTTTCAACTTTATCCCTAAAGTATTAGGTTCCAGGTTGATTGGGAAAGTTTGACAGTTTCGGGTAGCTTGATGTGCCTGTACTTACCAATAGGCAGTCGTCTAAGAACATAAATTACAAATGTATAAGCCAATAATGGTCAGGAAAAACTAGATAGGTATGCTGCATAAAAATAATATCTAACAATATCAATTTCGATTAAGATCTAGACCAAAACAGGTTCTCTAAATCATAATAAGCACCTCAACAGCAACTGCGGAAACGAAAAAAAATGATTTATTTGTCTGCAGACCAGTATTGTGTAACTTCTGATGATATCTGGTTAATCGCAATCGATTCCAATCGGAATCTGCACAAAACAGCCCGTAACAATGGGACTATGGATCGTTTCCATAAATTAGAAACCATAGCGATCGTGATTCTGCGGTCAACAATCTACCATTTATTGGCCTATGCATCATTGGCAATCAATTTCAATTGTACAGCAATGGCAGCGTTGTCTTCAATTGCTGTTAATTCCTCTCGTAATTCTCTGCAAGTAATGGTCTTTGTTTGATTCGCGGTATTATTCAGTAATCTGTTGTTGTCGTGTTAACGCTAAAAAGGCACAATATGGCCGCTGTAAAAATGAACAAGGCACGTGAGCTCTCTCATTGAATAGAAGTTGTACCGGTACAGCTATAGCAGTAAAATGTTCAGTTTATATTCGGGACAAAAACATAGAGCTAGCTTTTTGCTGAATCTTCATGAACTCAATAAAACAGTTTAAGATACTATTATTAAATCCACATGCAATACTGCTGCAGATTTCGATCTTCTCCAAATTCCAGACTTAATCATGGCTTGCCAATGAGCTACCACAGAAGTTTGTAAAACAAAAGAGCAGAAATTCGTAAACGGTGGTTTTTGAATGACGCGTAACTAAAAAGAAAGCAAGTATATCATCAATTATTGATTTATATTAGTCACACGTGAAACTGTACACTGGCCTTATTTTGGACAAAAGTGTGCAAGTAGGTACCAGTTACTTTTTGTTCGTTAACTCGAATACTAGCAGCTAATGATCCGCTTGAACAATACTCAAGGTTTCATGACAACAACAACTTTTCAAGTGCAATTAATGACTTAAGATCTTAAGAACTGTTCAATGGTTCCGTAGCGAACTCTTCGTCTGCGACTTTTAATTAAAAGTTTCACAATTTTTCAGTCGTGCCTTTTTTGTTTGGACTAGATTCTTTCTCAGTAACCGTGATACCCAATTGAGGGATTGAATAGGCTGCCTATAGAAGTGAACATTCTGTATCTAAAGTGAAAGTTTGTGTACCTTAAAAGCGTTTTCATACTGTGGAGAAAAAGTTCTTTGCAGGTGAAATTGTAGCAAGAAATTATATGTTGGTATCACGGAAACTATATTAAACTTAAGACTAGGTTTCGACACTGAACGAATTGTTGCTTTAACCTGTCGAGGCGTAGAGAAATCTGTCGAGAACGGGGTCGATATCATGCAATTGTAAGCGCATCACTCCGCCGCCGTTCTGATTGACAACTGGCGTGACGTATCGACAGCGTCACACTTTCCGACCGCGACCAATAGTAGAATTAATAACTTCACTGTGCCGAGCGAAATATGAAACAAATTGAAACGTTTCCCATTGAATGCGAACACGTAGCGAGCGTCGGCCTGTCGTCATTTCACAATTAGATCCGGAAGAATCTCACCTGCGTTTTAACCACGAGCCGGCACTAATGCACGTCGTTGCGATTGTTCAACAAATTGACAAAAAAATCGTTTAAATAAAAGTCTTTTCTCTGGCAAATAACAGTACCATAATTGCTTAGAAACGACTACTTTTTGACTGTCGTATCAACAAAGTAATCAAACAAAACAGCATTCCAATGTAAGCAAATAAACAGTTTGAGTACTAACATCCGCAAATGTCCGCACATATTCGTGTTTGCGAATCGCAAGTGGCATCATTTGACAATAATAACGCAATAAATTCTGTAGCCTCGTGAACAAATGAAATGCTCTCGTTGCGTTTCCGGCACAAATGCACCAGTTGATCGAACAATACCGTGGTTCTTTTATATGAAATCATGCGAAAACGGCACAATGATTTATTATACAAAACACTCCCACGTATGGTAACGTGCGGGACGTAAAAAGTGGGATGAGCATTCAATTGTATCGGTTTGTTCGAGTTTAGTGATCTCCTGAACGCGATGTACGCAAAAGAATCTAGAGAATGCCAGGGTTGTATTGAAACTAGATGTTGCAGAATTTTGTTTGAAATCTACCCAAATGATGTAACTTTTCTTTTGCAACTTACCGAGTAATGTTGCTGAAGAATTTGACCATCATACTGTAATCCGCAAAAGTTGGTTTCAAAATCAGTCCTGTCCAGTCATGGCAATCTTCAAGCCATACGTGTAAAGCTACACGCTTATAAAACGACTTACGATTTCATGATGTTTCCATAACAAGATTAGGACTGCATTAATGTTGCGAAAAACGTAGTCCAAAGATATCGCCAACCCTAGGTCTGCTACACTCCAATGCGGTTCTTATAACGGCAATTATTTGTTTACGCAACTCATACGTGTTAACGTCGAGCCTGTAAATTGCACTTATCTCTTATTTATTACTTGAGTCAAGGTCGCCTATATGTGTGTTTGAACACTTCAAAAAGCAAGTCTTTAAAAAACGTTTGGCGACTGTTGTGAATTGAAATTTAGAACCTACGATCTCACCTCGATTATGCCAATTATATTTTACAGTGCTGTTGCAACAAAATCGGTATTTAAGTATTTTAGTTTTTTACGTCGTCGCGTCATAATTGATTGTAAATTTGTAACTTTTTAATCACTACATAGTATAAAACAAAGTCACTCCTCATCTGTCCCTATATACCTATGCTTGGATCATTAAAGCTACGCAACGGATTTTGATGCGGGTTATTTTTATTAAATAGAGTGATTCAAGAGGAAGGTTTATATGCATATCACATGCATAATATAGTAGAGAAACACTGATAATTTTAGAGGTTTCTAATGTGATGTCTTAAATAAACACATTTTTTTTGCTTATGTTGCAAACGCTGGCTGAACGCTACGAGATAGATCAAAATAATGTACTACAGTATTGTACACCTTAAAAAGGTCTACAAAAAAAATCCACGATGGTATATGTCTATCTCGTAGGGATAACCCACAATAACCATTTTTGATCCTTTACTTTTTACGAGAAATATAATAGCTTATTTACGAAGCGATTTTAAGCAATACAGTATTAAACCTTATCCAATTCAGAACCTTAAATACATTGTGCATGTAATATAGATCAATATGGCCCTTTACAATATATCATACAAATGAATAATTTAGAAGATATCACAGAATTAAAATTATGCGCGACTGAAAATATCATTCTCAGCTAAACAAATGGGGTCGCAGTATAACAGTTGGTCACTTTAACCACTTTCATCTTCGTCGCGTCTGTCTAAACTGTCTAAACAGGGTACCGGGGCCCTGGAACCCAAGGGCAACCGAAAGCACAGGGTGTCTTAGTGTGTTTTAGTAAGTAAGTCTGACAGTCCCATCCGCTCCACCCAGGGCGGGAGGACTCATTTAAGATTTTACCACCTAAAAAAAATATGGTATTATTGGAAAATAAAGGCACCCGCACTACAAAATAATTTTACAGTAAGTGCACTACTCGTTTTGTTCTAAATTGGTCCCGAGCGAAGCCGGGGCGGGTCGCTAGTGTTTAGCTAAAGAGAGGTAAGGTTCTAGATTGCAGTTGTCACAAAACAATAACACAATAAGCTTTAACAAGTACCCAATTATTTTGATAGCAACGCCTATCTCCTGCTATGTTTATGTTAAAAGTCTACTAAACTTTTATTTAAAAAATCATAATTAAATATATAATTGGAATTTATCCAATAATCGTAAATAGCGTTTATTTTTGTTATTTTTCGTTTTCGTTTCGTTCGAAAGTTAAGTATAGCTAAGCAATGAAGCCGGTAAATTAATAATTAAGGATGTAGGTAAAGTGTTAAAAAAAAACATGCCAAAAGAACGCAGAAATCAAGTTACGTGAAATAATACTTAGAATTGCCGACAATTTATCAACATTTGATTTGAGTAATGGGTAAAAATTAGAAACAAAACAAGAGTTTATGTTACTAAAATAATCAGTGTTACCAACCATTTTTATTAAGTGGACAGAGCAACTCAACTGGAAGTATTTTTCCGATACAATTATGATATCTTAGAACTTTTTCCTCCTACATTAGTAGGACCAATAAACGATCATAACACTTTGATTGCTTGTTAGCACACATTAGCAACAACAAAAACAGATCATTATTATATGCTAGTCTTAAAGGGAAATCGTTAGCTAATATTTGTTTACAATAACAGTTGGCCTGCCTTGTTTTTCTAGATTCTTCTTCGGATGCCAATCGACCAGTGGCGTAGCTACGGGGGGGCGGTAGGGGCCACGGCCCCAGGCGGCATACGAAAGGGGGCGGCAGGAAGCGTCAATTTATTAATTTGGAATATGTAAAAAAATATTGCTACATTTATTTATCTATATTTGCTACAATTTTGACCCGATAACTCGGGGTCCAAACTGGGTGGTTTTTGAGAAATCGAACTTTTTAAACTTAAAGTTATTTTGAAATTTTATCACCGCTCCACCATAAAGTGCTGATTGTGAGAACAGTTGCGGGACTGTTCGAAAGAGATACCGTGGCCCCGGAACACAAAGGGCGATGAAGGAACATGGATGGGTTTTAGTCAGTAAAAGTCTGACACTCCCTCCTGCTCCGCCCAGAGCGGGAGAAGTAATTTGATGATTTCCCATCCGAAAAAAAAAAAAAAAAAGGGTCGGCAGATGCAGCCGAATACTAGTTAGTGGTGATACTTTCATACAAGCACTAAAACTTGGCATGCCCTATTAACCTTCTACTCTTCATAATGTAAGGGTTTCTGAACCATCTGCTCGCCTCATGGGCTTGCCGTTTTGTTAGCCAATAGGCCCATAGGCACGCCACTGCCGAATACCATTATTTTACATGCATGAAGCGACTGCGTATCTAAACCCAATTACTGGGAAACCCGGCTAGGACCCCTTGGCAAGACTGTTCAGACTATTGGGCTCCTTTTTAACTCGTAACGTCATTCCTGGGTATCTGGCAGATCTAAATGGCAGCTGGGACGCGGCGGGAGAGGTCTCGCTTTGTAACTTGCGAAAATTGAGAAAATGGTGTGATGTCATTATTCTCCCGCTTCTATCTTAATTTATTTGTGGTTGGCGAGGCATGTCTTCTTCCATACTTCTCTACTACTCGTCATCTCAGCAAACATCTCCTTTCTAGTCATACTATCCTTCACACAGTCCATCCATTGTTTCTTTGGTCTTCCTCTACTCTTATATCCATCCAAATTCATACTCAAAACTTTCCACATCACATTTTCCTCATTCCTATGCTTCACATGTCCGTAACCACGATAACCAACAAACAGTAAACAAAAGCATGAATAAATCTATAATAATATTATATACATAAAACTATCATCTTCAAACATGATCATGGTCGGTTTAGATGTTCTTTCAGATGTGTGTTCGAGTATTAAATACATTAAATACTCACGTCTGAAACAAAGCGGTCGTATTTATATAAAACGAAAACTTGATTGTTGACTAGGTATAGTTTCTAACATCTCATGCGGCTTGCAAATTTTATTACTCAATTAAAATAATAATTTAATAATTAAGATATAAATAAAAAAGATGGTCAAAGCTTTGATAAAAACCTCCTTTAGCCTGATATTTCATGTTGTTAGCCAACTATTTATATTTTCTATAATTTAGTAGTTTTATCTTTTTATTTTATGCTAATACCATAATCTAATATCCATATCTACTCGTAGTTTGCTTGCAGCGTGATTTGCATTCAGATATTTCAACCAACATAAATTAAAATATATAAATTAAACAGCTATATAACTATTATGTTATTTAACTTAAAAGTGAAAACTAATTAAGCACACATTTATTAAACTTAATCATTTATTGAAGCATTATAAAAGCTTTTAAGATAAAACTAATCTCGAGTAATAAAAATTTCAAAATAAAATGAAACACGTAAGTGAAAATCTTACGATAATCGCCTTGACAGCTTGACAGTTTTATTATTCATCGAAAAAAAAAAATAACCTATCACTAAACAAACAATAAATGAACTTACCCGCTAAAAACAATATAATAACGGCAACTCCGTATCCTTATGTGGTTGATGAACAGTCCATGCAAAGGTATCAATACACATTCACTTTCGGAATTATTTATAACTTTATTGTTCGAAGTATTAAGTTGCCGGCATTTTCACGCGAGAGAAACGCACAGCGAGCGCGCGGTGTCGCGGTAAGACACATGTGAAATCAGCTGTGGCTTGGTCGCGTCGGTCGCGCTCGCGGCTAACGGGACGCCCCCCACCACCCCGACCTGCCGCATTCTGCAGATAAGCACCAGATAACATTATCACATGTTTATTTACGGATTAACTTAGGTACTGTCCGAAATTGCACTTGTGTCGGTACGTATGACGGCGAAAATCGTAATCTGATTCTGCGATACCTACAGTTTTGTCATACACCTATATCGGTTCCGATAAATAAGGTAAGAAATTCGTGGTAAACGCGTGACTCCATTACGAAATGGATAACGTTTAGATTCAAGTAAAAAGGCTCATTCACAGCGATAACACCCGTTATTTAATTTTATAGAAATTATTACTATGTATATCGTCACGCGATGCATTTCATTATGTGTGGATAGTTCGCATTTTCGCAATGACAAATAACCACAGATCTTTAACAATCGTTTATTCATTTTTAAAAATTTCTTTTATGTTTACTAATTTCTTAAAAATAAACCTAAACAAGAATTCATTAACAAGGATAACAATTTTTGTGGTCTATTACAACTAAAAAACCCGACTACTGACAAATCACACTAATTAACTCGGGGGTTACAAGGTAAAGTAAAAATCTCCTTTTGTTGAAGTCGGTTAAAATTTAGCCTATGTTACCCGGGCCACAATAACGAATCGATTGACACCTTATTCATCAAAATCAGATGAATAGTTTAGGCGCTACGGAGGAACATACGTAAATACAAACAAATACATATTACCTATATAGATACATACATGGACTGCTAAAATCATAACCCTTCCTTTTGGCTTCGCCGTAGTCGGGTAAAAAAAAACATTTGCAAATATCAAAAATATTATCCCACCTGCATCGGGAACAGGTTCGGAGCTACCAGGGTGGTCAGGGCTCTTGAGAAAGAACCTCCTAACAATATGCACCGTGTCCAGAAGTACCGCTGTCTGAATCAAGAACATAATCCAGCTGCCTAACAAAATCCTCCTCAGGTGTTGGTCGAGGCTCTTGGCAATTAAGCCATGGCTATAACAATTAAATAATTATGGTCTCCAGCAATATACAATGTACGATATAAAACGTCATCATCGTCTGCCTAGTCTTTTCCCAAAGTCTATGTTGGGGTCGACTTCCAGTCTAACCGGATGCAGCTGAATACCAGTATTTTACATGGAGCGACTGCCTACCTGACCTCCACAACCCAGTTAGTACCGGGTAATACGACACCCCTTGGTAAAACTGGTTGACAGACTTTTTGGGCCACTGACTACCTAACGACTGCCAAAGATCTACAAATGACAGCCGGGACCAACGGCTTAACGTGCTTTCCGAGGCACGGAGGAAACTCGGTATGTAATGGGTAGTCACCCATCCACAGACCAACCTAGGGAAGCACGGTTTAACCTAAAGATCGACCCGATCGGCTGTTATTATTTAGCCACGAGCTCCTGTACGATATTTACGTGACAATCATTTATTGTTAATTATTCTTGGTTTAAGTCCGCTGTGAAAATTATACTCAAGAGCGCCATAACATTTACGGTCACGAACTTTCCCCGCTTCAGTTATTCAATAGAAACTTGAACCAGCTAGTATTTTAAATACAAGTTACTTTATAGCTAATTTAATTTAAATATTAATTTCTAGTTTTATTAATGTGTTTAGTATTGGTTCATCTACGTCATATAAGTACTTATATAATCAAATGCAATACAATCGCTGCAATTAAGTATGAATAGAGAATACAGTTGGTTGAAGTATGAGGTAATTTCTTTGGATTGCATGTAATAATAACACATGAAATCTATTCATTTCCCATAGCTGAAATGTTACTAGAGTCTGGGACCTACTTTATCGGGGTCGATCACGTCAATATATTTGATTAATATCGTTAAGACGCACAATAAAAAATAGAGGTTACATAAGAATCACAGTTATACTATCCTAATACTATTATAAATACGAAAGTTTGTGAGTATGGATGTATATGCTAACAAACATTTGAATTCCACATTATCGTTTCTTGCAATTTTATTGTTAAACATATTTTAGTTATAGTTTACTTTTATGCACTAATTATATTTTTCAGAAATAACACTACTGCACCTAAATGTACATTTTTGTAATACTTTTTTAAATAAATTATTCTTATTCTCTTATTCTTATATACATGTATGGATGTTTGTTGAATCTTTCACGCAAAAACTATTGAACGGATTTTGATGAAATTTTGCACATAGATGGTTTATGACCTAGCTTAAAACATAGGATACTTTTATACCGGGAGTATGATCCCATGGGACAATTATCAAACTTCACGCGGGCGAAGCCGCTGGCAGAAGCTAGTTTATAACTACTCAGTTCTTACTGCCTCGTTGGTCTTGTCTACTATTAGGTACACCTCTGCCTAATCTTTCGGGCATTACATGCGTGATGTTATATTATGTATGAACTCGGTTCTTCAGTCACGTAAGCATTTAAAAAGTAATTTCAGAAGTAAAGGCCATTTGTGACAAAAAATGTCGAGTTAAACAAAGAAAAGTATCACTTTTAGAAAACACGTCATTTACCACTATTTTATTCTCAGCATGTTTTACTTTCTCTAGAAAGGCCATAAGGATTTAAATACATTCATTCAAATACAGAAAACATTTTAATTCCAATGGTTGCGAAAACCAGTTGAAATATTAAGTTAGTTGCAGTATGCAGAAAGCTAGCTATAGGCGTCCCACAGGGTTTCACCTAATGCCCTATACAGACTAGCTTCTACTCGCGTCTTGCGTGGGTCAACAAAGGATGTTCTACTTCCCAAAACTGTTTTTTTTTTTAATAATCCTATATGATCAAAATGATATCCTAACCCAACCCGTTCAGTTGAGGTGCCCTATGATTATTGTCATTTTGTGATGAGTCCTAGCCTGGTAACTTTGGCCAAGGATAAACTAGTTTGGTCCGATATCGGGTTTGGCTGCTAATTTAACATAATAATATGTATAGGTAGGTAATTTTACAATACTTGTATAGCTACATTCTTGCTGTACACCCTGTATTGGTAAAGAAGTCTAGACTAAGAGTAAGAATATAAAAAATAAAGCTTATTTGCGTTCTTGTGTTATTTCCGTACACAAGAGTTATTTTTTATTTAATTAAAAATCACCTAATATTAACAATAAGTAATAAAATCTAGAAAGGCAATCACGTTATTTAATTTTATCCTGACAATTCGAAGGTTTTACGTAGATGGTGTTGTGACTGCTGTGTAGTCATTTGATTCACCATTAAAACGTACCGTTGTGTGAGAATGTCTTCACATTTACGCACAAACAATGCAACTAGCAAATGGGCCTATCCACATACTAATGGATAAATGCAAAAGTAACGCTGTTTGTCTTTTATCTTGCAAGACTTAAGGCATAAATGGGTTTGGATGAACATGGGCACACGGATCCACCATGACCATGGGATATTTTAAATCCAGCTAGTACCTATCTGGAGGAAAATTTCCCTCCTCTAAGCAGACGAGTTCGCAGGCAAAAGCTGAGGAAAATTTCCCTCCTCTAAGCAGACGAGTTCGCAGGCAAAAGCTAGCGTAAAATTAACACGGAACTTTCAAAATAAACCCGCATCAGTCCCTCTCACCAAGCTATTGTCAATAACGACTGCTCCTCATCATTCCAATTAGTTGTTACAAATCGATTCTCCGATTGATTAAATAATAGTCGATTGTTAACTTCATCAGGGTTAGATGAATTGTCTGAGCCATGTGATTCAGGTTTATGTTCGTTGAAATGTTTTGTTACGAAACTGCGTCTATAAGAGGTGTTGCTGACGACGGCTCTTGCATATTTTCTGTGTATTTTATCACCATGGACAGAGCAATATCTGGTTTTCATCACACATATTCCATTTCGAGTTGTTATTTGGTGAAATTAGCTAGTTTGAAATACCCGTGTTGTATAAAGTTTTGTGGTGTTAAGGTTAAGTGGAGAATAACAAGGAAGGTAAAATATCCATGAATGGTAAAGTTGTTCGTCATTTATAACCTTAACCGAGATGAAAAGCGGCGAGCTCTAATCTCGCAGGCGATAGTCCAAAGCTGTTCGATGCAAGCGACGCATAAAGAATTTCTAGCGCAATTTCAGTGGCAGTTTGATATTATCTTACCTTTACTGAGTAAACTTAGTCGTGAGGCAAATGTCAGGAGAATTGGCGAGACGCGTGCAGCGTGCCGGCAGCCGTAGTCCTTTTTGGGTACCGCCGTATTAGAGAAACGGAATTCATCTGCAGACATGATTTAGATAATTTTCATATATGGGTTGGAAATTGAGACTAGAAATCAATAAAGGAACTAGGTTTATCATGCGTATTTGCAAGTTACATGTATAGTTGGCCCAACTAAATTAGTTACCGAAATTTCGCCCGTCTCCATGAAACAAGCAACCGTATTTCATTTAATACTGTTGTAATAAAAGTTCTAAATAGTGTTTTTCATTTTGATTACATCGCTGGAAGTGTTGCAATACACAACGAATTAAACAACACTGCACATGATGACATCATTTTAGGTGTTTTGCCGGTAGGACATCATGAATCACTAAGTAGGAATTCTATTATTAATGTCGATTTCATTTCAACTACAAAACAAAACATAACAAACGCAAAGCCACTCGTTTGCATAATTATTTGTATGAATATTAATCTGAACGAAATCTCACGGGTGTTTAAGTACAGAACCACACAAAGAGTAGGTTCTAAAAAGGTTTTTGTTGCGTTGCTTGCGGCTGAGATGTTATCCGAGCCGTCACCTTGATCTTTGCACGAAACTGCAGACCGCAGTGCTTGACCTCCGCCGCCAGCGCCTTTCTGTTCAGCCGTGTACTACACTTCTCTTAGGCGCAATTTACAATTGATTTTTTGACAATAAACCTTGGATCTTTAAAATGAGTCATGGTCCCCCTGACAATATGACGAGGCTGTTATAATATTTGTTTATGCCAATTTCAAATAAGTGTAAGAAATCGTGAGCAAGGTGCAATACAATGACCAAAATGTAAAATGTATGAGAGTTTTTGCCATGACTTAGTACGAGTCATTATAACAGCTAATACAATCGATAATTGTGAAGCTTTCCATTCGTCAAATTTTTTTCTAAATCGAATGAGTGGTTTTGGAAAATTACCTACCTCTAACATCCAAACCAACAAAGTTTTCATTTTTATAACACAAATGTTGGTATACAATAGATAAACCTGTAGAATTGATTTCACAACACACATTTTTCCTTTGCATTTCTAGGGCACAACAATGCAGTTCCATCCGTTTGAAAATTGTACTGTAGGTAACAATTTTATAGAAACTCTGAACTAGAAACTAACCGACAATATAAAAGCAGTGTTCAATTTTCACCGCAAACAACTTATTTTATCTGCACGACAAGTTAAAGATAGCCCGTTAGGCATTATTGAATCGTTTGATAATAGAGGAACAATGCTATCGCATGCAAATTATAAAACAATTGCGATACCGATGGTAAACTAGAAGTCGGAATGCTTTCTAAAGATTTTTATGGCTTTAGTGAATCGACATCTGATTTTTGATTGGTGGTGATATCTGGAATTACGCATAGTCAAAAAAGAACACAGCACACACAGCCAAAGTTTTCTCGGTCTTTAGAGTTCTAAAGAATCTATAATTAAGCTGTTCTAAACAATTTTATTGTTTAGATCAGATCAGATCAGCTAAAGTTAGCTTCTAAACTACTCAATTCAATACTGTAAACCAACTACGACATGGTTTTTAATAACCATCTAAAAACTATCTACATTGATCTATTCCGGTTGGCCCCACCGCCCGCCCGTGTCCCCACTGGTAGGGCCAGCGGGAATTGATTAAAAGAATTAAACATTGTTCCCGTTGGCCCCACTGTATTTTTGTTTAATAAAACGTCATCTTAATGACTTTTATGAATAACGATATCGGATTTAGAGGGTTTAAAGAGAGTATTTAATTAGGCATTAGTTTGAATGTTGCTTAGTGTTTGTGAAAACCGGCAATAGACAATTACCAAAGATTTACGGTATTGGTTAAGAGTAGGTGTGTTCAATATCAATTACATATTAATCATAATTTAAACGGTATTGCGTGATTGAAATTTATTTTCTTTCGAAATTTGATCGTGCAAGAAACGGATTCTAGGAGCTCGTTGGTGGGGGCACACACTCACCTATGTAATGTTAGGAAATAAGTCAAGTGGGTACCTCTGTGTGGGTACTGGCATTTCGTTATTATATTGTAATTGTAAATAACGAAAATTATTACTCTATTAGTAGGCGTCACATTTGTTAGAAGCCTGGTGGCCTGTGTGGGATATTCCGTCGGCAAAAATGATAAAACTCCAAAGGTTTCGTCTTTTCAACCCCTTTAGTAGATTAATTTTATAAAGTCTTTCCTTAGTATTTACCATTGTTATTTATCGTGTTGATGTGTGGTCATATTTATACTTCGTTATTATCAGCTGTCCCATACAAAATGTCAAAATGCGGCAGTTGTTTTTTTTGCGATTACGATGTTAGTCTCATGGAGAAACTTTTTCAGTTTGAGGGTCTGCACCAACTGAAAAAGTTTCTCCATGAGACTAACATCGTAATCGCAAAAAAAAAAAAAAAAAAAAAAAAAAGGGTCTGCACCAAACTATTAACATTTATATATTTATATATGACATTTATATGACTTCAATTGACATATTACTGATGTATGTTGTAGCAGCTGTAGTGTTTATGGAACTTAAGATAGAACAGGAGCTGCGATTCTCCAAACAAATGTATTCCCCTTGTTAGAGAGCAGCGGTGGCCCAGTGGTGGCGGCCCCGACTTACGAACAGTACGTCGTGGGTTCAAACCCAGGCAGGCGGCATTACTTTGTGTAATTTATTTCATCACCACTGCTCTCAAAACGGTGAAGGAAAACATCGTGAGGAAACCGGCAAGTCCTAGAACCAAAAATTTGAAGACATGTGACATCTACCAATCCGCACTGGGCCCGCGTGGTGGATTATAGCCCATACGCAAAATACGCGCTTTGACGTGGAGTTGCGGACACCAGCCCGTTATACAATACAATTCCCCTTGTTTCTTCCTCTAGAGTTATCATTTTTTTTGTTTCATAAAATCAAGGTCTGCTGTAGACAGACACGTACCTGTCATTTCCTTTTTTATAGCAACTAATAAGTAAAGACAATGTGACTCTCGAAAAATTACAAAAAATGCCCCATTTTTACCGCTGTAATAAGAGAACTAAGTACCAGAAAAATCCTAAAGGTTTTTACATAAAAGAAATTGATAGAAACTTTTTGTTTCTTACATCACATACATAAAAATATTAATCGGCTCAGTTTTCGAGGAGAAAAAAGGGGAATACGAAACATCGATTTCGTCAAAATTTAAGGCCCTGTTCCCTCTTAAATCACCATCGAACATTAAAGGTGCAACGGTGTCGCTGCGTAGGAATGACGAACACCAGCACAGTGCGAAAATCTGCTTTCCCTAAAGTTCGCAGAGGTCAGGTGGCAGACGCAGTTATATCGAAGAAAACGACAAACACGTTATAAATTAATTAAAATCTATCAATTATTACAATAATACTAGCTATTGCCCGCGACTTTGTTCTCTGTGTTTTATTTTCTAAATCATCGCGGATGTGCGCACGCCACCTTACATTCATTGTTATCGGATGAATGGTTTAGGAACGTATACGGGACAAACCGACAAAAATATTTTTTTAATAGAGGTATCTATACATTACCGATGATTAATGAAAATGGCTCCGGTAACAGAAAGGTTGCGTGGTAATCGGTTGTAATGTGATTCGGAAGAATGAGTGATGTGATGTTAAATATTTAATATTATAGGTTTAGTTAGGTAAGGCACATAAACACATTTTTCTCTTCCATTTTTTGACACACTATCGTCTACATTTCTTTTTCATTTCTCCTTTTGCAGGACTGCTGGAAGAAATTTCTTAAGAAATAAGCAGTACCTATGGACTCAAATAATTTATGTTATATTCCTGTGTTGTGCACTGTGTCTACACAAATAGTAAAATAAATGAGGAAACTGTCGTTAGGGAAGTTTTGATTATAAAAGTAGGGGAAGACCAAAGTAACGATGGATGTACCATGAGAAATATGACATGGCTGAGGAGGGTGACTACTGAGGTAACGACTGATACAGTATGGAAGATGAAGACATGCTGCGCCAACTTGAGGGCAGAAGAATGGTGTGGATTATCAAAAAAGGTACGCGTATACAAAGTTTCGTGTCGGTGCTATTAAGCGTTGAGGAGGGGATCCTAGCAGCAGGCTCAAGTGATGTCTGTCATAGAAATATATTGTCACCAGAACCAAAGGTGTGTGCAAAGTTTTAGCTCAATCGGTTGGTCATAACTGGGTTAAAATTCAGATGCAAGATTTGACCAATACATACTAACAAACCTTTTTTTAGATAAACACATTTACTTTAATGAAAGTGAACGGAAAGGAAGTTTCCTATATACTTATCTCTGAAGTGTCCCTAGTTTTGTAATCATGTCATTACACGACACACGGGCCTCACATATACACACATCAAAAATGTCTAGGGATCAAGCATTTTTATGCGGATTTCTTGAGATTGAGATGTGACTTTGTAATAAATTTATGATTTTATAAATTTATATGGATCCTTTTTGGTGCATTTCATAATTTGAATCAGGAACTCTCAATCAAATTCGAGTAAAAGATGAAAATAAGCTGTCAATATTTTCCCTATAAAAACATACAACGCATTGAAGACATTATTAGTGCTACTGTTTCCCTACTACTGATTAAAACCAACGTTATTATGGAGCGGCGACGTCATTTAAGCAGGGAAGAAATGCTCAGAGCCGTGGGAATGATAGAAGCTGGTTCCCGGCAACGTACTGTAGCTTTAGCTCTGAATACAAGAGTGCTATCAGTCGACTTTGGACACGTTACCGAAGCACTGGTACCGTGGCTGAGCGCCATGGAGGACGGTATCGCTGCACCACACGGAGACAAGACCGATACATTCAAATCTTAACTCGAAGAGCTCCAACAATAACCTCCATGATGTTAGCCGTGAGGCTTCATCACTCTTCAGGGAACTTAATTAGCGACCAAACAGTCAGAAACCGCTTGCATGAAGTGAACCTTCATTCCCGAAGACCGCTACGGGTACCACCTATAGCAATGCACAATCGTAGGATTCGATATCAATGGGCTCTTGAACACAGAAATTGGGCAGAAGAACAATGGCGTTTCGTGTGCTTTTCTGATGAGTCTCGTTTTGGTATGAGACCAGATACAAGACGTATACGACACTGGAGAACCCCTGGACGCCAACAGCGATTAAAATCCTGCCAGGAAGTCCATCCTTATAGTGGTGGAACCATCATGGTATGGGCGGGTATTTGGATCGGCGGAAGAACTGAGTTGATTTGGATCAGAGGCAACCTCAACGCTCAAATTTATGCTGAGACGATTGTATCAGACGTCATCGTTCCTCTACAAGTGCAAATCGGTCCCTTATTTCAGTTAATGCATGATAATGCACGACCGCACACCGCAAGAGTTGTAAGACAGACTCTCGCCGCAGCTAACATCAATGTCCTGCCCTGGCCTGCTCAGTCGCCAGACTTGAACCCGATTGAGCATGCATGGGATATGCTACAGAGAAGAGCTCTGCCGAATATGGAGGGTATCCAGTCGCAAGAAGACCTTTTTTTGTTGTTGCAACGAACATGGGCGGCCATTCCACAGCGTGATTTGGATGAACTCATTTTGAGTATGCCAAACCGATGTTCTTGTGTTGTTAGTGTTCGCGGTAGAAACACGGATTATTAATTGTTTAAGTTACCCAATAAAATTTTAAAGAAAACTGTTATTTCAGTCTTTTTTTCGAACTTTAATGTTAGTGGTTCAAATGTCAAAAATCCCTTTATTAGGAAAATGGCAAATTTCTTTATTAATGCAAAGGTGACTTGGTTTATCGTTACTGTGACAAACGAAAACACTTTATTTGATGAATCCTTAAAGAAAATTTTAATTAATATCAATCAGGAGAAAAGTTATTGCAAAAATATATGTTGATCCCTAGATACTTTTGATGTGTGTATAACACAGCTATTTGTGGCCATGAAACAAATCGCCGTCATTTGTCACACACGGCGTCGGTGAGCGAAATTTCTCTAATATTATATCTTTGTTTATGTAGCTGTGCACTATGCCGTGGTCAACGGTTCTCATCATCATCTGCCGAGCCTTTTCCCAACTATGTTGGGGTCGGCTTCCAGTCTAACCGGATGCAGCTGAATACCAGTATTTTACATGGAGCAACTGCCTATCTGACTTCCACAGCCCAGTTAGTACGGGGAAAGACAATAAAAAAAAAACATAACATAAATACATCAATCATGCTTATAAATCACTTTACAGCTGCAGAGTTTACGGTAGCAGCGCGCAGTGTCCGAAATGGCACGAAAATAGAAATTAAAAAAAATCGGGATAATGAAGGTGAAAGCGGAGATCCCGACTATATGCTCATTTGAAAGCAACGAAGGAATGTCACCTGCTACTGAGGAATGAACACTTAAAGCTAATCTCAACGGAGATTAGCTATCGATACAGGAGATACAATTTATGTGTGCGCAAAGCACAAACTTAGTGGCGCTCTCTCTCCTTACTCTAATTGACTGATATGACGGCAATCCGAAACAACCTGAGGAAGATCAGGATCAACCGGCTTGACCTGTTTGCCAAGTTTCGGGGCTATCACAACGCCAACTATCAAACTCCGAGCTACTTCAAGGAAATTCCTGTTGGGAAAATCTGATCACGCATTAAACGACCTGGTATAGGGTATACGCATGATTTTTTTATCGCTGTATACAAAGCGTATTAACATCAGAAATAGCAAAGTTATTTTTTTAATATCTATAAAAAGCTGATTGGACAGAGTGATACGATACAGCGAATGATGTCATTCGCTGCATCGACGTACAAAATCCATACTATCACCACCACCTCAGCCGAAAGACGTCCACTGCTGGACATGGGCCTCCCCCAAAGGGAGGTTTTACCATAATCGCCACGCTTGGCAGGCCATCCATACTAAATTCCGTTTATCTAGAACGAGATAGAAACAAAAGTTAAAATGGTTATAACTTTTGTGTTGTTTGGCCGATTTATGTCTAGTTTTCGCTTTTTGTTTATAGTACTTTAACATTCCGTATCAAAATAAAAAAATTAAAATGTATGCATATTCCCTCAGCAGTTGCGCTTCTGACCATGAGACCAGGACAGTTAAGTTCTTAAACTAGATATAAGTATTTGCATGCCATCATTGCAAAACGAGTATCAAGTGAAGCGTGAGAATATTCCGTTACATACCTGCATACTTATATACACCTGGCCGTTTCGAAACACAAAACCGATTCCATAAATTGATTACTTAGATATTTCGAAAAAAAAAAAATTTGAAATGCGAGTACATAAGTAGCCTTAAAAAAACGCGATCTTATAAAGCCTAGCAGTTACTTTCTAGACATCGCAGAAGTTTACAAGTAATACACCTGCATTTTGCCAAAGCTATGTTTAAGTCACTTATATTAAAGGGCGAGCCTATTGCCATCAACTGGGCACAAATGGCTGCTACTGAGAAATTCCTGATGTTAAAAAAAAAACAATAAAACTTTGTCCGACCTGGGGATCGCGCCTAGGACCACAAGCTCAGTAGTCAGTGCTAACAAACACTAGACCAACGAGACAATCTCAGCGAAACATGATAAGGAAACCTATTATGTTAGTAACAGACTGTAAACCATCTACGTATCAAGTAGCACCATGTGCTGGTTATCATCACTCATCAACAAGAGGCGCAAATTGATGGATTCATCGATTAGTACGCATTTAACGTGGTAAACTAGTATAATGGCGTAATGATTTATTTCACACCGTTGGGCATATGCGGAACAGTATTTTCAGCGCTGGATACTAACATTCAGTTTGAAGTTAGCAATAAGGCTAGGCTAAGACAAAAATATATCTTTTAAAAATACTTAGTAGGCTTGCGTTTTTTCCGCAACTTGCCTGATGTGAAGCGATGCCGCTGTCTAGGGTGGAGCACGCTTGCCTAGAAAACCGATTCACTCAAGCTTTGAAGATATCTAGATTTTAATAATCGGGAAACAAAGAAGCCCCTTTGCATAATGGTGCCACTGCTGGGACACAAGCCTCCTCTCTTGTTCGCTATCCCTACTACCTGAGTATTGTTATTAGGTATAAGAAAAAAATCCCTTCGGCAAGCCGCAGGAGGAGGTAGATTTCGAAGAAGGTTCCACCCATATGGCGACGTAAAGATTCTAACTAGCGCCCCAAGTGTCAAAATTGTGAAGCTGTCTAAGAACGACACTTTGACAGTTTTCGATACAATTTACGTCACGGAAATATTTATTAATTAAATATAAATCAGATTCATGTGGTTTCTTGCTGGACAAGACAATAATTATGTTGTCAATAGTCGATGTTATTAAAGCGTCTGCAGGATACACAAAACCAATGCGTTCTGAAGAAATCTAGACCGTACTGTTATGGATATGGAAGGAAATTTTCTTTTAAATATTGAGATTGACATTAAAGGAAGATGAACATTTAGAAATGAATGCAATTCCTATTTTAGATAAAAATTAAAAAAAAATACTCAGCATTATACTCAAATGCAATTATGTAGGTATTGTTACGAGCTGGGTATGGGATAAATTAATAACTACCGAAGAAACAACAAATAACTTTAATAAACACAAAACACTTGAAACTCAATTACAAATACACTACTGATCACTATTCGCTTAGATATCGCACTTCTAGTTCACTTCGATTCGCTTCGTACTGTAGCCAAAATCAGACTGACTGCTCCCGCAAACACGTCGACTATTTATATGGCGATCGAACGTTCGAGAAATATCCACGACTTCCTAGAATCTTCTAGACAATTCCACAACTTGTACAGAGGAAAGAAGTAGGGACTTTATGCCCTCGGCGTACGGTCGAAATTTCAATGATGTTCTTTTGTAGGTAGTTTGCGAATTTGTACCTACATCATTCGGGACTAGTGTTACCTACCTACCTACTATTACCTACCTACCTACTATTAGGTACCTACTACCGTAACTGTAGGTAAGTACGGGTACGACGTAACACTGCCCCCTCCTTAGACATGCTCGTCCCGAGCATCATTAGCCCCGTAGTATCGCGCCAATCGGTCTACATGGACAATCTTAGGCGCACCTCGTGGACCCTTCTGTATTCGGTAGGTGACATCGTTGATCCTAGTCACGACTCGGTATGGTCCATCCCATTTTGCTTGCAATTTCGGAGACTTCCCCTTGCTCCGTACTGGGTTATGCAACCACACCAGTGAACTTTCGTCGAAACCCCTACTATTTGCCTTCCGGTCATAACGGGTCTTCATCTTCTCAGACATCTGTTGGCCGGATTGTCTGATATGCTCATAAACATCATTCAACTTGTTACGCAAGTCAATCGCATAATCTGTTACACTACGTGGAGCATCAGGGGGAGTTCCAGTGATTAAATCAGCAGGCAACCGTAATTCCCTTCCAAAGTTCGCGAAGGCTGGCGTCACAGTCGTACTTTCGTGGACGGCGCTACGGTAGGACAGAAGAAATGGCTGTATATGCTTGTCCCAATCCCTTTGTCTGCTTTCCACGACTTTTGCCAGATATCTTTCCAACGTTTGGTTGAATCGTTCCACCATTCCATCAGATTGTGGGTGGTAAGAGGTGGTTCTGGTTTTGTGGGTACCCATTAATCGACAAGTCTCCTGAAATACTTGCGATTCAAAGTTCCTTCCTTGATCGCTGTGTATTTCTAACTTCTTGTTGCCTGTATTAATCTTGTGCTGAACTAGTCCAGTTCTCCCTATGTCAGCATCATTTGAAGAGAAAGTGTCGGCGTACTGAAGTAACATCTTCTTAGCCTTGTCCATTTCTCCTTTAGTTAAATCGCAGTTTTCCAAAAGCGTTGTCACGTCAAACTTTGGACTACGAATTTTATTTCCGGTAGGCAGATTTTGCAATTGACGCATCCAAGCTACTTCCTCGCAAGTGCCGATCAAGGTGCCCTTCTTAATCACTTGCTCCTTGTCACTTGGATTCAGTATGCGTACTGCCGAGACGTTGGTGGCCTTGACCAGAGTCCGTGCCATCTTCCATGGAAAGTCATTGTTCACTCTTTCTATCAGAACACTTCGATCTTTTTGTCCAGAATTCCGTGGTAGACTAATTGGCACAATCGTTTCTGATCTGCGAGGGAGAACAATCTCCTTCAAGCAGTATACTTTCCCTGATGGTGCACCTTCCATGAAGACTTCCTCTGAACCACATTTCAGTACTCCTTGTTCAACGTCGATCTCACAACGATATTTCCGCATAAAATCCAAGCCCAAGATGCAATCGTCCACTATGTCGGCCACGATGACATTGTGCTTGTAAAATCTGTCACCCAATTTTAACTCCACCTCCTTCTTGCCTCGGACGATTATGTGCTGACCGGTAGCTGTTAGTAATCGTATACGGTCGTGGTTATCGAAGTAGTCCCCAAGAAACCGACTTGCTAGGTGAGAATTGACGACCGTGTGAGAAGCTCCAGTATCCAACGTCAGTTTGCAAGGTGTTCCGTTGACTTCGCCTTTGATGGTCAGGCTGTTCCCGTCATGTGCTTGCGAGATCAAGATTCTCGGGGCTTTTTCAATACCAGCCAGCACTCGCCCCCCAGTCCTGGCATTTACTCGTTTCCCTGCTGTGGCTGGGCAGTCACTTCAGCCACCCTTCCCTGCTGATCTTCTCTCGGAGTGCTGCGCTTAGGACAGCTTGACCGAAGATGACCCCTTTCTCCACAACTGTAGCACCTAGAACTGTACCCTTGCGGGCGGTCGCGTACAGGTGTTGCTACAACCTCCCTGACGCGATGCGTTCGGTGGTCCTGCCTCACTGCCTCTACTTCTAAGGCATGGGCCAAGGCGTCTTTCAGCGTCTCATGGTGCCCAAGTCTCACAGCGGCTCTAACTTCCAAGTCACGTATTCCATCAACGAACGCTTGTACCAGATTCCCATCGATAAGTGCAGGGGCAGACTGGTATGCTTTTCGAACCAGCTTTTCAACTTCGAGGGCCCACTGCTGCAGGTTCTCGGCACTACGTTGAACACGATCCTTCAACTTAGCACGAAATACGTGCTCCAGGTGCGCGTCGCCGTATCTGGACTCTAACGCCTCCAGCAGCTGCTCGTAGGTTACATCCTTGCCGAGCGCCTCAAGAATGTTTAAGGCCTGGTCTCGAAGGCCCAAGGTGAGCGCGGTCATGGCTTGCGGTTTAGTCCATCCATTCGCCTTCATAACGGCCTCAAATTGAATTTTATAAGCCGACCACGAAGATGTTCCATCGAATGGAGGCACCTTAAAGCCCCGCGCTGAAGGTGCAGAACTACTGAAGCCACAGTCACGTCTCCAGTCTTCAGTTCTCCCAAAGCCTTTTTCACCCCAGCGATCTGAACTTCGGCCTCTGAGATACGGTTCTCGTGCTGGTGAACCTGATCCTTCATCACTTTCAGATCTTTGCCAAAAGTTGCATAAAGATCCTTTATGAGGAGCATCTGTTCATCCTGGCGGCGGGCCTGCTCTTCTTTATCTTGCTGCAACTGCTCTTCCAACCGGCGAGCCTGCTCCTCTTGACGGCGAGCCTGCTCCTCTTGACGGCGAGCCTGCTCCTCCTTATCTCGTTGCAACTGCTCCTGTAACTGGCGAGCCTGGTCCTCTTGACGGCGAGCCTGCTCCTCCTTATCTCGTTGCAATTGCTCCTGTAACTGGTGAGCCTGGTCCTCTTGACGGCGAGCCTGCTCCTCTTGACGGCGAGCCTGCTCCTGCAGCAGCACCATTAAAGCAGACAAGTCTGGCGCCACTGATGCTGGAGAAACTCCGGATGGGCCAGCGACTGGCACTGACGTAGGCTGGACACCACCCGGTGTCTGTGTCGGAGAATCTCCAAACCGCCTTTGGTCCATGTCCTGCTGTCGCTGACTCCTGGTACGGATACCGTCCGTGTCGTCCTTAAGTAGAATTGGCATAATTTATCCCTCACTTCTGACACCAAATTGTTACGAGCTGGGTATGGGATAAATTAATAACTACCGAAGAAACAACAAATAACTTTAATAAACACAAAACACTTGAAACTCAATTACAAATACACTACTGATCACTATTCGCTTAGATATCGCACTTCTAGTTCACTTCGATTCGCTTCGTACTGTAGCCAAAATCAGACTGACTGCTCCCGCAAACACGTCGACTATTTATATGGCGATCGAACGTTCGAGAAATATCCATGACTTCCTAGAATCTTCTAGACAATTCCACAACTTGTACAGAGGAAAGAAGTAGGGACTTTATGCCCTCGGCGTACGGTCGAAATCACAATGATGTTCTTTTGTAGGTAGTTTGCGAATTTGTACCTACATCATTCGGGACTAGTGTTACCTACCTACCTACTATTACCTACCTACCTACTATTAGGTACCTACTACCGTAACTGTAGGTAAGTACGGGTACGACGTAACAGTATGTTATTGTCAGGTATTACAGAATGTGACGATTTAGTTTATTCTGAAATAGGAAAAGATTTAGCGATAAGAAGAGTTTCATATTATGACGAAAATCATATTTTGGAAATTTGTTTGTCTTGATAATGTACATTTTGAAAAATTTCTAAATAGTACCACCAGAATGCATCTTTTGTTTAAAATTTGAATAAAAATAAATACAGCTGTGTGTACTAAATTATATAATGATTGTAAAAAAAATTTACCACTCTTACAGATACCACTTCTCAGATTCATAAGTTTCCCTTGTTACGTTTTTATAATTTTACATAACTACATAAAATCCATCCATCGGCGTCGAGTCGACGCTTAAGTACCTGGGACTCGTCCTCGACAGCCGATGGAACTTCGTGGAGCATTTCCGACGTTTGGCCCCCAAACTGGAACGGACCGGGGCTGCCTTCAGGCGGCTCCTGCCCAACCTGGGGGGGCCAAACGCCTCCCGCCGGAAGCTCTACGCGGGGGTCGTGCGGTCCATGGCCCTTAACGGGGCCCCGGTGTGGGCGCGTTCTTGAGGCTGCGTGCAGCCCACTACCTCAACGCGCCCCAAAAGGTGGTAGCCGTAAGGCTGGCCCGTGGGTACCGCACGATCGCCCGCGAGGCGGCGTGCCTCCTTGCTGGATTGCCGCCATGGGATCTGGAGGCGATAGTCCTCGCGCGCCTGCATGAATGGCACGCGGAGGCGCTTCGCCGGGGGGAAACTCCGCTGCCGCGGCAAATTGTAGCGCAGCGGACAGACTTCCGGCGCGATCTCATGGCGACATGGAGAGAGCGACTGTCGCAACCCCGTGCAGGGCACGCCACGATAGTGGCGGTAAGTCCCCTCTTTGAGGAGTGGCTGGACGCAGACGCAGGTCCTCACCGGACACGGTTGTTTCGGGAGGTTCCTGCACTGAATCGGGCGGGAGGAAACGCCCGGGTGTTTCCATTGCGAGGATCGACCGGAGGACACGGTGGAGCACACGGTGGAGGTATGCCCCGCGTGGGCGGAGCACCGCCGTGTCCTCGAAGCGGCGATTGGCGGCGGCGACCGCTCGCGTCCGGCTCTGGTGCAAGCCATGGTCCGGAGCGAGACGGAATGGGACGCCGTCACCTCCTTCTGCGAAGCAGTAATGCTAGAGAAGGAGGTGGCGGAACGTGAGAGGGAGAGAACCTCACAGCGTCCCGGCCGCCGCGGGAGACGCCCCGGGCGTCGGGGGCCACGTGGTGGCCCCCGGCCACCGTAGGCGCGGGCCTGTGGACGGTGGGCTATGGGCTAGCTCGCCGTCCGTCCGTCTCATGACGACAGGCCGTGTCGACGGCGCGTTCGTGTTCCACGCGCGCCTCAAAGAGAGTCAGCAATAGGAAGGGGTCCACAAGGACCGATGCCTGCCGGGGTTGCGGGACTGTTCGAAAGAGATACCGTGGCCCCGGAACACAAAGGGCGATGAAGGAACATGGATGGGTTTTAGTCAGTAAAAGTCTGACACTCCCTCCTGCTCCGCCCAGAGCGGGAGAAGTCATTTGATGATTTCCCATCCGAAAAAAAAAGGTACTCAACAAGGTGGAAAAAGAAAAATTTACAACTTCGATGACGATAGGACAAATCTAAATCAAATCTAGCAGTTTTGTCGTCACCTAAAAGGTGTAAAACATTTACTAAGAAGAACAATGTTAGACAATAAACACGGCCATAATGAACAGCAGATACAAATGAGGTGGCATGATGAGATAAGTTCTCGTCCCGCTATCGACACGAGGCTGTGGGAAATTGGAAACGTCAGTAAGATGCGTGTTGGCACCAGCTATTGTTTTAGCCAGGTAGGTCGGAGAGCCTGAGGTTCTACATCTTTGTTACAAGATGCAATAAAATTAATGAACTAGATTTTTATTCATTTTCAAGGAGCAACATGAACAGAGCTTTAGACAGGTTGGCTTTCAGTCTAACTGAATGCAGCTGAATACCAGATTTGCCTGCCTATCTGCGTATCTGCTACAACCCAGTTACGGTTTAAAATCCCTTGGTAAGATTGAAATGATGACTCATAACTAAAAATAATAGGGTCTTAGAGTCGAACAACACGTTTAAGTAAAACCATCCAAAGGTTGACTTGAAAAAATCGCTAAAGCAAAAAGACCGACAATGTACCCATAGATTTGAGGATATTCTAAATGAGCTGTGTAACCATTTTGAATCTCAATTGAGTGCCTGTTTTCTCTATGTACCTAAATATCTAAAAATTAAAATTGCATCAGAAAAGCTCGGTTAGGGATGTAGACATGTAGACTGACGCTGCGTGAAAGAAAGCAGACTTTTCTAATTTTTAAAACCAGATTCTTACGCATGGCGTGGTTAGTTAACTGAAATTACACACATGTTGCATATTAATAGGAACAGCTAGTACTCTATGGTAAGCAGCGCATCTGGTTTAGAATCTCGCTATACTTGTAATCCGGGTACTGCGGAGGGCTATAATTTATCGGCAATTTGCAAACTTTGAGCGCCTTATGGAGCGCAAAGTGGTACTGGTTTAATTGCCACATAACTGATTCGACTTGACATTAATGAGAGTAGCTGAAAAACTGGTCATAGCTGATGATTTAATGTTTTTACACTCATAATGTGAACTTGTTCTTATCGGCGCTGGTAAACAGACTATTGTTGAGTGCAATTAATCTTTTTTCTTTAGTTTCCTTTGCGTTTTGATTTGTCTGATACATGTCATAGCCCCGTTGTAACAGCTAATGTTGATTATATGTATGGCTTTCGCGGTGTTTCTCATATATTAATTAGCGAGCCATGTGCAAAGAAATTCCATGTTTATGTAAAGACGTCTTGCAATTATGCATAATGAGGTGGAAAATGTTATGTGCCTCCATTCACGCTATCTAAAATTACTCAGATTTATGGTATCTTTGATTTATATAGAAGGTAGTGCTAATGTGTTTTCTTTAATTATCTTGTGTTGTCTTGTAATCGTGTCATATACAGGTGACTTTATTATCACTTTAAAAAAAAAAGGGTATACTAGGTGATCGGAGCAAATGGCATACATCGGTTTTTTTTTGTTTTCTCGGAAGAAAATGTGCAAAAAAATTAGAAATTCATATCATACGCGTACTGCGTATGATTTGAAATTTGATAGTTTTCATTTTTGTTTTCAAAGTTTCACTTTCTTTGTTCTAAGATGAAAAGTTTACTTGAAATTTGTAGCGTTTTTTGATGATGGATCAATTTTTTTTTAAGCTGTGGAACAAATAAAAAGAAATAGGTACCTACTTATGCCATAAGCTTCTACTCTAATCACCTAATTTACCCATTTTTTTTGGAAAGTGATAAAAACGTCATCCGGTATATCGTAAATGTGTCTAATATTTTCCTGCTTGTAACTAAGTACAGTAACAAACTGCGATTTCTTATCCCTTGCCCAATCGAAGTCATTATCATTATTCTTCTGTCCTTATCTACTTCCAATCCTACTCCTTCATTACTCGTCATCTGAGCAGTCCCCTCGCTTCTAGCTATGTGAGCAGTCCCCTCGCTTCTAGCCACGTGAGCAGTCCCCTCGCTTCTAGCCATGTGAGCAGTCCCCTCGCTTCTAGCCATGTGAGCAGTCCCCTCGCTTCTAGCCATGTGAGCACTCCCCTCGCTTCTAGCCATGTGAGCAGTCCCTCGCTTCTAGTCATGTCATCCTTCACACAGTCCATCCATCATTTATTTGGTCTTGATTCGTCCAATCGAAGTGATTATGACAATATCGCATCATCATCATAATCTTTAGCCTATAATGTTCCCACTGCTGGGACACGGCCTCCTCTCTATGAGAGGGAATGGGCTATAATCCACCACGCGGGCCCAGTGCGGATTGGTAGATGACACATGTCTTAGAATTTTTGAATCTAGGACATGCCGGTTTCCTCACGATGTTTTCCTTCACCGTTTTGAGAGCAGTGGTAATGAAATAAATTACACAAAGTAATGCGCCTGTCTGGGTACGAACCCACGACTTACTCGTTCGTAAGTCGGGGCCGCCACCACTGGGCCACCGCTGCTCTGCCTACAATATCGCATGTGTCCGTTAACAGTTTCAGTTGTCTTATGGAGTAATGGTTCATCAACGGAATTGTACCGGCTGTTCTGATACCTAGTTAGTCCGCTACATCAAAATACTCTATCTACGATGCTACGACAGTGGCGATGGCGTAGCGGATAGAAAAGTAGACGGATGTAGTAAAGTTTCAGAATTAATGTTAGAGTACTTAGACTAAAAAATAATTTCCGCTAAAAGGTAATGAAACAAGAAATAGACCTGAAGGAACGACTTGAGTAAATTGGAAAACAAATTACTTTCCTATAATGAATAACAAAAACTGATGCTCAACTTATCTTTCTTCTGATTTTATTTGTTCATAAATTATTATTAATGACAGTGTTTTACTTAGTTCTTGTAGGCCTATTACGTATCTTTCTGATATCCAGTGAAGCTTCAAGCTTCGGTTGTACACCGAACTTTGATGTCAACCGCGAATGTCGTATCGCACTGAGTGGATATCACTTTACGGTGACTAACAGCCCGGGTACGGTGTAACGTCTTTCACGAAAGCCACTTCAAACTCAGTTGTCATCAATTTGTTGTCCACTATGCTTACATAATCGAAAAATATAAGTATCGATACGAAAGCGTCTGTCAAAATGAGTTACGGTGACTATCAGCCACGATGACAACCAATGACGTCATATTTGATCGCGACTGGTCATACATATTACGAAACTAACCTTTTGACAGTTAATTGATGGACTCTGAGCCCAGTTACTATCATTTCGAGCTGTCAACAGAGATACGTAATTGCCCTATAATGGTAACTTGCAGTCGATAATTATGTTATTGTCGGTTTGGACGAGGTAACAAGTTCCACCAAATGGAAAAAATGAATTACAATTATCTTGTAGCAAAATGCTGCTCCACAAAAAAGTAATGTCAGTGTGGATGCACCTCTAATCGTCTACTAACAGTTCTTTTTCTTCTTTACCTGCCTACTTTAGTCAAAAGAGCAAAGTATGTAATACTATTTTCTTAATTGGTCCGAGGACCTTATGAATTTAAAACTAACAAACTACCTACTGTTAGTTTGATAAAATGTTTTAGGCAAATTGCTACCTCCTTCCCTTGCATGCTGTTCATGTCATTGCGTGCGTTTTCGACCTAATTCACCACATTGTATGTGTTGTGATTTGAAACCGTAGGTGTGCTTGCTTTGTGCTACGTGCTACTCAGGTTTATAGCTCAGTGGAAATAATAGATTTATGTCAATATGTACTCAAACGGTAAGGTGCCACACTTGTGCACACCAATAAAAATTAATGGGCAATTACAGTCTTACTGTTATTATGCCTTGTGGCCAGTAGCCGGGTGCATCCATGCGACATAGCCAGCCCACTCCCAATTTAGTCTTAGATGGGATTTGGGCTACATCTTCAGATCCTTATGGACGTACATTGTAACTTGATAAACACCTTTTTCGCCCGTGGTCCCTTCTCGTAGTCCCTGGAATACCACGGAGCTTTTTTTCTTCGTGGTCCCTATAATACTGGAAAATTTCCGCTTCCCTTCCTGGGTCCCTTCCAGGGAATACGAGAAGGGACCACGGAGGTTTTACGACGCGCGCTCGCTTCGCTCGTTTATTAAAAAACACTCTTTGACTTCTGTCCCCAAAGTGCCGGGCCTCCGCCGACATCCTTCGTCGGCCTACGGCCCGGTTAAAATGCCGCCCATAAAGGATTACAAAAAATACACCCATATCTAAGTACAATTTAATTCGGCAGTATATATTTCGTGAAGGGACCACGGGCAAAAAAATAGTCGTGGTTCCTTCCAGGGACTAAGGGACCGGGACCACGGGCGAAAACCTAATAAACAGTGCCTCTCATCTGATCTGCATCCTTATTCAGAATCATTCGATTCGATTCCGTACCGAATCGAACGTCTAAGATATCGAAGATGTCCTCCAAACGCAATTCACAAATCCGAAACGGAATAATTTTGACAGTTCAAATTCGATATGAAGACTCGAATCTTTCCGACAGCTGTTTGCTATCGGGAGTCATGTCGAACAAAAATAAACGAAGAAATAAACCATATTTCCAGCTCATTTCAGTGAAATAAAAAGACTAAACTTATTAAAAAGACTAAACTTATTAAGCTGCCTGAAGTAAAGTAAAGTAAAGTAAGTTTTTATTGTATTGACCGTATTTCATTGATGTATCCGCATTTACATAAATTATAAGTGTTTACAGAAATGTGAACATTATTTGGTACTTTGGTAGATGGAGTATGTGATTGTGCGAGCCAGAGACCGTCGCCGTCGGCGTCTGCATGGCCTTGCATGAAAGCAAACAATTTCTGCCGCTGCTCGACAGACACTCTTTTCTGAAATTATGCATTTTCACGTGTTATTGCTTGACAATGAGCAAATAGCAAGAATTGTCTAATACTGTTAACAAATTAATACGTAAAGTAATTTTTCCTTTGTATATAAAGTGATAGGAAAAAAGAAAACTAGATTCACTTTAAAAAATACGTAGATAACGAAGCTGTCTATCCTCCCATACGTATAGACTAATCTCCCGTAAGAAGTTATCAAATCAAATTCAAAACACTTTTTCCGCTTTGCCAGTTTGACAGACGGCTGCAAAGAGTATAATAATAATAAGGGAGAAGAGAGCCCTCTTGTGCCATTTTGAAGCATCCGATTTGAAGCGCCATCTGGATTTCTTAACGAGAACTAAGGCTCTATAGGTAACTATAGGTAGATAGGAAATAGGAATGTATGTATACCTTCTTACGTATAGGTCAATATTTGTTTACTTAAAGGTGATCATTCAAATTTTCTTGTTTTTTTGCAAATAGCAGCCATTTTGTTTATGTCGTATGTTGATCATAATGAAATTTGCGAATACATAACATAATGATGATACATTATAATACGAGCCATCATTTTATTCGCGAATTGCATTTTGATCAACTATACGATGTAAACACAGCTTCTATTTGCAAAAAACAAGAAAGAATTTCGCTGGCTACATTCATATTTGAATAGAATTGACAGTTACACAGAGAATTTGTAAATAATTAAACATAAGATTGACTAACGAAACACATTCAAGCGTAAGCGCAAGTTGCAGCGGCAAAAGCGGCGGCCATTATATAATGTTGCCAGTTTATGTTACACAAAAAGGATTTCCGAGACAACGTTGTGGTATAATTGATAACACGAAACAGTCATGAAATATAAAAACGTGATATTTTGATGAAAATGTAACAATTATTATTTAAAAAACTACTTTAAATTAAATTATAGAACTTAATTATTTGATTTTTATAATTGAACAGAGACATCTATCGTTAATTATGAAATACATAGTTTATTGGTTAAGTAAAGTAGATGGCGACTCTTTCTTCACTGAAGTTGTGCATGTTCTAACTGTCTCCCCCCTGGACGGCTGTTTACAAAGCAGGTTCGAAATAAAGTTTCTTTTGGTTTTTATAATATTAAAATCATTTTGTATCGTTTGCTGTCTATTAAGGTACTAGCTGTATATTCCTTATTTAAACGGAACTAAATATTCAAATAAACCAATTTTATTTACTACTTTAAATTTTCTACTACGATCATTTATTTACTACCATTTTGTAGCGTTCCCCTTAAATACAATGGTCAATCGGATAGAAAAAAACGCATCCGTTCGGATCTGTAAATAGCGTTTTGCCAGTTCTTCGGCTCGGAAATGAAATTGTCAAATACGGTTCCTTACCGACACGGAAACGTATCGAATAGTTTAGAATACCCCTGCTGATCTCATCCTTGTGATCAAAATTGGAACTACCTACGTCAGGACTACGATGACAGCGACACGACAAGTAATATTTTAAAGTTTGTGTACGGTACCTACTTGCAACGCCATCTATCGGTCGCATGCAGGAAGCTTTTAGGGACACATTAGTCTGTACGCTTACTGGTTATACTACTAGATGTCTCTCCCACCCGATTGTTGGTTTCTAAAATAACAATATTACAATATCAAACAGATACCAGAGACCTTTATGAGAGCAACAAGCGACTGAGGTTTTTACGACTTGATAAAACATCGACAGTTCCAGACAGCACCAGAATCTGTAACGTAGTTTAAAAGAACAGCGCACGCTCAGTTACCTACACAGACAGTCCCGAAAGGAGCCTTTCCTTTTTATGAAGTATCTACTTATTAAGAGCTAAAACGTTGAGCTTATTTGAACAAAAAACCGTTAGTATGCCTATTAATTACCTTCCATGAAGTAAAAGATTGAACGATTTAAAAAAATCTACAAACCCTTATAGCTCTAAAGAAGAATGATTGAGAGATCAGCATCATTCTCCATAACAGAGGTTCCACTAATTAATTTTATTTTCATACCCCGCTGCAGTCATCTTGAACTACAGTTTCTTGCGGATATTTTACCGCCGCCTCAACATCACATTGAACTTACACCACGCAATAAGGTTATTTTTAGGCTGCTATCACTGACAAGTCTGTCAAAATTATAGTGATAGTGACCTCTATCTTCGTGAAAATAAGGTTTCTATTGGACAGCAGTTGTCAGGCGTAAAATTAACTGTGAATGGACTTTACGCAGTCAACGGCCTGGAACCATTTTGCACCAGCATGCTAAATAAGTATTAACTCCCAGCCGGTACCACTGCAGACCCACCGTACCCCTGGCCGTACCCCGGTGGTACGGTGGTTTTTTTAAAGTTAAACGATACCACCAGGTAATAGTGTTCACTAGTTAAAACCACTTCTGACAACAACAATTTTATTTAATCACTAGCTGTAGCCTGCGGCTTCGCCCGCGTGAGGTTCGGTAACTGTCCCACGGGATCATACTAAAGGGATAAATAGTATCCTACATGTTAATCCAGGTTATAAACTATCTATGTGCCAAATTTCATAATCATCACAATTATAATTATCACAATCACTATCACAATCACCATCATTATCACAATCACCATCACTATCACCATCACTATCACAATCACCATACCCATCACCATCATCATCATTATCACAATCACCATCACTGTTACAATTACCATCACTATCACAATCACCATCACTATCACCATCACTGCCACTATCACAATCACCATCACTATCACAATCACCATCACTATCCCATCATTATCACTGTCACTATCACAATCACCATCATCGTTATCACAATCATCATCATCATCGTTATCACAATCATCACAATAAGTCAACCATAACCCTTTATAGAAGTCGAATCCGGCATCTTCTGGATCTTAAAATAAATGCCATATTCGTAATCGGCACCCCTGATAATCTCGGAATCGACACATTGCCATATTGATTTTTAGACTTTTTTAGATTTCAACCCCATCGCACCCCAACAGGGGATGATGTATTTCAGATTCGCCACATTAAATATTAAAATCGTTGTTTCTGTAATACACCCGATGACCGGACCCGATACACCATACAAACAATAACCATGTTGATTTTCAGAGTTTGTTACCCCATTTCCCCCTCTCAGGGGTTGAATGTTGAAAAAACTTGAAACCCGTTTCTACTCATTTATCAATAGGAGTACTCCTGTGAACTTTCCTTTTTATAAAATAGTCTAATTAATCGAGCAGCGGTGGCCCAGTGGTGACGGCCCCGATTTACGAACAGTAAGACGTAGGTTCGAGCCCAGACAGGCGCATTACTTTGTGTAATTTATTTCATCACCATTGCTCTCAAAACGGTGAAGGAAAACATCGTGAGGAAACCGGCATTTCCTAGAACCAAAAATTCGAAGACATGTGACATCTACCAATCAAATAGCCCAATCAATATCAAAATCCAATAGCTAAATCAATTCCAATAGCCCATTCCCTCTCGTTGAGAGAAGGCCGTGTCCCAGCAGAGGGAACATTATAGGCTGATGATAATCTTGTTACCCCATACAACAAACTATGGAGCCCTGTTTCACCCCTTTAGGGGGTGAATTTTGAAAAATCCTTTCATAGTGCACCCCTAGACCAGGAACCTATTTGCCAAATTTGGAATCTGTATAACCAGCGGTTTGGGCTGTGCGTTAATATGTGAGTCAGTCAGTCAGTCAATTTCTTCTTTTATATGTTTAGATTAGAAGATTAGAACCTGCTACGACTCCATGACGCGCGCTCGCGAAGTAGTTCAGACATAAATCCAGGTCGGAATTGGTTTAATGTAGCTGTATCAGCATCAGGCCAAAACGACCTTAGGTAAAGAATGAAGGCATCGGCCAAACTAACTGGAGGCAGACCCTAACATAGTTTGGGAAAAGGCTTGGAAGATGATTATTCAAGGGAGTAATTTTATCTCCTATTAAAAAAACTGTTAGATTGATATACAATATTTATTAAAATTATAGATAGTTAAATAAAAGTAACAATTTTCTATAAAACAAGCAGAAAATTAAACTAAACTTATACACCTATTACTTACGGGATATTTTCTGTGATTATACATTATTTTTAGCTCCCGAAAGATATATTCCCGTAAGTGATATAAGTTTAGTTTTAAACCGTGAAAGCTTAAGGGGCTCCCCCATGCACACTAGCGCCACTTTAGTAAAAAAATCAGTACTCGTTAAATACACAATTAATATAAAATCTGAATGACAAAATCAATCATTTGGTCTTCTAAATTATTTACGTCTGCTTAACTCATTGAAACATAGCTCGCTGTCGTTACAGATACAGAATGGAAAAAAACGGCCGTTTTTAGCAATTTTTCTAACTGTAACTATAGTGAAGTATATTTTAATGAGTTAAATAGACGTCAATAATCTAGAACTCTAAAGCATTGATTTTGTCAATCAGATTTTATATTAATTGTGTATTTAACGAGTTCTGATTTTTTTACTAAAGTGGCGCTAGTGTGCCATGGGGGAGCCCCTTAAAAGAAAGTAGAATATTGTCCATTACATTCTACCTCGGTCTGTTTGTGCCACAAAAAATTAAACGCCATCGAAGTGGAATGGAGTACCAACAACATTGTAAATAACAAATTAAAAAAAAATGAATAGAGTAGATTTAACCAAGAAATTACTTGCAGTTTCTTCTCTAATGATGCAATGAAAAAGAATAAAAAAGCAAAAAAGTAAAAAAATAAAAAGTTTTTTGTAAGGAAAGACATGCTCTGGGATGGGAGAGGAAGCCCGACCAACCGCAGCCAGTCGGGCACAATCAGCCGACTATGCAGCCTAGAGCCAATTTAGGAATAGGGGTAAAGACAGGTACAATCCAAAGGAATGAGCATTGGTGTTTTGACCTTCGTTTGTTTGGTCTCTTCTAGCATTGGAGATACATGTTCGTTTCTTGTGGTTACGATTCCATTCGTTTTTGACACGTCTTTCGTCGTCAGTAGTATTTGTTTCACTGTCAGTTTCTGAGGTGATGTATTTCCTGGGTGGCCGACTTAAATTTTTCTCTATCTGCTGCTAGTTGAATCCGTTTTTCTTTGCTTTTATTGAAATATGCCATGTCTTGTTGGACTGACTCGTTCCATGTATACGTTGCTCTTCTAACTTTTAACCGTTTCGCCTTATATCTAATAGCTGCGTGTAGTAAGTGAGGCTCTGGTTGTCGGAGGATGTGCCCGTAGTAGCATAACCGTAGGCTGGTTTACTGGTTACCGTAGTTTTTTTTTTTTGATAATTGTTTTTCCCATAAGAATTTCGCGTGTTTTCTTGTTTGGAGGGTTTAACGTAACTCTTTATCATATCGTTAAGAATGAGTTTTTTGTATCTTCTGAGTTTCGATCGGTTTGCCTTTGTGAGTGCCGCTGCCGTAAGGCCGTAAGTCATTGCAGGTTTTATGACCATTTTAAATTTCTTGCAGTTTCTTCTCTATAGGAAAATACCAATTTGAATTGTGCCCTTAGCTTCTGGCTTTACATTATCATGTGCCCGTGTAAGTTTTAAGCGAAATATTAAATTTTGAATTTCGAGTTGTACAATGACTTACTAACTATTCTCCGTCACGGAGTTTATGAATTTGGAAAATGACTTTTAAATACCAGGGGAAAAAAATATAAATAAATCAATTCGGTTTCCTTTGAGTCTTGGAAACAGGTAGACGGTATTGTCTTAAACCAATGTTCAAATCATAGAAGCTCATATGGTGAAAGGAAAAATATTCAGGATTCTGATAGGCACAGCCTTTTCCCGCGCCGAGGCCGAGGACCTGAAAGTATAGCAATATATTTTTGGAGATTTATGTTACAGGCAGCGGAATAAATCTCCTCTATTGCAGATTAAAGATTTATTATATATATTAAGTTTTAACAATAGTAATTATAAACGATTTATTTTAGGAGCAAGACGGTTTGGAGTAGAACCAACCTCCTAGTGCCCAAGTGACAGTTAGTGTTGTAACCCATAGTTAAAATACCAGTGATGTGACAAGGCGGATAACCGCCACATATTATACACTCCGCGCGATTACAAAAGTAAGGTACCTTCAATACCTAAGTACCTTACGTACCTTAATACCGGAGGGATAATAACAAAATTTAAAGGTCACCATTCTGGTAATAATGTCAGGACCAATAAGTTTATCATTAATATGATGCGATAAGGTTCTGACAGACGTAAGGGTCAAAAAGAAAATAATAATAATAAATCATTTATTTCAGGTAACAAAGACCCATAGATAAATACCTTAGCCTAAAAATACATACTAATAACTTAGTAATAAGGCCCTTCGGGTACGGAACCCTGAAAAGGGAAACCCGGAAAATTGTGCATTACAAAATTAAACTTTACTTAAATTACTTATAAGATTTTTCCCATAGGGTGGAGGCAAGGATCCAAGAGGTCCTAAGGTGGGTGCATCATGGAAGGCCACGCTCCTTTAAAGGCCAACTATTAAAAAGTCGTAGTTATTGACATGTAAGGACATATTCCTTCTACACACACCAAGACAAGTTAAATAACCTATTATTTTCTCATATTTATTTACTGTGAATTGTTGTATAAGGATTGTTTATTGGTACTAAAGAAAAAAGTAATGATTTTGCCTCGATTTAAATATTATAATATTGGTACTGTTCCTAGGAAAGCCGGTGGTTCCTTAAAAGGCCAATCAAAAATTGTGACGGTTGGCCTTACTAGGGTACATGGGGACATACAAGGAACATCTACAAATCATGAACAAATGAACACTTAGTTTTTAGTTATAAATACGTACCGTGAAAGTTAAAACAATGTGTAGTTGGTGTTGAGGATTAACTGTTCGAGCTTAAGTTTGTACGAGTGTACCACGTACAAACTTAAGCTCGAACAGTAAATCCTCAACACCAACTACTAAAATAATGGATAGTTTAACTATAGGACAATTAAATCTCCACAACGATAGGGTGGCGACCTCTGAATTAGACAAATTAATTATCGATTATAACTTAGACATAGTACTTGTTCAAGAACAATACCAGAACGCTCGCTTACGTCACAAAGTAGTTCAGCTGGACAGCAAAGCACGAGCCGGAATTTACGTGGCGCGTTCTTCTAACTTTACAGTAACGTCTTTGCGTAACCTCATGACGCCCCACTGTGCCGTTGCGGAAGTCTCATCAGCTTCTTTTAAAGTTTACGTTGTGAGCTGTTACTTTCAATACTCAGACCCTGTTGCTCTTCTTATACATAACCTCCGTCATGTCTTACAGTCACTCGCGGGCTGTAAAGTTATCGTTGGCGCTGATGTTAACGCGTCATCGTCTCTGTGGTATGGCAAGGTTAGGTCTACGGATTTCGACCGACGTTGTGCTGTTGAAGATTTTATAGCTGAAATGAACTTATCAATTCATAATACCCCAGATGCACCACCTACTTTTTGCAGCCCAATGGGCGAATCTTGTATTGACGTCACACTTTCTAGTGCAGACGTACGCTTGGATAGGTGGCGTGTCCTACCAGATGCGTCTTGTAGTGATCATCGCCTGATCGTGTACGAATTTGTTCCGGTGTCTTCTCAAGGTCCATCTCATATCACTGGTAATTTTAGATATAAAAGTAAAGGCGCGAATTGGGAATTCTTTAGCTCGCTTTTTGCGTGTCACGCCAAAGACTTCACTCGTGATGGGCTGTCAGCTGAAGAAAGTGCTGAAATTATGTCAGACACCTTCACTTACTGTGCTGACATCGCCATTGGTCGCGCATCTATGACCAACATCCATAGATGTGATTGGTGGTGTGACTACTTAATTGAACAACGTAAAAGCTATCGCCGAGCGCGTAGGCATTTAAACAAGCTTAAAAAACAAAAGGTCACCGGAGACCCACTCAACTTTGCTTTAAATGCGTTTAGAGTTGCCAAGTCCCGCTACAGAGCATCGGTGGAAAAATCCAAAGGTAATTTACTGCGAAAAATAGTAGAAAAATTAGATAAAGAAGGTCCGTGGTCTCCTTTGTATCACGAATTCAAAGCTAATCGATCAGTCGACCTGGCGTTTGTCCAGAACATTAAAGTCAATAATAAACACACCACCGGTATTGAGGAAACAACCGAAGTTCTATTAAATAGTCTGATACCTGATGATTCGCCGGTAAATGACAATGACTACCATCAACAGATCAGAGCGTGGGCTGCTGTGCCACCTGAATCACCAGCGTCAGACCTTCCATCCATTGACGAATTCATTAATGTTGTCAGGAAACTGCCTCTTACCAAATCATCAGGTGAAGATAAAATATCTAATCGGATGATAATAGAAGCGTGTAAAACAGCGGGCGACGCCATTCTATCTGTTTTCAACCGATGTATTGCGGACGGCGTTTTCCCTCGCGTATGGCGACGTGGCTTTATACGAATAATTCCAAAAAGTGGTGATAAGCCACCGGACGACCCTAAGTCGTACAGGCCCATAACCCTACTGCCATCTTTAGGAAAACTCCTGGAGCGCCTTATCGTTCCACGTTTGCTGCCAGACGGGCCAAAGTTTCATAACAACCAATTCGGTTTCACTGTGGGAAAATCTACCGTAGACGCGGCACTTTCTGTTAGAAAAATTGTTAATAACTCGGAACACAAGTACGTGGTTGGAATCTTTTTAGATATTTCCGGGGCCTTTGATAACGCATGGTGGCCGATGCTACTACTTAAACTGAAGAATCGTGGCTGCTATAAAAACATATATAATCTTGTTTATTCTTACTTTTTAAATGGTTCCGCGAAACTCAAACTCGGTCATTATTCTATGTCAAAGCCCCTTACCATGGGATGTCCTCAGGGGTCGGTAATCGCTCCGTATGTATGGAATTTAGGTTTTGATGATTTTCTAGCGATTCCCCTTCCTCCCGGCTGTTCATTAACCGGTTACGCGGACGACGGCCTGCTGCTCATTCAGTCGAGTACTCGGGCTGGTCTCGAGAATTTAGCTGACACTTGCCTACGATTAATATCTCAGTGGGGCGATCGAAACCGTCTGACCTTTGCACCGCAAAAAACTTATCAACTAATTTTAAAAGGTAATCTTAAATCGTGGCCTAGTATTAAATTTAATAACGTTCCCGTGAAAAGAAAGCAATCCGTGTGCTACCTTGGTTTGGTCTTAGAGAGAAATTTTTCATTCATAGATCATATAAAAACTGTCGGTGAAAAAGCTAAAAATAACTTTTATGCCTTAACGAGAATATCAAAATCTACGTGGGGTCTGTCATTTATAACTTTAAAGACCATTTATGGGGCTACTTACTTGGGGTGTATGTGCTACGGGGCACCTGTCTGGGCCGATAGGGCCACCATAGGAGCGGCACGACGTAAATTGCTTCAAAGCCAGCGTTTGGCTTTGATATTCTTATGCAAAGCGTATAGGACGGTTAGTACTGAAGCCTTACCGGTACTTGCAGGTGTACTTCCAGTTGATCTTGAAGTGCAGCGACGGGCTGCAATGTACTATAACGCACGTGAGACCGCGGACGCAGACTTTTTAACCCTACGTGACCGTGTTAAGATTGCTAGATTATTCAAACCACAGACCGACGTCTGGGAGGAACTTTTGTCTGAATGGCAAGGTAGGTGGGATAATTCCATCAAGGGCCGACACCTCCACCAGTTCTTTCCATCCGTTCGTGAACGGCTGGCCAGGACATGGTTGGAGGTTGATCACTGTGTTGCCCAATTTCTCACTGGTCATGGTAACTTTAAGAGTAAATTATTTTCCTTCAAGCTTGTTGACTCGCCTTTTTGTCAATGTTCCACATCTGACTGCGAATATGAACAATCAGCACATCACATTTTATGGGAGTGCAGTCTTTGGCAGAATGAACGCAACATTATGTTGGATAGTGTACAGGTTACATCCGGAGTTATTTACTATACAGACCTTGTAAACTAGAACAAATTTCCGTGCGTTCAAGCGTTTTTGCCATACCTATTATTGGAATCAAATATAACAGCTCACAACTTAGGACCCATTAATGTTAATATTTATCCGTGGTGCTAGGCAACTGGGCCTATCCCAGTTGTAAACGTCCCTTTGTGCCTATTGGCCTTGTTTCGTTCTGTCTCCTGCTGAAATGGAGGGAAGTGGAAATTACGGATTTTTCCTACTCCTCCACTATACTTTTCTGATTAATTTCGTTGCGGGATCCAAGACAGTTAAATTCATTCTCTGGGACTTCGTTGAGCTTCATTGTCTCGGCGCTTTTCTGGTGGTCGCCACTGTTGATTCTGGCTTTCAGGAGTTACAGTGGTTTGGGAACAGTGTGGCGGGCTTATCCCAAAAAAAAAAAAAAAAACAATGTTTTATAATATTTATAATATTTCTATATAGGGTTATTCAACTTTCTAATTCAGATAGAAATTTTGGCCTTACAAAGAACGGACCCATAGGAAGGCCATTTTAAGTAAAAAACTTTTTAATTTAAATATAAAACGCATTGGCAAGTTATTTGATAACAATATAATACTCATTACTACTATTTTAAAATAATTTCCATTAATATATTCTTCTCCGTATGGTGTCGGACGTAAAGAATAGCACCATCCCATATCTTCCCGTGGGTATCGTAAGAGGCGACTAAGGGACTACCAGAAAATGGACAGCAGTGCTCTCTGTGTTTTTTGATAGAACTGTACTGCGATCGCCAACCCGCCTGCCAAGACTGGAGATTGAAAAGAAATAAATGAAAGGAAATGATGTTTATTTTGCAAGTAGGTATCTTACAAACACTTTTACACGTCATTTTTTAAAACTAGATGGGGCCGGTGTTTCGTACCTGACTACTCTGAGAAGAAGCAACCGAAACAAACTCAGAGGTCATAGTCTCTTTTGAAGTCCAGACATAGTCTTGTTCAATTCAGATGAGGACTATGCAGATTAGTGTCTGAGATGGTCTTTTGAAGAAAGAACCTCACAGATTTGAGTGGACCTGTCCAGTCAGTGCAAGCATTTGTCAGTTATCGTGTAGCTCGACTTATAACTCAAGGAGCTCAACGAAACGACGAACAATCCAAAGAAAGGACATTTGGGTAGGTCGCTTAGAGTACTCAAACTGCCAGACAGTCGTGCGGAAAAAATAAAAGAAAATATGTGACCCACATGGTCCTCACATTCACAATAATTAAATAAAATTAACAATAATTTACAAAGCGTATGTCAAAAAAAAAAAACATTAAATGTCACAATAATAATGATTATGGCAAAACCCCCGAAAATGGATACCGCATTACGAAAATGGCTTCTAGTGCCCGGCAGCCCGTCTACCCTCGACTACGGCAGCGGTCGAGGTTACGGCGTGGCAAAGGGTGCGAAGAATCCCCGGATGGGATCCGGCTGCCTATACCAACGACTGGACCTGGTAACATACAACACACGCACACTCCGGACCGACGAGAAGATAGCGGAACTTGAAGAGGAATTGAGCAGGCTGCGATGGAGTATTGTGGGATAATCTGAAGTCCGAAGAGAGGGGGAGGGCACGATAATCCAAATAAATATGTTTTCTTTCTTTCATAATCCTGAAATTCGGCAACCAGTTCTATTTCCGAGAGCGTGACCGGCAGTCCCAGAGTGGTGTAATCCAAATAAATATGTTTTCTTTCTTTCTTTCTTTCATAATCCTGATATTCGGCAACCAGCTCTTTTTCCGAGAGGGTGACCGGCAGTCCCAGGGTGGTGTTGGGTGTATCGTCCACAAGTCTCTTGTGAACAACGTGGTGAAGATCGAGAGTGTGTCGACCAGGGTGGCGTACCTTATACTCAGAATATTCTCAAGATATTCGCTGAAGGTCATACAGGTCTGCGCCCCGACCTCGGCACACGCCGACGACGAAGTGGAGACCATGTATGAGGATATCTCTAAAGCCATGCATGGTCTCAAAACTCACTTTACCGTTGTCATGGGGGACTTCAACGCAAAACTGGGTAAACGAGACGGGGATGAGCAGCAGGTGGGGCAATTTGGAGTTGGACGTCGGAACCGTCGGCCACCAACTGGCTAGTTTCATGGAGAAGGAGGACCTCTATATGATGAATCATAATCCTTCTTCAAAAAACGTGAGCACAGGAAGTGGACCTGGCAGACCCCCGATGGTGCAACTAAAAACGACATTGACTTCGTCATGTCAACCAAGAAGCAAATGTTCAATGATGTCTCTGTGATCAATTCGGTGAAAACCGGGAGCGATCACCGCATGGTAAGACGCACATTAAACATCAATATCAAGTTAGAAAGGTCTTGACTGATGAAGTCTACGCTCCGTCCAGCACATATCCAAATCCAAAACCTCGAGAGTTTTGTGCTTGAACTCCAGAATCGTTTCGAGTGCCTAGGAAGCTCAGTGGACGAATACAACAAATGGGTTGGTGGAAACTGTCCATACAACCGGGTCTAAGTTCCTCAAGACACGTCGTACAGATCAGAACAAGAGACTCTCCGATCAAACTCTCAAGCTCAAGAAGAGGCGGCGTGAGATGATTCTGCAGTCTTCAGACACGGCGTTGAAATACCGGCAGCTCAATAGACGGATCTCTAAATCCTTGAAAAGCGACCTCCGCCGCTTTAATACCGAGCGTATTAAAGACGCGATCGGGCGGAATAAAGGCTCCAAGGTATTTACAAGAGATCTGGCTATTGGGCAGAGCCAGCTCACGAAACTGAAGAACGACGATGGCAGGATCTTATCCGCCAAATCGGAACTTCTGAGGGAGATCGAGAGCTTTTATGGGCAGTTGTACACGTCAACCAGTAAACCTGTTTTAGATCTAGCAAACGACCCAAAAGCTAGACTGACCCCGACCCGACACTATACCGAAGACATCCCAGACGTCAACCTGTATGAGATTAGGATGGCTCTGAAACAGCTTAAAAACAACAAGGCACCGGGTGATGACGGAATTACGGCCAAACTCCTAAAGGCGGGTGGAAAACCGGTACTTAAGGCCCTTCAGAAGCTGTTTAATTCCGTCGTTTTTCAAGAAGGGTGACAATGCACGTCTGAAGATGAAGAATTATAGGCCCATCTCACTTTTAAGCCATGTCTACAAGTTGTTTTCAAAAGTCATCACGAATCGTTTTGCGCGCAGGTTTGACGATTTTCAGCCTCCCGAATAAGCCGGTTGCCGAAACGGCTTTAGCACCGTGGACCACATACAGACGCTGTGGCAGGTTATAAAGACGACCGAAGAGTATAACATGCCTCTCTGTTAAGCGTTTGTGGACTTCGAGAAGGCCTTCGATTTTATCGAAACCTGTTCTGTACTGCAGCATCTCCAACGGTGCCAAATCGACTACCGGTACATCGAGGTGTTGAAGTGTTTGTACAAAAACGCCACCATGTCAGTCTGACTTCAGGACCAAGCCTCGGAACCTATCCTTCTGCAGCGAGGTGTGAGACAGGGAGACGTTATATCTCCAATACTGTTCACCGCTGCACTGGAGGATGTATTCAAGTTTCTGGACTGGAGAGGGCTATGCTCGAAGTTTCCTTGCGTGATCCAATCAGAAATGAAGACATCAAGCAAGAGAACCAAGGTCACCGACGCAGCCCGAAGAATTGCCAACTTTAAGTGGCAGTGGGCAGGGCACATTGCTCGCAGAACGGATGGCCGGTGGGGCCAAAAAGTTCTGGAGTGGCGACCGCGAACCGGAAGACGATGCGTTGGAAGACCTCCCACTAGGTGGACCGATGACCTGGTGAAGGTTGCGGGAATTCGTTGGATGCGAGTAGCACGGGACCGGTCAATGTGGCGACACTTGGGGTAGGCCTATTTCCAGCAGTGGACGTCTTTCGGCTAAAATTATGATGATATATTCTTAGATATACGATGGTGTTCAAGTAATGTTCGTTGAATTTTTATAGATGATAAAAATATATTAAGCATTTAATGTTTCGCTTAAATGAAAGAGCATTATTATGTAGTTTTAGGAAAAGCCGATGTATTAATTGTACAACTCTATTTTTAAGTTGAACGACTGATTTAAAATATTGGCCTTGTTTGGAGCCCTGTTTCTTGGAAGGCCAATTGGAAGAGCTTAACAAAACTAAATTTTAATAAATAGTGATTAAAACTAGGATAAAAAAACAAAGTGATTTATAAAGGATGTAAAAAACCTCTTAACGAGGCCTTGTTCTCCTCTTCATTGCGATCATTTTTTTGTCCAACACCATACCTGGTAACCTTCTAGTTACGGAGTTATTGGGTGCCAAAGTGGGACTTCAGACAATTTTTTTTTTTTTTTTAATATGTAGCGTCTTCATTAATTATTATAGGTATTACTTTAGTGAACTTAGTATGTAAATAGTTTTTTCACTTCTCATGCTCTTAAAGTACACCAATATAGCCCTACGAAGCGGGCCTAAAGTGGCTCTTTTAGGCATTAGGGCGTAAAGTAAATCTCGTACTCGTGACTTGTTGAGCCACGAGTACCTCAACGTGCTCCCCCCCGGCTGCCGCGACCTGCTGCTGCGTGATGCGCACATTTAGCTTCAAGTATAATCTGACGTGATTTTTATTTTATTAAGTAATATTTAATAAATGTTTTTGTACTAAATTGACTATTTTTCTCACACTCAAAGTGAAAAGTACAGTGTAACACACGGCGCTAAAATCCCATTATAACTCGGTTCCTATTTACTACCTCGCTAAAGCTCGGTAGTAAAACTACCTCGTATATAATGGGTCATTTTAGCCCCTTGTATTACAATGTACTATTAAGTTAACTGTAAAGTACCGCTAGCTTTATGTTCTCGCGGCAAGCCCGCAGATTTTTTATTACAGGTTGTATCCGAGGATAACAATAGTTTACTGTAGGGCCTTGCCTAATTTGCTTATTGCTTATATTACCTTTAAGAATTTAGAGTAATAGCCGTGAGATTTTTGTTGAGATGCTTTTGTTTATAATATGTTTAACTGTTCTATTTTTATTGTGTTACCTAGCTGTCGAAACCATTCTACAGTTTTTAGTTTGTAACGTGCCGCTCCGACCGTATCCCAAGTTTTCGATAATTGTTCAAACGTAGAATTAGTCAGTAACTTTTCATCTCCGGGTTCGGGCGGTCGGCATTCTTGCTCCTTGTAATTTGTTTTAATAAACTTACTCCATCACTAAGTAAATCAAGTACTTATTTTGCGATTCCCATAACGCCGACACTAGTTAACCGACCTTAGGGCGCAAAAATACAAGTTTTTATTGTAAGATTTTTACTTTAAACACCTTAATGACCCCCGTACTATTCAATCCATCCATCAGCACACTGTTTCAGCACAATGTTTTGATTGCGTTACATTGAGTTCTACCACAAAACATGATTTTTCACCCCAAAAATAAAAGACGTTTCCCTGCAATAATTTTTGCGTAAGTAAAGTTTGATGTACAGAATGCTTGGTTGACGGCTTCGTGATGAGGTTGTTTACACCCTGTACGGTACACAATAAAACAAAGTATTACTTAATCAGTTGTTTCCTCCATTAATCCAGTAAATAAACGAATAATTAATAGTGTTTATTCGTTAGTCTGGCCTTCCATGGTCCACCCACCTTATAAATCAAAATTGACCATGGCTCGTCAAGAGTAAAAAGTTTGTTTGTCTTGGGTAATACCTCTCCACTAGTTTCCCTGAAGACCCCGCTGGGGATCTTGTTTAAACACTCGAAATATGGGCATACATTGTCTGTAGATACATTGTGACCATATTTGCGGCGCTGAAATAAAAAAGTTAAATATCAACTACTTTGCTGCTTTGATGAAGATATTGTGTTCTTCTCCACATCTGCTTCAGAATTCGGAGAAATGGTCCAAGATCTGAGCACAGCATGTCTTGAGGTTGGACTTTCAATGAACAGATCTAAAACCCCGGTCATGACCAATAGCATAATACGTAGGGTCGAGGTAGACGGGCATGTGTTGCAATATGTCGATGAGTATACATACTAGGACCAGATAGTGTCTTTTAAAAATAGGCAAGATAAGGAATTTAAAAGACCAGTCCAAAATGCTTAGAAGACCTTCTGGGCCCTAAAAGAACACATGAAGGGAAGTCTTCCAATGACTCTAAAAAGAAGCAGCTTGCAAGTTTTGATAAACAGGGCACTGGTCATACACACGCGCCGGTTACGAGTGCCATGCACATGACCTTCAATCCTTTATATACTTACATCATACATAGTCTGACCTCCGCCATTGCTACATAGGCGTGTTCTTAACTTAGTAGAAACGGGAAGAAACATGCTTGATTTTGTTTTAGTTTGTGATGGAACGGTGGTACGTACAATAATTTTGAAGATTGATGCCATTACTGTGTACTTGATTTTAGCAAAGCTCACGTGAATTTTTACTGCATTTTATCGCTATAGTATTTTTTTTATAAAAATAGGTGCATGAAAACGCGGAAGTTAATTTTGGCACATTACATTTTACTATTTTTATTAATGTTTGTGTATTAAATAGTTAAATTTTGTCTGAATTTGTGCAAATATCCATCATTATGACATCTTCAAGAACTAAACCAAAGACTAAAGCAAAGAGTATAATAATAATATGGGAGGAGTAAAGTAACTATTCAATAGGGTATATGATGCTCTGTGAGTAGAATTCTTATACCAAACGGAAAAGAGGGCATACTCGCACAATATTTTTTTTGCTAATATTGAAGGGTGGCGACTTCTATTATTCTGTACCAACAACACTACGTACAGTCGCCAGCGTATCAAGTTACCACAAACTGTCCATTTTTTTCATTCGATTTTGAACTTTACCACCAACACTTTATGGTTTTGGAGAAATTTGACAGGTTGTGGTAACAGAATGTGCTGGCCACTGCACTACTAGGGAGTAGTGCAGTGGCCAGCACATTACAAAGATTCTAAGATGATTTACATTAATGTTTTATTCTTTAGTTTTAGTTTGTACTTCGATTTAACAAAATCTATCTAATTAAAATAACATATTGCTTTAAACAAATTTTAATATACTGAATTTATTCTTCAATAATTCAATAATTTTCAGAAAACTGGACCACTAACATCTTATTTTTAAATTATTTTAGCGGTTCTTTCGAAAGGCATCGAGACCTGCCATCTAGCTTTAGCTGTATAACTTTTTGGTACAGAATTCAAGATGTCGCCACGTCCTCACATAATTGCTTATTATACTCTGTGACAATGACAGACACGGAAAATTTAAATAAAGATTGATTATAACGAAGATTTAGAATATCTATGCATTATAGGTGTACACTCCCGGAATACTCTGTAGGCACACCACCCAAATACCTACTTATCCCAAAAACAAGTACCTATTGCCTGTAAGGTTTGACTGTACAGGCAATACTTCCTTTTCAGTCAAACTGTACAGGCATGCATGTACCGTCGAACAAGCTATTTGGTTTACATTTTACAATGTAATTTGTTGGTTAAATTGTAAACCAAATAGCTTGTTCGACCGTACGTGTGTAGGAGAAAACTGTGCAGTTATCCTTGCCTGGACATGCAATCTAAAGAGCTGCTTGGTTTTGCCTACGTAGACTGCGCTAGCACAACCAGCGTGTGTGGCAGGTCGCATGCACAGCTCTCAGTTCTGTTGTTTGCGGTTATAGTAAATCTTTTAATCTCTTTGGTATTGTTTGTTTTTGAGAGCTGCGAGCAGCGAGACTAAAATGTCTGTCGGATGCCTGTGAGCAAGACAATGCAAATGAAAGTTCGAAGGTCCGACTTTGAACGTAGGTAGCTACCGATATCAAACAGAACACCACGCCCTGTTTCCAGGATGTGCTAATATTTATAAAACGAGCTGGTCCCGACATAAATGCAGGACAGGATTGGTTTTCTAAAGGACCTTACAGAATCATGGGAATATAAAAAATGTAACAAGAATTTGTGTCGATATAATATATACTACCACTAAAAACCCGACTACCGTATAAAATGTAGCCCATGTTACCCGGGCCATAATCGAAGGATCGATTGACACCTTACTCATTAACATCGGATGAATAGATTAGGCCGCTACTTACGGTGGAACATACGTAAATACAAATATATACATGGGACTGCTGAAATCAAAACCCTTCTCTTTGGCTTCGCTGGCTGCATCTGGCTAGACTGGAGGCAGACCCCAACATAGTTTGGGAAAAGGCTAGACAGATGATCATTCAAGGGAATAATTTTATCTCGAAATAAAACATTGATTAAGTATATAACATTTATTGTAATTATACATAAATATTTATAGTAATATTTTTTAATTTTTAATTTTTTTACATTCTACCTTGGTCGGGTAGGGTCACAAATACTAGATATCTAACCACTTTTGAACGTCAGCAAACTTTTTAATGGTTAGGATAGTCACATTTAACGCCTGAGAGTAGAATAAAGAATAACGTTGTGAAAACCAAATATTTTAAAAGAGTGACCTTCGGGTTTCTAGCTATTTCTTTCCCATGGGCAATGACCAACGACCAATTCCAACTGATCCGACAGGTCATGTCGGATAATGCGAAGTTCAATAATTTGAATTTTACATTGACTTTCTACTACTATTAATCTACTCTTGCGGCGTTTATATTTTAGATGACGGTGGAATATATTTACAGACACGTTATTTAAAGATAATAATTTCTTCCTGTCCGAACGTTCAATAATGATAGAGCTTTTTGAAACCACGCATATCGTAGCGCGTCGCTGTTTGGTTAACGCGCTTCTGCATCGCTACTTTTGGCCATTTGTCATACTTTCGATTCAGCATCGCTCCTAAATCGATGCTGGATCACGGTTGTATCGCCATAATATCATTGCTAAATCGTGGTACGACCAGCGATAGCATCGCAACTATATCGCTATCTATTGGCAATTGTATCGCTACTGAATTGTTGCAAAAAGTTATCAGTAGTGACCGTACTAAACATCGAGCTATCTTTGATAGGTACTTACTAAGTTCTGTAAATTAATCAATAAACATAACTATAAATAAATCAATTCGGTTTCCTTCCAGATTTGGGACAAGGTAGACGGTACTGTCTTAAACCCATGTTTAAATCGTAGAAGCTCATATGGTGAAAGGAAAAATATTCAGGATTCTGATACGGACAGCCTTTTCCCGCGCCGAGGCCGAGGATCTGAAAATATAGCATTATTTAATACATTTTGCGATCAGTAATGGATATCAAAAACACTGAATCGGGTTAATATCGCGAATGGCTAGGAAAGGTACCTTCAATATCTAAGTGCCTCGGTGTCGGGGGCATGATAACCAAAATTAAATGTTCACCATTCTGGTTATACATACTGTTATAACCAGACCCGACCAGAGGCAAATAAGGTACTGAGAGGCTCTTTCTCCGTCAAAACGACCTATAAATCAAAATTGACCGTGGCTCGTCAAGAGTAAAAAGGGATCCTGGAATTATGCATTACAAAATTATGGTGTTTGAAATCTTTTGGTTTCTCAACAGAAAAAAAGCATTTATTAGCCCACTCAGGACAAAACATACAAAGATAAAATGGTTAAATTATAATTATAACTAATAAAAAGTAAACAAAGAGAGAAAAAGAAAATAAATAATTTAAAAAAATTAAAAATCCGACTGCGTAAAAAATAACTAAAATTTTAGTCTATATTATTTAATGGGTCCCGACTGTTGTAGTCAATATATCTTGTTTCCTGAACTTGTTTTTTTCTTTTCAGTTTTTATTTAAAGTTATCAGTTATGTTTTACGCAGTGGCCTTTTTTAATTATATTTTTTATTTTACACTTTTTAGTTTAGTTACTTAGATATACCATTTTAAAATCCTCATGATAAGCCCTTTATCGAGCTGTTCAGGCTGCAGAGCGTGCCAAACATTTGAATTTGGCGCCAAAAATCCGCCAGTTTTTTTCTTTTAATTTTGGTATACCCAGTGTCACTCTCACAATAAATACGAATCTAACGACACATCTCAAGCTAAAATCCATCGAGCCGTTCAGGCCACAGAGCGTACCAAACAATTATACATAAGTACATACATATACATAATACTTTCGAAAAACATAACCCTACTACTGGCGCAGTCGGGTAAAAAAAGAAACGAAATTGGTCCTGTACGAGGCCAAAAGGCTCCAATCTCAGCATGGTGCTGTAACATTTAAAAACTTCACGGCGCTAATATTCTGATAGGGCCCAAAATTATTCCACGGTCAGACGGATTTATTTACGGATAAGAATAAAAAATAAATAAAGTGTACTTAAACGAATAAACAAATTTACCTAAATATGCGAAGTATAATAAATTCGAAGAAAATAATAATTAAATCTACGCGCCCCACGTAACCATACTGTTCGTCAATCTATGCCATGACTGTTCTGACTGTTCGTCAGTGTTGCCAGTGAAAACTGGCAACACTGACGAACAGAGACGCGTGCGCAGACATATTTGTTTGGGACATTATGTCAGCGAAGAGAATTCAAAACATTATTATTGTACCTAGTATGTAATCTAATGATTACTGCATGCACACTATCTGGGATAATTCCCAGAAAGTGTGCAGTGATTGTGTAACATACTCGTATTATACTGGGGCTGTCAACACATGCAGTTAAAACAAGAAACAAACATTACTTGCAGCAACAGAATACAATCCGTGCCACGAAAGATGAGACCTGTCACACCACTTGTATACGAGTTAATTGTGTAACGAAATACTTCTTTTGACATATAGGTGTACAGGTCGTAAACCATCTTCCTACTTTGTCTTCTTAATGTTTTTCCTCGAGGCATAATCAAGATTTCACAAAGTTTCACTCATTTCAAGTGATGTGACAGGTAGGTCTCATCTTTCGTGGCACGGTGTGTAGGTTTGTTTGTCTTGGATAATACCTCTCCACTAGTCTCCCTGAAGACGCCGGTGGGGATTTTTTCCAAAGTCGGGAAACATGGCTTAGCAGTATCTGTAGATAGTTTGTGACCAAATTTTCGACTCTAAAATAAAAAAGCTAAATATCAATAACAAAATAAAAGTAAGTAACTGGAATATAATAAATCGGCTTCCTGTTCAACCAGCCAGCTGCAGCTGAATACCTGCATATGTTCCTAAATGTTACATGATATTTATTTCTCCGAAACATGACCAGAGGTCTCTTTTAAAGTTCAGGCATTATCTTGGTCAGATCAGGTGAGACATGCAGATTATCTGAGATGGCCTTTTTACAGAAACTCAAAACATAGCTAAATCGATTTAATATATTATTTCGTCAATGTTTATATAAAATGTGTTTGGCTGCCGGTTACTGATACTCTAGGGCACATTATGTACTCATTTATTTCAACAAATACACGAATGGCAGCCATTTTGTTTTTTTAATCGGCTGATCTAGGGTATGTTCAATGAAATGCTATAGATTAATCTAAGAGACCTAGAGACGCGCTAATGATCTAATTGCAAGGGTAAACGCCGAGGCTATTATAACATTTATTTTCCTGAAAAACAAGCAAAAAAAGACTTGAAAAATTAAAAATTACAACATTTTACACAATTTTTTATTTCATTTTCTACTCTAGTGAAAATTTACCCGTGAATTTGTTGCGTATGTTTTATATCAGAAGTAAATCAGAAGTATTTGGGTCAACCTATAAAATGATATCAAAATATTGACTCTACACCAGTTTACCTAAAGAGTTATTGTCATTTGAATATAGCTTTGCCCCAGCACATAAACTCCACAATGTCGCAGGTATTTCACTCTAATTCATATGTACATAAAATCACGCCTTTTACCTGCTATAATTTTTCCATTCTCCTTTCACCTCGTTCACGTTCATATACCTGGTCTTAAACGCACGCCGTTTATGAGTACTACTTACCCAACTTTTACTCCTATATACTTATATCATACATAGTCTGCCCCGTTGGTCTCGTGGTCGCAAGCGCGATTGCTGAGTGTGGGTTTTTCGATTGGAAATTTCTCAGTAGTAGCCCGGAGTTTGGAAGTTGGCGGTTAGATGCCTCGGAAAGCACGTTAAGCCGTTGGTCCTGCGCCTGATCTCTCTCCGGTCGTGTCGGATTGCCGTCCCATCGGGCTGTGAGAGAAAAAAGAACAGGAGAGTGCACCTGTGCCTGCGCACACACTATAATCTCCCGCGCCGATGGTTAATCTTCGCTAAGATTGGCCGCCGTGATCGAAAACGGTCAGGAGGACTATTTATTACATAGTCTGAGGGCTACATCCTCTGCCAAAGCTACTTAAGCGTGTTCCTAAATGGGAAGAAACATGCTTTTAATTTTGTTCTAGCCACCTACTACGATTCCTAAATACTCCTTTCGCCTTGTCCACGTTCTTGCATCTGGTCATACACGCACGTCGCACCTAACGTTTCTGAACAACCTACCCAGGACTCTACTTCACTCGTTTAAATACTTACTTCATACATATTTGAAGGGCCTTCGCTACCTTTTCCGCCAGTGCTACATAAGCGTGTTGGTAACTTACTAGAAATGGAAAGAAACGTGAATAATTTTGTTTTAGTTTGTGATGGAATGGTGGTACGGACAATAATTATGGATATTGATGCCATTACTGTGTAGTCACTTTTAGGTGAGAGCACGTGAAAATTTTACTGCATTTTTAGAAAGAAAAAAACGTTTTATCGAGAATTTTGTTATGCGTGTAATTGCAAATTTGGTTTTGTTTATTTTACTATTATTTTACAATTTATTGATGGAAATATCCATCAAGATGACATCTTAGAACTATAGTGAGTGGAGATAGCTCTATGGGAGATGTAGTGGAGCCGTATATAATATGATGCTCTATGGAGTGTGGAGCCTTTTGGATGTGCTTTTGGTAAAAGTAATTGGTAAAAGTATTTTGCTCTTTGGGTGGAGTTTTGTGGATAGCCGTCTTCTTTACATGACAGATGTGACAATAACAGACGGATAAAGCGTTGGCTACACGCTCAATCTTATTTGCACCAATTCTTGTTTGTACAAGCAAACATAAGCGTTAAGATGGCAAAACGGTATACCACACAAATGGCTTAGCACAAAACGCTAGTTCCTACAAAATTGATTTGCACAACTAAGCAAAAAGACGTGAAGACGGAACAATATAAATGCGCAAACGTTTGCAGTACCTACAGTGCATTACAGTTTGCGCATGCAAGATTTAGCGTGTAGAACCTTTCAGTCTACTCTACAGACATACATACAGTCCAGGACATCCTTTGCAGGCACATTTGCACCAGTAACCTCTCCGGGAGTATAAAGGCGCAAATCCACCGTGGTGCACGCTGTACAGTGCACACTACACGCCCACGACTATGTGCTATTCGTGTTTAGAGTGTACCGCATGCTCAGCGTGCGTAGCGTTGACAGCGTTGAGCTATGTGAGGGCCTTATTCGAGCAAGCTACACGTGTATGTACTAATGACGTCAATTAATGCATAGCGTGTCCGTGGTTTGCAGTGGACAGTCAGCTACATTTTCTAGCAAACCGAAGCTTAACACACGTGCTTAGCCTCTCCGTGCGCCGCGGTGGGTTTTCACCTTAATAAGAAACAACATAAAGGTGTGATAATGGATCGGTCGGGTATTTTTATATTTTGTATGGTCGCTTGACGCGTGTAACGCGTAATGTAAAGCGTGGGTCAGACTGTTGTAAACAAGCTCTTCACACACTTCCACATCGATCTCCACCGGCGGTTTACAACAGCACGCACTGTTGACGCAGTTGTAAACCACTGCAGACCCACCGTACCCTTCGCAGGTCCTCACCGGACACGGTGTTTTCGGGAGGTTCCTGCACCGAATCGGGCGCGAGGAAACGCCCGGGTGTTTTCGGCGGAGCACCGCCGTGTCCTCGAAGCGGTGATTGGCGGCGGCGACCTCTCGCGTCCGGCCCTGGTGCAAGCCATGGTCCGGAGCGAGACGGAATGGGACGCCGTCACCTCCTTCTGCGAGTAATGCGCAGTAATGCTAGAGAAGGAGGTGGCGGAACGTGAGAGGGAGAGAACCTCACAGCGTCCCGGCCGCCGCGGGAGACGCCCGAGGCCCGCGCCTACGGTGGCCACCGTAGGCGCGGGCCTGTGGACGGTGGGCTATGGGCTAGCTCGCCGTCCGTCCGTCTCATGACGACAGGCCGTGTCGACGGCGCGTTCGTGTTCCACGAGCGCCTCAAAGAGAGTCAGCAATAGGAAGGGGTCCGTAAGGACCGAAGCCTGCCGGGGTTGCGGGACTGTTCGAAAGAGATACCGTGACCCCGGAACACAAAGGGCGATGAAGGAACATGGATGGGTTTTAGTCAGTAAAAGTCTGACACTCCCTCCTGCTCCGCCCAGAGCGGGAGAAGTCATTTGATGATTTCCCATCGGAAAAAAAAAAAAAAAAAAAAGACCCACCGTACCCTTGGCCGTACCCCTGGTGGTACGGTGGGCTTTATAGAGTTATCACCGGTTACCACGATACCACCGGTAATAATGTTGTAAACACTAGTTAGCTAGCTCTGACAGCAATCATTTTATTAGAACCTGCTAAGACTCCATGACGCGCGCTCGCTTCGCTCGCATATTAAATAACACTCTTCTGTCCCCGAAGTGCCGGGCCTCCGCCGGCCTTCTTCGGCCTACGGCCCGGTGCCCATAAATTGTTGTTGTCAGAAGTGGTTTTAACTTGTGTTACAACACTTATCTGGTGGTATCGTTTAACTTTAAAAAACCCACCGTATACCACCATACGGCCAGGGGCACGGTGCGTCCGAGCCTATCTGAATGAATGGAAATCGAACCCTGGGCGCTTTCCACCACTATACCAATGTAAAGAAGGGTTTGTTCCCGTACAGTTACACCATGTGTTACATTGTTACCTATTGGGAAAAAAATATCCCGACAGGTAACACTCAACTCCATGCCAGGTTTTATTTCCATTTAACTAACACACCTAGACTTAATGCAAAGATAATCCCACCGCGTATCTCTAAGTCTAAACTCAACATGCGAATTTAACATATTGTGTGTTAAATGAAAAACAAAATAAATTTATACATATTTTAATGCTTTCGGATTATTTTGCACTTTTTCTTAATCTTTCAGGGAATCAGTGAGCATAGGATTAAAAGCGTTCAGCAAAGCTTCATCACCAGCATAGGTAAACCAGCTGCTGGGCCGCCGCTCGCCATCGCACCTCCCTCTCTCGGCGCAGAGCAACCTGTACAACATTCAGGCGTCAACAGTTTCATTATTTCGCGAGGCCTCTTTGTACCCTGCGACTGCACGTTGCGTCCAGAAGCTCCATGCGTGCCACTGGAGCCAGCGCCGCCGCCGCTAGTCAGTGGGTTGCGGCCCGGTTGGATGCCAGCCGGAGCCTCGAAACAGTCCGCTTTACACGGAAGGTCCCACACGCAGGGCGACGGTGGCTGCCAGTGTACACACCCAGATCTAGTACATGGCTCTTCTTTAGGAACAATCGATTTCGAAGGGTTACGAATGCGACCGCCAGGTCCGACGACTTTTTTCTCAGAAGGTGACAATTCTTTTTTGTCGAATCTTTTCATTATTTGGTTCATCGTATTTTCATCGAACGCAATTACTGAAGACTGCATACTTTGCATGCCAGACGCAGCCTTACATTTGCAAGAGCACGGACCAGGCGCACGACTATTAGGAGGAGGATTTGGTGCAGTTTTCACTGGAGCTGCGCCGCCAGTGCATATGCATGTATGTGGTTTGGCGCTGCCACTTACAGGGGCCTGGGTAGGTACAGCTGTTTGAGGTTTCGCTCCACTACTGGAGGCTTGTGTAGGTACAACAAATTTAGTTGGACACTTACAGCATTTGTCCCTATCCATACCAGCACCTGCATCCGGGACGATACCCTTCAGTTCGCAGACAATAAATCGTTTTCCGCCGGTTCCCGAATCGGCTGGTCCACCGGAGCCACCACCGCCCTGAGCTCCCGTGTGAGCTGCCAGTGCAGCCGGGTCGGCGAGACCACGCGCGCGCGCCAACTGACTCGGCGCGCACAGTGGGTCGGGCAGGACCAGGCACGCGGGCTCGCCACCGCACCCTGTGCGGCGGCAGTCGTGCTGGAGCCCGTTTCGCTTGATACAATGACAACTGTAGTACATGATGCCCCCACGCAACTCACGACTCTTGGTTCGCTTCAACTGATTTTCCTTTTCACCGTGTTTATTTTCGCCATCCTCCACCACTCTACTAGGGCCTCCATCCGTAGGCTTACCTCTCTGTAAAAGTAAATCTTTTTTAATTTAACTGTTACTAGGGAAAGATTGGTCTGTCCGCCGTGAGTGATTGAATAATTTTATTATTTACCGAAATGCTAGACAGGACAGAGACAAGAGGACGACGCGAAAAGGCCTTCATCAAAGGGCATCACTACCACTGTGATACAAGGTCGAAGTCGCTGAAGCGCGTGACGTAGGTCTTGCCGGGTGGTGGGCGGCGCACACACGGCGGACAGCACGGGCACGGCCTCCGGCAGCCGCAGTCGGCTCGGCACAGGTACCGAATAGAGCCCTGCTGGAAGAACTGGCAATCTTGCAGTCCATTGCGCTTGAACGCAGATCGCGGTAGACACTGTAGCTGAACATCGACATGGCCATTAGATTTCTTATCACGATTTATTTCATATTATTAAAAGTTCAGTGAGCCTAACTTACCGCGGGGCCGCAGTCTTCATATTTGTAGCAAACCATAGGACCACACGGAGAACACCTAAAACAATCATTCATGGGGTTAGTTAAAACCTGTAGGACAGTGTGGCATTTAACTTGCCAATTACAACGCTCCTAGATACAGAAAATACTTACATCTTAAGAAAGTTATAGGATAGACCTAACGGATATTCGTTATAAAGGCCTGCTAATCGAATTTGAACAGTGGGGAGGAAGGATTTTTAATTATTTTAATATTTTTTAAGATTTTATATTTTAGTTACATGAAAATATTACTAGAATTTAGTCAATATTTTGTGTTTTATAAAAATTTACAAATTTTTATTATAAAAAGTACATCTAAACTAGGCGAAGTGAAAATCTCTTCTGTCAATATGTTTTTTTTGTTTTGTCCAGATTGCAGTTTTTTTAAATTTTTTAGAATATTCTGGTTGTGGATGAGCCAGTATTTATTTTAAACAAGGCTTCATGGATGATAAACACACAACAATTAATTGTATTAAGGTGATGTTACACAGGCAGTTTTTTTTTATAATTATTGCTCGATAAAACATATAGATGCTCCATAAATTCCTGTTGCTCAGCGCGTATTACCCAATTTCCAGTGGGCATGGTTTTTTTCTATCTCGCTTGCACTTATTTATTCTGCGATCTAACTACGTCTTGCATTAGCAGATAAATGACGTCTACAGCGAGCGATAGTTCTTCAACTAAATTGGTTTTGTATGAAAGTATTGTCTAGTTTCTTGAAGTTCCATATCGCTCAAACATTTTGCCAAATTGGCGCTAGTTGCCGTTGCCGTAAATTGCTTGATATTTTGTCACGTCACAGTCTATCAGTATTGCCCGTGTAAGCGCATCTTTATAGTTTCGTGTTGGTCGATGGTGATGGTCCAAAATCGCAATAAAAAGCCAACTATAAAGAATCAGATTAGAATTTCACTATTCCAGTGTAAAGTATTGCTCGGTTTTTAGAAATGACTTGAATCCGCAAGACTGCTCAAGATCCAAGCGTAGAGTAACGGGACACTTCTGGCACTGGGCTTCGGGCACTTGTGGCTTGTGTTGTTGTTGTTGTTGTTGTTTTGTCATCTGCATTTAACTCCATAATGTATTCCACTGTTTAGCTCACTACGCTTCTCGCCCATAATAACACATTCTTTAAAAATTCAATAACGCGCATACCATCTATTCGATATCAGAAGAAAAATAATTGTAGGTATACGATTTTGCGAGAAGTTGGTAGATATACAAGGCACTAACCCTTGTTACCAGGGACGTATCTTACAAATACTGCTCAATTCTTCAGCATGTGGATTAGCACAATGTGTTATGCAAGCAACTCGCGATGGTTCGCAAACTGGCGCCGGTAGAATGGTACACAGCGGGCTATTCTGGCAACCAGTCCTGCGACAGTCGTACTGCAGTCCATTTCTTCGGAGGCAAAAACAATCGGTAAAGAGGACACCTCCTCTTAATTCACGACTTTTACTTCCGCGGATGGATTTCCCCATGTTCAAAGATGCGCTAAACATTCGTTTCTTGCTCTTGTCAGAAGACTTTTGGTCCTGTTTTCCACTCTCGCCTCCTTTAGGTTCTGATGTATTTTTACATTTTATATTCGCTTCGGCATAACTAATAACGTTGTTGAATCCATTTTTATCGAACACGTAGAGTATACAGTCTTGGTTACGTTTGTTGGTTTTTGGAGGAAATGAACATTCTTCAGAAGCAACCCGATTTATGTATGACTTGGCTTGGTTCAAATAGGAAACTTTTTTCTCTATTTTCGTGTTCGACTTGCTTAGTTTAAAGACTGTAGAACCTTTATTGCTAAGTGGCTTTTTATTTCTAACACAACATGGGAATACAATGCCGAGCTCTCTGGGGTCGTCCGGTGGAGGTGGTAAATCACCCAACTCAAAGCACGATATATCACTATCGTACTCTACACAGAAAATCTTCCCTTTGGCAGGTTTGATGCAGCCATCGTCTTCATAAAAATGGCGCCCCATTTTTCTCGTAAGTCAATAAATTTGGGCTTCACAATCATAAATCTATGCCATGCCAAAGTGGGCACGGTTCAAAATTTCCTCTTTGTAACCAGTATGAATGTTTTTTAACTTATGTTTCAGAAAACTATTTTTTTTTAATGAACCGTGTTCATTTTTTGTGTATAGTTAATTTTTAAATGTGCCTACTAATATAAAAAATCGGTGTAGCTCGACCACCTAGATACAACTCATAAGGCAGTTGTCCTACTGCTGGCGAGGAAGCGACTAATGTAACTGTATAACTAATAGCGCTAGCATAGCTTCAACCAAACATCGTCATTGGTTGAAAATCTGTCAATGTCATTTTATATTTCAAAATAGTTTGACCTCATTGGTCAGATTGGGACTAAGCTATGGACGCGCCATCTACAATCAGCTTTGACCAGCCTTCCCTACTATCGGGTTTTTTCTCGTTCAAGAAACGTACAATAGATATACATTCCATGTATACCAAAGAGATGCATTTTTATTACCTAATAGTTGATTGATGGCTTATACTTTACACCGCCGGCAAGGACTCGCTCCACTAGTTTGTAACTGAGCGAGAAAAACTATCAAAGATCGCACAACGGTACTTGCTCAGCGATGCTCGCTTGGCGGTCAGAACTCACGCCGAGAGACCAACCAGCGGTCCATTCTACCTAGAGTGCGGATCTGAGTTCACATGTTATGAATTCAGAAACAATACTAGAACTATCATTGTTGTTGGGACGGGAACACGAGCGTAGCGCGTGCAGTGTTGTGCATGACTAACCGCCCCGAGCAAGTGATGCGAGTAATCGCCCGTCGCACTCGCACACTCGCTTATAGCCTGGCAACAAAACTATCGAACAAGACACTCGCTTTTCGCTGCTCACCTACTCATTTCTAGTTTCAAGTTGTACTATAGCTTATCGCCGGCGGTGAGACAAGGGCCTAATAAAAACTCTTTTTTATTGGAATATTTTAACCTTGAATCATAACTGTCAACTTATAAACCACTTTTAAAAAATATATGGCGCGTTTAATTTTTTAAATTCTCTATTCAAACGCGATCCGAGGTGTTTTGTAGAAGGTTGTTTCTTCAAAAGGGTAGTACAATCAAGTCGCTTGCGTAGTACACAAATATTAAAAACTCCCAAAAAAACCTCTAATATTACTAAAAACGGCTAAAAAAATTTCTTTCCACACCACAATTTCTGATTCTCCTACTCTTTATCTTGACCTATTTTTAGGCCCTTTTTAATTTAGTATACTCGCTACCTACCTATAGAATCAAAATGTAAGTGTAAATATTTTATTCTTTCCAGGCATTTCATTGGTTCGTATCTGCTGCTACATGGCATATGGACATTCCCCGAGCCCAAGCCAGAGCTCTTCTGTCAAAGTGTACGCTGCTAACTTGAGGTTTCTACTTGCAGGTGCGGAGGCTGCGGATGTTGCGGCGGTGGCTGCGGTGGATGCTGCTGCCCTTGCATCACGATCTACACCTGCTGCACGAAGATCTGCTAATAGCCGAGTAGCGCTGTTTCACGCAGACAAGCCATGGTGTCTCCGTCGAAGATAGCGCACTCGACTCCTTCGATGTTTGTGACTTCCGTGCCGTTTTGTGGAAATAAACTATAAATAAGCGTACTTATTCTTATTATTTGCTAACAATACAATCTTACATGGACACTAGGCCGTGTCCTCTCGTCTATACACAACGCAAGCACGGAGGGACGGGCCCTCTGTACTCGCGCAGGCCCGGAGGGACGGGCCCTCTGTACTCGCGCAGGCCCGGAGGGACGGGCCCTCTGTACTCGCGCAGGCCCGGAGGGACGGGCCCTCTGTACTCGCGCAGGCCCGGAGGGACGGGCCCTCTGTACTCGCGCAGGCCCGGAGGGACGGGCCCTCTGTACTCGCGCAGGCCCGGAGGGACGGGCCCTCTGTACTCGCGCAGGCCCGGAGGGTCGGGCCCTCTGTACTCGCGCAGGCCCGGAGGGACGGGCCCTCTGTACTCGCGCAGGCCCGGAGGGACGGGCCCTCTGTACTCGCGCAGGCCCGGAGGGACGGGCCCTCTGTACTCGCGCAGGCCCGGAGGGACGGGCCCTCTGTACTCGCGCAGGCCCGGAGGGACGGGCCCTCTGTACTCGCGCAGGCCCGGAGGGACGGGCCCTCTGTACTCGCGCAGGCCCGGAGGGACGGGCCCTCTGTACTCGCGCAGGCCCGGAGGGACGGGCCCTCTGTACTCGCGCAGGCCCGGAGGGACGGGCCCTCTGTACTCGCGCAGGCCCGGAGGGACGGGCCCTCTGTACTCGCGCAGGCCCGGAGGGACGGGCCCTCTGTACTCGCGCAGGCCCGGAGGGACGGGCCCTCTGTACTCGCGCAGGCCCGGAGGGACGGGCCCTCTGTACTCGCGCAGGCCCGGAGGGACGGGCCCTCTGTACTCGCGTAGGCCCGGAGGGACGGGCCCTCTGTACTCGCGCAGGCCCGGAGGGACGGGCCCTCTGTACTCGCGCAGGCCCGGAGGGACGGGCCCTCTGTACTCGCGCAGGCCCGGAGGGACGGGCCCTCTGTACTCGCGCAGGCCCGGAGGGACGGGCCCTCTGTACTCGCGCAGGCCCGGAGGGACGCGCCAACTGTACTCGCGCAGGCCCGGAGGGACGGGCCCTCTGTACTCGCGCAGGCCCGGAGGGACGCGCCAACTGTACTCGCGCAGGCCCGGAGGGACGCGCCAACTGTACTCGCGCAGGCCCGGAGGGACGCGCCAACTGTACTCGCGCAGGCCCGGAGGGACGCGCCAACTGTACTCGCGCAGGCCCGGAGGGACGCGCCAACTGTACTCGCGCAGGCCCGGAGGGACGCGCCAACTGTACTCGCGCAGGCCCGGAGGGACGCGCCAACTGTACTCGCGCAGGCCCGGAGGGACGCGCCAACTGTACTCGCGCAGGCCCGGAGGGACGCGCCAACTGTACTCGCGCAGGCCCGGAGGGACGCGCCAACTGTACTCGCGCAGGCCCGGAGGGACGCGCCAACTGTACTCGCGCAGGCCCGGAGGGACGCGCCAACTGTACTCGCGCAGGCCCGGAGGGACGCGCCCTCTGTACTCGCGCAGGCCCGGAGGGACGCGCCCTCTGTACTCGCGCAGGCCCGGAGGGACGCGCCCTCTGTACTCGCGCAGGCCCGGAGGGACGCGCCCTCTGTACTCGCGCAGGCCCGGAGGGACGCGCCCTCTGTACTCGCGGAGGGACGCGCCCTCTGTACTCGCGCAAGCCCGGAAGGACGCCCTCTGTACTCGCGCAGGCCCGGAGGGACGCGCCCTCTGTACTCGCGCAAGCCCGGAGGGACGCCCTCTGTACTCGCGCAGGCCCGGAGGGACGCGCCCTCTATACTCGCGCAGGCCCGGAGGGACGCGCCCTCTTATACTGGAGGGACGGTCCCTCTGTACTCACGCAGGCCCGGAGGGACGGTCCCTCTGTATTCACGCAGGCCCGGAGGGACGGGCCCTCTGTACACACGCTGGCCCGGAGGGACGGGCCCTCTGTACACACGCTGGCCCGGAGGGACGGGCCCTCTGTACACACGCTGGCCCTCTGTACACACGCAGGCCCGGAGGGACGGGCACTCTATTCACACGCAGGCGGGCCGGGGGAGCCGTTTAGGCGCGGAATTGTCCAGCGGTCGGTGTATTACCTGGTGGTAACTTTAAAAACCTCCAGCAACCTTCCAGCAACCCACCGTACCCCTGGCCGTACCCCTGGTGGTACGGTGGGTTGCTGGACTCACACATTCTGAATATTCCGAGTCGGAATTGAAGAACACATGAAGCTAGTACACAAGCCATGCAGGGTAGTAAAATCCGTGGTGGGGGGCGCTACTAGCCTAAAAATAGAACATCGTATTAAACTGTCCTGGCTCTACACAAAGCCGGACATTGCATGTTGAACCTAATCGTAGTGCGATATGAACTAGTTTTGGAGGAAGTTTATTGAAAACATTGTTGTAATCGTTTTAAATATTATTTTATTCAATAACTTAAATCCAGTCCCTGTAAAAAATTCAAACTATCATAAGTTTTTACTTGTTAAGGCTGCGTTTCCACCGGAGATGTGCGAGGGTGCGTAGCAAGGGATGTTTGTTATGAACCAATAGAATCACTTCATTTAGGGCTTGTCCAGAAAGGGCGAATCACGCGCGAGTCGAGGGTCTGGCGTTATGCACGCGATTTACGCGCGTATTTTGAATTCGCGCGATGCTTGTGGACGCCATGTATTCGTGCCTAGTATCTCAATAGCGCGCGAATGAATTCGCGCGAAACGTTTCGCGACGAATTCGCTTCTTCTGGACAAGGTCTTACCTAGCCTCGCTCAGCGCAGCTCTAGTGGAAACGGCTCAGCGGAGCGAGGTTCTTGTACATACAAAACAAGGGAAAGATGTGTGCAAGGAATATGTTGCGAGGGATGTGTGCTAGGGACGGACGCGAGCGAGAGAAAATAGCAGTCACTAGACGGTGTGGCTTACCACTCGCATTTGAAATGAGCCCGCTACACATCCTCGCACCGCTCATCGGCCTAGCACATCTCTGGTGGAAACGCAGCCTTAAGCTACAAGGTGGACATTGAAAGACATGATGGTAGCAATTACGCAAGTTAAGAATTTGAATAGTTTACACAAACGGAGAATTGATCAGCCATTGCACATCCTTTCTTACTGCCAGCCTGGTGTACGGCTGGCAGTAAGAAAGGATGTGGCGATAGTCAAGTACGTGGCGAGCGTACTGCTAGGGCTGCTGCACCACCCCGAGGTGCTGGCTGCGCTGTGATTGCGCGCGCCATTTTGAAGTCCCTTTGTTTCCAATTTAGGGAGCAATTAATTGACTATAGGTAGCATGGTCACCAGCCTGACGCGGATCGATAGTCCGAAACAGAACCAGCCATCCGGACGCACACCAAAACATTTTGCTGACACGAAATAACCAGGCGCTTTCTAAGAACATGTTAGTAAAGTTAAAATAAATAAAACCACTCTCTATGATATATTTCGCAATAAACACTATTCGTACAAGTTTTCATGAAAAAACAGTAACGTTTGTCTTTCCTCAGCACATGTACAGTGTGGCTCTGCTAGAGAGTATACTCTCCAGCAGAGCCACAATCAATGTATTTTTAAAAAATAACTTTTACAAAAAATAAAACCGACTTTAAAACACAAAAAAGAGAAAAGTCGGTGGCGAAAAAAAACTGATTCAAACAAACAAGTCACAGACTTCTGTAGCTAAAGTTATTTTTCTCGTTTGTGTTTTTTGTAGTCCGGTTTTACTTTTTGCAAAAAAGTTTTTTTGTATCATTACTTAATGCACGTACAGCGATAACGGATGTAGTACATTTACGTTTGACGTACATTTTAAGATATTGAAACGCTAAGCAATAACTTTTTTCTCGTTTTTTGACAATAATTATTTATTAAAAAGTAGGTAATGCAATTGCATAAAAACTTCAACAAGTTCTTAACTTTTTTCTATTTTACCGCTGAATGTCGTTTTCCCGCCATTTACGGTCATTGGCTCGCTTTGACAACTGGCTTCAAATGGCGATGGCTTGGCATCTCAGAACAAAGTTTTTGTTCTGAGCTTGGCATGGCTTGGCATGGCTATACATGGCTGTACCGTGTACACATGGCGACCATGGACTGGAGCGTTACAATATAATTGATCGATTTCTAAGATTGTGGCTCCGCTGCAGAGCATGACACGAAGTATAAGCTTATTAAGTATAAGCTTGCTATCCTAGATTCTATCCTAGATTGAAAAACTAGGTTCGTAACCCGAGTTAAAGTATGTATGTTTAAAATTGCCGCCGTGTGAACGACCGCCAGCAGCTTTTCTAGTTATCATGCACAGATTTTGGGCCATGAGCCATGACTAGAAATAAAATAGAGTAATTATAATTCAAAACTTTTATTGAACGCCACTGTTTACAGCACAATGTGTCACGGTACTGGTGGACGCTTCTTGGCACGGTACTCCCGCCATGCTGAGAATTGACGTCATATCTCAGCATCCCCGGAGAACTCGTTGCTTGCGGCCCAAGCAATGTTTTCCACACAATCAACAAATCTTCGTGAAACCCGAGTATATCGTTATACAGGGACAGCAGCAGCCGCCGCAGCAACCACCACAGCACCCACCGCAACAACCACCGCAGCAACCGCCGCAGCAGCCACCGCATCCACCACAACCGCCGCACCTGAAAAACATGAAGACTTAAATTAGACAAAGTCTATAGCCATATCCGAAAGCCATATCGCTTGTATTGAATATCTAAGGATCTAATTTTGATAATAAACCAAGCAAATAGCCGTCTGGTCGTGAAAAGGCGCACTTCACAGACTGGAAATTTCGCAGAGATCACGCTGGCCAATGGTCACCCGGTAGTAAAACCAGTAAAACTTGGAATTTCCACAGCATTTTTTGCAGGGACCAACCTAGCAAATGGTCGCCTGATTGAGAAGATAGGGTTAGAGTATACGTAACGGGGCACAAAAAAAATGAAAATTTTGCCAAAAAAGTTATTTTCGCAAATCGTTTGTTTTCTCGATTCTATCGTATAAAACACCCTAAATATAAGGCTAAAAGTCTGGGTTTTTTGTTTCGAAATCTTTTCTAAATCTTTTTTTCACAGTGCCCCGTTTCGTATGGCCACTGACCAAAGATTGGCTTAATGCCCACACGAACAAGCCCAGTGTCTTAGCATGAAAAGACTACGTTTGACCAAGCTACTAATTTCGCTGAACAATTCTTATGGTTCTCTCAATTAACTGGACGACGTGTGAGACTCTTTGAAGCCCATCATTATTAGTCTAAACTCGAAGAGTTGGGTAACCAGTTTCAAGTAAAGCGTTCGGGAGAATGCTCCTCGAGAGCTTTTTCAAAATCTATAAAACAATCGTAAGAGTACTTACATTTTCAAGAGTAGTTTGATTTATCTATAGCAAAAAAATATGGTAAAAGCTTCACCGACGGTGATAACAAAGGCGAAAGACTTTTTAGTATCTAGATTTTTAATGTTTTTCTTAAAAGATTACTGTTTTTATATTTTAATCGTATTTTTTCTACTTTTTTTTTCTTGATTTTTATATTTATTGATGTGTAATACACGGAGGATTTGTAAAAACTGACTTTATTTGACACAATCGTACGACATGGCTTTTACTTTTCGTTCTAGAAGATATTTAAAAAATATTACAAAATATTACCGGCCAGTAGAAAGAAAAGAAAAATTTGAGGAAAGAAAAAGTGAGTATAAAGCAAGGTTTAGACTACTTTAGACGAAGCCAGTGTTACATGCCAGCATCACTGGCAGCCAGCGCTGGCTTGTTATTGGCCTCGTATAAACAGTTTTTCAAGACAATCCAGCGCCAGCTGCCGGCTGCCGGCTGCCAGGCGGCGATAAAGCGCCGGCCTTTTTTTCAAGACGCTCGCGTGCTTCGCAACCCCCGCCCGCGCCAGTCGCTGGCACTTATCCGTAGATTGTTCACGCGTTTTGTTTTTGTTAGACTTTCCGCGATGGCAAGGAAATTGATGGTGGACGAAACATTACTGTAAATAGCACGAAACCACTCAAACGCGAGTGGCTGTATTCTCAGCCGCACGCTTATCTCTTCATCTGTAATTACAGCCGGCATCTGTTGGACCAAATGGTCCCCAAATATTGAAATAGAAAATCGACTAAACATGCTTTGCCCATGGATTGAATGGTTTTTTCAACTACCGCCGCTTCTTTTCATTCATTATTTCTATACAAAATCAACGGGGCGGGGCTAGAGAGCGTTTCTATGTTTAAAAGTGCAAAGAAAAATTAGTTTAGTGGTGATCAGGTGGGAGTGTCCTCGATAGTACATTATCATCGCGTCCGACAGAAATGGAAGCACATAGCTGAAAGAGCCATCCTCGGGGAAGTCAACAACCCACCGAACATCTCTCCGTGTACCTCGTCTGCGTAACCACGACCACTCTACAAGAGTGTCTCGACTAAGAAGAGCGATCATCGCGTCCATACCGCGAGTATCATACATTAACAAAATATAACAAAGAGTACCAAAGAGTAACTTTCAGCAACAAGCGAGTTGCACGGCATTTGTTCTATGTTATAATTATGTTATTGATTCTCTAACAATGTTGTTGTTGTTACTAAATGCTGTCTGTTTTCAAAAGTTAGGCAACATTACTTAACATACACGGCAACATATAATAACAATAACTAACTTTTTGTTATCGGATGGTGCTCGGTATCGGTGGCTCGGGTATCGGATGGTGGTGGTGGTACTTCTAGGTCAATAAAAAGTAGCTGCGGTGTGGATGCACTATATAACTTTGTCTTTGGACGTTTTCCTGGAAAATGCATAGTAATGAAGACAAAATAAAATATAATAGTAGATTATTAACCAAGGGGATAAAGCAGTGTCTTCTGTCGTGGGTGACGATCTAAATTGCGAGCGTAACAAAGGACTCGAGGTTTACTCCCGAGCGTAGCGAGGGTGTTAAATCACGAGCGAAGCGAGGGATTTAAGACGAGTCCTGAGTGTAGCGAGGGATTTAAGTTCACCCAAGACTAAGACAGCTTTATCACCGAGGAAAATACTCAACTTTTCGTACCATTTGCGAAAAAATTAACACAATAATAATATGAGATAAGCATTTATTTAAAATAATGTCAATTAAAAGTAAAAACCATATTAAGCAGTCAAATTAACAAAAATATAAAACTTAATCCATCAGAGCCACCACCATCAACTCAAATCAACTCATCAACAATAAATGTACCAAACAAAAATGTAACTCTCTCTATCAATAATTGGACCAATGTTTCGAATGTTAACTTTATTCGCCATTGAGCTTTCGATATAACCCTCAGCTACTCTATCAGAGCTCCAACCACCGTGTCTTTTTATTGACGTAATATCCGCCCCTGAATCCGCCAAGAAAGTCGCCGAAGTTCTTCTAAAGCAGTGACCGGTGTAGAGTTCAACATCTTTAAGTTTTAAATATTTAGCAATTTCCTTTGGCATATTGCTAATTTTATTTTTGCCGATGGCTTGTCGAGTACATTTCCCATTCCGATAGTTTATAAAAAATCTATTGTTTTCCATGTTGGTGGGACGTAATGCTTGGTATTTATGAATGATTTTAGTATATTGTCCTTGTACAATGAATGACCGATTTTTCTGTGTCTTAGTTTCCTTTACATTAATCAGCAGTAACTCATTGGAATGATTTTCAACGTCCTCCACCTTTAAGTTTACAAGTTCACATTGAGTCCAAAAATTAAGGCCACCTATAACAAAAATAAAAAACAGGTAAATATATAGAATAACAGTAATTTCGTGAATCTATTTATTTCAATGCTGTGTTTGATGCTTATTGTAGCTTTCAGTTTTGAGTATATGCACCAAAGTGTATTCGGATTCTTTGTCTTAGATAAATAATCAAAATAGACAAGAAGTACTGATTCTGAAATTGATAGGCCTTTCGCACTTCTCCACGTTGAAAATTTTTCATAAGTTTTTAAATAATTTTCCTTGGATTTTGTTGGAAGCAAATTATTTAAAATTGCGGCAGCATTTGCACTGATGGAATCCGACAATTCACTGTCACTGTCGCTTTGATTTAACATCGTAGCGTATTTTTAGAACATTAACTTATTTATAAAAATAAATTAAAATAAACTTAACGTTTATGTATTTGAAGAAAACAAAAACGCGGCAAATTCCTAGACTAATATTTTTTTGTCGGAAAAGCAAAGGCATCAAGCTCATACGGCCTCGTCGGTTTTCGTAATTTTATTTACTAATCATAACTGCATAATAAATGCGTATTCCTTTTTCAAAAAGATGTATTATGCTTTATATACAAACTCAATGGTGTAAACACAGATGTAGTTCAGTATAAATTTCGGTAAGTATTCCAAATTTAAATCACATTCTCCCCCTAGAGGATGAATGAAATTCAGTACAATTTTATTTCCCTGTTTTTAACAGATTAAAAATGACTATTGTTATGTTCGCTTTTTGTGGCATAGAATGTCACTTTTTTGAGCAAGTGGTACGAAAAAGCCTTTTATTTCTTGCCAGTTAAATTAAATACATAAATTAAAATGATAAAAGATTACATTGTTAGATTTTATTATAACATTATATTATTCGATTTTATTGTTATATTGTGTTATTAGATTATAGATTAACTCGACTTTTATTAAATTAAGTTACATTCAAAGACATTCAGCCAGATTACTAGCGTCTTTTTAAATTTATTTGTATTCTAGTTGGACATCTTCAAGTTTGATAGGTTCTTGGCTGCTGCTTGTCATTTCTTTTATTTATGTTTATTTCTAAGCCTACTTCCTTGCTTGTATTTATGCAGAGTGGATATCATGTATTGCAGGTCTTTATGGTTATCAGCTAAAAGATCAATATCGTCGGCGAACCTTAGATGGGAGAAGTTTTTTCCTTTGATATTGATTCCCAAGTTTCTCCAGTATAGACTGCTTATAACCGCCTCTAGCACTGCTATGAAAAGACGAGGTGAAAGGGGGTCGCCTTGCCTAACCCCTCTTTCTATTTTTATAGGTGGTCCTGTGTCTTCCAATTATTTTGTACATTACTGTAAATGTTCTCATATATATAGGTGCTTTAGTATGTTTATGTATCTTTGGTTGGCGTTTTGTGTAAGTAGAGTTTTCCAAATAGCCAAATCTAACGAATGCTTTTTGGTAATCGATAAAGGCGATGTATAACGGTCTTTGGAATTCTTGATATTTTTCAATAACTTGCTCCAGTGTGTGTATATGGTCCGTAGTACTTATAACCTTTCCTGAAACCTGCCTGTTCTATTGGCTGTTTACTTGGCCAATTCTTTTTCTATTATTGAAGAGAATAGTATGTTCAGAAGATATAAGTAAAAAAGTCCGAAAATTTCGAAAGTTTTTCTCCCCGCAAAGTTTCTACAGGCTCCTCGAGGTCAATAACTCAGATCCCACACCCCACATCACCCGCGGAACAATATCCCAAAATTTCGTTCACTTCGGAAGTGTGTCCAGTTAAGGCCCGTAATTTTTACCTGCCGACTGGATTAAATGTTTTTCCTTACAAAAAGATATAGTTTAGTACGGACAAGTGGATACGGATCGGTGTGGGTAAACTAATTTACGTTATTCTTATTACATTCTCATTCAGATTTAAGAAAAACTGTGAACGTTTACCTCATATATTTTTGAATAAAATTTAATTTAATTTTAATTTTAATTTTAATTCTTCCACACAAACTGTAACAACTTTTAATCCACCTTTGGGAGTAATTTTAAAATATAAAAAAAACATCGTATTCTTGCCTATTTTAAAGTTAATAAAGAATAAGATGTCACTTAAAGCGTTGTTCCCCTTTTCACCCTTTATCGGTTGGCTAGTACACCCCTCCGTTACAAACATGAACTCCTGTCTAAATTCAAACATTTTATTTTTACCAGTCTGGGCTGTGAGAGACTCTCACGAGCACGCTGAGAATGATTGGTTAAAATGTGGGAAACTTGTAGAATGACACAAAAATATCCCTCAATTTTACTCATCTTTAACATGAGTTAATAAAAAAAAGAAAAATGTGGTCCCATTGTGCTTTAACAAAATAAAACCTGTAGCGCCCTCTAGCGGCAACGGTTTTCCAAAATAGTTTGACCTCATTGGTCAGATTGGGTCTAAGCTATAGACGCGCCATCTACAATCAGCTTTGACAAGCCTTCCCCGAGCTCTTTGTCAGTGAACACGCGTAGTTTCTGTTTAGTCCTATTGATAAAAAAGCCGAATTTGTTTAAAATTACCATTTGTTAGCCTATGGAAAAATTAATGACAGATTCGCTACGCCAGATTCGTGTTAGGACAGATTCGCTTAAAGACAGAAAGAAGTACAGTCGGATGAAAAGTAAAAAAATATCAGAGAAAACAAAAAAAAAACCTTTTAAACATCGTTACCAACCAAAAATTATTCCCTGTATCAATTTTTAACCAAATTCGCTAAATGTTTTAAACATTCTACGAAGTTTTGACGACCCGAATAGCGCAGCGGTAGTGAGGCTGCCTTACGTTCTTAGGGTCCCGGGTTCGAATCCCGGTCGGAGCAAATGTTTGTGTGATGAGCATGGGCATTTGTTTCCGAGTCATGGATGTTTATATGTATAATAAGTATGTATTTACAAACAAAAAGTATCTATGTAGTATATCAACTATCTGGTGTCCACGACACAAGCCTCGTTGCTTAGTGTGGCACTAGATGGCGCTGTGTGTAATGTCCAGCGATATTTATTTATTTATTCTAAAGTTGACATTTTTCCTTCCCTGTCTGCTCGGCGGCAGGGTCAGTGCCCACCGAGCCCACCCTTGCTCCTCCGCTGTGCCCTCAGTGTTCCAGGGGGTCACGCGGAACAACGCCCCGTTGGTCCAGGTTAGACCCCTGCGAGTCAGAATATTCGCCATGGGCAGTAACATTCCCCGAAGAATAAGAATCTCTTCCTATTCCTTGGGGAAGGATCTTTGGCCGCGCCCAGGGTGCACCGGCCCAGCAGCTGCTGTTCCCTCCAGACATATCGAGAGGGACCGGCAGTTATCAGGCACACGTGGAGGAATTATGACAAAGCACCCCAGGATTCGAACTCTTTGCGTGGCAGTTCGGCAGATAATGGTGTAATAATCTGGCCGTAAAGCGAATCTGTCCTTATGCTAACAAATCTACCATCATTTATTGCTTATCTACATAAATATTGTACGCGTGTAGTGACAGCAAACGCTAATCTGAGATGATTTTCAGCAGCTGGCGCCGAAATTCATGGACAAGCAGCAGTAGCGACATTCTGAAGTGTGCAAGTGCCGCGTTTTTTATCTGTGGAATGTGATGTACCTACTATGAAAAGGCTGTATAGCTAAAAGTGATAAAAGGTAGGAACAAAAATGTCCTAAGTACATAAAATACGATATCTGTTATTAACGATACGACTATCTAGTTAGCTATGCTGTTAGCTTTTATTTTGTATCAACTCTCAATGAGGGATTTTCTTTTTAACTCTTCCCTAGTCGCTGGATAGATGGCGCTGAACTTAATACGTTAATGCAAGGAACGGAACCTAAAAAAGCTGATTTTAACAAAGCGCGAGAAAACTAGGTTATATTCGGAAGGTTAAGCGAACGAAAGTGTCAGTTAACGAGCGTATGTGACATGACGCAATGTTTTTTTTTCCAAGCGTTTCGGGTTTGGCACCAACTATCGCAGTCAGTTCAACGCCATCTATAGAGTTCTTGGAAACTAAGTTTTTTTTTTAAAACCTCAAAAAGAAAGCCTTTCATTACAAAAAAATTATGACTACATAAGAACAACGACGACGAGACGATTCGAAAAGAGGCCTGTGTCCCAGCAGTGGGATCATTATACGCTGATTATTATGCTTATGCACTCTGTACACAGCAGCTACATCTCACGCAACTCTAAAGACTATTAGTATTGTATTTTTTCGAACGGGAGGGAGGTGGGAGAAGTGTTTATTGGTCATTACTTCTTAACATGAAAAAGCAGGTATGTACAGTTTGGCCGCTGAGAGAATGCGTTCCTGACAGATCGCGAGTATTAGTATTATTGGTGATGTTATATAACTTACCTATTACCCTTTTTGCCCTATTAACAAATAATATTATTAAAATCGATATCAATAAATCAATTATCAATAAATGTTATAATTTCGCGCTAAATTTATGTACCAACTGACAGACGTCAGGAACACATTTTCTCGCGGCCAAACTGTAATCACTTTGCTTTTGCTATACACAAAAAACCCATCCATGTTCCTTCATCGCCCTTTGTGTTCCGGGGCCACGGTATCTCTTTCGAATAGTCCCGCAACCCCTCACAAAAAACAGCCTTATTCATAAAAAGTTAGAGCCTCCTTGAAGGCTTCTTGAAGGCCCGATGCTAAAAAACATGATTCATAAACGTCTATTAACGCTAATCAGTCCATCAAGGCTCTGCTAAATTTAGACAGCCTTATTCATAAAAAGTTAGAGCCTCCTTGAAGGCTCCTTGAAGACCCGATGCTAAAAAACATGATTCATAAACGTCTGTTAACGCTATCAGTCCATCAAGGCTCTGCTAACGTTAGTGGACCGTTGACCCTCCTTTATCTCCCTGCTAAGTCACAAAATGGCCGCCGGAAATTTGAACAGCTGTCTTTGACAAGAGCAAAAAACCATACCGAAGATAATTTTAGTGAAGGGAGGGTTACGCAGATTAAAAAAAAAAGAAATTGAAATTTGTATTTAAAAATCCTCTTAATTAGGTTTTTAAGATGATACGTGTACTAACAATAAATATGAAAAAAATAAAATTACCATGATTAACATAGAACTTACAGCTTTTTGCACTTAGGTACAACATAAACATGCGGATCGGAAATGGCGGGAAAACAAACATCTGGCTTTTTATAAAAGTTGATCTTGGGTTGTATCGTCAAATTTTATCTTTTATTATTGGTTTATCATTTCTTTTTTTGTTCCTTTTCTTTTTTCTCGTGTGTATTTGTAAAAAAATGCGTTTTCCCGCTAATTTGCTGTCACTGCTGTCATTTTTTTTTTTAAATTGTCGATGAGGCCTTTTTTAGGGTTCCGTAGCCAAATGGCAAAAACGGAACCCTTATGAATTCGTCATGTCTGTCTGTCTGTCTGTCTGTCCGTCCGTATGTCACAGCCACTTTTTTCGAAATTATTTGGTAAGTAGATGTATTCTGTGAACCGCATTAAGATTTTCACACAAAAATAGAAAAAAAAAACAATACATTTTGGTGGTTCCCCATACTTAAAACTGAAACTAAACTATTTTTTTCATCAAACCCATACGTGTGTATATAGGTTTCTATGGATAGGTCTTCAAAAATGATATTAAGGTTTCTGATATCATGTTTTTCTAAACTGAATAGTTTGCGCGAGAGTCACCTCCAAAGTGGTAAAATGTGTCCCCCCCCCCATGTAACTTCTAAAATAATATAATGATAAAACTAAAAAAAATATATGATGTACATTACCATGTAAACTTCCACCGAAAACTGGTTTTAACTTAATTAAAAAAAAACACTATTATTAAAACATCGATCAAAGTTACAACGAACTACAAGAACTTTTATATTATGTTACTTGCTGCTACGGAACTTTTTTGTCATTTGATTTGTCAAGATGGCCAACATAACGCGTCAGTCTGCTAGCCAAAGACTACAATGTATATAGGGAGATAGACGGGTAAGTTGGCACCAATGTTTCATTCTATGAAACCAGCGCCATCTATCCGTCACAGGTAAAGCTATTTTTTTTTTGTACGTACCTACATACTTATAGATATAATAATTATGCTGTATATATTTTATGGATTAAAAAGGATTTAAAATAAAATAAATACTAAAAAATTTTTTTTTTTAATATCAGACAACTAAGTTCTTTTACGAGGTTAGTAACAGAAATCTTATAAACTATGTTAGTACAAAAAATAACAATGAGAATGGTTAGTAACAGAAATCTTATAAATTAAGTTAGTACAATACAAATATACAAAGCTCGAGAAATACAAAAAAATAAAAATCACATGTTGACTAACATGTCGGTCTGTGTTTTTCTTTTTCTTAACTTATATTTTGTTTCATTTCATTTTCAGTGTCAAAAAGTAACGATTTTCCACATACAATTTGATTTATTTCCTTACACCAATTATGAATGCAAAATGTTACACATTTGTCAATTAAAAAATCCATAAGTTGGTTTTTGTGCCTATTCCAAGACAAAAAATTTGTGTTGCAGTGGAATGAAATTAACAGTTTATGTAACTGGATAAGTTTTTTTCCTCACATGATGATCTTAAAACTTCCATACAAATATTTTCTATTTGAAAAAACATATCAAAAATTGCCCTGGTGGGATAGCAAAGCCAGCCTTTTTCCGAGTAGTCTTTAACTTTTATATATTTATGGAAATCACACATGGTATCACTCTCCATATCACCTTTGCATGTTTGGCAATTTTTGACTATTTGTTTTTTTGCAATTTTAACCAGCCACCCACTACAATACCCAATAGCTGCACACCTTTCCTTATCATTATTTGACCTATTGTACAGTATTGTTTTTGAAAAACACATATTAAGATGTTCCTCTTGAATTGTTGGACACAAAGAACTTTTATTATTATTCTTGCTTTCTTTAAAAAAATATGTTAAATTTTGTAAGCATTTGCCTTCATCTTTTTCACAGTTTGCTCCTACAGAGTGCGGTGAAGTTATATTATTTATAAGCAACGTTTTAAATGCTGCTTGAAAGGCTGCGGCATTGGGCATTATATTTGATTGGCCATGAGCTCTGATAGCTCCAAAAAAATTTTCTATTGGGTCCTGGTTAAAATTACGCATTAACAATGAAGTCATTCCCAAATCATGCAAATATTTAGTTAAAATTTTAAAAGTTTCCAGTGTTTTAATCCAACTGGAGAGTGACGGCACTACTGTCTCTTTCCCGTTACAAACAAATTTCATATCTTTTAAGGCTGCAATGCTTTCACACCACAATCTATGATGTGGTGATTTATGCGTTACTGCAGTGCGATAAATTTTTCCGTGTTTCATTTCGCTGTAACTGCCATTAACGGAGTCGAACAGTTTGTCGAAAAACAATAGAATATCGGCAGTTTCTTTGCTGGCTTCAGGAAGTTTCCCATAATCTGAAAAAAATATAAAAAATATAGGGCAATGATAATAGCGATTAGAAGTTAAATTGCTAAAATCAGAACGATTTACTGTCATGCAATATTATTTTCGTTGGACAAAACACATACCCATAGAATACTGAAAAAATATAAATATTTGGTAAGTTTAAGAAAATAATAAACTAACCTGCCATGACCCCCATTGTTACAGCAACGGTACTGCTGAAAACTTGCGTACAATGCTTTACCCGCATTTTAGGAATCAAATTTGGCAAGACATGTTCTGCTGTTAGTCTTGGCGCCATCTTCACGCCCTTGTATCCGGGACTTCTTTTATATAAATTTATTATATGTTCCCATTTCGCCACACACTCTTTGTTTCCACTTTTATATTTTAAATTTTTATTTAGTAAATTATTGCGTATTCCCTTTATCAGGTGAGGGGGGTCAAAAATAGGGAATATTTTTTGATTATTTAATAAAAAATATCCTCCCCTCCATTCTTTATTTTCCCTTAATACATTTTCTTTTGTTTCTTTCAACAGGGAATTAATTGCAGCCATATTTGTAGCTCCTTGGTCACAGACTGTAGCAACCACATTTAAGCCACAGCTTTGTAATACCATTAGGACATCCTTTATTTGCCTCTTCAAGTCCAATGTTTTAGTTGTACTTGCACAAAAACTAAACGCAATGGGTTGCTTGAATTTTTTAATGATCTCGCGGACCATGAATACTAAAACATGATCTGCATATTCTTTAGTTCTCTTTTCGCCATCATCAGTAAAACCCACTATCGTGTCGTTTTTCTTATCGTATGTAAGTCCTGGTGCAATTGACATTTCGTCAAACATTAATGTGCAATATTTGTGGGTTCTGGGCATCCTTGAAACTTTTTTCTTGAAATTTTTAAACATATGTTTGTTTATGCCAGGGAACAATTTAACTTTTTGCAACACACCTTGCAAAGTCTTTCTTTTAGGCAATATGCACATTTCGCTTAAGACTCTGTAAGCCTTAGGAATTGGCTTATAAAGTGAAAGTGCAATAATTTTTTCTTTTAAAGTGAATCTTCTGCCTTTTGATTTTCTTCTTGCCAAATTAAGTTGCATTTTTATAAATGTTTGAGCATCTTTGTTTAAACTTGACCAGTTTTTGAGGTTTTCTAATTCCGGAGACTTCAAGCATTTCCTTGTTAAGGCCAGTCTTTTCTTAAACACATTTTTTGTTTTTTCTAATGAAACAACTCTGGATTTTAGTTTTACCATTGACTTAATCACTGACTCAATGACATTTACAAATCTTCTACGCTTTTGAGTTCCTGCAAAGTAAAGGTCAGATTAATGATTTGAACTAATACGTATACAGGTTGGAAACAACGAGTGGAACATGGAGGAAAAGCTCATTAAATATGGAAGATAGCAAATTTTACTCAAGAGAACATTTATTTGTTTTTAATAGAAATATGAATAACTTGTTTAAAATAAATGATGAATATAAAATTACCTGATTGACTGGGCAAGCAGGGAACGATAGCAGCTGGTTTATTAACGACTCACTATGCTGTTCATGTGACCTTACACATACTCCTGAAACTAACAGCAATAACAAATTAACTAAAACTTAATAAGAATCATTAAGTAATTAAAGTAATCAATATCGGACTTGTTCTTGAAGAGTTAGAAGTCAAAACTGTCATTGACTCGGCTCCTCTTATGGCCTTGTTAAAATAAATGTTGAATATAAAATTACCTGATTGACTGGGCAGGCAGGGAACGATAGCAGCTGGTTTATTTACGACTGTAGCACTATGCTGTTCATGTGACCTTACACATACTCCTGAAACTAACAGCAATAACCAATAATATATCTATCTGACCTCCACAACCCAGTTAGTACTGGGTAATATATCCCTTGGTAAGACTTAGTAAATACCAAGTACCATTGTAAAATGACAGCTATTTAAACACATAAGAAGCGGTGAAAGGTGGGCGGGCGATGCTATCTTTTTTTATGTTCAAAATGTACTTACAAAAGTCTATTTTGAATAAAATATTTTAATTTTGACATCATTGATGGTCAGTGAATATATTTAAATGTAAATACCTGACTGACTAGTAGTAGGTAGATTTTGAATGCAATCAACCAATTCATTATCCACACACAATGCATTTTGACCATGAGAGTGAGTCCATTCATCTGAAACAAATTTATTTGAGTTATTGAGGTACTTAATGTTTAATGTTAACTGATTATAATAGTAACTAAAAAATTACCATTCAGATGTATAGTAGGTACTGCTAACTTGCTAAGTCTATTCTTTGGATAGTAATATAATGTTTCAAAATGTCTTCGGCAGACCCTTCTATTTCTGAAGATATATATGTCTTCAAGATCCTTCAGAGGAGTTCCAACATTTCAAACCCACAATTGGAATCGTTCCTTATCCTTAGAAGGATTAGGAAATGCATGAAACGGGATACCTGTAAATACCAAATGAAATGATCACAACTTTGTCTATATTTATTTAAGTATGTACTATTGCTACCATACCAGTTTTATCGTCTCCACTATATTGAACATGGGCCTCCTAGTATGAATGGTCTATTTGTCTTAAGGAAGTCACCATGCTTGGCAGACCACAGTATTTTTTTTTATTAGTAGACAGACGGAGCCTGGTTTAGAGTGTTTGTGAGTGTTCAAGTTCAGAGTGGTGTGTTGAGGGCAATAATTACAATAATATCAGTGAAAAATTGTACTGTACCTTGACCATCCACAACGATGCAATTATGAACACAGCAAGTGTGGTATGACATGATGTCTGTACCAGAATGTGCACAGTACAACAAATTAAATACACTAGAGTCCTATCTCGATCGAAAAACACCACAAGCAGTGGGGCGAAGCACCACGTTGAAGCTAAGTGAATTCTCTACGCTTAGCCGGAGGAACCGACGTTCTACTCGACGAACTAAGCGGAAGAAGCACTAGATTCTTAACCTGATGTGTAATTAGTTAAATTAATTGACGAAAACAACATTACTCATTCATAATTTCAAAAATTACTATGTGGGTATTTTGATATAAAACATTTGAAACGACCGTAAATTGACATGTCAATGGAGTGTTACCATTACTTTAAAAAAGTAACCCATAGTATTTTAAGATATGGAAAATGCAATGTTTTTGTTAAAAAGGATGTAAAATGTAAAAATAAATGATAAGTAAATCTGTCAGTCTATTTTAAATAGATAAAAAAATAATTAAATGTGTAAGTCTATTATAAGTACCAACACTCAAGTGTTTCGAGACGAACTTGTTTTAACAGTCACGGATAGATGTCGCTACTTACCATACATTGCCTTTGGCTCTTTGAAGATATCACAGCATGCTGCTAGCTAACAGACCCATATAATAAGTCCATGGCTAGCTGACTGCTAGCAGACCCATCAAACCTCATTTAAGGATTTTTTATGAATAAGGCTGAAAGAGATTTAAGTCTTTTTCACATGAAAAAGCAGGTATGTAATCTCTTTGCTATACACAAAGAGATTTATCTGGCACAAAACAAACCACATTCAAATTATAAAAACATACATTTATGTCAATCAACTTGACATTGACTATGAAATAAGGTTACCAGCGTAATGAAAATCTTTACCCATTTTTAAAAAATTCCTTTGGTTTTATTTAAAAAAGGATTTTTTTTTCACTTCTATCGGCAGTCCCCAAAGACTGCCCCGCATGTTTTTTTTTTTATTCAACTATGTTGATTCTTTGTGTTATTTACGATATTTTAAAAAAAGTCTGTATGTACTTTAAATATGAACTTTTAAGCAACATTGTACTGTACTTCTCCATGATTCGAGAAGTAATGACCAAATTCACGTAGGACATTTGTCGCGTGTAGCATTGCGTCGCATTGCATCGTGTCGTGTTGTGTCTTGTCGCGTCGTATTCGTCACTCAAGCACTTAAAGTATATCTACTGTAATATATACTCTAAGCTCAAGCAGGACACTGCGTCACGCAGGACACCCTGTTGAAGGCTGGAGAGTGCCAGTGTGGTATAAACTAGATATTGTTTCGTTGGTTTGGGCGTTCATATTTGATAGATAAACATCATTTCTATCATGACCTGATCCTACAGCCAGGATTGTCTTCTCACGAGGGAACTCTTTAACGGTAAATAGCACGAATTCAATGATTACGACAAAAATAAAAAAATATACCTAATTAAAAAAACCTTTTCAAAAATAAGCTTTTATAAAAATGCACTGAAAAGAAGAAAATAAACCTTTTAGTAATTGAAAACGAAAAGCTTTCATAAAAGCTTGTCCCGAGTCCCGACTTGAGGTCGACTTCCAGTCTAATCGGATGCAGCTGAATACCAATATTTTTACCCACGACGGAACAGAGACGGTAAATGCGTTTAGGTTGTTTGTTTGTGCAAATCCATGTTGCCATTTTTCTCCAAAATTACTAGTCCGATTTTGATGCTCTCTTAAAAGTTTAAAATAAAAAGACCCACGACGGTTAAAAAGTAATTGAAAAAGGATAAAATATTAAAAAAAAAACAACTTATTAAAAAACCCACGAATATACGTCGGGGGCTACCATCACTATTTTAAATTTCACCGTAAATAAAAATAAGTATCATCATCAACTTCTAAAGGTCCCCACTGTACTGTAGGAGCACGTCGCACTATAACCAGTAGGGTTTACACCCTTTTATAGCGCTAAAAAATCTCCAATTATTCAAGTTACTATAAAACTGCAAAACTAGTTCATTTCATGGCAGCCCCCGACGGATATTCGTGGGTTTTTTAAGTTGGGTTTGTTTATTTTTTATTATTTTATCCTTTTTCAATTACTTTTTTGTTCTGTTAAATCCATTACATGAATTAAAAATTGACGGTAAAGTCACAGCTCAATCAAAGTAATGTCATCTTACCAAGGAGGATGATAAATTATTATTCCTCTATTAACGTCTTGTTAATAGCTAAACAAAGTTCAAAAGAAAAGAGATTGCAATATTATTATAAAGGTCCACCGGCAAGAAAAAGTGCCCGTGGTCCACCTAGGTGGACTGAGGTGATCCACCGGCAAGAAAAAGTGCCCGTGGTCCACCTAGGTGGACTGAGGTGATCCACCGGCAAGAAAAAGTGCCCGTGGTCCACCTAGGTGGACTAAGCAGGTGGACCACGACCGAATCCCGATTAAAATCCCTGATGGTGGCCAAGCCAGTGTCGGTCACAACAAAATAGTAGGACCACGAGAAAACGGACCTTATTTTTTAAACTTCACAAATGATTGAAACAGTTTATTAACAAATGTTGCCCGAATGAATTACAATTTAATACCCGGCTTATGCACAGATTTCGGGTCATGCATGGGTATGAATATGTAATATACATGAGTAGAAATAAAATGGAGCAAATAAAATTCAAAACTTTTATTGAACGCCACTGTTTACAGCACAATGTGTCACGGCACTGGTGGACGCATCTTGGCACGGTACTCCCGCCATGCTGAGAATCGTCGACGTCATATCTCAGCATCCCCGGAGAACTCGTTGCTTGCGGCCCAAGCAATATTTTCCAAACGATCAACAAATCTTCGTGCAACGTGTATGTATTGTTATGCAGGGACAACCGCATCCGCAGCTGCCGCCGCAGCAACCACCGCCACAGCCACCACAGCAACCACCACAGCAACCACCGCAGCAGCCACCGCAGCAGCCACCGCAGCAGCCACCGCATCCACCACAACCGCCGCACCTGGAAAAACATGAAATGTTAATTAGACAGCCTATAGCCATATCTGAAAACCATACCGCCTGTATTTAATTATCTAATTTCGACAATAAACCTAGCAAATAGCCACCTGGTTGTGAAAAAGAGCACTTCACAGAAACGCCCGAGATCACGCTGGCGAATAGTTGCCCGGTAGTAAAACTTGCATTTCGACAGCATTTTTCGCAGGGAGCAAATGGTCGCCTGGTTGAGAAGATTGTCCCGTGGCCCACACGAACAACAAAATGTCTTAGGCTATGGTCTCTTGTAAACGCCGTCGGCCGCGTACAGCGACACGCCGTACGCCACGTCACGATGCTTACTATAGAAACTGTTGTGGTCTCTTTTACACGCTAACGTTGGCGTGTGTACGCCGTAGGCGGCTTTAAAACGCTTTGCGCCTCGACTAGGTTATTTCGAAGCATTGAAGCGTTAATGTCGTATTTGGCGTCAGTACAAAATGTCGAAAATTGTATAAGAAAAACTATTTGTTGAAAGACTACTGTTGTGAACGAGACGTCGTTCGCTATGAGATGTATTGACCGCTGACGCTGTGCCTGGCGTTCAGACGTCGATCGGAACGTAAACGCCGAAGTCGGACGCCGCATATAGCATTTCATAGCGAGACCGTCGGACGCCGCATATAGCATTTCATAGCGAGACCGTCCGACGCCGCATATAGCATTTCATAGCGAGACCGTCGGACGCCGCATATAGCATTTCATAGCGAGACCGTCGGACGCCGCATATAGCATTTCATAGCGAGACCGTCGGACGCCGCATATAGAATTTCATAGCGAGACCGGTGCCTTAGCGTAAGACGTTTTACCAAGCTACAAATGTCACTAGGCTATTCTTATGATGCTCTCTGCTCAGCAATAGCAATGGCGACTACTAAACTAACGAGGTATACATACACCGCTGGTAAAGAGGGTTCGGTACCCAGTTTCAAGCAAAGCGTGGTGAAGGTGAACGCTCCTCGGAGAACTCTTTCAAAATCGAGAAAATAATCGTAATGAGTACTTACATTTTGAAGAGTAGTTTGATATATCTATCGCAAAAAAATGGAATAGCAAAAGGTTCACCGACGGTGATAATATTTTCCAACAAAGGCGAAAGGTCTGTTTTTAGTATCTAGATTTTTAATTTTTCTTAAAAGATACTGTTTTTATACTTTAATCGTATTTTCTACTTTTTTTCTTAATTTTTATATTTGATGTGTAATACACGGAGGATTTGTAAAAACTGATTTTTATTTGACACAATCGTACGGCATCGCTTTTACTTTTCGTTCTAGAAGATATTTCAAAAAGATTACCTAAAACAGAATATTACCGGCCAGTATTAACATTTGAGTAAAGAAAAGGTCAAGTGCGTATGTGTTTCTAGCAAAAAGGTTTCTAAGTAAGTACATTCAGTCAAAAAAGTATCGGGAATGGATGATTTGTTTATGGTTCCAAATTTTTTTTTTGTTTTTTTTTGTTGTTAGATTAGCACAACTGTTTTCCATTTTGGCGCGGAGTTTGAGTTACATCTGTTAATTAGATTAAATACAGTGCTGATTTTAGTTGTATCATATCTAGTGTGTATTGCGAATTTCTAAATGGACAAAAATATCGGACAAAAAGTTTGTCTTCAATTTTGCATCGCCAATGGAATTTCGAGTTCGGAGTCTCTGAAAATGTTACAGAAGGCTTACAGTGAATCGACTTTATCAAAAACACGCGCTTATGAGTGGTACAAAGCGTTCAAAAGCGGTCAAGGTGTGATGGAAGATTTGCCTCGTTCTGGTAGGCCATCAACGTCTGCAACTGAAGTTAACATCGCAAAAGTGAAGGATGATGATGTGATAGTGACTGACAATCTTGCCGGAAGGTCAAACGGTAAATAAAAATATTATTCGGACGTTATGCAGCATTTAAGAGAGCAAATTAGATAAAAGGGCCAGATTTGTGGAAAGAAAATTCTTGGATTTTGCACCACGATAATGCGCCTTCGCACAGTTGTAAACGATTTTTTGACCAAAACTCAACAAATACCATCGAGCAACCACCTTATTCACCAGATATGGCTCCAGCCGACTTCTTTATTTTTCCTAAACTCAAATTACCACTTCGTGGCACCCGTTTTCATTCAGTAGAAGACATAAAGGAGAATTCGCGGCGAGAACTGAACTCAATTCTGAAATAAGCATTTAAAAAATATTTTTATGATTGGATTATTAGTTGGCGTAAGTGTGTCGGTTCTGAAGGAGCATACTTTGAAGGTGATAAAATAAATTTGGATAAATAACTAATATTTTGTGTTTTATTGATCTTTTCCCGGTACTTTCTTGACAGAGTAGTATAAGTCGTAAGTACGTTATTCTTATTAAATTCTTCCAACCAAACTGAAAGAACCAGGAACCTCTTAATCACGTGGGAGAGTAGTTTGAAAATAAAAATAAAATCGTATTTGAGCCATGTTTCAAGTTAATAAAGAATAATTAAGATGTTTCATAAAACCGTTTTCCCCTTTTCACCCCCGTAAAGCTTGGCTAAATAGTACATCCCTCCGTGATAAACATGAACTCCTGTTTGTTTAGTGTTTATCCTATCGTTCTTACAGGTCTGTGAGAGTCTCATGAACATACCTTGTTCGAAGTATTATATTATCTGTGCCCTGTTCTTTAGAAAAAAAATGAAAACGTAAGCGTTTTCATTTTTTTTCTAAAGAACAGAATGATTGGATAAAATGTTGGATACTAGAATATCACATAAAATATCCTTTAACGTTTCTACTCAACTTCAACAAAAATGTAGGTACTACCTATTATTGATGAAAGAGCAGATTTACTTAAAAATTACTATTTCATATTTGTAGAACCTCCTCGCATGCTTATTTTTCAACGTAATTATTAATATATTTGTGAAATTAATGGATTCACAGATTTAGGTACTTATGTAATTTGTAGGTAAAATCGTTATTCGTGAAAAATACCTAGCTTGTCCACATACATATTGTACGTGTAGCGACTGCAAACGCTAGTCTGAGATGATTTTCAGCAGCTGGCGCCGAAATTCCGGACTAGCGGCAGTAGCGACATCTGAGTGTGCAAGTGCCGCGTTTTTTATCTGTGGAATGTGATGTAGTAACAAAAAAGTCCTACAAAAAATACGATAAGTATACCTATTTAATAATAGGTACTTATATCGTATTTTTTGTAGGACTTTTATATCGTGAAAGCGATTGTCGTTGCTATAATTAGCAACGACAATCGCTTTCACGATATAATTATACACTTACGAAATATCTAGCTAGCTAAGCTACCGCCTAGGCCTTCGTTTTGTATCAACTTGCGTTTTCCCAAGTCCCAACCTGTTTATGAACTGCAAAAAAATATGACTAGAGACAACGTGATTTAATAATGACTGGCCAGTACCAGTATTGTTTTTTTATTTATTTTGTTTTTTTTTTTTTTATTTTAAAAACATGACATCTTTCAAAAATCTGTCACAAAATAAATAAATTTGATGTGAAAATACAGAAAATCCAAAGAAATATTTTTTTATTAATTTTATAAAAGTTAAATATCAAGCAAAACAATGTGCAGCCCACTTCAATGCTTACCAAGTTATAAGGAGCCCCCTACGTATATTCCCTGCATCCCTATCAGAGTAAGTTAAAAAAGCATGAAGTCTAGAGGTGCAAACCCACCGCGGTGCATGGCCACGCGGCGCATTTTAGCTGCGTGGATTCATTTGTTTGACAACGTGGGTCTACGTTTCCATTGCAGTACATACTACACGCCCACGACTATGTGCTGTAGCTGTAGCGTGCGTGGCCCATCACGGTATAATCGTGGGTAAATATTCGTGTATAGCGTGTACCGCATGCACAGCGTGCAATAGCGTCGACAGCGTTGAGCAATGAGAGCGCCTTATTCGAGCAAGCCACGCATGTTCTAATGACGTCAATTGATGCATAGCGTGTACGGACACGCTATGCATCAATTGCATAGGTTTGCAGTGAAGAGTGGACACAATCACGTACATTTTCTTGCAAAGCGAAGCTAAACACACATGCGAAGCTTCTCTGTGCGCCGCGGTGGGTTTTTACCTTTATTTCATCACCTCTGCTCCTGTCCTAGAACCAAAAATTTCAAGACGTAACATCCACCAACCTGGTTAGCAAATTAGGGTCCGAGCGACAGGTAAAGGTAGGAGCATTAAAATGCGATTCCGTGGTGCTAGATGAGGTTAAACCCTAACAGTCCGCTCCCCTCATAGAGAAGAGGTCTGTGTCCCAGCTCTCGGAACGTACGCTGATTATTATGCACTCTGCACACGGCAGTTACATGCCAAGCAACTCTCAAGACAATTAGTTTTGTACTAATGGAAATCCAACCCAAGTTACCACCAAGTTACCCAGCGAAAGGACTAGCAACTCGTCGCATGTGTAAAGCTCCACCTAATAGTAGGCAGAGCTTTTTTACCTTTTATCAAAACTGCCATACCTACTGTCTTGATAAAACCTAATTAAGCTCGTCTTTTATCACTAGCAGGGCCCGATTGAAACAAATATTTCACATGTCTTAGTGTCTCTGCAAGTATGATTTCCGTCTGTAATAGGCGAGACGACAAAAAAAAACTAATTAGTTCGTCAGTTACATTATCAAAAAATATTAATGCAATAAAAGCACTCCCAAGTAGAGCGAAGCGAAGTTGGTATCCATCCCGCTATAAGTATGGCATATAAATAAGTGCCTGAAATGAAGTCTGCAGAATGAATATTGACAAAGATAAAATGCATCAAAACTCGGAAGAATTGAGAATTTTAAAAGCGTCTTATCTTAGTCAATTTTGGTTTACGTACCTAACAAAGAAAAAAGACGGGTCAAATATTCTATGATAATCTAACTGACGGACTAGTTAGATTTTTTTTGTCGTCTTGCCTATTAAACTTAAGCATACTTCTCCCAGGGCCCAGCATGTCTGCCGTGCGGAATGGACAACTGGACGGTTCGTCGGCCTCTGATCGTGCACGACAGCACCTTCGACTACAGACCCACTAGTTGGCCTGGCATGGTGCTCAACAACCAAGACAAGAAAGTACGGTATCAACTTATTAATTACGAACGGCCGGTATGTACCTACACACATACTCTATACTAATATTATTAAGAGGTAGTTTCGATGAGGAGGTAATCTCTGGAACTCCTCATCCGATTTCAATAATCCTTTCACTAATGGAAAACTACACTATCATAGAATGTGTTTTCCACGCAAATGAAATCCCGGGTGGAAACATACACACATCAAAAATGTCTAGGGATCAAGCATTTTTATGCGGATTTCTTGAGATTGAGATGTGGCTTTGTAATAAATTTATGATTTTATAAATTTATATGGATCCTTTTTGGTGCATTTCATAATTTGAATCAGGAACTCTCAATCAAATTCGAGTAAAAGATGAAAATAAGCTGTCAATATTTTCCCTATAAAAACATACAACGCATTGAAGACATTATTAGTGCTACTGTTTCCCTACTACTGATTAAAACCAACGTTATTATGGAGCGGCGACGTCATTTAAGCAGGGAAGAAATGCTCAGAGCCGTGGGAATGATAGAAGCTGGTGCCCGGCAACGTACTGTAGCTTTAGCTCTGAATACAAGTCAGAGTGTTATCAGTCGACTTTGGACACGTTACCGAAGCACTGGTACCGTGGCTGAGCGCCATGGAGGACGGTATCGCTGCACCACACGGAGACAAGACCGATACATTCAAATCTTAACTCGAAGAGCTCCAACAATAACCGCCATGATGTTAGCCGTGAGGCTTCATCACTCTTCAGGGAACTTAATTAGCGACCAAACAGTCAGAAACCGCTTGCATGAAGTGAACCTTCATTCCCGAAGACCGCTACGGGTACCACCTATAGCAATGCACAATCGTAGGATTCGATATCAATGGGCTCTTGAACACAGAAATTGGGCAGAAGAACAATGGCGTTTCGTGTGCTTTTCTGATGAGTCTCGTTTTGGTATGAGACCGGATACAAGACGTATACGACACTGGAGAACCCCTGGACGCCAACAGCGATTAAAATCCTGCCAGGAAGTCCATCCTTATAGTGGTGGAACCATCATGGTATGGGCGGGTATTTGGATCGGCGGAAGAACTGAGTTGATTTGGATCAGAGGCAACCTCAACGCTCAAATTTATGCTGAGACGATTGTATCAGACGTCATCGTTCCTCTACAAGTGCAAATCGGTCCCTTATTTCAGTTAATGCATGATAATGCACGACCGCACACCGCAAGAGTTGTAAGACAGACTCTCGCCGCAGCTAACATCAATGTCCTGCCCTGGCCTGCTCAGTCGCCAGACTTGAACCCGATTGAGCATGCATGGGATATGCTACAGAGAAGAGCTCTGCCGAATATGGAGGGTATCCAGTCGCAAGAAGACCTTTTTTTGTTGTTGCAACGAACATGGGCGGCCATTCCACAGCGTGATTTGGATGAACTCATTTTGAGTATGCCAAACCGATGTTCTTGTGTTGTTAGTGTTCGCGGTAGAAACACGGATTATTAATTGTTTAAGTTACCCAATAAAATTTTAAAGAAAACTGTTATTTCAGTCTTTTTTTCGAACTTTAATGTTAGTGGTTCAAATGTCAAAAATCCCTTTATTAGGAAAATGGCAAATTTCTTTATTAATGCAAAGGTGACTTGGTTTATCGTTACTGTGACAAACGAAAACACTTTATTTGATGAATCCTTAAAGAAAATTTTAATTAATATCAATCAGGAGAAAAGTTATTGCAAAAATATATGTTGATCCCTAGATACTTTTGATGTGTGTAGTTGAAATACAAAAAGGTGAAAAATTATAGTTGCTGAAAATCAAAGTGCTTTTTCGTGTGGGTTTTGATCAGGCGTTCTAATTTGCTACAACCCTGTTTTTTTTCAAAAGTTTGAACAAAAACAGATAATGCGTACCTAACGACAGCAAGCCGCTTCACACACACTCCGTCTGCCGGACCGACATGTAACCTGATTGGGACATGATTTTCGCAACTATTACTCTCGTTTTACGCCGTATACATGCACATCAAATTACCCGAAACTGTCAAATTTTCCCAATCAACCTTGAACCTAATGCTTTAGCGATAAACTTTAAAATCTATTAAAGAAATTTGACAGATTGTAGTAGCTTGATCTGTAGCTGGCGTCTGTACCTATTTATTGGCTTTCGACGCTAGTCAACGATTCAAGGATGGACTACAGGATGGTTCCAAATGTACTTACCGTAACAGAGAGTAGAAAGCAAATGTTTAGGTAGGTACCACATTTGCTTTATAGATTACCTGGCTTATGGCTTGACTTGACCAATATGTAAGGGCATTTGCTAAATGGCCAGATCCTACTTAACTAGGTACCTGACGCCGGCTTTCTTTCCGGCAGCCGGAGTGTGAAAAGGAGCTCAAAAGTTAGATACACCTAGCGGCTAGCCTAAACATTGCACACGATTAATGTTTGTTAGTTTTATACGCATCTGGACAGCGCAAAAAAAAATATTGTAATTAATTTTTCAGCCTGTTTTGTTTATTTATTGCCTTCTCATTCTTTCACCATCCTCCACGGTCAGAGAATACGATAGAACGTATTATTTCAATCAACACGTTTCTTTTTCTTATAAATCTTTTTTTTATGTTTCAGGTTCAGCCACACTATCCGACGTGCGCCCCTTCATACAACAATTGTTGCTGTCGATAAAAATAGAACTATAGATCAGGTAATATATTAAAAATGACGTAAACATTAGTTGTTCAATGACCAAACAAACAAAATAATGTTCAGGGCAAATGGCGTGCATTGGCTTTCGAACTAAGTGCCTATGGAGCACGTGAAAGCATTCGCTGAAGTTTGAAGATGGTTTTTAAGAGCGCCATCATATTTGGCCCATAATTCTATCGTTTTACGAAATTATTAATGAATTATTTTAAGTGAAAGCGCCAGGGTAGCTCGCGAAATTCAAATATTCATACGTTTTTTTGCAATTTGCAGGTCAGTGTTAAGTTACCTTAGCAAATTATGGCTTTATAGCAGCAGTTATAGCAGCAGTTATAATCATAAAATAATCAATATAACCCTCTTGAGTTATTTAATTCCTTTGAATGACTTTTTCATGGAATAGTCATTCAACGGCTTAAAAAAAGCCCATATAGTTTGTCACGTCCTTGTGAGTTCATATAATTATTTACGCTTTTAACAATGCACATACAAAGTTTAAGATTACGATTTGTTTGGTTCCGTAACCCAAAGGGTAAAAACGGGAGCCTATTACTTAGACTCCTCTGTCCGTCTGTCCGTCACTGTCTGTCACCAGCAAAGAGTATAATAATAATATGGGAGGTCACCAGGCTGTATCTCATGAACCGTGAAATTTTCACAGATGATGTATTTCGGTTGCCGCTACTAAAAACAGAATAAAATAAAATATTTAAGGGGGGCTCCCATACAACAAACGTGATTTTTTTGCCGTTTTTTGCTTGATATTAACAACAGGTAGACGCTTGAAATATTCACATAATATTGTTGTTTATTCACTTTAAAATAAAAAGTTAAATTAAAAGAAAAAAATAATAAAGGGGTCTCCCATACAACAAACGTGATTTTTTTTACCGTTTTGTCTAATGTTGAATAGATAATGGTACGAAACCCTTCGTGTGCGAGTCCGACTCGCACTTGGCCGGTTTTTTTTACCTTTGTATAAATCGCGCCTAGGTACCAACCTCAAAATTGTCGCATCGACCAAAGAGGCAGTCCTTCGTGAAATACGCCTGCACATAGCAAAAAAAAAACATTCCGGCCCTAATTTGAAAACAGAAGTGTCACTTTTCAACTGGGGCTGGACTGTCACCTTCCTTGACAGTTCGTTTGAATCTTGCAATCTTACTTTACAAATCAAAATTTTTCGAGTCAAATTATTATAAAGATTTTATACAAAATCTACAAAAATGTGTGACCGTATGGGTGTTATTGGTAGATTGCAATCAGTTATGTCCGCAATACAGTGAGTACTTATCTACAATATTTTACAAAATCGGCGGTCTTGGTCCATATTTTCACTTTCTTTAATTTAGAGGTACTTTCTTGCAAGCTTACTGAGATTCATTCCAAATATTTTAAACCTAGTTTTTTCCATGACATTCAGTATCGTTACCGATTTTCTGTAAATTAAGTCGGTAGTTTATTTTAGAGGCTCCATCCTTAAACTAGCCTTGGGTCCCAATTTACATCAGGCAGTTTATAAACTGTTGGAATCTTTCAAGAATTTGCGAGTAAAACCTACTCCTGGGTGTCAAGCCCTTCCTGAACCCTGGATTTTGGTTTCGTCACTGTATGTAAGTTGCTCTTATATTGTTTCAGAGGCTGCGGCGGCTGTCGAGCACCCTGCTGTGGTGGTTCGTGCAGGCCTTGCTGCGGAGGAGGCTCACTCGTCACAGTTTACAGTCAAGTAGCACATATCCAGTGACGCGCCTCTGCGCTCGCGATCACTTACTAAGTCATATAACTTTCATTATCAATAGATTCAGTCAATCACAGGCGGTTCAAAATATCCTAAAAAACCTAAATTAGGCCAGTCACCGCATGGCATTCGTTTTTTTGGGATATGGTTCAGATAGAAACCAAAGAAAGTGTAAAACACGTTTGCAGCTTCGCAAGACCTGTGATAACTACGTGGTACTTCAAAGACCTTTAATTTTCTGGAAGTTTTCATGTTTTTGGTCTTTAAAAAAAATGCATCTTATTTTATTTATTTTTAAAGTGGACAAGTACTTCGCTCTTATTTTTCGGAGTATGTTTCTACTGACTGTGACTATAAAACTGACGTGTTATTTTCCTCTACAGATGCAGTGTTAGCAGTGGGCCAGCCACCAAAGCCTGTTGCAGCATTCGATAAAGCAGTCATAGAAATCGGCTATCATTGAAACCAATGGAAGGCTGAAAAGACATTTAACAAGTCCATTTGTCCGGTGAAAGTTCTGTACCGTCATGTAATAATTGAATCTGGTTGTATTATGTAAAAGTGTGAATAAAAATTGTTATATTATATTAGGTTTTGGTTTAATTTGGTATTACCTTTTCGTCCTTTAGTAATGAAATTGAAATGAGAATAACACAATAAACAGTTGTTGAAATAGTACATTTTGATACAAGTGGGGTAACTTTGTTTACTGCAATCGAGGTGGAATTCACGCTCCCAAGCTACAGGCGGTATTATGGAGCCGAGAACTGCAGTAACACAAAAATCCATGTGTATCAAACGATGTTTCTCAACATACTTTCGAAGAAATCATTTTTTGTATTTTTTGTCTTGAATTTATAGCCTGTGGCTGTGTGTCGCTAATATTTTAGAATTAATACGAATTTGAATTTGTTCACAAAAGTAAATATTGATTAAATAATCATGTTTCTTTATATTATTATATTTATCTGTATGGTGTCGGACGTAAAGAATAGCACCATCCCATATCTTCCCGTGGGTGTCGTAAGAGGCGACTATGGGTTTACCAGAGAATGGGCAGCAGCGTTCTCTGTGCTTTTGTAACAACAGTACTGCGATCGCCAACCCGCCTGCCAAGCGTGGCGATTATGGCAAAACCCCCCTTCTTGGGGGAGGCCTATGTCCAGCAGTGGACGTCTTTCGGCTGAAATGATGATGATGATGATGATTATATTTATAAAACAAATATTACAAAAAAATACGCCGTAAAGGCGCTTTGGCGAGATGTTAAAAAAAAAACAAGACAAACCTATGGAAATTTTTATTTTCGCACTAGTTTTGATAAATGAAAAAAACCACGAGTGTGAAATACATTGCATGTTGAACCTAATCGTAAAGCAATGACAGTTTTCCAGAAAGTATATTAAAAATTACATAGCATACATGCAATTACAGCTAGATAATTATTATCGCGTTTTTCTTTAAAAGTCAAAGTCAAAACATTTATTGCGAACCAAGTGGTGTTAAGTTATGCGGGGCGGTACATGAAAAACCGATAGAAAGCACTACAAGCTTTCTATCGGTTTTTCATGTACCACGTGGCCAATGCTTTTATTTAAAACGATTTATATTGAGTGACGAAGGTGTCATGACAATGTCTTCTGGCAGCCTCGCTACATAACATAACAATATCACGCCTGTAATCCCCGACGGGTTAGGCAGAGGTTAAGGTTAAGGTTAAGAGTTAATTAATACACCCACATTTCACCAGTAATATTGAAGTCCCATGTGAGGGTGAGCCTATTGCCATCAACCGAGCACAAATCCAGACTCCGTGGCTGCTACCGAGAAATTTCCGATGGAAACACCCAATAACAATTTGCCCGACCTGGGAATTGAACCCAGGACCTCATGCCCAGCTGCCGTGATTGCGACAACTAGACCAACGAGGCAGCCTCGCTACATTAAAGAAAAAAAACATCTGCGTGGGAACCAAGGTAACCAAGTTTTATACGTAAACGTAAGGCGTAAAACGAACGTATAATTGATAGGGCCAAAAGATCCAATAGTGGCAATCACGTTCTGAATCTGATTTCGTGAATATGTTCAAAACAACAGACTGGGAGCACAATTTAAAAAAATCGGGTACTCTGATATAAGCAGATGAAGCGCTATTTACATGTAAAAACGTTCTCGATAGAAGACATTTTGAACGGAAGGCCTTTCGTTAGAAGCCGAGATGACCAGTTGAAATCTGCAGGAATTCACTAGATGCGAGGGTGTGAGGGTGTGATGAGGTATGGGGTATGCCAGCAGTGGATTTCTACTGTATGATGATTCTACTCTTAGATAAAAAAAAACAGAACAATAAAAAAATAACAGCTGTTTTTTTTTTTTTTTTTTTTTAATCTAAGTTTAAGTTTTAAGAGCTGATTAAGATACCTACCTAAATTATTTAGATGTTGAAGATAGTAGGTAGTGTTAGAAGATCAACTCAATTTAAAAAAAGAAGGAAAATATTTCTAATATCACATTTAGGTTCTGCGAGCAATGTGCCCTGCCCACTGCCACTTAAGTTTGGCAATTCTTCGGGCTACGTCGGTAACCTTGGTTCTCTTGCGGATGTCTTCATTTCTTATTCGATCACGCAAGGAAACTCCGAGCATAGCCCTCTCCATTGCCCTTTGGGTGTCTTTAAGCCTGCCGGATGGCCGATGGGGCCGAAAAGTTCTGGAGTGGCGACCGCGAACCGGAAAACGTTGCGTTGGAAGGCCTCCCACTAGGTGGACCGATGACCTGGTGAAAGTTGCGGGTATCCGCTGGATGCGAGTCGCACGGGACCGGTCAATGTGGTGACATTTGGGGGAGGCCTATAATGCCCAGCAGTGGACGTCTTGCGGCTGAAATGATGATGATGACATTTATTTTTTTGTTTTGAACGACAGTAAAAGACAAATAGGGTGCGATATTTAGGCTGTGTCCTCACTAAGCGAAGAGTGAGCGGGTGACTGACCGCGGATCGGCCCAATTTCGAGTGAGTGGAGAACTGTAGCAAATTAGCCGCGTAGCGCTGGCGAACTCTTGGCAGACCAGACAAGCTCAGTTGCTATAAGTGCCCTGAGAGGAGTGGTGGTGTTTGACTTTGCCGAGGACGATGTAAGCCTACCTCGGCACCGACTAGAAAGACAAAAATATCACGATTCATCAGCTGCTCACTGAATTAGCAAGTGAAAGTGGAAATTACGTTTTTCCTACTCCTTCGTTATTTATTTTCCAAACAAACACGTTACTAAAATATTTAATTTTCCTTCGGTACATCATTTGATTTCAATGAATATCTTAAGAGTTACAAAACTTTAAAATTCTTTCAAACTCCGTAGCAAAATAATGAGCAAGTATATAATACTGAATAATGATTTCATTATACTGAAACGTTAAAATATTCTTAGTTTGCGGTCTACACGATTTCTTCTGGGTGTAATGATGCTCCATAGCATATGCAATAATAGATTCGACTGCATTCCTTTATTAAATAGTCTACATTATATAGCACCTATATGTCATGCTTCGTGGGGTACGTGTGCTTCGACTATTCCACACGAATTCGTGCAGGACTAACGCTGGGGAGCGCGTGCCTCTTCGTCGCCTTGTTGAAGCGAATAACGCTCACTTCATGGAGCTTGACATACTTATTTACTCTTTCCAAGGATCGTTTCAAGGCAAGAGCAATAGAGTTACTAAATTCATAATTAATATATATATATTTTTCCTTTTTTCTTCTTCTTATTAGGCTTTTACGATGCACAATATTTTGTCTGTTTACTTTTAATTTTTTTTTTTTTTGAATTCGTGGACAATGTTGTGGGTTCCATGTATATGTAGTAACATACATTTGGAATAGATTGTGTATTTCTAAGTATTGTGCTAATTTAAGAATTTCTAGTTAAGCTTGACATGTAACTGTTTTTTGTCCCTAAAAAATAAAATACAATGATGTGTGTGATGTGCGCCTTTAGAATTGTATTATAGGTGCCTACGAGCCACTCTCTCTAACCCTCTCTCTCTGTTTTGTGACGCAGACGAAGTTGCGGGGGTCAGCTAGTATTGTATACGGACTAACAGGGAGGTCAATGGGAAGCAAACAGTCGGCCACTCACTGTTCGCCTATACCTACTTACATATATTATGTATAATGTGGACAGCCTAATTACATCCTTCGGCTTACTAGATTTCTTAGCAAAATCTGTTACTCGCCCAAAAATCTCGAGGGCCTAGTAATGTCTATAAATAAGAGCGCATGCTATGTATAGATTTCATTTGGTTTACCCGACCCATCTTTGATCAAAATTTTCAAGTAAATTCAAACAAAAGTCAGAATGCCTAATAACTGCTGTGCGCCTTGTCCTCATCCTCCTACACAGTATAGTGGACCCACTTCTCCAATGGTGTGCGAGAACAAGTACCCGCCGTCGCCAAGGTGTTACGCGGTCAACCCTTGCATCAACATCTACAGTTGCAACACGCAGATTATGTAACACGCAGATGGCGCAGATTAACCGTAAGGGAAGAAAACTGAAAAACGTCGTAGAGATAAAAGTGATGTGAACAAAATAAATTCATTTATGGAACAGTTACGGACTTTTATTTACTCGACCTGTATCATGTAAGTTCTGTCCCTGACAAGTATTTCTGATCAAATATCTGTTTTATTCTACTGTGCATGTGTGGTCTAAGGTACTCTATACTCGAGTAAGCTTGGAGATGATAAGTGAGCAGTTCATCGAAACTCAAATTCTGTTTGGTATAAGCAGTTAAACTGCATCTGATGAATAGAATATCTAGATCGTACTGGATTTTTGGCCTTGGCCTTTTATAAGCCGCCTAGATTTGACTAACAAAAGAGGCGAGATCACGGTCTCATAGATTTTCTTTGTTCTTAAGCATCAAACAAGCCTTGTGTTTATGATTTTATTTGATGATTTTATTAGTTTGATAATATTTGTATCTATTTTAACTATCAAGAGTAAACACATTTTATTAAATATTTTTATTCAAATCTATCACCAACGTCACTTGTAAAAATCTTTCACAAAACCATTCAACATGGCACAGACTACACACCACATAAAAAGTAAACTTTTTCCTAAATTAGAGGAACTGGGACTGGATGCCAACAACCAGATTGAGGGCCCTGAAAAAAAACAAAAAACAAAATCAGTAAATCGTTCAATCAAGTTGTTCATGAGAATAAACAATAGAAGCGACATACATACCTGTCTCACGTAGTTTTCAACTTGATACCGTATATTAGGAGAGGTCCTTGTGAAACACTCGCCGGGCAAGCCCGTCTTTCTACAGTGGAACAGACTGTCATGTACTATTAATGGGCGGCGCCGTGTGACCGGATCAAGTTCACAGTGCGGGCAACAGCTGCGGCATATGGGCAAGCATGGGTAGGGGCAAGGAGGAGGCCGTGGGCAGATAGGACGCTGCTTGGGTATGATAGGAGGTGGACACTGTGGGTTACAGCACGGTAGCACCGGTTGATAACATGGTGTTGGTTCTGGACACCGACAGACCTGTCATTAAATAAAAAAGAATTGTAAAATACTCATATCCAACAGGTATGCTAAACTATACAGGGTGTAAACAACCTCATCACGAAGCCGTCAATCAAGCATTCTGTTCAAATTATGTAACTTTACGCAAAAATTATTGCTGGGAAACGACTTTTTTTTTTGGGTGAAAAATCATTTTTTGTGATAGAATTTAACGAACTCAAAACCTTGTGCTGATGGATGGATTCTATAGTATGAGGGTCGTGGAGGTGTTTATAGTAGAAATCTTACATTAAAAACTTATAATTAAAAAAAAAACTTGTCAAAAAGTTGGAACTTTGACCCCCAATATCTCCGTAACTAGAAGGTTCCCAAGTATGGTGTAGAACAAAAAAATGATCACAATGCCGGAGAGAACAAGTGCCTCTCGGCTTCATTAAGAGGTCTTTGGCCTGGCGCACACCGCTGGAGGCGCAGTGGAGCGCATTTGAAGACAACAATTTAATATAAACCTTAACTACGTTGATATACGGTCAATATAAGAATAAATTCGCACGCGGTACTCGGAGCGCCCTCAAGCTACTACAAGAGCATGCGCGCGACCGTATATCAAGGTAGTTAAGGTTTATATTCAATTAATGTCTTCAAATGCGCTCCGCTGCGCCTCCAGCGGTGTGCGCTGAGCCTTTTACACCCTTTATATTATCTACTACAAATAACATTATAATCTATTCCGATAAAATTAATAAAAGAAAAATCACCGGCGGCGGATCACAACATGGTGGTGGTGGGCAGCATGGTAGTACAGGTGGACAGCAGACAGGAGGAGGTGGAGGAGGTGGACAAGGTTCTGGACGCGGACACCTGCGAGGTCTGCAAGCTGGCAATATTGGCACAATGGGCGGCACAAGGTCAGGAATCACGGGCGCCGGGCATTGCCGGAACACCGGGCAACATCTGCATGGCGGACACGGCGTGCACGGCACCGGAGGCGGGCAGCATGGCTGACAGCACGGGCGTGGTGGGGGACACGAGTACATGCAAGGCCCTGTACCACAAGGCAAAATCGGTGGGCACGTCGGGCAAAAAGTACAAGCGCACATCTTCAAAGATTTTGTTTTAATTTATCACTTAAAATTTATGCTTTTTTGTGTTGTTATAATTTTATTTCATTTTTAGGACTTTTCCTGTGTTTTCTCAGGTGACTATAATTTTGATGTTTAATACTTTTTATGTCAAGAAGTATGAGAAGATGCCAGCCAGATTGTGTGGCTGGCAAAGAGTCTGCATGGGAACTGACGCTAGTTTCGCTAATAGGGCAACAGAAAAATCACACAAGTTGTTTGAAATAGGTACCGTCCTTTCCTAGGTACCTTTAACAGTTGCAATCTAATAGCAACCATACTATAACAAGAATAGAGATTACAAGATGGATCAGTATCACACATTACCCCCTAGATTCTAAGTACTAATTAGCATAATTGTTGGATTTTCCAGAGGGAGCGAGATTCGCGTTTTGACAAGATTCCACTAATATACATGGTAAGATATGCTCACGGGCCATCGGACCATTTTGCTGCAGGTACTGTAGCTTGTAACTCTTTACATAAAACTTCTTCTAGGTGTAAAACAAGTGTCATAGGAATCGATGAAAAAAGTTGAAACAAAATAATCTATCAAAAGTCACCAAACACTGATGACGTATTTTTTATGAAATTTTAATTTAATTTTTAATAAACATAAAAAAACGTAAAATCAAAATGAGTGCTCCTTTCTACAGTTTCGACCCCTGCGTGGCCACAGGGCAACCTTGCGGATCCAACTACCCTTGGTCCACGAAGCCTTGTATCGCATCGTGCAACGACCTCAGCCCTTGTTCAGTGTGCCCGGGGGGCGGCTGCTCGCCGTGCCCGGCGCCGGTCCGGCCATGTCCGGCCCCCTGTCCACCGTGTCCGGTCTTGCCATGTCTGCCGCCCTGCCCTCCTTGTGATAAGGTATTTCCAGCATGCTTAACACTCACAAAACATAGTACTGTCTTCCTTGCATCTGTCACACAAATGACCTTCAATTCTGATTTTAGTCAAATTATTCTACTTTGGCTTCACAGCATACTTGGCACTCTGACAAAATGTTTTACTTTTATATTTTGCAATATTATTACTAGACTAGACAAATTTTATTTGTAGCCTATGACGCCGGTGCCGAGACCTGCGCCTCTTTGTGAGACTGTTGCGATTCCTTGCTGCCGGCCGAATCGCTGCAAGCCGTGTCCTTGTTACTGCTGCACGGAGCCCGGGATATGCTGCCCCAAGAGATGCAGCTACCCAGGAGTGCCCGTCTGCGGCTGCGGCTGCTGCGGACCCTGCATGCCCGTATGGTAGTGGAGTGCTATAAAACTAGTGAAGTCTTTGTTGTGTAAGAATACACGTTTCTAGATAACTGTTCTTTTATTTCATTTTGGAATGCCATCATATAAAATCTGTGTGCCTGCCAACAAAGCAAAATATACACAAATAACAAAATCAAACTCTAGTACTTTTTCTTGAATTTTAACTTTGTCTGAAAGTCGACCAAGTGAAGGATTAAAACAATAATTCAAACCTGTCCAAGGCAAGGTGTCAAAAAAACTTCGAACATGCTTTGCTCGCTCTTGCAGCCTACTTCCTTATGAATGTTGAATTGTCAGTCGACCAAGTAACTCTTGCATGAAGAGTCGAAACAATTCAAACCAAGGTTCTGGTAGGATAGGATGGCAAAATTTCTGAACTCGCTTCACTCGCTATTGGAGCCTTAGTTTCCTTTTGTTCTTAATAAGAGGGAGAGAGTCTCGGATAAAAGGACTAAACAAAAGCTAACGTCTGGAGTGGAGACCTAATAATGTACCTACTGCTTGCTCATTTCACTGAAATGTAACTTTTGTTTGAAAACTTTGAATTCCCCATTTTGTACGTGGATTCGCTATCCGCGAAAAGCCAAAAAAACGAACCTCATTATTTTAGTCTATGACCGGCGGTAATCACCAACATTACACACTTGTACCATAATGTACTATAATTTCAACAGTGAAAACGAGTTGTGAAAAATTTTTCGCAATGGCGGGAAAATTAATCAGTTTTCCTATGCGCGCGCATCTAACAATGGCGATCGGCCATAGACTAAAATAATGAGGTTTGTTTTTTTGGCTTTTCGCGGATAGCGAATCCACGTACAAAATGGGGAATTAAAAGTTTTCTTTATTACAGAGAAAACAAAAGTTACATTTCAGTGAAATGAGCAAGCAATAGGTACATTGATTTATTTGTACTATTGAACACGATTTTTTTATATAGAAACTTTTGTAGGAACAAAGCAACAAGCACCTCAACCAAAAAAAAAAACCCTATAACTCACTTGTAAATAATAGTAATGAAAAAGTCACAGTTTGATTATAGGTGTCATTATGTGCCTAATTGCGGTGAAATTGGAGCCATTTTATGAGCAAGTGTGTTGAAAAAATATTAACAAGAATCTCTATCATGAAAATCTTTATCCTATAGCAAATCTTAGTTATTATTTATGATACATACAAAACATGACGTGTGACGTCATCGCAGTAGCTCGCGAAAAAACGCAAGGTTAAAAAAGCGGTGAAACTTTACAACGCTGTAACTTTGGAAATCCTGGCCTAATTTCGATGAAACAAAAACTATTATTTAAAGGCCACACACAGGCGCGTTTTTGCGATTCTGCGTATCCGCGTTTCTGCGTCTCGCGATATTGCGATAATGCGTCCGCGTGCGCATGCGACGGGCGCGTTATTATCCCGCGATATTAGGCGCGTTTTCGCGTTTCGGCGTCCTGCGATATTGCGATTTGAGTTCTTAGAACATTTGGTATTGGGACGCAGAAACGCAAAAACACGCCTACGTGTGGGTGTGCACGAGTGTGCGCATCTTTTGTAGTATTATTTTGATGTGTTTGTGTGACTCATTACGGCTGGCAAGACATATAACATGTTAAGACATTTCAAAAAGAAAACGAAGAAGAAATATGTTCTTCTGTCAAACAAAACACTTTTGACATTCATTTCTATCACAACATCATTTGTACGAAAAACATCTAAATTCTAAAAATTCTAAAAAATACTGAAACCCATAAAAAATTGGAAAATTTATAACATTATCTACCATAAAAAGTACGGTAAGTATTTAATCACTTAATTTATCTTCATATTTCGGCTAAATAAAAACAGCTGCACGGGTCTTTCTTCAAGGTTAAGCAGCGCTTGCCAAGGTCGGTTCGTGAATGGGTGACCTTCCATTACATACCGAGTTTCCTCCGTGCCTCGGGAAGCACGTTAAGTCGTTGGTCCCGGCTGTCATTTGTAGATCTTCGGCAGTCGTTACAGATAGTTGAAATTCTGAAAACCAGTCATACCAAGTGGGTATCGTATAACCCAGTATTTACTGGGTTGTGGAGGTTAGATAGGCAGTCGCTCTATGTAATATACTGGTATTGAAAAACATCACACTTTATATTTTACAGGCGAAAGTTTGTATGCCACTTTGTATATCACTCATAGTCAATAAGCAACAATTTAATTTAGAGTTAAAAAACAATTTTAGTATTCTAGATATAAAAACTGAAGACGTACAGGAACAATATAAAAATATCGCCAATAGTGTTAAAACAGCTAGTAGAAAAATTAAAACATTACCAAACAAAATCAAAAAACTGTCTTCAGACACCCTACTTCTTATAGACGAAAGACAGACCCTAATATAAAAATAAAAACAAAGAAATGAAACGCAACATAAGAAGTGATATCAGTTCTTTTAACACCAAAATGATCCAAATTGCTATACAAAAGAATCGTTCTTTAAAAATAGCCAAACAAGGCACCACAAAGGGCAAACAGTGGATACAACGGCCAAAAACACCGAAGTAGAGACAAAATATTACAAATCTGCAGCAACTATTTCAAATCGTTATACTCAAACTACCAGCGCTCAAAATCCACCATAAACTATTTTTGCCCAGACACCATTCCTTATGAATGGTTATGAAGTTCACACCGTACTCAGTAAAATGAATTACAATAGGGGGTACCCGGTGAGGATGGTATAAGTACCGAAATTCTGAAAATAGGCGAACCTGCTCTTCTCCCAGTAATAACTAGCTTGTTCAATTCCATTCTTAAAACAGGTATATTCCCGGATGGTTTCTGTCACTCCAATATAATACTGTTGCATAAAAAAGGAGATAAGTCGGATCTTAACAACTATCGACCAATCAGTCTTGTATCCCATCTCTACAAGGCCTTCATTAAAGTCATAGACAACCGTATCTCACCTCAGTTGGAACCTCTCCACTACCGACCATCTGCACGCAATAAATCAAATAGTAGAAAAATATCAAGAGTTCAATATTCCCATCTATCTTGCCTTTATCGACTACTCGAAAGCCTTCGATAGTTTGACACACGATGCCATATTTAAAGCTCTCAAGAACCATGAAGTTGCGTAAAGCAAGGAGACCCGCTTTCACCTAAGCTTTTTAATAGCGCTATTGAAGAAGTGTTCAAGAAGCTAACGGCTAGTTGGGAGAGAAGCGGTATTGAAATCGGTGGGGCGCGGTTAACAAAGCTTCGCTTCGCGGACGACATTGTCGTATTCTCTTCCACGGCGGCAGAACTAGAGCTAATGTTAAATCAACTCAGTAATGCAAGCCTTGAGGTTGGACTGGCGATGAACATATCAAAGACCAAACTGATGTCAAACACCACTAAGCATAGGATCACAGTGAATGGTAAAGAATTGCAATATGTCCATGAATACATCTACTTGGGCCAGCTAGTTTCTTTCCAGTCCAGGCAAGACAAGGAAATCACAAGACGAACCGAAAGACCTGCCTGGAAGAGCTACTGGTCCATGAAGGAGCTTATGAAGGGAAATCTTCCGTTATCACTAAAGCGAAAAATCATGGACATGTGCATTCTTTCCATTTTGACCTATGGATCCCAGACTTGGTCTTTGACAAATAATCAAAAGTCCAAACTCAAAGCCTGCCAGCGTGCAATAGAGCGCAGCATTCTAGGCGTAAAACTAACCGACCGTGTGTGTACGCAACACCACACTGCGCTCCAAAAGACAAATTACTGACGTTGCTCAAAAAGCCACTATAGGCTAAAGTGGGACTGGACTGGCCACGTCTGCCGCTTGCCCAATGAGCTGTGGGCCAAAATAACCACTTTCTGGAGCCCTGACACAACCAAAAGGCGTCGCGGCAGACCTCGTAGAAGATGGCGGGACGAGCTGGATAAAACCAATGACCAGTGGTCCACATTAGCCCTGGATAGAAAAAACTTGGGGAGAAGCCTTTGCCTAGCAGTGGGATGAAGCAGGCTAACAGTATCAGTATCAGTTTGTATGTGTGTATATCTGTTACTCTTTTACGCAAAATCTACTGGTGGCCTAACATGACGTCTTAAAGCAGGATCGTTTTAATCTTCTTCCAGTGTGGGAAAGAGATGGCGCTAGACGTTTTCTATAGCTCCGTCTCTTACCCACACTGGAACAATATTAAAACGATCCTGCTTTAAGACGTCATGGTAGGCCACCTGAATGGATTTGGATGAAATTTAGCACAGAGTTTAAAACCTGAATTAATACATAACATACTTTTTATACCGGTAGTGTGATCCTGTGGAACAATAATCGAACTCCACGCTGGCGAAGCCGCGGGCATAAGATATTTAAAACATATTTGGTGGCCAAAAGATAAATTAAAAGATTTCTCTTCAAGTAAAAGAACAGGACATGGACGTCTAACATAAAATAAAATCAACTAAACATAATCAAATAATAATTAAATAAAAACAACATTATTATACATCTCACTATTTACTACGCCATCTCGCAACAATGACGTCACAGAACAGTAATGGCGCTACATCACGTTTCTCGGATGTCTACATACTTCGTATAGTAATACAATATGTCTGTTTGAACGCTTAGTCAGTGCTCAATCCAGATACCAAACTAGGTGGAGACTACTGACCGCATTTCAATGTCAGCACATTTTAATTCTAGGCACTAGATAACCTGACCAAGTTTCAATGTTTAATTTAATACCTGGCTACTGATAATTTGGTAGAAAAGTAGCTCATTTTTATGTTGCACTAACTTCCGCCCGTGGCTTTGCTCGCGTGATTTTCTTTTTAACATAAAACCTTCATAAATTGTTGTCTGGGTATTTTTGTACAGTACAGTTTTATCAAAATCCATCCTCACAAACTTTCGCTTTTATAATATTAGTAACAGTAACATTTTAAAAGGCAGACAGCTAGACTAAAATCCTTTATGTTCCTCAATGGAAAAACGAATTCCTAAAACAACACAAATATTACAGTTAAGAAATTTAGAACGACTAGACTAAACATCATCTACCTAGCCTTTTCCTTTTTATGTTGGGGTCGGCTTCCAGTCTAATAGCATGCCATGTCTGACCGTGGAGGTCAGACCTAGTCACTGGAACCACATGGTCAGACTCTCGGGGTAAATAAGACTAAAGGTCATGGCACAATATACCGGCACTGCACAAGCATAGCTGCAGTCCGGCATTTCGTCGAATTTAGGCTAAGGCTAGCCTCCAGCGCGTTAACTACTCGTCGTCAGCGAGGTGTAAACTCGCAAACGGCGCAGGCGGCGGCGCGGCGCAGGTGCGCTGCCGCAACCATACAACTCGACTCGCGGGCATCTCGGAATTGGCACGCTGTAAACGCTCGCTTGGAGCGCGCGGACTCCCGAGTCACCCGTGTGGTAACATTATATAACATAACATATAAATAAAATTATATATATTACATAACATTATGAAATATAATAAACGACACACGCTTTAATGCTCTCATTTGAATGGCAAGTTAATTACTGGATTGGAGCGGTGCCGCTGCGGTATCGGTATAGTGTGCCATGACCATAGAAACACTTTGTTACAGATAATTCAAAAAGTTTTGCAATTTGCAAATCCAACCACGCAGTTTTACGATTTACAAGAATGTCTGTGCTGCCACGTGGGTTCGAATGCTGCCGACCCCCCGCGAGGTTCGGCTGCGTGAAGGGAGAGTACAGTATCTACTATAAGAGGCCGCGGTGTGGGCAACCTAGGCCGCAGCCCTTCCAGAGGGAATGCGCCGGCTACTACTGGGGGTGTCCCAGCAACGCACCGGTTGAGAGGTAAATAGTACAGTAATGCTGTTGTAGGGACTTAGAGCCTTATCACTAATGGATTGCGAGCGTCTTCAAAGCGGAGCGGGCGCGCAACGAATTCGCCGCAACTAGCAGCGTGAACGTTTGTACTGTCTCGTACAAACGAGCCTTTCTTCAGGTGACACTGATAATCTCAAATGTGTCTTCATGTTTTTCTTAAGCCAGTTTGTATCAGATGCAACAACTCATAAAATGTACGGCTTGACATTCGCAGGTAGGAACGAAATTGTTATTGATTATTGTTTATTCGTTTGCAAAACAACATAAAGTAGTCGCTCTCTCCATTCGATTAATTGATAATGAATCTTCCCAAATTCTTCGATGCTTTCGTTTTCGTCTCCGGCGTCTTCGAGTAACAAAGCTAACAGCAGTGTTACCTCTTCGGAATCCATTTTGTTACCGAGTGTACGTCAATAATTCACGACGAATTCGTTGCGCGCCCTCAACGAATTCGTTGCGCGCCCTCAACGAATTCGCTGCGCGCCCGCTCCGTTTTGAATCCGCTAGTGTGATAAGGCTCTTAGTTATACAAGGTGTAGTATTGCATCCTAGTCAAAATTCAGGAGTTTGTCACAAAAGACATAAATAATCAATTTAAATTACAATACCCGGATAAAGCTTGTATTTTAAATTGTTTAAATTTGACTGCAGTATTTCAGAATAACATGAAAGTAATAGAAGAATCACCCATCGCGCGACATGTCTCTTTGTGCGTTTATTTGTGTGTGTGATGTAAAGGGGCGGTTATAGGGCCAGTTACAGATGGGCTGCGTTTTAATACGGGTGGTTAACACTTACCGATTTCCGTAAATAAGAAAATAATAAAAATAAAACTACCCATTTATCGATTCGGGTCGAGAATGATAATGATAATGCATAGATACTTGAATTTGACCAGGATGCAAAGCGACACCTTGTATATACTGGTGAACTTTTGGTCACGAAGAAGAAGACGAAGTTATATAAGTATATTGTCACTTGGAAAAAAACTGTTTTGTGGAGTTCTTCGCTGTGTAGGGAATATATATAAAATAAACAACTAACTCACCTTGAAGTCTTGGTATAGTCCTCTTGCAACTGTTTCGTGGTATCACCAGAAATTAGAAGAGTAAACAGGTGAGCTAAAACGCATTGAAACATTTTAATGGACAGTCAAAGATTTACAGGCATGCTAAATCTTGAAACTGGCCGTTAAAGACGATTAGTGCAGCACTACAGTAGTATTGTAATGGCCCGTTTAAGATTAGTAAAGTCTTATAGGTTGTTCGTTGTTCAAAGACAAACAATAGGTAAAAATACTTTATTTGTACGTATTTTGAAAAAAATAATTATTTACAAAATTAATTGTTCCTTCCTTTTAAAAAAAGGGACTGAAGAACTCTTCTTCAGTTAGTGAAGCATATAAGCTCAATTTCTTTTTTGGGAAATATTTATGCGCAAATAATCGCTAACAATTCATTCTGAAAAGCCGCGCTTGTTTTACCAAAATGAACTCTATTTATATAACTAGATGTCTCAAACACCCGTTAGTTAATGCTGTCTTTTCTCCTCTTAATTTCAACGAAAGCCAATTATTTGTTTAAATTGTTGTCTAATGGCTGAAGCCAAGAAAAACGGTCCACACCTCCACAAAATAACCTGATTCAATAACCTTTTTCCCCAGACCGTGCTGCTACGACTACCCGTGCAAGGCTCACTGCTTCAACCACGGCGCTTGCACGAGGCCAAGCGGCAGGTACGCGCGCACTGTGTGGTACCCTGGCGAGTGCAACCCCTGCGTGCCTCCCTGCCAGGCCTTTACCTGCCCCAACCCACCCTACCATCCCTGCTGCTACCACACCTGCAACAAACACGTCTGATAACAATATCATTCAGATGTTAAAGGCTGTAAACAAGTATCAAAGCGAGAGAACGCCAATGTTGATTGATTTTTTTCACGACTAGCCAATTTTTTTTCCAACTATGTTGGAGTCGGTTTTCAGTTTCTACTGGCTAAAGCTTGAAAGAAAAAACTTCCTAGTGGGTTTTCCTAAGGTAACCTGCGAAATTCTTCAGTCCCAGTCCAGTTATTCTTCCCTGGAAGCTTGAAAGAATAAAAATGTTTATAGTGGAATGTCTTAAGGTGTAGCCTGCAAAATTCATTTTTTTTTTACGTTTTTGAAAATTATCAAGGATTGTGCTGAATACCAGCGTTTGTGGCTTCTTGGCTAGTGACTTTACATTTGACCTATACAACCGTAACTGGTTAACTCGTGTTTTTAGTAAGAGTAGCTGTCAGACCTTGGGCTTATGTCTTCCCCTATAGTCTCCGCCAGATAAGTAAGAATTAAAGGTCATTAACCCGCATACATTTAATTAAATATATAATTCCGAAAACAGAAATAATGACAAACTTGTGGTCCAGAAACGACCTTTATCGTGATCCTTGACTTTTTCTAGTAATAAAAAACGATTGCTAATGTATTGTCGGGGTACCAACGCAGAGAAATTAAGGAAAGAGCAATGACCATTAATTCTTACTTATCTGGCGGAGACTATAATGATTGTCAAAGATCTGCCTAGTTAATGACAGCCGTAGATTGATTATTACAAATCCTTGTTTTGGAGCCAGAGAATAAAGATTATGAATTATTGCAAGTGTAGGGACAATCTTGTAACAAACGTGGTCTTTTATTAATCCTTGCTTTAAAGCTGTCGCGAAAGCTTTGAATACAAGGTACGAAATATCCATTATTATGTTCGTGAGTTTGTGGCAGTGCTGTGGGAACGTCATTTTGGTGAATCGTAAACTGTATAGTATTGTCTAATAAATTACATCAGTATCTCCATTTTGTTTTTTTATTGGTAGTTATTTTAAACTATACTTTTGGTCAGCTCAAAAATTAACGTTTTTAGGGTTCCGTAGCCAAATGGCAAAAAACGGAACCCTTATGGATTCGTCATGTCTGTCTACCTGTCTGTCCGTCCGTATGTCACAGCCACTTTTTTCCCAAACTTTAAGGACTATGCTGTTGAAACTTGGTAAGTGGATGTATTTTGTGAACCGCATTTTCATACAAAAAATCAAGAAATTTTGGAGGTTCCCCATACTTAGAACTGAAACTCGCAAAAAAAAATTTTTTTTCAAACCCATCTATGGATAGGTCTTCAAAAATGAAATTGATAGGTTTCTATTATCATTTTTTCAAAACTGAATAGTTTGCGCGAGAGACTTCCAAAGTGGTAAAATGTGTCCCCCCCCCCCTGTAACTACTAAAATAAGAGAATGATAAAACTAAAAAAGGTTCGTCATTGGTACTGTTTTGTAGGTTTTGTATTGATTTTAGAGTAAACTGGCTCATCAGCTTCGCCCGATGACAGACTACCCCTATTCTCCGTAAATATAGATGCTCTGTGCCCGAGACGTCTGTTCCCACCAGTTCAGTTGACCAGTTCTGTTAACTGAACTAGTGAGCTTTATTTTCTCGTTCAGTTGATTGAACTAGTGAGATTTATTTTCTCGTTTGTTCAGTTGATTGAACTAGTGACACCTCGAACTATAATACGCAACTAGGTCGTCTCGCTACTCTTGCTTCTTTCAATAATTTGGTACCGTTTACCAGTTTCTAAAAAAATAAACTTGAATAGGTTCTAAATTTTGTGAGACCTGTTAATTGTTAAATCATGGTAAAATCAGTGCAATTATGACCTTTGCAGACGAGCTCAGATGCTAACAAACGTTAGACGCTAATGTGCAATTAATTGGTTGTTTCGCCTAAATAAAAGAATGAGTGACATTGATATCAATTTACGAGTATGCAAACGATAATGCATGTACTTCAATAACGTGTTTATAAACTTCTAATGCTATTCTGGCACGTGAGTATTCCTCCCACGACTTCACGCTGCGAGCTGAGCTTCCGACACTAGTGGTTTTCGCGCGCTTTTCGCAATCACTTGCCTTTGTCGGTTTTGGCTACAGCGAACGCTAGGCCGACAGTTTCAGTGCACAATATTGTCGCGTTCTTGTGAAATTATTTGCAACGCAGTTAGTGAAATTTTTAATTCTATATCTACGCGAATGTTCGCCACAAGATGTCAGTTGTGTTTACTCTGCTAATTTTCAGTATTATTGGTAAGTTTTTTTTTATATATTTTCTAAGACATTAAATAATATTTTTAAAGGTTATCCTGATGAATATTTTTGCAATAGTCAGGTAGGAATTTTTTGTCGCTGTCTGTCTGTGTATGTTATTCCGTTTGACATTGTTGACATACTTATTTTATTTTAATTTTTTAGTACTTTGACCACGCTGACATTATTTATTTCTGTTAACTCTTTTATTGTACGAGTAATTCCAATAACATGTCATTTATTTTAATTTTATAAATTTATAATTGTAACTAACCATTTGCATGCCTATATGTGACGGCAAAATGTGGAGAACCTTATTATAATATGAACAGCTATGTACCCATGTTTGCAAAGTAATAAATGATTTGATTTGATTTGATAAGATGTTTTTCATTAACAAGTACTCGATTATATTTTACAGGATTTCTTGCGACAATTTAAAAGCATTTCCGTCTAAAATTTTAAAGTAATGTCTTTCAATTTATTTTCTTTTATCGAATCATCGTGAAATATTTTTTTATTTAAAATATTAGTCATTCATCTTTTATCACTCGACTCATAATAATCAGGAAGTTTCTGTTGCTGTGACTTTGATTGCTATTAATAAAGCGCTCTAATAACTCATCATAAAAATAAATAAAACATAAAACTGTACAAATTGGTTTAAAATCAACAACATTGAACGGTCGCTTTTGAAAGGATGATACTATACGTAATTATACGAGTATTATGGTGTTTGTTGACTTATACATTTTCTAAAAGATCTAGGTATAAAATTTGATTAGCACTAAGTATGTGTGTCTTTGTTTATAAGCAGGCGTCATGATCATAAATACATCAGTGGCAGGGAGCTATCAGATTATGCGTCACCATGTATCATCTTAACGGGCATTATTTATAAGGAAAACGAGTGAAAAGTAGTTTGTTTTTCTTCTTCATTTGAAAAATACAATTTTATTGCTCTTTCTTCGAACAACATGCATAACTAATCGTCAGAATTCTTGTCACTTCTTGTTATCCACGAAATAAACCTGTCCCCCGACTCAGCCAAATGTCTAGACAACATTTCAAAATTAATGATATATTATACCGCCTCCACTCGTCCACATTCCCTGCTGGTCAAGTTCAGGGTAAAATAATTCTACAATTGAGTAGCATAATTATTAATTATCATTGCAGATAACAACCTAGAATGTAGGTCGACATTATGTGCATAATATCATTGACAATCTTTTTGGTAGGTATAATGTTTTAAGGACATAGGCATATTGAACTAATATACTAATTAAAAAAGGCTCTATTAATAAATAATAATAATTGTACATAATGTTTTGAAGAAGAATGATTCGTAAACGACGACCAGACACTCAAGATTCAAACTAAGATTAAGCAATTTATCAAAATATATATTTAAAGATTGATTTTAAAATTGAACTACTGTATACTGAGTCAATTAAGTGACAACGACATCGTATTGAATAACAAACAACACCAAATGTAAATGTTATACAAAAAAAGCTGACTACGCCAATGACTGGTCGGATCCTTTTGATAAATCAGTAGGAACCACTTACACGTTTTTGTATCTTAAAATCAACTACTTATAGTATACAAGTTATCAAGAACTGCTCAGAATATCTACGATCAATTAACACGGAGAGCAAGACAAACAACTTAACGGAATCATACTTTTATATCATCAACTATTATTTTATACATGACATCATTTGAAAGAGATGAAGGGAAACATTAATACGATTCGAATGACGGAATGACGATATAAATGCAAAATTAAATGTACTTAAGGAACATTTTGTAGACAATTTGCATGCAATTGCGTACTTAATTATTTCAATAGCTTCCTAATACCTACGTGTCAACGGCTTATTATTTTTCATACGTAGTTATAAGTTTCTTTATGGTAATGGATTATTAATTGACTAATTGTAATTACGCTGTATTACTAAAGTTAGTTCACCCATCGTTTCTTGGTTTTATGGCTTCTTTACATATAAACATAAACTCAACTTTTCCAATGGGCACAGATAATATAATACTTCGTCAATGGGGCAAATGTAGGCAGATACAGGACGCCACTTGCTGATTTTACCTGTCCTGTAGGTTCCTGTACTAAAATCTTGTTTTCATTTGTCTGAGTTGTAATCTGTAAGACATTGCATCTGTTTTGAAACGCTGCTTCTCGTCCAAGACATGTCACAGGATGAAATTTCATATCGCTTCTTGCGTAATTTCAATGTTTTCACATTCATTTAGTTGCATTCATGTTCTCGCCGATATTATTGTTGGGTGGTGGCAACGAGGTATTTTTGGCCACTAATTAGAGATGGTTAATGAGTGGCGCGCACAGCGATGGCTGGTCCGACGAGGCGCACGAAAAGAATACCTGGAGAGAAATAATACCATTCTAGCATATTGTCTTTTTAATTCACTTCTAACTTCCATTCATTGACTTCTCTCTTATCTTTGAGGCTCATTTTTAACCGACTTCTAAAAAAGAGGAGTCAGTAACAGCCACGGAGTCTCGATTGGCGCCAGCGCTCGCCCCCTATTACATGGGACTTAAACATAACTGGCGAAATGTGGGTGTAGGTCCTATTGGGTACACCTCAGCCCAACTCTTGGGAATTACAAGCGTGATGATATGTTATGTTAAAATAAATGTATAGCTAATATAAGATATTACAACAAAAAATGGTAAAATAAAAAACTTATTTGCAAAAAATAAAACCGACTTCAAAAACACAACAAAGTGAAAAATAACTTTAGCTTCAGAAGTCGGTGGCAAAGAAACTGAATCAAACACACAGAAGCGTTAGTTATTTTTTGCAAAAAAGTTTTTTTAACTTTAAAACTCGTTAGTACGCACATCATCAGTTTAAAGTTTAAAATTTAACTTTCCTGAATCAATTAAGAAACCCTAGGTTTTAAATTTGGATTTCCTATAATAGTAACATACGAGTATAGTGAAGTAGGTAGGTATCTGTTTGAAAAAAAGTATAATGCACCGTTACGACATGAAAATCTGGTTAATTGCTTGTATGTTTTTAAACTTTGTAGGTACCTCTACCCTACCTGTATATTATGCCAAAAACACAACCTAACTTTAGTTCACACGAAAGGGTCGAAGGTCTGATACTTCATACCTTCTCTCAAGTCACTACAAATCTTTAGTCACTACAAATCTTCGGTTACTTCATAAAAGGGCTGTTTGCCGAAGCTTCAATGGTTTGATAAATTACTAGAAGCAGCATTATTGATAGCGGTCTCACAATTGTGACGTCAATAATTTTAACGCTGTACGGGTGGTCAATAAGTAATTTATTGCAGCAGGCCACTTACAAGTGTTTTGCAACGTCTGAGATTGTTATATGCATTTGTGCGTATTTCTGATGTCATTTATGCGATTTGTATCATTTAGCTGGTGATTGTCAAGAGCTGATTGACCTCCTACACAGAAACAAACGAACAATCCTTGGAACAATAGAATTTATTACAGCGTGACATAACAAACATCACGCCTGTAATACCCGAAGGCTTAGGCAAAGGTACCTAATCGTACCTACACCTATATTTGGCCAGTTATGTCTAAGTCCTATGTAGGTAATAGGAGGCAAACCTATTGCCACCCGGGCACAAAATCAGACCTAATGACTGCCACAGAGAGATTTCTGATGGAAAAACACAATAACATTTTGCCGTTCCGAGAATCGGATCGCATATCATGCTCTTGCGATCACTAGATCAACGAGACACTCGTCGATCTTCTCATCCTTAATGTCGATATGCTACCGTTTGTGTGATGATTCTTAAACAATGCTGAATTCGTGCTGTGAATGATAAGAAATATAAAACTAGTTAAATAAGACTACCATAGAATAGATAGGTAAGTAGTCTCTACAGATAACTGATAAGCACCATGTAATAGTGGACCATCTCATCTGACTATTAGGAGCGTACATACCCAGAGTTACCTTCTTTGTCGAATTAGACACGAACGTGCAAAAGCGGGAGCAGTGAGCTCATGATTTTTTTCCAATCCCATCTCGGGGAGTTCAAAGCATTTATTTTCAAGTAGGCCAGTTACAGGCACTTTTGAACTGTCGAAACAAAGATGAAAATTAAATGTAGCTACAGTCCCAGTCACAAGACATAAAAACTGTGAAAGTACTGTAGTTGCCCATTCCCTAGCGTAGATCTCTATGGAGAAGAACGGGCAAGAAACTCCATGGACACTCTTTTAAATCAAAATATTGTTACAAAATCTTGGTTACATCATTCATGTTGAGATGGTAAGTAAGTTCAGGATGACATGACAGCTAAAATTCAAATTTGGCCCCGCTTCCCCAGTAGAAGTAGTCCTCAACTTCGCTACGTATTATATCACAAGGCTCTCGTTTTAATATTAGGTACTGAAGCATTCAGCTTCAGTAATATTAAAACGAGAGCCATTCAAAAATCGCAATTTGGGGCCCTTAAGGTTTCATTTAAAAATTCATACAGTAATAGGAGTTACTTTCGCGACTCATGCAGAAAACTTGATGAATGAAAGAGCCAGCAAAAATGTAAAGCATAAAATCCCGTTTTAGACAATCTTTTGACAAATTGTCAGTATCTATAATTAATTGCTTGTAATTTTGCCCATACCGGACCGTTCTGTCGGACATTTTTCAGAGACCAATACAAGTAGCAAGTAGTTAGTCGTTTTTGGAATGAAAAGTCATAAAGTCACCTTTCACAACAACTAAAAGCAATGATGGTGTAGTTCGGTTTATTCCTAGCTGATTCCAGTGACCACGTCACCGTCATTGCAGCGCCGCCTTGCACATAATATCAAACAAAAATTATAATGTAGGTACCTACCTGCAATTGCATTGGAATGTGGGACTGGTGCCAGACACTTTATGTAGTTTATATCTCTTATTGATTGTAAATGAAATGTGTTAGTTGTCCACTGTTACAATGACTTTAGTGTGAATCTTTTAGAAATTGGTAAAATATTTTGGCTACCTTGTTCCCCTAGAGATTTCAAACGTGATTGTTCAGCATGAAATTCAAGGGTCAGTTTTATTGGGTTTGTTGGCAGTTGGGAATTTCGCCCCATAGTATTTATTTACTACCGTCAAACCGTACAACTTTGCCCAAATTTCTTAAAATTTTTGATTAAACTTTAGATATTTAAAAAAAAAAAAAATTTAATGTGTGATTGTGCCACACGATATTTAAATGTACTGTTCTTTGCATAGGATTTATAAAAATATCAAGAAAATAAGTGTGTATGTGCTAAAAACCTCAATTTGTACAGCGGGCCAAATTTTTTGTACAAAAACTGTAGCCGGCTTTTTAAATATTTGTGAAAAATACCGTGCTGGGCAAAGTTAGAGCGCTTGGGCAATCTTGCAAGGTTTGACGGTACCTATTGGCACAATGTGGGTATAGGCAGGTAGTACCTCACCTCTGCCTAAACCGTCGGATGCAGGGCAGCGTCAGCTTCTATAAAGTTAATTTACTTTTTTATATTTTTGTACGACAAAAATCGTTCCGGCAGTACTGCTCAATAATAATAAGGAAGAAAGACTTCGATTCAAAGTTCAAAGGTAGAAAATAATCTAGTTACATTTTATGTTATTTTTTCTAGGATCACTGCGAGCCCGCCAGCCGGACATAGACATCAACAGGTTAGTCAATTGACGTCAAGTTTTTGGCACCACTCTTCAATATTTTATTTTGTTTCAAAAGCTTTTACAATATTTTCATCAATTTTCTTTGTAGTACTTAATCTTTTTTTTTCAATTTGGTACATTCGATATTTTAGCAAAAATCTTTGCCGCTTGCGTTTCCAATGGTTAGGCACTTCACTCTAAATGTATCTTCATGGTTATTTTTTACTGCGTACGAGGAACTACGCATAATCGTAAATAACTTCAAATCAAAACATGGATAAGTGCTTGTCAAAATATTCTATCCAGAAAAGCTAACAGCTTGCTGAAATAGCAACCATACGTCAATTCTATTCCTATAGCATACCTGACTGCCTAAACAGATTACAAGCTCTAGTTCTCATGTTGTGAAAACCTCAATAGTTCTCTTTGTGTAAATATTTAAAATTTTGAGATGAAACCTTGACGAAACGTGTACCTACCTACTTTTTCTTTGCAGTCGTCATTGGCAAATTCACACTTCACAAACCAGTCATAAATGTCTGCATTGAAATTTATATGTTTTCTCTGATTTTCAGAATAAAACTTTTACCGAAAGAAGGATATCACAGCCGTTCATCAAATTATCACAGTCGCCGTTCTATACTAACCGATCACAACAGGAGAAATGATTATGACTATTATAGCAGCCGGCTCTCCAAGTTACGGCCGCCGATGCACGTTCGGCACGATACCCCATCACTTACCGAAGAGAAGACGGGTAAAATATACCAACCAAGAGAAGACCCAAGGCTCTTCTACCAGTCTGATGCATATATTAAAGAAACTAATAGGAAGAACTTAAACAATGAAGTGTCGTCCATTTATATTGGACGAGGAGTGGTGCGTGCGGGTGAAGTGAACCGCAGGAGATCACTGCCAATTCGTGTCAGAGATAACGAGTTTAACAGCATCAATGAAGGTTATTATCATTGGAAACATATTTTGCGTAAATAATTTTTATTTCAAGGTTATGAACATAAGAGCGAGTAATATTTTAATTTTTTTTGTAGATATCTGCGTACGATGTCCCCCTGACAGAACATTGATCGCCAAACCTGGTGTCGATCGTGCAAAGCTACAACATCCACGGATATTGTCCTGTTTAGGAAGAAAAGCGCCTAGGCATGTCCATTTCTTACATATGTATGGTCCTAAATTCGGGTCCGTACTGAAAGAAGGCTCCCACGTGATCGTCGGTCGGATCATGCATAAAGACGAAGTAAGTTTATTTTTGTAAGTGGAAATCGCGATAAATTTTCACATCTTTCAACAATAATGTTGTAATTACGTTCCAGATTCTCCAAACGTGCAAAATGCAGATAAATGTGTTGGTTCAGTCTTGTTCTGTGCCCAAATATTTAGTGCCTCATTGTGAAGCTGAAAATAAAGCGTGCAATTTTACATGCCGAGATCCTAAAGCTGAATTCCGAGGACAAAAGACTCTAACATGTGGTGACGACATGAGGTGGTCGGGACATTTGCCCGTTTGTAGCGGTAAGCCATTAATCATTACGTGCACTTTGTGTAATTTATAGGATTGCACACTACTGTCGCAAAAACAAAGGGAATATATCTCTGGTATGAATAGTGCCGCCGAGTCATAACAAGGCCGTGGGACATTTAGATGTTATTATAACACCATGATTCATACCACGTGCACTTCACATATTGCAACAATTATTAACCTTCGGCCAGTCGCGCATCTTTTAATAACGCGGTAAGTCGCGTGGGGTCTCTCAAAACCTCAAGAATAAAACGCCTATAAAACCCTTTAAAACTTGTATCTTTCCAACTATTGTAGCAGTTTCTTATTTATTTATATAATGACAATAAAATCACAAAAAAAATATCAAAAATAGTCATTTATTTACTGTTTAAACTTCCAATCTAAAATTAGGAACATACATTTCTCTCTTTGAGATCACATCACAGAAAAAATATTTTTATTCTAACTAAATCAATGAACTTTAATTTATATTATACCTATATGAGATCACATAAGAACAATCAACATTGTAACATAAAATTTGGCTCGCACCAACAAAAAAAAAACACAACTTTTATCAAACTAAATCAGACTAATTTTCCGTTTGAACACAGTCAGTACATACCAGTTTAGTATGTGTAGGGCATATGTTACCCTTGCAAAAGTGGCAGATTGATTTGAATTTTCTATCTGTTCGTCTTGGACAATATATGCAGCGCTTCCTCATAGGAGCGATGTCGTTTCCATCAGGTTGAATATTCTGAAGCTGGGGTGTGAATCGCCTTATAATCTGTTTCAATTCTCGAGGCAAAGTTGAAATAGTGGCCCACTAGTGTTCATCAAACGATTCTAAGACCTGATCCTGTTCCTCCAAAAGTACCTCATGTTGATCTGTAGGCACCAAATCTTCACATTCTTGCTCCGAATCCGTGTTATGCTCACTTCTTTCATCCAGACATGTAGCAACTTCATCTTCTTCCTCCTCGCCACCGCAAACATCTTCAGATTCATCTTCTAACCAACTCAATATACGTCGTTGTTGTTCTTCACACATTTTAGAAGTCAATTATAATTTAATTATAATTGACTTCTAAAATACAAAAAATAGAAAAAATAAAACAATAGAAAATTAAATAAAACACATGTTACAAAAGAAATCATAGAACAATCAAACAATACAATTTTACTTACGGGGTTCGTCGCGTGGGGTCTTTTACGGCCCTCGCGCCAAAAACACGTCCGTATCTCACTGCGCTGGCGCGCGAACTGAAGTAAGCGGCGATGCGCGCTAACTATAATCTAATTTCGGAGGGTACCTAAAGTACTAAAACTCCTGGATAGTTTTAAATGTGTTAATTTTACATTTTTCTAACACCTAGGCTTTCAAAGACCCCATGCGACGGGCCGAAGGTTAAGATTGTTTGCATGTTTAAAGGCATATACACACTTATCTTATCATTAAGATAAGTATGTATATGCCTTTACACTTTAGTTTTCTGGCAGGTCCTACAGGAAGGTATCTACGTGGGTACCTACTTACATTAACAATAACATTATAATAAATAATCATTTGTCGCAGATTAGTTTCTGCATATGTTTGGCTGCCTCTTCGATAGTATTTTAGCTTCGTTATCATTAACGAAGCTAAAATTAATATTTATTATAATGTTATTGTTAATGTAAGTAGGTACACACGTAGATACCTTCCTGTAGGACCTGCCAGAAAACTAAAGTGTCGTATGACTAAAAACCAAATGGGTAGAGTGCCACCTGCCGGACAACATTAGATTTATTTAGAACTAGCTGACCCGCACAACTTCGTCTGCGCCCCATAAGTTCAACAACCCAACAAACAAACTTTCAGCTTTATAATCTATATTACATAATTATAATAAATCTGTAGACAAATCGTTTTTGTACATCAAAAAAAAATGCCAGGGTGTGAAAGGATAACCAACAGAACTCATTTCCAGAATTTTTGGAATTTTTGTCTGTATATCCGTTTGTCTGTTTATCTGTTTGTCTGTTTCGATGATCAAGCATCACGTAAAATTTACGAAACGAATGTAGATAACTTTTATACATAAAATTTTGTGTATTTTGAGGTATTATAGCATAAGGTACTCTAGACTTAGTCTACATGATGCTGCTTTGAAAATTTACACAGCATTTCAGTGCATTGTATTTTAGCAGTTTAATTTAGTCGATAGATGGCGTTGTTCAATTCACTCCATTTTCTGAATCGCGGTGTTAAGATTTTCCGTAAAAGAATAACCTCGCCCGTTTCTGTTGAAACGAAACATTAACGAGGAAGATTTGCGAACGAAGTGCGATACATGGATGGTCTTTTTTTTGTGAAAAGTGAAGGTATATCTCAATGTTGGTCGTGGTCTCACTGGTCTCATTTAAAATTGAAAAATCGTGTTTGGTTGTTGGGCTAATTTCCTGCACCTTTGATGAGAACTTTCGACATAGCTGTAGTATGACTGTCATCGAGCGTCTAAGGAATTAAGGATGAATACGTAAGGCTGTCGAGACAAGCCCTTATTTGGAAAAACAGGTAGATTATTTTAGCGATTAATGCAAATATATCGAAGAAATTAAATTGTTATGCACTTGAATCTATACTATTATTATAAAGCTCAAGAGTTTGTTTGTTTGTTTGTTCGTTTGGTTGGTTGAACGCGCTAATTACAGGAACTACTAATTCGAAGAATTTAAAAATATCTACTATATTTTTCCAATTACGAGATTCCCTCGTCAGCCTTACGTTTTCATCCCTAAACACTCGATGACAGTCATACTCCAGCTAGGTCGAAAGTACTCATCGAGGTAGGTACATGAGATGAGCCCAAACACGATACAGCTGCTGTAAACTGTTGAGGACTTCTTGCAACTTCCTGTCGTCTTCATCGTCAGAACATCGCCTAACGGACTTCTCTGAAAAAGTTATGCGACGTCATACAAAAAAAATATATACCTATGCATTGAATTGATTCTTAAATCTGCTTTTATTTCCTGAGTATAAACTAACAAAACTGACTCAAACTGAGGCAGTTGACAAGGGCGAGGTCATTCTGTCACGGAAAATCTTAAACCTGCGATTCAGAAAATTGAGTTGAATGAACAACGCCATCTATCGACTCCGAAGTTAAACTGCTAAAATATAATTTATAGAAAGCGGTCTAACACACAAGCAGAGTCATTTATTATCTACATACCTTTTGCTTTGTTATCATAACTTTTTAACATTTTTAGTCATTAGTACCATTTTAGTTGAATAGATGTCACTGCATGTATCTTTCATTTGATGATAAGTTCTTCTTCAACACTTTTTAGGGTTCCGTAGTCAACTAGGAACCCTTATAGTTTCGCCATGTCTGTTCGTCCGTCTGTCCGTCCTCGCTTAATCTCTGTGACCGTTAGCACTAGAAAGCTGAAATTTGGTACCAATATGTTTATCAATCACGCCGACAAAGTGGTAAAATAAAAATTGGAAAAAAATGTTTTATTAGGGTAGCCCCCCTATATGTCAAGTGGGAAGTGATTTTTATTTTAATTTCAACCCTAGCGTGTGATATATTGTTGGAAAGGTATTTAAAAATGAATAGGGGTTTCCTAAAATCATTTTTTGATAATGTCAATAATTTCGGAAATAATCGCTCCAAAAGTAAAAAACAATGTCTCCCCCCCTCTAACTTTTGAACCATAGGTTTAGAAAATATGAAATAAATCTGAAAAGTAGAACTTTATAAGGACTTTCTAGGAAAATCATTTTGAACTTGATGGAAACAACAGTTTTACACAATAACAAATTTTACAAAAAAAAATAGACAAAAAGTTGTACAAAATAATTTCTGGACTAAGTTTGTAGTATATTCGTATATGCAAGATTTTTTTTAACTTCGTTTACATATTTTATTATCCTGAACGTATCTTTTTTCAAACAAAAAAGAATTATTAAAATCGGTTCCCGCAATCCAAAATTACCACCGAAAACTTCTGGCACGTCTATGTATTAATTAGTAACCCAATTCCCCGAGAGATGGCGCTGTAGGTACTCGTACTTATTACATTGGGTCGGGTATTAACGAATTGTTCGGTTGGTCTCTCCTTGGCATTGGCGGTATCTTATAACTACATAAAACTTCTATCAGGAACATACTAAGGCAATTTAGAACAAAACTAAAATTCATTTTTTTTACGCCATCAAAATGTTAAGGTAAAAACCAGTTCATAAATGGTTCGATAGATGGCGTTGCGTAATGACGTCATTTTTTTAAAAGTCGATGTTAAGATTTTCCGTGCTTTCATGACCTACCATGGTAAAGATTCGTAATTTTGTGAGTGCACATCTAATCGTCGTCGAGGTTTGATTACTTATTGTCCGGTATTAAAATGTTCTCGTATATTTTTTAAGTTGGGTTACCACTATGTTATGTTCGCGCTCCTGCAACTGCTCCAATGGATACGTCGCGCGCACTTCTACATGCGCTCCCCTTTGACACACTTCGCTCCCCTTTGTGTTCGCGCTAAAAACCGGCACGAGTCGGAGCGCCTGCCGCGGAGCGTGCAATGTTGCACGCTCCGTGTTCGCGCACGTACCCACTACCGGGAGCAGTTGCAGGAGCGCGGAGCGCTACTGGAGCGCGAACATAATGGATACCCACCTTTAAACTCATAAGTGGGATCACTTATTGTGACGGACGGGAAACTACGGAACCCTACACTGAGCGTGGCCCGACACGCTCTTGGTCGGTTTTTTTTTCATTGTATCATTTGATAGAAAGCACCGATTACAAAAACCTTCTCTAAGTTATGCCCAATATTTGTGCATAGAATATAACCACATCAGGCGCGGATACAGGATTTCCTTTAGGGGGGGGGGGGCAATTTTTGTTTGATTCTACCTGTCTTACGAAAAATCATAAAAAGAAATGATTTAATCGAGTTATGGCGTTCATTATAACAACAAAATGAACTAAGGCTCCAAGAACGAGCGAAACGAGCTCAAAAATTTTAACACTCTACCTTGGGCAGGTTACAATTGTTTAGACCCTTCATACAGGAGTTACTAGATCGACCCTCATACAAAGGAAACATTCAAGAGGAAGTAGGCTGCAAGAGCGAGCGCAGCGAGTTCGAAATTTTTATGACACCTTGCCTTGGACAGACATACAGACACACAGACAAAAATTCTAAAAATGGTAAGTAGAAATGGGTTCTGTTAGTGATCCTTTAACACTCCTACTAAATATTTTCTAAATATTTTCAATGTACAGAATTTATTCTATTTAGGTACATATATATAAATAGATTTGCCTACCTATTTTTGTATTTCATAATTTTACGGCTCTATATCCAATTGCCAAAAAGGAAACCACCATACCATTTACCCTTACAAATTCTTTACGTAAGTAGATACCTTCGTCTGTTCGTTTAGCCATCTAACGTAACATCTTCGGGGGCCACCACGTGGCCCCCGGCCACCGTAGGCGCGGGCCTGTGGACGGTGGGCTATGGGCTAGCTCGCCGTCCGTCCGTCTCATGACGACAGGCCGTGTCGACGGCGCGTTCGTGTTCCACGCGCGCCTCAAAGAGAGTCAGCAAAAAGGAAGGGGTCCGCAAGGACCGATGCCTGCCGGGGTTGCGGGATTGTTCGAAAGAGATACCGTGGCCCCGGAACACAAAGGGCGATGAAGGAACATGGATGGGTTTTAGTCAGTAAAAGTCTGACACTCCCTCCTGCTCCGCCCAGAGCGGGAGAAGTCATTTGATGATTACCCATACGAAAAAAAAAAAATTACTACTATAATTACTTAGATTAAGTAGGTACTTGTGAGTTGAGCTCTTGTCGCTGTAACATACAAGGTTGTTCTTTAACAATCTTGCCTATTTCCCCGTTCTGCATGGCAGTATGGCTATAATCACAAACTGCTTAAATTCCTCATTGTTTACTCGCCCTGCACACGTAAAGGAATGCGACTTTGTTATTTTCCAGTATTTACAAATATCTCTGTGCATTCCAGCTCGCACGTGGTGTCACCCGCCGCCGCCTCCAGAGCATGGGAGGGTGAGCTGCAAAGGAGTGACGTCACCGAATGGTTGGGGGCTCAATGAGGGGTCAAGTTGCCGCGTGAGATGCGCTCGTGGTTGGAAATGGAGCTCCCGGTCCAGCGCTATTTGCCGACGAGGCGCATGGACGTATGACCTAGGATGTGTACCGATTCGCACCGAATAGTCTTCTCTGTATATAACGTTTTTTATTTGTCTATTTTGATGATAGTATAAAATTGTAACAGTGTTATTGGACTTTGCGTCCGTTTCGAAGTATAGGGGGTCAATATGCGTGCCATTATATCTATAATTGCCTACGTATCAATTAATATAATCTAATTATAACTACTTACCTATTTAATTTAAAAAAATTAACCTTGTTTATTAATAATCAAGTCAAAATAATTTAAGTCCTAAATTGTGATAGGTACCTACTTTCAATCTAACTTGTAAAATGAATAAATTTGTCTAATAAAGTTGGTTCTAAGTATTTATTTTTTGAACTGCAAACTCCAAACTAATGTCTGTAACCGTAACGTGTAGGTACCATAGACTTAGTATATATACTACCGGTAGGTAAATAATTAATGGCAAAAAGATTTTTCTTTTATAGCTTTTTTGTCCCACTCCTGGGCAAAGGCCTCCTTCCACTTCTCGCGAACCCACACGCCTTCCTTCCTGTTCTGACGGAATCTATACAGTTTGTAACGTTATCTCCTTTGTGGCCTGTATGCCTAAATTGCTCAACGAGTTTTGGGTCAAAATAGCCATAAGTAGGGCAGAGGCAGAGAGAAGTAGGGTAGCGCATTACCTGCTGAGTTATATGCAAAAAAATTGCAGGTGCTTTGTAAATAGCTCACTAACCAGGTGCGGCAAACGCTCATGCGCGTTCAATAAATATTTCGTGTAGTGCTATGAACGCGTATGTGCGGTTGAAGAAAGTCTACCCAGTGCGGCTGGACGCATTAGTGCGGCGTTCAACACTTTGCCCAAGTGCGGCACGGCGCTTATGTGCGTTTGAAAATTTTCGAGTTTTACGACGTCATAAAACAATTTAGTTTTTATTACGTTAGATGTAAAGGTTGTTTCACACGACAGTGGTTTTTGTAGCAATATTTTGTCAAGTTACTAGGCCGTAATGTATTCGCAACTGGATCAAGCATTACCTGTTACTTATACTTTTTTCTCTTTTCAATTTACTTTTCAATAGAGTGAATGATAGAATGAAATTGAACTCTTAGTGTTGCCATTTATTTGTAGACGATTTTACTAATTATCTAGTAAAGCAATAATCAATACATCACGCCGTGCTATAATTTTTAATGCGTTGTGACGTCACGAGCCCCCACTCTTAAGTTTTGATGAGTTTTATTTTTGTCAATAATCATTGATTTACAAAAACAAAATACGTGTTAGTTATTTTCCAATACTCTAACTGACGGACTAAGTAAATAGATTTGCAATTTTGATGGTGGAAACTAGCCTGTTACTGAAGTATTAGGTTACAACTGTTACAATTACAAGTCGTAAAATCAAATAGCTAGTGTGCGGACACCTTTACCGACCCTTATTTTACGATGTTATCGAAACAATAGAGATGCACAATGGACGCACAGGTGCGGCGTGCCGCGTGCCGCACTCAAAGAAAGTTAAGTAAATTGAATGGACGCGCATACGCGTCGCGTCGCACCTGGTAAACATCCGAAAAACGCGCAGGTGCGTTGGCCGCACTAGTTGCGGTAGGGCATCACGGCAAATTTCGTAAGAGTAAAGGCCTTATTACATTACACGATTTATCGGGCCCTGTATCGTGTGCCCTGTCCTGATCAGGTAGGGCGCCGCTTATTATTTAGGGACCCTAGAGATAAGAGATAAGATAAGATTTCTTTATTTGTTTACCCTGACTCCCTGTTTCTTATGTGAACCGTACTGGTTCAATACTCAGAAGCAGGGACTTAGAATATAAAAACACTATATTAATACAGCTTTATTATTATTGTTACAGCAATACAGTTTGATATAGTTATACAAAGCAAGTGACTAGCACTGAGGTCGAAGCAGGTCGAAGCACGAATGCCACTTGCCAGAGCATCGCAGGCCTATCGCTCAAATGCCCGTTGACTATCAATTTAATTCCCACCATTTTACTTGCTTGTGATTGGTCGCCGACAACTGTCAAAGTCTCGACCAATCACATGAAGTCAACACAACTACTTTTGATCATACAAGTTCCTAGAAATAAATGTAAATAGTTGCCAACATAAATAATAAATATAGATATAATTTAAATATTTATAACACCTATTACATTTCACTGCGGGCCCTGCGGGCAAGGCCCGATAATCGTGTAATGTAATATTGCCTTTAGCAGGACGAGTTGGTCAAAACCAACGATAAATCCCAAACTCGGCCACTCAAAACCTTGGATCGAAAGTCACGGGAAGAGTTCTTTGCCCAGAAGTGGGACGATACAGGTTAACATATTCACAACCAGCAGTTATTTAGGTACGGTACTGATTGACCCCAAGCAACGAAATTCTAATAAACAGATATGATAAACACCTACAAAACCTCCGAAAAAGTTTTCCGCGCACCAGTGGCACCACACTTTTCATTCGATAAACATTTCAAATGATACAAAAAGGATAGTTTGATAAAACCAATAAGAAAAAAAAAGACAAATAGTGTTGTTCTATGTCTGTAGTGCAAGCGTCCTTGTACTCACGACTAAAATGCGTTTCCCATCTCTTTCTTTTTTTTATCCTCCACTATCAGAATATTATGGAAATAAATGAAAAATATTAATAAAAGTACAAAATTAAACTGTACTCATTTTTGATGGTTTCGCGTACCTTCAGAGCGCAGGATTAAGATTTATTCATGCTTTTTAAATCTGCAAAATTAGACACAGTGAAATGTATTGTAAAAACCAGATGCATAGTTTTGATTTTGGTCACGCGCCAAACTCTGTGAAATATTTTAGCTCTGTAGTATTTTTTCCGGCTGGCAATTGGACTTACGTTCGTTCAGAAGTAGTATATACCACGGCGCTAGTTAAGTAGTTACTTAGCCACAACCATTTTTTTCTAATCCAATTAATCAAAGATCATTCCACGAAATTTGAAATAATTCAATTTGAATGTTAAGATTTAAATAAATGATCAAGTAGAAAAATATTATTTCGTTTTGTCACTTTTTCCACATGGCTGGTTTTCCGAACGAAATATTTTTAAAAATAGAATCCAGTGTGACATTTGCGGCCGTTAGATGTTTTGAGTTCGTCAACTGGATAGTTGGAAGAAAAAAAAAACAATAATTTAGCTAATCGTTCTATCTATTGGTTAAAATGATTAGTTTGTTAGATTAAACAGAAGTATTGAATATTGAGTACGTCGTGTCCGCTTTATTTATAAACTACAATGGGAACCAACACTAGTAAACCAACTAATAACAGTGAAGCACCAACTATTGCTTTTGCTAAGAATGAGTTGGAGGTTCCAGACAACTCTTTTAATAACTCTGATCCTCGATCTCCTACACCAGAAATATCACGGACCCCGCTTCAGGTGCGTATTTGAATTTCACTTAAATTCTTTAACTAAAAGTAGCACAAGAATTCCCTCGTTTTTGTTTGTAACGTTTGAAACGTTGGTCTTTTTTTACTATACCTCATATTTTACTAACTTATTGTATTTTTCCTTCCAGAATAAGTCAACTGGTAAACACAATATCACTAAAAACGTTGACCTGAGGAAGACTTTCGAAAATGGTAATGGTGAAGAGAAATTGATACACAACAATCCTATACTTTCTGCTGTGATAAAGAACCATTTGCAGTCTTATGACCCGCGCTCTCCCACACAGGACTTTGAACGCACGCCTATTATAATTTCGACAAAGACTGATGAAACAACTAATGAAAAGAGATTGTTAAGACAACAAAGTGATAACTGTGCCAGTCCTGTACTGAACGCTGAAAATGACGACAATTACGACAGCTGTCCTGAAGCATGTGAAAAGAGCCCAGATTTAGTGGTATCTCGAAATTTGTGCGAGGGATTCCTAAATATAACTTTAGATGATACATTAAAAGAACCTGAAGCACCATTGGGATCATCCACAGCTTCTTATGAAGCAATAGAAAACAACATATCAAGCGAAGATCAACATAAACCAAAGTTTTTGGAAACTAACTTTGAGTATGTTGATAATGAGGATAACTTTGAGGATAGTGAGGAAAATATTAATAGTATTGAAGATACTGATAACATAAATGAGGATGAGAGCTCAGTTTTTCAAGTCCTTGATGTTGATCCTCGGTCACCATCAATAGGTATTGAGAGAACACCAATTGTTGTAGCTAAAGTGGACAAAGACTCGAATGTTGAAACTATGTCTGATGATACTTTGATCAAAGTCTTACAGAGCACTAATGCGGAACTTCGCCAAACTGGTCCCAAGACAGACAAAAATGTTGATGGGCTTCTTATATATGAAGATGATAATACTAATCTGGATGAGACACCAAAGAAGTCTAAGTCTGCAAGTAACAGCGGCTCAAGAACTCCACTCTCATGTATGAAAAACAAGGCAGATGTGGGACATACACGATCTAAATCGGCCAACACTGTCTATAATCCCAAAAACCAAAAGAATGGTTCCAAAATTCCTAAAAGAGTGTCACACATTCCACGCCTGAAGTGTTTATCGAAGCAGCCCACCTTGATACCCGCTGGGAGCAGTGTTTCTTTGAAAAATATTTCTAAAGCGGTAGCTATAGGTGGAGACTGTGAGAATACACCTCCGCATTCACATCGCGATCGCTGGGACAAAGACAACAGTATTGTACTTTGAAATTGATTTTTAGCAACCAACAACAGCAAGAATGCTGTAGGATATTCGGAAATTGTTTTATACATGTTTACTATTATGTTTATTGTGAAATGTCACTTGAACAACATTGCACAGAATTAATAATTTCTTGTATTGACATCATGCTTTGCTTTACTGTTTGAAATTAATTTTGACAACAATTGATACTGTCTATTATAAGTATTCTTGACTCATTAAAAGAAACATATCTCTTATATTGTTATCTTTTTCCTAGCAATAATTGTATTGAAAGTCTTGAAATAAATATTTTTAAAAAACATTGTATCATTTTACATACCTACCCCAGTATTGGTATATTCCACAAATTCTCATTTCACTGCACTGTAGAAAATAATCATCTTCATGTGTCTGAAAGAGATTTTTCTATGGACATTCATACACATAGTTTCATACCTGTAATCCATGAAGGATAAGAAATGGCTGTGTGGCTGACACTGGCAGAGCCACCATCAGGGATTTTAATTTTGATAACACAAAAATTTAATCGCTAATTAGTCGCCAAATATCAGATTTGGTCGGTCACTGGTTCAAAAGATATAAGGGTTTATTGGTGGCCCTTCTGGAGAGAGCCTACCCCAGCAGAGCCACATTAATATCTCAAAAACTAGGGCACCTAGCGAAGATCTGTTTTCTCCCATATTTACTCGCTAATTAGTCGAAATTAGTCGCCAAATATCAGAATTGGTCGGTCACTGGTTCAAAAGATATAAGGGTTTATAGGTGGCCCTGCTGGAGAGAGCTTACCCCAGCAGGGCCACATTTATATCTCAAAAACTAGGGCACCTAGCGAAGATCTGTTTTCTCCCATATTTACTCGCTAATTAGTCGAAATTAGTCGCCAAGTTACAGATTTAATCGGGTCCTAGTTCAGAAGATATAATGAGTTCAATTATTAAGGTATAGTCCAAGAGCTAGATCGAAGCGTTCACGAAAAATTGCCAAGAAAAAATATTTCTATTAATATGTGTAATATACTTATAGTTTTATCGGTCTAAAGTCCTTAGAAATGACCGAGAGAGATAAATTCTCTATTAAATCCATGTTTAATGATTTTAATTATTAAGTCAGAGTGGCATAAACTTCTTTGAAACCATGAAACCTTGCTCTTGGTCTATTTAGTGTCAAGATGTACAGTCGCATGCAACCGTTTTACTAATTTACAATGTTGAGCTCTATTAATTTACGTTAGAATAATAAATACGTTAAAATTATCGTATCTTTAGTAAAATGTAATACTTAAACGTTGAAAACGTATTGTAAGTATGTAGGTAAGTATCAACCCATTGCTTGAAATACACTACAAAAAAATACATACTTAACTTAAATCAAAGATGTAAATACTTACTATACTTATTAAAGGCTCTAATTAAGGTTTAATAGGTAAGTTTATTTATTGTTCCTTATAAATACAACATGTTGAACTGTATATAAATGCTGGAAATAATATATAAATCTAAATCAAATTATTTTATAAAAATGAATTTCCAAAAAGTTGTTTTGGTGTGTGTATTTTGAGGTGATTGTTAGTGTTGCGTTGTGGGTGTGTGTGTATTGTGTCGTGGTAGGTAAAGTTTGTATGGACGGGTTGATGACTAAAGAAAAAATCCCTTAGAGCAAGTTTGTTAATTTATCTTTTTTTTTAATACCTTGAGCGGCGCGAACACCGCCGACGCGCCGGTGCTCGCTCTGTTCCCTGTTTTTATATTTGCGGAATACCTAAAGATAACAACATTCGAGTTCCTAACTATTCTTTAAGTTCCACTTTAAACTGGCTGACTTTAACTTAGGTACGTCACGGGCAACTCGTTCTAAATAGCTCGTCTGTACACGCGCATCTATCTCTTTCTTACTTACCGTGTAAATGTAACGGAGCGCAGCGATCTATCTGCCAGCGACTAAATGCACACATTTTGTTCGATACCTAAATAATTACATATATTTATTGTAGATCTTGTTTTTAGGTAATGAATACTGCTTTCCTTTGGTGGGTTGAAGTTATAGAATTCCTCCAGACGTCGTAGATACACCTGTATAAAAACTACTTTAAGTATTTTGTACTTGGTTGTACCACTGTATGGGGAAATTGAAATCTTTAATATCTTTTTAATGACACACCGACTGAATCTGTAACTTGGCGACTAATTTCGACTAATTAGCGAGTAAATATGGGAGAAAACAGATCTTCGCTAGGTGCCCTAGTTTTTGAGATATTAATGTGGCTCTGCTAGGGTAGGCTCTCTCCAGAAGGGCCATAACCCTTATATCTTTTGAACCAGTGACCGACCAAATCTGATATTTGGCTACTAATTTCGACTAATTAGCGACTACATTTTTGTGTTATCAAAATTAAAATCCCTGATGGTGGCTCTGCCAGTGTCAGCCACACGAAATGGCTAACCTACCTATAGGTAGTACACCAACATAACGTTAGTTTTTCAAGGGGGGGGCTAGCCTATATTGTAACTTCAGATCTGTTGCTACAAAAATCCTGATTGAAAAACTTGGGAATTGAACCCAAGACCTCACGCTCAGAAGTAGCACTTGCTACCCACTAATTAGGCAGTCGGCTGTGAGAGTCAAAATGGCGGGTGTATTATAATATTTTATTATTTAACCTTTACTCATAAAAAATATAATTACACCAAAAAATTGTACTTAAATAGTACCTCAATTAAAAAATTAGTACCCTAATGAATCAAATTATACCAATTACCAAAAAAATGTACCTAAAATATACTGTTTAGTATCTAGCTCTAAAAAATCTGTACCTCCTTCAGAACGAAATTATTTCGAAATTAAGGTACACCCGCCATATTGACGTCAAAATGGCGGGTGTATTATAATATTTTATTATTTAACCTTTACTCATAAAAAATATAATTACACCAAAAAATTGTACTTAAATAGTACCTCAATTAAAAAAAACACACTTGATCAGTTGGATAGTTCTTGTGAAATAAAACAACCGCGTCTTGAATATGTTACAGTCAAAATTGTTAATCGGTCAACCACTTTTGACTGGTGTCAGTCAAAATCCTATGACGTTAAAAATGCGTTTTCTGCATTAAAAATAGATCGTTTTAAAACGCTTCGGTTGTAATTATCAGTCCTAGAATTACATGATGTTTTTCAAAAGGGTCACAAAAAAAACCTAACCTAATAAGTTTCTAAGTTAATGTTAGTTATTATTCAAATAGTTTTGACCCGTCAAAAGTAGTGTTGACTGTAACAGTTTTGACTGTGACATATAAACGTAAACACGATTATTATTATCATGATATATTTATTTATTTAAATAAGGTGTCGCTTTGCATCCTGGTCAAATTCAAGGAAGTATCTTTGCTAATGATTCTCTTCCCGAATCAACAGTGAGAATCAAAATGGCGGGTGTACCATAGCGAATCAAATTATACCAATTACCAAAAAAAAATTACCTATAGGTAACTGTTGTTTTAGAAAGCCTCAGTTGTAATTAATATTCCTAGAATGAGGTGTTTCAAGGTTAGCTTCCATGAAAAAGAGATAGATGGCCCTGTGCAAGACTCGGTGTAAAAACTTTTTTTTGGCTATATGGAGCTGGTGTTCAATGCCTTTTAAAAATAAAATTGTGTATTATAAATATTATGTAAAACACCTCTTAACGAAGCCGAAAGGCACTTGTTCTCCTCGTCATTGCGATATTTTTTTTGTTCTACACCATACCTGGGAACCTTCTAGTTACGGAGATATTGGGGGTCAAAGTTCCAGCTTTTTGACAAGTTTTTTTTTTTACAAGTTTTTAATGTAAGATTTTTACTTTAAACAGCTCCACGACCCCCGTACTATTCAATCCATCCATCAGCACTATGTTTTGAGTGCATTACATCGAGTTCTACCACAAAACATGATTTTTCACCCCAAAAAACAAAGTCGTTTCCCAGCAATAATTTTTGCGTAGTAACTTAGTTCGATGTACAGAATGCTTGGTTGACGGCTTCGTGATGAGGTCTTTTACATCCTGTATATATATATATTTTATTTATCAAGTATATGTGTGTGGGAGCTATAAGCAAGCTTCTTGCTTGCTTGTCAGTAACAGATGGACTGCGTTTTAATACGGGTGGTTTACACTTACTGATTTCAGTAAATTAGAAGAAAAACCTAATCATTTTATTATTGATTCGGGACGAGAATCATTAGCTTATATAATAATAACAGATTTATATCTCACCACAATATAGGTACATTAAAGAGGTATCAATACAAAATACTTTAATGCTTACATTTGAATGTTATGTAAATGTGTGTAATCAATGCGGTAAAAATTAAAAATAAGTATAAGTTTTTTTTTTATTATTAAAATTAGTAATTAAAGAAAACGAAAATAGTTACAATTATTGGTGCAAGTGTTAGTATGTGTAGTAGGTATTTGTAAGGTTGTGTATCTGTGTGAGTGAGTAAGGCGAATGTATGGGTGTAAGTGGGGGGGCAGTGAGTTTTGGGGGAGGGGAACAGGATGTGCGTATTGGTTATTTTGGGACAGCAAGTAGTTTTTCTGTTTCTTCATAGTTTAGCTCCCAGAGCCAATCTCTTAGTTTAATTTTGGAGAGGTTGTATATTGGGAGCATCCTATTTATCTTATTATAAAGAAAGCGACCAAGGTAGCAAAAGAAGCGATGGGAGGAAGTAGTCGAGAGCCGGATGTGATGGCATAGTCTGCCTTCACATCCGGGTCTCGACTACTTCCTCCATCGAATCGAATCTTCTAAATCTGTGGGAGAGATAGATATAGATACTTCCTTGAATTTGATCAGAATGCAAAGCGACACCTAGTATAACTATATCAATATAATCATGATAATAATCGTGTTAACGTATATATGTCACAGTCAAAACTGTTACAGTCAACACTACTTTTGACCGGTCAAAACTATTTTAACAATAGTGTCTATTCTGTTGTGCACAAACTAAACTTAATTTAGGCTATTGCTATCTTTTACTGAAAGACAGTGCGAGAAAAGGACGGCTATAGCTATGAACTAACTTAGAGATGTCAAACTAGTTTATGCCTTGCGCTTCACCGTGTTTTTGGTCGACATGTTTTTACGTGCACCCTTCATTTGTATGGAAATATTACGTCCGTCTCTTTCTCGTTTTATTATAGAGAAAAAGATAGCAATAGCCTATATTAAGTTTAGTTTGTGCACTACAGAATCGACACCAATAGCTAACATTAACTTAGAAACTTATTAAGTTGTTAGGTTTTTTTTGTGACCCTTTGAAACACATTATGTAATTCTGGAACTCGTAATTACAACCGAGGCGTTCTAAAACAATCTATTTTTAATGCAGCAAACGCATTTCAACGTCATAGAATTTTGACTGACACCAGTCCAAAAGTGTCAGTGTGTGTGTGTCTGTAACATATACATGATATACAAGACGCGGTTATTTTACTATTTTTTTTTTAATTGAGGTACTTTTTAAGTACAATTTTTTGGTGTAATTCTATTTTATGAACAAAATATTATAGTACACCCGCCATCTTGACGTCAATATGGCGGGTGTACCTACATTACATTTCGAAATAATTTCGTTCTGGAGGTACAATTTTTGAAAGCTAGGTACTAAATAGTATATTTTAGGTATTTTTTTTTGGTAATTGTTATAATTTTATTCGATACGGTACACTCGCCATTTTGAATCTCACAGTCGGCTGGCGTCAATAGACATAAGCGTCATAAGCGCAATAACCTCACGCATTTGTGTTGCCACAGCATACGAGTCAGTAGCAATGTTCCTTCACAATGATATCTGAGATGTGGTGTGGAAGAGGCGTGTGAAATGCAGGTGTTGTTAGTTAGTACCATAAATAATCTGATTATTTGACCGCCAGAGCATAAACACGCTGTAACCCTCCACGCCAAGCCACAATTTCACCTTCCATTTTGTCACACATTTGAATATGGCGGTCAAAACGTTAATACCTACAATTAAAACAGCAGTTAATTCAATCGTTTTATTTTCTATACTGACAACACTTACATAAAATCTGCGTTAAATTAAAATTGCAAACGCAACAAATTCTTTTGGAATAAATAAATAGTAGGCAAGTTTTTATATAATAAAGATTATGCAAATCACAATAGAATTTCACGTACCTATATAGCAGTAGGTATAGCGTTGCTAGCTCTTGGAATGGTTTAAAATTGAACACCAAAAATATGGAGATGGTTAGATAGCTATACAAAAATAAGCCCCATAAAAATATAACACTAGTGTAGAATGAAACATCTCGCAAAGTCCACATCCCATAAATAGAAAAGTTTAGAAATAGGCTTCATTGCTTTCCGAGTTGATACATTCTTCCCGACGAGTATTTTAATTAGTTTAGCAATAATACTAAGAAATAAATATAGTTAAGTCGAATCTTTCAGCACGTGGTTCCTTTAGAATCCTCGGAGAAGAGCTAAAAGCAAAAATGATAGGAAATAATGTTATTCACCTTGCATTTTAAACATTTAAAAAATCAACAATTAAACAGCAACAAACCAAACTACAAAATGTTAATTTTAGTAAATGACAGACAAACAATATAATGACAGTAGGTACAAATATTAAGACCTAACACCAAGAACTTTGAGGTTTATGATCTACTTAGGTATGTATTTAAAAATTTTGAATTCTATTTTAATAAAGATACATTGAAAGATAAAAGAAAATGCAAATCCTTATTGGTGCAGTATTGTTTGTTACTTATCTAAATCTAAACTAAATCTTGAACTAAATACACAATATTTTCTGCACTATTTAGTACCAATATTTTTTTAAGTACACATAATTAATTTGCTAATTGCTTGCAAAATTTCTTACTTCTAATATTTCTGAGTGGCCGAAATTGTAGTTATAAAAAATTTGGCACGAAAAATAGTGGATCAAGAAGAAAGAAACACTAATATAACTTAGATTTACTCCTAATGACTAAGATAAAATCATTTATCTGATAATTCAATATTGAAACTACCCATTTATAAGCTAAAAAGCTATTATTACGGAATGTCTTATAAAGTATAAATTATATCGCACTGTGTTTTACTGCAACATAGAACGTTTTATTCAAGAGCGACATGTGTTTGGTCTGAGATTCATAATGTAATTAAGTCGTTTTTTTTATTATTAAATGCATTTGTACAATATAATAACAAGACATTTCATTTCAATATTATAAATAACACACCATATAAATTTGAAGTACATGATTTACAATAAATGGTAAAGCTTAGATTAGGTTGCATATAGTCCAAATTGGTACACAAAATTTTATAATATCATCCAAAGGTAAGAAGGACAATAGACAAGGAAATTCTTTTAAATAGTATCCACAATATTCTTCATTTTGACTCTAAGAAGGTCATAGAAATCCTACAAGTTTACAAACTATTATGTCTAAAATTGAAACATTTAAAGCGTTTTGAAGCTTCCCTAAGATCAGCTAATGTGTATTCCATAAATATTATGCTTTTTACTCACCAATCTATATGACTCAAGACAGGCAATTTATTAACCATTTTTGCAAAAATAGACACTGCTTTAGGTGATTGTTTTTTTTAACATTTACAACATCTAATAACCTCGAACAACAATCACTATTTATAAGCAATTTCTGAACACCTAAGATCTGTTTGATTTGAAGTTCTTGAAGTTCACCATTTCATGGTTTTACAATACTGTTTACTTAAACATTTAATAGGAGGTAGTTTCTCATAGATTTGATTTTAAACCATGTTTCACAATATGTATATATGCTTATGTTTATTGGGGCCATATTTTAGTGTTAAACACACAACTAACACCAATAAGTTTAAAATATCAAAAACAGAGGATAACATTTATGCTTATCTTATGTATCCCATAGATAATATCATGCTTCATGCACAGGCTGTTCACTTCCCATCTCCATTTTTCTCCTCCTTGATATCTGTTGAACAATGTTAGTGAAGTTATTAACACACCTCACTCCAAGAGGGTTATGGATAACACAATAATTGTATTAGTATCGGTATAAAAATAATCTAGGAAAATAACCAAGCAATTACAGATTGTTATTTTAATATCTTGAGATTAAACCTATTTATTGGTATTGTTCCATTTTTGTAGTTAAATTGATCTGTACTTATAAAATCGTCAGCATGACTAACTCTACTCTTTTCTAAGAGTAATCATTGCCCCCCCCCCCCCCCCCCGCCCGGACGCCGTGTCGAGCAGACGTGTTTTTTGTACAATGACATGTCTCTCTAAAATTGTCATAATGCCAATCTAGGCGAGGGGGGCCAGGAGTCCATAGCACAGGGTATCATCCTAGTTTGAACTCCTGACTCCCACAAACCTTTGTACCTCCAATATTTAATTGTAACACCTCTATATTGTAACTTTACTTTGTGGGAGAAAATAAAATTTATTATTATTATTATCTCCTTTATTAATCATAACATCTTATTATTTTTACATGTTTAAATATTTCATAGAAAAATACATAAAACACTTACAAATATAAAAAAATAGTAGTCCGCCGGTGTCGGGAGCAGGGTCCAAGCCACCGGCGGTTAGGGCTGCAGAGACAGGAACCTCCTCACAATGCGAGCCGTATCGAGGAGTACTGCCTTCTGAATCAGGCCCTTGATCCAACCGCCTAAAGAGAGCTTCGATAGATGGTCATCGAAGCTCTTGGCTATAAGGCCATTGGCCGTCACTACAATCGGCACAATGATAACCGAGTTCATATTCCACATGTCGCGAACCTCGTGTGCCAAGTCGAGATATTTTATTTGTTTCTCTTTCTCAGCTTTCACGAGGTTCTTGTCATGCGGAATAGTAACATCGATTATCATTACGCGGCGCGCTAATCGGTCCATCATCACTATGTCAGGCTTATTGGCGACAATAGTCCTGTCAGTAATGATGGACCGATCCCAGTACAGCGTGACATGGTCTTTTTCGAGAACTGGGTCGGGCACATACTTGTAGTACGGTACCTCAGATTCCACAAGTTTATATTTCAAGGCAAGTTGCTGGTGTATAATCCTGGCTACTTGGTTATGCCTGTGCAAGTACTCGCCGTTAGCCAGACGAGAACAACCAGAAATAATATGTCTGATGGACTCACCCGGAAGGTGGCCCGACACACGTCAACCGTCCCGTCCTTCATAATATATTTCCGGTAATTGTTCGTCAACATAACTTCGTCCATAATCGCACAGACAAAACCTTCAGTTTCCCCAAAGAGGTCCCCGAAACGTAACCAGGACACGGACGCTAGAAAATCTACATCGGGCCCATAAAGAGCCCGGTAGAAGCGCCCGTGAAGCTCTTTGCCATGCCATACTTGCCTGCGGTCATCGGTGGTAAGTACCTCAGGTTTGTGCCAGTTCTCTTTAGCCATGGACAGCGGGGTGAGTCCCTTGTCCACTGCGACCACATCTCGGTGCATACCTACCTCGGCTTTTAAAAAATATTCTCTGAGACTGCACACCTCGCGGTTGTGGAGGGTCTTCGCATTTAAAAAGCCTCGACCTCCGCACTTCCGCGGGATGCACAGTCTCATCACCGATGATCGTGGGTGATGCATCCGGCTTTCGGTCAGCAGTGTACGAACTCTTCTATCCAGGGCGTCGAGTTCGGTCTGAGTCCATTTGAGTATGCCGAAAGAGTACATTAAAACCGGCATGACCCAACCATTGAAGGCGCGCACCTTGTTCCCGCCTGAAAGAAGGCTATTTAATACCTTTCTCAGGCGTCCGAAGAAGCGCTCCCTCAACGATTGCTTCATGTCAGTTACATTAATGCCTAACGCTTCCGACATACCCAAATACTTATAGGTTTCAGATGAGGAAAGAGATCTCAGCTGTATGGAGTCCGAGAGCTGAAGTCCCTCGGATTCCACAATCTCCCCTCGCTTTACATACATAACTGCACATTTGTCCACACCAAATTCCATCCTGATGGCGCTACTAAAAGCTTCAGTTACTTTCAGTAGCTCCATCAGTCGCAATTTGTTGGGGGCAAAGAGTTTCAGATCATCCATGTAAAGCAGGTGAGATATAACCTGACCATCCTTCCTCAACCGGCAGCCTAGGCCTGAATTCTCCAGCAATGTGCTTAGAGGATTCAGGGCTAAACAGAACCAAAGTGGACTCAGACTGTCGCCCTGGAATATTCCCCGCTTAATCCATACAGGCTCATCGCTCCCCTGGATCTGTCGACATCCTGGATATCGAAGGACAGTCTTCCATTGCCCCATACATGACTCAAGAAAGGTGCGTAGAGTTGTATCTACTTTGTACAACTCCAGCACCCTCATGAGCCACGTATGTGGCACCGAGTCATAGGCCTTCTTATAATCTATCCAACATGTCGACAGATCCTTGCGAGATCGACGAACCTGTTGGCTAATGGCCATGTCGATGAGGAGTAGCTCCTTAGTACCGCGGGATCCATTCCTACATCCATTCTGAGAGGCTGACATGATGGAGTTTTTGTCAATGTGTGTTTTAATTTTCACTCTCAGAATGGATGTAAGAAGCTTGTAGATCGTCGACAAACACGTGATCGGTCTATAATTTTTGGGTTCCGCGGGACTACCTGACTTATGGAGCAGGTGGGTAACGCCTGTTGTTAAAAACTGTGGGAGGGACCCGGACTCTAAGGATGACTATTATTATTATTATTATTAATCAGACAAAAAACACCAGCCTCATCTAGTTTTAAAAAATGTTGTTAAAATAAAGGTTATCAACGTATGGTGCGTTGATAACCTTGATTTGGTTACAATTTGGCGTACAGATAGCTATTTAATTATGACATAGGCACCTGCCAAGACAAGATTTTGGAAAATTCAACACTTAAGCAGAAGACAAACAGGTTTTCAGTTTGTATGAAAATATGTCACTGGGCGAAGCTGATGCAGATTGGCTAGTGTTTACCAAATTGATAATGGAAGTGCTTCCATATCATTAACTTATTATCAGCATTTTTAAGTATTGTCATTATTATGTGAAAAGGTTAATTGATAAAGCATATTAAAGTGCTTTGTTTGGTGTAATATTAATGAAAATTTTCCGAATTAGATAACTAGATCAAAAAGTTGTTAGAAAATTAAACATTCTTATCTTTGACTTGTATCAGTGAAAGATATAATGTGTGTTTAAAAAATTACTAGGAAAATAACATTTATCAAAAAAATCACTATAGTGAATCCTGTCTACAAGTTTTCAAACTCTTCATGAAGTTTCCACACACACAAAACAAACAAACATATTTATAAATAAACACACACACATATTACATTAGCATCTACTCAATATAACTGAACAACAGGCTGAGTCACAGTCTTATTTCAAAATGTTATTATTAGTTGTTTTCGAGAAAACCAATTTTCATACTAAGAAAATACACAAACCTCGCTCCTTCTCCTCCATGTTTTTAGATATAAATTCACGGAGCTCTGAGTATGCCTTGTCCAGATTGTCGTTGAGAATAGTAATGTGGAAGTTCCCTGGCTCTTGACCTGAAATCATTGCATCAGATGTGTTATATTTTTAACACTGATTGTAAACATATAATGTTTCATTGATAATAACATGAGTTGCATAAGCAACACAGTAAGTATATGATTCTTGAAATGAAAACAATTATACACGTCTTGTGTTATTATTAGTAAGTAAAACTGTTTATTGATTACAGTGTAGGAAAACATTTTGGAAATGAACATTAAACATTTCACTTTACTCTACTTAATGTCTGTTACTAACAAATACAGATTTTACAATCAAATCAATTATTTCCTTTGAAATCCATACTGAAATCTTAAAAACTTGTGATGTCACAATAGCACCCAAGTTCAATAATACTACTACTTTATCAACATTATTAGTAGCTCAGCGATACCCTTTGTCTAATGTAGGTATGATAAGAAAAAAAAACTAATTGACATCAATGGAAACTGGTGTTGATTCTGTTGTGCACAAACTAAACTTAATTTAGGCTGTTGCTATATTTTTGTCTCTAATAAAACGAGAAAGAGACAAATGCAATTTAAAGCTGTCAAATTTAGTTGGAACTAATATTTCCATACAAATGAAGGGTGCACGTAGAAACATGTACACTAAAAACACCGTGAAGCGCAAGGCATTAACTAGTTTGACATCTCTAACTTAGTTCATTACTATAGCCATCCTTTTCTCGTACTGCCTTTTAGTAAAAGATAGACATAAGAGAAAAAAAAGATCACAAAAGGAATGTTTTCCCTGTTTTTGTGACAATTTTAATTTATGCTCCACTCCTATTGGTCTTAGCGTAATGTTATATAGCCTATATAACCTTCCTCAATAAATGGGCTATCCAAAACAAAAATAATTTTTCAATTCTAACCAGTAGTTCCTGAGATTAGCGTATTCAACCAAACAAACAAACTCTTAAGCTTTATAATATTAGTATAGATTGTCACAAAAAAAACACCTACCATATTTGATTTCTTTACGAGCTGTCTCTAACCTCTTCATCAAAGCCTCCTCCTGCTCAGTGTTGCGTGCACGCAGTCGCCTCTCCAACTCCTCAATGGAAGGTGGCATCACAAACACCAGCAGTGGGTTGAGATCAGTTTTCTTCACTTGCTTGACTCCTTCAATCTCAATGTCTAGAACGCAGATCCTTCCCGAGAAACATACATCATTCACTGCTTGTTTACTGAAAGTTTCAAAATAACTTTTGTCAAGAGGTCAAATAAAAAAATAGAGGATAGTAAGCAATTATGTTTTAACTTCTGTTAACCAACTACAATAGGGGCTTGAGCTGATGCAGTGATGTGTATTTACTGAGTATTTTCTGAGATATTGCAGTAAATACAAATAACAAAACAATGACTTTATGAATAAGAACACCTCATTTTTGGCAACATGCCAATGCGCCCAAAACAACAAGCACATGGCCAAAAGAGATTCTTCACAAAAATCTTTATTTACCTGGTTCCATACATGTTGCCACTGAAAGTTGCGGTTTCTAGGAACTCTCCTTTTGCTATAGCAGTGGTCATGTCATCTTTGTTTGTAAAGTGGTAATGCACACCATTTTTCTCGCCAGGACGTGGGCCTCTTGTAGTATGCGACACACTAAACCCGAATTTATCAGGAAACTCTTTCAGAAGGCGTTTTAGCAACGTACTCTTACCCGACCCTGAAGGTCCACAAAGAACCAAAGGACGAGGACCTTTCTGCACCATTTTCGAGAAAACTAAGAACAAATGAAATATTATTGTTACAAAAGCCGCATAGGTTAAATGTTGAATGGATATGTTAATGAAATATCTTACATCTTAGTAGAAGCGTCGTGGAAAATGTTAATAGACCTTATTAACTTAGAGCTCTCCGAAAAAATCGACCCGGCTATAATTTAATATTGGTTCGAAATCAGTACCTACACATGTATAACGCGCAGTGCACTGTCTGTGCACAGAAAGTTCTGTCAAAAACAAATGTCAAAATAATTTCCTGCGTAAAACGAAATCTACAGAGGCAGTAAATTGATGGGAATTCATAAGAACGGAACCTCAGTGAAAGCTACATTATTTTTTTAATTTTCGACATTTTTTTTTTTGATCGACAGCAAAACGACCATCCACGTCACCACAGAGCGTCATAGATACACGTCACATTAGGCCCCGTGATGATTTGTTGGGTCGTGTCGTGCGGCCGTGCGGCATACTTTAGGCTTACACGAGGCCAGTTTTATGCCAGTGCAGCCCGGGCTGCATATTCGTAAATACCCGAAGTGTAAGATGCCCTAAGTTACTTCGTAAATAGCAGACGTGTCGGCCAAACGTGTCGGGTATTACAAGATCCTGGAGTTCTTTGTAAATAGCAGACGTCTCAGACTAATGCGTCAGTTATTCTATAACACATTAATGAAACTAAATTGAAAGAGGAAAATAATAAAATTTATAGCAGATTAATTAAAATGTTTTTTCTATTCAGTAAAGAATAAACTTTAACGTAACGTAATGCTGAAATATTTACCACCTAATACTCGTACAGTGCCACCAGTATAAGTTAGTGGGCGGCGCCTTTTGGAACTAAAAAAGAGGCCATCTTGAAATGTCACTTTGACGAGTACGAAATTTTATTGAAATAAAGTCTAAAGTGATGCCTAACGTATAATTTACCCACATAAATAACTCATGTAGGTATGTGTGTATAAACATTGATAGATATAAAATTTAGTTTGTAAGCCCTGGCTGGGGGCCTTAAAGTAATTTTTGGCCACCACAGGATTGTCCGGTTAAGCAGTTAAGCAACCTAAAAAAAAAAAAATAGATATAAAATATGTAAAATTGATAGATGTAATAGAGGTGTAGAAGATAAATTACACTTGAATCTTGTTTACTTAAGTACTTACGAATTCCCGAAAAATACTGTTTAATTTGAAAAATGACTTTTTCAAGGTCAAAGTGTGTCTGTGTCAAGGACAATGTATGTTCTTTTAGAATAAATAAAGAATCTTTAAACCTAAGTCATTCCTGCACCTTTTTGAACTTGGAAGGTTGTAGTGATTATTTTGATGATTATAATTCTGTATACGTCTTACAGCCACGAGTAATATTCTAATCAACATACAACCTAGCACGGCAGGCCTATTACGTACCTCTGTTGACAGCTCGAAATGATAGTAACTAGGCTCAGTGTCCATCAAATAACTGTCAAAAGATTAGTTTCGTATTATGTATGACCAGTCGCGGTCAAATATGACGTCATTGGTTGTCATTAAGACTGATAGTCACCGTAACTCATTTTGACAGACGCTTTCGAATCGACTCTTATATTATTTCGATTAGGGAAGCATAGTGGACAACAAATTGATGAGAACTGAGTTTGAAGTGGCTTTCGTGAAAGACGTTACACCGTACCCGGCTGTTAGTCACCGTAAAGTGATATCCACTCAGTGCGATACGTAATACCAATATTATGATTCTCGGTTGTCATCAAAGTTCGTTGTACAACCGAAACTTGATAGTCACTGGATATCAGAAACATACGCAATAGGCCTGCTAGCCTGCAAATTGCAAAAAACGTAAGAAATTCACGGGCTATCCTGGAGCATTCACCTTAAGGCTGATGCTCCAGGGTAGCCCGCAAAATTCAAACTTTCTTACGTTTTTGGCAATTTGCAGGCCAGTGCTAGGTTGTATGATGATTAAAATATTGTTCGCGATTGTAAGACATATGTAGTTACAGAATTACACTCATCAAAATCATCAGTACAACCCTCCAAGTTCATAAAGGTCAATAAATGATTTTTTCAAGGTCAAAGTCATTGCTAGACCTTTCTGAACTTGGAGGGTTGTATTGATGATTTTGATGATTATAATTCTGTAACTACATACGTCTTACAATCGCGAACAATATTTTAATCATCATTTTAATCAATGTAAGAAAATTTGAATTTCGCGGGCTGGTTGGTGACGTGCTTTCCGAGGCACCAAGGAAACTCGGTATGTAAGGGTGGTCACCCATCTACAGACCAACCTAGGCAAGCACGGGTTAACCTAAAGATCGACCCGAGCGGCTGTTATTATATAGCTAAATACTACAAAAAAAAAATGCTGCATACAAAATAATTCGTCAATATTTTTCTGTTTAAACCTGTACACAGAAAGTTGAGAATATCATCCAAAATCGCATAGACAAAAAGTTAAGTGTCAAGAATTCTGCGGATATTGAGATCAATAAAATGTATTATAAAATCGTGTAACCAAAGTACGAATGTAAGTCATTTTAAAAAACCTTTTTAAACGTTAATTTTTTAAAACAAGTTTTCTAATTGTTAAAACTGTGGATTTTTTTTTGAGTGTAAATTTATTAGTTCCCTTTTTGAATTTCCGGATATGGTCATGGACCAATCGGCACAAAAAGATTTCAACCAATCGTAGCGAACCATAGAGAATGGATTGAAAATTGAAAAATAAGTAGCCGTTATTTTTGAGTGGAATTGAACGGAGTCAAGCGTCAATCGAAGCTTTAAATTAAAACTGAAACTCGAACCTTAGCGGAACAGCTGGATGTAAAATAACTCTTGTACTTAAAACACGGATCTGCCCGAGATTGTTTATAAAATTGCGTACGGGCCAAACAAAAAAACACGTCGTTATGGAGATCCAGATGAGGAGACACCGAACGGTGAGAAATTTTTGTAACGTTACAAAGTTAACTGATTCTTGAGTTTGAATTTAGTATTAGTGGTGTGGTTCTATAAATTTTAGGCGCAGATCCAGGACCAGGAAAACATTTATGCTATTAAGGGTAAAGCTAACGTGGCAATTCCTACCAAAAAGCAAGGATTAACCGTTCGAGGAGCTTTGGGGGATATCAACACAAACGTTCAACCTCAGCGTGAAATCGGTGGTAAAGTAGCTGTAGCTGCTGCGGAGTTTGAGAAGAAAGCAACTCTAAGCCGGGCCGCTGCTAAAAGGTAAAAAAAAAACGATTTAATCTCACAACCCACATTATTATTATAAGTTTGTTCATCAGCTGGTTTATTTTCTTTGTTGCTTTATCTTCCATAGTTTTGATAGCTGTGAAAGGATGTTAATATGTTAAATTTTCTGTTTCAAGTTCAGTGTACTTACTCAATAAAGACATATTTTTTTCATGCAGGTAGAAGTAAAAAAAGTTTTTGATTCCAGCAATTACAGCCATGTGCAGTCGAAAGTGGACACAGGTTTGGCTGCCAAGGCTGCAGCGCTGCAGCCGTCATCTAGGCCTCCTCTTCGCCGTGAGGAGAGTACTGCCGGTCTTGCCTCTAGAGCTGCTGCTCGCAACAGGGTAAGTTCTTTGTAACTTTTTTTTTGTGTCAGATCACCAACATGTGGAAACAATTCTTGGACTTCATAGGGATTATTTATCAGATTGTCAGCTTCTATTATTGGTGTCGAGTAATTTATTTCATGATAATTTTGTATTCCATGAATAAACTTGTGAAACCATGAACTACTACTAGCTGTAGTAGGTCAGAGAGTTATAAAGAGTCCTCAGTGTCTTTATCGATACTGAAGTCCTCAAAAGTGCAGGTCTATACTAGTACTTCTGAGGAACAAGTGAATGCAATGCCACTGCTGATGACCCTACCTGCTTTCTTCACATAATAAGAATTATCATCATTTATCAAATTAACATGATTGTGTTGGTATGATGGAATTTAATAAAAATAATAATGCTTATCTTGCTGGCATTAAAATGAGGCCATTTTTTGTAAACTCACTAGATTGTGATCAATATGGCGGTAGCACCACATGGTCTTTTTTAGTTTAAATCTACATCTAAAATCTAAATTACCCAAGCATTTTACACTAACTAATATGATTTAGTAGTGGTAAGGGACAGTTTTAACTGTACTACAATTACAGTTGTTGATGAAAATCCAGAAAAAAATATTATGTAACTTTCTTCTATCTAGTCTTAACATAAAACTCATTTATAGGCTATCCTGAAAGATGCCCAGAACAAGCCAGCTGAGCTGAAAGAATCAATAAACATTTACATTCAGACCAAGAAAACCCAAGAAACAAAGAAGTCATCCAAGCTACCAACGCTAAAAGAAAATCAAGAAATCAAAGCTTTGAGACCAATCTTAAAAGAATCGACCGAATCACTCGGAAAGCTAAAAATAGAAGAAAGTTACGAGAAGACTTCAATCATAGACATTAAAAAGGTTGAAAGATATGCAGCCTTATTGAATAATGACCTCAATGCTACTCCTCAACTCCCCAATGACATTGAAGATATTGATGCTGGAGATAATAATAGCCCGCTGCTTATGTCCATCTACATTAAGGATATTTACAAATATTTGACAGAGTTAGAAGAGAAGTATCCTATTGAGCCCGAACACTTGAGGAAACAGGTTTGTATAGATTCATTAATTTCTTCTGAACTATAAGAAAGCTGTGTTCACAGTTTAATACTGTGTCAAGTTTATAAATTCCCATTAATCCTAATTGTATACATATTATGTAGGATATTATCCTACTAATATTATAAATGCGAAAGTTTGTAAGTATGGATGTTTTTTAGTCTTTCATGCAAAAACTACTGAACGGATTTTGATGAAATTTTGCACACAGTTTATAACCGGGATTGGTAATCCTGGTTATAAATTATCTGTATAGGTTACTTTTATCACGGTAGTAAGATCCCATTGGACAAAATAATTGTCAAACTTCACATGGGCGAAGCCGCTGGCAGAACTAGTATTCAATCATTTTAAGTATTTAACATATTTTTCCTTTCCAGACTGTAATCACTGGAAAGATGAGGGCAACTCTTATTGATTGGCTTGTGGAGGTGCAAAGACAGTTCTCTTTAGTGCTGGAGACATTCCATTTGACTGTTGGAATCATTGACCGATATTTACAGGTAAATATCCTCTTCTATTTTGTGTGTCTAGTAGGTGGTATGCAGAATAGTGCATACCACCGTTTCTTGTCTTTTATACTAGCGAAAATAGTTAACTCCTTATAATTTCATATAATAATGAATGATTATACCTACTGATGGGTGTGGTTGGTGCCTAGTTGGCTGGTATTTAGCTGTATCCTGTTAGACTGGAACTTGGAAGCCACCATTGGTATATATGGAGGCTTTACATAGTTATGAAAAAGTACAGCAGTTATCCTATGGTTGCCAAAAATCTAAATAATGCCACATCCGAAAAACATATACATCAAGCCAACTCCTTACTAATAAAAATAGAAAATGCTCACTGTTGTATCTATTCTACTCTTCAGACCTACCTATTTAAAACTAATCAATTGTCTACTTACAGGCCGTACCAAACGTTCAACGGAATCAGCTGCAGCTCGTCGGCGTGACAGCGATGTTCATTGCCAGCAAGTACGAAGAGATTTACTCACCCGACGTCGGCGACTTCGTGTATGTGACCGACAACGCTTACTCCAAAGCCGATGTCTTCCAGTGCGAGAGGGACATCATGTCGAAACTTGGCTTCTGCCTGGCAAGACCTATTCCACTCAGCTTTTTGAGAAGGTATGTTTTAACACAACTCCTGCAAACTGCCTAAGGCGACTCTTACCCATACTTAGCCATATATGATACATACGTAGGGACTGCCACCTCAATCTGTATGAATTGTCTTTGTGCTCTCTCAATGCAGTTAACAGTCGTAGTAATCTCAGCCTTAGGAATTATTTGTTAACCAAGAAGGATGTTGAAAATCATATTTTTTCCAGGTTTGTAAAAGCTGCACATGGGACATCAAAGAATCACCACTTAGCCAAATACTTCGTAGATCTTTGTCTCGTCGAGTACACGATGGCCCACTACCGGCCATCAGAGTTAGCTGCCGCCGCAATTTGCCTGTCCTTGTACCTGCTTTCGAGCAAGAGGCTCGAAGAGGTGTGGACAGCCACACTCTCCTACTACTCAGGATACTCCTTAGAACACATTGACCCCATCATCAGGAAACTAGCCAAAATTGTCATAAATGTAGACAACTCCAAATATAGGGCAGTGTACAACAAATATTTAGACACTTCCTTAGCTAAAGTATCCAGCCTTCACCAGCTAAGAGGTGAAACTATTTATGAACTGGCCAAGATGCCACCAAGCTCCTAGGTTTATGCAAAACGGTTTTTGTGTAAGTGTAATTAGTATGTTATGTCATGTGACGCTTTAAGATTGTATTGACGATGTTTTATAAGCGTTCTGTGGCAAAGGACTGAATTTGATATAAGGTTTGTTTTAGGTACCTGGTTTGTTTGCTAGTTTTAATTTAGATAGTTTTAATAATTTTCAGACATAATTTTGTATCAATGAGACTAATTAAATGTTATTGACGAGATAGTAATGTTAGGTGTATTTATGTATGTCTCCAGTTTTTCCGAACAATAATCTTGTTTTTGATTTATATTTATGAATAGAGCTTGCTATGTTGAATATGAAATGTGCTAAATGAAGAAACAGAACATTGTAATTTTCTATTATACTGACATTTTAATTTATTGAGATTTCTAAAATCTCGTCCATTTTTACTAGGAACTGATAAAAAAACTCGGTGGTTTTTAAAACGCGTCACAAACGAAACAAATGTGTAGTTCATTTTACGTAACCGTAACACAATATTTTCTCAATGTAACAATATAAAAGGTGACGTAATGGTATTTATTTTGAAGCAGTAAACAAAATTACGACCAATAATAAATCGCCATATTTTTAATCTAATATTGAGAAACTAGAATAATATATTCTAATATTTCACGGGTAGCCAAAGTATGATACTTGTATTTTCGTGATGATGACTAATATTTGGCTGACTTCGAATGCTTTGTATTTGACTTTTATATTTAAATGTAAGTTTCTATAATGTATTGTGATTGATAGAATATTTTGATTGAATGTAATTTGATATCCTGTGATTAGAATATATGAGGTAATTGTTGATAATAAATCGATGTTTATAATACATTGTTTTTTTTTTTTCTCCCCGAGTTTTGATGCGTTTTATCTTTGTCAATATTCATTGTTTTACAAAAACAATAATATTTGTATAGGATATTACAACTGAAAATGAAAAAATAAACTTTTTTGCAAAAAATAAAACCGACTTCAAAAACACAACAAAGTGAAAAAATAACTTTAGCTTCAGAAGTCGGTGACTTCTGTGTGTCAGATTCTTTGTTGGGCTGAGGTCAAAGAGTATAATAATAATATGGGAGAAGAGAGCCCTCTTGTGCCATTTTGAAGCATACAGATTTGAAGCGCCATCTAGATTTCTTAACGTGAACTAAGGCTCTATAGGTAGCTATAGGTAGATAGGAATGTATGTATACCTTCTTACTTATAGGTCAATATTTGTTTACTTGATAAGTGATCATTCAAATTTTCTCTTGTTGTTTTGCAAATAGCAGCTGTATTTACGTCCTCAGTTGATCATAATGCGATTTGCGAATAAAATAATGACACATTTAATAAATTACGATTATTAAAATTTAATAATTGAAGGAGTTATAGATTAATTTAGTTAGTAAAGGAACAATCATTATATTTTCGCAAATTGCATTTTGATCAATTTATGATGTAAACAGCTTCTATTTGCATAAAACCAAGAAAATTTGAATGATCACTTAAACAGTAAACAAAAGTAAAAAGAATTTCGCCGGCTACATTTACATTTGAATAGAATTGGCAATTACACACTAATGAACTATTTTGTTTTAGTAATTAAGTGTAATCTGTAACTATTGTGCTACATTTTATATCAAGTTTACAAGAGCAAAGTAACACACTGAGAACATCTTTATGTTTTACAGAAAAGAGTTTAAATCTTGTTCAGAAAACTATAATAAAAATTAACACATTTTTTTTACAAATTACAATAAATTACTAACAATAAATAGCTCATTATTTTTAATTAAATAAAACAGTTTTTTTTTTAAATATATTATATTGTCAGTGTTACAATTTTATCATCATACGATTTATTTTCTATTTTTATAATTTTTATTCTTATTGTAATATTTTTGAGCAGCAGTTTTAGTTTCGTCTTCACCATCATAAATTAATTTTCCGACCAAAATTCGATTGACTGATCGACACCAACTGTAAATTATTACATTTAATGCCACATTCAAAAAATATTTTTGAAATGTGTCACTATGGGCTGGACATTTATTTGGACAATCTACAAACATATCAATAAAAGAAATAATAGTTTGTTTCACACGTTTTTTGGGAACGTTTTTCCTTAGGCAAGATGTTGCAATGTTTTTAACTTCGTTGAAATAATTTTCAGTTTCCTTACTGGGATAGCACAGCCATTTTTTGTTTTGATATTCTTTTACTTTTATGAATGCATTATTTTGATTGACTTGACTTGTGTTCTCTAGTAGTCTTTTTACAAGTTTGACAACTTTTGACAACATTTTTTAAACATTTTTTTAGCACCCAACCACATACATAATTGCTTTGACCAGCATCACTTGTTGACTGTTCAAGGCAAATTTCACTATTAAAATGAATTTTTTCACTTTCCCCAGGAACGTCAGGAGTATCAACCTTCTCTCTTAAAAAAAAATCCAGTGTTTGGAGGCACTCATTCGAATCCTTCTCACAGTTTGCCCTCCTTGAATGAGGAGAATTAAAATTATTTAATAACAGAGCTTTGAATGCTCCTTCAAAAGCCACTGTATTTGGTGCATTATTTCTTGCCCCGTAACTCCTGATGTTCCCGAAAAAATTTTCGACAGGGTCTTGGTTGAAATTTCGTGTCAACATTGCATCTAAACCATATTTACAAGACAATACTGTCCAAAGAGATTCCATGCCCTCTATTGTTTTAATTAGATTTGTCACAGATGGTATAGTTGTCTCAGTCAGACGGATTTTGTTTCCAATTTTTTTTTTTTTTTATATATTTTACAGTTCTAAAAACATTTTTGGCTTTTTGCCATAGTTGATGGTGCGGCGAATTGTGTTTCACAGGTCCTTTATAAATTTTACCATTTGGTATGAACATACTGCTTACATTCAAAGAATCAAATAAATTGTCAATTAATAAAGTCATGTCTATTATTTGGCGACATTCTTCGGGAAGATCCTTCCTTGCTGTCAAGTGTTCTGTCACAACAGCAACACTGTGACTAAATATTTGGGTCGCTGATTTCACACGCATTTTATTTATTTTCTCCGGATTTACGTGTTCTTCTGTTATTTTGTCAAGGAGACGTAACTCTCCATAGGATTTGTCAGCAGCATATACCATTTGGTAATATTCCCATTTTATGGTTTTTCTTTCATTTGATGTGACGTATGACATATCTTTGTTCAGCAAATTATTTCTGAGACCTTTTATTAAATGAGGAGTATCATAAAGGGGGATTATGCTTTGACCATTAACTCTGAAGATTTCATGACGCCACTCTTTCCCTTGACGTAGATACGCGGCTTTTGTTTTCTGGACTAATTCGGTTATAGCGCCAACATTAACGGGACTTTGGTCACATACCGTGTTAACCACGATGAGGCTATTTTCCAGTGCGTGCTGGACCACGGATTTTATTAAAATTTCCAGTTCTTGTTTTTTTAGCCCGGTTGTGAAATAATAAGCAATTGGTTGCTTGAAATTATTTTTCACACCCTTCACCATAAAAACAAGGGCATGGTCAGCAAATGATGCCTCTTTATTAGACGCAAATCCATGCAGTTCATCCTTATGTGCATTATACATAAGTTGTGGCGTGAGTGACATTTCGTCGAACATGAGACTGCAGAGTCGATCTGACACATCCTTTTCTGCTAGCGTTTTTTTTATCTTTTCAAAGATGATGGGATTAATACCCGGTACTAATTTTATTTGGCTCAGCAATCGCTTCATAGCTTTTGCCGATGGCAACGCAAAATATTTGCACAACAGCCTGTAACATTTTGGACTCTTTTTGAAAAGAGACAAGGACATCACTTTTTCCTCAATGGAAAACCGTCTGCCCTTGGATTTCTTGTTCGACTGCAGTTGCATGTGAATAAACAGTTGTGCTGGTTTTGTCATGTTTTTTGTAACTAGCTGAAATGCAGATTTATTGGACAATTTTTCAGCATTAGCCAGTCTTGCTTTGAATGATTGTCCTTTTTTGCGCAAACGACCTATTTCATTTTGAAGATACTTCATTTTTTTCTGAAGTGGTCTCATTTGTTTGCAATTGTACAGCGCCCCAATACTTTCACGAGCACCTGAAAAATGTAAAAATATAATAATTACATATTTTGTTCCAATACCTCTAATTTAAATGTTTCTAAACAAATAAAAACCGGCCAAGTGCGTGTCGGGCCACGCGCAGTATAGGGTTCCGTAGTAGCCCGTTATCAAAATATAGAACGAACCCGTTGCTACAGCACCATCTAGCGGCAGCTTTGTGAAACTTATGATTTTTTTACTTTTGTTATACTTATGTTATTTGGTACAAAATTATCCAACACCCAAGTTCAACGACTATTACTGCTAAACTAATAAAGTTATCTTAACCGCTATAGTTTTTCTTTAAAGTTCATAAAGAGCACTATCATCATGAATTATTCCCGATTTTTCAAGCCAGCAGTTTAAGTTTTAGAGCGGCGGGGGGGGTCTCCCTATTGCAACAAAATTTTGCACTTTAAAGTTTAATATTTCGTAAATGGAGCATTAGATCTAAAAGTAGTATTAGCAATCCCTAAGTCATTTTAAACCTATTCAACGATACCCCACACGAAGGGGTATACGACGAAAAAATATTTATCCCCAATTCACAAGTAGGGGGAATTACCCTAAAAAAAATATTTTCCAAAATTTTATTTTACCACTTTGTCAGCGTTATTGATATTCACACCTCTACAAAAACACAGTTTTCTAGTACTAACGGTCTCTTAGCAAAACCTCGGACAGACAGTTAAACAAACAGACGAACATGACGAAACTATAAGGGTTCTTGTCAGAAATACGGAACCCGAAAAATTAAGTAATTAGTTAATTACTTAATACCAGCTCTATTTGCAAAATCACTCATGGAATATCAATATTTCTGCAGGCCAATGCTCAAAAGTGGCACGGTAAAGGCTGCTTTACGCCGGAACAACACTGTGCTGCATTGCGGCATGCTACAAGGCCGCAATGCTACAATAATTTAAAGTGTTGCACATTGTGGCAAAAATCTTGCGGCAGGGCAACACCTTGCATCATTCTGCTAAAGTTACTTCATCAGCCACATTCTACGGTGTCTTGTCCCCTCAATCAATCAAGTTGGTAGACACTCCAATAAAATTTTACAGCACAATGCTTTGAAAATTATCTAGGCACAATGTTGCCTCGGCGTAAAATAGGCTGCCACATGAGTTACAAGATGACACACGTCACAATATGTGGCATGCAACAATTCCGCACAGTGTTGCCCCGACGTAAAGCAGCCATAATAGGCTTTAATTATAATGCTCAAGATAAATTACCTTTCAATAATCGTGTTTGTCTGCTCATCACGCTATAATTATGCTCCATTGTCACAGAATTTGTGGCAGCAGTGCAGTGAATTTTATCTGAAAACATAAAATACAATACATGAATAATTTAGTATGCAAGGCAATGCACTATGTTGATGGTATTCAAAATAACCATTATTATACCTGAAGTTGAAGTAGCAAGAAGAGAGGTATTAGTAGATGGATGAGCAGCACTGATAGCCTCAAACTGCCGAGTTGTAGCAGAGATGCTGAAACTTTCACCTGGAACAATTATAATACAAATTTTAAAAATAAACAATTGTTATTTAGAAAGACGGCTAAGAAAACTGATATCATTTGATGATACTGACAGTTTGTATGGTGTCAGATGCAAATAGCGCCACCCCAGCACAAATAAGTAGATGCAGTAATAACAAAAACATTTAATTAGATAATTACCTGGAGTCGAAGTGGAAGGAAAAGAAGTGCTAGTGGTAGGGCGACTAAAACGTAGGTTCGCCTCAGATTGCCCAGTTGTAGCAGTGATGCCATGACTTTCACCTGAAAGAATTAAGAAACCTAATTTAACGGTGTAAATATTTATTTATGTAAACACTGATTATATTGATTAATTAAAAAACAAACATGTTTAGGAAGAGGAGCTACATTTTCTACTGGACTCGTAGCAAACAGCCTCGACCGACATCTAAGGAGGCCTCTTTGCGTGGCTGGGTTAAGCGCTTGATTCAGGAAGCAGTACTCTTGGACACAGCATACAAAGTGAGGTGGTTCCTCTCCCTGGAGCCCTGATTACCGGCAGCCTGGACTTTGTTCCTAATGCTGATAGTCATCTTTTTTATATTTTTAAATGTTTTCTATAATATTGTTTTTAAAAATGTAATTGATATGAGAAAAGATGAATTGAAGAAATTAATAATCCTAATATTATTTTTTAGTTGAGTTACATAATAACCTTGATGCTTCTGATAGGCAATTAGTAGTTATACTAGAAATCCCATCGTTTACAAGGCCGATTCGGCCTTACCACAAGTTGATATACCTATTAATTTAACAATGGTTGTTCAGAAAGACGGCTAAGAAAACTGATATAATTTGATGATACTGACAGTTTGTATGGTGTCAGATGCAAATAGCACCACCCCAGCACAAATAAATAGATGCACTTAAAATGCAGTAATATCAAAAATATTAGCTAATTACCTGGAGTTGAAGTGGAAGGAAAAGAAGTGCTAGTGGTAGGGCGACTAAAACTTAGGTTCGCCTCAGATTGCCTAGTTGTAGCAGTGATGCCATCTCTTTCACCTGAAAGAATTAAGAAATCTAATATAATTATGTAAATATTTATGTAGGTAAACACTGATTATATTGATTAATTACAAAAAAAAAAACATGTTTAGAAAGAGGAGCCACATTTTCTATTTATTTATTTCATCTAGTTTACTAATGTCTCTATGTGTGTCTGGTACACTAAGCCATGTAGTGGGACAATACAGGTTAGTTAGATACATACAGAATTACAATAACCCTGGTATCTATAGTAATTACTTTAGTTTAAGTACCTAATTTTTTTGAAATAGACAAGTATTTGAACAAAGGTCAAAGAAAGCAAAGTTATGATTAAAATTGGATCTGCTTTTACTCAAAGGGGTGTTGATGCAGGTGTTGGTGTTAGTAAAATTCAACTCACCAGGCAAATAAAGAGTTGGCATTGCCAATGCATTTAGACGCTTACAGCGATTACGGTGTTCGTCAGTGAAGTGAATATCACATATTCTCTTCTTCTTATAAATGTCATAGTCTGTTAATGTTTCCACATGGTATCCCACTAGATTAACCCAAGCTTTGAAACGCTCAGGAAATTTGCCAGGATTCGGAAAAGAATGCATCACATTGCCTGAAACCAAAGGAAATAATATTGTATTATTTAAAGCAGTTTTGGGTCAGCGGGCCGTCTTAAGGGCTTTTAATCAAATAGGTATTAGGTCGTTTTAGGGGTGGAGTCAAATATTTTATAGGAAATATTGTATGAAAGGATTAATATAAAATAATTAAAATTTTATTAATATTTTCCTTTTTTCACTTCATCTGTTTTATACTTTTACACTCAGCACTGGGGGCTAACGCGGAACCAGCGTGCAAATGTTATTGACAGTGTCTGGGGCAAAGCATGAACCAAGCGCAATTCCTACCTACCTACAAAATTCAAATTATTTAAAACATTTAAAATAGTGGTCCGCCGGTGTCGGGAGCTGGGTCCAAGCCACCGGTGGTCACCTGAATAGGGAGAGCTTCGAAAGATGGTCGTCGAGGCTCTTCTCTTAGCCATCAGGTCATTGGCTGTTACATATTACATAATATTAGTGTAATTTAAGTAGGTACATAAGGTGGCTTACCAGTGTCCTTACATCCAAAAGCGCAACGGTGAGGCATTGTATCTATTTTGATAGACACACACAGCACAAAATAGCGTCTTTTCGCAAAAATACAACTAAATAACACAATTTTTTTTCACAATTTTTGTGAAACTGTTAGCCACAACGGAGGGACTGAAATATATTAAAATCCAGGTAGTAATACAAACACAGAACGGAGGATAAATTCAACTCGACGTCGTATGAAGTTATAACACCCAAATACCAATAATTAAACACAAAATGGACACACGAAACACAAACAAGCGCGGGCGCAAGTTGCGGCGACCATTATGTGATGTTGCCAGAATTTGATTGACATATATAAAAAAAGGATTTCCGTGACAAGGTTGCCATAATTGAAAATACTGGACAGCTATGAAATATAAAAATGTGATAATTTTGGTGAAAAATATAATAATTATTCTCTAGAAAAATACTAATAATTTAAAATAAAGAATTATTATTCCTTTGCATTAAAGTCGTGATCGCAGAGACATCTATTGGTAACTACGAAACTAATAGTTTATCCGTTAAGGAATTTAGATGGCGCCTCTTTCTTTACTGAAGTTGTGCCTGTTCTAACTGTCTCCCCCCTGGCTGAGGTGTACCCAATAGTACCTACATCCACATTTCGCCAGTTATGTGTAAGTCCCATGCAATAGGGAGCGAGCGCTGGCGCAAATCCAGACTCCGTGGGCTACCACAAAAATTCCTGATGGAAAAATCCAATAACACTGCCCGACCTGGGATTCGAATTCAGGACCCTATGCTGAGTAGTCGCCACCACTAGACCAACGAGGTAGTCATTTATTTCATATTGTTAACAATACATGTCATGGTAATAGGCATATGCCCAATAAAATGGAACCTAACATACCTAACTGTCGAAATGTGAGTGTACTGTACACTGTATCTGCACACCCCCTCAGAGCATACAGGCGTGATGATATGTTATGATGTGAAAACAACAAACATCCAAGCGATTGCAGCAATCGCGACCGATTTGCTGTCTATAATTGAAGAGTTCCATTGTATTTCTCCGAAGATCACTATCAGATCTTCACCAAATTTCGGGACCACCGCGAAGTAATTTTCTTCAAAACAAAAAAAGAATCATTGAAATCGGTTCACTCGAAAAAAAGGCTGAACATAAACAAAAAAAAAACAAATAGGAATTGATCACCTCTTTTTGGAAGTCTGTTAAAAATAATTTATTCTGACAAGCAAAAAAAGGAACAAATTGAATAGAAACGTGTGTGTTTCTTAAATGTCCACGTGTATCAAACGACGTATTTCAAATAGAAGTTTGAAGAAATAAAATAGCGAACAATATTTTTGTAATGAATTATTGTGAAAATATGGTTTTAATTTTCTTTTTTTCCCGCGCTTTGCTTTGGCCAGATTGAAGGAGAAGCAAGGGTATGAAGCCGATTAGCCTAATTTAAAAAATTAAAAAAACCTGACTGCGTAAAAAATAACTAATAACTGTAAATAAATAATAAAAAAAAGTTATTTTTTACGCAGTCGGTTTTTTTTTTTTTTTTTTACTCATTTTAGTTACTCAGATTTACCATTTTAAAATCCTCATGATGAACCCTTGATCAAGCCGTTCAGGCTGCAAAGCGGGCCAAACATGAATTTGGCGCCAAAAATTCGCCATTTTTGTTTTTTATTTTGATATACCCAGTGTCACTCTCACAGTAAATACGAATCTAACGACACCTCTCAAGCTAAAATCCATCGAGCCGTTCAGGCCACAGAGCGTGCCAAACAATTATACATACATACATACTTACATACATTAACTCGAAAAACATAACCCTCCTTCTAACGCAGTCGGGTAAAAAACTGAAAAGAATAAAAACAAGTTCAGGAGACAGGACTATTGACTGCAACACGGTTTTTTAATTTTTAAAATATTTTTTTTATATTAACACTTAGTTACATAAATAGTATAGACCTGCACAGTTCTCGGTAATTAAAAGAAAATTAAAATGTTACTTTGTCTCACGCTCGCAGCAAAATCGAATTTTGCTTACTGTCTGTAAACAGCAAAACCAGCTTGTTTCAGGTGCTGAGGTGAAAAAAATATTTACGCCGTAAAGACGCATTATTGCTTTGCCGAAATTAAAAAAAAAATATTCACCTTCGATTATAGGCATTGAAGTATTAAACCAATTTGGAGTAGTATAGGTATAGTTATCTGTGACAATTTTCATTCCCGCACACGTGTTTGAAAATGAAAACAATCGCACGCGTGTGAAATACATTGCATGTTGAACCTAATCGTATTGGGATAAGTACCTACTAGTTTTCGAGGAAGTGTATTGAAAAGTTTATTTTGGTAAAGTCGCTCGTAGCGCGCCTTGCTTTGCTGTGATTCGACAAATATAAGAAGAGCTCTAGATGCTATGCAAAATGTATGCAAAGCGTAGCTGTTTTTATCATTGGTGTTGGTCATTGAAAGTGCCGCGGCCGACCAACGCGCGCGCCGAGTGGAGCTCCGTAGCGAGCGGGCGGCGCCCGTGTGCAACGAACACCCTGCACCATAGTTAAAGACGCCTCTGAGTAGTGTTATGTTACTATACTACTCATATTGTAACGTTGAAACTCCAAAGTGCTGCGTAATTTTGACGTTCTCAAACTTTCCAGACAAAAACAGCGATCCAAATAAAAAATCCCAGAATAACGTCTGTTCGTTTTATTTTAATTTCAAAATTCTTTCTGTCAGTTAATGTTAGTGACTCCAAGACGATTCTTAAGAAGTTTTAAATTTAATCGATGTCCTGATTTAATAGGAAATGAGAGCAAAGATTTCCTTGTCTTAATCTGTGATCTTTTGACGCCGCGGCAAGAGGAACAAAATTGACAGGTCTCATTAAAGTTGGACAGTTTCTAATGGTGAAGTAGAAGATATTAAAGATGATTGCTTCGACACTGATGGTTTATTGTAGCTTTTTATAGCACTCATTAAACAGTAATTAGATAATTTCAAAGTGTAGTTAGGTTCCTAAATATCTCGAACTAGCTTTGCATTTGGTATTGTTGATATTTTCAGAACATCTGAGATTTGCTGCTGGTTCTCCAATTTGATCGGTTACTACGAGCGTTACTTTATTTACTTAGACAATATCTTTAGGTCGACTGCAGAGTTGATCAGCAGAGACTGATTGATTGATTTACCTAAGTCGCAGGATAATTGGAAAAAAGGTCAGGACAATTTTATTCGAGACTTCATTGCTGATTGGCTAATCAATAGGAGGAGGCGTTAAACTTATGATATCTTCCGTGATTATATTCGCTATTTTGAGCTCCAAAAAACAACTGGGAAGCTCAAAATATCGAATTCTTTTATTTTAATTTATTTTATTATAGTTTATTTATTGGTTCATCTATTGTACCTATGCTAAATGTAAATGCAACAGTGTTACAATCACTTATAGGTAAACTCCGCATGCATAAAGAAGTTGTACAATTTAAGTACTTACCATAATATTTATCTAGTTTTAAATAATTACTTATAAAATTCTAAAGGTCTTAATAATTCATATAACAACGTAAGGTAGGTAGGTACTTATTATACTTTAACACATTTCCTCTAAAGCGAGATAGTGAAAAGATAATCAGGGCAGATATCCAGTACTTAAGTGACAATAAGTTTAGTTTTTAACCGTGAAAGCTTAAAACACTGAATTTATAAGTTATTCTGGTCGGTCATTAAATGTCTCGGTTAAGCTAGTTTTTATAATGATTAGCCAAAAATGCCATTTAATTATGTATATAAGTAAAGGACCGCAATGCCCGATTCAAGTTAATGTCGGTATCCAAGGCTTGTTTGTAAGACAGTATTCTATACCACTTTAGGTACATAAAAGTATAGTGTTAACCACACATTTTTTAAATGCTAGTGCTGTGGTGTGCCCTGTGTGCTATGTCCAGTGTTAGCGGACAGCCGGTCGTGCTCGGACACAGCGTTTTCCGCAGCGCGGCCCTCTCTCCGCAAATTCGAAGAATTTATTAACGCTTGGCGGTTAGCCGAATCGTTTTTGTTTCCCCTTTTTTCACTGACCGTACTCCTGCTGCAGCGAGACTAGTGTAAAAACAGAAAAATCTGAACGTTTTTTTTATTTAAAACTGTTTTCTTTTTGCAAGCTTTCACGAGTTCGTTCGTTCGTGTGTTGGTAATAGCGAATGCAGATGATATTAGCTTTTATTAGAAAGAATTTATTATTTTATTAATTAAACATAAAGAAATACATTGAAATGGAAACAAAATAAAAAATCTGCACACTTTTATAATAGTCTGAACTGCTAACAGGTAACGACTATAGTCATGTAAAGTTATTAACAGAATTTATCGTAAAGGTAAGTGCCAATTGCTGCAAGCTCGTAGTAAAGCGTCATGGCCAATAAACAGCGCAGTTATCTAGTTGGTGGCGGATTGTTAATGCAATAGCCGGTCCATGTTGTTGCATTTTTGCAACAAGCGCGCGGCGAAATGTATGCACATAGTCGTTGTAATGCCGCGAAAGCCTGTCTCGTAAATATTTCGCGCACGCAATTTACAGCTTTGGGAATCCTCTTAACGGAATACAGGGGCAGTTAGTGAGCCGGGGGTATTTATAATTTTAACGACGACCACACTGAACCGCCATTGTTCTTTAGATTACTTACTGCTGGAATACCTACGCATTTAATTGTGTCGTTAAAATATTTTCTTTTCACTGTTTAAACTGCGTAGGTCCCATTGAATATTGACTAAAAATTTTTTCTTTCAGCACGGAAAAGCTTTTAAAAGTATTTTAAGCAAACTTGCAACAAATTAACACATTTTAAAATAATGTAGCATGGTAACATATTATGGTTAGAAACACAGTCCCCATTCGAATAATCTACCGACATTCAAGACTTTAGACTGACATGCTTCAGTCCTGTTCAGTCCTCCCACGTCTACGGTTATGCAACGTGACGCATCGTTGATCTCCAATAAATAGTCGCTATATGATGTTTTAAGGTAATTTGTACCATCACAAAGTCATCTCAAATAATCACAAACAACACAAACAAACAACAAAATGAAAAATACAAAAGTGCAAACTTCTTGAACTGTAGATATCAGCTTAAATATCCCCGGCGTTAGTTTTGTCTGGCAACAAAATGTTTCATATTATTGTCGTGTTATACTTTTCTACTTAACGTCGAGTCGCAAGTGTGTCGGAGTCTCGGTGTCTCCAAGTAACGGTGCTTCCGTTGTTTCGCCAACTTTTAACGAGTTTGTCGGACACGGCTGGAAGTGCAGAAGTGGCGCCGCCGACGGAGTGCCGGCGAGACTTCACACCCACATATGTTACACCCTGTAGATTGGTGACAGATATTTTCTTATATTTTTGCCAAAATAATGTTTGACACGGATGTTTTATTGAAATTGTTACAAGTTCGTTTTGATTTGTTGAGCGGGTTGCCTCTCATACGAAAGATAGGTGCTTTCGAATCTGATGATGGTGCCGCAGCAATATTTTCATAGGGGTAGTAGATCTATTTACTAAAGGGTTTATTTTTTAAACCGACAACAACACTCAATAAAATATTATTTTCGTTGTAGGTAGGTACTTATTTACAATTTTTTTTATTGAATTGGTCGTATTGTGCAAGTCATAAGTTATGAGCGAGCGAACTGTAAAGTCAAATTAAATCTACTATGAAAATTCTATTGCTAAATCATTTAAATAAAAATCTAAGGTGAGTTCATTCATTCAGTGACACACAACCTCAACCGCTGGATCTAGAAGCATGGAAATTAGCACAAGTATTCCTTATACTTCTAAAATAAAAGAGATTTTTGAAATCTGATCCATTAATAGGATCAAATAGGCCGTGAGAGTTTGTATGCAAGTTTATAATTTTTTTGACAGGAAATCCTATCGAGCGCACAGTTTGAAAATCATGAATTAATTTATTGTCTTGTGACCTCTGGTTTGTAAACATAAGCATTTACTAAATACTTACACATCGTGAACTCCCAAGTAGGTATAGACAATTTCCCGAGTACAACTTATAGCGCTCACTGCGCAAATACAATAAATTTCTCGATTTAAATTGTCTTTCTTCAAACTTCGCAGCGATATATCAAGCCAGTATGGTACATCCACCACGCCACCTACAGTTGGTTTATGCACCTTTGTTAATCGCTCAAAGCAGTTCACTTACTGCCATCACCAATCCTGCCGGACCATGGGTAGCACTTAAAACCTGCCGTTAAAAGGGGTACCGTTCAAAACCGGCGTATAAATAACGCAACCAACAGCATTTACGTTAGCGACGATATTTTACGATATTCTTCTACCATTTGCAAATTCAATCGGAATGTACATAGGTACCTCGTACCCACACATGTTTCAAAAGTTTTTGCAGAATAGCTGAAAATAGGTGTCGAGAATTTGAAAGTAAATCGTGTGAATCGTGTTTCTTAATCTTTTGAACGCCATTGTCACATATACGTAACAAGCAAGATAGGTACAGGAGAAATTCTTAGTGTGGGGCAACGTTAAAAAAAAAACAAATTATAATGAAATAATACTTACCTGGACATAGATAGGAACTTGATACATACGGATGTATCTGAAAGTTAAAACAATCGCTAAAACTGTGGTGTATCACCCAACTGTGGCGAAGTCCAAAAGGGGTTATGTTTTCTTGTGCTTATTTTCATGCACTTATCTAGTATTGGGGAAGAATATGCGGAAACATAATAAACCGTATCTATCCTTGGCAACGAAAATGCGTGTCTGATACGTAATACAAACTTTTATTTTCTTTTGTAATCTGTGCTATAGAAATTTGCAGTAGGCGTGAATTATGCTGTATTTCACACCATAGACGGTGGCGACGCGACGGCAAAATGAAACGTTTTGAATTTATGGCTAATAGGAGCTTTTTGTAAACCTATGATAGAGTTCAAAGTAAGCTACGTTCAAACTGAGATGAATTGTGATTGTTTTTCGGTTTTCTCAGTGTTGAAATTCTCCAGATTTTATCACAATGGAGATGGAATTGGTAGCATTTCAATGAGTGGCGGTTTTCGTCGTGAGGTCTAAGGTCATATCTCATCATCATCTGCCTAGCCTTTTCCCAACTATATTGGGGTTGGCTTCCAGTCTAACCGGATGCAGCTGAATACCAGTATTTTACATGGAGCGACTGCCTATCTGACCTCCACAACCCAGTAAGTACTGGGTAATATGATACCCCTTGGTAAGACTATAGTTGTCAGACTTTTTGGGCAACTGACTACCTGTTACGACTGTCAAAGATCACAAATGACAGCCGGGACCAACTGCTTAACGTGCTTTCCGAGGCAGGGAGGAAACTGTAATGGGTGGTCACCCGTCCACAGACCAACCTAGGCAAGCACGGCTTAACCTAAAGATCGACCCGAGTGGCTGTTAATATTTAGCCACGAGCTCCTCAGGTCATAAGGTCATATCTCATAGAAAACAAATTAAAAGTATTGTTTAAATAGATATTTTAACATGTTGATCGATGAAGAGGGAGAGCAAGGTCAAAAAAAAGATTGATGGATTGTGTGACATGAAAAAGGGGAGAATGGAAATAGTACATTTTGGTACAAGTGGAGAAATTTTGTTATTGTATTCGAGGCGGAGTTAACTCCCGAGCCGTAGGCGAGGGTTGTTATTGAGCCGAGAACTGCAGTAACAAATGTCCACGTGTAACAAACGACGTTTTTCAATACACTTTTGAAGAAATAAAATAAAAAAACGACAAATATTTATGTCGTGAATTATTAGGAAACTATGATTTAAATTTTCTTTTTTTTCCGCGCTTTGCTTTCGCCAGGTTGAAGGAGAAGCAAAGGTATAAAGCCGCTAAACAGCCTAATATTAAAAATAGAAAATTCAAATATTTTTGAGCTTAGAACACAAATAAATGTTAATTTGTTCATAAACGTTTTTTTTTATTTTATTAATCATGGTTTTTGATGAACCATTATTTCCATTCTATTTATGAACATTATTTTAATATTCAAAAAATATTAACGCCGTAAAGACGCTTAACTCTTTGGCGAGATTAAAAAAAAAAAAACACCGCTGACTATAGGCATTGAACCAATTTGGACTAAGTATAGGTATAGTTATCTGTGGCAATTTTCACTCCGGCACACGTGTTGGAAAATGAGAAAAAACGCACGCGTGTGAAATACATTGCATGTTGAACCTAATCGTAGTGCGAAAAGAACCAGTTTTCGAGGAAGTGTATTGAAAAAATAATTTTGCACTTCAGTAGCTCAAACATATAGGTTTTCAGGGTTTTCTTGGGTTAATCATACAATTCGAAACGTTCACACTCTATCTCTTTCCCGCCATTAGAAAGAGAGAGAGACAAAGACCAGCCCTTTCGACGTTCCGATTTTGAATTCGACCTCAAAGACAAACACGTTCGGAATTTCGTACTTACTAAAGAAAGTTTGCAAAAATATAATTATGTCTTTTAATGTAATTTATTGAATTTTTTACTTATTGTTGTATTTAAAAGAAAATAAGTATTTACTGCAAATAAAACTGATATTTAACCTGTAAATATTTATTTATAGTTTCAATAATGTTACGTAATATATTTTGAATAATAAAATATCATGGGTGCTATTTTCGAACACGCCTTAATTTAAATACAAGAGTGGGAATACAATTTCGTGGCTAGCGTAAAGAGTTGAATAAGTTAAAAAATATTACACATTACACATACAATTATTACAAACTAGCGACGAGAACAGTATTTTAACACCGGAAGGGTTAAAACAACAAGTTATTAATGCAGAATTAAGTTTCCTACCTGAGAAGTCTCACGAGAAATATCTGAAAGCATACCATGTCTTCAATGAATGGAGACAAAGGGCGCAAGCAGTTTTTTTTAGATTTATCACAGACGAGGCGATCATCTACAATGTGGAGTATTTACTCAATGTTGAAAGCTACTTTAAAAACAAAACATAACGTGCATATTGAAACTTACGCGATACTAGTTTCTTTTCTAAAAATAATGTCAGTTCATAGTCATAAGGCTAAAAAGTCCTAAATTTTCACGGCCCTTAACATCTCAATCCGCCACCGAAACAGAAACCTTAACCCCAGATAATCAAAATACAACTCAATGCAACTTAACGTTGCCAAATAAATCTGTTACTTTTAATTTGCAGAATTGCAGTAATTTTACTTTTAACTTTTAAAATGTTCCATTTTATTGAATTGGTACCTCTACCTACAATGTTAATTATTTTGATTCACAATAAATAGTTATTTCAATCTATTCCTGTTTATTATTTTATCTCCTAAGGTGTTCTCGCTGCTGAAGTAAAATAGTAGACTATTAACCAAGGAGATAAAGCAGTGTCTTCTGTCGCGGGTGACGATTTAAATCGCGAGCGTAACGAAGGACTCGAGGTTTACACCCGAGCGTAGCGAGGGTGTTAAAAACTTAAATCACGAGCGAAGCGAGGGATTTAAGACGAGTCCTGAGTGTAGCGAGGGATTTAAGTTCACCCAAGACTAAGACAGCTTTATCACCGAGTAAAATACTTTACTTTTCGTACCATTTGCGGCAAAATTAACACAATAATAATATGAGATAAGCATTTATTAAAAATAATGACAATTAAAAGTAAAAGTTAACTAACGTTTATGTATTTGAAGAAAATAAAAACGCGGCAAATTCCTAGAATAATATTTTTTTGTCGGAAAAGCAAAGGCATCAAGCTCATACGGCCTCGTCGGTTTTCGTAATTTTATTTAATAATCATAACTGCATAATAAATGCGTATTCCTTTTTCAAAAAGATGTATAATGCTTTATATACAAACTCAATGGTGTAAACACAGATGTAGTTCAGTATAAATTTCGGTAAGTATTCCAAATTTAAATCACATTCTCCCCCTAGAGGATGAATGAAATTCAGTACAATTTTCTTACCCTGTTTTTAACAGATTAAAAATGACTATTGTTATGTTCGCTTTTTGTGGCATAGAATGTCACTTTTTTGAGCAAGTGGTACGAAAAGTTATGTGTGTTACACGAGAGCAAAGTTTTTTGCATCTCGTGAATTTGAATCCCTCGCCACACTCAGGATTCAAAATCAGCACTCGCAGCAAAAAACGACTTTGCTCTCTTGTTGCACAAATAACTATTGAATATTTAAATAATAATAATTATATAATAATAAATAGAATATCATCAAAAATCATGATTAATAAAATAAAATAAACGTTTATGAACAAATTAACATTTATTTGTGTTCCAAACTCAAGCATATTTTAAAATTTAATTTTTTTCATATTAGGCTGTTTAGCGGCTATATACCTTTGCTTCTCCTTCAACCTGGCGAAATCAAAACGTGGAAAAAAAATAAAAGTTTAATCAGTTTTTTACTAATTCATGACAAAAATATTTGTCGTTTTTTTATTTTATTTCTTCAAAAGTGTATTGAAAAACGTCGTTTGGTACACGTGGACATTTGTTATTGCAGTTCTCGGCTCAATAACAACCCTCACCTGCGGCTCGAGTGTTAATTCCGCCTCGAATATAATAACAAACTTGCTCCACTTCTACCAAAATGTACTATTTCAATGTGAAAGTCATTCCTGTACCTTTAGGAACTTGTAGGGTTGTATTGATTTTTTGATGTTTATAATTTCGTAACTACATACGTCTTACAGCCGTGAATAATATTTTAACCAACATACAAACTAGCACTGGTCTGCAAATTACAAAAAACGTAAGAAAAATTGAACTTCGCGGGCTACCCTGAAGCATTCACCTTGTAATTATTGTTTTTTACATGGGTTTTATACTTACATTTTTGATATTATTAACCTGAAAATTTAAGCATTCGTCCTCTCTAGGTTCATGCTCATTTCCTGGAGGCTTAGCATACCTTTTACCTCGTAATTCATGTTATTTAAGTTTTTCTGTAGATTTGTATCTCTCTTGAATCTTTGTTTACGTTTGTAATGTCAATTAGTGACAGGCCTAGTTTTATTTTTAATTTATTACTGGAGCTAGCTAGGAGTTTTAGGTTGCATATCAAATTGTTATTAGACCTTCTTTAGTACATTTAATTTTTTTATCGCTTCCATTGTCTAAATTTAAAATGACAGGCCGATCATCTGTTGCTGACAGACAGCCGTCATGTGAAAAATCAGTCTACGTTGAGAGCTGAAACGAACCACAAGTCTGAAATGTTATAAGAGTGATCAGAGAAAGTTTCCCTCCTCTGAGGTTTATAAGTAAACCTTATTACCGTTCTTCAAAATAAGACGATGTCGCAATAGCGAAGTAACACATCGCACAGCGCGTATCCGTGGCATGTTCTAACATCCGTTGCTTGGGCTATAGGAGTGATGATCCTCAACCTTCTTTTCCGGTCTGAGAAATCTAACGTCCTCCGGCTCTTCGAGAAGAAGATTGACGTCTTCCGGCCCTCCAGGGAGAAGACTGACGACTCCCGCTTTCTCTGCTGTGATGATGAAGCCTGACGTCCCTTGACCCACTTCTACAGCCAGAGGGAAGGAAGACGAAGCCTGACGCCCCTCGATCACTATTGCAGCTAGAGGGCCGCCGCTCTCGACTTCACCCTACGCTCATCATCAGTTCTGTTCACCAGCTTCTCTGGCCTAGTTAAGGTTTAGCTAGTTCCAGCTCCATTTAGTTAGGTTCTTTAAGATAGGTTGTGTGAAGAATAATAAAATCTTATAACTCGTCCCCTTGACTATTTCTTTTAACCGTACTCTCTTCCAGACTGAAAGTTAGGTAGGTGAGTGCTCATTGTGACCTTAGTTTTCTGGCTCCTACCAGGAAAATGTAACGATACAACCTTAAATATTCAAAAAATATTAACGCCGTAAAGACGCATCTCTTTGCCGAGATTAAAAAAGAAACAATCACCGCCGATTATAGGCATTGAACCAATTTGGACTAAGTATAGGTATCTGTGGCAATTTCTATTCCAAAATGAAAAAAAAAAAACGCACGGGTGTGAAATACATTGCATGTTGTTTAGTTGTAGTGCGAAATGAACCAGTTTTCGAGGAAGTGTATTGAAAAACGTGTTGCGCCGATCCCAAATAGAAACAAGGACAGGAAGATGATGATGATGAAATGAATAAGAGAATAAACTTTTCAATACACTTCCTTGAAAACTGGTTCTTATCGCACTATGATTAGGTTCAACATGCAATGTATTTCACACACGTGGTTTTTTTTTATTTTCCAACACGTGTGCGGGAATGAAAATTGCCACAGATAAATATACCTATACTCTCTCTATAGTCCAAATTGGTTCAATGCATAAAGTCGTTGCGTCTTTACGTCATATTTATTTTTTGAATATTCAAATTGTGTTTATAAATAGAATATCATAGATAAACATGATTATTTAAAACTAATATTTACTTCTATAAACAAATTAACATTTAGTTATGTTCTAAATAAAAAAAAAAACAGTTTTTTTTTTATATTTGGCTGTTTAGTGGCTTTATACCTTTGCTTCTCCTTCAACCTGGCGAAAGCAAAGCGCGGAAAAAAAGAAAATTAAAAACATAGTTTCTTAATTCATGACAAAAATATTTTTAGTTTTTTTATTTTATTTCTTCAAAAGTGTGTTGTAAAACGTCATTTGATACACGTGGACATTAGGTAGTTATTGCAGTTCTCGGCTCAAAAACACCCTCGCCTACGGCTCGGGAGTTAATTGATAGAATAGAAATAAAAACGGCGGACGCGGCGGACGCGGCGCGGCGCGGCGGACTTAATGCCCAAGGCATTAAGTCCGCCTTTGTACATTATGTGCATAAAGTTTTAATAAATAAATAAATAAATAAATAAATGTTGTCAGATGCAACAACAAACTAGAAAGTTTGTTGTTGCATCAAACAACATCAAACTTTCTCCACTTTTATCAAAATGTACTATTGTACAACTAAATTATTGATATTTCACAATATAAACAGAAACAAAAACTGTAACGTTTCTTTACAATGCAAGCACGACAATGATTTCAAAACGACTATCATCGCCCGTCTGGTCTCGTATTCAGACGAAAACGTTTGATCGCACTGTTTGTTGTGAAAGGGCCTCCCGGATGAGTGGGTGTCGTAAAAACCGCCCCAAATGGGGTGAAAACTGTCGACGTGCGCCTGATCCCGGGTCGGGATCGCGAGTGACGAGCCGTGTCGATATCGAACATTCCAGAAACATGCCCTGGGTTTAAGTGAATATTGTCTGTTCACGGTAATTTGATGATTGGTTGGAGAATAGACAAATGGGATATGACGTTAAAAAACACACCACCCTGTACTCATGCTAACCTAGTACTTTTTGTTGCGTTATAATAATTAAACCAACGAAAACTGATTGAGCTTGAAGTACCAAATAAGTTGATCACAATCATGGTTTTTTGTTACCGATATTTTATTTTATGGAGAGACCTTAGCCCAGCACTGGGATGACGCAGGTCGCAGGCTAACAGTATCAGTGGTATATCTTCGCTGTCGTTTTATACCGTAAATTCAAATGATCAATATTCAAAACTTAGCTGTTCATTTTCAATTAAGGTGACATTACATTAGCGCCAATGTTACTTGTAGGTACATATTTAATTGAATTTAACGGATACACATTAAAATCGAAACTGTAAACAAATCATGGTCGATTAAAATAGCCAGTTACTTAAGTAAATTATCGTTATAACCAATAGGAAGCTCTAACCGGATGCTATGAGCCTCTTATTAGCCAGGTTATTTTATTAGCCGCTATGGCTTTAAATCAGCTTGTCGGGAACAGGTAGAGCCATCGTCACCCCCCATACGTTCGGTGATAACTCTCCTTTAGTTTGATTAGCTCTCCTATAAAGATTAGTGCTTCGGGATTTGGAGATGCTCTTTTGTAAAGTTTTATATGTCGAATGAAGGACATACACTAAGTTTATTGGTGAAGGTTTTTCAGCAAGGTCAGGTGCGTAGTACATGCAACTGGCGTGCGTGTATGACCACATGTATGACCGTGGCAGAGGTGAAAGGAGTATGTAAGCATTGTAGTAGGTTGCGTTACGTAATTTCTGCCTACCCCCATGAGAAAAAGGCGTATGTATATCTACTTCGACTGAGTGCACTTATGAGACAAGAATGTATGACGAAGCATTTTTGGTACTTCAAGCTTAAAAATACGCACAAAAGCGGAAACACATTACTGTGCATTTATGTTTTTAATTCGTTTTGATTCGAGAAGATGAGATGATGCCCAAGGCATTAAGTCCGCCTTTGTACAGTTTTTTTTATACCTGTGCATTAAGTTTTAATAAATAAATAAATAAGAAGACACAGAGATACGAGAGAAAGAGATAAGATACTTAGTTAAGGAGTCTTCAAGAACTTTTTCTTTGACTTTTTGTGTTAATTTGAGAAAGTAACTTTATATATATATGGACCTTAAAAGTCTTCTCTTATCCAACCTATGGCGCCGCAATACCTCATCTAAAACTCCGGAAGAAATCGAATTTCCCTGTTTACTCAAGTAGGTTGTAGCACATAAACAAGATGAGTGGATTTACAACGTGATAAATAAATTCCCCTGTCGGGTTGAGACCTTGGTGTGAAGTCTGCGTCAGCATCACCCAGGCTCGGGCTGATTGCCCCATCTGTCAGTACAAGACCGTAGGGCTGCGAATAAAATAAGACGCAAATTATTGACCCTTATTGATGGGAGGTGCGCTTCGGCAGAAACGTCAGAACGGGGTATTGTTTATAGTTAGAATAAATAGAGTGAAGGGGCTGTGGCAGGGTTAAATTACAGTTTTAGGTGGTTGACGATTTCTGCTAATTTGGCTGGACTGGATATTAAAATAGGTATATTGTACCTAGTGTTGATAAATTAAATAAAAATCCAGTTTTATGATTTCAAGTTTTAATTTGAATCATTAAAACGCACCATGTTGCCATAGCACTTTGCGGTGGCAGAATGGTCGAAATCGGCATTAGTTGCCATAACGAAAAACCGGCCAAGTGCGAGCTGGACTCGCGCACCGAGGGTTCCGTATAAACTTGAAGGTATTTGGTTATTAAACTACATATTGAAGGTTTTTTAGATTTTTTCCTTTACATGTGATGTAAAACATTGCTTCTTGCCAAATTTCATGATTCTAGGTCCACGGGAAGTACCCTATAAATTTTGATTCCCTTGAGGGGGTCGAAATATAAAGTTTTTTTCGCATACTTACAACTTAGAGAAGTTTGTTTTTTCACAGCTTCAAGGGAGAGTAGATTTGAGTTGTTTGGTTTTAATTTCTACTCGATACCTCCACGCGTTACCGAGATAAAGGGTCTTGACAGACAGACGGACGGACGGACAACAAAGTGATCCTATGAGGGTTCCGTCTTTTCGTTTTGAGGTTCGGAACCTTGTAATTGTATAACGGGCTGGTGTCCGCAACTCCACGTCAAAGCGCGTATTTTGCGTATGGGCTATAATCCACCACGCGGGCCCAGTGCGGATTGGTAGATGTCACATGTCTTCGAATTTTTGGTCCTAGGACATGCCGGTTTCCTCACGATGTTTTCCTTCACCGTTTTGAGAGCAGTGGTGATTAAATAAATTACACAAAGTAATGCCGCCTGCCTGGGTTTGAACCCACGACTTACTGTTACTGGAATGCTGAAGATTGAAGGCAACTGAAAATTGTCTAATATTATATCACTAACTGGCTATTGTTCGCGTCTTCGCTTGCGTTATGATCGAAAATTATCTCACGAGAACGTTTTAAATATAGCGTAGGTATGACACTCGGACATAGTATTAGTGAAGAATTTTTGGAATCGGATCGGTAAGTAGTTCTGAAGATCTCTACATCCAAACTTACAAAATTTACTTCTTTAATAATAATTGGAGTTTAAACTCCACCTTTTCTGTGGACGCTGAATATTCATGAACCTGTAAGCAAAGTCCTGATTTTTATTACCCCCTTAAGTACTTTCAGGCCATATTGAAATTTCTTTTGTCTGGCACACGCAAATGCATATAAACTCAGCCAGAAGCCATCAATGTGCCTCTAAGCCATAACATTAAGTGGCAGACCGAATCAGTTAAGTATTGTTCGACAAAACCTCTCTTTCCAAAGCGGAGCGATAAAATTACCTATTGTCGATGCACATTGCAGTAAAGCCCACATTAAACTGAAAGCGATTCTAAATGCGTCGCGTAAAACGGAGCAATACGACAGCCAGCCGAACGCATTGTTTTTTTTTAGGGTTCCCAACCACAATGGATATATGGAACCATTTAAGGAAAGAAGAAGAAAGTGAATACGGTCGAAATTCTAATATTAATATGCATATGTACAGGCTTATGAGTAGATATCTTAAATAAATAATATCAGCTTCAACTTTAGAATGTTGACTGGGCAACTGGAGATTACAGGCGTGATGTTATGTATGATTGGGCAAAACTTCTGAGAACTAAACGCGTTATTTAGTATAAGTGAGTCGTTATAAGTATAAGTGAAACAAATAAAACCAACATCGAAAAATACAAAACAAAAAAGAAACATAAAAGTGAAAAATAACTTTAGCTTCAGATGCCGGTGACAATAACACCAAATCAATCAAACAAAGGTCAAGCTTCGAAGTCGAGTCTAATACTCTTAAAAAAAAAAAAGATTTTTGAGAATCGGCCCCCAAAAGGGGGAGAAATCGGGTGACATTCGTAAAAAAATACATATACACGAACATATAACCTCCTCCTCTTTTGAAGTCGGTTAAAAATTAGATGGAACTATAGATAATAAAGTGTGTAAAAAGACTCATAACGAAGCCGAAAGACACTTGTAATCCCTGTCATTGCGATATTTTTTTGTTCTAGACCATACCTGGAAAGCTTCTAGTTACGGAGATATTGGAGCTCAAAGTTCCAACTTTTACACAAGTTTTTTTTTTTAATACATGTTTTTAATGTAAGATTTTTACTTTAAACACCTACACGACACTCGTACCATTCAATCCATCCATCATCACAATGTTTTAAGTGCGTTACATTGAGTCCTACGGAAAAACGTAATTTTTCACCCCAAAAAAAAGTTATTTCCTACTTTCCCAGAAAAAAATTAGGGTAGATTTACTTAGTTTAATATACAGAAAGCTTGGTGAACGGCTTCGTGAAGGGTCTGTTTACACCCTATATAATAAAGCTAAGGATGGAGCCCTGTTTAAGTCAAGCACGTGGGAAGTAACATTTACAGATCTAGGTTTTTGCGTTGTTCATTGGTAAACACTACAAAAAAACATTTTTTTTTGCCTCTACGGAACCGTCAACCACACCATCGTCCCTTGTTTGCTGTTATTATTTACTTTATGGCTCTACGTGTAACCAGTTCCGATGTTTCGCGCTCGATGAGCACGTGCTCAGGATAATACCGGCATCGATGTCTGTCTACACTGGCTAACAACTTCTGCTAAGTGGTTGAATTTTATGCCGAAGAGTGTAATTTGCTACGGTCGGTATCTCGTAGCCCAATCCGTAGCAGTTTTCGTAGCAACCTTCGTAGCCATATTCGAAGCAAAACTTAGTTGTCATTGGCCTTTAAACAAGTGTTCAAAGTACATATACGAGGTGGAAGAGACAGTACATCATTCTGAGCCGAAAGATGTTGGGGACAGACTGATTTGGCACAAACAGGGCGGTAAAATCAATTCGTAGCAGCCCTCGTAGCCACCTTAATAACAATCATTGGCTTTTTAGCAAGTGTTAATTGTTCTTCATATATGTTCGGGTCAGTCTGATTCAGCATGATACGATACAGACTGCATCCAGCCTTGACTATGTGTAGCACACGCTGCACACGTCTCAAATGAATACTTTCAATTTCTCGTAGCACATTCCGTAGCAATAAGTTTTGTAGCTTCGTAGCACCAGGTTCCGTAGCACATGGTTTTGGAGCGTAATATGACAGGGTAATTGGTGTTTTGTTTGCCAAATTGAACGGGCCAAAAAGTGGGGTCTCTTCAGCCCCAATAACTCATTCTTAGCTCTACGGATTTTGTATATGTTTTCGCAAAATTCAACATTAAAACTTAAAGTTGAGTTTTGAGTCTATTTCTCCTGTTCTAAAAAACTTTGTGAGTTCAAAACATTTGGTGTTATCTGCGATCAAGTTTGAATACAATAGCACCAGAAAACAGTAGACATCAAATTTTAAATTAAATCTAATATCTTAAAAAAAAGTGTTAAATCAAAAGACCTCTCCTATCAGCCCGTTTAATTTGGCCAACAAAGTATACACTAAACACCCTGTAACTGTATAACGGATTTTTGGTTAGATTAAATATGTATGAACTTTCTTTCAACTACAAAATTAAATCCTGTAGTTTGAGTTTACCTTCTTCCAAGATCTGTAAATAAACCCTATTGCCTGCTTATTTCAGAGGTACTTTATGCAGAAATATTTTATGATTATCTGCCCAACTGGAAGTAAAATTACAAAAAAAAAGTTTTTTACGTTTATTTTTCTTTGAAGTTGGCGTCATCAAACAGGTGATAAGCATGCAATAAACTTACCATAAATAAACTTTTCCCTTCTGTCGTTATGATTGTGAGTTTCGAGAAACGGAATCATTATCTGTAACAGCGCCGAAATAAAATTGTTTTTTGTTACTTTATAAACTTGTGATTTTTTAAATAAATTGTTACCTTTAAATTGTTACCTTTACTTCTAGTTGATATTTAAGCACTAAAAAGTTTTTTTAATACGCCGTTGTACATACAAAAGTGCAATGCCTACACGGTCAAAATATATGGAACGTCAAATTTTTTTTGTTATATGAAAAATTTCTATGTGAGTTCAGATTGATGTAGGTACTGAATACGTGATGACCGTTTGTGTGACAGTATACCTTCCACCCTGTTTAAGGAATAATGACAGAGTCTGCTGTATGTGTTAAATATGGATTCATAAATACCTAGCAAGACATCGATCATGTTCAATAGTCGATTATGTGCTAGAATGACAAATTAACTTTCTAATATTAGATACAGATAAAGTCTGTAATTGCAGCAGCATGTAGGGTGTAATCTTCGGAACTTCTGATCCCATTCCGAAAATTATTTCACTAATGGAAAGCTACATTATCCCCGAGTGTCAGAATATATTTAAAATGTTCCCCCGGGTCAACTTACTAGTTTAAAAAAGCTAGTCTAGGCTTCATCCAAATATTTCGCACAATATGAACATGCCGCCAAAACACATCACCTCACTCAAGAAAATTACCTATTAACCATTTCTTTTTAATTAAAAAATCCCTCCAAGAATGTCATATAAACTCCGTGTCAATATCTCCTTTTAAAAAATACATATACACACATCAAAAATGTCTAGGGATCAAGCATTTTTATGCGGATTTCCTGAGATTGAGATGTGGCTTTGTAATAAATTTATGATTTTATAAATTTATATGGATCCTTTTTGGTGCATTTCATAATTTGAATCAGGAACTCTCAATCAAATTCGAGTAAAAGATGAAAATAAGCTGTCAATATTTTCCCTATAAAAACATACAACGCATTGAAGACATTATTAGTGCTACTGTTTCCCTACTACTGATTAAAACCAACGTTATTATGGAGCGGCGACGTCATTTAAGCAGGGAAGAAATGCTCAGAGCCGTGGGAATGATAGAAGCTGGTTCCCGGCAACGTACTGTAGCTTTAGCTCTGAATACAAGTCAGAGTGTTATCAGTCGACTTTGGACACGTTACCGAAGCACTGGTACCGTGGCTGAGCGCCATGGAGGACGGTATCGCTGCACCACACGGAGACAAGACCGATACATTCAAATCTTAACTCGAAGAGCTCCAACAATAACCGCCATGATGTTAGCCGTGAGGCTTCATCACTCTTCAGGGAACTTAATTAGCGACCAAACAGTCAGAAACCGCTTGCATGAAGTGAACCTTCATTCCCGAAGACCGCTACGGGTACCACCTATAGCAATGCACAATCGTAGGATTCGATATCAATGGGCTCTTGAACACAGAAATTGGGCAGAAGAACAATGGCGTTTCGTGTGCTTTTCTGATGAGTCTCGTTTTGGTATGAGACCGGATACAAGACGTATACGACACTGGAGAACCCCTGGACGCCAACAGCGATTAAAATCCTGCCAGGAAGTCCATCCTTATAGTGGTGGAACCATCATGGTATGGGCGGGTATTTGGATCGGCGGAAGAACTGAGTTGATTTGGATCAGAGGCAACCTCAACGCTCAAATTTATGCTGAGACGATTGTATCAGACGTCATCGTTCCTCTACAAGTGCAAATCGGTCCCTTATTTCAGTTAATGCATGATAATGCACGACCGCACACCGCAAGAGTTGTAAGACAGACTCTCGCCGCAGCTAACATCAATGTCCTGCCCTGGCCTGCTCAGTCGCCAGACTTGAACCCGATTGAGCATGCATGGGATATGCTACAGAGAAGAGCTCTGCCGAATATGGAGGGTATCCAGTCGCAAGAAGACCTTTTTTTGTTGTTGCAACGAACATGGGCGGCCATTCCACAGCGTGATTTGGATGAACTCATTTTGAGTATGCCAAACCGATGTTCTTGTGTTGTTAGTGTTCGCGGTAGAAACACGGATTATTAATTGTTTAAGTTACCCAATAAAATTTTAAAGAAAACTGTTATTTCAGTCTTTTTTTCGAACTTTAATGTTAGTGGTTCAAATGTCAAAAATCCCTTTATTAGGAAAATGGCAAATTTCTTTATTAATGCAAAGGTGACTTGGTTTATCGTTACTGTGACAAACGAAAACACTTTATTTGATGAATCCTTAAAGAAAATTTTAATTAATATCAATCAGGAGAAAAGTTATTGCAAAAATATATGTTGATCCCTAGATACTTTTGATGTGTGTATATACGGGTATGATCAGAGAGGTTCTCAGCGGGACTCTCGCGTCAATTGCTGAATCCCATCCGGTTCCGGGCTGCCGGCAGTGTACCTCCGGTTTAGATTCATAACTCCGATGCTTAGAACATTGTCGGCACCCATCTGTAAAATACGAGCGCACTCCACAAATATTTATGTTGCTAGTTTTCTTTGTTTGGCGAATTATTAGGTGCATTGGCAGCGTTTGTTTTTTTTTATAGAGGAAGTCGCTGTAGGTTTTATTGTCTATGGCTAGATGTAACGATGACTATTGCTATACGTATAAACTTGGTGATAGGTATTAATAAAGTAAAAACATAAAATCACTCCGTAGGGTTAGGCAAAGGTGTACCCACAGTACCTCCACATTTCGCCAGTTATGTTTAAGTCCCATGTAATAGGAGGCGAGCCTATTAAAGAGCCGAGTAAAGAGCGAAAGAAAGAAAGAACTAAAAATATTCATTTAACGTCAGTTATTAAAGAACACACACAATAATATATAAAAGATACAAAATAAGGAGGAAAACATAGTGTGTGCTGTGTGCCTTACGGCTGCGACAAAAAGGTCCATTTCAGCATTCATGCCAGACAGGTGATGCTGTCTGACGCTGGTCTTCTACATGAACCTTGGGGTATAAGTGATGGAAAAACAGTTTCAAACATAATATATAAATAAATGGTTACAATTAAATAGGTAACGAGTAAATTAATTAAATGTGGATAAATTTACGAGTTCGGATAAAGAAAAATGTAAGTATGTAAAAAGTATTTTATTGTGTGAGAAAGTAAAACTGGTAACAATAAACAAATACAGAGAAAAGCCAGGACAGCATATTTTTAAAGAAAATAAGGTATACTTACAGTATTGTTAGTTTTAACGTAAAACAACTACCTATATGAAATATAATAACCACTACGATGAAAATATATACGAGTATGTGTGCAGGCTAAACAAAAACAAAATGAACCTACAAAAGTACAATATTATTAGGACATGGCGCGTTTCTGTCTCGCTCCCGGGGTGTGAGCGAGAAAGAAACTCGCCATCGTACGTCGCACCTTCGTTGAGTAGTGTTAAAAACCAGTACTGTACCAATAATGTAACCATCATCTGCCTAGCCTTTTCTCAACTATGTTGGGGTCGGCTTCTACTCTAACCGGATGCAGCTGAATACCAGTATTTTACACGGAGCGACTGCCTATCTGATCTCCACAACCCAGTTAGTACTGGGTAATACGATACCCCTTGGTAAGAGTTTTTCGATGATTTGATGGGTCATTATTAATTTTCGTTTCTATGTTTTGATCTAATTTGTCGCTATTTATGTTTAAAAAAGAAGCAAATAAAAATAATATAAAAAGTCTCTCTTAACTTCTTTTTATATTCACTTCATCTCATTTTTTCTTGGAAAATTTATAAGTTTGCGAAATAAATTTCCACCGTAACATTTAGTTGAGGATAGAGTAGAAAGCTGCCTATCTACCAAGTATTTGTTTTGAGGAAACAGGTAGCGAGCGAGCTTCAACTACTTAAAAGTTGTGTTGCAAATGAACCGTTACAAAAATGAACGCTCCTTTGGGCCCTATTTGGAGCAGGTGGTTTTACCCAGTGGTTTTCGAAAGCGAATGTTACGCGAAAACGAATAATTTTCTTGGACGATGCGTTTAAATTGTCATAAGAAATCATTGTTTTTAAGTGAAGCTTGAAGAAGTAATATAACGTAAAGTTTGCGGTTTTTACTTAACAACTGTCAAATATAGCAATATATTAAACGGACAATATTTCTGTCAATGAGAAGTGAGAAAAAAAACTTTTTTGAAAAAACTAAAACCGACTTCAAAAACACAACAAAGTGTAAAATAACTTTAGCTTCAGAAGTCGGTGACTTCTGTGTGTTCGATTCAGTTTCTTTGCCACCGACTTCTGAAGCTAAAGTTATTTTACACTTTGTTGTGTTTTTGAAGTCGGTTTTGTTTTTTTCAAAAAAGTTTCTTTTTCCATTTTTAGTTGTAATATCCTATACAAATATTAGCTATCCATTTATTTTAACATAACATCACGCCTGTAATCCCCGAAGAGTTGGGCTGAGGTGTACCCAATAGTACCTAGACCTACACCCACATTTCTCCATTTATGTTTAAGTCTAATGTAATAGGGGGCAAGCGCTGGCACAAATCCAGACTCCGTGGCTGCTACTGAGAAATTCCTGATGGAAAAACCCAATAACACTTTGCCCGACCAGGGAATCGAACCCAAGACCTCATGCTGATTTATCGCCACCACTAGACCAACGAGGCAGTCATTTATTTCATATTGTTAACAATACATGTCATGGTAATAGACTTATCCCCAATAAAATGGAAACTAACATACCTAACTGTCGAAATGTGGGTGTACTGTACACATCTGCATACCCCCTCAGAGCATACAGGCGTGATGATATGTTATGATGTTGTGAAAACAACAACAATCCAAGCGATTGCAGCAATTACGACCGTTTTGCTGTCTATAATTAAAGAGTTCAATTGTATTTCTCCGAAAATCACCATCAGATCTTCACCAAATTTAAACGGGACCACCGTGAAGTAATTTTGTTCCAAACGAAAAAAGAATCATCGAAATCGGTTCACAATTGGCGAAAAAAAGGCTGAACATACACACAATAAAATATATTCAGACCCCCGGTTTTAACCTCCTCTTTTTGGATGTCGGTTAAAAATACCAAACAAGTTTAGCAAGGGATAACTGTACAGCAAACAAGGAAAAGTGATTACTGGAGTGGCGGCATGTAATCGCTACGCTAAGACGTTTCGAGAGGCTCCCGCTAAACCCCGGATCGGCGACGCACCGGTCTCGATCCCAGAAGTCACTTTTAAGCCATTACTTACTTGCTTGTTTTCGATTTGTTTTTTCCTGCGAAAAAAGACAACGCGAAATACAAGCGAGACTAACTTTCGGGCAATCAGCAAGCTCAACTTCGGAAAGGGTAAATCAAAGGGTTCCGCTTTTATGAAGACTTATTTCAGACTTACCTTGAAGTTGAAATTAGATTTAATCTGGCTCCAAGCTTTAGGATTGAATTTTGTAAACAATTTGGAATACCTCTACAACTTCCAGGCTTTGTTGGAATACCATTGGGAAGTCGGGATCCGGTTGTTTAGAAATTCCTTTGAAATGAATTTGTACTCATATGAGGTCGAGTTTTGTAAATACGGAGGCCAGTTCATGTTCAATGGGCATAAAGTACATGTGATGTTTATTTAATTGAGTTTATTTGGCATTTGTTTAGGGTCAGAACGATTGTTGTGTTTATTGACACATAGTATACATGTTTATGCCACTTTTTCACGGACAATAAAAACCATTTGCTTTTAAAGTAAAATGTTTTCGATGTTAATATTTGAGGTTGACACAAGGTCCGTATATTGTTACACTGTGGGTTTTAATATGAATTTTATTAGTGGCTTACCAAACGTTTCGGTCGTGTTTAATTAATACACCAGAACTGTATAAAAGCTAACCTGGCGGTTTTCACCAAATAAACACAGGATTGTTTTTATTGTGTGCGATCTGGATATATACGTCTATCGATACACAGCAAAGAATTAAATAAGGGTGACTTTTGTAGTTCCGAAGCAGTTCAATAAACTGGTAACCGTCACGTGTACCTAACCACTTTTTTATAAAACCAGTGTTGAGAAGAAGGCGACGCGACGTGGCGTCTCGAAGAGGTCTGCGGAGCGAGGTCGGCCCACAATAGTCCTGAGGCCGGATGTGTGTTTCGCTTTGTATCGAGGCTTTTAAGTTCTGACGCCGATCACTGACACCGACTGAAAAAAAAAGGTATAGGTACTGTGTGTCAGAGTGACCAAAAAATTAAATATTGTAAAACTCTGACCTCTATATAGCGCGTTGTGTGTAAGGTTTTTTTTTAATTCGAGGAAAGAAATGCTACCTTCTAAGCAATATGCGATTGAATAAACCAATAACTCAGAGACAACTCCAGTATTCAGTGCAGCTCGTAAATTTTACCAAGCACAAAACAGCTCTTAGGAGACGACAGAATAAACGTTGAGTGCTTACTTTTAGCTCTAAACTGTACATGATACTCATCCTCAAAAACACGCTATTTCATGACGCTGACACTAAAACTACTAAGTACATTTAGAAACGACGAAAAGCTTGTAATGTGTATGTCTTTTATATGGTTTTTTACTTACATTTTTGGATATTATTAACCTGAAAATTTAAGCATTCGTCCTCCCTAGGTAGCTTCATGGTCATTTCTTGGAGGCTTAGCAACGGCTTTGGCCTTTTTACCTTGAAATTCATGTTATTTAAGTTTTTATCTTTATTAAATCTTTGTTTACTTTTGTGATGTCAGTTAGTGGCAACCCTAGTTTTATTTTTAATTTATTGCTGGAGCTAGTTGTAGGTTGTATAGGTAAATCACATCGACCTCATTGGATTTTCTTTTTAATAATTTTCTAATTTTAAAATGTAAATTATCTGGAGTTGACAGGAGCCTGGTGGTGGAATGGGCAGTCTACGTTCAGAGCTGAGAGCAGGAACACCTCTGAGAAGCTCCATAAAAGTATATTTAAAGGGCAGTTCCCCTTATTCTTCTGTTTTAAGTCGGCCTCTCTCCGTGCCGCACCCTCACCTAGAACACCTGGAAACCTTGATGCTTGAGCTGCACAAGCCTGATGATGAAGATTTGATGCTCCTCGGCCCTCCTCCACGGTCGGAAGACAGATGTCCTCGGCCCTCTTCCTACGGCCTGAGAATTGACGGTCCTCGGCCGTCCACCACCGTCTGAAGACGGATGCCCTCGGCCCTTCTCTACGGCCTGAGAGTTGATGGTTCCTCGGTCCTCCTCCACAGTCTGAAGACGGACGTTCTTCAGTTATTTATTCCATTCTGCGTTCATCTTCAGTATTTTCCGCCAGCTTCACTGGCATTAGTGATTTAAGTAGCTCCAGTTTTTAGGTTAGGATCTTTGTTAATAAATTCTTATAACTTGTCCCCTTGTCTATTTCTTTTAATAGTGCTCCCCTCCAGACTGAAAGTTAGGTAGGTGAGTGCTCAGAGTGACCTTACAGTTTTGTGGATCCTATCCAGGAAACTGTAACGTTACAAGCTACAGTACATTGAATTTAAAAAAAACACTCGTTGAAATAGATTTCGACCACAAATATTCCACAATCCTCGTGTGTTGACGCAAAACCGTTCAAAAGTGAACAGAAAAATAGAAAGAATCATTTTTATTATGTCGGTGTTTTTGCGGACGGTGCGCCAAAGGGCGGCGCATATGATCGACCACGTGACGTATACTTTCATATCGCCACTATTTTTCCACGGCAGGTATGTACTCCTTTGTGCTTGCCCGCCTCGGGACCACACTTCTTCCTTTCATTGTCCAGATCGCCGCTCGAGTAGGAAATCGATGACGTGTACCGAATATAACGTGTTATTGAAAGGAACATCGCCTCGTTGCTTCGCATCATACTGACGTTTTATTTCTACCCGCTCCCTGAGCACATACATCCTTATTTCTTTGGTGTGGTTCAATAAGTAGATACAAGAATTAATTTTATACTAAAAGCTTTAAGATTATACGATTTACATAGAAACGAGAGTATCAAAGAAGTAACGTTTCCATTTCAAATTATGCTAATGTTAATAGAAATGAGTCCCCTTTTCGCAAACATCGTACGACGAAAGAAAATATGCTGACGAGGTCGCGGACGCGCATCGAATGATTTCTGAACAACAATTTTTTTGCAGAATAAAAAAAACAGAGGTAAAAGCTAATTACCCTTTCGGAGTCTTTACCGGTTCAAGTGTTCCGCCATCAAATCACATGAATCGCTCGTATTTATGGTGGAGGGGAAAGGGAAAATGACGTGCTGAATTAAGCCAGCATTTTTTCTAAGTGGGCAGTAAACGGGCTGCTTTCACCCATACATATTGAAGTGTCGTATATTTTACGATCCATCCCGCTCGAGGGTACTTCTACGGACGCAATGGGCGAACATCCGTATCGAGTGGACAAAATTACCTTCATCGTGTTTTACAAGTTTAATCGGCTTGCCTAAAACATTTCTAATAAACTGATTTCGTTATACTGTTTTAGTTATACAGCTTCTACTAACGAGGTTTGCGTTTTCATAATACATTTTCTAGGAAATTCAACTTGCTTATTTAGATTGCTGACTGTGAATTGACTTTTTAGTGTAGGTATTAAAAAATATTTGTATTTTGACAAATTTAAATGCATGCTCTAATCTACAAGATCCCAGAATATTTACGAAAACTCAAGTGATTCTTTTCGCATAAAACACAATAACTGTAACCCTTTACCAACGGATTACAAACAATGTTTCACGACAGATAGATCATTATTTTTGTTTGCGCCCGTGTGAAGTAGCCTCAGTCCGTTAATTTAAATTATACGAGAGAATTCATGAGACGGGACGTTTCTTCGGCGGACATGCAAACAATTAATTACCGGGAATATTAATGCCCCGCATTAGTCAGGGGTAGAGCCGTGTCAGCGGACCCTCGGACTCGCATCGCTGTCCGCAGCTTACCCACAAGCCTACACGCCCAGTCTAACATGATCCAACATGGCGGCGCTGCTTGTGACAACAACGTCAACGGAACGTCAAACTCAGTACATTTGAATTTAGTTCATTATTTCAGCGTATGCCAAGATAAAGTGGGCGGTGTCCAATATTTAAATTGTCGGTAAATATTGCTGCAGTATATAACCTGATTAGATCCTTGTTGTGCGGTGCTGCGGTTCCACTAAGTTATAGTGCGCCTTTGTAAGGATTTCGTTGTCAATATTTATATGATGGTTATGGCTGTATTGTTGGAATCGGTGTCTATTGTGCGCTTGGAGATAATATTGCAGCGTATCATGTGAATGGCAATGGCACAAAGTAAAGCTATTTCATTATTTACAATTTGATTGTTTTTAACAAGTATACTTTATTCTATCTATCCCGTATGGAATTTCCATCTAGGGCAGTGCTAGTAAAACCATACTCATAGATACTATTATAATCAAAGTAATGATAAAAAAGCCTTTCCGATTCCCAACGGACTTGCTTTCTAACGAATTTTCTGTTCTCCGAGTGCGACAATTATTCTTTCTAAATGCGTACGTCTTGAGGCTCGTGGCTAAATAATAACAGTCGCTCGGGTCGATCGTTAGGTTAAGCCGTGCTTGCTTAGGTTGGTCTGTGGATGGGTGACCACCCTTACATACTGAGTTTTCTCCGTGTCATTTTTTGTCAGTCGTTACAGGTAGTCAGTGACCCGAAGTCTGACAGCCAGTCTTACCAATGGGTATCGCATTACCCAGTATTAACTGGTGGTTGTGGAGGTCAGATAAGCAGTCGCTCCATGTAAAATACTGGTATTCAGCTGCATCCGGTTAGACTGGAAGTCAACCCCAACATAGTTGGGAAAAGGCTGATGATGCGTACGTACTCACAAATCCATGAAAAAATAGGCGTGATGAACTAAAGATAAGTACTATCTAAACGCATTTTACACATCCCTCTTCGAAATGCAACAAGTCATCTGTTAATTAAAAGGCTAATGAATTTTAAGTATATTATTTTAGTTTAATAAAAAACAATGTGACTGTTCATAGCACAGTTGAAAAAGTGAGAGGAAAAAAATATGGCCACCGGAGTGGTCAACACAAAAAATACTAATTCTAGTGTTGCTATTACAATAGCTTAAAATACTACTTATTTCTATTATTTCATACTATTTTATGTTTTGTATTGAACATAAGTAGGGGCAGGCAAAATGCACCAACCATAGGTAACTGGGTTTGGTAAGTTTAAGTTATAAATTATTTTACATAAATAGTTGTTTGAGAAAATATATATAAACGGTTGTAAACATAAATATTTAAGTTATTATCAACACAGAGGGTGTGACACAATTTTCCTGAATATATTCTTAATTAAAAACTAACTTATTTTTATATCTTTATATTAACTTAATCTAAATTATCTTTCATGGGCACAGGACATAATTTGGTACAGGACCTTAAGTAAACATTATTTTTAGGCCCCATTCTCACTTCTGCCACTCTGACTCTACCATCTGGTCCAGGAATAGTTTTAACAATGCGCCCCATGGGCCAATTTAGAGGAGAGATGTCCTTCTGTTTGACAATAACCAAATCTCCCTCTTTTAAATTATGACTACTATACTTCCATTTGGGTCTATTTTGTAGGGAAGTTAAATAATCTCTGGACCAGAGATTCCAAAAATCTTGTTTTAATTTTGTACATAGTTCCCAAAATTTCATTCTATTAATATTTTTCTGGGTCACATCCAACTCTGGGTAGCTTGTAAGTGCAGTTCCTACCAGGAAAATGGCCTGGGGTCAGGTAATTTAAATCTGAAACATCACTACTCAAGGGAAGAAGTGGCCTTGAATTTAAAATTGACTCTATTTGTGTGAGTACAGTATTGAATTCTTCAAATGTCAATGATACTTTACCAATTACTCTCCGGATGTGATGTTTGGCACTTTTCACTCCGGCTTCCCAGAGCCCGCCAAATTCGGGAGAGTAACTAGGTATGTACTTGAACCTAATAAGTTTTGTAGAGCAAAAATTCTCTACATTGTCTACATGATATTTGGATGAGTGTAATTCATACAATTCTTTTAATTTATTTTCAGCTCCTTTAAATGTTTTTGCATTGTCACAGTAAATTAAGGATGGCAATCCTCTTCTAGCTATAAAGCGCTGAAGGCATGCCAGGAAAGCTGCAGTAGTCATGTCACTCACCAGTTCAATGTGGATTGCTTTTGTAGCAAAACAAACAAATAATGCGACATAGCTCTTTTTTGTTATTGGTTTCCTAATCCGTGCTACTTTAATGTCAAATGGACCGCAAAAATCTACGCCTGATATTTCAAAGGCTCTACCTGTTGATATTCTAGGCGATGGTAGAGAACCCATTAATTGCTTTGCAGCTACTGCTTTAAGGCGGAAGCATTTGACGCACTTGTGGACAACTTTTTTAACTTCTCTGATGCCATTTAATAGCCAAAACCTTTGAGAAAGAGAGCTTAATACTAGCTTTGCACCAGCATGTAGTAGTCTTAAATGTTCCTTTATAATGATCAAATTGGTAATGTGGTTAGACTTTGGAAGAATAATTGGGTGCTTTTTGTCATATGACAAGTTGGCTGCATTTTGGAGGCGACCACCTACTCTTAGAATAGTATTGCAGTCTAAGAAGGGGTGCAAACTAGCCATGTGATTTTTTATTTGACCTCCTTTCTCTAACAATTGAATTTCACTTGAAAATGCTTTATGCTGAACATGTCTTATAATGACTAAGTTAGAAGACTGTAGCTCTTTTGGCATTAGTGAACCAATTAATTTATCATTCCGATTTAAAATGTTATGTTTGAACCGTAAGAGTAGAGTGACGACTCTTTGAAGTTTATTAAAATCAGAGTATTTTTCAAAAATATCATCTGAAACTTGAGCCATTTTTTGCTGCAGATTACACACAATAACATGGTTAAGTGTGGGGGAATCTTCAATTTCTGAAATTGAGACAGCAACATGCTGTTCATTATTTTGAATGGAGGTAGCAACATTGTGCTGAAAATGTTTATCTAACAATGAGGATGGACCAAACCACCATAGCTGGTTGTCCTGTAATTTGTGTGGAGCAGTGCCTCTTGACAGTACATCAGCAGGGTTATTGACCCCTTTGACATGAGACCACATAAAATTTTTAGTTAATGTCTTAATTTTGTTGACCCTATTGGAGACATAGACACCTTTTGTATTGTGGGAATTTATCCAGGCTAGAACCACCTGGGAGTCGGTGTGTAAAAACACCTTTAAGTTTGGATATCTGTTTTGTAGAATTTTATAAACTCTAGAGGCAAGTTCTGCAAGAAGGAGAGCACCATTGAGCTCTAGATTTGGAATGGTAAGTTTTTTATTGAGAGGTGCGACACGGGACTTAGAGCACAATAAGCTTACATTAACTTGGCCATCATTGGACAAAACTCTAAGGTAAAGGCAACAACCAGTTGAATTTAATGAAGCATCTGAGTATCCAACAAGTTCCACTAACTCTATATCTTCTACAGCAGTTTTATTAATTGCTCTAGGTATCCGAATAGTACCCATGTCATTCAAATTTATTAAGAACTCTTTCCAAGATTTCAGTATATTACCAGGTAAAGTAGAGTCCCAGTCCACTTTGGACTTCCAGATCTCTTGCATTAACAATTTAGCTTGTACTACTATGGGTCCTATAAGACCAAGAGGATCAAATATTTTCCCAATGAAACTTAGAATTTCTCTTTTTGTTTTAAGCAGATTATACTCATCTGCCATTGGGCAGGAAAACATCAAAGTGTCTGTATTTATATTGTATTTCAAACCTAATGTTTTTATTATATTATCCTTATTGAGGTCAATTTGTTCAAAATATTTTACATTGTCAGGAAGGTCTTTAATTGATTCTGGAGAGTTGGAACACCATTTGTGTAACTTAAAATTGCCTAACTTCATTAGCTCTATAAGTTGAGTCTTGAGCTCCATTAGTTGCTCTACATTATCAGCTCCGGTTATGACGTCATCGATGTACGTGCTTAACCGTAGAGCTTCTGCCGCTTTTGGGTACCTATCATGATAGAGATGGGCTAACTCTATGAGACATCTTGTGCTCAAAAAAGTAGAGGCTTTTAAACCATAAGTTATTGTTTGCAACTGTAAGCAGGTAATGGGTTTGGATGGATGATCTCTCCAAAGAATGTTTTGCAATGGTCTAAATTTTTCATTTATAGAGATCATTCTGAACATCTTCTCTACATCACACATTATAGTGTAGAGGTAGGTACGAAAGAGTATCAGTATATTAAATAATTCATTTTGAACTGTAGGTCCATTTAACATAACATCATTCACTGAGAGACCATTTTTAGACTTCATGTTCCCTCCAAAAACGACACGCAATTTGGTTGTTTTGCTACTTTCATTTTGTACTGCATGGTGTGCAAGAAAGTACACTGGATCATTCAGGACATCATACTGACTTATGTCAACTTCCCTGGCATGACCCAACTCTACATACTCATCAATAAAATTTTTATATTTTTGAAAATAGTCTTGATTGGTCTCAAACTTTCTCTCAAGTGTGTGAAATCTTTGCAAGGCATGTGAAAAAGAATCACCAATATTTAACTGTTCTAAAGGACATTGTAATGGAATGTCGACTGAAAACTTGTTATTTTCTAACTTTACTGAATTTAAGAAAATGTTTTCAGCCTTTTCAAACTCTATGTTTTGATCAACTACGTCTTCAGTAATTTTTTCAGATAGCCAGAAATTTTTCATGATGGTTTCTAAGGTTTCATCAGCCTTTTCCTGCACTACAAAGTTTGAAACCAAGTTCACACTTGACAAGTTAATTTTACATTCATTTTTAATTTTACCAGTGACTACATGACCAAATAATGTGTTTTGTAGTACAATACCATTGTCTAGTTTAATTACACCATCAATTATGACTTTAGAATAAAAATCTACCCCTAGTAATAGGGAAATTTCTGACGGTTTGTTGAAATCATTATCAGCAAGCTGCACATTAGCTGGAATGTTACATTTTTTAATGTCAAAATAATTTTGAGGTAAGTTAGTAGTAATAGTATCTACTATATGACATTTGATTGAACATTTTACATTGTATAGAGTGGATTGTAACAATATGTAAGCGCATTCATTTACCTTGTTTGGAGTATTGCCCAAACCAATAATGTTTGAATCTTGAGCCATAGGGGTCAAGTCCAATTGGTTTACAAGTGTACGCTTTACAATACATACTTGGCTGCCACAATCAAGTAGAGCCTTAACTTCAATTTCTTGACCAGCTTTGTCAATGAGTTTCACCTTCATAGTAGGCAATAATATGTTTGTTTCATTTGTTGATAGATTGGAATGTAAAGCAATGACCTCATCTTCCCTAGGCTTGTCCTCATGCAAAAGAGTATTGTGACTATTTTTACAGACCTGACATTTGAATGAATATCTGCATTTGTTAGGGTGATTTCTCAGACATGTACTGCACAACTTATTATCAGTAGCAAACTTTATACGCTGTGAGGCTGGAGCCAATTTGAATTTAGGGCAAGTATAGATGGGGTGATCATTGCTGCAGAATTTGCAAGATTGCTTTGAATTTGTTTTGGTTACAATATTGGAAACCTTGTTATTGTTGTGATTTAATTTTGACTTACCTTCATGGCATGTACTCTTTTGAGGAGAGCTGTCCTCCAATGCTATAGCTCTTTTTTCTAAAAAGGACATAAATTCTTCTATTGTAGGTAAATTGTCCGGAGACAACCTGTCAAGATGGTATGCCCGGTTAGTATAGCTATCGAGCTTCCGTGATAATATAGATATCAACAGCATATCCCAGTTCTCAACAGGTTGCTTCAGATTTATCAAAGCATAAAGTTGTTGACGCACTTCAGATATAAATGATCTGATACTTGCTGCAGTACCCCTTTGCATTTGGGGAATGTCCAAGAGAATACCAATATGGTTTAAAATAATTCGCGTTTCATTGTCAAATCGTTTCTCTAATAATTTTATTGCTTCAGGGTAAGATTCATTGACAAGTGGCAAGTTAATAATAACAGCCAATGCATCAGCAGTTAAATATTTTCGTAGGTAAAACAACTTCTGTACATTTGACAATGAATTGTTTCTATCAATGACAGCATTAAACAAGTCCATGAAAGGCTTAAACTGAGCAAAATCTTTACCATCAAATGTGGAAATTTCTATATTTGGTAATTTGCAAGTAGAAATGGAATGCCTTTCAGAGTCTACTTTTGTTTTCAATTGTCTTAATGCTGCATTGATTTTTCCTAAGACAGAGAAGTATTTGTCTTCAATTTCACCTACATATTCTGTATCCTTATCATCTAGGTTCAATATATCTAAGTGGACACTCTCATAGTTCTTAAGCGTGCTAATTAGTTTCTCCTTGCGCGCTTCTAAAGTGTCTATGGTGGATGATGCGACATTGATTGGATCATTTATAAAGTTCTCAATACGTGTTATTGTTGATTTACATTGTCCTCGCTGAGCGCGTAGCCGCCTAAGTTCAACCTCCGCCATGATAAACGAACGTAACACAACCAACTTACGATTCACTTCCTGGCCGCACTAATATTACGCATACCGCACTGATTATTGTAGATAGACCGCACTAAACGAATGCCGCACTTATTGAGCACCAGACTTCTTCTATTAGCCGGTATCTTCGCCGAAAGATGTTGCGAAAACTATGTTTTGATTCGAAGTTTTATTCCAATGTAATGTTGTTTACAAATTGGAAGACAGCTGACAGCTGACAGTGTCACTTGCTTGACCTGATTTGAAGTTTGACGTTCCGAACTCGATGAGTGAAGTTGCTCCAGCGCATCCGACGAATGACCAACCAAACGAACTCAACAATGAACCAATTGACAACTCGGATCTTACTTCATACTTGACTTGTTCGTTCTTCAGTACGACTGCTTGACGTCACAATCCTCTATATCTTTCGATTTCTTGTCTTTGATCATAAAATTTTCGTAATACCGCCATGTATGATTTTATCCTCACTGATGTATTGATGAATCGATGAATCGACGATATAGCATCGAAATATAGGTCCCCCGCGACTCGCAACAATGCGAATCTGCGAGAAAATCTTCCGTGTCCCTCCGCCCGCGGCGACCGGCACTCCAACGACTCGATATTGCAAGTCGTCGAAACACAATTTACGGGATGCGCACACCGGTGAAAGCACTTGTACTTGTTAAACAAACCCGAAGGACCACTTTAGCCTGTTAATTAAAAGGCTAATGAATTTTAAGTATATTATTTTAGTTTAATAAAAAACAATGTGACTGTTCATAGCACAGTTGAAAAAGTGAGAGGAAAAAAATATGGCCACCGGAGTGGTCAACACAAAAAATACTAATTCTAGTGTTGCTATTACAATAGCTTAAAATACTACTTATTTCTATTATTTCATACTATTTTATGTTTTGTATTGAACATCATCTGTCTTGACGGTGTCCTTTCTGCTCTCACACCGATGACTACAATCAAATAAACAAATAAATGCTGTGATATCAAAGGCCTAAGCGATGTACCTAAGCTATTTACCTACTGTAAAGTTTTATCAAAATCCGTTCAGTAGTGTTAGCGTGAAAGAGTCACAAACATTCCTATATCCTCATAAACTTTTGCGTTTATAAAATTAATTAAGAAATTATACAACATTAGTTTTAGTATGTGCGAAACCCGAAACACGTGTCTAGTATTTTTATGTAAAGAATCTATGCACAAAATTTCAAAACTGTATCATGAAAAATCACAAAGTTATAAGCTTGTTCTGTTACCCGGTTGTCTGCAATGATAGCGGATAGGTAGTTAGTGTCGCTCGGTGTCCAACTTGTATCCTTTTTTAAATATTTTTGGGACAACATATAACATGGTGTAAAAATTATTGGAATCGATTCAGTTGCTTTTTCTGAACAAACGATATTCAGGTTTCGCAAATATACTAAAAATAATGTTATATAACCTTTTTCCGTGGAGTGTGGAAATTACGGTTTTTTCCTACTCCTCCACTATACTTTTCTGATTAATTTCGTTGCGGGATCCAAGACAGTTAAATTCATTCTCTGGGACTTCGTCGAGCTTCATTGTCTCGGCGCTTTTCTGGTGGTCGCCACTGTTGATTCTGGCTTTCAGGAGTTACAGTGGTTTGGGAACAGTGTGGCGGGCTTGTCCCTTGTCCAAAAAAAAACCTTTTTCCGCACGAAAATACGCGCTTTGACGTGGAGTTGTGGACACCAGCCCGTTATACAATAACCTGACTATATCTTGTTATACGCATCTTGACAATCTATTTTAATTTAAATGCATTAAAAATCTTTAAGACTTTTCAGGTCGTCACGACTTGTCGGGTTTGTCAGGATTTTATTTCGCTAGGGTCGAGCATTTTGTGGGCAGAAGACGGGTTTCGTGCTATGAAAACACACTGGATGCGATACACTATTTTATTTCACATTGCACGGTTCGGGTTGGTAGTTTCCATGGAGAAGAACCGGCAAGAAACTCCATGGTTACTCTTTTCAAACAGATACACTCGGTCTAACAAATTACTTGACATTACACTATGACACATTAACACTGGGCACAATGAATCGGGTACAGTTTCAAGACGTCTTGAAAAAAAAAAAAAAAAGGTGTATCAGCAGCTCTTTTAGATTTCATTAGTAATTAAGATATTTTAAAATTATAGTCTATTTTAAAGTAATATTAAACTCAGCTATCAAAATCACTATCCAGAACCCTTTGAAACTTAGAACCTTATCGTTGTATTGCGCTTCATAAAATTCATTCGGCAAACCAAAGTGAAATATTTGACGTCAATAAAATTGTTGTTTAAAACAATTTTTGGATTGTCGTCTGCCAATCAAAGGCCGTACAAAGCGGGGGCCGCAGGGCTTTGGCATAGGGCTGTCGCATTGAACTTATTAATATCAAAAGCATTTGTACAGACCTAAACGTATTTTCTTTACCTGTGCACAGTGTGAAGGTGATAGACGAGTAAACTGTTTCATCGGCTGTTCCACAAATTTTAACAGAGTAGGTATTGCAATTTTGTATGAAAAAGACAATTTTTGTTTAAAAGCTATTGTATTTTTTACCTACTCTGTCTTTCTGAGTCTTATGCTAAATTCAGGATAAGTCATGTTGCCCCTTACAGTCGGTATACCAGTCAGGATATGTGATGGAGTGTGTGTGTACAGGTCTTGAAGGGTTACTCATGTCCGCCTACATTGCCTCCGCCTACAAACATCAGTTATAAGTCTGAAAGGCCAAATACACACTACCTACGCTGAAATCACGCGGCTCTTTGTGCCAGTGCTACTTCTTTACTTTTAAAAAGGACGAAATCAGCTTTAATTGAGACTGGTCGTAATCTCATCCCTAAAAACCATCAACAGAAGCCTAGACCCCCACCCTAGACTTTCCCTAGACCCCCTAGACTTTCTTTAGACGTGTTTTGAAACCGAAACATATAAAATACGGTTTAAAACTCATAGCAACTGCTTCCAAACTCAGGAGCTACCTAAAGAGCGAAAAGATTTTATTATTTTCTTGTTGAAAGCTCCGCTCTAAAGTTTATTGAGATGAGGACGTAACTAATATTAACAGTTTTCTTATATTCCGAACATTTGGCGAGTTACGAGGCGGAAAATCTTCTCAGGTCGTTTTTGGGGTTCCGTACCCAAAGGGTGCTCACGGGACCCTATAACTAAGAGCGGTTTCAGACTAGCGTATTTTACTGCTCGTGTAAGCTTGTATCACTTTACGGGACACATTTTGCACAACAAAAAACTGAACGCGCGGACGTGCGTTTTTTCTAGCGTGTTCGTTTGAATCGGGAGGTTCAGTCAGTAGCAAATTAGCAATATGTAAGTATAATATTTCTCGCGGCACGCGTTTATACAGGGCGCCCGAAAACGCGCGTACTCGCGCTTCCAATAACGTGCTCATACGCCCCGAAAATACGTTAATCTGACACCTGTGTGTGGCCGCGTGGTGTGCGATGTCCTGCTTTAAAGAGTGAGGCACACACGATGCGTTGACGGTGCGGTGCGGCGCCGGAGCGGTGCCGCAACGCCATCTTACATAGAAATCACTGTACCATATCACACGATGCGTTGGGCGGCCGTGCGGCGTCGCACCGGAAGCGCACCGCGCTTGTGAGTCTTGTGACCTGCGAGACGAGGCGAGGATGGGTGATGCGGTGCGGCGCCGCCAAGATCTGTTTTCTCCCATATTTTGTCGCCAAGTCGGGCCATTTAATCGGGTCTTAGTTTAATAAAATAATAATTCGGAAGCATCAGATATCAATACTGCCGACATGAAACAATCGGTGAGGGAGCGCTTCTTTGGCCGCCTGAATAAGGTGCTAGGCAGTCTTTTGTCAGGCGGAAACAAGGTGCGAGCCTTCAACGGTCGGGTCATGCCGGTTTTGATGTATTCTTTCGGCATACTCAAATAGACTCAGGCAGAACTTGACGCCCTGGATAGGAGGGTACGCACACTGCTGACCGCAAATCGAAAGCATCACTCACGGTCGTCGGTGATGTGACTGTATATCCCGCGGAAGTGTGGGGGTCGTGGCTTCTTAAATGCTAAGACCCTACACAACCGTGAGGTCAAGTCTCAGGGAATACTTCCTAGAAGCCGACGGGGAGATACACCGAGATGTGGTCTCAGTGGACAAGGGCGTCACCCCGCAATTCCTGGCTAACGAGAACTGGCGCAAACCTAAAGTATTAGACACTAATGACCGCATGGAAGAAAGGCAGGGCAAGGAGCTTCACGGACGCTTTTACCGGGCCCTACATGGCCCCGATGTAGACTTCTTAGCGTCCGTATCCTGGCTGCGCTTTGGTGATCTCTTCGGGGAAACCGAAGGTTTTGTCTGTGCAATAATGGACGAAGTTATGATGACGAAAAATTACCGGAAATACATTGTGAAGGATGGCACGGTTGACATATGTCGGGCATGACACCGTCCGGGAGAATCGATCCGACACATTATTTCTGGGTGTTCTACTCTGGCTAACGGAGAGTACTTGCTTAGACACAACCTTGTTGCCAGGATTACACCTGCAACTTGCTTTGAAGTATAATCTTCTGGAATCAGAAGTGCCATACAATAAGTATGCGCCCGACCCAGATCTCGATAATGGTCGATAATGGTGATCACGTTGTATTGGGATCGACCTATCACCACTGACAGGACTGTTGATGCCAATAGGCCTGACATTGTGGTGATAGATCGATTGGAGCGTCGGACAATGATTGTTGATATAACGGTCCCGCATGACGAGAACCTCGTGAAAGCAGAGAAAAATAAACAATTCAAATATCTACCTAGATCTGGCTCGCGAGGTTGTCGACATGTAAGACGTGGGTACAGCAGTCATTGTGCCGATAGTCGTGTCGGCCAATGGCTAAATAGCCAAGAGCCTTGACCAACAACTTAGGACGCTCTCGCTTGGCAGCTGGATCAAGGACTTGATTCAGAAAGCAGTACTTCTGGCCGCGCACGTATTGTTAGGAGGTTCCTCTCTCAAGAGCCCTGACCACCGGCAGCTCGGACCCTGGGCTACTGTTTTTCAAATGTTTAAATGTTTTTTTAAAATATATTATTATGAAATATATAAAAATGTAATAAATATGTGTTTAAATCGTTTAGTCTAAATTTGACAGATTCTACTTTTGACATCATATTCTACATTTGACAGATTCTATATTTGACCGATTCTACAATCGACAGATTCTGCATTTGACAGATTTTGGATAAGTTAATAATTAACTGGCAACAATCATTTTTCTAACATTTATTATAAGTTAAATAAACAAAATAAATAATTCATAAGAGTTCATTCGATCTAGCTCTTGGACTATACCTTACTTATTGTGACTATCATCATCATCATCTGCCTAGCCTTTTCCCAACTATGTTGAGGTCGGCTTCCAGTCTAACCGGATGCAGCTGAATACCAGTATTTTACATGGAGCGACTGCCTATATGACCTCCACAACCCAGTTCATACTGGGTAATGCGATACCACTTTGGTAAGACTGGTTGTCAGACTTTTTGGGCCACTGACTACCTGTAACGACTGTCAATGATGGACAAATGACAGCCGGGACCAACAGCTTAACGTGCTTTCCGAGGCACGGAGGCTCGGGGTATATAAGGGTGGTCACCCATCCACAGACCAACCTAGGCAAGCACGGCTCAACCTAAAGATTGACCCGAGCGGCTGTTATTATTTAGCCACGAGCTACTAATTGTTTGTTTTTGCGACTAATTGGCGACAGAATATGGAAGAACGTAGAAAACAAATCTCGGCTAGGTGCCCTAGTTTTTTCATTGAGATATAAATATGGCTAAGCTGGGGAGACTCTTCAGATCGGCCACCTATAAGCCCTTATAGGGATGAAGCAGTGACCGAAAAAAAATCCTGATATTTGGCCACATTCGACTAATTAGCGATTACATTTTTACCAAAATTCAAATCCCTGATAGTGGCCAAGCCAGTGTCAGTCACACGCCTGCGAGGGTTACATGTGTGCGAGGAGGCACGCAGCCTCTCGCCTGTGAGGGTTCCGTGTGTGCGAGGAGGCACGCGGCCTCTTGCCTGTGAGGGTTACGTGTGTGCGAGGAGGCCTGTGAGGGTTACGTGTGTGCGAGGAGGTACGCAGCCTCTCGCCTGTGCGGGTTACGTGTGTGCGAGGAGGCACCCGGCCTCTCGCCTGTGAGGGTTGCGTGTGCGAGGAGGCACGCGGCCTCTTGCCTGTGAGGGTTACGTGTGTGCGAGGAGGCCTGTGAGGGTTACATGTGTGCGAGGAGGCACCCGGCCTCTCGCCTGTGAGGGTTACATGTGTGCGAGGAGGCACCCGGCCTCTCGCCTGTGAGGGTTACATGTGTGCGAGGAGGCACGCGGCCTCTTGCCTGTGAGGGTTACATGTGTGCGAGGAGGCACGCGGCCTCTCGCCTGTGAGGGTTACATGTGTGCGAGGAGGCACGCGGCCTCTCGCCTGTGAGGGTTACATGTGTGCGAGGAGGCACGCGGCCTCTCGCCTGTGAGGGTTACATGTGTGCGAGGAGGCACGCAGCCTCTCGCCTGTGAGGGTTCCGTGTGTGCGAGGAGGCACGCGGCCTCTTGCCTGTGAGGGTTACGTGTGTGCGAGGAGGCCTGTGAGGGTTACGTGTGTGCGAGGAGGTACGCAGCCTCTCGCCTGTGCGGGTTACGTGTGTGCGAGGAGGCACCCGGCCTCTCGCCTGTGAGGGTTGCGTGTGCGAGGAGGCACGCGGCCTCTTGCCTGTGAGGGTTACGTGTGTGCGAGGAGGCCTGTGAGGGTTACATGTGTGCGAGGAGGCACGCGGCCTCTCGCCTGCGAGGGTTACGTGTGTGCGAGGAGGCACGCGGCCTCTCGCCTGCGAGGGTTACGTGTGTGCGAGGAGGCACGCGGCCTCTCGCCTGCGAGGGTTACGTGTGTGCGAGGAGGCACGCGGCCTCTCGCCTGCGAGGGTTACGTGTGTGCGAGGAGGCACGCGGCCTCTCGCCTGCGAGGGTTACGTGTGTGCGAGGAGGCACGCGGCCTCTCGCCTGCGAGGGTTACGTGTGTGCGAGGAGGCACGCGGCCTCTCGCCTGCGAGGGTTACGTGTGTGCGAGGAGGCACGCGGCCTCTCGCCTGCGAGGGTTACGTGTGTGCGAGGAGGCACGCGGCCTCTCGCCTGCGAGGGTTACGTGTGTGCGAGGAGGCACGCGGCCTCTCGCCTGCGAGGGTTACGTGTGTGCGAGGAGGCACGCGGCCTCTCGCCTGCGAGGGTTACGTGTGTGCGAGGAGGCACGCGGCCTCTCGCCTGCGAGGGTTACGTGTGTGCGAGGAGGCACGCGGCCTCTCGCCTGCGAGGGTTACGTGTGTGCGAGGAGGCACGCGGCCTCTCGCCTGCGAGGGTTACGTGTGTGCGAGGAGGCACGCGGCCTCTCGCCTGCGAGGGTTACGTGTGTGCGAGGAGGCACGCGGCCTCTCGCCTGCGAGGGTTACGTGTGTGCGAGGAGGCACGCGGCCTCTCGCCTGCGAGGGTTACGTGTGTGCGAGGAGGCACGCGGCCTCTCGCCTGCGAGGGTTACGTGTGTGCGAGGAGGCACGCGGCCTCTCGCCTGCGAGGGTTACGTGTGTGCGAGGAGGCACGCGGCCTCTCGCCTGCGAGGGTTACGTGTGTGCGAGGAGGCACGCGGCCTCTCGCCTGCGAGGGTTACGTGTGTGCGAGGAGGCACGCGGCCTCTTGTGTGCGAAGAGGCACGCGGCCTCTTGTGTGCGAAGAGGCACGCGGCCTCTTGTGTGCGAAGAGGCACGCGGCCTCTTGTGTGCGAAGAGGCACGCGGCCTCTTGTGTGCGAAGAGGCACGCGGCCTCTTGTGTGCGAAGAGGCACGCGGCCTCTCGCCTGCGAGGGTTACGTGTGTGCGAGGAGGCACGCGGCCTCTCGCCTGCGAGGGTTACGTGTCCGAGGAAGGATTTTACGAAATCTGCGAGGCACGTTAGAAAAAGATTATGTACGCTTATTTATAGTAGTTTATTCCCACAAAACGGCACGGAAGTGACAAACATCGAGGAGTCGAGTGCGCATCTTCGACGGAGACACCATGGCTTGTCTGCGTGGAAAAGCGCTACGTCTGCCTCTAATCTCAACAAATCAGCAAATCTTCGTACAGCAGGTGTAGATAGTGATGCAAGGGCAGCAGCATCCACCGCAGCAGCCACCGCAACATCCGCAGCCTCCGCACCTGCAAGTAAGAAATAATTTAATTTCCTGCTCCACATTATAGAAAAGCCTCAAGATAAGAAAAACCTCTTGGGACTACAAACTTGAACTCCTCAACCTGGGACTACAAACTGAACTTACATTTTTATTTTATTGGAAGGTAACGAGTACTTGAGAAGTCTAAAATAGGTTGAAGTAGAGAGAATCTAAAGATGTGGAAAGTCACAATTTTTAATAATTTTAAAAGTAATAAAAGTTTTTTTGGGAGTTTTTATATATTATATTATAATATGTGTACCACGCAAGCGATTTGATTGTACTAACCTTTTGAAGAAACGACCTTCTACAAAACAACTCGGATGGCGTTTGAATATAGAAGTTAAATACATAAATGCGACATTTATTTTTAAAATGTGGTTTATTGGTCGACAGTTACAATACCATTCTAGGTCAAAATATTCTAAACAAAAAAGAGTTCTTATGAGTTTATACTAGGTGGTCAAGGTAAAGGCCAGCGCACATAGGCGGGCGAGTGGGCAATGTTTTAAAATTTACCAACGTAAATTTTCGTTCTTATCAAGATATAGATTCCAGAGCTCAGAGACAAACCACGAACTTTCAAAGGGGATTTGAACATGAACCATCTGGAGGATACCGTGGGATGGACGATATGCGGCAAGACGCGGTATCATGAGGAAACTGCATGTTACGACAGATATGAGGCACGCAACGGTATGCGTCGGAGTAGAATGTGATGGCGGATGGCAGTGCCATTACGGGGTCACTAGACACGAGGTAAGCCTCGGGATGCCGCGAGATACTGCCGGGATTAAATAATTTGTTAAAATGTTTTTGAAAAATAGTTTAGTGATACAACATTTTGTGAATATGTGAGCGACGTGAATCCATCGACATCATATTTATTTAATTCATTTGTCATTGCTCATTTTAAAATACCTTACAGGTAACTATTAAATTGTAGTACATATATCAAGTTTTTATTCCGGGTGTCCAAAATTATGTACACTTTACAAAATATTTTAAAACATTTTAAAAGAGTATCAATGGAGTTTCTTCGCCATTCTTCGCCATACGAAACTAACTTTGCGAATGGGCAATAGATTCAATTGTATTTCAGTGTTTACGTTAAAAAGTGCCTTTTAAGCTGGCCATAGACATATAGGTTATGCATTGCTTCTACAGTTTGACTGTACAGGCATGCATAAACGTGTTTGGGAGAAAACTGTAAATGAAACCTAAGAATATCAATATATTTTTGCAGTTGCGTATGTGTCTTCTAGATGTAACTCGGTTTGACATGAGGGTTTTGTATGCACATTTAAAATTGTCATCCATAACCTACTACTGTCTGTGGCCGGCTTTAATGGACACATACGTAACTGCAAGCTTATACTTAAAGGCCTACCTAAAATAATTGGTTTGAATTTGACATGCAGTAGCATCTTGTAGTGTGGTGGCATCGCAAATCATCAGTGTGCGCTGGCTGGTGGCATCTTCCTCGATGCTCGCTCCCGCCGTCTGATGGTATATGCTGGCCTTAATACAGGCGCTTTAATTTTTTTTGATTGATTAAATCCTCTTTTCTGCCATTAAAGAAGAAGAAGAAAGAAGAGATAGAAGGCCACAAAATAATAATATTAAGAAAAAAAATGCTTCTGTCTGCACACTGTCAACACACATCTGTCAACTAGCATTTTTTCCCTAAAATTTGTTGTTTCGCCTCTTTTTTTTCCAAGTTTTCGATGAGTTTTCGTTATGAAATCCTTGCTGTATAGGGTAGGCTGACTTAGATTCTATTGAAGGTCTACGATTTTAGATATCTGTTGAATTGCAACTGCAGGGGCAATCTTGTTAAGTCTATGAGATTTTCCAGTGATCCGTCATAAAATCGCAACCTGGAAGTCGATGAGCAAGAAAATAGTCGAGATCTGAAATCAGTCGCTCACGCTGTCACAACGTTGCACGCACCAGCGTTCGCCCGGGTCTTTTAGCACCTCAGACGAAGGACGACGCGGGTGCGTGTCTCGGTTTTTATATACAACGTGTAACAACAGAAAGGGTATAGCCATATGGAAGGAAGCGTTTGCTACTGACCATCAAACTGAAAAACTTTCTCCATGGGACCACCATCGTCTCATAATTTTGGGTCGAGTATAGGTATTGGAATTTTGCCGTTGATTATTTTTTCGTGATTACGATGGTGGTCCCATGGAGAAAGTTGTTCAGTTTGATGGTCAGTAGCACACTCTTCCATTATATAACTACGAGTATACCCTTTCTGTTACACGTTGTATATTTTGCAGAGGGCACCCGCGCGATTTTTAGCGGACGCCCTTTAGCGCTGCTCATACTATTTTTCAATACAGACACGCAAACGTGTTGTGTTTTTAGCTGTGGGCGCCTTTATATAGATTGTTTTGTGCTGCAGACGACGCCCTTTAGCGGTGCTCATACTATTTTTCAATACAGACATGCAAACGTGTTGTGTTTTTAGCTGTGGGCGCCCTTATATAGATTGTTTTGTGCTGCAGACTTTCTATCGGCCGATAGTTTAGTCGGGCTCTCTATGAACATGTATGCTAGTGCGCATGTATTACAACGTTTTGGTATCGGCTGATAAATCAGTTTGATGGACTACACGATTACCTTCAAACTATACTATTGGTCAACTGCTAGATCAGTATGTGGTGCCCTTATCTTTTTTTAGGGTGCAAAAACACTTATTGGTAGGTAGGTAACGCACTGAAAAGATTGAGTGCTTGATTGTACTTCGGCTATTTTGAGAATATATTTAGCGAATCTAATATTTTGAGAATCTGCTATTTTGAGAATCTAATATTGTGCGAATAAAGGTAACAGATGCATTTAATGGTACCGGGGGTCATGGAGATATATAAATTATGAAGTATAGTGTGTAGTTGAGTTGAGTTGTTGTTGTGTGAAGTTTAGTGTAGTGTGTGTGATATATTAACAACTTGCATTTTTTAAATTGTGAAAAACTGAAACTTTTACCTCCAATATCTTTGTAACTAGAAGGTTCCCAGGCATGGTCTAGAACAAAACAGTGATCGCAATTATGGAGAGAACAAGTGCCTTTCGGCTCCGTGAAGGGTCTTTTTACACCCATAAATAAGTTGTACCTCGTTGTTCTAGTAGTCACAAGTGCAACTAAGCTTGAGTTCCTGGGTTCGATTTCCATGCCGTTTAGTGTTTGGGGGAAAGTCTGAATAAGTGCCCGGTTGCTGGCAACAGGCTTGCCCCTTATTTCATGGGACTTACACGTAATTAACAAAATGTAGGTGTACTTAATAGTACGTGTTAGGTACACCTCTACCTAATCCTTCAGGGATGACATGGATACAGATCTGATGTTATGTTTATTAATAAGTCAATAGGACTGGGCTGGGCTTATCCCAGTTGTAAACATCCCTTTGTGCCTGTTGGCCTTGTTTTGTTCTGTCTCCTGCTCTTGCGGAAGTGGAAATTGTTTTTCAATACACTTCCTCGAAAACTGGTTCTTATCGCACTAAGATTAGGTTCAACATGCAATGTATGTCGCACGCGTGCGACTTTTTTGATTTTCCAACATGTGTGCCGGAATGAAAGTTGCTACAGATAACTATAACTATACTTAGTCCAAATTGGCTCAATGCCTCGGAATGCTCAGTCGGAGGTGAATGTTTTTTTTTTTAATTTCGGCAAAGCAATAATGCGTCTTTGTTTTTTTAATATTCAAATTATGTTTATAAATAGAATAATATCATAGTTAAACATGATTATTTAAAACTAATATTAATTGTATAAACAAATTAACATTTTTTTGTGTTCTTAATTCAAAAATATAAAAACGATACTTTTTTTTTTATATTAGGCTGTGTAACGGCTTCATATCTTTGCTTCTCCTTCAACCTGGCGAAAGCAAAGCGCGGAAAAAAGAAAATTAAAGTCCTATTAGGGTCCTATTCAGGGCAAAAATATTTTTCGTTCTTTTATTTTATTTCTTCAAAAGTGTATTGAAAAACGTCGTTTGATACACGTGGACATTTGTTATTGCAGTTTTTTGGCTCAAAAACACCCTCGCTTACGGGTCGGGAGTTAATTCCGCCTCGGATGCAATAACAAACTTTCTCCACTTGTATCAAAAGTCTCGGCGCTTTCTTGGTTCCACTGTTGATTCTGATGATTTTGGCTGAAATAGTGTGGCGGGCTTGTGCCAATAAAAAAAGTCTATAGGACTATTATTGCTAAAATAGAAAGAAAAATAAATAAAATCAGGCAACCAGTTTACAGCTTTATCCATAAGACGATCAGTGTTTGATGACGACAAGTAACGCTATAAGGGTGTGAGTACATCGACAAACGTTGAGGGTGTGTGCCAGCTTGATAACGTGTGTGTAATCCGATAAAATATACCTATTGCCTGCCGCGATGCCTCGTTATTTGTAATTACTACTATACTTTGTGTGGTACGTTTCTGTTATGTTTTCGGTATGATGTAGGTACTTGATGAAAGAGTGGTCTAAGATAGATTTTAATTATCAGCGTCCGTATTATAAGACAGTTTTACATTATTTGGTAATTTACGAAAATGTTAGTAGGTATATTGTTAATGTTTAGTCAGATAATTTAGAAAATAAAAAATATAATCCAAGTTTTTTTTCCATTTATAAGTAACGCCAGAAATCACAATTGTCCTTGAAAAATTTTTTGCTCGTTAGGCTTAGGATGGATGGGTTCTCAAAACGACGAAGGAAAGCATCGTGAGGAAACCGACATGACCTAGGGCCGTAAATTCGAAGACATGTGACATCTACCAACCCGCACTGGGCCCGCGTGGTGGATTATATCCTATTTTCTCTCATAGAGTAAGAGAAGAGGCTCGTGTCCCAGCAGCGGGAACATTATAGGCCATGCTTATGATGTGGTGAATAAAGTTTTCCACCTTTCAAGTACAGATATGTGTTCTTTACACCATAATTACGTCAATGAGTTCCATAAACTATTCAATTTCGCCACTCATTATAATTATCCGTTAATGGCTATATTGCTTACGAAGCTGAGGGATTAGACGTTAAATTTAGATGACCATCAATCTGAGCAGTTGGTCGAAGAGGATTTGTCCTGCAATCACTCAAATTATGGATAAAGCGGATTATCATGTATTATTAGTCAGGAGCACTAGTATTTATACAGGTCTACCCGTAGCAACTTAGAAAAGTGATTTTCTCCTACTGTATTTATTGTGACTTTATGTTATTACTTTGGAACCCATTTTATTATGAGTATAGGTCCCAAAATTGCAAATCGATAGTCGACAACAAAATCGCTTTTAAATTATAGTTTTTTCTGGCTGTTAGGGCCTATACATAATAGTGCTTGTCACTATAGTGACGAATACCTAATAACAACTTGTGATTACCAGATTGATAGGTTATTTTTTTAATGAGCCATAACAGAGTTAATAAGAGATTGAGGTCTCTTGTTAATTCAGTTTAATACGTCAAACTAATCGAATATTCTGTTCGGTAGGTAACTTAGTATTCCGTCAAATCGGTCTCATATATTTCCAAAACGTATGCTATGAATAGATTTAAAAAAAAACAGCCTTTACCATGCCTTTACTATTCAAAATCATTACAATGACTTCGGAAAATGTGAGAAAATTTGATGTGGGTCGGTACCTTTTTGCAGAACTACGCTCAATTATCAGATAAAATGGGCTCATTACAATTCTCAGTCCACAATGCCCGGTCAAGACGTCGGGGCGTGGTTCAAATGCCTTATAAATGTCTGTGGGTCCATCCGCCAGCCACTCGAGCAGGTCTGACCGCGGCTTAAACATTTACCCCAATGAAATGTATCCAGGACTGGCCGTTTGCGAATGTTTCAATTTTATTTTTTAGTTTGAAATTAGAATTTGTGGCTTTTTTTTGTTGCCAGTTTTAAGAAAACAGTAAAATTTAAAAAATAAAGAAGATAATTATTTTAATGAGTGTATTTTTTGGGTTTTTGTAAGTGGGTAATAAAATATTTAAAAAATTAAAAGCATCTCTACAACTTACCCCAAGGGTGTCTAAGTACAATTATTAAAACAATATAAAAAATAATTCTAGCATAATAAACTGAACTAAAGTCGCTCACAAACGAGGGCAGAACAGTGGTCTTTGAACGCACAAAACAGTACCAGTACTGTTTTGTGCTTTGAAATTTATAATAGAGGGATGACATTCATAATTTTGCGCGTGTATTTATTTTAGCACAAACAAAAAGAGAGGAAGGAATATTTAAATACAATAGTCGTTGCAACTGTGGTCTATGGTTGACTAGAATCAATCAATCAACTCAGCATATTGCAGTCGGGTCCACTGCCGCAGTGACCATGCAGAGCTAGCAGATTGGTCATGGCGACCGCGGGATCGAATATAATCATCGTTATTTGGATTCGCATACATATTTCACTATACGTGTATTAACAATCAGATATAACATAACATTGCAATGCAACATCTCGCTTGTAATCCACAAAGGGTTAGGCAGAGGTGTACCTAATAGTAAACCCACATTTCGCCAGTTATGTTTAAGTCCCATGTAATAGAATGCTACTGAAAAAATCATGATGGTAAAACCCAATAATGCTTTGCCCGACCTGGGAATAGAACCCAGGTCCTCATGCTCAGCAGTCGCGCTTTCTAACACTTGACTAAGGGTTCTTACAGACGAGCGGCACGTCGCCAACGGCAGATAAACTGCAGCCGTCGCCAACAGTCGACGACTGCCGTCGACGGGTGGCAACGCCTGCAGTCGACCCCGACTGCAATAGATTTATGTCGGCGGCTGCCGTCGACGCGTTGACGGCTGCAGTGGACCGGTGGCGACGGCCGCTCGTCTGTAAGAACCCTAACGAAGCAGTTGGCAGATTAAACAAAGACAAATATTTAATGAAATGTGTGAGAATAATTGTCAGTGTTCAAAAGGAGATTTTATAAATAAATAAATATCGCTGGACAATACACACAGTGCCATCTAGTGCCACACTAAGCAACGAGGCTTGTGTCGTAGACACCAGATAGTTGATACACTACATAGATACTTTTTGTTTGTAAATACATACTTATTATACATATTATAAACATCCATAGCTCGGAAACTAATGTCCATGCTCATCACACAAACATTTGCTGCTACCAGGATTCGAACCCGGGACCCTAAGAACGTAAGGCAGCCCTACTACCGCTGCGCCATTCGGGTCGTCAATAAAATTCATGTAAAACTGAATAAATTATTACATTACCGTAATATGCAGTTGACAACCTTGTTGTAATGTGAAATGTTGAACGAAAAGATAATGATAATAATACGCATTCAAAATGGTGATTAAAAACCGGCCACGGACACACGGACAGACGGACGAACTTGGCGAAACTATAAGGGTTCCTGGTTGACTACGGAACCCCTAAAAAACAGAAAGTAAACATTTTAAATCAAGAAGGCTTACTCGTAAATACCTACACCTGCGTAATCTGAATAATAGTTTTATAAAAAATATATTAATATATTACATTTCCGATATCTGGCTAGACGTACATGTTTACACCCACGTATTTATTTCTTTTTTTATTTGTAACTTAATGAACTGTGCAAGGTTGTTCTTTTAATTTTGGCACTAAAGTTTTTTTTATTCAGATTACTGTCAAGCAAGCAAGAAAAGAACTGAATTTAACTGGATTTACCCTACTCAAGAAAAATTATAACTGATGACTAGGCAGCATGGTCTCAGACCTTAGCCTGTTATGTCAGGAACTAATTAAAAAAAAAAAGCAAGAAAAGAACAAATAAAGCACCCACAGACATTTACTAGCCAGTATTTTGTTTTTAAAAGGCAATGAATGCTAGCTCCGTATAGCTTTAGCGACCTACTTATTTAGAAACTATATAGATATATAAAACCTTCACGATAAATTTTACTTTTCTTCTGTTCTGTCGTTGATCTGTCTTGAATTGATTTATTTATAATGAATGATGAAAATTTTAATTTCATTTAATTAGTGTACATCAACCACTAAATTGGTGACCCCGACGTGATATGAACTCGAACCACTAAATAGCCTAAAAATTTTTGCCAGTTCTGCAGGCCTAGCCAAGTCACAAATGTTTCGTATCGATTCTCTTTCTACAATCGTAAACGCCTCGGCGTAAGCGATTGTAGAAAGCGCTAAATTGTTAGCCAAGTTGACGCGACTGAGTCGATCGCTTATTCTCCTTTAGTTATTGTTCTGAGTTCTCTAATGTCTGTAGAAAAAACCTACACTTTAGTCTATGGTGAGCGTTTCTACCAAAGAGAAACACATTCAACGCACACACACATCACACATCACGTCACATCATTCACATTCACGCGATCAACATTGTAGAAACGATAACATTCTATTCTACCATTTTGAACGATGTAAACTTGTCTACGAATTTTCTATTCGTTTGTGTTGATCACGTGATTTAACGTTGAGATGATGTCATTCCCATACATTTGATCTCCCTTATTATTATTATACTCTTTGCATTTGATTGTCAACTTGGCTAAGCCAAGCTTGGCTTGGCCTGCTGATTTCAAGCTATGAATAAACTATTTACAAGTTTTACTCAAGTAATCACCCTGACTTTTTTATAGATACGGATGTTAGGCCAAGAGTCTGTTCACAACTACAAAATCTGTTTTCTATAAAATGAATACAACCGTGAAATCGCTAGATTATACTAACAGCTCATAGTAAATACTAAACCTAATTTTAATAGTGAAAATGTTGTCATTAGCCTAATCGCGGTTATCGAGTGGCCAATCTCTGCATAAATACGTTTTTGGATAGACTAGTTTGGTAGCTGTTTCTAAATGTTTATTTTAATTTTAGACGATTATTTTTGTCCTGAATTTTACTACGCACTTTTTATGACTTACGGCTTAGAAAACACACTAGCACTGTATGTATGTATGTGTAGTGAGATTGTTTTTTATATACAATGTACTTAATTTGTGATCTTACTACACTAAGCTTGTGGCTGGACTGTAGGTAGCTTATTTTTGACTTTCCAAAAGTGCATGTCACGGGTCTATTTGAAATAAATGCTTTGAATATGAGTCATGCTGAATGATACAGTCAATAATAATGTATCGTACACACAAACTTTTCGGAATAAATCTTCTAAATTATGGCGAGAACTGAAACGAAATTCGTTATGTAGTTGCTTGCGGTCACACCTGAAAGTTAAGTTTGACAACCAGTCTTACCAAGGGTATCGTATTACCCAGTACTAACTGGGTTGTGGAGACCAGATAGGCAGTCGCTTTATGTAAAATACTGGTATTCAGCTGCATCCGGGTAGACTGGAGGCCGACCGCAACATAGTTGGGAAAAGGCTAGGCAGATGATGAGTTGCGGTCACACCTGTCTGCCCTACCACGACCTTAAATAAAACAATCTTATTGCAGGAACGTTTTAAAGTGAAACATGACCACAAAATAATAATGTTTTACTCCTGCTTAAGGTAAGCGTCGACATGTCCACATCGTAAGCAGCGGACGCATCGCATCAAATGGATTGTAGTATTCATTGTATAGAAAGTCCGAACTGATCCGCACCGTACGGATCACTCGAATCTGCTCATCGGCAATGCCGACGCTCCCTACCAAAATCCGAACGAAGTGGCATCAGCAATCCGATTGCTGGTAGTTGCGTCGGCAAATGCGATCGCTGCCGATGCATTGTGAAAAATTCATCCGATTGATGCGTTGCGTCCGATGCTTACGATGCGGACATGTGGACGCTTACCTTTTTTGCGGGAAAAGAACGAACAATTTATAAGATTTGTCTATTCCCTGCTATAACACGAAAGAAACAGCTAACAATTTAAACAGAATAGCGGTGTCTCTTTCAAAAAATGAGCGGTCCGAATCGCATTCCGAAGTCATAGTCTTAAAGCAAAATATAACTTTAATCAACATAAAAATATTATTTCGTATCAAAATTTCATTTGTAAGGGTAGTTTGTCATGCCGTGTCGACGGCGCGTTCGTGTTCCACGCGCGCCTCAAAGAGAGTCAGCAATAGGAAGGGGTCCGCAAGGACCGATGCCTGCCGGGGTTGCGGGACTGTTCGAAAGAGATACCGTGACCCCGGAACACAAAGGGCGATGAAGGAACATGGATGGGTTTTAGTCAGTAAAAGTCTGACACTCCCTCCTGCTCCGCCCAGAGCGGGAGAAGTCATTTGATGATTTCCCATCCGAAAAAAAGAAAAAAAAAAGGGTAGTTTGTCATAAAAATCATAAAACCCATAAAACATTTGAGGATTTTCATTAGAAAGTAAGAAAATATTTCAAAAGAAGTTGTGGCCTTAATTGTAACATGATAGCAATCGGGACAGAGTTTTATAACTGGCTGGTATCATTATCTTTTTTCTTTAAGTGTGGCATCCATGTCAGTGCATTATGTCATTTATACTTGTCAGTGGTTATCAAAATATTATGATTAATTCGTAAATTTATTAATAGTGTTTACTTTTCTTGTTTGCTGTGCTTGAGATTATGGACCTTTTTCAAAAATTTCATGATTTTTTGAGACTTATGGACCCAGCGCTCCAAGAAGATGCGATCTTATCCAAAATGTGTATTGGTCCTATCCTTAATTGCTTGTGAAGTTGGTTAGGAACCAAGTGAACGTGGACTACTAACGTTTATGTTCTCTTAAGAGGGAAAGAGCACCCATGGAGTGCATGTCATTAAAGCTGCATCGATGTGTCTTAGAAACAAATGTATGGAGCAAGCATGGAACTCGTTGAAATAATTCTAGGTAATTTGATTATTGACTGGTCTTCGATTCGTTAATCTAAACATTCTGATTATAAACTAATTTCAGCTATAAGAGTATTATTTTTAATCTTAGTACCTAATACGTACGTACGTACGTAGGTCTAATAGAATGGATGACTGTGTGTAAGAAGTTATGGATGATTTGAGGATGACAAATGTTCAAACGATGTACAGACGCCAAACACATCAAGTAACTACAATCTGTCAAATTTCTTTAATAGATTTTGAATGTAATCGTTAAGGAATTAGGTTCAAGGTTGATTGGGAAAATTTGATAGTTTCGAATAGCTTGATATGCTGGCATCTGTACCTAAAGCCGTCCGCTAAAACACGCATTAAGACTGCCCTAAGAGGTCATGGAAGGGCCCCTAAATAAAAAGCTGCTTTGTTTTTCATCACTTTAGAAAATCTCACTTTATGATTTTGTCTTTAATAACTAGGATACCGTTTTTCAACGTCGATGTTTTCAACTTAAAATGAATAAGTACAACTAGTAAAGCCAGTCGCAGGACGTACATAAGTCTATGTATTTAGTTCGTTGTGGTCGGCTTCTGTTCAAGCTGTGTTTAGAACCATTAAGCTCCTCGCTGTATCTTTTACTCTGACCGAATTGCGCCGCAATTTTCTGTTTAGACTGTTGGGAGTATTTTATTTTTACATCGGTCTGATTTAAAGAACAGCACTGTCAGTCGAAATAAGTTTGGTTTTGGTTATAGGTACTTACCTTTTTTTTGCTAGGAAAAGAAAAGCTGAGTTTTCAAGAAAAGCATACCGTAAAGAAAGTTTTTCATGTATATAACGAGTAAGGTTCTATTTTATTTCTCTCTACATTTTAAAGGATAGTGGGCAAATGTGGTCCAAACGTCGCGTCGCCAAGGATGAATCATTTATTTTTTTATTATTTATTTAATACAGTATTTAAAATCATTAACACTAAAATTAAATACCAAATTCTATTACTCGGTCTTCTCGCAGAACCACAAACATTTCAACATTATCATTTACCAAATTAAAGGATTATACCCTTTAATTTCAATCATTCAAGACAAAAAAAAAAGTTATAATTTCTCGAAATCCCTTAGGACAGATTTTGATGCCTTTCTGCATGTTTGAACAGTACATTGTACCCTTTCATTTGGTATATGATTCATCCTTGGCGACGCTTGGACCAACTCCCATACATTTATGCCCACTGTCTTTTGTATTCAGTCCAGTCGGCCAGAGATCATTTTTAGGATGCTGTTGGCGCTGCCCCGCACCCTGCGTACCAGGGATGCGCATCTCTTCAATGCCTTTTTTTTTTTTTTTTTTTTTTTTTTTCGGATGGGAAATCATCAAATGACTTCTCCCGCTCTGGGCGGAGCAGGAGGGAGTGTCAGACTTTTACTGACTAAAACCCATCCATGTTCCTTCATCGCCCTTTGTGTTCCGGGGCCACGGTATCTCTTTCGAATAGTCCCGCAACCCCGGCAGGCATCGGTCCTTTCGGACCCCTTCCTTTTGCTGACTCTCTTTGAGGCGCGCGTGGAACACGAACGCGCCGTCGACACGGCCTGTCGTCATGAGACGGACGGACGGCGAGCTAGCCCATAGCCCACCGTCCACAGGCCCGCGCCTACGGTGGCCGGGGGCCATGTGGCATCTCTTCAATGCCTGACTTAACCATTTGTGGTAGGCCTCTCTTTGCTTGTGCCAAGCTCCTCGTTCTTTTGACAGCCACATCTAGGATATTCGCAACCGGCTCAGTCAATACTAAATCCTAGCCAATACTAAACCAGACATTCGGCAAAACCCTTTAACGAATTCCGAATGTGTAGTATTCGTAAGAGCTTCGTTCGGCGGAGGAGCGGTTTTCTATTAGCCATTCATAATTCGTCTAATCGTTATGTGCTTTGTGATCCCGCCGGCTCGTAATATGAACCGTGACCGTTGCCATTTCTCCGCAATGGCCGCGCTTTGAGTCACAGCTTCAATTTCAAACGTTTGATGTGTTTAATTACTTTGTTTGTTCTTGTTCAGCCTCTGATGCTTGCTGCGGTCGCCCTAAGTCGAAAACGTTTCCAAAACTGTTACCATTCGCAAATTAAACGTTACCCACGTCAAAGTGAGTGAATAGTTTTATGTTTACAACGAAATAATTAAAGCTTGGCCACTGAAGAGGTAAGTGTCAGATGCCGATATTTGGGTGATTGATTGGCAATCAACCTATGACCTTTGCCCTGGGAGAGATTGGGAAGGTGGGTCAACCTGTAATGTAACACGTAAAGGGCACTCGGCCTAGACTTTTATAACTTAACACTTTTTTAGAGAATCAAGTATTTTTATGATAGACAAAATTAAATTCATTAAAGGTAATCGAAACAAAAATTGCTTTAGTAAAGCCTCATCAAAAAACAAATCATTTTCTGTTAACAGCTCGGTATGCTATGCAGAATATAGACTTGATATCGTAAGATATATAATATTAACTCTCTCTCACATCTCAGTGCGGTTTATTCGGTCCAAGTCTCACGAAAGTTTGTCCACACTATATCTATTCAACGTAACTGTTCGACATTTCTGCAGAGTATAGATACTAATTTAGTAAATAATCACTGAAACGGTTAATTTTAAAGTAACGCCAGGGTCGGGTGTTCCACAAGGACGAGCCTTGGGTCCACAATATATCTTGTGGGCAGGCAACCGCGATTTGACTGACGGCGCACTCTGAAAGGACATTTATCAGTCTCACTAGCGGGTTACACTAAACCAAACAACAATGAATTCTCATTGACAAATTGTCTTGGCATTTCTTGTTCTACTGTCCTTTCTTTTGACTAATAGACGCTTAAGACTTAGGTGAGGTTAACTTGCTTGTGTTTGGATGTAAGATACAACGCTCCTTCTTACTGGCCACACACAACAATGATACACGGAAACCTCATACCGTATTCCTGCATTAATTACATTACTACAAATGAACTTTGTACATAAAATAAAAGCGCGCAGTCCACCAAAACATTTAATTCGCAAAACTTAAGTGGCTAACACAGCGGTGTAATGTCCGCGGCGACAGTAGGACGTTCCAGTCCGTCGCGACGTCCCACTAACCGGACCTTAGCCGCATTCGTTGAATGTAAAGCCACTTATGAAAATTAATGTAAAGCGAGGATAAACCAAAGCCTATTTTCTGCGCGAAGTAAAGCGGGCGGTTACAAATTGCTTTGGGCAAAGCGTAAATTTTAATTTTATCTCTAATACCCAAATGAGTACCGTGACTCGACATAATAAATGTACACTTCCCACGTTAGCTGCGGTCGATTCGTGTGCCGCGTTTGTCTGCACAACGCGTTAACACATAGCCCGCTTGTGAATCACATGCCGATTCGCCTACTGTGCCCATAATTATGTGAATGCCTCGGATTTGTGTGTGGTGTGAGCACAAAGCTAAGCAATGTATAATGTGCAATTAAATTATAAAGACTGGGTGTTTATTTGTCCTTGTTTACATGATATCCACCCCTTGGATTTGTTTAGTTAATTATACCTGTTAAAACATTTTAACCTACCTCAATACAAGAAGCCTTCATGTTCACAAAGGCTATCTTTGAATAATTCATAACTCCATCCCAAAACGTTAATTTTAATTTGGAAAATTCAATGAGTTTATTTATAGATTTTAGCAAAGATGTTTGTATTATTTCTGCTCCTGTGAGAAGGCATCATTGGCATGTTTTCATCTCGTTATCAGCGGTTGCACGGTTCACTCCACTCAGGTGGGGCCACCTGTTTTCATCCTTTTGTCCGCCTCGGTGATAATGGCATGTTCGCGGTCCGCCTGCTTCACTGCACGGCGCCTGTTAGGGTTTAATAAGAATTACACCATTTAGTGGTAATAGTGGAATAAACGTGGAAATTGAGTATATTATTTTTAGAGAACACAGATTTTAAAACTTTTTGAAACTATAAAAATAAGCCAGAATAAAATAAAAACGAGTCTGCTCGAGTAACTTCACGATAGAAGTTATTCTAGAATTTGTCTAAACAGAAATTTTATCTTTTCGTATTCTTTTCTTGATTTTGACCTCATCTTTTAATTTGAACCAATAGAAACGAACGTTTCACACGTCGCGGTAACAATGTAAACGAAATTTAAATAAGCGTTCGAATCGCCGCGTTCCGTACTCGTCGAGCGCGGCTTGCCGATCTGTGTGCCAGTCACGGCGGGACAGTTTATTTCAACTTCTCAACTTGTTCCGCGCCTTCGAATGGGGCATAATTTTCATAAGAAACGCGCCGCTGCGCCCCGACACAAAAATTAGATTCATCAGCCTTCCAGGCACATTTGGCTCGAAACATTCTCGAAGCTACCAATTCGATTCGAGTTCGTAACGAGCGCGTGAACAATGTGATGTTAACTTTTGTTACTTTGCATTTTGCTTTGTAAGTATTAATGTTGGGACTGTAGCATGTAGGTACGCTTCGGATGTGTGTGTTATGTAAATGATCTGATATTGAGGGCTCAGGCAGATGATCGACTTTCGGTTCTAGGGCCGTCCTTGTGGAACATCGGGTACGACTGGGTGCTGCGCGCCGACCCCCGGCGTCAGCGTGGTCTGCTATGCAGACGACACGCTGGTGCTGGCACAAGGGGGATCGCACGAGGCGGCGGCCGAAATAATGACACGCGGGGTTGCGATAGTCGTCGAGAGGATCCGGCAACTGGGTCTCGAGGTGGCATTGCACAAGTCCGAGGCCATGTGCTTTCATGGGCCTCGGAATGCGCCACCTCCGGGATCCTTACTCACGGTAGAAGGGGTATCCATCGGTGTCGAGTCGACTTTGAAGTACCTAGGACTCGTCCTCGACAGCCGGTAGAACTTCGTGGAGCACTTCCGACGTTTGGCCCCCAAACTGAAACGGACTGGGGCTGCCTTCAGGCGGCTCCTGCCCAACCTGGGGGGGCGAATGCCCCCTGCCGGAGGCTCTACGCGGGAGTCGTGCGGTCTATGGCCCTTTACGGGGCCCCGGTGTGGGCGCGTTCATTGAGGCGGCGAGCCGCCCACTACCTGAACGCGCTCCAAAAGGCGGTAGCCGTAAGACTAGCCCGGGGTACCGCACGATCTCCCGCGAGGCGGCGAGCCTCCTAGTCGGATTGCCGCCATGGGATCTGGAGGCGATAGTCCTCGCGCGCCTACATGAATGGCGCGCGGAGGCGCTACGCCGGGGGGAAACTCCGCTGCCGCGACAAATTGTCGCTCAGCGGACAGACTTCCGGCGGGATCTCATGGCGACATGGAGAGAGCGACTGTCGCAACCCTGTGCAGGGCACGCCACTATAGTGGCGATAAGTCCCCTCTTTGAGGAGTGGCTTGAGAGACGCCACGGCGTCCTCACCTTCCGCCTGACGCAGGTCCTCACCGGACACGGTGTTTTCGGGAGGTTCCTGCACCGAATCGGGCGGGAGGAAACGCCCGGGTGTTTCCACTGCGAGGATCGACCGGAGGACACGGTGGAGCACTCGGTGGAGGTGTGTCCCGCGTGGGCGGAGCACCGCCGTGTCCTCGAAGCGGCGATTGGCGGCGGCGACCTCTCGCGTCCGGCCCTGGTGCAAGCCATGGTCCGGAGCGAGACGGAATGGGACGCCGTCACCTCCTTCTGCGAAGCAGTAATGCTAGAGAAGGAGGTGGCGGAACGTGAGAGGGAGAGAACCTCACAGCGTCCCGGCCGCCGCCGGTGGCCCCCGGCCACCGTAGGCGCGGGCCTGTGGACGGTGAGCTATGGGCTAGCTCGCCGTCCGTCCCTCTCATGACGACAGGCCGTGTCGACGGCGCGTTCGTGTTCCACGCGCGCCTCAAAGAGAGTCAGCAAAAAAGAAGGGGTCCGCAAGGACCGATGCCTGCCGGGGTTGCGGGACTGTTCGAAAGAGATACCGTGGCCCCGGAACACAAAGGGCGATGAAGGAACATGGATGGGTTTTAGTCAGTAAAAGTCTGACACTCCCTCCTGCTCCGCCCAGAGCGGGAGAAGTTATTTGATGATTTGTCATCCAAAAAAAAAAAAAAAAGGCAGATGATCGACTTTTGTTTGTTGAAGTTTGGGAGAACATAATAACATCACATCAGATGATGGTAAAGTTAGATGTTTATGTTCCTATTTTCTATATAGGAACATATATAGCTCACCAGCACTTCCGAACTTCAATAATTTGTCATAACTAACAAATGAAACAAAGAAACAACTGCATCATTTCCCCCATCAAACAATTTGATTGATCATCGCCTAAGCCACGAGTTACAATTCCTATCGCATTTCATATTTATACCACCATCTTAAATTGCGATTATATGGTATAACCATAAACCTCTCAAGCTTCTTTATGTCGGAATAATTTGCAGTCTGTATATTTTATTTGAGCAATATTTCCTCCAATATCAAGAGTGCGCGGAACCGCTTAAACAGTTTCATCAACGCTTAATATCGGTAATGTATGACCATCGTTTGTATAATTTTTTATTGCTCGCATTCTTTGAGAACTTTTTTCATTTTTACTTTGGTTGTAAGTATATGGGAAGAATGCCGGATAATATTCTACAATCTCTTTTCTTTGTTTGTTAAATATAAAGTTCTTACTACACCCTCAGGTACCGAGAAACTAGAATACACAATGTCAAGGTTAGTTATCCGCCAGTTAATTTACTTTCGAAAACTTTAATTCAACGAACTTTTGCAAACAAATATTTATAGTTAAAATAAGCAAATCACAACTCGAAACATTGAATAGAACGCGGCGTTCGGGACGCAAACATAATTTACTTATCTCACGCGAGACCAGAAAGTTTCGTTCAAACAAATAATATAGGTTTCCATCGGTGCGGGGAGCACCTGGGCGGCACTACGATCGGTGTGTCCCCAGGGAAATAAAAACTTTGTCGCACGTCGCTTGTCCTAAAGCCTTCTTACTGTCTCCCGCTCCACGACACGTTCACCGATTTGCTACCGACGTACAGTTTATAGCTTTGATTCTCAACGACACACTACGTTTACGATATTGTTTCACATTACTGCTGCGTAAAGCGGCGCCGGCGCGTAAAAACCTTAGCCGAATAGAGCCCCGAATTGAATAACCCAAACTTAAGTGCTTATCGTATTTCCGGACGCGAATATAATCAGATTTTGAGATATCCATTTCAAAGTTTTGTTATTCAAATTGTGTAAACTAAGCTGTTATATAAGTAGATTTCCTCCAACGTGTGAAAGAATTAACGTCTGCAATCCTAGATTCTAAAGTCGGAAATTCTCGAAATGACTTCGCTAATATTACTAGTGTTGAAAGTTTCCGACGTCCCGAGTTCGATAACTGCCAGGATCTCGGCAGGAATTTTTAAATTAATTCAAAGGAAAAATAAAATTAACGAAGTTCGCGAAGATTAAATTATATCCGTCGTAATTTGTGTCAAGAAAGTTGGGATGTTGATTGTGGCATCACGTTCTTTTTTTGTACCTATAGGTAATAGTGGGGTTCCGTTATATAATTTGGAAAATACAAAGAGAATATCGTTATCAATTTTTCTTTGCTACGTCAAACAAACGATCATAAAGATGAGAGCAATATCGAAAAACTTTGCTTAGCACAATTTCCCAAAGGTTTACAAACCATGCTTACGTGTGTACGCGGTACGTTGTAAGTACACATATAAAGACTCACACATGTGCTTGTACACACGTGTACAGTTGAGTACCTACGCGTGCTCTTCACTCAACTGATCTATGAACTTTAGTTTCGTCTCCCTTTCACTCCGCAGAATCTATAAAATCTTTGAATAAACATTTGCCTTCTTTGCCCTTTTGCACTCGTAAAAGGGGTCTGAGAAACTCGCCTAAACTTATTTAAACTTTTACCCTAGGAAATCCTTTTCACAAGCACTTTAAATGTAGAATAGAATATATATTAGAGAATATATATAGAAAAAGGTTACGTGGAATTGGTTTTTATTTTATGATAAACTTAGTTTGATATCTGCGATCGTTATGACTATACCTACTTAAATACTTTAACCTTACCGAAGTTTTTAATAGTTTTAATATACTTTTCTGCTGTATACAGTGTTAAGCCTATTGTATCCGGCAAGTTTCACTTCCATATCACGGTTGATCTGTAAGCTTGTAACAGACCAGTAAGTAGTTTGTAAAGATATATTGATAAGGGTTAACATAAACACTCTCCAATAACGTCTATCGTGTAGATCAGCTTTACAGTTTTCAAAGGGTTTGAAGTTAAAGTTCGCCCCGAGGTATTTCTCGGATCATCAAGACGGTTTTCCAATTTTAACTTTGCTTTAACCAAGCAGCGGTAGCGATTTTCGAATTATCTTCCCGCTTTGGCGGGCTCATCAAAATCTGTTTATCTTTCAAAGCTTCTGTCTACAGAAGTTGCTACTTTTATTTTTTTTATTCGGATATTACATTCTACTTTCCATACTAGCAGCATGGATTATTAACTGCTAATTTTTTGTGAGAGTTTAACTTTTTAAGGGTTATATTAGAGAAGTGGGTCACTGAAGGTTTTGTTGTAGAGATTTTGGTTTTAATTACGGTTCTTTAAGAGTGGGTATCATAATTACATGCTTGTGTGTGCACATCATTAATTTAATCTCTAACATTGACGTTTTGTGTTGTTTATTGGTTCTCTTTATTCTCTAAATTTCTTTAAGTACCACCCGAACCTACCTTTACTTCGTCATGTTCTTAAATAATTCGTTTTCATTTGCTTACAATGATTATCTTTTTGGCATTTTGTTATATTGCAAGTATTTCAAATATTATTCAAATATATATTTATTTTCCTTTCACAATTTCCACGTATGATGTCCCCAAGGCATGTATTGTTAGTTTAATTGTCCATGAAGTCGTATTTTAAATTCACACATAGTGGATTTTTATTCATAATACAGATATCATTTCCATTACATAAAATATAGCTACTGTTTCCTGCATTTTGATGATGGTAAATAAAAACTTAAAAGGAGTCGTCTTATCTATACATTCACAGTATGCACTTTTTGTTTGCCGACCTTATACCTAAATTTAGCTGGGAACTTCTGTAGCCTTCTTATTGTTCATATTATCCAATTAACTAATTAATAAATAACTATTCATTGCAAATACTAACCTTTTGTTATTTGACCTAATGTATTTACACGTAGCCCCATAATCACGTCAAAGGCAACGCACTCTTCTGTCGTAGAAGGTTTTCTATAAAAGAAGAAACGTCGTAGTTCAAGAAGTAAGTAATCTTTTCCAAAATAAACTGATTCCAACTCCGTACAAAGGTTTATTCGCAAGCTGTGCCGTAATTCTACATTGCTGAAAAGATGCAAATCACAAGAAATTGTCCAAGAACCACGCGGAAGTGAATTGTTTTAAATTCAGTCCAAAGATTTATTCATTAAACGACTCCAAGTCGCAAACAATAGAGAATAAACATGAGACACAATAAATTCTAGTGTAACGTGATTTTGGTTAGGTTCATCGCTGTGGAAGAAGGAGATAGCAGAACACGTAAATGCTTGTAATATTTACTGTTGATTTAATAACAACACTCGCATGTACTGAAGGCCGAAAATCAGTTTTAGTGGTGATGTTTGTGAGGAAGCTTTAGGAATTATTTAGTAACGCAGATGATGTATATCCTCGTAACCGCCAAACCCCCACAGGTTCGTACTGGATATCCTTCCGTGACTAGCTAAATATAGATGGGTATCTTCGAGGTGCCTCAAAACGCGGTCACGCGGTCTTAATTTCTAACGTATTGAACATTCCGTCTTAGGACAAAACACAGATTACTCTTTACTTATATATGTGTATAATTTCAATATGAAATACCTAAAATTATTAATAAAAAATAAACATCTAATGTCAAAAATGGGACCAAAATCCGTGTTCTTCGCGTGTCACACTCGGTTCGCGTTCACGGCAAACTTTGATAACTTTTGTATTCAATTCATAAGCATATAATGTTATACATCAAATTAATCGTGTTTAACTATGCATCATAAATAGTAAAGCACATTAATTGTATCTCTTATATTACAATACTTAATAGACATTATGTCTCTATCACACGATTTTGCTAGTTTCGCGAGCGCGCAACAAAACTGCACCTCTCTTCCAAAAGCGCCAACTTGTCGCTACACGTTTTAGCTGCACGGGTATTCTGTAGTATCCCGGCGTCAGTGGGGGATACATGTACGTTCTTCGCTTCTAAACAATATAAATACGAGCCAAGTTATTCTTTGAATATTTTCAGGTAGTCATGGTCAAGAAACTTCCATGCGTATTTTTTGAAGGATAATGTTTTATAAATTTCCAAATGATTTTGAATTAAGTAATTATTCCCAAGTACTTTGTTTGTTAATTTACATATAACTTTAATAGTAATTCACAAAAATAAAAAAAATTCACACAATTTTTTTTTTTATTAACTTTCGTCGTGACATAACTTTCGTGGTTATTTGTCCACGAAAGTCTATAAATCCACTAAATAATAACTATAGATTTTTTGTGAGCCGTAGATGCATTTACTCGATTGTCGTAAAGCTCAAAAGAAAGGTGTTATTTAATTGTATAAGTATTTATATACATGCATGTGTTTCAATTTTTTTCTTGTAACGACTCGTAAAATGTGTTTCTGTTTGTATGTTTTCTCGTAGCCAATTTAACAGTTTACCCCATCCCAAACTGGGCTGTTTTGCCAATTGTATCCCTCTTGCTTAAAAAGTTTCGTAACTTTCGTGGGCACCAAAATTTCAAAATAATATAATATATCTGTAGTTTATGCACCGATTTACATACAATGAAAAATCGATATATTGTTTTACAACGTCTTAAATGTGTGTCCGTAAATTTGAAGACTACTCTAAAAAAAATTCGCCGCGAAAGTGACGCGGAGAATACTTTTTGAAGAACTCATAATATAAGATGTATCTATGTGTGTACGTATATATATTTAGATACCAAGTAATCTCGAGATCTACATATGAGATTTTTCAAAAATCAATAATTGGAAGCAACCTTACCTGTTTACTAATGTCTAAGAAACAGCCAATTTGTTATCTATCTACTGTATGAGTTTTTGTTGTTGCAAGTCTTAAAACCGCATCATCTGCGAACTGCGCAGGCCTATCTTCGATATCTTCGAATAGCTGACTGCTCTACAAGAATCAGCTGCACATTTCGCCAGTTATGTTTAAGTTCCATGGTTACACGGGACTTGGGCAATAGCATGGGGCTGGGCATGGGGTGAGCCTATTGGCTCGAGCCATTAATCGGGCACAAATCCACACTCCATGGCTGCTACTGAAAAATTCCTGATCGAAAAACTCAATAACACTTTTCCGACCTGAGGATCGAACCCAGAACCTCATGTTTAGCATTCAAGCTTGCGACCACTAGACTAACGAGGCAGTTAGAATTTTTTAACCCACCGGGAAGAAATAAAACGTCGTCTAATTTTTCGAATGTAAGTACCATGATGAGATGATCTATCTTAGCTTTATTATACAGGATGACTTTTTATCACTTTCGAAAAAAAATGGGTATTATAGGTGAACTGAGTAGAAGCAAATGGCATAGTTATTGTTTTTTTTTTTCGGAAAAGAAAAATAAAAAAAACGAAATTTCGTTTTTTTTATCTAAATTCAATATTTTTCATTTATTTTTTCAAAATGTCTCTTTCTTTGTTCTAATATAAAAAGTTTACTTGAATTAATTTGTAGCAGTTTTTGATGATAGATAATTTTTTTTCTAAGCTGTGGAAAAACGAAAATAAAACTAGGTATGCCATAAGCTTTCTACTCCGTTCACCTGACATACCCATTTTTTCATTTTTTTGGAAAGTGATAAAAAAGTCATCCGGTATACTAGCACATCGCCCGCGACCTCGTCCGCAAAAATTGTGATAACTCGGCTAATTTGCATACCATCAATATAATGTATAGTCTACTACTGTGCTACTGTACTGTGTTACTCGGTAAAAATGTAGCTTTCTAATGGTGTAAGATTTTTTAAAATCTGTTGAGTAGTTCTTGATTTAAATCGTAACAAAAACAAAAACAAAAAATCTAATCTTTTGGGGCCCATACTGCCCCATTTCTGAACAAAGGCGTCTCTGGTTTACTTAGGTAAAAACTGTTGGTAAAAACTATGTTTTACAACAAGAATTTGTTTGTTTACTACCACTAAAAACCCGACTACTGAAAAATCACGCTCTAATTAAATTCGGGGTTTACAAGCTAAAATCGACCCCTCCTATTTTTGAAGTCGGTTAAAATGTAGCCTATTTTACCAGAGCCATAATGACGAGTCGATTGACACGTCATTTAACACCTTATTGCTCAATATTGGATGAATAGTTTAGGCGCTACCGAGGAACATACGTTAATACAAACATACATACATACATAGATTGTCCTTTCTTTTGGCTTCGCCGTAGTTGGGTAATAAAAATGTCAGTACGGTGCCTAACCGATTTACAATAGCAACGCGACACGCATTACACGTTTTTATAATCAATCAAGAATCATTTATTTGCTTAAAATTAGATGTCCAGGTGTACAATTGGTGGTTTAGGCAAAATATGGTTTGTGCAAATATAATTTAACAAAAATAACTAATGTTTGAGTGAAATAATTACCAATAATGCTCTAAAATAACCTTAAACATTTTACTCATTAAATTCCCATAGACCATAAAATTAAATTTTATGTTACATAATTATATTCCTGTAATATTCTGGTAACCGTTTACGCAGTATTTTTTTTATTAAATAGGAGACAACGCAGGCGTAATTAAAAATATTTAAGTAAATCAAGACTCATTCAAATAAAAAAGGAGCCCAAAGTTTTAAATCAAAACCAAAAGTGAGTTGACTTAGATAACGAATCAATGCATGAAGTACGGTGTAAGTTGGATCCGTGTGTCATTGTTTAGAGATCTCGGGAACGTCGCCGGAGTCAATATGCGGAACATTTCCTATTACACGCCCACTTCTTTCCGTGAACGAATCCGATCTATATAGAGTGATTTGTTCGATGACATTATGTTGTACTGATTTGTACGGGGATGCCATGCCGAGTAGGGGTTGATATTTATTATTACAGTTTGGCTACTGAGAGATTGCGTTCCTGACAGGTCGTAAGCGATAGAACGATGTAACTTTGAAGTGGCGAATAATTTACGATACGAAAAACGATCGTTAAATACAACGACGTTAGTTTAATACAAATAATATTATTAAAAACGATATAATTTAATAAAATAACAATAAATGTTATAATTTCACGCTACATTTATTTACCAACTGACAGACGTCAGAAACGCATTCTCTCAGCAACCAAACTGTAGTATATTGAGCAAGAGTTTTGTTGTCTTTTTTCGAAAACTTTCATAAGTTCTATGGCAGGAACTTCTGGGTAAGTTGTTATTTTTAAAAGTTTACAATTAATTAAGTTAACTCCATTGAAACAACAAAGTGAACTATTGGTGTCCCCAAAACTGATATGACAAGTGATGGTCTTCGTAACTTAAAAGTTTCACTGAGTTGTTTGTAACTCAGCGTAAAAAAGTTTTTAATTCCGTTTCCGCACTATTCTCAGTTAGTCATGTCAATCTCGTAATACAGATGTTATTACAGGTAAAACAGACTGTCCGAGCAACCAATACACATGCATTTTGTAAAAACTGTTAAGTTCTACTTTAGTATATAAAAATAATTAAAAAAAACAACTTTCAAGTATTTAAATACTGACAGACCAGAAAAACTTAAACACCGTGTAACAACCTCTCTATATAAATCAGGCCATATTTTTATTCCAACACAATTTGTAATGGAAGCGACACGCGGAGACAAGAGAGCAAGGCAAGGGCGGGGGTGAAGGGGCGGGGTGGTGGCGAAATTACTTGCAAATTCCATTTACAAAGTCGGCGGCCTGGCGTCAAAAGAAGCCGGTGGCTGTCTGCTTCGAGAGCTGACTAGTTACCTAGATTGTGGTCGGCTCATTGAAAATCTAGTTTGTTGTGTACTACGACTGCTTTTAGGAAAATTGTTTAGGATACTGTACATGTCGTGCGGGTTTTATTTCATAATGTTAATTGTGGTAATTATTATGCGTAGCGATTATCGGAAAAGTGAGTCCCTTAAAATGTACGTTTTGGAAATGATAAAATCTTGCGTAACAAAATCTCAGTACATCAATACGATATAATCATGAGAGAAGAAGAATCAATGGAGGTCCATTTAGTTAAAATGTTTTTATAATTGTTCAATATCATAATTCAGTTAAAATTATTCTAATGACCGGGTACAACCGATTAAAAGAGTAACCATGAAGTTTATTTCCATTTGTTCTCCATAGGAAACTACCAACCCGAAACGTGCATTTTTCTCGACGTTTTATAAGTGCCCATGTAGGCATAAGTGTGTGAAATAAAATATTTTGATTTTGATTTTGAACCAACAATATACCTTCATAATAAAACCGTAATTATTGTAGAAAACTCTAAAATCATCAAGTTCTAAAAATAAAACACCCAGAGAAAAAAACCAGTTCCAAAAATTAATTCAAAGTTACAAAAAACTTTCCAACCAAACTAATAGCCTTCAAATCCTGTACAAAACATGACCAGAAGTTTCGTGTTTTCTATGTTTGTGGCATGATTACCAATGGCGTCGGGTGGTGAGCAGCCCACCGATTGGTATGTAAGTTACGAGGCGTTACCGCGAACTTAGCTCATTACCAGTGCTACGCGATAAGAATGACAATGGAGAGAATTTTTACTTCATTCTTCGTCTCTTATTAGGAGCTTCCAGACGTGTAGTGGCAAGACAAGAGACTCGAGTCTTGCAAGAGTCTTGCCTCTTGCAACTGCCATATTGAATTTTTCGCCTTAGCATTAGACCGTCGACCGGTACTCTTTGTTCTTGTTTCAGCTTAAAAAGTAACCGCTCTCGGCTCGATGTCACGTAGGCGATGTTGCTGTAACACGTTGTGACGTCACATACACTGAAATAATAGTATTTTCATAGTGTGGTGGACACAGAGGGTTATTCCCTAAGTACGTTATTGTTTGTGCATGAATAAGGTTGTTTTTGTCTTGTTTGGAAAAGTAAAAGCGGTCATTTTAGTATAAATGTTACGGGTTTGATTTTGCTTCTTTAAAGATCTTTTGACTTTATTTTTGAAATAAACATGGACCATGGCCAGAAGCTTCTGAAAAGTAAAAAAAAAAAATATTTATGTAGATAAATGAAAAATAATAGATTTTTTTAAATGTAAGTAAGTACCCACAAAGAAGTAAATTGTAAGTGTGTAAGATAAAAATAAATTCACTCCAAACTTGCAATATTCTCCAACATTGAAAGCGATGCCTTACTATCTTCCCCGATCCAACACTTAGATGGAAGCATCGTTATTGGCAGTATCTATTCCAAGACTTGTCACAAACCTTTGGCCTATGAATAATTTACACGACCGCCGCGACCGCAAAGTGTTTATTGTGATAGCGCGCCTGGCTTCACAACCGCAGTCTCATGTGAAATAAAACACCTAGATTTTTCCTCTCAATCTCTCGAGGTACGTCTGCGGAAATAAGCCAGCCAAAAAGATCGTATGCGTTTCAAAGAAACTTCCGAAAATGAATTATATTTACCGGGAGCTAAGTCCGACTGTGCAGACTTTTCTACATCGCTCTCGGGTCGTCGTTTACTGGATGGAGTCGAGAGTGTAAGGAGTCGTGCCGTCGGATTAGGATAACGCATTTAGCGTCGAATGTTATGGGAATAAGGTCGATAATTATTTGCGGTTGGCAGTCACGTTTGCCGTGAGAGCCGGAATCGAGGGAAGGCGGCAGTAAATAACAAGCGAGATCGGATTATTTCGATAAGATCGTAAAATGAAACAAGGCGCGCCTCGGCGGGACGTTTTCTTTTTGAATATGTTACACGTTAGTTACATTGCCCACGTACGGATGTAAAATGTGAAAGTTTGACTTGGCTCATTTTCCCGTGTCCAACAGTTGCGCTTTTGGCACTGAATATATTTCTGATATTAGATTCGGGTTTAAGTTATTGGAATGGACTTACTTTATCTTATGAGTGGGGTAAGTGAGGAGGAAAAAGTATTAGTTAATTTCGATTTACGAGTTGTTCAACAGTAAACCTCAACGCAATTAAACAACTTTTAACATTAGAAGGCTTTCTACTGAGCTGAACTTTGTTTGGCATTTTTGAAGTTGGATATTTTTCTTTGGTAACAAGATAGTTGGAACGTTTTAAAATAGTCGTTTGTTACAAGCGGAATGTGGAGTACGTACAACCCTGCGAGCGCGGCCGTGCATTGTGGGGCAGCGGAGGCAGCGCGGGGCAGTGGCAGGGCAGTGCCGGGCAGTGGCGGACAGCGGCGGGCATGTGGAAGCACGCGCGGTGGGTCAGGAGCGTCCGGGTGCAATCTTATTTTTCCGGGCGGCTCGCTGGCTCTCTGCCGGCGGCTTATTGCCTACGTGCCAGCGGGCCGGTCGCGCGCCCGTCATATTATTCTATCGAGCGGCTATCGGTTGCGCCCACACGACCGATATTAGTATACCCGACGCTGCCTTCTCCAGATATTGCTCTGGATCGTAAATAAAACTGCCACCGCGGTAAACCACCCGCGCTCGGTGCGAAAGCTCCACTTATCACCTTAAGAAGACTCGGGTTGAGTACGCCGCGCCGGCGGAATCAGATATTGATATTTTCATAATTCCAGATTTATTCACAAGATTTGAATACGAAAGCTGTTCGTAAAGTATTTAGTATACGTGTAAAAAAGAACAGTGCGGCGTTATTGGATCTGTAAATTACATACGCCATATTTTTTTTTGTGGACAAATATAGTTAGAAACTAAGAAACGACACCTTCACATTTATGTCGAAACTTGTTTATCACAATTACGCAAACAATAACGTAATAAGGGCGTCCGCAGCCGGCGTTATTGTCGCCAGCGAATGTCGCCGCGGAGAGTTGTCGGAAAAAGTGAAAGTTTTTATCTGTGCGGTCCCCGGCCGCCCGTTCTCATTTCCACGGAGCCGCTCTTGATCGCAATCGGCTCTTGCAGGGTTGAGCTGTGTACACTTAACCATCGGATAATTGCTGATCAGCAGATACCTCGCGTACACCAGCGCAAACATATCGATTTATTGTTAGTTCGCGTTTTTATTCTGTGGATTGCGGTTCTTAGTGAGAATAAAGTTAATTGGGGAAGTATGTTTTTTTTTGTTGTGTTGTCAATTCATTTATAAATTTGCTATTATTTGTTTTTAGAACACGCGGATCTCATACCTCATAAATCCGAAATTGAATTTGTAAAAGAAATTCAGCTTATATTTCAACAAAAACCACCAAAGAAAACTGATAGCATCAGAGAAGAAAATGAGCAACCCTATTTGCGAGGAGTAGAAGACAAAGAAAAAAAGGTGTACACTCAGGGGGACGATACGTCAAAAAATTATGTGACCCAAGCACTGGCAGTGTGGCAGTGACGTTATGGATGTGATGAAGCGTCACTGCGTTCGCGCGCTCAGTCGTGCAGTCGACTGCAGCGGCGTATCGCGCGCAATGGCGCCTCGAGGGACACTTCGGCGTCTTATTTTCGTATCGTATTTTCTTTTAGTTGTTTTTATTATGAGGTAGGTACGTTTGTTGATTGAGTTAACTTTTGTTTTATTCCATATTTGTTTAATTCTATTTGTATTTTTAGATCCTGTCGGATACCTACTCATACTCATGTCTGCTGAATGTCGTCTGCATCGCCATTGAGTTTCCCTTAGTATCCAATGTGACCTAGGTTTGAATTGACAAATCTTTGAATCATTTTGTAGTCTACTTCTGATCACTTATGATCTATATCTATAGGCTTATTCTGTTTATTTTTATCTACCCATGTATACAAATACTTAATTCCTAAACTTATTATCTATAATGAAATACAACTACTAGTTGGAATACAAAAGATCGAGGTTTTATATAATTTTGTAGTTAAATTTAAATCGGTCACAGATAACGCGAGTACATTGAGTTGCCAATATTCTTCATTCTCTTAAGAGCGCGACATTTTTCACGGAACCTCTGTGTAGTGTAGCCGCATAATATTTCATACCGTGTACCTACACCTATGTTAATATAAGTTAAATATTACCTTTCTAGTACATTTTGGTATATTGCCATATTCTTGATAATACAAAATTAGGATACCTATCACATGGGACTGAAAATAACTGGTGAAATGTGCGTGTAGGTACAATTAAGTACCTTTCTGCCTAACCTTTCGGGGCTTATAGACGTGATGTTATATTATTTTCTGAGAATGAATACCATCAACCTTATTATTTGACTAATCTATCCACCACGGCATGAGTAAATAGTCACTCATTCATAGGATATATCCATACGAGAAAAAAATATGTAGGTTAAATGATTATCCTGGATTCACTCTGATGTAGATCCTAGCCTCTTTATCAAAGCAAAGCCACAAGTATAGCATAGTATAATACATTCCTATTAGCACAAAAGTGAGGAGTGCCCTAAAAGGACATACACTGACCTTTTTGGCGCTGTCCCCTCAAAAGGTCACGTGTTTCGCACTCGCAACTAACACGCATTATGTTAATGCAGGAGTATTAAAAAGCAAAATTATTAGGATCGCTTTCTTTGTAGATTTTACCTATATCCCCTAGTATGAGAAAGAATGAAGCTACACGGGCGGGCGTTGCCAGTACGTTGCGTCGTCGTCGCAACGCTGTGATTTCAATACCCTGAGTTCCACAATGAAATTATGAAGATAACATAAAACAAAATCTTACTTAGTTCTTTTCCTGGACACGTTTGATTTATTGGTGTCTGTCATACGATGAAATCATATCGTAATCGTATATATTCTAATTCTAACCAATATAATAAATGCAAAAGTAAGTTTGTTTGTATGCCGCACACGCAGATGATAATGTTGTCAGGTGTACAGTAACGGACTTATGGTACCTTTCATCCCGAAAAAAGTAGGTACTGTTACCGAGGAAACCAACAATAATGTTCTTATGATAGATGGCGCCACGTGTCATTCGAGTCATCATTGAAATATTATTACAAGCAGAGCACGACCCGAATGGATTGTCAAATTCTAAATTAAAGCGAGCGAAGCCGGCAAAAGCTTGTCGTAAATAAAATAAAGCTACCATTATGGTGTTTCAAATAACAAGTTGTGGTACGTCATACCAAAACTTGACACAGCATTGGGAACGGAGCCCATACAGAAGCGCGCATTGTCCTTTCCATCAATTCGTCTTCGATAGTCCTCTGATTGGATGGCATGTCAGTTTTCAATATTTCGTATGCGTGTTCGAGAAATGTCTCTATATCTTAGCAAACCGATGCGATGTGTTTGAGAAACCACAGGAAAACAGTCACTCACTCAGAAAGCAGAATGAATTGAAATGCTTTGTGTTTTATGCTGCAAGGAGAGTGTGTAAAGAGGAATTACAGCTCTGTGAATGATCGTAAACATAATCCCTGTTCGATGTACAAGTTCATAAACAAGTGTTTAAGGTTCAGTCAATCCGAACGGACCAGACATCGGACTTTGATAGATTAGTCTGAGAAATCTGACAGTCCGGTGTCAGCAGTCAGTCTAATCCAGTTGGTTTGACCTCACCTTTAATGCAATAATTTCGAATGTAGCTACTCATGATCAACATCATTTTCTTGCCCTTCTTTTTTTTTTTTTTTTTTCGGATGGGAAATCATCAAATGACTTCTCCCGCTCTGGGCGGAGCAGGAGGGAGTGTCAGACTTTTACTGACTAAAACCCATCCATGTTCCTTCATCGCCCTTTGTGTTCCGGGGCCACGGTATCTCTTTCGAATAGTCCCGCAACCCCGGCAGGCATCGGTCCTTTCGGACCCCTTCCTTTTTGCTGACTCTCTTTGAGGCGCGCGTGGAACACGAACGCGCCGTCGACACGGCCTGTCGTCATGAGACGGACGGACGGCGAGCTAGCCCATAGCCCACCGTCCACAGGCCCGCGCCTACGGTGGCCGGGGGCCACGTGGTGGCCCCCGACGCCCGGGGCGTCTCCCGCGGCGGCCGGGACGCTGTGAGGTTCTCTCCCTCTCACGTTCCGCCACCTCCTTCTCTAGCATTACTGCTTCGCAGAAGGAGGTGACGGCGTCCCATTCCGTCTCGCTCCGGACCATGGCTTGCACCAAGGCCGGACGCGAGAGGTCGCCGCCGCCAATCGCCGCTTCGAGGACACGGCGGTGCTCCGCCCACGCGGGGCACACCTCCACCGTGTGCTCCACCGTGTCGTCCGGTCGATCCTCGCAGTGGAAACACCCGGGCGTTTCCTCCCGCCCGATTCGGTGCAGGAACCTCCCGAAAACACCGTGTCCGGTGAGGACCTGCGTCAGGCGGAAGGTGAGGACGCCGTGGCGTCTCTCAAGCCACTCCTCAAAGAGAGGACTTACTGCCACTATTGTGGCGTGCCCTGCACGGGGTTGCGACAGTCGCTCTCTCCATGTCGCCATGAGATCACGCCGGAAGTCTGTCCGCTGAGCGACAATTTGTCGCGGCAGCGGGGTTTCCCCCCGGCGTAGCACCTCCGCGCGCCATTCATGTAGGCGCGCGAGGACTATCGCCTCCAGATCCCATGGCGGCAATCCGGCAAGGAGGCACGCCGCCTCACGGGAGATCGTGCGGTACCCACGGGCCAGCCTTACGGCTACCACCTTTTGGGGCGCGTTCAGGTAGTGGGCTGCACGCAGCCTCAAGGAACGCGCCCACACCGGGGCCCCGTAAAGGGCCATGGACCGCACGACTCCCGCGTAGAGCCTCCGGCAGGAGGCGTTTGGCCCCCCAAGGTTGGGCAGGAGCCGCCTGAAGGCAGCCCCGGTCCGTTCCAGTTTGGGGGCCAAACGTCGGAAATGCTCCACGAAGTTCCATCGGCTGTCGAGGACGAGTCCCAGGTACTTCAGCGTCGACTCGACGCCGACGGATACCCCTCCTACCGTCAGTGAGGATCTCGGAGGTGGCGCATTCCGAGGCCCATGAAAGCACATGGCCTCGGACTTGTGCAATGCCACCTCGAGACCCAGTTGCCGGATCCTCTCGACGACTATCGCAACCCCGCGTGTCATTATTTCGGCCGCCGCCTCGTGCGACCCCCCTTGTGCCAGCACCAGCGTGTCGTCTGCATAGCAGACCACGCTGACGCCGCTAGGGAGGTCGGCGCGCAGCACCCAGTCGTACCCGATGTTCCACAAGGAAGGCCCTAGGACCGATCCCTGTGGAACACCGCACGACATCTCTCGCCGGTTCCATTCTCCGCTGCGACCGGGGTAGATAACGGCTCTATCCGTTAGGTAGTCCCCGACTACACGACGAAGGTAGGTCGGCACCCGGTGATACCGTAGTGCCTCCCTAATGCAGCTCCAGGGCATGGAGTTGAAGGCGTTGGCGATGTCAAGAGACACCGCCAAGACAACCCCCCCCCGGGACACTGCATCCCCCGTCGTGAGGGCTCTCACGCGCATGATGGCGTCCACCGTAGAGCGCCCCTTGCGGAAACCAAACTGGTGTTCCGCAAGATCCGGCCCCGTCCCCGCAAGGTGCTCGGCGAGGCGGTTTGCAATGACTCTTTCAAAGAGCTTGCCCACCTCGTCGAGCAACACTATGGGCCGGTATGCGGACGGAGAGTCCGCAGGGCGCCCCGGCTTCCGAATGAGGACCAGCTTCCCCGTCTTCCAACGAAGCGGGAACTGGCCTCTCTCCAAGCATGCGCTTAGGAGCCCCTCCAGTCGGGGCCCGAGAGCCTCCGAGGCCAGGACCCAGGCTTTACCAGGCAAGCCGTCGGGTCCCGGGGCGGTATTTTTGGCACTGAGCCTGCGTACCGCCACTCTCAGGTCTACCCCAGTCACTACCGGAGCATCGTCGTCGTCGTCCTGGTGATCCGCTTCCAGCACCGCAGGCGGCGGAGCCATAGGCGGGGGGGGATGTTCCCCCCGCGTAGGGAACAGAGTGCTCACTACGTCCTCCACGAGCTCAGGCCGGAGACTCTGCGTCAGTGGGGGGGCCCAGGTGCGGAGTTTATCCCGCACCATCTTGTAAGGGCGCCCCCACGGATCTCTGTCGAGAGTCCCCAGCAATTCCTCGCGGGCCTGATCCCTGGCCCGCAGGACAGCTTCGCGGAGGGCGGTCTTCGCCGCTCTGTACCCCTCATATAGCTCCGCCTCAATGGCTGCCGCATCCGGTGGGCGGATGCGGAGCCTGCGATGCCTGGCGTACAGGTGCCGCGCAGCTACGCACGCCTCACGCAGAGACGTCAGCTCACGCGACCACCAGTACACCTGACGCCGGGCGCTTCCTGGCCGGACTCAGGGCATTGCCACGTCACATATGTCGGACATGGCCTCCTGGAACCACCCTGCCTCATTGTTAATGTCGGCAGGCCTGTCTGGTGGTGTCACCCAGGCCTGCACGATCGAGGCTTCCAGGAGGAGCTCCCGGTCCAGCTGCTTCAGCGCCCAGCGCGGACCACTCGGGGCCTGTTGGACCGGCGCGCTTGAGGTCTGGGTGGAGACGTCGAACCGGATATACCGGTGGTCGGAATAGGTCTCCACCCCCTCCATGACACGCCAGTCAACGACACGTGGCGACAGAGCGGGGCTAGCGAACGAGATGTCCACCACCGACTCACCCCGCATCCGCACGCACGTGGGGACAGAACCCCGATTTAGGACGACCAGGCCCTTCTCCAGAGCCCAGTCCTCCACCATCCTTCCCCGCACATCTGTGCAACGAGAACCCCAAGCCAAGTTCTTGGCATTGAAGTCCCCGAGGACAAGCACGGGGAGGGAATGATTCCCGACGACGACACTCAACTCTGCGAGAGAGTTGTGGAACTCGGCGAGAGTTCGGCTCGGGGAGAAGTAGACTCCCACCACTACGATCTCTCCGAACCGTGCTGCTACGCACCCCCGACCCCTCCTGACACCTTCAAGGGTCGGGGTACCGGCGGCGGCCAACGACACTATGGTCACTGAGCCGCTAAGGTCCGCCGCCCAGTCTTCCCTGGGCTGGACGAAATACGGCTCAGCGACCACAGCGATGTGTATCGACCACTGCGCCATGCTCTGGAGCAACAGATCCTGAGCGCAGGCGCAGTGGTTGATGTTCGCTTGGAGGAAGCGTAATGGGGCCGTTATTGGCACTCCATTACCGCTTCCTCCTCCCTGGCCCCCTGTGAGGGCCCCTCTACGGCAGCGGCAGAGGCAGCGGCGGCAGTTGCGGCTGCGGCGGTGGCGACGGTGGCGGTGGCGGCGGAGGGCCTTCCCTTGCCTCTGGTGGCCTTGGTGGGTGGAGCGCAGGCTTTGCCCCCAGCCCGGTGATCGGCCGGCTTGCCGGCCGCCGCACAGGCACCGCAGTGCGGCGTGGCACAGCAAGCCGCGGACACGTGACCGGGCTGACTGCAGCGGAAACAAAGGCCGCTGCGATCAACCTCCGAGGCGCACTGTACTGACACGTGGTGCCCCACGTGACAGCGATAACACCTCAGAGGTCTGGGCTCCAGCAGCTTCACCTGTGCTGAGACCCAGCCCACCAATAGCCTTCGGCCCTCCACTATCGTTTTGGCCGCCGTCACGGGGCAGCTTTCTTGCCCTTCTCCCAATTCATTTGTGGTCGGCGCAGCATGTCTTCTCCTTCCATACTTCTCTACTATTCGTCATCTCAGCAGTCACCTCTTTTCTAGCCAAATCGTCCATCACACAGTCCATCCATCGTTTCTTTAATCATCGTCTTCCTCGACTCTTATAGCTATCTACATTCATACTCAACATTTTCTCATTCCTCCGCATCACATGTCCATATTATTATCACGATGACTGATTACCACACAAATTTTCAGTCACCGGTGCCACTTTTAGACTTCCTCTTATGTGCTCATTCCTATATACACACATCAACACGGTCTAGGGATATTTTAAAAAAAGCGAATTACTATCAATGTGTTAATTATTTATATGACATGTATATATTTAAAAGATACGTTATTTAATATTCTACCATTTTTTAATAATGGTTAAGGTATAGATTAAAATTTCAGGATTTTATGGAAAAAAAATGAAGCATAGACGGAAACCGTATATGAATGAACTTTTAATTTGTGAGTAAAAACTGAAAAAAATTGAAAAATCATTTAATTTGTGTTTATAAACTTGAAGTTAGTAGTCTGAGAAAGCGCCCATAATGTTCATAACACATCGGCAACGATTCGGCATGCTCAGAACAAGGTTGTCAATGTCTTGCTGCGGAATATTGTCCCATGTCCTTCTGAGGTGCGCAAAAAGTTGATCTTCTGTAGCCAGATTTTCAGGAACTTCCTTCAGAGCTCTTCTTTGCAGCATATCCCACGCATGCTCAATGGGATTTAGATCTGGCGATTGAGCAGGCCAGTCTAAGGCCCTAACATTATGTGTATGTAACCAAGCTGCTACCGTTCTCGCCGTGTGTGCCCGGGCATTGTCGTGCATGAGCAGGAAATCTTGCCCCATTTGTGTTCTGTGGGGCAAGATTACGGGCCCCAGCACCTGTTGGACGTATCGTTCTGCCGTCATATTGCCCCGCACCCAAACGAGATCCGTCCGTCCTCCAAGACGAATTCCTGCCCAAACCATAATTGTTCCTCCTTGGTATGGGTGAACTTCCTGAGGGTTCTGGAGACGGCTCCATCGTCCAGGAACTCGCCAAACACGCGTCCTTCGTGAATCTGGATGGAAGCCGAACCTGGATTCATCCGTGAACAGCACATTGGACCATTGGTCACGGCCCCAGTCCACGTGGTTCCGAACCCATTCTAATCGTCGTCCACGATTGCCTCTCCGTAAAGGTGGGACCCGGAGTGGTCTACGAGAGCGTAGATTGCTTTCATGCAGTCGCCTTCTTACAGTTTGGTCACTCACAAGCACTTGGTGTTCCACTCGCAGCCTTTGGACCAATTGAGTCGCCGTTGCATTTGGTTGTGCTCGCGCAGTAATTTGCAAAAATCGGTCTTGTCTGGGGGTAGTGATGCGACTTGGCCCCCGGTGCCTCTCCGCTACTTCACCTGTGGCACGATAGCGTGTCCACAATCTTGAAATTACATTTTGATGGGTCCCTATGGCCTCAGCAACATTACGCTGAACAGATCCAGCTTCTAGCATTCCCACAGCTCGTAACATCTCCGCCCTCGTCAAATGTCGGCGTTGCATGGCTACAATACCTCAATTTAAACTTTATCTTTCGTTTAAAAATGAAAAAAAACTGTAACTAAACGTAATTCGTATTGTTTTCTAAATTTCGCACAAATGAAAATTCCCTCTCCTATACATCAAGACATTTTTATGCCACCGAAACAAAAGAATTTTCAAAAACTGAATTTGAAATTAGTCTGAGATAAATTACAAACAAATCGGTGTATAAAAGATTCCAATGCGGCCAGTACTTTTCGAGTTATTTAATTGAGTATGAAATATCCCTAGACCGTGTTGATGTGTGTATTTTATCCATTCGTGTTACTCCACACATCATCTTTGCATTCTCATCTAAGCCACATGCAATTGGCTTTCATTAATCTGTTTTCGAATGTAGCTTAAACGCGCTGAATACCTCTTCGTTTCCCCAAAATGCTCTTGTCAAGATCTTTACCAAAACTTCCTTCAAATACCCAGCTCATCGCTGAAACTCAACAAAAAAAAAATTAAACCATCTTATTCCATTACTATTCCGGCTTCCGAAGTAGAAAGAAGGCTGATTCAATTTTATTAGCGCTTCGCGTTAGTGGTTTCGGCTTGTCGGCACGGGCCCCTAATAAAATGAGCCGAGGTAACGGCGTGTTTGCGCCCGGGAGATGACAGATACGGCACGGACCGGCCCGCCGCCGCGCCGCCCGCCCCCGCTGGTCTTATAAACTAGCGTACACACCACACCTACTAAACAGACTGAAAAACTGAATTTATATAGTGTTTGAGCTATGAGCTTTGGATGTGCAAATTGGCGGTGAATTTGTGGCTCTTTAGTCAACTGATCCCACTCATTTGGATCCCGCGGGTTCAGTTTACTAAATTAATATTTTCATGTCATTTTCTTTAGTAGATTGGTCGCTCGGGTAACAATGGAATAGTTTTGATGTTTTAAATGGGTTTGAATATAGAATCCGTGTCTTTGTGGTTGGTGCCCAAATTTTTATGATATGGAATGTGTATACATAATTCCAAACCAAACGTAGCCAGTTAGAAACACCAATCAATCTAGTGGCAAAAATCTTCATTGTAGTAGAATGTAAATACAATATACCAACATAACATTAAATACTTATATTTGCTTGAAGAATTATAGAATTCCAACAACATCTTTTCGATTACAAGATGAGAACCGTAGAAGGCTGCACAGAAAATGATTTATTCATTTTATCGAACAACTTCCACCATAGATTTCGTTTCTCTGTAAAAGCGAGTAAAACTAGCACAAGCACCTCGTATTTCATACCGCTGTTGTTTATAAATCAACAGTTTAATATCATTAAACGGCTACGCCTAGTAAGCTTGAAAACTTTCGAGTTTTAATTCACCCGTGAGAGATTTTAATTTAGCGAGAAACTGTTTCCTCGAACTTGTTGTAATGTATTCATATATTAACAAAATACTGACATCCAGCCCGTTGGGACGCGTTTCTCGAATGCCAGTTCCGTGAATAGTCTGAAATGAGTGAGATTTTACGCTTCTTTCTTGAATTTTCTATTAGTTATTAACAGCTGAAGACAAATTTTGTAATATATACATTATTTATATGTTAGTAAATTAAGGTTTTCTCTTTATTCATTTCATTCGATGAAATTGATTTTATAGCATTATGAAAAATAATAAATATAATAAAAACCGTTTTTTTTTTTTAATTTTTGTAATTTAATACAAACCAGCAACGCTTACTCCGAACCGTATAATTTATTAGAAGGAAGAATAAAATGCGATTTGTTTCAGATATTTACGAACAAGGTTTGCAAATTCGCGTTTTTTATTCGACGCTAGAAGGAGAGAGCATTACTTTGCAATGCAGTGACATTTTTCTTTATGAACTCTCCCGCCCTGTTTTTATTAATTCCTACTCCCCGGTCCCAAATAAAAGCTTTAAAGAAAATGTTTTCATAATTTAAACCATTTTATATCCAGACTTATGCTCGGTTTACGCGATACGTCGTATTGTTTTTCTGGTTTAAACTAAATCTGTTCTTTTGTGTTCATTGAAAGCATCGCATGAGATGCAACAGCTTTTGATGTTTATGCCTGTTATATTAGTCGGCATTAGTACTTCTGCCTCGTTGGTCTAGTGGTATTAAGCGCGACTGCTGAGCAAGAGGTTCTGGGTTCGATTACTGGGTCGGGAAAAGTATTATTAGGTTTTTCCATCACCAGTTTCCCAGTAGTAGCGACAGAGTCTGGTTTTGTGCCCGGTTGAAGGCTTGCCCACTACTCGTATTACATGGGACTTAAACATAACAGGCGAAATGTGAGTGTACTATTAGGTACAACTCTGCCTAATCCTTTGGGGATTACAGGCGTGATGTTATGTTATAATTATGTCTGTCTTAACCGTATTATACTTTCTTCACCGTCCACAGCAGTTTCTAAGATAAACTTGCATTCCTTTCAGGTTTTGAATTTTCATCCTTGCAGTTATAAAAACATATAAATAAATCTACAAATACCAACGATCTAAGCCTTTGTAATTATGGCAAATGACCCTCAGGATAGTTTAGGGTGCAGTTCATTTGTGTAAATGTCTTGGGGTTGCAATTTCGAGGATAAATAGGTAGATAGGGTACCATGGGGGTATTGTATGGAGTTAGCACGTGAACGGGTTTGTTGTCTACTTTAAGCTACGTTAAAATGGTCAAGTGTATAGCAGGATTAATTTTTATATTTTTTCTAATACCCATAATTTTATTAAAGGCTGCATGTAACTGTTGTTGAGCGTTACTATATAGTGTATTTAAAGAACAATAAAAAAAACCGCTATCAATCGTCAATCACCTCTATAACTATCAAGTAATATATAGTGCCATTGCACTACATATTATTTTTACTTGATAGCGTTTTTTTTGTGTTTACAAATTTCGCCATAAAAATAGCAAGTAAAAATTAAAAAATAAATCAATCAAATCAAAATGAGTAAACAACTTTTTTGTTAATTTCATCAACAACGAGACTATAAAAATATTTTATCAAAGGTAGTTTTCTACTGAACCCATTGTACATTATCCATAACACAATGCTTAGTTAGCGTATCCATTAACTTTAAACACAGACGGTCTAAAACAAAATAATGAGACAAAAATACAGCATTTTAAAACGAAAATTATACTACAAAAAATGGCTTTGTTCTGTTAAACAAAATTCGCGTAAATACAAAGGGACGTTATTGCATCGTTACAGCAATTTTATTATTATATCTTTTGGAAGCTAATCAATTTGCATCTGTATACACGTCAGAGTTAATGACCGAAAAAGCCCATTGAATGAAAAAAGCGTTCCCAAATCGGTGTTACATGAATGAGGGTCATGAAGCTAAATTCAATTTGTGATATATTTGTACCTGTAAATTGTTTACGGTTTTAGAAACGCTGTGTGTTTTAGAGCCACCGATGGATAACGAAGCTCTTCATGCGAGTTTTAGGAAACCTAACTGATCGAATGATGGGGAAGTAGATGGCATAATGGCACTGCCGAGTTGAGGTTTCGGGTTACAATTAAAAATTACATTGCAGCGGAATATTTAATTTGCATAATAGCATATGATCTTCAAATAAGGCCAAAGGCGTATAAATATACTACTATCTTGAATCATTTTTATTCATTTCAATATTATTTTTTTAGGTGTTTTATAACTTTTTTAAAAGGTTTTTGGAGTTATGTTCTCAAATTTAGGGAAAATACTGAATTTACTATATTAGGATAGCAGTTATAATAGATTCCAATGTAACATCAAATAACACCACTCTTGTAATCCCCGAAAGATTAGGCAGAGGTGTACCTAATAGTCCACCCACATTTCGCAAGTTATGTTTAAGCCTCATCTAGTAGGGGGTGAGCCTATTGCCATCAACAAATCCAGACTCCGTGCCTGCTACTGAGAAATTCCAGATGGGATTGCCCAACCAGGGAATCGAACCCAATTCCAATGTCAATAGTTAGCCTTTCACCTCGTACACCAGGAAAACATGAGTAGCGGCAAGTTTAATGGACAGTCAAGCGACCGCGGAGATACTACCAATAGATAAACTCAACAAACCAATCCAATGACAGTGATAGTTTTGTTCGCATGGTTACACGGTATTTGGGGATTTCAACGAAACGACATTATGTGAATATCCGTGATGTATAACATTACATCACATTATATAATGGTACACCCACATTTTTCCAGTTATGTTAATGTTCCATTTTATAGGGGGAAGCCTTAACATAGCAAGTAAGTTCAAATTTAGTTATAAGAGATCCATTTTGGTGAATAAATTTTACTTAAAAAATGTTGAAATAAATAAATAATTATAAATATAGCTACAAGTGATTAAAGTCTACGAATAGTATAGTTAACGCACCTAGGTGAATTAACCAAGGTTAATTAAGTGAACTCCAGGCTTTTTTCACGGTCCGGGCTTGCGGGACTGTTCGAACCGTTGGCTGTTGCGACTGTTGGCCCCGGAACACAAAGGGCGATGAAGGAACATGGATGGGTTTTAGTCAGTAAAAGTCTGACACTCCCTCCTGCTCCGCCCAAAGCGGGAGAAGTCATTTGATGATTTCCTATCCGAAAAAAAGGCTTTTTTCACGGTATTGAGAAAAAGTTGTCTTTTAGATTCGGCTAGCAAAAGTAGCTTCCATTCCATTTCCATTCCATTTTCCATTTTTTCTTTCCATTTCTTTCCCATCCATGAGCTTCAGCAATTATTGAGATACATTTCTTTGAATTTATATTGACATTATCTACATTTTATGACATTGACATTTTTTTAATGATATTTTTTATTTTTATCTATGACTAATAATGTTAAGACAAATGTGGAATGTACTATTATTATCTTGTCTTTACGATGATTATTTAATTTTGTGTTAAAACCCACTGTTCGACACAAATCTAAATTTGTTGAAGAATAAATAGATAAGTATCAATACCAGATCCTTCACAAATAATTACTTTTTCAAAGTTGCTCTCTGGAGCTGATTAAAGCCAAAGATTTATCTGCGTTTCGAAAGACAACGTGCTAGGGATGTGGTACTTATTTAGTTTTTAAAAACTAACACAAGTGTTTACTTGGTTTAAGGATACGCAATCTGAAAATGAACAAAACTGATTATTATATGACAGCTTAGATTCATAAAATTTGAAACGTAAAACATTTATTCTCATATTCTCATCATATTTTCATCGAAGACTATTGTAACATGACTTGCGATTGCAATACCTACATATTACCATAAACCACGCTCGGTCAACATGATTAGTGACCGGTACCCGTGTTCCACTAGCGCTGTTGTCGATACGTTACTATTACAACTCGACTGAATTAAGTAGAATATTCTTCTAATCAATAAACTCTCTACCAAAAACGAGGGGTGCTATAAGTTTAAAGTGTTTGTCTGTCTGTAGCATCATAGTTCCCAAACGGATGAACCGGATATGATAAAGTTTTTTTACAGCCTTAGTTTGACTGTCTCGTTAGTCTAGTAGTCGCAAGCACTACTGAGTATGGGGTCCTGGTTTTTATTTCCAGGTCGGGCAAAATGTTACTGGGTTTTTCCGTCAGGAATTTCTCAGTAGCAGGGCCCATTACAAGGGCCTTAAAACATAACTGGTGAAATGTGGGTGTTGCACTAGTACACCTTTGCCTATCCCTTTGGGGATTGCAGTCGTCGTCGTCACGTTTAAAAATGCAATTTTTTGTAGTTCACTTTACTTTATTTAAAAACTGATAGTTGACATACATTCACATATTTCTGAATACACACATTCCCAATTCCTTAATTCTTTTTTTAAACAGCTAAGCAGCTATAATTCCCCAAAAATTAACTTGTTTATACAAAAATAAATATTTTCAGTCTTCACAAATTAGTATTATGAAATTTGTTGAAAGTTGGAAACTCTTGTGATTGAGTTTAACAGGATATTGTTGGCTGATTCGGTTTGATTGTTGTAGCAATTTACTTGTTCGATGGCGAAAAGAATGATTATAAATTTGATTAGACCACGAAGTTTATTTTGTGGTAATTTGCTAAGGGCTAGAGGTTTGTGTAGGTTTATTTTCGTTAAGGTCACGCATCTATTGAGGGTATTGGTCAGGGTAAAACAAAACATGTGTAAAGGTATATTTTATGTATACCGGTCCCCTTATGATCGTTATACACAACATAACATCACGCTTGTAATCCCCGATGGGTTAGGCAGATGTGTAATAGTACACCCATATTTATCCAGTTATGTCCTGTCCCATTTAATAGGGGCAAATCCAGGCTGCTAATGAGAAATTCTTGATGGGAAAACCCAATAACACTTTGGCTGACCCGGAAATGGAACACAGGACCATATGTTCAGTTTGTCGACATCAAGAATTGGACAAGACAACGTCTGACGGGCTGCTCGCTTTTTACTGATTTTATTTATTTATTTATTTGAATTTTGATTTGATTTTTTTTTTTTTGTTTTTTTTTTTTTTTTTTTTTTGTTAGTATTTATTCTTTGGCAACTTCTATTGACTCTTCTCCGCCAGTTGTTCGAGAAAGAGGTTCATATTTAACATAATATTATTTCAATAGTTTCTTATTTATGTTTTGTGACTATCGTCCAGTGTTGCAGTTTTAAGTTATAACCTAGTGTCGAATGCTGCTACTGTTCAACTACTTGCAGTCAGTTCTACATTTTATTTATATAAATGTTCCATTTTAATTAAGTTTTCTTCCGACTCAACTTTGAATATTAACTAGTTCTTTAGCTCTGTTTTTCTTGAGTTGCATTCAGCCAATAAAGTTATTTCATATGAATTTTAAGCGTTATGAATGTTGCAATCTGTTTGTTTGTTCTTCTTTGCTTGTTTCGTTATATTTTGTAAGCAAAGTTCGATGTTGTTTTTATTTTCTGTAAATTGACAGGTACGGAAACAGCTTTGTAAAAATTTCCAAAGTCAAGTAGTTTAAGTATAGTATAAACAGAGCACAGAGCATTATTTATTTTTTCCATTCTTAATTTAGTGCTCATATATCTCTCTCCCGAAAATATATTTCTAACATAAACGTACGGAACGTCTGAATAAAATGACACTTAAAATAATATTTCAAAAACATAAAATTCCCTTATTTATTCCCTTTTATAAACGTATCAAACTCAACGACGACGATAGTTGTAAAATAACTGAGGTATAATGCTTCCCCTAACTCGTCTCGGCAGAAATAATACCGAATGCCGAGTGCCGAGGCCGAAGACGAATTGATTCGACAACTTAATGACTCATTCAAGAAGTCATAAAGTCGGCGGCATCTCACTGCTTAATATAGCGGCGTTGCAAGAAACAATTAGACAAGCGGCACAATCATCCTAGAGGTGGCGCGGAGGAGTCACAGGGACGAAAATTTTTGGATGTGGTATTTTTCAAGGAGCTAAGATATTTACTAGATAATTTACTTCAAACATCGGACAATTTAGTAACTTGTGTTTACTGTACACCGTTTGTTAATAATCAAGTTACTTGCACTGATGGATGTTACGATATCCAGTTACAAAGAAACAACGGCATTATGGGGCTCATTATTTTCAAGAATATGCAGGAACGCTACGAGTCGTAGCAACATCGTAGCGCTTTGCTACGCCAGCTACGGCTCTCGTAGCTATAATTTAATCGCAAACTTTTATATGATAACTGACATCCAAAGAGCTGTTAAAGCATTACTATGATCTACTACAAGTTCTCAATTATTTTTCTATGATTTTAAGATGCAGGTGAGGGTTAAGGAAAGTTCATTTACACCTTTCGAGCTTGCGAATACCGTGGAGAAGGGACGGGAAACAAGATAAATCAAATGAATGAGACAATAATCGAAATGAAATGACTGTAATTGGGACATGGAATGACAGGGACGGTCCCGGTAACTAAGTCCCAGGTAAACGGTGCTCCATACAATTATGTGGAAGTATCCTATTGGGAATGCGCGGGTATGAATTACAATCATGGCAAGGAACAATAATATAGCGAATTAACGTGGTTTTATAGACTTGCAGGTTTCGAACTAGACCTAATTGTGTATTCTGATAGGTATGCGTAGGACTAATAATGGTTTATGTTATTTTTTATCTTTAATCGCGTTGACGGAAATCGTATTCTGGATCGTCAGGAGCTGACAGTATTTTGGTTTGAATATTTCGATTAACATTTAATTTTATAGGTGTCGTAGGGACGTTTACACATAATCTGCAAAAACTATGATTTATCCTTCAAGATCCCGCATCCGATCTAAATTTTTTTTTAGTTTTTTTCTGAAACTAAAAAAAAAATTTGATTCTGACTATGCCAAATCTCAAACTATTAACGCTAACATCACGCATTAATATATAATACGCAGATTTAGTTTTTTTCTTTTTAAATTAATTGTCGTTACAGTTTTCCACAGATATTTTTATCTTCTTAGGTCGTTGTGCTGGCAACGTGTCGAATGGCGTGTAATACTGCTCGCATAAATCGTGGAGACACCGTGACGAGTCGAGGCGCACTTACGCGCGGAATGAGACACATATACGTTCTGTGCGCCTCGGAAGTGCTAAAATTTCCTTTTAATTGTCTCGCCGTGAACGTACGACATCACCCTGTTACCTAATACGGATAGGTGTTGCTGTTCGTATTATAATATTTAGAGAAGGTTGTCTATATAAATAAATACAGTTCAAATGTCTGTTTGTAATTTCAAAATAATAGCTTTTTACTGCTTACATATGAAAGTGTTTACGGTACTTTTAACAAAAAATACTTGTTTATTTTTTGTCTGTCTGTCTGTTTGTTCCTGCTAAGCTTCGGAACGGCTGGACCGATATTGATGGTGCTTTCACTGGCAGACAGTTGATGTTATAAGGAATAACTAAAATACAACTTTTATTTTAGAAAAAAATAGGTTTCCATGTAAAAAAATAACACCTAGAGTTTTTTAACAAAATCCGATTCAAATACAGCAATCAAATCAAATCAGTTTATTAATCAATATATAATAATAATGTTGTGTCAATAATCGGTGAGCCACAAACTAAGCATTGCTTGTGTCTTGTGGCTCGGGAGTTGCAAATTTTACAAAAAAGTAGTTACATTGAACAATAAACATGTGAACGTTAAAATATAAAACATTAACAGGGTAACACAAAGTAATAAAATAAAGATAAAACTTGGGCTTGTGTTATGTTGTGTGTGTGTTCTTGTGAGTGTACGTGTTTGTATGAGTGTGGGTGTGTGTGCGTGTGTGATATTTTTTTAATATTTCCACGCGGACCAAGGTGGGCAACAGATATTTAATCGAAATAAATATAAATTTAATCCTGTTCGTTTTACGAGCATCACTTGTGAACCGCGGAATCTAGGGGTGTACTAAGAAAGGATTTTTCAAAATTCACCCCCTAGGGGGGTTAAACGGGGCTCCAAAGTTTGTATGGGGAAACAAGATTATTTAGACTATTTTATTTGAAACTTCACAGTAGTGCTCCTTTTGATAAATGAGTAGAAACGGGTTTCAGGGTTTTTCAGAATTCAACCCCTAAAAGGGGGAAATGGGGTGACAAAGTCTAAAAATCAATGCACAGCCTAAACCGCTGAGTCTAGAGATCTTAAATTTGGCACATATGTTCCTGAAGGGTACACTAAGAAAGGGTTTTTCAAAAGTCACCCCCTAAGGGGATGAAACGGGAGTCAAAAGTTTGTATGGGGAAACAAGATTAGGTAAGACTATTTTATTCGAAACTCCTATCGATAAATGAGTTAACATTTGTGTTTCAGGTTTTTTCAGAATTCAACCCCTAAAGGGGGAAATGGGGTAACAAAGACTGAAAATCAACATCGGTATTGTTTGTATGGTGTATCGGGTCGGGTGTGTTACAAAAACAACGATTTTAAGATTTAATGTGGCGGTCCTGAAATGCCTTCATTCCCTGTTGGGGTGCGATGGGGTTGAAATGTCTAAAAATCAATATGGGTGTCGATACCGATATTATCAGTGGTGCAGATTACGAAAATGGCATTTATTTTGAGATCCAGAAGATGGCGGATTCGACTTCTATACAGGGTTATTGTTGATTTATTGTGATGATTGTGATAACGATGATGGTGATTGTGATAATGAAGATGATGGTGATGATTGTGATTACGATGATGATGATTGTGATTACGATGAAAATAATTGTGATTACGATGATGATGATTGTGATAATGATGATAATGATTGTGATAACGATGATGATGATTGTGATAATGATGATAATGATTGTGATAACAGTGATAGTGATTGTGATTGTGATAGTGATTGTAATGGTGATGGTGATTGTGATGGTGATTGTGATTGTGATCGTGATTGTGATAATGACGGTGATGGTGATAGTGATTGTGATAGCGATGGTGATAGCAATGGTGATGGTTATTGTAATGGTGATAGTGATTGTGATTGTGACAGTGATGGTGATTGTGATAATGATGATGGTGATTGTGATTGTGATGGTGATTGTGATAGTGATAGTGATGGTGATAGTGATTGTGATGGTGATGGTGATTGTAATAGTGATGGTGATTGTGATAGTGATGGTGATTGTGATAATGATTGTGATAATGATGGTGGTTGTGATAGTGATGATTATGAAATTAGGCACATAGATAGTTCATAACCTGGGTTAACACGTAGGACAATATTTATCCCTTTAATATGATCCAGTGGGACGGTTACCGAACTTTACGCGAGCGAAGCCGCGGGCAACAGCTAGTTATTTCATATTTTTAAATTGTTTCGTCCTTTCCGTTCCATCTTATTCTGAAGGAGATTTCATGGAAAGGAAAAACTAAGTGTTTTTTGTTTGGGACAAAGTCTGTTTGGTGAGCTAGTTTTTAACAATAAGTTATTATTAAGTCAAAAAGCCTTTTGTTAAGTTTATTTCGTTTTTCAGAATTCTTGGACTTAAGGAGGCTTTGACATTAAGTTGTTTTGACGTTTGTTTTTACAGGAAACGTCCCGCGTCAGTGGCCCGCGCCGTCTATGAGGTACAGGAATACTAACAAAAATCTTTATTACAATTTGCAAACGTACATAGCTATTGTAGAAAAATACGGACTGGCCTTCGTTATTTATTTATTTATTTAAACTTCATGTACAATAGTGGTACATAGGCGGACTTAACTACACACACACTACACTTTCTTATTCACGTCAATTCACGTTTAATGCAATCAAAGGTGATTTCTTTCTTTCTTAATAATTCAGCATAGTAATATTTTTCTGCTATACTTTTTTTTCACAGGAAAGCCACGGTCTCGGTCTATATTTGTACACCGTTGATTACAATAGGCTCTCGCCCTATTACCTGTGACTTAAACATAACTGGTTAAATATAGGTGTACTATTAAACCTCTCGATTACAAGGCGTGACTATTTATTTATTTATTTATTATAAGGCTTCTCAACAATGAGTACACTGTTACATTATAATTTGTACAATTCAAACTAAAGTCTAAGCGCCTCATCACTTACAGAAAAGCACAGCATGCACTACTTTATGCGCAGAAAAATATACAATTAAATCATTAATTTTATTGACACAAGAATATTTTGGAAAAATATGCAGATTACACTTAATTACTTAAATTAAAAGAAATAACATATATTAAATTAAATTAGAATATATTAAAATAGAATTTATTAAATTAGACTAAATTATATTAAATTAGAATTGATTAAATTATTTTATTATAGATTTAAAAAAAAATGTTGTATAAAAAAAAATGTTGTATAAGATTAGGTAAATATTTGACTAGAGTAGGTAGAGATCCATTAAATGGCAAGGGCGACCTTTTTTAGAGCAAGTAACGAAGAGTTAAATAGATCAATGTCCCCTTCGTGCTCTTTGTATGCAGCATACATCCTTGATAGTGGGCAGAATTGCCTCAAGTTGGTGTGACATCTTGGCATACAGAAAAGTCTCCTATTAGAACTTCTTGGCAGATTACGTGGCACATGGAATAAGACCCTGCTGAGCAAATCGGGACAGTTCAAAGAGCCCTTTACTAGCTTCTTCAGGAAAACTAAATCCAGCATCATCCTGCGTTTCTCCAGCGATACCATCCCAAAATACTCCAGCCGCTCTTGGTACGAGTTGAGCTTTTTTCCCATATTATTCGTATAGGTAAGATGCCACAAGAACCGTTTTTGCAGCCGTTCAATGCGCTTGATGTGGACCTTATACTCAGGTGACCAGACCACACTGCAATACTCGAGGTGGCTTCTGACCAACGAATTATACATAATTTTTTTAATGCTGGGTTTTTTGAAATTTTTGCACTCTCTCATAAGGAAGCCAAGCATCTTAGAAGATTTCAATATAATTTTGTACTATGATTGCATCATCATCTACTTAGCTTTTCAATCAATCAATAATTTTATTATCAGGCAACTATGGCCCATAGATAAAATACACAAAAATTACATTTAATAAAAAAAATAATAAACTAATACAACCAACTATGATGGGGTCGGCTTCCAATCTAACCGGATGGAACTGAATACCAGTATTTTACATGGAGCGACTGCCTATGGGTTCCTTCTATCTGGCAGAATCTTGATGCTCTGAAATTTATTTGGCATAACACACTTGGCATAATCTTCTTTAAACGAATATTTTTAAGGCATAAAAAAAAAAAAATATACTTGGCAAAATTACCTTTGGCAATGTTCAAATTCCGCATAATTTCGTTTAGAATAACGTTTATTTAGAGCGACGATTATTTGGTACGATTTCACTTGGCATACTATGAAGATGGCAGAATTTCATTTGGAATATTTATTTTGGCATTATTACTATTTCTATAAAATAGCATTTTTAACCTTAATTTAGAATTAAAATATTGTCTTAGAAAGACAATATGTTACGCTAAAAAAATTAGTGACAGAAACGAATCGCTCCAAAACCTCTCCACGTAGTCTTGTCTGCCCTACCCCTAGAGTGTAATTTAAATCCGCGTAGGCGCGGAGGCTCGCGCGATAAGCTCTGGCTAAGATAAGGCTCGTGGGACCGCCGGAGCCGTGACAGAAACCATGCCTGCTGCATGTTGCATGCTCGTTTGCATTCTGCATGCTTGCTTGCATGCTGCATGCTGGCTGCAAGCATTATGTATGCTGGTTTGCATACTGCATGCTTGTTTGTATACTCAAACTCAAAGCATTTATTTCAATTAGACCATTACGGCACTTTTGAATGTCAAAAATACAAAAAAAAAAACAAAGCTACAGTCCCAGACACAAGACATAATAACTTGAGAAAGTACTGTAGTTTTCCATTCCCTGACGTAGATTTCTATGGAGAAGAACGGGCAAGAAACTCCATGGACACTCTTTTAAATCAAAATATTGTTACAAAATCTTGGTTACATCATTCATGTTGAGATTATAGATATATGTGAGAACGATGTAGAAAGACGTGCACATTATGAGCTTCCAGAGTAAAACATTAAATCAACAAATTAAAAATAAAGTAATTAAAATGAACCGTGGCAGCTAAGAGATGACCAGTCCCAACTGACAGCGCCCGATCACGAACAATACGCGTGTATCGGCGCCATTCAACTTAACCATATTGAAGGGAACTAAATGACCCGACACACCCGCCACCATCAGCGAGACATTTGAGTGAGCATGACTTTCTCTCAGCCACCAAGGCATATTCAAGTCAATGAAAGATAACTAAATGCAAATGGTAGCTTAACAATACATGGTCCTCACGTGTGCTATGCAATTATACAATACTAGGAGATGGAATCTATACAAAGCAAAGATACTTTTACAATCTTCTGCAGCTAGCACAATAATTTGCCCAATTAGTTTTCCCCTATGGTTGTGGAGCAGGACCAGCATTGAGCAGCATTGAGCTATATACTGCATGCTTGCTGCAAGCATGATCTACGCTTGCCTGATCAGAAATATGCATCAATTAACATTATCGTCGTATGTTTGTGGCGAAAAAAAACAATGTTTAATCTATGTTATTATTATGGTAAGAAATACAAAATTATTCTAACTATGAATTTTATGTAATGTGATAGATGAGGCTTTCTATTATTATGCATTATGAAATGTATGACAAAAGATGATTCTAACTGTAAACTTTCTGAAATATGATAGTTCTGTCTTTTAATGACTATTGATATGAAATTTATGCCTAAAGATGATTCTCACTTACAAAATTATGAGGTTTTAATGTATGATACATGAGTGTCTGCCAAACGATTTTCTGCGAAATGAAGTTTTTGCTATCCGCTGTTATCCAAAATAATATTATGACATAAAAAGTTCTGCTATAAAGGGTAGACCCATTGCCTATCTGATCTCCACAACCCAGGTAGCACTGATGCTGGTACTAGTGCCTGATGTTATGTATGTTCTTTATGATAACTTTATCTGTCCAACTAGAAGGCACTCATATGCCTTAAAAACACTATAACACGTTATTCTGTTTAAAAACTAAATGAGGCCGGTGTTTCGTGCCTGACTACTTTGAGAAGAAACAGCGGAAACAAACTGAGAGTCTCTTTTAAGGTCCAGACATAATGTTGGTCAACTCCCATGAGGACTATGCAGATTGGTGTCCTAGGATGGTCTTTTAAAGTAAGAACCACACAAATTTGAGAAGGCCTGTCCAGCCAGAGCAAGCATTTGCCAGTTATCATTTATGAGCCACCATTTTACGGAACTATACCGTAACTATAAAAGTATAATGTAGTAGTAAGTGTAGTGTGTGTATGTGTAGTATAATGGGTGTAAAAATACCCTTAACGAAGCCAAAAGGCACTTGTTCTTCCCGTCATTGCATTTTTTTGTTCTAGACCACACCTTCTAGATAAGGAGATATTTGGGGGCCACAGTTCGAAGTTTTTCACAAGTTGTTATTATTATTTAAACCAGATTTGAATCTTATAGCTTTACTATAAATACCTCCATGGTCCCCGTTCTTTTCAATACATGCACAATGTTTTGAGTGCGTCACATTAAGTCCTACTGTAAAACGTTATTCTTAACCCCCAAAAAAAATTCGTTTCTCAGCAATAATTTTTGCGTAGAGTTACTTAGTTTTATGAACAGAACGCTTCGTTCACGGCTCCGTGAAGGGTCTATTTACACCTTGCATGTTCAGTCGTTGAGCTACAAAGCTCTATGACTCGGCCCCATCACAGCACACCAATATCAATTAACACCATCTAAGAGCAACACTTAGACACTACTTTTATGACCACTTTGTATTTAAAGTGTTCTAGTATACTCGCAATAACGCAGTACAACAGTCTTGCACAATATTCAAATTAAATTGCATCTTTGCCAAAACTAGCGGGAAAATGGCGTCGGTTACATTAATATACAATAGAGTTTCTGACCCTCCTTGTCGTGGCTGGCTCTTTGTTTTTATAGGTTGTTGAATAAGCATTAACTAAGTAATTTGAGGGGCAGGTAGGTACGAATTGCGGCACGTTTAGGACCTTTTTATGTTTCCATGGAAACGATATTAATATACGATTGCAAATACTTGTGTGTGGATTTGACTTTGCAGTTTGAGATAAGTTTATTAATTGGTACTCAAGCGTTAAAGCTCGGCTATTAAAGCATTTTCTGTGGGAAATATTCCACAGAAACTGATTTTCAATAAAAAATAAAAAGTCTCCATCAATCTTTGTTGTAGAAATTGCATCAATAGCGCATTTCTAAGTTAAAACTGCACAAGAGCAGTGTTTTACATTTGGATAAATCTACCGCCAACCTACTGCAATTTCTAATTATACGTACTTCTGCTTTTTTAAAGACTAAAGTGCGCTCACATGCCCTGACACCTGCGCACTTGACGATCCTATGACTGCATCAGCGAGCGGAGTTCGTGTAGTAGTGTTTTGGAGCAGTTTTCATTTCAAATATTTGATGAAAATTTGCCATCGACACGCTAAAAAGACACCTACATAATTATATCGTGTTTCTGCATATCAGTCAATACCTTGCTGATTATTGACATAATTCGGCTAATTATGCATCGTAATACGCATCATTTCAATGCGTCCTTTAAAGCCGATATGAGCGCACTCAATGACCATTGATATCAATTCATCTTGCTAATGACATCGGGCAGATATTAATGCATCAAATCAAAGCAAATGAATGCCTTCCTCTATTTTGCCGTGCCAAATAAACACACGGTGCCCTGAAATTATATTGCTAATAGTCGACATGCGATGGCCGGGCAGGCAGAGCCGGGAAGCGGGTAGAGTGGGGGCTAGGTATTCAGCAATGTGGGCTATAGGCTCACATCAATAGCAAATGCAATTAGTTTGAGTGCACCGTTTTTGATGTAGTGGCCGAGTGCCGACAGACAGGGGCGTGTGTGTGTGGAGAGCTATCCGATATAAATAATCCACAACGTTAATCGTACAAACGAGTAGTTGATTTAAAGCTGAACAAAATTGGTTGTCTGACTCTCTAGAGTTGTGGTCGCATTATCCCCAGCTCACCCGTGCGGATACACTAACCTACGCCTAATTAAATTGTTATGTTGATTATTTAGATGGAATTTGTATTACCATCGAAACTTGAAAATATTTTAGGGTAACTTGGCTGATAAGATTATTAAATTAATTGTTTATTTAACAGGCCAGTTTTTCGAGATCTCGTTCACTGGCTGGTACTGTAGTGTCTTCATTAATTATTTATTAATATTATAGGCATTACTTTAGTGAACTTAGTATGTAAATAGTGTTTTAAGTTAACTGTAAAGTACCGCTAGCTTTAGGTTCTCGCGGCAAACCCGCAGATTTTTAATTGCAAGTTGTATCCGAGTCTTCCTTCTAACCGAGTTTTATCATGGCAGACAATCTACGAGAAGACTAGCCATCGATGTAGGAAATAAGGTCTAGATGATTAATGTCTGCACACACACAGATGAACACTTGCTCAACTCTCATATAATCATAGTTTGATGGGATGGAAACACTAAAACTGAGAAATACCTACGCTTACCTCGACCCGGGAAATAGGCTATGTCCCATTTCGACAACTAAACAAAAGACGTGCAAAACAAGTGAAAAAGTATCTATTTAATTTAGGACTCCAGCACGTTGAGCAGTTGCGGCTGTCTGACCAGCGAGGATCACTTTAAAGTCTTGAGAATAAGCCGGTTTATTTTTAGGCTACAAATAAACAGTTTATGTCGGGTATTTTATAATAAAATGCACAATGTTAATGTTACTTTGTTCCTTGCCAAAAACTCAAAGCAAGCTATAAATGTTGTCCCTCTTGTTATGAATATTTTTTTCACATGAAAGCATCTACTGTAAATCATTTATTTAGTTTTCATAACACAAATAATGGAACAAGATTAAAAGAAAAAAGGAAGATGTGCACCGTCTGGTACGACGGTCATCGTAAAAGTCGACACCGAGTTACGACACGTCCATATCTGTAGAAGATGCAGTCTGTTGTTAATCTTTGTTTAAAAATTGAAGCTAAGTGTCCTGCATCAGATATTTGGTCTTTGTTTTTCTCATTGGCAGTCACGGAGCCTCGGTTGATGGCAGTAAACTCGCCCCCTGGGACTAGCGATATGTCGGTGTACCTATTTATTAGCTGAACCTCTACTGAACCCTTAGGAAATATCAGACCTGATGGTGTGTAATACTCTTTGATTTCATTATACATGGTAAAGTTTGCTCATTAGCTGTCTAGCTTTTTCTCAACAATGTTGAGATCGAGTTCGAGACTAATTGCACACGGCTGAATACCAGCACTTTACCTGGAGTGACTGTCTGTCTGGACTCCACAAACCAGTTACTGGGTAACATGATACCCTTTGGCAAGAATGACATGCACCAATGCTTGCTCAGTAGCACCCACGGAGACTGGATTATATGCACAGTTGGTGGCAATAGGCCCGCTCCTTATTATATACTTAAACATAACTCTCGTCTCGTTATATAACTCGTTGGTCTAGTGGTCATAACTGCGACTGCTGAGCACTAAGTCCTGGGATCGATTTCCAGGTCGGGCAGTATTGTTGGGTTTTCCATCAGGAATTTCTCAGTAGCAGCCACGGTGTCTGGATTTGTATCCGGTTGTTGGCAATGGGCTCGCCCCCTACCTATTATATTGGACTTAAACATAACTGGCAAAATGTCGGAATACTATAGACACGTCTCTGCTTAAAGCTTGAGGGATTTCAGGCGCGATATTTTGTTATGTTTGCGCTTTATATAACAATTGACTTTTCCGCCTCTCGAATATTTCAACTTAGATTAAAGAGGCAGAAAAAATACACATGCCGCGCTTAATTGGCACACTGTTGAGCTGTTCATCAAGTCTGGTTTTAATTCTATTAATTAACAAGGCGTCAGTTCGAGTCGAGAGTTATGTTGAAAAGCAAAATATTTGCACGCTGAAAATCTGTCGATGTATGCACGTTGATTTACGATTTCATTAGTTTCGTGTGCCGACGAGACAGGGACAATACATGTGTTTACTGGTTGCGACGATAATGTGAATGCTTGTAGTAACTCTGGCTTAATAATGTAAGAGATTGGGTGCAAATGAGATGTGCACCAATTGGGCCGTATTAGGAGAATACTAACAAATTAGACGGGCCGTAATGAAATGGTGATGTGAATTAGGAGTGCTGGATTGAATTAGGGTTTGCTAAAGGCTGTGGAGTTTATTGATTTAGCTTAATATAGTTGTTGCTGTGATAATGAAGAATTTGTATTGGAATGGAGTTGGTGATTGATTATGATCGCTTTCAAATTTTTTTTTTTTTTTAAAGCTGATAGAAATCGTCACGTGTTGGTACTGCTATTTTTTTTAGGGAACGCATTAAGAAATTCTTAGCAATTTCCTATCCCTACATTCCTTTTTTTTTTTCCCCAACCCGAGAATCAAACCCTGGACTCATTCGTGCTCAGCAGTCACGATTCCGACCACTAAACCAACGAGACAGTCACTTTTAAGAAATCAAAATACATAAATTGTGTCATACTCATTTTTATACGCACAAAGTGTCAAAGACGTTTTACAAAATGAAGTAACAAGTCCAATAATAATAATGTTGATCACTTTGATACCAGCTCTGGAGCGAATCCAAGAGGAAAAATAAGTTCCCAAACCTTAAGCCGTGCCAACAAAACTGTTGTTATTTGGGTTTTTAATCTAATGTTCCGTGTTTTCTTCTTATACATGTATTTTTGTGACTATCTTGCTAATAGCACTCGTGTTACTGTTTTTTATTGTTGACAATAATATCTCTAAATAAATACTATCGGTGAATCAATCTTTCTTTCTTTATCGTGTGGTTAGTTTACTTAGTGTCAGAGTTTTTATGCCGCCCACGGGCCTCTGACTTGGCTTGACGTGATGACGTCAAAAAATATCTTATATATCGAATCAAGTGATATTATACAATACGCACATGAATCAATTTGATTTTTGGATTGGGCAAATTTGTTTTATTGGTATTTTTCATCAGGATTTTTTCAGTAGCAGTAGGTAATTATATTATGAACCTTAAATATTACTAATTAAAAACTGAAATGTTAGTGTACTTTCATATGGGGTACAGTCTTACACCTTTGTATAACCACACGGGATTACTAGCGTGATTTTCTGTTATAATTTGTGAATTATTTCTTAATATTATTACAAAAAAAGTTTTGAATCGTAAGCCTGATTGGCTAATGCGGTTGACAGTAAGAATATCTACCAGTAAAATCCAAGATTAACAATAATACCGAAGGATCAATTTCCTTACCAACCCTTCCAGAGTTTTTCTAGGAAGTGACCGTTGAGAATACCTGTCCGAGTCCCCTTTTAAATTCCATGATTCCATTTAGCCTGTCTTGCTTGTAATTTCTGTAAGCCAGATGCTTACAGAAATTACAAGCAAGACCAGCTAAATGGATTCATGGAATTTCGTCGGTACCTGCTATTCTTTGAGAAATTAGAAATGTCTATAATTCTTTATGTAAAGTACAAATAAACTCGTTGTCAAGCATACCGCATAAACCTAATACATAATATTATGCTCAATTCGTTTGACTTACATGTTAAAATGCAGCATGTTGAAATGAGAGCAGCGGTGGCCCAGTGGTGGTGGCCCCGACTTACGAACAGTAAAGTTTGGGTTCGAACCCAGGCAGGCGCATTACTTTGTGTAATTTATTTCATCACCACTGCTCTCAAAACGGTGAAGGAAAACATCGTGAGGAAACCCTCATGTTCTAGAACCAAAATTTTGAAGACATGTGACATCTACCAATTCGCACTGGGCCCGCGTGGTGGATTATAGCCCATTCCCTCTCATAGAGAGCAGGCCTGCGTCCCAGCAGTGGGAACATTAATAGACTGATGATGATGATGATGACATGTTAAAATAACTAAAATACTTTCAGAATTCTGTTTAAAACAACAATTTACCATAACTCTCTCTCTCTTCCCAAATAATTTTAGACAATATTCGTATTGTAGATTGATTGCGTTTTCCACATGCGTCATCGCATAGAAAATATTGCGAATGGGTAATTGGATATACGCTATACGTCGGTCGCACTCGACGCCCGGCGGCGCCTGCCGCTGACGGCTGGTGACAAATAATATGACGGACGATGAATACTTGCACCTATTGGCGTAAATGCAATTTCATATCGAGCACTTACGCCAACATGTTTTGGACGAACAGTGAGCTCTCGGGGACACGATGATCGATTATTCGGTATAAGAGATAACGCAATATGTGATGAAATTGAGCAACTAAAACATAACACCTATCCATTGTTTATCGCTAAATTGAATTTTCAGTGAAGTGAAACACAGAAACCAGCGATCACAAACTAACAGAGCGACACGAAAGTTTCTTTGTAAACGTTCGTACGTATTTTTTGTGCCATGGAGAGACATGCCGTGAAAAAGTGGGATAGATTTATTTTTGCAATTTTTCGCTTGTGTGCCCGTACAGATCGTTTTTAAAAGATAAACAGAGGCATGCGCGAGATAAAAATAGATCAAATGCAGCTCGTAAACAGAAAAGCCACTCCGTAGCCAAGTTGCAATATGTGGCAGCGGTACACTTGGTCATTTCCGTAATGCCCGCGATTTGTACTTTTGAGATAGTCTAGCCTCTTTTGTTTAAAAGTGCCTTACAATTACTTATTTTTATATAGTATTCCAGTAGATCAGTAATTAGCCAGTTTAATTATTCTATTTTCAGCACATTTATAATCATGCTTTCGTGGAATTCTGAAGAAGAATCATTACCTCCAAACATGAATTTCTAGTATTAGCAAAAACATAAAGAACATGAATTTGTTCTGGTTTCTCTGAAAGCAAATACCGTGAAAGCAGCCCAGCTGTGGCATAATATAATTTAAATGAAGACCAAATCTCCGTAAAACATGGCATCGCTATTTAAATACGTTATTTAATATTCTGACTGAAATACGTGGTGTATGAGTTTACTTAGAACTTGCCTGTGAGGGTGGCAGGAGCTCTAGCTGTACTGCATTAATAGTAAAGCAAACTTGCGTATAAAAAAATCTAAGTTAAGTCTTCTATCTGTCTTAAGTTAACTTTATTCCTCAAAGTAAGTCTCTCTGTTGTTTTGCTACGCCTACATAAATGCAAAAACTGATTCATTAGAAAAAAACTATAGGTTTTCACGAGAACCGTGTCTGAAAATCAGATATACGCTACGTGAAGTGAAGTGAAGTCTAAACCTCATCTTACGATCAGACGGACTGATAAAAACATTACTATTTAAATTGTACCGAGAAAATAGTTTGGTACATTCCAACCACCTTCATCCAGTGTGTCGCTATCACACTGTTACGAAAATAGTCCTCGTACACTTAAGGCTAGGTGAGGCGGAGACGATTGAATCGAATATTCGCGGGCCTCGGCAATGCGACCTCGGTTACACAGAATAGAAAAGCAACAGAAGGCCGACTCCAGTGGCTGCGGGACTGTTCGAAAGAGATACCGTGGCCTCGGCGCACAAAGGGCGATGAAGGAACATGGATGGGTTTTAGTCAGTAAAAGTCTGACACTCCCTCCTGCTCCACCCAGAGCGGGAGGAGTCATTGAAGATGTCGCTTTCGAAAAAAAAAAAGGCCAACTCCAGTGGCACAGTCAACCGCCTACCATTGTATATGCCGGTAGACTAGATGGAACACGGGGGAAGAAAGTGTTGAAAGTGTGAACAGGTGAGTGGAGATCACGGATGGGACCGAGGAATGTCGGAAGACCACCGACTGGCTGTACAAAAAAGCTCATTAAACTGGCTGGAAGAAATTGGATAGCCATGACAGAAAACCACCAAATGTGGAGAGTTTTAGAAGAGACCTCACACTCAGCATTGTGTGGCCAAAGCTTGAAAAATAAGTAATAGCTCTGCGCTTCATCAGTTAAAGATCAAAGTTTTGTCGTGTGGTCGATTGTTTACCGAACGAAAATGGACTATTATTTGTTTTTAAACTGATACTATTTTTAGAAGAAATGACACTACATGCAATGGATGACCCAATTGTCTTTTTTTTCTGCTACGGTTTTGTACTCTGCTACAATTTAGCCGTTTTGAGCAAAAGCTTCTGTGCTGTTATCACTCATTGCGCATGGTCGGCCTTCTGAACCCACATATTCCGTGACGGTACCTTTACGAGACTTCCAACTCGATTTCGGAATTCGGATATTATACAGGTTAGTTGGTCCAACTAGGTGGAACGTATTTTTAAACCGAGTGTTCTGGCGAATACATCGAATTTAGATGTTGAAAAATGTATTGGAACCGCGTAGGACAGTCGAACCTGAAACTGGTGAGTAGGTACTGTATATTTTCTAGATAGTTATTTTAAGTGCTGAGGTAGTTGCAGTTTTAATATTAAAACTATAGGAAGCAAAATCTTTCAGTGAAACTTTCTTAGTAGTCTGTTTCGTTAGGTATATTTAGTTAGCATACAAACAAAAAACAATTATATAAATAGACCATACATAATTAACTCTCAACTGATTAGAACCTCCCGTTAATTACATAACTTTTGACGTTTTGAGCAGCAGTTTCATCCGTTACAAGAAGCAAAGTCAAACAACAGTCCTTACATTCGCGTATAGATTCAACACTGACGTCACTACAAAGCCATTCAATTTTTCCCACCAAACAGAGGCTAGAATAAAGTTGATTACCGTACGAGCCGGCCCAGTTTACAGAGGCGAGTTTTTTTTTGTGAAGGCCCTTTATCGCGGACACTTTACCCACGACCACTGTGGGTAGTTGAATAGTGCTTCACCGTTTTATTTTTCAAGCTCGCACAGTAAAATGTTTTGAAAGGACCGATTTCACTTTACGTCGGCGGTGTACCTCGCCCGCATGTCTCCAACTGCCATTGTAAAAGCAACTACAATCGTGCATTATTGTTTCGATGTCGTACCTGCACTTTTTTTATTTCAGTTTTCATGAAAAACCGTATCTTTACACGGCTGAGTTATAGTGATGAAATTAAACTGGAGCTTTTAGTCGAACGTTTTGTTCGTTTCTTCGTAACGATATCGTACTATCTCCACTTTTATAGAGTATATTATTTTGAAGGCGTTTCTCATCTCGGTAATGGATAGCACATCTGTAATGTTTCTGCTTATATCTCACTTGTCATCTGGTTCAGTTTGGAATATGGGAAATTGAATTGAGCTACCCACAGGTACATATTTCTGGAAGTGGTTGGGGTAAGTGCTAAGACAATGTCTCTATATTAAAGTGCGTCGAGTGGGAAACCTAAGGCACCTGTAGTACAAGTACACAAGTACTACCTTCATAGCATAATCAGCATATAATGTTCTCACTGCTGGGACACACGGCCTCCTCTCTATGAGAGGGAATGGGCTATGATCCACCACGCGGGTCCAGTGCGGATTGGTAGATGTCACATGTCTTCGAATTTTTGGTTCTAGGACATGCCAGTTCCTCACGATGTTTTCCTTCATCGTTTTTTAGAGCAGTGGTGATGAAATAAATTACACAAAGTAATGCGCCTGCCTGGGTTGGAACCCACGACCTACTGTTCGTAAGTCGGGGCCGCCACCACTGGGCTTCTCTCAATCACTATAGATCTTTAGATAAGTGCATCAGCCCTTTTAACCCCTAACGTAGTTGAGTCGTAACCTATAAAAAGCGATCCCCGTCAGAGTAACGGTATAGAGGTCCATAACATTACTTTCACTGAAGCAGGAAGAAATCGGGTATTTTAATTGAATTCTCAAGATATATTTTATTCTCCTATTTCTCCTATTCAAAATGGCTACTGCGTCAACTGAATCACTTTTAACGGCTGCATTAAAGAGCGGGATTCATTCCGCAATATGCGTAACGCTCCAATTTATGCAGATTAAAGGAGCAGTAACTAAACGCACAGTCGGGTGCAAACTGGGGGGATATTTTCTCATGTTCGACAGATTATGAGTAAGCCTAGCTCTAGTACATAATACGGAGTTGTGAGCATTGCCTGTTATTCCGCTAAATGTATAATATCACTAATACACAAATACTACACTACTACAACAGCCCATAACGACCACTGCTGGACATAAGCCTCTCCCATGATGGGAGGAATTTGCCGTAATCTCCACGCTTGGCAGGCGGATTGGAGATCGCAGTAATGAAAGACTAACAGAAAACGCTGCTGCCCATTCTCTGGTCTACGGAGGCGCAAGGTGTTCTGCCTCAGACATTAGTCGCCTTATACGACACCCGTGAGTGTAATGGGTTGGTTCTATTCTACTCTGCCGGATACCACACGGCTACCCACACAAATAACAAGCATGAATTCTCCCCTTACCTTTTCACGATACTCAATTGAGTAATTATCGCAACGAATTGCTTGAAATTCGATAAATACTCGTTACAGTAACAATCAGTGAAAAACTCATTTCGGTGGAAAACAAAGGCGCGTATCAGCTGCCTATCAAACCATTTATGCCGTAAGTCATTGAATAAAATGCTCATACCAGAATCAATTTAAATCCTAACGTCAAAAGGTAAATTGGTGGCGGTTGGTGCGTTGTTGATTTTGAGGGGATTTCAATGTAGTGGTTTGTCGAAAAGGCTAGTTTGTTTGTGGTGTCGTCAAATAATCTGGCGTACTACGAAACATTCATGTGTTATTAAATTATAATTTGTAAGATATTGACAATTTTTTTTTATTTTTTATAAGCCTATTCTGTTTTACTGCTGGGCAAAGAAGTCCCCCATTCTTTTCCAACTCTCTCGGACACATAAATGAAAAAAAAAAAAAAACTTTTACAAAAAATTTATGGCCACTAGTGGCAAGTCGATAAATGTTTTATTTTTTTCATAAATTATTTTTTAAAAAGGATAATATGAACCTTCAAAAACCTAAAAAATCTTGATTTTCTGCTGTGTTCAAACATCCTGAAAACAAATTTGACTAGATTATATAAAAAAGGAAATCAGAGTGTTCCTATGTTTTTTTTTTTTTAATTTTAATAAAAATGGTATTTAAATCAGTCAAGTTTTGGAGAAGTTATCAGGGGACTACGAAACGTTGTTTTTGTGTACTTTTACTTGGTATTTTCTGCTGTCTCTTTCGTGCCCTTTTACTTTACATTTCAAAAATACCTGTTTCTCAATTCGTTTGTCCTTTTTGTGTCCTCTTAATGGCTAGATGGATATCGGTGAATTTCGCACCAAGATAGACCATGTTATTTGGGTTTGTTTTGTTAGTAAGTTCTCTTGGAATAATTTCCCACCTCCACGCAAGTGGAGCTGCGGGCAAATGCTAGAAGCATACATTAATGCGGTACCGAAATTGCTCACAGTTCGAACTTAAGTTCACTATTTAGCATTTAGGTTACCCAATACTAGATTTTCGACTAATCTTTACATGCAAATTACTAAAGCATATTGCATAAACAACAATGTTTAAAAGGGTATGGTAAAGATAGTAGAAGTGATTCAAAATATTTTTTTAATTTTGATCGTGTCACCTGTCGTAGTTCCTACCTATGCCACGTCCTTATCCCTAGGCCACGAGCTACTTACTCAAGCGACAGAGTTAAAAGACTAAAGGTCATGGCACATTATACCAGCACCGCAACTGTACTGTAGCAGCACGGGCGTCGTCGCCTCGAATTTAGGCTACGGCTAGCCGCCAGCGCGACAACTATACGCGTCGTCCACGTGGTGCAATCTTGCAGTCCACGCGCTGACCACGCTGGCCGTGAGCTTGCTGTCACCGCGAACACAATTGTTATATGGCATTTGTGATCGACGTTGTTTCACTGGCGACTCGGAGTCGGCGCGCTGTAAGCACGCTATCGACGCGCTGTGAAAATTGTATTCCCGAACATTTTCGATTTTGACACACGAATGGTACCTGACAAGTAGACGTGTGACACTAGACAGACTGATTTGTTACTAAGTAGTAGATTACGATTTTCTTCGTCTTGTCCCTTCTATCTCTCGTAAATATTTTAATGTCTTTGTAGCGTGTAGTAGAGGTCCCGTGACCGCTAGACCTACGTCATTTTATAAAAGCTGAAACTTTTTCTGTCCATGAATCAATCGTATAATCGTGGTGGATTTTCGAGAAATCAGATAACAAAAGTGCTGAATACTTAGCGGCTAAGTTACGTTGTACAAAAGAGCGTGACTAGCGACACACGTGCCTGTCATTTAACGCAAGACGCTTCACCTTTGGTTGTGATCGTGGCGAAAACGCTCTTTGATTAAAAATTACAATAAAAAAACTTCTCCTTAGCGGCTTGACCGATGTTACTGTTTTTTATGTGTACTTATGATGTCATCTGGCTGTGTTTTTAGCTGCAGTTGAACCTGTAGGCACAGCTTTGACACATGTTTTAGCATTTTCTAAAATTCTGTAATACAATACTGTACAAAGAAAGATCGTGTATCGTACGATAGTATTCGCTTCTCCGTGTGTGCGTTAGGCTACGGCTACACTGCAAATCATTAGCAGGATAGAGAAGGCTGCGGCCGACCACACTCGCTGTTTGCATTTGTAATTAATACACTGTTTGTACTTCTGATTTACGATAGCGTCTGTTGTGCACTCCTAATGTGTTAATAGCTTAGAAAATTAACATTCAAATTTATATGCGAAATTGTTATACCTACTGATTGCTGAAAATTTATTTATAAAATAATTGGAATAAAAAGGTTCTTTGATTTTATTGGGTGGCAACTTGTGCCAACTATCACTAAGGCCCGTTTTCTATAACTAACTTACTTATAACTGTCAGTTAATAAGCCACGTCTCGCTGCTATCGGTGTTTCTATAAACAAAGTTAGATTGAAATATCCTATCCGCATCACCTAACCTGTCACTTGATTCATGGAAAAATCAAAGAAAGATTTTCTGTGACCTAACTGTCTGTTAGCAAAATGTCAAACAGACAGAGATAGCAACCTACCGAAACCGAACAGTAAGTTATAGAAAATGGCCGTAAGTCTAAATGTCTTCTTAGACATTTAGACTTAAGGCCATTTTCAATAACTTACTGTGCACTAGTGCCAAAGCGACAACTATATCTTTATAGTTGTCGCTTTGGCACTAGTGCTTTCTATCTCTAATGAAAATATTAGGTGTCATCATATTTCTAAATGCATTTGTGCGAAAAGTCGGTAAATAAAAATGGTGATCATCTTGTGTGCAGTATAATGCAATTAAAATACAATCAAACTTTAAAAAAAACAAGCTTTTATTAAAGTATTCTTCTTCTTTATCGTGTGGTTAGTGCCTAACCCGGTGACAGAGTTTTGCCAGTGATGATTATACAATACGCACTAACTAACAAACCAACGAACTAAAAGTAAAAATCAGAAAAAAATCTTCTAAAAATTGTTCTTATTATGTACTTACCCAAATTTTGTAAAATATAGTCATGCATAAATGTACGATTAAAATTTACTATGTAGATTTACCATGCGCTTATTACAAAGTAGGGTTAGCGAGAATTGAAACTTGAACGCGCCGCGCTGGGGAGTGCTAACTTTAGTTGATTCAAGCTGAATTCATTTATCTCAAATGTAGCAGGAAAAGATCAAAATGTTACAAAGTTATTTTTAGTACACTTAGTGTTTATGAAATTAAACATTAAATTAACTAATTAATAAGTTGTTCATTTATGACATTCTATACTTGTCGAGCAGCGGTGGCCCAGTGGTGGCGGCCCCGACTTACGAACAGTAAGTCGTGGGTTCGAACCCAGGCAGGCGCATTACTTTGTTTAATTTTTTTTTTATCACCACTGCTCTCAAAACGGTGAAGGAAAACATCGTGAGGAAACCGGCATGTCCTAGAACCAAAAATTCGAAGACATGTGACATCTACCAATCCGCACTGGGCCCGCGTGGTGGATTATAGCCCATTCCCTCTCATTGAAAGGAGGCCTGTGTCCCAGCAGTGGGAACATTAATAGGCTGATGGTGATGATGATGATACTTGTTGATACTACAACTATAAACCGATACTGTTTGTAAGTATGGAATGACTGAAAGTGCTCATCCGATTAAAACGAACGCGTTTCGATTTTGCCCATGGTAAAATATTATACAATTATACTTACCTTGATCAAAACGTTGACCACACTGTCTGTTGCCTCTCGGTGTCACGACACCCAACAGCAAATATGGCATGCACTTATAAATTGTAAAAAAAAAACAACTGTATAAGTCCAGTTCTTTATTTAAAAAAAACGAATTAATCATATCAGGAACACAGTAATATTGTACAAAGCATGTCTGTTTCATACGAGAAATTGTTTAAATGAGTTGTACAAACAACTTTGGTGCTTAACGCAGTGTATAAAGGTTGTTAGATGGCGTCACTGGCGTTCCGTAGCCGCTCCGTATAATAAAGAAAACCGCAAGAAAATTGAAGTCGTGGTTAAGTTATAAGTGAACAAAATGTACGTGCACAGACCTTGTTTTATAAGTGAGTTTATAATGTACAACATGTTTGTTTGTGTTGTCCCTGAAATAGCGGGTAACGGTTTGTTCAGTAAAAATTTGGACGATTTGGTACGATATAACTAAATATTGGTCTATCACTTGTACATCCACCCTTTAAGAAACGTCACGTAAGGCCGCAATACTGTCAAGGGTGTGACGGTACATGAAAATATATGATAAGTTAAAGGAACCTACAAAGACCTACAAGCCTAACAGTCCCTACGACCGTTAGCCCTATAAGCCCTATAGCCCTAACCTACCATATACCGAGTATGTGATAAATAAATATATAAATAAGTTCAGGATGTCTGCACCATGCAACCTAAGGTTACAGACGGATAGTAGACAGGAATACCAGGTTTGGGAAGGGTACACTCACTGCCAGTCCCGCAGACTCACGAGACTGATCAGAGATGGCTAAAGGTGTCTTGGCCACAGTGAGGGGTAATGAGACAAGTATATAAAATTCAAATCTGATTTATTTACAAAATGTTCTGCTTTTAAACTACTTTTTCTTACCACACACTATTAAACAAATTCTATATGTCCTATGCGTGTAAGATGCAACCAAATCATACTTTTAACTGGACCGCGCGTGAGCCAGGCCGTGCTGAGTCAATGTCTAAAGGTAAGAGTAACATTGAACATCCCTCTATGGGCATAAAAGTATCTAGTAAGATGTTTTTTGACATAATTGAGTGTAATGCAACATTCGATTCATCAAACTCTTTATTAGATGTCATGAGGTATCTACTTTGGAAGATACAACGCTCTAGCTTCAAATCACCTGCCTCATCATCATAATTTTAGCTGAAAGACCAAAAGACATAGGCCTGCTTCGTAAAAGTAGCCACATCAACCGGTCCTGTGCTTCTAGCTTGTATCTGATTCCCGCGGCCTTCACAAGGCTATATGTTTATCTAATAGTGGGAAATCTTCCAATGCGGGATCTTCTGGTACATGGTCACCACTCCAGAACCACACGGCAATATCGCAAACAATGCCGCACTGTCGTGTATCTTGAGGGACCTGTCTGAAGCTATGACTAACATTGTCGACGTGGCAAAGTTGTGTTGTTTTTTTATTGATTATGGGTATTATCGATACGAAGAAAAATAAAAACCTGCTGAATAATACAAATAGGAATCAGCCTAAAATCACGGAACATAATGAAATACTGACAAAGGAGTACTCCACACAACGAGTCCTGAGGGGTGTGTCTTGCTCATTTTCGTTTCGTGAAAAATGTTGAGCCTCCCTTACCGCTGAGTCCCTAAGTCAGCTCCACGACCCCGGGGCGTGGTGTCTGTTCGACGTACAATTTGCATTTTTAGCGAAAGTACGACGCACGTCTTGTGCAGACGGATTGTGCCGGAGACGAATGATCCCGCGACGTGGATCGACACCGATGTTTACGAGATTTTTTTAAATATCGTTTAACGTCATTTGGAGGGAGGCCGTTTGATTTAGCGTGGGTGTGGTGTGGATGTTCATTCATTTTGGAGGTTGATGTTTAGTATTTCAATTACTTATATTTTTTTTTAAGTTTTGAAGTTTTAAATAATCAGCTACGAGTTTATAGGTTACTCTGCCTATAGCTGAGAAAGGTTTAATAAAAATACTTTTTCTCTCTTTCAAGGTTGTCAAGGTATGCAACTTTCTCTAAAAGTTTATTGAACCTTGTTGGTCTAATGGTAAGTGATCCGTGGCTAACGTGATCTGATACTGTGATCGGTGGAGACAAACCCTTAATTTGTCCATCGGGAATTTCTCCGTAGCAGCCTGGAGTCTAGACATGTGCCCGCCAGATGGCAATAGGCTCGCAAATGGCAATACCCCATAGGGCAATGTTTTTAAGTCCATACGAGCTCGTACGACTATGTAGTATGAGTAGTATGGACTTGAAAACATTACTGGCGAAATGTTAGTATACTGTAGATACATCTCTGCCATATCCTTATGGGAATACATACAGGTTTAAAATTAAAACCTAATACGCTGCCTAATACTAAAATTTAAAATAATATTATTTCATCTCACGTTGTTTAAAAGCAATAAAAATCCAAAAACTTAGTTCAGCTCGAAAAGTTGAGCTGTGCTTCTGCTTCGGGCGAGTCAAACGAACGCACCCGACCCAACAAGGAATAGGCGTGTGCGGAATGCATAATCAAGCAGGAGATTAAAAACTACAAAACCTTGTCAATAGCAGCCAACACTTGACACTGGTGAGTGTTGCGGCTTGTTGTGTCCACGCTGGGACATCCCTTACTACTGGTTTAGGATAACTTGCAGATACGGCAGTGGACACCGACATTTTCATGAAAGCGTCCGTGTGAAGCCATGCCCGCAGACTGTTCGTACCAAAATAGGGACAGTCTTCTACTTCTTTGAATAACAATATGTTGAAGGTGTTTTTTTTTTTAATCAGGAACTATTTATCATTCTCGAATGCGATGTTGGGAATGGACAGACACTAAATCTTATATCGGTGGTCATTGTAACCTGATGTGAAGCGATTACGCGGCCTAGGGTTGAGCACGCTTGCCTAGAAACCGATTCACTCAAACTATGTACAGATCCAGATTATAATGATCCGAGAAAACCGGCAGTGAATTAAACGTGGAAGCAAAGCGCTTTATTCCAGACCGTAGGACTTTAACCACATAACGGTGACGCTTCGCCGTATCTTTGCTCCTCCACGTTATTACATCCAATTATATACGCACGCCGGTTGCGACTGCTACATACCAGACCCTTCTGAAAAACATATAAGATGTATGTCTTCCTAATCCTACTATTTCCAGTTGAAACAATATCCTGAAATGTATTTTTTTACTTATCTGTTGACTTCAATAATATAGCTATCGATGTAATTTTAACGTGACCGGATCTCACGCCAATTTACTAGCACTAGTTATTTCTACTTACGGACTGTTCCCAACATTTCCAAGAACAGAGACCCAATTTAGCCCGTCAAGAGAAAATCGAGTGAACGGTGAGTTCCAAACTGAACTTTAATATTACCTGTTATAAGGGCAAGACTGATTTTGATCATCTGATTTTTTTGAACCCGCTGGCCGTCAAAAAACGTGGCACAGAAATAGTCGCTCCCCTCGAAACCATTAATGTAAGTGCATGCTTCCTGTATCGAGCCATCTCTTAGTCGATATTACGATATGAAACTTCAAGTGCTCCTCTTTACTCTTCGTTTATGCTGTATTTTGATACTTATTTGCAAATACTGTATTTTTTTTAAGAGGATGTAGTTGTAGATTGTATTTGGGGATTACACTATGCGTATATAGTATGTCTCAGATTATAATGAATTATTAATGATTTGCCATAACTAACGAGGAAGCTACATTATTGAGATTACGTGATTAGGTCCGGACACTGTGACAAGATGGTAAAGTAAATATTTATTGGGATTAGATCTTGTCTAACAGTAGTAATGCCTAATAACTTTATATCTTTTCTATTTGAAATGTAAGCTCCTGATTCAAGTGGCGGTGGTTCAAATAATTGTTCAAAATGAATGTAACAATAATTTCAAGTTTGAGAATACTATTATATTAGTTACCAAGCGCGACTGGTAACAAAACTATTCAGCTGAAACAATCTCAACGTGCCTGAAGTGCAAAACGGCAAAATTAATGATAATTGGGTCATTTCTTTTCTCAAGTAAACACGTATGTGTACATTTATTTACGGGAAAGCAATATAATAAGCATATTTCAAGCGGGCCAGCGCCGGCGTCTCAGGTGTTCCCGCATCTACATATTGAAACGAGTGTGATCAGAATCGAGATGCAGTTTTATTGTCACTCCCGCCGAGTAAAGCTATGAAATTTTATTGCTTTCTTTAAAATTTTCACGGAATTCACACACGTTACTACCGTGCAAACGTACTGGCAATAACTATCGTATCGGGCGAAGGAGATGCTTTACAAAATGACTTCTTTGACACCTAACATGACAGTGTACATGAAACAAAATGTGTGGAATTTACGATCCTCCCAAATAAGGACGTACGTAAAACCATATTTTACACGTTGTCGGGGATGGTTGAAGAAAACTTGAAGTAAAATGTCTCTTAATTCGGGAAGGAAGAATTGTGTTGTCACATGATCACAAGGAAGAGGTGTTCAAAATGGTGTAACAGATAGGTAAAAAAAACGGAGAAAGAGAGCAGACTTAGATTAGACATTGACTAAGTTCTTCGTTCCCAGACAAGAAAATACCTACGCTTTACAATGAACACATAACAACAATACATTGTCACATTATTAATACCATGTCTCACAGCGAATAAATCGCAAATTCGATCGTGTTTCATGTACAATATTAACCCGCGAACGTAAGAGGAAATGAGCGTCTGTATCTAAGGATTCACACGCGAATGGGCCTCGGTGCAGATTGTTAGGAAATGTGGCGTTACTAACGCAGCTAATGTCGTATGAAAGGGGCGCTATTGCTTTATCTCAATCGCGGATTCGTGTGTCGTGGCCTTTAGGGAGCGGGGTGATTGGTGGTGGGATGTGTGACTTTTGATCTATTAGCTACGGGATTATGAGTTTGTTGGGAATGTGGGAAATGGTGGTTTTGTTAGTGAAGCTTTGTTTGTTCAAACTGTGACAACGTGGAGCTGAATTGCAGGAGTATTGATTTACGAGCGGTGATGACGATGGATGGAGAGGGAGAGGATGACCAAGGAAACGATATGGATGAATTATGTGAGGATTTATACAGGGTGTCCGGCGACGAATGGATAACCTTGAAATGGCCCATAGCAGAACCCATGGCCATACAGTCTCAAAAAAATCTATCTTATAAAAAAAAACATCCGCAGATGTAGGGCTTGCATAAGAATGGGCGGTTATTTGCTTTTCTCCTTAAAATTATTGGTCACTCATGTATGCAGACTTTTTTTGTTTCAAAAGATGTTTAAACTTTGTTTAAAAATTAATTCATACAAATTTTCCAAAATAAATGAACTTGCTTACAGGTACTACATAAGATAGATCTAAATTGCCTTATGTTCTACTATAAGCCATTTCAAGGTTATCCATTAATTACCGGACACCCTGTATGAAAGAAAAAGGAGTCAATGATAGCATGACGGTTGACAGAGGAGAATGGAAGAAAAAACAGGTTGCTCCGAGCCCAAGTAACACTGAACAAAGGCAGGAAGACGATGCTACTCGTACTAAGGCATGCTCCGCGCCATGAGTGTTACAATTTTCATATTTCTGTGTCTGGCACAATCTGTCAAGTAAGTGAGCACTGCTATCGACCTTACACGAATGAACTGTTTAAATACCAATTCGCTTACCAGCAGAAAATATTTTCCATTGCTTCCGAAACACCACTATCTAAAAGAGGACAAAAAATATGTTGCAAAAACGTTAACCCTGTGCTGAATCATTAATCAAGTTTAATTAAACGTAACGACAAACACTGTTCAACACATAAATCAACACTATTTAAAACACATGCAAAACCGTAATCATTTACAAAACTACCTAATATGAATATCTGCGAACACGATGCATCAATTAAGTAATCTTTGACCAGGGAGGCCCGCCGGCAGCCATACATCAATCAGCCTTGGCGTGACGAGGCTGCAATCAAATAAAATTTAACTCAAAAGCAGTAAGCTCTCATATATAAGCTGTTTATTGCGTCCATATAAAGCACTCTTTTGTTGTTTCCCCTTTATTGCAGGGAAAATCTTTGTTGAATTGTTATTTTTGTCAATCAAGTTAATGTTATATTCGATGGTTAATTAAGGCTTATATTAACGTACGTGGAACTTATTAGAAGATGATACTGAATATGTCTTGTGTATTTTAGAGTACCATAACGTAAGGTAACATCTCGCCTGAGTTCTTTTTGGAATAGTTAAGTATATTTTCTACAAAGCGTAAGTGAGCAAGTTAGTGCTAGAGGTTGTAGCAATGCTTGGGGGACACCAGAACCCCAGGAGTATGATCTTTCATCTGCATTGACGATTGACGATGATGACGCTGTAAAACGATGGGCCTTTTATGTTAAAACTACTTAATCATTTTGTTGTGTGATTGTATAGATAGGCATGATGTTATGTTGTTAATGATTCTAGCATTGAAATATTTATTCGATTATTTAACACGGTCAAAATGTATGGAACTGTCGTTTTTAATAAACAACGCTGGGGGACCCAACCCAGACCGAAGCTTAGTAAAACTTTGTGTCAGGATGTCCTTTAGGCCTCATTCACGAAGTCAGCGGCGGCGGCGGCGCGGGCGCGGGGAAGTCAGCGGCGCGGCGGCGGCGCGAGGAGCGGCGTACGAGCAGCGAGCGGCAAACGAGCGGTGCCAGCGAGACTGCATTGACGTAGTGTTGTGCAGAATAAATTATCGCCAAAATTTCAAAATGCCCGCCGACGACGTGTTGGAGCAATTAATATGTATGATCTCTGTTCTTCCTCGCCCGATTGTAGGAATTTATGTCTTCTTCTGCCCACAATAAATCCAACTTTAGGAAGGAATTAGAATCAAAAAGATGTTGTCGTCGCTGTTTAGACATTTCGTTCGCGAATAAAGATATTAATTTTTCGTAACACAACACTACGCCGCTCTAGCGCCGCGCGATCTGCCCGCTGACTTCGTGAACACTACAGCACTGCCGCGCCTCTGCCCGCGTTGCCACCGCTGACTTCGTGAATGAGACCTTACACCTTTTTTTTTTTTTTTTTTTTTTTTTTTTTCGGATGGGAAATCATCAAATGACTTCTCCCGCTCTGGGCGGAGCAGGAGGGAGTGTCAGACTTTTACTGACTAAAACCCATCCATGTTCCTTCATCGCCCTTTGTGTTCCGGGGTCACTGTATCTCTTTCGAACAGTCCCGCAACCCCGGCAGGCATCGCTCCTTGCGGACCCCTTCCTATTGCTGACTCTCTTTGAGGCGCGCGTGGAACACGAACGCGCCGTCGACACGGCCTGTCGTCATGAGACGGACGGACGGCGAGCTAGCCCATAGCCCACCGTCCACAGGCCCGCGCCTACGGTGGCCGGGAGCCACGTGGTGGCCCCCGACGCCCGGGGCGTCTCCCGCGGCGGCCGGGACGCTGTGAGGTTCTCTCCCTCTCACGTTCCGCCACCTCCTTCTCTAGCATTACTGCTTCGCAGAAGGAGGTGACGGCGTCCCATTCCGTCTCGCTCCGGACCATGGCTTGCACCAGGGCCGGACGCGAGAGGTCGCCGCCGCCAATCGCCGCTTCGAGGACACGGCGGTGCTCCGCCCACGCGGGGCACACCTCCACCGTGTGCTCCACCGTGTCCTCCGGTCGATCCTCGCAGTGGAAACACCCGGGCGTTTCCTCCCGCCCGATTCGGTGCAGGAACCTCCCGAAAACACCGTGTCCGGTGAGGACCTGCGTCAGGCGGAAGGTGAGGACGCCGTGGCGTCTCTCCAGCCACTCCTCAAAGAGGGGACTTATCGCCACTATCGTGGCGTGCCCTGATGAGACCTTACACCTTGTATGTATTAGGCGGCGTCCATTAAGTACATGAGGTTGTTAAGGCTCAAATCTCACGAAATCTCACCAAGAGGGAAGGGAGGATCGAAAAATCGTCAGACGTAATTAATGTACGCCCCTTATAATATCTGCCCATGTAAATGGCAAGACAAGTATAGCTTATTAAAACTCTGCATATGGTTCATTTGTTTGAAACAATATCAGGAAGTAGCCGTGGGCGAGGATACGGGCATCCGTCTAATAAGTAGCCGTGGGCGAGGACACGGGCATCCGTCTAATAAGTAGCCGTGGGCGAGGACACGGGCATCCGTCTAATAAGGTACCTTACATCTTACTACCCTAATTGTTCGAAAGGTAAGGAAGGTAGGTCCCTTTAACTTAATACCTCATAGTTAACATATTCCCGTTCACATGTTACTTGAAAGTTTGGTTGTAAGTTGTTTTTGCTTCGTATCGAAGTTTTCTTGGATTTGAGGGTCTTAAATTAATAAGGATCAAATCCTGCTCAAGCAATGTTTTGAAAATACAAGTATAAGCTTTTAATTCCTAAATTAATGTATGTAGATATAGTCCTCTTGACCATTTGTCCTGAGATTAGCCATCGGCGAGGGAAATATTATAATATGTGCACAAGTTTGTGCGCAGACACAGGAGTACGCTCTGTTCCTTTACTCTCATAGTCCGATGGGACGGCAATCCAACACAACCGGAGAGAGATCAGGCGGCGGACTTTCCGAGGCACTGGGGTATCATACCGCCACTTCAAAACTCCGGGCTACTACAGACTGAGAAATTTCAAATGGAAAACCCCAATAGCCCTTTTTGCCCAACCTGGAAATAGACCCAGGACCCCAAGCTTAAAAAGTTTTTTACCTCAAAAACATTAAATTCGATTTGATTCCACGAGTTCTATTATTTGTCATAATTTCAGTTTTGATCCTGAAATCCTAAAGATCAACCCAAAATGGTGAACACTCCAAAATATGGGACAAAAAATAATGTTAGTCTTTCAAACAAACATTTTAAAATACCTCTCTTTTGGTTAAAACTTATGAGTATAACATAAAGAATATTTTACAACATTGTCCCTACATGGAAAATGGTGCGTGCAAAATTGGTTGGCTTATATTTCAGCGGAGTCTCCATATAGCAATAAGGAAAAAACGCATGTTGCTCGTATCGGGAAGCACACCTACGAGTTATTTACCTTTGTGTTCGTAGAGAATTTTGAGGCGGAATTTTTAACTGCATGTTCTTGTGGAAGATATTGGAAATATTATGTATGGTCTGTTTAAAAAGTAGACGAGTGAGAGAGTAGTATAATATTTTACACCAAAACAAAATATATTTTTTTCACGGTGTAGTGCCTAACCTGGTGTCAGAGTTTTTATGCCACCCATGGGCCTCTGACTTGGCTTTACATGCCGTCGAGAAATATCTCTTGGGCAAGGTCCTCACGATGTTTTCCTTTACCAAAGCAAGTGATTATTATACACATGTATCCGAAAAATCAGAGGAGACTTGGTAATCCGACAGTCACACCACGGCTATCACTGCATAATATAATTTATTCGTAACTGTAAATGTAATCGTGTAAAGACAGGTTATATTTATAGTATATTTTCATCTTCAACGACAACAACTCCTATCATAATCCGTAAATACAAAGCCAAATCAAAATACAAAGCGAATGATTCACGCCTATTAAGTTCATTCAATTCGTGTCTGTAATCGACAAAGTCGCAATCCATCGAGCAGTGCGCATCACTGGTTTAAAATGTATTGGTTGTTCTGAATTATCGTCATATGTCAGCGTGCTGTCGAGGGCAGGCCGTGAGAGATCGGATGGGTAAGAGTGACGTCACACGGGCATTGCCGGTGCGTTGCGTCGTCATGACGCTATGGTTTCAACGCATCCAGTGCCACACGGCGTCGCAACGCAATGAAGTCGCTACTACGTTGCTACTAACGTCGCTACTACGTCGCTGCTACGAAGCTGCTACGTGGATAATAGGTTGCAGCATTTTTTTTTTCGATATCATTAAAAATACTGCAGCACCCCTCCACGTTTGGTCTCTCTCGTCCCTTGTCCGAAGCATTGGCGTTCCGTTGCCCCACGCCGTTTCCACACAGCTAGTATTTTTTGTCAACGTAAGACGTTGTCGGTTGCCTAACTGGGCTATCTTGTGGGTGCTTCGAGCCAGGGCATAAAAACTTAAAAACAAAACGACTAAACGATAAGGTCACCCTGTGGGGTACGGACTTCGGCTTGGGGCGTCGCTGAGGGAGGGAGACAGCAAGCAAGGGACATGCTGGATCAGTTAAAAAAGCACGCAGGCGTCGCATCGTACCGACAATGCATTGTGTGGCACCTCTCTAACGTCAAGTGCTGTGAGTAATACGGGCTGCTGTGCTATCTCAAGCACACCTGCACCATTGTGCGTGATGCCTTGGTATTGTTGAGTCCGTCAAGTGTTTATGCCCATAGCGTCAATAATTTGGATTTCAAAAGCAACCCTGCTACATTAGACATATATAGGTCCAATAATATGTAGGTAGACAGAGGTTCCGGACATCAATTTACATGTTCAAGTATTTATGTCCGCTTAAACCAACTTTTAGTTTCGTTTTGCCATTTACACATGTATTGCTTAAAGAGAATAGTGCAATTGTAATCAAACGAATTTATTGGACTCTTGAATTGGTTACTGTTCATCACATATCTATATACACCATTTTTTATATGGTCTCTAAACTTCTGGGTATTTCGAGTCTGTCTGTTTGACCGTTAAGTTCTTTCAAACTAGATAATGAATTTTAATGCGGTCTTTACCATACACATGTGTTTAGAGAGTTTATTTATGACAAAAATATCGTGAACTTGATAAATGTCGCCATTGCGGTAGTGCAAAGCAGGGGAAGGACGCTAATTATTAATAAACTGAACTGTGTTATACATGTTACCTAAGGGTTAGGTTAATATTGCAGCCACATTTTGCCAGTTATGTTTAAGACTCATGGAATAGGGGGCGAACCTACGGCCATAAACTGGTCACAAATCCAGACCATAGGTGCTACGTACAATATCATACGTGATACTCAAAGTTACTGTTTCCTTCGACATAGGATTAATCCTGGTCAGTCATTTATCCCGTCATAGTGACCTAGACAAAGGCCATGAAACCATCGTAGTTCACGTATTCGATGAATGATTTCCGCAGGTCCCTGTAATCCTGTCCGTTACTACGTATATATGCCCTGTGAACAGAACTTGATCAACAGAAAGAGGATTATTTTGTGCCTCAGTTTTCGTAGCAATTAACATGATAATACAATTTAGCTAAGTACTGAGATGTACTGAAGAAGACATACGTTTTGTACATGAAAAGTTTTTATTTTCTTCTTATTTTCACACACTGACTTCTACATTTCTCCTATCACAGGTCTGATGGCATGTAATTTTTTTCTGCAGGTGCTGTCTGTCAGTCGGCTCCTTATTTTTTTAAATATATTATGTTTAATAAACCAGTTTCTGCGGCTGGAACTTTTATTGAAGAGTCGGCCAGTCATAAACAAGTAAATAACATGCTACAGCCCTAAAAATAAATAGGAACCTATAAAAAATGTTTAAAAACCTAGATCTTTTAGAATTAGAAGTCAAACTCAACAAAGATATCTTCAAAACTCACAGCGTTCATTAGGAGTAAATTTAATTTCTAGAACATATAATATATTAAGACTTTAAAACAGTACGAGTTGGTTTTATAAATTAAGCTAACTGTAGCTAAATATAGTTCACCAGCTTTGATACTGTAACTAATATTCCGTGTTGATAAGGTAAAGAAAAACATGAACTATGAAACGCTCTCAAGTGAGGGGTGCTACACAACAGTTCGAGTCGGCAGGATCGGTACAGCCGGGCCACCACGTGGCCCCCGGCCACCGTAGGCGCGGGCCTGTGGATGGTGGGCTATGGGCTAGCTCGCCGTCCGTCCGTCTCATGACGACAGGCCGTGTCGACGGCGCGTTCGTGTTCCACGCGCGCCTTAAAGAGAGGCAGCAAAAGGAAGGTGACCGAGAGATACCGTGGCCCCGGAACACAAAGGGCGATGAAGGAACATGGATGGGTTTTAGTCAGTAAAAGTCTGACACTCCCTCCTGCTCCACCCAGAGCGGGAGAAGTCATTTGATGAGGTCGAAAAAAAAAAAAAAAAAACAGGATCGGTACAGCCCGACGGCAAAATCTTTTTAAAATACTCAGAAAAAAGTGTTTGGTTTTTAAAATATTAATATTAATTCGAGAAGAAGTCGTACGTAAGGCTTAGCTCGAATTGTCATCATCATCATCATCATCAGCCTATAATGTTCCCACTGCTGGGACACGGCCTCCTCTCAATGAGAGGGAATGGGCTAGAATCCACCACGCGGGCCCAGTGCGGATTGGTAGATATCACATGTCTTCGAATTTTTGGTTCTAGGACATGCCGGTTTCCTTACGATGTTTTCTTTCACCGTTTTGAGAGCAGTATAGTGATGAAATAAATTACACAAAGTAATGCGCCTGTCTGGGTTCGAGCCAACGACTTACTGTTCGTAAGTCGAGGCCGCCACCACTGGGCCACCGCTGCTCTCAGTTGCTGAAAAGCAGCTGCTCGAATAGGCGTGACGACAGTATCAAAAAATTGCAAATCTATTTAGTCCGTCAGTTAGAGTATTGGAAATTAATGGACACATATTTTTTGTTTTAGTAAATCAATGAATATTGACAAAGATAAAACGCATCAAAACTCGGGAGTGGGGGCTCGTGACGTCAGAACTAGCTAAAAATTATACCTAGGCGTGACGTATTGAGAGTTTTAAAAGCGTCATATCTTCGTCAATTTTGATTTACGTAACAAAAGAAAAAACACGGTTCAAATATTTTCTGATAATCTAACTGACGGACTAATTAGTTTTTTTTTGTCGTCTAGCCTATTGTGCCGAGCCAAAACTTACATGGTTCAACAAGAGCCGAACGAAGTTTACCGATTGGCTATATCCGAATGCAAGACAAATATGTAGGATAATGGACGAAAAAAACGTGTTGTACCGACCCCCAGTAACATGGGACAGGGGCAGCTGATGAATTAGGATCGGCTTTTTCTAAAGTGCCGATCTGAACAAGTGTGTAATACTCCTAGGTAAATGTCAATAAAACTAGAGAGAGCTTTTGCGGTGTGTTCTACTTATGACTGTATTCACGTAAATCTGGATTGCATGTTTCATATTTATTTTAATGGTTTTATTAATTCTTAGAGTTAACAGAAGTTTTTACTAATTGAAGGAAACTATTTATGTTCTACTAACTTCTCTATATTTTCTCAACATATTATAAATTACAGACACGTGACCGTCAAAACTACGCAACGGATCTGGATGCGGTTTTAAAACAATTTAGAGAATCAGAAGGTGTACCTATAGAGCTAAACAACTAGATCTATTACTACATAAAAGAATCTGGATATAATATAGTCAAAACCATACAAATCAGGGGCACATATCTAATAATTAAAAATATAAGACAAATTGTGACGTGATGTCTTAATTTTAAATGAATTATTATTTGATAGATGCTTATCTTACCATTCACGAAATTCTGAATGATAACATGATTGTGATTACACGTAATAACTAGGTTTTTTGTGTGAATCCCAGTGCAAGAAACGCCATAATACCATAGTTACAAGAATTTCAAGACCATTTTTTTATGAACTACCTACCGAGAGAAGAAGAGACAACTGCAGGTGATCTCTGGTGTACTATTTACATGCATAAAGCATATCCACCACCAGTGCGTTGATTATAGCATGAACTCTCCTATGCCTTGTTTCGTCGTTCCGTTGGTCTTTAGGGACGTCAGTGTTCAGCTTTAGCGGTCGTTTGCCGCTTGCGTTTTAGTTTATTTTTGTGAAATGCGTCCAGGGATTTTCCTATACAGCAGCACAGGTGGAATGTCAAACATAAATACAGAAATAAACAAAGAAAAGTGCTGAAAATATTGGTAGTTCTAAAAATATGGATTTGATGACAACGCTTCGTGATTATTGGACAAAACGATAACTTATCCAAAGAGTAAATACTTTTTATGGCACTAATATCTCTTATTTTTTGTAACAATGACGGCACTGTGTTTGAGTAGAGCATTAAAATGTTATTCAAGCATTAACTAGGAGTAAAAACAGAGCAGATTTACCCCGAAAAGTCATTTCTACCAAGAGAGTTCGTCTGGCATTTCGAAACACTTTGGTCCAATTGAAAAGCAAGTATCGGGTTCCAGTCGACCGCTTTCTGATAGCTCGGTATCAGTTATTTTTGCCGTGATCGGATCACGCCCAAACTTTGTGGGCGGTCGATTCGCTTGGTCCTTCGTACACGCTTATTTGAATCCCCTTTCTAAGCGACTTCCTTTTCTGTGAGTGTCAGGTAATTATCTGTGTGGCATTCCAATTTTACGATCGAACGGTTAATTCAGTTTAAATCTCTTCGTCTAATACGTACTCGGCTGTAGGCAGTGCCTAATCCCAGTCCCTCCGAGCCAGTTCCCGAGTCTCGAGCGTGCTCGCCTAATGTGGAGTGGGACTCTTTATTTTCGTTTATATTCAACTTCAAAAGTGCTTTGATAGTCAGTCCACAGATTTGAAGCTGACTAATTAGAATTTTAAATCTTATTCAAACGTACGTGCGCTTGGAGTTCAGTCGGTGCAGTTTTTCATAATTAGTGGCACTGCCTTCTTTATTGGGCGTAGAAATTAAAATGCATTCCAAATTAACTTCAAACTCCTTAAACATTAAATAGAGTAATAAAATTAGATTAAAAAAATAAACATGTTAAATGATTTCCGTATCCGTCTCCATTAAATTGAATCGTCGTATCAGTAAATAAAGTTCGGTGCCAACTCATCAGGCGCAGTGGGCTGGGATCTGATAAAAGTTGTCGGAAACTTTCTTTTGCGATATCGCCACCTTCGTCATGTAAATTGGACAAGTTGTGGCCGACACTGATGCTTGTTTCATTGGTAAATATAGATTAGCTCTTAATCTGACCGATTCTCGCACGAAATTGTTTCCACATGAACGGGGTCCGGTTCACGGCGGGACAGGGTCGTTCGGGTCAAGTAGCTTTTGTAATTCTTGCGTAGGTAAGAGTGCAGACATGGACAACGAAGATCACTCAATTATAACGTTAATTATGTTTCAGTATCTACAATAGAAGAGTTTTCACTTTTAATATCGACTTACATAAAGAAGTGATAATCGTGAGAAAGTTCAACAATTTCTTCCATAACAAACGCTATTTTTTATATTTAACTTAACCTTTTACAAACTCTAATGAAAAAGCTGTATAGCGGATCAATATTCCATTTTCATCTAAGTGAAAAGTTCTTCTAAACCTCGCTATAATAAAGCGTACATGTCTAAAGCACTCGATTGCCTTTAACGGATTCAAAGTTTTTATTGAAACGAAGCAGATCCAAAAAGTAAACAACTGCGGATACTTTTATCCTTTTCAACCCGGTTAACCCGTAAACCATCTCAGTTTAAGGAGGCATTAAATCGCAACTCAAACAAGAACCGTTACACTGAAGTTAACTCACATATTGCTTTGTGTCACGAACGCTAAAGCGAACCGAGTATAGTTGAAGAGATGGGAAGTTGGAGAGGGATGGGGGATGCCAGCTGAGAGAATGGGTGTGGAGGGTGTAAAAGGAGAAAAACTACATCGCTAAAAGTGAATGCGGTCGAAAGCCGCGCTTATTTTCAGCGCTAAGTGCATGGATTTTTTCAAGTGAAGCCTTGAGCACGCTAGCTAGCTATGCGAGCGTCGCGCCTTCATACCTATGGCTTGCACTACGCAGTTGCCGCCGACAAAAGAACTGTTTATACCGTCGTATATTTCTACGGCACACTACTTCCAATTACGTTGTAAGGACTTATTGAAACAAGTGTCTGTCTGCGACTTCACTTAGTCGGTAAAAGATGAAATCTTTTGAGGATAATTAAGCTGTGCGAAGTTTTCTCACTGATATACTCAAACTAGCAAAAGATTGATAACCAATTTCTGATTTGAGTATGAGAAGTAGTCGAACATTACCTTTGGTTTGTCAAAAATTAAGTAATGTTTGGTGGCCTGGAGATCTTGGAATATATAAGGCAATTTCTTGAATGTATTGTAGCACCCGCAATTCAAAAATTAAAACAATTAAAGTATGATAAGTCCTAATCTTGAAAAATTGCGCTATACTTTTCTGATTAATTTCGTTGAGGGATCCAGGACAGTTAAACTGTTTCTCGGGACTTCGTCGAGCTTCATTGTCTCAGAAAAAAAATCCTAATCCTAATTATTTACTCAATTCAGCAATAAATTGCTATGCATCTTTATTCATATAGTTTATTTTACTAGCATATCATGAAGTCCAAACTGACAAAATACAAAAAAAAAGAAAATGACCAAAATATGCCGCGTCTGTGTCAAAAACAGTAACTCTTACCGCATAAAAACGACTTTGTTACCACTAGAAGTATGTACAATAACAATATAAACGAAAATGTTTCATACCTTATTAAAATCAAGCAAAACCGATCTGGTTAATTACACTAATGCACCGCGGTTCGTAACCAATGACATCGGATGATAATGCTTTTAAACTTTGTATTGAGCGCGTAATTAACGGCTTATTAAAGTGCTCGGCTTTTAGCCACCACACTGTTTTAGGACTAAAATACCTCAGAATAGAATAGAATACTCTTTATTATGTAGTACACCATAAAAAATACAGATACAAATGTAAAACATTTTACAAGGAGTGTCATTTCACAATGGCTGGCATGGGCTCCGCAGCCTCAACAATACCAAATGGGCTTAAAATTAGGAAATACTCTATGATATTACCCACAGAAACGATGGATGAACTGTGTGAAGGATGATATGGCTAGAAAGGAGGTGACTGCTGAGGTGAGGAGTACGATAGAAGATGGGAGAAGAAGACATGTTGCGCTAATCCCAAATAAATTGGGATAAGTTCAGGAGAGTGATAATAATGATTACTTACTGCCACAGTCGTTTTATCGTGAAAAGTAAATTACTTAAAATGTCAGTCATTGTTATAGTTTGATTCGAGTGTATTCCAGAAATACCTGGCCTAACTAAGAAATCAGAAATAAACGGTTTTTTTTCCTCAACTTACTCCCCTTTTAAGTCTCTGTACATTTTCAAAAACTCGGTTTGATTGCCCTGAATTTTCGCCAAAAACTTCATATTGGAACATTTTCACTACTTCATTTTGTTCCATTTTTGTTGCACAGCTTTTTCATGTCCAAATTTTTGGTCAAGATACAGACACAGACTCTAGGGAGCTATTAAGAAATTCCTGATGGAAAACCGACTAACAAATTTGGTCGGTGTGATTCCCAGGTCGGGCCTGGGAATCACACCGACCGTTTGTGTAAGATAGATGTTAGTGACATTTAACCATACAAAGAAATACGTTAATAATGCAACCTCACTTTCCCCAACGCATCATCTGTACATACTAAAATCTCTCTGCCTACTATCAAAGGTATCACCAGCTTGAAGGTATAAGTAGGTGTGCTAGTATCAGAATAATGAATCATTTGCTCCGTTGAACAAGGATTAGTAGTCCGGTAACTCAATTATGATATGCGTAGTACGTTTGATGAGTCATGCGATATATTGCATAAGTATGTACCTAGGAACTACCGAGTTCACTGAATATCTGCCACTTTGCACACTTATGCATAATGTGATAATTTTGAAAAGTGGCCAACCGTCAGTGAACTCGATAGTACATGTTGGAGCCATAGATCAGATTATTGGTACCTATCTCTTATTGGTGAAGATTTATAATGTGACTAGATTGGATAGCAAGCTAGATTGTCTAGTAATATGAGCGTTTAATAAAACAAAATAGGTTGTCTCGTGAACCTGTGATTCGAGTCAATGAAATATTTATATTCCTTCATAAATTTTTAGTAAGATTTTTTTTATTATCGTCCATGAAGATTTTTTTACTTTAAGTGTCTGAACTTAACAATTATTATAAAAAATCAAAACTAAACTATATTAAAGTAGTTTTAAAAGAGTTTAAGTTTCTAAAGAGTAGCTAATTCTTTTCCTTTTTCACAAAACGTTCAGTCAAAAAGTAAAGTTAATCTTACCTCCACTAGTAAGATATTCGTTCACTTACCAACCTATCTTCTAAATTAGAAGCGGAAACCAACAGGTTGTTTATTAAAAGTGTGCTTCAAGAAGTTAATTAGATGAGGGAGACCAGCCAAGTTTAATTTGTTCAAAGGAATTCGTGACATTGCCAAAAAAGTCATTATCAATGTTTTTAAGCCCCCACCTCGAACGTTTCCTTACAAAAAATAAGTTCCCTATCATTTATTCAGGGAAATGGAATACTGAAGAGTGGATCCTAAGTGGTGCTTTGTTTTTGTAATGTCTCATAGGTGCTGTTAATCAACATAGCATCACGGATGGAATCCCCCAAGGGTTTGGCAGAGGTGTACCTAATTCCGGGGTTGCGGGACTGTTCGAAAGAGATACCGTGACCCCGGAACACAAAGGGCGATGAAGGAACATCGATGGGTTTTAGTCAGTAAAAGTCTGACACTCCCTCCTGCTCCGCCCAGAGCGGGAGAAGTCATTTGATGATTTCCCATCCGAAAAAAAAAAAAAAAAGAGGTGTACCTAATTTACCCCACATTTCACCAGTTATGTTTAAGTCGCATGTGGGTGAATATCAAAGCATCAAATTTTACGTGTCCACGTTGAGAATCAAGGTGTAAAATGACAGGATGTTTCTTTTTTTTGTGGTGGGACGCCTTCAGACTCGGTGGAGGGACGATTTTCGTAGGGTGGCTGGTAGCAACTGGATGAGAGTTGCGGAGAATCGAGTTATGTGGCGTCGGTTAAGGAGGCCTATGTCCAGCAGTGGGCTGTTGTAGGCAAATTGCTAGGAAGTTTCCAAACTGTCCCAGTTAAAAACCACACTCTTTATAGCATAGTTTTATATTTTTACCCATTTATTATTATAATACTGAATGATTGATTGTTAATAATGTAATTCGGTATGAAATGAATGCCTACAATTAATGGCAGCTTTTGAACATGATTAAATGTATCAGTTGTTATCATTTGGTCCGTTATTGTTTGTTCCTATGTATAACTTTTAGGGGGATTTCAGGAATAAGCCGTAATAAATGGATCGTTTTACATACATGTCCACAAAACTCTCATAATGCTTTATTTTTATGTATTTTACTTATAAAAAAAATCAGTTTTCAGCCGATTTTATTAGTTATAGAAAGACATTGTATATTAGACAAAATTGGTTACTCCAGAAGTCGAAAGATACTAGCATGATAGTTAATTCCGTTCGTCTGCGAACACTTGGCCAATTTATCAGCGTCATTGGCAGCAGCGTAGAGGTCACCAGACAATCTATGCTCCACCTTCATTCTGCTCTCTGAGCCCCAAAACATGTACCCAAAGTAACATAAACATAGAAGTACAAAACAGTTGTTAAAACAGATTTACCTATAACTGCACAGAGTGATGCGTTCATTCTGTGCAGGTTGCATTCCTGCTAGGTCCGAATCGATTAATTTTATTCAAACTGACATCGTACAAAATGTGCGGTTTGCTCATATTTTTATCGAGTACACTAGTCTCGCCATAAAACGAAAAAATACCAGTGCGAGTCTTGAACACTAAACCACACTCTAATATTACCTTTATCTGAAGAGTTTTTATGAAGGTTTCATTTCTCGTCGGAACCTTAAAGACAACCTAAATGTCAAAGAAAATGATAATTCTTTTATTTGTACCCTGCGATTTACCCAGTTATTTAGGCTTTTCTTTCGTACCTATAAATTTATCCTTATTTTCTAGAAGACTCCATTTTCATCCAAATAAGAAAAACATCATTTTAAAACAGTATTGTTGAACATTGTACCACTTTATCGGCCATAACAATACAATTTCGTCGTTTAAGGTAAATAAAAATAACGTGTTTTTGACATTCATAACGTTATTGTAGGCGAATGTGTAAGGGCCGCACCTGGGCCCGCCAACAATGGGCCCGCACAATACCCCTGCGAAGTAAACTGAATAACTTTATTTAAGAACACAATAAACCACTTTTTACTAGAAAAGGTCTGAATTGTGTAATGCTATCGTGGGTCGGATAGGTGAAGAAAAAGAAAACAAAAAAACCTTAGGCAATTTTTTGCGTATTTTTGAAGAAGTTCTAATAGAATACTTACGTTCTTTACAGATAATTCTTAAGTACCTACTACAATGACCTATATTGCTTTCTTTAATTCCACGCTAGGATGATTTTAGGTAGATTAGTATTATTGTGTATATGCGATTACAATCTTGAACATTTGGTAAGTTGTATTAAAGGGATTTTAGTTTTCCCAGTTATTTTCTTTGATGAAAACAGATAACATCTAGCCTGTATTTCCTTGAAGGGTTAGCCAGAGGTGTACCATAACGTACCCACAATTCGTCAAATATGTTTTTTATCCTATCTAACAAGGGCCTATGCTATACCTACCATGCTATACTCCGAGCTGTAATTTCTAATGGTAAAGCCCAATAACACTTTGGTCGGCCGTGAAATCGAACCCCAGGACCTCATGCTGACATGGGCGTGCGCCCCTAAGAGGCAATTAGGCAAAGCCTACCCTACCAACTGGGCATTCATTATAACGAACTAACTATGTAATAAAACAACACATTATGTACAAAATATATAAAAAAAGTTCAAACTCCTGTTCGTATACTTATAGCAATTTGTCGCTCCCGTGTCACGTAACTAACACTTTACTGGAAGTTACTACAAAGGTTGGAGATCCGCCGGACAGGCAAGCACTGGACTTGCCTAAAACCCATTGATAATTTTACGCACACATTGGCACATTGGTGCATATTTTCGTGTGTATGAACTGCACACATGTATAGATTGCAGTAATTTTAGGGCGGTAACTCCTGCGAGTGTAGCTGGGCTGCTGGGCTGTGATTGGCTGCTACAACACAAGGCCAGGATTCAAGGTGAATGTTCTTTAGCCCGCGAAATTTAATTTCCTTACGTTTTTTGCAATTTGCAGGCCAGTGCTAGGGTTGATTAAAATAATGATTCCTGGGGGTTATTGGCGCGTATTATTATAATAATTAATAATAATATTATTATTATATTTTTCTTCATGGGTGTCGTTTTCGTGGTTTTTTAGAGTTGGTGATAACGAAAATTAGGTCAAAATGAAAATCCAAGATGGCGCCGATGAAAATTTCCGGTTTTTTCTACATGGGTGTCGCTTTCGTGGTTATTGGGGTTGGTGATAATGAAAATGAGGTCAAAATTGAAAATCCAACATGGCGCCGACGAAAATTGTTTTTTCTTCATTGGTGTCGTTTTCGAGGTTTATGGGGTCGCTTATAATGAAAATGAGGGCAAAAGGAAAATCCAAAATGGCGCCGACGAAAATTTTCGGTTTTTTCATCATGGGTGTCATTTTCGTGGTTTTTGGGGTCGCTGATAATGAAAATGAGGTCAAAATTAAAATCCAAGATGGCGCGAAGAAAATTTCAGTATTTTCTTCATGGGTGTCGTTTTCGAGGTTTTTTCTGATAATGAAAATGAGGTCAAGATGAAAATCCACGATGGCGACGCCGAAAATTTTCAGCTTTTTCTTCATGGGTGTCATTTTCGTGGTTTTTGGGGTCGCTGATAATGAAGTGAAAATGAAAATCTAAGATGGCGCCGACGAAAATTTCCGGTTTTTTCGACATGGGTGTCGTTTTTGTGGTTTTTGGGGTCGCTAATGAAAATGAGGTCAAAATGAAAATCCAAAATGGCGCAGACGAAAATTTTTTTTTTGCTATCATTATTACGTGGCCTACCCTTCGTGGAATACTACTGCACGCCACTGCATGCTGAGAAATAGCACTTACGGCCACTGGACCAACGAGGCAGTTTACCTTGTTTTTAAATATTATGAACCTCCATAATGCTACATAATACAGGATGACTTTTTTATCACTTTCAAATAAAAAAAGGTTTTATTAGGTGAACGAAGTAGAAGCAAATGGCATACTGTATATTTTTTTCTATTTTTTTTTTTTCTATAATATGAAAAGTTTACTTGAAATTTGTAGCGTTTTTTGATGATGGATCAATTTTTTATCTAAGCTGTGGAAAAAAGAAAAAAAACTAGGTATGCCATAAGCTTCTACTCCGTTCACCCAATATACCCATTTTTTTTGGAAAGTGATAAAAATGTAGTTCCGGTATATTATGCCTGTTTTACTCAACTCGTTACCCTGTCCAATGATTTCTAGTCCAGTGCTCTTCTGTTTTACTACTAGCAGGGAAGTTGGGAAGAATCGGCGTTACTTCGCTTTTCGCCGATATAGAGTTGGAGCGGAAAACAAAAGGCAATCGAGCACTTTGCCACCTATTGGAAATACATCAGCAGCGAGGCAGGGCCGTGACTTGGTTTCAGTTACCAACAAGGGCGTATTTGATGGCGTTTTCGACCGAAGAATGTAAGAACTTTCAGTTTTTCTTCTTGGGGTGTAAATGGTAATCTACTCGTAAGTTGAGTCGTCCAAGCATTTGGATATGAATTTAGCGCCTTTCTGTAATGAGCAATAACAAGACACGAAGAATATGATATTATTAGGTAAGTGCCCCCATCTTTTAGCCCCTCTCGATTGACGGATTGATCCATGAATCTCCATCTCAGCAGGTTGCTTCGACAATTAGGTCCGGAGACTGTTTAAAGACAGGTTAGGCAAGTCATAATCAAATCATTTATTTCTTTGCAAACATAGGTAATAGGTACGGTCGAACAAGCTATTTGGTTTACATTTTACAATGTAATTTGTGGGTTAAACTGTAAACCAAATAGCTTGTTCGACCGTACATAGATGTTCTTTTATAATAAGGTTCACCATATCCAGATCAAAGATTAAAAGGAGGGTGGCAAATATTGATCTTAGTATTAAAACAGTGGTGAACATCGTAGTACATTTTAACAAATAGAGTTTCAGATATTTTTATAAGAGGGAAAATATTATACTCCTCGTTGACTGTAGGACCTAAAGTAGATTAGATATAAGACAATCTAACAAGCTTCAAGTGCTGCATTATTTTAATCCGATTTAGCACCCTTATTTTACACGAGGTCAGTGTATGTGTAGTATGAGGTACTAGCTTAGGTTAGGTTCGAACCAGATAATGGTTTGATTCCAGTGAATGAAATCGATATGAAACACCGATATAGATTTCATGTAGAAGAAAACAAGAATCATTCATCATTATTTTTGATATAACTACAAAATGTTGATTTTCAGGGGATATCAATAGATTATGTACATCGTAATTGCTTACTTTAATCGGGTACAGTCTGTGTGCATTCCTGTACATATTCCTGTATTGTATTAGCAAGCTCATCAAGGTGTTTATTTGTTTTAATGGTTTCATTATTGTTAACAGGAAATTGATTACCTAAGGTTATATAAACTACTTATAAAAATTTCTCTGTTAGATCTGTTCTGGTAGATGCTGTGAATGTGTAGAAATAATTATCATCATTTCAGCCGAAAGACGTCCACTGCTGGACATAGGTCCTGGTCCCGTGCGTGTGTAGGAATAATATGTGTGAAACAGTTCTCTGTGATTCCATGGTAGATATCATAAACAGCCTATAACGATGCAACTGCTGGGCCGCAAGCCTGCTCTATAAGAAAGGGAGTAGGCTGTAATACACGTCGCGGGCACATAGCGGGTTGCTAGATGTTACTATGTATCCAAAGTTTTAGCCCAAGAACATGTCAGTTACCCTACAATATTTGCCTTCACCGTTTTCAGAGCCATCTCCACAACCAGCTCCATCATATTTCGTACACAAATCCGATTACAGCATATAATATAAACAGGTCTCCAGACAAAGGGTCGTGTCATCTTATGGCTGAGGCTCGTTCGTCCACTTCATTAAGACATGAATTATGAATGGAGGGCATTAGCATCCGTCTGGAGAGTACGTAACTATGACCACCATTGTTATGCAGATTGTGGCCGGACGCTGGCGTACCACCACCCTCCAATATGAGATGTTTGCAAACAAATATACATCGATAATAACCGCTTGTTACTAATTGTTCTTGGGTATGCAAATTGTGATCGTCGTTGGTGTTGAAGTTTGAAAGCCGTTGTCTTGTTTAAGTGAGTTTAGTTGTGTAAAGAGTGAAGTGCATTGATACTGTAAGGGGGAGATGTATTTGCTGTAGTACGATGGATGGGAGGGACTTGTAGAGGTCAGGGGATGAATCATTTTACCGCTACCGACATTGGGTTAGACAAATCTTTGCTCCTTAGTTTCGGCAATAATACACGATGTGGGATTTTTCACAACGTGTATTTTTGTCTAAAATAATCGTATCACATAACTAATTTTAGATTTTAAACCTATAATTTCTACATGTGATATCGTTCATTTTTTTTGTTACCGTTTAACTGTTGCACTACTGCTGGGCGAAGGTCTTTCAAACCTCTAAAGTAGAGATTGCACGAAATATCATACATAACTTGCATGAATCTATTAAAAAACTTATCTTAGTTGGAAAGTTTCTTTTATCGATTTAATATCACCTACATATTTTGTATGAAAATACTCGACGCCGAAGGCTATCTAAGAAACACCTTTGTTTAGAAGCGAGAAACGCTTTATAAAATGAAATCCAGACTGCTTTGAAAATCGCCGACCAAGACCGAGTTTTCTGCTTTCCGCAGTTAGAATAAACACTACACACACCTTAATGTAGATAGTTCAGTGAGTTTACTGCACGATTTAATGTCAAAACGACCACATTAACATTTCGTATGCAGTGAAAGTCCCCTCTGTAACCTATATATTCCATTGAATGCGAAACTAGGTAACTTTTCGCAATAGTGAAAAGCTACGGAGTTGGAACAAAGAGTTAGAACAGTTGTTTCTTAAAAACGTGCAGTTTACTACTTTTAACTTTACGGATGATAGAGACTCAACAGAGATATATTATGTGGTTTATTTATAGATTTATTTGATTTGAGTTAACAGTGAGCACATGAAGTTCAATTAGAAAACTATTGTTTATTGAGACGATTTTTATAAAGCACTGTTTTAGACTTTCACGGTTTTTCACTACACTTAAAGTACTTACGCGACGCGTGGCGACCGCGAACCGGAAGACGTTGCGTTGGAAGACCTCCCACTAGGTGGACCGATGACCTGGTGAAGGCAGCGGGAATCCGTTGGATGCGAGTCGCACGGGACCGGTCAGTGTGGCGACACTTGGGGGAGGCCTAACGTACTTTTAAGTATTTTCCCTTCTGATGACTCGCAGTGATTTATACAGTCAAGAATACTATGAGGGTCAAAGCAGTGATGGGTGATAGGAAGAAATATGCAAGGTGTACAATCATCAACAACAGCTTCATCGCGAATCTTTTAATGGAAATAGTTTGAAGCTTGACGTGCGAATGCCTAAAAAGTTAGTTCGCTTTCGTATCCTTTTCTTTCAATCACTCGAGTGAGGTTTAAGGTATGATTTGTCAAAGCAAATCTTGTTAAAGATTCTGAGTTCTTCTCCACGAAGGCAATCCTATTACGAGATCCAATACAACTTGTTCAGATATAGGTAACGAATTTTTTTCACTCAAATTCGATTCCCGGTATTGAATCATGGAAATAATCTTCCAGGGGGATACAACTAAAACGAACAATACCGCACCTTTGTACTTTACGCATTATTTACGCGCCAAAAACTACCTTGAGTCACAGGGGAATCGCAAAAACGTCACAAGAAGAGTCTATTCCCATCTATTGCTTTGTATACGTAGGTAGGTGTCCCAGCACTTAAGATGCAAACTGTGGCATCCAAATCGTGATACACAAGGGAGTTTCGGGGGACAGAAATCTACCTATGTACGTTCCCGATATTGTGTTACCAGAACAAAGATCACCGAATATCAGCCGTGGAACTAAACTTCGGCTTTGACAGACTGGACAAAGACTTCAAAGGGAACCTCAGTAAGGGCGTACCATTAATAAAATGGTGGCTTCTATGTGGTTGTGTGTCCTCTTTGAGGGCTATTTGATGTGTATTAAGATAGGTGTAGCTAAAAGCTTTCAATTGTCTTTAGGACAAGTATGTAATGTGGTTCTAGATATATTAAAATAACTTTTGAATGCATTAAGTTTTTAATTAAGAAAGCATTTATTTGGTTTTGCTTTAATATTATTTAAATGTATATTACCTCACTCAAAATCTCAAATAGTTCCATCTGATTTATCTATTATAACATCTAAATCAAGGTTTACTCTTAAACTTGCCTGAACACGTAAGTATGAAATTTTGCACGGGAGTTTTCAAACAACGAAAGTAAAACGAGATGTTTTTTTAATTCGTCCCCTCTTTAGGGTTTAAATAGGGGGGGTGTAAGTTAGTATGTAAGTTTGTCATTTAGGAAATCCCTATCAAACGACTAATAATAAATAAATAATAATACCAGCCTATTACTGTCCCACAGCTGGGCAAAGGTCTCATACGGCACGAGCATTAATCACCACGCTTGCTCAAGACGGGATTTCAGAATTAATTAGAAGTCCAGGTTTCGTCACAATGTTTTTCCTTCACCGATGTGTGTGATGTCCAAGATAAACTAAATAAAACACATCCAACATCGTACATTCAACCCACTTCTAAGTTACCATAATTATTCAATAAAAGTTCAGCACATTTCATCGTAGTAACGTGACTTCAGGACCACTGCTCCTAGTACACAACTTTCTATTCCACTAACATATACGGTACCTACGGTTGTCGCAATGAAAATAACAAAGCCTCAGGTAATTTCGCTAATGCAAGTGGTTACACCCTATCTACAACGCTCTTATAGAGGCTTCACCCTAAGGTACCTATTAAGAGGGTCGACACACGCCCGGGATATTGTCAGACCTTCGCCAGGATATTTTGACTAAGTGTTAATATTAAGGGGCTGGTAGATAGTACGAATGGTCTGAGGAATTGGGAACGGTAGGGGCAGTCTGTTAAAGTAATTATAACCTTACCTCACGAATAATGCCCCGACTGCTTCATTGTTTGAGTGGTTGTAAGCGCGACTACTGAGTATGAGGTAGTATGTTTGATTTCCGGGTCGGGTCAGTGTTATTCGGTTTTTCCATCGGTAATTTTCTCAGTAGCAGCCACGGAGTCTGGATTTGTGCCCGGTTGATGGCAATAGGCTAACCCCCTTACATAGGACTAAAAACATAACCCTTCGGGAATTACCGCCGTGATGCCGTGGTGCCGTTTTGTACCTCACGTATATGGTCTCCGTTCTTGACATCTTGGACTAAGTAGAGAAAAACAATGTCAAAAGTTTTACTTCGTTTATATTTGTTTCGCAGGCAATATCATACATTTACATAAGGCCAATAAGTAAAGAAACACTGGCTGCTTGATAGATACACAATCCCTCACCAGTTTCACAAAAAAGTATAACACAACACATCCGCGTAAAATATGACTACGAAACTTCCACTTAACATATTAGATACAGTTTACAAATTATTTCTCATAAATTCAACAATATTAAAAACGTTAACAATTTACAAAATTTTCCCTATATTTTATAGCATTTCAGATTTACATACACTTTCATAAATACAGCTATAAAATTTAATAGATAACAAATTATATAAATGAGCAAATAAAGTTCTAACGTTTATAACCGCTTAGCTACGATATATTATGTACATATACATTAACAATTTATTATATTAAGTTTAAGATATACAATTGTTATGACACTGAGTAGTTACATGCGCGTGTGTCGCAACATAAACGACCATCGTATTTTAGTGAAAAATATATTACAACAGCAAGAACATATTTTAGACATACTTACGTACGAGTATATTTATGAAAAAAAAACTGATGAAGTACACTGAATAAGTTAAAATTCGAACAGTATTGTAACATATAACTCAATTTTATTATTTCCATATATTAAAAGCATTTACATTGTTAATATAAGCCGACGTCTGATGAAATGCTAATGACTATTATGTAGTTACACTTATTTACCGTTCGTTCACCATTTGCTATAAAACGTACTATACTTAGTACCATAGTCTTTAACCTAAACGATAAACACTGTCTTACGTCCAATTAGTAAGACACAGACACTTCTAATTGCCGAACGGTGCTGAACCATGCACAATTTTAAGACAAGCACATAAGAATTAGTTCAATTATGTCATACGCGTGTAACTGTGTACGTGACGAATTACATTGGGATTATTTCGCAACAAAGGTTTACGAAGTAGAAAATTGATAAAGTTACTGGCTGATTTGTTTAGATTTGACGTCGACTAGTGTTAAGGGCTTTTTATCATTTTGTTTGGAGATAGTAGGTAACAATCCAGGATGTCTTTGTGTCTTCTGAAAGTTCATTATCGTCTATTGATATTTTGGAGAATGATGGGCCAATGAGAGAGCAAAAATAAGTGAATTCCTACGAACCCACGAACATAAAGTCACCAAATTCGGTTTTGAATTACTTAGTTAGTAGGTTTAAGGTCCCACGGGGTAATTATATAAGACACTTGCCTTTTATTTTCCGTTTTTGATTGGACGATTTTTCTGATTGAATACTCGACATAGGATTTCTTTTTTTACAAAATCCTTTAAGTTGTGATTGAAATTAAGTAAGGCAATTGTGGTGACGGTCAGTACGCACTTCTACTCTTCGCGCGTACTTGGGTTACATACGTGTTCCGAAAAACAACTGACGACCGAACGACTGTTATAAAAAAATCAACGAGTAACTTTTCCGATATTTTCAGTCTTAACTTTGCGCATGGCTTTAAGTAAAAGTTTAGCATGTGGCGAGGGCTAAGGTCGTTATTAAAAAGGTTGCGCTCACGGTGAGAGCGGAAGCGGCGGCGGTTGCTGGCCCGCCTCCGCCTAAGAAGCCAGCATCCTCGTCTCGAGGTCCACCTTCTCGAAGCGGACCCTGAAGGCTGGAGCGAACGTCGTTCGTCTCTTCGATTGAGTTGTAGTCGCGATCGTCGTCGTCGCGTTTACGGTTTGGCAACTCCATTTCTGTATCACGTGGGAAAAGGTCAATTTAGTTTTTTTCAAAATACGTGTATCAGAAAGTCGTGGTGATATTTAGGGCTATGCTACAGACTCTAAAACTGAACTTTATCAACAGGAAAAATATCATAATCACAAAATAAAATAATCCACCCGCTCATGTAATCGATTATGCATTGAAATTTTGAACAGAATAGCGAATTTTTTTACCATCACCTGTCTGATGCACGCTGTAGAATGGGCCTCACTATGCGAAATTGGTTGGTTGGTGGTGAGTTTTGCATCCTAGTCAAAATTCAAGAGGTAATTAATCAATTTAAATTACGATACCCGGTTAAATAATTAATAAAGCTGCTATTTTAAATTGTTTAAATTTTACAGTATTTCAGAATAACAACAAGAATCACCCATCGCGCGACATGTCTTTGTGTGCGTTTGTTTGTGTGTGAAGGCACGGTTATAGGGCCAGTTACAGACAGGTTAATACGGGTGGTTTACACTTACCGATTTCCGTAAATAAGAAAAAACTTAAAACTACCTATTTTATAATCGATTCGGGTCGAGAATCATTAGCATAGGTACCTTCTTAAATTTGACCAGGATGCAAAGCGACACCTCGTGTCTCTCAGTCTGGTAGAAAATAACATCCTCCAGATCCAAATACAGATTTACTCCAGATTTAACTACGCTGACAGAAACAGATATTACGCACTCAATAGTTCTATTTTTGAAACGAACCTTGCTAGGACAATATAGCCTATAGCTTACAATTGCTTCTTGCCATACAAAGTCGCATCGAAAATACAAAGACGGTATAGCTCCTCCTTTGTCAAACCTCTGTATCTTACCGTATAACCTAATGTTGCCTTCGGCGTCGCCTATAGAATTCTTGGATATGCACTTGTAGCCTCCGAGGTCACTCCTCTGAATGTTCCGGATAACGAGGCGCATCTGCACGCTGTACGCAGAACTGTTAATCTCAGTCATCTGGTATTTGTCGTTGGAAATTATCATTTCTCCTGGAAAAGAAAGGGTTTTAAATTGTCTGGCAAGTATTTTCGGTCTAAGCATTGACTTATACTATATGGTTAACCTGAGTATTTGCAAATTGAGTAAATATGTTTTTTTTTGGATGCATTGGAATAATTTGACACGCTTTATCTGCAGTGTTTGTTATTATTCGTTCAATTTTATAACTATAGTTTTGCGGTTGTTGGTTATTTAGTGACTTAGTAACCATAATTATATATCTTAATTGACTATTGAACCTTGGGGCAGATATTTCAAGGCCCATTATCCTTTGCCAATAATTAAATCAAACAAGTGAAATGAACCCATTAAAATTAAATTAAAAACACTTTACACCCAACAAATGACTAAAGCGTTCTATTGCACACTCGTACCACACTATTAATAATGTTTACATAGCACCAAAGTCTTTGGTTACAGTTGATACAGTCATTTGTTTCACCGACCTTTATTCGATAGGCGCAAGCCTTTCCGTCCATTTATATTCGGCCACTTCCGACCATTGTCCGCCCGATATCGAATTGAAATATTGTTTCGGCATGTCGTGTGCGGAACAATACACTATATGCTCACATAATGTATCTACTTTGCAGTATGTACCAACAGTACAGCATTCGGTTAAAATAATATTCAATTTCATCCCATTCCTCGTTGCAATGTCAACAGGCAAATGTTGATTTTGGGCCAAGTGTTAACATAATTCGTTCGTGTTCAATTTGTCAGTCGGAAAGCTTAATGTGCTTCACAAAACAATAGTAATTACAAGGATAAACTGTCGCTTTGCCATTGGTAATCCATTAATAATAGTGAATGTCGCAACTGAATCATGGTTCGGGGGACATGTTGTTTGCCAATCAAAATGTTGGCCCTTGTTATGAATATTGGCTATTCATTTGTTTATGGGGTTGATTCTCTATTCAGTGTGATGCAAATCGATTTCTATGTTATTATTAGTTCGGTACACGATTGCAATCGTAAATAGAGTAGATGCACTGTGTTTTGTGTGCAAAACGAGTTGTGAGTGACAGATTAAGAGCTCCACGACCTGATCCCACCATCACCCTTTTACCACCGGACTAGCAGACGTACTGCGGCGTACCATCCGCACTTGGTTGACATCCCGATGTGTCGTACTAAGCGCTTCTCCTCCACTTTTATTGTGCGCACAGCCAAAGTCTGGAACTCTCTTTCTGCGTCTGTGTTCCCACCCACATTTAACCCGCCTGCCTTCAAAGCAAGAGTGTACAGGCATCTTCTGGGCACGCTCGTTCCATCATAGATCTCATCCATCGCTTTCCATCAGGCGTGATCGAGGTCAAGAGCAGGCCCAAATTGTAATAAAAAAAATAATAATAAGATCAGCAACCCTGAAATTCTTTATTAGGCACAGTCAAATCTCTCCTAAATCGAAGAAAATATAGGCACATAACAATTAGCGACTGCCTCGTTGGTGTAGTGGTCGAAATCGCGACTGCTGAGCATAAAGTTCTGGGTTCAATTCCCGAGTCGGGCATATTTTTTATTGGGTTTTTCCATCACGAATTTTTCAGTAGCAGCCACGGAGTCTGGTTTTGTGACCGGTTGACGGGCAATAGGCTTGCCCGCTATTATATGGAACTTAAACAGAACTGGCGAAATGTGGGTGTACTATTAGGTACACCACTGCCTAAACCTTAGGGGTTTACAGGCGTGACGTGATGTTATGTTATGTATTTTTAGCGAGTACTTATAAATGTCCAATTTAGAAAATAGCATTCTTTGTCTCTATTTTATAAAGTGGAACCAACCCTAGCCCTAGGTCAATGATATCGAAAACGTCCTGAATAAAAAATAAAGTCATTCTACAGGATTTGTGCCTAGAAAATCGGTGAGTCCAGTGAAAACAATCGGGTGTGCGGATCTAAACACAGTCAACGTTTTGAATAATAGAAACGAAGCGCTGGTGTTTTTGATCTGAACTGTACATGCCTACTGTACTACCAATTTATATTTGTTCAATTTATTCATAGTAGAGTTTCGCTGCACACTGAAATTATTATTGAACTTAGGTTCTTTCAAATGAACTGGTTTCATAAAGTAAAAAGCCCTGGATTCTTGAGGTCTTTTGAAAGTAAGTTCCAAAACATTTTTCTTTACAGAACAGATGGAAAATCATCACATGACCCCTCCCGCTTTGGGTTAAGATTTACCTAGATACAAACATTTGTTTCTAGTTATTTCGCTCTAAACTTTGTCTCGAAGTTACATAGGAAAATTCCATAATTTTATTCTGTTTAGTGCCAGCTTTTATTTTTATAAGTTTTTGTAGCCTTATTTTCAGGTTAATAAATCGTGTAAATAAATTTGTCCTTATCCTTGAATGCAGTACAATTGCTATGCTTAATTTTCTGATAATCGGGGTTGAGAAAAATACACATTTTTATTAAAGAAAACGTTAAAAATGCGTGAGTAGATATTGTGTACAGATTCCGTGGAATATTTGTCGCAAGCTACAATATTACCGTGGATCGTGGCGAGTCGCGATGCTTCGTTCAGTCTACATTAAAAATTGCTTGCATTCTTCTTGCCTCGTTTTATTTTGTGGGCGGCTTTTTATTTTTTATTGTCAGCCAGTGACCATGGCTTTCTGGTATGAAATTGAAATTTTGGTTATGGGCATTTTAATTATACACCTTGGCTGTTGTCTTTTCTTCTATTCTATGCTATGTGGATTTGTTTCTGAATATAAATAAGGCTGGTTTTAAGGCTGGTGGTTATTGTTTGCAGATGTATGATGGTAGGTATGGTTGTATAAATGTTTTTGTGATGAAAAAACTTGCAACTGCTGAAAAAAACTGTAAGAGACTTTTTAGTAATTAAATATATTATATATTTATTTAATTCTGCCCGAAATATGTTAAAGATGAAATGACGAGAATAAGATAACAAAATTAGATCCTAACCAAAGCAAAGATTCCTTGTACATATTATTATATAATATCTTCAGCATTTCTGGTTTATTATTGTAGGTAATATTTGTAATAATAAAAACTATGCTGCGTGTAGTGTCACTCGGATGTAAAGAGGCTTATTGTATTGTAGCAATGGCTTATTGTGTCCGCATTGTGGATAATATTTGTAAATGTTTTGTTTATTTACAGTACTGTAATATTTTTAAAAACTATTACTTGCTTTCTTATTCATGCCAGCTACTATTAGCTAGCGTGAATGAAAAACTTACATCATCTTCAACAAATGTACAGCAAAATTAGTTGAATAATTCTCTTATTTTTGGATTGTAAGCAGGAGCTTAGCTTTTAGAGGACTAAAAAGGGCAATTTTTCTTTTGCAAATTTCAAGAACTCGTAGAACAAAAGTTGTTTAGTTTCATGATCAGATAGACCACACGGGAGGTCTTGCGTTTATTATATTACACCTTGAATATCTTTTCAGTACTTGATGTCACAAAATCTCTCATTCAATATTCTGAGACTAGACCAACCTCTCAGTACGTAACATAACGCGGTGAGTACGACGTCGCCGCCGACTTGATGTGATCGTTAATCACGCCATAAGACGCCGAGCTCTATTACACACTGATACTCCCACTCGACGGTTGATCTCACTTCAATTGACGGTAGACTTAATTTGAGGGCTCAACTTTATCAGTAGGGGAGCTGTTGTTCGGGTCGGCACTTATGATTCGGGAACTACAAAGCCGACCCATAGCAATCGCTACACATATTCGGCTTTCAGTCGATCGGCAAACTTGGAGAAGAGCTGGCTAAATAATAATAGATGCTCGGATTAATCTCCAGGTTAAGCCGCGCTTGCCTAGGTTGTTTTGTGGATGTGTGACCACCCATTACATACCGAATTTCCTTCGTGCCCAGGAAAGGACGTTAAGCCATTGGTCCCGGCTGTCATGGCCAGAAAGTCAACTAGTCTTACCAAGGGGTATCTTATTACCCAGTTAAAGCGCGGTAGTGGATGTCATATAGGCAGTCGCTCCATGTAAAATACTGGTATTCAGCTGCATCCGGTTAGACTGGAAGCCGATCCCAACATAGTTGGGAAAAGGCGAAGCAGATGATGATTCGATCGGCAATATCCGTTCGGCATCTACATCTTCAGGTTAAGTTGCATTTAATAAGGGGTGAACCTATTGACACTAACCGGGCACAAATCTTAACGGGCTGTTACTGAAAAATTCTTGATGGAAAATCCCAATAACATTCGGCCCGGCCTGGGTATCCCAGGAAAAGTATAACCCAGGACCTCATGTTCCTGCCGGGGTTGCGGGACTGTTCGAAAGAGATACCGTGGCCCCGGAACACAAAGGGCGATGAAGGGACATGGATGGGTTTTAGTCAGTAAAAGTCTGACACTCCCTCCTGCTCCGCCCAGAGCGGGAGAAGTCATTTGATGATAACCCATCCGAAAAACAAAAAAAAAAAGGACCTCATGTTCAGCAGTGGCGCCTGCAACCACAAGACCAGAAACAGTCCCCTAACAATAAGTTAGAAAAAACAATACCCAAGGAATGTACACAAAGTGTCTTCATGATTATATATTATTCCCTCGCGAAGGGTAAAGGTGTCGCTCTAATCATGAAATGGCATTAATTTATTACAAGGGTGAGTTCATTGCATTAGTTTAGTTCGAAATAAACTTTATTTATACGCTATTGCAGCCGTTGTCTGTGACTTCAGCCATTTAGTTTTTGCAGTGAGATCTGAAGAAGTGTTTTAAAGTTAGAATTCGATATGAGAGATATTTATGCTTAAATCTACATAACTTTATGAAATTATTTTGATGAACCTAAAAATGTGTTCTAACTAATTTCTTCAGGGTAGTTTTTTTTTTTTTTTGTAAACGTCACCTTTTGTACCGATGTGTTATGCAAAAGTACAACCATATTTCACCCATTGAAGTTATATGTAAGTAGGGACCAAGCCTTTTTTTTAACTTACCACAGGCATGCTAGGGCTAGGAACTGTTTTAATTGGACTTAAAGGGCTCCCCCATGCACACTAGCGCCACTTTAGTAAAAAATCAGAACTCGTTAAATACACAATTAATATAAAATCTGATTGACAAAATCAATGCTTTAGATTTCTAGATTATTGACGTCTATTTAATTCATTAACATATACTTCACTGTAGTTACAGTTAGAAAAATTGCTAAAAACGGCCGTTTTTTTTCCATTTTGTATCTGTAACGACAGCGAGCTATGTTTCAATGAGTTAAGCAAACGTAAATAATTTAGAAGACCAAAAGATTGATTTTGTCAATCAGATTTTATATTAATTGTGTATTTTTTTTTTTTTTACGAGTTCTGATTTTTTTACTAAAGTGGCGATAGTGTGCATGGGGGAGCCCCTTAAGAGTGAAGGATTATTGAGTAATATCTCATTTCCTCTAAAACTACTTAATATATTATATTTAATTTCAACTACTCGCACCTAAGTCAAGCATAAATTTAATATCCTTAATTGTCCAAAATTGCTCCGTACCGAACTGAAATTGGGGCTCGAAATCTAGCACTATTACTCCTGAGGCGCTATCATACGTTAGAACTCAACACATTACTGTTGTAATATTGTACTTGTCTTCCCAAAGCAAATGGTAGCAAAACATCACATGTTATTACTGCTCCGAACACAGTTTAACTGCTAAGATTGAGAATAAATCTTTGTTTGTTACAAGTCCACTTGGGAATTGCACTGTGTGTCTATATCTGCTTAGCAAATAATGAATTAAAGGGAACTTTGGAGGCAGCCCTGATAACGTGTGTATTGAGGTAGGTATCAGTATTAAAGAATTCGCTATGATGTAGAAGAGAAAAGAAGAAAATTATAGAGTTTCCCATACACACATCCAGTAACTGACAGTTTACTCGTAAGTATGGCGAACGGTGTATAATTTAGATCAGAGAATTTGTAAAGACAATTAATCTAATTGTCCTAAATAATTTCTAACTTTAGCTATCGACTAATATCAACACGATCACAATAGCTTCATTAATAACTGCGGTCAAAGCCGAAGACATTGAGATCTGTCAAGAGACGTGGCTTTGGTACTCGACCCGGGTGACCACAAATCTGCGGCGGCCGACCCGCTCTGATGCAACTGACACCTCTTCGGTGGCCAGCCACCACTGACACGCCCTCTTTTGTTTATTGTTGACAATTTTGTTAATTAATTGTAAGTTTACAGCATTCTATTGAAGGCGTATCGAATGGTAATGAATGGATGGATGATGTTGAGGAGCTGGATAAAGATTAATTGTGAATTTCTTGGATAGTTTTGTTTTGTTTGAGTTGGAAATGGTACTTAATGAAATTGTTTTTGTGTTCGGATAATGTTTTGTTTGCTTATTTTGTTATCTATCTCTTTGCCTATTCAATTACGAAAAAGTCCGTTAATTTATACCATTGTAACGCCTATATTTATCGCAGAATTAAAACGAACAATGATCTATAAATTCGAACGAGAATACTCGGTTAAAAGCGCCATCGAAAATTAACCTGTACATCACGACAATAAAGTAAGCAATTTTATTTAAATAAAACCCGATTGAAATTACAACAAAAAGTTGTCGCAAGGCCTGGCTGCGAATGGCGGACACTCCCATTCCATGTCCGGTGCGGCCGGCACGCCGCTTGTCCCATCTCGTCACGCCCGTGTATTACCTAATTTAATTTGTAGTCCCCGCAATTTATGGGCCGCAGAAGAGCCGTCTACCCCCTCTGTTTGTTAGTAACGGCCCAGACATATGTGCCGTACGTCACTTCAGCATTTGATTGTTAATTGCTTAAAAGTTTTGCAGTTACACAACGTGTCAACGACTTTAAAATTCACGAAGTTTGGGCTAACAAACCTAAAACTCGCAATTTGCATTAAAAATCCAATAAAAATACGCTTTATGGTCGTGCATACAAAAAATATTGAATATTATCAAAATAATGAATATTAATATGCTATAATGAATATTTAAATGTGCAAATGCGTGAGGGAGAGCGCGGGAGATCAAAAGTGTGAATCTCGAAATGCGATCTTTTGGAAAATGATTTTTTGAATAGTTCATATTTAATTAGGTAGTTCCTATGTTTTCGGGATCGCAATTTTAACAGGCAACGTTTATTCGTTTAGTCGGGATAGAAAACTGAAACTACATAAATCCGGGCGGTTTAGTTTCGGCGAGTAATATTTGAAATTGAATTTAGATTTGTACGAATATTGTGGTACGTACGTGAGAGTAAATATTGTGACTGTAGCCTAAAGCAATTTGAAGCGGGCGGGCCAGCGGTCTTTGTTGCATATCGGGCGGTAATAGAATTTGGTCCGCTTTTTGCGCGGCTGGTCGCTTCGACCGCGTAATAGCGAGCTCGGTTGCCTTTGTAACTGCATCTAAATCTGCCTGTTCTATGCGTCGGCCTGGTTAGGGTATAGCCAATTATTTCCTACTACCCCAGGTTGGGGATTTGTGGCGTGTTTATTTGTTTTGAAGACGTTGAGGAAGACCTCTAAATGATTTGTGATTTTTTATGAGTTTTAGAAGCGCTGGGTATTCTATACTTCAGACATGATGCGTTACGGCATCCATGAAGCAGGGTATTAGATATATAAATAAAATACAGCGATCTACATGCGCGATAATATTGAATATCAAGAGTTCGGTAATACCTGAAGAAGATCCTCACCCGTATTCTATGCAATTATACAGAATGAGGCACAGTTCTAAACTAAATTCCTACGAATATGTAACTTCAAATAGAATAGAGCAATGACGTTAGGAAACTCACGACGATCCCAAAAATGGATGAAATAGTGAGAACAACAAGTGTAAAAAACTTGTTCTAACTTATTTTACTCTTGTTGAAAATCACAATAGACATGTCTTTTCTTAACATATTACCTATTAGGAATTTTCCTATTCGATTCTTACTACCATCGCCACAAAAACATTTCGAAATCTCAATTTCCATGCGTCTAACTTTCAGCAAACACTGACTGCACTAGCATTGGACCGCATAAACTGTTCGATTAGACCGACAAAAAATATAAGTTTAAAGACCGCATTGCGAAAAAGTTTTGTTCGTTTTATCGGGCTTTGGTCGAGGACCGTTCACACATGTCGCGGCATGCGGTGCGGTGGCGGGCGGCAGATGACTGCGAACGGCACAGAACGGCTCTGGAAGCCGCCGGACGGCCCGCAACCCGTAAATCCATTCCTAACTCGACTTTAGTGGACGGCCGTTGTCCGCCGACCGTGCCGGCTGTTTGTTGCAACGCATTATCCACTTGAAAACTGGCGCTTCGACTAAAACGCATTTCGGCACGCTGGATTCCAATTGCGTTGGCCTGTCTTCAACGAAATAAAAGTGAAAAATAATATATATATATAACGATAACGCTTTTTTTTTTTAATTTCAGCGTGTTCGCTGTCTGTCTCGACTAATGTCAATTTGCTGCATTTCTATTTCATAAACATTGCAAAATTATACAAATGCCAGCACTGCATTGTCAGTTTTATGAATATTTGGATTTACGAGGGCGTGTGCGGGCGTTGGGTCAGTTTTGTTAGAGTCGCGACATAATCTCTTACATTTGATCTTTATTTCCTTCATCTGCATACGTAAAACAAACGTAAAGTAAATATTGAGCTTATCTCTGACTCATCTCCCTTCGTTCCACTCCGAGTGCTTTTGTCCATCTGTCACCCAAGCACTAAATAAGCAACTTTTATCCTGAGGGTGTCATTTTAATGAGAAATAATGAAGTTCCCGACCTCTCTGATGTTTTGTTAGGTTAAGAGCCTTATTTGTATTAGTTAGCACGTGTTTTTATATAGGTATTTCACAGGTTATATTTCACTGGGTCCAATTTAGTTCGCCTTTTGACGGTGTGTATTTATGTTAACCGGCCAACGTAATAATGTTGAAATGGCTTTTTGAGTCGTTATTTTAACAAATAGTAAAGGCACCGTAAAAAAAATTGAGACTGAATTGGGTTGGCTTAAATGGCGTATTTATTTTTATTAACGTGAAATGTTCGAGAGCAGACACAAAAGACATGTGTTTATTTTAAAATCAATCACAATTAGGTAATTTCTCTCTTGTGTTTCTATTAAAACGAAACTATTTTTACTCTAGACAATAAACAATGTCCATTTATTAATTCGTAGCACCGCAATATTTTACGTTGTCATCGTCGCTATAATTATGAGGTCGTTAATAAGCCGTAACATAGGCGCCATATAATCAAAGAAAAAATAAATCTTTGCGAAATGAAAAACGGACATGAAATAACCGCATATTTTTTCCCTTTAAATACGTCCATAAAAAGGCAATAACTTGTAAGCAAGCACTAGCCCCTGTGGCCTGTCAAAGAGGATAGTAGGAACATGAATAACGGTCGTTTTAATGACTGCTTTAACGCTTTCAATGTGCTTTATGAATAATGAAATTAGTTGCTTATTCCGTTCTCGAGGTTCGTGCTTAGTACTTAATAGAGTTTATGAGTTGCGGCGCTCGTAAACATCTTTTGAAAACAATCAGAGATTATACTAATTATAGCTTGCGTTAACTGATTCTGGACGGTACTAACGAAGCGTGAAAATAAGGAAGAAACTTATCGATCACTCCTATAAACTTTCGAACTGTTTCTAGGGTACCCGAAGGGTAACCAATAGGACCCTGTTACTAATAACCTTCGCTGTCCGTCCGAACGTCCATCCGTCCGTTCTTCGATCTGTCTGTCAGCGGGCTGTATCTCATAGGTAGAGTAGCCGCCATAACACTAAAAAATAAAAATAAATTAAAAATGAAAGGGAGCCCCCCTTTCATTTTTAATTTATTTTTATTTTTTACCCCTATTACGATGGAATGAAATCCTTCATATGCGCTAGGCCGACTCGCACTTGGCCTGTTTTTTTTTTGTTTTAAGTTAGCCCATTTATAGATATCAACTTGACAACTGGTGTTACCAAAAAAAGTTTTTTGGAAAAAATAAAACCGACTTCAAAAAAAAAACAAAAAATAACTTTAGCTTCAGATGTTGGTGACTTGTTTGTTTGATTCAGTCTTTTTTTGCCACCGACTTCTGAAGCTAAAGTTATTTTTCTCTTTTTTGTGTGTTTTGAAGTCGGTTTTATTTTTTGCAAAAAAGTTTTTTCTTTGCCATTTTTAGTTGTTACCAAAATATTTGCCATGAATTTATTTTACATTATTAACAATACACGTCATGGTAATAGGCTTATCCCCAAGAAATGGAATTTAACATACTTAACTGTCGAAATCTGGGTGTATTGTACACATCTGCGTACCCCCTCAGAGCATACAGGCGTGATGTTACGTCATGATGTTGTATAAACAATAAACATCCAAGCGATTCCAGCAATCACTGCAGATAAGCAGTATATTTTTGAAGAGTTCCATTGTATATCTCCGAAGATCAGCATCAGATATTCACCAAATTGAAATGAGACCACACAAAAAGTACCAGCTTTCAAATAAAAAAAAGTAATGAGGTAACAACACACAAAAAAAAATACAGTCGAATTGAGAACCTCCTCTTTTTGGAAGTCGGTTGAAAAGGTAGCATGAATGAGAATTAATCAGTATGACATGTGTGCTTGCAACGTTTTCGCTTGGTGCTTAATTATGATAAGTTTGTCAAAGCTGTACGTGGGTACTTCACCCAATTTACGCTAGTAATGTTTAAGTTCCATATTATAGGGGTATTTCCATCAACCGGGCATAAATTCAAGCACTGTGGCTTAGCGGCGCGCTGCGGAATTTTCCATCAATAATTTCTTAGCAGCCTGAAGAACCAGATCCTGAATCGAAACAAGGATTATTTTTAAATTTTCTGGTTCTATGTTATACTTTTGAAACTTTCAGCTTTGCCTTTTTGCCAATGCTTTATTAACTTTTGCGTCCTCTTAGCCAAATATTCCGCCCCCCATCTTTCCTTGCCTTGACTTCTCAATATGTAGGACAAAGTTAGCGGACTAATGTTGAGTGTTTCTTTGTAGTCTCCACTACTTTGTGCTAAGTCTCCTTGGTGGCTCTCCAACTTTGGACACCATAAAACTAGACACCAAGAGATTTATTCAAGCCTCTTATTCAACCTCGCCTTTTGTACGTACAGTCGCCAGCGAATCAAGTTATTGCTCAAATTTTCTCATTCGATTTTGAGTTTAACTCTCAACATTGTATGGTTTAAAATCATTTGGAGAATTTGTCAGTTTGTGGTAACTTGATGTGCTAGCGATTGTACCAACTTTACGCCTTTTATTTTTAGGTAGTCTCGTTCATAATTTTATGTAGGTAAAACCTAATAAGTACTTGTTCAACTTTTAAAGTGGGTGGTTTATTTCTGGCAAAATTAGTTGAACATTTTTCAGCTGTGGGCGTTTTAAAGGTCAGGCACCTTGGGATTATGTCAAAAGGATTGACTTAAACACCCTGTTGTTGTTGTGTATCACCACTTTAAGTGTGCAGTTCAAGGTGGCGTTGCTTGTCAAGAAAATTTGCATCGAAATGTCAAACTTGGTACATTTATTTAAGTTCCGTGTTTTCCCGCCTGCACAGATAAGTTGGTTTAAGTGTATGTTAGACTGCTTTAAGTATCTTTTGGTCTTCGAATGACGTTGACAGGAGGGTGCTGTAAATATTTGTGCATTTGTCATGTGAAGTGTATTAAAAAAAAACAAGAAGGTCGCTATAGTTCCGATTTAGACCATTCAGCGGTATAACTTGTCACACATGTTTATACAAATAAATGCATCTTTATCTTTATCACTTGTTGTGCTGGGATCATTGGCGCGTGGATTTAATCGAAACCAACACCATGATGTTATTTTTTCAATACAATACAATTTCCACAGACATGTTCACAAAAGTTTACCAATAACGCCCTCCTGACAGTGTCATTCAACCGCCGAAAGAATCATGTATTTACTCCATGCAATGACCCAAAATCGGTTTTATCTGATTGCTATACAAATCTGAATAGATTTAAGTATAGAAACCTTTAGGCCCAAGGTAAAGTTTGAGCTGATTCCAGGTACAAAGCTTACGCCATTAATCATGCTTAAAGGTTAATAGGCTAAAATGTAGTACGCCTAACTAATTAGTAATTCAACTTTGCTTTTAGTGGGAAAAATTACGTGAGTGTACGAGACGAGACAACGTATGAGTTGACAAAGACGTCTAGGGATTCATGTGCCGTCAGGGAAATTAATTGTAAAGCAAATTGACAGCCTACATCAATTTGCTGTCCTATAGCCATTTTAACTCACAACTGTTAGAGAAGTTGTGATTAATTTGATATAAGTTGGTAGTCATCATCATCAACAGCCTACAGCAGTCCATTGCTGGATACAGGCCTCCTCAATCGCACGCTACTAAACTCGATTCTCAGCAATTCTCATCCATTTGCTACCGGCCACCCTGTGAAGATCGTCACTCCACCGAGCCTGAGGGCGTACCGCCTTACGTTTGCCGTTTCGCGGTCTCTACTCTAGAACACGTCAACCCCAACGGTCATCGGTTCTACGGCTATGACTGGTCCATTGCCACTTCAGCTTACATATTCTGTGAGCTATGTCGACAACTCTGGTTCTCTGTCGGATCGCCTTGTTCCTGAGCCGGTATTTAAATCGTTTGAATATACTAATCAAAACTTGCGCTAAGAATTTTTCAGACTGTCCCAAAAATGGCGACAGCAGTCCTATTTTGACCAAAAGGTCAACATCATATTACTCCATAACTCTATTATCATGTAGTATTTGTCTGTGGTAGTGGAACCCGAGAGCAGCGAAGGATTAAAAAAAAAGAAAATACAGAGTAAAGAATATTCTTACCGTTCTCTCTGGTCCAATAGTTGATGGCTTTGGGTGAAGCTTCGACGTGGCACTGAAGAGTGACGTCAGTGCCCGTCGGGGCGCCAACCAGCTGGTTTGGTACTTGCACCAATGGATGAACTGGGAACAAAGGTGTTAAACATTAAAGTCAATCGTAAAGGACATAGAGCAAGAGTGGTATTCTCACCCCAACTAATGTATTCTGCAAACTTAAGACACAAGTGTCTTGGTGTCTTAGTTGGTTGGGTCTTGGTTGGTGGTGTGTGTATTGGTCGTGGTCAAAACCGACAAAAAATAAGTAAAGACTTTTCCTTCAAATAATTTAGCAGTTGGCAAAGCACTATAAGCTTTGATATTTTTTTTAAATTTGAAAGTTTTTTGTTTGCAGTACGCAAACAAAAAACTTCACAGAAATATCAAAATGAAGAAAGGGTAATGTAAAGTTTGTCAGAAGTTTATTATTTATCAAAAGAAACAAAACAATTGTGTCATACATATTCGGTGAGCCACAAAATAAGCAAAGCTTGTATCTTATGGCTCGGGAGTGCGAATTTTACAGAGGACCATGGGCACTGTGCCATACATTTGGTCGATACCATTAGATATCATTTGAAAAACTATGAGAATATAGATAATGATTCATTCACTTAAATCAGAAGTTTCCAAACTGTTTTTCTTGGTCACTTTCAAAATTTTCTGGTTTCGGTGGACCAAAAAAGAAAAGTAAGAAAGGAGACAGTCTTTTTTAGGCCCTCTTCGATATTGCATAAATATTATTCATATTACACCAAAAAAAAAGTAACCCTTTTATTATAGTAATAAACGAAAGATTACATAGAAACGAAACTGGAATGTTAAAATCATAATTAATAAGTTATATCATGATATTTTTTTGCGAGTCAAACATTCCTGTTGTGGTCAATGTCATTTGACAGAAAATAATTACGTAAATAGGGGCGTTTTTTCCGTTTACAAAAAAAAAGTACGGTATCCATTGCTATCTGGTTTAATTGTAATAGAAATAGTATATAATATAAAATTTGAAATAATATTAAACTGTGAGCATTTTAATACTATTTTCAAAGATTTCCGCTAAAATCTGTTAGATGGTATAGAAAATCATCATGGCACGGAACGTTGTAAATCCGTCTTTCTGGTGGTTGACAGACAACTTCATTTGACATTTGACTTCTTTCCGTTTATTTAGGTTTTCGTGAAAGTGTTCCTGCGATTTTTTCGCATATTATAAAATCAATTTTATGAAAATGGCATCTGCTGGTCGTTGTGTCAATTGTGCAGTAAGATTTCAACGCAATGTGCGAATACAATTACTTTCAAAGACTGCTACAGACGTGCAGCAACTTGTATGTGTGTGGATTCATTTTCGAATTTCTCATCATTCTGGTTAGACATGACTTAGCTAATATTACCACTGTAATCTAGAGATTATAAGGAAGAAATCTAAATACGTTTCATTAATGTCTGCTACAATTTATGTGGGTGGCCTGTTCTCCAAACAAAAAAAAAAATCTTCTTTGCAAGATTAGTTTTTCGCGCTATCTGTTAGGATTGCATGAGGACTACGGTCCTCATGCCAAAAAGATCCAAAAAAGATAAAGATTCAAAGATTTCTCCAAAGATTTTTTTTGGCAAAAAATCTGAAAATTAGAATCTTATAGCTTTGAAATGCTTTTTTTAAAGTCTCAATACGACCTTTTTCACAACCAAAATACAACCTGCCATCACCGGAACATTTGTTTCTTTTTTTACCTTTTCGAGTAGCTTAATATCTGCCTACATTGATAGATAAAGCCAAGCCAACATTTTTGATTTTTAGTATCGAAACCAGATAAATTTTCGTGGACCCCACTTACAACTTGTGAACCACCCATTTCTTTTTCACGCCAACGTAGACCCCTGACGGGTCTCCCGTGGACCCCTGGGGGACCACCTAAACCACTTTGGGAATCACTGACTTAAATAGAAACTAACGTTGCAGATAAGTCCTGCTGTTTGCGCGTAATTGTACTCTTAACATCTACAAGCGAGATAAACTTACCATCGTAAGTAATTAATCATGTTGATGGTTAATATTTCTTGCTGTGGTCGCTAGAATTAATTTGTCATTAAACTGTATTTATTATCCATTTATCTATGATTATTATCTGTCACTTTGAGAATAATTAGAAATATTTAATGAAGATATTACTTATCTTAAGAAGTACCCTCTTATAGTTTGTTAAGTTATTTTAGTCTACTTAATCGAGTTAATTTATTAATTTACTAAAGTTAGTTTATTAAATTCAGGAATAAAGTTTTTCTAAGAATTTTGTAAGACATTGTTTAGACTATCTTGATAAAATGTGTCTTTTAAAATTAATTATATTATTATACGTTGGTTTAGAAAGAAAATACCATTTTTCTTATCATGGAATTTATGTTAACTAAATAGTCTTTTCGAGAATTTCAAAGGAGATTTAAATTGTAAACATTAATATACAGAATTGATAAAATCTAAAGAGTTTTTTTCTTCGTCGAAACAAGGATAGTAAGTTATTTAATTTACATTTAAAAACATTGTAAAGGAAATTGATAACAAAGGTATACTTTGTTTTTTTTTTTTTTTACAGTTCTCGCATGTATTTCAATGGTTACGTATCATAATACCTAAGTTTATTAAAACTATTTTCGATATAACTACGGTTGATTCACATATGTTCATATCGCATATTGGTCGACTCACCGATGTTTTATTTACCTAATTTTGATTTAACTCAAATGCGAGAACGATGCGAGAACTGTAAAAATAATAATTTATAAATCACTTTTAATTTTCCAATAGTATTTTGTTCAACAGGCTTTTCTATCAACATGATTGTATTGTCCCACTGCTGGGTTAAGGTCTTAGTCACAGCCTTTCACCGTGAAGTTCTACTCAGCTAATTAAAACCCTGTTTAATTATCAAGAAAATGAAGAAGGTAACCAAATATTTGTATTCACCACAAAATATTCCAAAAACAGCACGAACCCGCCTAGTGAGTGGTCTCATTCACATTTTTGTAACATTACATTATATTTTCGCCTTCCGCTTATAAATACGTATTCAAAGCCTTTTGCATTTGGCATGGTATGCATACGCCCGGCACATTCGGCTTGCTTGCACAGTTTCTGAACATGTTATTTTATATTTATAACTATTCGCACTAATAAAGGAGAATGTACTAACAAAATGCTTGAAATAACACAAAGTTGAGTTTTAGTATTTGATAAACATGTAACTGTAATTTTGACATTAGTGGTTTAGTTAAATGTATGTTGAAATAATATTAACACTTTTAAATTATGCCTTTTGGTTACAATACATACTTTTATTATAAATGCAAAAGTAACTATGTATGTCTGTTAAGTTCCTTTTTCCGGTTGACCGGATTCAGATTAAATTCGGCACATCAGTAGACCATGATATAGGATATTTTTTCCCTTTAATACGTTCCTGTAGATAATTCAAAACCTCCCCTCAAGTGAAGCCGTGGATAGAAGAAAGTACAGTATACATTTCGCAAAAATATATGGACTGGTCAACTTTCAAACATTCTAGTCCATTTAATGATTGTCTGGGAAAGATAGCCGAGAAGCGATAGGACCGACAATTGTATTATTAGGCCTTCATTAAGTGAGTCCATTGTTAATTTTTGTAATTAACTTATACTTTTCAGAACTGTTAATTTTTATTACATTGTAATGAATGTTCTTTTTAAAAACTTTATTTAAAAAGAATATGATATACTTAGTTTAAACTTTATGAATCAAAAAATCAGCATTGCTGTCCGACGTGGCAATGCTGGCAGCCTTCTGGGTACTTTTCCTGTTGACAGCGATGTGGACAAACTTTTCGACGCCCTGTAAGTAAGCCTTTTTCTGATACTTGTACATATTTTTATTTTTATTATACAGTTAGATAATGATGATAAGTTAAATAATGTCAATATTATTAGTCTGTGTTTAATAAAAAATGGCCCTTTATGTAAAATAGTGGTTCTTAGGCGGACTTAATGCCTCAAGGCATTCTCTACCAGTCAATCTTTGGGTCAAATAGAACAGCATTGTGATAGACTAAAAAAAAAAAAACTAACACATTCTTAACTTCTTAATTTTTCTTAATCTTCGATATTCTTGTACAGCCAACCACAGATCAGTGCTTGTTACGCTTGCATCATGAAAAGTGCTCTCAGGTAAGCCGTGAGAAACAAATAATGTCCCTTGTGTTCTGTAGTTTTTCTTTTAAACGGTATGACTGGATTGTGTTTTTTACCGACTTCATTTATTTACTATTGGGGCACCTGAATGGTTGTTGGTCTTATTTGGACCCGGTAGGTAGCGCAGCTGTCAACATACGAAATCCGCGCGGACGAAGTCACCTGCGAAGAGATAACTTGAACAATAAGAAATACTTATAAGCGTTTTTTTAAGTTAGGCTAAAAATATTTTCATTATATTTTTTTGGCAATATTTTTGCATACAAACTTTTTATAAAAAGATGAAAGGTTTATTTTACGTATTTTGTTACATAATTTAATATTTATATTCGTTAATTTTGTATTATGTTATTCTTGTCGAGAGCGTGTATGGATGCATTATTTGTTTCTCTCAAAAGCATTAACAGGAATGCACATAAATGTATACAGTAGTAGTGCAACTGGCAAAAAATTACCGCTATTTCACATAACAATCATTCATATTATAAATGTCAGTAACCTGCACCCTGACGTCATATTATTAATAGAAGTTAATGAAACGTTCGCGTTAATAAATGAAATGACGTTAATATATTGCGGAGTAAGCTGCATTAGTTCCGATAAACTTTTACGTTCATGTGAACGTTCAACATGATACGATCTAATCTGTTCCGCTAATGAGTTATGGTTTCGACTATCCAGTTGCGAAAATGTAAATTGGGTGTGTTTCGTACACGAGTTTAGGTTTTGCGGATATTTTATTTCCTAAAAAACAACACTTGAATCCAGGACGACGGGACGTTAAAGGCCTTGAAAATAAAAGATTTTCTCTCTGTTTTTATACAAAAGCCGTTTTACTGCTGACGTTTTCTGGAAATCATTGTGCTTTTGTTTAAATAAAATAGTTGTTTTTTAAATTAATGCACCTAAGACTATTCCGCTACGCCGTAGTAGCTACGCCGCTGCTACATCACTTTACCTGCCAAAGTCGACAAAGTATTTTACAAGAAATCTTTTAGTCTCTTTACATGTGACGTTTATGATAGCTTATGGCAAGACACGTACAGGAAAAGTTTATGTGCAACACATCAGTTCCCCCAAAATTATGAGTTAGTTGGCAATTTGTGATATTGTTGACAGTGCGCAGCGCTGTGCTGTCGCTACGGCGGCGTCGCGTCGCTCGCGCACTCTGTTTGCCCGCCTCGCTCTGCCACTTTGGTAAAACTCCACTGCGTCTGTCAGGTGTTTACACTGAATATCATCCCGCCTGGCTGCATTACTTCTGTTTGCATTAACTATTTAACGGACTAGATGTTTGCACGCAATTAAACTACAGTTTCAGACAAGGTACGGTTAGTTCGCAGCGCACTTTCATGTTTTTATAGTGATGATGGTAATCTAAGGCAAACTTCAGCTTAAAGCGCCATTCGTTATAACTTTGGAAATTGTATGGAAATTGTATTTACTCATCTGTACTGAACAAAATATTATGTCGCAAAAGGACTTTTACAATGCTTTTATTCGAATCAAAAGATGTTCCGCAATTAACAAAGGCCTTGATTCAAAAATATATACCGAAAGGTTGAAATGTCGGAACGAAAGCGCCAAGTTGTTCTTAAAGCGAACGGATTATTTCGAAAATGTAAACAATCGCACCAGCATCCCCAAAAGTCTATTTAGGGTGAATTAAGGAAAACGGAATTTTCTTCCACGACCTTAGATCGGAGCTTATTTGCGGTTATTCTCTTTGACCGTCGTTAAGTTCCTTTGGACGGCTTTTACGAGTTTGAGTGGCCAATTTAGCGAACAAAATCTGAACGATCAGAATTTTTGTTCTAATTAATAACTCCAAGGGGCTACGAGGGTAGCCTTTTGCTTATTAAATAAAGCGGAATAATGAACAGTCGAGATGTTAATCTAATTGCAATTGCGTTTTATTCACTTGTATTTAATAAGAGTTAAAGCGGCGGAATATTTTACATTGAAGTTATAACCGTGTGTGCTGAGTGCGCAGCATATAACTTAAAGAACGTGATTAAGCAATCCCTAACTGTATAAGTAGATAGGAATTCTCGCAGCAATCAAAAGTTAGGGGAGTTTTCTCGGGAAGGATTCCGCGCGGAATTCTTGAAGTGACAGTTTGATTAACCGAGCGGCGCACACGCTTTCGCCGTTTTCGGATTTCTTGGCGTTTTGTAGCTATTACCTGTTTTAGTTGACTTTGGAATTTCTTGAGCTGCAGTCCCAACCTAACAATCCTTACAAATACGTTGCATTCACTACGCTATCTGAACGCAGACAAACTTATAAATCAGGGCGAGCTCGGAATTAACACTACAAGAGAAAATATATACTAAAATTAATTATCCTTAACTGCTGGATCCTCTTTGCAAATTGATCGCGATTTGTTCACTTCGTTTGGCGTGTTTCTTTTTCTCTAAACTCAATTTACCGTCGTCCGGGCTCCAGTGAATCAACTAAAAGAAACTCATCGCGTTACGTGGCACTTACTGCTACAAATGAATTGCTTCACTTCTGCTTCTAAAAAAGTGTTTTTTATGTACCTTGGCGGCCGCAAGTCCACCCAGCCCGCTGTTATCATTCGTTTTCGGGGGGAGGAAATTTAAATTAAATATTTGAGAGCGTTAATTTTGTCTCCTCATCGAGCGAACGCGACGCATTCTTTGTGAAGTAATTAAACTGAGTGGAAGGGTTTCAGACGGCAGTAGTTTGTTTGTTCGCTTGAAATTGCGTTTCCTATGAAGTGAATTTCTCTCGGTTGTCGTCAAGCGAAGTTGGCTTTTATTTGTTTTATAGATACGAGATATGAGATGTCAAATATCTGAAATGTATATTTATAGAGCGTAATGTGAGTCGGGTTAAGGATTATGTCAAACGAATGTTTGTTGCTATAAATGGCTCGGCTCACTCAATTGAGGTATTTGATGTTACTCGGAATCTAAATAAGTTGTTGAGTTATTTAGTAGGTTCGTTCGTATTCCAATCAGAATGTTTACACCGGGCTTGAATAACAGAATGCAAATACGTAGTGGACAACGTGTCAGAGAGTCCAGTGACCCGGTAACAGCGCGAAAAACTTTTATAGGCGCGACATTGAAGCGAAACGCGAGAGAACCAGACACTGGAACCAGAATTATACTATTATTACCTTTGCGTCTTTTACGGTTATTGTCTGGGCTTGAAGTGGTAATACAAAGTAAGAAACCATAGCAATTTTCTCTAAGTTGAGATAGATTTCTTGTTTATTACCTGAAGGAAATCTTACATGGATGGATATGAAATATTTAGCAACTACATAATACATTTTTAAATTGTTTGACCTTTAGAGGATAAACTATTTAGATGTACAGTACCTATACATAAAATACGCCTGTAATCACCGTAGGGTTAGGCAGAGGTATACATAATAGAATACCTACATTTCGCCAGTTATGTTTAAAGCCCATGTAATAGGGGGCGAGCCTATTGCCATCAACCGGGAACGAATTCAGACTCCGTGGCTGCTAATGAGAAATTCCTGATGAGAAAACCCAATAGCACATTACTCGACCCGGGAATTGAACCTCACGATAGTTTGATCAAATTCGCCAAACCTAGCAAACTGAGTCTTAATTGTGATAATTGGTACCCTACATGTTAATCCTACAAAAGACAGCTCATCTACCTACCTGCTGAAAGGTGGTATAGCCAACCCAAAAAATCCTGAATCAACAGATAAAAAATTCAATAGATGATTTAATAAAATAGTCGATAATTTATAAAAAAAGATAACACAATTTAGCATGGAATGTTTGCCTGACAGCTTTGGTGATTGAAGGCTTTGTTTGATCATTGTAATAATAAAAACCCTTTTATAAATTTTCAATGAACGTTGATGGATCGCTGCAAATACATACATTATACATGGCAGCAGTAGCTTTTGTATTTACTGAATTTTATGTGGTGTTAGTGATTTTGCTTATGTACCAAAAATAAATTGTTAGTACTAAACTAATCAAGTTTTTAAAATATTAAATACTAACTTATACCTGCGGTTTTGGCCGCGTAGAGTTCCGTAAGTGTCCCACGGGATCATACTGTCGGGATAACAAGTATCATATGTGTTAATCCAGGTTATAAACTATCTGTATGCTAAATTTCATACAAATCCGTTCAGTAGTTTTTGCGAGAAAGAGTAGTAAATATCCATCTATCCTCACAAACATTCGCGGTTGTCTGAAAAATACTATTTTAAGAAAATAAAATACAGCTTCATAGGCTTTGTTTTTCATTATTTTATTGAGGCCGTCTTATGCAGCATACCTTATGGCTCTGTTCTGGTTTTCTCAACAATATAATGTCAATTAATTTTAGAATAAAATTTTATTCTTCGCCAAGATCTGTATAAAAATAGAATATTAAATACTAAGCACAGTCAAAGTCAAACTCAAAGCATTTATTTCAAATTGAGCAGTTACAGGTGCTTTTGAATTGTGATTGTTTTATTTAAACTTCACCAGCGGACTAAATGCCACAAGGCATTCTGTACCAGTCAACCTTTGGGTTAAATAAAACAACATTGTGATAGGGTAAAAACTAATAATAAAAAATTAACTGATTGTTTTCGAAAATTTATATACTTAAATAGATATTAATACACACATAGACCAAGATGAAGCTATAGCCCAGCCATAACTGTTAAAAACTGTAGAAACACTATGGACACTCTTTTTAATCAAAATATATTATTATTATTATTCACATCTCATTTTAATTACACTATCATCACTCTCACAATAATCAAGCCACGCGTAATTGTTCTCCCGAACATGGTCCTCAAAGTCATTCGTGCAAAACATTCCTTCGGGGATAATGCTATAATGAACTCGGCGGATGTGCAATCATGGCAATGTTATTAGTTCACAGGTGTCTCCTGTTTCTTCATGGGGCCCTGGTATTCGCAGTTCATCGTTATTATTTTTCATTAGGAGTTGCTCTGTTGTCTTTTTCACCACTCAAGCTGATAAAGGAGGAGCTGGGTTTTTTTCGTTGACTAAGTTTTTTTTTGTTTTATTTATTTTCTCTCACAATAGTTTTCTAACAGTTTTGAACTATATAAATTCACATTGTGAGAGCTGGTGCCTGAGTAGGTTTTAGAAAAAACCTGAATCATTATCATCATAAGTTGTAGAAGCAGCGAAGCAGGTCTCCAATATAGGAATTCTAATTGTATTTTTACTAGCTTTTGCCCGTGGGGATCTCGTAATATTTTGTTATTTTTAAAATAGGCAATGTAACTTACCATTTGTGAAAAAAAATGTAATCAGATCTGAAGTTCCGAAGATTAACCCCTACTTTCAAAGTTATTAATTCACATACTTCATCTCTTAGTAGCTGTTGTGCGACCTTTGACCAAGTGAAATTATCTAAAAAATATTACTTCTCTACTTAATTCGGATTTTGTTAACAATTTCAAGGGTTTTTTTTTTGCACAGAACCGTAATCCTGTTTCTAAAATAAATGTAGCCTATGTTTCTCCTAATAAAATCAGGTATCTCCCAGTAAGGCGCCAGCTAGTCTCGTCAAAATCGATCTAGCCGACACTCAGACAAAAATTTAAATAAATGTTTTTTTATTTTTTTTTTACAAAGCTGTTATTTTGAAATCACAAACAGACACTTCAATTTTATGTATTTGAATATATGTACATATATATATAATGATGGATGAATGTAGATAATATTAGTCGGGATGCTGGTAAAAAACTAAGTCACTTATAATAACAACAGAAAAACCCTGACTCTTTCCAACAAACTAAACTTTAATACAAAATGGTTACACTGTCATCGGTTTTCAGATTCATGAACTGATCAGCGTGAATTCCCAGTAGCATAACACTATCCATGCAAATGGAAATGGGCGTATGCACCTGTGCGGCACACTATAATTCCAGCACTGATTTTGCGATCGGCGCGCGAATACGAACGGTTGATCCGGCCAGATACGAGATTAATTTGTCTGAGTGCTGCCTCTATCTAAACATAGTTGCAGATTTTTTCTCTTTTCCTGTAATGTATTGTGTCTCTCGAAACGTTTATATTTTTAAAACCAGTCGGTTTCTGAAGAAAAGTGCTTTCAGTTAAAAAGTAGCGAGTTTTGTTGATTGGATTAGCTGCAGGTACCTGTATCGTTATAAAAAAAAAACTGTTTTGTAATGGATAAAAGTTATATTAAAATAAAAGTTGTATTCTAATATAATCAAAGTTACAAGAAAACAACAAACTTGTAGCATCGTTGTAGCGAAAGATCTATTGTCTACTACGCCGTAGGTCGTCTACGGCGTAGCTCGTTCTCAAAAGCTACGCTACTCTTAAATAACATAACTGTATATACGAAAGAATACCATGAGACTATAAAAAAGTAATACTAGTGATATGCAACATAACATTTTATATCTCTCAAAAACCATAATACACATCGCACAAAATATTGTAACTCAAATTTATCAGACGATTTCATCTATAATTGAAAACGGTACTAAAACTAAATTCCAATAGTCAACGGGGCAGTAACTTTCTACGCTTTGGTGCGAGTAATTCGGATGCAAGACACGCACCGAAGATGATACGTGATAACACGAAAATCTCCCAATTGCTTACGTGTTCGAGCCGGCGGGACCGGTGTGCTACAGTCACGGAGTAGAAAGCAAATGGAGTGGTAACTTGAGAGATTTAGACGTAAAATATGTCAATATTGACACTGGGAATAACATATTCAGTTTTATTTATTTTTAGTAGAATATTTTGTGTGTGCCTGGCTGTTTTTTGGAGCGATGGCTAATATCACGAGATCAAGCCTAAAATACGTATTGTTGAAATTCAGCAGTACAATTTGGATACTTGTAAGTAAAGGTTATGCCATTAACATCGTCAGAAACATATACCCTATCATTTTGAAATGTTTATAATTGAACGTATAATTTCAACATTTTTGCAATGATACACGTTTTGTTAGCCACCAATTCAGCGTACCAATAAATTACCCAAATGAGCACTCCATTGACTCCCTACTCCGTGAGTTAAGTTGAGAACTTGAGACCACCGGAGCATTGAATAACTCCTGGTTATAAATTAGGACGATCGTTTGATAAGTGAGTTCGCAACGTAACGCTTTTTGCTCGTGCTTTACGCAAGCGAGTAGACTTTATCGATGATTGAATTGATACACGTCGTGAATGCGTAATCGGATTGGGTCTCTGTGAGTTGGGTTAGAAAATTAAAATTCAGGTGATTTTTTTGTGTGACTGATTTGGTTCCGCTTTTCATTAAAATGTATTGGATAAAACGCACTCGTCATCTGCTACTACAGATCAGGTAGTTTAGAAGCTTTATTGTACCTGATTTTATCACATAATGTCAATTTATCTTTTATCGATTCGAAGAGAAGAAGAAGAACATTGTATCTTTTATAAAGCTTGCTTTTGAGGTAGGTACACACAAATTAAATGTATGGTTAAATGCACGGAAAATACGTGCCTTTAAATATTCAAACATCTCTACAAATGGTTTATAACACCCATAACACAACACAACACACGAAATAACAATAATAACTCATTTACCTCCCCTACATTACCGCTACATTTGTCTCCCGTAGTATCAGTAACCTTATCGGTAATGAATACTCACAGTGTACATGCAACATAATTCTCTTGCTGACTGAGGGGGGCACGCCGTTGGCTGCGATGCATAGGTATGCGCCCATCTCGGAGCGCGTCACCTTCGTTAGGTTGACTATTTCGCCTTCCAAGGAGGTTACTGTGGACAAAATGTATTTGTTAAAAAAAACAAAAGTTTTGGCTGCCTCGTTGTTCTAGTGGTCAGGCAGACTGCTGAGTTTGCTGGTCCTGGGTTTGATTCTCAGGTCGGGCCAAGTGTTATTGGGGTTTTCCTTAAGGAATTTATATTTTTTTTAGGAATTTAGGAATTTTTGTAGCAGTTGATTTGTGGCCGGTTGATGGCAATATTCTCACTCCCCTATTAAATGGGGCTTTAACATAACAGGCGAAATCTGGGTGTGTGATATTAGGTACACCTCTGCTTATCCCTTCAGAGATTATAAGTTTAAATAATCAAGATTTATCTGTTCTTGTGGAATTGCCTAAAGTGTCCCTACTCCTGGGCATTTGAGGATGGAAAGTTACTGGAGCCAAGATTATCATGGCCACCAACTGGGCAAAAACGATCTAGTCATTGGACGTAGATATGCATCACGGATTCGGAAAGAAGAAGAAAGAATTGTGTACCTACATGACAATTTGAAAAACAAATTGTACATAAATAAATAAATATCGCTGGACATTAACACACAGCGCCATCTAGTGCCACACTAAGCGACGAGGCTTGTGTCGTGGACACCAAATAGTTGATATACATAGATACTTTTTTGTTTGTAAATACATACTTATTATACATATAAACATCCATGACTCGGAAACAAATGTCCATGCTCATCACACAAACATTTGCTCCAACCGGGATTCGAACCCGAGACCCTTAGAACGTAAAGCAGCCTCACTACCGCTACGCCATTCGGGTCGACGTGAAACAATGATTAAAATTAAGCTATATTGTGTAAGCCGGATCTTAGTCTTGTTCTTAGACTTTTTAGTGCACAAGCTAGAAAAAAAACACAGCAACAGTCTTATGTTCCGCACAAGTTTGTACACACTTATTAACGATCGCAACATATCATCGATATTATTGCCCATTAAAGATAATTTGACACACGATAAAAATGGCCTCTTTAAAAAATCGCACATTAGAACGAGGGCTTAGTGTATTTATCCTTTTATATAGCAAAAAACCGTCCGAGTAAGTTTAAAACTGATTGCAAGAAGAGGAGTGAAGAAATCAGAGCATTTAGCAGTTCATTCAATCACTGGAGCCTGACTTGAAAATAGATGAGTAGAGAACCAACTACCAGGACGCCAGAATCGTGAAGAAGTATTTTCTACATTGCATACTGCATGATAATCGTAATGTACATGGATTGATTATGAGATTCCTATAAAAAAATATAAAATACCTCCTTAATGGTTCTGGCCTCCTGGTGGTTGGTAGATAAATAAAAAATAAAAAACCGTAGTCAAATTATGCTATCACTCGTTACCCGTGGTCCCGGTGGGATATGATATGCTGTTATTATGGATTTGTGTTTTCTATCTATATATTCAGAAGTCCAGGAAACAATCCTTTATGCCATGGAACCACGGGTAATTAAAATTACCCATGGACCCGGTAATGGGTCGACCCACTGGGAGTTGCCGATTGAAGGAGCACCTTTGGTTATTTTAAACTTAAAATTAAGCAAAAATGGAAGAAAAAATATTTTTATTTAGTAACAGGTAAATCATCATTCTCTTGCCCTTATCCCAATTCAATTGGGGTAATGCGTATTAATGAAAAAAATACCCGATAATAATAATAATGTGCCAGTAACCATTATCGATAAAGTGGTTATTATTTATCTTTTCTTAACAGGGCTGTTGTGAAAAACATTAAATAATGAATAAACTAATTTTGTTAAAATTGAAGCTTTGACTTAATTAATCCTCCTATTTTATGCGATAAAATTACTTCTATTTTCAATTTAAAAAATAATCTCTGTTATTAAAACACGGCTCTTTAAAAAAAAACTAGAAGCGTAATATTTTATAAAATATTTACTAAAAATTTGCATATCTAATTTAAATAAAAATCTATTGAAACGTGTCTACACTGTGTACTTAACAAAACGGAGTTAGAAATGTGAATAGAAAAGCAGTGTGTACCTATCCAATACAAAAAAGGTACACCCACTGTACCTACGTACACACTTCGAAATTGCGAAAGCAAAGACTCACGAAAACGGTTTTGAGCACTATCTGTCGAAGTGCTTACATTACATTCCGCCAGTAACTGTTGGAAAACACTTGTGAACCGCCAAAAGTTGACGGGTTATGTAAACAACTGCCGTTAGTGGTTCGAACTCGAGCTGTTTTCCTGACACCTTGCTCGAATGGCGGCCAAGTACGTTTGCACCCATTATTCAAACAAGAGGATAAAAAGCTAGGGCAATATTTTCCGAAGGAGCTGTACACCGTTGATGGTTTAAAGTGTAGAGCTCTCGGTGCCGGGACGACGCTTCGTTAGCAAACAATGCGCGCACAGGGCCGGCTGTTGAGTCGCAAGACGGTATTGTGGTTTCATTTGTTTGGAATGGGAAATTGTTGTTGCTTTACAATTAATTATGAGTTATTTAAAAAAGACATGGATAGCTATGTATTTTTAGGGTTCCGTACCTCAAAAGGTAAAAAAAGGAACCCTTATAAGATCACGTTCTTATCCGTCTGTCCGTCTGTCACCACCCCACACATCCATCACTCTTTTCTCAGGAACGGGTGGACCTAGCAACTTGAAATTTATACCACATACTGGTATTAGGTATCTAAAATTTAGATTTTTGTTTCAACTTTTTTTTATTTTTTGAAATTTTCCCTTTACTTGTGCTGTATTGAATATAGAATTGTCAATTTTGGGTAAAAAGCAGGGGGGCTCCCCTTGCTTTTTACCCAAAATTGACAATTCTAGGTTAACCGGAAGTTTTTGGGTCCCTATAGGTTTTGGGTCAAAAACCTAAATGGTAGTTCCCGTTGACCTAGAATCACGAAATTTGGTGAGAAGCAATGTCTTATAGCACATGTAAAGGAAAAATCTGTACACCGTAAATATGTTGTTTAAAAAAAAAATCGATTTTACTTTTACAAACTTATTATTTGTGGTTTGTCCAATAGCAGTTTCATGGGATCGAACAGCTAAGTTAAGTTTGACCTTTAAAAAGTTTGTACGGAACCCTCGGTGCGCGAGTCCGACTCGCTCTTGGCCGGTTTTTGTAATATAATCATGAGCTCTGGAATCACATGATTATATTTATAAAAAAAAATAAAAAAAAAAAAATGAACTAATAAACTTAATTTGGTTTAAGACGCCCTTGACGATTTGAATGTGAAATAAAAATAAAGCATATTTTAGGTAGGTTCATAATTATTAAGGTTTTTCATAACAAAACTTTTAAAACAAGATATTTAAAAGAATTTAAAAAGAATAATAAAAACAATTTAATAATAAACCAGCTCGTACACTACTCCACAGATTGTTGTGCTGTCTTCGAAGCGGACCGTTGAATAAACTTGGCCTGTCGATGTGTCATAAGTCAAGTGACGCTTGAGCCCCACGGACCCCTAGTGGTTTTGCCACAGACCCGAAATCTTTTAAAGAATCCTTTAAAAATGTTTTTCAGGATAGTTTATCAAGTTTTTCTTTCATTTTTTCTTCTTTTTGGCTGGTTCGAATTAAATGGATGAATCGTTACGCTAATGAGACAAGAACATAAATATTCAATGAGAAAATTATAAAACGGCGCTTTTCACGATATTGTGACCCAACCTGAAATTGATCGGTGTTTAATTAATGAAGTGTTGCCTCGGCATTCCCCAATAAAATAACTGATAAAAGGAATTTCAATTTATTACATTTCAGATTCAAAGTTAATTTCAAAGTTTTGTAATAATATTGGCACTAATCGCGTCGTTGCTAAACTCTACGGTAAAGGCGACAAAAGTCCAGTACTTCGGTAAAGTGTCCTCGAGTAAAATGGAAAACCAACATTTTCTCATCACTCCTTGTTCCAAAGTTATAATTTTAATTATGAATTCGAAACGTTCTGTACTGAGTGGGTAATTATTTATTTTGTATTAGAGTGGGTGTACCTACCACCCTTCTAAGAGAAGTACTTCAATTTAATAAGCAGAAAGACAGCACTTAGTAGACTTTCTATTAATTGGTGTGATCGCTAGAAACTTTTGTCTGAACCATGCAAACAATTGTTATGAAATCGAACACCATCGTTGAACAACTTACTCGATAATTGGGATTAACAATTCTGGATATCGTAGAACGTAGTCGTATCCGTTTCAAACTTTGTGCTGCCGAAAAGCGTCAATTGGAAGGATGGTGGAGTTAATTTGCATCAGTCTACGACTAAGTTTCCACCATTCATTCGCTTATCTGCATAATTTGGTGTTGAACATGAAACAAATAGGCACGCGACACGCCGTTGTCACCACGAACATGTTTTATGCGAAACAATAAAGGGCAAATTTTGAATAATACCCTATTGTTGGCGACGCTGTTTTCTGTCGCCGCCATCATTATTATTACCTACACAACATAGGACGTATTTCGTTCTTCTCGGATTTACTAAAATGTGGTTGTCTCGAGATTTTCACATTTATTCGGAACAAAGTGGACCGCTAATGTGTTTAACTATCATGAGATTTATAAAATTCTCCGTCCAAAACAATTCAAAGAAAGTAAAGGTAATGAAATTATATCAAAGGATTTCTAAAAACAAAAGGAATAGAATTAAAGTGAAATGGTATTTTTGTTCTAATAGATAACGAGTTAAATGATTTAAAATTATGGTTCTACAGACCCGCGTCACGCCAAAGCTATTAGTTACGTACATCGATGCAGCAATATCATATATCATGGCAATATTAAATTCTTGCACTTAAATTTGATTTATATGGTAGAAGTCGCCCCTCACTGGAGATAACAAATTGGAAAGAGGCCGTGCGTAGTCATTAAAAAACTATATTTGTCTTGGCCGGCCTCAAAGTTTCCTCATTGGAATACTCGTGAAGAAACATAGGCCTCAGTAATGGATAGCTTGTATTGTTTTCTGTTCAGATTTATGGAGGTAACTTGTAACGGCTTCTTTAATTAGACTTCTTCACTCAAATTGATGATTGTTATTGATGTTAGTTAATTTAAAATTGGTTGAGGCGGGTTTCACCTCGCCGCTTGTTCAATTACCGATAATTTGGTAAGTTTGTGGCTTTTGTGTTCTGCTTGTGTATTGACATCCACTCTATACCGTTGACTGTGTTGTGGTCTCTTTAATTCTTTTAAATTTTTGGTACTGAAAATATGTTTATTTATAACTTTCAAGAAGACTTATCAAAAAAGTATTTAACTGATCACAAAAAAAAAACATATCATTACAATTAAAAACATGAAAACTGATTTATTATTTAAAAGCACTTTCTAATAGTTGGCACTTACTACACCACCTGAATGCAGGCATACATTGACACTAATTTCCAACGTACAGAATTGAAAAGGTCTAAAGTGTGCTCTAATCTTAGCTGTAGTATTGAAGTGCTCCGCTCGTTGTGAAAGTCATTACCGGTAGTACTTTGTTAGCTTAATGAATTGACTGATGGCAAGAGGAGGTCTGAACAGTGGTAGGGTTAAGTGGGACCTGCTGATTAATCACCCTGTCAGTACAGTTTCCAATTGCCACTCGTCACGAATTCCCCTTGTGCTGGCATCATTTTTGTACTTACTTTCCCATAGAGCAATCCAATTGTATTTTATTTATTGCAACGCTTCAATTCGAATTCCAAAAACAAGCCGTTATGTTTTCAATTTCATAAATGGAATGGATGTTTGAAAAGGCAACGGTCGATTAATTTTATTGCCATATCAAAAAGAAAAGTGCATATTGAAATGTTTTTTCTAATGGAAACTGTTTTATTGTTTAAACTCTGTGGTTAATTTAGGGGCTCAGTGATAACCCTTTATCCAGCTTTTATTTGACCGAGTGCAGAGATGAGTAGGTAAGTAATTATTCCCGGACCGTCTCGAGATTGTAATCCGTTGGGATTAGGAAGGGCGGTGTGAATGGTAATAGGAGTTCCTGAGGTGCTGCGGTGTGATTTACTGCTAAGATTCAATAGTGAATATTTTAAGCTCTGATTTATTTGTTAGTCGTTCCTTGAAGTTGTTGAAATCTTTCAACATGGTTTAGTATTCAGATATAAATAGTTAGTGGATACTTCTAAAACTAGTTTTCTAGCTCTTCAGTCCAGATATAAGCGTAAGTAAAACTCAGCACCTACTTACATCATGTAAACTTTTAGCAACTTTGTTAGTTAGTTTAGTTTTTCAATTTAACTCTGTACTCAAACCTTTACAAAAAGATCTCACCATCAATTTTCCTTTATATTCCAAAAAAAAAACAAACTTGAAAGCGTTCAGCAATTAATCTCAGGTAAAACTTCGACTCCCGTCATCATATTTGCAAGTAATGCTTCTAAAACTAATGTGCTTAACGACATTTTAAGCTGGAATAGTTTAGAGGTGGATAATACAGAAACTGGGTTAGGTTAAGCTCTGCCTAGTTCTGCTCCACAGTTTGAGGAGGGTCGACCTCGTCCAACTTATATGAACCTTTGAACTCAGCCTGCATTTTCATGCATTATTATAGTTTTAATCGGAACATACATAAATAGCGAAACCGCTTTTAAAATACCTGGCTGGATAACGGTTTTATAAAAGATGTTTTTTTTTTTGTTGTAGTTTTTTGGAAACTGATGTTGTTTTGTAATAGTGTACGGGTTTAACTATTTTTTTTATTTTTTTACGGTGTTTAGGGCCTTTCATATAAGCAGATTATTTCAATCCAAACTGGTACTACGGCTTTGAGGAATTCTTTTATTTGGAGCACATTGCCTTTTTATTTGAATTGATGAAATCGAATTACCTAAGGGTAAAGAGATATTTTAGGAATAAAAATTATATTAATATTTAGGTACGCTTTTGTTAAAATTTGTAAATATATAGAAAGAAAGAAAAATGCTTGACATTTACCTACTCTGTTGTACAAATGTCAGGACTAAAAATCTTTTAAATAAACTACAGTAAAACTTTGCCAATCTATTTTAATTAAAATGAATTGCAATCACAACGTCAGCCCTCTCTCTTAGTGCGAGTTTAACGATAGATTAGTTAGGAGTTATCGTGTTAAGAGGCCTTAAGTTCCCTCATAGTAGTAAATGATACGCTTATAGCACGCGAACGGCAGTGACCTTAGTAGAACGTAAATTTCGCTTGATTTCGCCAACAAAATAGTTGTATAAACCGGGTGTTTACTTTTTTTGTCGTTAAATACACGTTGTTCCTAGTGATTTCTCTTGTAACGTATGTCTTAAAATTATGCCTTGCTCTAGGGATTTTCCTAACTCGAGGGTGAATTTACAATCATGAATATGTCTTACACATTTATACTTAGAACTGGTCTTCAATGTAGTTTTGGTCCTTCCTCTTCTAGACTAGAACTTAGCTACGAGTGTGTTTAATTTTAGTAGCATCTATACTTAAGCAATCAGTCAGGAAGTAATAAATAACAGCACCCCAATGGAGGAACACGATTTCTTTGAAAAAAATGTTTGGTTCGACAATGCTAATAACGAAACAAATACTCGTACTTTTGAATTGTTAAAATGAATTTAAAGCATTGCGTACCAAACTTACTATACTAATGTATTGGTTTGTTACGCAATATCAGTCCCTTTTATTTTTTTTATTTTACATTATCTTTAGTACTGATAAAATTCCATTTTCTCTAAAGTCGATTTTTGAATCGAAAATGTATAACTATCCTAGAGCATTATGATTATGTATTGAATAAGTATCAACCACAGTAATTATGAATACACTCTTAAAATGAAGTAAATATTATATTTACGCTACATTTCACCGCGCGCTCGTGTTTGTCCCCTTTTTTTTCGGATGGGTAATCATCAAATGACTCCTCCCGTTCTAGGCGGAGCAGGAGGGAGTGTCAGACATTTACTGACTAAAACCCATCCATGTTTCTTCATCGCCCTTCGTGTTCCGGGGCCACAGCTTCTCTTTCGAACAGTCCCGCAGCGCTCGTTTTTGTGCCTGAGGTGCATCTTTCAACTTCACGTTAGGTTCTCTGTTAACACCATACCCTTGTTCCATGTTGGTCACAGTAATAGAATAATCATAGCTTAATATATCGTTCAAAAGCTCAAACGACGTGACAGACAAATTTATTTAAAATCAGGGATTTCGGTAACGAATATTAATTGGGACAAATGTGTTGACAACGGTTTGTGATGTCATAGAGTTATTTGATTAATTGGATTGGGATAGGATTAAATCATTTTAAATGGAAACTGCTTGTTTACTCAAACATTACAGGGTTTATTATAATTCATAATGGTTTTGTCAAACAAAACAATTGGAAAATTCATTTGTATATAAAGTGAAAATAAGGACGTTTTGGTCATTTTTTTATTTATTTACAGAGGCGTACATAATGCCAAGGGGCCACTTAAATCGAATGTTTTGTTAAAGTGTTCAAACTTTAAAATATTGAACGTTTGTTAAATTATTAACTAAGTTTTGATGCAGTGATAGTCCAGTGGTGTGACCACACGATAAAGAAGAAGAAGAAGAGAATATGATTTTTTTGATAATTCTAAACCCAGATGCCCAATAATTTTAAACTTCGCTTTACATATGAACACATTTAAATATAAAGCCAGAGTGTTGAAATCAAACTTCAGATTTCATGGGTGTTGGGTGCTAAGGGACTAGTGCAAGTTCTCGTATAAGTTACCGACTTACGCTTAGCGATGAATTAAACTCAGCCAAGGAGTTTCTACGCAGCCTCGATAATGTGTACGTCAGTATGCTCCAAACCGTATTTAACGGCAACATATTGAATTTATAGATTGCAACGGAGCTAGCTCTATTGAGTTACTAGTCTATTAACGTCTGGATTCAATATCCTATAGAGAACCGCCAAGGCGTATCGTAGTACTTTCACTATATGGATTGACTTGGCAGTCTCAACAATGCGTTATTATTTAGCTTGTAAGTGACCTAATTTCTGCCCAATCACGAAAACAACCAAAAATTATCCAACAGATGACCTAACATTATCTCCGGATGGTTAGGCAAAGGTTTACCTAATATGGACTACTAGATGCTGGTTATGTTTAAGTCCATGATAGTGTTACAATAACATTCCCCCACATTATTTAAATGTCACCGAATTGTGAGCAGCACGCATTCGTCTTCGTTCGAGTCCGTCAAGATCTATGCATCGCTCTTCTCATCAAATTGTTCGTGATTGTGAGTTCCGCAGAGCATATAAAGGATCTCTAACACCGTCAAATCATGTTGCGTTAAAGAAATCCATGAAAGGTGGTCTAGTTATAAGCATTATCCCATTTAATTAGATTTATTTTAAATTTTCTATGGATTATTTGGACGTAGTTCTGCTATAATTAGCCAACCCAAGCTCTTGTAAATTCAGTGAAATGCGTCAAAATATTGGGAATGAGTCTCTTATACATCAAAAACGTTTGCTAAGAACAGATGTAAAATTAATTAGTGTTTGTTATCCAAAATCATTACAATTACTTTTAAATGATGTGGTTTTGGTACTTTTTGGCAGATCTATGGTCATTTTTGTAATTTAAGATGGTTATCTTACACTAGACAAAATCATCTTCGTGATCAGATGGAAATACAAAAACTAGAACAAATTACCTTTCGTCTTTCCCTGAGGTCCACCTCTTGATATGATGTCTCCCCCGTCTTCTCGACGCCATATAATCTTGGGAGGAGGGTACCCTCTGGCTTTGCAGACCAGCTTGGCTGACCCTCCTTCTGGTACCATCATGTCTCCAGAAGTCTCTTCATAGATTATGTCTGGAGGGATGACTACTTCCAAAAATGCTGTCTGGAATAATATGGAACTTTTGATACCGTGTCTTATGAAACGAATATAAATCTATTAATAAATATCGCTGGACATTACACACAGCGCCATCTAATGCCACACTAAGCAACGAGGCTTGTGTCGTGGACACCAGATAGTTGATATACTACATCGATAGTTTTGTTTGTAAAAATACATACTTATTATACATACCGGATGACTTTTTTATCACTTTCCAAAAAAAATGGGTATATTAGGTGAACGGAGTAGAAGCTTATGGCATACCTAGTTTATTTTTTATTTTTTCCACAGCTTAGAAAAAATTCATCTATTATCAAAAAACGCTACAAATTTCAAGTAAACTTTTCATATTAGAACAAAGAAAGAGAAATTTTGAAAAAATAAATGAAAAATATTGAATTTCAAATCGTATAATTTGAATTTCGAATTTTTTCTTTGAAAAAAAAAAAAAAACTAAGTATGCCGTTTGCTTCTACTCCGTTCACCTATTATACCATTTTTTTTTGGAAAGTGATAAACAAGTCATACTGTATAAATATCCATGACTCGGAAACAAATGTCCATGCTCATCACACAAACATTTGCACCTACCGGGATTTGAATCCCGGATCCTAGGAACTTAAGGCAGCCTCAGATCCGCTGCGCCATTCGGGTCGTCATAATAATAGACTATTAGTATTACACATGCAAAGTTGCTCTCTATACTTTTATTGTGACAATTGGTTCCCATGAAATCATTGAAAATTATTTCAACACATTTTTGTTGATAAAAGAATTGCATGTGCTCTTTCGGAGAAATGACACCATTATACGGGCGAGCCGATAAGGCCGTTCACAAACCACTACAAGAGTCGTTCCGAAAAACTACCTGCAGTTCTCGTTAAAGAGTAACACAATTACATAAAACAGAAGTACGAAAAAATACACAGTAAACGAAATACATGTTCTGAAATAAATCGTGGGAAGGTAACGTTTTAATGGTTTAAAATTAGCAGCATTTTACCTGCATTTTCATTGGGTCAGTGTTAACTTGGCACATATATTGTCCTCTGTCTTCCCGTTTCACCCCCCTAATGTTGAGCGTCCAGGTGTTGTAGTCGTTGTGCGTGACGCTCAGCCGCGCGTTGTTCGTGATCACGTGCTCGTGGATCGCCAGGATCGCCTTCGTGTCCGCTTTTATCCACGCTACCTACCCCGCGAACATCCCGCGCGAACGTCAGCGAAATTGTACGCCCAAAGTGTGCATGGAGGAAAGAACATCGTAAGTACAACGAAAAATAAAAAGTGAACACAAACGCCGCATTCCTGTCACGCTTATCCGTTACACGTATGATGTTTTGTTTGTAAACGATGAAGACTTTCAACGAACAAGTCTAATTACAAGCGAATGCTTCCCAAGAGGCAGTCACGACAACGATGCTGGAGCCGGCAACACTATCTTGTTGCGAGCGCCGCGCAAAATGCTCTCGGAATTTTTAATTACATTTTCGTCTGGTCGCCGGCACGAGGCGGGCTGCGGGCGCACTGAAAACGCCCTCGTTTCACCCGCTTTACCAAAAGCGTCGACATCGCAATAGAAGCTAATTTCCTGCATAGCGCGTAACAAAAAAACACGAACAGAAATACGGCGTTTGTACTTGACTACGATACGCGTCGCCCTCGGTATTATAACTTTATTATTGAAAATATTATTTGGAGCGATGTTTTTCTTCGTAATTCCTGTCGAATGTGAGCGTAAGTACTTCAATTCAATGGTCCCATTGAAAGAGTTATATGGGTATCAGCCTTTTCATGTTCCTGCTAAAGTTGGCAGTCAAAAATAATTTTTACAAGAGAGGGAGTGGGCGCGTTTTATCCTGAATTTATTATCATTTCATTAAAATACGTAACGTTAGTGGATAGAGGAAGTGCAAGAAGAAGTGCACTAATAGAGGTGCGACTTAGAAAGTGTTCTACAATCGTATAGTGCTTGTGCAACTCTAATTAGTCACTAATTAGGTGCCTAGGAACTACAATCAGGACAAATATAACTAAAACATCGGAGTGCTTGAACACAATAATTGTTTTGTAGCAACAGCTTTACAATTCTCGCATTTTGCTTCATCTGCATTATTGAAATGAACGAAGAAAGGATTGCAGAGCTGTTGAGCGATGTAATTTCAGTCTCAAAATGTTTCAGAAATTGCATCGCGTAAACACACAATAAATAAATTGGTATAAAATAAGATATATTTACCAAATTTTGAACTCATCCATACCAGCGGTGCATATCGAAGATGTGTTTAAAATCTTTTGATTATTTGTGTGTTATGTATTGAGATTGTATTTGTGTTGTTTGAATCTTATACAGTTAGCTTTGTGCTGATGGCCAAACCGTTGACAATTTTTCATGAATGTCTATCTCGAGTTTACCAACTTATCCCGAATACTTTACATGCCAATTATAAAGTTCCAGTATATTTGTATAATTTATACATTAGTGTTATATGCGAACCGCAACTTATAGCCTCAACGAAGTTGTTCCATTCCATTTTCAGTGGAACAACTCAATTGGCGGTTATTCCTTATACAGCCACTGTGTTGATACGATTTTCATCGCGAATACACGTGGGAATTGATGTGAAACACATGCGAAGATGTTATTAGTCTTGTGTAATTACTTACGCGGGATCGATATAGAAAGCAAATATGTATCGATACGAATCGATAGTCGTGTAGAATCGAGTGACCTGAGCTAACGGCCCCAGTGAGACTATTAACGAATCTTGTATCTCGTAGAGGAAAGATTCGTAAAAGTATTTGTGTGTGGGTTTTATTACACGAGCTTTTGTTGTTATGTGTAACATGGTGTTTTTGTTAGACATAACGGGGCCTCATATTGTCTATGATCATTAATAATTTAATAAAAAATGCTATGCAAAATAATTGAATGTAGATTCTTTTACTTTCAAAAGATGATAGGAGGTGTTTTAATAGAGCGCAAATTAAATAACTTGAAAATGCCAAAAACAAATAAACATCCGCAATTTTATTCCGGACCATCGAGTTTATCCAAGTCACGATGTATCGCATACGATACAGTATCGTATATCATAATGATAGTGTACTAGATTAACTCCCGGGACAGTTTGAGAGCACCGCCTCTCGAAATGATTGAACGGGGACCGAGGGGGTTTGTCCTGGCTTTATTTTAATTTCCTAAAGTGACTGTTTTGCAACGTAAATTCCTTGGACTAAAGTGATCCCATCATAGTGGGGTGCGGTTTTTGTTCCGACAATGATTGACTGAAAACTGTCCGACGTGCATCGCCAAATGAGATTATCTTTTCAACTAAAAGGTCGCGTAAAGTGCATTTCGTTAAAAAAAGCATGCTCAAAACTTGTGTTCCAAAATAAACGGAATTGTGCATTAGTGTTTAAAACCCAAGAATAGTTCTCGAAACGTTCGTTCACTGTTGCATAAATCACTGTTTTTATCACATTCTTGGATCTTAGTTTCTATGTGCAAGTGTTGGTGTCTAATGCAGTTGTGCACAGTGTGCCAACACTACGGCTATGTGGACAAACTTACAGTAGTTTTGTGCAAATATAGTACCGCGTGACTCTATTCTAGGATAGAGAGAGGTTCTATAAAGTGGTGCTGTGAGTCTCGAAGAAAGTGCATTGAAGGTAGTGTGCTAAGAAGTGTGGAAGTTGTGCAAGGACTATTTGTTGAGATCTATAATTTTTTTAGTGCGTTATTAACTTAGTTTTTTTTTTAAGTCAGCGTTGAATAAACATTAACAGCTATTTCATGATTATTAATTTCTAATATAAAAGTTAGAGTAAGTTTAGAAACAAATATATATAAATAAAATCAGACAGAGGCCAGTCTAATTACTATGTTGAAGTAAACTTTAAAAGTAAAACTTCAAGAAGAAAGTCTAGAGAGAACGGACATGCCTCATAGAATAAACCTATTTACAGGCATAGTAAAGAATTGTCATCCACTAGAAATTAAAGACAAAATTAAAACATCAGATACGATTTAAGAAAAAAACATTGAATAGCAAAACGGAACTCGTACAAATTACATGAGAAAAATATTATGTCTGAGTAGTAATAAATTATAGATCTCATAGTACAAGTGCTGTGACGGTGCTCCACTAGTGCTAGCTGTAATGAGTCAGTTTGATACACACCCTGGCTGTGGCGGAGTCGCCACTCACCCTGTAACCGCCCAGGTTATTGACGACGCAGGTGAACATCGCGTCCCTGCCCTGTGCGATGGTCACGTTCTCCAAGGGGTATAGGAAGTCGGGCTCCAGACCTAGTGCTGGAAGAGAAAGATGGTATTAGTCTGGGCCTTATACAGCTGATAACGTGTTGTGCTGATCCTACGTAACATGGGACAAGGGTAGAAAAGTTAACGATCCTGAACGATCTAACCTGACCTGACCTGGCCTGGTATGACGGTGATCTTAGTTTTGTCCAGTGGCCCCTGACTCACGAGCCGACGTGCCTTCAAACCCAGCCAGGCGCGTTAATCCCTGTATATTATTTCATCACCAAACAATGCACAACAGATAGAATTTACTGTCGATAAATGACGTAGAGACGTCTCTTCCCTAACTCTCTTCAGCAGACTTTACGGCAATCCAATTTCCCTCTCATAGAGAGGTGGCCTGTGTCCCAGCATTGGGAACATTAATAGGCTGATGATAATGATGATGATGATAAAATGACGTAGTCTTGTCGATATGTTGTGATAGATACTACAGAAAAATAACGTTTCTAAATAAGATTTCCACGATGGCATTAATTGTTTGTTTGTTTATTAACGTGCCATGTGCTCGTACCTTTAGAATGTGTACGTTGAATATCTATTTACGTAATCACAAATGTTTGAAGTAGATCGTGGATGTGTGATGTGAGATGTTAAGAGTAAGATAAAAGTTTAATAGCTGAGAAAGCTTGAAAAAAAGCAAAGGGATTGTTCGAAAAAAAAATTCTATCATTAGTGAAAATTGAAACGAGGAAAATTGTGTCGTTTCGTAATAGAAAGTCTATTTTATTGAACAGTAGTAAACTATTCTCACGTGTGCTCGCTTTTACATCAAACTTTTCTATTGCAATCAAAACCGTAACTGCCGGTTATTGAAATATTTCTGAAATTCTAAAACTCTTTGTGTTTGCCAACAAGTTGTTTGTATGTTATAAACCTAAAAAGCGACGAGTGAATTGAGACAGGTATTGATACTTACCTCAGAAAAATCAATTATTCAATTCACTTATGTTGTACCAAATGCTAAATCGAAAAAGGACTAAGAGTTATATTTTTCAGATTTTCAAAGTCGTTTGAAGCCACGGTTGAACTCACGGTAGTCGCAAAGCAAATAGGAATGCCGTTTTTATAGGAAAAGAAAGTTATAAGCTTTCTCAGTCGAGCCGTTTCTCCTGAGATTAAGCTAACCTAGGATTTACTATGCCATGCCGGTTTTCCAACGAGTTACTCTATGACATTATTTCCTTGATTCTAACTTTTATGTGGAACCTAATAAAATAGAGTCGTGAATTTCGGTTTAGGGTGATTTAAACGTTTTTATTTTTAAATCAGCTTTTGTTGTCTTTGGTATTTTGTAAAAATATTTTTGTGGCTTGCATTATGGCGCCTGATATCAGCCTTAGATCCAGAGCCCAGTGGTGGCGGCCCCGACTTACGAACAGTAAGTCGTGGGTTCGAACCCAGGCAGGCGCATTACTTTGTGTAATTTATTTCATCACCACTGCTCTCAAAACGGTGAAGGAAAACATCGTGAGGAAACCGGCATGTCCTGGAACCAAAAATTCGAAGACATGTGACATCTACCAATCCGCACTGGGCCCGCGTGGTGGGTTATAGCCCTTACGCAAAATACGCGCTTTGACGTGGAGTTGCGGACACCAGCCCGTTATACAATATACAATACAATAGACTACAATACAAAATCGCATGACGGAACCCGGATCTAGTGCGTAAACACCATAGAAATAATCCTACGACTTCGCTTCACGGGATCGGATCGGATTCGGATCGGACGTAGTGCGAAACCGATCTTGTGATTTTTAAGTTTAGTTATAAACCGTGAAAGCTTAAATCAGTGTTTAAATAGAACGTTTAATGAAAATTACTACTTATTTTCGACTTAAAATTCGAGAGGCGCCTATGAGGAGGTACCCTTTACAAAAATGTTGATGAATAGATGACACGTTTTTGGAGTTCACCAGTTAAGTTACATTAAAATGCTTCATGAAATAATAATTATTAATAATTGCACTCCTCACCGAATTTCAGTCATGTCGCTCAATCTCAGTGGAGGTTAGCCATGGATGCAGTTGAATTATTGTTTATGCGATCCAAAACCTGGCCGGGGAAGCGTAACGAACTGCACAAGCACTCTAGCACCCCGGCCCAACGTTGTCTAAGAACAACGTGTAGTCTTAGTCAGTACGAGTCTGACAGACCCCTTAGTCTCCTCCAGGACGGAGGACATCCATGAGGGTTTCCACACGCAAAAAAAGAAAGGAGTTAAATTATAATGACTAACACAAACGAACTCTCTTTCTTGAATCTCGTTATCAGATTTTACGGCAATCCCACACGATCGGAGAGAGCAGGCGCAGGAACAACGGTTGAATGTGCTTTCCGAGACACGAAAACATCATACCATCAAATTCAAAACTCAGGGTTGCTACATAGAAATTCGCGATGGAAAAGAGATGAATATACTTTACCTGACCTTTTTCTTCGGATGGGAAATCATCAAATGACTTCTCCCGCTCTGGGCGGAGCAGGAGGGAGTGTCAGACTTTTACTACCTGTACCGACTGTCAAAATCTACAAATGATAGTCGGGACCAACTGCTTAACGTGATTTCGAGCCACGGAGGAAACTCGGAATGTAATGGATGGTCATCCATCCACTGATCAACCTAGGCAAGCATGGCTTAACTTGAAGATCGACCTGAGTGGCTGTGCCGACCAAATGGGGGAAATAAACGGTCTGAAATAATTTAAGTTTTGCTAAAATCAGATGACTTACAGTACAGTGAATACTACTGTCAAGTCACATTAGCATAACGCTTTACATTTTACCTTCCCACCTTAGACTAAATGTTCGAACATGACCTGTTTAATAATGAGTGAGCGTTTTGAATTATTATTCAGCCTTGAAAGTTTATTTTTAGGAATACGTGAGAAATCTTGATATCATGAATTGTTTGTTATGCGTATCATAAACTAAAGGTAAAGGAAAGTGAGGAAAACTTTATCAACTGTTAAAACTAAAATGTAATAAAATCGCATGCATTTGTTGGTTAGTCATTATAGTGACAGGTTGACATTTTTCGACACTAACAGTTTCGTTTAGAAATCGAAGTCAATTAATAATAATGCGTACTTGCCTATTAGTTTTAGACGTCAAATAGCTTTTAATATAAACTCAGACATAAGAGATATGTCGCAGTTTTTTGTAAATAGGTCTACTAAGTACCGGTTTTCCACCCGCCTTCAGGAGTTCGGCCGTAATTCCGGCAACACCCGGTGCCTTGTTGTTTTTGAGCTGCTTCAGAGCCATCCTAATCTCGTACAGGCTGACGTCCGGGATGTCTTCGGTGTAGTGTCGGGTCAGTCTAGCTCTTGGGTCGTTTGCTAGATCTACGACGGGTTTACTGATTGACGTGTACAACTGTCCATAGAAGCTCTCGATCTACCTCAGAAGCTCCGGTTTGGCGGATAAGATCCTGCCATCGTCGGTCTTCAGTTTCGTGAGCTGGCTCTGCCCAATAGCCAGATCTCTTGCAAATACCTTGGAGCCTTTAGTCGGCTCAATCGCGTCTTTAATACGCTCGGTATTAAAGCGGCGGAGGTCCCCCTTCAAGGATTTAGAGATCCGTCTATTGAGCTGCCGGTATTTACACGCCTCGTCTGAAGACTGCAGGATTATCTCACGCCGCTCCTTCATGAGCTTGAGAGTGTGATCGGAGAGCCTCTTGTTCTGATGTTTACTACGTGCCTTAAAGAACTTAGACCCGGTCGTATGGACAGTTTCCACAAACCCATCGTTGTATTCGTCCGCTGAGCTTCCTAGGCACTCGCAACGGTTCTGAAGTTCAAGCTGAAAGCTCTGGGGGTTTTGGATTTGGATCTGTGCTGGACGGAGCGTAGACTTAACGAGTCGATACCGTTCAAGCTTGATATTGATGTTCAATGTGCCTCTTACCATGCGGTGATCGCTCCCGGTTTTTACCGAATTGATCACCGAGACATCATTGAACATTTGCTTCTTGGTTGACATGATGAAGTCAATCTCATTTCTAGTTGCACCATCGGGGCTCTGCCAGGTCCACTTCCTGTGCTCACGCTTTCTGAAGAAGGAGTTCATCATGTAGAGACCTTCTCTATAAAACTAGCTAGTTGGTGACCCCGGCGATTCCGACGTCCAACTTCAAATTACCCCACCTGCAGCTCATCCCCGTCTCGTTTGCCCAGTTTCGCTTTGAAGTCCCCCATGACAATGGTGAAGTGAGTTTTGGAACCATGCATGGCTTTAGAAATATCCGCATACATGGTCTCCACTTCGGCATCATGGTGTGCCGAGGTCGCGGCGTAGACCTGTATGACCTTCAGCGAATATCTTGAGGATATTCTGAGTATAAGCCACCCAGGTCGACACACTCTCGATCTTCACCACGTTGTTCACAAGGGACTTGTGGACGATAAACCCAACCTCACCCTGGGACTGTCGGTCGCCCTCTTGGAAATAGAGCAGGTTGCCGGATTTCAGGATTATCGTGTCCTCTCCCTCTCTTCGGACTTCAGATATTCCCACAATACTCCATCGCAGCCTGCTCAATTCCTCTTCGAGTTCCGTTATCTTCTTGTCGATCCGGAGTGTGCGTGTATTGTATGTTGCCAGGTCCAGTCGCTGGTATTGGCAGCCGGATCCCTTCCGGAGATTCTTCGCACCTCTTGCCACGCCGTAGCCTCGACCGCTGCCGTAGTCGAGGGTAGACGGGCTGCCGGGCACTAGGGGCCATTTCTGTGATGCGCTATTCATTTGGGGGGGTTTGGCCATAATCGCCACGCTTGGCAGGCGGGTTGGCGGTCGCAGTACGGTTGTTACAAAAGCACAGAGAACGCTGCTGCCCATTCTCTGGTAAAAAATATACTTGCATTGTATAGATCCAGTTCTTAGTATTACATAATTGCATAGCACATATGTGTGAGTACTTTGTATTGTTCAGCCACCATTTACATTTAGTTATCTTTCATTGACTTGCCCGTTCTTCTCCATAGAGATCTACGCTAGGGAATTAGCACAGTACTAGTACTAGTACAGTACTTTCTCAAGTTATTATGGCTTGTGACTGGGACTGTAGCTTTGTATTTTTTACATTTAAAAGTGCCGTAATGGTCTAATTGAAATAAATGCTTTGAGTTTGAGTTTAACTTTACAGATTTACTTCACTTCTTCACTTTTTTTTACTTTTAAGTATTTTTGTACCTAACCATTGTTTCCGGTCTGAAAGAACAGAAATTAATAATTTAATGTAAACAGGCTGTATAATAAAAACTAAAAAATAACAAAAAAAACCGAAGAGCATTGAAATAAGCCTATTTCCTTATTGGGGATGAATTTTCAAAAATCCTTACCCAGCCCGCGTAGCATGACCACGTCTACGGTGGTCATGCTAAGCGGGCAGAGAAAAGAGTAAAGTATAGTAGTATAGTATATGACGAAAGTGTCTTTTCTTCAAATACAACAATGCAAAATTTCGTACTTACACAAAGATTAGTCTATCAGTAAGTTAAGTAGATTATTTTATTCAGTAAATAGACGATTGAGAACTTAAAAATATTCACTATACAATTTTAAAGTAACAAAAATAAAAAAAAAATCCCGAAGAATATAAAATGTTTTAATTATTTTTAAATATCCTTTTTATTCATAAACCACACGACAATCCTCATGACACGCGGCCAATATTTTATTTTAAAATCTTCTATTGCAAGTTTGGCCACAAAAAGAGTTTAATGTTTGTTTTTTTAGTAGTCTTTATGTCTCACTGCAGAGCATATTCTTCCTCCATATCCTTCCAGGTACTCTTCTCCTGCGCCACGGAATGCTTTATTAACTTTTAATGTTAATTTTATGTTAACGAGACGACTCGAATGGTGCAGCGGTAGTGAGGCTGCCTTACGTTCTTAGGGTCCAGAGTTCGAATCCCGGTAGGAGCAAATGTTTGTGTGATGATCATGGACATTTTTTTCCGAGTCATGGATGTTTATATGTATAATAAGTATGTACTTACAAACAAAAAAAGTATATATGTAGTATATCAACTGTCTGGTGTCCACGACACAAACCTCGTTGCTTAGTGTGCCACTAGATGGCGCTGTGTGTTTTGTCCAGCGATATTTATTATTATTATTAATGTTACCCCAAAAACATGAGAAGGGTTTGTCAAAAATTCAGGCAAAAGGTAACTTGATCGTGTTTTAATTTATTAGTAATTTGTTTTGAAAGATATTAAATTAATTTTGACAAACGCTTAGAGATATTAATTAATTTTATTAAAAGTAGGTAACATTTTGTTAACAGGAAGATCAAATTGCAGTTTGACTAGCTTAATGATTATTTTTCAATACAGTGCCTCCAAACGAAACGGGAAATGCAATAAAAGAGAATGAAAAAAAAAACAGAGATATGTCGATAGATGGAGAGGGAGAGGGAGGCCAAAAAAAATGGATTGATTGTGTTAGGAATGGAAAAAACAAAACAATTTAATCTGCACAAAGAAAAAGAACATTTTAATATAAATAGAAAGAAGCCAAATGATTTGAACTTGACAATAAACAAACATAACTAAACAGTATTAAAAGCAAAAACCAAAAAAATATTTACAATTCTTATTGTCTGAATGCTCAGTACTTGTACTTATGTAAGCAAACTGAATGCATAAACTTGACTATTTTACAGTGTATCATAGTCAGTGTTTTATGCTTATAGTATACCTAAATTATTTCCATTCCCTATTGCGTAGAAACCAGACACAACTGAACAAACAGAACTGAACTCCCAGAGGTGTTCAGAAGTCCTTATAACTGAGTCCAAAACAACTTCGGACGCAGATCTCGGAATCAGAAACGAATCGTTCACAGAATTTAAAGCGTAGCAAAAATACTCGTTATTCTTGACAGAATGTTTAGAATGATATACGTAAGTTCCGCATAAAAATGTCTCCCTTAGCACCGTAGGTATTGTCCCGGGGAATAGATGCCCGGTGCTGGAGGCGTCAATATTCTACGTGACCAGTTACTTGTGTCGGCCACGGAAACATGTGTCGGAAGTGAAGACTATCTGTTTGCTCATAGAATGGCGATCGCACTGTTGAATTATTCCCGTCGACATACACGACAGGAAGCGGATTACATGGTGCATTCGATCCGTTTATGTTTTTGTGTAGGACGATGACGGTGTACTGTTTGTGTGTGTTTTTTTAAAGTAAATACCAATCTAATGGTCTACTCCTACATGTTAGACCAATTCTGCTAACATAATTGAACGACTAAACAATGACGACAAATTAATTCGTAGATCGAGACACGTTCGAAGTATCTTTACATATACTATTGGCACTGTTAGTATTTAAGTCTACAATAACAACACAATCTACAAGCAATTTACGTATACAGACTCCGTAGTAACTCGATTCTCTCATTCGACTACAATTTGCACTGAAAGATAAGCTCTTTATGTTTTCCTTTCATTAACAGATCGGGAAAACACATCGCTGGGTCCAATAAATTTCAATACATAACGGAGTTAAATTCATTTCGGCTCTTATTTGTTCACGTCCATGTGTGGCAAACGGAATGGGTCAATTGAAGCACCAGAGCAAATGTCGCCGGACTAAATGTCGTCGATATACACAAGCCTACCCGTTCTATATTGGGAACACACAAAATGTCGGCTGGCTTCACCGTCGTGTTAACATCCCACATTTAAATTTTCAAATATTCATTGGCAATTAAAATATAATTAACTGCGAAAAGCTCGTTCGTTCGTAATTGTGAAATAAAATATGAATAAATATGGTCAAAAGCCACATTATTATGTACTTCTGTAAGTGGGATTGAAAACTACAATTAATACCGGAAAAGTACATGATTATTTATCCAGCGCATTCGTATTATGTTGAAATGCGGACATAATTCTTGGAATATCTCAGCGGAAATGATTCCACGATCTCGTAGTGAATATCAAATGCCGAATCGTACAGACGTTCGAAAAGTAAATAGAGTTGGATTTGTATAGGTCGGGAGTTCGCACTGCCAGTAACCGGCCAATGCTGGCGTCGATACCAGCTGAAATCGTAAGTACCGGCCCGACCAACTGATATTTGTAAATTCTATGGTAATCCGACTCTGAGCCTAATCCTACTACTTTCCATTCAAAGCGGTTGAAATAAATTCTAAAAACAATAGACTGTTATTTGGATGTGGCGTTCATTGGGAGCGGGTATAAAGGACCCCTTGTGTATTATCTACGCATTGGTATCGTCAGTAATCGTAGAATAATCGCATGTATAGTTCTAATTTGTGAAATTAATCCCGTTACGTATTTTGGTACGGTATGTGAGCACTTGTGCCACTGCGTACAGTTTCCAAACACGGTTTCGTACTTTCGTCGAGACTCGGAGTTGGCACACCTAACAAACTCTTGGCTAAAAGTCCTACGCCTTAATTGGACGATTTTCTACATGGAGATTTGATTTACAACGTTTCGACATAGGGGAAACAGGTAGTTAACATTTTGCAAGTATAATGTTTGAAATGTATTGACTTTGTTTGTTATACGCTAAGTACCTACGCTACGCTACGCTAAGTAAGTAACTTACCTATACCTATCTGTAACTAGTGAATTTGGGGTAGGTATGAAGTCTCTGTGGATTTAAAGAGTTTTCTGTCTATAAAGTTCTTGTTAGTTTCTAACTAAAGTTAGGTAGTCACTTGCGAACTGAGCCTACACCTACTCAATAATCGAGCCAATATAATTTCATGTTCTAAGAACCGTGGGCGACACATGAATATGTAAGTTATAATAAAACGAAGTACATAACAAACAAATCTTTAGCATTCCTAGAACGTGCAATAAAGTCGAATATTAATCACTTACGCGAGCAAACACGTAGCGCAGCTATAAGATCTGATATACGGTATTACTAGAGTTGGACAGGGGCGCTTCATTTGCAATTTGGTTCAGTGATTTTGTTGGAGCTCTTCACTGAGCGAACGGTGCCCGTGAATTATGCCTATTGTTGTTGTTCCAGTGGCAAAGGATGCGTGCCTTGTTCGGGAGATATTCGACGTCCTTTTACAGAAATTGCTTTTAAAACGTCCCTATTTCATAGTATTCGGTATATTAGTTTGAGTTACTGAGATGGTTTCTTTTTTGTATTCTGCTTGGGTATATTGTTTTGTGAAAGCTTATAGATCATGATTCAAGAATATTAATTGTTTCTGAAACAAAATATTGTAGAAATATATTATATCGCGGAATGACTTATAGACAGTCGATTACAAAATAAATGGAAACTAAGCTGACAGTAATTAAATACTGCTTTAATAGAAGTGTGTTTTCTCATCACTGGTCGCTTTCATAAACGTTTAATTAGCCCATAAATCGAGGTAAAAAAAAGATAAAGTATCAGGTAGTTTTTTTAATATTTTTCCTGATTTTTCCAATAAGTATTTATGAAACTTATTTGGTTTATTATTTTGGTATCGGGTTTGTTGGTTGGTGGTGGCTTTAAGGTTTGCTTGCACCAAACCTAGCAAAATGCGTGTAACATATGTATTTGAAACGTGTTAGCGCTTTGTAACGCTTTAACCTTACTAGTCACCTAAACGTGACAAGCAAGTGCGCGCCCTGTACGCCAAACGACACAAATATGTGACAAAGTGGTAGGTGAAATTGTAGCTTGGCGAGGAGAGCACGCGCGTGCGTTTATGCTAAGGGGGTCAAAAGGTTAAGAGATTTGATGCAAATGGGCCTAAATCTTGAAACCTTTCACAGAAACCGTAGGATTAAAGTTAAAAACTACCTATAAAAGCGATTATTTCACATATTCACCAGATGTGTGAACGTGAACGAGGCGAAAAGAGCATAAAGGATTACAGCAGGTAGGGTTCTGTAGCTTTTGCCTACCCTCTTGGGTAATAGGCGTGAGTTTTTGTATAAATTTTACATAACAACATAATTTAAAGACTCCATACAGGTATGCCCAACGGCCATTAGCTTTACAAAAAAAAACCTTTTCTTATTCCAAAAATAAAAACGTTCAAGTACCTACTACCTACTTACGAAATAATACGTAAGCAATATGTCAAGAGGGATCACATTAACATCCTCAATAAATTACACGAACAATCAGTTACGTTCGATACATTTGTACAAGGGACCTCGAGCGGGGCCCTAGACCGGGGATCATGAACCTTTTTGTATCTGCGTTACAACATCGGAATAAATATTTTGGTTATGACGTTTCGTTATTTGAAGTTAGATACAATTAATTTTTAAATTACATACCCATAAAAATGTATTTAATTATTCTGTTGTAAATAAACGTAGTTCTAATAAAATCAACCAACCCACATTTTTTTATTAATTCAGTTAATAACTCCAAACTTATCCAACATTCTAAATATACTACATTTAGAATGTTGGATCAGTCATTATTCATTAGTTATTTAATCATTCAATCAATCAAGGTACAATAAATAATTGTTATAAAAGATTACAAACGCGCTATGTTATGCCCGAAGGCGTACAAATATTCATAGAGATCATTGACATTAAAATTGATAACCTTTAATATGATATTAATGGAATGCATAAAGTATTAATCAGTTTTGACAAAAAATAAAAACAAAGAAAAATATATAAACGTCGAAAGGAAGTTTAACTGTACTACGTCAAAATTCAAATAATGTTTAAACAAAAAAAAAATAAAAAGAGAAAATAATTTAAAAAAAATACAAAATGTCACGTACAAAACAGTCCCATACACATTTTATGCTTGGAACCGGATTAAAATAGGTCTTCATGAATTATCCAAAATCATTATAATTACTTCAGAAAATGAGAGACATTTTTATGTGGGTTGGTACATTTCGGCAGAACCAAGTTCAATGTACTACTTATTCAAAGAAATATAGAAGATTTCGTTCTTCAATATTTTTCAGACGCCAACCTTGGCACACCTGCCAAAAGTTCGCGATCCCTGCCGTAGACGAATCGACTTATGATATCACTGAGTGGATCAGTGGGTAAATCGCCCATTGTCGTTGAGGGGAATCCGATTCCCGCCACTTACGACTGTCGACGGATCTCAATCAGAGGTTATCTCTAACAACTTGATAAGTACTGACGGCAGATTAGATTTCTAACTTGAGTTCCTTTTACGAGTTTGACGTTTCTTCCTTTTATTACAGGTGTCTGGAATGAAATCGTGCGTAGTTGGGGTAGGAATTTTAAAAATATTTGTTAACACTTTTTGTTGGCACTACTGTAAAATAAACCTACCTAATTATTCTATGCTAACTGATTATTTTTTGTGAGCATACATTCAGTCAAAAAAGTATCGGGAATGGATGATTTGTTTATGGTTCCAAATTCAAATTTTTGTTTTTTTGTCGTGGTTAGATTGGCACAGCTGTTTTCCATTTTGGCGCGGAGTTTGAGTTGCATCTGTTATTTATATTAAATACAGTGCTGGTTTTAGTAATATCATATATAGTGTGTATTGCGAATTTCATATTGGACAAAAATATCGAACAAAGAGTTTGTCTTAAATTTTGCATCGCCAATGGAATTTCGTGTTCGGAGTCACTGAAAATGTTACAGAAGGCTTACGGTGAATCGACTTTATCAAAAACTCGTGCTTATGAGTGGTTCAAAGCGTTCAAAAGCGGTCGAGATGTGATGGAAGATTTGCCTCGCTCTGTAGGCCGTCAACGTCTGCAACTGAAGTTAACATCGCAAAAGTGAAGAAAATAGTGACTGAAAATCCCCATTCAACTCTGAGAGAGATAGCCGCCGAACTTTCTGTATCTCACGAGTCGATCCGTACCATTTTAACTAATCATTTGGGTATGAAACATGTTGCTGCTCGGCTAGTCCCAAAAGATCTGAATTTTCTCCAAAAACTCAATCGCATGAAAGTCGCTGAGGACATGCTAGAACGAGTCAGTTCAGACCCAACATTCATGAAACGCATTGTTACTGGTGACGAGCCGTGGGTTTACGAGTTTGACATGCAAACTAGTCAACAAGCTTCGGAGTGGCGCCTTCCTACTGAACCGAAACCGAAAAAACCACGCCAAAGTCGATCAAAAGTCAAAGTCATGTTGACTGTTTTCTTTGACTATCGCGGTGTTGTGCACTCTGAATTCTTACCGGAAGGTCTAACGGTAAATAAAGAATATTATTTGAGCGTTATACGGCGTTTAAGAGAGCAAATTCGACGAAAAAGGTCAGATTTGTGGAAAGAAAATTCTTGGATTTTGCACCACGACAATGCGCCTTCGCACAAGGCTATCATTGTGAACAAATTTTTGACCAAACACTCAACAGATACCATCCAGCAACCACCATATTCACCAGATATGGCTCCTGCTGACTTTTTTCTTTTTCCTAAACTCAAATTACCACTTCGTGACACCCGTTTTCAATCGATAGAAGACATAAAGGAGAATTCGCGGCGAGAACTGAACTCAATTCCGGAAGCAGCGTTTAAAAAATGTTTTGATGAATGGATTATTCGTTGGCGCAAGTGTATCGTTTCTAAAGGAGCATACTTTGAAGGTGATAAAATAAATTTGGATGAATAACAGACATTTTGTGTATTATTGATCTTTTCCCGGTAGTTTCTTGACAGAGTAGTATTCAAAAGTTTAATAGCATTTTCAAAATTCGAATCGCATTTGATTAAAAAAGTGATAAATATAAATTTTGATGGATTGTGTGAGGTATGATATGAGGGAAAAAGGTGTAAATGATTGTGTGACGGTTGACAGGGGAGAAATCAAAAGTTTCCATGAAATTGTATGGGCGACGATGTATACCAACTCATACACTGTTCTAGTTCTACACTAACCTCCTTTTCCATTTCCAGCGTTACTCAAACACAGCAACATCATCCGCAATAAAAGTTGAGTCGGGCCGGTGGCACACAAACAATACATCTAAACAGACGTGCTATCAGATCTTGTGTACTCGTTTCTTGGTTTGCAAAACAAATATTTTCCTAGACATTTTTGAAGTCGTTACGAACAAGTTAGACGGTCGGTCTACGGCCGGAGTGCAATTCGCGCCACTAGACTCGCACTCCGGATTTGTTTGCTCCAACTAGTTAAATGTTGGCCCAAACTTTATTTCGGACGTCGAAGTCTCTGAGACGTTGTACCCTTGTTATTGTTGTTCAAGTATATTTAGAGAGGTTCAGACCTACCGTTAGAAACAAACATTCGTCTGGCTTATTCATTATTCACATTAAAACTGCTATACTCGTAGTTCCCATTTGGGGATCGTTTGCCTTACATAACCTTTTTTTTTGTATTTTAATTTATTTATGTGTTTTTTTTTTAGTTTGTTTTATGCAAGGTTTGCTTTTGTTTTTATATTATAAGGTTTTATTTAACTTTCCATGTTGTAAAAACAAGATCACTTTAAACAATTAAGTAGAAATGAGTTCTTATTCTTTGAGGTTATAAAACGTTCCGAATTAAATCCTTAATCTACAACACAAACTATATCAGTGTTCTCATGTTCAATTTTCAGTTTCTGCTCTAAATCGGATAATCTGTGTGAACAAAGCTTATGAGCTGAACGGAACAAACAAAGTGAACGCAAACATCTCCTAAGGAAAATTGTTAACCAGAGAAAAATAAATTAAAGATCGACAGAAAGCAATAACGAAGAAACAATGTGGGGGGAAACCAAGAATTCTGGTTTGGGGTTTCAGAGAGCTCATTCGAAGTAAGGAAATTCTTTAACAACATTGTTTCTAAATTAAAACAATCTCATAATTGCACATTCTCCAACTTCTTTGATGCAGTGTAGGTATGGTTCTTGGGGGGTGGAAGGGGCGGAATGGGGTGTTTGCCCGGGGTAAGTTTTGAGGCGAAGTTAAGCCGATTAAGTGTCATTTCCGGCGCGGAACTAGCACTGTTCATTAAATATTTCGAGTGACTTAATTGCGGAGGTCGGTCGTCTACCAAGTTTTGATGTGAACAGATTTAGTTCTACTATTCTTTGCGCATTTCAAAATGAATTCAGAATTTTATGCGTATTTTCCTTTTTTTTAAGTACATTTTTAGCTTATCATTAACACCGAAACTGGATATTTATCATGTTTAATCAGTGTTTTGAGTTCCCAATATTTTGATGCTGATGCAAGCACTATTGTTACGGAATGTTAAATGTCAAATCGATCTACCCTCTTGCGTAAAATAAACCAAGAGTAAACATGATAAATAATTATCCTGATTTCAGTGTTAATGATATTATATATATTATTTTTAGCTTAATTAAAAGAACAATTTCGGGTGAAAGATTTGCTTTAAAAATCTAGCAAGAGATGCGTCGATAGTGTGCATCAGATGCTTAGAACTAAGGTTTCTGTTTTAACCGGTATTTTGTTAGACCATGTCTCTAACAAAATACCGGTAAATATCCGTACCTGAAACTGATTATTTTAGTTTCGACACGTTACAGTTTTCAAAAAATATAAACAGAAAAAACATTTAAAATTTGTAGGTAAAATAGCGCGCCTGAAAATTAATGAACATAAAATGTTAAAAATAGTTAGCTGAATACGTAACAAACTATACGAAAGCTAACGGTTTACACATTTTGCTACTTTATTTTCTAGTTTGTAAAGTGACGGTAGAAAATAGGTTAATTAATGGTTTTCCGAGTGGCTCGAAACAATTTGTCTGCTACTTTTGCGCCATTGCTCTCTATGAGCCTGAAATATTATTGTTATTTATGATCTTTGGCAGTTTATTAGTGACACAGAAAACTTTAGTAAACTGTTATAGTGTCAACTACACTTTAGCAAATATTTAGTGGAGCAAAGTTTTTTCAAATATTTTGATGGTTTTATCAACGTCTTTTTCATGATTTCATTGAACTTTCGTAATTATCAATATACAATTGGTTTTCTAACGCACCTTCAAGTAATTTTGGTTTTTGGTTTGTTGACAAATTTGACAAAACTCTTTATGGAAAATCTGTTTCCCTTATACCTTTTTTAAGATAGTAACAAAGGCTTTATATTTGTTTAAAATAATCACAAAAAAATCCTTCCAAATAAGAGAACTTTCAACATTATTTTAAGCCTTGTCCAAAACCTACACTTAAAGAACAAAAAACTTGAAGCTATTTCACCGTTAACCTCTCTCGATAAATATTTCCCTCTTTGTGTAAACACACGGATACGACGAGCCAGTGCGAGCACAAAGTCCATTACAGTCAATTCGTCTAGACGAGGCACGTGTTGAAACTATTCTCACGGGTAAACGAATTACCTGTTCTATATAAATAAAAGATACTGCCCGTAGAATAAACCGTTGAACAATTAAAGTGAGTAAGAATAAAAACAAAATAATGTCTATGGCTGTGACTGTACTTTGTTTACATTAGCTGTCATCTATTATTTACAGAGCCAACCATTTTGCTGGTTCCTTTTACATTTTCAATAGTGAGGGATTATTTTCAACGATTGCTATTTTTTTTTTTTTTTTTCGTTTTTAGGGTTCATGTACATTGGTAAAACTGGGATTACGGTGCAAGTTATGTGGAACATGGCTAAAGCTACGCACGCACCAACATCGCGCATTTTAATTAAATTCGTGATGTACTTTATGGGCGGCTCACGGACATTTCGTTTTTGCCGTGCGTATGCGATTGTACAATGTACTATTATGCCACTGCGTCTCACACATAATATCATAAAGATGATTGGTGTTAAACCGGCCAAGTGCGACTTGGACTCGCGCACTGAGGTTTCCGTATAAACTTGTAGGTATTTTGTTATTAAACAATATATTTACTGTTTTCAGTATTTTTTTCTTTTACATGTGCTGTAAGACATTGCTCCTTGCCAAATTTCTGATTCTAGGTCAACGGGAGGTTTTGGTTCCCTTGTAAAATCGCAAAATTTGCGACACAAGCGGTCATATCTCTGGATCGCGTTGACTTACAAGTTTGTTTTTAACTGCTGTATAAAAAGGGTAGCAGACTTGAGTATTTGATATTCATTTCAGCTTAATACCTCCACGCATTCCAGAGAAAAACGGTCTTGACAGATGGACAGACGGACAACAAAGTGAGTCTGGGTTCCGTTTTTGCCGTCTAAGGTACGGAACTCTAAAAACAAAAGAGAAAAACCAACCACCAACTAAAAAGGATTCAATGACTCAGCAAAGTACGTGGGAAAGAAATTGAGGGTGAACATGAGCAAATGCGATATTATGGGGCGAGAGAAGGTGAACCCAGACAAAAGTTATATAAATATAAACAAGCCGGCGATACTGTCCGTGAACGCATTACAGACCTTTCTATCCTTGCGGGTCGAATTTCGAAAAATCTTTGCTTAGGGAGTGCTAACAGGAAATATTTACTTCAATACTGATGGAGCTGTATTTATGTTTGTGATTATTGAAAGATAGAAAATATACTTGGTTTCTGAAACTATTTTGTGAGATAACGTCATTTATTTTAACAAAAAATGTACTTCCAAGTGAAGTTGGTTTTTTGTTGGTCTCAACGAGGTACTTAAAAATATAAAAAAAAAACATAAACTCACGCCTTTTTCCTTTGGGGGTAGATACCTGCTACAATCCTTACATAAACAAACCTCTTATTATTAGAGGTTTTTTACTATGTAATCTGCCAGTATTCTTAAAAAATCAAGGGTTCCTGTAAAACTTTTCCAAAGCGGTAACGATTTCATCTCAAAAAATCTTATTTAGCAACTTCTGAACAATGGGTAAGACGATAATAATTCAAAAGCCGCAAAGCGAATCTTAATGCGACTTTAATCCAATTACAAGAGACTTTGTTACCAATTATGCTAGCTGTACCAGTGTACCTATCTATATTTTAAGAGGTCAATGTAACTGAGAAACGGAACACGAAAAATAAAACTTTTGTACTCGGTGGTAACTAGTAAAAGAGACACAGGTACAGAAATACACAAAAAATATAAGGCAGTAATTTAAAATATACATTTTGATTAGATTTAGTTTTGTTACAGAGCTTGGGTCGAGGTTTTTTCGACAGCGATATTTCGGTGGTTACATCATGTACCTACGATTACTTTTCAGTTGTTTAAAATAATTGGGTACGACCCCACTGTCCTACATATCCCCGGTATCACTGTCCTACATAGACTCGGATTTGGCAACTCAGTCTTACAGAAAGAAGGTCTGTGTCCCAGCAGTGGGCAAACTATTTGCTGATTATAGTATGCTTTTAAAGAGCTGTGTCTTTCTTTTGTCTAAATCAATATTTTTTACAAATTATAAATTGTTAAGAAGATGAAAAAAAAATGTACTAGATTATCCTAATGATTAAGTTACAGCCATTTTCAAAAACTTACCAGCAGGTACCGGTAGGTTGCTATCTTTGTCTGTTTGACACAAAACGTCACAGAAAAGCTTTCTTTGATTTTAATTCTATGAGTAAAGTGACAGATAGGTGACGCGGATAGGATGTTTCAAGCCAACTTTTTTTTATAGAAACACCGATAACTACGAGAGTAGGCATATTAACTGACAGTTTTAAGTAAGCAAGTTATAAAAATCTTCCTTTAGAGTTCTTCCAAAAGAGCTTTCGTTACAAAACAAGGTTAATCCGGAATATAATCGCGATAGATAAATTCTACCCTTCTGATTATTAGCAAAATTGACCTACAAAGAAAATGATGTGTTGCCAGACCAACACGTGATTCGTGTTAGCCACATATTTATCGATAACAAACCAATTTGCCCACTATTATTGTGTTAGTGACTACGCAGGGTTGCCAAAATTCGGGGAATTTTTATATGATTTTTTGGGCTTGCAACTCGGTGGCGATTCATCATCATCAGCCTATAATGTTCCCACTGCTGGGACACGGCCTCCTCTCAATGATAGGGAATCGGTTATAATCCACCACGCGGGCCCAGTGCGGATTGGTAGATGTCACATGTCTTCGAATTTTTGGTTCTAGAACATGCCGGTTTCCTCACGATGTTTACCTTCACCGTTTTGAGAGCAGTGGTGATGAAATAAATTACACAAAGTAATGCGCCTGTCTGGGTTCGAACCTACTGTTCGTAAGTCGGGGCCGCCACCACTGGGCCACCGCTGCTCTCGTTGGCGATTTATATTTTGCAAACATTTTCGTTTCAATATTTTCCGACGTCGGATAAAGTTTACTTACCCACTATCTTTATTGATTTATTATAATTATCAATTACCCTTTGTACAATTAAATCATATAGGTACTTTGGTGGAAGGCCAATTTAATACATGCGAAATTGCAGCTATCAAGTTCAGGCAGGTAATTGAGGTGAATAAATTTGGAAGTTCCCAGCTTAAGTGAGAGCAGCAGTCGATGTATTTACGATCGCAAGGCTGAAAACTGAAATTTAATTCAGACCATTTGGCTATTTCACAGAAATATTGCTTTTAGACCTAATATTACGGTCGCGTTTCAATAATAAAACTGAACGCGATCAGTGCATCGCAACCGAGTTTAAGAGCTGTCAATATTCCATAGCAATAATGACACTGACAGGTCTTGCTCTTGAACGTAGTTAAAACGTACTGATTGCGTTGAATTCATTGGTGAAGGTCGTCCTACGTTTCTCTAAAATTACGATGAAATGTGATCTAAAACAGATCTTCAAAACCAAGAGTATCGAACATCTTATCACGATATAAGTGCTAACATATGACGTCACAAATACGGACATACGGTTTCGATCGGCGAGGCTCACTTTTTCAATATCCCGTACCTAATGGCCGTCAGATGGCAAGTTGGGCAAAGTGATGCTATCAAAAACCGATAGGCTGCGGTTTCCCGCGGTTATCGGGCCACTTTGCTCCTCCCTACGACGTGGGTCCACTCGACATGCCGCACACGGGTTCACACAATTCGAAATGAATTTAGTGGTTACAGTTTGGTTTATTAGTTATTTTTCTGTTGTAAAGAAAAGGAATTTGGGAAAGTCGCACGGGGCCGGTCAATGTGGCGACACTTGGGGGAGGCCTATGTCCAGCAGTGGACGTCTTTCGGCTGAAATGATGATGAAGTACTAAATAACTGACTTCTAAGTTTCTAGCATTTTTCATATAAATTATAATGCGAAAACCAAGTCACCATGCCACTTTTTGTAATAAAGCAAAATACTAATAAACGTTTAACAAATGAAAATTCCACGTTTTCAACGCAGGTACAATTTTACTCGCGTATTATTTTAGTATGCGCGAAAGGCGCGCCACCGAAAAAGTTATAAGGCCAGGATTGTTTGAAAAATATTCTCATAATCTCATTGTTTCTCAGATTAACGTTGTTACACTTCTGTTTATTAACAAAGCGCTTTTAATTTGAGTTAATTGTATTTGCTACGGCACATGATTAGCGAGGGTTTGTTTTTCACGCCAGGTGTGTTTTTGGGTTTTTTCTTCTGTCTGACATATTGTACATCGTATGTAGTACTCGTATGTTTTATTGAGAACGTTTATGGATTTGAGATTCGGCTCATAAGAAACATAGAACATAAAACGAGAAGAAATTGGTCTTGACGATTTTTTGTATTAACTATTACCTGCTGGAAAATGCTCCACTATTTTTAAAACAAAACCTTTAAAGAGCGCCGTCCATTGACACCTCCGCACATAAAATTAATTCTAACCATAAACTGTATTAAGCAAATTCCCTCTCAATTTATCATCGACAACCAGATCAGCGCCTCTAAAATGTAACGATACTGCCAGATAATACAATTTTCCCGTTCTTTTGCATAACAGAGGAGCAGCATTTTAGACGTCCGTTTGCATTGTTATTCAGTCGACGGAGGCACAGCGGCGCACGCTCCGGAGCTTATCGTCGGCCCCCAGCCGTTGTAAATTAAATAAATATACACCTAATGAGCGGAAATACAATGCATGACTAAGCTGAATAATTGCTTCATCTTCCTATTCGCGGATTTACTTCATTACGACAAATAACTCGTCCAAAACACAGACAGTTTTGTCACATTCTTTTCAACTAAACTCAGACACTAATATAACAAACAAAAAAAGGAATGTAAATTTATTCGATGTACATTCGTGAATCTCATTTTTAAAGTTCGAGTCTAGAATGTATGCGGAAACTATGCTACAATTTATTACTTTCCGTTAGCTTGACTTTAGTAATTTTATTCAAAATAGAGAGAAAATGAAAAATGTAAGGGGTTCATAGTCACCCCAGAGCGTAGGAAGGAAGTTATGATTGAGGGTGACTTTATACGATTTGATTAGTTATAAGCTTTTAGATGGATTGCAAAAGTTTCTTTATCTTAGTTTACGCCTGTTTTTCTTTTATTTTAGGTACAGAAATCAAGTAGTACGTAGGGAGCACTAGAGGAGTTGTGTAGCAATAAATTCTAGATTTATTTGTTTGAGTGAAATAGTGTTTTCTTTGTGATCTAACCTTAGCTCTGAAAATACTTTATAGAACAAAAAATGTACTAAAAATTTTACAGTCAAACTCCATGATAATATTTAAACACAGAGCCAAAACACTCTTCAAACACATCCATGAAGCCGTTAAACATAAGCTCGTGGGTTCGTGGTCACATATGTGACCACGAACAAAAGCCCCGCACACTTACACCAAAGAGAACTAAAAGAACTAAAGTAAAAATCTATTCACTGTTAAAATCGATATCGCTATCAAAATGCACCCGAGCTACCGTTCAAAGGCTCGTCCGCCCGACCGCCTCAAAGGATGTTCTACGAAACAAGCCGTACGTTCCCACTCAGATCAATGTACAAGGGTATAGAGGCTCCTCTTTCCTACAATCATGAGCACTTGGCACAAAACACATCCTTTCTTATCCCTCTGTGAGGACGTTTATCGGGTTCTTTTTTTCTGAGCCGCCATGTTTTGTTTTTCGAATTTGGAACTGCTTACGTCATTTGTTTTTTTTTCGCTGATTTTATTTACATAAATGCGTTGGCATGAATTTGATGATGAGTCCATTTACAATAAAGTAGTTCGTGATGGCCCTTCACCCTGTAAGTAGGTTTTAAGTGGACATTAAATTAACATAACATAACATGACACCTGTAATCCCCGAAGTTTAGGCAGAGGTATACCTATTAGTAGACCCACATTTCGCCAGTTATATTTAAGTTCTATGTAATAGGGGCGAGCTTATTGCTATCAACCGGACGCAACTCCAAACAAAAACATTACTCTTATTAATTAGAAACGTACCTAAATGTTTCTCTCTTTCTAGTAACTACTTCACATTGTCAAACTGAAATAATCATCAGTGTTCATTCAAAAATTTGTTGTTTGATCATTTTAAACGTGTTTACAAAAACAAGAAATATCATTGTTTTATATGAATGATGTAACGATCTATTCGAATCTGTTGAACAAGGAAAACCGTCGCGATAAAAGCAAACATTGATGGACATGTCAAACAAAAATATGCAAAGCTTGGAATTGAAGGGAAATAAGCAATTGTTTGATAAAATTATTGAAACAAATCTAATGAATGGAGATTTTTTAACTGTTTTCGTTTTTAACAAGAAATTAACTTTGAGGCGACACAAAAAAACAAGTATCTGTTATTTTAAGAACATACAGTACATATTACTTTTAGCTAGATCAGATTTATTATTGTGGAACAGCACGACAAAAAAAAACAAACAAAAAAAAAAACGAAAATAACATTAAACGGAATAAGTGCGTTAATAATTCTTATCACTTAATTATCTATGAAAATCAGTTTAGGTAAACATGAAATTTGAAGGCAATATTAACGGTAAACTATAAAAAGTTAAAGCTTAGGTAATTATTAAGGTATAATTTCGAAATTATACCCAAATAATAAATGGTTCACCCAAATTATTATCTGATAAAGTAAATAGAAAACTCGAGGACACAATATTATCTAATATCTATTATATTAATAAAACTTTTGCTTTACAAAATGGTCTATTATTATGAATTTTCTTAAGCCACTTCACCACATTTTTCTCTCAAGCATTCTAATATCAGATTACCCTCTAAAGGTCAACCGCAAAAAAAGAAAACACAAAAAAAGCTTTAATAAAATAAACCGTTAAAGAAAAGATGATATTTGATCACATTAATCGAACATTCAAAGTATTTGTCTTTTGGCTCTGAACCCGTCCCACTTGCGAAGGGAGAGCGTTCGAGAATTTCAATTTAGGAGAAGAATGTGCCGACATAACGTGTGGCCCGAGATATTTTGATAGGACATGTTCTCCGTGAATAAATTTCTTTCCTCATATTAAAAGTTTTAAGCGGTTTTATTTATTATCAATCTGTGGCGGTGATGTAATAGTTGTAGGCAAAATTGATTTTCCATCAACAGAATGTTTTTTTTTTTTTAAACTTGCTGCCGTTGTAGATAACCTCTGGTATGGGTTATTCAAAAACACTTCAAAGTTTGTCTCGTTTAAAATTATTTTTTAAAAGAGCAGTTTTTTATTAAAATACCATTTAAATTTTAATCTACTTCAAAGAAAACATGTATATTTTAAGCTTTTTGATTTTGCCCATAATAACGTGGAGATTTAAAAAAAAAAGCGTTATTGTGTAAGAATCTACTTCAAATATGTTTAAAAAAAACTATGTGCTTCGTAGTTGTTTATGTGCAAGAATCACACAAAGTACCTACCATAGATATCCGGTCGGAATTTTCAATTTGATCGTGGAATGCGACCGCAAGTAAAGAACAAAACTTAGAAATCTGCATGTACTCGCAGCGAACGCACGCCGCCGCCATCTGCCTCCTACTGGGTTAGTTCCCGATTTATTGTATCAATTTTGTATAAAGCCAGTAGGTGAAATAAGCGCGAAGATATATGTGCTAGCTCGCGCTTTTCACCTCCCCACTGCAGAAGACAATAGAAAAGAATTTAAAAAGGAAACTGATTTTACTAGGATTTTTCGGGAGATTCCTTGCTTCTCTGAGAAATAGGGTAGGCTTTTAAAATTGATTCAAGATATTCAAAATACTTCTGGCGTAAAAATAATAACGTTAGGAAAGGAACAATATTAAAATATTTTTAGAACAAAACTATTTATTTGTACTACGCGGTCGATGTCTTTCAGTGTTATTTTGTTCGTCGAACTGAGATCATGACCACAAAATATAATAAGAGGTATAAGCCACACTTTCACGAAAACGTTCAGTACGATAATTAACTGTATAATTTTTTGATCATTAACGGCCGTTTCATACTGCATTTTTTATGCTTGTGAACGGTGGGATGTTACGTATGATCCCAACGTTTTATAATAAAATATTGCATTGACCATCGCCGTTTCAGCTTTTGCTTGGTCTTTGATACTCGTATAATTGTGATTCAAAAATATTGTAATATTGTATTGTATTGCTCTATGACAATAGCCTGCACTGATTGTTCACATCCTGCATGGTGTACCACCATACCCTCAAAATTAAATAAATGATACTTTAAACATACGTAATCGAAACACAAAAAAGACGTCACCGCCCAAAAGTAAATCACAACAAACAAAAAGGTAATAAAACAGGATTTAAAAATAAACTAACTTAATAGAGTAAAAGATAAGTCTGTTTTCATAAACCATATCAAATTCATTACAACAATAAAGTCCCAAATGTATTTACGAGGGATCACGTCATGAATAAATTTTGTTAACAGAAAGTTTGATCTGCGTAAAATAGCTGCGGTAACTTAGACAATGGTTCGAAAAACAGAGATTTTGACTTGTTTAACATGATGTGACTTTTACCTGTTAACGTTTACATTCCCTGAGGGGGTTGGCAAAGGTTTGGTCAAATCGGTACGGACAAAATTGTGGACACCGGACAATGCCAGATACTTCTATGTCCGGTTTCGGAAGCCGTGTCCGCGTTACTGTAGATGGATCTATATTTGGTCATTTATATGTTATAAATAGGGAGCGAGCCTATTAACCTTTACCTAACACAAATCTAGATTGCGAGCTGCTACTGAAAATTTCCTGATGGTTTCTAACACGTCCGACTTTTACTCAAAAATATAGGATCTAGAAATTGCGTACCTAAGTATAACACGAGCTGCAGCAAAACTGAGCAGCCCGTTTAAAGCACAACGTTGAATTTACGACCTGCAAGTCCAAAAACGCATTATTCCTTTAGCTTTCAATTCAGAGTGGCCTAGTATACCTAAGCGAAACCACACATTAGGGTATTTAGCGAATACCTTACTCATATTACTGATTAGTGTCTTTAACATCGTCACGTTGTCCCGTGCCATCAAATGCTGCACAATTCAACACGGATCTGTCAATTAAAACTTCAATAAACACATATACCTAACCTAGAAACCTATAGTATGTAGTAGCTAATGGATAAGCCCGCTATGGAAACTGAATTTATACTAAGCCGTATGTAGGTAGGTATTTCTGTGTTATTAGGTTATATGTTTGTGAAGTAGCATTGCATTCCGTATACAGCTCCAGGTCGTGGTCTGCCCTGTGTGCTAAATTTCAGCAAAATCCGTTCAGTTGTTCAAGCGTGCAAAGGTGACACTGACAAACGGACATACAGAGATCCTTTAATTCTTAATATTATTACTATGAGAAATTCCAATTTTAAATGAAAACCCACAATAAATGTCACGTTTTTGGTTTAATGTGATATTGTTCGATAATGTGAGTCTGTTAGCCGTGTGGTATCCGGCAGGGTAGAATAGAACCAACCCATTACACTCACGGGTGTCGTATAAGGCGACTAATGTCTGAGGCAGAACACCTTGCGCCTCCGTAGACCAGAGAATGGGCAGCAGCGTTTTCTGTTAGTCTTTAATCACTGCGATCTCCAATCCGCCTGCCAAGCGTGGAGATTACGGGAAATTCCTCTCATCATGGGAGAGGCTTATGTCCAGCAGTGGACGTTATGGGCTGTTGTAGTAGTGTATAGTGTTCGATAATTGAGATGTATTGGCAGTTTGCACCAACAGCACAATGCATCCAGAAAATATGTGACATCCTGCAGAAATATTCAAAACTCATCTGTCGCTTTTATGAGTATTGTTTCATCGTATTTTAGGTTGTGGGATAGTGATGACGGGATTTGTAGTTTTCATCGTATGAAGAGCCTGTTAGAGAGTTTTTTAACTTAACATGACATGTACACGCCTGTGATCGAAGGCGAGATGTTTCGTTCCATGATTTCTTGTCTTGTCCCAGGCGTGATTTTATACAGAGTAACGGGTTGTTTTCCAGAATTTGATCCGAAAATGTTCTGACTCCGTCCACGAATCACCAGACGTTTAAATATTACAAGCTGAAGTTCACTTACCATAATAATTAGACCTAGTACACTCTCGGTTTTCAATAACGAAAAATAACCATTTATGATCTTGAAAACCAAAAAAATAGAATTTTAGTAGTAAAATGAATACTGGTTTTTTTTTTCATACCGAGGTTTTGTAACAAAAAACTATGAGACGGTACAAAATTTTGCTAGTGACTGGAAAATGAAGCCGTTTAGCCTCAAAAATTATAGTAAATGAATCCCGTGGTTGACACAATTCCCACGGGTATGATATGCGGCTGACGTATCCCATGTTTTACTTTAATTTTGCAAAACGTGTGCTTTAATAGGTGAAACAGTACATAGTAGTAATTTATCGTTTGATTTTTCAGCTAAATATGATGTATCATAAAAACAGTTTTGAGTTAAAATTGGTTTTCATTAGGTGGAAAGAAATAATAGATCACTACATTGTGTGAAAACCCAATCAAAACATCTTGCATATAACCGTACAGGAATATTATCCGCAACACACACTTATGATTGAAGATGGACTGAATTTTTTTTTAATTCCAAAGGACCAAGAAAGACGCTTCCTATCCATATTCCCAATTGACGTAAGGGTCGTTTTTAGTTTTACGGTGACACAACATATACAAACAGTTAATAAAAATTTGTAGCTGCCAGAATAGCCCCCTGCGTGACCCAATCGCCTCACACATAACATTTTTACAACACATAAATTTCCTACTCATATTTCCCAGTTTAGTAACATTATAAAAATAACATGTAGTAAAATATTACTAGGATTAACCCCCCAGCTTCGCTCACAGTGTAAGTGTCAATAGAGATTTTTCAACGCGAATTTACTATGTAGTTTGTAGTGAAACCTGTTTAAATTGAGTTTCTGCGGTTTTTGGTATGAGGTTTGTTTAACGTAGTATAATTTTATGTACTGGTCTATGATCATATTTATTTCATACACTTTATACACATTTTCTTTGCCTTGTTGGTTGAGTGGTCGCAAGCGCGCCTGCTGAGCATGAGGACCTGGGTTCGATTCCCAGGTCGGGCAAAGTGTTATTGGGTTTTTCCATCAGGAATTTCTCAGTAGCAGCTCTTTCGAGTCTGGATCCGTGCCCGGTTGATGGCAATATGCTCGCCCCCTATTACATGAGACTTAACATAACTGGCGAAATGTGGGTGTACTATTAGGTCCACCTCTGCCTCTGAATTTTCATGATTAACATGGACAAGTCTATTCTAAACACACCTAAAAAGAACATTTAAATTAAACGTGTATTTTTATCTACCTACACTATTTTAGTGGTGATTCCACTCTTCGTTGGGTTACGATTTGGTTTTATAGCTCAATTTGTCTTCGCATGCATCAAAAGGCTGTTCTAACGGTTCTCAAAAATGATTTATGTTATTGAAACTGTTTGCGAACATCTTAGTCTCCTTAGTTTCATAAATTTTACAGCATCAAATTCATGTGACGGATAACTCTGTAAATACTACAGTCTTTAAAAAAATGTTATTGTAAATGAATACCCGTTAACACGAGTGAAAGTTGTAATTCCCTAGACGCGCTTTTATTTAGGCATTCATTTAGGTGTCACTTAGTATTAGTGAAAACTCAAACTCAAACTCAAACTCAAAGCATTTATTTCAATTAGACCATTACGGCACTTTTGAATGTCAAAAATACAAAAAAGAAAATCAAAGCCACAGTCCCAGTCACAAGGCATAATAACTTGAGAAAGTACTGTAGTTGCCCAAACAGACATAACTCTGCTATGCGTCTGCTATATCTGTACTAATACTACCCCATGCAATATTTTTGATTAATATTTTATTATTCAAAAATAATGTGGGTTCAACGGAAACTATTTTTAATAATTTTAATCCATTCCCGCTGGCCCCACCAGTAGGGCAACGGGCGGTGGGGTCAACGGAAAAACACCTATATAACCAAAAAAAGAGATGTGACAGACTGCTGTGCTCAGATCGATAAAAGAAAACTAAACTCTGACGTGAATGCAACATGTATTGTGCTCACACATGGCTCTAACTCGTTAACTGTTTTACACTTACAGTTCCAAAAATAAACCCAAAAAAATATCCCTCCCATAATTACCGCAAAATTTTCCACGTAATCACAGCTGATTATAAAAGCGATCAAACAAGAAAGTTTCGTTACAATAAATAAACAAAGCTTCGGGGGTGGTTCGCAGTAGATAAAACCCTTATGGGCGTCCGACGACAAGTGATGACGGTCACGTTTTTAATCACCCCGGTTTCATCCGCGTGTCAGGGGGAGTTGTGTACTTCGAGTTGGCTTGTTCATTGAGAGCTTTAGCGTGCCTAATTATTTGCGACGTGAGGTGGCTCGAAGAATATTTTCTGGGAAAATAGGACTAGCTTAAGCCTGCGGCTTCGCTTGCGTGTAGTTCAATAATTGTCCCACGGGATCGTAATACCGGAATACTAAGTATTATAGGTGTTAATCCATCCGCACAAACTTTCGCATTTATTATATTAGTAAGAAATTAAAATAGGATTTTACGATAGGGACTGTCTTTCTTTTGTTGTTGGCCTTCAAAACTTTTGACCAAATTGGTATTATAAGGGTCATTAATGAAATTTTGTACGTTTATAAAAATACAATCAAGACCAATTTTTTATTACTGTTTTCCGTACTGATTTTTGAGCTTTTGACCAAATTGGTATTTTTGGGGTCACATCAAGACCATTTTTTTATTACGGTTTTCCGTATTTCAGTCTGATCTGAGTTTAATCAGATTTGTGTTCTGGGACGCCAACGCAAAATCCAATAATCTGTAGTTTTGAGATTCGTTTGTTTCTGGAATCCAGGTTACTCTGTTTATACTGATGTAGGTTACACGTCCCGGACTGATTTGATTTGACGTTAGTGCCTAATTTTATATGAATTACCATGAAAAAAGCACCTATACCCCTTATAATTCGGTGATTAGTTATTAAGTTTGGCGGCAAGCTAATTATTGGATGAATAACTGTATGTTTAGACACGCGTGCAACATGTGGGTGTTTATTTTGACGCAAGGCGCATCGCCCGAGGTTGTGTACGGGCCTTATAAGAGGCTTATAGGAGGTTGTAATAAGCTAGAAAAATAACATTGTATCCCACCATCGCTAGTTTTCAGATCATCTAAGCATAAAAATAATCGAAGTAAAGCTAAATTTCAATAGCATCTCAAAAATTAAATACATATGGCGTGCGTGTATGACCAGATGTATGAAGAAGTGTGTAAGGATCGTAGCAGGCGGCGTTCTGTGGTTTCTGCCTACCCATGGGAATGGGCATGGGAAAAAGGCATTAGTTTATGTATGTATGTAAATTTTGTGCAGTGACACAAATCGGAAAAAGGAAAGTTCTTTTTTACTTTGGCCTTTGCACTTCCCTTTATGACTTGCACAAAGCCATTTTAAAACTGTAGTAAGCGCATTTTCTAGTAAATTATAGTCCGCGCCGGATAAGTAGGAATTAAAGGTCATTAACCCGCATACATTCATTTAAATACAGAATTCCGAAAACAGAAATAATGACATAAACTTGTCCCGAAACAACCTTTATCGTGATCCTTGACATTTTCTAGACAACAAACGATTCATAATGTATTGTCAGGGTGTCTACGCAAGGGCATGCCACAATAGTGGCGGTAAGTCCCCTCTTTGAGGAGTGGCTTGAGAGACGCCACGGCGTCCTCACCTTCCGCCTGACGCAGGTCCTCACCGGACACGGTTGTTTCGGGAGGTTCCTGCACCGAATCGGGCGGGAGGAAACGCCCGGGTGTTTCCACTGCGAGGATCGACCGGAGGACACGGTGGAGCACACGGTGGAGGTGTACCCCGCGTGGGCGGAGCACCGCCGTGTCCTCGAAGCGGCGATTGGCGGCGGTGACCTCTCGCGTCCGGCCCTGGTGCAAGCCATGGTCCAGAGCGAGACGGAATGGGACGCCGTCACCTCCTTTTGCGAAGCAGTAATGCTAGAGAAGGAGGTGGCGGAACGTGAGAGGGAGAGAACCTCACAGCGTCCCGGCCGCCGCGGGAGACGCCCCGGGCGTGCTGTAGGCGCGAGCCTGTGGACGGTGGGCTATGGGCTAGCTCGCCGTCCATCCGTCTCATGACGACAGGCCGTGTCGACGGCGCGTTCGTGTTCTACGCGCGCCTCAAGGGTAGTCTGCAAAAAGGAAGGGGTCCAAGGACCGATGCCTGCCGGGGTTGCGGGACTATTCGAAAGAGAAACCGTGGCCCCGGAACACAAAGGGCGATGAAGGAACATGGATGGGTTTTAGTCAGTAAAAGTCTGACACTCCCTCCTGCTCCGCCCAGAGCGGGAGAAGTCATTTGATGATTTCCCATCCGAAAAAAAAAAAAAAAAAAAAGGTGTCTACGCAGAGAAATTAAGGAAAGAGCAATGATCTTTAATTCCTACTTATCTGGCGCAGACTATAGACACTTCTAGTATTACACTACGACGATCGTTATTTTTCAGAACTGTAAAAAATAAAATGTGTAAACTGAATCATTTTCGAATGGCCTTTTATCTTCCAGCTTTTTAACCACCAATTCAATCGATTCACCTTAACCTCATTAAATTTCACCAAACTAGCATAGGTTGACACAAACTATTTTGGTACCCGCGTCCTTTATCCCTGGCCACCTTTGTCAACACCCCGGCGTTCCCCTACTTTTAGCCTTCACAGGACAGATATTTTTAATATTTATTTTTTATTGTGTGTGGGCATTTTGTGGACACAGTATTTGTCGTTTACTTATATCCTTCGTTCCGAACGGAAATCACGAACTAGAAAATAGAAACTATAACTGTTTGTTCAGTATTTATTGGACAAGGTCCTTAGATTATTTTGGTTTCATTGGGTTTTGTTTGTTTGTTAACGATTGAATAAAGACTTGTGAAGTATCAAGTAAACAATTCTGGAAATATTTCGACAGTTTATTTAACTTTTACGACTCGTAGCGGCTCGTAGCTGTTTGTGGTAATCTCGTAGCAAGTGCGTAGCAAGCTCGTAGCAAGTTTTTGTAGATATGAAATTACATGGAACGTTATTTTCTAGTTAAGTTGTAGAATGGACGAAGAGATGATTGAATTTATTTAAAAACATAATTAATTAATTGAGTTTTGACGCGTAGGAATTATAGAAAACGAATTTACTAACTTTGCTAAAAATAACTTCAAACCTATTTTATATAACAAGAACACGAAGAACAGTTTATATTAAAAACTAGATAGCAAAATTCCCTTACCAAGAAACTAGAACCATATTAACAAAGAAAATATTTGTTTACTTTATAACTTAGTAGAAAATCCAGTGCAGCTAAGCTTGCGTTGGCCGGCAATAGGAAAACATAATGCCATAATGTGGTGGCAACGATCGGGCTCATCTGTTGCAGGTCCGATAATCGTGCGACTAAATGAGTTCTAGACTTGAAACTGTGCCCAGGGAACATATTATCGAGTAGACAATGGAATTTAGAAATTATTGTCGCATATAAGAAGGCTGCGAAATGTTCATTGGATAAGCTAAACATAGCATTAGGTACAGTAAATAAGACGTGAATTGTTAAATGGGATGGGGATTTGTTACCAAATACATAATGTTACTACTGCTTTTCGAAGGATCAGGCAGAGGTGTACTTAAACACCTTTAAATCCCTCGGGTCTAAGGGGCGAGTTTATTGCCATCAACCGAGCACAGATTTAGGTCCGGGCCGGCTAATGTAAAATTCCTAATGAAAACACCCACCAACATCATATATTGCAATATTAATTATAATTATGTATTTTTGGCATAGATATTTTATGAATATCTATTGCAATACATTCATTTTATTAAAATTTTAGGGTTATTTCGCATCAATAAGTTGACATACGAGTACATAACTTTTTGATGACATTTTGACATTATAATTATTAAATAAAAAAATAATCGTAAACTTTAAGACGCTCGTGTATTTTGACAGATGTTTAGACCTTGCGCCAGTGCTGCCACCTTATGGTTTTTTCATTACAGAAAACCCTCATTAGTAATTGATGGGGGCTGATACCGTTATGATGGATATTGGACATTTTGCGAATTGGACATTTTGCGAATTGTACATTTTGCGAATTGGGTATTTTTTCGGATTGGACATTTTACGAATTGGACATTTTGCGAAATGGACATTCTGTGCCTAAACGGTTTTGCACCACCCATTTAAAATTTCGATGTGTATCCTTCGTGATATTGACTTAAACCAATATTATGTTCGTCCTAAAAATTATGAAATATCTATAAATATGTCTTAAGCTGTGCCTGATTCTGAATGTAACGTTCTGTTATATTTCACGTTGAAAAGGGCAGCCGAAGTAACATGAACTTTATCATTGATTTATTACATGATTTTAGAGCTTTTTTTCGGGTGTTAAAAAAGTGTTATACGTTTTGACGTTTATGTATTTTTAAAACGTTTAAGTTTGCTTCACGATTTCGTTTCGACCATGTGTTCAATCATGTACTAACATGATTTTAGAGCTTTTTTTTCGGGTGTTAAAAAAGTGTTATACGTTTTGACGTTTATGTATTTTTAAAACGTTTAAGTTTGCTTCACGATTTCGTTTCGACCATGTGTTCAATCATGTACTAACATGATTTTAGAGCTTTTTTTTCGGGTGTTAAAAAAGTGTTATACGTTTTGACGTTTGTGTATTTTTAAAACGTTTCAGTTTGCTTCATGATTTCGTTTCGACCATGTCTTCAATCATGTACTAACATGAATTTAGAGCTTTTTTTTAGGGTGTTAAAAAAGGGTTATACGTTTTGACGTTTGTGTATTTTTAAAACGTTTAAGTTTGCTTCACGATTTCGTTTCGACCATGTGTTCAATCATGTACTAACATGATTTTAGAGCTTTTTTTCGGGTGTTTTAAAAGTGTTATACGTTTTGACGTTTGTGTATTTTTAAAACGTTTAAGTTTGCTTCACGATTTCGTTTCGACCATGTGTTCAATCATGTACTAACATGATTTTAGAGCTTTTTCTTCGGGTGTTAAAAAAGTGTTATACGTTTTGACGTTTGTGTATTTTTAAAACGTTTAAGTTTGCTTCACGATTTCGTTTCGACCATGTGTTCAATCATGTACTAACATGATTTTAGAGCTTTTTTTCGGGTGTTAAAAAAGTGTTATACGTTTTGACGTTTGTGTATGTTTAAAACGTTTAAGTTTGCTTCACGATTTCGTTTCGACCATGTGTTCAATCATGTACTAACATGATTTTAGAGCTTTTTCTTCGGGTGTTAAAAAAGTGTTATACGTTTTGACGTTTGTGTTTTTTAAAACGTTTAAGTTTGCTTCACGATTTCGTTTCGACCATGTCTTCAATCATGTACTAACATTATTTTAGAGCTTTTTTTTAGGGTGTTAAAAAAGTGTTATACGTTTTGACGTTTGTGTATTTTTAAAACGTTTAAGTTTGCTTCACGATTTCGTTTCGACAATGTGTTCAATCATGTACTAACATGATTTTAGAGCTTTTTTTCGGGTGTTAAAAAAGTGTTATACGTTTTGACGTTTGTGTATGTTTAAAACGTTTAAGTTTGCTTCACGATTTCGTTTCGACCATGTGTTCAATCATGTACTAACATGATTTTAGAGCTTTTTCTTCGGGTGTTAAAAAAGTGTTATACGTTTTGACGTTTGTGTTTTTTAAAACGTTTAAGTTTGCTTCACGATTTCGTTTCGACCATGTCTTCAATCATGTACTAACATTATTTTAGAGCTTTTTTTTAGGGTGTTAAAAAAGTGTTATACGTTTTGACGTTTGTGTATTTTTAAAACGTTTAAGTTTGCTTCACGATTTCGTTTCGACCATGTGTTCAATCATGTACTAACATGATTTTAGAGCTTTTTTTCGGGTGTTAAAAAAGTGTTATACGTTTTGACGTTTGTGTATTTTTAAAACGTTTAAGTTTGCTTCACGATTTCGTTTCGACCATGTGTTCAATCATGTACTAACATGATTTTAGAGCTTTTTCTTCGGGTGTTAAAAAAGTGTTATACGTTTTGACGTTTGTGTATTTTTAAAACGTTTAAGTTTGCTTCACGATTTCGTTTCGACCATGTGTTCAATCATGTACTAACATGATTTTAGAGCTTTTTCTTCGGGTGTTAAAAAAGTGTTATACGTTTTGACGTTTGTGTATTTTTAAAACGTTTAAGTTTGCTTCACGATTTCGTTTCGACCATGTGTTCAATCATGTACCAACATGATTTTAGAGCTTTTTCTTCGGGTGTTAAAAAAAGTGTTATACGTTTTGACGTTTGTGTATTTTTAAAACGTTTAAGTTTGCTTCTAGATTTCGTTTCGACCATGTGTTCAATCATGTACTAACATGATTTTAGAGCTTTTTCTTCGGGTGTTAAAAAAGTGTTATACGTTTTGACGTTTGTGTATGTTTAAAACGTTTAAGTTTGCTTCACGATTTCGTTTCGACCATGTGTTCAATCATGTACTAACATGATTTTAGAGCTTTTTCTTCGGGTGTTAAAAAAGTGTTATACGTTTTGACGTTTGTGTATGTTTAAAACGTTTAAGTTTGCTGCACGATTTCGTTTCGACCATGTGTACAGGCCAGCTGTCGGGATTAGAATTTCACTTGTGATTGACAAAGTTTAAATACTCGTACGTTGCTACTATTATTGTTTTAATTTAAAGCGACTAACTGGTACACCATTGCTGAAGAATAAATATCACCTTCTCTTTTTTGTAACAAAACAATGATAGCTTTAACGCTTCACGGTATTGTTTGCCCCAACTTCCGCGACAAAATAAGATTTAAATTCCCCCATGTTCAGGGTGTGTTCGCTCAATCTCGATATGAACTACGAGCAATTTCTCAAGCAACTGTTCTATCAGTCGTGACGCGCCGCGGAGTCAAGAGGCTAATAAATAAAACTGCTCCCCTTTCTCCAATTTTACATAAAAACCGTCTCATCCGCAATCTGCATGTTTATGAGCGAATATTCTATAAACAAGTCGGAAGCCACGGCTTATGGTGTATGTCGGGGACAGCAATATACAGAATTGCATGCAAATAAGATAAGGGTAATAAATACGAACCCCGCTCTTTGTAGTTGTGTTTTGTTTTCTAATGTTGCGTTTCTCTACTTTCATATTATTCGATAAATCTTTTTCAAATCGATATTGGTCTGGAATCCTAATAGATATGGAGTCTCTTCATTACGTAGGCGATAATATTATTTTTTTTGTTACGAAAAATTCTTGTCGAGATTATTAAAATAAAGACTTGTATAGATTTCATTATTTTACATTTTATTGCATTCCTGTTATATACCTCTTTCATATTTTAATTACATTCTTACATACACAAATGTCTTAACCAATAAAAAATATCTAGGTACACCAGCAAAAACCTTTTACAATTTTATAAAATCACCATAGCCATTATAAATGATAAAATTCTAAGTTGACACAAACATTATTTTAGGGATGTTTGGGGTCCGTCAGTAAATCACTGGGGAAGGATTACTCATCGACGATGTCCAAACAAAACGGCTCATTGACTTGCTGATTAATTGCAAGGAGACCCGCGGTGACATTCCGATGTGGCGAAATATGCAAAGAAATAAATACGCCCTAATTGTCTAATGACTTGGAAGCTTTGAAGGTTGAATTCCTCTGCTTTTATGTTGTCCTAGTACTTTGCAGATTTAAGTTCTTTTTATAAATTACTAAAATATACGATTACGAATCGTAAAATGCTCTCAGTTGTATGTTATTTAAGTGTCTACGTCAAGTATTTAGTCAAAACAAACACGATCCACGCTAATGCACTATATATTTGAGTAAGTACTTTCATAAAGGTGAGATATGAATTTTGAATACTATTAAAAGAGCTTTCTGGAGAGAATAAAAATATTACACCTACCAACAACATCATTTTGTGTTAACACGTAGTTGTCATTCCGTGTTGCCGACGTGAATGCGTCGTGTTACACATAAGAGGGGATTTGGCAAAAAGGTGGTAATAAGGTATGCAAGCCCTCTTTCCTTTGTCGGCCACTCGCTCGCAACGTGACGTGAATCACCACACGAGATTCCCTAACTCTATGCAAAGAATCCGAGAGGTGAAATGTAGACGACACAATTCGTAAAAGTCTTTACTCATTCATACGTTTCGAAGCTAAGCTTTCTACGTCGATCGGCGACTATCTCTGGAATTCGCTCCGGGATTGTGGAGAGGTAAAGCGGCGTTCTATTCCGTAAATAATGCGAGTGCTGGGGGTATTCTCATTTATTATAGAAACTCAAATTTGTATCATAGTAAAGGTAAAAGGCGCGTGTAGACGGGCGGGGTCGAACGGCCGCATCATTGTGCGGGCAGGCCGCGGGCGCGCGATTACAATGCCGCCGCTGTGACATTTTCGCTAATGGTTCCAGGGTAGGCACAATAAAACGACAATACGACAGGAGATAAGGTGGCAAGTGAAAATTTTAGAACGAGATTAATTCAATTCCGACGCGGGTCGTGTACCTACTTGCTGAGACAATCTCGATCTATGTTAGTTTAGATTGGGGAGCAAATAGTTCATTTATTTATTTATTTGACAAAACTAGCAAAATATTACAGATAAAATCTTAGCTAATACACAGTTAAATGCATGACTCTAACATAAAAATAATAAATGGGAAACATCCCGTTTTTTGAGTAAAAATGATAGTGAATGTGACTATGTCAGTTTAAAAACTAAAATATATTGATGTTATTTTGAACACTGTTTTATAATTAAAACAATACCTATTAATTTATGAAGTAGCTACCTTAAAACCTTTTGTAACTTTAAAGTTTATAAATAGAAAATTAGCGTAGGATGGCTAAGTTGGTAGACCTTCATCAGTTGCCGTTCTGCATCGATTCAGCCGTCTATTAAAAGCCTCTTTAGATGTTGGTATAGGCTTTCGTCGCCATTAAGACGCTGCCTGTAATGATAATATTGAGTAGTATAGCCAGCACATTTTCTACTAAGTTGACATCTCATATCTCAATGAGTATTTAGATTTATGAGGTACTAGGTTCGATTCCCATCTAAAAATTTTTTTCATTAGGTTTATCAATCAATAATTTCTCAGTAGCAGCCACGAAGCCGAGGTTTGTACCAGGTTGCTGGCAATAGGCTTAAACATAACTGGTGAAATGTGGGTGTACTTTTAAGTGTAAAAATAACTAACTTAACTCTTAACTGCCTAATCGTTCGGAGATTACAAGCGTGATGTTATGTTATTTAATTATAAAACATTCCGTTATTATAACTAGCAGATTTACTGTCGAATCCAATCAAATAAATATACAAATCCAACCATTTAATCTCAACAAATCGGTACTGTATCCGCCGGATTATTGCCACTTCAATTTTATTAAAAAGCTATTTTACTAGAATTGCATGGTATGATATGATTTAATTAAAAATAAGTGATGTATAATTCTGACTGTCAAAAGTTTTTCTATAGTATTAATTGAATGTTTTTTTTCATATGTTTATGACAACTGATGCTATTTCGAAAATATTCTGCAACAAAAAGGAAATTAGACGAAAATGTTATTTTATAATGAATAGTAAGTTACTCATCTATTCTCATTTGAGCCAAAGTCTACATGAAATGGCAAAGCAAATAACAGCAATTAACAGACAACCCAGGGACGCGTGAATCCCTTTCTCTATTTTGACCTCTCAACGGGTTTTCAATGAGGATACCAACATCGCTCTGAACCCTGAAAGGGTTGTCCACGCTACTCTACGGCGCTTTTATATTTTTATCAACGTCAAATGAATTGCTCCAATGTGACTACAAAAAATCCATTTGCGAAATGTCTCACCGGATTTATTTACGCAAACATTAAATACTCTTTTTATGTACGCACTTTGAGGGTATAAAGGGACCGCTTGATGATGTAGTTAATTAATATTGCCTTTTGCCCTGAAGAGGAAATTCTTAGAATATTTCTCTAGTTATTCATAGAGGTTCCAAGAGGAAGTCACGTTATTAAGGAATGTTTGAAAGTATTTTAAATATCGTTCCGGTTGTTTACTTAATAACCGGTGGATGAAAGAAATATTTTTGAACTAAGAACGGACAGAAATAGCTAAGCTCGTAGTAAGAAAGTTTTAATTAATTAACAAGCTGATGGTATTACCCATAGAGGAGCTCGTGGCTAAATAATAACAGCCACTCGGGTCGATCTTTAGGTTAAGCCGTGCTTGCCTAGGTTGTTCTGTGGATGGGTGGACTCATTACATACCGAGTTTCCTCCGTGCCTCGGAAAGCACGTTAAGCAGTTGGTCCCGGCTGTCATTTGTGATCATTGACAGTCGTTACAGGTAGTCAGTGGCCCAAAAAGTCTGACAACCAGTCTTACCAAGGGGTATCGTATTACCCAGTACTCACTGGGTTGTGGAGGTCAGATAAGCGGTCGCTCTATGTAAAATACTGGTATTCAGCTGCATCCGGTTATACTGGAAGCTGACCCTAATAAAAAACTTGGGAAAAGGCTAGGCAGATGATGATGGTATTACCCATATACCCATAGGCAAAAAAGACTAACTTTCATACAAACTTATATAAAATCACGCCTAAAATCCTCGAAGGGTTAGTATATAGGTGTATTTAATGGTATACCACATTTCGCCGGCTATGTTTCGGTCCCATGTAATAGACTCATTGCCATTTTTAACCATTACCATTGGCACAAATCCAGAAAAACTTACGTCCTGTATTCAACCTCTTTAAAAAAGAATCTTTCAGAGATCCTTCCATAGTCAGTTTGTAGTACTAGTTTAGGCTGTACATTCATTGTCAATGCTTTAATAAATGAAAGAATATTATTAGATTATTTAGAAAAGCTCATCCTATATAACATAAAGGAATTTCTGAAACTACCAGTGATATAGAATACTCGTACTTGTTAAAAACAGCCCCATCTTTAATTGATGTTTGACTTTCTAACTAACTCAGTTTTTAGGCCTATAAAGTTTGAATTTAACGTATTTGTTTTTAGTGCAGTTGTGAGTGTAATTCTATTACAAATATTGTATAAAAATAGAAACAGTCCAGTGTGTCTGTCTAGACGTCATAAATGTCGCCTTTACTATTATGTCCGTTTTCACTTATGACAATGTCCACTAGCAGTAACGTTAAACTATAAATATACAATAAGCTTTCGTACACATGCAGGTAAGTCTTGGGTTTCTTCATGAGAACAAAAACTTGTCTTAAAAATATGCGAAATTTAAGGTAGTAAGAACTTTAATTTTTAATTTGTCCCTATGGCTATTAGATAGTTATAATATTAAAAAAAAATGACAATACATTAAACTACCACCAACAGTTGCAATTAACTCCAAGCAATAAAACTTTTACGCGTTCCATATTTCTCTATTACTCGTCATCTCAGCAGTCGCCTCGTTTTTAGCCATATAATCCTTCAGACAGTTAAAAAATACTCATTCCACTAATATAAAGATTCATTTGAGCCCACGATTCCATAACCGTAACAGTGTAAAGTACAATAGTTTAGTATTATGAAGCGTTCTACGCTAACGCAGCGAAAGCTTGCACTTTGTGAAATGAGAGCGAGTCCGAAACAAAGCGCCGTGAACACGGGCCCGAAACGACGCGTAAAGGTCCCTATACACGTTACCGCGAACCAAACACGCACGAATTGAGCTCTATATCTCAAAGAGTATTGTGGCGTTTCGGGAATCCTGTGTCCGGTAGATTTCGATTAGTTGATTGAAACCGCACAGTGCATATCAATCTGTTAACATCCATTGTTTGTCGTCCTCGTCATCTGCTCTATTTCATATAGTATCACAGGATACTAGTCACCGTGAATAGCTTGTTTGTACTTAATCTAAGAATCGACTAGAATCACAGGTAAAAGGTTCAGTAATCCCTAAGGAGCAGGGACGAACTTGTATCTATAAAAAGAGGCCTAAATAACGAAAAGTCATTCAATACGGATTATTGAATAGCATTGCGACAACACACAAACAAACATTCTTGTAAAACACTAACGCACATGACACCGTGCTACACACATCAAAAAATCGCTCGTGTAATTTTATTTGACGGAAAAGTCTGCAGCTACCTTTACACCTCGCTGCTGAGTTTAGGCTTTGACAACCCACACGTTGTCCTACACAAACAGATTCCCTTACCGCGATTTACTGAATATTACGAGATACGACTGATGTGGGGTGTAAAAATGAGAAAGGATATTATAGTTTGTTTGTTTGTGGAGCAAGGTCTGAAGAATGGCGCTATGTAAAAAGGGTTTTAGTTATAGGTTAGTCTATGTCCATATGTAGCCACATACTATGTTATTTTTTATTAAGGTGTGTCACAGAGGCTATATCTGTGGAGGTGGAGTTGTAGAGCTTGTATTGGCCAAAACGGAGGTTACTGAGGCGGAACAGAATAAATAACTTTACCACATACTCACTTTGATGCGATTTGCAAGACAGTGCAATCGTGTATATGGGCGCAAAACCATTATTTGATTTTAGTTTAAAGTTAGTTTGTAATTTGAGGGTAGTTCCGTTTTTATTTTGACTTATGCAGGTTTATTGAATTAATAGTTGTAATGTAGAGTAGTGAGATTTCTATTTGACATGTGTTGAATTACTGAAGTAATATTTGTATTTCCGTCTATTTAATTTTAAAAGTAATCGTAATTTCCGTTTGCTCCAATAATAAGAATTATGTTTGATTTATGTAAAATGTTGTGAATGTAATGTTACTTCTGTTTATTTTAATAGGAGTTTATTTTGATATGTTCGCTAGAATAATTTAAGAGCCTAGTTTAGACCGAACATATTAAGTAGTTAATTTGATCTCTCCCGCCTTGCAAAATTAAATATTGTTATTTTTATTCTACCTATCACTACCAACCTGTTTGAATTTCTGTGTATAAAAGCCGTTGTAATGTGAAAGAAAGGGCATTCTTGGTTTGCCTCATGGAATACAAACTCTGAACTGGAGTAAGGTATTTTCTTTAAACTGGTGCTTATATTTCCTACTGTTTATTATTTGCTGTGTAATAATTGTGTAACTGTGTGTATATATTGGTAAAAACCAATATGTTGTGTGACCATCCGTGAAGTTCCGCATTATATGCGGTGGTGAAGGTTCCGTTGCAAACCCTAGTTCGGTTGTACTTACATATTTATGGTAAATTAGCTGACTCGGCGAACTTCGTACCGCCTAACAGTCGATTCTTTATATATATTTTTTCAGGCATTTTTTTTATTTTTTCTTTCCGTAAGAACCAGCCTCGTACTTCCAGGAATATTATAAAAAAAGAATTAGCGAAATCGGTTCAGCTGCTCGCGAGATTTGCGCTTAGCAACATATTCAACGATTTATTTTTATATCATAGTTATTGTCAAAGTATTACTTAATCTTTCATTGAGTGTGTAGATCTTAGATGCTGCAGGATTGTGCTGGTGTTGAAATAAACTCGCAAGACAATGGGTGAACTCGATTTAATGTAATAAAAATAGGAATTTACATAGGACTGTGCGCAATTACAAATAAATGGGCGTGCGCATCGACTCGCGTATGGTGGCAGACTGTCGGGGTTCACACTGACGAACACGTCAGAGGGCCCGCGTTTCATAAACTTATAACTAGGTAGTAAGTAACTACTACTGACACATAATATTAATTACAAATGAGCGCGTCGCCAACAGAGTGTTCTAGTGTTTTTTGTAAAGACATTTAAAAGTTAGGTTTTAAAATAATTTTAGCTAAAAGAACTAGGTTTCCAGTTTGGTTGCTTTTGCGAGTCAATAAAATCTGAATGGTAATGAATTCACGATTTCAAAACCAATGGTTACTAAAAATAATCATAATAAAATTTTAGAGTTCTCTCGACTAGATTTAAATTTAATTTTGTTTAACGTAATAAAAGTAGAAAAAATAGAATGAAAAACAACGTTCAAACTAAAGTTCAACCTGACGTCCAGAGGCAACAAGTATTCATTTATAAAAAGTAAAAATACACAAAGTACTGACTAATAGAAAGTTTTGACGTGTGCGGCTTTATATGAGGAATGTTATAATATGTGTTTAACATGTAAAAACTGCTCCCCACATTGTTTTTTTTTCGAATAAAATTAAAAATCTGTGATGCTTGTAAAGCATTTCATGGATCATTATTAAAAAAAATAAGTTTATCTTGGTAAATGAACCGACCCTTTTTTTATTTATTTTTTACTCAACAGGCTGAAAGATTCCATGAAATTACATGGTCATGATTGTCTTATAACAGGTAAGTAATAATAATAATGAATAAAAAAAATCTTTATTCATCTCCACAAATTACATGTTAACGTGATATAAATAGGTACTTTCACATCACTTTTTCTTCTTGAACAAAAAGCTTACTGTATGTTTTGTTGTAAAATAAATAAATAAATAAAATGTATTTACTGTTGGAATACCTACTTTAAATAAATAAACAAACTAAAAATAATATCACTTAGCCAAAAATAATATTTTACCAACCATATAGGCCACTCAAATACAAAAAACCGGTAAAATCCGTTCTAAAAATAGAATAAAGCGCAGTATTGTCAGTTGTTTACCGTCCCACGGTAATTTTAGGAGTCAACTCGGGGAAATAACCTGGTGTAGTGGCCCCGGGCCATGAGCGAACAATCTGTCACTACAAAATAATGTTGCAATTTTTTAAACAAGCGCTATGGTGATACTTTTTTCAAAAGAAAATTAAGTGTAACAAATTGGTACATTAGGTTGTTTGATACTTTTAAAGGTTTTAAGAGGCTTTCGAAGGATTAACACTGAAATCATAATCTGTTAGGCGTTTGATGTATGATGATGTTCTGCCGGGGTTGCGGGACTGTTCGAAAGAGATACCGTGGCCCCGGAACATAAAAGGCGATGAAGGAACATGGATGGGTTTTAGTCAATAAAAGTCTGACATTCCCTCCTGTTCCGCCCAGAGCGGGAGAAGTCATTTGATGATTTCCCATCCGAAAAAAAAAAATATGTTGCAAACTTTCAGTCACCAAGTATTGCAAAAAGATCTGCCCATGTCAAACGTACAATACGTATCTACACGACAATAGAAATTAAGTTCCAAAAATAGTCTGCAATATTATTGCAATACTAACTTCTATTTCATGTTGAAAATAATTATGTAATTGGTTATTTAAAATAAAATAAATCTTACCGATAAAATTGACATGTAAAACTGCCAATACTAGAAGGCGCGCGAGCGGGCCGCCCTGCGCGTGCGTTCCCATCTTGCTTCAGCGAGTCACTGCCCGGTGCTGCCACCTGCCGCCACTATCCAACCTCGACACCCACTTTAGTCTTCTCATTTTGAACACTAGTTAACGCAGTTCCACATGTGATTGGTCAGCGATATCTGTAAAATGAGTAAATATTGGAGCAGAAAACAAAATGTGGTTTAATTTGTTTTTGTTTTTTTTTAGTTCAGGTCATGTTATCGGTTGTTATGTTTGAGAAATAGTACAGTTTGGTAGAACAGTGTAATTATATTTGAAGTACTTTGTAGGCAAGATATGGACTTGTTCAGACCGTACATATTCCTCTTTTAAAATAACAATAGTGCAATTTTTTTTTGATAGTTTTTTATTACCGTATAATACTAGAATTATGTTTAAGTCCTGATGGAAAAACCCAGTAACACTTTAGACACCCTATTCCATGGGACTTAAACATAACTGGTGAAATGTGGGTGTAATATTTGGTACAACTTTGCCCGACGATTCGGGGATTACAGGCGTGATGTTATGTTACTTGAATTACAGTTTTACTAAGCTAAGGACTAAGGCCTTATAACAAAAGGATGGACCTAGATTCGATAACTTACAAGGAGCTTTCTGTAAGGCAGACCGCATACATTATAGGTACACATGCAGGACATTTTAATCATTTGTAGAACACTTTTGTAGGCACAACAAAGTTAGTTAGTTAGTTAAAATATTTTTAAATTTTATTTGTGCTAACAAAATATCTGCTCATTGGCTTCCATCGATCTGTGAACAATTTCTATCAACGCAGTATTTTATTCATAAAAAACGAAATAAAAATATAACCTAACCTAACAATAAATTCCGGTATCTATGCACGAACTCGCAGGGGTAGTAAAATATTCGTATTTTTATTCGCATTCGGTGGAGCACCAGAGAAACAGTCGAATTTTATCTAAAATATGAGTGAATGTGAGAGTACGTGCGGTCGGTTCTAAAAGAATTTGATATCAAAGATTCGAGGCACCACAAACACGGACCTCGGCCTCCCCGCCTAAGGAATTAGGTGTCGTGGAAGAGCCATTATTAGGGTGTTAAAGTGTACTACAACATGGTTCTTTTCTAACGTATATGAATGTTATCTAACATTCAAAACCGGATTAAAGTAAACTGTCTTTCAGTAAGTGGTCACTTATGGTGTTTTTTTTTTCATAAATTATCGTTTAAAAGTTATAATCTCTCCTTACTTCATTTTATAGTTTAAGCATAACCAGCCTTATATGTTTACACTGGTGTGACATACTCTTTTATACAGGTACTTACTATCACCGTAAATTCAAAGATTCAGAAATATTTAGTAGGTAACACTTGTTCTCCTGACTGTACGCATGTTTATTATTATGATAATGAGCTAATTTCTTGTCAACAACTCAACAACAGTGATAGTAGAGTCGATATCTTCCAACCTTGAGAGATGTCATGATCACCATCAGGGTTATAATATGATTGTATTGAATTAGTTGTATTATCTACTGAGATATTGGCTGATAGTTATGGGTGAAAAAAAAATGTTATTTGGGTTAAGGCCAGAATGATGATTCATAAGATTCGACTATTGGAGTATACGGGCCACATTGAACAATGCCAAGATATTTAGTTACTTAATATCTGACACTGTAGGTTTATTTAAATACTAGCTGTTGCCCGCGGCTTCGCCCGCGTGTAGTTCGATAACTGTCCCATGGGATCATACTCCAGTATGATCACAACATGTTAATCCAGGTTAGAAACTATCCATGTGCCAAATTTAATAATTATCACAATCACCATCACTATCACAATCACCATCATTATCACTATCACCATCACTATCATAATCACAATTACCATCACCATCACAATTACCATCACAGACACTTCACAATCACCATCACAGACACTTCACAATCACCATCACTATCACTATCACAATCATTATCACAATCACTATAACAATCACTATCACAATCACTGTCACAATCAGCATCACTGTCACCATCACGATCTCTATCACTATCACCATCATCGTAATCACAATCATTATCATCGTAATCACAATCATCATTATCACAATCATCATCATCATTAACACAATCATCATCATCGTTATCACAAACATTATCATCACCGTTATCACAATCATCATCATCGTTATCACAATCATCATCATCACAATTATCATCATTATTACAATTATCATCATCGTTATCACAATCATCACAATAAATCTACAATAGCCCTGTATAGAAGTATAATCTGAAATCTTCTGGATCTCAAAATAAATGCCATATTCAGCACCCGTGATAATCTCGGAATCGACTCCCATATTGATTTTTATTTCAACCCCATCGGACCCCAATAGGGGTAATGATATTTTAGGTCCGCCACATGAAATTTTAAAATCATTGTTTTTGTAACACACCCGACCTGATACACAATACAAACAATAACCATGTTGATTTTCAGACTTTGTCAACCCATTTCACCCTTTAGGGGTTTAATTCTGAAAAAACCTGAAACACAAATGTTAACTCATTTATTGATAGGAGTAGGTACTCCTGTGAAGTTTCGAATAAAAAAGTCTAACTAATCTTATTTCCCCATGTAATCTTTGGACCCCCGTTTCAACCCTTTAGGGGGTGAATTTGGAAAAATCCTTTCTTAGTGCACCCCTAGACCACATAAGAAATATATGTGCCAAATTTGGAATCTCTAAACTCAGCGGTTTGGGCTGTGCATTGATTTTTAGACTTTGTCACCCCATTTCCCCCTCTTAGGGGTTGAATTCTAGGGTACGCCACGATAGTGGCGATAAGTCCCCTCTTTGCGGAGTGGCTTGAGAGACGCCACGGCGTCCTCACCTTCCGCCTGACGCAGGTCCTCACCGGACACGGTGTTTTCGGGAGGTTCCTGCACCGAATCGGGCGGGAGGAAACGCCCGGGTGTTTCCACTGCGAGGATCGACCAGAGGTCACCGCCGCCAATCGCCGCTTCGAGGACACGGCGGTACTCCGCCCACGCGGGGCACACCTCCACCGTGTGCTCCATCGTGTCCTCGAAGCGGCGATTGGCGGCGGCGACCTCTCGCATCCGGCCCTGGTGCAAGCCATGGTCCGGAGCGAGACGGAATGGGACGCCGTCACCTCCTTCTGCGAAGCAGTAATGCTAGAGAAGGAGGTGGCGGAACGTGAGAGGGAGAGAACCTTACAGCGTCCCGGCCGCCGCGGGAGATGCCCTGGGCGTCGGGGGCCACCGTAGGCGCGGGCCTGTGACAGTGGGCTATGGGCTAGCTTGCCGTCCGTCCGTCCCATGACGACAGGCCGTGTCGACGGCGCGTTCGTGTTCCACGCGCGCCTCAAAGAGAGTCAGCAAAAAGGAAGGGGTCCGTAAGGACCGATGCCTGCCGGGGTTGCGGGACTGTTCGACAGAGATACCGTGGCCCCGGAACACAAAGGCCGATGAATTATGAAAAAACCTGAAACCCGTTTCTACGCATTTATCAATAGGAGCACTCCTGTGAAGTTTCGAATAAAATAGTCGTCATGTCTTATTTTCCCATACAAATTTTGGAGCCCTGTTTCACCCCCTTAGGGGCTGAATTTTTGAAAAATCCATTCTTAGTGCACCCATAGACCACATAAGGAACCTGCTTGCCAAATTTGGAATCTGTAGACCCAGCGGTTTGGGCTGTGCGTTGATATGTGAGCCAGTCAATCAGTTTCTTCTTTTATATATTTTTCTCAAACATGCTTGGAAATTTGAGCATTTTTGACAACCTTTTTCGAGAAAAATCGAAATTGCTGTACTGGCCAGAAACATGCGACTAGCAGCCGGAAAAAGTTGTATGAAAATCCATATCTGTCGTGTTTAGCCTTTGTTTAGCGGCCAAATAAATTACATAGTAAACTCATATCTGTCGTGTTATTTAAAAATGGAACTATCTTTTACTCTGAAACATGGCACCCCAACACCAAGGAGGTAACTTATCAAAGGATTTTTTTAAATTTCGAATTGACTTGCGAAAGCGGTTTATTGAAAAAAAAAAAAAACAAATGAACTCTTCAACGGGAGAAAAACTATTGTTGTCTGTATGCATCATATCAATGCCTCTGTTGCTGGCCGCTGCAGTAATGTACTATAGAAGATTACTGACTCACAAAATTGGAGTCTGAAATTAACCTTGCGTTTTTTTAAATAAAATGTATGTTTGGTGTTTAGTTAAGGCCCTTCTAACCCTAAAATTAGCAACTCTATTTGTGGTGGTTCAAGCTTCGTTTGAAATACTGTTAGATTATAGTTCTAATCAGCTTGCACTACAAAGCGGTTGTTACGTCAGTCACTGCGGCCGAATAGTGCGAAATGAGTGGTTTTTTGCTTTATAGTTAGTTCAGTTAGTATGCAAAGTTTCATGATCTAATTTCAAGCACTTTTTGAATACCAGCGGTTTATTGTTCGATTTGGAGGTAACTTTGGATTTTTTTATATCGAGAAAAGTTTATGGAATCGTGTTTTCATCACACATCCTAGCATTAATCCTCAACTTTACCACACTATTTCAAAATTAATGCTGCAGTATTTTAGGCGTAACGGAGGATCATGCTAAGCCATTTGAGGGATATATAGCCCTTAAAAATAGTAAAAATTTGTCACGTTATATTTCACCAGTTACGTTTTACGACAGGTATAAATCCAGACGCTGGGCTGCTACTGATAAATTTCTTATGAAAAACCCTGTGTTAGCAGTGATTTGATACAATAGTAATATTATTACAATGTGGTAGTTTGAATATAGGTGGTGCAACCCGGTCGCGGGTTAGGTTAGGAACTTGAAAAAAAAAAAAAATAGTTCCGAACGTAACCCTATTCTTGTCTTCACCCGACGAATAGTTCCTATCCTAACCCGAATTGCGATATAGATAGGTTTTCCGTGTTTTACCGTTTTTTTCTTCGCAGATCCCTATCTGCATTCTTGTGCATTCTTGTGTTTCTTTTTTCTTAGTGTTTGACCTGTATGGTATGTCCTCAATTTTGTTATTGTTTTCAATTTTATACATTTCTCGATTTTGTCATTTTTGCTGTTTATGAATGTCTTTTTGTTATTTTAAATTTTATAAGTTATTAAAAATTTCCTATGTTATTTATTTTATACATTCCATCATTTTTACTTTTTGTTATTGTTTTTGTGTATTATAAAACATTTAATTTTTATTTTTAGTTGGCAATTGTGCAAAAATTTTAGACTATAATATGTGTTTGTTTATGTAGTCGAGCGTATGGAACTCGTGCGGCGCAGCTGAAAATCAGCGTCAGGTGGTACACCTTGTGTTGCCATCTGGCATTATACTGCGCTGAGGCCCTTTTGGCATTATTAGTTTTGTTTGTTTATTTATTTTGTGAAATTTTGTAAAGGTTTTTAATGCCAAATAAACACAATTTTCGTTATTTCTTGTTAAAGTTATTCGTACAAATAGATAAGTTACCATAGAAAAAGTACTAGGCTAACATAAATTAAAGAAGGTAATACTATGTATATCGAAATTTCGGGTTAGGATACAAAAGATACGTCGGGTCAGGTTAGGAAGAGGGTAACGTTCAGAACATTTTCCTTTTTTTTTCAAGTTCCTAACCTAACCCGCAACCGGGTTAAGATTTCGGGTCAGGTTTGGAATAAAACCGGTATAATTTTATCGATTTCAAAAATTCTTTCATTCATTTGGAAACTTACATCAGTACCGAGTGTCATAAGATATTTCTCCGGTGCGAACGAAGAAGCGGGCAAAAGTTAGTAGTAAAATAATTCCGCCAATATCTCTTCCAGGGAATCGTTACAACAGCACTCCACATAACATAATCACAAAATGGATACGGTGGTGTCTTTTGGCCTCTGATTCTGTTACCAGAATGTGCATTACATCATATAGTTAGCTAATGGAATATTTTTATTAGCTGCTTTTAGACTGTGTGGTTTTCTTTATGTTTAGATGCATGATTTTATGTATGACTAGCTGCGCCCCGCAACTTTCGTCTACGTAAAATTATTATAAATATAATTACTTCCCCATTACAATCGGACTTGGGTAACAATTTCATTGGTTTTTGTTTTGTGTTTGTTTTTTTTTGCACGAAGCTCTAATTCTTTTTCTAAAATAAAAGTAGCTCAAGTTACTCATTAAAACATCAGCTATCCGTCTGTAATAGTCCCGTCAAAATCAGTCCAGCTGTTTCGTAGACTATCCGGAACAAAGAGACAGACACACTCAGTTCGCATGGTGGATCCCAAGCTCCTATCATAGAGAGGAACGTCTTAGTAGTGGGAACATTTTGGGCTGCTAGTGCTTATTATAGTACATTGTTCACCGAGAGGAGAAAGTGACCGATTACCGTCGAGGGTAAGCCCGAGCCATAGGCGAGGGCTTTAAAACACCCGAGATCGGGAATCGCACTTTCTCTCGAGTGATACATAGTGCTTTATACTACACCTACGAGGAAAATAAAAAACGAAATCTTTACTAATTGAAATTTATATTGAAATTGGTGCAGTTAGTGAAGCTTAATGTAACACTTTTTCCATAAATGTTTGTTTGAGATGTTTGCGACAATGTAGGAGGAATTTCACATGTTCTTTTTTCAAATTGTTTATCCTGCCGCCGCAGGGTCGCACTGCCAGCCCGACACCATCCAACACACAGCTAGTGGCCAGTGTCATTTTGCGAACTTGGAGATAAAAACTCACTGTAAAAACTTTTTGGCTTTTGATATTTAGGTTACTGGCGCATAGTCTTACCCAAAATTAAAAAAAGAAAAACTACGTAAGAAATGGATTTTCATACACTTTTCTCTCCCGCTCAGATGCGTTTTCTCCCCGCATATTTGTTCGATATGCAATGACGTACTTTTTACCGTAAATTTGATAAAGTATCAAGGTACTTTCCAAGCAGGTGTAGTATAAATGTTATTTTACTAAACGGATTACATTATATCTGTCCTCTTTATTTTATTTTTAGATAATTACATAATAGCCTGTGTGACGATTTAGATTCCTTTCTTACTAATTAGCCGGAGAAGGCAAAGGTTGATTGGAAAGGTATAGAAGAGAAGCCTGTGTCATAAAAAAAAATCTGTGTGAACCTTTGTATGCTGTTGCTTTATAGTATTTATATATAGCTATTATAGCTTTAATCGATGAAGGGTCAAAAAGCACACAAAAATCGCCACTAAGCAAGCAATAATCGATTCAAAACAAGCAGCTTGGCAATGACAAATCGCCGGAACGCAACGCAGCCGCGTCTGAACCGCGATAACGTTGGGAACGCCATCGGAAGTTGTAATTAATGCCAGCAAGCGTTATGCGTTTCCTTTACGCCCTTCTGTGTGTTGGACGACAGTATGTGTATTTATGTGTGGGTATATGGGGTGTATTTGGTAGTAAACAGATCGAAGATTTTACCATTAGACCATCATAACATCATGCCTGTAATCCCCGATGGGTTAGTCAGAGGTGTACCTAATGGTACAACCTCAATTCGCCAGTTATCTTTATAAGTCCCATGTAATGGCGAGCCTATTGCCATCAACAGGGCACAAATCTATACTTCGTGGCTGCTACTGAGAAATTTCAGATGGAAAAACCCAACATCACTTTGCCCGACCTGGGAATCGAACCCAGGACCACACACAGCAGTCGCACTTGCGACCACTAGACCAACGAGGCAGTAGTGAACTTAAACACTATGAACATAAAACCCTAAATACACATGCCAGTAACTTGCATAAAAGTAGGCAAGTAGCTTGCATGCCATTGCATTGCTCATACTATGTACCCGCGTGAAGGATTATGATGTCCCACTCCTTATATAGATGAAGCTGGTCCCAGCAGTGAGAACAATATTGGCTGATTACGCTATGAAAGGTTTTGTTTTCAAATAAAATATTTAGTTCGAGTTTAGTGCTAACTACGCTATGTTACGGGCGTCGATAACACATTTGATTGAAACGTCGTAGGATTTGTACTTATGTGTAGTTTGCAAGTGTATCAAACGCGAGCCAGACTACATAGTATTCCTCTTCCAATGATAGCATTCCCAGTTTATACGAGCTAACAAATCGTTCAGTAGGATTACTGGCTATTCAGAAATGATTTTCATGGCGATACTATTTTAGGCAACTGACTGTGTGAGGTCTACGTGTATGACCAGATTTATGAACGTGAGTGAAGAATAAGGAGATCATAACAGGTGGCGTTCTTTAGAGATTACTCCCACGTGAAAAGGTATGTTTACGTATGTGTATGCCAGACTAGTGTTTCAATTACGTTGCTTTATTTTCTTGTACAAATTAAAGTCGAAAATTCGGGTTTTAGGGCTGACTCAATTTAAATTGTCATCCACAAAATCAAAATCAAATCATTTATTTTAAGTAGGCCAATTACAGGCACTTTTGAATTATCGAAACAAAGAAGAAAATTAAATGTAGCTACAGTCCCAGTCACAAGACATAAAAACTGTGAAAGTACTATAGTTGCCCATTCCCTAGCGTAGATCTCTATGGAGAAGAACGGGCAAGAAACTCCAAGGACACTCTTTTAAATCAGAATATTTTTACAAAACCTTGGTTACGTCATGTTGAGATGGTACATTATGTGAGAGTAAGAAGAAGAAGAAGTGCACGTTAAAAGTGTCCAGAGTAATAACAAAAAAAAACAATTCAAAAATAAAATTATTAATTCAAATAAGCCGTGGCAACCAAGAGCTGACCAGTCCCAACTGACAGCGCTTGTTCACGAACATGACGCATGTATCAGCACCATTCAACTCAACCATTTTGAAGGGAACTAAATGATCCGACACACGCGCCACCATCAGCGAGACATTTGAATGAGCATGACATACTCTTAACCGCCAGGGCACATTATGTCAAGAAAAAACGTAGGTTTCTAGCGACTAATATCATTCTAGTACGGTCGAACCAGCTATTTGGTTTACAGTTTAACCCACAAATTACATTGTAAAATGTAAGTAAGTATGTAAGTTCTAATGAAATCCGAAGTTGGTTGCTGAATAATTTTTATTGACTTTTTCTTTTATTGTCTTGTGTCATTCAATCTAAAAACTCTCCAAGCCTATATTCACATCCTTCCGTGGTTACCTACGTTTGTTTATATTGTTCATCTTACCCCAAGATTGCGTGAAAATAAGTGCGTTTAGTATTGCCATTACTTGCCACTACATTTGCGGGTTAAAGCTGTAAACTTACGCGTCACGGCACACTGAATTATTTCAATTCGCAACCGGTTCAAATTGTTTCTAACTAACTAACTTTTAGATTGTTTTACTTGATTAGTTTTTGCGAACAAAGAAAGTAATAAAAATGTTTAACACAAAAGGGCAGATAAAATTCTTCAGAAGAAAATTATTTTTAAATGTATGAACGCTGAAAGTTTGTGTGCAAATAGTTGACTTTCTTTAGAAATAAGTGAAGAAGAACCGTGTCGGTGTACTGAATAAGATAAGTATTTTAAAGGGTATATCGTAGATCACAGTAAATCATGAGTCAAATTTCTAGTGTTAGCTTACCCGGCATTCCTGTCTTCTGTCCACAGCACTGAAAAGTTAACCAGGAAAATTTTAACTCTCTCCCTGGTTAGCTCGGAAGTGCCGTGCTTGACCGACGCAGAAGACGCCTGGAAAGTGACTTGACCGGACATGGATCGGCCCGAGAACCCATTTTCCCAGAGACAGTGGGATGAGCCGCTCTGCAGGTTGGTACGGAATAAACTTATTGATACGTCTACCAATAAAGCTGAGCGTGCCCGCCTGCTGGCTGTGGGTGGATGGGAGTCGGGCCTCTGGCTTCAGGCACTACCGTCATCTAATATAGGCACTATGTTAGGTAACACAACCTTCCGGCTCGCTACATGTTTGCGTTTGGGCGCTCCTTGTGGGGCACCACATCGCTGTCAATGTGGTGAAGCAGTCGACTGCCTCGGACACCATGGCCTTTCTTGCAGTAAGAGTGCAGGTCGGATAGCGCGACACGCTAGCATTAATGATCTCATCCGTCGTGCTCTTGCCACCGCCTGGGTGCCAGCTGTATTAGAACCCACTGGCTTGGCACGCGTCGATGGCAAGAGACCAGATGGTATGGTATGACCATAATGCCATGGAAGTTGGGTAGGCCTTTGGTGTGGGACGCAACTTGCGTCGACACCCTTGCGCCATCCCATCTTCCTAGCACAGTGTGCTTAGCTGGGGCGGCTGCTGCAGGTGCTGAAAACCTCAAACGGCGCAAATACAATAATTTAATTGGTAATTATGTGTTTGAGCCGTTTGGGGTTGAAACACTAGGGCCATGGGGTCCGAGTGCCCACCTAGTATTTCGGGAAATCGCCAAACGGTTGGTCGACTCTTCACGTGACCAGCCAGGCCTCAACCTTATTACTGAGACCATAATAGTGAAAGTAGTAGACCGTCAGTGAACTCGGTACGGCCTACTATTGGTTGTTGATTTTTACTGTTATGACAATAACAATGTCGTCAGTAGCGTTCTGATATGGCCGCTTTGTGCTCGGAGTTTGTCAGAAAAAGTTGGATATGCTAGTCACTTGAGAGCAGCACACCAAAGCCACCATTGAAAGCCATCGAACTCATTGTGGCTGAAGTCGGCTAGTCGGCGGACATTGATTGTTGAATATGACTATTATGATAGCCATGAAAAGTCTTCTGACTACTCTTGACTATCGTCAGAAGTTTCTCAAAATAATCTATTTTCCAGTTGGGTTTGTGGGCAGATTACGATGACAAATGACGTTCAAAGTAAAATAATTATACTATTACCTAAATCGCATGTGTACGTCGCGAAACTTATGAAATGCAGTTGCAGTTAAGTTTCAACCAAAATAGCACAGATAACGTCATTTTGAACGCATTTTATTACTACGCAAAGTTCAAAAAATCAAGAAGCTTTTTTTAAATTTACTTAGTTAATTGCCCACAATTTAGTATTTGAATTAGCCTACTTGTCTTATAGAAAATCAATCTTCACCTATTTAAAAGTAGTATAAAATGAACGCCCTAAACATACTACATACAATACATTACAAAACAATAAAGGTACTATTGGGATACATCTGTGAAAACAATGTACTACCCAATATTTCAAAAACCACACAATAGGTATCTAAATTCAAACAATGTATGTTCCGTTCAACGCACATACACAACATTTGTCAAACGTTAATCCGTTCATACTTAGCAATATTAACAACTGGAAACCAAAACGATTGCAATTCCATTTAAATCATCAGTGGAGAGTTGACACAATATGCTCAAATTAATGATCACGCGACTGAAAACACATTTTGCTTTCGTCAGATTGGCAGTTCGAGCTCATTTGGAGTGCGGCAATTATAAACCGGCGTAATCAGTGAATGGTTGGCGTATCGAACTCGGACTAGGGCTTCAGAAAAGGTATCGATAGTTTTAATTATAGTATCGATAATCAAATACTATTATTACTCAAAAAAGTAAAAAGACAGGATATAACAAAAAATGCTTAAATTAACAATAAAAGAAAATTAAATAAAACGTATGTATTAGAAAAAAATAAAGCAAACGAAATTGGTCCTATTGGTATAAGGCCAAAAGGGTATATCAGCATAGTGCTGTATCGTTTAAAAAAGACACAGCGCTGGTATTAACTCTAGTACGCTAGATACCTATTTATTATATTTTTGTACACGATACTTTTCAAGCTATACCTACTTGAGAGTATGAGCATACAAGTATACTTAGTCTATCTCATATTTAAACATTAACGTTCTAGTGAAGAGAGTGCTTTTGTTGAAAGCTCGTTGTCGCATATTTGTTTAGCTTGTTGACAAAATGTCATTTCTGTAGACTCTTCATAAATTGTTTTTTATTACTTTCAACTGTAATATCGACACTTTAATTCCGATACCAAAACGAAATCGATACAACAAATGCGTTAAATATCGATAGTTTTGATACGTTTCCAATCCCTAGTATTGGCCGGAGAGAATCCTTTGACCAGTCGTATTTAGTGATGCATTTTCTATACATTACAGACTGGAACTTTGTCAGCTAATGCCTATTTTCTGATGCGTGTGGCTTTGTTTAAAGGTTAGTATTATTATATTATGCAGCTCCTAGCCGTTTGAAGCTCTGGATTGTATTACATAAATGTGGAATAGAAAATCGTGCGTTCGAACGTGATAGTGTTTACAAAAGAAATATTGAATAACAGAGAAAGTCGTTGTAGTAGTAGGTTTAAATGTTATTTATATTTAATATCTTTAAATTAACTATGCGTGTTTTGAAAACGACGTTATGCTCTGTTTCTTACGATATAAACCCAAAACCTTGTTTCATCATTCTACTCTCGCGTTTCGAAATACTTTATAAATAAATCAACGAATTACAGCTGCAACTTTTCGCATTTAAAAATAGCAGCAACAAGAACTTTGTACAAGTTGAGGTATGACCTGATTAGTGATTATCGATATTTCCCCGAATTTCATATTGAAGTGAACAACTTACGGATTATTTTGCAAAAAGTTTTTTTTTTTACAAATACTGCTCGACGTTTCGAGGGCTGTTTGAGAACCAGTTATTGTGGATTTTTGATGAAGTTTTCATAAAATAAATACGCTGTTCACGTATTTCCGTCATCGGTTACTATACTGGCAATGTTATACATATAGTTAGGCCTGCTGTTTGACTTTTTTTTATTAGGATGGGGTGAATTATATGAAGGGACGTAACGGAAAATGTTGATGAGTTGTGACTTTTACTGGCAAAACTATTGACTTCTTATTTATCGTGTGGTTAGTGCCTAACCTGGTGTCAGAGCTTTTATGCCTTTAGGCCTCTGACTTGGCTTTATCTATTCACTCACACAAAACTATTCCGTAACAGTAGAGCAGAAGACAGTGACAGTAATTTTTCTCCCTAAACTTTTTGACTTAACGTAATCACCTACTATTTCCTACGCTCATCAGCTTACCAACATGCGTCCGCTGTTATTGCCTTATCCGTACCGTATTTGCGTGTCATTCGTCAGAGGCGTCCTGTAATTAATGCGGACATGGACAGCAACGGCCTAATGAATAGCGGGTGTACCGTGTCGCACAAAAACTGGACCGTCATACAACGCGGTCGGTATCGGTCGGTGAGGTGCGGCTGACTGTTGGCGGGTGAAGCGCTGGTGAGAAGACGTTATTGGGCTTTCAATTTTTATGACTTCTGATTAAGTTTGGAATTCTGTTGAAGAGATTAATGTATTAAATATCAACGTAAAAAGTTACGATGAAGTTGGGAGTTTGGTGATTAGTTAAAACTGTCAGAAATAAAAATAAATTGCATGACATTTTTCTTTTTTTTTATTGATTGGGCCTGGTCCTAAATGTCCCGCCTTTTATTTAAATACAAATAGATTCTAACGTTTACTTAACGACTGATAATTATTTATTTATTTAAACTTCATGTACAAGGGTGGTACATAGGCGGACTTAATGCCACTTGTCTTGAATAGTTTATGTTTCAAAAACGTGACCGTTTAGAAGATTTTGCCTCGCTTGTTTCAATTGATATAAAATGATAATAAGCATGTCCACAATTTTGAAAATAAATTATATGCCAAAATATAAAAAACCTTTTGGCAGAATTATTGCTTGTTAGTTCATTTTATAACCTAAATGTAGACGCTATCACTATCGCTATCCGCTGACACTGCATCCAAAACTCAACTGAAGCGTTGCCATAAGCTGCGTACGAAATTCTAGATGTCAAAATGATAGGCACATATTGGACGGTTATTGATTTCACCCGGACACTGACCGAACGTTGCAAATTTATCTACGGAGAAACAACATAGTATCACCCTTTAAAATAAAAGCCCGCGTTTTTTCACATACGATGATACCTTTTTAACAAGCAAAATATTTGTAGGTAAACTGAACTGGGGTATTAAAGTTTTTCAGTTCAATTCGTTGCAGAGGAGGTTGTATTTAATATTTTAATTTATTATGCTTCATCACTGCTCTTTTTCCCGGAACATTATTGTTTGCATGATGTGAAAAAGTAAAGTACATGTTAAAAAGCAGAACATTTTAAAATGAAGAGCTTGGTTGTGTTGTTGCAAATAAGCAATTATGTTTAACTTTTTATTTGTATTAACTACATAATGAAGTAGCTTATTTGCATTCCACGAATTGTGTGAAAGGCGTCTGTTTGTATTTTCAAATAATAATTTATTTTTGATTAATAACTTGATTGAGATACGTAAAAACAGTAGGATGTAAAAAGACTCTTAACGAAGCCGAAAGGCACTTTTTTTTGTTCTACACCATACCTGGGATCCTCTTAGTTACGGAGATATTGGGGGTCAAAGTTCCAACTTTTTCACAAGTTTTTTTTAAATACAAGTTTTATGTAGGTAAGAGTTTTACTTTAAACACCTCCACGACCCCCGTACTTTTCAATCCATCCATTAGCACAATGTTTTGAGTGCATTACATTGAGTTCTACCACAAAACATGATTTTCTCCCTAAAAAAAAAAGCCGTTACCCAGCAATAATTTTCGCGTAAAGTTACTTAGTTTGATGTACAGAATGCTTGGTTGACGGCTTCGTGATGAGTCTGTTTACACCCTGTATTATTTAATACACTCGACAGTATCATTTTAACCTCAGTACTAATATAGGTATAAACGTAGGTGTATTATTAGATGGCTACAACAGTGGCGGATCTTTCAGTCACATGGGACTTGACCCGTACCTCCTTACTGTTTTGTTTTGTTGGTGAAAAACCTCGGTGGTCAACCAGGGGACACGGCCATTGATCGTAACCCATTTTTATTTTCTTTTACTTAATTTCAGTAACTCCTAGATAAATCTTATTAAGAGATGCGGAACGTTAACGGATTATTGGGCCTTAAAACAACGATTTTTTTCGTGCGTCTAAATAGCATGGATCAAATTGATTTTTAATTTCGGTGCTAAGTAGAGGGTTGCAAATGTACACGATAAAAATCGACGGCTTAAAAATCACCCGCAAGTCATCATCATCTGCCTAGCCTTTTCCCAACTATGTTGAGGTCGGCTTCCAGTCTATCCGGATGCAGCTGAATACCAGTATTTTACATGAATCTCCTGCCTATCTGACCTTCACAACCCAGTTAGTAATGGGTAATACAAAGCCCCTAAAAAAATCACCTTCAAGTAGTGTTGGACAAGTCTCGAGCAAAATGGATTCAACCTTTATTTTTGTGAAGATAACTAAAATACGGACTCACTCCAGATTTTAAGTGTTGACAAAATTATGAATCCGCCGAGACACGAATGAATAACAAAGAGAGATAATATTTCATTCGCTATCTCTCGAGACCTCACTGCTGTAAGTTTTTAAAGTTATTTACTTGTGTCCTTTTTCAGTCTCTCTATTACGACATTAGGTATTTACTGTTTACTAAAGAGGTTTAATGTGGAAAATGAAAGGCTTAATGTAAATAGGGGACTTCGGAAAGACCCATGTTCAACAATCCTACTAATATTATAAATACTAAAGCTTGTGCGGATGTATGGCTGTCTGCCTTTGTGGATGTTTGTTACTCTTTCACGCAAAAAATTCTGACCAGATTTGGATGAAATTTGTCACACAGATAGCTTATAACCTGGATTAACACATAAGATACTTTTTATCGCGGTAGTACAATCCCGTCTGACAATTACCGCACTCCACGCGGGCGAAGCCACGGGGATAAGCAAGTATTAAATAAAAATTTATTCAATAAATATTTACCGAAATTGGTAGTTCTTTTCACATTCGCTAACCTGTAAATGCGTCTGTAACATTTTTAGTAATTGCAAATCATTAAAAACTCGGACATTTAAATTAAAATTAAAGCGATAACATATATTATCTTTACGCACGGGTATAGGGTGATTTAATTACCTTCTGTAATTTCAAAGTAATGACATGTTACCCGTTTAACATTACTCACCCCAAGTTTGCTTGTTCAAAAGCCGCAAGAGTCGGATAACGGCAGGTAGCTGGGCCACTAAAACAAATATTGCCCTTTTACAGGCAAGGGCAAAAACAGTAGTGCCTGTAAATGTCTCAACGGACCCCTTAATTTTTATTAGCCCAACATCGTGTATTAAACAGACTTGAGAAATGTTCAGGCTTCGAAAATACCACGTTATTTTGTATTCGGACGCTTTGTTCAAATAATAATTTATTATTCAGTTATGTTTGCGATATTTAAAAATCAACAAAAAAAATTACTGTCACGTGTTTTTCTGATAATCGGAAATACGTGGTCCGATTATTTTATTTTAAGAAAGATTTAAAATGAAAAGTATGAAAAAATTGTTTTAAGATGACGTGAAGTCTGTTGTAATACCTTTATTGTCTAAATGCTGTGGCGTAGCATTCGTGTCGTAGGCGCCTACGCTTCGTAGCAAACGCATGCTAACGTTACGTAACGTATTTTATATTAAACTTTTTTTATCAGATCTATTGACAAATTATTTTTATCTACATGTCTTAGTAGCCATTCTTATAACGTACAACGTACGTTCTTATAACGTCGGAAAAACGGCGTTTTATGAATATTTATCATACGAAAATATTAAGAGAAAGAAATACTTGGCTCAAGTTGGCATAACACCAACTTGAAGCAATCCTTTGTTTTGTTTCTTATTTCCTTTGTTCACTCCGTGTATTTATCCCCGTTTAATTGTCGAGCAAAGAGTTAAGATTTTTTAAATACCTTTCTTACATTTGAATGACATTTATTTATTGGTTCCCTTTTCCTCTTGTGTTTTTCTGTGTTTTAACTTTAGTAATAGATCAGGTAAATTAATGTATTCTACAAATTTACTTAGTTAAAATCACTATGATTCTGTTCTGTGACTTTTGTTCTTTTAAAAAAATAAAATTGTTTTTCATGTCTGTCTGTGTGACCGCGTCGTTCTTCGAAACTCCGCTACGGACTTAGATGCGGTTGTGACCATCTTTTGGAATCTTTATAGTGGAATTTTCGTACCTATGTGTAAAATTAAACTTGCATACTATATAGAAATCTGGATATGTTGCCAAATTTGCAAATAAAACGTGAAGAACCGACGATAGAGAGAAATAAATAGCAGTAGCTTTTAACATCGGATTTTAAAACCGAATTATATATAACTCGCTTACACAGCACCCATAGCCCAATTTAAAAATCCCTCATACATTGTGGTCACGCCGTAACATATCTTCCTCACTCCATAACGGAACGCGTATTACCGCGAACAGCTGCGGTAATTGAGGCCCATATGCTGGCCCCCATTATAAAGACCGTAGCCTCTAAATACTATATAGAATAGAAAATTTACAGCTCTATATAAATCAGCGTATAAGTATTCCTCCTTATAATTTATGGGAGCCTAGTACCCCGTTGTGGGGGTAATGGATGCCCCCGCAGATATCAGCGTGGCCGTCTTTAAATTACTCACTGTTGCGGAAGCATTGGCTCTGCCGTGACTACAAATCCACTTAAGTGTACTTCTCACACTATTTAGATAAGCGCTTCTAATAAAAATCACCCTTACTTGTAATTGATTTTAATTGTATCCTGTTACAGGGAGATTGTGTCTCGAAGAATTATTGGTTGGGGTTTCTGTGATAAAAATCATCTGTGTTATTTTAAAATTAGTATATACGCAGACGAAATCGCGGGCAGAAGCCTGTGACTTCGTTTGCTTGACATATTTACTGGATTAAAAAGTATCCCACGTGCTAATTGAGGTTATGACCTATTCAACCAATTTCTTTCAACTGGTTTTGCGTGATTGAGTAATACACATCTGAACATACATAAAAAATAAAAATAAATTGGTAAAATTGGTTTGTAAGTTTGTATGTAAGGGCTAATCTCCGGAACCAATGATCCAATTCTAAAAAAAAATTCACTGGCAGAAAGCTACATTATTCGGGGGTGCTATAAGCTATAAATTATATTTATATCATGCATATTAGTCGAGTTATCACAATTTTTGTGGATGCGCTCGCGGCTAAAGTGCTACTTTATAATATTGGTAAGATAGAATGAAATTAAGGAACGTTGAAATAATTTCAACAAAGTTACTTAAAGCTGTGTAATATCAACCAGTAAATAAAGTATCGATCTCTTCAATTAATTAATTGCATAATGTTGGTAATAGGTGCTTGAATGCTTCATTACCATCATCCCATTAATGTTTGCAATCACATTACATTGCGTTATTTTTGCAAAAAATGACATGTTCGCCACAGTAAATGGCGGTATGGCTTAAAATACTTGTGAACTCTCTCTCTCTCTCTAAACAACACCTATCATAATTTTCTTAAGTGGAAAACTGTCAACGATTTTCTTTTCTTTTTCCCCTACTTATTATTAACTCAACAAAATCGTATAACGTATTTCAAAACGGTGAAAGAAAACATCGTGAGGAAACCGGCATGTCCTAGAATCAAAAAATCAAAGACAATGTGGCATCTACCAATCCGCACTGGGCCCGCGTGGTGGATTATAGCCCATTCCCTCTTATAGAGGAGGCCATGTTTCAGTAGTGGGAACATTCTAGGCTGATGATGATGATGAATCGTAAAAATAATATTCTTACTCAAATGCCCATACAATACACTTTTTTTTTATTACCCCGCAATTTTGATTATTATCAGGGTTCAGTTCATATTTAAATTATTACATGACCACATTAATAAATTATTGCTTCGATTTATATTTAAACCACTGTTAGTGTAGTGTTTACTCATAAAATTGATGTTTTTCCCTTCACTCTGTACTAAAATTAGTTATAAAAATTAAAGTTTCTAAGATTACATGTTTGTAAATTCCAAAAATTAAATAAATAATAATAATAAATAAAAGCTACACTATTCCCGAGTGTCAATTTTCGATTATAACGCGAGCGAAGCCACGGGCAAAAGCTAGTCTGCAACGAAATATTAAATATATTTTTGGTTATAAATGTAAGTACCAAAGCGTACGATGGCAGACATAACCTACATTTCGTGATAATGCCATGGAATTACAACATGTCAGTTTTATAATGCTTATCAGATTTAGAAATAAGTTCGTTATTTACAAATAAAGGGGTAAGCACTTGTTCCCGCTATAAAATAAGCACATTCAGACTATGTTTACAAAACTCTTTTAATGAGAATGGAAATACAAAAATAATACCAGGGTAGACTGTTAAATATAGGAAAAAATACAAGGTTTTTTTTTTATAAAAAGCTCCTAAAAATTCTGTACACAGGAATTCATACAGAAAATGAATAGAATATTAAATTATGTTGGTTCGCATTTTGTAAAACTGACGAAGCTTCTTGTTAAGCTTTCAAGAAGCTTTTAAGTTAATGAACAACTTATTAAAAAAATGTATTGACTTATAAACTGGCTGTTTTTGTTAGAATTTGATCAACATTTATTAATGAAACAGCGGGTGTTGTTATTTTTGAGCAGGGTGAAGCTTGTTTTTTTATTGTTTAAGTAATGTGACTGTATAAATTTGTATGATTTCTGTATGAGTCTGTGGTACTCGAATGTTTATTTTTATAAACCTTAAAAGTGTTTAATCTTTTATTTAAATAGTTTTAACAATAAATAATTTATTATACTGTTGCCTTTTGACCTTAAATAATAAGCATTATTCAATTTTAGATCGGAAGCCGAAATATTAAAAGCACGGACTTCAAATTTAGGCCTTTTCACTCAGTTTAAATTATTAGAATATTTAATTTGTGTGAATCTTATTTGCTGATTATATGTATTTACTTTCTCTTCTTATTTTATTAGTTATCATAAAAGTTTACTAGGTACCGACGTTATATTGAAAAAGAATATATAGGCTGATTCTCTTTTAATTAAGAATTGTTTTGCTTACACGGGTATGCAAAACTATATAATATTTAATTAGTCTCTACTAAAGCTCGTTCAGCAAAAATGATTTATAAATGCCATAAATAAAAAATATTTATGGCCCAATATGATTTAATTTTAACATATTATTAATCAGTATAAAAAGAGACCATTTATTAACGGTGGAAGGATGACATAAATACTTATTGTATTGCCCATAATTGTCGTGTTTTAAATATTTATTGACAACATGGGATAACGTTTTTCCGAAAGTAAAAGAGTTTTATCAATATATATTATGAAGCACTCCAAAATATTTTATAAAATGTTATATGTCCAACCGGTCAATTTAACGATTTTATAAATCTTTAATTCGAGCAATTTCTGGTTGGAAAATTCGAGTTTCATTGGAGAGAGCAATTGGCAACTTTATTTATTGCCCCGCTCGGCCCGCGGCGTTGCCCGTGAAAACGTACTTTATCCCTTTTACCTCGCTTAAGGGGCGATTTGGAAAAATCCCTAAGTGGGTACCTACGTCACCGGTAGGGCAATCCTACAACAATTTTGTTTGCCACGGGCTACATGTTATATCCGTTAGCCTTAATTTTCTTTCCAGTATTTTAGGTAATTTTACCTTCCCCTGTTATTTCCATTGGAATTTATTTTCTTGCTCTATTATCGTTCAGGGCCCAGAATATAAGAATAGGTTGCTGAATAATTATACACTTAATTAGAAGAGCAGTCATGCCTGAACTTCCTTCACTCTGTTAACTTACAGCACAAACGTTCAGGCATAATTAATGAGTTTAAACCACTTCATTTACTTATTCTTACGTTCAAGTTTCTATAGTTGAAGCCTTTTAGTGTCGAATTATTTATTCAGACAAGAGTCAAACTTTCTCATTTGCGATATGGGAATAAATATAATCATTCGAAATCATACTTAAAGATTTGTTAAAAGAGTTCTATGTAAATAGAACTCTTATGTAAATTCTTCTAAAGCTGCGTAAACATTTTTTTAAGAGTGCGTTTTGAATTACTCGTACAGTTCAACTACTAACTTTTTAACGTAGCATTTTTTAAACCACCATTGTTTAAGAACTCACCTAAAGCAATTCAGTCACACGAAACAATACTTCTGTAACTGGTCATAGCTCATGGAGCATATCCGTAATAAATAAACATGCGGTTGTCATCCTCGCCACACTCACTGAACATGATATCCACTGAAACCAGGTCGGTTTAGTTAACAAATCATTTGTTTACGGGCATTACTCTCCTCGTCTCACTTCAATTGATCTGGTAAAGTTATATTAAATTTTGTGTAAGTTGAACACGAAAGTTTTGTGTATTCTCGCGGCACACAAACGGGAAGTTAGCTCGTCGTGTGCAGTGGCAAGTTGTGTGGTGGCGCGACACAGCTCCGGCGCGCGGCCCGTTTCGCACTGACTTGCTTCGTACGACACACGGAGCGACCGGCCGACTTGGGAACGATGCCGGTGCGATTCATGCGCGGATCACTGGGTAGGAGGAGTCTTCGAACAAAACCACGCCTACCAAGGAGCTACACATTTCTTTTTCAATATGTGTAATTCAATTTCGCTTATGTCTTCGCTGGGAAAGTTGATGCCCCGTTGTCGTTGAACGCGATGTTTTTATGTAAACTGTAATGTAGTTCGCGAACCGAGTCGGCCCGTGATGCTACGCTCCGTGTGATTTTCTCTTTTCTTTTTGTTGGCAATTTCACGTGCTGTTGCTTGTTCATATGTAGAGGAATAATAATAAAAATTGGGCGACTTTGTTAGATAAGAACAAGTGGTTTGCGATGCTCTGGTATTTTATGCAAACTTTTGCAACTTTTTAATGTTTCTGCTCACACATCAATATTTAATTTAACTATAATGTACTTTAAATAACATGATTTTAAAAACAATAATAAAATATCTTTGTTTTAATTAATGTATTTTACAGTCTTAATAGTTGCATCAAACACTAAGGGTAAACGGTAACTGAAACCACAACAGAAATATCGTATTAATTCCTCCACACAACAGAATCCCATCTCGCCACGACGAAGTTCCTCAACGCTTTGGACTGTAAAGGAATTCACTAAATTATAACAGTAAATTAAGCGTAGTTTCATTTGTGTTACCAAGTGAATTATGCGTGGTATCTTAGTTCTGTCACCACCTAAGTTACTACGGTTCAAAATTAATACAGTGCCATAAGCCAGCTCTAATACCGCGCGTCCTGGGGCTTCTATTTACCGTATCAAATTTTAAGAAGACACGCAATCCAACCCCGACCTTATGAACACAAAAATAGAGTATAAAATCCAGTTGTAACCCTAAATGTACATAAGCTTTTACGTGCGCATTCAATCATTATTAAGTGTACACCTATTTGTTTAGTGTCGTATGTAACAAGATACTAATGACGACTGACATCTATAAACTAAATTGCGCTATATGATATTAGCACCTGGCTTCATAATAATTTACTTGAGAAATGGCTAGGAGTTGAAATAAGATTGCTGGGAGTTCATATTGAAACTTCCAAAGTAAACGATGGAGGAAACTTTGAATATTTTAAATCTACAGAAGAAGTGCTGTTTATTTTAGTTTTTGCAGCTTCGTCGTTCTTGTTTGGAGAATTTGATTTTTTATCAGTAACTTTCTTGACTTGGCTTACTACTAAAAAAAAATCCAAGGCAAGGCAAGCCGCAGGAGGAGGTAGATTTCGAAGAAGGTTCCACCCATATTTATTCTGGAAATTCAGAGGCTATAGCTAGTAGCACTCATTATCATATTCTCTGATGTTAATATGCGGATAATGTAGTGGGCTGCAATATTGTTAATGTTTTGTACTATCTTTACTCTGTTCCAACACATATTGTAGCTGTTTATTGTCCCTTAATAAATAAAATAAAATAAAATAACATAGCTAGCCACAGCTGCGCTGGACAATTTTTTGTTTGAATTTTTTTTATTGTTCTACGAAAATCACCTTATTTTCAATTGATAGAATTCTTGTAGGTTTTCCTGTAATCTACAAGTAATGAAATATATTTTGTATATTTTTTCAAAATGTTAGGATCAGCAGTTTCAGCGATCGGGGGTGGTCAATTTTCGTCTTCTTTCATGAATAAAATCAAAACTATTTATTTTAAAATAATAACAAAAATATATTTGACATTCTCATAATTACCCCTTTTATTTGATATATGCCACAGTAAGGTTTGCAAAACTTTTTTTTTTAATTTCCCAGTTTGTCCCCCGAAAATGACCATTATTTAAAAAAAAAAAAATACTTTGCACATCTGTGTTTGGGTCATATTATTATACACATGTCTTGTGACTGGGACTGTAGCTACATTTAATTTTCATCTTTGTTTCGACAATTTAAAAGTGCCTATAACTGGCCTACTTGAAATAAATGCTTTGATTTTGAATTTGACACCATCCAACTAAATTTCACCTGATTTGGTCCAGTAGATTCGGAGCAAATGGCTGTGACAGACCGACGTACAGACAGACAGACGCACGAGTGGTCCTATAAGGGTTCAATTTTTTTTTCATTTTTTGTTCCGAACCCTAAAAACGACCAAGTACGAGTTGGATTTGCACAAGAAAGGTCCCTAAAAGAACCCGTTTTTTGTTTGAAATTATAAAAAAAAAATTAGGTTACAAAATTAAAGGGGGTAATTTTTTACTTACATGATCTAAAAGGGGTTTAAATATTTTGGCTTGGCAAACTTCCACCGTTTTATTTTATTTTCGAAATAGCAGCCACACAAAAAACCTGCATTAATCGATAGCTGTCATTAATAGAAACAAGTATTGTGTGAAAATCTTCTAAAGCAAAGTAAAGGAAGTTAGACAAGGCCATGATTTATACAAAAATATTCTAAACCCGTTTAAATATCTTCAGGGGATACAGCCCCGTGATAGATAGACGGACAGACAACGGAGCCTTAATAATATGTTTCCGTTGTACTCTTTGGGTCCGTAAACAAAGAGTAGTACCGTTACTATAAGAACCGACAAGCAATCATTATTATCATTATCTGCCTAACCATATCCCAATTATATTGGGGTCGGCTTCAGTCTATCTTGATGCAGCTGAATACCAAATTTTACATAGAGCGACTGACTATCTGACCTCCACAACCCAGTTAGTTCTGGCTAATATGATATCATTCAGAACTGACAAGCAACCATCCGACATTTTTTTTCAAAACTTCCGACCTTGATTTGTACATGCCGTGAAAATTACGTGATTTTATGAAAAATATGTCATATAGTCTATATTTCCCAACCTGTTATGCTCTTGTATGAGTTTTACTATATATATGGATAGGCGGAAAAATGCAACAATACCAATTTACTGTAATAGACCATGTTTTCATGTTTTGAAACAGTCGGGAAATATTTTTCTAAAACTAAAGGGGGTTATCACACGAAACCGCTCTTCCGCGCGGTTGGGCGGTGAAGCGGACCTCACGTCCTACTGGCTTGTATGGTCCAACCGCGCGGACGAGCGGCGCTCACTGCCTCTCCGTGGGGCCCACCACCATATAAATTTTAGCCGCCACCACCCGACCGCGCGGACAAGGAGTGCCGTGTGTGCATCAAATAACAACACGTAAAAAAAAACACATTTCACTTAAACAAAACACGTTTTCACATTTTTTCCATTACATGTGCTGTATCTTGCTTTTTGCCAAATTTCGTGATTCTAAGTCAACAGGAACTACCATATAGGTTCTCTACCCAAAACCTATAGGGTACTTCCGGTTGACCAAAAATTTTCTATTTTGGTTATAAGGTAAGACCTTATAACCAAAATTGAAAATTTTGCACAAGTAAAGGGAAAATTCTGAAAAATAAAAAAGTTGAAAATTAAGGTAAATTTTGTTACCAACAAGTTTTCGCGAATTATCTTTTTATCATGTTGACTCAGGGCTTTGATTTTTATACACCTTATAGGGACTACAGACTTCAGTATCTGGTATAAATTTCAACTTGCTAGATCCTCCCGTTCCTGAGAAAATCGGTGGTGACCCACGGACAGACGGACAAGAGAGTGTTGTTATAAGGGTTCCTTTTTTACCTTTTGATGTACGGAACCCTAAAAACAGAGTACTTTTTGTATTAACCAGGATTACCTAGAGAAACTCGTAAAAAAATATTTCTTGTTTGAGTATTTCACAATCTTAGAGTGACAGCGTAAATAATTTGGGTGCATTCTACGCCCAAACCTGGATATTCCCACTTCATACTAAAACTCCTTTGTGCTTGGGACAGCACGTTATGCCGTTTTGTTTACAGCTGTGAATATGTAGATCTTTAACCTACCGATATGGCGTTACCACACCCCCAGGTAAGATTGGATCATATTGGCCAGGTTGTACAGGTCAGATAGACACTTGCATTATTTAAAATATTATTATTCAGCTGTATCCTGGACGTTAGTCATCCAGGAGTTAGACTGGAAACCTAACATGGTTTGGAAAAGCTAGGCAGACGATAAATTAGAACCGTTCTGATCATATGTATTAGATTTTTCCTTCTTGTTGAAAATAAACCACTCCATCTCACTAAACGGAACGGACAATTTTATAAATTCCCTCTCCGCTATAAACAGCAACATTACTTACTGTAAAACAAACAAGAGGAACAGGTAACCAACTATTTATGAAGCAAATGAATCATAAAAAGCAAATCCTACCGTAAAAGCGTAGTTTTTAAACTGAGCTAGTTTTTAAATCAAGCTAACGTTTAAAACCCGACAAAAAATGCAACAACACTTTAACGGCTCAAGTTTTTCATACGGCATTTGGTGGGGGTAAGTCCGATGTAATCCGGGCAAGTTTGCTAGATCGTCTCGGGGTAAAGGAAGCAAAAGGAGAAAGGAGGCCGATAGTCGGTCGCTCCCCCGGGCCTCGTTTGAACCGGAGCGATTTCGCGGCCGTTCTTATGATTAAGTCAACTCTGGTGGGATTCAGAATCGAGCCTCACTAGACGCTGTTCCGATGATTCAACTGGCGGAAATATTACTTCGTCAAACGAGTATATTGATTTTGATGCAGAGTTTTATTGTTTTTTTTTATTGACTCGTTCGAAGTTGTGTTTAGTTGGATTTATCGGATTTCAAAATCAGTTTGTCTATAATTTTTATCTAGGAAACGAAATGCAGGGTATATATACGTTAGGTTTCACATTTCCTGGTGAAGTATGTTTCAGATACAAGACAAGATTTTTTTTGACAGTGAAACAGTAACAAAAATATCAAAGTTATCTCTGGAATCAATTCAAAGTTCGGTCGAAGGCTAGGCTAATAATTTATAAAATGATTTCTTTCAATATGCTTACAATTTAAAAAAACTTTTAGACAACCTAAAAAGTTTCACTCAACTACATTATCAAATTGATAATGTAGTTGAGTAGAACATTCTAGAACTTTCAAATTACCCTGTTACCTTGTAACAAATTACGCTATCTTCTTCCAATACCCACGATTTTACAAATAGAGTACTGACTAAAGATTTTATTACAGAATATCTAGATAATGAAATGAACATAAATAAACTTTATTACAGAACGAAACAGGAAAATACGATAAAGGGGAAGGAGCCTTCCATTTGAACGGAAAGTTGTTTTATATTAGGCAAATTTTCTTTATTTACATTTAGGTAAAGAGAAAACTTCACCTGTACTCTCGCGACAGTATATTCAATGGTTTATGAATGACTTGTTCTGGATCTTTTTACTGTTGAAATACTTGTATATCTTTACTTATGCTAAGAATGTAATTATGTAGGATTATTTCTTAGCTGATCACACCTCTTAATGATTTTCGTTACTGGCCCGAAAGTCTGACAACCAGTCTTACCAAAGGGTATCGTATTAGCCAGTACTAACAGGGTTGTGGGCGTCAGATAGGCAGTCACTTCGTGTAAAATACTGATATTCAGCTACATCCGGTTAGACTGGAAGTCGTCTTCAACATAGTTGGGAAAAGGCTAGGCAGATGATGATAATACGTAAGTACGTACGAAACTTAATATTGTCAGAGCATAGTTTAATTCACAATTATGTGGCACTAGCTGTAGCTTATGCCCGCGGCATCGCCCGCGTGGAGTACGATAATTGTATCAAGGGATCATACTACCGGGATAAAAAGTAGCCTATGTGTTTATCCAGGTTATAAGCTATGAGTACGCTAAATTTCATCCAAACCCGTTAGTGTGCCTGAAAGAGTAAAAAACATCTATCCATCCATCCTCACATATTTTCGTATGTACGTATAATATTAGTAGGAAGTAGGAGACACAAAAAATAGTTATTCCATGTTTCCTTAAATTATTAAGAAAAAAATGTCATATTATCTCAAATACTTTCTGTAACATTGACTGTTTTTTCATCCCTATTGTTCCATCTTTATCTTTCCGCTCATCTCAGTAATACCATCTACAGACTCTCACCATAAATTGAATTCGAAAAGACTCGCCAATTAGTCGATCCACTTAATTTATTAGTCGTCATTATGATTAATTTAAAAAATTTCAAAGTGAAAATTTTAACCGGATAATATTTTTCGTTCATCAATTACCTCCCAAGGGGTTTACGTTAATTGGTTTCATGTCGTTGTAATTTCCACTAGTTTGTTTTAATGCACGCCTGAATTAATTTTCAGTTTTCATTCATAATATTTCATGAAAGTTTTGGTGTAGAAATTGGATGGATGACTCGTAAAGTTCGGAGTTTGTGGTCGTGTGGTCACCGCTGTTTGGCTAGTTCGAGAACATACGAACGCTGAATTAGTTTGTTTTGTGAAGACTGTGAAAATGATTCCTTTTAGAACAAGTAACGTCGTGGTCACAAGATTGCGTTGAGATGGACTACAGATACGAGCTTATTAAGAGTATTTAAAAAAATATTATTATAATTTTATTTTTATTTAGGGGTTTCAGATATTCCAGGTATTATTTTTGCTTGGAATTTTAATGAGAAGTTTATCGCCTACGCTACAACCTTAGTCTAACCTTTTACTTTTACTCAATCTATTAGTTAATTAAACTTATTTTTTATAAGAACCTAATTAATTCCAGGAAAGGTCTCAATTAATGTTCGTATAAAATGAGGATTTTTTCGATTTATTCTGTTGTGGGACAATAACTTTGGAAAAGCTATATGTTAATAAAGGCAGAAGCTGAATTACATTTAAGCACCCAACATCTATTAACTAAACAAAAACCATATTTAAAACAAAATGTCGAACTGTATAAATTTTAAATGCCCTTCTATTGTCGCCCATCGTGTTTAAGCGAGTTTCTTGAACAATAGCGAGTTGGGTCGCCTTGCCTTAACGTACAGATCTTATTGTTTAGAGGAATACGCGGTTTCGGCTCAGTATTGTTGTTATCTATGCGCCCGACCTCCTTCTGGGAAGAAATTAAAATAATAATGCGTGTTACATGTTCGTATTATCACTGTTTCTTCTTTATCTCAGTTGATTAGGCGCTGTTACTTCTATAATTATGTCTAAAAGCGGTGACAAGTATAGAAGAGTAGAGACTGAAGTTTGGTTGATGTTATCAAAACGAAAGTTCATTTACTTCTTGTTTTGCTAAGGATATTCTCTTTTTATATTAGATTTGTTGTGTGCAAAAAAAGTTTGCAATACCATAAATCGTTCGAGCTTTTTTGTGCTAGTTGTGAGAAGTTATCAAGCAAAGCTGATGTGACGATAAACCAGTTAGAACATAGTCCTTAATAGGCAGATATTGCGGTTGTCTCATGACTGAAAAAGACAGTGTCAACAAAAGCCTCCTACAATACAGCCCAATAATGATAACATAGTGATTGCAGCATGCATGTAAAGTTAATTATCGTCTGCAACATATTTACGACATGGGTTCGGTTGTCGCTTAATTTAGCGGTTTCCATGCCACTGAGTAATTAAACGATTGTTTGCCATTTTGCGATAATTGATGTTGCTGTGTTTGATTTGCGCTAATTATCTTTCACGCATTAAATTATTAATTCAGTTGTTTTGCGTTTTACGATAGTTAATTTGGTTATACTGTAATTCGTGGCGGCTGCGTTCGTTTGGGGGAGTTTCAGAATGTAATGTGGCAATATTGTGTTGTTGATTTTCGGGGAAGTTACGTACTTAAACCAGTTTTTAATGTAACTCCGATGAACTAGATTTTACGGGAACTACATATGATTTTGGGACATAATGATGTTGAGAAAATTCAGATTTAAAATGTTATTTACAATTTTGAAATGGGAGAAAATGTTACAGCCGATTATTTTTTCTTGTTATACGTCACGTTTTAACGCAAATAAATTTATGTATTTTAATAAGAATAAGAATCGAAACTGCCAGCCTCGCGGAATAATCGAGTGCTTCAAAATACCTTTAACTGCCGTCAAAGCGAACTACAAAAAGATTGAGCTTTGAATTATTTGCTTTTCTTATAGTTGAGTTACTGCATTCGGAAATAATATTATATTTGTAGTATTTATGTCCGTGCATCTAGTAGTCGCAACCATGACTACTGAGCATGATACCCTAGGTTCGATTCACAGGTCAGGCAATGTGTTATGGTATTTTTCCTTTAGATTTTTTTTCAGTAGCAGTCTTAGAGTCTCGGTATGTTCCCGGTTGATAACAAAAGGTTCGCACCCTATTACTTATACGTAACTGACGAAATGTGGTGTACTATCAGGAATTCTTTTGCCTAATGCTACGGAGAAATACAGACACGATATTATAGTGCGTTGGTCGTCTAGGTCCACCCGTTCTTAAGAAAATCGGTGGTGACAGACGGACAGACGGACAAGAAAGTGATCTTATAAGGGTTCCTTTTTTACCTTTTGATGTATATACGGAACCCAAAAATACATCTATTTCCGAAGAATAGTTTCCTTCGACGGCAGCATAGTTCAAATAAAACCCATTTAATAGAATAAAAAGTGTATTGCTTTCCTTTTGAATGTAATTTCAAGCTTGGGGGAGCATGCCAGCATTTTTAAACGGCAGGATTGCGATCCTCGCGAATACGTACATATATTAAAATCAACTTGCGTTTTGCTCTCATTCGTCTCATAATTTTATTTGCTGGTAGCAAAAATGCGCTTGGTTGGAATTCTTATTTGATAAACATAATATTTTTCCTTTTGTTTACATTTGGTGCTGAAGTTACTGAAAGGATTTTTATTGGATTTTTATTCGCTTCCTTGTCATGATTCTCTGTGTTGTATATTACACACGATTACAGTAATATCACCAAGTATAGTACCAAAACCTATTCTGCACGCACTTGGCTGATTTCTGACTTTTTTAAAAGCGCGTAGCCCTTTTTTTCCTTGTGATTAGTGCTTAACCTAATGCAACACCAGCTGCAATTCTAACACATTGGTTTTAGTAAATATTATGTGTACCAAACTTTTCCAAAAACTCGGGATTGGTACGTAAAAAGTGCGTCGAATGCATTGACCTAATAAGCCTTTCTTATTATTATTTTTCTTTAAACCATTCAGGCTGGTTGTCTACCCAACCCATTTTTCATAAGCGTAGGTAAAATGATTAGTGAAACAAGGAACAAACTTTTTAATCAACTTCCAATAGCCCGCTACCCGTAATCTTTCAACAATGTATTTAATATTTGCACAGAAGAATGTCTGACGTAGTTGGAGCCAGCTTTAGTTTTTGTTCGAAACCTTCTTGTACTCTTTAGTTACGCAAGTTGCATTATTAGTTTTCAACTTCACGAGTTTAGAATTTTCGGGTGAGTTTAGCTCGCTCAAATTAAATGTATAGTTCAATATTGGCGCTTTTTATTTGAACTTCAGTTTGGGAGCTAATCTAAAGTTTTAATCACGCTTCTGGAGTAAGCAATCCTTTCTTGCTCATTGGTTTGGATGTTAAATACTTTTTCGATTAATTTAAACTTGTTATGTCTGGTCTGTTTTTTTTTTTTTGCTTGTTTTTTTCTGTTCAAAATATATCGAATAGGTATACACATTATTCAAAAACTACTGGCCATATATTGTATTCCAACTACATGCAAAGCCAAGGTATCTATTTTTGGTAATATATTTCGTGTTGTTACGTGTTCATGTCTGAATCCTTAGAACTTTCTATCTTTGAAGCAGAAAGATACCCTGAGAGTTGTTGCTAGAATTCAAGCAGCTTAAAATAACGTGGATTTCTGAAATTCCGAAGTCTTTGAATGTAGTTTATTTATCTCCTGTACTAACTTTCATGTTGGAAGTTATTTTTCAGCAAGAATAACTAAACTAACTAATACTTTTATGTAAGTAGACCTCGAAAGCATGACATCGTTTGTACTTTGATTAACTAGAGTCGTGTATTCATCTTTACACACATTTTTTTATATATGTCGTGTTGTCAAGATTTATTTCGCTAGGCTCGAGCTTATGTGGGGAGAAGACGGGTTTCATGCTATGAAAACACACTGGATGCGATACACTATTTTATTTCACATTGCACGGTTCGGGTTGGTCGTTTCCATGGAGAAGAACCGGCAAGAAACTCCATGGTTACTCTTTTCAAACAGATACACTGAGTAAACTAACAAATAACTTGACATTACACTTTCACACAATAACACTGGGCACAATAAATCGGGTACAGTTTAAAGACGTCTTAACTCCGCTGAGATCAGACCCAGGATGTCCGCCTCTCCATGAGCAGTTAACATCAGGACTCTGTAGAAGCACGCCATGGTAGGGTAGACTAGTAAGTAGGTCGCGTGATGTCACCACTGACGCACTTTTGATTCATTCACCCATCCGTACTCATGACCGGATTCGACATAAATATAAAAAAAAAAAAAAACATTTTAAAATATAAAAAAATAATAGCCCACCGGCATCGGAAACAGGGTCCGAGCTACCGGTGGGCAGGAATCTTAACAGAGGAATCTTCTAACAATACGCGCGAAGTACCAGAAGTTCTGCTTTCTGAATCAAGCTCTTGATCAAGCTGCCAAGCAAGAGCCTCCTCAGATGTTGGTCGAGGCTACTGACTATTAAGGCATTAGCCAACACGGCTATCGGCAAAATGACTGCTGTTTTGTTAACTTGACTGATTATTGCTGTACATGACCAATCACATAAACAACCATGACTAGTACATGGTCCTAACGATGACAACTTGCACTGAAATATTTCACAACCTTTCCTTTCCCGACTGTAAATTGACGGTAAGCCCTCTAAAATAGAGAGGTGCCGGATGCAAGCAATATAACTATCTATCGAAACTGCACTTGAGGCCTTGTGCCTCATACAAGGAGGTGCCCCGACGCAATTAACTTGATTTATTCCCGGCGTTTACTTATTCAGTGCTACGGTTAGTACGCCCAGAGAACACGCAACTACATTTTAAAAATACTGGTTCTAACTTTCATGCCATGCCATGCAAACTTCAACCTTATGTAGATACATTTTGAGGTGTTAAACCTGTTTTGAAGAGAAATATTTAAGAAGCAAAGTTTCATGCAAACTGTCTCGCGTTCAGAACATCTTTTGCATGTAACAGTAAATATTTTTTAGAAGCTCTTGATTTAGATTTAGTGGGTAGCATTATTATTGTACGTCGGTATGAATAAGATAACAGTGTTTTGCTGACTTAGTTTGGATTGAGCAGTTGTAAAATTCACCTGAAATTTGCACTGGAATTTAAAATATTTACTTTTAAACGAGTGAAGCATCGGTGACTAACGTAATACAATATTCTGCACGCAACCCGCGTGCTTTTAACAAAATGCTACTCTATAAAAGGCAGGATACAGAACAAAACAACAAGAAATAAGCTAGAAGAAATAAGCAGATTACAATAACGAGATAATTAGAGAGCCTTAACAACTCAGCGAAGTAAACTTAACTACCGTGTTGCAGCTATTATGAACTAATTTCTCTAGAAAGAAAGCCTTTGGCGGATCCAGGGGTGGGTCTAGAGGGCCATTAAAAAGGTGTGAGAGTGCGCACTACGCCTCGAGTGAATTTGTCAGACGACGTCGTGAAATTAACACTAGGCGAACATAAGTCACCAGGAGACAGTGCTGCGCCTTGCCCCTAGGCGGTTATCGATATCTCGGAAATAGTAAATTTTATCGGCCAAATTCGGTGCGATAGTGGCTGCAGCGAAGTGATTTGCAGTGTTAGATTTCATTGGATTAACGCCCGAGTATTGAGTAAACTTGTTAGTGAATACAGTGAACTAGATTCTGTTGGTATTTTGGTGTTAGAATATATGTAGATTGAATTGGATCCAAACGAAATAATTCTCCATCTACAATTGAAAAAAAAAACTAAATTATGGGTTTAAAAGACTTCAAACATAATAAATTTCGTGTATTTGTTAACTAGCTTCTGGACGTGTCTTCGTCTGCGTGGATTTGTTAACCGGGATCAAAATAATCCTTTGTTTACCACATAGGAGAGTTTTATGCAAGCTAAAAAACTCTGTGTGCCTCTTCTAAATACGTTCTTGACCATTTTCACGAGATTAAGTAACAAACATACGAACATTTATAATATAAGTAGGATATTTATTAGCATCAAGAACACTTATAACATATTCATAATATCGAAACTATCCATACGATACAAGCAAAAACACCGATATATAGGAGAATCTGTATTCAGCACTTCTCTAAACTCGTTTGGGATGTAGCAATAATTGCTGCGACGTTCACTACCTAGATGTTATTAAGTTGAACATTACAACAGCTATGCAGCTCACTCCGATGCAGTATCCCACTTTTCTATGGAACCCTGGTACACGAAGAAACGAAAAAGTATTATGAAATGAAATTATTAAGATACTTCGTTTGAGGCGGTCCCGGATTTATTACGGTTGGGATTTTGTTGGCGTTTCTTATTTTTCTTCAGTTACTTTAAATTCAAAGAAATAAATAATACAGTTTATTCTGGATATGGGATGCAATAAATGGTCTAGACTTAACAACATTAGTTCAGTAGAGACAGTGTTGATAATGTCAATATTTAAGTATGGGTCATTTGTCAAGGTTTCGGTTTAGAAGTTCATACTAGAGACACGCAAAAGGAATGACGTGGGATGTAGACTAGTAGCTTTCAAGTGAAGCCCACAAATTGTCAGACAATGCGTGGGACGTATGAGCCAATTAATTTATTGAAATTGCGATGTAGACTGCCTCATTGGTCTAGTGGTCGCAAGCTCGACTGCTAAGCATGAGCTCCTGGGTTCGATTCCCGTGTCGGGCAAAGTGCTATTCGGTTTTTCCATCAAGAATTTCTCAGTAGCAGTCACGGAGTCTGGATTCGTGCCCAGTTGATGGCAATAGGCTCGCCTCATATGAGATGGGACTTAAACATAACTGGCGAAATGTAGGTAAACCTCTGCCTAACCCTTTGGGGATTACTGGTGTGAACGTATGTGTAGAACCGATGTAGAATGAGAATGTTCTTCAGAAAGGTCAGGTCAGTAGTACTCAAAACAAGGTACCCACGTGTATGAACGTGGACAAAGCTGGAGGAGTATGTCAGAATCGTACCAGGTGGCGTTCTGTAGTTTCTCCCTAATAACTTAAACCTCAGTGAAACTACTGCAACACTACATACAGTTTACACTATTAACATTATAATTAAATTAGTTTTCCTTATTACGCGTTGAAAGTAGAAAGTAAAAATAAAACACAAACCTAATCACTAGGAAGTTCAATAGGTGCTCTTGTTTTCCATCGTGAGCCATGACAGCAGTTGTATGGAGAAGCTATTACTGATTTTATTTTTATAAAGTTTTATCAAGTGAAATACTAAAGTCCGAGTTGTTCGGTGGATAATGGAGTGAGGTCAGCGATTACAAACAAGATAAAACTTGAAATTGTTAGTGGTTGCACTAGCATTATAAAAAAAAAGTACACTTACGCAATTTAAAAACACTATATTTCTAGAAAAATATGTTAGAATATTTTTTGTTGGGCAAAGTTAGAGAAAAAAACAATTTATGCAAAATGTTGCTTAACACAAAACTAATGTCACTTATTTTACAGATGTTTAAATGAAATATAATACTACTACAAGTAAACTGATGGTTTTTAAGTCTGGTACCAAGTGTCCGTTGTATGTACCCACAGTGACATTTAATGGTACACCTCTCAAAAGGGTTAAAACGTTTAGATACTTGATGACACTTGATGATAGAGGATTTACGAGATGAACTGGAATTTAAACCATTGGCGCGGGTGATTAAAGTGAACATGATCCCCGGTTGATTCAATCGGTGTACAGCTCAAGTCAAAGTAACACTTTTTCGAGTTTACTGACAAGGTAGTACGCTTGTAATATCTGGAGTAACTTTACGCAAAGATCGTTGAATGCTTTACGTGTCCAATACAATAACGTGTTTAGGGTGTTGTTACGGTTGCCGCTGGCATGCAGCGCATCAGTGATGCACAGGTGGACGGCCTCCGCGCCATCTTGCGCAAGCGGTGCCCCACATGCGATGCAGAACCCACTCCAGCCCTAATAGCACTCTAGCGATGTTTAGTGACAAGCTGGACAGTCGATTAAATAAGCTTTGGAGCAACCTACATTTAAGTTTAAATACTAACGTAAACAAATAATTTCTATATATTTACTAACACTTTGAATTAATTTGTGAAAGTGAATAACTATGCATGTTTTTAGATCTTGTGATAATCTGAATTAAAAGTTTTTTAAATTCCAATATTTTAAAAGTCGACTCCACAGTTGTCGTATTCAAACATCTGTAAAAACTTGGTTCATTTGGTCGAATGCATTGAGAATTTTAATACTTTCCTTTATCTTGAACTCTACTTGTTAGGACCTTATCGAGTGCCTACTAAGTTCCTTTATTTTATTACCATTTCAATTCTTTGCGTTACTCACACATTTCAATAATTATTATTTTCTGGGGTGCGATTGAAATATTGATTTAATTAGTGTCTTTATTTTCTATGACTCTCTTATGATAAACTTTTTTTACTCTTTCAAAAGTATTTTGTAATTTACAGTTTTTTTTTGTATAATTGATGATTATCCTCAAGGGGTGACGTAAAGGTGCATCAAATCGTACACCCACATTTCGTCAGTTATATTTAAATCCCATGTTATAGAAAGCAAGCCTATTGCCATTAACCGGGTACACAAGCTCGCCCCTATAACATGGGATTTTAACATAGCTGGCCATTAGGTACCTACAACTCTGCCTTCCTGCCTTCGAGGATTACAGGCGTGATGTTATGTTTTGTAACTATTTTCATCTAGGAGTTTTCTGCTGATAATTCGGAAATATTTACTGTGTATTGTTGGATATTACAATATTGTAAATTAGCGTCTGCTCCCGAATTTGCCCGCATGAAATACATTTAATGGCACTCGGCAATTAGTGTAGCTTTTCATGAAAGAGTTTTTGAAATCGAATGAGTAGTTTCAGAGATTATCTCTATATCCAAATTAATATAATTATGAAATTAGTTTAGAAGATTGCAGTCCATTGGACCAACGGTTCCACCTAGTTTAAAAGGCTGCGTTACAGACAATCCAGTTATTGTGATTTCCAACAAAGCGAAGCTTCTTGTTGAACCAGGTCTTAACTTTTGCTGTGTAAACAACGCCATCTGTAACATTCGAACTTTTTGTTGAAAACTACTTTGTCACCAAAATATTGTACCTAGATGACGCTACGCTTTCGTAGCGCCACGACAGCGCTACAAAGCTACGCGGACGTAGAGTAGCAATGTCGTAGCAAGGTATCTGAATGGATTTCGAGAGTTTTCCTATAGATGGCGCTGTAATTGGTCGTACATTGGTTGTTGAGTTATTTCCTACAGAGGGCACTACGCACGCTGTAAAATAATTTCTTTCACAACACTCTTCGTATACAGTTAATGAGATTTCCGAAAGATGTCGCTATTAATTCATAATAAAAACAGCTAGGAGGAATAAAAGCAAATAATTTTGCTAATATTACTACAGATATCTTTAAGTATTCTAAAATTGGATATAACTTGAAGTTATTGCTAGAAATATACCACATTACCTAATTTTTGACCACCTCGTTGATCAAGTGGTCAAGTGCCACTGCTAAGCATGAAGGGTTCGAAACCCAGAACACGCAATTTATTGGGTTTTTCATTCGGAGTTTCTGAGTATTGAGAGATTTGAGCCCTGTTGATGGCAATAGGCCCACCTGGGACAACGTAACTGGCGAAATGTAGATACACCTTTGCCTAACCCTTCTGGGATTACAGGAATGGTTTTATGTTGTTGATTATTTATATATTTATGTACACACAAAATACTTATTAGGACAATATATTAACATAGGTACTGCTTATTTCAAAAGAAATTTCTTCCAGCAGACCTGCGAGAGGAAAGTTGGATAAGAAATGTAGACACAGTTGCAGTGTGTAGAAGTCAAACAAGAAAAAAATAAATTAAAAGTTAAAACAAAACTATATCTAATTAGTAATTTAATGATTAATTTCGGGCCCTCATCGATGAAATGCGGGAATTTTGGTAAACCTCAACCTAATTTAACAGGGTTAATGCGCGTTATTGTTCTAAATAAAACCACTGTATGTTACACAAAATATGAAGTGTAATAAATACTGAACGTACTATAATATAATATTATTAACTGTGTGGTTGTGAGCAACTCGTGCCTAAATAATAACAGCCACTCCGATCAAACTTCAAGTTCAGCCGCGCTTGCCTAGGTTGGTCTGTGGATGGGTGACAACCAATTACATGCCGAGTTTCGTTCGTGCCTTGGAACGCACCTTAAACCTTTAGTCTTAGCTGTCATTTGAAGATCTTTGACAGTCGTTACAGGGGTCAGTAGCCCTAGGGCACGCCACGATAGTGGCGGTAAGTCCCCTCTTTGAGGAGTGGCTTGAGAGACGCCACGGCGTCCTCACCTTCCGCCTGACGCAGGTCCTCACCGGACACGGTTGTTTCGGGAGGTTCCTGCACCGAATCGGGCAGGAGGAAACGCCCGGGTGTTTCCATTGCGAGGATCGACCGGAGGACACGGTGGAGCACACGGTGGAGGTGTGCCCCGCGTGGGCGGAGCACCGCCGTGTCCTCGAAGCGGCGATTGGCGGCGGCGACCTCTCGCGTCCGGCCCTGGTGCAAGCCATGGTCCGGAGCGAGACGGAATGGGACGCCGTCACCTCCTTCTGCGATGCAGTAATGCTATAGAAGGAGGTGGCGGAACGTGAGAGGGAGAGAACCTCACAGCGTCCCGGCCGCCGCGGGAGACGCCCCGGGCGTCCGCGCAGGCCCGCGCCTACGGTGGCCGGGGGCCACATGGTGGCCCCCGGCCACCGTAGGCGCGGGCCTGTGGACGGTGGGCTAGCTCGCCGTCCGTTCGTCTCATGACGACAGGCCGTGTCGACGGCGCGTTCGTGTTCCACGCGCGCCTCAAAGAGAGTCAGCAAAAAGGAAGGGGTCCGCAAGGACCGATGCCTGCCGGGGTTGCGGGACTGTTCGAAAGAGATACCGTGGCCCCGGAACACAAAGGGCGATGAAGGAACATGGATGGGTTTTAGTCAGTAAAAGTCTGACACTCCCTCCTGCTCCGCCCAGAGCGGGAGAAGTCATATGATGATTTCCCATCCGAAAAAAAAAAAAAAAAGGGTCAGTAGCCCGGAAGTCTGGCAACCAGTCTTACCATGGGGTTATCGTATTCCACTATAATTGTATTGTGGAGTTCAGATAGTCAGTCGCTCCATGCAAAATACTGGTATTTAGCTGGAATCCGACCCCAAAGTAGTTGGGAAAAGACTATGCAGAAGATTCAAGCTTACTCTAATGTCTCGCTGATGGTGGCGCGTGTGTCGGTTCCCTTCAAAATGGTTGAGTTGAATGGTGCTGATCCATGCGTCATGTTCGTGAACGGGCGCTGTCAGTTGTGACTGGTCATCTCTTATGCAACTACTTAAATTGAAGAATTGTGGCTGCTATAAAAACATATATAATCTTGTTTATTTATACTTTTTAAATGGTTCCGCGAAACTCAAACTCGGACATTATTCTATGTCAAAGCCCCCTACCATGGGATGTCCTCAGGGGTCGGTAATCGCTCCGTATGTATGGAATTTAGGTTTTATGATTTTCTCGCGATTCCCCTTCCTCCCGGCTGTTCATTAACCGGTTACGCGGACGACGGCCTGCTGATCATTCAGTCGAGTACTCGGGCTGGTTTCGAGAATTTAGCTGACACTTGCCTACGATTAATATCTCAGTGGGGCGATCGAAACCGTCTGACCTTTGCACCGCAAAAAACTTATCAACTAATTTTAAAAGGTAATCATAAATCGTGGCCTAGTATTAAATTTAATAACGTTCCCGTGAAAAGAAAGCAATCCGTGTGCTACCTTGGTTTGGTCTTAGAGAGAAATTTTTAATTCATAGATCATTAAAAACTGTCGGTGAAAAAGCTAAAAAGAACTTTTATGCCTTAACGAGAATATCCAAATCTACGTGGGGTCTGTCATTTATAACTTTAAAGACCATTTATGGGGCTACTTACTTGGGGTGTATGTGCTACGGGGCACCTGTCTGGGCCGATAGGGCCACCATAGGAGCGGTGCGACGTAAATTGCTTCAAAGCCAGCGTTTGGCTTTGATATTCTTATGCAAAGCGTATAGGACGGTTAGTACTGAAGCCTTACCGGTACTTGCAGGTGTACTTCCAGTCGACCTTAAAGTGCAGCGACGGGCTGCAATGTACTATAACGCACGTGAGACCACGGACGCAGACTTTTTAACCCTACGTGACCGTGATAAGATTTCTAGATTATTCAAACCACAGACCGAATGGCAATGTAGATGGGTTAATTCCATCAAGGGCCGACACCTCCACCAGTTCTTTCTATCCGTTTGTGAACAGCTGGCCAGGACCTGCTTGGAGGTTGATCACTGTGTTGCCCAATTTCTCACCGGTCGTGGTGACTTTAAGAGTAAATTATTTTCCTTCAAGCTTGTTGACTCGCCTTTTTGTCAATGTTCCACATCTGACTGCGAATATGAACAATCAGCACATCACATTTTATGAGAGTGCAGTCTTTGGCAGAATGAACGCAATATTATGTTGGATAGTGTACAGGTTACATCCGGAGTTATTTACTATACAGACCTCGTGGAAACTATAACAAATTGTCGTGCGTTCAAGCGTTTTTGCCATACCTATTATTGGAATCAAATATAACAGCTCACAACTTAGGACTCATTAATGTTAATATTTATCCGTGGTGCTAAGCAACTGGGCCTATCCCAGTTGTAAACGTCCCTTTGTGCCTATTGGCCTTGTTTCGTTCTGTCTCCTGATAAATATGTGACACCATGCCCCCTTACAAAGAGCCATCATCAAAATCAAAGCATTTATTTCAAGTAGGCCAGTAACAGGCACTTTTGAATTGTCGAAACAAAGATAAAAATTAAATGTAGCTACAGTCCCAGTCACAAGACATAAAAACTGTGAAACTACTGTAGTTGCCCATTCCCTAGCGTATATCTCTATGGGGAAGAACAGGCAAGAAACTCCATGGACACTTTTAAATCAAGATATTGTTACAAAATCTTGAAATAAAATCTCTTATCTTAAAATATCTCTTATCTCGGAAATCTCCTCTAGGCCGGCCTCGGCGGCACCGTCCATCCTCATTTCGGTATAGTTTTTTTACAAGGAACTAGCTTGCTAGTTACAGTCCGCTTCAAATAAAACTAAAAATAAAAAACAATTTTCAAAATTTCAACAAAAATAATATTATGTTATCGAATATACGACAATAGCATCGAACTTGCATTACTTCGCGCAAGTGATTCATGTCTGTAGAGAATAGAAATACTCCTAGCTGAACAGAAACACCTCCTATTTGCGCTCCATTTATTATGCACCCTCTTAAGGGAATTTTCAACCTTGTAGCTTGGTAATAAGATTGTTTCGTGTGGTAGAGTAAAGTTTGTATGTTTCCTACACACGCTCTCGTTTCGCGTATACGTGCTGAGTTCCGTAAAGTTCCCGCGTCTTGTTACCACGCGTTTGGCAGATTGGATTTGTTTCTCCGCATGCTAATATGCTAGGTACGTGCAGAGTCGGATTAGCGCTAGTAAACAAAAAAAATGTTCCCTCGTTTGTATATTTTAGGAACATAAATATGTTTAATATAACGTGGCTTTGAGTCTGCCTCTCGTTTCAAAAACAATTGTCCCGTCTCGCCGAGTTTTATGTACACAACTGATATTTTAATAAATGAACTGTGTTAAGTCTGATAAAACCACGCCTTGGAGTAGCTTCTATTTTTTTTAAATATTCTGTTACGTAACGGCTTTATTTCAATTCTCTGTTTTAACCTAACCACGTGTGAGCAATAAATACAATTGCCGAGGAATCCTGTTCGGTATAATTGTTTCGCATTCGGGTTCTAATGAATTAGTGCTGCCTCATCTTATATAATAATCGATTTTAGTATGTGTGTAGTTTTGTTCTTACGTAAGTGATCTAAGTAAATACTATTGTTTTCAGATTTTATGAAATTATGACTCAAGTGATCTCAAATTTTTTTTGGAAGACTCTATTTGCCGGAATCTAAAGTCTAATCTTCAATTCCAAGAAAACTACATTTTTACGCCTACAAATCAAAATAGGTAACAATTTAATCAAATTATAGTTACCTCATACACCTTCACCGCATTAACCACCTAGTTTAAGGTGTAGACATCCTCCTTACGATCCGTAAAACCACAGAACTACATCGCTTCCTCGAATCCTCGTATTTTCAATTCCAATAAACGTATACTCATAGGTAAACATATTTTCTGCCGTACACGTTAGTGAATATCTCATTTGCCATCATTTCTGGGCCACTGGTTCGATACCCGATTTGATAAGCTTGTATGCTAACTTGGGAGCCCATATATTTATAACTTTGACAAGTTTAATTGGATTCTTCGTATTTTTGGTTCGAATCTTTAAAAGCGATTGGAAGTTTTAAATTATGGGTTTTAAATATAACCAGCTGGCTTCACCCACGGGTTTTCGGTTCAGTTTTTCGAAATAATAAAATTCTTTGAATATCATTAGGTAGTGTGTTTCAGGTGAGGTTTTTCTTCAGGATTTTTTCATCGTTATATACAATAGTGCAGTGCAAACCGTACTCGGTAAAAATGTATGGAAAAGCTGTTGTGTCATAATTATCTTGTACTGAATGGGTGCTGGTGCATATTTTTTGACGCCAGATAAACCCCAAGACAATAAGATTCATGCATGCAATTCATGCATGCATTTTATATGTTCCTCTAATACTCAAACTCCTGCATTGGTTTTGTTTCTCTTCATATTATAGTGTAAGAAAACCATAGAGTTATTCGAATTTGTTATCAAAACAGGTGATATGTTATCATTTTCACTCTGAAATTCTTTAATCCCATCACGTATAGTTCTACGTGACTGACGAAGGGATAGTCTGCCTTCAGGGGTAACCTTCCCTTTCTTTGCGGAAAAGCCGCATGGTTAACATGGTACCAAATTATATAAATAATATTTCATCCTTCACCCCAGGGAAGTACCTGTTTAGAGATTCTTTTCCGTTAAGCCTTTTTTTGGTATATACCTGTGATACGTCAGCAGTATTCGCTGAAGTTGGACTTGGTCTTTTCTGCATGAACTGTGCAAAAATGTAAACTCAAGTACCATCATTCTCGTCAGCAGTCCCGTTCAGTGTGGGACATAGTCCTCTTCAAGTACATGCCACTGGGTTTGATTCTCAGAAACTCACATCTACCGGTCACCCTTTTTTTCTTTTTTTTTGGATGGGAAATCATCAAATGACTTCTCCCGCTCTGGGCGGAGCAGGAGGGAGTGTCAGACTTTTACTGACTAAAACCCATCCATGTTCCTTCATCGCCCTTTGTGTTCCGGGGTCACGGTATCTCTTTCGAACAGTCCCGCAACCCCGGCAGGCATTGGTCCTTGCGGACCCCTTCCTATTGCTGACTCTCTTTGAGGCGCGCGTGGAACACGAACGCGCCGTCGACACGGCCTGTCGTCATGAGACGGACAGACGGCGAGCTAGCCCATAGCCCACCGTCCACAGGCCCGCGCCTACGGTGGCCGGGGGCCACGTGGTGGCCCTCGACGCCCGGGGCGTCTCCCGCGGCGGCCGGGACGCTGTGAGGTTCTCTCCCTCTCACGTTCCGCCACCTCCTTTTCTAGCATTACTGCTTCGCAGAAGGAGGTGACGGCGTCCCATTCCGTCTCGCTCCGGACCATGGCTTGCACCAGGGCCGGACGCGAGACTACCGGTCACCCTTGAAGATCGTCGTTCTATTTAGCCTAAGGGTCTACCTTATGTTTGCCGATTCACGGTGGTCATTGGTTGTCTGGCTAGTACGGCCGGCCCAGTATTAGCATGCCGTGATAAATATCCTACTCGGTAGATTGTCGGTGAGGCTAATTTTATATGGTGCGCTGGACGAACTGGAGCGAATGCACGGTTTTGACGCTGCCAATAGAGTACAGGAACATCCAAGAGTTTGCACCAACTTAAAACAAAATACCTATAATTCCCAAACGGTCATGCAGAAGTGTACCTAATAGGATACCCATATTTCACCAGTTATGTTTAAGTCCCATGTAATAGGGGTCGAGCCTATTGCCACCAACTGAGCACAAATTCAGACTCCGTGGCAATATTTCTTCAAAAACTATTAAATCTTAAAAGCAGTGTGTAATAAGCGAAACCGAGTACGCAAGTTAATTTATTAATTTGATTTAAAAACTTACGCGGCACATCTAAATGCCTTTGTTCCACTATTTCTCGCGTAACACGTTGTAAATTTGAAAAGGTTGTTTGCAACTGTATAATTGCTGTGGAGAGTTATAGTCCTTATAGCTGGGGAATTAAGTCTAGAATCAGAGGAACGTGCTGAAGGAATGCTATAAGGGTATGTTTTGACTGCACATTTGAGGTGATACGACGTGTGAATTGCAGCTGTATTCGCAATGTTACGACAAGTGATTCGGGTCACTAGTGCATACGAGCTTCGGTACTACAGTTGATTGATAGTTACTAATGACAATTACATGGTGTTGTGTTGTGCTGTTGTAAGCGGAACCGGTAACTACGGCCACAGTGAGCACTCGACCGCACTTCGATGTGCTAGCTTTTGGGTGACATTTGATCAAAGGGCTGCTCATTGGTTTTCGTTATCGATCAGGTCTTTGTGGTACATTACTATGCAGTCAAAATCTTATAACTGTTTTGTTTTAGATGCCAATAAAATGATTGTAATAATTCTGATGATTATACATGGGGTGGGAGATGGCTGAATACAAAAATATATTAATTGGGATGTAGGTAGACGAATACTGACCACCACAGGTAGATGCGATACTGTATTAGCTGGCGTCTCTCTTTTGTTGGTTTTTATTTATTAGTTTCTTTTTCCATTAAGTCAAAGTAATTAATTTTCCAGAAACACGGTACATGAGACTCAAACATTTAAACGATGACCCCAACATAGTTTGGATAAGTCAAGGTGAGTGATATATAAATTCGATATACATATTTAAATAATAATTATGTCATAGTTATATTTCTTACTGACATTCAAAATTTTATTCAAACTAAGCCAAGAAACGGCAGCTGTCGATTGAGACGCACGTATACAATGTACCACAGCCTTACCGTCGCAATATGCAAGCGTCGACTGCAGGGGCGTGTAAATTGTTAAAGTTGGAGGGTGGTTGCAATTTTCGCAGCTGTATAAAATATTGTCAGGCGCAATAGCGGACATGGGGGCGAAGCGATGGATGCGCTCTCTTTGGCTCTTTGGCACGTTTCAGTCGATCGACTCCACCGCTGGCTGTTAACAGATATTGCTTCTGATTTGACTTGCTTTAAGAATTTGTTTGGTTGCTATCTTTTTGGATTATTTACTATGCCATCTTATTATACTAATTAGACAAAGTAGAATGATTTTAATGTTGACTTTATCTTTTCCCGCTGATATTTTTTTTTTACACTAGGGCTGATAAAGTTTAATTTAAATGAAATCATAAAGCAGTTAGTATATCAAAAAAAAAATACTGAAAGTGACTATTGAATGATTTCTTTATTCATAGCATTATTTATAATTTATCTTAAAACCAAAATATTGTTGAGTTTTTCTGGTAGGTCAGGATTGAGTGCTTACTAAGCAAAGAACTCTGGTCGATCTTCTGAGTTCAATCTCATACAGGATTACAGATCTCACCAAAAACATTTTAATGTAAAATGCTGCCAAGACGAGACTATGACTCACACTGTCAAAAAGTTTTCAGATCTCATGTAGAGCCAAGCTTCTACCTTTACACGCCCTAACTCTACAAGGTTTAACTTAACAAACTCTACACCTTAATCAAAACATGTGGCTTTTTACTACATTCACATGGGCGTAAGGTGAAAAATGTATCCACTATTCATTACTTTTCTGATATACAATTAAATAGTTCTTGTAGTAACGGAATGGCCAAGCCACATATTTTGACAAAGGTGTAGAGTTTGTGAAGTTAGATCTTGTAGAGTTAGGGCGTGTGAAGTTAGAAGCTTGCGATGCGAGTCATATAGTCTCGTCTAGGCAACATTTTACATTAAAATGTTTTTGGTGAGATTTCATTTCTTTTTGTAAGTTTCATGTGACGATATTTTTGGGGTGTATTTCTTGCACATCAGAGACGCCAGGAGTCCCTATATCAATTTTCAGACCTCTAGCGCCAAAATTGCGGAAGTCTCTCTCGCAGATAAAAGTTACAAGATTAATATTTTTTTTGTTGTTTGTGCACTAATAATAGCTTACATACCAAATTTCAGCTTTCTAGGACATTAGGAAATACCGAAAGTATTTTGATGATCATCTGCAGTCAGTGACGAAATCAGGGTTATTTAGATATCAATAAAATGTAAAGTATAAGAGCTATACAATTAAAACTTTATATGTTTAATAAGTCCGCTATTGACAATATATACCGAGAATTTTGTTTATCTGGTAAAATCCAAACCCAAGTTATATATTTTTTTGAACCCTTAAATATATTATATTTAAGGGTTCAAAAAAACGACGAAGCGCTTCAAGAAAAGGTCTTGGCGGGGGGTACTCTCGTACCCCCAAATAAGAACAGTTAGTAACAAAGCTTAAAAATATACTCCATTTAATAAAAAATATGTAATGATTTTAGCATTTTCGAAAGGCCTTGAACTTTAAGTATGCACTTGACATACGTAGTTATAACTTTCCTATTCGAGCGATGTTGCGTTCAAAGCGGTTGCAGGTACATTGGTGACGCAGATAAATGAGTTTCTGAGTAAATAACCACAGATACGACAGCCCAGTGTTATGGCAACATTTCTATAGGACATTGGTTGAGTAATATAATGTACCTACCTACTTAAAAAACCTACATTGAAGTAACTATATATTAGTTGACTCACCTTTCTTTGTTTTCCCGAAAAAAAAAATGAAAAAGACAAATAACTGAAAACATGTTTTTTGAATAATATTTCGTTTACACAGTGTCGTATCTGGCGGCTTAGATGCTTAAATAATCCACTGTAATATTTATTGCTATATTCATACTCTGAACACAACTTGCGAAATGAGGGTGTATTAATTATGGGTACACCTCTGCCTAACCCTTGAGGATTACAGACGTGATGTTATGTTATGTGATACTCTAGACAAATAATTTGACAATTCTGTCACGTGACCTAAAGTTAACTTCCAAACATGCGAATTAAAAAAAAAAAAAACTTAAAAATTAATGACCTCTTCCTCCCATTATTTTTAATACAATTCCATGCAACGCCTGCCGTTAATATTCTTTAACACGATTATTTTTTACAGCACTTAACTTTCTTTCAAAATTAATTATCCTTTACGTCGTAATTGAACGCCGCACCATTACATTCATCGTTAAGTAAAATGTTAATTTTTGTACTACCAAGTTTTTGCAGCATTTTCCCTTATAGCACTTTTTCTTACAGATATTTTTGGTATCATATTGGTGAAAAAGGCACGGAGCTGACAGACAATTGCAGTTGCATGCACGACTAGTTAAACATTCATACGAGTATTCAATATAGCGGTGGAGAAAGTGGAACAAAAGGTTTCTTTTTTGACTATGATTACCTATCAATGCATAAACATTCTAACAACGAGGTCATACAGACAGACACGAAAAGCTACTTTAATTTATTATACGAATAAATTATAATCACCTAATTATCGCTATTACAGCTAATTAGACGAATCACTTAACCTAGCCATCAATTAAATTAATTACTTGCACAAGATGCTACCGATATTCCAGTACGAATATTAGGTAGTTTGTATTAAAGAGTGCAAGAACATCCATAACGAAGCCCAAAGGTGTTAATTCTTCCTGTCATTGCAATCGTTTGTTTTTTTCTAGACCATATCTGGGAGCCTTCTAGTTATGGAGATATTAATGTAATATTATTATATATTTCTTCTAGTTAGGTATATATTATATATATTATTATATTATATTATAATTTTCACACGTTTTTAAATGTTATTACTTTACTTTAAATACTTTCATGACCCCTCTTCAGCTGACCATCAGCACAATGTTTTGAGTACGTTAATTTGGGTGCCACCGTAAACCGTGATTTATCACAGCAAAAAAGTCGTTTCTCAGCGATAACATTTTTTGTGCAGTGAGTAACACAGTAGTTGGATATACAGAATGCTTGGTTGTCGGCTTCGTGAAGGATCCTTTTACATTCTGTAAGTCGTACCAAAATTCTGTCTACTAAAATTTAATTCTCTAATACCATAGGTCCAAACTCTAAATAGTTGAAACTACTCACCAGCTGGATATTAGGTACAGCTGTCAGATTTAGGCAAACAATTGCGTCCCTCGTTTGTTCTGAAACGTAAATCCGCTCTGTTCCTCACATTAGTTCAATCCCGATGAATTGGAGCACTTGCTTCACTACAGTTGAATTTCGGTGTAGCTTGCATTGTGTAACGCCTACCTAAAGTTGTGCACTTCTGAGAGAATTCGGAACAGGATTCGTAAACCTTGGGTCGGAATTTTTGTGCAAATTTTGATACATGGCTATACCTTTTTTGTTGTTGCAAACTTAGAATGGATGCATTTATTGGAGCAAGTTATTTTTGTTAAAACTAGTGCCATTTTTTCGATAAAATTACTTCGCATTATTTGTTATTTCTCCAACAACGGCTTAACATGAAGTATAGATACTTATTACAAGTATTGATCAATCTCAGAAATAAATTACTACAATAAATTCTTGTACAAACTACAATTCCTTTAGACAGAAGCTAGATGAGCGCTGGAAAAATTATTAACAAACAATATAGGTTCTTCAGAATCCTGTCAGTCTACCTAAGATTATCAACAAATCGACACACTAACGCTCAATAAACATTTCCTAACAAAGACTCATAAAAAGGAACAAGAAACAAATTACCTAATTTCTCTTTATGTATACAAAATGAGCTCGAACTTGCTCAAATTGGCCGTTAAACACACTAAAACAATTTTGTATGAAGGCGGGGAACCTTATTAGAAGGTTTAATCTGGGAGGAGACTGAAAGCGAAATACACTTCGTTTCATTTTTGAATGAATCTTTCAGTAACTTCCATCTTCTTCGAGAGACAAATTAGTGTCTTAAATGTTAAAATTAATACCTATATGCTCGGGTTGTACCTAAGAATATGTAAGTTTACCGTCTAAGAACAAACGAAACTGTGAATTAATATCGTAGAAATTACGTCTGAAATTTACTCGTACTTTGTAGATCATTAGTCCACCAACGACAGAGAGCAGATTGGTAGCGCAGTTGAATCCTTGGAGCCTGAGTGCACCGGTTTTTTTTTTGTTAATTAAATAAGAAAGAAAAATGTCTTGGTTTAGACACACTCGCGCATGGATCGCAATCACAAGTGCTGCTGAGCTGTTCCATCTCTTGATTAACAATCAAACCAAACCCTCACCAATTCTTCGAAACAGAACTCCAAAGACGAACACTTAACCTTGTAAAGCGGTTCTCCACACCATAATATGCAAACTCATTGTGTTCAGCCTACACGGAGCGGCGTGAGTGTCAAAGGTAAGCGGTGTGAGCGATGTAAGCGGTGCGAGCGGTGTTCAATAGGTGTATGTCTTTGAGAGCGGCGCCCGGGGCACTCGGCGAGCCTTTTAACACGTAATTGCGTTAATATGTCCCGACGTACGACACCTACAAAATTAGATGAACCTGCGCTATACTTTGATTATATGTTTCTTTTTGTTCAGATTGTATTTTGTTGAATTTGAAGTAAGGTGGAAGGCTTGATAAATATTGGTACTTACGATCCCAAAATAATTTGTTTTAAGGCATTTGCAAGCTTACAAAATGTTGTTAAAGGAAAAGAAACACTTTTAAAAATAAAATTAATGAAATTATGTAAGAAATGACACAAATTGTTTTGCAAAATTAAAAGCTGCATCAGCTGTATGCAGCGCAGGATTGGATTCTTCGACGAATCGGATCGGTACTAAGCAAATCTTTTGCTCTGTCGATCAAAGATTTTTCTCTTAGTTAAGATCTTTTTGTCAGTGGTTCAATGTTCATACTACACAAAAATTTGTTTCTGATTAGAAGATGGACGACACGTTGAAGTAATATTTTGCAACACATGTATTATTATCACCTTTCTTATCAGTGTTCATGATTGCACTTCGGGGCCAGATAACAGCATTACCAAGGTGCTCTACCTCTCTTCATAAAAATCACTTTGAAAACTTAGGGTGCATAAATACGCAGGCAGAGGAAGTAAACAGTTCTTTTTCAAAGTTAAAACAATCCTATCATTCTACTAAGTCCACATCAATATGTCGACTATCGATTTAGCCGACATTGCGGCTGTTGTTGACATACCCCATCGTTCAGTGCATGTCGTAGGCCTGCACCGAGCAGCCAGTATTTTCATTTTCGATTTGCTGCCTCTAAGAGATAGCACATTGGTTAGTAATTGAACCACGGACGTCTTTGATATATCGACTCTTTTATCGGATTGGACGGACGCAATAACAGACCGTTGATTGCTTCCAAGTGGACTTGGAAGATTGATTATTTTCTCCGTACTGTGTCCGTGTCTCCGTTGTTTTATATACATTGTCGTATATGGTTTTAATTTTACTCATATGAAGAAATGTCTGGATAAGAAAGATATAGTGTAAGCAGCAGTAATAACTAGGACTTTAATCGACCGTCATCCAGATATGTGTTATAGTTTTTTTTTTTTTAGTTAGTAAGTGCCAAGTTTGTTTTATTTTTGTTTCGTGTTTTTATTATGGATCTATGGTCTGAAAATAAAGATATTATTTATTTTATTTATTTATTTATTTATTTTTTAATCTAAATATATAAAAGAAGAAACTGACTGACTGACTGACTGACTGACTCATCTATCAACGCACAGCCCAAACCGCTGGGTCTACAGATTCCAAATTTGGCAAGTAGGTTCCGTGTCTAGGGGTGCACTAAGAAAGGATTTTTTCAAAATTCACCCCCTAAGAGGGTTAAACGGGGCTCCAAAGTTTATATGGAGAAACAAGATTAGGTAAGACTTTTATTCGAAACTTCACAGGTGTACTCCTATCGATAAATGAGTTAATATTTGTGTTTTAGGTTTTTTCAGAATTCAACCCCTAAAGGGGGAAATGGGGTAACAAAGTCTAAATAAACATCGGTATTGTTTGTATCGTGTATCGGGTCGGGTGTATTACAAAAACAACGATTTTAAGATTTAATGTGGCGGACCTGAAACACCTTCATTTCCTGTTGGGGTGCGATAGGGTTGAAATGTCTAAAAATCAATATGGGTGTCGATACCGGGATTATCAGGGGTGCAGATTACGAAAATGGCATTTATTGTGATAACGATGATGGTGATTGTGATAATGAAGATGATGGTGATGATTGTGATTACGATGATAATGATTGTGATTACGATGATGATGATTGTGATTACGATGAAAATGATTGTGATTACGATGATGATCATTGTGATAATGATGTCGATGATTGTGATAACGATGATGATGATTGTGATAATAATGATGATGATTGTGACAACGATGATAGTGGTTGTAATTATGATGATGGTGATGGTGATGGTGATGGTGATGGTGATGGTGATGGTGATGGTGATGTGATTGTGATGGTGATTGTGATTGTGATGGTGATTGCGATGGTGATTGTGATAATGACGGTGATGGTGATTTTGATAATATGGTGATCGTGATAGTGATGGAGGTGGTGATAGTGACGGTAATGGTGATAATGACTGTGATAGTGATGGTGATTGTGACTGTGATATTGATGGTGATTGTGATAGTGATTGTGATTGTGATTGTGATTGTGACAGTGATGGTGTTTGTGGTAATGATGATGATGCGTGTGATAACAATAATTATTATTTTGATAACGAGGATGGATATTGTGATGATAATAATTGTGATTACGATGATAATGGTTGTGATAATGATGATAGTGATTGAGATAACGATGATGGTGATTGCGATTGTGATGGTGATTGTGATAGTGATTGTGATGGTGAAGGTGATTGTGATGGTGATTGTAATGGTGATGGTTGTGATTACGATGATAATGATGATAGTGATTGTGCTAACGATGATGGTGATTGTGATTGTGATAGTGATAGTGATGGTGATAGTGATTGTGACTGTGATAGTGATTGTGATGGTGATTGTGATAGTGTTGGTGAATGTGATGGTGATTGTGATAATGATGATAATGATTGTGATTACCATGATTCTGAGTGTGATAACGATGATGGTGATTGTGATGATGATGATTGTGATTACGATGATAATCATTATGATTACGATGATTAAGATTATGATAACGATAATGGTGAATGTGATGGTTATTGTGATAGTGGCGGTGATTGAGATGGTGATAGCGATAGAGATGGTGATTGTGATTGTGATGGTGATTGTGATGGTGATTGTGATGGTGATTGTGATGGTGATTGTGATGGTGATTCTGATAGTGATTCTGATAGTGGCGGTGAATGTGATGGTGATAGCGATGGTGATGGTTATTGTGATGGTGATAGTGATGGTGATAGTGATTGTGACTTTGATAGTGATGGTGATTAATAATAATAATAATAGTTTATTTCCAAACATCTTAGTACTATTTTACAATGGCGCTGTGACAACAAATTCAATTTACGCAAAAAAATCAGCGTCTGTAGCCAAACTAGGCATAGCCTGTATTTCGGCTATCAGCACCATTCCCCTCGAGTATTTACAATACATTAATAGTTGCCAAGCAGTAGAGACATATAGTATAACTAAATCAGTACTACAGAATAAAATTTGGGAAACAATCTTTTGAAATGTAATTTTACTAAAGGTAAGTTATGGTAAGTACAATTCAACTATTAAATGGACCGAGTGTGTATGTGGGTGTGCGTGTGTATATGTGTGTGTCTTCGTGGCGTGTATATGAGAATGTGTATGTGGGTATATGGCTTACTCTTAAGAGTATATGTTGTCGTGTGTGTTAGAAGAATTATGTGGTGAATGTGTGGGTATGAGTAAGCAGGAGTGTAAGGGTATGTAGGTGAGCTATGCAGAGAGTGTATATTTGTTTTCTGTGCTCTTAGCCGTATTATGAGTTGTATGGATAGAAGATGTTCAGTGTCCTCGTAGCTTAATTTCTGCAAATATTGGCTTACTTTTAATTTGCATTGTTTTGCAGTCAAGGGATATATTTGTATTGTATTTTTTGGCTTATTATAGAGATAAGGGCCTAGAAACCTTACAAATCTTTTACCAAAGGTTGTTTTAAATGTGGTTAAATAGCCACAAATAAATTAAAGCAATAAATAAATAATTTGTAACATGGATATTTACGACGTCTCTGTTGTGATTCTCGATTGTGATTGTGATACCGAGGATGGAGATTGTGATGATGATCATGATTGTGATTACGATGATAATGGTTGTGATTACGATGATAATGATGTTGGTGACAGTGATGGTGATAGTGATGGTGATCGTGATTGTGGATGTGATTGTGATTGTGATGGTGATGATTATGAATTTTGGCACATAGATGGTTCATAACCTGGATTAACACGTAGGACACTATTTATCCCTTTAATATGATCCAGTGGGACGGTTACCGAACTTTACGCGGGCGAAGCCGCGGGCAACAGCTAGTTTAGTATAGATTGCATACTCAGTTTAAATGAACGAAGGAAAGAAAAAGTATTTATTGATCCCGCAAAGGATAAAACAAAAAATAGTTAAAATAACAATAAAACATCATCTGCCTAGCCTTTTCCCAACTATGTTGGGGTCGGCTTCCAGTTTTACCGGATGCAGCTGAATACCAGTATTTTACATGGAGCGACTGCCTATCTGACCTCCACAACCCAGTTAGTACTGAGTAATACGATACCCCTTGGTAAGACTGGTTGTCAGACTTTTTGGGCTTCGTGACTACCTAACGACTGTCAAAGATCTACAAATGACAGCCGGGAACAACGGCTTAACGTGCTTTCCGAGGCACGGAGGATGCTCGGTATGTAAGGGTAGTCACCCATCCACAGACCAACCTAGGTAAGCACGGCTTAACCTAAAAATCGACCCGAGCGGCTGTTATTATTTAGCCACGAGCTCCTCTAAAATAATAAAAAAATAACAATAAAACAAAATCATGTAAAAAAAATACCCAAAAAAAAAGTAAAACAATCGAAATTGGTCCTATTGGATGGTGTTGCATTGGCAGCTTTAGATTGCTGCGACATTCAACAAGTAATAACACATAGGTTAAGAAATATGTTATTAACATTTAATAATTATGTAACGGTTAGTAATTGAGCCCTAAAAATAAGTTGTTTATAAGAACACTTGTCGTATATTTTGACTGATGGATAATGGCTAATTTTATTGATTTAACATACACATACACAGTCGTCATAATAAATAAAGACACGTTAAATTTTAAATTGCTCATGCTTCCCAAAGCTGTAACCAAAATAATTTAATTACCCCCATGCTTCCCAGCTTTAGCCTGAAACATCACGACAACTCGCATTCTCAGAACATTTGTATATTCAAAACGTTAAAGTATATTTTTTTAAAGACAACCTAAACAAAGATTTTCCTTTAGAACGTGTGTTATTCTGTCCCTAAATCAGTATTGCAAAAAGCGCCAAACATTAATGTGAATATGTTGTCGGCGAAGCATTTCGTCCGCTCGAACAGGCCAAAGCTCATAAATAAACAAAACTGGATGCTCTGTCGAAAAGTTCTGTAAAAAAAAGCTCAAAAACGTTAAATTTACAACCGGGAATTCAGTGGAGTTTTAATTAACCCTACAATGGATCGCCGCGTGAACAAACTGTGCAATACGTGTGCTATCTAAATATTAGTTAGACTCGAAGTTAGGGGATATTGACAGTTAGTATTGTGAGAACGAGGCAATTAAAACTTTCACTTTGTTTGTAACTTATGTTTGCAGTACGCGATTAAAAAGACCTCGCCACTTCGTGATGTCAATTGTGGAGACGGGTGTTATTTATAGAACAGCTGTATAAAATCAAATCATATTAGATTCGTTCTTGGTCTTCCATCATCGGCCTAGCCTTTTCCCAATTAAGTTGGGGTCGGCTTCCAGTTTAACCGTATGCAGCTGAATACTAGTATTTAAACATGGAGCGACTGCCTTTCTCCACAATTCAGATCTACAAAATGACAGCTAGGAGCAACGGCTTTCCGAGGCAAACAGGAAACTCGATATGTAATGGGTGGTTACCTATCCACGGACCAATCTAGGCAACCTAGGCTTATCCACCCATCCGGAGCGGCTTTATATAGCCACGAGCTCCTCGTTTTTGGTCTTACACTGCTTAGAAATATGTAGTACGACCTTACTGTAAGATCTCTTCAATAGTCACAATGGGTAAATGTCATGTATGTTCACTACGTCTAGCAAAAGAATTGGTGACAGCAGAATCAGGATTCTGTCTTCCTTTATTCGTAGTTCATTGATTGTTGTCATCTCTTCAAAATGTGGTACACCTTTACCACACCGCTCTGATCGATCCACCACCACTATATCAGGCTTATTGGCTACAATAGTCCTGTCAGTGATGATGGATTGATCCCAGTACAATGTGATACTGCCGTTATCGAGAACTGGGTCGGGCACATACCTATAGTAAGGCACTTCCGATTTCACAAGTTTGTATTTTAGAGCAAGTTGCTGATGGATAATCCTGGCTACAAGGTGTCTATGCAGGTACTCTCCGTTAACTAGACGAGAACACCCGGAGATAATGTGACGGATTGATTCGCTTGGACGGTGGCATGCCCGACATCTAGAAAGAAAGAAGAAAGAAAGAAAGAAAAAACATTTATTAGCCCGCACAGGACAAAACACAAATTAAAATGGTTAAATTAACAGTACAGCTAATAAAAAAAAAAAAAAAAACCAAAGAGAAAAATGAAAAAAAAAAACATGAAATTAAATTGGTCCTGTACTATGCCAAAAAGCCCCCCCTATCTCAGCATGGTGCTGTAACATTTAAAAAAAAAAGTCACAGTTCTGGTATTCTGATAGGGCCCAGAGTGATGAAACGGTCAGGCACGGATAATATAATCAATACATAGTGTGAACGAAAAAAAAAACTACAAATATGGGTAGAATAAACAGAGAAAATAAAAATTACATCTACACCCCACGTAACCACTACTTTGTGTTGACTTTCACAGGCAACACTGACAAACAGAGACGCGGGCGCAGACATACATATTAATATATAATCTGTGATTTGTTAGAGAGTATAATTATATAAGCTGTATGTGGTCTGTGGTATATGTTCTGTGCCCGTTAGGGACAATATGTCATCGAAGAGAAATCAAAACAATAATACTACTAAATAATTAAAATAATACCAATCAATTCATAACAGATAGTGTGCAGGGAAAGTGTAACATACTCGTATTATACTGGGGCTGACAATAAAGGTAAAACAAGAAACCTACAAACGGTGTATTCGCTAAATGTCAGATTCTAGAAATGCAACGTGAAAGAAAAAAGTGACTAATTAACGGCAAAGGAAGTGCATCTCGATGCCGAGGTGACGGGAATTCACAAACCAGACGCTAGAAAATGAAGTATCATCTTATAACATCAGCAAGACGCTCCAGCCACCCCATTGCAAGCTGCGTGCAGAACCACTGGTAAGTTATTCGGACGAGTCTTTTTGCTGTTGGAGTAAGTAACGTTTGTATTTATTCCTAAAAGTACCAATTGTTTTTAGAGCACGAAAAGGTAGTGGGAGGTCATTCCAGCAGCGACTGGCGGCGAATTTAAAACTACCACGGAATGCAGCAGTTCTGTGGTAGGAAGCCAACATCAGGTATGAAGATGCTCTTGTTTTTATTTGGTTAACATCCCGCGACCAAGACATTTTTTTATACAGATAGTCTGATTGTTTTGTGAGAATTGTGCCAAAAAGAAGGGTAGCCAGGTGAAGCTTTCTCCGCGCTGACATTCTCATCAAATTACCCTTATTCAGAAATGGAGTGATATGGGTTCTGGGCGGCACATTGTAACAGAACCTTGCACATGCATTCTGTACCCGCTGGATTAGCTTCTGACTTCTGTCGAGAATGCACGCCCCATACACTGTGTCAGCATAGTTCAGCTTGGATAGGACTAGTGATTCACATAGCATGACTCGCATATCCACACTTATTTAAGGACGGACGCGATACAAAAGCTTTAGTCGGTAGAAGCAGTTGCGCACAGCTTCCAGAATGTGCGTTTCAAAGTTCAGTTGTCCATCAAAAACTACCCCAAGGTTACGAGCTTCCAGAACCCTCTCAACACCACAACCATCAATCTTGAGGTCCAGGTTGCAAGTCAGCATTCTGTTAAGAAAATCACAATAAATTTGGACTTAGTTGGATTCAGAACCAGGGAGTTTCTCCTGGACCAATCAGAGATTCTTTCCAGATCCTCATTAATGCTTTTGACTGTTTCAGCCGTATCCAGGGCACTAAAGGAGCCATACAACTGCAGATCATCAGCGTACAAATGGAACTTGGTGTTGATCAAACATTTGATGATGTCAGCACTGTACAAGATGAAGAGGAGTGGGCCAAGGATCGATCCCTGTGGTACGCCCCTGCTCACATGCTTTGGGCTAGAGGACATGGTATCTCCATTGTCACTTGACACCTGAACGAATTGGGATCGATTAGAGAGGTAACTCTCAAACCATTTTACTGTTTCGACGTCACAACCATAGTAAGACAGCTTGGCGAGAAGAAGTGAAGTATTGATTGAATCAAAAGCACGTGAAAAATCTAGAAGGACAAGAAGGGTTCCCATGCTCCGGTCTCTGGCCTCAAGGATGTTCCCAACCACATCCAGTAGTGCTGTGGCCCCTACGAAATCCGTATTGTGCCTGAGGTAAAATACCATTGTGCTCCAGATATGCCCTGAGCTGGTTAGAGACAACCCTTTCCAAAATTTTGGATAAACAAGGGAGCAGGCTGCTAGGGTGGAGATCCTTCACACTGGAGGGGCTGGGAACTTTTGGGATAGGTCTGACGATTGCCATTTTCCACAGATCAGGAAAAGAAGAAGTTACAATAGATCTGTTAATGATTGCTGTTTTGACTGTAAGAGTATAGCGGCCTATAGGTAATCCAATACGGGATAGGCTTTTCTACTCTAAAATTTAATTCTATGCTTATAATTGCGTGCTGACCGAGTTCAGGAATGTGTGAAACTGAGTGCCCACACACACGGGCGTCAGTGCACGCAACATCAATTAGTGTTTCACTATGGTCTGTAAAATGAGTCGGTTCGGTAACAATTTGTCTGAGCTTGCAACAATGTAAAACGTTATTAAGATGCTTAGTTTTGTTGTCAGAGGACATATGTCAACCGTGCCATCCTTCACAATAAATCTCCGGTAGTTTCACTTCAGGTAGTTTTCCGGTAGTCATTATAACTTCATCCATTATTGCACAGACAAAACCTTCGGTTTCTCCAGAACGTCCCCGGAACGTAGCCAGGCTACGGACACTGATAGGTCTACATAGGGCCCATGGAGGGCCCGGAAAAAGCGTCCGTGAAGCTCCTTACTCTGCCATACCTCCCTGCGGTCGTTAGTGTCAAGCACTGGAGGTTTGCGCCAATTCTCTTTAGCCACGGAGAGCGGGGTGAGGCCCTTGTCCATCGCAACCACATCTTGATGCATTCCCACATCGGCTCCTAGAAAATATTCCCTGAGGCTGCATATCTCGCGATTGTGGAGAGTCTTAGCATTTAAAATGCCTCGACCCCCACACTTCCGCGGGATTTACAGTCTCATAACCGAAGAACGTGGGTGATGCATCCGATACGTCTTCAACAATTTACGGACCTTCGTATCCAAGGCGTCTAGTTCTGTTTGAGTCCATTTGAGTATGCCGAAAGAGTACATCAAAACTGGCATGACCCAACCGTTGAAGGCACGCACCTTATTGCCACCTGATAAAAGACTATTAAATACTTTTTTCAGTCGGCCAAAGAAGCGCTCCTTCAACGATTGCTTCATGTCATCAACATTGACGCCGAGCGCTTCCGACATACCCAAATACTTATAGGTTTAATTATTATTATAACAGTAAGGTACGTCTACGTACGGATACGTCTTTACAATAATTATTGGGCTTTAACTTCGTATTAATATGCTGACGTGTCAGAATTCGGGGTAAAGGTACAGGATTCAGGGTAAGGCTAGGTATCAGGTTGATACTTAGCTATTTCATATCAAGAATACAAAACAAGATATTATGTTAAAGACACGTGTAGATGTAGGTATATCCACAAGCCACAAAATAAAATTTAAACCCATGCCATTATTTTACCCTTCGAAAAACTCCATCGAAAATACTTTTTTCAACAAAATTAAACAAGGCAGCCACAGCGTATTAACCTAACGTTTCTGTATAACCAAAAAGTTTATTTGTTTGTGGAACTTAGCGCCTGATTTACATACATAGCAACAAAACACGGCCGTCTCGTGTGCGAGTGTGAAAATGGGAAAGTTCCTTCTGTATAATGAGATGAGGGAATGAGGGAAGACGGGTAATCCGCCACATCGGGAGAAACTTGCTACAAACCGCAAGTCGGGCTTCCTGCAACTTGACTTGTGAGAGTTGCCACTTATTTTTCAGGCTTGGGATGTGTGATATGTATTGTTATCTAATGTACGCTGTAGTTATGTGTTAGGATTTTTAATTTTGGATCTTGATTTTTGATTGCAAACCATTTTTGTTGTAGGTGTGTGACCTAATTATGCATTCTGAACACAATGCCTCAAAATTCTACTACTTTTAGTCGACAAAGTCGTAGAATTTTGAGATATTTGAGTGAATCTGATACTATTAGGTATTAAAATTTAATGATTATTATTTTGTATTCAGTCCAAATTAACTTATCAAATACGTCACAAATCGTTGCATTCAAAACACATTACAGTTAAATGAATTCGCTGAACTGTGAAAATGGTGTCAAACATTGAATCAGATTGCAAAATTTGTTCCGAAAATACATTACAAAGAACAAAGTGCCGATTCAAACAACATGTTTAGATAATAATTTATTTGTTTATTTATAATGCCATATTCTATCTAGCGATTCAGTTCCAAAGATCACAAAAAAGTTTGGTTACATTGTTTTTTTTTTGGGAAAGATAAAATAGTTTGGGCGTTTTAAATAAACAAATGTCTGGACATTATTAAACGCCCAAATTATTTTCTCCCCCACTAATGAATTAACATGGAACAAAATAGTCAAAAAACAACGTTATTTAAGTTAATAATTTACTTTTATTTTTCATAATATTTTATTCCGCGTTTCTTTAAAGGTGAGGATTATTCCACAAAATATCTATGAATTTTAACAACATTTTGGTCAAATAATGCTAATTACAATAATCTTTATAAACAAATGGACTTTATAATAATTTGTCCTCCTTATGTATAGGTACACCCAGCAAATGAGTTTGGTATGCAGGTTAGTTTTTTTTTGACTCCACTTGGTGGTTGGCATCTCTTCGATTGAACCAATCTGTACGATTCTGAGCCACTCACATCCAGAGGGACAATACTTGAATGGACTAAGACAATGTATCAGCAATTACCACGATGAAAAGTAAAAAATGTAAGTACTGGCAAAATATATATAGAACGAAAACTTTAAAAGTTTTGATTGCCCCTTGTCCGTTTGTTGCGGACAGATCCTGCACCCCTAGCCAAGTTGACAATCTACAATCGTTAACGCTAGTAGAAAACTATTCAAATGAATGGGAATGACATCATCTCAACGTTAAATCACGTGATCAACACAAACGAATAGAAAATTCGTAGACAAGTTCACATCGTTCAAAATGATAGAATAGAATGTTATCGTTTCTACAATGTTGATCGCTAAACTCTTTGGTAGGAACGCTCACCATAGACTAAAGTGTAGGTTTTTTCTACAGACATTAGAGAACGAGCGATCGACTCAGTCGTGTCAACTTGGCTAGGCCTGCTGGGCTGGCGATTCAATCTGATTTCGTGATATAAAATGCCTGCTTATACAGCTCTTTTGATGTCTGTATTTTATATTGGTAACATTATTTTGTGTTAATTAGGTATATGCACATTACATTTTGTTTGTTGTTACATAGGCTTCATTGTAGGTACGGGTGATTGCTTAGCTTAGAGTATAATAACTTTTACATAATTATTAGCTTTAAGATCAATTTGTATTTAAGGACAGGAAGAAGATATATACTGATTTTTAAATTATCGTTACTGAAACGTTTTCTCATATGACATGAATACGTAGCAACACATGTCCTATTTATTTACGTCATGTACTAGAAATGGCACACAGACTGTTTTCTTTACTTATTCATTTATTTAGTTGCCTTTGACCCACTCGACAGCGTCACGCGCAAATTTTTTGCATCGAACCGCGTTAAATTCGCGAACTAAACGCGAATAATCGCAATTATTAATAAACACTTGACGATCGCAAACTACAAGAGATATAGCTAAATAAACTTTACAGTGGATAGCTGAATAGATGTGTTATCTATTTAACCAAATTTCAAGATAAATAATTATAATTTGATACTCAATAATAATGTAGAACTTGAAAAACAGTGATAAAAACGGATATTTTGCTAATAAAATATTATTTTTGCTCAACAACTATTAACTTCTTAACCATTTTTTTATATCAAAATAAACTAGATTATATTTCCTTTCCAACAAGACCACAATCTCATTAATATCTTATTAGCATCATATCAAAACATTCATTACAACCTAGATACTCACTGTTTGTTTACATCTGGATACTAATTTAGCCAGCCGCGGTTGGACGAAAAAACAAAAAAAAAAACACAAAACCACTTGTTTTTTTGGTGTAAATAGTTAAACTATCTAATCACCACACTAATTAAACACTCACTGTAAGCTTTCACACACGTTTTAATCACTAAATCACGTATTTCTTCACACTTCACAATCACTATAGGTATTTATACCTACGCGTTTTCACAGGCGAAATACTGCAACTTTGCGATTCGAAACCTAATTTGTGTTATCATAATACGATAGTACAACTTCTGACGAACATTCAAAGGTATAACACTATATTACAATAACAAATACGTAACTCGTAAACACTTGAACCACTTGACTAACGATAACACGATGACGCAAGAAATGGCGCGCTTTGTTGACAATAATTTGTTACTATAATGTGACACTTGTTGATGGAATAGAGCTATGATTTTTGGTACGGAGTTGAGGAATATTATAGAGATGGGAAGTAAACTATCCTATCCACGAACAAAGCACGTTTAGTCGATTTTTAATTAATTTATTAACGGGGGTATTTATAAAATGTTTTGGGTCAGTTAGTCAACCGGTAGCTTTGTTAGTTTCAACAAGCGGTTCACTAAGTGAACCGGTAGCTGTTTAGTAGTTGGTCAAAAAACTAACTTACATTTTTTTTATAAGAAACAACATTTTATTGTAAGTAGGTAGGTAGAAGAGAGATTTTTCTTTTACAGCAGCTTCTTTATAGTTACGGTCGACCAAGCTATTTATTTTACATTTCAACATGCAAATCACATTGTAAAATGTAAACCAAAAAGCTTGGTCGACTGTAGGTGTACTCCCAAGCTATTTGGTTTACCTCTCTCTTTAGGGATTACGAGCTGTTACATATTTCACGAAACTCAAAAATTTATTTGATAATTATGAGGATAATACACCCTTTTACGTATGCAATATGAGATCAGAAAAACGTTTTTAGGGTTCCGTACCCGAAGGGTAACCACCACCCTATTACTAAGCCTCCGTTGTCCGTCCGCGTCCGTCCGTCTGACTGTCAGCAGGCTGAATCTCTTGATACGTATTAGTTAAACCCTGAAAATGTTCACAGAATTTGTATTTCTGTTGCCGCTTTACCAACAAATATTAAAAATAAATTAAAAATTAAAAGGGGCTTCCCTACTACGATGTTATGGTCCTCTCCATACGCGAGTCTGACTCGCACTTGCCGGTTTATTTTTTGTGCTGAAAAAGTGCTGCTGCAAAATGCATAGGTACATGAGTTGGGTTCCTTGCAATGCAGTGCCTTGAGCCTGCTGCATCAGTCTCGAGCACTAAAATAACAAAAAATAAAAGTAATTATATCGAGGCACAGCGATGGCCCTTTTCAGTTACACCTTTCTCATAGTAGTTCAAAATCTGCCTAGACTTTTCACAACTATGTTGGGGTTCCAGTCGAACCGGATGCAGCTGAATACCAGTATTTTACATGGAGCGACTGCCAACCCCGCCAACCAACTGCTTAACGTGCTTTCCGAGGCACGGAAGAAAGTCAGTATGTAATGGGTGGTGGTGCACCCATCCACAGAACAACCTAGGCAAACACGGCTTAACCTAAAGATCGACCCGAGCGGCTGATACTACTTAGCCAAGAGCTCCTCAAGGCATAGACTTCTCCCCCTCGCCTCATTATGTTCACCAAAATGCATCACGTATTTAATTAACTAAAAGTAATGTATGCTGCTGAGAACGGTGACGCGTGGCGCCACCTGTCAGAGGAGTAATTAACTACCGGTGCACTGTGATATATCGGACTAACATCCCCCAACTTAAGTGAATCTTGGTAGGTATGTAATTGTTTAGTGGCCATTAAGATAAGCAGAAGAGGGGTGTGCAATACCAATTAAGTAACAAATAGGTTTTCAAAAGGGATCCTTAGCCTTATAACGTTCACCAATAGCAGTCAAAAAAAAAAAAAATTTAGAAAGCTCGTCCCACCGTCGACGAGAAGCCGACTAGCTGACAGTTTTCTCTCTTAAGGGATGTACAAGGATGGACCCCGCTGTGGGCGCGTTCCTTGAGACGACGAGCCGCCTATTACCTGAACGCGCCCCAAAAGGTGGTAGCCGTAAAGCTAGTCCGTGGGTACCGCATGATCTACGGTGAGGCGGCGCTTGCCGGATTGCCGCCATGGGATCTGGAGGCGATAGTCCTCGCGCGCCTGCACGAATGGTGTGCGGAGGCCATTCCGGAGGGAAACTCCGCTGCTGTGGCAAATTGTTGCTCAGCGGACATACTTCCGGCGTGATCGCATGGCGACATGGTGAGAGCGACTGTCGCAACCCTGTGCAGGGCATGCCACAATAGTGGCGATAAGTCCTCTCTTTGAGGAGTGGCTTGAGAGGCGCCACGGCGTCCTCGCCTTCCGCCTGACGCAGGTTCTCACCGGACACGGATGTTTCAGGAGGTTCCTGCATCGAATCGGGCGGGAGGAAACGCCCGGGTGCTACCACTATGAGGATTGACCTGAGGGCACGGTGGAGCATACGGTAGACGTTTGCCCCACGTGCGGAGCACCGCCGTGTCCTCATAGCGGCGATCGGTGGCTACGACCTCTCGCGTCCGGCCCTGGTTCAATCCATGGTCCGGAGCGAGACGGAATGCGAAGCCATCACCTCCTTCTGCGAAGCAGTCATGCTAGCGAAGAAGGTGGCGGAACATAGGGCCGCCGCGGGAGACGTACCTGGCGTCGAAGGCCATGTAGTGGCCCCCGGCCACCGTAGGCGCGGGCCTACAACAGAAAGGAAGAGGTCCGCAAGGGCCGATGCCTGCCGGGGCTGCGGGACTGTTTGAAAGAGATACCGTAGCCCCGGAACACTAAGGGCGAAGAAGGAACATGGATGGGTTTTAGTCAGTAAAAGTCTGACACTCCCTCCCGCTCCGCCCAGAGCGGGAGGAGTCATTTGATGATTTCCCATCCGAAAAAATAAAAACAGGGTTGTACAAGGATTGAAGTAAAAGAATTATACTAACTGCTCACACGCCGGCGATTACTCTCGTTTATGAGTGACCAAATGAGTACTAGCTCGGTGACACTCGTTTTACAGGGACAGAATACTCGCTAAAAGACTCTCACTTGGTACACACGAATCCCAGCGCCAAAAATATTCACACCACACACTTGCTCTTCGTTGCTAACCAACTAGTTTCTAGTTGTTAGCTCTATTCGCTTATCGCTAATCGTGAACGGTGGTCCTTTAACCTAACCTAAATTCTCAACTCGTGGCATTTAAGATATTTAACCCCCTCGGATGATTCTATTGGTAGATTCGATCGTACATCATTTAAAAAAAAAAACTTTCAATATCGTTGTTGTTGTTTTAATTTGTATTTTAGTGAGGACAAGGCTTATGGTTCATACGAAAACCCCAACTTGTGTCACAAATTACTAATTGACAAATTCAAAATTCGAGTTTCAAATGATACAGTATTTAATGTGGCCATTCAATTTTCGTATGATCTCCATTAAAATAATTATTACAGTTAGTAATGAAACTGCTTTTAGTTAAACATGCAGGTTTCAACTTTGTGCATTAAAATGAATGAAATGTTGGCATTATGGATAGAATTTCCAATTTGGATGTGATGCGGATCCAACTGAAAATATAAAACTTATATATAATACGTACGATTGTTTGCTGTTCTATACAAGGTTCCAAAAAACTCGGTTGGTTACAAATTAAATAAATGTAGCCCTTGAGTAACGATGATAATCAGGTGACAAACACCGATCCCTAGTCGAATTTATGCTCGTCAACAACGAAGGTAACAAATTATCATTTTATACTAGAAAAACCTAAATATTGCATAAGCATACCTTCAGAAAGATAGACATTAAATGTAAAAAAACTGATCAAGTAAATCTCATTGAAATAATTGTGTAACCACATTCGTGTGTGTTTGCATAAAAAAATACTTGAAAATTAAATAAATTCTCAAAGTAAAACAAAGAATCAAAGATTAAACAAGAGGCGAAACATTCAAAAGCGAACTGTAAGAGACGAAATAAAACCCACAACACATGGTATGAGACGATAATTTTAAATATTCAGAAAAGTATTGTCACCGACATCCATTCAGAGTTGTATCCGCCACGGATTCGCATTTAAAGCCGCATTTACATTAATAAAATATCCTGTCTGTCGGTGTGCGACAAGCCTTTCATGTGCTCACTTTTTGGGATGAAAATCTTGTGAAAAATGTGGATGCAGAAAGTTTTAGTTAAGTTAACCTTAGGGTGACAAAAACCATAGTTATATGTTCGAAACTATCTTCTTCGGTACATATGCAATAATTAGGAGAACAGTTCCTGTAAATAGATATAGGATGACAAGAAAAATATGGAAAAAAAAATTAAAAAAAAATATTAAACAAATCTAAACTGATTGATCAGCAATTAATTTGGGGACAAAAATAAAATCACAACTAGACCAAATTCACAAAATAACTACGATTTAACAACGTAACGGTTATGTACAAACTAAAATAGGGTAAATTTTTAACATTTTCCAATAGTCAACTATTTGGACACATAAATAGAATCTGAAACATTGGTCTCTTTCATTCTGTTCGTTATATTCTGATATCATAAAACACACGTAACCGGGTAACGGGTAAAGCTTTTATAAAAATTCGATTATAACGGGTAATAATATAATGTACCGATATCGCGTCAATATAATATTAATTTCCATAGCTACGGAACTCTCTCATCAATATCAATTTCGTATCCACTTCAAAACGTTCAATTAATTATGTTTGAAGGCGCTAAAATCTTGCATCAAATAACTTACAATATAATGGAATGAATTCCGAAGTATTGTTTGGTTAACATTGTAAACATCCATACATATAGTAATAACAGCTAACACAAATATCTTTCTACGTATAATCTAGTACTACAATAATTCCTAAAGAAAGAACACAGTTTATTACAAAAGGGGATTGCATACAACATCTGTTGTTGCCAAACTCATCTATTTCGAATTTGTTAATAATTTTGCGAACTTTATTACTAAGCTTTTGTTCCGGCGTCGCGGGATAATGGATTGTCCTGTTTCTAGTAACATTTTCATGTTTGTATGCATTTGAATGTCTGTCTGTTGTGTACGTGGCGGTATCTCGTTCATCTTCGTCATCGGACCTGTCAGCAGAACCGAATTGATTATCAGGTCCCTCGATCGGTGTTGAGTACTTGTACTCTTCTCTTTTATACGCTGGACTTGTGTTCTTCACTGTAGGTCCCGGGATTTCTGTGGACGAATTCACGAATGTAGTTGTCATCAATACTGAATCATTGCACGTTTTCTAGTATCTTGTTCATTTTAGAAATTTAATATAAGTTGGTTTTGTTGTTTTAATTAAGCAAGCTGTATCGATGTTTACTTGTTGTTTCAGTCCTGTTCTAGTTAGTTGTTAGTTTTCTACTTCAGTGCAGTGATATGTTGAAAACAGGAGTACTGTTCCAGCTTTAGTGTGTATTTCTTTGGGTGCATCGAACAAACGATTTTTTTGTTAAAGTAAATTTGACGTAGCCAGAAATCATAAATATACTTTTGTTAAATTGAATATTATGAGTATATTGATTATTGTCTCGCTTTGTCGTAGTCTGTAAGTACTTATTATCTAATTAAACATTTAAAACTTTATTACTAATAGGGAAGATAGACAAAATATAGTCTAGTTTTTCTCATACTGTCACTGGTTCAAATCGTTCGTTTTAAAAATAATTGCTTGCTTGTTTTATGCAAAAATCTCTGTCTCAGTGTTATTAGCACAAGCCAGAATAACAGTTTAAACCTAAAATAAAATGAAAAGCTAGAAAATCTCTTTACAGGTCAGTCAAGTGCTTACCATATAACCTAATGACGCTGTCGACTTCCCCGAGCGAGTTCTTGGCAACGCACCTGTACCCGCCCACGTCAGCAGACGTCAGCCGTCGCACTGTCAGCGCCATGCGGCTCTCAAACGAGCTGATCACTGTGTTCACCACCTCGTACTTACTTGACGATATCACCATCTCATCTGTAGGAGAAGAAATAGGTATCATCTATACTATTAATATTAAAATGAGGTAAAGTTTGGATGTAGAGGATAAACTTCGGAACTGCTGATCCAATTACGAAAATTCTTTCATTAATGGGAAGCTACATTATAGGTAGGTATAAATGTCTGCATATTTAACTGTATCTAACAGTCTGTTTGTTTTTGAGCAATTGAAAATATGTTTCAAAATTATTTTTGTCCATTCAAATGTTATGATTGTTGCAAAAGCAATCGAATAATATCTGTCTTACAATTGAAATCTCAAGTTAAAAAAAAAACAATACTGTCTCTTCTCGTAGTAAGAAACAAATGGGATACCTGTATATAATGGCTATTTCTCCCGGTGTGAAACAAATTCCAAACTTAAAAAAGAAGCCTTAACAGTACCTAAGCCGTTAAGCAAACGTTATAATTCACAGCAAAGTCTAAGAAACTTAGGGCAATAAACTGTTGAATGTAAAAAGAAAACAGATTCAAAAAATACAATTTCACTATCTCAGTGCAAAGCAAAATAGTTTACTGTAAACTTTTTCTTTCAGCTCAGCGTGAAGAACTCATAAAAAGAATTATTACGTCTTCAGTTTTCTTTTACTTGACACTCCATTTCATGAATATTTTTCGCGAGTATAAGAAAGCCACGCAGTTTTCATATCATAATCTATTACACCGAATTACACGCAACCGTAGCTTTGTTGAAATATGATACAGTACTGAGATCTGTGTTATTTTGTGAAAAATACGAAATCCCCTTAGCTCGCGTACATTTATATTGAATCCAGCTGTGGCAAACTAAAGTGTTTACCAGATAAGGTAAACAACGTCCCAGTTGTCCCTCACGAAATTCCGTTGCAGGGGAAACGATATTTTTCAAGAAGCTCCAAATCGCCGACATTTCCTGGTAGACCCCTTTAGAGAGGTGGCCCAAACAATCCCTACATTGCGGTACGTAACTATGTCGTTCGCCGCCTCGGCACTGTGGTAAGCCTCTACCGCCTGTTGTCCGCAAATGATAAAGCGACTAGCTTTCTTTCGAAAACACTGCACCGCCGCCCGTCCTATTAAATACTCCTTTCAACCGCTTCGTTTTATTAGAACCAATAAAATATCCCTGCACTATTTACACCGCCCAAAATATTTACACAATATTTAACACCACAATTTAGAAAGACATTAATTTAAGCTTCGTCGCCCGCCATGAACTTTATAAGGAAACGATAACACCAGTAACGCCTTTCTTAATCTTCATTCCGATCGAAACTTCGGCTTGTTTACTCTCCAGTGTGCTTCGACTTTACGACGTGCGCCGAAGATGGCCTTCGGAGGAAATTACTTGACAATCTCGAAGTCTACTCGTTTCATTATAACAAGAAATTTCATCTCAATTAATGTCTAAAATAACATTGTAACACTCTTAATTACGCTCGAGTGAGGCCTGCTTAATTAACACTTACATGTCAGCCACCCTAACATAGATTGATGACAAACGAAAATGACGATCCTGTAGTGTTACCCTTTGGGGCTGGTTTTGGAAGCGGGCCGGAGCGAAAGCGCCAGTCATTGGGCGCAAGTTGGCGGCCTAACAAAGGGTTGTGTACGCCGCCGGCCCACAATGCCCCCATGGATCATAACGCAGACGTAAAACAACTTGTGACCTTAATGCGTTTTAATAATTAGCCCTCGACGAAATTGTAGACTGCCTCTTCAAAATAAATATACCGAGTTTATTTTGGCAAACAGACTTGTATTTTCAAATTACTGCGACCACTGTTACTAAAGGCAGATTTATGTGCAAACCACAATTTTGTGAATATTTCGATGAAACTGATGTATTTTGTAAGGAGAACGCGAACTGCTCTTTACTTGTGTTCTTACTGTAGACGCAAATTAACTGAACAAGTCCTTGAAACCCGTAAAAGCCTTGGAAGTTAGCATCATGCTCTTGACTGGTTTCCTTTGTGTCAGTCACTCGGCACTCTCGTACATAAAACGCGACCTCACTACCTACTGCCTCACCTCACAACATTATAAAACAAATGCATTTCCACTGTATGTTTTGCAATAGTTATAAAATATGTATTATGTTTTCTAACTTCACAGCTAGATAATATTGAGTTGTGTGAATGGCAAGACAACAGTATCGAGCATTCGACAGAAGTTATTATGACTGTTACTGGTCTCCCCTGAGGTTTTCAGAGAGCTGTACGTAGCCACGTAATGGACTAAGCGAACAAAGCACTCGTGTGCTAAAGGCGACCACAAACCATGGCTGGTAATGAAATTATGTGTTACATAGGGGCTACTTATTACTGAGATACGGCTTGCGGGTAAATGGGTGAACGTAGATCTATCGGGAAACTAAATTAAGCTTCTGTATTAAAGCCAAGGATATAAGCGATGGAAGCATGAAGATTTGAAGACGCGTTTAAGTGCACACTGTGTAAAATCTGGGGAGAAACAGTGTGGCTGATGAGTTATTTTCTAAAGTAACTTAGGAAACAACATAAACAAACCTTGCTGACGATGTTTGTTACAAGTCAAACTTATAATATTATTGTGTATAGAGAAAGCTCGTAAAGAAGGATAAGTCACCTATCTATACAAATAAACAACATAAAGTGTAGGGTGTCTGTGTGTACCTAATTTCAAAATAACAGCTTTTTACTGAATGCATATGAAGGTATATACGGTACTTTAAGAAATAACATTTGTTTTTTAAATTTTTGTCTGTCTGTCTGTTTGTTCAGGCTAATCTCTGAAATGGCTGGATCGATTTTGACGAGACTTGGCATATAGCTGATGTTATAAGGAGTAACTAAGGCTACTTTTATTTTAAAGAATAAAAATTATTGTTCCATGCAAAAAAGTTACTGTAAGACATATGTAGTTACAGAATTATAATCATCAAAATAATCAATAAAACCCTCCAAGTTCATCATCATCATCATTTCAGCCAAAAGACGTCCACTGCTGGACATAGGCCTCCCCCAAGTGTCGCCACATTGATCGGTCCCGTGCGACTCGCATCCAGCGGATTTCCGCAACCTTCACCAGGTCATCGAAGTTCATAAAAGTGGAAAAAATTCATTTTCAAAGCCCTTGAAATTGTTAACAAAATCCGATTCAAATATCCAAGTAATATTTTATTTAAATAAATTCACGTGGACGAAGTTCGCGGGGCACAGCTAGTCCCCAAAAAAAAATAAAGAGCTAAGATCAAAAATAACGGCCTCTTTTTAGGTTCTGAATATAATCCACAACAAAGGCTACAGACGTTATTTGTAAATTTATCTATTTTCATACAACATACCATCTATGGAAGCTTATCATAACACTCGGATGATTTATCACGTTCACATTTGTCTGTGACTGAAATAGAAGGTCTGGCATTATTAGTGTAACTTTATTAATATAGTTTAGGTACTGCTAATGTACTTGTTGTACTTCTAAATTAGTGTTAAGTAACTTTTTGCATATGTTCGTGGAACTTGATGAAATTAATGTGCCTTTATGAAACAACAACTGATATTAATTTTGGAGCTTTTGAATTAGTCTGGTTGAAATTGAAGTTATCGGGTGTATTAGTTGCAAGTCAGCGTTGGTAGGGAAAATTGCTTGTTATGTAATGTTTTAATGTTTATTCGACCTTGCGGTTTACATAATGCGGTAAAGTATTAGAAGTTCCAAAGATCTTGTTAAAAAAATCTTATTTTAATTTTATAAATGCCAAAGTTTGTGAGGATGGATGGATGGATGTTTGTTACTCTTTCATGTAAAAACTGCTGAATGGATTTGGATGAAATTTAGCACACACATAGTTTATAACCCGGATTAACACATAGGATACTTATATCCCGGTGGTATGATCCCGTGGGACAATTTTCTCGAACTCCACGCGGGCGAAACTGCAGATATAAGCTAGTGTAATATAAATTGAGAAATAAGTGTGTCTATGAAACAGTCAACTTCAAGTAAAGCACAGCCCAGACTCCCACGCTAGTAAGAAATCAAATATTCATCAAAATTTCATAAACAGAAAAATCCGCGAACATAAAAAATAAACTTCTCCCTTTATTACGTCATACATTCCCGCTGCGGATGAGAGCCAAGCATAATGTGGAACTTAAAATTTCCAGAAGCTCAAAACCCAGTCCCATTGAAAATTAACCCGTAAATTTCGCGCGACAAGTGCCGAATGGGGAACTTTGCGAAACCGCCGACGGCTCTGAGCGGGGGCGGGAACGAATGAACGAACGAACGGAACGAAGTAACAGCCACGAGCTCCATCCAGCTCATTACTCCACTGTGTGAATGGAAACTGATTTTGATACGTCATATTTGTGGGCAATCTGTGTGTGGCTAGTTAACTATAGTGTGTGCGGTGCCGCGTTTAGAGGGTTAGAAGGAGTTCGATTGTTGTCAATAGAACTTAAATTCGGTTGAATTAATTGTAGGAGTAACAATTTACTATAGGGTTCGAAATTTTCAAGAAAATGATTTTCTTTGATATTTATTCATTCATAAGTATAACTTGATCTCTTTATCCTTTGCTCAAACATCTTTTATTGTTTTACCGCACTCGAATTCAGTCCAAACAGGGTATTAATTTTCGGTATTTTCGTAACTATTACTCTGGTTCTATAGAGAGAAATAGCAACAAACAAATCTGACAAAAAAGTATTAAAAATTCTGTTTGTTGATTAAACACATCTTTTTTTTTAAGTTGGAAGCTGGAGGTGGCATATTGCGTTCGGATAAACGAAAGTCACATTGATAACGAAATTTGTTATTATCGAGTAATTATCGAGGTGTAATTATTAACATCACTTCGAACCCTGAGATCTTTGCCTTCGCTACATCGCGATGACTCTCTGTTCCCTGATCATTATAATCTAGATCTATTTAAAGTTCGAGTAAATTGGTTTCTTCTAGGCAAGCGTGCTCTACCCTAGACCGTATCATCGCAAACGTAAAAAAAAAGTACCTTCAGTCCTCAAGTTGAGCTGAAAATCACAGTACCTACTACTTATGACAAGAACGCCAGATACATACAATAGCGCTAGGGAATTTTCCTATGGCATTGTTTTGCCGTGTTCACAACTGCCAATAACATGTTGCACAATCTTTGCAAACTCAGGATTACTGTTCACAAGCCACTGATTCCGAATGTACAGAATTATAAAAACAATTCCGATATCTGTTTCCAAGCTACATAAATATACGGCGCAACATTTGTATGCTTGACGTGCTATCATTCTTCCCTTATAACATAATAATATGATTTTTGACTTACACATTACACCTACAACGCCAGATACCTTATTATTAAACGAAATTGCGGAGAAGAATTTATTGTTTTATAACGTACATAAGTTCTATTCGTTTATTTTACGCCCGGATAAGTGTTAATGGATTTTTCACAGTGGATATCATGTGGGCTTTTATTATGATTCCGGAGGTAATGTTTTCTACTTTTCAATGTGGAACGAACACATTTGGTTTATACGACTGTGTTACGAGCTCTCGGTTGCGTGACGGAGCCGATTATTGAACCAGGACCTTTGTATGGGAAACGCGATTCAAATTATGCTATCGACTCGTTTATAAAGCGATATGTCATAGTATGTTCTGTCGTGGGGGGTTGTGGGACTACCAGATGACGTCACGTAATCTCCACATTTCTTATGTCATCATTCCACGCGTTTCATGTATTGTCGTGTCGAGTAGTAGGTTGTATAACAAGGATCCACGCCAGATGGTTTTAGCAGGGTCGGACAACTGGCACTGATGTGGATTTGTACTAGTTCAGACATGTTGTTTGCATAACGTTAGTTGGAATCTTTCTACCTATTTGATTCAGAAAATAATTACCTACTTATTGTCACTTTTTGTTCGGGTCATCTTTTACTACTTTAAACTACATGCTTCGAATCACGTTCAGGTAAAGTTTTATTGGAAATCGTCTAAGAAGCTTATATCTCGTAACATACAGGGAGTGGTTATAGTAGAAACGTTTACTCCCAAAGTTAAGAGTCACAGAAGTGAAGACTTGTCTCATTTTCCTACTGATAATAATCTAATAAAGAGGAAAGATTTGTATTTTTGTGTGTGTATGTTTGTAATGAATTATGACTCAAAACCTACTGCGCCGATTTCAAAAATTCTTTCACCATTAGAAAGCTACATTCAGCCTGAGCAACATAGGCTATATTTTATCCCCGTACTCCCACGGGAACGGGAACTACGCGGGTGAAACCGCGTGACGTCCGATAGTATGTTATACTACGCTACTAGCGTGATGAAAATTCTAACTACAGCTAAAATGTCAAGCCAAAAAAGAATGTAAAACTAACAGTCTAAAGCAAGATCTACAAACGACTCAAGCACGAGCTTAGACTTAGACATATTCCCGTCTCTTCCTTGCACCTGTAGTTCAACAATAATGTGACAGTGACAGGAATACGTTATTTAACTTAGCCAGAGTATGTGCAACGGAACGCATAAAGATCTTACTTAGACTCCAGAAATTCATATATTAAGAAAATTAAGAATTTCTGAGACGTCTTTTAAATAAAACTCCTCAACACCACCGTCACTAACTGATAAAGACCATTCGAATGACAACTCCTAATATCAGTAGCACATAAAAAGATTTATGCGAAAACTCCGGCGTCTGTTAAGAATTTTATATGAAATTCAGGAGAATCCTGCAGAGACGGAGGCCTTCCACACCTCATACATGGCAATATGAATAAAATATGGATTCATCAGTTGAATAAACGAACATTTCGTGCTCGAATAACGTTGTTCGCACGGAGTGTGTAATGATCACTTGAGTTCCGTCAAATATCCCATGTTGAAGGGTACGTCTTTGAATCATCGTCAATCTGGGTGAGATTTTTAAGGTGATTGCTCGTGCCTTTCATGTTTTCATAGCGTTTTTTATGAGGTTGTGTTAGCGTTGTATATTAGGGGTTTGTTAAAGTAATGGCATTTGTGTTGTGGTTTATGAACATGTATGATAAAAGTCAAAATTATTTTTTTCTAATTATGTAGCGTAGGCTATAGTCATGCACTCCATTACGAAAACATCATTTTTTCCAGCGGCTAACGATGTTTTGGTAATGGCTTATTTTTTATTAAGTACTGACACAGTAATTTCGAAAGAGACAGATTTTATTTCTATTTCTGAACTGAGGGAGACGAGTCGCGTGGTTTTAAGATAATTTTTTGTAGTCTGTATAACATGATATAATACTGTACGCAAAACTCTTATTTATTTATTTGGTATTCCAACAGCATATAAAAGTGCTGGTATTATGCCTATTACAGGTATACGCAACTCTTTCTTCATAACCAGTATTTTTTGTATGATTTCAATATTACTTCCAAAATTCTAATACGTATAAATACTGGTATACAAACAGCATTTCTAGTTGTAGCAGTAAGTCGTCGGTCGGCTCGGCCGCTTAAGCAGAAACTTACCGAATCAAAGGCTTGACTGGAGTTGCTGGAATGTTAGCGCTGCCAGTTAACTTGGTGTGTTTCCTTCAGACTTGTGCTAAGATAACTAGATCGGTATATGTCGTGTGTAGTGATAATTTAGAGAGTTTTCAGAGTGTTATTTTATGTAGGTTTGCACTAGATTAAAAAAAGACGGCCTTGGTGACAATCATTTAACTATCGGCAGCAACACAAAAAAAAGTCTTTGCAATGTTTCTTCTTGTTATTATTTCTGTCTTTATTTTTCTTCTATTATCATATCATACTTTACATAACTACCTACGTATGTAGACTGTCGCTAGAACTATTTACACCACGTCAACAAATAAACATCGTATCATCCCACTTTCAGCGTAAAGAACTTGAGCGCCGTCATAAACTCCACTACTCGGAAACTTCACTACGCTGAACACAGAACAGCCTTCAAGTAACACTGCCATAACCTTCACGCACTTTAACGACAAATTTCTAATAGTTATTTTAAAAACACTGAACTACATAAAAGCTAATGGCATCCTTGCCAATATCGTACATCCTTAAGTGATAAATTATTAAAGGCATTGTTGGACGTTCGCGGAGAGAGTCGTAAACGGTCGTGTCCAGTCGTTCGGAACTAACGAGCATTGTCTTATTTCACCACAATAGGTCACTTTTCTTAAGACTTAAACCCGACGCACTCGTAAATTAAAACTTAATATCTCATTACTTGCAAGCGTTACCCCGCCCCGGTTTGGCTCGAGCCAAAAAACTTCAATTACAAGCAGACTTTTTTCAATTCACCTTAGATTTTGGTTTAATTTTTTTTTTCCGGTCTTTTAGTGTATCAATCTCATTGCATTTTCTCGTTTGATGGTCATTTTCATTCTCTGGTTTCATTGTTTTGCGTGCCTGTTTAATGAACTACGTTTTCTACGTTTTACTTAATTATTTTTCCTTGGTTATTTTTGTGTGAAAATTGCTAAGAAATGTTTTCAAGCGGAAAAATAATGGTTGGTAATGGAGAAAGAAGATTTTTCCTACGCTTCAATGTCAATTGAGGAAAAACCTAGTCTTATATCATTTCCTAGCAAAGTAAAAGTGATATAAATGGTGTAACTAGCTTAACTACCCAATTAACCATATACAAAATGACTCTTATTACACGTACCTAACTACCAGCTTTTTCACAAGTACAAAAAGTCCACTCAGCGGATTTACTATCAAAATAAATCTTGGTCGTAATTAGCAACATTTCCTAAGTGATGTCGTGCTAAATTACTAGTGCAATTGCGATTAAACTCAGCGTTTTAGAGGTCACTCGCGTGCCGTTGCCATAGTAACCGAGGATCGTGGTCCCAAAGGAACACTAAGCTGAGCTGGACACGACGCCACTGTCTTAGTAACAGAGCACAATCTGTGTTATTTAACGGCTTCAGATACAGTTTGTAAATAAATATATTTTTTTAGACATTTTTGTACGTTTTTGCGGTTGTTTTCCCATGGGGAGTCTGTAAACGTAAAACGTATACATATTTTATTGATAGTACCTAGGATTATGGTTACACTTTTTGTAATATATTATTTTCTTACACTAGGTACGTACATACGTCGTACGTATAACTTTACAATACTTTTTCTTCTTCTTTGCTTGTCGATAGACTCAAATAATACCCGACCAGTATGTTGTCACCTGCACAGCTCTGTCGTTGGCCTCGTTTAAATCCTGGAAGGTGCAGGTGGCTGTTCTGGATAGGCAAGAAAGAAAGTGGAGCATATCCTACAGAGGGGCTCCACACTGACATTGTCGTTAAAACATATGTAGGTATGTAGATTATCATCATCTGAAAAACCTTTTCCCAACTATGTTGGGGTTGGCTACCAGTCTAATTGAATGCAGCTAAATAACAGTATTTTACATCACACACACCAGACACCAGATAGTTGATATACTACATATCACATCAGAAAAGTTTGTGATCACTAGAATTATGCTGATATAATTTTTAAAATTGAACTTTAACAAAAATTGTTGTTTTTTTTGTTTTATATTCTAAATCTGTATTTTTAAACAAGTAATTTAAAAAGAAGAAGAAATCATAATATTATCCACCGTAACAAAAAAGATTTCGGTTTTTCATAGTGATCGCAAATTTTTTTGATGTGTGTTTATACTCGTAAACAGCGAATAATATATGCTTACATTTTAATAAGAGGCCATTGGCCGTTTCTTTTACTATTTTCCCAAACAAAGTGAAAAGCGTAGCACAGTCAACTGAAACGTAGCGTTGTAGACCCATCTACTACAAAAAATTGCTTTGTCCTTATTTTACAATAAGTTAGTTATTATCATCATAACATCACGCCTAAGAAGAAGTCCCCGAAGAGTTACGCAGAGGTGTACTTAATAATACCCACATTTCGTCAGTTCTGTTCTTAAGTCCTATGTAACACGAGGCGAGCCTATTGCCATCAACTGGGTACAAATACAAACTCCGTGGCTGCTAATGAGAAAGTCTTGATGTAAAAACCGAATAACACCTTGCCCGAACTCGGAACCTACGAACGAGGCAGTCGAGGCAATAAGTCAGTACTCATTTCTGGAGACGCGGCGCGTCGCGCAGCGGGTCGCGCAACGCGTCGTGCGTTTTTTCCGTTTACAGACAGGCGACGCGTGCAGCGGCCCACGTTATCACATGCCCAAACACACAAATATGGCAATGTACGATGTTATTTACGAAGACGCGGCGTGTGACGTCACGGATGTCAAACAGCCATAAGCGCTTTGTGTTCTTCTCCTCGCGAATAAATAAAAATACCAGTCTAATTCGCGCAAGTTTATTGAATAAATACTTCTGTCAGTGCAACTTACGAATAACATTGTTATCTAGTATATAAGTGTTTGTGTTTATGCCCGCCGCGGTGGACGCCACGTTGGACGCCGCGTGCACCGCCGCGTCCGACGCGGCGTTCGACGCTGTATCTCAAGCAAACGCGCGTAAAAACGCTTCGCCGTAAACGCTCTCATACATTGCCATATGTTTGAATCTTAAGCGGCCCGCGCCGCCCGTCTCCGTAAATGAGCCCTTTGTGTTCTAATAAATTAGAAAGCAATTTTGTAGTCCCTAGTGAAATTGTTGTTACGACTCAAAATTAATCATGTCCACAAGCTCTGAACAAAGCAACACTGACAGCTACGTGTGCATTTGCAAATTTCAGCTCAGAATTTGTGTATTTATTACGCAAATGCACAGTGGAAAATTGTCGACTTGATGTGTGGTAACAAATAAATGAGAAGTAGAAAGAAAGGTTAATGCAATATTTAAAGAAAGAACAAAACTATTGTGTTTGAAAAAAAACCTTGGCGTCATCGTTTTTAGGGTGAAAACGGGACCCTATTACTAAGTATCCACTGTCCGTCTGTCCGTCTGCCCGTCTGTCCATCTGTCTGTCTGTCTGTCACCAGGCTGTATCTCATGAACCGTAAAAGCTAGACAGTCGAACTTTCACAGATGATGTATTTCTGTCGCCGCTATAACAACAAATGCTAATGCTATAAAACAGAATAAAATAAATATTTAAGGGGGGCTCCCATACAAAAAAACGTGATTTTTTTCCGTTTTTTGCTTTATATTAATAACGGCAACAGGTAGACGCTTGAAATATTCACAGAATATTTAGTTGTATATTCACTAAATAATTAAATTAAAACAAATAAATATTTAAGGGGGGCTCCTATACAACAAATGTGATTTTTGTTTGCCGTTTTGTCTAATGTTGTATAGATAATGGTACGCAACCCTTCGTGCGCGAGTCCGACCCGCACTTGGCTGGTTTTCTTCAACTTACTAATTCAATCTCATCATTTTACCGTTTTTACAACTCAAATGAAACATTTCGAAAACAAAGTTAACAAAAACCTTTCTAATTATTTGAATAATACGGTAACAGTTTAGTTGAATAACGCAGTTAAAACCTTTTGAAAATTAAATAAAACTGGTTAAACAGTGAAAGTCAAAGTAAATTTTCATTGCTGTGGTTTTAAAGCTTCAATCTTGCGAAGTTCGCAAAAAATATTAACAGGTACGCAAATTGGTTAAATGGACTATGAAGGTAGAATAATTTTCTTGATATAATTACTTTAAAAGATAAGTGGGTATTTGAAGAAATACTTACTGGAATCTCTGACCCAGTAGTTGATGGACTTGGGCGAAGACTCGACGTAGCACTCTATAGTGACGTCAGTGCCCAGCGGAGCACCCACCAGCTGATTGGGCACTTGAATCACCGGGTGAACTAGACAAAAATACTAACGTTAATTTTGATTCTAATTTATATTTACACAAGTCACAAAATCCAACACATTGCACAATGCAGAGAGCAAAATTTTGAGACATTTGTCAAAGAAAAGTAGACTAGAAATATTAAAGTTAAATCTTGCATGAGAGCAAAATGTCCGCCCGAGTTGACGCGTAGACACAAACAGTCCCTTCCAGCCAGAAAATAATTAAAGCTACTACTCGCTGACATTAAATAACACCATTAATAACAAGGAACCTCTGAAAGTTACCGAGATAAACAACAATTACTACGAATTTGGGATGGTCCTCTATTTCGTCCTTAGAATGAGAGTCTAAAACATTTTTTTGGGGAAAAATATTCGACTCCTAGGAAACCTAATTGCTACTTTAGCCTTGTTATTTCTTATCAAGGAAAAAACATAGATTTACTGGAGCCTCCTGGGAGTTATTTTGATTGTTAGTAGACTTTGTCAAATAAATAAACTTAAGCTTGCTATTGCGCTTCTGACAAAAGATAGTCAGCTATCAGCAGAATCATAGAGCAAAACAAGACAGGGTAATAATAATTTATAAAAAAAAAAACTTAAAGTTAAATTATGAATTTTCCTTAAAAAAAACCTACATAATTATTGAAAAAGGTGTGCAACTGTGAACATTGTCATGTTCAATTAATTTACGTATTATTATTTTTACTGGGTAATCTTACTTATTTTATATTGTGTGTTTTTCTATTTTATGCGTTTATAATATTTGTTTTCTTTATTTTAAGTCTTATAGCATCTTATTGGACGAGTCTAATGATATTGTTATAATTGGTGGTAAATAAATAAATACTTACAATGTACTTTGATAGTGATCCTTTTGCTCACTGAGGGCGGCACTCCGTTACTCGCGATGCACAGATATGCACCCATATCTGACCGAGATATTTTTGTGAGAGTCAACACCTCTTTCTCGTACATCGCAACTATATGGAAAATATAATCTAAATAAATAACCGAACTCCCGAAGATTTGGTGAATGGAATAAATGAAATATTCATATTATATTACTCAGTTATGTAAGCCCCTTACAGGGAAATGTAAATGTCAAGAGAGCATATACAATTTTGAAGAATGTCACACATTTTTTTGTGTTGTGATATTTTTGCTCATTGTAACATTTAGGGGATTAATTTTATTTTGCTTTTGACAGCCACAGTACCGATCGTACATTTTGTAACATGTACAATCTAATAATTATGACATAATAACGCTGAAAACACAAAGCATTGTTTCAAAAGATTAACTTCTGATAAACACATTTTTTTTTTATTTCCAAGCTTCCTTTACCCACGATTATAATAATGTCCAACTTTGTTTTATCGTGATTACATATCAATACCATAATATCTGTGGAGTTTTGCTATCTAATTTAATTTAACCTCGTATTTGTCCTACATACCTTTAGTTTTACTACCGGTAGGATCCCTGATAACAATATCAGCGCCATCTTCTCTCCTCCACAGAACACGAGGCTCTGGCATACCTCTCGCGCGGCAAGCAACTTTAGCTGTGCCACCTTCAGGCACCATTATGTCGCCCGAAGTTTCTTCGGGTACAAAGTCTGGCGGGATCACCACTTCTAGGTAACCCATCTGGTCGAAAAAATACATAGGTGAACAATAAAACGAAAATTTCAAGCAATATCTGCTAAGTTTTTATTTACTTTGGAATGAATAAATTGTTTGCCTCTCATAGAGAGTAGGCCTGTGTCCCAGCAATGTGAGTATTAATAGGCTGATGATGATGAAATAAATTCTTTGAAATCTTGAGATCAACACAAAGTTGTAGCAAAGATCAACATAAAGTCGTAGCAGGTAACAGAAACACTAACTTTAAAGAATACATAATCCAGAAAAGCTTACAATCATAGATAAATTGAACACGAAAGAACTATATTGTATAATTAATTAACACCAACGAGCCTACAAAACAATGTGAAACAATTATCGAAAGTAGGTACAGCCAAGTGGCGTCATGTCGCGTCAACGTCGGAGTCGAAACCTCGAGCGCTGTCGCCGCTGGCGATTTATGTCGTTATCAGCTCCGGGTATAAATTACAGCGCAGCGCAATAATTTAGGTGCACCATGCACGAATCATTACCCGCTGCGTCCCTCGCCTCACTCCCGTCTGCGTGGCTTAATTCACTTTATCTCCCCAATGTTTATTTTAACTGCAATTTAATTTTCTCTGATACTCGTATGCTGCGCCAACTTATACCTCACAGGGTACCATTCCACTTTTATTAAATGACACGATAAGATAGGAATTAAAACAGTTTCAATCTATATGGTCATGAAGTCAGTTCAGCCAGTTGATTTCTAAATTATAATTGTATTGAAAAAATGGGCCCCAAGGAAAAAATCAAAATTGATGGCTCTTATTGCCCTGAAGTGAGCAGTCGCTGGAATACTTATAGTCACTACAGGTTTATCTTATGGGCGTGGATGATGAACGAAATCTCTGTCATGTTCTCTCCTACCGAGATATCACATGATGGATTTTACGCGCATGCAGTTTTACAATCAGTGGCTGTAATCTTGGTCGGGATGCCACTAGCGTATTCGGAGATATGTTTGGCTCAGTATACGAATTGCAATATATTCACCATGTGGAATTTCTTCCCGCTGTTTCGGAATGTTGGATATGGAACATTATTTTTGATTTTCTTGAAATCTTTATACATGTTGGTGTTAAGTGCTTGGTATTTGGTGTACACATTTTATGCAGCTTTAGAAGTCCCGCCCTGGTACAGTTGTGATGACTTTGGTGATCCCAAATGTATGGTGAAATGGGTGAATGTCTCAGTTTTCCAACATTGTATACAAGCTCAATTGTTATTCGAAGAGGACTGTGGCATGAAGACTGCGAGCTTGTGCTTTTTTGTCCGTGAAATAGGCGGAAACTGTACAGTGGAACTCGGATTAAAATGCTTTATTCCATGGAAAACAATCGTAGCGGTCCTTTTAATATGTGCATTGGTGTACATTTTATCAATTAAGCAAGAAAAAATTATTCAAGTGGCAGTCAAACTATCGTCAGTTTATGTGTGTGGTGTCATTCTGATTTTGTTTTGTGTTGCACTGTCGACCAGCGGTACTTGGTACGCTACAAAGATTATTATAAATTGGAGTCAATTTACTTTTATCAATTGTTATAGCACCATCGCCAGAGGTTTTCTGTCAGTAGGCACCGGCTACGGTATATTAATTTTCTTAACTCGTGACGTATCATTTCGTAGTCCTGCCACGATGACTGCTGTAAGTACGCCACTATTTGCACTATTCGTATCATTAATGTTCGCACTTATTGCATTTAGTGGGGTTAGGGCAATGTCTTATTATCATGGTGAGGAAGAAAACGTTATAGAAATTGGCAGCAGTTTATTTTTTCCAATGTTTGCTTCAATGTCTGAAATTATGAGTTACTTTGATGCGATGCCGATTTGGGGTTTCTTTTGGTTTTCCACCGTATTCTGCTCTTTATTTATAAACTTTTGGATTTTGTACTTGTTTCTAAGGGAATTATTGCTTCATATGGATTTAGCAAAAAAGTATACAAAACTAGCTTGTATGTGTATGTTAATATGTATGACAATCTGTACTCTTCCATTTCTATGTTCCGACTTGACTGGTATCCTTTCGGAAGCAACACAAATTATTCAAACAGTTAATAGTTTGTTTCTTTCTGTTGGATTGTATTGGATTTATGGTGTCCAAAACCATAACGTGGACATAATATTCATGATTGGAATTAAAACTAATCACTTTTGGAAGTCGGCTTGGCTTTTAAATCCGATCTTTATTTTCGTTATGCTATACGCTCGATGGGAAGTTATGTCAACATATAAGTTTAAGGACTCATATTTAATTAAATCAATTTCCATGACTTGCGATTTATTGTTACTGTATGTTTTATTATTCATATACTTCTTTATCATTGCGGTAGGTATGATAGCACAAGTGATAAAGTTCTGTCGGCGTGGCGAGTTTCTTTTGCTATTTAGTGCTAAAAAAAGTTGGGGGCCTAGAGACAAGATATTGTATAGAAGTAGGAAAATGTTTGTGCCTGAAATTATGACGAGAGAGTTTTTATACCGACAAGTTCGTATACGTGGTTATACAAAGAAGCAGAACCCGTATGCAAAGGAGATCAAGAAAGAAGCTAGCGTGGGGTTACCGGGTGACTAGTTATCTTGGAGGCGTCACATTAGTATGTTCATAGGTTTATTTAGTTATTGCATACCTTACCTGGCTTTTCATAGGGTCCGTATTGATCTGACACATGTATTGACCCCGGTCCTCCTCTTGTACGTTTCTAATGTGTAAATTCCAAACGGTCTGACCGTTATGCGACACTCCTACTCGGTGATTGTTTGTTATTACGTGGACATGGATCGCTTGGATCGCTTTGGTATCTGCTTTTACCCATCCGACCTGCGAATTGTAATTGAGTTTTTAATTAAAAGAATAATTAAGATTTCAATGTGATTTTCTTTTTGTAGTATATACTTACTCTGTATCCGCCTAAGTTTTGCACTAGACATCTGAACGTTGCATCTCGTCCTATTGGTACGGTTAAATTCATTAAGGGCTCTGCAAATTCCGGCTGGAAAGCTTGACCTGAAATTGTTCTAAACTGTTGTTGATTGTTACACTGGAAGACATAAATAGATATATTTATCGTAGTAAAGTTACGTCCCCAAATGTATCTATTTATTTTCAAAATGTTCTTACAAATATTTTATTCTTATCAAAATTCAGTTCACAAGTTTAAATAAAAATAAGTAAATTTTTTCAAAATCCGTATTTTATTTGAGGCCAATTTCCTAGATCTGAAAATTCTTGAAACTATTTTCTATGCATCGCTCACCAACGAGTTTTGAGTCCAGTCCCAGCATGAAAATGGCTAGTAAGTATATAGACCACCAAGGTTGCTGCATATTTCCAGCCGCGCCGACCGACTCTGCTCTCAAGCAAAGCCTTTATCAGCCATGGGACACTGCAACCAAATAGAAAAATTAAAATGGGACTTTTGCCTACTTTTATTGCAAACTAGCACTTCGCCCGCGACTTCGACCGCTAAAATTGTGATAGCTCGGCTAATTTGCATAACATCAATATATTTTAAAGCCTATGTTACTCGGTAAAGATGTAGAATTTTTAAAATCGGTTGAGTAGTTCTTGAGTTAAATCGTAACAAACAAACAAAAAATCAAATCTTTCCTCTTAAATATTAGTGATCTAAACTAATATCTAAATATTAGTTTAGATATGTGCAAATAGTGCTGCAAAAATCCTTCAGCGCAAGGGCTTAAATAGAACTTCGCCACCATATTGTTTGTTCAATATTTCGACAGACAAATTGACCATGACTATGAACTGACTATGTCAACCAAAGGCAAACAAAAAAATTCAACAGTATACTTAGTTATGACAGACAGTGAAAAAATAGCGGAATAAGTATTCCTCCTATTATTGAAAGAAGGTTATAAATACAAGAAAATGGCTTTAAAGCTACACTAATTTTCCTAACCGAATGGTGGTACATAAGAAAAATATGCGACTTTCCTGAAAACTCAATCATCGCTTGCCACTTCAATGATGATGAAAAAAATTGATTCAAATGATCATTATTAATTATGATCAAATCAAAGTTAGTCGTTGATGTTATCATCCACCAGATTGACGAAGCAAAAGGATTAGTAGGTGGCGTTCTGGAGTTTCTGCCCACCCCTTTAGCAGAAAAGGCGTGAGTTTCCGTATGTATAATCATAATCCATAATAAAACCAATGTAACGATCTGTAAATAGACTTCGATTCTCGTCTATGGCATTAAAACATTCCCCAAACACAATCTCTCCATTGATTTATAATATAAACATCGAGCCAATCTTTTTATGGCTTCTATTAATATCTTAACGATACCATTTGCAGGGATACGGCTAAAAAGTCGCTGCTCCATAACCGCTGAGATGTTTATGTTATGATACATCACATCAACATAAAACGGGAGAGGTAATATAAACATTTTGATGGCGTATTGTAACTCTATTCGCGGCAATTATGATGCGTGTGACATCAAGAAAGAAGCTCTCAAAGTTTGCGATCCCTTCGAGTTTCGACCCCACGATTCAATAATGATTCGTTGTTACGACTATTCCTGTTTATCTGAGTCGTTCGTATGAGCATGCATGAGCATGTTTGAGCATCATAACAACGGGAGAGCGTGTGAAATGAGCACGGATGCGATCGAGCACCGGTAACTACTTTTCCGCGAAGATATAATGTTTGAGAAAAAAAAAACACGCTCGTATTGATACTCGTATGAACGGTGGTGTTATTTCTGTGCATTTAGATAAAAATGTATGGGTTTTTTTCGGTCGAATGTTGCGATATGTCGTTTTGAAAGCTATAGGTTCTCATAACGGAGCATTTGGTACAAACAGTGATATCTCCAGGCCCTTTTTTTGAAGTTGATGGTGTGACTCATATTTATACAGATACTGTTAGCCAGCGTCATCCCACTGCTGGGCAAAGGCCTCTCCCCATGACTTCCAGTTGTTTCAATCCAGGGCTAATGTGGACCACTGTTCGTTGGTTTTGTCCAGCTAGTCCCGCCATCTTCTACGAGATCTGCCGCGACGCGAGAGCTATATATATAGCCCACAGCTCATTGGGCATGCGGCAGACGTGGCCAGTCGAGTCCCACTTCAGCTTAACGGCTTTTTGAGCAACGTCAGTAATTTGTGTTTTGTAGCGCAGTGTGGTGTTGCGTACACGGTCGGTTAGTTTGACGCCCAGAATGCTGCGCTCCATGACACAAAGATTATGATAATGATACACTCAGATGTATGTGTATTTTTAAAGTTCTAGAGTTCACTTTTGTCACATTACTTGAAACAATTAAAGTTGTCAGTAAAAGTGATGACGCCTTCTAGATTTTTTGCTGAACGATGGATCTCATACTGCTGGAGATGGGGTCAGGGGAATGAACTAAGAAAGGTTAACAACAATAAGAGTGACAATTACATTATCTATTTTTCAAGGTTTCCTATTTCAGTTTAAATTTACATAAATATCCCAATTGCTTTATTACTCCTTTATCCAAAAAAATATAATAGAAAGTCATAAACAATTAATTTAACAAAGCGCCAAACGCGGCCTTGTATTAGAATCAGCATCGATTTTAATCAGAAAATGTAATGAAACAAGAAATATCTAAATAAACAAGGTAAACGTTGGGAAACGTGACAGCCGGGTCACTGGAACATCCCTGTCGAAGAATAATCCCGGTCTCAATTGTTATTGGCAACATGGCTACGTCGCAACATGTTATACATAACGCTTTGTTTGAACACGACTAAATACTGTGTTCAGGCGTGACATTTTATGTACTAATTAATTAAAATTAAGATTTACGTTAAAAACATTTTTAGCATTAATTGGTGCGTTTTTTTTTAAGAGTTCGCGGGTAAATAGTAGTAACCGCTCGGGTTGATCTTAAGGTTAAGCCGTGCTTGCCTAGGTTGGTCTGTGGATGGGTGACCACCTACTACATACCGAGTTACCTCCGTGCCTCAGAAAGCACGTTAACCCATTGGTCGCGGCTGTCATTTGTAGATCTTTGACAGTCGTTAAGTAGTCAGTGGCCCAAAAAGTCTGACACCCAGTCTTACCAAGGGGTATCGTATTACCCGGTAAAGTGGGAGTTGGTCTTCAGTCACGTCACTTGGCTATCTGAAGTCAATCAGTTTCTTCAACCAAACTAACAAACAGCTGTAATCGCAATAATTTCTAGGCCTTGCTTTGATGTGCATTGTCTTGGCCGACCTGTCTGAGACTACCAACTTGCTAGTCAGAACAAAGTTTGCAAGCGCTCTGTCGGAAATTTCATACTCCGAGCGGCCGGCAAACTCAACTCCATACCCTAAACATTTATACTAAGTAGATTTACTGGGAGCGCGTAACTTGTAGTGTTGCTTGGGTAATGTTCAGGTATTCTGAAGTTCAACATATGGACCTGTAAAGTGGTTGGATTATATCGTAGGTTATCTGGAACTAATTTTGATACGAGGTTGGATGTTTGTTGTTTGAGTTCATTGATTTGCAAAATAACTTAAAAACTTACGTGGTTTTCTACGTTATATTGTTATTGTATGTCTCAATAGTAAAATGTCTAACTGAGTTATGGAGGTAAGATAGGCAGTCGCTCCATGTTAAATACTGGTATTCAGCTGAATCAGGTGTTAGACTGGAAGCCGACCCCAACATAGTTGGGAAAAGGCTGAGCACATGATGATGCATCAATAGTGAGATGATTCACATTTACAAAGTGGAATTTCGAGATGAAACACTGTCCGTTACTTTTAGAGAAATTTCGATTTGAAATTACAGATCTGTTCCATCTCAAAATGTCTTCTTTTTTTTGGTAGGCTACATTGTGTCCCACTGCTGGGCAAAGGTCCCCCCTTTCTCCTTCCAAACCATTTTTTTATAAACTTCAAAATGTCATAGTGAAGATAAAACGTTGTATCACTTTTTGAGTATATTGTGCGCATGGATGAATGTGAGATTTAGCATAGACTTTACAGTTCATATATTATCAAGAAGGAGTGCAAAAAGATACAAAAAAAATACAAATTGTCAAATTTTGACCACTGAACTACCAATTGTTGCAAATTAATGCTTAACAACTAGCAATCGACAAAATTGATTGATTTTCTACCTGTAAGTCTGAGAACAAATTTTATCCGCCGTAATACCTACTCACAAATTCTAGCCTCTATGATCCAAAATTACCCCTGAAGGCAGAGCTATGATAGACGGAGAGAGCTAAATCATGTAATGTTACTTGGATAAAATTCTAAAATTTTAAAAAGGAGACTTTGATCGTGGTCTATGATTGTTATTTAGCAGGAACTTTATTTGTATCATCGTCGCAATGTTATCAATCTAGAAAATAATGCAAGTTAGAGACGATAATTTATTTATTGAACACTTTAAGGCCCAGAAATAGATGGCGGGATGAACTAGACTCTTTCGCAAAGGATTGGCCTACAATCGCACTAGATCGCGAAATGTGGAAGGGGGGAAGGGGGGGCTTTGCCCTGCAGCGGGACATTATAGACTTATAATAACACTTGAAGCACGGGGCAATGCCCATAGCATTGAGTTCGCCTAAACTCAATGCCATGGGCAGCCAGTCACCTTTTACCAGGGTTAACAGTCATCACTCTGGTAAAGATTGAGAGACAAACAGTGAGAGGTGCGAACATTGTGGTGATCATATCTAAAGCAAAGAGGGCCGGCCTATTCTTTGGCCAAAAAGCAGCATTACCATTCAACGTGGACTGCTGCCACCCATCTGCTTCTCCCATTGACAGCGATGTGATGACTTTTTTCACGGCCTGGCAATCTTTTCCCCTTTTGATAACTTGTAAATATTTTCGCTATTTATTTAAGTTTCTTTATTATAATGAGCTAAACGCGAGTTTTATAATGCAAAAAAGCATATGATTCACTGCAATAAACAAAACCAGAAAAATATATGATATTCTTCAGGATATATGCTAGTACGATAGTGTTTTGAAAACATAATGCAACAAATTTTATTCGATAGAAAAAAATCACGAACTTATCTCTAAAAATTTCTTTTAACGAGTAAAAACCATACTAAAATATTTTGCACTATTCGGCCGCAGTAACTGACGTAACAACCACTTTGTCGTGCAAGCTGATTAGAACTATATTTTAACAGTATTTCAAACGAAGTTTGAACCAACACAAATACAGTTGCTTATTTAGCTCATGTAATCGCCTTAAGTAAATTATGTAAAGACGTTTACAGGCAAAGCATATGGTTAGTAACATTTATAGATCTCAGCCTCAGAAGTGTTCATAACTGAGAAAATTCTTATGCAGTTGAAGGAAGTCTCAGCCTACATTCTTCCATTCTAATCTTGTTTGTTAAAAGTTTTGTTGTCATCGCATTTCCTCGAGCAACAAACAAAAGCTTTTAGGTACTTAGTAGATTATGTAGCTATACAGGTTGGCATTTTTAGATAGGGCAGGTACCTTTACCGTGGTTTTTACAGGTCTTAGGAGACTATATATCAATCGGCATTCACAGATTTTGGAAAAAGTATGCAGTCACAAGCAGCGGCAGCAGTGGCCCAGTGGTGGCGGCCCCGACTTACGAACAGTAAGTCGTGGGTTCGAACCCAGACAGGCGCATTACTTTGTGTAATTTATTTCATCACCACTGCTCTCAAAATTGTGAAAGAAAACATCGTGAGGAAGCCGGCATGTCCTAGAACCAAAAAATTCGAAGACATGTGACATCTACCAATCCGCACTGGGCCCGTGTGGTGGATTATAGCCCATTCCTTCTCATAGAGAGGAGGCCTGTGTCCCAGCAGTGAGAACATTAATAGGCTAATGATGATGATGATGCAGTCACCAAGAAAATTGTCAATTTTTACACTTTTCTCGCCCTATCTCAAAATTCCACCCTGTGTGATATTATTATGTGGGGCTGCCTATACTCGTACGTTGACCTTCTTGATCTCTGAGTTGAGCTACAAGATAACTCTGGACTGACACTGACAGGTCAGGTCCACTTAAATCTGTGCGATTCTTTCCTCAAAAGGCCATCTCAGACATTAATTTTATTCACATGGTCCTCATTATTAAGCCATATTTGGCTTTACCAAAATTTTGTTAGGACTCTTAAAAAGACTGTGATCTCTGACTGTGCGTTTTAATAAAAAGAAATGGAAAAAAAAAACAAGCCTAAAGATACTACATATTAAGAAATCTATCTAATTTCAAATAAGCTGTAGACCAAAATAGCCACTATGCGGATCCCAGACACAGTCAGAAGGTAACTCTGCAAACAACTGAGAAGATGGTGGGACAAGTTGGATAAAGCCAACGAATAGTGGTTCGTATTGGCCCTGGATCGGAGGAACTGCAAGTCATGGGGAGAAGCCTTTACACAGCAGAGGGATGACGCTGGCTAAGGCCTAACTTCCTGTCACGTTGACGGTAGGTTGCGTACGTCAGCGAGAAAAACAGAAGCAAATACGCGCCGCTGACGTCAGCATCGCAGTATGTATCGTACCCGCGACGCACGAGACCGACGTCAGCGCGACAGTAACAAATGTAAGTAACCAACGCTCATCATCAAAGTTGGATCATCATCATCTACCGAGCCTTTTTAAATATGTATCTATGTTGGGGTTTGCTTCCAGTCTAACTAGATGCAGGTACCAGTATTTTACATGGGGCGACTGCCTATCTGACCTCCACAACCCAGTTAGTACCGGGTAATACGTTAAGACTGATTGTCAGACTTTAAGGCTACTGGCTACTTAACGACTGTTAAAGATCTATAATTGACAACCGGGACCAACGGCTAGGCGTGCTTTCTCAGGCAAGTAGGAAACTCGGTACGTAAAGGGTGGTCACCCATCCACGGACCAATCTAGGCAAGCGCGGCTTAACCTGAAGATCGACCCAAGTGGCTGTTACTATTTAGCCACGACCTTCTCCTCATCATCAAACTTGGATATCAATCATAATATGATATTCAGAATTAAGATCTAACCAAATATTGACACTAATCATATTATTTCTTTAATTGACAGGTGTCAATTCATTGGTATTACTACTATTGCGAAATATAAATTACATTCTATATTAGAATATAACAAAATAATTATCTAGATTCTATTATTAGAAAACCACAAAGTGCCGTCTTAAGAAATCAACAATAAGCTACGAAGTTATTTGGTTTACATTTTACAATGTAATTTGTGGGTTGAACTGTTAACCAAATAGCTTGTTCGACCGTACGTCCGTAGGTGTATTCGTTTTGATAAGACCTAGAAAAGATTTTATATCATAATAAATCTATATAATGGGAATATTTTCTTCAAGAATTTTCAACTTCTGCAGAATAGGACCGTATTGTTACTTTTTTAATGATGGGAATACTTCTGTAAGATTTGATTTTGTTAATCCTTTCCTCCTTTTTTGTTAATCCTACTTTTGTTAAATAATAATTTTGTGCTGGAACTACAAACATGAGAACACCCCACACTGGGATCGCGTGATTCATTGTAGCCCTCTCATAGAGAAGAGTCCCTATGCTGACTATATTTATGCTATAAGTAAAAATACCATTTTAGATCTAAATCGAACTCACATACATATACTAGGCACATGCATTCTAAAACTAACCATGCTGAACACACAAACGAATACCAGGCATCACTATGTTCCTACAAGTACCTACACTAAAAGAGTAGGTGCTAATAAGTACTAATAAAGTACCAATAGCTTCACAGAAGTATCGGTAAAAAACCCTTTTATTAACACCTAATGTGTTAAAACTTCTATTGAGTAGATTCTACTACGGAAATGAATATTTAGAGAGTTGTCTTGTATGAAAAGGAACAAATTTCTAACTTTAGTTTTCTTTTATTAAGGCGCCTCCCCGAGCAAATGACCTTGAACGAGCAGTTTTTTGGAGCCTACTCCTCTTTATCCGAAAGAAATACCAACTAATAAAAAATACATTAAATTATTACATATTCTTGACTCCAAAATTGTCGTTTCATTTTTTTTTTAAGTAGCTTAATGTTTAATAAATCCCCTCAGAACGAAACCACAGAAATGATTTATAAAATGCTACTCCTCGTAAAGTAACCATTATTTTGATTTGCTACTTATACTGATGGATAGACAATTTAATAATGAACATAATTGTCGTTTTATTTTTTCCAAAAGAGGTAAATTTGATTTTATAAAGAATAAAAACCACTCATTTCGCACTATTCGGCCTGCAGTGAGTGACGTAACAATCACTTTGTAGTGCAAGCTGATTAGAACTTTATTCTAACAGTATTTCAAACGTAGTTTGAACCACCACAAATAGAGTTGCTAATTTTGCTCGGGGAACCGCCTTAACCAATAAGTTCCCTATTGATTAAATAAATTAGGTATACTAAATAAGTTTTGCCAAAATGTCCAATCGAGATAATCTTACTACTATTATAAATTACGTCAGAACGGCTGAAAGGAGCGAATGAAGTTTGTCACAGAGATAGATTATAGTCTGAAATAGCACATAGGCTACTTTTGATCCCGGAAGTACGACGAGTCCCATGGACCTAGACCTCCAAGGGGGCGAAGCCGCAGGCACTAGCCAGTTTATATTATTTCCAAACTAGATATCTACATTCAAGAAAAGATTTTGAATGTTCAGATAAATGTTATTTTAATTTTTAATTAAGTACTGTTTTGCTATTAAGTAAGTACATACCTAGTTACTTCAACTATTACTAAATAATTCAATTATGTTTCTTGTCTATCGTGTGATTAGTACCTAACCTGGTATCGTTTTAAGCCGCCCATGGGCCTGTGATTTGGCTTTAAATGCCTTCGAGAAATATCTTTCAGGCATGCTGGTTTCCTTTACCTAAACAATTTATAATTATACAATACGCACATGAATCCGAAAAATCAGAGGTGCGTGTCTTGGGTTCGAACTTGAGACCTATGCTTTGGCAGTCCGACTAGGCTATCCACTGCTTTTAATCAACTGTAGTAACAATTGATTAAAATTAATCTTTTAATCAATTATTATGATTATAGTCGGCACAATAAACTGGGTTCAAATTGTTTCGTAATTTCGGGAGCATGTATTCATGAAGTTATCCAAAGGATTTGAAAATCCTAGGAAACTTTCTACGAAACTTATAGCTTATTAGGTTAGTTCTCCAGATTTAGTACGGTATTGAGAGATACTGATTAAGTAAATTCTTAAGTGTTGTCAAAGGAAGCCCAATAATTAAATTAATTTTCTCGGAAACACAATCAATTAACTTATTTTACCGTACATAATTAGTTGACAGTTTAATTAATTTAAGGTTTTGTTAATCATTTTAATGTTGTAAATACAAAATCTATTTAAAACAATATTTTTCTAAATTGAGAATCATGCAGTTCCTAAAAATGCATAAATAATAGAAACTACGTCTTTAAAAAATATCCACAAACAATTCAACGATCGAAAACAAATACAAATACTTAACATCACGCTCGATAAAAAAATATTTTCACACACAAAAAAAAAAAACAAAAAGAAAGTTAAACAAAAAAAAACCTTACCTCAACAAGTCAATCAACAGTGAAAAGCCAATCAAAAGTCTGTAGAATGATCCAGAAACTTTCTCTATTCCCGCATAATATGGTGCGTTACTCGCGTTGTTTGGGCAAAGTTTGCCGGCGCGTGTGAAGTTTCCCGGCCTCCAGGGAGCGTAGTCGTGCGCTCGACGCAGGGCCACGACACACACTGAACCGATTGTTCATTCAGACCTCCACTCTGTCGTTATTCTTACGCAGATGTCCGTATGATCGTGGCAGATATAGAGCCGATAGGATCCCTCGAAAAATTCGAAGAATCTTTCTTCTTTATAAAAAATCGCTGCTATTTTGATTTTACTTATTATTTTGAATCAACAGCGGTATTTACTCCTGGGAGTTTGTTGATAATACTTATTATTGTTGGTGGTTTAATTTGTATTTTATTGAAGTTTGTTGTATAATTATTCGTTTAGCACTGATTGTGTAGAATATAGGGGAATTCTAGAAGATTTTTTACTTATATTACCTACTTATTGAAATAAAACATCGGTGTTTGGTATTGTCATTATTGTGAAACTTGATTTAAGCGACAATTGATTAGGTATCTTTTTATTTATTTTTAATAAATACAAATACATAGTACACAAATACTAGGTATTAACCAAGCCTATAAAATAGAAGAAAGTATATTTCTCACACACCTCTTGAAACCTGACAACCTAACATTGAAGTGACAACCATACGGTAATTTCATCTGTGGTACCTTCAGTACTGCAGATGTTCACACACTGCAGTGATAATGTACTTCGCGCTATCTAAGGCTATATAGCCTAAGTCTTGAAAACAGAATTCTAACAAAAATTCTAAGTCGTAAGATTGGAAGACAAAAAGAATTATTCCACCAATTTAAAATCCCACTTTAACTGCATAATAATGAGGAATCGAAATCCAATTTGAGTTACACCAGTTCAACTTACGAAGCCACTTAATGAAACCGAGATAGAATAATTAGCCACTTTCCGCTAATTTCCAAGTTATTAATTGGGACGTTAGAAAGGGCCGTCATCTGGTCGGGGAGCAATCTTGAGCTATGTGTGACGTACTAAACGGCTCCCATTGTGTCAAGACAAAAGCTCATTAGGGACTAAGCTGGATTCAAACGAGGAAATGCCGAAAGAACGACGGACGCGTTCACCATACATCTGCTGAGAAAAAAATATGTGCTTGTGTCTATGCTTTTCGATTATAACTGAGGTGTAGAAAGGAGATAAATTAAATAATCTAAGAATATGAAAAAACATTTGCCATATGTATGAAAGAGAGCGAGAATGGTTTAGGGTTTCACCTCATCTATCAGCACGGAATCGCATTTTCCCGTGATTCTATCCTTTTCTGTCGATCATCAGAACTGTCATTTGCTAGGGCGAGAAACAGAGCGGGAGTGCTATCGCGGAAGCATCGACAATGCTCTCGGCAGGACTCTGTCCAACCCTCATCTACCACTCTGGCTCAGTGCGAGTTGGTGGATGTCTTTGATTTATGGTGGACATGCCGGTTTCCTCATTGCACGATGTTTTGCTTCACCGTTTTGAGAGCAGTGCAGTTGATATAAATTATACAAGTTAAACAAAGTAATGCGTCTGTCTGAATTCGAACCGACCACCGACGACGAAAGTCGGAACTGTTATCACGAAGCCACCTCTGTTCGTCAGTTTGTTGCATTTGAACCTTCTGCACATATTTCGGTTGACATGTTGCGACACATACCGAACTCGTACAGACGTTTACGTCTTTCGTTGTGATGGCAACTGTTAGAGAGATTGAGTTGCTCGAGCGATTCGATGTAAAACGATGTTTTTTTTTTGGCTAACAGAGAACCTATTGTGAACATTCTGTATTGCAGTTCTTGCTTAGTCCGTGTTACTTGCTTCGGTAATAAAATGATGATTTCTACAATATTTTACAAATGTGACATGTTGATAGCATTTATTTCGCAAAGTTCTGCAATAAGTCGGAGATTAACAATAGGCTATGGTAAATACAGGGTGTAAAAGACCTCATCACGAAGCCGTCAACCAAGCATTCTGTACATCAAAATAAGTAACTTTACACAAAAATTATTGCTGGGAAACAACTCTTTTTTTGGGGTGAAAAATATTTTTTTGTTGTAGAGCTCAATGTAACGCACTCAAAACATTGTGCTGATGGATGGATTGAATAGTACGGGGGTCTTGGAGGTGTTTAAAGTAAAAATCTTACATTAAAAACTTGTATTTAAAAAAAAAAACTTGTCAAAAAGTTGGAACTTTGACCCCCAATATCTCCTTAACTAGAAGGTTCCCAGGTATGGTGTAGAGCAAAAAATTGATCGCAATGACGGAGAGAACAAGTGCCTTTCGGCTTCGTTAAGAGGTGTTTTACACCCTTTATATTGACATCGTTTAATAAAACTATCAGAATCACGGAACCATACATGGAGTATTTTCGGATACATAATAATTTTTTTTATGACGTCGTTATTTGGACCAGCCTGAATGAATAAACATAAATTACAAATAAAAGTAGCATTTCATTTCTGTCTGTGTGACCGCATCAAAATCCATTGAAATCTCTAAATTTTTTAGTTTTTTTCCGAAACGTTAATTGTATAAAACATCAACCTTTTAATAAAGAAATCAAGTTCAAAACTGCGCGAAGCAGGGGCGGGTCGCAGTTTAATAATAAACAGAAAGCTTTGTTCAAACGAACCTGATACAATTTTTAACCACGAAACAGTAGTTTGTATAGCACAACTGTTGTGATTGAAACACTAACTTTAGTTTGACAGAATGCGCAAAGCAAAGTTGATAACACTTTTGTTTTTGCACCGAGCCAAAATGTGCAGGCTGTTACTAATAATTTACTTGATAAAGTATTCCAAATAGTGAGTTATGCAGTTATGTACTAGTGCAAACAAGAATTTTGTAATGGAAACGTTATAAAACTCAATATTATTCGCAATTATACTTGCCAAGGGTCGTCATGTATAAGGAGCCTGGGAAAGCATGTTAAACCATTGTGCCCGGGCCACATTTATAGACTTTTGACTTCTGTCGTTAACATAGTTGTGTAAACTAAACGACTGCCTCGTTGGTCTAGTGACCGCAAGCGTAACTGCTGACGATGAGGTCCTGGGTTCGATTCCTAGGTCGGGCAAAGTGTTATTGGGTTTTGTCATCAGGAATTTCTCAAAAAGTCTGGATTTGTGCTAGGTTAATGCAATAGGCTCGCGTTTAAGTCCTATTACATGGGACTTAAACATAATTGGCGAAATGTTGGCGTACTTGTTAGGTACACCTTTGCCTAACCTTTCGGGGATTACAAGCGTGATGTTATGTTCTATATTATAGTTGTATAAAATAACATATACAATGTTTATGTAGTTAGGCCTCAAGTATAAGATTCACATCAAACAGTTCATCGAAAATCTGTGTCAATAGTAAGAAGATACTTTAAAGTACGTTCTTACTCCAACATCTGTTTTAACCGAAATTGAGGTGCCAAAGTCTGCTTTTGATTAAACTTTTATGTTCTCTTTTATAACGAATAAAATGCAGACGGATGCCTCGAAGAGGTGTTCGGTCGGTAAATCTTGTGGTGATTTTATCAATATCAGAAGATAATTTAAAACGATAAGTCTGATGGCTTTTAAGGATTTATTTCTATCGAAATCAGGATTTTGTGTAATGGGTTTTTAATAGTATCAATAAATAAAAAATGGATGGCAATTTTCGGTTCGTCATTGTTTTCTCTTGAAGAAGTTATGTTGGGTAGTACTGTTTTAAGATTGGTCGATTCTGACCAGTCTTGTGGTAAAAAGCCTGGTCGTTTGTTTATTTACATTTACGGGCACCGAGGTATTTCAGTTGTTAAATACCGACTATATTTGTTAAAGTGGTGATTGATTAACGGCTTTTGAGCATTAAACTGGCGAGCAAGAGGTCATGAGCTTGAACCTCACCCTTGCAATACCGACATGAGAATGGATTTGTATTAGGAGCTTGTTTGTTGTTAAATTAAGAGGGGAAAAAATAGCAGAAAACTTGAATCTTTATGACAGAATGTTATCCTCAAGACGGGCTAGCTCGATCTCCATCATTAAGAAGGGGTCTGCGAGTGGCGACTTTGGAAATGAGTCGCACAGTGTTTGATGCACGCCATCATGGGAAAACGAGCTTCCGTACTAAGGCCATGGTGAACTGATAGCAGGGCGTTTCTCTCAGGCCCCTGACTACATAGAAACCGAGGGTTTTATCGATAAGAGACTCCTCCTTACCGGGAACAACAACATTTTTCCAAACCGGAAAAAAGTAGAAGCTTTAAGAAAATAGAGTTAGCGACTGACAAAAATGTTGCCTTAAAAAAAAACAAAAATTATTAAAGCCTCCTACGATCTTAAAGCAACATTACTTGATAAGCTTACCGAAACACGATTACCACCCACCTCAAAATCGCAAAACAAAACATGCTCAAGAAACAAGAACGCGAAATACTCCCTCAAACAGAACACTTGAGGAATAAGAACCTTAATTATGATAAAAGCTCTGAAATTACTAATTTTATTAAATTATGAAGATATAAAACCGTTCTTGGTGCACGTTACGGGAACAGGGCTTTACTCTTTGTTCCGCTGAAGTTTTCGAGTAGAAGTTCCGACACATGTCTTGGAAGTCTTGCGATCCACGGATCTACGGATCCACGGATCCGCGTCTCTACATGTCTCGAAACAAATTGTGTTATGAAGATTTCGGGAGAACTAGTTTTGTATGTAAGTTTTTAATGCCAATTATTAATTAATTTGTAGTATACAGCCACGAGCAGTATGTATAGGTACAATGTCTTAGAAACGACTTTCTCCTACTGTATACCTTTTTTTTTCGGATGGGAAATCATCAAATGACTTCTCCCGCTCTGGGCGGAGCAGGAGGGAGTGTCAGACTTTTACTGAATAAAACCCATCCATGTTCCTTCATCACCCTTTGTGTTCCGGGGCCACGGTATCTCTTTCGAACAGTCCCGCAACCCCGGTCCTACTGTATACCTAGATTGTAATTTAATGTTACTGCGGACATAGTGTTTTAGAATACATATTACGACAAAGGTCTATTATTTGAGAAAATAGCTTTTGATTTTATCTGTACCTACTAATTTACGGTTTAAGACATTTATTTCTCAAAAATAATACAATTCACATAATATGAGAAACACAAGGTAATCTTAAAACTAAATATAAGAAGGTAGGTACTAGTAAATAAATAAGTTAAGTAGTAGACACTGACGACCCGAATGGCGTAGCGGTGGTGAGGCTGCCTTACGTTCTTAGGGTCCCGGGTTCGAGTCCCGGTTGGAGCACATGTTTGTGTGATGAGCATGGACATTTGTTTCCGAGTCATGGATGTTTATACATTCAGTCAAAAAAGTATCGGGAATGGATGATTTGTTTATGGTTCCAAATTCAAATTTTTGTTTTTTTTGTAGTTGTTAGATTGGCACAACTGTTTTCCATTTTGGCGCGGAGTTTGAGTTGCATCTGTTATTTATATTAAATACAGTGCTGGTTTTAGTAATATCATATATAGTGTGTATTGCGAATTTCATAATGGACAAAAATATCGAACAAAGAGTTTGTCTTAAATTTTGCATCAAAAAAACTCAATCGCAATGAAAGTCGCTGAGGACATGCTAGAACGAGTCAGTTCGGACCCAACATTCATGAAACGCATTGTTTACGAGTTTGACATGCAAACTAGTCAACAAGCTTCGGAGTGGCGCCTTCCAACTGAACCGAAACCGAAAAAACCACGCCAAAGTCGATCAAAAGTCAAAGTCATGTTGACTGTTTTCTTTGACTATCGCGGTTTTGTGCACTCTGAATTCTTACCGGAAGGTCTAACGGTAAATAAAGAATATTATTTGAGCGTTATGCGGCGTTTAAGAGAGCAAATTCGACGAAAAAGGCCAGATTTGTGGAAAGAAAATTCTTGAATTTTGCACCACGACAATGCGCCTTCGCACAAGGCTATCATTGTGAACGAATTTTTGACCAAACACTCAACAAATACCATCCAGCAACCACCATATTCACCAGATATGGCTCCTGCTGACTTTTTTCTTTTTCCTAAACTCAAATTACCACTTCGTGGCACCCGTTTTCAATCGATAGAAGACATAAAGGAGAATTCGCGGCGAGAACTGAACTCAATTCCGGAAGCAGCGTTTAAAAAATGTTTTGATGAATGGATAATTCGTTGGCGCAAGTGTATCGTTTCTAAAGGAGCATACTTTGAAGGTGATAAAATAAATTTGGATGAATAACAGACATTTTGTGTATTATTGATCTTTTCCCGGTACTTTCTTGACAGAGTAGTATTTCCTACGTGCTTCTCCTTTATGGAAGCACACTCATCTTTTAGACAAAATGGATCAAATTATCAGAAATACTTTATCATCCATTTTAAATGTGGCCTTGGACGACCGAGCCTGGACCCAAGCTACTCTTCCCATTCGTATGGGAGGGCTCGGCGTCCGCAAAATTTCTAGTATTAGTTTACCGGCTTACATATTGCTTCCACACTGATTGATTTTGATGTGCCGTGTTTCTCCGAGGCTATCAACGCCTGGAAACTCGCTTGCCCGAATTCTGAAGAACCCGACTACCCATTTTCCCAGAGACGGTGGGACGAGCCGCTCTGCAGAGAAGTTCAGATCAATCTACTAAACACGTCTGTTACTACTGCTGAGCGAGCGCGCCTGCTGGCTGTGGGTGAGTGGGAGTCGGGTCTTTGGCTTCACGCACTACCGTCGTCGAGCACAGGTACGTTGCTCGACGACACCACTTTCCGCCTCGCTGTTGCTCTACGCCTAGGCACCCCATGTTGCTCTCCTCATCACTGTCACTGTGGTGAAGTTGTCAACAGCCTTGGACACCACGGCCTGTCATGTAGCCGAAGTGCGGGCCGTTTTGCACGGCACGCGAATTTAAATGACATCATCCGTCGGTCTCTTGTCACCGTCGGCGTTCCAGCTTTATTAGAACCCAATGGCTTGGCACGCGACGATGGCAAGAGACCGGACGGCATGTCTTTGTTTCCATGGAGGATGGGTAGGCCTTTAGTGTGGGATGCTACATGTGTCGGCTGCTGCTTTGGCTGCGGAGAACCTCAAGCGGCGAAAATATAGTAACCTTATTGGTAACTATATTTTCGAGCCGTTTGGGGTTGAAACTCTAGGACCGTGGGGTCCGAGCGCTCACAGCCTTTTCAAGGATATTTCAAAACGTTTAGTTGACACTTCCCGTGACCCTAGGGCTGGCTTTTACCTTGGCCAAAGGCTTAGCATTGCCATACAGCGTGGTAACGCCGCCAGTCTCTTGGGGACATTACCAGTTGACAGTGTTGAGGAGTTTTTTGACGCCATTTTTTAAGTTTTCAGTTAAGTTAGTTAGTTTAGTTTATTTTAATAAATTTGTAAATTGTTACTTTATTAAATAAATGTGAAATTCATTATCTATAATAAAAAAAAAAAAAAATTGTTATAAGATCAAGACAATTAAAATTAAATCAGTCGGTATCAATAGTTACTGTTGATTTAAACACCGGCACTAAACTGATCTCCCACGCGTCACTACCCATGGTATGTACCTACGTTACTTCGGCTAACCGAGTCAGCCACACACCCTACGCACGCATGAATAGCACACCACTACAACGGATACACGCATGCAAGAACAATTAAACCCAACAACGGGAATTACCTCTCCCAGGGATGATATCAAATGAAAATGTTACCATATATCTTTTACACTCTCATATATAAAACAGAAAGCTCAGGCTGCACTTGATACACTGTTTCCCGCCGTCCAACTCCAGATTGTGCGCCGCAACACCACAACTTCCTGCTTCCGGTGGCAATGCTGCGCCTGCGCTGTGCGTAACACCGCCCGGATGTGACGTCACGGCATGTCACTTCCGCATAGTGCTACGCCCCATTTAAAATGAAAATAATACATACATCTACGAAAAATATTATAGAAGAAAACAATAGAAAATTCAAATTATGTTCTATTAAAAAAAAAACACTATCGCACGTCTCCAATGATGCATTATAGACTTGCAATAAAACAAAAAAATCTTCGCTGAAAAAGCAAAGTCCATCCAAGATACTCATCATATCTCCTCATATGTAACCAGCACACACAGCGAGTACATTTAAATATTTAAAAATGAAACTGAGTGTTTAACGTAGCCCGAAATTTGGGTAAATCTTCCTTTCCGGCCGCAACGTACTGCGGCGGCTCTACCCTACCACTCTAATCTAAGCGGACGCGTTCTTAAAAATATTAATATTGCACGGACCTTGCTTTTAAAATTATTATATTAAGTTCTAGCCAGCAATGCTGTTTTAATTTCACTAAAATGTAGGCGTTGAGTAACTTAGCTATGAGCTATGTCTATTCCCTGAAAATAAATGTTTCGTTTACTTATTATTCTTATTTTCTTTGCACGAGATGAGTTTTTAATTGTTTTGTTTACGCTCGTAAAATATTAATATTGCACGGACCTTGCTTTTAAAATTATTATATTAAGTTCTAGCCAGCAATGCTGTTTTAATTTCACTAAAATGTAGGCGTTGAGTAACTTAGCTATGAGCTATGTCTATTCCCTGAAAATAAATGTTTCGTTTACTTATTATTCTTATTTTCTTTGCACGAGATGAGTTTTTAATTGTTTTGTTTACGCTCGTAAACCTGTCGAATAATAAAAAAAAAAAACTTACTAAAAATGCATGCTTGGTGTAACCACAATATGTCTCTTAAAGATTACCACTCAAAAAAGGAACTTATTTTTTTCAGCTCTTAACATACGAATATATTTTTTCTCTGAAAAAGAAAAGAAAGTATTTAATAAGATTTTATTTTAAAGAAATTAAGTGAGCCATGCCACGAGACTGTAAATTATTGCGAGCCGTTTTTTTCGTTTAACAGACTGATTTATTGTTAAATATTTCTATCCCGAAGTGAAAATATCTCAACGAACGTTAAGAAATATTATTTTTATTCATACTTGGGATTGTGGAGAATTTTTGTTACTGACACGTAAAAATATAGGTAGTTATGTAGGGTAGGCAGATATGTTTTTTGTGCAAGAAGTAGGTAGTATACAGTTTTATTAGTTTAATTTTACGGCAGTGGGTGTCAGCTGTTTATTTGGTGTAGTTGTAAATGTCAACCGAGTGAAATGGGTCCAAGTTAGGGTTGCAAACAATGAAATTGAGTTTTTTAGGTCATGCTGTATACTCGTTTTTAGGGTTCCGTAGTCAACTAGGAACCCTTATAGTTTCGCCATGTCTGTCCGTCCGTCCGTCCGTCTGTCCTTCCTCGCTTAATCTCTGTGACTGTGAAAATAAAAATTGTAAAAAAATGTTTTATTAGGGTAGCAATTCCCTGTAAAGTGGGAAGTGATTTTTTTTTTAATTTCAACCCTAACGTGTGATATATTGTTGGAAAGGTATTTAAAAATGAATAGGGGTTTCCTAAAATTACTTTTTGATAATGTCAATAATTTCGGAAATAATCGCTCCAAAAGTAAAAAACATGTGTCCCCCCCCCCTCTAACTTTTGAACCATAATTTTAGAAAATATGAAAAAAAATCTGAAAAGTAGAACTTTATAAGGACTTTCTAGGAAAATCATTTGGAACTTGATGGAAACAACAGTTTTTGTACAAGAAAGACAAAAAGTTGTACAAAATAATTTCTGGACTAAGTTTGTAGTATATTCGTATATGCAAGCATTTTTTTTAACTTCGTTTACATATTTTATTGTCCTGAACGTATCTTTTTTCAAACAAAAAAGAATTATTAAAATCGGTTCTCGCAATCCAAAATTACCACCGAAAACTTTTTTAGTTATCACCGTCCTTTGTGGGCCTGTTTTTAGTGTCCCGTAATTATTTTAGTTATCACCGTCCTTTGCGGGCCCGTTTTTAGTGTCCGGTAATTATTAGAGTTCCGTCACAAATAGCCTTTTTTAAGTTGGGTTACCACTATGTTCGCGCTCCAGCAGCGCTCCGCGCTCCTGCAACTGCTCCAATGGATACGTCGCGCGCACTTCTACATGCGCTCCCCTTTGACACACTTTGCTCCCCTTTGTGTTCGCGCTAAAAACCGTCACGAGTCGGAGCGCCTGCCGCGGAGCGTGCAATGTTGCACGCTCCGTGTTCGCGCACCTACCCACTACCGGGAGCAGTTGCAGGAGCGCGGAGCGCTGCTGGAGCGCGAACATAATGGATACCCACCTTTAAACTCATAAGTGGGAACACTTATTGTGACGGACGGGAAACTACGGAACCCTACACTGAGCGTGGCCCGACACGCTCTTGGCCGGTTTTTTAAATATCATAATAAGAATACCATACCTTAATGTTACCCAGTGTAGGGGAAGAACCACTTCTCATAAAGAGGCATAAGGATTGATCACCTGAATTGAAGTATTCCTAAATAGGTACTATCGAGGACACTCCCGCCTGATCACCACTAAGCAAATTTTTGCTTGTATTGAAATAATGAATAAAAAGATGCCGATCGGCCGAGCGCACTGACAACGCCAAACGAGAGTTATTGTTATTTTGACTGCCAAAGTAGACGCTTCGCTTGCTTCCTAATAGACCTAAACTTTAAGGGGGCGTGGCACGGCACCTCCACATTATTTAAATGAAAAAAAATTTTACTGATCAGGCGGAAAAGACCACGACTGTACACTCATGTTTTACCAATAAGTCCCATTTATTAGGACGCGATCGAGCAATCGGGCAACACAAAAAAAAATGATAAAAAACCACTTTGCCCGAAACTTAATTGATGTCAATAAAAAAATATTACCAATGTTGATACTTTTCAAATCATTGTTATATTTTAAATCATTTATATATCTCAATACCTTTTTAACAGTATTTGTAGAGACTAGAGACCCTATACATAAGCATACCTGGTATTTGTTAAAATATCTATTAGTTTATTTTATCTGTATATGTGTATTAGTATCAATCTAAATCTAAACTCTCGTTAACAAAAAGTGGTTTTAGACATTACTTTGTACCCCATCACTATGTTTTCCTATTTAACCCAAAGGTTGACTGGTAGAGAATGCCTTGTGGCATGAAGTCCGCATATGTACCACTATTGTACATGAAGTTTAAATAAATAAATAAAATACCTGTAACAGATTAAGGGTCATTAAAATGGAGATGGAGCATTAAGCTGCTTTACCCAGTTGCATACAAGATGACCAGTTCGCTATAATAAACATAATATCACGCCTGTAATCTCTGAAGGGTGAGGCAGAGGTGTACCTGTTAATACACCGACATTTCGCTAATTATATTTTTTTAAGTTCCATCTAATAGGGGGAGAGCCTATTGCCAACAACCGGGCACAAATCCAGGCTCGCATGTCTGGTACTGAGAGATTCCTGGAAAACCCAATAACACTTTGCCCGACCTGGGAATCGAACCTAGGACCTCATGCTTAACAATCGCGCTTGCGACGACTGACCAAAGAGGCAGTCGCAATAGATTTGCCTTAATGGCTATTATTGTTACTATTTAAGATAAAAGTATAAGAACCTACTACGAGTATGACAGGAGCTATGGCTAAAACTTAAGGCATGTCTTTAATCGGCCCCAATATAATTCCTAAAATTTTACTTAAACTGCGACCAGCTTCGATGTAGTCCTCATTTAAACTATCTAGCCTTTCCCAAAATAAGTCTTAGTTCTTACGTTTTTACCTGTGGATAGGTCTGTCAGACTTTTACCGATTACTGGCTGGGGTACGGGGACATTTAGTTGCATTCTGCCCAATCACCCCAGCATTGACGGTTTACTAGGACGAACCCCGGCTCTGGTAAAGGGAGGAGTGAGCTGCCCCTCTCCCTGTTATTCGATGTGAGGCACGCGATGATAACGCGTGACAACCTTAATAAATACGTTAATACATTAGGGGTATGAAGGACAGGGTGAAAGTTCTTCAATACTCCATAGAAAAGGGAGAATCCTCCGACCAGACAGGTGTTTTGTCTGGTGGGCTACCGCCTAATAACCTTAATAGCGCTGTTTTTAATTTTGAAATAGTTGTTCTTTTGTGTCATAGATGGCACTGTAGTACTTTTTATACGTTATTGCTGTAGTACTTTTGATAGTGCAGCTACAATATTGTTGCACGGTTGGACTTCAAATCTCGTTGCTAAGAGAGCGCTGAAAATTCTACAATTCATTTTCAATTAGGCATTCAGTCATGTGTCTACACTTATAACGAGGTTTTGATTATAAAGTAATTGTTCATCTAGTATTGTCACGAACCAATTTTTGAAGTTAAATATATAGTTCTGACAAACAGATTTTTATTGTTATTTGACGATCGAACTATATAAAAAAGAGCATCACTTTTTTCATATCAAATAAACAATATATTCTCTTAAGAACCTGAAACCTTTTATAAAACTTTCTACTACGTGCCGTGGACAAAAATAAATATAAAGCAAGCTCGTGTTGACCATGACTATCTATGTAGGTCTTGGAAAGAAAGAAGCTCACGATATTTATGATAATATCCTAGACAAAAGGAGTACTACACGAGGAGGATGTATGTTCCTTATTTATACTCTAGATTCTATACAGAATGTCTGTATACATTTTTGTGTTATCGCATGTAATCACGCGAGCGTATGTGAAAATAAAACTAAGTGCTGATACCAAAGTTTTGCTTCTACAGTATGTATCAGAAAGATGCGGTTATATATTATGGTGGAAGGGATTGTGGCTATCGCGCATGAAATCACCGCTAGAGGCGTTCGTTTAGTAAGGTCTTCCGAAATGTCAGATGTCATTCAGTGTTCGCGCGTTTCGTGCTTTTTATCACGTATTTATACTAATACTCACGATTGTGTTCTAGACTGAGCTATTCCTGATTAATTATGACTTGAAGATTTTAAGTAGCAACTTAGGATCTTATTTGTTAGTATTTGGAGGTAGAATGGTTTTTAAATATTTCATGCTTGCTAATTTTAGGAAGATTAATGTAAATATGTATCTAAAGGTTACACTATGTTGTTATTCGTGATAAAATAAACTTTTTATGACGTTGTTGGTTCTTTAAAGTATAAAATAGAATTATTGACAAGATCTTACTCGACAGTGGCGCCATCTGGTGAGCTTAAAAACGATAGCCCTCATTACCATGCACTCATTACATCATTTGACGACCCGAATGACGCAGCGGTAGTAAGGCTACCTTCGTTCTTAGGGTCCCGGATTCGAATCCCGGTAGGAGCAAATGTTTGTGTGATGAGCATGGACATTTGTTTCAGAGTCATGGATGTTTATACATATGTATAATAAGTACCTACGTATTTACAAACAAAAAGTATCTATCACGACACAAGCTTCGTTGCTTAGTGTGGCACTAGATGGCGCTGTGTGTAATATCCAGCGAAATTTATTATTATTATTATCATTCTGAACCCCCTAACATAGAAATTAAATATTTATGTAATTAAAAAAAAAACACCTGTTCTAAACATTTTGACCGTGTGGTCCGGTGGTTTTTTTTTATTTCGTCTGTCTGTCGTCACCAAGCTGAACATCTTTCTCCATAGGACTAACATCGTAATTGCGAAACCATTATCAGCTATCCCATAAACAATACCTACTCGACCCAAAATGTATGGGACGGCTGAATATTATTATTTGATATTGAAACCGCGAGGCTAGTCTATTTTAGTTATTTTCATAGTATTATGTCATACGGTATTTTACTATGGGGACGGGCTGCAGACATCGAGTCTATATTTATTCTGCAGAAAAGAGCCATCAGAGCCATTTATGAATTACGTAGACGCGATTCTCTAAGAGAACTGTTTAAGGAAATTAATATCATGACAGTACCTTGTCAATACATCTATGAAAACATCATGTACGTTAGGAAAAATCGGCATTTATTCAGTAGAAGAGGTGACAGACACCACTATAACACTAGAAATAGGGACCAACTAGTTCAGTCAGGTTTCAGGCTTGCTAAAGTAGATTCATCTTTCATGGGGTACTGTTTGAAATGTTACAATAAAATACCTCCCCACATTCGAGACGAAATTTAAATCTTGTATAAAACGCACACTATGTAGGCAAGCATATTATAAGTTGGGGGATTACATTGATGATAAAAATGCTTGGCTAAATGCTGGTCCTGCTCCACAACCATAGGGGCAAACTAATTGATTGTACTGGTCAGGCATTATTTGAGTCTATCGACGCGCAAAGAAGAAGAAGAAGAATTGATTCCCATGTTGATGTATTGTGGAAGCGGCAGAAGATTGTAAAAATATACCTACTTGCATTGTGTAGATTCCAGTTCTTAGTATTATATAATTGCATAGCACATGTGTGAGTACTTTGTATTGTTCAGCCACCATTTACATTTAGTTATCTTTCATTGACTTGAATATGACTTGGTGGCTGAGAGAAGGTCATGCTCACTCAAATGTCTCGCTGATGGTGGCGGGTGTGTCGGGTCATTTAATTCCCTTCAATATGCTTGAGTTGAATGGCGCCGATGCGCGCGTCATGTTCGTGTGCGGGCGCTGTCAGTTGGGACTGGTCATCTCTTGGCTGCCAGGGTTCATTTTAATTCGTTTGTTGTTAAATTGTTGTCTTTTTCTACTCTGGACGCTCTTAATGTGCACGTCTTTCTACATCGTTCTCACATATATGTATAATTTTAAAATTAATGATGTAACCAAGATTTTGTAACAATATTTTGATTCAAAAGAGTGTCCATGGAGTTTCTTGCCCGTTCTTCTCCATAGAGCCCTACGCTGGGGAATGGGCAACTACAATACTTTCTCAAGTTATTATGCCTTGTGACTGGGACTGTAGCTTTGTTTTTTATTTGTAATTTTGACATTCAAAAGTGTCGTAATGGTCTAATTTAAATAAATGCTTTGAGTTTGAGTTTGAGTTTAAATATTTTTTCAAGAACAGACTGATTAATAATAAACTGCTTCGTTGGTCGAGTGGTTGCAAGCGTGACTGCTCAACCTGAGTTCCTGGGTTCGATTCCGAGGTCATGCAAAGTGGTATTGGGTTTTTCCATCAGGCATTTCTCAGTATCAGCCATGGCCCCTTATTAGATGGGATTAAGGCGCCTCCCCGAGCAAATGACCTTTTTGGAGCCTACTCCTCTTTATCCAAAAGAAATACAAACTAATGAAAAATATATTAAATTACTACATATTGTTGACTCCAAACTTGTCGTTTAATTTTTTTTTTAAGTAGCTTTATGTTTAATAAATCCCCTCACAACGAAACCACAGAAATGAGAAATAATGATTTATAAAATGCTACTCCTCGTAAAGTAACCATTATTTTGATTTGCTACTTATACTAATGGATAGACAATTTAATAATGAACATAATTGTCGTTTTATATTTTCCAAAAGACGTAAATTTGATTTTATAAAGAATAAAAACCACTCATTTCGCACAATTCGGCCTGCAGTGACTGACGTAACAATCACTTTGTAGTGCAAGCTGATTAGAACTTTATTCTAACAGTATTTCAAACGAAGTTTGAACCACCACAAATAGAGTTGCTAATTTTGCTCGGGGAACCGCCTTAAAGCATAATTGGCAAAATGTGCTAAGGTCTGCTTAACTGTTCGGGGATTACAGGCATGTTTCATCAGGTTTTTTAAAATCGAAATTATGAGCAACAGTCTAACAAGTAAGTAACATTTATAATGTAGGAGAAATAAAGAAGTTTAAACATTCCTATAAAGGAGCGCTATAAAGAGGTAATTTGTTAATGGCGCGGCCGCAAATCTGCCGCTATCTGATGCCGCAACCCGCCTTTTCGAAACAAGTAAACTTCTTGCGGTTTCCTTTTTTTTTTTTTCTAAATAATGTTCGCGACTCCCCTTGTTTAGTACCCCTTTCACGATAAGAACTCTTAAAAAGATATTAAGGGCTTTTAAAGAAATTGTCTCCTTGGATTCACTAAAGACTGTGCTTAGACTTCATCCAATTTGATAATAGGCACGTAATTTTAAATGGCGTCATTATATTTATTAAATTGTGTAAATAATGGAGTAAGTTCCCGTAATTATGCGGTTCCTGACTAGGGTACATTTAAAGTTAGAGTTTCTGAATAAAAGAGGTTTTTGTTTTTGATTTTGTAAGGTATTTTCTTGATAACGCAACTAAAATGGCAACGAAAATAAACACGTGTTAAAAATATTAATTTTAAAACCATAGCCGAAGCAGCCTATAATTTTCGATTGTTACGTCACAGGTCTTCTATCTGCGAGGGAGTGAGCCAAAATTCACTACACGCGGGTCGAGTGTGAGCTGGTGGATATTACTGTCTCCGAATGTTTAGTCCTAGGCCACATCTACTTTTAATTACTTTTTCCTTCACCGTTTTAAGAAATAACTGATAAGTAATAATTTATAATTCACACCAAAATTTGTACAAAAAATGTGTATTAAAAACACTACAAAAAAACAACGCTTACAGGAGAAGATACGTTCGTTCTCACCACCTGTCATCACTTCATGAGAGCAATGTGTTACTCCATTTTGTTTACAAGTTCTTCGCTGCCAATGAGTTAGGGCAAGCACATAATGTTTATTTTTGGGTCGTGTGGATATTTTTTTAAAATAATACTACTAAACTTCCCTCTCATAGAGAGGAGGCCCAGCAGTGGGAACATTAATAGGCTGATGATAATGATGATGATGACTACTGAATGTAAACTAAAACTAAAACTAAGCCTAAACTTAGTATAAAAATGTATCATTCTACAATGTTTAAATTGTTTGATGTTACTTAAAAGTTATTTAGATAATATAATCAACCAAAAATTCATGATTTCTTCTCTTAAAAATTCAAATAAAATTTGAATCGAAAGTTTAATTTATATTATAAACGGTAGTGTAACTTGATTACCAAATACTACCAATTAATGTTAAAGTTATTGCACGTTTATTGGTCATATTAAAATTAATTTTACTAACACACTTTAAAGATGTTGTTACCAACTTTTTACCACAAATTCGTACGACGTAGTGTGTGAGAACCATAACATAAACATACTTAGCCATGAGCCATAACCGGCATTTTTGTTTATTTTAGCCACTTGTTGCCGCACCGGGACGTTTGGAGGAAAACAAACAAAACGCATTTGATCCGTTAGTTTTAATATTTAGGTTACAATCTATATATTGGAAGGGGTGTGAAAGAAATTATGACATGACATGTTTTTTTTACAGCGATTCTATTTGAGGTATTTTCAAAGCTTAAGTTGGTGACTTAGATTAGTTTGTGTTTCGTTTATTAGGACAAAAACTTATACCTACTCATGACAGATAAATTAATTAATAAGCAGGCAATAAATGGAGTGCGGCTGACTGCCCGAACTACGCTAGGTTTCATTTTGTATCATAACAAGAATTCATGAATGAAATTTCATTAAAATCATGCATCATTATGGAGCAGTGCTAGCTCAGAGATAACGGCTCCGACTTACGAGTGATGCGGTCGTGGGTTAAAACCCATTTCTCTCAAAACGGTGAAGTAAAACATCGTGAAGAAATGGCATGTCATATAACCAAAGATTTGAAGACGTGATGATATGTATCAACCCGCACTGAGTCCGTGTGGTGGATTATAGCTGTGATATTACTAGCCTATTCCCTCTCAAAGAGGAGTCCTGTCTCCGAGCAGAGGGAACATTATAGGCTAATTATACGTTTATCATCATCTGCTTAGCCTTTTCCCAACTTTGTTGGGATCTGCTTCCAGTCTAACCGTATCCTATAGCTAATAGATGAATACCAACATTTTACATGGAGCGACCGCCTATCTGACCGACGGTTGCGGGAATCCGTTGGATGCGATTCGCACGGGACCGGTCAATGTTTAGGCCTATGTCCAGCAGTGGACGTCTTTCGGCTGAAATGATGATGATGATGATGACCGCCTATCTGACCTCCACAACCTAGTTAGTACTGGGTAATACGATATCCCTTGGTAAGACTAGTCGTTAGATCCGTTGGATGCGATTCGCACGGGACCGGTCAATGTTTAGGCCTATGTCCAGCAGTGGACGTCTTTCGGCTGAAATGATGATGATGATGATGATGACCGCCTATCTGACCTCCACAACCTAGTTAGTACTGGGTAATACGATATCCCTTGGTAAGACTGGTCGTTAGAGTTTCGGGCCACTAATTACTTATAACGGCTGTCAAAGATCCTTGTGGGCTGATTATATTTTTGTAAATTAAATTATGAGTAACTATTCATAACAGAACCTATTACTCACGATAGCACAGGCACGTATTGTGCTATAATTTAATAAAGCGTAGAAGACACCTCCTCAGTCGCCAAAGAAAATTGAATCATAATTACAGGCGGGTAAGTACCTAAGTGGCCATTTTTCGCGATGAATTAAAGGAGACGCTTCCGACGTTCCTTTCATGGTTTTTGGAGCGAAATAAGTACCTGATTCCTTTACATATAGCGTTTTGGCAACATTTCTGCATATTTTGAAGATTTATTATCCTTGTATTTTCTTTTTGGGCGTGTGATCTCCCACTGAGAATGTTATAAGTCATGTCATTTTTCCTGTCAGTGCTCACATCGGGTACAAACTTAAAGAATGCATTTTTAAAGTACTAAGAATCGGTACGGATCAGTACCTATCAGTACGGGTAAAATATCCCTATAATATTATGCAATCTTTATAAAGATCGTTGTTTGTAGGTACACATTGTTTTCACTCAACAACAACAACAACAGCCCATAACGTCCGCTGCTGGACATAAGCCTGTCCCATGATGGGAGGAATTTGCCGTAATATCCACGCTTGGCAGGCGGATTGGAGATCGCAGTGATGAAAGACTAACAGAAAACGCTGCTGCCCATTCTCTGGTCTACGGAGGCGCAAGGTGTTCTGCCTCAGACATTAGTCGCCTTATACGACACCCGTGAGTGTAATAGGTTGGTTCTATTCTACTCTGCCGGATACCACACGGCTGTTTTCACTCACAAGATTTAAATGATAGAACACCAGCGATCCACCGCTGCTCTGCACCACATTACAACCTGATTGGAAAAGAGCAGGTTCATTTCCAATCGAAGCAGTAGATCAGTAGATTTTTCAAAAATCATGTAGATCTACTGTTAAATCAGTAGATCTGGCATCACTGGGCAGAAGGCTCCATGACATAACGCCGCGTCTCCCGCCGCGTCACCCGCCGCGTTGCCCGCCTCGTGCACCGCCGCGTCCGACGCGGTTTTCGATGTTACATCTCAAGCAAACGCGCGTAAAAACGCTCTCATACATTGCCATATGTTTGAATTTAGAGCGGGTCGCGCTGGACGACGCGCCACGCAACGCGCCGCGTCTCTGTAAATGAGCCCTAATGCATCTGCACCTGTGCAATTATGTAGATCTAAGTTGATCGAATGTAATCAATCGTTCTAGACATAAGTTTGTTTATTAATAAATAAATAAAAAACTGGCCAAGTGTGAGTTGGACTTGCACACCGAGGGTTCCGCACAAACTTCTTAATGTAGTCGGTTTTATGTTATCAAACTAGGTACATGTTTACGGTTTTTAGGTGATGATGTTTCATAACTGAAAGAGACCGTAGACCCGAATAATTATCCTACTTTAATATTATAAATGCGAAAGTTTGTGAGTATGGATGTATGGATGTTTGTTCCTCTTTCACGCAAAGATAGGTAAGATAGATTATAACCTGGATTAACACATAGGACTTTTATTAAGGTAGTAAGTGCGAAGCAGCTGGCAGAAGCTAGTTTGATATAAATTCAACTTGATACCTTACACGTTCCTGAGAAAAAAGGATTTTGACTGACAGACAGACGGACAACTAAGGGATCCTGTAAGGGTTCCTTTTTCTTTTTGAGTTACAGAATCCTAAAAACCAAGTGGTTGTACATAGATGAACACGATATGCGACTTTGCAATCATTTCAAGAATTCTAAACAACCCATATTTAAACGTTAATTTTGAAATTGGACCATTTCGTAGTACGAGTAGTGAACATGAAATTAAATAATTTACATTAGGTATTTCATAATAAATTACAATTTCGAGTAAATTTTCAGAATTTGTAAGTTTATCATAAATGATTTTATACTATCCACCCCACATTCCTGACCACCTCAGTACAGAACAGTCGTTCACTGGTGGCAATGGCCCGAAACTCTGACAACCAGTCTTACCACAGGGTACAGTATTACCCACTACTAACTGGGTTGTGGAGGTAAATTAGTAGTCTCTTTATGCAAAATATTGGTATTCAGCTGCATTCGATAAGACTGGAAGCCGTCCCCAATATAGTTCCTAAAGGCTAGTCAGATGAAGACACCACTGGATTTGTGTTGTCTTCATCTGAATCATAATCGAGATATTCACTTTAAAATAAAACAACTAAAATCATTTGAAAGTTAACAGTAAGTAAAACAATTGAAAGTAAGTAAGCACTTACCGTGCTTCAGGAATCTCAAAATTTTTTCTAACCTATCTGTAGGAAGCGTCAGCGTAGCCAAAATGAATATAAATTTTCTTACGTTTTTACAATTACCAAGTCAGTGCCAGTTTGTGTGTTGGTTTAAATGTGATAAGCGGCAGTAACAAATATGGCTTTCCAGAGTTATTATCATTAAAATTATCATATACAACCCCTTTTAGTCCATTAAAATTATTATTTCATAACTTCCCATTGAATGACTATTTCATCACTTCCCATTGCATGACTATTTCATAACTTCACCTTGAATGACTACTTTATTAATAATTCTGTAAATACACGGCCATCCTGTATTACGGTCGCAAATCATATTTTGTTCAACATACAGCCTGACACAGACCGGCAATTTGCAAAAAACACAAGAAAATTTTAATTTCGGGTAACCGACGAACTAGACCCTCGCGTAGTTCCATGTAATCAAGGCAAGTTTACACGATCTATGTACCAACCGTTCATACTCGAATCACCCAGAATGCCACGTCAAAGCCAGGGACATATCCCCAGCACAGATTAGCTACTCCTTCAGAGTGTGTAATTTGATTATGAAGCGATGTGACTAATTGAACCTCTGGTATACACATTACTCTGTCATCGATGGCATTTAATTTAGTGCATAGATTCGTAATTAAACTTACTGAATCTGCAGTTGACTATTAATCAGCATGTTACATGGTGGGAAATGTGTCTATTTTCGGAATCGTTTGTCTATGTCAATGAAAACATAGCACCAGTTCTGTTATTCTCGAAGGGATAGGTGGAGAGCTACATTTCACTAGTTATGTTCGACTCAAGTCAGGGCAAGTGTACTGCCATCATCCGAACAGATCCAGATTCCTGAGAAAATTGTGTTGGAAAAACCCAAAAACACTTTGCCCGACCTGGAAATCGCCATCATTAGGGATATCAATATCTTTATTAAAATAGGTATGATCTTTATTTTCGACAAGAAACACACTGTTACTGAAGAGTATTGATCATTTTCCGGTACCTCTTCATTATTATCATTATCCTACCCTCAAACCAATTTATTTGCGGTCGGTGCAGCACGTCTTCTTCTTCTGTACTTCTCTATTACTCATCATATCATCAAACACCTCCTTTCTCGCCATATCATTTATAGAGCCCATCTCTTATTTATTTGGTCTAACTTTACTCTTATACCCACCCACCTTCATACTCAAAACTTCCTTACGACTTTATCTTCGACCATTTTCAGCTACTATGTCTTATATATCTTACACCTTCCAAAACTTAACTCTCAGATAAAACTAAAACTTTAATCTCAATACAAACAATCCATTCAAAAATATTTAAATGAAAACGTTAAATTTCAATTAGTTAAGTTGTAAGCGACGACGTTCCAGTCGTAGTTCTTGCATTTAATTTCAGCTTGCCATAATGAGGTTGAGAAGTGCATATTTCATAGCAGCAAGGCTCGGAGGGCGTTAAGTGGGGTATTTTATTGGCTTATTATACAATATTCTAAGCTAAAAATCGTGGAAAGAGTACGTTTTTAATTGGGCAGTGAGCTCGCGTGGTGCTGACGCGAGGATTATTCATGGCCGCTTCAGAGCCAACCGCTCCGTCGCGTCGCCGTTATTCCGCGCAGATTTTTTATGATCGCTCCAGCCTTTTTAGCCCGTTTTAACTTTTACTGACATATAGCAACTTCTTCTTCGGTTGGGTTTCTGGTCTAATGGGCAGTATTGAATGTTTATATAGTTTGGTAGTGTGGTAAAAGTTCTTTTGGAAAAAAAATATACATTTTTGTTCAAATGTGAATGTCTTTAGTAATTGTTATTGAGTTTTTGTTATAAAGGCTGGATTTGTGTCCGGTTGATGGCATTAGGCTCGCCCCCTATTACGTGGGACTTAAATATAACTGGCGAAATGTTGGTGTACTATTAGATGTACCTCTGCCTAACCCTTAGGAGACTATAGGCGTAATGTAATAGTTAAATGGAGTTCAAAACGTCATCTGAAATTGGTTTGTGTAATTAACTACCTTGCAAATTGTACCATGTTTATACAGGTACCTATGAACCTATCTACAATGAAACAGATCGAAATATTCCAATTCAGTCTACTTCAATCAATTAATAATATTGCGAGCTTTGTCGGTCTCGGTGTATTTCAATTTGTTGTGGTTTTTCAACATTCACGAATTGATTTCGACGCAAAATTCGCTGTCGTTGCCAATTTACACAATACCTTTTTAGCGAATTAGGGCGAAATGTTTCAATATTATGTTGATGAATATAAATGTGGTATTTAATGGGAACGTTCATTATGCAAAATATTCTACAATAAATATTTTTGTGGTATTCTTGAACGTGTTTGAATCATCCATGACAATTTATAAAGTGATTGTGCACTTTTATACAGGTTGTTTAAAGTGTCATTGTGTGCCTATCATAAGGTTAGGTAAGTTGGTTTTTTAACAGTTTTTTTTTGACGTCTTATAAATCGATGAACACCGGCTGCACACACGAAAAAGTGTCACGAATCCTGCTATCAACACCCAGCCTTTGAGAGGGTGTTGATCGCAGGATTCGTGACACTTAGAAAACTAAAAATTTGCACAGTGGTTCCCTTTATAATGTAGACAAGGAATAAGGAAGGATTTTTCAAAATTCAACCGCTGAGGGAGTTAAATATGGGATGAATGTTTGTATGAAAGTCCGTCAGTTTTAAAGTTAGGATCTTAAAATTGTATGTTTATGCTAACAATTGAAAATTTATTTATACGTGTCTCAGTGTTTTTGATAATTTCACCCCCAAAGGGTTAAAAAAGAGGATGAAGTTGTGAATGGAAAGTTCTTAATTTTCGAAGTAAAAATCACAAAATTTAATATCTAGGCGTATGGTTGGAAGCTAACCGCAACGATTTTGTTAGAATTTCAATCCTTAAGGGGGTGAAAAGTGGAATCAAATTTTGTTTTTTAAGTTAAAAATACAAATATCATGAAAAATTATGTTATAGTGTAAAATTATCGTCCGTAAACCGACTTTACAGACAACCATTTATTTGTTAAGACTTTAGTAATACTCCATTGAGTATTACTAAAGTCTTAACAAATTGGTACGTTTCATTAAACGTACACAAAACACTGCACATAATGCAAACTGCCTGACCAACGGGTCGAGTGGGCACAATCCTGCTAATCATGAGGTCCTGGATTTGACTCCCGGGTCGGGCAAATTATTATTGGGTTTTTCCATGAGGAATTTCTCAGTAGCATCCAAGGAGTTTGGAATTGTGTCCGGTTGACGGAAATAGACACGCCCCCTATTACATGGGATTTAAACATAACTGGCGAAATGTGGGTATTATACTATTTGGTACACCTCTGTGTAACGCTCCGGGGATAACGGTTGAGATCTAGGTATACATAGTCCGTGTAGGTATAAATATTTTGTAGCTAACAAACGTTGTTTTGATAAACATTCATAAGTTCTGAGCTCCGAAAAGTGTGATGTTTTAGTAATGATTACAAAAAGATAAAATCGTTTAACAGGATAAATTGCAACCGCGGGAGCACTAAATATTTATCAAAATCGTGTTTAGATAATTTGTATTTTACCCGAGGTGGCAATAAATTAAAATGAATTTTACTGAAAACATACAAATATGAACTATTCTGAACATTAAAATAAATAAAGATAATTTAATATTTTAGAAAAACCAGTAAATCACCATATTAAAAAAACGATGGTTAAAGGATCCCTAGGATTTCAGTTTCGGCTAGATCGCAGTAAATACATAATTATATTTTGTTCTGAAGAAACTTAACTTGTAACTATTTATAAAATCTTAATTAAGATTCGACCTTATTTCAACCAACACAAGATCTCAGAAAAAGATTCAAAGATACCTCCTGCAAAAAATAATGCGAATAAAATAATATGTCAACATAAAACACGTTAAGGCTGATACTCATATCATTTCACATAATATTTCAAACAACGCGCTCTGCGGTGTGGCATTCTAATTTAGCGTTTCGAGCCAGCGGGCCGCGTCAGGCTGAATTTAAACATTTCTTCTAGATCCTGCCAGAGGGCGCGCGGAATCTATTTCACGCACATTACGTCCATGACTTATGACTTATTACCGCCGTAAAACTCAGCACACATCACTCCATTTACTCGCATTTTTAATATAATTTAGACGGCTTTTTTAGGATATTTTGTTGCGGGTGCTGATCGTTTAGTGGAGGCTTTTGCTAATTTTGGAGTAAAATTATATTACTCAGAGGTGTACTAATGTATAAAGTCAAGTTTTTAATTACACACGTTTACGTTACAAAAGCTTACAATTATATGATATTGAACCACAAACAAAGCACAGCTTGTACCTTTGGCTCTCTATGTATAAAGTTTAAAACTTTACGCTAGTGTCAAATATCTTTTTCCCTGTCATATACAACAGCATGATTAAACACTAAAGCAAAAATAAATAACCATTCCTCATTCATAACGTACCTTATGAAAAGTGTTATGACGAGTTGCGATAACATTATTATTTTGATTATTTTTAAATTTTATTGGATCTTATTAGCAATGTATATGTGCCAATGGGTGTTATTTACCTGAAATAAAAATGAATTTATTTATTTATTTATACGTAACCCTCTAACTGATACGTGTAAGAATAATTAAAAACAAACAGAATAACACGTGTGAGATTCGATGCACGCCCTGTTTGTCTGTTATATTATTGGCCTATAGGTATATGTAAAGGAGCATGTCCACTATTAACCGGGTACAAACCCATACTTCGTGGCTGCTTCTGAGAAATTCCTGATGGAAAACCCTTTATCACTTTGCCCGACGTGAGATCGAAGTCAGTACCTCACGCTCAGTAGCCGTGCCTGTGACCACTAGACCTAAAATTAATAAAATAATATAATTTGGTCAATGTGTTTTTAGATAATACAAGTATTGCATTTTTTTTTATTTGGATTAGCTTTAACATTCATAACATTCATCTGTACATTATTTACAATTTAAAAATCTTTTAAAACTAAAAACTTAAAAAATTGCGTCAAAAAACTCCTCCTCAACACTGTCAACTGGTAATGTCCCCAAGAGACGAGTCGTTCATCAACTGGTCCCACATGCCTACGGCCCATTGGCGGCGTTACCACGCTGTATGGCAACGCTAAGCCTTTGGCCAAGGTAAAAGCCAGCCCTAGGGTCACCGGAAGTGTCAACTAAGCGTTTTGATTTTTTATTGCATTAATTAATAAATACCGGCCTATTACTGTCCCACTTCTGCTCAAAGTATTGCATAGTTGTAGGTACTTACTTATTTATCTTTACGGAAGGATCATGAGCGGGTAACGCCGATTTAAAACACTCTCGGACATCATTGACTCACTCTACTCCAATCACTTTATTAGGGTAGACTATTTGTGTGATAAATGGAACAGTGGTACAATTGTACGTCTTTCATTCACTAAACGTTGTCTTGGGTATACTAACTAACATTTCTAAGTAATTAATTCTTGTCCAGATGAGATGGAGTGAACAAACTGTAATGATTTTCAAGTGGTGTTTGTGGATGATTGTTTGTGTTTTTAGTCTGATTTGTATCTACGTTGTAGGTTTTTTTAAGTTGTATATACTATTTTATTTCATTTCCTTCAGCAATTGGAAAAGCTCCAAAAGAGAAAAAAGAAGAGGACCGTCCTAGTTGTACGCCTAGTATCAGAAAACAAAGAAAGCCTAATAAAGCTGTTGGTCCCAGTTGTCATTTGTAGATCTTTATCTCATTAATCAGTAGTCAGAAGCCCAGTAATCGGATGGACGGTCGCTCCATGAAAAACTCCTCTTCCATGTAAGATACGTACTGGTGTACCTCACAGTTGGGAAAAAAAATGGCAGATGAATGTCTGCTTCTGAACCTGAGAATCTTCCATACTATCTTGGCCCTTTTTTAACTCAATAATTTTATTCGACGCTGTATCTTAGCATGCATCGATAGATGGGATCTAAAACCAACAACCTATCAGGTTTCAAGTCATTACTTTACGAACTGCAATCACTTCCACGGATACCACAATCCTGAAAAATCAACCTTTCCCACTCAGGAAATAGATGCAAAATAAGAAAACCACGAGAAAAAACTATTTAGTATCTATTTCCGTGAGTATTTTTGCATCGTAAACTCAAGCTGTTTACTTAGTACTTATTGAACCTATACTCGCATGAAAGGTTCAATAAGTGAGTTAAGTTTAAGTGTAGAGATTACCTTTGCGATAGCATTGGAGTGTGATATTATATCGTCTTCGGCTAGACTACATGGCGACAGTAGGAGGAATGACCAGTCAATGGTGGTTGTAACATGACAAGAGTGAGTCGGTTCACACGGGGTGATTACGGTTTAATTTGAAGTGGGAAATTTTTCGTTGGTCAATTTGCAAAAGGCTGATGAAGCCTTTGTTGTGGATTTTAGAACAGTCAGTAAACCTAGATGTCTGGAGAAGCGTTTATTACTTCATATTTTATTGTATTTTGAGAGTGCATGTGTGATGACTAAACACGAAAACTGATACATAATCGGTTGTTATTATAAAATTCTGTCACAAGAACCTAATTTTGCAAGGGTTCCTTCTATCTGGCAGAATCTTGATGCTCCGAAATTTATTTGGCATAACACACTTGGCATAATCTTCTTTTAACAAATATTTTTAAGGCATAAAAAATATTTAATATAGTTATTGTTTGGTCGAATATTTGTATGTCCGAATTTACAATTGCAAACTTTTAAGATGGCAGAATTTTATTAGGCATAATGACCTTTGGCAACGTTCAAATTCCGCATAATTTCGTTTAGAGTAACGTTTATTTAGAGCGACGATTATTTGGTACTATTTCACTTGGCATACTATGAAGGTGGCAGAATTGCATATGGAATAATTTCATTTGGCATTATTGCCATTTCTAAAAATAGCATTTTTAAGCTAAATATAGAATTAAAATATTGTCTTAAAAATACAATACGTTGCGCTACAAGAGTTACTGGCAGAAACGAATCGCTCCAAAACTGACTCCACGTAGTCTTGTCTGCCCTACCCCAAGAGTGTAATCCGCGTAGGCGCGGAGGGGTGGCCCGCGAGCTGAGTAGCAGGTGGTTTTAACCCTCGCCGCCGTGGGCTGAAGCCGAAGCTGCGTGATGAGCGTAAAACACCTGCGACGATAAGCTCGCGTGGGACCGCCGGAGCCCCGCAGCGCTGGAGCCGTGACAGAAACCATGCCTGCTGCATGTTGCATACTTGCTTGCATGCTGCATGTTGGCTGCATGCTGCATGCTGGCTGCATGCTGCATGTTGGCTGCATGTGGTGTATGCTGGTTTGCATGTTTGCATACTGCATGCTTGCTGCATGCATGATGTATGCTTGCCTGATCAGAAATATGCAGCAATTAATATTATCGTCGCATGTTTGAGACGAAAAAAAAAAATTCAATAAATTTTATTATTATGGTAAGAAATACAAAATTATTATAACTATGAATTTTCTGTAATGTGATAGATGAGGCTTTCCATTATTATGCATAATGAAATGTATGCCAAAAGATGATTCTAACTGTAAACTTTCTGAAATATGATAGTTCTGCCTTTTAATGACTATCGATATGAAATTTAAGCCAAAAGATGATTCTGACTGTGAACTTTCTGCGATAAGATGGTTGTACATTTAATTCTTAAACATTTGAAATTTATGCTTGAAGATGATTCTGACTTACAAAATCATGAGGTTTATAGTGTCTGCCAAACGATTTTCTGTGAAATAAAGTTTATGCTATCCGCTGTTATCCAAAATAATATTATGACATAAAAAGTTCTGCTATAAAGGGTAGACCCATTTTGCAAGTATAAGCTAGCTTCACGATTAGATTCTATTATTAAATAGTTAGATTGAAGATGATTTTGACGAAAAATAAATTAACGTAGTTGAACGCACCAAATTAAAATCGCGTAGTGAGAAACGTTCCGATGTATTGAACCCAAAATAACAGGTCAAACATTAGGAAGTGCGCTCGACTCGACGTCGACATCGAAATATCGTCCGTTACCATATAAACACAATATTATGACAGTGACTAATTTCAAACGCAGGAGGAGCTCGTGGCTAAATAATTACAGCCGCTCGGGTCGATCGTTAGGTTAAGTTGTGCTTGCCTAGGTTGGTTTGTGACTTGGTGACCACCCATTACATACCGATTTTCCTCCGTGCCACGGCAAGCACGTTAAGCCGTTGGTCCCAGCTGTCATTTGTAGATTTTTGACAGTCGTTAGGTAGTCAGAGGCCCACAAAGTCTGACAACCAGTCTTACCAAGGAGTATCGTATTACCCGGTACTAACTGGGTTGTTGAGGTCAGATAGGCAGTCGTTCCATGTAAAATACTGATATTCAGCTGCATCCGGTAAAACTGGAAGCCGATCCCAACATAGTTGGGAAAGCGCTAGGCAGATGATGATAATTTCACACGCAGTTTTGATCCTTATCTACCCACTGAATTCTAAGAAAATCGTATAATGTTTTTCTTTGAGAAATAATTATGTTTCATTCAATTAGTTTCCTTGTAAGGTTATTTTTGGATGTGTTGCTCGGAGGAAGTGTGCGGGCTCTTCACTCATAATACCTCTAAAAAGTAATTTCCCTCAGGGAATTTCTGTTAACCATACTTTAAGCTTTTTTGAGGAAGGATTTCTTGGTACTTAATAATGGAACCTGATTTTCCTTTTTTGCCTTAAAAATATAAAAAAAAATCTAAATGTTTGAATCTGGAAGACTCTAATACCAAAATGTTTATTTTAATGAACTATACCCCCGATTTATTTACAAGATACGATTGAAACTATAAATATAAAATATCTAAAGCTGAGGCCAAACGAGCGTAATTTTGTGAGTCGCGTAATTTCGGTTTCATATATAGTTGGGCGCATTTTACGTCGTAACGACGCGACGACGTAAAATATGTATGAAACCGAAATTACACTACTCACAAAATTACGCTCGTTTGGCCTCAGCCTAAACAGTAAACATCCTCACCTAAGACAAAACCATTGACTTGGATACATAAATGATAACTCTATAAGGTTTCTGTCACGAAAATCTATCGTATAATGTCAGACTATTATAACTAGTGTCTCATATCAGGCCGAGTGTTCATACTCGATGTTCCAATAAAGTTTTGTCAGGGGATCTTTGCCGGCACATAATAAAGTATTACAAAAGCCAAAGACCGTCATTGTTGCTGGTACTTCAATCCCCGACGCGTTGGCTCGTTTGAACGGGCGAGTTTACTTGACTTGTCTGGACTTTTTTGGAAGTAAGTTCCAGAAGTAACTTACTTTCAAAAAAGTCTAGGGCCTAAAATGGCTGCTTTAGCAAAATCATAATAGGATATTAATAACTGCGGCTGTGACTATTTTATGAATTTAATTCATTTGATTATCATATAATGATTCTGCTAGAGCGGCCTTTTAAGACCCCCTGGTCTCGTAAAATAAATTATTATTATTATTTATTTTATTTTATAAATAACATTTTCAAACAAATTTAAACAAAGCACACAATAAGACCGGCGCGCCGGTCTAATTTTGTGCTTTGTTTAAATTGCGGCGGCATGCTAAGATAGACCGCGTTGAGCATAGCACGTTGATCAACGCGCCATTAACTGTTAAGTTATAATCGACTTGCAAAGTGCAAACTTGCCAAGTGCGTGCCGGGCCACGTGCAGTGTAGGGTTCCGTAATAGCCCGTGATCACAATATAGGACACAGTGCCATCTAGCGGCAATTTTGTAAAACTTATAATAATTTATTATGTTTTTTTTTTTAGATTTTGATTTTCTATGCAAGTCTTTACCCGTTATAAACAAGCAACTACTTCATTTTAGTCACTTTAAAGGATGTATGCTAAGGATTTTGTATTTGGTACAAAATTATCCAACACCCAAATTCAACGACTATTAGTGCTAAACTAATAAAGTTATCTTAACCGCTATAGGTTTACTTAAAAGTACATGAAATGCACTATCATCATGAATTTTGCACAAAATTCAAGCCAGCAGTTTATCTTTTAGAGGAGGGGGACGCAGGACGTTCCCTACTGGAACAAAAATTTGCACTTTAAAGTTTAATATTTTGTAAATGTAGCATACATCGAAATATATTATTAGCAACCCATAAGTCATTTTAAATAAAGAAACATTTAAACAAACATTTCAAGAAACTTGATAGCCATGACACAAAACCGCCAAAAGTGGAGAGATTTGGAAGAGACCTATACTCAGCATTGGGTGGCCAAGGGTTGAAGAAGAAGAAGAAGAAGAAGAAGAAGTCATTTTAAAAGACCTATTCAACGATACCCCCACACAATGGGATAGACACTGAAAAAAAAGTCATCCCAGCTTCACATTTAAGGAAGCTACCCTAAAAAAACAATATTTTCTAAAATTTTATTTTGTTTTTTTGTCGGTTTAGTTGATATTCATACCCTACAAAATTACAGCTTTCTAGTACTAACGGTCTCTTAGCAAAACCTCGGACAGGCAGACAAACAGACGGACATGACGAAACAATAAGGGTTCCTTGTCAGGACTACGGAACCCTATCTGATTACCTATTGACATGAATAAATCCGGTAAGTAAAATATGATATAATAACAAAAACTCTAATATTTACAAGACATAACAACTGAATCTATCATTTTACTCGATATAACGATCAGTTAATATAATAAACGATTGATATAATTTTAAAGTTACTAATTTTTATAAGCATAACCTACATTGAATATAAAATCGTTTGACATACCCAAAAGCCATAAAAATTGTTTAGTCTAATATGATAAAACGCTTTGTAAAAAACACATAGCAAAATGTCAGATAAACACATTATAACATTGTCTAATTATTAATAAAACAGTTGATTTGGAACATATGTGGTTTTTTATTTCCCTGTAAAAAAACATGCAAACAAGCATACACCATGCATGCAGCAGGCATGCAAACAAGCATACATCATACATGCAGCATGCAAGCAAGCATGCAGCATGCAATCAAGCATGCAGCATGCAAGCAAGTATGCAGCAAGCATGCAACATGCAGCAGGCATAGTTTCTGTCACGGCTCCGGCGCTGCGAGGCTCCGGCGGTCCCATGCGAACTTATCGTCGCAGATGTGGTTCACACTCACCGACCTGCTCCTCAGCTCGCGGGCCGGCTCGCCCCTCCGCGCCTACGCGATTTTAAATATCGCTCTAGGAGTAGGGCAGACAAGACTACGTGGAGTCGGTTTTGCAGCGATTCGTTTCTGTCACGCTTTTCGATTAAATAAACGCTAGATCAATATTATATATTATAAACGATAGGCCTAATGATTTTCGAATAAATAAACGTTATATCTAATAACGTTATACGAAATAAGTATTAGAGTATTGAAATGTTATATCTAAAGAAATTATATCAACAGTTGGTATAACTCACGCTTATTATATCTTGTGAATGTTATTGAAATGAAAATATACCAAATAACTTTATATGTTATGAGACGCACCCGAATAAATCACTTTAAAGATACAGTGTAGTTATTGGTCTAGATGGGAGTAGTTGTTATTGAAATATTATGTATTTATTTGATAAATGCATTTACTTTTTCTAAAACTTTTAGCATTTTCGGTCTGCGTCAGAAAAATCCCCACGACACTCTTTTTTTTTTTAAATTGGATCTCGCAGTTCAACCTAGAGAGGTTGTCGTCTGCTTAACTGGACACGACACTCTTTCCATAACAGAAACTAAATATACCTTATTATACCTGGCGCCGCGAGGACACCTATAAGCTAAGCTTATTACAGAATGTTTTTAATTGTAACTAGTTATTATAATTTCTTATTCCTTAAACGATAATACTGCTATATGTGAGATACTGTGGCAACTATTATAACACACCTGTGAGTGCTATTGACTAATGTCGTTTGAGTATCAAGATCAACAGCGCCATCTGTTGGCTTGTCTTAATCAGTATCACTTGAAAATCAATTATCAAACTAAACTCGATGTTCTAGCTAAAACTATCGTTATAATTAACATAAGAATATTTGTTTAACAACTTCAGGGTTTTATTCATATTAGCAATTAATAGTTAATCACTTGACACTGTTTCTTTATGATACGGCGTCACCTACTGTCTGGAAAAATGGCGCCGAGTGTGATTTTAACTATCAATACCTGAATGTTTAAATTTCGTGCGAGAAATAAGTAAGTCTCAATAATAGATTCCCAACTATAAATTAATAAGACTATTTTACACAGTGATTTACTAGTAAAAAGCTTTTGTTTAACATAACTGTTTACATCACCGGAAATGTTCCATGATAGCTCAGATTAAAGACTAAAAAGTAATGAGACAACTAGTTTATTATTAATGTTTAAAACGTGTTCAAATTGGTGAATTCTGTCATTATTTAATAGTAACACATTTATTGTAAAGTGTTTTAGTATTGTTTGTCAGAATGATTGATTTTACTATTGTGATAAGTTGCTGAACAGATGTTTTGGTATGGATGGCAGGATAGTCGCGTGAGCGACGATCAGTCACGTTAGCTTAAGATTAGCAAAACAATTGAAATACTAAGTAATTAGAGGTGTTTATTGAAGTGAACGATATTAAGTTGTGAAAATGAGAACTGTAATACGATTTAAAATAGTGTGAGGAGTTTCTTCTTCCATTCTTCTTCTCAACCATAATACTTGGCGAATGGACGACTCAACTCTAGAAAGTTTATAAGTTTCTGTAAGTACCTAAATGGTTTTATAGAAATAAATGTTTGTAGTTTGAGTCAAGTGATGTGTGTGATTTCAACTACCCACCTACCTATACCAACAATGAAGAATCGTAGGTATCGCACGGCGATGTGATGGCTAGAGACTGAAAGACAATGGCGGTGGATGGCGCCAATATTTGGGGAGAGTGTTCCTCTAGGCTTTCCCTGCCGTGATATACCTTAAACCTTATTTCGAAAAAAATATTCTAAAATGTGTCTCGGCATCCCGTTGACTGTCGCATAATTTACCATAACACCACTAACAATTTCTACATTTTTATTCCTACCCTTTATTATATTTATGTATTATTATAAATAATAATTTATTATTATCCAACTTAAACTAAATAAGTTTAACTTTTGGGCGAGATTTGCACACTTAAGGAATGTTAACTTGACAAAATATTTTAAGTTGCTTGGTTTGTGTTTTATATGATCCTATGACAGTTGTTAATATTATAAAGACGATTTCAAACAGTGAAACAATTTTGAAATCGGATTAATGTTTCAGAGATTACAGTTAAAAGTTTGTTAGTTTGGATGAAGGTGACATCTAAACTAACAAACTTTCCTTCTTCAAATCTTCCTTTTCCTTTGATCCCTAAAAACTGAGACACAAAAGAAATAAAAATAAACTCAGATGTGTCAGAATCGTTATAAAAATCACTCGCCCGAAAATCTCTGAATCAGGCAAGTAGCAAAATCAATGGCAACGCTCCCTGAAGGGTACAGATAAGGTTTTATGAGCTCGCCACGTCGTTTCTGTGCGGGAACAGCGAACGTGCACTACATAGGTTTGTACAGAAAACCAATTACCTTCTCTTTTGTTTAGCATTTGATTGTTGTTTTATGCCCCCTCTATTATAATGAAAAACAAAAGATCGCTTTAAAAGTAACGCTAACTCGTAGATCGTGTTAAGAGGGTTTAGTTATGTTATCTGTAATATTATGTGTACAACTAGTACATCTTTTATCTTAAGTAATAATATTCGACAAGTTGTTTGAGTAAACTAAGCAAAAAAAAATGTTTCTATTACATTTATTATGAAAGATTTCTAGATATTTTATAAGATAGATAGGTATGATGCCTGGGCCTGGGCGCAGAAAAAATAATATCGCAGAATGAAATGCGTGTGACGTTTTTCAGGACAGAATAGCGTTGTTTTTTTTCAATTTTGATACTGACAATACAAAGTTGCTCCATTGGAGCATTCCACCTATGCCTAGCTGCTTCGTTGGTCGTGTAGTGTAGTGATCAGAAGCGCGACGGCCGAGCATGAAGTCCTAGGTTCGATTCCCGGGTCGTACAAAGTGTTATTTGGTTTTTTCATCAGGAATTTTCTCAGTAGCAGCCACGGAGTCTGGGATTGTGTCCAGTTGATGACAATAGGTTCGCCCCCTATTACCAAAAACCAAAATTCAAATAAATCATTTGAATTTGAATTTTTGAGACTTAAACATAACTAGCAAAATTGGGTACACCTCTGCTTAACCCTTCGGGGATTACAGGTGTGATGTTATGTTGTGGAAGGCATTCTTGTTGCTGTCATACATACAATAAGATGGCGCCACATGCCAAATAGGGTGCGATACAATTTATTTACCCTAAGAAACCAGCCTCGGTCATGCAAACTCATGGATATTAAAAACATGTATTTTGTCTGTGCTTTATACCTTTGTCTGTGAACCCGACCGATTCGGTAGGGACGCCATTGCTTAATTATTGTGTCTACTTCGCTAACAGTTGAAGGGTCAAAAAGTGTTAACACTTTTTGACCCGCTTTTTGAACGGTCTCCGAAGTGCCGGGTCTCCGCCGGCCTCCTTCGTTGGCTTACGGCCCGTAATAAAACGATTATTTTCGTCACAATATCCAACAAACACCTTTTCCAATTATTCTTCAATAAAAACAAATCAAAAAGAAATAACAACCAATTTCGGACAGCCTCGAAACCTTTTATTGTTAATTTCACGAACAACACGTGGACGTAGTGTGTTTAGTAATTGTGAATCTATGTTATGAGGCGTAGAGCATACTCACACGGGCATCTTCATATGAGTGCCTGGAAGCGTATTTATGAATGTTAGTTAAGTACCACCCGAAACGCAGTCTACCCAAATGTCCTTTCTTTGGACACGTTCGTCGAGTCGTTGTGCTCTTTGCGTTCTGATCAGAACAACAAGATTATTATTTATATTGAGATATACAAATGCGTACACTGATACGCAAAATACGCGCTTTGACGTGGAGTTGCGGACACCAGCCCGTTATACAATACAATGCGTAAACTGATTCTTTTCGTCGAAAAGCGACCTTAGTCATTAATCTGCATGAAATAAGTCCTCATATGAGGACTTACTTGACAAAGATTGAACTGGACTTTAAAAGACACTGTGACCTCTGAGTTTGTATCGGTGTTTCTTCTCTCAGTAGTTAAATAGGAAACACCGACCTCTTCCAGCTGTTATATACATTTTAAGTGTGAAAGTGTTTGTAAATCTTATTTACATAATCAACATCACATTGACGAAACTAGGCTACGATTACTGAAGTTTTATACCTAAACATAAAATCTGTTAGTTGGACAGTCACAGAGGTCTGAACTTCAGCGTGATTTTCGATGTCAAAACGGGCATTTGAATTTGACGACGGAAACAGAAGTTTGGAGTTGTTCAATAGTTGACTAAAGGTTCGCTAAAAGTGAATGGTCGGTAAAAGCGTCTGGAGTTAAACTGAAATAATAGGTTAATTAATCTATAATTTAAAACGTTGCGTTGCGCTGTTTTCCTAAAACGCCTTTTCAAAAACACAAAAAAAAAATAACGTAACAAGCCTTGCACATGCGCGTCCACCTATGTTCGGCAGCGCCCCGTCATTTACACACTGTTCAATTCATAAAAAAGCCTAATGAGATCCCAGTGTTATAACACTGACACTAGTTTGTTTGTGAATATCGATGCAATGTGGTAAACTAAATACATTAATAAAGCCTAATTATTTTTTGTCTAAAACTGTGTAGTATATTGCGCGATCAATAAAAATACTGTTACCAAAGAGAAACACAATTATTTGAAGTAAAAAGGAAGTATAAAAAAATAATTGCCCCACTGGTGAGGCCAACGGAAAAAAACTCTGATCACGGTCTTGTGTTGTATACGTGTTAAGTTGTTTAGTTAAAAGACAAAAGTGACACAACTAATAACCCTTCTGTGTGACTAATCTGACATGACCACTTAATATGTCCTACAATAAATGACGTCAAAAAGCAATATTGCAAAACCTAGAAATATATGAAACGGGTTGAGGACTCCCTCGAGAAAGATCGGTCCGCGGTAGCTCTTGAAAGAGATAGTGTTAGGAGAGGAGGGAGACCGTCCCACTGCAGGTCAAACCCTGGAAGGTTAGCTGAAAATAATAATTTACAACTGTCAGATACTCCGCAAATCAAGTAAATAAATCGTTGAGTAAACAGAGTATTTCGTGCTACATTGTATTCAACCAAAAAGAGTGCATTACACGGCCTTCAACCAGCAGTGTTCATTATTGTAATGTAATGCGCTGTTCGAATACAATTGTAAACTCTACACCGACAGTTCACATTTCATTCGGTCATCGGCCATGACACTACGTTGCATTACGCACCAGGTACATTATTATTTTGAACAACATATTGTATCGAAAGAGTTTTTAATATAATACGTACTAATAATAAAAAAAAAATCCCTTCATTCACTATTAGCCATTAAAAACGAATATTATTGCAATGATTTTTGTGGTGTATTCCCACTTACCCCACTGCTTTGCCCCACTGGTGGGGCCAACGGGAAAAATCTCTGATCACGGTCTTGTGTTTTATACGTGTTAAGTTATTTAGTTAAAAGATAAAAGTGACACAACTAGTAACCCTTCTGGGTGACTAATCTTTCACCACAGTATGAAATAATTTCATATTCACTTCGTGAACGAAGTGAATATGAAACATCGAAATCCTTCAAAGGTTTCAATCGTACGTACGTCACAAACGAAATAATTCACAAGGATTTAAAGATAAAGACTGTCAAAGAAGAAAACAAAAATAATATCACCACATACTCCGCCAGATTAAAAGTTCACCCAAATCAATTGGCAATTAAACTAATGTCAAACCCTGTTACCTTCACAAGACTGAAAAGAAGGGCACCTCAAGACTTACTTACAACCAGCATTAATAAGCTGTAATGCCGATTGGATGAGGCTGTGGCTTCATACCGTGCAAGATCAGGAACCATCATCTACCTATTGCTTAAGGTCTCAGGACAGATTGCATTAAAGAGGAGTTAAAAAAAAAACTTCGTTACGACATGATTGAAACTATAGTGCATAGTAAGACATAGCTTTCATCTCTTGACCTCCCATTAGAAGAGATACCTTTACCTACCTTACCTTACCTACTTGGTGAAATCCCATCAAAAATGCCCCAACGATGTCCACAACACAGGCTAACATACAAAATATAAATCACCACTTTAACAAAAAAGTGTCCGTACTTTATGACGCAGAAAATACTGGCGAATACGACTGAAACACAACAGTGGTAATCTATAATTCTCTGTGTAAACGCGTAACGTCAATGGACGATTTAAATAAATCCACTAGTTATCGCTCGAGCGTTCTCTTGCGCTTATCATGCAACTAGCGATTGCAATTGCTAAATCGATGAATTTGTAATAGCGTTGCTCTTTTGATAACCTTTTCGCGTGTTAGATGAAGTTGCTCTGTTTGTAATGTTTTTCTGTGGTCTGTTTTTGTTTGTAATGAAATGTTATCACTATCAGTTGTGTTTCAGGTTTCTGTTTGAATAAACTCGATTTAGTCAGACTTTGACGTTGATCATCGTTAGTAATGTAGCTCAACGTTGCAATTAGTTTGTAATCGTGAGTTGTTTTGTCACGTATTTAAAGGATTTGTTCCTCAATAATTTGTTTTTGTTGCTCAATAAAAAAAAGTTGCAACATCGTTAGGAACTTTTCAGTAATCCGCGTCACTTGGTTTTACAAATTACGCAATACCTTTATTTTAAAACCCTTTTTGATTATGATCATGTGCTTGTTTATCTCTGTTATTTTTCTATCCAGTCTAGCCTCCGTACTGTATGAGTTTATGTAGAGAAATTTCATCACATCGCTAACAAACAATCATCATCATCGTCATTCTCTTGCCCTTATCCCTTTTTCTTCCATTCTTCCTTAGTTTTCGTCGTTTCCTCATTCCTCCGCATCACGTGCATACCACGACGACCGATTAACAAACAATAACTGCATAAAATTCACAACTCTGCAACCAGCACGGTAGCAATTGCGAGTTGCGGTCGCAAGTTACGTGATGGGTCCCTCGGGCGGCACGGCGGCGTCGACGGGGTTACGCGGCGAACGTGTCACTTCAGCGCCAGTAATGGAATTCTCATGCTCGCCCCGCTCACGGTTTGCGGCGCTAGTAATACATACTTTAAATTTGCACCGGTATCGCCCGCGAGCGCTCCTACAAGAAACTTTTCACAACTTTAAAGGGATCTAAATGGGCCTTATTTCAAACTTTATCTGTGTATAAAACGAGTGACGAAAAACACGCCATGACACGGTGGTTTTTATGTTTACTCTTGCCAAAAACTTGCTTTTATTGTTAAAAAATTACTACTTAGATAATTTTCTACCTATCTGCTCATATAATACAATATTTTAATGTAAACATTTAATATTCTCATATTACGGAAGAGATCAGCTCGTGGACTCATAGTCAGAACCACGGAGCGTTCGATAATAATTAATAGTTAGATCCTAAATGGGATTGTGGAGATGAGCCTTTAAATGATAAATTATGCTTTCACACCTGCGGCAGTACAATGTATCTACTGCCTTAGACCCGTATTAATGCCAATGATGGTTTAAGGTATCACTGTCATGATTTTATGGATTTTGCGGGCAAAATATACATAAATACATCCGAGATAGGTGCCAAGATATGAAATGGATATTTACTACACATCACTATTATTTTGTACTCGTACTTCGGTACGTACGAGTATACGTTTCCCAACTATATTAGGATCGGCTTCCAGTCTAACCGGGTGAAGCTGAATACCAGTATTTTACATGGAGCGAATGCTTATCTGACTTCCAGAATCCAGTTAGTACTGGGTAATACGATACCTCTTGGTAAGACTGGTTATCAGAATTTTGGGCAACTGACTATCTGTAACGACTGTGAAAGATCTATAATTTTTTGCTATAGCCGTTAGTCCCTACTGTCATTTATAAATGAAAGCCGTGGCCAATGGCTTAACGTGCTTTCCGAGGCACGGAGGAAATTCGGTATGTAGTGGGTGCCATCCTACAGGATGGGAAAAAAGACAAAAAAAAACTCTTTTTAAATTACTCTAAGCCCCTGTTAACATTCCCGGCAGGTAGAAAGGTCAACGACTTATAAATGTCATAGCTTATTATTATTAGCTTAGTTTACATAATAATAGACCTACATTTTGATTACTGACACGGTTTAGCGCAGTGGCTGAACGACTGGCTGCGCTGCACGTCGCGGCTTTGATCCCCGTACGGAACTAATATTTGTACGGCCTACAGGTAGTTGTTTCGGGTCTGGTTGTTTGTGTATGTGAGTTTAAATGTTCGTAAACGAATCGTATAGTGTGGGACAATGTTAAAAAAATGTTGTTTTTTTTTTTCATGTAACAGGGGGCGAGTCAATAAAAAAACCTCAACACATAACTGACAAATATTGTAACTACTAATAATCATTAAAACTGGTAACACAGTTTGTAAACATACACACATCAAAAATGTCTAGGGATCAAGCATTTTTATGCGGATTTCTTGAGATTGAGATGTGGCTTTGTAATAAATTTATGATTTTATAAATTTATATGGATCCTTTTTGGTGCATTTCATAATTTGAATCAGGAACTCTCAATCAAATTCGAGTAAAAGATGAAAATAAGCTGTCAATATTTTCCCTATAAAAACATACAACGCATTGAAGACATTATTAGTGCTACTGTTTCCCTACTACTGATTAAAACCAACGTTATTATGGAGCGGCGACGTCATTTAAGCAGGGAAGAAATGCTCAGAGCCGTGGGAATGATAGAAGCTGGTTCCCGGCAACGTACTGTAGCTTTAGCTCTGAATACAAGTCAGAGTGTTATCAGTCGACTTTGGACACGTTACCGAAGCACTGGTACCGTGGCTGAGCGCCATGGAGGACGGTATCGCTGCACCACACGGAGACAAGACCGATACATTCAAATCTTAACTCGAAGAGCTCCAACAATAACCGCCATGATGTTAGCCGTGAGGCTTCATCACTCTTCAGGGAACTTAATTAGCGACCAAACAGTCAGAAACCGCTTGCATGAAGTGAACCTTCATTCCCGAAGACCGCTACGGGTACCACCTATAGCAATGCACAATCGTAGGATTCGATATCAATGGGCTCTTGAACACAGAAATTGGGCAGAAGAACAATGGCGTTTCGTGTGCTTTTCTGATGAGTCTCGTTTTGGTATGAGACCGGATACAAGACGTATACGACACTGGAGAACCCCTGGACGCCAACAGCGATTAAAATCCTGCCAGGAAGTCCATCCTTATAGTGGTGGAACCATCATGGTATGGGCGGGTATTTGGATCGGCGGAAGAACTGAGTTGATTTGGATCAGAGGCAACCTCAACGCTCAAATTTATGCTGAGACGATTGTATCAGACGTCATCGTTCCTCTACAAGTGCAAATCGGTCCCTTATTTCAGTTAATGCATGATAATGCACGACCGCACACCGCAAGAGTTGTAAGACAGACTCTCGCCGCAGCTAACATCAATGTCCTGCCCTGGCCTGCTCAGTCGCCAGACTTGAACCCGATTGAGCATGCATGGGATATGCTACAGAGAAGAGCTCTGCCGAATATGGAGGGTATCCAGTCGCAAGAAGACCTTTTTTTGTTGTTGCAACGAACATGGGCGGCCATTCCACAGCGTGATTTGGATGAACTCATTTTGAGTATGCCAAACCGATGTTCTTGTGTTGTTAGTGTTCGCGGTAGAAACACGGATTATTAATTGTTTAAGTTACCCAATAAAATTTTAAAGAAAACTGTTATTTCAGTCTTTTTTTCGAACTTTAATGTTAGTGGTTCAAATGTCAAAAATCCCTTTATTAGGAAAATGGCAAATTTCTTTATTAATGCAAAGGTGACTTGGTTTATCGTTACTGTGACAAACGAAAACACTTTATTTGATGAATCCTTAAAGAAAATTTTAATTAATATCAATCAGGAGAAAAGTTATTGCAAAAATATATGTTGATCCCTAGATACTTTTGATGTGTGTATTTAGCTACCATCAAATAACACGTGTGAACCAAAAAATCCCCTAAAAATAACCCCATTAATTACTTAAAGACGTTTCAGACAGAAGTGGAAATTTTAAAATGTAACAACATTTTCTGCAGCAGCTGGAATGTTTGCGGCTGATTGGATTTGTTTCGTTTTCCATTCAGAAGCTCCTGAGTTCCAATGGCCAGCGAATGCTCGTTTTCAGTAAAACACTACGGTTAACCATTGACTGCGAACGTTTCACAATATGCAGCTCGTTTTACTCCCTTCCCTTTATTTGTTTCTTTTAAGCACTTATTTATTTAGAGGCGAACTGGATTCCCACGTTTCTTTTTCGTGGAGTAATTAATTTTTATCTCTTCTCAATTTGCGTGAATAATTTTGTGCGCTAATGAACAGTGGGGGTTGATTATGTATACGTTTAGTAATTTATTGCCAGGGGGTAATAAACGTTCGGTTGTTGAACTGGGCAACTAATTCCCGGCAGATATAAAGCAATGAAATATACCCTGTTTAATTACTGGGCCTTTAGCGCAACAGGGAGAGAGCCGTAAAAATTTGTTCCCTGTTAGTTGTGGCGCGACCCATTTTTGGGAAACGCAATGTTCCTATTATGAACCGATTGTGAGTACTTTTTCTAGCGCTGAGTTTAATTATTAAAACAAGACATATTCAAGCATCAACTTCGAAATGAGATAAGTATTTACTATTCAACATAATTTGTAACCTAACCTAACTTTGTAAACGAGAGAAAGCGGCTCAAAATCACCAAACCGAGAAAGACAAAATTACAGCTAAATGAAACACATATGTAAGTCCTAATACTAACACATTAAATAAATACTTTCGTCTTACATCAGTGTCCATCCAAAAAAATTGTATCTAAGCATTTCAATTAAATCTTGAAAGGTTTCTTCAGGAATGCTTTCTCGTTTAGACAAAGGAGTTACAAAGCTGTCTCAGGTAATTAATCCCTGAGGAATTCTTTCAGTAACCAGTCAAGGAAAATAATCACAATTCACTACTTACTTTGACAAAAGATTAAACATTTCTCTTCTCGTTAAGAAATTGCGTAATATTAATTACTTGCCTTTGTTATTATTTTATTTTTATTCTATAAACGCTTTTTGAATGATTGGTTATTTTTTTTTAATGTATTTTGATTTTTACATTTAAATGATTTTTGTAGGAAATACAGTACGCGACAAATATATCAACCTGGGCTAGCTAGTTTCTTTCAACAACAGACAAAAGAGATCGACCGTCGTCGTGTCGAAAATGCCTAGAGAAGCTACTGGTCCATGGAGGCGCTTATGAAGGGCCACCTTTCTATCTCACTTAAGCGTAAGCTCGTCGACATGTGTATCCTGCCTATCATAACTTATGGCACCCAGACTTGGTCTTTGATGGAAGCTCAGAAGTCCAAACTCAAGGTTTTCCAAAGAGTGATGGGCGTAGCGTTTAAAATATCAAACTCACCGATCGAATGCGCAACACTACAATACGCTCCAAAATAATCATCGACGATGTTGGCGATAAGTCTGTGAGGTTAAAGTGGGACTGGGTGGGACATGTTTCTAGGATGGGTCAGGACAAATGGGCTAGAATCGTCTCACAGTGGGTGCCTGAAGCCGGTCGTCGTCACCGAGGCAGCCCCAGAAACGCTGACGTGACGATTTGGACTCGTTCCTGACTGATTGGCCAGAAAAGGCTAAACACCGGGAGAGATGGAAAGGAATGAGGGAGGCCTTTGCCCAGCAGTGGGACAGCATAGGCTAATAAAAATAATAAAACACTTTAGTAATCTTGTATCTCTTGTATTGAGCGTATAATATTCAATCGCTGCAAACACATTTCCCTCAGTGTAGAAATCAGTATTCCCTATTTTTTTTATCGTTTAGGTATTGCACTTTTATGTGAAAACCGTGCATCTATTACAATTACCCTGTTTCTTAATAAGGATGCATGATAATAGTAATGGCACATGTTCAGCATTAGGTACATAGTTCTGCAAAAGTACTGCATGATTTGCTATAGAAAATGTCTACCAACAGCTTTACCAGGAATTCATCTCATAAAAGATGAATGGTATTTTTCTCGGAACTGTCTGGCAGATATCGTTATCAGAGACTTCAATAATGTATATTATTCTATGCAAATATATATATTTATTAGGAACGTCAAAACCTTTTTTTGACGGATATTATAACTACTTTCACCCACCATATCAAGCTTCCGGATAGTGGCTAATTCAGTCATATTCTTCCATCAACCGATATTCACGCCCTTTTTGTCATATAACGACTATCAACAAGATTGACGAAGATTTTCAGTAGCTTAATGTTAATCCAACATTTGTAATGTTATCATTATCATCGCTGATAGAATGTTTCATAGAAGTATTTTTGGTCTCTTAATAATTATCCCAAACATCTACTCTATAACTTCCCATCATTATTTACTTCTATCACACAAACTCGAATTAGAAAAATCAAGTGGAAAGTAGTGAAAAGTTCGCAGGGAACGGGCGATACCTCGCCTGTGCAAATTTAAACAGACATGCACGATAGCAGTCCGGGCGAGCACGAAAATTCCATTTACTTGGCCGAAACGTCTAGGTCTTAGCCTTTACACACTGAAGCCACAAAACAAAAGCTATGTTTTTCCACCTTATAGTCTTCGTAAGGCAGTACTTTTATGTACGAGAATCATGTTTGCTGATATGTATTTTGACATAAAAGTAATGGGTCTAGTACTTAACTCTCCTTTTCCCGTATTGTTAAATTTAATCTAGCTGTTTTCAGTTTTTCACTGATCAAAACTGAAAAACCATGTTTTCAGTCATTTACACCCTAAATGTAACTTCCAAATTAATTTAATAATAATCAAAACTACATTGAAATCAACTTCGAAAATAAAACATCAAACACATAATCCGAAAAGAGTTTACAATCCTTTATCGTACTGAACAACGACACATTCGTTACCTAAGGCGCAGGACACACAGAAAAGAAATAAGACGAGGGCGGGGCGCGGACAGGGCGCAGACGGGGCGCCGTCGCGACTTTTAAAACATATAGAAAAGACGAGGCACGGTCATGACGCCTGGGTGCCACGAGACAAGCAACGCGCGCGCCGCGCTTTTCCCGGCAATCGCACCCCAACTCGCCCGGACCTCCGTTCTCGCCCGCACCTCCGTTCTCGCCCTCCCCTCGTCCGCTCGCGCCCGTTCCCGTCCTTTCTATCTGTTTCACTACAGGGCGCTAACGGGCAAGCGTTGTGACCGCGCACTGCCTTTTCTATATGTTTTGCGTCGCGACGCTTCTATACATTTTGGATGAAAGAGACGCGGAAGAGACATATTATGTCTGCACCCCGTCTGCGTCTTACATCTTTTCTGTGTGCGTGTAGGTGCTACACACAAGTCCTGGATTGGCTAGTTTCGGCACAAAATCGAATATAATCAAATTGGTATACTTTCAGGAGGACACCGTTCGGCTTTTCTAGAATTGTGCCAAACCGACCCAAACATGATACAGCGATGGTGAACGCCACACTGACTTTGCCGATCGGCACGAGGAAAATGAAAATGGAAAAAAAATAGTTATTGCTTCGGGTTGGTATTTTTGTTAAACAGATACTGCTGAATCGAATGCACCGACCCAAAACCGTATGTACAGTGGTGGTACTTCCATACAAGTAGAATAGCTTGGCTTGCCCTTGTTTTAAGGTTCCTGAAGTTTGGTTGCCTTATGGGCTTGCTTTAGCTTGCCGTAATATTGACCCATAGACACAACACTATATGTAACACCCCTAACTCCCATCCTCCATTCGGCCATAACTCCCCAAGTATTTATGTCAGCACTAACATCGAGTAATACCAACTGTTTTCACGTCGCCACTCAGTAGATACCTTTTAAACCAGAAAATGGATGCCACAGAGAAGTTATAAAAAGAAATACGACATTCTCCCGTCTCTGTTTATTACTGTACATTAGTTATACAGCTTCCGTAGTGTCGTCTCGGCATGAAATGGAACTAATGAGATTTTGATGTTTTTTTGACTATGTCTTTATTTTTCTTGGTAACGTTAGGATGTTTCGAGGCCACGTGAGGACACTAGTTGCGAATTTAACTGAAAAAGATAGTGGACTTTGTTTGGGAATGATTGATAGTTTTTCTTGGTTTAGTGATGTTTATGAGGACAAGACAGTTTTCAGGTTATTTTTTTTCAGTTATGGATATAGTCCATTACTTAAAGTGCAGTATGAATGGTGGCATGAAGTTCGCATTTTAGTAACAATATGAAAATTGAAGTATATTTTGATACAAGTGGAGAAAGTTTGTTATTGCATCCGATGCGGAATTAACTCCCGAGCCGCAGGCGAGGGTGTTTTTCAGCCGAGAACTGCAATAATAAATGTCTACGTGTATCAAACGACGTGTTTCAATACACTTTTGAAGAAATAATATAAAAGAACGAAAAACATTTTTGTCATGAATCAAACTCAAATTCAAACTCTAAGCATTTATTTAAATTAGACCATTACGGCACTTTTGGATGTCAAAATTACAAATAAAAAACAAAGCGGCATTATAACTTGAGAAAGTACTGTAGTTGCCCATTCCCTAGCGTAGATCTCTATGAAGAAGAACAGGCATGAAACTCCATGGACACTCTTTTGAATCAAAACATTGTTACAAAATCTTGGTTACATCATTAATTTTGAAATTATACATATATGTGAGAACGATGTAGAAAGACGTGCACATTAAGAGCTTCCAGAATAAAATCTATAATCTAATCTATTCTATTAAATCAATAATTTTAAAATAAAGGAATTAAATTGAACCCTGGCAGCTAAGAGATGACCAGTCCCAACTGACAGCGCCCGTTCACGAACATGACGCGTATATCGGCGCCATTCAACTTAACCATATTAAAGGGAACTAAATGACCCGACACACCCGCCACCATCAGCGAGACATTTGAGTGAGCATGACATTCTCTCAGCCACCAAGGCATATTCAATTTAATGAAAGATAAATAAATGTAAATGGTGGCGGAACAATACAAAGTACTCACACATGTGCTATGCAATTATATAATACTAAGAACTGGAATCTATACAATGCAAGTATATTTTTACAATCTTCTGCAGCTTCCACAATACATCAACATGGGAATCAATTCTTCATCTTCTTCTTTGCGTGTCGATAGACTCAAATAATGCCCGACCAGTACAATCAATTAGTTTGCCCCTATGGTTGAGGAGCAGGACCAGCATTTAGCCAAGCATTTTTATCATCAATGTAATCCCCCAACTTATAATAATGCTTGCCTACATAGTGTACGTTTTATACAAGATTTAAATTTCGTCTCATTCATTTCAAGAACGTGGGGAGGTATTTTATTGTAGCATTTCAAAACAGTACCCCATGGAAGATGAATCTACTTTAGCCAGCCTGAAACCTGGCTGAACTAGTTGGTCCCTATTTCTAGTGTTATAGTGGTGTCTGTCACCTCTCCTACTGAATAAATGCCGATTTTTCCTAACTTACATGTTTTCACAGATGTATTGACAAGGTACTGTCATGGTATTAATTTCTTTTCTGCAGAATAAATATATCATGTCTGCAGCCCGTCCCCATAGTAAAATACCGTATGACATAATACTATGAAAATAACTAAAATAGACTAGCCTCGCGGTATCAATATCAGTAAATTGACGGATTTTTCTAACAGCATATGCTGCTGAGCTCAGCCGTCCTGCAAGAGGTGTTAAATGAGGACCCCATTGTAACCTTGAGTCGATCGTGATTCCCAAGAAAACCGTTTTATCGACAAATTCTAGTTTCTCTTGATTCAATATTATGTCACAATCACTACTTTTGACATCTGGTAGAGCAAATCTAATGCTTATATGCTATAGTTTTTTTCCCATTTAGTACTAAATTATTAGCAGTAAACCAATTGTGGACCTGCAGTAGGGCGTTATTTACGTCGTCAAGATTAGTGGCACGTCTGTTTATCCTAAATATTAAAGGAATATCGTCAGCAAACAACACCATATGCGAATGGTTGTTAAATAAATGGGGTAGGTCATTAATATACACTAAAAAGAGGAAGGGACCCAATTTCGACCCTTGTGGTTTTTTTTACTTTTAAACCCATTGAGTTGACACCATTTATTTGTACCTGAATTATTAGGAAACTATGATTTTAATTTTCTTTTTTTCCGCGTTTTGATTTGGCCAGGTTGAAGGAGAAGCAAAGGTAATATAATATAAAGCCGCTTTATAGCCAAAAATTTTTTTCAATACACTTCCTCGAAAACTGGTCCATAACACACTACGATTAAGTACAACATGCAATGTATTTCCATTTTCAATGGAAATATGAAAATTGCCACAGATAACTATACCTATACTTAGTCCAAATTGGTCCAATGCCTATAGTCTGAGGTGAATGTTTTTTTTAATTTCGGCATAGCACTAAGCGCAGGGGGAGACAGTTAGAACATGTACAACTTCGGTGAAGAAAGAGTCGCCATCTACTTTACTTAACCAATAAACTATGTATTTCATAATTAACGATAGATGTCTCTGTTCAATTATGAAAATCAAATAATTAAGTTCTATAATTTAATGAGAATAATTGTTACATTTTTCATCAAAATTATCAAGTTTTTATATTTCATGGCTGTTTCGTACTCGTATTATCAATTATGCCACACAACCTTATCTCGGAAATCCTTTTTGTCTAACATAAACTGGCAACATCATATTATGGCCGCCGCAACTTGCGCTTACGCTTGAATGTGTTTCGTTAGTCCATCTTATGTTTAATTATTTACAAATTCTCTGTGTAACTGTCAATTCTATTCAAATATGAATGTAGCCAGCGGAATTCTTTCTTGTTTTTTGTAAATAGAAGCTGTGTTTACATCGTATAGTTGATCAAAATTCAATTCGCGAATAAAAAGATGGCTCATATTATAATGTATCATCATTATGTTATGTATTCGCAAATTTCATTATGATCAACATACGACATAAACAAAACAGCTGCTATTTGCAAAAAAAACAGTAAATTTGAATCGATTTTTTGAATTGATCACCTTTATGTAAACAAATATTAACCTATATGAAGGTATACATACATTCCTATCTACCTATAGCTACCTATAGAGCCTTAGTTCTCGTTAAGAAATCCAGATGGCGCTTTAAATCGGATGCTTAAAAATGGCACAAGAGGGCTCTCTTCTCCCTTATTATTATTATACTCTTTGACTAAGCGTCTTTACGGCATAAATATTTTTTGAATATTCAAATTGTGTTTATAAATAGAATATCATAAATAAACATTATTAAAAAGTAATAGTTACTTTTATACACAAATTAACATTTATTTGTGTTCTAAATTCAAAAATATAAAAAAAAAAAACTTTTTTTTTCTATTAGGCTGTTTAGCGACCTTTGCTTCTCCTTCACCTGGGAAAAGTAAGCCCTGAAAAAAAGAAAATAAAAATCATAGTTTTATAGTAATTCATGACAAAAATTTTTTTAGTTCTTATAATTTATTTCTTCAAAAGTGTATTAAAAAACGTCGTTTGATACACGTGGACATTTGTTATTGCAGTTCTCGGCTCAAAAACACCCTCGCCTACGGCTCGGGAGGTTATTACGCCTCGTACGCAATAACAAACTTTCTCCACTTGTATCAAAATGTACTATTTTTTTATATTTTTGAATTTAGAACACAAATAAATGTTAATTTGTTAATAAAATAAAATATTAGTTTTAAATAATCATGAAAGTTATGATATTCTATGATAAACACAATTTGAATATTCAAAAAATTACGCCGTAGTTAAGACGCATTATTGCTTTACCGAAATTAAAAAAAACACACCTCCGACTTATTAGTCGGAGGTGTTTTTTTTTTAATTACCTATGCCCTATACCTATACTTAGTCTAAATTGGTTCAATGCCTGTTGGCATTGAACCAATTCAGACTAAGTATAGGTCTGTGGCAATTTTCAATCCCGCACACGTGTAGGAAAATGAAAAAATTCGCAGGCGTGTGGAATACATTGCATGTTGAACCTAATCGTAGTACGATAAGAACCAGTTTTCGAGGAAGTGATTTGAAAAAATCTAATTAACTGCTCATTGGTGTATTAAAAAAGAATAAGTGATTTCATCCACCATCTTCCTGCCTTTGTCGTCCGAAACTTGTACTTATTACTTGAGGATTTACAAAAAACTCCATTCACGACATTTTACACACAGCCATCCATTCTACTAGAACTACACTTAGGTACTAAGATAAAATAAAACTATGTATTACTTCAATACATTTTTATCACTGCTGTCAAAAAGCAATTATTCATAAAATGTTACCGAACTATTACCGTACGGATATCGACAAGTTTCCAGTAAAATCAAAGAAAGTGGTCAAATACCTATCTTGAATGAATGTCGAGGTGTTTGCTAATTGCATAATTTCAATTGACTTTGAACCGACTGTCTCTTTGTAAAGAGTATTTTAAACACTATTTTGTACCCATGACACCGCTTGTCCGGAAAATATTTGTATAATGTAAATTAACATTACAGTACGCCTGTAATTCCCGATAGTAAGGGTGTTAGTTCATCCACATTTGGCCACTTTTGGTTAAGTCCTGACAGGGGGCAATCTTATAGCCAATGCAGAATGAAAAATACCTGATCCTTTTCTTGCATCAAAAGCATCACTCATCAATGTGTCGAATTACATCAAATTTAGTTCATTTATTTAGCCATGAAAAAGTAGCGAACATACATGGAACTTTGATTTATGACATGGTCGCTAACACTATAATTTACACTGAAAACACTACAACATGACATGGTAAATATCCCGTATTCAATGTTAATGATAATTATGTGTTTAAGTAACTTATATGGCACAACACACTGCCAATATTAATCCTACAATTTTGCAAGGTATAATTTTCTTTATAAATGAGTTTTTAGTATGTGAAAGTTATTCACGTTATTGGTTTATTACAGAACTACATATAATAACAAAGCAAAACAACAAACAATATTCTGCATAGGATAGGTGTTTTCAATTCAGGGAACGAGCTCACAATAAAATATTGCATTTCAGCTGGAAATTCATAGAAAGCACAGACTCTCCAATCATTGTTAACAGCTACAGGTTTTTGAATGAAATCACGTAACCCTCTGGCAGGTTCTTGGAAAGGCAGGAAAACGTATAGGTAATGGTGTTTCCATATTATCATCATCTGTTCCGCATTAGGGCGGGCACAGCAATAGCATTGTATTTCAAAACTTGTTTTACGAGTGTACAACTAATTATCCTATTTTTTTATAAACCAACGGGTGCGGTGATTGGTTAACAATTTCATCCGAGCTTTGTTCTTGTCTACCAGAATCTAAGATAAGGCAATTAGAAATCAAATCTTAAACAAATGGGTTCTTTTGTAAATATCCTAGAAAATCGGCCAAGTGCGAGTTGGACTCGCGCATGAAGCGTTCAATACCATCGTAGTAAGGGTTCCGTAACAAAAATAAAAAAACATTTCAACACACTTGCTCATAAAATGGCTCTAATTTCACCGCAATTAGGCACATAATGACACCTGTAATCAAACTGTGACTTTTTCATTGCTATTATTCACAAGTGAGCTATAGGGTTTTTTTTTATTTTATTGGTTGAGTTGCTTTGTTCTTAAAAAAGTTTCGATACAAAAAAGATCGTGTTCAATAGTACAAATAAATTAATGTACCTATTACTTGTCCATTTTATGCAAATAGATAATTTCAACTTACGTTTTTAATAAATAAAACTTTCACTCAATTATAACTTTTGTTTTCTCTGTAATAAAGAAAACTTTGAATTCCCCATTTTGTACGTGGCTAAAACGCTATCCGTGAAAAGCCAAAAAAAAAGAAACCTCATTCTTTTAGTCTATGGCCGATCGCCATTGTTAGATACGCGCGCATAGGAAAACTGGCAAATTTTTCCCGCCATTGCGAAACATTTTTCACAACTCGTTTTCGCTGTTGAAATTATAGTTATTTATTAACTAAAATGTCTACAAGTACTAGTTATGAAAAAAAAAATTCACCGCCCGATATAAGATGTGAAGCCCTTAACGTTATGGAAAGTTTACTACTTACCTGAAAACTCAAAGGACAAAAATATCTATTATTACTACTTTAATAAATTTTTTTTTTTGTTTAATTTTCTTCACAAGTGTGTTGAAAAACGTCTTATGATACACGTGTGTATTATTATACCGTCTTCGGCGCTCTTAAGACCCTAACCTAACCTAACGGCTCGGGTCTCAATGGCGCCTCAGCGGTAATTACACACTTGTACCATAATGTACTATTATTTCACATAGGCCTAGATGGGCATTTATAAAACGTCGAAAAAGGAGCACGGTTCGGGTTGGTCGTTTCCATGGAGAAGAACCGGCAAGAAACTACATGATTACTTTTATTATTCACTGCTACAGCGGCAACAGAAATAAACATTCTGTGAAAATTTCAACTGTCTAAAATTATCATGAGATACAATCCGCTGACAGATAGACTGACGAGCGGACGGACAGCAGAGGCTTAGCGTTCAGTTTGTTACGTTTCGGGTACGCAACCCTGAAATAAAAATGATCACAAAAATAAAAACAAACAAAAATACTAATTACCTTTCGACATTACGATGTTTTTGTAAACAATAGACGAAAGTTTTATACAGTTCGTAGTAATAATAATATTGTTACATCCATCTATTTTACCATCATCATCTGCCTAGCCTTTTCCCAACTATGTTGGGGTCGGCTTCTAGTCTAACTACAACAATTAATTTATTCGATTCGATAATACAACAATTAATTTATTCGATAGAAAAAAATCACGAACTTATCTCTAAAAATTACTTTTAACGAGTAAAAACCATACTAAAATATATGCGATCATTCTGATTTTTTGGCAAATAATTCTACAAGCAAAATACTAGTATCATAGTGTTTTACTTTTTTAGTCCAATCAATAGATTTTTTGTAAATCGCAAAAAACCACTCATTTCGCACTATTCGGCCGCAGTGACTGACGTAACAACCACTTTGTCGTGCAAGCTGATTAGAACTTTATTTTAACAGTGTTTCAAACGAAGTTTGAACCAACACAAATACAGTTGCTTATTTAGCTCATGTAATCGCCTTAACAAATTATTTTGGTATTACGTTTGTATGAACATCGCCTCTTAATTATTTGAATACTAACACGAAGTTATAAAATTATATCTAGTGTGGACCAGAAAATTGTGGTCATATTTTCAGGATGTGATTCAGACCCATCAAACTAAACCACATTCTGCATGAACCACCAAAAAAAATCTGCTGTCCCATACAACCTTCAAAACCTACTTGTCCTACATATAAATAAATAAATAAAATAATTTAAATATCGCTGAACATTACACACAGCGCCATCTAGTGGCACACTAAGCAACGAGACTTGATATACTACCTCAGTATTATATATACTTTTTGTTTGTAAATACATACTTATTATACACTAGCTTCTGCCCGCGACTTCGTACGCGGATCCTGTTGCTTCTGCCAGCGACAACGGGGTCGTCAAAATCGAAGATCTGAAACGTCTGATGTCGAATTCTAAGAGCCCGGGGACAAACAACGGGATACGCGAGACGATTCGAGACGTTCCAGATCTTTCATTTTTGTCAACAGTCAAGTCAACGGGAAATGTCCATCAGACTAAACAACTTTTGCTAAGACGTCATTCCTATATGTTATAGTGTAGCTGGGCTCTTGGAGTTCCACATCAGGTGTTCCAGATCTTCAAATTTATTCTCTCAGCAGAAAATGCTTATCACGCGGATTTTTTTTTGCTATGGTACCATTTTTGTATCTCTTATAGTTTAGCTGGTCTGTTGCGGTTCTGCATCAGGTGTTCAAGTTTCCAAGATAAATTAGATATATTATGAACATTACACACAACGCCATCTAGTGCCACACTAAGCAACGAGGCTTGTCTCGTGGACATCAGATAGTTGATATACTACATAGATACTTTTCTTTTGTAAATACATACAATATAGATGAGACAGCAGACGATTTTTTGGTGGATTACGAGTGTGGGCCCATTTAAGAAGTTGTTCAGTTTGATGTACACCTTTCTGATACACGCTGTATACTAATAATACATAATTATTATAAAGAGGTAAAGTTTATAAGTTTCGGTGTAGGAAGTAACCTCCGAAATTACTCATCTGATTGAAATATTCTGTCACAAATGGGAAGCTGCACTATTATCGAGTGCTATTATACGATAATTATGTTTCTTAGACGCGGACAAAGTCGCGTGTAGAAGCTAGGGTTCACTAAAGTTTCACCAAAACTCCATTGACAAATATTCATTTTACAACCAACGTTTTGTATGCTATTTATTTCGCAAACAACTTATTCTTCAATTGTTTCATTTTAAAAACACGTTTTACAAACATTTATTTGGCAAACACTTCTCTTATCAAATGCATCAGATGATATTAAATCCTATTTAGATACATTTGGATAAATCACGTTTCTACAAAATAATTTACAGGCTAGTATTATTTTTATTACTCTTTTTTAAGAAAAAGTATATTTTTAAGAATAAGCATAGGTTTTTCACAACATGCAAACAAGCATGCAACTCCATGCATACAGCAAGCAAGCAGCAAGCATGCAGCAAGCAAGCAGCATGCAAGCATGCAACATGCAACAGGCATGGTTTCTGTCACAGCTCCGACGCTGCGAGGCTCCGGGGCGGTCCCACGCGAGCTTATCGTCGCAGAGGGTTTTAACGCCCGCCGCCGCGGCTGAGGCCAGCAAGCCACCTCTCTTCACCGCTCCTCAGCTCGCGGACCGCCTCGCCCCTCCGCGCCTACGCGGATTTAAATTACACTCTAGGGGTAGGGCATAAAAGACTACACGTGGAGTCAGTTTTGCAGCGATTATTTGGAAAACATGGCAACATTTATTTGGAAAACACTTCTCTTATCAAATGCATCAGATGATATTTAATCAATTATACATTTTTCATTTCTTATTTAGATACATTTAGATAAATCACGTTTCTACAAAATAATTCACAGGCTTGGATGTGAATTTTTCAATTAATTTGTACTTTTTAAGTTTACCATGGAGACATCGGTGAACGAATAATTCGTGAGGGAATCTGGACTTTGAAATCACCAATCTGTCTTGAGAAAACACAGCTTTCATACCACTTCTTATGGAGAAAAAAGAATTTAGTTACTTAGAACCATTTCCTCCTCGTTGCCACAGAAACGGCGGTTATATTGAATCCCCTTAAATCATTGATTGCGTTATCACTACGGTGTTACACATTACAAGCGTACAGGTCATTGACCTGGAAAGTAGCGCATTATCTAACTCCTAGACGCATCATAGGTGAGTAGTTAGACATACATAGGTAAGTAAATAAGTCATGTGAATATAACTTCCTCTGTGTTTGATACTGTTTTCTGTTTGTTTCTCTTAAGCCCCCCGACACATTTAATCATGTACCTACAAATTATTTTGCTCCTGTTAGTATCAGTAGTTTTCATTAAAACAGTACTATATGGCTGCGTCGTTGGTCAAGTGGTTGGAAACGCTACTGTACCTTGCACCTGGGTTCAATTCCCAGGTCGGACAAAGTAATACTGAAAATATACCTGGAATATACGGTGGCAAAAGCCTGGCCGACCCGGGAATCAAACCTAAGACCTCATGCCAAACAGTGACCCCTGCGAACACTAGACCAACGGATTTGAGGGGATATTAATTTCCTGCTTTGTGTTCGAGAAAGTGGTGGAACTGGCCGAATTTGCATATAGTTGCCCTGATGCTAAGAGACGATCTGAGGGTAGGTGAAAACCCAGTCGGATGATTAAATTTATAATTTATGATAGCCCGGAATCAGCCACTGTTGGGTATAGGCCTCTCCTTTATTTGCCACTCCTCTGTTCTGTGCATCCCTTATCCATCCGTTTCCCGATATCGATTGACGATATCGTAAAGATATCAAAAACAATACCTACTCCGCTTCAGACAAAACTGCAATTCTAATGATTATATGATTTTAAACAATGCTATATTGTTGACAAAACATCTTGGATTGGTACATTTATTGCTGTACTGTGTTATTATGTTAAAGTACTTTTTAGTGTGTGTTGCCAGTGATCACATACGGGACCGAAACGTGGTCGCTCACAATGGGCCTCGGCTTAAAGTCACCCAAAGGGCAATGGAGAGGGCTATGCTCGGAGTTTCCTTGCGTGATCGAATCAGAAACAAAGACATCCGCAAGAGAACCAAGGTCACCGACGTAGCCAGAAGAATTGCCAAACTTAAGTGGCAATGGGTAGGGCACATTGCTCGCAGAACGGATGACCGATGGGGCCGAAAAGTTCTGGAGTGGCGACCACGAACCGGAAGGCGACGCGTCTGAAGACCTTCCACTAGGTGGACCGATGACCTGGTGAAGGTTGCGGGAATCCATTGAATGCGAGTCACACGGACCGGTCAATGTGGCGACACTTGGGGGAGGCCTATGTCCAGCAGTGGACGTCATTGGGCTGAAATGATGAGAACTTTTTATGAAAGACAAAGCACGACACGTGATGTAATTAATTTCAACCTTGCATAAAATATAGCAATTTATATTCTGCACACTACGTGTTTTGTTTTGCGTTCGTCCAACATCGCCCTCTGTGCAAGAGCTTTATAAATTATTTAGAACTCTCAATGAAATTATTAAAATGCTGCACAGTGCTCCGAAATATGTTAGTTTAATACCCACGTGTCAGCGTCCCGAACTAATATGCTTTTTAATCGAAAACTTTGTTTTTGTTCAGTATGTTTTTGCTTTGTTATAAAACTCAAGGTTATTCAATTCAGGTTACTGCAATTGTGAAAATGTCTAATCAAATACATGTCATGACTTATTAGTTTTCGTAAATAAAAATTGATTTCATTACTATAAGAGCTGGTCGAGTCGCTCTTTGAAAACATAGGTAGACAGAACACTTAAAATAAAAAAATGCATTTATTTAATTACCTAATATATACTGTCTTAACTTTTCGGCGTATTGTTCATTAGGTATATTTGTTAACTTGTACGCTAAAATAAGTGAAAGATAGTGAAAGCATTTCTTTGTTTGAACATGACATAACACCAAGCCTGGAATACCCAATGGGTTAGGCAGAGTTTTGCCTGTACCTATAGTACACCCACATTTCACCACTTATGTTTTAGGCTAAGAAGGGGCTAAACTATTGCCATCAACCTGGCACAAAGCCAGACACCGGGCCACTACTGAGAAATTTCCTAAGGAAAAACACTCCACTCGACCTGAGAATGGAAACCAAGACCTCAATTTAGTCAGTAGCTTGCTAGTACCGTTTGCCATAACTAGAATAACTGGTGGTTTGTTTTAATTAAACTGAAACAAATTTATCATAAGAAAAGCTGACGTATGCAGGTATGTACTACAAAGGTTTGTAACAACACTCAAAAGCAAGCAGAATGATACAATTAGCTTTCAACTCGAATTTTCCTAGCGTTTGTATTGTATTGTGTGGTTAATTTGCAGCTGTGGTTTTATTGTAAAAACAGTGGAACTTCCATGGAACTTCAGTGTGATTCAATTGTAACGTTGGTGCATTTAAAGACATATGATATACACATAGGTAGTTTTCCAACTGCTCGTTTCCCGCCTTGGTGTTTTGGCGTGCTAGATAATTTTGCTGTCTCACAAAACTTTCACTTTTGGGTAAAAATACAACTTTAACAAGATTTACATTCTAACAGATAGAATGCAAACTTGTAAAAAAGTACAGATATTTTAAACGCACTTTTACCAACCTAACGCTTTAAAAAAACTCTTATTTATGACTATCATGAATTCATGACCAACAATGGACTAGCCTTTAACCACCTGCTTACTCCCTGCTTACGCGAAAAAGGCGTGAGTTTATGTATAACGGAAGTATATCCTAAATTAAAACTCAATCCAAAATCATTCAACCATTTCCGCAATTTTCTCTACGATTCATCTGTCTAAACCTAGCCTAAATCTATATGAGCGTACTCTAGCTCAGCATTGTGGACGAAGAAACAATATGCCCGCTGTTTACAAACCGCCGGCTTATTTCGTGTGATCCGCCCTCTCTGTAACACAATATTTTACTGTGGAAACAGTGACGTCATCTGCAGGAATGTGTTTTACACGACTGCATCATTATGTTATTTTGAATATGGATAGATGTTTTGCGTAAGAAATAGAAAGAAAAAGAGGCGTGTAGGTAGCTGCCACATGTGCGGTGTGATAATTGTTTGTATGATGTCATGTCTTCAAAGACTTGAATGCGTATTGACTTTGTTAACTGACATTTATCGCCATTTGATAGTAGCCATCCAGGTGATAGTACTCCCACATTTCAGCAGTTATACTTTGTTTTTATTTAATTTTCAACCGACTTCCAAAAAGAGGATGTTCTCAATTCGACTGTTTTTTTTTTTTTGTGTTTGTTACCTCAGAACTTTCGACTGGGTGAACCGATTTTGATGATTCTTTTTTTATTTAAAAACTAGTGCTTTCCCTGTGGTCCTATTTTAATTTGGTGAAGATCTGATGCTGATCTTCGGAAATATACAATGGAAAATGGAACTCTTCAAAAATAGACGGCAAATGCAGTGATTGCTGGAATCGCTTGGATGTTTATTGTTTATACAACATCATGACGTAACATCACGTCTGTATGCTCTGAGGAGGTCCGCAGATGTGTTCGTACAACCAGATTTTGACAGTTATGTTAGTTTCCATTTGATTGGGGATAAGCCATGATATAGCCAGATAACCATGACTGTATTGTTAACAATGTAAAATAAATGTATGGCAAATATATATATATATATATATATATATATATATATATATATATATCTAAAGTAGTATATATATACATCTAAATATATAAAAGAAGAAACTGACTGACTGACTCATCTATCAACGCACAGCCCAAACCACTGGGTCTACATATTCCAAATTTGGCAAGTAGGTTCCTTATGTGGTCTAGGGGAAAGAAAAGAAAGGATTTTTCAAAATTCACCCCTTAAGGGGGTTAAATGGGGCTCCAAAGTTTGTAAGGGGAAACAAGATTAGTTAGACTATTTTATTCGAAACTTCACAGGAGTTACTACCATTGATAAGTTTTTAAGTTAAGTTTTTTCAGAATTCAACCCCTAATATGGACAAATGGGGTGACAAAGTCTAAAAATCAACTCATAGGCCAAACCACTGGGTCTAAATTTAGCACGCATAGGTTTCTTATGAGGTCTAAGGGTGATTGTGATTGTGATAGTGATTGTGATAGTGACAGAGATAATAATGGTGATAGTGATGGTGATTGTAATTATGATTGTGATGGTGATGGTGATGGTGATGGTGATGGTGATTGTGATTGTGTTGGTGACTGTGCTGGTGACTGTGATGGTGACTGTGATGGTGAATGTGATTGTGATGGTGATAGTTGTTGTGATAGTGATTGTGAAAGTGATAGTGATTGTGATGGTGACTGTGATTGTGATTGTGATTGTGATTGTGATTGTGATAGTGATTGTGATGGTGACTGTGATTGTGATAGTGATTGTGATTATGATAGTAATTGTGATAGTGATTGAGATAGTGATTGTGACAGTGATTGTGATTGTGATAATTATAATTGTAATGATTGTGAAATTTGGCACATAGATAGTTTATAACATGTACTATACTATTAGAGCAGGATACTATTTAGAGCTTTAGTATGATTCCATGGGACAGTTACCGAACTTCACGCGGGCGAAACCGCGGGCAACAGCTAGTATAATATATTTGTATAGGATATTACAACTAAAAATGAACAAAATAAAAAACTTTTTTGCAAAAAATAAAACCGACTTCAAAAAACAAAAAAGTGAAAAATAACTTTAGCTTCAGAAATCGATGGCAAAAAAACCGAATCAAACAAACAAATCACCAACTTCTGAAACTAAAGTTATTTTTCACTTTTTTGTTTTTGTATTTAATGAAAACAAATGGTGAAGTAGACCGTGATGTAATTAATGCGCCGGATCAACTCAGGATGGATGAAATGGCGACAGGTCACTGGAACAACTTGCTACCCACGGATGCCCTTCAAGTTAAAGGGGAAAATATACAAGTCCGTGATTAGACCTGTCGTACTGTATGGATCGGAATGCTGGGCTGTGAAGAAGATGGATGAAAAAATATTGCATGTAGCGGAGATGAGAATGTTGATGTGGATGTGTGGTGTGACAAGAATGGATAAAATAAGGAATAAGTTTGAAAGTTGCGCCAGTTACAGAAAAGTTGAAAGAGAATCGACTGTCTTGGTATGGGCATGTGATGAAGAGGGAAGTATCGCATGTGACTAAAAGAGTGATGAATATAAATGTTGATGGATGAAGAGGGAGAGGAAGACCAAAGAAACGATGGATGGATTGTGCGAGGAATGATATGAATGAAAAAGGTGTAAATGATAGCGTGACGGTTGACAGAATGGAAGAAAAAAACGTGTTGCGCCGACCACAAGTAACATGGGATAAGGGCAGGAAGATGGAGAATTCATGAAATCAAATGATTATTAAATAAACAGTCATCTTTTTCAGAGTAAAAATGTTAATATTTTTTTTTTTTACCAAGCCATATTTAGTCCCTGCCGTAATCTGTTCTTTTATGCATATTACTTGTACAAAATAATTTCGATGTTTCACATCTGCCAGGCGTCCCATGACGGCTCACAATTTTTTAACCGACTTCTAAAGGAGGTCACCGACTTCTGTAGCTTGACCTTTGTTTGATTGATTTGGTGTTTTAGTCACCGGCTTCTGAAGCCAAAGTTATTTTTCACTTTTTTGTATTTTTCTTTTTTTGGTTTTTGGTTGAAGTCGGTTTTATTTTATCAAAGTGATAAAGGTCGGTATCATTGCCAAGATATACCTATCCAACGGCTTACTCAGTCAGACAAAATAATTTAACAACTAAATAAAGAAACAAGTCTTAAGAAGAAGTGCCAACTTATTAAAACCAGTATTTTTAATAATAGCAAACGGTGTAATATTGCAACAAAGAGCGAAATACACAAAATTGTGGGCGCTGGCGTAATCCTTGTATCTTGGCTGAAAATAGGAAAAGAACCCTCCTGATTCACGCGAAGCCAGGAATGAATTTATTTAGCCACGACGAAATTAAACACAAATATATTCATAATGCACTCCGAATGTAAGCGGGTTTCGCTGTTCCTGAAATTTATAAGTTGGTGTTTTTTTTGCGAGTGCTATGCATGATCGCTCTGCTTGAGCAAAAAGGAGTTTGGGAGCGACGATCGAGATTTTATGCATGTTGTTAAAAATAACGTAGCTGCTCTATAAGTAAAAGGCTAAATTTTAATGATTAGCTATTTCATCAGGCCATCACCTTGTCTCTGTAGGATTAGTGTTTGAAGTGATAATAATGGTGATGGCTCAATTGAGGCGAACAATCGAACATAGCTGATCTATAAATAGTTAGTAAGTGTTCCAGATCTCAGTCGTAGGTCTCTATTCAAATTTTCTGCTTTGTACCAGTTTGGGGTGTAAAAAACCTCTTAACGAAGCCGAAAAGCACTTGTTCTCCCCGTCATTGCGATAATTTTTATGTTCTACATTATACCTGGGAACCTTCTAGTTACGGGGTCAAAGTTCCAACTTTTTGACAAGTTTTTAATGTAAGATTTTTACTTTAAACACCTTCACGACCCCCGTACTATTCAATCCATCCATACAATGTTTTGAGTGCGTTACATTGAGTTCTACCACAAAACATGATTTTTCACTCAAAAAAAAAAAGTCGTTTCCCAGCAATAAATTTTGCGTAAAGTTACTTTGTTTGATGTACAGAATGCATGGTTGACGGCTTCGTGATTAGGTTGTTTATTGTTGTGTATTTTTTGTGATCATTTTTTCCAAAGTTGCTTCGTAAGATAAACGCCTTACTGGAAAACTGTTTCAAAATTCTATAGAATTATGTATCATACTGTGACGTTGCCATAATAATCTCAAAGATTTGAATCCGTTGCGTTTTCCGTGCAGTTTTAAAGAACATCCCAGCGATATAGACAGACACGGAATGTGACTTTATTTTATAAATATCTATCCATAGTTTCTATTATCTATACATTCAACATAATAGATAAGCACGCGCACGATTACAGAAAATACTACTTTATCTCTGGATACGTGTTATTGTTTCTACTACTCGTAATGGCCGATGTTTGTATCACTTCAACGTTCATTGATGGTTACTAATTACTTTAATTGAGAGTTTCAGTCTTCAAATAATTGCTGTGGTGTCTTTAAGGGTCGTGAGGGAAATAGATATCCAATTACAAATTGAGCGTAGTATTGCCAAAAAGTATCATTGTATATGATTATTTAGCCAGCCAGGTAGTTTATAGGTACGTGAATATTTTCATCCGATAATCCTCAATTTTAAAATACCGTGCGAACTCTTGGCAAAACTTTACGGTCTTCTTGGCGCTTTTGTCTAATATTCAGAACTGTATTTTGGTCTAGGGTTAAAAACTTTCAACTGAGCGTGAGGTCCTAATCTCGATTCCTGGGTCGGGTAAAGTGCCCGGTTGATGGCAACAGGCCTGTCTCCTATTTCGTGAGGCATAAACATAACTAGCAAAATATGAGTATACTATTATAGGGACGTACATGTTTTCTGCCTAACCCATAATGGAAAACAGACGTGATGTTATGATGGCTTATATTCAAACGATCTTTGCCAAGTTTGTATCTAAGACCTGATTTACCAGTGTTATGTTAGAACTAAAGTCGTTGCTTCTCATTTACTGGACACAACTGGCCAAGATGGGTTGTTATGGTTGTCGAGCAGCAATAGACCTAGGGAATTATTATGACTTGCTTTGTATGCGGTGGTTATGTTGGAGGAATTGTCGCCTCGTCTGGGCATCTGTTTCACTGCCAAAGGCGAAGCGAAAAGCTATTTTGACAATTTCCTCGATCAAGAAACGTACAAAAGATTGTAAGTCCCATATCAGTAAAGGAGAAACGCATGAATAGTGGATCACCGACTGTTCACACCGACGAGTAGAACTTTGTTAAACAAACAGCTGGTTTTTAGGGTTCCGTGCCTCATTTTGCAAAAACGGAACCCTTATAGGATCACTTTGTTGTCCGTCTGTTAAGACTCTTTTAGGGAGGTATCAAGCTGAAATTAATATCAAATACTCAAGTTTGTAACTCTATATTACATAACAGTGTAAAATCAAATTGTAAGTCAACGTGATCAAAAGATATGACCGTTTATGTCGCACATTTTACGATTCACAAGGGAATCAAAACCTCTTATAGGGTACTTCCCGTTGACCTGGAACCATGCAATTGGGCAAGAAGTAATGCCTTACAATTATTACAGTAATGTATTAATAACACAATACCTACAAGTTTATAGGGAACCCTCGTTACGCGAGTTAAACTCGTACTAGGCCGGTTTTTTTTGGGAGCTAACTCTTCTCGCTTTTTCATTAGTCGCTGGCTGTGGGACAAGCTCCTTAGTGCCTTAAGTTTATCTTAGTTAGGAAATAATAATGTATAGGAGGCTTTCATAACGTAGAAGTACGAATAGTATAGTTTCCAAAGTGTTTAGTTGAGTATACTGTCAGTCTAACTTTGTTGGGGGTTGCTGAACGGAAAATTGCCCATATTTGAATCTTCCAATATGGTTAGTGTTAGTTCGAAATTTGAATGATGATTTAGGAAAAAAATACATACATAGTAAATCAAATTATCATCTACCTTGCCTTTTCCAATCATGGTCAGCTTCCAGTCTAACCAGATGCAACTGAATACCAGTATCATACATGAAGTAACTACTTATCTGACCTCCACTAATAAGTTACAGGGTAAAACGATACCTCCAGGTACCTAAGTCTAAAGTGTATTAGAACAAAAAATCGAACATAGTTAGGTAAAAGAAAAACGAATATCATCTAAGTATTTTTTTTCGTCAAACAACAGTTCTAGTGATATTAAAAGTAATAGTTACATATGATGTTGGATGTAAAAGTCTTCTGAATTTTACATACAGTAATTATATTATGAAACTGTAAAGTTGGAGAGTTTGTATGTCTTCGGAACTACTGATCCGATTCCGAAATTTGTTTCACTAATGGGAATCTACATTATCTCCGACTGCCATAGGCTTTATTTAAAACGGAGCCGTGGTCATTTCGGACCCTAACACCAGCAAAGCCACGGGCTAAAGCTAGTATGCCATATTTTCATCAAAACCTTTGTAAAAATTCGAGGTGTTTACATGATAAATCTTTTCATCTCGTATGCGTGTCGGTGACCGTCTGGCTGCGACGCGGCGCGACGTACGCACGGCGGGCGCAGCATCTGCATTATACATGAGGTATTTTGGAAGAGATCTCTCTTTTTACCAGTATTGATTGACATTAGTTATTTTGTTTGGGATTGGTACTATTGTATAATAGAGAATTCGTTGAATCTTGTACATCTTCGCACCGCTCAGCTCGTCTCCGTTTTAGAAAACATCAGTTGAGAACCCATCTGAAAATAATCCAAGCATATTTTAATTCCTTTGGTATTTACGACTAAGAACACAAAAACAGAATTTCCTTACAACAGGGATTAGCAGTATCTAATGCAAAGCCTGGCTTTAAGATATTCCATTTACTTACTTTATAATCTGCCTATATCTGTACAACGAAGCCGTCAATTTTCAACATTTCTATGATTAAAACATACAGGTCCACTCAAATCTGTGTGGTCCTTTCTTCAAAAGACCATCTCAGACACTAATCTGCATAGTCCTCATCTGAATTGAACAAGATTATGTCTGGACTTCAAAAGAGACTATGACCTCTGAGTTTGTTTCGGCTGTTTCTTCTCAGAGTAGTCAGGTACGAAACACCGGCCCCATCTAGTTTTAAGAAAATTACGTGTAAAAGCGTTTGTAAGAACCTACTTGCAAAATAAACATCATTTCATTTCTACATTTGAATAAGAAATTGATTTACTATCGAAATAAGATTCTATGTACTTTTTTTGGATATCAAGTGAACAAAAAAATACCCATACAAAAGTTAAGAGTATGTCATGCTCACTCAAATGTCTCGCTGATGGTGGCGCATGTGTCGGATCATTTAGTTCCCGTCGATGGTTGAGTTGAATGGTGCTGATCCATGCGTCATGTCCGTGAACGGGCGCTGTCAGTTGTGACTGGTCATCTCATAGTTGCCATGGCTTATTTGAATGAATTATTTTGAATTGTATTTTTTTTGTTTGTGTGTTTTTGCTGTGGACACTTTTAACGTGCACATCTTGCTACATTGTTCTCACATAATATACCATCTCAACATGAATGATGTAACCAAGATTTTGTAACAATATTCTGATTTAAAAGAGTGTCCATGGAGTTTCTTGCCCGTTCTTCTCCATAGAGATCTACGCTAGGGAATGGGCAACTACAGTACTTTCACAGTTTTTATGTCTTGTGACTGGGACTGTAGCTACATTTAATTTTCATTTTTGTTTGGACAATTCATTAGTGCCTGTAACTGGCTTACTTGAAATAAATGCTTTGATTTTGATTTTGATTTTTAAAAATAAAATTCAACAAAAATTAAGCAAAAACTCAATAACACTTTTCCCGACCCGGGAATCGAACCCAGGACATGAGGTCCTGGGTTCGATTCCCGGGTTCAGCAGTCGCACATGTGACCACACTGCGCTCTGAGGAATACCTCGAAAAATGAGGCAGTGACAGTGAGTATATTATTGTAATCTATATAGATTTTTTTAATAAATTATTAACGTTTTCAACACGTTACAGGTATTTCATGAAAACAAGACGTTACAGGTACAGTAAATTAATTTTAATTGAATAATATTGTTATAATGTTCCTTAATTTGTTTAATAAAATTCATAATTGAGTCGTTCATCAACTGTTTCCACATGCCTACGGCCCACCTGGGACGAGTTGATGAAAATCAAAATAAATAATATTTTCGTTCTGCAACTCGTACCACGTATGAAAAAGGTATAATCAGTAAGATAAATGCCTCTTAGTAAAGGTGCGACACAGACGGAGTTAGCTGCAGAGACAAGTGCCGGTTTGGCGATGCGCAAATTTCATGTATTTTAGACGCCGTCTATGCAAATGTGGACATGAGACGAGTTTACGGCAGACATTACGCTTACGGCGCTGACCACAGCTTCAGCCAACTGTACAAAAATAACTGGCACTAGTGTGATAATTAAATTGGGTCGAATGAACTGGCATTTTCCTTGCATTTCTGTGAACTTTTGAATTTTCATAACATATAACATTACGCCCAAAACCTTAAATAAACATCCAGAAGTCTAAACTCAAGGTTTGCCTACGAGCAATGGAGCGCAATGTGGGTTGGTATGCCACGTGCACTCCACTCCTTCTCATAGAGAGATCTGTGCCCCTAATTCTCACACCTAAATAATGGCACCTACATTGGTACAAGGATGTTGTAGCAGTCGAATGACGTTTTTCATGAAATGTACTGAAAAAACTCATATTAGCTTATTTCCGAGTCATAACCTCTTTCAAATACAGTCACGAGGCATAACGGATCCTATTTACGACACCCCCTCAGGGAAAAGAATGTCACAAACGAAAATTTTACAAAAGGAAGCAAGCACTAATAATGGTTAAAGTCATTTTACTTTTTAGATGAAGTAGATTGACTTGTTTTGTCCAAGTTTCTTTAAAGACCCAATAATATGTAAATAATTATCCGGAAAAGAACTGCTGTTATATACCGTTTAGCAAGCTGAAGTGGCAGGGGGCTGGACATGTCTGTCGAAGGACCGAAAGACCAGTGCAAGCGCCCTACAGCTAGATGGACCGGAGAACTTGATAAGGTCGTCGATATCGACGTCCGTCCGTCTCATGACGACAGGCCGTGTCGACGGCGCGTTCGTGTTTCACGCCCGCCTCAAAGAGAGTCAGCAAAAGGAAGGGGTCCGCAAGGGCCGATGCCTGCCGGGGCTGCGGGACTGTTCGAAAGAGATACCGTGGCCCCCAAACACAAAGGGCGATGTATGAATATGGATGGGTTTTAGTCAGTAAAAGTCTGACACTCCCTCTTGCTCCGCCTAGAGCGTGAGGAGTTATTTAATGATTTCCCATCCGAGAAAAAAAAAAGTGAAGAACAGGGTGTTGCGTCGTTCTTAAATGATTATTGTCGACGTCCACGTAGGCAAAGGCGGGGGCAAAAGCTAGTATTGTTTGAACAATTTTGAAAATCATTTGTGGGCCTCTGTTTTCAGCACCGAAACCTTACCATAAAGACATGAGTTGACTACAATAGGTAAATTGATACTTAAACTAATTAGTGAGCGTGTGATATATCCTGTCGTGAAATAAATTTTGATGTTATAGCCCGTAACAATGGGTTTAGAAAATAAATTGTTATACGATTATTTTTGTCTTAAATAGAGATCATAATGTTGTTTTTTTTAATTCAGACAAAAGAAAGCAACTTGGTATTTTTCTAGGAAACTCCACACTGCCGACTACTGCTACTTCTTGCCATGCCGAGGAGATTTGGTTGCGATACTAACCTTTAGTGGCCATTTGCTATCCGATCCAGCGAGATCAGGTAGTAAAAGGTAGTCACCAGTATAAGCACTGGACGGAATCAGCGTAACCAGGATGCTGTGGATAGAAGTCCATCGTGAAACGCATACTTTTAAGCCTCGTAACTGAGTCGCCTCCGATCAAGATTAGCAAAAAGAACAGCAGTCATCCAGCTTACAGCGGGCAGTCGTCAACCTGCTCACTGCGAGGTGACTACCCACAACCGGTGATCTGACCACCCGCTTCTTCTCATTCACATAACTGAGATACGCCTCAGTGTAAGTTCATCCTAACGCAAAGCTGAACTCACACAGGTTGAGAAGTGCTCATCGTCTGCATAGCCTTTTCCCAACTACGTTGGGGTCGGCTTCCAGTCATACCGGATGCAGCTGCATACCGGTATTTTTCATGGAGCGACTGCCTATTATAACTCCACAACTCAGTTACTACTGGGTAATCACCACAGATCGGGAAGTCAATAAAACAAAAAAAAAAACGTTATACACTTGGATGTAATTGACAAGTTACTCAAACGTACCTACGTAACGTTACTCAATATATTAGACTAGAAAGATATTTTACAAAATTTACAAATTATCACCTACCTACTAACAAATTAAGTCTTCTTTCCAACATTGGTAAGTTCCTAAATATAATATTCAACATTGCATTTTATTTTATATCTAAGTATACGAAGGAATCATTTTATTGTTCTATAGTATATCACTCTTTGACAGTCAATATCAATTACATAATTAACTACTAATAAAACATCGTGCCAGCATCCTTTGAAAGTATAAGCAGAGCGGTTTATCCACATTTAGCCAGTCATGTTTAATTCTTATTATTACGGGTAAACTAATTGCCTTAAACTGGCCACAAATTCAAGCTTCAGGCGCGTACTAAAACAACCCTATGGAATGACTCAAGTATACTTTGTCAGACCAAGGAATCGAACCCAGGACCCCACATTCAGTAGTCCCACCTGCAGCCACTGAATCAACAGGGCTTCATTATCGTTAAACTAATCTATTTATTTAAACATATAACCTACTCGTCATGCCTTCTCGTCAATTTAAAATAAGTACTAACTGGTCAGTTTTAAGTGTTCTTAATAAATATAAACGTGTATTCACAGCCGCGACGCTAAATTCTTCAGGTACTTTGGTCACAGACAAATTATATTGTTGTCTATCAAAGACTACTGGACCACAGTATATACATATTATCTACTTGAAACTCCATCTCTGCTCTCGGTTTATGGAAGTCCACCATTATGTATCCAATTATCATCTTCAATTACTTTCTATATTTTCCGAATCAAATAGCATGCTTATTATTTTGACCTACAGAACCTTTTGTCGTTCCGTTCTTATGAAACTAAACTTCTGCCTTTTCCAGCTAAGAGTGCAAAGCACTAGAGAGTATTTCCAAATGCTTAATATTTTAATTCCACCTACAAAGTAATCAGTTCCTATGTTTGTGCTTGTTCCTCGTCCAACTTCTTCTGCCTTCTTTCTTTCAAGATTAAGTATATCATATCAGGGATCCATGTGACAAGGAGTACGACTAAGAGGATATTTTGCGCTGTTATGCATGTCACGTAGCTTCCAGAGTAATCTCTGATCCATCCGAGGAAATATCCAACTGGAGGTACAATGATGCCCATGGTCAACATCCCGAGGCCGACGGCAGCGGGCACTTGATCCATCCTGCAGTTCTCGGATATCGCGATGTTCCTCGCCACGACGATCATACTCCTACCAACACCGTAGAGGCAAGACATGACGATCAACACGTCAACATCAGTTTGATACGCCAAGACTGAAAAGAAAATTGTATGTTAGTAACCGAATCAACTAATAGATACGGTTATGACCGTAAAGGTGAATATGCTTATCTAAGATCAAATTCCAGTAGATAATAGTTTTAACAAGGACGTATAATTTTTCCATTTTTCTTGTTCAGGTCTTATGTGGTTAAGATGTGTTAGATTAGCTACTTGAAAAGATAAGTGTGTGACATACTTTGTCTGATGACTATGAGCCACGTGCTTGTCATGATGAGCATCCATCTGGCCTTTATTTTATATTTGTCCTGGAAGATTGGCAGGATCAGACGTCCTGCTATATCTGCACCAGCGACCGCTGACATGCAGTTTGCAGTCTGCTGCTTATCCATCGATGCTACTTTCTGCGAAAACAATGAAGTCGTCAATTAACCCTTGTATAAAGTCCTTCGCTTTGCTGTGGTGGTACCTCCAATACTAAAGTCTTCCCGCGACCACGGCTGGTGCTGTGGTGCAATCAGGTCGAAACTTCGGGCTTATATTAAAGGTAAAATTCGCGATAAATACCTGTTTCCATATGTTTTATAATCAATTAACCCTGTTATAATAACAAGAATTAGTTCCTTTCATTTTGTTACATGGATCATGAAAGTTATCTGTAGAATTTGGACTATGATATTATAGACTTAACATGGCTTAGTTCCTATTTTCTTATCTTTTGGACTTTGTTTTTGTGTCAATTTAATATTAGTTATCTTAGTGTTTCTGTCTTAGATGTGATTTTCGTATAGGGCATATTTCATATCTTTAAATATTTAAAATCAACACGTTTATGTCCTAAAGAAAACGGAAAAAGATAGATACTTACAGCAATTATTTTCTTAACAAGTAAATTGCCAGGTTAATAACATCTTGTCTGCTCATATCAGCCTGGTACTTACATCATCAGTTATAGTATAATGATTCACAGCAATTATTGATACAGTGATGATCACAGCTCTACTGGATGTTCAGTAAATAGATAAAACGTAGAGAAGTTTATAAATACTGATAAGGCTGTGATTAAATAAGAATTACTTTATATCAGCATTGTAAACGAATTATTACACCTGCACGTGCATATGTGAGCACACTTGAAACTGTTGACACGAGAGCTAGCGTGATATTCATTACATTCATGTGCCTTTTTTGTGTGAGAAAGGCTTTTGCTCTGAATGTAGGCCTATTAATGATGTTAATAAAAAAAGTAACTATCATAACAATAAACTAAAAACGTCCTGTCTCTGGAGCCCTAACCACCGGTAGCTTTGACCTTGCTACTCCCGATATACCACAATTTTCATATGTTTTTTATACATGTTTTTTTTTACGAAATATTTAAAAATGTAATGGATGTGCAGAAATGAAGAATATAGAAAACTAAAAATGTTATCAGAAAACTCCTTTGCAACGTTGTCAACTGGTAATATGCCTTAGAAACTCGCACCATTGCCACGCTATATGGCAATGCTTAGCCTCTGGCTAAGCTAGCTGATTATATTTGGATTTATTTATTATTTTTAGATCGGGTGAAGGCGAAAGCCAGGGTAGCAGGGCAGGGAAGTAGCTTGGGAGAGACTTATTTCGAATTTTCGAGAAGTGGACTGCAACAGGCTGACTTAAATTATTATACTGAATATAATATGATCTCTCTGATCTCAGGTGTGACGGTGTATCATAATTAATTTAATCAAAACTTCTGTCAATTATTTTTAGTTTGTTTTTTGATTGAATTAAGTAAATAGTAAATACAAACAACTTCATTACAATGAACCCATTGTTTACAGTATTAATTCAACGAATGAATTAATATTGTGGACAATAATAATAATTATAATTTATGGGAGGTACGTCGGTATTACTTAATGTAAAAACGATAAAAGTGCTTCCATTAATAATCTCATTTGATATACATTGTGGAAAATATATATTAAATTCACACTTAATTATACTACTATTTCGTAGGAACATTTTACGAGGAAACTCGTATAAAAGCTGTTATTTTCATAACTTAATAAAAATATAAAATAGTCTGATTTACAGATTAACTTGCTGACATAATTATTGTTTATTCTATTTAATTTTTTGGTCAAACAAGCGAAAACATTCAATAGTATTTAGTAGTGGTGTTTTAAAATTATTATAAATCGGTGTAGTGGACCTTGTCATTATTTATTTAACCACTTTTGACAACAACTCCTAGGTAATTTGAAAATTAATTTGTGCACTAAAGTTCCATTTTCTGTCATCACCTATCTGTCACATTTTCAAATATTCGTATGGACATGGACCGTTAACAAAATAAAGTTAAGTAATTACGACTACGACTTAATTAGTCCTCTTGAAAAAATAATGATAATCAGATTAAGGACGGCTTAACAACAGATTAAAAAAAATCATATCTACCTGAAGGAAGAATGGGAACAGCATACTGAAGTTTTGTATGGAAGTGACGGCTAGAGCTGTGCCGATCACAATGTTAAGGAACCTCATATTCGACAGTAGGGAGATTCCGAACAGATCGTACAGTTTCCTTAACACGTTCTGTTTTTGTGGTGACGCAGGTACATGAGATGCTCCTGAAACAAAAGAAGATCGCAGTTAGGTGACAAACGCATTATTAAGGCCAGGATCTTCCAAAATTAGCAACTCTATTTGTGGTGGTTCAAACTTCGTTTGAAATACTGTTAGAATAAAGTTCTAATCAGCTTGCACTACAAAGTGGTTGTCACGTCGGTCACTGCGGGCCGAATAGTGCGAAATTAGTGATTTTTAATTTATTATAATAAAAATAATACATATTTTTTAAAAATAACCTCAGAATAATTTAGACAATGTAATTTTAATTTTTCAGTGTATTTTTTTATTTATAGTGTTAATAATCTTTAAGTAAACCTTGAACCTTGAACCGTGAACCTTGAATAGTCATAAACTTACCTATCTTTGCATGTTTTTATGATCGAGAGAAGTAATAACTATCGTGTTTTGAGCCTAAGAATAATCAAGAACCATTCAATACCTTAAGATTCAACCAAAAACAGGTCGATTGGAAGATCCTGGCCTTAAATCGATGGATGTTCCATTCGTTCCAAAAGCTGAACTACTTCTAAATACTCTACTTCTCACACGCACAGTTCTAAATTCAGCTGTCATTTGAAGATCTTTGACAGACGTTACGGGAAGATAGTCAGTAGAGGAACCAACCATCATGTAAAATAAAACTAGTATTTAGCTAAATCCGGTTAGACTGGAAGCAGACCCCAATATAATTGGGAAAGAGGTGTTTGTATGCGTCTATGTTTTGCTCGATTCGTATTGTTGTTTACAAACTTATTGTGTACTACGTCACGTTAAATACAATAACATTGAAACGTGCATATTTTGAGTGCGAAAACTGATAAGACTTTAATACTGATAGAAAACTCATAGAATATAATTACCTCATAAGCTTTCAAGTGTTTTGAAATAACCGATAGTGATGACGATAATATTATTATTAGAAAACGTAGTACTAACAACGTACACATACGTTACCACATTTTATAGTAACTGACCTAAGTTATCAATAAGTGGTTCAATAAAACTTCATTGAAAAAATGACAACTGCCAATAACACAAAGGATTATTACTATTAGCATAGAATACATTATAATACCAGTACTATTAGTTCATATTCATATAAAGTTAATTGCCAATTTCTAAGGGAGTTTAGTGAACAGATAATTATTTTGTTAAATACAGAAATACAGGATGACTTTTTTATCACTTTCCAAAAAAAATGGGTATAATAGGTGAACGGAGTAGAAGCAAATGGCAAACTTATTTTTTTTTTGAGAATAAAAAGTTAAAAAAAAAAATCGTAATTCAAATCATACGCGTATTGATGATTCTATTGATTTCAAATTCGATATTTTTCAGTTTTTTTCAAAATTTCTCTTTTTTGTTCTAATATGAAAAGTTTACTTGAAATTTGTAGCGTTTTTTGATGATGGATCAATTTTTTATCTAAGCTGTGGAAAAAAGAAAAAAAACTAGGTATGCCATAAGCTTCTACTCCGTTCACCTACTTGTATATAACCATTTTTTTGGAAAAACTTCAGATTATATTTAATTAAACGTTATATTCTTTAGAAATATCTTATTGAGTATTTCCTTAACACGTCACATTGTGTTCCAGTAATTCAACTTCAGAAAGCGGTTCAACTAAAAATAACGAATGTTAGACTTTTAAATTAACACAAAACATTGCTTTACTTACCATTTAGACCATTTGCGTCTGATTTATTTATTTTTCCACCATTTAGTTCTTTATTACTCAGCGCTTTTTTGCTTCCCCAGTTTTCTTTGCCATTCGCCTGATTTTGTGCGTCACCGTTAGATTGGGATATTTTTCTTACAATTGCAGCTTTTTTTTCTTGTAGCAGTTGTAGATTTTCATCTACTGGTACTTCTTCTTCGACTTGCTTCATGTGCCATTCCACTGGTTGTATCAACATAGTTCCGGCGATCTATAATAGTAAAAGGTAATAACACTAAATTTTATCATTATTTATTAATAAAATTGACTACCTCGATTGATGGTCTAAACGACTGCTAAGCAAGAATTCCTGGGATCGATTCGTGGGTCGGGCAAAGTGTTATTGGGTCTTTCCATGAGGAATTTCTCAGTAGCAGCCACGGAGTCTGGATCCGTGCCCGGTTGATGGCAATAGGCTCGCCCCCTATTACATGGGACTTTAACATAACTGGTGGAATGTGGGTGTACTTCTAGGTACACCTCTGCCTAACCCCTTGGGGATTACAGACGTGATGTTATGTTATGTAATTTATAATAGATTGACAAAATTTTAACGACAGTTTCTACATTATAGACGGAAGATAAGTTACCAACGTAAACAATGTAATAAAATAGCCACTAACCCCATGTAAACTCAGAGCGGAGAGCAGCAGGCAAGCGCCATGGAACCCGAAATGTTCCAAGAGGTACCTCACTAAGTGCGGCATTAGGGTTTGTCCCACACCTGTGCCCACGTTAGCGAGCCCCACTGCACGGCTTTTCTTTAGCTTGAAGTAGCTATTTATAGCCACAAATGACGAGTTTTGGATGAAACCCAACCCCAAACCTGGAACAAGCATAATAGATTAGTTGTTTTACCAAACCGTAAGGATTTTAGGTGTTATAACCGATGCCCGTGGTTGGATTTGGGCCATTCTAAATATTAATGAATGGGTTTACGAGTTATTATAAATTTGGTGTATCTGGGTCATAGTGTCATCATATTTTATGAACAGCTGATATCAGCTTTGTCGAAACAGAAGAAAATGTAGATACTAAAGTACAATGTTGTCTAGAAACACTACAACACACAGCACTTTTGTTCATTTAAAACGACTCCAGGCCTAAACATTTCCACAAGACCGCATTATGCTAAACAATAAACATAGAACAACAAACAAGACAGTTTTACCTAATAGGACGCCGTAAGTTAACACCAAGTGCCAGATATTTGTCGAAAATCCGCTGAAGAAAATTCCAGTCGTACAGAAACACGCTCCTGTTACCGCTACAAATCTTGTTGATGTCAACTTGACTATGGCCCCGGCTATTGGGCCGCCGAAATTTGAGACGAACAACATTGTGCTCATTACTATGGCAGCACCTTGAGTTCTGTGTCCCATTGCTTCTAACGCATCTCCGTATATTAAGCTGAATAGTGATAGCATTGATTGGTTGAAAATCTGTAATGGAGAGATTTAGGTCAGTGATAATTTTTTTGAAGTGAATAAGTCTTTGAAAAATAATAATTATTAAATAAAAATATATACATATATATATTTATTTATATTTATTTTCTTATATATAATTATTAAATATTTTTAATACGATTTATTATTTTTACATTTATGGTTATTTCTAATTTTATTTTGTGGACAGCCAATTTAATTTTTAAGTAATAAGTAGTGAAGGCATGTGTGTTGTGTTTTGTCTTATTTTTATTTTTGAATCACAACTGTTTATCTCTGGGTTCGGTCGGTCGGCATTCTTACTCCTTGTAACTTATTTTAATAAACTTACTCCATCACCAAGTAAATCAAGTACTTATTTTGCGATTCCCATAACGCCGACACTAGTTAACCGACCTAAGTGCGCGTTTATTTAATTTGCCTAATGCTATTATATGATCCAACTGTTGATTGAAATAAAAGGAATTGAATTGAATTGTTAAAATTACTTCCATACTGGGAGGCAAGTCAACAAAAAAACGAATGATAACAAAATCGGGAGATACAGTTTGGTGTTGCAGCTTCATATCTGTCATCTGCATCCTAAATTAAATTACACCATTAGATATCTAAAAGATCAAAAAATGTTACACTGAGTGAGAATTGTGATGCATCACGCCTGGTGGAGGGGGAAGCGCCACCATTTTTTCGTTTTTTCCTCAATTTGCTTTGCCTTAAATATAACTGGCGAAATGTGGGGTATACACGGCGACACACCAAGCTTAACATACCCAGTAGAACCTGAGATCTCTTTGTATGCATTTCCCGTGCATGAGGGATCGGTTTATACATACTGGTTATGCATAGCTTGATTAGTTGTCTTACGTGCTATTAGATACACCTCTGGCTATTACAGGCATGATTTTATGACATGATATTTCATGTTTGGACCCCTGCATCACACCTACGAATCCTACAATAGTTAGTCAGTACGATATCTTGCTAAATGCCGAAACATAGGATAATCATCATTATCCATACGTCATTAACAATACGTTAACCCATAAATAGAAGATGATATCAGATGGCAGTCGCACTATGTAATGACTGAGCAGCTTTGATTTACATAGAAAAATCACACACACACATTTAGACAAAAAGTCTGTTCATGGATTTCCACTGACATAACTTGTCGGAATTTTGTTATACTATGAGCAAGTCTTTGGACTTTCAGGATTTTGACGTGGGATGTACAGACGCCTGCGCATCAATCTATCTGAAACTATCAAATTTTCCCAATCAACCTTGAACCTAATGCTTTAGTGTTAAAGTTGAAAATCTGTTTATTCTATTCCTAAGTAGCGGAGTATTTTCATACTAGCTTCTGCCAGCGGCTTCGCCCGCGTGAAGTTTGATAAGTGTCCCATTAGATCTTACTGTCGGGATAAAATGTATCCTATGTGTTAATCCAGGTTATAATCTATCTGTGTGCAAAATTTCATCATCAACGGAACAATCATCCATACATCCATACTCACAAACTTTCGCATTTCTAAAATTAGTAGGAAGTAGGATAGTAGAATATGCCTAATACCTAAACGATGATGACATATATGTCACGTTATCATGACAACATGAAGTGCGCAAAAATTCGTAACTAATACAACTGTTATTTTATCTGGAGGCCGATCGATATCGGTTACTGATAAATTGGTAGCTTCCCTAATGTTGGGTTATGTTATAAATTAAACGGCCTTCTAGTTACATTGCCACATAATGCTCAAGTATATCCTGTTGGTTTTGTGAGTGTGCTTACGTATAACATAGAGCTTAAAATTAAGTTATTTATTATTATGTAGTTTTGAAGGTTTAGAGTAAATCAAAATCGTTTATTGAAGATTTTTTCAGTTTTAAGTATGAAAAAAAACAGCCTGTATTTATATTTTCGAAAAAGGTTGGTAAACTACTTGAATCAGTACTACCAACTACCAGGTATTATATCGAAAAATAGGTAGGTATTAAAAAAAATACGATTTCTAATACAAATAATGTAGAGTTACAGTTTGAAAATATGTTGTGGTCTGCGGTACTGGATGCTTACTGGCTGTTGTTTTTGATGAGACGTAATGGTGTACAAATATACTTACATTAGACATGGCTGTCCCTAATAAAACCATCCACCCCCATCCTCCGTCGGGCGGTACTAATTTGATTACTTTCCGAGTCTTTGGAGATGCCACCAACGCGTTCTTTTCCGTCGCCATTTTTTATTTGGTTTTGTTTTTCAGTAAATTAGCTTAACATAATTCGATTTTCAAATGTTTCTTCTGACTCCTGAAACAAACATATAAAAGGTTTTAAAAATATGCCACAAATAGATTGTTGTCAAATATATAGGTATACGGTCGAATTGAGAAACCTCCTTTTTTTGAAGTCGGTTAAAAAAGGTATAATCTGTTATTTTTGATACAAGAAAGACCGAGTGTCCAAGTTATTGAAAGTTTAGGCAGTTTCAAGAAGTGGGGAAATTGGAATCAATTTCCCCACTTCTTGAAACTTAACACTATTTAACGGTAAGTGTGACACTTCAGATCATTAACATGTGCACTCAATGACATAATTAAAAAGTTTCGAGCGCATTAAGTAGTATCTAACTGATAATTATCTAGTCACGCCTACCTTACAATGTAAACAAATCGAGGTTTCGCCACGTGTTGATCATTTTCAAAGCAAACATTTCGTATCATTACAAACCTGTATTTGGGACGTAAAAGTAAGTTTCGTAGATTTGCTCAATGATACCAATCTTTGCACAGTTACGTAGTTTTACGAGTGGGGTGTGTCTGATATGAAAGTGTTCTAATTATATCGAGTTCACACTTGTGACCTTTTTATCTTATGTCAATAGTAATAACGGAATTATACAGTTTTTCGCCCCATATCAGTGTTTGTGCTGAAGAAAACAAAAATAAGTCGTTGCTTTGTTTTTGTAATGAATTATTTTATGACGTTGTTCGTGTGGGGTCGTGGATAAATTAATTATTGAATCTTCTTGACAACAATTTCAACTAAAGTAAATTATGATCTTATGTAGGTATAGTAACAACGTGTATAGATTTTAAACTACGCGGACATAACATTTGGTGTAACCTGCTGAAACCATCAGCTCTTCATATAGGTTGATAAAAGTGGTTTTGGCCTGAAATTTACTTCTTTAAAATTAAAGAAAGAAGAAGTCTATAAAAGCTAATGAATCAATTCTCAGGGTGATATCTAGAATCTAGGGCAAAAGATCAAGTAATACTCCAATCCTATCACTCAAGACTATCTCTAAATACTATGTCTCTACAAAATAACAGGTCAAAGTCCGTTCACACGTTCCTAACAAACATTTGACGTAAGAACATTATTGTTATGTAAATATGTTTAAAAAGTAACATATTATGTAGTGGGTATATAGTGGCTTGTGTAATCTTTATCTTTAAACCAACGTTCAGTGCCATTCAGCGTCTGATGTTATTATAAACAAATTTTGCTGCCCGTTTGATTCTAAATAGTTTGTGTGACCTTTCCTTGTTAAATTTTAAGATAAAAGGATTGTCATAATAATTACTGATTTTATTTGGGTGTCTCCTAATCTTGACGTACTTGTTGTCCAGTATTGTTTTGCACACGAGAGCAATATTAAAATCATCGTAGGTTAGTACACAGACCACATCATATATGCCACACCTACTCTCAACGAATTGCACCTTTCAGGACTTTAATATCTCAAACGACAGAGCTGTTCAGGTTGCTCTGAGTCATGGATTTGAGAAGAAGAAGAAGTACGCAGACGTTTACTTTGTGTAAATAATTTCATCACGAATGCTCCCAAAACGATGAAGGAATCGTGAGGAAATCAGCATGTTCTAGAACCGAAAATACCGAAGATTTCAACCCATACACTGGACCCGCGTGGGGGATTACGGATAGACAGGCCCGAGGGCACCTAAGAAGTCGATTCCTGCCGGCTTCCCTTCGGGAACAAGGCACTCTATGTAGTGTCTAGGTCTCTAGACACTAGACCGGATTGGGTCTTGCAGACAGACTGATTATGCTATTCTAGCATCACCTCAATCGACTGGACTACGCTTCTTGCAATCAGCGTTCCTTCGACTTTAACCTTGTCATTGCCTCACCTAATGTTTACCCGCGCAACAATACGTGTACGTTCATTTTTAGAATTCCGTAGCCAAATGGCAAAAAACGGAACCCTTATGGATTCGTCATGTCTGTCTGTCCGTCCATGTCTCAGCCACTTTTTTCCGAAACTATAAGAACTATGCTGTTAAAACATGGTAAGTAGATGTATTCTGTGAACCGCATTAAGATTTTCACACAAAAATAGAAAAAAAAAACAATAAATTTTGGGGGTTCCTCATACTTAGAACTGAAACTCAAATTTCTTTTTCATCAAACCGATACGTGTGGGATATCTATGGATAGGTCTTCAAAAATGATATTGAGATTTCAAATTTAATTTTTTATCTAAACTGAATAGTTTGCGCGAGAGACACTTCCAAAGTGGTAAAATGTATGTCCTTCCTCCTGTAACTTCTAAAATAAGAGAATGATAAAACTAAAAATAATATATGATGTACATTACCATATAAACTTCCACCGAAATTTGGTTTGAACGAGATCTAGTAAGTAGTTTTTTTTTAATACGTCATAAATCGTAAACCGCAATTTACCTTTCATTTTACTTTTCAATACCTTAGTTTAAAAAAATACACTATTATTAAAACATCGATCAAAGTTACAACGAACTACAAGAACTTTTATATTATGTTACTTGCTGCCACGAAACCCTTCATGGGCGAGTCCGACTCGCACTTGTCCGCTTTTTTTTAAGTAGCCTATTCTGTCCCACTGCTGGGTAAAGGCTTCCTCCATTCCCTTCCAACTCTCACGGTGTTTTGCCTTCTCCGAATCAGTTCTTTTTTTTTTTTTTTCTTCGCGAATCAGTCAAGAACGAGCACATAAAAAATCACATAAAATACCAGAAGTACATAAAAACCATGGAATTAAAGAGTAGTTCACGCTCTATGCTCAACATAAATCTCATTTTAACTTATAAGTCTTCGAAGAAAACCGACAGACACCACCGAACCGAGAGAAAAGGGAAAATATGAAAATGTTATTCCTCTTACGACCCCGAAAATGTAAAATATCCGGTAGGGATAAAGCTGTATAAAAATTTTTTTGTTTTTTTCCACGAACACAGTGCTACATTGATAACGTGGTATCTACATATTTTGCGTTTACGTACGTATGACGCATTTTTAAAGGCCTTTTTTAGGCCGCAGTTACTGTTGAAACTTCCGCCTTCGGAACAATATGGTATGGCACTTTGAACTGTGTGTTGATGCAATACGGTGCTGTATTGTTTATTTTTGCATCGTTGTTGCGGAAAGTATACTTACCTTTTCTAAAAATAGGAGAAAAATTGTGCTGTTTTAGGGTATTGGGTATTTTAAGTTTGATGTAGGTAATGTGATGTCATCGGGTTCCTTCTATCTGGCAGAATCTTGATGCTCCGAAATTTATTTGGCATAACACACTTTGCATAATCTTCTTTAAACTAATATTTTTAAAGCATAATTTTTTTTTTATATTGTTATTGTTTGGCCGAATGTTTGTATGTCCAAATTTACAATGACATACTGTTATGATGCCAGAATTTTATTTTGGCATAATTAATTTTGGCAATCTTCAAATTCCGCATAATTTCGTTTAGAATAACTTTTATTTAGAGCGATGATTATTTGGTACAATTTCACTTGGCACACTATGAAGATGGCAGAATTTCATTTGGAATCATTTTATTTGGCATTATTGTTATTTCTATAAAATAGCATGTTTAACCTTAATTAGAATTAAAATACTGTCTTAAAAGTCAATATGTTGTGCTACAAAATTTACTGACAAAAACGAATCGCTCCAAAACCGACTCCACCGAAACACATTTTTTTGCGCTTACATTGCAATCGCTGGCTTGAACCCTACGAGATAGATCAAAATAATGTACTACAGTATTGTACACCTAAAAATGTCTACAAAAAATTTTACGACGCTATATGTCTATCTCTTAGGGATAACCCACAATAAACATTTTTTATCCTTTTGTTTTTACGAGAAATAATGGCTTATTTACGAAGCGATTTTAAGCAATACAGTATTAATCCTTATCCAATTCAGTACCCTGTTTTTTTTTTTTTTTTTCGGATGGGAAATCATCACATGACTTCTCCCGCTCTGGGCGGAGCAGGAGGGAGTGTCAGACTTCTACTGACCAAAACCCATCCATGTTCCTTCATCGCCCTTTTTGTTCCGGGGCCACGGTATCTCTTTCAAACAGTCCCGCAACCCCGGCAGAATTCAGTACCCTTAAATACACTATGCATTTAATATGGCCCTTTTCAGTATATCATTTAAATGAATAATTTAGAAGATATCACAGAATTAAAATTACGCGCGACTGAAAATATCATTCTCAGCGAAACAAATGGGGTCGCAGTGTAACAGTTGGTCACTTTAACCATTTTCATCTTTTAAGTTTTGCGTAAAAAGTAATGCATTATTTTTGAAGCTGTATGGTGTAAATATATATATATTATCTTCAATATCTATTTTAGAACGTATTTACTCTAAACACTATTTAATTTAAATGAATATCTTAGGAGTTCTCGCAACTGCCGGGGTCGCGGGACTGTTTAAACAGGGTACCGGGGCCCTGGAACCCAAGGGCAACCGAAAGAACAGGGTGTCTTAGTCAGTGTGTTTTAGTCAGTAAGTCTGACAGTCCCATCCGCTGCACCTAGGGCGGGAGGACACATTTAATGATTTTACCACCCAAAAAAAAATGGAATTATTGGAAAATAAAGGCACCCGCATTACAAAATAATTTTACAGTAAACGCACTTCTTTTTTTGTTCTAAATTGGTCCTGAGCGAAGCCGGGGCGGGTCGCTAGTCAAAATATAAAAAAAAAGTTCTAGCTAAGTATTATCACGATAATATTTTCATTGTGAGAATTAAACATTTCTATCTTAAATAATTGTATCGTCATTGCTTTTTCAATATTGTGGCAGTTCTTTTGATATAAGTAGTTTATTATCAACGTTTTCAATTTTAATCCAACTACAATATTATAAACGCGAAAGTTTGTGAGGATGTACGGATGTTTGTTCCTCTTTCACGCAAAAATAAATTTTTCACACAGATATTTTATAACCAGGAATAACATAAAGGATACTTTTAATCCCGTAGTACGATCCATGGAATATTAACAGAACTCAGCACGGGCAAAGCCGCGGGCATAAGTTAGTCTATACTAATAATTATAAAGAGAAAAGATTTGATTTTTTGTTTGTTTGTTACGATTTAACTCTAAAACTACTCGACCGATTTTAAAAATTCTTTCGCCATTAGTAAGCCACGTCTTTATTGAGTAACATAGGCTATATTTTATTCCCGTACTCCCACGGGAACGGGAACTACGTGGGTGAAACCGCGTGACATCCGCTAGTGGTAAATAAATATATAATGATTTTCAGTTCATTTCCAGCTGGGTAATTGCTACGTCAATCACTCAGTTACCAAGTGATTGGGCCAGAATGAAATTAATTGTATTTATAATGTCAATAACCAGGTACTTCATATTAGGGCTTGAGCTCCTGAATTCCGGTTTTAACAAAATACCGGATTTCCAAAATTTCAGTATCATTAGTAATACCGGAACTGGTGTAAATAAAAACGGAATTTCGATATCGAAAAAAATATATTTTGTGACGGCTTGAGGCGCGGCGAGGTCAATATAGCATTACCAAATCTTTCCAATATTTAATTAAAAACAATACCGCCTACTAGCGTTGAGCTGAACGCGCCTTTTCAGCAGTATCACAAACGTATTTGTAAACGCGTAAGAAGTTCACTAAAGGACAGCAGCTTGGAGTTTCTTGAAATTTCACTACCAACACAAGACTGAGATGATGGATTAAGTCCGTATTTTCTTATAATACTTATTATAATTAGTTCTGGTTCTATTTGTAGTTAATAATAGCTATTTTAATGGTTTTATTTTCCCACATAAAATACTAGTTCTTCACTAAATTGTATGCAATGCATTTTATATACAATTTTTAAAGGAAGCCTCGGAATCCGGAATTTCGGAACTGAATTGCTTAATATAAAACCCCATCCTGGTATTCAAAAACAATCTGATATTCAAGCTCTACTTCATATGGCCTCGATAGTTCAGTGGTCGCAACAGCTACTAGCCGAGAATGAGGTCCTGGGTCCGATAGGAAAGTGTTATTGTGTTTTCCACTCAGATTTTTTTCTGGTTGATGGCAAAAGGCACGCCCGAAATTACTTGGGGCTAAAACATAATTGGCGAAATGTGGGTGTACTGTTCGAATCTCTGCCAAAGCCTTCGGGGATTACAAGTATGATATTAGGTTTTATAGTTTATTTTCAGCTGTATAACTGCTACGTCGTATATCACTCAGTCAGCAAGTGATTGGGCCACAAAGAAACGGATTGTATTTACAATGTTATTATGAAGGTACTTTATTAAAGGCGTGATTATTATAATTGTAATGGTTATAAAGATACAAAACCAACGTCAGAGTAATAACTCGTATGATTCATCGCCATAAATCATGTTACCATGTCACCTACAAGCTTGGATCGGAACAAAAACTAGGAAATTAACCGAGTCATCTGTTTTTGCATTTAGTAGAGCTATTAATAAATCGATTAGATATGGAATCTTCATATGTTACCGAGTTTTTAATAAAGAAAAGTTTTAATAAGACCGTTTTTTATGTTTCTGGGGATATCTTATATCCTCTTTTTAAGTTTCAGATTTTTTAATATGAAGTATTTTATATTAAGAATTAGTCGAATGGGGCTCGTAGAGCCCTAGAAAACGCTGGCGTAATGGCGAGGCTGATTTACTGGACAAGGCCTTACCTACATAGGGAAGTATGAAAAGCTATGGCTATTTTCATGCATTGCCGTTTTTTTTATGATATTCAAACATCATGAAGAAAAAATATAGGTACCTACAAAACAATATTATCAAAGTAAAAGGTACAAATCTTATCTGAAATATCAATACGTGCTGAGTGCAATGAATGAAAGTCGTTGCAGCGATTATGTAAGAACATAATTATAGGCATGTTATTTATTTATTTATTTATTTATTTATGTACACACAAAATACTTTACGGGACAATATATTTACATAGAAGAGCACAAAGGTACTGCTTATTTCTTAAGAAATTTCTTCCAGCAGACCTGCGAGAGGAAAGTTGGATAAGAAATGTAGACACAGTGTGTAAAAAAGTTAGACAAAAAAAAAAAATTAAATTTAAACTTAAAACAAAACTATAATTATAATAATAAACATACATACAAATACATACACATATAATAAAATAAGAATATATTGTAAATATTTACCCATATACATACATATATACACACATCAAAAGTATCTAGGGATCAACATATATTTTTGCAATAACTTTTCTCCTGATTGATATTAATTAAAATTTTCTTTAAGGATTCATCAAATAAAGTGTTTTCGTTTGTCACAGTAACGATAAACCAAGTCACCTTTGCATTAATAAAGAAATTTGCCATTTTCCTAATAAAGGGATTTTTGACATTTGAACCACTAACATTAAAGTTCGAAAAAAAGACTGAAATAACAGTTTTCTTTAAAATTTTATTGGGTAACTTAAACAATTAATAATCCGTGTTTCTACCGCGAACACTAACAACACAAGAACATCGGTTTGGCATACTCAAAATGAGTTCATCCAAATCACGCTGTGGAATGGCCGCCCATGTTCGTTGCAACAACAAAAAAAGGTCTTCTTGCGACTGGATACCCTCCATATTCGGCAGAGCTCTTCTCTGTAGCATATCCCATGCATGCTCAATCGGGTTCAAGTCTGGCGACTGAGCAGGCCAGGGCAGGACATTGATGTTGCATGCGTTGATTACGCCATGATGTTAGCCGTGAGGCTTCATCACTCTTCAGGGAACTTAATTAGCGACCAAACAGTCAGAAACCGCTTGCATGAAGTGAACCTTCATTCCCGAAGACCGCTACGGGTACCACCTATAGCAATGCACAATCGTAGGATTCGATATCAATGGGCTCTTGAACACAGAAATTGGGCAGAAGAACAATGGCGTTTCGTGTGCTTTTCTGATGAGTCTCGTTTTGGTATGAGACCGGATACAAGACGTATACGACACTGGAGAACCCCTGGACGCCAACAGCGATTAAAATCCTGCCAGGAAGTCCATCCTTATAGTGGTGGAACCATCATGGTATGGGCGGGTATTTGGATCGGCGGAAGAACTGAGTTGATTTGGATCAGAGGCAACCTCAACGCTCAAATTTATGCTGAGACGATTGTATCAGACGTCATCGTTCCTCTACAAGTGCAAATCGGTCCCTTATTTCAGTTAATGCATGATAATGCACGACCGCACACCGCAAGAGTTGTAAGACAGACTCTCGCCGCAGCTAACATCAATGTCCTGCCCTGGCCTGCTCAGTCGCCAGACTTGAACCCGATTGAGCATGCATGGGATATGCTACAGAGAAGAGCTCTGCCGAATATGGAGGGTATCCAGTCGCAAGAAGATCTTTTTTTGTTGTTGCAACGAACATGGGCGGCCATTCCACAGCGTGATTTGGATGAACTCATTTTGAGTATGCCAAACCGATGTTCTTGTGTTGTTAGTGTTCGCGGTAGAAACACGGATTATTAATTGTTTAAGTTACCCAATAAAATTTTAAAGAAAACTGTTATTTCAGTCTTTTTTTCGAACTTTAATGTTAGTGGTTCAAATGTCAAAAATCCCTTTATTAGGAAAATGGCAAATTTCTTTATTAATGCAAAGGTGACTTGGTTTATCGTTACTGTGACAAACGAAAACACTTTATTTGATGAATCCTTAAAGAAAATTTTAATTAATATCAATCAGGAGAAAAGTTATTGCAAAAATATATGTTGATCCCTAGATACTTTTGATGTGTGTATATGAAGAATATTACTGAGAAGAGAGGCGAGCGTGAATTTAACATGAACTTGACCAATGACCATGATCCTATTAAGTGCTTGCAGTCGCGCACTATTTCAACTTTCTTTACTAATTTTAAAAGAAGTAAAGTGTGTAAGTAAGTTAACAGAATGTAGAAGGTAATCACTGAAATTAGGTGAAAGGTGAACTATTGCCAAGTGCCATAGACTGTGTTTTCCACGCGGGTGAAATCGTGAGTATAATCTAGTATTAGATCATTTTATTCACTGAGCTGTCACCCAAAGGGCAATGGAGAGGGCTATGCTCGGAGTTTCCTTGCGTGATCGAATCAGAAATGAAGACATCCGCAAGAGAACCAGGGTCACCGACGTAGCCCGAAGAATTGCCAAACTTAAGTGGCAGTGGGCAGGGCACATTGCTTGCAGAACGGATGGCCGATGGGGCCGAAAAGTACTGGAGTGGCGACCGCGAACCGTAAGACGTTGCGTTGGAAGGCCTCCCACTAGGTGGACCGATGACCTGGTGAAGGTTGCGGGAATCCGCTGGATGCGAGTCGCACGGGACCGGTCAATGTGGCGACACTTGGAGGAGGCCTATGTCCAGCAGTGGACGTCTTTCGGCTGAAATGATGATGATGATGATGATTCACTGAGCTGTAGGTAATATCAAACTAGCTGTTGCCTGTGACTTCGTATCCGTTCTTTGTAGCAGCCTATTTCCTTCACCTATTGTATACCTAAAAATATGTTCAAGGAAATGCTCGGCCGAACTGCACTGTCTCTTAAAATACAGGTGATCCTAGTTTGAGGGGCAGGGTTCTATAAATTATTGAACAGTTTTTGCAAAAATTTAATTGTTTTAGATATATCTGTTATTTTTGTTGGTGAAAAAACGATTTTATTATTATTTTTGTTCTCCTGGTCCAGCAAATGTAAATAAGAGTAATTCCAGATATTAAGAAAATCCAACCGATTTTTTATTTATTACGCTATTGGGAATAGCAATGTTAACTTCTAAAATAACTATAATGATGATACTCACCTCATTATTGGTTAAAACTTCAAATTAGGCATCATGAAGGACTCTAATTCAAAGTATTCGGTCATCATCTAATACTTGCGCTTGCGCACCTCTAAGAAAACAACGAATGATATGACAGACCGTTTGAGAGTAGTAAAATCACTGTCATCTCTCTCTCTCTCGCGTATTCAAAATATATCAACATCATCTGCCTAGCCTTTTCCGAACTATGTTAGGATCGGCTGCCAGTCTAACCGGATGCAACTGAATACCAGTATTTAACATGGAGCGACTATCTGCTTATCTAACCTTCATATCCAGTGAATACTAATAACCAGTTAGTTATCAAAATATTTCATGCCATGGTGAAATGATTAGCCATTCAGCATGTTTTTTTACGTGGGTGACCACCCGGGATGCCCCGGGCAGAAAATAGAGGCTCTTTTTTATTATTCGTTTATATGAATGAGCCGTATAGATAAGGTAAGCGTTATACCACGAATTGACGTAAGGGTATCCAATCGAAGGAAGGGGTCCGCAAGGACCGATGCCTGCCGGGGTTGCGGGACTGTTCGAAAGAGATACCGTGGCCCCGGAACACAAAGGGCGACGAAGGAACATGGATGGGTTTTAGTCAGTAAAAGTCTGACACTCCCTCCTGCTCCGCCCAGAGCGGGAGAAGTCATTTGATGATATCCCATCCGAAAAAAAAAAAAAAAAAACAAATGGTATCCAATCGGAAGTCACCGGCATTTTAACAAAACTCTGCGTCATATCCTGCCGCAAAATATAAACAACTATTGAATTATGTTGCTGAATAATAGCATCGCTTTAGATTACTATATTTATAACAGCATTGTCAAACGACTCCTAACATAAGTCGTTTTTAAACTATGTATTAGGCCGCGTTCATCTGTACGATAGTTTGCATAACATCCATCCATCTTTGGGATCACATGACAATTTTTTTTAAATCGTATGAACATTGGTGTCAACTATCTGGTGTCCACGACACAAGCCTCGTTGCTTACTGTGGCACTAGATGGCGCTGTGTGTTCATGTCCAGCGATATTTATTTATTTTATTTATTGGGTTAAGGACTTATGATTCGAACGGGTCCGTTACTTGTTACTCTAAAATTTGATGCATGACATCGCCGTGTGAACGGGTGACTAACCGTTGCGTTACCGTAAAGTGATAGAGTTAATACTGAAACTTATCGTCGAATTCAAATTGAATTGAGGAGAATGAGTCGGAAACTTGAGTTGCTGAGACAAAAAAGATGATTATCTTATTTTTATCTTTATTTTATAAGTACCTGTCTGCCGTTACGAAATTTAATACGTCCTTTGTAGACAGCTGAGCTAAACTTAGGTGTATTAACAGCTGCTAGTGCAAGTGTATACCTACCTATTAAAAAATGTATGGTATAAGTTCCAATTAAACATAATTCATCATCATCAGCCTATAATGTTCCCACTGCTGGAACACGGCCTCCTCTCAATGAGAGGGAATGGGCTATAATCCACCACGGGGGCCCAGTGCGGATTGCTAGATGTCACATGTCTTTGAATTTTTGGTTTGGTTTGAATGTTCTAGGACATGCCGGTTTCCTTCACCGTTTTGAGAGCAGTGGTGATGAAATAAATTACTCAAAGTAATGCGCCTGTCTGGGTTCGAACCCGCGACTTACTGTTCGTAAGTCGGGGCCGCCACCACTGGGCCACCGCTGCTCTCACAGACAAACATAATTCAACACTACTGAATATCAATCACTCAATATAAATTATAATGGGCATAGGCAGATTTTGTTACAATCAGGTAAAACGGTAATGTTAAAAATTTTAATTTGGTAAATACGATTGTAACAGGTATCTTACTGTTATTCTTTCGACACATAACATAAAATGTTGAACAATTTAAAAAGTCAAAATGTTTTACCTACGTGTACAAAACCGCGGCCCGTTGTTCAAACTGCAAAACTCTTGTTATTTTTAATTGGGATTTTAGACCATAACTGTACATCTATTAAAACAATTTTTGAGTTTTTTCATGACTGAGATTTCACATCAACCTTTTAAAAACGGATATATCGGACGAAAACGAAACTTTTATTTCCTTTTTTACTTTAACTTTCGTAGTTTCGTACTTACTACATTTATTAAATTAATTAAAAAACATTAAAATGCATTTAAGAAAATTGTAGCCCGCGGGTATCGGGAACAAAGCACTAGCGCCTGGCGATGGCGGTCAGGGCTCCAGGGAGTAGAACCTCCTAACAATATGATGTGTTTCCAGAAGAATCGCTTTCTGAATCCGGACCTTGATCCAGCTGCCCAACGAGAACCTCCTCTATGTATAGTTATTTTCATACGGTTGTCATAATAACTTGCTCCAAAATAAAACGATATTGTTCTGTATACGCAGTTTCATTCTGCTAGGACAAGCCACCGGACATTGCCATTTGTCCTATAGCTAATTATACCCGAGATAATCTCACTAAGAGAATTGAACCAACAGACCATGGTTCCCGTTGCTAACTATAATACTATTGTGTCTAGAAACTTTGTTATTAAAAAATATATTGCGTCCTGTTGCTGTGATATTTATTTTTTACAGTGGTTTTTGCATTAGTTTAGCTATAAAGGAGCTTGTGGCTATATAGTAAGCCGCTCGGGTCGATCGTTAGGTTAAGCCGTGCTTGCCTAGGTTGGTCTTTGGATGGGTGACCACCCATTACATACCGAGCTTCTTCCGTGCCTCGGAAAACACGTTAAACCGTTGGTCCCGGCTGTCAATTGTAGATTTTTGACAGTTGTTAGGTAGTCAGAGGCCCAAAAAGTCTGACAACCAGTCTTACCAAGGGGTATCGTATTACCCGGTACTAACTGGGTTGTGGAGGTCAGATAGGCAGTCGCTCCATGTAAAATACTGGTATTCAGCTGCATCTGGTAAAACTGGAAGCCGACCCCAACATAGTTGGGAAAAGGCTAGGCAGATGAGTGGTTTTCGCTTTAGTCTTCTTCTTAATCGTATGTTTAATTCCTTACTTGGTGTCGAGAGCTTATGTGCCGCCCATGGGCCTCTGAAATACCTTTTAGGCATGCTGGTTTCCTCACGATGTTTTCCTTCACCGAAGCAAGTGATAATTATACAATACGCACATTAATCCGAAAAATCAGAGTTGCGTGTCTTGGGTTTGAACTGAGACCTGGTTGTCCGAAGGTCACACCTCTAGGCTATCACTGCTTTGCGTTAGTGTCATACTATGAATGAAACTACTAGCAGCTGCTTTAATTCGAGTTGGAGTTTATCCCACTAGTACGGTATCCTTTACCTTACCTCCGCTCCCCTTCCTTCGTTCGTTTTCCTTTTCTTTCTTTTTTTTTCTTTTATCCTGGTGTTATGTCAAATTTAACCGAAATCAGACAGACGGATTAACTTTCGCATTTAAAATATTAGCATACCCAGTAACACTATATTATGGAACTTGTATGGAAAACATTTTATTGCTAACGAATATTCGAACTATATGTTATTGTTGCTGAAAAAAACAAAAATGCCATTTTTGCTGAAAGTGAGGCCCTTGCCTGACACACTTTAATGAACAATTAAACATTTCAAAGCCTTGTTCATGTTTTTTTTATTTTGTTTATTTTTAGTAGAAGCGATTATGTTGGATTTCTATCATAACAACACGCTTGTAAAACCCGAAGGGTTAGACAGCGGTGTACGTATGTAATAGTACAACCACATTTCGCCAGTCCCATGCAATAGGAGGCGAGCCTATTACCATCAACCGGACACAAATCCAGACTCCGGAGCTGCTACAAAAAATTCCTGACGGAATAACCCAATAACAATTGGCCCAACCCGGGAATCGAGTCGCGTTTGCGACCGCTAGACCAACGAGGCAATCTTAATACTAAACTTATATTGTCACTTACTTGATTGTTCTTTATTTTGAGCTCTCGATTCCGATCCCGGTCTTACTAATACAATTTTTTTCTATGAGTACTGTTATTTCTTTTCGATGAATTTTCAGTTTGCAATATTTTTACCAACAATTATCAAGAGGTTTGTTTTACGTAATTTATAAATATCGCTGGACATGAACACACAGCGCCATCTAGAGTCACATTAAGCAACGAGGCTTGTGTCGTGGACACCAGATAGTTGATATACTACAGATACTTTTTTGTTTGTAAATACATACTTATTATACATATAAACATCCATGACTCGGAAACAAATGTCCATGCTCATCACACAAACATTTGCTCCAACCGGGACTCGAACCCGGGACCCTAAGAACGTAAGGCAGCCTCACCACCACTACGCCATTCGGGTCGTCACAATCGGGTCGTCAAATTTATAAAACACTAATTTTAAAAGTAGGTACTCGTATCTAGGTACTTTTTCTGATTGATTAGTGATTGCATTCGTCCAGTGTTGATTTTGTTTGTTTCCAAAGATTACAATCAAATCTACAAACACGAATCCGTATATTTGCGCACGCGTTAATCTAAGCGATATCACCTTAGATCATGTATGTAGATAGAGTCACCGCGTGGCTGCACACGACATAGCAATTAATAAATCATATTTATTGTTAGTACGTAAAACAGCAGAGACACTTATTGAGTCATCTCATAAATATACTAAAACATTATTAATAATTGCTGAAACTGTTTAAAAAATCATTAAACAAAATTGACGTTCTGTGAAAATGACAGCATTTTGTGTGGCTAATAATCAAACGTTTGCCAAACGAAAAACCATTGCATGCGACAGAAGATGCAAAAACTTTTTTTTTTTTAAGTGTAATAATGTAATAAGCTTCTCAATTCCACAGATCCCACTACTATCATGGTTTTATCTTGAGGTGCATAATCTAAGGGATAATGTCGATAATGTCTTGCGCAAGCACACGCTGTATTCCCACCGTGTGTGTGCAAGTCAACCAATCAGCTCAGCCTGTCACAGTCCACTGCTGGACATAGACCTCTCCCAACCCCTGTCTATCACCTTTTTCATCCAGTCGGACCATATTCTGTAGTTCGTCAGTCCTTCTAGCTAGGGGGGTTCCCACCACCACCAATCCCATGCCTTTATCCCAATTTACTTGGGTCGGCGCAGCATCATGTCTTCTGCTTTCATACGTCTCTATTAATCGCCATACAATAAATAACCCTTTTTTTTTTGGATGGAAAATCATCAAATGTCTTCTCCCGCTCTGGGCGGAGCAGGAGGGAGTGTCAGACTTTTACTGACTAAAACCCATCCATGTTCCTTCATCGCCCTTTGTGTTCCGGGGCCACGGTATCTCTTTCGAACAGTCCCGCAACTCCGGCAGGCATCGGTCCTTGCGGACCCCTTCCTTAATAAGTAACCCCTGAGATAAACACTGAAGGAGAGGAATTTACTCGTGTGTGCATGTGCGCCAATTTAACGTAGTACGTAGTTAAGAAAAAAAAAGTAAATAAGAAGGGAAAATCGTCAGGATAGTTTTTTTTTATATTACACCTACATCGGCTATATCCACTATTAAATGATTGATCACTTTTAAATCGATCACATTTTTCTAATCATTTTTAATCTAGGAACAAATCGTGGGAAAAGATAGGTAAGTACCTAAGTAAGATAAGTACCTAAGTACAATACCAGGTATGTTGCGAAAAATAGTCACACAGATAAATAATTACCTAATTTAGGTACCTGCTCAAAGTATTTTATGGCTAACGCTATCGGTCTAGTTACGAAAGTAATACTATATCAGAAACATAAAATACAAAACCTTTGCGAATTTATAATTTATAGCCAAGCAATCATGATAATGGCACTTAGGTTAAGTAGATACAATTTCTTCACGACAACCACACATGGTAGATAAACAGCTGATACGACGTTTACTGTTCTTATAATCCATACAAAAAAGAAATGAAAGTAAAAAAGACATGCTTTCTAAAGGATATAACAGACTCTTCACTGGTTGAATTGAAAACCGGTTTCGTGGAAAAATAGACTCTAGGACCTATGCGCTTTGGTCGATTAATAATCTTCGCGTTTTACAGCGATGTTGGATACGCGTTTCGCGCGTGACGATACGGTTCAAAATGTACAGTTAGCGCCAATTTTCGAGTGCGAATAAATCGTAATAAAAACTCATGTTTCGTCATATTGCGTACTTTACATGAATAATAATATGGCCTATTAAACATACAATTGATCATAAGTAAGTTATGATTTGAGTTACAACTTTTAAGGAGTTTCATAATGTTTGGTCAGACTAATTCATAATACTTAAATCAAAAAATTTATAAAATGTTATGGTAGGAATAATGAATATTTCGTTATTCCTACCATAACATTTTATAAATTTTTTGATCATTGTTTTTGATATTTTCGTATTTATCTAAGTATATTATAATTATGTTAATCTAAAGTAGGTTTTACATGTACAAATATTGGTATCGCAACTAGGTCAATCTGTTTGTTTACAATGTGTTTCGCAATAAACACATAAAATATTTAATCGCGGATATAATAAAAGCCTAATCTGAAAAACGGAAAATAAAAACTATTCTCTGTACTATTTTTGCCAACCACTAACAATAAAAAACAAACACAATATTAAAAGAAAAAAACAGTCCCTTACCTACTCTCACAGTTAGTTCTAAATTCAAAATTGTATCACGTATTTAACAATGGTTCGATCAACAAGTTCGCAACCGTCACTGAGTCATCAGCTGTTTTCTTCACGAGTATACGACCGATCACTGTGGGTGCACCAACATCAATGAACATTGACATCGTATATCATAAAGCGAGTGAACGCGATAGTACTCGATGCTACCTTTAGTTTATCACGACTGTTACTATGTATTGGATCCGTGGAGTTCGTTCAGTATTGAAGAGCTCGGCTTATCAATAACATGCAACATGTGAATCTCAAAAACCTAAACGATATGTTATTATGTTAAAAGTAAAATAAATGTAGGGCTTCCTCCTCATATCGCTGTTCTTAGATCCATGCACCCAGCTTCGAGACTATTCTAGCTAGGTCGCTAGGGCTTACTGAAGACTATGCTGGATTCTAGAGAGATTTTATTGACTTCAATGCAATGTGCTGGATTGTACTCAGGGTTCTCTAGCAGATGGAACAAAAGCCTTATTGGATGAAAAATCACGCTTAAAAGTAATCGTCTCGTCCTGTTCCTTCCTGTGATTATACCCATTTTGGTGTCTGTGTCGTGTTACCAAGTAATTATGTTAAAAAAAGACACTTGTAATTTGTTGGACCAGTTTTTGTAAGTGCACAAAAGTGTCGCTTGTTGAAACCGGTTTGTCGATCTAATTCGCAGGCGATGCTCTAGGTATTTACTTCTTATACATAATATTTAGTTGTATATAACTCAATGTAGTAGTGTATATAACAGCCGCTCGGGTCGATCTTTAGGTTAAGCCGTGCTTGCCTAGGTTGGTCTGCGGATGGGTGACCACCCATTACATACCGAGGTCCCTCCGTGCCTCGGAAATCACGTTAAGCCTTTGGTCCCGGCTGTCGATTGAAGATCTTTGACAGTCGTTACAGGTAGTCAATGGCCCGAAAGTCTGACAAACAGTTTTATCAAGTGGTAACGTATTACCCAGTACTAACTGGGTTGTGTAGGTTAGAAAGGCAGTCGCTCCATGTAAAATGCTGGTATTCAGCTGCATCCGGTTAGACTGGAAGCCGACCCTAACATAGTTGGGCAAAGGCTAGGCAGATAATGCTAATGGCGGCTGAATAGAGTTCAATGAAACACTGTTTCAAGCTGTAGTCGCGTACTTGATATTATAGTTAATTAGGAATTGAAACCGTAAATAATTCCCTTCCTGGTTATATTCCAAGTGTTATCAAATAATATCTAGTTTTGGGATCCCCGTTTAACCAAATCTGTATAAAGTACTTGATTATTAATAAATTATATGAATTGGAATTTTCCCTTTCAGATAGCAATTTTTAACAGTTAGAAGAACGTTTTACTAACATAACATTACGCCTGATATCTCGAAGGATTAGGCAGAGGTATACACCCACATTTCGCCAGTTATGCTATTTATAAGTTTTCAGGGCAGTTTTTATATCGAATAGTGAGAACATTTAATAACTTCAATAACACATTTTATAAAACTGTAACAAAAGAATAAATTCTCCCATGCATTGTTGCGATCAAAACTCGTTAGCCGTGTGGTATCCGGCAGAGTAGAATAAAACCAACCCATTACACTCACGGGTGTCGTATAAGGCGACTAATGTCTGAGGCACCTTGCGCCTCCGTAGACCAGAGAATGGGCACCAGCGTTTTCTGTTAGTCTTTCATCACTGCGATCTCCAATCCGCCTGCCAAGCGTGGAGATTACGGCAAATTCTTCCCATCATGGGAGAGTCTTATGTCCAACAGTGGACGTTATGGGCTGTTGTTGTTGTTGATCAAAACTCTTAATTAAATTGCATTAATTTACGAGTTGTTATAATAAATCAACCATGTTTTTATTACGTATGACAGTTGTGTATAACGATTGATATCAGCTCAGCTGTTTATGACAGGAAGGCGTAATTATGAAACAATGTGTAGTAATAAACAGTATCGGGAGTTATCATGTTTTATGACGCGGCAATGTCCAATATTCAGCGTGTATGCAAGTGCAATTGTTACGCTACCTTTAAGTAAAAAAAAAACTCCTTAAAAACTAATCAAACAAAAAGTAAACAATGCTTATAATGCTAAAAGGGACTTGGTTTACCCGACGCTGAGTTTAGAACTGCCATACGCTCGAATATTAAACACATTATAAAATCCCGCCACACTATTCCCAAACCACTGCAACTCTTGAAAGCCAGAATCAACAGTGGCGACCACCAGAAAAGCGAAAAGCGCCGAGATAATTAATCTCGACGAAGTAGAATACTACACTACTACATCGGAAATTACAGTTGTTTGTAGTATTTTACCTATAAGTAGGTACCATTTTATTAGAATTACTCAGTAGATGTACGAAGTCTTCATTTGTTCCCATTCGATGGCATGGGGCTCTCCACCTATAACTAGAACTCAAACATGACTGGCGAAATGCGGTTGTACCATGTTTACACCACTGCCTGTTCTTTTAGGGAAATATAGGTGTGATGTGCTCCAAAAAGTTCCACATGGTTAGGGTTATGGCAAGTTGTCTACGTTCCACTTATAGTATTAAGTACCTAACTTTAAAGTAACCCCAAGGTGCTCCATCTTTTATGCCACGCTAGGGACGCTAGGTTGACTCGCGATTACACCACTCAGTTGGTAAAAGATGGATAGAACCTTTTTAAAAGTGCACGTTAACTTAATCATAAGTATCTTCTAATTCCTCTATTGAACTGTAGGCTTTTACAGAACTTATTGCTATTAAGTCTAGGAGCTTGTGTGCCAAAACGCGATGAAGAGTTTTGCGTGTTTGTCATAATTAGGTAATTTGAACCTAATTATGACAAATTAGAAATTACTTAGTGAAAGAACGTAGGAATCCCAATGAACTTTGCAGAAATACAAAAAAATACGAAAAATTGTTCGTTCGAAGTACTTTATTATGTGTACAAATGCTATGGCCAACAAAACGAAAATATCGAGTGTATCAACTACTTATCATTCAGCGCTTGTCGTAAGGGTCAACTGAGAGAAATGGCCCAGAATTGCACCCGCGAGCAAAGGGGTAAACTACCCATGAAACACTTTATCAACATGTTACTTTGAGTCTGTATCATTTCAATGTAAGCTAGAGGCCTTTTCCATGAATTCTTGTAATTTCGGTTCAGAGGTAACATGGACAATGTTTTTGATTTGGCTTATTGCAAGCAATGATAGCCCTGATTTTTTGTCGTAGGATCCATGCAGTTGCTTGATTTTTGTTATTTATTTCATCAGCACCGATCTCAAAATGAAGATGGAAAACAGCGTGAGGAAACTGACAGGTCTTAAAACCAACTCTCGAAGGGCCTGCGTGATGGATTACGAATATCAACTTTTAACTTTTTATTAGCAACAGATTGCAACTTCTATAAGTTTCAATTTCACTGCGGTATTACCAAATATCTATTTTCGAATTTCCTCGTACTTTTAATAGATAATAATATGTATGTATGTAGTTCAAAGGCGAAGTATGACTTTATCCAGTCACAAAATTACTATTGCAAGGTTTTACAGGACAACCCATGTTTAAGTTAAAAATTCTGAAAGTATACGACTTCACAACAAAATAAAACTAAGTTTAAGTATTACTTGGGGTTTACACAGTACGTCGGAAGAGCAGACAAAGTTTGTGATCATGGCTAGTGGTCACGAACTCCATAAAAGACAGGAAAAGTTTTCAAACATATAAAATTTAAACAAAGGAATCTGGAAAACTTTTTAGAATATACTGTTTTTAAATATAGAATGTATTTATTATTAGAGACAACCAAGATAATTAGACAAAAGAAAGCCACTTGAATCAGTGAAAGAAATTAGTCTACCCGTCACATAAAACAACTTGGGGTGTCTACTCATATCCGAGTCCAAAAAATACAAATCAAATTCCTATGCAACATTCGACAGATAATTGATACGCAGGTTATATGGCTTCTTTAGGAAAACTAATCTAATATGCGACTGCCATTTCAGTTCTATTCCTTCCAGTCTAACCGCAGCTGAATACCAGCATTTTATAATATGGAGCAACTGCCTATCAGAACTGTAATCGATGGTGATGCCTGGTCCAAATAATCACCATGTATTTCGCTACTTTTAATACACGACAGATGAATCAGAAAGTAACAGTTTATAAAAGTACTAAATTTCACAATAATAACGATTGTGTATCAAACAAATACCTTTAAATACCAATGTTCTCACAACTCATGTTACCACAAAGAGACCGATTGCAACATTCGTCGGAATTATGAATCAGCGTCAATTCTCGGCACATTAATCATTTTATGATCTTGTTTGAGCATATTGTGCTAGAATATGACGTAGACTATCAAGATCAAGGTGAGCACGGGTGTTTGCATAATTAAATGTATCTTCAAAATTTTGAGATAAGTATGTAATAGATGTATTTCCCGTATATACTAAGAGAAGCTCGTGGCTAAATAATAACAGCTGCATAGGTCGATCTTCAACGTTAAGCTGCTCTTGCCGAGGTTGATATCTGGATGGGTGACCATCCATTACATACCGAGTCACCTCCGTGCCTCAGCACGGAGGTGACTCGGTATGTAGTACAGCCGACAGATTAACGTGTTTTCCTCAGAAAACACGTTAATCTGTTGGTTCTGGCTATTATTAGATCTTTGTCAATAACTTGATAAAAATACATGATAGCTGTAAAAATTATTTCACAAAATATCATATATTAACATTACCTTCAATTTATATATTAGAAGTAGTAATGTTCGTAAAAAAAAATCCACATTTGTTTCCTCGTATGGCAGACAAATTTCCAAGAAATAGACGTGATGATAGCCAACTATGTGTACACACATCAAAAACTGCACTTATGCGCAAGAGTGTTTTTTGCATGGCACCAGTTATCTACAATAAATTGCCCAAAAGTTGGAAAGAGCAAACTATACCGAAAATTAAACAAACAATGAAATTGTTTTTGGCACAAAAAGCATATTAGTATTATAGAAATTTTAAACGACTCATGGTGATTATTTTATATAAATAAATATTCAGAGTGTAGTACGGTGAAGTAGTAGTGGAAAACTTAAATATATAATAAATGGTTTTAAAACTAAATGCTTAGTAAAGTGATGTAAATCTTCATTGAGAACATACATTGTAATATTGGACAAGGTAAATAAATAATAAATTACAAATATCTTAATTTAATTTTTGTTTAACTGTGACTGAATAAAAATGGTTAATGAAAAAGTGTAAAAATTAAAAATCATTGATTCTGTAATTATAATTGCATTTAATAAATTGGCATATAATGTTTAACGTTTAAAATTTCAAAATAATTAATTGAATAATAACAATTGTTCCTGAAAATATTTGCACGCCATGAGAAATGGCAGACATGTCGTGAGCCACTCTTATTTAAGATCTTGCATGCATGTATTATTTTAATTCTGTATGTACACATGTTTGAGCTAATAACATTTCTTATTCTTTCTTATTCTTGGTTATTGAGGTCAGATAGGCAGATAAAGCCAATTTACTGGAATTCAGTTGCATCCGGGGAGACTGATGGAAGCCGCGCCGTAAAATATGGCTGGTAAAAAGGTTTGGTAGATGATCATGATGCTCTGGAATCGAATTCCAAGCTAGGTAAAGTGTTATCGGGTTTTTCCTTTAAGATTTTTTTAGTAGCAGGAATTTTGAAGTCGGATTGCCGTCCATCAGACATTAGAGTTGGGAAAAAGAAAGAATACCTGTGTTTGTTGGCACTTATGTGCAATAATATTACCTCCGCTGAGAATGGTTGCCGTGAACAAAAATGGTCAGAAGGTCTATTATTGTTTATCATACTTACGGTATGGGTAGTCCAGAGAACTTTTCAGCAAACATATTCAGCATGAAAACTTGACAACCAAGTATGTATGTCGAGCGTGATAAGAGACTGCTAAAACTCTACTTTGAACATCTTCAGACAAGAGTCTTGCCTGAAACTTAGTTTTCAAAAAGGGCCAAAAACCGGGTACAAATCCAGACTCCTTGGCTACTACTTAGTCATTCCGGACGGAAAAACCCAGTATCCCAGGACTTCATGAATATTCAGCAGTCGCACGCGTGAGACCAACGAGGTAGATACCAACAGATTGGATGGTTTAATAATAATTTCAGAGCGATGATGTCGAAGGTATGTTGCGTCGAAATAGGAATCTGAAGAACAAGTGCATATCGAAGAAGGGATCTGTTGAAGTAGTGTTTTTCGAAGGTGTGTGTTGTCGAAGTATGTTCTGTCGAAGCAATGAGTACTCGAAAGACTCGAACTACGTATTGTTTTTTCGAAATTGAGACCGTATCGAAATAATTAACTGTCGAAGTTCAGGATGACACTCACAAATTGACTGAAGTCGCGGGTACCAAAACCTGCAAGTCTTATAAAATAATTTATTAATTTAACTTGACAAATCGATGGATGCTGTGGGCTTTACTGTATCTTGGGTCTCGGGGTGGTCCCGGACAGGACAAACACAAGTACAACATGCAATTAGTTAAGTACACAATAAAAATAACAATGCGTACACTGTCATGGAATCCCCGACTGGGAAGTACAGCTAGAAAACTTAAAGGCACTATTAGTACAACAACAATCTGCGTAATCTAGGGCTTTGGGTTCAACGACCCACGTCTCAATCAGCTGGTGTCGAGTCGGACGATGATTGGCTTGAAGTGGTCATGGACGAATAATTGTTTAGTTTGAAATGTATGAACCGAAGTCTGTAAATAGATTGTTATTGGTCGATTGAGTTTTTTTTAGATCTTTTATTAAGATATTATATAACACAATATCACGCCTGTAATCCCCGAAGGGTTAAGCAGTACCTTATATATCCTACACCAATTTTTCGCAAATAATGTTTTTGTTTGCCTATTGCCGTCAACCACTACTATCGCTACTACACGGCAGCTACTGAGAAATTCCTGATCGTAAAACCAAATTAGACTTTGCCTGACCTGGGAATCGAACCCAGAACCTCATTATCAACAGTCGCGCTTGCGAACCTCTAGTTGGATGAGTCAATCGTATAAAAAGTATAATAAAATTGCGTAGGTATTTTTTTGTTTTTAATAGTTTAATCTACGAGGTTGTTTTGTATATTGATAGTAAGAGGAACATGACAACAAATCGTGATATCTCTACGAAGAAAAAAATAAGTTGTTTTGACATAATGTCCAATAAAATCATTATCATCACTTGGAATTTGAAGCCTAATAATTTTTATTGGTGTCGCTTTAACAACAATCTAGGTAGGTATAGTATCCTGAGGTGGGAAAATTCAAAGACAAGCTATTTTAATTTAATTCGGCCATTAAAATACACTTTTAAACGTTAACCTTTGAACGGAAAAAGAATTGAATGTAGTAGCCCAATCGCAAAAGTAGTTGCGTATGGAGAATATGAAAGTAATTGCATCCTGGCCTCATATTCTATTGAAGCACTGCACTGTGCTAGGCCACCTCAAGGTCAAAGTTTTGTCACGGACGTGAGGTCTGCTGGACTACGGATGGTCTCAGTGCTCGCCATGTTTTGGCAGCGTTGTACACAAAATAGGTTAATCAGCCTCGTTGTTGTTAGCCAAAAAATAGAATTTCTACAGTGATATCACTAATCATTTATCGCTTAGGCGCCATGGACGTAATTTGACGACGTATCAAGATAAGTCATAATTTTGCGTCAATTATTGCGCAGCCGCTTGCGTATGCTTGTATTGCATCATTATAGTATTTGATAGATTGATCAAAATTGCGAAATATTCGATAACTATTTGGGATGTTGCTCACTTTCAAGAAGCTCCTTTTTTTTTTTTTTTTTTCGGATGGGAAATCATCAAATGTCTTCTCCCGCTCTGGGTGGAGCAGGAGGGAGTGTCAGACTTTTACTGACTAAAACCCATCCATGTTCCTTCATCGCCCTTTGTGTTCCAAGGCCACGGTATCTCTTTCGAACAGTCCCGCAACCCCGGCAGGCATCGGTCCTTGCGGACCCCTTCCTTTTTGCTGACTCTCTTTGAGGCGCAAAAACACGAACGCGCCGTCGACACGGCCTGTCGTCATGAGACGGACGGACGGCGAGCTAGCCCATAGCTAACTGTTCACAGGCCCGCGCCTACGGCGGCCGGGGGGCACGTGGTGGCTCCGGACCATGGCTTGCACCAGGGCCGGACGCGAGAGGTCGCCGCCGCCAATCACCGCTTGGAGGACATGGCGGTGGTCCGCCCACGCGGGGCACACCTCCACCGTGTGCTCCACCGTGTCCTCCGGTCGATCCTCGCAGTGGAAACACCCGGGCGTTTCCTCCCGCCCGATTCAGTGCAGGAACCTCCCGAAAACACCGTGTTCGGTAAGGACCTGCGTCAGGCGGAAGGTGAGGACGCCGTGGCGTCTCTCCAGCCACTCCTCAAAGAGGGGACTTACCGCCACTATCGTGGCGTGCCCTGCACGGGGTTGCGACAGTCGCTCTCTCCATGTCGCCATGAGATCCCGCCGGAAGTCTGTCCGCTGAGCGACAATTGTCGCGGCAGCGGAGTTTCCCCCCGGCGAAGCGCCTCCGCGCGCCATTCATGCAGGCGCGCGAGGACTATCGCCTCCAGATCCCATGGCGGCAATCCGGCAAGGAGGCACGCCGCCTCGCGGTTGATCGTGCGGTACCCACGGGCCAGCCTTACGGCTACCACCTTTTGGGGCGCGTTTAGGTAGTGGGCTGCACGCAGCCTCAAGGCACGCGCCCACACCGGGGCCCCGTAAAGGGCCATGGACCGCACGACTCCCGCGTAGAACCTCCGGCAGGAGGCGTTCGGCCCCCCCAGGTTGGGCAGGAGCCGCCTGAAGGCAGCCCCAGTCCGTTCCAGTTTGGGGGCCAAACGTCGGAAGTGCTCCACGAAGTTCCACCGGCTGTCGAGGACGAGTCCTAGGTACTTCAAAGTCGACTCGACACCGATGGATACCCCTCCTACCGTGAGTAAGGATCCCGGAGGTGGCGCATTCCGAGGCCCATGAAAGCACATGGCCTCGGACTTGTGCAATGCCACCTCGAGACCCAGTTGCCGGATCCTCTCAACGACTATCGCAACCCCACGTGTCATGATTTCGGCCGCCGCCTCGTGCGACCCCCCCTGTGCCAGCACCAGCGTGTCGTCTGCATAGCAGACCACGCTGACGCCGCTAGGGAGGTCGGCGCGCAGCACCCAGTCGTACCCGATGTTCCACAAGGACGGCCCTAGGACCGATCCCTGCGGAACACCGCACGACATCTCTCGCCGGTTCCATTCTCCGCTGCGACCGGGGTAGATGACGGCTCTATCCGTCAGGTAGTCCCCGACCACACGACGAAGGTAGGTCGGCACCCGGTGATACCGGAGTGCCTCCCTAATGCAGCTCCATGGCATGGAGTTGAAGGCATTGGCGATGTCTAGAGACACCGCCAAGACAACCCCACCCCGGGACACTGCATCCCCCGTCATGAGGGCTCTCACGCGCATGATGGCGTCCACCGTAGAGCGCCCCTTGCGGAAACCAAACTGGTGCTCCGCAAGATCCGGCCCCGTCCCCGCAAGGTGCTCGGCGAGGCGGTTTGCAATGACTCTTTCAAAGAGCTTGCCCACCTCGTCAAGCAACACTATGGGCCGGTATGCGGACGGAGAGTCCGCAGGGCGCCCCGGCTTCCGAATGAGGACCAGCTTCCCCGTCTTCCAACGAAGCGGGAACTGGCCTCTCTCCAAACATGCGCTTAAGAGCCCCTCCAGTTGGGGCCCGAGAGCCTCCGAGGCCAGGACCCAGGCTTTGCCAGGCAAGCCGTCGGGTCCCGGGGCGGTATTTTTTTCACTGAGCCTGCGTACCGCCACTCTCAGGTCTACCCCAGTCACTTCCGGAGTGTCGTCGTCGTCGTCCTGGTGGTCGCTTCAAGCACCGCAGGTGGCGGAGCCATAGGCGGGGGGGATGTTCTCCCCGCGTAGGGAACAGAGTGCTCACCACGTCCTCCACGAGCTCAGGCCGGAGACTCTGCGTCAGTGGGGGGGCCCAGGTGCGGAGTTTATCCCGCACCATCTTGTAAGGGCGCCCCCACGGATCTCTGTCGAGAGTCCCCAGCAACTCCTCGCGGGCCAGGTCCCTGGCCCGCAGGACAGCCTCGCGGAGGGCGGTCTTCGCCGCTCTGTACCCCTCATATAGCTCCGCCTCAATGGCTGCCGCATCCGGTGGGCAGATGCGGAGCCTGCGATGCCTGGCGTACAGGTGCCGCGCAGCCACGCACGCCTCGCGCAGAGACGTCAGCTCTCGCGACCACCAGTACACCTGACGTCGGGAGCTTCCTGGCCGGACTCGGGGCATTGCCACGTCGCATATATCGGACATGGCCTCCTGGAACCACCCTGCCTCATTGTTAATGTCGGCAGGCCTGTCTGGTGATGTCACCCAGGCCTGCACGATCGAGGCTTCCAGGAGGAGCTCCCGGTCCAGCTGCTTCAGCGCCCAACGCGGACCACTCGGGGCCTGTTGGACCGGCGCGCTCGAGGTCTGGGTGGAGACGTCAAACCGGATATACCGATGGTCGGAATAGGTCTCCACCCCCTCCATGACACGCCAGTCAACGACACGCGGCGACAGAGCGGGGCTAGCGAACGAAATGTCCACTACCGACTCGCCCCGCATCCGCACGCACGTGGGAACAGAACCCCGATTTAGGACGACCAGGCCCTTCTCCAGAGCCCAGTCCTCCACCATCCTTCCCCGCACGAGAACCCCGAGCCAAGTTCTTGGCATTGAAGTCCCCGAGCACAAGCACGGGGAGGGAATGGTTTCCGACGACAACACTTAACTATGCGAGAGAGTTGTGGAACTCAGCGAGAGTTCGGCTCGGGGAGAAGTAGACTCCCACTACCACGATCTCCCCGAACCGTGCTGCTACGCACCCCCGACCCCTCCTGACACCTTCAAGGGTCGGGGTACCGGCGGCGGCCGACGACACTATGGCCACTGAGCCGCTAATGTCCGCCACCCAGTCTTCCCTGGGCTGGACGAAATACGGCTCAGCGACCACAGCGATGTGTATCGACCACTGCGCCATGCTCTGGAGCAACAGATCCTGAGCACAGGCGCAGTGGTTGATATTCGCTTGGAGGAAGCGTAATAGGGCCGTTATTGGCACTCCATTACCGCTTCCTCCTCCGTAGCCCCTTGTGAGGGCCCCACTGTGGCGGCGACAGCGGCAGCGGCGGCAGTTGCGGCTGCGGCGGAGGCGACGGTGGCGGTGGCGGCGGAGGGCCTACCCTTGCCCTGGTGGTTGGAGCGCAGGCCTTGCTTCCAGCCCGGTGATCGGCCGGCTTGCCAGCCGCCGCACATGCACCGCAGTGCGGCGTGGCGCAGCAAGCTGCGGACACGTGACCCGGCTGGCTGCAGCGGAAGCAGAGGCCACCTCAACATGACACGAGTCAACCTCAGAGGCGCACTGTACTGATACGTGGTGTCCCACGTGGCAGCGATAGCACCTCAGAGGTCTGGGCTCCAGCAGCTTCACCTGCGCTGAAACCCAGCCCACCAGTAGCCTTCGGCCCTCCACTATAGCTTTGGCCGCCATCACAGGGCAGCATACCGTAACGGTATGCATACCCGTGAGGTCCGGGCGTAGGGCGCCTGCCCTGACCTGCTCAGCAGGACACCCACCGGACCTGGCGACGGCGGCCACCACCTCCTCCTTGGTCACCGAGTCGTCCAGACCCAGAATGCGCAGGTCTGCGCATCTCACGGGCCTGGACATTCGGGCCTCATCCGCGTTTAGGGACGCTCTGAGCTTTTCCGCCAGAGCGTCAGCGGACGAGCCGCTGGTTTCACCGGAGATCTCCATCATGCGTGCCCCCGTCGCGGTGACCTTAAGCCGGAGGCCCCCGGTGATCCCCAGCTCCCCGAGATCCACCGTCTCCTTTGCCTTCGCCAGCAAGTCGCGGTAGGACACGCCCCTCTTTTCCGCTTCCGGCTGTAGTGTTATCACTACAGCCGCGGTTTTCGGGGCGCGGAGCCTAGCTGCGATCTTTCGCGCCCTGTGCTGGCGCTGCCGCTCCTCATTTCGGGCCTTTTTGGCCGCCTTTCGCCCCTTCTTCCTCTCCCCGACCACCTGCCATCCGGCTTCAGCCGCAGGTGTGGGGGGCTGGGGGGGCGGTGGTTGCGGCGGCGGCTGCCGTGCCGCAGGCGCTGGCCCGTTCGCCGTTGGCACTGGCGCTGGCACAGTGTCCACCTGTGCAGCCGCCTTGCCCTTCCCTTTTTTGGCCTTCTTAGCCGGCGCCGCTTTCGCCGGAGCCGGCTTTTCAGGGGGGGGGGTCAAGAAGCTCCCTTTTTGTTTTATTTTTTTTTTTTTCCGATGGGAAATCATCAAATGACTTCTCCCGCTCTGGGCGGAGCAGGAGGGAGTGTCAGACTTTTACTGACTAAAACCCATTCATGTTCCTTCATCGCCCTTTGTGTTCCGGGGTCACGGTATCTCTTTCGAACAGTCCCGCAACCCCGGCAGGCATCGGTCCTTGCGCCTCAAAGAGAGTCAGCAATAGGAAGGGGTCCCTTCCTATTGCTGACTCTCTTTGAGGCGCGCGTGGAACACGAACGCGCCATCGACACGGCCTATTGTCATGAGACGGACGGACGGCGAGCTAGCCCATAGCCCACCGTCCACAGGCCGCGCCTACGGTGGCCGGGGGCCACGTGGTGGTCCCCGACGCCCGGGGCGTCTCCCGCGGCGGCCGGGACGCTGTGAGGTTCTCTCCCTCTCACCTCCTTCTCTAGCATTACTGCTTCGCAGAAGGAGGTGACGGCGTCCCATTCCGTCTCGCTCCGGACCATGGCTTGCACCAGGGCCGTACGCGAGAGGTCGCCGCCGCCAATCGCCGCTTCGAGGACACGGCGGTGCTCCGCCCACGCGGGGCACACCTCCACCGTGTCCTCCGGTCGATCCTCGCAGTGGAAACACCCGGGCGTTTCCTCCCGCCCGATTCGGTGCAGGAACCTCCCGAAAACGCCGTGTCCAGTGAGGACCTGCGTCAGGCGGAAGGTGAGGACGCCGTGGCGTCTCTCCAGCCACTCCTCAAAGAGGGGACTTATCGCCACTATCGTGGCGTGCCCTGCACGTGGTTGCGACAGTCGCTCTCTCCATGTCGCCATGAGATCCCGCCGGAAGTCTGTCCGCTGAGTGACAATTTGTCGCGGCAGCGGAGTTTCCCCCCGGCGAAGCGCCTCCGCGCGCCATTCATGCAGGCGCGCGAGGACTATCGCCTCCAGATCCCATGGCGGCAATCCGGCAAGAAGGCACGCCGCCTCGCGGGCAATCGTGCGGTACCCACGGGCCAGCCTTACGGCTACCACCTTTTGGGGCGCGTTCAGGTAGTGGGCTGCACGCAGCCTCAATGAACGCGCCCACACCGGGGCCCCGTAAAGGGCCATGGACCGCACGACTCCCGCGTAGAGCCTCCGGCAGGAGGCGTTCGGCCCCCCCAGGTTGGGCAGGAGCCGCCTGAAGGCAGCCCCAGTCCGTTCCAATTTGGGGGCCAAACGTCGGAAGTGCTCCACGAAGTTCCACCGGCTGTCGAGGACGAGTCCTAGGTACTTCAAAGTCGACTCGACCCCGATGGATACCCCTCCTACCGTGAGTAAGGATCCCGGAGGTGACGCATTCCGAGGCCCATGAAAGCACATGGCCTCGGACTTGTGCAATGCCACCTCGAGACCCAGTTGCCGGATCCTCTCAACGACTATCGCAACCCCGCGTGTCATGATTTCGGCCGCCGCCTCGTGCGACCCCCCCTGTGCCAGCACCAGCGTGTCGTCTGCATAGCAAACTACGCTGACGCCGCTAGGGAGGTCGGCGCGCAGCACCCAGTCGTAACCGATGTTCCACAAGGCCGCTTTCGCCGGAGCCGGCTTTTCAGGGGGGGGGGGGGGTCAAGAAGCTCCCTTAAGTAACGATCAGATTTCAGCATTTATGCATGTAAGTCCCATGTATTAGAGAGGGGGGAGGAGGTACCTATCATCATCATCATTTCAGCAGAAAGACCTCCACTGCTGGACATAGGTCTCCCCAAGTGTCGCAACATTGCCCGGCCCGGTGCGATTCGCATCCCCGCAACCTTTACCAGGTCATCGGTCCACCTAAGAACCTGTATAGCTATCTGTGGTTGAGAAATGCTTTATCTCATTCGTAGATTTTTAGTCTTTACAAATACTGAAACGTCACTCAAAATTTAAGCAGCACTTATATTTAACAGATACTCAAAAGTGACGTTTGGTCATATGAAATTTAAAGTTTAGGAGCTGCTCAAATGTTAAGCAGCCCTTAAATTTTAAGTGACGTTTCAGTATTCGGGGGTAACCCCGAATACTGAAACGTCACTGTCATCTGACACAATGGATATCGCATCCCCCGGTAGCCACCATGTTTCAGTTGGGAAACAGCAGGAATAGTGATCGCAATTGCAACTGCTGAATACGAGGTCCTGGATTACATTTCCAGGTCGGACAAACAGTTATTGGATTGTTTTAATTTGGGTGTACCTACACCTCTGCCTAATTGATAGGGATTACGGGTGTGATGTTGTTATGGCTTTTCTTATCAACACAACATCAGCTGCGACCTAATTAGTCCATAGCTAGATTGTTTCAAAATTGCTTATGTCGTAAGTATCAACAAACAGTCCAAGAGTGCACGTTTAGTATTGTATTCTTCCACTTTGAACCAAAATGTTGTATAAATATAACACGTATTCTTTAAACATTGATCACATTAAGTGAGCAATGTTTAAAGAATGCGACTGTAGGTCTTTTGTTTGGTAGGAATATTGTACAGAGAACTGGAGGGAATATGAGGGAGTAAGTACCTGGTTGACCGAGGTTTGCCCGGTTATTTTTTTTGGTGATCTTTTCTAAAAATTAAACCTAGCTAGATCGATTTATGGCTTCGGAAACCCCCTGCATACTAAATTTCATGAAAATCGATGGAGCCGTTTCCGAGATTCAGATTATATTATACGTTTATACAAGAATTGCTTGTTTAAAGGTATTATATTTGCAAAGCAGTGGAACATAAAGGTGTTAATTATTTTTTTGATAGGTTATGCCTGATGGGTTATTGTTGTTTTAGTCTTCATCTGCTTAGCCTTTTCCCAACTATGTTTGGGTCGGCTTCCAGTCTAACCAGACGCAGCTGAAAACCAGTATCTAATTAAAAAATATATATATATTCTGTTCGCTTTACAAGGTACAATATTAAAAAGCTAGTTACAAAAAAAAACAATGGTCCTTAAGTGCTAGATTTTTACAAATTCCCTGGACTCCACACTAGGATACCCTGAGTCGTGGGGTCCAGTCTCTTCCCAAGTAAAGGTAACATGTTAGCTTTAGCTGAACTACATAATTACAAAGGAAATAAAAAAGATAGGCAAATTAAGATAATTAAAAACTATTATACTATAACAATATTTTTAAAACGAAAAATTTAAGGACAAGAGGTTTGATGTTTTTGGAAGTGTGTGTGTGTGCGTGGGTGGGTGGGTGAGGTTTAGTGGGTGTTAGGGTATGTATATACAGGGTGTAAAAGACCTCATCACGAAGCCGTCAACCAAGCATTCTGTACATCAAACTAAGTAAATTTACGCAAAAATTATTGCTGGGAAACTACTTTTTTTTTTGGGGTCTAAAATCATGTTTTGTGGTGGAACCCAATGTAACGCACTCAAAACATTGTGCTGATGGATGGATTGAATAGTACGGGGGTCGTGGAGGTGTATAAAGTAAAAATCGCAACTCAAAATGAAAGCAATACAAAGTATTGTCTTTACATTACATACCGAGTTTTCTTTGTTCCTCGGAAAGCACGTTAAGCCGTGGTCACCCGTCCACAGACCAACCTAGGCAAGCGCGGCTTAACCTGAAGATTGATCCGAGCTGTTATTATTTAGCCACGAGCTCCTCTTGCTGTTTTAGTATAAGTCTATAAAAACAAACATAATGTTTAAATCACATATTAACTAGTCACACCTGTTTTCCAAGATTATGACGTAGTTAATGCAGGTCAGTACTTACATAGTTTTCGATTTAAAAAATAATCAATAATCCTTGTTTGTAGAAAAATGTGGGTTAATTAAGTATCGTTTTGGAAAAGATAACCTCATTACTTCATTATTAAGTTTCAAAGGTTCTCTCTTTATCATAATCTATCTTTATGTTGCGGTCGTAGCTGGTAATCGGTCAAAACTGAACTGGTTTCCCGTCGAAACCTATATTAGATTTAACATATTGTTAGAGTTCCGTACCTCAAAAGGTAAAAAAACGAAACCCCTAAAAGATCACTTTCTTGTCCGTTTGTCACAACCGATTTTTTGAAAATTTTTACCAGATACGGAAGTCTATAGTCCTTATTAGGTGTATAAAATCAAGGTCCTGAGTCAACAATAAAAAGATATGGGCAAATTTAGATTTTCGCGAACTTTGTAAGTACCAAAATTTACCTTAATTTTCACCTTTTTTTATTTTTCGAAATTTTCCCTTTACTTTTGCTGAAAGATCTTGCTTTTAACCAAAATTCACAATTCTAGGTCAACCGGAAGTACCCTATAGGTTTTGGGTCGAAAACCTATATGGTAGTTCCCTTTGAGAAGCAAGGTCTTACAACATATGTAAAGGGACAAATCTGAAAACCGTAATTAAGTAGTTTAATAACAAAAAAAAGCGATTTTACTATTACAAACTTATTATTTGCGGTTGGTGCAATAGCCGTTTCATGGGATCGAACAGCAAAGTTATGTTTGTCCTTTAAAAACGGTGCGCGAGTCCGACTCGCCCTTGTTTAAATTTAACATTGCAACCTTTATCAACATTTATGGTCTCCATATTTACTCTGCATAGCTTAATTAGCTTAATTAGGCTACAGTGTTCCCACTTCTGGGACCCAGACTTTTTATTAATGTTGTAATCCACCATACAGACAGCGTAATGCATGTGTAATGCACCATAATGCGGGTTGGTAGATGTCTTTGATTATTTGGCTCTTTCGGGTTCTTTTAATACCTATAATAAATTACACAAAGTATTGCAACTGCCTGTGATCGAACCCTGGACGTACAATTCGTAAGTCGGGAGCGCTGACCACTGGGCTCTCTGACCCTGATATAATCTATGTATCCCCAAGTACTACACAAGGGCACAGCTAATATTAATCAGTAGAAAAACAGTGGATTATTACTTACCAACTTTTTACCCTTGACCACTTATCGCTAGTTTAACGAATCGATAAGATATCTAGGTACACATTCTGATATGAAGTCACTATAAAGAATCGAGTATCCACGTTGTGAAATACTTTTTAGATAATTAGTCGTAATCTATTCTCGTAAATATATTTTGGAAATTTTCCGTTGTGAATGAATAGCGCAGTAGGCGCATGATCACTTCACAACAAATGAATTTGTATTCGATTCCCGTTTATGAACATACTAGCTTAGGCCCGCGGGTTCGCCCGCGTGGAGTTCGGTAATTTCCCACAGGATCATACTAACGAGATAAAAAGTACCCTATGTTATAAACTATCTGTGTGCCAAATCATCAATTTCATCCAAATCTAGTCAGTAGTTTTTGGGTCGAAAGAGTAGCAAACAACCATCTATCCATCCTCACAAACTTTCGCATGTATACTAATTTAATAAGTAGGATTTGCGTTATTACTTCTTTATCTAATTAAAAAAAAACTTTGGTATGAACCTATACTTTTTTCACCAATTTGTTATGAGGCTTAGAAGTGTAAGCATATTATCTTTAACTTGAACACCATAGATAGTATAAACATAACACAAAAAAAGTCACGAAAATTACAAAATATTTTGATAAGGACACTATTATAATTTTGCGTGTGGAACAAAGCGTGTTTATCAAAATATTTAACTTACTATCAAGGCAGCTAATTAAAAACATAACATCACGCCCATAAACCCCGAAGAGTTATTATGATGACGTTGTGCCTAATATTGCACTCACATTTCGCCAGTTATGTTTGACTCCCATGTACCTAATAGAGAGCGATCCGATTAATAGATACACTTCTGGAAAAAATCACCAATGCACACAAATCACTAAGTTTCATAACACTCTCGGACTGTAATATTGCAACATACGTGCTAATGTGAGAACTAGTGACTTAACACTGAAATTACTAACTTGGTTTTCAATTCTTTTCCAACTTTGTTGACGTTAGAAGTCTTTTATGACGTCAATCAAAGAATACATTAGAGGAGCGCACTGCATAATTATGAGGCTTTAAGAAGTTTTAAACAGGCAGTATACCCCACACACATTACACACACACCACAGACCCCACATATAGGAAAAAAATTACGATGTAATTTAAACACAAGTGTCCTTGGTCATTACATCACATCACATCCTTAAATTATGATTTTATGTAGTTTAACAATCTATAAACTACCGTCAACACTTATTGACTGAAATTAAATTAAACAGACGATGGAGATCCAACTTTTCTTTTTTAGTAATCCGGAGAAAGCTCTCAATGTATTGCCATTCGATAAGACACGTCGTAATTCATCTAAATATCCAAATCTAATCAAATTAGGACACCCCAAATTAAAATCGTCAATTGATAAAGACCACCTGAAGACTAACGTTATCAAAATCACTGAAACAAAACTCACAATCGTAAAGATAAATAAAACGGGCATTCCTGAGTACAGGATAGCGAATTTGTGAAACATTTATTCAGAATGTGTTCAGGGTCGATCGTACGAAGATAAACCGAGGCAATTTCGAGCAGCCAAGGAGCCGTTAGCTGGTGAAAGCACGGCGACGCAGCTAGTACAGAGTTACTAAGAAAGGGATGTGCCCCGTGACAAGACCCAAATTAACGAGGCCGGCTCCGCTTGAAATTTACATGGGTATGCATGTTGCGCTCCTAGATAGTGCTGTACCGGCAACTGGATTTAGTGCCACAAATAGTTTCGGAACTCCGGATCTAAGCGAGCTACTTGCCTAGGGAACTGTAATTAAAGAAGACTCGAATGAACTGTGACCGGGCTTTAATTGTATAGAGCGTTTTCCTTAATTTGAACGAACAATGCTCTTACAAACAGCCGTAACTGTTCCAGTTGTTTGTTGCGCTGTTAAGCACGTTATTGATCTTTATTCATGTTTTGGTTATTGGAGACCTTTTTTATCTTTTTTATTATTGGTTAATTGTGTTTTTCTAGACTCACAGTAAAGTAGACTGACTATTATTATTAGCCGTTGCAAACATTACAATTTACCATTCTTAGATGTTAGGTACATTCCTGACCTGGAAATCAAACTCGTTTGCGACCGCAAGACCTACGGACAAAATAAACAATGTCGTAATCTTACCTACTTTAAATGTACAATCGTAACTCCTTCTCGAATAAAATATAATAAAACCAACCAATATAATATTGAAACGGCAATATCTATATTTCTGTTACGTACTCAATGATCATGAACGAACATTTTCTTAACGGGGCGAAACAAGCCGGCTGCGGTCACGTTCAAGGAACCGATAAAAATAAGTTACATCTATCTGTTAGTAACAAACTTCGTCGCGGCCCATTTAGCAATTCAGCAGGATACGAAAATCGGCCAAGTTTAATTAAAATTAACTTAACTTGCGATTTATTTCGCTATCAGGAGGAATCGATAATTTATTCCTTCAGTTGGGAGTGTGGTACTGTGTAGTTGTAGGCTATTCGAGTGCAGTTACAGGCTCCAGCCTCGCATACTGTAACACATAGCTCCGCAAAGCGCTTAGCACGGAATTCGATTCAACTAATGCCGCCTAATCCTGGCCGGTGGCACACAAATGGCACAGGGTGCATTCCGAAAGGCTATGTGCAATTTGCAGTTGGTGATTGATGATAATCCCCGGCGCAGATGTGGCGACAAAACAATGCACTCGCCACGTCTGCAGTGCTGGTACAATTTTTCCGTTCGCGTCGATTGTCCCTATCAATTTTCTTTGTCGTTTAGATGGACGGCGATATTGATATTGGGAATGAAGTTTTCTTTCGTGTCTGTTTTTCGAGAGATTTAACCGGTTTTTGTAAAACATTTTTATCATCGGTTTTGTAAAAACACTTGTGATATTGAAATGAGAATGTCAATCTGTGGGTCTTCCACATCTCTTTCTGCCCCTTCTCTGGCCAATCTGTTGAGAATGAAATCCTTTTCATTTACATTGCGTTTTTGATTAAACACGATTAAGTAATGCTCGTTTTCACTACCATTTTAGATGTCACCTGATATTTAAATGCTTGTCAAAACAAAAGCCCATTATTAGAGTTTCAACTCTCGTTCCAGCGTCCAAAAAATTAAAATCAAACAGCGTGTTTTTATATTTAGGCAGTTAAGTAATTAAAGTCGTTTCACAAACAGACACCCATTTCATTGGGTACTACCCATATGTATAAGTTAAAATTAAATGAAAACACGATTAAGTTTTCCAAACAAATAAATAGCGTCAATTCATTATCATTATGAATTGACTGTACCTTAACAATCCCAACTTTTGAAGCAATTTATAATGCGCAATAAAAATATGCTGTTTTACTCTAAATAAATCCCCGTCAGTTCCGGTGTGTAGTGCGGCGAGGCGGAATAGGGGGCGGAAGGTACGCCTTCGGAAGCAGGATGTTGTAAGATAAAGAGAACATTTCCTATGGCACGTCTGGGAGATTTAGCAACATTCTGAGACGCCTCCTTTAATGCGCTAAGCTAAGTGTCATTCAGTTTTATACGAATTTAGTTTTGAATATGGTAATTTTAATGGGTTTCTTTTGATAATAAATTGACTCTAAATAGGCAATGTCTTGAATAAAGCAAACGACTGAATTGTCCGGGACGTAAAAATCTGAGTCATCGATCCAAAAAGAAGATGTGTTCCTGAAATTTTATTGCTATGATCGTTGAATATTTTAAGAAATTTTTCGGATTCAATGTCTTCTGGACCAAGAGAGTAAGGGAAGAGGGAGTGCGCACTCGTTTCCCGTCGTCCCGGTGGGTCGACCCCTTTACCGGGTCCATAGGTAATTTTAATTACCCGCCGTGGTTCCATGGCATTAGGGATTTTTCCTGGACTCCTGACTATATCGATAGAAAATACACATCCATAATAACAGCATATTAAGCACGTCAAGCTTGGTTAGTTGAATGTTTCCGTCATTAGGCCTGGACTCCACCAAAGTGGAGAACAGACGAGAGTAGAGGTGTATACATCACAAATGGATTTTCGTTATTTACACTTCTCTTGTTCGCTTAGCTATAGTGGAAACGGTTGAGCAGAGGGGAGAGAGTCTCATATTTGTCTAAGCCAGTCTTTGCTTTTTTTCGTGGGTATGGAGCGTTCTTGTTAAAGTTATTTAAACAAATTGATGTCACCTTAGAAAAAGTACAAGACTAACAAAAGTAAAAAAAAAACGATCATAGTATCACTCACCTACTTAGCTACCCAGAATTATTAAAACTACTTACCACCTTTGACTTATGCTTACCTAGTACTTTTTGCTAGGTTGCCTTATAATCGACCTAACAATTTCAGACTTTCAGAGGTGGGTTCCCATCGAGCCACACTGTGACTCGTTGCAACCTTTTTCCAGGAGGGTTTCCCAACGTGTCACACACATGGGTGTGTGTGGAAAAAAAGACCCACCGAGTCACAGTGTGACACCATTGGGTGTGATTCGTTGGGAGCCCATCATATTATTTGGTAGGACGAATGGCACCGCTCGTAAAAACTTAATATGCTGTTACTAAGGATTTGTATTTTCTTATATTCAGAAGTCCAGGAACAAATCCCTAATGCCATGGAGCCACGGGTAATTAAAATTACCCATGGACCCCGTAATAGGTCGACCACGGGTAACGAGTGGTCTAATGCAAACTTATATGCTTTTGTGCATTCACAAGTACATAATACTCAGATAAAATTCGCCACCATGAATGAAAACGGTCACGGAGGACTATAATGTAATGTAGACAACCTGATTGTCCAAGATGAAGGTAACGTTTTTTGCGTGTGTATGGATTTCACAAAACGTGGTTGAATTATTAGACACGTCAATAGTACAGTAATTATACAGGGTGTGGCGTAAGTAGTGGTCCACCGTTCAGGATTCGATGAACCAGATAATTAACTATAACAATTAAAAATTTAAACCCAAGGGTTCCGAAAATATTTCCTTTTTGTCTTTTATTTACGAAATGTCTACCTTTTATTACAAATTTGGTTGTAGTTTCAAAAAAAGTCATTATTCTTTCATTTTGACTTCTGTTAATTACTGCTGAATACTAGAGCTACCATGACAAATTATGATTTTTTATGTAAATTCAGCTCTTTTGAAGAAAAAGTTGGTTCTTCTCTAATTTTAACCCAAATTTTTAACACACCATCAAGTTCAAGAGCGATTTTTGTAAAAAAAAACGTACCACATTGTCAGTGCCCATGTATTTAATAATATGCCTACTAAATGCCGATTTCAAAATGATATCATTATAACAGATCCAATAATTTAACAAAAAGATATTCAATTTTAATTGAAGAAAAGAAGATTTTCATTAAACTACTTTTTTAAACTTTATTGCGTTAATACTTACGATATTTGCTAAAAAATGCACTACAGTGTCAATGCCCATTTGTTTTAAAAAAACTACTATAACAGAGTTATGTAGACCTAACTTGTTACTTCAGGTATTTAAACAAAGAATTAAAAAAAAAAAAAAAAACAATTTATTTATCATTTATTATTAATCTTTGTCATGATTACAATCATTAGTGATATAGTGATAGATATAGTGGTCATGCACTATATCGTCGGCAAACCGAAGGTGAGTGATGTAGTCGTCAGTCCAGAACCTTGAAGACATCCTCCAAATCAGCGGTGAACAGTTTCGGATATGTGACGTCTCCCTGTCTCACACCTCGCTGCAGAAGGATAAGTTCCGAGGCTTGGTCCTGAAGTCGGACTGACATGGTGGCGTTTTTGTACAAACACTTCAACACCTCGATGTACCGGTAGTCGATTTGGCACCGTTGGAGAGACTGCAGTACCAGGTCTCGATCGAATCGAAGGCTTTCTCGTAGTCCACAAATGCTAAACAGAGAGGCAGGTTATACTCTTCGGTCTTCTGTATAACCTGCCGCAGCGTATGTATGTGGGCCACGGTGCTAAAGCATTTTCGGAAACCGGCTTGTTCGGGAGGCGGAAAATCGTCAAACCTGCGCGCGAGACGATTCGTGATCGTGATGATTCTTGAAAACAACTTGTAGACATAGCTTAAAAGTGAGATGGGCCTATAATTCGTCAGACGGGCATTGTCACCCTTCTTGAAGAAGAGTACCACCACACCCCTGCACCATCATGCCTGTGGCGTTTTTCCCTCGAGTATGACGGAATTAAACAGCTTCTGAAGGGCCTAAAGTACCGGTTTTGCACCCGCCTTCAAGAGTTCGGCCGTAATTCCGTCATCACCCGGTGCCTTGTTGTTTTTAATCTGTTTCAGAGCCATCCTAATCTCGTACAGACTGACGTCCGGGATGTTTTCGGTATAGTGTCGGCTCAGTCTAGCTCTTGGGTCGTTTGCTAGATCTACGACGAGTTTACTGTTTGACGTGTACAACTGCCCATTGGAGCTCTCGATCTCCCTCAGAAGCTCCGGTTTGGCGGATAAGATCCTGCCATCGTCGGTCTTCAGTTTCGTGAGCTGGCACTGCCCAATAGCCAGATCTCTAGTAAATACCTTGGAGCCTTTGTTAAGCTCGATCGCGTCTTTAATACGCTCGGTATTAAAGTGGCGGAGATCGCTCTTCAAGGATTTAGAGATCCGTCTATTGAGCTGCCGGTATTTTTACGCCTCGTCTGAAGACTGCAGGATCATCTCACGCCGCTCCTTCATGAGCTTGAGAGTTTTATCGGAGAGTCTCTCTTGTTTTGATCTGTACAACGTGTCTTGAAGAACTTCGACCCAGTCGTATGGACAGTTTCCCCAAACCCATCGTTGTATTCGTCCAGTGAGCTTCCTAGGCACTCGAAACGATTCTGGAGTTCAAGCTGAAAGCTTAGATCCACCTTATTAGGTGGATCTCTGCCTAAGCTTTCAGCTTGAACTCCAGAATCGACAGGTGGGTGTACTTTTGTACACCCACGTCATACAATCGGACTTTCTGAGATTTACAGTTGTGATTTAAGTACACGGGAAATGTCAGTTTGTAGTAAAGCCAAATAATCATTGCAATATTCACAACATGAAACTTTGCAATAAAAATTACGCTTTTTAAGATAAGTTGAACGCTAATTTAATTTAATATGTGAACAAAATGTAACAACTTAACTAATGAAATACATTTTCGAATAGAGAGAGAGATGGTATGCATCCCCTTAAGTAACGTGTTAGCTAAATGTAAGCTAATCATAATAAGGACGTTATCACATTAATTTATGAACAACACATTAGCGGAACAGTACACCTGACTCTCACATAATCCTGCTTACTAGCAAACTAAGCTTTTGCTTTTAAGCATGTACCTTAGCAGTACCTATTGCTATTACAGAATTATTTTATTATTAGTTTACTTGCCGCCTCAAATAAGGTCAACTCCTCTGTCGATGGTCCTCAAGTGACCTCCATCCTATTGCTAAAGTCCTGCCTTTGATGTTAAAAGCAAGAAGCCATATTTACTCATAATCTGCCTAGCGTTTTCCCAACTATGTTGGGGTTGGCTTCCAGGTTTTACCGGATGCAGCTGAATACCAGTATTTTACATGGAGCGACTGCCTATCTGACCTCCACAACCCAGTTAGTACCGGGTAATACGATACCCCTTGGTAAGACTGGTTGTCAGACTTTTTGGGCCTCTGACTACCTAACGACTGTCAAAGATCTACAAATGGCAGCCGGGACCAACGGCTTAACGTGCTTTCCGAGGCACGGAGGAAACTTGGTATGTAATGGGTGGTCACCCATCCACAGACCAACCTAGGCAAGCACGGCTTAACCTAACGTTCGACCCGAGCGGCTGTTATTATTTAGCCACGAGCTCCTTATCAAAGCCATTATTACTATAAGTATATATTATCCCGCTGCAGGGCAAAGATCTTCCTTCCCTCCTTCCACATTTCGCGATCTACCGGCTGTAGGCCAATCTTATTTCCAAAGAGTCTAGGTCATCCCGTCATCTCCTTCTTTGCCTAAGTAGCCATGTCTTAAAAAAAAATATCTTTAACAGTATCACAAGGAGTTCAAAAAATTTCCACCAGAAAAAATTAAGAACTACCATCCAAACTGTCATCACCTGTATAGTCCCTTTTATGGGACGAATTCCTCTAGTAGTACTCTATGGACTTAATTTTAAGCCATTTATCTAGAATACTAAAGAAGCTTAATGTGACGTGTTGTCTTTTTGAGAGTTAGTTAATCACTTTATGATTGAACAGAGTTTTATGCTTTAATGGCTCTCAGAGTGAAAAGAACAATAACTGTGAAGACGGTGAAGTGCGAGTTGGACGCTCACACAAAAGGTTCCGTGTCAGCAAACAATATAATAAAAATATTTTTAAACGCTCATTCTTAGGTCAATTCACACTCAACAGCAAAACAATAGTATGGTAATGAAAAACACAATTACTGCTGGAGTTTCATGAAAAAGTCCCATCTCCCAAAAGCTAAATAAAAAAGTCAAATCTTATTCAAACTATTATTTTTTAACTTCTTTTTATAATAATAATAATACATTTATTTAATTTGTCAACATTGGTCCACTGGTTAGTACACAAACAAACTTATCAACTAAGTGTTAGTATTTATTAACTAAGTACATAATTTTTTACTATTATTTTTCATCCCTGCCACACGAGCAACCGGACAAAGTGTCTCACTATCGGTGCATCGTGCTTTTCAGCTAGGGTTTTCAAAATACAGTTGCGGCTAGCCCTTATTCTGCCTATTAAGGATGCGGTCTTTTTCCTCATAATGGCATACAAGTCGTCAGTTCGTGCTGCAGCAAACATGCTTGACGCGCTGAGAATCTGGGCAACCTCAACAGCACCCTGAAGCCATTATTATATTGCACACGCAGAGCATCTAAAGCCCTCCGCGTATAGCTGACCCACAAACTGCTCGTGTAGAACCCTTGACAACAAGCTTTAAACAGAGTTATTTTGACTTCGTTGCCACAACAAGCGAATCTGTGAGCCAGCATGTTGCATCTGGCTGCTAGTGTCCTGCGCTCTCGATCCATATCTACCTGATCTTTGAGGTCCTCGGTGACATAATGTCCCAAGTATTTAAATTGGGCGACCCTTTTAATTTGACGACCCGAATGGCGCAGCGGTACTGAGGCTGCCTTACGTTCTTAGGGTCCCGGGTTCGAATCCCGGTAGAAGCAAATGTTTGTGTGATGAGCATGGACATTTGTTTCCGAGTAATGGATGTTTATATGTATAATAAGTATGTATTTACAAACAAAAAGTATCTATGTAGTATATCAACTATCTGGTGTCCACGACACAAGCCTCGTTGCTTAGTGTGGCACTAGATGGCGCTGTGTGTAATGTCCAGCGATATTTATTTATTTATTTATTATTTATTTATTTTAAGGGTTCGTCCATTGAGGGATATTAAGGGATATTAAGATATCTTAATTTAAATGTTTCCCGGAAGCAGCAAAGATCAGGTACTCACTTTTTGTTACATTGTATACCAGGCCGTGGGCCGCTGCATACCTTTGTCCCTGATTAAGCCAGCCGTTGGACCCAGCAACACCATGTCATCAACAACAACAACAACAACAACAGTCCATAACGTCCACTGCTGGACATAAGCCTCTCTCACGATGGGAGGAATTTGCCGTAATCTCCACGCTTGGCAGGCGGATTGGAGATCGCAGTGATGAATGACTAACAGAAAACGCTACTGCCCATTCTCTGGTCTACGGAGGCACAAGGTGTTCTGCCTCAGACATTAGTCGCCTTATACGACACCCGTGAGTGTAATGGGTTGGTTCTATTCTACTCTGCCGGATACCACACGGCTATACCATGTCATCAGCGTAGCTTAAATTATTGACGCTAACACCACCTATTTTGCACCCAGGTCTGCTGCTTAGTTCAACTATCAACTCATTTACATACAGGTTGAAGAGCTTAGGTGAGGTTAACCCCCCCTGCCTCACCCAACACTCCAACCTGTACGCTTCAGATAGAACGTCTCCCCAACGAACTTGGTTAAACTGGTTAGAGTACCAGTACTGGAACGAACCCGTCAACTCCGGTGGTACACCCACTCCCCTGAGCTTATCCCAAAGGACATCATATGACACAAGGTCAAATGCTCTTGAGAGATCAAGGAAGCAGGCATACACCGGAGTACTTCTATCCTTATAGTATTGGACGGTCTACTTTAAACAGAGGATCGCACTCTCAGTGGAAAGTCCAGGCCGAAACCCAAACTATGCGTCATGTAAACTTATCCATTTATCAAGTTCCTTGTCCAGCAAACTGTCCAACACCATAGCAATTACAGTGGCCAAGGATATCGGTCTGTAATTCTCCTCGTCAGATACATCCCCAGTTTTATTTTTCACGATTGGTACCACTATTGTTTTCAGCATATCAGGTGGAAGGTATGAGTGGCTAACGCTAAGCGTGAAAAACAGCGCCAGCACTCTAGGCAAATGTACCCCCGCACACCTGAAGTGCTCAATGCTGAGACCGTCGTGACCCGGAGACTTTCCCTTAGCCATTCTTTTAATTACTTCAGCTCTTCGGCTCATAATCACGGCTAGTCTCATCATCGATCACCCCCTGGGCCGGCCCAAGTGGAGATGAAACCATAAATCGATCTTAGAACATGCGGGCTATTTCCTCCGGCGAACTACATTCCCCCACACTCACAAGGCGGCCGGTCCTACCTTCAGCTTATTGGTCGACTTCCAGAACTCAGAAAAATTCTTAGACGCTCTGTGCGTCGCTAGTATGTCCATCTTAATCTGACCCTGGTGATTTTGGCACCATTTAAGCCTACCCCTAAAGATTTTCTGTCTCCGTCGCTTATGTCGTCGCTTATATTTTTTTTTTCAGAGTTTTCCTCTTACTTTAGAAAGTAGAGGAGGTTTAGTAAGTAGATAAACCCGTAAAAGTTGTGACCCGCCGCCCGGTCACAATTTTTACGGGTTTGGAAGCAAATATCTCATCAACCATTGACGTAAGAAAAAAGTATTTCAGGAACCTTGATATCATTTTTCAAGACCTACCGTTATACACCCCACACAGTTATATATTTTTCAACCTTCGTGTATGTATTTAGAGCCACACCTATTTTTTTATTATTCGTAATTTCACATCATTCATCAATTTTGTGTAGCGGTTTATAGAAGACACCTGCTCTCCATATTTCTACTGTGTGGTGTCAACAATCTCGGAGTAAAATAGCTGCGGTACACGAATGGACAGAATCTATAAGGATTCCGTTTTTTGACATTTGATAACGGTACCCTAAAAAAATACTATTAGCTTTTACCAAAAACAAAGAGAGCCATTGTATCTTTAACCAATTTATAAATCCAAATGGATTTAATTGTCTTATTTATCCAGACAGGCTGGCAATCCCTCGTCTTATATCTAAATACTTTCGGCATTTAGCAATTAAGTTGCTACATCCAATAATTAATTATCCCGCAACAATATTCGTTTCTTATAACAAAAACTTTAATGCAATTTTATCTCAAACAAAACAATTTCAAACAATTCGTTTCGAATTTAAGCGAAATCTGAAGTTGGATAGTTATAAAGACCGCTGTTGACAACTTATTCGATGAACAATACTATGCCGAAATTATAAACGTCGGGTTTTTAAAGTGTTAAAAGTTCTTTTCACTTTATATTTTCCATTTTTAGAAGCTATCAGAATAGCCGGGTTTTAACATACCTTCTAATTTCCGTTTGCTTTGTTTATTCGCTGTACCGTGGTCTGAATTCAGGCATTATATGATTTCAGCTGAAAATTTTACATGAATGAATGTAATGTGTGAAATCTTGAACAGCGGTGTGCTGATGCGTCGGGTTTCTTGAGCAGCGTAGCGATGCGTCGTGTTTAACTTAATCCGGAATTCCATTTTTGTACACGATTTATGGGACATCGACTTGCAAACTGTTAGGGCTCATTTACGAAGACGCGGCGCGTCGCACGTCGCGTCGGGAGGCGCGGGCCGCTTAAAATTCAAACATATGGAAATGTATGAGAGCGTTTACAGAGAAGCGTTTTTACGCGCGTTTGCTTGAGATACAGCGTCGAACGCCGCGTCGGACGCGGCATCCACCGCAGCGGGCAACGCGGCGGGCATTAACACATAAACACTAGATAACAATATTATTCGTAAGTTGCGCTGACAGAAGTATTTATTCAATAAACTTGTGCGAATTAGACTGGTATTTTTATTTATTCGCGAGAAGAAGAACACAAAGAGCTTATGGCTGTTTGACATCCGTCATGACGTGACATGCTGACATAACGCGGCGTTCGACGCCGCGGGCAACACGCCGCAGGACGCGCCGCCTCTCCGTAAACGGAAAAAACGCACAACGCGTCGCGCGACGCGCCGCGCAATGCGCCGCTCGACGTGCCGCGTCTAAAGAAATGAGCACTTACCATAATTAACACGCTTTTAGTAGCTTCAACTGTAAGTACCTATGTAAAAAAATCTTAGAAGTTAACGACCCACTTCGCGGCTTCCGATTGAGCTGAAATTTTGCATACATGTTTAGTTTAGATGGCAATGCATGGTTAGCTATGTGATGTCATTCTTAATCTAATATGGCGGGCTCTCAAAGATGGTGGACTAGTTATTTTTTATGCATTCCTATTTGGTTTGGATTTTCCATCAAAAATTTCTTAGCCTAGATTTGTTCCCGGTTGATGGCAATAGGCTCGACCCCTTCTACATGGGACTTAACATAACTGGCTAACCCTTCGGACATTACAGGCGTGACGTTATGTCATGAATGTACTCTGTTGCTTCCCCTTTTCTGGAATGCAGGCCTGATGTGTTATAATTAAGATAAACTATAGGTAGTCTCCGCCAGATAAGTAAGAATTGAAGGTTTTTGCTCTTTCCTTAATTTCTCTGCGTATGTACCCCGACAATACATTATGAATCGTTTTTTTATACTAGAAAAGGTCAAGGATCACGATAAAGGTAGTTTCGGGACAAGTTTATGTCATTATTTCTGTTTTCGGAATTATGTATATGAATAAATGTATGCGGTTGCGGGGTAATGACCTTTAATTTTTACTTATCTGGCGGAGACTATAGTGTTGATTGAAAGATGACCGATAAGAGCGACACGAAAGGCAGGACTTATCTACTGGCAATCACTTCTCGTTCGGGAGATGAGTAAATCCCTAACAGCATCTATACAAAGAACGCTATCAGCGCTGAATACCGCTGGAAGCTAAGTGAAAGGCATTGATTGACGTTCTTACCTAACAGAGTTCATACCTTAATACCTGCCAAAATAATTATCTTCTCTTAAACTTTTAATAACTAATTTCCACTAATATATGCCAAGCAGGGTTTGTTTTTAACCGACTTTAAAAAAGGCAGTTCTGTATCGTCTCCGTATATGTATTTCCGTTTTATACTGGTTTTCTGTAGGATGATAGGTGTTAGTGTGCCTGAAATGGTGTAAAAGGCACTATTACTCTATGTTATTGAAATGATAACCTATTCCAATAATCTATATTTATAAAAGAGAAGTCCACTCACTGACTGACTGACTGACCACTCATCACAAAACTTCGGAAACTACTGGGCCGTGAGGTCTGAAATTTGGCACAAGCACTCTCTATGGAGTGCAGGCGCGCATTAAGAAAGGATTTTTTTTAATTCGCACCCCAAGGAGTTGAAAAGGGGTGTCAAAGTTTGTATGAAAGTCCTATGTTTTTAAAGTTAGAGACATGAATGTGGGCCTGAATGTTCCTTTCGGCTTCTAGGTGCTCACTAAGAAAAGATTTTACGATATTCGGCCCTTAGGGTCTAATTATGGGTGTTTAATTAAATTATTATTAATTAAAGTAGGGTTGTTAAAGGATCATTCACTAACAGAACCCATTTCTACCATTTTCAGCATTTTTTTTTGTCTGTTTGTCTGTGCGGGGTCTTTTGTTACAGCATCACGTGTAAATTATAAAACCAATGTGGTGAGATTAAATGCACAAATATTGGGTATAACTTATAGAAGGTTTAAGTTTTTGTTTCATTGTAATCGGTGCTTTCCATCAAATGATACTTATATGAATTTAAAGTGTTCAAGAAGAACTTATCATAAATGTAAGATACATGCAGCGACATCTATTCAACCAAAATGGTACTAGTGACTAAAAATGTGCTCACAAGATAACTTATAAATCGAGTGACTGGCTTTAAAAAAAAGTTATGATAGCATAATAAGGTACCTACTATATGACGCTGCGATATTTTAGCAGTTTAACTTTGGAGTCGATAGATGGCGTTATTCATTTCACTCCATTATCTGAATCGCGGTGTTAAAGTTTTTTCGTGAAAGAATGACCCTCGCCCGTGTCAGTTGCCTCAGCTTTGGTAGTTTATACCTCTCTATAGTTCTCAATTCAATGTGTATATATATTTTTTTGTATGACCACGCATAAATTTGGGAAAATCGAATAATTATCTCAAAGTTGGTCCAATTTAAAACTGAAAAATCGTGTTTGGGCTCACTTCATGCACCTTGAGACCTGCCTGGAGTATGACTGTCAATAGAGTGTCTAAGGATGAAAACGTGAGGCTGTCGAGGGAAGCCCCTAATTGGAAAAATATAGTAGAATATTTTAGCGATGAATGCAAATATTTCCGAGAAATAAAAATACTAAGTTATATGCATTTGAAACTGCTGATTAGAGAGAGAGAGATCCGATACAGCGAATGACGTCATTCGCTGCATCGACGTACAAAATCCATTTTAAATTCCGTTTATCTAGAAAGAGATAGAAACAAAAGTTTTAATTGTTATAACTTTTGTGTTGTTTGGCCGATTTATGTCGTTTTCGCTTTTCGTCATTATTTTTATAATACTTTAACATTCCGTTTCGAAATAAAAAAAGAAAATTTATGCATATAAAATACCTATATATTGTTGGCACATGATAGTTTCAGGTAAGCGTTGTAACGATCTCATTTTACATAATTATGTTTGTTTAGAAGTAATCTGTGCACTAGAGGTTTGGAAACTTGCAGATTCCATTCAGTAACGGTACCTACTCACAAATAAACATAAACAATAAAAAAGTTACTTACCAGACGTCCAATGTTTTAAATCATCTCTGCTATTTCTATCCTAGTTAACTAACAAAAACGGCATCTTAGAAGAAGTAAACCAAAGAGTTTAAACTACATATCGATTTTTGGCACTAATCTGTGCCGTGTCTTACAGACAGCGTTAAATTGGCAGCCGGCCATTACAGATAGTCAGACGTTGAATTGCCAGTCATCAAGAAGCGATCTGTCCGGACTTAGGAACTACTGATCTAATTTAGCTGCTATTTACTGAGATAGATGTGCCTCTATTAGCTCCTGGTTATGTGCGACGGTGCACGGTATCTTTTCGTTTACTTTTATTGAATTTTGACTTACTTTAGCTTGCCCGAGGCTATGTAAGGTTTTCTGGGAAAACACACGCGCTATCATCCATCCTCAAAACTTTCGCATAAATAGTAATAGTAAAAAGAAGAGGGTATAAGATAAGACATATAAAATTCTAAGTTAGTGTTGACATAGGTCGTCACTGTAGTGTGTAGGGGTGACCTCTAAAATGATTTCATGAAAAAGTAATTCAGTTTAGTTTATTTATTAATAAGTAATAAAGTATCAAAAAATACAGGACGGATTTTGTAAAAAAATAAAACACAAAATCATAATGCATTAAAAAGCATCAAATACAAATTATCATTTATGGAAGGAAGTTCTTTAGGGTAATTCGAACTAAGAGAGTTTTATGATGAATGATGGGATTTCGCGGGCTCTGGCGTCTCGACCTTACAGCCTGGCCACGGGAAAACCACTGCAAAGGATAGGAATATAGGTACTAATAATGCCACGTTCCGCAATTTTCCACTACGCGTGGCATGATTTGATTAGAGTGCATTTGTTTTACCTAGTCGCCAGACGCTTCGCCGTTCGCACCGCGGGTATAAATTCCTCTGCAGTGAATTTCCCGTGGCTATGCTATTAAGTACCTACACATTCTATTCACAGAGTATCATATCACTCTACTCTCAGCATATATTGCTCCGACACATTTTATTTTTAGGAAAGGAGTTTGAATGGTGTCAGTTCCGGGACGGAATCGGTTGGAATACTGTCATTGTTTTATATCGTGCAGCGTGAAACTATTTTATCGGAGGGAATGCGTATTGATATCGGCTCAATATCAGAATTACCTATGTCTAGATAAGTGTATAGTGCATAGGTAATACTTTAAAATATGCATTGTAGCATAATATTTCTCACATCGTGGTTCAAGATCACAAGTTCTTCACTTTTTCATAACGAAATATCTTAGGTACTTTGTGCTAAGGCGTTAAACAAAATAAGTACCTAACAAGGGCATTATTGTCTTGATATTTTAGTATAGATTTAACTTAATTAAAGTTCTTTCCCTGTTTACACACTAAGAGACAGGGTTGGGTTGGAATTTACATTCGTTCGTTTGGTTTAAACACCTTTAAGCGACGATACAGTCAGTGATCGTGTAAATGAACACGGTTACCGAAGGCAGTAACCTATTCAATAATGAGTCACGATTTCTTGTTCTAGGTACCGAGAAACCAAGTTAGGTACCCCTCAACACTAATAATAAAGAGGAAGTAGCATCTGTCTTCAAATGCAACGTTTTACATACAACATTACACTAAAATCATCTGTACTTAATATCATAAAAAGGAAAGATTTGATTTTTTGTTTGTTTGTGTGTTTGTTACGATTTAACTCTAAAACTACTCGACCGATTTAAAAAATTCTTTCAGAAATGGATAGCTACATTATCAGCAAATAACATAGGATATATTTTATCCTTGTACTAACACGGGAACGGGAACCACGCGGGTGAAACCGCGCGACGTCCGCTAGTAAGTCATAAATATCTACAACAGATTAAAACTCAAATGTTTTAAAACTCCTCTATCATATAACAGCTGTAGCTCTTTTTATGACAGCAAGGGGGCTATTACTGCAGTTGGGTATAAACGCAAAAGACCCGGCGCTCTTTTGAACGCCTATTGATGTAGACAGGTGCGTTGTTCAGTTGTTCTCGAACTTTTTCAAAGACGAACTTTGCAGACTGCGGTATCAGTGCGTCTCAAGTTTTTTTTTTTAAACCTTCATTTGCATTTTGCTGTGAAAAGAGGGCTTTTGTCTTGCTGATGTTCTGAGAGTAAGTGTATTATTTAATTTTGTAAAAATAGTTTAGAAAATACTCATTTTATGCAGATGACGGCTGTTCTTACCCGGCTGCGCCAGAAGGAGATTATGTTTTTTGAGAGTATGTATGTATGTATATATGTATGTAAGTATGTATGTATGCATAATTGTTTGGCACGCTCTGTGGCCTGAACGGCTCGATGGATTTTAGCTTGAGAGGTGTCGTTAAATTCGTATTTACTGTGAGAGTGACACTGGGTATATCAAAATTAAAATAAAAAAAAGGCGGAATTTGGTGCCAAATGCAAATGTTTGGCACGCTCTGCAGCCTGACTAAAAAGTGTAAAATAAAATTAAAAATATCAAAAAAATAAAAAACCCGACTGCGTAAAAAATAACTAATAACTTTACATAAAAACTGAAAAGAATAAAACAAGTTCAGGAGACAGGACATATTGACTGCAGCAGTCGGGACACATTAAATAATCTAGACTAAAATCATTACATCCAATATGGGTCCCGACTGTTGCAGTCAATATGTCCTGTCTCCAGAACTTGTTTTATTCTTTTCAGTTTTTATGTAAAGTTATTAGTTATTTTTTACGCAACGGGTTTTTATTTTTTTTTTATTATTTTTTATTTGATATTAAGTTTTTAATTACAGACGGACATTTTTATTTATTTGGATAATTCTCGCTACCGAAAGTGCCAAACTAGTAGCTCAGTTCTGAGCCGACACAATTTAGATTGCAACACGCTAAGAAGAAGTGGCGTTCTGTGGTTTCTGCCTACCCTCATATTAAAAAGGCGTGAGTTTATGTATGTATGTATGAATAGGGAATGAGTCTGCCTGTCTGTCTGTGTATGCTCTTTGATGATAACCTACCATGAAATGTCTACAACAGCGTTTTTTGTAAAACTTGTTTCCTGTCAAAATAAGACTAGAAATAACTATAGACTATTGTTTTAGATATTTAAAACATTTTCTACACATTGAACACTATCAGGTGTATAAATCCGATGTATCAGGTTTATTCATGATAACAGTATTTACAAACATAATCTACGTGTTGTACAACTCGACAACATTAGTAGAGACATAAAAACATGATCAGTTTGTTATTATTGTTACCAAATACTTAAATCGAAAGTACGAGTGAAATACCTGCCTACCCTGCCCTGCCTGTTATTTTATAAGGGATATCCTTAATTTAGACAATTAAACATATTTTGATTGTATTTATTGACGATAAAAACAGGAATGTACTATTCTGCCAGAAAAGCAAATAGACAAAACCTTCGAAGTAACCTTCCTGGTAATAACCAGGCTTGTCTTACCAGACAAAAGTGCTGCAAATAGGTTTCCCCTCCTAAGTGTCGTCTTATCAGCTGGTCTAGTAACTGGACTCATAATCATCATTCTCCATTTATCCTAATCTTGGGGTCGCCGCAGCATGTCTTCTTCTTCAATACTTTTTTTCTATGACTAAATTATGGAGATTATTGATTTATTTTTTCAATTACAAAAGCAATTACACTTAATCGTTTTATCAGTAATTTATTCTAGGATATAAAGTAAAAATCTCATTTGAAACTTAGTTTAGATGAAGTTTCAGTCACGTTCATTACATCATTTTAATACCCAACAAGAAACCTTATTTTTAACGTTAAATTTTCTTTTAAAACTGGCCCGAATTCTTAGAATTGCCATTGTAAGTTGGAACAATGAAGAAAGCTCAAAAAAGTTTACAATCAACCGTGATGTGATTGTTTAAGTACGCGATAGGAACAACTTTTTTCGTACTCAATTTTATCGCGAAAAAATCTTGAGATTTTTCTGTTAATGAGACTCGGTTACAATTTTGTACAAAGAGGACAAATGGAAACATTGAAATATCGTGTCTTGTTTGATGTTTAATTTTTTGGAAAAGTGAGCGGTGAGTTTCGTTTCTACTCAAATTGTGTGGAGCAAAAAAGTATAGGAAAGTTTGTTTAACATAATCGTCTCTAGTATTAACGAGATCTAGTACAAAGGAGTTCACCTTTTCGTAGTAAAAAGTTTGACCCGTCCTCACGACGATATTCTTATATTTAGAGATAACGTAAAAGTAGACTGTTATGTTACATTCTACTTTTTCAATGATTGTAGCTTATTGAATGCGTCTCATTTATGATTAACAAGCGACCCGCCCCTGCTTAACACGGCTTTTAGGGCTTGCAAAAAATGGCTACGTCCACCTCGTAACTTTCCCATTTCGACAACTAAACAAAAGACGTCCAAAACAAGTGAAAAAGTGTTCCAATTCGTAACTCTTGTAATCTTTATACATTGAATCCCATTTCGTCAATCATAAATTTCAACTGTTTTATTTATCGAGATTCACTTAATATTTTTACGTTTAATACAGAGCTATTATACTCGTACGCATAAAACTTTCTGTATAAGTTTTCTTAACGATGATGTGAAAATCGTATAAAAATCCGTTGCATGAAAGCGACTTTGCTTTTTATTACAGTTTTTTTTTTTTTTTGTGGGTCAAGCCCGCCACACTATTCCCAAACCACTGCAACTCCTGAAAGCCAGAATCAACAGTGGCGACCACCAGAAAAGCGCCGAGACAATAAAGCTCGACGAAGTCCCAGAGAATGAATTTAACTGTCTTGGATCCCGCAACGAAATTAATCAGAAAAGTATATAGTGGTGGAATAACCGTAATTTCCACTTTGCAAATATTTCTGACTTACCCAATCAGACTTTCACTTCATTAACCAAGCATCAACAGCATTACAAAAACAAATTGCTCTTAATCCTGAACTCCCATTCAATTGACTTATTTTTATCTGTCTTGACCACAGTCTCTTAAATCCTTAACAAATCGTTTGTGGTATATTGGCAGTGCTAATCTTGAAGTCCTTCTAGTTCAGTGATGTCAGTTGCATGGCACTCCGGGGTGATTGGTGCAAGTGTACATTGTAGTTAACTGCCTGGGCTATGCTCCGAAATTTTGTGCTGATGTTTATTACGTATAGGGAGATTCTGTAGGTTGTAGGGAGGTTTAGTGTTGTGGAGTTTTTCTGCCTCACACGATACCTTAACACACACGATAACGTAGAAATAGAATATTGATTCTAGTTACCCAACTAGAATCAATATTCTATTTCTACGTTAAGTGTCTTTAAATGGTTGTAGTTGAATGGTTTGACAAATGTTTATAGTACTAAAATTTCTTACAGTAGCTAATTAAAAAACTTGGCAGTGAACTCGCGCACAAAAGGTTCCGTAACACCAAAAAATGCAGTAATATTTTAACACTCAATCTTAAATCAATTTACACTCAACAGCGAAATTAATAGTATGTTAATGAAGATATAAGATAAGTAAGACTCAAGAAAAAGCCCTATATCTCAAAAACTTTAAAATCACTTTTTATTCTCAAGATCTTATTCAAAACAATTTTCTTTCAAAGTTCTTTTTACGTTCTACAAAGCCATTTTTTTTTCAGAATTTTCCTCTTCTCTGTTTAAAAATTAGAATAGAACAGGACGAACTTACAAGGGTTCCGTATTTTGCCATTTGGCTACGGAACCCTAAAAACTATTATTCATGAAAAATGTTACCAAGTATCCTCATAATCTGTTATTTCCATTTCAACAAAGTAAGAGAACAAAGGAGTATTACTTATTTAGTTATAATAAAACGAAGTTTGGCAAGATGTTCTTGATTTCGATATCTAATATTATCTACAATTATCTTTAAAAATGGGGTTGATAGAAAAATATCTATGTTCATGCCTCCAAATTAATTGTTCAATAATTAGTTTTATTTTAAATGGATGAGATGAGGATTCCAAGTGAGTGTACACAAGTTCAACGACTATTACTGCTAAATAACACCCAAAAACAATACCCAAGTTCAACGACCATTTCTGCTAAACTAATAAAGTTATGTTAACCGCTATAGTTTTCCTTTAAAGTTCACGAAATGCACTATCTTCATCATTTTTTTTAAGCCAGCAGTTTAATCATTTTAAAGGATCTATTCAACGATACCCCACACGATGGGGTACACGACGAAAAAAAAATTCATCCCCACTTCACAATCATTTACGGGAGCTACCCTAAAAAAAATATTTTCCATCATTTTATTTTACCACTTTGTCAACGTAATTGATATACACACCCCTACAAAATTACAGAAACCCTAAATATGCTTTTAAAATCTTTCGGTAAATACATTTGTAGATTTTTTTTTATCAACTTACATTCCTCTTTATTATGTTAAAATTATTATCTATTCATTTATTTATTTTTTGTTCAAACTACTCTACCAAAATTCCGACCGTTCCGAACTGAGCTCCTCCAGTTTGCACCAATAATTGTAGATCAATGAATGGGTCAGGCTCAGGATCGCTGACGTCACAGCTTCCACAGAGGGTGTGGGATTGTTGACTCACTGGTGCTGACTGCTGTCGTCTCGTGCACTTACTTAGTTATTTATGTTGGCTGTGTGTGTGCAATCTGCATAAATGTCGGTGACGGTGGTCCGTGGATTTTGAGCTTGTACAGGTTGATTTTGGGCACGGCTTCATAGTTAAGGCTTTATATGTTACCATGTTTTATTAAAAAAAAAAAAAAAGACGTCCGTGCTTAGAAAAATTGTAAAACCATAACTTAATTTAAGTATATACAAATATTATTTAATTAAAACTGTTAAGAGTACTGTTTTTTAATGCCCATTTCAGTATAGTTATTTTAGTTCCTAACTGATTGACCAGAGAAGGAAAAACACCGAGAGAGTTGGAAAGGCTTGACAGAATAGGCGTCATGGAAAAAAATAGTTTTGAATTGTAATCTTTTTCTAATATTATATAAGTCTCGGGTCACGGTGTTTGTTATCGAACTCCTCTGAAACGACTTGACCGATTTTTATGATTTTTTTGTGTATATTTGGTAAGTCTGTTGTATTATGTATGGTGTATACCATAATTTATATGGCAGAACAACGTTTGCGGGGCTGACCCTGCAAAAGTAATGTTTATAAATATTGAATTTTAAATAAATGTAATTACTACTCAATAGGTATCACACTCCAAGACAAAGGAATTTTCAATAAACAGTTTTAAAGACTAAAGTTATCAAAGAAACTAAGTCTTTAACAATGTTCACTTGAAGTCTGGAGTGCGTTTGTATTAAGATTTCTCTTATCGCTTGGAAACAATATTTAGGCATAACCACTTAACAAACTTCGTCATTTTAAATACTAGCTATCTGTTGTATCCAGGGATGTACACAGTTCTGTAAAACTTACGCTTTTATATTTGGAACAAAAGCTCCGGTAATAACTTCCCTCCTTACTTCGGACATAGACAACTGAAACAACTCTATGTATAGACTTCTTGGGCGAAGTCCATTGACGTCCACGAAGGTGTGTAGTTTTGGAAACTTTTTAAAGGAAAAACTTTTGTGTACCGCTCGAAAAGAAGTCCTTGGTTATACAAAAAATCCTTTGATGTTTGGACAGGGGTTTATTCATATAATTTTTTATTGTTTTAAGTGTGCATTGTTTTGCAAAGATAGCGTTATGGAGAGTGTAGGATAATATTTTTTTGTTTACAATCTAATCTAAAGCAGAATAAAAACAAGGTACTTACCTAGTATGAAATCTTAATTCGATAATACATAATACGAAAAACAGAAAACAAACTATTGATTATTCGCTTCATAGTACACACATCAAAAATGTCTAGGGATCAAGCATTTTTATGCGGATTTCTTGAGATTGAGATGTGGCTTTGTAATAAATTTATGATTTTATAAATTTATATGGATCCTTTTTGGTGCATTTCATAATTTGAATCAGGAACTCTCAATCAAATTCGAGTAAAAGATGAAAATAAGCTGTCAATATTTTCCCTATAAAAACATACAACGCATTGAAGACATTATTAGTGCTACTGTTTCCCTACTACTGATTAAAACCAACGTTATTATGGAGCGGCGACGTCATTTAAGCAGGGAAGAAATGCTCAGAGCCGTGGGAATGATAGAAGCTGGTTCCCGGCAACGTACTGTAGCTTTAGCTCTGAATACAAGTCAGAGTGTTATCAGTCGACTTTGGACACGTTACCGAAGCACTGGTACCGTGGCTGAGCGCCATGGAGGACGGTATCGCTGCACCACACGGAGACAAGACCGATACATTCAAATCTTAACTCGAAGAGCTCCAACAATAACCGCCATGATGTTAGCCGTGAGGCTTCATCACTCTTCAGGGAACTTAATTAGCGACCAAACAGTCAGAAACCGCTTGCATGAAGTGAACCTTCATTCCCGAAGACCGCTACGGGTACCACCTATAGCAATGCACAATCGTAGGATTCGATATCAATGGGCTCTTGAACACAGAAATTGGGCAGAAGAACAATGGCGTTTCGTGTGCTTTTCTGATGAGTCTCGTTTTGGTATGAGACCGGATACAAGACGTATACGACACTGGAGAACCCCTGGACGCCAACAGCGATTAAAATCCTGCCAGGAAGTCCATCCTTATAGTGGTGGAACCATCATGGTATGGGCGGGTATTTGGATCGGCGGAAGAACTGAGTTGATTTGGATCAGAGGCAACCTCAACGCTCAAATTTATGCTGAGACGATTGTATCAGACGTCATCGTTCCTCTACAAGTGCAAATCGGTCCCTTATTTCAGTTAATGCATGATAATGCACGACCGCACACCGCAAGAGTTGTAAGACAGACTCTCGCCGCAGCTAACATCAATGTCCTGCCCTGGCCTGCTCAGTCGCCAGACTTGAACCCGATTGAGCATGCATGGGATATGCTACAGAGAAGAGCTCTGCCGAATATGGAGGGTATCCAGTCGCAAGAAGACCTTTTTTTGTTGTTGCAACGAACATGGGCGGCCATTCCACAGCGTGATTTGGATGAACTCATTTTGAGTATGCCAAACCGATGTTCTTGTGTTGTTAGTGTTCGCGGTAGAAACACGGATTATTAATTGTTTAAGTTACCCAATAAAATTTTAAAGAAAACTGTTATTTCAGTCTTTTTTTCGAACTTTAATGTTAGTGGTTCAAATGTCAAAAATCCCTTTATTAGGAAAATGGCAAATTTCTTTATTAATGCAAAGGTGACTTGGTTTATCGTTACTGTGACAAACGAAAACACTTTATTTGATGAATCCTTAAAGAAAATTTTAATTAATATCAATCAGGAGAAAAGTTATTGCAAAAATATATGTTGATCCCTAGATACTTTTGATGTGTGTATTTGTATTGTGCTTGAATAAATGTTATGACGTTATTAGAAATTAAACACTTGAATCATAAATATTAATAATACCTAGTTATGATTACGTTATTGATTTTTATTTTTTTCCTTGTTTCGGATATGGGATTCCCTGTGCTGATTTTATAAAGATTCGGTCCAACTTAATCTTTGACTAGGTACACACAAAACTAAGATTCACAGGTAAAATAGAAACCACGAACGATGATGCATAATTATTTAACAATTTAAAGCACGTGTATTGTTCAACTAGTTTCCGACTTTAATCATTATTATCGTGGATAATTTATGAGTTTGTCACGTGGTAGAGCCGAAGTCCAAACTTCGACTTCGCAAAATTAAATCAACGTGAGTGAATAGTTCTTACTCCTAATCATGGAGATTACTCACGATTCTTGCGGTTAAAACCCACGTCATTACAGTAGCCATTTTAACTTGTACCAAGAAAGACATGCACACAACAACATTAATGCATTTTATTAACAATTCAATGTATCCTAAAGTACCGGTTGTACAGTAAAAGTTGGGAACACAAGTAATATCCTAGTGTGTTGGAGACGTAACGTTATTGCGTTTTAAAACTATAAGAATCCCCTGTGAGTGCACTTGGAGTTGAGTTTAACTTGTGAACGATCAGCAGGTATGAATCGGACCTTAGTACCACATTTTGAGTGGTTTGGCAACTACAAGATGCGAATTTATTAGATATTTTTTATTAGATGTGCTTCAATTGTTTCTTTGTAAGTACTGTAGCGGATTTAACCTACACGGCAGTGCTATGGTGTACGAGAATAGCCACAGCGATAAGTCTAGGCTGATTTGTTGTTAATTTCAGTTACGATATTTTATGATAGAAAGAAGATGCATGACCTGTAGAAGTAACTTCCATTTTTGTTTATAACATGCTTTTTGTATTAACTTTTTGTTATTCAGTTACGATACGCACTCAAAATATTGTGATTTTTTTCCAACAAAACAATAGAAAATTTTCGCTTTACTTTAAAAAACAAAATTATCAGTCTTTGATGTTGAAAAGGGTTGTAAAGCTGATTGGCTGCTTATTAATAAGCAAATTTATTTCATTCGTCAGTTTATTAAAATAATGCTAGTTAATATTTAGATTTTATATAATTATTTACTTAATTCATTCGTGTTTCATTTAATTCAACAGCAATAAACAATTCATTTGGTAGTATTGAAATGATTTCAATTTAGAAAGTTTTAATGTAGGTACTTAATTGAGTTGTTGTGGGTGGGAATCACAACAAACATTGTTTTTGATGGAAAGGTAAGCTAAAGTTATTTTAGTTTTGAATAAAGTGAATACTGATTGAAGTTCATGTCCCTTTAATAAATCTGATAGATATATAAAGTCAAACATAAAAGATTGATAGAAATTCTTTATAATAATATTTTATTGTCTTGTGGTCTTAAGCGCGACTGATGTCCTGAGGTCCTGGGTTTGATTCCCGGGTCGGCCAAGTGTTATTGGGTTTTTCCATCAGGCATATCTCGGTTGCAGCCACGGGAGTCTGGATTTGTGCCCAGTGCATGGCTTTAGGCTCGCCCCCTATTATCTGAGACTTAAATATAACATACAAAATGTGGGAGAACTATTAGGTATACCTTTGCCTATTCCTTCGTGGATTTCAGGCGTGACGTCATGTTTAAATATCTAAATATTTCAAAACCCAACATTTTAGTACAGTGAAATGCCTATTGCATACATAAGCAAAATGTGGATGTAGGTACTATTGGTACATCTCTACGCCACCCTTCAAAGATTACAGGTTGGTGCTATGTTCTTACATACTACTTAACGAAGCCGACAGGTACTTGTTCCTCCCGTCAATGTGATATTTTTTTTGTTCTGGTACCTGGGAACCTTCTAGTTCTGTAACTAGAAGTTTCCCAGGTACTTTGACCTCCAATATCTCCGTAGATATTAGAGGTCGAAGTTCCAACTTGTCCACACTTTTTTTTAAACTAAGTACACGTTTCAAATGTTTTAACTTTACTTAAAATACCTCCAAGACGTCTGTACTGTTTAATGCATTAATTAGCACAACAATGTTTTGAGTGCGTTACATTGAGCGTTAGAAACCATAAATCATGATTTTTCAGACCAAAAAAAAGTAGTTTCTCAGCAATATTTTTTTGCTTTGAGTTACTTCGTTTGATGTACAGAATGCTTGGTTGACGACTTCGTGAAGGGTCTGTTTACACCTTGTTTACATGTTTACTTGTTAATAAGTTAATGGCTCAATTTACCTATAACTATAAAGAAGTAAAACTACTGCTTCTTTGATTTAGTGGTCATCATAACGTACGACTGCTGGATATGAGGTCTTGATTTAGATTCCCAGGTCAATCAAAGTGTTATTGGGTTCTCCAGGTATTCTCAGTAGTAGTCACGGAGTCTGGATTTAGGCCCGGTGCATGGCAATAGGGTCGACCCCTACTACGTGGGACTTACACATGTAGCGTCTTCATTGATTATGTATTAATATTATAGGTATTACTTTAGTGAAATTAGTATGTAAGTATTTTAAGTTAACTGTTACGTACCATTAGCTTTAGTATCTCACGGCAAGCCCGCAGATGTTTTATTGCGGGTGGTTTTGTTCTTTGGCTATGTAAGGATAACAATAGTTTATGGTAGGGCCTTGCCCATTTTGCTTATTGTTCATATTAGCTTAAGAATTTAGAGTAATGGTGGACGGTTCTGTTTGTAATGTGTTTATTGTTTAACTATTTTTATTGTGTTAGCTAGCTATAGAAACCTTTGTACAGTTTTTAGTTTGTAACGTGCCGCTCCGACCGTATCCCAGTTTTAGATAATTGTTTAAATGTAGAATTCAGTCAGTAACTTTTCGTCTCCGGGTTCGGTCGGTCGGCATTCTTGCTCCTTGTAATTTATTTATTTTAATAAACTTACTCCATCACCAAGTAAATCAAGTACTTATTTTGCGATTCCCATACCGTCGACACAGGTTAACCGACCTATATGCGCGAAACACATAACTGGGTTGGGGATTACAGTCATGATGGTATGTTATGTTATAAAGAAGTAAAACAGCACAAAATCCCGTAACTCGATTACATCAATAGCTACAAATCGCATTACTAAGACTATTGAATCGCCAAACATACCGGTTCCAATCTGCATAGATACCTCAAAAGGAGGGGAGTTACCCGGAATCTTGTTGAACCAACTATTAAGACCGATCTACACGAGTTCACAATTCAGGAGAGTTGCTGTGTTTTCTAAAATGTTGTACTTGAATTGTGTGAACAGGTGCTCGGCTAATGTGATTAGTACTAATTAAACAAGTATGTGTGTGGAACATAAGTTTGGTCCTTCGAGCCGGATTAAACTTATGTTCCACACAGAGTCAGGAGAAACATAAGTAAAATGCCGGAATTGATTTAATTCACAAGCCTTATTTAAAACGTGCTATAGACACCGTACAAGTATAATTCAGAAAGAGGAAAAAATCCCAAACAGTAGTGCCAACACCATAAAGTAACTAATTAGCTTATGTTCGGATATGTCTGGAACAGTATGAGGAGCTCGTGGCTAAATAATAACAGCTGCTTTAGTCAACCTTCAGGTTCACGCTTGCCTAGGTTGCTCCGCGCATGGGTGACCACCCATTACATACCGTGTTTCCTGCGTGCCTCGGAAAGCACGTTAATTTGTTGATCTTTGACTGTCGTTACAAGTAGTCAGTGGAAAGTAGAAAGTCTGACAACTGGTCTTACCAAGGGGCACCGTATCACCCCAGTTAGTACTGGGTTGTGGAGGTCAGATAGGCAGTCTTTCCATGTAAAATACTGGTATTCAGCTGCATTCGGTTAGACTGGAAGCCGACTTTAACATAGTTGGAAAAAGGCTAGGCAGATGATGAAATATGTCTTCTGTACAGATGCATCGTTTAACTAAAATTGCAACTTGCACTACACCTTCAACTAATAGCTAACTTAAATAGGAAATTAATTGCAAGTTTTAGTTTCAGCTTGTTCCGAAGCTAGATTTTACAAAAAAGTTCATACTTTTTGTGTCTTTTTTGCACTCCACTAAACACTACACCCATGTAAATCGACCGAAACACTTACATGTAGTGTGTTTACGCTTCAATCCTGATCCATGGGATTAACAATAGTCTATTAATTTAGTGCAACGCTGGTCTCAGATGGTGTGAACCAGCCGTCCATTACTCGCAAAGCTGAGGATAACTCTATAATATTGCGTCGTATTACTCGCATTGCCATAATGCAGTGCATATTACTTGTCATTAGGCGCAAGCCAGGTAGATCCGGTAATTAGTTTGCCCAATGAGGGTATAATTGTCCGTAGTACATTAGCTATGGGCGATTAAATAAATACTGTGATATTAGGTGTTTGCGGGTTCGAGTTGATTCAATTTTGGAGGTGGTAAATTGGATTTTGTGATCGCTTCGGTGTACGTGATTATTATAATTATTATGTAATGGGATACACTGTTATAAGATGGATATTTGGGATAATCATTGAGTAGTTTTTGTAAATTTAGTATCAGTAGGTTATGTCGGCTGATAAATTGGTGGATATTAGGTAAATGGGAGGAATATGCGGAGGATTGAGGAAATCTCTTGAGGACTTTCCTTGAGTAAGAAAGGGGATTGTTAAAAGAACAAAGCCGGTCCAAATAAACGATGGATGGAGTGTGTGGAATCTGATATGGTTTGCAAAGAAATGACAACTGAGATATGGAAGAAGAAATTCTTCGCCGACTTCAAATAAATGGGGACAACAGCAGAAAAATCGAAATCGAAAAGGAATCAAACCCAGGACCTCATGCTCAACAGTAAGCAAATTTGAATCAGAACTGAATAATGAAAGAGTTCAAACTACACTAAATAAGATGTAGCTAAAGATTTGTTTCAAAACTGGGTAACGTATCAAATCAGGGACATAAAGTATAAAGTTTGCCTACGTTTCACCGCACTGCAGTCCAGAAGAATAACTCTCCTCAGCTGAATCTTTATTTTACTTTCAAATAAGCTTTTCTTTTTTGTAAGTTGAAAATGAAGATGTAGTTTGAAGCTTTGCGTGTGATAATAAGCTAACTTAGTTACTTATCCAAAACATGTTCTTGTAAATTGTTTTTTTCTTTTGTCAGAATATAATGGGTCATCATATTTGTGTTATCATCATTATCTCTAAATCGTGCTTGTGGCTAAATAATAACAGCTGATCTTCAAGTTAAGCCGCGCTTGCCTAGGTTGGTCCGTGAATGTTGACCACCCACTCACTACATATCAGGCTTCCTCCGTACCTCGGAAAACACGTCAAGCCGTTGGTCTCGGCATTTGTAGATCTTTGACAGTCGTTACAGATAGTCAGTGACCCGAAAGTCTGACAACCAGTCTTACCAAAGGGTTATCGTATTACCCGGACCTAGCTGGTGAGGTCAGACAGGCAGTCGCTCAATGTAAAATACTGGTATTCTGCATCCGGTTAGATTGGAACATACCGAGTAGTACTTACATACCGAGTTTCACCCGTGCAAAAAAGCAAAAACACGAAACGACGAAGCGAAAGCACGTTAAGCCGTTGGTCCCGGCTGCCATTTGTAGATCTTTGACAGTCGTTAGGTAGTCAGAGGCCCAAAAAGACTGACAACCAGTCTTACCAAGGGGTATCATATTACCCGGTACTAACTGGGTTGTGGAGGTCAGATAGGCCGTCGCTCCATGTAAAATACTGGTATTCAGCTGCATACGGTAAAAACTGGAAGCCGACCCCAACATAGTTGGGAAAATAGTTAGGCTAAATAATATTGTATATTGTATGACGGGCTGGTGTCCGCAACTCCACGTCAAAGCGCGTGTTTTGCGTATGGGAGGCTAAATAATAACTTCTCTTTTAATTATCATCTCAGCAGGGTCACCCCCTTTCTAGCATTATCTGTTTCCACACCTGAATTCTTTTTATCCACCGATTCACGCAAAACCAATTGAATTACGAATACAAACAAATTGCTTCTGAAAATCTAACTTCACTTAACAATTCGACTGCTAAGTAATACGTTAAAATGTCAAGTGAAGCAAGTGGATACATATTTTATGTTGTTAAAATAAATAAATAAAAATAAAACACAAGAACTTCTTTACGGGAAGTCTCAAGCCCCATCAGTATTCCGTACAACGTTCGACGGGAGGAAACAAATTCCCAAAATTGAATTTTGGGAAACGAGTTGAATGCGACACGGCGGTGTACACAAACTCGAGACACGAAACGAGATTTTTATCATTTTAACAATGACTTTTATGATTATTTTACTTGAATTAGAGGTGCTCGTGAAAATAATCTTTAAAGTAAAGCAGTGCTTGCCGAGGTCGGTTCATGAATGGGTGACCATCATTACATGTTGAGTTCCTCTGTGCCTCGTCAGTATGTAAGACCATTTGTCCCGGCTGTTATTTGTAGAAATGATAGTCGTTACGCCCGAAGAAGCCCGAAAGTCTGATAACCAATCTTTACAAAGGGCATCGTATTACCCAGTGCTAACTAGGTTGTGGAGGTCAGATAAGCAGTGGCTCCTTGTAAAATACTGGTAATTAGCTGCATCCAGTTAGACTGGAAGCCAAACCCAACATAGTTAGGGAAAAGTCTAGACAGAGATGATGACTTATAAAATTGTGTTACGACAAACCCGACCTTCACAGAATTTCATTGGTTAGCTGGTTCATATTTTTATTGCAGCAACATCAGCTGTGTGGAACAATGCCTTTGTTTTTATAACGTTTAGCCAGTGTTAGATATTATTATGATCCTTTATGTTGGGTCAGGTCAGCTATTGCAGTGGGTTTTCTATCACCAATTTCTCAGTAGCAGCACAAAGCCTAGATCTGTGCCCGATTAATTGATTGATTTAAACATAACTGCAAAATATGGGTGTGTCTCTCTAAGGGTTGTCTATAATGTAATACTGCATATCCGCATCACCATAAACTTAGATGAAAAACAAAGATATCAAGAAAATGCTACATAAAAAGTTGTCCATCCTAAAATTAAATCAAGGACATTTATTAGTCCCTGAAAGAAAAAAACTTAATAAGTTTATATATTTTGAGATCTTCCAAACGGCTTTTTGCTATAAGACGAAGACAAAATTAAAGGTTGGCACCGAAACCTAAGTGATTATCGGTAAAAATCTTAAAAGGCCTCTTTTACACACTTATTTTCCAAGATTGTTAAATAATGAAGTAGATACCTACACGTAAAGAATAATAAATAGTATGGTTTATATCAGAATATAACGTATCCCACTGCTGGGAACAAGACCTCCAAGTGAAAAAGATTTCATTTGTCTTGGAATTTTGGTTTCGGGACAAACAAACAATTTACATAAAATAATGCGCCTAGGTATAAAGGGTGTAAAACACCTCTTAACGAAGCCGAAAGACACTTGTTCTCCTCGTCATTGCGATAATTTTTTTGTTCTACACCATACCTGGGAATCTTCCTGTTTCGGAGATATTGGGGGTCAAAGTTCCAAATTTTTGACAACTTTTTTTTTTAAATACAAGTTTTTAATGTAAGATTTTTACTTTAAATACCTCCACGACCCCCGTACTATTCAATCCATCCATCAGCACAATGTTTTGAGTGCGTTATAATGAGTTCTACAACAAAACATGATTTTTCACCCCAAAAAAAAAAGTAGTTTCCCACCAATAATTTTTGCGTAAAGTGACTTAGTTTGATGTACAGAATGCTTGGTTGATGGCTTCGTGATGAGGTGGTTTACACCCTGTATAGGCATTAAAGGTTTCAACTCATCACCTGCAACTCGTGATTTGAAGCTGTTACCACTGAGCCACAGCTCAATTTAACTACATACCTATTACTTTTAATACCTACCATACGAAACTGCTGAAAACTAACCACAAGCATGGCGAGTTGGCGACAGTCTATTCCCAAATGGTAACATTAGTATTATGTGAAAGTTAAGTTAATGGCTCTCGAAGTTTGACGGTACTCGTGGTCAGATTAAAGTTTGAATATAAGTACATACCACGTATTTATTTACGGTTACCAGATGTTTGGCTTAAGCCTGAAATGTTAATTAATTATATTGCTTGAAAATTTAAACAAAGCCCGGTAAATTAATTGCTTAACAAATTGATTGCTGTCATTCTCTGATAATTGTATAAAATGGCTATAACACGGCACAGAGTAGTTTGTCAATGTTGATGAACAATTGTTAATACTGAAATTCTGAAAAATTACCACGTTTTTACCCGACTAAGCCAAGGAAGGTTTTTTTTTTTCAAAGTCGCATATTGATTTTCCAAAAACCTAAAGATGCAGTTTTAATTTTCATCAAAACCGAGCTCGAAACTCCTTTGAGTATTTTTCGCTATACCTCATAGTTTCCAATTTGGCCATCTACCTCCACTTCAAAAATTGACCCCGTTTAGAGGTACGTAATACAATTTGTAGTCGGGTTTTTTTATACTTAATGTGTGTCTGTTTTTTTATTTTTTTAATACAGGCAATAAATAGACTCGGGATTTGATAACACATTTATTATATTACGTACAAGAATTCTCTGTCTAATATACCAGTCGAAAACAGCCAGACGTCATAATTATATTGAATCAATAAATCATTTGACAAAACTAAATCCACTTTAATTCACTTTTGTAGGTTAATTTGTTTGTTTTATTTTGTTTGTTTTAATAAAAATAAAAAATAAGTGGTATCAGTATGACAATGGAAGTTTCCGCTAACGTTGACCAAATGTCAAATAATCTATACCTACTCATTATATTATAAAGCTGAAGCGTTTGTTTGTTTGATTGAACGCGCTAATCTCAGGAACTACTGGTTGGAATTGAAAAAATATTTTTGTGTTGGATAATCCATTTATCGAGTAAGGTTATAGGCATATAACATCAAGCTACGACGAATAGGAGCGGAGCATAAACGTTGCAAAAACAGGGAAAATTTATTCCTTTTGTGAGTTTTTTCTCTCTTATCGCAGACGAAGATGCGTGGGTCAGCTAGTCTGGTGAAATTAATATAATTGACATAGTTTTTACAATAACGTAAACAACGATTCGAAATGTTATCAAATAATCTTTTAATAATTTGGTACATATAATTTAATTGATATCATTCAAGTCCAGAAATTATTATATGAGATTTTATCTTTATTACTTAACTTTGGACTAAAGCTGTATTTGCTAAACTTTGGATCCTGGGTTCGATTTCCGGGTCGGATTGCATTATTTGATTTTTCATTAGTATAGTAGTTTGAAATCTGGATTTCTGTTCGCCTGTATTACTTGAAACTTATGATACAACCGCAAAATTATGTTTACTTGAATCATTACCATGTTTGTCAAGGAATTTTAACATACATTTTGTGTTATACACTGCTAAGTAACTTCAATTTTATTCTGAAGTTACTTGTCATTAGAGATGCAACGATATATTATTATCTCTAAAGTAACTTTAGATAAACATAACTATCTGAATTATCTTCGCAAGATTTTTCAAACCATCTTGAACCCTACTAACATAAAAGCGATGTATGAACGGGATCCATTTGACCCCAAAACTTAATGTTAAGTGGGATCGGGGACTTTATAAGGCCCGTTTGAACTTTCATATCTTTGGCTGAATGCAAAGATTGCTTGCTCAGCTATGATGGGCTCCGTATTAGGTACTATATGATACCCGTATGTGGGTATCTATAGACCTGCATGTGCAATTTTCGCTAACAATTTTATGTTCAAGACTTTTCGATGGAATATTTCACTCTGACGAACTTTCAATTTAAAAATGTAATGTCCACACTAATAGATTTTTGTGGAAAATATTAAGCAACTGCCTCGTTGGTCATGTGGTCGCAAGCGTGACTACTGAGCATGAGGTCCTGGGTTCGATTCCCAGGTAGGGCAAAGTGTTATTGGGTTTTTCCATCAGGAATTTGTCAGTAGCAGCCACGGAGTCTGGATTTGTGCCCTGTTGATGGCAACAGGTACACCTTCTATTACATGGGACTCACATAATTTTACTATTGCATTTAATCAAGAATAATTCAAAAGTCAAAACAAAAAATACTCAAACAAGGACCTATCAGATATCCGAATGAACTTATTTAATCTTATTCCAGAGGGAGACACAAGAAAAAATCAAGGTATTAAGTCTTACAAGTTAAAGTCGTGGATAAGTCGGCACGGACATTAAATTCTAGTCTTTGTGCAATTTAACTACTGCAGCTGAAGAGATTATGCTCTGAAAGTGATTTCACACAGTTTAGCTCTAAGTCTACGTGAGGGTATTAGTGAATTGGGGTGTGTAATTTTTTTTTAATTTCAGACTGGCCTTTAAGAAAAGAAAACAAAGAAAGAAGAAGTTTAGTATTTATTGGGATACGCAGAGAAGATAATTGCACTAACTAAATAATCCTAACTTTCTGTCTATCCTATATTGTAATGACCGAAACGTGGTCGCTCACAATGGGCCTCATCAGAAGGCTTAAAGTCACTCAAAGGGCAATGGAGAGGGCTATGCTCGGAGTTTCCTTGCGTGATCGAATCAGAAATGAAGACATCCGCAAGAGAACGGGTCACCGACGTAGCCCGAAGAATTGCCAAACTTAAGTGGCAGGGCACATTGCTCGTAGAACGGATGGCCGATGGGGCCGAAAAGTTCTGGAGTGGCGACCGCGAACCGGAAGACGTTGCGTTGGAAGGCCTCCCACCAGGTGGACCGATGACCTGGTAAAGGTTGCGGGAATCCGCTGAATGCGAGTCGCACGGGACCGGTCAATGTGGCGACACTTGGGGGAGGCCTATGTCCAGCAGTGGACGTCTTTCGGCTGAAATGATGAATGAATGATGAATGATGATATTGTAATCGTAATCCTAACTAATATTAAGTTGTTTGTTGTCTTTTCACACACTGAAACAATCATCCTGAAATTTTGCATATAGGTACGTTGTCAGGTGCATGTACAGAAACGGACATAGACTATCTTCCATCTCGAATGATCCCGAACATAAATACTGGTCTCGACGAAAACAACAATAACGTTCTTATGATAATAGATGGCGCCACGTGTCTTTCGAATCATGGTTGAATTATATTATTACAAGCAGACTACAACCCGAATGATTGTCAAATTCTAAACTAATGCGAGCGAAGCCGCGGGCAAAAGCTAGTCTATACTAATATTATAAAGAGGGAAGATTTGATGTTTTGTTTGTTTGTGTTTTTGTTACGATTTAACTCCAAAACTACTCAACTGATTTTAAAAATTCTTTTACTATTAGAAAGCCATGACTTTACTAAGTATCATAGGCTATATTTTATCCCCGTACTCCCACGGAACGGGAACTACGTGGGTGAAACCGCGTGACGTCTGCTAGTAATACATAAACGTAGAAGCAGCCCATTCATCAGCATTGCACAAAAAGCAGTTATCACACCTTCGTTTCCTATGTAGGTGTCATAAACTATTTTAAAATTTTATTTGCAAATGCACAAAGTAATCAAAAAATGTATCTCTCTAAGGCCGCGTTCCCACTATGTCGTGACGATTAATTCTTCGTTGGTTTTTAGTTGGCAAAAGTCGCGGACGACAGTAATCGCGTCCTCCTAAATGTGAACACCTCCATTTAAATACATAAGCCATTATCTGTAGTCACGACAAAGTGGGAACACGGTCTTACACTTTTTCACGCCCATCCGGGAGAAAGCCCGTCATCCCACACAAGTTGCGAGAGTCAACTAGGAGAATGGCCCATTGTGGTGTCCATTCCGAGGCTAGCGACCTATTACGGCCTGTTCACTGCTGCTATTGCAATTCCTACCCTCAAATGTAACAGCTTTCCACTGTATATATCGGTCAAGTGGTTTTAACTTTCGTAGAAACGTAAACAGTTGAAGACAGTTAGGTCGAAGTTACTTTAGAGGGATCTAATTACTTACTCGTAGAGATTTCTAAGTTACGTAATGTCGATTTGCAGAGGATTTTACCAAGCAATGAACTGCATTCGATTTAACGGAATAAGAGTATTTTTTTCTTATAGAATTCTGTATCCTTACGCAACTTTGCTACGAATTGCATATTACATTTCTTGGAATTTATAAGTCAAAGGGAAGTCTTATTTTTGTGTCTGGTTGATGGAAATAGGCTCACCAGCTAAATAGTCATCTTAATGGCCCCACAGCTGAGACACTAGCCTTCTCTCTGTTAGAGTAAGTGGGCTATATATTAACAATCCATCATGTGGGCACAGTGCAGGAGATGGATTTCACCATTCTTTAAATTAAATTTTTGGTTAAAAAAACATTTCCGTTACGATGTTTTTCTTCAACGTTTGCGAGCAGTTGTGATGAAATAAATTATTTTATTAGTTTTCGTTCCGTCCTGCTGTATTTATAAAAATAATGATCTGTATGTTTATTGTTTATTTGATATTTATTATGCACGTCATGTCCCTACGACAAATAAATATCATTATTTGCCTACGACATGCAGTCCGGGCTGTAACTACTTGGCCACCACTGCTCTCAAAGCCGCAGGAGAACACAAAATTCAGTTAATATTTAAACTTCCTAGTGACGTCCAAATTTCACCGTATAGGTACCACGCTTTGGTCTAACACTGACCACGAATAGCATTACTATGCTCACAAATTGATATTCAACCAGCATTGCACGGCCGTGCGTCGAAATATAAACAGTGCTAACGTTACCTTATTTCAAACTGAACTTTGGTTTCCGATTCATAAACGCCGTTGGGAATATCATTACAAGACCATGCTTTTACAGTCTGATTGGACCTTATGCTGAGGTTTTATTAGCAGAGCTTGTCTAGATCTATGTATGGGTCTGAAATTATATCTTTTTTAGGAAATAAAGTAAAAAGGTGAGGTTCTAATAAAACGATATGTTTAGGCAGACCGTTTAGATCGATCGTCACATGTTTTGAATTCAGTTGGTGTCGAATAGCGTGCTTTAGTTGACTCACTAAAGTAGGCACCTAATTTATTGGATTTTTGAGAAAATTTTATTTCAATTTACTTGTTTAAATATGTAATTATAACTTTGCAGGTGTGTGTGTCACTGAACTCCTCTATAGATCCGGTAGGTGGCGTTGTTATCGACATCCAGAAAGAACAGGACAATGTCTGTTGGTCCAAGTAGTTTATTTAAATAATTTGCATTCATCTTTAAGCCTACTGCACTGCGGTTTTGAACACAAATCTCCCAAACACTGTCCTACCATAACACTGCTGACTGCTAATCGTGTTGGTCGCTCAAGTATGGTTTAAATCGCCTATTGTGTATACTGTATAGGTTTCATATAACGCTATGGCCTTTTCGCAGAGCACCAAACTGAGTTGCGGCACTACTTATCATTATTCAGGGCAGTGCTGCAATATCTAGCGGTATCTTTAGCACGCAGCTTTGAGAAACGCCCCTCTATTGCACACTTACTACATAATGGGTAAAGATTTTGGAAAATAGTGGTAGGAACTTAGAGTAATAACATTCTATATGCAGGAGTATTTTTTGTAGGGTTTGTGAGTAAACACTGGATGGATCTATTGTTTTTTTGGAAACTCGCTTATCAAATTGACTCTCAAAGGTACGGTAGACCGTGCTGGATAAAAGTGCAGAATAAAAATTATAATTCGCAAAGTAAAAATTATGACATTTTGTTTTCTATGCAATTTTGACAAATGAAACTAAAAATGTTTCCAACATTTGGTGTTGTTTTATTAACTGGTAAATTATCTACAACATAGAGTTTTATTCATCTGCTAGCTCTATTATTTTATGAATAATTTTAGTTTTTCATACTGACCCGTATTCATTATCCGCGAGTGTAGTGTTAATACGAGAAACTGCTCTCCAACCCATTCTAAATCCTTTACATCACACAATATAGTCAAAAATAACCTCGCACATTCCACATTCTTCGCGAAAAACCTACCCAAAAATATGCCTAACGAATTTTAATTACTCCAAACTAAACGACGAAAGTAATTAGGAAAATTACAGCACGTACGTAAGCTTATGGTCTTAAAAGTTATAATAGAAAGAGCACTTTGTCATGTCAAGCTTTTAGCAACCTCTTTAATTTCTCTTTGTGCAGTAAATGAAGACATTAAATCGTTTACGTCAGGGTATAATGAGAGAAAGTAAATGAATCAGGTCCTCGTTCATGTACCTACAATATGAGTTTAATGAATTGATGTAATATTAGGGACTGGAGTGTTGTTTACATAATCATGTTCTTTTGTGTATATGACCTTCATATTTTAGATGGAAATTAAGACATGTGTCGTCTTTATCGGTATATTAATCATAGCAAGTTATTTAGTATAGAAGTGTCTCCTATATCTTTTAATTAAATCAAACTACTACAGCTACATCGCTTTGAGTTTTATTTTGAAATACCTTGCAAGTTTGACCTAGCAAATATCATTATTTCTCAGAATTTCATCCTTATTAGCGGCACCATCGAATGTTTGTCATTGATTGGTTCGATTCGATTAAAAGGAATATTCATTTTTCAAAAAACTTATGATGCAGTTAGTTTTTACCAAAATCGGGCTCGAGACTCCTTAAAATATTTTTCGAGATTCAAATCTAGGTTACACCAACAAAAACTAAAACACAAAGCTATATCAAGAATCAAGTCCTTACTTTGTTTTAAAATACAGCAGAAATCACTTCTTGGTTACTCGTTACATTTTCTCACAATTTACTAGCAATGTTACACGAATAGAGAAGTGGCAAACTAGAAAGAACAAAAGTAGAACTCAGTAAAAAACCTATGCATTATGTAAACAAAATTAATGGCTTCAAATAATGTCTTTATTATGAATCCATTTGCAACAAATGAGTTGGTGAGCGAAGCCCTTAAAATACTAATTGTAAGCCGTTGAAACCACACTCAAAACTGTAAGTTTTAAAATAAATAAAATTTTAAAACGCTTACAACGTCTATGTTAATGATTCAATTTTATCATAAATAAAATTTTGTTTAAACTACACAGAGGACTGGGACTAGAACAGCTGAACATGGGGTCCTGAGTTAGATTCCCGGGTCGGGCAAATTGTTATTGGGTTTTTTCATCAGGAATTTCTCTGCAGCAACCACGGTGTCTGGATTTGTACCCGGTTTATTTCAATAGGCTCGCCCCCTATTACATGGGACTTAAACATACATGGCGCAATGTGGGTGTACTAATATGTAGCCTTTGCCTAACCCTTCGGGGATTACAGGCGTGATGTTATGTTATATAATTTCAAGGAATCTCGATATTTTGTCGATTCATAATACCGTACAAAACGCATTCAATCTTCTTTTTATTATATCAACATTGATCATCGTGTTCACCAAACTGCATGCCTTAAATGGCCGCTTTAGCAGAATCTAAATAAGAATCACGTTAAAAAAAAAAAAACTTAAAATGGACTTTGTTAAAATGGAATTGTCATGACCATTCAAAGACTCCATTGGACTGGTCCATTTTAAGAATTTTAATTTTTTAACGTGATTCATATTACGATTCTGCTAAACCGGCCATTTTAGACCCACTTGTCTGTTCACTGACGATTTTTAACCAAATGTCATGTTTTTTTTCTTTATTGTCACGTATTTTAAGTTATATTAGTTACTTACTCATTAATTAAAACAGAAACTATTTAAAAGCTCAAAATATACCTATATTTTTTTTTAAGTTTTTAGTTTTAAGTATTATATAGTTTTACAGATTAAAATCAGTGTTTTTAAATCCTAAAGCATTGTGTCCGTAGTTCTTGTATCACAGCCTGAGTTCTACCCTAGATTCAATTTTAAGAATTTGCTCCAGTCGCCGTTCGCATCCTGAATACCAATGAGTTCCATGTTATGAGTAGTGTTTTCTAAGTATTGTTCAGCGCGTTATTTTAATCTATGACTTAACTTTATGAAATTTTATTAAAAAATGCTCTGCAATATTCGATACTGGTTTAGGTTTTTGATACAATGAATTTATTTCGGGACTTAAGAGCTGTCTACGGATTGTAAGTATGTTTAGAAACAACAAAACAATTTGTTTAAAAAGTTTCAAGAACAAACAAATTTGTCAACATAGTTTCCTAATTTGGCTGCCATGCCACCAGATAATAATAATAATAATTATAGAGGCTATAAGAGGTTACATTTGTTTGTAAGTTTGTATGTACATATAAGAGGTAATCTCCGGAACTAATGATCCAATTCTAAAAATTCTTTCACAGGCAAAAAGCTACATTATTCGTGATGGCTTTAAATATTATTATTATTATCATGCATATTAGCCGAGCTATCACGATTTTTGCGGACGAAGCCAGGGCGAGGCACTAGTACCTTATACAGACAAAACCCCATTGTATCCACAGCAAACAAAAAACCATACATCGAAATAGCCCAAACCCGAACACAATACAAAGAAAAACTGTTAGTAACGCAATCGCAACGACTCGTTCATAATTGAAACATGTCAACAAGTCTTTGATGTTTTGGACGCTAGATGGCTGTCTTTGTCCAGATTGATGGACAGATACGTCAGTTGTATACGTCCATCGGCGTCATGTCAGCTCTGTCCATACTCGATAGTTCGCATTCAATTTCCGTTGGTGCTATGTGCGAATACCGTGCCAGGCAGCGGCGTATTATTGACTGAAACGTATGAAGATTTTGATAGCTTTGCGATTTACTGGCGTATGTTTCGTTACGTAGTTTTCGGTGTAAAGTGAACTGTCGAATGAAATTTGGTTGGGATTTAATTAAAATTATATTGCTTTTATTGATTTGTGTGGTTTAAATATTATTGCAAAATATGTACTTGTGATTGTAATTATTGTGGTATGTGATGCGAAGGAATGAGGAAAGTTTTGAATATGAATGTGAAGGGTATAAGAGTAGAGGACGACCAAAGAATCGATGGATGGACTGTGTGAAGGATGATATAGCAAAAAGGACCTCCTTCTCTTATGAGATGACAATAGCTATTTATTCACCAAGGGGAGTAAGGCACAGATTACTAATTGAGTGTGCATTTGAGGCCCGACGCGAAGCGGAGGGCCGTGAACCACACGAGTTTAGTAATCTGTACTTACCCTCGAGTGATATATACTGCTTTATACTACACCTAAGCACAAAGAAGTAAAAGACAAAATAGCAAAAAAAGCATTTTATTAAAAAGTTATATTGACATTGTAACAATTGTTAAATGTTTTTAAAATTAGCGCGTCAAACAGTTTTCGCGCCAAAAGACGTTAGAGAAGGTAAAAACGCCCCGTTTCGCAGGTTCCAACTTACGCGCGTGTTAAGCGAGAGAGTGCTAAGTATAAATCTCTCTCTCTACCGCATAGAGGTTTGAAGTTTGCCGGCCATGTCGAAATGTATGCTACCTGCTGTAAAAGTGCTAGTGGCCAGTACTTTTTATGGTAAAATTAAATCGTTTGATTGCCAACGTCAACAAGATTAAAAAAAAAAACAAAACGCGTTAGTAATGGATTACTACCCTGATTTTCAGGGCAGTAATGAAATTCCACACAATATAACTGCCTAGATTTTTGAGAAGGTTTAATGAACAGCTTTCAAGCCTTTTGTAGTAGCCTTTTGTGGGGTACTATCGGTACACTTACTAAGCAAGTGTAGTATAAAGTATTATAAAAGCTTGTATGGAAGAAGATATACGACGAACCCAAATAAATTGGGATAAGGGCCAAAGAATGATGACTTGTTATTGTAATTGGTTGCTTCCATTGCTAAGTAATTTGCTCCATTGCCGTCGGAAATGTAATACTTGATGTATTTATGTGCACAATCACCATCTCATTTGCAAATTAGTCCGTTTACTTTTTACAAATTAATAATATCGGCTGCTTCCCGGCTGCTTGCAGAATTTGAAAACCAGCGTCGGGCACTTGCTGCTCGGCGGTTTGCTGAACTGGGCTTATTTGGCGCAGCCGTGAGACACACAATATTATCTCCTTTTTTTTCTGTCTAGATTTAAGTTTTTAGTGTATAGATTTAAATTTACTCTTTTGTTTAAACTTTATTTTTTCTTTAATAATAATAATAATAAGTTTATTTTATTTTTTCTCACAATGGTTTTGCAGGACATATCAGTTTAGAACTATATAAATTCACATTGTGAGAGCTGGTGCCTGAAGTAGGTATAAAAAAAAACCTGTTTCACAGGTCACCAGGCCCCACTTAGTGGCATCATAAATAAACCGGCAAGTAGCATATTTTCCTACTAAACAATTATGTATAAACAAAAAATAAACAAATGAATGTAAAAAAAAAGGAATTAAAGAAATTAAATTAAATAACAGTAGTCTCACAGGATGTGTGTGAATGTGTAGGTGAATGGTGGTGCATGTGTATTTGAATGGTGCTGAATGTGTTGGTAGTTATTTGAGTTCAAGTATTATGTAATTGTGTGGAGCAACTTTTCTGTGTCTTCATAGGAAAGAGTTTTCAAAAAGTCAGTTACCTACTTTTCTTACAACTGGGTTTGTGTAATGAATATATATTTTGACTCTTGTTGATGCCATTATATAGATAATCCAAAACATTATATAGGTAACAGAAGAACCTGTGGGACTGACGTAGACGGAAAAACTTTGTATTGCATACAGTACGTTTTCTTCGCTTATCTTTTAGTAGATCCGAATCATAAATTTGCTGCGAGTGTTTTTTAAGGACTGTATGCAGAACGAAAGCTTGCTCTAGCTCTAGCTCTTTCTTTCTTTCTTTAGTTGTACGCGTTATGTAACAATTAACACAAGCATGCACTAAAACAGTCCTGTGTCAATTAAATTGTTTTATGTCTGGTTTATGAATTGAGAATTTATGCTGTAATTTGAGGAGTCTACTTCAAATTCGCCGTTCAGGAACCGGGTGATAGAGAGAATAAAAATGACATAGAAACTTATGTACTAAACTGGGTATCTTGAGTACCTACATTCTTTTAATTTCGATACAACATTCCTATGATGAATGACGGAAGCAACGGTAATGTTATTTAAAAACACAAAGTTACATTGTGAGAATAATAAATTAATTGACATGCATACTTTATTAATGTTGTTGGCCTATTTTATTTCTCTAAAATCGGTACCAAAGTAATTTGTCTTTTGTTTACTTTAAGTGCTATCTAAGCCCACATTTAAACGCCTACTGAACTATTTCAACGAAACGGGTATCTTTTGATAAAATTAATTTTAATATTCCTTTAATAATATTATAGGAGGTTGAATTAATTTAATAATCCACCGAACTATTATGTAGTAGTTTAGTTTCCATTCAATATTGACATAGAAATAATACTCTGAAACATTAATTAAGTTACATTTTGTCGGTACTTGGAAATTGGCTGAGAGAAGCTTATGCGATAAATTTTCATGTATATCATAAATTTCATTAAACTTTTAAGTAAAAATTATTACCTCCTGCCTGCTATGGTATTAAAGTCTCATAAAATGTATTCGTGTAAATACTTTTTAGAAAACAGCTATTAGATTCTTGGTGCATATCGTGTGATTATGTAATTTTAAAACATCAGCTTGCTTTATGATAAAAATAATATCATGTTTTAATGTAACAAAATTATATAGAAGCAAAAAGCAAATGTATATTTTGTGTGTTGTGTGGCTTATGGAAATAGCCAAAAAATTTGAAAACAAAAAATTTTGACAAATGAAAAACATTTTTAAAGTTTTACGTGTGGGTTGACTACCAGACGAATACCGTCCTGTGAGCGAGCAACACTTAAATCTAAATCAATATCTAGCGCACATATTCAAATAATAATTTGGTATTACCACACATTACATACCAGGTTTCCTCCTAGCCTCGGAAAGCACGTTAAGCCGTTGGTCCCGGCTGTCATTTGTCGATCTTTGACAGTCGTTACAGGGAAGTCAATTTGCTGAAAGTCTGACAACTAGTCCTATCAATGGGTTACGCTTACGTATTACCCAGTACTAACTGGGTTGTGGAGGTCAGATAGGCAGTCGCTCCATATAAAATACTGGTATTCAGCTACATCCGGTTATACTGGAAGCCGACCCCAACATAGTTGGGAAAAGGCGAGGCAGATGATGATATTGTAATTTAGTAGGTATCCCCGCTAACCTTTTACAAGTCTGAGAGCTTACGAAATATTATTATTACATTATTTATTATTAACATTTGATGAATGCGTGCTGAAATAAATAGTTTATTTTTTTATTAGTGTCATAAGTCATAAGCAAGAGTTCATCATTCATCATCATCATTTCAGCCGAAAGACGTCTACTGCTGGACTTAGGCTTCCCCCAAGTGTCGCCACATTGACCGGTCCCGTGCGACTCGCATCCAACGGATTCCCGCAACCTTCACCAGGTCATAGGTCCACCTAGTGGGAGGCCTTCCAACGCAACGTCTTCCGGTTCGCGGTCGCCACTTCAGAACTTTTCGGCCCCATCGGCCATCCGTTCTGCGAGCAATGTGCCCTGCCCACTGCCACTTAAGTTTGGCAATTCTTCGGGCTACGTCGGTAACCTTGGTTCTCTTGCGGATGTCTTTATTTCTGATTCGATCGCGCAAGGAAACTCCGAGCATAGCCCTAACAAGAGTTAAAAAGAGTCCTAACAAGAGTTCTGTACCTACTAACTTGCTGCCATAAAACTATATCATAGTTTCACAAGAGCTACTAATTTGCTACGACAACATTCCCTAAACCAGACTCTTCAAAGTCAAAACCCAACAAACAACTTTTTACACAAGCCAAAAATATCCCGAAAAAAAGTTTAGCTACTTAAATTATTATGTTGCCCTCAAAATAAGTGATCCCGGCCTCTAATAGGCATTATGGCGAAGTTTCCTACAAAAGCAGAAAACTTTTGGTCGGAAGCCACGTATCTAAGAAGCAAAAGATTCCCGAACTATCAGGAACTTTCAATAATCCCGTAAGTCGATTGTAGCCAAACTTATTTCGGGAGACGAGTGCGTATAGCCGTTTTAGATAAAGTAACATCTGGTTTATAGAGTTCCCTGAACATGTATTTTGTATTTCCACGCCCGTTTTCCCTATGATGTGAGCAGAAGTTTGTGAGCTTCTATTCTTGGTGATGGCGTTATTCTAGTATATGAAAAGTTGTTTCATACAATGGGATTGCACTTCTTTTTGGGCTGTTGTACCTATTTATTTTCTTAATGCTCTTTTTATGTAGAAACTTACTAGGCTTGTTTATTTTTATGCTATTTCGGTTTAAAGAAATTTATTTCTCATAAGAACATACAGTCCGCTTAAAATGAGATACAAAGTAATAAGTATGATAATACAATACAATTTCCTCCAGAGTATTAGAAGTTATAATGTACATACATGTTTTTATGCTTATTTTTAAATATATTAACGTTAGCGCACTCTTTAATGTCGTCGTTCATCTGTTCAATGAATTATCATTGAACAGATGAACTCCTTCAAATAATATGGTATTTCTACCGTAATTAGTGCGTACGCTGATGACTTCAATTTTGTTTTTATATCTATGTTTATATATCAGTCAACTATTTAATGTTTATACCAAATTCGCCGTGTGGATGTCGGAAATTATGCCTCAGGAACGTCAAATCAGGATGAAAAGTTTGATTATATTATTTAGTTAGTTGGCGGTGATGATAGTCACGGTATACCCATATATGTAATGCCTTCGTCGAAATGCCTTCAGCCGTTAGACGGTCGGTATGTTTGTTTGTCATGCGAATGGACGCATGACAACCAAACATACCGACTTTCACATTTGTAATCTTTGTATGCTATGTAGAAAATAATAGACACTATACCTAAGTCACGTTAAATTATTTTATACTAACTGTTACCCGCGACTTTCATCCGCGTGAAATTATTATAATAATAATTATTTCCCGATTTGAATCGGATTTTGTTAACAGTTTCATAAGTTTTTAATCGGAACCTTAATCCTTTTCCTAAAATAAAAATAGCTTAAGTTAGTTATATCATCAGCTATCAGCCAGTGCAAAGTCGTTTTGGAGATTAGCCGGAGCAACCAGTATGACAGACAGAGAGAAAACATTTTTTTTTTGTTTATGTTTTTCTTTTTTAATATAAGCACCGTAGAAGTAAAAACTGGTACTTTGAAATTACAAACAGACTCTTTACAATTTGATTATTTTGTATACTTTGCTGTGTGTAATTTTCAGTGTAGAAGCACACACTGAAAAAATACACCAAAAACTGACTTCTTAATAATACTTAGGTATTACCTAGTAAGAATATCTCTAGTCCGGAACCTAGGCAATCCTTTTTTTTTTCGGATGGAAATCATCAAATGTTTTCTCCCGCTCTGGGCGGAGCAGGAGGGAGTGTCAGACTTTTACTGACTAAAACGCATCCATGTTCCTTCTTCGCCCTTTGTGTTCCGGGGCCACGGTATCTCTTTCGAACAGTTCCGCAGCCCCGACCTAGGCAATCCCTAAAGGTTACAAACAAAAACTAAGTTAATAACTGTTGGTTTTTACTAGAAAACTGCGTTTTTATTGGAAATATTTGACAGATTTGATTTTTTACGAATACTAAATCAACGAGGTGGTTTAGTAGCCGTAAAAAATACTGCTGAGCGTTAATACCATCAGGAATGTTTTAAAAGCAGGCGTCTGGATTCATGGCGTGGCCAAGATGATGGCAATAGGTAATATTTACACCCACGATGTTAACCTCTGCTCTGCCTAATCTTCAGGGGTTACAGGCGTGATGTAATGTTATTCTCATTCTCATCAAAAGTTGACAAAAGTTGTTCAACATTGTTGCCAGCAATTTGAAATGCTGTGCAACTTTTGATGATCATAAATACGAACGTTGGGAGGGTTAGGAACCCTGAAACTTGTCTTTTGGCTTACTTAAACATGTTTTCCGCAACTAAAAAACATCTTTGTTTCCCAAAGAATTTAAGGCACTGAGAAAGATAACATGATATTTATTTTGAAATGCAAAGTCACGAAGAATCACCCTTTGTATGAAAAGCTAGTTTTATTTTGAAAGGGTTATTAAAATAGAGAGGAAAATAAGCATGGTTTTATACTTGTGATAAGAATCTCTCTTCTCTCTCGCAGAGGAAACGGCGCCAAATGAAATCTTTTACAACGATCTGTTAATTTAAAAAGATGGTAATCTCGGTGTGAAGGTATTGGGGAGGTCTGTTGTGATGTGTTTTCTCTCATAACTGGCAGATTTTTTGTCTAAAAACAAAAGAAATCTCAATTAAAAAAAGTTTATTTTAAAGAACATAATTGGCATAGAAGTTTCATTGTTAATGCAGACATTACAGTATAGACATAGTTCTAACCCGGTAAACTAGATGTTTCCCAAATACATGTTATATCAAAATTATTTCTAAAAAAATATATTTGCCGATTTAGTTTAGCGAAAGTTAGATTTAAATTCAAATTCAAAAAAAATTGTTTATGTAATTTGCTGCTTAAAATTATTGCTTTTTAGGAACATTGCTTGGTAGGCATTTTGATCTCCAGGCGATTTACTACTTAGAAATTATTGCATTAGTCATTTTGCTTCGTAGACGAATTGAAAGTTAGACACTCTGATCATAAAGGTAATTTAGGTATACCTACACCCACATTCACATGGGTTATGTTCCGCGTCAGCTAAAAAATATATATTGACAAGATTTTTTTCCTCATTGTAAAATTATTTTTATAATTACTTGCGCATTCACGAGTTCTATAATCCTCGAAGGGTTAGGAAGAGCTGTACCTAATATATACAAATTTCGCCAGTTATGTTTTAGTCTTATGTAAGGGGGGACGAGCCATTGCCATCAACCGTTCACAAATCCAGGTTCCGTGTTTGCTACTGAGAAATTCCTGATGGAAAACCCCGTCTTTTAATTTATTTATTGAATAATCTTTGTCAGCTGTTTTAAATCCAACAGCCATTTTTTTAATCACACTTTTTTTTTTGAATACTTGTTTTTGCTGTATGTCTCTTGCATTCAGAGTGTTTGAAATAGATTTCTATCTATCAGGTAACATGATGACATTTTTTGTAGCCACAAAAAAAATGATTCAGATAAGCTTTAAAGGAAATTGGACCATAAGGACGTATCACACATCACACTATTTTACCTGACATTTGAGTTCGGCGTGTGAAGCCTTTTTGATTGAACGCCAAGCGTACCTACTACTAGGAAACTCTGTATGAAAATATTGGCAAAAGAGGGTTGGAGCAAAATTCTACGAAATAGTGTTCAAACTCGCCGTGATCCGTGGCTAACGTGATCTGGATCTAACGTGGCCCAGTGGTGGCGGCCCCGACAGACAGGCACATTACTTTGTGTAATTTATTTCATCACTATGCTGCTCTCAAAACGGTGAAGGAAAACATCGTGAGAAAACCGGCATGTCCTAGAACCAAAATTCGAAGACATGTGACATCTATTATACCAATCCGCACTGGGCCCGCGTGGTGCATTATAGCCCATTCCCACTCGTGGGAACATAATGGACTGATGATGATTAATATCTGGGTGATTCTTCGAGGTGCCTCAAAACGCAGTCACACGGTCTTAATTCCTAACCTATTGAACATTCCATCTTAGGACCAAACACAGATTACTCTTTACTTATACAACCTGTTTTTTTTATATCCCACAACTCTTGGGTTATATTCTGTAGGTAAAAATAATATTATTGCTCCTGGATTATTCATAATTATAAATTAGGTATCTAAGTTTCATTGATAAATACGAGTAATTAATTTTAATTCAAACCAATCATTCTTAACCTGTAGTTACCCGCCATTACAGACACAATTAAAATAACAATGTTCTGTTCCCTTTCGGGAACGGCTGGGGACATACTGATATTTAAAGCTAAGAAAAGTTGTGTTGCGACGTTGTCATATTTCACGTAAGGGTGATTTACGTTAATAATCGTGACTTTGCCGAATTATTTTGTATGAAAAATGAAAAAAAAAAGGATGTTTGAAACATAATTCATATGCCAGTTGATTCTTTGATATTATGGTCTCAATCATACCCTAGAGTTATGGGATATAAAACAACACACAGGTTGTATATGTGTATAATTATAATTTTAAATGTGTTAATAAAAATAAACATCTAATGTCAAAAACGGAAGCAAAATCGGTGTGGTCTTCGCGTGTCACACTCGGTTCGCGTTCACGGCAAACTTTTGTATTCAATTCATAAGCATATAATGTTATACATCAAATTAATCGTGTTTAACCTATGGATCATAAATAGTAAAGCACATTAATTGTATCTCTTATATTACAATACTTAATAGACATTATGTCTCTATCACACGATTTTGCTAGTTTCACGAGCGCGCAACAAAACTGCACCTCTCTTCCAAAAGCGCCAACTTATCGCTACACGTTTTAGGTGCACGGGTACTCTGTAGTATCCCGGCGTCAGTGGGGGATACATGTACGTTCTTCTCTTCTAAACAATAAAAATACGAGGCAATTTATTCTTTGAATATTTTCAGGTAGTCATGGTCAAGAAACTTTCATGCGTATATTTTGAAGGATAATGGTTTATAATTTTCCAAATCATTTTAAATTAAGGAATAAAATAGATCTTCGAGATTGTTCCCAAGTACTTTGTTTGTAAATTTACATATAACTTTAATCGTAATTCACAAAAATGTAAAATTTTCATAACTTTCGTGGCAAAACTTTCGTGGTTTTTGTCCACGAAAGTCAGCTAGCGCACCACAAAAGCTATAAATCTCCACTAAATAATAAATATGTTTTTTTTTGTGAGCTGTAGATGCATTTACTCCATTGTCGTGAAGCTCAAAAGAAAGGTGTTATGTACTTGTATAAGTATTTATAAACATGCATGTTTCAATTTTTTTCTTGTAAGGACTCGTAGAATGTGTTTCTGTTTGAATGTTTTCTCGTAGAATTTAACAGTTTACCCCATCCCAAACTGGGCTGTTTTGCCAATTGTTAAAAAGCTCTTGCTTAAAAAGTTTCGTAACTTTCGTTGGCACCAAAATTTCAAAAAAGATTATCTCTGTAGTTTATGCACCGATTTACATATTATAAAAATTGTATGTAGTTATTGTTTTTAACAGAATCTTAAATGTGTGTCCATTAATTTTAAGATTACTCTAAAAAACAAATTCGCCACGAAAGTTACGCGGAGAATACTTTTTGAAGAACTACCCATCTAACACTAGACCCACCCTGACTTTGCAAGGGCAGTTTACTTATGAATGACAAGAGAAGTGCGGTTGGCAAAAACAAAAATATACCAAATTTTCTTTTATCCAAATCTTGTACTGTCCATTCTCAAGTGATGATCCATTGAAATGCGGCAATTGATTTATTTATATACAGCGTCGAAAGGTGTAGTCATAATAGGCATGACGACAGTATCAAAAAATTGCAAATCTATTTAGTCCGTCAGTTAGAGTATTGGAAAATAATGGACACATATTTTTTGTTTTTGTAAATCAATGAATTTTGACAAAAATAAAACGCATCAAAACTCGGGAGTGGGGTCTCGTGACGTCAGAACTAGCTAAAAATTATACCTAGGCGTGACGTATTGAGAATTTTAAAAGCGTCATATCTACGTCAATTTTGATTTACGTAACAAAGAAAAAACACGTGCCAAATATTTTCTGATAATCTAACTGACGGACCAATTAGTTTTATTTTGTCGTCTCGCCTATTCAGGTTGTGATTTCGACCATCAAACTGAACAACTTTCTACATGCAACTTTCAAAATGGCGAAAAAAAATCAGCTGTCCTGTAAATTAATATTATTTTTGTTTACCTACTTTTTTTACTGTTTAATTTTAATCATTTTGTTTCGAGTTGTGCGAAACAAATAAATACTTTTTATTTCCGTCTTTCTTTACATTTCGAATCGGTATTGAAATTTTGTACTGGAAAGCTGTTCTTTTTCGCCATTTTGATGTTAGTTCCATGGAGAAAGTTGTTTGGTTTGATGTTCTGACACCTTCCTACTACAAACTGTAGATATTTTAAAAACTATTATAAATCTTTTCACTCTAGTTTATCTCCCAAGATACAAATACAGTCTTCTTTTCTCATTTTCCGCTACTATTTGAACTCCAGCCACGTTTACTGAAAAAGCTCGTTTCACTAGTAGACTTATGATATTCTGTAGTGCTGTAGAACGCAACACCACTGAACAAACCGGATTTTCAATTTCCTTTCCGGACCAAACACTTTCCTTGAGAGAACATTTTTTATACTTTCACTCTACAGTGTACTATAACTTGGTATCTATGTACTTTATGTGTGTGGGTGGTTTTATATACACATGGCTGAGTTTCCTATTTTGAGCTGTCTTTATTTACTGTCCTTTTAACGAACCCACTTGTTCTTTCCTGTATTGCCTCGATACCAAGAAGGTCACGTTTATTTCTGTGGCTGTTGTTAGGTAGTATAACAAACTTTTTGGTTGAGTCTTATGGGCTGATATAAAAAAATAAATAAAGATAAAATATTTATTTGTCGCAGGCACTTGACGTGCATACAAACTAAGAAAACAAAATTAAATAATCAATAAACCTATAATGCATATTATCAAACATTGACAGAGACATGACACAGTTGTATAGCAGCTTAAAATTATGCTGGTATGAATACAATAAGTATGAATCCAGGTCTCATCAGAAAACCTTGTGTTTAGCGTTACAGACCCTAAATGCGAGTATCCTAGCAAGGGGGAAAAGCAATGGAAGGAAAAACAATCTCAGTAGTTAATCTTAGGTCGGTTTCCAGTCTGGCTAAACTGGAAGCCGACTTAGGCCGATGCAGCTGAGTACAAGTAGTTTACATGGAGCGACTGCTTATCTAAATAAAATAAAATAAAATCCATTTATTTCAGGTTCTCTCATATGACAATTACACGTTACGAAACACGAGTTAAATACAAATCACAATTTAACATAGGAATTTAAAAATAATAATAAACTTAAAATAATAATAAATACAATGTTAACAAATCAGAAATAGAATGTCAAAGAAATCAAATCAAAGTCAATGTCACATAAAAATAATGAGCCGGAAATTAAATTAAAAAATACAAATATAATTATGAGTGTTGGGCAAATTTTGGATATACTATAATAACTTAAATTAATAAACGCTCAGCAATAATATCAAATCTGTCACTAACATGCCCTGGCTATATACCTACTGCAGCACTTCCTAATATACGGGTGGTCCAAACGTCTAGCGATCATCACCAGGACAGCATTGGAGCTGGCCCGCACCCTGCGCACTAAGGACGCGCACCGCTTGCGCATGGTGATGTGAAAACAATCGGTGCGCGCTTCCGCACCCACACAAACCAGTCAGTAACTACTGGGTAATACAACCACTGACTACCTGAAATGACTGTAAAAGATCCACAATTAACATGCGGTGGAAACACATTCCCGAACCGACCTTAGCAAGCGCTGCTTTACTTTGAAGATCGACCCGAAACTTGCGGTTATTATTGTTTGGTCACGAGCTCGATTAATAAGAAGAACAGCGTAACTAAACTAGAAGAAAATACTTCAAACAATGTCCTCAATGTCCTAAAAGTTGAATGACCCAATTAGGTCAATAAACCCCAATTTTCGCCCAACACATTTAGTTCATGAGCAGTCAGTAAGCTTTACTTTATACTCTTAATTCCCAGATCAGTGCGAAATACGACCTAAACCCCGCAATAATATAACATTTATATTACATTACGCCTACGTGGAAACTAAATATTATCTTACTATTTAATATAATTGCTCAAATCGTCGAATAATTATTGTGAAAGTGATCTGCAAATTAGTAAACGAAAAGTTCTTATTTCCAAGAGAGTTGAGTACCTACTCAACTCTCTATTCTATTTCTAATTCAGACTTAATGTTGAGTACCAGTACTCAACTCTCTACTAAATATTTTCTAATTCAGACTTAATATGCCTATCTGAATTAGAAATAGGCTGTATATTTTGGTACGAAACGAAACGTTTCAATAATTTGGTACAAAATACGGAATATGAAAATTAGGTATCTGAAATGTTTACGCCACGTCTTTGAAAATTTATTATTAGATAAAATCTCCATTGTTAGTTCTGCTCACTTAAGTAAATGAGCATTATTCTTAATCGCTTTGGGCAAGTAACAATTTCAGTACCTGTACTTACCTACTATTGATTCTTTCTCTTAACATTTTTGCCTTCGAAATTAATATTCATACCTCTCACGGAAAAAAAGAAATAACATAACATAACATCATGCCTGTTATCCCCTGGATTAGGCAGAGGCCTGGATTAGGCCTAATTGTACACCCATATTTCCCCATGTAATACCCATAAACCGGGCACAGATCCAGACTCTGTGGCTGCTATTGAGACATTCCTGTTTGAAAAACCCCATAACACTTTGCCCGATCTGGAGATGGAACCCAGGACCTCTTGCTCAGCAGTCGCGCTCGCGACCATTATACCAATGAGGCAATTAACCCAAAAATGTCTTAAAAACTCACTTCAACAACCCATCCCATTTAATCCACTATTATAAAACAGCTATAAAACAAAAAAATACTCAGAAAACTAATCTAAAGTCGATTCCTAAACAGCCACAAAAGCCCGTTATGCTTAAATTAGTGAAATAGTAAAATAGTGTTGTACGAAATTTAGCAAGTTCATAATGAATATTTATTGGTTTAATACGAACCAGCTGGGCAACGGGAACTGGCGAACAATTGGGCTTGCATACGGGAATTGCCACGATAAGTGGCATTTTTTATAGCTGCAACTCGTGTACACACTTCCGCAAAAAGTAATCGAAGTTTGTATATCTATGGTTATGAAAAAGTGATAACTTATGAGTTTTGGTTGTTGTGTAACAATAATTTTGATTTAAAAGAGTGCCCTTGGAGTTTCTTGGATATTTTTCTCCATAGACTGCCGCGTTGGTCTAGCGGTCTCAAGCAAGACTACTGGGCATGAGCTCCTAGTTTAGATTCCCAGGTCGGGCAAACTGTGATTAGGTTTTTCCATCAGGAATTTCTCAGTAGCAGCCAGGGAGTCTGGTTTTGTGCCCGGTTGATGGCAATAGCCTATTACATGGGTCTTGAACATAACTGGCGAAATGTGCCTGTACTACTCTGGCTGACCCCCTCCCTTTCTGGGATTACAGGCGTGATGTTGTTTGTGTCTTCTCCATAGAGACCTTAGATTAGGAATCGGTAACTAAGTCTTTCCACAGTTATTATACCTTGTGACTGCATTGTAGCTTCATCTTGTTGTGTTTGTGAATTATAAAGTGCCTGTAACTGGTTTATTTGAAATAATTGCTCTGAAATGGGTTGAATTGAGAAGGTCATCTCCGGGCTTATTTGACTCCTTAGTGTGATTTGAGGAAAAATGTGTCGTCGTCGGCCTAGCCTTTTTCCAACTATGTTGGGCGACCCCAACATAGTTGTCTAACCGAATGTAGTTAAATACCAGTATTTTACATGGAGCGACTGCCTTTCTGACCTCCTCAACCCAGTTAGTACGATACCTCTTGGTAAGACTGGTTGTCAGACTTTTTGGGCCACTGACTACCTGTAACGACCGTCAAAGATCTACAAAAGACAGCCGGGACCAACACCTGAACGTGCTTTCTGAGGCACGGATGAAACAAGGTATGTAAGGGTGGTCGCCCATCCACAGACCAACCTAAGCAAGCACGGCTTAACCTAAAGATAGACCCGAACGGCTGTTATTATTTAGCCACGAGCTGTGTATTGCGATAACAATGGGGAAGACAACAGAAACGATTGATGTTGCCGAGAATTGAATTAAGTGACGTGCGATTGAAGAGGTTCATGTCCAGCAGTAAACCGCTCTAGGCTGATGAGGACGACTCAAACTCAAACTCAAACTCAAAGCATTTATTTCAATTAGACCATTATGGCACTTTTGAAAGTCAAAAATACAAAAAAACAAAACAAAGCTACAGTCCCAGACACAAGACATAATAACTTGAGAAAGTACTGTAGTTGCCCATTCCCTAGCGTAGATCTCTATGGAGAAGAACGGGCAAGAAACTCCATGGACACTCTTTTAAATCAAAATATTGTTACAAAATCTTGGTTACATCATTCATGTTGAGATTATAGATATATGTGAGAACGATGTAGGAAGACGTGCACATTATGAGCGTCCAGAGTAAAACATTAAATCAACAAATTAAAAATAAAGTAATTAAAATGAACCGTGGCAGCTAAGAGATGACCAGTCCCAACTGACAGCGCCCGCTCACGAACAAGACGCGTGTATCGGCGCCATTCAACTCAACCATATTGAAGGGAACTAAATGACCCGACACACCCGCCACCATCAGCGAGACATTTGAGTGAGCATGACTTTCTTTATCGACAATTTAGGCACATTATCAATCATCAGTAATTTAATAAACATCACAAAACTCATATACTTAATCAAATTCTTTATAATACTATATATTTAATAGTTGTATGCAATGTGTACGAATAGGCATGACGACAGTATCAAAAAATTAAAAATATATTTAGTTCGTCAGTTTGAGTATTGGAAATTAATGGCCACATATTTTTTTGTTTTTTGTAAATCAATGAATATTGACAAAGATAAAACGCATCAAAACTCAGAAGTGAGGGGCTCGTGACGTCAGAAATAGCTCAAAATTATACCTAGGCGTGACGTATTGAGAATTTTAAAAGCGTCATATCTTCGTCATTTTTGATTTACCGAACTCGCCTATTCTCTATGGATAGCTACCCACCGCAACCGTTCAGACCCCTAGTCCGACATAAAATTGAATCTTAAGATGCCCTCACCCAAACGTGACCAAAGTACGTTTATTGTCCCACGTAAACACACCATCTTAACTTTTTGGAATTTTAATACAAAGAAATCAAGTTGGTAGAATATTTTTGTATATTTTTTGCTGAAAACTTGAATTTATTGCGAATCCTAAGAGGAGTGTTTATTAGAAAATAAGTAAAGAAAAAAAATTGTTTGGTACAAGTCGATAAAATAGAAAACCTTCAGCAGGAATGTTAATTATTTAATCTTACGAGTGAAGCTTTTATTAATCTTTTCATCAATTTCATAAGATGTCCTTATAAAACCTGTTAAATAAAAAGTTATTGCACTAGAATTTAAAATGGAATACAAATTTCCGCCAGACAATAACCTACTTCGAAGTATTCTGTACTTTAGTTTAGGCATGTGGCTATTAACGTCGCGCCGCCATCTTGTCGTCTTTTTCATAAAAAAAACCAACAATAATATCAAATATGTTTACCAACAGCTTCTAGACCAATGATATTCTAATAAACAGATATATTATACACTTACAAACCACCGAAAAAAGTTCGCGGGGCAGAGCCAGCTCACATACACGCAGTGACGCAGAATAAAGGCAAAACGAGCCAATTTGCCCGTTTTCGAGTCTTCACGATTGCGCGCTCACAACATATCTGTTTATTAGAATATCATAGTGCTAGACAGTGTAATTCAAGCGAATCAGCACTGTTTCGATGTTCACATCTACTCAACATCGAATTATTTTCTCCTACCTCTTTCTGAATTTACCTCTCGTCTTAAGCTGGCGCATTGTCCCAATAAGCAAGCCATTACAAAGTCGGAGCGACGGAACGACAGTCTTGTTTATACTGCTAAATAAACCGAGCCGTGCTTTCAAACCTTAGGAAATTACCAACAACAAAGTGTAGTGTGGCTTTCCTAGAATCAATTTGTTTATGACTGTCGCTGTCCTACTGCTGTAACAGTTATTTTAATTCTGAAATAAACCTTATGACAACCAGCATAATGGTCACTGTACTGCAAAATCTGAGATAAAATAAGAATGAAAGGACAGTGTGCTCGATGTTCATACCGTCTTCGGTTTTTTTTTTAAATATATTCGATCCGGATTTGTTTCTTTCAAAGAACTTCGTTTTTGGTAAAATTTAGAAATAAATACTTAATTATGGATCAAGTTCTAAATTTAAAATTGATAAAAAGAAAATCCATTTACTTAGGACTTTTGAAATCATAACATTAATTGTAAGATTAGCATCTCTAAATTTTTTAACATTATGTGAGTAAGTACTTCAGAATATTAATTTGCATAACAGATATTTTTTCATACTTTCAATTCGAAACCTTTCAGTTACTAAAAGAAGTTTCCAAGTTCAGAAAAGAAAAATTATTTTCTCAAAGATGTGAAAACATTTGAGTTTTTTTCATTGAAATACATTTTCAAGACTTTGTTAATGCTATTAATGCTGCAATTGTTGTACTTATTATTGTGAAGAAAGGGCGAAAAAATCAGCTGACTTGAATGGTCCCGGCCTAGCCTAAGTCAAGACAGAATACAAAGGTCCCTGTGAAATAGGTACTTTATAAAAGAAAAAAGTGAACATCTATGTAAAAAATGTTTTAAGATTTAATTCCACATAAGATGTTCTTTTGTGGTTCTACTCTAATCTTTTAAAAAGAGAAAAGATTATTTGCTTTTGTACCGCCGACTGTAGTGTGTTAAGTATATTGAATCTTTATCTACATATTATAAATTAAATTCACTTTTCATGTTATCTGTTTGTATGACCACGACTTTCATCTAAATTACGCAATGGATTTTGATCCGGCTTCCATCACCATTAGCGTATTCATTCCGAAATGTTCATAAAAACACAATAATATTTAATTTATATGTAACAATATTTCCATGTTTTGTCAAGTTTCAAAACGTATTAATTGATGAGAGCAAAACAGAAAAGTAACAAACAATGCGTTTTTGACAGTGATTCTTTTTGGGATACGGAAAAATTGGAACTAGGTAGCACAAGGTAAATATGAAATTCTGCTTAATATTACCTATATAAAAAACCCCATGTCACGGTGTTTGTGGTTGCACTCCTGCAAAAACGGCTCGACGGATTTTTATGAATTTTTTCTATGTATATTTGGTAGGTATGAGAATAGGTCGTATTTTACACCATAATTTATATGGCTGAACAACATTTGCGGGATCAGCTAAGTTAAGTTTATAAATCTTTGTGACAAAAAGAGTTACCCATAAATCCGGTAAAAGAAATATCAACTTATACTTCTACATATTATATTCTTTAAGACCCTGGTACTAAATCTGTATTTCAACATAAAAATAAACCTTTTAATGTTTGAACTCCAAATAAAATCCCCACCTCTTAAAGATACTCCAACTTATTACAAAGGAATGTCCACTGTACTTCTGTGTGCCTGGTACCTAAGTCGTATATTCTAGCGAAGACATTGCAATACGTTTGTTTGTTCCGGACCGTATCTTCCTTTTTATAAGATGTCTTTAAGACGCAGGAGTTACGGGTCGGTACACCTTGTGAAGTTCTCAACTGTTTAAAAGCTCTATATTGACTTTTTAAGTCTATAGCTTTTGTCATAGTACTTTTGTTATTAGTTTTTGGTCATGTTTCAATATTGTATGATCCAATTTGTGATAAGGTCAGCCAACCACTATCATTTTAGTGGTAAATTCAGAAGGTATTTTTTTTCTTGCCATGTTTTCTTTTAATACCCAAATAAATTTCCTTTTGCTACTAGTACGCCGAAATCTTTGTATGTTTGGTTTTTTTTTTCCATACAGGATGTTTATTAAACGTCAAAATGAAAGTTATTCAATATCATAATTATAGGTTAGTAACAACTACTTAATTTCCTGTCTAGTAAAATATCAGAAGACCGCCAAAATACCCCGATAAAGAAAAACCTTATAGACGCAGGGGTAAGTTAAGGACATGATAAAATTCTATGACCTCACACGAACCCTAAGGTACAGACAAGCACATTCCATTGAAGTATGTATGCACTTATGTGTGCAATAGTACGCGAATGTCCGTTAGATCATAGTTCCGTACGGTTCCGTGATTCCTCACATTGTCCGGGCAATGCCACCGACATGAATCTGAATGACATTTGGACTGCGGGTCATTTGCTTGTGAGCTAGAATTATTAGTCTTGCATTTTTGTAAGTTATTTTCTTGTAGTTGTTCGTTGAAATAACTTTGTTTTATTACTTTACTAGCGATCCGCCGCTACTTCGCAAGGTTTGTATGACTTAACAAAACATTGAAATTCTTGAATATAATGTACCTAAGTTTAAATATTAATTTATCACAAACAGTGTGTTAGTGTGTGTGTGTCACACACACACTAACACACACTGGCTACAATTTACCTCCACCTATTTAATTCATAAATTGCATAAATCTGAGTCTTTTCATGTATCGGGATATCTCAGAAATCCCGGACACGAAAAAGCAGTAAACACAAAGATTACACAAATAAAACAAAATGTCTGCGCAGAGCTGTCAGTTTCAGGGCATAATTATGTCAGTGACAGGCCGGCCATTGCTTTCGGATATATAATTTATAAAAAAATATAAAACGCTATCCTACTTGACCGCTGAAACTTGCATGGAATTACAATTAGCCAACACGTGTTTAGATTTATGTTTTGTAAAAATATCAAAATTTAAAGTATTGGTAAATTACGAAAGGAGACTGCTGGTAAAAATAAATCATTAAAAATTGCTACTCAGTATAAAGCATGTAAATTCAAATTAAATAGTTTATTCAGATTAGATTTGTATATCAAAATAGTTCTTTTTAACATTAGCGTTTTAAGTATTCATGTTTCTAATGCGATTTAAATATCAGACAGCATCAAAATAAATAAGTTTAAAAATTAACTATTAGGTACACAGATTTTTTTTTTTGTAATATTACCTTTTATTTACAAGTTTTAGTTAAAGTTACAACAGTTTATGAACACACTAAATACAGAAAAGATAAAAAATAAGTACCTAGGTGATGCTTATTCTTGCTTTGTCTTTGTGTTGACGATGTTTCAGTAAGAAATAAAGACAAAACGCTCACACTTATCAATAATAATCACAAACAATACTGGGCACAAATAATAAGCCACAAATTACTTGACACCACCTCCTTGATTACCAATAGAGAGTCTATTAAGAAAGCAATCATGGCCGACTGTCAGTCTCGCAATGATTGTCCGTGATGAGCCGATGGTCTCAATGTCACGATAAATAGCCGGTAATACACTTAGGTGGGACGAGGATCCCGTAATAGCGAGGGGCGTAATGTGATTTGCTAGTTCTCTATTACCTTAATTCTCCACAAGTATTCGTCCAACAAAGGAGGGGTCTTAATATAATATCGAGTAGTGAGGCATCTAAGTGCGTACGCGGCAGTGCGGCGGTTCTGAATTTGAATTTTAATGGAGCTCAACAATTTCGAGGACGAGGTGTATTGAATGTTAGTGCTACATGATACTTTGTGGTATCCTGTCATTGCCACGGGATTTTTTTAGTTTTTAATAGTGGAAAGAAACAATTACACGTATAATGGTTGTCTAAGGAAGTTTCAGTCCCTTTTTTAACATTGCATGGTTTGTTAATTTAAATTATTTTAATCTTGTGTTTGTATTAATGTATCCAACCTTATTTATTTTAGGTATGGTAGAATATAACGAGCTATGGGTTAGGTTAGGTTAGATTAGCAGTGCAAGATCCCTTCTTGCACTCGCCACGTATTTTGACCATGTAGGTTTTGACTTTTGATTTTTTTGGAGCTTATTGGTGAGGTTCTTCAGAAAAATCTGGTGCGTTGTACTCGCAGCCGGCGTGCGTCTATGACCAGATGTATGAAAGTAGACGATCCAAAAGGAAGGTAAGGATCAAAGCAAGTGGATATAAGTAATTTCTCTGCCTGGGAAAAAGGGTAAGTTTATGATAGTATGTAAATCGAAAGATTCTTACTAAATTCTTCGTCCGATGCAAGTCTCGCTTGCTTAGTACTAACTCCTGATGCATACTTGCTGTTTATCTGCGTCTGATTGGATTAAACACAGCTTACTAGTTATAGTATAGTTTCAAAATGTGTAGCATAAAGTTGTACGTAGAGCCGCAAGTTCCGTAGTGTAATCGGTAGTTGCGGTAAACCAATCAGGCTCGCGCTCAATCCGTGGGAGCATGTTATAGACGGGCGTGTTAATAAATAAACACCTGCTTTCATAGTTTGGGTTTGTGTTGGTAAAAGTTGTATCTTTGGAAGCGTGATCATCATCATACATAGACCAAAGAAAGAAGACAAGAAAAGAAACAAAATTCGGAGTATAGCATCGCATACAAATCAAAAAAAGAACAGTATTGTTTGCTCCATCGCTGCACCAAATAGGCTTAATTCAGCCTAAATGCAAGACAACTAGTGCCTGATGCTGGTTTTCAACTAGACCTTTTCTGCATGGATTCAAACCTGCATCCATAATCTTCTTTGTTTTACCTTCTTTTTACCATTTTTGGCTTTTCGGCAAGTCGGGAAGTGCGTCACGGTACAATCGCACTTTGATGTTATTGTCAAGAGAGCGCTGTAAGCAAGGTTGTAAGTAAATATTTGTGAATATTGTCTGTGTAAATTCTTGTATTGAAAAAGAAAGATGGCGGAGTTAGTTAAAACAATGCCCCAGACCCTGCTTCGAAGAACTTTGTAACTAATAATTGTTTTGAAAAATCTGAAATCAAAAATGTCCTACTTAATCATGCCTACTTTCCAAATGTCGTTAAAAGAAAATTAGTTAAATGTAAACTGAAACGAACTTTCAAAACGCCTAGTTGACGCTTCCCGTGACCCAAGAGCTGGCTTTTACCTTAGTCAGAGGCTAAATGTTGCCAAACAACGTGGCAACGCCGCCAGTCTCTCTGTCTCTTGGGCACATTACCAGCTGACAGCGTTGAGGAGGAGTTTTTCAATGCCCTTTTATAGTTTGTTGTTAGTTTATTTATTTTAGTTTACTAAATAGTTTTAAATTAATTATGTAAATAAAACTTAACTTATGTTAAATATTCGCTGTTATTTTTAGAAGTTAAAACTAATAACTCCTTTATCAAGGAGGATCTGTCTCTTGCTTAATTTTCGAATTCAGATTGAGATAGGCATACCTAAGTAGCTTTTACAAATTCCAATGAAATTGCCATAACAAAGATTGATTTACGTTTGAATAATTCATTCAGATTTGTTTGTTTGCTAATTTCATTTGAAACTTGATTTAGGCTGTCTACTGTCGTTTTTGGTTCTAGCCTCATCCTAGAAAAGACGTGAAGTTTTAAAACATAAAATATCGGGAGTGCATCAAATAATTCGGGAGGCTACCTCTTCCCGAGCACCATATTAACCTATTCTAGTCACTTGCGTCTTATGAGTTTCTCGGTAACTTTAACAACTAATATTACCCGTTTTTTAGCTCATTTTACCCTGACAATGTGACCTTATTAGGTTGTAGTGACTTAATTTGTTTCTGTGTCAATAATACACGCGTTATTAGGAAGGTTTTCTCGTTTTCGCTTCCTTTTAAGATTCTTACTTAGGTCGGTGATATTGTGAACTTAATAATAATAAACCTTTGAATACTTTTTACAGTTGCTTGAAAATTATAAATAGAAAATTGCAGGATACAGCTGTTTCTTGTTCCTATTCATTCTTCATAAAAAAATTAAAAACACTAGTTATGAAATGTGTCGTCCACCAACCCGCACGGGGCCTGGTTTACGAACCACTCCGGCTCATAGACAAGAAGTTTGTTTTCTAGAAGTGAGAACGTTATCATAGGCTGGTTATTCTGAGTGTCATCCTGTCTACCATGTTTGGATTTCGCAATAAAATAAGATAGTTTTAATTTGTCCAAAACATGAGTATGCACATACATGGTATGCAAGATGTTACATCAAATTATGTCAGAGTAATGTTTTGCCTGAACGGACAAATATAAAAATTAGGATGATATACAAGCATCAAGTAATTTTAAATTCATCCGTAACACAAAGCAATTAACAATCCAATTTAGAACATAACTTATAATAAAATGTACAAACTAGTGTTAGAACCTCATAGCAATAATCAGTACGTAATACTGTAAGCAAAGAAGAAGTAAGCTATTAAGTCCACACTTGAAACTTTTGGAATTACCAAGTTGAAGTGGCGGTTAGCAGCCCTCGGAGTCCGAAAATCTACAAATCAAGATGGCTACATAAAATCAATAACACTTAGACCTTAGAATTAATTTTTACCACGTAGATTGCCAGCCAAGGTCCCATGTTTAAGAATGAAAGTTAGAAAAATAGTATATTATATAGTGTGGTATTTCATCTCAAAAACGTTTTTAATGATAAGCCACTCCTTCATAGGGATTTAGATTTCTGGGTATTCCATGAATTTCTCAAAGCCAAGCTTTTTCAAGAAAGGCTTATTATAAGAAAATAATTGTGAAAAGTCTAGGGTTTCTTTTTCGTTATATAAACTGTAGATATTATTATGTTTTTATTGGAACAGTTCCATTCTGCGCATTTTTTTACAAGTCAGCCCACTATTCCAAACCACTGAAACTCCTGAAAGCCAGAATCAACAGTGGTTACCACCATAAAAGCGCTGAGTAGTTAAGTCTTAAATCTCAATGGACAGTTGAGATGTGAAAATAAGGACCACAGATGAGAACAATTAAAGATTGTTATCAATTTGATACACCTTTTTTTTCTTTACTTTACCACAAAGTGATATCCGAATATTTAACCACTATAGCTTCCACAGCATAAGCCATTAATACTATTTAAGTTAAGTAATCCTTTTACTCGGTCTTCTCACAGAACCACATTATAGTCTTCCATTCATCAGCAAACAAGTCCAGTCCAGGCTAGATCTCCACGAGCGCGTTGATTTATGGGTGACCGATTTATGGTAGTGTATTGAAAGTTGTATGAGGATTTATACCTGGACAATAAAAAAAAAAATTTCATACATCCTCACAAGCTTTCGCGTTTATATAAGTTTTTAAATTTAAACGGACCACCACCACCACGGACCACGGAGGCTGGATTTGTGCCCGGTTCCCCCTTTTACGTGGGACTTAAACTTAACTGGCGAAATGTGGGAATACTATTAGGTACATCTCTGCCAAACCTTTCGGGGATTACAGGCGTGATGTTATGTTATGTTACGTTAGATTTAAACTCATTCACCCAACTTCATTGATCCACGCCACGTCTCAATATTAAGACCGTCGCTATCAGCCGTCGATCGCCATCTTAAGTGCACTCCACAGCGCCGTCACTCACGCCATGTTGCTAACACGCCTGATATTGGCATCAGCATGCGTTATGGTTATGATACGTGCCACTAGCTTGGGTAGCTGATAACAAAGATGTATATCCGTTAGATGTGGCACCATCGTACTTAGTTCCCGCGAAATATTCGGATTTGCTCGATAAATTTTGATTCATCATCATCATCATCATCATCAGCCTATTAATGTTCCCACTGCTGGGACACAGGCCCAGGCCCATACCCAGGCCCAGGCTCTATGAGAGGGAATGGGCTATAATCCACCACGCGGGCCCAGTGCGGGTTGGTAGATGTCACATGTCTTCAAATTTTTTGGTTCTAGGACATGCCGGTTTCCTCACGATGTTTTCCTTCACCGTTTTGAGAGCAGTGGTGATGAAATAAATTACACAAAGTAATGCGCCTATCTGGGTTCGAACCCACGACTTACTGTTCGAAAGTCGGGGCCTCCACCACTCGGCCACCGCTGCTCTGAGAAATTTTGATTAATGCTAACTAAAAACTGGAACTAAACAGTATGTTTGCTCATGGATTTTCAAAAATTATAATTGCACTAACTTTTTATTTTTATACATGGTGGCGACAATACTACAACATAAACACTCATAATACTAGTTCAAAGGAATATTTTTCAAACCATGAAATAAATCCTAACGTCGAAATAAAAAGTTTTTTTTTTCCCTCAAACCACTTCCTACTTTACAGGACGTATTTGCTTGTCTCTGCATGCCTATCATCCTAGCTAAACTACAACCTTCTCAAAAAATATTACTTACAAGAAAAACCTTAAACAATCTAAAATGTTCCCATCTTCCCTTTTCACTGTTCATAAACCCTAACGGTAATGCGTTAGTACATCTTATCTCTACATTTGGTTATCATTACAATGTAATGGCAATACAAAATATTATAACATCGCTTGTAATATTCAATTTCCCTCGAGTTTAGGCCATCAAGACCGGTCTAGGCAGTAAAATATTCGCACTTAACCTTTGTTTGACAAAGAGGGGTTGTGACAATTTTCTAAGAATATGGCTATTGTGTAAACAACTAAGTTTTTTATTAATATCTGAAAAGGCTTTGCGATACATAGTTACGTGCAGACTGTGGCATTGTCATAAAGGGCTTAGGGCATTCGCCCACGACGACTTCTTGTAGGGATGCTGTCGCATCTGCATCGCTGTAAACGTGTATTAGTCATATTTACAGCAAGCACTAACACGTTTTTGTATCGAAGTAAAGGCATGACCGAAGACAACGTTGGAACTGCAGCGTTCACACAGGCATTTCAGCATCGATGCTGAATCGCATTTCTTTTGCAACTGAAGTGCGAAGTGGTTACATGGGCGAAGACATACAACCAGCGAAGCGACACCTTCACGACTGTATTGCATCAGTTTTGCATTTGCATCGCTGCAAAAAATTGCCGTGGCGAAGGGCCATAACTGGCTACTCTCCAAATAATGTAGGTTCTTCTGAACTGGTGTCAAAATATATAATCAGTCGCTAAGCAGCGGCGACCATGTTAATAAACCCAATGATTATAGGTATTGAAACATCGTAGAAATAAAATAATGCCGGTTCGCATTAGGCTAAGTGGAGCGACGATCTCCGCAGGATAACCACCACTTAACTCAATTCTCGGCAACTCTCATCCAATTGAGAGCTGTGAGAACTGTCCGGGGTTGCGGACTGTTCGCCGGGGTTGCGGGACTGTTCGAAAGAGATACCGTGGCCCCGGAACATAAAGGGCGATGAAGGAACATGGATGGGTTTTAGTCAGTAAAAGTCTGACACTCCCTCTTGCTCCGCCCAGAGCGGGAGCAGTCATTTGATGATTTCCCATCCGAAAAAAAAAAAGCTGTGAGAACTGCAATTGAAGAAGCCATGTCCAGCAGTGACTGCTGTAGGCTAATGATGATGAGGTTCATTAGGTACGAGTATTTCTACAATGTAAAAATCTAGAGCCTGTGAATGTAAGGTACATAAGGCACAACCTTACATTAACAGGCTCTAGGTTTTTACATGTGTATTCATACACTATAGCAATGATGCTATAGTGTGTGAATACACAACAATTATGTAATTATATAGCAATTCACTTCTAAACCACATGATTTACTCTTTGTTTTCGTGTATAATTGAAGTTTAAACACCGTTATCGCGTCAAACTATCGTCAAGTGGTGGTCACGTGATGAAAACCAGAAAATTCAAGACGACCATATTTTTCAATAAATAAAAAACGTGATAGGTAAACATGAAAATATCCTTTGTGTCTAAAAGACGTCGAACCATAATCATTGCTATTTATAAAAAAAAGTATTTTAATGATAAATAAAACGTTCTCAAAAAATACATAAACAATAATACACAAACGTGCTGTAACATAACAGTGACAAAATATTCTAGACGCCATTTACCTTTATTAAAATCTATGAAAATACTATTGAAAATCAGTTCTTTCACCAATAAAATGACTAAGCTATACATAACCCAGTTATAGGCACCGTTAGGACGTGTATCGACGGCGGTCGGGCCAGTAACGTGATTTCCCAAATCGGACATCTCCCGCTTTGAGTGCTCTTCAAACGCTCACTCAGTAAAAGGCATATCTCCGATGCGCACTCAGCTACCGCCCCTTGAAAACGTGATACTCGAATGTACACATAGCTTAACCTACATGCTTAAAATACAGGTAATTAGAGCACAGAAAAGTTTCGATACATTTTCGAACGTAATCTATCCAGAACAAGTTCAATGGTGTTTAAAAAGAGATTGAAAACCAGGATGCTTTCGTTGGTGGAATTTTTATACCTGCTTTATAGGAAGGTGCAGTGTTTTTTTAGCGAAAAACGAGTAAACCTTCCGGATAGGCAAGGATTAACGCTTGACGGATTGCGGTCCAATAAATTGGCAACTTGCGCGTATATATTTCTAGCTCATTGTAAGGCAACGGAATCAGAGCCAACCTTTGTGGAGCATTAAGTTCGTATTTCGTCTCTGTCTGTTTATTGAACTTTAATAGCTCAAGTAGTTCTTAATTTCGAATGAAAGGAAGTTACGACCTCCTTTTGAAACCCATTAATAGATAGTACCCAATCCTTTTAAACGAAAAGTTAACTTTATCGTCTGTAGTTTGGGAATTCTTTATCTATTGAAACGTACAAACACTATTATTATTTTTACTTTCAACCAATAATAAACACTTCAATTAAACTGGAATAATCTTTTTTTATGTATCATTAGAATACGTTTTCAAGCTGTAAAACAAAATGAATGCGTACAATATTAACCTACAGACTCACATGACTGTCGCCGATACGATAGTTCATCAATTTGTCCCTTTGAACACTTTCTATAATAACAGCAATGATGATAATTATCTCTCTACTTGCACGTACAATAATAAGGTACCAACATTCCAGCCTAACACGGTAACAATTAGTGGTGCTAATTGTTCGTCGAAACACTAGGGAAGCATGTTAACACACTGTGACTTAATAAAAACATAAGTTGCAAGCACAAAATGCTGACATCTTAACTATTTTGACTGCTGGGGCCAAGTAAATGGGTTAATGAAGGAGAAAATTACGTCATCCATCTTAGTTGGATTCCTCTTAGCATCGCCGTGCCCGGCTTAATTCACTTCATTAATGTTTTTTTCTCTCGCAGCGTTTTTTGCTACTGTACGAAAAAACAAAGATAAGCTGAAAAAATAACAACTCCATAAATGAGATTTGTTGACGTTTCTTTCTCATCTCGTTTTGTATAACATTTAAAGATACATTTTTGACTTTACATTTGTATAATGAGGAGATTTTTGCGGGTAATAGGACGTACAGATTTATGACGACTATTGCGTTAAATCTTGATGATAGTTCACGGTCTGGTGCTTTTAGAACTTCTTTGAACATAATTAATGTTTCTGATAAAGTAAAAAATGTAATTAATGTAGGCGAGCTACATTTAAATAAAACTTGATTCTCAAATTGGCCTTTGTCATCAAAAGTGGCTATTCTTAGCTCAGAGTTGATAAGGAGGGACAGAAATGTAAATAGGTAGATATTTATTTGGTGATAGATATTTTTTATTTTTCTATTCATTCGTGGACATTTATTAACTTTTAGATAATTTCCAGTTTTAATGTTCAATATGCTGATGTTTTATTTTGACGGTTTGTTTCCAATCATTTATATAGACCTTCACCAATCTAACTTGGCAAGATTTATTTAAACGTACTTGGAATCCATATAAAATGCTTTTCGGGAGTTAAAGGAAGCAAGAATTTAGGAAACTCTTGGAAAATAAATGTTATTTTACAAGAGAAATTCCTTTGTATATGCGTAGGAAAATTATGTGAAACATACGAGTAGTATCTTAATTTAAGAATATCCGTTTTCCGTATTTTGCGATTGAAAAGATAAAAATAAAACTGTTATTTTGGTGTACGAAAATAAAACTTTAAACATTCATAATTATAGCGAGTTAAAAAGTTACCAGATTTAAATAAAAAAATAAACCAAAAATAGACTCAAAGTCAGGCCATTTATTTCAATCAGGCCATTAAAATGCACTTTTGAACACGAAACTACACGAAAACAGAACTAATTCTACAAGTAGTTACCCATTCGCAAAGGTAGTTTCGTATGGAGAAGAATGGGTAAGAAGGGGCTATAAAAATACTTGGTAAAATTTCTATTAAGAAACAAAAGGGACACCCCTATTAACACCCACATTTCTGACGACGTTAAGCCGTCATTCCCAACTGATATCACTAGGTGATAACGATACAACTAAGGTGACAGAGTGTGGGCATGACATGAAGCGTCGGCCAACCATCACAACGTTATATATGGGGGGTAGCTGAGATCACAACACACGAAGGGCGTGGCTTCTCGCAATTAAGCCGATGACCCACTGGTGAATCTACAAAGTGGACGTCCGTATACGACGTTGATATTTAGACGAGCGTAGGGTTATAATAGCTGAATTATTTGATAGAAACACCGAAGATTACCAGTTACGAGTTTATCCGGTCATCTAAAGAAAAAAAGCTCCTCTTTTCGTCCGGTAAAAAAAACGTTTTAAGGCCCTGGTATGAGCGCGTATAGTGTAAACGTAACATATAAAATACGTAGAATTTTGAAATTAAAATACTCGTTTCACATTTTATAATGTATAAAATGTGAAAATATATATAATTATAATTACACACACATATATAATTTAAATAATTTATTTGTTTCAATGGATGATACTGATTGTGCTTGTAGCAAACAATTTAACTAATTAATTGTATTTTCGATTCAAAAATCGACGTACATCACGTTTACACCGCACGCTCGCGCTAGAGCCTTAATCTGAAATCTGATCATCACTAAATTTTATTTTAGAAAAATTAATCAAAGATTTTTCTATAAGTCGTCAGTCAGTTGAATTCAAAATGAAGACATTGAAATAGAACTTTTAAAAGCTTATACATACACGTCAATATAAACCTACCTGAAATTAAAGTGGTTCTTTAAAATCCACAGATCCTTACAACCCTAGCATTGCTCCTGAAATTTTGATATCGGAAAATGTTGCCATAAGCAATATTGTTTGTGTATCAAATACGTATTTACGCTCGTTTTCCTTTCAGCGGGCAACATTCCAAGAGGAGACGCGGACTGTGCCGGCTACATTTACCTATTGGATTGAAGATCATGATTATGGAAAGGTAAATTTTCGTCGCGTTGGTTTTTTATTACCCTTAAAATCTTTACACTTACGTAGGTAATCATCCTTTTTTGTGTGTACCTATATCCTCGTGAATACAAAGATGGTGGCTGGTGGTATTAAACATGTTTTATTTTTAATATTTCAATAAAGTAATACTTTCCAAGATGAGGACTCAAATAATGAGGAAGGAGAGAGAGAGGAAGATAAAAACAACAAAAGGAAAATGCATTCTTTTTTTTTTGATCTTCTAGGAGTAACATGAAAGAAAAAAAAAAATTATAAAGCGAAGGCTGAAAGGGGAGAATGGGAAAGAATAGTGAGTAAAACTGACTTCGAGTTTATGGGAGTAGGGCAGGAAGACGAAATAATAACGTTCCGAGAAAAAGAACACCAACATTATGAATTTGCTCCTGATTGCAGCCAGCATCAGCTTTAAATTTTACTTTCAACTTCTGTGTCTTAAAGTTCGTCTTTCCATGTATTCGTAAGTTGAACTGCACACACAACTTCTAACAATCCAACCAAGACTAGAATTAAGATACAACACAATCCAAGATGACTGTTATTAGATATCGATGAATATTCAACGCGTAAGCCGGATACTTCGTTAACGTCCGAACATCTCAGCACGGCACTTATCCGGCACATTCTGGACCCCGTGCCGTTATCTCCGGGCACGCAGATGCCGCCGGCTGCGAGATTGAAATGGACTGGTTGAAAAGGCATACAAGGTGTAAATTGACTCTTCACGAAGCTGGCAAACAAGCATTCTGCGCATAAAACCAAATAGTTCTACGCAAAAATTATTGCTGGGAAACGACTTTTTTTTTTGGGTAAAAAATCACGTAGGACTGAATGTAACGCACTTAAAACATTGCTGATGGATACATTGAATAGTACGGGTACGGGGTATTTAAAGTGAAGGTTAACATTTAAAACTTGTGTTTAAAATAAAACTTGTGAAAAAGTTGCAACATGACCCCGTATATCTCTGCAACTAGAAGGTAATAGGTAGAGATAAGAGATTGTCTTAACATAGAATAGTGAGTATCGGGTTCGGGGCTAAATAACAACACCTACACAGGTTAATCTTCAAGGTTAAGCAGTGCTTGCCAAGGCCGGTTCGTGGATGGGTGACCATCCATTCATATCAGGTTCCTCGAAAAGTAAGTAAAGTTGTTAGTCCCGGCTGACATTTGTAGATCTTTGACAGTTGTTATGGGTAGTCAGACGCCCTAAAGTCTAACAACCAGGCTTACCAACCTAACAACATCCAAATAAAATATTGTGACAAACATCAAACTGAAGGTCAGTTTGATGTTGTTTTTAAGTTTTAAGTTTAATCGCATTTTATATGGCAAAAGAGTCTGATAATTTAATACTATGCATGATTTTTTTGCATCAGAAATAGCAAAGTGAAATATATTTTTTTGTATCTATAAAAAATACTAAGTTTTATGCATTTGAAACTGCTGATTAGACAGAGAGATTCGATATAGCGAATGATGTCATTCGCTGCATCGTTGTACAAAATCCATACTAAATTCCGTTTATCTAGAAAGAGATAAACTGAAAAAGTTGAAATGGTTATAACTTTTGTGTTGTTTGGCCGATTTATGTCTTGTTTTCGCTTTTTGTCATTATTTTTATAGTACTTTAACATTCCGTATCGAAATAAAAAAAAGAAAATACTGAAAGAGAAATTCTTATTGGGATTAAGGCAGTACTGTAAATAAGTTAGTAGATAACTAAACTACACTATTTAAAAGTAGTTAAGTAAGTATCTTTACTTTTTCGAGTTTTTTTGGACGAAACAAACAATTTCAAATAGTATCAAGATCGCAAAAATATTTTCAGTCTTTACTCTTGCACTGAAACTGACATTTCATCTGATGCTTAGATAAGTACGTCTCATCCAGATGGTATCGTGTTTGACATCGACGTTTTTATTTTTTCAATTACCTAACCTAAATCTGCCTCGTTGGTCGCGACTGCTGAGCAATAGATCCTGGGTTCGATTCCTGGGTCGGACAAAACTGTTATTGTGTTTTTCCATCAGGAATTTCTCAGTAGCAGCCAGGGAGTCTGGATCTTTGCCCGGTTGATGACAATAGGCCCGCCCCCTATTACATGGGACTTTAACATAATTGGCGAAAAGTGGGTGTACTATTAGGTACACCTCTGTTAACCCTTCGGGGATAACAGGCGTGATGTTATGTAATGCCCACCTAAAACCCCCCATTTAAAATTGGATTGAAAACAAATATAGAAATGTAAAAAAGAAGTTACTTTAATAATTATTTTACCATATTTTATTCATTTTCAATCAAATAAAACATGCAATGCTTTTTTATTTTCAATTAAAACTAACAATCTTTCATCGCAGTTACATTTTTTTATTTACGTTATACACCGCGTCATCAAAATTTAACTCACAGCTAAAACAAAACTCCATTATACATCATACCTAAAACGAAAAGCATTAAAAACTATTTCTGTGTCACAAAAGTCTGCAGTGAAAGATAATGCTCCGGCGATTCTATCACGGTGTATGCCCGATATCGCTAATCCGATTTCAAGTCGGACCCGCCCGTCCGTTTGGAACATCCGTACAAAGAACTTCCATTAACTGACAAAAAAGCCCTTGAAACGTTTTACCTTAACGCCTTTCGCTGGCACCGCCACATCTCACCTAGTCCGTGACAATAAAGCTTATCGATGCAAGTGCTGTGTATTCACACCTTTATTTTTATTCGCGGTTTTTTGAACATTCATTTGTTTGTCGTGTTTAGGATTCGGTTCGAATAGCACTGCGCTCTGGTGTTGTTTTGTTTCCGTATAGCAGTTAGCAGATGAGAGAATAACATTGATTTTGTTTGAGAATTTAACGTTTTAGTAAAGTAGATAGTTAAAGCTGTTGACGTATAGAAAATTTTAAAACGTTGTTAATGTATAATGTTATCCAAAAAGGTACCATTTTTTTATAGATTTCATTGAGTTTTTAAAGCGATTTCACCACATGTTATTTCCTCTTGTCTTTTGTTAGTAGATAGCAGTTTACTATAAGAAATTTTCATCGGTAATTAAAAAAAAACAGCTGTTCCATACATTCTGATTGCACTTTTGTAGGAATAGCTGTTTTTTTTTAAATGATACAGGATGACTTTTCTATCACTTTCCAAAAAAATGGGTATAATAGGTGAACGGAGTAGAAGCTAATGGCATACTTAGTTTTTTTTTCTATTTGCGAAAAAAAAAAATCGAAATTCGATTCGATTTTTTTTTTTTTTTTTTAAATTTCATATTTTTTATTTCAAAATTTCTCATTCTTTGTTCAATTATGAAAAGTTTACTTGAAATTTGTAGCGTTTTTGATGATGGATCAATTATTTTCTAAGCTGTGGAAAAAGGAAAAAAAACTAGGTATGCCATAAGCTTCTACTCCGTTCACCGCACCGCACTGTAACACCGCAATGCTTCTGTAATTCAGCCACCTTTCAAATAATCCCTCGCAATAACCCCTTTTTTTTTTTTTTTTCGGATGGGAAATCATCAAATGACTTCTCCCGCTCTGGGCGGAGCAGGAGGGTGTGTCAGACTTTTACTGACTAAAACCCATCCATGTTCCTTCATCGCCCTTTGTGTTCCGGGGCCACGGTTCGCAATAACCCCTGAAAGAACCGGGATGCAATTAATCGACATAAAACTAAGTACCCATTACAAAAGGAGCGATCTAAAAATTGTAGTCATTTTATATGAGCACGATCATTGTAGTGAGCAACGGCTGGCGTTCCGAGATTTTCGGATAATATGGATAATCCTCGCTGCTCGAAATGAAGCTACCGGGGGCGCCTTTGCCGTTCATCCGACTCGAAAATTATTTATTCATTACCCCTGTTTATGACTATGATTATGTTGTTATGTTAATACCATAATAACCGTAATGTTCAGCATGCTATATTAATGAGAGTAAAGCTTTTGTTTATTATTTGGAGCTCAAGAGGGTTATATTGTACCCCTTTTAATGTTTACCGCGATTTTTAAGGAGATGTCTTGCTGTTGTAAAAATTTGGCCATCCAAAACAAATATTTGGCAAAAGTTTAAATTTTGTTTTGCTCAAATTCAGCTCCGCTGAACTACACAACCGCTCACAAGGTCATCAAGTGCGCAGGTGAAAAATGTGTAAAGTAAAGGTTCATGTTTTTCATTATTTTTGCGATTGAACGCACCGTTTTCGAGATATAAGCAAATTTAGAAACTGCTACGACTCCATGACGCGCGCTTGCTACGCTCGCATTTGACATTACACACCCACTTTCTGTCACAAATGTCGCCTTCGGCCTACGCTCCTCATGCCAGCTAGCAAGTTTTTCGGACTAACGATCCATCGGACATTCGATTCTTCTTAATTATGAAATTTGGATGACAAATAATAATTTTTTTTTTATTTATGAATTTCGGAATTATGAATTTCGGGATTTTAGAAATAGTAGACATTATAACTCTGCGGAATTATGAAATTCGGAATTGTGACTTTCGGAATTTCGTTTTTCGGAATTTCGTGAGTGTTCCCTTGAAATATATGTAGTGGGGTTTCGGAATTCTAAATGTGTGTAAATTTATAGTCAAAGACTTAAGAGACTATTGAAATCCTGACCCAATTTGTCGCGTTCACGTTGTCACGTATAACGTATGTACGTGTATCTAAATGTCTTTGTTCATAGCCAATGCAAACCGTATTTATCAGAAAATAGACCACTATTTCACTACTACTAGGTACCTATCACACGCTCCACGAACCGAATGTTGTTCCTACATGACCGGGGTACTTCAAAACGCCGGGCACGAAAGCACACAGTCACAATTGGAACTCATAATGATAAGTGGGAAAAGCAAACGGATCGAGACCGCAGCGTTCTATCATGAAGCAATAATATTGAACTCTCACAAGTAGCGATCCACAATATCTACTTATTATATTCCTTTTTGTTCTTGTCTTAGGATCTGAAGTCTGAACATTTATTACTGTCTTATTGCTTGTGGAGTGCTTCAGGCCGCGGGGCCAACAAGCAGTTATTATGTTGGGACTGGCGAAAAATGAGCAAGAAAAGATTTTTGCATTCTGCAACGCCACGGAACACTTTAAAATTTCAATCCGTATAACGATTAAACAAACATTTTCGTTTTTTCAGTTCTGTTTTTAAACTCTTTCCTCGGAGTTGTTTCTAATGATCTTCTTAGAGTGGTTTTAATACTGCAGATTGCAGATTTTGATGAATATTTTCCGTTTAGTGGTTCTTACGTGGATTTAATGCTGGCTGTGCAGAAGATGGATAAAAAAACTTGTATGTAGCGGAGATAAAAATGTTGAAGTGGATGTGTGTTGTGACAAAAATGAATAAAGTAAGGAATGAGAATATTAGTAGAGAACGTTCGAAAGTTGCGCCAGTTACATAAAAGTTGAAAGGGAATCGACTGTCTTGATATGGGTATGTGATGAGGAGGGAATCTCATCTGACTAAAATAGTGATGAATAGAAATGTTGATAGATGGAGAGGGAGAGGAGGACTAAGAAAACGATGGATGGAATCTGGGAGGAATGATGTGAAAAAAGAAGAATGGAAAAAATAAACGTGTTGCGCCGACCCCAAGTAACACGAGACAAAGGCAGGAAGATGATTATGAGGCGGGCATAATGGCATAAAGTATACTGTGGCAGTCAACCTTTGGATAAAATAGAACACTAATTATGACAGGGTAGAAAAAAATAATAAAATTGCCATTTAGTGAAAATTAATATACACCATGAGGTTGATGTATGATTCTGTATGGTGTCTGATGTAAAGAATAGCACCATCCCATATCTTCCCGTGGGTGTCGTAAGAGGCAACTAAGGGATTACCAGAGAATGGGCAGCAGCATTCTCTGTGCTTTTGTAACAACCGCATGCGATCGCCAACCCGCCTGCCAAGCGTGGCGATTATGGCAAAAGCCCCCCTTTGGGGGAGGCCCATGTCCAGCAGTGGACGTCTTTCGGCTGAAATGATGATGATGATGAGGTTGATGAAAAATTGATGTGCAGTTATTTTGTGTCCTAATATCACGAAGTTCGACTGACCTCTGAATGAACCGAGCTGGATTGAACGCAGTGGGTTGACGACCTGTAATGTTCAAACTTCTATGCAATACCTGATTTAAACTTACGATATTATCGCCAACAAACGCATTGTATTTTATCCCGAAATTGAGATTCATAATATACAAAACTATTGAAACTTTGCTTAAAAATACAGGTTTATTTGGGTAGGGATGTGACTCATATGGGGTACTTACTTGCTATAATAATATTACTCACATAGGCAAAGATTGGCAAGAATTTATCCATGACACTTGGCCTCTAGCCAAGGCCATAATAATTGTTGTCATTAATTTTACAATACCATATGTTAATACAAGACTCCTGGTTAATGGCGCGTTGTATTTTGAGTACAGTATTTTTCGTAGATAATACGCAATATATTCCCCTAGATACAAGTACAATATACATGGATATTGTAGTATTTTAGTAGCTACAAATTGGTGCAAGTTAATTGCTCGATTTAATAGGAGCAAGTGTATTATGTCTCACAAATGGGTTCTCTGTGCACAGCATATGTACAGCGTTGCAAACAAGTACAATTATACATATTATATTCGTGTGCACTACGTACGTATATATATACAGTCTGCAACACAAGGGAGCCAATAAACAAAACACGGTACTTTATTGTTAGGTTCCAAAGTATCGCGGCGCAAAAAAGATTCCTCGGTGTTATGCCATAATGCGTATAAAGGTACATTTGGTGAGGATTTATGAAGAAGGCCTCGCCTGGTTTATGATGACAATGGAGCGCCGCCCCGAGCACCACCTCATTTCCTCACTGAAAGTTATAAAAACATATTGAAAATGAGATTCCCGTACTGGAAGACCTAGCGAATGTTATCTTGTTTTGTGATTTGCCTGTTTTTATGTACGCCTCCGAGGAAAATAAACGTATTTTAGAGAAAGATCTTTAGAATACACTGAGTAAATGTTGTCATCCCTTATATTACTTATTTACTCCTTTCTTTTTTGCCACTCTCGGATGTACTCGTATTATGTCTGGAGCACGTGTTTATTAAGAGTTTTAAGTATACTTTTGGTGTCGTTATAATTAATTAGAATTACCTAAGTAGGAACGTGAAAATGTCGTATAAATTAGTTAACAAGTTTGTTACGCGCGTAACTTGCCATTTAGCTAAAGCTCGCTCACCGTGCCTGGATCTAATTATATCGTGTACGTAAAGCAAACTTATGTAATTTTAGGCTTTTAGCAGCATGCTATCACATTCTCTTTCTGGAACATTATGCGGAAAGTTATATATTAACCTTTATAAGTTGCTTGCAAATTTAAGTGCCGCTTACGCCAAACAAACTTGCACTATATGGTATCACTACACTGATTACATTGCTTCCGAAAATAACTTCACAAAAATCACAGCTTTAGGGAGAAAAAATCTCACTTTACATTTTCCAGATCCAAGTTTTCCCAAGATCCCAATCTACTATCAAGAGACTGAGAAGAAGAATTAAACTTAATTTAAAAGTGAGAAAAGCGCTGCCAATTAACGATATGACACTAGAGCAAGTTAAAAAGAGCGGGTGGAAGACAAAGCTCCCGTTACGCCCGTTATCCGTGCGAAAGCTCACAAGTTGCTGTTGTCTGTTGAGTACCACTATGTACAGGCAAAGATTGTCTTGTCAAGAGCCGGCGCTCAGTGCTACGCGCCCCTTCGAACAGGGCGGACGCTACGCCGCGCTCGTAGAACACCTCTCGTAGACTCGTAGCGGACAGACGTCTACGAAAACTTTCATCTTCAATCGTAACTTTATAAAATTATAAATCGGTTTCTGAGTTGGTTAGTTGATTCGTAATTGTAGTGATTTATGAATTGAATTGCAAGTGGACAACTTTTTCTATTAGGATTCGTAAGTATTTTAATTGTTATTTTATTTATAAATAGCAACAGATTATGTGCTGTCATTTAGTAAATAAAATTACAGACGTGATTAACCACAAAAAAAAAACCTTAATAAAATCGGCTCTCATAAGCTAATGCTGTTTTCGTGTGTGTATAAAACATAAAACGTCTTGAAAATAAATCTTTCCTCCAAAGATAAGGCGACATAATTAAATCAGGTACTCGTCCGTGATCTAGCTCCAGCATTTCTATTCACTCGTGTCATAATAAACAAAGAGGAGCCCCCGATCATGGCGACGAGGCCTCACAGTTTTATTCGAGCATCCTTTGTTTTCTATTCACTGTATTGTCAAAATCGCTTTACGTTGCCAGTACGAGATAAAAGGAAAAATAATTAGTAAAGCGCTTTGAAGACTTAGCTTTAGAAGTACCTTTTCTTCTTACCTAATACCCTCGAGTTTTACGTCCGTTCTTGCCTTTTCGATCCTTCAATGGTCGTGTGTGCCTCTGAGACTTGGACACTTGTGTGTACATTGTAAAGAACCGAAGTAACGGTATGAGGGAATACAATTATGAGAATGTATGTTTTGATTTGATTACCCGTAGATTAAAAGTGTTGAATCTTTTTCTTCTCGAATCGTGACTCAGATTTTGTCCGAACAGTACGTAGTAGCGCCCTGATGAACTAGTCTGTCCTTTGCCTCATTCAAGTACTAGAGGGTGCAGTGTCGGTTTAGTAGAATCATGATAGGATAAAATAAAAAAATAAAAGTAATAATAAGTTAAATTAAAATTTCGTTATAATTCGTAAAATGTTAACAAAGTCATCATCATCTGCCTGGCCTTTTCGCAGGGGTCGGCTTCCAGTCTTACCGGATGCAGCTGAATACCAGTATTTTACATGGAGCGACTGCCTAACTGACCTCCACAACTCAGTTAGTACCGGGTAATACGATACCCCTTGATAAGACTGGTTGTCAGACTTCGGGCCACTGACTACCTAACAACTGTCAAAGATCCACAAATGACAGCCGGAACCAACGGCTTAACGTGCTTTCCGAGGCACGGAGGAAACTCGGTATGTAAGGGTGGTAACCTATCCACAGACCAAGCTAGGCAAGCACTGCTTAACCTAAAGATCGACCCTGAGCGGCTGTTATTACTTAGCCACGAGCTCTTCTATAACATGTTTACAAAGTGACAATTGATAACATCAACAGCGTCTGTGACCATTGTAAGAATTTTAACGTGATTCATATTAATATCCTATTTTAATTCAGCTAAAGCGGCCATTTCAGACCCCCTTAAGGACGTTTTTTAAAACTTACTTACGTATAACTGTTGGTTAATGTGCCTTCTTCCGTAGCTATCGGTGTTTCTATAAACATATAATATCCTATCCGTGTCACCTACCTGTCACTTGATTCATAGAAAAATCAAAGAAAGCTTTTCTGTTTTTCGTTTTGTTTCTAACCGTCCAGTAAGCAAACTGTCAAACAGACAGAGATAGCAACCTACCGAAACCGGCTAGTAAGTTATTGAAAATGGTCGTTATTAGTGGTGCACAACTTGTTGATACAAAAAATTGAGACAGAAACTCAAGAAAATGGATGAATGTACTGTTTCCACACTACACAGTACCTACCTTACATATACCCAGATCCACTATATAATATTTAAATCAACCCTTACAAACATCTGCCGGAAAACACGAAAATGTCTTCTATTAAATATTAATTACTAAGGAATCCGCGTCACAAGAAAGACGTAAATAAATCAAGTAATAAATTAAATTAAGCCGCTGATACAAACTAATTACGTGGCATTATTATTTGATGTTACGGTATTCGAAAACATAATTAACGATTTAATATTAGGAATTAGTCTTACCAAGGGGTATGGTATTACCCAGTATTAACTGGGTTGTGGTCTGATAGGAAGAAGTAGTAAATACAGGGACCTATTCAGCTGAATCCGGTCGAACATGGACTCGAAGCCCAACATAATTGGAAAAAAATTAGGCAGAAGATGATAATATTGGAATATACAGGGTGTAAAAGACCTCATCACGAAGCCGTCAACCAAGCATTCTGTACATCAAACTAAGTAACTTTACGCAAAAATTATTGCTGGGAAACACCTTTTTTTTTTGAGTGAAATATCATTTTTTGTGGTAGAACTCAATGTAACGCACTCAAAACATTGTGCTGATGGATGGATTTGAATAGTACGGGGGTCGTGGAGGTGTAAAGTAAAAATGTCACATTAAAAAGTTGTATTAAATAAACCTGTCAAAAAGTTGGAACTTTGACCTCCAATATCTCCGTAACTAGAAGGTTCCCAGGTATAGTGTAGAACAAAAAAATGATTGCAATGACGGGGAGAACAAGTGCCTTTCGGCTTCGTTAAGTGGTGTTTTACACCCTTTATAAAAAAATAGGTTCTATCGTGTGATAGAACCTATACCTAGGTCTTCCGGACCAACGATATTCGTGAGTACGAATATCGTTGGTCCGGAAGACCTAGAGAAATGACCTTCGTTTTCAAAGTGCTTCTTATTTGTAACACGAATTCCAACAGAACTGACACATGTAAGTTTTTCGTAACTTATGTCAGTCTCATAACATATTTATGGCGTTTTCCATTTTATTTTTTCCAACATTGTAATAAGTGATAAAACATCTTTTTTTTTTGGTATTTTTAATATATTTAGAGGTTTTACCAGTTTCTGAACAGTAGCTAAAGTCTTCTTAAATAAAAATAACTAACTCCATTTTTTTATTGGTCTTCTATCCCACTGCTGGACAAAGGCCTCCCCCATTCCTTTCCAACTATTAGTGTTCAATTATTCCTATTTAAGAACTTTAGAATGCCTAAAGGTATGTCGTGCAGTCCCTTAAGTATAAGGCTATTATAAGGTAATAATAGTATAAGGCATTTCTGGCATTGTATTCATTTATTTAAGTTAGATAATTAGGGTAGATTCGTGACTTTTCGTTTGTCATTGAAACTAGCCGGAGCTGTGTATAGTGTAAACAAGCCACAAAGGACGGTTTTGCACATTAATTACTAAGGTCCCGGTATTTTGAAGCTAGTGTAGAAATCAAATTCTAACGTTATAGTGGAATTAATACGATATTTGACATTTAAAACATTTTGTTTGTGATAGTGAGTATTTATTTATTTTTGGTCCCAGCTGTCATTTGTGGATCTTTGAGAGTCGTTACAAGTAGTCAGTGGCCCGAAAGTCTGACAGCCAGTCTTACTAAGGGGTACCGTATTAACCAGTAGTAAATTGGATGTGGAGGTCAGATAGGCAGTCGCTCCATGTAAAATACTGGCTAAAGGCAGATGATGAGAAAGAAGTATGTTTAAAATGTTTATGTTTAAGTATGGTTATTGAGTTGTAAGTTTAACATGCCGTGAGCTTAACGGAATTTCCTATCAGTAATACTAACGAGCTTCTATAGAACCCTTCACCCCATAGGAAAAATAAAAAAAATCCTTTAAAGAATTAATTTTCCAAAAAACTGCTTGGTACTCCTTTTTCATTACACAGGGTGGAATTTTTCAATGCCACCTGGAGGGAAAGTCCTCTAAATACTGGGGATTGCAAATTTTACTCAAAGGAAAGATTCCTTTATTTTTTAAAAAGAAACAAATCAGCATTCACAGATTTTCGAAAATTCGGGTGGAACTCTGGAATCGAACCGACTTAAGTTCGAAAAAATAACAGTCTGTACTTTTTTTGTGACGAATCGATAGAGTCAATCACATGGATCAAATCTCTCTAACAAACATGATAAATTAAATGAAACGAAAAAAAATGTGTGCATTCTTCTAGTCAGCGCTTTAAACAGTGCGTTGTATATCAGCGACTGTAAGATTATTTTGTCATCTTTGTAAGCAAATTTGCCTTGTATTTTTCTAAAAGGAGAAAGCTTCTTATTTTCAGTTAAAGATAGCTCAGTGATTAAAACTGTGATTCTTGAGATAGGGCAAAAAATACCAAGAATCCTGTGAGCCTGAAGTTAAAGTCACAGAAATATTTCTTTACAACTACTAATAGGACTAGTTTAAGTTGTTATATTAAAGAGATCTTAGGACTGAAAGTAGCTTTCTTACAAATAGTATCAAAAATCAAAGTCTGTTTATTTACCATAAACGATGCAACATACCGTATAATTTAATCATTTAAGCGGCTCACAGATTAACACCTACGCGTTTCGACAATAAAAAATACTACATTTAATTTATCGTGTTTGTTAGAGATATTTGATCCTTAAGATTGACCCCATTGATTGATGTCATAAAAGTATCTTCATTTGATGCGAATTAGAGCATGTGTCAATAAGTGTTAAAAGTATAAATGTGAGTAATAAGAAAGAGACAGAACAACGAGAATATACTAGTTGTTCTGTCTCCTTATTACTCACATTTATACTTTTATATGGATTGATTCCGAGAAAGGTGATGTTATTATCAGGTATAGTAAGAAAAGAAGTGAAGTGATCCCAAATAAATAAGAACATGGGAGGGAGGTTTTGTTGTTAAGCTGTGCATATTTTTGTCAACCAAACAATCACTTAGATACAGAACTCAGAACAGCGAATTTAAGTAACACGTTGTTCTATTAGAATACTAAATTATTTGTATGTACATAACATTAACTATGTAGATTTATATTCCTAAATCTACATAAATCTCTAATAATATGCTTAAATCAAATTTTAACCGAGTCAGCAATTAAGAAAGTTCCATATTACATACCGGCTAAACCTCTAAAGATACACACAAGATATTTGATCGTGTTACACATATCTAAATTCACTACTAATTACTTAAGAAATTGCTCACACGTGGATGAAGCTACAGTAAATATACATGTGTAGGTACACGTGTAATTATTTGTGTATTTTCTTGAAGACTGCAAGATTGTGTGCCTCGCCGTTGGTTTCGGGTGCCGTTTGTAGATCTTTAACAATCGTTACAGGTTACCAACGGTTATCGTAATACCCAGTAAATGTATGTGGAGGTCAGATAGACAGTCATCTGCTTAGTCTTTCTCCCAACTACGTTCAGGTGATGGCTTCCAGTGTAACCGTATGCAGCAGCATACCAATATTTTACATGGAGCTGGACTGCCTACCTATCAATAATTGATACAAATTGGGATGATGACTGACTAAAAAAGTATGATTCTGTTTAGTCCGTCAGTTGGATTGTCGAAAAATATTGGATAAGTTCTGTTTTAAGCTTTCACGGTTTACAACTAAACTTATATTGTCACTTACGGGATATCAAAACAAGGATGAGCAAAAATCTGCCATAGCTGAGCATCTACTGCAGTCAGGGACCAATCACTGGATCGTATTTCATAAGCCACATACTTATTTTGTCTAGAGACAAACATTACTTACCTAGGCTGACAAGAGAAGCAATTAAAATAAGGAAACAAAAATTTCAATCGAGAGGATGGCTTCAAATTGTCTAGTACGTGGAATCCAGTTTTGAGTATCTCAAAAGTAGCAGCCGGCATCATAATAAGGACTCCACAAAACCTGGTGATACTGTGAGTGTGTTTTGTCGTGACTTAGGCGCGTATTAATAATGGTTACTCAGCCCAAGAGACCGCACTTGATATGAATGTTGAGATCCTGATCGTATTAATAAACGTGATTGTTTATGTTCTCAAGTTGCGGATTAGGTTTACCTCATCAACTGAGTGGCGAGTTCCAATAGTGCGCGAAGCAAAAGACAAAGAAAGAGGGTAGACATATTTGTCTGCTCTTAACAATTTATTTTCCATCCACCCGCATTCTCCAGTCAACCCGTAATCATGGCGCTTGCAACAGCGTCGAAATATCGGGACCTCCAAACAATTACCAATCACGGAAAATATCCCGTAAGTGACAATATAAATTTTATATTGGATAAGTGTTTTTTGTTTTATCAAATTAATAAAAAATGACGAAGATAAAATCATGAGTGGGGGCTTGTGACGTCACATTTGAGTAAAGAATGTACTCAAATGTGACGCCACACGAGTTTTCGACGCAATGCTGTCTTCATTTTTTGTTTACGTGAAAAAAGGAAAAATATGTGTCCAATATTTTTTGGAAATCTATCTGACGGACTTATTAGTTTTTTTCGGCATCTACCCTATTATTGAAATTGTCATCATAATTTGTGTAGCCTTTATCAAATTATGATTGCCAAGGTCGCTTGCCACTCTAACCGGTCATAGCTGAACACCAGTATTTTATATGGAGTTGGTTACCAAGTAACAGGTTAGCACGACACTCATTGAAAAGACTGGTTGTCAGACCTCAGGCTAAAATGTAGCCTGAAATACAACTCTAAAAATATTGTTGTGTTTTATAAATGCTGCTCAATAGACATGTCGTGACCTTTCACCGTTACTTAGATAATGTTCTATTACTGACAGACAGACCGACAGACAGTAGGCTTAGTCGTTAAGGTCAAATGTCTAAAAATATTATTGAAAACACACTTTTTTATTTGCCAAAATATTAGTAAAGCTAAATATAGAAGATACATGTATTTTTATCGACAATTAGGTTCGGGAATCAATAACCTAACAAATGAAAATTCGTGTATTAATATTCATGTACATATTTAATGTCTGCTAAATCATCTATTATTGTCAATATATTATGGTAAATTTAAAGCAACGTTCTTTTAGGGTTTCCCCTCGTCTAGCAGCATGGAGTCGCGTATTTTCAAATGCTAAAGCAGGAATGCTATCGCTCGCGTCAGCATCGGCGATGCACTTGGCAGTACGCTGTTCTCGCTCTGCATGATGAAAATGCGATTCCATGCTGCTAGATGAGGCGCAACCGTTAGACGTCAATAACAAGCTCGAGACTATCATACTTACGTACCTATACAGGGTGTAAACAGAACCTTTACGAAACCGTCAACTAAGCATTCTGTACATCATCATCATAATAAAGTAACTTTACGTAAAAATGATTGCTGGGAAACAACTTTTTTTTTGGGGTGAAAAATTAAGTTTTAAGGTAAAACTCAATGTACCGCACTCAAAACATTGTGCTGATGGATAGATCAGGATGGTGGAGGTATATACAGTAAAAATGTCATTAACATTTATTAAAAAAAACTTGTGGAAAAGTTGGAACTTTAACCCCCAATGTAACTAGAAGGTATTGGAGTGTGAATGTGCCTTTCGGCTTCGTTAAGAGTCTTTTTACACCCTTTTTATGTAGATTACATTAGCTATTATTTCACTAGCATAAACATTATTTTTAATTTAGGTTTATTTAGATTTAAATGCCTTTTCCAAAATTTTCTTGATTCTGCAATTTGAATTTCGAATCGACATTCATCATTCCATCCAATTTATTTGTGGTCGGCGCAGCATGTCTTCTTCTTCCATACTTCTCTATTACTCGTCATCTCATCACACTTCTCCTTTCTTGCCTTTAAATGTTGAATACAAATTTGATTTAATATGTAAGGCACATTAACTGTTAAACCTAATTACAGTAACTCTAAGGGGTCAATTTATGTTAAACAAAACACTGTATCTATTCAAGATATTAAGATTTAAGTTTTCTCTCACAAAGGGAGATATTGTTGGTGATTGTTGATGTGGTGTTGGCAATTTCAGACTTATATTAAATTTGATAACATAAGTCTAAAAGTCTAATAAAAACCAGTCTAATTCATACGCCCACGATGTAGGTACGATACGTTACCTAGGTAATTTTAGGTGATGAAATTGGACAGCTATCAGAAAATGTTTAAATTGAATATGTGTATTGTATACCCTTATTTTTTTTTTCGGATTGGAAATCATCAAATGACTTCTCCCGCTCTGGGCGGAGCAGAAGGGAGTGTCAGACTTTTACTGACTAAAACCCATCCATGTTCCTTCATCGCCCTTTGTGTTCCGGGGCCACGGTATCTCTTTCGAACAGTCCCGCAACCCCGGCAGGTGTATTGTATACCCTTCCATATTCATGAATATCGTTACAACATAACAACAACACCCCAAAAGGGTTATCTAAAACTAATACTAATTTCATGAGAAAACAATATTCCCTTTTACTTTTGTTTGGACTATTTTTGATAAAACGTACCTACTTCTACTTATTTTTAAATTAACCAAAACTTGGGTGTGGGAACAACAATCGTAGTACAAAATACGTTTCTAAGGGACCGATTACATCAGCCTTCAACATAGTATCGTTAGTGGATCGCTTCACGACAAGTACGATAATGAACTTACACCTGTCTTACAAGCGAAACGCGGCCTCGCGGCGGCGGCGGTGTGCAGTCTTGCGGTAATTTAGGTAACAACGTCTAACCGTCTATAGACGGATTAAAGCTGTTTATTGACGGCGGTATTTATACATACCTTGTGATTCGTACACGAGTGCTTATTACCTACTTTGTTTCCACATTTTAGTGCGGGAAAAACAGATACTAATCCAACCTACTAGTTAGTGGGTTGTTGGATCTTTTTTCAATCTCAGCAAAGAACCTTCGTTCTTTTTACATATCTTTCTTTCTACTTATCTCGCGCCTTTTTCTTTTGGGAATAGGTAGAACCTTGATTTTTTTACTATCTAAAAAAATAAGAAAATTAATTCTGTCAAAAGAGGCTAATGAAATAAACATAGAGAAATAAAATCATATAAAGCTAACAAATTACATAATAATGTATTAAAATAACGTTAGTATTCTGAAAATATTTTATAATTGTTTTTTTTTTGTTTCACTATTAGATTTTGTGGCTTTTAAGCACATAAAACACTAACCTATCTGACATTTGTCACAACATTGATTTGTTACAAAAACGGTTTATTTCTGTGACTTTCCTTTGATAAATAAATAAATAAATATCGCTGGACATTAACACACAGCGCCATCTAGTACCACACTAAGCAACAAGGCTTGTGTCGTGGACACCAGATAGTTGATATACTAGATATATACTTTTTGTTTGTAAATACATACTTATTATACATATAAACATCCATGACTCGAAAACAAATGTCCATGCTCATCACACAAACATTTGGTCCAAACGGGATTCGAACCCGGGACCCTTAGAACGTAAGGCAGCCTCATTACCGCTACGCCATTCGGGTCGTCAAATATTACGCGTAAGTATTTACCATCACATCAAAATGGATTATCTCCTGTCCTTATCACAATTTATTTGAGGTCGGCGCAGCATGTCAATTTCTTCCATTGTCACTTCTCTATTACTTCTCATCAGACACTTCGTTTCTTGCCATATCAAAATGAATTATATGAACGATATGTCGAAGTTATATTAAACAGAAGCCAACAAATTGTTTTACTACTGTTTCAGCTATAAGACTGTGTCAACTACTTCCTATAGTAGCGTGCATATTCAACGACCAAAGTTTTCCTCTCATGGCAGTTTTGACGATCCCTGGCCGCCCATTCTTGGTCCTTACTTGCGCCATTCCGGACACTCTTCGTCCGAGTGAGACTCGTCTATTATTAATAAAATGATATTTTAAATTGTCTTATTATAAAATCGGTCTTCGCGTCTGTTTTTTTTGTACGCGATGTCAGTCTAACGTAGGTAATGGATTTTATTCCAAATTTATTGGATTGTTCCGAACCTGACCCGAAATCCTAACCCGGAGGTTAGGAGCATAGAAAAAAAAAAAGAATTTTATTCCGAACGTAACCCTCTTTTTAAACTGACCCGAAGTATCGTTCCGTTCGATATTTTAAAACGCATCCATATAACTTTTATGATGTGAAGAAATATGATTAGTATTTTTGTTCTTTATTAGAGCGTCCTCATACCATGAAAAACCGAACTAAATAGACTTAAACTATCATGACAAAAAACCTATAAAATAAACAAGTTAAGAATTAAATCTGCACTTATATATCAACAACAAGCAGCCACTACATTACTTCTTAGATTAGTTCCATGTGTACCCTGAAAGTTAGAGCCACGTTCCCCTTAAGTAATTACCTACCGATCAATTCTGAGCCACGAAGGATAAACATAGATAGGTTAGGTACATGGGGAACGCAATACAAAAGGTGAAACTTGGGATTCGGAGAATGTTTTGTCGATATTCAGCTTGGTTTTAAGTAGCGTTTGAACTTAATTTTTTTTTTTTTTTTTTATGATATGATTGTAGTTATCATTGATGATAGTAGGATGGTTAAGGTTATATAAACCATTACAAACGGTTGTCAGTTAAATTAAACATGAATTTGTGTCGTATACTACAACAAAAAATACTCGATTACTGAAAAATCATGGTACGACGGTTTCACGGTAAAATCGACTTATCCTCATCATTATTGAAGTCAGTTAAAATGTAGCCTATGTTATTGTAGCTCATTCATCAATATCGGATAAATAGCGTAAGCGCTACAAAGGAACATACGTAAATACAAACATACTTATATACATAGACTGCTAGAATCATAACTCTTCATTTTGGCTTCGCTGTAGTCGAGTAAGAAAACATCATGGTGACATAATCAGCCTGGCAACATCATATTGATGAATCCTTATGAGAATGTTGGATTTTTCCTGCAGAACAGTATAGAATCAACAATAATCTATCACACACATCATGCACCCTTTCCTTTATATCTGTCCTAGTCACATCACTGACAAGATACGAAAAAGCAATACCTAATAAAACACCTTTTCATACAAGCCACTATTGTTGTCGTAACCGCCATTACATACACGGAACCGACATTGGAACCAATATAAATATTTGTCCTATTGCGGAAATCGAAGTCTCTACCAAGCACATGGCGAGCACTCGATGAGAGACATTTTTAGACGGAAGAACTCAATAACAGTTCCGGACCTGGGCCACTCAGCTGTTGCTTGGTACCTATGTAATGTACCTATGGTGACAAAGTAGCAGCAGTTCACTAGCTTTTACGTTACTGGTGCTCTCTGCCTAGACAAGAGGTAACATTCACTTTCATGGCGTTTTTAACCGACCTCAAAAAAAGGAGGAGATTCTCAACTCGGTTGTTTTAGGGTTTCGTACCCAAAGGTTAAAAACGGGGCTCTATTACTAAGACTCCACTATCCGTCTATCTGTCTGTATGTCACCAGGCTGTATCTCATGAACCGTGATAGCTAGACAGTTGAAATTTTCACAGATGATATATTTTTTTGCCGTTTTTTGCTCAATATTAATAAAGGCAACAAGTAGAAGCTTGAAATATTTAGTTGTATTTTGACTTTAAAAATAAATAGTTTAAGTAAAATAAAATAAAATTTTAAGGGGGGGCTCCCATACAACAAACGTGATTTTTTTGCCTTTTTGTATATAGATAATGGTACGGAACCCTTCGTGCCCGAGTCCAACTCGCACTTAGCTGGTTTTTTTTTAATGTTTGTTCCCTGATAAGTTCGTCATTTAAGAACCAATTTGTTTTTTTTCATATGAAAGGATAAACTTTCCGATTGATCCCATATTTTTATCAAAATCGTTTCCGTAGTTAGGTTTTTCTCTTCTTGGCCTGTGTTGACATGATGGTCCTAACTTTTAGTTACTTGAAAAATGATTGTAATCATTGATTAATGACAAGAATTTGTGTGGCTACTAGTAAAAAAGAGTAAAATAAAAAACTTTGTGCAAAAAAAAACGACTTCCAAAAATCACTAGAAAAGTCTAAAATAACTTTACTTCAGGACTTTCTTAGTGTTTTTTGGTAGTTGGTTTTGTTTTTGCAGCGATATTTATTTATTTATAATTTCTTAATCTAAAACATTTGTTACTCGTCTATAATCTTTTACGTTTATGGAATGTCTATTCATTGATCGCTCTCACAGTTGGTGGAGTTTCTATAAATAAACAGCTACCTACATATTATAAGGGATTGATAACTAAACATTTCCGGGTTTCTCTTCCGAGAGAAGGATAATAAATCCATCCATCGCGAAAAATCAACTTTCAGGAATTTCTGCGGATGGATGGGACCACGAGGAAGATCAAATAGTAAAAATAAAGCCTTGAGGAACACCTGACCTTTAGGTTTTAATTGCTATTTAATTGAAAATTATTTCATCCTAACACCATATTTATTTACCATCAAAAAACTCAGATGAAAAAAGTGTACGAAAGATATTAAAGTGCGTCACGAAAACCTGAACTAACACCTAAAGGGTGTAAAAAGACTCTTAACGAAGCTGAAAGGCACTTGTTCTCCCCGTCATTACGATATTTTTTTTGGAAATACATACCTGGGAACCTTCTATTTACGGAGACATTAGGGGGTCAATGTTCCAACTTTTTTCCAAGTCTTTTTTTTTATATTACATTTTTTAATATATGATTTTCACTTTAAACACCTTCACGACCCCCGTACTATTCAATCCATCTATGAGCACAATATTTTAAGTGCGTTACATTGAGTTCTGCCGAGAAACGGGATTTTTCACCCCAAAAAAAAGTTATTTACTAGCAAAAAAACTTGCATAGAGTTACTTAGTTTGATGTACAGAATGCTTAGTTGACGGCTTGTTGAAGAGTTTGTTTACACCCTGTATATCCATTTTAAATTTCACAAATGTCCAACACCCTGTCAACTTCAATGTTTAGCTGTAGGTACCAAGAATTCTCCCTCGCCTAGCGTACATGAACGACTGGACAGTGGACAAGCTGTTGTTTTGCCTAAAGTGACAAGAACGTCATAGGCACAGCTGTATGTTTGATCGCCGACTGTGCAGTACAAAGCAAGCCTGTGATCGAAGTAAACAAAAAAGAAATGTAAAAGAACAACGGAGAATGAAATGTTATAAACATTGGTTTGGATTTTTGTACATAATGCCCAGTTGTTCTTTTTAAAACTGGCTGATAAATGTTTTTTTTTTAAGTACGTACATTTTTATATAAGTGCCGAAACTTTGTTATTGCATTGGAGGCGGAATGAGCCCAAAGGTTTTGTTATGGAGCCGAGAACTGCAGTTACAAATACCCACGTGTCGACAAACAGATTTAATTATGGTATAACGGTGTTGTTTTATATTAGGGTCTCAGTTTATTAAACGCCGCATTGATAGCGATTTCACTTAATTCATCATCAGAACTTGACATTTGTGTGCTGTACATTTCCAGATCTACATTCTACTCTCAATAGGCATGACGACAGTATCAAAAAATTGCAAATCTATTTAGTCCGTCAGTTAGAGAATTGGAAATTAATGGACACGTATTTTTTGTTTTTGTAAATCAATGAATATTGACAAAGATAAAACGCATCAGAGCTCGTGACGTCAGAACTAGGTAAAAATTATACCTAGGCGTGACGTATTGAGGATTTAAAAGCGTCATATCTTCGTCAATTTTGGTTTACGTAACAAAACTAAAACACGGGTCAAACATTTTTTGAAAATCTAACTGACGGACTAATTAGTTTTTTTTTGTCGTCTCGCCGATTGTCAGCCTATTCCTTAAATCAAAATGTATAAATTACTAGCTGTTGCCCGCGACTTCAAAATTTGTGTATGAGTGAGAAAAAATAATAGCCTGTATGCAAATAATAATGTTATAGTTATAGTCTCGAATAGCAATTCGAGACTATAATCTATCTCTGTGCCCATCCCGAAATATTCAGACCTTCTGGTGTAACTGAGTTACAAACATCCATCCAGACTTTCGCATTTTTAAAATTAGTATAGAAACAGGAATTGCACTGTTCAACATACGTAAACTATACTTTTTAAAACTTACTTCACTTTTCTCAGGAGTAGCCAATTATTGTATATCTTTCTATTTCCTTGACTTTGCCAGAGAATAGAAAGTATAAAACTTCTCTCGGAAATAACTTCTACGTGCAGCGATAGACAATACTCGTAATTGTGGAATTGCGAACATGTCCCATTTTTATTTATAGCAGCAAGAATAGAGCGTTTTTATTTAATCTGATAAAGCTTGTAACGTGAGTACTAGTATTCATTCTTACTAGTATTATGAATGCGAAAATTTACTAGTATTGTGAATGCGAAAAATGGAATTTATGAATTAAATTTTTAAGCAATCTTGTCTAATTTATGTTCCACGATATTATGTTACACTAATTACTAAAGAATTTTCGTAATTTTTCTGAACCCCTATAAGTCTTTCTCTAGATATTTTTAAACATATTATTTTTCAAATATCCCCTAAAAACCCGCTTCCTACAGCAAATATTACCAAAACCATTCTCGATAAAAAAATATCCCGCAAACGCCGATACGAACAGCACTAGGCGTATAAACCCGGGATAGCTCCCCGGAAGGGACGCGTGTTCGGCTCGTAGATAACTGAAGAAAGTGTCGAAGGGTCCGTCTACGACGTCACACACTATCTGCCGCCTCACAGTCATTAACGGCAGTGTTGTTGTCCGAACTTATTATCGTTTAATTTATGACCACACATTACCGCTTAAGGCGCCATTAAGCCGCTCCGGGAAAGACCCCGGGAATAAATAAACCGGGAAAGTTCACATGATGAACACCCCTAACTCGTTTCGCTGTCGGCACGTGCAATCGTTAATTTTCCCCGTCACAGATCATAAACTGTTTATTGTTTTCTATTAGCCGTCGAAAGTTTCATAATTTATTTTAATGGTTGTTTCTAGAGATACCTACAAAGTGCTCTCTCTATTATCATTTTTATAGGGAATAAAACTTATCCTTGATTATGTACAGACACGTAAAAAGGTGTATCGTGATAAATATTAACTAAATTCTAATGCTCGTGGAGTCTGATTCACTCAACAGTACTCATCTTTTATTCGTTCTATAATTTCTAATTTTTAACCGAAATTTCATTTTTTTGTGTACAATTTTCTAAATGAAAGATCAAACGTAATAAAACTTATGGCCTATAATACTTTTTATCGGTGCGAGATAAGCTTCATCGTTAGTCAGTAATATGATCCAAAGTCAACGATTATGAAATCAAACACTATGCCGAAACTATATAAAAGTCTAAACATAGTTATTACTATTTTGTAAATATCAAAGGGCCGTATAAAATATCGCTTTGCCGAGCCTCTCACTTGATACTTTATTATATAAATCAAAATCGAGCAATATACCCAATATCGTAACGAAATCGATTACTATCGCCTTAAAGGTAATTCGAGGGCTCATAGAAATTCAAATGTTGCTAGAAATACACGAAACGGTAGGAACTTTCCCCTACAGATTTGCTCAATTATAAAAACAATATAACATAAAGCCTATGGACTCCGTAGGGAACGGAATATTTGTGTGCTATACTCCGACGTTTAGAAATTTCATAATGCTTCATCAACTACCAGGCCCCGTATTAACAAACGCTTCGATTCGGAAAGTCGTATGTCTATCTCGCTCGCTTTCGTAATGCCAAACAAAGATAGACATACGACTTGTCGAATCGAAATCGAATCTAAGCGTTTGTGAATACGGGAGCAGGAGTCTCTTTCAGTACCTAGAATTCAGATTCCAGATAGCTCCTGATAAATTTCAGCTAAATTTCTTATTGAGCTGACATGAAATTAAATTAGTATAAGTATCTACTTATAGCTGTGTTAGTAACATTTAAAGTCAAATCTTGAGGGCCTACACTAAGTAAAAGTGACATATTTACAGAAATAACGATCTACATAAGCTACTCTAAAGCTTAAAAACAATCCTGTGGGAAGACAAAACGCGTTTAGTATAGGTGGCCTGGGCAAGTCTAAACTTGCCCACAACATATGTTCACAAAGTCATTCAAATCAAAAGAATTGCACGATGCAAAGGCATGCTAGCAATTCTGTTTCCATCATTGCGTAGAAAACTGCAAAAACAGATTACAATCATTAATAAACTCACGCACTCAAATAAAAGACAGTCGTAAGACAACAATAGGAGGCGTTTCTAATCTCCAATGACACAGACATACAAACAAATCACATGGCCACATGGTCACTGTTTTCTACAGAAGAAAAACGTCACCTATGTGTCTTCCCTACTACACAATGTGCCAATTTTATCGGGCAAACTGTTTTTTATCAGATAGTAGATCGGTAGTAGATTTGTTAGATATAGTTTTTTCATCAGAAAATTTCTCAGTATCCAGCCACGGAGTCTGGACTTGTGGCCGGTTGTAGGCACTAACCCTTTGCTTGCTCCCTATCAGGGCTCTTAAACATAACTGGCAAAATTTGGATGTACTAAAAGGTAGACCTCTGGCCTTATCTTTTAGGAATTAAGGAGTAGGAAGAAAGAAAGAAAGAAGATCTTACGTTTTTTTTTTAATTGTAAATAATAAACATAAAATACTGTTTTAAGTTTTGACGGCTTATAACTACAAACTTATACTGTCACTTACGGGATATCTTCCGTGATTTTCAATTATTCTGAGAACATACGGAACGGAACATATCCCGTAGTGACAGTGTTAGTGTATAAAAATTAATCGTTTGGCTATTGTAGCGTAATTTCTCTTTTAAGGTAAATGTACCGAATGAAGAATTCATGCTTGGCTATTAGACATGAAATCAATAATTCGGGTATTGATTTCACTTTGATGAATGAAACTTCATTTAATTATTTATTACTTTTAATTACGAATCGGTATAAGTAAACATGAAAGTTTGTATGTTTGTTAATCAAGCAAAAACAGCTGTACGGATTTGGATTCAATTTGGCCTGTATTATCACATAAAACATTTTTTATCCCTTAATATGAATGATGTAGAGGTAGACGAAGCCGCGGGCAGGGGCTAACCTGTGAATAATTTTGAACTGAGCGTTTTATCATTACATAAAAAGGGCCGCCATTGTAAATCAATAAAAATGGCACAGTGTGTAATCACACAAAGCAGAACCCCACAAAAAGTTGGGGGTCTGACAAACGATGCCGACTCTCCCCTTAATAGGAAGTTAATTGAATTACTTACTCCATAGAGGATAGTGGGCATCCTTTGGAAGAGCCTCTGATAGGAGGGTACAATAATATTGTGGGTTCAATTACGTATCAATTTATTTTGTCACAATATATTCGACTCGTAGCCGGCATATTGTGTAGAGTATAAACAGATTTATGAAAATAGACGAATCATAGCAGATGGCGTTCTGTAGTTTTGTACATTAATGTATATTTGGCATAAATAAAATATGTCATCTGTGTAAAACGACTAGGTTTTCCCCCATTATCACCCGAAGGTCACAGGTCAGAAATTATCCCACGTGATAGTACTACCGATATAAAGGGTATATTTTGTCCTAACACGCTTCATGGTCTTCCTCTACTCTTATACCGTCATCTTCATTCATACACAAAGCTTTCCTTATCTATTAAAAGGTACCTTAGTTCCAAAAATCTGTTCCTACCACACTTGGCAACCGAAGATTATATTACCTTTAGCCTCACCTTATTCATACTTAAACACTCACGTATCACGGCCGAATAAGTACATTCACAGAAGAAAAATAACCAAGACCATATTTATATTAAATATACAGGGTGTAATGCGCTGAGAGAGACGACACGTAACGCCACCTGTCGTGTTAAACATGAGTTACCGACCCGTCGACTGACACCGCATAAAGAGAGATTAAGGAGCCCTGTTCACTCCTAAAGAGGTATCAAAGGCCTTTGTACATAAGGAATACGCAAGATCTTTGCCATCTGCGGGACGATGGGCTTGTGGGGATCATATCTGCGGTGTGTTGTCATCTAGTTTAGGACGTAAGAAGTTACCCTGTAAGGCAGGCCCTGTCTTAGGTTAAAACCTAGTCTGATGGTATGGAACTGTTAGTTGGAAGTAAGATCACGTGTACGGGCAGTGATTTGCGAGAGTAAACTCAGGGTAAACCCTACCTAAGAGGAGACATATCCAACGTTTTGATAACGTTTCGCATTTCTAACTACTTTCATCACGATCGGTATGAGGTTTTTAGCATGTCATATTTATGATTTTTTAATTAATCATCATCAGGTAATAGAATGTAATTTTATCGAGGCCTTTTTGATAAACAACCTGTAGGTAGGTTCAACAAAGAATAACTTCCAAGTTCAATTCTACCGTTTTAAATATCGCCCTAACAAAGCCAAATCCGTGCAAAATATGATTTCGTTTACCTAACATTTTATGTTATGTACAGGTTTCTGTCATACATTTAGGCCTTCCTTTAAAAGGTAATGTAAATATAGCACATACCTACATACATCCCTCCATCCATACACATCCTTACTGACCTCCATAGAGTAAGGGTTTTGCGATAAGGAACGATCTTTTGGGATAATGCATGCATATAGTCACTTGACAGGGTACGATGATCGCATGGTGCGTTATCAGTATTTAGGGGACGCAGCAGCTGTCCAAACAAATTATATTTTAGCTAGAATAACAAGGTTTATTCAATTTTGCTTTAGTTATAGGTAAAGACTGCCTCGTTGGTATGGTGGTCGCAAGCGCGACTGCTGAGCTCATAGGTCCTGGGTTCGAATTCCAGGTCAAGCAAAGTATTATTGGGTTTTTCTATCAGGAATTTCTCAGAAGCAGCCACAGAGTCTGGATAAAATGTTTGCCTGGTTGATGGCAATAGGCTCGCCCCCTATTACATGAGACTTAAAATAATCATTGTATCCGTATAGTTCTACCATTCAGTTATACTAGTAGGACTAAACGGAGAAAAAGATCCGTAAATTTCTACTAGTAGGACAGAACGGACAGTCTGTCCTACTAGTAGAAATTAATGGAGAAAAAGATTATTAAGTTCGTTTAGTTCTACGACGAGTTCCACTGATAGGACTGAACGGATAGCAGAAAAATGTATATTAATTTTTGTTCTACGATTACATACAACATACTTCTTGGTCGGTCATGTCATAAACTCTTCATGACCAATAGTTATTAAAAGAAAAATTTGAATACATGCCACTAGTCGAAATATAGGTATACTGTTAGGTACACCTTTGCCTAACCTTTCGGAGTTTACTGGCGTGATGATATGTTAAGAAAAGAATTAAAAATTTGAAAGAATTATTATAACTTTTGACAGTTCCAAATACAAGAAATCACTAAACTACACATTAATCACCACCAGTAAGCATCACCTTTGTACCTATTTTTCTGTTCCTTTCTTATTTATGTATTTAGTTTGTACATAAACCGTTAAATAAATAAATAATCTAAAAAAAATGACTTTTACTCAAGTAATCACTTTGACTTGTTTATAATTACGTGTGTCAAAGATTTGTACAGCTATAACAGGCTTTTTGTTTAGCAAAAAGTGTTTTATTTTTTTGCTACGGAGCGAATCATATGGCATCGCTTCCTTGCCAGCACTAGAAAACATAACGCAATGCTGTATTCGATTAAATATATTGCCTGCGTGTGTAGCCCGCGTAACTGCAGGCAAGTATACGCAAGTAGGTATACGTAAATTATAAACTCAAACACACATATATACATTTAAAATTATGGTTATGGTCCAATAGAACAGCTAGAAGTTTTCAATTACCTTTTATATGACTGAAGAATAACAATACGAAGGTAGTAATTAAGTAGCTTTCGACTGTCGAGTTGAGCGTTATTAACACAGAGATTATTATTATTTACATACGATAAATTTCAAAACGGATTACGAATAAATTTCATTTTTATACGACACTAGCATGTGCCACCGGCTTCACCCGTGTGAAGTTTGATAATTGTTCCATGGGATCTTACTACCGGAATAAAAAGTCTACTATCTGTGTGCAAAATTTAATCTAAATCCGTTTAGTAGTTTTGGCGGGAAAGAGTAACAAACATCTGTACATATTTCCATACTCTCTCAGGATTAAAAGTTAGAGAGTTCCCCGTGGCTATTAAGGCCAAGTTTAAGCTACAGTTGCCAAGGTCAGCCCGTGGATGGGTCGATCATTATAATATCGACACCCCGCCATGTATCGGATAGCCGCCTGTATTTTCTAGAGGTTTGACATTTGTCACGGTTAGAGGCTCGAAAGTGTGACAACCAGTCATACTAAGTAATGTAATGGTGTAATGCTACCCGGCATTGAGATATTTTCTGTTTTCCTGAATATTCTAGAAATCCGTTCCCGAACAGAATTAGTAGAAACGTAGTGAAAGAAAATTAAATTTAGTCACAATTTGTCATTTAAAAAGTCTTCAATCGAGTAATACGTCTTTTCAACTAGAAACAGGAACAACTTTTTTTTTAAATGGCTGACATTTTCCTCACTTCTGATACACTTTGGCAATTTATTGTATAATTTTGGAGCCATTACGAAAATACTGTTCTTGTATAAAGCAGTTTTAGATCCAACAGTTTGTAGCCGGTCAGCTCGACGCTGACTACCTACTCGGTCAAATTTATCCATATTATTTTTGACGAACATAGATGTCTGGTATATGTACAATGAGGGCACTGTTAAAATGTTCATACTTTTAAAATATTGTTTACAGCTGTCAGTGGTTTGCAGGTTACAGATCGCTCTAATACACCTTTTCTGACACTTAAACACCATATCTTTCCCCGAGGCGTTTCCCCAAAACATAATACCATATCTTAATGTCGAGGCTACTAGACCATGATATGCAGTTAGTACGGTGTTTCGATTGGCCGTTTTACTTAGCATACGCAGCGCATGAGAAAATTGGTTTACTTTACTACATACTTTGTCAATCTGGGTATTCCATTTTAATGTGCTTTCAATATTTAATCCCAGAAATTTTGTCACATTCGTCTCATCAATCCTTTTATCATTATATCTTATATCTAAATTTAAATTCTGATTTACTGTTTGTTGAAATTTCATTATTACTGTCTTGTCTAAATTGATTACCAAATTATTATTCTCTAGCCAATTTATAACTGATTTTATGTTAGAGTTAATGTCTGCTCAATGCTTAAGGCCTTTTATGATATCCTCAACTTCCTCAGGGGTGACTGAGGGTAGAGGATCGTCTGGGTCTTCTACTGGGGGAAGGGAGGTCCGACGTTCAACTTCAGCATCCACCATCGCAAGGTGAGCTGGGTCTACTGGTTGGGTACTGGGGGAGCATTGAGTCTCTAGGCTGTCGGCCAGGCATTCGGCTTTGTCGTCATCGTCAAAAGCGACGGTCTGATCGGGACGGATGAGAGGGGGTACAGAGGCGACCTCAGAGGAGCGTAGTTTCCTCTGTAGGTCCCAGAAAGCCTGATGGGTTGGTTCTAATTCACCGAGCATCTTGTCCCAGCTCTCTTCACGCAGTTTTTGGATGCATCTGCTTACTTTGCGTTGTAAGCGACGCATAAAAACTTTGTTGCTGGAGCAGGGAAAAGAACTGTAGGCACGGACGGCCGCGTTCTTCTCGGTCACAAGATCACGCACATCATCCGGGAGTTTCCAGCGGTGATCATCCGCCGGAACTTCCCTTGAACAATCGTTCAGGATTGATTGTACGTGTTCTGTGAACGAGCTGATCGCGGCCTCCGTGTCGGCTACAGTCTCGATGTTGTCGGGGATCCTGTCTAAGTGCGGGGATTCGGTGGATTTCAGCAGATCGCTTACTTTCCCCCAGTCCGTGATCACTTTAGTGGAGGGAGTTTGAGTGGGATCAAAGGGTCCTATTCTAGGGGCGAATTCAAAGATTACCGGTCTATGGTCAGAGTTGAGTTCGTCGATCGTTTCTACAGAATGCAATCGCAAGTTTACATTCTTCAGAAGCGCGACGTCTAGCACATCAGGGCTATGATTGGGGTTATTAGGGAAATGAGTGTGATGCATTGGGCCAATGACATCGAAGTTGAGGGGAGAGCAGAGGTTGAATAAGTCTCTACCTCTCCTATTTGAAAGACGACTATTCCACGCGGGGTGTTTTGCGTTAAGATCCCCCGCCAGAAGGACGGAGTCACTTAGATTAAGGAGGACTGTGAGGTCATCTTTGAAAGGGGTGACGAAATCGGGGTTGGAGTCAGCGGGCGGAAGGTATGCCGAGATAATAGTGATTGGTTGATGGCCTGTCATGCCCAGTCGACAGACAGAGACTTCAATTTTGGAGAGAGGGGGAGGGTCCATAGGGATGCAGTACAGACTGGACTTGTAGTAAATGAGAGTACCTCCTCTGTGGCAGCGAGTCCTGTCATTGCGAACTAGCCGGTAGTTGGCAATGTTCGGGTTTCGCTGATGGGGTTTTAAGAAGGTCTCTTGGACTAATAAGATATCTAAGTGATGATCGCGGAGGAAAGTGGCGAACTCATCACGTTGGCCATTCATGCCTTCGGCGTTAAAGGTCCCTATCTTTAGGGATTTCGGTTTTAATCTACTGGGCGGGTTTCTATCCATTACGAACAAAGTTATGGGGAAGGGTCCTAAGGGCTTGCGTAATGTCGGGATACGCGTTATAAACTTGGATGAGCGCGAGCCAGTCACCGTTGCAGGCGATGGTGTCACGCGTCATTTGTAGAGCTCGCGGGGTGTAAAAGATCGCGAATGTGCTACCTAAGACTCTTACGGGGTCAAACGGGTCTAATTCGTATGCCGCGGGAGGGGGAGGGGGGGCCGCGAAGGTAGAGGGTGCTGAAGGCAACCTTGCTGAAGGCGGTGGGCGGCGAGGATCTGCGGGTGCAAGGGGTCGAGGCGCTACGGGAGCCGGGGGAAGAGGCGCTGAGGGCGCAGGAGGGCGAGGCGCTGAGGGCGCTGGAGGGCGAGGCGCTGATGGCGCTGGAGGGGTGGACGCTAGAGGAGCGGCCTTTTGTGCAGCGGGTTTTGGGGGCGACATGACTGGCAGTGTCATCAGGGGAGGGATAGCCTGAGGGGCGGGTGCTTGGGTGGGCCTCAGAGCCGGGAAGTGCGCCTGGTGGTTTAGAGTATTCCACGGGCTGGGGCGCTGGGGTCTTAGGGAGTCGGGGAGTTTATTATTAAGAGAGGGACATTCTCTCTGTTGCCTATTAATGGCACGTTGGGCTAGCTTGGGGGCTGAAGATTTTGGAGCCTTGGGGCATCCACGGTAGTTGGCGGGGTGACCAGACTCGCCGCACAGTACACAGCTCGGAGGCTCTGTGCACAATGTGCGGTCTTTGGGGCGAGAGCACTCGGCGGTGCCGTGGTCCCCCAGACACTTAACGCATCTGGGTTGTCCGAAACAATTCCTTTGTGCGTGGCCATAAAGCTGGCAACGATGGCATTGCGTTAAAACGCCAGTTTTTAGGGGCTTCTCTATGCGGAGGCCTGAGAGGCCACAGATCTTTGATATCTGATGGATGGGGTGGTGACCTTCGACACGGTCACAGACTATGAGCACCATGTTGTATGGTGAGGAATTGGAGCGGCCCCAACCCTACGGTGCATGCGGTGGACTTCCGCTACGGGGACATTCTGGGAAAGAAGGTCCTCTTTAATCTCCTGAGGGGAGATTTCTACGGGGATGTTTTTAACCACTACCCTGGTCGGGATTTCGTCCTGGGGGGTATGGGTGTGGTAACGGATATTCCTAACTCTAAGGAGCTTGGTGAGCTCGCGGTAGTCGTTCGGTGTCGACGTCATGACTTTAATGCCCTGCTCAACAGCACGGGCATTGGTATAAATGATGTGACGCTCGTTACACGTCTTGGAGATCTCCGTCCATTTTCCCTTATCGTGGATGAATAAGGGTGGGGGACGGAGTTTTTTAGGGAGAGTGGCCGAGGTGGCGGATTTGGATGTGGCGTCAGCCGGAGTGGCTATGGCCATGGGGCTTGGAGAGCGGCTCTGTGAAGGGCCAGCAGCCGTCTGGGACTGGGGTAAGGGAGTTAGCGAGCTTTGGATAGCTGCTTTCTTTGATGTCGAATTGGAGGGGGATTTACCCTTCTTCCTCTTCCCTTTCCCGACGATTTGATAATCGTCTTCGGAGGAGGAGATGGGAGAGGAGTCCGACTCTGAGGCGGAGGTCAAATTGGTGTGGTCTTCCGAGTTGGGAATATCCATCTCGGTTTCGTCCTGGGACGGAGAGGAACCTATTTCGGGATGTATTGGGGAGGCTTCCATAGGGACTGGAGCCTGGGAGGAGGGGATGATGGGTGATTCCAGCGCATCGCTGAAATCATTAAGCGCGGACTGAGGTGCAACCTCTGTGTCGCAAGCGCTGTTCTGGGCCTTGTATTGCCAGTCATCTCTGAAGGGCTCTAAGAGCTCCTCGTATTTACCCCTAACGTGGGGATTTTCATCGGACATTAACTCATTTAAGAGTATCCTCAACTTGGCCTCAAGGACCTTTTTTATGGGGGGGGCCATTATTGGCGAAATGACCTACTAGGGGGACCTAGGGTTCATTACCTATCCTAATCCCGAGGAGATACGTAGAAACGTAAACCCCCCGGGCAGACAGCTCCCTTAAAAACGAACCCACCCTTGAGATTTTCCTAGTGTTATGCTGGGCGAGAAGAAAAACACAAACAAACTCGCCAGCTACACTGCTGTCTGATTGGCCAGAGGGGCCTGTAGACCTAACTAAAGCCTAATCCTAGCTCCCCAGGTGGGATAACCCGGGGATGAGTTCACTCCCTGTCGGTGTCACAGGGAGGTGTGTGCTAAGGTGTGCCCTAAGCTTGTGAACCTGCCGCCAATCTTAATGTGCGGCAGGGCCCTATGGGTCTTGCGACCGATCCGGGCCGCTGGGGTAGAGACACCCAGACGTCCCGGGTGCAGCTGTAAACAAACGGGGTTATGTGCTACCAGACTGCGACTAGGGAAGCCCCCAAGGCCGCAGTCAGAGCCCGTCCGACTGTGTGCCTAACCCTGAAGGGGCTCGGCGGGTGTGTCGGGTCAACACCCTCTGGACTTCGTTATCACCGTGAGGTTTCCGTCCAGAACCACAAAACCGTGGATTTTCCCTGAGGGGGCAAAACACGTTGACGTGATGACCGTTAAGGAAGAGAGTTGTCTTGAAAAAGACAGTTTTCGTATCGAACCAACTACGAGTAGTTGATTCTCTACGGCGCAGTACCACTAAGTCCGAGCGCAAGGCAAAGACTGTAGTAGTACTACGATTTGGCGGGCGGAGCTCGGCGAGACGGCGGCGCTACGTAGTAGCACGGCGGCGGGACCGAGTCGGGGGCGCGGGGCGCGCGGGGGCAGACGACAGAGCGGAGCGTACGTGTGCACGCTACGGCAGCCGAACGTCGAATCACTGTGAGCGGTCAAAGGCTTTCGACATGTCCATATATAGAGCCAGAGCTTGTTTTATTTTATCTACTCTGTTGCTAACGAGTTTTAAAAAATCATAGATTGCCATGTCAATGGACTTATTTTTCCGGAAGCCCTTTTGGCTATCGACAAATAATTCATTTTTCTCGAAATATGAATTGATTTGATTGTATATTACTCTTACAAATATTTTTGACAAAATAGGTATCAGTGCTATAGGTCTATAGGAAGACATGTTGTCTTTATTATCTTTTTTGAAAAGCGGTTTTATGATACTAATTTTTAATTCCTTTGGAAAAACACCATGCGAGATGCACATATAGATCAGGTGACTAAGGACGGGTGCAATTATTGTAGATATTGTTTTAATAATTTTTGTGCTAATACCATCAGATCCAGTGCTGGGAGTATTCTTTAAAGACATAATAATTTTATGAATATCCTGTGGTATTGTAGGTTTCATAAACATGGACGAATTTGAAGTATTTATTGGTAATTTATTATTATTATTATTTGAACTATTAATTGATTTAACTTGATCCGCAAAATAATTGTTAAAAGCCTCGGATCTGCTATATCAAGAGGGTTGGTAAGTATTTTATCATTTGATTTAATTCTCATTATGGCTTGATTTGGTAAATTATGTTTGTTTTTATTTATGACTTTCCACGTTGCCTTACATCGATTCTTAGCCGAGTGAATGTAACGGTTATTGTGGGCTCTCTGCGTGAGATTGACAATTCTTTTAAGCCGGTTAGACAACGTTTTGAAGTTTGTTTTATTATGTTCAGTCGGTGATAACCTGTATTTCCATAACAAATCTCTTTTTTTCTTGCTACATAATCTAATACCGCGACTAATCCAGTTTGGTTTTACTTTCGTCGATATTTTTATTTTAATGTTAGGAAAACATAAGTCATATAGCAATTTAAACCAGTCATAGAACAATTTGAATGCTTTTTCAGGGTCTGTTTCCTCATAAACATCAGAAAATGACAATTGTTTTAAATAGTTTGCGAATTTTTCTATATTTTCTTTTGAGTAGTCCCGTTTTGTACAGTGCCAGTAGTCTAAAAGGCACGTTTGTTTAACTGGACATCGTAAAAACTGTGCTGTGTGATCGGATACTGCTAGTTCCAAAACTTCTCCTTTAGCTCCACGCACATTATGGATTATATTATCAATGCAGGTCCCACTGCTTAATCTAGTTGGAACGATTACGGCAAATTTAAGATTATAACCCATTATTAAGTGCTTGAATTGCTGCGAACTTGTGGTATCTTTTAGCAAATCAATATTGAAGTCACCGCACAGAAGCACTTTTTTATTTGAGTGAATGGATAAAGAATTTAACAGACTGTCTAATTTATTAAAAAATATTTCATGTTTGCTTTTTACTTCGGTACTATGTGGACTCCTATATGTATAAACATATTATAATAATATTGTGGTCGGTGAGTTCCACTGCACAGCATTCAAAAATATTGGATACACCATATTTCGCAACAGACTCCAAAGTTCTATATTGATGAGTCCAATGCTGCTAATTCTTTCTTCCAATTTAACAAATCATCAATATAAATTCCCAAAAACTTAACTTCCTTGACAAGCTCAATTTTAACTTTATCCAGCTCAATGCCCATAATATCTTTGCTACGCGAAGTGGTTTTAAATAACATAATATTGGTTTTAGACGTGTTTATTATTAGCATATTTGCATTAAACCAAGAATGAAAAGCCTCCAAAGCTGCATTCACTTTAACAGAAAGGTCATGGATATCATTAGCTGCAACTATAGCATTTGTGTCATCCGCAAAGCTGCTGCATTTGTGTCATCCGCAAAGCTGCTGCATTTGTGTCATCCGCAAAGCTGCTGCATTTGTGTCATCCGCAAAGCTGCTGCATTTGTGTCATCTGCAAAGCTGCTGCATTTGTGTCATCCGCAAAGCTGCTGCATTTGTGTCATCCGCAAAGCTGCTGCATTTGTGTCATCCGCAAAGCTGCTGCATTTGTGTCATCCGCAAACACTACAAGCTGTATGTCCGGCAAAAGTTAATGTATGAAATTAAATAGATCATTAGTGAATAATATGTGATATACTATGACTTTGGCATTCGTCGTTCAGTTGTATAACAATGTGTGCTAGACCGTTCTGGAAAAATTCCCTAAACTTTTAGACTACGTCTACGACTACGTTATACGTACGATTTTTTGAAAATTAAAGACTTGGCGTTAAACAGCATGCTCTCTTTGAAAACAATAAGGTTCTGTGGTCACAATCCTGAAAACTTCAAGGGTCAATGACTCCAGGCTAGAGAGGCCATCTCTCAGTTGGTCGTTATAATGTTCTTACAAAAAGTAAGATGTATCTTGAAACTATTTTTTCACTTTTTACCTAGAAACAGCCGACAACTCTGTCAGCCACAACTTAATTGAATTCTAGATTAAACTTCAAGGATATAATTTTTATTAAAGCTTTGTAAATATGATTGCGTACAATAAAGGCACTTGAACAATCAAGGTCTGTTTTAATAGCAAATAAACTCATCGACTAATCAATTCTAATTGAAAGTCAAACTTGTCAAAGAGCTTTATATTTTGGTCTATGAAGAGTTCATAATTAATTTTTCGTGACCGGTTTGTACGTTGTATTGTTAATCACAGTTATTAATAATAATGCAACATCATTATGCGTGTAATCCCTGAAAGGTAAGGCAGAGGTGTATACAAGGTGTAGTTTTGCATCCTAGTCAAAATTCAGGAGCTTAACACAAAAGACATACTTAAATAATCAATTTAAATTACGATACCCGGAAAAATAATTAATAAAGCTGCTATTTTAAATTGGACAGTATTTCAGAATAACACGACAGTAATACAATAGAAGAATCATCCATCGCGCGACATGTCTCTGTGCGCTTTCAGTTGTGTGTGTGAAGATGCGGTTATAGGGCCAGTTACAGACCGATTTCCGTACTTACCTAAATAAGAAAAAAAAACCTAGCCATTTTATGAACGATTCGGGTCGAGAATCATTAGCATAGATACCTTCTTGTATTTGACCAGGATGCAAAGCGACACCTTGTATAGTACCTCTTTTTTTCGGATGGGAAATCATCAAATGACTCCTCCCGCTCTGGGCGGAGCATGAGGGAGTGTCAGACTTTTACTGACTAAAACCCATCCATGTTCCTTCATCTCCCTTTATGTTCGAGGGCCACAGTATCTCTTTCGAACTGTCCCGCAAACCCGGCAGGCATCGGTCCTTGCCCCTAGGACCCCTTCCATTTGCTGACATCTCTTTGAGGCGCGCGTGGAACATGAACGCGCCGTCATTTGATGATTCCCGATACGAAAAAAAACGTCGGCGCAACACGTTTCTTTTCTTCCATTCTCCCCTGTCATTTGTCACGCTATCATTTACTCTTTTTTCCTTCATTTCATTCCTCACACTCATGTGAAATGTCTTATATTTATTTGTTACATTTAGTACAGCGTAAGCTATACTAAGCAGCGTATACTAAATTAGGTAAGGTATTCCATTTATCTTTTCTTTGGTCTTCCTCTCCCTCTGGATCCTTCAACTCATATTCATTACTCTTTTAGTCCAATGCGATTCATCCCTCTTCCTCACATGCTCATACCAAGACAGTCGATTCCCTTTCAACTTTTCTGTTATTACCGCAACTTTCTAACTTCCTCTAATATACTATTCCTCAATTTATCCGTTTTTGTCCACCTCAAAATTCTCATCTCTGCTACATGCAATATTTTTTCATCTATCTTCTTTACAGATATATATTTAACTCAACTGTTTACTACACAATAGGTAACTCGCGGTCAAAATGTATAGCACAGCTGATTTAAATACCGATGAAAAATTTCTTTGTGTGGGTTCAGAATGATGTACAGAATATGTGGTACCCGTTTGTGTGTTCCTTCCACTTTGTATGCCATTATCACGTCTCTGTGGGAGTATGCAGAAAATACAAAAAGCTATGTACTGCTTTATTTACGTACGCTTTCCTTTGCCGTCCTCTACTTTTACGAAGGCAATTATTTCACATTTGCGCTTGATTGTATAATTATATTAAACCTGGACGGCTGTTGAAGAATAATTCCTAGTTTTTTTTTAGATCATCAATTTTTAGCAATTTAATTTAAATTGTCGATATGAATACCTATTATATTTAATATTTAATTCAGTTTACGTTGTATTGTTAATATAATTGTATTGTCAATAATAACGTATTATCATGCCTGTAATCCCCAAAGGGATAAGCAGAGGTTTCCATAGTACATTCATTTCGCCAGTTATGTTTAAATCCTTAATTTACAAATATTATGTCATAGAACAATACTTCTGCGCGATGCAGAAAATATATAAATCTATATTTTCGCACGTAATTTACTATTTTTACTTTCTCAGCTGTTACGTAGCCAATTATTTCACACTCGCGCTTAATTACATATTTTCATCATTTCCTGAAACCATTTTGAAGAACAGTGTATTTACCAGGAAAGTTCATCAAATCATTAATATGAGCAATTAAATTCGATCAAAGGTTTGCATGTGTAGTTCTTATTATCGACTATAGCGACACGACGCACTGCTCGCACGTGTACTTTGACAAAATCGGGATTGAAATCAAATGCTTACTTAATAACGCCCAAATCTCGGTTTGACTTAAGTCTCGCAGGCTTAGTCTTGTTCTTGCTCAAACCTTGCAGGGTTCACTCTTGGTCTTGCGAAAATACAAGAACAAGACCAAGACTGCAAATCCAACACTGATTTTGGGCAACACTAGCTATTAGAGTAGAGATAGATCAAAGAAACGATAGATGGACTGTATGAAGGATGATAGGGCAGGAAAATGACGTGTCTGATGAAATGACGAGTAATGCTGGGCCGATCCCAAATTAATTGGGATAAGGACAAGAGATTGATGATAATTAATTAATAAAATGTATAATAAACCAACACACACACTTCCGGAATCATTTTTTTAAATTATGGTACAAGCCGCATGAAGATCCGAGGTGCAGTTTAAAAGTACAACGCGGCCACGCAAACAGACACAAAAGCCTACTCGTGTCTGTTTGAATGGCCGGGCTGCCTATAGGTATTAACAATAGATTAGTGGCCAGTGCCTCAAGAGCAGTTGAGCACTAGGTTATATGTTTGATTTAATAACAAGATGACTACTGATAAACTAAGTTGAACAAAAAATAGTTGACCTATAAAACATAAAATGTTCGGTAATACAAACTGTCCTACAGCTCAACTGCTCAACTAGTTGAGCAATCTGGTTGAGCAGTGGGGAAGAACCGGCCTTGAAGCCTTTCTAAAATACTCAGTATGGAATTGTAAGGAATACTAATTATAAAATCACGCCAGTAATCCCCTAAGTGTAAGGCATAGTTTTACCTATAGTCTACGCCAGATATGTAGTAAATAAAGGTCATTAACCCGCATCCATTTATTGAAATACATAATTCCGAACACAGAAATAATGACATAAACTTGTCCCGAAACTACCTTTGTAACCCTTAACTTTTTCTAGTAATAAAAAACGATTCATAATGTATTGTCGGGTTACCTACGCAGAGAAATTCCTACTTATCTGGCGCAGACTATAAATAGCACGCCCACATTTCGCCATTTATATTTAAGTCCCATGTAATAGGGGGCAAGCCTATTGCCATCATCCGGTCACTGATTCTGACTCCGTGGCTGCTACTGAGAAATTTCTGATGGAAAAACCCAATAACAATTGAACCTAGGACCTTATGCTCAGTAGTCGCGATTGCGACCACTAGACCACTAAACCAACAAGGCAGAATATTTATTTATTTATTAATATAGGTTTACCAACAGCTTCTGTGTACAGCATTTAGGTATACGTAGGTTTTACAGTATTGGACTTACACAGTCGCCAATTACAGGTTTATCAGCATTCACAAAAATAAATGCTATCATAAGAGAAATTAAATTAAAACGAGTGGCTAATATAGACATGAAATACAATATTAGACCCTACATTTAAGAGATTATTTAGCTTACGAAACATAATAAAAGAAAAGGAAAACGTATGGTGTAATTTGACTAACTAATTACAATTAAAATAAAATAAAAAAGACAAGATATTCAGTCAAAAAAGTATCGGGAATGGATGATTTGTTTATGGTTCCAAATTCAATTTTTTGTTTTTTTGTAGTTGTTAGATTGGCACAACTGTTTTCCATTTTGGCGCGGAGTTTGAGTTGCATCTGTTATTTATATTAAGTACAGTGCTGGTTTTAGTAATATCACATAGTGTGTATTGCGAATTTCATAATGGACAAAAATATCGAACAAAGAGTTTGTCTTAAATTTTGCATCGCCAATGGAATTTCGTGTTCGGAGTCACTGAAAATGTTACAGAAGGCTTACGGTGAATCGACTTTATCAAAAACTCGTGCTTATGAGTGGTTCAAAGCGTTCAAAAGCGGTCGAGATGTGATGGAAGATTTGCCTCGCTCTGGTAGGCCGTCAACGTCTGCAATTGAAGTTAACATCGCAAAAGTGAAGAAAATAGTGACTGAAAATCCCCATTCAACTCTGAGAGAGATAGCCGCCGAACTTTCTGTATCTCACGAGTCGATCCGTACCATTTTAACTAATCATTTGGGTATGAAACATGTTGCTGCTTGGTTAGTCCCAAAAGATCTGAATTTTCTCCAAAAACTCAATCGCATGAAAGTCGCTGAGGACATGCTAGAACGAGTCAGTTCGGACCCAACATTCATGAAACGCATTGTTACTGGTGACGAGACGTGGGTTTACGAGTTTGACATGCAAACTAGTCAACAAGCTTCGGAGTGGCGCCTTCCAACTGAACCGAAACCAAAACCACGCCAAAGTCGATCAAAAGTCAAAGTCATGTTGACTGTTTTCTTTGACTATCGCGGTGTTGTGCACTCTGAATTCTTACCGGAAGGTCTAACGGTAAATAAAGAATATTATTTGAGCGTTATGCGGCGTTTAAGAGAGCAAATTCGACGAAAAAGGCCAGATTTGTGGAAAGAAAATTCTTGGATTTTGCACCACACTGCGCCTTCGCACAAGGCTATCATTGTGAACGAATTTTTGACCAAACACTCAACAAATACCATCCAGCAACCACCATATTCACCAGATATGGCTCCTGCTGACTTTTTTCTTTTTCCTAAACTCAAATTACCACTTCGTGGCACCCGTTTTCAATCGATAGAAGACATAAAGGAGAATTCGCGGCGAGAACTGAACTCAATTCCGGAAGCAGCGTTTAAAAAATGTTTTGATGAATGGATTATTCGTTGGCGCAAGTGTATCGTTTCTAAAGGAGCATACTTTGAAGGTGATAAAATAATTTTGGATGAATAACAGACATTTTGTGTATTATTGATCTTTTCCCGGTACTTTCTTGACAGAGTAGTACGATATTAGTGTTAAAACAGATAAAAATGAGATCGGAACTATGAATAAAAAAAAAATATTAATTAATTAATTTTTCTTATTTATTTTTGTTGTACTCTATCACAGTGCTATCCTATTTGACCCAAAGGTTGACTGGTAGAGAATGCCTTGTGGCATTAAGTCCGCCTATGTACCACCCTTGTACATGAAGATTAAATAAACAAATAAAAATAAAATTATTATAATATTGTTAAAAATAAAGAAAGAAGTAGTAAGTAGGTAATCATTAATTAATACTAACATAACAAAACATTGTGCGATTTAGAAGACGAGGTATGTTAGCACCATTTCGAGAAACATTTCACATTAAGTCGCAATAAATTTTCGTGATAAAGAAACGCAACTAAACTAAAAAGTAGGCACAGAACAGTGAGCAAAATCGCTAATGCATTCCCCTATTTGTTTTCTTTTTGCAAACTAAACGGTTTTTTCGCTTAAAAATGTAGCCGTTCTATGCCAACGCTAGATAATAAATAGCTGCGATTAACCGCAGCTTGTCTTAGCTAAAATAAACTTGGGCTTTTAATAATGAAGTCTTTATTTCGAAATCATGTAATATCACTTACATTATTTAAGCGATTAAAATAGGTCGTTTTTATTCAGAAATCTGTATTATTTATAGCTTTCTTATCGTAAATAAATGCATCATCATCTGCCTAGCCTTTTCCCAAATATGTTGGGAAAACGCTGCAGCTGAACACCAGTATTTTACATGGAGCGACTGCCTATATGACCTCCACCAGCCAGTTAGTTCTGGGTAATACGTTACACTGGTAACACTGGTTGTCAGGCTTTTGGGCCACTGACTACCTACAACGACTGTCAAATATGTAAAATTGACGATTGAGGCACGGAGAAACCTCGACATGGGTGATCACCAATCCACGGACTAACTTAGGCAAGCGCGTTTTAACCTGAAGATCGACCCGGGCGGCTTTTATTATTTAACCAGAAGCTCCTGAAAAAGTGAACAAGTTATTGCAAAGTTCAAACTAAAATGCATTTTATATAAAACACAACAAAGTGAAAAATAACTTTAGCTTCAGAAGTCGGTGACTTTTGTGTTTGATTCAGTTTCTTTGCCACCGACTTCTGAAGCTAAAGTTATTTTTCACTTTGTTGTGTTTTTGAAGTCGGTTTTATTTTTTACAAATAATTTTTTTATTTTTCCATATTTAGTTGTAATATCCTATAAAAATGTTAGCTATAGGTACACATATTTTAACATAACATAACATCACGCCTGTAATCCCCGAAGAGTTGGGCTGAGGTGTACCCAATAGTACCTACACCCACATTTCGCCAGTTATGTTAAACTCCCATGTAATAGGGGGCGAGTGCGGGCGCAAATTTAGACTCCGACTCCTGCTACTGAGAAATGCCTGATGGAAAAACCCAATAACACTTTGCCCGACTTGAGAATCGAACTCAGGACGTGATTCTCAGTAGTCGCCACCACTAGACCACATGTCATGGTAATAGGCTTGTTAGGCTTATCCCCAATAAAATGGAAACTAACATACTTATCTGTCGAAATGTGGGTGTACAGAACACATCTGCGTACCCCCTCAGAGCATACAGGCGTGGTGTTATGTTATGATGTTGTGAAAACACTAAACATCCAAGCGATTGCAGCAATCACGGCCGATTTGCTATCTATAAATGAAGAGTTCCATTGTATATCTCCGAAGATCAGCGTCAGATCGTCACCAAATTTAAACGGGACCACCGCGAAATAATATTCTTACAAACAAAAAAAGAATCATCGAAATCTGTTCAGAATTGGCGAAGATATCGCTGAACATACACACAAAAAAAGAAAAAAGTCTGACGATTGATAACCTCCTCTTTTTGGAAGTCGGTTAAAAATAACGGCTATTTTTATATGAGTCTGTGTGACCACGTTTTCCTTCTAAACTAAGATATGGATGTTGATGCGGTTATCACCATCATTTAAAACATTTTTTCGGGAAAAAGACAATACATAATGAATATCAAGCTGGAATATAATAGAAATTTTAATGTTTTGGGGTTGACTGATTAATTTATAAAGCTTTCAATTAACAGACTATAGTTATAAAAATTCTGCTATTCCTAGGACAAGTATATTTAGGTACCTATTATACCTTTTACTATTATACATTATACCAGATTATTCTAATTTACTGCTTATTTCCACCAAAGGTTATAGTTTTATATAAAAAAAAATAAAAAGGTCCCATTTATCTGTTTTTTTTTTTTATACTCATTGAAAAGGTCAAAACCTATCAGAAGCCTTTAGTGAGAGATTAAAACATACGCCTACATTATAATCCTTTTTTATGGATCATAAAGGTACCCACCTAATTTAATACTTTGAGTGCAGCGGAAGAAAATTCACAGGATCATTACAGAAGGGGTCAAATTTGTAATTCTACCGACAGATCTGACATTAAACATGAGTATGTTTGACATGTTTCTATTTACCTAGAGCGCGTCCCACAAACAAAAATATCCTCAACCACGTAAATAACAAAGTCGCTTTTGCTACAAAGGATACGCGTATGAGCAAAAAAAAAGGTTGCGTTACAAAAAGATGCTTTATGTTGTGGAATTTAGATTCGAAATCCAATGTCAGGGTCGGTGATCCAAACAGGTACTTACACAAAGAGTTTCAATACACTGTGGCGTTTCTTCCGTGGGCAATAGGGCACAATTTGCCGCGTGAACGTAAAGGAGATTACCTAGACAGGCGCACGACGATAAGCGCCGAGTCGTTATAGAGGTTGTCGGAGACCCTCAAAATATAAACATGGTCCAGATGTCGCAGATAAGCGAAGAGAGCTTTTTGGCCTAATGGCAGATTACTTGAGTCGAATATGTTACGTACCCGCCCTCTCATGTCATGACTTATTGAATGGAAAATTCCTGAAGATCCGATATGGACGGTTGCTTTTGAAGCTCTAAATAATATTCATCAATATTGCTTTTTGCTATACTTATTGCTGAAATAGGTCATTGGTAAATTATTTACATTCCAGAATCATCTGTCTGTCCATAAAGGATGTATTTAATCATTTTGTATTAATCCGTTCAGATAGATTTTCGCTTTGATTGGTTAATTTTAAACATTCATTTGGTTGTATTTATTGGAATTGGAAGGTGAGCACAAATCATTATGAAAACTTTTAATATACATAAACTGACACCTGTTTCCCATGGAAACTGATTAATTTTCAATATGTCACCTGTAAAGATATAATTAAAACTTTTCACACCTTAAATGTTAAAAAGACTGCCGATCTATGGGGTCATTCTGTAGACGTTGCTAAATCCATTATAAACATTGTAGCTCCTTCATTAGCTGTTATATTTAACGATTGTATTGACCATGGTGAGTTTCCTGATCTAATGAAATATAGTAAAATAATACCATTGTTTAAATCGGGTAGCACATCAGACCCCACTAATTATAGACCCATTTCAGTACTACCCACATTTAGTAAAATTTTTGAAAAATTAATTTTGGCACAAATGCAAAGTTTTTTCAATAAACATAAGTTATTACATAAAAAACAGTTCGGTTTCACAAAGGGTCGTTCAACTACTGATGGCCGGTGTTGAACTTTTAGGACACATTTATAATGCCTGGGAGGACAAATGCGATGCTTTGGGTATTTTTTGCGATTTATCTAAAGCTTTCGATTGCGTTCTTCATGAAACATTAATCAGGAAACTACACCACTACGGAATCCGTAACGCCTCTCTGGATCTTCTTATTTCATATTTGAGTGATAGGATTCAGAGAGTTGATGTCAACGGGAAAAGATCTCCCGGATCCGTAGTAAGAATAGGGGTACCCCAGGGCTCAATTCTTGGTCCATTTTTGTTTCTTATTTACATAAATGACTTGCCTTACCTCATAAAGGATAATCATGACATAGTATTGTTTGCAGACGACACTTCTCTTTTATTTAAACTCAAACGTCAGCAGTTAGTTACGGATGATGTTAATAGCGCCCTGGCAAAAGTCGTTAATTGGTTTAATGTTAATAATTTACTCCTAAATGAGAAAAAAACTAAATGTATTAAGTTTACGATACCCCATGTAAGACAAGTGGAAACCACTGTACTAATTAAGAATGAAGAGTTGAAACCGGAAGATAGCACAGTGTTCCTAGGCATAACTTTGGATGCCAAGCTTCAGTGGGGCCAGCATATAGACAAATTGTCGAAAAAACTTAGCTCTGCAGCATACGCCGTTAGAAGAATTCGTGAGTTAACTGATTTAGAGACAGCCCGTTTAGTTTACTTTAGTTATTTCCATAGCGTGATGTCGTACGGTATTCTCTTGTGGGGCAATGCCGCCGATATTCAGACAATATTTGTTTTGCAAAAAAGGGCAATTCGTTCAATTTATAAATTAAGAGCCAGATACTCCCTCAGATAAAAATTTAAAGAGATTAATATTCTTACTGTGCCTTCTCAGTTTATTTATGAAAACCTGTTGTACGCACACAAAAATATTAATTTGTTTAAAAAATACAGTGATATCCACAACATAAATACGAGGAACAAACACAAATTTGTTGTTCCTGTAACGAGGCTCAAAAAAATAGGGGGTACGTTCAGATGCCAATGTATACGTTTTTACAATAAACTTCCGAGCCAAATTCAAGCACTAAGCCTAAATAAATTCAAATCGTTTATAAAACGGAAGCTGTGCTTGAAAGCCTACTATCATGTTAACAACTATCTCGAAGATAAAAAGGCTTGGGATTAAGCTGCTCCAATGAAATTTGCTCTGTGAATGTTGAAATTTCGGACTTCGCTTGTTTATTATTAATTCCTTTCTTTTATACACTCTGACATTGAATGATTTGACATGAATACTTATTTCAGTATTTTTATTATTTTTTTACTTTTTTATTTTATTTTGTTACATTTACCTACTGACTTGACAGGAATATTTACGTATCTTACTTTTTTATTATTATTGACATTTATGATTTTTGTGATTTTTATTGACATTGATTTTGTAAATTATTATTAATTTTATTTGATTATTGTGAATGTGGGGACCATGTGGGTTTCATTTTTATATATTTTTGTTTGTTTTCTTTTTGTTTTTCTCCCACAACTGTCTGGCAGTTTGAGTACTATAAGCGACCTACCCAAATGTCCTTTCTTTGGTATTGTTCGTCGTTTCGTTGAGCTCCTTGAGTTATAAGTCAAGCTACACGATAACTGACAAATGCTTGCACTGACTGGACAGGTCCACTCAAATCTGTGTGGTTCTTTCTTCAAAAGACCATCTCAGACACTATTCTGCATAGTCCTCATGTGAATTAAGCAAAATTATGTCTGGACTTCAAAAGAGACTATGACCTCTGAGTTTGTTTCGGCTGTTTCTTCTCAGAGTAGTCAGGTACGAAACACCGGCCCCATCTAGTTTTAAAAAAAAAACATGACGTGTAAAAGTGTTTGTAAAAACCTACTTGCAAAATAAACATCATTTATCATTTATTTATAACAATTTTATAATTGTTTTTTTTTTTTACATAATGTCAACATAACATCACGCCTGTAATCTCCAAATAGTTAGCCTAAGTCACAGCCTGAGTTTTATCTCATACCTTTATGTCTTTTAATATGTCATTTTTTTTAACTATTTCCACAATATCCAAAGTAAACTGAAAAGTGAAAGTTCGCTCAAAATGCTCACCCAAATGGCCATTCATTTTGGTGTTATTTTTGCAGCTAATTCAGTACCATCAGAGATAAAAAGGTGCTTTAAAAATACACCTAAAGCGTGAGTGAAACTGCACATTAAAACGTCATTTTTATCCCAACGAGGCTTGTAACACCATTTATATTATGCACACATCCTGTATTCGTGACGTCACTGCACAGACGTCGTCCGTCTAAAACAATGCTAACACAATTTTTGTTTTGTTACGTTCATTACGTTATTCATGAAGCGCCATGTTGGTTTTATAAATCGAATGTTTGTATACTTTTAATTGCTTTACATACCTACCTATACAGCCCGTAATATTTATAGCCCTGAAAGTAGTTCGTACAGAATTGACTGCTGAATAAAACCTTATTATTATTCTACCATTGGTATATTTTTTTAATAAGCACTGCTTTTCAGTAAGATTAAAATTTCAGTAGAAAAATAAAAAGAAACTGTTACTTTTTAATTTTATATATTTTAATACTTTAGCAGTCAATTAACCTATCAACAGTCCATTTTATCATAACATAGCATGAAAAACCTACTGAAACAAACCAAAGGGCTACTACACTTGTCCCTACATACTATAAGGACCGATGGTATATGTATGAAAGGCGTTTTGGTTAATAAATTAAATAGTAATTGGCTTTAGAATCGCATTGCCTGCCCTCGAGTCGATCTATTTTATTTATTTTTATACATATCTTCGAAATATGAAATTGGTAAGAGTTTATCTATTTCTATCACAAGCCAGTAACTTCTTAAATGCCCGTGGAGGTTACATCTCTACAATACATATATTTACAACATTTCAGTATCATCATATCACAAATCACCAAACAAACATCCGGCGGCGGACATTGTCCTTTCAACGCCAGGAACAATGGTCGGTCACGGATATTGCTGTAATCAACATGATTGGCACACGAATTAGCTATCTTACTGGACATATTGTGGGGTGGTTGATAACGAAAATATGTATAAATAAAATACTGTACATAGAATAGAGATAAGTATATTATATGGTTTAGGATATTTTATTCTACTCAAAATAGAACAAACAATAATACACATTAATTAAAATATGAATTAACTTGTATGAGGAAAAACACAATAATTATATTAATTTAAGCGTCGGTTTCGCCGGGAGATAAAAGTAACATTAAGTTATAAAAAGCAGTTGCTAAAAACTGTCAATATAAATACTGCTAAAACTGTCAATATAAATACTGCTAAAAACTGTCAATATAAATACTGCTAAAAACTGTCAATATAAATACTGCTAAAATGTTCATGCTTAGCCATAAATAGTAATCTATCGACTAGAATTGTCAGCAAATTCAAACATATTAATTGCTTATTTTCTATATATAAAGTCATAGCTTTATTACATTGATTTTATGTAAATCTCTAAGTATAAGTATTCAAATCAAGGTTTAGATTGTAGCCTTCTGAGTCTAGTTTTTTTTGAGTCTGTCTAACTGTTATTTTGCCTCTAATCAAGAGTTTTTTTTTTGTGTTCAGTATTCAGCTGCCATTATAGTTCTTATTACCCAACTGCGCCAGAAGGCGGGTTATTATTTAATTTATTTCAACTGAAAATTCAACTATCTGAAAAATTTGTTGGTTCTTTGCGACAAGTCTTATGTCATTCGTTCAATTGTTTCATAATTACATTTTCCCATGAGAAATGAAATACCATATTCCCAGTAATATAAAAAGTGGCTTAAGGAAAACAAGAGAACTTTCGCGTTACCATGGCAATTTCTACTAAATTGTGATGTATTCCTCTGATAATCTTACAATATATGCAATTCCCTATGTGCGCTCGTCCCGAGAGATACTCAACGGCATCTAATTACATAAGACAGGACGCTGCTAATGAGTACAAAGTAAACTAGCTAACTCTTCAGAAAATATATCTAGGTCAAGAAGAAAATACAAAACCTACCGCTTGATTTTCAGTTTAACATAGACATTTTCTACAGCGTTTTAACAGACAAATTAAACGTTTACTCAAAAAAAAAAAAGAAAATGAACGAGATACTTGAAATTCTAGAACAATATAGCAATTTGAAAATCAGCCACGAATTAAAAACATCCTCTTTCACAAACTCGTTGTGAAATTGCAGCGGTACATTATATAATTCTCCTTTCTTTGTTACACAAAAAAACACACAAACGAGCTAGTAGCGCAAATTTTCTTTTAGTTAGCAAAAGCAACAGGATGATACCGTATTCAATATGGTTGACAAAGAATTCATACTTCCCGCGCAACTTGCAAGGTTCCCTGTACTAATTAGGTTGGCTAATGAATACAGGGGGTTCATCCGTAGTTGTCTGGGTAATTAACAGCTGAGATAGGAAATATTAATATTTATAAGACCCAGGGGTGGAGAAGGAAATTTTCGCAAGTATATGTTCCGCTCAAAGTGTCGCGCTGAATTTTACATACTCATTACACACCTAATAAACAGGGTGTTTGTATTCCATTTCCGTGTTTTGTGTGATAAAAGTGTGTGTTTAATTCATTTGATTAACGGCGTGATGCCCCCCTCTAAGTAAAAATAATTGTAATTGACTTCGTCAGCATCCCTGGCTCCCGTAAATTAATAATCATTCTGTGGTTATTTGAAATGAGTGCAATATATTTGGGTCATAAAAATCCTATTACAGTAGGGGCTTATAATGTTTGACGTTATCTGAAAAAAGATGCCGATTCTTACCTTTGTTTTGATCCTTTATTACCGATTGTTTGTGAACATTGTAGGACTTGTAGATTCTTAGATGCTTGTTTAATTTATATCTTGTTTTAGTGTAGTAATCAACGACTTATTTTCGGGCCTTCGCTTTCCTTCCATACTTAAGTATTAATGCTGTAACATGATAATATTGTAAAAGAAAATCATTTTAAAAGAGTAACCATGAAGTTTCTTGCCGGTTCTTCTTCATAGTAAACGACCGACGCGAACCGTGGATATTTTTCTCGACGTTTTATAAGTGCCCATGTGGCCTACATGGGCACTTATAAAATATATATGCGAAATTTAATATTTTGATTTGATTCTTAACAAAAATACATAATTTACGACTTAAAAGATTTAATAATCATTTACATTTTTTTTTGTCTGCCTTCTCTGTCCCACTGCTGGGCAAAGGCCTGCCCCATGCTTTCCAATTTTGCTTATAATTTGCTTTATCCGACCAATCCGTCAAGAACAAGTCCAGATCGTCATGCTAGTGTTTCTTGGGCCTGCCTCGTTTGCGACGGCCGTCTTCAGGCACCCACTGTGTGACTATCTTCGCCCATCTGTCCGGCGTTTACATTTAAAAATAAATTAAAATATCAATTTGGTAACATTATCTATGTCAGTCTCGGTATTTATCCAAACATTAATATGTAACGCACAACGTTACCCTTAACCGTATCTCCAAAGGTAAATTAGCTCGGGTTAAAAAGAGGTCTACCGCAGTAATTCAGTGGGGTCGGATTTCAATCCACAAGCCTTTGATCGGGAGTTAATGGCGACGTTTGGCAATTGTCGCTTCTTTACTGAATAGGACATACAGATAAAACACTTACGGCTTAAAGGTAGGTGTATTTTTGAAAATAAAATTTTGTGATTTTTGTTGTATTATATGATTTGTGGCAACCAGTCTTGCCAAGGGATATCGTATTACCTTGCAATTGGTTGTTGAGGTCAGATAGGTAGTCCTTCCATGTAAAATACTGGTATTCAGCTTCACGCGGTTAGATTGGAAGTCGACCACAAAATATTTGCCGAATTCTAGGAAGATAATAATGTGCGTTATAATAGTGGGCGTTAAAATGAAGAAAATTACTACTATGACTGGCTTTTCGCAAAGAAACTATAATTGAAAGATATAACTAAACCTCGTTCAGCAGTAATAGTAAAACTCAACTGTTAGAGCATACATAACTAGGCTAGTTTTATCAAAACTTGATAAAAAATATAAATCATTCGAAAATAAAGAAAATCGTTTATTTTTGCGAGTAGAAATGACGAAATCAAGTTTTTATTATATCATTTCTATTAGTTTATTTAAATTATTAGTATTAGTAGTAGTATTTAAATTATTAGTAGTATTTAAATTATTAATAGGTCTTTACCTATCTAAATACTATGGCTATTCTCATTTTATTTTTCAATAGCAAAAAAATAACTTACAATAAACATCTAAAAACTAGTATTATTAATGTATACGTAGATATAATGCTTAGACATGTCATTAAAGTAAATGAAACAACCAAATATGTACGAAGTAAAACCTAATTAAGTATTTACTCAATTATAATTCAAATCTAAAATGTCTAATTAATTTGTAACAAGTTGGTAATTAAAGTCTGTGAAAACAATTGAAGGAAAATTAAAGGGTTTTCCAACCTTCAGTGGCATTACATATGCCCTTGATTAATTAACACACCTAATTATGTAACACCATGTTAATTTTGAACATTAATTGGATTTTCTCCTTATTTGCATTCGAAATAGTTACTTTAGGTTATTTTAATTTATAAATGTATTTAATATTATAATAGTAATAAAATGCTGAATTCCCAAGAAAAGTATTAATGGCTTATGCTGTACTAAATATTACAGCAATTTCCAAAAGTTTTTTAAGGTAAAAAAAAAAACATCATACAATTTTTTCAGGTGGAGACGTTACCACAAACGCGATGAATATAGAAACAAATCAAATATATTGGTGTTCGGTTTATTTTCACAAAGAATATTATATAATATAAAGCGAAGGCAAACATAATAAAAATTACATAGGTACCTTAAAATAAAACCATTTTTTCCGACATTGAGAGCTTTTTACACCTCCCGAGGTCGGTAAACCCGGAACGTGAACGAAATAAAAATTAAACAATAAACGCGAAATAATCCCCAAAGGCAGTTATGTATTACGAAATATATTAACAGTCAGTTTATGCATGAAAAAAATATTCAAACAGGATTACGAGTACCTACATACAGTGTTTTGTCGGCTTGAAATTTCTTCTTTCAGGGGGTTGTATTTACCGTTTCATAAAATATAATGTTGATACACAATTATTATTACAGACCCGACGAATGGATGGTTCTTTAGTACTTCGTTGGTTCTACGGGTCTTCTACTCATTCACTATAGGAATGAACGAGAGTGGCTCACGCATGCTGATTGGTCGTCGCCGAAGTACTGAAGAACCTTACATTCGTCGGTTCCACGGGTCTTCCATTCATTTTTAACAGAAGAAAAAGTATGGTAGTCGGTTCACTATCAAAACATTATTTTTACTCATAATTCGAAACCTACATGTAAATGGATATACTTAACTTGCATCATAAACGCATAAAATCTTCCATAACAATAAAATCGTTAATTGAAGAAGCCCTGACCCACAGCACACATCTCTGCACAAATATCAATATTTTTTTCAAATGAAAAGACATTCTGAGTTGCTCGTGGCTCAATAAGAGACGTGTGGATCGAAGGACCAATTTCTAAATTACTTAGAAATTAAAGATTCGTCTGTAAAGTCACCAAAGTTAGTATATTCCCTAGTCAATTTCCTTTTTCTTAATAATAAGGATGAAAAAATACTTCCAGACCACATCTTGAACAATCAAGGGCGCCCCTAAAATACTTAATCCAAACTATTTGAATAAAAGATGTTTCAGACTGCCTAATTTTCAATTATGTATGTAGATACAACTTTATTCCTTAGCTCTGTTTGTCACCGTGATCAAATTAAAAGACAAAAGCTCGTATTTATCGGGAAAGTTTTCTTACAATGTAGTTTAAAAAAAAAAGGCTGAAAATATTAAAACAACGTTTATTTGCGGTCGTCGCATATTTCATATATTTTTTACACCTCGAATTCGAGAAATCGGCCGCGCATAAATGAAGCAAAAACATGCAATTTATCCTGAAACACATACGTATAAATAAACTTCTGAAACTGCTGAGCATAAAACGCCATGCTGTCAAATGTGATTTTACTTTTATTGCGCCAACAAAAACAAATCGTTTTATGTCCAGATTTAAATTTCAGTGTTCCCTGCGCTGAATATCCCAACTGTAATAAGGCGATGTTTTTATTACAGTGGGCCCTTCTAATAAGCGGACACTGGCTGTTTGTTCACAAACAATCATCCCATTTTGTAATCTTATTATACACCTATATACGCTAGCAAAAGAAACAAAACTACACAGACTAAATATATTGAAAAACAAGACATTTCTACGGTTGCTTGTAAGAAATCTTTATTAAAATTTTCTACAAACAGAATGTAACGTATCTGAAATATAAATACAACACATTTTCAAGAAAGAAGCAATACAAAGAGGAAATTTGATCCGCTTAGCAAACGGCACAACAAATTCTTCATCTGTATATTTATAGCAATCATTTCTGTAATTCCTTAGAATTTCTTCAAGAATTCTAATTGTTCTAATTAACCCAAGCAAACAAAACGATCTCAATCTGTTTACTTAACGCAAAACTTTTCATAATAAAACCCTTCTTGCGTTCTCGAATATTCTAAAGCAAAGATCCGACGAATTAGGGTAAAGGTAATTAAATGCGACATAAACACCGAGCCGGGCATGTATTATAACTGCATTATCCGATAAATATTCATGAGAGTACGAACTTCCAGTAGGTCTGGTGACGAATTCACCGACTTATCCGCCACATCAAGTTTGCGCCATGAATATGTAGCCGCATCAAGGCACAGACTAAAATAAGGCTTCATATTATAACGACCAATTACCCCAGATAGCTGTGTATACAGTTGTACCCGGCAAAACTTCCTCAAAGACGTTGGGAAGTATCTACGGTGGACATTTGTCCATATTGGCCCGTTCGTATACATCGTTTTTTTTTCTTTGTACTCTAGAAAAGACGCTAGGAAACTACACTTCGTAAAGACTGACATAGTATATTAGTTATGTGAGTCGGATTTACTGCATCAAACGTAGACAAAGGGATCGAATATTATGCATTACCCCGTCCTATATATCCCATAACAAGCTAAGTATAACTAGTATTAACTTAGTGTAACGTGTAGCATCCCTTGTTATTGCACAATATGTTTTGATTGTTACCGATATAATACAAATTATGTTCGGTTCAGGCTACAAAGTACACGTTAGGTAGGAAATTCTCCACATAACCCCAGTTCTTATAGATAAAGATTAGCTCGCGCGAAACACGAAGTATCGCTTAAATAAAAATCAATATCACAATCGGTTGCGAGTTTCTTCTTACAGTCCATTTGCTCCAAGAACGTAGTGCTTTCTCAAAGGGATCTTTCGGCCCTTATTTCGAGATCCTTTAGGACCACACTTGAAGAACGGCACGCCGCCTTTAGGGCCCGACTTCCGCCCTCCGAGAAATGCCCGAGATAAGAGAGACGTTTTGGCGCCATTCATGTTTATGGCAGGGCAAATGGCCCTAGAATACTGCGTACTTATTATAAACAAGTACCTATATATAATATATTTAAAAGCGCTTCGAGAGATATTGAAAAATCGTATTTGTTCAAAGCGAGTATGCTTCTACCGAGGAGTTCTCATCGATACATTTTATTTAAATAAGATCTTGGAGGGATTTCAATGCGATGTACTCTGAGTAATTATCAAGTTTATAATAAGTTTATTTATTTCTCCTTAAAATTGTAATACTTTGAGCAGTAAGTTAAACTCAAGCACAATAAAAGAAGAGCAGCACCTGAGCTAGGCTGAGCCTGTATTTCAAGTCACAGTTCTCTTCACTGAATAGGCTTATCAACTGAAAAAAACTAATTAGTCCGTCCGTTAGATTTTCAAAAAATATTTGAACCGTATTTTTTCTTTTGTTACGTAAACCAAAATTGACGAAGATACGACGCTTTTAAAATTCTCAATACGTCACGCCGTGGTATAATTTTTAGTGCGTTCTGACGTCTCTCCCGAGTTTTGACGCGTTTTATCTTTGTCAATATCCATTGATTTACAAACAGACTAAATAGATTTTCAATTTATTGATGGTGGAAACTAGCCTAGCCTAAGCCTAGTATTGTGAGTGATATTAACATTAAATTGTTGGACATTTTAGTGTATTGGTTTTTATGTACGGTCGACCAAGCTATTTGGTTTACATTTTACAATGTCATTTGCATGTTAAAATGTAAACAAAATAGCTTGGTCCACCGTACTATCATTAACACTGAAAACTGGATATTTACCATGCCTAACTATTTGCAAGCACCATGATCATGGATAAACAAGATGATTTATTATGTATACATTTTTTTAATCATTTAGATTATACACCTGAATATTCTTGATGGCTTTAGTAGCAAAAGACGTAAAACTATCTTTTATACATGAAGCTCGAGCTCGACGCTCGTCGAAAAAGAAAAAAACTTTTTCATCGTATAATCCGTAAATGTTAATAGAATTTGAGGTCGCAAAAACTAGCGATGTCTAGTCTACGCAGAATCCGTCGTTATTTCAAGTGTGAAGGGACGGGACGTGGCGGTATTACTTTATTTTACAAAATGTAGTCTTCGTAAAATTTTATGAGGACCGTTTTTGGAGGGGGAGCTCGAGGCAGCGATCATTAACATCGCACCTATACGGGGTCCCTGTGATACGCCGGTACAGTTTTCGCCCAAGCCGTTGATTCCAATTACTCGCTTAACTGGTAATATTGTTCTATTAGAAGCTGTATCTTCTAATTCCGGTGCGCACTGTAACGATATTAAAATCCTAGCTGACAAGCCTCGCTTTAATTGTAACGTATTGGTGAATATTATGTTCAACAAAAGAGTTATTAAACAATACAAAAAGTATGACGAACCCTTATCATTCGGCATGACATTTTTGACTATACCATCTATAGAAACAACCGTCTCTAAACAAAACAATAGGAACCGAATACGCATTCATTAAAAATGAGGGGAACAGTGCCGAAACGTTGTTAATTGTCGACGCATCGTACGCGAGCAGTAACTGAAATAAACAAGCCACATTGAACGTGTCCGCAGCGTATAAAAAGTAGAAACTGGAATAGAGGTAGAGGTCCGCACTCCGTAGGTCGACAGGCAGAGTTTAGGCGCGTCCTCTGGGGCACTTGCCAAACAAAGTTTTTGTTTTATCAAACTGGTAATTCTCATTTTTTGTTTTATTGCCCCAAAGCTCTGGAGATTTATAGCTAACCACTTTGCATTAATTTCGCATTCATTACAGATCTCCTGAATATTGGGCGATATTTTTTTTTTTTTGCAACGAAATTGAGTGTAAATTACAGGAAAATTATATACAATGTTTATTCAGAGTGCGTTCTGAATATTGTTGTAAATTAATCCGTGCATAACGCTGTAACGGTTCTTGCAGGAGTGCTTTGTATTTCTTACAATAAAATTATACAAATTACTCAAACGCGGGAGCAGGGAAGAATTCAAAATATCGCTTATACCGTGCTCTTTAAAAATCGGGTACTTACCTAAAAAGTTTCAAGAATTTTTAAGATCTCGAAGTAGGCGAGCAATATATTTCATTAAAAAATACATTTTAACGTCGGCAGCCCACGGAGAATGTGCTCACATGTTTTTGTTAAAACGCGAATAAATATTAACGGCTTGTTAGGAGTATACTTAGTTCTAATTTGTTGGAACATTAAAATAGTTAGGTTAAGTAAAACAAAGGAGTTAAGGTCACATACATGCCGTATTCTCTTGAGTTCAGCGGAAACCGCACATAGCTTAAGTGAACCATTAATGAAGATTAATTGTTGAATACGATACGACGCTCACTACACACCATACGCACTACGTAAATGTTAGCATAGATAGCTATACCATAGCTGAGAAAATGACATTAAATAGAACATGATTTTGATCCATTAATCATCATCATACTCGTAAAAGCATGGCATACCACATTACCTCCCTTTTATGAAGGTGACCACTAGACCATGGACATACGTGATATATGAAATGATTCATCATTTTTTTTTTTTTTTGTCCGAAAGTAAAACATTGTCCTGGGTGTGGGGGTGAAAGGACCAATTCGTGTTGACATGTTGGCCACGCCCGGGCTCGGTGCAATCATGATCTTTTTAGGTTTGCAGCTATCTTTTGAATTTAATTGAAATTATGTATTTTTGGAATCAAATCGAATGTTTAATGATGTGGTTTATTTTGTCGTTCATAGAATTTTGTGACAATTTAATAATCTGATCATAATATACGTGGACAAATAGACAGTTTTGATTGTACAACGTATTGCGATCACCGCCAAAAAATTTAACCAACCTATGATATCAATATGACTTTTAAGCGTACTATACAGAGGTCGATTTTCCCATTCAGCATAATCTGCCTAGCCTTTTCCCAACTATATTGGGGTCCAGTCTAACCTGATACAGCTGAATTCCAGTATTTTACATGGAGCGACTACCTATCTGACCTTCACCACCGAGTTAGGACTGGGCAATACGGTAACCCTTAGAAAGACTGTTTGTCAGATTTTCGGGCCACTGAGTATCTATCAAAGATCTACAAAGTCGATTTTCCCATTAATTATATCAATTGAAAATTGCCAGTTCACTCAAACACCAATCTAATTCACCCATTTCGGTAAATAAACATATTACTACTAAAACTCTGGCAAAAAGTTATTCACACAACGAATACAGTTTAATTCAAACAGAACATTTAAAAATCTACTTTCCACGTACAGGGAAAAAGCTATTGTCCCAATTAAACTATTCAAATTTTCACATGCCGTCCAAACCGGATGAAACAAAAAAAAAACTACGTTACCTAAAGTTAACCTATAAGTTTTGTACAAAATAAAAATGGTTTAAAATATGAACAGTCGTAGAAAGAATTTGAAATAAACTGTTACCGTCTTGTCTTGAAATGCGAGAGACATATCGAACAGGACGGGCGTAATACAATAGATTTCAAAGATTTCGGACCAGATAAATCGGAAATCTTTGAAGAACTTAGGGCAGGATATTGTTTTATTGCAAAGTGAAAATGGTCAGGTTGTCAATATAGTGAATCAACAACCATGATTACAAATTAATATTGAGGTGTATTTTGTATCATTTTTGGAAGAATTTTGACCCGACTTGACCTTACCTTTTATCAATAAGTTTTTAATACAAATGAATACTAGACATACTAAACTATATTTTTTTAAATAAATACCAAACAAACTAATACTTTTTATTTAAATAAGCTGCATCCGATTAGATTGTAAGCCGGCCCCAAACGTAGTTGGGAATAGTTATTTATGATACTAGTGCGGTAAGTTGGTTTTTACAAACGAGTAGACGAATGTAAGCCCGAGACAAAGTCGAGGGCTTATCATAGTCACGATTTTGTCATACAATGTTTTTCAACACATTTGCGAGAAAACAGTACAATATGTGATGAAACAAACAGCGACCCCAAAAACCACGAAAACGTCACTCATGTAGAAAAAACCGAAAATATTCATCGGCTCCATCCTGGATTTTCATTTTGACGTCATTTTCATTATCAGCGACCTCAAAAACCACGAAAACGACACTGGAAAAAAACCGAAAATTTTCGTCGGCGCCATCTTGGATTTTCATTTTGAATTAATTTAAAAAAAAACCGTAGAGAATACGCACGGTGCTATACAACGAGGTATGCGGTAAAATAGGTACTTAGGTGAGAGTACCTATTTTACCGCAGGTTCCGTTGTATGGTGCGTAATTTTTAACTTTCGAACAATGTGTACAGGCTCCATTAATGCATTTTTTGAGCAAATGTGTTGAAAAAGGCTTTATAATCATGACGATAAAGTCTTTTTTCTCTTACCTCAGCTACAAAGATAAAAACCTTGCAAAAAATCAGACTTCTTTACCTCGGCGTTGCTAAGACAAATCTATAGACACCTCATTTGTCCGCATCGGTCTGAAAAGTCTGAACGGAGAAAGAAACCTGGTTCTAAGACGTTTTTGGCTATCCAGACAATTCAAGAACAATCTATTTGATTCACAAACGTCGTCGTATGCGATGAATTAAATTCGCGTTTCGTATTTATTTAGATCTATCTTATCGAAATTGTTTAAAAATCTCGATGTTTTAACAAGTCATAAAAGCCGTACAAAGCGGGGCGGGTCTGTGAGTTATGTATAAATTAATGTCCCTGATGTAAACTAACATTATTACACATTGTTGATTTGGTCGGCAACATCCGTTTAAGGGCTGATTCTACCCTTGATATAGAATGACGTATGAATATACATGATTCAGGGAAATAAACCCCTTTCCTTTTGATGTTACTGTAGTCGTTACAAGCGATATAATGACAAAGATAATCAGCTTGAGATAGTTTTTATTAACTGTTGATTGGGACGAGTTTTCATTTTCGTTCATCATTTTCCCTCTCACAGAGAGGAGGCCTGTGTCCCAGCAGTGGGAACATTATAGACTGATTATGCATCATTTTATTGTGAACAGATTGACCTTAGGTCCTTGCATAGTTATTATATTAATTAAAAGCATCAGTCATTTACAACCACGAAATACAGTTGTTTTTCCAGGAGTTTTTTACAGGACAGATAAAATACAATACTCTTCCCTATTTTAGTTTATTGCCAATTTCTTTCAAACCTTAACCAAAATAAGGTAAAAAGTAATGTAGGTCAATCATTCCAAACCTTACTTTCCTTATAACGGGATAATGTACAACAAACTGCTAAACGGTACCATACAAAAGAGTTATCCGTGTATCCTGTGCCTCCAAACACCGTTATTCTGGAGACTCGTTCGCTTATCGCGAGGAAGTGTCGAGTAGTTCCCATTGTATTCTGTAATAGTCGTAATCGACTGCTCACCCCGCAGCTAACGACTCTTTGATTAGAACTAAGCATTAACACATTTCGCTCATGGCGAGAATTGCCTGAGAAACGCTCTGATCGTAGCTATGTGTTCAGAAACTCTAATCAAGTTGTAAGGACGAATACGTTGATTTATAACTATGTAATCTAATCTTCTTAGAATTTAAAGGTTTGGTGACATATTAATAGATGTTACTGTAGTCTAAATGCCAGTCAATCTGCTTGGTTATTTGATAACTTAGGTCTAACAACTGGGTGTCTAAATTGGAATCATCATCATCATTTCAGCCGAAAGACGTCCAATTCTGGACATAGGCCTCCCCCAAGTGTCGCCACATTGACAGGTCCCGTGCCACCCACATCCAGCGGATTCCCGCAACCTTCACCAGATCATCGGTCCACCTAGTCGGAGGCCTTCCAACAAGATCATACATCTATTTTTAGAATTTGAACGTGATTAAGCCATCATTTTAGACCTCATGAACTACGAATTAAATATGTTTTTTTAGGCAAAATCGTTTATAATGGGTGTGAAACCCTTTCTTTAACAGATTTAATAAGTAACGAATACTGCTTAGTGTTAGTGAACATTAAGTGTCACTAAAGTGCATAACTACAATATTACTGTTCTGTTGAAAATTTCCTCTCGGTGTTCAGACGTGCTTTAAAAGATTTGAGCTGTACATTCATAAATTTTTGGGTGTGGCTTAGCGTTGGTTAAAACAGAGGCATATATCACGAGCCTGAAAGCTATAACAAGGCTTACTACAATGGTGTGTTTAACATAAAGGGTGTAAGAAGACCCTTAAAGAAGCCGAAAGACGATTGTTTTCTCGTCTTGCGATCAGTTTTTTGTTCTGGATCTGGACCATACCTGTGAACCTTCTAGAGAGATATTAAAGGTCAAATTTCCAATTTTGACATACGATTTTTTATGAAAATACACGTTTTTAAGGTTGATGGCCCCTGTATCACTCACTGCATATAGCGCAATGTTTTGAGTGCTTTACATTGTGTCCTACCGTAAAACGTAACGTTTGCACCAAAAAAAAAGTTTTTCCCCAGCAATATTTTTTTGTAGAGTTACTTGTATTGAGGTACGGAATGCTTGATGGACGGCTTTGTCAAGTATCCGTTTACACCTTGTGTGTACAACTTAAATTATTATAACGTTTATTTTTTGTGTTCCATTTAATTTTGCGAAAATGCAAACCAAAAAAAAACTATAAACAAAGAATTAATCCAATATCCTTTACCCCGTTATCAATACGTTATAATTACAACATAAAAAGGTTATAACGTTTACACAACGATTACCAAATAAAATTAATGATGTGTTTACGTGAAAAAGGCGTGTCGTGACAGATTTTGCTTGTAGATTAAAGTAACTATGTTAAAATTATGAAAGCAATTTATTTGACGTAGCATAATGAAATCTACGTTATATGGCTTTATTTACGTTGGGGGTTTGAGCTATCCTTTTGATAATAGGATTGTTACATTTGTTTACTGGCATACTTATATAAGTGGGTTTAGGTTCACTCAAACAGGCATTGATGTCAGTAGCTTATTAGTAGAGCATTTAAATAACGAGCTTTACAAAGATCAAGATAAAAATAGTTATTTTAGTTTTTACGTCAAAATCAAAATCAAAGCATTTACTTCAAGTAAGCCAGTTAAAGGCACTTTTGAATTGTCGAAACAAAGATGAAAATTAAATGTAGCTACAGTCCCAGTCACAATACATAAAAACTGTGGAAAGTACTGTAGTTGCCCATTCCCTAGCGTAGATCTCTATGGAGAAGAACGGGCAGGAAACTCCATGGACACTCTTTTAAATCAGAATGCCATGAGTCATTATGTGATCATCACCTAGCCTTTTCACAAGTACGTTATAAGCGGCTTCTAGCACCATTTTACACTAACACTCACAACATTCAAAACCGATAACTAATTGGACTTCCAGCTTTCTGACATCATTCATGTATCGTAACTATTGCCGCTTACAATTAAAAAAAAAAACCGGCCAAGAGCGAGTCAGACTCGCGCACCGAGGGTTCCGTACAAACTTTTTAAAGGACAAACTTAACTTTGCTTTTCCATCCCTACAAACGGCTATTGCACCAACCGCAAATAATAAGTTTGTAATATTAAAATCGTTTTTTTTTGTAATTAAACTACTTATTTACGGATTTCAGATGTTTCCCTTTCTAAGTGCTATAAGACCTTGCTTTTTTGCCAAATTTCGTGATTCTAGGTCACCGGGAACTACCATATTATAGGTTTTCGACCCAAAACCTAAGGGTACTTCCGATTGACCTAGAATTGTCAATTTTGGTTAAAAGCAAGATCTTACAGCACAAGTAGAGCGGAAATAAAAAAAAAGTTGATTTTTTTTCAATTAAAGATGATAAATTGTGTATGGTCCGAGGGGTTAAAAGAAAGAAAGAAAACGTATTTATTTAGCTTTAGCCGCAAGTGCACACAACAATTAAAATAACAATAAAATTAAAATGAAAAACTAGGTACCTACACAATAAAAAAAAACTTAAAACTAAACAGAAAAAAAAAAATAAGAGGAATAATATTGTGTACCTCACGAATGCGCCAAATCGGTCTAGTTCAGCAAACTGCCGAGCAGCTAGTGCCCGACGCTGGTTTTCAACTGGACCTGAGATGGTTGATGGGTTCTGAAAGATGTACCGAAAACGTGATAACCATTTGTTCGTCGTGCCCTTCAACCTTGTATCACTAGAAAATTAATGGAACTAGACACTGATAATAAATATCATCATCATCTGTCTAGCCTTTTTCCCAACTATGTTGGGGTCGGCTTCCAGTTTTACCGAATGCAGCTGAATACCAGTATTTTACATGGAGCGACTACCTATCTGAACTCCACATCCCAATTAGTACCGGGTAATACGATACCCTTTGGTAAGACTGGTTGTCAGACTTTTGGGCTTCTGACTTCCTAACGACTGTCAAAGATCTACAAATGACAGCCGGGACCAACGTGCTTTCCGAGGCGCGGAGGAACTCGGTGTGTAATGTTTGGTCGCCCATCCACAGACCAACCTAGGCAAGCACGGCTTAACCTTACGATCGACCCGAGCGGCTGTTATTATAAGTGGATAGTACACTGACTATTATATCGGTCTAGTGCGCCCGCTTATCGGGAACATTTGTAGTTTATATCTTGAAGTACGTATTTTATGGTGATTACATTTTTGCCAGGACATTCTCAGTAACGGAACTAAGGTTAGATTTTTTGGCCAGACTAATGATACCAAGCTTTTACCAGACACCAGTACAATCCATAATCTATACTATAATATTATAAAGAGGAAAGATTTGTATGTTTGTATTCATTACAAACATACAAATCTTAAAAAACTCAAAAACTACTGGACCGATTCCGTGTAAATGTATACAGTGTGTTCATATTTAGACACATTTACTTGCACTTACTTACACTACGATACGATACATTTACTTACACTACGATAGGATCAAGAGGTGATCCTATCATAAACTCCTAACTCTAATCTGATGTTGATAATATTCCAACCAGTAATTATTCGCGCTCTGCATTTACTAAACTTGATTTGTTGTAGCTGGCAGTCTTGATGCAATACCAACAAGTAATCATAGTTTCTCCTTAGAAGATTGTTTGCTTTGCAGTAAAATGTGATCGTTACTCCAATAAGTATAAAGGGTGTAAAAAACCTCTTAACGAAGCCGAAAGGCACCTGTTCTCCTCATCATTGCGATCATTTTTTTGTTCTACACCATACCTTCTAGTTACGGAGATATTGGGGGTCAAAGTTCCAACTTTTTGAGATATTTTTATTGGAAGATTTTTACTTTAAACACCTCCACGACCCCCGTACTATTCAATCCATCCATCAGCACAATGTGTTGAGTGCGTTACAATGAGTTCTACCATAACACATGATTTTTAAACACAAAAGAAAGTCGTTTCCCAGCTATAATTTTTGCGTAAAGTTACTTAGTTCGATGTACAGAATGCTTGGTTGACGGCTTCGTGATGAGGTTGCTTACACCCTGTATATTAACTATTAAAGCGTAACGTACAGGTTACTGTTAGTGACGACTCTATAACAGACCTGATGCACCAATTCGATGTTTTGGTAAACAAATTTAAATAGAAAATTTTCACAGAACAACAATATTGCCCTAACAAATCTGTGAATAAATTTAAATTGGGCAGCAATGAAACTATAAGCACGGGTACCTAAGCCCCATCTGTCGCTACGAGCAATAATATTTAATCCACTTAAACGTCCCTTACAGTCGAAACCCATTCCATTACGTCCCTTATTACACTGCATCGAACCAAACCACACCTATAAACTATAACATTGTTGCAAATCCTAGCACCAAATCACTTCAGCGTCTAGTGGGGCTTGTGGAAATCATTTATCTAAAAGCGTCTCCCTTCCGCCATCAAAACTATATCAAGTAGGGCGAGGAACATAAACTCGACCGCCCTTGCAGTTAGATAAAATGTAAAGGGAAGTTTGATTCACTTGGCTCGTGTGACATCTCACGTAGGAGGCCCGTCTACCTCCCGAGGCCTCGTAACGACGTCTTTAGACTCATCTCTATTTGACTACGATTCATATCTCCTACTAGAGGACACTTGGTCGAACATTATTGGAAAACTCTAACCTAGCCTGAACTCGATACCTAATATCAAATCGGAGGAATCAAATTTTATTCAGTTCGTATTAGATACACAGAGGTTTTCTTCAAAGTTTAGTTCCCTAGTAATTTTTCCTTAGTAATGCGCTTGCCAGAATTTTAGTACTTATGCACTTTTATAAGACTGCATGAAGTTAGTACTAGTATCGTAACGGAGTTTTTGCCTGGATCACTACCATGTACACAATACCAACACCGACGCACTTTATTTTTTTTATTAATTATATTTACACCCTAAGACGACCCACTGACTACCTTTTCTCGTCATAACTTAGTATATACGCTTGGCTCTGAAGTATTATGTACTCATTCCTTATTTGTTGTAGTTTATTGTTTCGGAAGATTTTCTTGTTGTTTTCTTATGTTCTATTCTATTCATTTTTTTGTTAATGGCAAGCAAAGCCGATGTCGACCATTCTGCCAATGTCGAAAGTGAATTGGAACGGCAAGTGTGTATATAAAAAAATATTTATAAAAAATAATAATAAAAAGGAATTTATAAAAATCTTCGACGATATATTGAACTTAATGTAGATCTTGTGGGGTTAGTACTGGACTGAAACAAACAGAAAAAATAAAATTACTTAACTAATGTAAATGTTAGAACATTTAAAAATATACATACACCACAACACACACAGAATATACGGGGGAACAAATATTAAAGTTTTATATTATTGTGACGGATGAAGATCATCAGCGCCACAAGCAGTTCGGGAGAGGAATATGTTAAAAGGAAGGGGAAATTAATGGGAAGAGGGATTTTAAATTTAGAGAGACGGCTATACAAATCTAATGGTGGTTTTCTTAAGTTGTTTCTCTAACAAAAAATAAAACCGACTTCAAAAAACACAAAACACAAAAAAGTGAAAAATTACTTTAGCTTCAGAAGTCGGTGACCTTTGTTTGATACATTTCTTTTTTTTTGTCACCGACTTCTGAAGCTAAAGTTATTTTTCACTTTTTTGTGTTTTGTGTTTTTTGAAATCGGTTTCATTTTTTGCAAAAAAGATTTATATTTTTCCATTTTTAGTTGTAATGTCCTATACGTTTATTGCAATGTTTGATATGCATTTATTTTACATTGTTAACAATACAACATGGTAATAGGCTTATAGTTATACCCCAATAAATGGAACTTAACATATCTAAACTGTCGAAATTTGGGTGTATTGTACACATCTGCGTACCCCTCAGAGCATACAGGCGTGATGTTACGTCATGATGTTGTATAAACAATAAACATCCAAGCGATTGAAGCAATCACGACCGATTTACCGTCTATTTATGAAGAGTTCCATTGTATATCTCCGAAGACCAGAATCAGATCTTTACCAAATTTAAATGGGACCATTTCAAGTGTATATTCTTTCAAAAAAAAATAATTTTGAGAATCGCTTCACAAATGGGGGAGAAATCGGTGAACATGTTTGAAATTAGACCACACGACTGAAGTAAAAATATTCATAAAACGAAAACTACTGGACCAAACTATGTTACATTTTTATGTGACCAAATGGTAACTATTCCGCATCAAACTAAAGAAGAATCTCGTAAATCGGATCATAAATTTTAGCGTAATCGGTCTACATACAGAAAAAAAACAAAACCATTCGAATTGAGAACCTCCTCCTTTTGGAAGTCGGTTAAAAACACTTTGACATTGACAGTTAGTTGCCAAAATGCCAATGTATCGTCTGCGCTTGCGTCCCTTCTCTTGTCATGAACCATAGACAATAGTCTGTAGCGCTGACAAGCAAAGTCGGAACGGTCGGTGCGGCCGAGCCGATTATTATTAATATTTTCATTTATAGTTTTGTTTGTATACCTATAGTGTTTATTTTATTATGTGAGTATTATGTTTTATTTTTTCTGTGAAAGTATTTTGTGTCCGTAGGTGTGACCGTGACATCACAGTGGGCCCTATCAGAATACCAGCGCTGCGGTATTTGTTTTTCATTTATCGCAGCATCATGCTGAGATAGGAGCCTTGTTGGCCTAGCACAGGTCTTCTTTTTATTGTTTAGTTTTAGATTCTTTATTATTATTATTATTATTTTTGCAGTTCCTGTGCTTGTCTCAAATAAATATTTTTCTTTCTTTTATCAGCACTTTGGGTGTGCAAAAAACTTTGACGTTACATATTGCATTAATTACTATCTGTATTCCGCAAATGAGTGTTACGTAATTGCCACTTATACTTCTGCTGAGAGGTATAATCATTTGTGACGATTCTTAATTACTTAATTCCCGATTAACTTCTTAATTACCGTCGGCGTCGGCATGCGAATGGAGCTCTGAAAAAAGTCGTTTGAGCACGTCTTAGCGGGCAAATATTGTCGGTGGCCTCCTCTTAGGAGGTTCATCTCGAGATAAGCGTCGGTGAGACGAGGAGGCCAGCATCTGGGCCGGTAATTAAGCGCATCTGCCTACGTTCAATTTTGGAACGCTGGATGAGTTGCCCCGCGCTCCTTCGGGTCCATTTGGGAGGGTAAGAGCAAATTGCTAAACTTTCAATTAAAGAGTTGTTATTCAAACCGCTTCCAGTTCCTCGATGGAATTATATTTTATTTTATTTTACAACGAAAACTCTTATTGGTACTTGTTTTACGCTCTACTTTAGCGTGGTTGAATAATTCTCTAAAGGAAACTGGGAATTTATTAACGATTGTGAGTTTAAAATTTTCTATTCCGATTGCGTATCGAGCGGTTTTCAGTTATTCAGGATAATCTCTTAATTTATGGTTATTATTAGAAGTAACTTGTTTTTTTTTTAATACATAACCTAAGAGACTCGAGATTAGGAATTATGTTTGACCAACAGTGAGACTATACAGTCACAGTAATAGTCACATTTGTTTTTTTTTTTTGTATTTTAGTCCAGAATAATCTTCTCGAACATAACAGAAACCGTGTGAAAATCTGAATCTAGTTGGACACTAACATTTTGTTACGCCGTCAGAACCAATGTTAGCTCGCCGTGAAATATTCTGCCTTTGACGTTACCTAGATATCTGGAAAAATGTGATGTAAGTCCTATATTTGAAAGTCACGTTTTCTTTTATCTCAGACACCTAGGTACTATAGGAAGATATGGAATTATTGTGGAATTTTTATTGAACTAAAATGAAAGTACTAATTTTTGCCTGAGGTTTTTCCCGCGTGGAGTTTTGAAATTCAACGGGTTGTCCAGGTAATAACTTATTTAATGAAAAAGAAAACTATCTATACAACTGACAGCCTCTAGTAGTCATATAATTTGTCGAGGTGGAAAATTGTGAGGACCAATAATTGGGTCGGATTGAATGTGTGACCATTTGACCAAATAGTTTCTTACCTCTGAGCTACTGTATTGACCTGTGGTCTCTTTACGATCGTAGATCGATCGTAGATCGTAGATCGAAGATTCAAGTCCAATTTTCACGAATGAAGGGTAATTTGAAAGATATAGCTTTAATCATACTTTTGTTACTATTATTACAATCATTACTAATATTATAAATACGAAAAAACGAAATTTTTAATACATTTGCGTTTAATTTTGATTTTTACTTTTTCACTATTTATGACCAGAGTGATAGTAACGAAAATTCCGAAAAATAAAAACCCTGTTTGGATTTAATTCGAGTACGATTAAACAAAAAAAATGCGGTTTAAAACAACAACAAATCAGTATGAATTATCTGATAAATTACCAAAGAAAATAGTAATCTTGATAAATTGCCCCTGCTATTCGGTACATCTCAGCTTACCCTTCAAAGATTACAAGCGTGATGTTCTGTAGCCACACTGAACCCGCTCCTTACTCAGAAGCGGCCTGTGTAGTAACATTACAAGCGTGATGTTCTGTAGCCACACTGAACCCGCTCCTTACTCAGAAGCGGCCTGTGTAGTAACATTACAAGCGTGATGTTCTGTAGCCACACTGAACCCGCTCCTTACTCAGAAGCGGCCTGTGTAGTAACATTACAAGCGTGATGTTCTGTAGCCACACTGAAACCGCTCCTTACTCAGAAGCGGCCTGTGTAGTAACATTACAAGCTGATTATGGTAATGATGCTGTTTGTTCCAGAAGCAAGCCGCGGCGCGCTTTCGGCTCGATGTGCGTCCGCCGCGCGAGGAGGGAGCATGCTGGTGCACCTCGTAATACTTAGCACCGCCTTCGCGGCAGCCAACACCGGGAAACACGGTATGTACTTACACATTATATCCTTTCTATTAAATGAGCAATTTGTAATCACGTTCTCGAAAACGGCTCCAACGATTTCGATGAAAGTTACAATAGTGCCGCCTATTGCCGTTTGTCGGTACCTATGCCTTTGCAGTCGCCATCGGTAATCGGTATTGCTATAATCCTAAAGCTCCACATAGGGTTTTACCGACACTGGGGTATTTGACAACGAGTCTTACCAAAAGGGATATTGTATTACACAGTACCCTGGGTTGTGGGGGTCAGATAGACCGTCGCTCCACGAAGAATACTGGTATTCAGCTGCATCATTTTTACTCTTTTTAAATAAATAATAATAATAGAAATAAGTAGTTAAGTATAAGTTTTATTACCCATATATTTGTTACTGTTGTAGGTAATTATTTTGCTATGGAAGAGCGGGGTCTCCTAATACAGGCAAATATTGCTTAAAAGGAGTCCCCAAACACAACCACCCATTATTGTAACAAATTTCTTGAATAAAACATTTTTGTATTTTGTATCCGGTTAGACTGGAAGCCGACTCCAAAATAGTTGGGAAAGGCTAGGCAGATAATGATGTATACCTAGGTGATAAGGTACCTACCTACCTGCACTAATGATTAGTACTTAAGAACAGGAAATAAAACCTAACGTTATGCCGAGAGGTGTTGCAAACTTAGAAGATAAAAATAATTAACGTAAATCTTCATAATAAGTAACATGACATGATGTCGACTTGCACTGCGTAAATATGTTTGTGAAAATGCCTACTATACAGACACGTGAAAATATTGCCCTCCTGACAAAAAATCTAAACGGAAATATCCGCTTCCTTGAAGGAGATTTCCCCGAAAAAAATAAACAAATGTATTGACGCGACCCTCGCAGAGATTCATCTTTCTACATGTACATTATGTAGTAGAACCCCTCGACTTAATCTACGTAAATGTTATAATATAATACACCCTACAACAATTTGTGGGGTGAACAACGAGGGAAAATTTAAAACTTTTTCGCACTAGCAGCCCCATGTAGATTTATTTGCCGGGGTTGCATGAATGTAAATAATAACAAACATTCATTCAGTTGAAGTCCTCATTTTGTTTGCAATAATAACATAAAAGAAAATTTCACTCTGCACAAGCTGAACTAGATTCAAAAATAAATAGTTCAGTCGCTCCATGATAACTATTTCCCGCGGGTCGCCAGCACATTTCACTCGGGAACATACTACCGGAGCAAAATGTATATGAAGTCCTAATCCATCATGGTGTACCTGTGTGGCCACCATCAAAATCTTGTCAGCCAGGAAGGTGACAGACAGAAAAAGTTACTTTGAAAATCACTCATCGAATATCTCAGTAGCAGCCACGGAGTCTTGATCTGTGACCGTTTGATGGCAATATATAGGGTGGCGAAATGTGGGTGTACTATTAGGTACATACACCTCTGCCTAAACCTTCATCTTTGTGTTCTCAAAACACATACTTAAGTACCATAATGCGAACCTAATACCCTACTCATAATAGCCGTGATAATGGTGTCGATTCTGTGCATAAACTAAACTTAATTTAGGCTATTGCTATCTTTTACTAAAAGGCAGTGCGAGAAAAGGACGGCTATAGCTATGAACTAAGTTAGAGATGTCAAACTAGTTTATGACTTGCGCTTCACCGGTTTTTTAGTCGACATGTTTTTACGTGCACCCTTGTTTGTATAGAAATATTAGTTCCAACTAAATTTGACAGCTCTAAATTACGTCGTCTCTTTCTCGTTTTATTACAGAGAAAAAGATAGCAATAGCCTAACTTAAGTTTAGTTTGTGCACAACAGAATCGACACCAGTGCCGATTTTGTACACAAAACACTCCTTCAAGCTTAAAGCTCTGACACTATTCAGAAGTCACACATTCCTCGCCTCACAATTTAGCGCCATGACTGCCATAGTCAACGGCTATTGTTGAACGTGGGCCTCCATAAAGTTCTTGACGAACAGTCCCCACTCTCATTAAGGCACGGGGAAAATTTGACATAATTAAAACGGGGTCAATGGCCGCATTACAAATCCCTTGCCCCTTTTCTTGTATAATGTGTGATTATACAGGGTGCAAAAAATGTGAGAGTGAAATTTTAATTGAGCAGTAAGGTGGGTAGAGGATGAAGATTTTTCGGCGGATCGGATTTTTTTAAGAATGTTCTTGTTTTTTTTTATGATACACCTTGTATATTTAGCTCAAAAACTGACCAAATTACATTAATAAATGACACTAATAAAATTATGCAACACGTAAAAATTAAAAGTATATAAGTAAAAGTAAAATTTAAACGGCACATTTTATAATCAGGATCTATAAATGAAAACCAAGGGTGTCATTTTTGACTTCCTAAGAACCATCGTCTTAAGAACCATATAATTAATTTACAAAATAGACTACATTTTTGTTCTTTAAATGTCTACAATTAAGGTCGAGTTGTTGTTTTAGACAAATTAGCTTGCTGTAACAGTAGCCACGTTAAGCATGAAATGCTTACACGCGAAGTAGGTTCTTGCATTATCTATGTATATTTACGCACGGCAGCACGTCAGTAGGAACAAACCAGTAAAAGTTGGCCTCACATTCTATTAAAACTCCCTTCTACGGTGACCTAATCACCTCAAGTTCAAACTGTTATCACCGACTTGGCGTCAACTGTACCGAAAGTAAAGTAAATCAAAGTGAAAGTGTTGAAAACAATCTCATGCGTACAAGACCTAAAACTACAACCCATCTACCAACCGTAATAGTGATTATGAATAAGTATCCTATCAACAGTGTTCTTACAAAGTCTAATAACCTATCAACAAGGCCTTCCCTATCTACCGAAGCACGTTAAGGTGTAAGCGCCGGTAGCCCGCGAAATTCAAATTTTCTTACGATTTTTTGCAATTTTCAGGGCAGTGTCATGTTTTATGTTGATTATTATGTGATTCGCATTCGTAACACGTATTTAGTTATAGAAGTATCCCCCTATTTTCTTTTAATCCCATTCAATAACTATTTCATAAAAAAAGTCATTAAATTGGATTTAATGAACTTAGAGGGTTTGTATCATCATCATCATCATCATCAGCCTATTAATGTTCCCACTGCTGGGACACAGGCCTCCTCTCTATGAGAGGGGATAGGCTAAAATCCACCAACCGGGCCCAGTGCGAATTGGTAGATGTCACATGTATTCGAATTTTTTGGTTCCAATTTTCCTCACGATGTTTTCCTTCACCGTTTGGAGAGCAGGCAGGTATGTAATAAATCACACAAAGTAATGCGCCTGCCTGGGTTCGAACCCACGACTTTCTGTTCGTAAGCAGGGGCCGCCACCACTGGGCCACCGCTGAGGGTTTGCATGAATGATTGTAACTCTGTAAAACCATATTTGACCGCGAATCATATTTTAATCAACATACAACCTGACACTAACCGGCAAATTGCAAGAAAACGTAAGAACATTTGAATTTCGCGGGCCACCCTGACGCTTGTACCTTACGGCAAAATACCTATTATTTTGTAAACGGGAACAACACAGCAATATTCATTGAAAACGTGTTTTCTTTATCGCGATCGGAATTCGGGTCACCTCGCGAAGCTTGCATAGAAGTTTACAGTTCTGTTGTATCAGTTATGAAAGCGAAACGTTTCCGGTGTGCCTTAACTTTTACTAACTATTAAGTAACTTTAGCCGAGTTTTGTAGGCGAAAGAAATAAACATGACTAGTTTGGCTACCTATGTAGGTAGATAGACTTATAGGTAAGATTATAGTAATGCTCGAATCTATGTATACATCTTCGAGTGCATATAACATAGTAAACGAAATAAAATCGCTTTTTCAGTTTACCTGTTTGACTGTGTTGTTCTTCTACACTAGTTGTCATCATTAAGTGATTTGATTGCGAAAGGTTTTTGTGAAATAAGCGTTTAATAATGAGATATCGGCAAAACAGCAGGCCTAGCCAAGTTACAAACGTTTCGTTTTGATTCTCTTTCTACAATCGTAAACGCCTCGGCGTAAGCGATTGTAGAAAGCGCTAAATTGGTAGCCAAGTCGACACGACTGAGTCGATCGCTCGTTCTCTAATGTCTGTAGACAAAACCTACATTTTAGTCTATGGTGAGCGTTCCTACCAAAGAGTATAGCGATCAACATTGTAGAAACGATAACATTCTATTCTATCATTTTGAACGATGTAAACTTGTCTACGAATTTTCTATTCGTTTGTGTTGATCACGGGGCTTAACGTTGAGATGATGTCATTCCCATACATTTGATTAGTTTTCTACTAGCGTTAACGATTGTAGATTGTCAACTTGGCTAAGCCTGCAGAGGCGAGTAGCAAGTTCATTATAAAAAGTAGAGTCTTCATCATTATTCTACTGCCGTTATCTCAATTTATTTGGGGTGGGCGCAGCATGTACTCTTCTCTCATAATTCTATATTACTCTTCATCTCAGCAGTCACCACCTGCAAAAGGAAACAAAAAGAAAAATGAAAGACACACGCAAAGCTGCGGGTGCAAAAAAAATGATCAAAAAAATATAGACCTAAAACAAACCAACATAACGTCGAATACAAACATCACAGAGAATATCAGGGGACATAAAAGTCCTCTATTGACATGCAGCCACTCACGAGTAAGATGCATTATCGCAACGGAACTCGAATATCGAATATCACGGAATTCAAATGCTTCTCGATATCTGAGCAAAGTGCCTAACAACAACCAAGGGGCCGACTTATGTTCGCAGGCCGTCGTTATCAAACTGTCAAACTACATTATAAGCTTGTTTACGCTAGTGCCATCTCCATAAATACACACCGAACTTCTTACTACCATCTTGATACAATTACGTCTTCACGAGCCAAGTTTAGTAGGTACTCGGATTATACTATTCAAAAACATCTTTAAGGCCAAACAGAATAACATTAAGACTCAGCCGCCGTTGTTTGCAAATAATAAGAAAACAGACTTGGTAAGTTAAAAAATTTCGCGTAAAATTTGCATAAACCTCGTGGAGCCCTGCTCACTTTTCTCTACTTTCGTTTTTTTATATCATCTCTTATACCGTTCGTCCCTAACTCATTTTATAACAATATCTTATTAAGTGTTTCATAAAATACTTTGAAAGAAAAAGTTTCATAATAATTGTTAATGGTGGAACTGAATGTGCAGGAGTGTGAGTGGAATATTTTTGTGGCAATGGAAAATTCCTGTTCTTAGCGATCTGTCAGTTTACCGATTTCCCGACATCCCTGCCTCACCCTCGTACATTTATCTACGGAGAAAAAATCCTAGTGAAAATGTTCCGTCCGAAGCCACCCTCATATATATTAAGTAGGTTATGTTATATATGTTGATGGAACATGTGTTATTTCACCGTGAGCCCGCGAGATCAAACATAATCGTGATGTATAATATCAGGCTCTCGTTTCAGTTTATTTTGAAATAGAAATACGCGTGAATAGGGAACAATTTTCTAAAGACCATAAATAGAATTAAGCGTATTGTCTTGAACAAAGTTTGTAGCTCTTACACGCAAGTAATAATTCCCCCAGTTCACTGTGTATACCGCCAGTCTGAATAGGGATTATTATAAACTGTTTTGTTTAAAATATAAATATTCTAATTAAACAAACACAAAACTCCGATTTTGGGAATATAAGTCGACTGCCAAGCAATAAAAACATTGACAAAACTCCAAGACGACTTACTTAAAAAGTGTGAAAAAGATTTCTTTTGCGATAAGACTCCATTAAAACTGGACCAGTTTTCAAAAGCCAAACTTTACCGTCATATACTACTTAGATACGCGAAAAAAAAAACAGATTAAAACACAAATAGGTATAAAGACGTATGCTGTTATAAGTAAGAAAGATATCGAAGACCGCAATAATAAAACAATTGCTGATACAAAGATACGTAAGCCACTGAAAGGAAAAAGTATATGTATGAGAGCTAACGGAGCATTGCCTTTGTGAACTTAGAACTGAATCCCCAGAGGTTTATGTCTTTTCGGATCAGGAGGCTTACGGGACGCGCGAAGATAACTCCTTTCCTTCATAAATATTTACTTATGAAATAACGCGCCCCGAGCACAGCTTAGTCTTATACTGCTGGGACCAGGTGATAACTGGCAAATGACAAAAAATACTCTTTTTACTCATACGCGGTCTCCTATTAGAGAATAATAATGTATGCGGAAATACTCGTTCATTATTCGTATACTGCGGCTACTGTATCTAAATCTATGCTACCTTTTATTGTATTTGTAGGTTATAATTTAATTATTGTTACTCGACTAAGGATCACAAAAACAAAGGAAGCGTTATGAATTTACAGGGGTACTGAAGCAAAATTGCAAATCGTACCTATATTGGATTTTTCTGCCCTTATACGCACCTAGCAATTTTTTTACGTGCTAAAATAACGGAATAGCTGTTAATGCCATTGTTCTTATTTATCTGTGAAGGTATTTTTTCTAAATTGCAGCGTCAATTGTTCATTAGGTACTCAAAAGTGCAGTTGCATCGACTCCTATGACGTAACTAATTAGTTTTATATTAATAGTGAGAAGTAAGACGATTTGTCTGTCTTTTTTTGTTGGCCTGGTGGCCTACCATGACGTCTTATAGCAGGATCGTTTTAATCTTGTTTCAGTGTGGGAAAGAGATGGCGCTAGACGTCCTCTATAGCTCCGTCTCTTACCCACACTGGAACAAGATTAAAACGATCCTGCTTTAAGACGTCATGGTAGCCCACCTGGCCATTGAGTGATAAATGATGTTTATTTTTCAAATAGGTTTTTACAAACACTTTTACAAGTAATATTAAAAAAAAACTGGCCAACCGCGAGTCGGACTCGCGCACGAAGGGTTCCGTACTAAATCTATACAACATTAGACAAAACTCACGTTTGTTGTACGGGAGCCACCCTTAAATATTTATTTTATTCTGTTTTTAGTATTTGTTGTTATAGCGGCAACATAAATATATCATCTGTGAAAATTCAACATTCAACTGTCTAGCTATCACGGTTTATGCGATACAGCTTGGTGAAAGACAGACGGACAGTGAAGTCTTAGTAATAGGGTCCCATTTTTACCCTTTGGGTACGGAACCCTAAAAGCTGGATGGGCCCATGTTCCGTACCTAACTACTCTGAGAAGAAAAAGCCGAAACAACTCAGAGGTCATAGTTTCTTCTAAAGTCCAGACAATCTTGATCAACTCACATGAGAACTATTCAGATTAGTGTTTTTTTTCGGATGGGAAATCCTCTAAAGACTCCCCCCGCTCTTTTACTGACTAAAACCCATCCATGTTCCTTCATCGCCCTTTGTGTTCCGGGGCCACGGTATCGAACAGTCTCGCAGCCCCGGCAGGCCATCGGCCCTTGCCGAAAGGAAAATAGAGTCAGCAATAGGAAGGGGTTCCCTTCCTTTTGCTGACTCTCTTAGAGGCGCGCGTGCAACACGAACGCGCCGTTGACACGGCTTGTCGTCATGAGACGGACGGCCGGTGAGCTAGCCCATTGCTCTTCGTCCATAGGCCCGCGCCTACGGTGGCCGGGGGCCACCACCGGGCCCCTGACGTCTCCCGTGGCGGCTGGGACGTGAGGCTCTCTCCCTCTCACGTTCCGCCACCTCCTTCTCTAGTATTACTGCTTCGCAGAAGGAGGTGATTATACAGATTAGATTTGACTGGACCTGTCCAGTCAGTGCAAGCATTTGTCAGTTATCGTGTAGCTCGACTTACAACACTCAAGGAGCTCAACGACACGACGAACAATCCCAAAAAAAATACTTTCGCGGATTCTATCTCGACGTTGTACTTCTTCTCACCATTTTAAAAGAAAGCCATTTAAGGTGTCCCTTAGAGTTGTCTCTGGTCAGCCGTGACCCCCTCTAGCTGTCCCAGGTCTTTCAATATTTTTGATACGGTTATTTTGTTTTAAATATACACACATCAAAAATGTCTAGGGATCAAGCATTTTTATGCGGATTTCTTGAGATTGAGATGTGGCTTTGTAATAAATTTATGATTTTATAAATTTATATGGATCCTTTTTGGTGCATTTCATAATTTGAATCAGGAACTCTCAATCAAATTCGAGTAAAAGATGAAAATAAGCTGTCAATATTTTCCCTATAAAAACATACAACGCATTGAAGACATTATTAGTGCTACTGTTTCCCTACTACTGATTAAAACCAACGTTATTATGGAGCGGCGACGTCATTTAAGCAGGGAAGAAATGCTCAGAGCCGTGGGAATGATAGAAGCTGGTTCCCGGCAACGTACTGTAGCTTTAGCTCTGAATACAAGTCAGAGTGTTATCAGTCGACTTTGGACACGTTACCGAAGCACTGGTACCGTGGCTGAGCGCCATGGAGGACGGTATCGCTGCACCACACGGAGACAAGACCGATACATTCAAATCTTAACTCGAAGAGCTCCAACAATAACCGCCATGATGTTAGCCGTGAGGCTTCATCACTCTTCAGGGAACTTAATTAGCGACCAAACAGTCAGAAACCGCTTGCATGAAGTGAACCTTCATTCCCGAAGACCGCTACGGGTACCACCTATAGCAATGCACAATCGTAGGATTCGATATCAATGGGCTCTTGAACACAGAAATTGGGCAGAAGAACAATGGCGTTTCGTGTGCTTTTCTGATGAGTCTCGTTTTGGTATGAGACCGGATACAAGACGTATACGACACTGGAGAACCCCTGGACGCCAACAGCGATTAAAATCCTGCCAGGAAGTCCATCCTTATAGTGGTGGAACCATCATGGTATGGGCGGGTATTTGGATCGGCGGAAGAACTGAGTTGATTTGGATCAGAGGCAACCTCAACGCTCAAATTTATGCTGAGACGATTGTATCAGACGTCATCGTTCCTCTACAAGTGCAAATCGGTCCCTTATTTCAGTTAATGCATGATAATGCACGACCGCACACCGCAAGAGTTGTAAGACAGACTCTCGCCGCAGCTAACATCAATGTCCTGCCCTGGCCTGCTCAGTCGCCAGACTTGAACCCGATTGAGCATGCATGGGATATGCTACAGAGAAGAGCTCTGCCGAATATGGAGGGTATCCAGTCGCAAGAAGACCTTTTTTTGTTGTTGCAACGAACATGGGCGGCCATTCCACAGCGTGATTTGGATGAACTCATTTTGAGTATGCCAAACCGATGTTCTTGTGTTGTTAGTGTTCGCGGTAGAAACACGGATTATTAATTGTTTAAGTTACCCAATAAAATTTTAAAGAAAACTGTTATTTCAGTCTTTTTTTCGAACTTTAATGTTAGTGGTTCAAATGTCAAAAATCCCTTTATTAGGAAAATGGCAAATTTCTTTATTAATGCAAAGGTGACTTGGTTTATCGTTACTGTGACAAACGAAAACACTTTATTTGATGAATCCTTAAAGAAAATTTTAATTAATATCAATCAGGAGAAAAGTTATTGCAAAAATATATGTTGATCCCTAGATACTTTTGATGTGTGTAGTTGAAGAAATAGGTGCCATGCCTTTTAAGTTTTGTCGTTAAAAGAAAAAAACACAACTAGAACCTTATAGTACTTTTTATTGATTTTCAAAGTATTCACCACGTAGCTTAATACACTTTTCCATTCGCTCAAACCAGTTATTATAACATTTATTCCACTCTAAAGTGGGGGTGTTCAAAATGGCTGACTTGAAAGCGTCGACTGCTTCTTCACCGGACTGGAACCTTTGACAACGAAGACTTTTCTTAATTTTAGGAAATGTAAAGAAATCGTTAGGGCTTAGGTCAGGACTGTATGGAGGATGATCAAAAATTTCTACTTTTTGCTTCAAATACTCAATCGTTTGACGAGCGCTGTGTAAGTTTGCGTTGTCGTGGTGCAGGATGATGCGTCGTTTTGAGTTATATTTTCGAAGTTCGGCGATGACTTGTGGGAAACAAACTGTGGTATACCACTCTGCGTTAACCGTTCTACGATCTTCAAGTGCAATAGTCGCAACATGGCCAGTTTTTCCAACGAACGTGGCCACCATCTTGTTTGAAGTGCTCCGAGAACGAACAACTTTAGTCGGCTTTGGTTCGTCTTGAAAGACCCAGATTGTAGATTGTTGTTTGGAATCAGGATCGTAGGCATAGATCCAAGATTCGTCACCACTGATGATGCTTTGCCACTAGCTTTCTCACACCAAGCGCTTCATGCAAGATCTTCTGAATGGCTGTCCCTGAGATGCCTAATAGAGCCTGTATTAGGCATCTCAGGGACAACCCGATAAATCACATGACGATCTTCGAGAATTAGTTGTCTCACAGCAATGATGTTATCTTCAGTGAAGGCGGATTTTGGGCGTCCTTCGCGAGATTTGATACTAACACTAGTATGTCCACGCTGGAATTCTAAATACCTGGCGTTCGAAAGTTCGCAGACATGGGGCTTCATCACTGAACACAGATGTTAGCTCTTCAAAACACTGAAGCCGTGTCAGGCCTCTTCTAAAGTTGTAGAAAATTATTGCACGAACATTTTCCTTAGAAAGATTCATTTTCGTTCGTTACCTGACTAAACAATAGCATTAATCCTAATACTTTCAACTGTTTTGAGATTCAAAATGTTGACACATTCGAATATAGAACAGTTCCAAATTCAAAATTGCCGGGAAATATGAAAACGACAAAACTTAAAAGGCATGCCTAGTATGCACTTTACCAGAAGCTACTACAGCCTTTAGAATATGAATGTATTAACAAAACCGCAACATTTCCATTTTATTTTTTTATTTTAAAGGTAAAATTCGCGATAAATACCCGTTTCCATATGTTTTATAACATTTCCCTACCTACCAATGCTGTAGATTGCCCTGTTCAGAATATCTTCACAAAAGGACATTATTATTATTTGTTTCCCTAAAGCCTTATGAAGAAATAAATCAATTTGGTTACAAGTACAAATGTAAAGAAGTTATTGGTGTCTGCGGTGTGCAAGTCACTCACCCCGCAATTTGTTTAAGTAGCATTCTGGATACGGCTCCGCATGTTATTTATGTTTTGATCTTATTACCATTTGAAATAATTTGAATTTGATATTCCGTTGTTAATAATTTGTGAGAGTTTTTTTTTATATTGTTATTTTACGAATATTTTTAGCAATATCGATCACAGTCCGTAAAACTATTGAATTATTCACATTACAGATTTATTTTTTATTAAGGCAGATTTTATAGATGTCCGAAGAGTATAATCGGCTGCTGTATTTTGCAGTAATGGGCTATAGAAAGCTTTTGACTCTATCGATCCCTGGTTAGTTCTGGAGTCTCTGCAGCGATGCGAAGTCGACTGCCGATACATCCAAGCTCACAGAATAAGTAAGCTGAAGTGGCAATGGGTCAGCCATATTAACAGTAGATTCGATGACCGTTGGGGTAGCCGTGTTCTTGAGTGAAGAGTGAAGACCGCAAATCGGCAAGCATAAGGTGGGACGCCCTCAGATTCAGTAGAGCGACTTTTATTGACAATCAATTAACTATGCATGTCACGCCTTAACCAAACAAACCTGACAAACGCCTAAACTTTAAATTAATAAACAAAATAATATGTAAAGAAAAAAAATGTAATTTAAAGTTTCTCGCTTAGGCCATTTCAAGTTTTGTAGAATTCTCAACTTGTTTGGCTCGAATACTTTTCTTACATACGCCAATATTTTTCACACCTACTGTTTTTCTATTACGAACGAGAAAAGTCTAAACATCCATCATTCCATCATTACTTTGTCATGTGTTTGTTAGCTTCTGAACTAAATTTAATTTTAATAGTTAATTTTAGGTCAATCTGGAACCGAAAGCCATCGCCAGCCAACTCGATCATCGAACTCAAAACGATTGGGTTTTTTTTAAAATATCAATAAAAAAAAAGTATACATTTTGTTTTTCGTGTTCTTTAATATTTTTTTAATTTTTGAAAAAAAAAATTACGAAAAATAAAGAAATAAACGACCTAAAAATAATGGTGTATAAAGGCATCGTTTGTCAGGCCATGTCTACGAAACGCTGGCGTGTTTATCTGGACTCACACTTGACGGATTGGTCGTAAAAGGCGAAACATAGAGGGCTGGAGGAGAATCTTGGTCGGACGAAAGTACGAACTTTGGCCCAGCATTAGGATAACATAGTATACTAATACTGTTAGCCTGCGTCAGCCTGGGCAAAGGCATCTCCCCATGACCTTCAGTTGTTTCGATCCAGGGCTTATGTGGACCACTGGTCGTTGGTTTTGTCCAGCTCGTTCCACCATCTTCTACGAGGTCTGCCGCCTTAAAAAAAGGCAGGCCTGCCAAAAAGTGACTATTTTGGCCCACAGCTGGCATGCGGCAGACGTGGCCAGTCCAGTCCCACTTCAGCTAAGCAGCTTTTTGAGCAACGTCAGTCGTTTGTATTTCGGAGCGCAGTGTGGTATTGTGTACACGGTCGGTTAGTTAATAACAAAGGTTTACAAAAAAAAAATACTTATAAGAAGTACACAAAATCGCCATCTCACCAATATCATTACTTTCGACCGATAATCAAACTTGTACTAATAATAAACATCACATGTTTTCTAAGAAGACAGCTTAACCTCTGAAATAGGTAGTTACACATGGTCAAACAATTTTACAACGGCATTATTATTTATGCCAAACCAATGGAAATAGATAAATGTGAAGTCACGTCAGCAAATATTTCTATTTGAAAACCGATGTTGAAATATTTTGGATTTGTATCAGTTATTGGATTCCCCATTTTTGTTAGACAATATTGGAAAAGCATCATAGTTTTGTTGGTTTAAAAATCGGCAATCAACGAATAGAGAAAAATTTTACATCTCTCATCATCTGTCTAGCGTTTTCCCAACTATGTTGGGGTCGGCTTCCAGTCTAACCGGATGCAGCTGAATACCAGTATTTTACATGGAACGACTGCCTATCTGACCTCCACAACCCAGTTGATACTGGGTAATACGATACCTCTTGGTAAGACTAGTTGTCAGACTTTCAGGCCACTTTTCCTGTAAAAACTATCAAAGATCTACTAGAGACGGTCGGGTCCAACGGCTTAACGTGTTTTCCGAAGCACGGAGAAAACTTGATATGTAATAGCTGGTCACCCATCAATAGACAAACCGACTCCAAGCGGCAGCTATTATTTAATCACGAGCTCCTTTTTATATCTCTAGAAGACCTAATTCATTATCATCAGCCCATAGCAGTCCACTGCTGCCCTCATTAAGACCAAATTTAACATCCCCAACGCCCACTTGTAAATAATAAAAGAAACTGCCACATTACGTAAACTCAATTCCAATCCACCAAAAAATTAATTGTGCGATCATCAGCTATGAGTTAATACAATATTCAGCGAACGCGGCATGAGCGATGGAGAGCCAACGACGTGTAAATCATTCATCCAACTGAACGCAGTCGACGTTCGCATGGCATACATCTGTGGCCAATGCAATACGCCACTGAAAAGTTACATCCAATTAACAGAAACCGATCACGCGCGTACTGTATCCACCCGCTGAATTTGACAACTGCTGTCATAGTTTAATTTTCGAAATACTTTACGACCCGTTTATTTAAAGCTAGGAGTCGGCCAATAGGAGTGCGCAAAAGTTTTGTTTTTTTTTTGTTGTTTTAATTGTTTGGTGCAGCTTGTTAGCAATTACTAGTTAGGAAAACAGTGTACAAGTTGCAATTGACTTTTTCCTGTGTTTGAAAATGGTGTTCGTTTTTAATCCATCGCATGTGTGGTAGCTTTGCTCATTTATACACTTTTATAACGTGAATAAACTAACACATTCGCACCTTTACAAATACCAATTACAAAAATTGACAAATTTTATAACGCTTCCACTGCTGGGCCACAGGCTTCTAGATAGGGCTTTGGTCCACCACGAGGTCCCAGTGCGGGTTGACTGCTACACTGGGCATGTTTATTTTAATAAATAAACGCATATTATCATTAACACTGAAAACGAGACATTTACCATGTTTACTATGTTTTAAGTTTTCGATATTAAACGCATATTTTTTGTACTGTACTGCAAATTGAAAGCTCTTCGATAAACGAGTAATATCTGACTAAATAAATAGACACGAAAATAAAAATGAAGCAATCGGCGCTATCTCCATTAGCAATGAACGTTCAAGAGGTCGATTCATAAGAAAAGTGTTTTTATCTGTGAAAGTGTCTCTGCGATCTAAGCGACTTGTTATTTTGATCATTAAGCGAAGGTGACCGATAAAACATTGCATTACTTATGCTATTATAATAGGTACAAGGGTAATGTTGCTATTAACTACAATTACTTAAATCTAATGTTATCACGGCTTATGATTCAGAGGGGTAGGAAAATCCACAATGATATTGGCACAACAAAATTTTGGAAAATACCATCGTCGACCACATTCTTGCTTTATTAAGATGAAGTGGTATTAACGCGTTATAATAATAGTAAAAAAATCTCAATATCACAAACCTTCGGAGAATAAAAGGTGTTTGAACTTTTTCCTGCGAAATCTATTTTAGTCAACCCAACGTCGCCATGTTGATTTTCTGCAAAGCTGCGGCGAAACCAGTTTAAACGGGTAGAAGACAAAAAAAACACAAAATGTACAGAGATTTGATGTCTTAAAATGCCGAATAATCAATATTATAGCGATTAGTTCTCGAGTCCTTTTAGCAACGCAAAGCAGAAGAATGTAACTTTTCATCAACTTACAACAAAAAATGTTTTAGTCTGGGAACTAGTGCTTTACCTTAGATCAAGTTAACCCACATCACCAACCAAGACGGTGGTCAAAGAAAAGCCAATTCTGAAAATAAAACCTGATAAAGGATCAACTCGGACCCTACCGTAAGGCAAACAAAGGAGGGAGAAGCTAATAAATAATAATAAGTCACTCCTACAAACTCTAACCTTACGTGGGCACACAAAAAACTTCGCACACTTTTTATACTACGACACGTAATAAGTTTTTTTATCCACAGATAACAAAAGGAATAGTAAAAGCAAATGAATTAAACCTGAAATAAAGGCAACAAAGAAATACATTGAATAAGTACGTATAGAGACCGTTGGTTGAAAATGTCAATAATTATAGAGGGCGTTAGCCATAACGAGGCACACAACCGCAAAGCAGCTATTTTCTCTGAAACAAAAACTAGTTTTAAAAGCGGTAATGTTGAAACAGTGGTGAGCAGAGGATTTTATTCTTGAACCTCCAAATATATTATAGTTTGAAACGAAAGGACTTTTTTAGAAATACTTAGTTTTATTACTTTGCTTGCTTGGATTTTGAAGAATTTAGTGAATGTTTCGTCTGAGCCTATGAGCAAACGATGGAAAGCGTTTAAATTGATCATAATTTTGCAAAAGAGCTAGTTAGCTGTTCGTAAACAATGACTGAAAAAATAGATTAAAAAGTACTCTTAATGTAGATTTTTTGTTGTTGTTAGTTGTCCATTCCTGATATACACGCTTATTTTTAAGTCGTTCTGGAACCAAAAGCCATAAACTCGATCATCGAACTCGGAACGATATCAACTGTTTTGTTTTTTTTTAAATAACTAAAGAAAAATAACAAATTTATTATAAATTTAATTTTTCGTCATTTTTTTATTGTTATTTTGTGTTAAACGAAAAATTTAAAACAATCTTAGTAATCCTTTTTATTCATAAGTCTATGCTTTTAGAAATAAAAGACCAAAATATTTCACAGTATTACCTACTACTAGAGCAGGAGCCTAATCGTACAAAAACATTATGCATATAAATTTTCACTTCCACTAAAAATATTTTCCAAGAATTCTCTCATACGAGCCCCGTAAGCCTTTACGGGTAAAACACAAAACGACGTAACGGGCAAACGTTATAACATTGTGTTTTGTAGAAAAAATATACATATATTCTCGGCCTTCACTTACATAAACACAAATAGCATTAACAAATCTATTTGGTCACACAACATTTTGATTAAAACATCGTTATAAAGAGAATCTTCTTAAAATAAGAATTACACACAGTACGCAAGTAATGGCTTCTATGAAATCTTGGTTCTATTCTTCGCTACATTTCAACGGCAACGTCAGTATAATATTTTATTATTATTCCATTATAATGGACAACCATCCCTCTGAACAGTCTCTGAATATTTCAAGGAAAATTGTAACATTATTTCATCTGTATTAAAACAACATCAAATAAATTAATGGTAAATTAAAAATGTTCAAATTGAAAACAATTCATTAACCTAATTATAAATTTATAGCCAACACCGGAAGCTACTGTTTCAGCAAATTATAATTGTGGGTTTTCAATTCGGAGATTCTGACATAACCTGAAATTGGAATAGTATCCGCAAATTATAGCAAGCAGAAACTTAATATTCTAATTGAGGAATAACTGAACTCAATAATTGTAACGATCAGTATTTCAGTGTCATACTACAACGAGCTCGTGGCTAAATTAGAACAGCCGCACGGGTCGATCTTTAGGTTAAACCGCGCTTGCCTAAGTTGGTCCGTGGATGGGTGACGACTAATTACACACTTTTTCAATTCTATTCAGCTTATGCACATAGAAAACAACGATTATGTATGAGATGCTTACGCGCGCGTTCAGCTCCGAGTTTCATCCGTGGCTCTGAAAGCACATTAAACCGTTGGTCTCGACTGTAATTTGTAGATCTTTGACAGTCGTTACCGGTAGTCAGTTGCCCGAAGGTCTGACAACCAGTCTTACCAAAGGGTATTATTACCTTGTACTGACTGGGTTATGGAAGTCAGACAGGCAATCGCTTTAAGTAAAATACTGATGGTTACCAGCTGCATCCAGTTAGACTGAAGGCCGACCCCAACATTGTTGGGAAAACGTTAGGCATAAGATCACTACATCGATCTTCTAACGGCTGACAGAGATATAGGTACTGAAGAAGGCACGCTACGCTGACCGCAAATAAATTAGGATAAGTATAAAAGGACAATGATGATGACATAATTCATAAAAGACGTAAGAAGAAGAAGAAGAAGAATGAAAATTGCGTGAACAAACAAACTTCGTAGATCTCTCCTTATATCCAAGAATAAACTCATTCAACCCCTTGCAAGTTTTAAAACAAGGAAGAAACTACGAATCATAGAACCCAAATTACTACGCGGACAAAGTTGGTCGCCCAAGAATTAATATAAAATATCAGTGTCGCAATGATCTTCGACACAAATTAAAACTTTCAGCTGTGAGCGGCAAAGACGTGGCCCCGACGAATTGCGCCGCTTCTGTGTCGCTTTAATTGCGCCTTCTAGGGCTCGTTAACATTTATTACTACCATTGAAAAACTCTCTTGTAACGATGAATACTCCGTGCGGAGGAAAATATAAAATATTTTTTAAACTAACCTTGTTTTGACCTATTAAGATAGGAGACACTTTTTGTTCGTGTTATTTCCCCGTAACGTCCCTGTTCGATGTGGAGTAAATTACTTAGTCTTTGTAAATTTTTAGAAGGTTGTGACAGGTTTTATTTAAATGAAGTGATTATTTATTTATTTTTGTACGTGTATGTAGGTAGGTCTCTCTCTTTTACTCGTCTCATATAATTTGGAGTCTTGATGGTATCACTAAACAAGGTTATGAAGGACACATAACGGTAGCCCAAAAGTTGAAATTACATTTAGTATGTAACCTCAACTTACGGCTAATGTCATAATAATGAGATAAATGCCACTCAAACCTACTCAGTGAGTGAGTCAGTCAGGGCTATTTTAAAATTTAAAATCGCCTCCTAAAATATCTATGTATTTTTATAAATGGGAGTTTCTACCATCTTTTGTTTTAAAAACAACAAAAACAACTTAAAGTGCATTGGTATCGTTTAACTTGTACGCGAACACTATTAAGGAGCACGATTCCCGCCATCGACGTTTGCAAATGGCGCGTGACGGTAAACACTTAATGTTGGCAAAGTTTTTCTAGAAGTATAGCAAATCAGTATAATGGAACGGTTAGCTAATAAATGTAGCCTGAAAGCTTTTCTAGGAAAGAATAATGGAGTCATTAATTATGATTACCAAACTGAGCATTACCCTTTGTTTTAATATTTAAAGAAGCAAGTAAAACTGCCAACGTTTTTTCTCGGAACCGGACGGTTCTTTAAGTTAAATCAAATTATACAGATCGATTGTAACAAATACTATTAAGAATGTTTCGGAGTGGGTTTGCAAAGGAAGCAATCCTACAGAAAGGAAAAACGGGCCGCGTTATTCTGCAAACAATACGGAGGCCAGAAGGTTTAATCTCTATGAGGTACAAATCGCTCGTTATGTAAATTGAATCTCTTGCAAATTTGAATAGCTTTCATAAGCCAATTCTCTCTGAATAAAAACAATAGAATACTCTTTCAACGTTTTAGATATTTCTCGAGGAGGAATTTATCTCGGATCATTAATTATTCAGCGTCGTATCTAGTTAGGGTACGATAACATCGTCTTTTTCACTAAAGGAGCCTACCCATTTTGGGGCCTTTACTCGTTTTATTATAGAGAACCTCGATACATGCTACTCTTTTTTGATTAAATTTATTTGCTTTCGGTAGACTTAGGTTTTTCTCATGTTTAACTCATTTTCAGTCCTTTGGGGTTGTTAAGGTCACCAAAATCTGGGACGTCAAGAACTTTTCTGCCGATAGTAACAATTGTTTTTAGCACAATATTACTTAAATTATAAGAATTTGACTGGACTGTATATTTCTTAGAAGTGATTCTGGAATCATTTATCAAGATTGTGTTCGACAGATTATAACCGTTAATCTTCTTGTTCCCCTATTTTTCTGCTTGTTATCAAAGCCCACTATAATACCTACTTACGTTGAAGCTATTCACTTACTCTCATTAGATTTTTCCCCTCCGATGACAGTTATAATAGATCCAGTTTAACCCAAACAAAAAAAATGTTATTTCAAAAACACACTTTTTTCATCAGGAGATGAAACGGCAGAGTACTAAAGTTTATTTATTTATTTCAATTTAATGTACAGTAGTAGTATGTGATACTCAAGTGGACTGAGCACAAGGTATTGTCTCACAAAATCAGCAAGCTGAAGTGGTAATGGTCTGGCCATAATAGCCGTTGAACCAATGGCTGTTCGAGTAGACGTGTTCTTGATTGAAGACCGTGAATCGACAAGCGTAAGGTAGGGTACCCTTAGGCTTGGTGGTGCAGTGATCTTTGTAGGACGGCTAGTTGTAGCAACTGGATGAGATTTGTCGAAAGGTGTGCGATTGGAGAGGTTCTGCAGAGAACTGCTATAGGTTTATTATGACCTCTGCACTCACCAAAATAATAATAGTCGTCCTGACCGGTCACGGCCAACGGTCACTCACTATAGGTGCACTCTTTATTCCGTCACGCACATAGTCCAATAGAACGGCAATCCGACTCCACCTGAGAGGGTTCAGGCGCAGATACAACGGCTAATCGTTCTCTCCGATGCACGGGAGTACATACCTCCAACTTCCAAATTCCTGGTCGCTACTGAGAAATTCTTAATGAAAAAACCCAATAACACTTTGCCGGACCCGGGAATCGAACTCAAAACCCAACGCAACTCAGCAGTTACTACCACGAAGAGACTAAATATACCAACGTTTGTTTCGACGGGAATCTGTTGTCACGATTATGTCATTAAAGTAACAAAGTGAAATTCGCAGATCCCCTGAAAATCCCTTAATCGCTTCATATACTTCCCGAAAATCGCTTCAAAGAGAACATTGTGCCTCAACATATTATGGCGTTCTTAATAAGGATTAAAAATTGCAATATCGCATAAATAATGCATTAATAGGCTCCCATGCTTCGTTTGATGGGCGTTCAATAATCCGATTAATTTAGTTTATTCATTATAACTTTTAATGTACGAGAGTAAACTGAAAAAAAAGGTGGTATTCATTTTATGTAATGTTACAAACATTACATAAAATGAAAACCTCATTTTTGTGGTATGGGATATTCTTTTATTTTTTATTTACAATGTTTTTTTCAGTTAGTTCGGTTAATACCTTAGGATATACGCGAACTTACAGTTATTAATATCTTTGGTAAAAAGTTAAGGTGTTTCTTATTTATTAAAAAAAACAAGAAATTACTAGGATAATTTGTACAAGCGTTAGTAATTAGGTAGGTATATGGAAGCTCATGTAACCATCGCTCATAAACGAGTATTTTGGCGAATAATCTACAACAGCAAGACTACCTGTCTCTGATTTCATGTACATTCAGTAGTGAACCGACACTAAATTGGTTCCATTCACGACTGAATGAGAAGATCAAATGCAGTCAGGACGAGGTATTTTCTCTCGTTTCATTGCAATTACTCAACACAGTACAGCGTTGACATTATAATTTTTGCTTTGTGAGGCTAAAACTACGCCAGTGTTGTTGAGAACCATTTACTGACCCTTCTGTGGATGCTACTCTCATTAGTTTGCGAAATTTTGGCTAATTGTTATACGTTTGTAATGGGTTTGAGAGTAACAAGTTCGTGCAGCACTCGCCACAATGACTTTAGAATTATACAGGGTAACATTAGAATGACTGGTCAAAATATTTTTTGAGCTGACGTTGAATTTAACTTCCACAAACATCTAGGTTACATTCGACTGTATGTGATGAAGAGGGAAGAATCGTATGTGACTAAAAGAGTGATGAATATATGTTGATGGATCGAGAGGGACATGATGTTGATTTGAACGAAAAATAAGTAAATGATAGCGTGACGGTTGACAGAGGAGAATTGAAGAAAGAATCGTGTTGCGCTGACCCTAAATAACATGGGCCAAGGGCAGGAAGATGATTAAACACCTAAGTATGTATATTGTGAGGAAATAAATCACACAGTAGAACAAACGTCTTTAAAAAATAATACGAAAATGTAATCCACCCTGTATACCTAAAATAAAGCATGTTAAATCTTCCTTGTTAAAAACTCCGACTACATTTTTTCTTAATAGACGTCTGGTTCCGCAATTAAAAAAAGGTCCAAACAGCTGAAATTACGACACTTCATTATAAAAAGTAAAAAAAAAAAAACGGACAGTAGCGATACTGTTGTCTTAAGATCCGGTGATTCAGACTAGAGAAATAAAAATGAACAAAACCCAGTAGTTGTGCTTCACAATGACGGGGCTAGACACGGTGTCAAGTGCAGAAAATTATGTCCATTCATCCGGCGCTCGCGAGGATTATAAAACGAGGTCGCATCTTCAGCATCTGACTCCAACTGACGACAGTTTTAAGCGTTTTCAACATGACGTAAGCTCGGTAATTAATGTTTGTTGCTAGATATAGTTTACTATACTTTATAATTGTAAAGTCCGAGTGGGTTTGGTGTTTGACTTGTGTTAAAAATGCGCTGGTTAAGAAATATTCTACGTTATTATGAAAATCCTTAATATTTGCTTTAAGGCCCTAAATACCAGACAAATTAAATACAATTAAACTGTGTTATAAAACGCAGTTTTAGTGTACGATACAGGATTTCTTTCTGATTTTCGCACACAACGATTTCTTTTACATAACGTTCCAAAAACAATGTACCGTTTCATTGTTTCGGTATATAATATCGTAATATCGGGGCTCCCGAACAAAAAGGTACGTAACAAAATCTACCCTTAACAATCTGATCAACTTATTCCTGAACCTTATCGATGGTACATCGCCCTTTCACCTAAACCTGATAACCAACCCATTTCTCGCTTATAGGTACAAACAAACGTAGATATCGTTGAATAAATGTTATAAATAGAAAAAAATATATGTAACAAACGATATACGTAGATAAAATTTAAAGATTCATCTAGATTGTGTAGCCAGATTTGCTGGGAAATTCCACACGCTTCTGAAAACATCCATTCAGAATTTGCGTGTAATTCATGAAAAACTATGAAAGTTACACATCAGAATTTCCGCATAATATGTCCGTACCGACCATGCTGGAAATTACGCGACGATCACGTTTTTATTAAAGACTTACATATTACGCAAAACGGTGAAAGTAAACCCCTTCGGCCGTCTACAAAACCGTAGTTTCGTAACTAGTTTCGATGAAGGAATTAAACATTATGAGGAAACCGGCATGATCTGAAACCAAAAATTCAAAGACATGCGACCATCAACGATCCATCAACCCAAACGCACACTGCGTGGGAAGCAGTGTGTTCCAGCCGTAGAAACATTTTAATTAAACTTATTATATTATGGGTTTACGAAAATTACGCGGCGTGATATATCATAGGTTATTTTAACTGTCCAAGCCAAACTGGTGTGTCGTTCCACTTATTTAAGATAAAAGATTCTTCGATATTGTCGAACTTTAAGAAAAAGTTAACTCGCATTAATAGTAAAAATCGGATAATTCGGAAAGGAGGTTCGAGTGCCGAGGCCAAAGTAAGAAGAGTCTGGATAATGTCCTCTGGCACTAATTAAAACTTTGGGAACAGCGGGAAAAAGGGTTGAGAAATATGACATTTGGCGGATAGTAATGACGCTGTGGTCTTATTTAATTTCCACAGTTTTTCTTCTCGTGGTCTCGAATTAGAATATTACAGTTTGAGTTTAGATGTCCCGGTTATAGTTAAGTTTTCAAATTATTGTTTTGTTTTTAGAATGTTTTGGCCGGCAATTTATATGCCAGCGCAATACTGTTTTGTTTGGTTTGTGACAAAAGTTCTGATTTTAAAGATGATGAGACATGTTGGCAGAACTGGCTAACTAATATTGCTCCTGGAGCAAATGTGTTATCATTGTCCCTTATCCAAAATTAGACATTGTAACTTATAGATCAGATCATAATTTAATTAAACTTTGAAAGCAACACTTTTTCTCTTTTTTACATTTTATCAGTATGCCTTTGTAAAGATTGAGTCGAGTTATTCTACTTTTTCGGCCATGGCATGACTGACATTTTCATCTCCATAAATCAAAAAACCTAAACATAATTGGAACCTTTTCATAAAACTGTACGGACACCCAATTAATTTTGATTTATATCCGAGTGAAATCTGTTCAATCAGAGCGAAACTAGCGTAAACGTATTTATACCGTGAGCTGCTGATTTTGTTTTTTTCTGAGCTCCAAAAGGAAGTGGCGTATTAATTAATTCCCTCATCAATCATTTGCCGCCTTCTCTTGAACCCGACGTCACTCGCATTGTTAGAAGTGAACAGGACCACGCAAAAATAAAATGGCTACCTACGAGTGCCTTAGTACACGTTTTTTTTCTTTTAGTTATAATTACTATGACTAAGGATTTACTTATCAAAAGTGAGCTCTGTTATTTCTTTTCATTTCGAAGTAATTACAGTTTAGGATTTGCTTTCGCACGCCGCTCGGCGAAAAAGGTTGTTTATTTTTTTACTGGGACTCCGGTAATGGCGAGACTAAGGGTAGGCATAAATTATGTTAGATGCTCCGTATCATTAAGTAAGGAGGTTGTATAGTCTCGGCTACATAACGTTTTTCTTTCAAGTACATTGATTCTCTTTTTTTTTAATCAATTCTTAATTTGAATGGAATCATTTCGTGCGATATAGAACATAAATCACTTCTTTAATACCTTGCCTCGTACTGGTTAAGAGCCAGCCAATTTCCATGCCAATTAGCTGCAACCTCCTTTGAGACATGCATTATTACATACACAATACGCTTGTAACGATACGAGGGCCTTATAACAGACGGGTTTGCTCGAATATTGTTATATATCTACATAATAATGTTATACAAGACAGGTAATGAGGCAATTTTAGAGAGAAAAATATGTAAGTTTTAATTTTTAGTGTATTTTGATATTGCTAAGTACCTAGAGAACTATTTCCATGTTAATTTTATTAGTAAATCCTAATTAGATGATCTGCTCTCTTACTATTTATTATTCCCACTGCATGATCCTAATATTCTAGCCACACACACAAACGAGAGAAGATGACTAAGTAGGTAACTTGCAATGGATGGGTACGCACTTACGTAATTATGCGTCAGATTGATTTTAAAACAAAATATCAAATACTCATTGCCATGATATTGAAACAAATCAAGACCCTACGAAGCGCTACAAATTACAAAGTCGTTATTGCCAAAAGGAAAATTAATTTCCATCGAACGCTACATAGATATAGCAATTTTCTTCTGACTCAACCTCCTGACTAGTAAATGGACAGACAGAACGAAAACGTTTTGCTATTTGAACGCAATCTTTCGACATCCTGTCGAGTCGCCATCGACGCAATTAAGCACAGGAAGGCCCCTAATGACATCACACCCCCAATCTTTTCGTGTACACTTGTGCAGCCGTTAAGAATACTTGTGATCGCAGATAATACGCCATTTTCTTTCTATTATGTCTTTACTAATTGGGTACGTAGTAGTATTTATGTTTTATTAACAACGATATTTCCTTTTGTAGATTTTCTTTTGTTACGGGTTGTGTTCTAGAACACCTAACGTCTGAATAGAGATTATTAGGCAGATATTCTTAATCTGTTTATGTCGGTCACGGTATTATGGGTGCTAAAGAAATTTAAGATTAACTGCAAAAATTACTTCATTTTCAATTATATTGAAATAGAATCCGATGGAATACTAATTTTACCCGTTGAGTTTAAGCTAATATGCAATTTAGCCGGCCAATCTTAACTTTATTTTGCATCCATTTTTAGCAGTAACATTAATACTTAAAACTTATAATATTTTATAAAGAAACCCTGTGCAAAATTCAGCAAGATATTGTCGATAATGAATTCACCAAACTTTTGTTTGAGGAAAGATTTTTTCATTTAAAACTGTTGTTTTAATTATTATAATGACTGTAAACTCCGTAACTTTATTGTTTCAATAAACACGGGTCGGAATTCACGAAACCTCGTTCAACAAATTACTCGAAACAGATAAAGTTACTCGAAAACGTTTAATTCTTCTTATCTTCTTCATGATTGTAGCCATTTTTGGCCTTTGTCAAATTGTCGAAAAATGCAAATTGAATTGTGAAAATTGAAGTAGGTTTTGCAAAAAAGTGAAACAAAACCCTTTTTTTGTTTAATTTTTCATAGAATAATTTGTTCATAATTTTGCGAAAAGAAAATAAAAAATAGATTTTAAAAAAATGTCCAAAGGTAACTTAATTAAGAATCTGTCAGAACACGTTGTTATGACCTGGCTATAATTAAAGCCGTCTGCTAAGTTTAAAAACAATTTCATTAACTCTTACAAAATCTAAACTGGAGGAAAATGACAATCATTTTCTTAAAGCGAATTTATTTTTATTCTCTTTAGAAAGTTAGTTTGTTTATAAAACTTAGAATATGTCTTACTATTAGACCATCAAAAGTAATAAAGAGTTCTGAGGAATATCAAGGAAACGATGGATGGATTTTATGAGGAAGGATATGAAATGGAGTACCTAAAATGAAAGCGTGATGGTTGACAGGGTAGAATGGACCTTAAGCAACATGGAACAAGATGATGACGATGAAGTGTATTAGGTTAAGAACTGATCAGATACCTCTGTAATATCATGTAGCTAATAAGGCTTTTAGTTATTTTTCAGTGTACAATTTATAGAGCGAATGCAGATACTGATAAAAACTTACTACGTACGATCAATATTGAGTGGTCCGTGTTATAAATAAACGCTTTCAAAAATCTAGAGTGGCATCCTTATTTTCAACAAAAGGTCTTAGGCCATAATACTTTCTATAAATATCGTACACAAGTATAAGATTTGCTTCATAAAAAATGAATTATGACACATTTTATAGATGTTAACACGCTATTAAGGATAAATACTATTTTTAAAGGACACGTTCGTAAATATAAGAAGCACATTTTGAAGGGACAGGAAATTCGGGCGCCTTTTAGGGGCCATATAACCTCGTTCAAAATATACACCCACGAAATAGTAGGGACGACAGATAGAAAAGAAGGAGCAATACAGCTGGCCATGTATTTTTAAATGTCTTAAGCACCCCGAAAAATGTCTCGAGGAAAAATAATAAATCTGCGATGTACCGCCTTTTTAGGAGGGGTGGTGCTGCTATGCCTCACCTCAACTGGTAATAAACCCGAAGCAGACAATCCTACTCCATTCTTTTATTTCAATAACCCTCGGCTTGTTTGAAACTTTAAGTATTATTACACTCCTTTGAAAATAAAAAAGGAATGACGGCTCTAAGGGTTTACTGTTCGTCGTTACGAGTACCTAATCTTTATAGGTGTTGTAGATAGTTGATGTGGGCAGAATAGAAACGGAATAGGTGTTAAAATGATATGTTTCTTGTTTCTATTTTATGGTTGCCGCTTTGATTTATGGATTTGAGTCCGCGAGGGTGGGTATTTTTAGGAGCTCTTGAAATATATTTTGCTCTGAAGAAAAATTATATTTTTCTACGCGGAGCAGATCTGACAGCGAGACTTATTTGCATCTCGTACCTAGTTCTGCAATGTCCAGACTTATCACATTTTTATGGCAATATTTTCTAAGTGAAAATACAGCATCAGTAGAGATTCTTGGACAGAAAAAACACTATCAAACATTAATGAAAAAACCTCAATGAAAATTACCCTATTTCTACGATTCACCGCAGTCAGGTAAAAGCTCTTGACAGAACTAACGGCTATACTCAAGTAATCTCATTACAGCCCTGATTGATTCTCCTAAGTAGGGTACTCAAGCAAAAACAAGACATGAAAAGGGTAGTGCGTTTGATACAACCATCAAAACAAATTATATTAAGGCGAGAAAGTGCGATTCTTCGTCACGCGATCTCTAATGGCGTAATAAAGTTAGGAGAAAGAAAACTTGGCAACACCGAGGCAGCCGCGCGCTCTTTTGCGTATTTATTAACTCCTCCACTATAACGAGAGCCGCGGCCCCTTATTCCTATTACAATTCTTTTGAAGAAATCTTCAAAGTCGGCAATCGTTACAGCTCCATGTTAGTGGTTGTGTTGTGGAATCTGTTTGCGCTAAAGTCGTCACGCGCAGCCGCTGATGAGCCGTAGACGTGGTATCACTCACTCGAACGTGACTCTCGTTTTATTTGAGATCTCGCGCCTAAGGCTTAGTTTCACTAAATATATACCAAGAATTTTATAATGATTTTTCACTGATTTGTATTCAGAGCATCGCAGCCCATAAAAAGTAATGTAAACATTATTTTCAAAGCTAAGTACTAAAAGTTTCAAGCTAAACCTAAAATATGAACTCGAGTAAGCTGTCGTTCCAAGTTTTGTTTTACAATCTTCATAAACTTTTTTATTTGTGGCGTTTAACCGGAAATTTATTACGAAATAATTCTTACCATCTCATTTAAGCAGTATGCTACCCACTTTTAGGTTTTCTTCAATTAGGAGATTTAAGAGTAATTACCAAAATGAGAAATGGGTAAAGTTCATCCTTGTGGCCATCGAGTTTTGGCCAATTTTTTTAATGAAGTCCAAAATGTCTGAATTTTTTATCGTGAAAAATTAATTTCCCTACAAAAAGGTCTTTTGAAGTGAATTTGTTAATAAGTGAACATTGTAACCATAAACTTGTTGTTTTTATGTATAAAATTTCCAGTCAATTTACATTTTCAAATTAGTCGTCATGAATAATAAAGAATGCTTATCTTAATTAAAGAGTAGGTAATAAATGTTTTATATGACTGGTGGTTTTCATATTAATTGGGAGTAAACCTTAGGTATTTGGCCTGCCAGAGAATAATGTACTGTATATGTATAATGTAATGTACCTATTATACGTTTTAGTTAATTAAGTCGGCTCCAACTTAAGTTTTAAGCGTTCATTTCTATAATATCGAAGGGAATGGGGCCGACCCTATTAGCTGTGTTTACAAACTAAACGATTTGATATTGAGACCCAAATAGCCCGAAAGCAAACATGTTACCGATTCTGTTTACACATAGGTAAACTGTTCGAATCTTTGGTTAGCTTTATTAATACGTCACACTATTTAATAGATTAATTTAAGGGGGAAGAGCCATGATGTTGTGGTTAATGGTATGTATGGTTTTATACAGTTTAGAGTTCTGTGTGGAGTCTTTATGGTGAACAATTTCATGAAACAGCCATTCAATGAATCTCACTGAATGACTTTTCATGAAATAGTCATTAAAATAGGGGATACATAGGGATTCAATGAACTTAGAGGGTTGCATTGATTACTTGAATGATTGTAATTCTGTAAATGCAATTCGTGTTACGGTCGCGAATCATATTTTATTTAACACACAGCCTGGCACTGAACTGCAAGTTGCAAAAAAACGTAAGATGGCGCTTCTACCATGGGTATTTTGGAGTAAATAAATATCCACAAATAAACTTAATTTTAAGATAGGCATAAATCAATGAGAAGATTAATAATTTTTGATAATTATTTTTTTGATTTTGAAAAGATTAATCATTTTTGATGATTTATCTTTTCATTGATTTCGTTAAGGGTCTATTAACACCACAATTCACCCGTGAAACTCAAACGTTTTGATTAACTGAATCCACAGTAGGTATGGTATAATATAATATTTCATCGACTGGCTAAGCAAATTGAGTTTTTAAAAAATAACTAAAAGGCTTCCAATTACAGCTCTGTTAAAAATTAAAAAGGTCGTAATTAACTAAATGTAGTAGCGTGAGGCACTCATTATAAATATAAAAACAACCTCTCCAAGGGTCTTCCTACGTTAAAACGTTTAAATTAAGTTCATAAAATCATAACGGCTATGGCTGTATTCCCTAAAGAGATAGGTAGAGCGTTTTTGTCGAGTTTCTAGAAGGTACCTTTTATATTAAAAGTAGACGCGCGAAGTACTTAGTAGAACCTAATGAACAAAAGATTAGCCCAAAGTATAAATAAAGATATATCGCTGGACATTACACACAGCGCCATCTAGTGCCACACTAGGCAACGAGGCTTGTGTCGTGGACACCAGATAGTTGATATACTACATAGATACTGTTTGTTTGTAAATACATACTTTTTATACATAATATAAACATCCATGACTCGAAAACATATGTCCAAGATAATAGGCGCTGGTTCTTGGTAGTAAAACAAAAGTGTAATAATAATAATAATTCAATTATTTGTTCGAGTAACATAACTCATAGTGTTAGTAACAATTTCACTTATAGCTATATTAGTAAACTAAATTATATACAAATCCTGAAATTAACCTAATAAAGGAGCACATCGTTACTACGCTGCAGGTCCAGCAGAAATTTTGCAGCACCGGTTAACGATCGCGCAGTCCAGTCAGCCAGAGATCATTTCTAGGATACTGTTGGTGCTGCCCCGCACCCTGCGGCTGTACGTCTTAGTGTAGTTTATCCCACAGGCTACACGCATAGAATGGATTACAATAAGCACAGAATAACGCGACTATGTCTTCACTCGAACAGCGTGCGAACCTGCGAGCTATCATGTTAGCACGTACAGACAGCGCCCTTCGCTCCCGTTGATGTCATTATCATCCTTGAGGTCGGCAGTCAGATTGTGCCCTAAATATTTAAATTAGTTAACTCTCTGTAGAGAAACATCGTTCAGTTTAATAGTAGGCATCTCAATAGGAACACTTGCCTCAAAGACCATTACTTCACTCTTTTTCACATTGTACACAAGCCCATGTTGTAATGCATACCTTTCGCAAATCCCCAACAGCTTGCTGAGGCCACAGGGTGACGCACTCAGCAGCACCATGTCGTCCGCATAGCTTATATTATTTAAGCACACTCCATCTATATAGCAGCCTACCCTGGTGCTGCTGAGCTCCTCAATCAGATCCTTCACATACAGGTTGCAGAGCGTGGGCGATGTCAACCTCCCTTGTCTCACCCCGCACTCCAACCCATATGCGTCAGATCTGACACTATTGACCTGATTTCCATACCAGAACTTACTACATTGACAAGTTATTTTGGTAATTTAGCATCATCTAGCTTTTCCCATAGTATTTCATATGAAACTAGGTCAAAAGCTTTCAAGAGGTCCAGAAATCGAGCGTTTTCCGATCCAAATAATATTTGACAGTCTGCTTAAGACACAAAATAGCGCTATCCGTAGACAATCGGGGCCTAAACCCGTATTGGTTGGCATGTGGTGTTATATACTTATTTAGTTGCGTGTTAAGCAACCGTCAAATATCTTCGAGATAATTGTTGCCAATGAATATAGTTATTTTTATCCTATAGTTATTTTTATCAGCTATATCGCTAGTTTTATTTTTAACTACAGGTAGTAGTAGTAGAACGTCGGTAGCAACTTTCTAAACATCTCGACAGGCAGATATGCATGACTCATGCACAATGCAACTAACATGGACAATGTCCTGGGCAGATGGGTACCCGCGTATCGCAGATGCTCAATACTGAGGCCATCATGGCCAGGTGACTTTCCTCTAGACATTGATGATATTGTTTTTACAATATCTTTGGCGCTGAACCTTGTGTCAAGCTCCATTCCAGTCCTAACATCGAGCACCTATAACGGCGGCCCCAGCGGTGACTTTACACTGAAGTGATTCATAAAGATATTCGCAATCTCTTTTGAATCACTTGCTCCGTCTATACACACAGGGAGCCCAGGTCTTTTATTTAAGCTTCTGAATTTGAGCTGCTGTAATAAGTCCATCAAAAAATCATAATCAATGGGTATCAAAAACATACGCAAAAGGTATAAAAAGACTTCAATCAATCAATCAAAGCATTTATTTCAAGTAGGCCAGTTATGGGCACTTTTGAATTGTCGAAGCAAATATGAAAATTAAATGTAGCCACAGCCCCAGTCACAAGACATGCAAGCACAAGCTGTGAAAGTACTGTACTTGCCCATTCCCTAGCGTAAATCTCGCTATGGAGAAGAACGGGCAAGAAACTCCATGGACACTCTTTTAAATCAAAATATTGTTACAAAATCTTGGTTGCATCATTCATGTTGAGATGGTATATTATGTGAGAACAATGTAGCAAGATGTGCACGTTAAAAGTTTCCATAGTAAAAACAAAAAATACAATTCAAAAATAAACATTCAAATAAGCCATGGCAACTAAGAGATGACCAGTCACAACTGACAGCGCCCGTTCACGAACATGATGCATGGATCAGCACCATTCAACTCAACCATTTTGAAGGGAACTAAGTGATCCGACACACGCGCCACCATTAGCGAGACAGAGTGAGCATGACATACTCTCAACCGCCAGGGCACATTCAAGTCAAGAAAAGACGTAGGATTTCAGTGAATGATAGTTTTCTAGTACATAGTACTTACACAATATGGGCTATGCGATTAAATAATACTAGAGATTGAATCTATACAATGCAAAGATAGTTGTACAATCTTCAGCAGCTCCAACAATTATATTTAATGCTGTCAATTTATGCGCTCCTGTCGATGTAGAGCAGGACCAGCATTGAGCCACGCATTTTTATCAGCGATATAATCGCCCAACTTGTAATAAGCTTGCTTACATAGTGTGCGTTTGATGCATGTTATAAATTTCGTCTCATTCAGTTCAAGAATACTTTGTGGAATTTCATTATAGCATCTCAAACAGTACCCCATGAAAGATGAGTCTACTTTAGCGAGTCTGAAGCCTGGCTGAACTAGTTGGTCCCTATTTCTAGTACTGTAATTATGTCTGTCACGTCTTTTACCAAAAATATGCAGATTTTTTCTGACGTACATTATGTATTTGTAGATGTACTGACAATGTACCGTCATGATGCCAATATCCTTAAACAGTTCCCTTAGAGAATCGCGCCTACGAAGATTATATATGGCTCTGATGGCTCTTTTTTTTTCAGAATAAAGACAGACTCAATATCAGCAGCCAGTCTCTATAGCGAAATTCCATAAGACATTATACTATGAAAGTAACTAAAATAGACCAGTCTAGCGGTACCTACATCAGGAAATTGACGATTTTTTCTAATAGCATATGCTGCTGAACTTGGCCGCGCCGCAAGGGATGTTAAATGAGAACCTCATTGTAGCCTGGAATCAAGCGTAATCCTCAGGAAAACCGTTTTATCTACGAATTCAAGTTTCTCTTTATTCAATATTATCTTACAATCACTACTTTTAACATTGGGTAAAGCAATTCTTATGCATTTAGTTTTTTATTCATTTAATACTAAATTGTTTGCTGTGAACCAATAAATTATGGACCTGAAGTAAGGCACTATTCACGTCATCTAGATTTTGAGCCCGTCTATTTATCTTAAAAATTAGGGAAGTGTCATCAGCAAACAACACCATATTTTGAGGTTGGTTTTTCAATAAATAGGGTAGATCATTTATATACACGAGAAAGAGGAAAAGACCCAATATTGAGCCTTGCGGAACCCCCATTTTTACTTTTAAACCCTGTGAATTAACACCATTTATTTGAACATGTTGTTGTCTATCACACAAATATGATTTTACCAAACTAAGTGCAAGTTGACCTAATCCGTAATGCTCAAGTTTCAAAAGTAATGAGTCGTGATTTACGCAATCAAATGCTTTGAAAAGGTCACAAAATATTTCTGTGGCGTCTTGGGAATCTTCCCACGCAATAAATATATGCTTTAATAAGGTTACACCAGCGTCAGTCGTACAACGTCCCTTGGTGAAACCATACTGTAGATCGTGTAACATTTTGTTGGTGTTAAAATGATTGAGCATTTGATTAAGCATTACTTTTTCAAACTCCTTGCTAAAAACTGGCAACACGGATACAGGTCTATAATTATTAGTATCTTTCCTGTTACAGATAAAGGACTATGTCTACACAGTCTTTACTCACATTCATATCGCCTAATAAACAAGTACTCACTGTCTAACACACACTTACAATAAAAGGACACACACGCCTATATTCCCCAACCATAAACACGTACTCACACTACACTTCATTTATCACACACACACACACACACGCACACATAGTGTACTCACCTCTTATCACATGCACACCTACATACTTCACACCTACTTAAACTTAAAACTAAAGTTGTGACACTGTCAACCCGGGGTGGTTGACAGTGTCACAACTTTAGTTTTAAGTTTTAACAAAATCATGATTTACTTCAGTATCGTTCACCTATTGTATCAAATTATGTTTAAGGAACTGCTCGGCCGAACACTGTCTCTCAAAATACAGGTGATCCTAGTTTAAGAGGCAGGGTTATATAAAATAAATTATTGTACAGATTTAGGAACATTTGTATTGTTTTTTATATTTATCTGTAACTTTTGTTGGTAAATAAAAAGTAGTAAATTGCGGCCAGTGTCTCAGCAATGGGAACGATTTGAGCTGTTTATGCTCTGTCAAGATAATTTGTTTGTTTATCATAACATTGGAACGCAATACAGCAAACACCAAAAAATAATTCAAGTCCAACGTACAACCTTGAAATGAGTAGGTATACACGTACGAAGAAACCCACTTCTTAAAACCAAGAAAATAATATTCAATTTTCATGTGCAGATTCCAATGACGGTATCAAAAGTCAACACCAATAGTGGCCTTCTGGCTGCAACCTTGATAAAGGTCACTCCTTTATCAAGCCACTATTGGTGTATATAGAGACCTACATAACGAAAAAACTTTAAAATTCCCTTAACATAGTAACATAAGTCCTAGTCTAGATAAAACTGATGGACAGACAAACGTTAGACAACAAAGCAAGATTAATAGAGCTACTGAAAGAACTAGAAACGCTAAAACTACATAAATTATGCATGGAACAGGTAACCCTTTTTCATCTCTTGAAACTTAGGTAACACGTAAATATTATATTCAAAAGGATAAAGCTTACGTAGGAAAAACATCACGAGAAATTATAAATATATTATCAGATATATCATAGAGTTAGGTGTTTCATTTTAAAATTATATCGTGTAGGTGTATTTTGTTAAGCTTATGTGAGAAATGTCTCGGTTTTATTTACGTTGTACTCACCTTCAAGAATCTATTTTTAATTGTCGTAAGCTGGCAATAAAAGTGCTGATGGCCTACGTAATATACAGGCAATACAGGGCATCCCACGGCTATGCCACGCGGAAGAAAAGTACCTTAATATTGTAGATATGTACGGAGTTTTACTGACTTCATTTTGATTTTTTAAATATTCTTTGATCCTTTCGTGAGACGCCCTGTATAGTTGTTTTCTACACAAGGAAATTCCCTACTATATCTGTTGTACAGCAAAAAAAAAACATGAAAAGTGAAAATAAATTTAGCTTCAGAAGTCGGTGACTTTTGTTTGTTTGATTCAGTTTTTTTTTGCCACCGACTTCTGAAGCTAAAGTTATTTTTCACTTCTTGTGTTTTTTTTTCATGGAGCGACTGCCTATCCGACCAGTTAGTACTGGGTGATACGGTACTCCTTGGAGAGCGGCTTAACGTGTTTTCCGAGGAACGGAGGAAACCCGGTATGTTATGGTGGTCACCCATCCACAGACCGACCTAGCAAGCGCGGCTTAACCTAGAAAAAAGTGACCAGAGCGACTTTTATTGTTTACCCACAAGCTCCTCCATTATTTAGTATCCAACATCTATTTTTGTGGAATTAATTGCCTGCATGTAACACGATTATAATCGACTTCTCAGTAAATCATTTCGTGTAACCCCACAAAAGACTAAACGTAAATTAATTAAAATCGTATTCTAGCCAAAGACTTAAATGTCATTTGATTTGACTGCAAAATACCTACCCATAGATATGGATGCAGAAAGCAATTTATAATGATGACCAAAAGTGCCCAGTAACAGGCAGCATTGCTGAAAATTGCATCCGAGACATTCAGCTTCATGATAAATGGTTCCGTCTGTCTTTAAGAATGTAGCTAGACGGTTAAACTATGGAAGGGACAAGTCATCCATCGTAATAATGTAACGTATCTACCTATTCATTCCGCACTAAAGCGCTTTTGATGGGAAAATGCTATTTTATTTTGTACTGGCTGTGTGCGGTTCTTGCATTTGAAAATAGAACTATTTAAAAAAGTAGTGTTCTCGTAATAGAGCAAAGGCATTTTCAGAACAGACTTTCTATAAGAAATACGTACCTATTCTTAGTTGTGAAAGTTCCTACAACACGATCACAATGAATATATTTTTAAAGATCACAAACAATACGCTCAGTGGCCAATTATGAGCTCGATGCCATCGAAACGTAGATACATCATCTGATTTCTTCAGCGCGACAAAAAATAAGAAGCAACTCTTAATAGCAAAGCAAAGCGAACTTTTTCCTTCGCAACGATTTCACACAATTTCCGCTGGAATAAATATCACGAAAATTTTATTATAATTTTCTCACTGCATATTTCATGAGACCTTATTGCGACGCAATTACGTCAGGCTATCAATTAAGTACATTAGTCTGCCGAAAACACATGTAACGTTGCTGTTGTTTAAAAAACGGGTCACAAAACACAAGCTGCGCTGCAACCACATTAATAATTTATCAGCCACATGACGGCTGTTTGCTAATAAAGCGTGGATTCGCGCTGGAAATATTAATAAAAGCAGCTTGCAGCCGGAACTCGGACGGTCGGAACCGGCGCGCGCCGTGCACGTCCAATGACAAATGACCAGCTGAAACTTTCATTTAGTTTACCATTTGAATTAAGCGACCGAAAATCATTATTTAGGATATCCGATTTTTGACATTTGGGCGTATTTAAACTGTTGATTATTATTTATTATTAGCGTATTTGAACACGTTACGAATTATCGGAATTTATTTGGATTTCAAAATGAATAAAGGTTTTTTTTGTGTGCATTGGATTGAGTTTTCTCAAAATTACTGTCCTTTACCATTAAGTACAGATATATAAAAAAAAAATATCAACCCACTTCCTCGAAAACAGGTTCTTATCGCATTACTATTAGGTTCTGAATGCAGTATATTTCACACTCGTGGTTTCTTTTTTTCATTCATTTCTACAAGTGGTTAATTTCCACAGATCCAACGTGGTTCAATTCAGCGATGATTATTTCTTTTTAACCGACTTCCAAAAAGAGGAGGTTATCAATTCGTCTGTTTTTTTTTCTATGTGTATGTTCAGCATTTTTTCGCCAATTGTTAACCGATTTCGATGGTTCTTTTTTTGTTTGGAAGAAAATTACTTCGCGGTGGTCCCGTTTAAATTTGGTGAGTATCTGATCGTGATCTTCGGAGAAATACAATGGAACTCTTCAATTATAGACAGCAAATTGGTCGTGATTGCTGCAATCGCTTGGATGTTTGTTGTTTTCACAACATCATAATATATCATCACGCCTGTATGCTCTGAGGAGATATGCAGATGTGTACAATACACCCACGTTTCGACAGTTAGGTATGTTAGGTTCCATTTTATTGGGGATAAGCGTATTACCATGACATGTATTGTTAACAATATGAAATAAATGACTGCCTCGTTGGTCTAGTGGTGGTGACTACTCAGCATGAGGTCCTAGGTTCGATTCCCAGGTCGGGCAAAGTGTTATTGGGTTTTTCCATCAGGAATTTCTCAGTAGCAGCCACGGAGTCTGGATTTGCGCCAGCGCTCGCCCCCTATTACATGGGACTTAAACATAACTGGCGAAATGTAGGTGTAGGTAGGTACTATTGGGTACACCTCAGCCCAACTCTTCGGGGATTACAGGCGTGATGTTATGTAATGTTAAAATAAATGTATAGCTAATATTTGTATAGGATATTACAACTAAAAAAATAAAACGGACTTCAAAAACACAACAAAGTGAAAAATAACTTTAGCTTCAGAAGTCGGTGGCAAAGAAACTGAATCAAACACAAAGTCACCGACTTCTGAAGCTAAAGTTATTTTTCACTTTGTTGTGTTTTTGAAGTCGGTTTTATTTTTTGCAAAAAAGTTTTTTTCTAATCTGAGGCGTATTTTTTGAATATTTAAATTGTGTTTAGATATACTTAAAGAATATCTTAAATAAACTTTATTATTTACAAAACAATTTGTTTTTATGAATAAACATTTATTTGTGTTCTAAATGAAAAAATATTTAAAATTTATGTTTTTATATTAGGCTGTTTATCGGCTGTTCTCGGCTTCATAATACCCTCGCCTTCGGCTCGGGTGTAAATTCCGCTTCTGCTGCAATGACAAATTTCCCTCTTTCACAAAGATGAGGCCTTTGTTCCAGAGTGGGAACATTATAGGCTTATACTTGTGTTTCTGATCAATATTTTGTTAATTAGAAATAACGTATACGCCATAGAATAAGCCGTTTTGAACCGACTATTATGTACAGTGGCCTTCATAATGACTTTGCAATACAGAGAATATTCCCTGAATTCAGGTTTTCTAGACCCACAATGTTGCTCCGACAACTACGTGATATACGTTGAACGTCGCATAAACGTTACCTAAATGCAGCCAACACTGTCTTTTCAGCCAAATATCGATCGTATTTAATGGCCGACGTTCGGCAAACGTTTCATAATGAATAAAGGAAATCGATTGCATCTCACAGTCTCTTTGTATCAGCTATGAACTAACACGAACACGCCATGAAACTTAAACGTTGAATATTAGCTCTGAGCATTTGAAACCTCGATAAGTATCCCATTTGGTGCTAATGATTCTTTCACTGCTAAGTAGTAATAATGTCGATATTATCGACAGTTCTCTCTACTCTTGCCATTAGCCTGGGTTAGTCGAAAACTATTCAACTCAGTTAAGTAGACTGAATGTTGGTTATATTGTTTTAGAATATAGGGTTGGTAAAACTAATTGGTAAATTTTATTAGAATACTTGAAAAAAAAAAACGAAAGGTAAACTCAAAGAAAAATATGATGTTTTGTCAACTTATTTCTCAATTATCTTTCTGTGATATTAGATTTCCTTCCAAGTGAAAAAAGTACGAAAATTTTGTTGTAAACGACTCATTGCATAACTTTGCACTTGCTATCAGCGACGGGTTAAGTAGAAGTGTATGCATAATACAGCCACATTTCGCCAGTCATGGTTAATAACCATATATACGGGGCGAGTCCTTGATTATTAATGGCCAGTTCTTCAAATGACAAGATCACGACCTTCCCTGGTTACCAGATGAAACAAACCCATGTTTCATAATCGGGTTTATACCCTGGTGAAGGTACAATTTTGTCAGTGGCAACAATAGGGAGTTTTCGTATCATGTCTGCTCCACCGTGTACATCGATTGACTAAAATTTTAATTAAGGCTTGTACATTGTTGCCGTCTGATTCCTTCACAAGCTGCGGATGCTGTATCTACAGTAGATTGGATGCGGTTGTTATATATAACATAACATCACGCCTTTACAGGCGTTATCCTTTATGGGATTACTCCCACAAAGGGTTAGGCAGAGGTATACCTCATAGTACCTACACCCATATATTGACAGTTAGGTATTGAAGTCTCAGAGTTTACATAGGGCAAATTTATAGCCTTCAACGAGGCCCAATCTAGACTTAGTGGCGGTTACTCAGAAATACACACCAAATTTAAACACTTTTTCCGAGTCATGGATGTTTATATGTATAATAAGTATGTATTTACAAACATAAAGTATCTATGTAGTATATTAACTATCTGGTGTCCACGTCACAAGCCTCGCTGCTTAGTGTGGCAGTAGATGGCACTGTGTGTTAATGTCCAGCGATATTTATTTATTTATTTACTTTGCCCAACCCGGAAATCCACCGTAAAACTTCCTAAAAACATATCTCCTACTAAAAATCGAAAAAACAAATACCCACTTTCTTTAATGAAAAAAGATTTAAAGATTCTAATTAAAAAAAAAAAACTTGGCCTAAGCCTGCTAGGTAGTTTATAATCTTGTTAATTTTTCATATTCCTGGACATTTTAATATTTCACATCGCGTTATTTTCCCGTGAGACGATGATAACCTAAAATTCCTTGTTGAGAGTGCGTTGACACCGCTTAGTTCCTTCGGGGAAAACACACAAAGCTCCTCGGGGATAATCCTAAAAATATTGATTCCTAAAAGAAGTAACTTTAGTCGTGAGAAACCAAAGATAATATTAGTATATATTGGGAGCAGCGGTGGCCCAGTGGTGGCGGCCCCGACTTACGAACAGTAAGTCGTGGGTTCGAACCCAGACAGGCGCATTACTTTGTGTAATTTATTTCATCACCACTGCTCTCAAAACGGTGAAGGAAAACATCGTGAGGAAACCGGCATGTCCTAGAACAATATTAGTATTGAAATGTTGAATTATTGTCATAATTTAAAAACTGTAAACTCTCTTAAAATAATAACTAAAAGATTTACATGGACACATCAAAAGCATAAAAGAAAATTAAAGGGCGACAAAACATTCATCAACAAAAAAAGTCAAAATATAATTAAGTATGTAATACAATAGTCATATAGCTAACTGTTACTCCCGCAAGTAACAAATTTTCACGTTTCAAACCTAATACAGGTAGATGTTCCTACACCCAGATATTTACCACCAGCCTGGAAAGTTTGCTTCTCAAACGGCTTTATAAGCCCAACTTTAAATATTCGTCGCGATATTTCAGTAGATATTGCGAGCCATACTGATTTATCATTCGCGTGATGGTCCACATGGCAAGGTGCTGTCTCTACCGGAAAATATATGGCGTCTTTGAAGCTCAGAAAGATGGGTAATTTCATTGAATTTATGAACGTATCACCGTTGATATTGCGACGTTGAAAATTTGTACGTAAAATTGTGATAAACATTGTATTTAATGTTGACTACAGTTAGTTATGGTTATATGTGCTGGTTGAAATATGATATTTAACCGGTGGAAAAATATGAATAAAATGATTCTAACTTAAGATTAAATATTATCTTTTTTTTCACAAATATTTAAGACTAGCTTCTGTCCGCGTCTTCATTTACCTAGATCAGGAAGTTCTGTAGCTTTCTATCAGTGAAAGAATTTTTGAAATTGGATGGAAACTAACGGGGATGACGTTCTACATCATACAAACTTCACCGCTTTATAGTATCCGTTTACAGGTATACGATGAAGGCTGTACTAAAATCTGTAGTGATCACATCTCTGATACTTGGTTACTCAAACTTACGATCAAATGCAATAATACACAATTAGGCTTCCCCACTGGGTTTCACTAATCGTAGTCAAGATCATCTTCATCATCCGCCTAGCCTTTTCCCAACTATGCGGTGGTCGGCTTCCAGTGTTACTGGATGCAGCTGAATACCAGTATTTTACATGAAGCGACTGCCTATCTGACCTCCACAACCCAGTTAGTACCGGGTAATATGATATCCCTTGGTAAGACTGGTTGTCCGACTTTTTGGGCCACTGATTACTTAACGACTGTCAGAGATCTACAAATGACAGCCGGGACCAACGGCTTAACGTGCTTTCCGAGGCACGGAGGAAACTCGGTATGTAATGGGTGGTCACCCATCCACAGACCAACCTAGGAAAGCACGGCTTAACCTAAACATCGACCCGAGCGACTGTATCGTAGTCAATACAATGCTTAGTAATTATCAAGCCTTAGGAAGTCTTTCATTACTATGTAGTAAAGTTACCCCACTTAATCAAGAACATACCGTTACAAAGGATGAGAAAATATTTATACATATTTATTCAGCACTTTGAGCACAGCATACAGAGGTGGACTTAATGCCATAGACATTTTCTATCACGAAACCTTTGTGTCTAGTGCCAATCTGAAAATTGTGAAATCAATTTTTACGTTACACAAAGCTATCTCTATTTTTAGACTTCTAAAATACACACATCAACACGGTCTAGGGATATTTCATACTCAATTAAATAACTCGAAAAGTACTGGCCGCATTGGAATCTTTTATACACCGATTTGTTTGTAATTTATCTCAGACTAATTCCAAATTCAAATTTTTGAAAATTATTTTGTTTCGGTGGCATAAAAATGTCTTGATGTATAGGAGAGGGAATTTTCATTTGTGCGAAATTTAGAAAACAATACGAATTACGTTTAGTTACAGTTTTTTTTCATTTTTAAACGAAAGATAAAGTTAAAATTGAGGTATTGTAGCCATGCAACGCCGACATTTGACGAGGGCGGAGATGTTACGAGCTGTGGGAATGCTGGAAGCTGGATCTGTTCAGCGTAATGTTGCTGAGGCCATAGGGACCCATCAAAATGTAATTTCAAGATTATGGACACGCTATCGTGCCACAGGTGAAGTAGCGGAGAGGCACCGGGGGCCAAGTCGCATCACTACCCCCAGACAAGACCGATTTTTGCAAATTACTGCGCGAGCACAACCAAATGCAACGGCGACTCAATTGGTCCAAAGGCTGCGAGTGGAACACCAAGTGCTTGTGAGTGACCAAACTGTAAGAAGGCGACTGCATGAAAGCAATCTACGCTCTCGTAGACCACTCCGGGTCCCACCTTTACGGAGAGGCAATCGTGGACGACGATTAGAATGGGTTCGGAACCACGTGGACTGGGGCCGTGACCAATGGTCCAATGTGCTGTTCACGGATGAATCCAGGTTCGGCTTCCATCCAGATTCACGAAGGACGCGTGTTTGGCGAGTTCCTGGACGATGGAGCCGTCTCCAGAACCCTCAGGAAGTTCACCCATACCAAGGAGGAACAATTATGGTTGGGCAGGAATTCGTCTTGGAGGACGGACGGATCTCGTTTGGGTGCGGGGCAATATGACGGCAGAACGATACGTCCAACAGGTGCTGGGGCCCGTAATCTTGCCCCACAGAACACAAATGGGGCAAGATTTCCTGCTCATGCACGACAATGCCCGGGCACACACGGCGAGAACGGTAGCAGCTTGGTTACATACACATAATGTTAGGGCCTTAGACTGGCCTGCTCAATCGCCAGATCTAAATCCCATTGAGCATGCGTGGGATATGCTGCAAAGAAGAGCTCTGAAGGAAGTTCCTGAAAATCTGGCTACAGAAGATCAACTTTTTGCGCACCTCAGAAGGACATGGGACAATATTCCGCAGCAAGACATTGACAACCTTGTTCTGAGCATGCCGAATCGTTGCCGATGTGTTATGAACATCATGGGCGCTTTCTCAGACTACTAACTTCAAGTTTATAAACACAAATTAAATGATTTTTCTACTTTTTTCAGTTTTTACTCACAAATTAAAAGTTCATTCATATACGGTTTCCGTCTATGCTTCATTTTTTTTCCATAAAATCCTGAAATTTTAATCTATACCTTAACCATTATTAAAAAATGGTAGAATATTAAATAACGTATCTTTTAAATATATACATGTCATATAAATAATTAACACATTGATAGTAATTCGCTTTTTTAAAAATATCCCTAGACCGTGTTGATGTGTGTAGTTGCAATTCATATTCTTGGACTTGTTTTAGCTATTATATATTTCTACGTACGAACCCGGATAACATACCTACCTTGTAATTAAATATCATACGGGCCTCATATTATCCTTAATCAATATGTTAGCTCGATTACATGCGAGACACAATCGCCCGATGTCTGATATTAACACATAATCCCATCGCTTCACTACATAATGTAATTAATATCGAACAAATGTAGTAACTAATGGCCATATTACAAGGTTTCACCAAATTAATTCACTTTGGTTAGCATAATCAGTCTATCCCACGTCGCGTTCCCACAGCTGGGACTACTCTCAATGAGTGGGAGTAAGCTATCTCACAAGAGGACCTAGTGCGAGTTTGTAAATGTCGCATGTCCTAGAATTTTTGTTTCTAGAACATGCTGGGTTCTACCGAGAGCAGTGTAGATGAAAACGAGGGTTCCGTACAAACTTGTAGGTATTTAGTTATAAACTTCATATTTACGATTTTCAGATATTTTTCTTTACGTTGTGTTGTAAGACATTGCTTATTGCCAAATTTCATGATTCTAGGTGGTTTTGATTCCTTTGTGAAATCGCAAAATATGCGACATATAGGTACGTTCAAATCTTTTGATCGTGTTGACTTACAAGTTTGATTTTTTCACAGATTCAAGTATTTGATATAAATTTCAACTTGATACCTCCACGCATTTCGGAGAAAACGGGTCTTGACAGACATACAGACGGATAACAAAGTGTTTCTTTTTCATTTTGAGGCACGGAACCCTAAAAAAGACTCTAAATTGCCTGCTTAGGCTTTAATCCACGACCTATATTTGTAAGTGAGGACTGATATTACTGTGCCAACTCCTATATTCTTCAGTTTTATTAGAATGGTGAAAAATTAAACGATTCTGCTGTGTTTGAAAGAGTCTGTTCTACTCTACGCGTTTTTGGTTGATTCATCCAATCTGCAAGGCATGAGTGGACCGAGTACTATTAGCGTTTAATACGCAGTCATACTAATAAAATTTGAGAAAATATAAATTCGATTAGCCTCTCTTAAGTGTCAGTAAAGATCGGATTTCGGAGAAAGTTAGACACTAATCATTATTAATAAGTTCAAAAAGTTATATTAGAATTCTGTTATATTATTAGGAATGTTATAACCTATAAGAAGTTTTGGTATTATCATTGATTTTTTATGAGAGGATTGTAATTTATTGTGAAACTAGACGTGCTAGACTGCTCTACCTGGCCTTGCATATGAAATTTAAAATTTAAAAGTAATTAAAAACGCAGTAACTTCTATGTAATTGTATGCTTAAGTAATTGGGCAATAAGGGCAGAATTCGGACCTATCATGATACTTTTTTTTTTTAATGTTGTAAAAAAAAAAAACAAAAACCCAAATAATCAAAAAATAATAATAATAATATCCCAAATAATTGTTATCGTATTTACCTACGATACCTTAATTCATAAAAGTATCAATATTAATGGCCAAAGCTTACTTATTACTATAATAACCTTTCAATTCCCGCTGACCCCACCAGTGTGGACACGGGCGATGGGGCCAACGGTAATCACTATTTAGATTAATATCAAGAAAACTTATCTACAAATAATAAAATTGGTCAAGTTGACCAATTCAAAAATGTACTAGGTCGAGTGGACCCGCGGGTCCCGCCTGTGTGGGATCAGTTTATTAAACAGCCATAATTTATTAAGAGGGTGGTAATACATTATCCAATAGACACCATCTAAAAATAGTCACTAAAGGTGGATCCCACGTACCTAATGTTACCTGAATCATGAATAGAGATTTCCAACAGACAGACGACCGTACAAGTGTACCCGAAAATAGAACGATTACCGCAGCTGCAGGCAAATGGCCGACTGAGTTTACGCTAAAACGGTAATACAAAAGCAATATCCAACACTTCTAGTGGCACCCACAACAAAAGCAGGATATTTTGTAAACATTTTACTGCGTCCCAGTCTGTGACGATATTGTGGACGCTGTCGCTGCAAAATGGCAGTTTTTACTGCCTTCCACGAGACCGTTTGGTAACGTTACAGCCCGCCATAGTTGTCGTTAGACAGAAATGTTTTTAAAAAGTAGGACTTTTTTTTACTCACACATTTTTTGCTTTCCGTCTCAAGAAATTTGTGAAGCAATAAGAAAACTTCTGTAGTTTTAAAGCAAACGATGAATTAAGACGCTGAAGCGGAAATAAAGTTGGTTTAAAACATTTTACGCAATCTGACTTTCATATAAGTGTTGTTATTTTTGTTCTTTATGAGCTAGAGTTCTTCAGCTATTTAGTTTCGCAAACTAAGTATAACTGAAGGAATGGAAAAAGCAAAATGATGTTTTGAATGTTAGTAGGCAAGCTTTCACACTTTGGCGCCTCCCGGCGCTCGTTAAGGTGACAAAACATCGTTTTTAGTTTCCTCTAACCCACGGCATCTCTAGCCCAACTGCAATTTTCTCTCTTAGAAGCCATAGCCATTTACAAAACGTGTGAAACTTGCCCACTAAATTTGCACTACAGTTGAATTTTGTTTATGTTTATAACACGTTAAATTATGCAGACTTAAAACTGTGTAACGTGCCGTTAGTAATTTGAGAAATGAGATATCTTAGAATAAACTAACGGCATTCTCCCACTTCACTCAGTTAATGCTTCCTTAAAAAACAATAAAAAATTTCTTTACTTTTTGTAAGTTAAATAAATATTACAAACACATTATCTAAATTATGGGGAAACTAAAATTATGGCAACGTAGCCATAAAAACAGACACAAAATGCGACTTCATCATCATCTGCTTAGCCTTTTCCCAACTATGTTGAGTCCGGCTTCCAGTCTAACCGGATGCAGCTGAATACCAGTATTTTACATGGAGCGACTACCTATCAGTACTGGGTAATACGATACCCATTGGCAAGATTGGTTGTCAGACTTTCGACAACTGTTAAAGATCTACAATTGACAACGGGACCAACGGTATAACATGCTTTCCGAGGCATGGAGAAAACTCGGTATAAAATGAGTGGTCACCCATCTACGAACCATCTAAAGAAGCGCGGCTTAACCTGAAGATTGACCCCGAGCGACAGTTATTATTTAGCCAGGAGCTCCTAACGCATACCACAAAATGCGACTTAATTTATAATACACGTACGTTTTGCACATGGAAATTCTTGATGAAAGAATGTAGAAGTATAAGAGCTTGGGTTTCGAGATGGGACCTCTCGACCGTGACAAAATAGGTTTTGATGATCCGATGCTCTCTATTTCGATCCCGAATATTTTGCTATTCTCGTGACAAAATTATCAGGGTATGTAACAAAGTAATCCTTGAATCTGAGTGCTCTTAGCTTGGTTGTGAGATTTAAATTATGTTAGTACAATCTTTGGTAGAAAATTTGAAGGATATTGAGAAGACTCACTGTGTTTATGGGACTAGGTTTTAACAAGATTGTTATACTGTAAGCCATTTATAAACTTTTATTTAACTTGCCTTGTTAGTTGGTTGGTTGGTAAGTTTGTATTGGTCAAATCTTGCAATTGAATTTCAAACCAGTTCCCACCAACCGATTCAGCTAAAATTTTGCACACTTCTTTTGTTCTGGAGACAAAACATTTTTATAAAAGTCATGACTTGATCCTGTAGCCAGGATCACCTCCTCACGCAAAAAGTCCTCAAAGGTAAATAGCACGGACATGAAGCTGTGTAACATACGCGTTCAATGTTAATAAATAGTACATTATGATATTAGTGCGTTAAGATGGTTAAAACATGCGAGGCGGAATTTCAGCCCGAGCCGAAGGCGAGGGCGTAATTGAGCCGAGCATGTTATAACCAATACGCACGTATATCGTACGACGTTTTTTAACACATTTGCGAGGAAACAGAAAAATAAAGATATTCACAATACAAGTACAAAGAAAAGAAAATTTGAGAAAAATGTTGCGAGGATTATTTTCTGCCGTGGCTGCGTGAAAATGTTGGCAAAGACGCTAGAGCATGCAGCCAAGTTTTTAACCTTTTGAACGCCAGAGCATAAACGCATGCGCGTGCTTTTCACGCCAAGCCACAAATTCAGTTACCACTTTGTCATATATTTGTGTCGTTTGGCGTACAGGGCACGCACTTGCTTGTCATGTATATGTGACAATGGCGTTCAAGAGGTTAAATTACCGAATAAACTGTTTTTATTTTATTTTAAATAAACTCAATCTGTGAATGCACACTGTTGCTTTCCCGCCATTTTAACAGCGCGCTAGCGAAATTTGAATAGCAACAGCGCGCTGCTCACTAGCTGGAGTCGTGCGGCGGCGATCAGTTCCATATTTGAAATGGCAAATAATACTGTTATGGAATTTGTATGGACTATAACTTAACTATTTGCTTTGGTAACACACGCGTTTTTTATGACCCGCTTTACATATTTAAAACCGGTGGAATTACATCAGCTTTACGAGCAAGGGTGTTAAAAAATAAGTAACCTAATTTCCTTTTTTGAATTTTAATAAAAACTCGTAGGTATAAAAAAAAAGTTAAATTTTATTTGTTTTTCCTCGAATGAATTTGTTGATAGTGAAACTCATATTTCTCAATTTACAGGAATAATGTTTGATCATTGCAAATAAAAAAACACCCTTAACACATTACCATCTTAGCCAAACAACAAAGTGAATTAATAACCAATTACAAAAAAATCGACCCACCAACAGTGTTGACCTAAAACGACACCGTATGAAATGCAAACATTTCATTAACACAAATTCACCCACGAATAACGCTATTGTCCCAAACAAGATCGCGAGCGCAGCGGTCTACAGAGTTACTATCACTTGGCAAAGTTATTCGTGTCACTTCACATTTCTGAAGTTGGACCGCGAATAACGGTACAACTTGAAGTGGTTAGTTGACACTTTGTTGCAAGGTCCTAGGTAGGTGCAACTGTTGGCGACAGTATCGTCGGCGGCAACTTTGTGGGACGCCCGATAAGCTGCCTACATACCAGTGCTAACTAATGCTGGCATCACACTCTTCAGTTAGGCATGGTATCGCGGTGCTTTTGTTTTTGTAACTAGAGTAGGTAGTAGAGACTTGGCCTGGCATAGCCTTGTAGCCTTGTTTTATTTAGGTGAGAAAGTTTAGCATAGAAACGGGCGAAGTTTCTAAGATTCAGTCTTTTAAAGTTTTCTACGTATACAAACTTACGCCTTTTTCGCATGAGGGTAGGCAGACGTAATAGAACGCCACCTGCTACCATTCTTAAATACTCTTTTTGCTTTGTTCACGTTCATACATAAGCAGGTCATACGCGCGCGTTAGTTGTGGATTTTCTGTTAAATTTTTCTATTAGTACATATTTTGACATAATTTTAAGCGATCAACGACTTTTTAAATATTCAAATAACACATTTTCTGAACTTCTTCATCAACATCAATTCATCACTGAAATGTAGAAAATTTCAGTTTATCGAATTGATCTTTCAGATTTTTCTAAAGCTAAATGATCATTTTCTGTTTGTTGACAGGAGGTGTTGAGGTACCAGAGTTTGGGGAGCCCATCACAAACCTAACGGTGCCTATCGGGAGGGACGCAACCTTCGAATGTATAGTTGTGAACCTGGGCAACTTTCGGGTAAGCATTTATAATTATTTTTCATTATATTTTGGGTGTTGTGTCTAAAGATGGTTTTTGGGCGTGATTTACGAAAAGATGTCTTATCCTATCAAACATTAAACACTTAAACACAATTTAGAGATCTATTGTTGCATTTTTTTGGTTTTTTGGAAAAAAAAAAAACATGCTTTTGCCTTGCTTTTTATTTAATTTATGGAAAAGATTGACATTCGTGTGCGGTCAAATGTGAGTAATTGCCCAACTGCCTATCCTTTCTGAAAACACAGGCATTATGTTACCAAACATATACAGTAATACAATCCAAATGCACGATCATGTTATCATGTCTGCTTTGTGTTTGTGCTCAATATTCCGAGTGATCGACACAACACCAAACACTATTCAGTGAAATCTTAAATCGCTCCCATTAGGACCTTACCAACAACTCATACCTACGACTGCCTCCCTCCGAGAATAAACCAAATTATTTCGGCCTAATATCATAAAATCGGCCAGAAGCTTCACTGAATATCAGATCCAGGCTACAGGTATTTTACTATAGCGAACTGAATAAGTAATTCAGTTTAAATCAGGCCTTTATTACTTCGAACAATCAATATTAATAGCCCGTAGACAAAAAGCTTGGGCCGGTCCCTCCGACAACTATATAATAAAGTCGAGAGGCTGAATATTAATTATTTTAGTTAACTTGAGTAAGCTAGTCGATTTTAGGCCAAATAAACTAGCGGCAGCGGTGAAATTATGAAGTTGAAAAGTTTAACCGCCCCGGATTAGCTATCAACTGCGATAGAGAGCTAGATTGTCTAAACCGCATCGTAAATAGCTCTGTGGTCTATGTTTAGATTTAGTCTTCATGAAACTTATCAGACTTTATTAGGTACCTATTTAAGTTTATTGCTGTTTTTATCTTCACGAAATATCAATGAGGATGACGTAGTAAAAGTGAGCAAGGTGATTGCGTTGCTGGTAACAGAGTGCGAAAGATGTGATTTGGGGTATCTATTTCAGTATTTTTTTTATATTTTTTTATTTTAGGAAAGGGTAATAACATAATAGTAACAAAATGATATAACTAAATTGCTAATTACAAGCCTCCACAGATAGATACAAAAGAAAATATATTAGTTCCTTATTACAAAATAATCTAACACTACAGTACTGTCAAATTATTGACCAATTTCAAAGGTGGGTTTATTTTATTTTATTGTTTATAACTTAAGCTAACTTGTAAAATAAATAAATAAATAAAAATAATAAATAAATATCGCTGGACATTACACACAGCGCCATCCAGTGCCAAACTAAGCAACGAGGCTTGTAAAATAAACGGTTCAAGAGCAAGAAGGTGCCTTCTGTACAAAAAATGGCTTTGCCAATAGTTTTCTTACTGTGCTTGCTTTGGTGCAGAATAGATCAATACCGGGCTCAGAAGAAACTTCGTTAAAACTGCGACTGGCTCTTGGAAAGTATGCATTACGCCTATAATTAGTGTTCGCAAAAGGCACATGTAAGAGTAGTCGTTGTCGCAGTCGCATCTGATTAGTGCGTAACGTTAATTTTGAAATTCAGGACAGTCGATTGAACCATTTGCGATATTAAGCAAGTAGCATACATCTCCAATATGACGTCTTCGGTCAAGTGGTAGAAAATGGTACCTCCTGCATCAGTGAGTGTAATCAACAGACACTTGCTTTGCCCTGTAATCAAGGTACTTAAGAAATTTTCTAATATTACTTCTAAAGTCGCGAAATTGACCCACTGTTGTGGGAAAGTAGGCACAAAATCGGCCAGACTGGAGACGTTATGTGCATTGGCAGGTCAACGCCTTACGGGTTAGATTTAAAACGTGATGACCTTAAAGCTAGACCACCTTCAATGTCGTCAATGTCTGCTTTGTGCTCAGAGTTTTTCGGCCAATGTTGGATAATTTTGCTAGCCACTTGAGAGCACATGAAAAAGCAGTACGCCAAAGCTCTCCACAACCACCCTAGAAAGAAATCGAAGTCGATGTGGCCGAAATCGGCTAAATGGTAATCAACTGTTGTTAAAGGCAACTGTAATAATTATTATCAGTATGTGTCACTGCAGGGTAAAAGCATCCATTTCTCTTTTCTAACTCAACTTGACGCATAGACGGGATACGCCTGGGTCCGCTTGCCGTGGGACTTTCAGGCAACTTTGTTTGGTGGTTTAGCCCACAATGCATGGCTATGGGTAACGTTTTCAAATTCTAATAAATATTTTTGTAGTTAGTCTTTCGCTTGCAAGCGCTACTGCTAAGTACGAGGCCCTAGGTTCGTTGTACAAAATCAAAATCAAAGCATTTATTTCAAGTAGGCCAGTTACAGGCACTTTTGAATTGTCGAAACAAAGATGAAAATTAAATGTAGCTACAGTACAAGTCACAAGACATAAAAACTGTTAAAAGTACTGTAGTTGCCCATTCCCTAGCGTAGATCTCTATGGAGAAGAACGGGTAGGAAACTCCATGGACACTCTTTTAAATCAAAATATTGTTACAAAATCTTGCTAACATCATTCATGTTGAGATGGTATATTATGTGAGAACAATGTAGCAAGATGTGCACGTTATAATTGTCCACAAAATAAATAATACAAGTAATAAACCAAAATAATACAGGTCGGGCAAATTATCCTTGGGTTCAACATATTTTTTTCAGTTACAGTCCAAACTTTTGCCAGGTCGATGGCATAGGGTCGTCCATCGTCATCGTTTGGCATCATACATAAACTAAGTGTCGAAACGTCACCGGTATACAAAGTATAGATACGGCTCTGCCAAACCGTTCCCGGCAAGCAGGCGTGATGTTCCTATGATTGTGTTGAAAATCCTATCACATCAGGATAAAGTTTGTTTAGCTAAATCTTACTCAAAAATCTCGAAACTTAAAAAAGCTCCAGCAGTTCACAACAGAAGGCGCAAAATCTTAAAAAAAGAAATGTAGGTTTGCTACCTAAGGCCGCATGCGTTAATAAGTTTTGTTTATGTATAATTTACGCGAACCCCTTCCTTATTTTAATGTTTGACTTGACCTAAAACTTAGGCAGATTTAAAAACTGTATACCAAAAACCTTGTAGGTTCATTTTTTCAAAGATTTTCTTTACGCAAAATCGACCTCTGAATTGTGTTTCTTTTGTTTTCGTAGGCCTACTACTTTCTTTGCTAATGCGAAGGAACAAGATACTTAATGTACTTATTTAATTAATTTACTTTACTGATTTACATTATTCAACGCAATGAATTTTGAAGTGTTGTTAAGAGGCCTCGCTTAAGGGAAGTAGGTAAAGGTACCAGCCAACTGCGTAGCTCTTTTGCGTGATTCCCTTGGGACATTTTGTCTTTCATATTCTTAAGGTTCAGCAGACAGATTGTTTGAGAGATACTTCTACTACTATCGAATTACGTCTGTGCATGTCCGGAGTCCTTTTCGCGATCTAGTCCGCAGTGTGGTCTGGTCGGTTTGAGCGAACCTTAGAATTTGCTAAAATTGTGCTAAAACCAAACAATCAGCACTTTTAGTAGATTCATAGAATAAACCGGCCAAGAGCGAGTCGGACTCGCGCACAGATGGTTCCGTAAAAACTTTTTTAAGGACAAACATAACTTTGATGTTCGATCCCATGGGGGTACGGAACCCTAACAACACATTTTCAAGTAACATCATCAAAACGTATCTAATTTCTGGAACCTTCTGCTCAACTCTTTAATGTTCCAGGTGGGCTGGGTGAAAGCAGACACGAAGGCGATACAGGCGATCCACGAGCACGTGATCACCCACAACCCTCGGGTGTCCGTCTCCCATAGCGACCACAGCACCTGGTACCTGCACATCAAGAACGTGCAAGAAGAAGACCGAGGACAATACATGTGTCAAATTAATACTGATCCTATGAAAAGTCAGGTGAGTAAGACCACTCTTTTTTTTTGCCACGAACTAGTAAATCATTTACCCGAAAAGGCCTGCCAAACAAACAGACAGACAGACGAAAATTAAAAAAAAATCGTTGTAAATACCATATATGCTTTGAGATGCATTCGGTAAGAAGGTGTTATTTTGAAATTACAAACGGACACTTCAATTTTATTTATTTGTATGTATGTAAATATGTAGAGATGTATGATTTTCCTAAAACAAAACTTAATCGAGCTACATAGTTCACATTCATAGAATAGTCCTGCATAGTTCTGCATAGTCCTCAGCTGAATTGAACAAGATTATGTCTGGACTTCAAAAGAGACTATGAGTTTGTTTCGGCTGTTTCTTCTCAGAGTAGTCAGGAACGAAACACCGGCCCCATCTAGTTTAAAAAAAAATACGTGTAATAGTGTTTGTAAGAACCTACTTGCAAATAAACATCATTTCATTTCATAATTTCCAAATTTTAGCCAATCCAACCCTAAAATATAACCTCCACCCACACATATAATTCAGCATCTTTTTTTAACACACTGCAACCGAGATCCTCGTTACAAAGTAATGGACTGCGGTGCGCTGAAAATTCAGGAACAATTTAACGAGAATGCGTCACTCGACGGGATGCACTTTAACCAATACACTGACATAAATTGCAACTTATGCGGTAGTGCTTGTATGGAGCTCATGCATTTTTAACCACTTTTAAAGTAGATAGTTACTATATTAATGAGACGGTAAATGTGAGAATATTTTCTGGTTCATCAATTATTTGGAAGTTTGATGGTGAGTTCTATTTGTTTGAAAAGAGCAACCTACACGTACCTCCTGTGATGATAGGATTAAACATACATACATAAATAACACTTTGCCCAACCTGGGCGGCATCGTCTCAGATTAGGATCAACTAGCAAAAATGATCGGCGATGACGATCCGGGGCAATGCCAGTAAGCATCGATAAGGTCTAATTGTTGATAACTTAGCAGATCTCTAAAAAATTGAAAAAAAACGTCTAAGAAGTGCCAGTCAGACTCGCCCATGAGGGTTCCGTACCATTTCCATTTACCATTCCGTAGAATCCATAAAAATAAATTAAAAAATAAAGGGACCCCTTTAATTTTTAATTTATTTTTAAAGCGTATTTGTTGTTATAGCAGCAAACGAAATACACATTCTGTGAATATTTTAACTGTCTGCCTATTACAGATCATGAGATACAGCCCACTGACAGACAGATGAACGGAGGTTTAGTAATAGAGTCCCGTGAGACCCGTTAGGACCCGTTAGACGTTACCCTTAGGGTACGGAACCCTAGAAAAGGACGTAGTTGAGTTGAGACCACTTTCTGATGCAGGCAATATTCTACGCTATTACTGACAAAAACCCTTACCAATACAACACTCATTCACTTCAACATATTTAAAGCTAAAAAAAAGAACCCAATAATAAAGCTACCAAATAGAAAAAATAAAACAGAATGGAACCTCCCTTGTTAGTAATAAAATTCTTAACGTGTTGCTTGACCTGCCGTTGGGCATGAGTGCCCCGTGACGTAGACACATCGATAGCATTCAGTACTCTGATTGATTCGCCCAGGATCTCTACTTACCGTGAAAGGGTAGCGTGATAATACTCATTTTTTTCCTACTAATTTGAAAAGCTAAATAACTAATACTAGGAATAGCTAATACTTGGAAAGTGTTATTGGGTTTCCCATTAATAATTTCACAGAATCAGCAAGGAGACTGGATTTTTGCTCGGTTGACTGCAATAGGCTCGCGATTTATTACCTACATTTGAATTAAAAAAGAAATTGTTGAAATATGAGTGTGCAATCCTATTATACTTTTCTCACTCTTTTCTTATAAGTTTCGTGGCGGCATCCAAAACAGTTTTATTTTTCTCCGGAACTCGTCGAGATTTTCTGTCTCGAAGCTTTTCTGACGGTCGTCACTGTTGACTCTGGCTTCCAGGAGTCCCAGTGGTTAGGCTTGTCCCAAATAAAAAAAAACGCCTGTGAAAAACCCTTTGGATAACAAGCGTGACGAGCGGTGACGTGAGATCGTATCTAATAATAGTTTGTTGTGGATGTTAGTTGACGTCATCAAAACCACTATAATTTATGTAGGTACTCTTTAATTCATAAAAGTTGATTTTTTTGAAAGCTTTATAAACAATATTTGCCCTTGTCATGTTTATTTTTGTATCCATTAATGAAAGTAGAAGTCAACACTTCGTGTTTAACGGAATAATACGTATAAAAAAATTAATAACTGAATGAATAAACAGGAAAGAATTTAGAAAGATGTACAATAATATGATAACGCGATTCACTACCACACCATTCAAACAAATTAATTAATTTAAGCATTTTATTCCTCCCAACAATGCGATGTTTCGAACACTTCGCACCACACCATCCGACAAACTTATTAAATGAAGGAAACGCTAAAACTTATTTCAATTCGAATAATTCTTCATTCTTATTAATCTGCAGGAGTTGGAACAAATCTGTTATTCTGAATCATAATATTTCCGATGAATTCAGTCTTCAGTACAAAAGGTTTAGCATGAAATAGTGCTGTAACACCTTTATGATTCAGTGGCTTGAAAAATAATTGCCACTTCTGTTTGTTTTTTCTGTAACTTACGGATACAAATCTGGGAAGATTTCAATTTAGTACCAATTTTGCACCAAAATGTGATCAGAGTATCTCGCTAAGCAATATCGAGTAAATATTTTCTCTTTATCGATCGGTGAACCGCACAATTCAGATTTAATTTCATCAACAATGTAAACTATGTTAGGTTTCTCGATAATTAAATGATCCTGTTTACATTTTCAATGGACTGTTGATTTTAGAATGTTATCCGTACTGGATTTTGGTAATCTAACTAATTTGTATGTTGATTTGATTTTTGTGATATGGTTATGTTTAGATAGAGGATGGTTTTAATTGACTCTATATTTATTTCCCAAATAAAACGAAAAAAAAAACATCGGTTGGTTTAGTAAAACTTTTGAAAACATCTTGTCTCTATTATCTGCTGAAAGGATATGAGGAGCTCGTGCCTAAATAATAACAGCCGCTCAGGTCAATCTTTATGTCAAGCCGAGCTTGCCTAGGTTGGTCTGTAGATAGGTGACCACCCATTTGGTACTTACAGAGTTTCCTCCGTGCCTTGAAAGGCCTTGAAATGGCTCCCGGCTGTCATTTGCAAATCCTTGACAGTCGTTATTGGTAGTCAGTGGTCCCGAAAATCTGACAACCAGTCTTACCCAGTATTAACTGGGTTGTGGAGATCAGATAGGTAGTCGCACCATGTAAAATACTGGTAACTGCATGCGGTTAACTTGGTTGCAAAAAGGCTAGGCAGATAATGATGCTCTGCTGATAGGACATTTACTGGGCAAAAGAAAATAAATTAGAAAAGCATTTCTTAGATATAAATAATTGATTTTATAAAGATAATGAGTTTTATTTCTACTTTTCTTCAGATGGGCTTCCTAGATGTAGTGATACCACCAGACTTCATTCCCGAAGAGACTTCGGGTGACACGATGGTCCCCGAAGGTGGCACAGCCAGGGTCTCGTGCAAGGCCCGCGGCGTGCCACCCCCGAGGGTCATGTGGAAACGAGAAGATGGCATGGAGATCGTCGTACGGGACCAAACTGGGACGAAAAGCAAAGGTAGATATGGTCAAGAAGTGATTTTATTCTGTTTTATGTTACTTATTATGAAATACTGTATGTTGTGAATGACAGTTGCATTTCTCATTGAGATCAGAAATTGGTGTGGAATACACTTTGTACGAGCGACTCACCCCTTCTTGGCTCTATGGGTTTACAAAATGTAAAGATTTCTTTATTATATTTATGTTTAGCATTCAAACAAACCATGTGGAGTAAATTCTCAAAATGATGGTGAGGATCGCATCAAAACCCGTTGCCGCGATCACAGAGACAGACACGAAAAGCTACTTTAAATTTATAATTGACACTAGCGCGGCTTCGTCCGCTTGAAATTCAGTAATTGTCCCACGGATTCATACTACCGGGATAAAAAGCATCATAATTATGTGTCTGCCAGGCCAGACCAGTGGCCAAGTGGTGTGGAGATCTATCCCTGTGTGAAATTTCATCCAGATCCGTTCACCCGTGCTGGCATGATTAAGTAACAAACATCCATCCAAACTTTCACATTAATAAATAGTAGTAAGATTACTGGTTCTATTTTTAGGGTTCCGTAGCCAAATGGCAAAAAACGGAACCCTTATGGGTTCGTCATGTCTGTCTGTCCGTCCGTATGTCACAGCCACTTTTTTCCGAAACTATAAGAACTTTGCTGTTGAAACTTGGTAAGTAGATGTATTCTGTGAACCGCATTAAGATTTTCACACAAAAATAGAAAAAAAAACAATACATTTTGGGGGTTCCCCATACTTAGAACTGAAACTCAAAATTTTTTTTTCATCGAACCTATACGTGTGGGGGTATCTATGGATAGGTCTTCAAAAATTATATTGAGGTTTTTATTATCTTTTTTTTCTAAACTGAATTGTTTGCGCGAGAGACACTTCCAAAGTGGCCAAATGTGTCCCCACCCCCTGTAACTTTTAAAATAAGAAAATGAGAAATCTAAAAAAAAAATATGATGTACATTACCATGTAAACTGCCACCGAAAATTGGTTTGAACGAGATCTAGTAAGTAGTTTTTTTTTAATACGTCATAAATCGTAAACCGCAATTTACCTTTCATTCAATAAAGTTTGTGCGGAACCCTCGGTGTGCGAGTCCGACTCGCTCTTGGCCGGGTTTTTTAACTGATTTTAATTAACCACAATATTCCAAAACATAATTGCAATTACTGAGTTGCCCACTTGGACCGGTTGGACCCACCCAGACAAGGCCTTTCCAGTAATTTGAATCCAAATAAAACATCACTGGACATCATGTTACAGCAATGGTAAAGTGTATTAGAAGACTATCAATCCTTCACATTGACTAAACATAGTCATAACAAACAAATCAGTCACAATTTTCTACAATACCCCAAAAAAACAAAGTCATTCACATAATAGTCGGCGCCCAGTAATAACCCGTAAATTGCAATAAATACGGGCTACACAGTCATCGGTCACGCACGGCGCACTTACCCGGAATCTACTGACATTAGCGTATAATAATAACCGGTTCGTAATATTTGTGCACCCTCTAAACACATATCGAATGTGTGGTGGAAATATGTCGAAAGTGTTTTGATATTCGAATTCAAAACTGTTTACTCCCAGCCTAGGTTTTTCGTGGATTCGATGCGTAGTGCTGCATGTGTTTTTCTTTTCTGAATCGCTAGGAGCTACTAAAATGACTTCATCTTGGCTGTATTAAGAAAAAACCGAAGAATCCAGCATATAATTTATCAGGTTGCGTAAAACTGTTCTTATAATATGGATAAGACTTATGTCAAAGTCCAACTACAGAATCCTATGTTTTCGTGTCCAAATGCAATCATTACTTTTCACAAATGAAACAATTTCTGTGTCTAAGTCGCAACAAAAACTCTCCAACGATCAAAGTTCTACTTGAACATAAAAGTAAATGAGCATCTTTCTGTCATATTTATACTAAAGTAAGTTATTTACGCTATTTCTTGAGTAGTTCCAGCAAGTCAGTTCTACTAATGTAACTATTCCTGTTTGATAACCTCTGATACCGGCCAAGCAAACAGCGCGATAAAACGATTTCGTAGAAATCATAGCAGTTACTTACTACCCCTAGAGGTAATGTTGACTTACAGTAACTTTGACCAGGTAATATTTACTTAAGTTGGTCTCTGTTCGACCACTGTGTACAGACTTAAGGGCCATCGTCGTCACTTATATTGCAATTAAATAGATAGCTGCTTGTAGGAAAATTTATGCAAGTTAGCTATTTCTCTAATTAAAATAAATATGGAGCAGTGCCTAATAGATTAGGTACTCTGCTTACTTATTTGTCAATTTCTTAATGTTTTTTGATATGCCAAACGTCGCTGACTAAACTCAAAATTCGAACGTCGTTTTTCTTCTAATAGTTGTCATTCGTTGTTGTTGTTGTTGACGGTTTTATTTCTTAGCCACGGTGTCTGAATATGAGACCGGTTGACGTGAAATTATGTTTGTGTACTGTTAGGATATGATAGGTGCCTACATCTATACCTGTCCCATCGAGGATTACAGGAGTGATCATAACAATGTCTTAATAGTTATGTTGTTTTCGATGTTGTTTTGTGGATACGAGCATACCATTGTTTGTTTGTATACATAATCGCTATGTGTCGAGGAATCACATTAGCAGCCTATTTATTACTTGATACACTTAATTAAAATCAAGTCATCGAAGTCACAACAGTAAAATTAAACTCAATTTAGGCGCAAAATATATCCGAGTTTCCTTCCCAACCTTGATCGTGAACAATTAAACAAAATTATTAACCAAAGATCAAATTTGAGACTTGATTAAATTGCTAAGGGCGACTCGAAAGGCCTCATAGTAGATGTTATTATAACAATGCTTAGGGTAAATTCCAAGAGAGGTATTGTTTCACAAATTACCGGTGTAGAAGGCAATAGGAGAACCCTCGAACAACGAAATAATGTAACGATAAAATCAACATTGAGCACGCTACCCGCAAATAGTGATTGAATGCCTGTTTCCATTGGAATAACATTTACTGTACAAGAGATCATTGAACTGATTTATTTCATTAAGCTTGAAGAGATTATCTATATTTTGGTGTTTGTCTGTGAGATCACGTTGATATTTTATAGTAAGCTACGCAATTTGATGTGGTGGAGCATTTATTCCGGATGGTTTATGTACATAGTTAGTAGTACACTTAGATATATTACAAAAATCATCATGTTTTGTGAAGTGATTAGAAACATGCGGAGCTGGGATAAGTCGCTAGAAATAGTAACTATAGTTGGTGCCAGTTAAGATGAGAATAGCGGTCATTGCTCTTTCCATAATATCTCTTCGTACGTACAACAAATAAACCATGAAAAATGTTGATAGATGACGATTCAAGACTTGAACAGGCTTATTTTTGGTTTTCAAAGTTAAGGAGTTTAATAAATGTAGGTGGGTCAATGACCGCTAATCTCACCTTAACTGGCACCAACTATATAATTATAACAATTTGTGAGTCGGTACTGACCAAAATCGTATACAAACAAGTTTCTTGTGGTTATCTTTCAGTAGTTTCAGTCTATTAGGAAAGAGTTCTAAATGTATTGCTATAGAAACAGGTAGAAGTTAATAGTATGTACTTACTACCAGTTTGCAGTCCATAAGGAGCTCTATTATTTAATGTAGCTAACTACATTAAAATGTATCCAACTGTATTAAATACTCGAGTATTAAAGTCTATCTTATTTATTTATTAAAATTTAATGCAAAAGTTTAAAAAAAATGGGTGTAGAGGTGGACTTAAAGCATTTAATTTTCCATCAGCCTTAGAGTGATGCTGAGACAGAACATGGCAGTTGCAGCATAAAACATAGATATAACTCGTAAATTATTATAAAATACAAGAAAAACCTCTATTTATTAATCTACCTAACTTTCTAACTTTGTATAGGGAAAAGACAACCTCACCTTATCTTGTCGTGCTTGTTTCAAAAGTTTTTTCCCTTTTCAGCAAAATCCCAGTTAGCAAAACATTTATAAAATGAATGTCACAATATTGTAGCGGTTTGAGTTATTGGATAGAAAAATACCGCAATTTGTGGCTGCATTCTGATTGTGGTTTACTGATACATAATATAAACAGTTTAAATTCTTTATAAACTCTGGTCAATTACATCAGATATTTTAGTCTGTTTTGTAAACATGTGCATAATAATAATTCCTAGTCTAATAAGCTGAGGCCAAACGCGCGTATTTTTTTTAGCTGTTAGTCGCGTAAGATGAGTCGCATTTTACGCGACTATATAACAGCTAAAATAATTACGCTTGTTTGGCCTCAGCCTTACTGTCCCACTGCTAGGCAAAGGCCTCTTCTCATACAGATAAGGCATGAGCATTGATCACCACGTTTCCTCAAGACTGGTTGGCGTTTACAGACTTATATTAATTATTAGTCCAGGTTTTTCCTTCACGGATGTCAGTAAGGTTTGGACATTACTGACATCCGTGACATCCTAGTAACTTTAGAAAGTACATTTAAATTGAAAAAGTCACATTGGTACTCGCCCGGATTTGGATCCATAACCTCGTTAAATGAGACCGACCCCAAGTAACATGGAAAGAGGGCAGGAAGATGAACCTCGGTTAATGAAATGCAAGGCCTTAACCACTAGGAAGGGGTCCGCAAGGGCTGATGCCTGCCGGGGCTGCGGGACTGTTCGAAAGAGTTTCCTTGGCCCCGGAACACAAAAGGCGAGGAAGGAACATGGATGGGTTTTAGTCAGTCAAAAAGTCTGACACTCCCTCCTGTTCCGCCCACAGCGGGAGGAGTCATTTGATGATTTCCCATCCGAAAAAAAAAGGCCTTAACCACCGGGCCATCATGACAGATTTGTCATGATGGCCCAGTGGTTAAGTGGTGTCGACTACGGTAAAGTCAAAAGAAAGGATTATGATTTTATTTCCAGTTAGTTTTATCATTCAAACAACATTTTTTAGAATATTAAAGTTTTATGTAAAAAGCTCAAGCTGAAATATTTGCTGTGAGATACTCCAAGATATGTGATCTAGAACTGTGTTTCACCGACGTGATTGAGTTACAAACATCCACATTATCTTAGTACTTATGAGTTTGAAATAAACTCAAGATCTTATTACTAAAAGCGCTGCTCTACTACGAGTATGTACAATATTATACCTTTAAAAAATGGAGAAAAAGTAAAGTGATTGGCTACTACAAGGTTTTTGAAGGCTAAAAATATTGAGCTAGTATCCCGAGGGATTTCATTTTACTTCACTTAGTTTTTAGTTTTATTAGAAGATTGGATTAGTAATGTAATTTAACTAATATTTTAGTGTGTTTGCTTGTATATCCTCATTACTGAAAATGAACAGTTAATAGAACCAGTCTATATTTGTCTCACTACAAAGCAAAGGCTTCATCTCATACTGAGATAGACCAATGTTTAATCCTCGTGGCATTGATCTCCACGCTTGCTCAATGCGGTTCGGCAATTAGTTTCATTGTTTTTCTAGTTCCATAGCTTTTCCACTCCACTCTCGCCTTATTTCCGCTATATAGCCCTATAGCCCAATGCTGAACATAAGTCTATCTTACCCTCCCCCCACCTCCCCCCGCCTTCTGCATCCCCCCCCGACGTCAGTTTTAAAGGTCTTCGATCTATCTGGGGTAAACGCAACGTCACACCTAAGGACTCATTTCCGCCATCATCCATCGATCCTTGGACGGACATGGTCAGCCCATTGCAACATCAGCTTGCGAACTCTGCAAGCTGTCATTAACTTCAGTTCTTCATCGCAAAATTTCATTCCGATTCCACCCCGTAGCTCAGTTAACCAATATGTACGGAGCTTCTCCCCATACATTTTTGGTCCTTCGAGCCGGATATATGCAGTTGTAAGATGCAATGTACGGGCAGTAGTTCCGTACACCATACAAAAATTAAAAAGCAGCTGTAACCCCAAAATTGTTTAATAAATAGCTGGAAAAATATTTCATTTGTCTTAGTTTATTTGAATGGCGCAAGGACTCCATTGTTTTTCTGAATATGTATAATGCGAAAGTCTGTGTGACCGCATTTGTGGGTCCACAATGAGCCGCGCGGCGACTATTCTCGGGATGAGTTTCGCGTCCAGTATTGTTTAAAGTTTGTCGTAATTAGTAGAGTTCTGCCGTTGAATACACTTCTAGGTCTCATTATACGAATAGTGAATAACGTTTGAATAATTTATTGGGACCTGTGTATGGGTTGTGTTACTTGTTTAAGGGTCTGTTGTACGTATAGCTGTAACGTTTGTTACAAATAAATAAGAGAAATGGAGAAATCAAATGGCACGTGTAGTAATAGTAGTATTTATGATATTTTGGTTGTAATGATTTTTTTAAATTCCTAATGGTTTTACAAAGTTCTACTATTTACTCGTATAAACTTCTACTAGTTTCCAACGCATATTTGTACTAGCTTTTTGACGTAAATCGAAATATTTCTGTAGTATTTTTTAACAGTCGTCGTATTTCTGTGATTTCATATGAAAACAAAGTAATAATAATAATAAGAATGAAAACAAAGTAAACTCTAAATTAAGCTACATTATTTACTAACACAAATCAAGCATATTAAACAGCGTGTAAGCAGAAACAAAAAACTGTGTAAAGAAACTAACATTTTATCTTGTGAAGTCGTACTTGAATAGTGCAATATATTTCCCCCAATGGTTACCGCTTTAGTACAAAGCCGGACGATTAATGTAATTAAATTTTACTGCACGTTTTAAGAATTTCAAAGGAAAACGACATAAATTCTGTGTAGCTGTAAAGCAGTTGTTTTGAACTATTAAAGAGTTTACACTGTTTTAAAGCCAGACTTAAATGATGTGATATTTCGAGTGATCAATATGGTGTTAGTGGATAAAATAGTTACAGTAGGGTTGACAAGGCTTTTTAAAAATATAATATGGCAAACCTGTTTTTTTGCGGACATCTCAGGATGTCAAGTTACTTCAATGTGTCTCAAACGAATATCAGAGAAAACGAAGGCAAAATACGTTACGTAAAGAAAAACGTAAAATGTTTATATTCTGACTGGAAACTCTAGTTTATCCGTGTGAAGTGGCATGCTTGTGTATTGTTGTAATTGCATAGTTGGTCGCCAAACGTTGGTATTATTCCCATGTAATGACAGTTTTTTGGATATAGATCGTTACATAAACTTGACTAATGTACTGTAAGATCTACGAGCTGGTACCTACCATACTTGTTTTTTTTATAAAAGACTAACATAGTTGAACTTTAATTAATATTGAAAAGAATCTTTTTTTTTTGCATCGTCACATTTTGACGATCGCCTTCAACTGTCTAAACTTTTCTTATTCTAATTTGAACCTTATCATTTTATTTTTGTTTCTTCACAACGTGCTGGAGTTAGTTCTTTTAAGAGTATGACCACACAAAGGTCTCTATACAGTACTTTACTGTATCCTTAACCATTAGGAAAAGCTTGTTTATGAACGGGAAAGTAACTGATGTCTGCCTTTTCATGCTTTAACGACTCAACGAATTCCGATAAAATTTGGCACATGGCCTGGGTTAGGACATATAATGTTTTTAATTCCGGTAGTGCGTTACCATGAGATAATTACCGAAAAGCGGGTGAAGCCGCAGAAAGCTAGTCTTACTACTATTTATAATGCAAAAGTTTGGATGGATGTTTGTTACTCAATCACGCCTGAAGGGCTCACCGGATCTGTATGAAATTTGGCGTATAGATAGATTATAGTCTGGAATAGCACATAGACCACTCTCACACATACATCAAATTTTCCAACAGCAACAGCTAGTATTTTATACATGTAACTTGTTGCCACATTAAACTCGAATCATCTGCTATTTCAAACAGTTTTCATCATACTGTTTGATGCAATGAAAACCGAATTGAGTTGCATATTATTGTAAATGCCGCGTTAATTTCAACATAGACCGAATTTTGGCCTAATGACTGAATTCCAGTTTGCAATAGAATATTCTGAACAACTATTGTATATGCATCCGTGTTATTATTAGGTACCGCTGTAAATTAGAAATTCATATTTAGATTCAACCTATATCAGGCACTATCCAAAGTTCAATTATTACTATTATTATTATTATTACCTGCATAATAGCTAGTTCTGTTCTATAAATGTCCTACCTAAAACTTCAAAAATGTGAAAATGACTTTGTTTGTCATAACGTCACGACCTGACGGATTTACTGATTATGATACGGTCCCCACCATCTTATTGAGCATTTTATTCCGGAGGGCTTATAGAATAGAATAGAATGGTGCCGATTCCCTTGTTCACAAACTAAACTAAATTTAAGTTGAATGCATCTTTTTCTTTCTATTTCATTATGAAAAGGACAGAAGATAAAATTAGTTTAATCCTGTCAAATTAGTCAGCACCTGACGTAATTTGATGTAATTTTAGTAGTCAACTTTTTAATCGCGTCTAAAAGTTGTATGGCGCTGATTCATTTGACAGAACGTAACTAAAATTTATCTTCTGTCCTTTTCTTAATGAAATAGAAAGAAAAAGATGCACTGAACTTAAATTTGGTTTAGTTTTTAAACAAGGGAATCGGCACCAGTGTCTCTTTATTCGAGTATCCATGACTCAAAAGCTGTTATTAAACTTACGACTATGTTAGTAAGCACTAATAAAACAAACAACACAACAGATAATGGTGGATCACCGCTGCGAGTTTATGAGCATCAAAAATTAAAAATGTAGTCAGGTATAGTTCAGGTATAGGTAATGGTGTCGATTCGGTTGTGCACAAACTAAACTTAATTTAGGCTATTGCTATCTTTTAATAAAAGGCAGTGCTAGAAAAGGACGGCTATAGCTATGAACTAAGTTAGAGATGTCAAACTAGTTCATGCCTTGCGCTTCACCGTGTTTTTAGTCGAAATTTTTTTACGTCTACCCATCATTTATATGGAAATATTAGCTCCAATTAAATTTGACAGCTCTAAATTACGTCCGTCTCTTTCTCGTTTTATTAGAGTGAAAAAGATAGCAATAACCTAAATTAAGTTTAGTTTGTGCACAACAGAATCGACACCAATATCTATGATTTAGCAAGTCACCATTGTGACCAGGCTTCTGCTTAACCGGGCTAGACCAAGGTACAGTAGGGACACGTCGCTTTCAAATTCTTTATCCTGCGGGCTAATTTTGTAACCTTTTTTTAAATACTAGTTAGGCTTGCGTTTGGCCGCAACTCGCCTGATGTGAAGCGATGATGCGGCCTGGGGTGTAGTACGGTAACATAATTATTACAATCGTATTATCATTCATTTCAATAGTTTAATAACATTCCTTGCGCTATTTGAACTGCCCAGCAAACCAATTTTCCATACAAATGAAGCAAGTTATTAGGATTTTCCTTCAAAATCCCCCACATTGTGATTAAAAGTGTGTGACACAATTGGGGTTCTGGGTAAACACTTAAAGATCTACCTACCTATGGGTTTAAGTGATACGTTTAACTTTTGTTCACAGTGTTAACATACCAGGGTGAAGTGCTCAAGCTGACCAAAATATCACGTTCGGAAATGGGCACATACTTATGTATTGCCGGTAATGGGGTCCCCCCTACAGTCAGCAAGAGGATCCACATCAGTGTACACTGTAAGCCGATCTTAATTATGTTTCATGTATTTTGTCCGCCGCCAATTAAACCAAATGAAGCCGATAAAAGATTTTCTCTTTCACAACTCAAAGTCAGGTCTTAACGCACAGTGTAGTTAATTTAAAAATATCTTGGGGGTGATTAAAATAATTTAGTGTTTTTTAAAAACATTTCTTCGTGATAATCTTTGCGTGATGAGAGACAAGGTTAAATTTAGTTTGCTAGTGAAACTCGACTGACGTGATGGGTATTATCGATATCTAAACATAACCAAAAAAACAATGGAGGTACAGGCCAGCACTTCAAGCTACCCGGAAACTGTCAAATCTCAATCAATCTTGAACCTAATGCTTTAGGCAATAAAGTGGAAATTTATTAAAGAAATTCGGCAGATTATAGTTGGTTGATGCACTGGCGTCTGTACTTGTGGTCAGACACAAAAAATCATCGTCTTATTTTCTTTATTTGGTTTTGATATCTATACTCATCCCTTCTGCGGACTTTTGCTCGCTAATTAAAGACCTTGTATGTTCTAATAGGTATTTATTTTACCTTTCTTTTGTTTTGTCTAGTTCACCCGGTGATTCAAGTGCCCAATCAGCTGGTGGGTGCTCCGCTGGGCACTGACGTCACTATAGAGTGCTACGTCGAGTCTTCACCCAAGTCTATAAACTACTGGGTTAAGGATCCAGGTAACAATATTATTTTGTGTTCTATATTTTACAGCAAAAAGTTCAATTTCGACAGAGACTTTTGTGTAATGAGTATTTGATAAAAACTACTTACGAGTAAGTAGTAATAGAATATGATTTAAAAGTATTTTAAAACATGATTTTATCTAGTTCTACATCAAAACTGCGTCGTCGTTCGAATCCAATTACGAGGTTAAGTTATTTTAAGATCATGATCATAAAATTATGGTTCGGCAATAAAAGTAAGAGTAAAAATCATCTTAGATCCCGGATTGAATATAAATACGCTTTAAAAGTTCAACATTCGAATTTTAATACCGTTTGATTAACTCGGCTGGCAGGTAAGGCATCCGCGATAAAAGCGAAACAAATTATAAGGCAGACATAAAACTCTTAGGTGTCTGCACGAAGTTTTTACATTTTTCATAAAACTTCCGCTGTGGAAAGATGAAATTCTAATATTGAATTTGAAAACAAGTGTGTTTTAAGTAATAAATTGTTCTGCAGGTGAGCTGATCATACCCTCGGAGCACCACGTGATGTCGGTCAGGCAGAAGTCGATGTTCGAGGCCGAAATGACGATGACCATCAAGAACATTCGGAGGGAAGACTTGGGTAGTTACATCTGCGTCGCCAAGAATTCTCTCGGGGACGTCGAGAGCAAGATAAGATTATACGGTACGCTATCTATTTTAAGAAATTCAATTTCTCCTAACTTTGTTAATTAAACACAATTTCATTCGGTTCCGCATACTTTAAATATCAGCTTTTGTGGAACCCAACACCGATATTTGCTACAGCAAACGCATATAAAACGTGTTCAACGACTCTCAAATCTGCATTTCAATTCACAAATACTTTCAATAAATGCAAAATCGAAATTAACTTGGAATATTGAAGTCACGCGGTGACGGCACTATTGATCGAATTTTGAACAAACATTTTGTTTGTGTCGCAGAGATTCCCGGGAACGATAGGCATGCCTACCAGTACCCTGATGTGCGAGCTACCTCGGATGATGAGTACGGAACCAACTCGTATGACGATGACGATGAGGACGTCGACAGCATGAAGAGTAACAGAGTACCAGACAGAGCCAATAAATGGTACTCCAACGATGGCAAAGTCGCCGTGACCACAGCAACCGGCGCCTCGTCCACAATCACCACAACGACGGCAATCTTCCTGTGTCTAATCAAAAGTCTGCTATAATTACTATAACTGCTACAATAAATGTTTCGTTTTTTATCGTTAGCTCTGATGATAATTCAGGTAAATTGTCAACAATCACAGCCTGTAATTACGTTTGATTGGAATAATTTCTGTAGGCATTGTTACTTTTTGTTTTTATAGACTGCAAATTTTCTGTTTCATAGTTTTTATTCCATCAGCGTGTAACGTGATAATAACTAGTCTTATAACGTTGTATATAGTTTGTAATAGGCGAATATCCGAACTGTTTGTAAGAATATAAATAATAGTAATTCATCTCTGATACTTACTGTTAAATACATTTACGGGATCGTGTAAGATTTAAGCAAATGTTTATAAATGAATGTGCCATGTATATTGCTATTATCTTGAATAGAGACATTTATATTAAAGTTTTTATTGGGCATGGTAAATTTAATTGTAAATAATATATTGTATGTAAGCGATAGAGGACATATTTACTTAATGACTTGTTTGAGACATAATATAAAACAGTTAATAGTTGCCGAGTATTTACAACTTTAAAGTTACAGTTCCCAGTGCTTCCACTCCGGCTGCAACTTTGGTAGCAGATATGGTACGTTCTAGTAATGGATTTAGTACCTAAAGTCTTTCAACAGTTAAACCAACTTTATGGTATTACATTCTTGAGGTTTGTTCAGTGGTTTATGAAACAGAAATTAATTGAATTTCCGAAGTTGCAGATGGAGTTATTTCCGCGTGTATTTAAATATTGTAGTCGAAATAATAATGTAACTTCTTCCGAACAATGTACGTTAATATCCTGATCGTTACAAAAAATAATAAAATCAAGGACATGTCACATTGCCTTTTAATTTCATCCAAAACTTTCGTTTCTCGAGGACTTTAATACCTAATTGAATATTTCACGGCGCTCTATGCTAATGTTTCGAGGGGTGATAAAATGATAATGCTATTCTCCGTTATTCTGACTAAAATTCATACGTTTTACAAAATAGAACCATTTCACAACACTAATTGTATTTCAAGTTTTATGCTTTAGAAACTGTAGTTTTATATTCAGGTTCAATTATCATAGTGAGCGAGCTTAGCATACTTTGAAACTTTAATCGAAAAGTATTTTTAGCTTTCTTTTTTGACTTGCAATTTTGAGCATAATTTTACACCCCTTTTAGAGACTACTTATACCTTTAGTATTATACTACCTTCAGTATTTCCAAGGTGGGAGTGATGAGCCTATTTGTATTCGATCACACGATACACCGCTTGGGAATCATCGAGCTAATGTGGAACAGTTGCTGTAATAGAAGAAATGTATATAACACATAGGATCTTTAAGGTCACGCAGTCCACTGTCAAATCTACTCACCCTATGTACCCCTGTAAGCGCGGGTTCTTTACGACTTACACGTTAGTAGAGTAGTTCGAAGTAAAAAACAGTTGAGAGATAAACTGATAAACTAATCCATTTTTAATTACTATAAATCGATTTACAATTAGTTACATAGGAACTAGATGAATGCGGATCGTTTTATGGCGCGCGGTAGGGAGCGCGTAGGCGCATGTGTCGTCTTTGGCGGTCGCGGAGCAAGAGAGCGGGAGGGCGCGGCTCGCTCGACGCAAACGCGTTGCGGAGAGTGAGGCGGGCGCGGGGTGCGCTCTAGTGATGCGAAGCGCGGCGCAGGCGATATTCTCGTCACGTTGGTGTTGGCGCGAACAACCCCACATAGGGTGAGTAGATTTGTCAGTGGACTGCGTGTGATATAATGCTTTTAAACCATCGGTTGGTAATTTTGAAAATAATAATTTGCATCAAAGCTAAAGAATAAAATCTTTAAAACTGTGCAAAAAATATTGTTGAAACTGAAAACTATTTAATATACGAGTCAGTTGCATCGCGGAAAATTAAAGATTTCTCATGGAGCACAGATTCCCCTATTAATAAAGTTAACCCTTTCAATAAAGCTTAATTGAGCGCAATTAAGCTATAGAGCGTCCTGCATTGTTCACTTCTCCCGTGAAAAAAAAATGTGACAAATTATTTATGAAAAATAGTGTACACATCAAAAATAACAACAACAAAAAGTATTTAATACCGAGTCTAGACATACTTTAGGCTCCAACGTAGTGATAAGGCAAGAGTGACGGGTTCGTAAATCCATTGTCAGTTATTGACGTACGTGGACATTGCTGATAACAGGCTGTTGATTGGTAAAACCCTTCGGTCATGAAATGTCAGGTAATACCGGAACTGTCGTGAGCGTCCTGTACAAGTGGAGCGGCACGCAGAGGCGGCGGCGGCACAAGCGCTGCGCGAGTGGCGCCGCCTGCCGCGCCTCGTGTTTCACGCGCACCGTTTGTAGGGGATACATCTAATTAAATGGTATTTATGTAGGTAACGAGGCAGTTTTGACCAAAAACTTTTTTGCAAAAAATAAAACCAAATCCAAAAACACAAAAACAGTGAAAAAAATATCGCGAAATAATATTCTTCCAAACAAAAAAAGAACCATCAAAATCAGTTCACAATTGGCGAAGATATCGCTATATACTTTATACGTATGTTCGGTTGCATAATTAAAAAATCAAAACTTTCTCCAGCAAATTTCAAAAGAACAATAAACGAAATAACAAAACTTTAAATGACCAAATGTTTTATTTAGAAAAAAATTAGAATCCCAATGTATGTGACATCAAATGAACGACTGATCAAAAGTTAGGTTAATTTCTTCTTTAAACAAAATGGGTACGTTAGGTTAGGTTAAAACTGAGACTTAATAAATCGAACACGAGTGAAAACGAAAACGCTTCAAACAGTTTGTAACATGCATTCAATTTAAAAAAATATTATCTAAGTTCTACCCGCATTAGTATGACGCCTATATTATTTGTATTCATTTATCCAGTAATCCATTTTGACCTTTAAACGATTTGGTCAATAGTGTAATAAATGATATTCCAGACTTTGGTCAGCTGAACTTTTGATCAAATGACCATCGTTATTTTAAACTTTGTTGATTTGTACGTTGTTCTTTTGAAATTAGCGAATATGATGATAGTACACCCACATTTATGCCAATTATGTTTAAGTTCCATGTAATACGGGGCGAGCCTATTGCCATCACCAGGGCACAAATCCAGACTCCGTGGCTGCTACTGAGATATTTCTCAGTAACAGCCACAGAACAACAACAGAAACACACACAGAACAGAACACAGACACAAAACAACAGAAACCAATTCATCACCAATTTTTAATGAATTAATGAAAAAAAAAATTTTTTTTTTCATTTTTAACAGCCACAGAATACAAGTACAGTATTCCTATGAATTGAATTCTGTTCTATTATGTTATGTCAATAGTCGAAAATGCATAACTACGCGCCACTTGCGCCAACCAATGCATTTTCGTGTATTGACAAAAGTGTTCATTCGATTCAGGCTGTATGGTCTAAGTTTTATGTCCGTTTTACTGGCACTAAACGAGAACTTATAAATGCCTAAATAAAACTGTACATACATTTAGTTTTAACATCATAAACTCACGCCAGAGGTGGACCGTGGAGATTGGCAAAATAAAAGAGAAGCCAGCAATGTGTGAATTCAGGCGGTGGCTGATAATGATATACTGGTCGGGTATTAGAGTCCACCGAAACACAAAGAAAAAGAAGATAAAGCACTTCTGCTTTATCTTCTGTTTCTTTGTGTGCAAGATTGTTTTAGTCATTACTACACAAACATAAATATGGAGTACGATACTCGCCATATTTTGTTAAAATGTTGCAGTAGCTAATACTTCAGTCTCACGATAACAGTTCAGTAAAGTTGTATACATGGCTGTCCGCCGTCGTGTGCATTAATATTGTTATAAAGTTTACGCTACTGAACTTGTGCTCATATAGAACACATTTTTTTTTTTTTAAGAAAATTTTATAGGCTGTTTCACAGTTATATTTCGTTGCGAAACCTGATTTTGGCCTAATATCTAGAAACCAGAAGAAATTTTGGAACCCTCCTTGTAAAACACTCCCAATGCCGTTTTACTTACTATAAACAGTAGTGGTTTTCCTTTGCATAATATCACCTTGTTTAATACTCTATTTTCCGTAATGAAATTCTTATCAGAATGGATATTTTTCATTAATCATTCTCATAATGGATATTTTTTCTAAAATTACGTTTTAAATCAAAAATAATTATTTCCATGCCATTCATTGCACACACACATTGCGTTCAGGATAATTAATTCAATTAACGTGACTACAAATGCATCAATTTGCGTTATCCAATTAAGTGATGATTTAATTTTAGTCTCAAATAAACAGGAGAATTTCATCAATGGAATCCAGCACTGAATAATTCAATACACACTGAAAGTTAGCAATTGTTGGCAGTTTTGGTGGTAATCGAATTCTAGACATATTATAATCAAATTTAAGATACATTATAGGTATATAACATTGGCGAAAATCGGCCCATTAGCGGACTGTCATGAAATATTCCAAAAAACGCATTACTTAATAGGAAAAAGTTAGACAGGTAATGCCTCGTTGGCAGCTTCTTTTTTCTTTTACGTGTGGTTAGAGTTAGCGCCTAACTTGGCTCTACATGCCGTCGAGAAATATCTCTCAGGCGTGCTGGTTTGGTTTCGCAATAATTACAATTCGCACATAAATCGGAAAAATCAGAGGTGTCTTGGTTTCGAATTCGAGACCTATGACTTAGCAGTCCGACGTGACGGTCACACCACCGCAGGCCCAAGTTACAAACGTTTCGTATCGATTCTCTTTCTACAATCGTAAACGCCTTGGCGTGAGCGATTGTAGAAAGCGCTAAATTGGTAGCCAAGTTGACACGACTGAGTCGATCGCTCGTTCTCTAATGTCTGTGGAAAAAACCTACACTTTAGTCTATGGTGAGCGTTCCTACCAAAGAGTATAGCGATCAACATTGTAGAAACGATAACATTAGGTATATCCTATCATTTTGAACGCTGTAAACTTGTCTACGAATTATCTATTCGTTTGTGTTGATCACATGATTTAACGTTGAGATGATGTCATTCCCATACATTTGATTAGTTTTCTACTAGCGTTAACGATTGTAGATTGTCAACTTGGCTAAGCCTGCTGGACTATCACTACACTATTTAATAGTTTTCGCTAGTTTTTTTTTGTTTTACAACTCATATTACTAAAAAGCTTCGTATTTCAAAACGAGCATTTTTAGTTAAGGCTTTGTTCTTGGAGCCCGTCAATTTATTCACATTTGCTCATAGGAACATGATCAATATTCCCATCACTATAGAGATTACTTTACTTGAACAAGTAAAATCAAAGCTTAGCGTCTTAGTTTTGTCATCAAAGGTAACTTAATAGCCTTTTTCGACACCCAATATCGAAACGGGAAAACCAAATGTTTACAGGCAGACGAAAGAATATCTATTTTTTCTCTCAGTTATAATTAGACTCTCCGTGGGTTTTGATAAAGGTAATGATAACAAACGAAAACATTAGATAATGTGATGCCGTATGAAAATAGTAGAAGCCAGTCAGTCACGTGGAGGAAAAACTTGAAAAAAAATTCGAGGTAAGTCCTTATACAAAATTTGAGGTCAATATTTACGGTTTTATTTTTAAAACTAATGAATACATTTTAATTTTTGTCTATTCATTCTGACTTATCTTCTCTGTTTGTGTTATTTTCGGATCATCAATAGAGTAAGGCCGAGTCTTAACCAAAGCGAAAACGTGACCATCGCGGTTAGTTTGTTTAGCGAATCCGAGTGGGAACGTCTCCTGGTTTTACAAACAAGTGAATGACGAATGATCGCGATGTTCACGTTTTCGCCCGACGATCGCTTTATATTAGTACACGGGATCTTTCTCTAATAAAACTGTATTTAAGTAAGTTATACTACAGACTCTTCTCGTCAAATCCCCTCAAGAAAAACACTGTATTTACCAAATAATTAAGCTTCCATTATTTTATCTCTCCTCTGCATTGCACCCAAACTGACCTCATTATGTTATTGCTCTTAAGCTCAAAATCTGCTGTATCACGTGGTAAGTAATTGGGCGTAAATTAGTTAAGCCCGTACTGTCAATCACTATAACCCACTTATGTAGAACGGACGTAACGGTCAGATTATGTACACTGGGGTGCTGGTTACACGGTACATAATTTTATTCTATGACCCATTCTATGGGTGTTAGAAAAAAAAACAAAGGGCTTAATTTCTTCTCTTCAATCTTCTTTATCTTGAGCTAGTGTAGACCATTACCGCCAGTAGTCTAACTCGTCTCACCCACCTGCCTGGGATTTTGAGTTAAGTTGTATGCTTACTCAGGCACTTTTTTAGCATTAATTGCCGGAAATAGTGCAGCCACTTATTGCTCCATAGAGCTCAATATAGTGTGGCGGTATCTCTTGCAACCTTTCTTAGTATCAAGCAATATGGAGCAATGTCCTCCTTGTAGTTCGGATACCAAAGGTACCGCTTATTCCTTGAGAAATTTATTTCAGCAGACTTGTGAAAGGAGAGATGAAAAAGAAAATACTCAATAGTATGAGAACAATTAGGTAAAATGCTTTTCATTATTTTTCATTTTGCAAAATATTCCAAAATCTTCCGATCCGTGTCTGCCGAATTAGGCGTCCCGAATATGATTGTTCTAAAAAAGTGATAATCAAAGCAACCACATTCTGTAGATATACGTCACAGACACACAAGTAATTGAATCACGAATGTGCTCAAAGAACAAGAAGAGTTGAATAATCACCATTATTTTTCGTCGAGACAAAGGGCTCACAAACGCCCTTAATTTGGGCAATCTAAACATAGCAAAGCAAAAGTGATTGATGTTAACATTGCCTACAGCCTCGCCCTGCCTGTGTAACAAGTGTTTCTACGTGACAGTAATCAAGAAGAATGTCGGCATTCCTTTACGGGAAATTGATAAATCAATTTGAATGTACAAGTAATATTTAGTCAGTAATTATAAGCGTCTGTTTTGAATGGCTCCGTGCTGTTATTAATGATGGTGCGTTTTAGCGACTCGTGATTTGAAATTTAAGTAACATTTCTATTTTCATTAGACATCTTGTCGAAGCTGCTTTGTAATGACTATTTCATGAAAAAGTTCATTGTGATTAAATGAATTTATTTGAAAGCAGCGATGGCCCAGTGGTGGCGGCCCCGACTTACGAACAGTAAGTCGTGGGTTCGAACCCAGATAGGCGCATTACTTTGTGTAATTTATTTCATCACCATTACTGCTCTCAAAACGGTGAAGGAAAACATCGTGAGGAAACATGTCCTAGAACCAAAAATTCGAAGTAATGTGATATCTACCAATAAGCACTGGGCCCGCGTGGTGCATTATAGCCCATTCCCTCTCATTGACAGGAGGCCGCGTCCCAGCTGTGGGAACATTATAGGCTGATGATGATAATGATGAATTGGATTTAGAGGGTTGCATTGATGATTTTAGTGATTATAACTCACTTAAGCCATATTGGTTACGGTCGCGAATCATATTTAATTAACGTACAACCAGACACTGACCTGCAAATTGCAAAAAACGTAAGAAAATTTGTATTTCGCGGGCTAACGTAGCGCTGCCGCCTTAAGACTATGATCTTAAAGATTTTTGTAATACCCGCAATACAGAAAAAAAAACGCAAAGTTACTATTCATAAAATACCAAACTCCTAAATCGAAAATATAAAACAGCAGACCGTAAATAGAACCGTCAGTCACTCTCTCTAACTATTTAATAAAATCCAACCGCAAACATTTCGACGCTAAATATTAAATCCATTCTTACTGGAAACAGAAAATCTATTCAATTCAAAACAAAACTTTGCTTTGGTGTTGTAAAATAAAGTTATTTAACAAACTAATTCAAACTATCTATTGTAACAAATAAATTATCTTTCGTTTCACAGTCGTAATTGTTTTTATAGTTCATGAAAATGCACACAAGTTCGCCAGTGCAGGTGGACGGTTGAAACAAAACAATACGAACGTTGCGAGCTTCAAGCTCCATCAAACAGTCATTAACACTACACACATATTATTCAGTATTCAGCAAATACCGTAGCAATTTTATGTTCACACATACAAAGAGGTTTGATAACTACAAGTGCAGCTGAAGTTCCTTTGTACGCAAACATACACGTATAAAATAATACCGAGACTATAATAATATGAGGTAAACTTGCTTGGAGTAACCTCACCAGCTTTATGGATACGCCAAACTATCTCAATGTTCAACAAAGCTCAAAGTTAGGGCTGGTTTTAGCCCAAAGCTGTATAAATGTACTGTTTAAATTTACCTACCTCTCGAGTACTTCTGAACTCATCTCTATAGATGTCCAGCCTAATAGAACTTTGGCAGTGCAGTTCAGTGAATTTGGTTTCAATTGACACTTTCTCGTTTCAAGTGTTTATCGTGCTCAGTTTCAAATGAACTGATTCTAATTAAATCTGGGGTTATTTTCTAGATCTTTACACTGCTGTTACAGTTAGCAAGGGACGCAAAATTGCTAGCCTAGACTTAACTTAACTTTTATAGCAATTAAAACTGTGTGTAAACTTTCATTTATAAATATTAAATGAAATTTAATATATTATTATTGGAATAACGGTATTAAAATAGCTCACGTAGAAATCGGACAAAATTGTTGTTGATACCTGGAATCTCATCTCAATATCTACTTTTACAGAGCGATTATTGTCAGCGTAACCCTAGAAATATTCCGAAATCAAGCTCACCAAATTGGTTCTCCTATTCGTACCCTTAGGAAAAACTTTGAAAAGGTACGTGGTTGTACTGGTTGTACACAAAAGATAGCTCAAAAACAGAATATTCGAGCTGGCATCCCTATTCCCTGAACACTTTATCGACGCAGTATGGAATGCATAGAGGTTAATGCACTTGTCAATGTCAGTACGTAACACGTTTCAGCCTATCGGACCGTGTCGGTGCTTCGCTAGTTGGTTGAAAAATATACAGCTGCGCTATTGTTCGTAGTTTTTAGATCCAATAGTTTAGCGAGGGATGTGTGGTACCCTTCATAGCTTGTATAAGATGTTTGTTTGTTTTGCTTTGCCGTTTTTTCGAGAGACAGTGATAACTTTATTTTGTTTATAATAAAGTTAAATGATGGAAATTCGACGTTATTTTTTTGTTTTTATCGCATTAGATAACTTGTCAAGTACTGGTTGAAGTTTACCAAGAATAATATAACAACGTTTGTTAACAAAATAAAATACCGTAAAACACTAATTAAACACAGTAAACCATTCCAGACAAGTTTGAATAACTAAAACGTAAATATATCAAATATCAACTGAACTACGCTCAAAGCTAGTAGAAATGTAGGATAATATGAATACATGGAAGTATGTACTTACCTGAAAACTGATACAACTTACAAAATAAAGTTAAATAAATTACAAACCGCCACCAAAACATTCTATACGATATTGAGAAACTTTTAATCGAAATGAACTGACGAAAAGCCAAAACGTACTCGCGAAGGTAGAAAACAACTGCGTAGCGAGAATTTGTCTTAATTTGAGGCCACCTACGCGTAATAAGATTAAATTATTTAAGTCTAGATACAAATATTTCTGTTGCTTGCTAAGCAGACTTGAGAAGACCTCATAACGTGACTCAGACTGGCTTTAATGAAACAGACATTTTTGGGGGAATATCTGTTTCTGGGTCGCAGAATGGAAGATTACTGAGGCTTGTAAGTTGTGAGAATTTGTATGTATGTACAGGGTCATGATATGTACAGACGCTAGCACATTATGCTACTACAATCAGCTGTCAAATTTCTATAACAGATTTTCAATTTTATCGCTAAAGAAAGAAAGAAAGAAAAAGCATTTATTAGCCCGCATGGGACAAAACACATAAATCAAAATGGTTAAACTAACACTACAACTAATAAAAATTAGACAAAGAGAAAAAAAAAAAATTAAATGAAATTTGTCCTGTACTAGGCTAAAAGCAAGGAAAGCAAGCAAGGTTCAAGGTTGATTGGGAAAATCAAATCAAAATATTTTATTTCACATAGGCCCACATGGGCACTTATAAAAGGTCGAAAAGATGCACGGTTCGGGTTGGTCGTTTCCATGGAGAAGAACCGGCAATATACTGCATGGTTACTCTTTTCAAATCATTTGGTATTACAATATTAATGTGTTACAGCAATTAAGTATGGGGAGACAGCGTAGGCCCGACATTAGGTCGTTGCTTACTACACAAAAAACGTAAAACAAGATAAATATAACAAGCATCTGGGAACACACTAAAGACGCTAGCGTCGCCCGGACATCAAGCTTACCGATGTGCTGGCGCGTCTGGTGAGTACGTACACTGCAGGGTAACTTAATAAACTGTACAAACAAGAAGACAAGCCTGGAGGTTATAAAAAGTGTCTATATTGAGATGTATGAACGTGGACAAGGCAAAAGGAGTAGTGGCTTTCTGTTGTTTCTGCCTACCCCTATGAGGAAAAGGGCGTGAGTTTATGTATGTATTATGTCGAACAACCTATATCTATACAGGGTGTCTGGTAATTAATTATAGAATAAGACCAATTTATTTAAAAAGTACGTTTTGCATAAGCGTACATTTAGGTACAGTAGTGTTATTTCGTAAACAATTGTATAATTAGTGCATATAAGTAAACTATGCCAGCAGTGATAGCATAGTGGTGTGACTGTCGGACTGCCAAATCATAGGTCTCGAGTTCGAACCCAAGGCACGCACCTCAAATTTTTCGGATTCATGTGCGTATTGTATAATTATCACTTGCTTCGGTGAAGGAAAACATCGTAAGGAAACCAGCATGCCTGTTCTCGACGGCATGTTAAGCCAAGTCAGAGGCCCATGGGTGGCTTAAAAACCCTGACACCAGGTTCGGCACTAACCACACGATAAAGAAGAAGAAGAAGTAAACTAAAACAAAAATATATATTTAACCCAAGTCATGTAGGTTATAACGTGATTACCAGCTAGACGCTATGGCTAGATATTTTTTGTATACGACGTGTTTCCGACGTGTATGGCTAGATATTTTTTATATAGGACGTGTTTTCGACATGTATGGCTAGATATTTTTTGCATACGACGTGTTTCCGGGAACACGGTGTATAATTAATTACATTTACTCCTGTAAAATGATATAAAATTTTCAACTTATTTCAAAGCTCTACATTTTGAACATTCTTTTATGCCAGCCAGCGACTCTAAATCTAAATTAAAGAGACTTCAAGTTACTCAGCTTCATCCTAAAACATCTAGGATTATTTGTCAGCCCTTATCCAGCATGGCGGGCAAGCCAAAATTAAGCGATAACTAATGAAAACCGTAAAACAATGACACTCCAGTCGCCTCGCGCGAATTTAAGCCGTATCGTCGACCGCGGCTGGATAATTTGGAGCACAGTTTAAAAATGTACTTTTCCGAAAACATCCACTAAATATCAAGCGTCTGACACTGCGAGAGCTAAAAAGAAGTAATACTACTTTTAAAAATAATTGAGGTTGTTTTTCCTCCTGGCTGTGCCCACGAGGCGATCGAGAATTGTTTTCATTGCAACAAATTGCAATTTTATGGTCTACATAGCACTAACCTGTGTAAAAAACTTTCATCGAAACGTCAAAAAATCGCGATTTAATGTCTAATGAAATGAAATTAAATGAAATGATGTTTATTTGCAAGTAGGTTCTTACAAACACTTTTACACAACATTTTTTTAAAACTAGATGGGGCCGGTGTTTCGTACCTGACTACTCTGAGAAGAAACAGCCGAAACAAACTCAGAGGTCATAGTCTCTTTTGAAGTCCAGACATAATATTGTTCAATTCAGATGAGGGCTTTGCAGATTAGTGTCTGAGATGGTCTTTTGAAGAAAGAACCACACAGATTTGAGTGGTCCTGTCCAGTCAGTGCAAGCATTTGTCAGTTATCGTGTAGCTCGACTTATAACTTAAGGAGCTCAACGAAACGACGAACAATACCAAAGAAAGGACATTTGGGTAGGTCGCTTATAGTACTCAAACTGCCAGACAGTCGTGGGGAAAAAAATCAAATAAAATATGTGACCCTCACATTCACAATAATTAAATAAAATTAACAATAATTTACAAAACGAATGTCAAAAAAATAAACTTATTTTAGTTTTTTATTATTATTGTGACATTAAATATGTCACAATAATAATAAAAAACTAAAATACTTAACAAAATAAGTATTCATGTGAAATCAATACATGTCACATAAAATAATGTAAAAAATAATAAAATACTGAACTAAGTATTCATGTCAAATCATTCAATGTCAAAGTGTATAGTGTATATTGTAAGTGTAAAAGAAAGGAATTAATAATAAACAAGCGTAGTCCGAAAACACAGTCACAAAGCGGATAACCAAGCGTTCTGTACATCAAACTAAATAATTTGTGCTTGACCATTAAAGGTCACTAACAATAATTTATTCGTGAACTTCAACCAACGGTTTTGGTAAGTATTGTTGACAATTCTAGAACTCATTAAGCCTAGGGGACATTAGGGCTCAAGTATACTTAGTCGAGGTTAAAGCTGTTAGCACACTACGGTTTATCAATGCGATATTGCTGTGAAATGTGAAACTTTTCATTCATTCTTTTGACGTAGTTATGTTACCGGGAATAGAGCGACGGTGGCCAAAAGGCAGTTACAAATAGTTTTGTTAAATGAGTCAACGTGCTCGCAATACCGTTATACACACATTGAAAATGGGTCGATCTATTGATAAAGTACAACTAATAAAGAATAACATAACATCACGCCTGTAATCCCAAAAGTGTTAGGCAGAGGTGTACCTAATAGTAGACCCCATTGCGTCAGTTATGTTTAAGTCCCAAGTAATAGGTGACAAGTCTATTGCTATCGCTGCTCGCACACAAATCGAACCCAGGACCTCATGTTCAGCAGTTGCACTTGCGTCCACTAGACTAACGACAGTCAGTCAGAAAGAATAGTGGTAATATTATTTTTCTCCCTACCGTTGTTGATTAGTTGTCACGCAAAAAAGAGCCTGATCCACACAGTTGCTGTAACGCTACTTAGTCAGGTTGATCCGCGAATTTTCTTAATCAAAATTCAGTAGTGTGTTATCATTGGTCTAACCTTTTCCGAAATATGTTGGGGTCCACAGTCACCCCATCATCGATTTTGTTGTTTATGAATTCATTAGGAGCTTCCCTCGACAACCTTACGTTTTCATCCTTAGATACTCGATGACAGTCATACTCCAGCTAGGTCGAAAGTTCTCATCAAGGTGCATGAGATGAGCCCAAACACGATATAGCTGCTGTAAACTGTTGAGGACTTCTTGCAACTGCCTTTCGTCTCCATCGTCAGACCTTCGCTTCGATGACAGTCATACTCCAGGCAGATCTTAAGTTCTCATCAAGGTGCATGAAGTGAGCCCAAACAATTTTGAGATAATTGTAATACGCTTTTCCCAAAAAAAGAATCCTGCATATCGGACTTTCATGTAAAAAATTATGAGTCATACAAAAAAAAATATAATATACACATTGAATCGAGAACTTCCTGCTGCTTTTGTTTCGTTGGTATAAACTACCAAAGCTGAGGCCACTAACACGGGCGACCGCGATTCAGAAAATGGAGTGAAATGAACAACGCCATCTATCGACTCCGAAGTTTAAACTGCTAAAATATAATTCATGGAAAGCGGTCTAAGAGTGCTTGCATAAAGAATGCATTTTTAAAGTACTGCCAGTCGGTACGGGTCAGTACCTATAAGTACAGATAAAATATCCATACATAGAAAATGAATTTTTAAAGTACTGACAATCGGTACGGGTCAGCACTTATCAGTACGGGTTTAAGCATTTGCCTGTGTAGGGTATCCCTTCTGTCGTCGTGTAAATGGATTTTTGGAATGGATTGATATTTTAATTAACATTCAACCTAGACCTGTAGGCCATTACGTATCTTTCTGATATCCAGTGACTATCAAGCTTCGGTTGTACACCGAACTTTGATGACAACCGAGAATGTCATAATATTGGTATTACGTATCGCACTGAGTGGATATCACTTTACGGTAACTAACAGCTCGGGTACGGTGTAACGTCTTTCACGAAAGCCAATTCAAACTCAGTTGTCATCAATTTGTTGTCCACTATGCTTGCGTAATCGAAATAATATAAGTATCGATACGAAAGCGTCTGTCAAAATGAGTTACGGTGACTATCATAATATTATCTACCACGATGACAACCAATGACGTCATATTTGATCGCGACTGGTCACATACATCACTAACCTTTTGACAGTTAATGGATGAACACTGAGCCCAGTTACTATCATTTCGAGCTGTCAACAGAGATACGTAATAGCCCTACTGCTAATTGCAAAAAACGTAAGAAAATTTGAATTTCCCGGGCTACCCTGGAGCATCCACCTTAATCAAACATAATGGTTATATAAATGCGAATTCTGGCAATGTGGCCAATTGATTTGTGATGTGTGATTATCCTATATAGTATACCTAGTATTTACTTACCTTATAGTAGGTAACAATTAGTCTTTTTTCGGGTTTAATAGGTTGTAGATGCCAGTTACACCAATTCTTAATTAATCCATGTTCTATTTTACTCAAAATGTAGTTAAATGTTTCTGGTGCCATCCTAGTATAATCATGAAACTTGGGTTCATCAAACTTTATATCTTGTAAAAATAATTGATAATACGATCCATATTTCTTTCTTTTACTGTTGACAATAGAAACACCGGCTGTCCTTTTTTTTATTTTATTATGAACACTTTTGTTTACTATGAACAGATTTACCTGTTTCTTTAAGCATAAACCCTGTACTTATAGGTACTGACCCGTACCGATAAGTCAGTACTTTAAAAAATGTAACCACCCGAACCTGGATCTCTATGCATACACCCTGTACTTATAGGTACTGACCCGTACCGATAAGTCAGTACTGTAAAAATGTAAGCACCCGAACCTGTTTCTCTATGCATACACCCTGTACTTATAGGTACTGACCCGTACCGATAAGTCAGTACTGTAAAAATGTAAGCACCCGAATCTGTTTCTCCATGCATACACCCTGTACTTATAGGTACTGACCCGTACCGATAAGTCAGTACTTTAAAAAATGTAAGCACCCGAACTTGTTGCTCTATGCATACAACCTGTACTTATAGGTACTGACCCGTACCGATAAGTCAGTACTGTAAAAATGTAAGCACCCGAATCTGTTTCTCCATGCATACACCCTGTACTTATTGGTACTGGACCCGTACCGATAAGTCAGTACTTTAAAAAATGTAAGCACCCGAACCTGTTTCTCTATGCATACACCCTGTACTTATAGGTACTGACCCGTACCGATAAGTCAGTACTTTAAAAAATGTAAGCACCCGAACCTGTTTCTCTATGCATACACCCTGTACTTATAAGTACTGACCCGTACCGATAAGTCAGTACTGTAAAAATGTAAGCACCCGAACCTGTTTCTCTATGCATACACTCTGTACTTATAGGTACTGACCCGTACCGATAACTCAGTACTGTAAAAATGCATTCTATATGCAAGCACCCTAACACACACTCTATTGGCTATTTAAATTTTCAAAGCAGCGTCATATAGTACCTTTTGCTATCATGACTTTTTTTTAAAGCCGATCACTCGATTCATAAGTTATCTTGTGACCACATTTTTAGTCATTAGTACCATTTTAGTTGAATATATGTCGCTGCATGTATCTTACATTTGATGATGATTTGAAGTTTTTCTTGAACACTTCAAATTCATATACCATTTGATAGAAACCACCGATTACAATGAAACAAAAACTAAAACCTTTTCTAAGTAATACCCAATATTTGGGCATTGAATCTTACATTACATTGGTTTTATAATTTACACGTGATGCTGTTACAAAATACCCCGCACAGACATACATACACACAGACATTCAGACAAAAATTCTAAAACTGATAGAAATGGGTTCTGTTGGTGATTATTTAACACCACTACTATTTTTTTCTAAATATTTTCAATGTTCAGAAACGCCACGTCTACAGATTTATTATATGTATAGTATTTACTATTTGGCAAAGAATTTGCACTCCATTAGAAGTGATAATAATTTGATTAAGCATTTTAATTAAACAATGCTCACGACCAGTAAGTAACGTAAAAATATTACTTAGAACGTAATTTTCTTTAAAGCTACTCTTATACAACACCAGCCGAAGAACGTAGGTATTCAAGGACACTTTTTCTAGTAAGAACGACTTATACCAAAAAACGATTATAGTAGGTAATACCACAGTAGTGTGAAATACACAATATTTAATTCGCAACGAAATAGACATAACGAAACTCCAACCAGGCAATAGGTAAGAACACAATTATTATCCTCCAATTTAAAATTAGGAAGTGAAACAAACCAAAACGAAGACAAACCAAACAACGATGATGACAAATATTTCAAAGCAAATTAGTAGTAATAGCAAAATATCGCAGAACAGAAATGAGCTTGAACGTGTATCGCTTAGGTAACCTCAGGTTTTACACTATTCTGTATTCTGTGATTGATTCATGAGTTCGTTTTTTGAAACGTTTTTTTCTTACGTTTCAGAAGACGCCTGCATACTGAAAAATACTGGCCACCTGGAAATTGGCATAAAAACTTTAGAACGTTAAAGAACCTCATTTCATTACCTTTCAGCAGACGCCTGCATATTACTGACACATACTGGCCACCTAGAAATTCGCATAATAGCTGAAGATAAACCTCAAGGAACTTCCAAATTCTTATTTCAATGTAAAATATGCATTAACGCGTGTCGTAAAATTCAATTTGGATCTACATATAACGGCTTCCGAATTCTAATTTCAATGTAAAGTATGCAATAACGCGTTGCTGTAAAATTCAATTTGGATCTTTAACGTTTTTCATACAAACATTAAACACCCTTATTAATAACCCTTAAGGGCCGAATTTCGTAAAACCTTTTCTTAGTGAGTACCTAGAAGCAGAAAGGAACATTCAGGCCCATATTCATATCTCTAACTTTAAAAACATAGGACTTTCATACAAACTTTAACACTCCTTTTCAAACCATTGGGGTGCGAATTAAAAAAAAATATCCTTTCTTTGTGCGCGCCTGCACCCCATAGAGAGTGCTTGTGCCAAATTTCAGACCTCACGGCCCAGTAGTTTCCGATATTTTGTGATGAGTGTTCAGTCAGTCAGTCAGTCAGTGAGTGGACTTTTCTTTTATATATATAGATAGATAGATATCACAGTTGTACGCAATGTGTACCGAATTAGTACATACTTCAAAAAATAAGTACCTTAACAGGTTAACAGGTACAGGCAACTGAATTATGACTTGCTGTAGAGCATCTCCCCAGCAACCCCAAGTAAAATTTGAAAAAAAAATATAATATAGAAACAAGTGGTTTATAAAAATTGTACTCTTATTTTTACCACTGGATGTGCTAGCTATGACTACTTAAAACCTTTATTTAAAACAGTGGCGAAGAAACTATTAGGACAAAGTACGCAGTAGTCGCCTTCGACTTAGAACTCATAAATCAGAACCCAGCACAGATTATTATTTCAATAGCATGACTGTCTATAATTAAAATGGGATTTCAATAGATAACTCTGTATCACACATAGTCTTTATGCAATATAAGCTAATTAAAGTATTCATTATTGTGAAAAGCTTTTAATATTAATTAAAATATAGGTATCATTCATGATTCAGTGGTTACATTAATCATATTAATGAAGAATTATCATTTGATGCTAGATCGAAATGACATATGAGTTTGTAAAATAATTAATATTATTAATAGATTACGTAAAGTGAACAGTACAACTATTTTAAAACTAGTAAGTGCTGAAATGTTTAAACCGTGTTTTGAAAGCTTTGCACATAACACCTTAGTTTTCATATAGCAAGTGATTTCATTTTCGGAATAATATTTCTATTGTATAATTATCACTTGCTTTGGTGAAAGAAAATATCGTGAGGAAACCAAACCAGCATGCCTGAGAAATTTTTCTCGACGGCATGTAAAGCCAAGTCAGAGGCCCATGGGCGGCATAAAAACTCTGACACTAGGTTAGGCACCACGTGGCCCCCGGCCACCGTAGGCGCGGGCCTGTGGAAGGTGGGCTATGCGCTAGCTAGCCGTCCGTCCGTCTCATGACGACAGCCGTGTCGACGGCGCGTTCGTGTTCCAGGCGCGCCTCAAAGAGAGTCAGCAAAAGGAAGGCGTCCGCAAGGACCAATGCCTGCCGGGGTTGCGGGACCGTTCGAAAGAGATACCGTGGCCCCGGAACACAAAGGGCGATGAAGGAACATGGATGGATTTTAGTCAGTAAAAGTCTGACACTCCCTCCTGCTCCGCCCAGAGAAGGAGGAGTCATTTGATGATTTCCCATCCGAAAAAAAAAACCACACGATAAAGACGAAGAAGAAAATGTACCAAGTACTACGCATGACTCATACGATTCCGGTTTTAAAGTTCAAACTTCTTCTATCCGAACCAGCAATTTTTCTTCAACGAACTCTCTACACAAAATTTTAGCACCTCTGCACAAGAGTACATTAAAACACAATTTATTCGCGCAATCTTAACTAACGTTTAATTAAAACTATTAGGTAGCAACCCTGAAAGTTGTGCCACGTGTGATAGCAGCGGTCCATCCCTAACTCGCTGCTATATAGATGTGGGTTCCTTGATAATTAACATTCTAGAAAGACGGGCACGTGGGGCAGCCCTATCGTACCGTTTACTGATTAGGAACATATTAAACTAGGCGAGTGGAATGTGTTATTGCTAATTGAATAAACTTGATTTGTGTTTACAAGGGTTAGTGACAAGCTGCTCGTTCAATAAAGTGTGGTTTGGTATTGGAAACATGTGTTGCAATTTACGAAGGAAGAATCGTTATTGGGGATTGAAATGTAGGGAAATGTAACAAAACGAAATCGGGCATATACTTCGAAGAACAACCTCCGGCTGATCTTCTCTGTACACAGTGTTCAGTGTGACATTCTTCCCTTTTTTGTCGATGTCAAGCCATGTTCTCCACTCATCATAAAACATAACCTTGCAAAATCCAACCATAACTTTTTTAGCACTAAACATTCAACTGAAGTTACGGAATGCCTATAACCCATCATCGCTTGACAGGACATATTGACCATAGATAGCTAGAGGCGTAAGACAAATGGACAAATGAATGTTCAGCCTATCATGCTGATACGAAACTATTTTTCACTTTTTATCGCACCCAAAGATAGACTGACTGACTGAAGATCATTCTGTTAAAAATATAACTATTAATCTACAGGAATACAAATACCTAAAGCTGAACAAATTGTAAAACGCAAACAATAATAACATCGACTTTAACAAAACAAAACAAAGCAAAGAAAAGCAAACTCGATTTTAATTTCCGTCAAGTTCTTTGTGAGTCGTACCTACGGAACCCTCTCACATAATTGAAAATCACAAGTAATCGTTTAAATGTACGAGTACATTCAATAAAACCAATGTTGGTCTGAAACAATGACTCACCATTTATATTGGCAATTATCACCAATATTGGTTCAAATATATGCGGTCTGGATGTGGTCATTGTGATATTGAATGAAATGATTGCATGTATTGCCTCATTGGGATAAGTAGTTGCAAGCGCGACTACTGAGCATGAGGTCCTGGGCTTGATTTCTAGGGCGGACAAACTGTTATTTTATTTTTATTTTATTTATTAAGGGACAATAAACAGCTACAATATGTGTTGGAACAGAGTAAAGATAATACAAAACATTAACAATATTGCAGCTCACTACATTATCCGCATATTAACATCAGAGAATATGATAATGAGTGCCACTAGATAGGTAAGAGAAAAAAAAAATTATAATAATTACATCACATTATTAAAAAATAATTATAGAAATAATAAATAATTATAGAAATATCCGTTAAAGTAATTATTACAAATTAAACTAAAAATTAAATAAACAAAATATTAATTACATCATGCAAATTAGAAATTCAATTTGATTTAATTGCTGGCAACAGAGTAATAATAAAACTAAAAACAAATAAATAATAAAATCTAGACTAGCTAACATTCCTAATAACATTATTGGTTCATAATAACTTTCATGACATTGGATTTCAATTTGGATTTTGAGCATACAAAAATATCAATATTAACAAAATTACAATTATAAGATTCAACCATACGACGAATGGGGCAGCGCATACCAGAATTAGTTCGACAGGTATTAACAGCAAATAGGGTACCCGCACGGGTACTACGTATATTTACGGTGCGTGGGACTACATAACATAGTTTGCTCGTGAGATCAATACAGTCGAAATAACCATGAACCATGCAGTACAGAAGCCTCTAGATACTTACGTCTAGATTCTAGGTTGACCTGCCCATATTTATTCAGAAATTGAGAGTACGACAAATACGTTTTATGGCATCTACATATAATGCATGGCTCGTAGAAACTTGCGCTGGACTTTTCCGTCAGGAATTTCTTAGTACGAAGCTCAGATTTGTACCAGTTTGATGGCAATCGACTCGCCCCGTCTTCATCGACGAAATGGAGGAATGGTACATACCTGCCTAACCCGTCAGGGATTACAGGCGTGAAGTTTATCTGTATGAGTATGTTTGTAAATAGCTTGTATAAGTTATTTAGTGGGTGCATAGAGCTGAAGCGGGCATCAATATTTGATGCGACTGAACCAGTCTTAGCTGCATATAAGATGCTGGAGTTTAAAGCGGTAAGGTGTTGAGTTTCTTGCTTATATTTAGCGATGTCGAATACTTGATGTGTCTGCATCTGTCTGATCAATATTACATCAAGTTTAGCAGTGATAAACTTGGGGATATCATTGACCTTTCTAGCAGGCCATCTACCTATAGTATACAATGCGTAATTGAAATACCTGAAAAGGGGTCGTTGGACTAACCATTTCGAAAAAGAAATCAGCAATTGCCTACATTATTTTGTCAAAATTAGTAAGTACGAGAAAAATAAATATGTAGCAGATATTTTAATGTGATTTCATGGTTGATCCCTTAGTAAAATAACATCATATATTAGGTTACTGGTTAAGTCGACCTAGATCCGTTATAATATATAAATAATAATTCCAAATTACACCGTATTTTATAACCATTATCATTTAAATTCTCACCTACGGAAAAACTAGAAACAAAAGTTTAGTTCCCTCAAAATGTTACCACAAAATATATCAAAGTATCTGGTTTAACGATCTGAAATCGTGATATTCCACGAATAGAAACAGATTGCCAATGGCGTACCAAGCACCAAAACAACCGGTTCCCAGTTGACTCTTTAAACTTGAACTGACTAACTTTCTTTATACCCTGAACAACTTGGAGAAACCTCTGGAAAGTCTTTTACTCTTTTTTTTAGAGGAAAACAAAAGAAAATCGCTTTAGTTGCTGGAGAAATAGCTGTCATAAGGTGTGAATCTATTTCTTGGGGATTTAAGTAAACCTGTATAGTGGCTGAAGAACTTTACTGTTAATATCCTAGGTTTGAATTACCAAATCAGAAAAAAATACGATTGACTAAAAAATGAGATGATCCAACATCATCAGCCTATAATGGCTGTATAGTGGCTTAAGAACTTTACTGTTAATAACCTAAGTTTGAATTTCCAAATCAGAAAAAAATACGATTGGCTAAAAAATAAGATGATCCAAACATTAAAATAATAAATAAAATGAAAGCTAAGTTTTTATCATTACAAAACGAGTGGTTTTACTTTCATATTTGAAACTGCGTCATTAGATACCTAATCAAAATTTAACCATACATCCGCCCATGATTAATATCTAAAACTGTACTTTATTGATTTAAAAACTCTTTCATATTTGCCTCGTTGATCCAGTGGTTGAAACCGCAATTGCTGAGCATGAGGTCGTGGGTTCGATTCCCAGGTCGGGCAACGTGTTATTGGATTTATCCATCAGGGATTTCTTAGTAGTCAACACAGAGTCCGGGTCTCGCCCTTGTATTGTATTGTATTGTATTGTATAACGGGCTGGTGTCCGCAACTCCACGTCAAAGCGTGTATTTTGCGTATGGGCTATAATCCACCACGCGGGCCCAGTGCGGATTGGTAGATGTCACATGTCTTCGAATTTTTGGTTCTAGGACATGCCGGTTTCCTCACGATGTTTTCCTTCACCGTTTTGAGAGCAGTGGTGATGAAATAAATTACACAAAGTAATGCGCCTGTGAGGGTTCGAACCCACGACTTACTGTTCGTAAGTCGGGGCCGCCACCGCTGGGCCACCGCTGCTCTCTGCTGGGTCTCGCCCTTATTTATTTATTTAACACTTCAAGCACAAAGTACAGAGGCCGACTTAATGCCATAGGCATTTTCTTTTTTTCGGCCTTTTTTTTTCTTATTATATGGGACTTAATCATAACTGGCGAAATGTGGGTTTACTATTAGGTACACCTTTGCCTAACCATTCGGGGATTACAGGCGTAATGTTATGTATGTTATATTTCATGCCACCAGGATATTTTGAACTTTTAAAAGACACACGTCTATTCCAATACCCAGCAAATTAATATTGAAGACCAGTAAAAGCCTTATCAATATTAATCGTATCAATACTGCAGCCCTATTAAGTTTTAAATCTAGCCTTGAATGTACACCAAGCTAGTATTAGGCCAAGTTCTACAACCTAGATACATACGGTGTAGTTGAATGTGCCACAATTATCAATTCAGTGCGGGGTGAGAGTTCCTCCGTCAACGTTTGCATCGACTTCTCTTTAACTTTTGCTTTTAGACTGATATTGGTTTAGACGAACGGATACTGGAACATTTAGACGGATACTGTAGCTATTTTGCCGCGAAACAGCGTGGTTGAGTTTCAGTGTAATTACACTGCAGTGAACATGAAATATGACTGCCTTGTCTCTGGTGACAACGTGCATGCGATGCCTATGGTGTTGCACAGTTGCAGATTTCCATCACATACAGCGGTCGAAAGTGGCCGCAAGTCATCGAGTAGCGCAATTACGAATATTTTTTGGGCAGAAAAAAACAAATCGACAATATTACTTAAGTTTTTAGAACTTATAGCTCACTTACCGATGATACGATACGGTGCTAAGACATGCTGACTGCGGTCAGTTTATGGACGAGTGACCATTCCTTACTAACAGTGATTTATCCCATATCAATTTTCACTCCAGTTGAGATTTGAAGTAGTTGAGATTCTGAAGGTAAATCGTGGATAAAAACAGTAAGGACTCTATTTTCTTTTTAGCTATCCGTGAAAACGTTGTCTAAACGACACTCAAGTGCACCCCGAAAGCATCTTACTAAGCTCGACTCAGAGGGCGTAGAATTTCAAAGGGTTTTACAAACACTTATTTTGTACCAAGAATTTTGGTGTGGATGTCAATGAAAACTAATTTCCACCTAAATGGTACTTAAACAGGATCAAATGGTACGCTGAATGTGTTTGATAAGGTACACAAAGATATTCCAAAAACAACCAAGTTCATTGCCCTATAATTAAAAACAAAACAAACCTATAACAAAATGATATGTATACAGCATGTATTTAATTTTCTCCAATCTGCAAACACGAGACGCGTCTGATATTCTAAATTTAAATTCTCTCCGCATTTAGTAAACAATGTAATTGGTCGGGGCGCTCACTCGATTGAAGCTGGAAATGCAGACGCGTGTAATTAAGTCTGTCTAGGGTGCAGGCCTTTTCGAATCACAATGAGTCCGAGTCTCACTCGCTACCGAAGCGCCACACAAAGGCGCGAACTGAGCTAATGGCGCGTGCATAATCCGCACAAGTCTCCCATTCACCAGTAACTGGCAAATTTTTCAACGATGATTTACGAACCCGTCTATATCTGACGCTGAACATTTGACAGCCAAATTGTTATGTGCTGTCACTTGATTTATTTATTTACCGCAGTACCGAACGGTTCCCCTCGTTAATGGAAAAAGTTTTGAAGTAGTCTATTTTTGGATGGCTTACTAAAGATATTTTAATATCCGTCCTGTGATGTAAATAAAACGCGATTTTGTTACAAAGGGTCTAAAATTAATGCTAACAAATCTTAAAAGTTCGCAGGGATTCTAGGTCGCAAAACACGAGTTAGTAAATGACAAAGAAAATCCGTTCCGAAGTCGAATGAAAACATACCGAACGAACGAATGGCTGGAAAAGTTATAATTGATGTGTAAATCTGTTATCGCTAAGCCTTCAGATATTGAGTTATAAAACAAGTTGTTAACATAAATTGGAAAAAAATATTGTTGCATGATTTTTTATTACCTGTCATAAGCTCTTTATTATTATTTGAACGTTCAAGATACATAATAAAATTTTAAAGGCTATTTTGCTGTCAAGTAATCTAACGAAATTACATGATGTAAAACGGGATTCATATCGAAATAAATTGAGTCCAGTAAAATATACACCTTTTATAAAGAAGGCTATCTTCATAATGTTATCTCTTTTGGGTTTCATCGCTATTAACTATTGAAGAAAATATAAAATACGTTACGACAAATTTTAAGAGTAAACAATTTGTGATTATTATCGTTACTATTCCTTTGGAAATTTCAATCATTTGTAGTTGGAAAGAGATTGATTACTCGTTCAAAACTATTATTATTTACAAATTAATGCTTTTATTTCTAGGCCAATAAAGTTTACTCTAGCATACATCTAAACGCACCGACACGTGGTGCTTTCACAGCCGTATCTCCACAAGAACTTCTTGCTTCTAGAATGGTCTCTCGTAAGTTTATATAAAAGTGTGTACAGTAAATAAAGGCAACTACTCCGGAGCTAGCCGAGAAACCTCTATTGTTATGACCTACATAATAATAAAGAACGCACGCTTCATGAAAAATACATAAAACGTTATCCATATTGAGGACCAGTCTGTCCGTAACTGATTGGTAACATCGTCGTGTCATTTTCGATTCCGGGAACATTCAATGTTTGCGTGAGGCTGTCTAAGTCACACTTCCCCTTAACTTAATCATGTGTGCCAAACACGTGAATTTGACAGGCATTATCCAATGCCCTTTTCTTAGGGAAAACGCTATGGCAACGGAAAAGACGAAGTGAATTTAGTAGCAATTTATGCTTACCTACAGAATGCTAGATGTTTGTTAATGTACCTAATGATACCCAAGCTATTCTATACGGAGTAAATCCTGGGGCCTGTAAAGCTAAGGCGTTTATTTATTTATGCCTCAGCTCGGTGTTTATTCCATTTGTGCTGTAGACCTGTGTGCCTGTCACAAAGATATGTACACACATTGTTACCCTTATATTGTTAGTTCAAACCTACCAAATGTAGTAGTGAACAATGAAATAGAACCAGCAGTCGGGTTTCAAAGGTTTAAGTAATGTTTTCGTGTTAGAACCGCAATTAACGTATGCCCTTCCGGGAGCGGCGCAATAATTAAACGGGAGGGTTGGAACTTATGTAAACGACAAAAGAACATAACCAAACACGTTACATTTTGTGATTTTTTTTTTTGCTTCTTTTTCAGTTTCACAGCCGACCTAGATGAGTTACGTGATTTATCCTTTTACCCTTTTCTATAATCCGATTCAAGTTATTTGATAAAAATAATGAGATAATGAAAAGGTTAAGCCAAGATAAGTCCAGTCAAGTACGTTTTGATCGCAGATTTCTATTTGTATCATACTGTTGGTATGTAGACTTTCAACAGAAGAATATGGTTTAACCTTGACAAATTTGGTGATAATGTCAGTTTCGGGGATAAAAATAAAAAAAAAACAACAAGAACAAGAGTCCATATGGGTTAGTAGCGAGTACTTATGAGCTGTTAGTACGACATTAAGAGAAAAGATCAATTCAAATTAATTAATTAATACAATTAAACCTAATTTAATATAATCCATTTCATTTCAACCAGAAAACAAAAAGAAAACCACTTTTACGTTTATTTATTTGTTTAATGCACAACGTACACAACCATAGTTACACGCTAGGTTTAAAACAAATGAATGTATGACCCTGTTAGGGCCCAGCAAGTATGCAGTGAGTATCTATTACTATCTAATATCATGTATTAGGAATATTCGCAATATATCTAACTGTATATATAAAACAACTAATATATATTATAATTATCAGAAGAAAGAGAAGTTTTGGTTGTCCGGCGGCGAGATGGGCAGACGACATTGTATGTTATCGCGGGAATATCCAGGATGAGACTGGCACAAGAGCGTGGAGCTTGGCACAAGCAAAGAGAGGCCTATACCCAGCAGTAGGGGAAGTGGAGCTGTGGATGATGATAATAATTAACACATCTTATACAAGGTGTCGCTTTGCATACGTACATGGACGTATCTATCTAATGATTCTCGACCCGAATCAATAATAAAAAGGGTAGGTGTTTTTTTTTTCTTATTTACGGAAATCGGTAAGTGTAAACCACCCGTATTAAAACGCAGCCCGTCTGTTACTAGCCCTATAACAGCGCCTTCACACACACAATAAACATGACGACAGTATCAGAAACTTGCAAAACTATTTAGTCTGTCAGTTAGAGTATTGGAAATTAATGGACACGTATTTTTTGTTTTTTCCAGCATCAAAGCATGTCTTTTGGCATAAAGATGAAACGCATCAAAACTCGGGAGTGGGGGCTCGTGACGTCAGAACTAGCTAAAAATTATACCTAGGCGTGACGTATTGAGAATTTTAAAAGCGTCATATCTTCGCCAATTTTGATTTACGTAACAAAAGAAAAAACACGGGTCAAATATTTTCTGATAATTTAACTGACGGACTAATTAGTTTTTTTTTAATGTCTATTGAACGCACACAGCGACATGTCACGCAATGGGTGATTCTGTTTAATACAAATGTATTACTTTTTACTTACTGACAAATTTAAACAATTTAATTTAATTATTTATGTATTTTATGACACGCTCCAGAAGTTTGAACAGGATGCAAAACTGCAATAAGCGGTCTTCCTTCACTTCAGTCCAGTTACTTACTTATTTTATGCCATTTATTTTGAAGAAGAAGAAACAAATCCCCAAAATCGACTGCCCGTAGCATTATTGTTTCTAGATGTCTAACAATTCCTGATCGCAATTCAAGAAGCTTCCACAGCCACAGAGGTTTCATTCCTCGTATCTAAAATGACTGCCCCTGCCGCAACAACTTGCTAATTCCAACAAACTTTGGTTCTACCTCCGACTTTGTCATTCCGGATCATGTCACGTAGAGAAACTCCGAGCATTGCTCTTTGAGTGACTTTGGGACTATTCATGAACCTGAAAGTATGGGAGTTCTACGTGTCACTGCTTTTTTGTGAGGGTTTCTGATCCCTGCCTAATTCCTTAAATTAGGCAGAAATAAGAACAGGTTTATCAGTTTTTGAATTAAAAAAAAAAACTCTTAATTTACTATCAGTCGTGCCGCGTTATGTTTATGGCTATTTAACTTGTTCACAACGGAACGGAACGGAAATACGTCGATTTTTTTATAATCGAAAATTCAATAATTATTATCCTATAGCATTTTAGTTAAATTCTTTGCAACAAGCTCAATCAGAATCAGATATGAATAAATTCTTAAAATTATGAAAATAATATATATGAAACGAGTATTTTTATTTTAAAATCGACGTATAAACGTTACTGTTACACCGCGAGCTCGTGCTAGGGCTTCTGATATGAACTATCAGAATTCCACAACCCAGTTAGTTAGTTTAGTTTATTTCGGTATCATGATCCGTGGGGCAATAACCAAACTCGACGCAGGCGAAGCCGCAGGCATACGCTAGTATCTTATAAAGACTAGTTGTCAGAATTACGTGCACGAAACGTGAATGAAGCCTGTACACCTTTAATTCTACAACGGTTTACTTAGTAAAAAGCTTCTACTCTTCCATTTTCTTAGAATAATCCCTTTTAATAAGACACCCGCGTTAAAAATACAAGTTTGCATTAACTATTCTTGTTGCTATTTTACTCCGAGGAGACTAGGAAAAAATTAAGTTCGCCTGACGACGCTCGACATTTGGCAAATAAAAAAAATATCACCCCACATACACTTCAGCAAAATCTGGAGCAAGAGCTAGGTTTTCCTGTAATTTACAAGCAATGAATTATTTTTGTATTCTTTTTTCAAAATTTTAGGCTGAGTAGTTTCGGAAATCAGGGAGGGGGGAATGGTAATTTTGGTCTTCTTTCGTGAATAAAATCAAAATTATTTATTTTACAATAATAACAAAAATATATTTGATATCCTCATAAGTTTCATTTGATATAATATGACACATTAGGGTTTGCAAAACTTCTTTTTTTATTAGTTTCCTAATTATTTGTCTTCCGAAAACGACCATTATTTATACTTAAAAAAAAAATACTTTGCACATCTGTGTTTTGGCCATAGTCACACGATCCTACCAAATTTCACCTGAGTTGGTCCAGTAGATTCGGAGCAAATTAGCTGTGAGAGACGGGCGGACAGACAGAAAACGGAACTGACCTGAACTTGAGGGTTCCTTTTTTCCTTTTGTTGTACGGAACCCTAAAAACACTTTATTTTTATTTTTGTGTGTCGTATGTCTGTGGGTATATCTGTCTGTCTGTCGGTTTGTTCCGGATGGTCTAACTTAGGCTACTTTTATTTTAGAAAAATAATTAGGTTTCAGAGCAAAAAAATTAAATCCCATGAAATTGTTTACAAAGTCTGATTCAAAAAGGGAAATAATAGTTTTATATTAATTTTAGGCGAATCAAGGTCGCGGGCAACAGGTAATAGTTAAAATAAAAATACAAGTTAGGAACATCTCGTATTTTTGGATCCGTCTTGAAAGGACCATCTTGAAAGTAAAAATGTATACGAAAAATATATGTTTTCTGCGTATTCATAAAAAAATACTGGAAATTAAAGTTTTACTTCCCTTTACCGCTTACAGGCAGGGAAATTATCATGATGTATTAAAGGATATTACCTAAATTTTCTGTTAAGTTGCGATGCTTCAAAGTACTTCGGAAAATATAGGTTAGTTGGTTCGCAAAAATCTTGGCTACAGAGATCTTTTCATCTTTTCTTGGTAAAAACTTTACCTAAGGGTATGAAATAGGTGGGGTCGGGGTGCATAGCAGCATGGTTCGGAGAGATCGTAGTAGTGGGAGTCTACTTCTCCTCGAGCAGAACTCTCGCCGAGTTCCACAACTCTCTCGCAGAGTTGCGTGATGTCGTCGAAAACCATTCCCTTCCCGTGCTTGTCCTCGGGGACTTCAATGCCAAGAACTTTGTCTTGGGGTTCTCGTTGCACAGACGTGCGGGGAAGGATGGTGGAGAACTGGGCTCTGGAGAAGGGCCTGGTGTGCGGATGCGGGGCGAGTCGGTGGTAGACATTTCGTTCGCTAGCCCCGCTCTGTCACCGCGTGTCGTTGACTGGCGTGTCATGGAAGGGGTGGAGACCTATTCCGACCACCGGTACATCCGGTTCGACGTCTCCACCCAGACCTCAAGCGTACCGGTCCAACAGGCCCCGAGTGGTCCGCGTTGGGCGCTGAAGCAGCCGGACTGCGAGCTCCTCATGGAAGCACCGATCGTGCAGGCCTGGGTGACATCACCGGACAGGCCTGCCGATATTAACAATGAGGCATGGTGGTTCCAGGAGGCCATGTCCGATATATGTGACGTGGCAATGCTCCGAGTCCGGCCAGGAAGCGCCCGGCGTCAGGTGTACTGGTGGTAGCGAGAGCTGACGGCTCTGCGCGAGGCGTGCGTGGCTGCGCGACACCTGTACGCCAGGCATCGCAGGCTCCACATTCCCCCACCGCCAATGCGGTAGCAATTGAGGCGGAGCTTTATGAGGGGTACAGAGCGGCGAAGACCGCCTTCCGCGAGACTGTCCTGCGGGCCAGGGATCTGGCCCGTGAGAAGATGCTGGGGACTCTCGATAGAGATCCGTGGGGGCGCCCTTACAAGATGGTGCGGGATAATCTCCGCACCTGGGCCCAACCCACTGACACAGAGTCTCCGGCCTGAGCTGGTGGAGGACGTGGTGAGCGCTCTGTTCCCTTCGCGAGGGGAACATCCCCCCCGCCTATAGCTCCGCCGCCTGTGATGCTGGAAACGGACCAACAAGACGACGACGACACCGCTCCGGAAGTGACTGGGGTAGACCTAAGAGTGGCGGTACGCAGGCTCAGTGCCAAAAATACCGCCCCGGGACCTGACGGCTTGCCTGGCAAAGCCTGGGTTCTGGCTTCGGACGCTCTCGGGCCCCGACTGGAGGGGCTCCTAAGCGCATGCTTTGAGAGAGGCCAGTTCCCGCTTCGTTGGAAGAGCCATCATCTACCCCGGTCGCAGCGGAGAATAGAACCGGCGAGAGATGTCGTGCGGTGTTCCACAGGGATCGGTTCTAGGGCCGTCCATGTAGAACATCGGGTACCACTGGGTGCTGCGCGCCGACCTCCCTAGCGGCGTCAGCGTGGTCTGCTATGCAGACGACATGCTGGTGCTGGCACAAGGGGGGTCGCACGAGGCGGCGGCCGAAATAATGACACGCGGGGTTGCGATAGTCGTCGAGAGGATCCGGCAACTGGATCTCGAGGTGGCATTGCACAAGTCCGAGGCCATGTGCTTTCATGGGCCTCGGAATGCGCCACGGGATCCTCACTGACAGTAGGAGGGGTATCCGTCAGCGTCGAGTCGACGCTGAAGTACCTGGGACTCGTCCTCGACAGCCGATGAAACTTCGTAGAGCATTTCCGACGTTTGGCCCCCAAACTGGAACGGACCGGGGCTGCCTTCAGGCGGCTCCTGCCCAACCTGGGGGGGCCAAACGCCTCCTGCCAGAAGCTCTACGCGGGAGTCGTGCGGTCCATGGCCCTTTACGGGGTCCCGGTGTGGGCGCGTTCCTTGAGGCGGCGAGCCACCCACTACCTGAACGCGCCCCAAAAGGTGGTAGCCGTAAGGCTGGCCCGTGGTTACCGCACGATCTCCCGCGAAGCGGCGTGCCTCCTTGCCGGATTGCTGCCATGGGATCTGGAGGCGATAGTCCTCGCGCGCCTGCACGAATGGGGCGCGGAGGTGCTACGCTGGGGGGAAACTCCGCTGCCGCGGCAAATTGTCGCGCAGCGGACAGTCTTCCGGTGTGATCTCATGGCGACATGGAGAGAGCGACTGTCGCAACCCCGTGCAGGACACGCCACAATAGTGGCGGTAAGTCCCCTCTTTGAGGAGTGGCTTGAGAGACGCCACGGCGTCCTCACCTTCCGCCTGACGCAGGTCCTCACCGCACACGGTTGTTTCGGGAGGTTCCTGCACCGAATCGGGCGGGAGGAAACGCTCGGGTGTTTCCACTGCGAGGATCGACCGGAAGACACGGTGGAGCACACGGTTAAGGTGGCCCCGCGTGGGCGGAGCACCGCCGTGTCCTCGAAGCGGCGATTGGCGGCGGCGACCTCTAGCGTCCGGCCCTGGTGCCAGCCATTGTCCGGAGCGAGACGGAATGGGACGCCGTCACCTCCTTCTGCGAAGCAGTAATGCTAGAGAAGGAGGTGGCGGAACGTGAGAGGGAAAGAGCCTCACAGCACTTCAAGATTGTCTGCAAAGAAAATTGAAAATCAACTTTTACCAGCAAGTAGACAAATAAACAATATTCAGCCCACCAGTCCATATTGTTTAAATTGCATGGTAATATTTTCATACCTACCTACAATTTATCAATATCCACTCCGATTAACACGATTCATTTAAAATATTGAAACCAAAATGTTAATGGCCAGTAACAGTTTCGGAGAATTTCGGAGTGTGTCGGCGACATTCGTATTTTGAATAGAACCGTTGCGCCCGCCGCCAGCGCCGCGCCGCCTGACTTCCGTGTCCCCAACTTTTAATAGAGTTGAAGCGAATGAATCCAATTCGAAACTCTAATAATATGTGATAATATACATTTGGGATTAACGTCTATTTGATGTTTCAAAAGAACCGCAGTTTGATATTTTAGATTTATATTATCTAGTCTACGACGTTTTCCTATTTCCGTTGTTGTTGTTAACGCGCGATCCACATACTATTGAATACACATTCTTAATGTCTGAAAAAAAATAGTTTTTAAGTCAGGGTAACATTATCAGAGTTAAAGATGATCCGGTGATTATGAGTTTTTCTGTGATCATGGAGCATGCAACAGCGCCGAACTATCGGGAACTCAAAACAAACAGTCAACGTGTTACATGTCCCGTTTCTAGTGTTAATGATAATGAGATTTGCATGCCTCAAGGCGTAATATGGTTGAACTATTATCTATTATTTTTTTTTAACAACTCTATGTAATTACCCATATTAGCAAATAAATGATTTTGAATTTGAAAAAAAAAATTGAATTTGAATTTGATAATGTTGTCTTGATATATTTTAATGCAGTAGTCCTGCTGCTAATAAGACGACGATAACTTTAAAACTATTAACACAAAATAACAAACAAACTATTTTAAAAAAATCCCTTCGGCAAGCCGCAGGAGGAGGTAGATTTCGAAGAAGGTTCCACCCATATTTATTCTGGAAATTCAGAGGCTTTAAAGAGCTAGCCACAGCTGCGCTGGCCGATTTTTTGTCAGATTTTTTTTTGTTTTTGTTAGCACTACCTCCTTTATGAATACGTCAGATGCCAAAAGACTTGGTCGTCATAGCAACGACTCTGTTGACATTTGACAATTAAACGTCTTAATGGTTATCATAAATTTTAAAATCCTCCCATATGAGTTTTGCATGGAAACACTCTCAATTTTTCAGTTATTATTTTTTATTTCGAAAACTATAAGTTTTATCGCTAAACTTTAGAAGTAAAAATTGTAGGATAAACAATTTACTTAAAAAAAAACATATTTGCGACGTAAAAATGTTTACCGTCTCGGTAAAAATGTTTACCCCTCCCCAAGGGGTTGCATCAAAAAAGTTTAATTTTTAAATTGTCCGTATTCTTACTCTGAATGATAAAATGTTAAACGGTTCAAAAAATTTCCAAAGGAAAAAAGTTATGGCTGAAAAACTGATATTCGGAAAACCGCCCTCTCGCCGCCCCCCTTGGACGAATTCCGCCCATTCACGAACTTAACCTAAGTTTTGACCCTTTCGATTTTTGGGCCTAGTTTGAAAGCAATCGGTGCATAATTGCGACCTGTAGAGTGTGCCTAAATTTTGCTTGGCGCCCCACATACATACGTATACCTAATAATTATATAATATATATTTAAACTTTTTAACCAGCGGTTGATTTGGCCTCTGGGGGTCATAACTGTCAACATAAGTCGAGTTTTCCGAAAATTTAACCATAGGGGGTCTCCCCTATGGTTAAATTTTCGGAAAACTCGACTTAGGTGCAAGACCAATAGATAGATTTTTTCTGACGAAATCTACCTAATATTAAAGGGTATATTTTTAAATGCACATCTGTATAATTTTTCAGAAAACTAGGAAACTCCACTAATTAACTGAATGCATACCAAAAAAATTAATGCTGTGCAAAAAAAACAATTGATTAACTAAACATGTACTGCAAAAAAAAACTAAAAAATAACACAAAACGAGATGACCTTTTTTATCAAATTCACACCAAAAATGTGGTTCGTTCATCGGATATATGATTTATAAAACAAAAAAACTAATTGTTTATCAAAAATACTAACTTGCACTCTAAATTATACAATCTTACTACTACTACTACAACAGCCTATAACGTCCACTGCTGCAGGACATAAGCCTCTCCCATGATGGGAGGAATTTGCCGTAATCTCCACGCTTGGCAGGCGGATTGGAGATCGCAGTGATGAAAGACTAACAGAAAACGCTGCTGCCCATTCTCTGGTCTACAGAGGCGCAAGGTGTTCTGCCTCAGACATTAGTCGCCTTATACGACACCCGTGAGTGTAATGGGTTGGTTCTATTCTACTCTGCCGGATACCACACGGCTAACAACGGCTACAATCTTACTACGGAATTTCTTTTATGGGCGGCATGGGCACCGGGCCGTAGGCCGACGAAGGAGGCCGGCGGAGGCCCGGCACTTCGGGGACAGAAGTCAAAGAGTGTTATTTAATATGCGAGCGAAGCGAGCGCCCGTCGTGGAGTCGTAGCAGGTTCTAAAATAACTAAAAAAACAGTTCTGCAAATACCATTAAACAGTATAGGTGATGGGTTTCCTTAAAAAAGTTTTAATATGTTTGTTGAACTAAATTATTGTTAGATATACTATATTGATAATAGTTATTCGTTCAGTAAAACAGTTATGCAAAAACCATTAAACAGTATATCTAATTTGATTTATTTAGTGTGCATAATTTGAGTGCAAGTCAGTATTTTTGGTTTAACTTTGAAATATTTTGATCGAAAACAGGAAATATACAGATATCGATTTAAATACATGCCATATTAAAGTACTTATAACTAAAACAAAAGACAACCATTCTTAAGTTGAAACCCGTGGACGAACTAACAAAACATTAGTGTCGCTACGAACAAAGTCTTCAACTAGAGTAGTTGCAGTATAGTTATTTTCTTTCTAAGTATTGCAAACCGTTGTCGTGACTTCTCCGTCCGGTGATGTAAAGTCTGTCTTCAGTCACCGCTGACCTCATCTGAAAGCAGAAAACATTTTAATGAAACATTATAATACCCTCCAACGTAGAGACCATAAATATATAATAAAGTAAAAGCTCAACAAGGAAAACCGCTTCGAACCACAATACGATGTTCTGGGAGAAATAATATATGTAATCGAATAACCGACATCAAAAGCACATTACAAAATATTAGATTACAATAACACGTCGATGTTACCTTTTGTAATAGGCACAGATAACGATATACAGCCGTCAGACAAACACTTTTCATTACCTACATAATTCTAAATTAATTGTAAATAACGCGCTTTGTTTCGCCGCTTATAAATCTCTTAAAATATGCTTAAGCATCCCAGTTCGTAACGCTGTTCCTATTTGCTTTATTAAATTTTACCCGTAACAGTCTTCAGGAGGGAAATTTATTTCGGTGTCTGTGAGTGCGGGTGTGTTTCATTATTCTTCGGCTAAGCCACGGATTAGATTAGCAGCCTCTCACGGCGCTTGTTGTCAAGCAATGCATATTACATTAAGTGTAAACTAGACGCCGTTTCTTTATTTAGATTTTAGACTGTGAGAAATACTCTTGACGGTAATTGTATTCATGAATGCGAATGTAAGTAAGGATTTTTTATTACTGTAGAAATATCTAATCAACGAGAACACGGTCTTTCCCGCAGTTTCGTAATAATTTATTCTGTCATATCTTGTGAATCTTCTCGATATTTAGACGTTGTGAAATATTCCCATGTTATTAACAGAAAAATACAAACGTTGACAAGATTACGGTGGCCTGAATTTGACGTTCAAAGTCCGATTTTATGAAAAACGTAATATTCCATTTCAATTATCTTCACGGATTTGCGACATCGAAATCCTGTCACAAAACAAATGACGACTGAGAAACGAAACAAATACTTTGGAAGTGGGAGTTTCTTGGGGAGTCGGGGTCCGAAAGCGTCCCCCGACACATGACGAATATGGGCCAGCGGGGATTATGATAACAAATACCTACACCCCGAATGAAGGGGTCACACTCACTTTATTTATTGAACAATGACGATATTGAATTTGTTGTCAGCTAACCAATTTCAAGATGGCTGCGTCATCTTACAAAATTTAAAAGAAATAATATGTTTGCTGTTAAATAAAGTATTTACAAAATTGATATGATATGACTGCACCCGTTTGACATTTTTATAAAACTAGCTTATGCCTAGCTTATGCATATAAGTATATTCGCCCGCGTGTGGTTCGGTAATTGTCTAAAGGGCTTTATCGAGATAAAAATAATAATAATAATAATAATCTTTATTTCAAAAAGCCAAATACAATTTGTCCATCTCAATCGAAAACATAAAACGCCATTTAAGAAGCACAACACTATGCATTATTTGAGACAGAGTGAACGACTGTGTCTGTGCTAGTATAAACTGTGTTACAGACACAGGCGCCTTCCTCTTACAGTTCGTTGACAATTTGCTGCACTTTGTAGGAGTTTTTTAAGCATAAAAGCTGTTTGTTATAAGTAGGTACATAACACGTATTAAGATTTATGTAAGCAAGGAATGGGTGTGTGTGGTGTAGGTGTATGTGTGGTGTGGGTGTATGTGTGGTGTGGGTGTATGTGTGGTGTAGGTGTATGTGAGGGTGTGTGTGTGTGTGTTTCGTTTGTGTCACAGTATCTAGAATGAAGGAGCAAATTAAATCTGTTTTTAGATGTGTTAGTAGGATTTTTTAGCAAAGAGTTGTTCAGTCTCATCGTACGTTAACTTTTGAAGAAAACTACTAACTACAGTTTTACATTTAAATTTAGGTAAAGAGTATACGTTGCAGATTTCGTTTATTGTGTTATAAATGTGCCTGCTAAGACACGGGTAGCTTCGTCTCGCCAGAGCAGTTTTGGTGGTGAGAGGTGGGCATACAGGGTCTTTACGTCGTTTATTTTGCTCTAGTAACCTTTGGTCATAGGTCAATGAGGAGTGTACACGTAAAGTAACGTTAAGTGCACAGAGTTGTCGGACAGTGAGTACAGATATGTCCTTATAAAGTTGGGTTGTCGGGTACCGGTAAGGTTTGTGGAGCATGACTTTCAAGACAGCTCTTTGTGCCCTCTCAAGGCGAAGTAAATACGTCTTATGTGTACCTCCCCAGACAGATATGCAATACGTTAAAAGTGACTGAGCTAAGGCAAAATAGATAGTTTTTAACAATCGGTCGGCAACTACTCTTCTCAGTTTTTTCATAGGAAACATTAGCTTACGAACACGCGTAACTGTCACACTGATTTGCTTTTGCCAACTCAATGTGTTATCAATGTGCACGCCCAAGTATTTTACACAAGAGCTTCTATGTATACTAGGGCAACTGCAAGGGGTCAGCGTAGGGTGACAACTATGGGCTTTAACGTCTGGCATACTAGGTTGTGTAGCAGTGTTCGCTGAGAAAGGGACATAGTGAGTTTTAGAGACATTTAGCGTAAGTAAATTTAATGAGAGCCAATCCATGACTATGCCAAGAGCATTTTCGGCTGCGTGGTGAGCAGATTCCCAAGTTTCTCCACTTATGACAAGCGCAGTATCGTCTGCATAGACGAGTATCTTGCAGTGTGGGATTGACAGCTGGCACAATCTGTTTACAAATAGCAGAAAAAGGGTGGGCCCTAGCACGCTGCCTTGTGGTACGCCAAAGGTTAGATTCACATCATCACTGATGAAGTTGTCTACCTTAACTCGTTGGTTACGGTTTGTGAGATAGTCACGGAAGAGGTTCAGAGCGATATCTCTTATTCCTAAGCTTTCCAAACCATGTAGAAGGATGGGAGTAGAAACCGTGTCGAAAGCTTTGGCTAAATCAAGAAAAATACCTATAGTTTTAGTCCTAGAATCAAGATTCTTAACAATTTGGCTTGTCAGTTCAAGAACAGCATCTTCTGTTGATACGCCTCTCCTAAAACCATATTGGTTTGGCGAAATTATGTTGTTGCATTCAAGATAACTAAGCAATCTTTTGTTCAGAACCTTTTCCATAATTTTGGACAGTGTGGTGAGTACAGATATAGGCCTATAGTTCTCGACACGGTCTCCATCCCCACCCTTAAATACTGGTGTTACTAACGCCTTCTTAAAAGTGTCGGGAAAAATACCTTTTAATATACATAAATTACAGATATGCGTTATTGCGGGAACAAGTGCATGTCTGGCAGACTTGATAACTGAGGCTGGTATTCCATCGTGACCAACTGCACAATTGTGCTTTAACTCTATGATTATATTTTCTATTTCTGAGAAATTGGTTTCAAGTAATACGAATGAGTTACCTTGGGGATTTATTAAGCTGTCAAATTCAAAGTTTGGGCGAGTTACACGCTGACCCTGCGCTGCCTGCCTAGCAAGATCCGCTCCAACGTTTGCAAAATACTTATTTATAGCATTGACAGAGGACTTTGGATCGCTGCACATATTAAGGAGTTCTCCTGACTTCCTTATGGGTGAGGTGTTCTTATAGCTGATGGTTTTTATGATATCCCAAGTCGCTTTGGGGTTACCATTGGCCTTCAAGAGATCTTTTTGATCAGAATTGCTTTTAATAGTTTTCAGTAAATTGTTCAAGTAGTTTCGGTATCTAGAATATATTAATTTAGACGTAAGGTCTTTAGGATTTTGCATTGCTTTTTTATGGAGTTGATCCCGATTTCGCACGCACCTCAGGAGGCCAGAGGTCATCCATGGTTTAATAGTCTGCTTCCTATTAGGGACTTTTTTTAGAGTACTGTGTTGATTAATTGCGTCTGTTATAATGGAGATGAGTTGTTCGGCACTTTCATTTGGATCTGTTTTAGTTAAAACATCTGACAAATCGGAGTTCTCTAAGCAGCTAATAATTCCTGGAAAGTTTAAATGCCGTATCATACTTTTAGGTTTTGTAGCATTAAGAGGGTTTCGTTCAGTGCAAAACAGAATAGGTGCATGATCAGTAAAATATGAGTCCAGAACCAAAGTTGTGGAGGGTCTATCTGTTCTTAAAAAGACATGATCCAGGCAGTTTTCAATGCGAGTGGGGAAAATGTGGGCAGGTAGGAGCCCGTGAAAAGCCATTGTATTTAAATATTCTTCAGAGTTTGGGTCTTTGTTGTCTGGTCGAATATTTATGTTTAAATCTCCTATCACTACTACAGTTGTTATTGAAGCCAGGGATTCTAAGACATTGTTTAAAGAGTTAAGAAAATTTTCTATATTTCTAACTGAAGGTGAACGGTAAATTGCAACAATAGCTGTAACTAGACCTAGCCTCAAAATAAGACAGTTAGCGTCTTGGAATACCGGTTCAAGTAGTTTATGGGTCACATCAGAGCTTACATAAACTACCACCCCATCATTTTGGTTGTTAAATGAGGATCTAGCCGAGGTAAAGCCAGTTAATACAGGAACATCTGTCACTTTACTCAACCAGCACTCAGAGAGTACTACTATGTCACAATTAACATCAATAGAATGTATTAGGACATTGAGACCATCAAAGTTACAATTTAGGCTTCGGATGTTAACATGCAGTATATTCAAAGTTGGTTGGGTAGTGTTTATATGCTTCAAACATTGGTCTGGCAAACTCACATACGACCGTGAGATATTAAATGATTCTACAGAATCAATAAATTTATTTATGTTGTCCTTATCGAATTTTTAATTTTTAAAGTTAATGACCAGTTTATGCTCGTGCTGGAGAGTGTCATTTGTGTAAGTCGTTTAAGTACTTTAGTGAAGAGTCTGGAATTTTGTGTGTTTAGTCTATTTAAAATATGTGTGTGAGTGTTTTGAGTGTGTAACTGTAATTGTGTTATGTTGTGATTAATAACAAATTTTGTTTTAAACGAGAAATTAAAAAAAGTACTTTTGTTTACTAGGTGAAAAATATCATAACCCAGTGAAGTACTGTTTAAGACAGCTTCTACAAGAACAGGTTTTGGATATGAATAACAAATACTTATCAAATATACTATACTATTTAGATACACCATACCAGTCACTAGCGAAAAGATTGGACTGAACTTAAAATAAAAATAGGGTAGAATGAATAACCTGTGAGAAATGACAATGAGGTAGTTTGTACAGGATAGTCATTTTTTAGCTAGGAGTTTTAGATCTATTGCGGATTCAATTCGAATTTGAGGCTCACCTTCGGCTTTACGTAGGAATATGAAACCACGTGAAGTCCAGCAGTACGCGTAACCATTTTCCTTTGCAGACTGTCGAGCTGCGTAGAACAGTTTCTGCGCGTTAGGTGTTAGAGCTTCTGATATGTAAACAGGTTTGGCAGGTCCAGGTATACTGAGGTGTCCAGTATTTAATTTTTCTTCATTTGGTTTCTTCTTGTTGTAATTCTTGACTCCTTGCATTATTTTGTCTTTTTTTAGGACACTGTTCAGCTCAACTATGATGGGTTTACTGCCTTCTTTGTGGGTTTGGATTCTATAGATGTCTTTTATGTCACAGTCTTGGATATCTACATCAACAGCTTTCGATAAGGTTTTCACAATCAAACTAGCATCTTCTTTCGACTCAAATTTCCGGTCATCGCGCAAGCAGATGGGTACATTTCGTATCTCTAAGCTAGCCGACCTGCCTTTACGCTCTAGAAGTTCAATCCTTTCTTCCAATTTTTTAATGGTCTTCTTATCTTCTGCTCCATCTTCTTGCAGGTTTTGAAGTGTTTTTAAAATTAAGTCATATTTATCTGACATAAATTGCAAACTTTCCTTAAGTTCTTCATTTTTCTGCTTGAGTTCAAGGAAGCTTTGGTCTACTTTAGATGATAAGGACGAGATCAACCCTTTGAGTTCCTTGATGTCATCATCGCCATGTCTACGCTTATTTCTGACACTGGCATTTCTGCTACCGCTTCTCTCAGATGCAGTATCTGATTCACATATATCAGGCGCACATACCACAGAGAGCGTGGAGCCGAGCTCAGGGGCGGCCACGGGGGCGGGTGAGGTAGGCGGCGGGGAGCGCTGGAGAGGCATGTTTATGTTCTTCACTCAGTGTAGAAGTACCAGGCGTCCAATACTTATGAAGAGCGAAGAACGCGGCAACGGCGCGGCTCGTCACAGAGCCGCGATGACGTTCTCGTGATGCGTAGCCAGTATGAGTGTGACTCACTGTGACGCAGGCGCAGCGTAGCTCAGGCGTCGATCACCGTCTCAGGTGTTGCTGTCCTTTTTTCACACGGACTCCGCGTTCAACTCAAACACCGCGGAAGTATGACCTCCTGGTACTTTATGATTTTATTTAAAATGTATTTTTACGAGAATTATAAATATTAATTTAAAAAATTAAAAGCGCTCACGTCTATTCGCTTTCGCGGTCTGGGAGGAAAAGGGTAAAAAGTATCCTATGCGCTAATCCGGTCGGCTTCCAGTCTACCCGGATGCAGCTGAATACCATGTGTTAATCCAGATTCATCATCAGCCTATTAATGTGCCCACTGCAGGGACACAGGCCTCCTCTCTATGAGAGGGAATGGGCTATAATCCACCATGCAGACCCAGTGCGGATCAGCAGATGTCACATGTCTTCGATTTTTTTGGTTCTAGGACATGCCGGTTTCCTCACGATGTTTTCCTTCACCGTTTTGAGAGCAGCGCCAATTATGCCAAATTGCACAATTTTGCGTGAAAGACTAACAAACATCCATCCATCGGCACAAACTTTCGCATTTGTAATATTAGTAGGAAGTAGGATACTCTTTGTTAAACTCTATTAAAACAATACAAAAATAACAATAGAACATGCAGCTATAATAACTTCAGAATAGCAAATCTCATAAAACAAGCACCGTCAGGTACCAGGGAAACAAAGCCGTTGGTAGACTGCACTAGTTTTGGACGATAAAATGGCTCTAGCTAGAATAATGCCAGGCCAACATCTGTCGCCGGCGGGTTCTACTCTGACGTGATACCTGTCCGACCAACCTATGTGTGGTAACCGAGGAAAGTGGCTGTGTGTGCAATTAGGTATGTAAAAAAAATTAGCTAGCGATATTAAATCTAAAAGGTAATTGACTGTTTTTCTCATGATGAACTTATTTAAAGGGGTATTAACCATTAACTGTGTTGTGAAGGACAGATTGGCATAATTTCCGAAACTCAAATTTCCTTTTTTTTGCAATTTTCAGGTCAGTGTCAGGTTGTATGTTGATTGAAATATGATTCGCGACCGAAACAAATTTGGCTTCACAGAGTTATAATCGTTAAAATTATCAATACAACCCTCTTAGTTCATTTAATTCCATTGAAAGAGTGTTTTTTTAATGAAATAGTTATTACGTTAAAACTTTGATTTTTGTTTGAATCGAAAATACAATTATCCTTTAGCATATTATTTATCGTTCAATATTTTACGACAAGCACAATCAGTATCATCTATAGATATAAATAAATCCTTAAAATTAAAATACTATAATAAACTAGACTCAATAACAGTAAAATACATACTATGACAATAAAATGATGATTATTAAAACCATAACCAACATACGTGAACAAAAAGTTTTATATTAGCATGCATTTAAAACCCTGCGTGAAATTCTGCATTCATTTCAAATTCAAAAGCGCTTGATTAAAAATAAACTTCATGTCACCTGAAAATATGCTCACTAGAATATTGTGAATGCCAGATTAACGATGACTGGCCAGTATTATTAAAACTTTTTAATAGATAATAAATACAAGTATGGATCTTTTACTTTTACATAGATAGTTTAAGAGCGACCAACACGCCATACTTTTCGCGAGAATTTTGACAAACGCTCGTGCGTGATTATGCCGATGTTAGAAATATATCTTTGATTTTTTTTAACTAATAGGTATCTTGTGGACTATATCTAGGCTTCTATTAAAGCAAAAAATAAAAATTTGTAGAAAAAAAATCAGTATAAGCCTCCAAAAATTTCTGTTTTGCACAACTTTTACCTCAACTTTGGCCGTTCATAATGTACTCATAAATTGTAAAAGTAAAGAAAGCATCCCGATAGAAGCCTTGCAAATGTAGTGGACATTCTAAATAACAAATATTTATTTCATATACTTGTAAGACTAATTCAAAAACACGTATTTCCTGGAACAAGTTTTATAAATTTTCGAACACTATTTTTCGTTCAATGTCCTCGCGTTAGGCGGCACTACTTGCCTCCCGCGCACCTCTTAGTGCGCGGGAGGCAAGTAGTGCGGGGTTAGGGCTAGGAACACAGGGAAGTTGAAAGAATACCACCGCAGTGGCTCTGGCTGAAACAACAAGCTTTTCGACCATGCTCGCGTTGACGAAAGGCGGGCCGGGAAGGGCCCTCTTAAGAAGATACTTTGACTATTATAAGCTAGAATGGGGTAAGTAATGAGATGGTGGTTCATATTATTGCATAGAAGCAAAAAAAACCTACATCACCTCTCCCGAAAAAATGGGTGTATGTTTCAGATAAAAAAACGGATAAATTTTAGTAGATTAGCAGATGACTAAACCAGTATTTGAACACCTAACATAACATAACATCACGTCTGTTATATCCGAAGGGTTAGGCAGAACTGTACCTAATTAAATAGTACACCCACATTATTTGAACACCTAGTTGTGGATGGATTAAAACGGAAATCAAGTGTTTATTTATTTATTTATTTAGAAATATATTTTATATAAGCTAACAATTTTATACCAAAACGCTTAAAAGCTAACAATAATCATAATTATTACAAATAGCATCTTATAATTACAATAAGTCAGAAAGAAAATAAAAATTACATGTCGAGTCAATGTGTTCTTTTATCTCCGAGTTCTAGTTTATTCCTTCCAATGTTGGGCCTTGAAGTAGAAGGGTAGTAGGAAAGATATTATAAAGACTGGTTTAACTTGAAAACTCGCTTTACCTTACCAACCAAAACATGTTCCTTTCATTAATAAGATATGTCTACAAAGGTAATGTCTAACATTGACACGTACAAGTATTTATTTCCGAGTCGTCGGTAGGCGGTAAGGTATTAGAACAGACACGTCGCCGCTGTAAAGCACTTTTGAAACATCAAAGGGAAATTATGTATATTTATTCAATAAACTCTCAAAAAATATTCAGTAAGGTTGCGTGAGAGTAACTGATGCGATTTTACCCTCTGTTCTCATTTTCCGTCCCATATTTTTGTTTTCAACTCCACTGAATATTTTTATTACATTTTCTTGTCTTTCAACACATGAGTTATTTTCGTGTTGGCAGCTCTGCGGTTTTTACACTGCTTCCGAAAGCGTTGATCTGCAAAAAGTTATAGACTACTCTCGTGTGTTACGTGTGAACGGGCTCTTATGAAGTGTCACTTTAAACTTATGAAGTAGTAGACAAATGCAGACGTCATTATGTAGTTTGAAATGCATTTATGAAATTTATTGTTTTAGCGGACTGCCTGGTTGGTCTTGTGGTCGCAATCTCGATTGCTAATCATGAGGTCCAGGGTTCGATGCAAAGTGTTATTGGGTTTTTCCATCAGGAATTTTTCGGAGTCTGGATTTGCACCCTGTTGATGGCAACAGGGTCGCCCTATTACATGAGACTTAAACAGAACTGGCCAAATGTGGGTGTACTATTTAGGTACCCCGTCGGGGATTACAAGCGTCATTTTTTTTTTTTTGTTTTCTGACTCCTCAGAGAGTTTAGGAGGTTCTTAATTTCGTTATTCATAAAGTCGTGAACAATCTTCAAATTTTAATGCACGTTGAATGTAAACATTGCTCCAGGGAAATAATTAAACGGTGGGTATTTCCTCTTTTCAGTTGTTTTAGTACAGATTTGTACAATATGAAAAACGTAATTTAAATTCAGAGAAAACTGGGATTTCCTGTTAAAAATTATTCCTTTTTTCATTATTTACCGGAGTTATTATAAAACTAAGTAATAAAATGTTTTTTAATCCAGAAATTATTGAAAAAAGTTCCAAGAAATAATTTACAAAGTGAATACTGCTTTAAATTCTAATTACAAAACCGATCGAAAAAAGGTAGGTATAAACAGAGCGTAAAATGAAATAGGTCATTGAAATTATGAATGTCACAGCTTTTGAGCTTAATTAATATTAATTAGAATTCACAAATGAGGTGGTAGATTATTTAGTGATACATTTATTATAAGCGTTTAGTAAAATTCTTTTGTACTATCCAACATTCAAAATGTGAAAAATGTAATGTTTTGTGAGTTTTAATTGATCTTTGCAGGTTGGCTGGTAGCAATTGGATGAGAATTGCTGAGAATCGAGTTGAGTGGTGTGCGATTGAGGAGGCCTATGTCCAGCAGTGGACTGTTATAGGACGACGATGATGATGATGATGTTTAGGTAACAGCTAGATATTTACAATATCCACAATATATCCTTCACACGTTTCAAAGTAGATTCGAGAAAAGAAAGAGTAAAGGGAAAATCTAATAATATCGTGTGTTCAATTCACAAATCGTTCGCGGTTACTAGCCGTGAAATTTCTATATAAAAAGGCAAAAGGAAATGTCTGCCGTGACTGTCGAAGTTTTGCGACTCACACCTAATCGAAGGTATCATATTCATGAGGTGTGCCTGAAAATGGCGGTAGCTATCGAGACAATTTTATGTGATATCTTAGTTCTTTTTACGTATTTTAGGGGTTATATTTATTTTTTGTTTAATTCGAATAAAGTGTCTATTTTCATAATTAATGTTTTCAAGGACATTTCTGAAGTGAAGTAAAAAAAATCACTGGTGTCGATTCTGTTGTACACAAACTAAAATTGGTTTAGGCTATTGCTATCTTTTTCTCTCTAATAAAACGAGAAAGAGACGGACGTAATTTAGAGCTGTCAAATTTAGTTGGAACTAATAGTTCCATATAAATGAAGGGTGCACGTAAAAACATGTCGACTAAAAACACGGTGAAGCGCAAGGCATAAACCAGTTTGACATCTCTAACTTAGTTCATAGCTATAGCCGTCCTTTTCTCGCGCTGCCTTTTAGTAAAAGATAGCAATAGCCTAAATTATAAAGTTTAGTTTGAGCACAACATAATCGACACCATTGGTGACAAAAATGAAAGGTTTGTACCTAACCGCTGCAATAAATCTGACATACATTTTTTTTTTTCGTAATTGTAAATATCTACTGAACAATATTTTTTTTATTAAATCCTAGCTTGCTCTATCCCACTCCTGGGCAAAGACCACCCTCCACTCTTTCCATCTCTCACGCACCCCCTCCCCATTCTAGTTCTGACGGAACCTGTCCAGTTCGTCCCGTCTGTCCATCTCCCATGTGGTCTGCCGCGACCCCGCCTCTAATTATCTATTTAACTTTTTATATTTTATGTTAATAAATTAACCCAGATACATACCAAATATGGACCCAAATAATTTTGTATAAATACATGAAAACACAGTATGTAAATTAAAGACACACTAACCTGTCGTGAATTTTCTTTAAACAAATATTTCAAACGGTCAGGGGTCTTGTAAAGGTAAGGTATCGAGGTATACCTTAAACGGGTTTCACCCTTATCATTCACCCTTCGATTAGACCCGAATTAATTGTTAAAACTTTACTCCAGCCAATACTTTTTAATGAATTTAATCAAATCCTTGCCGGTTTGTTTCGAGATCTTTGAAGAAAAGAATGTGTCAAAATTATGTATTAAGAATGAGGAGCCACATTCTGTGAAATGTATCTGAAAAAGTATTCTACTTACTCGCCACGCCAAACAGAAACGGGTCAGAGTATTTTTTTTTAATTAACTATGTTTGTAAGTAAATAAAAACTTACTTGTTTAATTTGCTAATTTTATTTGATATCTTATTTTGTTAGTAAAGTAGTAATAAATTAAAAATAAAATTACTGTATTTTCTATCATACTATTAATAATATCAATGCGAAAATTTCTTTGTGTGTGTATGTGTGTACGTTTGTTACTCTTTCACGCCTAAACGATTGAACGAATTTTGGCACAAAATGACAATTTTTTATATCCTGGTGGAAAGTTCTCTTAGATCAATTTGTACGATACAATGTCCACTTCCACGCACAGCTGTTTTAAATATTTCCAGATCGACACAATCTTTTCCCTTCAGAAAAGCATAGGTATAAAGCAGTGACGTCATGGGTATCGCGCGTAAGGTGGGCCGACCCTTATCACGCGCCATCCGATTAGGCCCGGATTAACTGGACAAATGGAATGTGTAATTATCTCAAGCTAACTAATCGGGTTCGACTGTACGCAACGTAACGTGCAATGTAACAAGTAGTGTTACAGATTATTGGTACAAGTTGCGAAGGGAGAGAGGTGCTTGTAACTGAGAAGTTAAAGAAACATTCTAGTTAAAAAAGATTATCTGTTAATACTGCTATCAATTCACTTGTCAATAAATAACATCAGATAATGAACGCACACTGCGCTGCATAACACAAATTACTGCCATTGCTCAAAAAGCCGCTAAACTGAAGTGGGACTGGGCTGGCCACGTCTGACGTATGCTCGACGAGCTATGTGCCAAAATAACCGCATTGTGAAGCCCTGACACAGCCAGAAGGCGTCGTGGTAGGCCTCGCAGAAAGCGGGACGAGCTGGACAGAACCAACGACCAGTGGTCCACATTGGCCCTGGATCGAATGATTTAGAGATCATGGGGAGGGCCTTTACCCAGCAGTGGGATAGCACAGCCTAACAGCAACAATAACGAACTCACATCCATGGGCATGGTATTTAAAATTGAACGAGCACAATAATTCGAGCACAAACCGACAGACTGAAGAAAATTCATAATCCATTGTTTTAAATTGATCTGCACAGCAAACTAAATAATGCAATGAATATTGTTGAGTTGTCAAAATGAAAAGTATTGTCATACCAAGTATGTTACGAAATTACCCCACAGGCTTTCAAAACCGGGTGTTACTATTGTACAATTTTATTTAAAATCTCCCCAAATGATTAATTCAGTAGGTACCATAAAACCAGTTTTTATGTACCTATTTGATACAGCCAACAAGAGTTTAATTAACTTTTGCTTCATAAAAAAAACTGTTCCTTTCAACTGAAATTAATATCGAACATGAATTGCGATTCATAAACAAACAGGATTTTTTGCGAGATATCCTTTTTCAGTATGAATACGTACAAGGTACAGGGTACAGCTTCCCCATCATTAAGCGTCCATACCGATTAACAGAAAGCCAATATAAATTAACGAGGATACGGTAATGTTACCTTTTAATGTAGCTTCGCGTCACTCATATTGAATGTAAAATTGGTTACGAACGCGGGCGAGTGCGGCTGGCGCGCTCCAGTCAAGGACCATCGTCCCCCCCGTGAAAACAAACAAAACTGTCGAAACCCAATTCATTTACATCCACACTTCATCCATTAATGATCTGTTTAATTGTTTAATTTAACGTCCCGCTCTCGAACACCTTTGTTTCACGGTTTAACGTGTTACTCTCGTACTTTTTGTGTTATCCCTAATGAGTTATCTCTATTCTATAAATAGTCTGTCGGTATGTTATCCATCAAAGCTTTTGTTATCTTTCATTAGATTATTTTTAATAGAAATAAACAAATGACTAATAATGTCGAATTCAAAACATCTATTTCCGCGAGTCACCAGAGTTTATTATTCGATGAGCACAACAAAGAGTTTGTCGAACAACAAGCTGAAGTTTGCATTGTGTCGACGCCTTGAATCCCAAATTTGGCGCGAAGTGATGCGACCGCGGGCCCTAGTCACAATTAACTCCGAACATGTTTCAATTTCCACTCTCGACTAAATACTAAATCCTCAGTTAATATTCTAGATGGAACTCTCCGTTTGAGACACTCGAAATAGTTGCAATTGCTTTGACTCGCGGCAGGCTTTAAAGAACAACGGCATGAAGTTGCACCGATGAGGAGCCGAGAAACTTATGAAAGAACAAGAAGGACTATGTCGAGTTAATGTTCTTGAACACTATTATACTAAGTTGTAAATTACTGTGAGGCGGATACTAAATGGGATCTTCTTGAATTCAATCGGATTTGAAAGACAAAGATAACAAACCTCTTGAATTCGACTTAAAAAGTCAACATGGAGGAGGAATCGACGTCGAAAAGAAGGCTATTATGATTTTGGCGAAATATTAAGATGGAGTTCAAGTGGAGCAAGTTGGTAAAGTTAATATCACTCTTTCACAGTCGAATAATTCGGCGCGGCGCGTGTCTTACATTATGGTGACGTTTTTAGATCGGGATTAGGTTTGTACGAGAGGATAGCAATGACTATATTATATTATAGGAATAGGGCCGCTTACATTGTAGCGGGTAGTAGGATATCCTACAATAAACATCTATTGAGAGTTGTAGAAGTGAGAGTAATACATTTACGATTGAGCTAATTATCGAATTATAATAGCCTAAATATTGTCTGTTGAACCTGGTTGTTTCTGTGAGGAGGATCTCCTCTCTTCTTAAATCAAAATCAAAGCATTTATTCCAAGAAGGCCAGTTACAGGAACTATTGTACTGTCGAAACAAAGATGAAAATTAAATGTAGCTACAGTCCCAGTCACAAGACATAAAAACTGTGAAAGTACTGTAGTTGCCCATTTCCTAGCGTAGATCTCTATGGAGAAGAACGGGCAAGTTTATAATATTCAAACTGGTTAGTATTCAAAACCGAAATCATAAAAAATGTAGGTACCAAAATAGCATCAGCAGGTATGCTGGGACTGGATGAGATTTCTTTAGAAATAAGCCCCTTGCCTACCTATTTACCACCCACCTATTTGACTCATTTCTACCTTTTTTTTTTTTTTGTTCGGATGGGAAATCATCAAATGACTTCTCCCGCTCTGGGCGGAGCAGGAGGGAGTGTCAGACTTTTACTGACTAAAACCCATCCATGTTCCTTCATCGCCCTTTGTGTTCCGGGGCCACGGTATCTCTTTCGAACAGTCCCGCAACCCCGGCAGGCATCGGTCCTTGCGGACCCCTTCCTTTTTGCTGACTCTCTTTGAGGCGCGCGTGGAACACGAACGCGCCGTCGACACGGCCTGTCGTCATGAGACGGACGGACGGCGAGCTAGCCCATAGCCCACCGTCCACAGGCCCGCGCCGACGGTGGCCGGGGGCCACGTGGTGGCCCTCGACGCCCGGGGCGTCTCCCGCGGCGGCCGGGACGCTGTGAGGTTCTCTCCCTCTCACGTTCCGCCACCTCCTTCTCTAGCATTACTGCTTCGCAGAAGGAGGTGACGGCGTCCCATTCCGTCTCGCTCCGGACCATGGCTTGCACCAGGGCCGGACGCGAAAGGTCGCCACCGCCAATCGCCGCTTGCCTCCTTTCTACCTATTTTAAACTTTTATTTAAATTGCATGGTTCGTTAGCTAGTATGTATTGGTCGAATATTGCAACAGAATTTCAAACCAGTTCCCTCCAATCGATTGACATACTGATTTTTGCACACACCTTTGGTTCATGAATCAATATAATTATTTTTATGACAGACACGACTTGATCTTGCAGTCAGGATTCCCGTTTCACGAGAAAACTGTGCACAGACACGAGACTTTGTATACGCGTTCAATGTTGATAGATAAACCTAATTTTCATATATTAATTTTAATAAAACTTATTTTTATAGTTTAATTTTATTCCATTTCTTTTTTTTTTCTGTAATTAGTGAGTACTTAAACTGTTAAATAAATCGATGTTCCGTTTTCATAGACTTATTTGTGGTGGTTGTGTGTGGTGTAGACCACTTAGCTAATAGGCTAGTTTCCACCATCAATAAATCTATTTAGTCCGTCAGTTAGAGTATTGGAAAATAATGGACACGTATTTTATGTTTTTGTAAATCAATGAATATTGACAAAGATCAAACGCATCAGAACATGGGAGTGGGGGCTCGTGACGTCACAACGCACTAAAAATTATAGCACGACGTGACGTGCGTATATTCGTCAATTTTGGTTTACGTTACAAAAATAAAAATACGTGTCAAATATTTTTGATAATCTAACTGACGAACTAATTAGATTTTTTCAGGACACAAGCCTTTTATGTTCTACGAAATTACCAGAACACGTTAAAACGTGATGAGTATATTAGAACGGCCTAGTAAACTAGGCCAACAAAAGAAGATTCCCCACCAAACCAAGACGTTCAATAGGCTGCAACATGAACCACTACACATTCCTTACATGGCGCGAAAGTTTCCGGTAACAAAGATTCATAAACCTGTTCCGTCCTAAGTCTACAACAGCAGGCAAACATAAATCAGGTACGACATTACTCTTGTTGAACGCACATAAACTTGTTGAAATTATGACGAGCTCAACCTGTGTAATAAGGAGGCCTTTGTTTTACTACTCGATGACACTCCGCGAGGAGGCTTGTGCGAACTTTGTGGTCGAGCGTAGGGTTGTGGCATGGATTTCGTTCTTTCTTTTTTAAATTTTAAATCTTGGAACGAAAAAAGGAGGTTTTGGGTGGTTCTGCGTGGTATTATGGAAGTGGTCGCGCAGTGGTCGAAATTCGACCGAAATACATAATTTTTGAAGTTTTCCATTTATAAACTTTAACTATGCGAAATCTCAGCGCACTGTATATAAAAAGGTTTAATAATAATAAAGATTGTTGCAATGTTTGTCTTAGACATTTAGAATTTTACGTTAATAATATGTTAAAAGGTAATGACAGATTGTCATTTTAAATTGCTCGATAATTCCGTCCGTAGGCGCGTAGATCTTGTGATCGTAGCATTGTGATGCTACGCGGTAGCACAATACTACGCCGTAGCAAAATGCGACACTGGTTACGGACTACAATTTTGCGTAGACGCAATGCGTCGGTAAACTTTTTCATGATGATTGTTTTGTTCCATTCAGTTTATTAGCGCAAACTCTTTTGAGGCTTTACAGTTCTCTTCATAAAAGCTCTAGTTAATAATAAAGTCGATAGTATAATAGCACCAACTTCGAGTGCGCTAGCCAAATCCTTCGCAATGCAGCAGATGGCACAATGAACCAGAAATTCAAGGAATTGCCGCCTCAGCTCCTAATCAATAGCATTTAGTTCGGAGGAGAACATCGCAGTTTCAAATACTCAATATTTTAATGACTTAGCTTGAAACTTGAAGAGAAACAATCAATCGGATACTATTGTTTATTAACAAGAATTTATGAAAGACTTTTAACGTTAATAGAGACCAAAGATATTGCAAGTTTATTTCAAGACTCTTTTCACCGTAAACTGAAATGATGAATATACAAAGACAACAGAGTTAAAACGAAAAAAAAAGAAGCTCTTTTTACGTTTTACTGCAACAGGAGTGAGTGCCTTATCTTTTAAACTTGTCAGCTCGTAAATGAACGCTGTTGTATACAAGACTTATACGTAAGCCAGTAAATAGGAATGGAACAGGAATACGAACGTAAATACTGTGTTTAGCAAGTATATCAGGTTTTAGTCTTTTAGCTGATCTGTGTGAAGCGCGTGAGGTAAAGTCTAGGAAAATAATCACAACTGTCAAAGAAGTTTTTTGCCAGTTGAAAGATATGGTGAATTGACGTAGGTAGTGTGTCAAAATTTAATTCATTAATTAAAGAGCAAACATCGTTAGCCCCCTACATGTAGGGGGTGAGCTTATTGCCATCAACCGATCACTAATCCAGACTGTGGGTACTATTGAGAAATTCTTGATAGAAAAACCAAAGAACACTTTGCCCGACTCGGGAATCAAACCCAGGACTTCATACTCAGTGGTCGTGCTTGCAAACACTCGACAAACGAGGCAGACAAAAAAAAATACAACAAATTATAAATAAATGGGCATAAAAAAATAACATGGTTAATTTATTAGCCAATCAGTATAGTGATAGTGAGCCTGCAGGGCTGAACTGGCCAAGATACAGCAAGTATTGCGTAAATAGTATTCCTACATTAAGCGAAGGGACTTTTAAAAATCGCCACTCATCAAAGACAATTTCATACGTTTTTAGCACAATGAAAATGGAAAAGTATATCCATCTTTGACTGCAATTTCATTATAACTAAACGCAGTACCAAACAAAACTAGAAAACTCCCTCAAACAATATCACAAACAAACCAAAATGTCCACGAAATCCAACAATTTTCGCTGTTAATTCGCACTATCCCAGCTATGGTGTAGCAAGCGTTTATCTTTGGTGGAAGGTCGCAAGGCGCGGGGTCGGTCGCAGGTCCCAGGATTATCCTCGGCCCCTCCCGCGCCCGGCCTGGACGCAATTAACTCTCGACATGTTTCAATTTACACTCGCAAATACGACCGACAACCACTCCAGGGTACAGCTATAGCGACTAGAATATAGGCCATAAATATTCACTAGTTCCTTCACACTTGCAACCATTGTGATGTTGTTTTAGATAAATTCTACGCGGTGTGATGTATTTTTCATTAGCGTCTTAATACAAAGTTGCATACCGTTTTTTTTTTTTTTTTTTTGGATGGGAAATCATCAAATGACTTCTCCCGCTCTGAGCGGAGCAGGAGGGAGTGTCAGACTTTTACTGACTAAAACCCATCCATGTTCTTTCATCGCCCTTTGTGTTCCGGGGCCACGGTATCTCTTTCGAACAGTCCCGCGACCCCGGAAGTTGCATACCTCAGATATCTTTGGTGCTCGAATGATGCTTTGTGATGTTTTGTGAACAGTCAAGTAAAAGCAAACGTAAAAAAAAACATAATAAACTAAACATAGGGCCATACATACATAGGTACGCGAGAAAATCATTACCCTCGTTCTGATTCAGTCGGGTAAAAATTATAATAAGTGTCACCCATAGATGCCTACGATTAAAATCTTTCAACTTAATAATCAGTTTGCACATTATATTGGAAACAGTGTTAATTTTTAAAGTTGAAAAACTTTATAAATTACGTTTACTCCAAGCGTTCCTACTAGGCCAAACTGAAGCTGTGCTCCCAAATACTGTCTAAGTATGATACTTCAATTATGTTTAATTTATTTAGTACAGGTTGTAATTGTGAGTTTTATTTCAATTTCATTGAAAATTGTACGTTGAGTCTTCCGAAATAATGAGAATAATTAAACATTAAATCAAGTCTGTAATCCCGAGGGGAACTCTGTTTGGACAGTGATCCTAGTACATCTACAATCCACCATTTATATTTAAGTTCCATGTAAAACAGTCCGTGAGCCTATTGTCATAAATTCTGAGAATAATTTTTATAATTTTAATTTACGAGCTAACAAGTACATCTCGCCAGTTATGTACCATGTAAAAGGGGACCAGCCTATTGCCATCAACCGACATCATTCAGACTCTGTGGCTACTATCGTGAAATTCCTGATGGAAAACCCAATAACACTAGCCCCGACTCGGGAATCGAACCTAGGTCCTCATGCTTAGCAGTCGCACTTTTTTTTTTTTTTTTTTTTTTTTTTCGGATGGGAAATCATCAAATGACTTCTCCCGCTCTGGGCGGAGCAGGAGGGAGTGTCAGACTTTTACTGACTAAAACCCATCCATGTTCCTTCATCGCCCTTTGTGTTCCGGGGCCGCGGTATCTCTTTCGAACAGTCCCGCAACCCCGGCAGGCATCGGTCCTTGCGGACCCCTTCCTTTTTGCTGACTCTCTTTGAGGCGCGCGTGGAACACGAACGCGCCGTCGAAACGGCCTGTCGTCATCAGACGGACGGACGGCGAGCTAGCCCATAGCCCACCGTCCACAGGCCCGCGCCTACGGTGGCCGGGGGCCACGTGGTGGCCCCCGACGCCCGGGGCGTCTCCCGCGGCGGCCGGGACGCTGTGAGGTTCTCTCCCTCTCACGTTCCGCCACCTCCTTCTCTAGCATTACTGCTTCGCAGAAGGAGGTGACGGCGTCCCATTCCGTCTCGCTCCGGACCATGGCTTGCACCAGGGCCGGACGCGAGAGGTCGCCGCCGCCAATCGCCGCTTCGAGGACACGGCGGTGCTCTGCCCACGCGGGGCACACCTCCACCGTGTGCTCCACCGTGTCCTCCGGTCGATCCTCGCAGTGGAAACACCCGGGCGTTTCCTCCCGCCCGATTCGGTGCAGGAACCTCCCGAAAACACCGTGTCCGGTGAGGACCTGCGTCAGGCGGAAGGTGAGGACGCCGTGGCGTCTCTCCAGCCACTCCTCAAAGAGGGGACTTATCGCCACTATCGTGGCGTGCCCTGCACGGGGTTGCGACAGTCGCTCTCTCCATGTCGCCATGAGATCCGCAGGGCGCCCCGGCTTCCGAATGAGGACCAGCTTCCCCGTCTTCCAACGAAGCGGGAACTGGCCTCTCTCCAAACATGCGCTTAAGAAGCCCTCCAGTCGGGGCCCGAGAGCCTCCGAGGCCAGGACCCAGGCTTTGCCAGGCAAGCCGTCGGGTCCCGGGGCGGTATTTTTGGCACTGAGCCTGCGTACCGCCACTCTCAGGTCTACCCCAGTCACTACCGGAGTGTCGTCGTCGTCGTCCTGGTGGTCCGCTTCCAGCACCGCAGGTGGCGGAGCCATAGGCGGGAGGGGATGTTCCCCCCGCGTAGGGAACAGAGTGCTCACTACGTCCTCCACGAGCTCAGGCCAGAGACTCTGCGTCAGTGGGGGGGCCCAGGTGCGGAGTTTATCCCGCACCATCTTGTAAGGCCGCCCCCAAGGATCTCTGTCGAGAGTCCCCAGCAACTCCTCGCGGGCCAGGTCCCTGGCCCGCAGGACAGCCTCGCGGAGGGCGGTCTTCGCCGCTCTGTACCCCTCATAAAGCTCCGCCTCGATGGCTGCCGCATTCGGTGGGCGAATGCGGAAACTGCGATGCCTGGCGTACAGGTGTCGCGCAGCCACGCACGCCTCTCGCAGAGACGTCAGCTCTCGCGACCACCAGTACACCTGACGTCGGGCGCTTCCTGGCCGGACTCGGGGCATTGCCACGTCGCATATATCGGACATGGCCTCCTGGAACCACCCTGCCTCATTGTTAATGTCGGCAGGCCTGTCTGGTGATGTCACCCAGGCCTGCACGATCGAGGATTCCAGGAGGAGCTCCCGGTCCAGCTGCTTCAGCGCCCAACGCGGACCACTCGGGGCTTGTTGGACCGGCGCGCTCGAGGTCTGGGTGGAGACGTCAAACCGGATGTACCGGTGGTCGGAATAGGTCTCCACCCCCTCCATGACACGCCAGTCAACGACACGCGGCGACAGAGCGGGGCTAGCGAACGAAATGTCCACCACCGACTCGCCCCGCATCCGCACACACGTGGCGACAGAACCCCGATTTAGGACGACCAGGCCCTTCTCCAGAGCCCAGTCCTCCACCTTCCGTCCCCGCACGTCTGTGCAACGAGAACCCCAAGCCAAGTTCTTGGCATTGAAGTCCCCGAGGACAAGCACGGGGAGGGAATGGTTTCCGACGACAACACTCAACTCTGCGAGAGAGTTGTGGAACTCGGCGAGAGTTCGGCTCGGGGAGAAGTAGACTCCCACCACTACGATCTCCCCGAACCGTGCTGCTACGCACCCCCGACCCCTCCTGACACCTTCAAGGGTCGGGGTACCGGCGGCGGCCGACGACACTATGGTCACTGAGCCGCTAATGTCCGCCACCCAGTCTTCCCTGGGCAGGACAAAATACGGCTCAGCGACCACAGCGATGTTTATCGACCACTGCGCCATGCTCTGGAGCAACAGATCCTTAGCAGTCGCACTTGCGATCACTAGACCAACGAGGCAGGCTGGAAATGTGGGTGTTCTCGTTAGGTACCTACCTCTGCCCGACCCTTTGGGGAGTACAGGCATGATGTTATGTAGTATCTAGTAGCCGTTGCCCAGTTTCTAAATTAATATAGTTTTTTAGATAGAAAGAAAGAAAAGTATTTATTGAACTTACACAGGACATACAGAAACAAAAAGATAGAATAGACATGACAAAATTATTAAACACTAGCGGCCCGTCCCGGCTTCGCACGGGTGCCTATGTTACTGAGGGATAATGTAGCATTCTAATGGTGAAAGAATTATTGGAATCGATCCAGTACTTTTTGAGTTTATTAATTACAAACATATAAAATACAAATCCTTCTTCTTTATAATATTAGCATAGAAGACAAAAACAAATAAACAATCAAAATGGTCCTGTGCAAGGCCAAAAGGCAAAAGCCAAAAGGCATCTCAGCAAGGTGTTGTGACATTTAAAAAAAAAGTCACAGCGCTGGTGTTCTGATAGGGCCCAAAGTGATGCCACGGTCAGTCATACGAATATAAATTGAATATAAATACAAAAAAATACTGATAAACAAAAATAAATATTTAATGTGTAAAAAATATAGGTTAGATAGTGGGATAGATACTGGTAGAAACGTGTCTCTACGTTGGTCCACCATGGCCTTACGTTTTTCCAACAACACACTCACTCTTACAACTCACCATATTTGTCACCTAAATGCTTTTTATTCTTAAAACGAATATTGTGTACGAAAACCTTAAAAAAAATAAACATTATGTTATGAATGTACTCTTATCTACTAAAATGTTTATTGTAGCGTCGGAAAAGTAAAGAAGTGAAAACAAAATAATAAGTGAATACAGCGTCAACACCGCAGAATAGTCATGTCCGCACGGAAAGAGTAAACGTCTAAGATAACACAAAATAATCTCAACAAGAATAATGTTGTTACCAGTTTATTTTGTACTTACTCCACAGTTTATTTCAGCACAAAATGGAGCGGACTGCGAATGAAAATTAGTCGGCTGCTTACTAATTTGAAATAATTTTTTTAGGGTTCCGTATATACCGATCGTCAAAAACGGAACCTTTCCGAGACAAAATCTTCTACGTCACGTTTCCGAGATTTAAGCTATCAAAGTTGTGCTGGTAGCGATCACAACGCCATATATTTCGGAAACTTGACACTTTAGAACATTTTGTCTCAGACACAAAAACGTATATGTATTGATGCCAGCTATCAATTGATACGCGTTTTATGCGTGTCTGATCAAATTAAAGTTGTGCTGAAGATGCCATCAGTTAATGGACTTAAACTTTGATAGCTCATATCTCGGAAACGTGACACTTTAGAACATTAAAACTCATTCAAAACTTATTTGGATTGATAACCTTCACGACCCCCATACTATTCAATCCATCCATTAGCACAATGTTTAACTGCGTTACATTGACTAATACAGAAAAACGTGATTTTTCACCCTAAAAAAAAGTAATTTCACAGCAAAACTTTTTATATACGTAGAGTTACTTAGTTTGATGTACAGAATGCTTGGTTGACGGCTACGTGAAAATTCTGTTTACACCCTGTATGTATAGTTTAATAACAAAATACCTACAAGTTTGTACGGAACCCTCGGTGCCCGAGTCTCAGACCGGTTTTTTTTTTCAATGTCAAAGCTTAAAGGCTTTCGCCATTCGCGTTTCCATGAAATGGCAAATGTAACACAAAAAGCATACACAAGTAGCGACCTTCCAAATTCTCATTTCCCGGTTTTCAACGCAAAGGTCACATTTTTTTTTTCAGGATTAATCCCCAACAAGTTTTATCACACCATCCGATTACACGCGGACTTATGCCACTAAATTATATTATAACAAACATAATTTTTCACATTATACCCTATTACCCGTAATAAAAGACATAACGGGACTAAGTAATTACGCTCCCCCTTTTTATGAGAGTAGATAGCTGCGAAAATATAATCATGAACAAAAATAATTTGCGCCACAAAACTTTAATGGACTCAATTAGCGCTCGTTCCGAATTCTGCAAGTCACGAAATTATTTTTAAATTTAAATGTATGGAAGTGGTAAAGTCCATAGTTTGTTATCCGAGGAGACAGCACACCGGCTGGAATAACACGACGCAAGGTAATCCACACGAGAATAACAATGTTTTCACTTTATTTTCACTTGTTTTTGCCCGTTCCCACGAATGCTCCGGGGGGACAAATGGATACGACTGGGACCTTTACCTTATTTACCGGCTGGTTTTCATAAAAAGTCTTTGCGTGCCAACATTTTTAATCCGACAACATTATACAAAACTTTTTGAATAATTCTATGATATGAATAATAAATTAGCGCATACGTTAATAATAAATTATAAGTTAATCGTGTCTGGATTGCTGGATCGTGAAATATTACGGCATCAACACGTTTTAGTTGTTCTATTGTGATAAAAATTTGGTTTAATTTGATATCAGAATACGCAGGCATAATGGTGTCATAGTTATTAAAACCTAAATATTGTGTACATCTATTTCTATACATATTGTAGACAAAAGTCGCTTTTTGGATCCGTCTGTTTGATTGCGTTGTTCTTCTATACCACGATATAGATTTTGATGTGGTTTTAACCATCAGTAGTTAGGCGATCGAGCTCTGCTCGGGTGAAATAAAAAAAAAAAACAAATTTTCCCAGATATGAGACCTAGCTATATCGATTTTTCGCCCCCGTAACCGCCCCCAACATTGCAACTTTCATCGAACTCGTTAGAGCCGTTCTCGAGAACGTGATTACAAATAAATATACAGAAACTGCTCATCTAACAGTATAGGATTCAGCTTTATTCCAGACGGTTTTTGTTTAGATTGATATTAAATTTACTCGTCTTCTCCTTTGTATCGCTGGCACGCCAGTATTTATATTTTGTTAGCCCAGACCTTGGCCACTGCCACGGCGAAGTCAGCGGCAAGGCAGAGGTCACATCGCTGCACGTTATTGGTCTAAGAGCGCAGGATAGGAGGTGTATGGAGCATAGTTTGTGACCCAACTCTACACTCACACCTTGCTGCGTTACTTAGTCACAAGTCGTAATAACCGTGCGAAGCAGGGACGGGTCGCTAGTCTACAATAAAGTAGGTGAGGTTCCGCTTCCGTTGTCAAACATGTGAGTGACGTAATGAACACTCGGTGCGTCGTCTAGTACCCGTCTGCATCGACGAGACTTCATTGGTGCTCGTCACTCACGCTCGCGGCTAACGAACTTTTCACCTCAAAGGAATCTTGTATCACTCTATGACGTCATGCCACATATGCAGGTTACGCAAGGTATTCTGCCGGGAATAGAAAGGATCTAGATACACATACACGCCGTCAAGCCGTCTTCTGGGGTAGACAGAAACTATAGCACACATCGACACACATCGAGTCGAAAGCGCACCGCGACTTGCGTTTCTGGAAAAAACATAACAAGACCATTAGCATACATCATCTGCCTAGCCTTTCCCTAGTATGTTGGGGTCGGCTTCCAGTCTGACCGGATGCAGCTTAATACCAGTAATTTACACGAAGCGAATGCCTATATGACTTCCACAACCCAGTTAGTACTGGATAATACGAAATCCCTTGGTAAGACTGGTTGTCAGTTTTTCGGGCCACTGACTACTTGTGACGACTGCCAAAGATCTACTTATGACAGCCGGGACTTCTAAGGCAAGAAGGAAACTCGGTAAGACCCATAAGCATACATAGTAAATACATGCATAAACACGCTTTTTCTCTTCGGGTTTGGTAGAATAAAGGCCAGCTGCTGCTAGCTGATTCTTATATACTCCTCTTGTTTAGTCTACGTTCCTACATGTGGTCATATAAGCACAATACAAGTACTACGCACCTGATCTTTCTGAAGAAGATCATCAATAATATCAGTGTATTTTCTTCTATTGCGTCCCTTCCTTGCGTTTTCACCTTCACCTGCCCGTATCCCAAATTATTAGGGGTCGACGCTGCATGTCTTCTATTATTCTCTATTACTCAACATCTCAGTAGTTGCCTCTTTTTAACCGACTTCAAAAAGGAGGTTCTATGTTCGTGTGTATGTTTTTTTTTGTATGTAACCCGATTTCTCCTCATTTGTGTGACCTTTGTTTGATTGATTTAGTGTTTTTGTCTCCGACTTCTGAAGCTTGACCTTTGTTTGATTGATTTGGTGTTTTTGTCACCGGCTTCTAAAGCTAAAGTTATTTTTCACTTTTTTGTTTTTTCTTTTTATGTTTATTTTTGTTTGTTTTTTTTTAACTCGGTTTTATTATTTTTATATTATTTTTTTTTGTTATTTTTATAATCTTATTATCCTTCACACAGTCCATCCGTCGTTCCTTTAGTCTTCTTCTCTCTTGTATCCATCCACATTCATGCTCAAAACTTTTCTCATGACATTTTCCTCATTATACCGTACCTTTCAAAATGATTTTCCCAAAGACCGCACCGCACTGGGCCGCCTTCCGCAGCAACGATAATATGTGTGATATATCGCGCCAAGTGTGCATTGTGATTTTGACACCGACTTCGCTATAAAGTGGCCAATTTATTATTAAATATTACCTTAGGCAACAATACTTATTTATATATTATCAACAAGCGCTTTGCTATGCTAGGACTGCCTCGTTGTTAGTCGCTAAGCACTAGGTTCGATGTTTATGTAGGACAAAGTTGGCTGTTTGTGTATACGTATGTTTATAAACGCACCCACGATACAGGAGAAATTCCAAATGTGGGGTGAGTATTCCTAAAAAAAAATTGCTTTTGGGTTTTCCAGTCAGAAATTACTCATTGGCGGCAAAGAGTCTGAAATTTGGCTCAGTTGATGGTAATACATTCCCGACCAACTAAATGGGACTTAAATACAAGGTGTAAACGGACGCTTCACGAAGCCGTCAACCAAGCATTCTGTATATCAAACTAAGTAACTCTACGCAAAAATTATTGATGGGAAACGACTTTTTTTTGGGGTGAAAAAACACGTTTTACGGTAAAACTCAACGCACTCAAAATATTGTACCGATGGACGTATTTAATAGTAGACGGGTTATGGAGGTATTTAAAAGTAAAGTTAAGACCTTAAAAACTAGTATTTGAAAAAAAACTTGGGAAAATCTTGGAAATTTGACCTCCAATATCTCCGTAACTAGTAGGTTCCCAGGTATGGTCCAGAACAAAAAATGTTTGCAATGACGGGGAGAACAAGTGCCTTTCGGCTTCTTTAACGGTCCATTTACATTCTTTATAACCGACGTAATGTGGGTACAGTTACTACTTAACTATTAGGGACACCTTTGCCTAACCCTTTGGGGATAACAGGCGTTATTTTATGATACTAACAACATGCGCTAAGCGCCAATAATGTACGCACTATTCGTTACTATTCCCTTGGTACACATAGATAAATAAACGTGCATCATTATTATTGTCAAATGTGTGATACAATCCTAATCTATAAAACAAACTAACAGAATGTGAATAAACACGCGTACTGGATTGACAAAATTAATTTAATCAAACAATATAATGAAACAGTCTGCGCTCCAAACTGGATTATAAATGGTTTTTATGGTAGACAATTAAATTAACTTATATTAACATTATATTTAGTTTCGTACATTTTTATTTTTATTATTTATTACGAATTAAGTATTCATAGTTCTTTTCTATTATTATATTATATTCATAATTCTTCACACACTTGGCTGTAATTCTGTCATAAATTTGATCTTAATGTTTAACATTGCGTACTTAATACGTTTTTGTCATTTCGGTGAGAATTTAGAATCCTTAAAAGAAAACATTAAGGCGACTACAGGAGCTAAATTAGCAACTGTATTTGTGGTGGTTCAAACTTCGTTTGAAATGCTGTTAGAATAAAGTTCTAATCAGCTTGCACTACAAAGTGGTTGTTACGAATAGTGCGAAATGAGTGTTTTTTTGCGGATTTACAAAAAATCTATTAATTGAAGTAAAAAATTAAAAAAACACTATTGCTTGTAGAATTATTTGCCAAAAAATCAAAATGATCGCATGTATTTTAGTATGTCTTTTACTCGTTAAAAGAATTTTTTAGAGATTTGTTCGTGATTTTTTTTATCGAGTAAAATTTGTTGTATTTTGTTTTCAAAACACTATCATACTAGCATATATCCTGAAGAATATCATATATGTTTCTGGTTTTGTTTATTGCAGTGACTCATCTGCTTTTTTGCATTACAAAACTCGCCTTTAGCTCCTGTAGTCCCCCTTAAGGATATTAAGTAAGATAGTTTATTATTTTCATAAGCATGCTTAATTCTTTCAAATGTGTACGTACCAAATGTCAAACCCCTATCTAAATAAGGTCTCCAGCATTTGCCCTAGGAACCTAAGTAGTCCCTAGGCTCAAGCCCAAAGCGATTGCCCTAAATAAAATATTTATAGTACAACTGTTGGCCCTAAACTGAAGTTGAAACTTCAACAACATCAACCATAATGTGGTATGGTAAATTTAGTGGTTCAAATAGAAACAAAGTTAGTACTCTGGATAGTTAGAGGCTTAACCAAATCAGTTCTTAATAGTATCAGCATGTAGGAGTACATCATAACATTACGCCTGTAATCCCAGATGGGTTAAGCACAGGTTTACCTAAATAGTTGGTACTCGTTAAAAGCTTGCTATTTTTTAATAAATACCACGAAATACGACGAGCCTATTGCCATCAACTGGGCACAAATCCAAGTGGGATGTTACTGAGAATAAAACCCAACAATAATTTGCCCAATCTGGGAATCGAACCCACGCCTAGCAGTCACACCTACCAAGAAACGGTGGTATTAAATCATCAAAGTTTATTTTTCACACATTTCACTGTTCACTGTGCATAAACTTCAGTATGGAGCTGAATGCATTATTTAATCTGTTAACCATGTCATTACCTACATTTACAATTAAATGGGCTCACGATAAATTTAATGTAATAATTATTGAGCTTTAAATCAATCTTACCAAACCCAACAGGAATTAAACATAAATTCATCGCAATCCGAATAAATGATTAAATACTCTTAAAAACTGAATGTATTTGTAATAATAACCATTAAAATGGTTTGGTTCTCCTCAATTATAACTTTGATGAAATATAACTGGCGTATAACCCTTGTTTGTACACTCGCTCAACCGAAGGTTCCTGGCCTCCCAATCTAATTAGTTAAATCAAACAAAATTCGTTCATTTCTATTGCTTGTTTCCCGGAATCAAAAGCCCTCTAATTTCGAATAATCGTACATGACAACGATCCTGAAGGTGGCCTGATAGTCGGGGACGGTCCCATGTGGACTACCCAACGGTAAAATACCACGTTATAACTATAATAAAAGGCTAACAACAATACATTTTATTACCTGTTTCCTAGCCCAGATTGTTCTGTTAACTGAATTTATAATTAAATACGAACGAGCGCAAATCATTATCAATAATTATTTCATGTAACAAAACAGGCATTACCTATTGGCTGTTTAGGGAATTGCCTACCAATCGAGCACACAATAAGCAATAACAAATACAATAAATAACAATGTGGCGCCATTATTATTCTGAAGAGACGGTACTAGGGGACTATGACAGCAAACGTGCGTCCATTATCGGAGAGAGACAGCGGTGGGTAATTATAACAATTATGAGGCACGCAAATCCGCGGCGTGTATGTGGCTCACGTCTGGACGAAGTACCGGTGGGCCCCGCGGGTGGGCCCAACGCCAGTCAGTTAATAATTCAATCAGTCAGCGCGGCCCCAGCGGAGGGCCCGCTGTGCTTAAACGCACAAATATGCAAATCTGCGTAGTCCTCCCGCGATACTTATTTACAAACTTTAAAATTAAATTGCGACCAGCTTACGATACTGATAGGTGCTGGATATCGTATTGTGTGTATTTAAGTTGAACCGGACATGGGTTTGGTCATTATAGAAAGCTTTAGGCGCATGCCTTAGCTTTAGACCTTGGGTTTTTCTAAAGATACTCAACAAGTACTCATCGTTGAAGTATCTTATGAAACACCACAACTCTTAAAAGCAAGAACCAATCAGCTGTAGCGAACACCAGAAAATACAATGAATCTCAGTAAGACCCGAGAAGACAATTAATTTCATGTAATCCAGAAAAAAAAACTGGCCGAACCTGCATACATAAATACATATTTATTTGAAATCTGATAAAAAGAACAGTGGCGGAGTAGAAAAACAACAGAATGTCCACGTATTGGGAGAAGACCAGTACAGAAGAATACTTCTCTACTAAAGAGAAGTATTCTTCTGTACTGGTAAAGGCATTGGTGACCACTACTTCGATGAAACTGCTCATCCTCTTGATATTAATACAAATCAGTCACCTACGAAAGAAAGAAAGATGGCCTTGTTTACCCCATTGTTAACAAACGTAAGTACGTAAACGTATAACACGTCGAAACGACGTAATTACTTTACTAATGTGCCACTCTGAGTCCGAAAGTGCGAAAATTAGTTTTCGTATAGAACAGAATACAATAAAGATAGTCCATCAAGAAAGCACCATTCATTTGTGTAGTGAATTAACTATTGTACCCGTACCTTTGTTATATTATATTAACTATATTAAGATAACGGAAGGCAATTATGTCAGTACAATAGATTTATTGATTCCGTGTATTCTTATGAGGGAAATTGTAGTTTGTTACTGGGAAGTGGAAATTAATCTGGTGGGGTAAACGGTACTAGAGCTTATTCCAAATTTGCTTACTTGGAACTGTCGGGGCCATTGTTCGTGTATTAAGTGAGTAGTTACTGACTACGTCTAAATCTAAATATCTAAATCCGGAAGATATTGTAACGCGAATACATACAGTAGGTATTTACATCATGGATGAATGATTAACCAGGAATATATGTAAATAGCAAATTACTTAGTTTGAATTATCTTCTTCTTTATCGTGTGGTTAGTGCCTAACCTGGTGTCAGAGTTTTTATGCCGCCCATGGGCCTCTATCTTGGCTTTACATGCCGTCAAGAAATATCTCTCATTCATGCTGGTTTCCTCACGATGTTTACCGAAACTATTTCAATGCCAACCACTTTTTTCTGGTAAGCCGCCACACACTACGTCACCCTATATTTACCCTTATTTTTTTGTGTGTGTTACCTGTTATTTGTATGATAGAGTATTTTATTTAACTATCCATCTTTTTGCCCAAAATGTTTGTATGGCCTATAATATTGGTATCATCATTTCAGCCGAAAGACGTCCACTGCTGGACATAGGCCTCCCCCAAGTGTCGCCACATTGACCGGTCCCGTGCGACTCGCATCCAGCGGATTCCCGCAACCTTCACCAGGTCATCGGTCCACCTAGTGGGAGGCCTTCCAACGCAACGTCTTCCGGTTCGCGGTCGCCACTCCAGAACTTTTCGGCCCCATCGGCCATCCGTTCTGCGAGCAATGTGCCCTGCCCACTGCCACTTAAGTTTGGAAATTCTTCGGGCTACGTCGGTGACCCTGGTTCTCTTGCGTCTTCATTTCTGATTCGATCACGCAAGGAAACTCCGAGCATAGCCCTCTCCATTGCCCTTTGGGTGACTTTAAGCCTTCTGATGAGGCCAATTGTGAGCGACCACGTTTCGGTCCCGTATGTAATCACTGGCAACACACACTGGTCATAGACTTTCGTCTTGAGACACTGTGGTAAGTTGGACGAGAAGATACCGCGCAACTTCCCAAACGCTGCCCAGCCGAGTCGGATTCGACGATTGACCTCTTTCTCGAAGTTAGACCTACCTAACTGGACCGTTTGTGCTAGGTACACATAATCGTCTACAACTTCGAGTTTAGAGTCTCCGATCTTGATAGGAATGGGTGTGACATGGGCATTCAACATGACTTTGGTTTTGTCCATGTTCATTTTAAGACCCACTCTTCCGGAAACTCTACTGAGGTCATCGAGCATTGTACTGAGGTCCTCCATGGTTTCAGCCATGACCACTATATCGTCGGCAAACCGAAGGTGGGTGATGTACTCGCCATTGACGTTAATGCCTAGCCCTCTCCAGTTCAGAACCTTGAGGACATCCTCCAGTGCAGCGGTGAACAGTTTCGGAGATATGACGTCTCCCTGTCTCACACCTCGCTGCAGGAGGATAGGTTCCGAGGCTTGGTCCTGAAGTCGGACTGACATGGTGGCGTTTTTGTACAAACACTTCAACACCTCGATGTACCGATAGTCGATTTGGCACCGTTGGAGAGACTGCAGTACAGCCCAGGTCTCGATCGAATCGAAGGCTTTCTCGTAGTCCACAAACGCTAAACAGAAGGGTAGGTTATACTCTTCGGTCTTCTGTATAACCTGCCGCAGCGTATGTATGTGGTCCACGGTGCTAAAGCCTTTCCGGAAACCGGCTTGTTCGAGAGGCTGGAAAACGTCAAACCTGCGCGCGAGACGATTCGTGAAGACTCTTGAAAACAACTTGTAGACATGGCTTAGAAGTGAGATGGGCCTATAATTCTTCAACCGGGCATTTTTGCCCTTCTTGAAGAAGACTACCACCACACCCCTGCACCATGCCTGTGGCGTTTTTCCCTCAAATATGACGGAATTAAACAGCTTCTGAAGGGCCTTAAGTACCGGTTTTCCACCCGCCTTCAGGAGTACGGCCGTAATTCCGTCATCACCCGGTGCCTTGTTGTTTTTGAGCTGCTTCAGAGCCATCCTAATCTCGTACAGGCTGACGTCCGGGATGTCTTCGGTATAGTGTCGGGTCAGTCTAGCTCTTGGGTCGTTTGCTAGATCTACGACGGGTTGACTGGTCGGTCTTCAGTTTCGTGAGCTGGCTTTGCCCAATAGCCAGATCTCTTGCAAATACCTTGGAGCCTTTATTCCGCTCAATCGCGTCTTTAATACGCTCGGTATTAAAGCGGCGGAGGTCGCTCTTCAAGGATTTAGAGATCCGTCTATTGAGCTTTAGAGTGTGATCGGAGAGTCTCTTGTTCTGATCTGTACGACGTGCCTTGAAGAACTTAGACCCGGTCGTATGGACAGTTTCCACGAACCCATCGTTATATTCGTCCACTGAGCTTCCTAGGCATTCGAAACGGTTCTGGAGTTCAAGCTGAAAGCTTTCGGGGTTTTGGATTTGGATCTGTGCTGGACGGAGCGTAGACTTCATCAGTCGATACCTTTCAAGCTTGATATTGATGTTCAATGTGCCTCTTACCATGCGGTGATCGCTCCCGGTTTTCACCGAATTGATCACCGAGACATCATTAAACATTTGCTTCTTGGTTGACATGATGAAGTCAATCTCATTTCTAGTTGCACCATCGGGGCTCTGCCAGGTCCACTTCCTGTGCTCACGCTTTCTGAAGAAGGAGTTCATCATATAGAGGCCCTCCTTCTCCATAAAACTAGCCAGTTGGTGGCCCCGGCGATTCCGACGTCCAACTCCAAATTGCCCCACCTGCAGCTCATCCCCGTCTCGTTTGCCCAGTTTCGCGTTGAAGTCCCCCATGACAACGGTGAATTGAGTTTTGGAATCATGCATGGCTTTAGAAATATCCTCATACATGGTCTCCACTTCGTCGTCGGGGTGTGCCGAGGTCGAGGCGTAGACCTGTATGACCATCAGCGAATATCTTGAGGATATTCTGAGTATAAGGTACGCCACCCTGGTCGACACACTCTCGATCTTCACCACGTTGTTCACAAGGGACTTGTGGACGATAAACCCAACACCACCCTGGGACTGCCGGTCACCCTCACAGAAATAGAGCAGGTTGCCGGATTTCAGGATTATCGTGTCCTCCCCCTCTCTTCGGACTTCAGATAATCCCACAATACTCCATCGCAGCCTGCTCAATTCCTCTTCGAGTTCCGTTATCTTGTCGTCGGTCCGGAGTGTGCGCGTGTTGTATGTTGCCAGGTCCAGTCGTTGGTATTGGCAGCCGAATCCCTTCCGGAGATTCTTCGCACCCCTTGCCACGCCGTAGCCTCGACCGCTGCCGTAGTCGAGGGTAGACGGGATGCCGGGCACTAGGGGCCATTTCTTTGATGCGCTATTCATTGGGGGTTTTTGCCATAATCGCCACGCTTGGCAGGCGGGTTGGCGATCGCAGTACGGCTGTTACAAAAGCATAGAGAACGCTGCTGCCCATTCTCTGGTAAGTCCCTTAGTCGTCTCTTACGACACCCACGGGAAGATATGGGATGGTGCTATTCTTTACGTCCGACACCATACGGACAACAACAATATTGGTATGTTGAAGAAAAACCTCTCATTAGTGTCGTAAACTAATAAAAACTTTTCTGCCCAAAACATTGGCAACAGTATCCTAAAAACAGATTCCTTATTAATATCACCATCAAAACGGCCCTTTCTATAAAAAAATAATCAGTATACGAATAAAACAGGTAGCAAAATGTTCAAATTACAAGTAATAAACCCATTATTAGATATGGCAAGATATCAAAAAGCCATAATAACGTAACGTCTAAAGTTGTTGTAAAATTTTATGTTACGACCCTGTTCCAGCCAAACGAAACTTTTGTTACCGATACCGAAGTTTATGTGTCTCTACAGGTACAGTCGCGAGCTCTAACATGTATACACGTCGCTACTAAAAGTGTACTACTAGCCTTATTAATGTTATAAATACATACAGGGTGTAAACAACCTCATCACGAAGCCGTCAACCAAGCATTCTGTACATCAAACTAAGAAACTTTACGCAAAAATTATTGCTGTGAAACGACTTTTTTTTTTTTGGGGAGAAAAATCATGTTTTGTGGTAGAACTCCAAGTAACGCACTCAAAACATTGTGCTAATGGATGGAATAACATCACGCCTGTAATCTCCGAAGGGTTAAGCAGTACCTAATAGTACACCCACATTTCGCCAGTCCCATGGAGCGACCCTATTGCCACCAACCGGGCACAAATCCAGACTCCGTGGCTGCTCCTGAAAAAATCCTGTATATAACACTCTGCCCAACCCAGGAATCGAACCCCAACCATCAAACCTCATGGTGAGTAGTCTCGCTTGCGAACACTACCAACGATATAGATGAAAAAGACATGCCGTGCCGATCCCTAATATATTGGTATAGGGGCAGGAAAATTATGATGCATGCCTTCATATATTTTATGCTGTTAGGAACATGGTATATTAGAACTTGTAGGAGCATAGCAACAAGGCGCCCGCGCTTTGTTAGCAGCGAGCGTAGATAGGTACAAAACCGCTCGCCGCCCCACGCCGCTGCCCCGCGCACGCGCCAGTCCGGCTCGCATCGCTGTCGCATACGGTCATAGTAGGTAGGTATATGGTTTTCGTAATTTTCTATCTGCACTGTAATTCCTTGTTTAACTGTGACAATAAACTTTATTTTCTGCACCATACATCGTCCACTCGACTACTTAATTACCTGTCCCACTACAAACTATAATAATAATAAGACCCTGACCACCGGCAGCTCTTACCCTGTTCCCAGCGCTGGTGAGCTACAATTTTTTATATTTTTAAATGTTTTTGTTTTAATTAATATTAAAAAATGTAATTAATTTGTAAAGAAATAAATAAAAAATAATAATAATATTCAGATCTTTACAATAATTTAAACTTAAAAATTTGACACTGGACTTATTAACTATTTATACTAATATCTGTTGTTTTGTTATCTTTCCTAGATCTGTTTGCCAGTCGGCAAAGGCCTCCTCCAACCTTTTCCATTCTTTCCTTTCTTGTGCTACTCTGTTCCACATGACTCCTGCCACTTGTCTGATGTCATTGTCCCACCTTTTATGGGCTCTTTTGTCTTCTCTGGGGTAACATCGTGTCACTCTTTTCATCTATTTGTCGTGTCCTCTTATTCCGTGGCCAGCCCCTCCCCATTTAAGTCTTTTAATCTTTATTGTTACATCTGTAGTTTTTGTTTTGTTTCTAATGACCAGGTTTTTTAATCTGTCCGACTTTTTGACATTTAGCATGCTCCTTTTCATTGCATATTGGCAAGTTGCTAGTTTGTTCAAACTCTCTTGATTTAAATGAAATCAAATCAAGAAAAATCATATTAAAACTACTACGTTGAAATCGATATGTCACAAAGATTTTGATTCTTGCTAAGTGTTTTCATATTACTGCTCGTGTCTGTACATGTACATACTTGTATGTATGTATTTACATGTGGGGGTAATAAGGAAAAACACGGAACAGCTTGGAAATTATTACCGAAGTTCGGATTTACGTAAATAGGTTTGTAAGTATGTTGTTCTATACTGACTACGTCTTGTACCGTGGGGAGGTTTGGTGCGTTAACGCTTATGATTGATGATTCCGTAACTTTTATTACTTAATATAAACCTAATTTTTTCGATACTGCTTGCAAAAAGATTTGGTTTGTTCAATGTTCATGCCCGTTTTTGAGATGCCTACATGTAATGCAAAATGTCTGCCTAGCGTTTTCGCAACTATGTTGGGGTCGGCTTCCAGTCTAATCGGAAGCACTTACTTACCACCAAATACTCGTAGAAGATCGAATCTAGGTGTTTATGCAGCTTACCTTGACGAGCTGGCAAATATTTAAGTTTCAACACACGAAATAAGATTATTGACAGAAATTTGAAAAACGCTCTTTTTTTGCGTCTTTAGAATTTATTGTAATTTCCAATAGACGTCAAAAAAAGAGCGTGAAAAGTAATTCAAGTTACACATAAAAAGTTCATAAAAAGAAAATATAAAATTAAGTAAGGTAATGATAGCATTAAGGTGGAGAACACTTGTTAATTAAATTCTAAATTATAAGATGAAAGGCTTTACAAGCTTTTTGTTTTGACACTTCATAATTATTCGCTGATTCTTAGACCATTTTAATAAAAGTTTTGCTATGAGAACATAATATTTACCTTCTGCTTCTGAACTTCATAAGCGTAATTACGAAAATTATACCCTCCAAAACTAAAAATTAAAAATTCTGATAGGGACCCGTTATGAAAACACGTTGACATTTTTTGCCGGTGAAGATGGACTTGAGATCCAGAGCAGATTGGAGCTGAAGCTGGAGAATCATTATCTGTCTAGCCTTTTCCCAACTATGTTGGTGTCGGCTTCCAGTATAACCGGATGCAGCTGAATAGCTGTATTTTACATGGAGCGACTGCCTATCTGACCTCCACAACCCAGTTTGTATTCGGTAATACGATACCCCTTAGTTGTCAGACTTTTTGGGTCACTGACTACCTGTAACGACTGTCAAAGATCTGCAGATGACAGCTGGGACCAACGGCTTAACATGCTTTCCGAGGCACGGAGGAAACCCGGTATGTACCTGTAACCTGTGGATGGGTGGTCACCCATCCACAGACCAACCTAGGCAAGCACGGCTTAACCTAAACATCGAGATGAAGCTGGAGAATGTTGGTTTAAAATTAATAAGCAGATCTAAAACCGATCTATTTGGGGTCGCCGCATCATTTCTTCTTCTTCCATGCCACGTTATTACTTACTCGTCATCTCAGCAGTCATATCTTTTCTAGCTATATCGTACTTAACAAAGTCCATTCATTGTTTTCTTGACAATCAAATCAAATATTTAATTTTACACAAACCTCTAAGTCACTAATGAAACGTAATCAAATCTTATTTTAAAATAATTTTACTACGAGATAATTTTTTCGTGTCAGTGTTGCCAGCGCAAAAAAAAAATTCTTCCCCTACTCTTAACGATGGTCTAGCAGTTTGTGTATTTTACGCGTCCTAACCAAGTGTCCTTTCTTTGGTATCGTTTATAAAAATATTAAAAAATCACAAAGTTTCTCTAATTATAATGGAAAGTATTCACCCTAAATTAAAATGCCAATAGTTTGTGTCGTTGAGCTCCTTGAGTTATAAGGCGAGGTACACGATAACTGACAAATGCTTGCACTGACTGGACAGGTCCACTCAAATCTGTGTGGTTCTTTCTTCAAAAGACCATCTCAGACACTAATCTGCATGGTCCTTATATGAGTTGACCAAGATTATGTCTGGACCTTAAAAGAAACTGGCCTCTGAGTTTGCTTCGGCTGTGTTTCTTCTCAGAGTAGTCAGAGGCGAAACACCAGCCTTAAATAATAAAAAATGTCGTGTAAATATCTGTACTCTGTAAAAACCTATTTGCCAAAATAAACATTATTTGTTATGACCAACACATGACTATCCATTTCAATATTAACATTACATAGAGTTATTTCATTGTGTACTCACCACTGTATCTTTCTAGCTCAATGTTCCATGCATCGCACCTATATTACAGGTACGTTAATGTTTAGTAATTTTCAATACTCAGCACATCTGTCAAGGCATTAGTCGGCAGATGACAACTATTTGTACTTACCTCTCGTGTCCTCAATGGGACCCGATCCCGGCTTTAGAGCCGAGAGGCACAATGTGTAAATGTAGACACTATGATACCTATTATGTTACGCTATATGTCATAAAGATACCAGTTATCGACCGATAAGTCTTCATATTATTTTCGACGAAAGAGTTTTTATACTCTCTATTGTTAAATTAATACAGAAACGGTATTACAAAAAAAAAAGGTTAGCTAATCCTATTTTTTTTCAAAAATAGTTCAGTTTAAATGTTAGAACCACAAAGGCGTTCCATTTTTAAACCCTCTCAAAGAAAATATCAAATGCTTTTGATGACACATCCAGCCAGCTTTCGGATCCAAAAATTTGAAATACAAATTCGAAAAATTCTAGAATTAATTCCTCCAACTGAAATCTTTGAAGTAATCGTTTGAAACATTTGATGTAGGAACGTTTAAAAAGTGCATAATCAGCGCTTGCCAGGAGGCAGTTTGCCAGAATCCTGTAGTGATAAATCTTGAAGGCCTCCATTGAATAGAGACTCGTGCGAATTATTAACGCCCCATTAGTCTTCGCCCAACGTCTTTATTTGTACCGAGAAATCTTATTGAAATGCCTATCTGTTACTCGGAAAATTATAAAGGGCTTATCGGTACGGTGAGCCGAGTTCGGCTTGCCGGCTCCAATGTCGTATAAATCAATTTCGTTGTCACAGTCCTTTGTTGTATTGCGAGCTAAGAAAATGCATTCAGGATAATAAGGTGTATAAGGTATTGTATGGTGAAAACTTTATCCGTATGTGCAATATTTATAACAAATTGAATAAAAATACCTTTGAATTCTTTACTGATGAGTTAGTAAGGGGTATTTCAGAGCGTGACGGGCGCCAGTTGCGTGCGCCAGTTAGACCAGTTTGTTCCAAATTATTTAAGGTCGGCCGCAGTTTACAGCCAACATCTCAATATGTGGATATTGAAATGTTGGCTGTAAACTGCGGCCGACCGAAAAACCCAATTACAGTTTCTGGGTAGTAATGGAGTGGTCCATTACTACCCAGAAACTGTAATTGGGTTTTTCAATCAGGAATTTCTCAGTAACAGCCATGGAGTCTGGATTTGGGCCCGGTTGATGCCAATAGGCTCGCCCTTATGATATGGGACTTAAAACATAACTGACAAAATGTGGATGTACTGTAAGGTACACCTCTGGCTAACCCTTCTAGGATTACAGGCGTGTTGTTATTTAGTACTAGCCAGAATCTCAGCTTAGGTTTTCGGACTTCCCCTTTTATTTTATCTAACACACTCATACTCAAAAATCTTAACATCTCATCATTCCAATTGCCTAAATCACACAAATGTCTGTTAATTACTGAAATGAAAACCCTCTCCCCTAAATATTTACCTTATTAACCAACATCACAATCAAAAACATTTCGGTTGATCGCAAAACCGATATCCTAAATGAACATTTAAAAGTTTAAGACATTAATTTATTTTGGCAAACGCCTAAATACCGCCTGAAGTGGGTGTACCATAGAGTATCGAGGCCATTTCGCGCCATAACTTATTCCTTACATTATTTATTACCTTAATTTCTAGTAGTCGTTGTAAATAATTTTCAAAGTGAGACCAGCTGGATACTTTCGGATTATAAGGTTCCTTCCAAAACTGTTTCGCTGTATTAAGGAAGTTTATCACAAATTATTGGTTTTAGGAAGTATAAGCCTGTTAGAAAGGCGGTCGGTAATTAAAATATTTAGCAACTATAGCTATGGCTTGCCTCTATAAAGGTTGTTTTCTTATCTAACTGTATTAAGAAGATATCTAAGATGTATCTAAGATACTAAGAAGATTTTCGTATGTGGCTTGAAATACTTATGTTATTTTTTTCTGCGCTGTTTCTTTTACAAATAAAATAAGCACTTACGGCTCTCTACATCATTAGTCATTTATTTTTCCGATAAGTATTCCTTTATTTCCTTATCAAGCTTACCTATAAGTACGTGTCCTATAAACAACACAAACTCAACAAACCGCGACCTCTACTAATACCTCATACGACAAATTATAGTCGGTCCGTTCTCTGTAGGCACAGAGATGCAGTCCATAAATCCGACCAAATGTTTACCCCAGAGGCTCGTACAGTAACAGGTTGTAAGGGTATAAAATATTTAATAGCAGACACTACTTACAACAAAACAAACCGGATCACGGAAAAAATATAACAACACTATAAAAAAGTAACATCACAGATCTGTGTTCTTAATTTAAAAAGGAAAAGAAACTAAACACCAACCCATAGTTACTACGAACAAAACCACAAAAGGAATCATTACGAAGAAAATTGAAACAGAAAATCTATTAAAAGGACGGTCGTTGACCAATAAGAACTACAGACGCACCGCTCCATGTAATTTTGTTTTATAATAATTGAAAAACAACATTTCGTCTCTTATCAAATGAACAAAAACATTATCGTTACGCGCCCAATGTAATTTGGAATAATGTTTTGTGTAATGGGTCTGTTCGGCAAAGTAGAGAGAGCGCAGTGGGCTTTTTGCTGAATTTCCCACGCCCCGGTCGCTATTACAAGCAAAGCAATCCACAAAAAGATAAATTGTGAGTGAATTTATTACAGCAGAGTGCTCTCAGCAGGACAGAATTTCTTAAAGAATACTCAGGTACTTGTTTTTTATCGTGTTTTGTTAATTTGTTGAAAAAAAAATTTTGACACGTTTTTTATCTTAGCCGCAAATGTTTCGGAGAAGCGTATTTTTACCACAGGTTTGTCCTGATTGTTATTTATTTGATTTGGTATTATAAATAGAAATATTATCCGTATTTCTATCCGGAAACAGGAAACTGGTGCGTATACAATTATACATTGTTATTAATTACTTCCCTGGGGACTTACTTTCATACTCATAAATTTTGATCCATATGACACTATGGATTTTTGTCGTCATGGTATCTGATGAGATGACGAGTAATAGAGAAGTTTGAAAGAAGAAGACATTCTGTGCCTACCCCATTTGGATAAGCGCAAGAGAATGAAACCACTTCAACTAACAAAAACTATTCACACATTCAGAAAACTAAAACACACATCGCCTGCTAACCATATCTAATACAGTCATTTGTAGGGCCCAAAATTCCTGACTCTCGGCTGCCGCCATTTCCACATTAATATTACGAAGGTAAATCTCCAAAAAGGCGTGTTAGACCTGTCACGACACTCCCGACATATTTGACGTGTCCTTGGCGACTACCGACTTCTTACAGTCATGATGTTTTTACTTACTACATATTACAAGATTGATTTTTATAGAAAAAGAACACTGAGTATATTTTTATTACTAGTAGTTCTGCTCGCGGCTTTACCCGCGTGGTGGTCAGAAATCCTAACACGGCTGCGTATGATCGGGATAAAAGGTGCCATGCCTTTTTACAAGCGATTGTTTAACTTGCAATGTTTTTATTTTTGTTTAGGTAAAATCTTGCAACTGAATTTTAAAACTGCTAACCCCAACCGATTTAGTTGAAATTTTGAACACATGTCTAATGTGAATGACAATGCATGGTTAGCTAAGTGACGTCATTTTAAATCCAATATGGCGGACTCCCAAAGATGGCGGACTAGTTATTTTATACACCCCCATGATATGGGTAGGTACTAATAAAAGGGTTTGTGAGAAGAATATTAAAACAATACGTCACACCTTTATTTAAAAGCTTGTTTTTTTTTCATGTAAGCTTGTTTATTGTTCTCTTGGCCATTTTATGTCCTCACCCATGTTCTACCTGTATGCCTATCGGAATCTGTTCAGCCGTTAAGACATGAAAAGATAACAGAAAAAAATACAACTTTATTTTCGCATTTATAATATTGGTATGTTTAGATATGCTTGATAGGCTTGCCACTACAAAGCGCCTATAAAGGCTGAATTTTCGGCATAACATTTTCCGCTTTTCAAATACAGCCTACTTGTGCTTCAGCCACAGAACTACTACTTCGGTCCACTGGCTAAGGATGTCGCGCCTCGGTCTAAGGCGGCGATAGTCTATGCAAGTCGTTAATTTTAAATACCAACTTCAACTTCTTCTTCTTTCTTTATCGTGTAACCTGTTGTCAGAGTTTTTATGCCACCCATGAGTTTGACTTGGCTTTACAAGACGACGAGAAATATCTCTCAGGTATGCTGGTTTTCTCACGATGTTTTCCTTCACCAAACCAAGTGATAATTATAGAATACGCATATGAATCTTAATAATCTTACTATGGCCTAATAGTCTACGTAATGTGTTGAATAGATAATTTATTAATAGAATTGATTGATTTTTTGGTTGACTGGTAGAGAATGCCTTGTTGAATTAAGTCCATCTAAATACCACTCTTGTACATGAAGTTTAAATTTTGGAAAATCTTGATTGTTCTGCAGGTTTTGCGGTGCCACATGGCCTTCGAAATTCAGTAGCTAACCGTGAAGTCGCTGAATGTTTTCTTTTACGTCACGTCCTGACGTTTGAGTTTTACTGCCAGCCTGCTAATAATCAGCAAAGCCATTTGTATCAGCCCTGAGTATACAAACAAAACTTTCCTTGCTTTATGGTCCATTCGCCGTGTTCTCCCATAATAGGTTACCCGTTTCTTCCCGCGGGTGTCGTAATAAGACTGAACTGAATTTTTACCTTACACGTACATGTGTGTATATGACGTCATTTATATAAATTGTGTACATCGTCGTACAACCTTATAATATTTTGATAAAAATGAAGGCGGTTCCCAAATAATTGTGGCCGACAAAGACTTTTCCATAGAGACGTCTTTACCAGTAATAATATACTACCTCCCCAAGTCCCTTAGCAATTATAATTACGTCACGAGAATCAACGAGAAACCCAATCGTAATCCAAAACAGAATTTAGTGTCCTCTATCCCACGAAGGATCCAGTGGACATCAATCGCTCCTGTCCTAATAACCGTTTAAATAGCAGAAAGATTTATGGAAAAGCCCAACAAAAGGGCCCTCGATCCGCTTGCGCCGATAAATCTACGCAGAAAATAATACGATCCCCCAGCGATTTGTTCACTGGGACAAAGACTATGTTTTGTCCAATAAAATTAAGGAGCGTTTCATAGCGGAGATCGTGTCACGTCAAGTTGTTTGATCGTTAGGTTAGGAGTTAGGACACTCCTTCCAGCCTTAAGTGTGTCTGTGAGTGTACATACTCCACCAACCATAGTCTTTAAAGTTTGCCTTTCAAAGACGTTTTTTTCATGTCACGTACTTTAACTAGACAAGCGATTTTCTCAATTAATTATCAGTATCGTAAAACTTGATGTAGGTTTTTATTGGAGTTTCTTTGTCTATCAACGAAATACATGAAACATCAATTATAATTTGATACTATAATGACTTGTTCGCAACAAAACACCCTCGTTTTTTACTCATATTTAAATGGGGAATCTGATAGTAGGTAAGATTTGGTTGATGATGAATTGTTCTAAGTTACAAGAGATAGTGAGAACACATGTGCATAAAGTTAGCATTACACGAAAACTTACCGTTTAAATCAACGAAGGTAAACGTACAAAGAGCAAAACTGCAAAGCGGTTCTCTAGTGCAGTTCGTGGCTAAGAAAATAAAAGTTTCGCGAACATACATCTACATAACGTAGATATCTGTTACAAATCGAGCTCCACTCACAGGCGAACGACAAAAGAGCTGAGACCACCTTTTTTATCTTTCTCTTTTCGCATGGACGAGCCTCGTGAGTGAAGAAAATTATTGCCTCGCAGAAAAACCTGTGGAGTGAAGGAAGGTCAGGAAACAGCACACAAAGACAAAACTGCCGATTGAGGAGATCGCCGAAATAATCACCCGACGACGGAACCGGAGCAATTTATCTTTACAAATTCCTTTTCTATTTTAAAGACTCTTCTGTGTGTGACGCTGTTCGAAACTATTGTTCTGTGTCACACAAAGACCTTAATGTAATGGATGTTTGATATTCAGGTATCAGATCCCCAGTTTCACCTATCATTTTGTGTTAGATCAGTTCTAATTTCACTATACCTCTCCCAAATTTTCAGATTTGCATTAGCACTCAATCACTCGTGTTATTAAATTCTGCGAATTCGGTACAATATTTGAATAGCAAATTGGAGTACACAATCAGGAAATTGGGTGCTGGTATAAAACCAGTAAGTGAGTATTTTAAATTATGAAGTAGAGTGCATTATAGGCATAATTAAGCTTGGTGAACATTTTCTTGGCTGCCTCTAAAAGTAATAATTTCATGAGAATAGTGGTCGACGGAGACCTAATCATGCTTACATGAGCGCGCAGCGATCTCCCATCTACGTCTCATTAAGGCTGGCGCTAGCGTGTAGGGTGAGGCGTACGATTCTCGGCAGTTTAGCAGAAAGCCCCAAGTCGTAATTCGTGGCGGCGAAGGCTGCTAACAGACCGACTGGCGAGCATTATTAACGGACCATTAGCTCTCATTCGACGCTCGCCGGGATCTGCAAGACGCCACCGCGGCCTATAGACAACTATTCCGGTACTTGGAACGGCGAAAATTGTAAATCCGATAATTGTAGACAGTTTAAGTTTGCGTGACAGGTTCTCTTTGACGTTGTTGCGATACAAAGTAGTAGGCTCCTGTTTATACTAAAACGGATATTTAAGAAATTTTCTTGAGGTTGATTTCAAAACAAGGCTTTGAGCCAAGAAGAGTCACAGTTATATGTATTTTTCGTTACATTCTCTTTCATGAATAGCATTTTGTAAACCCCAAAAATTGTGTGCAAGTTTGACTTACAAAGATTATTTTTAAAACAACATTTCAATGGCAAAGTAGCAACCGAATATTTCGATCATGATCTTAAGTATTTTCTTGTAAGAGCTTACAAAGTCAAAATGGATTATTTCACTACTATTGCAAATGTTAAAGTTTGGATGGATGGATGGACGTTTGTTACTCAATCACGCCAGAACTTCTGAACGTATCTGGATGAAATTTGGTGCAGAGATAGATTATAGTCTGGAATAGCATACATGCTATTTTCTTTTTCACACATATGCAGACGACAAAGTTTCCACGCGAATGAAGTCGCGGGCAACAGCTAGTGTTAATCATAAAATTAAACCTTCATTTAGCGAAATAGTTAAACAATGGCGTTAGACCGATTCGGTCGGGCTTCACAGACAAATATCTAAGTATCAACACAAAGTCCATACATATCGAGAATACAATCTGCGAAACGTATCATATGTAACAAAGCAAGCCGGCGATATCGTGACGACTGCTTATAAGATGCCTCACAAGCTCAGATATATCAGCCGCTGACACGAAAACAAATACAAATCTGTATTCAAACTTCCGTAAACATTATTCCATGAACTCTCACCCGATTCAATATGCATTTCATATGAACAATAAAGTGAGGAACCCATTTCCGTCGCAAAACAATTTTACTTTATATTTGTGCGCAGGCAAACTGTGCCAGTCAACAGCAGTTCATGGTACACCGGCGGCTATATTCTGTAACTGCACTAACTTTTATGCAAATACAGAGTGTAACGCAGGAGCACATCCCACCTGGGATCCGACGCTCAACTCCACAGCACACCCCCACTCGCTAATTAACGACCAAACTTTGAACAACAACAATACCTAAAGCCATACCTCATTAGAGATTATACTTGTGCATGAAAAATAAACCGTTATCTAACAAAAGTTTGGAAATATCTTTCGGAAAACAAATAAATGATAAATAGATGAGAAAAATTTGGGGTTGAATTTGTAAGGCTTAGTGCAGACAGGCGCGTTTTTGTACTGTTATTGTACAGACGCCAACACTAGCTTGATAGCTACAGCAATCTGTCAAACTTTAATAGATTTTCAACTTTATAGCTAAATCATTAGATTCAAGGTTGATTGGGAAAATTTAACAATTTCGAGTAACTTGATGTGCTGGCGTCTGTACAACCAAAATTCCGCGCGTCCACACGTCTGTCATGTGATTAGCGTGACGGATCGTGCATCATTGATTGGCTTAACAATACGTAGTCTAGTTACTTTTTGAAACCTAGTAACATAATAGAGTCTTTACGAAGCCTTGTCTGACCGCTAATAATCCGAAACGGACTGGACCTCACTCTTATTAACAGAGATAACCTATGAAATCCTTAATCATAGGTAGGTAACTAGGTACTTATTTTTTTGGTAATCTAAAAATTATGATGATTTTAAGGAGCCATTGGTGACGATTCTGTTGTGCACATCTTTTACTAAAAGGCAGTGCGAGAAAAGGACGGCTATAGCTATGAACTAAGTTAGAGATGTCAAACTAGTTTATGCCTTGCGCTTCACCATGTTTTTAGTCGACATGTTTTTACGTGCACCCTTCATTTGTATAGAAATATTAGTTCCAACTAAATTTGACAGCTCTAAATTACGTCCGTCTCTTTCTCGTTTTATTAGAGACAAAAATATAGCAATAGCCTGAATTAAGTTTAGTTTGTGTACAACAGAATCAACACCATTTTCTGGGATTTGGAGTATATTTTTAGTCTTCCTAGTAAAAGCGACTAATACTACGCGAGTGTCGTAAGCATGGCTAAGTGAAAATATTATCTGGTACAACTGTACAAGCCAGATTAAGGTGATAACAATCCTGACAACCCGTTCTAATGTCATTCGCTGTCTTTTTATATTTTTCTTGCCAAAGTCTTGTAATCAGCACGATACTTTTCAGGATTGAAAATAACAAGTAATTTTTATTTATTATGATCAACCTATAGTATATAACCCCAATATGTAAACCCCAATGAAAGCTTCTGTTCTATTTACTTCTCTTTTAGGACCGATTTTATTAAATTTGGCGTAACAATCTAATGAATAAAATAAAATAATTTAAAAAGAGATAAAGTTTGTATGTTTGTAAGGCTGGCTGGATGTATGGGTTAGTAATACTAACTACTGATCAATTTCCAAAAAATATTTCAACGAATGGGAAGCTAAATTATCGCCGAATGTCATATGCTCTATTTAAAACGGTCCCTTGGGATAATTTCTGATAATAAGACAGACCGCGAACCGACCGCAAACTAAAGATTGATTGATTTGGGAAAGAAAAGAGCTGCTGTATACCCTAAACATACTTGAGCCTATACATATAAGGCATAATTATGGTATTAGAGAATGGGATACGGTTGCAGGAAGAAAATACTTATTTGTAGTGCAACAGAAAAATATATTTTTAGACTAACGTTATTAAGGTTGCTAGGACACCTCAAGCAGTAGACAAGATGTAGTTTATATTAAACTTATAGGTTTGCAACCTCTAACATATGGTGGAAAAATAATAATCTATATCTATACATATAATAAAAATGTAACGAATCGCTGTCTGTACATGGAAGATATATGAGAGAAAAAAATATTATTGGGACCATTATCAACGCAAATAGCACCCAAAACAATGATTGTTAGAATTTTTGTCTGTCTGTCTGTCTGTTTGTCTGTGCGTTTGTGATCTGTGTTTATAATCTCAGATACGGCTTATCCAATTTAGATGTGGTTCACTAATATATTGTGGTAAGCTCCACTTAACATTTAGTGTATGTTTCATGTCAAACGGTTCATAAATAAAAAAGTTATGCCAATTTAAAGAATCATGTCGAACATTTGTTCTATATCAATCTATCTACAATTATTTCTCTATTCAGTAGCATTGACTGAAACTTTACTAAACTTCATAGTTTTACCTATTATGACTATGGATGGATGTTTATTACTCTTTTAGTTTATAACCTGGATTAACACATATACTTTTTATCTCAGTATAAGATCCCATAAGACAATTATCAAACATCATGCGGGCGAAGCCGCTGGCAGTAGGTAGTTGGTCTATATATCTTTTTTATTATATTTCACTAAAACACTGATTAGAAGCTGTCCTATAAGGATAACGCAATCTTAAGGAGAGGTCAATGTAGGGCACGCCACAATAGTGGCGGTAAGTCCCCTCTTTGAGGAGTGGCTTGAGAGACGCCACGGCGTCCTCACCTTCCGCCTGACGCAGGTCCTCACCGGACACGGTTGTTTCGGGAGGTTCCTGCACCGAATCGGGCGGGAGGAAACGCCCGAGTGTTTCCATTGCGAGGATCGACCGGAGGACACGGTGGAGGTTTGCCCCGCGTGGGTGGAGCTCCGCCGTGTCCTCGAAGCGGCGATTGGCGGCGGCGACCTCTCGCGTCCGGCCCTGGTGCAAGCCATGGTCCGGAGCGAGACGGAATGGGACGCCGTCACCTCCTTCTGCGAAGCAGTAATGCTAGAGAAGGAGGTGGCGGAACGCGGGAGACTCCCCGGGCATCGAGGGCCACCACGTGGCCCCCGGCCACCGTAGGCGCGGGCCTGTGGACGGTGGGCTATGGGCTAGCTCGCCGTCCGTCCGTCTCATGACGACAGGCCGTGTCGACGGCGCGTTCGTGTTCCACGCGCGCCTCAAAGAGCGTCAGCAAAAGGAAGGGGTCCGCAAGGACCGATGCCTGCCGGGGTTGCGGGACTGTTCGAAAGAGATACCGTGGCCCCGGAACAAAAAGGGCGATGAAGGAACATGGACGGGTTTTAGTCAGTAAAAGTCTGACACTCCCTCCTGCTCCGCCCAGAGCGGGAGAAGTCATTTGATGATTTCGCATCAGAAAAAAAAAAAGGAGGGGGTCAATGTTCTGTTCAGAAAGTTTACTGGTTTAGTCTATGGGTTTAGTTGTTGGTTGATTGTTCCCCTAGCGTTTTTCCCGGCCCGTGTATCCTGGCCCTTATTTTGCTATAAACTTGTTTGCGCTCATTAGCAACTATTAGTTACTGCAAATCGAATTTAGTTATTTTTCCATTCAACTTATTCTAACTAACTCAACTACGCAAAGTTTGTTTTCTATTATTATTTTCTTTATAGACTTTATTTCTAGCAATACAATAGGTAATGGCCTAGTATAATTATGTATTGTAGGTATAGGCTACCTGGCCCTAAGTTCAATTCCCGGGTTCGGCATAGTGTTATTGGGTTTTTAATACTAAGTGTAAGTTTAATAAATCTTTCTTCTGACTGGCTAATCTTTTTATCATGACTTGTGCCCGTTTTCACTAAGAGTAATTGACACCTAAATGAAAGCGTAACGTTTTTTGTGTGATATTCATCGCTCGTCTCCATTGTTAATGTTGTTTTGTTTTAGTCAAAACGGTCATTGCGACTGCAAGAAATAAGTTACCGGTTTATCGTTTTTAAATAGGTCAGGATTTTGTAGCTTGATTCTATCGGAATACTGATGAGTATGACAAAAGGACTTTGTTGGCCATTCTCCTGACGAAGCTCTGTAAAGTTAAACAGAGCTACAATGAACTTTTGTCACTCAACTGAGATAGTTCTGCGAAAATATAACATATCAAAATTTCCCACATTCCCCTTCCCAACTACTCTTTTTAAATCTATTACAAGCACAGATACGTTTTGTATTTCATCATCATCATCATTTCAGCCGAGACGACCACTGCTGGACATAGGCCTCCCCCAAAGGGGAGTTTTTGCCATAATCGCCACGCTTGGCAGGCGCGTTGGCGATCGCAGTACGGTTGTTACAAAAGCACAGAGAACGCTGCTGCCCGTTCTCTAGTCGCCTCTTACGACACCCACGGGAAGATATGGGATATGGGGGGATATGGGGATTTGCGTGTTGTATTTACAAGACATTAACGGTGTTATCATCAGTTATAAATCGTATTTTTGAGCATTTTGCCCCAATGTTCCAAATTCTGGGTAAAGCCTAGTGCCTATAGCCTTTTCTCAACCATGTTCGGTTGGTCTTACAGTCTAACCGAATGCAGCTGAATACCAGAATTTTACATGGAGCAGCTGCCTATCTGACCTCTACAAACTAGTTTGTACTGGATAATACGATACCCCTTGGCAAGATAAAGTGAACGATAAAGAAATAACACAATACAGATAAATCGTAAACATATCATAAATCGCCAAGGATTAATTTATCAGAGAAATAGGATATATAATATATGTAATTTGCTTAATATCAGTACATAGGCTATCTCAATCACATAACGAGGTGCCCCTAACGGGGGCAACCCAATTTACTAGTGTACAAGTTTATTTGCCAACTGTCCTTTGGGTATCATAATAAATGGGAGGACAAATTCCCGACCTTTCCCTTATATTGAAATTTTACTTAGTCAACCATTTGGAAACTTTAATTAGCAGTTATATACGATTTTGTTTCGACAAATTAGTTATTTAGTTGCTCACTTTGTTTTGTCATGTACCATTTGTACGGTACGAAACTTGATATAGACATTATTTATAGTTTGTCGATTATAATTATCAATATTTGATTTCATAATCAATAAAATAAAATCAAGCCTTTAATCCCCGATGGGTTAGACGGATGACGGTGGGCGGTGATGACGGATGAGGACGGTGTACCTACATAATAGTATACCCACATTTTGCCATTAATGTTAAAGTCCCATGTAAAAGGGGGCAAGCCTATTGCCGTCAACTAGGCACAGATTTGAACCCATCGATCACATGACCCATATCCATCCATAGATATGAAAACATTAATGTGAAACGAGTATATTTCGTTTTTAAATGGACATATAATTTACGTTACGTTTACACCGCACTAGTACTAGAGCCTCAGACCAACCGAGCAGGGTTTCAATAACATGAGGATAATATTGTTAAAAAGGTACTCAAATGTTATTAACCTTCAAGCAAACCCGTCCAGTATCCAATCATATTAATACTTGGTCCAAACAAACCGACCGCCGAACTTTGTAATTCATTCGTTTGAGTTTAATTACTGATATTAATCAATTCGGATTCGGAACATATTTGTTTAAATTCATCGAAATTCTAATTTCCCTTTGCCTACACCACATATTACTAGTAGATTCCTGGTTTTGTATTATGGGGAGTAATTAATCTTCATAGTTAATCTGTACTAATATTGTAAATATGAAAGTAAGTTTGTTTGTCTGTCTGTCTCATCTGTCTGTTGTGGGACATGACCTGGGCTAGGATATGGGATACTTTTTATCCCGGCAGTACGATCCTGTGGCATAATTTCCGACCTCTACCTACTCTACCCTAGAGTGACGCCGCGAGCATAAGTTAGTACCGTATAAATATCGTATTATAGCTACGTACTAAGTCTCTAACGTACAACTTATTCTTGCTCCGTTATATTCCAAGTCAATGCATTATGAAGCAGCCTGAAATGAGTATTCCCTTTAATCCGGCTTACGGCTCTATTACGGAAGAAAACAAGGGATCAGAATTAAAGAAAAGATTAGTAATTCCCCGTCCGGAGACGCCGAAGTGAAGTGGCGCAAACAATAAATCTTTGGCCGTTTCTTCCGACCGCCCGGCCGCTGCAAAAACGGCACGCGTAATTAATTACCCCACTTGGTCGGTCAGCTTTGGATTCCAATCCCTGCCTTCGACTTTTTTTGGCTAACATTAAACTGTGGATGGCTGGGTAATTGATTTGGTCTTAGCTGCCAACTGAATAAACCGATTGTCAATCAAGTTCGCTTGAGGTGATGACGTTTTGAAAGATTGTCGCGTAGGTTGATGCATGGATTAAGGAGACACGTTGGAGTGAAGGCTTTTAGAAAGGGCTTGAGTTAATTTTCATTTGGATTTGTACACATTACACAAAGAAAATATTATCAAAATACGGTCTTTACGATCTATCTATAGCGATTTAAAACACCTAAACTGAATAATTAGAACTCTCTCTCTTACTATTACTGTCAGCTTGCGTCATCCCACTGGCACTGGCAAAGGCCATGTCCCCATGACTTCCAGGTCTTTAAGTCCAGAGCCAATATAAACCACTAATATCCCTCTTAAAATGTATTTTTGACACAGCCACTAAAAGTTACAAACACCACAAAAAAATGTTACACCACAAACCAGAGCTCAACAGTTTATTAATTTTCATGAAACCGTTAAAGAAAAACGTGTTTCTTTACAAATTACTTCAGAGCAGCATCTGATAGCCAGACGGGAAAAAAAAATATTAAAAACATCGTTGAAGTTGGAAATCTCAGTAATGATCTGCAGTGAGATCGCTTTGAATTGTTTTCGTTTTCGCTTCGCCTCAACTCCGAGGAGGTTTCGACTTAGCGGGACTGAAACACGCTTATCTGTTGTGCTTCCTATCAGCTGCTTCAGTGTTTTGTACACCTTTGACGTCGTAAATTGAATGGTGTTTTACATTTTGTTAAGGACGTTTTTCAATTAATATTTTTGTTCTAAATAACTTTGGATGTGATTTTCTTTCATCACCATTTAAGTTAGTATTTTCCTGTCTATCTAAAAATCCTTTGTCAGGAAATTATTTATAAATAAATAAATATCGCTAGACATTGCACACAGCGCCATCTAATGCCACACTAAGCAACGAGGCTTGTGTCGTGGACACCAGATAATTGATATACTACATAGATACTGCACAAGAACTTAATATAACATAATAAACCGAATTCCCACTACTGGGATACAGGGCTCCTCTCTGAGCAGAGTGGCCTGTAATCCACCACGCGGGCCCAGTGCGGGTTGGTAATCATGTTTTCGAATTTTCAAGAAACTTTTTTGGAAGAAAATTCTCGTTGATGCGAAATCTACCTGCTCAAATGGGGGAAGGGATTGAGTTTATACATGTGTAAAAAAACTTCTTTATTAAAGTTAAGATAAGATTATCAAAAAAGTCTCTTACGTTGACAACAAATCAAAAAAATACGTTGCAAGTTGTCTGCGGCGGTCCCAGTCCGCGAGATTTAATTATGTTTTCTATCATCGTTCTGTTGCTAAGCTAAAGCATAAAATTGACTTTCGTTCTATTCCTCGTCGAAATAACAAAAATCTTTCCGTGCAAAGTTCCTAATTAGCTCGAAAAGTTTGTTGACGTAATTAATTTCATAGCTAAGTCGGTAACAATGTAGAAGTACCTACTTTACCAAATGATTCATTATCTACTTTACCGAGGTACTTTGTTTGGCATATTCAAGTTAAACTTACATAATCTCATTCCCATTTTCACTAGCATTTGGCGTTATCTAAGTGCGTGCCTAAATATTAATCACAAATAAGAATACTTTTCAAAATCTGGTATAGTACGTTAATCATTTTCCAAAATTCTTAACTTTTTTATTATAATTATTTGTAGTACTTTTATGTACTTGAGGAGCTCGTGGCTAAATAATAACAGCCGCTCGGGTCGATCTTTAGGTTAAGCCGTGCTTACCTAGTTTGGTCTGGAGATGGGTGACCACCCTTACATACCGAGTTTCCTCCGTGCTTTGGAAAGCACGTTAAGCTGTTGGTCCCGGCTGTCATTTGTAGATCTTTGACAGTCGTTACAGGTAGTCAGAGACCCTAAAAGTCTGAAGGGGTATCGTATTACCCAGTACTAACTGGGTTGTGGAGGTCAGATAGGCAGTCGCTCCGCACCCCAACGTAGTTGGGAAAAGGCCAGGCAGATGATGTAGTACTTTTATGTATATGGCTCACTCCTTTCTACTTTACCTGTATTTTAATATAACCTACATTAGTTGCAAATAAATGATTTGATTTTTTATATTGTACACTTGGGGCAGGTTTTGTCCATCTCCTTTACAACGGTTATGATCCGAGAGCTGAATGTTTACGCATTAATTTAGGTGTTGCTTTAATGTTAGCGAAAACGTGTATCACTTAGATTATCTTACCAACTCAACCAACATATTTACTCGTCACTAATGAAGTACATCACAGAAACTTTACACTAAAACAGTCGGTACCGTAATTACATAATATACACCAGGCACACATGAAATAACAGAGTAATATAGCATTATAATTACCCTAGTGTAACAGGCTCAAAACAATCAAGTTAGTACAAACACTCCTAGACTAAAACTAGGTTCCGAATAACCAGAGTTTACCCGAACCCAGTTAGTTGTATTAAAAATACTAGTGAATAACAATGATGTTAGAAATATGAGTCCATTGACAGAGTTGAAACCTCCAAAAGGGTAACAAACAAAGCCTAACTGAACTAATAGTTCAATCCTCGTGAAAGGTTCGTGGATGGGTGACTGTCCCTAGCATGATACCGAAACATCTCCACAACACGGCAAGCACATTAAGAAGACGTTAAATCCTGCTGTTGTTTGTAGATCTTTGATAGCTGTTACACGTAGTCGAAAGCCTTACAACCAGTTTTTCTGGAAGTCAAATAGGCAGTCGCTGCATGTAAAATATTCGTATGCACCTACATCCTACATCCAATTAGACAGGAAGCCGACAGACCACTAAAATAAAGTCTCGACTAATCACTTATATGACGTATCTATAAAAAAAAACCTAAAAACCTTAGGAAGGTCCTGATATCAATATTAAAATCATATCACGTAAGTAGGCTAAAGGCTTAGCACTTTTTACCCGACTGCGCCAGAAGGAGGGTTATGGTTTTCGATTTATAATGGTTTGGCAAGCTCTGTGGCCTGAACGGCTCGATAAAGGGCTCATCATGAGGATTGTAAAATGTTTTAACTAAGTAACTAAAAAGTGTAAAATAAAAACATTAAAAAACCCGACTGCGTAAAAAATAACTAATAACAGGACATATTGACTGCAACAGTCGAGACCCATATTACTTAGATGTAATGATTTTAGTCTAGATTATTTAATGGGTCCCGACTGTTGCAGTCAATATGTCCTGTTTCCTGAACTTGTTTTATTCTTTTCACTTTTTATTTAAAGTTATTAGTTATTTTTTAAGCAGTCGGGTTTTTTTTTAAATAAAAACTTTTTTGCAATAAATAAAACCGACTTCAAAAAAAAACACAAACAAAAAAACACATAAAAGTGAAAATAACTTTAGCTTCAGAAGTCGGTGACCTTTGTTTGACTGATTTAGTGTTTTTGTCACCGACTTCTAAAGCTAAAGTTATTTATCACTTTTTTTTTTATCGGTTTTATTTTTTGCAAAAAAGTTTTTTATTTTTCCTTGTTTTTTAGTTGTAACACAGCCGGACAGCGTACCGGCGTGATGTTATATTATAAACTGGTGTAAACAATAGACAGACATAAGATTTCAACAATCCCGGTCCATTTGCTATCATTTAATAAGGAATTCCGTTGCCTATCTCCGAAGTTCCTCATCAGATCTTCACCAAATTGAAATGGGACCACTCCGAGAAAGTACTCTTCCAAAAACTACCAAAATCGCTTCAAGTGTGCCTATACAAATTTGCAGAGCTATACATTTCTCCAGGATCCCATCATCAGATCCTAACTTGATGATCATGGGACCACCTGAGAAGTATACCCTTTCAAACAAAAACAAATTCAAATCGGTCCAGCCATCTTTGAGTAATCGGAGAACATACAAAAAAAAAAAAGTTTCGACGAATTGAGGCCCTCCTCCTTTTAGAAGTCGGTTAATAATTACAAAACGAAACGGCACTTTTGTGACAGTTTTTGTTTAGTTGGTGAATCGGGAATGTTACCAGACGGGATGTAACCATAAATTCCTCGTGTTTGGTGAAAAGAAGAAGTGGTAAAAATGTTTTCAACAACACTGTTTCATAGTTTTTTTTTTTTTTTTTAATAATAATAAATTTATTCAAATAAAAAATATTGTAGATTTACAGATTTCCAGATTTTACATTAATTGTAACAGCAGGTAACACAGAATTGTATTCTACAATACGGTGGGTGAAGCTCTGTCCTCCTAGCTAGGCTACAAAATAGCCTGTGTTTAGGAGCCACAGTTTCGATCCCCTAGGTAATAATTGGGTCTGGTACGTGTTACAAGTGCAGATTGGCAAAAGTGATCATAATTAACTGACTGCTATTCAAGAATAAATCTACAATGGTAAAAGAAAAAGAGAAAAAAAAAGAAAGTAAACATTTCGGTCGGTACGGTACGGTCGGTTGAGAAGCAGTGCTCACAGAAAAGTGAATGAAACATGTTTTTGTCGTATTAAGTGTTAGAGAGTGTGAGTCGAGCCAGTTTAGGGCACTGCTAAAACCATGTTGTGCCAATGTTTGTAGGTCCAACCACGAGTCCGCAGTGAATGTTAATGCGGTGTCATCTGCGAAACATACGATTTTAGAATTCGGAATAACGAGGTTGCAGAGATCGTTAATAAATACTAGGAAAAGTAATGGGCCTAACACGCTGCCCTGTGGGACGCCATACTCGATAGGGAGCTCCGCGCTACTGTGGTCACCTATAACAACGAATTGTTTACGATCAGTGAGGTAACTTCTGAAAAGTTCAAGTGGAAGCCCTCTACCTAGCTAGCTTTTCCAATTTATTTAAGAGGGTGGGGATGGAAACCGTATCAAAGGCTTTCTTAAGATCGAGGAAAATTGTTAGCACCTTTTTTCTGTTGTTTAGGCTACCAACTATATGGTTCACTAAGTCGTTAACTGCGTCACAAGTAGATTTATTTGAGCGAAAGCCGTACTGCTGTGGTGATAATAATTGAAATTGCTCAAGATAGCGTACGAGTCTCTTTTTCAGTAGACGTTCAAGTACCTTGGACAGTGCACTTAAAACAGCTATGGGTCGGTAGTTACTAGGTACGGCCCCATCCCCGCCCTTAAAGATAGGATGAATTATTGCAGTTTTAAAAGAATTAGGGAAGATAGCCGACTGGAAGCAAAGGTTAAACAAATAACTGAGCACAGGGGCAAGAGTCCGCGCATATCTTCTCAAGAAAAAAGAAGATATTCCGTCCCATCCAGTAGCAGCAGTGACTCTCAGTGAGTTTATAGTCGTTACGACTTCTTCCGGGTCGGTTTGTTCAAGCACAAATGACTTGTCACAGGTGATTGGGGGTGCCATACCTAATTGTGTCCGGTTTCCAGGAATTTTGTCTGCAAGGTTCTTTCCAACGCTGACGAAATATTGATTAACATTAGTGCAAGACTGAGTAGGTGAGAGTGAGTTAGAGATTAAATCAGTGGAAGTATTTCCAGTTTTAGTCATATTAGTTATGTTTTTTATAGTATCCCATAGTTTTTTCGTATTGTTTGTCGCCGTGCTTAGTTCCTGTGAATCATATTTCCTTTTAACTTTCTTTAGGAGTATTGTACAGAAATTTCTGTATCGTTTGTAAGTGATGGATAGGGTTTCATTATCAGGTGTGAGTTTTAGCTTCCTATGCATAGAATCACGATTACGTATGCACCGCAGTAAGCGTGGAGTGATCCAGGGTTTAAGTATTTTTTTACTTGAAGGGATTTTTGTTATAGTTGTGTGTTCATTTATAATTGTGTTTAATATTTTGACAAGGTTTTCAGCAGCTGAATTAGGGTTTAATATACAAAAAATTGAAGAAAGATCTAGAGTTTTGATAGCCGTATCAAGGTTTACGTAGTCCACCTTAGCAATGGTGTTTTGGGGGGATTGTGTAGGTTTGGTGGTACTAATACATAATAAAGAAGGACAATGATCAGTCACCAATGAATCATAGATAAACGTTATTGTTTTAGACTTACAGCGGAGCATGATATGGTCCAGGCAGTTCTTTTCTCTGGTAGGATGGGTGTGTGCCGGTAGGAATCCATGAAACGCTAAGGCATTAAGATAGTCTTGAGCACGGGTATCTTCTGATGTCGTCTTTATATCCAAGTTAATGTCGCCAGTAATGACAACTGACTTAAATTTGGTGAGCGTTAGTAAAATACAATTAAGTGCTGTCAGAAATGTATGAATGTTATCATTAGAAGGAGAACGATATATACAAAGTATCGCTATTTCGGAATTTACCATAACAATGAGTCCCGATGCCGATCCGTTAAAATTGGGTTCTACGCAAGAGGTTATATATGTTTTGTCGTGGCATAGTTTTTATAATTTTGCATAGTCGGGGTTAAAGAATTAGTGTTGCACGGTAGCCAGCATTCTGTTAAAACCACGAGCTGGCAGTCTACATTAAGTCGGTGTAAAAGTGTTTCTAGATTCAGGTAATTTCGATTTATAGATCGAATATTTTGTGTGAAAATTTTGAAGTATGTATTTTCGTGTTTCAGATGTGAAAATGTTTGTTCCGGAGTGCATGAGTAGGTTTCCGATACAGAGAATTGATCAACAGTTTCAAATAAATCATTAATATTATTTAGCATAAATAACTTTAAAAAGAAATTATAATTTTATAATAATTAAACAAAGCAACTTCCAAAAGTTGTAAAAATTTAGATTTCCCATAGAATTCCAGTTTAAGGCAATGTAAAACTGAAAATGCAAAACTAGAGATTCGCTTATATATTATACTGGATATATGTTTTATAATGTAGGTTATGAGTTTTTGTGTTGTGTTGTTGTGATTGTTGGGTTTTTTATGTTTGTAGTGTCTGTTATGTCTGTTGAGTCTATAGTGTTCATAATGTAGCATAGTAATATAATTTAATAGTAAAAAAGTAGAAAAACCGTTAACTAGTATAAGCAAGACAATTTTATACGATAACAAAAACAGTGAAACAGCAATAAATGTAAATATGAAAAACATTACAAGTCATGCGCTTTTTATGGTAGGCAGATCCTTTAATTGTAGTTCGGTCTTTATAATGAAAGTTTGACTATCCTGGTCCTTTTTCAGCATTATGCGACCATTTGAAGTCCAACAGTATAGGTATTGGTTAGCCTTAGCAAAATTTCTTGTAAGATAAAATAATCTCTTGGCGGAAGTTGTGAGTAGTTCTGCGACGAAGACAGGAGCGCTTGCTGCATCCTAACCCAGATGAGAAGAACTCAGCTTATTGTTGTGGTTAGCTTTATTGTATGATTTTGCTGCCGTCAAAAAATTGCTCCTGATAAGTGAGTTAGTAAATTCAACTGTTATAGCTGAGTTAGGGTTTTCTTTTTTAGATGACTGGCGAGACACATCGCGTATATCGGACACTTCCAGCTTCAATTTTAGATGTTTAGATAACTCTAGTATTACGTCGTACAGATTGTTCTTCGATTCTTTAGGCCTTTTCGGTACGTTACGTAGCTCAATGCTAGTCTTAACAAGTGTGCGGTCGAGGGATTCTAGTTTTTCTTCTAGGGCTGCCAGTTTTGTAGACATAGAATTCCTCTCGACTTCTAAGCCGCTGATTTTAAGCTCGAGCGAGGTTAGTTGTTCAGTGACTGATAACATAGATTTTTCGATATCCTTGTTTGTCTCGTCTATCCTAGTAGTGACCGCTTTCACTTGAATTATGTGATTCTCAATTCGATCCAAACGAGAATTGATGAAGTCATTCAGTATGTCACTAAGTTCTTTTTTAAGCTCGCTTTTAAGGTCGACCACGTTAAAGTCTTCAACAGGCGGGCAGCGTCGCTTGGTGCGCTGTGTGATGTTGGGCAGGTTAGCAATTTCGGACCCCTCCTTCGTGCAAGAGGTCGGAATATCCGAGTCGGAGCGTGTAATTGAACATTGTTGCGGCGGCGTGCTAAGTATCTTAGGCATCCTGGATTCTGAACATTCAGAACAAGGATAAAAACATTAAGCAGGTTAGATAGGAACCCAAACACTCGACGTTCACTGTTAGGGATTGCGACTGCTGTGCAATAGCGTCAATTCCTCTATTTATTTCGAACTATCACCGTCGTAAATACTCGCTAATGCGGTAAACACCGGCCGGCGCACTGACTCGACGAAGCTCAAGGTCACGATGACACCGCTCGGCTACTGCACGCCGGGCGCTAACTAACTAAGTAATATTGTTCACTGATCATTGTCCACTGTTTCGTATTCACTCACTACAAGGTCTTACTGATTTTGACCGTGTAGGTATTGCAGTTTTGAAGGAAACAGCTGTTTTTCTTTAATAACCGACGAAAAATTAGTGGATGGTAACCCTTCCACCTTGTACGAGTGTGCTATCGTCTAATACATGTGAACGGAATACATACGAGTATCTCAACTGACCGCCAATCGAATATCCAATAGTCAAGATTAACGTTTCAACAACTACATCCATCTCTTGTCAAGTCGAGGTTAAAGAACCTTCCACATTTAAAGCAATTTTCATTAAATATAAAGAAACACTCAAGCATTAAATTTCTTGAAACTTCCTTTGTAGAAAATGGCATTTTCTCATTCATCGGAAACTCAAACGGCTTTGTAACTAATTACTGCAATATATTAGTAACGTGAATAAAATGTTCCTAATTTTATTTCCTTTGTTGATTAAAAAATGTGGATGCTGGGTACATACATTTATTTCGGGATGTATCTGTGACTTTGGGTCGGTCTTTTGATCTTTAAATTGTCTCGTTTTGAAGTTTTCAGAACTCAGACAGACATGAGTCGCTTGGTTGGCGTATATTTCATCTGTCTAGTTTTTTCCTATGTTGGGTTTGGCCATTATTTTTGCATGGAGAGCCAATCCGATCGCCACAGACTAGTTACTTGGTAATAAGACATGACTTTACTAGATATTTAAGCAATTTGTTTATAAAGTTACAGGTAATCACAAAAAGACCTACTGAATTCTTAAATTCCAGACAGCTCAGCATTGTTATCCAAAATCTATTCAAAAAAATTATAAACGCCTTTATAATATTTTCTTCAAAGATTCCAATAAAACATAGGTACACAATGGATTTTTATGAATAAGACTGTTACAGTCTTATTCTTAGACGATAAACTCGCTAATACATACAGTGGAGGTAATTAAAGTATTAATTGGGCACCTGTTGAGATTCCTGGCCGTGATATAGTAGGGACCTGTGACCTTTGTCGGGCTATGTGTAGGTATATCATGAGGTCAAGAGAGGTCGTGATAGATGGGATGCCCTCAAGCTAGATGGAGCGACGATCTTCGGAGGGTGGCTGGTATCACCTGGATGAGAGTTCCGAGAATTGAGTTGAATGCCTGCGTTCAGCAGATGTTGGGTGATGATGATGAAAATGTAGAGATTAAGGTCTACGATTTTATCTAAGAAACAGAGGAATGCATTTCAATGTTTCATCACATTTATATCTATAGAAATCACACGTTACGACACATGATCATATGATCTAACCGCAGGAAGTCTTTGTCGTGGTCAGTGCGGGTAGTCCTGGGCCGGCAGTCTCGACATAGATAGCGACAAATTCGCTAACTTTTGATTGCTAATTACTAATAAATGAATTAGGTTGCAATAACGATGCTTGCGGGAATCGCATCTTGGACGTAGAGACTTGCTTTACTCGCAAGTATCATTATTGGAACCGAATTTATTCTTTAGTAATCAGCGATTGCAAGTTAGCGAATTTATCGCTATCTATGTCGAGACTGCCGGCCCTAGACGCTAACATGGGCGTGCGCTACGAAGAGGCAATTAGACAAAGCCTACCCTACCAACTGGGGCAATTATTATAACTAATGAACTATGTAATAAAATAACACTTTGTACAAAATATTAAAAAAAGTTCAAACTCCTGTCCGAATACTTAGAGCAATTTTTCGCGCCCGTGTTACGTAACCAACACTGTACTGGAAGTTGCTACGAAGCTCGACGCTCACCCGCCGGACGCATCTTATAGGCAAATAGTCTGCTGGCCTACAACCCATTGATAAATTTACGCACACAGCGGCAAATTGGTGTATATTTTCGTGTGTATGAACCGCACACATGTATAGATTGCAGCCATTTTTGGGCGGTAACTCCTGCGAGTGTAGCTGGGCTATGATTGGCTGCTACAACACAAGGCCAGGATTCAAGGTGAATGTTCTTTAGCCCGCGTAATTCAAATTTCCTTAGGTTTTTTGCAATTTTCAGGCCAGTGCTACTAGGGTGTATGTTGATTAAAATAATGATTTCTGGGGGTTATTGGCGCGTATTATTATTATAATAATTAATAATATTATTGATATTATATTTTTCTTCATGGGTGTCGTTTTCGTGGTTTTTGGGGTTGGTTATAATCAAAATGAGGTCAAAATGAAAATCCAAGATGGCGCCGATGAAAATTTTAAGTTTTTTCTTCATGGGTGTCGTTTTCGAGGTTTTTGGAGTCGCTGATAATGAAAATGAGGTCAAAATGAAAATCCAAAATGGCGCCGACGAAAATTTTCGGTTTTTTCTTCATGGGTGTCGTTTTCGAAAATCCAAGATGGCGCAGACGAAATTTTTTTTGCTATCATTATTTCGTGGCCTACCCTTCGTGGAATACCACTGGACGCTAACGTACTGTTTGTGCTCTCTAATTAGCACTGCACCAAGTCCTCGGGAATCGTTTTGACGTTACGTAGATATATTTCAACATAACGTCATAGGTACGTCTATTTCTGAACAGAGCATAGTTAGTTCACCGTTGATATATTCATTTCTGTCTGTAAAATATCTTTCTCTGATTTTTCGTCTCAACTAAACACTAAGAAGTGGTGATGAAGGAGTGTTTTGAAGGACTGTCTTATGTAACGATGACGTTTTAAAAATTAATATTATGATACAATATTTAAAACCCCTATTTTTTTAGATATAGATTATATTGTAGGCTTAGTTAAAAAGGGTTTCTGCAACAGTATTCTGGCTGCGCCACTTTCTGACGCAGTTGGAGCACTTTACAGACTAGCTATGCTAACATTTAGTTAAAGATTGTGTTTTTTGTTCAAATGTGTTTAAGCTACTTAAGGCGACGTTGCATGTGCGACCAAGCCCTTTTTCAAGAAAAAAAAACTATGTTTCATAGAACCATCGACAAGAAAAACCTACCACTGCTGTTCTTTAAAAGTCATCAAGTCACTGCAGCCGCTTCATCTCCCTAGCTCTCTAATTGGACAGAATTAGACATGTGTTAGCATAATGTCGTCTACCAACCATTACGTCACTGCGTCTGTCGTCACGATTGATCGCCGCAATCGACACCAGTTAAAAATGCATTGCAAATTAGTTGAAGTTAATCGACAGGAACTTTCCTGATGACTTCAGTATCTGATCGTATGCAGCGAAGTTGAGACGTCTCGGAACTGTACCCGGTTCATTGTGCCCAGTGTTAATTGTAATTTGTCTAATAAAAGCGCTGCAGCACCCAGAGTGTTTTTGTTGCCCGAAACCCATCTTCTGCCTACATGATGTACGAGTCTAACGGTCTAAATTCTAACTATTTGACACCTATATTGTGAAGTTAGAGTGTATTATACACATCAGCCTATGCCTCCGTACCCTGCAGGCGTGATGTTACGTTATGTTGCAAAGGGATACTATATAATAAATTTTTTGTCGCCCTGACTACTGATCTGATTAGGGTTTCTTTCATGTAATAAAACCATATTAAAATTAAATACCAATTATGGTGGTTTATTAGATCCTTTTGATTGCGCATGTTATAATTATCCTAAATGTGTGACAAAGCTTTTACGGTCGTGTGGTTTTTGTATTGTCTGATTATTCAAGGTTTTATATTATGCACTATTGTGCATAATATAAAACCTTGAATAACTCGCTGCTTTATTTACAAATTACAAAACAATGCGGTATGCCTAATTGCGGTAGTATTTTTTTTATTTCCTGTCCACAATCAAATACCAAATAATCCTGTCCAACCTTGTTTGGGTCCAAATACACCCGTAATACACTCGTAAATACGAATATAAGAAGCCGTATTACGCCACATATCTATAAAAATACAACCACGTTACGATTCGGCTTAACAACCACCGTTTGACAAACTCATAAGGGTAGGAACGTAGGAAGTAATGAAATATTCAATAGAGACAATTTCTCGTCATTGGTTCGTCGCCTTAATACCTTAGAGGTCGCAAACATTGTCTTTGGAGTGAAAAAATGTGTGGGGGAGTGGGAGAGCAAGTCATCTCGTTTTTATCGCACTCTTTCAGCTGGCTGGGTCGTATGAATGCGACGAATTTATTGCGATGTACAACCTCCAGTGGAGCGCGAAGAATTAGCCGACAATCAGCCCCGGGGCTTGTGCTAGTGTCATCCTTGGTAGTGCAACCTATTTGTTACAACTTGGTTGTAAGCTTGAAATGAATATTATAAACTGTTTTTAGTCGTCTTGTACTTTTTTAAGCTGAGTTAAATTTAGCTCCAAGTATTACCCTGGGGAGAATTTCCGTCATAATTTATCGCTCAAATACAAATCATTACCTACATTTGTAGTCACAAAAATCCTTTTTTTTTCCTAAAAATCCTCGTTAGTCGAGTAGTCGCAAGTGTAACTGCTAAGCACGAGTTTCTGGGTTGGATTCCCGGGTCGGGCAAAGTGTTTTTGGGTTTTTCCATCAGGAATTTCTCAGTAGCAGCCACGGAGTTTGGACTCGTGCCCGGTTGATGGCAATAGGCTCGCCCCCTATTACATGGGACTTAAAAAGTAACTGGGCGAAATGTCGGTGTACTATTATAAACCCAACACAACAAACTCGAAACTAAACTTAAACACCAATTTGTATAAAAAGAGTGTTCACACACGATGACAGCAAATCGGCCACTAATACGATTACAAGCCAAAGAAATAATTACAAACAAAACTGGCACATTGAGACCACGCTTCCCCGCGTTCCGATAGCAACCATTTTGGAAAACCCAAAACCCGCTTCAATTTTATTTTAACGCCTGCAGTTTGGAGATACGGTGAAACTTTCATCGGGGGCTTTCACTACGCGAACGAAACATAAATTGTCGACGGACGGTCCACAGTCCATGTCTTTATTTTTCAAAAACAATGCACGTATGTTCATTTGTTTTTTTTTTTCGTCGAATGTTCTTGTGTCTCTTAGTTCGGGTTGTGTAATTTAATTTTCATGGCTGGTTTTGAGTAGATTTGCTGTTTTTTTTTTTGGCAAGGTACGTTATTTTGATTAAGTTAGTTAGTTTGCTAAAATATTGTTAGGTAAATACTATATACCACTGGTTGAAATTAAACCTCTTGTTTTACAGGAGGTAGACTAAACCAATATGATATGAAAAGAAGATATTATAGAATGACTATTAAATATTATCCAAATTACATTTTTATTTGATTTTATAACGTTGTTCTATTTCCTCCGTATTGAAAGTAATCCCCTTACAGATTTAAACTTTCCTAGAGGCGGAGCAATTGTTCCTTGAAACTAACAATATACTTTGGTAGAAGTTATTGAAAATACTCTTTGGGAATGGAGATCTTAGTTACCTATGTACCTTTCATAAAAAATAAGTAATACACGATGTAATAGGAACCAGGACTTTTTAATGTTATTAATTAGTTGTACATGAAACCTAGTAAGTGAAATTTTCTCTACCATTTGACATACCTAACTGTTTCAACATAGATGGTCTTAAACAAGATTTCCGGACCGCATAAATTATCTAGTTGCACCTGCTAAACGTTACCGTACCAAGTGATTCCAGTCGGCTACGTCATCAACTGTGTCATAACATAACTGCTGTTTTCTTATCACATACCCAAGTTAAGCTAAGCCTATTCCCACATGATGTAAATGTTACCCAAAAATTCTCATAGAGCGTCGATCGATGCCAATCAAAATTTCACGCCATCCATCTCTGTTCATCGATCATTCTCATTCAGGCTTCCAGCTACAACCAACTACCCTGAGAAGATCGTCGCTCCACCTAGCCTGAGGACGCCCTAACTAATGTTTTGCGATTCGCGGTCTCCATGCGTTTTCTACGGCTAATAATGGGTGTAAAAGTAACCTTTAACGAAAAAAATATATATATATATATATTATTAATAATATTAATTTATTTATTATTAATTAAATTATTTTCAGATGTACACCTACCACTGCTTGTCTCTGCATCACCCAAAGGTTGACAGGTAGAAAATGCCTATGGCATTAAGTCCGCCTCTGTACTTTGTGCTTGAATTTAAATAAATAAATAAATAATAACGAAGACGAAGGGCATTTTTGTTCTCCCCGTCATATCATTTTTTATTTTATTTTCTAGAACAAACCTTCTAGTTCTGGAGTTATTGGGGTCAAAATTCCAACTTTTTCATAAGTTTTTATTTAATACAAGTTTTTAATGTTATAACTTTACTTAAAATACTTCCACAACCCCCTTACTAAGCAATGTTTTGAGTGCGTAACATTGAGTCTTACCGTAAAACGTGACTTTCCATCCCAAAAAAAATTCGTTTTCCACTGTTTTTTACAAACAGTGGAAAACGAATTTTCTTTAAACGGACTCTTCAAGAAGCCTTCAGGCTTCTTGAAGAGTCCGTTTACACCTTGTAAAGCCGTCCCATTGCCAAACACGGCCACTCACACAAAAAAACACACATGTACATTTTAAAGAGAATTGGCAGTAACTCAGTACAGCCACGTTATCAGTTACATAGATATCGAACATCAACATTGGCGTACTCCTCCATTAGCACTTGTAATGGTACGCCCAGATTTTATCAGGCTGTCGAGATACAACGTAATTACGTTGCTAATGTGTTTTCAGTACAGTACAATGGATATCTACGGCGTATGGTTTTTAGTGTGAGTCTAAGAATCCTAACTAATATTACATCACGCCTGTTATCTCCGAAGGGTTACGCAGAGGTGTACCTACTTAATAGGATACTCACATTACGCCAGTTATGTTTAAGTCCCAAGTACCTAATACGCGGCAAGCTTATTCTCCCTCGCTGCTACTGAGAAATTCCTGATGGAAAAACCTAATAACAATTTGCCCGACCCGCAAATCGATTTTGACACAGGGATAGACCTGTATTAGGATTTAAAATACTACTTTTAAGGCTCGGCGCAAATGGACCACCAACCACAGCCACCGGTGGCTGTCGCGCGCTACCGCGAGTCGCCGACACTGCTGTGGCGAGTGGCCGCCACCGGCCACACGTGTGCGGCGAGTTTCAACAAAATGTATGAAAAAGCGTGCGAACTGCTTGTCGCTGGCTACTGGTGGCTGTGGTTGGTGGCCCCTTTGCACCGAGGTTTGGTCTAGTGGTGGCAAGCGTGACTGCTGAACATGGGGTCCTAGGTTTAATTCTTGGGTTGGGAAAATTTTTATTAGGTTTTTCCATCAGGAATTTCTCAGTAGCAGCCACGGAGTCTCGATTTGTGCCCGGTTGATAGCAATAGACACGCCCCTTATTAAACATAACTGGCGAAAGTACTTCTACCATTAGGTACACCTCTGCCTTACCGTTCTGGGATTACAGGCGTAAAGTTATGTTACGTTTTATTCCGGTAGGATGTTTCCGTGGAATAATTTCCGACGCCAACGCGAGGTAAGCCGTGGGCAAAAGAAATAAGTATCAGGAGAACATCTAAAAGTGGCGTTGGTGAGTAAAAAGTTGTGTGAATAACCGATTGTCATTCATACGAGTAGTATAGGCACGCGAGGCGTAGAAATGAGGAAAATGTCGTGAGGAAAGTTTTGAACATTAATGTGGCTATAAGAGTAGGGGAAAACCAAAGAAACGATGAATAGTCTATGTGAAAGATGATATGGCTAGAAAAGGACTACTAAAAGACTAAAAAAGTCGGTATGAAGAGAACATGCTGCGCCGATCCCAAACAAATTAGGATAAAGGTACCCAATGATGATGTAGTAAGCAATGGTTTCTGATATCGAAGTTTAACGTGATCAAGTACTTGACAGTGGGTCGTAAGTTCTTGTCTGGTGACATTTTGTTTCGCATCCCTGATATAAGACTGACGCAGGAGCGTTTGAACTAGCGCGAAGAGAAAGCAATGCTTCGGCTAAGATGGTATGTTTAAAGCTTTGCTCAGGTGAAGTCGTTCCAAAATGATAATTATTGAAAAAACTGCCTACCAGGAATACTGATCTATCTAACTACTTTTGGAAAGGTTTTAACCCTTCATAGTAGAACTTTTTATGTCATAATATTATTATTTTGGATAACAGCGGATAGCATAAACTTCATTTCACAGAAAATCGTTTGGCAGGCACTCATTTATCATACATTCAAAACTCATAATTTTGTAAATCAGAATCATCTTTTGGTATAAATTTCATATGCATATTATTGGAAAGCCTCATCTATCACATTACAGAGAAATCATAAACTCTTTTGCAAAAAAAACGGGCACTTTAGATTTTTTTCTCTACTTCAATGAAGAATAACAAGAAAGAGGTTTTATTAATTTGACGATGTATTGGCATGTTATTTGAAGCATCCTGGCATGATTATTTACGTTCCAAACTTAAATTTTGAAATGCATCATCATTCCCGCAACCTTCACCAGGTCATCGGTCCACCTGGTGGGAGGCCTTCCAACGCAACGTCTTCCGGTTCGCGATCGCCACTCCAGAACTTTTCGGCCCCATCGGCCATCCGTTCTACGAGCAATGTGCCCCGCCCACTGCCACTTAAGTTTGGCAATTCTTCGGGCTACGTCGGTGACCCTGGTTCTCTTGCGGATGTCTTCATTTCTGATTCGATCACGCAAGGAAACTCCGAGCATAGCCCGCTGCACTGGAGGATGTCTTCAAGGTTCTGGACTGGAGAGGGCTAGGCATTAACGTCAATGGCGAGTACATCACCCACCTTCGGTTTGCCGACGATATAGTGGTCATGGCTGAAACCATGGAGGACCTCAGTACAATGCTCGATGACCTCAGTAGAGCTTCCGGAAGAGTGGGTCTTAAAATGAACATGGACAAAACCAAGGTCATGTTGAATGCCCATGTCACACCCATTCCTATCAAGATCGGAGACTCTACACTCGAAGTTGTAGACGATTATGTGTACCTGGGACAAACGGTCCAGTTAGGTAGGTCTAACTTCGAGAAAGAGGTCAATCGTCGAATCCGACTCGGCTGGGCAGCGTTCGGGAAGTTGCGTGGTATCTTCTCGTCTAACTTACCACAGTGTCTCAAGACGAAAGTCTATGACCAGTGTGTGTTGCCAGTGATTACAAACGGGACCGAAACGTGGTCGCTCACAATGGGCCTCATCAGAAGGCTTAAAGTCACTCAAAGGGCAATTTTGAAATTAACAAAAGAAAATTAATGGTTATTGTGGATTATTATACAATTGCTTTACTAATGGCGCGAATTGCTGAAACAATTTTTTACTGATTACTAAAATTTTAAAACTTTTTGAAATTTTCTGCAAATCAAACAATTTAATCTTTCTTTTTACATTAAATACCACTTTTTGAAATGAGTGATAAAGCTATCCGGGCCGGTAAAATTATAGCCCTACTTGAAGAAGGTTGTTCACACACGTACGTGTCTCAGCGGCTAAATGTGAGTCGTTCTACTGCCCAGAGGGCAACGAAGGCAGAAGGCAACGGTATCAAGAGACCGGTTCGGTCAAAAGAAGACCCGGTTCGGGACGAAAACGATGCACAGAACCAAGAGATGACCGCTTTTTGGTGAGTCAGGCGTTGCGGAATCGTAAGACTTCAAGTGTGGACCTGAAGAAGAGCCTTGAAGAAGTAAGAGGAGTAAAAATTAGCTTGTGGACGATCAGGAGGAGGCTTTTGGCTGCCAATATCAGGAGTTACCGCCCGGCTCGGGGCCCTAAATTACTCCGTGAGCACCGTGTTGCTCGACTTCAGTTTGCTCGAAACTGTGCTTCATGGACTCTGGAGGACTGGAATAAAGTATTGTTTTCTGATGAAGCTAGAATCTCTTTGTGTGGAGAGGACCGACACCGGCGAGTGCTGCGAAGACCAAGGGAACGCTATGCGGAAGTGTGTTTTGAAAAAATTACTCCTTATGGCGGAGGTTTCGTTATGTTTTGGGCAGCAATGAATTCGACGGAGCGTACGGAGTTAGTTTTCATAGAAAATGGAACATTAAATGTACACCGATACATAATGGGAGTCCTAATTCCATATGCACAACCCGCATTGACTGCACTTGGGGAAGATTCCATTTTTATGGACGACAATGCTCGCCCGCACCGTTCTGCCGACGTGGAAGCGTACATGCAAGAAGTTAAGATCCGTCGTTTAGATTGGCCAGCTCGAAGTCCTGACCTCAATCCAATTGAGCATGTCTAAAATGTTCTAAAGAGACGGGTAAGATCAGTGCAACCTGCTCCACAAAACATCAGGGAGCTAAAAAGAGTGATTGCAGAAGGGTGGGAACGTATTTAAAGAATCAGAATTATTTATTTGTGAAACATAGGTAACATTAAGGATCTTAAAAATAATAAAAGCTCTTGCTATGTTTTGTCGTTTTTAGACATACAAATTCGAATAAAGAGAAAAAAAACAATTAAGATTACAAATAAAATGTCAATTCAAATAAAAGATTACAAATATAAAAAGTCAACTGAAATAAAAGATTACAAATATAAAATGTCAATTAAATATAAAATTAAAAATCACAAAAACGAAATGTCAATAAAAATCATAAATAATAAAAAGAAAACCAATAAAAAAACGTAAATTAGGAATCGTAAAATCACAAATCAGAATAATTCATACAAGGAAATTATCATTTAAATATTCATCCTCACTGTAGTAACATTTGTCTAGTAGTATCCCCTGAAGGGTCTTTTTAAATCTATTTAAAGGCATACATTTAATTTGTAATAATTATGTCTGGTAGTTTATTATAAATTTTGGGAGCAACACCAAATACGCTCTTCGTCAGTAGTGCAGTTTTGCACTTGATCGGACACAACAAATTCTCATATTGGGCACGAATTGGAGTTCTTTTAACCGATGAATATTTTTTAAACAAATGTTGATTTGATTTTACAAATAATGCAGTTTCCAGTATGTACAGGGATGGCAAGGGTAAAATTTTTAATTTTTTAAAATGAGCAATGCAACTATCCGTTGTTCTTAGACTACACATTGATCTTATGCATCTTTTCTGCATCCTGAATATAAGCTCCCTATTAGTGACTGCCCCCAAAAAATAACACCGTATCTTAAAGTTGATGCGACCAGTCCATGATAGGCCGTTAGTAGTGTCTCAGTATTCACTCTCTTGGATAACTGGAATAGTAGATATGCCGATTTGCTCAGACGCTTGGCAATTTCCTCTAAGTGAGGTTTCCATGTCAGTTTACTGTCTATAATTATACCTAAGAATTTTGCGTTTGTAACTTCTTCTACTATATAGTTATTATATATACAGTATGGCTTCACCAAGGGACGTTGTACAACTGACGCCGGTGTAACCTTATTAAAGCACATATTTACTGCGTGGGAATGGTCTCAAGACGCCATAGGATTTTTTTGTGACCTCTCCAAAGCGTTTGATTGCGTAAATCACGACACATTACTTTTGAAACTTGAGCATTACGGACTGGGTAAACTTGCACTTAGTTTGGTAAAATCTTATTTGAATGATAGACAACAACACGTTCAAATAAATGGTGTTAATTCACAGAGTTTAAAAGTAAAAATGGGGGTTCCACAAGGCTCAATATTCGGTCCTTTTCTCTTTCTAGTATATATAATGATCTACCCTATTTACTGAAAAACCAATCTCAAAATATGGTGTTATTTGCTGATGACACTTCCCTAATTTTTAAAATAAATAGGCGGGCCCAAAATCTAGATGATGTGAATAATGCCCTACTTCAGGTCGAAAATTGGTTCACAGCAAACAATTTGGTATTAAATGAAAAAAAAACCAAATGCATAAGATTTGCTTTACTGAATGTTAAAAGTAGTGATTGTGATATAACATTGAATAAAGAGAAACTTGAATTCATAGATAAAACGATTTTCCTGGGGATTACGCTTGATTCAAGGCTACAATGGGGTTCTCATTTGACATCTCTTGCGGGGCAGCTAAGTTCAGCAGCCTATGCCATTAGAAAAATCCGTCAGTATACTGATGTAGATACCGCTAGACTGGTTTATTTTAGTTACTTTCATAGTATAATGTCTTATGGCATTTTGCTGTGGGGACGGGCTGCAGATATTGAGTCTATATTTATTCTGCAGAAAAGAGCCATCAGAGCCATATATAATCTTCGTAGGCGCGATTCTCTAAGGGAACTGTTTAAGGATATTGGCATCATGACGGTACATTGTCAATACATCTACGAAAACATAATGTACGTCAGAAAAAATCTGCACCTTTTTTGTAAAAGGGGTGACAGACATAATTACAGTACTAGAAATAGGGACCAACTAGTTCAGCCAGGTTTCAGACTCGCTAAAGTAGACTCATCTTTCATGGGGTACTGTTTGAGATGCTATAATAAAATTCCATAAAGTATTCTTGAACTGAATGAGACGAAATTTAAAACATGCATTAAACGCACACTATGTAAGCAAGCATATTACAAGTTGAGCGATTATATCGCTGATAAAAATGCTTGGCTCAATGCTGGTCCTGCTCCACAAGGACACGGGCGCATAAATTGATAGCATTAAATTGTATTGTTGGAGCTGCTGAAGATTGTACAACTATCTTTGCATTGTATAGATTCAATCTCTTTAGTATTATATAAATGCATAGCCCATATTGTGTGAGTACTATGTACTAGAAAGCTATCATTCACTGGAAACCTACGTCTTTTCTTGACTTGAATGTGTCCTGACGGTTTAGAGTATGTCATGCTCACTCAAATGCCGCGCTGATGGTGGCGCATGTGTCGGATCATTTAGTTCCCTTCAAAATGGTTGAGTTGAATGGTGCTGATCCATGCGTCATGTCCGTGAACGGGCGCTGTCAGTTGTGACTGATCATCTCTTAGTTGCCATGGCTTATTTGAATGAATTATTTTGAATTGTTTTTTTTTGTTTGTGTGTTTTTGCTGTGGACACTTTTAACGTGCACATCTTGCTACATTGTTCTCACATAATATACCATCTCAATATGAATGATGTAACCAAGATTTTGTAACAATATTCTGATTTAAAAGAGTGTCCATGGAGTTTCATGCCCGTTCTTCTCCATAGAGATCTACGCTAGGGAATGGGCAACTACAGTACTTTCACAGTTTTTATTTCTTGTGACTGGGACTGTAGCTACATTTAATTTTCATCTTTGTTTCGACAATTCAAAAGTGCCTGTAACTGGCTTACTTGAAATAAATGCTTTGATTTTGATTTATAGGCAATATTAACTGGTGGATTCTTACGTCGCTGGTGGAAATGGATAACTTTTGTTTTATTTATATTAATTACAAGATTATTTTTATCAAGCCAATTTATAATGTCACTCAGAGTATTATTTATGTCATTTTCATAATTATTAGGATTAGTGTATTCCACAATAGCCGTGCTGTCATCTGCAAACAGTACCATTTTATGATGTATGGTTTTTGGGAGATCATTAATATATATCAAGAAAAGTGGTGGCCCTAGTACACTACCTTGAGGTACGCCATATTTTATGTGCCTTGGTTCTGATATATATTTAGTTTCCATTTTGCTAATAGGGCAAATTCTAGTGATTTCTGTGCACTGGATTCTATCACTCAAATATGATTCCAGTAGTTTTAGGATGTTTCCTCTAATGCCGTACGCATATAATTTTTGTAGTAATATCTTATGATCCACAAAATCAAATGCTTATGTCATATCTGTCAGTATAGCACACACAGGATTAACTTTATCTACAGATGTCATTATACTACATATATTAATATTAGTATTTTTTCTAAACCCCTTCTGTTCATTGCAAAAAAGTTTGAATTTTTCAAAATATGAATAAGTTGAATTATAAATAACTTTTTCAAAAAAATTTGAGAATACTATTTCTCAAAACGTTATTAAAAACATCGTGGCAAGCATGCCCAGAAGGATTCAAGCTGAAATTTTGGCAAGAGGAAATCACACTCTTTATTAAGTTTTTACATTTGTAACTTTATTAAATTAAAAAAAGTAAAAAAACTTATTGTCTTTATTGCCGACCACTTTATTGTTTGGCCGTGACATCGGTTTTAAAGAATTCATCGAAAATTTAAAAAAAAATGCCAGAATTCACTTCACGCCTATTTATTTATACAATTACAAGTATACAGACTACGGCAAACAATTAAATTTTATTTAATTAACTCAAATCGACCTTATAACCTAAATTTCCTTAGGTGCCTGTTTTTTTTGCAAAAGAGTGTAGTTAGAATAATTTTGTATTTCTTACCATAATAACAAAATTGATTAATATTTTTTTATAAGAAATATTTAAAAATGTGTATAATAAATTAATAAAGAGAATAAATTCGCCACAAACACGTCAATAATGTTTATTGCTGCATATTTCTGATTATCAGGCAAGCATACATCACGCATGCAGCAAGCATGCAGTATGCAAACGTGCAAACCAGCATACACCGTGCATGCAGCCAGCATGCAAGCAAGCATGCAACATGCAGCAGGCATGGTTTCTGTCACGGTTCGCACGATGCGGGGCTCCGGTACGGGCGGGGCGACGATAAACTCGCGTGGGACCACGTGAGCTTATCGTCGCAGATGTGTTTTACGCTCTTAAAAACCACCTGCTCCTCAACTCGCGGGCCGCCTCACCCCTCCGCGCCTACGCGGGCTTAAATTACACTCTAGGGGTAGGGCAGACAAGACTACGTGGAGTCGGTTTTGGAGCGATTCGTTTCTGTCACAAACTTTTGTAGCACAACATATTTAAACATTTTGAGTCAATATTTTAATTTCAATTCAAGGTTAAAAATGCTATTATATAAAAATGGCAATAATGTCAAATAAAATTATTCCAAATGAAGTTCTGCCATCTTCATAGTATGCCAAGTGAAATTATACCAAATAATCGTCGCTCTAAATAAACGTTATTCTAAACGAAATTATATGGAATTTGAACATTGCCAAAGGTAAATTCTGCCATCTTAAAAGTATGCCATTGTAAATTCGGATATACAAACATTCGGCCAAACAATAACTATATTAAATAATCTTTATGGCTTAAAAATATTCGATTAAAGAAGATTATGCCAAGAGTGTTATGCCAAATGAATTTCGGAGCATCAAGATTCTGCCAGATAGAAGGAACCCTTTTGGAAAAGCTCCGTCAATAAATACTTGTGCGTAACGAGTTTTTATTTTTGCCCAAATTGTTGTCAATATATCAGACTACAAGACAATATTTCCGCCGCTATTATCTTAATCCAGAAAAAAACGATAAATATATTACCCATAACCACCCATAAATACCGCAAACGATGGAAATCATCTCGGAAACTTCTTTTCATTGGGCCATAAATCAGATTACACCATGAAATGGAAAACGACCGCAAGTTACCATTGAATAATGTCTCGTCAACTAAAATAACAGTACTAAAACTAAAATGGCGCACTCATTAATGTCGATTGCTTGAGTCGTGGGTATTTAGGAAAAGTGGTTTTTGTGTTAAAAATCTAATGAGTTATGGAAAATATGGGAAAATAAATATGTGATGATAAATACGAAATAACTAGTTTTTTCAGGTGTTTACAAAATTATTGTATTAGTTAGAACCCCAAAGTCTGACAACCAGTCTTACCAAATCTGGGGGCACAGCAGTGTCCCCGCCAAGACAAGCCAAGCGAAGCGCAAGGGCTACTACCTACCATTTTTCGAAGCGCTTCGTCATTTTTTGATCCCTTATAACTTGGGTTTGGGATTATACCAGATAAACAAAAGTTTCGAGATATATTTTCAATAGCGGACTTATTAAAAATATATACACAGTTTTAAGCCGTGTGGTATCCGGCAGAGTAGAATAGAACCAACCCATTACACTCACGGATGTCGTATAAGGCGACTAATGTCAGAACACCTTGCGCCTCCGTAGACCAGAGAATGGGCAGCAGCGTTTTCTGTTAGTCTTTCATCACTGCGATCTCCAATCCGCCTGCCAAGCGTGGAGATTACGGCAAATTCCTCCCATTATGGGAGAGGCTTATGTCCAGCAGTGGACGTTATGGGCTGTTGTAGTAGTAGTATACAAAGTTTCAATTGCTTAACTCTTATACTTTAGATTTTATTGATATCTAAAAAACCCAGATTTCGTCACTGACTCACTGATTGATCATCGAAATTCTTAGGGTACTTCCTAATGTCCTAGAAAGCTGAAATTTGGTATGTAAGTTATTATTAGTACAGAAACAACAAAAAATTTATAAAACTTGTAACTTTTATCCCCCAACCCCATAAACTAGGGGATGGAAGTTAGTATGAGACTTCCGCAATTGGTGCCTTTAATGTGCAAGAAAAACACCCCAAAATAAAATTGTCACAAGCAACGTACAAAAAGAAATGAAATCCAAAAATAATTTCATATAAAATGTTGCCGAGACGAGACCATATGACTCGCACTATCAAAAAGTCATCAAATCTCATGTAATGCCAAGCTTAAATATATTACCCATATATATATATACACGCCCTAACTCTACAAGGTCTAACCTCAGAAACTACACCTTAGTCAAAATATGTGGCTCGGCCATTCACATGGGCGTAAGGTGAAAAATTTATCCACTGTTCTACTTTTCTGTTATACTGTTGTACCTTTCTGTTATACTGTTGTACTTTTCTATTATACTGTTGTTATTTCTTTTCTTGTAGTAACGAAACAGCCAAGCCACATATTTTGACTAAGGTGTAGAGTTTGTGAAGACCTAGACCTGTTAGACCTTTTAGAGTTAAGGCGTGTAGAGTTAAACTAGGCTCTACATGAGATCTGATAACTTTTGACAGTGCGAGTCATAATTATGGTCTCGTCTTGGCAACATTTTACATGAAAATGTTTTTGGTGGGATGGTATATTACCCAGTAACCGGGTTGTGGACGTCAGTAAGGCAAATACTCTATGTAATATACTGGTATTCAGCTGCATTCGGTTAGACTGGAAGCTGACCCCAACACATTTGGAGGAAGGATATGATGATTCTTTCTTTATCATCATCATCATCATCATCATCATCATCATCATCATCATCATCATCATCATCATCATCAGCCTATAATGTTCCCACTGCTGGGACATGCCTCCTCTTGCCTCTTGCTATCTGCTCTTGCTTTCTTTATCGTATCGATAATATTTTACATTGGTACCTTTTTTTTTTTTTTTTTCGGATGGGAAATCATCAAATGACTTCTCCCGCTCTGGGCGGAGCAGGAGGGAGTGTCAGACTTTTACTGACTGAAACCCATCCATGTTCCTTCATCGCCCTTTGTGTTCCGGGGCCACGGTATCTCTTTCGAATAGTCCCGCAACCCCGGCAGGCATCGGTCCTTTCGGACCCCATCCTTTTTGCTGACTCTCTTTGAGGCGCGCGTGGAACACGAACGCGCCGTCGACCCGGCCTGTCGTCATGAGACGGACGGACGGCGAGCTAGCCCATAGCCCACCGTCCACAGGCCCGCGCCTACGGTGGCCGGGGGCCACGTGGTGGCCCCCGACGCCCGGGGCGTCTCCCGCGGCGGCCGGGACGCTGTGAGGTTCTCTCCCTCTCACGTTCCGCCACCTCCTTCTCTAGCATTACTGCTTCGCAGAAGGAGGTGACGGCGTCCCATTCCGTCTCGCTCCGGACCATGGCTTGCACCAGGGCCGGACGCGAGAGGTCGCCGCCGCCACTCGCCGCTTCGAGGACACGGCGGTGCTCCGCCCACGCGGGGCACACCTCCACCGTGTGCTCCACCGTGTCCTCCGGTCGATCCTCGCAATGGAAACACCCGGGCGTTTCCTCCCGCCCGATTCGGTGCAGGAACCTCCCGAAAACACCGTGTCCGGTGAGGACCTGCGTCAGGCGGAAGGTGAGGACGCCTCTCAAGCCACTCCTCAAAGAGGGGACTTACCGCCACTATTGTGGCGTGCCCTGCACGGGGTTGCGACAGTCGCTCTCTCCATGTCGCCATGAGATCACGCCGGAAGTCTGTCCGCTGAGTGACAATTTGTCGCGGCAGCGGAGTTTCCCCCCGGCGAAGCGCCTCCGCGCGCCATTCATGCAGGCGCGCGAAGACTATCGCCTCCAGATCCCATGGCGGCAATTCGGCAAGGAGGCACGCCGCCTCACGGGAGATCGTGCGGTACCCACGGGCCAGCCTTACGGCTACCACCTTTTGAGGCGCGTTGAGGTAGTGGGCTGCACGCAGCCTCAAGGAACGCGCCCACACCGGGGCCCCGTAAAGGGCCATGGACCGCACGACCCCCGCGTATAGCTTCCGGCAGGAGGCGTTTGATCCCCCCAGGTTGGGCAGGAGCCGCCTGAAGGCAGCCCCGGTCCGTTCCAGTTTGGGGGCCAAACGTCGGAAATGCTCCACGAAGTTCCATCGGCTGTCGAGGACGAGTCCCAGGTACTTAAGCGTCGACTCGACGCCGACGGATACCCCTCCCACCGTCAGTGTGGATCCCGGAGGTGGCGCATTCCGAGGCTCATGAAAGCACATGGCCTCGGACTTGTGCAATGCCACCTTGAGACCCAGTTGCCGGATCCTCTCAACGACTATCGCAACCCCGCGTGTCATAGCTTCGGCCGCCGCCTCGTGCGACCCCCCCTGTGCCAGTACCAGCGTGTCGTCAGCGTAGCAAACTACGCTGACACCGCTAGGGAGGTCGGCGCGCAGCACCCAGTCGTACCCGATGTTCCACAAGGATGGCCCTAGAACCGATCCCTGCGGAACACCGCACGACATCTCTCGCCGGTTCCATTCTCCACTGCGACCGGGGTAAATGACTGCCCTGTCCGTCAGGTAGTCCCCGACCACTTGACGGAGGTAGGTCGGCACTCGGTGATACCGGAGTGCCTCCCTTATGCAGCTCCAGGGCATGGAGTTGAAGGCGTTGGCGATGTCGAGAGACACCGCCAAGACAACCCCACCCCTGCACACCGCATCCCCCGTCGTGAGGGCTCTCACGCGCATGATGGCGTCCACCGTAGAGCGCCCCTTGCGGAAACCAAACTGGTGTTCCGCAAGATCCGGCCCCGTCCCCGAAAGGTGCTCGGCGAGGCGGTTTGCAATTACTCTTTCAAAGAGCTTGCCCACCTCGTCGAGCAGCACCACGGGCCGGTATGCGGACGGAGAGTCCGCAGGGCGCCCCGGCTTCCGAATGAGGACCAGCTTCCCCGTCTTCCAACGAAGCCGGAACTGGCCTCTCTCCAAGCATGCGCTTAGGAGCCCCTCCAGTCGGGGCCCGAGAGCCTCCGAGGCCAGGACCCAAGCTTTGCCAGGCAAGCCGTCGGGTCCCGGGGCGGTATTTTTGGCACTGAACCTGCGTACCGCCACTCTCAGGTCTACCCCAGTCACTTCTGGAGCGTTGTCGTCGTCGTCCTGTTGGTCCGCTTCCAGCATCGCAGGCGGCGGAGCCATAGGCGGGGGTGGATGTTCCCCTCGCGAAGGGAACAGAGTGCTCACCACGTCCTCCACGAGCTCAGGCCGGAGACTCTGCGTCAGTGGGGGGGCCCAGGCGCGGAGCTTATCCCGCACCATCTTGTAAGGGCGCCCCCACGGATCTCTGTCTAGAGTCCCCAGCATCACCTCGCGGGCCAGATCCCTGGCCCGCAAGACAGCCTCGCGGAGGGCGGTCTTCGCCGCTCTGTACCCCTCATAAAGCTCCGCCTCAATGGCTGCCGCATCCGGTGGGCGGATGCGGAGCCTGCGATGCCTGGCGTACAGGTGTTGCGCAGCCACGCACGCCTCGCGCAGAGACGTCAGCTCTCGCGACCACCAGTACACCTGACGCCGGGCGCTTCTTGGCCGAACACGAGGCATTGCCACGTCGCAGATGTTGGACATGTCCTCCTGGAACCAGGTTAATGTCGGCAGGCCTGTCCGGTGATGTCACCCAGGCCTGCACGATCGAGGCTTCCAGGTGGAGCTCCCGGTCCAGCTGCTTCAGCGCCCAACGCGGACAGCTCGGGGCCTGTTGGACCGGCGCGCTTGAGGTCTGGGTGGAGACGTCGAACCGGATGTACCGGTGGTCGGAATAGGTCTCCACCCCCTCCATGACACGCCAGTCAACAACACGCGGCGACAGAGCGGGGCTAGCGAACCAAATGTCCACCACCGACTCGCCCCGCATCCTCACACACCTGGGAACAGAACCCCGATTTAGGACGACCAGGCCCTTCTCCAGAGCCCAGTCCTCCACCATCCTTCCCCGCACGTCTGTGCAACGAGAACCCCAAGCCAAGTTCTTGGCATTGAAGTCCCCGAGGACAAGCACGGGGAGGGAATGGTTTCCGACGACAACACTCAACTCTGCGAGAGAATTGTGGAACTCGGCGAGAGTTCGGCTCGGGGAGAAGTAGACTCCCACCACCATGATCTCCCCGAACCGTGCTGGTACGCAGTGGTGGTTGATATTCGCTTGGAGGAAGCGTAATGGGGCCGTTATTGGCACTCCATTACCGCTTCCTCCTCCCTAGCCCCTTGTGAGGGCCCCACTGTGGCGGCGACAGTGGCAGCGGCGGCAGTTGCGGCTGCGGCGGAGGCGACGGTGGCGGTGGCGGTGGAGGGCCTACCTTTCCCTCTGATGGCCTTGGTGGGTGGAGCGCAGGCCTCTGCTCCCAGCCCGGTGATCGGCCGGCTTGCCAGCCGCCACACATGCACCGCAGTGCGGCGTGGCGCAGCAAGCTGCGGACACATGACCCGGCTGGCTGCAGCGGAAACAGAGGCCGCAGCGGTCAACCTCCGAGGCGCACTGTACTGACACGTGGTGTCCCACGTGGCAGCGATAGCACCTCAGAGGTCTGAGCTCCAGCAGCTTCACCTGCGCTGAAACCCAGCCCACCAGTAATCTTCGGCCCTCCACAATAGTTTTGGCCGCCGTCACAGGGCAGCATACCGTAACGGTATGCATACCTGTGAGGTCCGGGCGTAGGGCGCCTGCCCTGACCTGCTCAGCAGGACACCCACCGGACCTGGCAACGGCGGCCACCACCTCCTCCTTAGTCACCGAGTCGTCCAGACCCAGGATGCGCAGGTCTGCGCATCTGACGGGCCTGGACACTCGGGCCTCGTCCGCGTTTAGGGACGCTCTGAGCTTTTCCGCCAGAGCGTCAGCGGACGAGCCGCTGGTTTCACCGGGGATCTCCAGCATGCGTGCCCCCGTCGCGGTGACCTTAAGCCGGAGGCCCCCGGTGATCCCGAGCTCTCCGAGATCCACCGTCTCCTTCGCCTTCGCCAGCAAGTCGCGGTAAGACACGCCCCTCTTTTCTTCGGGGCGCGGAGCCTAGCCGCGATCTTTCGCGCCTTGTGCTGGCGTTGCCGCTCCTCATTTCGGGCCTTTTTGGCCGCCTTTTTGCCATCCGGCTTCAGCCGAGGGAGGTGTAGGGGGCTGGGAGGGCGGTGGTGGCGGCGGCGGCTGCTGTACCGCAGGCACTGGCCCATTCGCCGTAGGCACTGGCGTTGGCACAGTGTCCACCTGTGCAGCTGCCTTGCCCTTCCCTTTTTTGGCCGCCTTTTTAGCCGGCGCCGGTTTCGCCGGAGCCGGCTGGACGGGCGCCACAACCCTGCCGGAGGGCTGGCTGGACGGCCCCGGTCCGGGTGCGGTAGCCGCAGCAGCCGCGTATGAGGCAGCCTTCGGGCCCGTGGCTGCCTTGCTTACCGCCAGGGGGGGGCGCAGGACAATTCCCTCCAGGACGGAGAACCGCGCCTGGAAGGAAGCCAGCTCCTGCCGAACCAGGTTCAGGACCTGGTTCTCCACCGGCGCAGGCTGGCTCTGTCGCTGCTGCCGGCCCGCATTATTAGGCGCCACGCGGGAGCCAGCCTCACGCAGACTGGCCAGGTCTGCGTGGAGCTTGGCGTTCTCCTTTCGGAGATCCTCCGTGGCGGCCGTCAGGCGGGCCACCTCCGCCCGCAGCTTGGCCAACTCCTCTCCGCCTATCGGAGGAGGAGGAAGGGGTGGAGGCCCTGCGAAGTTGGCCTCTGCTGCCGCCAAGATGGAGGCGGAAGCCGCGGGTATGGCCTTGAGTTTTGAAGATGTCTTCACCTTCAAGGCCTTCAAGGCCACGCCCCTTATCGCGGCTTCCACCGCCTTTGCAAACCTGGTCTTACGCTCCGCCTCGGAGCCGCCAGGTGCGCCCGCCTCGTCGCCTGACCCGGGAGCAATGTTGCCCGGGTGGCGCCCCTCCTCGGCCAGCTTTGCTGACCTTTCTGGCCTCACGGAGGCAGAGAGCCCCCTCCCCTTGCCCCGGATCCCACCACGCTTGTTGGTGGGGATTTTTCGGGCCGAGGCCTCCTCATCTCCGGATGACGACCCCCGGTCGCCATCCCGCCTGGACCGCTTGCGGAAGAACTTGCTGTTCTCCGCGGTCGTCCCGGCCCTCGCGCGGCGGGAGCTCCCTGAGCCTCCCGCGCTCGCATCACTGGATGCGACGTCGGATTCCGACGCCGCATCCCTCCTCTCCTCTACTATGCCGTTGCCGGCGGTGTTGGTTTTTGTTTTTAAAAAATCTTCCATAACTGATCCCACGAGTGTGGGGGAAATAAGGCTCAATCTAGGCAGAGACCCCTGTACCTAGAAGGGCAGATTTTGAATATTTATTACTCGCCAGGGGGTCTGCAGGTACCCTGGCGAGGAGCGCACTAACGACTGATTTGTTCTAAGGAACACCCGTCAGCCATACATCCCCTCGCGGTGCGTCGCCGCTTGGGATTCGGGGTAACTTTTTATAGAGGTTTTCTACCTCGCGGTCCGGGCGGTTAAGCCAAGACCCTCGGTCCCTATCGAAGCCGCGAGACGTGATCCACAGCACTTCGATAGTGGGATTACGAGACTGACGGTGACAGAGAAGGACGCATCCCTCTCTGTCTGCTCGGAGGCAGAGTGAGTGCACACCGAGCCCGCCCTCACTCCTCTGCTATGCCCTCTGCTAAACAGAGGGTCACGCAGAGGAACGCACCGGTGGTCCTGGCAGGACCCCACCCATGTCAGAATAATTAGCCGCGGCAGTAACACTCCCCGAGGGATAAAAGGAAATTCTCATTTCCTCTCATTCCCCGGAGAAGGATACTGCCGCGCCCAGGGTGCACCGGCCCAGCAGCTGCTCTTCCCTCCAGACGTATCGAGAGGGACCAGCAACCGCCAGACACACGTGGAGGACTTCTGACATCGCACCCCTTACATTGGTACCTTACAATGATATTGTAAAATGTGACCTGTAATACAGATGTTTCACTACCTACCACAGACCCCACAGTGATTCCCAACCAAGTATATTACTTGTATATGTATGCCAATAAATTTATTTATTTATCGTAACTTGGTCTCACAGTTTTTATGCCGCCCATGACTTGGCTTTATTTACATGCCGTCGAGAAATATCTCTCAGGCATGTTGGTTTCATCACGATATGATGATGATTACAAAATTATTTGAAAGTTTATCTACATACCGGATGACTTTTTTATCACTTTCCAAAAAAAAATGGGTATATTAGGTGAACGGAGTAGAAGCTTATGGCATAACTAGTTTTATTTTTATTTTTTCACAGCTTAGAAAAAAATTGATCTATCATCAAAAAACGCTACTAATTTCAAGTAAACTTTTCATATTAGAACAAAGAAAGAGAAATTTTGAATTTTAAAGAGAGAATTTTAAATCATACGCGCATTGCGTATGATTTAAAATTCTATATTCTTCTTTTTTTTTTTTTACAAATTAAAAATCTAAATATGCCATTTGCTTCTACTGCGTTCACCTATTATCCCCTTTTTTTTTGGAAACTGATAAAAAAGTCATCCTGCATTTGGCCACATTTTCCTAAACACGAGTCGTTTAACACAAATACTTTTATTCTAAACTCCTACAACACTAATATCGAATCTATAACGGTCAATAAAATTCAAAGATATGATCATGAAATTTATCAGTGACCCCGATATAACCCTCAAAATTTCGCGGTCGAATACCGCCCCGGGCGGAAAACGTTTGCTCAGAATTGATACTTAGGTAAACACGATTTTGTTTACAGAAAAATGGTTTCTGTGACACGTCATAGTACCCAATGGAAGAATTTGTTTTTTTTTTTTTCGCCAAATTGGGTGATTATTTTCGGCTTGATATATAAAAAAGGAGTACTGTATCGTATACAAAGGGTGTAAAACCCCTCTTAACGAAGCGGAAAGGCACTTATTCTCCTCGTCATTGCGATCATTTTTTTGTTCTACACCATACCTGGGAACCTTCTAGTTACGGAGATATTGGGAGTCAAAGTTCCAAATTTTTGACAAGTTTTTTTAAAATACAAATTTTTAATGTAAGATTTTTACTTTAAACACCTCCACGACCCCCGTACTATTCAATCCATCCATCAGCACTATGTTTTGATTGCGTTACATTGAGTTCTACCACAAAACATGATTATTCACCCCAAAAAAAAAAGGTGTTTCCCAGCAATAATTTTTGCGTAAAGTTACTTAGTTTGATGTACAGAATGCTTGGTTGACGGCTTCGTGATAAGGTCTTTTACAGCCTGTATAAAGGAAATAATTACCTATAATATTTTGTGAAAATTATTTCTTTTATTTTGTATGAATAATAAAGTTAGAATAACAAATAATAGCCTAGAATAACAAAGTTGTGACTCCCGCCATATTACCAAAAATGGAAAGAAACAGGATATACTTGGATACTAGTAGGTAACACGAAATACAACCGTTTAAATCTTGTCTCCGCATAGTTCCAGTACGTAATCGATCACCTACATTCAAAACTACCTACTTAGGTATAACTTGGCCCATTGCATGTTAAGCAAGAGTGTAAGCGACACAGAAAGTACGATACCGGCTGAATTTACCTACGATAATAAGTTATCGATCGATGCACCTTACGAGACCGCACTTGGGGCGAAGACGGGCCGTTTGTTGCGAAACATGTTATAGACAATATTCTTTATACGTAAATTGTACCAAAATCAAGACGTGTTTACAAAATTACGATTTAATCGTTACCAGTTATTTCTTTTGATAGAGGCTAGCCGTAATTCCAAGCGAATTACGGCTAACCCCTTTCCCAAATTTATCGGGGTCGGTGCAGGATGTCTTCTTTCTACCCGACTGCACCAGAAGGAGGGTTATATTTTTCGAGTGTGTATGTATGTATTTTAGCATTTTAATTTTAATGTTGACCTCATTTTTGAAATCAGCGACCCCAAAAAGCATGAAAACGATGAAAAACTCCCGCAAAGGTCAAGTCGGTCCTTTCGCGCAAAAGTCCATTCACGCATATGTCTATGTATTTCGAACAAGTGTCTTTCGCGCAAAAGTCCCATATCCTGACTGCAACAATAGGGACCCAATAAATAATCTAGACTAAAATCAATACATCCAATATGGGTCCGACTGTTGCAGTCAATAGGTCCTGTCTCTTGAACTTGCTTCATTCTTTTCGTTTTTTATTTAAAGTTATTATTTATTTTGTACGCAGTCAGTTTTTCGTTATTACTCGTCATCTCAGCAGTGACATCCTTACTAAACAGTTAATCCTTCACTCAGTCTGTTAATGTGTGTCGTTTCTTTATTACCGTCCACATACATACTAAAAACGTTTCTCACAACATTATCCTCATTCCTACACATCACATGCCCTCACAATGACAGCCGATTATTACCACACAACTTTTCAGATTTATTTATTTTTCTTATTGAGTACAAATATAGGGCACGTTATGAATCCTAGAGGCGAGTCCAACATATTTATCCAGAAACCTTACGGGTCGTTGTAGACATATTTTATCAAATTTACCACTCGAAAGGTTCTTTATTTAGCTTCGACCAACGAAAATTACAATTGTCATTACCTGCCATTCTCCTTTAGATTTGTGTGATACAAACTCATTGAAATCATCAACCCGTTACTCAAAATTTGGTAGCATCAATGTCTATCGACTGCTTATCACCTTTAAAAGTCCCTGCCATGAGAAATCTTCTTCCAAAATCCAGCAACATGAGAAAACCTGAAACCTACACATAAAAATTACAAAATCACTACACAATTTCCGCCAACCACAAAGCAAGAACATAAGCTACTCCTTCAAGCATTGTCAGAAGACATAAGTCAATACACAGGGAAGCAAATGCACCGGGTAAGTACTGTCTGCCAGTACTCGCCCGCCACAACGAACCAAGTGAGACGTGAAATTCGGCACTTCGTATTTACGATGCCTCCACACTCGCCTTATAGGTACTCTGACCTTTACTTTATTTTATATTACGTATACTTTAAAATGTGAGACTTTATTAGTTGGAAAAACTGTAAAACATTTAAGGGAAAGTGTAGTCGACAACAAAGGTCGATAATATGTATTCTGGCTATGCACTTAATAGGAGTGTATTTGCCCAAAAATAATCTTACCAATAATATAAATGTGAAAGTTTATATATTTGAAACTCAATCACACGAACGGCTGAATAGGATTTGGTTCAATATGGATCAACATAATTATGATACTTTCATCATGGTATGACGCAGATGAAGTCGCGGGCAGAAGCCACCGGGAATTTTTTTCAGCCTGTAACTGTCCTAAAAAAAAAGGGGCCCCTTGTCATACAGGTAATGGATGTACTCCTACCCCACCCTTCACCATTGACAGCCATGACCAAAGTAAACTTACAATGCACTCAATAAATTCAATTATTTGGATTGTGCAACAGCGCTAACTGAAGTGGTTCAACAACTCTATTTTCACAAAATACAGTAACATTTAAAAAACAGTAACATTTTTAACATTTAAAATACAGTAACATTTTCATTACACTTAATTATCCATACTTTTTGATATTGCGGTGAAAAAGAAAAATAATTCCCATTTATTTTATTGCCGTTTCATAATATCTAAAGTTTTATTGTTAAAACATTATTTCATTGCGTATTCTTGAAAAATTCCCAACAGAGTCTTTTATTAGGTACCTATTGGTATTACCCACTACATTTATGAATTGAGAATCTAATATATTTTTACAATAATAACACTGAAAGCTATTGATATTATTTATTTTTCATATAAAATGAAGAAACAATTTGGTGGTCTGTCTGGTCTCAAGTTTTACACTTACGTATTTATTTATTTACAGTCTAGCGAGAAATATGCGTAGGTAGATTTTACTTAAACACACAAAAATAATACGACAAAAATGATAAAAATAGCTAGCATAACAGTTAAAATTATATATCAGCTAGGTAACACTTAAAAGTGTGACACCTGAATGGTCCTGAATACAGGTTATAAAAAAATACTTTTTATTTTATCGTGGTGTGTATTGAACCGAATTATCAGATCGTCTGAAACCTGACCTACAAGTTCACCTTGTGAAATAATATTTTTATTATTTATAAGCTTACAATTGCGAAGTAAAGTATGAAACATAAATACTTATGCTTCAAATACTTATTTCATAATAAGCATTTAAAATATGTTGGTATGTACCTAGGTATAGAATAATCTATTTGCCTATCCTTTTTTGCAAATTTGAACATAATAATGTTCAAGTTTGCAAAAAAGGATAAGATAACAAAAGATTTCACAGGTGATGTTTCAAATTAAAAACTCTTTAATTAAATGCTAAATAAATTTTAAAACTCATAGTAACATAAAAGTCTGCCAAAAAAACTTGTAAACTCGACTAATAAACTGTCAAAATTTAAAGTCGGGGGCAGATTAATTAATTAAACTATGGCCCGCGGTAACCTCGTCTGCGGGGCAAGATAAAGGCTATATTTATGTCGCAAGGTGACCCTGTTTGTTCTGAACCCATCAACATCTTATTAACGGTGCTCTAAAAAGTATATGTGTAAATTCCAAAAAGTATGTAGGTACCATCGACAATCAAGCAAGCATGGAACCCGAAGCGTCTTATTTCATTCAAATGGGTGATCATGTTTTGTGGTAGAACACAATGTCATCATCATCATCATCATCATTTCAGCCGAAAGACGTCCACTGCTGGACATAGGCCTCCCCCAAGTGTCGCCACATTGACCGGTCCCGTGCGAACACAATGTAATGCACTCAAAACACTATGCTGATGGATAGATTGAATATGACGGGGGTCGTGGAGGTGCTTAAAGTAAAAAATCTTACATTAAAATCTTGTATTAAAAAAAAAACTTGTCAAAAAGTTAGAACTTTGACCTCCAATATCTCCGTAACTAGAAGGTTCCCAGGTATGCTGTAGAACAAAAAAATGATCGCAATTACGGGGGGAGAACGAGTGCCTTTCGGTTTCGTTAAGAGGTTTTTTACACCCTTTATTACAAAACGCGTTTTGAAGAACTCGTCATCATTGTCCTGCCCTCATACCAATTTTGTTGCAATCGGAGCATCTGTTCTTCTACCATATTTCTCTATTACTCGTCATCTCATCAGACACCTCCTTTCTACCATATCATCCTCACACAGTCCATCCATCGTTTTCAAGAACAGTTCTGAGGATCTAAACCAATACAACTCAGATCTCGATTTACGTCGATTTGATTTCACTAGCTAGGTACCTTTGGATCCATGGCATGGAGCTATAAACTTAGTTCAGGGAGAAAACTGTGTTCCGCTCGACATGATCGCGTTATTTTAATTGGTGAACCTCCTTATCGCAAGCGGAGCGAGCGTAGCGAGTAGTGCCGTCGCAGCGGCAGCGGCCGGCGTCCGCCACATCCAAGTTAGGGGCATTGTAATTGCTTTGTTATGGTTAGTGTATCCTAACACGATAAACCAGTAAACTGGTTTGACCAAGGTTTTTAATCCCATTCCCTCCTCCATCGGGAACATTATAGGCTGATTATGCTAAACTAGAGTGGAATTAAATCGGGTTTGGACTTTGGCCGGTAACATGTGTACCTATCATCATTATCATCAGCCCATAATGTTCCCACTGCTGGGACACACGGCTTCCTCTCAATGTCCATCCACCACGCGGGCCCAATGCGGATTGGTAGATGTCACATGTCTTCGAATTTTTGGTTCTAGGACATGCCGGTTTCCTCATGTAGTTTTCCTTCAGCGTTTTAAGAGCAGTGGTGATGAAATAAATTACACAAAGTAATGTGCCTGTCTGGGTTCGAACCCATATGTACACATATACCTACCCTATACATATACCTACCTATTATCGCGACGATATGAAAGTAGGTTATAATTATAGTATCATTATTTTATTGCCTACCTACTAAAAAGGTTATGTCGAAATTCATAAACAACAAAACATAAGTACTTACTAGGTATGTGCTTCACTTAGATATGTGCCACAAAGGTGCGCCTTTTACAACTCTTTTAAACTTGTATATGCAGCAAAATTCCACTAACAACATTTTTACAGGGTCTATTAAGCCGTAGCTTAAAAAATGAAAAAAATCTTTATTGGTACATTCGCCGCTGTAGTTAACAAATGCCATAAAAATTTCATAGGTGACTCCCATGGAACATAAATTGTGGGTGTTAATACACTCGGGACGACGTCCTCGAGCTAACATGAGGAGGCTATATGGAAGATTTGTTACTACTTTAGTGTGATCATGTTTAACAAAAGCTTTCTATGTTTCCGAGGATGTTGCACTTGTTGGGGATATGAAGAGACTTTTATTACTGGAACAGGTAAGCGAAAAGTATTTTAGTTAATGTTCAGGTTTCATAAAAACTTGGCTTTTTTATGAAGTTGTAGTGAATATGAAACGTAGCTGACGAATCCAAAATGCTCAAAAGTTATTTTTGGTGGCATTTCATCATCTGCCAAGCCTTTTCCCAACTATGTTTGAGTCAAGATGTGTTAGTGTGTTTGACTGGAAACCGACAAAATATTATGTGTGTATTCAGCTGCAGGTGATGAAGTAATCTATGTAGCTATTGTATCTATCTAAAGTATAATGTTATTTTAACTGCTTTAAACATGTTCAAAGCACCTACTAACACATCAAAAATCTCGCAAACGCCTATTATGAGGAGAGGATTTTTCAGAACATTCTCTCCTAAATATAAGGAGCAGATTTATCAGCAAGGCGTTTTATACGACACTCATAATTCTGCCTCAGGGAGCTTGGGATCCAGTGCATGGTAGGTACATGCGTTCTTTAATAAAATATATTACGCTTAGTTGATTTACTACCAAATTGGCTTGCATTCTATGCAATATGCAAGCTCTGTTTTGAAACTATAATTTAGGTTTAGAATTTCGGCCTGATTCAACCCAACACGTAAGTACGTGGAATACCTACAAATTAACTACCCGCGTGTATTATGTACGGTCGAACAAGTTATTTGGTTTACATTTTACAATGTAATTTGTGGGTTAAACTGTAAAGCCTGTTCGACCGTACATACCTCACAAATTCTGTCGCAAATGTTGCTTAACCTGTAGTGGTAAGTAGGTAGGTACCTATTTGTGTTTTTAGGAAACCTGCAGCAAGAGAATGCTTTTGAAATTACATTCATGATCTAATCCTCTTAAGAAAGAGCACAAAGAACATCTTCTTCGTGTCGCTGGGACGACAGTATTCTATAATTCAACATCACGCAGGTCGCGTGATGATACTGTGTATTTACCAGTCTACCTACACCTACAGCTTCTACAGTCGTGATGTTTTGAGCTCGCAGCATGGACGACAGGCAGTGTCTGATCGCAGCCGAGTTAAGACGTCCCAGAACAGTGTAATTGTGCTAAATTCTAATTTCAAGTAATTTGTTATTTTAATAAAAGCAGTGTACCTACCTGTACTCTGTGTGTTATCATTGCACGAGCCCCATCTTCGGCCCACATGATGTCGTCGAATGGAATAAATCCTGACCATCAACGGCGTCGTCAGTAACAGCGCAGAGGTCACATTGGGGCTCAGAAACCAGGATAGTAGTTAGGTCCATAATAATATTGTAATGCGAAATGACCTCTGGGTAAAGACACTTAGGACCAAGGATAGATACTTGTTTTTCCCGGTAGTAAGTGCCCGTAACCTTGGAATTATTCCGACAAGAACGCGCGCTAAGTTGCGGTCAAAAACTAACCTATAATTGGAGCCAGTTAAGATGAGAATAGCGGTCATTGCCCTTTCCCTAATATCTCTTCGTACGAACCAAAACAAATAAACCATGTATCGTTTTTCATTACAAAAAATGTTGAAGATCACGATAGATGACGATTCCAGACTTGAACAAGCTTATTTTTGGTTTTCAAAGTTAGAAGTTTAATAAATGTAGGTGGGTCAATGACCGCTATTCTCATCTTAACTGGCACCAACTATTCCTAGGTGCCTCCTACTACCCTAACAAAATTCGATCTTGACCAAGCACGCTAGAAAAAAAATTGACGATATCATCGTTTGCAGTAAAAATCACATTAAACGGACAAATAGCGATATAGCAGGTAATTTAGATAGGGGAATGGATACAAATGTAAATAAATCTCGCTCTGGCTATAAATTACGGGGCCCATAGGCAAACCCAGCTGTTAATGTTGTATCGGCCACTTGACCACCGTTTACTACAATATTTCACGTTACGTTATAGTTACGTACAACTAGCGGTTTCGGTAAATTTTCATCTTCATAACATCACGCCTGTTAGCCCCAAAAGGTTTGTCAGAGGTGTACACAAATTTCGCCAGTTTGTAATAGAGGGCGGCCGGGCACTAAATCAAACTCCGTGACTGCTATTGAGAAATTCTTGATGGAACAACCCAGTAACACTTAGCCCGACCTGGGAATCGAACCTTGCTACCTGCCTGTCACAGAGCACGGAGACGCGTCGGTAACCACTGCTACCTACCTACCTAACAACACGCGATATTTTTTTAACGAAATCTTCCTTAAATGAATAAAATATCATATTTAACTTAGGTATACTATACCTACTTACCGTAATCGAGGTCATCGAGGTAACAAAGAGAGTTTATACCCTGAGCGGCATGGAAACGTGGTCCACGTGGCTCTAAAACGCGCATTTTGTGAACAAACTTATTGTAAGGGCTACTTTAATTGGTTTAGGACCGAAAATTGACTTTGCAAACAAGTAGGTACTGTGGTATTTCCCCCTATATTATCGGCTCTCAGACGCGCGTGTCCGTTCACCTAGTTTTTGAGATAGAAATGTGGCCAAGCTGGGGAGACTCCAGATCCGCCACCTTTATACCCTTAGATCTTTTGAATCAGTGACCGACAAATTCTGATATTTAGCGACAAATTTCGACTACCTAATTAGCGACTAATTTTATGTGTTATCAAAATTAAAATCCCTGATGGTGGCCGAGCCGGTGTCAATGACACGGATTTTGTATTTGGTACAAAATTATCTAACACCCAAGTTCAACTTACTGCTAAACTTATAAAGTTACCTATCTCAACCGCTATAGTTTTCCTTTAAAGTTCAGTCGAGGAACGACTTTTTCAAGGTCAAAGTCATTCCTCGACTTTTATGAACTTGGAGGGTTGTATTGATGATTTTGATGATTATAATTCTGTAACCACTTATGTCTTTCAGTCGCGAATATTATTTTAATCAATGTACAAACTAGCACCTGGCCAGTGCTATGCAAATTGCAAAAAACGTAAGGAAGCACCTACCCTGGAGCATCACTTAATTTCAATAATTCAAGACAAAAATAAGCTATAATTTTTCAAAATACCTCGGACAGATTTTGATGCCCTTCTACATGTTTGAACAGTAGGTACATTGTATCCTTTCATTTGGTATATGATTCATCCTTGGCGACGCTTGGACCAACTCCCATACATTTTTGCCCAGTCTTTTGCACTTTAGAGTTTAAAAATTTCGTGAATGGAGCATTTTAATCGAAAAATAGTATTAGCAACCCCAGGGCCAGTCATTTTAGAAAACCTATTCAACGATTCACACGTGTGGCTGACACTGGCAGAGCCACCATCAGGGATTTTAATTTTGATAACACAAAAATTTTGTCGCTAATTAGTCGAAATTAGTCGCCAAATATCAGAATTGGTCGGTCACTGGTTCAAAAGATATAAGGGTTTATAGGTGGCCCTGCTGGAGAGAGCTTACCCCAGCAGAGCCACATTAATATCTCAAAAACTAGGGCACCTAGCGAAGATCTGTTTTCTCCCATATTTACTCGCTAATTAGTCGAAATTAGTCGCCAAGTTACAGATTCAGTCGGTGTGTCATTAAAAAGATATTAAAGAATTCAATTTCCCCATACAGTGGTACAACCAAGTACAAAATACTTAAAGTAGTTTTTAGACAGGTGTATCTACGACGTCTGGAGGAATTCTATAACTTCAACCCACCAAAGGAAAGCAGTATTCATTACCTAAAAACAAGATCTACAATAAATATATGTAATTATTTAGGTATCGAACAAAATGTGTGCATTTAGTCGCTGGCAGATAGATCGCTGCGCTCCGTTACATTTACTCGGGGGTTGATACTTACCTACATACTTACAATACGTTATCAACGTTTAAGTATTACATTTGACTAAAGATACGATAATTTTAACGTATTTATTATTCTAACGTAAATTAGAGCTCAACATTGTAAATTAGTAAAACAGTTGCATGCGACTGTACATCTTGACGCTAAATAGACCAAGAGCAGGTTTAATGGTTTCAAAGAAGTTTAAGCCACTCTAACTTAATAAATAAAAACATTAAACATGTATTTAATAGAGAATTTATCTCTCTCGGTCATTTCTAAGGACTTAAGACCGATAAAACTAGAAGTATTTTACACATATTAATAGAAATATTTTTTCTTGGCAATTTTTCGTGAACTCTTCGATCTAGCTCTTGGACTATACCTTAATAATTATTGAACTCATGATATCTTCTGAATTAGGACCCGATTAAATCTGTAACTTGGCGACAAATTTCGACTAATTAGCGAGTAAATATGGGAGAAAACAGATCTTCGCTAGGTGCCCTAGTTTTTGAGATATAAATGTGGCCCTGCTGCGGTAAGCTCTCTCCAGCAGGGCCACCTATAAACCCTTATATCTTTTGAACCAGTGACCGACCAATTCTGATATTTGGCGACTAATTTCGACTAATTAGCGACTAAATTTTTGTGTTATCAAAATTAAAATCCCTGATGGTGGCTCTGCCAGTGTCAGCCACACGATTCACAGGATAGGGTAGATGACGAAAAATAAAATATTAAAAAAATATTTTCCAAAATGTTATTTTACCACTTTGTCGGCGTAATTGATATACACACCCCTACAAAATTACAGTTTTCTAGTACTAACAGTCTCTTAGCAAAACCTCGGACAGACGGACATGACGAAACTATAAGGGTTCCTTGTCAGGGCTACGGAACCCTAAAAAAGGCGATTCCGTGTCGATAGATGTGGCGCAACCCTTACAGTCATGTGGACGAACATTTTTGATGCCCCACGAGCTCTACCCCCTTTTTACCCGACTGCCAAGGAAGTATTTTATGTATTTACTTTTTCCTTGCATGTATAAAATATTTCTATTAGTTTTATAGTTTATGTCGTTATGTTTACTGTGAATAAAAATACAATGTTTAGTTGTTCTGTTGTGTTAATTATTTCTCGTTCTGTGCATTTACGTAGGTAGCTACAATTTCAATTTTACCCAAACAAAAATATTAACGATTACATGTATATAAAATAGGTTAGTTTATATGAGCCTACAAAAGCTTTTCCGGGCACCTTTTATACCATCAAACTGTATAAGAGGATGTCCGGTTTAGATAATGATCTCTACTGAATATTGTCCCTTTTAGGCGGACGGGTACGAAGCGAGAGCATAATATTCGTTATAGATCGGGCGGGGCGGACGCGGCGCATACAATTTTGCGTGAACATTATCTCTGTTGTTGCAGCATCCCAGTCTCTCAAATTGGAAGTGTATCTCTACAAAATACTGCCTAAAATTTAATGAACATTTGAGAAGCGAAGTTTAATAACGACATGATATAATTTAAACTTTTGTGTAAAGATTGATTACTCGACCATAAAGTTTTTGGCGCTGTTGATGAAATTACAACTATGATAAGAAACGAAACTTCAAATCAGAAAAAAAGGATAGGTACCAAAAGTGATGAATTGTAAGGAGAACTGAAATGGACCAATAAAACACGGCATAAAAATCCAATAAGGATCATAATTTATTTAAAAAATGATATATTACACTTTACAATTGACCGAACTCGTGTTAATGTGGCGGGCCGCCCATAATATTCGATAATTTCAAATTTCGAGTATCACAGTTCCCTTTTTATGTAATGATGCTATTTTTCCGATAAAAAACATCCAAAATAAACTACACTTTGGTAAAAGTGTCCACAAAATCGTGTAACACTGACGAACCGTGATGTAAGCGTATAGTTATTATGTTATGATAATAACACCATTCATGATGTTAAATAAACATTTAAAATTTCAATGGAGTCAATATGCTAAAACTTTATATAAATGTCTTCATTAAATTCATCAGAGACCCATAAAATGTGTGAACATTCCTGGAAACATTATACTATTAATAATATTTAATATCTATCTCTGTCGGGTTTATCCAGCCACATTAACAGTAGTAGTGACCGATGCATAAAAGCATCCTACACATACATTCCATTGGTAATAACTATAACATTCTAATAATATGTACAACTTTATATACAACATGAAACTCACGATTTTACTGCCACTTTGAATAAGACACATTGTGATAATAAACCAAATGTTATATTGCTTCATATACATCTCTATGTGTAAGACACAAAAATCAAAATGACAGAAAAACAGTAAGTTTTGGCCGACACATTCACATTCCTTGGTCAACAAACTCGGTTACTAATCAACAAGTCATGGCTGTAATGCATGAGTTTACAAATGCTTTGAAAAATCAATGAAAATATGATATGACATTTGGTTACTTATGACTGTTCGTTTTCTACTATGATAAATAGAGGATAATTCTTAAAAGATTCATACAGATTAAAAAGATATTCTCAGTTTCTTACAAACATAATGATTCGCATACAATATGCAATAACTAACACTCAACAGTGAGTCGAGCCTGTGAGATCATTAACATCGCATCTCGTGTTATTACTGTACACTGACGACATGAATACTTACCAGGCGGAATCGCAATACAAATTCATCGAATATGACAATTATATGGTAGAGTAACAATAACAATCAGAATTTAAACGTACACTGTGTTTGACCGTTAAATTAAACACAGAAACTAATATCATGACAGCACATGCTTGTGTCCATTGTCTTTAATCTACGTTTCGTGATTCCATCGAACTAAGTTCCCGACTTTGAACAGCAAATGTGGTCAGTCAATAAAATCACATTAAAATGTCCACAGAACTCGCACTTTACTAGCTATGGTTGTTAGCATTACTGTACATCACTGAGTTGTTAACTCTCTTCATACTAATTGAGGCACTGCTTCCGTTTTTCTCTAGTCCCGCTAAAAAGTCTTCCAAAAGCTTGGCGAGGGCCTTACGCTTGAACCTTAACGATTCGTTTATAACTTCGCGTACCACTTCCTTTTTAACATCCACACCACCTTGTAATTGTTTTAGATTTTCGAACAGTTTCGTGTAATCTGTAAACAAAAAGATAAGTTACAAGATTTCTAAAGGTTATCGCAGAAAACGATAGCAGTTTTATTTAGGTTAGGTTCGTGTGGTGCATGAATACCGCCAACGATAAAACTGATAACAGTATCAACTACGAAACCGACGCAGAATCATTGTATTTGTTTGTTCAGGAAATACATTTTTATCTGCATTCCGTAATCGCAAAAACGTGTTACCATAGTAGGCGGAGCGAAAATGGGTATTGAAAACAAAACTTTAAACTATGATTTTTTACTACGCCTATTATGAAACCAAGCATCAATTCATCACTCAACCAATTCTGTATCTGAAATAGCCAAAAGAACACCCCATTACTGATGCAGTTATCTTAGGCAGAAGTAACCACTTTCCATGCACCACCCCTAAGAGGAACTGACGAACATAATTAAGACTTGTGTTAGCAAATACGCCTTTATGGCCAACTTTAGTCAATAGTGACACCAATAATTTTAGTGATACTACTATTTATGATGTTCGGACTGGTTGGTGGACACCTAGATCACTAGGTGTCTATATAATTAACAATAAAATAATTTATGTCATGTTTACCTTTGCCGGGTCGTCGAACCGCGCGGAAGACCTCCGACCGTACATCTAGATTGTGCTTTCTTATGTCTGCAAGCTCTTTGCGCGTCAGCAGTGGCGGCATAGTCAACTGTAGTTGTTGTTTGTCGTTCTGTAAAAGATTTCTTTGTTAGTAGTGACCTAGTTTGACTTCGCATGACCTACCTGTCCATGTTTGGTATCAAAGCATCACTAACTCATATTTCTGGTAAAACATGGAATGTAACCCAAAATGGTATCCAATTAGTCTTTTGTCACGAATTAGTTCAGTTTTTATCTTACAACTGTCTAATGTCCCTTTCATTCAAAATATGCCTACTGACCGTTTTCGGGCGGGCCAATCTCGACAAAGATTGCCCGACTCGGGACGTATTAGTGGACGAGTATGCATACAGGTGCAGTGCAAAGAGAGAATTCCCTGACTAGATCGAGATCAAAAAAGTTTCGTATTGAAAATAATGTCGCATCGTGGTATGTTCAATACCTTTCGTTTCCTCTTCCGCGAGCGTGCATTGGAGTTGTTCTCAGCGGCGACACCCTGCAGGATGGCGTTGATCTGCAGCTCCTGCGTGTCGTGCAGCACGGGAAGCGGCGGAGCGGTCGGCGCGGGCGCGGCGGGCTCGGGCGGCGGCGACGGCGAGCGCGGCATCTTGCTACCCATCGTCGTATATGCATCTAGAGAAATACGAAAATCATTTACAAGCTGGTCTACTGAAAAAATCGAATTAGTCCGTCAGTTAGATTATCAAAAAATATTTGACCCGTATTTTTTCTTTTGTTACGTAAACCAAAATTGACGAAGTTACGTTCGTTAAATTCTCAATACGTCACGCCGTGGTATAATTTTTAATGCGTTCTGACGTCACGAGCCCCCACTCCCGAGTTTTGATGCGTTAAATCTTTGTCAATATTCATTAATTTGCAAAAACAAAAAGTACGTGTCCATTAATTTCCAATGCTCTCACTGACGGACTAAATAGATTTGCAATTTATTGATGGTGGAAACTAGCCTATTTTGTGACAAACCAGTGTATCCAAAAGTGGTTTGATAGTTAGCTTACATACAATTTGCAAATCAATTAAGGTGTACAATAATTGTTCGAACACGTGTTGTAGAAGTGTGCGATTTGCGTCTGCCCCGAGTCAAATAGAGCCTTAGGGATGCTACACGGTTCGGGACGGCCTGCTTTGGCACAGACCAGGCTGCAAAATCGAATGTATATTTGACCGCTCGGCTCGGCCAGCCGTACTGTGCCGAATCGGGCCGACCCAAACATGAGTTTCGCACTCCTTACCCATGCTATTGTCTGCATGCAGCTGACCAAGTAGTTCGTATACAATTTTGATAGTCATTGGTGTTAATAACTTTGTAATGTTTACTGACCTCCATTGAGGAAGGGTTTGACGACAGGCGGTAGATTAGGCGGCGCGACGGCCGGCGGGGAGGCAGGAGGCGATGCAGGACCCACGGCTGGGCCGCCAGTATCCATATTTGGAGGTTCCTGAAATACAAATATCTGGAAAATTAATATCCGTTTAGAATATAAGTATAGTTGTATCACAAATGAGTTATGTGTACTTCAAACAAGGGTGTTGGCAACATCAGTTTTGAATTGACCAAACGCAGTTACTGGGTCACGAGAAATATTTATGTAGATACTATACTTCTATTTATTTTCTCGCAGTCAATGGTAAAAAGTAGGGGTACGCAACACGTGAAAAAAATAATCTCGGTCCTTGTATCCCTCGTTCCACTCAGGATTCTACTCTGGAATCCCTTGGTACGCTCGGGATTCTACTCTAGAATCCTTCGCTACTCTCGGGATCCAACTTAGTCCCTCGAATTACATTTCCTTTTTTTCACTTGTTGTATCCGTAATTTCGTGCTGTTTGAAGTGTTCAGTGTGTACGGATCATGTTATGTTACCTCAGGAGGCCTTCCAGACGGCAGATCCGAAGGAACAGGCGCCCGCGGCTCGGCCGGTCTCCTCGGCGCCTGGGGCGCGAGGGGAGGGGCGGGCGGGGCGGGCGGCGCGGGCGGCGGGATGGCGGGCGGCTGCAGCGGCTCGGAGGGCCGGCGCGCCACCACGTGGTGCGGCAGGGGCCCGGCGCGGCGCTTGGGCGGCGCGGCGCGCGGGCTGTCGGCGCCGCGCTTGCCGCCCGCGCCGGCGCCGCCGCTGCGCACGGCGCCCACCGGGTCCATGTCGGCTTCGTCTACCATCATGCGCTAGAATCAAATCATTTTAAATTTGTAAGTAAACGATAAAGATCACAACGTGTCACTTCCAAATTCGCTTCCCTACTAAACTGCGAGTAGGTACGTGTTCACATTTTGTCCTATTTAACCCAATGGTTAAACCCGCTTATGTATCACCGCTTATGTATATTGATAAATAAATAACTTTGATCTATAAAGCGTACATTTCATTTATGATGACATTCATATTAATTATTCCAATGAATGACAATGTTTACAATGATAAGAGCAACTTGCATTTGCAAGTTCGACCAAATCTTGCCATACCCAGGATCCATCGAAAACTTAATTCATGGTTTCACATCTGTACCACATAAAAAAATCAATTACCTTATCTATCTTGAAGGGGTTGCCAAACATGTGCTGCCGTACAGGCTGCGACTCAATCTCCCGCAGTTGCGGCGTCATTCGCTTGAGATACTCCTGGTAATTGCCCATCTGAGCGACCGGCATCGAATGTACACTGTCTTCATCGACCAGTCGAGTATGTGCCAACGATGGTTGTAAGAAGTTCGCGCGCATTCGGACCACCTGAAAAATAATAATAGTAGGTTTGGAAAGTTCTACTAAGCCAAGATGCATACTGAAGATTGTTTTATTCAAGTGACCAAAAAGGGTGTAAAAAGACCCTTAAACGAAGCCGAAAGGCACTTGTTCTCCCCGACATTGCGATCATTTTTTTGTTCTAGACCATACCTGGGAACCTTCTAGTTACGGAGATATTGGGGGTCAAAGTTCCAACTTTTTGACAAGTTTTTTTTTTTTTTAATACATGTTTTTAATGTAAGATTTTTACACCCTGTATACCCCAAAATGTCGGCATAATATCAACATTATGATAAAGTCCAAAAAAAATAAAGTTAAGGCTGACTACTCAATATATTTTCCATACAATTTTTGGGGGGGGGGGGTATTACTCCACTGTTTGGCATGGTACATTTAAAGTTAAACTTGATATCGTTTTGTCTCATTATTAATTGTCTCTGTGCGGAAACAGAATAGTAAAATAAAAAGCCATTCAAAAGTTACGAGCTACCAAAGATTCGTTTTTATTGCCAATTTTAACGCAACTTTGGGCGTAAATTAGTAATAAAAGAAGAGTCAAATTTCCAAAACAAAGTCCGTACCGACACAGCACAATTGTCGAACAATTCAATAAGTTTTATTTGTAAATGATTTATGCAGTGGTTTTTTCATAAAATTCGATTTCCCAAAGGCCTTTTCGTATTTTTTTTGCCCGCGCCTTTTACTATGAATTTCGTGCATCTCATTGAATAATGTTTCACCCCTGGTGCGGTGCGGGAGGACGACGCTTACTCACACATATTACTATTATAACTTCGTCGATCAACTACATGACGTCATCACGAAGTTAACACCAACATACAAATCGCATTCCAACAAGCGATGTATGTTCGTGCAAATCATCATCATCATCATCATCATCATCATCATCATCATCATGATCATCATCATCATCATCATCATCATCATCATCATCCTATAATGTTCGACCTACTTATTATTACGACCTATATATATATTACAGCGACCTACTTATTTAGAAACTTTATATACATAAAATCTTCACGATATGATTTATTTACGAGATTAGCAGACCTGGCGGAAACCGTCCAGGACATCGTGACCCCAGGCCAACAATAACAAACATATAGTTATACATCATCATCATCATCATCATCATCATCATCATCATCATCATCATCATCATCATCATCATCATCATCATCATCATCATCATCATCATCATCATCATCCTATAATGTTCGACCTACTTATTATTACGACCTATATATATATTAGAGCGACCTACTTATTTAGAAACTTTATATACATAAAATCTTCACGATATGATTTATTTACGAGATTAGCAGACCTGGCGGAAACCGTCCAGGACATCGTGACCCCAGGCCAACAATAACAAACATATAGTTATACAATATTATTGTTGCCACTAATCTCGCAAATTGTGTAATGACCTTATAAGTTGATAGTAAAAGTTTTAAAGGAAAAGTTTATTTTATTCTTTTAGCGCATTTACATAAAAGGTCAGACAAAAGTATTATAAGAGAAAGTTATTTGTAAAGATAGATAGATAGATAAATGAACGATGTAGATGTGATGTGTATGATAGATGATAGATGTTTGTTTTATATATATATATATAAAATAATAATAATTAATATTTGTAATAATTGAGCGGCGTCGAATAGCATTATGTGTCTTTGGTGTAACTTCGTTTTTGTTCGGCACGGTTCAAAACGCTGTGATGTGCGTACGAACGTAGACGTGCGTGAAGACAGCGACTAACTGCTCATCACTGATACTATCTCGGTCGGGCATGATGCCAGGTGAGACAGCGTGCTTTTTGGCCACGCCCACCAATGAGTTCGAGCCCGTGAGTTGCGTCACCTTAAGGCGCTGTCCTGTATAATGCTATTGTCGATGAGTAGAAGCTTGAGTAGGTAAAAAAGTATCCCATTGTAAGTATAAAATCATATTCTACAGCTAGCTGGTTTACTTACGTCACAAAAACATATTTCCCATTCAACTTGTTTAACATGTTATGGTGTATGGGAACTAGCATAAACTCAGTTGTCATTCACTCTCAATGTGTAGTGAATTATGTAAACAATGGCTCGCATTCACAGCCTTATTAGAATACAATGTGGTTTGTGGTTATGCTATTTACAAAAGAAATATACTGTATGTAAAATAGAAATTCGTTTTGGAAACCTGCCAGAAATACCAATAAAAATTCTTGTTTATTTACAATTTGCATGCACTTTGAACATTTAACACGTTGAATACGAATTAATACTATACCACACACATCGCATTTTATTACAAACAGAGTAGGTACTTATATTGCCACATGGAACCATAAAAAAATTCATAATAATGTGTGCAAATGTTCAATCCGCTACCAAATGACATCATAGCCATATTATGATGCTACTACTTATCATCTGCCTAGCCTTTTCCCAAGTATGTTGGGGTCGGCTTCCAGTCTAACCGGATGTAGCTGAATACCAGTATTTTACATGGAGCGACTGCCTATCTGACTTCCACAACCCAGTAAGTACTGGGTAATACGATAGATACCCCCGGTAAGACTGGTTGTCAGAATTTTGGACCAACCACCAGACCAACCTAGGCAAGCACGACCCGAGCGGCTGTAATTATTTTGCCACAAGATCCTCCTATTATGATGCTACTACTACGGATATTATGTTTCTCATTCGTTCTCTCGAACTGACCTAAGTAATTTACCGCTATAAGAGGATAGACGTTTTAGGTACTTATAGTAACTTTTAAGTTCCACAAATCTGATTCCATGTTTTTTTCTAAATTGACGCAACGCATTTTACCGAGTAGGTAGGTATTTTTATTGTTGTCTCCTACCAAACAGCTGTTACAGGCGCCTACAGGTTAATTCTGCTACCAATCTTGTGTTATCTCGATCGAACACAGAACCAGTTAGCCAGCATACCAGCACCCCAGACACTAATCATTCCTAAAGATTTTGAAGGAATTCGTATTGGAATGAATTGTCCCATTGTGAATGTGATTGTTTTACGCTAATTTCACTGTTTTTATACCGAAAAATAGGAAAAATGTCACTGATTTTTTTCTTACCTGATCTAGTAAATCTCTCCTTTGTATATCGAAAGGATTCCTATACGTGTGCGTTTGCGTCTTATGTCTGCCTCGCGAGAGCCCAACGACGAAGCCACCGAACTCGTTCAACTGATCGCGAAGTGCTGAGAACTTGTCTTGTAGACACGGATGCGTTGTCAAGTCCTTGCGGAGTGGAGACCGGGGCATTACTCGAACGCTTTCGGACACCTAAAATGTGTATTAGTAGTTTTATTAACTTTTATCATCAGACTAAACATTACAATATATCACAGCTGCAGTGCAAGTACGTAGGAATCGATTCCATAAATCTGGCAGTTATTCTCGACAAAATGAGTTTTTATCTTTGTTATAAGCTCATTTTGTCGAGAATGACTGTCAGATTTATCGAATCGATTCCTACGTACTTGCACGGCTGTTATCCCAAGGGTTTGGCATTAGCAGAAGTGGTTGTAGTACACCCATTACGTCAGTTATGTTCAATTTCCATTTATATAGAAGACAAGCATGTTCCACAAGTCCAGATTCCTTACTCTTGCTGTGTAGTCATCAACTAAATAAAGTATTAAAATTGATCAGATGCTTGAATTGGTTAGAAATTGTTTACTCGCGCGTAGGTACAGTATAGCATTAATAATTGCATGTAGATTAGGACACTAATAAATATGAAATACTTTAATTACCTTCTGCGTATTATTGCTGGATGATTTGTTGATGACGTCAGCACAGAGCTTCTCGAATTCAACTTTAGCTTGATTTTTCAGTCTTTTCAAATAGTTCAACACAGAGAAGCTGAGGGAGTTGTCCTGAGAGTCAGGAATCAAACTCTGTAGAAGTTGTGCGGACGCTCCCATTTTTGTCAATGCTCTGCGAAGAGGCTGGAAAAAGAAATCATTCATTTAAACACAGTTTAACTTGATACATAATACTTGATTGGTAATTATTGCAAAGGATAATTAATTCCAGTTAGTTGCTGTAACATTATTTTGCATAATAATGTTGCAGGGGTTTCCTGTAGATCTCACGATCGAAAATATTTTTCTACAATTTTTAAAGATTCATGATTGATGTTGAATGATTTTGAGTTTAGAGCAACTTACCGCAACATAGTAAGATGGCATTCTGTCGAGATAGTGCTGAAACGCCAGCTTCCACTCCGCAGTGGGCTTGCACCGATGAACTTTGAACAGGTCATCTAGAAGAGGCAGCAACATAGGGTAGTTGTACGGCAACACGAACAAGTTCACGCAAGTCAGGTTCGTTGACGCTTTCAAGTAGCCGAATGGATGGTTGATCTCCGAGTTCTTACAACCACTGTTGGCTACGAACACCTGTAAATATTTAATGGTAACTTTTAGTACACAGATTCATTCTAAGCAAACACTGCAAATGGAAACTTTTCTTGCCAAAATTATTAGTTGTTACGGTCAAAATGTGAATCGGATAAGTGCTAAAAATATTTAAAACATCAATTCATTCTAGCACTGTCAGCTTCAAATAGTACACGTAATCACACGAATCAAATACGTTTAACGATAAACGCAAGCAGGCCTAAGAATAATAATTATGGGCTGTTTTTTGCTGGGCAAACACCTCCCCCATGGCTTTCCAATAGGCGAGACGACAAAAAAAAAAACGAATTAGTCGGTCAGTTAGATTATCAAAAAATATTTGACCCGTGTTTTTTCTTTTGTTACGTAAACCAAATTTGACGAAGATATGACGCTTTTAAAATTCTCAATACGACACGCCTACCTGTATAACTTTTAGCTAATTCTGACGTCACGAGCCCACTCCCGAGTTTTGATGCGTTATCTTTGTCAATTTTCATTGATTCAAAAAAACAAAAAATACATGTCCATTAATTTCCAATACTCTAACTGACGGACTAAATAGATTTGCAATTTTTTGATACTGTCGTCATGCCTATTCTGTTTACAATTTGCCTTCTCCGACCAACTGTCATTTTCTCCTTATTCAGTTCAAACTACAAAGTATTCAGAAACTTTTACTGTTGGCTGTACATGTCTATAAAAATCATTGATCAAGCTAATAGATTGCTACCACGCCCACAACGAATGACCCTAAGATAGCCATTGAAATAGTGATTAAGTCCATTGAATGGTATCATTACTATGTAGTAAACACGTAAAATGTACACAGTGTATTGATATAAGCAAAAAAGTGTCTATTAAAAAGCTTCTATGGCGGCGGCGGTAGGATTCATTTGTGGGGCGACTCGATAATCGCCATTAGCCATACAAAAACAAACAATAATGGTAAAATATGCAGATATACATACAAGGGCTATCTTCAATAAATTATTAAACACTTATTAGAAGTAATTGCTCACATTATCTTGTTAGTGAAGTGCAATTTGATAGTTTGTTTACATTACACAAGGTAACCTACATAATAAATTAATTCAAATAGGAGTCAATTGCTAAATCTTTAGTTACCCTTTGTTTGCGAAAGTTGCGCGTTTAGAGGTTATTGCCACTATTATTCTTTAAAACTTGTCATTTATGAATGGTGTAAAACGAGTTTATACGTTTTCGTTTTCTTGTTTAAATTAAGATGAAGACAAGTTCTTATTTTAATTTTAAGAAAAGTATGTAGGATTCCTTTTCGTCCACAGACGTTTATACAAATGCTCTAAAAATAGGTGTAATCAACAACGGGTTTATTTTTAAACGTTGCTTAATGTTAACACATTTTAAACATAAAAAAATATAACTTTAATGTTTATAAATAAAATAAAAATAAATATCGCTGGACATTAACACACAGCGCCATCCAGTGCCACACTAAGCAACGAGGCTTGTGTCGTGGACACCAGATAGTTGATATAGATACTATTTGTTTGTAAATACATACTTATTATACATATAAACATCCATGACTCGGAAACAAATGTCCATGCTCAGAACCCGGGACCCTAAGAACGTAAGGCTGCCTCACTACCGCTGCGCCATTCGGGTCGTCAAACGTTATACATAAACCTTTGTACATAAATGTATTTTTCTTACCTGCCAGCAGACGGTAGGCTGTTTCCTGGCCAATATGAACTGTGTCAACGGACTGGGCTCCAACTCGTACTTGTCAAAGGGCAGATTGTCAATTACCATCGGTTCCTGACTCGAACATGTGAACTTCACCACTGGGTGTGCAGAGCGAGGCGGCTGAAAATTACCAAATAGGTTTTTTGAGTATTAACTTGCCTTTGAAACGGTTTATCAACAAGAGCTTGATTTTGTTACATAACATAATGATACCTGTAATACCCCAAGGGTTAGGCAGACAGAGTTGCTACACCCACATTTCACCAATTACGTTTTGATTCATCCTAGCATTTTCCCAATGTAGTGTTGGGATTGGCTTTCAGTCTAATTGAAAGACTGTCTAAGCTGAATACTATGTAGTATTTTACATAGAGCGACTGTCTATCTGACCCAGCCAACCCAGTTCATACTGGGTAATACAATACGCCTTGGTAAGACTGCACGCTGTCAGACTTTCAGGCCACTGAATACCTGTAATGACTGGCTAAGATCTACAAATGACAGCCTGGACCATTGGCTTAACGTGCTTTCCGAGGCACAGAGGAATCTCGGTATGTAATAGGTGGTCACTCATCCACGGACCAACCTAGGCAAGCGCGGCTTAACCTAGAGATCGACGCGAGCGGCTGTTGTAATTTAGCCACGAGCACCTTCAAATAAATCATTTTATTCAAATAATCGAATCACACGGTCTAATATAGTTGCACACTATAAAGTACTGCATAGCACTATTTAATTGAGCATTGCTAATGATAGTCAGAATTTGTAGGTACCCTATAAACTTGACACGATTTCTAGTACAAATATGAAATCGATCAACTTCGCAGAACAACTTAATAGGGTACAATGAACGCTCCCACTTAATAAGAATAAAGAACATGGTTTTCAAATAACACTAAATTGAAAATGAAAAAACTTGAAAGCTTAGCTATCGGTAGACAGTTCCAGGCAGTAAGAGCCGAGTGTAAACTCAACTACATTTAAGCAAACATCGACCAATTCATGCCAAGGTCGTGTCCCCGAAAGGCGTAAGAACAGGCATACTGCACACATTTTATTTATTTTATGCACTTTAACTTTGTGCTTTCATGTTTGCTCAACATAAAAATGTTCACTTTTAAAACAAAGATTTCCATGCATGTGAACCAATATTTTCTGAACACAATGTACACAGTATGTTACTAAGTCCGAAAATCGTGATCAAAGTGAGCTTTGTGTGTTGTTTAACAATAAAATCGACCTGTTGGTCATGGGAACAGTAATAGATTGCGTCAACTGAAGTCGTAGTACTGACGTTAAATATCCAATACGGTTATGATTAAATTACAAGTTTCATTTCTTTGAAATGTTTATTGCGATGAAATGATTGATTTGAATAAAAGATAAAGCGCAAGCCACACCGCCAGCTAGCAAGCGAGCGAGGCGGACGAGGCATCGTTTCACCTATTTTAATACTTTGGTTCTATTATACAGGGTATAAACAACCTCATCACGAAGCCGTCAACCAAGCATTCTGTACATCAAACGAAGTAACTTTACGCAAAAATTATTGCTGGGAAACTACTTTTTTTTTGGGGTGAAACATCATGTTTTGTGGTAGAACTCAATGTAACGCACTCAAAACATTGTGCTGATGGATGGATTGAATAGTACGGGGGTCGTGGAGGTATTTAAATTAAAAATCTTGCATTAAAAACTTGTTTTTAAAAAAAAAATTGTCAAAAAGTTGGAACTTTGACCCCCAATATCTCCGTAACTAGAAGGTTCCCAGGTATGGTGTAGAACAAAAAAATTGTCGCAATGACGAGAAGAACAAGTGCCTTTCGGCTTCGTTAAGAGGTGTTTTACACCCTTTATACAGGGCTAGTTTTCAATGACCGGCCAAATTTTCAGAGATGGTTTAGAACCGATAATATTTTCGATATAATGAAAAAAAAAACATTTTGTTGAATCAAATTTAATTCCTGTCCACCACTAAAAAGTGAACGTGTGGATATTGCAACAGTACAATTCAGTTCAACAGCCTAGATAGGTAGCATTTAGCACACACATACATTTGGCGGTGCATGCACGCACACAAGTGCATTTATTCCCACTAGGTTTATGATTTAAGAAATTTTTAGGACATTTTCAAATGAATGCTATTATTTTATTTTATTTTTTTCGACAATAATATTTAAAACGCACTTTTGGTTTGATATCCAAATCGTAATTTTAAATTTTGGCTAACCAGTCAAAATTTAAAATTACGATCTGGATATAAGATGAGAAGAACCATCGTCGTATAATTTTTTCACGCCTTGGTATAATTTTTAGTGCGTTCTGACGTCACGAGCCCCCACTCCCGAGTTTTTATGCGTTTTATCTTTGTCAATATTCATTGATTTAAAAGAAAACGTATCCATTATTTTCCAATACGAATTTGTAATTTATTGATACTGTCGTCATGCCTATTATCGAAAGAGCCTAACAAAGTATGAAAAGGGTCTCGTCCCCGCCTCGCTCGCTCGCTCGCTCGCTCGCTAGCTGGCGGCGTGGCCTGCGCTTAATAATTGTCGCTCCGACTATAATAAAAGTTAATTAAATATAATAAGTCTGGTCCGAGTAAGTTGAGTATACAAGAGCTTGTATACTCAACTTACTCGGACCAGACTTATTATATTTAATTAACTGGCCAGTCCATTTGGGGCTAAAATTGCTTTTGTATTGCTCAATACAAAAGCAATTTTAGCCCCAAATGGACTGGCCAGCTGACTTTGTAATTGTTTAATTTAATTCACAAACTAAACAATAACAACTGTGAAGTTTAGTTTATTATCATATCGAGAGCTTCCAGACTCTGAAAGCTTATTAAATAGGCAAATAAATAAATAGCCTATAATAGTGTATTATATAGTGTATTATTATATAGTGTATTATTATATAGTGTTTATTACTGCTAACTGGACATCATAACGACTTTTAGACATATTTTTAAATGAAATGTAATCTATTGTGTTTTTGATAAGTTTTGACTCAATTTATCTACACTTATATTATAAAGAGGAAATATTTGTATTTTTGTGTGTGTGTGTATGTATGTTTGTAGTGAATAAACTCAAAAACTACTGCGCCGATTTAAAAATTCTTTCATCATTAGAAACTACATTCACCCTGAGTAACATAGGCTATATTTTATCACCGTACTCCCACGGGAACGGGAACTACGCGGGTGAAACTGCATGACGTCCGATAGTTTATTATATTAATGTAATGTTCAAAAACTCAACAGCAAACCAGCATTGTGCCTGACAGGGTTTATTTACAAAAACCGACAGTAATATTGTATAATGTGTGATGTGCATGAGAGAAAATGAATAAATAAATTTAATTTTAAAATCGACAATATTGGGTTATTGTTTTATTATTATCAAATCAAAGTGTCATCTTTTTCATTCTCCTGCCCTTTTCAAAAATATTGAAATATGGAAGAGAGGAGTGTGGAATATTCTCTATTACTTTCAAAGTTTCGTCGTTTCTTTGGTCTTCCCTTACTCTTATATCTACATTTATTACACTCTATATAACACAAAAAATATCTTATACATACCAATGTTTGCGCGTTAGGGTCGGATCGGAAGGACTCCGGTATAGGCCAGAAGCCGACAGCGAAGCCTTTCTGCGCGACTGTCCGCGGCACGTATATGAGGCGGCGGCAGGAGTGCCAAGCTTGAGGGGCACTGGGACCGCTTGGGGTTGAGGTTTGAGTTTGGAACTGGCCGGTGTTGTTCCAGCGCTGTAAAAAAGAAGAAATGTTTGTAAGTATTAGCTTTTACCAGCGCCACCGTGACTGTCGACTGACCGACGTATCGTACCGCGTTACGTCAAGTGTGGGTCACCCCCTGGGTCAACAAATCCTATTTTAAGAAATTATGGTGGCCTTTCTAGAAAGACAAACTAAAAAAAATCGCGTTTTAAGAAATTATGGTGGCCTTTCTAGCAAGATAAACTAAAAAAAATCGCGAAAAAAAACCTGCTGTTCAGTAATCTATGTTTGTCTAACTGGTCAAAATGTACTGAACATCAGATTTTTTTTTCGCGATTTCAGTGTTGTTCCCATAGTAAAAACTGTTTGTTTTGTTATCATGAGTACAATGATGTGTTTAGGTATCGGTCGCTAATTAGGTGTGGTCATATTCCCATCCATTGCCCATGAAGAAAATTGTTCAGTTTGATAGTCTATACCACATCCTTAAATATGACCACGCCTATCTGGTACAAACTGTATAAACGTTCTGATAAGCGGTCAAGTGTAAAGCGCGTAAAAAAAGTTTGAAAGATTGACTGACAATAGAGACTACGGCTAATACAAATGGCCGCCGTAACTAATATATTGACCCAAGTGTTTATTTTAATCTGAATGACGACTGTTCCTCGTTATATGAAGTCTATTAGAAGAAGAAAAAAAAAACAAATCTCAAGTTAAGCAATTACGACTTGAAATAACGATTGCATACCTCTTTGTCCTAGATCTATATATAGCCCAAGCCTGACTTTGGAAGGATTCAATCTTTTGTTAAGTTCCGATTTCAAAAAGTGACTAATGACGTCACTCTTTGCCGTTTTGTTATAAAAAAGAAAATGTTTAAAAGTTCCAGACTGTGTTGTTTATAAAGGAAGCCTTTTAAAAGGACAAGCCTTCTCCGTATTATTTTATTTCCGTATTAAGTAAGAAAACCTTTCTTTTCTAAGAATATCTTTCTTATAAAATAAACAAAGATTTTTTAACACTGGTTATTTCTTTATCTGCCATAAGTCATTTTCTTTTGAAGTTGACTGTACATTTGAGTAGTAGAAAAATAGGCCAACTAATTATTGAGCCAATAATGATTATTGACAGTTCAAATAATTGGTGAATTGACCTATTGAAATAATTTTATTAAGGGACTCATCCAAACGAGATTCTATTAATCTATAACATTTTTTTATACTCGAGAAAAGACTATGGAGCAAAGATAATATGAAAAGTAATAATATGAATATGGTTTGACCCTGATCGTTTACGAAGCCGTCAACCAAGCTTGTACATCAAACTATGTAACCCCACGAAAACTTATTGCTGGGGAACGACTTATTTGGGGTCAAAAATCACGTATATAACGCACTCAGAACATTGTGATGATGGATGCATTGAGTAGTAAACAGGTCATGAAGGTATTTGAAAAAAAGTTACTTATAAACTAAAAACTAGTATTAAAAAAAACCTGGGGAAATGTTGAAAATTTGACCTGTAATATCTTCATAACGAAAAGGTTCCCAGGTCGGGAAGGACACGTGTCTTTTGGCTGCTTCAAGGGTCTATTTACATTCTTAATAAGTGGCTCGCCACCGAACATATAATACTAATACATATTTAGAGCTGAAGAAATTGTTTGTTTGGTTGAACGCGCTAATCTCAGGAACTACTGGTTGGAATTAAAAAAACTATTTTTGTGTTGGATAGTCCATTTATCGAGGAAGGTTATAGGCTATATAACATCACGTTACGACCAAAAGGAGCGGAGCATAAATGAAAAATGTTGAATATTTATTCATTTTGTGAACTTTTTCTCTCTTCAGCTAGTAGGATATAAACTGCTGCAATGAGGATGTGCTTTACTACTATTTTTGATACTATACTTTTCATTAATTTCGTGGAGAATACTACGATTTCAATTTGGAATTTAAAATAATCGGGTCGATTTAGAAATAGTAACGATATTACGGAAGGTGTGTTGTGTGTGGGCTTTGCACCCAACACTTGCGTCACAAAGCATTTGCTTATCATAATAAGTAGTAACCGTATGCGTGACTAAGAGAACTATCATATACATACATACATACATATAGGTATTAAATGCTTTAAAGTAATGAACTTATTCAATTCTATTGTGAATTGTCACTCGAAATACATATTTAATAAATTGAAGATTCTATGAGAAAGAATAATATTTTAATAAGTTCTTAATACCTAGTAGGAGGAAGCGTAACAATGGAATAAAGTTCTCCAAGATCCGTTAGTAGAGAACAAAAGAGTTAGTAAGTAGCAAACGTAATGTGTTTGTTTGATTTACAAAAAAATTCAAGACTAAATTATGCTATGGAACATGCAGGATACATTTTATAAGGCACAAAGAAAAGCCTCCGCATGTTACAATTCGTCCAGCGATCCTTGGACAAGAAGGCTCCATCAAAAATGTGCTAGTTGGTCAATCTTATTAAGACGACTTGAACATTCTCGTATGATTAGTACGAGAAAAGTTTCCTAGAAAAAAAACACAAACTAAACAAAAACAACTACTTACTCCATTCCTCTCCCCATCAACTCCCTCAACTTCTTTCTCCCCCTCATGGTTGACTTCATCCCCTTCGCCCTCTCCTTTGTTGGCCCCCTCTATAGGCGGTGGGTCGGGGCCAATCTTCTCGAAGTTAATCACCACACCACTCTGCACTTTCTGAACCAAACTGTCGATGCACTGCATCAACATACGGTGGGAGGTGATGCAGTATGAACGACCTGGAAATTGAACGGGATTTATAATTATACAAAACTACTTGTTGCCCGGGACCTTCATTTGCGTGAAATTATTATAAAAAATATTAACAATTTCTAGGGTTTTAATTTTTTTGCACGGAACCCTAATTATCTTTCTAAAATAAAAGGCCTAAGTTAGCCTAAGTTTAGACATTATAACATCAGCTATCTGCCAGTAAAACTCCTGTCAAAATCAGTCCTGCCGTTTCGGAGATCAGCCGGTACAAACAAACAGACAGACAAAAATTTTTTTTAATGTATTTTTGTAAACACATTTTGACAATGCATTTTCCTATGCATTCAGTAACAACCTGTTATTTTGATATAACAAACAGACACTTCAATATTATTTATTTAGATTGTATAGATAAAAATATTAGATTGCACCTTCAGACTATACTGTTCCCACTTCTGGGGCCCAAGGGGCCATACCAGGCGGGCCTTGTACAGGTTGGTGGAAGTCATTGATTTTTTGGTTCTAAGAAAGATGTGTCGTTTTTATTACTTAGTGTTGACATTAGCTCATTTAGGGTTTTGATTAGGCCTGTAGGTGTTAGAGACGTCTGAAAGATTTTATATCAAGTTTATCGATAGCAAAATGATATAATGATATAATGATGAATAATGAGTCCTAAGTTGTGGGTGTCCTCCAAGTTCATAAAGCAATGACTTTGACCTTAAAAAGTTGAAGAGTTGGAGAGTTGTATTGATGATTTTGATGATTATAATTCTGTAACTACATACGTCTTAGAGTCGCGAACAATATTTTAATCAACATACAACCTCGAAGAAAATTTGAATTTCGCGAGCTACCCTGGAGCATCAGCCTTAAGTGGGCACTCGCCATAAAACAAGTCAAGGAAAATGTAGTCAAAAACGTATAGAATAACCAACAGTATTTTAACTGTTGGTTTTTAAATATGTAATTCGACCCAGCTAAATCAATTGTCTAATGGTAACAGTATGCCAAACGAATCATTTCTTGAAAATAAAGCGCGAGGCCACAAAACTAGCGGTTGTTAGATATTTGTTCTCAATATGAATTTTTGTTGTGTTGGGCCTTCTGAATTTTCGGATGTGTCAGATTTCGATGAGAAGGAAATTCTCGAACAAGACATAATGCTAGCCTTTTCGGTACGTTTCCAGGACTGATTGCGAAATATTTTCAGATAATCATCTAACGGCTATAACGAAGACAGCAACGAAAAAAATAATATCTAAGTTTTTTTTTTTTAACGAAATTATTATAAGTACTTAATTCCAAAATTTCTTGAGACATTTTGCATAAAACCTTTACTACGACGTATTATGACGTACCTATATGACGCGGCGACGCACTTTGGGCTGAAAATCGACTTTCATAGACATAAACTTGAATTATTTATATTTTTTTTACATACTTTGTAGAGCAGCGGTGGCCCAGTGGTGGCGGCCCCGACTTACGAACAGTAAGCCGTGCGTTAGAACCCAGACAGGCGCATTACTTTGTGTAATTTATTTCATCACCACTGCTCTCAAAACGGTGAAGGAAAACATCGTGAGGAAACCGGCATGTTCTAGAACCAAAAATTCGAAGACATGTGACATCTACCAACCCGCACTGGGCCCGCGTGGTGGATTATGGCCCTTACGCAAAAATACGCGCTTTGACGTGGAGTTGCGGACACCAGCCCGTAATACAATACAATACAATACATACTTTGTATTGTGGCACAAGTTGCGATTTTTTTTTTAAATCGCAAATTGCTTGCTTGTTTGGCTTGTAGTGTAAATAAAATATTGTAAACTTGACTTATCATACTCATAAGTAAAGCATTTAAGCATTAAAATTAATCATCAAAACAAAAAAGATTTTTATTAATTTTGAGGATTTAAAAAAAAACGCAATTTGTGCCAAATATAAATAAATAGTAGTATATTTGTGTGTAAGGATATAATGGCCAACCTTATGATTCCAGAGATATCCTCATTTTTCATGACAGTGCCATACAATTTTTTCTTAAAAAAATTATAACTTCTTCATTTGTACACGCAATTGCCTCATGTGAATTTTTATAGTATAGTAATGATCAGCAGAATCCACTTCTAGCCAAAAAAAGAAGCCTTGAAAATTCAAGTCTCTATGTCTATGAAAGGCGATTTTCAGCCCACCGTGCGACGCGACGTAGTAAACTAACGTAGGTAATGGATGTTTAAAAATAGAGAGCCAGTATTTATTTTGTGGGTCAAGTATTTGTTTTTTAATAATTGTTATCGTTTTTTTCGTTTTCGTTGTAGCCGTTAGATGATTCCCTGAAAATATTTCGTGTATGAATAGATACAGGTAGATATATACTCGGAAGAATATGTCGAGTTCTGTTTTAAAAAAAATACGCACCACGTCACATGCAACTTAAAACCGGGAAACCGGTAATTATAATTCCATTCAAATAAAATTTAACAGGAAAATCATACAATCTACTTTTGTAGGTACTTAATAAAATTAAATCCACAATGGTGTAAAATTTATTGTAACATATATTTTTAATATGGCAAAACAAAGTTTATCGCATAAATCAAGTTAATTTATTAATCTTAAAAAAAAAACTTCTCGCCTAAAGTACCTATATTAAAAGTTGTCAAGCCGTTAAATTAAGCCAACAGTTAAGTCTGCAGCACAAAATAATAATTTATACTTTTATCTGAATACATCTACCTTGACTCTAAAGGAACAGCACAAAAACTAGTCAGACTGGTTTTCTAAAGGGCTTACTATCCCCCCGTTTATACAAAATTTCTACACCCGTTTAAGACTCTTTATATTTTTAGCTTAATCTGTAAAAGAATCTACTCGAATATTTTAAAGCTCGTACTAATATTGACATACGAAAGATATCTTGAAAGTTGTTTGTTTACAAAATAATCTTGAACGGGTACTTTTTAGATAAAGATACATAGATAAATGTCATATAGTAGAAGCAAGTTGGTTATCGTATGTTCTCTCTCTGTCCAATAGGGTATATGCATGTTTTTTTTATCACTCTAAACAAAGCGTATTAACATCAGAAATAGCAAAGTAATTTTTTTATTTAATCTCTATAAAAAATACTAAGTTATAAAAGCATTTGAAACTGCTGATTGACAGAGAGCTCCGATACAGCGAATGACGTCATTCGCTGCATCGACGTACAAAATCCATACTAAATTCCGTTTATCTAGAAAGAGAGAAAAGTTAAAATGGTTTGGTAACTTTTGTGTTGTTTGGCCGATTTATGTCTTGTTTTCGCTTTTTGTCATTATTTTTATAGTACTTTAACATTCCGTATCGAAATAACAAATAGAAAATGTATGCATATTCCCTTTTTCTGAAAAGGTAAGTTGGTTGCATTGGTAACTTACCACCAGTAACTTCACACATTGCGTCGATAGGTGAAGAGTCGGAAGGTACCAGGCCTGTATCCCTCTCGACAGCTGGTGTCCCTGCCAACCGCAGCACCAACGAAAATAGTCTTTGGTCCCATCGGAATGGCTCGCGGGTCAACTCTGAACCAGGTATTGGGCAGTTCATGGGCAGATTGAACTGAAAGAAACATTGTTGACAAATTGTTAATAATAATGACTTATGGAACGGTTCTCACGTCATAAAATCTGACGAGCGTTAAAGTGACCGATATACGGTCATTACCTTCCTATCAAAGAGAGCGCTCAAATGAACGTATGTAGGTATAGCTAGATGATCGGAGGGTCTTTCGTTTTAAGTTTACAGACGTACGGTCGACCAAGCTATTTGCTTTACGTTTTACAATGTAATTTGCATGTTAAAATGTAAACCAAATAGCTTGGCCGACCGTACACTTTCCAACGATAAGCGCGCAGTAAAGAACTCGAAAAAAGAGTCTTAGGAGAACCGCAATTAATATGGAAACGCGTCGAAGCCAAACAGCTAGGTGATTCGCTCACTGCTACCCTGCGAAGTAGGTGACATGCTCCTAGCGAACCAACGGATGGTGTTATTAAGTACCTATATTACAATGGCCACACCCACACTGAGGTGACTGAGGGGTGCTAAACACCATGTTCAATTCGGCATTTCTATTGGTGCCGAATTAGGCGCCTCGAAAATGTCCGTAGCGCGTCTGACGCTTGGTGCGAATCTGCCGCTGCTTTTCACCAAGCAAAGCTCCTGCAGTGTGACTTCACCCTTACAAACACGACTCATTACCGTTGATTTTATAGACAGACTTGCAAGAATTGATTATGATTCATCAAATCAGAAGAAGACTGCACTCCGACAAGACAGTGGTTGTAAAGTCGTCGATTGCTGATTTGCTTCGACAGTCTAACTACAGCAAAAGGTTCGTATTGCGTTGGAAAGTGTGCGTATTGTACCTAGTAGAAAACTCCCAAGATTGTAGTCATTCATGAATTCAGGGCTTAGGCTTAAAGAGATCCAAAAAAAACCGATTGTCCATCTGAGTCATCAAATGTTATCTCTAAATCTAAGCACCAGTGATAAGTCGTCATGACAATCGTAAATGAACTCTGATAAGTTTGAATAACGAATAGTTTCACTGCTAAAGATTACATACTTTCCCAAAAATCTATAACTATTCTTATTCTATTGACACAGTATTCAAATGAAACACTTGTTGGTGAAATTTGAATAAAGCATGCGCGACCTCCAAACCAGAGATGCGATATTAGGTACATGCTTACAACTTAGGTTCTGCACACACAAGACTACTTTTCACCAGACTATGGCAAAGCCAAAAGGAAGTGTTGTTAAACCACTAGCGATAGGCACGTCGAACGACGAATGGGGCAGCTGACTGCTATCGAAACTACATCAACCAAACTACCCTAAAATTTTAATCGCAAGATATATCTTATTCTTTTCTAACCGAAAAATCCAGAAATACTGATTTTCTCAAATATATTATTACTAGATGATGATCTATCGAATGAAAGCTAAAAACCAGTATTCGAAATACCTACGACATTATACGAAAATACGCGATGATCAATACGATTGTAGAATCTTATGATTCTGAGAAGGTCAAGTGGTATTTGTGCACCAGACCTTAGCCAAATTTTATGTGCACCATTTATTGCAGATTTGTATGACGTCATTAAGTAGGTTACAGCAAAAATAATAGAACTTACTGCATCTTAGACAATTAGCTATGAACACAATTTATTATAGGTACTATCAGATTTTATGAAAAGTTCTGAATCTGACGAAATCCAACATTTTTAAGTAGCAAATTAAACTTGCTGCAGTACTACCACTTTTACCGGAAAACCTAATTATGGAAGGCTGGTTCTATGTTGCCAGCCAAAGCCCAGACAGTCATAACAGTGACTTTTTTCAGGAGTATATGTTGTTGTGTGTGTTTTTATAAACATATTATGTGTTTACGGAGAGAGGCACAGGACCACCAACTTCTTGGAAGGGTGGATAAGCTAAATGCAGCTGTATCTACAAAAAAAAACCTAAAGTTTAAACCTGAGTTTACTAAAATTCCTAAATTTTTTGTATGAAGACGCTTATTTTATGAAAGAAGTGCTATCGAACGTCTCCGTCGGAACCCGCGTTCACAAAGTAGCAAAGAAAAAGACCCAGGTTCACCTTAGATGCTCAACAAGAGTTAATGCATGGCAGCATTACAGTGCCAGTTTTTTTGGAAAGACAGATAAATTCACAATCGCGTATTTTTTAATTTGTTCATTTTCACTGTCTGGGCTTTGGCTGGCAACATAGAACCAGCCTTCCATAATTAGGTTTTCCGGTAAAACTGGTAGTACTGCAGCAAGTTCAATTTGCCTCTTAAAAATTTTGGATTTCGTTAGATTCAGTTCTCGATATTTATTGATGGATCTCAAATAATTTATTGATGGTGGAAACGGGCTTATTATTATGTTGTTTGGTGCTACGGAATCCTTTGTGTGCGAGTCCGACTCGCACTGGCCCGGTTTTTTGTTACTGAATATTGACCATAGTCATTTATTGGTAAGGGATTCTCAAAATATGGGCTGAGTGGAGCTACAGGTTTTGCCAAACCATGATCTTCCTGCCACAAGGGCCCATTCTATTTGGGGTCGCTGCAACACGTTTTCCTCTTCCATTCTCCCCCGTCAGACGTCACAACACCATTTACTAATTTACCTTTCATATCATTCCATTCATTCCTCAAACAATTCATCCATCTTTTCTTTGGCATTTCTCTCCTTCTCCATCCATCAACAATCATACATTTCATTCCTCCTCATTACATGTCCATACCAAGACAAACAGGTTTTGACAGATAATGACTTTAATAAAGGGTGTAAAAAGACTTCACGAAGCCAAAAGGCACTTGTTCTCGCCGTCTTTGCGACACCCTAAGGTGTTTTTTTAAACGTGTTTATTGTAAGATTTTTACTTTAGACACCACAACCCCCTATTCCATCCATCCATCAGCACAAAGTTTTGACTGCGGTAAGTACATTGATTTTTACCGTATAACGTAAATTTTCACCCCAAAAAAAGAAGTCGATCCCAGCAATAATTTTTGCGTAAAAATACTTAGTATGATATATACAGAATGCTTGGTTGACGGCTTCGTGATAAGTCTGTTTACACCCTGTATTTTACTTCCTGTTCTAAACCTCCAGAATACTTACTTTACAAGAAAAATGTATGAAAACAATACATATCCTCTTAAAAGAAAAAGAGCTAACTGCTACAAATGATTTTAAATAAGTATGCATATTTAATGTGTTAACTAAGCATCAGTATGCATGAGAATCATATAACATTAGTTCAATGACTGTTTTAAAACACCAATTCAACACAGCTTAAGCCACGGTTAGATAAGACAGTTTGAAAAGCACATTAGTTGTGATACTTTAGGCATGCAGTGCAGTGCCAGTGGCTTCAATTGACACCAAATATCAATTACATTTTTTCCTACTAAGTAATAAATTATTATTTTGAATAATAGTACCAATTATTATTTTATTAACTTGAATTGGAGCAGCTAAGACGACCCGCTGACTATCAATTTTATTCATGTTAGAGTTGGGCCTTGGACTTAATAGGTTTCCACATTAGTAAATGGGTAACTAAAATCAGTTCCATTTCTGTGTAAATTTTGCAATTCTAAATCTTTCCTTTTATTGGCCTAATTGAAATAAATGTTTCGACATTATTTTTTCAACTAGTCAATAAGCATTATCTTGCACCAAAATATAATTTATCAACTGCTGAGAGATGAAGCTAATCATTTAATTTAAAAAATAATTAAGTTTCACAATCCGCTGCTGCACAACCATCAAAGTCAACTCAGAAACAAAAAAGAAATACCAAAACTAAATTATAAGTAGGTAAATAAACAAAGCATAATTTAACTGGAACTAAGTATTTTTATCAATTTAGTTTATGATGGTAAGAATATGATAACGGAAATGGGTGAAATATTGGTTTAACTACAAAAAAACTCAAAAATTAAACAAAAGAACAGAATAATACAATTTTCATTAAATAATATTCACTACCTTAGTATGTATCTGAACAGGTGAATAAATGCTAAAAAATAGTAGACCAATTTATATAATGTTCAGCAACTCACCTCCTCCTGAATGCCAGCATTGCTTGAAAGTTTCCCTCCATCAGTAATGACAACAATAACAGAAGGTTCAAGGTAGAATGGACATCTTCCTTGGCCATATGTGTCAATACCAGTCTGCATGCGATTTATGTTCAGAACATCAAAGGCATGCTTCAAGGCCGCACCCATTGTTGTCAAGCCCAGGCATTGCAAATTCTTCAATTCATTTATAAATGTTGCAAGATTCTCTTTCCAACCAGCCTGAAAATTAACAATTAGAGTAAATATCCATTATTTGTACAAGTTCTACAGGGAATATGCCATAATGATAACAGTGGCTATGGGACATCATTGATGTTTAACTACAAGCTGCACTTTGAATGCAATGTAATGCATGTTATCATTCACCACATAAATTCAGTTCAGAACAATACAGGCTTATAAGATGTTAATTGGTTGTGTTGTATGATTCTGTTTGAATTTCCCCCCCAAATCGCCATTTCGTAGTGTGCGGGCTCGGCCAATGAGAGTGTGCGACGAGCGCGCAGTAGCGAGCGAGCGCTATCGCGGAGGCAGCAACGGCGGCGGTTCGTCCTGTTTACGTCGTGCTGTCTATTTCAGTAAATTTCTCACTTTCAAAATATGTAAATGTTCTGGATTGCAGATTACGGTGCTTGACATTTAGACACTACCGAACCGGCAATAACACTCACACCTATGCACAATCCACAAGAAAATCTTCGCTAACGTGTTCATACTGATATACTAACCTTGATGTTCGCGGGTGGTTCTTCGAAAGTTAGAAGCATATACCTGTCGCCTCTGCTTTCGGGGGAACGTTGACGAACCTATGAAATAAAATTAATCAGTCCAACACACTAACACGCGATAAACAAATCGATCACAAAAACGAGGCGGTTGACGAGTCGATGACACTGCACGTACCTTTACGAACGTTTCCACAGCGCCCTTGGCTACATCGAGCAACGTTGGGCGTCCGCCCAAATAAGCTCTTTGGTTCATAGAGGCTGAAGTATCTATTAGGAAAACTATAATAGTCATCGTGAAAATTGCCTAAATGTCCTTCGAAATACATTAAAATATGCGCACGCTATTATGAACTTAGAACAAAAATGGCCGCTACATCGTACGCCGTCTCGCTGAGAGGCGACCGTCCGACAGCCGCTTCGACGAGCAGCTGAACAAGCTACGCCACGACGAAGACTCCAAAAGTACCACGTGACCTAATCACACGTTCGGAATTTGTCGGCTATGTCCGTTGACTAGCGATGAATGTTGCCATACTAAGATATAATTTCCCCTTACATTTTATTCAATATTTTGAGGCCAAGATAAAAGTACAATATTTATAATAACAATGAAACGACTGTAGTCGCCCATTCCAAAGTGTAGATCTCGATGGAGCTGATCGGACAAGAAACTCCATGAACACTCCTTTAAATCAAAATGTTACAAAATGTTGGTTACCTACCTCATTCATATTCAACAAATCTTAGAATATTTGAAATCTAAAATCGACGAAATGCAAATCATGGTCGTACACTAAAAAGTTCGTACCTCGATCGAAAATAAATAATATTTGACCATTTATGAATCACCGCACACATGGATGCGTTTTAAAAGTATAAAAAGGTGTTCCAGCCTCTTACAACAATTCCATATTTCCAAAGGTTAGCATAGTTATTTGCCTAAGTAACGCCTTGAATTTGGTAGTACCAAAAGTAACAATTCTTTTGATTTTAAAACTTTGATGGCTGATAAACAATAACCCAATAAATGCACTAGCATTTGTATGTATGCCTGTGCAAGAGCATGTAAACACGAAGTGAGTCATCTAAATTTTCTAGATAATTTCTGTTTCGTTCCATAATTCGAGGAAACAAATTTTGGTAGCAACACTACTTCTTATTAAGTACAACTAACAAGTATTGAAACGATTACTTTGCTTTAATAAAGTTTGAGGTAATTGACTAAAAACTATAATCATAAAATTAATTCGTAATTTAATAGTCTATTTCATATTGTAAAACCACAAAAAACATGATATTAACCACAAAAAGTTCTCAACATGCAACAAACCACATTACGCGGCGAATTCAAATACAGAATGAGTAGTGCAGAAAGCAATAACCATCAGATTGATTGCGATTTACTTCGTGACCACACTAAATAATTAGTAATTTAGTTACCTGATTACCTGAATGATATTATTTATCTTAATTCAGAAAAACTGTCTCGGAATAATTCAGACGTTAACTATTAATGAATTTTTGTATTTCTTTAATAAATTGAAGTGACCCACTTTGACACAGGTCACTAACCTTACCTGTATTCCGAGATCCTATTTTATAAAACGTATTTTATCTTTAGATTCCTATGATTTAACCATTGTCTAGGTACTCATTGTAGGTAAATAGTTCTAGTATTACAGATTCTAGTAAATATCATCATCCGTCTGGGGGTAGTTGGGATTTATCCCCCCCGAATGGGTAATACGATACTTATTGCCTGGTTGTAAGACTTGCGGGCTACTGCAACCTACCTGCCAATTCTAGTATCACTTATGCCAGTCCAGTCCAATCTAGGTCTGAATGAGTGTAAGTAATTTCAATTCAGAAATAAGATCAATAATACTTAAAAAATTCGACACAAACTTTCTGGAATAAGTTCTTAGTCCCGCTGACGACACCAAGTAAAGCGACTTCTATAACTAGTTAGAGAAGTCGCTTTACGTGGTGACCCTACATTTCATAATCGTAGAATAGTGTCGAATCTGAGATAATTATTAAATATGTTAAAATCCGGTGGGGTCCGGCTTGTAGGTACCTATTGTTAGGAGGTTTCTCTCTCTGGACTCTGGAGCCCTGACTGCCGCGCGCCGCCGCTAGCTTGGACCCTGTTACCGATACCGGTGGGCTACAAAACTGATATTTTTAAATGAGTTTAATATTGTATTTTTAAACAATATTTAAACATGCATGAAGTGTATGAATAAAATAGTCATACTTAACTGTAATGTAGGCATGTTGACAGGGGCGGATCTATTAAGGGATTTTTGGGCTGCAGCCAGGGCCCCGTGGATATAAAGGCCGCCCCAGTCACCTTTTGCAAAAAATGGAGCATTTGTACATTTTAATCTCAAGATCCCTCTCTTCTGAGGAAAGCCTTAAAATTTTCGAGCTCGCTTCGCTCGCTCTTGCAGCCTAGTTTCTCTTGACTTGTAACTTTGTCCATAAGCCACCCAAAGTAACTCCGATAGTTCGAAACAATTCCAACCTGTCCAAGGTAGGTAAACTGTTAAATTTTCGAACTGGCTTCGCTCGCTTTTCAGACTACTTTCTTTAGACTTTGTCTAAAAGTCGACCTAGTAATTCCTGTATGAAGGATCGAAACAATTCAAACCTGTCAAAAGCAAGGTGTCAAAAAAAAATCGAAGTCGCTACGCTCGCTCATGCAATCAAGGTCCTCTTGAATCTTAACTTTGTAAGTCAACCAAGAAACTCCTGTATGAAGTGGCGAAACAATTCTAATTTGTTCAAGGTACATAAGGTGTACAAATTTTCGAGCTCGCTACGCTCGCTCTTGGTGTCTAAGAATATTTTTTTTTATTTAGTTCCTAACTTTTTCAAAACCTAAACTAACCAATCCGAGGTCACGGAGGTGCTAACATTTATAAAGTGGCAATTGCATTTTAGATTCTTAGATGCACTTCAGCTGCATCCGTAAATAGTTAAATAACAAATCGGTTTTACTCGTTTCCTTCTGCCCCCCCCCCCTCCCCCTGGCCCAAAAGCTAGCAACGCCCTTGGGCAGGCCCCCAAGTAAGTAGTATTAGCCCAGGGCCCAAGAAACTCACGGTCCGCCGCTGCATGTTGAAAATTGATGGAATACAATAACTACTAATGTTACGGTTTTGTTTTAAATTACAAGCTTCCTTTAACTTCATCCATTACAGTTCTACGATTCCATTATAAACTTAAATTAATTTAAGTGTCTTTTCGGCTGAGCTAGATTGAATATCTCTTTTGTGGCTCACTGGCTAGTAATAGGTAATGGTTGAATATCATTTCGACTTGTTACGTATTTTTAGACCTACTCAGAGCATTTCATCTACTTACTCTTTTTTGTATCTATGCCTAGCCTATTCCCAACTGTGTTGGGGTCGGCTTCCAGTCAATCCGGATGCAGCTGAATACCAGTATTTTACATGGAGCGACTGCCTATCTGACCTCCACAACCCAGTTAGTACCGGGTAAACCCCTTGGTAAGACTGGTTGTCAGAGACTTTTTGGGCCTCTGACTACCTAACGACTGTCAAAGAACAGCCGGGACCAACGGCTTAACGCGCTTTCCGAGGCACGGAGGAACTCCGCATGTAATGGGTGGTCACCTATCCACAGACCAACCTAGGCAAGCACGGCTTATCCTAACGAGCCACGAGCTCCTCTTCTCTATTTTGTAGCTACCTATAGTAATTTAATAAAGTCATTTATCTTTAAGTATAGTGTGGTGGGTTCCTCATTGAACTATTACTACTACGTATAAGTAAATATATATAAATGGCTGAACGGACATAGAGGAACGGTTCCGTTTTGCCATGGGCTACAGAACCCTAAAAAACGGTAGGAACCCCATTGAGCTATTACTACTACGTATAGAGAAGACACCGCGAACAAAATCTGTGCTCCGTTCAAATGCTGTCAGCTGGCTGCAATTCACCCAGTCGCTTGTTCGCCACAGCATTAAACATATGGGGTAAGCCAACCCCCGCGCGCCCCGCACTGCGCACAGATTTTGTTCGCGCTGTCTTTTCTAAACGTAGTAGTAATAGCTCAATGCATAAAAACTAGTATTTGAAAAAAAAGTTGTGAAAAAAGTTTGAACTTTGGCCTCCAATATCTTCGTCTATGTAGTAGGTTCCCAGGTATTGTATGGTCCAGACCAAAAAAATGACGGGGAGGACAAGTGCCTTTCGGCTTCGCTAAAGGTCTAATTTTCACACTTAATAAAAAATTTAAGAGGTAACACGGAGCTGCGATTCTCCAAACTAATCTACCTAGAATACACTAATCAAATTTTAATTTATTTTTTCTACACAATGTATTTTGTTCAGAAATAAATGACTTATGACTTACTTATACAAATGTACTCCCCTTTTTTCTTCCTGAATAATGGCTCTGCAAAATTTAATTCAAAGCAAAAATAAGTTTTTTTTATAAAATCAAGGTCTACCTACCTACAGGTAGATACGTCCCTGTCATTTCCTGTTTTTCGGTTAGGTAATAATAGAAAATATGACCCTCCAAAAGTTACAAAAAATGCCCCATTTTAGAAAGAAAGAAATGATATGTATTTGGCACATGCCGCAAGTGCACACAACAAAACAAAACTATGTACCTATAAAATAAAAAACTGAAATCTTCGTAGTACAAAAAAACTTAAAACTACACAGAAAAAAAGTGTCTATCACCTTCTCACTTTTACGGCCGTGATTAGAGGACTAACAGACAAATACGAAAACATTCTAAAAAAAAATTATGAATCTAGACATACCTCATTCATAAAATTTTAATGATTGCTTCATAGCTGCCTAACGCACTCTACGGGGGGGCAGGCTTGAAGCAGCACGGGCAACAGTTTCTTAAAAATATCTATTATTTGGGCCTGTTCCCTCATAAAGCCTGAACTCAGAAAACTGAAGTGTTAATTTTAATTAACTTCGTTGCTGACTGTACATTGCTGATTATGTAGGTTCAAAGTCACTCTGTAGCAGCCAGGTATAAAATATATTTAATTATGTCGATTGAATCAGAGTTGGTATCAGACAAATTGAAAAAAAACCCTGAAAGAATAATTATTTAAAGTAAGGAGAACAAGAAAATAACGGTTGAATAAGAAAAAACTAAAGGTGAACACAGACTTTAGCCGCACCGCTGTCGAAGCATTCGCATTCTTCGTATAATATGTAAAGTTCTATGTAATCTGTGCCTGTGTGCAATCTTTGTCTATATCTATGTGCGAGATTCCATAGAAGAATTCGAATTCGGCGACTGCGGCGACTGCGTTGCGGCCCGGGTGCGGCAGTGACTGTTTTTTTTTATTGTCTCATCGCGGAGCTAAAGGCCTACCTCAATTCTTCCTTCCTTTGATTCAAATTATGGATTGGCGTAACCGTAAGCGTCTTAATTTAACAACTAAGTATTTTTACTTCGACGCTAGTCATAATTATTTGAAGATTTATTCAAGTTCAATTTAGAATATGGTACAAGTATAAAACAGAACATAGGTACAACCATAAAACAGAACACTTTACAAGCTGTAAAGTTTATTTCTTTATTTTTAGGATTCCGTACAAAAAAATTAAAAAACGGAACCCTTATGATCACTCGTGCGTCTGTGTGTCTGTACGTCTGTCTGTCACAGTCAATCTACTGGACCAAATCAGGTGAAATTTGGTAGGATGGTGTAATCCTATAATATGACCCAAACACAGATGTGCAATGTTAATAACTTTTTTTTTTTTTAATAAGGGTCATATTATTTCATGTACAGAACCCTCTCCACTCGAGTTCAACTCGCACTTTAGCCGCTTTTTTTAGCTTTACATTTCAAAATACAGTTTCAAATTACATTTCAAATATATATATATTTATAATGTAATTTGAAACCGTAAATACATGCATATAGTAAATGCATACCTAGTAAATAATGCAATCTAATTATTCAATGTTAGATAGGTACCAATTCCATCTAATTTAACTAATACAAATAATTGAAATACAGCCCAGCCTTGTTGACCAATGTTGTCTTTCACAAGTGTCTGCCACGGTTCGAACTCTTAACCAACCGCAACCACTAAGAACTTACACAGGGACACCCCTGCTTAAAAACCTATTGAAAGATTAATAAAATGATAAATTCAAATGGAGGATTGATTGCTAAAAGAAAATCGTTTTCTCATCATAATATCGTCCACGTCAAAAACAAACCCATATAACTTTCAGAATAGACTGAGCTGAAACTGCATTTTTTTGTTGCTTGTTATTGTTTGTTTAAAGTTCCCGCAATTAAACTGCTCAATCCTGAATTGCCATGCCATATAATTAAAAAAAAAACAAATAATTTTGTGAGAACTAATATTTACAGTCGAATTATAGAATACGCTGAAAAGATTATTATTACCCAGATGGATCTTTAATTTTTAGTTTGTCTGCCGTAAAATATTGATATGTTTTATCAGTTCTGGTTTTTTTTGGTGGTCTGTAAGGTACGCAGATGTTTGTTCGTACAGACCATTTGAATTAGAGGACTTACAAAGTATTATCTATAGATGCTGCGATTAATGTGGCCAACTACTGGGTCCAAGAAATTTAATTTGTAGTAGTCGTTAACTAATTTTTTTTCTCCGTATTTACGAATACGGAGAAAAAAAAAAAAGTTTATCCTCGCTATTAGTCGATTAATAATTAGAACAACTGTCAACTGTTCGCAACACTACAATAGAATCAATCAATCAATACATTTTTGCAGCTGTGGACGGATCTGTCCAACGGTCGGTGAGCAAATGTCAATGTCAAAATAAATATAGTGCTCTGCTCTTTCATCTCAGTGCTTTATTTTCAATCAATTTCCATTAATAACTCGGTTTATTAGTCTGATACAGTGCTATAATTAGTATACACAACTAAATCGCCTTACATTATTCAATCTTCCGTTTTAAATTATCCAATCATGGAAGAAGTGATAGAGAAGTTGAACAAAACCAAGTTCGATGGATTGTACAAAAATAAGGACAGGGAATTTGAAAGCCAGGAGGAGAGACGAAAGGAAATGCTAAATTCTCAAAAAGCGTGAGTTTTGATGTTCCATTTGTACTGTGTAATTTTTTCAACCTTATTCTAAACATTTCATACATCACAATAATGAATGTAAAAATAAAGAAACGCCGTTGTTATACCTAACTACAATAATAATGTGACAATTATTAAATCAAGTAAGGGGCTTACTTGATTTAATGTACTTCGGTTCAGAGTAGCTTCTATGCCCTTTGTCCAATGAGCAGTAGTGAAGTCTGAAGACTCTTGCATAGACTCCTGTATAGGTGGATGTTGTTGTTGTAATGGTCTTAGAGCTTTGATAATCTCTCAGTTTCTCACATATAAATATGAGAAACTGAATCTACAAAACTTGGCCTAAAGTAACATTATATCTTTGTAATCAAATAATCTAGGAGCCATAATCCGGGTAAGGGTTATTCCTGTCACTATTGCACAGCTACTAACAGAATGAAGGTACGGGAACATGTCTATGTCAAAGCACATGCAAAGTAACCTGTTAGATCTTTTCCTGAGTCTTATTTTGCAGATGTTGATAGTTTCATCCTCTGTTGTCATTTCAGCAACCGTTCAAATCTTACGGATACATTTCGGGGAGTCCTGGGTTTAGTAGACACGGTGGAAGGATCCAATATTTTCCAAGAAGAGGTAAGAGTAAGATTTAAATTGTTATATTATTGTAAACTTTTTCCGTCCCCATGTTGCGATATCGCGGCTGGCCAAAAAGTGTTCTCTGTGTCCCAAAGACTCCATATTGAGTCCTACGACTTCACATGGTGCATTTTGATATTTCCGGTGAGCCGAACGGCAAAGGTAACACTGATAACTCAAATAAAACATTTTGACTTAAGGCTACTGAGATGTACATGGTTGTTGGATTATGAGAATAAAGGACCAGAGAGCACCTGTGTTTGTGCACACACCTAGTGTATGCATGGCAACCAATCAAGTTATGCCAGTATAAATGGATCTCTCATTGTATAGGAATCTATACAAAGCCAGGCCACAATATACAGAAATGTATAGTTTGATACATCGCCGTGTATACTCGTATATCTGGCATACTCAACTAGTCTCTGTCTGCAGTAAGCAGAATTTGAACCTTTGGAATGTGGATCCGTGAACACAGACAAATTATAAGCAGTAGGTTGGCTTCAAAGAAACAACCGAAACGCTGACGTAATAGGGTAGATGATACTATAAAACAATAATTCCAAGACACTTTATTTTGGGCCTGTAAACCCAATTTATTTTCAATTAATTGCCAAATTCGATTTTTAGTTGCTTTGAAATCAATAAATAGTTGAGTCATTGAGTTGAAAAAACAGTGATGTCACAGTTGGCTATTGCCATACAATGGCAATCTGTGAGAGAACCGCATTTTGACAGCTCTTAAAAAGTACCTCAATTGATTGGTGTGTCATCTACCTACCATATTCGCCGAGGGCCTCTTCCCCCGCCCGTAGGATAGGATAGTTCAAGGTGCGACCAGACTGGGAGTCGCGCGCGCCGCGTCATTTTCTTAACGATAAACCACACAGCCCACACCACACCACGCACCGCACCACATACCCGAAAGTAGCACCCTAGCCCTGATCGACAGTCGGCATTGAATTCAAGTACATGTCCGAGTCACACTACTGCTTATCTTTTTACTGTGCTGTGGACGTGTATCTGCATCCTGGCAGTATAATGGGATTGCACGGATCCACATTATGGCATACCAAAGGTTAATAGACACATTGAATAATGATTAATATGTATTGATGTAAGTTATTAGAATCATTTATTACTTAGATATAATATAATAATTAAATATAAGCATTGCTATAGTGGTTACACAAGCAACTGATGGGCGTTGGGTCTTGGTATTGATTTCTGTCTGGATCATTTAAGCACAAGCCATTTGTAACAATATACTACTGCGCTTGCGAATAATAATCGTAATACAATCATTTCCCTAAGTAAATATAGGACCTACTAGTGTCCATTCTATTACTTCATTAAGAACCAGGTTTTCTAAACATTTTAGCCATTGTAAGGAACATAATAACCATGATGAGCTCATAAACAGGGATCTCTAGCAGCTATGTTTTAATTAAGAAAAAACAGCAGGGTCTGATCTAGCAATTTATAAAATAATATTTGCAGTCTTTTACAATTACACACATTTTAATCGCAAAGTGTTTGCAAGAGGTGTTACATAAGAGTACACCCACATTTCGCCAGTTATGTTTAAGTTCCATGTAATAGAGGGCGAGCCTATTGCCATCAATCATCCGGACAAGAATCCAGACTGCTATTGACAAATTCCTAATGGAAACACGCCTTATCCAACCAGAGAATCAAACGCATGACCTTATGCTCAGCTATATTGCTTGCGACAGCCAAAGACGCCGCACGTGAAATATTGTTGGAATTGTGGATTTATAAAGAAAAGTCTATGAATGAAAAAAAAAACAGTATTCCTAAGAGAGTGAAGCAGCCTGACTAACTTTTAGTATGGCTACCTGTAAAACCAGTTTTAATCAATAGCTGCCTGGTATTAACGCAAAAAAACGTGACGCTTTAGAAGATTTTGTCCCAACCAAACTTGTTTGTATTGATGCCAGCTATTGATTAAAGGTTTCCTGCAATGGGTGGCTAATAAAATCAATGTTGTACTGATGGGGAGGATTGTAACTTTGATGGCTTATACTACTCTGTCAAGAAAGTACCATTAGTAGTACGAATAATCCAATTAACAAATCATTTTTAGAACTTTTACCGGAATTGAGTTCAGTTCTCGTCGCGAATTCTCCTTTATAAGACATACTTTCTACCAAATGAAAACGTGCCATGAAGTGGTAATTTGAGTTTAGGAAAAAAAAAGGAAGTCGGCTGGAGCCATATCTGGTGAATAAGGTTGCTCGATGGTATTTGTTGAGTTTTTGGTCAAAAATTCGTTCACAATGATGGCCTGCGAAGCCGCATTCATCATCATCATTTCAGCCGAAAGACGTCCACTGCTGGACATAGGCCTTCCCCAAGTGTCGCCACATTGACCGGTCCCGTGCGACTCGCATCCAGCGGATTCCCGCAACCTTCACCAGGTCATCGGTCCACCTAGTGGGAGGCCTTCCAACGCAACGTCTTCCGGTTCGCGGTCGCCACTCCAGAACTTTTCGGCCCCATCGGCCATCCGTTCTGCGAGCAATGTGCCCTGCCCACTGCCACTTAAGTTTGGCAATTCTTCGGGCCACGTCGGTAACCTTGGTTCTCTTGTCTTCATTTCTGATTCGATCGCGCAAGGAAACTCCGAGCATAGCCCTCTCCATTGCCCTTTGGGTGACTTTAAGCCTTCTGATGAGGCCCATTGTGAGCGACCACGTTTCGGTCCCGTATGTAATCACTGGCAACACACACTGGTCATAGACTTTCGTCTTGAGACACTGTGGTAAGTTGGACGAGAAGATACCGCGCAACTTCCCGAACGCTGCCCAGCCGAGTCGGATTCGACGATTGACCTCTTTCTCGAAGTTAGACCTACCTAACTGGACCATTTGTCCCAGGTACACATAATCATTTACAACTTCGAGTGTAGAGTCTCCGATCTTGATAGGAATGGGTGTGACATGGGCATTCGACGTGGCTTTGGTTTTGTCCATGTTCATTTTAAGACCCACTCTTCCGGAAGCTCTACTGAGGTCATCGAGCATTGTACTGAGATCCTTCATGGTCTCAGCCATGACCACATATCGTCGGCAAACCGAAGGTGAGTGATGTACTCGCCATTGACTCACAATAGTAGACGGGCGCTCCTTGCAGTACTTGCTGGTGGCGCACGCCTCCACGCACCCCTGAATGCGTAGGGTATGGTCGATTACTGACGACCTAGCAGAGCAGGACCTCGGGGGAGAGGGATAGGCAGGCACCGTAGAATAAAACACCCTTTTTCTTTGTGCCTAATGTTCGGTGTTCCCTAGGTTTCGGCTTGTCCCTTTTTCTTCTAGTTGTTTCTTCCTCGATGGCTGGGCTGCGACTTACGATCGTTCAGATTCTGACTGACGATCGTTCGTTGGTCTCCCTCAGAAGAGGTGGGGGGCGCTGGTAACTTACCTTTGCCCCCTCGCTTCCTCTTCTTGCCCCTCCGCCGCTTAGAGGAGGGGGGAGCTTCTCCCCTGTTGGTGGGCCCGTTGGCCCACCTTGAACTGACTTGACTCACCTTGGGCCTCGGTGGAGGCCACATCTGCAGGCCCCTCAGCAACCGCTGAGACCGGCCATTGTGAGGCGGTAATGGCGGCGGCTGTGCCCGCTCGCCTGTTCGCCCTTATCTCCGCCTGGAAGGAGGGGCACTTTATGTTGTTGGCGGGATGGTCGCCCCCGCAGTTGACACACGTGGCTGACTCGTCACGTGGTCTGGGGCAATCCCGCTCAGTGTGCCCCTCTCCGCAGCGGACACAGGCGAGCGGTCGGTGGCAGTGGTGTGACGAGTGCCTCCATTTCTGGCACCGGTGGCACTGGGCGGGCCCACCAGGTTTGCCCCGCCAGGCTTCAATCTTGTAGTGTGTGTTAGTAAGTATAATTAGTACTATCGTATAAGTGTGTGTAACCGTAACTAATTTAGGTTTAGCCAAGTAAGCAATATACTAAGATCGTGTACGCTGTATCTATGTAAAAGGAGAATAAATCAAGACTTTATCCAGAGCGGATGTCTTTCATTTACCACGACACTTCAATCTTGGCATCCCGCATGTTTAGAAACACGGAGGTGCCGAAGATGCTGCGTACTTCAGGCGTCCTACTGAGTACGGCGTGGAACACGCAGCCGGACGTCCGTGACTCGCCTTAATATGGCGAACGTATTCCGGCTGGTATCCCATCGTGCGGAGCTCCTCCTCGATCTCCTGTGGAGTGGTGTCAACGGGCAGCCCCCTGATGGCCACCTTGCAGCTTCGCTCCGCCGGCAACGAGTAGGCAAACCATGAGGTGCCGTCCTCCTTCTCCAAGCCAGTCAAATAGCTCTGGACCACCCTATATTCGAGTTCACTCTCTGGAGTGAACCGAATTCCAGTGCCAAATGGTTGGGCACTGGGGAGGCGGCTCGCGACGAGCATGCCGACCGTTCTGCCAGTGAGTCGTAGGCCGAGGCACGGGGGGTCGCCGGCGATGGGGGCACCTGAGGCGCAAAGAGGGCTTGGCGCGCTCCCGGTGCCAGCCTGGGGTCACGGTTGTAGGCCCTCGCCGCGGACGACGCCCTGGAGGGCGCAGTCGACGCAGCGGGGCGCGCAGCCGTGGCAGCGTAGGGTTGCGCAGCGGGGCGCACAGATAGCGCTGGTGTCGGCGTTGTGGGCGCTGGGACATGAATGGTGGCCGCAAGAGTGCGCGGCAACGGCGTGGGCACGCGCCACGGGATTGTGGCGGTTTGGCCCTGCGGCACGGAGTCGCGCGCACCACCCGCCTTCAGGAGTTCGGCCGTAATTCCGTCATCACCCGGTGCCTTATTGTTTTTGAGTTGCTTCAGAGCCATCCTAATCTCGTACAGGCTGACGTCCGGGATGTCTTCGGTATAGTGTCGGGTCAGTCTAGCTCTTGGGTCGTTTGCTAGATCTACGACGGGTTTACTGGTTGACGTGTACAACTGTCCATAGAAGCTCTCGATCTCCCTCAGAAGCTACGGTTTGGCGGATAAGATCCTACCATCGTCGGTCTTCAGTTTCGTGGCTCTGCCCAATAGCCAGATCTCTTGAAAATACCTTGGAGCCTTTATTCCGCTCAATCGCGTCTTTTATACGCTCGGTATTAAAGCGGCGGAGGTCACTCTTCAAGGATTTAGAGATCGTCAATTGAGCTGCCGGTATTTACAGCAGGATGATCTCACGCTGCTCCTTCATGAGCCTGAGAGTGTGATCGGAGAGCCTCTTGTTCTGATCTGTACGACGTGCCTTGAAGAACTTAGACCCGGTCGTATGGACAGTTTCCACGAACCCATCGTTGTATTCGTCCACTGAGCTTCCGAGGCACTCGAAACGGTTTTGGAGTTCAAGCCCTGTGCTGGACGGAGCGTAGACTTCATCAGTCGATACCTTTCAAGCTAGATATTGATTGATTGAATGTGCTTCTTACCCGCATGGTAAGAGGCTCCCGGTCGCTCCCGGTTTTCACCGAATTGATCACCGAGACATCATTGAACATTTGCTTCTTGGTTGACATGATGAATTCAATCTCATTTCTAGTTGCACCATCGGGGCTCTGCCAGGTCCACTTCCTGTGCTCACGCTTTCTGAAGAAGGAGTTTATCATATAGAGGCCCTCCTCCATAAAGCTAGCCAATTGGTGACCCCGGCGATTCCGACGTCCAACTCCAAATTGCCCCACCTGCAGATCATCCCCGTCTCGTTTGCCCAGTTTCGCGTTGAAGTCCCCCATGACAACGGTGAAGTGAGTTTTGGAACCATGCATGGCTTTAGAAATATACATGGTCTCCACTTCGTCGTCGAGGTGGGCCGAGGTCGGGGCGTAGACCTGTATGACCTTCAGCGAATATCTTGAGGATATTCTGAGTTTAAGGTACGCCACCCTAGACGACACACTCTCGATCTTCACCACGTTGTTCACAAGGGACTTGTGGACGATAAACCCAACATCACCCTGGGACTGCCGGTCACCCTCTCGGAAATAGAGCAGGTTGCCGGATTTCAGGATTATCGTGTCCTCCCCCTCTCTTTGGATAATCCCACAATACTCCATCGCAGCCTGCTCAATTCCTCTTAGAGTTCCGTTATCTTTTCGTCGGACCGGAGTGTGCGCGTGTTGTACGTTGCCAGGTCCAGTTGTTGGTATTGGCAGCCGGATCCCTTCCGGAGATTCTTCGCAACCCTTGCCACGCCGTAGCCTTGACCGCTGCCGTAGTCGAGGTTAGACGGGCTGCCGGGCACTAGGGGCCATTTCTGTGATGCGCTAATCATTTGGGGGGTTTTGCCATAATCGCCACGCTTGGCAGGCGGGTTGGCGATCGCAGTACGGTTGTTACAAAAGCCCACTGGTAAGTCCCTTGTCACCTCTTACGACACCCACGGGAAGATATGGGATGGTGCTATTCTTTACATCCGACGCCATACAGACAAGACAGAAGCCGCATTATCGTGGTGCAAAAAGAATTTTATTTCCACAAATCTGGCCTTTTTCGTCAATTTGCACTCTTAAACGCCGCATAACGCTCAAATAATATTCTTTATTTAACTTTTGACTTTCCGGTCAAGAATTCCGAGTGCACAACACCGCGAATCGCGATAGTCCAAGAAAACAGTCAATATGACTTTGACTTTTGATAGACTTTGGCTTGGTTTTTTCGGTTTCGGTTCAGTTGTAAGGCGCCACTCCAAAGCCTGTTGACTAGTTTGCATGTCAAACTCGTAAACCCACGTCACCAGTAACAATGTGTTTCATGAATGTTGGGTCGGAATTGACTCGTCCGAGCATGTAATCAGCGACTCTTCTGCAATTGAGTTTTTGGAGAAAATTCAGATTTTTTTGGGACTAGCCGAGCGGCAAAATGTTTCATACCCAAGTGATTATTTAAAACGGTATGGATCGACACAGATAGTTCGGTGGCTATCTGTCTCAAACTTGAGTGAGAATTTTCAGTCACTATTTCCTTCACTTTTGCGATGTTAACTTCAGTTGCAGACGTTGATGGCCTACCAGAGCGAGGCAAATCTTCCATCACATCTCGATCGATTTTGAACGCTTTGTACCACTCATAAGCACGTGTTTTAGATAAAGTCGATTCACCGTAATAGCCCGTTTATACATGGTCTCCGTTTTACTGGTCCGTTTTATCGGATACGTTTTTTTTCATCGATGGCGTATGGAGTTGTATAAGCGACTTCACATCTCACACACACAGTATTCAGTATACAGTAAAAAATATGGGTCCGTTAAATTATGACATTCCGTTTTGTCATCGAATACTGGATGAACGGAGTACGTATCCGTCATGTATCCGTACAACTTTACCGCGGATATAAACTGTGTGTGGGGTGAGGGGGCCGGCGGGCGGTGCAGCTAGACAAACAAAGCGCCTTCTCTAGGTCTTTGCGCCAAGAGTGGATGCTGCCAATAACGTCGATTCTTCCTTTTCCGTCGGCGATAGTACCAATAAGAATACAGTATATACTTAAGTTTACAGATTACACAGGAAAAACGAAGATAGCTACAAAAGTAATGTTCTGTGGCGCAGCTATCAACGCCCAATTCAAAATACATACAATCATAGATATTGTTCCAGATTAACCTAAAAAGAGTTAAATTGGATAATTTAAGCCAGTTGGTCACATTTGTCTTCAGTTAATTTCTAGTCATAGGGTATATTTAAATTTTTAAATTTATGGCATTATAAAGTTTGGAGCTGGTGTGAGTGAAGTGGCGACTGACCATCGCTAACCTGCAGCGTTCAGTCTTACAGTCTCTGTCGGCACGACGCTTCTTTGTAAGGGACTGAGGTTCGTAAGGGAGAAGTAGGTGCTTCCTAAGAACTGCTTGAAGCAGGAACAACTGTCTCACAGAGAGGACCTCACAAAGTGAGTAAAGCTCAGATGTGGGAAATCTAATAGGTTTCTTAGCGAGTACTTTTAAAACAGCTCTTTGAGCCCTCTAGCCGCAGCATGGTTGTCTTGGTGTCTCACGTGGTTATGCAGTAACCGAGAACTGATTGAGCGAGGGCAAAAAAAATAAATACAACACGACAACGTACATCCTGGTAGAGTAGCGGTGGTATACTGCGAATTTGCTAGTGAACATCGTATTCAGTGAAGACGGATATGTTGAACATTATACGATGCCTATGTGTGAACAAAGCATATTTTTTGTCGTATCCGTTAAAACGGGTACAGTAATACGGAGAATGTGTGACTCCGAACACAAAATTCCATTGGCGATGCAAAATTTAAGACAAACTTTTTGTTCGATGTTTTTGTCCGTTATGAAATTCGCAATACACACTAAATATGATAAAACTAAAAACAGCATTGTATTTAATCTAAATTATAACAGAATGATATACTTAACTGAAACTCCGCGCCAAAATGGAAAACAGTTGTGCCAATCTAACAACAACAAAAAAAAACGAAAAAAAATATAATTTGGAACCATAAACAAATCATCCATGCCCGATATTTTTTTGATTGAATATATCTCGGACACGTGACGCTTTAGTAGAAGATTGTCCCATGCAATATTGGTTTGTATTTATTCCAGCTGAAATTGCTAGCTATTATAATACTACCACGCTACATTGTAAAATTAATTCATAGCTAGAATTATTGTGGGATCCCACTACCTACTAAAAGGAGAAAAACAGGGAATCAAACAAACAATAGTCAGCGACTTTCCCAATTAATGTAAAAAAAAGACTTTAAAGGTGTAGTTTCTTGCATATTTTCGGTCTTTCATTCTTCAGGTTCAGAAAAAGTAAAAAATCAGCACCCTGAGAAGTTATTCTTTAATAGGCTATTTGATTAATATATTGGAATAATTATGTACATCTCTATTATTATCATAACTGTAAGGCTCCTTTATTAGCCGACATCTGCCCTTAATTTAGCCGCTCTTCCTTTTTGCCGCTCTGGGCATTTTCCCGGGTTGGTTCTGACGGGTTCCCCCTAGATCGGGTCTTGAGCGATAGTTTTTCAGAAGTTGTTCCTAATTGCCTTATATGATACTATATGTTTTATGCTACTATAGTGATCTCTGTTCAAAAACTTAAGTACCTACCTCATATTATTAAAAAAAAACTGCATCATTTCAGGTTGCGTATAGGCCACAAATTTATGTTGCTGGTTTCAATAAATGCGCATATAAGGATGTGCTCATGTTGTCAGAATGGATGATAGAAAAGCCACATGATTTCCATGAAAATTGGTATGTCGTACCTTGCCCTAAAGGTATAAGAACTCTACTGGTGGCCAGTCAAGTAAGCAACTTTCTACTTTTCATACTATGCTTTTATTTAACTTGCCTTGTTAGTACGTATGTAGTGGTCAAATGTTGCAACTGAATTTATAACCAGTACCCCCAACCGATTGACCTGAAATTTTGGACAAACCTTTGGTTCTGGTGACAATACGTTTTTGAGACAGACATGACTTGATCCTGCAGCCAGGATCGCTACCTCACTTACCTCACTAGAGAACTCCTCAACGGTTTATAGCACGGACACGAAACTTTGTAAACGCGTTCAATGTTGTTCAATCCAATTTTCTTAAATTTTAATATAAGTTTTTTTTTTCCTTTTAGTTTTAGTACGAGCCAAACCGAGCTCCGATTATATTTTTTTTGTATCCCATTTCCGTTCATAAATGTTGCGGCACACGATCAAACTGGCTTATAGCGTTAAACCCTAGAAGGCATTTGAATAAATAAAACGATGTCTTCAGTATCACGAGCCATGATTTTCCTGGTATAAAAATCCATCCTATGTCACTTTGGTTTGGATGGTTTTTATTAGTGAAAGAATTTTGATAATCAGACCAATATTTTCAGAGTTTACATATTTAACGAACAATATATTTAACAAACAACTGTACCTCTTTGCAATATTAGTGTAGAATTTATATTATTTTATCAAGCCTTGGCTTCTTCCAGAAATACTGAGTACACATTTATAATTCCAGGGCAAAACCAAACTATTTTCCCGGGACGGTTACCTTATAAGAACACTTCAGTCTGTCTTACCTGGTGGTGGAGTCCAGACTCAGGGTCGTAAAAACGGTTGCTGCATTCTGGATGGTTTCTTCATGCCTAGCACAAACACCATGTATATTTTGGATCTATTGGCATGGAACAACCATTTAATGGCTGATGGTGAGGTAAGATAAACAATATATATTTTTTTCATTACACCACAACAAGACGATCTTCTTTGTTCTCGCTATACTTACTGAGATACTCGTAGTTTAATGACGGAACTAATGAATGTTTTATCTAAAATTCCAGACGGAATTCCGACATTATTGGATGCTTACACAGTATGAAGAAAATCCAGAATTGAGAAAGCACACAAACAATAATCAATTAAAATTCGAAATTATACCTAAAGAACCATGTGATGCAAGAAACTTTTCAGAGTAAGCTAAGTTTTTCTTGTACATATATTGAGTAACGGATGTATGATATGTAATGGCATTCAAATAGTACAGCTGTGCCCGACAGTAACTATGGCAACATAAGTTGAGAGTTCGGAGTTTATAGAGTGTTGCCTCACGCATGGTCTGTTTAGGTCGGATATTATCCCATGGAACCATATAACTAATTAAACTGATTTATGTACTCATCAGGGTCCTTTAACTGCTGTTAAGGCGGAAAAGGTATTAAATAAGACAGACAGACAAAGAGAGTTTACTTTCATATTACTATCACTACATATTATAAAACAAAGTCATCCGCCGCATCTGTCTGTCTGTCTGTTCGCGATAAACTCAAAAACTTCTGCACCGATTTTAATGCTGTTCACCAATGGATAGAGTGGTTCTCGAGGAAGGTTTTAGTATATAATTTGTCAAGTTTTTGTATACATTGGCTAAAATATAATGATATTTGTTGGAGGTGTCGGAAAAAAATAAGCCGTCTGGGAGCTTTACTTTTTGTCGCGATAACCGACATCCACGCGGGCGAAGCCGAGGGCATCAGCTAGTTTATAATATTAGTATTTAAGTATGGGTTATCTCTGTTTGAATATCAGAAAATTCTTTGAATAGTAAGTCTCTCAAGATACAGGTTACCTACCTAGTTTGAGAGGCAGGGTTTTCCATATTGTGTACAGATTTCAGTTCCTAGATTGTATTACATTGTGTTACTACCTAAGCTCATTTAAATTGTGTTTACTTAAAACATGTTAAATCTGTGTTTTTATGAACTAAAGTTTTATTATTATTATTATAGTCATAAAATTACTATTCTTCAATTACAGGTTCATGATGCAAATGCCTCATTTCCCCAATTTCAACCCGAAGCTGGATGGCCTCTTATTTTTTCATAAAAAAGCCCACTATGTTTCGGGAGTAACGCCACTAGTGGGGTGGCTATTCCCCTATATGGTACCGGAAGTGTTTGGATCAGGTAAATTAATGTATATTTGTAAGCAGAAATTCACATATAGGTATAGTTGTTGCCAGTTAAGATCGCAATAGCGGGGGGGGGGTCCTGGGTTCGATTCCCGGATCGGGCATAGTCATATAGGGGTTTTTCCATCAGAAATTTCTTAGTAGCAGCCATGGAGTCTGAATCTGTACATCCGGTTGATGGCAATACCCCTTATAATATGAGACTTAAACATATAACTGGCGATATGAGGGTTTACTATTAGGTACACCTCTGCTTATCCCCTCGGAGTTTACAAGGCGTGATGTTATGTTATGTAATAATAAGTAAGATATAATTTCTATTCCAGGTATAAAAATTAATCCCGGTTATATGCAAGAAAAACCGGACGACTATAATAACCAAAGAGATTTTATAACCAAATTCCAAATCAATGTACGGCAAAAGAAAGTACGTCGGCCAAGGCGCAATATTCAAATGGATACGACGCCGCCGGGTGATCAAAGTGATCTTGTAAGAATCGAATCCACCACGCTTTTTATTTTGTTTCCTATTCCTTAAAATGTAGTGTGTAAAGAGTATTCTATCTATCCTGGAGAGAGCCGATTGAATAATCAGTTTTTATTAATGCAGATGAGTGGAATATCCTAGTCGGTAAGTATTATCTGTGTGTTAATAGATGGATGAATATACATTTTATTGTATACTGTTTAGTTGGAGCCTTCTTCTTTAGCGGCATTTCTCATCTACTCAGTCAAGCGCTAATGCGCAGTCAATTTTATATCTTAATATGATAGCAATAGAAACAACAATCCAAACAGTAGCCTATATCCAAGTGATTTGGTTGTGGAGGTCAGATAGGCAGTCTTTCTATTTAAATTACTGTTATTCAAATATGATAAATTCGAGAAAAGACTGGGCAGATGATGATGAAACTAATAATACTAGATCAGTCCCCGAAAACTTAAACGTCGCTTACTTCACCAAAGTGACAGATTATTAGGTTTTTTTTTTAGTTTTTGACATAGAACCTTATGTCAAGGCAGATGTACACACATCATAAAAAGTTTGCGATCACTCAGAAAAATCTAAATCTTTTTGTTACGGTAGATTATATTATGATTTCTTCTTCTTTTTTTGCAGATTAATTATTTAAAAATATAGATTTAGAATATAAAACAGTAAAAAAAACACACAACAAAGATTTTTTCTTGATAAAGTTCAATTTAAATTTAAAAAATTATATCAGCTGTGCTAGTGATCACAAACTTCTTTTGATGTGTGCATATCAAATGACCAAAGAGACTAACATTTAGTCATTAATTATTTTACAGGTAGTTTTGGAGACGCTAGCGGAATCTGGTGCTTTTGATTGTGAAGATTCAGGTGGATCAAACGAAGCGAGCGGTGTCAGTATGATGGACTAAAACGAGCCTACGATTTGTGCCAAATGATAAACAATGTACTGGTTTTGAACCAGAACCAATGTTCTTTAGAATTCTCCTAAAGGAGTCTCGGTGTTGTTGAGTAGCTGCTTAGAGCTACTTACTAGTCGGTAAGTATATGACACTCCATATCATTAAGGAAATCTTATGGGGTGCAATCACGGAGCGATTTTCGCCTAGATCAGCTTGCGGATGCATGGTTAGGTTAGGCTTCTGTGGAAAATGGAATGTTTTGTAGAAACGATATCAGGGACTCGACGCGTTTTTGCTTCTGCGACGACAATGGTTAGTGACTGATTTAAGGAGTTTTTCCTGTTATAGGTTAAATGTAACATGCATTCTAGGGTATTTTAGTGTAGTTATCATAAGTGGGAACTTATAGACCCAAAATTCGTCCAAATACGTCTAGCTTTTACGGTATGATTGAAAACGAATAATAATAAAAAATGTTTTGCATGTTTAATCCCTTGATGCGTGTTAGTAGTAGTGGTGGTCCAGTGATAGCAGCCTCGATTTATAAGTCGCATTTGCGCGTTGATTAAAATATTGTTCGCGACTGTAAGACGTACGTAGTTACAGAATTATAATTATCAAAATCATCAATACAGTTTTCCAAGTTCATAAAGGTCGAGGAACGACTTTTCAACACTGGCCTGAAAATTGCTAAAAACGTTAGAAAAATCGAATTTGGCGGGCTACCCTGAGGCTTTCACCCTAAGTTACTAGTCAACGCTTGATAAGTTAATATATTAGGAATTATTCATATATTGTTGCCGTAGCGGTCTCGGGAAAATATCGCACCGTGATTTCAGTCCTATAAGAGTATTTTATACTATTTCTTATTCGTGGGTAACAGGGTGCAGCTAAATTATTGTAAAAATAATCTAAACGACGTAACCCTGGAAATGGCTGTTATTGTCCCGGTGATATAATTTTAGCTATTTTTAATTGTTAACTATTTTATATTAGCGCTGTTCGTTTAATTTTAGACATAACCACTGTTGTTATAGGTATGCAATATTAAAATGATAATTATGTAATGCTGAAAAGTTGTTCTAGCCTGATTCAATTTTGCTTAGTTCCTAATTTAGCTTAAGCCTTTACACGTAATGAAGTATTGGTGTCGATTCTGTTGTTCACAAACTAAACTTAATTTAAGCTATTGCTATCTTTTTCTCTCCAATAAAACGAGAAAGAAACGGACGTAATTTAGAGCTGTCAAATTTAGTTGGAACTAATATTTCTATACAAATGAAGGGTGCATGTAAAAACATGTCGATTAAAAACACGGTGAAGCGCAAGGCATGAACTAGTTTGACATCTCTAACTTAGTTCATAGCTATAGCCGTCCTTTTCTCGCACTGCCTTTTAGTAAAAGATAGCAATAGCCTAAATTAAGTTTAGTTCCTGCACAACAGAATCGACACCATTATCCAGAAACAGGGTGATACTGGCTCAACTTTAGGCGATGTAGTTACTTGAATATGAAATAGTAGGGAAATAATATGTTAATTGACAACTGCATAATCTCATAGGGTAATAAAAATGTAGTAAATTTGTTGTAGATTATTCCAAATCTTTGCGGACACCGGTGTCATAAAATGTGAAAGCGAGATGATACGATACTCAGTGTAGGGCTCTTAGAAATCACACCTATACTATAACTAACCATCCTACTCGCTCTTTTAACATTTGATATAGTCCCTTTTGACAATTTGTTGTATAAGTAGTTGGAGCCAGTTAAGATGAGAATAGCGGTCATTGCCCTTTCCCTAATATCTCTTCGTACGAACCAAAACAAATAAACCATGTATCGTTTTTCATTACAAAAAATGTTTGAAGATCACGATAGATGACGATTCCAGACTTGAATAGGTTTATTTTTGGTTTTGAAAGTTATAAATGTAGGTGGGTCAATGACCGCTATTCTCATCTTAACTGGCACCAACTATAGTTAGGTTGTAGTATACTCCAAACTCAAGTCACTAGATGCGAGAGCGAGATGATACGACACTTAGTGTTGTCAGAAATCCCGTTTATACAAAATTTTCACCATCCTCGCTTGCTTTACGACCGCGAAAGCTACCTACTAGTTTTTGGTATAGTCACTTAATACATTTTCGGGTAGATGGGGCCCGGCCGTAATGGTGTGTAAAAGCTTACACACATACATTCGCTACCACGAATACCTATACCGCGTATGAATATTGGCTTATTATTGTGTTTTTGATTCTTGTTGATGGTATGCTCAGTCCTTTCGTGATAGTAAAGGGCTTTTTATATACACGTAGCAAACTATCTAGTTGTCTATATAATCAAAAAGTGTCGCCTTCTGTCGACTTGTTGAATGACGCTCTCAAATATAGTCCCTTCACACTTATTGTTTACCTCCGAGTGTACATCACTGTCAAAATTTGGTCTTTATTTTTGTACTGACAAGGTTGCAATTGGGTCGTTGCTGTCGGAGGTAAAATAATTATGAACGACTGTACTTACCATAGTATAGACTCGATACAATATCGTTCGACAATGCCGGATTCCCTGTACCGGCCGCATTTAGCAAAAAGTTGAAAACTTTTTGGGTAATACCTTCATAGCTTTAAGTAGCATTGAAGACTTTTAACGATTAAAAATTGTCGACTGATTTCAAAAGACCAGTTTGGCATTATTCGATTAGACCAAATAAGTCTTAAGACTGGTTAGAAATTACGATCAGTTTTGGATTTAGAGGGCGGGGAAATCGAGCTAAGCTGGGAGAGAAGCCTTTGGATGTTTCTGACTTTTTGATGTATAAGTACTTATTGTCATAAAATGATATTTCATTAATAAATACTATATGGTATTATATCTGTGTTCACAACTTAATGTATACTCTTTTCAATGAAATAAATTTTTAATGTGATTTATGATTTTTATTTCGATATCCCTTGTGGAAGGGTCACCTCGTATATGATATCACTCACTAAGTACCTACTCATTACACTGGCTGGGTCCACACCTAGCCTGGAGGTGAAGAGGTGTTTAAAATGATTAGGTACGTGGTACAGCACACCGTATGTCCACCGTATGTAAAACAAGCTAAAATATGTTTGGACCAAAAATTCAGCTACGCGAACTCTACTCACTGATGCAATCTATTATGGTCATTAAGTGCACAGAGGTGTTGGGGCAAGATGGAAGGTGAGCCATTGTCTGTGGGGAGACGGGGTGACGCATTTAAAATAAACACAAAAAACGAACAAGTCCCACCGCAGGCGATTAGCGAAAACCGAGTTGAGGTGGAAACCAATTCGAGTTCTTTGACAGAGTTCTCGCTGGTGGTCAGTAAGCGATCATGCATACCTACATGTAGGTAGCTCTTTTTACTTACACGGGAATTACAATCTTTTGTACATTTCAGGTACAGGTTCACAGACGCCCCGGGCGTCGGGGGCCACCACGTGGCCCCCGGCCACCTTAGGCGCGGGCCTGTGGACCGTGGGCTATGAGCTAGCTCGCCGTCCGTCCGTCTCATGACTACAGACCGTGTCGACGGCGCGTTCGTGTACCACGCGCGCCTCAAAGAGAGTCAGCAAAAGGAAGGGGTCCGCAAGGACCGATGCCTGCCGGGGTTGCGGGACTGTTCGAAAGAGATACCGTGGCCCCGGAACAAAAAGGGCGATGAAGGAACATGGATGGGTTTTAGTCAGTAAAAGTCTGACACTCCCTCCTGCTCCGCCCAGAGCAGGAGAAGTCATTTGATGATTTTCCATCCAAAAAAAAAAGGGTACAGGTTCACATACAGATGGACCGATGAGCTGGTGAAGGTTGCGGGAATCCGCTGGATGCGAGTCGCACGGGACCGGTCAATGTGGCGACACTTGGGGGAGGCCTATGTTCAGCAGTGGACGTCCTTCGGCTGAAATGGTAATGATGATGATGAACACTTCTAAAGTGATAAAATTGCTGATAGCTCGTCGCTTACGGGGTGTGACAGATGACTAAGGTCTTAGCCCTCATAAACGACTCTGCTCCAACACCGCTCTAAACTAAGGCGACTGCTGGCAGTCTACGCGGCGACAGCTAGCAGGCACCCAGCAGTCCACGCGGCGACAGCTAGCAGGCACTGGGCCAGCAGTTCACGCGGCGACAGCTAGCAGGCACTGGGCCAGCAGTTTACGCGCCGACAGCTAGCAGGCACTGGGCCAGCAGTTCACGCGGCGACAGCTAGCAGGCACTGGGCCAGCAGTTTACGCGCCGACAGCTAGCAGGCACTGGGCCAGCAGTTCACGCGGCGACAGCTAGCAGGCACTGGGCCAGCAGTCCACGCGGCAACAGCTAGCAGGCACTGGGCCAGCAGTTCACGCGGCGACAGCTAGCAGGCACTGGGCCAGCAGTTTACGTGGCGACAGCTAGCAGGCACTGGGCCAGCAGTTCACGCGGTGACGGCTAGCAGGCACTGGGTCAGTAGTTCACGCGGCGACAGCTAGCAGGTACTGGGCCAGCAGTTTACACGGCGACAGCTAGCAGGCACTGGGCCAGCAGTCCACGCTCCGACAGCTAGCAGGCACTGGGCCAGCAGTTCACGCGGCGACAGCTAGCAGGCACTGGGCCAGCAGTCCACGCGGCGACAGCTAGCAGGCACTGGGCCAGCAGTTCACGCGGCGACAGCTAGCAGGCACTGGCCAGCAGTTTACGCGGCGACAGCTAGCAGGCACTGGGCCAGCAGTTTACGCGGCGACAGCTAGCAGGCACTGGGCCAGCAGTTCACGCGGCGACAGCTAGCAGGCACTGGGCCAGCAGTCCACGCGGCGACAGCTAGCAGGCACTGGGCCAGCAGTCCACGCGGCGACAGCTAGCAGGCACTGGGCCAGCAGTTCACGCGGCGACAGCTAGCAGGCACTGGGCCAGCAGTTCACGCGGCGACAGCTAGCAGGCACTGGGCCAGCAGTTCACGCGGCGACAGCTAGCAGGCACTGGGCCAGCAGTCCACGTGGCGACGGCTAACAGGCACTGGGCCAGCAGTCCACGCGGCGACAGCTAGCAGGCACTGGGCCAGCAGTCCACGCGACGACAGCTAGCAGGCACTGGGCCAGCAGTCCACGCGGCGACAGCTAGCAGGCACTGGGCCAGCAGTCCACGCGGCGACAGCTAGCAGCATTGGGCCAGCAGTTTACGCGGCGACAGCTAGCAACCCCCTCTCGGTGCGCGGGCACCGTCCACCGACCGGCGCGGCGACCGCTAGCAGTCAGCGCGCGGACTCCGCGCAGTCCGCTTGCTTGCAACGCGTTGTAAGCGAGGCGTCAACTACCGAGCAGTCTGACGGCGGTAAGCTCGCTGACAGCAAGCTGTCTGCTTATTTATGTTGCCAATGTAAAGTATATCTAAAGAGCAATACATAAAGCCCATATTTGAATTACGGTATATTCTTTTTACTAGGTGAGAGCGGAATCGTTTATGTGAGCTAAGACCAGTGACAACATCCGAGACAGAAACACATCGCTAAATAAGGCGGTGCACCCACGTACAGTTCGTGGCCGTGTTGAAACTCCCGAGATCAAAATGGCTACGTCTGCGTGGCGCCTAAAATTAAACTATAAGTACAAAGTTTTACTTAAAATCAACACTAGAAAAAGCGGATAAGATTGGTTTCACTAACGCAATTAATGCCTAAAAAAAAGAAACGGACTTATAAGCTACCTAATTAATTATATGACGTCTAAATAATGAAGTGCCTGTATTCTGACAGTCAGGAAGCGCAATAAACTCTTTACGGTTGTTTGCAAACCGTAACTCGAGACATCCTTGGAGAAGAAAATGTACCTTTGGATGGGTACATAATTACAGAATAATAAAATAGATAGATCATAAAATAGAGCAGTAGGTAGGTAATAAGGTAGAACATAATGCACTGCCTTTTTTAAATTAGGTAAATACATCAAGATGTATTTACCTAATTTAGAAAAGGCACATCCGGTACACTAATTAAGCACTGCAACAATTCTTGAATTGTTGCAGTGCTTAATTAGTGTACCGGTCACCAGTGTGACTAGCACGCATATTATGGGTTCAGTGCCCAAAATCAACATTAAAAGCCATTTTTTCAAATTTAGCTGATAATCAGCATTTTTGAACGTCAAAATTTACAAGACAATCCCACAAAACGTCCGCGCTTCGCCCGGAACAGGCATTCGTTTTTTCCATTCGTAAACTCTCAGTAGGTATCAGCAGTTTTTGCTCAGACTTAATTGGTAAGCTTTTTTTTAAAAAGCAGAATTCATCATTTAAATTCAGTTTACACACAACATATTTAGGTATCAAGTCCAAATTCGACAGTTCAAATAAAACCTTTTTCTACTACTGTTGGCCTAAAAAAAGGCTTCCCTACACCACAGGCAACCGACAGACATACATTTACGTTCAGTTTCAATCACCCTTGGCGATACCTAAACGAATGCTCAAATGAAATAGACACATGTATGAAATTAAACAAATGAATGAGTAAATGCGAAATTACTTATTACATTTTTAACTTTCGGTGCTGAGCCAGGGGTCAATAATTCAATAGCGGCGCTTTAAGGTTCATGACCTTGCTTGTGTAGTGTGCCATGGCACTACACAAGCACCGCACCGGCACCGCTACAACCCAGCAATTAACTTGCCATTCAAATTAGAGCATTAAAGCGTGTGTCATAAAATATGTTTTATAATGTCTGTATGAAAAAGCTTACGGCGGGCGGTCAGTGCGCTTGCCGCTACCATACGACTCGACTCGCGGGCGCCTCGGAGTCGGCGCGCGGACCGCGGGTGACTGGCGCGCCGCCGCGCTGTCGCGCGGACAGCGTGCTCACGGCGCACAGTGGTCTGGAAATCGAGCTCCATACTCATAGAAACTCAAAGTCAGGAATTCAAAAAATATAAATTGTAATGGCTCTGGTATACCTCCTTTTACGTCATATTCACGTATATGGTATTAGTAGGTCGGCGAGAAAAAAAAGTTTAGTGTTTAGTTTTTTTATATGGGAGAAAACATGACACATTTCATGTCACATTTTTTTGAAACTGAATAGAACTGAAGGGCTGGTGCTCATACGAGCTATTGTACCATACACGGCGATCAAGATGACATCTAATTTGTACGCCTTTGGTTGCCGCTTCGCACGTAGTAACAATTTCTTTTAAATTTGAATTGTTGTTATGAGATTTTTCAAATTTAAGACGTGGTTAAGTTTCCGATTGATTTACTTATACTAACGTTAGTTTATATCCCGCTAATGACTTTTATGATGATGCTATGACTTTTCTCTAACTTATTCATTTCCGAAGGAGTAGCTTTAGATTTAGATACCTACATTACAAGTCTGCGATGAGGTAGCTGATAGCTGTGAAGTGATTTTGCCATCTATCATGGTCATAAGCATCGAGTGCTTTTCATAATAGAAGGCTGCAGTTCTGCAATCACAGCTTCAATCGGAGCCTTTTCTCCCACGATGTTTAACTTGTTTTCGTTTGAAAACTTAAAATAAATTGGTCTGCAGAACAATGTGGAAGAAAGCTTTGGATTCTTGGCGTATGGAGCTCGATTTCCAGACCACTGTGCGGCGCGCCGACTCCGAGTTGCCCGCGGTTGCTTGCGAAACAACGTCCGAACGTCGTAAACAAATGTCATACAATTGTGTTCGCGGTGACAGCAAGCTCATAGTCCGAGAGGTAGCGTTGCAAATAAAAATGTTGGAGCATTGCTACTACGCTGTCTCCTTTTAAAGTGTAACGGAAAGGGTGTTAGTGGGGTAGGTGAATTAATCCACGAATCCACTTAACATCAAAATATAATTACTAGACATAACAGGGGGTAGGTAGGTCTATGGTTACCTTTTTTTCTTTTTTTTTTCACATCTTCCCAATCCTCCACCTATCGCGGATGCGTCAGCTGATGCTGGGTTCACTTATCTGTCATTCGAGATCTATTGAACAAGATGGCAAACGATCAGCGTAAAAACACTACCTAAAATTCAACGCTAGCTCCCGGATTATCCCGGCCAGTGCGCGGACTGCGAGCTTGCGCCTCGCCGACAGCGCGCCGCCCTCGGGTGCACGGCGCGCGGATCGCGCACGGGTAGAAGGCGCGCTGTAGCCTAAATTCGAAGCAACGCCGGGCAACAGCTGTGCTGGTGCGGTGCTTGTGTAGTGTGCCATGACCTTTATTTGGACATTAGGTTCCTCTATCTGCTAGTGTTAGTGTAAATGGCCATTTTCTTTTGAAATAGGTAAGAAAACAATATTTCATCCCTTGTAATTTCATTCTGATTTACCACCACCTGTGTAACGCAGAGAATTCAACCGTGAAAACGCGATAAATCGGTATTTGTAAGATATTACGGTGTCCCATAAAATCTGGGAGATTCGGCGCAGTTTTAATAGACGACAGTAAGAACGGACAGCTTACTTGGCAATTTTTCGTTTTATGGGAAAACCAGGAGAATACCCGACGACCTTGCGGATGTTTAGGGCTTATTATTAATAATAAACCATTTATTTCAGGTAACAAAGACCCATAGATATAATACCTTAACCAACCTGGACTAACTAGTTCAGCCAGGTTTCAAGCTTGCTAAAGTAGATTCATTTTTCATGGGGTAATGTTTAAAATTAACAATTAAATACCTCCCCACATTCTACAACTGAATGAGACAAATTTAAATCTTGTATAAAACGCACATAGGTAGGCAAGCATATTATAAGTTGGGGGATTACATTGATGATAAAAATGCTTGGCTCAATGCTGGTCCTGCTCCACAACCATAGGGGAAAACTAATTGGGCAAATTATTGTGCTAGCTGCAGAAGATTGTAAAAGTATCTTTGCTTTGTTTAGATTCCATCTCCTAGTATTGTATAATTGCATAGCACATGTGTGAGTACCATGTATTGTAAAGCTACCATTTGCATTTAATTATCTTTCATTGACTTGAATATGCCTTGGTGGCTGAGAGAAAGTCATGCTCACTCAAATGTCTCGCTGATGGTGGCGGGTGTGTCGGGTCATTTAGTTCCCTTCAATATGGTTGAGTTGAATGGCGCCGATACACGCGTCTTGTTCGTGATCGGGCGCTGTCAGTTGGGACTGGTCATCTCTTAGCTGCCACGGTTCATTTTAATTACTTTATTTTTAATTTGTTGATTTAATGTTTTACTCTGGACGCTCATAATGTGCACGTCTTTCTACATCGTTCTCACATATATCTATAATCTCAACATGAATGATGTAACCAAGATTTTGTAACAATATTTTGATTTAAAAGAGTGTCCATGGAGTTTCTTGCCCGTTCTTCTCCATAGATATCTACGCTAGGGAATGGGCAACTACAGTACTTTCTCAAGTTATTACGTCTTGTGTCTGGGACTGTAGCTTTGTTTTTTTTTGTATTTTTGACATTCAAAAGTGCCGTAATGGTCTAATTGAAATAAATGCTTTGAGTTTGAGTTTGAGATTGACTTGAATATGGTGGCTGAGAGAATGTCATGCTCACTCAAATGTCTCGCTGATGGTGGGGGGTGTGTCGGATCATTTAGTTTGGTTGAGTTGAATGGCGCCGATACACGCGTCATGTTCGTGATCGGGCGCTGTCAGTTGGGACTGGTCATCTCTTAGCTGCCACGGTTCATTTTAATTACTTTATTTTTAAATTGTAAAATTAATCTTTTACTCTGGTCGCTCTTAATGTGCACGTCTTTCTACATCGTTCTCCTTTCGTTCTCACATAAATCTATAATCTCAACATGAATGATGTAACCAATATTTTGTAACAATATTTTGATTTAAAAGAGTGTCCATAGAGTTTTTTGCCCGTTCTTCTCCATAGAGATCTACGCTAGGGAATGGGCAACTACAGTAGGTACTTTCTCAAGTTATTATGTCTTGTGTCTGGCACTGTAGCTTTGTTTTTTATTGTATTTTTGACATTCAAAAGTGCCGTAATGGTCTAATTGAAATAAATGCTTTGAGTTTGAGTTTAGAGTTTGAGTTTAACCAAAAATACATACTAACTAACTAACAATTTTTGTTAGTTTAAGCAACTTGAAAATTATGTTAGTAGCACATTTATTTCACTTGCACGATGTTTTGTGCATACTTGTGGAATTTATCCGCGGAAGCGACGGAACACCACATACTGCTGCCAAAAACTTTCTTCCAACACCTGAGCTGGAGCTGGAGCTTATAGGTACACGTTGGGATGCGCACCACAAACGCCTTGAAATTGACGTTGCGGCGCGTCTCCAGAAGCTGTACTCTTGGTGTGTACTTCAATCTTTGGCGCACGTCTTCTCGATGTCACGAACACCCCACTCCAGCATATCATGGTGGTTATGATGGTGCTCTTTTCCTGTTTCAAATAAGAACTGAAAGGATCCGCAGTAGGACCATGGTAACTGACCGCCCGGAGAATAGCCAAACTGATGGCCGGATGCTTCTAGAGTGGCGACCTCGTACCACTGACCGGAAAACGTTGCGTTGTACAGCATTAACCCAAACCTACATGTTGAACCATCAACATGGTGGATGTTGGTCTGTCTGCAGTTCTCGGCTCCATGACACTCGCCTTCGGCTCGGTAGTCAACTCCACTTGTGTCCAATGTGACACAACAGTCCTTCTACTGAATACGTCCACTGGAGAGAAGTGAACGAATGTACTAAACTAAAACTTAAAATTTTAGTGCTGCATGGAGATTATGGCACGGGACCTTAATTGGAACTAACCTCACCATCTTAATTTTAAATACTATTACCACACAATTTCACGATCGTATTATCAACAACGCCCTCCTGAAAATGTCATTTAAATGCCAAAAGAACCATGTTGCAATATAATAAAAAATCTCATTAAAAGTTTTTAATGGTTGTCCTCTTTTCACATGTTAGGTCTTGCAAAATACTCCAGCCCTTTTTGGCCAAAACCACTCTAGATTATAGGCATTTCTAAGAAAAAAAAATAAAGAAAAAACTTAATGTTTTTCGCACATTACGGACAGTATTTTTGCATTTTCTTGGTATTTTGGGTCTTCCCTAAAACTTTGAAGAGCAAGCCGCGACCTTGTTTGTTTTTGTTCTATGAGGTGAAATAGCGGTAGACATGCGGTAGACGTCAGACTATTGACAATTAATTTTGACTCGTCTTTCCACGATCAGTAAAAACTACTGATGGAGTTGGCTAACTAACGAGTTAGGCCCGTTTTCTATCGTGAAATAATGACCCTCGCCCGTGTCTCTTGCCTTAGCTTTGGTAGTTTATACCCACGAAACAGAAGCAGGAGGTTCTCAATCCAATGTGTATATAATGAAATAATTTTGCATGACCACGCATAAATTTGGGAAAAGCGAATTTATTATATCTCAAAGTTGGTCCCATTTAAAACAGAAAAATCGTGTTTGCTCACTTCATGCACCTTGATGAGAACTTAAGACCTGCCTGGAGTATGACTGTCATCGAATCGAAGGTCTGACGATGGAGATGAAAGGCAGTTGCAAGAGGCCCTCAACAGTTTACAGCAGCTACCTATATCGTGTTTGGGCTCATATCATGCACCTTGATGAGAACTTTCGTCCTAGCTGGAGTATGACTGTCATCGAGTATCTAAGGATGAAAACGTAAGGCTGTCGAGGGAAGCCGATAATTGGAAAAATATATTAGAATATTTTAGCGATGAATGCAAATATTAAATTGTTACCTACTTGAATCTATACTAATATTATTAAAGCTGAAGAGTTTTTGTTTGTGTTTTTGGTTGAACGCGCTAATTTTAGCAACTATTGGTTCGAGTTAAAAACATCTTTTAGTGTCGAGGAAGGCTAATAAGGCTATACGTTATATAACATCACGCTACAATCAATAGGAGCGGAGCATCAATGAAAAATTATGCAAGGACAGAGAAAATGAAAGCTTCCGTTGTGTGGACTGCGTAAACGGTTAAAGTAACCCACAATTGTGTATGACGGGATTGTTCCTCTTAAAAAGTTGTAAAAAAATTAGTTAGAGTGTGAGTCAACCTTAAAAGATAGATATAACAGACATGACAGAGAGGGTTCTCTCTCTTTTGTGATGCAGACGAAGTTGCGCGGGTAGCTAGTGTAGGTACTTAAATTGTCCTTCCACTGTTCCTAATGGATTTCCACCTGAGTATCAAGATTAAAAGTGCGTTGGCAAGTTTCTTTCCTATCTAAAATGTATAGATAACACAAGTTTATATATGCACCTACTTAAAAGTAAAGTAGAGTCGGTACCTACATTATCGGTTCGGTACTTTAAACAATCATATCTCCGTATAGCCTTTTAAGTGCCATTGTTGGCTTGTCTATAACGAAGAACAGACTGATCTATGGATTTATGCCTTAGCCACAAGTTATGGCAATTTTACAAGCCGCGTTTGGCAACCAGCCAGGATTGTGTCCCGAAGGTACCTGACCGATGGCCATCGGCTTTCAAAAGAAATGACTGACGATGTTATTTCATAGAGTAAGAATAAAATGCAACCTCATTCAGTTTGGGACCTTTTTCCTGGTCGATCGTGTTTCTGCGTCGTCATTTGATATTCGCCTTTATTTTTGCGGAAGTTTTAGGGCATTACTAACAAGTTTGTTGGAAAATAGTTTGAGAGCGAAGGAATCTGTGGAAAGGATTTTTGTATGAAAAGGTTTGGAATACAAAAAATAGACGATTGTGTATAAATTATGTTTAATTATTTTGATGATTAGCCAATGCTGTCCTACCTATGACCAAGGGCGCGTGTCTATTGTACCTACCTACCTATAGATCTATCAATATTTTGCGATCATGATGAAATCCAAGTCACTGCTAAAGCCGCAGTAAAGCAGGCGATTTTAACCTGCAAGACACATCTGCAGTCAATTATATTTTGTTTATGATTTATTTAGGCACTGTACATTTAACGTAGACGTCGCCTTCACCAAAATCTAACTAACTTCGGTCCAATTTACTTAAACACAAGCAGTAAACCCACAAGGTTTATTTAAAAATAAGCCATAATTATCATAAACATATATTTTTACTTGACTTGTTGTTTGTGCGTTTTGTCTCAGGTGTTTGAGCCACGAATTTATTTCTTGCGAACAAATCCACATAGCTACGAGTACCTACTACCTACCTAGTTATAAATTGTATATTACAGCGCGTACATACCTATGACGCGTTGCGTACGTCCTCCCTTTGAAGAATTATTCGAACGTAAGTACTTGTACCTATGAGAGAGAATACGTGGGTGGTACCTACACACATATTTATGGTTCAATTAATCACTGATTTTGTACTAATTGAACCAAAATGAGAACTGAAATGAGCTTGTTTAGATTATTACAATTACACAAGCTTGTTTTATTAAAGGCAAATTTATTAGCGGAACAATGTCTTATTCACTTTGTATCATAATTTATTTATTAGGTACCTACGGACAAAGGGACATACCCTTTGTTTGAATTGGCCATAGTCATACCTAATAATAACTTGGATTAGTTCCAACTAATCTTCCGGAATTAGTTAAAAGGAATCTTTAACGCGGGCCAGCACTAGCCGGGGATCGTGCAAGGCGCACTAGTTCCCATGATCCCCGGTGCAAGTGTGGGAAGGGAACACCGGGGTGGTAGCATCCACATTTGAGGCTCTGGGCAGCCTGGATTACTGCCAGAATGGACAGATACACATGGAGTGCGGCAATGGTCTGGATCAGCCCAGTATTCCAACAGATGGACTTGTTCTTTAAACACTAACTACAGAAAACTTAAAACAACTTCATAACAGTTTTTGCTATGAAATGATAAGTTAAAAATAATTCTGTAAACAACACGAGTGGAAACTCGTGTTTTTTGTTATTTACTCAAATAACCTCAATGTTTTCTCAAAATAAACAACCCGATGATTCAGTTAGCAGCTCAGCGGGCAGCCAATCAGAAGCATCCGAAAACATTCAGTTGCATTGCCTTGTTATGAAGTATTTATTAGCAAACCACAAGTAGGTCAATGTAATTCCGAGAGCAAGTAAACAGTAAACACCTGTAAAGTATTATGCCATTATATTTTGTTGTTTATAGTAATGGTAAGGAACATTTTTCTCCTGCTTAAAAACCCTTGCATGCTTTTAGGAGTAATGAAAAATAATGATGTTTTTTAACCCTTTTTAGGGTTCCGTAGTCCTGCCAAGGAACCCTTATAGTTTCGTCATGTCCGTCTGTCCGTCCGTCCGTCCGAGGTTTTGCTCCCTATCCCATCGTGTAGGGTATCTTTAAATAGTTCTTTTAAAATGACTTAGGGGTTGCTAATACTATTTTTCAATGTAAGTTCATTTACGAAATATTAAACTTCAAATTGCAAATATTTGTTCCAGTAGGGCGTCCCCCCCTCTAAAAGCTAAACTGCTAGCTTGAAAAATCTGGAAATTATCATGATCATAGTAGGTCATGAACTTTAAAGGAAAATTATAGCGGTTAAAATAACTTTATTAGTTTAGCAGTAATAGTCGTTGAACTTGGGTGTTGGATAATTTTGTACCAAATACAAAATCCTTATAAAAAATCCTCTAAAGTGACTAAGATGCAGTTTTTACGTATACTTAGTTGTAGTTGCTAAACTGAAAGATGTCAAATTTGATCTATTATTATTTTTATTAACGGGCTACTACGGAACCCTACACTGCGCGTGGCCCGACACACATTTGGCCGGTTTTTTTTCTATTAATAATGTAGCTGATTAAGTATTATTTTTCCTTACCCACTTTTATTGTGTCTAAAGTAAACATAATTATGTTTAGCCGCAATCAATAGGCTTAAAAATAAAATATTCCCGGCAACTTGAAAATACGATTATTTACTTATATTTGAATAATTTTCTACTTGTGTGCATGTCGAAACTAACTGCCAGTCAACGGGACTTTCTGTGGAATATAGCCTAGACTAAGATACTTCACAATTTGATTAGAAACAAAGACGTTTTCAGCTATCTCATGTGGGAAGCCTAGCTTTATTACAATAAACTATGGTTTATGAAATTCCTGTTAATATTTAAGTACCTACTTAACTTATAAATCAATCTGGACTTTATAAACCCGATAGTAAAGCTTCATATCAATCAGATAAGTCGTTTTTATGCGCGAACAAACAAACGGAACTGTCCTCTCATGATATTAGTTTGCGTATGATCGATGATGAAAACCTAACTTTGTAGCGATAGGTAGGTTTTATCATAAAGTATAATAAGTATATTTTATGCAAAGCCGCAACTTTGAAAAAGGATTAATCTTTTTTGAATGGCGGGGCCAGGCTTCATACAAAAATCTTCATAATTAAAAAACTGATAATTCCATCTTCTTCGTTTATTTAATATATATTTTCTCCGTTAAATACATTTCATTAAAATGCATTTTCTTCGTTAAACGAACTTGAGCTTTCTACATCGTGTTCACATATGAACAAGCTCTTCATATTGCAATCGGTGTTGATCAGACGACCGTTAAAGAACATTGAGCCGCACTCCTCATACAGGTTTCCATCAGGCTGGTAGTGGTCGAACCAGGCGTCGGTATCTATATTCATTGGTGTTCCTGGAAACGAAACGATAAATCAAACCAGTGATCTCAATGACAACCGATGCTTCTAGAATTTCTTCCTTCAGTTGAAGATATTGACTTTAAAAGGCTACCCGCAGACAACGCACAGACACAAAGCTCAGTGGCGAGTAGATATCTTCAGTACAGTGAGCTCGTCTGGACAAAAATTAACACATGAAGTGTCCGGTTTCGGCATTATCGACACATCTTAAAGATAATTGTGAGTAACTGCACAAGACAGAGTAGTTTTGGCATATAGTTAAACATGAAGTCGCCCACAAAACAGTTTTAAGTCGTATAAACGAGTATTTAACTAATTAGTGATTCTATTTAAGAACTCCTCATTCAACATTCTAGGATTCTTAGGCGTTGTAGCCTAAACCACACACTCGCCTACCTGTAACTGTCTTCCAGCCTTCGCCAAATCTGTTATGAAAGCCCAGATGATATATTCCTCTTTGGTATTGCTTATTGCCCCGCGGTTTCGATGTGGTTCTCGTTAACTTCGCAAGGTAATCCGCTTCTGTCTGATTGCTGATCACTGCCAGGGACGCATATTCTATTCGACACATTGCATATGCGTCGGTCCAGTTCAATGGAGTTGTGTGGATCTTGTAGCACTTGCCAAGGTCTTCATTGAAAGTGTAATCTGAAATAATTAAAAGTTTATAAATAAGAACTGGATTATGTCGAGCGGAACTCAGTTCCTCTGTTCCTCACTGTGTGCCTAAGGTGACTACAGGAGCTAAATTAGCGACTCTATTTGTGGTGGTTCAAACTTCGTTTGAAATACTGTTAGAATAAAGTTCTAATCAGCTTGCACTACAATGTAGTTGTTATGTCAGTCACTGCGGGCCGAATAGTGAGAAATTAGTGTTTTTTTGCGATTCACAAAAAATCTATTGATTGGACTAAAAAAATAAAACAACACTATCATGCTAATATGTTGCTTGTAGAATTATTTGCCAAAAAAATCAGAATGATCGCATGTATTTTTGTATGGTTTTTGCTTGTTAAAAGAAATTTTTAGAGGTAAATAAGTTCGTGATTTTTTTTATCGAGTAAAATTTGTTGTATTATGTTTTCAAAACACTATCATACTAGCATATATCCTGAAGAATATCATATATTTTTCTGTTTTTGTTTATTGCAGTAAATCATATGCTTTTTTGCATTATAAAACTCGCGTTAAGCTCTTGTAGTCCCCTTAACCGAGTTTATACCCGTTTTTTTAATCAACCATTTCAAAATGTATTAACGTTCTTCACCTTTTTGCGGTTTATAAAGATTTTAACCTACCTAAATTAGTCATACTGCAGTTGTCATTCCACTCTAGTGACTGGAGGCTCTTCTTACATATAAAATTAGCTTTTGAATCACATGTGTAATCATTCATAGTGCCTGGTATGTCCATATGCACACAGTTCTCCTTGCCGCCGTCATTATCCGGCTGAAATCGCTGCCAATTGCTATACACCTCAGTGATTGGTCTTTCTAAAACAAAAATATTTTTGAAAGCACGTTCTAGAAAAATTCACGCTGCATCGACCCCAAATAAATTAGGGCATGAAAATAATGCTGATGATAGTGAAACGTTCTCTGAAATTATACATTTGGAACCGAATTGTATTAGACATACTGGTAATGACCAGTATGTCCTCAGCCGTTCCCGAAAGGGAACAGAACATTGTTATTTTAATTGTGTCTGTAACTACAGGTTAAAAAAAATAATGAAAGGTTCAAGTTTATATATGCATAAGATTTATTTTAACATAACATCAAGCCTGTAATCCTCGAAGGGTTAGGCAGAGGTGTACCTATACCTAATAGTAATAATATAATGCAGACTCCGTGGCTGCTACTGAGAAATTCCTGAAAGAAAAGACCCAATTACACTGCCCGACCCGGGAATCGAACTCCGGACCTCATGCTCAGCAGTCGCACTTCTACCACTAGACCAACGAGGCAATGATTTATTAGGTATATATTTATTTTATTAGGTATATTAAAAAAACCTTTTTGCTCAATGCTACTTAGTAAGATAAATGATTGATTTGTTACACCCTGTATACGTACGGTCAACGGTTTCAAATAATCCTTCAGCCATTATATCCGACAGCCCCACGAACACCCACGGTATGTTAGGCTGAGCTCTGGTCCAAAACGCTATAACAGCGTTGGCTTCATCAACGTTTTCTGCGTAGAACAAACTGGCTCCTTCAAGAGCACACATTCGTTTGGCATCAGTAAAAGTCTGTGCTGTTGTGTGAACCTTGTAAAAACTCTCTTCGGATTCTATATACGTGTAGTCCTTCCGGAAAAACATTTTATCCTTTTGTCTATCTGCAAATTGGAAAAAATAGAAAACCGGCCAAGTGCGAGTCGGACTCGCGCACGAAGGGTTCCTTATTGTCTATACAACATTAGACAAAATGGCAAAACATCACGTTTGTTGTATGGGAGCCCCCCTTAAATATTTATTTTATTCTGTTTTTAGTATTTATTCTTAAAGCAGCAACCGAAATACATCATCTGTGAAAATTTCAACTGTGAAGCTGCGGTGGTGAGCGAAACCATCGGCAACAAAAAGTTCGCGTGGGACCGCCGGAGCCCTGCAGCGGCGGAGCCGTGACAGAAATCATGTTTGCTGCATGTTGCATGTTAGTTTGCATACTGCATGCTTGTTTGCATACTGCATGGTTGCTGCATTCACGATGTATGCTTGTTTGCATGTTTGCCGGCTTCTTACAGGGAAATAAAAACCACGTGTTCACAATCAACTGTTTTAATGAATTTTCTGTGATGTGATAGGTAAGTCTTTCCATTATAATGCATATGAAATGTATGCCAAAAGATGATTCTAACTGTAAACTTTCTGAGATATGATAGTTCCGCCTTACCTTGTTTGCCTTTTGTTCTGTCTCGACAAATTAAAAAAATCCTGATGAAATTCTACTTTACGGTTGAAATTTATAAAACGGGGGAGGGTCATACGTGTGGGCCGACTACCAGACAAACCTGTGAGCGAGTAACTTAACTAATCGATAGCGCACATAATCTTGCATTGGAAAGATTGAGCGTTATTGTTATTGTATTAAATTTAGGAATGCACGTGGAAATAAATAGTTATAATTTTTTTTTTTAGATTACTATCAGTACGGTATGAAATTTATGCCAAAAGATGATTCTGACTTACAAAATTATGAGTTTTGAACGTATGATAAACGAGTGTCTGCCAAACGATTTTCTGCAAAATGAAGTTTATGCTATACGCTGGTATGCAAAATAATGTTATGACATAAAAAGTTCTGCTCTAAAGGGTAGACCCTTTTTTATACCAATGCAATATTTGGAATGATTTTAGTACACACGTTTTCATTTGGTCAAATATTTACTCGGCAGAATTTTATCAAGGATAATGTCATTTAGTCTTTAATCGAATGATTTATTTAAAAAAAAAACGATTTTTAGATCCTACTAATAGTGTTTTTTTTTAATAGCGCCTCCAGGTTTATTGCATAGCAGCATCGCCATTTCGTGTTCTCCCATTAATAACGTGACTAATTATAGGTCATCTGGAAGTCTTATCGAACTAGTTTTAGTGTCGTGGGCTCTCTAACTATAAGCGCTGTCAATTTCTGACTTAAGTTTGAGTTACAATTATTTGTGACGAGTTTATTTGCTAAATAATAATTTGGCAAGTGAAATTATGCGGAAAATTGTTTGGGAAGTGATGACTTGGCAATTTTTTTTCGATGAAACAAGGGAGACCCGCGACTTGTACTTGTTCGGTTTTTTTAATGTCTTTTTTACCCTCTTTGGTGACACAAATTTCAATTTTGAAGAGTAAATCAACGTTACGGTACGAATAAGTAACTTAATCACTTATTTCAAGGGCCGATCATTCAATCCTGACAATTGAACACTCATTCCTGAGTAAATATTATGTAGTACCTACTTTTTATACTTACCAAGCGTTACAAAGCGTATTTAAGTGTGTAGGGAATATTTTTTGGGTGACAAATCCTTACCTTAACGATTTACAAATTGTGGTGAATATATTATAGTACATTACGATATTAGTGCGTTAAGATGGTTATAACATGCGAGGCGGAATTTCAGCCCGAGCCGAAGGCGAGGGCGTAATTGAGCCGAGCATGTTATAACCAATACGCACGTATATCGTACGACGTTTTTTAACACATTTGCGAGGAAACAGAAAAAAAAAGATATTTACAATACAAATACAAAGAAAAAAAAATATGAGAAAAATGGCGCGAGGATTATTTTCTGCCGTGGCTGCGTGAAAATGTTGGCAAAGACGCTAGAGCATGCAGCCAAGTTTTTAAATTACCGAATAAACTGTTTTTTTTTTTTTTTTTAATAAACTCAATCTGTGAATGCACACTGTTGCTTTCCCGCCATTTTAACAGCGCGCTAGCGCTGCCTATTCACTGGCGCCGCGCGGCGATTAGTTCGAAATTTGAATAGCAGCAGCGCGCTGCTCACTAGCTGGAGTCGTGCGGCGGCGATCAGTTCCATATTTGAAATGGCAAATAATACTGTTATGGAATTTGTATGAACTATAACTTAACTATTTGCTTTGGTAACACACGCGTTTTTTATGACCCGCTTTACATATTTAAAACCGGTGGAATTACATCAGCTTTACGAGCAAGGGTGTTAAAAAGTATTTAAAGAATTTCGTGATTATAGAGTTGATAGGAAAAGCAACAACAAGTGGATACGGGGTTTTTTGCTGTTTTGCCTAATGAATGTTATTATGAATGTAGTAGTCTTTAGCTGAAACGAAAAAAGAGCTGTAATAGAGCTCCAGAGCTTAATATAAAAAAGTGCATTAATAGAAACTTACTTAAGTTGGTCATCTGGATGTCGCAGCTAGAGTTCCGCTCTAGTAGCGGAGGGGTCTTCTTGCAAATAAAACTGTACTCTGCGTTACATTGGATGTCATTTAATTCGCCGTCTTGGTTCAAATGCAAACAGTCCTCATCGCCGCTGTTGTCTGGCTGACTTACCTTCCATTGATTGTACACCTCCGAGATTGACTTGCCTAGAAGATTAAATGTCTTTATTAAAATGAAATTAAAACCGAGCGCTAATTTTGACTGTCAAAATGGCGCCACTCTGGCGCAATTTTGACTGTCAAAATGGCGCCACTCTGGCGCTGCATGTTATGCCTTGTGAATGTGAGTGTAGATTCGCTTTTTTTTGTTTTTTTGACATTCAAAAGTGCCGTACGTAATGGTCTAGTTGAAATAAGTGCTTTGAGTTTTTTTTGAGTTTTGAAACGATAGCAGCCACCGAAAGGTCTCTATCTCTTTCGAACAGTCCCGCAACCCCGGCAGGCATCGGTCCTTGCGGACCCCTGCGTTTTTGCTGACTCTCTTTGAGGCGCGCGTGGAACACGAACGCGCCGTCGACTCGGCCTGTCGTCATGAGACGGACGGACGGCGAGCTAGCCCATAGCCCACCGTCCACAGGCCCGCGCCTACGGTGGCCGGGGGCCACGTGGTGACCCCCGACGCCCAGGGCATCTCCCGCGGCGGCCGGGACGCTGTGAGGTTCTCTCCCTCTCACGTTCCGCCACCTCCTTCTCTAGCATTACTGCTTCGCAGAAGGAGGTGACGGCGTCCCATTCCGTCTCGCTCCGGACCATGGCTTGCACCAGGGCCGGACGCGAGAGGTCACAGCCGCCAATCGCCGCTACGAGATCAACATCCTCCCTTGGCCCGATATATTCGGGATAAACCAATTAATATTAAAATTATGCACTTACCGTCAATGGTTTCAAATTCTCCTTCAGTTATTATGTCTGTAATTCCCACATACACCCATGTATCATTAGGCTGGGTACTGTTTTGATATAGTGTCCAAAACGATATCACAGCGTTGGCTTCATCTTTGTCCTCGGGGTAGAACAAACTGGCTCCTTCCTGAGCACACACTCGCTTGGCTGCACGCCAATTCTTTAGCGTCGTATGAATCTTGTAGAAATTGTCTGCTGCTTCTATATAATTGTAATCCTCCCTTAATGACGTTTTATTTGTTTGTCCATCTACGATAGAAAAGATGTATGTTACGTTGTTGTAACTGTGAAACATGTGTCTTGACTGTTACGTATCACAACAATAATATGAGAACGGTCACAATGAAGTAAACCCAAAATATACAATGTACGTAATAAACGAAACTAAATAATGTAGGTAAGTATACAGTTACGAGCACTGACAAGTACACACTTAGCAAAATTCAAAAGCGATTAACTCATCGAATAGCGATTGAAACTTTGAGATAGTAGTTTATAATAGTAGGGGTTGCAATAAACTACTTTCATAACCACATTAAATTACAATCAATACAATAGGCGAAAATCTGTTTCAAAAGTTGTAACGTGTAAACCTAATTATTAGTGTAAGATAATAGTACATTTTGATACAAGTGGAGAAAGTTTGTTATTGCATCCGAGGCGGAATTAACTCCCGAGCCGCAGGCGAGGGTTGTTATTGAGCCGACAACTCTAGATTTTTAGATCCTACTAATAATGTTTTTTTTTAATAGCGCCTCCAGGTTTATTGCATAGCAGCATCGCCATTTCGTGTTCTCCCATTAATAACGTGACTAATTATATATTTAGATCATCTGGGAGTCTTATCGAACTAGTTTTAGTGTCGTGGGCTCTCTAACTATAAGCGCTGTCAATTTCTGACTTAGGTTTGAGTTACAATTATTTGTGACGAGTTTATTTGCTAAATAATAATTTGGCAAGTGAAATTATGCGGAAAATTGTTTGGGAAGTGATAACTTGGCAATTTTTTTTCGATGATACAAATTGAACACTCATCCCTGAGTAAATATTATGTAGTACCTACTTTTTATACTTACCAAGCGTTACAAAGCGTATTTAAGTGTGTAGGGAATATTTTTTGGGTGACAAATCCTTACCCTAACGATTTACAAACTGTGGGGAATATATTAAGTATTTAAAGAATTTCGTGATTATAGAGTTGATAGGAAAAGCAACAACAAGTGGATACGGGGTTTTTTGCTGTTTTGCCTTATGAATGTAGTAGTCTTTAGCTGAAACGAAAAAAGAGCTGTAATAGAGCTCCAGAGCTTAATATAAAAAAGTGCATTAATAGAAACTTACTTAAGTTGGTCATCTGGATGTCGCAGCTACAGTTCCGCTCTGGGGGCGGAGGGGTCTTCTTGCAAATAAAGCTGTACTCTGCGTTACATTGGATGTCATTTAATTCGCCGACTTGGTTCAAATGCAAACAGTCCTCATCGCCGCTGTTGTCTGGCTGACTTACCTTCCATTGATTGTACACCTCCGAGATTGACTTGCCTAGAAGATTAAATGTCTTTATTAAAATGAAATTAAAACCGAGCGCTAATTTTGACTGTCAAAATGGCGCCACTCTGGCGCTGCATGTTAAAAATAAAGCATCAATATGTCAAACTTGATACCTACAATTATTTTAGCTATTTGTGTTTCACAAATAATTTGGTTGAAGAGTAGTGTCATTTAGTATCACTACTGAGACTCAGGTTGTTTGGGAACTAGGAAGTGGAAATGAGAGAGTCATCATAGTGTCCACAGTCCATGGAGTTTCTTGCCCATTCTTCTCCATAGAAATCTACGCTTTGGAATGTGCAACTGCAGTATTTTCTCAAGTTATTAGGTAAGCCTTGTGAATGTGAGTGTAGATTCGCTTTTTTTTGTTTTTTTGACATTCAAAAGTGCCGTACGTAATGGTCTAGTTGAAATAAGTGCTTTGAGTTTTTTTCGAGTTTTGAAACGATAGCAGCCACCGAAGGGTCTCCGTGCTCGGTGGTTTTACCCTGACAGCTTTATATCAACTTCCTCCCTTTTTTTTTTTTTTTTTTTCGGATGGGAAATCATCAAATGACTTCTTCCGCTCTGGGCGGAGCAGGAGGGAGTGTCAGACTTTTACTGACCAAAACCCATCCATGTTCCTTCATCGCCCTTTTTGTTCCGGGGCCACGGTATCTCTTTCGAACAGTCCCGCAACCCCGGCAGGCATCGGTCCTTGCGGACCCCTGCGTTTTTGCTGACTCTCTTTGAGGCGCGCGTGGAACACGAACGCGCCGTCGACTCGGCCTGTCGTCATGAGACGGACGGACGGCGAGCTAGCCCATAGCCCACCGTCCACAGGCCCGCGCCTACGGTGGCCGGGGGCCACGTGGTGACCCCCGACGCCCGGGGCGTCTCCCGCGGCGGCCGGGACGCTGGGAGGTTCTCTCCCTCTCACGTTCCGCCACCTCCTTCTCTAGCATTACTGCTTCGCAGAAGGAGGTGACGGCGTCCCATTCCGTCTCGCTCCGGACCATGGCTTGCACCAGGGCCGGACGCGAGAGGTCACCGCCGCCAATCGCCGCTACGAGATCAACTTCCTCCCTTGGCCCAATATATTCGGGATAAACCAATTAATATTAAAATTATGCACTTACCGTCAATGGTTTCAAATTCTCCTTCAGTTATTATGTCTGTAATTCCCACATACACCCATGTATCATTAGGCTGGGTACTGTTTTGATTTAGTGTCCAAAACGATATCACAGCGTTGGCTTCATCTTTGTCCTCGGGGTAGAACAAACTGGCTCCTTCCTGAGAACACACTTGCTTGGCTGCATGCCAATTCTTTAGCGTCGTATGAATCTTGTAGAAATTGTCTGCTGCTTCTATATAATTGTAATCCTCCCTTAAAGACGTTTTATTTGTTTGTCCATCTACGATAGAAAAGATGTATGTTACGTTGTTGTAACTGTGAAACATGTGTCTTGACTGTTACGTATCACAACAATAATATGAGAACGCTCACAATGAAGTAAACCCAAAATTTACAATGTACGTAATTAACGAAACTAAATAATGTAGGTAAGTATACAGTTACGAACACTGACAAGTACACACTTAGCAAAATTCAAAAGCGATTAACTCATCGAATAGCGATTGAAACTTTGAGATAGTAGTTTATAATAGTAGGGGTTGCAATAAACTACTTTCATAACCACATTAAATTACAATCAATACAATAGGCGAAAATCTGTTTCAAAAGTTGTAACGAATTATGTAAGCTGGAGCCGGAGGATGCAGAGAAAGCCAATTTGCTTAAAATAATTTTAATTATAAAATAATTACATTATGGACTACATTCTAAAGAGGTGATAATTGGCCGATGTATGTACCAAGAATGAATATTTCTATGAGATGATTAACTACGCGGATGCATGAAAATTATTGCGAAATTAGGGTGGCATGATTTAGTGACGCATTTGCTGAGTCGCGCCTCATGTCGGCGAAGGTTGTGGTGCGCGGAATGGAGGTCAGCTGCAGTCAGCGTTTCTGCTATTTCCTTCTATTACACCGATGCGTAATAATCGATCACCCTGTTACACCAATATGTAACACCTCCCCCCGAAGTACAGCAACTATTTGAACGAAGTCGAAAATATTGCTGCTAGATGATTTGCGTCGATTCTGACTTCCTTTGGTCGGATATTTCTTCTAGGTTCAGCTTCAGCGTGGATTTGTCGGGCAGTTTCTGGTTGCGCAGAGCAAGCTTTCTGAACCCTTTTTCTCGCATATCGTCGATGCATTAACATACTTCCGAGTACACTTACACCTAATAGTAGTGAGTGTAAAGGTAGGTATGGTGGTGGTGTGATAGATGCTCTCGAAGTTGGTATGAGTGAGCTTTACTAGAGGTTGTACTGGGTTTTTTTTCCGGGGTCTGTTGTGCAGGTTTTCAAGTTTAATCGAGTTCAGTTTTATAATGTTTCTTCATTCTTCGGTAAGTCGTTTTGGTTTAAAAGTAATAGAATTATTTTCAGTTTGATCTGATTGTCAATGTTCGGTGTCGTAAATTCCGAAGATTTGATAAAGCAGTTTTGGGGTATGGCTAGGTAGCTTCCTGTTCCTTGCATAGTTATAAGTTGTTCTTCTCCGCAGGACGTCTAGATTTATGTTGGGATCGGGAAGCCGAAGGTGTAATGCATTACGTCCAGATTTCCATGGTTTCTTTGTTCAGGCTGACCGGTGTTATTTTACATGAGCTGGTGTTCTGTTGCGTGATTAGCTGTTGAGTGCAATCCGGCTTATCTTGAATGTTGTAGTAGACCTTTTCCTCGCAGAGGTACCATGAATCAGTCTTCGGACATTCTGTCTCTATGTACATAGAATACGGTCCCTGGGTTGCTATGTAAGGTAGGGTAGGCATTAGGGCTAGGTTATATTTATTGGGTACTTTGGAAAGTTTATATAAGGTGTAGGTAAGGCAATTGGAACTTCATGACTATGACTATATTTTTATAGCTATAATATGATCCAACCTTTATAATGTTATAATAATCTCAAAGTTCGAGGTCTATAATTTAATCTGTATCTGATTGGCTAATAATCCGGAATAATCTTTTAACACTGTATGTTGATAAAACTAAATACATTTCATTTACAATGAGTAATACTAGCACACCGCTTACTACGAGTAACCTAATAATTTGCGCGCACACCTGTAGCGCGTATGCTGACACTGCATGTTCTTGCCTTACTTAGAACAGCTGACCATTTGACATTTCTTGGTATCACTATTGACTCCAATTTAAATATCCGTAAACATATCGAGTTACTATGTACTGGAATGCGCATACGAATATATCTTTTAAGTATTTACGTAATGTGGCCGATATAAATTAATAAAACAAGTTTATTTTGAGTTGTGTCAGTCTATTCTAACTTCTGACTGTAATTAATCTTCGTTACCTTGTAAAACTCGGATGGCATTGTTATATTTTAACGCGTCTGTATAATCCAAATTACCTGAGATCCTCTTGATGTCTAAACCTAATCCGGCTATGAGACCACGTTTATTGCGACTTGGCTCAAAACTTCCTAGTTGAAGAGATATTTTTTTCCCTAATTTATTTTGGAGATAGAGTATTATGAGATATGTTAGAGTAGTATGGAGGTAGTATCCTACAACAATTTGCCGGTGTCAAGTGTCCGTTTAAGACGTGATTTGGCGAGATTTGTGTATATATGTATGGGTAGTTCGGGTAATACTGTGTCATGGGTATAACGCGGGGCAAGTTTCAGGCGGCTCACGAGGGGGATTCTTAACAAATACCTGTTGGTTTGGCTCGTATTTCTTTTCAGGCTCTCTATCCTTGTTTCTATTCTCAGTTAATTCAATACGATTATGCAGGGATGTTTCATTGATAACCTCATAAACTTTAGCCATTTTTGTTCTTGTGCTCTCTTGCACGTATTGCTGAAGCAAATGCACAGATAAATCTATATATCTAAAGGGGTCTCGAGGATCTGTATGACCCGTGATTATGTCAGTGGTCTGCATTTTGTGAAGCTATGTCTGCTGCTACTAAATGCTATTATAGCGTAGGACATTAGATTAACGATGGTTCAAGGCAATTTTCCGGTCTAAGTAATCTAAGATGTTCAAATAGGGTATCGCGTAAACGTTCTATCATTCCGTTATCATTGGGAGTATGGGCTAAAGTTGATGTAGTAGATGTTGAATTTTGTGGACTTGCGTAAATTCGTTAGTCTGTAACTAATAGTCGTTGGTCTGTAAATACGGATAACGACACACCGTGGTGAGAGCGATACCTTAGAATGGCTTGAATGACACTAGCTGCTGTACCGTCTCTAAGATAATACGCCTGAGCATATTTAGAAAATGAATCGATCATTGTTGGACGGTGGTGGAACAATACAGAATCTTTGTTTAATGGGATTTCTATCACATTTAGCCTGGCCACATAAATGTTACATTCTTAAACATATATATTCTGCGATATGATCCATCATTTTAGGCCAATAGTATTTATCTGGTAAGGAAAGATGGCACTCGCTAATGCCTCTGTGGTTAGTTTTGCCTTCGTGGTATTTTTGAATGGTCTCTTGCTGTCGAAGATATTCTTCGACATTTTCAGGTTCGGTTTTGATTAAAACAAGATTCATTTCGGAGCTTTTGAATTTTTCTTGAATGATGGGAGTTATTTCATACATGGCCGATGTGGGATGAATTCTAATGTTCTGACTCTGGGGTTTATGAATTATTTTACAGAGTTAATTGCGTCTTCTTCGAGATTACTTTCCGATAATTGAATGGAAATACGAGTGCGGGTCTCAAATGGTTTGGGAACATTTTTTTTTTTTTTTTATGTCGCCAATTAAAAGCAAATCTGTTTATTGAATTTATTTAAAGGCTCGTCTGGTATGGGTATTTCCAACATTGGATGTTCAGCGCTAACATGGGCTGTCAGCGTGGTTGATTTCGCTGAGGCGTTTGGCTTTATGGATACATTTACTGTTAGAGAACTAGTTTCTTCTTCGTTTAAGTGGTTTGTCCGTAACCGGGACGATAGCGGTTTATCACTCGTGAACAATTAAAACTTCCGCTTTAACGGGTTCGTCATTGAAAAGATTAAGTTATTTGACGTTATGTTAAGAACTTCTAGGTAACCGCGGCTATTGTGAACGATAGTAATACATTCGTTTACGTTACAGTTCGAAATAATTTGTGTGAGGATTAGTGCATCACCGTTTGCTAGATTAACTGGGACTCTTGCTAATTTAGAGGTTTTTGCCGAAATTATAACCTCATATAAATTGTAGTTACGTGAATTTTACATAGCAATAGGGTCAGCCGCGTTTTTTTTTTGTAACAAGTCCATTATTTTTAAGATCAGTATTAGATTCCCAGTTAAAAGATCAAAATTAAAAAGCTTATCAAAAAATCATGAAAGTTGCAATAAATGAAAAATGATAAATAATTTTGATCATTAAATTCCTGAAAGCATGGCAAGTTGATAGAGTAATCGTTACGACTAGTAGCATGCACATTAGTGATGGAGTAATCATTACAACTAGTAGCATGCACATTAGTGACTTCAAAGGGATCGTAATTTCAGGGCAAGTGTGGATAATATTTTTTTATAGTTTCGGGACTAATAAACAATTGATTGGACCCAGTATAAGTAATTTTAAAGGTAAGTAGTTCCGAATAGATTTTGACAAGTTCCGTTCTCTTGGGGTGTATAGGACCCCTGAGTCAAAAGTGCCATGTCGTTAAAAAGCGAGGTCTCATCGCGTTGGTCGGAAAAGTTATTAACTGGAGCCTTACGAATGCCTTCCCACTTTTAAGGTATACCGTTGGTGTTAATTAGCCTAGCGGCGGGACCCGTGACTTTATTAAGAATACCGTTTATTAAAGCCAAATTGGTAAATTCGTTTCCTGCCACTTGCGATACGTGAGTTGCAACTAACTGATAGTTAATAGTTAAATGAATCTAGTGAGACGTTCGTATATTTATCGAATTCGGGCACCATGCGCAGGGCCTTATATTTCATCTATTCCTGACATATTTTATAAATGATCCGAACTTTCTAAGTCACTAAAACCTAGACTTCTAATCGAATCTAATAACTCTAACCTCGGCTATTTCTACTATCTATCTACTCTATCTAACCTAGGGTTCCGCGATTGCCTGGGATGGAAAATCTTGGAGGATTATAACATAAAATAGAAAGGAAGCAACTCAAGAACGATTCTAGAATACTTACATAATTATGCATGACTGTTCTCTCTGCGGTATCGATGTCTGGATACACCTCTGGCTGCAATTCTTGTAGATTCGGATACTCGTTGATGGTCCTTGGAAGTCACCCGGATGACTCGTGAATCGCGTATAAAAAGACGTTATCTAGTCATCGCGCTCGCGAACCGGCCCGCGAGTATCCTACCGACTGCGCCAATTATGTAAGCTGGAGCCGGAGGATGCAGAGAAAGCCTATTTGCTTAAAATAATTTTAATTATAAAATAATTACATTATGGACTACATTCTAAAGAGGTGATAATTGGCCGATGTATGTACCAAGAATGAATATTTCTATGAGATGATTAACTACGCGGATGCATGAAAATTATTGCGAAATTAGGGTGGCATGATTTAGTGACACATTTGCTGAGTCGCGCCTCATGTCGGCGAAGGTTGTGGTGCGCGGAATGGAGGTCAGCTGCAGTCAGCGTTTCTGCTATTTCCTTCTATTACACCGATGCGTAATAATCGATCACCCTGTTACACCAATATGTAACAAACGTGTAAACTTAATTATTAGTGTAAGATAATAGTACATTTTGATACAAGTGGAGAAAGTTTGTTATTGCGTCCGAGGCGGAATTAACTCCCGAGCCGCAGGCGAGGGTTGTTATTGAGCCGAGAACTTTAGATTTTTAGATCCTACTAATGATGTTTTTTTTTAATAGCGCCTCCAGGTTTATTGCATAGTAGCATCGCCATTTCGTGTTCTCCCATTAATAACGTGACTAATTATATATTTAGATCATCTGGGAGTCTTATCGAACTAGTTTTAGTGTCGTGGGCTCTCTAACTATAAACGCTGTCAATTTCTGACTTAGGTTTGAGTTACAATTATTAAAAATTATGCGGAAAATTGTTTGGAAAGTGATAACTTGGCAATTTTTTTTCGATGAAACAAGGGAGACCCGCGACTTGTACTTGTTCGGTTTTTTTAATGTCTTTCTTACCCTCTTTGGTGACACAAATTTTAATTTTGAAGAGTAAATCAACGTTACGGTACGAATAATTAACTTAATCACTTATTTTAAGGGCCGATCATTCAATCCTGACAATTGAACACTCATCCCTGAGTAAATATTATGTAGTACCTACTTTTTATACTTACCAAGCGTTACAAAGCGTATTAAGTGTGTAGAGAATATTTTTTGGGTGACAAATCCTTACCTTAACGATTTACAAATTGTGGGGAATATATTAAAAGAATTTCGTGATTATAGAGTTGATAGGAAAAGCAACAACAAGTGGATACGGGTTTTTTTTGCTGTTTTGCCTAATGAATGTTATTATGAATGTAGTAGTCTTTGGCTGAAACGAAAAAAGAGCTGTAATAGAGCTCCAGAGCTTAATATAAAAAAGTGCATTAATAGAAACTTACTTAAGTTGGTCATCTGGATGTCGCAGCTACAGTTCCGCTCTAGTGGCGGAGGGGTCTTCTTGCAAATAAAGCTGTACTCTGCGTTACATTGGATGTCATTTAATTCGCCGTCTTGGTTCAAATGCAAACAGTCCTCATCGCCGCTGTTGTCTGGCTGACTCACCTTCCATTGATTGTACACCTCCGAGATTGACTTGCCTAGAAGATTAAATGTCTTTATTAAAATGAAATTAAAACCGAGCGCTAATTTTGACTGTCAAAATGGCGCCACACTGGCGCTGCATGTTAAAAAAAAAGCAGCAATATGTCAAACTTGATACCTACAATTATTTTAGCTATTTGTGTTTCACAAATAATTTGGTTGAAGAGTAGTGTCATTTAGTATCACTACTGAGACTCAGGTTGTTTGGGAACTAGGAAGTGGAAACGAGAGAGTCAGTGTAGATTCGCTTTTTTTTTGTTTTTTTGACATTCAAAAGTGCCGTACGTAATGGTCTAGTTGAAATAAGTGCTTTGATTTTTTTTTGAGTTTTGAAACGATAGCAGCCACCGAAGGGTCTCCGTGCTCGGTGGCTTTACCCTGACAGCTTTATATCAACTTCCTCCCTTTTTTTTTTTTTTTCTTCGGATGGGAAATCATCAAATGACTTCTCCCGCTCTGGGCGGAGCAGGAGGGAGGGAGTGTCAGACTTTTACTGACTAAAACCCATCCATGTTCCTTCATCGCCCTTTTTGTTCCGGGGCCACGGTATCTCTTTCGAACAGTCCCGCAACCCCGGCAGGCATCGGTCCTTGCGGACCCCTGCGTTTTTGCTGACTCTCTTTGAGGCGCGCGTGGAACACGAATGCGCCGTCGACTCGGCCTGTCGTCATGAGACGGACGGACGGCGAGCTAGCCCATAGCCCACCGTCCACAGGCCCGCGCCTACGGTGGTCGGGGGCCACTTGTTGCCCCTGACGCCCGGGGCGTCACCCGCGGCGGCCGGGACGCTGTGAGGTTCTCTCCCTCTCACGTTCCGCCACCTCCTTCTCTAGCATTACTGCTTCGCAGAAGGAGGTGACGGCGTCCCATTCCGTCTCGCTCCGGACCATGGCTTGCACCAGGGCCGGACGCGAGAGGTCACAGCCGCCAATCGCCGCTACGAGATCAACTTCCTCCCTTGGCCCGATATATTCGGGATAAACCAATTAATATTAAAATTATGCACTTACCGTCAATGGTTTCAAATTCTCCTTCAGTTATTATGTCTGTAATTCCCACATACACCCATGTATCATTAGGCTGGGTACTGTTTTGATATAGTGTCCAAAACGATATCACAGCGTTGGCTTCATCTTTGTCCTCGGGGTAGAACAAACTGGCTCCTTCCTGAGTACACACTCGCTTGGCTGCACGCCAATTCGTTAGCGTCGTATGAATCTTGTAGAAATTGTCTGCTGCTTCTATATAATTGTAATCCTCCCTTAAAGACGTTTTATTTATTTGTCCATCTACGATAGAAAAGATGTATGTTACGTTGTTGTAACTGTGAAACATGTGTCTTGACTGTTACGTATCACAACAATAATATGAGAACGCTCACAATGAAGTAAACCCAAAATTTACAATGTACGTAATTAACGAAACTAAATAATGTAGGTAAGTATACAGTTACGAGCACTGACAAGTACACACTTAGCAAAATTCAAAAGCGATTAACTCATCGAATAGCGATTGAAACTTTGAGATAGTAGTTTATAATAGAAGGGGTTGCAATAAACTACTTTCATAACCACATTAAATTACAATCAATACAATAGGCGAAAATCTGTTTCAAAAGTTGTAACGTGTAAACCTAATTATTAGTGTAAGATAATAGTACATTTTGATACAAGTGGAGAAAGTTTGTTATTGCATCCGAGGCGGAATTAACTCCCGAGCCGCAGGCGAGGGTTGTTATTGAGCCGAGAACTGCAATAACAAAAGTCCACGTGTATCAAACGACGCGACGTTTTTCAATACACTTTTGAAGAAATAGAATAAAAAACGACAAATATTTTTGTCATGAGTTAATAAGAAACTGATTTAAATTTTCTTTTTTTTTTTGCGCTCTTTGCTTTCGCCAGGTTGAAGGAGAAGCTAAGGTATAAAGCCGCTAAACAGCCTAATATGAAAAATAGAGAATTCAAATATTTTTGAGTTTAGAACATCAACATTTATTATATTTTAATAATCATGGTTTTTGATGATATTCTATTTATAAACATTATTTAAATATTCAAAAAAAAATTAACGCCGTAAAGACGCTTAACTCTTTGCCGAGATTTAAAAAAAACAATCACCGCGGACTATTGGCATTGAACCAATTTGGACTAAGTGTAGGTATAGTTATCTGTTGCAATTTTCATTTCTGCACACGTTTTGGAAAATGAGAAAAAACGCACGCATGTGAAATACATTGCATGTTGAACCTAATCGTAGTGCGAAAAGAACCAGTTTTCGAGGAAGTGTATTGAAAACAAAGTTATATTATTGCGAATCCGGGTTAAGTCATATAAATATTGCCTGTTGGTTTTTTAATAACGTCAGACCGACAGGCGTATGTGCCGTGCAAGTACGTAGGAATCGATTCGTTAAATCTGACAGTCATTCTCGACAAAATGATTTTATAACAAAGATAAAAACTCATTTTGTCGAGAATAACTGTCAGATTTATCGAATCGATTCCTACGTACTTGCACTGGTGATTTGATACGAGATGTGTATTTGCCATTTCGCTACGGAACCATAAAACGGGTATAAAGCTGATAAGGCCTAATTTTACTGTATGCTTTGGTTAGGTACCGTAAAACATAGTTTAAATCACTGAATTCTTGCTTCACGCGCAACAATTTTTTTTTTGCATGTGGAAACCCTCACGAACCCTCCCCCGTGGGGCGGGTTAGGGGACCTGTTACACTTCTACTGACTAAAACCATACGGCCGGCCGCGGATGTAATTTGCATTCTCTACAATCACCTCAAAAGTAACGGTTTGTAACAAACCGTCTCGTCCTGTCACTCCATGTGAGAGACCCGCGTAAACACCACGCGGCGCCAACCCTGGCCTATATTCTTAGACGACAGGCTTTCCCAAGTTCATCGCCAGCATTGTTGGCCCACCTCCTGCGCTCCCGTTCTTCGGGCAACTTAACTTACTTGTAAATAACATTATGGTCGCAATATTCGCAAAACCGTTGACGCCATAATACTCACATGACGAATCCGATAACAAATACACTCCAAGGAAGACTAACAAAGCTTTAGAAATCATTGTTGTAACTACACGACATGCAGATTTATTCTGTGTTACTTTTGCTGCCACATGAATATATATATGTGAACTGTGAACTGTTAGGTACTGATATAGTTGCGTCAGTCAACTCGCGGAGATCATACGTTTTGTCGCAGTTATTGTTATTTAAGGCTAAATAAGCAACTGTATTTGTGTTGGTTCAAACTTCGTTTGAAATACTGTTAGAATAAAGTTCTAATCAGCTTGCACGACAAAGTGGTTGTTACGTCAGTCACTGCGGCCGAATAGTGCGAAATGAGTTGTTTGTTTTGTTTAGAAAAATTCTTTATTTAACATAAAAATATACAGAGCTGTAGAACTTAAAAATAAAGCAACAGTTCCACCAATATTAATAACGAACACTTTTGCAGGCTAGGAGCACCTTTATAAGTATATAGTAGTAATGTTTATTATCTTATCACAACATGAGGCATTTATTAATTAAATATTTAACATTATCATATTAAGTTATTGTAATAACTTCATTTATAAAATTGATTGGGTAGCAGCAAAAACTTTACTACGCGTTTAGCGTAAGTGCGACCGGTGCAAACGGCCGCGCCTCCCGCGCGCTTACCTGTATACGGTGAGAGCGGGGGAGCGCTGGCACATCGTACGGGCCCAGCTACGACGCGTTATCAGTATTGTGTGCGAACAACACGTAGTGATGGGGAAGCTTGTATGTACCGTATCCATCGATATGTCGCAAGCCTTTCAATTTAATTTGATCTATGTTAGAAATTAATGTATTTGGATGACATTTATTTTTGTTGTAGAATTTACGAGTTAATTTTAAAATGAATTTTGTAATACTAGGTAACTTAATATTTCTGTGTAGTGATTTAAGGTTAGTTTTAAAAGTAGTGTTATATATAGGCAATTTTAACTGCTTTATTTTGAATTGTTTGTAATAGGTTATAATTAGATTGACAGGTGCTACTCCATACCGGACATGAGTAGGTGATGCAAGGTCTAATTAGAGTGGTGTATAACCTAAGTTTGGTGTTTGCGCTGAGCTTACTTTTGCAGTTAAGTATGGGATTGAGAGAACCGAGTGCTTGAGCTCCTTTAACGCGTAATTTATTAACATGTTTTGTCCAATTAAGCTTTTTATCCAAAGTAACTCCTAGATAGCGAACTTCTGTGGACCACGGAATCAATTGCCCAGCAATTTTTAATTTTCTTTTTGGGGTGGTACGTTTGCGTGTGAAGAGTATAGCCTCAGTCTTGGATTCATTCAACTTTAGCTTCCACTTGTTGAAATAAGATTGAAGTAGTTCAAGCGATAACTGAAGTCTACTTATGATAATGTCGATGTCATCATCGCTTGTATACGATGCTGTATCGTCGGCAAAACAGGCCAGATGAGTACGGCCCTGCACAGGAACGTCACTCACAAATAGGATGAAGAGGTAGGGACCGAGCACCGAGCCTTGAGGAACTCCTGCCGACACCGTCCGGGGCGAGGACCTGTCAGTACCAATATGGACCACAAACTTACGGTTATTGAGGTAAGATTGGATAAGTTTTACTAACTCAATTGGAATTCCGTAACTGATGAGCTTGTATAACAGGCCCTCGTGCCAGACGGTATCGAAGGCTTTTTCAATGTCCAGCAGGAACATACCGGTAGACTGCTTAAGGTTAAGGTGGTAGGAAATGTGTTCAGAGACTCGAGCTAATTGCTGTACTGTGGAGTGAGAGGAACGAAAACCAAACTGCTCGTTCATAATGAGCTGGTCGGAGCAACGTAGTAAGCGATTATATATCATAACCTCAAACAGCTTACCTAAAACCGGAAGAAGGCTGATAGGCCTGTAACTAACTGGTAAGGAGGTGTCTTTTCCAGGTTTTTTAAGTGGGAAAATATCCTAATTTTAGGCAGCCGTTGAAAATTTTTGTGATAAACACAACCGATTTTTGCGACAGATTTTTCAGCATAATGTTGTGTATACCGTCATCACCTGGAGCCTTCCTAGTCTTAAGTTTACGTATGACTTCCCAGACTTCGGTTGGCCGCACAGGCAGATGCAGTTCATTTATATCATGATCATTTAAATCACTTATGGCTGACTGAACGTCCTTGTCTACACTATCGCTCATCCAGCCACGAGTGAGATTTATGTTCAGCTCGAAAGCATCTGCCAGTGCATCACATTTTTCGGGGATGTTTGTAGTGAAAGTTCCCTCAGGTGTTTTAAGTGGAGGTATTGAGTCTGATCTGGGTTTTAATGACTTTGCCAGTCGCCAAATATCATTGCTAGGATTGTCAACTCTTGAAAGTTTAGTATTCCATATTTTATCTTGATGTTTCGTTATAGCCAAATAAATCAAGTGTTGCAGTTTGTTAATAGCCGATCGTAACAGTCTTTTTTCCGCAAGTGAAACTTTTTGTTCTTTTCGACGAAGATAATTTTTGTACTTGATAATTTTTGAGATGTAATTTGGTAGTTTTATGCAAGTGTTTACGTGTACCTTACTTGGAATAAATTTGTCTCTAGCATCAGTAAGGCACTGATGTAGGTAGTTTACGGCGTAGTCGATTTCAGGTTCAGATTTAAGTACCTTCGAGTCAAGCCAGATCTTTTGGTCAAGAAAGGACCGGTATTTATCCCAGTCAGCGTCACAATATTGGAAGTGTTTGGTATTAGGTTTGCGAAAGCATTGACCATTCACTGTTAGAAGTATGGGAAAGTGGTTTGATGAAAGGGCAGGTATTGCACAAACCTCATGTATATTATTAACATTAAGCGCAAGAATCAGATCAGGATTAGTAGGGGTAAGATCAGGTCTATAGTTTACCTGGGTAGGTGAGTCAGGGTAGTGTATTACATAATCGTGTTCAAGCATGTGACGAAACAGTACCTATATTACCACGGGCATTGACATAACTACTATTCCAGTAGCCGTGATTGGCGTTAAAGTCTCCCATTATTACAACATGGGGCCCCAGAGAAATTAAAATATCCATGTCATTGCATTCGAGCTGCAAGTTTGGAGATTGGTAAGCTGAGACAAAGATGTGGTCTTTCCCGCTAATTTTTAAGCCAACAGCAAATGCTCTTCAATGTGCTTGGTTTTAGGAACAGCGATCGGTTCGAACTCAAGTCTCTCATTAACCAGAATGGCCACACCCTGTCCCCGCCCACTGTGGTGTTTGTCTTGTCGATGGCAGTTAAACCCTGGTGTCGTCAAGGGAGTATAACAATTCAGTTTAGTTTCACAGACAGCTATTATATCAATGGATAGGGTACGTACCGGTGGTAGGTCCAAATACTCGTTAGGTGGATAATCATGATTGGTGTGGGTTTTGACAGTACCAGCATAAGAAAGTTTCTTGAATGAGGGTTGTAGATTAGTAAGAGGTGCAGTCGCGTGCTGGATCGCCACTGCTTTCAACGGCCTAGACTGGTTCTCAGTGGCCTAGTTTGCGCTCTTTTCAGGTAGGCAAGACGGGTCTCGCATTTGTGAAAGTTAGCAGGGTGATTCTGATCACAATTACAGCAGCGTGCAGGTTCAATACGGTCTTTTTTAGTGCAATCTCTCGTTGCATGAGGTTCCGTACATTTAACACACCTAGCGGGCATATTGCAATTCCTCGATGCGTGACCGAAGCTTTGACATCTGTAGCATTGAGTCCCAGCAGTCTTTTTAGGCATGAATTTTTGGATAGTAACCACGCAATTAAATAAATATTTAATATTGCGAAACTTGACTATGTCCGTTCCAGCAGGCAGCACTGCTAAAAAAGGTGGGAAAGACAATGTACTCACTGTTTGTGTCTTAATTTGTGAGACTGATGCACCTGGAAATCCCAGTTTCTCGAGCTCGGCTGATAACTCTTCTTGGACGTAAGATGGTAAGCCTTTTATCACCATTTTGGGAACTTTTTCATCTTTACGAGTGTAAGTTAAGCTGCATTTTCTTTGCGGAGACCTTCTTTCACAAGTTGGTGAGCTTCTATTGGAACTTGTTTGTGTAACGGGAAATAAGGTTTTTAATTATTTCATGTGTCCAATCTTTCTGTATCTCCGATATTACTGGTGGAATATGTTCTTTTTTCTTCAGTCCGGTTGAGGCTTCTCTGTAGTGGTTATTCGTTGACGATTCATCCTTGTCGTCCACAGTGAGGTCGTTGAACTGCTTGTGCAGAGGTAATCTGCGTGCTTCATCAAACTTTTCAGAGTTTCTCGAGACCGCAGGACGTTTGGCGAACTGCCATCGGCCAGAGATATCTTCTCCAGGTCTTTTGGCGTTGAGATTTCCGGTGGATTCCGACCTGACTAGGAATCTATCCATTTTTGGTTCAATATAGACGAAGTATCGATAAGTAGCCAGGCATCCCTAGTGATGGTAAGCAACTAACGTGGTGGGGTTAACGTAACTACGCGTGCGTGCGAACAAGACGCGCGCCGTACGCGAAATGGGTAGTTTTTTGCGATTTACAAAAAATCTATTGATTGGACTAAAAAAGCAAAAAATCAGAATTATCGCATATATTTTAGTATGGTTTTTACTCGTTAAAAGAATTTTTTAGAGATAAGTTCGTGATTTTTTTCTATCGAATAAAATTTGTTGTATTATGTTTTCAAAACACTATCTTCATATATCCTGAACACTATTCTAGCATATATCCTGAAGAATATCATATATTTTTCTGGTTTTGTTTATTGCAGTGAATCATAATTATGCTTTTTTGCATTATAAAACTCGTGTTTAGCTCATGTAATCGCCTTAAGTTAAAGAGGTGCACACATCTGGTTGACATGATTCTGCAACAACGAATAAATTTTAGAACTTTTTCACGAACGTATGTTCGTGAAAAAGTCGCTTGGTCTAGCCGGTAGTAGGGTCGTTCTACTTGTAGATGGGCTGGTAATAAATTATGTTGATTAGTGTATTTACTAGGGCTAGTTAGTGTCTTTCGAAAACAAGCAAGACAGTCAAAACCTACACGGCCAAAATGTATGGAACAGATGATTTTGTTTTAAATTAACCGATGACAAATTTCTATGTGGGTGGACTCAGAATGACTACCAGTTAGTACCTTTCGAAAACAGTAAAATCAATCGTAGAGTCGATAACGCATGGAAACTGTAGTTTGTGTGGTGTCAGCGTTGGGGGATTTTATCCGGATAAATACCCAAAATGGATAAATACTCATAAATGTTCGTTTTTACTTGGGTAGGTATTTATCCAAACCAGGCTATAGTAAATCTTGTTTAAAAAATATAATGATTATTTCGTGTAGGTACCTAGACAAGCCACTGTCGGAGGCAGGCGCTGATACAGGATTTCCTTTAGGGGGGGGGGCAATTTTTGTTTGATTTTACCTATCTTACGGAAAATTCATAAAAAAATGATGAACTTTGCATCAGGAATCAGGCGTTACTTTACGGAAATCCATGATATGCAAGATACAAGGAGGTCGCCAGATTTTGGTCAACAAAGTGAACTATGGCTCCAAGAGCGAGCGAAACGAGCTCGAAAATTTTAACACTCTACCTTGAGACGATTACAATTGTTTAGACCCTTCATACATGAGTTACTAGATCGACCCTCAGGCAAAGGCAACATTCAAGAGAAAGTAGGCTGCAAGAGCGAGCGCAGCGAGCTCGAAATTTTTATGACACCTTGCTTGGACAGGTTATAATGGTTTCGATCCTACATATGAGTTACTTGGTCGGCTTTTAGATAATTTCAAGAGAAGGTAGTCTATAGAGCGAGCGTAGCGAGCTCGAAAATTTTAACACTACCTACCTTGAACAGGTTAGAATTGTTTCGAGCAACTGGAGTTACCTGGGCCTCTTATAGACAAAGTTAACAAGTGAAGAAAAACTAGATTGCAAGAGCAAGCGAAGCAAGCTCGAATTTTTTTACATCATTGTCTCAGATAATTATGCTATAATTGCATAGGCCTCGGGGCAAGTTGCTCCTAATTTATTTTAGGCTCTGTCTATACCGATCATGCAAAAATCCAATAGGAGTGTCAATCCAGAGGTAGCCTTTTCGATAAAGGTTTTTCAGCAGGGTTAGGCATGGCCCCCGGGTATCCGCGCCTGCGGAGGTAGTAGAGGTAGTACAACAAGTGGGAGCCAAGCGAGCCGAACGATTGTCTTGATATCGAAGACTGCGTGTCCATAACCAACGAAGGCCCCTACACCGATTGCGCATGTGACAAAATGTATCAATTCTTTTGCAAGAGAGTGGGACCATAGCTGCAATATGCCCGATTTGGGTAAGTTTTAACAAACACACCTGATATCGTAACTTCGTATTATAAATGAACATGAAACATTGGAGAACTTTGGTTTCTGTGGCAAATGTGACGGCGGAGTTGATAGTTATATTTGTACCGCCCGGGCCCGTGGTTCTTAATAAAACAAAGAGTTCTTGCAAACTATTAAAACGATTTTATTCTAGAACGTACAGTTCATACATACATTACACAGATAATAGAAAGGTAGGTATGGCACAATCAAATTGTTTTGTTATCTGCATTCATATAATAACATCCTGACCTAAAAAAATAATCTAACTGAAAACAAAAAATTAAACATGTAACATCTAAATTCTAAACATACTTATTATTATAACTAAACTTTAGATATGCCTATTTGGTCTAAGAACTTATAATGTTTATTAGCACTTAGACTCTTTGTTAATATATCTGCTGGCATTTCCAAAGTTGATACATATTTAATTTCTCCTTTCTTTTCCGAGACACATTTTCTCTGACAAAATGATGTCTTATGTCAATATGTTTGGTTTGCTTACTGTTAAATAACGGATTAGTTGCTAACTTAATAGAGCTTTGATTATCACTGTACAAACATATTGGCATACTTTTATTTGGCACAACCAATTTATTTAAAATATTCTGAAGATATATTGCTTCTTTGCAGGATTCAGATAGAGCCATATACTCCGCCTCTGTACTGGATAGTGCTATTGTTTTTTGTAAATTGCTTTTGGTCAACAGTAATGCAATCTTTATGAACCTTTACTTGCATTCCAAGACACTGTTTCATCTGACCTAAGTCTTTTATTCTAAATTTTGTTACCAACTCATTAATCAATATGTTATATGTATTCTGACAATTATAGAAAACAAAAAAATCATATTCATGTTCATATTCATATTCTTTTTATTTTGCGTACCATAAGTTTAAAAAGATGTTACAATGAGCTTACAGCTAGGAACAATTATGGACCCTGTTAGGGCACAGCAATAAACAAGATTAGCATTTAATTCTAAGTAGTTAATAAAAGATATTATTTACAAATAAATAAATAAATATCGCTGGACATTACACACGGCGCCATCCAGTGCCACACTAAGTAACGAGGCTTGTGTCGTGGACACCAGATAGTTGATATACTACACAGATACTTTTTGTTTGTAAATACATGCTTAATATACATATAAACATCCATGACTCGGAAACAAATGCCCATGCTCATCACACAAACATTTGCTCCGACCGGGATTCGAACCCGGGACCCTAAGAACGTAAGGCAGCCTCACTACCACTGCGCCATTCGGGTCGTCACAAACACAAACACAGGGTATTTAGTATTTCACCCCCCCCCCCGCCTATGGCTCCGCCACCTGCGGTGCTGGAAGCGGACCACCAGGATAACGACGACGACACTCCGGAAGTGACTGGGGTAGACCTGAGAGTGGCGGTACGCAGGCTCAGTGCCAAAAATACCGCCCCAGGACCCGACGGCTTGCCTGGCAAAGCCTGGGTCCTGGCCTCGGAGGCTCTCGGGCCCCGACTGGAGGGGCTCCTAAGCGCATGCATGGAGAGGGGACAGTTCCCGCTTCGTTGGAAGACGGGGAAGCTGGTCCTCATTCGGAAGCCGGGGCGCCCTGCGGACTCTCCGTCCGCATACCGGCCCATAGTGTTGCTCGACGAGGTGGGCAAGCTCTTTGAAAGAGTAATTGCAAACCGCCTCGCCGAGCACCTTGCGGGGACGGGGCCGGATCTTGCGGAACACCAATTTGGTTTCCGCAAGGGGCGCTCTACGGTGGACGCCATCATGCGCGTGAGAGCCCTCACGACGGGGGATGCGGTGTCCCGGGGTGGGGTTGTCTTGGCGGTGTCTCTTGACATCGCCAACGCCTTCAACTCCATGCCCTGGAGCTGCATTAGGGAGGCACTCCGGTATCACCGGGTGCCGACCTACCTCCATCGTGTGGTCGGGGATTACTTGACGGACAGAGCCGTCATCTACCCCGGTCGCAGTGGAGAATGGAAACGGCGAGAGATGTCGTGCGGTGTTCCACAGGGATCGGTTCTAGGGCCTTCCTTGTGGAACATCGGGTACGACTGGGTGCTGCGCGCCGACCTCCCTAGCGGCGTCAGCGTGGTCTGCTATGCAGACGACACGCTGGTGCTGGCACAAGGGGGGTCGCACGAGGCGGCGGCTGAAATAATGACACGCGGGGTTGCGATAGTCGTCGAGAGGATCCGGCAACTGGGTCTCGAGGTGGCATTGCATAAGTCCGAGGCCATGTGCTTTCATGGGCCTCGGAATGCGCCACCTCCGGGATCCTCACTGACGGTAGGAGGGGTATCCGTCGGCGTCGAGTCGACTTTGAGGTACCTGGGACTCGTCCTCGACAGCCGATGGAACTTCGTGGAGCATTTCCGACGTTTGGCCCCCAAACTGGAACGGACCGGGGCTGCCTTCAGGCGGCTTCTGCCCAACCTGGGGGGGCCAAACGCCTCCTGCCGGAAGCTCTACGCGGGAGTCGTGCGGTCCATGGCCCTTTACGGGGCCCCGGTGTGGGCGCGTTCATTGAAGCGGCGAGCCGCCCACTACCTGAACGCGCCCCAAAAGGTGGTAGCCGTAAGGCTGGCCCGTGGGTACCGCACGATCTCCCGTGAGGCGGCGTGCCTCCTTGCCGGATTGCCGCCATGGGATCTGGAGGCAATTGTCCTCGCGCGCCTACACGAATGGCGCGCGGAGGTGCTACGCCGGGGGGAAACTCCGCTGCCGCGGCAAATTGTCTTGCAGCGGACAGACTTCCGGCATGATCTCATGGCGACATGGAGAGAGCGACTGTCGCAACCCCGTGCAGGGCACGCCACAATAGTGGCGGTAAGTCCCCTCTTTGAGGAGTGGCTTGAGAGACGCCACGGCGTCCTCACCTTCCGCCTGACGCAGGTCCTCACCGGACACGGTTGTTTCGGGAGGTTCCTGCACCGAATCGGGCGGGAGGAAACGCCCGGGTGTTTCCATTGCGAGGATCGACTGGAGGACACGGTGGAGCACACGGTGGAGGTGTGCCCCGCGTGGGCGGAGCACCGCCGTGTCCTCGAAGCGGCGATTGGCGGCGGCGACCTCTCGCGTCCGGCCCTGGTGCAAGCCATGGTCCGGAGCGAGACCGAATGGGACGCCGTCACCTCCTTCTGCGAAGCAGTAATGCTAGAGAAGGAGGTGGCGGAACGTGAGAGGGAGAGAACCTAACAGCGTCCCGGCCGCCGCGGGAGACGCCCCGGGCGTCGGGGGCCACCACGTGGCCCCCGGCCACCGTAGGCGCGGGCCTGTGGACGGTGGGCTATGGGCTAGCTCGCCGTCCGTCCGTCTCATGACGACAGGCCGTGTCGACGGCGCGTTCGTGTTCCACGCGCACCTCAAAGAGAGTCAGCAAAAAGGAAGGGGTCCGCAAGGACCGATGCCTGCCGGGGTTGCGGGACTGTTCGAAAGAGATACCGTGGCCCCGGAACACAAAGAGCGATGAAGGAACATGGATGGGTTTTAGTCAGTAAAAGTCTGACACTCCCTCCCGCTCCGCCCAGAGCGGGAGAAGTCATTTGATGATTTCCCATCCGAAAAAAAAAAAAAAAAAGTGTATTTAGTATTTATACACACGATAACAATCTAAATATAAAAAAGAAGAAACTGACTGACTGACTCATCTATCAACGCACAGCCCAAACCGCTGGGTCTACAGATTCCAAATTTGGCAAGTAGGTTCTTTGTGTGGTCTAGGGGTGCACTAAGAAAGGATTTTTCAAAATTCACCCCCTACGGGGGTTAAACGGGGCTCCAAAGTTTGTATGGGGAAACAAGATTAGTTAGACTATTTTATTCGAAACTTCACAGAAGTGCTTCTTTTGATAAATGAGTAGAAACGGGTTTCAGGGTTTTTCAGAATTCAACCCCTAAGAGGGGGAAATGGGGTGACAAAGTCTAAAAATCAATGCACAGCCTAAACCGCTGAGTCTAGAGATCCCAAACTTGGCACATATGTTCCTAAAGTGGTCTAGGGGTACACTAAGACAGGGTTTTTCAAAAGTCACCCCCTAAGGGGGTTAAACGGGGCTCCAAAGTTTGTATGGGGAAACAAGATTAGTTAGACTATTTTATTCGAAACTTCACAGGAGTACTCCTATTGATAAATGATTAGAAATGAGTTTCAGGTTTTTTCAGAATTCAACCCCTAAGAGGGGGAAATGGGGTGACAAAGTTTTAAAATCAATGCACAGCCCAAACGACTGAGTCTAGAGATTCCAAATTTGGCACATACGTTCCTTATGAGGTTAAGGGGTGCAATAAGAAAGGATTTTTCAAAATGTACCCCCTAAGGGGATGAAACGGGAGTCAAAAGTTTATATGGGGAAACAAGATTAGGTAAGACTGTTTTATTCGAAACTTCACAGGAGTACTCCTATCGATAAATGAGTTAACATTTGTGTTACAGGTTTTTTCAGAATTCAACCCCTAAAGGGGGAAATGGGGTAACAAAGTCTGAAAATCAACATCGGTATTGTTTGTATGGTGTATCGGGTCGGGTGTATTACAAAAACAACGATTTTAAGATTTAATGTGGCGGACCTGAAACACCTTCATTTCCTGTTGGGGTGCGATGGGGTTGAAATGTCTAAAAATCAATATGGATGTCGATACCGAGATTATCAGGGGTGCAGATTACGAAAATGGCATTTATTTTGAGATCCAGAAGATGGCGGATTCGACTTCTATACAGGGTTATTGTTGATTTATTGTGATGATTGTGATAACGATGATGGTGATTGTGATAATGATGATGATGGTGATGATTGTGATTACGATGATAATGATTGTGATTACGATGATGATGATTGTGATTACGATGAAAATGATTGTGATTACGATGATGATCATTGTGATTACGATGATGATGATTGTGATAATGATGTCGATGATTATGATAACGATGATGATGATTGTGATAATAATGATGATGATTGTGACAACGATGATAATGGTTGTAATTACGAAGATGATGATTGTGATAATGAAGATAGTGATTGTGATAACGATGATGGTGATTGTGATTGTGATGGTGATGGTGATGGTGATGGTGATGGTGATGGTGATGGTGATGGTGATTGTGATGGTGTTGGTGATGGTGATAGTGACTGTGATAGTGATGATGATTGTGATTGTTATGGTGATTGTGATAATGATGATGATGATGATCATGATTGTGATTACGATGATGATGATTGTGATAACGATGATGGTGATTGTGATAGTGATTGTGATGGTGATTGTGATAGTGACGGTGATTGTGATGGTAAAAGCCATGGTGATAATAATGGTTGTGATAACGATGATAATGATGATAGTAATTGCGCTAACGATAATGATGATTGTGATGGTGATAGTGACAGTGATTGTGATGGTGATAGACATGGTGATGGTGATTGTGATGGTGATATTGTGATGGTGATGGTGATAGTGATTGTGATAGTGATTGTGATAGTGATTGTGATAGTGATTGTGATAGTGATTGTGATAGTGATTGTGATAGTGATTGTGATAGTGATTGTGATAGTGATTGTGATAGTGATTGTGATAGTGGTTGTGATAGTGGTTGTGATAGTGATTGTGATAGTGATTGTGATAGTGATTGTGATAGTGATTGTGATAGTGATTGTGATAGTGATTGTGATAGTGATTGTGATAGTGATTGTGATAGTGATTGTGATAGTGATTGTGATAGTGATTGTGATAGTGATTGTGATAGTGATTGTGATAGTGATTGTGATAGTGATTGTGATAGTGATTGTGATAGTGATTGTGATAGTGATTGTGATAGTGATTGTGATAGTGATTGTGATAGTGATTGTGATAGTGATTGTGATAGTGATTGTGATAGTGATTGTGATAGTGATTGTGATAGTGATTGTGATAGTGATTGTGATAGTGATTGTGATAGTGATTGTGATAGTGATTGTGATAGTGATTGTGATAGTGATTGTGATAGTGATTGTGATAGTGATTGTGATAGTGATTGTGATAGTGATTGTGATAGTGATTGTGATAGTGATTGTGATAGTGATTGTGATAGTGATTGTGATAGTGATTGTGATAGTGATTGTGATAGTGATTGTGATAGTGTTTGTGATAGTGATTGTGATAGTGATTGTGATAGTGATTGTGATAGTGATTGTGATAGTGATTGTGATAGTGATTGTGATAGTGATTGTGATAGTGATTGTGATAGTGATTGTGATAGTGATTGTGATAGTGATTGTGATAGTGATTGTGATAGTGATTGTGATAGTGATTGTGATAGTGATTGTGATAGTGATTGTGATAGTGATTGTGATAGTGATTGTGATAGTGATTGTGATAGTGATTGTGATAGTGATTGTGATAGTGATTGTGATAGTGATTGTGATAGTGATTGTGATAGTGATTGTGATAGTGATTGTGATAGTGATTGTGATAGTGATTGTGATAGTGATTGTGATAGTGATTGTGATAGTGATTGTGATAGTGATTGTGATAGTGATTGTGATAGTGATTGTGATAGTGATTGTGATAGTGATTGTGATAGTGATTGTGATAGTGATTGTGATAGTGATTGTGATAGTGATTGTGATAGTGATGGTGATTGTGATGATGATGATCATGATTGTGATTACGATGATATTGATTGTGATTAAGATGATAATGATTGTGATTACGATGATAATGATTGTGATTACGATGATAATAATTGTGACTACCCATGACAGCAGGAACGAACTTTTCCATCCTCAGATACTATACATACATCTATCCAAACACACAAAACCTGCCAGTAAAATTTCTCTCAAAAAGATTGTAAAAACTGCACAGTTGGAGAGCGTTATTATCTTTCTGCGACAAACTTTAATGAAATGAAATGATGTTTATTTTTGCAAGTAGGTTCTTACAAACACTTTTACACATCTTTTTTTTTAAACTAGATGGGGCCGGTGTTTCGTACCTGACTACTCTGAACAAACTCAGAGGTCATAGTCTCTTTTAAAGTCCAGACATAATCTTGTTCAATTCAGATGAGGACTATGCAGACTAGTGTCTGAGATGGTCTTTTGAGAAAGAACCACACAGATTTGAGTGGACCTGTCCTGTCAGTGCAAGCATTTGTCAGTTATCGTGTAGCTCGACTTAAAACTCAAGGAGCTCAACGAAACGACGAACAATACCAAAGAAAGGACATTTGGGTAGGTCGCTTATAGTACTCAAACTGCCAGACAGTCGTGGGTAAAAAAATAAAATAAAATATGTGACCCACATGGTCCTCACATTCACAATAATTAAATAAAATTAACAATATTTACAAGACGAATGTCAAAAAAAATAAACATTAAATGTCACAATAATAATAAAAAAGTAAAATACTTAACAAAATAAGTATTCATGTCAAATCAATACATGTCACATAAAATAATGAAAAATAAAGTAAAAAATAATAATAATAAAATACTAAAATAAGTATTCATGTCAAATCATTCAATGTCAAAGTTTATAGTGTATATTGTAAGTGTAAAAGAAATGAATTAATTATAAAGAAAGGAATTACTAATAAACAAGCGAAGTCCGAAATTTCGACATTCACAGAGCAAATTTCATATTTAATGTTTCGGTTTCTCCTAAATAAAGGTCAAAATATTGTTAGGTATATGTGATACTCTATCCATATCTGTGGTGATACTATATCTACTAAAGGTTATCAGCTCACTTATCGGCTCAAGTTTTCCTTAAATTTCAAGCTGTAGGTTGAATTGACTGCCTGTTAACTATCTCAATTTAATATAATTATCCCGTAATAATTATTATAAAATAGACAAGGCCTGAGTTCCTGGCTGACTCACCAGCGTAGAGTTGAACTACTGCAACTATAAACTAGAAGGAAGTACCTACGCTTCAATATGACATTTAAGATTTCATTGTCAAAAATAAAGAAAAGAAATAAAGTGGTTATTATGCCACGCGTGTTTTGGAAAAACGTCTTTATGGCGGAAGATTTATAATTATTAATTAAACTGTAAACCCTTTCTTTAAGTAACTTAGTTTAAGGATTACTCGCCAAATCGCTACTCATAAAAAGTGCCAAACGGATATTAAATTTTTACCCGTTCGAAGAAAAAAAATTTTCAAATCGATACAAACACGTGTTTTATTTTTCAGATTACACTTACAGCGGTGATATTGGAAAATGCTACAAGTTCCACACAACTCCATTTTAGTGGACCAACGCCTATGCTGTGTGCAGCGCCGAGCAATCCTACCTGTCGGTTATCACCAACCGCATGGAGGCGGATTATCTTGCACCGGAACAAAGAGTCAAAGACTAATATATCACGTTGGCTTTCTTAACAGGTTCAACGAGGGCTGGAGGACAGTTAAAGGTACGTGATGGGAGTGTGCATTTGCTTAGGCAATTCCGATATCTCTGAGATAACGGAGAGTTAGGCAGCGGTAGGTGTACCAAATAGTACAAGTACATTTCGCCAGTTATGTTTTAGTCCCATACAACAGGGGGCGAGCCTATTGCCATCAACTGCGTACAAATCCAGACTCTAGGGCTGCTACTGAAAAATTACTAATGGATAAAAAACTATTAAATAAACGAAATAAATATTATTGGTATGAACTGGTGGTCTAATATGGTATTATTATCAACGAAAGCATGAATTTTAGAGTAACTGTATCAGAGGGTTACCCATAGGTAATACTTATGGCGTTTTCCTGGTCTATATGATTTGCTTGAACCAACGGCAGGTAGCAATATTTGAGTACGTACTTTATTATTCCACATGTAGGTATGCAAACATTGTTTATTCTTTTCAATTAAATTAATTGTTACGAAACGACATTAATACTCAATAAACAAAAAAAGATTTTTGTTAGTCTGTCTCAATGGGGTAGCAACTGTGAAACTAATGGCGCTAGCATAGTTTGTTCCAAACATCGTCATTGGTAGAAAATCTGGTAATGTCATTTTATATTTCAAAATGGCTTGACCTCAATGGTCAGATTGGGAACAAACTATGCTAGCGCCATCTGCTTTCACTTTGCCCGACCTGGGAATTCAATTCAGGACCTCATGCTTAGCACTCGTGCTTGCAACCACTAGACCAACGAGGCAGTCAAGTCTCTCTGGGAATCATGTTGATTCATTTTTTTTTTTGCTTTCTAGGTACACCATTGAATGCTACCGAAGCTTGGTAAGGCAAGTACCAACCTGTAGCAGACGATAATGAAGGTAGGTAGCAGCCTGGATAAAGGACTTGTCACATGACCGGCGCGGGCCTAAAATGGCCGCTTTAGAAGAATCGTAATATGAAGCACGTTAAAAATTTAAAATTCTTAAAATGGACTTTTTAAAAAAAAAAAACTATTAATTTCCACATGCATTCCTAAATTTAATACAATAACAATAACGCTCAATCTTTCCAATGCAAGATTATGTGCGCTATCGATTAGTTAAGTTACTCGCTCACAGGTTTGTCTGGTAGTCGGCCCACAAGTATGCCCCTCCCCCGTTTTATAAATTTCAACGGTTAAGTAGAATTTCAGGATTTTTTTAATTTGTAGAGACTTTTTGCATTCCAATTTTTTGGCTAATTCCTTAGGCAACTTATTCAATATGCTTGGAAGAGCATTTGTCCAGACCCTTTTCCCGTATTCACTATTTACTCTTGGCAGTTTATACAGAGGCAAGTACGACAGGTACGATCGTTAGAGTTGTCGATATTTATGTTTATGTTACCAATTAGAAAACAGTTCTTTGTCACTGGGAAGCCGGATAACAGTCGCGATTATGATTATGATTTTAAGTCCATTTTAAAAATTTACATTTTTTAACGTGATTCATAACGGATTCATATTACGATTCTTCCAAAGCGGCCATTTTAGACCCCCGGCTGCTATCTTGAACAAAACTGGTTAGACGCCCGGTTGTGCGACCAAACTGTCTTCCTGCCCGCGTAGCATGACCACCGTAGAAACGGATTTCTTCGAAGAAAGAATCAACAAATCTTTTGTTGATATATCATTTTGTCGATTCAATGACAGATGAACAAAAGATTTGTCGATTCTTTCTTCGAAGAAACCCGGCTGGTCGAAGCTTCTGCTGCCTAAAGCCGTGGTCGTGGCTGCATAGTTGAAGATGTCCCAGAACAAGAGTCTCAAAAGTAGGACGACAAAGTCAACGTTCATCCTGAAGTTTTGGTCATGTTTAGAGCGTTATTAGAAAATTAAGATCTCGTAAGAGTGGCGAAATAATTAGTGAAGAATACAAAAATAAGTTTTGTGTCACATAACCTAAATAAAGTTTCATTGTAATTTTCTCAAATATTCCATTACAGATTGGGAAATGACATTTCACCTTTGTTGAGACTAAATTCTGCATGCTTTGAAGATAGATTTTTGGTCAAAACATTCAGTGATATATCAATGAGATCTTGAGTTCTTGCCTATCGTTCGGTACGTCAAAGTCACGTCAAAAATATTATTATACTGTAAGTGTATATTCAAGGATTAATCTTATCTTACTAATATCTATTGTAAATGCGAAAGTTTGTGAGGATGGATGGAAGGACGAATGTTTTTACTCTTTCATGTGAATTTCCTGAACGGATTTAGATGAAATGTGGCACAAAGATAGTTTATAACCTGCATTAATCAATTTCAGACAAACAGTACCATTATCATAATCCTAAATTCAGTCATGTAGGTAACAAGCTACAAGGGCCAGGGAACTTCACGCCCTCGTTATGATATAGGGCTGAACATTATTCATGGGCCTATTCGCGTTATTACCATAATAAAAACTGCGGAAATAAAAAGAGTAATTTGACACAAACGTCTTGTGGCGGATACCGCACTTAGCTGCGCTATATATACGAGCTATAAAACTCGCTTTTGTTTTATATAAACGAACGCTACATTACAGATTTTAGTGTCTGACAACGAACTTCAAGTTCTAGTTTTACCTACTATGCTAAATAGGCGAGACGACAAAAAATCTAATTAGTCCGTCAGTTAGATTGTCAAAAAATATTTGACCCGTGTTTTTTCTTTTGTTACGTAAACCAAAATTGACGAAGATATGACGCTTTTAAAATTCTCAATACGTCACGCCTTCGTATAATTTTTAGCTAGCTCTGACGTCACGAGCCCCCACCCCCGAGTTTTGATGCGTTTTATCTTTGTCAATATTTATTGATTTACAAAAACTAAAAATACGTGTCCATTAATTTCCAATACTCTAACTGACGGACTAAATAGATTTGCAATTTTTTTAAACGTGATAGCAGGCTGTCGATATCTGAAAAACTAAGCTCATCATTACAACTAGCGACCAAAACCAGGGGGGCGTTAACCTTGTAGTTATCATTAAGAGGCCTATTACAAAAAAAAAACGCGAAATTGCGAGTTTTACTCGTTGAAATTATATGTTTTCCGTTCGTTGCTTGAAATAACAATTACTTGTTACAAATAGTTCGTTTTCTCTACTTCAATAATAATAGAACGAATTTTAGATAACTTATATATTTAGTAGTAATCATTCTCCCGATGCATGTTTAGGCAAAAACTCACGGAAACCTGATAACCTGAAACCGGAACCTGATACCTTAAGTATGTATTTACAAACAAAAAGCATCTATGTAGTATATCAACTATCTGGTGTCCACGACACAAGCCTCGTTGCTTACTGTGGCACTAGATGGCGCTGTGTGTTCATGTCCAGCGATATTTATTTATTTATTTAGCCCTGATTTCATGATTTGGGACCTCTAACTCTTAGATTCTATAGAATATATAGACAATCAACATTTTTTTTAAAACACATGAAACCTCGGTTTCATGTGCTTTAAATTAAAAGTAAGCACTTTAAATAGGTATTCAGTGTTGTTAATATAAATACTTAGATGCAGATAATATACAGTAAGAGTGAAGCAGACACAATATTTGTAGATTTATCGTCTCAGAAGTGGCGTAACATTGTATTTTGCTTACATAATTTAACTCTATTAAAGTAATTTACTGTCTGTGTGAATACATGCTAATCGGCTGCCACAAAAAGGACTTCGTGTCGAAACAGAGGGAAGCGATATCTCTGGTATGGAATAAACGCGCTTTATTCTCTTACTCCGATTGGAGAAACAGAAGCAATATGATCTCGGGGTTGGCTGCTCTGTGTGGAAGATACGTACCTATGTTTTAGAGTATATGGATTATAGTTTTTCGGTCATGGCGGCTAATTTTAGCGGCTAGCCCTCGGCGCAGGAGATATAACAGAACACAGGCTCACCCTCCATTTCTTCACTCTTATATTCCAATGGGCCCTCGACATGACCACAGGGAGATTGTGCGCAGGATCACAGCTCACTACGTGGCACGGTGATATAATAGTTGGCCAAAGTGTTGTTTATGTGTAATTACCTATGAATAGGTTGTCTCTCGTTCCTGGGCAGGCAGTCTCGACATAGATAGCGACAAATTCGCTAACTTTCGATCGCTGATTACTAACGACTAAATTGGGTTGCAATAACGATGCTTGCGAGAATCGCATCTTGGATGTAGAGACTTGGTTATCTCTGTCGAGACTAGCCCAGGACCTATCTCGAATAATCATCATTAGACTACTACAGTTAGTTCACTGCTGGACAAATGCCTCTCCGATAGCACGTCATTCAGCTCAATTCTCAGCAACTACCATCCAGCTACTGCCAGCCACCCTGCGGAGATCATCGCTCCATATAGCCTGCAGGCGTTTTACTTTACGCTTTTGTATTAAAATACTTCCTAACATCTTCAGAGCCGGATACGAGAACAATCTCACTTGTGACTTCAGACGTCACCAAACCTTCTTGTTAATTTATTTACACAGAAATACCGCATAAATACGAAACTCCACGAAACATAGACGTGACCTCCAACCTACTATGTATTGCTCACGTTCTTTTTACGGCAACGTATCACGAACTCTGTTCGCGTGGGCCGTTTTGTATTCAAATATAGCAGTGAGTGACGTTTACTTCGCTTTGAATGAGTTGTGAGAGCATTACGTCAGCTATGAGTAAGTGGGTATAAGATATATCATCGAAGGTATTATATCTATGAGGTATTTCGTTGGCGGTGCTTTTTTAGAGTTATTGCCACGCGCACGAAGGAGGTGAATCAAAATCAAAGCCATTTATTTCAAGTGGGCCAGTCACAGGCACTTTCGGCTATATCCAGCACGTAGTGGGCGACTTTCGGCTAAAATGATGTTGATGATGAGACGATCGATATTTCAGTTTTGACTACTCAGCGTACCTATCCATTAAGTTATAGTTAAGGAGTTGTAGTTAGCAAACGCGACAGCTCATTTCATCTTTGGATCTGGAGAAGAACTATTGGGTTTTTCTTTAAGGAAAATGCACTATAGGAGTTTGGAGTCTAGACTTTTGCCCAACTGGCAAAGACCTAGCTTCCCAGCACTTACTTAAAACGCAACTATCAGGTTAATTATGTAATGACTTTTGCCCTTTCGGTAGTTGAGTCGTGGTGGTAGGTATGATATGTTTTGTACTCTGTCAACTGGACTCTGAGGGTCAAAAGGTTGGAATCGCGCCACAACATCAACTTTAAGTCATTCGTGGTACGAGTTCCAACCCACCATCTACAGACCTGCATGAAGGAGGACTTTTGGCCAAAGGGTGTCGTATATCGACGTTTCTGAGGGCGGTTACGCGACACCACGCAGCGAAACACGACGCCGACCACGTTGCGTGTATAGTACAGAAAAAATTTCTTCGCACTACTCATTATAAGTGTTACCATACCAAGATTTCCTATGCGGATCTGATGAAACAGTACAACATATTAAGCTTGGAGCACAGGCGTACACTGCTGATGGTTATGATACTGCACGGCATATGCAACAATAGGTTTAATTGTATGGTATTTTCAAATAAAGTATGGTATGTAGTACCTAGGACTGTTAATCGGCGAGAAGTGCGGGCAACCTGCTTAGTCTACACAGAGAAGTGTAGAACAAATTCTGGGGAGAGAGCTCCACTCCGCCGATTATTAGTAACGAATCGATAGATGGTCACCGAAGCTCTTGGCTATAAGGCCATTGGCCGTCACGACAATCGGCACAATGATAACAGAGTTCCTATTCAACATGTCGCGAACCTCGTGTGCCAAGTCGAGATATTTTATTTGTTTCTCTTTCTCAGCTTTCACGAGGTTCTCGTCATGCGGAATGGTAACATCGATTATCATTACGCGGCGCGCTGTTCGGTCTATCACCACTATGTCAGGCTTATTGGCAACAATAGTCCTGTCAGTGATGATAGACCGATCCCAGTACAACGTGACATGGTCTTTTTCGAGAACTGGGTCGGGAACATACTTGTAGTACGGTACCTCAGATTCAACAATTTTATATTTCAAGGCAAGTTGCTGGTGTATAATCCTGGCTACTTGGTTGTGCCTGTGCAAGTACTCGCCCTTAGCTAGACGAGAACAACCAGAAATAATATGTCTGATGGACTCACCCGGAAGGTGGCATGCCCGACACACGTCAACCGTCCCGTCCTTCATAATATATTTCCGGTAGTTCTTCGTCAACATAACTTCGTCCATAATCGCACAGACAAAACCTTCAGTTTCCCCAAAGAGATCGCCGAAACGTAACCAGGACACGGACGCTAGAAAATCTACATCGGGTCCATGAAGAGTCCGGTAGAAGCGCCCGTGAAGCTCTTTGAATTGCCATACTTCCTTGCGGTCATCCGTGGTAAGCACTTCAGGTTTGCTCCAGTTCTCTTTAGCCATGGACAGCGGGGTGAGTCCCTTGTCCACTGCAACAACATCTCGGTGCATACACACATTACCCACCTGGGCTTTTAAAAAATATTCTCTGAGACTGCACACTTCGCGGTTGTGGAGGGTCTTCGCGTTTAAAAAGCCTCGACCTCCGCACTTCCGCGGGATGTACAGTCTCATCAATGATGATCGTGGGTGATGCATCCGGTTTTCGGTCAGCAGTGTACGAACTCTTCTATCCAGGGCGTCCAGTTCTGTCTAAGTCTATTTGAGTATTCCGAAAGAGTACATTAAAACCAGCATGACCCAACCATTGAAGGCGCGCACCTTGTTCCCGCCTGAAAGAAGGCTATTTAATACCTTCTTCAGGCACCCGAAGAAGCGCTCCCTCAATGATTGCTTCATGTCAGTTACTTTAATGCCTAACGCTTCCGACATACCCAAATACTTATAGGTTTCGGGTGAGGAAAGAGATCTTAGGGATATAGAGTCCGAAAGCTGAAGTCCCTTGGATTCCATAATCTCCCCTCGCTTTACATACATGACCGCACATTTGTCCACACCAAATTCCATCCTGATGGCGTTACTAAAAGTTTCAGTTACTTTCAGTAGCTCCATCAGTCGCAATTTGTTGGGGGCAAAGAGTTTCAGATCATCCATGTAAAGCAGGTGAGATATAACCTAACCATCTTTTCTCAACCGGTAGCCTAGGCCTGAATTCTCTAGCAATGTGCTTAGAGGATTCAGGGCTAAACAGAACCAAAGTGGACTCAGACTGTCGCCCTGGAATATTCCCCGCTTAATCCATACAGGTTCATCGTTCCCCTGGATCTGTCGACATCCTGGATAACGAAGGACCGTCCTCCATTGCCCCATACATGACTCTAGGAAGGTGCGTAGAGTTGCATCTATTTTGTACAACTCCAGCACCCTCATGAGCCATGAATGTGGCACCGAGTCGTAGGCCTTCTTGTAATCTATCCAACATGTCGACAGATCCTTGCGGGATCGACGGACCTGTTGGCTAATGGCCATGTCGATGAGGAGAAGCTCCTTAGTACCGCGGGACCCTTTTCTTACATCCATTTGAGGCATTTGAAGCAGACATAATGGAGTTTTCGTCAATGTGTATTAATTTTCACTCTCAGAATGGATGTAAGAAGTTTATACACCGTCGACAAACACGTGATCGGTCTATAATTCTTGGGTTCCGCGCGACTACCTGACTTATGGAGCAGGTGGGTAACGCTGTTGTTAAAAACTGTGGTAGGGACCCAGACTCTAGGGATGACTGGAATTGGGATGCCAGGCAAGTGTGCGAACTACTAAGCTACTACATTTGAGCCAGAAGTTGTGCAGTCCGTCCAGTCCCGGTGACTTCCAGTTTGGTAATGGACGAACTGCGCTGGCTATATATAATGGTGTTATCACAATTGGCTCCATTTCTGGAATAGGTTCACATACTCGCTCGACATCACGCATCCAGTCAGCCTCAGTATGACAGACGGGTACCGACCAGATGCTGCGCCTGATTATTATTATTATTATGTTGTTCTTTATGTTTCTTCTCATTTAAGAGAGCGTAAAAAAACCTTACACGCGGGTCGAAACCAAGGACGTAAGGTGAAATTTAAATAGAGAAAGTGGATTATTATTATGTGAATTGTAGGTCTTTAATGCCTGCATATTACAATACGTACTCGTATTTCTACAATACGTACTTGATGTTTTCCAATTTAACTTTCAGAGCTTGCACGAAACGATATGCAGCTTGTTTGCGTTTTCATTCATAAAACTCGAAACGAAAGAACTTTAATGTGCATATGAGAATGGCCGGTTTATTTTATGCCCATGTTCTGGTAACCTTTTAAAAATACATATTTACGTATGTTAGGTTTCTACCGAATATCGACACTCGCTCCGATATTCTAAACTAGATTCAAGCCATTTGATTGCAATGGTTGAAACTAGTTTTCACTAGTATTGAGTGACGTTACTACCTCGTTTACTGTCTCGTTGGTCTAGTGCTCGTAAGCGGATCGCTGAGCATGAGGTGCTGGGTTCGATTACTAGTTCGGGCTAAGTGTTTATTTATTTGTGCCCGGTTGACGGCACTGGCTCGTCTCGTATCACATGGGACTTAAACATAACGGCGAATTGTGGGTGTACTAAACCTACTATTACACAACATCACTTCTGGGACTACAGGAGTGATGTTGTGTAATACTTAATAATGACAAACCAAATAGTAAAGTTAAATAATGTTGAACACAAAAATACGGTGAGGTTAAATAATGTTCAACACCAAATAGTGAAGTTAAATAATGTTCAACACCGAATAGTGGGGTGTTTAGTTAACGACTTTCTCCGTTTGTATGGAAGAATAATCGGCTTTCGCAGCCTTGTAAACGGGGACCATAAAGATTAAAATCTCTTAAAATTATTGTTTTTGTCACTGTAGATAATCAAAGCTCTACAGTGAGGTCCTGTAATGTCGCCATTGGTTTTTTTTAATGAACAGCAACTTAATATATTGTTTTAATCTCAGTAAATTTAATGCGACACCTTATTTTTACACTGTGTCGACATGAGTTCTAAAGTGGAAGGGTATATAAATAAACGTGGTCTGATAACATTAGCACGTGATCTTTTGTAGTGACATAATTATCTGGGGTAATGATGTAGAAGCCGATGGTGTTGTTGCCCATGGGAAGGCGAAGTTTCGATTGACTATCCTTTCATACCATATCTGATGGGAAAACATGGCATTATAGACAAAAGTAATATAGAAAATAATGTTAAACTGCCTTATTTGTTTTTAAGATGAAGTAGGATTGTTAAAAATCTCATGGTCGGGTTGAATTAACACTTAATAAATTGTGTTTCATAATTTAACACAACGACATTAGACTGACTCGTTGTTCTAGAGGTGGTAATAGCGACTGCTGAACATGAGGTCCTGGCTTCAATTCCCGGGTCGGGCAAATAGTTATTTGGTTTTCTATCACAAAATTCTCAGTAGCATCCCCAGATTCTGGATTTATGCCCGATGATGGCAAACTATTTTTATTATTTGTTGTTATAGCGGTAACAGAAATACACATTCTGTGAAGATTTCAACTACCTCTCACGGATCATGAGATACAGCCCGCTGACAGACAGATGGATGAACGGACAGCAGAGGCAGAGGCTTAGTAATAGGGCCCTGTTGGTAACTCTTAGGGTACGGAACCCTCATGAACGCAGAAATAACGAGTGATGGCAGTAATCGAAGGGTCTAATACTACCATGTTTTTTTACAAACATTGATTTTAGGCTCGCTCCCCTATTACATGGGACTTAAACATAACTGCAGGCGAAATGTGGGTGTACTATTAGGTACGCATCTGCCAAACCCTTTGGGGATCACAGGGGTCATGTTATGGTATGTTACATAGACATTTCTGTGCTAAAAAATAGACTCTAACATACTCTAACTAGACAGGCGCATTAGCGTCTGTCTGGGTGAAACGGTGAAGGAGAACATCGTGAGGAAACCGTGCCGTGCCGGCATGTCCTACAACCAAAAGTTTGAGGACATGCGTGACATCTACCAATCCGGATTGGGCCCGCGTGGTGGATTATATCCCATTCCCTCTCATTGAGAGGAGGCCGTGTCCCAGCAGTGCGAACATTATAGGCTGATGATAATGATGATGATGGCGAAACGCTCGCCCCTATTATATACACTTATAGGTACCTGGCGAAATTGAGTGTAATATAGGAGTCGAACAAGCTATTAGGTTTACAGTTTAACCCACAAATTACATTGTAAATGTAAACCTATTTGGCTTGTTCGAACGTACCTCTGCCTAACCATTCGAGGATTTCAGGTGTCATGTTATGAGGAATGTTTGCTAACAATAAGAGTGTGCTTAGTTTCCAGGATGTCAATTTGGATATCTGATTTTTGTAAAACAATTTTCTGTCTATCTTTAAAGTAGAAGCGTCAGGTTTCAATATTCTTTTTTGATATCGGTCGTAAACTGCAGCCAACGATGGTGTTACCTGTCCCTTGGGGTGCGCCGTTTCGATTAGCATTAGCATTATCAGCCTATAATGTTCCTACAGCTGGGACACGGCCAGCTCTTTATGAAAGGGAGAGGGCTACAATCCACCACGCGGGCCCAGTGCAGGGCCTAGGACATGCCAGTTTTCTCACGATGTTCTCCTTCACCGTTTTGAGAGCAGTGGTGATGAAATACATTATCACAAAGTAATGCGCCTACCTGGGTTCGAACCCACGACTTACTGTTTGTAGGACGGGGCCGCCACCACTGGGCCACCACTGCCGTCTCGATTGGTTATTGTTTATAACTAGCTAAATGTGAATACACTCAGGAACTGAGGAACCCCTCTGCTTATACCATTGGGGATTTCAGGGGTGAGGTGATGATGTTATTACTTTGTTGTCTATCGCTAACTGCAGCCGATGTATACTGTCCCCCGTCTCCTGGGATCCGCCGCCTCGATTGGCTATTGTTTCATAAAATCACTACACGCCCAATGGGACAACTTCGCGCCAAACAATTTTATCGCAAGCGAAACTTTATGTGTGAACAATTCAATTCTATCCCAGCTCTATTGGTATAAGTTAGGAACTTCGGTACGAGTGTGATTCAGTATGTTTTTAAGAAAGTGTTAAAAATGACTGTTAGTAATCAGCCTTTGACCTTTCATTGAAAAAAGCAACAAACTCAACGATAAACAGTTAAAAATAATGTCTGAATATAATTATGTATTTTCAGAAAAATCTTTGTGCAGTCTTGGAATACTTCACCGAAATCGTATATAATAAAACTCTTCAAGTGAATCGACGCTGCAACTGAAATAAATTTGCCAAAGTTTTAACGGCACTTGCACGTCTTAAAACTACAACTTCTATTTGTTTATGTGGCAGATAGTTTTAGTTTGTGAAGTTTCAATTTAGTGGAGATTGCTGTTTTTTCTTTATCATGTAGTTATAGTACTTAACCTGGTGTCAGAGTTTTAATGCCGCCCATGGGCCTCTGACTTGGCTTTCCATGCCGTCGAGAAATATCTCTCAGGCAAGCTGATTTCCTCACGATGTTTTCCTTCACCAAAGCAAGTGATTGATTATACAATACGCACATGAATTCGAAAAATTAGAGGTGCGTGCTTGGGTTCGAACTCGAGACCTATAACTTTGCAGTCCGACAGTCACACCACAGGCTGTCACTGAGAGTACTGTTAAAACTGAGATATCAACCTGTTGTAAGTACCGATTTAAATAAAAAAGCTGCCACAGTTTATTGCAGTATCAGAATCTGCCTGCAGGTATCGGATAGCGTAATTTTCGCATGAAGAGCGGTCTCAAGCTCATTTCTCAGGATCCAACTTATCACGCTTTCACAAACTTACTGGGAGCTTCATTTGCATCAAGTTATTTCATGTCGCGGTGAAATGCGGTGTCACGCGAATACGCGATACATTCACTTGCGATGATGGGTGGCGGGTGAGAAATTAAATTATTTCAGTTTTCGTTTGGGTTCGCTCCTGAAAAAAGAAAGAATTTTGATATTAATAGTTCCTGCTTGTTTTATAGCAGTAGTTTCGGTTGATTTCTGTTTTCTAATAATAGTATTGTAACAAAAAAAAAAACCGACTTCAAAAAACACATAAAAGTAAAAAATAACTTAAGCTTCAGAAGTCGGTTTTATTTTTTGTAAAAAAGTTTTTTATTTTACCATTTTTAGTTGTTTCTTAACACAAATATTTGCCATGAATTTATTTTACATTAAATATAAAATTCGGCCGAGTATCGTTAATTTGCTCCTAAGAATTGAAGAGTTCCGTTACTTTGTCATAGATCCCATAATCAGTACCTAAGCAAACTCTCTTTAAACTATCCTTGAAGTACATCCTTTCAAATAAATAAACAATTTAACATACCCAAACCTGTCGAAATCTGGGTATATTGTACACATCTGCGTACCCCCTCAGAGCATACAGGCGGATGTTCCGTCATGATGTTGTATAAACAATAAACATCAAAGCGATTCCAGCAATCACTGCAGATTTGCCGTCTATTTTTGAAGAGTTCCATTGTGTATATCCGAAGATCAGCATCAGATATTAACCAAATTGAAAAAAAACATCAAAATTGGTTCACCCAGTCGAAAGTTCTGAGGTAACAAACACAAAAAAAAAACCTCCTCTTTTTGGAAGTCGGTTGAAAAGGAAATTATGTAATGTCAAAAGTCGACGTCTTTCTGCTAATGATAAACTGATTTCGTCAATTTCTTCCTAAAGTTTTAGCGGTCATGAGGCCTATTTTCGCTGGCTCTTGCATTTCATCATCATTTACCCAACCTTTTCCCAACGATGTTGGAGTCGGCTTCCAGTCTATTGACTGGAATCGTTTCGTTGATCGTATCGTTGGGTAAATCGAGTATCGTTATACAGGGTTAGTTTTCAATGACTGGCCAAATTTTCAGAAATGGTTTAGAATCGATAATATTTTAGATGTAATGAAAAAAAAACAACATGTTTTAAAATAAAATATACTTCCTGTCCACCAATAAAAAGCAAAAGTGTGGATATTACAACAGAACAAATAAGTTCAACAGCTTAGATAGGTAGCAGTTAGCACACACATACATTTGGCGGTGCATGCACGCACACAAGTGCATTGATTGCCACTAGGTTTATGATTTAGGATTTTTTTAGGACACTATCAAATAAACGCTATTATTTTATTTTATATTTTTCTACAATAATATTTAAAATGCACTTTTGGTTTGATATCTAGATCTTAATTTTAACTTTTGGCTGGTCATTGAAAACTAACCCTTTAAAGTATTGACAGCTAAAGCGACTGCCTTAGATAGGCAGTCCACAGCCCAGTTACTGGGCCGTTGGTAAGACTGGTTGTCAGACTGACTGGCTGCTGTATTTCAGACATAAAAAACAACATCAATAATAAAGTCTTCGAAACGTCGGTACTTAAGCTAAAAGCTATTTATCGCATAAAAAACCAAATAAACTTTGACAATCCCTCTGATTTAACATGATTGCTTTCTTTCAACTCAATTATTTAAAGTGAATTCGAGTAAATTGAATTTTAAACTGACTGACTACAATTTGTCTGATGTGATTAGGATACCTTATTAGCTTTAAATTCTAATTTTTCTCATTCAATTACATTTATTAGGCTTTTTAAATAATGAGTGTACCGCACTTGCAAAGTTAGATTGATTTGAAATTATTCATACAATTTTTACTTGTATTTTAGTTTGTTGTTAGATTAAGGTTAAGTTATGATCATTAGTTGGTCTTTAGATAAATATCAATTATAGCAAGATTGATGAAATGTTAATTATATCTTTCGGTACGCAGAGAGAGAGAGAGAATATAAATATTATGGGCCTCGTTAAAATAGATTGAAACCGAGATTCAGCCAAGATTCAGCAGAGATAAACGACTCAATAAAACTCTTATGGCGAGCTTTATTGTTTGCGGAGTTAAATAGTACTAACAGACGTCTATCTCTGACACGGTCTAATATTCAATCATTAGATTAAATAAAAATAAATGAGCTAAAAGGATGTGATAAAGATTGATCACAGTTCTATCGGCAATTTGACGAAAATAAACCTTTGAAATTCTTAGCGATATCGTTGCTATGCAAGCGAGAATGGTTCTTTCACAATTTCTTAAAAGTACTGACTGAATGAAAAGATTTTTCAGAATAAAATTCTTTGAAAAATGTTCTTTTTTCACCATTGCATCTGCGCGTAAATGGCAAAATCCAACAAAATACACATCGTTTTGTAAACTTTTCTATGAGTTTAAGATAGCCGGTTTAAAAAATATGTAAGTACCTACCTGGCCTGGTGATGTAGGTACGCGTTTCCATATTTTTCATATCAGACCGTAATTATTCATAACAGAGCCTCTCCTACAGCTAAAAATCCCGAGGGATATTGCCATAATTACTGTGCGTGGTGGCCGGATTCGTGATGGCACTATAATATTATTATTTATATTGTCTGGCATAAGTAGATGAAGTAGATAATTGTATATTGTCAAACATAAGTAGATGATACGGTATTTTTTTCCGTCCCCTACAAATATGAGAGCCATTGATTGTTACATTAATTTATTAAAATTATATGCTGGTATTTTTGCAGATTGAAGGTAAAATAAATACTGACTACACTAAAGAGTATTAATATTTTAAATAAATTCAGTGCTACTGCAATAAAATATAGTACAAGTTCTGCAAGGTTTTACTCAAGCAAGCGGTATTCTAAAATAATCGTAGAGACGCAATAAAACTAAGCATTCAATTCACCCCGAGCAAGGCTTAGAGAGGAGCATGCTTAATCTGGCAATACTAGACGAAAGCCCAGCGGATTTACCCTTGCAACTTTGTGCAAACTTTTTATACTCCTCTAATAAACTTAGAACACAGTGCAAAACATTTTTTTGTCCGCTAGACACGTGCGAATGGTGTTCTGTGCGTGAACCGAATTCGTAAGTAGCTGGGAAAACGCTTTTCTTACAAGTGCCTTTATGTCAGATCATATTTCAGCAACTTCTTAAAGGAAAAACTGAATGAGCGTCTTTTTGTATCAATATGAGCATTATGTTCTGAACGCTCTCATCTTCTTATCATGAAGAAAATCATTTGCTTTTTTATACTTATTATAACAAGGACGTCGTGATAAGTATCTAGATATATTATGTAGGCAACACTCCTACGCAATATCATAACAAAGGCCTCGTAAAAGCTATTTTAACGAACGTCTTCGCATCGGGACGGTTGTTTCAGCAAGTGAACGACTTTCAAGCAATAAAGCACAAAGAGACGTTTACGCTGGTTTTATTGAAGTTTTTTCTACGCCACATTTAAGCGACGCGACGTGAAGATGCGTCCCGCAGGGTGGATCAAGCTGTCAGCGCTAACATTGCGTGAATGGGCCCGTTTGAATAACGCCTCACTCGATGGAACCTCCATAATCCTTCAGCTTCAAATTTTGACGTAATAGGGATGGCTTTATGCATAATTCTCGAGCGACGATCATTAAAGCTGTCGGATGGCGAAAGCGCGCGGTAATGAACCCCGCGATCGTGCGCTGTTGTCTCTCTCAGCGCTAATTGCTGCACTCTTATTAAGGCCGAGACGCTGCAACAGTTGAAAAATGCACTCCAAAACACAAAGAGGTAGTTTGCATAAGCGCTTTGAGGAAGAATTGTTGGAATGTTAGTTCCACGTTCTAACATCCAACTAGCAAAGGTTTTCAGATTCAAATTATAGGTCGACAGCAATTCACTACCCGTTGATACTTTTAGAGGAAATAAAATCGTGTTAGACGTTTAAATTGAGTGGAATCGAGGTCGAGTTAAGCCTAGGAGCACGTGATCGGAATATCGGGAGCATTCGTAAGCGAAGCCGTAGACCTCTTGTCGTTCAGGTGTTCGCCAATATACCGGGACTTTTTTGTATGCATTGAGTAGTGCGGAGCAGTACCTAGATTGTTTATTGCGAACCGTGTGTGTGAATTTCGTTTTACACGAAAACTTTTGTAATTTAGTAGATGAAAAAACCTTTGGTTGAATTACTTTCAACAGTTTCAACTACTTTTTATGAACGTTTACGAGTAGGTATTATTCCTTTCGATTCGTTTTTCGAGAGATTGTGACGAAGGTAAAATCTGGCGAAAATATGGCGAAGATGGGCTCGTATTGTTGTAAGAAATTAGCGAGGTTCTCTCCCGGCCGTGTCGGGCTGTCGGCGCAACGTGTTGATTACTTTTTAATGAATGTTTGATGGGAAAACGGCAATTATTGTGCCTCTTTAACGAAATATTATACCTTCAGTAGGGTTTTGTACGTTATTCATGGTAATCCATCGAATGAGTTTTCCTTCGATGGATAAAATGTTGTCGAGCTTTAAGTTTAGGCACTATAACTAAATTGCATGGATTTTGATATTCATCATCATTATCATCATCATCATCAGCCTATTAATGTTCCCACTGCTGCGACACGGCCTCCTCTCTATGAGAGGGAATGGGTTATAATCCACCACGCGGGCCCAGTGCGGATTGGTAGATGTGACATGTCTTAGTATTTTTGGTTCTAGGTCATGCCGGGATTTTGATATTAAATGAACATAACTAACAATACGATAAGGTAACTAACCATCTCATTTATATTGCTGAAAAGGCACAGCGTCATTATCACAGCGCTCAGTATAAATAGTTTATGCAATTAATTTACGAAGTTCGGAGAACAACTTTATATTTGACTCCTTGTTCACTCTACTTCTTAACAGCGAAGAGTTCCTGCAATCAAGATGAATTGCAAATAGTTACCAGTACTTATAAGTAGATCCTAAAAAAGTTTCTTGTTAATTAGAAATCTATATGCCGTTCTGTCTGAGTGGTACGTAAATACTACGAAGAATATTACTGACAAAAATCATTCTCTAACTCCTGTAGGTATCTCAGTATTCACTATTTATCTAGTTATATAACTTTTCTCATAATCTATACATCGTTTCTTTGGTCGTCCCTAGCTTTAAATGGCTTATCGTTAAGGCTATGTCAATCAATCAAAAGTTGTATTTCGATTTTTGAGTCCCTTTTTTCTTTGGCACCACAGTATCTATCAATTTTATGCTTATAAACTCCGTAGTCTAAGCATCAAACGCGATAAAGATAAAGTGCAAGTATTTCTCAACGCGCTCGTTTAGTGGCCCTAGACAGCTAAAAATGTTTGTAAAAAGCCGCCTCCATCGGCGCCACATCGCTGCCACAGTTCCACACAAGATGGGAGCCCCATTTGAACACACTTTTAAATTCCTTTCAGGAATCATTTGAGGTGTCCGCGAGATATTTTTGGTTGAATACGATATCTGTTAAATATGTATTTACCTATGTGGTTGGTGTGATCTGAGACGATTTTATATAATACGAGTAGACGTTAATATAGACGAAAATAAGTCAGTATCATATAGATTGTTTATGAATCTGACTTACGTAAAAACATAGACAAGTACATTGCGTCTGTTTCTGTTTGGCTCCAATAAAAATACAAAACATACATTTAATAACTCCCAACCGTCCAGCAATTTAGTTCGGAGAAAATCTTGACGAATCCACTAAACAGTGAAACAAAAGATCATACAGAGTCTGTGTAATGCAGATTGCTTCTGTTAACATTCAAGAGATATCAGATGATTGAAGTACCGTGTTCGATGGATAGGTACAGATCGTATTTAGAGATTGGTTTTGAAGTCTTGTAGGGTAAAAACAATGTCAGCATAAACGTAAAAATAGCGTCTAACAGAGAAAATTATTGTCTACTTTTATTAATGTTAACGTGATTCATATAATAATATCCTATTATTATACCGGATGACTTTTTTATCACTTTCCAAAAAAAATGGGTATATTAGGTGAACGGAGCAGAAGCTTACCTATGGCATACCTAGATTTTTGCTAAAACGGCCATTTCAGGTCCCCTGAGCTGGACACGGATGCCTGCATACCTAAAACTTTACTCTGAAAGCGTTTCTTTTGAGTCTGTTTGCTGCTGTTGAGTACATCGGCGGCGGCGACCTCTCGCGTCCGGCCCTGGTTTAATCCATGGTCCGGAGCGAGACGGAATGGGATGCCGTCACCTCCTTCTGTGAAGCAGTAAAGCTAGAGGAGGTGGCGAAACGTGAGAGGGAGAGAACCTCACGTCCCGGCCGCCGCGGGAGAAGCCCCGGCTGTCGGGGGCCAAATGGTGGCCCCCGGCCACCTTAGGCGCGGGCCTGTTGACGGTGAGCTCGATTTCGATCACGAAAAGAGTAAATGAAGCGACAAATGGAGAGACATCAGTCTATTATGAAAATTCACTTTTTATTTGGTTTACAGTTTAACCCACAAATTACATTGTAAAATGTAAACCAAATAGCTTGTTTGACCGTATATGCTAAATGAAGCCTTGATTCATATTAAAAATTGTACTAATAGGCCTGGTTAACAACAACAACAATAACATCCATTTATTTTCAGGCAACTATGGCCTAAGAACCAAAAAAAAAAGGCTCAGAGTCTCTGGTTAAGACCCTGGTGCTTAAAAGCAGGCCCATCTTCTGTCCCACCACAACGGTTTATCTTCTCGAAGATTCTTCACAATCACAACTCGTGAGAGTCACATGTCCTACACCCCGAGGTCATCGCCCAATAATAGGATATTTATTGACTTAGACCAAGTCAATATCGGCGCAAACACACAAATATGTACCCGATATAAAGCTTGTTATAAACGGGCAATTTTTCTGATAAAAGTTGCCGGTAACAGTTGCTGAAGAAGTGGAGCTATCTAGTTTATTAAGTTGATCCATAATTTACAAAATCGGCTAAGTGTGAGATGGACTCGCACACGAAGGCTCCCATGCTACGGCTGACAAAAACACTTTTCCTGTTTTATTTTTATTATTACAGGGTCCATATTATTTACACATTCTGTGAAAATCAAGGATCTACATATTACATGGCTCAAAAGATTGACAGCCCGTGACAGTCAAATAGACAGCGAAGCCTTAGCAATAGGGCTCCGTTGGCACAGTTTGGCTTACATTTGGGACAAGCCCGCCACACTGTTCCCAAACCACTGTAACTCCTGAAAGCCAGAATCAACAGTGGCGACCACCAGAAAAGCGCCGAGACAATGAAGCTCGACGAAGTCCCAGAGAATGAATTTAACTGTCTTGGATCCCGCGACGAAATTAATCAGAAAAGTATAGTGGAGGAGTAGGAAAAGCACCACGGATAAATATTAACATTAATGGGTCCTAAGTTGTGAGCTGTTATATTTGATTCCAATAATAGGTATGGCAAAAACGCTTGAACGCACGGAAATTTGTTCTAGTTTCCACAAGGTCTGTATAGTAAATAACTCCGGATGTAACCTGTACACTATCCAACATAATGTTGCGTTCATTCTGCCAAAGACTGCACTCCCATAAAATGTGATGTGCTGATTGTTCATATTCGCAGTCAGATGTGGAACATTGACAAAAAGGCGAGTCAACAAGCATGAAAGAAAATAATTTACTCTTAAAGTTACCATGACCGGTGAGAAATTGGGCAACACAGTGATCAACCTCCAACCATGTCCTGGCCAGCCGTTCACGAACGGATGGAAAGAACTGGTGGAGGTGTCGGCCCTTGATGGAATTATCCCACCTACCTTGCCATTCAGACAAAAGTTCCTCCCAGACGTCGGTCTGAGGTTTGAATAATCTAGCAATCTTAACACGGTCACGTAGGGTTAAAAAGTCTGCGTCCGTGAGCTCACGTGCGTTACAGCACAGTTTGGCTATGGGACCACGAAAACTCGATCCTCCGATAGTCTCATCTAGACGTCAACAGCCACACTCTAAGATTAATTATCGGTCTACTACCGCCTCAGCCTGAGGGCTAGTTTTTCGTCGATTTCCACATTCGTTACGCGAATGCATCCTAACGCCTTTGCGATACAGAGTCTCTTTCCCCACACAAAATGTTACGGAGTTATCTCAAGCAACAATTGCTCGATGTTGCTTTGATACCCGCAATAATAAGTGGCCCGTGTGAGCGCACCTTCAGTTGATATGTACCGCGACAAGTTTAGTTGGATCGGCCACTCCTGGGACAGAAGTATGGCGGCTATCATATTTGTTCGTCGACTACTGCCGGTAATATGATTATGTTGGTAGCTTGTTTTAGATAGTTGGTGTTTTGTTTATGTTTTTGTTGGGTACCAATCTAACGAAGCTGTGTGATTTGATATTTATGTTTACTAACGTAAATAAGTTGTTGAAATACATCCTGCTTCTATTTATGTGGGCAGCTGTTATTGACTATACACACTTAAATCAATGTCGTGAGAGTTGATATTCCAACAAGGCAATATTTAGGCGTTACTTTCGTATTGCTTGGCGTCAGTGCATATCGAATGTCTTTCATTTTCACATAGAGGAAACGTCTTTCCCATTTTTTTAATTGGCGTTCTGCTTTTAAAAAGGTACCGGTACCGGGACCCTAATAACATATTTCTCAAACTCTGCAAAACTTCGATTTGAGGTATATCATCAACAATCATCTCTTTAGAATGCACTTCTCAACCGAATCAACCAGCTGCATACACTCAGACATATTAATGACATAAGTGATCCTTATGAACATTTACAGCCTAATACAGGTTTTGATTAGGAGGCTGTTTAGCAAATCTGACGGTATGCAACACCAAGGCCTCTGGGCCCCCGTCTGCTATGCAAGTCAATTACACTTCACATTGCATTCCCACATTCAACATTTTTGTTTTGGAATAAAACCTGAGGGATGCTACACAATTCCTCGAGTCGACACATTGGATTCAGCAGTTCTGATTGAGCCACAAAGCCGACCTATCAATAACTACATAATTATATTGGTCTCGTGCCGATCAGTTTATTCCGTTCGGTATCTGACACAGCTGTATCATGTTCAGGTCGTCTCGGCGCATTTCGAGCAAAGCAACCTGATAGGATTTCTTCCTATTAGGTAATATTCGATCATTCCGCCCTACTGCGCCGAATCATACTGTTCCGAAAACATGTGCAGCAAACTATGGAGAGCTTTCCAACCTTTTGTTTAAAAACAGAATGCACGAATTCAATGAAATAAAGTCCGAATTTCGTCTGGATGTTTTTGTTTTTTTATTATAGTCTCTCCTTCGTCTACTTGTCTCTTTTGTGGGTTTTTCAGCTACGCTGTGTAACTAATTTTAATGAACGCTTGAAGTAGTAGCTTTGTGCTGGAAGAATGACATAAGTCCCAGCTTGTTTTGCTGCAAAAAAGAATTTTGTGCAAAGTTTAAAATTAGCCAAGTTATAAACACAAATTCAAACACTGTTTTAAGTGTGTTTTTTCTGTTTTGATATCTTCCACCCACCTTACCTTCCACTTTATTTTTTGGATATTTTCTTAACTCCCTTTTTTCTTCTTTCGGGAGTGTTTTTTCTTTCTTTCTTCTTTTTATTTACCACCCACCCGCATTCTCCCGTCATCCCACAATCATGGCGGTTGCAACAGCGTCGAGATATCGAGAGCTCAGAATAATTGATAATCACGGAAAATATCTCATGATAGTGTAAAAATAAATTACTGTGTATTTCAGTGTCAACCAAAAGTCCATAGGCAATCTCACAAAGCAATAGCTTGACGAACGAAATTAATTAACTTCATTTTTAATCAGTATTTAAATTATTTACTATGTTAAAACGTTGTAAAAATCGAATATAAAATAAATACATGCATATATTAAAAAAAATGTAAAATTTTCATAACTTTCGTGACATAACTTTCGTGGTTATTTGTCTTCGAAAGTCAGCTAGCGCACCACAAAAGCTATAGATCTCCACTAAATAATAACTATAGTTTTTTTGTGAGCCGTAGATGCGCTTACTCGATTGTCGTGAAGCTCAAAAGAAAGGTGTTATTTAATTGTATAAGTATTTCTATCCATGCATGTGTTTTAATTTTTTTCTGAATGAATGAGAAGAATGAAATGTGCAAAATGTGTTTTTGTTTGTATGTTTTCTCATAGCCAATTTAACAGTTTACCCCACCCCAACTGGGCTGTTTTGCCAATTGTATCCCTCTTGCTTAAGAAGTTTCGTAACTTTCGTGGGCACCAAAATTTCAAAAAATAATATCTCTGTAGTTTATGCACCGATTTACATAATTATAATAAAAAATCTATTTATTGTTTTACAGCGTCTTAAATGTGTGTTCATTAAATAGAAGATTACTCTAAAAAAAAAATTCGCCACGAAAGTTACGCGGAGAATACTTTTTGAAGAACTACCCATTTATTTCAAGTAGGCCAGTTAAAGGCACTTTTGAATTGTCGAAACAAAGATGAAAATTAAATGTAGCTACAGTCCCAGTCACAAGACATAAAAACTGTGAAAGTACTGTAGTTGCCCATTCCCTAGCGTAGATCTCTATGGAAAAGAACGGGCAAGAAACTCCATGGACACTTTTTTAAATCAAAATATTGTTACAAAATCTTGGTTACATCATTCATGTTGAGATGGTATATTATGTGAGAACAATGTAGCAAGAAGTGTACGTTATAAGTGTCCACAGTAAAAACAAAACAAAAAAATACAATTCAAAAAAGAAAATAATTCATTTAAATAAGCCTTGGCAACTAAGAGATGACCAGTCACAACTGACAGCGCCCGTTCACGAACATGACGCATGGATCAGCACCATTCGACTCAACCATTTTGAAGGGAACTAAATGATCCGACACATGCGCCACCATCAGCGAGACATTAGAGTGAGCATGACATACTCTCAACCGCCAGGGCACATTCAAGTCAAGAAAAGACGTAAGTTTCCAGTGAATGATAGCTTTCTAGTACATAATACTCACACAATATGGGCTATGCGATTATATAATACTAAAGAGATTGAATCTATACAATGCAAAGATAGTTGTATGTACAATCTACAGCAGCTCCAACAATACCATTTAATGCTATCAATTTATGCGCGCAGTCCTTGTGGAGCAAGACCAGCATTGAGCCAAGCTTTTTTACCAGCTATATAATCGCTCAACTTGTAATATGCTTGCTTACATAGTGTGCGTTTAGTGCATGTTTTAAATTTCTTCTCACTCAGTTCAAGAATACTTTGTGGAATTTTATTATAGCATCTCAAACAGTACCCCATGAAAGATGAGTCTACTTTAGCGAGTCTAAAGCCTGGCTGAACTAGTTGGTCCCTATTTCTAGTACTGTAATTATGTCTGTCACCTGTTTTACCAAAAAGATGCAGATTTTTTCTGACGTACATTATGTTTTCGTAGATGTATTGACAATGCACCGTCAAGATGCCAATATCCTTAAACAGTTCCCTTAGAGAATCGCGCCTACGAAGATTATATATGGCTCTGATGGCCCTTTTCTGCAGAATAAATATAGACTCAATATCTGCAGCCCGTCCCCATAGCAAAATGCCATAAGACATTATACTATGGAAGTAACTAAAATAGACCAGTCTAGCGGTATCTACATCAGTATATTGACGGATTTTTCTAATGGCATATGTGGCTGAACTTAACCGCCCCGCAAGAGACGTTAAATGTGAACCCCATTGTAGCCTTGAATCAAGCGTAATCCCCAACCAATAACTAAACTAATATTACCAAGAAACAAAAGCCCCACACGTTGTTAACGGGATTCGAACTCGGATCTCTTTTATCGTGAATCCTACTGATTAGCCTCAACAGCTATCAACACTTAGTTAATTTACGTGAATTTTAGCTATCCATTGGTAAGAACAGGTCGCCACACAAATAAGATCACACGTTAGCTGCGTGTATAACAAAAGAGACGGAAATATATTTTTATGTTACGTGGAGTGTGACGCGCGACATGCGATTGGGCGAACTCTGTGGCTGAGATGTGCGTACTGTATTGAGACCACTTACACATACAGACGCACGCCCGCTCGACCGTGCGTTCACAGCAATACAATCCTTAGCGTGCCTATGCACTTATGAACGTTTACTGTACCTAAGTTTAACACAAATTCAGTTTTGTACACACAAGATAAAGTATTACATATTCTGTTGAGCGCTCTCATATCTCAAGTCTGTCAGCTATTTGCTATCTCAAAGAACTGATGCAGGGAAATATTTTACATAATACTGACTGAGACAAAATAAAATGTATCAAAAATACGTGAAAGATATAGAAAATGCAGTGTTAGCATATGCCTAAATGTAATGTAAACATTTGAACTAATATTATAAAAGGGCAAACTTGTTTGTTTGAAACAGGTTATCTTTGCAATTACAGATCCGAATACAAAAGTTACATCACTGATGGAAAATGACTGTATTCCTCAACCCGCACTCGGTCAGTGTGGTTGAATCCTTTCCACAGAGAAGAAACCGGAGGGCTGATTATATCTATTCTATACATACAAATAAATAAAACCTTTCTTTGGCGGTCAGGTAAAAATTTAAGTGTCTATTTGTAATTTCAAAATTACAGCTTTTTACCGAATGCATAATGAAAGTACATAAATAGTGAAAAAAATATTGTCTGTCTATCTGTTTGTTCCGGCTAATCCCGGAAACGACCTTTTTTGGCGGGACTTTTACAGATAGCTGATGACATACATGGAGTAACAGCTACTTTTATTAACCGACTTCCAAAAAGAGGAGGTTATCAATTCGTCTGAATTTTTGTTTTTATTTTTATTTTTTTTGTGTATGTTCAGCCTTTTTTTCGCCAATTGTGAACCGATTTCGATGATTCTTTTTTTGTTTGGAAGAAAGTTACTTCGCGGTGGTCCCGTTTAAATTTGGTGAAGATCTGATGGTGATTTTCGGAGAAATACAATGGAACTCTTCAATTATAGACAGCAAATCGGTCATAATTGCTGCAATCGCTTGGATGTTTGTTGTTTTCACAACATCATAACATATCATCACGCCTGTATGCTCTGCGGGTATGCAGATGTGTACAGTACACCCACATTTCGCCAGTTAGGTATGTTAGGTTCCATTTTATTGGGGAAAAGTCTATTACCATGACATGTTAAGAAATAAATGACTGCCTTGTTGGTCTAGTGGTGGCGACAACTTAGCATAAGGTCCTGGGTTCGATTCCCTGGTCGGGCAAAGTGTTATTGGGTTTTTCCATCAGGAATTTCTCAGTAGCAGCCACGGAGTCTGGATTTGCGCCAGCGCTTGCCCCCTATTACATGGGACTTAACATAACTGGCGAAATGTGGGTGTAGGTACTATTGGGTACACCTCAGCCAGTCTTCGGGGATTACAGGCGTGATGTTATGTTAAAATAAATGTATAGCTAATATTTGTATAGGATATTACAACTAAAAATGAAAAAAAAAACTATTTTGCAAAAAATAAAACCGACTTCAAAAACACAACAAAGTGAAAAATAACTTTAAATTCAGAAGTCGGTGGCAAAGAAACTGAATCAAACCAAGTCACCGACTTCTGAAGCTAAAGTTATTTGTCACTTTGTTGTGTTTTTGAAGTCGGTTTTATTTTTTGCAAAAAAGTTTTTTTTTTTTAGGAAAATAATTACGGTTCCGTGCAAAAAATAAAACCCTTCAAATTGTTAACAAAATGTCATTCAAATAGGGAAATAATATTTTTATAATAATTTTACGCAGACGAAGGCCGCGGACAACAGCTATTTATGTTTGTTTACTATGTATTGTTGACTTCAACGCCATTGTTCTGTCATGACATTAATTAAATAACAATTTTATGACGCTCGACTAGTTTAGTAGTACGAGTACTAGTTCAGTGGCGTATTAGCTATGCACAAGTAGCGTCAGACTAAAAGAGTACATTATTTTTTAAAGAAGATACACTTGGAGCGAGAGTTTTTGCTCGTTAATTCTAAAGACAACTTTGCAGTAGTGTTTTTATATTATTTTACCTCCCGCGGGAAATCACTGTTTATTAGTGTTTTATTTCCGAAATGAATACTGGATTAGTTAAAACGCAAAAAGAAGGCGCGTGATGCCTATAAAATCTTTTTTTTTCTGAAGACTTACTATTCACGTGTAGTCACGAGTATAATAAATATCAAGAATTACGCAAAATTAAAAAACGTTTTTATCGTGATATAGTGATTTCACCTACAAGAACAAGACACAAGACAAGACATTTTGATACAAGTGGAGAAAGTTTGTTATTGCATCCGAGGCGGAATTAACTCTCGAGCCGCAGGCGAGGGTGTTTTTGAGCCGAGAACTGCAATAACAAATGTCCACGTGTATCAAACAACGTTTTTCAATACACTTTTGAAAAAATAAAATAAAAGAGCGAAAAATATTTTTGTCATGAATTATTAAGAAACTATGATTTGAATTTTCATTTTTTCCGCGCTTTGCTTTCACCCGGTTGAAGGAGAAGCAAAGGTATGAAGCCGCTAAACAGCCTAATCTTAAAAATATTTTTTTTTTTATATTTTTGAATTTAGAACACAAATAAATTTTAATTTGTTTATAAAAGTAAATAAGTATTCGTTTTAAATAATCATGTTTATCTATGATAGCCTATTTATAAACACAATTTGAATATCCAAAAATTTTTACGCCGTAAAGACGCATTATTGCTTTGCCGAAATTAAAAAAAAACATTCACCTCCGACTATACGCATTAAACCAATTTGGACTAAGTATAGGTCGTATAGTTATCTGTGGCAATTTTCATTGCCGCACACGTGTTGGAAAATGAAAAAAATCGCACGTGTGTGAAATACATTGCTTGTTGAACCTAATCGTAGTGCGATAAGAACCAGTTTTCGAGGAAGTGTATTGAAAAATATATTTTTCTTAGTATGGTATATACCTATTATAGTATGGTTCCTAAAAAGAGAAAAATTCCCGTTAGAAATATTTTATTTTTACATTTTAACAAGGCCTATAGACTAATAAAATTATGGTAATAATAATCTAACTAGATTGCTGATTATAAGCCTCCATGGATAAATACAAAATATCGACTAAGCAATAGCAACACTAATTAAAATTCAAATTTATATTTTAAAAACATTTTATAAATGAATACATCAGTGAATAAAAGGTACTTATAGAATAATAAAAACCAAATATTTACAAAAAGCGGATTAATATAAAATAAACCAATTATATAAATCAACATCAATTGCATTGATTTATTTAGCTTCATGAATACCTTTGGAAAAAATCTATTTTGAATGTTGGTCAATTGTAAGGTATTTAAGCTTGTAACTGTATCTACATATTATGTATAAATGTGGATTAACTTAGGAGCTACCACAAAATCTCTTTTTTCTGAGTCCTGTGATGAGATTACTCAATCGATCATGTAGTTTCAATACTTTGAGTTATTAATTTGGATTTGCCTACAAAATTCTGAAGCTTCGGCAAAATAAATCGGTCTTCAAAGTCAACATGTTTACAAGTTATTTTTAGCTCAATTTCAGACTCATGTAAGTGGCAAAAATGGCGGGAGATTTTCCGAGACTAAACTGAATAACGATGACTAATTGGTAAATTATAAATAGAAATTTCTGTAAACAATTTATATACTATTCACAAAAGCCGAAAAATAGCATAGCTCACATTTCTTAGGAGATTCGGAGTCGTTAAAACCACAACGGCAAGATTCCTGAAAAATCTGAATTTCTATGTCAGAAATCTTGTTAACATCTTCTGAAGCTGATGAAATACGGCTACCCACTAATATGAAACAATTTACGAAGGTTTTAGCTCCTGGCTCACGTTGGTGTCAGATACCCCCGTGAATTATTGCCCATTATAAGTTCAGTTTGTTCAGCAACTTCAAGATTGTATGCAATTTACTAAGACAAAGAATGTTGGCGAAATATTTAATCTGCGTGCTTTCTTCGCTTCAGGTGAATATTTTGGAGCAGCTTAAAGCGCTGAAAATTTGAGACGTGCGGTGTCAAGTCATTGTTATGTAAGTAGAATATTGGTGACTTACCGTGTTCAGTAAGTCGGGGGTTCGAACCCAGACATGCGCATTACTTTGTGTAATTTATTTCATCACCACTGCTCTCAAAACGGTGAAGGAAAACATCGTGAGGAAACCGGAATGTCCTAGAACCAAAAAATTCGAAGACATGTGACGTCTACCAATCCGCACTGGGCCCGCGTGGTGGATTATAGCCCATTCCCTCTCACAGAGAGGAGGCCTGTGTCCCAGCAGTGGGAACATTAATAGGCTGACGATGATGATGATGACCGTGTTCTGGAAATATTTGAACGTATAGTAGGTATTACCTCTATATAGTCTACTGCACTGTGATTGAGAACTAAATATTGGAATATGTCAGCATTAATTATCAACATACCACCACTTTATATGGAGAGACTCATTTTATGATTTACTAGATTTGGCCTTCGGCTTCGCCCACATGGATCTATCAAATTATCCCAAGGGTAGGTATATATTTACAACCCAGATAAAAGTATCCTTTGTCCTAACCCTAACCCAGTCACGGTTAACCTCTGTGTACCAAACATCAAAATCCGTACAGCCGTTTACATGCTTTAACAGCATCATTTCTAACATTGTTCCTTTATTAGAAACCACTGTAAATAATAACAACCCAAGCGCTAGCGGCAAACTGTCATGTAACTGCAATCGTACGTGCTTCTGCTCGATAACATCGGATTCTCTATCTGTACCTGTCATGTTGTATGCCTTTCGTTACGGAGAAGTATTTATTCATTTGTTTAGACAATGTAAAAACATACAAATGTATGTTTTACAGACATTGAGACATGAATGAATGCTGTGCTCCACGGATCACCCGACCAGATCATGGCCCACTTGCTGGAATGTTCAAAGTATCCCAAACACCTGCTGCACCTGCCAATATCAGAGGACATTCAAACTTTTTGTTGTTCTCTTTTTTTTAAATTTAATTTTACTTCATTGTATGAAGATTAAAATAGTTACGAAATGGGACTTTTGTGATGCTATTTTGTTTAGTTGTCGAAATGGGAAAGTTACGAGATGGGACGGGGCCTTATTGTCATGTGCGAGCCTAATAAATAATTTTTTTCTTGCTTTTAAAAACACTACAGGCGCTGAGACTAATGTGGCCACCTACTGGGCCGCAGATTTGACACAAATTATCAAAATTCTTAGCTCCAGTGTCGTTCGGAAGAAAAAGTGAAAATAAGGCAAGAACAATAAATAAAAGAAGAATCAAGCAGCATATAAAGGAATACCATATTAATAAAATCCGGGGCATCTGGACAGGAATAAAAAATAATATTGGGAGCCGGGTTGTATCTTAAATTTAACCATAGTATGTTATCATAAGCCATCTAAATAGTCGTTTTAATGCAAATAAGCTAGTGATCACGAACTTATATTCCAAAGCAAAACCCATCCAAGATTTTATCGAGATCTTAAAAAGATATATGAAGCAGAAGACACGGTATCGTAAAACCTTACATTGTAAAATCTTTGACGGGTACAATTCCGTTCGAAGCGATAACTGGGGACCTGTCTTGTTCCCATGATTTATCTATTGGTGCAACGGGGACACATAACAAGCGCATTTGTTATATAGAACAGGAGTATGGGACCCACAGTTCTCCTATGTTGTATGAAACCTATAAACCGTCGCTTAGATTTTATCGCCGCAACAATGTTGTCGAACCGACTTTTTCCGGATATCTCGACAATGCAATTTATGGACCAATTTTAAAGCGGAGATAAGACTTGGTGTTTTCTGCCAAACAGCTTGCCTTTTTCTCTCTCGGGATTGAATTGGTAACCGTAGATAATTATGATTAGGCGCCTCTTTCAGGGCAAGAAAATCGCGACAATAGTCACGCCTTGCTAACAAATTATAACCGTTTATATAGTCGTTAAAGAATAGTACGGGAGGACGATGATATCGCATCGATACACTCGCTCGTAGAGCTGGTGTCTATGAATCATCAAGTGCTCGTGGAGACCAACCAAGGATTGGACTTGTTTGCTGCTAAATGGAAAATAAAATACAAAGATTCTAACATTATCGATGTTAGAATATTTGTGGTTCTGTGAGAAGACTGGAGTAAAAGCATTACTTAATTTAGTATTTAATCAAATATGCTGAACTAGATGTAATCAATAAATAAATTAACGAGCGACTTCATGGCGCACGTAGATACTACACACACGGCCACCAACAACCCACTGATGTATAGTCGACATGCTACGTTTAGGATCGCATTTAACGTACTTTCAGAGGCATAATTTTCATACTGATACTATCCTTTTAATCCTACCTGCATAACCAACGATTATCGTAATTTACTAGTTTCACACACATTATAACAGATGACCGTAATTAAATTATGCAAAACACGTACTTCGGCCGGCCATTACATGGTACTAGAGCGGTAAATTGAGAAGATTTTGTTTCGAGAATCCACAAAAGTATTTTTTAAAAGATCGCCTTTCCCTTGGAATTGGCTCATTTGTTACTCGGACAATCTGCTTAGCCAAAAACCCGCTGTTGCGAGGCTGAGTTAAGGATATATTCTATTTTCATAAGGGCTGTGCGTGGGACCACGGGCCTAACAACAAGGGACATTGGAATAATACACGAACTTATCACCCCTGAATATATTTCAAATGAAACAAAAATTTCAACAAGCCAGTGTTAAAGGTTTTTCAGTAAAAGTTTGGCATTGGTTGAATCAGTGCATTGCTAATGTGTCAGTTTTGCGCATTGACCTTGATAAAGTTCAATGAAGATTTTTTACTTATTTTGATTTATATAGCCTTAAACGGCGTTAGTCATGTGTTAGTAGGTAGGTACTATTATTTCGGCACGTGTGTTAGTAATTAAAGATAATTGGCGACACCCATCACTGGTTGTACTTGTTAATTGCTATTTATGCTATTAGTCTACAATCAAGTGTCGGGAATGAAGACAACTGGCTTGGCGTTACAATTACGATTAGCCACTAAAGTCTGCGTCGAGATAAATCTAAGGACAAGGCTTTGCATAAATGCAACAAATCATAGTCTTAAAAGAATGTAAAAAATGTTCTGCTAAATAACAACAAATGCGGAAAAAATATACACAATAATGTACTGAAAACACATTAAAAACCTGCCTACTACGTGATGATATCAACTAATCATTTTACCGTTCAACGCCTACTATTAAGATTTCTCAAAAGGAAATCTATTTGTCAGTAATGTTTGTCGGCCTAGAGTTTGATTAACGAGCAGGGGCTCGCAACGTTTTGTCACTGATATACTAAGACAAATAGTTTTCACCGAAAAAATTCGAGCCTCCCAAAATTTTGTCGAAATACGTGACAAAGAAAGGATACATTTCACACACGTTAATAGATAGCGGAGTTTGGAAATGAATGTATAAAATGACCTTGAAATAAAACCTGTTTTATTGCATACATATCGTTTTAAAGAAAGGGTATGGTCATATTTCACTATTTGGTATAGACCACCAAACTGAACAACTTTCTGCATTGGACCAAAATTGTTACGGCGAAAAAATAATTAGCTGTCTTATCAAAACTTCAATACCTACTCGACCAAAATGTATGGAATGTTGGTCCCATGAGTTCCCTTTAATATGTCACGTAGTATAAAGTTACCTCAAAATAAGCCTCAAAATATTATATTATTGCATATATAAGGCTGTAATGAGATTTTAACGAAGTACCTATTCTCTGAAGTTATATTTCCGAGTGACTTGCGGAGGGCTCTTTCCTGGTGAACTTAATGGCTCCAATAATGGCATGTTTGGGTGTAATAAGTAACAAAGTGATACACTACACGGTTAAGTACTTTCTTCTTCTACTTTTTAGGGTTCCGTACAAAAAATGAAAAAAACGGAACCCTTATAGGATCACTCGTGCATCTGTCTGTCTGTCGGTCCGTCTGTCACACCCAATTTGCTCCGAATCTACAAGACCAAATCAGGCGAAATTTGGTAGGATGGTGTAATCCTATAACCCAAATACAGATGTGCAAAGTAAATAAATATTTTTTTAAAGTAAGGGTCATTTTCGGGGGACAAATTAGGAAATTAAAAAAAAAAGTTTTGTAAACTTTACTGTGTCATATATCGAATGAAATGGCTTGTTATGAGGTTGTCAAATATATTTTTGTTATTATTGTAAAATAAATAGTTTTGATTTTATTCATGAAAGAAGACGAAAATTTACCATTCCCCCACCCGCACCCCTGATCTCCGAAACCACTGAGCATAAAATTTTGAAAAAAATACAAAATATAGCACATTGCTTGTAGATTACAGCAAAACCTATAAGAATTCTATCAATTGAAAATAAAGTGGTAAACTCAATATAATACGTTAACTTACGGAAAATAGTTCACTATTGAATAAAAACATGTAACTTTGGCATTGTACGGAACCCTCTCCACGCGAGTTCAACTCGGTTTTTCGAGGAAAGGTCAAAGGAAGCAACTAGCGACGAAGACAGGTAAGAAATACAGAAGAGCATCAAACAGACGCAAAATGACAGGTGTAGTTTATAAAATTCTCGCAATATAAAACTTTGTTCTACTTTGTGGTGCGATGTTCGTACTAATTCGGAAACACGAAAATTAGAAGCGCATACTTTTTCTTGTTAATTGTACTTAGCTAGGTTCTAAAGCCTTCAACACTTTTTAAAACGTTTACGATTATTTATCAGTACATAACAAGCTATCGACCAAAAAATAAAAGCATATTTTGGAGGAATTTTTATTTTATGATAAGAGACGCGATAAAACCCAGCTGTGCTTGGGCAGTAATATAAAATTAAAATGCTGGAGGTTACCGCTGTTGGAGTTGCAGAATAGACGCCATATCCACATTGGCTGAAGGTTTTCATATTTTTACGATTGATTCTCAAACACTACTATACTACTACTACACAACTACTACTACTACTACTACAACTACTACTACTTTATACTAGCACTAAAATTCAGTATTTAATGTTATTCAATATCTTAAAGCAGAATAGCTGAAACGCATAGAACATTTTAATGTATTGAAAGTAATGGCTACGGACATAAACTGGTGCATTTCCAAAATTAAAAAACGGTAATTTCCCAGGTTTGTATAGGAAAGAGAAATAAAACTTTCGAGCGAATCTAGTTTTATTCTTTAACTTTCATGAGATATTTTCATCTTTATTTGCAGTTTAATATACGTGTTGTTTTGGAGATTTCAAGTCAGACAATGACTTGTGATTTGCCACGGGTTTTCATACAACTACTTCTAAGTAAAACTGAAAATATAGAATCAAAAGGTTTTACGATTTGTCTGAGAGCAAAGTACATTTAAATAGCAAACACGCAAAACTGGCAAATTGTAGATATACGATGATACAGTTCTGCCTAATCCATCGGGGAAATACAGGCGTGAAGCTATGTAAGCAAAAGTGACAATGCCTCCCTAATGTAATATCGATATTTTTACACATGCAGCGGCACTTTACTAGGTAGTGTCTATATCCTCACGTATAAGCAGAGTTAATTAATGAACTGTCAGTAGCCGGCTACATCGATATGGCGTTCGTGCGTACGGAGGCGCTTCCCTCCACTATTCCCACCTTAGATTCTGATTAGAGTTCCGTGCGGTACGTCTGTTGTAGGACGATGATATTCGTTTATTTATTTTGTATTAAAACAAACCTAGAGTTTTCTTTTCTATTTCCAAAGTTTTGCAAATTTATGGCAACACGGTGATGATTTTCTGCATGGTAGCGGTGTGACAGGACGCTGCTTCATTCGGGTTGAAGTTTAAAACAAAACAATGTACAGTTAAACCGAAAATGTATGCGCTTCGGTAGGTTGTCATCGTCTGTCTCTGGATTCTCAAACGCGCTATGATGAGATCTAACGTACCTACAGCTATTATAACCATGCAAGTACCTATTTACCTAGAGCAGTATTCGTAAAAACCATAACCATTACTTTTAGTAATCTGAGAGTGATGAGTATGTTAACTGATGCATAAACACGCGAATGCAATCCATATTGTGTAACAATATCTATAGAGTTATGGAAAGCGAGACGGTCATCCGAGAGTGATACAGATAAAATTGGATGGACACGGCCCAACGTTAACGTAATAAAAATGGTCGCCCGCGGGAAATACCCATGATATTCACCATGTCACATGTGATTTTACATATCGTCACTTTGTCCGATTGAATATTTAACTTAGAGTACCAGCCAGCATTGAATCGTAAAGTGACGTAGTAAGTCAGGAATGTTTATGTGACGAGGAAAAATCGCCATAATTAACCTGTTAGTCATGTCAAAATGGGACCAGACTTCAACAAAATTGTAGCAGGATAAATTTTATAGTTATTTTATATAAAGCCTAAAAGGAAAATAAACAAACAAAATTAAATCAAACATTCTGTTGCTGCAGATGATTTAAAATTAACGCAGTGTCATTCAACAATTGCGGGGAGAGCTGCTCTGACAGGTACGTGAACCTATTGAAAATATTCGCTTTTTGCTTTTTGCCAGCAGAGGCTGCGGTGTGCGATAAAGCGGGCAATAATTGAATATTGTTCGTGTAGGTAAACATTCCGAATGGCCGTTAATTAACGTAGATAGGTCCCGACACGGACGACTGCTGCCCTCTATTATTTCATTAGCTTACTTTTATTCCTCTTCAGTAGCTGAGGAAGCGGTCTTTGCGAAAGAAAACGATCGACGATAATTGGCTTGAAAAAAAGTTGATTGGAAATGTCAATTGGCCGGGCACCTCGGCTTTCTCGCGATTGTGAGCTTTACGCCGCAAAGTAGATATTTTTTCGGTTGTTCCGCCAATATTGTAAAACGTTTTTGGGGCGCTGAAAGTATAAGTAATTAGAGTGTCTGCTCAATTCGATTACCTTTTTGGAGAACGTGCGGTTTTTTAACGGTCCTAAACTTGTACCTAAAAGTCCATAAAATACATTATTATCGTAAACACACATCACTATTATAGCGTAGAGCCACATTTGTTCGCGATTGTACAATTCAAATGAAAAAAAGTAATATGTAGTGTTGTGTGTGTGAATAGGAACAGAGTAGGAAATAACGCTACAGTCGGCACCTACAATCACAGCCCGCTGACAGTCGGCGATACCACGTGTGTGCCGCGACCCGACAATACAATATATTGAACACGTCAGGCCTGGAAATAATATAGAATATCGTGAAAGAATAATTCTCAATAACGTAATAAGAAAGCTCAAGACAGTTTATGTAACATAGTATTTGGACATGTGAATATGAAAGATAAGAACTGAAAGGATTTCAGTTTTAATTTTGATCATGTAGATAATGCTCCCACAGGTAATTGGATATTAAATACTAATAATAAGGTATTATAGGTAAAAACAATCTCAGTAGAAAGAGATTATTTTATTCATAACAGAGACGCTCTTTTTTTTTTCTTTTTTACCTTCTTTTTTTAAATGTTTACTACGGCGCCGGCGTATCCATTCTAAACAATTTGTCTTGTTATTTCATTGGATTGGTATAGTAGAGATAGCCGTTGGGTCATTCTTGTGTAAAACAGTCTGTGAGTGGACCGAATGATATGAATTGTCAGCTATTCCATAAAACATAGCTGGAACTGTGTTTTTTTTAACATGACAACATATAGTGATAAACTGAACTTAGGTACAGGCGCAGCATAAGCTACAAATTTTCCCAATCAACCTTGAACCTAATGCGATTAAGTTGAAAATCTATTAAAGAAATTGGACATATTGCAATTGCAATTGCAATAGCTTTTTGTGCTGGCATCTGTACCTACTCGTTCAATATAATTATACCTGATATCAAAATTAAAATCAATTAGAGACTAGCAATTCATTTGATTTTATTTAGGCGTTTAAAACCTCGCCAAAATTAGATTACAACATCTTGGCAATGTATCATTAAAATTACTTGAATCACATAATGGAAAGTACACCCGCACTCATCATCATCATCATCATCAGCCTATTAATATTCCCACTGCTGGGACACAGGCCTCCTCTCACTGAGAGGGAATGGGCTATAATTCACCACGCGGGCCCAGTGCGGATTGGTAGATGTCACATGTCTTCGAATTTTTTGGTTCTAGAACATGCCGGTTTCCTCACGATGTTTTCCTTCACCCTTTTGAGAGCAGTGGTGATGAAATAAATTACACAAAGTAATGCGCCTGTCTGGGTTCGAACCCACGACTTACTGTTCGTAAGTCCGTGCCGCCACCACTGGGCTACCGCTGCTACACACCCGCACTATGTTATCTTAATAAAAAATAATTAAATACTGGTTACTTCTCTCTTTCTAATTTTATATTATTCCTGACGTTTAAATTTAAAGTCGTCACGGATACGTGGTCACGAATAAACTTCAGCAATTTTCATTTCATTATCCAACGTGGCGTAAACATCAAAGAGCATCACGAGACCAATCTTGTTCAATGTTTATGTCAAATGGTAGTAGCTCGCGTTTCGACACCGAACTTAGTTAAATAACTCGTGAACTCAGTGTTATTACGTCGTAGAGAGCAGGAGAGACGTGCGTTTTATACCTTGGGTGGTAATAACAAACACACATTTCGCTTTTTAAAGCTCTAAACAATCGGAGTGGAGTGAAAGGGTCAAGGGGTGTAAGTAGTGATAAAGAAAATATATGAGCAGCGTGCCGATTCGAGACGTTAGAAAAAGGAGTGTTTTTTCACTCAATTCAATAAAAGTCGTTTGGCAACGGCCTGGGCCTACTTTGTAGCACCTACGGACATAAGATTAGTTCGAGGCCCTGTACCATCAACTCTTAGTATTACTGTAATGTCACTTTAGTGTGGAAAAGAGATGGCTATACAGGACGGCTAGCTCTATCTCTTTCCGATACAGAAGTAAGATTGAAGTAACCTTACTACTTATAAAATTACGAAAGTAATTTGTGAGGATGAATGTTTGTTTGTAATTCTTTCACGCAAAAACTACTGAACAGATTTGGATGACATTTATAACTTAGATAAACACATAGGATACGTTTTACCCCGGTAGTCGACCCCGTGGGTCAATTACCGAACCCAGCGAAGGAGCAAGTATAGCTAGTACTGTTATATATAAGAGATGGCGGCACAGCCCCTGACTGTACCAACAGTGCAATGCGAAAAGGTCGCCGTTAGTATTTCAAACACGTTTTTTGTTAAAATAAGATTGTTTTTGTTGTTACTGATTATGTTCGTCAACTAGGTATTATTTTTAGTGCGTAATCTAGTTTTATTGATAGAGAGATTTGAGTTGGTGAGTTCATTTAGTTAACTTTGGAGTCACGTTCAGTATTTTGACGTTAAGGGCCTATACTACCTCAAATGGCTTAGCATGATCCTCCGTTACGCCTAAAATACTGCAGCATTAATTTTGAAATAATGGTAAAGTTGAGGATTAATGTTAAGTCCTATATTTGACGAAAAAACCTATTCCATAAAATTTTCTCTATAGAAAAAAAACCCAAAGTTACCTCTAAACTGAACAACAAACCGCTGGCAATCATAAAATACTTCAAATTAGATCATGAAACTTTTTATACTAACTGAACTAACTATGAAGCAGGTCTTATATTATTTATTTTTTTAGTTCAATCAATAGATTTTTTGTAAATCGCAAAAAAACACTAATTTCGCACTATTCGGCCCGCAGTGACTGACGTAAAAACCGCTTTGTAGTGCAAGCTGATTAGAACTTTGTTCTAACAGTATTTCAAACGAAGTTTGAACTACCAAATATAGAGTTGCTAATTTGAGGTAGTATAGGCTCTTAATTGTTTTTACGTGATGAGAATACATAACAATAATAAGTCTGACTGATTATAATAACTGGCATTACGTACTGCTGTGTACTAATATTTTTCTATTCGGAAAACGCCATCTTATGACTAGCTATCGATTAATTTTCCAAACAAACTGCGATTGAGAAACACTTTTCAGAAAAACTAACTGCCTCGTTGGTCTATATAGTGGTCGCAATCGTGACTGCTGAGCACGAGGTCCTGGGTTCGATTCCCGGGTCGGGCAAATTGTTATTGGGTTTTTCCATCAGAGGAATTTCTTAGTAGCAGTCACGGAGACCGTGCCCGGTTGATGACAATAGGTTCGCCCCCTGTTACATGGGGCTTAAACATAACTGGCGAAATGTGGGTGTACTATTAGGTACACCTCTGCCTAACTCTTAGGGGATTACTGGCGTGATGTTTTATGTTTTTATGTTAGTAATAAATCTGTTAGGTTTGAGAATCATTTTGATGGATTTATTTAAACAATGCTAGAATATTTCAGTTTAAAAGCATTATTTACTATTTTTTATGTACCCTATAACTACATCTATCTTTGCTAGTTTCGTACAGAAAAAAACCTCTTGACCCTGACCGATTATTCGGGTCTGACGGTCAAGTTTAAAAGGTTCAGTTACTTCCCTTATTTATTGTCTGGGTCCTTCAGTTGGAATATCACTGGTTCAAGGGTGATACGATAAGAATTGTATTATATTATATTCTTGAATCAACTGCTAAGAGCCCTCTTACATTTCGGCATTACGCTAATTAAACAATTTACTGAGAAAGGCATATAACGAATAAGTTTTCTATTATTATAAAAGTATGGGATATTTGTGAGATGAAAAAAAATGTTGATGTACTAAATTCAATAGATTCTACAAATTAGAGGTTCCAAATCAAGTCTCCGTGAATTTTCATACATCGGGAGAATGATCAAGATGATTGATGAATGATGAGTGATGAAATAAATTAATAAGTTATCTAAAATTCGTTCTATTATTATTGAGGTTTATTCCCATCTCGGCACCTTCCCATCTCGGCACCCATGAATTTATTTATCTTGTCAACGAAAAATTCCCATTTCGGCACCCTCTCATGAATCATTTTAAGGTACACAAAAAGAAACGGAAACACAGTATCGTATAGTAAGTAAATCAACTTTATTATTTATTAAATCATTTTTGTTTCTTTTTAAATTACCATTTTCACAGACAAGCCCTTTCCATCTTTGGAAAAACACTACGAATCAACTCAAACATTATTTCGTAGGTTTTCATGTTTTTGCTGATTAATAGGCAATATAAAAGAGGCACTATATTGGTATGTCGCTCTGAACTGCCCAGATCACCCGATGTGACATATAATTGTTTAAAAGGACTTGGACAACATTTGAAAGTGCCATCAAGAAAGAAATGTTTTACCCGGTAAATGCATTTCCGGGTTTGTCGACTTGAGAATATTAAAATTCTGTCTTCATTATCACTATAGTCAGCGGTCAAACATTCTTTATAGTCCGGTGGAATGACTTACCTGACTCGCAATATCATATAGAGTTTTTGAAACTTTTAAATGTTTATTACGATGCCTGTACAGTCTTGATTTAATATTTTCAAGATCTGGTAACACTTTTGCAACACGAACGCTGCGGTTTTTTTTACAGGCGATTTTTTCGTATATTTGAGACACGGACGACATATCGTCGCACACTTGTTGTTCACACTGATATATGATATCTTTAACTTCTACTAGTAACTAACTAGTAGAGAAAACGAACTATTTGTAACGAGTAAAATTTGTTATTTGAAGCAATTAATGAAAAACATACAATTTCAACGAGTAAACCTCGCAATTTCTCGTTTTTTTTTTGTAATACGCCTCTTAAGAAGAAGAACGAAATTTTTTCAAGTATAGAGAAACAATAATTAATACATTAATAAAAAAACATATTGATAAAGAAAATAATAACATGGCGATTATTTATTTAAATTTCCCTTAACTATATATATATCTTTATTAAGCCGCAAGACCCGCTACTTATTTTAATAATCAAAATGCTAACACTGGTGTCTTATAGAGGTCATGGTATGGTACGGATGGGCAGACTCCTTTAAGGAAACCATAAGTCTTTATTTAGAACACCTAATGTTAAGATAAATTAGTAATTAGTAACTTACTAACCACCGTGCCGTGCCGTGTGGTATCCGGCAGAGTAGAATAGAACCAACCCATAACACTCACGGGTGTCGTATAAGGCGACTAATGTCTGAGGCAGAACACCTTGCGCCTCCGTAGACCAGAGAATGAGCAGCAACGTTTTCTGTTAGTCTTTCATCACTGCGATCTCCAATCCGTCTGCCAAGCGTGGAGATTACGGCAAATTCCTCCCATCATGGGAGAGGCTTATGTCCAGCAGTGGACGTTATGGGCTGTTGTGATGATGATGAACTTACTAATAATGTATTCTAAATTCTATATTTAGCAGTGATATAAATGGTTTTAACGCGACCATTAATTTGTTTAATTTAATTCTAATAACAATTCTCTAAGAAAATAGAAGCTGTAACCTCTAACATTTTGTTTAACTAAACCATTAAAACTCCTCAAAAGAACATTATAGTATTTGTTTCCTAATGGATCCTAAAGGCACTTAAACAATTTGTGAAGACGGAAGATCAGCAAATAACCTTGAAAATGTACGGAGAAATTTTCATAAACGTTGTACTATTTTTAAACGTTACTTCGTTACACTTCAGTACCAACTCAAGTGTTTTAAGGGTATCCGTTTATTGGCTCGTATTTGTACGGAATTGTCGTGCGATTGTCAATAACGGCCCACACAACGCTGTTGCCGACAGTACCATGTAACATGTACATTCGCAATGAAAATATTAAACGTGATTTCAGTACAGTTGAGCTGTCACGTTTTTCCGGAACCAATTGTATTTCGTATTTTTATTATGTTTTTCGTTTTTGTTTTATTTAGATTGAAGGCTGTTTGTTGTTTTAGTTAAATATGATGATTTAATTGAGACCCGATACAGTTTAATATTGGCACAATGTTTTTAATTGATTTGTTTGAATGTCTATATAGGTAAGGTAGAGATCTACGCTAGGGAATGGGCAACTACAGTACTTTCTCAAGTTATTATGCCTTGTGACTGGGACTGTAGCTTTGTTTTTTATTTGTAATTTTGACATTCAAAAGTGCCGTAATGGTCTAATTGAAATAAATGCTTTGAGTTTGAGTTTGAGTTAAGTTCCGTGTTTAGCACGTAAAAGTTTATCACGATGTTCATGTTTGAATTTTTATAGCCTGTGTATATTTTTATGAAATAGGTAAGCTTGATGATAAGCGTAATTAATTCGCGGAGGTGCATATTTAAAATGTACATTAACACGCTGCTTTTAATTACATTTTAAAATGAAACATTGTTACTTACCGCTGTTTCGTTCACGTCAATCCTTACTAATATTATAAACGCAAAAGTTTGGTTGTATGTTTGTTCCTCTTTCACGCAAAAACTACTGAACTGATTTGGATGAAAATTTTCATACAGATAGTTTATAACCTGGATTAACACATATGATATTTTTATCTCGGTAGTAAGATGCCATCGGACAATTATCAAACTTCACGCGGGCAGAGCCGCTGGCAGAAGCTAGTATTTTATAATTTCTTTAAGTTTTTCTACCAAGTTAATAAAAAGGTATTTAGTTAAGAAAGCATTAAAATGTGACATTTTAGGCTATTTTGATATATAACTGTCAGTCGTAAATTCGCTGTCAGAATCTGTTTTAAATCGTTAATTAGGAAAATATACACACATCAAAAATGTCTAGGGATCAAGCATTTTTATGCGGATTTCTTGAGATTGAGATGTGGCTTTGTAATAAATTTATGATTTTATAAATTTATATGGATCCTTTTTGGTGCATTTCATAATTTGAATCAGGAACTCTCAATCAAATTCGAGTAAAAGATGAAAATAAGCTGTCAATATTTTCCCTATAAAAACATACAACGCATTGAAGACATTATTAGTGCTACTGTTTCCCTACTACTGATTAAAACCAACGTTATTATGGAGCGGCGACGTCATTTAAGCAGGGAAGAAATGCTCAGAGCCGTGGGAATGATAGAAGCTGGTTCCCGGCAACGTACTGTAGCTTTAGCTCTGAATACAAGTCAGAGTGTTATCAGTCGACTTTGGACACGTTACCGAAGCACTGGTACCGTGGCTGAGCGCCATGGAGGACGGTATCGCTGCACCACACGGAGACAAGACCGATACATTCAAATCTTAACTCGAAGAGCTCCAACAATAACCGCCATGATGTTAGCCGTGAGGCTTCATCACTCTTCAGGGAACTTAATTAGCGACCAAACAGTCAGAAACCGCTTGCATGAAGTGAACCTTCATTCCCGAAGACCGCTACGGGTACCACCTATAGCAATGCACAATCGTAGGATTCGATATCAATGGGCTCTTGAACACAGAAATTGGGCAGAAGAACAATGGCGTTTCGTGTGCTTTTCTGATGAGTCTCGTTTTGGTATGAGACCGGATACAAGACGTATACGACACTGGAGAACCCCTGGACGCCAACAGCGATTAAAATCCTGCCAGGAAGTCCATCCTTATAGTGGTGGAACCATCATGGTATGGGCGGGTATTTGGATCGGCGGAAGAACTGAGTTGATTTGGATCAGAGGCAACCTCAACGCTCAAATTTATGCTGAGACGATTGTATCAGACGTCATCGTTCCTCTACAAGTGCAAATCGGTCCCTTATTTCAGTTAATGCATGATAATGCACGACCGCACACCGCAAGAGTTGTAAGACAGACTCTCGCCGCAGCTAACATCAATGTCCTGCCCTGGCCTGCTCAGTCGCCAGACTTGAACCCGATTGAGCATGCATGGGATATGCTACAGAGAAGAGCTCTGCCGAATATGGAGGGTATCCAGTCGCAAGAAGACCTTTTTTTGTTGTTGCAACGAACATGGGCGGCCATTCCACAGCGTGATTTGGATGAACTCATTTTGAGTATGCCAAACCGATGTTCTTGTGTTGTTAGTGTTCGCGGTAGAAACACGGATTATTAATTGTTTAAGTTACCCAATAAAATTTTAAAGAAAACTGTTATTTCAGTCTTTTTTTCGAACTTTAATGTTAGTGGTTCAAATGTCAAAAATCCCTTTATTAGGAAAATGGCAAATTTCTTTATTAATGCAAAGGTGACTTGGTTTATCGTTACTGTGACAAACGAAAACACTTTATTTGATGAATCCTTAAAGAAAATTTTAATTAATATCAATCAGGAGAAAAGTTATTGCAAAAATATATGTTGATCCCTAGATACTTTTGATGTGTGTAGTTATTAAGTAATCAAACTGAATATTACGGAATATTACCTAAAACTAAATGTTTACTAGTATATTAATTGCTCACTTGAAAACGTTGTTATACCACACAGCCCTATATGACGCCATTACGATGGCACTACTCCTCTTAGTAGCAGCTGACTCGAGTTCTAAAACTTACATTATGAGTTTAATCGGCAGCTAGCACTGCGGTAGAAAAATGAGCAACCATAGAGGCCAGACTTTGTAAAGGAATTTTGAAAGTAAGCAATAGTGTTGTACGATGTGATCCGATACTTTACAGTATCGAGACTACATGATGCGATAGTCCGATACCTATTTTAGATCGATATCAACGAATACGACACAATGCTTGTATCGGTATTCGTACCAAATTGTCATAAATTTGATGACCATATTTAATTGAATTTAAAAAGATTCCTGGAATAACTGCATTCTTACAGGGATTAATAAGTACGATATTTGCTTATGTATTGATACGAATCCAGCCAAAGTATGTATTAAAATGCAAGTATAGAGCATTCCTAGTACTTGGTTCCTTTTGTCAATAGCGTGGCTTTGTGGGGTTACAATGTAAACAATGATGGACCTAATTGTAAAGCGGTTTAACTATAACAGTGTCAAGAAAGAAGGTCGAAAGGCAAAAACATTTGGTTGTATACTGCCACGTAAATGGTAATAGCTTATCAGCCTAAAATAATAATATTCCCACTACTGGGATACAGGTCGGGGTTGGTGAATGTCACATGTCTTCGAATTTTAGGTTCCAGATCAGTGCTTTCCTTCACCGTAAGACTCCCTTATTACTGCTAAAATCGAATAAGCCATTTGTTAAGACAACCGAGTAGACAACCTAAGCTGAAAGCAAGTCCTAATTAGACAAAGATACTTGCAGTTGTCCTCAAAGGAAAGAAAATCCTGCAGTAGCACTGACCGTCTTGAGGGCTCAGATTCTGCACTATGGATTGATTTCCGAAGTTAAAGACGGCTCATGTAACGAACAATCTGTGGAGGCTGCCTGGCACCTGGCATACAGTCTAGTGTAGACCCCAGTAGACCAAAGAAACCCGATGTTGATAAAGGTGACGCTATTCTGAAGACAACCTCAAACCCCAGCGTGAACGTCTCCTTTTTGCAATGACCTATTTTGACTGCCACCTTGACATTGCGGCCTATTATCGAAGAAACCAGATGTACCCATTGTTGCGGTGTGTCATTGTAATTGAGAGCTGGTGCCTCTGTAGTTTACGGTTGCAATAGTCGCCGAAAGAGCACCTTTACATCAGACAGGCCTCTTGCAACTGGAACAAAGAGACATACATAAACAGAGAATGTCCAGAAAATTTCGAATAGCCGGTGCCGATAAGCTTGAACTGTGTGAAGTGGTATGTCTGCACATTTCTCTGTTATGTAAGAAGTTAGTAAGTGGTGTGTCTGCTTGTAATCGCCCTCTGAGGTCCGCCACGTCCATTAGTTGACTGCACGGATAAAACCGAGCATCCTTTGGAGATAATTTTGAATAATTGTTACTGCGTGACCTATGCTCCAGAGATAAACAAAAAGTTTTAACACGAAAAGTAAACATTTGGTATAAATATGAATTATTGCATGGTTTTCGTTAATGCTTTTCGTTTTTTTTATAGTTATAAACTTTTTTGATGAATTAGTATTCATTTTTAATCTGCCTATTATTATTGCTTAACGCAGGAATAGGGAATAATCAAAAGTAGATGAAGCTACAAAATGTAAGTAAATATTATCATAATGAAATATCTCTTTTCGTTTTCTTTTGTAGAAAATAAATAAAAAATGAATCGAGCAAAAGGTGCGAGCGAACTGACACTCGACATGAACAGGTACACGTTTCGTTATTAAATATTGTGGCAGGTATACAGGTGTGAGCAGGTATACAGGTACAAGTACCTACACATGCATGAGCAAGCATACAGACACGAGCAATCATGTGTTATGTCCAACTCGCTAGTTACAGCCCACGTATAAGGTTTAAAAGAAAATTCTGTGTATGTTTTGTTCATTAGTATTGATGAAATATGACATCGTAGTGATTTTTGGAGACGTTATGTCAAAAGACGATGCAGATAAATGTATTCATAAGAGTAAGTTTCTTTTAAATGTCGATTATAACATTTTATATGGCAGCATTGCCATCCAATGTGGCAATGCTGCCAGCCTTCTGGGCACTTTTCCTATTGACAGCTTACATGACTTTTGATACTGGTACATAATTTTATTTCTTTTATAGATTTGTAGTTTGTAAATAATGAACATATCTTTAAATTCACATTTTTAGTTATGGAAAGATAAAAATGACAAATATCCAATATACTTAGAGGAATATTTACTAAAGAATCAATCCAACTAAACACTTTTAAGATCGTTTATAAGACTACCAAACATATAATAAAATAAAAAATCTGAATCTTTTAGAAATCAAATATGAAAGAGAACATAATTTGATTTTCTGAATCTCATGAAAATTCCAAATGGAAGACCATTTTAATATTAAATGTATTGCTGCAATTTTTAAAGTATTATTTTTTATAACACGTCGTTCGTGATTTCGTGTTTGTATATATATTAGCATTTTGATTGGATAACCAAAGCCTGAGAAAGCTAGATTAGGTTTAACTTGTTAACATCAGCATTTTAAAACTTTTGTGATTTGCATAATATATTCCGTCATTATTCATAATTATCATGCAATTTATTTCTAAAAAACATGGGAGTTTTATAAATTTGAATTAAATACTTATAGGTTTTATGTATATTGTAACATAACGTTCTTCAGAAAGGTCAGGAGCGTAGTTCTCACTACCGGCGGCGTACCTACCTCTATGATCAGGTGTATGAACCAGAACGAAGTGAACGGAGTATGTAAGGAAGTAGCAGGTGGCGTTCTGTACTTTCTGCCTACATCCATGGGAGAAAAGCGTGAATTTATTTATGTATGTTTTATTTATTTATGAAACTTACATCTTTTTCTTTAATCCAAAAGTTTAGTACCAAAATGATTCTCTTTTAGGTCGATTTCGTCTAAAAAAATCTATTAGGTAGATTTCGTCAGAAAAAATCTACCTATTGGTCTTCCACCTAAAGTCGAGTTTTCCGAAAATTTCCATCATAGTTATGACCCCTAGAGCCCAAATCAACCGCTGGTTAAAAAGTTTATATATTTATATATGTATACGTATGTATGTGGGGCGCCAAGCAAAATTTAGCCACACTCTATAGGTCGTAAATAAACACCGATTGCTTTCAAACTTAGCCCAAAAATCAAAAGGGTCAAAACTTAGGTTAAGTTCGTGAATGGGCGGAATTCGACCAAGGGGGGCGGCGAAAGGGGGGCTTTTCGAAAATCAGTTTTTTGGCCACAACTTTTTTCCTTTGGAAATTTTTTGAACCGTTTAACATTTTTATCATTCAGAGTAAGAATACGGACAACTTTTAAATTTTAACTATTTTGATGCAACCCCTAACTTGGGGAGGGGGTCGAACTTTCCGAATTTTTTTAGACAAAAACATTATATCTCCGAAACGGTAAACATTTTTACAGTCGAAAATATTTTTTTTGAAAGCAAATTGAGTTCAATCCATGGTCCGGAGCGAGACGGAATGGACGCCGTCACCTCCTTCTGCGAAGCAGTCATGCTAGCGAAGGAGGTGGCGGAACGTGAGAGGGAGAGAACCTCACGCCCCGGTAGCCGCGGGAGACGCCCCGGGCGTCGGGGGCCACGTGGTAGCCCCCGGCCACCGTAGGCGTGGGCCTGTGGACGGTGAACTATGGGCTAGCTCGTCGTCCGTCCGTCTTATGACGATAGGCCGTGTCGACGGCGCGTTCGTGTTCCATGCGCGCCTCAAAGAGATGTCAGCAAATGGCAGGGTCCGATGCCTGCCGGGGTTACGGGACTGTTCGAAAGAGATACCGTGGCCCCGAAACATAAAGGGCGAAGAAGGAACATGGAAGGGTTTTAGTCAGTAAAAGTCTGACACTTCCTCCTGCTCCGCCCAGAGCGGGAGGAGTCATTTGATAGATGAAAAAAAGAAAAAGGTTCTTTATCGTGTGATAAGTCCCTAACCTGGTGTCAGAGTTTTCCGCCTCTGACTTGGTTTTACATGCCGTCGAAAAATATGTCTCCGGCTTGCTAAACTGCAAATCACGGAAGATATCGCGTAAGTGACAGTTTAAGTATAAACTAAACTAGGTAAGTTAAAAATAAGTAAATTCTCTTTAACCAGAAGTAAATTAGACACTTCATTACAATATTAAAAAGAAAGTTATGAAAAATATGGCGTTACTAATACCAACTTGTTGTTTAGTCGATTCTGCTAATAAACCTACCACAGACATCTAATAAAAAATATTTTTCTGCTAAAAATACAATTCATTCAGCAAACACATTAATGCTGAAACAACCTTCCACAGTTCATCCTTATTTTCTTTTTATGACTTTATTCATCGCTACAGGGTGATTATAAATCCCGAAAAACAAAACATTGCGTTTCTTTGTTTGCGGTAAATATTCGCAGCAATGGATGGGCGGTTTTATTGTTTTGTATCAGCAGATAATGCCGAATAAATTAAATATAAAAAAAATCTACGCAATGTAAGCTTTTAAGGATTGTTTATTTACTGTTTTCCTGTACAATGTCTATGTTGCACATATTTTTCAGGTGTTTTTTTTTAATATCAATATGTCAGCTACTTTATTGGGTTATCGAAATGAGATGAGGAGGTACAGTTATATTTTATTTTTTAATACATATCGTTATTTTAAAGTGGACATTATGAATGGAGAATTACTTTATACATAATATACTAGTTATTTATGCAACTGTTGTACAAACACGAATGTGGGTTTATCACACGAGGCGAAGCCGAGTTTGATAATAGTATCACATGAGTGTTTTAATACCTAATTATGTACAGTTGCATACAAGACTTTATCTACATCCATGATATGAATCCTCCATAAAAGGTTCTGAAACCATACCTAGGTTGTTGTAGTGTTGTAAGAAGTCTATGTAAATTCATGGAAAGTTGAATTGCTGAGTATTTAATACAAACAAACCATGTATAGGTAATAACATAATTATTTACATTTTGGATTGTACAATTATTAAAATACACAAAGCTTATATCACTCATTTTTGTAAACAACAAAGTAATGCAATACTAATATCGAACAAAAATGGCGGGATTCGACTTGAATTCGAATTAACCTATAAGTTTTTTTTAATTGCGGCGCTGTGGTAGTGTATCGCACGTGCTAGACAATGTTCTTTTTTTAAAACGAGTTGCATAATGAAATTTAGTACAACATTATAAGTATATGACATATTATTTTATTATTATAACACTGGCTGTTTTAATGTTGGCCATAAGCTGACTGTTTCAGATACTTTTATAGAGGATTTATAGCATGGATGTAGATAAAGTCTTGTATGCAACTGTACATAATTAGGTATTAAAACACTCATGTGATACTATTATCACACTCGGCTTCGCCTCGTATGATAAACCCACATTCGTGTTTTAATACCCCTCATTATACAACAGTTGCATAAATAACTATTAACAAACTAGTGGATTAATAGCTGTCAACAGCTTAAAAGTGTTACAAGCAAAATATTATGTATAACTGTATGTTTTTCCAGTAGGTCCATACATTACTGCAACTATGTCCTGCTTCTTTCATACCTATTGCACAGAAATAAAAATAGAACTTTTAAACAGTCAAATGTCAAAGGTACCAGGCACACATGAGCAAAAAAGGCACTCGGGGTGTGCAATAACATCGCCAGTGACGCGTGAGTGCGAATCACTCGTCTCTTAGTTCATCCCTCGCTCCATTCATGTGTGTCGCGAGTTCTACATCGTTCACTCACTCACTCCATTCCATTCGGTACCTGCGAGTCGTTCACGCGAAACGTATTTACCATTTTTATGAATCGGATGATTTTGATGCGCGAAATATGAGTGAGGAAAATCTACCATCAAATATTAATTGTCGTTGTCCACAAAATGGCGGTCAGATTTGCGGAAGCCATTCTTAATGTCGTCGGACTTTTTGAGTTTTGACATAAACACACAAAGAGCCCGTTTTCAAGTTTCTGTTATGCAATAAGCTCATGAAAGTGCAAAGTTTGTTGAGGAATCTAAAATAACTGAGTAGATAACTAAAGTTATTCGCCAGGATGTCGTTAAAAGCTTTAACAAAGAAAATATAACTTTAGTAGAAGAATTTAATAGGTCAAGTTAGACTTGCTAAACTTTACCACAAATTATCTTGAAAATGTATTTGACACTTAAGATGCTTTGGATACGTAATGACTCGGTTTAATGGGGCTGGTCGTTAGATATTACACTAATGTTGGAAGTGCTAAATACCCATAGCTACACTAACACACAATGGTAGAAGAAAATGACACTTTTGAATTAATACTGCCTTGTTGGTCTAGTAATCGCAATCGCGACTCTCAGTGTTAGGTCCTGGGTTCGATTGCCGAGTCGGGATCGGCATCAGGAATTTCTCAGTAGCAGCCACGGAGTCTGGATTTGTGCCCGGTTGATGGCAATAGGATCGCCCCTTATAACATGGGACTTTAACATAATTTTAAAACGTACACCTCTGCCTTACCCTTCGGGGATTACAGGCGTCATGTTATGTTATGAATGAACAAAGTTCTTTGCCAATTCTTCACGACAAATTGTTATAAAGCATGAACACACTAATGCAAGCGGCCTCCTAAATGAACACAAACTGAGCATCAATTTTCTACGTCTGTGACAAGCACATTCGGTGAACCATGACCTTTCAGCTGCAGTGGGTCAACGCTCAACTCTGTAGTCCATGATACGTATGCCCCAGTTACCAAGTGCCTGCACACAGCACATATTTGTACACAAGCTAGCTTTTACTGCTCTATTCTTGTCTGACTGATACAATGTAATTAACGTTATTTTTGTTTTGTTTGGGAGCCATTGCTTTATTTCGATTTGCTTAAAAATGATAAGCTAGTAAGGATGATGCGAAAAGGAGCCAGTATTCAGCGAATGTAGGTACCTACACACATCAAAAAAAGTTTGTATTCACTAGATCACTGATATAATTTTTTCACTTGAACTTTATCAAGAAAAAATCTTTGTTGTGTGTTTTCTTTAAATAGAAATACCCTGTTTGAAATTAAAAAAAATAAAAATCTATATTTTAAATAAATAATCTAAAAAAGAAGAACAAATCATAATATAATCTACCGTAACAAAAAAGATTTCCATTTTTCAAAGTGATCGCAAACTTTTTATGATGTGTGTACTTATTGAAGGTCTTTTGTGGAAGATCAAACTGGCATTACGTACTGCTGTGCACTGATATTTTTTAATCATAAAGCTTAATCTTATGGCCAGCTATCGAATATCATCATCTGCTTAGCCTTTTCCCAACTATGTTGGGGTCGGCTTCCAGTTTTACCGGATGCAGCTGAATACCAGTATTTTACATGTAGCGACTGCCTATCTGACCTCCACAACCCAGTTAGTACCGGGTAACACAATAATACCCTTTGGTAAGACTGGTTGTCAGACTTTTTGGGCCTCTGACTACCTAACGACTGTCAAAGATCTACAAATGACGGCCAGGATTAACGGCTTAACGTGCTTTCCGAGGCACGGAGGAAACTCGGTATGTAATGGGCGGTCACCCATCCATAGACCAACCTAGGCAAGCACGTCTTAACCTAACGATCGACCCGAGCGGCTGTTTATTTTAGTTAGTATTTTAGTTATTATTTAGCCACGAGCTCCTCCTCAACCAGCTATCGAATAAATAACCAAAAGAACTGCGATTAAGAAATACTCGACCACTGGCTTGTTGATACTACATCAACAAGCCAGTGGTCGAGTATTTCTGTGGCCGCAAGTGCGACTACAGAGCATGAGGTCCTGGGTTCGATTCCCGGGTCGGGCAGTGTTAATGGGATTTTCCATCAAGAATTTCTCAGTAGCCACTGAGTCTTGATTTAAGCCCGGTTGGCTCATGGCTCACCCTCTATTACATGGGACTAAACATAACTTCACAACATCGTGACTAACATCATGAGGAAACCGGCATGTCCTAGAACCAAAAAATCGAAGACATGTGACATCTACCAATCCGAACTGGGCCCGCGTGGTGGATTATAGCCCATTCCCTCTCATAGAGATGAGGCCATGTCCCAAGTGTGATCATCACCTCAAGTGGGAACATTATTTACCATTTTTATGAATCGGATGATTTTGATGCGCGAAATATGAGTGAGGAAAATCTACCATCAAATATTAATTGTCGTTGTCCACAAAATGGCGGTCAGATTTGCGGAAGATGATGATAAAAACATAACTGGCAACATGTGAGTAGACTTGTATTAACCCCTCTACCTAAACCTTCGGGATTACAAGCGTAATTTATGAATAGCTTTCAAAAATTCTATACCTAAAACACTATGCCCTACTTTTTGAGAGAGAGGTCAAATCCCTGATTGATCCCTGAACCTGATTCATGTAATCTGTTGTTATTGGCCACAACATCCAACAAAATCACTACTCACGAGATTAAATTGAATAGACTTTCAGAAACCGAAATTAAACTTGGTACTTTTTTGCTCGTCACGAACGTTTGCGTCTACGAGACCAAGCGACGATCAACTTCCGTTTATATGCCAACCAAATAGGATTTGACTTAAAACGCTTTCACGCTTCAAAGCGTTTGACGGATTTTATTGAATATTGAATGGCATGTTGCCTCTTTAGTACGGTGCCGGGCGTAAATATGAGAGTACCGAGCTTTCGGAAAATACTGTCTACTGGTATAAGGAGGAACTCTTTCTAAAATTATTAAGCCATAATCCAAGATGTAAGATCGTCACTCACTGGACGCCTGACGGGTAATCGTCGGCGAGGTAGACCGCGGCAAAGGTGGTGTGATGATCTGATTTTGTTTGTGGGGCAATCATGGCCAGATACCGCGCAAGATACTGAGGTTTGGAAGGAGAAAGGGAAAGCCGTTGCCCACCAGTGGGATACATGACAGGATAACAAAGAAATTTAAATATTAACAATATCATTATTAATGCATCTATGAGTGGTACACGGGCCATTAAAACGAACGTCGTTGCATTCTAACGGATTCTGCAATTTATCAATTCAGTTTTCTATTGGCTAGAATTTTAACAGAAATCGATTCAACATTTTGACATTATTTAAATTGTTTTTATTAATTGTTTCTTTGTTGGTCTGGGCGTTTTTGGGTTTCGGTTACAAAGATGAAAGTGTGAAATGACAAATAGGCTTTGTATCTAAGTTTTCTTATGGCGATTGTCAGGTCTGCTTTATAAAGAAAAAAAAACTGTCAATGTATGACAACTTTTTTCCAACTTTTCCCACCCAATTGTCCAAATCGGGTAGGTATGATGTTCATGATATCTCTTGGGTATTGTAAAACCATTCGTTAATCAAAATTGCAATTAGGCCAAGGTTTAATGCAAATGTATCGAAATTAAACAGTGACATCCAACCAATCATATATTTATGACTCATTTACATGTAATCCTATTCGAGTTCAATTATACGGAACCTTTTCATTGTGTTGTTTTTTTTTAACATGTATTTGACAGGAATCTGACATAGGTCCGATTGTGGTGCAAGTGGTGTACCGATTACATACCGACTTTTCTCCGTGCCTCGGAAAGCACGTAAAGCCGTTGGTCCCGGCTGTCATTTATAGATCTTTGACAGTCGTTACAGGTAGTCAGTAGCCTGAAATTCTGCAACCAGTCTTATCAAGGGATATCACCTAGTACTAACTGGGTTGTAGAGGTCAGATAGGCAGTCGCTCTATGTAAAGTATTCAGTTGCGTTCGGTTAGACTGGAAGAGTTGAAGCCGATACCAATATATGTAGTTGGCAAAAAGCCTTTTGCCAACTACACATATTGACTTTTTTTTTTTTTCGGATGGGAAATCATCAAATGACTTCTCCCGCTCTGGGCGGAGCAGGAGGGAGTGTCAGACTTTTACTGACTAAAACCCATCCATGTTCCTTCATCGCCCTTTGTGTTCCAGGGCCACGGTATCTCTTTCGAATAGTCCCGCAACCCCGGCAGGCATCGGTCCTTACCCCTTCCTTTTTGCTGACTCTTTTTGAGGCGCGCGTGGAACACGAACGCGCCGTCGACACTGCCTATCGTCATGAGACGGACGGACGGCGAGCTAGCCCATAGCCCACCGTCCACAGGCCCGCGCTTACGGTGGCCGGGGGCCACGTGGTGGCCCCTGACGCCCGGGGCGTCTCCCGCGGCGGCCGGGACGCTGTGAGGTTCTCTCCCTCTCACATTCCGCCACCACTACACATATTGCCTTACATCATCATATAATGCCTAGCCAGGCATAATATGATGATGTAGGTCTAATGTCGGAGTGGTAATTGTAAGTTTAAAAGTAAAAAAAAACCTGGTATTATCTATTTAATCTTATTCATATTTTTCATTGTTTGTTCCAATGGTTTCCCTTACCTAACATGAAAGCACTGTTACTAATTAGCCTTTATTTTTTGCCAGGTATGGCTGTACGCCGACTTACAGTCTTAACTGTCTTTAAGACAGACTTATTAGTCTGTCTGTGTAAAATGATCAGAAGGAAAACAGCGATGATCAACATAGAATATTTATTTATTTTTGTGGTAAGTGGATAACTTTTATAGACGTCTCTACAAAATACACTTAGGGTGTACAATAATAAGCAGAAATTAAACAAAAAGAGTTATTCTAGCATGTACTTAAATAAACTAAGCACAAGAACTACTTAACGTCATAGTCAAAGTTCAAAAAAATCCTAAAACAACAGGTTCGCATCTAGCGTGCGCACTGTCATAGTCATCAGAATAAATAATAAATATTTGTCATCGTTTCGCTGGCTGCATGAGTTGCCCGTTTTTTAACAGAATACCCGTAGTTTATGGTCATAATTCATCGTACAACTACATTCCCTCTGACACGCGGATTTAGCTATTTGAAAAGCGAGTTAGTTTTCACATTATATTTTTCTGTTTACATATTACTTTTAAAAAGTGGTTTGCCCACTTTCCTAAACAAGCGATTCAAGATAAAATATTAAAGTAATTCTTTGTCTTCAAATACATGTTCCATAGTTCCGTGTTTAATTAACTGACTGAAAATCATTATCACCATTTTTCTCATTCATCTCTGCATGTCTTCGTCTTCCGTACTTCTGTATTAGTCGTTATATCAAGAGCCGGGTGGCTCATGTCCTCTCAGCTATATCATCTTTCACACAGTTCATTCATCCATGCTTTGGTCTCTCTAACTGAACTGAATAGACAGAAAAGTAAGAAGTGACCTACATGTTATTAACCTCAAATGGACTAATCTAGATTGTCTACAATCAGCACACAATATCTATAGAAGCTCACGTCTTTGAAATTATAGTCACCAAATTCAATTCTGATACAACTCTATAGTAATCTCGCGTAAGCTATGAGATTGATGTCGTGACCTCTAAAGTACTCGAAACATGATAGTCACATGCCAAATGTTAGGCAAGCTAAATATTTTAAAGCCCTTTAGTCATTTGCAGTCGCCTATAGGGTCATCATCATCAGCCTATAATGTTCCCACTGCTGGGACACGGCCTCCTCTCTATGAGAGGGAATGGGCTATAATTCACCACGCGGGCCCAGTGCGGATTGGTAGATGTCACATGTCTTCGAATGGTTCTAGGACATGCCGGTTTCCTCACGTTGTTTTCCTGTACCGTTTTGAGAGCAGTGGTGATGAAATAAATTACACAAAGTAATGCGCCTGTCTGGGTTCGAACACCTCTGGGCCACCGCTGCTCTCACATTAGTATTACATCGGAAACTGATTGATAAGAAAAACAAAAACATATTCCTACGGGCACAGACTGCTCACAGTTCCTTATTAAAACTTGACTGAAACAAAACACTCTCGAAGAATGAACGAAGATGGAATAATAAGACCTTCCCAGAACTCTGACGTATATTCACGACCACAAAATACATACAATAGGGGTAAAGTTCAAACACTATCTATCCCAAACATTGCGTAAGTAAGTAGCGTTTGACGTTTAACTAACTTTCTAAACTTGTGCGGTAAATACATTATTAGTTGCTTAAGGGCAGGAGTAGATGGACAATTTACGCAATAATTAGGTATTACGTCGGTTGTGCGTGTGTGACTTTACTTATGACATTCACACCTATATTTTAATAGGCATGACGACAGTATCAAAAAATTGGAAATCTATTTAGTCCGTCAGTTAGAGTATTGGAAATTAATGGACACGAATTTTTTGTTTTTGTAAATCAATGAATATTGACAAAGATAAAACGCATCAAAACTCGGGAGTGGGGGTCGTGACCACAGAACTAGCTAAAAATTATACCTAGGCGTGACGTATTGGGAATTTTAAAAGCGTCATATCTTCGTCAATTTTGGTTTACGTAACAAAAGAAAAAACACGTGTCAAATATTTTTTGATAATCTAAGTGACGGACTAGTTAGATTTTTTTGTCGTCTCCCCTATTACGGAAATAACCAACTGTTCTCTTGCTGTCTATCTGATATCCCTTGATCTGTCCACGAAGTAGACACAATAGTTAAACAGTGGCGTCCCGACCGATTCGGTCGGGTGGACAGTTCATGATTTATGTTTTCCCGCCTTAACGGCTGTACGGATTTGGATGAAATTTTGCACACATTTAAGTGCGCAGCATTTAAGCGACTGCTGAGCATGAGGTCTTGGGTTCGATTCCCAGGTCGGGAAAAGTCTTATTGGGTTTTTCCGTTAGGAATTTCTCAGTAGCAGCCACGGAGTCTGGATTTGCGTCCGGTTGATGGCAATAGGCTCGCTCCATATTATTTAAGACTTAAACGTAACTGGCGAAATGTGGGTGTATTATTAGGTACCTACACCTCTGCCTAACAGCCTAACCCTTTGGGGATTACAGGCGTGATGTTATGTAGATGTAGATTATGATTCGAGTTAGGACATGAGATTAAGTTTTTATTCTATAGCACTTTTCCGTTAGATAATTACCAACGTCCGACTAGTTTTTTATAGTTCCTAGAAACTGTTAATGGATAAGTAATTGAAAACTCGTGTCAATGGAACAATGGGTGACAAATAGTAGGGCGCTTTTAAATAACAATGATGTCAATAATGTGTATGATTAATAACTCCCACGCGTTGATGTCCGGCATTGTAACATAATTTTATCAACAATGACAATTAAGGTTCGGTCAAACCGGTTCTGACAGATGAAGACGGGACACCGGACACCGAACTTGGACGCGTAATGTTGACTGCTGATTTTTATTTTAAATCTTTGCCCCACACTTAGAACTCCTCCCGTAACGTAGGGACATTTAAACTCACAAACACAAACTGCCAGCTAGTTTGTTTTTGTTGTGCTTTAAAATTCATGAGCAAAAAACGAAGATGATTTTTATAACGGTTTAATTCGGAGCAGAAAATCATGAAAACAGTAAATTCATAATAGTAGCAAAGGAGTATTTATGCGTCGCTTACACATAATGTAATGAAGTGTAATGAAGTATCTGACAAATTCCGCGTGACCACAGCATTCTGTCTAAACCGATTTGACAGAGCCTTTACTATTTTGTTACGATTATTTGAACATTTCTAAAACAATTTTCATAACAACTACTTTTCTACCACTGTTACGTGACAAGGTGTAGTTTTGTTCTAAAGTGGCATATACGCACAACGACCAATCAACCTATACAATACCAGTTTGTGCGGATCTCTCATTGTACCGAAATTTATACAAACCGATGCCTTGTTATACTGGAAATGTATAGGTTGATGTGCCGCTGTGAGTACCCCGCCTTAAGTGATAGGCGATTCAGATGTTAGGCGTCGATTCCACTGCGTTTTGCCGGTTTCTTAGCCCGCGTGCACGGGCGACTTTTTTATCGTGAATTGAGGGTATATACATGAGGCAATCGCTTCGTCTAGATTTTAAACAGCATTGATATTAGCTTATTGGTGCTTATTGTCAATCTCACTCACTCACTCACCTCACTCACTCTCTCACTTATGCCTTTTCCTTCATCGTTAACGTTGATGAAATATCACATTGTCCAAAGTTCTTTGGATTTTCAACGCTAGTCTTACCGTCGGGTGTTGAAAACTCAACAGTGCTTTTTTTTAACGCGCTTGGGATGTATTTTCAACTCTCGGCTATAAACAGAGAGTTAAAAATTCTGTGAGCAGTAAAAATCGTCCACGCGACCTTAGGTTTACTGTTTGTATAACAATATAGTTAGCTCCATTCACTTGGCACAGTTATTCTTATAAAACTAAATAGTTGCCTCTTGAACGTTTAAATAGAAACAACTTGCTGTCTATTGTACTAGTGCTAATGAAAATCTTTGTACAATGGTATTTAATTATTTGAATTGCGCGACGTGGTTTGCTTTAGCGAGTTTGGTGTCGCGTTATCTTAATATATACTGATGTTCATGTGAATATTAAAATAGAGAAAAATTAAAAACTTAGTACCAAAAATCTGTTACAGCACTAAGCAACGCAATAATACACGTAGCGAAATTTTAAATGTTATTTACTCAAAGTCCTTATTTGCTAAACATCGGTGTAATTGGTGTAAAAGATATAAATATAAAGTTCAGAGATCTCTATGTTTTGCCGTCAACAGCGTACAAATATTATTACAAAATTAACAAAGTCTATCATAAATTATTTCTTAATATTTTTTTACTCCTACTGCATTAATTATAGTTTTACGATGTTTCGTAAAATAATTAAATAAAATATAAGTATACTTATGTCATTACTCTTTACTCAATAGTTTATTGCGTTTCACAATGTTTACTTAGGTGTTATCTACTCACAAACAGAAACCATTCTTATCTTTAATCAAGTTTAAACCATCAACAAAAATCCCAACATGACACCCCAAATAATCTATCTATCCGCACAGTTTTCGTAGCGCGTAGCCCGTAGCCCCGTAGCCACTCGTAGCCACTCGTAACCACTCGTAGCTCAGTAAGCGCGTGCGGTCCGTGGAAGTCGGCCGTCGCCGCGCCGCTGTCTCGCGACTTCGACTTCGACGTCGACGTCAACTTCACACAGAACATTTACGATTGATCACTTCACACAACTCCATTTAAGTGTTTACTGTTCCATGGAATTCATTAACACACGTGCTTAAGGCAAGTACGAATTTTAGAGTTTTCAAAGTAGTTTGGTTAAGTATTTAATTTCCTAAAAAATGTTAAAAAATGTATTGAGTTTTTTTACTATGATAAATATCTAAAGTACGGATTCTAATGAAAAATAGAGGTCAACATTCTGCAAGCGAATGTGACCTCTGAACGGAAGAAAAACACTTAATTCTCGAAAGCGAAAATATTTTATCGCACTTTATGGTGTTTATTTTTCGGAACCCATAAATATTTAATACACGTTATAGAGGGTCAATATGACACGGGTATACATAAAAGTTATGGGGTATATTTACTTTGAGTAGGTATTAATGCATAATTATGTTAAATTTATACAACTTTTTTATTTATACTCAAAAAAATAGATAAAGTTATACCTATGATGATGAAATGTTTTTGTTGCTATTAAAAATAACAGAAAATAAATACTCCAACATATTATTTACTTATTATTTACAGATAAATTAAGAATTTATTCCATTTTGTATTATATTACTACTAAATATTTTCCGTCACCATACATGTATTTGGTGACAGACAAAACAGTTGATCAACGACAAGTATAAACTCCATCAGAACTAAATTAATCTTAATAGGCTATAACAAATGAACATCGCATAATAATTCTTCCCGCTTCACAGAACCACTGAAAAACATAACCGTCCTTTTTATTTTTATTCGAACCCCAAAAATATGTAAAAATCATTGCGTGGAGTACTCATAAAAATGGAGACAGCTGTGCTAAGAATCGGATGATTTAAAAAGTAGCCCCATATTTTATGTAAGGGTTACTGAGTTACATAACATCACGCCTGTAATCCCCAAAAGGTTAGGCAAAGGTGTGATATTTCACATTTTGCAAGTTATGTTTTAGTCCCATGTAATATGGGGTGAGTCTATTGCCATCAACCGGGTTCCAAAGCAGACTCTATGTCTCTGTCTAAGAAAATCCTAGTGGAAAAATCTAATAACAATAGGCACGTAAGATTTGAATGATATAAAAAGTAGCCCCTTGTTTTATATGGGTAAGGGATATAAAAAAAAGTTGGGAAATTGTTGGTTTTGTATTCAGATCATGATTGAACTGACTAGACTCCGGCTTTCGTTAAAAACACTGGACGTGATCTCATTTAGCGGTGAATGATTAGTTAGGGATCAATCTTCTCCGCCATTCTGTATTTAGTGGTTAGGGATTTTAGTGTCGAATTTACTGGTTTCATTTCTGACAGGAAACCATTGCTAGACATTCTATGGCATAAAATTTAATACATAAAATGAGTCTCCTCCTGCGAGTATTATTTGACTTTTGACAATGGAAATCTGTCAAAACATATTCAAAGGAAAGTAAGTACCTATAAAGGGTGTAAAAAGACTCTTAATGAAGCCGAAAGGCACTTGTTTTCCCCATAATTGCGATCATTTTTTTGTTCTACATCATACCTAGGAACCTTCTAATTACGGAGATATTGGGGGTCAAAGTTCTAACTTTTTCACGTTTTTTTTTAATTCATGTTTTTATCCCCAAACTACACTGATCGCCACACTATTCAATCCATTCACCAGCACAATGTTTTGAGTGCTTTACATTGAGTTTTACCGTAAAACGTGATTTTTCACCCCAAAAAGAAATGGCATTTCCCAGAAATATTTTTTTCGTTAAGTTACTTAGTTTGATGTACAGAATAAATAAATAATAATAAATAAATATCGCTGGACATTACACACAGCGCCATCTAGTGCCGGCTTCGTGAAGAGTCTATTTACACCCTGTATAGGTTGGAAAAGACGAGAGACGAAGAAACTAAGACAGTTCCCACGTATTCAGTACATCATTCTGAACCACATAGAAAATTTTCGTCGGTTTTTAGAAGAAAAAAAAACTATCCCACAAAACTGCAATATCTACTTACACTACACGGTCAAAATATATGGAACAGCTGTTTTTTTTAATTACCGATGAAAAACTTCTATGTGGGGGAAGGGCGGTCAGACTGATGTACTGAATACGTGGTTATTTTCTTTTAAAAATATTTAAGCCAAGAAGCTTATCTCTGTTTTTATTTATTGTTACCAGTGTCACATTCTAACACAATAAAATAACTTATTTTATTATACTTACATTCTTCTGTAACCGAACTCATAAATACACATTTGTCATTTAGTTAATTTACTCGTTATCTATTTATTTGGAACCATTTTTTTATACATTTTGATTGAAACTGTTCGCCGTCACTTCCCCCACAAGGTTCATTGGAAGACCAGGCAGCGTCAGACAGCATCACCTGTCTGGCATGAATGCTGAAATGGACCTTTTCGGCACAGCCGTGAGGCACACAACATATATTTATGTACAACATATATATGTTTTCCTCCTTATTTTGTATCTCTTTTTTTTATGTGTGTGCTTTAGTAACTAACGTCAAATAAATATTTTTCTTTCTTTCTTTCTTTCTGGTAGTCTTTTAAGCGTCGGTGTTCCTCCGCCTTGTATAAGTTGATCGAATTCATCCTAAAGCAAAGAACACAATAAAAATCTAAGCAACAAATAAAACACGTCGCAGTTTTTATACAAAGGCCACCTTTAATTCATGATTTAACGGCAAACCTAAGAGCGGTTTCGCACTACGTCCGATACTAGTCCGATCCGTGAAAAGTCAGTCATAAGGTATGTCTGTTTACCTTTATAAACCACAAGTACTAGTACTGTAGATATGTAGGTAATTATAAAATTACCAGAAAAAGTCCTGCGGAATCACGGGGCAGGCCCAGAGAGATAAGAAGGGAGAATAGAGAGACAAAGTCACTTTGTCTTCACTTCACGGATCGGATTCGGATCGGACATAGTGCGAAACCGCCGTTACAGTAGTAATGTTAGAACGTCAAATAATCGGCACAATGATCGCACTATGTTTTCATTAAAACACAAGTGCTTTATTGTTTTCTCTTCGGCATTAACCTTCAGTCGCCACCGCCACTAATGGCGCCCTCGAGAAAGATTGGGTTGCGTATTTTTATCCGACCACATGGCTCACTCAATTAATTTAATTATAGGTACACAAACAGCGCCACGCCACCGTCCTTCCGTGGGATTACGAAACTACTCGTATAGGGACATTTACTCATTATTTTAATTACTGCTGGGCTATTCTGCAAAAATTTGCTATCTAACTTAATTCTACAGGGTGTAACCGGGCCGGTTACACTTATTTTTCTGTACATCAAACAAAGTAACTACACAAAAATTTTTGGTAAAAAATCACGATTTACGGTAGGACTCAATGTAAAGAAATGAAAATATTGTGCTGATGAATGCATTGAATAGTACGGGGTTCGTGAAGGTATGTAAAGTAAAGTTATAACACTAGTAACTTATATTTAAAAGTTAATTAAACCATTGACTCTCAATATCTCCGTAACTATAAGGTTCCCAGGTATGGTCTAGAACAAAAAAAAAAAGATCGGAATGACGGGGAAAACAAGTGCCTTTCGACTTCGGTAAGGGTACATTCATACCCATTATACATCATAAAATTAAGTCTATAGTCCTTAAAGGGATTGGCAGAGGTGTAACTATGGTACTCCCGGATTACGCCAGTTATGTTTAAGTCCCGTTTAGCAACCGGGCACAAAACCAGACTGGGCTGCTACTGAGAAATACCTGGTGGAGAACTCAGTGCACTGTACCCGACCTGGAAATTGGAGCCAAGACAGTAACGGCCGTGATCTTACCATGAAGCAGTCAATTCTTTACAGAGGCCCTTACACGAGCGGGCGGTTTAATGTGACGTGAAAACGGACGATCTTAAAATTGAAATATGGGTCTTAGTAATTGTGGTTCTCACAAATTTTTTTACCAACATATTATGGGGTAGTTGTATTTTCAATTCAAAAATAGACGTGTTTACGTTTCGTTTGCACAGCGCACTTGTGCTGGTGCGTCAAAACACAAAAATCATCAATTCAAATTACGCTAGAGGGAGCTTCAACATTTTTTGTGCGGGTGAAAAGTTCAGTGAAGCTAGAAAGTAGACTCTCTGGGAATACAGAGTTCTAAAAGAGAAATAAGTACAGAGTTCGGAAGAAAACTTCTGAATTGAGTTCGATACTAAAGTACAGAATCTAGCAGATCAAGATACAAACTTAACTAGTTAGGTTGTCAAACAAATATCTGAAGGCCTATTTCCGTATTTAAAAAGGTTTAAAACTAAATCGTAATCCCATCTCAGTGACAATCAATGTCAAAAACTTGCTTAATTTTTATGACAAGTTAAAAGTTTAAATTAGTAGTTTTGTACCGATTTAGACTAAGATCTTAGTCTAAATCGGTGAATGGTCTTAAAAATACAGGAATTGCCTCTTTGACTGTTGCCAGGGGAAATAAGATCCTATGAGACAGGCATAGGGTTCGATGTTGGTTTAGCGTAATCATTGCACTTTGAAGGTCAATTGAAAGTAACTCTCTGTAAATGGAACATTCTCATTCTCTCTGTACATTCAAATGCGTCTTTGTTCTGTTTGGCTTGGTATGGAGATAAGTGGAATTTATGTTTTTTCACACTCTGTGTTTTTCTGATTAATTTCGTTGCGAGATCCAAATAAGTTGAATTGTTTATTGGGGATTTGACAAATTTTATTTCATCGTATTCATATAAGAAATATCAATACAATATGACGTAACTATTTTGAAAGTCTAATACCTACCGTTTTCAAAAACAAAGAGAGTGAAAATTCAACAATGCGCTTTTGATTCGATTGAGTAGTGTCAGCGAAAACGAGTTTGGCAATAAACACAGTTAAAAAAAATAGTGGTCCTTATTAACCATAAATTGCGAGACGTAGAAAAACAATATGGAAGTCATAGGGCAATCTAGGCTTATGATTACTGGGATAAAAGACGAAGCACAATAATCATCGAAACTATAAAACTATCGATAAAAATGAAACAGCACACTTTTTCACGTTTTATTTTTCTTGAATATTCGACATACCTCGTGCGATAACCCACTATGGAAAATTTCCAAGCATTTTCCCCACTACGTGCTAGTAAAAAGGGACCTATTTTAGTTCAGACACAAAACGGTAGGTACTTGAGAAAAATGGGTACTTATTTTCCTTTTTTAAACCCGTTCATTTTGTAGATGTCCCGAACCATAAGTCACAAATCAGATTAAAATAATGAAAAAGTAAAGTATCGAGTGTACGTGACTTTTTATTTTCGGCCATTAAGGCAGTTGGGGAGATTTACTTTTTCTTGTTAGGCGTGAATTTCATAGAAATGATTAATATCATTTTCTAGTTCATTCAAGAAGTCGTTTTTCATTTGAAATAATGCTGTTCCGTGAATTTAAAAATCCTCGTGTTTGTGGCCTTAATTGCCTGTTTTAGGTTATTGGAGTCTAGTGCTAAAAGAAGCTTGTTAAAGCCGGTAAACACAATAATATAGCACAGAACAGAAAAACATATTAGTCTGCTAAAAGAATCTATTGAACCAACAACGCATCGACAGTCAAAAGGGAAATTCCATTGCCACATTATTTTTTCCGTTGCAATATACCTATGTGGCAGCTCGGAGTTTGGAGGTACCCGGTTGATGGCAATAGGCTCGCTCCTCTTACATGAGGCTTAAACATCACTGGCAAAATGAGGGCGGCTCGATCTACCTAACCCTTCGGGTAAATACAGCCGTCATGTTATGATACTTTTTCTGTAAATATAGGTACAAAAAGAACTTAACACTATTTAATTTGCACATAAACTGATACCAAAGGTCCACAGTTCAAATACTACTCAGTTAAATTATAGCTGTTAACTCGTCCCTAACACAATTAAACTGAGTTTAAACTGCAGAGGTTGACTCCAATTTAAACTGCAGTTAGCCCCGTTACAACATGGAATGTGGACTGTGGTGCACATTATTAATGCACTAATGCAATGAACACTACGAACTGTCGGTATTCTTTATGAGTAATGGAGTAGGCTAGTCTGTGTGTTTAGCCTAGTAACAAGTTCAGCGAAAAATAAAGCAATTACTTGCTTGTTTATCCGCATGAAATTGTTATATTGCTAAGCATGGCTGCATGTTTTAACGATGCTGTAAAAAATGCGGTTTCAGTTCAATCGTAAAGAAAATGATAAAATTACGGCATTTATTGTGAAAACACTAATTTTGCATGGAAAATCAGTCTTTAGTGAGTTTGCCTTTAACGGTCGTTGTTGTTGAAAATCTAGAGTTTTTGGAATGGAGCATAGGTACGGTTTCCAGGTTGCAGTATTTGTGCCTGGTTGATGGCAATGGACTTGCCCCCTATTAAATGAAAATTACTGGCGAAATGTGAATGTCTTGTACACCTCTGCTAATAAACCACAATTATTTATTATTTATTTAGTACAGTATTTAAAATACAATAAAAGATAAACAGGCGTAATGTTATAGTATCCAATGTATTTTGATTTTATCGAGTCTGAAATGTGAACGATCTACTGCCTTAGTATGTGAACAGTTTCTCATCCGATTACGTACGTGGTATATTGTTGCTCAATCGGGCTCGTCGAATGTTGCCTGACACCAAACAACGGACGATCCCCTTATAAGGTCTATATGTAAACCGGTGCCTAAATATATAATGTACTGAAAGAGAGTTGTTTAAAAAACATAGATGTTGTAATGAAAGAATTTTGTATTGACGATGAATTTCTTTTCTGTTCGATCAATTTTGATATCTTTTTCATAAAAGTGTTTAAAAAAATATTTTAAACTTTTCAATTGTATGCGATTTTCATCGCCTGATCGAGATAACGGGAAAAAATAGAAGTGCCTTTCTTTTTTTATTTATTGCAATAGACGACAGTATCAAAAAATTGCAAATCTATTTAGTCCGTCAGTTAGAGTATTGGAAATTATTGGACACGTATTTTTTGTTTTCGTGAATAAATGAAAATTGACAAAGATAAAATGCATCAAAACTCGGGAGTGGGGGCTCGTGACGTCAGAACTAGCTAAAAATTATACCTAGGCGTGACGTATTGAGAATTTTAAAAGCGTCATATCTTCGTCAATGTTGGTTTACGCAACAAAAGAATAAACACGGGTCAAATATTTTTTAATAATCTAACTGACGGACTAATTAGTTTTTTTTTGTCGTCTCGCCTATTTATTATCATCGTTTACCGTCTATTATTTACTGTTATTCCTCTACAAAAAAAACCCGGTATGCGCGTGTTTGTAATTCTTCTCCTTTCTAAACGGCTTGACCTATTTTTTTGTGTTCTATAGGACTTATGGAGTTACCTACTTAAACGATTCTTAGCTTTGGCCATCCTACAGAAGATGTTCAAGTCGGATCAGCTAGTAGAACGATAAAATAAATATATTCAGTGATATTTGTTGAGAAACCTAGTATCTTGTATACACTTAAATGACAAATAGTGTTGCGGCAATAAGAAGCTTACTGAAGCGCAGCGAGGCTTGTTGATGAAGTGGAAGGTCGACCATATTCCTTACATACATGGACGACATATACTTATCATTATCTAAGTACCTACAACATATATATGTATGACTGTATGTGCAGTTGACTAAAGACTAAAAAAAACTAAATTTTGTGGATGTTAGCAAGAGTTAGAAAAGGTAGAAAAGAGCGTTTTTTTTTTACCTGTTTCTCGTACTTTATGTAAAACTTTACACAAACTGTCAATCACAGTTTAATTTAAGCTCAGACTTGAACAAACAGTACAAGTTCCTGCTTGTCAATTTTGCTTACTTGATGAGTTTGGTATAACTTGTTATTGAATGCTTGGTTAATCAACTTTGTGTGAATATTCGGTATTGACTTGCATAGTTTTCCAGGGGTACACTACTTGAGTCCGAAAAACTTTATTCCGAAAGTCACAATTCCGAATTTCAAAATACCTATTTTCATAATTCCGAATGGTTCTAAATTCTGAATTTAACAACGCCGATATATCATTGATCCTATATTCATAATTTCTAAATTTCAATATTTCGAACGTTCATAATATTCATTCTCAAAATACTTAATTTCAATAGTCCGACTTATTGATAATACAAAACATTAAAAATATGAATCAATTTTTTTTTTTAACTACATGTTTAGAATAGGTTTCACGACAGTTATCAAAAAATAGCAAATCTATTTAGTCCGTCAGTTAGAGTATTGAAAATTAATGGACACGTATTTTTTGTTTTTGTAAATCAATGAATATTGACAAAGATAAAACGCATCAAAACTCAAGAGTGGGGGGTCGTGACGTCAGAACTAGCTAAAAATTATACCTAGGCGTGACGTATTGAGAATTTTAAAAGCGTCATATCTTTGTCAATTTTGGTTTAGGTAACAAAAGAAAAAACACGGGTAAATTTTTTGATAATCTAACTGACGGACTAATTAATTTTTTTTTGTCGTCTCGCCTATTACGCGGCAGGGATTTTATTAAGGGGGGAAATTTTTCATTATTTTTACGATAGGACGTGCCGTTTTCGAGATATAAGCAAATTTAGAACCTACTACGACTCCATGACGCGCGCTCCCTACGCTCGCATTTTACATTACACACCCACATTCTGTCACAAATGTCGTCGTCGGTCCGCCGGCCTTCGGCCTACGCTCCTCATGCCAGCTAGCAAGACTTTTAGTACAATTTTAGCAGTTTATTCGAAGTATCGGAATATCGTTTTTCGGACTAACGATCCACCGAACATTTGATTATTCGATCGGACATATGAAAATCTGACAACAAACACGACTTTCGGAATTATGAATTTCGGTATTTTAAATAATAGACATTTCCTCTTATTGAGAGGAGGTCGTGTCCCAGCAGTGGAAACATTATAGGCTGATGATAATGATGATAGAAATGATAGACATTATTATTTTTCGAAATTATGAAATTCGGACTATTGATAATCGGAATATAAAATTTCGGAATTTAGTTTTTCGGATTTTTTGGGTGTTTCCGTTTTTAGTATATTTATTTCTAAATTGGTACTTACAAGGAATATCTGCGACTCTGAAAAGTAGGTTTTATAGATATTACTTTACGCTCGAAACGCCTAATCCAAAGAACCATTAATCTTTCTAGTCATATTTTCAGTACTAACACGAAACACCAAGTTACGCTTTTGATAAATAACGAAAATAGTTTAGGTTTTTACCATAATAAAAAATCAGGCGTTCATTTTAAATTAATTTGAGTACTCTTTATCAAATTAAATGAAATTCGTAGAGCAGTTAATTTTTAATTCATTCTATTTTATTAACGGTCAAACCGCTAACCTATCTGGATGGCGTCCTTGAGAATTGGAAAGATGGATCGCTGAATCGTGACCGATTGAATGGACTGAGGCCATTGCCCAGAAGTGGCTAGTGATGATAATATTAATTCGTATTAGCGTGGAGGTTGGACATTATCTTACGGAATTATGTCAAGATCAGTCTACGCATATGAAAAAGTAACAGGCAGAGTTAATTAGTTAGAGGAGCTCGTGGCTAAATAATAAAAGCCACTACGGTTGATCTTCAGGTTAAGTCGCGCTTGCCTAGGCTGGTTCGTGGATGGGTGACCACACATTACCTGCCTCGAAAAGCACTTTAATCAACGGCTTAACTGTCAGGCCTCTGACTGTCGACTGGGAGCCGACCCCAACATTGTTCGGAAAAAGCTTGTATTTTTTAATTCTCAGCATTTTTACTCAGTATTATTTAAATACTCAGTATTTTTTTTTTATCAGCTGCTCCATACATTTTGAATTTTTGACGTATAGGTATTGCACTTTTATACGAAACAGCAGTGCAAGTACGTAGGAATCGATTCGATAAATCTGACAGTTATTCTCGACAAAATGAGTTTTTATCTTTGTTATAAACTCATTTTGTCGAGAATGACTGTCAGATTTATCGAATCGATTCCTACGTACTTGCACGGCAGGGCCGGTAGTCTCGACAGAGATAACGATAAAATCGCTGATTACTAACGAATAAATTCGGTTGTAATAATGATGCTTACGAGAAACGCATCTTGATGAGATGTAGGTGTGATGATGTAGATACTTGCGTTTCCTGCAAGCATCATTATTGCAACCGAATTTATTCGTTAGTAATCAGCGATCAAAAGTTAGTGATTTTATCGTTATCTCTGTCGAGACTACCGGCCCCTGTTTCGTATAAAGTTAGCGATTTTGTCGTTATCTCTGTCGAGTTTTTCTCAGAATAATCTACTGAACACGTGGTAGGCCTTTGTGCGTCAGTGTCACTTCCACCCTGTATAGTACCTATGTATTTAAGATTTTCGCGACACGCGATACCAAGATTATTAATTGCTTTAGCACTACGTGTTTGTGAATATAACGTGCCATTATCATAACAGTTAATCGTACAACACTAACATTGAGCGTCGTTAACGTTTTGAGGGTAATTACAGACGTCAGAATAACAGCCTGTATATAAGTGGCTTTATACAGGGTGTTACCATCTTTAGCCATCTAGTGAGAATTAATTCATGAAAACTAGTGATAGTTTGTCGCATCAGTAGTTCAAATGCTGTGATTTAAACCGTTTAATGTATTTAACTAGGAAGGTATAATAACTACATGTTTTGATTGTACAGGTTTAAAATATTTTTTTAATTTATTTATTTTTTATTTAATTACTAACTTTTTATTTATTTATTTAGTCGTACCTATTGCAGGGACCCAGTCCCTGACACAAATTGTTCCAGAACAATTTGTGTCCAATTAAGTGGAATACAGATTAAAGTGATAATATCGATAAAAGTGGAAGTAATGGGGGAGGCCTTTGCCCAGAAGTGGGAGTTCAGGCTAACAAGAAAAAAATACAAATAGAATAAAACCCGAAATGAGGACAGGTCAAAATAACTACTTTTTATTTTTAGGTTGTTTACGAACGTCTCTCTCTAAATTATGGTTTTCCTAAATGGATCTTTAATTAGAACCATTTATTTTATACAACTTAATTGCTTCATTTTGCGTATTTGACAAATAACGATAAAATTACCCTTTTATTATGAGTGCCTTTTGTTGCTTATTAAGGGACCAAGGGTATTTCTTACTCATTAGCTTCAGAACACGGTTTCGCTCGCGTAAATGTCGGGAATTACACCTCGGGATTGATGACTTACCAGGATAAAAAAAACCGGCCAAGAGCGTGTCGGACTCGCGCACCGAGGGTTCCGTACAAACTTTTTAAAGGACAAACTTAACTTTGCTATTCGATCCCATGAAACGGCTATTGCACCAACCGCAAAAAATAGGTTTGTAATAGTAAAATCGCTTTTTTTTTGTTATTAAACTACATATTTACGGTTTTCAGATTTTTCCCTTTACATGTGCTGTAAGACATTGCTTCTCGCCAAATTTCGTGATTCTAGGTCAACGGGAACAACCATATAGGTTTACGACCCAAAACCTATAGGGTACTTCCGGTTGACCTAGAATTTGGTTAAAAGCAAGGTCTTACAGCACAAGTAAAGGGAAATGTCCGAAAATAAAAAAAGTTGAAAATTGAGGTAAATATACTCACAAGTTTTCGTGAAAATCTAAATTTGCCTATTTCTTTTTATCATGTTGACTCAGGACCTTGATATGTATACACCCAATAGGGACTATAGACTTCAATATCTGGTATAAATTACAATTTGCTAGGTCCACCCGTTCCTGAGAAAATCGGTGGTGACAGACGGACGGACAGTCAGACAAGAAAGTTATCTTATAAGGGTTCCTTTTTTACATATATATTAAATCCTATTTTGTATCCGTTAAAAAATTACACAGACAGACTAACAGACACATATAGCTACTTTCACATTGATAATCTAATATGTAAGTAATAAGTAACACTGTTTTTAGCTGTAAAAGTTTCTACAAACCTTCTGTTTCCACAGACTTGTCTTCTTTTGTATTTATATGATTTTAATGGCAGTGAAGGTCGCAACATAAAAGTCTATGCTCTTGCAAGATAATGTGGGTACATTCTTCGTAGAAAAGGCATTTTTTTGAAAGAAGCAGAACAAAGTTTCTGCTCTAGGGTTTTTCTCCTGTATCGTGGGTGCGTTTACAATCATTTAAACTTACAAACAGCCAGACCCGAAATAATTACGTGTAGGCCATACAAACATTAGTTCCGTGCGGAAAGTGACCCCGCAGTGCAGCAGTAAATCGCTCAATCACTGCGTCATCCGTGCCGGAACCACCATCACCACAGGAAATGTACACCTTGATCACCAATCTTGATCATCATCATCACTGGCAGCCGTGACCCACTGCTGAGTATGGGGCTCCCCCTTTATGCCATTTTTCCCTGGTCTGCATGAGCTCCAACCAGGCCTTATCTTCTGAGTGCTCTCCACCACGCATTTAGGTACGTTCGTTTTCGACATTCATGTTTTGCTTTAGCTTTTTGGAAAATTGTGTTGTGGTCAATCTCTTACACTTAAGTTATTCAAATAATGCTGAACTTCGTTTTCAAAATGGCCGCGCAAGTTGTGCTCGATTGACATAAATCTCTAGCGACCTCGGCGGCGATTTCTTTAGTCCTTCACTAAGTATCGGCAAACTCAGAAATAAATTGAGACGCCGCCACCGGGTGTTTATTTAAGCTAAATTGAAATGTTTATATTTTTCTAGTAAACCAATACTGGACTTCGGTTAACGAAAAATTTACTTAAAAATGTTTGTAAAGTTTCTTATACTTAATTTCGATTTCGTCGATGACTCCGATGTAATTTACGATAAAAATCTTGATTGAATTTTATCATGGAGGCCATTTTTTTAAATGAAAATTTTTTAAAATGTAGTAGGTATACAAAATATATAAATATTTACATACTTAGATTGCATAATGAATAACCCTTGAATAAACAGGGCGTGCGTGTTGCCAAAACGTCAGGAGATAACCTAAAGTGAGTGGCGCATTAACATATCTTGCGTCATTTTTCCACGAGGGGGCGTTAGAATCACTTTGATATAAAAGTATAAACGTAATTTTATTATCAGCTGCCCCTTTTTAGAACGTTTTGAAAGCTAAAAGAAAAATGACTGAGCGCTTTCGTTTGAGTTAAAATGGGTTAAAGAGGTGATTAGGCATTTCCGTGTTTTTTTTAACGAAGTTAGAGGGTAATGTGTAGTTTGCCTGATGTAATGTTGCCCGATTTAATGAATTACGGACACGTTACTACTTATACTTTTTTAATTACATTACATTATGTATGATTTAGGGCAAGTACCTACTTTTGGAAACAATGCATTTTTCTGATTTTAGGTTCCAATAATCAAATATGTCTCTAAAGCTTACACTATATTGTTATATGTAATAAAATAAACTTTTGTATGAAGTTATTGGTACTTTAAAGTATTAAATAGAATTATTGACAGGACCTTACTCGACAGTGGCGCCATCTGGTGAGCACAAACACGATAGCCCTCATTCCCAGTGTCACTTGGTAGGTGGCAGAAGTTTAATGATTTTTTTCTACCACAAGGCAATTTACTTTTTAATTTCTAATTAAAGAATAATAAAAAACACATGGGCCCTTTATAGCCTTAACTTTACCTATACAATGACAATACCCAGTGTCACTTGTAGGTGAAATAAAAAAGGGGTGTAGATTTTTATATTGTTGTCTTAACTAAATGTAACCTATTCTGTTGAGATATAGGAAAAAAATGTTAACTTGGACATGGGAATTGAAAAGCTCCCCAAAACCGAAGGCAGGTAGTTACATAAAACAGGAACAATTTGTGTGAAAGCGATCCGTTTACGTAGGCCGCTACAAAGCGCCAGCTGACGATCAACTCATTTGCATCTGCTGTCAAAACTCTCAGAGAGGATCCCGCTTCGCAAATCCCGAATATGTATAAATAAGAAGGGATGCGGTGTAGCGAGAGAAGATCCTACATAATTTAATGCTCATCTACCTATGGTGATTTTAAAGTGTGACAATTTGTTTGTCCATCTAGGATTCATAATTTTACATCATAACATCACGCCTGTAAGCCCCAAAGGGTTAAGCTGAGGTGTACCTAATAGTATACCCACATTTGGCCAGTAATATTTTTAAGTCCCATGTCATGGCGCCTTTTGCCATCAACCGGGCACAGATCCAGACTCCGTGGCTGCTACTGAGAAATAATTCCTCATGAAAAACCCAATAACACTCTAGGCACAGCTGATAATTTGATCGATAATGATATCGTATAATGTAGGTTTTTTTTTTAATTGGTGACAAATGTGTGTACCTAAGTACTGTTATCTACACCTCTGCTGTAGCCCTTCGGGGATTTTATACAAAAATCGTGTTATGTCAAAGATGTGTAAGTTGTGATTTAAATATGCTTACTACGTACTTTAAGACGGTAGTCAATTAGCATAACTGTAAATATTCCAGCATTTAAACATGATAATAATCACCTGCTCATCATTCCAAAAAAACCTTCTCAAACAAAAGAGAACCTAAAAATTAAGCAACAAAAATAAAGAACTTTGCAACGAAAAGTTGAGAACAACACTTAGAAATTCTGTTTAACAGATGGCGGACCCAGACAGACTGACCGTTGTTCAGATATCATCTTGTTAGCAAACAATGTTACATTTACATAATTAGGTTCTGTATTAACGCTATGATTTGGGATTAAAGAGATCCTACTTAAGATTCTACACGTTTGTGAGAGTCAACTGGGGAATGAGGGTGAGGGGTCGTTGTAAGCGATTGCCTGACTGTTCCCACTTATTTTTATTGGCATATCGTACCTTACACTTCATTGATACGTGATTCGATTGGTGCGTTTCTTTTGATCGTTTTCTGTTTATACGGTTATAACACGTTCTGAAACACATAAGTGGTACTCGTTAGCTTACTAATTCATTGGTGATTTGTGTCATAATTACTAAGAATAAAAACGAAATTGTAATAAATCCGTATTTCCGTACTTAATATTCAAATTCAAATTATTTTATTGAAATAAAAGGTTACATAGATTGTTTGAAGCCTCTGACTCCCGAACTAGGTGTACCTGTATGTCAGGAGTCAGATATTATAAATTAGAAAGTATCTCTGTTTGTTTGTTACCTTTTCACGACTAAAGAGCTGATTGGATCGTTAAGAAATTTGGCAAGGAGATAGATTTTATACTGGGGAAGGACCTAAGTAGGCTATTATTATTTCTGAAAATCACATTCCACGCTAACGAAGTCACGGGCAGCAACTAGTAAGTAGTTCAATATACATAACTGCAAACGACGAATCAAACCGTCACTTGTCCATTTAGCCCTGTATAGAAAGGAAATCATTACATCTTTGCCCAACCGTGAGATGATGCAGGCTTACAGTTCTACATTTAAATAATTTTATTCCTCAAATGCAAAATAAACGAAAATCATAAAATGCAAAGTCTCAAAAAGTAACCGCAAAAAATAAGAATCAATTCCAATGGAAAGGCAAGCAAAATGCACCGATTCCTGACCACAAATATGAACTAGCGTCCGCAAATATTAATTACGGTCTCAACAAAACGATTTGTCTATTATACAGTGCCTTAACCCTGTTTTACGGTCGATGTACACGTAACAGCGTTCATACATCGCCTACCATTAGTTAATGGACTTTGATTGCACCCATGACAGTGAGAAAACATGACACGTCAAGTAATTAACCCTACGCCCGCTATGACGTGTTTCCATTATTGAAAAGAGACTTTAAATCTTCATTAGGAAGATCGTAGATAAAGACTTCTTTTGTTTTGGTAATCGGAGTAAAAAGGTGTTACGTGTTTTTGTAATGTGAGCTTTTAGAAGGCGTGTTAGTACAGAATTGATTGTAATCTATACGGACAAAGACATTCAAATATTTACGAGCGGTAGACGGTAACCAACGGTAATCCAATACTTGTTACTACTTAGTAACGAATCGGTTATTTGTCTAGTGTCATACGCCCGCCTGTCAGGTAGCATTTGTGTGTCAAAATCAAAAATGTTCGGAATCAAAACTTGTTTGAAAGTCTCCTATAAGTCTTTTAAATTTCTTTGATTACGCTGATAACAGAAAAAGTCAGTTCATATCTGTAAAATATTACTATCTATCGTGGACAATGACAATAGAAACTTATTAAAAAAAAAATGCTTATTCGAGTGTTACCAACATTGACTTTCATACGTGTAAAAATTAATTCATTTTTCATTTTCCTTGAATGAAACAGCCGGCAGTGCAAATAAGAAAAAGGTAAATTTTCACACCGCATACAACAAAAACATAACAAGGGCGAAAAACGTGGGTATGTGCCTCATATATATATTTTCACATTTTACCTCCCATTTACGGAGAAAAGAAGATCATGAAAGGATACTGACGGCAAAAACGTGTGTACCTACCAAACGCTTAAAGTTACCAACGTAATATACTTAGATGTAAGACTCACGATTATATAGGATATTCTTTACAATAAGTAAAATAATCGCTTGAAAGGATTCTTAGAGAGAGTTGCACTGAAGGGCCACCTGACTGACATTATCATCAGAACAGAAAAAGATGCATAAAAAACCGGCCAAGAGCGAGTTGGACTCGCACAACGAGGGTTCCGCATAAACTTTATTGAATGAAAGGAAAATTATAAATTAAAATACTTACTAGATCTCGATCAAACCAATTTTCGGTGGAAGTTTACATGGTAATGTACATCATATATTTTATTTAGTTTTACCATTCTCTTATTTTAGAAGTTACAGGGGGGGGGGACACATTTTACCACTTTGGAAGTGTCTCTCGCGCAAACTATTCAGTTTAGAAAAAAATGATTTTAGAAACCTCAATTTCATTCTTGAAGTTTGGTGAAAAAAAAATGTTGAGTTTCAGTTCTAAGTATGGGGAACCTTTTTTGTTCACATTTTGTGTGAAAATCTTAATGCGGTTCACAGAATACATCTACTTACCAAGTTTCAACAGCATAGTTCTTTTAATTTCGGAAAAAAGTGGCTGTGACATACGGACGGACAGACAGACAGACATGACGAATTCATAAGCGTTCCGGTTTTTGCCATTTGGCTACGGAACCCTAAAAACAATTCAGGATAGGGTCAAAAGTTCATCTCTATTCAACATTTAAAATGATGAGTTTTAATGAAATAAATTGCAGAATGTGAGCAACGTTTCATTCTTTTTGTTGATACTACCTAAAAGTAAAACACAAAACATATTAATCCACAGTCGAACCTATACAATGAAATAAAAATAAAAAGATGTCTTCCATCAGCCCCGTTTGTTTTTAATTCTCGCGAAAATATTTTCGCTCTTGTCGTCTACGCAGGTAAATATTTGTCGCAGCCGCTTCACGCCTTCATGAATTATGAACTGTACAGCATAGCTCGCGATATTTATATAAGATGCCTCGGTATTACTTGGATTAGGTACTGCTAAAACTCAACAATGTATGTATCAACATCTATATCTATATGTATCTAGCCTGCACTCTTTAAAAAAAAAATATTAAAAGAAGGTCGAAGACAAAATAGTTCAGTTGATTACTTAACTCTGAAATTATTTCAAAGGAGGTATGCTCAAAAAGCAACCAACTACGAAAACTAATTAGTAACAGCGACTAATGAAACCACACGTACCTACTTTCAATCGGCAAATTCGATAGGCACACGAAAGTTTGGTAATAACTGGTCTTTGAAACCAGGCAGGAAAATTGCCTTATAGCTCCCACGGGGCAATATCAGTAACTATAAACTATGTGATATTGAAAATTTAGTAAAATATACTACACACACACGTTACATGTGACTTCACCTCACCGTACCCTGAACCGCAAGGTGACGCCAAATAACGCCCAAAATTTGAAAATGGAATTTACTTCTGCCCGCAGAGAGACCGCAGGGTCGAACTTTGAACGTGGTTAACGTCATGAAAAATGTTGCCTATCTTTTTTAATGCTGGTATATTTTCTAATCAATGCTTGTCTTTGTATTCTTTATCTTAAAAAGAAACAGCAATTGAATTATCCCTATCTACGGTTATTTTGCTGCAGGTTCAGCTTATCTGAATGAACTTAATGCTTAATGTGGTGATTCACAATTAAGTGCCGAAGTAGAAAATCTCAGATCAATGATGAAAAAGTGATGAAACTTCAATTATTAACTTAGATATTTAATTGTGGTCTTGTAGCACCTCTGCCGTTTGACGAAATACTTTGCAAATATCTTCTTGAGTCACTCATTAAAATACGAATCAAGATATAAAATGAAAGTCCATTTATAAGGTCCATGGGACTTCGTTATCTTCCCATTGACAGCGACCGGATAGGGTATATTTGCCCAATCTTGTCATACGTGTAAATAGAGCTTAGTCTAAGACCGACTTCGGGTCAGCGTCAGATAACGGTCGGAAGCGGGCAAAATATGGACCATTTATGAAACTCCGTGGTCATGGGTGGGTCTCCGTGGGTATCAGATCCAGTAATTTGGAAAGGATTCCGTTGATAAGGAAGGAATAAATAATGTCTACGACAGCTATAGACGGCTTAAGGAAGGCTTACGTTTAGTTTCGAATGGTAAAGGACTGATATGATGATAATGCCGAAGCCTCCAAGATTGGTTTGTGTGGAACAAAACTATACTTTAAAGACACTGCGAGATTGGCAATATAAGTCAACCAGTGCACTCTGGGCCGTTATCAACCTTTGAACCAATTACTTATTCATAACACAACATCACGCCTGAAAACCCGTTGGGTTAGATAGAGGTGTAGGTACCTAACAGTACACCTACATTTCGCCAGTTATGTTGATGTCTCATGTAATAGGCATTGTCACTTATTTCGTAACGTTTGTATAATCTACGCAATACAAATCTAAAATCCACTGAGAGACAATGCACAACGTTCAGCATTGCGTCTAGGAACCAGAAATTAGCTAACGCTAAGGAAGGATTTTTGAAAATTTATCCTCTGCATGGAGGAGAAAAGAAGATGAAAGTTTTTATGGAAATTTGTCATGTTTACAGATAGAAAAATCGGCATACAGCTCAAAAAAAAAAAGCAGCAAATCAGCAAATCTATTCATAATATTTCAAAGAGAGTTTTGTGACTGATCTGAATCAATGAATATTCTCTGCTCTGGGCCCTATCAGAATACCAGCGCTGTAACGAATTTTTTAATGTTACAGCACCATGCTGAGATAGGGGCCTTTTGGCCTCGTACAGGACCAAAATCGTTTCTTTTTATTATTATGTTTTCTCTTTGTTTAATTTATATTAGTTGTACAGTTAATTTCACCATTTTAATTTGTGTGTTTTGTCCTGTGCGGGCTAATAAATGCTTTTTCTATTTCTTTCTTTCTTTCTATTCTTTTACCAATGGTCCGTCTATCTCGAGTGTCAAAGATATTGTATTTAAAACGTTCCCCTGGGATAATTAACGACCATAACGCGATCAAAAAGTCGAGTAAAAGCCAGTCACTATCACTATCATCACTATCACTATCACGACATATTATAAAACAAAGTCGCCCGCGTCTGTCTGTCCCTATACTATGCTTAGATCTTTAAAACTGCGCAACGGATTTTGATGCGGGTTTTTTTAATAGATAGAGTGATTCAAGAGGAAGGTTTTAATATATAATTTGCGGGCGGACAAAGCCGCGGGAGCTAGTTAAATAATAAAATAGGTACAGGAAAAATACTGCTTAACATAATAGCTCTTTTCGAAGTTAGAATGATCCGTCCTAACGTATCGTAACCTACTTCTTATTTTGTCTATTGATTACTTTTGACTCCAAACTGCCAAAACAAAATAAGCCAAAAATAAAACGACTTTAAATAAGAAATCGGTTGTATATTGGCTATGTGTCCTACACGTCGCCAGGGAAATCTGGAGTCTAACCTAAATATAAAAACGAGATATTGGTAACTCTATGAAATAAGGTGGAGTTGTCAAAGCAATACATTTCATGCATCGGTGACAGATACTTTGTTTCATCTTTCACTGAAATTTGTTTAGAAACGTTAAATACTAATTGAATTAACTTTATTGATATTTTCCGCAAGATGTCATCAAAGAAATCGTACTGTTGCAAAATCGAATGTAAATATTTAGCTATACAAAACATAACATAACATCACGCGTGTAATTCCTAAAAGGTTAGGCAGAGGTTCCTGATGGAAATATGCAATAGCATTTTGCCCGACCTGGGAATCGAACCTAGGACCTCATACTTAGCAGTCGCGCTTGGGACCACTAGACCAACGAAGCAGCCGCTCGTCGAACATGACGATCGATGCCGAACGGAATGAGGGCTATCGTTTTTGAGCTCACCAGATGGCGCACTGTCGAGTAAGGTCCTGTCAAAAATCCTATTTAAAACTTTAAAGTACCAATAACTTCATAAAAAGTTTATTTTATTACGTAAACTTTAGATACATATTTACAATATTCTTCCTAAGATTAGAAAGCATGAAACATTTAATTTCATTCTACCTCCAAGTACTAACAAATAAGATCCTAAGTTGCTACTTAAAATCTTCGTCATAATTAATCAGGAATGGCTCAATCTAGAACACAAACGTGAATATTAGTATAAATACGTGATAAAAAAGCACGCAACGCGCGAACACTCTATGACATCTGACATTTTGGAAGACCTTAGTCTACACGAACGCCTCTAGCGGCGAATTCATGCGCGATAGCCCCTATTGGTCGATTGACATAAGCCGAATATAACATACATACAGTGTGAATGAAACCTTCAAGCCACCTTCGTAGTTCAAACAATCAATATTGTGTATCCGAACGAGTGTACTCACTCACTGCATTAGTATCAATATAGTCACCTGATCTGGATCTGATTAAATAATAATGATTGTTTAAGGAGAACAATGGGAACCCTTTCTTGTTAATTACAGCGATAGCAAAACAATCGGAGGGATATGTATAAACTATTTGGTACAGAACGATATCGATAACACACTCGTGTAGCAAAGGGAAAAGGGATGAAAACGCTTTGTTGTTATACCCGTCAGCATGATAATTTGGTATAGGGATCTGTAACAATACGGTGTAAGGGAAATCGTCTAGTAAACAGTGAGCATGAATTTAGCATATGTAGAATCCGCTGATGATGAAACGCATGTGACTAAAAGATCAAAAAGAGTAATGGATATGTATGTATGTTGATGGATAGACAGGGAGAGGAAGACCAAAGAAAAGATGGATGGATTGTGTGAGGAAGGATATGAAAGAGAAAGCATGCAGTAAATGTTACCGTGACTCTGACAGGGGAGAATGGAAGAAGAAACCGTGTTGCGGCGACCCCAACTAGAATGGGACTAGGGCAGGAGGATGATTAGAATCCTGTGCTGAATTCAGACTAACAAGCGTATTTTGTTTTCATAGGTTTTATTAAAATCAACTGTTTCATTCAGAAGCGCAATAACTTTTCAATAATTATGTAAACTGTACAACGTTTCTGATCGACGCTTGCAGCCGTGTATATAGTTTACACTAGTACGGTTGTCACCGTTTACCTTATTGCCTACCATATAATTGTGTTTGTGTAAATTAATATTAAACTTAAGCATAACTTGCCAAATGTGGGTGTTCTTTCTATAATTGGGTACAGCTCTGCCTAACCCTTCGGGGATTACAGGCGTGATGTTATGTTTTATGCTTTTAATCTATATCCGTTACTTTTTTTTTGTAGAATAAACTTATAATTATTAACTATACGATAGAAATGAAAGGAATACCTAGTTCATTTTGTACTTAAACCAATATAAAAGAAACCGGTTTCAAACCAAACAAAACAATGAAAAATATGAGACAAAAAGCCATTTTTAATTTCTTGTGCAATGGCACAATAAATAAATTCACAAAGCGCAATGTCCATGCTCAAAGCAGAACCTTCAGTCGCATACGATTCAGCACACTTCGATAGAGTTGTTCAATTATCTACGGCAAAGAGATCAGGGGCGGTACTGGCGGAATTTCCTTTACACTCCGATGCTCCCTATTTCCGAGTCACGGCTCCTAAAAGTACTTAAATTGCACTCACATCTGGTAAAGGTGAAGGCGGTGTTAAAGAATCACGTACAGTCGTACACACACCCACTTGCTGATCTGAATTTTAATTGAAAATTCCTGCTGTTATGGTAATTTTCTAATACCGGTGGATTTCCCTCCAAAATCTACGAAACATTGCCCAGTTACCAGCCAGCTCGGCCGCCAAGCCTAACGCTGATGTTGGGAAAGCTAAAACCTATAAACTATTACCTATTGTGACATTATAATTGTGAACGTAACTATCTGTTTGTCTGTTTATACCTTTTTACCCTTTTCATGTTTGGCACATAGATGTAGTACTTCGGACTGTTTCTGACGATCCCGTGGGATAATTTACCACCTTTAAAAGATAAGAGAAAGAAAAAGTAGAAGAAAGAAAACTTAAAAAAACACTTTTTACAAATAAAAAAAAATCGAGTTTCTGCTTTAAATAAAGCACCAATGAAATAAATTGGTCTTCCAAATACCTAGAACCATCAGTTGCTGTGTCTGGGGAACACTAAATTTAATTGCAGCTAAGAATAAAAGACAAAAGAAAAGTAGCATCCAACTTGCAATCGCCAAAGCAAGGGACCGCTTCGCGACGAATAAAGTTGGAAAATACTAAACGAGATTTGTAGTCACTGAGTCTGGGGACATGCACCAGAACTTTTGATTGGCAACTTTCTAGCACATTGCGTCTTTTTTTTTTAGAAATGTATCCTTTGTTCTGGAATCACCATTACAGAATATCTACAATAACATTATTAGCTAGTAATTAATAATTCCTATAATGTACCCACTGCTGGGACACAGGCCTCCTCTCTGTATGAGGGCCAACTACCAAGCGGGCTCAGTGCGAGTTGCTGTATGTCAGAAAAGCCCATGTCCGTTGTATTTATTTATGTAAGATAAAAGAACTATCCAATAGTGCCCAAGACTAGGATTTTTTATTAAAACAAAAAAAAAAAAAAAAAAACTTTTTTTTCAGACATTTGATCCATACCGTGTTAGTAAAACGACTTTAAATAACTATGTTACGTTAAAAATAATAAATCATAAAAAAAACAATAACATTAAAAATACATTTAAATTAAAATTTACATTTACATTTATAAATAAAAAATTACAATAAAAAAATTACATAAAAACATAAAAAATACATTTAAAAATTACAAATTACATTTAAAAAATTACAAATTACATAAAAGATTTCTTCATTCTAATAAGAATGAAGAAATCTTTTCTTCTTTTTTTTTTCTTTCGTTTCTTTTTTTTTTCTATTCTATAAGACCAATGCAGTAATCTAATAGATTATTGCATTGATAATCTCAGATTACTGCATTGGTCTTATGGAATTATTCTATAGTTTGGATTTATGCTTTGATTTATACTTTCTACCTACATTTAAATTCGGATGAAATGAGGATTTGCAACAGTCCATATCGTATGCAATGGACTGTTGTAAATCCACGTTTAGAGAATGCAGGCTTGTCGACATGATTTAATTCTACAAAACCTGCATTTTATGATCTTGAAACTAAGTCCGAACAATAGAAGATTGTTGTCCACGTTTCCAACATGTCAGTGACCAAGCCGGCCACATTTAGTGGGTCCGGCGTAGCGGCGTACTTTAAACTAGATTAATGATCGGTCGTACCACGTTAAGCTGTCGGTCTCAGCCGACATTAGAGGCGTTTGCCGTCAAAGCGTGTCGGACCCGTAATGCCTGCTGATTACTTGGTCACGAGTAAGTGGGGAATTTTGGGATTACATTTAGTGAGAGCCGTCAAAACTCCTCCTAGTGCTGTGCCCCTGAATACGTCTTTTGTCATTGGTTGTTTTCATGAGAATATTCATGAAACATCGTTTTGAAATGTGCGTTTCAAGCAAATCAGTAGCGAAAGTGTGAGCTTCAGAAAATCATCGGTTATCATGAAGAAGCACCATGTTAAAGATTTAATATACTATACAGATCTAAATTTAACTCCCAACAAAGCTCTTGTCAAATCTCTGAATGCTATCCAGACTGTGTAGTTTTGGATTTAGCTTAAAGTATCATACCAGGCTAAAATATTTAGTGCTGCAGCAGTTTGATAAAAAGGGTGGGTACGTGTCATAACTGCTTAAACTGTCAGTTAGTCCGGCCGCAGCCATGAACGGTGAAAATACAGAAATGTGGGATTTAAATTAACAACAAGATGATCCATAAAACTGTTTTCATTACAAAATGGGTGTCTCGCGGGGTTGTGTGGACATAGACAAGAAGATTATTGTGTCATCTTTTATGTCACCGATATCCGTGCTAAGACCGTATGTATGTCTAGAAGCATAAAGTCGTGTATAAAATAAATCGATCCGCTGTCGACAGGAGATTGGATTACATACTTTTCTCTGTTTACCCACCCTACAATATTTTTATATCTAACATTTTTATGTGGTGCAAAATTTTATGCACTCTGTGCGGAATGGAGCTCCCGAAAGACGAGCGTGCACTGTCTGCGTCATTTGTAACATTTTGGCTTAGCAGATGCCAGACTGATGACTGGCAACTTTTTAACGGATTTTTAAATACAGGTAGTAAAATTTTCTTATTTTTAGGGATGGGTTAAGATGGGTAGAGTCGTAGATGATTGATTAATGTTAGTGAACCATAATTTGCACCCTTAATGTATGAGGATTAAAATACATAGTTCCGAACTGGGACACTTTTTCACTTGTTTTGCAAGTCTTTTGTTTAGTTGTCGAAATGGGAAAGTTACGAGATGGGACGTAGCCCTTTTTACCTATTAACAAAGAAAATGTCATATGTTTCAAGTGTTTTTTCTTTAAAATGTTTGTAAGATGTTCAAAATTCGGAGCAAAGCCATTATGTAAATTTGCATAAATCAGTGTTTTCATGACATTCGGTTTCGTTACGTGTCTTTTTCCACCCGTTATACGGAGCAAAAAATTTGTCTGAATCACTCTAAGCACAATAGATATCTGATTTGGCTGGTCACACAACTTAGTAACAGATAGCGCTGCCCCATTGCATCTTATAAACGTCATAAAAGACGGCTAAGCGATATCAGAACGATAGCCAATAGCGTCCACCTGTGCTAATAGCGTCGTGCCACAATCGTCGGCCTGGCAAGCACGGTAATTATGCCCAAATCTCACCAATGATGACATAATTGATACTGGTCTTTACTGAAACAGTGATTGTCCAGTCGTAACAGCCCCGACTCATGAGTAGGTCGTAAGTTCGTATCCAGACAGGCAATTTCCTTTGTCTTTGTGTAATTTATTACATCACCACCGTTATGAAGCGGTGAAAGAGAGTAGAGAATAGTTCGTTTTGTGAAAGAAATTATTGCGAGAAAATAACGATAATATTCCAGCTTTTACTGCCGGTTTCTTATCTTGAACATCTTTGCCGAAGTATTGACTGTTCTAACAACTTAGTTAAAGAAGGATTTTAAAGTTTAAAGAATATTCAGTGAAAATTGTTACACGTTTAGGACAATAACGATGAAAAATCTTTTTTTTTGCATTTCGAACTCTAGGAGTGAATTATACATACTGTTGATCTAGAAAGTTAAATGAGAATTTAAATTAAATCACATACCTTAAGATATTCTAAAGTATTTTTTCACCAAAAATAACAAACAAACTTAATTAGCTCCAAGAATAATTGTAGTGTTGTGCTTGTACGTTCAAAACGAAAATTATGCCGTATGAAATATGAAATTTAGCGAAAAACAATTTTGGAGAAGTGCCAAATTGATCTGCATTCTAGATTAAAGAGCCATTTCATTTATTACCTCTAAAGATATTAAATCCAATTAAAAATTGTTAAGTCGTTTCGGTAATATAAAAATTCGGCGCCGGCCAAAATGTTTGCATTGCTATTCAAATACCGTTTCAGCAATATGTAGCCAAATCGCTTGACTAATTATACCGATGTTCGTGGTATTGAATTTTGATACATTTCGCTTTGATCGTTATTCTTTGATTAATCTTATATCTACATATTCTGTGTATGCATACATGTTGCAAATTAAAGTCGCATGTAGCGTTTGTTTGTGTGATCGTGTTGTTCTTCTAAATAATATTTTTTGATCGAATTTCACCGTAGTTTAGGGATTTATTTGGGAAGGCATATGTATAATTTTTATTAAATTAAAAGTAATCTCGGATGTTTTGTCAATCACTACTAAACATCACTAGGGGTGAAATACTGATCCAATTCAAAAAAATAATTTACAAATGCGAGAATGTAAATGTTCCCCGAGTCATAAAGACTCTATTTTCAACCGACTTCCAAAAGAGGAGGTTCTCAATTCGACTGTATTTTTTTTTGTGTTTGTTACCTCAGAACTTTCGACTGGGTGAACCGATTTTGATGATTTTTTTTTTTAATTGAAAGCTGGTGCTTTCCGTGTGGTCCCATTTAAATTTTATGACACATCTGATGCTGATCTTTTGAGATATACAATGGGACTCTTCAAAAATAGACGACAAATCTGCCGTGATTGCTGCAATCGCTTTGATGTTTATTGTTTATACAACATCATGACGGAATATCCGCCTGTATGCTCTGAGGGGGTGCGCAGATGTGTACAATAGACCCCGATTTCGACAGTTAGGTACTTATGTCAAGTTGGCGCGTTCTGGTTCCGCGCGCGCCTCAAAGAGATGTCAGCAAAAGGAAGGGGTCCGCAAGGTCCAATGCCTGCCGGGGCTGCGAGACTGTTCGAAAGAGACACCGTGGCCCCGGAAGACAAAGGGCGATGAAGGAACATGGATGTCAAAGTCTGACAGTCCCTCCTGCTCCGTCCAGAGCGGAAGGAGTTATTTGATGATTTCCCATCCGAAAAAAAAAGGTATGTTAAGTTCCATATATTGGGGATACACCTATTACCATGACATGTTGTTGAAGATACTTCCCAAGTTTTGCACTTATCGGATTTTATACAACTTCCCATATAGTAAAGTCAAAGTAACGGCGAAGTAAAGTCTGTAAAGGTATAACTTCCCTAGCTGTTTCTATAGAAATTGGAACAGTTCACAAAGATTGAAAAACTTCCGCATGCCTTTTATCTTTTTTGGAGCCCAGATCGTTTTTCAGAAATCACCACTTTTGCGCTTGTATTGAACGAATAAAGTAAAATATGAGTGTTCATACAATGGGTATAAGATAAGAGTAGAGAAAGACTAAAGAAACGATGGGTGTACTGTGTGAAGGATGATATGGCAAGAAAGGAGGTCACTGACATGCAGTGTTCGTTCATTACAATAATCTAAGTTGAGTGTGACTTATTTGAAATACTGTTAGCGAGATCGTAATTTCGACTGTTTTTGTAAGCGACTGCGATTTTAAGAGAGGATAAAATGATATAATCCCTTGTAATCTGTGTATTGTATAAAGGGTTTTGTTTTTGTTAGAGTTTAAGTACGTGAAAATTATACTTAAATATAAAGAGATTATTTCATAACATCTTTATTGTGGCACAGGGAATATTAACAATTGCAAATGAAGATAACTTACTTTGTAACATAACATCACACCTGTAATCCTCGTGGGGTTATGCAGAGGTATACCTAATAGTACGGCCAAATTTCACCATGCAGTTATGTTTAAGTCCCATGTAATAGGGGGCGTGCCTATTGACATCAGCCAGCACAAATCTAGACTCCGTGTCTGCTACTGAGAAATTCCTGATGAAAAAACCCAATAACACTTTGCCCGACCCGGGAATCGAACCCAGGACCTCATTCTCAGTAGTCGCCGCATACACACACTCGTTCACACACACATCACACACTTATAGGTAATTATGTTCGTCACATAGTCCACGCAATATCCTGTTACGTTTACATAATACAATCAGCGCTCACACAATCAAGATAATATACTATATAAAAAATTACAACAAGCGCCCCACAAATACATTACATAGATAAACATAACCCAGAACATAAAACTAGACGTCATCAAATCAAATGGTTTATCGTCCAATACCGACGAAAATCGCCCACGATCAGGAATTATCTGTCCGAGGTCGGTTAAGCATGCAATCACTGACGGCCGATAGAAAATACGCACATATATTAGTAAACACATCCATTATTAGCAGGACGAAGCTCATTTCGCATTGATAACAGGTCGACATAAGCCTGAACTAACGGATGACCGTTATCCGAGATATTAGGCGACCGCGGATGCGATACCGGGCTACGAAACGGCACTACGAGGCGTAACTGATACACGAACTAAATAGATACAGAAGTCTCAATATGACGAGCGAAAACAGCACGCACACAAAGGCACACGAAAGGAGATCTTAGACAAATGCCGGTCGCGAGTACTTGCACTCGCTATAAGAGGTGCGTGTCTATGTGTGTGAGCATATCCACTCGTAGCATAGCAGAAGCGATGGCAAATAGAAACTGGAAGTGGGCGGGGAAAGATGTGGAAGAAAGTGCTGGATTGGAGACCACGGAAGGGACGGAGGAATGTGGGAAAACAACCAACCAGGTGGACAGACGATCTCATTAAAGTGACCGAACGAAACTGGATAGCCATGACACAAAACCGCCAAAAGTTAAGAAATTTGGAGGAGACCTACACTCAGCATTGGGTGGCCAAAGTTTGAAGAAGAAGATATCCACTCGTCGTATAGGAATATAGGATGGACCTTTCGTACTTATTTACTCCATGACCGATACCTCCGCCCGATAAAGGCGCCCTGACGTTAACGTTACTCGTTTTCAAAGACGGTTCATTGATAAGCCGACGCCTCGGTTAAATCGAATAGGGTTATGGATGGGAAAATGTAGCGTAAAAGTGGTCCGATACGGTCAGGTAAATAAATCTGGAAGTTAAACAGATGAAAGTAAAAGCCGATATTTTTGGTTAAAAGTTTTCAAATATTTAGCAGAAAATAAGCTCGGAAAATCGCTTATCAAAATGTTTAATTATAATTAACTCAAATATTAAGCTGTGAATAAGTATCATTAGACAAACACTGATTTCGTTAGTTTAAATTACATTAACTTAAAATTTAAGTTTAAAGTTGAGCCACTTACAAACTTGCACAAAGTTTGGAGTGTTTTAATTTTAATTTATGGTACTATCAGCTTGGAAACTAGCAGGGAATACCTAGTATATTAGAGGTCATATAAGTTAGAAGTTATTAAAGAAGACATTGAGGTTACTATTGTTTAAATTCAAGTTTCTCTTCAAGTCGTGAGTGAGGATAAGGAAAGATTACCTTGAAATATCATTTCGCGTTGATCATCTTGCTCATCAACGGAACTAACAGAAGGCTAGGATTTTCATCAAAATCATCAGCCTACAGTCGTCTACTGCTAAGTCTCATCATAGAGCTGGAAATATTTAGCAGAGAATAATTTACAGTCTATTACATGGATCAGTTATACTATACATTGTATACCTGAGTATTTTAAAATCAAGATCACTGTTCATGTCTGTTTGTGTGACCGCATCGTTCATCAATTACGCAACGCATTTTGACACGATTTTTACAACCATTTAGTGAATTTACTCCGGAAGGTTTATTCAGAGTATAATACATAACTATAAAAATTACAAATAATAAAGAAATTTCAATGTTTTGTCAAACCCGGTTTGCTAGTTTTTCATAAAACTTTTCTCTATTTCTGTACTATAATTGACGAAGCGCTTTAGCAAATATAGCTACGAAAACGTGGAAAAGCATACAACAGCGATGAAAGCGTAGCGAATGCTAAAATAAAGATTCATTGAGGAGATCATACGCATGCTCTGAAGTTATTGGAGGTTGGCGATATAGTATGTAAAACGAATGCATGTCTTTATGTACCTACCACCTAAGTTCACATTGTGGAATGCAATAAACGTATTGAGTATTGAGTATGATAACAGCATGGCAACTGCTGTTTCCGCTAAGATATAGAGTGTCAATGAAACTTAATATTGAATGATTATTTTGATTATAGAATGTAAATAAGTAGCTTTAGACCCTTTTCACTAAGGCTAAGCATGTTTAGGTGCCTAATTAGGCGTTAAGCCCGCCTTTATACCTATAAGGTACTCAAAGTTTCCTGCAACTTTTACTTTTGATGTGAAAATTCGCTGTTTACCGTAGCGTGCAATGTATAATTGTGCTTATGGTGGCATGCCACGTTGCAGGGATCATGTTGGTATTTAAAGTTCAGTAATAACATCCAAAACTTGTATTAACAAAAAAACATACCGTTATCTACAAATCTCCTTAATCATAAGGTTTCCAAGTTTGCTCCAGAAATATTCTCATAATGACTAGAAAAACAAATAAAATTCGGCTTCGTTACGTGTCTTTTTCCACCCGTTATACGGAGCAAAATATAATCTTTATTTATTTATATAAAAAAAAACGGAAAGATTTTACAAAGTGGGTAGTATTAAATCACTGGCAATCAAGTGGGTGACGTGCTGATCTCCTTGCTAGGCTATGAAATAGCCTGTAACAGTGCTGATCCCCTCAAATTGTATTACTACAATTTTATTTAGAAATTTAAATTTATTTATTTTATTCTAGTTTAAAAATAAATTACGTGTAAAAGTGTTTGTAAAAACCTACTTGCAAAATAAACATCATTTATCATTTATTATTACAACAAAAAAGGAATTTAAATTTGACTTTTTACAACAATACAGATATCTGTCTGAATCACTCTAAGCACAATAGATATCTGATTTGTCTGGTCACACAACTTAGTAACAGATAGCGCTGCCCCATTGCATCTTATAACCGTCATAAAAGACGGCTAAGCGATATCAGAACGATAGCCAATAGCGTCCACCTGTGCTAATAGCGTCGTGCCACAATCGTTGGCCTGGCAAGCACGGTAATTATGCCCAAATCTCACCAATTATGACATAATTGATACTGGTCTTTACTAAACAGTGTCGTAAGTTCGTATCCAGACAGGCAATTTCCTTTTGTCTTTGTGTTATTTATTACATCACCACCGTTTTGAAGCGGTGAAAGAAAATTTCGTGAGGAAACCGGCGGGCATGACCTAGAACCGAACATTCTAAAACGTCTGAAAACCCTCTGTTCCGTTTGATGGATTGCAGCCAACTCCCTATCATAGAGAGGAGACCTGTGTCCCAGCATTGGGAACATTACGAACTGATTATTTGCTTATATAATTGATGTGACCAGGTCAATTAAGGTGGATTGCTCATATCAGAGTATTGAGATAAATTCGTTTGTAAAGCGCGATGATTAGGCCACTATTAACTTACTACGCATTCACAAAACTATCTTATTGGCAAATGCAATACGAACTTGCTTAGTACCCAAATAGGTACTGACACTGTTGTGTGAAGCGACTGAAATGCCAGCGAATGCGAAAGTTGAAGAAAGTAGACGGAGCGCGCACAAAGAAACGTTGCTTGTAGCGTGTTTTGAATCAAACATTTATTGGAACACCGCATGAAACGCTCATCAAACATAAAACGAGTGGTTTTAGGTGAACACTGAAGGCTGATGAACATAACATAACATCACGCCTAGAATTCCAGAATGAAACTTACACAGCTTTAAGTCCCCTTTAGCTGGATGTAAGCTTATTGCCTGAACATGCAATACAATTATAAAACGCGGATTCACGGTAGGTACTCGATATTCTCAATAATGCTATACGCGAGGAGATAATGAAATTACTGGTATCTATTACCATTCGTCATTGTGTTTGTATTCCACGAAGAGAGCTCGTCATTAATTCACTTCGCCTACGGCAAAATAGGAAAGCTGAAATTAGGTAGCGTATTGTCAATTTACTATGCGATTGCGATGCATTTCAATACTGCGAGTTTCGTAACTCGCAGTATTGAAATAAGGTAAGTAGTGTTTGTTAGGTATAGAAATACGAGCACTAATATGACGATTGTAACTCGGAGAATAAGTTTTTTTTTTCATAAAATATGAGCTCTAGAATACTATGTTCGTATCAACATGAAATTTTAACCAAAACAGTAGGAGAAAAACACTTTTAAAAGATGTTAAGTGTTTACATATTGGCGCTCATGACTGTACAACCATAGTTTTCATTTAATTTAGGCCACTTATGACGTAATTGTATCATCATCAAACCATGTAACACTTTTTACGATGGGAGGAACCCTGAAACCACAAAATTAAAATATACTACTGATAAGGCTTGCACCTTTCTATCCGTGGTAGACTGCAGCTAACGAAAAACGTGTGCTACTCATCGCTTCAAGACCATTGCTATAGTTGGTGCCAGTTAAGATGAGAATAGCGGTCATTGCCCTTTCCCTAATATCTCTTCGTACGAACCAAAACAAATAAACCATGTATCGTTTTTCATTACAAAAAATGTTGAAGATCACCATAGATGACGATTCAAGACTTGAACAGGCTTATTTTTGGTTTTCAAAGTTGAGAAGTTTAATAAATGTAGGTGGGTCAATGACCGCTATTCTCAGCTTAACTGGCACGAACTAAATAATATTAATGATTTTCATAATATAACATAATATCACGCCTGTTATACCCAAAGGGTTAGGCAGAGGTGTACCTAGTACACCCACACTTCGCCTGTTATGTTTAAGTGCAATGTAATAGGGAGCGAGCCTATTGTCATCACCCGGGCACAACCAGGCTCTGTGGCTGCTACTGAGAAATTCCTGATGGAAAAACTCAATAACAATTTGCCCGACCCGGGAATCGAACCCAGGACCTCATGCTCAGCAGTCGCGATTGCGACCACTAGACCATCGGGGTAGTCATGATTTTCATAGTTTATGTATAACGCCATAAGCCGATTAGACGTGTGATTTTCATAGTGTTCTACATCGGTATAAATAAACACACTAAAATAGTCCCACCATCTTAATCTGAAACGAAATAGTAAATAGAGTGCCTTGAAGTGGTGCTTCTGAATCATCTTCCAGAAAATAGACTTCGGTAGGATTCTTGGCATTCATTTGTTTATGTTCAAATTCATCTTTATAAGCTTCAGCTTGCACGTATGTACGCTAATCTCACTGGCAGTTGAAGGATTAAGTAGTAACATGTCTGCAAATAATACTAAGTTCTGCTTGTTTTAGGGAAAATTTACGTAAAAAAACAGCCAAGCGTTTCGTACGACCGTACAATATTTACCACTGATTGTTTTTACATATTTTGAAATTTGGCATTTAATATAATTTTATAATTTGTTGTTGTAGTTGCCATAGTAATGATGAATGAAAGGTAATTGCATGTGGCTAAGATGAGAATGCTTAGAGAGATGTGTGGTGTAACGCGAATGGATAAAATAAGGAATAAGTAGTTGAGTACATAGGAAGAAGTCTGAAAGTGGAGCCGGTGACTGAAAAGTTGTGTGGTAATTGGTTGTCGTGGTATGGACATGTGATGCGAAGGAATGAGAAAAATGTAGTGAGGAAAATGTTGGCTATAAGAGTAGAGGAAGACCAAAGAAACGATGGATGGACTGTGTGAAGGATGATATGGCTAGAAAGGAGGTGACTGCTGAGATGACAAGTAATAGAGAAGTAGGGAAGACGAAGCCATGTACCAATAACACACTCTGTGAAAGTTTCAAGTGTGTACCAATTACGGTTCAAAAGCTCTGTTACCGATAGACTGACAGACAACGGAACCTTAGTAATAGAGTCCCGTTGGCACTGTACGGAATTGTAAATATCTCATCATCATCATCATCATCATCAGCCTATAATGTTCCCACTGCTGGGACACGGCCTCCTCTCAATGAGAGGGAATGGGCTATAATCCACCACGCGGGCCCAGTGCGGATTGGTAGATGTCACATGTCATCGAATTTTTGTTTCTAGGACATGTCGGTTTCCTCACGATGTTTTCCTTCACCGTTTTGAGAGCAGTGGTGACGAAATAAATTACACAAAGTAATGCGCCTGTCTGGGTTCGAACTCACGACTTACTGTTCGTAAGTCGGGGCCGCCACCACTGGGCCACCGCTGCTCTCCGCTGCTAAATATCTAGTATATTTAAAAGTATCAGCGTAAACAATAATTCACGCGAGCGTGTACCAATTTGCATGCCGTTCTAATTACAAACATGTACAGATTGTATTTCCTGATAATTCAAGTTTAAATAACTATTCATAAATTACTACGATAAATGAATGATTGTATCCTGGAAATGGGAACACGCGAGGTTTAACATTAAACATAAATAATGGCGGGAAATGTGATGTTATTTTTAATATGGTGATTACAAAAATCTAGTTCTTAACACAGAGTTCATAAAAGAAAAATATATGGTTGGCCTACCGTAGCTCCAGGTTGCATATTGGGCCTTATTCATGTATTTTGCGGCCCTTCAGCCTACAGACTTGCCTGGAAAGTAGTCGCAGTATTTGGAAAGTAGTTTGCAAATACGCGATCATTTCTGCAGCTAAGTTTCTTGTGTTCCTCAAAATCACCTACGACCTACCTTACATTCTTTAAAAAACCAGACTTTTGTAACCAGTGTGAGGTTGGAAATTCCCGCCTGCCGGGGCTACGGGACTGTTCGAAAGAGATACCGTAGCCCCGGAGCACAAAGGGCGATGAAGGAACATGGATGGGTTTTAGTCAGTAAAAGACTGACACTCCCTCCTGCTCCGCCCAGAGCGGGAGGAGTCATTTGATAGATGAAAAAAACAAAAAGGTTCTTTATCGTGTGATAAGTCCCTAACCTGGTGTCAGAGTTTTCCGCCTCTGACTTGGTTTTACATGCCGTCGAAAAATATGTCTCCGGCTTGCTAAACTGCAAATCACGGAAGATATCGCGTAAGTGACAGTTTAAGTATAAGTTATACTAGGTAAGTTAAAAATAAGTAAATTCTCTTTAACCAGAAGTAAATTAGACACTTCATTACAATATTAAAAAGAAAGTTATGAAAAATATGGCGTTACTAATACCAACTTGTTGTTTAGTCGATTCTGCTAATAAACCTACCACAGACATCTAATAAAAAATATTTTTCTGCTAAAAATACAATTCATTCAGCAAACACATTAATGCTGAAACAACCTTCCACAGTTCATCCTTATTTTCTTTTTATGACTTTATTCATCGCTACAGGGTGATTATAAATCCCGAAAAACAAAACATTGCGTTTCTTTGTTTGCGGTAAATATTCGCAGCAATGGATGGGCGGTTTTATTGTTTTGTATTAGCAGATAATGCCGAATAAATTTCCCACACGAAAAAAAAGTTGGAAATTCCCGTCAATTTCAAAGGGTATTTACTAATTTTTTATATCTATCAAAGCATAAATTCTTGTCTTTCTTTTTCTTCATTTAAACTCATGATGAAATTAACCGGACAGTATTTGTGTACACTACTCGATAGTCGATATAAATCAAAAACTTTTTGAATAGAAAACTCAATACCAACAACATTTATCAAAACTTCGCTAAAAACTTCACGTCAATCAGACAAGCTGTTTTGCATAAAACGGAGAATAACAAACAAAACAACCGTATATTATATTATATTGTAGATATTGAATAGTTGCCAAACTCTTGCTTTAATATCGTATGAATCATTCGCGTAATGATTGTTATGGAGAGTGGAGGATCTCCCGTGACTTGGATTGCGTCAAGAATAGGGTAATCCTATTATTTTATAATATCTAGATATGATATTCATACAGAATATTGTATTATAAAGATGAGTTGTCGGTTGAAAACAATTGCTGTATAGTATTGCTCTGTTTTGTATTTGTACGGCGCGCACCGTCCGCTTTGTATTCTTTCAACGGGTGTTTCTAGTTCTTAATTCAATTGCTAGTTAAGTTCATAACTTACTTAAGTAATTAAATATAATAATTAACTTACTTTCAGATACCTAAATATTACTGGCCTCAGTATTTCTAGACACAGTAATAATAAGTAAAACTTTTTTGCAAAAAATAAAACGGACTTCAAAAACACAAAAAAGTTAAAGGTTTTTGAAATATTGTTTGTGTTATTATTTATTTAATTTTCATTTATTTTACATTGATAACAATACATGTCATGGTAATAGGCTTATCCCCAATAAAATGGAACTTAACATATTTAATTGTCGAAATGTAGGTGTACTGTACATATCTACATACCCCCTCAGAGCATACAAGCGTGATTTTATGTTATGTTCTTGTGTAAACAATAAACATCCAAGCGATTCAAGCAATCACGACAGATTTGCTGTCTATTATTGAAGAGTTCCCCTCCATATTTCCGAAGTCCTTGATCAGATCATGACAATATTTCTATGGGACCAATTTGGGAGTACTTAATTCTTTCAAATAAATAAATATTTTTTCAAATCGGTCTTCAAGTAATCGGTTATCATAAATAAAAAAATGATTCCGACGAATTGAGAACCTCTTCTCCTTTTTAACCGACTTCAAAAAGGAGGTTCTCAATTCGATTGTTTTTTTTTTTTAATGTGTGTACACCGATTGCGCTGAGATTTATGATCCGATTTACGTGATTCTTCTTTATTTTGATGCGGAATAGTTGCCATTCGGTCCCATAGCATTTTAACATAGTTTGGCCCCGTAGTTTTCATTTTATGAACATTTTTACTTCAGTCGTGTGGTATAATTTCATGTATGTTCACCGATTTTTCCTCCATTTGTGAAGCGCTTCTCAAAATTCATTTTTTATTTGAGGATATACTCCTGAGATGGTCGCATAAAATTTGGTGAAGATCTGATGCTGATCTTCGGAGATATATACAATGGAACTCTTAAAAACTAGACGGTAAATCGGTCGTGATTGCTGCAATCGCTTGGATGTTTATTGTTTATACAACATCATGACGTAACATCACGCCTGTATGCTCTGAGGGGTACGCAGATGTGTACATAGACCCGAATTTCGACAGTTTAGGTATGTTAAGTTCCATTTATTGGGGATAAGCCTATTACCATGACATATATTGTTAACAATGTAATATAAATGCATAGCAAATATTTGGATAGGATATTACAACAAAAAATAAAAAAACTTTTTTGCAAAAAAAAAAAAACCGACTTCAAAAATACAAAACCTGACCTGTGTTTGATTCATTTACTATTTTTGTCACCGACTTCTGAAGCTAAAGTTATTTTTCACTTTTTTGTGTTTTTTGAAGTCGGTTTGAGTTTTTTTTTTTTTAATCAGTTAAAAAGAAACAAACTTATCTTTAACAGGAAGCCGCTTGAAAGACACAATATTTAAATGTAAAAGCGATCGTAAAGCAAAAAAAAAGAAAGTGTAAGGTAATTTACATATTGCAAATACACTCATCATAATGCAAAAAAGATTCTAAGCACTCCAACATTTATGTTTGAGTAACCGCAACTTTCGCAGGGATATCTACAGGATGTTATACGTCAGTCATCGTTTCTTCTAACACAAAAAGAACATTTTCTCCTCAAAACTGGTTAAGTTCGGCAAAGAAAGTAAATTATACCGTTTTATAATTCATGTCACGTTGTCTTGTGGTTTTAATCAAGGCAAAAGTTTAGGGAAAGCGTTAATCTACTAATGTTAGGTTAAGGAAGTTGGTAAAGTTCCGAGGAGTATTCAATAGGATTTACTTTTTGTTCCAGATTCTTGTATGTAATGTGTGGTGGAACTTTATTTCTGTTTTGGGGTTTCTTTTAATTGAACATTGTCTTTACGGATTTGTTAGGTGCCTGGCAGGATTGCTTTTTAGTGCTGTGATCACATCAAAATGTTCTGTTTTCATCACTATTCTGTCTATTTAAAAAGCAACGCCTTGGAAGATCTGAGGTGATCGCGAGGTGAGGTAGACGCCTTCATGAGTGATTGGTCCACAACAGCCACCGGCCGTGGAATGGAAAGACTGGATGGAGGCCTTTACCCAGCTGTGAAGACAGTACGGGCTGACATAATAAACCTTCTACTGTTAGCGAAGTAGACACAATTGTTAAATAATGGCGTCAGACCGATTCGGTCGGGGTTCACAGACGAAGGGTCGATTGTTAATTTTACCTACTTACTGATCACTGTCTTAGGGTAGGTAACATCGCGGGCCTGTGGACGGTGAGCTATGGGCTAGCTCGCCGTCCGTCCGTCTTGTGATGACAGGCCGTGTCACACGCCTGTTCCAAGCGCGCCTCAAAGAGATATCAGCAAATGGAAGGGGTCTGCAAGGGCCGATGCCTGCCGGGGCTGCGGGACTGTTCGTAAGAGATACCGTGGCCCCGGAACACAAAGGATTTCCCACCCAAAAAAAAGGGGGTAGAGAACATAATGTGTCCCTTTTTTAAGCACAGAATAAGTAATGTGGCTTCATACTATTTTTGTATGAAGACAAAAACTCTTAATCATGCTGATTAACGCTTATGTCAGTTATGTCTTAAAATGTGTTGTCATGAAACCCACCTCAGATAATAAGGTATGTTATTATGCATGTTACGTATTTTAAGTAAGTAAATGGCAACTTGCTGACGAGAATATAAAGTAACTTGGCTGACTTAAAAATTTTGAGCGAGCGCTCTTAGGTACTGAAAAACTACGAGAAAAATTTAAAAATATAATTGTGTTCCGTAGCTCTCTCGAAACCGAATAGTTTTTTAAACTAATAAACTAGTTCCATTTTGTATTTTTCAAATTCAGCATTGGCAAACTATTGTATGCAAAAGTTTGCTTTCATTGTTTTTTTATTTGACGATGAAAGTGCTGCATTTGAGATTCGAAATAAATCTGTCTGTTTATTGGCAAAGTACAAGCGCATTAAGTTACTAAAAACTGTCAAAATTTCTCATTTGAGTTTGAACTAAACCAACAACATTTTATGATTTAAAATCATTTAGAGAAATTTGACAGTAACTTAAAGTTGTAGAAGTTTTATTTATGTGTGCAGGTTTTAATTTATTACATGGAGAATGCACTGAACGAATAATTCCCTTTGGTTTATTGACAGGAAGCGTATACAAAAACCCACGGGTCCAAATCCTTTAAGAAAATTATAACAGAAACTACAAACAGTTTTCTTTTCAAAGTCAAAGTCAAAATTATTTATTTGCAGTAAACGTGGTACAAAAGATGGTAAAAATAATATGTAGTGCAGTGACACATTTCGCCATAAAATTGGCATGCAAACATTAAAGAATTAGATGCTAATTTCAAAACAATAACTGAATGTGAAACAAACATTAAATTAGGTAACTAACCTTGCAAGTGGTGTTTAACCACAGACAAGCAACGTAACCAAAACACTCTGTATTTGCCTATTAATTTTATGTAGCAAATAGGTGGTACACACACACGCACGCACATCGAGCTACCACAATCTGTAATTTTTTTAAATAGATTATCAAGCATTAGGTTCAAGGTTCATTGGGAAAATTTGTCAGTTTCGGGTAAAGTGCCAGCACACGTCTGTACCTTTTTTACCTTTATTTTCTGTTTTAACCCAAAAAGAATAAAAAAGGCCTCCTGATTTTTGTTTTACATAGCTCCTTCATTATAATCCTCATTAAATCACCACGGAACCCTATTATGAAAACGACGCACTACTCTCAGTCTCGCGGCGCGGGCGTATTATTTCAAATCCCGTAAATCCTTCACTACGCGCAAAGTACCGGTTCGGTGCTTGTGTTGTTAAGGAGGAAGTGTCAGCCTAGGCGGCGAAATTCAGATTTTATCAGGTATTTTTCACTTTGCAAAATCTCTGATTAAAAAAAAAAACACTTTTACACGTCACATCATGTAATGTTCTAAAACTAGATGGGGCCAGTATTTTGTACCTGATTACTCTGAGAAGAAACAGCTGAAACAAACTCATGTCAGGACTTTAAAAGAGACAGTACCCTCTACTGTATCTTTTATAGTCCTGACATAGGTCAAGTCATTCTTTGGGGTAACAAGAATCTAAAAAGTTTTGTTGCTGATCTTAGATAACGCTGTAAATATGTCACTGTTACAAAACAATCAATCATCAACATACAACCTGATGCTAACCTGCAAAAAAATGGATATTAATCTTCGATTTCCTGACGCTTTCACCTTAACTAACAACTGGTGGGATATTACCAGCTGAGCGGGCCCGTGGCGGAGGCACGAACAACCGCCATCATTGCCTATTAACCCCATAATACGTTAAATATGCTAAGGAGCTCGCATTCACGAATAATAGTAGCTGGAATGTTCGTAAAGTTCGCGTAACTCCACCGTATGCTATGTTTGGTAGTCGTACTCTGCCAATTATGGAGGCTGACGTCACGGGATTCAGATGTGGTCGCCTTGAATTAAGTTTTATTTTAAAGCTGTGGCTTTCACTTGTCCTTTTTTTTTTTCGGATGGGAAGTCATCAAATGACTCCTCCCGCTCTGGGCGGAGCAGGAGGGAGTGTCAGACTTTTACTGACTAAAACCCATCCATGTTCCTTCATCGCCCTTTGTGTTCCGGGGCCACGGTATCTCTTTCGAATAGTCCCGCAACCCCGGCAGGCATCGGTCCTTACGGACCCCTTCCTTTTTGCTGACTCTCTTTGAGGCGCGCGTGGAACATGAACGCGCCGTCGACACGGCCTGTCGTCATGAGACGGATGGACGGCGAGCTAGCCCATAGCCCACCGTCCACAGGCCCGCGCATACGGTGGTTAAGCTGTGGCTTTCACTTTCACTTAAGGACAAGAGACTTTTTTGAGATATCTCTTCTATATATTTTATGCGTTCCAAAACAAGCATAGAGGACGCTGGCATGAAGGCTGCTAGGGTAAGATGGGATTGGGCGGGTCACGTCAGCCGCATGCACGATGACCGCTGGGCAAAAGTTTCCACACGATGGTTGCCGGAAGACAGACGGCGCCGCCGGGGCCGGCCCAGAAAGAGGTGGCGACACGATCTGGACGAAAACCGTGAGGGCTGGTCCAAGGAGGCCCGGGATAAGAGCATATGAAAGGAACTGGGGGAGGTCTTTGCCCAGCAGTAGGAAAATATAGACTAAATGAATAAAAAAAACTATGGTTCGGCCCAATCTAATACTTTAGTGATAAGACTGTAGGTACCTATCATTGCAAATTCTTTCGTATATAATTAATGAAGACAAATGCAGAGTGACTTTTTAAGAGAATTTTCTATTTTTATAAAAAACTTGAACTTTTCGCTTGAAATAATTGAAAAAAAAAATACATAAAAAGGTTCATACTGCATGGAGATGACATTCAACGTTGGCTCGCTTCGGTTACCATATCCGATTGCCAATTGTTCAATCAATTGAACCCGTTTCCGACGGCGTTCGGCCGCTGTAATGTCGGCCGAAAATAAAATAAAATGCCTTATTATTTGATCGATTGACAGATTTAGTTGAAGGTGACGCATACGTAGTGCCATGCATTATGAGACGAGCTGTAATACAGATTGATGATCATACTACTGCCTGAAATATCGCACCACTTTGTTACGCCGAGGGTCCAAAATCCGAGCATGCGGGATTTAATATTAGTATCCACTTACACGGAGCGTGATCAACCTTTAAAGGGCATTTTATCCTCTCATAATGTGCCACAATTAAACGATAGGCACGTCTCTAACCTTTGTCTAAGTACGTGAGAAACGCCTATCTGTTATGCGTCGCTTCAATGAGCTGAGAATCTGTCTGAAATGAATCAATCCACCTAGAGGCAGGTTTCACCGTTTGCTAAGATATCTTGGAGATGAATTGAACACAGCTTACTAAGGCTTATATTAGGGATGCTTTATCTCAGACAAGTCTGCTATTTAATGGATATTTTAGCTCCTGAGCTGTTGCACAGAGTTAGTGCAAAAGTATTTTTATCTTATTTTAAATTCCACAGACGTGGCTATAAAACGGTGATAGTGAAGATAATTCAATAAGTTCAATTTGATTAAAGTGTGGAGTTATCTGTCTGCTCGGTGAGCTTGGCAATATTCACAGGGTGTTATTATCTGACCCACTTTGCACATACGACTGTGGCACGGTGAAAATTAAACTCTACATAGACATAATACCACGTATTCTCGCATATCTGTTATTGTTTTCATTTGTTGTATAGTTAAGTTTCCGTTTTTATTGTTATTTATTGTTTACAACTATTTTATTTGAAGTGTATCACTACAGTGAAGTATTCTTTTTCTTCTTCAATATATAATTTGTGCTTCAGCTGAACTGGAATTTTTGATTTTAAAGTTCTTGAAAATTAAAATAACACACAATAACCGAGACTTCACACCAACTCTGGCCCTAAAAACAAAAAAAAATGCACAAACAAAGTCAACAAAATAAATTAGTTCCAAGGAAAGTATAAAGCGTTAGTTAGGTACGCCTCTGCCACCTCAGGGGTAAAAAATGAACTTTTAAACAGAGAATAGTTAATTACGCAAACTAACAACTCAGTAATAACTCCTGGGCTGTGTATTATTTAACTTTGAGCCGTGAGTGAAGGCAGTGAAGCTTTATTTTTTAAGGTCAGTGATATCTACGTCACCGTGTGTGCGTCATACAACTCATTTGCATGGACTAATCGCCATCTTGCCCCCAGCTAAGAGAGGCTCTCTAGGGTAAAGTTATTAGTGCCCTGTCCATCTTAATTCCACAGGCTCACTGCCCCAGACTTGGTCTTGACAACCGTTTACTAACGGTTGCTTGACCATACTCCGCAATTTGAATTTGAAAAACGAAGCAGATTTTTATTTTATTTATGTTCCATCACGTTTTCACTGGGTATTTTTATTACTGCCAGGCTTTTAGCACAACTGAATTTTTCGATGCATGAGAACGGATTGTGATATTTGGAGCTATTGTTTTCGGTGCTGTATTAACTAAATTGATTTCGTATGTAAAACCGTCAAGGTTTGAAAAATGTTCTCTGATTTCCTCAATTATTTTTCATCCGTCTAAAATCTGTTTTTGTGTAAATCTTTTTCGTCTCATCTGTCTAACTCCGGTCTAGCTGGACTGGAAGATGACGCAGCCGACATCAATCAAGTTGACATATTTTAAAAACACTATTAAGATAAATATTCTAAGCAAAGTAGGTTAATACGACCAGACCAATCTGCTAATGAAAGGAAACATTGATAATTATCTGCTCACAAAGTCTGCGAGTAAAAAGGTGAAAGAAATAGGTCACCAGTATAGTGGTGGATCCTCGACATTTACAATTATCTTTAAATCTTTCACTAACCGGCTGTCGAGTGTCTCATTTAATTAAAACCAGATACTTATAAATATCGGTTTAATTAAAACCAGATACCCTCTTCTAAGTAGTTTGTATCACGGCAGGTGGATTTACGTACCCTTAAACAAATGAAAAATGAAAATCGCTGAACATACATAGGGTCCGTGGCTTAGACCCCCAGTGGTCGAGGTACCCGTGGCCGATGCCTCCGATTCGATTCATAGGGGTTCAAACAACATACTTAAAATAAATTACAAATATTGATATCGTTAGATTCACCCTACCGCGTCGAGACGACTGAGTTTTGTTTCATTTTGACACCTCTGACACGTATAATGTCGCATGCTACCATAAAAACAAACGGCGTTTATTTATGTATAACATTATGTGAGCTCAATCTTTTCAATATTGAAACTTGTCGCGACATACATAAGTACGCACGACGACCGTTCACAATTCAAGCTATGCGAAACTAGTATACGCTGATCTCTCATTGTATGAGAAGCTCATACTAAGCCAGGTCAGATTATACTAGATATTTACAGCCCGATGTGTCGCCGTGTGTACGACTCATCAAACTTGAGCCCAGTAGGTGGCTGCGACCACTGCGACGTTTTTAAGTCCTCTTATAAGGTAGGTACAATTAGTACACTCCAGAAAGTGGGTTATGATCCATCAAAGATTTAAAACTATTATCGATGCCATAGAACTAGTTTCCTTGATCTATCTGCTGAGATACACTATGTATAATCCTATCTTAGCTAATGTGACAATGACCTAAACAGTGTGCAATCTCATTGCGGTTCCCGCTCTCTACCTATAGCAATGGCGTTGATTACAGCGTTATCGTTCTGAGTTCATTAATTATTGTGGTCTACGGTTGATATTCAATTCTGTGTTAAAGGCTGGCGGACTACAAAGGAACTACAAACTAAATACATACATACATAATCATCATCAGCCTATAATGTTCCCACTGCTGGGACACGGCCTCCTCTCAATGAGAGGGAATGGGCTATTATAATCCACCACGCGGGCCCAGTGCGGATTGGTAGATGTCACATGTCTTCGAATTTTTGGTTCTAGGACATGCCGGTTTCCTCACAATGTTTTCCTTCACCGTTTTGAGAGCAGTGGTGATGAAATAAATTACACAAAGTAATGCGCCTGTCTGGGTTTGAACCCACGACTTACTGTTCGTAAGTCGGGGCTGCCACCACTGGGCCACCGCTGCTCCCCCACATACATACATAAACTCACGCCTTTTTCTCATGAGGTAGGTAGACAGTTATACAAAACGCCACCTGCTACGATATTTACAAACACTTTTTCAATACACTTCCTCGAAAACTGGTTCATATCGCACTACGATTAGGTTCAACATGCAATGTATTTCACACGTATGCGGGAATGAAAATTGCCACAGATAACTATACCTATACTTTGGCCAAATTGGTTTAATGCCTTTAGTCGGAGGTGAATGTTTTTTTTTAATTTTGGCAAAGCAATATGCTTCTTTACGGCGTATTTTTTTTTAATATTCATATTGTGTTTATAAATAGAATATCATAGATAAACATGATTATTGAAAACTAATATTTACTTTATAAACAAATTATTTGTGTTTTAAATTCAAAAATAAAATAAAAAACTAATTTTTATATTAGGCTGTTTAGCAGCTTCATACCTTTGCTTCTCCTTCAACCTGGCGAAAGCAATGCCCGAAAAAAAAAGAAAATTAAAATCATAATTTCATAATAATTAATGACAAAAATATTTTTCGTTCTTTTATTTTATTTCTTCAAAAGTGTATTGAAAAACGTCGTTTGATACACGTAGACATTTGTTATTGCAGTTCTCGGCTCAAAAACACCCTTGCCTGAGGCTCGTGTGTTAATTCCGCCTTGAATGCAATAACAATCTTTCTCTACTTGTATCAAAATGTACTATTCTATCATACCTTATCCAATAACGCAGTCGTGCGGTATAAAGACATCTCGATGTTTCCTCTTCTGTGAACTAAGAGCAGTAAAGATGTTGTGACCTTCTCATTTTGTAAAACTTTTACAGTAATACACAGCTTCGAAAGTCCATTCTCAAGAGGGCTTCCAACTAGAAACAACTCCTTAATAAAAAATTCTGAGACAAAAGTCTGTCTATTTTCTGGAATAAAGCTGCAAGGAACCAATTTATCCCCGTTGAGAGGTTGTCATCACGTATAAGCACTCTTTTAATTCGAGTGTCTACCAACATCCTACAGCATTGTAACACTCGGCGAAATACAGCTTTGGAAGTTATTCTCAAGAGGATTTATAACTAGAAACAACATAACGAATTCCGACACAATAAGTCACAGTTTCTAGTACAAAGCTATACCAGGCACCAAATTAACACGTGTTAGGAGGCTGTCATCGCGTATGAGGCCGCTTCATGGTTTCCACTCTAAGAAGCTGTCGTTATGTACCAATTAGCACGCTTCTAATTCAGGTGTCCAGATCATACATAATAAAGTGCCAGTATACTACAGGATAGAAAGACTACTGCAAACTAGAAACAACTGATGAACATTCTTGAGACAAAAGTCTCTCTAGGTTCTAGTACAAAGCTGGCTCCAATTCAACCCGACTATACCAGGCGCTTTATCTTTTCCACACTGAGAGGTCTTCATCATCACGTATAGGCACGTTTTTAATTCAGGTGTCCAGATCTACGTAGGAATGTGTACGTACACTACAGCATAGAAAGATTACTGCAAACAAGACACAACTAATAACAAATTCTGAGACAAAAGACTCTGCAAGATCTAGTACAAAGCTGCACCAATTTAACCCCACCATACCGGGCGCTTCATATTTTCCGCGCCGAGAAGCCATCGTCACGTATTTGCGCGTGTTTAATTCACGACTGTCCGTGTACACGGCACGGGTTAACGAGTATACCTGCTTCTGACGGAATTCTCTTTCTTTTATATTATTTTCTGAATAGCAGAGCCAGTTGAATGATTAAATATGCAAAGCTGGGCCAGTGTAAGTGCTAATGAACCGTGTGATTCTTGCTTTATTTATGGATTGCGGGTTATTTGTTGGTAATCAAGCGGTAGTACTTGTTGAATTGAATAAATGTTTTTGTTCTAGACTGTACTGTTTTGTTAACTAAAGGCGGAGCGAAATAACACTTCAATTTAATTAAGTCTCACTGTTTTGATTGTTTATTTCAAAATTGTTTCTGTCCAATTCAATAGGTATTGTTTTCAACGCAATTTTATCTAAACAGGAAAAGAGAAACATGTATATTTTACTGAAAGTACTTACGAATTTCCTTGCCCAAAGCCTCGTATCTCCGAACAGAGAGAAAACATAGCGGTCGTCCAATTTCGCCCGATCCGTCGCGTGGGTAGGCCTACATTAGCGTTGCGGCGGGGTGGCCCGAAAACCTCACCAAATGAGTACATGCACGGAAACTCCCAAGCCCATTTACGGGCCCACAAATCCTAGAAAAAGTAAAGAAAACTCTTTGCTTTTACGTACGCGGTAAACGCTTCGCTAAGTGCTAGATACCTGATCAGCACATTCACCACATAATGTGTCTTATGATCCGTGGAGGAAGCTTGAAAGCCTGTGTCAATAAAAGTCAAGTATTTTTAAAATGCACTGGCTAAGCAGTGTCAGAAGGGTTATTCTCGTAAATATAGCACAATCTTTAGATGGATGCGTTGGTTGTCGCTTACTTTGGTAGGTACTATCAAGGACACTCCCGCCTGACCACCACTAAGCTAATTTTTGCTTGCACTCACAAAGTAGAAACGCTCTCTAGCCCCGCCCCGTTGACTTTGTATAGAAATAATAAATGAAAAAATACCGAATCGGCCGAGCGCACTGACGACGCACGCCAAACGAGAGTTATTGTTATTTTGCGCACCAAACTTGATGCTTTCCTAATAGGCCCAAACTTTAAGAGGGCGTGGCTCGGCGCCTCCGCATGATTTAAGCGAAAAAAAATTAAACTGGTCAGGCGGAAAAGACCCCGATAGTACCTCTATTTATTGATTTTGTACTACTTAGCTGTTTCCCGCGACCTTATTATTATTATTTGTATGTTTTTTTTTCACGAAACGAAACTAAATCTTTTTCTAAAATAGAAGTAGCCTAAGTTACTCCTTACAATACCAGCACTCTAGTATATATAATAAGTATATATGAATTTTTAGAAATAAAAAAATCTCTATTAATAAAGGTTTCCTTAAACAAATAATCTATCATTATCACACAATAGCTATCATTCAGTAAAAAGCTGTTATTTTGAAATTACAACCAGACATTAAAATTTTATTTATTTGGATAGATGATAAAGTTACTGAAAGTTCACCGATGACGTATAGTTTTGAGAGTTGACAAGGCCTGATAAGATAGGGTGTTTGTCGGCTCGAAGTTTAGAAACCTTTTTCTGAATCTTCCCAATATATCCTCTCAACATTCGAAGTGTGCTAGTGTTCGAATAATGAGATGAACCGCAACTTTTTTAAATTAATCCCAAGGGTTCGATTCAATTTCAACTACTAGATTTTATGTGTACCGTTCGCATTCGGAAAGCGTTTGAGATTTAAAAAGATTGAGTAAGAATGTTTACTGCTGTGTGCACTCAAGCTTAAATCTAAGCTTTACGTGATGAAATATAGCGTATTTTATTATTGGAGCCGCACACTTGCTACGTATTGTACGATTTAGAATTGGCAACAAAATGTAGCCAATAAATAGGTTCTGAACCATTGTTGAGGTTGCAACTTTTATCTTTTTCATGTAAGTAATAGTTAGGTACCTAATCTATCTACTTACTGACGATTCTCATGAGGAAAATTTCTCTACTACTTAATAAACAGCGAGTCTTTGCCTATTGACACGTTTTAATTTTTTTGAGGCAGGGACGTTTGGGAATACGTTGAGGAGCTCGTGGCTAAATAATAACAGCCGCTCGGGTCGATCTTTAGGTTAAGCCGTGCTTGCCTAGGTTGGTCTGTGGATGGGTGACCACCCATTAGATACCGAGTTTCCTCCCTGCCTCGGAACGCACGTTAAGCTGTTGGTCCCGGCTGTCATTTGTGATCTTTGACAGTCGTTACAGGTAGTCAATGGCCCAAAAAGTCTGACAACCAGTCTTACCAAGGGGTATCGTATTACCCGGTACTAACTGGGTTGTGGAGGTCAGATAGGCAGTCGCTCCATGTAAAATACTGGTAATCAGCTGCATCCGGTTAGACTGGAAGCCGACCCCAATAAAACTTGGGAAAAGGCTAGGCTAGGATGGACGTTTGGAAATAATAAAATACGAGCAATTTTCCCGAATTTTTAAACTTCACACAAAGTTTTAGTTACAAGAGAAAATAATTTCTTCTTTCACTAAAATTCTGCCCAGTTACACGCTACATACGAAACGAAACACAAATTGGACAATGTGCTCACGTTTCCGTAACCCCATGTTGTTTAGTGTAAACGGGCAGGTCTGAACATCGTACAATGTTTTCGCTAGATATTATCTGACGTCTGTTCAATGTTGCCATTTTGAAAAAGAACCCATATCAGCTTGCGTCTGACTGGCGGACGCGAGAAAGGCGTTCGTTTATGATGACCCTTGTCACAACACTTTTTTCTTTCAGCCAAAACTAGAAAGAAAACGGCAAATATATTTTTATTTATTGTTTCAGATGAACGAGAAATTGCTGTAACGTTTGAAATAAGAAAAATAATTAAACCGTAGCAGACGTCAAAATAATAGTGCCTATATTAAAAAATAATATAACATCATTTAATTAAGTGCTAAAGTGTAACGTTCCATTATAATTAATGATAAAATGAAAGATGTGTAATTAGGGACGGAAAATCTATGAAGCGAGTGTCGGAATGTGTGTGTATTTAATCAAAAGTGTAACAAAGTGCTATATCTAGGGTGTAATGTTAGATGGTAGGGTGTAGTTTTGTGTGAGTGTGCGTGAAAGAGAGGGAAGATGTTGCCGGTGCCTCAGGATCGTATGTCGGGGCGGCGCAGCAGCTCCATCGTCAGTCGGACGCTGCTCGGGCGCAGAGCTTCTGTCTACGTCACCGGCAACCACCAGGATCCTGCCAAGGTAATACAACATTGAGTTTCAGTTTTATTTATTCAATGTATCGTATCGATCGACATCCCTGAAATGACTTTTAAGCAGACACTATAAGCGGTGTAAGCACCTATGCCCAAACTTGTCTAAAATTCTACGTTGACTTACCAGTTCTTCAAAGGCTGAGTTCGACGTAAATAGCGATAGAAGTATAATATTAATAAACTTTGCTGTATCAATAAGTCAATTAAACTAAAACAAAGATAACTTTCAATAGGTACCCCACTCAAATTATCCAAATTTTGCTTTAATCTACATATAACTACGTGTTCCTTATTATCAAACACTTCTTAACTATAATAATGAGCGCTCATAGTTTTGTTATCGTCACAATAGCACCGTTTGTGTGAACAATAGCAGGCACCCGCATAATTCAGACTCGTGAGGGTACTTAGAGAAACGCGGTATGTGGACTGTCAACCAAATAGTTAGGTATACAAGTCCAAATACACATCTTAAACTTAAAATAATGAAGTAAGAGACTTGACTATTCTGCACCCTCACTATATTTTTTAAAAGTAGTGAGGTTTTGTAGTGAGTTGCAACTCACACTATTCTTACTTATTGCTTTGTTTGACTGTACTATGCTAAGAGTACTTATTCGATCACTGGCTTGAGTTTTACCTACGATAACGGCTGTGACGGGTTTCGGTAACAGCTGAGCGGAATTTGCATAATAAATCGTTGGTAACGCCCAAGTGATGTTCCGAGTACGTACACTTATATGCCTACTTGACTTTTACTCCGTGATTACCATGATTCCTTAAGCGTACCTTGCGGGTTGGTCTGATGCTTTGGCACAACCTTTGCTTCTTCTTCTTTATCCTGCCTAACCTGGTGTCAGAGTTTTTATGCCACCCATGGGTCAATGGGAAGAAATATCTCTCAGGCATGCTGGTTTCCTCACGATGTTTTCCTTCACCGAAGCAAGTGATAATTATACAATACGCACATTAATCCGAAAAATCAGAGGTACGTGCGAACCAACCCGTTCGAACCCAAGGGTTCGAACTCAAGATCTATGAGTCTGATGGCGACATGGAGAGAGCGACTGTCGCAACCTCGTGCAGGGCACGCCACGATAGTGGCGATAAGTCCCCTCTTTGAGGAGTGGCTTGAGAGACGCCACGGCGTCCTCACCTTCCGCCTGACGCAGGTCCTCACCGGACACGGTGTTTTCGGGATACGGAAACGCCCGGGTGTTTCCACTGCGAGGATCGACCGGAGGACACGGTGGAGCACACGGTGGAGGTGTGCCCCACGTGGGCGGAGCACTGCCGTGTCCTCGAAGTGGCGATTGGCGGCGGCGACCTCTCGCGTGTGGTCCTGGTGCAAGCCATGGTCCGGAGCCAGACGGAATGGGACGCCGTCACCTCCTACTGCGAAGCAGTAATGCTAGAGAAGGAGGTGGCGGAACGTGAGAGGGAGAGAACCTCACAGCGTCCCGGCCGCCGCGGGAGACGCCCCGGGCGTCGGGGGCCACCACGTGGCCACGCCACCGTATGCGCGGGCCTGTGGACGGTGGGCTATGGGCTAGCTCGCCGTCCGTCCGTCTCATGACGACAGGTCGTGTCGACGGCGCGTTCGTGTTCTACGCGCGCCTCAAAGAGAGTCAGCAAAAGGAAGGGGTCCGTAAGGACCGATGCCTGCCGGGGTTGCGGGACTGTTCGAAAGAGATACTGTGGCCCCGGAACACAAAGGGCGATGAAGGAACATGGATGGGTTTTAGTCAGTAAAAGTCTGACACTCCCTCCTGCTCCGCCCAGAGCGGGAGAAGTCATTTGATGATTTCCCATCCGAAAAAAAAAAAAAAAAAATAATAATAAAGACCTATGACTTGGCAGTTCGCACCACTAGGCACTGGTGTGACCGGCGGACTGCCAAGTCTATCATTCTGACCTTTGCTGAATCAGGCCGATCTAACATCATCATAATGTATAGACCGACTTTACTGCTGGCCTCTCTTTGCTAAGATTATATTAGAAGGTACTTCCAAATTAAGACAATGAAAAAAAGCACATTGGTTCTCGCTACTTTCGAACCCGCAATCTCCTGGCTATGTATAGTTTGCCTGTATTATCTAGCTGTATGTGTATATTTGGCTACACGACTCAATTAGCCAAACGCTTATCAATCTGGATTATAGATGCGACTTAATTGCCGCGTGGGTATCCGTACGCCCTGGATTAGAATTATCTCCCTCTAAATATAAACAAGATGCGTCATCACGCTCTTAATTTCTATTTATAGAAGCATTTACAGCTTAAAGGATCGAGAACATACATCAAAGAACGTGAAAGTAAAATTGATGTTGAGTCAATCAAGCAAACATTTCTTTATCGTGAACACAACAATGAATGGAAAACCTCAAATAATAATGATAAAGTTCTAAAGATCTTTTTATCGGATAAGAATAGCCCGAAAGTATTATAAATAAACGTAGCTACCATAAATTTTCTTCGCAACTTTTTTGTATACAACTTTTATAGGCGTATCAAAGAAGTGTGCTATACCGATTTATATGAGTGCCACGAATGATAGTGCTCGCGAAATATAAATGTTTACAAAAAGCGCTACGCCTCGTTAGATTTACGAGTGAAATACAGTGTTTTGGAGCCGTTAGCACATAGTTACAATGCGTGATCGAACTCAACGATTTTAAGTCAAATTGATTGATGGCAGCGATGGAAAAAGCTCTATTTATAGGGCTTTTTATTAGTCGGTTAATTTATAAATAAAATAACTCATCTCGCAGCAGATTTATTATTTTATTAGCATCATAATTGTTCTATTATACTCAAACATATTTCCACGGAACTTTGCATAGCGTGAATGCATTACCATTTTCGCGTCACAAATTCCATCACACAATTTGAGTGAAGTTATGGCGTCGTTATGAGCGTGGCGGGCATAGCGATACACAAACAAACACAGTACACACATGAGCTGTGTATTATTACCAGCTTGCGTACGATATTTGTTCGGCGAGGTACCAGCGGCGTACGCCGCAACGCGCGCCTTTATTCTTCCATTCATCCGACGAACAATGTCTTATTTCGCGAATATGCTAAATTAAAATGCTCACTACATGCTAGGGATGAATATTTTGGCGAAATTGTAATGTCAACAGTTTTTGTATCGCATATTGTTGACAGTTGATGTCCACAATCAGCCAAAATACTCAGAATAATACAAAATAATCATTTGAATAATAGCATTCCAGCCACCGCAAAAATATTAATTATTACACACTGCTACTGCAACGATTAAAATTCAAAAAGGCCAGTTAAAAACTGACATACTCACGTTTTTACAAAATGCGGTGCTATTTAAACAAATATTTCGGGTAGCATAGCACAGGTATTCCGTATTTCCGGTGCCAAAATAATATGAGAAATTCTAACTCTGATTTCGTGCACGTAATATTTTCTCGGCGTTCATATAAAACTAGCTGTTGCCCGCGACCTTCATCCGATTGAAATTATTATATAAAACTTCCCTATTTGAATCGGAATAAGAGTAGCTTAAGTTATTGCTTATAACGTCAGCTATCTGTCAGTAAAAGTCCCATCAAAATCAGCCTAGCCGTTTCGGAGATTAGCCGGAACAAACAGACAGACCAACAAAAATTCAAAATAGTGTTTTCTTTTGTTCTAGGTACCGTATACCGTTTCAGCAAATAGATTTAGCTTTTGAAATTACAAACAGAAACTTGAATTTTATATATTTGTATAGATATAGATTAAATGGTTTCAAATAGAGTTTTTGCTTTTGGGATTCCAATTTTCTCGATAATACCTTAAGCGAAATCACGCAGAAGTGACAGTGATTCACAGCCATTTTGAAAAGGGTACGAATGGTGTGGAATTAAAATACCTGCTTACTTTGAATATAAACGATGTACCTACCTGGAATTATGGGAGCGAGGGCCAGACATTAGAGAGAAATTGAGAAGTAAACCCTCGTACTGTCGTCAAGAATAGTGTGGAGCGCGATTCGCTTCAGATACTTTTTACTGAGGTCGTAGCGTTTATATGTTTTTTTTTTAATAAAAATAGTATTCTTTCGTTTTAATTTGAATATTATAACCCATATAGGCATTTGTTCGACTTGGCACTAGACTTGACGCATTCCATTACCATATTTAAATTTTCATGTTTTTTAGTTTTGTCCAAAAAAAAAAAAAAAAAAAAGGTTTTTAAATCATGATATAAAAATGCACGAGGCCAAAAAAATTGCAGCACCCAACTCATTTGCAATTCATGAGTATTTTCAAAGCAAACAAGTTGAGAATTCAAACGTGAAAAATAACCTTCAGATTTACTTTTTATATAGCTACATTGAGTTTCACCTTAAAAAACGAAAATTATGTGCATTATTTATTTGGTAACATTAAGCTGAATTTTCTTAACTGTTTTGATACATATGTAAATTGATTGTTTCAATAACATACGCAATTTACTAAAGGCTTATCATTCTGCATTGCTCAATACAGCAAATTGATTCGGATTCGAATCATAAATTCATGGCCCGCTCCCAAACGGCTCATGTTAAATTCATAGAACTAATTAAATTAAACAATACGTTGTCAAATATTACCTACATTGTATACCGTTGTGTTAAATATGGCAATGGATGTGGTTATCCATACCGACCGCTCTTAATTAATTGACACCATTACAGGGCACTTTTAACAAACACCGTAATACATTTTATTCCCGCGTGAATTTCAGCAGTGTAATTTTTCACAAACTTTTGGTGAACCTCGTGTGATTTTGTTAATTTTTTAACAATTTACCGCTTATGAATATGGATGAGGTGGTTTTTGAGATGTGTAGAGGTTTTTGTAAGTGAAAAATTTGTAGTTCCGTAGGTCTTTCATAGGTTCCAACGCTATGTTTTGAAAATCTGCCTAGAATTTTCAAAACTAACTTGGCTATCAATTGAAATTGCAGCTGATTATCGGTATTTTACATGGAGCGGAAGTCGTGGCTAAATAATAACAGCCGCTCGGGTAAATCTGCAGGTATAGCCGCGCTTACCTAGGTTGGTCCGTGGATAGGTAACCACCCGGTACATACCGAGTTTCCTCCTTCCTCCGTGCCTCGGAAATCACGTTAAGCCGTTGGTCCCGGCTGATGTTTCGCAACTATGTTGATGTTGGGTTCCAGTCTAACCGAATGCAGCTGAATAACAGTATTTACACAGCGCGACTGCCTATCTGACCTCCACAACCATGTTAGTATACTCTTCTACACTTACCATAGTTTCGTATTTCACCTTGAACGCCCAAACTATCCCGTATTTTAGTGGTTGAATAAGATTACTAATGGCCACCGGGACCAACTGTATAACGTGCTTTCCGAAGCACAGAAGCACCTTGCGAAAACTCTTCAATTAACTATTGACACTACTGCGAAACATAAAACACCCTTTCTAAACTCTAAAAGCGTTTATCTCCTTCTCGTAAACGCAAATAGAATCCTAACCTAATTATGCAAAATTTTCGTCGCCGAAAAACAAGATCCCTTGTTCAATAAATCAAAGTGACAAGCGCGTTATCTGAAAGATCTAAGTTTAGCCTTCTTGAAAGCGTTTGTCTCTCAAAGTTTCTGTGTGCGAACAAGTAGCTAGGTGTGGGTAAGGGTAACATTACTTGTCCAATACTTTCTCTGTTCATTGACTGGAATAAAAGACTTTTATTGGGTTTTAGATATCCTGTAATGGTTTTTAGTGGATAGGAAAAGGATTTTAGTATGTTGTTTAGTGGGATTGAGAGTCCTTTGCGAGTTGGGTGTATTGGCGGATTTAATTAAATAGTAGGTAACTAGTATAGTTGTAAAAAGACATTGAAGTCAGCTGTGAAACTAGTTTGTCGGTCTTGGAATAGTTACACTTGTTATTTTTTTTATTTATCTTATAATTAATGTCACACAATTAGAAACAAATGCATTCGTTAGTACAAAAGAACGTTTGTTTTAAAACATTTCACGATCGTCTTTCAAATAGGAGAGGTAGAGACTTATTCAACCTCTGCTCTCCCCTCAACTTCGATGTCATTGGCCCAATGCATCACACTCATTTCCCTAATAACCCCAATCATAGCCCTGATGTGCTAGACGTCGCGCTTCTGAAGAATGTAAACTTGCGATTGCATTCTGTAGAAACGATCGACGAACTCAACTCTGACCATAGACCGGTAATCTTTGAATTCGCCCCTAGAATAGGACCCTTTGATCCCACTCAAACTCCCTCCACTAAAGTGATCACGGACTGGGGGAAAGTAAGCGATATGCTGAAATCCACCGAATCCCCGCACTTAGACAGGATCCCCGACAACATCGAGACTGTAGCCGACACGGAGGCCGCGATCAGCTCGTTCACAGAACACGTACAATCAATCCTGAACGATTGTTCAAGGGAAGTTCCGGCGGATGATCACCGCTGGAAACTCCCGGATGATGTGCGTGATCTTGTGACCGAGAAGAACGCGGCCGTCCGTGCCTACAGTTCTTTTCCCTGCTCCAGCAACAAAGTTTTTATGCGTCGCTTACAACGCAAAGTAAGCAGATGCATCCAAAAACTGCGTGAAGAGAGCTGGGACAAGATGCTCGGTGAATTAGAACCAACCCATCAGGCTTTCTGGGACCTACAGAGGAAACTACGCTCCTCTGAGGTCGCCTCTGTACCCCCTCTCATCCGTCCCGATCAGACCGTCGCTTTTGACGATGACGACAAAGCCGAATGCCTGGCCGACAGCCTAGAGACTCAATGCTCCCCCAGTACCCAACCAGTAGACCCAGCTCACCTTGCGATGGTGGATGCTGAAGTTGAACGTCGGACCTCCCTTCCCCCAGTAGAAGACCCAGACGATCCTCTACCCTCAGTCACCCCTGAGGAAGTTGAGGATATCATAAAAGGCCTTAAGCACAGAAAAGCCCCTGGCTCAGACGGAATCACCAATAGGGTGTTCAAACTCTTTTCTCCCGCCCTCATAGTGCTAATGACCGCTATCTTCAATAGCGCCATGGCAAACAACATGTTCCCTCAGTCGTGGAAACAAGCCACAGTAATAGGAATCCCCAAACCGGGTAAACCCGCCTCTTCCCCGAGTAGTTACCGTCCCATTAGTCTCCTCAATGTCCTAGGCAAAATCTACGAGAGGCTTATTTATAAGCGTCTCAAAGACTACGCCGAAGCAAAGAGCTTAATTCCCAAAGAACAGTTTGGATTTAGATCCCAACACTCTTGTGTTCAACAAGTGCACCGCATAGTCGAGCACATCAGCGCCCGCCTTCAGCGAGGCATGGTGACCGGTGCCTTGTTCTTCGATATCGCGAAAGCATTCGACAAGGTCTGGCACAACGGGCTGATATACAAGCTATACCAGCTCGGTGTGCCTGATCGTCTCGTGCTCATCCTTCGTGACTTTCTGTCAAACCGCACATTCCGATACCGCATCGATGGTGCGCTATCAACCCCACATCCGATTCGCGCAGGAGTCCCTCAGGGATCCGTGATATCCCCATTAGCCTTCACGCTATATACCAGCGATATCCCCAGAAATAATTCAACCCAACTAGCCCTCTTTGCCGACGATACGGCCATCTATTATTCTGGTAGAAGCTATCCCTGCATTACGCGCATTCTCCAAAAATCCGCAAACGCCTTAGGCGATTGGTTCCGGAAATGGAGAATCGAGGTCAATCCCGACAAGAGCCAGGCGGTACTTTTCTCGAAACCCCGCCAACTCCCCCCCACCCCTCAACCGATCTCCATGTTTGGCAAGCCGATCCCTTGGGAAAAGCAAGCCAAGTACCTAGGAGTTATCTTAGACCAGCGCTTAAACTTCAGTGAGCACATTAAGACGGTGCGTTCGCGCGCCGCCTTCGCTCTCGGTAGGCTTCACTCTGTCCTGAACGCACGTAGCAAATTGTCACTTAGGTGCAAATTGCGTATTTACACCGCGTGCATTAGGCCTATCATGACTTACGCATGTCCCGTTTTCGCGCATACCAAACCCTATCACCTCCATAAGATGCAGACCCTCCAAAACCGATTCTTACGAAAGGCCACGGGAGCCCCATGGTACGTTAGGAATGAGCAACTCCATGTTGACCTCAAGATCCCCACCATAGCCCAATTCATGAAACGACTAACAAAGGGTTTTTTCGATAAGGCCGAAAAACACCCAAACCCCCTGATTTCCTCAGCAGCCAATTACGCCCTCTCCAAGATATCTAGAATTCGCCGTCCTAGGCTCACTCTTGCCACACCCGATGATCCCATCACCCTTCTCCAAGAAAGTTGTAGGGAAACCAGCACATTACACAAAAACAGACACAAGAACCGTTACAAACCGCGAATCCGGCCCCGCCGCCGAGGCCCTCCGCGACCCCCCAGTAACATCACTGCCCGACCCTTGCTCGACGAGCCAGCCCGCGACGCTGAGCATGTAACGACCGATTCCCCAATTAATGATCCGACCCAGCCTGTTGTCCCTTGCTGCCCTCTCATCAATGACGCACTAAGCCGAGGCCCGAACCCCACAGGGGGTGCCCTTAGTGACCGTTCATTTAATTTAAATCCTTAGTTTGTAAGCCCTGGCTGGGGGCCTTAAAGTAATTTTTGGCCACCACAGGATTGTCCGGTTAAGCAGTTAAGCAACCTTAGCGCGTTGCAACTGCGAGTGGTCCCACCTAAAAAAAAAAAAGAAAAAAAAAAAAAAAAAAAAAAAAAAAAACATTTCACGAACATACTTAGTTTTCAACATTTAATTCCGTGATTTTCTAAATAAACAGTAGTGTCCATTTCACAATTTGACCGTCAAAGGTGATGAAAACAATACTTTTTTTTTATTAGCATATTTTTAAGTTTGCTGTGTAGACTCATTTTTTTTTTTTTATTGTTTATTCTAAACCAAAAAAAAATGTTATTTTGTACGCCATAATGGCAAAACATGCAGATCTACCTGTTATTTTAAGACCTTGCACATATTATTTGATGTATACTCATGTTTTTACAATAAATATATTCTATTCTATTCTATTCTAATCTTCATCAGTGTATTGTTTATTTCATAACAAAGGAGAGAGAAAAAAGAAACAGGAAAAAACAACTTGTTAAAAACAAATAATCTACTCAAGTTAGCGACGATAACATCTCTGAGTTCATAACGTGTTTTCTCCGAATTATCTTGTATCTAATAAAGCTGCGATATTCATAATCTGAAGTTATATAAGATTTTTTTACTGGGCAACGTTTGACGCAGGTTTACTTATTCTTTCTAGAAATAAGATTCATTTACATGTGTTGCAAGCATTTGCTGTGTAAACTACGTCCATTTTTGACTCAAATCTATTTTCATAAGGTACACGTCTCAATTTTGTGTTTAGCACCTCAATTCGACGTAAGCTACGATCTCCTGGAAAATACGTAGTTTATACAGGTGACCTTTTTATCACTTTCCAAAAAAAATGGGTATATTAGGTGAACGGAGTAGAAGCTTATGGCATAACTAGTTTTTTTTTCTTTTTTCCATAGCTTAGAAAAAAATTGATCCATCATCAAATAACGCTACAAATTTCAAGTGAACTTTTCATATTAGAACAAAGAAAGAGAAAATTTGAAAAAAAATATAAATAAGCAATTCGCGTATGATTTTAATTTCGTTTTTTTTTTGTTTTTTTTTTTTTTTTAAACTAAGTAGTTATGCCCTTTGCTTCTACTCCGTTCACCTATTAAACTATTTTTTTTTGGAAAGGGATAAAAAGTCACCCGTATATTTAGTTTTCCATGTAAACGTTGAATCATCACTATGATGAAGGTTTTCTTGCTAAATAATGAATCATGTACCTATATGGGTAACCGATAAACATCATACACTGAGAGAAATTTTAATCAGATTTCATGTTAATGGAATATTTTTTCTGATTAAAATAGCGCCAATCTGCTCTAAGGTTAGAGCTACACGTTACATCTTGTTAAGTCTAACAAGTTGAAATAACAAGCTGCCTAACACTTAACTTCAACGTTATGTTCATGTTGAATATATAGTGTGTAACATTATATAAAATATATCGTTGTTACATGCCTATCACGTTATGGATATACCCACCACTAACTGTCACAAAATTTCGCACCCGAGTTATCCACATAGAGTAGCCGCTGTAGCCAACACGGATTTATAAAAAGGGGTAGGCAAGATCATAAAAGTTCGTAATCGACATAGGGATAATATCGCAGGGGGTCAAACCTAAACTAACCGCAGTGCAATGGAAACTATGGAAAGGCCTCGCTCTGGGGTAACCACCTACGCCTATTATGATCACGGTTTTACCTAGCCGGGCACGTACGAATTTACCATAGTACCGCGCAAGTGTCGTTCAACGGCGGAGAATCTTAACACCGCGATTCAGAAACGTGACGTAAATATACAGCGCCATCTAGTTGGCAAATTGTAACGGGGACGCGGATAGTAACTGTGTTTGTTTTTTTTTTGTTAACTTTGGTTTTGTAATTTAAATACCTATCGCATGAGTGTAGATAAAATAGTGTATGAAACTGTACATAACTATATAAGTAATAAAACGCGTGTGATTACACTATTAGAAACCTTGCCTGCTGCTCGGTTTTTAAACAGACACTCGTATTTTACCTACTATCAAATTTAAATGACGGAAATGTATCTATGCTAATTTCTTCAACAAGTTACGGATATTTTATTTACTATAATATGATAGGCCTACTATGCGTGTTGTGGTAAAATAATGTTTTTAGTATCAAAATGTTCAAGTTGCGCGTTCTTTCAATCGCTATAACGTTGTTTAAATAAGATATCATTCAACTACACATACAATTTAGTTTAAACCTGACGTACCTACGATTAAGGTAATCACACAATTTCGTTGGGTTTCCTAGATAACAATTAGTTACTGCAATAAGCTTACCTGTTGATTGGTGGTACATGCCAATTTTATTAAATCAATGTTAAGCTTGTTGTTTCAAACAGATTTTTGATTGATCCAATTAAATACCAGCCAACTAGTTTTACCATGTTCTTTGTACCTAACTGACTAAAAGAAATAATATTTCGTTTGTTTCTAACAACTACAATACTTTTATTTCAAACAGAAAACCATCTAACAAGTCAAACTTGTTTGAAATACAAAGCGGATTTCTCTCAGTGTACGCAGAATTAATTTCAACCTTCATAAATACGTGTTTTTTACGAAAATAGCGCTGAATATATTTCCGTGCGATAATAATATGTATAATATGAGATGGTTTCCCGTGTGTACAGTCGTGCATTGAGGATAAAAATAGGTTCCCTCTAACTTTTAATGTGGGTGTGAAAGATGTCAATGGTATGTATCGAATCTTGTATTCCGTGTCCTGATCAAAGCGATCGTCGCATTTAGTTCTGCGAAAAGAAATGCATCGTTTAGTAGACAGGGGCAACTTGCAGTTTTCCGAACACATGAACATGACTATTGCGTTTGCGCGCGACCAAAGAAAGTAAATGAAAATAATTCAATACCTATGTTATATTTCCTGATAACAGTACAAACATTACAAAACATTGTGCTGATGGATGCATTAAAAATGTAGTTGTTTTTAAAACGTGTGATATGACCTTTAATAATTATCTCCCAGAACGTTATTAAAAGGTTCCCAGGGGTTTGACGCAGAATGTGCACTTCTCAAAATGAGCACTACTCAAAATGAGTGTGAATTTTATCACAATGGGTCAAAATAACACCAGTTCCCAGGTATGATCTAGAACAGAAAAACAATTGCAAAGACAAAGAAGAACCAGTGACTCTAGGCTTCGTTAAGGGTTTTTTAACACCCTCACAAGAGAGTTACTTTCATGCATTTGACTACAACAAGCCTACTATCCCATACATTACATTAGAGACATGAATGAAACTAGCGGAATGAGTTTATTACATAATTCAGGCTGTCCCGCAGCCACTTGACACCGCTACCTACATTATTAAACATCCCGAATTGCCTTAAACCGCTTAATAATTCATGACTATAGAACCTCACATGATATCGCTGTTTTCGAACGTTATGTTATTATGTATGGACTAATTAGTTACGTTTCTCTTACTCAGCTGATTTATTATTTGTTTGTTTATGGACTAATAATATGGTCAGTTATTATCTCCTGGACATCCGTACTACAACCTCTTATAACAGTCGTCATTTCAATGTGGAAAAGAGACTGGACTTCAAATTCCATCTCATTCCTACTGAAGTAAGATTAAAACAAAATGCGATGGAAGACCACCAGATCTGTCTCACCTCATTCGTATCGGTAGTGACTGATTCGGCCTCAATATCTACACGCCAGCGATGGTCAAAGAGATCACTCTTGAAGTGGCGTATTACGACTGCTGGCCTATTGATGGGCACTGCAACGGTCCGAAAAACTGAACCAAATATGTCGGTACAGACATCAAGCTACCCGAAACTAAAAAAATCCAAATCAACCTTGAACCTAATGATTTAGCGATTAAGAAGAAATTCTATTTAAGAAAATTTTACAGATTGTAGTAGATTATGTGCTGGAATCTGTACAATAGGGTAGATGACACCATAAAACAATAATTCCCAGACACCTATCTCTAAAAACAAACACTTTGTTTTGGGCCGAAAAACCAAAACCCGATTTATTTTCAATTAATTGCCAAATTCGATTTTTAGTTGCTTTGAAATTAATAAATAGTTGAGTCATTGAGTTGAATAAACAGTGACGTCACAGTTGGCTATTGCCTTACAAAATATATGAAAGAACCGCGTTTTGACAGTCATCTACCCTATTCTCCTCACCAGCTGCCGTTGCTGTGCCGGTGCCCAAGAAAACGCCCAACTACTGATGAGATTGATTCGTGCACACATCCAATCAGAGTGATCTGGCGCAGGATTATCTATTTGGGATAGTCTCTCTGTGTTTGGTCGAAGCCTTTATTCATCTTTAGTCTTCTCCAAGTCAGCTGATTTATTACTTCTTTTATAGGTTACATGAGAAGTTACACAAACAGATTTGTTTGTTGAAACTAATGGTAAAGCTGACGTATCAAAATCTCGTTCTGAATATTAATTCGGCCTTCACATGAATTTGTTAGGCCTTATCTTTTGACAGTTAGGTGAATTACATTGTGAGTTGAATATATTTTCTTGTTAGTGTGCTACATGCTGATTTTTTTGGGATATTTTTGCGCGATGATAAAAGTCCGAGTTAAAAATTAATTGTTTGATTTGTTTCCGATTCCGAGTCATATTTATAAAAAATATGTATTTACAAGAAAATAAAGTGTATATGTAGTATATCAACTATCTGGTGTCCACGACACAGGCTTCCTTGCTTAGTGTGGCACTAAATGGCGGTGTGTGTAATGTTCAGCTATATACATATTTTGTATAGGGAAACTTACTTTTTGTTGTACGTTTTTAGTTGCGTGTACCAACAAAAATTGTAAGCATATAAAAAGTACTTGAGCTCTCAGTTTTTAGAGGTTTTCCTTAATCTTTACTTAAGTAATCACACAATCTTTCACCTCAAGCAAAACAAGAAGCAATACCCTACAACGGAACCCACCACAAAAGGATATATATTTCTCGGATGTTAGTATCTCCATTTTCCATTGTCCAAAAATAAGTAAATAAGTCCAACACAATACCACACCCAAAATAACTATGGGTATTTCGCGAAAATCGAACCGCAAAGAATACTCCGCGACCTCGGACTGGTAAGCCTTTTAGCCGCTGGTATCAATGAAAAGCCTAAAGAAACAGCAACGCATTAAACAAAAGAAAAAGATTCCTATTACTTTGCTAAACAAAGTAGGGAAACTGGCAAGTGACCGCTTTACTTTACGCGGCAAAATAGACGAGTATTTATAGCCACACTTCCAAAGTGGTTTGTCTCTCTTTAGCCTGGGTTTTTCATTTATTTTCCAAATATATTTCTTCGCAATGTATTGCTAAATAAGACAGAGTTAGGAAAAGGAATGTAGCATAAAGAAGTCATTGGCCCAAACCATTATTTCGCCTGCGCAAAATGTAACTACTTAAGGGGCTCCAACATGGCACACTAGCGCCACTTTAGTAAAAAAATCAGAACTCGTTTAATACACAATTAATATAAAATCTGATCGATAAAATCAATGCTTTAGAGTTCTAGATTATTGACGTCTATTTAATTCATTAAAATATACTTCACTGTAGTTACAGTTAGAAAAATTGCTAAAAACGGCCGTTTTTTTTCCATTTTGTATCTGTAACGACAGCGAGCTTTGTTTCAATGAGTTAAGCAGACGTAAATAATTTAGAAGACCAAATGATTGATTTTGTCAATCAGATTTTATATTAATTGTGTATTTAACGAGTTCTGATTTTTTTACTAAAGTGGCGCTAGTGTGCATGGGGGAGCCCCTTAATAAGTAATATTATTATTGAAAAGAAAAAAAAACAGTTGTGTCGTACATAATCGTTGAGCCACAAACTTAGCATCGCTTGTCTCTTGAGGCTCGGGAGTACGAATTTTACAAATTAAAAATAGTTACATTCAATTGAGGACAGACTTTTTTTTATTTATACTGTTACCAAACCCGTCACCCAAAGCACAGAAGTGAATTGCTCAAACCATGGCAGTTGAGTTTTCAAAATGCAACATTTAAATAAATGTGGCAGCTTTCCAGACTATAATTAACTATGTCGAAATTTTGGCCCGAAAAATGCAACGTTCCAAGTTATGGCGTTTTAACAAAACCGAAAGTTCAGGTACAAGTAGGAAATATATTTTATACAACTAATTTTCACTTTATACGGTTTCCTGTCTCCGATTATGGCTCTGTATTCCTTTAAAATGTAATATGTTTGTGTCGGGAATTCTACTTAATTATGGAAACAATATTCTGGATTGATGGGTCGCCCGAAACCTTTTTTAAATTGATTTTGTAACCTACCCGTCCCAAAAAGATTTTTATACGGAAAATGTTAAATGTGAATATCGATGTATTTATAAACATTCCACAAAGATGGCAAAGGTTACATTTATCTATATTTAGCACTCAAAAGGTCACATGATTTATAACACCATCAGCATTTAACATCTGGCAAATGTTTTCTGGTAACCTATTATTACCATTACCCTAATTCTTGCTTTAATAGCAGTTTACCATTTGCGTGATTTAGTGATAGCAGCATTATATTATAACTGCTTTAGGACTTTGGATTATATTTCAACAATTATTGCGTACAAATATAAGGAAATTCAAAATCATTTCTAGTTCATTTAATCCCATTGAATGGCTATTTCATGAAAAAGTCAAATAAATTTAGAGGGTTGTATTGATGATTATAACTCTACTTTTATCAACATAACAACCTGACACTGACCTGCAAATTGCAAAAACCGTAAGGAAAGGAGAATGCCCACTTTTGGGCCTAAGCGTTAATGCCCACTTTTGGGCCTAAGCGTTACAGTCAACTGTTTTATTGCAAAACGATCGTCACTTTATCATAAAACAAAAACACGAATAAGAATCCAATTCACAATTGCAAAACTGAAAAAAAATGAAATACCAGGGCCTCCATCTTTTCGAGCGCCACCTTGAGGCCCAGTGCCTCGATTCACCCGCGTCCTCGACGGCCAGAGCGTGCCGCTTCTTCTTAGCTACCTCCCCAGGGCGTGACTAGAGTGTAGAGTGCCTACAGTGCTTACGACTAAACCTAACCTAACCTAACTTTACCTTTTTTATTGTTAAGCGGTGAGAAATTCCTAACGTATACCGCACCGTTCGGGAAAACGGTTTGAGTATGCGGAGCTTGCACCCACTAAAAACACAGCAGTGAACCTTTGTTTTTTAACCTAACCTAACTTAGCTATAAATTCAAATTAAAAAATCTCAGAAATGCAACTGCCATTTTAATTGAAATTAATTCAGATTATCCCTGGTGCACTTCTTTAAAATATGATATCAGTTTCATGACTGTACCGTAAAGTAACGTTAGGCCCAAAGAAAAATATGTAGGGAAAATGGGCTTTCTCTTTTGAATTCCACGGGCTGCCCTGGCGCTTCTTCTTTAAACAAAAACAGCTTATTTGTTTACGAAGCAAAACAGATTATACCAAGTCCCAACAAATAAGATTTACTGGCCCATAGACTACAAGTAACATGAGAAACATCTTTATCTAAAAGTTGGTTGTCAGAGAACGGATAGGCGGCGAGAAAGATCGTTTCCGACTTAGGAAGAGGCAAGTTTAACCTAAAATTGTCAGCGAACTAGATCTAGTTGTAAGTTAGAATCTAGGGGATTCCAATTTATTGTATAATTCGACTGTAAAAATAGAGATTGGATTTGTCATGGCATTCTCGGCCTACTTGTTACAATAATATTTCTTTTAAAAGATCGAAATAATTTACATAAAAATATTGTAATTGGAAAAATATGAAAACGCTAATCTGGAAAAGATTTATCCGTGTTACGCAAAGTAGAATTATAATGCGCAATGTTCAGAATTAGTGTTGCCCAAAATCGGTCTTGGTCTTGCAGTCTTGGTCTTGTTCTTGCATTTTTGCAAGACCAAGACCAAGACCAAGACCGACTTATTGTAGCAAGACCAAGACCAAGACTGAACCCTGCAAGACTTGAGCAAGAACAAGACTAAGCCTGCAAGACTCTTGCGTCTCGCAGTTAAGTCAAACTGAGATTTGGGCGTTATAGTAGGTATTTGGTTTCAATCCCGATTTTGATAGACGTTCCCCAGTTTCAAAACCGTATTGTCATAACACTAAAAGGTATTGTATTGATTATTATATATTTCGACTATTTATTAAGTAGGTAGCCTGTTACTTACAAATATGTTCCCATGTGATAAAAATGTATCTAGCATAACTTTCTAGCAAAGTTCATACCTTGTAGGTATATTTACCTATAGTATTATGTTATGCTTATATAATTCTAATGTGCAGATCTAACGTTAGTAGGTTGGTAATCATTATGTAGGTACTTATGTTTCAAAGTTTATATTATCCTTCTATTCAGCAAAATTTAAAACTAACAGCGAGTCGAGTAGGTCTAGTACTAGTAGCAGTTTTTAAGCCAGCCGTGTTATGGTACAGACGCCAGCACATCAAGTTACTACAATCTGCCAAATTTCTTTAACATATTTTCAACTTTTTCGCTAAATCATTAAGGTTCATGGTTGATTGGGAAAATTTGACGTTGAACGAATAAACCGTTGGTCGGTTGGTGCATTACGTACCTACCTATTTGATAATTTGCCGTCATAAACGCCGCGGTGTATCAAAGACTGTGGAACAAGTGTATCACAGCATTTGACACTGTTTGAGCGCCGCATTCGCCGCCACAGAGTATGGACAGAAGCACACAAAATTGTTACCTATTTTTATGGTAGGGTTGACACAAGAGGATAAAATTAAATGACCTTGAAGATGTCTCAGCAGTAGGTATAAATTGAATGAGTTATAGAAGATACATTCTCACAATCACTCGAATCCGAACACTACAGCGGGCGGGATAAAAATAGCCAGTACACGTACAGAAAATCATTAAAGGTACTGCATAGAGTTAGTAATTACGCTTAGGTACTAAATTGCGTCATTTTTTTAAATTATTGTCAAGTTAATTTTATTAATTTGGTGGTTACTACACTATGCCTGTGTCAATTTAAGCTTAACACGTACCTACGTTACGTTGTTCTAAGATCTAAACTAACGTGTTTATTATATAGCAATAGGCTAATAGTTATTTGAAAGTAGTCTAGTCTAAGTAGTAGAGTCTCGCAAGACTTGCGAGACTCTTGCTGCAAGACCAAGACCAAGACCAAGACCAGGTGTATTGACGCAAGACCAAGACCAAGACTGGCTAAGGTCTCGTCTTGGTCTTGCATTTGGGCAACACTATTCAGAATACTTCAAATTATTTCTTCAACTGATTTCAATGAACATCCCACGCGAGCCCGCGTGGTAGATTATGGTCCAAGTCCTTCCTACAGAGAAAAAGTCTGGTCTGTGTCCCTTATACATATGCTTAGATTTTCCAGGGAATCCTTTATCCGACGACGTAACAAACAAAACCAACTGAAAAAAAAAAATAAAAGCTCGACACAAATTACACATACAACCAACGTCATTATACCAGAACACATTAAAAAGAAAAAACAAAATAACAATGCTGACAAGTAATAGTATCCATTAATAGACACTTATGCTGGAAAGTTTAAAAAAACCGGCCAAGAGCGTGTCGGGCCACGCTCAGTGTAGGGTTCCGTAGTTTCCCGTCCGTCACAATAAGTGTTCCCACTTATGAGTTTAAAGGTGGGTGTTGGGACTTCGTCTGCAGAATCGATTGCATTTCCCTGATGCTAGTATTTCGCAACCCTGGGATTTCGAATGAGAAAGAGAAACAAAAAACACCAACCTGGATAGGCAGGATCGGAGCTAGGTACCCGCTGCACTCGGGACTTCTGGGCCGGCCGGCGTAACGAGTGTCCAATCCTTATGGTTTTCTGGATTCCACTTCACAGTATGGTTAAGAACACTAAACAGTCAATCAAATTCTGGCGAAGGGTTTTTTTGTATTTTTTTTGCAACATTAATACCGGAGCTGCGCGGGAAACGTGTCGACCGCACTTCGCTTGGATTTTAGACAGTTTTTGTGTGTCGCCGCAGTGAGGCGCGGGCGCTGCGCCTTGCGCGCCGGAATGGCGCCAATTTTTAATTTAGAAGGGAAACAAATTGGATGGGATTGTTTAAAGGATTGGTTTAATGTTTATTCATTTCCCCCCACTCGAAATCGACCAGGATTTCGCAAGTTAAAGGACTGCCAGAGGTCTACTAGCAGTGCTCGAGAAACATAAAATTTAGAACTTAACTAGTTGAATTTGAACAATACTGATCAGTATAGGTACAATATTGCTCGAGAAATAATATAATAGTTAATTAATAGGTAGCGGACAGACCTTAACTACTGGTCTGCGCATAGTTTTACCGTTTGCAGTTCGAAGAGTCACAACCCGAACTATGTTATCTGATCCCGGATGGATCTGTTCTATACGAGCTAATTTCCAGAGTAAAGGTGGAAGATTAGGGTCATTAACAAGGACTAAATCGTTCAGTTTAAGGTTGGGTGTATTTGTGAACCATTTAGTTTTTTGTTGAAGTGTATGCAGATAATTACGTTGCCAAGCAAGCCAAAAACTTTGAGTAATTTTCTTAAGCATTTGCCAACGAGAACGTGGACATAAACATTCACTAACAGGTTCCTCAGGTAGTGAAACTAAAGGACCTCCCGTCAAGAAATGTCCTGGAGTCAGAACGTTCGATTCTTGCGGGTCCGGAGACAAAGTACAAAGCGGGCGCGAATTTAGCACAGCTTCCACCTTAGCGAGGATCGTAATAAACTCTTCAAGGGTTAAAACTTGAGCGCCAACTACACGCTTAAGGTGATATTTGGTGGACTTTATGCCACTTTCGAATATGCCACCGAAATGTGGTGCACCTGGCGGGTTAAATTTCCATTTTATTTGACGGGTAGCTAAACCATCTGATATTTCAGAGTGATGTTTGCGAAGCTCACCGATTATTTCGTTAAGATATTTGTTTGCACCTACAAAGTTGGTGCCACAATCGGTAATGATTGTATCACACATCCCGCGACGGGAAACGAATCGATCTAGAGCCGCGAGGAATGCTTCTGAGCTCAACTCAGTGACGGCCTCTAAATGGACGGCTTTCGAACTCAAGCACACAAAGAGGGACATGTATGCCTTATAGGTTTTAGCTCCACGTCGACGACTTTCTTTTATAATGAATGGACCACCGAAGTCAATTCCTGTGGTTTGGAAGCATCGGGAGGGCTGCAGACGAGCAGCTGGAAGGTTGCCCATCAGGGGTTGACTAGAAACTGGTTTGATTTTAAAGCAGCGCACACACTTTGAGAGAACAGTACGAATAAGTAGTCTTAACCCAATTATCCAGAACCTTCTTTGAATTAGGGACTGTAAAGTCCGAGGGCCGCAATGCAGATATTTTAAATGGAAATGTTCGACAATCAGCCTCGACAATGGACTTAATTTTGGCAAGAGGAGAGGGTGTAACGCAGATGGCGATAGATTAGCCTCATCGATGCGTCCCCCCACTCGCAATAAACCATGATCATCCAAGAAAGGAGACAGTTTTTGAATTGACTTGTCGCATTGTTCTTGATTTTTCACTTGACTGACTTGAGACGACATGTAATGGTCTTGAGTAAACTTGACTAGAATTTTCATTGAGTTCTCTAGTTCAGAACTACTAAGTGAGGAGAAATTTCTATTTGAAGGAACAACCTTTGCATTTGATATGAAACGGAAGCACCATGCTAAAGTTCGTTGAATCTTTGTCAGCGAAGAAAGTCTAGAAGTTAACGTCAGCAGTGGATTATCAGATTCAGTAACGTGTAGGCAGCTGGGAATGGAAGTTTTTAGTTCCGGCAGTTCTGCGTTTACGAGCAACGTACGTTTGCACGGCCATTTGTTAGGCGACATTTTCAACCAAGAAGGCCCACTCCACCAGAGTGGGTGATTGATTAACTCTGAGCAGAGAATACCGCGACTACAACAGTCGGCCGGGTTATCCTCAGTGGACACATGAAACCAAAATTCGGGACTAATTAAATCGGTTGCTTGCACGACTCTATTTGCGACGTACATCTTTAACAAATGAGGTGCTGTGTTTAGCCAAGACAGAGTAGTGGTGCTATCCGAGTAGGCTTTCATAGAATTTAAGCGAATTTTATCCTTGAGTAAGTTGTACATGTGTGACAAAACTTGCGCTAGAAGCACAGCTGCACTTAACTCAAGTCTGTTTATCGTTGTCGGTTTTAACGGAGCCACTCGAGATTTACCTATTAACAGGTGAGTGATCGTGGTGACTTCATCCACCACAACACAAAGATAGACGCAACAGCCATACCCTTTCAGGGAACCATCACAAAAACCTACCAAATGTACTTCGATAGGACTAGTATGCATAATCAGTCTCGGTAGGGAAATATGCTGTAAATCAGATAAGTTGGCTGCTATCAAATGCCACGCTTTGGCTAAATGTGATGGAATAGCTTCGTCCCAACCTAAGTTTAAGCGCCACATCTCTTGTAGAAGTGACTTTGCAGAAAACACTACCGGGCTGATCCAACCGAGCGGGTCGAAAATGCGAGCCACTATAGAGAGGATAGATCTCTTAGTAAATTTAACGTCAAACGAGTCCGAAAACTTGTAGGAGAAATTGTCGCAGGATGGATTCCATCGTATCCCTAATATCTTGACAAACTCATTTCCAGCATCATCGAAGGATTTGGAAGTCTGGAGATGATCAGGAGGAACATCAGACAAAAGACTTGGAGTATTCGTACTCCATTTACGAAGTTCGAAATGACCTTTTGACAATAACGAGGTAACATCCTCCTTTAATCGTTTCGCTTCATCAAGAGTTGAGCATCCCGTAGTGATGTCATCCATGAAAGTGTCTTCACAAAGGACTTGAGCGGCGCGACTTGAGTATTCAGAACCGTGGTCCTCAGCAAGTTGACGCAGAGTGCGAATAGCTAGGTATGGGGAGCTGCTGACACCATAAGTCACGGTATTAAGTTCATACTCATTCAAAGTCTCGTTAGGCTCATCACGCCAAAAAACGTGTTGATAACACCTGTCCTCAGGACGTATTAATATTTGCCGATACATTTTACAAATGTCAGCAGTGAAGACAATTTCATGAATTCGGAATTTCGTAACTAAATCGACAATATCAATTTGCAGTTTCGGTCCAACATGAACTACATCATTCAGAGAAAGATTATTTGTAGTCCGACTGCTAGCGTCGAAGACTACCCGAAGTCGTGTCGTAGAACTGTCTGGACGCACGACGCAATGATGTGGAATTATGTAACAATCAGTAGTCGAAGAATCTGCAGGCTGCATATGTCCTAGCTCTTCGTACTGGTGCATAAATTCCTTATAATCAGCTTTCAGCTCGGTCTGATTATTAAGACGCCTTTCTAAACTGAGAAAACGATTAAAGGCTGAGCGAGACGAAACGCCCAAAGAAGGGGCATCCTCCCTTAACATTATAGGTACCACGTACCGACCTTCTCGCGTACGGTAAGTACCCTTTTTATACATTTGGTCACAGATTTCGTCTTCAACACCGGAAATTTTACCTTTCGGTGGTTCTTCAGAGTCCCAGAACCGTTGAACGATGTCTTCGAGCGTGCAAGAGGCCGCGAGGAGTGACGTAACGGATTCACCGGGGGTATTGTTAGGTGGTGTGTTATGAAAATATTGGCCACTTATCACCCAGCCAAATACACTAGACAAGGCGCAAGGTAATCCGGGACCAGGAGTGAAACGTGAGCCAGTGTATATTTGATCAAAACACTCGACACCTAACAGTAGATCGATCGGACCGGATCTATCGAAGTCGCGGTCGGCGAGATCAAGATGCTTGTAATGGTCCTTGACGTGCAACGGTAATGTCGACGAAGGCATCATTGAAGTAATTTTAGGTAAAACTACTAAAGATAAGTCGAACTTAGGCGACTTACTCGAATGAGGTATAATCGAAGCGAAAGTATAACCTTTTATGTCACAAACATTACTCTGTCCGAGACCGGTAACGTTCAAGTTACCTTTTCTTATGCGTAAACCTAGGCGGCGCACGCATGTACTAGTCATAAAGGAATCCATCGAGCCGCTGTCAATAAGCGCGCGTGCACACTGGAGCGAACCGTCCGCGTGACGTAATCGCACCACCGCCGAGCCAAGAATCTTCGTAATACTATAATTTGAACTCGAAGTTTGTGACGTCATACAGGTAAGTGTACTAGTACCTTTAGCGGAACTTTCGTTACTTTCGTTGGATTCAGAAGACGTTAATAAACTTTTATTTTCCCCATGTAATAACGTGTTATGTTTCGCGTTACAAACAAAACATGTGGTTTTAGATTTACAATTATTACTATCGTGACCGGGCCGTAAGCAATTGATACACAAGTTTAATTTTTGAACGAAATGTTGACGCTGTTCAAGTGTCATAGAATGTAACTTGCTGCATCGGTAAATAGAATGATTTTCATTACAACATAAACAAATTAGTGAGCCCGATGCATTATTATTATTTTGATTCGTAGATGCTACAAATGATGATGACCCTTGCTGACCTTTATTTCGAGATTGTTTATTGGTATTAGAAAAGTTCGATGGATTAGTCGAAACCGAGACAGGTTGACTAACTTCCAGAATCTTTATATAATTTTGTAAATAAAGAATTAAGTCATTGCACTTAGGAATCTCGCGAGTGTTTTGTAACTCGAAACGTTTCCTAGTTTCAAGGTCAAGTGATCGCGATGCGATGTGAAATAAAAGGAATTCACTTAGATCCTCAATTTGTAAAGCACGTAACGCGTTTACGCTTTCATATAACGCATTGGTCCGTTCGGATAAGATTTCGAGTGACGGCTTGTTGACGGGCGTTAAACTAAACATTTTTTCTAAATAGGTATTTGCTAATATGCGTTTATTGTCATAACGCTCTAACAAAAGCTTAAAAACTACAGAATAATTTGACGCGGTTATAGGGACTCCCTTGGCCAAGGTCAGTGCACACCCCGACAAACAGGATAATAGATAATGAAACCTTTCCGTGTCCGAAAGTGAACTATTGTCATGAACAAGCGGCGTGTAACTATCCTTGAAGGTCTGCCAGTTTTCTATTCTACCATCAAAACGCGGAATTTGCAACTTAGGTAATTTTACTTGAACATTATAACCTTCTCGACTATGTGCGGGCGGAGCGGCGGCCGCGTGCGCGGGGGGCGCATGCGTCGACGACGTCGCGAGCATGGATTCGGCAACTTCGATGGACGCATAATACAAGTCATCAAATGACAACATCGCACCAAGATCTACTTCCGACTTGGGGTTCAACTTTAGCTGTAATCTATTAACGTTTTCGCTCGACTCCATGAAAGCAGCTCTAATCTGATCAATCTTCTTGTACCTAGCCTTGAAAGAGGATAATTTAGCACTATCTTGAAGAACAACTCTAGACAAATCGTAGACAATCTGCATACACTTGAAGTCATATTCCCGTCTTTTAAGGGACGTCTGTAATTCAGCTTCATCAGACATTTTAACTTGCGTATTTACGATTTACGAGTTAAGAAAGTAGGTAAGTCAGTAACTATCTGAACCGCAAGCGGACAAAACTTATTATGTGTACCTACCTTGTCACTTAATACAAGTAGGGACAAGTTATGAATTTAATTATGTAGGTAAATACCGGTTACAATTTAGACGTTATGACTTTTATTTGTAACAGAATGTAGGTACCTAGGTAATTTCTCGAGCACAACTATTCGACCATGCAAACATTCCAATTAGCCTTATACCAACATCAGTTAAGGCAAGAAATAATTATACGAGAAATAGGTTAGTAAGTACCTATTGAAATTGAGGTTTAAATTCAAACTTTAAGTCGGAGAATTCTACTGAATTTAGACAACAATGATTAATGAGGGTAAGCACAGTCGTGATGCGCTGGCCAGCAGCACGTTGCGCGAATCCGACTGGATACCTACTCTCTTTGCGTTTTATAGAAAAAATATGAAATGTATTTAGGTTTTTACTTGTACCTTAATAAATTGATAAAACTACACGATATTAAAACGCAATATGTAGGTACTCATTGACCGAGAATTATAGTATAATGTGAGGTTAGGATAGTCCTCACAGGAGGCACCAAAAGAAATGTTGGGACTTCGTCTGCAGAATCGATTGCATTTCCCTGATGCTAGTATTTCGCAACCCTGGGATTTCGAATGAGAAAGAGAAACAAAAAACACCAACCTGGATAGGCAGGATCGGAGCTAGGTACCCGCTGCACTCGGGACTTCTGGGCCGGCCGGCGTAACGAGTGTCCAATCCTTATGGTTTTCTGGATTCCACTTCACAGTATGGTTAAGAACACTAAACAGTCAATCAAATTCTGGCGAAGGGTTTTTTTGTATTTTTTTTGCAACATTAATACCGGAGCTGCGCGGGAAACGTGTCGACCGCACTTCGCTTGGATTTTAGACAGTTTTTGTGTGTCGCCGCAGTGAGGCGCGGGCGCTGCGCCTTGCGCGCCGGAATGGCGCCAATTTTTAATTTAGAAGGGAAACAAATTGGATGGGATTGTTTAAAGGATTGGTTTAATGTTTATTCAGTGGGTATCCATTATGTTCGCGCCCCAGCAACGCTCCGCGCTCCTGCAACTGCTCCCGGTAGTGGGTACGTGCGCGAAGACGGAGCGTGCAACATTGCACGCTCCGCGGCAGGCGCTCCGACTCGTGACGGTTTTTAGCGCGAACACAAAGGGGAGCGAAGTGTGTCAAAGGGGAGCGCATGTAGAAGTGCGCGCGACGTATCCATAGGAGCAGTTGCAGGAGCGCGGAGCGCTGCTGGAGCGCGAACATAGTGGTAACCCTTTTTGTCTTTTTTGTACAAAAACTGTTGTTTCCATCAAGTTCAAAATGATTTTCCTAGAAAGTCCTTATAAAGTTCTACTTTTCAGATTTTTTTCATATTTTCTAAACTTACGGTTCAAAAGTTAGAGGTTTTTTTTTACTTTTGGAGCGATTATTTCATTACATATAGGGGGGCTACCCTAATAAAACATTTTTTTCCAATTTTTATTTTACCACTTTGTCGGCGTGATTGATATACATATTGGTACCAAATTTCAGCTTTCTAGTGCTAACGGTCACAGAGATTAAGCGAGGACGGACAGACGGACGGACAGACATGGCGAAACTATAAGGGTTCCTAGTTGACTACGGAACCCTAAAAAGAACAATAAATCAGGAGTATAAACAAACACTCCACTTGCATCGCACATTTCATAGGTATGAACATCTCCTGACGCTAAAAGCCCCACACCGCCGTCACCCGTTACGACGCTTATCGATATGGGGCAGACAAGACATTGTGTCGTGACGTGCGCTACTGTTCACTATGCAGCCACTAATACCGCAACGGGAATCACTTACGGGAGACAACGTCTTTTGTAGGTGTATCTCCGATGTATCATGACGTGGTATTTATAATTTATTCCTATCTATACTGCATCACGAGAAAGACTATAATTTATCCATTTTGCGAGATCTATGCTGCCACAAAACTTACATCCCTTTTACGTGCATATAAAGATCTGGCAATCAGAATATTATGCCAATATAGGCTATAAGTATTACTGGTACAAAACATTTAGTTTTACTTTGAGAGGAAATGCTGCTTCGACCTAAAATTTATTTAGTTCAGGAGCTGGTGACAAGGGAAAAACTAAACATAAATAGTGTCGAAGGTAAATAAATGACTGTTTTAATTGGATGTATGTAGGTAACTTAATTATTTCTACTTGGATTGTCCCAATAACTAGCTCGAGGAATTTGGATGCAGCAATTTAACAAATTACAAATAGGCAGTTGCCTCGCCCCCTATAACATGGCACCTAAATTTAACTGGCAAAATGTGGGTCTACTATTAGGTACACCTGTGCATAACCCGTCGGGGATTACAGGCGTGATGTTATGTTTCAAGCAACCCAAATACACCATTACAAGAAACATGAATCATTTTACTCCAAAGAATAGTTTACTGCATGTGTTACATGTTTTTACCCAACAACGACGAACCCAAAAGTAGGGTAATGTTTTATTACAGATGCACTGTCGTGGTTCCCCTTATCTTGGCGCTTCCTTCACGAAACTTGAAGCTTTAAAGTTGTTGTATTTCAGAATGTGCTGTTCTTTGGGAGAATTTAAATTGCGTTTACGACGAATAAAATAACGGAAATCTTGGTGTTGTACTGTGGGTATTATAAACAATTTAAGATTTTTTTGTTGATTATATTGTGACCTGAACGTATAAATATTTATACAAAATTCGCACATCAACACTGTATATGACTGCGGACGGCATAACCGCGATATCCTCGTTAGATAGATGATTGCTAAATCACGAAATTTTAACAGAGTATTGCAGTAGGTTTGTCCAAGGCAAGTCTCGACAGAGATAACGACAAAATCGCTGATTTTCGATTGCTACTAACAAATAAATTTAGTTGCAATAAAGATGCTTGCGAGAAACGCATCTTGGATGTAGAGACTTGCGTTACTCGCAAGCATCATCACTGCAGGTGGCTTGACGCACGACTTTTACGAATATTTGGTACTCAAGCGAGATAAACAGTAATTAGTCATTCATATTTAAGTAAAATAGGAAAGGTTAGGCCCAGCGCACACCGCTGGAGGCGCAGCTCAGCGCATTTGAAGACAACAATTTAATATAAACCTTAACCACCTTGATATACGGTCAATATAAGAATAAATTCGCACGCGATACTCGGAGCGCCCTCAAGCTACTACAAAAGCATGCGCGCGACCGTATATCAAGGTAGTTAAGGTTTATATTAAATTTTTGTCTTCAAATGCGCTGCGCTGCGCCTCCAGCGGTGTGCGCTGGGCCTTAGAATGTGTTAAACGGATAACTGACAACCTGCCCGATCTGGATGTTACTAGTTGTATACATATATGATTGCGATGGTGGTCCCGTGAAGATAGTTGATCAGTTCGATGGTCTGAATCATCATCATAATCTGCCTAGCCTTTTCCCAACTATGTTGGGGTCGGCTTCCAGTCAACCGGAGGTAGCTGAATACCTGTATTTTACATGGAGCGACTGCCTATCTGACCTCCACAACCCAGTTAGTACTAGGTAATACGATAACCCTTGGTAATACTGGTTGTCAGAGTTTTTAGGCCACTGACTATCTGTAACGACTGTCAAAGACCTACAAATGACAGCCGGTACCAACAGCTTAACGTGCTTTCCGAGGCACGGATGAAACTCGGTAAGTAAGGGTGGTCACCAATCCACAGACCAACCTAGGCAAGCACAGCTTAACCTAACGATCGATCCAAGCGGCTGTTATTATTTAGCCACGAGCTCCTCCGATACCATACGATAACCCTTGGTAGGACTGGTTATTAGACTTTTGGGCCTATGACTTGTGTAACGACTAAATCACACCCTGAAATAGGTATGACCGCACCTTTCTGGTACACCCTGTATAATAATTATTATTCTAGCTGAATTTTAAATAATGCCCTTCATTAATTCGGTACCAACCGTAGTAACGCTCAGTACCTACAGTATGTACAGATTTTTGTAAGGGTACATTATGCGGAAGTAGCAATTAATGTATAGTAAGTGTGTAGATTTAACCAGAATTATCGGTTAACAGCTCTCAAAGCTTTACCAATTTTAATTGGAGATTAATTGGGAGAGTACTTCATAATCGGCAATTAAAAACGATTCATTGCTTAATAATTTGGTGATACAAGTAGGTACATAACACCGCAAAATAATTACATAATTATCGTGGTAAATCGATGTTTAAAAGCAGCTTGGTATGCGTTATTTTTTATCAACTTTGCAATATCCCTTCTAACGTTATTTTTCTCATATTCCCATTTCTTAGAAATCTGTGAGGCAGAGCTGCTCCTCCATATAATTCGTTGTTTATTTATTTCGATATCGGATTGACGGCATTTCTCGTCCGTTACCCTTTTTATGGCATCTACGAAACTCATATCTTCGGACCTTTTTCACATTTCGACTTTGAATGGAGTCCAAGATATTTTCTGGTGTTATGGCGATTCTTATATCGCTATTGAGATAAAGACCGTGTCTTTATTACTAGGTTTATGATCTTTTGTTATTACTTACATGTCTAGGCTTTAATGTTCTTTTTTCTTTTCGTCATAGGGTTTGTTATGACAAAAGACTTAACGTGATTACTCATAACTCGTCTTTGATTTGATAAAATTTCTCAAATCAAAGTCAGTTTTAAGAGTTATCACGTTGTCTTGGATTTATATGTTCTAAGTTTCAAAACCTAGCCTAGTTTTTCATCTAAAACATTCATTATAATTCTGAGCTACAAACCCATCATGGCTTATAAAAAACTTGGCAACTCCATACAGACGCGAAGGCTATTCGCAGCTGAAATATTTCCCACCGAACACATTCTCGAAAGCTCTCTCAATACGTTTTTAAATACAGAACCTGAAAGGCTATGGCAGTCACATTATTTTTAGGCTTTCAGGCTACGAAGTCATTAAGTTAGACAGCCTATACAGTACACATTGCTATGAATTGCCGGCTTGTACGGAATAAAAAAGCGGAACTCCGCTCAGCGATTCATTTAACTTTGTGGGCTGATTGCAAAAAGTACTGAGTTTATGACAAAAGTTTACCAGAAATATTACCAATGTGGCCGATTTTAGTTAGAACTGTTGATAAATTGGTTGAAGCTATGACAGGTTATTTCGTTTCGCGGTTACATCGTCAGCGCTTGCGAAATGACTGCCAAGGTACCTCTAGGTACAGTGTATTTACGTAATTTACAAAGATGTAGCTGTTATCATACACGTCTTTATTATTTTCCTGCCACTGTTCTTTGTTACTTGCGGTCGGCGCAATATGTTTTTGTCTTCCATTCTCCTCTGTCAACCATCACGCTATCATTTATACCATTCCTCTCACTCCTTCGTTTCTTTGCTCTTCCTCTCGCTCTTCATCCATCAACATTTCTATTCATCACTCTTATAGTCACACGCGATTCGTGAAAGAAGTAGCAGTATATTTTCCAATTATTAAACAAATCAGACATCAAATCAAACATAAAAATACTAAGTTCACACCTAACACGTGCCCATAAATGCAATAATTGGATATCTCACTCCGCTTCGCATATTTATGTATTCACCGATACGATAAGAAAGGTATCTGAGATATTTCTATTAGATCGCACGTCGGCTCGTCGGATTGACGCTAAGGCGCTCGTTACGCCACCAGGCTTGAACGCTTCGCATCACATGCAGATAGAAACAGCAACATTCATTGATAATAATCTTATTCAGCCACTAAAATACGGGATAAGTTTGAGATGGGACTTCAAGGTAAAATACGAAACTATATGAAGTGTAGGAAAGTAATAACTGGGTTGTGGAGGTCAAATAGGCAGTCGCGCTGTGTAAATACTGGTTTCAGCTTAATCCGGTTAGACTAGACGGATGATAAGTGTAGGAAAGCAATAAAAAACGAATCAAACTTTTTGATGTTAATAATAGTACTGTTCTGGATTTGTTGCTAATAGCGACAAGTCCAGGAAAGAAATGTTCTCCTGTCTCAGTAAACTCACCATGTACTTAAAATATTTCAGAGCTAGCAACTTTTACGAATAAGATTAAACGTTCAGAAGCAGAGGAAATAACCAAAGCAATTAAAACTAAACTGAAAATAAAGAAAACACTCAGAGAGAACACTGGATATTTTTTAAGCTATCAAACTGTGAATAAGCCTGGAACAGTGGTACAGACAGAGCCGAGTTAAATCGTCAAAGTTGTTGAGACAAACTGTGGCACCCGCCATTCAAAGCTGAGTCGAACAGCGCCGCAACTTTGAATGGAATCATTCAAAACTTGTGCGGTGACCGCCGCCTTACTGCCGTAACTGCCTTCCTCGCAAAAAATTACATCGTCGAGATTAAGGAAGACGGAAAGACGCTGCTATTTCATCTTAACATCTCATGAGAATTTTCGTGACACAAAGTAAAAGTTTGTAATAACTTAATTACCTCGGGCTAAGTGATTTCACATGGTTACTTTGTGTCGTATCATCAAGTGTTTCGTACAGAATATAAGTCAGCTTTCTTTGCAAATCTTTGTTTCACCTATTTACAACTGTTGTTGCCTTTGATATGCGGACGCACGTAAACGCGTCGTCTGGACAACTTCTTAGACGGCTACACATGTTTAGAATGTGCCCGCGGCTAGTCTCGACTCTCGTGTTATAGTGCAGAGAAAAAGTAATGTCCACCTCATTCTCATTTTCATCGCAAGATATTTTTTTTTTCTACGGAATTAATTAGTGCTGTATATACAGCGAATGATGTAGGTAAGGTTTATACAATGTCTTTGAAGTGGAACAGTTAGGTTCCAAAGACTTATGTATAACAACGTAACAGGTCATAATTATAGTCAAAGAGGCAGGTAAGGTTTGGCATAACTTGTAGAAGTAATTGAAGCCAAAAAAGTCCTGGTTTGGCATAACTTGTAGAAGTAATTGTAGTCAAAGAGTCCTGGTTTGGCATAACTTGTAGAAGTAATTGTAGTCAAAGAGTCCTGGTTTGGCATAACTTGTAGAAGTAATTGTAGTCAAAGAGTCATGGTTTGGCATAACTTGTAAAAGCAAATCGAGCCAAAACCCTACCAAAACAAACGATGTCATTATCCAATATCTCCAACATCACTATCACGTAACACAAGTGTGTGGCCATTAAAATTATGTCATTGTACAACCCAAGTGTCATTGAAAGACGTATAGAACGTGCCCGCGAATAGTTTGACAACTATGTCTCAATTAGAGGGGACGGGTTTGCTAACGATTTCCTCAAATATATGTATAATATTAAACCCTACATACTTCAGTTTAATGAGATTGTATATGCAGGCGCTAATTCGGTTAAAGCAGGTGTTTCTCGTGACGAGTTAATTAGTCGAGATAAGCCCCGATGCTTTGAGGAAAACTCTCCTCTTAATTTTGTAAATGTTGTTTTAAGGAGCAGATAAGTAACTTGTTTCAGGAGATATAATGGATTGTTTAATTTTATTAAATGGCCTTAAGAACACTTAGCAGTAATTTAAGGTAAGGAGGGTAAATAGGGAGATTGGTAAATAATTAGTGAGCGGTATTTAAACACGGCTTCGTACATATCATTAGGAACATTTATTTTTGTTACATGTGGGACTAGCTCTGATAACACTCAATCTTATCAGCTATTAATTTGTGTTCACCGATAATACGCCGAAAATATTCTCGATACGGTCGCATTTTGTAAATAGTTAGTATCGGTTTGTACTCATCCGAACAGTTTGATACATGGCTGTTTGATGCAGTGATTAACACACTTATTTATAAATTCAACGTTATTTAGAGAATAGCATGTCTGTGTACAGTAGGATTTTTGACTTCGTCTCATTAAATTGGTTCCCTATCCATTTGCATAAAATGTTAAAACCTATTGAACCAACCTAACCTATATAACTAATACTATATATACTTTTGTTACTCCTTATTATATTTTCTCATAACATTACTTACGCATAATAGCTTACACATAATTATTTTAAGCATAATTTCTCTAATTATAATAATGACTAAGCATAACATTCTTAGGCATAATTTATTTAGGCATAATGATATTAAAACATATCTTTTATAGGCATAACAAAGTAGCATAATAATTAACTCCCAAAATGTTAGACATACCCTGATTGGATATACCAATTTATTTTGACGATAAAAAAAAAACCATATCTCCTGAAGCATGTAATACATAACATATTTATTTTGAACATAGAAGATTGTGAACATAAGTGAGTTTTCGAAACATGCAAACAAGCATACACCATGCATGCAGCAAGCATGCATGCAGCAAGCAAGCATGCAGTATGCAGCAGGCATGGTTTCTGTTACGGCTCCGGCGGCGGTCCCACGCGAGCTTATCGTCGCAGATGTGTTTTAACCACTAACCACAACCACTACGCGTTAAAACCACTTGCTCCTCAGCTTGCGGGCCACCTCACCCCTCCGCGCCTACGCGTGCTTAGATTACACTCTAGAGGCCTACCTCTAGAGTGTAATCTAAGCACGCGTAGGCACGTAGTCTTGTCTGCCCTAGCAGACAAGACTACGTGGAGTCGGTTTTGCAGCGATTCGTATCTGTCACTAACTTTTGTTGCAAAACTTTATGAATTTTTAATTCAAAATAAATCCATAAAAATAACTCAAATTTGATTTCGGTATTTATATTAATTGTATGCCTAAATACTATTATGCTAATTCTCATTATGCGAATTCAATTTATGACAATACAAATTAGCCTTCAAGATGATTATGCCAACATAAACTGTATGCTAAAAAAAAATGGCAATGTATTATTATGGCAAAACAGTTATGCCAAAGTATATTAGGAAAAAGAACATTATGTATAAAGAAGGGATCCTCATTATGCGGGCCTGTGGACGGTGGGCTATGGGCTAGCTCGCCGTCCGTCCGTCTCATGACGACAGGCCATGTCGACGGCGCGTTCGTGTTCCACGCGCGCATCAAAGAGAGTCAGCAAAAAGGAAGGGGTCCGCAAGGACCGATGCCTGCCGGGGTTGCGGGACTGTTCGAAAAAGATACCGTGGCCCCGGAACACAAAGGGCGATGAAGGAACATGGATGGGTTTTAGTCAGTAAAAGTCTGACACTCCCTCCTGCTCCGCCCAGAGCGAGAGGGAGTGTCAGACTTTTACTGAATAATTTCTAGTCACCCTACACAATAAATAGATGAACAGTTTTGAATAGGTGATAGAATTGTATGACTGAAACGAAATAACCTTATCCGTCGCTTGAAATATGAAGCAATAACTGAAAAATAATACTCGTACAGTGAAAACCTTATAACAATTTGATTAAACTTTACAACGAACTTTGAAACTCAGTGAAAACCGTAGTACCTATACCCGCGGTCTTTGCTTTAGTAAAAACAAACCTAAAATAGACGGTGGAGAATGGTTTTGTTTATGTACAATTGGAAGAGGAATCGATACTAATTTAACATAAACCCAAGACTTTATCCCATGGGCTCCCTTATGGGAAAAGTTACAGAAGCCGCATCTACTACGATTACTACATACTACTTTTGTTCCGTCCACGTTCACATAGGTCTTACCTCGGTGGCGAGTACTGCGCACCCTGATCTTTCTGAAGCACATAACTAATACATAACATCGATCATGTAATCCCCAAAGGGTTAGGGCGAGGTGTACCTAATAGGCTTGTGTCCTGAAAAAATCGAATTAGTCCGTCAGTTAGATTATCAATAAATATTTGAAACGTATTTTTTCTTTTGTTACGTAAACCAAAATTGACGAAGATACGACGTTTTAAAATTGTCAATACGTCACGCCGTGCTATAATTTTTAGTGCGCTGTGACGTCACGAGCCCCCACTCCCGAGTTTTGATGCGTTTTATCTTTGTCAATATTCATTGATTTACAAAAACAAAAAATACGTGTCCATTATTTTCCTATACTCTAACTGACGGACTAAATAGATTTGCAATTTATTGATGGTGGAAACTAGCCTAATGTACACCCACATTTCGCCAGTTATGTTTAAATCCTATGTAATATGTGGCGAGCCTATTGCCATCAACTCTGCACAAATCCAGACTCCGTGGCTTCTACTGAGAAATTCCTGATGGAACAACCCAATGATAATTTGTCCGATCCGGAAATCGAACCCAGGACCAAGACCTAATGCTCAGCAATCGCGATAGCGACCATCACTAGACCAACGAAGCAGTCCATAACCAATAACCGTTACTAATTGTAAGCAAAATAATAACACGAAGTAAACAGACAACTTAACAATAACATCAACCCTAAATCTCTGAACAAAAGGGATCCAAAAATAGATTCTAGTTCTCTGAACCCCCTTTCAGACATGACTGGAGCGAGAACGTGGTACAAATCTCTTCGCTTGAGTATTGGGGCGGGGTTAGGTTTTAACGTTTAGTATCTAAGGCTCTTTGCTTTGAATAAGTTCATACGTTGTTCATATGTAGACTGCTCTTTACTGGCTCTATGTATTCTGTAACTAGTGTGTTTTTAATATTAGGTCACGGCTGTTTTCACCGAATGTCTACGAAGTAGGTAAACCTACATTTTGCCAGTTATGTTTATTGTATAAGTAAGAAGAAGCAAGCCTATTGCCGTATTACGCCAACAACCATCTACAAATCCTAGACAAAGTAGAACAGCAATATTTATCTGCACTTTCTTAATTCATTTTCTTTTAGTCCCCCCTGAATAAAACTGACAACTCAAAGCAAAAAGAAATAGTAAGGCATCCCTTATTTTTGCTTTATGCTTTGGGTTAACATATTCGATCAATTCTCCAGACTCAAAACTTTAGTTCAGATCTAATAAATATCATTGCCATGTTAGCTTGCATGCCAAAAATTTCCCAATACTGTTTCAAAAGTAAAGTTCGATAAGGCAATAGAAAAAATTAAAAAAAAAAATTAAGTTATTAAACTTGTACTAAAGTTATATTTCAGCAGTCAATTTATGATTATAACTTTATCAGAAGATATTTACCTTACCCTCACATTTTTGCCTTTTCCTTAATACAAAATCTTAATGAAAAATATTTCTCCCACAATGACCGACCATCAGTAAGACCAAACCAGAACCCCTGTGATCACCAGCAATGTTTGTAACAGGAGAAATATCCTGAATGTAATTTACATCCAAACCTTAAAATACCCAGTTTAATTAAATTTAAAATAAAATTGAATTATTGAAAAACCATTAATTTGGTAGGAAACCTTGTTAAATAAGTTATTAATTATTGCGCCAACGCCATATTGTTTGATGTTATCCAAACATTTTACATTGTTACAGTCATTATACCTAAAGAGGTGGCGTTTCCAATCAAACCGAAGCCAGTGCTTTATTAATAGAAATAACAAGCTCAGTCGTTTCCTATCATTAATTTCTGTTTTAGGGCCTCCGTCCATGGTGACTTTTTGCAATGCTGTCGCATGTTAGTCGCATTTGCAAGGATGCGATGCAAACGCGCGGCTGTATCACGATAGAAGCGATACAGAATCGTGGTTATGATGGCGAAGTCAGCCAGCGACACAATCGCGCCTGTTTTGCATTTCGCTACAGACTCCAACGCTGCAAGAAGGCGCGATCCGCGATGTGCGAGGGTTCTTAACAATACGAGTAGGTATTAAGATAGAGAGTACACTATCACATATTGTTGTAATACAAACTTAAGATATGTATTATAAATACGAAAGTGAGTTTTTTGTTTGTTTGTCACATTTTTACGCCTTAACAGCTGAAGGGAACATGAATGATTTGCCGTATATCCCGCACAAACCCTAAACAGAAATAACACTTTATTTTGTTCTATGGCAGCTTATTTCAAATCTACTTACTTTGTTTTTGTTTGTTTTTATTAGATGAGCGAGTAAGAGTGATAGCCCTCTCTGAAAACAGTGATGATTAAAGCTGTCTCGACTTCAGTGTGCGCACAGCCTTAAAGAAACCTTAAAAAAACAAGATTACTGTTTGTCCTATATAATCAGCTTGTGTAATGTACTTATAAATGATAAATGATAAATGATAAATGATGTTTATTTTGCAAGTAGGTTTTTACAAACACTTTTACACGTCACTTTTTAAAACTAGATGGGGCCGGTGTTTCGTACCTGACTACTCTGAGAAGAAACAGCCGAAACAAACTCAGAGGTCATAGTCTCTTTTGAAGTCCAGACATAATCTTGCTCAATTCACATGAGGACTATGCAGATTAGTGTCTGAGATGGTCTTTTGAAGAAAGAACCACACAGATTTGAGTGGACCTGTCCAGTCATTGCAAGCATTTGTCAGTTATCGTGTAGCTCGACTTATAACTCAAGGAGCTCAACGAAACGACGAACAATACCAAAGAAAGGACATTTGGGTAGGTCGCTTATAGTACTCAAACTGCCAGACAGTTGTGGGAAAAAAATAAACAAAAAATACAAATGTGACCCACATGGTCCCCACATTCACAATAATCAAATAAAATTAATAACAAGTTCTTTTCAAAATGAATGTAAATAAAAATCACAAAAATCATTAAATGTCACAATGATAATAAAAAGTAAAATACTTAATGAAATAAGTATTCATGTCAAATCAGTAAATGTCACATAAAATAATAAAAAAATAAAGTAAAAAATAATAAAATACATGTCAAATCATAAAATGTCAGAGTGTATACAAGAAAGGAATCAACAATAAACAAGCGAAGTCCGAAATTTCGCCATTCACAGAGCAAATTTAATTGGAGCAGCTTAATCCCAAGCCTTTTTATCTTCGAGATAGTGATTAACATGATAGTAGGCTTTCAGGCATAACTTCCGTTTTATGAACGATTTGAATTTATTTAGACTTAGTGCTTGAATATGGCTCGGAAGTTTATTGTAAAAACGTATACATTGGCATCTAAACGTACCCCCTATTTTTTTGAGCCTCGTTGCAGGAACAACAAATTTGTGTTTGTTCCTCGTATTTATGTTGTGGATATCACTGTATTTTTTAAACAAATTAATATTTTTGTGTGCGTACAAAAGGTTTTCATAAATAAACTGAGAGGGCACAGTAAGAATATTAATCTCTTTAAATTTTTCTCTGAGGGAGTATCTGGGTCTTAATTTATAAATTGAACGAATTGCCCTTTTTTGCAAAACAAATATTGTCTGAATATCGGCGGCATTGCCCCACAAGAGAATACCGTACGACATCACGCTATGGAAATAACTAAAGTAAACTAAACGGGCTGTCTCTAAATCAGTTAAATCACGAATTTTTCTAACGGCGTATGCTGCAGAGCTAAGTTTCTTCGACAATTTGTCTATATGCGGGCCCCACTGAAGCTTGGCATCCAAAGTTATGCCTAAGAACACTGTGCTCTCTTCCGGTTTCAACTCTTCATCCTTAATTAGTACAGTAGTTATCACTTGTCTTACATGGGGTATCGTAAACTTAATACATTTTGTTTTTTTCTCATTTAGAAGTAGATTATTAACATTAAACCAATGAACGACTTTTGCCAGGGCGCTATTAACATCATCCGTAACTAACTGGTGACGTTTGAGTTTAAATAAAAGAGAAGTGTCGTCTGCAAACAATACTATGTCATGATTATCCTTTATGAGGTAAGGTAAGTCATTTATATAAATAAGAAACAAAAAAGGACCAAGAATTGAGCCCTGGGGTACCCCCATTCTTACTACGGATCCGGGAGATCTTTTCCCGTTAACATCAACTCTCTGAATCCTATCACTTAGGATCACTTAGGATCTTATCACTTAATCCTCACTTAGTATGCAAACTACTATTTCATAATCATGTTGTAAGCTTAAACTACTTAATTTACAAGCATTGCCAGTCTACAGCAAACAATGTATGTGATATACAATACGCCATAACTCGTACTTCTTTAGAGTCGACGTTAACTTCAAAGTTGAAGTCGTTATGTGCACTATTACGAGTCTTATTGCGTGTGAAGTGCAAGCTTCTTTGTAATCATTCCTTGTACGTTTAAGCACAAAGTACTTAAGTACAGCAAAGAGGTTCTAATTAGAAGGAGGTTTTATCAACAGAGATTGAGCAAATCCTTCTGCATACAAGTTTAAACTCCGTTAGATACGAACTGAAATAACATTGAAATCGAAAATACTCGTTGCTCCGATAGAGGTCACTGCGAGAGCTTCGCAAAGCCCGTTCGTGACATCTTACTTGATTTGTGGATTTCAAAGGTTTTAATTGTACGAAATGTAATCTACAATTCATATAACCCGCGAAATGCTTCGTCAATGTTGGTACACGGTCTCTCACGGCTATTAATCTCCTGCTTTTAACGTTATCCCAGCCTAACTGTGATTTACTTCGCTTTATTTATTTAAAAAACAAAACTATTGAAAACGGCGCGCTGTTTTATTCGGGATTTAGTTTAAATGGATTTATTGGCTTCGAAGAATAAATTAAAAGTAAAAAATAAAATCTATTGCAGTTTTGGTTTCGGGCTCTAAATTGTTACTCGTGAATTGAATTTAAATGAGTTTTTTCTTGATGGAACGTCACGTTTTGAGGCAAATCAAGGAATTTGAATACTAATCTGAAAAGCGGAAACAAACGGGAAAACGACGAAATAAAATAATTCTAGCCAGAGTTTGAATGTAAAAATAAGTTGGCGGCATCTGGCAAAAATACTATTCTACCTTGATTCCGAGGTATAAAATCTCACTTTTGCTAATCGAATCCAAATTGCTTTTATACCTGAAGTAGGAACCTGCCTTTTATAGTATTAATTTCATAGAACGATTAGCCGTCCGATGCTTAATGGCCGTGACCCAAAGACCGATGGTCACATCTCCGGGAGCCTTGTAACCATTAATGGGTACAGCTGTTCCATTAGGAGATAAAGGATGTGAACCAATCCCCAGTTAGATGGATGACCAGTCATCTCTTGAATACACATAACCTAAAAACTTACCCGTTCCAATGTAACCCGGCATTGAGACATTGCTCAGTAGCCAGTTTTAATACCAATAAAAGCACAAAAGTTTCCGGCTTTATTTCGCAGTCCATTGCGCTAAATTTACATCACCGTAAACGAATGTAATGTGAACGACCGCAATAAAACGCAATGGAAAGCTCAACCTTTTGTTATAATAGATCTCGGGGATACGGGAATAGAAATACGAAGAAGAACTGTTGAATTGTTTTGGTAGCTAATCTATTTTTGCGTATTTCAATAGGCTGAAATCCTAATAAATAAATTGTGTAAAATGGCTGGGGAGTTATGAAGATTGTGTAAACAGATGTAGAAGGAAGATTAATGAGCTGTTGGTGTTAAAAGCGATGATGTGTATAAGCAGAACTAAGCCAGATGGATGCTAGTACGAGTACTATTCTAACACACGCAGTTATTATGATAACATTAAACTCTGCTGCTATTATTATATTGTTGGAGCAGTGTCAAGATCAGTAGGTTGAAAATGTGTTTACCTTTGCTTTAAGTAAAATTTAAAAATAGTTCTTAATTATGCAGTCTGTATAGTTACTGACCTGTCTTTTCCAAATTCAAAAAATGAGTACTTACACTTTATCCGAATTTTCAAAACCATTAAACATTGCGTTGCGTCAGATTGATTTTTGGCAAAGGAATTATAGGTATTAGACAAATAAAAAATTAAACAAAAATTAAACGGCGTGTCATTTGTAGATCTTTGACAGTCGTTACAGGTAATAGTCAGTGGTCCAAACGTCTGACAACCGGTCTTACCAAGGAGTATCATATTACCCAGAACTAACTGGGTGTTGGAGGTCAGATAGGCAGTCGCTATGTAAAATACTGGTATTCAGTTAGACTGGAAGCCGACCCCAACATAGTTGGGAAAAGCCTAGGTAGAAAATTATGAATTGGCTAAAATAAGCAAATAATACTTTTCTTTCTTTGAGAGGAGGCCTGCGTCCCAGCAGTGGGAACATTAATAGGCTGATGATGATGATGACTTTACTTTCAATATATTCCTCTATAAATTAAATATGAATTACTCACATTAAATTACTTATGTATTGTCATATAGGTTTACATGAAGTACTACAGTTCTTGTCCCATGTGCCTTGTTATTAGTTGTTACAAGGGTATCTTATATCAGTGATATTCATATATAGCTCAAAGAATTAATAATTAAGAATTAATTTAATGTTCACAGTCAGAAGATCTGTTTGAACTAATTCTCAACGAGTTATTGGTAATGGCAAAGTGAACAGTTAATATTGCCAAGTAATATCAGACGAGAATGTTAATGGAATTTGCCATTTTTAAAATATCATTTTAAAAGCACCCCACTGCAGAGCAAAGGCTTCCGTTCCAAAATATCGTGAATTATAAACATTATTTGTGATGTATTATATTATAAGTATTCCGCGCTGTTTCTAACAAAAACTCTATAGTGTGGGGTCATACAGCAGGATGATGTTGTCTAGCCAGAACAAAACGAACAAGACTGACATTACATTATCACCATATTTTTAGAAAGTAGCTGACAAGCACTAAAAATAAACCGTTTACATTAAAATGTATACCATCATCGCATTATCTCCATAATATTCATTTTATCGTCGTAATCACGCCTCCCCCTGTAATACCTAAATGCCAGGATACTGTTACGTCCTCTTTACTTCGTTATGTACGACAATAAATTAGGACGCAATTAAAGTGCCGCTTGGACATTGACTGATATACAACCTCTTTGCAGCGTTCGCCAGATTGCGTCCACACCGACCGATCTCGAAAAAATGAGCCACCGAAGCTCCCTCCACAATTTATTAGCCCCTGTGCAAGTAAAATTAAGTTTTTCCTTTAAAAAGGCTATTGTGAAATTATATTATCGTTTGGAAGTCCTAAACAAAAGCAATTAGGTCGCCTGACGCTGAGGCTACCTCAGTGAATTCAGTTTTTTGAGTTTTAGGTCAAACTTCTTTATCTGTAATGCTTTTATAAAAATCTGTCTTTTGTCTGTTTGTTTATAACTTGGGGATTTATTGTTCTTTTGCTGTTGGTTTCCTTTATTACGGTCGATTTGAGGCCATATTTTTGGTAAAACAGGTCCTTGAAAAACTTTCTAAATGTTGAAAATTTTGCGGACTTCTTTGGTTTTAAAAGTTTGATACGACTTCTTTGTTGAACCGATCTGTGTTTTTGCCATCATTCAAATTGTTCGATAAGAATCACAATAAACGTAAATATTAAGGGGCTGACAACACCAAATTTGTTGAAATTGATGTTATTTAAGCAAATTTTTAAGAAAAACTGTTTGTTCTAGAAAATAAAATAAAAAAAAACAGTTTATATTCATCATATTTCAAAGACCTTGGACGGACTCGATACTTAATTGAACGAAATCGGCTCGATAGAATAAAACATATAAAATATATAAAATAATTGCAAAGATTGGTCTTAAAATCATCATTAACGGTTCTATCTTTATTTTTTTGACGTATGGGTCTGCAATTAAAAACGTGAAGTCAACATATTCATACCTAAACCACTAACGAGTCATATTTCACAAATAATCCACACTTTTTTTGTTTCAATATTAATTCATAATTTCTTCTAAAACCTGGCCGCCCAGTTATAGTGACGTCTCGTTTACTCCCATACAAATAGACAGTGTGCGCGATTTTGGTGTTGACAGCGCCTTAAAACAGCTATTGTTATAAGACTACACGAGTAGAAGATATTGCTGTAAACTGATAACAATACACACCTTTTCATTGTATGTAGGTACAATCGTATTATTTATTTTAATTTCCGTTTCGGTATCAGTTTCCTGTCCCAAAAGTTAAAAGCTGAAAATAGAAACGTTGACAGCTGTCATGTGACGTTTCAGGCTGAATCGCAGAATTCTTTAACACTAAAACAGAAACTAAAATGGTTGTCTTAAGAATACAGTTTTGCCATACACTAGAATCAACTACGAAAGTCTAAATTAATATTTCTCATAAAGTTCTATAGCCTACGTAGAAACTTCCAAACTTACTTAAACCGTAAAATATCGTTCATATAGCCGAAACGTAATGGCGAAATGTAAGATTTCCAAACTGCAGCAGCTCCAGGGCACACGAGAATATTGCTTCTGCGTGATTCGATTTCGTTCTATCCGCACAAAGTTGTCTAACCGCTGGCCTGCCGATATTACACCCATATCACAAGCTAGTACGGTCACCAGATAACTGAGTTACAGCCGGACAGTCCACTCGGGACAGTATGAAATTCCGAAATTGTTATCCAATCCGAGCTCTTAGGAAAGGCAAAGAAAGGATCAATATCGTGTGCTTATTTTATTACTTTGTTCCTTAATTCCCCTGTGCCTTGGAGTGTCCCGCTCAACCCGTGCCTAGAGTTTTCAAGCTCGGATTATAAATAAACTGTAATAAAACCTTTCTTGCCTAACGAGCTTAGCTTCGAGATGTAATGTTTAATATTAAATTATTGAGAGCAGGTAATTTGTTATGAAGTGGGTAACGACCAATTTGATTAAACGATCTGTGGCCATAACTCATTAAGTACCTAAAATATCGTTGGGAATGTCCATTGTGGCGCATTTGTGTGGTGACTGACCCATATGAGTTGCAAGTTAGTTAGTGTACCAATAAGACTGTTCTCAACACGCTAGTTTTCGGTAACAAAGTTAACTTGCTCACATGAATAAATCAAAACAACCGACCTTTGTTTCTATTGAACATTCGATATACTTAACTAAAACGACCCGTTTCTTGTTATACTACTACTGATTGTGTTACAAAACAGTTGATTTTGGTTTTTTATCGTTTCGATGTTGAGTTATGCTTTATTGTTTTATATTATGTAGGCTGTATGTTCAAAATTATCAATACAAATAAAAATTAAATTAAAGTGTTTGTTTGTAATTTCAAAATCGCATATTTTTACTGAATGCGTATACACAGTACCTACTTATATCAAAAAACGTTTTTTTTCTGTCCGTCTATTTGTTCCGGGTAATCTCCGAAACGGCAGGACCGATTTTGACGGGACTTTTACTGGCAGCTGATGTTATAAAGAGTAATGTAGGCTACTTTTATTTTAGAAAAAGGATTTTTAAAAAGAATAATGTTTTTTTTTGGAATTTTTTATAAAATCCGTTTCAAATAGGGAAGCAATATTTTTTAAATATTTTGGAATGAATTTTGGAAAGAATTATGATGAACGTTCCAAACCCGTCTTAAACGGTTATGTTATCATTAACACTATAAAACGGAATATTTACGATGTTTACTGGTACTCAACAACAACACATCATGTAACAACAAACAACAACAACAAAACATAACAAACATGGTAATTATCCCGTTTCTAGTGTTAATAATAATAATGTTAGTGACCATGTCAGTTTAAAAACTTATAACGGGTATGTTGGACGCGGTTGATACGGTCTAGGGGGAAAAGTAGTCCCTGCATGTTTCTTTCCCTGGCTGCACCGCCATAGCACGGTCAAGGTATGATACGGTGACGGGTAAACTCCTTTAGTCAAGAGAAAATTAAAGTGAAAATCACTACTAGAGCAAACGAACTCGTAATCATAGCGATAAACGGTGCTGTTCAATCCCTTCCTCAGTTAATAGGACATTCTCAGGGGCTCATCCTCAAAAGTGGTGGTGGGTGATCACTTGCTTTTACAATACCTTCGGACACAGCATTATTAATTTATTAAACGACGACAAACCCTTCATTATTTAAAGATACGATGATAAATAAAAAATCCAGTTTGTTACTCACTCCGAGAATTACCATAATTGGTACCTAAAATGCTTTCAAATGTGAAACGTTTGTGTATCCAAGGGTATAATCCCATTACTTATCTACAGTACCCAGAATTCTCCTGTCTGCGGTATTACACTCGAACACCAAATTGCTTTTAATGTTTTCCACGTAAAGATCCCTTCTTTTCAAATACAACGAAAACACAGTACCTAGGTATCAGATGATTACACTTTTTTGACGTAGACAGATAGTAAGGAATATAAACTAAAGAACAAAAGGAAAATTGTAGATAAATCATACAATTTGTGGATACAATAAGTCTTTTGTGTATAGAAACGATTTTCTTTGATCTTGTTATCGTTCTTCGAAAATCAGTAAACATTATACTATGTAAACGTACTCTATTACCATTGTTTAGGATAAAAAATTAACGTAGACACAGGTGTAGTTTGAAAACCTTAAAAATACACTAGCTAGAAGTTAAAGACAATTACTGTGAGTAGGTACACTAGCTGTACATCTGTATCTAATACTAATTATTTTTAAAAAAAAAACAAGCTTTTATTAAAGAAGAAAATTTTGTTTATCTATCAACATTGAACACGTATACATAGTTTCGTGTCCGTGCGGTCGTGCGAATTCTCTCGGAGGAAATCATGGCTGCAGGATCAATGTCTGTCATAAAAGTGTATTGTCACCAGAACCAAAGGTGTGTGCCAAATTTCAGCCCAATCGGTTGGCGGGAACTGGTTTGAAATTCAGTTGCAAGATTTAGGCAAAGCAAGTTAAATAAAAGCTTATAATTTATAACAAATCGGTATCGATCTACAGAACTAGTCATAACTTTATTAACTTGATTATTGTAGATTTCAACTAAAGACAACTGACGGTCGGTATGCCATTGAAAGTTTAAAATGTTTGTATTCGGTCCCATGAAACTTTCAACAACTAGGCATGGGAAAAAATATTCCCGCTCCTCCTACCAATCGGAGTTCCGATCGGAGGACAGGGAAATACCCCTTGAAACCCAACAAAAAGTTTTCTAAAAATCATCTAACATAAATTATTGACTTGTTCGGAATTTAGTTTTTGTATTCATATAATATAGGTAAATATTTTCTTCAGTCTCATGCACGAGGTCGTGGATTCAAATCCTGGCAAGTACCAATGTGACTTTTTCAATTCATATGTAGGTACTTTCTAAGTTTATCTTGGACATCACAGACATCGGTGAAGGAAAACTTCTTGAGAAAATCTGGACTTGTAATGAATATAAGTCTGAAGTCGCCAACCCGTCTTGAGCAAGCGCCTTCTCTGTTGAGAAGAGGCCTTTGCCCAGCAGTGGGACAGTAACAGTCTGGTATTATTATTTTCTTATAACTAATTTAATATCATAATAATTATGTTTCAGATAAATCAGTATAACTATTTCGTTTAATATTCCTGCTTGCTAAAAAGTACCTACTAAAATAACAATATTTTCCAGTTTTCTTCTTCCTGTTATCATACAATAAAGAAAGACATTAGGTGTTCATACATATTATGTGTGTGCGAGTTACACAAATGAAAATGTATGCGAGATGAACGTAGTGTTTGCCACTGTTTACGTTCGCAAGGGTACTTTTGCTAAAATGTATGTACCCAAGCATAGCTGTAGGTACCTACTTTGCTTGAGTATTTTTAGTGAGCGATGTTTACGTCATGATTGTTCATGCTAGACTCTGTAATCACAACACAGGTGAAACCAATGAAAACGAAACTAATTATAAGGATTACACGAAAATCTATGGCCCTTTACGGGGCCCCGGTGTGGGCGCGTTCATTGAGGCGGCGAGGGTGAAAAGGTGGTAGCCGTAAGGCTGGCCCGGGGGTACCGCACGATCTCCCGCGAGGCAGCGAGGCTCTTAGCCGGATTGCCGCCATGGGATCTGGAGGCGATAGTCCTCGCACGCCTGCATGAATGGCGCGCGGAGGCGCTACGCCACCGGGGGGAAACTCCGCTGCCGCGACAAATTGTCGCTCAGCGGACAGACTTCCGGCGGGATCTCATGGCGACATGGAGAGAGCGACTGTCGCAACCCCGTGCAGGGCACGCCACGACAGTGGCGATAAGTCCCCTCTTTGAGGAGTGGCTTGAGAGACGCCACGGCGTTCTCACCTTCCACCTGACGCAGGTCCTCACCGGACACGGTGTTTTCGGGAGGTTCCTGCATCGAATCGGGCGGGAGGAAACGCCCGGGTGTTTCCACTGCGAGGATCGACCGGAGGACACGGTGGAGGTGTGCCCCGCGTGGGCGGAGCACCGCCATGTCCTCGAAGCGGCGATTGGCGGCGGTGACCTCTCACGTCCGGCCCTGGTGCAAGCTATGGTCCGGAGCGAGACGGAATGGGACGCCGTCACCTCCTTCTGCGAAGCAGTAATGCTAGAGAAGGAGGTGGCGGAACGTGAGAGGGAGAGAACCTCACAGCGTCCCAGCCACCGCGGGAGACGCCCTGGGCGTCGGGGGCCACCGTAGGCGTGGGCCTGTGGACGGTGGGCTATGGGCTAGCTCGCCGTCCGTCCGTCTCATGACGACAAGCCGTGTCGACGGCGCGTTCGTGTTCCACGCGCGCCTCAAAGAGAGTCAGCAATAGGAAGGGGTCCGCAAGGACCGATGCCTGCCGGGGTTGCGGGACTGTTCGAAAGAGATACCGTGGCCCCGGAACACAAAGGGCGATGAAGGAACATGGGTGGGTTTTAGTCAGTAAAAGTTTGACACTCCCTCCTGCTCCGCCCAGAGCGGGAGAAGTCATTTGATGATTTCCCATCCGAAAAAAAAAAAAAAAAGCATAGCTGTACCTACTTTGCTTGAGTATTTTTAGTGAGTTTTCTGCGGTTTGTCTGAAAACTGGCGTCGGAAAAAGACTATACATTGATAGTAGGAGATCCTAGGTACACCTTAGCTTTTATACATATACAGGGTGTAAACAACCTCATCACGAAGCCGTCAACCAAGCATTCTGTACATCAAACTGAGTAACTTTACGCAAAAAAATTTGCTGGGAAACGTGACGTTTTTTTTTTGTGAAAAATCATGTTTTGTGTTAGAACTCAATGTAACGCACTCAAAACATTGTGCTGATGGATAGATTGAATAGTACGGGGGTCGTGGAGGTGTGTAAAGTATAAATCTTACATTGAATTTCAAATTAGTTCTCCCCAACCGATTGAGCTTTTTTGCACACACTTTTTGTTCGGGTGACAATAGTTTTTATGACAGACATGACTTGATCCTGCAGCTACGACCGCCTCGTCACGAGAGAACTCCTCAAGGATTAATAGCACTGACCCGAAATGCTGTATACGCGTTCAATCTTGATGGATAAAACAATTTTTTTTTTCATTTAATAAATGCTTGTATTTATTTTTAAACCTATCGTCGTTCTAATACGTTATTAACAAGGTTGTGATAGCTGCATCGTGTACGGTCAGTCAGTGAAAAACAACTGCTGGGACATTTTTGGTAGCGTCTTTTAAGTAGCGTCGTGGTTGTCATGGACGTTGAGTCTTGCATATGAAGTCCATGATGTGCTCAGACCTTTCATTACTATCACATAATGTAAACAGGCACGCTTGTTCCAACTCTCTAAATTAAAAGAAGTGTTTCCGTGTAATAAGCGATATATTTATGTTCTATTCATCATCTACCTAGCCTTTTCCCAACTACGTTGGGGTCGGCTTCCAGTCTAACCGGATGCAGCTGAATATTATCATTTTACATGGAGCGACTGCCTATCTGACCTCCACAACCCAGTTAGGACTGGTTAATACGATACCCTAGGTAAGGCTGCTTGTCAGACTATTTGGGCCACTGGTAGTGGTACTGACAACCTGTAACGACTGTCAAAGATCTACAAATGACAGCCAGGACCACCTGCTTAACGTGCCAAATAACCATGCCAGGCCATATAAAGGCCTATTGTTGTTACAATTAGTTTGTTCCCGATTCAAAGAAATATGGCTATTAAGAAGACCCAAAATAACTTGAGCTCTTTACAAATTAATGTTCGGCTATCTTTCAAATGAATATACAATATATAGTAACCGGCAAAACCTATTTAATAAAAGTATCATAAATTGAAATCATAATTTCTTTAGAGACATTTTCTTCCATCGGCATCAATAAATATTTGTTCAAAGACTCGGGCTTTAGTTGTCGTATATTTTGGTGAAACGTAAAACTTAAATAAACCTAAGTAACCGGAGCTTTGTTTCCTGTTCTGAGGAAAAAATGCTTGACTACTGGCCGGTTGCGATGTCCAAATGGATCGTTGTGATTACCGATAGAAGTTTTCAGAAATGGTTAATTGGTCCATTAACTGTCTCCAGGCATGCTTGAAGACATTTTCAACAGTTAACATGTTTAAAAGTTGGGGGAATATCGCATTTGGGCCAGTCATTAGAATGGTGCAAACATAACACGAAACGTTTCTAATAAAAAGTAATAATAGATATAATGAAAAACAGAATTCTAAACCATCGTTTTCAATAATAGCACAAGTTTTTAATGTTGGTACTTAAAGTACCAGTAACGCCATCTGTCGATGCTACGCAGAGAACTAATAAGGGAGGTTCGCTCTCAAGTTGTGTTCAGAGACTCTCGAACCTCCTCTGGAAAAACGGGAAAGCCATTCTCCTAGAGATTTCAATTTACCTCGCTAGGTGTCGCTTTTAAATGAGATGTTTGAAAATGGAAATTCTTGTAGTTTCTTTTTTATTTATCACTATTGGCTTTGAAGATCAAAAGGTTGTCATTTTCATTAAAAAAAAAGTATTTTAAATAATTCAGAGTGAGATTGAGTTTATTTTCCAACCCACCACCATGCAGTGTACCTACTTGTAAAATGCTGAAAAATTAAAATAAAAAATAAAAAAGAACTCACGTGTCGTGCAGTTAATTGATAGAGACACGGATTAGGTAGCCAGGTGCACCAATGAACTACCCAAGGGGTAATCTACAGGTGCAAGCATTTATAACCCAAACACGAATAAGTACCTGTGCTTGAACTTTTACTGCTGAGCGTGACTCTAACTTTGCATTGTTTCTATTTTGTTCACTGCTGATACCTAAATAATACGGTTTCGTTACAAAAAGTTAATTTATTCGTCCCTGTGTGTTAAGACTGTATAACTAGAATATTATAGTAATTGAATGTGAATGCTTTGAAACTTAATCACTATCAATTCACTATCACTACAATTATAAAACAAAGTTGCGAGACGCGTCTGTCTGTCCCTATGTATGCTTAGATCTTTAAAACTACGCAACGGATTTTGATGCGGGTTTTTTAATAGATAGAGTGATTCAAGAGGAAGGTTTTAGTGTACTTATAATTTGTCAAGCAGGCGAAGCCGTACGCAACAGCTAGTTATAGATAACTAAGCTTTTTCCCGCGGCGTCAGAGTATAATATGTTGGGAATTGTCCAATAGGAACACACTACTGGGGTAAAAAGTCTCCTATGTCCTGTATTATAAACTGCCTGTGCCAAATGTTATCGAAATTTGTTTTTTTGATAAGACGTGTAGAAGTAACAGACAGCCAGAGTTACTTTCGAATTTAGATAAATGTAATATTATTGTGAATTTTTCGTAAAGCATTCTCTTATGTTCCTTGAATTTTAATTAACATAATTAATGACCATAAAAAGCACTACAAAAAAACTGATTAGTATACAACAATGTATCAACCCTATCATTTTACTTATTTCACTATACTGTAATATTTGTTTGCGTGTGCGATTCCCTAATTATTACCATAAAGTTAAACACCCTCACATTTTATATTCGTACGTATTTCGTCTAGACGATATATTATTACTTTATATTTTTATCTACACCCATGCTATAAATCCTCTATAAAAGTATCTGAAACAGTTAGCTTATGGCCAACATTAAAACAGCCAGTGTCATAATAATCATTATAACACCCAAACGGGTGTTATAATGTTGTACTAAATTTCATTATGCAACTCGTTTTAAAAAAAGAACATTGTCTAGCACGTACGATTCACTACCACAGCGTTGTAATTAAAAAAAAACTTATAGGTTAATTCGAATTCAAGTCGAATCCCGCCATTTTTGTTCGATATTAGTATTACATGACTTTGTTGTTTACAAAAATGAGTAATATAAGCTTTGTGTATTTTAATAATTGTACAATCCAAAATGCAAATAATTTTATTATTACCTATACATGGTTTGTTTGTATTAAATACTCAGCAATTCAACTTTCCATGAATTTACATAGACTTCTTACAACACTACAACAACCTATGGTTTCAGAACCTTTTATGGAGGATTCATATCATGGATGTAGATAAAGCCTTGTATGCAACTGTACATAATTAAGTATTAAAACACTCATGTGATACTATTATCACACTCGGCTTCGCCTCGTGTGATAAACCCACATTCGTGTTTTAATACCCCTCATTATACAACAGTTGCATAAATAACTATTATGATATTATTCACTGTGATCTTCATAAAATACTAAGTTAATTAACTGAGTTATGTATGGCTTCATTTGTAGACGTAACTTATGCTTCTACTCTTTGGTCAATAAAAATAATATCAAACATTTTCGTTCACACAAAACTTAGATATCTCATCAAGCCTGTAATTCCTGAAGGTTTAGGCAGAGCAGAGGTGTACCTAACAGTAAACCCACTTTTCGCCAGTTATGTTTAAGTCCCATGTAATAGAAGGTGAACCTATACCTTCCCCTCCTTGAGTCATAGGTACGTAAGTTAAAACTTACAGCGATTATTTTGTCGATGGGCAATCCGTCTAAATCTAAATTGACTCTTCCAAGAATTTGGCTACTAGCTCGTATTTATAGAACTATTTAAACTCAAATTAGGTTATTTAGGAAATAGCCTAATTTGATCACTCTGAATTCAAAATTTAAAACTTTGGAGTTTGGCACAAAAGAGGTCATTAACGTTGTTCTATAAAATTACGTAATGAACATAGCTATCTAAAGCAATAAACATTAATCATACTTAAGGTTCTCCCCCATGCACACTAGCGCCACTTTAGTAAAAAAATCAGAACTCGTTAAATACACAATTAATATAAAATCTGATTGACAAAATCAATCTTTTGGTCATCTAAATTATTTACGTCTGCTTAACTCATTGAAACATAGCTCGCTGTCGTTAAAGATACAAAATGGAAAAAAACGGCCGTTTTTAGCAATTTTTCTAACTGTAACTACAGTGAAGTATATTTTAATGAATTAAATAGATGTCAATAATCTAGAACTCTAAAGCATTGATTTTGTCAATCAGATTTTATATTAATTGTGTATTTAACGAGTTCTGATTTTTTTACTAAAGTGGCGCTAGTGTGCCATGGGGGAGCCCCTTAAGGCTAAAGACAACAGCTAAGTAATATATTGCGGTCATTTATCTAGATTTTATATCTTCTATCGGAAATGGACCATTTCTCATTTCAGCAAACATAAAATGTGCATCGGTGTTAAAAAACGAAATATTGAATTAATTTTAAATTTGCGATTGCACAATTCATCGAAATTATTAATACTGATATGATTTTTTGTTAAAAACTTATTGAACGAAGCAATAATTAATTAAATCAGTGAACACAATTTCTGAAAGAATACAGACAACCAACACAACGTTTTTGGCAGTTTGACATTTCCTGGATAATAGTTTTGAAGCACGGAACTTTAAGGTAAGGTTTTTTCAAAAATGGCATGCTATTTTGGTTACTTTTGTGGATTACGTTTGAGAGAGTATTCATTTAAATATTGTCTGTCAGATATTATAAAATAATGAGCTATTGTAACCGTTATTTAAGTATATCATCGTACTATATAAGCAAAAATTGAGGTTTTGAAAAAACGGCATTTACTTTTAAAATGGATGTTTCCATGGATGTCAAAAACCTGCATGAATCCATGGGATCCTCCATGGATTCATGGAGGTTTAGTGTAGTGATACTAATTAGGTGTTAAGGGCCTATACTACCTCAAATGGCTTAGCATGATCCTCCGTTACGCCTAAAAAACTGCAGCATTAATTTTGAAATAAATATATGGTAAAGTTGAGGATTAATGTTAAGTCCTATATTTGGCGAAAACATAAACCTATAAACCGCTGGCAATCATAAAATACTTCAAATTAGATCATGGAACTTCTTATACTAGCTGAACTAACTATAAAGCAGGTCTTATATTATTTATTTTTTTAGTCCAATCAATAGACTTTTTGTAAATCGCAAAAAAACACTAATTTCGCACTATTCGGCCCGCAGTGACTAACGTAACAACCACTTTGTAGTGCAAGCTGATTAGAACTTATTCTAACAGTATTTCAAACGAAGTTTGAACTACCAAATATAGAGTTGCTAATTTGAGGTAGTATAGGCTCTTAAGTAAATAATGTAGATTAAGACTAATCATGACTATCAAAATATATGATTTCTGCAAACTGATAATAAGAACTGATTAGAGAGTTAAATATGTGCCTATAAACAGTCAATTATACGTGGGTAATACGTTAAAAGAAAAGCAAAGGTTTAATAAAAAACAATTGACGACATAAATAAATACATCATCGATAAAAATATGTTATAATCAACATTACTTAATTTTGAGAACGGCTCAATTTATATAATTCCTTCCTAGAGATGCAAGTCACATTAATAACCTAGTTAAGACGATACGTACAGCCACGACCATTAATACCTTAATTACCTTATATTTACGGAAAGTTTAAAAGCGATTTTCTCTTAAAATGACGGTTGCAACTTAAATACCTAATAAACCTACTTCATAAAAATCGCTCTCTCTCTCTCTCTCGCTACTAAAACTTCACCCGCGACTAAGTACGCAAAAATTGCTAATATGCATGATATAAATATAATATATTATAGCCTATAGCACCCACAAATAATGTTGCTTTCTGCCAGTGAAAGAATTTTTATAATTGGATCATTACTTCCGGAGATTACCTCGTACATACAAACTTAACCAAATTTTACCTCAAAATAAAGAAAAAATAAAAAAAAATATTATTATTAATATTTGTAAAGATTTATGCTCGTAACTCTATATTGAACCTACGAAATAAAACAATTTACAAGTCACCAGTTCACCTGTACCATTTTATACCACAGTTGAATAATTACAACTTTCGAATGCCCGGACAATTGAAATTAAAAATAATAGCATTATTTTAGTTTTACAATTGGCGATTACATGTGTGAGAGTCTCGGAATGCGCTGCAAAAGTGTTTCGATGAATAAATTCCTTTGAAGGACGTTTAAAAACATAATAATGGGTGTAAAAATACTCTTAACGAAGCCGAAAGGTAATCGTTTTCCCCATCTAGACCGAACCTGGAAACTTTCTAGTTACGGAGATAATTATTGGAGGTCAAAATATCTTTTTTTTTTCAAGGTACAGGTAAGGTACTTTACTTTAAATACCTCCGCATCATTCAATGCATATATCAGCACAGTGTTTTGAGTGCGTTACGATGAGTTGAGTGAGAAAAACATGATTTTTAACCCCAAAAAAAGTTGTTTCCTAGCAAAAATTTTTGCGCAGAGTTAATTAGTTTGATGTACAGAACGCTTTTGGTTGCCGGCTTCGTGAAATGTCCGATTACAATTTGTATACTTAAATGTTTTACTACAAAATCAGAACTATTATCAGAAGAGAGACTTTCGCCAAGATCATCTACAGATGTACCAAGTACGTCTCTATTATTCTGCAAGTTCAAGTTTCATTGAAACAATGCAACAATAGATTCCATTTAATTCCATTCTCAATAAAGCTCAATGTTAAACAAAGCGCAGTTGTACCTAAGTAACTGAAGTGCATACAACTTTGAATTCATTCAAGTGGGTACAGTTTTCAAAACTCCTTTTGGGGTAAATCGAGCATTCTCAAGTTGTGCAGACGTCAGCGAATTCAATTCAGTTTGGAGAGCCCGAATGCCTCGGACAATTGAAAGAAATACCTAAAATTTTTCGCGAAGCACTCAGTGACTTGCCCGTGGTGAAGTTGCTTTCTTAAACAGGTATGTGTCTGAAACACAAGTGAACCAAATTGTGTGCCGTTGACATAAATCCACTGAATAACTGCATGCATTTTGTCTACCGGATTGTCGCTGACTGAAATTTCGTTGTTGCCCATTGCTGGATTTTCTTTTATTTTATTTTTTGGTTTTCAAAGGTGATTCTCGGGTAGGGAAAGTGATCTTGGGCGTTCCGAAAACGAATGGGGTTGCCATGGCATTGCAGTGCGTCAGAGATGTTTGCGGCGGCGGCGCGTGTAGATTGTTTTTACGCAATAATGCGGAAGCGCGCAGCATCAAATTTGGTGGCTCGCGTCATGGCCAGCTCTAACAGGGTTCTGAGAATGATTACTGGCAGAGTGGACTGTCCTTATGTGGTTCGCTGCTGTCAGTTACATGTGTCACCGTATCGTGTTGTTTTCTAACACTTATATAGTTTTTTATGGAATATGTTACTAACGAAATAAGGAATATGTTGTTAACATGTTATTATGAACCTCCGCTCGAATTAAAGTTTTTGAATTTTCCATCAGGAATTTCTCAGTAGCAGCCACGGAGACTGGATTTATGCCCGGTTGATGGCAATAGGCTCGCCCACTATTACTTGAGACATCACATTAACCGATGAAATCTTGCCTAATCCTTCGGAGATTACAGAGCATTAAGTTATGTAGGTAATTTATTTTATTCATTGCTTTCGGTCAGTTCACATATTGTGATGATATAGTAACTCTTTAGTTTTTCACATTGTTTTTCCAAAACCCTCGAAACACCTACGCCCACCTAGGCATTTTCATGCCTTCGTAGCCTACAGTGTTACGTGCTATCTAGACTTGCTGATCTTGGCAAAGCCCACGTTCACAGATTGATTACCAGATTGATGAAGTATGGCTAACGTTAGGTCATTGTTTACAGGGACTACCACAACTCGGCTACGATAAATTACTATGTGATATAACGCTCGCTGTGTAGGTTTTTATTAGGTTTACCCAGTGAGGTAAAACAGAAAGGAAATTATACTGACAGTAGCTGATAATATCAGCATTGACATTTAAAAGTATCGAACAAAAAAAAAACGTTTTTGGCAAAATAAGCTGATGGATAAAATAAATTTGTGAATGATTGCTGCTGTAGCTGTTTGACTTTCTAAATTGTGATAAGTAATTCCAAAACAAATTCTCGAATCCGTCAGCATTAATACAGTCTGTCACTCTTAATTTAACCTTATGTAAATGCTATAAGTGACTCGACGATGTATTCAGTGAGTTATGCGAGCGTCCCGGTTTGAAGTATGTGGCGTCAAAATTACGGTGAAGGCTAATTAACTCCAGACCTTTGGCTGTGGTTGTACGTTGATGGCTCCTGAACGCGTAACACGGCCTTCGCGCTTACATATTCAGTTCCTGGCTGACATAATACCATGAAAATTACCCAAACGTACCCTTATAAGTGTGTATACGTAACGAACGCTCTCCGCTCAGTTTTTGAAGCCAGAATTTTGCTGTAAAATTTCTGATATGCTTACGTATTTTTATCTCACATTTCGACCATTCGCAACGTAAGTTTAGCACATATGTATAAATATTTAAACTATAATCTCCTGCACGTAATATGCAAATGGAATGGAAAACCGATAGAAAAGCAAAATAATAAATAACATTTTCATATTCTGCAACCTTTCTCGCAGCCGACGAGTTATCTGATTTACTGATGTACGGTCGAACAAGCTATTTGGCTTACAGTTTAACCAACACATTACATTGTAAAATGTAAACCAAATAGTTTGTTCGACCATACACGGAAACCTGCAAGGACTTGGGTATAAATACGTAAAATTAAAAAAAGAAAAACAATAGGTAACATTTTTGAAGGTGTATTTTGCATAAGGTTTTTTCACGTCCATTTTTTACGAATAAACAAATGAGTGTTGTGACATGAGTTACACCTAGGCAGAATAAATATACCCTTTTTTCCGCCACCTTGAGCAGTCTGTTGTGTAGACAACTCTCATTGTTCTGATGACGTAGCATTTTGGAAGATGGCGCCCGATTTGACAGCGCTTAATATTCGCAAACAGCTGGTTTGGCTCTAGATTAAACTTGAACAAAGATGTCATGTTGTCGCGGTATTGTTTCGTTAATATACAACTGTAGTTTGTGTAGAATGATATACATACCTCAATACAAGACAAACTTCGGGGCCCCGAAACGGTTGGGCCCTGAAATAAATTTAGTCCTACGTCTTTCGGGAGTTCCGAAAAAACTTTTCGCATTTCTGTTCTTTTTGTTTTGTTTCCGACCAGTGGGTTTTTCCTATAGTTTTGGGTTTCAGCAATAATTTAGGTAGTACTTGTACCCTATAACATGGGACTTAAACATAACTGGCGAAATGTAGGTGTTCACTAAGTACATATCTGCCTAACCCTTCGGAGATAACAAGCGTGATGTTATGTTATGATAAGTTATGTTATGTTACTTGCAGACAATGACCCCATGATATATTCAGGCCAAGTAAACTTTTAATTTTCAAGAGAAAGGTCAAAGTTTTAACTGCTCAAAACGACAACGACATAAATTACCTTTATGATCAGAGTTATTATGAAATAAAATATAACACAAATGAAATACCTTAAAAATAAACAAATGAGAAGCAATAGCCATTAATTTTGAGTGCAATTCCCAGCGCACGCGAACCCACTCCACCTTTCGTGACCAAACTAAAAACTTGGACCAACTTTGCAATATAATAAATCGGGCTAACCCATATTGAGTGAAAAATGTACTGATTCAATCTACACTGTGAAACTATTCGAATAAGTAATTTAATACAAGTATGAAAACTTTCTGCTTTCCACGTTCTATATGTTTTAGCTACCTTGCAACTTTCAGGATTGATTTTATGTATAAATTTTATCAAGATTAGAGACGTTAAATATTAATGTATTTTTACCCAATCCAACAAATTAACTCGTGTAGTTAGGTACTTCAAACTAAACGCATTTATTTCTGTAGCGATGTTTAATATTCTAAAATTGCCATATTTATAAGTGTAAAAAATAAGTGTTGTGTAAAACACATTTTTCAACACACTTGCTCATAAAATGACTCTAATTTCGTTTTCACTGTTGAAATTATAGTTATTTATGAATAAAAAATGTCTACAAGTACCTACTAGTTATGAAGAAAATGATTTATGTTGTACACCGCCCGATATAAGATGTGAAACGTTATGGAAAGTTTACTACCTGAAAACTCCAAGGACAAAAAAGATCTATTTTCTACTAAATAAAATGATTCTTTGAAATTATTTTCTTCACAAGTGTGTTGAAAAACTTCGTATGACACACGTGTGTATTGATGATTACCGTCCTCGGCTCTCTTAAGACCCTCGCCTGACGGCACGGGTCTCAATCGCGCCTCAGCGGTAATCACCAACATTACACACTTGTACCATAATGTACTATTACACAACACATACTTATTTCTCGAAGCTCATGAAAAATATTGCGTTACATTAGGTGTAATATTTTGTACCCTACCCTAGTAACAGATGGTAAGTAAGGGATAAGCTACTTTTATGTTTCCATGTTAATACAATACACGTGTTGTTTTTTTTTGGCAAAGAGTGTAAGGTAGGGTTACAGTTTATAAGGTCCTAGCAAAGATTTAAATCGACAAGGTAGCACAGAGAGAGCTCTCAGTTCAGAGTTCAACTGAGTGCTCTCTCTGTGTAGGTAAAGTACTCTCTCACAAGATCAGTTGCAGTTCTGACCTCCGAGGAAACTGGAAGCGAGAGACTCGTGATTCGCGCAAAGAGCTGACCCAGGCGGAAAGCAAGCTAAGAACACCGTGAAATCGTGACGATTACTACATACACAATTACACACTCGCACTAGCCTCGTCTCGGAGTGCCTCGGTGAGAGTGTACAGCTGCCACAATATGTGCCTTCACCATACTTAGACCGCGTGAATGAATTGGTAACATTACCAGTATAGGCTGGCCTCTTATTCTTTTGAAAGATTTCACGAGGCTAGGCCAGATCAAGGCCAAAGTGTTATCAGTGACGTGAGGCCTAATAAACTTGCCAAATAATAAAGGTGCCAACAAGAATACACTAGATTCCAATATATAGAGGTGGACTTTCAAAACCTGACACTATAGACAAATATGTTGGTTCTATTTTCAATTTCATGTTGGATGGCTACTCATAAATCCACGTTGTATCCGATCTGATACATACAAATGGCTGTACTTTGCCAACCAGGCTATGCAGTGAGAAAAGATTGATACTGTTCTATCAATGTCATTTTGGTCTAAAATCATAAGAAGTGTACGATTTCTGCCTTGCTTTCGCCTCCGCACGTAAGATCCTGTCTGTCTGTACTTATCGTTGCACATTACGGTGGATCACGGCTACTGATACACCCAACGTTCGACTGACTGTAGCCATAAGTTTAAAAAAAAGTCACTTTTATTGTGTTCCCCTAATTTTGCCGGTGTGTGTATCTGTGACCATGTTAAAATTTTTATGTGATTCATATTATTATCCTATTATGGTTCTGCTAAAGCGGCCATTTTAGACCCCCAGATCGTTTTCACTGCACAAAGAGAGTTGGTGGTATTTGAAATCTCGGCTCTATGTCGATTGTTAAAAATCGAACAATGTGCTTTTGTTGCTTTCATTTTGGCGACACCTGATTTTAACGGGAATTAGTTTTTTAGTATCCGATCTTGAGGTTAAGCTGCGCATGCCTAGGTTGGCCTGTTGTGGTTGATACCGAGTTTCCTCCGTGCCTCGAAAAGCACGTTAAGCCGTTGGTCCCGGCTGACAATTTTCTTTGACAGGCGTTACAATTGGTCAGTCCGAAAGTCTGACAACCAGTTTTACCAAGGGGTTTCGTATAGCCCAGTTCTAACTAGGTTGTGAAGGTCACATAGGCAGTCGCTCCAAGTAAAATACTGGTATTCAGATGAATCCAGTTAGAAACTGGAAACCGACCCCAAGTTATGTACTTGGGAAAAGGCTATAGGCAGATGATGATGTGGTGGTGATCGGTCAGGTATTTTCGTCAACATTTTTGTTTAATTATCTTCATCATTAACTCTGTTTCATTTTTTCTTTCAGTAAATTGCTAAGCTTCACAATCTTGGGACAACTGATCTTTGGCTGTTTTGGCTATCAAATATTTACGTCTAAGACAGCAGAAATTTCAACTAACCCAATTTGTTTAACTGCTTCGAGTCATGCGCACAGTTTACAAACGGTTATGGCATGTTTAACAATTAACTGTCTATCACTCCCAAAGGTGTCTAGTTTACGTCACAAGGGGTACATACAATACGGACTTGTTGTACACATTTGTGTTGGCTTAACTTTTTGGAAATTACAAGCAGAACAGAGTAATGAGTCTTTTCTTTGTGTTTACCACATCACGATTGTCTTGAATTTTATTAACATTTATTTATTTATAAAATTATTATTTTGGGAAAACATATATTGTTTCTTAGCTTTTAACTAGTTTCAGCTACGTTAACGGGCCTATATCAAGTCAACGTAGCGTGTATGTGTGTGATAAAATATGAGTGTTGTGAGAAGCATTATCCTCAAACTGCATGAACTTTCTCACTATTCTGCAGGTATTTAAAATTGCGGCTTTTCGAAGTGTTATATAAATTGAGTCTTTCAGGTAGTTTCAGGCTATGATGGAGGTGATTGGGTATGACACCCGTAGACGAGACAACAATAGGTACAACGATACTTTTTCCTGCCTCCAGATTCTAATCACTTCTTCTTTCAGTTCAGCATATTTACTGATTTTTTCTCCTATTATTTTTTGTAGATTGTGTGTATTGGGGACTGCAATATCTATGAGGTATGTAATTTTATTTGCTTTATCTTGAAGGATTGTGTCTGGTCTATTGTAGTAAATGGTCCTGTCAGTTAGTATGGCGCGGTCGTAAAAGAGTTTGTGTGTTGTATTTTCCATGAATCTTTCTGGTACATAAGTTCTGAAGTTTCTGGTTATAATAAGGAGTGTTAGTGTCTTGTATGAGCTTGTATTTAAGTGCTAGGTTTTGATGTATGATGTTTGCTACTTGATTATGCCTGGGAGTATAATCTGTTTGGGTGAGTGTTAAGCATGCCCCTGTGATGTGTTGCATGGTCTCTGGTTGGCTGTGGCATTTGTCGTTCGTTATTGTGGGGTCTTTGATAATGAATTTCCTATAGTTTTTATGATCTGATCCTGTATCGCAATAATAAAGCCCTCGGTTTCTGGAAATAGACTATCAATTTTAAGCCATTTATTAGATGCTTTTTTATCTACGTGAGGTTGTTCTAGATCATAAGGGTGCCGACCGTGCAGCACTTTCTTTTTCCAGTCTTTTAACTTTTGCTTCTCTGGGTCTTCATTGTTAGTGTGTTGTGTATCTGTCGCTTCGTGTAGGTTAAGTGGGGGTGTCGTTGATGTCGTTTTTTACTATAGCCTTGTGGATGCTACTTGTGTGTGATTTAGAGTGAAAGAATGTTCTTAGTCTCTTTATTTGTTTCTGCCATAGGTGGTGGATATCAATTAGGCCTCTCCCTCCGTATTGTCGTTTGATAGTCAGTCTTTCTATAGCAGATTTAGGGTGTAGGTTATTGTGTTTAGTAAGTGTGCGTGTTGTTCTCTTAATTTGTTGGATGTCAGTTTTTGACCATTTGATCAACCCAAACGAGTACGTTAGTATTGGTATTGTGTAGGTGTTCAAAGTTTTTATCAAACGTTTGCCGGACAGTTGAGTTTTACATACTGCAATCACTCTTCTCTTGAATTATGTGTTTAATGTGTGTTTGATTGCTGTGATCCATTCCTTTAAGTTGCTTGTTTCCTAAATCTAAATATATAAAAGAAGAAACTGACTGACTGACTGACACCTCTATCAACGCACAGCCCAAACCGCTGGGTCTATAGATTCCAAATTTGGCAAGTAGGTTCCTTATGTGGTCTAGGGGTGCAGTAAGAAAGGGTTTTTAAAAATTCACCCCCTAAGGGGGTTAAACGGGGCTCTAAAGTTTGTATGGAGAAACAAGTTTAATTAGACTATTTTATTAAAAACTTCACAGGAGTACTCCTATTCATAAATGAGTAGAAATGAGTTTCAGGTTTCAACCCCTAAGAGGGGGAAATGGGGTGACAAAGTCTAAAAATTAATGCACAGCCCAAACCGCTGAGTCTAGAGATTCCAAATTTGGCATATACGTTCCTTATGAGGTTAAGGGGTGCAATAAGAAAGGATTTTTCAAAAGTTTATATGGGGAACAAGACTGTTTTATTCGAAACTTCACAGGAGTACTCTTATCGATAAATGAGTTAACATTTGTGTTTCAGGTTTTTTCAGAATTCAACCCCTAAAGGGGGAAATGGGGTAACAAAGTCTGAAAATCAACATCGGTATTGTTTGTATGGTGTATCGGGTCGGGTGTATTACAAAAACAACGATTTTAAGATTTAATATGGCGAACCTGAAATGCCTTCATTCCCTGTTGGGGTGCGATGGGGTTGAAATGTCTAAAAATCAATATGGGTGTCGATACCGAGATTATCAGGGGTGTAGATTACGAAAATGGCATTTATTAAGAGACCCAGAAGATGGCGGATTCGACTTCTATACAGGATTATTGTTGATTTATTGTGATGATTGTGATAACGATGATGGTGATTGTGATAATGATGATGATGGTGATGATTGTGATTACGATGACAATGATTGTGATTACGATGATGATGATTGTGATTACGATGAAAATGATTGTGATTACGGTGATGATCATTGTGATTACGATGAAAATGATTGTGATAATGATGATTATGATTGTGATAACGATGATGATGATTGTGATAATGATGATGATGGTGATGATTGTGATTACAATGACAATGATTGTGATTACGATGATGATGATTGTGATTACGATGAAAATGATTGTGATTACGGTGATGATCATTGTGATTACGATGAAAATGATTGTGATAATGATGATGATGATTGTGATAACGATGATGATGATTGTGATAATGTTGATGATGATTGTGACAACGATGATGATGATTGTGATAACGATGATGATGATTGTGATACTGATGATGATGATTGTGATATCAGTGATGGTGATTGTGATGGTGATTGTGATGGTGATTGTGATGGTGATAGTGATAGTGATAGTGACTATGATAGCGATGGTGATGGTGATAACGATGATGGTGATTGTGTAAAGATGATGGTGATTGTGATTGTTATGGTGATGGTGATGGTGATTGTGATAGTGATAATGATAGTGACGGTGATTGTGATGGTGATAGCGATGGTGATGGTTATTGTAATGGTGATAGTGATGGTGATTGTGATGTTGATGGTGATTGTGATAGTGATAGTGATAGTGACGGTGATTGTGATGGTGACAGCGATGGTGATGGTGATTGTGATGGTTATAGTGATTGTGACTGTGATAGTCATGGTGATTGTGATTGTGATAGTGATTGTGACAGTGATGGTGTTTGTGATAATGATGATGATGATTGTGATTACGATGATAATGATTGTGATTACGTTGATGATGATTGTGATAACGATGGTGATTGTGATAGTGATAGTGATTGTGATGGTGATTGTGATAGTGACGGTGATTGTGATGGTTATAACGATGGTGATGGTTATTGTGATGGTGATAGTGATTGTGACTGTGATATTGATTGTGACTGTGATATTGATGGTGATTGTGACAGTGATGGTGTTTGTGGTAATGATGATGATGCGTGTGATAACGATAGTTATGATTTTGATAACGAGGATGGATATTGTGATGATGATGATTGTGATTACGATGATAGTGATGATAGTGATTGTGATAACGATGATGGTGATTGTGATAGTGATAAAAAAACTCAAAACTCAAAGCATTTATTTCAATTAGACCATTACGGCACTTTTGAATGTCAAAATTACAAATAAAAAACAAAGCTACAGTCCCAGTCACAAGGCATAATAACTTGAGAAAGTACTGTAGTTGCCCATTCCCTAGCGTAGATCTCTATGGAGAAGAACGGGCAAGAAACTCCATAGACACTCTTTTGAATCAAAATATTGTTACAAAATCTTGGTTACATCATTTATTTTGAAATTATACATACATGTGAGAACGATGTAGAAAGACGTGCACATTAAGAGCGTCCAGAGTAGAAAAAGACAATCAATTTAACAACAAACGAATTAAAATCAACCTTGGCAGCCAAGAGATGACCAGTCCCAACTGACAGCGCCCGCTCACGAACATGACGCGCGCATCGGCGCCATTCAACTCAACCATATTGAAGGGAATTAAATGACCCGACACACCCGCCACCATCAGCGAGACATTTGAGTGAGCATGACATTCTCTCAGCCACCAAGGCATATCCAAGTCAATGAAAGATAACTAAATGTAAATGGTGGCTGAACAATCCAAAGTACTCACACATGTGCTATGCAATTATATAATACTAAGAACTGGAATCTACACAATGCAAGTAGGTACATTTTTACAATCTTCTGCCGCTTCCACAATACATCAACATGGGAATTTTTTTTTTCTTTGTGTGTCGATAGACTCAAATAATGCCCGACCAGTACAATCAATTTAGTTTGCCCCTATAGTTGTGGAGCAGGACCAGCATTTAGCCAAGCATTTTTATCATCAATGTAATCCCCCAACTTATAATATGCTTGCCTACATAGTGTGCGTTTTATACAGGATTTAAATTTCGTCTCGTTCAGTTGAAGAATGTGGGGAGGTATTTTATTGTAACATTTCAAACAGTACCCCATGAAAGATGAATCTACTTTAGCAAGCCTAAAACCTGGCTGAACTAGTTGGTCCCTATTTCTAGTGTTATAGTGGTGTCTGTCACCTCTTCTACTGAATAAATGCCGATTTTTCCTAACGTACATGATGTTTTTATAGATGTATTGACAAGGTACTGTCATGATATTAATTTCCTTAAACAGTTCTCTTAGAGAATCGCGTCTACGTAATTCATAAATAGCTCTGATGGCTCTTTTCTGCAGAATAAATATAGACTCGATGTCTGCAGCCCGTCCCCATAGTAAAATACCGTATGACATAATACTATGAAAATAACTAAAATAGACTAGCCTCACGGTATCAATATCAGTAAATTGACGGATTTTTCTAACAACAACACAACACAACAAACAGCACGTGAAGTTTCAATATTTTTCCTACTTAATGAGTGAAGAACCTTTGTAAGCAATCTAGCACCTAATAGAGCACCCATTAACTCAAGACGCGGTATAGTTAATTCCGGTTTTATAGGAGCTACTTTCGCCTTGGCACAAAAAAGATGACTATGTATTTCGCCTAGTGCATCGTGTGACTTAACGTACAAACAAGCACCGTAGGCACTCTGCGACGCATCAGTGAAACAGTGAAATTCTACCTTAATTGGTGCTGGGCAGACCACATGCCTAGGCACCTCAAGATTGGAAATATAGTGCAAATTTTTAATGAATTCTTCCCATTGAAGTTTGATGTGATTTGGGACTTCTTGATCCCAATCGGTTTTTAATAACCAGAGTTGTTGCAATATTGTCTTTGGAATAATAATAGTTGCTGATAATAAACCCAGCGGGTCAAACACTTTAGAGGACATAGATAGAATAGTGCGCTTTGTGACTTTCGATTCAATTTTGAATTCTGTGGAAAACTTTAATGTATCTGTTTGCGGATACCACTTCAGACCTAGAACCGTGGACTCTTTGTTAAATTCTTGACAGTTGTTTGTTATAGGGAGATTCTCCAGAACATCTGGAACATTTGTCCGGAATTTGCGTAAAGGAAAACAGGCTTCTGAAAGCTTATTAATGACTTCATGAACAACATTCTTTAAATCTTGTTTTGAGTTAGAACCCGTATTCAAATCGTCGACGTAAAAATCATGCTCAATAACATGCTGTACGTCGGTTTTATCAGCGCATTCACGCGACAACTCTAATAAACATCTTGTGCTCAAAAAAGGAGCCGAAGCCGTGCCATAAGTTACAGTGTTCAGCTGTAGTACCTGCAACGGCTGCGTTTCTTCGTCTCTCCACAAAATCAACTGTAAATTTCGCTGAGGCTCATCAACCAATATTTGCCGGTACATTTTCTCTATGTCGGCGGTTACAACGAAAGCATTTCGACGAAATCTCAGTAAAATTGACAGAAGATCGTCTTGTATAACTGGCCCCACCAGTTGAATGTCGTTAAAGGACTTTCCGGACGTAGATTTGCACGAAGCATCGAACACTACTCGTAATTTAGTAGTTTCACTATTGGGACGTATTACAGCATGGTGGGGTAAAAAATAACCAAAAGACGGACGCTCAATTAGAGACAGATGACCCAGGCGTTCATACTCACGAATGAATGATTTATACTCCTCCTTTAGAATAGGTGACTTCTTTAGTTTTCGCTCTAAATAAATAAATCTACGACGTGCTACATTGTATGAGTCACCGAGAGCTTGTTCTGGAGAATCAGTTAGTGGAATTGTAACTAGAAAACGACCGTCATTTAATCGTTTAGTATTCCTTTTAAAGATGCTTTCACACAACTCTTCGGATTTAGAAAAAAAATGTTTTTTGATAGGAGGTAATTCTTCTACCTCCCAAAATTTTGTTAATGTGTGTTGAATACTTTGAGAAAAGTTGCATACAGTATTATTAAAATTTAATTTGCGACTGTTATCAACACTAGTAGGTCCGGATATTAACCAGCCTAATTTAGAGTGTTGTAATGTAGGTTTGTTTCGACCTAGTTTAATTAACCTTGGGTGTACAATATCCCAAAAAATGTCTGCACCTAACAGAATATCGATGTCAGAAGGACTGAAGAACTCAGGATCAGCCAACTGAAGATTGTGAGGTAAGTTTAGTTGTGATGTATCAATGCCCACACTTGGAAGTTTGCTAGTAATTTGTGGTATGACAAGACATGACACAGTGACACAAAAATCGTTTAAACGAGATTTCAATTGTAAATTGCAATATTGAGCAGTATTTACAACCGCGTTATTGATGCCACTGACCGTGACTGGATTTCTGTTTGTGAAATCTAATTTTAATTTATTTTGTAGGTTTTTTGTAATGAAGGAGGACTGACTACCGTTGTCTAGCAATGCCTTCACAAGGTAAGTATTATTTTGTTGGTCGACTATCTCGACCAGGGCCGTGCATAATAACACCTGGCTCGCCATCACGACCGATAACGACACTGCAGGTGCAACGCTGGAATTCGACCCAGAAGTTGAAGGTAAGTTGGAATTTTCAATATTATTAGTTTGTTTTGATTCTTCACTTTCATGTAACAACGTACTATGTTTTTTCCGACAGAATTTACACGGACCTCGGAAACAACGATTGACATTGTGTCCACCGCGAAGACAGTTGGGACAAAGCTTATGCTTAGCAACCTCTTTCAGGCGCAAGTCTACACTTAAAGTTTTGAATTTTTCACACTCGTGAACCAAATGACTTTGCTTACAGATAACGCACTGCTTACTGGTTGACTTTTCAGTACTACTTGAAGATACAAAAGATTTAGTTTGGGGGTTTGAACGCTGAGGTTTGACATCTGATTTACCAAAATACAGAGTTTCTAGAACATCAGCTCGATTCCGAAGGAATTGGTAAAATTCATCAAGAGTTGGACAAACCGATAAGTTGTTCCGATGTTCTTCCCAATTGCGACCTGTGGCGCCATCTAGTTTAGAAGCCATCATGTAAACGATAATTGTGTCCCAGTGTTCTGTGGGTTCCTTTAATAAATTTAAGGCACGTAAATTTTTTGTGAAGTAGTCAATCATATAACGCAAAGATTTATGTGATTCCTTCGTGATGGCATCGAAATTAAACAGTGACTTTAAATGGTTATTTATCAACAGTCTCTTGTTGTCATACCTATCACACAAGAGCTGCCATGCCAACATGTAGTTTTCAGCAGTGAATGCAACCGATTTTATAACAAGTGCAGCACCATTGTCCAGTGAAGACCGGAGGTAATGAAATTTATTTATTTCCGGAATGGAATTATTTTTATTAATTAGCGAGTCAAAAGTATCCCGGAACTCGAGCCACTTCAAGTAGTTACCATCAAATTTTGGAAGATCTATCGTTGGTAGTTTAATGTTAGAATTTATTTTGCAGGATGAACCACTGCACTCGGATTTATTATCAACGTTATTGTTATTGTGAGTAGACCCGCCTTGAGTCTGTGAAATGTTTTCAATTATCAGCTGCGCTTGTGAAATTAAGTTACAAAATGTTTCCTCAAACGATCCTCTTTCAACAAGCTCACCTTCAGATTCAAGCTCTAGGGCTTCAATTTTAGATTGTAGTTCATCAAATTGGGAGAACAATGCCTGAAATCTTTCTAACTTTAATTGCAACTCGGTAAGTTGTAATTTTGTGACTTGACTGGGATCAATTGATTTTAGCAACTCAACATGTTTCTTGAATAAAGTGATTCTACCCCTTACATTACTGCGAAGCTGTCGAAGCTTCTTAATGTCGTCCGCCATTGTTATTCAATAAGGAAAGTACCAATGCAAAATACGAAGAGGCAAACAACGTTCAAACAAAGTATGAATAGCCAGTAAACAACATAGGTACAAGAAATGGTACCGACAATCCAATCCCACGAGCCCGGAGCGCAGCGAGTGCAGGCTGATGGCGCCAGTGTCACCTTCAGTTCAGCTTACTCTGCTTATCACCCGCCGTGACCCACGCGCAGCAATAGTCGTGCAGCCGTGCAGCGTAGTCTTCGCGTTCCGGTGGAATCTCGGAATCTGGAATAGTCGGCGAATATAATCACTAACTGTATCTAAACTTGTCACAGTATAAAATGGCGGGAAGTTTTTACTTGTTTTATATTTTACTAAGTCGCAGGTAGAAGGGTTTTCAATATTTCCGTTGAAAGTATCACGCAATTATTATGGACACTCTAAGTAGGGTTTTATTATTATTAACTTCCTTTAATGAAGTAAGGGAACAAGATCGTCTTTGTTACAAATTAGGTAAAAAAGGAGTTTGAAGTTTTATTACGACGTAGGTATTACGAAGTAGGTATTACGAAGTAGGTAATACTCGCAGGTAGCTATCGTTGTCTCAGAACGCTAGACGGAGAAGATAGAAGATCGTCTTTGTTACAAGTTAGATAACAAAGGAGTTTGAAGTATTATTACAAATGACCTAAGTATTACGAAGTAGGTAATACTTGGAGTTAGCTATCGTTGTCTCAGAAAGCTAGGCGGAGGAACAAGCAATCATAGCGCAGATCGTTTTTTGGTTACAATAATGACAAAGTAGGCGTTTATTTCGTCAGTAATGTAGTGAAACGTAAATAAGTAGCAATATCATGCCCAGGTAATCGTGCGCCCACTCAACGAAATAAGCGCGAAATGTAAGCGTGCATAATATTCTAGTACGTACCAATATCTTGCGAGAATAATCGCTTGTTTCTCTGTAATGTACCTAGCGAAGACAGCTTAATAATTATCGTGAGATAAGTATGAATTTGACTCTCCTAGGAAAGCGATATGAATGTAGGTAGGTACCCAAGTTAGTATTGTAGGTACGAAGTTCGTCGTTATATTACAATAACGAAAAGAAAAGTTTGCGAAACTGACACACCGTCACACAAGAGGCAAATTGAAGTTCACAGCGATTTTAAGTTGAATATGATTGTTTACCTTTACCTCCAAAATGGCCACTTTCTCAACGAACGACAATAAGAAAATCACATCACCACAGTCCACAGCATTAGTTTTCCTCAATCCTGGATTTGGGCAATTTGGATCAGCGATTCCCAGTTGTTGTCTAGGAAGATTCGTTCAGATGCAGCAGGTACAGCTTGTCGCGACTCGTCGTTCAATCTGGTCGCGTTGTCCGAGGCGGCCGGCGCGCAATTCCTTGTAGAATTTGCAGAATTCGTCGACTAGAAAGATTCCTTTTTCTTGTTGGAGTCTTGTCGGTAGGTAGCTGTTACGCTTCTCGCCTCAGATATCACGTCGGGGTCACCAAATTATGTGCAGATTGTAGGAGGCACATTAAAAATGCGATGTATGGAAGTTAAACTTTTTTAATGAATTTAATGAAATAAGAGGTAAAAGTATTACAGTAATATTGGCTATCGCTAGATGTTGACGGTGCCGGGTTGTTTTCGCAATGAATAATGGCGGCGCGCCGCCGCCGACCCGGCGCGGGCGGCGGCCATCGCGCGGAAGTGGAGTTAGCGGTTCCGGGCCGTGTTGCCAACTTGAGCGGCCTCGTTCGACCACAGATTATGTGTCGTTAACAGCATATGCTGCTGAGCTCAGCCGTCCTGCAAGAGATGTTAAATGAGGACCCCATTGTAACCTTGAATCGAGCGTGATTCCCAAGAAAACCGTTTTATCGACAAATTCTAGTTTCTCTTGATTCAATATTATGTCACAATCACTACTTTTGACATTTGGTAGAGCAAATCTTTTCCCATTTAGTACTAAATTATTGGCGGTAAACCAATTGTGGACCTGCAGTAGGGCGTTATTTACGTCGTCAAGATTAGTGGCACGTCTGTTTATCCTAAATATTAAAGAAGTATCGTCAGCAAACAACACCATATGCGGATGGTTGTTAAATAAATGGGGTAGGTCATTAATATACACTAAAAAGAGGAAGGGACCCAATATCGAACCTTGTGGTACACCCATTTTTACTTTTAAACCCATTGAGTTGACTCCATTTATTTGTACCTGCTGCTGTCTATCATTCAAATACGATTTTACTAAACTGAGCGCAAGTTTACCTAAACCGTAATGCTCAAGTTTCAAGATCAGGATTTCGTGATTTACGCAATCAAATGCCTTCGAAAGGTCACAGAAGATTCCTATGGCATCTTGTGCCTCTTCCCACGCAGTAAAGATGTGTTTTAATAAAGTGACACCGGCGTCAGTTGTACAACGTCCTTTGGTGAAACCATACTGTTGCTCGTGTAATATTTTATTGGTGTTAAAATGGTTAAGCATTTGATTGAGCATTATCTTTTCAAACACCTTGCTGAAAACCGGCAACACGGATACGGGCCTATATTTATCTGTGTCCTTACTGTCCCCGGATTTAAAAAGGGGTATTACCTTACTGAATTTCATTAGATCCGGGAAGACCCCTTGATCCACGCACAAATTAAATATTGAGGCTAAATACGGGGCTACAGTCTCAATAATTGAGGTACAAGCTTTGATAGACATACCCCATAGATCTTCCGTTAATTTGATCTTGATTTGCTTAAAACCTTTTACGACTGTTATGGGGTTTATATGCTGAAATTTAAGTTCATTTGGACAGGCTGCAACGTTTGCTTTCAATAAATCAATAGAGAGCAAGGGAGATGAATTTAAGGTTTCTGTAGTTTTAAGTGGGATACTGGTAAAGAAATTTACAAATTCTTGAGCAACTTCATTGTTGGAGCTCACAAGGCCACGTGATGTCTCTAGTGTGAAGTCATTACTTTGTTTTTTATTTCTATTTGTTTCACTGTTGATAATTTTCCAAACCGTCTTTATTTTGTTATCGGCTGATTTAATCTTGTTGCTAATGAATAAGGATTTGGCTACCTTGCAAGTGTTTTTAAAAACTTTCGAGTAAGTAGCAACATATTTATTAAAAGATTCTGTGTTGATGTAAGGCTTAAGGCCGTACAGCTCAAACAATCGTTCCCTACTTTTCCTAATACCCTTGTGTTGCCTAGTCACTGAAAATAAACTTTGGGCCAATAGTTTTAGATTTTTTTTAAAGTATTATTGAATTCGGAGTGCACTACCGAAAATAATTCTTCATAAAATTCATTTACATTTTCTCTAATATGACCCGGTATACTTAACTTGCTAATTAAATTATTATTAAATTTGTCTAGATTGCTGGGTGTTATTTGTCTAGTTTGTATCTGAATTCTTTGTAGTTGTATATTGTACGCGAAAGCAACAGTCTGACCACTATGATCTGAAGGCAGGTAATTTACGATGGATTTATCTAAGTATTCACAGCAACAAAAAACATTATCAATACATGTAGCGGTATTTATTTGATAGTGATTGTGATGGTGAAGGTGATTGTGATAGTGATAGTGATAGTGATTGTGATAGTGATTGTGATGGTGAAGATGATTGTGATAGTGATTGTGATGGTGATGGTGGTGGTGCTGGTGATGGTGATGGTGATGGTGATGGTGATTGTGACAGTGATTGTGACTGTGATAGTGATGGTGATTGTGATGGTGATTGTAATGGTGATAGCGATTGTGATGGTGTTTGTGATGGTTATTGTGATAGTGGCGGTGATTGTGATGGTGATAGCGATGGTGATGGTTATTATGATGGTGATAGTGATTGTGACTTTGATAGTGATGGTGATGGTGATTGTGATAGTGATTGTGATTGTGATACCGAGGATGGAGATTGTGATGATGATGATTGTGATTACGATGATAATGGTTGTGATTACGATGATAATGATGATGGTGACAGTGATGGTGATTGTGATGGTGATTGTGATCGTGATAGTGATTGTGATAGTGATGGTGATTGTGATAATGACTGTGATAATGATGGTGATTGTGATAGTGATGATTATGAAATTTGGCACATAGATAGTTCATAACCTGGATTAACACTTAGGACACTATTTAAAGTATTTATCCCTTTAATATGATCCAGTGGGACAGTTACCGAACTTTACGCGGGCGAAGCCGCGGGCAACAGCTAGTATTTATATAAGTCCGTTGGTTCTAAAGCTGTGATTGTGTCTGTATTGTTGATAGGATAGTCGCCCGGTTAATTTTTGCCTCTTATAATATGAACTGTTTTTTCATTTATCTAACCCAAATTTAATGTTTTTGTCTTTACTAAATTCTGTGGTGGTTTCGATTAACTTTTCAATGTTTTTTTCAGACCTCGCATATAGTTTTATATCGTCCATATTAATAAGATGTGATATAACTGTTTCTTCTGTGTCATGTTTAAAGGAATATCCCGCTTGGCAGCGCCGTAGTAGGTCGGACAGAGGGTTTAAAGCGAGGCAAAACCATAATGGACTGAGAGAATCTCCTTGATAAATACCCTTCTTAATAGTTATTTGTCGAGTTGTGATAGGTGTGTGTCGATAATTTAATTGGAGTGTAGTTTTCCAATGGGATATGATATTCTGTAAGAAGTGTATTATATTGGGTTTTTTTTTTTATTTTTTTTTGTTTTAGTCAATTCTCGTGGCTTATCTGTATGAGAAGAGGCCTGTGCCCAGCAGTGGGACAGTAATAGACTGGTATTATTATTTATTATTGGTGCGTATAGTTTTACGTTAGATTCTAAAAAATATGAAAATGTTGATATAAAAAAAAAACCATACGCTGCGGTAACCTCACAAATGGAGGGTCGCTGATTCGAAATAAGTAATATTCTAGAAATTGAACAGCCTGACGGTGAACAGTTAGAAAACACCCCTAGGTAGGTACTTGGGAGGCTTACCTTGCTGGCCACGTCTGCGATCAGCTCCAGAGGGACTGCTCAACTGCACTCAAAGCCGAAGCCCACTTCACACACCGAAGTTCATAGTTTAAAAATGTTATTGCACATGCGATGGGCCGATGGACCCGCGGGTTTTATTTATAGTGAAACCTGGACAATCTCAGCTATAATTTGAGATGATACCAGAGATGGATCCTTTTAGTTTTTGGATGGTCAACGGACAGCACACCGAGCGGCGATTATGCGCAGACGCCATCTTGACTTTTTTTTATTACGTGAAGATAGTCACGAAATGCAATGCGGCCAGTGGAACTTCACACTGGCCTTCACTCCTTTAGCCGCGGCAGGAACAAAGCCCATGAAGTGACTGCTGGACACTTTCACCTAGGCGAGCCAACCCGTTTTCGTACCTAGTCAGTTCAAATGTCCAACGTCAAGCATTATAGTTATTTATACGTAGGTTACACGCAAACACCATGTTGGCGTAACCATTTTCCCCGGCTTGAAAGATCCTACTTTCAAAACACAAAGAAAGCGAAATTATATTATAATTGCATATCGTCGCGAAAACTCTACCTCTAGCGAGGAAACCTAACAAAAAAAATTAAGTTAGATGATAAAAGAAAACTTAGTTACATATGTATACGTATTATAAAATTGTCCTAACCCTAACCTAAAACTACGCTAAGATTATTAATGCTTACTGAGTAGGGAGAGGGCACAACTTAACAATAGGTCTGCTCTGAAGCGTTCCACCTTGTACCTTCACTGATGCGACTCTACATATCCCTTTTTTGTCCGGAAAGATTTCGGTAATTAAACCTAACGGCCAGTGCAAGGGCATGACATTATCTTGCATTGAAACAACGACCATACCAACCCGTACTGGGTTAGAGGGAGTGTTCCATTTTTGCCTCGTTTGGAGGGTGTGCAGATATTCATTTCGCCACCGCTTCCAAAAAGATTGGACGAGTTGATCAGTTAACTCGTATCGTGAAATAAGGTGTAAACGAGTTTCAGTAACTTCGCGAGCGGGTAAAAACACAAGCGGTTTCGTATTAAGGAAATGTGCAGGTGTTAGAGCGGTAGGTTCTGACGGATCTGAGCTAAGTGCATAGAGTGGTCGAGAATTTAACAAAGCTTCGACTTGAGCTAACATAGTGTTAAGCTCATCAAAAGTGAGTATCTGTTGACCGACGACTTTCAGAAGATGCGTTTTAACACTCTTTACCTCACTTTCCCAGCACCCACCGAAGTGTGGAGCTCTACATGGGATGGTTTTGAGAGTTATTTTATTTTCCGTCAGTTCCGATTCCCAATAGGGGCGATATTCCTGCGACAAGAATTGGTAGAGATCGCGAAGATAAGAACGAGCACCAATGAAATTGGTGCCGTTGTCCGTATACAGACACTCGATGGGACCACGGCGAGATAGAAAACGTTTTAGTGCGGACAAGAAGCTCGCGGTGCTGAGATCTGAGGCAACTTCCAGATGCAAAGCACGCGTTGTCAAGCACGTAAAAAGACAGATATAAGCTTTCCGACTTCTTTGGCCTCTGCCGCGCACAGACGTTATCTTGAGGGGTCCAGCGTAATCACACCCAGTGTGTGAAAATGCTTTAGGAGCGACGTCAACACGTGATTGCGGCAGGTCAGCCATGATTGGAAAAACCGGTCGTGGCTTAGCGCGAAAGCAAATATTGCAGTTAAAAGTTATATGACGAACAATACGTCGTGCGGACAGAATCCAATACCTCTGTCTCAAAAGAGACAGAAGCAAGTTCGGACCTGTATGAAAGTTTTTCACATGATAGTGGGAAATTAAAAGTTTCACTATGTGGTCCTGTCGAGGAAGTAAAATTTGGTGACGCGAATCAAAGTCTAACTCAGAGTTGGCTAAGCGTCCACCAACGTGAATAAGTCCATTATGCAGAAATGGGCTAAGTTTCTGTACTGGCTTTGAACATAATTGTTTGCGGTTTATGCGAACGAGATCTGATTGGAAATGGATCCGCTGAACAGAGCGCCACACTACTAATTCAGCGAACTCCAAGTCCGATGCGGTAACGGGTCCCTTCGGGAGACGTTTGAGGAATTTATAGACGAAACAAATTGTCTTTAGATATTTCATCCAAGAGGAAAACCTACTCGCACGATGGTAAAGAATGTCTTCAGTTAGAAAACTGGTATCTGTATCAGAGGATTCTGCTTTCGTAACTGAGGGTAGAGCCACAGGCTTCATCTCTGGCAGCTCTTGCACCTCACCGGACACAAAGGGCTTCACGGGCCATTCGTGTCGGGGTGTTTTTAGCCATGGTGGTCCACTCATCCACAATGGATGATGAACTAGCTGGGCAGGAGTTAAGCCACGAGAAAGACAGTCACTTGGATTCTCAGATCCCTTGACATGGAAGAAGTGCTCCGACGACAAGTTTTCTTGGATTTTAGCGATGCGATTGGCCACATAAGTGTGCCAGCGATGTGGCGAGGAATGAATCCAACTCAGAGTTACAGTTGAATCTGAGAACGCTACGACAGCCTCAATGGCGTATCGGGCGGAGTATAGAACGAAAACTCGTTTGATCAGAGTTGATAAAAGGAGTGCGGCGCATAGCTCTAAGCGAGCCAACGAAATAACCTTAAGAGGTGCGACTTTGGACTTTGCACATACCAGTGAGATGACGATATCACCGTCTGGCTTGACTACGTGGGCATAGACAGCACCACCGTAAGCCCTCTCACTGGCATCCGCAAAGCCCACTATTGAAACTTTACAATTTTCAATAACGCCAATATGACGTGCGAATTTAAGCTGAGAAACGTCAGGTAACTCAGCTTGAAATTGTTCCCAAAGGCGAACAATGCGATTCGGTGGGACCTCATCCCATCCTATTTTGACAAGCCACAAATCCTTGATCAATAACTTAGCGTACAAAATCATGGGCGCGACTAATCCCAATACATCAAAAAGACGAGCGATAGACGACAAGATATTCCTTTTTGTGCAAGGGCGAACATCAGGGTTGACCTGGAATGCGAAATAGTCATGGTCGGGAAACCAGCGTAGCCCAAGAATTTTCAGGGTCGGATCCTTACTTAGATCGACACTGTGCGAGAGTCGCAATGACTCTGGAATAGCCTGAAGGACTTCAGCGCTATTACTTGACCATTTGGTCAACTCAAAATCACCAAGTGAAAATAATTTAATCAGTTGGTGAGATGACTCTATTGCTTGCTCTACATTAGAGGTAGAGCTTGCTATATCATCCATATAAATGTCTCGGCTTAGTATCTCACTGGCCAGAGGAAATTGGTGCCCTTCGTCCTTACACAATTGTTGAATGGTGCGAATCGCGACAAAAGGAGAGCACTTCAAGCCGAAAGGTAGAACTGAAAACTGAAAGATCTTTAAATCTTCATCTTCGTGAAAGCGATAGAGTATTCGCTGAAGCGGACGATCTTCAGGACGAATCTCTATTTTAAGATACATAGCTTTAACGTCGGAAGTTATGGCTACAGCGAAGAGTCTCAGGTTCAATAAGATATTTAGCAGGTCCGCTTGAAGAATGGGACCAGCGTAAAGGATATCATTTAACGAGGTACCATTGTCTGACTTCGCGCTTGCGTCAAGAACCACGCGTAACTTAGTGGTTGTCTTGTCTTCGCGAATGACAGCATGGTGTGGGATATAGAACGAGACTTCACCTGGCAAAACTCCTTCCACCAAAGAAATGTAGTTATTTTTGAGATAATCTTTAATGACGTCATCATAGAGAAGTTTGATGTAAGGGTGCGATTTAAATTTACGTTCGAGGCTAAGAAACCTTCGACGAGCAATTTCAAAAGAATTTCCTAGCGCAGAAGCGTCCGTCTTCAGTGGCAAAGCAGCGACATACTTGCCAGATGGGGAGCGAGTAGTGGTAGAACAATAAAACTGCTCGCAGTGTTTATCGTCCACACTTGTGATTGAAGAAGCTTGAACTTCCTCGATCTCCCAGAATCTACGCAAGTCGCAGCTTTCCAAAGAAGACGTCGCGCAAAACGACATTGTTGCGGTAGGAGGGTCTAAAATAGGCGCTTCTCCCATAAAGATATACCCTAACACAGTCTCTAATGCATCTGGATATCCAGCGATCGAAGTAACTTTACTTGGTTGCAATAACTTAGCAAACAACTTTACTCCAAGCAGGATGTCAATATTCCCCGGCATTCCCCAAGTATCATCAGCGAATAGATACGAATCGATATGATTGAGATCAGCGACATCTATCGGGCACAATGGAAGCTGTCCTGTTATCTCGTCGAGAACCAGTGCCTCGATCGTGTACTTGGGTTGCGCGCGAAGGCGCGAGCTAAATGTGAAGTCTACTGAACCGCGGACCGACTGAGACGTACCACCGATACCTTTAACCGTGATTATAGAATCGTCACGTATTGGTAGTCCAAGCATACGACAACATCGGGTGGTAATATAGTTCTTCTGAGAACCCGGGTCCAATAGACAGCGAACAACAAAATCCTTCCCCTTTCTACCTACCACTAACACTTTCGCAGTAGCTAAAACCTCCGTAGTGCGAGTACTATTATGAGCCGAAGCCGAATGAGTACACAAAGAAACGCGTTCCTGATCCGGGGTCTGGTCTACTGCACTAGCAGACGGCGCGGCGCTGACAGCCGGCGCGGGTGTCGGTTGGGGAGGCGGCGGTTGATCAAAATGTAACAGGGAATGATGTTTACCGTTGCATTTCTTGCACGAGAATTTTGATTGACATTTAGATACGGTGTGTTGACTACTAAGGCAATTACCGCAGAAGCGATTATCTTTTATATATTTAAATTTGTCATTCGTATTTAATTTTAAAAAGGCACTACACTTATATAAGTTTGTGTGCACCGACTGACAAAGCGAACATTTAGGTGACGTAGATACATACACCTGCGATACCCTACTGAAGGGTGCGGGGGGGGACTTAGCGCTGGCGCCAGCAGACGAGCGCTCAGGCTTCTGCGGCGCGGTGCTATAAAGTATTTTTACCTGTTCTCGTACGAACTTCACGAAATAATCGTAGTCGACGCTTTGAGGATCCTTTAACGTGCGAAGCGACATTTCGTAATGTTTTGCGATGTCGGAGTCTACTAACTTAAGACCCGCGTACATAAAGATAAAATCAGACATGTTGTCGATTTTTAATTGTTTGAGTCCAGCCACAATAGCGGTGTATCTATCAAAAACCTTTTCTACATTAGCAGGCGACGAACCAGCTGCCTTTAAAGAAAACAGCTGATTTAAATAATTAACGGCTAAAGCGCGCGTGTCCTGATATTTAGCGATAAGCGCGTCCCAGATAACATGATAATTTTCTGCAGCAGGAACAATACCGGCGGCCACGCCCTTGGCTTTGCCTTTGAGATGACCCAACAAATAATGAATGCGATCAGAATCCGAAAGATCGGGGTTTGTATGAATCACCCGTTTAAATGTCTCATAAAAGAACGGAAAGTTCTGAATGTCACCATCAAAGGTAGGTAATTCGATTCGAGGTATTTTGATATGCGAAGATCCTGCCTTATTCGAGCTAGGAGACTCTTTTGTTGCGGTTAGGGAACTCAAAACACTTTTGATTTCGCACGCCAGATCGTCAAATGACGACAATGAGCTATAATTAACCTCATATGTTGGATTAAGTTTCATTGAAATAATGTTTATATTATCAATAGCAGTTATGAACTCAGTACGAATTAGATCAATTAATTGAGCTTGCGCAATAAAAGTGTCCCGCGATCTTTCGGTCTTGAGGTTTATTATAGAATCAAATAACTTTTGTGTGCGAGCAAAGTATGCGGCGCGTTTGCCCTCATACATTTTTAGTTTATTTTGTAAATCTTCCATTTTAAATTACAATAGAACTCAATAATAAATTCACACAAAAATATCAATTCGGAACCCACTTATATCTCAGAACACGGAACCCTAACAAGCTAGTACGAAAACTGTGAATCAAAACAAAAGAAACAAATTTAATGCTTGATCAGGTAAAAACAATAAAAGAGGTAGGAACCTCTTTTCCTGACCTGCGGAACCCTAGTACCAAAAAATGGCAACAAGGTGCGGTAAACAACTGAATTATTATTAAATAATAAATCAGTGTTAAATAATTGTATACGGAACTAACTTTCGCCTGAGCACGTGGAACCCTAATGGAACGCGTAAGCAATAATAGTCCAACAAAATAACACAATTAAATAAATAGGTACGGAATCACTTCTCCGACCGTGCGCATGACCTATCACAATAACTTAATGAAGGCTACCTAAGTATACAATAATCAACTTTTTATAAATACGATAAACCCTCTCGGTAAGTACGTATTTAGAATATGTCCCGTACGAAACCTTCCGATAGGCAACCACCTACAACAAAGGATTAAGTGTAGATAAAGAAAAAATGCGTTTCGGGAATATACCTAGGTAGGTATGTCGATAAATATCTAATGTACCTATCTAGATGTAACTCAACACGGAATAAACACAAGTGTTTGTACTTAGACCGGTTGAACCTAAATAACTTATAGGTGCGATGAGAGTTAACAAACCAAAGTTCAAAAAACAACTTTAGTATTAGCAGGTATGGTGGAAATAACATCCAACCATGCGAAAACTTACTTTACGTAGGTGTGATACAGAAATAACTTATCCGATCTCACAACTGTAGCGTTAGGTAAGTGCGGTGTAGATTAACAATCAAATGTTGTAATCTAAAAATAAATGTAAAATATTTTTAATGCGATTAATTTAACTAAATTGCAATAATTTAATCAAATGCGGAGTGGACTGTATAGCGATTAAATACTCATACAATACGAGGCGATTTAATAAGAAAACATTACCTACAAAACTTCAGTTAATTAGAACTACTTAAATCAATCTATAACAAAAATACCATGACCGTTTTACAATGATTGTGCACGACGCGCGGTATACAACCCACGAACCTACCCGCTAAAACCAAATGTTGGCCTATAACGCGCAGTTCTTGGAAAATTCCCTATTTCACGACACAAATCACTGTAATAGTATATAAGTATATGATTTTCGATATGATTTAGTTATATTAATGTGAAATTACGCAACTAAAAATATGAATTGTAACGGGAAATAGATATAGAATGCAGATGATTTTAGACCTTACGTATAATGCAATAAGGACGAGTTTCCTAAAACGATATGCAATTTTACGTAAATTATTTCTAGATTTTTATAGCTTATAGGACAATTCTATCCGGCTCGAAGGACCAAAATGGTGCGTATAGTTTTACGTTAGATTCTAAAAAATATGAAAATGTTGATATAAAAAAAAAACCATACGCTGCGGTAACCTCACAAATGGAGGGTCGCTGATTCGAAATAAGTAATATTCTAGAAATTGAACAGCCTGACGGTGAACAGTTAGAAAACACCCCTAGGTAGGTACTTGGGAGGCTTACCTTGCTGGCCACGTCTGCGATCAGCTCCAGAGGGACTGCTCAACTGCACTCAAAGCCGAAGCCCACTTCACACACCGAAGTTCATAGTTTAAAAATGTTATTGCACATGCGATGGGCCGATGGACCCGCGGGTTTTATTTATAGTGAAACCTGGACAATCTCAGCTATAATTTGAGATGATACCAGAGATGGATCCTTTTAGTTTTTGGATGGTCAACGGACAGCACACCGAGCGGCGATTATGCGCAGACGCCATCTTGACTTTTTTTTATTACGTGAAGATAGTCACGAAATGCAATGCGGCCAGTGGAACTTCACACTGGTTGAGCTCCTTTAGCCGCGGCAGGAACAAAGCCCATGAAGTGACTGCTGGACACTTTCACCTAGGCGAGCCAACCCGTTTTCGTACCTAGTCAGTTCAAATGTCCAACGTCAAGCATTATAGTTATTTATACGTAGGTTACACGCAAACACCATGTTGGCGTAACCAATTATTATTTATTTATAACAGCTTAAACTAACATTATAGGGACAGATAAGCGACAGACAATGTCTAAAAATGTGTAATGTCTCTAAAACAATTTTCACACTTCCTTTTTTGTTATGGGTTGCCCTACATTAGGAATTTATTTAAACTCACGTACACAAACAGCCAGATCCGGAACAACTATGTGTAGCCCATACAAATATTTGCTCCGTGCGGGATCGAACCCACTACACGCAACGCAACAGCCAATCGCTCAGCCACTTCGCCAACTTTTGTCATTCAAACCCGGTTAAATCTCACTGAATAAAAGAATAGTGAAAGTGAATCGTGAAAATGGAAATCACTTTAAACTTCGTAACAATAGTACAAAATTAAAACAAGAAGTTATGTACACGCAACTAACGTAAATACGTCGATTTTTGAGTCGCAAATACAATTATCCTTTAAAATTTTACTTGAGTTGTTTGCAACAACCACAAACAGTAACATTCATAGATAAAAATAAAATCTTTTAAAATTATGAAAATATTCGTGAAACCAGTATTTTTTGTTTTAAATCGACGTATTTACGTTACATGCATAAAAGGCGCGCTAGGGACTCACACCCCACACAATGCGGGATCCACACTCCTCCAGTCCTCAAAGATGTTTTATCACTGAAAAATGTACCGTGTGTACTTGTATTCCACATTTCCATAAGGAAATCTTCAATACTACTTTTATTCTCAAGTTCACATAATCTCATTAAGTATATTATCTCTTTGAAATATAATATTGCTTTTAACGCCTGCATTATTACTTATTTCGTTGAGATAAGAGGATCATAATTGGTATAAGGTTGCCAGACGCCTTTTCATTTTCTTAAAAACATCATGCAGTTTTGAATACCTTTTTCCTCATGTGACTAAATTAAAAAACTTATATTGTCACTTATGGGATATCTTCCGTGATTATTATTTGTTTTAAGCTCCCGACATTTCGACGCTGTTGCAAGCGCCATGAAACCGTGAAAGTTTAAAACAGTTTTTAAATTGAAAAAATATCCGAATGATAAAAATACCGTGATTAAATTACTTTTTGTAAGTGTCTATGGTACATAAATAAATCTAGGGGTCATTTGCAACTTTAAGATAAAAAGGCATGAAAAAGTTTACCTACAATAAATTATTGTTTTTGTTAACAAATATTATAAATAAATAAATATATAAAACTTAATTTCAGACTGAAGTCAATAGTTTTGTTAGTATTGTAGTATTAGTAACAATGATGCTTAAGTATTAGGTTAATATTGTTAGTATCTTAATAATAATGAACAATTTAACTTAGAAATGTAATTGTTAGTAACAATAAAAACTTATAAACTATGTTAGTAATATTTACTCTAAACTGGGTGAGGCACGCCGATCCTGGGGAATGTCTACTTGACTGCGTGCAGTCGTATCCACCGCCCCAAGATCGGAGAGTCCCATCTATCAGCCAAAGTTCTCAGAATGGTGTTGGGGCTGGCGCAAACACGGCGTATCAAGGGTGCGCATCTCTTGCGCATGATGGCCGAAAAACTATGAACGTCCGCGTCCGCAAACATGCCGGACGAGAAAACGGACAGACGGAAGAGGAAAGATTTGATTTTCTGTTTGTATGTTATGATTTAACTCAAAAATTACTCGACTTTAAACATTCTTTCACCATTAGAAAGCTACATCTTTACCGAGTAACATAGGCTATAAATCATATTGATATTATGCGTATTAGCCGAGCTGTCATAATTTTTGTCGAGCCAGGCGGAAAGAAATACCTCTTAAAATAGAGTTATTTGCATGCGCTGCCTAAACAGTTGTACTACTCTGTCAAGAAAGTACCGGGAAAAGATCAATAATACACAAAATGTCTGTTATTCATCCAAATTTATTTTATCACCTTCAAAGTATGCTCCTTTAGAAACGATACACTTGCGCCAACGAATAATCCATTCATCAAAACATTTTTTAAACGCTGCTTCCGGAATTGAGTTCAGTTCTCGCCGCGAATTCTCCTTTATGTCTTCTATCGATTGAAAACGGTTGCCGCGAAGTGGTAATTTGAGTTTAGGAAAAAGAAAAAAGTCAGCAGGAGCCATATCTGGTGAATATGGTGGTTGCTGGATGGTATTTGTTGAGTGTTTGGTCAAAAATTCGTTCAAAATGATAGCCTTGTGCGAAGGCGCATTGTCGTGGTGCAAAATCCAAGAATTTTCTTTCCACAAATCTGGCCTTTTTCGTCGAATTTGCTCTCTTAAACGCCGCATAACGCTCAAATAATATTCTTTATTTACCGTTAGACCTTCCGGTAAGAATTCAGAGTGCACAACACCGCGATAGTCAAAGAAAACAGTCAACATGACTTTGACTTTTGATCGACTTTGGCGTGGTTTTTTCGGTTTCGGTTCAGTTGGAAGGCGCCACTCCGAAGCTTGTTGACTAGTTTGCATGTCAAACTCGTAAACCCACGTCTCGTCACCAGTAACAATGCGTTTCATGAATGTTGGGTCCGAACTGACTCGTTCTAGCATGTCCTCAGCGACTTTCATGCGATTGAGTTTTTGGAGAAAATTCAGATCTTTTGGGACTAGCCGAGCAGCAACATGTTTCATACCCAAATGATTAGTTAAAATGGTACGGATCGACTCGTGAGATACAGAAAGTTCGGCGGCTATCTCTCTCAGAGTTGAATGGGGATTTTCAGTCACTATTTTCTTCACTTTTGCGATGTTAACTTCAGTTGCAGACGTTGACGGCCTACCAGGGCGAGGCAAATCTTCCATCACATCTCGACCGCTTTTGAACGCTTTGAACCACTCATAAGCACGAGTTTTTGTAACATCCTTCTGTAACATTTTCAGTGACTCCGAACACGAAATTCCATTGGCGATGCAAAATTTAAGACAAACTCTTTGTTCGATATTTTTGTCCATTATGAAATTCGCAATACACACTATATATGATATTACTAAAACCAGCACTGTATTTAATATAAATAACAGATGCAACTCAAACTCCGCGCCAAAATGGAAAACAGTTGTGCCAATCTAACAACTACAAAAAAACAAAAATTTGAATTTGGAACCATAAACAATCATCCATTCCTGATACTTTTTTGACTGAATGTATATCATTGAAAACACTGTTTTATCCAAATCCACGCGGACGAAGTGCAAGTATCTAACATTTTCAACGTTTTTGATAGCGTTTTGTGTAAAAGAATGAAACATGGTAAGCTAAGGAAGTTATTGTCCGTCCCTATGGGCTACGTCTGGCAACTTTTATTTGCATTTTATGTGGGTCACCATGCAACTTTTATGCAAGATGAAGATTAAATTTTATTCTTACGCCATTTTGTTTCACTTTTCCACTTTACCGGCCTGGGTATTGCGTTTACCGCGTGTTTGGTATTCACGGTGAAGTACTCTTGCGGCTTTGTATGTAGGTAAACATGTGTCTATTTGTCACCTTGTCCAGAGGGTCAGTAGACGCTGGACATGTTGGTCATTTAGATAGACACCCTGGAACACCAAAACCGTTTTATTTCACACAATTTAATTGTGGCTGTAAAGATTTGAGTCTAACTTTCATACGCATGAGTATGAACTAGAGATGGGATCGACTATGACATTGGCCGACTAGCCCACTGGATCGGTTGGTTGGTCGGTCAAGCCGACTGTTGCTTTTGGTGGAGTTCAAGGGGCATCAGCAATGTTCATGGCGTTTCATGAAGGTACAACTGAGTCGCTCGCATTGAGTACATCAAATGATCAAAGAACGCATTCGCTCGCACCCGTCAATTATAGTCATAAGATATTAGAAACTTTAATACTTAATATACAGGGTGTAAACAGACTCATCACAAAGCCGTCAAACAAGCATTCTGTACATCAAACTAAGTAACTCTATGCAATTTTTTTTGCTGGGAAATGAGTTTTGTTTTGGGGGTGAAAAATCACGTTTTTCTGTAGGCCCTTAAAACATTGTGCTGATGGATGGATTGAATAGTGCGGGGGTCGTGAAGGTGTTTAAAAAATCATACATTACAAACATGTATTAAAAAAAAATCGTAATGACGGGGAGTACCAGTGCCTTTCGGCTTCGTTAAGTCTTTTTACGCCCTTTATTTTAACAGAAAAATATCGATTTAAAATAGAAAGTTTCTCTTATTTTAAGTTTAATTATACTATTCCTAGATTATATAACAAACTGTTTAAAAAAATATATATTAACAATATATGCTAAAAAAATATGTGTTGTTGTTGTATGTGTAAATAAATATATGTTCTGTATGGTGTCGGACGTAAAGAATAGCACCATCCCATATCTTCCCGTGTCGTAAGAGGCGACTAAGGGACTTACCAGAGAATGGGCAGCAGCGATCTCTGCGATTTTGTAACAACCGTACTGCGATCGCCAACCCATAACCCATGGCTTTTGCCATAATCGCCACGCAGCGTGGTGATTATGGCAAAAGCCCCCCTTTGGGGGAGGCCCAAGTCCAGCAGTGGACGTCTTTCGGCTGAAATGATGATGATGATGCTAAAATGTAATTTAAATTACTCACGCCGACTAGTCGACGCTTTTTGCCGACAATCCGGGTTGGTATTGGTGGGTTGGGCTTTCCCGACTAGTTAGTACATCTCTAGTATGAACCTACCGGATTGAAAACAATGGTAAACTCCTTAATTCAATTAAACAACAAAACCAATCAATTTTCATTTAGTTGGATGACTAGCTGCACGACGAAGTAGTACGTTAGGTTGAATAGTTGTTTGGCGTGAGGCGGGTGCGGTGGCACATGCAAAATGATTGGCTCGCGACGCTACGATTGGCCCCCGAGGCCACGATTGGCCCTTGTTGTTTGATTTAGCCGGCCTGGTTGCTAGCACCCGTTCCGCATCGCTGGGTCACTGCTCACTCTGTTTGCGTTGCTTATAATGTTAGTTTGCCCTCTTTCATTATTTGTGATTCAAATGCAAATGTGACCGGCGGGCTCTTTGTTTTTGTTTAGGTACTGATTTGGGATTGAGAAAATTCGGTTGATTCGATATTTGGTTGAGTAGAGTAAATAAAATATAGGTCGGGTATAATTTAGTTGAAAACATTAGGGTCAACTATATTAAGAAAACATATTTATGAGCCTCATTTTGGGCTTCGCCGCAGTTGGGTAAAAACATTTTTTTTTTCAAGATTTCGTCTTATTTACTTGGCAACAATATTTATTCTGATCAAAGTGCCCTCAATATAGAGACATTAATTAACTACAGAAAGCTCCTCTAAGTAGGTGGGACCTATCACCTATATTTTCACTTTCTGCTAAAAATAAAATATTCCACCACGCCATTTATAACGCTCAAGCGATTTTAAGATGGCAGAGGAAATTAAGAAATTTCCTTGTTCAATGAGATTTTATACAAAGTACATCAGACGTTGACCTCAATGACATCAAATTGTAGAATTAAACACAACATTGCCCGTGATTCTCAAAACCTAGGCCAGGTTTGAAGGGTACGGTGGTAAACGGTTAAAGTTACGCAACATTCATGTATTACGGAATTGTTCCTCTTAATAAATTAAAAAAAATCCGTGTATTATAACCTTTTTTATGGCAGGTATTTAATTTTTTTTTAAATCAAAATTGAAGTCCACGGGCAACAGCTAGAGTCTGGCCAACGAAAGCTGTCCAAGAAAAAAAGCGGGAATTTTAAAAAATCAAGAACTGTTACTCCTGGCTATACACTGCTTAAACGGAGTTGTGATTCACAAGTCGACATTTCATTTTTTTCGAGAGTTTTCAATTTCTTTACTGCTCCCAAAGTTTTAAGTTTTGTCTTCTCGTTGTTAATATTTCCTGAAAAGTAGATACACCGTGAAAGATATTGCGATTTGTTATAAATAGTCTAAAAGTATCAAGTTGTTTCATTAGAAATTCAATAAACTAACCTAAAAGCGAAATGATTGAATCCAGTCGTATTTTCTCTGCAGATTTCTGATTCAAATCACTTTTTATGGCTTTATATTTGTCAATCATAGTAAATAGAAGCTTCCTCGTCGAACTTTTGATTGTTTTCGGCATTATTTTAAACAAAACCACTGAAAATATGATACACGTAAAAACAAGATGATTCAAGTGCGAAACGTCAATGTGTCAATTTTGACAGTCTTAAATTATTGCCATACTAAAACTTCTGAAAATAATTAGTAGACTTCGTTGGCCAGACTCTAGGTACCACTTTATGATTTTAATATTATTACTTGCTCTGAATGAAAAAGGTGTAAATGATTGTGTGACGGTTGACAGGGGAGAATGGAAGAAAAAACGTGTTGCGCCGACCACAAGTAACATGAGATAAGGGGAGGAAGATGGTGATGAAGATACTTGCTCTGAATAATAAACTTACAGTCCATGCGCCCTAAGTTCACGCTACGTGTTACAGTATCAAAACTAATACTGTTTCATTGGTACTTACCAATGAAATAATATTACTTTTGATACTATATCCTCAATAGACTTCTATTGACGATATAATTGCGTTCACTTCATGTGGCTCACGTTGCTCCGTTGCTGTAGGTCAGGACGTAATGGGGCACGTGCGAACTGCGCAATTAGCGCGCTGCGGTATTGGATTTGGCGTACCAATTGGTTATTGCGGGGAAAGTCTAGAACGGGAGAAGAGATTTTTAGAAAAGTCACTTATTGCTGCTTCCAATAGGTAGGTGCAGTTTTTTTTTTAATCAGGAAGGAAAGCTATAATATATTGCAATGGTCTCGTCATACTTTGTAATTTTTTTAGCTACATAATCAACAGAAACAAAACCTGTAAAATTCAATTCTTGACGGAAAAAGAGGGCTGCATATGTTTTTTTTCTTAGTTTTTTATGTAAAACCTCTAATAGGCGCGGGTAAAACCAAAAAATGGCGTGGCGACACATCGCTAACTGTCCAGTTTTCAACCCGGCCCTAACAATTCCGAACAGGTTCCCTATCCATTTGCATAAAATTTTAAGACCTAATAAAGTATTATTATGGCAAAACAGTTATGCCAAAGTATATTATTATTGGATCCCTTCCGAACATTACCGACCTGTTGAAGTAGCATAAGACCTACATATTCGCCACGGTTTACAACAAGCCAGCTGGTCTCGGGGCACAGCGCTGGGTTACAAATGTTACAATCTTGTGAATTGAGACATTTTGTTTTTAGTTTTTTTTTTTCATTTTATGTGTTTATTTTATATTGACTTTTTTTTCAATAAATAATTTCGATGTTTTACATATCTGCCAGCCGTCCATAAACAATTTCATAAATTGACAAACTCATGGATTTGTGCCCGGTTGATGGAAATAGGCTCGCCCCCTATTACAGGAATTGGGACTTAATCATAACTGAGGAAATGACCCACATTTCGTCAGTTATGTTTACTGCACTATTAGGATAGGTAAACCTCTGCTTCACCCTTCGGCGATTATGGCGAGATGTTTTGGTTTAATTCATAAATGGTTACCAACAGCAACCTTCTCAATGTTTTTCAAGCGCCAAAAGAATCACGCAGCACTCACTGGACAGTGTATACGGCACAACATTGGTAATGCACTGAAGTGATATAGAACTGATTCATGCCCGATTGCACCCCGTACAACACACAAGCCACTGTGTGAATTACCAATTAAGATAGTTATTTGGTCTTATCGTACAATGTACCAAGCATGGATCTCATTGTGTAGGTATAATATTTGATTATCCAGGGTGTAAACGAACCCTATCCGGATCCGTCAACCAAGCATTCTGTACATCAAACTAAATAACACAGCGCAAAAAATATTCCTTGGAAACGCCTTATTTTATAAAAAGTTTATTCTGTGTGAAAAATCACGGTTTATGGTATCACTCAATGTAACGCATTCAAAACATGGCGCTGATGGACGCATTGAATAGAACCTACAGGGTTCATGGAGGTGTTTAAAGTAAAGTTATGACAATGTAAAACGTACATTTTTTAAAGTTGGAACTTTAGCTTTCAATATCTCCGGAACCGGAAGGTCCTCATGTTGTATGAACATAACAAAAAAGTTAGGCAAAGGTATGATCCGGAACAAAAAGAATACGGGATAAACAAATGCTTGTCGGCTTCGTTAGGGTGTTTTTACATCCATTATTGTACCATGTACGAAGTGTGGAGTTTGTTATGTATCTTATTTGGTCAAATTGTACCATGTGGACAAATTCGTAAGCAAATAAATTCGACTGTCGTGATTGAGCACACTGTGCAACCCGCGCTTGATTGGCGTTAGAGTGACGTGTGCGTGCTGAGCTAATAAAATTACAGTTGGCAACGAGCGGTGAACAAAACAAAAAAAAAAAAAAAAACTTTATTATAAAATAAAACAGGTCATAGCTCTAATTCCTTACCTCGTGTTATACTGAAAATAGGGTATCGGAGTGCGTGTGATATTTTTTTGAGTAAATAAATACCACGAGGCCACGAGCACGTCGAGCTCCTGCGTTTGATCCCCAGGTCCCGGAAAGTATTAGGGGTTTTTCCATAGGCTTGTCCCGGATGATGGCAATAAGCTTGCTCCCTATTACATGGAATTTAAACATAATTGGCGAAATGTGGTTGTAGTATAACAACACCTAGATCTAAAATACAAGCGTGATGTTATGATGAAAGTAACAGACTTTATTTGCCGACCGTACCCTCAGAGTCGGACTGATATAAAACCAACTACTGTTGAAATGTGCTGAACTAGTGTACGTGAGATATTTTGTAATTTTCTGACTTTAGAAAAATAAAAATTTAATTAATTGTTAATTTATAGGTTGGCCATGAAGTTTCTTGGCTATTCTTCTCCATAGAGATCTACGATTTAGAACAAGGAACTACAGGCCCTTCACAGTTATTAAAGGTACCTTTTTATTAACTTCCACCTTTTTTATATTATCGTCTCTTGAACGGTTTAAAAATGTCTGTAACTGGTTTTTTTGAAATAATTTTAAAAATAAAACTGTGAGAAGACGTTGTAATCCTTTTATCCATAAGAATGATATTTGATGAATATTTGATTAAGTTGAAAGTCATTGTGCAAATCCTCATAAAATGTAATCAAATAAGTGCAACAACAACGTCTCACTATTTTCTTTGTCCCTTTTTAATGCGCTCAATCTCAGTGATCCACCCCAAGTAGATATACCTAACTAGAAATTCATATCCTTAATACCTAAATCCGTATTGAAATTTAATGAACCAATCACTTAATGTTAGAGATTATCGTCTGTTACAAAGCAAATAATCAAATGCATATCATTACTTCGATATTACCAACGGATTCGCTTTGCTAGATCATTTTAGCGATTCATAGAGAAATATCTCCTTGACACCGACTGTTCGAGCATTAGATAGTTGCCTGAAAGCTGAGTTTAACTTTAATGTGTTGCCAGTATTCATGATGATGACACGTCTACCCGCTACCGCTTCGCCCGCAGCAATAAAGAAAAGGAAGAAAAAGTATTTATTTGTCTCGCAGAGGATAATATAAAAAATGGTTAAATTAACAATAAAACCAAATTATAAAAAGAGAAAACAGGATAAAAATAAAAATAGTACAAACGAAATTGGTCCTGTGCGAGGCCAAAAGCCCTATCTCTGCATGGTGCTGTAACATTTAATTAAAAAATCATGGCGCTGGTTTTGTTGGCACTTGTGACCAATAGACCAACGAGACAGTCGCTTTTAAACAAGTATACTCAATTACTCATACATGGTTAAAATTAATTGCAATAATATCACATCATGTTCAGTTCATTAAGTGCATCAATTAATCTTTCAGGTTATAATTAACGCCATGATAATCGATTTGTTAGGTACGTATATCAAACTGTTAACAGCAATAATTAATTTGATGGAATTCATTTTTGTGGCATTTGTGATAAACTATTAAAATTAATTTAGGTAGATAAGTACTGACTTGTGGAAATGTAAAATCCTGGTATTCAGCTGCATCCGGTTAGACAGCAAGACCCTGAAAAGGTACTCCCTTACTTCTCCTAAAATTTTTTGTCCGAAAATCATTATCCATAACACGTGTGCTATAAACTTCAGTTACCATAATGTCCAAAATCCCGAAACATAATTATCTTTAGTTCTAAAAGTATTCTGTCATAATATCGAGTACTATAATAATTGAATCTCCTAATTTTACGTGACCTAATGTCATATGTCATAAGGATTGTGTTATATAATGTGTATTATTCCGAATGTTCATTTACGATAAAATTTTTGGTCTTAATAATTTGCTAAAAAAAGGTTTTAGTGACAAAAATGAATCGCTGTAAATCCGACTCCACGCAGTCTTGTCTGCCCTATCATTAGAGTTTAATATAAAATGGCGTAGGCGCAGAGGGGCGAGGCGACACACAGTTGTACATCATCATCATCATCAACATCGTCATCAGCCTATAATGTTCCCACTGCTGGGAACATTATAGGCTGATGATGATGATGATGATGATGATGTACAACTTTTGCTGTGGGTGTTGGACCGACCCAGACATCCGAAAAAAAAAACAGTTTTCCCAAACATAACACAGGATGTTTGGAAACCTGGCACAGCAGATATTTTGGTAAAGGGTTCTTACTAACTAGCAACTAATAATAAGGCTAAGCTTAATTGATTATCCAGTGGAATCTAGTATCATAACCAAAGCGATCGGTCGCTAGTATACGCGACGAATGAACGCGACAGCTATATTATTGAAAAATATATATATATGAATGCTATTATACTATTAATAAATAATGACAAATTTTAAATTACATAATACACATATATTTCTTATTTTAAGTATTGTTACTTTTGTATTACCTACTAATTAGAAAAATTAAAGCTCTCTTTCTCTCTCCTACTTTGCTGTGCCCTTACAGGGTCCATATTTATGTACCTAGCTTTAAGCCCTTTGTAACATCTTTTATAGAATATGGAATGCAAAATAAATGAATATGAACATGGTTGTTGCCTTGTTGTACACAATCATGGGATAGATAGTGCAACGAAATGAAAGCACAATAACACAATCTTTCCACTAACTCACATCCGGATTACTACGAAGATCATTACTGTTAAGACTACAACCAACCTGGTGACTTTCGTGGACTTTTTGTTCAACAACATGGACTCCCGTATTCAAGTTGACACTATATACACCGATTTCCGCAAAGCTTTTGACAAGGTTGACCATCAGCTGCTAATGAGTAAGATTGCATTCAATGGTATACGTGGGGACCTTCTGAGATGGTTCTCTTCTTACGTGTCTAATAGGTCTCAGAGGGTTGTCATAAATGGTTTCATTTCCAGCACTCTGAGTGTTACTTCTGGAGTGCCTCAAGGCTCCATTTTGGGACCTCTTTTATTTGTCATATTTATTAATGATATTAACAAATGTTTTCGAAATACAAAATTGTTACTGTATGCAGACGATCTCAAAATTTTTAGGCCTGTTAGGAATTTGCAAGATTGCCTACTCTTACAGAAAGACCTGGACAGATTCTCTGCATACTGTTCAAATAATAAACTACAACTTAGCGTAAATAAATGTTGCTGTATAAGTTTTACTAAAAATAAAAATACTATCATGCATCCGTATTCCTTAAATAATGTAATATTAAGAAGAGAAACGTTATTGCGTGATCTTGGAGTTCTATTAGACGACAAATTACACCTTGACGCTCATATTAATATGATAGTGAATAATGCTTTCCGAATGTACGGATTTGTTATGAGGTCAGCCATTGAATTTGTTCGCCCATATACATATTTATACCTTTACAAATCGTTAATCAGGTCCCAGTTAGAGTATGCTGTTGCGGTATGGAGTCCCTTCTATAGGAAATACTCAGATGCGATCGAAAAAGTTCAAAGCAAGTTTCTGAAATCCATGCATTTCCGTTGTTTTCGTAAGTATGCTTCCTATAGTGACCTTTTGATTAAGTATAAACTACATAATCTTAAAGCTAGACGTATTATTTTGGAGACAATGTTTTTATATGATTTATGTAATAATGTGTGTGATTGTATGGACATCACTAATAAGATTAGTTACGTAGTACCTAGAACAACTATAAGCCGTGGGGTGCGCGCACGACCCCTGTTTGCTGTATCTGTTAGTCGTACGAACGCAGGCTTACGAGCACCCCTACGTCGCCTATCTAGCCAGTACAACAATCTGTTCTAAAGTGTTGACATCTTTGCTGTACCAATAGGTAAATTTAAAAGCCTTGTTCGTAAGACCATTTTGGATTGAGTGATATTTTTCTTTTAACTAGATTATTATCATTTCATGTATTTCTTATTTATTTTTTCCTTTTAATTTGTATGCCTGCTATAATGAACATTAACACATTATGTCATTTTTGTGTTCGCATTTAATTATAAGCGCAAGTCGCATTGTTTTTATAACTAACTGTTTTTATAATATGTGGAAAATGTCGTTGGTTGTACATTTACTCACACCCTAGATATAATTCTGTTTATGTAATACTGTAATGTGTAACTGTTTGTTTTCCCGAATAAATAAAATAAAAAATAAAGACGTGGACAGACCAGTGGGACCGCTGCATTGTTGGCGTGACCACTAAGTAATTTTATCTATCTTTAGTGGGGTTAACATACTAATAATATTCAAAACTGTACGACTAATTTACTAGTCTGTATAAATAATAATTTCTTGGAAGTTCTCCACATAGTTGGTAACTGAGTTTTTTTTTGTGTTATATTTGTTTCTTATATTTTTAAATATCGTATGTTTTGACGTGCTTCATTTACGTTTCTGAAAAAAACAAAAAAAAGGGAACGGTACTTGAGTGTCATGTTTGTTTGTACTAGCTGTCTGTTCTGATAAATTCTCTGAAAGTCGTCTGAAATGATGAGTCAGTTTCTTAAAGTCGTAGGTACCAACTAGAAAAAATATTTACTGGAGAAATACATCTTACGTATACATCTTGTTGTTTATAAAGCTGACTTTGGCCACTGACAGATCTGAAATATACTGCTGTGCGGCCAGTACCGTGGCCACGTACCAGTACGTGAAACCAGGCAAGTTACTTCAAGTATTATCAGCCTATAATGTTCCCACTGCTGGGACACAGGCTTCCTTTCTATGAGAAGAAATGGGCTATGATCCACCACACGGGCCCAGTGCGGTTTGGGCGGTGTATTCCTGTTGACTCCACCGCCCGTGCCCCCACTGGTGGGGACAGTGGGAATGGATTAAAATGATCAAAAAATGTTTCCGTTGAACCCACTGTATTTTTGAGTAATAAAATATTACCTACTCAAAAACATTGCATGGGATCAAGTAGTATTAGTAGGTACATCATGTCTTCAAATTTTTGGCATGTAACTTTGTGTAATTTAATTCATCACCACTGCTCTCAAAACGGTGATGAAAAACATCGTGAGGAAATAGGGAATGTGTAAATTTTTTTTATTTTTATTTCGATACGGAATGTTATAGTACTATAAAAATAATGACAAAAAGCGAAAATAAGACATAAATCGGCCAAACAACACAAATGTTATAACCATTTAAACTTTTGTTTCTATCTCTTTCTAGATAAACGGAATTTAGTATGGATGTTGTACGTCGATGCAGCGAATGACGTCATTCGCTGTATTAGATCTCTCTGTCTAATCAGCAGTTTCAAATGCTTATAACTTAGTACTTTTTATAGATATTAAAAAAATAATTTTACTTTACTATTTCTGATGTTAATACGCTTAGTTTAGAGTGATAAAATCATGCATATACCCTATTGGCAGGTCCTATAAAACCAAAATTCGAAGACATATGGCATCTACCTAATTTTATGTAATTCTTGCCAATTATTAATAAATAAACTAAACTAAACTAAACTACCTACTCGCACTGAGCCCTCGTAGTGGATTACAGCCCACTTCCTCTATCAGGAAGGGGGGCCTGTATCCAGCACCGGGAACATTGAAAGCTGATGACACTGCAGCATCATTTTTCTACAGTTATGTCACTGTCCTTCATACTGCTTTAGACCAAGCATTAACACAAAAAATCATTGCATATGTTACACCTCTAGAAAAAATAAACATGTCTTGTCTTGTAACAAGTCTCATTAGCTGCCATTACTGTTCATACAATCAGCGCTCTGTAGAAAACACCCATATACATGTACTAGGAGCATAAAGCAGTAGAAAATTGTGCACTCCCACGTACAGTCACGTACTAAATGAACAGCGCAGGAAGTGGTTTATTAACCCTAGACCAAAAAAGAGGGGTGTTTTAAGGTTGAAGGGTGTATCTGTGTGTCTGTGGCATAAAAGCTCCTAAACGGAAGAACCGATTTTGATTAAGTTTGAAAGGTGTCTTAATCTTCTAAACCATACTCCTTCTGCTTCTTCATGATGATTCTGCACTGCATACTCAATAAAATGCGCTCAGAACTCCAAAGAGGTCGTAAACTCTTAATACAATTTTTATGAGCGCGGACGCACTATCATCCCGAGTTTTCTTGAGTCGTTTCCCGTATTTTCAGTGTAGTAACACACTGTGTCTAAAGCGAAAATACTAACTTGAAGCCTTGTGGTTGTAACACACGAAACAACTGCCTATAAAATTATCTGCATGCTTACGGATAGATTATTCGCTATAATTAACTATTAGGTTAGGTACCTACTTCTACTTGCCACTTCGTGTGAAGATCCAAATACCCTATCTATTGGCAAAACTTCTGGAACCCGAAAATCTTAAAACCTAACTAATTTAGTGTATAGCTTAGGTTTAGCTTGCTAATTGGGTTGTGGAAAATGTTAGTTAGTCTATGTAATTTGATATTCAGCCGCACCGGGTAAGACATGAAGCCGGAGTCAAAATAGTTAGGAAAAGGCTGGAAAACTTAGATACTTGGGGATGAAAACTTTACCTTAAAATTCATTGAGATATACAGAGGAATTTCTTTCAAAGCATCCTATTTATTTATAAAACGAGTAGTAGTAGTATTAAACTCGTTTATTATTAGTTAACTCAACGCCAAAATATCTATAATCTATTCCAAAACTTTTTGATGAAAAGTTGTAAGTGACTCTACACATTGGTATGAACAGATTAGGTTCAGAAAACGTTTGTAGGTACACACAAGTTTCCTGATCCATTTAGTAATCAATTGGAACTTATGAGGTAGGCCAGTAGGCAGTGGCTACCTGCAATGCACGCCTCTGAGTACACTATAGCGACATCTCTAGAAGTAGAGATGTCGCCCTTCGGGAATAAAATGTAACGTGTTCTTGTATAAATAAATGAACACGATTGCACGTGCCTGTACTGAGTAGGGTTCCGACTTGCGTGTTTTCTTAAGAGTTATCATCACGGTGACGTGGGCGGACCGGTGCCAGTGACGCAAATCACGATAACGGTTCACTTGCTTATTTTAACTAAGTTCGTACTTTAATTTGACTAACTTTCTTTTTCTTACACTAATATTTATACTTAACTTTAAACGAAGTCAATCTTTGTTATGAGTTGTCTGCTCTTCTGGTGAAAATCATTTGTTCATTAAGTTTTTATGTGACTGAACAATAATGTATCTACTTCATCAGATTTCGGTGAACAATACCCAAATTGAAAACAAAAAAAGAAAGAAAGAAAAAGAATTCAATTCATGGTTTAATTTAGCATGAGTATAGATGCATGGATTGTGTAAGGAATGATATGAAAAAAAAAAGGAGTAAATGATTGTGTGACGGTTGAATGGAAATGGAAAGAATGAAAGAAAAAAACGTGTTGCGCCGACCCCAAGTAACATGGGTTAAGGGCAGGAAGATGGTGAATTTAGCACAAGTATAATCAGCTCCCAACGTTCCCACTGCGTGGACACAGGCCACCCGTTTATGAGCGTGAGTAGGCATAATACACCACGCAGGGTCAATGCGGGTAGTATTTTTTTGTTCTACAAGAAGAAGAGGTTTGAACCTCAACGATAACTTAAAATTCATTATTCTGTTACAACAGTAGTAATTTGTTCGTGAGTTTGAGTATTCGAATTTTAATTATAAGGATCTTGGAAAGTTATTGCACATGCACGTGAGTATACGACTCCGCACATTAAACAGATTCACTGTTGACTTACACTAAAGCATTGAAATGTGAGCTTAGCCTCATGTTTCTAACGGTAGAATCTTGTTCTGTGAGAAGTCCTTAACACGGTAAACAATCATAAACTTGAAGGTAATGCTCATCCATAGTCGTAACTTATACTAAACGTTTAGAATGCAAATAGCTTTAAAATATACCTCTGTTTTGATAATAACGAATACATGCGCACATAACAGCAAATATTTGTGAGAAATCTAATACGCACACAATCGTACATAAATTATGCAATAAAGCTGAACACACGCAGATTCTGAATCCCGTGCAAGGTTTGCTATGAAAACACGTTTAATCACACGTTTTCTTAAGGTTATGCTTAGAATGCCAAACGAGCTGTATTTGCAAGAAGCGGCGTATAATAACTGGATAACGTAAGTATAGGAGAAATACTATCTTTAGCACTGGCAGTAGCTAAAGATAAGGATTTGTAAATACTATTATTTACAAAAACTAACACAAAAACTTTAATGATACCTAAGATTTATATTTTTTTAATAACACCAAAAATTAGAAGACACATTTAATTAAAAAAAGGTGTAGGTGCATAATTTGAGGACCAAATATTATTTGAGGCTCAGTAATATATTCCAGTAGTTTTATCATTTACCTACTTGATGTATTTACAGTATTTACATTAAACAAACGAACGTGCCATTTGCATTTTTTTTCTCTAAATTGTTTTGTTTGGAAAACGAATAGAGTTTTCCTTGTTGGAAAAATGGTGATGGCTTTCACTTTACCATCAATTAGGTGAATTAGGTAATTTAACAAAACATCACATTTACCTCATTTCCAAAGAAAAATAAACAAATAATTTAATTAGAATACGGTACTGGCCGCGTTATTGAAATCGTGACATTCTGAAAAATAAATAATGATGGCCTCCAAACACGCATCAACACGACATTCGAACAGAAATAAAGAAAACGAAACAACAAACACGCCAGTATTTTTCTTGGCGCGACTTCCTTGAGCGAACCGTTCGTTTTCCTAATCAGATTATGTAGAAGCGGTGTTATGTTGTGATAACATCACTGTCGGTTTATCATAGCGGGTGTAACCGTAGGACGCGACGGAAGCTCGATACCACGCTCGCAGCAACAGGTACCCAGTCTTCACTATCACCTGCTTTTTACACCCACTCTGTTTTTGTGATTGTTAACAAACTTTCGACTGTTTACATTCGCTTCCCAATTACCCTAAAACACTTTTGCTTCTTGTTGTACTTTGATTCTTAGAGATCAAAGTTCAATACGGTTCATTTCAATTTAAAATATTGACTTTAACTTCGACATTTAAGCTTGTCTAAATAGATATAATATGGTCTCATTTAATTTCGTACATGTGTTTTTGAATGATCACTTTAAAACCAATACTTTACTCTAAATTAACGTGGAAATGACAACGAGTAAAGTACAGTACATTTACAAAGGAATATAAGCGTTTATTAATGTCTCATTACGGAGCAAAAGCTTATTTCCGCTTTGAAGTTTGTATAAGGAGACGAGAAACATAATCACAATGAAACGTCGACTGAAATCACAGTTTATATACTGAAGTAAAATAGAAGTGACGTCATCCTTCGATATGCAAGCAAACTTGGTCTTAATCTAAGCCAGATCGCATTGGCGACCTCCTGACCTTCATAAACTTGTATGACGGAATTGGTTTCTTGTGATCGCATCGTCTGAAAGTATTACAAGGACACCTGCAAACGTCATTCGCGCACTGACTTTGTGTGTGTCGAAAAATCTGCTACTGGATGCTTGAGTTAAACTTTTTTGCATTTTCCACACAAATCAACAATAGAAGTCGACGTGAATTACTTAGGTCTTACCCTCACCCCTTTGTGAAGTGTAAAATGCTTTATAGGTAAATAATGTTATAATTGAGCATTTCCAAACTTCTAAAGAGCTCAAAATTTTAAAGTACTTTAAGGTGAAAAGGTACGTGTCATCTATCTTAGTTACCTTTTAGTTCTTATAATGTATTCTCTTAGGTAACTATTCTATTTATCAGAGTTCAAACCAAGTAATATTTATTAATTGGAAATAACAAAATAATTATTAAACTTCACGTGTTTCTGAACGCGATTTTCCGCTTGCACGCGTATCCAAACGTGTCAGTGTCAACTTGGAAAAAACGGTCGTGAACATTGTGTTTAATTAATGAACAAGTTACAATACAGTTTCATTAAAACTAAAAAAAGTTAGTGATTAGAAATGTCTTTCTTTACATCATATTTTAGTAAATAAATTATCACTCGTAAGTTAAAAAACAAATTAAAGAGATCAAGTTCTGAATCAGCCTGGATTATCAAAGACAATAATGATGTTGATACTTTCGAACCCTGCTATTTATGCCTGCTTACCTGCTATAGTTGCAAATATTTACTTACTTAAATAAAACATTCCGAAATCACATCCCACCAGTCTCCTAAAATGAACCTTGTATTATTAACCACAACCCTGTGTGTGTGTGTGTGTGTGTACCAGACAAACGCATAAACAAAGCAAAACATTCCAGATAACATACCTCGTTTTAATTTTAATTAAGCCAGCGTTGTTTAAAATGAAACACAAACTGAGATGAGGAGGTGTTGTTTCTACATCTTCCATTTTTGTTTCAAACGATAAGACAACTTGAGATTTCCCTAAGGACCGACTTCGATGCTCGCTGTAAATATTTGACCGCGCCGTCGAACCTTGCCATAACCTCACAAATATATGTGCATGGACGATACATTACCATAAATAACTTTATGTAATCCCAAAGTGTCGTTTTATTTACCCGTTTACACGTGAAACGATAAACAGGTTAACATAATATTAATGTAAGACTGACTGAAGGAATGTCGAATTATTTGTAACAATGACCTACTTTCAGCTTGTACCGATGTTATCCACCATTTGTGCCGTAATGGAATGCGTTGATAAAAATATTGTTTGTACCTACATACAATTCGTGTGTGCGATAGAAGTGGGTGTAATTGAAGGGAAAATTGGGTACCTACATATCGAACAACTTAGCGAGTACGAGAAACAAAATGTTTCATGAAAATGTAGATATATTTAGACCTTTTTCTGTATACTTGGTCCGTCAGTGTTGTAGATCGTGACGCATTTTGTTGATGTTTTATCCTATCTTGATGTTTGATTTCCTACTCCATTCATGTTGTTTGCTAAAAGTATAGGCCCCAAAGACTGACAGATTGGGGTCGGTCTACCGTTTTGGTCGTTGCTTTCTTGGTCTTTTCCCGGGTCTTTTTCTACTGACCAGAATATAAGTCAGACTTGGTACCATGAAATACCTACCTACCTATTCACTATCCCAATTTATTTGGGGTGACGCAGCATGTCTTTTAGTATACCATGTAAACAAATAGAGATTTCCAGTGGCATTCATAATAACGTATTAATACTAGCTAATAACGTAGTTATCGGCTATGAAACCAACATTCCTTACGTAAGGTAAATATATTAATTCAAGGAAAAGTTAACCTGCACTCTCTGAACATGATTTAATTATACAAAGCTTGCCTGAACAGCGTGATGATTAACATTATTAACGTACAATATTCTACACTGTAATTAATTAATATTGGTCCTTCGTTTTTCCTTGTCATAACACTAAGCAATAAATGAAATTACATAGCCAAGAGTACTTACGGCGAACAACCCCCCAAAATGAAATTAAATCGCTTGGTCAAGGGATCTTTGCTGTAAGAAGGTAAATAATATCGTCAAGACTTTATCTTATCCCATTTAACGACTTTCAAAAAGAGATGATATTCGTAAGCAAATGTAACTGCTTTGTGGTATTTTAAACCAATAAACGTAAATGTTTATTTATGTATCTTTCTCGTTAATATATACATGAATCATAGAACCTCTTGTTTTAGTCGGCATGCATAAAAAATCTTTTATAAAATTCAACCTAAATATTCTGTTTCTCTAGGCTAACTTTTTTTACCTCTAGGTATGAATATTCAGCAAAAGCGTCTACCGAAAAAACTAATTTCGTATAGGCTTAATTTAGCCACCAAAATTTGCCAAAAACATGTAAAAAGACGGCCTTATTACAACTTCATCTGGACGTAATATCCCGCGAAATAATATTACGTGCCCAAACTAATAAGTCCGAAATGTTCGGCTATCGATGTTTTCGCTTTCAACAGGTAGACGCTATCGTGTCTGTTCGTGCTCAAAGCAGTACCTACTCTGACATAGTAATATCCATTACACGTATGAATACTTAATTGAGCAGTTGTGATTTGAGATAGCATGCAATATGGCTGTATACATTATACTGAACAATTGTGTACAATATTTAGAGTGTAGGTAAGGTATATCATGTTTGGGGAACAAGACTTGATTCAGCGATACATGAATATATTAATAATATTACTATACTCGCTGTATCCAAAATAGATTGAGAATTTATGATTTAGGACATGCATTACACAGTCTATTACCTAGATTAATAGACACCTCTCGGGTTTCCTGTTTGGAAAATAGGTGAAGGTATGCTATGTGATTTGCATTTGGTGTGCATGGTGTCCTGGATTCGATTCCCGAGTCAGGTAACGTGTTATTGGGTTTTTCCATGAGTTTTTTTCAGTAAGTGCCACGGAGTCTAGATCTCTGCCCGATTGATGGCAATAGGCTCGCCCCCTATTACATGGGACTTAAAAATAAGTGTCAAACTGTAAGTCTACTATTAGGTACACCTCTACCTAACCCTTCGTGGATTACAGGCGTGATGTTATGTATGTGCATTTGGTAGTACACGGCCATTTCTGAATAACGCCCATGCTCGATCCATTCAGTCTGTTACAGTTCACTGCTACATAAGTACATAGACCTTTTAGAAACTGCTCGACAACACCATTGGTCCTCAGTCTTGTACACTCAATCTGCTCCAGACAAGACAAGGTCGTCGATCTATCTAGCTGGAGGGCGTCCCACGCAACACTTGCCGATACGCGGGTTTCATTCCAGGAATCATTTACTCCATTTGCCATCATCGGTTCTTTGACAGACATGGCCAGCCCTCTGTACACTTCAGTTCAGACTATTTTAGAGCTACGAGGTACTGGAAAGAGATCCATAAAATAACAATATTTCATGGAAACCATACGATTTATTACATTGAAATAAACCTTGTGTTTTATAAACTTACAATAAAAATTCAAGAAAATTTTCCCCATAGCTTTTAATTAGCTTTACTTGACAAAGTAATATTTTTTCAATACACTTCCTCGAAACGGGTTCTTAGCGCACTACGATTAGGTTCAACATGCAATTTATTTCACATGTGTGAGATTTCTTCATTTTCCCGCGCGGGAAAAAACATCCACAGGTAACGTACACTTATACCTAGTTCAAATCGGTTTAATGCCTATAGTCGGAGGTGAATGTTTTTTTTTTATTTCGGCAAATCAATGTGCGTCTTTACGGCGTAAATATTTTTTGAATATTCAAATTGTGTTTATAACATTATTTTAAAACTAATACTTACTTTTATAAACAAATTATCATTTATTTGTGTTTTAAAATTAAAAATACAAATAACAGCTATTTTTATATTAGGCTATTTAGCGGCTTCATACTTTTGCTTCTCCTTCAACCTGGCGAAAGCAAAGCGTAGAATAAAAAGAAAATTAAAATCATAGTCTCTTATTAATTAATGACAAAAATATTTTTCACACTTTTATTTTGTTTCTTCAAAAGTGTATTGAAACACGTCGTCGATACACGTGGACATTTGTTATTGCAGTTCTCGGCTCAAAAACACGCTCGCCTACGGCTCGGGAATTAACAAATTTACTCCACTTGTATCAAAATTTACTATTTACACATATTTTACTCGCCATACTTTTCACGAGAATTTTGACAAACTCTCGTGCGTGATTATGAAGTTGTTACACATATATCTTTATTTTTTTTGAACTGATAGGTATCTTGTGCACTATATCTAGGCTTCTATTAAAGCAAAAAATAAATATTTGTAGGAACAAATTCAGTATAAGCCTCCAAAAAAATTGCTGATTTTCTCAAATTTTACCTCAACTTTGGCCGTTCATAATGTACTCATAAATTGTAAAACTAAAGAAAATAGCCTGATAGAAGCCTTGCAAATATAGTGGAGATTTTAAATAACAAATATTTATTTCACAAACTTGTAAAACTTATTCAAAAACACGTATTTCCTGGAACAAGTTTTATAAATTTTCGAACACTATTTTTCGTTCAATGTCCTCGCGTTAGTCGGTATGAGGTGTGCGGGTGACGAGTAGTGCGGGGTCGGGGCTAGGTAAGACAGGGCAGTTGAAAAAATATCGCCGCGATGGCTCTGGATGAAACAACAAGCTTTTCGATCATGCTCGCGTTGACTGCGCCGGGAAGGGCCCTCTTAAGTAACTACTTAATTATTTTACCCTCTTTAATTCGAGTCAAGTACCCGGGTTGTTGGGGTCAAATGGGTAGTCGCTCTTCTTAGTAAAATACTGCTATTCAGGTGCATCCGGTTACTGCCTTTTCTCAACTATGTTGGGGTTGGCGCACTGGACGCCAACAAAATAGTTGGGAAAAGGCTAGGCGATAACTAGAGAGCGGATTATATGAAATTCTTTTTTTTTTTTTTTATTATTATTCATATTTTAGCTTTAATCAGCATATCGTGCATGTTTAGACATGTTTTCTTTAACTTAATCTGTTATTTGTATGTAGCATATTTTGCCTCTTTTGTTGCATATTTCGAGCATTTATGAATCATATTTACATGCGTTTCGACGATTTTATGTTACACATATTCCGGTATCTAATGATGATATTGCAATATGTTTTACACGAATATGACCTAAGCACTCTATAGGCGAGACGACAAAAAAAACTAATTAGTCCGTCAGTTAGATTATCAAAAAATATTTGACCCTTCTTTTTTCTTTTGTTACGTAAACCAAAATTGACGGAGATATGACGCTTTTAAAATTCTCAATACGTCACGCCTAGGTATAATTTTTAGCTAGTTCTGACGTCACGAGCCCCTACTCTCGAGTTTTGATGCGTTTTATCTTTGTCAATTTTCATTGATTCACAAAAACAAAAAATACGTGTCCATTAATTTCCAATACTCTAACTGACGGACTAAATAGATTTGCAATTTTTTGATACTGCCGTGCCTATTACTTAATTATTTAACCTTCCTTATTTGAATTCAAGTAATTCCAGTGTTATTCTACACTTTCCTACTGATCCCTGAGGAGAAATACTATCGCAGGGTAAATAAAGATACTTAAAGTAAGAAGTATCGTTTTACACCGGCTCGACCTCTGTTTTATTTTACCTACGAACGAACGTAAGTTCCTGTAACTCGTACCTTTGCACACAATGAAAGCTATTTTTACACTTTGCTGCACTTTATATATTCATTCGATGAAGGAATATTTTCTCGTAGTTTAGTTCAATAGAATTTTTCAAAGATGTTCACGTGGAACGTGTAGGTGGGTGGCTGTACCCACTGCCTACTTTAACTTAGAAAAATACTGAAGTTTTAATGCAGGTATCGTTTTAAACACATATTTTATGCAATTTAAGGATGGAAGGTCGTGTCGTCGAACACTGTGCCTATTGTCGACGACGGCAGTGCGTAAAGCCAAAGACGCGACTCCCACTCACTCACAGCCTAGGCGCGCACGCTCAGCAGTAGATTCACCCTCCATTCTGTGGCGTTTAAAAATGAAATACTTCAGGAATTACCACATAAAATAATAAGTTATTCCCTTCCATCCATTCTTTACTTTTAAAGATTTAATCGGATTTATTATTTTATTATTCTTACTTACTATTTTAACTTTAACTTTTACATATAACTTACTTACGATTTACCCAAAAAAAAAATTCTTAACTATAATATTAAATAATTCAATTTGGAAACATTGGTTTAATGTGTTACCAAATCGAACTTGTACTTAACTAATAGTAATCACTTGAAAAATAATAATTGAAAACTGAATCGTATAATTTATAAAAATATGAATGAGATTTTAAAACCAGGTCATTTCAACTATTAGTCTCATTTCAAAAGTTTACTGCTGTATTTGTTGAATGCCCACAATGTGTCCTGCCTGTTACTTGTACATATCAGGAGCTGATGAACGCTACTAAAAATGCCAAACTCGTCGCCAAATTTTGGACTGATTCAATTTAAGTTGCACACGACACGCTAAGCTGACACCAGGATATTCACTAATCACACTATAAAGAAGAAGAATTAGTAAAAACTTGCTCCAGATCATAGATATATGGTGTAGCTAAATGTGTGTGTGTGTGTGTGTGTGTGTCTTCCAATACAAGTAACCGCAAGTGCAGACTCCGCTGTGCCAATTGAAAAAGATGAAAAACAAGATAGATGGCGACCGCTTATCGGCTAGCACCATTTCACTTTACTGTGTGTTAATGGTTATTTCTTAAGAGAAGTGATACACAGCTTTTATGTCCCATTTAACGTGGTTTTATTGTATTTTGAGTTTACTGATTAATCAAATAGAAAATTCCTTTTATGCAATAACTTTTTCATGAACTTGTTCATAGTTAAAATCTCTGCAACTGTCAGCTTTTCTAAATATATTGAAAAGTTTACTTTGAAATTTGCATTGTTACTTATTAACAAAACGAATACGCAAGTGCATCCCCAGTGATCCATCAATTTAGTCACTTCCTTGCTGCTATTATTTTTTTCGTTACTTTTTTCTTTTTAAAAATAGTGCATTGTTAGAACGTATGTTACTTGCCTGCTGCTTGTTACTCTAAGAAAAAACACATGTGAAGTATTTTGTCAATCATTACGGTGCGGAGTGCGCGGGCCGCGCGGCTTGAGCAAGTCGCTTGCTACACGCTGCGGCAGTCGCGCGCCAACCGCTACGCCGGGACCCGCACGTTCGTAGCCCCGTAGCGCTACGACGTCTACGGCGTAGCAACCTCAACTGAAGTTAAGTGAATAAAGTCATACTTTGTGAGTTGCTGTAGGTTGCACTTAATTGTAAAAAATATTTGGTTTAACTAAAAACTTAATTATAACTTCGTAGTTTTTTTTTAGTTAAACAAGAATTTAAACTTAACTTTGTTCTTGTTAACTTATGTTCATCATTCATATTTTTTCTTCACTTCTAAGATAGTTTAGGAAATCTAAATACCTAACTATAAATGTTTAATTTTATCAATAATCCAAAAGTATGATTGCATGCATAAATGGATACAAAACGAATTATTCAGCATCTGGTCTTATAAATTACTCTGAGCCACAGAAATCTATACAGAATCCTCAACAATGAATTAGGATTTATTGAGAAGGTCGTTCGGAGGTAATTATCCCAATACAATCGTGACCAGAAAGCTTTATCCTTCTACTATTATAGTAATCGTTCAGAGATCTGTTAAGCTTAGTAAGTACGATTTGATTAGAACATACACTATTATTAACTACGGTTTTCAAAAATATTTACAAAATCGTTAATAATTGCCACTTTTTTATCTGCAGTAAAATGAGATAAACTCAAAACTTGAATAATTCATACCAATCTAAAACTAAAAAAAATCGTTCTGCCATACGCTTAAATAATTCACATCCACGCAAGACACAGTTCTGAATGGAAGTGGACACTTATCCTCTGTGTGAAGTCACAAGAGGAATTAATCCTGACACGACTTGCTTGCTAAGCTCCTTGATAGCAACTTCCTATACTTAGAATGTCAAGTGTCACTGCGAAACTACTTCTAGGAAAGGCTTAGGCATCAAAAGTATGTACATACCTTTATTTCGAGAGCACCTACATATTTTACAAATATGTGTATTTTCAAAATAATCTTAAGATTAAAATCATTTAGAATAAAATGAAAACAAACATAAGACATTAAATATTATAACGAAGGCTTTGCTTAAGCCCGATTTTTAACCACTTTCTAAATACCTGTAAAAGGCAGAATACTAAATAACAGTTATTATTATAGAAAAATCTTAACAAAATCTTAATTCACTAGCTTTAGAATAGCCTGAATTAATAGATCCAGACAAAGTGCATAACCACACAATAAATTAAAACTAACATAATATGCGACAGTGATAAATATCCCAAGTAAATGCATCTTTAAAAACTTTGTGAGTTACTTACTCGTACCATGGGTTGTCGAAGTCACTCGCAAAGGAGGTGAGGCGATGATGAAAACAGTTGAATGACAGTTGACGTCATGTGACGTCATTGATATGTAGATCAACGTGAAGACGGCATGGCGGGGACTATCCGGCATCACTCCACCTACCATCATGACACGGAGCCTTCAGCTGCCTCGGTGAGTTCAACACCCTTTTGCTTCTATCGTCCTCTTTTATCTTTATATCGGCACATACTGTGTGTGTTACCTTAACTTTAGTACAATCATTATGTTCTACAGAAATTATTTATTTATTTATTTAAACTTCATGTACAATAGTGGTACATAGGCGGACTTAATACCACAAGGCATTCTCTACCAGACAACCTTAAAACCCACAAAATATCACATGATGTGCACATCTGCGCATTCTTAGTAAGGGAAATTAAACTGACTTGCATTACTGAGAACTTCCTTGAGTGATATTTATTTACTTATAAATTAAGCATTACTCAAAGGACGTCTTTACATTGCTCATGCAAAGAATTCAGGGACTAGATTCATGTGTAAAAAAAGAGCGCTACTTTTAAGTGGGAAAATATTATCTCAAACTACGTTCAGGGAACATCAAATGTATAATATGAACATTACTGTAACGTACAAGTATTAACATACTCTTGACTACTACTATCTACTGGTTTCTCGACTCGTGGAAATATTTTTCCGTCGCGCAAACATAGTTAACAGAAATTACCATTTTTGCCGTAATGTCTTGATCGCACACGAGCAAAAGCTATTTTATTTATTTCAGACCTTCTTCACTCGCTACTCAACGTTGTGTTGATATGTTTTTGTTTAACTACCAAATTTGATTCCCGGGTCATAGTATACAGGGTATACAGTAGTGTTATTGGTTTTTTTTTCCACCAGGAATTTATCAATAGCGAAGCCCGGAGTTTAGGTTTGTGCGCGATTGATGGCAATAGGCTCGCCCCCGATTACATTGGGCTGAATCATAACTGACAAAATGTGGGTACTATTAAGGTACGCCTTTGCCCAACCCTTCGAGAATAACAGGAGTGATGTTATGTTATTTATAAAAAAATTGAGTCTTCGCGGGATGCCTGGCAGATGTGAAACATCGAAATTATTTTGTACAAGTAATATGCTTATATAAAAATATCAATATAAAAAACAAACACATAAAATAAAATAAAAGAAAATAAAAACAAAGTGACTCCATTCACAAAAAGAAAATCCTTATGCTGGAATCGAACTCGAAGTCACGAGATTGTAACCCAGCGCTCTGTGCCCCGAGACCAGCTGACTTGTTATAAACCGTGGTGAATATGTAAATCTTATGCTGTTTCAACAAGTCTGTAATGTTCGGAATTGTTCGGGCCGGGTTCGATCACCACGCTCGCCACGAATTTTTCATTTGTTTTTTTTTGTTTATCAGCGCCTATAGATGTTTCACATCAAAAATTATCCAAAACCATGCCGATACAAATTCGCCTAAATGTTTAGATACATACAAAGGTTTAGCATGGATATAAGATTCTAAACATACCACCCAGATATACATAATTATGTTGTGTGATTCTCAGATTCCATTAATGTTTCAAGCTAGATAGCATTGTGAAACGAATTCCTAATCTCGGCTGTCAGTGCTCGGCCTTATTTCGATCTACGTCTGAATGGTTTAAGGTCTGCATACATTAATCCTTAAATCTAGATCTATTTAGACTGTTGTTTTAACCTGAATTAAGTTATGTGCTACTGATGTCTAAAGGCTGACGCCGACTAAGGCAGCCGTGTCGCAACGCAACATTACAAAGAATCTCTAACAACACTTTCGTATATTTTGTATGAACCATCACGTATTTCAGGCAGGCCGCATCGCGCTGTTTTGAATTTGAATATTGCGTTCGGTTGCGGCTGTAATGTGGTTATATAATATACTGATAAAGTGATAACAAACACTTCTTTATTTTGTCAAGCTTATTAAACCGATCAAGTATCTAATCAGTAAACTCTTCATAACTGCTGTAATATATATTCATATGCCGCTTGTCGCGACGGATATGTACTGAACCATGCTATTTTAACAACTTTGTACCTACCGTATCCGACAAATATAAATGTCTTTTTCTTTTATGATTTGTTTAACCAAAATATTCGTAACAAATGAAGATTTAAATTTGGATCGATACAGCAATGTGCCTGAGAAATTATGTACGCACTATCTTGTAAAAGTATCCTATGCTACGTCCTAACTTATATTGAAGCTTACTTGAGTGCCAATTTTTACAGAAAGGTATCAGACAGACAGAGTCACGTTTGGTTAGGTTTAAAAAAACCTAGATCGGGCAGGTCGCTGTAACTGTAAATGTAACTGTTAAATAAAGGGTGTAAAATACCTGTTAACGAAGCCGAAAGGCCGATTCTTCTCGTCATTGCGATATTTTTTTTGTTCTACACCCTACCCGGGAACCTTCTAGTTACGGAGATATTGGGGGTCAAAGTTCCAACTTTTTGACAAGTTTTTTTTTAAATATAAGTTTTTAATTTTAATGTAAGATTTTTACTTTAAACACCTCCACGACCCCCGTGCTATTCAATCCATCCATCAGCACGATATTTTGAGTGCGTTACATTGAGCTGTATCACAAAACATGATTTTTCACCCCAAAAAAAGAGGCGTTTCCCAGCAATAATTTTTGCGTAAAGTTATTTAGTTTGATGTACAGAATGCTTGGTTGACGGCTTCGTGATGAGGTTGTTTACACCCAGTATATTTAAGTTATAGTTTACTTTTATGCAGTAATCATACCATTATTTGAGAAATAACACTACTGCACCTAATTTTATTGCTAAATAAATCAGAGCAAAAGACAATTTACACCTTAAAAAGTTTGCTTATCTTTCAGTTTCAACTTCTCCGGAAGAAAGATCGGGATATTTTCCGTGATTTAAGTGACAATAAAAGTTGAGTATTTTTAAGTTTTAAATCGACGTACGTTACGTTTACATTGCGCGCTCGTGGTAGGGCCTCTAGTCTTTTGTTATAACTTTAATTTTAAATGACTCAGGTTATTAAAAAGCAATTTCGCTCCATAATACCAATAAATGTTAAAATGATGGATGGCATTCCACCTACGACAACTTAAGTACTATTTATCCCATCAAACCTACGCGATCACTGTAATGAAAGTGCAAGTCGACCTTTGAACTCTTTAGGTCGATTTATACAGTTCACACTACAGTAGTAACAACGCTGTTCTATTTGAATGATAAGCCTTTGGATACAGTTAATTCATAACTTTCCAAAGTGTCGGTGTGACGGTGTTCTCGCACGAAAACTTTTTTTTTTTTTTTCAGTTGTTTTGAGTGCTTGATTGTACCTACTCGGCTATTTTGAGAATGTAATATTTAGCGGTATCTAATATTTTGAGAATCTGCTATTTTGAGAATCTAATATTATGCGAATAAAGAATCTCAACGTTATACCTACATATTATGTAGGTACAAGGTATAATAGGAAATACCTAAGTATATAATTTAATTAAAATAAATGTAGGAAGAATAATTATAACGTACTGTCGTTAACAATTCCATTAAATCCTTAACAATATTGCAATTAAAAACCGAATGATCACAAATAATGTTACTACTGTAGAAAATTATTGTACTTAAAACAATATATTGCTGCGTCAGTATTAACTACATCATATAAAACCTCATTTGCCGGGTCCCAGCTGACTCATATAACACAATACCTCTTAGTGGCAAAAGTCGTAAACTTTTTTACAATGACGAAATAAAAAACCGCACTTTTTTTATTGTGATCTGTATAATTTCACATCAGGAGTATGTAGTATCGTCAGCGAGCTTAAAGAGGTCGTCGGATCGTCGAATTTCGAGTTCATGCAATATCAACCGCGCTGCGAAGCTTCAGCACTGTTTCTGGGAAAAAAGAATGAAAAAGATTTCAATACTTTATTGTGAAACGAGGCCTCATCTGTCTTCTAACACTTATTGAAAGTGCACTGCAGTATCTTCTGAGGTTTCAAAGCAATATGCTGGGATAGTACTAAATATTGGGACAGGAATTTGTACTTATATGAAAGATCTTTTTTCTGTGTGTGATCTGTACACGTACAGCTGCACTGTAATATACTCGTAAGATTCAGAATTTATGTAGGTATTTAAAGTACTTAAGTTTTTTAATTACGTACATAAATAGTAAGGTTTAGGTAACGCTCTGTACTTATTCTTAAGAGCCTATACTACCTCAAATTAGCAACTCTATATTTGGTAGTTCAAACTTCGTTTGAAATACTGTTAGAATAAAGTTCTAATCAGCTTACACTACAAAGTGGTTGTTATGTCAGTCACTGCGGGCCGAATAGTGCGAAATTAGTGGTTTTTTGCTATTTACAAAAAATCCATTGATTGGACTAAACAAATAAATTATATAAGACCTGCTTTATAGTTAGTTCAGTTAGTATAAAAAGTTTCATGATCTAATTTGCCGTATTTTATGATTGCCAGCGGTTTATTGTTCAGTTTAGAGGTAACTTTGGGATTTTTTTCTATCGAGAAAATTTTATGGAATCATGTTTTCGCCAAATATAGGACATAACATTAATCCTCAACTTTACCATATGTTTATTTCAAAATTAATGCTGCAGTATTTTAGGCGTAACGGAGGATCATGCTAAGCCATTTGAGGTTGTATAGGCCCTTAACGGATTGGTCGGAGAAGGCAAATGATAAACAAAATTGGAAAGCTAGGTATGGGGGAGGCCTTTGCCCAACAACTACTTAAAAACGTTCGTGTGTGTATTTTTATTCCAATAATGCTTTTTCAACAATACATTACTACATACCTAACGTATGCCTAAGTTTAACTAGAAAATGAAGGTCCATTTTCCTAGAACGCTGCTTCAACTCTAATTTCGATTCTAAACTGATAGATTGCATACTAAATTCTGCTCATAACTAGTTTTAAGCTGAGATTCATGCTTGAGCATCATTTTAGAACAGGGATCTAAGTTGAGTGTACGGTCGAACAAGCTATTTGGTTTACATTTTACAATGTAATTTGTGGGTTAAACTGTAAACCAAATAGCTTGTTCGGCCGTACCTTTGTAACCCCCAACCAAGTAGATTGGTCAAAAATGCATTTTACAATGAGGCATATTTGTTTTTTTTTTAATTCATGGTGACAAAAACTTTCGGACAGCAAAACAACATCAGTTGTAACAGTAAATTTGACAGTCTAACACTTTTGTATAGAACTGTTTTTTTTTTAACTAATGAAAAATATTCATATCTGTTGAGCCTGTTCATGTACTCAATCCACGGCAAAAATTGTCACGATGTCCCTGGCAACATGTTTTTTTTTTAAATTACTTTTTTAAATATTTTTACTTTGTGTCACACAACACCACCAAACATAAGCTTTAATGACTTCGGAGTAAATATTTAATCCTATTGTTTCTTGATGGGGTCAGGAAAGGTCCTTAAAAGAGAATCAATGGTCGAGGCAGCCACGTTCCTTCTTTATAATTCAGTAACGGCCGGCAGGCTTCGCACCTAATTAACACATTTCTTCTGTTATACGTAAAAGCTTTTTTTCTAAACATTTTATAGGGACAAAAACCAATGAAAAACCGTCCTACTTAAATCAGTATTCTTCTGGGTAGCTTGAACATCACGCCTGTAATCCCCGGGGGTTAGGAAGAGGTGATGGTGCACCAACATTACGCCAATTATTGTTTTTTTTTTTAAGTCCCATGTAATAGGGGGCGAGCCTATTGCCATCAACCGGACACAGACTCCGGGGCTGCTACTGAGAAATTCATGATAGAAAAACCCAGTAACACTGTGCCCGACCTGGGAATCGAACCCAGAACCTCATGCTCAGCAGTCTCGCTTGCGAACACTGACCAACCATGCAGTCTTCTGGATATTTGCCCAAAACCAGGCTTAAGCCTTAGGTAGCCTTTTAGCCACATCTAATCCTTAAAAGACTCACGAAATCATTCACGATACCAATTATTTCTAATAATGTTCATCGTAGCGTACATGAGCTACCTTTTGATAGGATATGATTAGAAAACATGTTAGTACACGCTCATGGTTTTGATATACGATTATAAGATGGCGTTTTCCTCTCTTCGTTTATGACAAAGGAAACAGCCGACCGGTTCTAAAAGTCCTCCATAAATAAAATATTATCCCAACATTTCAAAGTGTCACCTGGCAAAGACCACGAATCCAGTGATAACATTTGTTACGAGACTACAAAGTCGGGTTGGCATTCCGACAGTTTTACCAACTTGCTGGCAGTTTAAACCTCAATATTCACAAATTGGGCTCGTTTAAAAACAGTTTTATAGTGGAAACTGCAATTTTATAACAATATGCAGTAACGATATTGGTATTGGTCTTGAGGTACTTTTCGATAGACAAATTGTGAATAATTGTATTAAAATTACTCCGTAGTTTGTGTAAAGTATGTTTTTATTAGTTAGCCCGGTCTAATTCTAAGTTATTATGAACAGTTATTCCTCATATTATATTACTGTCGCTTTAGAGCCTTATCACACTAGCGGATTGCGAGCGGATTCAAAGTGGAGCGGACGCGCAGCGAATTCGTTGCAGGCGTGAAACGAATTCGCCGCGCGCCCGCTCTGCTTTGAATCCCCTCGCAATCCGCTAGTGTGATAAGGCTCTTAGGTAGTGGTAGTGCAAATCGTCTCGTGAAGATTTGGGCTTTTCCCATGAGATTCCGATAGTGCTCGCATGCGTGTGGACGCAAACACTTTTGACACCAACGAAAGTAGCCGTACGTTCTATTCCTATGATTTTAAAAGTTAGAAAAGAAGAAAAAAATAATATTAATAATGTCGCAGGGATATGACGTGCATACAAAATGACAAAAAAAGAAAAACAACGGGTAGACAACAAATAGTTATAAATAAATACAACAGTACGGAACATAAAAAAATAACAGCCCAGTTCGGAACAAGGAATACAAAAAAACCGGCCAAGTGCGAGTTGGACTCGCGCACCGAGGGTTCCGTATAATCTTGTAGGTATTTTGTTATTAAACTACATATTTACGGTTTTCAGATTTTTCCCTTTACATGTGCTGTAAGACTTTGCTTTTCGCCAAATTTTTTGATTCTAGGTCAACGGGAACTACCACATAGGTTTTCAACCCAAAACCTATACGGTACTTCCGGTTGACCTAGAATTGTCAATTTTGGTTAAAAGCAAGGTCTTACAGCACAAGTAAAGGGAAAATTTCGAAAAAAAAAAGTAGAAAATTAAGGTAAATTTTGGTACTTACAAGTTTTCGCAAAAATCTAAATTTGGCTATATCTTTTTATCGTGTGGATTTTTATGCACCTTGATTTTTGGACCTTGATTTTTATACACCTAATAGGGAGGGACTACAGACCTCAGTAACTGGTATAAATTCCAACTTGCTAGGTCCACCCGTTCCTAAAAAATCGGTAGTGACACACGGACAGACAGACGGACAAGAGAGTGATTTTATAAAGGTTCCTTTTTTACCTTTTGAGGTAAGGAACCCTTAAAAACAATCAACTTGATAATCTCCTACTTTTTAGTCGGCTAAAAACCCGTGTCATGACTCTGGCTTCTCACTGTTCGCCGATCGCTTGACTATGCAATTCCCTTTTGTCAGGCATGGCTCAACTGAATTTTAATTATATCCCTTTGGCGAGTAGGCTCGCCTTTCTCCCGCCAATTATGTCTTCATGAATTTGTGTCCTTTGTGTAAAATATTCAAGTGAGAAATTCGAACTGTGCGGCGTCGTTGAGTTTTATTGTCACAATAAAATGAAAGTTTAAATATAATATAACTAGCCGATGCCCGCGGCTTCGCCCGCCCGCAAATTATGTACTAAAACCTTCCTCTTGAATCACTCTGTTTATTAAAAAAACCATGCATCAAAATCCGTTGAGCAGTTTTAAGAAGAAGAAGCATACATAGGGACAGACAGACAGACGCGGCTGGTGACTTTGTTTTATAATATGTAGTGATAGTGATGTCATTGTTTTAAGTAGGTAGGTCAGTTTTTATCTTTTGTTCTGAATTTAACAATATGTGTTTCTTTTTAGTATTCGTAGTAAAATAAATCCAATTTCTCTAGCATTATTTTTTAAAATAAAACGAGACTTAGCCGCTGAGCTAGTAAATTGCTAGGATAAAAAGATCTACATAGCAAGCCGTAACAACCCAGCCGCAGAGTAAGACAAATGTTACACAATCACAATCTTCATGTTTTAGTGAGGTACATCATATGTCTTAGTCGGCAGCACAAACCACGCATAAAGTCACTTAATGCAAACCGTTTATTATCCTCCTCCCTAAAATATTGCCTCTATGTATTTTAAGTGGTTCCAAAAAGGGCCTAATCTTAGTACTAACTTGGTCGGTAATGACTTTGTGAATCACGTTTCTATTTCATCAAAAAGGTTTGTGTTATAATAAGTCAATCTTGGAATATGTTTCAGCGTTATCGTCCATTAATCATGCCTGGCAACAATCACTAATACAGGCGTAGTTTGAATAAATACGCGCCTTATTTGCCGTTTGTGTTACGTATCTGCCTGTCAAGACCATGCCACACGCGACCCGACTATCGTTTGCGTATGAAACACAATTGTGTTTCGTAACTATGTAGTTTTTGTAGGGTATATGATACTTCTAAAGAGTTTAAGACAGCGTAAGTGGATTTACTGAATAAAAATTCGTGACAATCTTTTTCTTCTTTTTCCTAATCCGGTGTCAGAGTTTTTATGCCGCCCATGGGCCTCTGACTTGCCTTGGGCCTTTGACTCGTGAAAGTAAAATTCTGACATGAGTGAGTGAGAAAAGATTTTTAATATTTTCCTTAGAACCTATTTAGTCCAATAAGATTTTACTTGATTAACACCTGTCAAACTAAAGGGACTAGTAGCTTTGGTCATATCGAAAGAAATGATTACGAGTGCATATTTATGTAGTCAGTATTTTACGCTATGTAAAATGGGTATTAATTAGGACCATTTAACTTAACTATAAAAAACACGGTCATAATAAAATTAACATAGGCTTAATTATGTACAGCTACCAAAGAAGTTAAATCAAGGATGAAATTATGAAAGGAAGGTCGCCATTTTTGCTAATCAGAAATTGAGCACACAGTTTTGAACTCTCAACCTCTCATAAATCCAGCGCAACATTGATAAAAAATCACTCTAGTGCTGTGCAAGTTACATTTAGAAGTAAATCAATTGTTTTACATCAAAAATCCATTACATCAGACACTTTTGATTAAACTTACTTACGACGCTCAATAAAACAATCCGTCCAAGTTCAGCAAAGGAGACACCATGTGCATTTTATCGACATCATTATTTTCGTTTTTGAATGAAAAATCACCTGTAATTCAATCTGAACACCTCTCCCTATGAACCCTAACCCTCTCGGCCAAGGGCTTTGGAGCAGTTGAACCGAATGAAACAATTATAGTACATCTATTTTAAGCCCCAGGCCACAGGCATGCCTAGTAATAAACTGGGTAATAATATACACGCGATAATTAGATGACATGTCACGCGGACATCGCGCTAATGTTAAACACAGGGAATATTTAGTTTCTAGGGTGACGCTAAACTTTCAGGGGTGAATATGTTCGTCATGTAAATGGACTTGCGACTTTAGGAAAAGTAATGAAGATTGACAATTATTCGTAGGTACGAATAACAGGATCCTCCAGCCAGGAGTAAACAATTATCTTCTAAATTCGTTTAGTACTGCGCGTAACAAGGTGTCTTTTCAGCTATCCCAAACATAAGTACTTCACAACACAGCTCTGTTGGCTTTTTCTAGGCAAGATATATTTTTGACCTTTCCTCACAATTTCTATTTTTCCATCTCATGTGTTGGATTTCAATAAATCTTGTCTGAACATACACTTGTCCGGAAATATATCTGTATATTTCTGCGTTATGGCCACCGGTTGAAGAGTCGGTCGGTCGAAAATATTTATAGCTTACACACCGTGCTATATTTGTAAGTCGATATATTTTTACAGCACTTAACAACACCCAATTTATTTGGACGTGGACCGATGTGTAACAAAAGCACATTTTAAAACTATGATGAGCTAACGTCATTACGACAGCTCAACAATAATTAAAAAAAAAATAGTAAATCTCGCGACATACGAGTATGTAGCACAAATCTATGGTTTTTTTTTATCGCTGGACATTAACACACGGCGCCATCCAGTGCCACACTAAGCAACGAGGCTTGTGTCGTGGACACCAGATAGTTGTTATACTACATAGATACTTTTTGTTTGTAAATACATACTTATTATACATATAAACATCCATGACTCGGAAACAAATGTCCATGCTCATCACACAAACATTTGCTCTAACCGGGATTCGAACTCTAAGAACGTAAAGCAGCCTCACTACCGTTGCGCCATTCGGGTCTCAAATTGATACCTATAGGTAACTACGGTACTTGAACTTTCAGATTTCGTGAAAATAAATTGAGTTGTATGTCGACCTGCCTTGACCTTATTAGAATAGATGCCATATATTTTTTGCGCCATATAAAAGTAATAAAACCATACACCATGGCACTAGTTATTTACTAGCTATAATAGTAATCAAGAATTTTCGTTGATACTACAACTAAAAACACCAACTACTGAAAATCACGGTCGAATTAAAAACGGGTTTACAAGGTGTGTGGGTTGTAACGTTACAATTTCCTGGGTAGGATCCACAAAACTGTAAAGTCACTCTGAGCACTCACCTACCTAACCTTCAGTCTGGAGGGGAGCACTATTAAAAGAAATTGACAAGGGGACGAGTTATAAGAATTTATTAACAAAGATCCTAACCTAAAAGCTGGAGCTACTCAAATCACTAATGCCAGTGAAGCTGGCGGAAAATACTGAAGATGAACGCAGAATGAAATAAATAACTGAAGAACGTCCGTCTTCAGACTGTGGAGGAGGACCGAGGAACCATCAACTTTCAGGCCGTAGAGAAGGGCCGAGGGCATCCGTCTTCAGACGGTGGTGGACGGCCGAGGACCGTCAATCCTCAGGCCGTAGGAGGAGGGCCGAGGACATCTGTCTTCCGACCGTGGAGGAGGGCCGAGGAGTATCAAATCTTCATCAGGCTTGTGCAGCTCAAGCATCAAGGTTTCCAGGTGTTCTAGGTGAGGGTGCGGCACGGAGAGAGGCCGACTTAAAACTCAAGAATAAGGGGAACTGCCCTTTAAATAAACTTTTATGAAGCTTCTCTGAGGTGTTTCTGCTCTCAGCTCTGAACGTAGACTGCCCATTTCACCACCAGGCTCCTGTCAACTCCAGATAATTTACATTTTAAAATTAGAAAATTATTAAAAAGAAAATCGAATGAGGTCGATGTGATTTACCTATACAACCTACAACTAGCTCCAGCAATAAATTAAAAATAAAACTAGGGTTGCCACTAACTGACATCACAAAAGTAAACAAAGATTTAATAAAGATAAAAACTTAAATAACATGAATTAGAAGGTAAAAAGGCCAAAGCCGTTGCTAAACTTCCAAGAAATGACCATGAAGCTACTTAGGGAGGACGAATGCTTAAATTTTCAGGTTAATAATATCCAAAAATGTAAGTAAAAAAACATAAAAGACATACACATTACATTACCCCGAAAACCCCGGAAAATTTTTGAATACAATGAAAAAATTTTGTTATTTAGCATTAAGAGAGCATTAATCAACAAAAAATTAAGCTAAATGAGTATTTACAGTGATACAGTAAGTTTAAAAACAATTAAAACTAAGATTCCCCATAACCCCAGAAAAAAAAATTAACTAGAAAAATTTCGAGGTTGTAAATAAAACCTTGATCTTTCATACACCTTTCATCAACCTACCTTACACACTTCCTCAATCATACATCACCAGCATACTTAGGGGATATGGTTCACATTCAATGACGCATACTCCACAAGGAATTATTTTTAAGGTTTACGAAGGCTTATTTATTTAATTTAGGTGTCGTAATCCGCACCTGTTCTAAAACCCGTTAAAATTAAAATAAATTATTTACAAAGTTTTTCTGCTTAAGAAAAGCAGCCAAGGTTTAAGAGCATAAAGTGCTTAAGAGAAGCCTTCAAGCTTTAAGTCAAGGGTCAAGGAGGGTCAAGGATAAAAAATATTATCTAAGTTAAAAAAGGTACACTAAGGCTTATTTTACGAGTTAATGCGACCGCTCGACACAACGGCTTATTTAATGAGTTGTGCACCGCTCAACACAATGGCTTATTTAAAGAGTGGTGCACCGCTCTACGAAATTAAATAAAGGGATCTAACAAAGCCAAAAGTTTTAAAGGAAGGTAAACCTTGTGGAGTATTTACAGAACTTAAATCTAAATGGTTTTTACAAGGAATGAGTTGAAGAGGCTAGGCTAAGTCATTGAAGATAAATATAATGTAAATAAAATAATCTGCGTATAATTTAACCGTAAATTACTCCAGAAAACATGAGGTGTATTATTAATATAAGACTTTATCAAAGTTAAAGGTAAAAGATAGCAAAAAATACAATTTTATAAGAGTGATAAAAGAAAGTAAAAAAAAAGTCTACTGAGGCCGAGAGTGTTTGAGTTAGAACTCAAGTCGAGAGAGGGTTTGAGTTAGGACTCAAGTCGAGAGAGAGCGTTTAAGAGGGAACTCAAGTCCCAAGAGAACGTTTGAGAGGGAACTCAAGTCCAAGAGAGCATTTGAGAGGAAACTCCAAGAGAGCATTTGAGAGGAGAAGGAGGGTAAGAGGGATCAGGTCAGGACCGTAACACTAAACGTCAGGACAGCTCCCGTAATACAGTAGTCGGGTAAGCTCCGAATAAAACATTAAGAGGGTCTGAGTACTTGAGGGCCCAAGAATGTTTAAAAATTTATAAGACACAGAGGGTACAAAGAGGTTTGATTAAAAAATATCGTAAAGCAATAACAACTGTATGGTGGTAAAATTTGGAACTAATGCATAAAAAGTTTAATATTATTTTTAGTACCTATTTTGGCCACCGCAAAGTTTGATAAAAACTTTTTGCTACTGCAAAAGGATTAGTTCTCTATGGGCTTGTTACCTAGCAACGCGTGACAAATAACAAGTCAACCCAAAATAATTTTATGCAATTTTACCCGACTAGGGCGAAACTCAAAAAGGAGGTTATGTATGTTAGTCCGTTTTTTATCAAAAAATGAAGGATTTTTTAACGAGTATGTTTATAAGATTTTGGTGTTATTGAATAAGTATATCACCCAAAATTATCATAACTCAGTCTAGATTTAATTCGTTAGAATTTCTTAGAAAAATCTAGATTTAGATATTTTATTATAGCCTAAAGATTCAATTTTACGCCAGATTCGCGTATGACAAATTTATAGTCTAGGACCAAGTAATTTTTCAGTGTAAAAATGTATAGATTGCACTAGCCGTGTTATCAGATCAAAACTAAATGAAGTAATAGTTCAGAATATATTAGTAAAGTATTTGTAGTGGGTGTAACGTAGATTTTTAGGGTTGTATAAACGTCCACAGGATATTCGCCTGTTTCTGTCGTGAAGTGTCCCAACGACCCACTTGGGAGTGTCCACGAATGGATTAACACATCAAGCGACCATTGGGTACGAATACCAGAGGGTAAACGTAGTGGTGTGCAAGTCTGTGGGATGCAGTATAGCGATGTTTTGGTAGAGAGTAAGTATAATATGAGATGAACGATTACGAGATATTGTCCAATAACCGTCGTAGAGTAACCAATCTCCAACCTTGGCAATGCCCACAAGTGGGTTAACACAACCAAGAGGCCGAAAGGGTGCCAATTATCTTTCGATAATGGAATGTGTGTGAGATGAAGAATACATAGATGATGTTTAGTTGTAAAAGAGTTGAGTAATAGTTGAAATGGATGAAAAGATTAAAATAATAAAATGCTTACCAAATATACTCACTTGGGGAAATGTTATTTTCGAATTTTGAGAAATGCAGGATGCCTAGAAATAATTTAAGAGGGGTGGGTTAGTAAATATTTGGGCGCCAGTCTGTAACGTTACAATTTCCTGGGTAGGATCCACAAAACTGTAAAGTCACTCTGAGCACTCACCTACCTAACCTTCAGTCTGGAGGGGAGCACTATTAAAAGAAATTGACAAGGGGACGAGTTATAAGAATTTATTAACAAAGATCCTAACCTAAAAGCTGGAGCTACTCAAATCACTAATGCCAGTGAAGCTGGCGGAAAATACTGAAGATGAACGCAGAATGAAATAAATAACTGAAGAACGTCCGTCTTCAGACTGTGGAGGAGGACCGAGGAACCATCAACTTTCAGGCCGTAGAGAAGGGCCGAGGGCATCCGTCTTCAGACGGTGGTGGACGGCCGAGGACCGTCAATCCTCAGGCCGTAGGAGGAGGGCCGAGGACATCTGTCTTCCGACCGTGGAGGAGGGCCGAGGAGTATCAAATCTTCATCAGGCTTGTGCAGCTCAAGCATCAAGGTTTCCAGGTGTTCTAGGTGAGGGTGCGGCACGGAGAGAGGCCGACTTAAAACTCAAGAATAAGGGGAACTGCCCTTTAAATAAACTTTTATGAAGCTTCTCTGAGGTGTTTCTGCTCTCAGCTCTGAACGTAGACTGCCCATTTCACCACCAGGCTCCTGTCAACTCCAGATAATTTACATTTTAAAATTAGAAAATTATTAAAAAGAAAATCGAATGAGGTCGATGTGATTTACCTATACAACCTACAACTAGCTCCAGCAATAAATTAAAAATAAAACTAGGGTTGCCACTCACTAACTGACATCACAAAAGTAAACAAAGATTTAATAAAGATAAAAACTTAAATAACATGAATTAGAAGGTAAAAAGGCCAAAGCCGTTGCTAAACTTCCAAGAAATGACCATGAAGCTACTTAGGGAGGACGAATGCTTAAATTTTCAGGTTAATAATATCCAAAAACGTAAGTAAAAAAACATAAAAGACATACACATTACAGGGTTTCATTGTTATTTTTTTTGTTTGTTTTCTTTTTTTTCCCACAACTGTCTGGCAGTTTGAGTACTATAAGCGACCTACCCAAATGTCCTTTCTTTGGTATATTGTTCGTCGTTTCGTTGAGCTCCTTGAGTTATAAGTCGAGCTACACGATAACTGACAAATGCTTGCACTGACTGGACAGGTCCACTCAAATCTGTGTGGTTCTTTCTTCAAAAGACCATCTCAGACACTAATCTGCATAGTCCTCATGTGAATTGAGCAAGATTATGTCTGGACTTCAAAAGAGACTATGAGTTTGTTTCGGCTGTTTCTTCTCAGAGTAGTCAGGTATGAAACACCGGCCCCACCTAGTTTAAAAAAAATGACGTGTAAAAGTGTTTGTAAAAACCTACTTGCAAAATAAACATCATTTATCAGGTAAAATCGACTTCTCCTATTGTTGAAGACGGTTAAAATGCCTATGTTACCCGGGCCATTATAATGAACCGATTGACAACTTATTCATCAAAATCAGATAAATAGTTTAGGCGCTACGGTGGAACATACGTAAATACAAACATACAATACATACACTGCTAATATCATAACCCTTCCTTTTGGCTTCGCCGTAGTCGGGTAAAAAGGGAATCGATTTCTACGGTTGTAATTGACTGAATGGTTTGTTAGAAAAAACGTATTTCCTTTTTCGACTGTACGTTCTATTGAGTGAGGAACGCGATCGTGTTACTTGATAAATTATGGAATTGATCATTCGTGTGTCCGCAGCTCCAGCGAGTCTCTTTCGACTGGTTATATCTCCTGTAATGAATGACGGGCATGTGTTCCTGTCAGCTGTGTATAAAGGGTGTAAATAGATCCTTAACGAAGCTGAAAGGCACTTACTCGTATTCTTGTCGTCACTACGATCATTTTTTTGTTGTAGACCATACCTGGGACCTTCTAGTTACGGAGATATTGGGAATCAAAGTACCAACTTTTTCACAAGTTTTTTTTTTAAATCTTAACTTTAAATACCGCAACGACCTGTTTTTCACTCCAAAAAAAAGTAGTTCCCCAGCAATCATTTTTGCGTAGAGTTACTCAGTTTGATGTACAGAATGCTTGGTTGACAGCTTCGTAAAGAGTCAGTTTACACCCTGTATAGCTACCGCATCGTTACACAATGTCTAAATTACTCTAAATGATATTCCAAACTTCAAAAAATCGGATATTATTTTTTTCATGAAAGAACATTAAGGTAATTGATTCTAAGAAAACCAATCGAGTTTACATACGCAGATAGAGACTGATAAATAGTCTCATCTATTTTCGAACAGCAAAGAAATCAAGACTACATTCTGAGGTTTGAAAAATGACGCGAAGACCTGCGACTGACGACCGATCGAAAGTCCCCTGGCTACTAATTACACTAAGCTTTCATTTGTACTTACTTCTGCCGAATTCCCTTGTCGATTTATCGCACCCGACCGTAGCAGTGCGTCATTACGTTTTTTCGCTCGATTTCGTAAATTTGGTCGTGCCCACACACCAAATTGATTACTATAATGTTGTACGTACATGTGGCCTAGCGTGAAAGCGTCTGATTGAATCTATGTGTTCCTTTTGTGTCTGAGGATAAAGAAAAGACAGTATTGTTTGGCATTTGTTTTTTGTTATTATATTATGTTGAATCGGTAAAGTTGGCATTCAGATATAAATCAGTTGGCTAAACTATGAGGAAACTTTCAAGTTTACTCATAGTTTTATTAAAATTGGAAGTAGATTTTATGTGAGTTTGAAAGTGTATAAGCATGAGTAGTAAAGTGGGTCATTATACTAACTCACAGCTATTTGGCGAGCCGCCCAGAGTGTGCGGGGAACAGTGTTAATTATTTCATTGCATGAACATCTCCTAAATTGAATGGTAAACAAGTGAAGTGAAGTCTAAACTTCAATAACGAATGGCGCCTTTTACTTGGTTATGAAGAGCTGTGAAGTTTTCCCTGGGGTCTCATTGTCAACACTAAAAATGTAGCTGAAAACTTAGTTAAAATACTACATAAACCAAGATGGTAGGTAAACTTCGTCGCTTTTTAGTTTAAAAATAATACATGCAAAAATGTTATAATAATAAACTTTTGACGTGATAAAATTTAGCATTTAGTAGTTTCGAGCTGCTTTTTTCAACGTCTGATAGGTAATAACTTTTATCCATGGAATAAAATGGATGTCTGATTTTTTTTTGTATGAGAACTTTTTCAAAAATTAAAAATTATTCAAATAAAGATTATCTACTAGAATAATGTCCTGGGAAACCTTGAATTAGATCAGTCAGATCCCAAAAATTGGCGCTACCAACTTTGCATATTACCTAATAACAAACTGACAGATCTCGGCGATAGGCGTAAGTCCATCGATGTGCAGCCGACTTTGGATTTCATCTCGGTGGGTCTCTTGGACGCAAATAATGTCACGGTGACTTTTGCGGTAGACTTCGGAGAGAATTTGTGATTTGTCTTGTGAGAACCCTTCGATGTAGTAGTAGTAGTACTAGTAACTCAGTTCAAGGCCGACTCAATTTAGACTGCCATCGACACGCAAAGTAGTGAGTATATCATTCAGTTTCCATGTACAAACGTACTTAACACGTTGGTAAACAGTTTACAATATTAAACAGATGTGTTTAGAGCTCATACATGAATAAATGTAAATACGGATTATAGTCGCGGCCCTGATAAAAGATGATAAGCCTCTTTACGTTTAAATATTACCATGTGTCACTTGTAATTCCCAAAACGGTTGGCAAAGTGTAATCCCGATTCGATTCAATACGTTGTTTAAAATGGATCGCTGATTGTGACAACAAACATGTTTTTTGTATGTATTTAATTTTTGTTAGGATTAAGGGAAACGGAACCCTTTAAGATTAGTCCTGTCTGTCTGTCTGTATGTCACAGCCTTTTTACTCCGAGACTGTTGCCACCACATAGTTGAAATTTTGACAGTAAGTGCCTTCTATAAACTGCTACACAAAAATGATGCGAAATTATTCAAAAAAATGTGATAGAACGCGCACTATACCGACTCGCGCTTTCCTGGTGTTTTATTTAGCTGTTACGAAGTCAGGATTTGTGCCCAATTGATGACAATGTGCTTGCCCCCTATTACATGGCACCTTAAGATATTTGGCGAAATGGGAGTGTAGTATTAGGTACCTACACTTCTGCCTAACGCTTAGGATTGCGGGCGTGATGTTATGTTATATTGTTCCTTTATTATGCCTCTGTTTGGCCTGATGGCTAATAAAGTGTATCTACAACGACAGCACATAAAAGAGGATCAAATATTGTTTACTTAGTTTTATACTATTATTTTAAAGGCTTTTAAAAGTTTTAATTAAGGGCCTATACTACCTCAAATGGCTTAGCATGATCCTCCGTTACGCCTAAAATACTGCAGCATTAATTTTGAAATAAATATATGGTAAAGTTGAGGATTAATTTTAAGTCCTGTATTTGGCGAAAAGACGATTTTATAAAATTTTCTCGATAGAAAAAATTCCCAAAGTTACCTCTAAACTGAACAATAAACCGCTGGCAATCATAAAATACTTCAAATTAAATCCTGAAACTTTTTATACCAACTGAACTAACTATAAAGCAGGTCTTATATTATTTATTTTTTTAGTCCATTCAATAGATTTTTTGTAAATCGCAAAAAAACACTAATTTCGCACTATTCGGCCCGCAGTGGCTGACGCAACAACCACTTTGTAGTGCAATCTGATTATAAAATTAACTTTATTCTAACAGTATTTCAAACGAAGTTTGAACTACCAAATATAGAGTTGCTAATTTGACGTAGTATAGGCTCTTAATACTGGTTTAAAACAGGTTTTTAATATTGGATTGTGATACCGCGACATAATGTTGTCTACAGATTGTCTACACACAGTTATAAGCACTAAGTATACGGGATTAGTTTCTATATTTCTCTATATTATCATTATGTATAACCATCTAACAAGGCTAACACTCTCGGTAGAGTGGTATATAACCTTAAACGGATGAAAAACTGGTGTCAGTCTTCCGTACCTACCTTCTTCAATACCTAATACCCACATTATTAAATTACTTACTAAATGTATCACCAACTGGAGGAGCTCGTGGCTAAACAATAACAGTCGCTCGTGTCGATCTTTAGGTTAAGCCGTGCTTGCCTAGGTTGGTCTGCGGATGGGTTACCACCCATTACACACCGAGTTTCCTCCGTGCCTTGGAAAGCACGTTAAGCAGATGGTGCCGGCTGTCATTTGTAGATCTTTGACAGTCGTTGTGGCCCAAAAAGTCTGACAACCAGTCTTACCAAGGGGTATCGTATTACCCAGTATTAACTGGGTTGTGGAGGTCAGATAGGCAGTCGCTCCATATAAAATACTGGTATTCAGCTGCATCCGGTTAGACTGAAAGCCGACCCCAACATAGTTGGGAAAAGGCTAGGCAGATGATGATGATCTACCACCAACTGATAGCCCAGATCCCCCTTATCAAAATCAAACCAAACTCCTTACTTAACAAGGTCTTCTTTCCTTCCAGCTGATAACAGAGATCAACGTGCAGCTGGCGCTGTTCCGCGACCTGCTCATCCACATCGGGCAGCCCCACGACTCGCCCGAGCTGCGCGAGCGCGTGCGCCGACTGCGCCGCGCATGCGTAGAGGCCACCAAGACCACCAGCGCGCTTGTTCTACCTAATTGCAAAAAGTAAGATTTTTTGTAGTGTATAGATTAATCAGTTACATATCTGCTTGACTTCGGTGTCAGTGCTTCCGAATGTATTGGTAGTTCAGCACAAATACTGTTGTACAAGGATCGTTTTGCGCGTGGCTAAAATCGGAACTAACACCTCCATCTTATTGTTCGCATTATGTTGGCCAACAACATCCCTCTGTCAATGTCATTTAAGCGGCAAACGATCCTTGTATCAGTGTAATGTCTTATTTTTCTGTGACAATAAATAGTTATTAGTAAATGAAACATATTTATTATTTGTAATACGAAATTGGCTTGATACAACAACTTAAAACTTTATGGAACTCTAGTGTCAACCTCGTTTCGCCAAAACGTGGTCTGTAAGTTGATTAAAAATTGTAACATACAACAACGTTTTGCATTTAGTTGCATTTATTTATATAAACACAATATCAATACAACTCACCTTAAAGGAGTTACCCTTATCGAAAGAGCAAAGTAGATTTTATATCATCGAACGAAGCATGGATAAACCCTTCTTTCAATTTCCATTTTCATGAGTAGCAATAATAAAACAGATAATATATTGAAAAACACCAAGTTCACCGCGCACCGAGACATGAAGCCGGTCCTATTACATTGCACATACCAAAGAATCGATCACGTAGAAGATCGAGTTGAAATTTCCGATATCTCAATTTGAGAAGGGTTTAACCGTAGTTGTTTATTTATTTGCGGGCACTCTGTCTCTGACAGAACGGCTCCTTTAAATCAATATAGAACGGCGGCTTAACCTCGTAATCTTATAACGTAAATATTAAATTACAGAACGTAGAAAAAAAGATTACTGAACGACGCGAGCGTCTGAATCAAATCCCTCTTGTGGCCGCGAATTTGTGCCTACCGTTAGATTAATGCGCCATCCCAACTAGATAAATGGCTGCCCGTTTAACACAAAACAATACACATCGTATTATTCACTATACAGCTCATAAAATAACAATTTTCTGTACATTTTGCCGCTATATATAACAGCGTATTCAGCCGAAATGTTGTCTTTAAAATTGTAACTCTTTTGTTCTTGCTTGCTCAGGGATTTCCTGAAACGGCACGGTTTGGCCCCCTGGAGTTTCCCATTCCATTATTCTGCTTTATGTTATATAAAACATTCACCTTAATAGATAAATTGTGTCGGAAGCCTTCTATGTTCACTGTAGATGGCAGTACACGTTGACCGGCCATTTGCATTTCAAAGCGCGACCAATTCGCTGTCTCTGATGTCAAAATTCCAAGGAGAAGTAATTTACGTCACAAGTTTTAGCATATCACTGCAGAAACAGAAGAGAATCTGAACTACTTTTAAAGTTATAACAGACTAGCACTTCGCCCACAACTTTGTCCGTAAAAATAGTGATAGCTCAGCTAATAAGCATGATATACATATAATTTACGAAAGTTTTTTTGAGAGTTTGAGTTTGAGTTTTTTTATAGTCCTACGAATAATGTAGCTTTCTGCCAGAAAAAAAATTTTAGACTTGGATAATTAGTTCCGTTGATCTATATACAAACTTACAAACAAACTACTTATTTGTAATATTAGTATAGAAGTATATAGATGTCTTCACTACAAAAGTACAGACGTTGATGTAGAATTAATATGTCTTACTTGTTTTACCCTGATTTGATTTAATTTATTTACTAACCGGTCTAATAAAAGATCGGCCCGAATTTATAACTTTGTATCAATGAGTTTTATTCGCGGAGCTCACGAATTAGGCAACGAGTTGGATTTATTTTTACTGAAGTTGTTGTAATATCGAATGATTGGAAATAAATTGTTTCTTTGGATTCTTTGAAGAGTCCTCCAACAAAACTCGTTCAATACTTTTTCGTTGCGAAACATTTATTATTAGAGCTGAATTTATTTGGAGGATCGTTCAAATGTTGGTAAATCATTGTTTTTTCTTTGACAATAACTCTTCTTCGCGTGTTTTTGGTCCCTAGATAATCTCAAACAACTGCAGTGTAGAACTACAATCTCTCTCCACAACTTAACAACTACTAAGTCTGCCAAGTTTTACTTGTTCCAAAATTTCAGTGGCTATCCTAATCCAGCGCAGCATCTTGGATACATAAATAGTGTTGTTAGATAACTACAGTACACCGCAAGTCAGTGATAACAGAACCAGTACTAGCTGGAACCATATTTTATTGAAACTCCGTACATCACTAGGCCAGGTTTAGGTGTTACCACCGTCTTGAGAAGTGCTTTCACTTGTATATATAAACCTAGTTAAAATAAACCGCCCAAAAAGTAAATAATAATTATGTGAAGAGATCCCGAGCCACTAGAAGTAATTAATGTGTGCTACATACATGTGATTTTAAGCTGGGTTACAACGAAAGCAACTTAATTTAAAGCTATTTAAACTTTTCCATCAAAGTACCTTTTTATTTTGTTCCCACAGAGTCCGTATAATTTGATTTGTGATAATGATTACCACTTAACTCCCTACAGCGGATCACACAAAATCGGCCCGATACGGTGCTTACCGCTGCTGCGCACGGTGAAAATTATATCTTTCGCGCTGGTGCGGAACGATTATCTTTGGTATTTGTAGAAGTTCGACAGAAACAAATATAGATTTCGGCTCGTGATTACAAATGTAGGTATTTGAAATTAAATTTTGGGTGCTGTCAGGTCAAAAAGTACTGATCCGCACTGTCGGGAAGGTCGATGGATGCACATTCCGACCGCCACCGCACCAGATGAAAGTTTATGATTGTTGCCGCAGCCAGCGTGTCAATGTCGATATCAATTCCAGTCTCGATAAGTTTTCGGTGCGACACATAGTTTGAATAAGACAGCAGGCTCGCCGCCGCCTATTACACAGGTCCAACATACCGTACCCGCCCGATCCGCAAAGGCCTAACCCGTTGAGAATTCATGCGTATTGTGTATACAGAGAATAGTCCCAACCTTTAAGTCCCATTGTACGACGCCAAACAACATCCAGTTCCATTTCTACATCTCTATCTCGCTCCAGTCCTCTCCGGATTATTTCATCAAAGCGAGAAGCTATTTAATCTAAACTTTTGAATGAACTGAAACTAATACCAGTGGCACAATCTTGATTACTTTCGATTTCTCTCCACAAACAATTTTCAGAAATCCAATTCATATTTTGTTTATGGGTTTATTCATGTGAAATAGCCGTTTGAATGCACGTTAGTTTCGGCGCGTTGCGCCGCCCGTAAATCATATGGGGGAAGTTCCGAAGGTACTTATCCGACCGTCGACGATTAGCGACAAGCGAGTAGAGCTCGCAACTAGAACAAGTTGGCGAGCAACTAGCACAGTGTGTAGTATAGTATAGTTGGGATAGTTTTGTTGCTGAGCCATCAGTACCAGGTTCGAGTCTCTCAGCGAGTGTACTAAGCTAGCGTCGCTGAGTTACTCTCTTTGATTTACTTACTTAGTTTTATGGAGAATGCTTGGTCCGTTTACACCTTTTATACGATACTTAAAACGATGTTTTTTTCGACCGTTTACCGTGTTCACTGTTTTTCCGGGTAATCTCTGAAACGGCTGGACCGTTTTTGACAGGACTTTTACTGACAGGTAGCTAATGTTACAAGAAGTATAACTTAGACTTTTTTTTTAGAATAAAAATAAAACCTATGAAATTGCTAACATGATCCCATTCGAATAAGTCATATTTTTTACAATAATTTCACGGTTTTGAGTCTTAGTCTAAGTCGTTCCTCGTTCGGTGGTACAGGTGCCTAAGCTCCTAAATATCTTTATGTGGTGAATTTGAAGAGCTATTTATAACACAGGTCAACGAGCGACAGCTGCGCGGAACAGCCCCAGTTGGTGCTGCTGTACTTCATGGCACAACTCCTGCTGCGAGAGCTCGCAAAGTGCCACCGACTTGTGCAGCTCGTGCCGATGGATATGACCTCGTATTATGGTATGTTGAGCTGTAAAACTAGATGGTCCCTTTGAGTGTATCTTCATATTATTTCAGCAGTTTGCCATAGCACGAATAGGTTTAGTTTTATTGACACAGGTAAATCAATTTGGAAACGAAACTATCCTTTTTATACCATAATATTTTAATTTGGTCGCTCACAATGGGCCTTATCAGAAGGCTTAAAGTCACCCAAAGGGCAATGGAGAGGGCTATGCTCGGAGTTTCATTGCGTGATCGAATCAGAAATGAAGACATCCGCAAGAGCACCAGGGTCACCGACGTAGCCCGAAGAATTGCCAAACTTAAGTGGCAGTGGGCAGGGCACATTGCTCGCAGAACGGATGGCCGATGGGGCCGAAAAGTTCTGGAGTGGCGACCGCGAACCGGAAGACGTTGCGTTGGAAGGCCTCCCACCAGGTGGACCGATGACCTGGTGAAGGTTGCGGGAATCCGCTGGATGCGAGTCGCACGGGCCCGGTCAATGTGGCGACACTTGGGGGAGGCCTATGTCCAGCAGTGGACGTCTTTCGGCTGAAATGATGAATGATGATTTTAATTTATAACTTTGAAGTAATTTTGTATCGAAGTTCACAACTTATGTTAGCGATACGTAAACCTTAACATAATATAGTTTAGACGTTAGAATATACCATAATAATATGATATAAAGGTTTTAAATGTGTAACAAAATTCAGTAAATTATTGCCGAAGTGAACTGTTGATAACCCGACTACGCTTATTTACGCCGTAGCCGTCTAACTTTATTAGTTTGTGCATATAAAATTACTTCTGTGCATTACCGTACACACCAGCAGAGCAGAGTCTTCAAAAATGCCTCTAAGATACCACTGAAAAATAAATTACTTACAGACACACATGTATCTTCATCTAAGTGTGTGGCCGAATATACCACACTATTATTTCCCGAGGGTGTCGTAACAAGTGAATAAAGGATTACACCCGTATTAGAAGAATGGCCGGCATCAACCGCTTATATATTAATAACAACATTCTGAACCCAATCTATCTGCCAATTGTAGGCATTACTGTAATATCTCCCAAGAAATATTGGTGTGGTAAAAGAGGCAATTTAGAAGAGAACATTTGTCACGTAGCCTTAGCCAATAATTACCGAGCTTGGCAAGCCATCTTTTAGTATTTTCTTCTAGTCTCCTATTCCCAAGAAAAGTTTAGTCTGGCGAGCCCTAAGTATTCGTCTGACGCCTAACGACCACGAAACCCATACACAACAATGGTTTTTCTTATAAAATTGTTAATTATTAATTCAGAAAAGTTAGATTATATTTTTAGGTTGATCCGTTAAATTTTATAATACTGTTCAGTCTTCTAATTATGCTAGAACAAAAAGATATTAGCATAGCAAATGAAAACAAAGTTTAAACATTTCAGAAACATTGCTGGTATTCGCGAATTATAAATTCATTTGTAACAAAAGTTTTTTCTTTGAGTAGGTTCAGAAAGGAAACGAATTCGCGGAGTATATTAGAAGCAGGTGTTTATCTTCCCTCGCTTAGAGGCAACTAAGGGTAATGGAATGGCAGACAATAAGTGATTCACCTGTCGATTAGAAGGAACGACCCGTTTCGGTTGCTCTTAGAGATTTGGCTAACGGTATTGGAAGGCTGTGTATCGGGTATTGGTTTTTAATTCACCTCATTATGTCTATTTCGATTCTCTATTATCGCCACTTTGGTTAGGTTTTTGCCCTAAGTTACCCCCATTAAAGTCCTTATCTTAACGACCATCCACTTAACGCTCTTTATTGAAAACTTTTTCTTGAACACCAAAAGCCGCACTTTCTTTCGGCTGCGACTAGATTGAACAACAAAAGTAGCATTTTAATAGCGTGCCACTGCGAACAATTAGTAGCAATTAATCACTGCTAAAGACACCAACCTCAATATTTGACTTGGTTTAAATTTGGACAATATTTGCCCAGTTTCGAAGCAACATTACCGGTTGGAAGAGTAACAAGATCTAAGATATTTACGGCACAATACCTGTGAACATTAACAAAGGCGGTCGGTATGATGGTTCGATTGGAACTGTGTCGTTACGAGCAGTCGAGTGGGTGTACCTACCTGCTGCTGCATTGAAACTCAGCCCAGCTTTACAGACGTTCATATAAGTTTAATCTGTCCCCTTTGAAAGCCTATTCAGTTAGAATCCGAAGATAATTCGAGTTGGATGTCGTTTGGATTTCGATTCCAATTTTTATTCTAGCTAGTATAATACAATCTAATGGAATATTGTATTTCGACTTTATTTTTGTTATAGTTGAGACTAACGCAATTGAATTTTGTGCTAGTTTATTTAGTGTTATTTATTTATTTTTTAACAAAGAGAACATAATATTTTAGGGGTTCTTAGCGTAAGTGGTGTGCAACAAACTTATTGTTTTGAGAGTTCAAAGTCAATATGTAACTACGTAGTTATTTGGACAACGCAATATTTGGACTGGGATTTTATGGATTTGGAATACAATATCAGAGCTTTAATAAAATAAGATTTATAACGCCTAACACTCATAAAGAGATTTAAATAAATAACTAAAATTAGTTAATTAAGATTTGGGGTTTTGTAGGGGTACCGCGTTATCCAGAAACTGGGTAGTCTAAACTTCTAGTAACCCAGGTCAAATAGGCGTTCCATTGACGACTCCAACATAATGTAGTTGGCATAAGTTTAGGCAAATCATAATGCAAATCATAATTTTCTATGCGACCATTTCGCATAGAAAATTATGATTTGCATTATAATTTGCCTGGGATTTTGATTTAGTGTGGGGATATGACTGCTAAATTTGAAATTGAATAGCGTTGCAGCGACACGGAGATAAGATTTATACGAGTATTATGTCTGCGTATGTAGTTTCCTCTGAGTTGTAATATTGCAAGAGCTATTTAGCTTATGATGGCACTCAATAACTAAAACATTGTCACTTCAATAAACATTATTTTTTCTTTACTATGCTAATGATCAAAAGAAGATAACGCACCTTTTAAGTCCCAAAGCCTGGAGTAGACTCCACTTAGTAAAGTATGTACTTAGTCTTTACCTATGTATTTTAAAAAGTTAGTTAACATTGTTCCTTTGTTAGCTACTGCCAAAAAGATGACCAAATATTAAACATTCTCTACAGCACCAACTGCATCACAAACTCTGACCCATCCAGAAATTGTTACGACGCCTCTGACAGATTGTTTTGTCTGACAGAGAATCGGGCGGGTCCGTCAAACTTCGGCAACGTCATCAGCCAGATCCTGCTCTGCAAGCAGATCACCCCTGACTTCAACGCGGAAGAGCTGTGCAGCATTGTGAAGGACACACAGGAGATCACGAAAATAGTCAATGATATGCAGGAGTATTTACCACAGCATGAAAATATGAATCACTTAGGTAAGATAAACCTCAAATGCATATAAATCGTTAGACGTCCCGTTACGTACTTAGGTCAAAACAGGTACAAGAGTGAGCTTGCACGACGTACATGAAACGATTCGTTTCATTTTCAGATGTATGATCAAGAAAATCGTATTCAAACGACATGAATGTGACCAAACAGAAACGTGATTATCTCGGTACGACGAATTTTTATTACTCGTCATCTCACCATTCTTTCGTACTTGAAATTTACTATTTATATTACTGGGTTTAAGAAGTGGTGGCCCAGTGGTGGCGGCCACGACTTACGATCAGTAAGTCGTGGGTCCAGACAGGCGCATTACTTTGTGTAATTTATTTCATCACCACTGCTCTCAAAACGGTGAAGGAAAACATCGTGAGGAAAACGGCATGTCCTAGAAAAAAAAAATCGAAGACATGTGACATCTACCAATCCGCACTGGGCCCGCGTGGTGGATTAATAGCCCATTCCCTCTCATAGAGTCCTCTCTATGAGAGGGAGTCCCACTGCTGGGACACAGGCCTCCTGGCCTGTGTCCCAGCAGTGGGAACAATTAATAGGCTGATGATGACGATGATGATGATTACTGGGTTTTCTTAGGAAAGGAGACAGCATGCTGAAGTAAGCATCTCAGTCAAGCATAATATCGAACATTACTTTATGGTTATTTCAAGATTATGGATAGTTTATTTTTATTTGTGTGTATATTCGTATATAGATCACTAGCTTCGTCAAGTGATTTAAAATTATTTATTGCAGAATGCATAAATCAAAATTAAAATATTTCTCAACGTTGACAACTTTATGAGGCACACAATTCTGGATTTTAATTTATAATAATATCCAGAACAAACGTGAAATACACTGCATTTCTATTTTACGGAACATCGTTCTACGGCCATTAATGTTGAAACGATTGTGCTTTTAATTTCGAACTTAACGCCGGAAGGAGTTTCAGTCTCTGCGGCGTGGCCATTGTTCTTAACACCTCCCGTCAACACAATACTAAAGTACATTTTGCTGTGGCAGGTTAACATAATACCTTCTAACAAAACGTGGAGCACGGAGCTCTATTAAGTTAAAAGAATTACCAGCACCGCAACACTCCTGCGTCTTTACGTTGACATTAAGAACACTTGGTACCCAAGTGCGGAAAAATACTCTTTTATACTCCGCTGCGCCGCTAAATATCTACTTACGGAATAAAGATGTTGCCTCCGACGTAATCTATGTAGTTACAGACTATTAACGCTAAGAAAGCCCTTTCCGTTGAAGTTATGCGTACAACTGGGAAATAACACGCGTAGTCGGCGTAGCCATCACACCGCTAAATGCGAGTTTGTAAGGTGTGTTTTGGTAAGAAAAATAATTCCAGGTTAAGGCTACATTACCCACTCATTATGAGCGAAATCAAGTTTTAGGATTTTTTTATTATGTCTACAAAACTGTGCATGAAAAGTACCGTAGTGGAAAAGAACCTTGATTAAATTAAATTTATGAACGTTGTGAAAGATTTCACTAACACGATCGCAGCAAATGTATTACGTGACATCCAAACTATCTCGAGCACTCAGCACAAATTGTGATTTAATATTTCATACATTCACAATCGCATGTAAGTAACTGTCGGCGTCTTTTGCAGAGAGCAACATCGCGTTGAAAGGTGACGACGTCAACGGGCTGTGGAGGAGCAAGCGAAGAGGATCCATGTACAAAGGCATGGGAGTGCTTTGTTGTGTGTCGCGGCCCAACTACCTCTGAGGGTGACAGGTCTCGCCCTCGCGGCGGCAGGCCCCCGAGCAGGTGGCCATCATCTCCACGGCACGCTAGGACGCATGGATGGCTAGAGAAGCTCCGCCAACCAGTGACACAAGTGACAGTGAATGACGCTACTAACTGTGCGCAGAATGGGTCCATTACATTGTTTAATTAGTAACTGATTAGCGAATTGTCATGTTCACAGTGTTTGATTTGAAATCGTATTATTATCACGTAAATGTAGTTCAATAATACTTAAGTATACTAGTCATGTAAGTACTGCATACATTCATGCATAGAGTTAATTATTATGAATTGCCTGGAATGGGATCAATTGCGTTTAAGTAGTATATAATACAAATAATTAGTATTTCTTTTGCACCATAGGTCATTGCGTTGATGGCTGTGTTGTATTTATTGTTTCCATTTTGTATTATTAGGTTAACTTTTTTACGCGGTCGATCTATGATATATTCTGATATGGTATTTTTCTATCTTTTGCTTCTTAGTAGAATACTTTGCGTATTAGGTATTTTTTCATCCCTCACTACATTATTTATAATCTAGAAAACTATATCGTATGCTGTTAGATATTCAAAATAGCCTAATGTTTCAGTAATAACATTCTAGTCGGGTACTTACCATTCTCGCCTTTGTCCTTCGTGTTTGTGCACGTAACATTATTTTCTAGTCATTTTTATTAAACAGTAGATCTACTATACTTGTAAATAAAAGTAATTTATTGACACATGGAAGAAATTTACTCTCTACTCTCTACTGAACTAGGGAAGGCAGAGGGGTTCCCCATAGTACACTCACTTCTATCTAGTTACGTTATACTCGTAAGTCCAAGCCTCCGAGGAGACAAAAAATACTAGTTTTATTTCCCAAAATACCAAATATTAGCTAACGTTTGAATACTTCAAGTACTTATAAAGTTTTATTTTAATCGATGGCCTAGTCATTGTTGCGTAAATTAATCTTGAATATTCTAGTCAATTATTGTAATACCATGAAATTACTAAGTTAGTTAAATTAAGCATGCAACACAGAATTATATATTAATTAATAGATTAATAACGTAACACTTTGTAAAGGTCATTACGAGTTTAAAGACGAGTGCACATCATGAAAAAGGCCGTGGTTTTAATTTTCATGAATATAAATCAAATATTCCTAATGCAACAGAGCTTGGCGTTGCCCTTTAAAAAGGTTATAAAAAATTTAGAATGAATAACAAGAAATGAATAAGTTTTCAGTTAGTGGGTACGTATCATACTAATATATTTATCACGTCCCGTGCTTGTCAGTACAGCGTCACAAAATCCTCAGTAAAGCACCACACAATGAATGAAAATGCCGATGTTTTTCTACTTCGTGCTACGTTTATAAACCACAGTCTACATCTAAGGTTTAACACACGATGCCGATTTTTTATAATGTGTGCTCGGGTTTATTCAACCTTTTAATGTACATAAATAATTAAATTGTCTTAATTTTAAATATGCCTTCAGTGACACATATTAATCTCATGCAATCTAAGTTTAAAATTCTTTTTAATTAAGATATTAATGTCTTATTACATTAGGCATGTATCTCAATCATTATTGTATTAGTAAAATGTTGCCTAAATATATCTATATTAAAATAATAGTTTACTTAATAAGATATAAAACAATAAGTAATGTTTAACAAGTGGATATTAACTGTTATATCTACATAGTACATATTTATTTTAATGTAGTGTACTGCAAACACAGGTACCTAATAAATAATTAATTTAAGTAAATTAGTAGCAATCACGCAATTAGAGACACGATATCATTAATTTATCAAGAGGCACACAACACGTAGACAAAAAATATTCATTTATTACTTTTCCATACTTCATCTGTTGTACTATTAACTCAAATAGCCTAAACGGTTAAATTTGTGTAATACACTATTATGATAATCCACTTACTAAAGTGAAGACTGTGATATACTCGTAATATATTAAATTATTATTATAGAAGAAAATAATTATGCATTAGTAAAAACGTAATTGAATTACAACGCAGTTTTAATTACTATGTACTTACCCAATTTTAGGAGTTACGAGTAATTGTGGATGCACAACTCGTTATAAGGTTTTAACAGAGTCGTGAGCTGGGTGCCGGAGCACGGACGGACGTATTAACTTGGATTAGTGCTCTGCTACTGATCCCCTAAACTCTACAAAAGCATATTTTATTTTTAAACAAAAGCTAATTTATGCGACATTCTGTTTACCAGGTGATGAATATTTGACCAGAATGTGTCGTAATTCTTAAAATAAAAAATCTATCGATACGGTATCGATTAGATTTTGTTTATTTTTGGTTGTGTGCTTTCGAAGTGGACAAAGAAGACTGACAGAAGACTGAAGAAGACTGTATTGCCGCCTATTCAACATATAAGTCTAAGGCTGTGGGCTGTGATGGGGTCAGTCGAACTATGTTATCTTTTATGATTGAGAACTTAATTCCAATTATTACTCACATCATCAATTCATCTCTGCTGACTGGTGTGTTTCCTGAAATGTGGCGTAAGGCTTACATTATCCCTCTCCCTAAAATTCCCAACCCTAGTTTAGCTAATCACTTCAGACCGATCTCCATTCTCCCTTTCCTTTCCAAGATCCTAGAAGCAGTTGCCCTGAAACAAATATCCTCGTACGTGTTCAAGTATAATCTGTTGTCTAGTTTCCAATCCGGTTTTCGGCCTGGCCACAGCACAGCCACAGCTCTGCTTAAAGTTACTGAAGACATAAGGGATGGCCTGGAGAATTCGAGATTAACGGTCCTGGTCCTAATAGATTTTTCCAATGCTTTTAACACTGTTGATCACGACATTCTTCTGGCCTTACTGTCTCAAATTGGGGTCTCTTCATTGTCACGTGATTGGTTTTCGTCATATCTTCGTGGTCGCCAGCAGGCGGTTCGTGCTGATCAGGATTGCTCTGACTGGTGCGACCTGGCAACTGGTGTTCCACAAGGCGGTATTCTCTCTCCTCTCTTATTTTCTTTATTTATAAACTCCATTACTGCTGTCCTCAAATGTTCTTACCATCTGTACGCCGATGACTTGCAACTATACGCTCAGTCAGACATTGCCAACCTTGACAATTGCATTTCATCGCTCAATGCTGATCTACGAACTATCGAAGAGTGGTCTGGCAAATTTGGGGTTTCTGTTAACGTCGGGAAATGTCAGGCCATCCTCATTGGTAGTTCGTACTATCTGAGAAATGTGAACACTAGCCAACTTATGCCACTGATGTATGAGAACTCCGTCATCTCTCTTTCACCTCACGTAAAAGACTTGGGTCTGTACATTGACGGCAGTTTAAGTTGGAATAAACACGTGGCTCAGGTGAGCCAGAAAGTCTCGTTCTCACTGCGGTCTCTCTATAGATTCAAGCATTTCCTCCCATCTAGCACCAAACTCACTTTGGTCCAGTCACTTGTGCTTCCCATTATAGACTATGCTGATGTTTGTTGTTCTGATCTTTCCCAAGAACTTCTAAATAAATTGGATCGACTTCTCAACAATTGTATTCGGTTTGTTTTTGGCCTTCGTAAATACGATCACATTTCTTCCTTTCGTTCTCAGCTTAGATGGCTGCCTATCCGTCTCAGGAGGTCCCTCAGATCTCTCTGCATGCTCTTCACGATTATGAACGATCCATGTGCTCCCGATTATCTAAAGACTTATTTCAAAGTGTTGGGCAGTTCTCATAGTCGTAACCTCCGAGCTTCAAAGAATCTACTCCTCCAAATTCCTTCACACCGTACAGGCTTCATGTCAAATTCTTACGCTATCTCTACTATAAAGCTCTGGAACGCGCTACCTTTTGGCATTAAAAAAGCTGAAAACAAATTCACTTTCAAAAGAAAAGTACGTAACTACTATTTAAGTCAGAATAGATAGCTCTCAATTTGAAGTCGTCATAATAATTATTATTAGGTTTCTTGATATTGTCTTTTTAATTTTTGGTATTTGTTAAAATATCTATTAGTTTATTTTATCTGTATATGTGTATTAGTATCAATCTAAATCTGAACTCAAATTAGTAAACAATTTTTTTTTTTTTTTAGACATTACTTTGTACCCTATCACTATGTTTTCCTATTTAACCCAAAGGTTGACTGGTAGAGAATGCCTTGTGGCATTAAGTCCGCCTATGTACCACTATTGTACATGAAGTTTAAATAAATAAATAAATAAATAAATAAATAAGTAAGTATAGAAACATAAAGGTAACTTCTGCACACATGATTGAAAATTTTATAACTATCAACTACTATTAAACACAACGGTAATACACGAAACGGAAAAAGCGAAACATTCTCAACTTTTAACCGAATTAAACTATCCTAAACTGTGTGTAAATATTTGAGTAACCTCATAACCATTGAGTAACTTTATCGAAAATTAAACAGAGGCAGTAGATACCGTAGTATATCTGCTAAATTCTCTTCCGCAAGCCAAAATGGCTTCAAAAGACAAACCTAAAAACCACACGAAAGCTCCGCGCAGTATAATCTAGTTACAAAACAAACAAAGTTATTTTAAACATTATCATTCTAAAGGATTGCCTGGAAATAACACCTCGTTTGTCGTGAATAAGTACCCTCGTATTAGCCCTGTTTAGATTGGCAGGAAATAAACATCTTTACTTGAGAGTGGCGACCTTGCACTGGGAAATGTTGAGAGAAAGAAATTGCGCTTTTCCAAGCGAGAAAAGGTTAGCAATTTTTCATTCAGTTGCAAATATATACAAATATATTTAGTTTAATTGATTAGTAAACGAACACGCGTCTAATTAAACCTCTCTCGCATGTCTCTTGTTTCATTAATATTGTATTGGCATGGCAGTGATTCCATCCAAGCGGTCTGATGCTGCTGGTGCTGGTGGAGCTAACTTCTCATCTTTCCCCATGCGAGCAATATCTGCAACAGAACAACATTAAATACTTAAGGCTGTGGTATCTGCTAAATTAGCAACTCCATTTGTGGTGATTCAAACTTCGTTTGAAATACTGTTAGAATAAGCTTGCACAACAAAGTGGTTGTTACGTCGGTCACTGCGGGCCGAATAGTGCGAAATGTGTGGTTTTTATTTAATTGTAGCCTAATAAATCATCAGATCAAAATGCCAATTGTACACTTTGCGAAGATAAAAGTGACAAATATTTGTGTGAATAAAATATACTAAAACTTAATGCCGTTTATGAGCAGTTACGAAATTTCAAAGAAAAAATGATTCACTATTAAATGATGTATTATTAAAGATAGATTTATTTCAATTGTACCAATTAAAGTTTAGAGTCTAATATGCATCATAGATTTTTTTTGCACATTTATATTCACTCATCAAGGAGGAGTTACATGGAGAAGACCTCTCGTTAGCAGATACCACCGCCTTAAAGGGGTAAAAGTAAAAATAGGGACTCCGCAAGTTTCAATGTTGGGTCCTTTCCGTAAGGGACACCGACGCACAAATTGCTACCACGTATTCAATATGTACGGTCGACCAAGCTATTTGGCTTACATTTTACAATGTAATTTTTGGATGTTAAAACCTAAATTTGCATGTTAAAATGTAAACTAAATAGCTTGGTCAACCGTACATCATTCTGAGACACACAGATATATGACATCGGTAATTTAAGATAATAACCGACCGATAATAACCTATAAGAACGCGAGTGTGCTACTGTGTCTCTTTCCTCGTCTAAATAATGATCTACCCTATTTCTACGACGAAAATATTTAATTTTATTTAAATACGTTGACAATCGGCCATTAAAACGTATTTTAATAATATTAAAAAAAAAAAAAACATTCATAAATAAATGTCATATCTTGAGTCATTCTTAAAAGTAGGTAACGGTATAATATATCCGCTGAACATGACACTTTTATTGTTACAGCCAATAATTATCACCTAATGAATGGCATGTGAAACGATCCAAATTGTAGAAAAGAACACGCAATGTGCAGTATGGGCATGTCATTTGTCAGAGTTTAACACCTGTGTGCATCACATCGGTCAACACAAAGATAAATTGCGATCATAGGCACCGGTAGACCGCAAGCGTCGGCGGCGTTGCAGTTCACAAGTTTTATTTTTTAATATTATAACTCTACTTTAAATACCCCATGACACCCAAACTATTTCATGCATCCATTAGCACAATGTTTTGAGTAAATTACATTGAGTATTTTTCATCCCAAACCAAAGAGTTGTTTGTTGCAGAGTAGAGTAGTAGAGTTACTTAATTTTATCGTTTTGTTTCATAATCACTTGCTTCGGTGAAGGAAAACATCGTGAAGAAACCTGCATGCCTGAGAGATATTTCTTGACGGCATGTAAAGCCAAGTCAGAGGCCCATGGGCGGCATAAAGACTCTGACACCAGGTTAGGAACTAACCACACGATAAGACTTAATTTTATGTACAGAGTGCTTCGTTGACGGCTTCGTGAAAGGTCAGTTAACACCTCGTTTAGCCTCATTAACTGGTATACTTACTATTGTTGATTTCCTTGAAGGGTCTCTCTTTTACAACGAATCCTTTATAGCGAAATGGCTCGACTTGCTGGGGTTCCCGTTTCGGTGTTTGGGAAGACAACGAGAGAACTTTTGAAATCCTGAATAAAGATATCAGAACTTAAGTTTACCTCCGTACGATAAAAATAATAAAATACGAAATATTATACAGGGTGGAAGCACCGACGCTGAAACGGCCAGATTCAGTACATCATTGAGAACAGAAACAGTTTTTTTTTATCGGATATAAAAAATACCTATAACTGAATCAAAGTAATCTTAAAACCAACGTAAAGTCAACGCATCTTGGTGTGACAATATGCTGAAACCCTACTCAGGACAACTATAGACTATTTAAGATTTGATTGCTTACTAAAATCTATTTGTATTAATACTTACAAATCATTCAGTGCGTTTTTATTCTTGCTGTTTTTAACAGCTTGGGGATTCAAGACGATGTATACTTTTGAGTAATCTTCGAAACCAGTAACTTCATTATTTCTATTTTCATAGTATTTCTTTACGTCATCCATAGTCACAGTGGCTGTTAACCGGTTAGGTATAAGTCTCTTTTTAGGTTTCAGTTGACGTTCCTCGACATTGGAAGTTCGAGAAATTAATTGTTCTAAAATCTGTTTTTGAACATTATTGTTGATACTGTCGTAATTATCATTGCGGAATAAATAACTGCTTCGACCGTGGTTGGGTTTACCCTTGCGTTTTGTTATACGGTCGTTTTTCTTCTTTTCATTGGCAGAAACTGTTTTTATTAAATCAATAATTCTCTCTTTCGCTAAACGCGCATTTTCTACATCACCTGATCTGACTAACTTACCGTCGAAGTTGATTTTTCCCTTGCGATTGGGAGCGTTAAGAATTAAGTTCAAAAGTGGCTTTTTTCGCTTTTCAGTTGCAATGTGGTTACTATTATCAGAGTCATCAGAGTCATCAGAGTCATCAGAGTACGAGTCGGGAGTAGAATCAGAAGTATAATCAGAATCTGAAGAGTCTGCGCGAAGTCGCAGTATGCGTAGTTTACTGGGGTTATAAAGCCGTTGCTGTTTTACAAACGGTCCTAAAACTTTATTTAAATCTATGGTTTGAACTGAGGAACTTTCAACTGTATTTGATGAGCCTATTACTGTTACCAAAGCTGTAAAGCCAAAAAATATATATGTACATGAATAGGGAAGTATTAGATTGAAATATGAAACAAACTCTTTTGACTTTACTTAGCACATCCTCACTACACTTTCAAATGAAACACTTACCTACAAACCATATCGCGAGGGTCAACATTATCAGCAGCGCTCAGTCGAAAACCTCGTAAAAAAGTACATTTCAGTTACTATCAAACAAGTGCACTATATATTATTTTACACGGCAATTTCCCATTTTCATTTCTCTTATCATAAATCATACATTTATGAAACTCGTAGCACACGCGATTGAAATATACCTAATGCTTAACGCGAGTATTTTTAACGCTAAGCATATATAGCTGAGTAGGTAGTTATTGATAAAACCGCTTCAGTACATTCAAAAAGCATTTTACGATATTGATGTTAAAAGAAGAAGGTTAGTTTAAATTAGGGAGCAGACCGTGTCTCGTTGGCTTGCCACAGCTAGGTATTACGGTGAGTCCGGTTCTGAAAAGGCTCGCATTCACTTAAATTATTTTCTTTCATTTCACGGAACTGTCTGCATTGCAGACATTCTATTTTAAATAAGAAAAACTATATTGTTCACTCGAGAATGGTACTAAATAAAAGTTATGTGCTTTGAGTTAGTTGGTAGGAATTAAAATTCAGGAGATTGCTCAGAATGCAGCTAAAATGGCAGAGAAATGAAATGGTTTTTTTTTTTAGTTTTCGTCTACTTTGAATTGTGTCAAGAATAGGAGGGTGGAAATAAATTGAGCTTCACAGAAATATCACGCATTGTGAGTCGTAAATGTAACTCAAGAAGATTTACAGGGATTGTATTTTGACGTAAGGGTGGTTGTACCTACTTTGTTCGGGTTTCGTATGCAAAGTAAAACAAGCGAAAGCGTGGCGCGTTGCGTGTTTGTATAATGGGTTTTAGGTAATTTGACCTAACGGGCCTTTGGCATGGAAAACTTGGTTAAAATTAATTATACATACGAATATTCGTAAACGTCTTGATTTCAAAGTGCCAGGAATATATTAACATAATTTTTAATTTTCCGCAATAGTTAAATAAACCTGCTATCTTACTAACATAACATCACGCCTGTAACCCCGAAAGGTGAGGCAGAGGCGTACCTAATAGTACACTCACAATTCGCCGGTTATGTTTAAGCATCCCAGCAGCATCATATTGCCAACAACTGGGCGCAAATCCAGCCTCCGTGGCTGCGACTGACTAAGTTTTATCAGCCCCTAAACCTCCTTCAATATCCATTCAAGATTTTAAGTACATAATTATATAAGTAATCATTATCATCTGCCTAGCCTTTTCTCAACTATGTTGGGGTCGGCCTCGAGTCTTACCGAATACAACTGAATACCAGTATTTTACATGGAGCGACCGCCTATCTGCCTTCCACAACCCAATTAGTACTGGGTAATACGATACCCCTTGGTAAGACCTTGGTGACCAGATATAAAAACGTTCCGATAAAACCGTAACAGTAAGTTTTCTACAAAATTGACCGAGTGTGAGACTGAGGGACTGACTGAGAACCGAGGGTGAGACCAGTTCACTCATTATAAATATTTAGCCAATAAAGTCAGATCGGAGCAAATGATGACTTAATAATACTTAGCGCAAACTTCGTTCTAAAACCGGCGCGCGGCGGGTGGCTGGGAAAAGTTTGTTGCGCCACTTCCTCGCCTCCGCTATGCTTTCTGAAAGATACGGCTTCTTTGACAAACAGCAAATTACTTCTAGGAATTAATTAAGATAAAATTTTAAGCGGCGTTAATTTTGAGTGCTTACATTTAGTTTTTAAAACAGATTTAAGTGATACCTTCTAAAGAAATAGAGGCAAGTTACTTAAGTGCTTTTACAACTTGGCGCCCACTTTACTGTGCATCACGCAATATGCTCAGGGAAGGACAAAACTGGAATTAAATATGAATTTATCACTGAAAAAATGTAGTCATATTGAAATAAGCTAAGGTTAATATTATATTACTTACCGCAAGAAAAACCTTCCTGGAAAATATGCTTGACAGATGATTTCTTTTCGTACAATTTTTGTACAATTAGCAATATAAACATGAAAAATATCAAACATAACGCTATCTCGACAACACGAAAGCTCAGTAGCATTACCTACAAAATAATAAAAAAGGTTGAATAAATAAAAATGTCAAAATTAAACTTATAAAAGTTTTCTAGATATTGGTTGACTAATGCATTTTCTTTTAGCTTTTACCAGTGACAGCTCAAAAGTGATCTTTTGATAAATAAAAGATTACAGAGATTGAATCACGTCAAAAGAGCATTACCTATATTGATTGGTAATGGAAGAGACCCATTAATATTGTATGTAACAATAATTGTTACTAAAGAGCTCCTAACATAACTATAAAAACTTACATTAATAAGTAATCGCATGTAGCCACAGATATATAATTTCTCATGTAAACAAATCGTTTCAGGCGTGTTCAATGTCATTATTACAAAACATCGAAATGTGTCAATCTTTTCAACGATCTACTATTTTGAATAATTTAACGATATAGAAATTACGATAGCCGCCCATAATGGTTGTTACTAGTTTGATTGTGTTTCACACTTTTTCTAGGATTTTTTAGATTTTATAAGTTTTAAAAGTGTAGATTTTTACGTTGGTAATAGTAGAGAAACGTATAGCGATTCCGTCTCAATAAAATATCGAAAAATAATAACATAAGACTATAGGAGCACTATCTGTATGCGGGGCAACGAAACTAAAATTCACGATATTCCTTAGTCAAAGCTTATCAGCTGTTAGAATTCTTTAGCTGAAACAATTCTCTGCTATTTTCCTTGATTAACTACGCTATTACACTTACCTACTGGCTATTTAGACATAGGTAAGATAGAGTACGTTCCACACCTCATGCGAACACGACTACTTGAATTTCCCATTCGATTCGCGTCACAAGGTACACAAATGGCTTCAGTTTTCAGTCAAGCCAGACTGACGAACTAACGCTACTCGCAACCAGCCAACCACGGACGCAGAGCGCGGAGCATTTTAAACGCTTTATTAAACTCATAATATAACGCTGTAATCTTTGAAGGGTAAGGCAAATGTGTAATAGTACAATAGTACACCCACACCCACATTGAGTCACTAAAACTCCATGTTCTAATTTCCTTACAGGAAATCATTTTCTAACAATACATAGGATTTACCCGTTTACCTAAAATAACTAGCCTAACATAACATGACTTCCTGTGTTCACCTGGAACAAGCAACAAGACACGCACTAAACAAATGTCATTGTATCAAAGTAATGTAAATCATATCGAACATCTTCCGTTTGGATTTTTATATAATTGCTCTTTACCTGCAATACTTTTAAAGTCTTGTGCCCGATGAGTCGTAAGTAACCATCAGCAGAAAATATATAATTCCATACAAATTTTATATCCCCTATACAGGGTGTTACAGAATAGTGGCAATATCTCTTAGGTGAAGATTGAGACCATCAAACTGGACAACTCTCCGTAAGTTATAAAAAAGGACTCTTTATACTAATTGCGTTGGCCGATGCTATTTTGTATGGGACGTAAAATTTATTTATTTTCGTTAACCCCTGTATTAAACACGTTCAGGGGATTTCTGCACTTGAGCTCGCTTTCGTTGGATAAAGAACATCGTTGGATAAAGAACACTTGTGCGAAATTTCATGCTTCTTAGATTTTTTTAAATAAAATTATGGTTATGTTCATAGAAAGATAAATGCCAAGTAAATTTCAAGGAAATCCAAGATATAAACATTTAGGTCACCAACTGGACTGGTCAGTATTAAATAGACTGATTTATTATTTGCGTCTGTATTTAGTAAAAAACCTCTAAATCAAAAATGGAAGTCGTACATTCGTGATTACGAAGCTAGCCCACTTCCTGAGAGGAAGTTACCAATCGTTTTTCTTTATGGCTTGGTAATGTTATATAATTATACAGCCCCAATTTCCCTTTTTCGAAATAAAACCAAATTATTGGAATAAACAACAAATTATCTAATCTAACCTAGAGCTAGTCTCTACATTAGAGAGCTCCCTATTGGATTTTTTCCCATTTCCAAAAAAGAACATTCTAGTTTTCTTATTGCATCAGGTCAAATGAAACTTATTCATGACAAATTCTAACCCCAATGTTCTAAAATGCTTCACAGTTGATATTTTGATGAATTTTGATACTTACATCTGCCTTTCTCATCGGAAAACAAGGCAGGAATGATGTTTCATTCCTGCCACCAGTAACAAGTACCAGTTAACAATTACCTTTTAAACAATTACGTACTCGATACAATCTCGACGATTATATTTAGCGACGAGCAGCTTCATTAAGTTAACAAAAACATATCATCACGCCTATAATTCTCGAAGGGCTAGGCAGAGGTGTACCTGATAGTACAAAACCACATATTATCGCCAGCTATGTTTAAGTTCCATGTTATAGAGCAGTGTTTTTCAACCTGTGGGTCGCGCCCCCCTGGACCTAATGGCATTCAATGTATTAGTTCCGAGTTGGCACACTTTTTCACTTGATTCGCACGTCTTTTGTTTAGTTGTCGATATGGGAAAGTTATCGAGATGGGCCGGAGCCGTGAAAACTATCTTAATAAACAAAACAATAAAGCCCAGAAAGATAAACATTTTTTAAATTAAAACATATATAAATGAATAAATGATCCAGTATTATTGATTAAAAGAAAAAAATACCTTAGGGAATTAATAATATTATTGAAAAAACAAATAATAAAACTAAAATAATAAATCGTATTAAACTTAATTCTGATTTAATAAGAAAGTGCTAACTAAAGAATATAAACATTTGTATGTTACATACAAATTAACAAAATAAAAACCTTTTAGTACTCATCCATCTCATTAAGATTTCGCTTGTTTGTCATTAACTAATTTCTCCCATCGTGGATCCGTTTTTGATACATTGAGAATTAAATCGAATTGCAAAAAAAAAAACAATGTGTCAAATACCTACATAGGTATATTTATCCGAATCCTATAAAAATGTTGTATGGATTTAATATTTGTAAAATAATTTAAAAAAAAAATCGAAGGGTCGCGGGTCGCCAAATAGTTTTTTCATACTATGGGGGGTCGTGTCATGAAAAAGGTTGAAAAACACTGTTATAGGGGATGAGCCTATTGCCATCAACCGAGCATAAATCCTTCACTCCGTGGCAGCTACTGAGAAATTCCTGAAGATAAAACCCAATAACACTTTTCCCGACCGCAGTCATGTCACTAGATCAACGAGGCATTTAACAAAAAAACAGTAAGTGAAACCTTGAAATGAAACCGAATACGTTCATGTAACAAATGGTTCGATTACGACTAATTTTAGCACCGTTGGGACTCGCAAGTGATTGATTGATTGAGGGATTAATTGATTGAAAGCAATGCTTAATCTAGTGTTACTTATTGCGCCGAATGGTTGGTTTCGATGTATTGAAAAATAATGTGAGAGGAGCATTGAGTTGAACTTACATCCAAATCAATAACTACTTAACTCCAGAGCACACTGATTTTATAAGAATTCCCTGTTCAAAGAAGACTTTACAATCCATCTTCAAGACAAAAGATGAAAGGAGATGATGACTGAGTTTTTAATATGTTCTTATAAGATATAAGACCAACAGGCATATAAGTTAGTTATAAATAAATAAAATATTTACACTGTTTTTACATTTTAAGTACGTCGTCAATTCCTGCCGTTAGGACGTTATCTACCTCATACAGGTCATAGTGAGTCCAATAACTGATATCGTTATCTACCTCATACAGGTCATAGTGAGTCCAATAACTGATATCGTTATCTACCTCATACAGGTCATAGTGAGTCCAATAACTGATATCGCATTTTCACAAACAAAATATGTCGGACGCAACACAATTTTAATAAAACACGTCAAGTAAATGGCTGTGCAACGTGATTATAAATAAAAATAAATTAAAAAAAAGCCTGTTTATTCCTTGCTTGATTTACAATATTAACTTAATTTCTAGTGGAATGTGTTAGTTAGTGGGTTAGAAATTTCTGCGCTACAAGATTATCGCTTACTAAAGCACGTTATACAACTACGACTTCATTGAGTTCCGTTTTGTGAAACGTGGCCCCGTTGGCTCACTTAATTTGTTCGGAAATAGTTTAATCAAGCGTTGCGTCGGATTTGCAGTAATTAAAGAAGACGACATCGGGTTTCAGCCCGTATATTGCTTCCTCAGATTAACACCAAGCTTCCAGTTAATTTCCTGCCTACAATTCCGGGCTGGTTCAATCTTGAAACATCCTTCCAAATCTTGGGAGACGGTTTCGCGAATAATTTTTAAGATCAGAGTACATTTTGTGACATTTCACAGTCGATTCTGACTTTAATTTACTTAATTAAAGAAACCCCGAAATATTTCCATCTACGATTTACCTATATTAATTATCCCAGTTTTTAATTGAACTTAATATCGGGAAAACGTTGCCTCGGTTCACCGCACTGTGTGTCCGCTTAAAATATTAATGAAATTCTAGAAATAATTAATTTTAAACCCATAATGTTTAAACGCAGCTGGTTGATGAAGTTTATCGTTCGTAGGTCAACCGCACTAGCTACGTATTTAAAGTAACACTATTCGTGCTGGATCAACGCTGCAAATAAAGACAAAGTTTTCCCTCTAACTCGGCTCAAACTTGCTAAAACCTTACACTTTTGATGAAAAATTTCGTTTTTAGGACGCGCGTGGAAGCTTCGACGTGAAAATATGAACTATAAGACAAACTTAGACCACAAGGACAAGTTGCACCCGAAAGTTTAAGCTGCACTTAATAGCTTCATTTCTCATACATTTTTGCAGCGAAATAGTTATTAGCAAAGCAAAAAATAACTGTACATCGAAGAAGATCCTTCGAAACATTTCCAGCATTTCACAATAGTAGAACAACTGAAAATCAATATCGTAATCCGATCTACGAGTACGTTTCTGAGACGCCAATTAACTACCATTGTTATTGTTTTGCCGGAAACTATTACATTCCTCTCTCATTGTACTTGAATCATTTACCTACAAATGGTTAGTTAGAACAATTTCTATTAAAGACATTTGAATTTAGCTAGATTATTGCGTGAACAGATCTTCGTAACACGGTCGCGAGGAAATTTATTGCGTGAACAGATCTTCGTAACACGGTCGCGAGGAAATTTATTGCGTGAACAGATCTTCGTAACACGGTCGCGAGGAAATTTATTGCGTGAACAGATCTTCGTAACACGGTCGCGAGGAAATCCTGCTAAAGACGTGGAGAGTTGTTAATGACGTCGTAATGACGACCCCTGTGGGTACTTCCCTTTTAATATAATTTAGTTATGAATAAGCCTTAAAGGCACCCTCATTTCTATTCAAATATTTGTCCGTAGCAAACTAAACGGCGCCGGTATCTGACAACAGGTACGAATATTTATGTTGATACATTATACAAATAAACAGCCAAACATAGCTTCCATTATTGTGCTTTGTTGTGTATTTCATAAAGTCCAAAGTCTTTTTACTCTTAATACGACTGCTTCTGTAGAAGCACATAAACTTTATCTAACATAACCTAAGCTATTAATCATCTCTCAAAGTTTGTAGAAGTCAAACAAGAGCTTTGCAGACTAGTGGACGCTGGACCAACAACTGGTCAGATATTAATGCACTTTAGCCATCTTTGTGCCCAAGCTAAGCTCAGAGATAACGCCTGAAAGGTCAACATTCTCACATAGGGGACTGGCTTGTACCTACTGCTGCTCGGTTTTCTGCAAGCATGAAATATCGTGGAGAACAATAATGGTGGTTTTCTCAATGTTTTGCAAACAATATTGAATAATATTTAAATAGCTTGGCTTGTTACCGCTACCGTCTCTTTACATATAGGTATTCTTCGAAAAGGAAATTTTTGTCACAATACAGAGAGGAATACAAGGTTTAATGCATTATAAATTAACCATCTTTAAAATGTTGTACCCCACTCCAAAATGACAGGGCATTTATTATACATTGGACTCATTTCAACTTGTGTACCCTGGGATCAAAAGATGAACACGCAATAACTTCGACCGGGTAATAAAACTGTTGTTTCTACAAAGTTAGCTTGTTTTGAAATCTCAAATAATTAAATTAGCGATAAATATTGCAGATCACGATAATACTTTTAATTTTATTATGCTCGTAAAATAGTTAGTAAAAATAAGAAAATAGGCGTGAGACTAATATAGAAACTAAAAGAAAACCCTTACGGTATTAATTTAAATACAGTTTATTTTATAAATCTAAAATCTACTACGCCTGAGTTGCAAGCTAATTAATTATACCTTGCGTCTCAGAAACAATATTAGCTGCTCGTTAGCAAAGCTAGCTTTAATTAATATAACCCTTGCATAAACAAAGAAAAGTCGACTTCTTCTACCTATATCTACAGAGATATAGAAAAATTTTGATGAGGTTGTCACTATCATTTAGAGAATAAGATATTTTTGAAGGTCGTGAAAACTCCGCAAAGCAGAGGAGAGTCTGTCACGAAATCGAATTTTCAAACCAAATAATGTCTACAACTGTGAGTGTTGATTTTCCCCCTTTTAAAAGTAAGTAAATACTTGAAGTAGGTATTAATTTCAAAATGTTTTAGTTCACGAAGATAGAAACTTATTTAAATCTAAAGCACCGAGTAATCAGATCATGACTCGCTCTAGCCAATAACTGAAAATTCAATATCGAAATCTATCAACGCCATTTGATACCAAGTAGATGGCCAGCTATTTTAGGGTAATCTTGAAAACTAGCATTTTGAATTTCCGTTTTGTAGTAAAATAGACTGATTTAATATAGGTATTTCACTGTAAATACCTACACTTTATGGTACTTTACTTCATGGTATGTGTCTTCATACTGAACATCCCTTGACTGGTTTAAAATATTTCTATCTTTATCCAATATCACTTTGTAATGATGATATTGGATAAAGATATAAATATTAAACTCCCTACCTAAATAGGTATGTGGAAATAATAAGTTCTCAATAAGAACTTTATTTATATTATTTATAGGCGGCGTTTTTTTTTATATAAACTTTTATCTCCATCCACGCACAGAAGAAAGTCCGCATTAATTATAATATTAATGACGTGTTGAAAGTTCACTCTAGCAAAAACAGGGGGCACTGTTAGTACCTACAATATAGCCAAACTAGGAATAATTTTAAAGTTTCCATTGATATCAAAAACACACAATCCCTAATACAAATCCTACTCAGAGTATACGATCGGTGACCGCACTTTGAGACTGGCCGAGTGCCCGCACCGCAGCACCACAACCAATGAGAATAAGGCAGCCATTACCAATTCATATCGCCGAAGATCCTATTGAAACATCGAATACGACCCATTTATATACTCAGTCACGTTTTGAATAAATTATACTGTTTAAAGCCTGCCGATAGACCAACGTATTTGTCGAATCATATTATCGGCTCTATCACGTAATTTTTTATGATATTTATCTAAGTATCCATCGATCAATATTTGTACAACTATTCAGTACTAAATTTTCACCTAGTATTTTTGAGAATTTTATTTGCCTGAATTCCTGCCACGCTAACGTTACGACGCCGCCAACGCGTAGGTCGCGCACGGTCGCGTGTTGGCGTACGTCAGCAAGAAACATGTAGCGACTTACGCGCCACTGACGTCACCGTCGCAGTATGGTGCTATATAGAACACAATGTATACACGTACGCGCGACCGACGTACGCGACCGACATCAGCGTTGCAGGAATTCAAGTCTTAGGTTTACCAACAATTTTTCACATTGAACAGGTAATACATTCTTAAAATTAAATTATAGCGTAACAATTACTTATAGGTAAGTAAACATTTTTCTTATTTATTGTTTTGTGCATGTGGATGCACAAAACAATAAATAAGCTAACTTACTAAGTAATAAGCACAAATAAAAAAACATAACACTCCTTTTTTGGGGAGTCGTGTAAAAAGAATTCACTGACCTTTAAAAAAAGCGAGACTTAAAACTTTAGATTTGTTTCGATAGCACGTAATTGATGATGCTTCACTGCACTGTGTACTAGACAGAAGATACAACAGTTTCTGACACTTTAATGAAAATGAACAATCCTTTAAATGGTTTGGACTTGAAATATAGTCTCAGTATAATCCTCAGACCAAATAAAAAACCAAGACATTGCGAATAATAAAGTGAAGCCAGAGCAAAACTAAACTCCGCTTTGAAAAATGCACACATGTTTACAAAACCGGCTTCACTTAATTGTTCGCAGCGCTGTGTCTTGTTTTTTTATTTGGTCTGAGATATAATCGAAATGAAATATGATATACCAAAAATCACAGCGAGTTATTTTAACGTAACTAATCTCGTATTATGGAAACCAACAAAGTGGGAATATGAAGCCAAACATCTGTTTTGAATCGTTCCTCCAGCCAGGGCGGTTTCCGCCACGTACATAATTTATTTGACATTTAACGTTGTGGGTGTGTGCTGTGCTAACAAAGTTTACGTTCGCAGCGTCATAGCACTTGACGTCAAACGTCAAACCAATCTACAACGCCACTGTAAGCTAGTTCACTGTAATTAAACCGATGTTATATGAAGAAGGGGACAGAATTTCGTGTTCGGCTACTGATAAGCTGAAAGGTCTAATATAGGAACAGTGTGAACAGACATTTACAGACAACATCACGCCTGTAATCCCCAAGGGCTAGATAAAAGTGTACCAAATAGTACACCCACATTACGCCGTTAAGTTCCATGTAATATGATATGGGGAGAGCCTATTACCATCCATCGGGCACAAATCCAGACTCCGTGGCTGCTACAACTATCTTATTGTCATGAAAATAAAGATACGATTAGTCTTCTCTACCTCACTGTCGAAACTAACGAATCATACTTTTTCTCAAACTGGACCTCTGTATTGACTTCGGCACAGTAACAGACTCCTGAAAAATACAACTTAATTTAGCAGGTAACCGTACGTTATTTCAAGTTATAGTGCGGTACCGACTGAATATAACCCCTATTTCTCACAACGTACGTACTGTGCTGGCGAATAATAAAGTACGTAGTCAAACAGGTAACCAGAGTTAGAGGTTTCTTAAAGCTTTATGAGATGTTTTAACACTAAAACCGGAATCGGAAACTAATACGGTGATTTTGTGCAAACGTATCTTCTATCTAATATATACAAATCTCGTGTAAGTGTTTGTTATCGAACTCCTCCGAAATGGCTTGACCGATTTTTATGTTTTTTGTGTATATTTGGTAGGTCTGAGAATAGTCGTAGGCTATTCTTTAGTCTGACACATACACATCGCGAAGTCGCGGGCAACAGCTAGTAAATAAATATATAATTGTATAGGTTTACCGAAATACAAAGAGATAGGGATAGAGGTAAAAAAAATTTGCTTGACTGAAAATCTCCTTTTAAACATGGGGTATACTGTTAATCAACGAAAACCGAAGTTCCGCACGATCCTAACCACTGTTCAATTCGTTCCGAAATTTCTTTGGGACGAAAACTTGTTCGAAATTTAAATTTCTGAACACAGCAATGCAGGGCATCAGATAAGACAATGGTAGAAAGAGCTAAGTATTTGTCCGATTGATGCCGTCTTCAAAGGAGATCTACTTCCGGGTGAATTTTCTTAAGTAAAACGATTCATCTCGGGATTAGTCGTAACAATGATAATGAGGAAGTAACCCGTTTGCCACAGTTGACTTTTGTCTGATTAGCATACAATTAAAAGCCTCTTATAAATATTCGATCTTTATTTACATATCAAAAGGTTCCAGAAAATAAATGGTTGGTTTAACAACATCGTCCAAAACTGACTCGATAGTTACAAGAGCCGCGTATTTTATTGTTACAAAACTTATGTACCTACCTAATTATCACCTAAGTATGACGTTTTTTTGAAAAATACTACATAATTTAATGCAAAAATAAAAATAAAGACTCCATCGTCCAAGAAAACTGTTTATGTATGTACAGACGCCAGCACATCAAGATACTAAAAACTGTCAAATATCTTTCGAATTTCAACTTTATCACTAAAACATAGAGTCTTATAGAGACTCTATGCGAACAACTTAACTAAATATTATATTATTATTATTATTTGCTGGCGGCTATACATTACAGCGTATGTACAACACTTAACACAAGTGTTTTAAAAGTACACTTATTGAATTATTTTATAACTTTACAAATTGCACACAATTCATAACATTACAGGTTTGGTTTTCGTGGATCACCTTTCAGGAGCAATAATTTCATCGTAGACATGAGGCCCGCGGCATTTCTCGCATACCACAATAAAATTCTGAAAAGATAAAAAGATAAAATAAAACAAAATTAGCACATCACCATTTGTATCAAAATAATTTCATGGACTAACAGCCCGACGCCGACCGCGACGTGATGGTACTTAATACATTCATATTTCTGACGCGCCGTGAAAAGGGTCGAATAAAACGTGCAAAATAATGCATCGGTATCTTTTGGGGCTGTGATCATTAGGTCCCTTGCCAACAAGTCGAGCGCAAAAAAAAACTATAAAGCGTTCCTGTCGATAGATCAAACAAAAAATATTTGTTCGGCCCGGTTCGACTCAAAATATTTTTAAATTGAATTGGATTGGAATACAAATATTTGTGAGTTGAGAATACTTACAAGATTATATTGAAGTCGCAACAAATCCATGGCTCGGTCGTAATTTTTCTCGGATTTGGGGACGTGCTTCTCCATGAGCTCAACAGTTCGTTGGGCCAAGGCTTCTAATTCGAGAAGTCCTTTTGGTTCTGATCGCTGGCTGTCTCCTCGTCGACCGGTCCTGGCTCCCCAGTTGTGATGACTCCTGGGGCCTCGGGCACTGCCATGCTCCCGCTCTCCCATAGCTCTGGCAGGCTGCTCACTCGGTTCCGTTAACTTCACCATGATGACTACACTTTAATAATGATACTTCCTCTTCCCAGGCCCCGTCTTTTAAAGTAATATAACTAATTAATAAATATTAAGTGCCCATAATTAGCTAATTTAGATGAAAGAATTCATTAGTTAATTGATCAAGAATTTTCACTAAGTTAAGTAAACAAATTAAATATCTGACTCGACAACACAACAAGGCTTGCCCGAATGTAGTGATTGTTTTCAAAAATATGAAAACACCACGTGGTAATGAAAGGGCTGGATAACAATGGTCATCCTGGCAGGTCGTTTATTGTAAAAAAAATAATAGACAATAGGTTGAATGCGTTTGTGAGTACTGTTGACATCCCCACCGGCTCAAGTTCCAGGTAGTCGTTATTATACTTCATTTGCTGCAAGTGATTAAGTGTGGCAAGTAGTTAGAGATGGTGAAGTTGCCGGAGAACGAATCGTACGTGCCTGTACCGGTGGGGGAGCTATGGTCAAGGTACCAGATAACTCGTAACTTGTACGCACACAGCGGTCCCTCCAGACTCATCGAGTTGGAAGAGTTCGCAGACATAGCAGCGAACTGCGTGAGCACCATGTCGAATAATCATCCGAATGTACGTCAGATCGCCATGAATCGACTGCGCCAGCTTTTTAATTTGGTAAGTAGGTTATGTTTTGTATTTGTCAATATTACTACTATTCCACGAGAAACCCAATTCCTTTTGTATATATCAAAGTCGGTATCTATTACAATAACAGACACCTTTCCACATGATTGACCGACTCGCTGATTATATTATACTCCGACATATTCACTCAGCTGCGTCCAAGGATATATTATTAACTTCTGTTAATCATTAGGTACATAATAGGGTATATGCATGATTTTTTTTTTCATTCTAAACAAAGCGTATTAACATCAGAAATAGCAAAGTGAAATTATTTTTTTAATATCTATAAAAAATACTAAGTTATAAGCATTTGAAACTGCCGATTAGACAGAGAGATCCGATACAGCAAATGACGTCATTCGCTACATCGACGTACAAAATCCATACTAAATTCCGTTTATCTAGAAAGAGATAGAAACAAAAGTTTAAATGGTTTTAACTTTTGTGTTGTTTGGCCGATTTATGTCTTGTTTTCGTTTTTTGTCATTATTTTTATAGTATTTTAACATTCCGTATCGAAATAATAAAAAAAAAAATTGTTATTCCCTATTATGAGCTTGACAATCAACTGGGCTACCCAATAGTTTGATATTCAATCGGTAACATAAACAATGAACTCTTCAACAATGAAATAGGGTATTACACCTATTTTTGAAAAGCGTCAATTAGATTCTATAGTGCTAATAGAACCACTAAAAAATTCACAACAATTTTATTCAATCGTTCAGTGCCATAAAAATGCTTTTAAATTTAAAATAATTATAAATAATTATATTGTAATATTTTAAATTTTAAATTTTGCGCATAATTTGACAAAAACGGGACGCAGTGGACGCCATATTGCTCTGTGGTCATGACGTCAGTCGACTGTGTAAATATATGTGTGATATTTGAAGTTTACAGTTGACACTTCTAACTTTCCATAGCCGTATGACGTAATAACATGGCGACTACTATAATGGTGTTATGAAACAGATTAAAAAAGCTGAAAACTTTGAATAGAATTTTAAAATTTAGTTTGCTATTTTATGAACAAAACTAACGTTTTCCGACTGCTTTTTGCCTATGCTATTTCAATAATATATTTTTAGTTTTTTTTTTCATTTAAAGTAAAATACCCTATTGAATATATTTGCTAATTCAACTCCAGTAACTTGAACAATTAACTCTCTTACTCTCTATTCTCTTTGAATCCATATAAAAGTTGAACGTATGTACCTAACTACCTATGCACTGAAGTGTCTCATTGTAATTTCAAAATAACATCTTTTTACTGAATGCATACGAAAGTATAATACCTACTGTACTAACAACAAACGAAAAATCATTTATTTTTAATTTTGTCTATCTGTCTGTTTGTTCCAGCTAATCTAGGAAACGGCGATTTTGACGGGACTTTGGCACATCGCTGATGTTATAAGGAGTAACATAGGCAACTAAAGAAAGTCTAGTTATTTAACAAATATTTTCAATTAAATTCCACGCGGACGAGGTCGCGGGTGACTGCTAGTTTGTTAGATAAAACACTGTTGGATATTCAACGCTAAGCTCAGTGCATCGAGTTGTAAATCCAACAATTCAATATTTTAAAGCACTAATTTAGATGTCTTTTATTGTTTACGAAAATGGGTAATAATCCTAAAAGCATTGGTAAAAAACAAAGCTTTAATATTATTTAATTTATAATACAAGACTTGTAAATTTTGTTCTAGGAGTTCAAGCTACGCTGTGACGTATGTGGGACGGCACACTATCAAGATGAAATCAGTGCTCCTGAGCGATAGATTATGATTATTACAAATATATAAATTTACTAAACCTTATATAAACTTTATACAAAGCATACTGGAGGACTGAGTGAGAGAGTCTACTGGGAAAAAAATTGAACAATACAATACGTAAGGCTTCATATATCTCCCAACCTGTTTTTTTTAATATTGCTGTAATAGAAGCACTGGCGGTGGTAGGCCACTGATAAGCCAAGACAAGGGCCCGCTACGTACGACCAACAATGGCCAAGAACATTTTGTTTGAACTAATACCTGCATTGTAGTACATGTTAGCATGGTACACAAACCACAATGTCAAGTCTGCTATTACAATAGTGTCAGAATGGTCTATCATTGATTTCGTAATTGTTGATTTTGACAAGTTTGGTAATCTACTAATATGATAGCGTCATTATGACTTTTCAATGATCAACCACTGACACTCCATTGAAAGAAATGGCATAGAATAGCAATCTCGTAAATAATGACAAAAGAACGACTGGTGCTATTTACGAACTTCTTACGACTTCAGATTGCTTATAACACTAATAAATAATATTTAAAAATATTTATAAATGAAATCTGGCAGGTTTTATATTAATTGCAATACGACAATGTTAATATAACACAATTCTATTACGAGACATTGACCGATCAATGATCGAACATTATGAATTTAGCAGATTACGAACTTTTAGCAAAATGACAATGGGATGAGAATGGGATCGTGTTGGAATGACGAATTTATAAAAATAGCAGACTTGGGCGCCTGGACCTTGTTTGTGGGCACTGCCATTGCTCAGTGTACTGTGACCATCAAAACACAAAATTTTGTATATTGTAGCTACGAAGCACAGTCACAGGCATAAATACCTTCCTTGCAGCTACTCTAAATTCAAAAGCGTTCCCTCCTGCAATAACAATTATTTATTAATACGATAGTAGTATTTTTTTGTATGTTTCGTATCTGGTATTTTTTTCTTCTTGTGTTTAGGGACTTTTACAGTCAAGTATCTGGTTTTGAAAATACTGTGTTCGTACCACAATTTTTTTTTTCAACGGTTTGTCAGGAAATCGATCTTAAATCTTGCTTCATCGTAAAGTATTAATGCTAGTGACTGAACGTAGATATAAATAGACTTGGCAGTAAATATATGTATGTCTACTATGAGTACCCAAAGACCCCTAGACTAGTTGGGTCAAGTGGACATCCCTTACAAATCATTTAGGCGTATGTTCACTTAACTAAACTAGGTGGTGAATTATATAAATCCGTCCCTTTATTATTCTGTGAGGTTTTTTACGCCATTTATTTATATTTAAACTGAACTGAACAAAATCAATTGCGAAAATGGATGTGATTTCTTGTAATGTCATTGTAAGCTAAGTAATTAGCATTTTCCGATTGAGGTAATACTATAAGAAGAACTTTTGTGAAAGAGCAAAGTATAAATTAACTGCACCCTTACTATAATAAATACCTATGTACTTGTAATTATTATCTTTTACTTTATAAAACCCAATTAAATACCCACTTAATCCATAATGATGATGATGTGGTTTCTTCATCAATAATTCAGCATCATCATCTTTGTAATAATCCTTTTATGAACTCAAACGAAGTGCGGAGTGTCCTAACAGCTTTATTGTTGTTAAAGTTTATTCATTTACGTGTTTTTTATATATACTTAATCACAGTAAAGTCTTGTGACAAATCAAAGTGATAAAAAACGCATTACCTACCTTTCCGCTCGTGGACGTGGAGTTTCGGACACCAGTCCGATATACAAAACAATACAATCCTTAGACACTCCTAAGAACAAATAATTGCTAAAACCGACCTTTGTTTTAGGAATGATTAGAGAATACCACTATTGTTTACTTGTAAGATAAATCCCGACAAAAAAACTCATAAAATGAAAGTTGGCTACGCGGCTACGGCGTAGCGCACGTAGCAATTTACCTACGACTTTCATGCCTGGCAGGTTTTGAACTCTGTCTCTCTATTAAAGCGCAAGCCACACACCGTCAGCTGGCAAGCGAGCGAGCGGGCCGGGCGAGCCCCTTTTCATACTTCGCTTCGGCTCTTTCGGTAGTTCGCGGTGTGAACCAAAGTATGGAAAGAGGTGAAACGACGCATCGCCCGGCTCGCTCGCTCGCTCGCTAGCAGGCGGTGTGGCCTGCGCTTAAGTGTTTAATTGCTAAGAAAAATTTAATGTGTGAATAACTAATTTCAGTGAGAACACTGCTTCGATTTTCTGAACCTAGAGAAATTGTATTATTTGATATTTCTACAGAACTAATCCAGTTGATAAATAGCCTTAGATACGCTGATAATACAACCCTTCTCGCACAGTCTAGAGAAGATATGGAAAATGTTCTGATTCGTCTCGAGACAACCACCCTCAATTTCGGACTTGCCATCAACCGAGACAAGACAAAGATGATGATAGTAAGTCGGGCTGAAAAAAGCAGAATTAACGTACAGAACATAGCAAATTGCGAAGTTGTACAGAGCTATATCTATCTCCATTACCGGGGGATGTGGTCACGAGATAAAACGACGGTGCACCATCACCAGGTCGGCAGTGGAACGGCTGGGAAAGATTTGGGGGGACAGGAGGATTACCAAAAAGACTAAGGTCAGATTGATGAAATGCCTTGTCTTTCCGATCTTTCTCTATGGTGCCGAAACTTGGTCTCTGCGAATGCAGGATCGCCGTAAAATCGACGCTTTGGAGATGTGGTGCTGGAGACGCCTCCTAAAGATCTCGTGGACAGCGTTTCGCACCAATGTTTCCATCTTTAAGGAGCTTCATATTAAGAACCGGCTTTCGTCTACTGTGCAACTACGAATATTAAAGATCACATCACTAGAAGTGAAAATTCCATGGAGAGACTAGTGGTTCAGGGCCAGGTGGAGGGCAAGACATCACGCGGCCGATCACCAACTCGCTGGACTGACCTGATCAAGAAAGCTACTGAGTCCACTATGGTCCAGTGTACTCGCAACGTCTCCAACCGGCACAAATGGAAGCACATCGCTGAAAGAGGAATCCTCGGGGAAGTCAACGACCGAACATCTCTCCGTGTACCTCGTCTGCGCAACCACGACCACTCTGACAAGAATGTCTCGACTAAGAAGAAGAGAATCCACTTGAAATGTCGAAAAAAGATGAGATAACTGGAAAGTATTTCGAAGTTAATGGAACTATAACAAGTTGTTGGGGTTCACTAGGAAGACTATCCTATGAATTTCGACCTCGAGGATCATTTGCTAACTTTGGGGGAGGGGAGACAAACTTTTTTTTTCTGACTTTTTTGAGTGTTTTGCATAAATCTCTTAAACTAAGATTATGTTATTTAATTATGTTCTTTACATGTTCTTTAACTTTGTCATCCAATAGTAAAAGTACATAACTGCTGGATTATACTGTCAGTACGATATTTTGGTGGAAAATGGTGCCTACAAAAGGATATAATTTATGCCGTGTGATGCATATTAATGCGACCAAAGTAAAACCAAGTCATAAAGGCAGAAATAAAATTGTCAATGTTAAGTTTGCGGAGGCCGCCTCACAAAGATGAATTTGAGGCACAAAGAGACGGCACTACGGCGGCTCCCGCAGTAATCCGGATTGAGCCAGCAATTATAATACTTATCCTGTTCGGTATTTCATCTCGCCACAGTAAAGTGTACCCCAAATTGTCCCGGTTTCATTCGCAACAGATAAAAAGAGATCCGGGTTTGAATAAATATATTAATGACTCCTTCATTTCATGTAGAGAACAATGTTTAATATTTCGTGTCATACAGCCGCTTTCAGAATTAAGTACCTATTTGAAGTTGAAAATGTTTTTGTTCCAAAAATTTCTTCAAAATTAAAAAAAAAACATCTTGAGTTATTTAACTTAATTCAACAGATGCTATAGCTATAGACTGTTTGATATTAGTCAGTTCTTGCAAATAATTCGATTACCGAACACAACATCAACATTATCTACTGCTATTGTCTGCTCACGAAAGCCGGACCCTCAATAGTGTTAGTTAGATAATGTCTGCACTATACATGGTAACTAAATAATTATGATCTAACCAAGCAACGCGGTATCATGATGATAGAGCGGTCTAAAATTGAACCATAGTTGTTTACCGCCAAACTTGCCCAAGTATTGTTAGGGATGCTACCTAACTTGTGACTAGCCAAACAAATACTTATATCTAAAAGCAACAAATACCAAAAATAACAATTGTAAAGAAAGGCGTTAGCTTCGCCAACAACAGCTCTTTACAGTCGAAATTGCAGTCTTAAACAAACATAGCAATTTTAGCTCTGAATATAAGGGCTTAAGCCGGAGTATTGCGGCTAGATCCCGGAAATAAAATCGCTAGAGCCGAAAAGTTCGGCTAAAACCAGGGATGTGACAGCCCTAGTTACAGTGGTGTACTAAAATATTGACATTAGCCTTTAGTTCACCGCGACACCGATACCGCGATAACCTAATGAATTTTCCCCCAAACAACTCGGCAGGGTGCTGATAAATTAAACTTGTTGTTTATTATCAGAAACAACTTGTTAACAAAGTACGTTACCAGAAATGTTATTGATAAATCATTGAAACTTAGGTCTTAGTTCGATGGCGAACGATAACGAGTCGAGTGGAGACAGAACTTTGGTAATATTTACCTGTAAAATGTTACGTGAATGTTCTTCGTCTTTAATCAAGTTAACACTATGTTGAATATATAAACAATGGTTTATTTTCGGTTACATCGTTTTTCTCCCGCCCTCTCTGGCACGGGTAAGTATTATTATTAGCCGGTTTTTGCTTGCCTTGTCAACTAACTACATCAATGCCCAAACTTCGGTTACAGGAGGTATTCACGTTTTCCGATGGTCGAAATTAAGAGAAGTTATGAAACTCACTGTAGATAGTGTTTTTCAAGGAAAGAAAAATTAGTTACTTTTTATCACTTTCTATAGACACTAGTAGTTTGTCCATTCTATTTTTCAGTTCCTTTTTCCTGTATATCATTGGTATCAACACCCCTTTCACACGTAAATATTGTCCCATCAATAAAGATGAATGAATGGATTACAAAATTGACGATAACGGAAAGTCTATAAATACAAATAATCGATACAGGACCCTATCAATCAATTTGGCACCGTTTGAAAGGCAGCAAATAAGCAAGAATGAGATTTTTAGATTAAGCAGCAGCAAGCTAGTGTAATTATTATTCTGATAAGCTACGAACTCATCAATCAAAGTACTTCGGCTGCCGGCGCGACCGTCTCCTCCAATCTTTAGACTGTAAGCCTTTACTCACTTATAATATTATATCGTCTTGCCTAAGAACACAATGCCAATTTTGGTGTTGCCACATAATAAAGAAGAAAATTGGAGCGCGTTTTAAACATAATTTATTTGAATGCAGGATAACAATAAAAGCAGTTGTAATAAATACATTCCTAATTTTATTTAAGAATATGAATTTTAATAACAAATCATAAAACGGGACTTAAGTGGACCATGAACTTTTTATGGGTCTATTATTTTGAGTTTATGTCAAATATATCACATGAATGCATAATGTTTCTTAACAGCAGTAAAATATTGAAGACTTTTGCCAAACTATTTTTAAATGAACCTGTGAATTTACTTCATAACATAACATCACGCTTGTAACCCCCGAAGGGTATGGCAGAGGTGTACCTAATGGTACACCCATAATGGGCACCCACAAACACACCAAACACCTGAACAATCCAAAACTACTGTAGGTACTTAATAATAATATTTCTTTTACATTTAAAACTGTTCTGACCTCGTCCTAATAAACTTTTGCTTCGTTTAATTAAACCTTCATGCCTCGCAAAATGTTAAACGCTCAAGTTAAATTAAATTCACCATCGGCGTTTCATATTTTGCTCAGAAATAATGTAATTACCTTAAATTAGAAGAGATCTCGAACATTTACGAATTAATTTACCAACTTCAAATAGAGTTGGCGATTTTATTGTATTTGTTAAGTTTGGAAGTAATCACTTGAATGCTCAATTTATTTTCTGTTTTCATTCAATACAAACTGGTAAAGGCCATGCCACATTAACATTTGCTAACTTACAATAAACAGGGTAAATACGTTATTATATCCTTTTGTTGAATACATTTAGATGCTATAAGTTAACTTATTAGGTCTAGTTGGTAATTTTCATTCATTTAATCATCCGTGAAAAAACCTGTGATCACGTAGCAGTGATTACAGGTTTTTTCACGGATGATTTTAAACAATCACAGTCGCCCACGAAAAACTGCAATTCCAATCTGAAGTATGGGGAGCCACTTTATGCGATTTACAGCTTTATTTTGAGGGGAATTAGGACCAATTTTTTTTTTGTTTTATATTTCAGAAAATCTGCTCCGTGCTAGCCCCATACACTTTCGATGCAATGTAGAAATTATTACATTTTGCTGCAAATGTGCCAAAAACATACGACGGTTTACAACCTGCGTTTTCTCAACTATGTTGGAGTCGACTTCCAGTCTAACCGGATGCGACTTAATATTATTTTCAACAAACTCGCAAGGAAATGATAAATAAAATTCCATAAACTTATTTGGTACCGATATTTTTTTTTTGTGAAAATTCGATTGGCACCTTAGGTAACCTGTATCCATCACTTGTGTACTGTGGCATTTTTTAGCGAATGGCCTTTCCAGTCAGCAGCTTTTACTGGTTCGCCATTCAATGGCGAGCGTAGATGGCTCCCAGCCAACCATGGAATTTCAAGCACCACTGCGTCTTAACACTGAGATTTGAAATATCCACTTTTAGAAAACCTACCTGTCCTATGAAAAAATAAATGTCTGAGTAAAGAAACGATAGTACTTGGGAATTTAATTTTATCGTTTTCACTACAGTAGGTAAGTGACACCTAAATAATAGCAATTTTTACTAGTAGATTTTCACCGCTATAAGCTCAGCACTTGCACTGAGAGCTGAAGTTCCAACAACGTAATTATCTATTCTTTAAATATGTATCTATAATATACAAATTAGGGCACTATTGGTTGGGCAACGAATTGATTGTAGTGAAGTGGCAGATTCTACCCCACATTACATATCAATCATGGTTGACACTGTTTTCGCATGACGTGACAAGCAGAAATACTTTGGATGTCATACTATGAGGGTAGGTTCAGCTATGACCAAAGCTACGAGCCCTTTTTTTCATTTTTTTTTGATAATGCTTTTAATTAATAACTTCGCATTTTGGTAAATATTCTCAATAGTTTATAGTATTAACTATAAATTTAAAAATAAGCATTAGGTTTTTCGATCTTTAGTCACAGAAGTTGTACTAAACGCAATTGACGACAGAGAATCCCGAAAATATCTAAATTGTGTGAAATGTCACGCTAAGTATAGCCAGGGACCGAAAGGCCGCGGACCTTTTGAATTTATGCGTGTGTGTTTTTACTTTCAATAATACAACTACACTCACTGTTGGTAAGTATTATTTTCAGGTTTCAGACGCCATTTTGCATCCTAACTTTTAATGTAGCAAAAAACCGCACTCGTGCCCGGTAAAGCTAGAAAACGACACAGCAAACAAATGACCCAAGGAAAACAAACTTAAAATGAAAAAGAGATTTCATTTCAGTGCCAGTATTTTTTTCACGTTGCCGCGTTCTAAAAAAAAAACAGCTTATATTTTGTCTTTTTGATGGAATACCAAATGTTACTGTAAAAAATGGCGCGAATCGTTATGTTGCTCTTGTTCATTTACGGATACGAGTATGTTGTGCCGTATTGGTAATTGATGGACGCGTACCATAGAGCACTTTTAGTTATATTTTTAAATCTAATTTGTGCAGTTTGAGCCTGCTGAATTTTAAGCTACTGAAAAATAATTAAACGCAAAGCGAAGCCAGGATACAACAAAGCAGTCAATTTTAAAAGATACCTACTACCCAGAATGACCACCATTACAGTTTTTTCCAATAACAACCCTCCATGCGATACATCATAACACAACCAATAACTAGTAACCATAAATATAACAATTAAACCATGGCGTTACATAAAATCATAGAACAATATCTAATATCAGTTTTATGGCAGTTATAAAACATTTACCGTCTGTCGGACTTATGAAACCTTGTATTTTCGGTTGATTGCCCACTGTCTTCCAACCTTGGTGAAAAACCTAGGTTAGCTTTTGAGATATTTAAAGAGCAATAACATTCCTCTGGCGTAGAGATGTGTAGCGGCGTAGCTACAGTTACGTGGGCCATCATAATTGTTTACAGCGCGACACAACTTAAAGGTTTCCTCGACGGCACATGACGTCACTATGGAACATCATGTTTTAAGAAAAAGTTCGTATATGTAGAGCGTTAAATCTTTTCTTCTTCTTAGCATGTCAATGGCAAATTTTTATGAAATATGTTTTGCCCAAAATTCAGCTATGCAAGCTCCGCTCCGCTCCGCGTGCAGTCAGGGCATGCGGCTAAATAAGTTAAATCTCTGTCTATCTGTGTGTGGGTTCTTTGGACACGTTACCCGCAAAAGTGATTCCATGGAGCGTTTGGTGATTCAGGGTTGAGGCAAAAGCACGAGGCCACGTGGTCGATCACCAACCCAATCAATAGACTCCATCAAATCTATCACCAAAATGCCTGTGGCAGAATGTGCTCGCCATGCGGCCAATAGCGGCCGGCGGAAAACGATCGCGAAGGCAGCGACCGCAGTTGTGGGTTCTGGCCCTATGACCAAGACCACTCTGTCAAGAGTGAACGCCTAAGAAGAAGCGAAATCTCTATCAGTCATGCCTTTGTGACAGTGTCTTTCTAAACCTCCGTGTGCCATAATGTCGCCCAAATACTGAAAACTGAAAACTTATCATAGCCATTATTTATTTTCGCTCCACTCGGAAATCATTAATCGTTCTGGAGTTTGACAGGCTGCTTAAGTTCGTTTAATTCAATCGCACAGGTTGAACGTTTGAAAGTTAAAATGTTGTTTCGAATAATGGAACCAAAGAGTATAATAATAATGAGGGAGAATGGAACTTCGAAGGTGTGTCATACTGTATACACGTATTTACACTTATTGTTTTCTTCAGTGTACGTAGTTACGCGTTTATGTGGAACATTAGTACGGTGATATTCTCTTGAGTAATTCGCGAGAATTTGTTAGAAGGCTTATGGTTTTTATAGCCTTTATTTTTTTCGTGAAAGACAATTTTATTCTGCTGAAACTTGTGTACAAGATCAAAAGAATGTTTTCGTATTTTTTTATTTAAATTATTTACATTTTATCATTTTAATGTGTTTATTTACGTACTGCTAGTCTCTTGAGGGTTAGTAGATATCATTTATGCTATGCTTTATCTACACAATCTGTTTATCTGTGTAAAGCTAGATGTTTCGCGCCTTCCACTTTGGTAGGAAATATCTTACTTTTAGATTTTTCCTCGAGCATTCTTTCATGATATCTTAACCACTGGAGCATGCCCTTTCTCATTTCCACGATCGCCCAACCAAAAAGAAGAAGTCGCGAAAAAATAAACCAAAAAGCTTTGTTATAAAATCCAAACCTAATCAAAACTGACCTATTTGATTAGTTAGTACTTTATAGGTAGGAAGCTTTATTATAAAATCCAAACCTAGTCAAAACCAACCTATTTGATTAGTGACTTTATAGGTATATTGTAGGTATGACTATCGAATTTATAAAAAATAGAGGTCCTGGATAAACCGGGGTGAATAGAGACACAGGGGTCATCGAGACAAAACTTTAAAAGGGATTTTAGCGTTGAATTAAGATGCTATGTATGTTGCCAACAAGTTCACAAAATAATTAAGTAAATAAATAGAGTACTTGCTGACAAAATCCCTTTCAAAGTTTTGTTTCGTTTTACTGTACATAAAGAAAACAAAGTAAAATCATATTATATTCTACATATTTTGTATTACCCAGAGGTGCCACAAAGACTGATTTCATAATCAAAAAGTAAAATTACCTCACTAAACAGCCATCAACATTTTGCTAGTCCACTTACATCAAATGGTTCCGCAAGCATTATTGTACTTTAGACCACACAAACCACATGTTTGGGCAAAAGTAAAATAATACTGCAACACAAACTTCTGTTATGTTTTTGCTTTAGGAAAACGTAACCGTGCCGACAACACTACTCGTAGCAACACACGGGTCGAGTTAAATCTCAGCGTTGTTCTAAAATATTCAGGCATGCCGTGAGCCCGTGACCCTACCAAACTGCGCTATTTGCTTGCACAACGATCTCATTCGAACTTGGCGGTTTTTTCTATCACTTTTTGCTCTTTTATTTATTTATCCGTACAAGCCCTAGTACCTGCGCAAATTAAGTACCTACTTACCCAAGTTTATTAACACAATTATTAGGTAGTTGACACCATTTCCGCCAAGACAAAACTTCTCTGAAAAAGCGCTTTTTCAGAGAAGTTTTTGGTTCGTGTATGTGGAAATATAGGTTTATCAAATCTAGGTAAAGTGCCGTGACTTCGCGAATTTGTTTATATCTTCTTCAATGAAACTGCTCTAATTAATTATAAAAAATAAAAAAATCGTATAAAGGCTTCAACAACTGATACTAAATGCGTTTTGTAATCGGTAAATGTCGTTTAGTTTGAACGCTCTCGAACAAAACTGATGTTCGTCCTAAAGCGCCAGACTTGCATGGTGAGGAGGAGCGGCGCGGCGCATGATTAGTTCGCGAATTACTTTCCTCAAGTTTCCTCTACGGTTCGCGACCAATCAGAGTGCAGGGCTAGTGGTAGTCATAGCAGTGCGTACGAGGCTTGCAGTTGTAGAGACCGGCTTCTTCTTCTTATGCTCGAACAGGAATTAATTTTTAGTCAACTATAAAATTACATTTTTAAATAGGTGCTTACATATAGTTAGTCATTGAGTTAGGTTAGTAGTTAGTTGAGTCTGACTATTGCCATATATAAAATGGTGTCAACTAGCCGATTGTCGTGACTGCAAGCTTGATTATATCTTGGTACAATTTATTTTTCAGGATTGTTTTAAGACTAATTTTGACTGAGATTTCATTGCTTTTACCGAGCAATAAAGAAATAACATCAACAAAATATAAACGTTTCTCCTTTACCGTTAATCTGTGTTTATGTTACCACTGCCTAATGAGTATTTATGTACACCATTATGCCCACAACTTACCTTGCTTCATTGTAGGTAATATTCTTAATATACCTTAATATTACCTACAATGCAAAAGCAACATCCCTTTGTACTAAGTGTTCTAGTAGGTAGGTAACCTATAAGATGAAGATGACATCTTGGACACGGATGTGATTGACAAGATGAGACGATCATTAATTAGTTGCTAAGGTCATGTGGATATTACGACAGTTGCAGAAATTGCTCACACAATCACCAGAGTAGGTCTGATGTCTAGGTATCACACCATCGTAAACAGAAGCTGAAGCAGTGAGAGCACGGTAATATTATAATACAGTAGTGTAACTCGGCCGCATGATAGAAATAAATGCCTACAGCCGCGCGGTACGTAAACATGCGTTAGGGCTGCCCGTCTCCAGCATTTTAATTACATTTGCCTACTTTCTGTTTCTATTTAGTTTTGTGATTGTAAATATCCTTTTTATATAAATAAATGAAATACTTTGTATATTGAATAGGAAGTATTCAATAAAAATGCCTGTTGTTTTTTGATTGGTAGATTTAATTTAAAAAAACATGTTTTTGTTTGAAAAACAAATCAGGCTTATAAAATTGCGACCGAAAAATATTTGCGCCTCGACTGAGTCGTACGAAATGCTTTATTGTTAAATTTTAAAGTATAATAAATCCGAATTCTTATATAAAGCTTAATTAAAAATTGTTCATACAACCAAAAACAGCACAATATTTCCTACTCGTCATATTAACTGATTTGTAGAGAAAAAATCGCGCGGTTATTGTTAAAAAAACAACACACCGTCCGTTCGACACTGCGGTACAGCCGTGACTGTCTGCGCCCCGAGCGCACCCCGAGATCGAGGCGCTTAGGTAGGTATAGCTCGCGTTTCGTCCGTTTGTATGAAGTTGGAATACTGTATTATAATATTACCGTGGTGAGAGCGTAGTGGTGTGACCGTCGGCCTGCCAAGTCATAGGTCTCGAGTTCGAACCCAAGGCACGCACCTCAGATTTTTCGGATTCATGTGCTTATTGTATAATTATCACTTGCTTCGGTGAAGGAAAACATCGTGAGGAAACCAGTATGCTTGAGAGATGTTTCTCGACAGCATGTAAAGCCAAGTCAGAGGCCCATGAGCGGCTTGAAAACTCTGACACCAGGTTAGGCACTAACCACACGATAAAGAAGACCATCATAGAACGTTGTACGGAAAAATATGACCTAAGTAATTGACGAATCGTGCCATTAAACTCAAGTTATACTTCTTGAATGTTTATTTTTCAGGATTGAAACGGTGTATTTAATACCACGAGGAAAAAACTTCCGACAAGGCAAATGTAAACTTCAAATTCATAGAACACAAATTAATTATTTTCCAACATCAACGCGGATGAAGTCGCAGCACCTTACCTAAGATTTGATTCTAATGTAGTGATACTATTCCGAAAAATGCGACCATGGTGTTGTAACCCTCTACAGCGTGGCATCTGACAGATGATTCAATTACCCTAGGCAGGACGATAATAGCCTACTTTATACTGTCGACATCGCTATGTAGAAAATTAACACTGACCCCTCGTTACAAATGGTCTTCGTTCTCCACTATTTCGGACTTAAAAGACGCAAGCAGAGGGTTAGGCTGAATTCAAAATTAATTAGAAAGGAATTCATGACATTTCGTGAAGTTAATATCTACGAAGTAGTTTGTTTATTTAAATTTATCATTTATTTCTCTTTATATTTGGCTCGACGTCACTATTTATACCCACTAGCAACGGGTACATTTAATTCTGTCTTATAATTCTCAGATCAAGTTTTCTTGTCTGAATTACGCCCCCAGTTTTCCTTAGTTAAATCTTTTCCGTTTCCCACTGAAAGTTTTCAGTTGTTTTAACACTAAAAGGTTTCATGCTATTTCTTTGACAGCTAATCTTATGATTTTAAAATGGCTGTTTAAAATTCGCTACTACTTACATCAATAAACACACATCAAAAATGTCTAGGGATCAAGCATTTTTATGCGGATTTCTTGAGATTGAGATGTGGCTTTGTAATAAATTTATGATTTTATAAATTTATATGGATCCTTTTTGGTGCATTTCATAATTTGAATCAGGAACTCTCAATCAAATTCGAGTAAAAGATGAAAATAAGCTGTCAATATTTTCCCTATAAAAACATACAACGCATTGAAGACATTATTAGTGCTACTGTTTCCCTACTACTGATTAAAACCAACGTTATTATGGAGCGGCGACGTCATTTAAGCAGGGAAGAAATGCTCAGAGCCGTGGGAATGATAGAAGCTGGTTCCCGGCAACGTACTGTAGCTTTAGCTCTGAATACAAGTCAGAGTGTTATCAGTCGACTTTGGACACGTTACCGAAGCACTGGTACCGTGGCTGAGCGCCATGGAGGACGGTATCGCTGCACCACACGGAGACAAGACCGATACATTCAAATCTTAACTCGAAGAGCTCCAACAATAACCGCCATGATGTTAGCCGTGAGGCTTCATCACTCTTCAGGGAACTTAATTAGCGACCAAACAGTCAGAAACCGCTTGCATGAAGTGAACCTTCATTCCCGAAGACCGCTACGGGTACCACCTATAGCAATGCACAATCGTAGGATTCGATATCAATGGGCTCTTGAACACAGAAATTGGGCAGAAGAACAATGGCGTTTCGTGTGCTTTTCTGATGAGTCTCGTTTTGGTATGAGACCGGATACAAGACGTATACGACACTGGAGAACCCCTGGACGCCAACAGCGATTAAAATCCTGCCAGGAAGTCCATCCTTATAGTGGTGGAACCATCATGGTATGGGCGGGTATTTGGATCGGCGGAAGAACTGAGTTGATTTGGATCAGAGGCAACCTCAACGCTCAAATTTATGCTGAGACGATTGTATCAGACGTCATCGTTCCTCTACAAGTGCAAATCGGTCCCTTATTTCAGTTAATGCATGATAATGCACGACCGCACACCGCAAGAGTTGTAAGACAGACTCTCGCCGCAGCTAACATCAATGTCCTGCCCTGGCCTGCTCAGTCGCCAGACTTGAACCCGATTGAGCATGCATGGGATATGCTACAGAGAAGAGCTCTGCCGAATATGGAGGGTATCCAGTCGCAAGAAGACCTTTTTTTGTTGTTGCAACGAACATGGGCGGCCATTCCACAGCGTGATTTGGATGAACTCATTTTGAGTATGCCAAACCGATGTTCTTGTGTTGTTAGTGTTCGCGGTAGAAACACGGATTATTAATTGTTTAAGTTACCCAATAAAATTTTAAAGAAAACTGTTATTTCAGTCTTTTTTTCGAACTTTAATGTTAGTGGTTCAAATGTCAAAAATCCCTTTATTAGGAAAATGGCAAATTTCTTTATTAATGCAAAGGTGACTTGGTTTATCGTTACTGTGACAAACGAAAACACTTTATTTGATGAATCCTTAAAGAAAATTTTAATTAATATCAATCAGGAGAAAAGTTATTGCAAAAATATATGTTGATCCCTAGATACTTTTGATGTGTGTACCAAATAATTGGTACACCTATATGTCGTTAAAAGTGAGCACTGTCGGAAGTATGTGCATGTATTGCCAACAATCAAGCTCAACTCCAGACTCTGGGTTGCTACTCGAAAATTCTTAATAGGAAAACCCCAGAAAACACTTTATCTGACCCCGAGATCGAACTGAACCCAGGACCGACCAGATGCTCTTGCGATCATTAGACCGGATATGGAGTCTTAAAAAGATAGGAGGCATCATCATAATAGAATACATACTTTCTACAAGTTTAAGGCCCGTCTACACTAACACTAATAAAGGCGCACCTATGGGGTTTTCAACGCTTTGCTCAGCATCGAGGGTTGAAAATCCAACAAAGCAGTAATATGGGTAGGCGGGAAGCCATTCAGGATTCGAAACTAGTAGTTAGTGTTAGAAACGGCCCGTTTTTGCTCCTAACCGCATTTGATGCAAACTTCAGGAAATAAGTGATAAATGGGGTGGGCAACTAGTGGAACTAATGGCGCTAGCAGCGCATGAACCAAACATCGTCATTGGTTGAATATCTGTCAATGTCATTTTATATTTCAGAATAGATTGACCTCATTGGTCAGATTGGGTCTAAGCTATGGACGCGCCATCTACAATCAGCTTTGACCAGCCTTCCCCATTGATTTCTACCAACTATAAAATGGACCTAGGTATAAAACTTTGTAATAGCAAATTGGTTTGTAGGTAATATTTACGCGAACACTGTAGATTGAAACAAAACTTAGAGAGTTCAGAATTTAAAGCTTGATTTAATTTCCAGTTCAATTTTTGTGACCTGACTTTGTTAAGGCCCGGGTATACATTTAATTAATGAATTGCTCGCAACTTTGTAATTAATAAAAATAAAAAAAAACGATATTGTCTGAGAATGTGCAAATAAAACTTACCTACCTTCTTTATATAAATATTTAAAACATCATCGCAAAAAGTTGTAGGTCTACCTACCTACTAACCTAAGGAAAATTATTGTTGGGCGTACAAAATGAGTTATTGCGGTGTTGTTTTACATTGAGCTCGTAATCTTTCACTTGACTATCATATTCTCATTCTCTGGAGAGAACCAGAATACCTATAACACGAGCGCGCGATGTAAACCTATGATAAAATACGTCGATTTTTTAAATTGAAAATTCTCGGTTCACCTAATAATAGTGTTTTCATAATTTTAGAATTTATTTAAGTATATATAAGGATGATACTGATTTTTCTGTTTGCAAAAAATGTAACAATATTATATTTTCGATTCAACAATCGACTTACGGCAATACGTCGACTGTGGAAATCAGTATCATCAAAGTATAAAAACAAATAATAAATTAAAAAATTTAAGGGGGCTCCCCTAGTTTGGTACTCAAAGTTAAGATGGCCGCTTTGAGCTGACCTCCCCTACACAGCTACACCGCGCGCTCGTGCTAGGGCCTCAGTTGTGATGTGGTTGTGATCAACTTACCTACACCACAGGTAACTAATATTCCGCCTTACCAAGGCGTGTTTGCATTAGGTAGGTAAGCACTAAGCAGCTTGGGCTTTGTTGCCTAGGGCTTACCTACAACATGCCGACTTAATAAACTAACTAGGTATGTACTTATCTGAAGCTCACAAGTCTAAGAGTGAAAATCATGCCTGTTTTTACTAACGCTACATTCCAGTACAGTACAATATTCAGGTATAGCTTACTTATTGAGAAAAAAAAAAATATATATATATATATAGGTTGGTCAACCCTACCTACACTTAAAAATAACGAAATCTAAATTAAGTAAGTACGTCAAACTCAGGTTTAACTTTGTATCCAAAATTTAATTGGAAAATGGTAAACAGAAGCGTAGGTAATGGAATCTCATAAGTAAGAAAGAAATTATGAATTGTTGCGAGTTTCTTAGGAATTGTACCGTTCAGAAATTATAATACGCCCCTGACACACTCACCACCACCAAACCACTTTGGTCGTGAAACGTTGTATGATACATCCTGTAGAGCTAGTTACAGAAATGCATACCTACGTACTTAGATACCTAGGTACCTACATATAGTTTGTGCCAGTTAAGATGAGAATAGCGGTCATTGACCCACCTATATTTATTAAACTTTTTAACTTTGAAAACCAAAAATAAGCCTGTTCAAGTCTGGAATCGTCATCTATCGTGATCTTAAACATTTTTTAGGGTTCCGTAGTCCTGACAAGGAACCCTTATAGTTTTGTCATGTCTGTCTGTCTGTCTTTCTGTCTGTCCGAGGTTTTGCTAAGAGACCGTTAGTACTAGAAAGCTGTGTAATTTTGTAGAGGTGTGTATATCAATAACGCCGACAAATTGGTAAAATAAAATTTTGGAAAATATTTTTTTTTAGAGTAGGTCCCCTACATGTGAAGTGGGGATAATTTTTTTTTTCGTCGCCTTCCCCTTCGTGTGAGGAATCGTTGACTGCTTTTAAAATGACTTAGGGGTTGCTAATACTACTTTTCGAAACTTACTTTGCTCCATTTACGAAATATTAAACTTTAAAAAAAAGCAAATTTTTGTTCCTGGTGGCTTGAAAAATCTGGAAAAATCATGATGATAGTGTCTTTTAAGAACTTTAAAGAAAAACTATAGCGGTTAAGATAACTTTATTAGTTTAGCAGTAATAGTCGTTGAACTTGGGTGTTGGATAATTTTGTACCAAACACAAAATCCTTAGAATAAATCCTATAAAGTGACTAAGATGAAGTAGTTGCTTGTTTATAACGGGTAAAGACTTGCATTTAAAAACAATCTAAACTAAGAAAACTTTTATTAAATTATCATAAATTTCACAAAGCTGCCGCTAGATGGCGCTGTACCAACGGGTTCGTTCTATATTGGATAACGGGCTACTACGGAACCCTACACTGCGCATGGCCCGACACGCACTTGGCCGGTTTTTGTAATGAAAAACGATACATGTTTTTTTTTTTTTTTGGTTCTTACGAAGAGATATTAGGGAAAGGTCAATGACCGCTATTCTCATCTTAACTGGCACCAACCATAGGTACTTCCATTTTTGACAACATGGACCGGAAAGACATGCGGTTGGCTTCATCTATTCCGAACAAGGTACAAAAGTATAGTTAGAGGAAACATCACCTTGACAAAAATTGTTACAAACGTGCAATTGACTGTTTTTACATAAATTATAAGTACCTACCTACATTTTGCGTAGTTAATTGTTTACAAGCATTTCCGCATTGTTTTTTTCTAATATCTTAGAGAAGTCAGCACGATTGCATTGATGATGCTGAATGGGTACAAAATAGGAAGTTGCTTTCTTGTCTAGAGCCTTGAGACTTCTTCCTATTTCTGTTTGATACTAATCAGCGGTTAGATCCTATTTCAGCTGTTGTAGTACCTATAGCATGCTATCTATTTAATTACATCCGCTTAACATCCGATTCCGTTCCATATTGAATGTTACCGAAACCTAAAGGTGTAGGAAAGTACCTACGACTTACGAGTAGGTACCTACCTCTATCCTATTTCTTACTTGGGAGGTCCAATGATGTTATTAATAATATTTTCTTTTATTTATAAGTAGTACATTGCCGCACACTGAACTTCTCCAGGTTTGTGCGTTCTTCACAAACATATACCTACCTACAATGATATTCTAATAAACAGATATGTTGTGAGCGCGCAATTGTGAAGACTCGAAAACGGGCCAATTGGCTCGTTTTGCACTGCGTGTAACATGTGAGCTGGCTCTGCCCCGCGGAACACTTTCGGTGGTTTTGTAGGTGTTTAACATATCTGTTTATTAAAATATCATTGCCTACATAAGTAAATACTAAATTGGCGTAAAAGCTTTACAGCCTAAAAACAACCTACGCCATATTCGTGCTGAATAATGGTATGATTAAAATCAGATAATATATCCCTCCTTTTGGGTGCCGCCGCAGTCGGCTAAAAAATATCAGTCTAGAAATCTTTGAAGAACTGGTTTTGGTCACTAACCATAGATGGCGCCATGTATAACAGCAGCAGTTTGCAATTTCTAAAATAACTGTTTTGTTGTGTAAGGAAAAATGATAATAATAAAAATGTGGAAGTGACTTTACATTTTTTTTTATATATATCTATCGTACGGAAAACAAACAAAATAACTTTTTAATCTGTCGCTACTACAGTGCCATCACTGCCATCTACACTGATTCGTAGAAACAATCCCAACTCGAACGAAGGCATGGCTGTTTATCCAATCAGTAATGTATACAAAACTCAATAAGCAGTAATCAGATATGCATAATGCAGATAAATGTAATTTAAAAGATAAAATGTTAACTTTGGATTTGTATTTTAATTGTTTAATTCAATTAATAAAATCTAATTAGAATCACAAAAGCTGAATAGCTTCATACGTTTACCTGTCTGGTATAGTAAACGAAACGTCGCGTAAATTACAAAAAAAAAAGTAAGTGAATTAAAGTGACGGTCGACAGCTCATCGTTACGTTGTTTTCGATGTTATTTTTATGGTTTTTTAAATCTTCAAAATAAAATTAGTGTAGTGATCTAAATAAAGCAAACCAAGATGTGGGATCCAACTCATGTTCAAGTTACTATCCAACGGGCTCGAGGACTTTTGATCAAAGGTAAAAACGGTGCCAATAACTGTTTTGTTACAATCGCTCTCGGTAAAGATAAATTCCAAACTTCCGTCAAACACAAAGCGACTCAGAATGTCGAATGGGTAGAAGAATGTGAATTACGAATACCTTCGCAGGGAAATACTGCCGAGATTGTTCTAAAGATTTACGATGAAGATTTGTTAAAGGACCATTTACTAGGTCAAGTATCGATTCCGTTAAAAGACCTCGATGTTTACGAGCGGCCAAGAAGCCGTTGGTACACCCTGCAGGGGAAATCTGGTAAAGAAAAAGATAAGCCAAGAGGCGAGTTAGAGGTGAAAATTGCTTTCACTGTTAAAGAAGGAAGTTTGACTGATTTGAGTAAGAAAGATAAACATAGGTCTTCTTTGTCTAGTATCGCCCAGAATGTAGGTGGCAGTCTCATGAGCATTGGTAGCATTGAAAAACGTAAAAGCCTTAAAAAGTTTGCTAAAAATCTTGGTTCTAAAATGAACTTAAATAAGAAAGATAAGAAAAGTGACTCATCATCTCTGAGTGGTAGTGTTGGGAACCTCAAGAGTTCAACACTTTCAACCCCTGATCATTCCACACCCAAACGTTTGTCAGGAGAAGCTGACCCTGGGGTCATTAGTGAAGATGATGATGAGTTTGCTTTTGATGATTTATCTCATAAAAGCTCTGGTAGCTCACTCAATGTTCAAACTTTACCAAGAGGACATAAATACACTCCCTCGCCTGTAAATGCTTCATTGGAAAATCTTGGGGGTGGAGAATTTTTGAGAAGATCCACAAGTAGTAACTTGGCAGTGCCAGAAAAACCAGTCCCACAGAAACCTGTGCGCCTGAGCCTTGATACTTTTACACCTCCTCAGCTGCCAGCACAGGTCATTGACAAAAATGATGAGTGGTCACAGAAACTATACTCAAAGCGGAAATCAAACAGTCAATTAGCTATTGATAGAGAAAAGTCTTCAAGTCTAGAAAGAAATAAGAAACTTGACAGTCCAAGTTCTTTAAAAGAGAGACCAAGCCCTAAGTTCTTCAAGAAGTTTGGCAATAATAACAAACAAAAGAAATTATTGGAAGAACGCATTATTGTTGGGGAAGAGAATATTGTAGAGGAAGATTCTATTAACCCGGCATTCAATAACATCCCTAAATCAATTGTGCAGGACTTTGATGGGAAGTCGCGAGAAGACTTGATGGTCATGGTTTATAACTTGCAAAAAGATGTTGAGTTTCAGAAAAAGAAGAATAAGGACCTGGAAAACTATCTTGATGAACTGCTTCTCAGAGTAATGGAAACAACACCAAGAATCTTACAGAACCCTTATAGAAATAACAGCATGCATATTAGAAACAAATAATTTTTATGCAATTGCCTAAAAAATTCCAATGCATTATCAATTGCATGATTGCATAAGGTTAATGTGGCATGCCTCATTCTATTCATTGTTTGTGTAATACTGATATAATTATTTGAAGAAACTTTCTTTATTCATTATTTAGGTTGCTTTATTAATTATTTAGTTAACTTATTATAATGAACAAGATTTATAACTGGAATTAAAGTTTTTCCATTCATTAGTAAGTATTTGGTAATCACTTGTGTAGCCAGTGACACCTGTATCTAAACTAGTGAGAGAGTTGTGTGTACGAATTATATAGAAATATAAATCTTAATGCTTGTAAACTTTCACTCCTATAAAGATCTAATCACATTCAAACTTAGTGCCTTATGAATTTGAATAAGTCTGTGATAGATTATTATTTGGTTGTTTTGTTCATATGAAAGTTTTACGTGACTTTTATCTTATCTATGATTTCCAAGTGTCCGGGAACAGATGGTAATCACAATGATAAATGGTCTATGTTAAAAACTTATTGCTGGTATTGTATTTTTTTAGAAGGTCAGATAAAAATAATTGATGTTTAGTAGTCTAAAATTTTAATTGAGAAATCAAAGAATGTGTAACAATTACCCACTGCCATGAAATTTTGTAAAGCAATTTATAATTCTCATTTTTATACAGAAATTGGACAATTATAAAGTTTGTGCCAAAGTTATATATATTTAAAAAACACTCCATTTTATAACATAAAATAATAGTCACCTACAATAAAGTATTCTAATAAAAAGACATTATTTTTAAACATCAAAATGTATGTAAAGATTGTGATATTGACTGTGTGTGATTGTTCATTTAAAAATTAAGAAACATTAACTGGGATAATGTGTGAATTACTTAATTATATCCAAGGCTTCATTCCTATAAATGTTAACGCTTATTGCTTCCACACACAAACGGCTGATCTGTCTTACAATCGTCATACATGACACATTAGGTTGTATAATTATAAGAATGACTAAGACATTCAATACGCAAACAATTCCTATTAACAAGTGACTCGAAACACAAGTACCTAAGGAATCCATCCAAAACTAATTCAAGGAGGTTGATCATTATTTATTTGTTAGTGTTAAATATTTTTCATTTATTTATAGTGGCATTAACATGCACAAATAAAAAAGTCAAGACGGAACTCTGCAAACAGAGGAGTGAGGCTGGTTTCGTAAACATGTGTGCATTTATTGAGACGTAATTTAATTGTAGCTTGATTTAAATGTGAATGAATAAATGATTGATTTGTTCACTTAAAAACGTGTGAGCGTGTATGCACAAAGCGAGGCGTAATTTTGCGCTGGCCTCACTTTATTATTCGCAGCGCTATGTCTTGGTTTTTTATTTGGTTTGAACATGCTTATAGAAAGTATTTTTTAGTGCAAATCATATTAACTTTTTCATGTAATTTATGTAAATCATACTTATTTTGTAAGAAATGCCTTTGTGCAATAATTAAAAGTTAGTGGGTAGATTGTTTTTGTTGATTGATGTCTATACATTTTTATGTTTAACTAACATTGAAGTATTACATATTAACATACACATTTAGAGATATTTGTAACAATTAAGTTATATTTGATTATTGGTGATCTGAGGAATGTTTATCATAATTTAACAGTGTCATAGACTTATCTATGTCAAGTAGGTAGGTAATAGAATAGAAGTTGATTTATTACATATTATTATTTTCCCATAATAAAACAAAAAGAACAAATTAACAGTAGATTGTATAGTAAATCTAAAAGTGAAGTAAAATAAAATTATAAATAAAAGTAAGGCCTTGTATTACATAAAGAATTTCTTGATAATCGAAAACTAGATGATTATTTATTTAATTATACCAAATAGATAATTTATTTTTATATTAGGTTGAACTACCTACTCTTAAGTTATTTTATTAAAAAGTTAAGAGGAAAGTATGTTTAAACCACCAGATAAAAATGTCTACTTTGTCCAGAAACTATTTTTTTTCAATAAACTTTTTTTCCAAATCATGGCTTTTATTTACTGAACAGTTGCTTCTGTCTCTGCTATAATATTTTAGCATTCATGATTGTAAAAACCATTAAAATTACAGCTAATAATTAATTAGAAAGGTATTATTTTAATCCACTGCCATACATAAAATTATTTTGAAGTAAGTAGGTACTAGTTTTACAATAAAACTCTATGATTTGAAATGATTTTTAATTAGATATTGTAAAAAAGCACATATTTTAAACATTTCATTTATGACGTCGACTTTTGGCTGGAGCAGCTACAGGTGCTGCAGTCGCATAAGCTTTCTGTGACAACTTGTTCATGTAGTAGATTGTTGTTATGGAGAATATCAAACTGAAAACAAAAAAATGCAAGTTTTAATTTATAATCATTCTTTACCTATTGTTAAGGGGGCAAATTTAATCATTTGGCATAAAAACAAGCTATTTTGTTTCCTAATTCAATAGCCATTCACACTCCATATAATATAATTCTAAGAACAGTATTTGATCAATGTTTACTTATTTAATTAAATTTTAACTAGTTGCTAATTGACTACAGATAAAGGTTTGCTAAGCACTCATACACTGTATAAATAGGTTGTCCATGTAAAATTATTATCATATTTCAAAATTCCTTCACACTGGCAAGATTAAATATAAAATATAGTATACCATGTAGTGAAGCAGATCCTGTGCACCATGCCGGCAGCAATCAATGATATTGTCATAGACAAGACTATTTCTGGCAACTTCAACTGAAAGTTTTTGCCAAACAGTGTCGCTTCTAAGTTACCAATAGCCTGTGATATCACGTTAAGGATAAATCGTAAAATACATTGATACAAATATACATGTGTAAAAATAGTAGGTACTACCGAGTTCACCAACGGTCAACCACTTTTTAACCTTATTACTTAGGGTGTAAGGGTGAAAAATGGCAGACAGTGAACTGGGTAGTATGTGGAGTTAGAAATATTTGGCATACAGCTTTGCCTCACAACAAAAATAAGGAAAGTGAAATGCAGTCCTTTCACAGTTATTTTACCTTACATCACTGTCAAAATCACAGTGAACTTTATTATTATGGTTGCTACTGTTTTTACAACAACACTAGCTGTAGTCTGTCAAAGTTACAGACTATAATCAAAACATCCTGCAATCCTTAAAGGCCCAGCGCACACCGCTGGAGGCAGCGCATTTGAAGACAACAATTTAATATAAACCTTAACCACCTAGATATACGGCCAATATAAGAATAAATTCGCACGCGGTACTCAGAGTGCCCTCAAGCTACTACAGGAGCATGCGCGCGACCGTTTATCAAGGTAGTTAAGGTTTATATTAAATTGTTGTCTTCAAATGCGCTGCGCTGCGCCTCCAGCGGTGTGCGCTGGGCCATAGTAGGGGTTGTTGGGGGTGCTGACAGTTACAATGTGTGTATATCAAATGTGTTTAGGTGTCTACTAGCATGCACCTGTGCTATTATAGATATTATATCACATCATAGAAGTTAATGTTAACCATCGGAAGTTTGTGAAAAGGATACAGTAACGAAGAACAAGAACATCAATGAACCAAGGTAGCCCCCAAATATGATAGTAACTGGCGATCTTATCAGCACCGGTTTGTACATCTGCATTCCCGAAAATATTAGAAGGGTCAAAATTGATGATAACACGAAAGACGTGGCACTGTTCACAGCTGAAATGATAGAATTTCAAGTTAAAATGCGTATTCACGTTATTTATTATCAAGTAAGTATTTCATTTCTTATAAAGTAATACTCAACCCATTGTGAAGTTTCGCTAATTTCTGGTATTTTACGAAAAGATTTCGGCAACCAACAACGCCGCCGCATTAAACACAACGTTTGACAGTTCAAGCAAATCCCTGTCATCCATCCTGTTGTCAATCAAAGCAAAGCAACGGTTTCAGTTTCAGCCAATTTGAATACGAGTCATTTAGGCTATGTAAAAATGAAAACATTACAATTTTCATGTGAGTCACACATTGCATCATGGACAAAGTATTCGATCAATAATAATATTTCAGTATACAGAAAACAAAAATAGTTACATTACCTGATACTGTTACCGAGCAGTGCGACAACAAACATCCTCCTCGCAGGCAGTCACGGTCAGTCAGTTTGACAGATGATAACTTGTTATCAAAAGATAAACAAATTCAAAAACATGACATTATATTCCATCTTCAAGTTATTGATAATGATTGTTATCAAAAATAGATGACGATCATAACTGCGTATCTGAGAATAATTAATTAGTTAATTGTTACGTCTAATAGTTAAAATGACACACGTTACAAAAACAATTAACTCCAAATTAGTGAAAGGTTTGATTCATCGCAGTCTTGTAAGTAAATCAATTCATTAATTAGCTATAAACTCAGTGTGATATAACATTACTGTATCTTGTATTAACTTTTGCTTTTTAATGGTGGAACAATACATAATAAAATGCTAAACATTCTTGTCTTGCCCTAACTGATTCTTGTCTGAAACATTTACTTAAACTTTTCAGAGTTCAGCATTACCCCAAATCAGGATCTATGAAGTGGGCCCAAGAGATGGCCTTCAAAATGAATCTAAATTTGTTCCCACCAACATTAAAATAGAACTCATAAATAAACTGGCTGCAGCTGGAATAAAAGACATTGAGTCTGCTAGGTATGTTATTTTAATTTTTTTATTTATCTTTAAACAGTCAATACCTACTAACCTAGCTATAAAATAATATTTTTAAAGCAGCATTCCTAATAATAAACAAAGGTATGTTTTGTTTAATTTTTGAGTTCAGGTGTGTGAATAAATTGGATTACAAAGCATTGAGTCTAGTCTCAATGGTGCAGAGTTCATATTTAATTATGGTCCAATTCTACATACTACATACCCAGAAATATCTCTGAACAAAGGACATTTTTGTGGTAATGGGTAGGATTATTACCCACTACCATCACAGAAAAGAAAGCTGTAAGCAACTGCTCCGTCTAAAGTTTGTTAGTATTACTAAATGCATTAATAACTTCTGTTTTTAAGACTAAACATTTTATCTGCACAATTCACTGGCTGCTGATGCTGCAATTGGTAGGGCCACTTGCAGCATCAGCCATTACCAAGATCTATCATCTGCTGTATGGAAAGAAAATATAATGTTTCCTTTTCCATTTGTAATCAGTCTATTGCCTTTTGCATGCCATTTCCAACCATGAATTATATGCAAATGCATATAATTCATCAAACAAAATATTATAATTAGACATTGCATTATGTCTAATTATAATATTTTGTTTACCTACATGATTGTACATAGACATACTATTTGTTTTTGCAAGAAACATTTATTCTTAAACATAACTGGCAACAGAAGTCCAAACTCAAGATTTGCTAGCAAGCAATGGAGCTCAGCATAATAGGCGTTAAGCGAATCGATCACATTAGAAACACCACCCTGTGCTCCATAACTCAAGTAGCTGATGTTGGTGACATCCAGGCTGAAGTGGGAGTGGGCAGGCCACATAGCACGGATGCACACGGAGAGATGGGCAAAGATCGTCAGACACTGGAAATCTGACGATGGACAGAGCCGTCGAGGTCGACCTCGGCGAAGGTGGCGTGGCGATCTGATCATGTTTGCGGAGCTAACATGGCCGGAGATCGCACAATATAGAGAGGTGTGGAAGGAGAAAGGGGAGGCCTTTGCCCAGCAGTGGGATAAAAAAAAATAACTGGCTAAATGTGGGTATACTAATGGGTATACCTTACCCTTCGGGGATTACAAGTGTGGAGTTATGTTACATTACATTTATTCTATAGACTTATTCCCCAGTCATGATCAACATATTCAAATCAATATAACAATAACACTGATTGGTTCTAAACTTCAGTCTTGTATATTAGCATACATTTCCATTATCAACTTGTTTCATATTCTAAAATATTCTTGTATTGTTTGACCAACCATTCGCATTTGCTATTGAAATAAGAGGTACCTACAGAAAATAATTAAGTATGCACGTAAATTGTTACAGTATATCTGCTGCCTATTAAAGCCTTAGTCATTTGCATTTGTAATTAAAGGTCTTGAATCCTCTTCCGAGAGATGTTGCACTAGCAAATGCATTATGCTTGTAGCATTCACTTCTTACATACAAGCTTATTGCTCTGAAAGAATTAATTAATGCCTTGCAATAATCCTAGTTTTTCAGAGGATTGCAGGGCTCTTATTTAGACAATAATAACAATATGTCATTATCATTACTCAGCCGAAAGTCGACCACTGCTAGACCCCAAAGTATCGCCATTACAACTAGTCCTACATAGAAATGTGTTTTAACATTTCAGAAATAGACAGGTAAGCTACTCGTATGTAACTGTACTTTTGATAAATTGACTGGAGGCATGCTCTTTTCGGACTGTCATTCGTCCGTTCAGTAGTTGATCTCACAATTTGGCTTTTTAGGGTTCCGTTACCGAATGGCGGAAAAACGGAACATTTATAGATTCGTCCTTACTGTATGTGTGTCATTTGAATCAAAATCACCAGAATATAGCTGGTCAGGTCCTTTCAGAAATAAAGCAGAGCAGAACTCAACTTATAGGTAGGCAGGTATGTAGATTTCCGTTGGGCTGGCGACCTAGGTTTCTACTGGATCTTGATAGTGGCCACCCTCTGACTTATTTTTAGTACCTAGTCATGTTGTTTCTACTATACAGCTACCTAGCTATATATTTTTGCCGCAATAAGACGAGGTAGTAGCTTCGTCACTTAGTATTTACGTGTGAATAGGGTCATTAGTCGAACATACTTCCACCGTCAAGTAAGCATTGTTATGCGTCTGTCTAGCAATTGCTCGCGAAACTTTCCAACTTGGTCTCAAACATTTACTTACAACAGAAACTGACCTTGCGAAACAATTCAGCTTCTTTGTGTGTCGATAGACTTAAATTACCTATATCTGACCATTATGTAGCCTTCTGCGAAGCTCTAAGGTAGGCCAACCTGGACCCGCAATCGTTATGAGATTTTTTTTTTTTATTTGAACACCCTTTCTCTCGTATCAACCCATATAAACAATCATAGGCTTACAATCTCATGCCATAGTATTTGTCGGTCAGCAAGGCTGTAAGTAGTGGATCTGGCTGGACCGCTTTGGCTCACACAGTCATAGAAATTACTTCGCATAAAAACATTTCGACTGCACAATTAAACTTGGCATTGTCGTAGCAACAACAGTAAGTCCCTACTTATCGAACTAATCGCGTTATCGACTTTTGTATGGGCTCTTAAGGCGTTGAGAACTTTCCACGATTGCAACCATTAAAAACTAATTAACTCTTGATCTGATTTAATTTTACACTTACATGTTGATGACATCTAAACTGAGATTTTTGTTGTGTGATTATGGTTATGCCCGAGAAAGTTTGATTATATTTCTCAAGTTGTGTGAAGTGTGGAGTGTTCAATTTTTTTTTTGTATCAAATAAAAAAAAAAATTGCTTATACTCTTATAAAAAACATTCAAAAACAAGAAAAATTGTGATAGCCCTCTTAAGAAGGTATGTAATTTTTTTAAACAGTTTCGTGAGTCCAAAATGGGTGAAACAAATGAGCGATGGTGTTGATGTCATGAAGAATGTACCGAGAGCCCCTGGAGTCAACTACCCAGTGCTCGTGCCTAATCTGAAGGGATATGAGACTGCTGTAAGATCTATTTACTTATTTATCTATCTTGCAGCGTATTGCTAAAGATTCTCATGTGTATAGTTCACTGCTATATTTAGCGGACGCATGTAACTATACAGTTTCAGCAAAGGCACAGAAAGTTTTTAGCTTTACCGGAGAATTGATCTCCGGTAAAGCTAAAAAAATTCCGTGCCAATAATCCTGATATTACTTCGAAGAATACGTGTTCAGAGGCAGATGTCAGAAACTTTAGATTTATATCATACTTATAACAGAAAATTCTAGATGTACCTACATTGTATTTGTAGTTTCTGAAACCACTTCAAATGTGTTTGATTTCACACAGAAACAATGCAACGTTGAAGAAATAGCAATATTTCCATCTGGTTCCGAAGGTTTCTCTCAGAAGAATCTGAACTGTTCAATAGAGGAAGGTTTGAAGAGGTTCAAGTTGGTCGCTGAACAGGCTGTGAAGGACGGGCTCAGGGTGCGCGGCTATGTGTCCTGTGTCGTCGGCTGTCCTTATGATGGACCTATACATCCGAAAGGCATCGCCAAGGTGATTTGCAATACTTTTACTAGCTTTAACAGTAACAATGCGCGGAACAGACTATTGTTTCATAATTAATTACATTCCGTATTCAAGCAGCAGGAACCATTTGTCCGAACGTCACGTCTGATGCTCAAAACGACGAAAAGTCCAATGATTTTCGTAATTTCGAAACAAATGCAGGTGTTTTATAACAGTAACATATTGTTTAAAATTCGAAGAGCCAGAGGATTGTTTATTATAAACATAATAATGTTTCCCCAATGTAAAAAAACTTATTACGTCATTCGTAAATTCCATAGCAACATTACCGACCCACCCAGACGGTATTAACTTTTATGACTAGGTATGCTAAAGTAATTCTTATCGTACACATGACATCTTGCACCTTTCGTGCGTGTAAACAAACCGTTCTGTAGTTCTGGAAATTATTTCATTTCAAATTGAAAGAAATCGAAAAGAACACATCACGCGATTCCAAAAGGGGTGAGCTGTTTGTGTTAAAATTCCTTATGCCACGTAAAATGAATAATACTTATACATTAATACACATGCACGACATGAAGTATATTTAAAATTACTAGTTGTTTAACAATGGTTTTCTAAATACTTTTCCTGTGCAATGTATCTAAAATCAGAACTAAATATTTGCATAGAACTTAAAATAGTAACAAGTCTGAACACTAACAGATTTTTCAACTCATCGAACAGTTTCCCTATTGTTGCCATGTCAACGAAAAAGGTTTTATACATGTGTTGCGTTGGTTTATAACAGATAACAGAACAGCTGCTCGAGATGGGGTGCTATGAGGTGTCCCTGGGGGACACCATAGGCGTAGGAACTGCGGGATCCGTCAAGCGACTGATGGGAGAAGTACTGACAGTCGCCAAGCCTGAAAAATTGGCGCTGCACTTCCACGATACATACGGACAGGCGCTGTCTAACCTTTTGGCTGGATTAGAGGTACTTATGGTATGATTTTGTGACTCAAAAGGTTGTGATAAAAACACTATTATTATGATTGCCTACGTTTTTTTTTGTTTGAATGGAGAGATAAGGAAAGAACTGTGTCTTTGTAAAGAACATAATGGTTACTGATAAGGTTGACGGCTGGATACAAAAAGCACAAGACCGGTCGATAATTGGGGGAGGCTTGCCTCTTTTAGCCGAATTATCATGAAATATTTGACAAGCCTTTCAATAACGGCTTGCTTAATGAACAACTAGGAAATTTTAGATTCAAAATTAATTTGATGTTGTCAATCTATATCACTTTGATGATGAAGGTGAATAAAGTATGGCAGTACTGTAAAATGACGGCCATATAAAAATGACCTGGTGTCAAAAGTCAGTATTAGACTCAATGAACTCAAGATGAAATTTTATCAGCGTACAAAAAATGTGTGACGAAACCAGGGCAAGTTGCTATGATTGCCGCGGCCTACATATGGATGTATGTATTGAGTGTTGATTGCCCCACAGTTACAATCCGACAGATGCCAAACATATTTCCTTATACGATAAATTAATTTAGTAGCTCCACGTTTCTACCTTGCTGTGTACGATAACACACATTTAATGTTACGTGATGTTATTGTCTTTGTAGCTACATCAATATTATAAGTAGCACATGTTAACATTCGTCGGTTATATAAATAATAGCACTTCTAGAATCTTACTTATCAGGCCTCTGCAAGTTTGTTGATACGCTCGACAACGACATCGCTGCCATTGTCGCTGATAAAATTTATCAGTTCCTATCTAGAACAGCTGGATACATTGTAAAAGTAAAAAAAAAATATGGCGTTGACCAGTTTCTTAGCCGCGGCACACACCCGCATGACTTACAGTTACGTCACCTGACAAGCCTCTCAACATAACTTGTTTTTGCAGTTCGATATAAAAACCGTGGACTCGTCTATCTCGGGGCTGGGCGGGTGTCCGTACGCGCGCGGGGCGAGCGGCAACCTCGCCACCGAGGACCTGGTGTACTTCCTGTACGGCCTGGGACTCAACACACACATAGACCTCGTCAAACTCATCGAGGCGGGACGATACATCTCCAACTATCTCGGCAAACCCACCGAGTCGAGAGTCAACCGTGCAATAGGCGATAGGTTCAAAACTCACAATGATATCGCAAAAATGGCCTCATGCGATGTTTGACCATGAATAATTATAATCAGCGTAAATGTAAACATTCTGAAATTGAAAACAAAGACTCGATAGCTTATGTACATAATAATATATTATATTCTCTTTGTTTCTTTGTTTATGTCTCGAGAAATGCAATTTATTAGCAATAAATAATATATTTTGAGATACTGTTTGTGTATTTTTGCCTTCATCCAGGACATGCCGGTGGTCACGGCTTGTCGTACTTACATACCTACAGGTTTTATCAATTATCATGTGGAGTGGGTGCGGGTGCGGGCCGGCGGCGCAGACGCGCGCACTCGAGCGGCCGCCGCGCAACGAGCTGCTCGCTTATATTGAATTGACCTTATTTATCCGATTTGATCTTGAGCGAGAGGTCGATAAACCTCCGCCGCGCAGTGCCAGTGTTAACCGAACCCTACGCGCAGTCGGAACCGAAAGCCGGTTTCGCTTTGTTTGTTTTTATGGAACAAGCGTGACAATGAACATGGTAGAAGTGAAGATAAACGACGACGTCAAAGTTGGCGGAAGCAATCCCTGCTTCATCATAGCGGAAGTTGGACAGAACCATCAAGGTGACATCGAAATAGCAAAAAAGTTAATAAAAGCCGCTAAGGTAAGCTACTTTTATACAACTGTAGCAGGAAAACATTTGATCGCTTTGTTTACGTTGAAAAACAAAACAAAGAAAAAGAAACGGCATTCTCTTTGGCGGACTTGTAATAAGTATTCGATAGCGCTTTGGAACAATACACAATAGAGACGGAATAGTAAACCTTGATTAATTGGTGATCCTATACCTATCTGTTGTGTTAGCTATGTAGATAGAAGCACATTGGGATGCATGTGCTGTCTACACACGCTTTATCTATTACCTACTTGCTTACGTTAAGTCACACTCGGTTTCATCGTTTCGTAATCTGTTTAAATTACATAGCTGCATCCTACTTTCCACGCCTACTTTTAACATTGGATTATATCATAAACATCGTGATATTGTAAAACTTTCCTAGTAATCTGTTTGTGCGGATGATATCATCAAAACAACACGGCTTAAGATTTACACTATCGCAGAATTGTATATTTGTAGATCTCGAAATATGCACGGACGACCTATAGCTATCTAGTATAATTGACTGTTGCTACATATTTCTTAATTGACATTACAGGATGCAGGTGCCAACTGTGTCAAGTTTCAAAAGACTTGTCTCAACGAGAAATTCACAAAGAAATACTTGGAGCGGGCGTACGATAACCCCAACTCTTGGGGCAAGACTTATGGTGAACATAAAAGACATCTGGAATTCTCGGAGAGTCAGTACAGGGAACTGTTCAAGTATGCGCATGAAGTAGGCATATTATGCACAGCCTCCGCTATGGACATGGTACGTTAACTTTCTGCATACTTTAATCAGCCTTAATCATTGATGGATCGATATTGGACGCCGCTAATTAAGCCAATGAAATAGTTCATTGACCAGTAGCCACAATATTCTTAAATATTCACCTACGAATGTACTGGAAAAAATATGTTTACGGACACTAGACATAGACGCAATAAAAAACTTATTTATATCACTAATAGCCACGCTCATATTAGTTGCAGATTCGCATAGAAGTTATACTAAATATTTGTTGTGTGTTTGCAATATGTGGCCGAACGAAACACTTTCACGCTTCATGCTATTAAATCCATTATTAGAGGTAGAAAGACATTGGCAGTTGCCACATAGCTCACATGACGTGATTAATAATTGGCATTCTTGATTTGGCCGAGACATTACCTATATTTTGTAATTCATTGATTGTTAATAAAGGACACATGAAGCCAGAATAATATATCAGAATTTACAGCTAAGAAAACCGTGGTAAAAAAATTAAAGTTCATTTGGGACTACAAAACATCTACTCATCTTTCCACTGAATTCATAACACCGCAGGAGTCAATAATATTTATAAATAAACAATATTTAACCAAAAGTTTTCATAATATTTCAGGTTTCCTTCGACTTTCTCGTCAACATTAAAGCACCATTCATCAAAATCGGCTCTGGTGACTCGAACAACTTGTTGTTCTTGAAGTACGCCGCCTCCAAAAAGGTCCCTCTCATTATCTCAACGGGGATGGTCGATAAGTCTGCAGTAAAAACCATTTATGATATAATATCTGCTACACATAAGAATTTCTGCCTGCTGCACTGCATATCAGCGTATCCAGTGCCCTATGAAGACTGCAACTTGACTGTGATCCAGGATTATATGAACACGTTTGATATCCCTATTGGTTATTCTGGCCAGGAGGTTGGCACTGCAGTAGCGCTGGCTTCAGTCGCTTTAGGAGCTAAGGTTTGTACTTTTATATTTTAATAGCTTTGTGCCAGATGGTATATATTTCACATCGTCTAAAATTACGGTTTCCGTCCAAACTTTATCCTTCAAAACTCTAGTGCAAAATTGTAAGCTTGGGTGTGCGTGTCCTACGCACACTAAACCACTGGGTCTAGATTTCTTGAAGGGTTAGGGAATTAACCTTTTGAATGCCATAGAGCATAAACGCACGCGCGTGCCCTCCACGCCAAGCCACAATTTCACCTACGATTTTATCACATTTTTGTGTCGTTTGGCGTACAGGGCCACAAGCTTGCTTGTCACGTATACGTGACAATGGCATTCAAAAGGTTAAGAATTTTTTTAAGTAAATCTAGCCTAATCCCAAATTCTCGTAGACGATGTTTTCCAAACACAACTCAGCCAAACAATTTTACGATCTCTATTTCACACGAAAAATGTTGAAAAACATGTTTTTTCTCCGTTTGTTTATGTACATTTATAGTTCGTGCTGAGTCGGTCCTGTTTGCCTCACCTATAGTTATATTGTATAGATAGTGTGTTTAGATAATGAAGTGCGGTTTATCGACAAGATGTCGAAAATAAACCCACACATGCGATAACGTTTTTAATGATGTTGTTGATACCCGAAATAATTGTTATCGTATTCTAGTTTCCTTTGTCTGGCTATAAATAGATTTCCAGGTAGACAAAGTAAGAGCAAAGGTTTTTCTATCAGGAATTCCGCAGTAGCAGCTATAGTCTGCATTTGTGCCCGGTTGATTGCAACAGGCTCGCCTCTATTACGTGAAGCTTAAACATAACTGGCGAAATGTGGTTGTGGCAAAAAGGTGTTTTATTAGGTACACCTCTGCCAACCCTTCGGGTATTACAGCCATAATGTTACAATATGTTACAAAAGACAGGGTGTTTCATTCCTGGCCGTTATTGATCAAACTTCATACAATTTCTTTGAACAATACGGCCACAGTCCCTGGTAACGGACAAGTCTTATGAATCGTCATAAGACTTGCCGTTAATAACTATCTATGTAACAACTTTAAAGATAACTGTCTTTAAAGTGTTTTGTGTTGTGTGTTGATTGAAGTGCCTATTGTTGTGACAAATCGCATTGTTTATAAACATTAATTTGTCTTCTGGAGCAGATGCTTGAGTAAGAACAGGACGGATAATTAAACAATTACATTTAACTTGGATGTTCTGTACTTGGTCACCATCATTAGATCATCCATTTTGTCAAAATGATGAGCTATTACCGACATTGCACCACTTAGATTGCTGAAAGTCAGAGCCAGTATTAAATATCATATGAAAAAAAAATTGGGCCGATTATATTGCCATGATACACAGAAGAAAATATTGTAGCTTATTCCCAACTGTTAGACGGGCTTATGGACCGTTGTTGATTAGCTACCTATACAATGCCTGGAATCTTCTGTGGTGTGTCTGTGGATTGGTCACCACCCATTACATGCCGAGTTTCCTCCGTGCCTCGGAAAGCACGTTAAGCTGTTGGTCCCTACTGTCATTTGTAGATCTTTGACAGTCGTTACTGGTAGTCAGTGACCTGAAAGTCTGACAAGCAGTATTACCAAAGGGTATCGTATTACCCAGTACTAACTGGGTTGTGGAGGTCAGATAGGTAGTCGCTCCATGTAAAGTACTGGTATTCAGCTGCATCCGGTTAGACTGGATGCCGCCGACCCCAACATAGTTGGGAAAAGGCTAGGCAGATGATAGCACTACTACTATTGTATATCACTTACCGTTCGTTCCATGTCCAGGTGTTGGAGAAGCACATAACCCTGGAGAAGACGATGAAGGGAACCGACCACGTGTGCTCCCTAACCCCGACGGAGTTCCAGCAGCTAGTTCGAGATGTACGCGTTATAGAGAACGCACTCGGCACTCCCATCAAGAAAGTTGTCACTTCAGGTTTGTAGAACTTTAGATAGTTCAAGACCGCTTCGTAATTGGATAAAATAGACTAAGCAATACCTATTGATCATAACACGATCTAAGAAAAAAAAAACTTAAAGCACTTATTTCAAATCGACCAGTGTCAGGCACTACCAGTCAAAAACAAAACGCGCAGTGTAAGGTATAATTATCCGCTATTTGTGTAATGCACTATCATCATGAAGTTTTCCAGATTTTTCAAGCCCGCAGTTTAGCTTTTAGAGAGGGGGGGGCGACGCCCTACTGGAACAAAAATGTGCAGTTTAAAGTTTAATATTTCGTAAATAGCAGAGCATTAAATCGAAAAATAGTATTAGCAATTAACCCTTAGTCATTTTAAAATACCGATACCCCACACGATGGAGCAGACGACGAAAAAAAATTCATTCCCTCTTCATATTTATGACGTACCCTAAAAAAATATTTTCCAAAATTTTATTTTATACTTTGTCGGCGTAACTGATATACCACCCCTACAAAATTACAGCTTAATTCTAGTACTAACGGTCTCTTAGCAAAACCTCGGACAAACGGACGGACAGACGGACATGACGAAACTATAAGGGTTCCTTGTCAGGACTACGGAACCCTAAAAATGTTATTTCTCAGCAATATCTATCAATTTCAAAATATCGGTATTCTGCCGACATCGTACTGGACCTGCTAATTGTACATTTTATAATACCTTAAATGAATTCAACAATATTCATTATTACGTTGGCAAGCAGAATTTCCTTCAGATTGTAAGTGTGTTTCATAAATTGGGGTGTGGCCGTGCGGTTGCCATGCCCCACTAGATCATTTTAAACGGTCAATGTTATCGATCGACCGCACTTTAGTTACACCTGAGCAATGAAGTACTCTCGTGGTTCGTACTTCGTACCCTGCTACGCATTATCTACGTCAATTTATATTTGCTCTGTAGATCCATAAATAAACTGGAGTATGTCTTGCGAGTAGGTACAGTACTAAACTTATTGAAGTAGGCAAATTGTATCTACCTATACTCGTACAATTTGTAATGGTAATATTTTATGACATGGTCAGTCTAGCGACTAGCCATAAGCCTACATGTACCTACCAGTGCCGTAAATAGGGCGGTGCCACCGGTGCCCAGGCACAGGGCGTAGACTCTGGGGGGCGCAAGAATGGCCAGACCAGGCAGGACTATTATTTTTTCGGTTTGCTCCTGATAAGTTGCCGCTGCGCCCCTAGTGCTGAAAACATCGCGCTTATTTTTTTTGACAGCGCACGAGCGTATTTGTGAAGTGGCCCAAAAATTAAATCTTAAGCATCAGGGTTGGCAACGCATTTGCACTAGTGAACTTTGCGTTTGAGTTTTTGTGAGTGAGACACAGGGGGTGGTATAATAGGCGAAAAGTCCACTTAAATAGCTCGTTTGCTTGTTCCCCACATCAGTTCCAGTACTTAAAAAAAAAAAAAAATTCTTCGGGTGCAGTTATAGAAGCTCGCACGGGGCGTTTACGGCACTGGTACCTACGACTTGATAGACGACGTTTATTCTGTAAATGTTTGCATAAAAAAACTAGAAAAACTCTTAGCAGACGCCGTTGTAAGATGCTACCTCCGGCGCCATTTGATTTCAATCCAAAGAATTGGAAAAAATGGAGGAGCCGCTTTGAGCGGTACTTGGCAGTAAGTCAGGTGGAAAATGAAGAAGATGAGGAAAATACTTCGCAGGTGGATATTTTACTTTATTGTATGGGCGATAGGGCCGAAGAATTAGCCCTCCAATTGGATTTGAAAGGAAAAAGCCTCAAAAAGGTTATGTTGCAGCTTGATGAATATTTTGTTCCCAAAACAAAATATGATCTGGGTTCCTTAGCTTTTCTTACTACTCTACCGTAAACTCTTAAATCAGTTATCCATACCCATTCATTAACTTCCAAATCTCTTAAAACTTTAGTGCCATGTCTCTTATTATAATATTCTCTGACTTTATCCTTTTTATTCATTTTTGTTAAAAAAAAGGGAAGATGTTGTGTCAGTTTGTGGACGACTAGATAGTCTGTGGGGTCTATGGTTTTGGCTCTCTGTCTTTTGGGTGTTGGCCGCGTCATGGCGTGCAAAGTGATTCTTTATTTAGTTTTACAACAAACAATCACTTTGCACGCCATTTACCTTGAAAAACGTTCTCCCTCAAGAACCTCCAATATTTTTCGGTTTAGGAAAACGAATAGCAACCTTACCAACACCGTTCACACCTCTGTCGCTAGCATACACGTCTCAAACTGACTCGGAACACCACATAAGAAAGCTATAAAATGGCGATAATGGCGATTTTGTCTAAAAAAAATTAACAGCATGTTTCTAAAGTACCTACCTATTGGTTCCTAAGAAAACGGCGGATGTATTGCGAAAATGTCTAGGCAACTGCAGTTCCTTAAACATAGCAGATTATATCTCATATCTTTCGACACACAGCTCTTTACCAGCATCAAAGTAGCTCAAGCTTTAGTAAATATTAACTTTTCGCTAGGTAAATAAGGAAAATGCGATTCATTTGATAGCCACTGACTCTTAATTGAGGACTGAGGTATTATGTACTTACATGTCGATAACATAATAAAGGTACCTACATACCTACCTAGGTAACGTACAAAGGCTGAACAGGTGTCTTATGTATGTACATACATAGATACAATAAGATTTGTGTAGATAGGTGTCTCATGGGCTCTATCTATTCTAACGTACTCTGCGACTGATATGATATAAGATATTTGGTTTAAGAAGTTGTGATTTTAAGAATTATTAGGAAATATCAGCACGTGCTTGTAGCTTCGGACTATCAAACTCATCGTGAAGACACCTCAACCCAACTTACTACTTTAAAAGTTTAAAATGCGCCAAAATGTAAAAAAAACCACGCAATAATGCTATACTAATGATATATAATATCCGATCGGAAAATCAAAAGAAAGTCCTTGAAATTTTTAACCGTAACCCATTGATAATTTATTTTAACTTTCTAGTTAATTTAACGGTTATCTATCTTTTTTACAGAGATCCCATGCATCGACAAACTGCAGAAATCCCTCGTGATGGGCTGCACCAAGAACAAGGGCGAAATCCTCTACCCAGGAGACGTCAAAATCAAGGTCGCTGAACCTAAGGGTCTGAACGCCCTCCACTTCGAAGAGGTCATATACAAAACACTGGTATATGACAAGAAGGAGGACGAACCACTCAATCAAGGAGACTTCTGCTAACCATGCTCAAAGTACATAAGAATAACCAATAATTCTAACATAACATATCATTGTATTTAAGTTTCTTCGAACATACATTTACGGAGGTCTAAACTTATATGTAAGTAAACGTTCTATGACCTTCTTCAGAAACAAATTTATTTTTAAGCAAAGCTAATTATTATATCTAGTACAGTCGCCAGCACATGTACCACAAACTGTCAAATATCTCCAAATGATTTTAAACCCTAAAAGCGAATGAGAAAATTTGACAGTTTGTAGTAACTTGATGCGCTGGTTACTGTATATAAACATGAGATAACACAGGGAATAAACCGTCAATCGTCACCAACACCACTGTGTTCAAAGTTATAATATTAACTTTCTTAACGTCGCAAGCACAATGACAGCATAATTATTCGAATTTATTTAACGTCTCTCAAGTGTAAATTATGTGTATAGATCATAGAATTTAAGTTTAGATTTAATTTACCCTTCCCTAAATAGTTCATATATATAACAACTATTTTTCTTATACCAGATTTATTAAAGTTTTACTATTATGAACCGCCTTTTATTTACATTTTCGTGGCTGACTTTGAGATGTATGGACAAGTATATACCTACCTACGCAATGAAAAATACTCGCTTTGACGTCAACACCCATTCATAAAGTTATTATTGACTCTTTGACTGTTATATCCGTAACGCGAATTTCCTCTGGCGTAAACTGACTGCTTTTGCACTCGTCTCACAGGTTATGTTTGTAGCTGTTTAAAAATCACTGAAGATGTGGGTTTGATATATTTCCTGTCATGTCACCGCGGTGCAGGTACTTCGTCTGATCTCATATGCGCCGGCGCAGGTTATGCAGTCAGTGCGACACGCTTGCGCTCACATATCCGGCTCCGATGCGGCGAGATATTCCCTGACGCGTTTTATTAGCAAGTCTGTTTTATTTTTATAGACGGTCAGCAGGCGGGTAGTGGTTCAGCGGTGTGTGGTGTAATAGAACATAAGTGGGTGCGCGGGCGCGCGCGCGGCGTTGGCTCCGTGCCCGCGCCGCGCCGCCAGTCCCCGACGCACCGGCCCGCCCGCCGCCTGCCGCCCGAGCGCTCCTGCCTCTTGCGTATTACATGACCGAGGCTGCGCGAGTGCGCGACCGCGACCACGAGCGCGATCCTTCGCAAACCTGCTACCACGGAGCTAACGCCGCGAGGCGTTCTCAGAACATACTTCTACTGATAATATCGCGTTTGTGTTTACGCGCCTAGAAAGTCTGAGAATTAGTAGCGAGTTTAGAGCAGCCGATTTAGGTCGCCCGGTTCAGTGCTAGCAGCGAGATATTTTTATTGCCACTGTTGGGTGCAGACGTACGAGCGCCTGAACACGTTGCCGGTTAAATAAATTATTATTTATAGAGTAAAATCGTAAAGTTCATTCCATAAACATTTGCGTGTGTATGTGGTTATTCGTAGTTCCTTTTCGAGTGCGATGCTGTGTTACGAGTGGTAGCATTGACTGCGTGTGAGACTGTGAGAGGAGGAATGTGACAGAACTGTTTTCGTTAGCGGCATTTAGGTGAAACTTTGACATTTGTAAAGTGCATTTGTGTGTGTTGTGGTGAGAATGCATCACTTGTATCCCCTGGCGAAGGGCGACCCGCTGTGCCCGCTGGGCTTCCACCCGCAGGTGCGCTGGCCGACGCGCTGCAAGCGCTGCTTCCGCGACTACAAGGAGCACGGCGGCGTGCGCAAGAAGGAGGACGACTTCGCGGTGTCCACGCCCAGCCTCTCCACTTGGAACACGCCGTCGTCACGGTCAGTGTGCCAGATCCACCAAACCTCTCATACCAACTACCCCTCACTTATTAGTATTAGAACTAGGTACAAATAATTTGCCGAACCTCGTACTGAATCTCATGACAGAACCGAGTTGCCGGAAACGTCTAAAGAAATTCAATTGTATTCTAATGAGTACAAAAGGGTCTGATCCAGATTTGACCAAAGTACGTAACCTGTGCACATCGGAAGTCTATCGTTTTAACCTATAAGTGCTAGTGAGTGCACAAGGATTTGTACTAGACGGATACCGAGAATATCCGTGATGTTGCAATAACCACCATGCTCGGCAAGAATTAGTGTAGGTATAGCGGTCGCCAGTGCGACTGCTGAACATGAGGTCCTGGGTTTGATGCCCAGGTCGGGTAAAGTGGTTTTTCCATTAGAAATTTCTCAGTAGCAGCCACGGAGTCTGGATTTATGCCCGGTAGATGGCAATAGGATCGGACCCTATTGCATGGGACTCAAACATAACTGTCGAAATGTTCCTACATAAGGTACACAGTCACACACCTCTACCATCCGATCCATGTCTAACTGTGTCATAGCCATCCTCCTCGCCTGGTTAAAAATCAAAAGAAGACCTAAGTACATAATGACCCACGAACCCATTCTAAAAACATGCTCAAAGTAGGAACTTAGTTTTCATTCGTTGGGAGTAAGTCTTTGACCTATCATAAACAGAATATCTAAGTCTTTATTTTATTTTAAAATCATCACACAGTATTGACCACTTACAATAATAACTTATGGATGACAGCCTGACATGTTACCGAAATTAATGGCGCAACATTTTGTCTTACCTAGAATTGTAAGGCAATGTTGGACCACTCGTAAAACGATAAATCCCTTATTTTTATGGGTAAATGCAATATAGACAAGAGTCGACGAACAAAAAAAAACTGACCATAATTAATAAGTTCAGTAAGCAATGGTTAACATATTGGATGTGTGTGAATCTTAGCATCACTTAGCTAATGTTACTTAATAAGATGAATAACCGCTAGAACAAATCATAAAAGATTTCTATTCATAACCTATTATAGGTGAAATAGGAAGCATACGGTAAAATTGATTAGGTTCATGTACTAGCTGGTATTTACTTTGCCATGAAAGTAGAACAAACCTAATGTTCCGTACCTATTCTCTTACATAGAGGTAGATGAGATAGATCACCTTACAGCTAATGTCGTGTGTCACTCTACTTGACTGATCAATGACTCACCACTAAGTTGATCGATCGATCATCAATCTGGATTCGACAGATGGAAATAACTCTGCCATAAGTCGATCAGTGCCAGGATTACCTTCTCTTCGCAAAGCTAAAACTACAATAATAAATTAAGAACCACAGAAAAATTCTCATTTTTCTTCTCTTATGTGACATTTCTTCTTCCATTCAATAAGAATTTATATATGTGATTGTGGGTCATACATAAATCTACAGGAACCATGACATCAACTATTTGTGTCTACCTTTACAGTGCAATATTTTCCACTGATGCTTAAATCATGTAGGTAACTCCAAGTTATGTTCACTTTAGTGCGAATGTACGCTCGTAACTTCCACTGAGTTGTTTTACTGCTCGCTAATTTTATGGCAGCTATTTGATTACCATAAAGCAATTTGTCGAATAATGTATATAACCATACTTATTAATAAAATTTATGTAGGTAAGTTTCATACTGAAACCGAGGTGAACAGTAATAGAAAGTTTAATTACCTTCAAATTTTTTGTTTCTGACCGTATCGGTCAGAAACTTTGTCACAAACCGTGAGGTAACCATGACCTATTACAAGTATAGTTTTGGCCGGTCTACTTTACTACCTGTCTCTAGTTGATTCTTTCTAATGTTTAACAAAAAAAAGATGGCACCTTTCCAAATTCCTGAGCGTTTTTGTGGATTGTTTGTACTGCGCCCGGTTGCTGAAGTTTGACGCATGCCGCCTTCGTGTGTACGTCTGTTCTGTCATTATATGTAGTACACTACATACATACCTACCCGGTACGCACAGTTTACGACCAAATCACAGTTGTAAATGTAAAGTAAGGCAACATAATACACAAATCACTCTCTTATTGTGGCAAAGTGCAACGAAAAGGAGCATATTGTAAGCCCGCACTCAATACCTATCAATAGGATGATTCATAAGTCCATGGCTGCTAAAAGCTTTCAATTTGATCTGTTGAAGAGCTGTTAGCCATGTTCATAGGAAGATAGATAAACTCCAGAATGCAGTTTATATATCGTAAATAATTTAAAATAGGTCGTAAAATCATAAATATTTAGACTATAAGAAGATATATCATGTATATCTCCCTAGATGCTCTAAACGAGATGCTTAGTTTGTCAACATTTACAAACAAAATAGGAATTGTGTATAAACTAAACATCTCTTTGATATTCTTGTAAAGCGATTACTTGGCTCTGTTTTGGAGATCAAACACATGTAATCACATCTTTCATTTTCACACGACTTGCTACATCTTCGAGTTTACCATTAGGCAGATATATCTACCTACATAACTGTATTGTTACCTACGTCAATCAGGATTGATTGACGCTTAAAACAAAACCATACCTACTAAATTCCATTTTTGGAAAATAAAAGCTTGTTTAAATTTTTGATGGGTAGTCGCAAATAGTAAGTAGTAAATATTCCTTATTCTATAAGGTAACATATAGGTCGCAACACTCACAACCAACAATACTATGGAAGGTCCCAGTTTGCTCTACAATACTACTAGAGGAGCTACCTTAATGAAATTATGAAAATATTCAACCTTCTGAAGAACGGCCCCGTCCATGTATCAGAAAAATGTTGGTTTCTCATCCACACTGAATCCAGAGACATGCCGGTACGGTACTGTTGATTGTAGTTGCCTCAACATCTCCCCAGAGAATACGTATTTTTTGCAGCGTTACAAATATAAACTTTATCGTACACAGAAGTCGTGATGAAGACAATGGTGTGGAAGTGGAAAAGGTGGGGCGAGGCTGGGCTTCCAGTACCAACCTCAGCACCATTGACTCTGCCAAGAAAGACGCCTTCTCCTCAGGTAAGCTAATCCTCATTAAAGGAGATGGCCAAAAATTCTATGAACCTGTATGTACCCCAGAAGGTACTATACATGAGATAACGAATATTTTACAGTGTACTTTTCTCTTTTGATAGTTGTTAATTATTATATGGCAACATTGAGGATATTATTATCCTATTATGATTCTGCTAATGCAGCCATTTTAGACCTCCTGGAAATATAACAGACCGTCGAGAGTTACTTTCGGATTTAGGTATAACAACGTTAATTTTGATAAACTTCGTATCGAACCTCACCTGGCAGCACGGGATCGTACTTTTCCATGCGCCTATCTTTTTCTGTGGCTCAGAACTGCCATTTGCTAGAGAAAGAATGCTACGCATCGCACGCGGCAGCAACGACGCGGCGACAATTCGATCGGCCAGCACGCTCTATTTCACTACCTAATTTAAACACGAAACTTGTCCTGCAAATCCTCTATTACCAACTCATGGAAGAAGTAGCAACACAACTCGGTTGTAGTCAGTAGGAGTTGTACGACATAATCCTCCGATCCCATTTACCCACCTAGGTATACAAAATTGTGGTTACCAACAGCTATGGACGTCTCAATAGTAGAATAATTTCATTCCCACAAAAGTAAACGCAACTACATAGGTAGTGCGCGCGCGCTTGTCGCATTACAAACTACTTATTTCAATACTAGCTGTAACAGTAAACACAAAATAACACATAATAATAGTAGTTGACAAAATTACTATTGTACCTACGACGCTAGCGCATCTAATAACATGGATGATAGATGACCTGTTCGAGCACCTAGGTTATGGGCAGATTATTTGGTCGTATGTTTTACTGTTTTAACCAACAGGGTACTAAATCTCGCCTCGGGGCTTACACTTAAAGAATTTAGTAGGATCTAAACCTGTAAGCTTTTAGCAGGTTTAACGGGTCTTTCATCATCTTCATCTTTTCCCTCATGGATGACCATCGCCCTGAGACAGGCGGGTCTGCCACTCTTAGAGACTAAAACCACACTATGTTCTTCAACTACCTTTGGCCGAGGTGCTGAAGCACTTGCGCAGTTCTTGACGCTGCCCTAGCCAGGTAGTGCCTCATATACGGATCCTGATTATCCCTCTGCGGTACTATACGGCAACAGTACTTCAAGAGAAACGACCGAGCGTGTGCTCCAGCTTTCTTTCCGCCACCACCTTTTGGACACTCACTTTCCCTCAACAGAAGCGATCGCGAGTTACATCGGGACTTATTCTACCAAACCTAACTTTCTCTATTATAATCATAGTCTAAGTTAAATCTAGAGCTGTACTTTAATTTAGAACATTTTTTTTCTAAATTGAAAACAGCTCTTATTAAAACCAACCTGTTATCTTCAAAAATTGCAAAATCAAACGCAGTCTAAGCATAGAAAGAGTTTCAGACCTTCTCTTTAGTTCGTTAAAACACAACAAGAAAAGATCAATCCAGACACATCTGCGAGAGCAAGCCAAGACCATTACGATACACCTGTATTAGTCATACATTGTGAATCCTAATTTAAACATTGCACGCCCACGCTCACATTTTGATAGTCGCCGTCTAATTTAACCATTTAATTTTACTTAACATAAGTACATGGGAGAAATCCCATTATTATAATAATTATGTGAATGGTTGGATGTTTATTACAGTACGAATTTGTATGTAAGTAATTGGGCATTAGACACACGGGTAAACTATAACCTAGATTGAAATAGTCTTTTCCGGGTAATTTTTCTGTTTGCGGTGGTCATCAAACCAGTGCTGTCGGTCCACTTGTTAGACATCTATAATACCAAGCAGAGACATCGCAGGTAATTGCACTTCATGATAGTCGGCGGATGAGCGAGCAATGAGTGTCATTAGCATGTTGCATAAGTTGTATTGCGATTGCATCGATGCAAATTGCAGTATTCAAGGAATAAAAACAGATTTCCATAACAATAATATATTAGCACATAACTACAGCGATACTTTTAATAATCTTGTGGTTTTGGCAGTTGATCCAGTTCGATCGTTTTAAATGAATCATTAATTTAATTATCTTTCATCCAGTCCAGCAAACAAGTCATAATACTCAGATAAGACGATTCATATTTATGCTCATACATCCATCAAATAACAATACATATTGGATGCCATAAAACTTTTATTAGCATAGCGATAAAGTCAGATGATTTTTATTAACGATGATCTTTTAAATTATCACCCTGTTTATTACCTAAATTCGTTACATCTCACACTCTGAATGTCAAGGAATTTTAATTTTAGATTCTCACTTGTTTGCATTGCTGCCCATTTGTTTCTTTGCTAAATAGATTTATAAACACATTCACACAACGCACGCGCGCATTCTATCGATCCACCAACTAATTCTGTTTCGCAAATTTTAGGTGTACCTAGTTAAGATATTGATTTCAAGGTAATATACCATTTAAATACTGGTTGCTTATACGCTGTTTCGGCTTTTAAAAGCTGATATTTCAAATTATACATGTGTAAAACGCAAAACGATTTGAAAGTAGAAGACGAAAGATGGAGATAAAACGAACGAACGAGGACCATAGACAACATGAGTAAAGTAAACCAACATAATGACCGTACCTATATACCCATACATAACATCCATTATTTTCACCCAGGGTTCACAAGAATCAGTGCATCGTGGACGTCGACGCCGGACCTGGGGGCCAACGAGTCCGACAGCACGAACGCAGTCACCGTCAGTCTGAAGCTGCCCAAGAGAAGGCTCACGGGGCCACTGCCATCCTTAGATACGGGGCAAAATCATACTTCAGGTTTAAGACTCACACAAAGCACAGCTAGCCGGGCCCCGAGACGTGGTGGAATCGAGCAATCACATTGATCGAATCTTGCACTTCTCTCCGCATTAGTAGAAACCTGATCTTTTCAGTCCTGGGTGGGATTCACCCTAGGTCTTCTCTCTAGTTTTTTGCTGCTGCGCAAGTTACACACATCCACGCTGAGATAGCTATTATGATTTCGGGAGCGAGCAAACTTATCGACGCGAAATGGGTGTGTACCAGGCTGGAAAAGCATTCGGTAAATGCAATAAAGCGAAAAATACGACATTTGGGTTCAGACGACCATTTGCTTTTATTACATGATCATAATAAAGCCCTTTCTCACCCCCTATTACATGGGACTTAAACATAACTGTGAGTGTATTGTTAGGTAAACCTCTGCCTAACCCTTTTACAGGCGGTATGTCATGCGCTGTTATAGAGCTCTTTTAGGCCGGGCAGCAGATTGGAGGCGCGCGCCTATACCACTAACCACCGGGCACAAATCAAGACCTTTCGTAATGGAAATACTATTTTTTTTCCCGGCCCAGCAAGCCGCCGCACCAATATGCCAATAAAAATTACACTACCTAATCTTATAGAAAAAATCCATGTTGATAAATGTAATAATTCAGATTATTTTGTACACAGTCACAGACACGGTGACGCTGCGACGACCGTCGCCATCTCCTCCGCCGTCGGCTGCGCCGGTGCAGGCACCTATTACTATAAGCAAGAACGACTCGCTAGCGGAACGCGTGCGAAAGGTAAAACATACCTTATTGATATTGTATTAAGACTTAGTATCTACGTAAAGTACGAGCTTTAGGTGTAAAGTTACGGACACCGACCCGATATAGAAACAATACAAGTTAAAAGGCAAGTCATCATAAATGTACTAAAGGCCGGCGCGAAATAAGAGATTAGGTACTTCTGCGCACGCGCAACCCTTTTGGAAAGTTTCCCAACCTTGACATACTTACATGTAAGTAAACATATGTAATTGGGTCAAAAGATGTTGCTTAAAAATTCTTTAAAAAACATATAGGAAAAAGAGACATTTACGAGAAAAACGTTGAAAATATTTTTTCACAATATCACGTTAGCACTAACAGTTCGGCCGAATTTAGAAACAAGAAAATTTCTCTGCAAATATTTATAAAGCTCAACTAGTTTAAAAATGTACTGCCCAAATAAAACTATTGTCTTCACCTTGGGTTCATAGACGAGTGAGGTGGAAGTGGGTCAGCGATAGAACCGTCTGATCGTTACCGCGACTGCTCCTAGCGTTCAACCCGAACTAAACGCGATGCGCTGCCCAAAATAAACATAAAAGGTCACCATGAAAGTTAGTAGTGCTTGGCAATGCGCTAGAGCTTTATAATTAATTGAGGAAATGACCTATTATCTGGTTTGGCTACTTTAATATTATATAGGTTTCTATTACAGATAATTGAGAAACAGTTACGATGAATGTTTTGTCATATAGATCTTTTTAATTTTCGATTTAAAAATCAATTGTATGTAACACGGTATAACGTAAATGATCAAGGTGGAAAGTTTATTTGGCTGACGTATCCCCGACGGAAGTATTTAAAAATATCTTTTCTCATAGTATTTATTTACCTACTTCAGTTTAAAATTACCCAGCACTAAAATATCCACCGGTTATTATTTCCAGATGAATTTAATAAAATCTCAGAATAGTTTTGAAAAGGAATCAAGTATAGAAAAAGAAAGAGAGAAAGAACGAGAGAGGCGAAGTTTATCCAGAAGTAAAGAAGTGCATCAAGACGAAAAGCCTGCCCGGCAGAAAGAAGACAGAAGTTCAACCAAGGATGATGTTAATTTTATGATCCAGGTGACTACATTATAAGGGACTTTCTTATACACAATTTGGCTTTTTAGCTTTTGCTTGATGCAGACACACCGAGAAGGTCTGAAGGAAATTGCAAGAAGGTAGGGAGAAATTATGCGTTGCCGCCACGTCGCCACTCTGCACGCTTGGAAGTAAACACCGTGCGCCGGCCGATATTTTCGATCGCGCACATAACGTTCAACGTATTAGCAGCCGAATGAGAATAGCATAGGACAGGAGTTAATTGATGTGCTATGCGAGAGGCCTATTACCAGCATTAGATTGCGATATAATTATGTAAGGTCCTCCGACCTCCTGCCGGGGCTGCGGCGTTAAGGGCGAAGAAAGAACATGGATGGGTTTTAGCCAGCAAAAGTTGGACACTCCCTCGGAGTGGGAGGAGTCATTTGATGAATTACCATCCGAAAAAAAAAGGTCCTCCGACCTGCTTTCTACCATGGCGGCAAACGACACAGGAGATATTATAGCATAATATGGTGATGACTTGATAGTACATTAGTATTTCCTAACCAAATATCGACTGGAAAGTTTAACAATATTGTTGGTCTGTTCAGGTGAAGAGTTCTCGCAACTCATCATCAAGCTCGAAGCCTCCAGTCCGAGGCGGGCCCTCGCGGGACAAGGACGAGTCTGATGATGACACCAGCACTGTGGGTACCGTCACCACGGAGACTACGCTGGTCGACGTCAACGTTAAGGAGTATCAGGTGAGAGTAGAACCTCCTTTGAAGGAAACGAACAGGATTTTAGCAGTATCTGGGGCCCTACTCCCTAACGCTTTGTCCGTATATTCGGATCTATCCGTCACTCTCGCGCACGTCAGCAGATGAGTGCGAGTGAGAGAGACGGATAGATCCGAATATACGGACGAAGCGTTAGGGAGCAGGGCCCCAGTTCTTCTTCCAAGAGCTACTTAAAGAAAGTACATACTAGCACCATAGCTACAGCTTTAACTGTTGCTATGCATTTGCTGTATTCCAGCTTAAAGGGTTTGCGAACCAGTGTCTACTAAGTTCAGCCAAATTGAACAATTCATCTTCGTTTCAAGGTGGGACAATGCATTTGCGATTCCTCTGACATTTCAGATGTCCATAATAGGCTTTAGCCTGCCCCGATGATAGGTACATAGGTCCGCTAGCTTGTTTGTCACTTAACACCATAAAAGCTCCTTTGGGACGAGACATAATATGATATTAGTCCAGCTTTGTGCTCCTCGGAAATGTAAAATCAGTAAAACTCTGCAGGTGTTTGAGAAATTTTGCCAAAACATAACGTGCACTGGTTCTATTATTAGGTGTATTAGCCCTATCCAGATCTAGCTTCTTGTTTGCGTTGTTACAACAGACGTAAGCACTGCTATCTTTATTACCACGCACCTGTAGCGAAGCTTCAAGGTCCTAGATTATTTTCTCTTCATAATAATTTCAAATGGTTGTTGTATAATTTCAGGAGCAAATAGAGAGTTTGAAACAAGAAATGGACACGCTAAGGAGACGCTGCGAGAGAGTTGAAAAAGAAAAAAGTGATATACTGTTACGAAGGCTGGCGAACATTGACTCAGTAAATAAGTACAGTACGGGAAGGTCCTCAGAAGTGCTAAAGTTGCAACAAAAAGTGAATGAGCTGACTTCACAGAATGAAGATCTGAAGGACGAGAAGAAACATCTTGCGTTGAGAGTTAGAGAGGTTGAAAGTGAGCTTGAGGTAAGCATACAGAATCTTGGGCCCTGGACAATATTATAATTATCTGTACTGAAACTGAACCATTCGTTGTTGCGAGACAATGTAACTATAGATGAACTTGACCCTTTACGATTTAAACACGCACCGCCAAGGTCCTTTTGTTTTTAGGGTTCCGTACCCGAAGGGTAACCAACGGGATCCTATTACTAAGCCTCCGCTGTCCGTCCGTCCGTCTGTCTGTCACCGGGCTGTATCTCATGATCCGTAATAGGAAGGCAGTTAAAATTTTCACAGTATGTAAATTTCTGCTGCCGCTGTCACAACAAATACTAAAAACAATAAAATTAATATTTAAGGGGGGCTCCCATGAGCCCCTCGCCGTGAGGCGGCGTGCCTCCTTGCCGGATTGCCGCCATGAGATCTGGAGGCGATAGCGCGCCTGCATGAATGGCGCGCGGAGGTGCTACGCCGGGGGGAAACTCCGCTGCCGCGACAAATTGTCGCGCAGCGGACAGGCTTCCGGCGTGATCTCATGGCGACATGGAGAGAGCGACTGTCGCAACCCCGTGCAGGGCACGCCACAATAGTGGCGGTAAGTCCCCTCTTTGAGGAGTGGCTTGAGAGACGCCACGGCGTCCTCACCTTCCGCCTGACGCAGGTCCTCACCGGACACGGTTGTTTCGGGAGGTTCCTGCACCGAATCGGGCAGGAGGAAACGCCCGGGTGTTTCCTTTGCGAGGATCGACCAGAGGACACGGTGGAGCACACGGTGGAGGTGTGCCCCGCCGTGTCCTCGAAGCGGCGATTGGCGGCGGCGACCTCTCGCGTCCGGCCCTGGTGCAAGCCATGGTCCGGAGCGAGACGGAATGGGACGCCGTCACCTCCTTCTGCGAAGCAGTAATGCTAGAGAAGGAGGTGGCGGAACGTGAGAGGGAGAGAACCTCACAGCGTCGCGTTGCGTAGCGTTGTGGGACTATTCGAAAGAGATACCGTGGCCCCGGAACACAAAGGGCGATGAAGGAACATGGATGGGTTTTAGTCAGTAAAAGTCTGACACTCCCTCCTGCTCCGCCCAGAGCGAGAGAAGTCATTTGATGATTTCCCATCCGAAAAAAAAAAAAAGAAAGGGGGGCTCCCATACAACAAACGTGATTTTTATGCCGTTTTGTCTAATGTTGTATAGATAATGGTACGGAAAATGGTGCGTGTCCGACTCGCACTTGGCCGGTTATTTAAGACATACAACAGGCTGGCGCAGTGTAAGGGTCAAATCGTATGTTACAAATTATTATAAACTTTTAAAACATAAATTTTCTTTTGCTTTCCAGTCTCGCCCCTCAGTAGAAGCGCAGACCCGACAAATAGAACAGCTTCGCGCGAAGCTGGTGGCGGCGGAGACCTTGTGCGAGGAGCTGATGGACGAGAACGAAGACATGAAGAAGGAACTGCGAGACCTCGAGGAGGAAATCGAGGAGATGCAGGATAACTTCAGGTAATATGAACGCCTAGAAGCTAGGCAGTGAACCCCAAACTAAGTAGTGTGAAAAAGTTTTGGTTAATACTACAGCTACATACAGTTCTATAAGGAGCTATTAAATGAAATTGACAGGAAATAAGGATGATGACTGACTAAAAAAATTATGATTCTGTTTAGTCCGTCAGTTAGATTATCGAAAAATATTGGATACGTGTTTTTTGTTTTATCAAATTAATAAAATTTGACGAAGATAAAACGTGTCAAAGATCATGAGTGGGGTCTTGTGACGTCACATTTGAGTAAAAAATGTACTCTGATGTGACGATACACGAGTTTTCTAAGCACTATATCGTCTTAATTTTTTGTTTGCGTGATAAAAGAAAAAATATGTGTCCAATATTTTTTGTCATTGTATTGAAAAAACAAGATGGTGGAGTTGGTTGCGATTTTGACCACACGCCAAAAGATCTTTGTGCAACTAAATACTGGATACTGTAGTATCCTGGTACACGGGATATAAAACTTAGAAAAACCGAACTTATTCTAATACTCAATGTCTGTTCTCCGGAAGCATGTACTCTAAACACTGTTGGCATGGACCTGCAGTTTGGATTGTACTATAATATCAACAATTGTATGGGAAAAGTACTGAAACAGTGGACTATATTCTTCTGTCTTCGTCAGAATACGTCATAATCCTTTCCCCTCATTACAAACCGTGGGTTAAGTTTAACGAGACACGCGGAAGACTTATTTTTAGACGCAACCACGCAGATGTATGACTAATTTAAAAAAAAAACAAAATACTTTCTGCAGTCTGCTTGCCATGCTTTAATTATTATTCTTTTATCAAAAAGCATGTGGCTAAGTAATAGCAGCCTAGGTCGGTCCGTGGATGGGTGACCATTCATTGCATATCAAAACTCCTTGCCTTAGAAAGCACGTTAAGCCGTTTGGTTCCGGAGACCCGGATGTCATTTAAACATCATTGACAGTCGTCACTGGTGGTCAGAGACCGGCCGGCAGTCTCGACAGAGATAACGACAAAATCGCTAACTTTCGATCGCTAATTACTAACGAATAAATTCAGTTGCACTAATGATGTTTGCGAGAAACCCATCTTGGATGTAGAGACTTGCGATTCACGCAAGCATCGTTATTGCAGCCGAATTTATTCGTACTAACGAATAAATTCGGCTGCAATAACGATGCTTGTAAAACTGGTTGCCAGACTTCCAGACTACTAAGTCTGGAAGTCTGGCAACCAGTTTTACCAAAGGGTATCGTATCAATCAGTAAGTGAGTTGTACATCGAGTTAGACTGGAAGCCGACTCTAGCATAATAAGGAAAAGGCTAGGCAAATGATTATACCACACCAATAAGTAAGGATACGAGTATACCTAATACAATATCATTGGTTACACAAATAAAAACTGAGTTCATTGTACTAATGAGCTGTAGCCAAAATAGTTTTGGCCGATAGTGCGCACATCACTCAAAAATTTTACCTTGGCGGTTTTTTCAACTCTATAAATTAATACCTACCGATCATTGATCTAATGTTAGGATACGCGCAAATCATAAGTAGGGATCGGATGATCTTAAAGGGTGCTACAAACATATTCGATTCGGTTTGATATTTTATTCGCTCGGCAAAATATTAATTCTTTGCTGTTTCCATTAAGGGCTTATACTACCTCAAATGGCTTAGCATGATCCTCCGTTACGCCTAAAATACTGCAGCATTAATTTTGAAATAAATATATTGTAAAGTTGAGGATTAATGCTAAGTACTATGTGTGACGAAAACACGATTCCATAAACTTTACTCGATAGAAAAAAAAACAAAGTTACCTCCAAATCGAACAATAAACCGCTGGTATTAAAAAAGCACTTTAAAAAAACACAAGTTAGATCATGAAACTTTGCATACTAACTGAACTAACTATAAAGCGGGTCTTATGTGTTTTATTTTTTAGTCCAATCAATAGATTTTTTGTAAATCGCAAAAAACCACTCATTTCGAACTATTCGGCCCGCAGTGACTGACGTAACAACAACCACTTTGTAGTGCAAGCTGATTAGAACTTTATTCTAACAGTTTTCAAACGAAGTTTGAACCACCACAAATAAAGTTGCTAATTTAGCTGCTGTAGACGCCTTAAAAAAATATGTGAACATTTTTTAAAAAATTCAACGGCTACAAAAACAAAATCACAGTTACAACATAATAATATTGGCGTGCCTGTAAAAATGTTTGACACTTGCAGACTCTAAAATCAATTCGTATATGGTGTAAATTGAGGGTGTATCAAAGTACACCACTATCTAATATCAAGTTAAAATAAAAATAAATAAATAAATATCGCTAAACAGTACACACACCGCCATCTAGTGCCACACTAAGAAACGAGGCTTGTGTTTTATTAGTTGCCTAATTCCATTGTTGTTTCCAGGGAGGACCAAGCAGATGAGTACTCGTCACTCAGAAGGGAGTTAGAGCAGACCATTAAGAATTGTAGAGTTTTATCGTTTAAGTTAAAAAAGACTGAAAGGAAAGCTGATCAGCTTGAACAAGAGAAAGCTGAACACGAGAAGAAACTTTTAGAGGTAAGTAATTCAATACGACCTACAAGTCCTGGATGAGACCCGCATATACCAGGGAAGCATGAGACAAAAGGTAGCAGGTCTATACTCATCAGTGGATGGTACAAGGCATGTCAGTGATGATGTTAAAGAATACCATTCAGGTAGAAGCAGGGTAGACCGCGAAATTCAAATTTCCAGGTTGTATGTTGATTAAAATGTGGTTCATCCATTTAACTTTATGTAATCCCATTGAATGGCTTTTTCATGAATTAGTCATTCAATGGAATTATATGAACTAAGAGGATTTTATATTAATGATTTCATTGATTATAATTTCTGTAAATACATACTTGTTACGGTCGCGAATCATATTTTATTCAACATAAAGCCTGACATTTCCAAAACAAAGGTTCAGAAATACAAAGTAAATTATTACAAACATTTACGTCCATTCTCGTACTCGGTTCATGGTGATTATAAAATAAATAGTGCAATAAATTAACTTAAATAGAACAATGTCAATAAATTACCTGTCTAAATGTTTATAGTCGTAAATCTGTTTCTATCCGACTTGCTGCCAGGTAGCCAATTCTGTAATTTCTGTTTTGGTCGACTTTGCAATAGCCATCAATCATTTTGGACTATGAAATATGTTTTCTGGACATAGGGCTGATCCGAACTGAAGTATGAAAAAAAAAATGAAGTAATGGGAATGACAAGTGTGAATTCATTACCCTTTCTCTAATAGTCTTTGACCACAATACATGAACCCACGCGTTTTTCCATGACAAAGACTGCTTCGATTCAGACCTTCTTTAAAATAATGCTTAAAGTTGCCAATTGCGTTCAGGACTGGTTATTGTAACAATCCTTGGGAAGACTTTTTATTCAGCAATAGGTAATAAGTACCCGTTTTTCGGCTGAAAGATATTGATGCTAAATGTTATTTATCTCTTCCAGATAGTAGGCGGCCAAGACGGCATGCAACGTGAGAACCGCATCAAAGACTTAGAGCAAGAAGTGGCGCGGTCTAACGAAGTATCGTTGAGGTTACAGAAAGAACTGTCCGAGGCCAATGCGAAGCTCTCTGCGACCTCGGGAGCCCCGCCTGCCAACATCAAGAAGAACCAACTTAACGATGGGGTCAGTTCTATTGATAAAAGTAACTTAATAAAAACTTTTATGACCCTCTTTTTGGAAAAAAACAATTTTCAGATCACTGAATTCTATAACTAGTCCATCGTTGGTATTATTTATTAGGCAGACATAAATAAAAATTATATGACATTCATAGTTAAATTACCATAATCCTACCACTAAAACAAGACAATATTGTGTGCAGAAAGTGTCACGCTCGTCGCTGACCCGCGGCGGCAGCCAGGAGGACCCGGCGCAGCTGCTGCGCGACCTGCAGGACTCGCTGGAGCGCGAGGCCGACCTGCGCGAACAGCTGCGCAACGCGGAGGAAGAGGTACCACTCACGTACTAAACGACGCCAACTCTCACTAGCCTTGCTTTGATCTATGATATTTCATTTTGTATGTTCGCATTAAGCGATGGATAATAATATGCTCCTTTGTGCAAACACGCTAGGTACACCGCAAATAACTTGGTAATCTTCACACATACCAGCAACAAATATATGCTTAAATTATATGCTTCACCCAATTTTACAGTCGGCTTGGAATGCAGTAAACACGTGCACAAATAGTTACAGTTTAACGATAACTCATCTCTTGTTAACAGTTAAATGCTATTACAACCACTTATTTCTCCGATCATTTAGTTCCACTAGAAAAACAACGCATTCATTAGGGCATTAGCTCTCGTTCGACGGAAGCCAGCTGGCACGCCGCCAACACATGTCTGACTCAACACCGCGACACTCATATGTATAATTGTATATCACATTGTTGTTCTCTATAAGCCCATGCTCCTTGTTAATGAAAGTAAAACCAGACAATAAGGAATATTATGTTCAAACAGGCTAGTCGATATCGGCCACGAGTCGTCGGCAGAAGGATACGTCCACAACTCATTCCACAATCTCCTCAATCTGATCCCAATTCGCCTCAAACACCCATCAAAGATAATGAAATGCTAGAACCAAATACGATCCAAAGGATACTTGAAATGCAACTCGCTTTAGAAAAGAGTTTGTCATCCCTAGACAGTAGTCCATCGTCCATTGGTGTTAACCAGATCACTCAATCTCCACAAGATCTCATTATGACTTATTCGGAGGGTTGCCAAACTGATGCCATTTTAGTGCATGATGTGATGACCGACACTAAAAAGATAACTCTGGATTCAATTGTACAAAGTACGATTGATATTTTGGAAATGTACACCCAAACGGAAGTAGCATTCATGAAAAATAAATATATGCAAACCGAATTTATGGGGACGAATAATTTTGTACAAACTGATAAACAGAAACTAAGAAATGCTAGCGTACAGACGGCAGCTAAGCTTTTCAATGATAGAGCCCTCCAAGCTGTCAATTCTAAAGAATATGTTTATGCCAGCACAGAAACCGTTCCAATTAACGACGAGGACAAAATACTTGACAAAGATCTACAAATGGATACATTAGAAGTCAAGGAAATATTCAGTAGAGATAAATCTGAAAGTCCTCCTCTCACTCCAGACAAAACACCTGAATCTCGCTCTCCCTTCCCCTCGACCTTCGTATCAATGTTCAGTCCGTTGGCTGTAAGAATATCCAATTTAGGTACTTATGACCACTTTGTCAATTTAAATGTTGGTTTTCTTCATCCTGTATTTTGTCCTTAACAGAATCCTGTACGGTTTGGTTCTTACAGTAATATAGTCAATTAGAATAGATATTCAATAATTATAACTAACGAATATTTGCAGGCAAATAACTTACGTAAAACTGCGTCCCGGGTCGAGGACGACAATGAGTCCTTGCTTCTACAGCTGAAGAAAATGGCTACCAAGGCCAGAAGTACGTCAAAAAACTTATATTGTGAAAAATCGATTGTGTTTTTCTAACATAACACCCTCTCCCGAGAACGCTCATCAGACCCCGGCTGTGACTCATCATGCTCATTGTGTACTGGACTACTTGCGTAACAATAGCTCATAAGTTCATAACATACTCGTATTACCTTTGTTCCTTGAAGTTTACTAACATGCTTGTCAGTGTATTTGAATTACAAGGCGTATTGATGGTAGCCATTTTCTCCAGTCAGAATTAGACCTTGTTGAATCTATTACAATGTTTGGGTTTATATATTTTATCCTCCACATTGTTCAACATCCGTATCCGGAACAATGACTCAGTACCATTCAATTTTACTAATTTTCATCAGAAAACCTTTGCATAATATACTAAAAGATGTACAAAGCTTTGTATTTTTGGAGCAAATCATTCACGCATTTTATAGTATATATCACAATACGAAATTATTTGTAGGTCGTAAGCTGTCACCAACGCCTCCATCAAATAAACTCAATATTGATATCAATGAGAAGGATGGCAAAACAGATGAGGAGGATCCAGCTGAACTACGACTCTTACTTGAACTTAATGAACAGGTGCTCAAGCTAAATCTTACAAAAAAGTGTGTATCTCCCTTATTTATTAAAACAACACTCAATTAATTCATATTTCTTTTATTTTAGGAAGCATCAGTTTTACGACGAAAGGTTGAAGAAATGGAACAGGACAGGGATTCCTTGAAAAAGCAAGTCAAAGAACTTACTGATAAAATCGCTAGTCAGCCCAAAACTAATTCAACAGTTACGCTTCGTCGAACAACTAACAATAAGACTAATAACTTAGCAGAAGAAAAAGTTAAAGTATGTAACCAATGAAATGTAGATAGTAATAATGTAATGTTTTTAGTTGCCTAAAACTAAACTTTAACATTGTAGGTATTAGAGGATGAGATTGATGAATTAAGGAAAAAGCTTATTGAAAAAGAAAGAGACTGCGAGAGGCTACATGCTGAACTCAGTCTTGCCAAAAAGCCAAAAGCTTCACTAATCAAGAGCAAGTAAGTATAATTATATTCCAACGGAAACAAACAATCAATAGCACTGTTATTAGAGATGAAACAAATGATGATGAACAAGCTAACCCATAAATAATTCTTATCGTAGATCACTTGATGGTGACCAACAGAATGTCGACTTGAAACGACAACTTCAAGTAATAGAACAAGAAGCAAATGTTCTTCGTTCTAAGACACAGAGTTTAGAAGCTGATAACGAGAAACTACAGCTAGAAAATAAGAAATTACAGGTACAGGAACCCATTCCAGATGTTTCATTAAACCACGTGGTAATTACTACGTAAGATTTAATTTATCGTATTTGTCGTTACAGCTACTGAAAAATGCTAAATCATTAAAATCCGAAAAATCAGTAGAACAAAGTGCAGCTAAAATAACGCAATTAGAAAATGAATTGAAAGAAGCTTCAGCCAAATTAAAAGAATTAGAAAATAATAAAGACGATAAGACGGAGAAAAAAGTTAGATTTGGTGGAGAAATCAATAGCAAAAAAGATACTGATGCATTGAAAGCAAAGCAGGAAGAGTTAGATAAATTGAATTTGAAATTTAATAAGGTAAACAAAAACTAGATTCATATTAATATCAGGTATTTATGTTTAGTAATTAATTCTACACGTATTTTGTACAGCTTGAGAAAGAAAAAGTCCAATTACAAGTTTCACTGAAGGCATTGAAAGACGACGCAATCAAATCATTCAGGCCAAGGAATCCTAAGAAACTTACTGACTTAACTACGAAACTCCAAATGAAAAGAATGGTTGAGGATTTGGAAAGTGAAATCGGTAAGCTATTTCTAAGCATTCTTATTGTGATAAAAACTACAATACCATGATGTTATAATCATAATTCTTTGCAGGTGAAATGTTTGTCGTCATGAAAAATGCCGGCCTCTCCGGCACTGAAATCAACACCAGAGCGCAAATGGAGAAAGATATTGAAGATATTAGATCAAAATTATCTCGAAATGACTCTGAATTTACAAACGAGAAGAATCGGCTGCAAACCGAAATAGCTAAATTAAAGGATCTCAATACAAAGTTAGAAACAGATAAAACAGAAATAAACAGCAAGTTTAAAACACTGGAAAAAGACAATAGCAGTATATCTGGTCAAATCAAAACACTACAAGAAGAAAAGAAGAATTTAGAGTCACAAGTCAGTAAACTTAATAATGATCTGAGTAAGTATCATCCTTCATTGTCATATTAACTCATAATACCAATGTAATATACAACTGACCTCCACTCTTTATCTCAGAAAATGCATCGTCGCTGAATACAACTATGTCTGACTGTATGAAGAAAATAGAGGAACTTAAAAAAGAGATAGATGTAAAAGATAAGGAAATTGATAAGTTAAAGAAGCAAGTAGAAATTGTAAATAAATTAGAACAAGATAAACAAAAATTGCTCAAAGAGGTTAGTAAATGTCCTGTGTACTAATACATTATAACGTTTTAGTGAGATCTCTAAATCTGTGCTGTTGGTACTGACAAGATGTTTCTTCTAGGTTGGAGATAAGGCTAAAAAGATAGGTGAGTTAGAAAAGAAATTTAAAGAAGCAGAAGACAAATGCAAACGAGTTGAAAAGCAACTAACTGCGCGTAAAGACAAAGTGGCTAAATTAGAAAAAGAAGTAAGAAATCAGTATTAACTCAAGCTAATTAAATATCAATTTCATAATGTCGCTCATTTCAATCACATTCTTAATCATACTTTATTAAAAATAGCTAACCCAAGAAAAGGAGCAAGCTGAAATTCTAACCAACAGTCAGCGGCGTATATCAGTAGACTTTACTAGCGAAAAAGACCAAATCCAGACAAAACTAATAAAAACTGAAAGCAAGCTTATAACACTAGAGACAGATCTAAAAGAAATGAAAGCTGACTACGATAGCAAAATCACTAATTTGGAATCAACAATATCTGCTAAAGATATTCATATAAAACAACTGGTATTTGGATAAACTGTTTGATTGGCACGCACCAACGCATGTCCCCTTTTTGAACCAAGGTTTTTTGCCAAATTTGAGTGTCCCGTGATGGTTTACAATTCCTAGAAAAGATCAGCAGCTTATCTATAGATATTTAGAACTTAAGCATGTTTTCGCATTACCCTGCCTCTTAGTTCATTCCCAAGATTTTTTTTATAGGTTGCGTCTTAGACAGTGAATCCCAGTCTTGGATATTGCAAATAAAAGGTTTCTTAAACACAAATTATGATTGCAGGAGGATGCCTTACGAGATACATCGAACCAGAAATACGACGAAGCGATATCGTCTATTGAAATGGCACAAATGCAAGATAAACTAGAGAGAACTATTAAAGAATTAGAAGAGAAACAGGAAGAATTAGCAAATGCCAAACGAGACCTAGAAAAGACTGAGAAAGAACTATCGACGATAAAATCAGAAATGTCGCAATTGAAATCCAGTATATCGAAGTTGGAAAATGAGAAGAAAGATCAGGAAAATAAGTTACAAGCTGAAAAGAAAGAGTCTGGTTACTGGGAGAGCAAGACTTCAGAACTGGAAACTGACCTACAGGTATAGATTTATCTACGGAATACTAGATATTTGTAGTTTTTAAACATTTTTTTTAACATTTTTTAATTGTGTTTTTTCTTTAGGCTGAACGCAAGAAGCTGGATCGTATGCGCAAAGCTCACGATATAGACATAAAGAACAAAGAAGCAGAGTTAGCTACGCTCAAGGGTAAACTAAAAGTTCTAGAACAATCGTCCGGCGCAGGCGCCAAGAAGATTTCTGATCTCAAACAGGAGTATGAAGAAACAGTTAAAAGTACGTACATTACTAAACATCTTTAAAATTGCAGCATTAATTAAGAGGCATGAATATCCATGTAAAATATTTGTTATTTTTTAGAATTAGAGCACTCTCTTGCCGTAGAAAAAGCAGAGTATGAAGAGCTGACGGGTAAATACGAAATATTGGAAGAAGAACACGTCGTAACTAAAGCCAGGCTTACGGTAGAGAAAGAGCAGGCACAGGGGTAATTTATATTTATTTTATCTCCATATCCTTGTACATTCACATCTATATTAATACTTTTATCTTTAAACAGTGAACTAATACACGTTCAAAAAGAATTGAGCGCGGCATTGGCTGAAATTAAAACCCTCCAAGACAACTATGACACGCAGTCTTCAGCGTGGTCGAAAGAAAAGACTGAACTGCAGGTATATTTTGCTTTTCATTCTACAGCAGATATTTGGTTATTATAGCAAAATAATATTAATTTCTATATAACACAGAGCTCAATATCGTCGCTACAAGACCGACTATGTGGCGGTGGTTGGGAGGTGGAACGCGCGCGGCTCAATGCCAAACTTGAGCAAAAGGAGCGTGAACTGCGCACCACTCACGACCAGCGAGACGTTCTGCAGCACCATCATGATATGGCTAAGAAAGAGGTAAAGCACAACTATTTATTTATTACTAACAACGAGACTTTGTCCTGTTCATCCCACAACAAAAATAAGATTCGTTCCAGATGCTGTTCTCAAATACTGCGTTTATCAAAAAACACTATTTCAAATTGCCAGATAGATGATTAAGCTAAAAATAGGAGAATCAATAACCCCTCATGTAGGTAAAGATAATACAAATAATAGTCCGGTAATAATGTATGATTCTGTATTTTTTGCAGTTAGAGGAAGCTAGAAAGAAATTGGAAGACTACGAACGTGTCTCCAAAGTACACAGGACTTTAACAACAGAGAACTCTGAATTGGAGAAAGAACTGTCAAATCTGAACACAAGACTTGAACAAGCTGACGTAGCGAGGAAGAATGAGCTCGCAGAGATGAAGGTCCGGTACGAGGGGCAAATGAACACCATGAGAGATGAACTCAAGTCTTTGCATAACCAGGTAAAAATAACATACACACAAAAAGCACATGTACCTCCTCTTGCCTCTTACCCGTGGAGATAGGTAAGACAGAATGTTACAGCTACAGAATTTTTAATGTAAAAATCCAAGTTTCGATTTTGTTAAGAAACAAGAAATCGAATCTAGGATTTGTTCCATTACAGGCGAATGCTCCCGGTGAGGGAGTGCCTTTAAGGTTATCCAACAAGGACAGTGTATGTCCTTCTACTAGGGCGGCCCTACCGGTGATTGCACTCGCTTCTGTAAAATACCTTTTGTTAGTCTCCTTTCATTTTTCAAACTCTCTACATGACCTAAAAAGCGTTAAAAATATCGTTGCTTGACTGAGTGCAAATGATAATGGCAAAATTTTTTAGGTATCGAGGTTCAGGCGCGAAAGAGACAACTATAAGCAAATGTTGGACGCTGCTCAGAAGACGATGACGGAATTGAAGAATGGCGACAAAGGTGCTAGACAACCGAGACTTTCCATATCTAGTACTGATGAAGTAAGTTGGAACCATAAAGGAGGTTATAATACGAGTATAGGACAAATAGCACACTGTATCCCTTCCTCGTTTGTCTAGTGGTCGCAAACGGTACTTCTGACCATGAGGTCCTGGGTACAATAGGGATGACGACTGACTAAAAAAATATGATTCTGTTTAGTCCGTCAGTTAGATTATCGAAAAATATTGGATACGTGTTTTTTGTTTTATCAAATTAATAAAATTTTACGAAGATAAAACGCGTCAAAGATCATGAGTGGGGGCTTGTGACGTCACTTTTCGGTAAAAAATTTACTCAAATGTCGACGTCACACGAGTTTTTGACGGACTGTATCGTCATTTTTTGTTAACGTGGAAATGAAAAAAATATTTTTGGAAATCTATCTAACGGACCTAATTAGATTTTTTTTTTCGTCTACCCTATTCTCAGGTTGGGCAAAATGTCATTGGGTTTTTTAATTTAACAGGAATATCTCAGTACCAGTCTCGGAATCTGGCTTGTGCCCAGTTGACAGTAAGAGACTCGCCCCGTAGCTGTCCATCAATGTGACCTAAATAAAATGAATGTCTTATAGGAGGAGTACCGCAACAAAGTGGCGACACTGGAGCAGCAGACGGCGTGCCTAGAAGACGAACTGTGTGAGGCCAGACTGTTGGCTTCCAAGCTCAACACGGAGCTCATCAGCGAACGGTCTGCAGCCGAAGTTCGCTTCTCCGAAATGCAGTCTAGACTCAACGAGGTAAGCTTGAAGTTATTCATCGTTACTGTTTCTTATGCGTTGTTTTCGGGGTCCATAGAAAAGCTCCAATAGCTGTTGTTTGTACAAAGTTTTCATGATTTATTGTTGGGGCAAGGCCGATTACATTCGTTAGACGAGGAAAAAATAAAAATGTAAAGTGAAATATACCACACGTCGGTCAAACGCTCATCTGGCAGTACTCCAGACTTACAGACAAGATCATGTAATTTGAGAACTCATTAATGCAATGGATCAAGATATGAGCACGGCCGAATAGATAAGACTCTTTCCTATACGATTATTGAGGAACCAGGTACAGTCGGAGGCGCCGAGCCACGCTCCCTTAAAGTTTAAGCCTATTAGGAAAGCGTCAACTTTGGCGCGCAAAATAACAATAACTCTCGTTTAGCGTGCGTCGTCAGTGCGCTCGGCCAATCGGTATCTTTTCATTCATTATTTCTGTACAAAGTCAACGGGGCGGGGCTAGAGAGCGTTTCTATGTTGTAAGTGCAAGCAAAAATTAGCTTAGTGATGATCAGGCGGGAGTGTCCTCGATAGTACCTATACCCCTTATTTTTTATCACTACAGTACGAAGAAGACAGGTTGCTGACATCAGGAAGAGCGCGCGTGGCGGGTCTAGCGACGCGCATGGAGCTGGCCTGGCACAAAGAACGCGACGAACAGCAGCGGTTACTGCAAGAGACCTCCACGCTCGCCAGGGACTTGAGGCAGACTCTCTTTGAGGTATTACACTGTCATTCTATGCTTTAGTGGATGAATCATATGAGAACAATTGGTAGCCCCATGACTGCATTGGAAATTTGCCTAGTGAGGTGAATACAAGTACAGTATCCCCGACACTATAGCATAACATGTTTTACAAAGCTTGATTCAATTTAGAAATTATAAAAGTAAACCTACGAAATTGAATGTAACCATGTCTGATACAGCAGTTGAAGAAGTAAAAGACACAAATTTCTTAGGAGTTACTATAGATCAACATTTAAACTGGAAGGCACATATTGAAAAGATTAATAAAAGAATATCCAGCGCTTGCTACGCATTGTCAGTTCTAGCAGAATGTACAAATCCAAGTGTTACGAGAAATGCGTATTTTGGAAATGTGTACCCACTGTTAACTTACGGTGTTATATATTGGGCACGGTAATATTATAATACAGTAGTGGTGTACGTTACCGCAGCAGGAAAGTGTCTCCTAGAGTTATATGAGTGGAACGTTTAATTAGTGCCTTATCTGCTGTGAATGTGCCCCCACATAAAAAATGTGTGCCCCCTGTCGTTTTGGAAAAAAAACGGAAAAAACGATTCCTGCTGGGGTAACGTTTTTCCAGCAGGAAAATTCTAAACGAACGATCGGAGAGAGAAACATTGTGCATGGTCTTGTAGCTTATGTTAGTGCCACAATGTGCCCCCAAAAACAAAATGTGTGCCCCTTCAGGTTTTCGAGATATTGCGTTTCCTGCTGGAGTAACGTTTTGCAGAATCGCATATCTCTGAAACCATTGCATGTGCCCCTGTAGAATAAACATACACGAGTAGCTCTTATTGTGTGCCCCTTAGTTCTCCAATTAGATTTAAGAAAATATTTATAATTTCCAAGTTATCGCGGTTTTATGAAAACTCGAAAAAACATCGCAGCGCCTAAACGAGATAAGGTATAAGCTCGCTGAAAACTGTATTTGGTCCGTCTTGACACTAATAATAACCATACAAAGTTTCAAAACTGTTCATGCATTCGTTTTTGAATTATCGTGTCATAAGTCAAAACGATGGTGACATAACTTTGACGGCAAAATACAAGGAACCAGCTCAATCCCAGATGTGTAGGTGTAAACCAATAATGTGTGCCTTTAGTCAAAAATATATGGTGAAAATATTCAGCTTGGAATGTTTCGCATTAAGTAAATATAAACAAAAAACAAAACATGTAAAAAACGGCTGGTTATCCGACCAAATTCGAATAACTACTAAAAAGCGACGGATTCATACCTATCGATGACCTTCTTTACTTTACTCACTAACCGGTTCACACGTGTTGTGCCTGAGTACACTGAAGTAGAAAAGTAATATGTAATAAAATAAAGTTGATATTGGATTATATTCTATTAGCTGTTTCTGTGACTTTGCACATGATTATTTACATTATAAATAGTAGCATGTGCTACTCCAAGGTAAGCTATCTTCTTCATTCAAAATTTCATTAAATTACATCCAGTAATATGTGTGAACGAAAGACATAGGTACATCCAAATATTTGCCAGGTCTTTGACCCAAAATTATAGGGGATGTTTTAAAATTCATGTTCATGAAATGTGTGATGAATACCTACTACGAAAAAGAGGTAGCTCTTTTTTGTATATAAATAAAAAACCAATTAACACAACAGTAATAAAAAAAGACAAATACGTATGTATTTGTCTTTTTGTTTAAATATTAATTGATAAGCCGTAGGTTAGATAAAGTAACATTCAAGTTTATCATCAAGAAGATTCCCTTTTTTCGCCTCCCCACCGCTGCATATCTCTGGCCGCGCTCCATCCGCTGACGTCGTGTCGCAAGGAGTCGCTTTGTCTAGCTTGGAGAAAGTGAGACAGCTAGTACGCACACGGTATTAGTGGGACAGAGACAGTTACCTACCTAAACGTCGCTCCATATGAATAATACGAATTGTTTTTGACTAGGAAGTGCGTTTGGATTATTACTTGGTATTGGTAAACAGTTGCAGTAGTTTACAGTTTTAGTATATAATAATGGCAGGTCGAAAAGGAACTTTCCTAAAGAATAAAGACAGTGATTAGTAAATATAAAGATAAATTCCAAGCTGCAATTCCTTCTAAAAGCAATAATGTTTATATTTACATACAACAGGAATTGCGTGAAAAAATTAATCACAATATGGCCATTATGGCCATGCAAATATCTATTATAAGAAATAAAACATATTTTTTTGATTTCGATGATTGTTTAGACCTATTTGAAGAAAACGAAGAAACTGACCCCTATATACATTTCAAATAAGCCTTGCAGAATATTCGAACATCGTACCCCAAAATTCAATTAACCGTCTCCTACCAAAAAAATTGTCTAACGAAATTCAAGACCAAATATTTTTTTAAAGTAATATAGTGTGTACATTTGCTTTCAGTAATAGCTATGTACCTGCTGATCTTAACTTTAATTAAATCAAATGTACTGGCAGGTGTACCCAGTGTGACGCGCTACTGTCATTGAATATCTCTCCCCAATCTAAACATTGCGTAAAGGTTACTTGTAAATTAAATAACTACAACAAAAATTATCCTCATGACTCACTAATTAAAAACAGACTTACTTCTGATAGAGTAAACCGAATCAAAGAAAAGTTAAAATACCAACCAAAAAAGCCAACAACTTTCCCTAAATTACCCAATTTAAGAAAATTGCGTCATGAAGCCAGAAGTGCGCTACAGTTTGACAAAAATACAATAGTGTATTTGTACGCTATGGCGCACTGCATTCCTTACGATAATTTTATTCGTAAAATCAGTCTTGTTCCCTTTTTCACATATTTTTGGACGAATGAACAAAACCAATATTACAATGAAACTTTAAAAATAGACCGAAAATACTTTCTGTTGATGCTACTGGCTCCCTATTTCAGCCAATTGAGCCACCACCTTCTAATGATTTATTAAAATATCGCACTCCTAAACATTTATTTTTATATGCAGTGGTTGCCTACGCTGTGGATACCAGTGTACCAATGTGCTACATGGCCTCCGAATCCCATACAATGGAGACGTCAGCTCGTCGACGTCAGAGCCACATGGATAAATACGTGGCAAATCGGAAAAGTTTTGCCTGATGAAATAATTAGTGACCACAGTTCTGCCCTCTTAGAAGCAATAACTAAAGTGTTTTTAAAAACCGAATTCAATTATTATTTAAAACAGTGTTTTGATGTGCTTGAAGGAAATACCGTAGCAATACCCTCTGTTATGTTCGCATGGAGAAATCCCATTTTATTAAAAATCTTTATAAACAATCCTGTTTTGATAAAACATCCGAAAAAGTAAAGTTCTTTTATATTCGCTGCTTGAAACATTCAACAGCTCCATTGCTATGAAGAACTTAAAACAGTTTTAAGAGACATAATCACGTTATCGCTCCATGAATTCAGGAGTGCGGACTTGAATGATTCACAGCCCAAATGTATTAAAGCTTTTGAAAACTTAAAGCTCCAAATTGTAAATCACACGAATCACGAAAATTTAGATGAGTCAAACAAACATCGAATTACTTCACAACGAAAATGATAAAGATGTTTCTTTACCTTTAATAAACTTTTATGATTTTAATTAGCCCCCAAAACTTTTGAACGCGACTGTACGGACAACAGCTTAGGTATAATACGTCCAAAAAAGATGGTCATCGATATGTATGAATCCGTCGCTTTTTAGTAGTTATTCGAATTTGGTCGGATAACCAGCCGTTATTTACATGTTTTGTTTTTTGTTTAGATTTACTTAATGCGAAACATTCCAAGCTGAATATTTTCACCATATATTTTTGACTAAAGGCACACATTATTGGTTTACACCTACACATCTGGGATTGAGCTGGTTCCTTGTATTTTGCCGTCAAAGTTATGTCACCATCGTTTTGACTTATAACAAGATAATTCAAAAACGAATGCATGAACAGTTTTGAAACTTTGTATGGTTATTATTAGTGTTAAGACGGACCAAATACAGTTTTCAGCGAGCTTATACCTTATCTCGTTTAGGCGCTGCGATGTTTTTTCGAATTTTCATAAAACCGCGATAACTTGGAAATTATAAATATTTTCTTAAATCTAATTGGGGCACTAAGGGGCACACAATACGAGCTACTCGTGTATGTTTATTCTACAGGAGCACATGCAATGGTTTCAGAGATATGCGATTCTGCAAAACGTTACTCCAGCAGGAAACGCAATATCTCGAAAACCTGAAGGGGCACACATTTTGTTTTTGGGGGCACATTGTGGCACTAACATAAGCTACAAGACCATGCACAATGTTTCTCTCTCCGATGGTTCGTTTAGAATTTTCCTGCTGGAAAAACGTTACCCCAGCAGGAATCGTTTTTTCCGTTTTTTTCCAAAACGATAGGGGGCACACATTTTTTATGTGGGGGCACATTCACAGCAGATAAGGCACTAATTAAACGTTCCACTCATATAACTCTAGGAGACACTTTCCTGCTGGGGTAACGTACACACAGTAGTGTAACTTGGCCGCATGATAGAAATAAATGCCTACAGCCGCGCGGTACGTAAACATGCGTTAGGGCTGCCCGTCTCCAGCATTTTAATTACATTTAATTGCCGGATCAGTTGCAACCATTGAAGACGTCTGAAAAAAAATACATGTGGCACTCTCGGAGACTGCCGCGGTAAAGCTATTGCATAACATTTTTTTATTTTTTTTTAAAGAAAAATATCTGCGTGGTGTCAGGTATTTTTCGTTAGGGTTTGACAATTTCTTGATGCCCGCGATAAAAGCTATGCAATAGCTTAAAAATCCTTCTATAGAATTAAAAAAATGTGCTTTCTCCTTACGCGTTACTGAACTCCAATCTCCACTCCAAGCGTTACAAAAAAAATTAAAAAGCTGAACAGCTGACTACGAATGTTTTAAAATCACAACCATAGAGTAGTAATATAACGGGTAATCACAACCCTCAAACATCTAAATATTATATATGAGTCTAGCTGTTGTTGTTAATACCGAGAAAAAAAAAAACAGTTTTTAGTGGTATATGTTGTTATAGCAGCAGCAGAAACACTTTGTGAAAATTTCGAAAACTATCTAATGACACACAGACGGTAAGGTAAAAATTTTTTTCTAGTATTATTCATACACACAGATAATAAACAAATATTATTAATAATAAAATACCACGTCTTTACTTTGAATTATGCAAACTAACAAAACACACATGCACCGAAGTTTTAACACAAGCGTAAGTAGGTAGGTACCTACCGTATCATGATTCATTCAGAACCGCATATAACTACCTATTTCACTCGTCTCAATAACTTTCCGTTACTCTATTCGCTTTATTTATTAATCCAAACACCTTTTTTTATTCGTGAGATAAAAGGAAATACTTATCCATTAAAAAGACACACATTATGTACCTACCTACTAGTAAGTAAAATTATTTTATAGTCTTACCTTTCAGTTTCCAGGTAATTTAAAAAAACTTATGTCTGGATGCGTTATTGACGAATTCATACAAACAAAAACAGCACAATATTTCCTACTTGTCATATTAACTGATTTTTAGAGAAAAAATCGCGCGGTTATTGTTAAAAAAACAACACACCGTCCGTTCGACACTGCGGTACAGTCGTGACTGTCTGCGCCCCGAGCGCACCCCGAGATCGAGGCGCGTAGGTATAGCTCGCGTTTCGTCCGTTTGTATGAAGTTGGAGTACTGTATTATAATATTACCGTGTATTGGGGGAACTCGACAAACGTACAATCCACATTCATTCTCCAAAAGAAATATCTTATGACAACATATAACATGCTTAGTACCGAATCATTAAAAAATGTTTTCAAAACGGAGGGTTTCCTGACACTGACTGGTATTTACATACTCGAATTATGTTTATTTGTTAAAAACATTATGCAATATTTTAATCTCAAATCAAATCTAAGAGAAACATTCGGAAACAATATATACATTCAGTAAAGTATCGGGAATGGATGATTTGTTTATGGTTCCAAATTCAAATTTTTGTTTTTTTGTAGTTGTTAGATTGGCACAACTGTTTTCCATTTTGGCGCGGAGTTTGAGTTGCATCTGTTATTTATATTAAATACAGTGCTGGTTTTAGTAATATCATATATAGTGTGTATTGCGAATTTCATAATGGACAAAAATATCGAACAAAGAGTTTGTCTTAAATTTTGCATCGCCAATGGAATTTCGTGTTCGGAGTCATTGAAAATGTTACAGAAGGCTTACGGTGAATCGACTTTATCAAAAACTCGTGCTTATGAGTGGTTCAAAGCGTTCAAAAGCGGTCGAGATGTGATGGAAGATTTGCCTCGCTCTGGTAGGCCGTCAACGTCTGCAAGTGAAGTTAACATCGCAAAAGTGAAGAAAATAGTGACTGAAAATCCCCATTCAACTCTGAGGGAGATAGCCGAACTTTCTGTATCTCACGAGTCGATCTGTACCATTTTAACTAATCATTTGGGTATGAAACATGTTGCTGCTCGGCTAGTCCCAAAAGATCTGAATTTTCTCCAAAAACTCAATCGCATGAAAGTCGCTGAGGACATGCTAGAACGAGTCAGTTCGGACCCAACATTCATGAAACGCATTGTTACTGGTGACGAGACGTGGGTTTACGAGTTTGACATGCAAACTAGTCAACAAGCTTCGGAGTGGCGCCTTCCAACTGAACCGAAACCGAAAAAACCACGCCAAAGTCGATCAAAAGTCAAAGTCATGTTGACTGTTTTCTTTGACTATCGCGGTGTTGTGCACTCTGAATTCTTACCGGAAGGTCTAACGGTAAATAAAGAATATTATTTGAGCGTAATGCGGCGTTTAAGAGAGCAAATTCGACGAAAAAGGCCAGATTTGTGGAAAGAAAATTCTTGGATTTTGCACCACGACAATGCGCCTTCGCACAAGGCTGTCATTGTGAACGAATTTTTGACCAAACACTCAACAAATACCATCCAGCAACCACCATATTCACCAGATATGGCTCCTGCTGACTTTTTTCTTTTTCCTAAACTCAAATTACCACTTCGTGGCACCCGTTTTCAATCGATAGAAGACATAAAGGAGAATTCGCGGCGAGAACTGAACTCAATTCCGGAAGCAGCGTTTAAAAAATGTTTTGATGAATGGATTATTCGTTGGCGCAAGTGTATCGTTTCTAAAGGAGCATACTTTGAAGGTGATAAAATAAATTTGGATGAATAACAGACATTTTGTGTATTATTGATCTTTTCCCGGTACTTTCTTGACAGAGTAGTATATATGACATTAATTTACCAGCTATTAACAATATGATGTATTATACAAGTACCTATGTTACTGCCATTCGTGTGTACAATCATTTACCGCCGGCAATTAGGCAATTGAATGGAATTATGTTTAAAAATAAATTGAAAAAAATGTTAATTAATAATGTATTTTATAATCATGATAGAAAATAATGTTTGTGGGAACCTAATTGCTTGAAATACTATTGCATACCCGACTTGGGTGGACTGTTTAGACTGGAAATGTAATGTTTATTATTAAGAGCTTGATGTACACAGTTACAAAATAAATATATCTTTATCTTATCTTTAAAGAGTGCATGACAGATATGACGGTCTAGAAAGTCCAAATTCTTCTTTCTAGTTCTTTGGGTTTATGATAGAGGAAAATTCTGTCACCATAAGTCGCTAAGCAAAAATGTTTCTGTTTCTAGATAGAACGTGAAAGAGAAAAGGAGAGGTTAGATATGAAGAGAAGAATAGAACAATTGAAACGAACAACAGAAGAAGAAACTGAAGAGGCTAAAAAGAAGGTACGTAATGCCCGCGTTTTTGTTTATAACTTACTAGCGGACGTCACGCGGTTTCACCCGTGTAGTTCCCGTTCCCATGGGAGTACGGGGATAAAATATAGCCTATGTTACTCAGGGTGAATGTAGCTTAGTTGTAGAATTTTTGAAATCGGCGCAGTAGTTTTTGAGTTTATTCTTTACAAACATACAAAAATACAAATCTTTTCTTTTTATAATATTAGTGTAGATTTGACAAATGACACGTTGTATGTATCTAAAGAAACAAAGGATTCCGATGTAATACTATATCATCCTTTTTTAACGGCCATTTTCAATAACTTACTGTTCTGTTTCGGTAGTTGCTATCTCTGTCTGTTTGACATTTTGCTTACAGACGGCTAGAAACAAAACGTCACAGAAAATCTTTCTTTGATTTTTCTATAAATCAAGCAGTTCGTCTTTAAGACCCACCAAGCAGATCCACCGGTGGGTCTCCAAATACTCAAGCTAACTCTGTTTATAGAAACACCGATAGCTACGAGCGTAGGCATATTAACTAACAGTTATACGTAAGTAAGTTATAGAAAACGACCGTAAGTAAATAGCGAAGATGATAACGTATTATAACAGCATTAGTCTTATATCTTACAAAATCCTCTTGATTCAGGTGACAGAATTGCAGTGTGATCTGCTAGAGTTGCGCGATGCACACGCGAAGTTACGCACGGCCAACGAGAAGCTACGCCGCGATAAGGAGCGTCATGATCGGGATCGCGACCAGAACAAACTTCTTGTTGGGTCGCTCAAACGTGCACAACAGGTAAATATGATGCGACAGTTTGTGTCTTTCCAGTTTATTTGAGTCATGTCAGAGCTGTGCAGGTGGCAATATACTGGTCGGGTATTATTTGAGTCTATTGACACGCAAAGAAGAAGTATCAGTTTATTTGATCAAGCTTACTCACTGTTTGAGGTTGGAAATGGGAGTATTTTTCTGAAACCTATCAGTACGAATTTTTATGACTGCTGCGAATCGGCAATATACTCAATTTTCTATTTCCGTATTTGACGTCCTTTTTAAATGGTTTTACTTTCTAATTTTATCTCTTGTGTTGAAAGCCTGCAGGAACAGATACATAGCTGGTGAGTTACTTGCTATACATTTTGCCTTCGATTGACACACATTTTCTCTAACAGGAGGATGACAGGATAATAACGCAGCTATTAGAAACAATAGACGATCTTATGAAGCAGAGCCCAGAGTTATTCCGCAATGAACCAGTCAAACCTGAGAAGAACTTGATGACTCCGACGCCACCAAGACGAAATAGGGTAAAACTGTAATAGTATTCGTTTTTGTAAAGACAGATATTGTATCGTTTTTATACGTACTGATGTACTGATAAAATTATCGATTGTCTCAGATTATTCTAGTGACAAATACAAGAAAAATATAGCTTTTTTTTTTTTTTTCAAAATCATTCCATGTTCATACTTCCCAAATCTCCAAGTTTCTTATCTACTTTACCTTCAAAGCCATGACTTTCACTCTAAACCTAATGGTACATTTTTATCCAGTCGTCCAAATCTCGGTCTCGATCGGCGACGCCAGAGAGCGGTCCGAACGGCGTAGAAGCGGCGTCCACTGCGGCGCGCTTGCGACGTCTCACTGACGAGCTCCGAGCTTCGCGCATTGCTGAGCGGCAACGACGACACCAGGCCACTGCTAGAAGGTAACCCTTTTCCTTTTATCTTATTATTGTGGTCTTCGGGATTATTTTTTAATCTTTTAGGGAGAGATCATAATTATCTACGGCTTGAGCCGTTCGAAAAGAGCTTTATGCCTATAAAATAAAAGCGAAAAATAAGTTATTTGCCTCGTTTCGATTTGGACGATGCGACTCGACACCGTGCTGAACTAAATGTGATGATACATGATCTGCTCAAGCCAATCCCCCGTCCATCAGTGTGGTCGCTCCTCCTCGCGGCGAACGTCAAGAATAAGCAGTGATAACTACCGACCAACATCGCTTACCTTTTAAACTGTATTCTCAGAGCGATGTCGACGGAACCTCGCGACACACTGTCAGTGTGTCCAGCCACGCGCACACCGTCCCGTGCGCCTTCACTCAAGAAACGCTCTATATCGCTTGAGCAGACTACTAAAGACCAGGTAAGTTACAATATTTCAAGAATGGAACCTTAACTACCATTTTGTGAAGTCCTTAGGGGCCGCCTCCACGAGCGAGCGAATCGCGGCGATTCAACGTATTTCTATACGAAAATCGCCGCGATTCTCTCACTCGTGGAGGCGGCCCCTTATTCCTCAGAATTTTACCATGACATGGGCTATTCAGGGAGGGGCTCGTGGTAACAGATGAAAGATCGATCTTCCAAATTAAACATCGCTTGGCGATGTCGTTCCGTAGACGAGTGACCATCCATTACATACCGGGACACCTCTGAGCCTCGGAAAGACGTAGTCCCGACTCCCGGCTGTCATTTGTAAATTATGACGGAAAGTCAGAAGCCCGAAAGTCTGACAACCAGTCTTACCCTTTGGTATTGTGTAGTAACTGGGTTGTGAGGGTCAGATAGGCAGTCGCTCCATGTACAATACTGATATTCAGCTGCATTTAGTTAAGACTACCCTACATAGTTGAAAAAACTCAAAGGCAAATGATGAGATATATTGTAGAATATCGGTACAAGACAAGATAGCCTTTTACTAACATGTTTTTTTTTTGTAACTAGAGCTTGATATGGAAATCGGTGGACGAAAGCAGCGTGTCATCAATGCAGTCGCTGGACGGAGACGCGGATAACAGACTGTTCACAATGCAACGAGACGCTAGTCTAGACAGGTATGAAATACTTCCATGTTACACACTATGAAATAGCAAAACCTAGGTAAACATAATGAAAACAGTAACTTAAATCGAGTCATTTATTCAAACTAGGGCTATAATTGGCACTTTTTCCGTCAAAGAATACAGTTCTAGACTCCTAACACTAGAACAAATTTCCGTGCGTTCAAGCGTTTTTGCCATGCCTATTATTGGAAACAAATATAACAGCTCACAACTTAGGAGCCATTAATGTTAATATTTATCCATGGTGCTAGGCAACTGCAGGGCCTATCCCAGTTGTTCACATCCCTTTGTGCCTATTGGCCTTGTTTTGTTGTCTCCTTCTGATATGGAGGGAAGTGGAAATTACAATTTTTTCCTACTCCTCCACTATATTTTTCTGATTAATTTCGATGCGGGATCCAAGACAGTTAAATACATTCTCTGGGACTTCGTCGAGCTTCATTGTCTCAGCGCTTTTCTGGTGATCGCCACTGTTGATTTTGGCTTTCACTAGTTACAGTGGTTTGGGAATAGTGCGGCGAGCTTGTCCCAAAAAAAAAGTCCTAGACTCCTAGCTTAGCAGAAGCAGCTAAACAAACTCCAGAGTGACACAATCATATTGTCTCTGGTCTCATATACAAAAGAGAACGGGAAAGGGGAGGGGGGATAACTAACCGATCTTCGCCCCATTTGATATTTTAAATGTTACTTTTTACAGTCGGTTGTCTGGCGGATCAGCTCAAAGCGAAGTGCTTCCCTCAGAAAAAAAGAAAAAGAAAAGTATTTTCGGCAAATTGAAGAAACTGACAAAGTCCCGATCGATTGACGATCAAACAACACATGACAGCACAGAACATGTGGAATTCAGACCTATTGGCACTGTTTCTCAGGTAGCAAACCATTTCTCCTTTCCACCTCATCGTGAAATCGACTTTAAGCATACGCAGTTTAAGTATATTTTTCAATACTCTACTGTGACACAATACGTTGGTCTGAGTGACGATGTCCATTTCTTGTAGCTATCAGTTTGCTCATTGTATATAACATTTAAATCAAACTTAACGTGCTCATTCGTCATCAGCAGGGTTCGGATTCAGATATGAGTGCAGCGGGTAGCAAACGCGACCTACGAGGTCGACTCTCCGACATGTTCAGCAGAAAAGGACAAATGTCGCGCACAAACAGGTTTGTTTTAAACAATTTTTTACCCGCCTACTCAACAATAAGGCCTGAATTCTTGTCGCGCTGGCGGTCGGTCGCGTAAGAGTATAATTATATTGTGTTCTATACAGGGTGTAAACAACCTCATCACGAAGCCGTCAACCAAGCATTGTGTACATCAAACTAAGTAACTCTACGCAAAAATTAATGCTGGGAAACTACTTTTTTTTTGGGGTGAAAAATCACGTTTAACGGTAAAACTCATGTAACGCACTCAAAACATTGTGCTGATGGATGGATGTGAATAGTACGGGGTCGTGGAGGTGTTTAAAGTAAAAATCTAACATTAAAAACTTGTATTTAAAAAAAAACTTGTGAAAAAGTTGGAATTTTGACACCCAATATCTCCGTAACCAGAAGGTTCCCAGGTATGGTGGAGAACAAAAAAACTATCGCAATGACGGGGAGAACAAGAGCCTTTCGGCTTCGTTAAAAGGTTTTTACACCCTTTATACCACCATACTGCGACGCTGACGTCAGCGGCGACCGACTGCCGTAGTTTGTTCTCGCTGACGTCACGACCGACCATCAGCGCGACAAGAATTCAGGCCTTAAGGTTATCGGTGTCTGTCGGGTGTATGTAAGTATTTGTTTATAGTACCTGATATAAAGTCATTTTGTTTAATGATATCATAAACTGGGGATTATTTCATAAAGTTCAGAGAATTTAAACAATGATTGTTGTTCTTGTAGCAAAGAGCTAAGTCCGGAGCGGCCGGCGAGTGCGATGGGCAGCATGATGAGCACGTCGTCGCGCCCGCCGCTACGCAACGCTACCAGCACCGCCTCGCCTGCTAAACCGGTACCTTACGATTTTATACAAACGATTTTACCTATTGAATTATTTATGTTACGTTGAGTCGAAATTGGCAATAATATCTCTCCCGTTCAAGGCTTTCAGATGATTAAAGATTCCTCTTTATGAGCTTGAAAAAATGCTTGTAATTGTATATTCATTTAGTTATGTTTTGTAATTCACAGAACGAAACACCCAGGCCAGCGAGCGCCACGCCAGCGGCGAAGAGGAAAGGGAAATAACTGATACTATAAAGATTTCGCTTCATTATAGTGTATTTATCCATTTTCCTATGATTTTTCCACATAGCTTGTAATATCACAATACATATCAATATAATAAATTATTCTGTATAACTATCGATAGAACACTACCACTCTGTCAGCGTCTAGCTGTCTATTCAATTACTGAGTATTTTTAATTGCTTATTAAGAACTTTAGCCACTTATCGATAGTTATGCAAGTCTGATTTCCGCCGTCACAATATAGTATGCGAAACGTGACGAGACCTTAATTCCTTTCGTCCTTAATGTCCTTGTGAGCATCGCGAGGAGTCGCGTTCCGACGTCTAATCACAAACGTCGAGAATTCGATAGCAGTGCTAATGTTTTAGTTATGTACTTTGTAACTTTATAATAAAGCTGTTGAATTAAACTCTTTCTTATTTCTAGTTCATTAAAAAGCGAAATTAAAATAATACGTATTCAACTGAACTTCTATTCAATTTCAATCATTTTTACATTTGACATGAAAGAAAATAATTCTTACAAAAACGAACAACAAAAAGGACCAAAATAAAGATGAACCTCATGGTGTGTGTCGCGATGTGGCAGCAATCAGCAGTCGAGCAGTGCGGCTAGCTCTGGTCCATAAGGTTGGAGTCCACGCCCGCGCCGCCGCCCACCGAGTCCTTGAGGATGGACTCGAAGATGGGCTGCAGCTCCGGGAACGACTTGATCTGCGTCACGAAGTCCATCAGGTGCGGGTTCTTTTCTGTAATCACGGAAACCATCATGTTATCTGGGTGTGCAAACACTGGTTTGCGCTTCTTTCACGCAGCCCGAAGCAACAAATCGACGTGTTTTTTTTACATAGAGATAAATTTTATTATAATAGGGATAATGTAAGAAATACAAAACTTTTTTTATTTATAAAAAAAAAAGCCTTGTATAGGCGCATAAAAACATAGTGGCAAGCTTGTTTATGTTTCTAAAACATCACTTATTTTACGATTTATTGTTTTATGTAGCATGTTTTTGGTGAAACGGAATGCACTCTCAAAACGCGTCGTCCTCGATAACGCCGGTAGTGACGTCAAAGTCTATGTGTCAAAAAAACACTTTAATTTGAAAATTAGGTAAAGTTTCACTAAGATTTTATTATAATATCGGCATCGCAATATTTGCTTGATTATAGCACATATAATTAGTAAAATTACTTTATTAAGGCCAAAAAAATAGATGTAAACAAGGCAGATTGAGGTAAATGACGTCACATCATGGCCGCGACAGTCACGGACGTTTGAACTGTCATAGAAAATTTCAGGAGTTTAATATTATTTTTAAGCGACAAGCAGTAGTTGAACTTCACTTTTAATACATTTCTTGGGTTGATAACATTGTATTTTATTGATTCAAGTGAAGAAAAAATTACATGCATATTCCCTATTGTGACGAATACTGCAGAGGCTACAGTTTTAGTCATCAACGATGCTGTGTTGTAAAAATCTTTGATAGTTTACCCGCTTCTGGTATCTGTAAGAGCGCGGCGGCGGCCCTGAGCGCGGATCTCTTGAGTTCGTCTTGTTTCTCGTACTCCTGCTTCACTGAGTTGGCCTTCACTTTCATCGTGCACGTCGCTCTCAGAGGCTCAACTAAACTTTCTAGCCCTGAACACAAAAATATACACTGTTAATTCTCTTTCTCTGAACCACATGATCACTCGAATGAAAATAGGTAATATTATTATGTCAGTTGGAGATGAATACCCAGAGTGTTAGATGTTATGGGGTAGATGACACACCAATCAATTGAGATACTTTTTAAGAGCTGTCAAAACGCAGTTCTCTCATAGATTTTGTATGGCAATAGCCAACTGTGACGTCACCGTATTTCAACTCAATGACTCAACTATTTATTGATTTCAAAGCAACTAAAAATCGAATTTGACAATTAATTGAAAATAAATCGGGTTTTCAGGCCCAAAATAAAGTAGTTTTTTTAGAGATTGGTGTCTTGGAATTATTGTTTTATGGTGTCATCTACCCTATTAAATATCTTCTTCTAGAGGATGTGTCTGATCCATAAAAAATGTTCAAACCTATAGGTCGTAACATTGAGTTATGCCCGGCTCGTCACTGTTCCTACTCGTCAGAAAAAAACAAAATATCACGATTCACAACTGTTTTAACAATTTTTTTATCCATATGTCATACGTCATACATCAGTCATACGAGGGTTTAGTTACTAATAAAGATAGTAATTTAACTTCCCAAGATAGCATCATAATATACGGGGTGGACGGGAAACCGCTAAGAAAACCACGTATTCAGTACATCATTCTGAATCCACCCATCTATAGATACCCCTATTGAATACGTGGTAACCGTGTTTCCACCCTGTAGACATATGAAATAAGGTAGATGACAAAAAAAAACTAATTAGTCCGTCAGATAGATTTCCAAAAAATATTAGACACAATATATTTTGTCTTTTTTCAGGTAAACAAAAAATGAAGACACAGTGCGTCAAAACTCGTGTAACGTCATATTTGTCATTTTTTACTCAAATGTGACGTCACAAGCCCCTACTCATGATATTTGACACGTTTTATTTTCGTAAATTTTTATTAATTTTATAAAACAAAAAACACGTATCCAATATTATTCGATAATCTAACTGACGGACTAAACAAAATCATATTTTTTATAGTCGGTCATCATCCCTATTATCACTAGCAAAATGAAACTTGATAACGTCAATATTTTCTAGTGTCTGACCTTACGTCACACACAAACTTACTCTGCAAGACGACCGCGGGACACAGCTGCGCCAGGCGCGCGCACATGAGGTAGGTGAGCATCTTGATGTCGTAGTGGTCGCGCAGCCCGTCCTCCACGTGCCGCAGGAACTCGAACACGTCCAGCCGGTCCAGGCACGTGCCCAGCAACGTGTACATGCACTCGAACGCCGCCTTGCGCAGGTCTAGACCGTCGTCCACCGAGTGCTTGAACGGTCCCATCTCTACTTCGCGGATTAGTTCTTTCTGTTGGTAGGGTAAACGGATGTTATTATACAGTCTTACTTTGTTAACATTATGGTGAAGACTGAGATACTTAGCGCACGGTATACTAACAAACACAATAATCAACATAAGATACTAGTTTTTATGCGTGTCTTAGAAACTTTCAGCAGTGTAAAATAATGAATTGAAATAATGAATTTCGTAGATTGAAAGGGCTTGGAAGATTTTTGTACGAAGTCTGGCCGGCCTAAATTCCGGCATTTTAATTACTTTTCAAAGTTGCGACCACGCATAACACCGTATTAACCATAAAATTCGGTACGGGCCTCATTCGGGGCCCGACAGACAAACCTCCGCTGGATCGGTATCGGCCCCGAATGGGGCTGACACTTAAGTCATACGTCATCCTTATTGTTTATGTAAATATTAAAATTTCTGATTATCAAATACTATGAGTGTACGTTAATTAAGAGAGTTGGATAAAAACATCATTATGTCAAAGCCATTAAAAGTTTCGTATTTAGATCGCAAGGTTCTTATTTTATCCTAATAAAATCCAAGTGCGTAAATACGCCCATTTTGACGGCAGTGCTGGCCAAGGCTAAAAATCATAAAAATTGAGGTTTTCGGACATCCAAACTCCACTATGTTTAAAATTAATTACTTGTCATTTAATTATGTGACGAATTCATCCTTATTTTAATTTAAATCATCACCATCATCATCATCATCATCAGCCTATTAATGTTCCCACTGCTGGGACACAGGCCTCCTCTCTATGAGAGGTAATGGGCTATAATCCACCACGCGGGCCCAGTGCGGATTGATAGATGTCACATGTCTTCGAATTTTTGGTTCTAGGACATGCCGGTTTCCTCAAGATGTTTTCCTTCACCGTTTTGAGAGCAGTGGTGATGAAATGAATTACACAAAGTAATGCGCCTGTCTGAGTTCGAACCCACGACTTACTGTTCGTAAGTCGGGGCCGCCACCACTGGGCCACCGCTCTGCTTAATTTAAATAAGTCGAAGTTTCGCGCCAATCGTGTTTGTTTACGTTTTATTTTATACATTAAAACACACAGACGCATACAGATTCTATAACAGATAGGACATATTTCATTCCAAATATTATAAACACGAAAATGCCCAGATCTTAGCGTAATTTACTAATACAGCACCAATAACACGTAATATTCATTACCACTACTCAGTTTGTATTCTGTACTCTGAGTTTGTTTCGGCTGTTTCTTCTCAGAGTAGTCAGGTACGAAACACCGGCCCCATCTAGTTTAAAAAAAAAAGACGTGTAAAAGTGTTTGTAAAAACCTACTTGCAAAATAAACATCATTTATCATTTATTCGAAATAAACGACCATTTTTTTTTTAGTTATTGTTATGTGTGAAAGCGATTATTCTAATCGATTATTTTTTTGGAAATTTCGATTAAGTCGAGTAAATAAAATAAAGAATTAATATAAACACGGAAATTAAAATAATGATTATAATATTTTTTTAAGTTTTAAAAATGTTATTATTTACAGTTTTTTTGTACATTGTAGGTACTAAAACCGACCCAACAATAAACAGCACAGATTGGTCTATGGCAAAATTCGCGCCAATTTTTTTCCACATCAAATTTTAACTAGATAGTTTATTGTGTTTTTATTCTGCACGCACGAAACTGTCACGAATCCTGCGATCAACGCCCAGCCCAAACCCTTGGACCTAGAAAACTGAAAACTTGGACAGTGGTTCCCTTTATAATGTAGACAAGGAATAAGTAAGGATTTTTCGAAATTTAACCCCTTAGGGGGTTAAATAGGGTATGAAAGTTTGTATGAAAGTCCGTCAGTTTTAAAGTTAGGATCTTAAAATTTTGTGTTTAGGCTGACGATTGAAAATTAATTTATGCGTGTCTCAGTGGTTTTGATAATTTCAACCCCAAAGGGTTAAAAAAGGGGATGAAGTTGTGTATGGAAAGTCTTGTGTCTTAATTTTCGAAGTGAAAATCACAAAATTTAATATCTAGGCGTATGGTTGGAAGCTAACGCAACGGTGTTGTTAGAATTTCAATCCTTATGTGTGTGAAAAGGGGGATAACATTTTGTTTTTTAAGTTAAATCACTAATATCATGAAAAATTACGTTTTCACGTAAAATTATCGGCCGTAAAGCAACTTTACAGACAACCATTTTTTTAAGCTTTTATTTAACTTGCCTTGTTTGTTAGAATTGGTCAAACCTTGCAACTGAATTTCAAACCAGTTCCCCCCCCACCCCCCACCAATTGAACTGAAATTTTGCACACGTTTGGCAAACGAATTACATAATTTTGCAGCCAGGATCGTCTCCTCACGAGAGAACTCCTCAACCGTTAATAGCTTGGATACAAAAAAAGTCTTGAGATACCACGCGGGCGAAGCCGCGGGCATAAACTAGTACTTTATAAATGTGAATTGCGAGCACATTCCCAATTTAAACTTTGAAACAAAGAAGTTATGTTCTGTCCGTGCGTTTACAGTTGTACAGTTGAAAACCAATCCATTTTTAGATTTATCTTTGCTTGAACTATGAGACTTTATTTTTTGCCACATGCTCCTTTTTCAACGGAAAGTTTCTCCTATACATAATTATATAAGTTTTTAAAAGAAAGATAATTATCAAAATGTTGACTTAGAAGCAAGAATTTTCTTTTTTGTTTCTAGATTAGAGATTTCTGTGTTTCTGATTATTTATAAATATCCTCTTGAAGTCAACCAAAAGCAACGAATGTTACACTAAATGAAATTATTTAAAAAACCGGCCAAGTGCGAGTCGGGCCACGCGCCGTGTAGGGGGTTCCGTAGTAGCCCGTTATCACTAATAATTTATTATGGTTTTTTAGTTTTAGATTTTGTCAAGGGGATCCCTTCTTTTTGCATAATGTTCGTTTTCCTAATATACTTTGGCATAACTATTTTGGCATAATTTGTTTTGCCATAATAATACTTTGCTATATATTTTTTTGGCATACATTGTTTTGGCATAAATTTAATTCGCATAATGTAACTAGGCATAATGACTATTGGCATAATAGTATTTAGGCATACAATTAATAGAAATAACGGACTCAAATTTGAGTTATTTTTACGTATTTATTTTGAATTAAAAATAATTAAGTTGTGCTACAAAAGTTAGTGACAGAAACGAATCGCTGCAAATCCGACTCCACGTAGTCTTGTCTGCCCTACCCCTAGAGTGTAATCTAAGCCTGCGTAGGCGCGGAGGGGCGAGGCGGCCTGCGAGCTGAGGAGCAGATGGTTTTTTTTTTTGCGGTGGTGAGCATAAAACACATCTGCGACGATAATCGTGGAATCGCCAGAGCCCCCACAATGCCAGAGCCGTGACAGAAACCATGCCTGCTACATGTTGCATACTGCATGCTTGCTTGCATGCTGCATGCCTGCTGCATACTTGCTCGCATGCATGGTGTACGCTTGTTTGCATGCTGCATGCTGTATGTTTGCTGCATGCATGGGGTATGCTTGTTTGCATGCTTCTTACAGGGAAAACACCCACATTATGTTCACAACCAATGTTCAAAACAAATATGTTGTTTTACCTGCTTCAGGAGATATGGTTTTTTTTTCCAACTTTCGGAATAAATTGGTACTTCCAATTGCGGTATGTCTAACATTTTAGGAGTTAATTATTATGCTTCTTTGTTCTTCTATAAAAAACATGTTTTAATATCATTCGTAAATAAATTTATGCTTGTTATGCTTAATCATTATTATGATTAGCGAAATTATGCTCAAAAAATTATGCGTAAGCTGTTATGCGTAAATAATGTTATGCGAAAATATAATTAGGAGTAACAAAAGTATGCCAACTTATATTAAGTATTAAAAATTTATGCAAATGGATAGGAAACTGTTTTTTTCAGATTTTTCAAGCCAGCAGTTTAGCTTTTAGAGGGGGGGGGAACAAATATTTGCACTTTGAAGTTTAATATTTCATAAATGGAGCATTAAATCGAAAAAAAGTATTAGCAATCCCTAAGTCATTTTACACCATAGACTTAGTAAATATAGACCAACAAAGCGTGCGAGGGAGAAGAAAATCCCTTACGGAAATATAGCAAGATAGAAAAGGATAGTGATTCCAATTTCACTGTTACCGATTTTGAATGACAGGTCGGCACAAGTCAGCACGCGGGGAATCAAATCCTCAGTAATTTGGATTTTTAGCGTACATCGTGATTTATTTTTAGTAAATACAATTGTATTCAACAATGGTAACTTGTTCTGTGAGTGAATGTGGTGTTAATCATAGAAATAATCCTGAAAATTTCACAGGTAAATATTCAGGGCGTCCTCACTGCTATGACGCGTTTATTTTTGGTTAAAATTTGTCTTATAGCCTGTACAAAATGTAAAATAATGCCAATGCTTTTGTTTACTTTCATATTTTGTATAGCTAAAAGTCCATTTGTTGATAATTTACATGATTTTTGTGGATAGATTTTTCATCATCTAATTTTACATGTACGCTAGGCATTGAATCAAATTTATCGATATTATTATCGATATTTTATTTTGAATGCTAACTATGAAAATAAATGCTAGGTTGCGTTTACCGTGTATAGAGTAAAAAGTCTGGTTAATAAATTGACTACTGATAAACAAATTAATACATCTTTGACATATAACAAAATAACAAAAGAGTTTTCATTATCTCACAAAAACGAAAAAGAAAATGATTTTGAGGACTTATATATACCTCACAATGAAGACACACTATCAAAAACTATCAAAAATGTAGTTGAGTATATAGCGGGTTTGGTCATAAAAAAAATAAAAATAAAAATTGCTTGCGAAAGAGTGCTGCAATGCGATACAGTCTTCCCGTCAATTTAGTAGCCAAGAATCCTTCATAAACAAAAGAGACTTTTCATCTAAGGCTGAAGGCTATTAAACATACCCTTCAAAAGACGTGATACAACTTTGTCTTAAGATTGAAAAATTTATTCGTGAAAACAATAAAATCAGACAAGGTATCGGGAAATCTACAATTTGTAAAGCTGTACTTCTTATATTAGAAGATAATTCCGGCTTATTTTCGAGTTTGGAGAGCCACAATTTGAACCAAGATATTTTGAGTGGTCATAGATATTTAATAATGAAATACATTATTGAAATGTACTTCGACATTCGACTTAAATATGAATGTAAACTTAATAATTTAGGAAAGGAAACTGTAAGGAACCAGTTAAATAAGATTGTTCTGTTTAAAGGTCAATGAAGAAAAATGATGGTTGTTTTATTTTGTAATGTATTTATACTTTTTTAACATAATGTCAAAATTATAATCTGGACAAAGACAGTCTATCGCACATCTTTCTCCAAGGGTCGAACATAAATCACTTATCGATAGTCCTCCAAAGTAAAAGGTACATCACTATTTAACCCACACACTGACAAATCAAAATTGGTCACGCTTTATCGAGCTGTCAGTTCGTCTATACGGTAGTATATATACTATGTCTATGTTTTACACACCTCTACAAAATTACAGCTTTCTAGTACTAACAGTCTCTGAGACCTCGGACGGACGGACGGACAGGCGGACATGACGAAACTATAAGGGTTCCTTATCAGAACTACGGAACCCTAAAAAATGTACAAAAGGATTTATTCCAAAATTAAAATATAATTATTTGAAATTATGTCAAGGAGTTTTTATTCCTTCACAAATCTTTTTTTCCAAAATTGATTTCATTGCGATTATCGATTAGGCTGAATGCAACTTTTTAATCGTAATGGTGAAACTTGGGTTTATAGTCAGCACTACGAGGTGTTATGTCATGTTATGGCGGTTGCAACATTGTTTTTTTTAGTAGTATTTAGCAAGACTGATCGTGTTTTTTATGAAATGATGTATGAATAATGGCAAAATTAAGAACGCAGATAGAATATTACTGATTTTATTTTGCTCTTTAGAGTTTTTTTAGCAAATGAGAAGCTTGTCTAAGTACATTATTTCCAACGCATCTAAGCTACATAATTTTTAGAAGGGTCCAGTAATATGTATTTTACACATATTTGGTAATAGACTGACACCGTTTTACCGACCTCAACACTTTACTGGAAAAATTTACCACAAACTTATAGTATAAAACAGCTGCCGTGACATATTTATCTTAAAAAATCGAATGTTGAAAGTTCACGCAAAATTATTGAATTTCTTGACAATTCGCATCACCCCGCCGAATCAGCTGATGTGTCATGTGTCAAAATCTTGTCGTGCATAGTGGTTAATCGATAGCTGGTATCAATTCAAACAAGTTTTATTTGAGGCAAAATGTTCTAAAGTGTCACTTTTCCGAGATATGAGCTATCAAGTTAAGTCCATTCACTGATGGAATCTTTAGCATAACTTTGATTTGATTAGCCACGCATAAAACCTGTATCAATCGATAGCTGGCATCAATACAAATAAGTTCTAACACCTTTTACCCATTATTTAATTAAACAAGTAGAACATCTAATTAAGAGCGCGTGTCCAAAAAGTTGGCAACGTCGCAAATAGCTGGCAAATAAAAACCTATTTTAATTAATTTGCCAATATTACTGTATGGAAATAAGAAATATGGCTAACTAACTATTAAAAAATTAATTAAAATAGGTAAATATTTGACAGATATTTGCGAGGTTGCCAAGTTTCTGGATGCGCCTCTCTTAAGCTATACATTTACCTTCACTTTGGTCTCGCTGTAGATGGTAGGCAGCACGTTGGGCAGCAGGTCGCGTATGAGCGAGGGCTTGTTGTGCGCGGCCGAGTTGAACGCGACCAGCGCCACGCGCCGCACGCCCAGCTCCGGGTCGCGCAGCGGGACCAACAGCTCCGACATACAGTTGCGGAGGAGTGGGTCGATGGCTTGCGGCTGTAACATTACATACTAAATACGTTAACACAACTTAAGGTGACACTAGTCGACATTTTTTCCAATGAAATTTCGGGAGGGTATTACTCCACTGTTTGACACTGTACATCCAAAGTAAAATAAAAAGCCATTAAAAAGTTACGAGCTACTAAAGATTCGTTTTTATAGCCAATTTTAACGCAACTTTCAAATGCAATGTCAAATTTCCAAAACAAAGTCGGACCGACAAAGCACAACTATTGAAAAATTCAATAAATTTTATTTGTAATTGATTGATACAGTGGTTTTTTTCATAAAACTCGATTTTCCAAATCGTATTTTTTTATGCGCGGTTTTTACTATGAATTATCGTGCATCTCGGTGAACTCACTCTCACGATGACAGCCCGCTTACCATGAACGCTGTAGAAACGAAAGACAATCGACAAAATGATAGATGAGCAAAAGATTTGTCGATTCTCTTTCGTTTCTACGGCGTTCATGCTAAGAGCGCTGGTGAGACAGCGTGCGTTTTGGCTACGCCCACTAATAAGTTCGACCCCGCGTCATTAGTGTCATCTTAACGTCGTGAACGAGAGAGCACGAAGGCAAAGAGTTAACATTTAAACAGTTGCAGTTGTGTGCCATGAACATAGGCCCTATTCATCGATTAAACGAACACACATTTGTTAATGCAGGGATATTTGAGAACAATGAAGAATACATTTAGATAACAACCAAAAAAATATGTCATTGCAAGTGTGACTGCAGAGCCAACCTCCTTGCTCTTAATGCAACTCCACCTACACTTCGAGAGACCTGTCGGAAGCCACAGCTAATACTGTATATGCGGCAGAGGTCTGGTTGAAACTCATGTAGATTAAATATAAGAATAATAAATACTGTTATGGTTGAGGATTTACTCCGACGTCATAAACTCTTTTGATACACATATACTCTATGTACTCTTTATAAATAAAAACAGTCATGTCACTTTGTCAACAACTTTGGTAACTAGGCTAGAAGTTAGCCGAATATATTTTACATGTTTTTACAAAATCAAATCATTTATTCACATCTCAACAAATACGAAGAACAAGATGTCATTTTAAGTTAATGTTTACTAACAATCTATATAGAAAAAAAAACTGAAATAGTCTGAAATAAAATGATTATTACAATGAGATTTAGAAAGACTTATACATATAGCGGACATTGGGACTACTGTCATACAAAAATTTTGATGTCGTATGTCAGCAGCGCTATCTAGCTATGGATAGAAAAAACAGTTTTTTTTTAAATATAATTCAGCTATTACACGGTAAATCGCACTAGTAACCACCTATAATAGGGGTGCTACAGTTTAGGATGGCATCAAATTATCGATAAATTTTATCGATAACGCTTGGTAAGATTAATATTTTTCTGTATTATATTGAGACTGCCTCGTTGGTCTAGTGGCCGCAAACGCAACTACTGAGCATGATGGGTTCGATTAATAGATTGGCCAAAGTGTTATTGGGTTTTTCCATTAGGAATTTCTCAGTATCAGCCACGGAGTCTGGACTGGGCACAAGTGCGCCAATGATGAGCGAGAAGCAAGTAGAGCTGGAAACTAGAAACGCGTTTGCGAGCAGCGATAAGCGAATAAGTAGTTCCGATAGTTTTGTAGCTGGGCTATGAGCGAGTGTGCGAGTGCGATGGGCGATTACTCGCACCACTCGCTCGGAGCGGCTAGTCCTGCGCAACACTGCACGTGTTTCGCACTTATTCCCTTCCCGACAGCAATGATACCGGTAGTTATAGTAATTGTTCTGATTCATAATTATGTGCACTCAGATCGGCATTCTTGGTAGAAATGACCGCTGGGTCTCTTGGCGTGAATTTTGACCGCCAAGCGAGCATCGCTAAGCATGTATCGCTAAGCGAGTATTGTTTTTGATAGTTTTTCTAAGTAATTTTAAAGAAATGTACGCGAACCAATAACATTTATTCCCATATTGACACTTGAACGACATAACATGATTACCATAACAGTAAAATTACGTTTTTGATATTTATTATTTACGACATAACGTGAAAAACTATCGATAGCAAAAATCGATAAACGAACAACTCTCAGTAGAGAAATAGTGGTACAGCTACTTAGCAACAGAGGGCGCTTATTGCAATTTATGTAAATATTTCTAGAACAATAACGGAAAATACTCTTTATATCCCAAATGCTGGGTAAAGAAAGAAAATACTAACTAAAATTAACTAAATTCAGGTCCACTCGTTTTTCCATATCGAGATTTGCAATAACGCAAAGCGCGCAACAGGGCATATTGTTTTACAATATATTTTCTTCTATTCAATTTTATGTCACATGAATGCGACCTGTCAAGCGGACGTATCGCACTAGATTATTGCTTCTAAGGTGTAACAAGTTATTGGAATGTCAGTTTCTTCGTCTTGTCCCATCTATAGCTAGTAATATATTTGAATAGCTTTGATTATTATTATTAGAAAGCTCCTATTTCTACGACAAATGTGTGCAACAATATCGGGGTGATGCTACGTTGAGACTCAATTATGGGGTTACACTAACCTGGTCCGATATCGTGAACTTAACAGCTGTGACGGCGGTTGTCCTTGTCAGTGGCTCGGGCGACTTTAGGAAGTCCTTCAGGTGTGGTAATAAGTCTTGTGGCTCTAGTAGACATAATTTTCCTAAACATTCGGCGACCTGAAAACAAACATTTAGTTTAGCAAACATTGTTAAATAAATTTAATATTTTGGGGCTAATTAAGAAAAACAAAAATCTGAACAGTTTTTAGTCTCTCTCCCATATTATTTGATAGGAAAACTAAAGGATATAATTATAGGTATACTCACAACATTGCGAGATCCTTCCTCCGCACACTGACAGTGTTTAGAGAGCTGCACCCAGATTTCAGGTATGAAAGGTCTCAAGGCTACGACACCCTCCGGGGAGCATGATTCACATGAGATTATCTGAAAACATAAATGTTATAAATACATCTTGAAATCATGACAAAAAAGTTATAGTTCATGCTGTTTATTTTCAAGAAGGAATTTAGGGGCCCTACAAAATAATCTTTATTTGGTGATACTTCCAAACAAAAAACGGAGAAAATGCAGATTGACTTTACGTCTACTTGGGGAAGTATATAAACCACATTTTTTTCATAAGTAAAATCTAATCCAAAAAAACCAGAACAATAAACTTACCTAATACTTATCTTACTTAAGGAGAAAGGGGAGGCCTTTGCCCAGCAGTGGGACACATGATTGGTTACAAAAAAAAAAAACTTACCTCCCTCAAGGAGTGTAACAAAAGATACTGTCTTTTGGGCTGCGCCTCGATCTCTCCCAGTATGAACGGTAGGAACTCGGGCAGATTGCCCACTGCGACTGAACCGAGCGCGTAGCTCGCGGCCGACTTCACTTCCTCGGATGACGGGGTGAACGAGTTCAGGAGAACCTCCTTCAAGTTCGGGATGGAGCTTAGATCTCTACAAGAAATAGTTTTCAAGAACATTACTCATAACTCGTGTGTATCGACAGATATTTGTGATTGTTTCAGCCATTGCTGCTGCGCAAGAGAGTTCCTCATCCTCCATAATTAGAAAAAGGTGGATCCTCTGACCAGATGGGTGTTTTATAAATCCATATCTCGAGGATGTTTTTGATTGCGCGATGCAGGATTTTAATTAATATGTAGCCAGATAGATATCGCTACAGCTTGTTTACTTACGAAAGGAAAACTAGGGCACAAATAGAGGCGAAATTACAAATCTTCAGCCATATCTGGCTCTATACTCACAGATGTCGCCCGATCTCAGCGAGCGCTAGTAAAGCGAACATGTGATGCGCGTCGGAGGTGGGCTGTGCCGCGTCACGCAGGAACCCGCGCACTACTTCCAGCGCATCCGACCCGCCTTCTACTACCACTGCTGCCACGCACTTTGCTAGCGAGTGGAAGGCCTGTAAAGAGGACTTACTCTGATGCTTGATTTCCACAGACTAGATAATAGGGGTTTGTCTCCACCGATCACAGTATCAGATCACGTTAGCCACGGATAACAGCGAGTTGTATCCACTGATACCGTTATCCGTTTTCCTCTTTATAGTGTTACCCACTGATCACGACATCCGTGGCGACATGAAAAAAAAAACAAAATCGAAATAGATCACAGTGTACAGAGACAAGAAATAAAATCAAGTATTTTTCGAAACTGTTAACATGAATGTGTATCAAAAAGTCATATATACCTCTACACAAATAAATAAAATTGAAGTGTCAGTGTGTAACATTTATTTTAAGTTTTGTCTGTCTGTCTGTTTGTTCCGGCTACACTCAGAAACGGCTGCAGTGTTATTTTGCCTTAGTTTTTTGTAGTTTATACCTTCATAACTCTTTCTAAAAAATACCCGTTTTGATATTTCACTTCGTTTTGGAGATACAAATATTATTGTGAAAGGTCATTGACCTTCTTGTAAAATATTTTTTTTCCTCTGCATAAAATCTCTAAACTTGTAACTTCTTTACTGACTTACAACCTTTTATTTCTTAAACTTTCAAATTTTATAATTTGATGTTGGACATAAGAGAACAAATTGACATTGTTTGATGGTGAATTTTTCAGTCGCGGGGCGAAATTCTTTAAAACCACTAAAACAAATTATAATGTAAGTGAAAACCATTATAGATAAATCAATATAAATTTAATTACATGTGATATAAGCCAAGCCAAGTGTTTTTAGCCTCAGTTCTAGTTTTCCAAAGTGCCGTTGCATAGGAATCGGATATTTTCGTATGGGATAAAAACCAGTTGTGAAAGCTGCTTATGGCTTTCTACCCCAACCTATTACTTTTAGGATATATTTAAATTCCCAACAACAACCACCAGCTATGAAGTTCTACCGTTCACCTGAGGTTCTACCAGGTGCCTGTTCTGTTTGTTAAACACTTCAGGAAGCACAGTCCAGGTTTAATTGTGAAACCAAGGGAGTATTTTCGATTGTAGACATCAAATGATCAATAGAGCGTAATTTAGTGCAATCGCACTATTAAAATCTTTACGTAAACAAGATTCATTCTCCGAATAACGATAATTGCAAACGCTATTGTGTTATGTACTTACAATTGTTTTTTTTTTTATCTAATTATATATAAATATTTTTTATTTATGTTGTTTAGAGTTTAAATTGGATGAATTTTATTACATAAGTGCATAAATTTAACAACGTCTCGTTATCTCGCGATTAGCAAATAATTGAAGTATTAAGTAATTGAAAGTGGTTTTTGAAGAGAAAAATATTAAGTTACGTATGAACTACGTGTGGTGTACGTAATGACACTAGATGGCGGTGTATGTAATATCTAGCGATATTTATATTTAGGTTACAGTTAAAACCCGATTTTGGTTAGAAACGCGTTATCCCTTGTTAAAACTAGTTTTTACTCAAAACGCGTTTTGTCGAAATGATTCAGTTAAAACTGGTTCATTTACTTTTTTTTTTCTTGGAACCTTCTTCGAAATCTACCTCCTACTGCGGCTTGTTGAAGGGATTTTTATAAGTAGTCACCTACCGTTGTACTTTCTGCATTCCGTAATAAGCTGTTGTTTACGCATCTATGGCCCATCACTAAGCCGAACGCGGGGAGCAACAGACACGAGGGGGCAGGGGGCGCGCGAGCCAATCGCAGCGCCCGACGGCGACGCATGACGCCACTTGACCGACCGACCGCGAGCGCGCGCACTTGCTGCTCGCAACGTTGCTAACTAACGCCATTTTTACTATAACTTTAAACCTATTTCTCATGTAAAATCGTATAAATAAATACTAAGAAATCAACAACAAAATAAATCGTCATTGAAGAGCACCCAAGTCAAGTCCTGAAGACCACACACACACACATTCATCAACAGCTGTTATTTTGAAATTACACACCAACACTTCAATTTTAATATTTGTATAGTCTATTAAGACTTTTTGATACACATTTATACTTTTTTGTTTTTTTTTTTAATATAACTTCTTTTCGTTTGGGAAAGTAGGTAAAAAAACAGTTTCGAAAAATATTTAATTTTATTTCTTGTCTCTGTACACCGTGATCTGTTTCGATTTTGGTTTTTTTTTTCATGTCGCTACGTATATCGTGATCAATGGGTAACGCGATAACGAGGGAAACGGATAACGGTATCAGTGGATACAACTCGCCGTGATCCGTGGCTAACGTGATCTGATACTGTGATTGGTGGAGACAAACCCGATAATAGTGCTACACCGACAATCATCGACATTCATACGTCGACATCGGTAGAAGGGCTAAGTAAGTTTCTGATTCTGTGGAAATAATTGCTATAAAATCGTTAGTTCCAATCATGGCCACGAGCCAAAAGATCGATGTTCAGTTATATATACCTGCTTTATATGGTGTGCGGAGGCGGTGTGGTCTTGCAAGCGATGTACAGGCGCTACGAGTAAAGCTAACAACTCGCGGCGAGAGCACCCCGCCACGTCGGCAGCTACCAGCGCGCTTAGCACTCCTAGCATCGCCTTCAGGGCACCACCTAGGATATACACATCATCATCATCATCATCATCATCATCATCATCATCATCATCATCATCATCATCATCATTTCAGCCGAAAGACGTCCACTGTTGGACATAGGCCTCCCCCAAGTGTCGCCACATTGACCGGTCCCGTGCGACTCGCATCCAGCGGATTCCCGCAACCTTCACCAGGTCATCGGTCCACCTAGTGGGAGGCCTTCCAACGTAACGTCTTCCGGTTCGCGGTCGCCACTCCAGAACTTTTCGGCCAAATCGGCCATCCGTTCTGCGAGCAATGTGCTCTGCCCACTGCCACTTAAGTTTGGAAATTCATCGGGCTACGTCGGTAACCTTGGTTCTCTTGCGGATGTCTTCATTTCTGATTCGATCACGCAAGGAAACTCCGAGCATAGCCCTCTCCATCGCCATATCATCGCTCATCGCAGGATATACATACGAGATTAAATTGCAATAAGTATGCATGCCTGCCTGGCCTACAACTCTGGAAGTTCTGAAGAAGAAGAGCAATTACCACTGGGTCACTAGTACTTTTTTGAGCTGTATTTGGTGTACACTAGCTGTGACCTGCGGTTTCTGCGGCCGTTTCCGACAATTTTTCTGTTTGTTTGGCTGCTATGGGTCTATAGCTTGAAATTAAATAACTTAAAACCTTCCTCAACTACTGAGCTATCAAATGCAAAAAGTTTTTTTTTTTAATACGTCAAGAAGTTTCAGGGATTGGGGCGTTCAAACAAAAAAACAAACTTCTTTTATTTATAACCCAGACAGGCGCATTACTTTGTGTAATTTATTTCATCACCACTGCTCTCAAAACGGGTGGTGGATTATAGCCCATACGCAAAATACGCGCTTTGACGTGGAGTTGCGGACACCAGCCCGTTATACAATACAATACAATACAATCCCCGTACACCCAATATAGCCTATGTTACGAGAGCAGCGGTGGCCCAATGGTGGCGGCCCCGACTTACGAACAGTGAGTCGTGGGTTCGAACCCAGGCAGGCGCATTACTTTGTGTAATTCATTTCATCACCACTGCTCTCAAAACGGTGAAGGAAAACATCGTGAGGAAACCGGCATGTCCTGGAACCAAAAATTCGAAGACATGTGACATCTACCAATCTGCACTGGGCTCGCGTGGTGGATTATAGCCCTTACGCAAAATACGCGCTTTGACGTGGAGTTGCGGACACCAGCCCGTTATACAATCAATCAATCAGTCAATTATACAACAATAGCCTATGTTACTCAGTAAAGACGTGGTTTTCTAATGGTGAAGAAATTTAAAATCGGTCGAGTAGTTTTAAAGTTAAATCGTAACAGACGCACAAACAAACAAAAAATCTAATCTTTCCTTTTTATAATATTAGTATAGATAAAAAAAAACCCGCATCAAAATCCGTTGCGTGGTTTTAAAGATCTAAGCATACATAGGGACAGACAGACGCGGCGGAGGACTTTGTTTTATAATATGTAGTGAAGTGTAGATTGTACCTTGCAGCAGCGGCGACTTGGCGAGCGCGAGTATGTTGGGCGTGAGCGCGTGGCGCGCCTCCGCCGTCAGCGCGGCCGGGCAGCGCGCGCATGCGCCGCGCACCAGCGACAGCGCCGTCTGCGCGCAGTGCAGGTCCGCCTCGCACACCAGCGCCGGCACCTCCATCAGTACCTGCGGGTGCAGCCGCCACGCCAAACGTGCTCAACTGAACAACCGGACACTGTCAACTGTTCAAGTCGTTTTCGACCGCTGGAATAGTTGACAATTCAACTACAGTTGCATTGTGACACTGGGCGGAGGGGTGCAGGGTGGAATGCATAACAGATAACTGTGCTAGAGCAGTCGACCACGAGACAAGGTGGTTTATGCACCTGCTTGACTACACACTTGTTATCAATACAAAATGTATTACAAACAATTTCACAACTTTTTACCAAAAGCACCTCCTTTCAAGGGAATGTCGCCATGCGGTTTCGCGGATGCCAATGAATAGAAGATTGTAGTTTGCGATGCAGTCGTAGTAGTCGCTTATGAATGAACGTCCTAAGTTGGTCTGGATGCGATTACACCAAAATTTGTCCCGCACATTTCTTCGACCATTTTGTGCTGTAGAAACTGTCCGCGTAGTGAACTACAGATCTGTTTCCACAGGCAAAGTACTGTGCATAGCTTTTGTTTGCGCACGCACAGTGCAGTACATTGTTAACGAACATGTTAGTACGAAAACTCATGACTAAATAAATGTTTGCCTCATCGTTTTGCGATCTAAACCGAATAAAATCGATAGATTTGATTATTTAATTACTCAGATTCCAAAACTACTAATTTCAGAAATTTTGCGCATCACGAGTGACTTGACCGCATTTTCAAATAATATATATATATTTTTTAATATTAAAAACCTATCGTTTTAATGATAATAGAAAACGTAATTTTATCAGACAACATACCTAGTACTACAATTGTGGTCAAAATTACGTTTGCCTGCAAAAAATATTTTATTCGGTAATCAGATGCATGAAGGTCGGTCTTCTAGACTACAAATTGAGTGACGCGACTCCATTGTTTATTCGTATGCGCCCACAAAAGTTCGCAGTTGTGCGCGAACGTTGCTGTTAACCCACACACATTTTATTCATGTTTACTTGAGCGGGTCCACCGAAAGTTACATTTTGTGCCGCACACCGGTGGTATGGCGCGTTTCGATTTGTACAAATAATTGGAAATAGAAAATCCAATAGATGAAGTTGGTGGCGATTGTAGAAGTAATATCGATTATACACAAATAAATGAAAAGATGACATTTGAACATACCTTACTTAAAAGCTCTATACTAATAGCTTGGCTGTAGTTCTGTACTAAAGTATCCAGAAGGACTAGTGTAGACAACTTCAGGGCCCTTTGATTTTTCCTCAGGAAAGATCCAAGGATTGGTACGGCATCAGACTGGAAGAAACAATAGTAATGTAAATGTTCTAGTTCAAATGAAAAAAAACATTTACTTTGTTCTATTGTAATGCTGTAACAAGTACTTACCAAAATTGGTGTCAGGTCAATTCTGAGTGGAGATGCGGCGACCTTGGTAAGAGCCTTCACTGTAGTCAAACGTGTGATTTCATTGCGCAGTCGTTCTAAGAAGATTGGCAGACAAACGGGAAGCTCGTGCTGCAAAAGAAAGCAGTTATTTTATTTTATGTTTTTGCAAATGCTAAGAAGCCCAACAAGTAGTTATATTTTCGTTAAATTCAGCTTATGGCATTCATGGCAGAGGTGAAAAATGAAAATATAATCCACAATACTACAATACATATCAAGCAGGAGCTAATCCTATAGGTACAAAGAGACGAAGTTAGAAAAAAATCAACGACATACTTGCAAATAATCACCAAAATGGCAGAGCAACTGTCCGCAAGCAGCGATGGCTCGCTCCTTGACTTCCTGGTCCATGTCCGTGGCTCGCAAGCGCACCAGCGCGCACTCGTACATGGCCGGGATGAACTGCTGCAGCTCCGGCGTAGGAGCCTCCACGTGCGGCACGCCCGTACCGTTCGAGACCAGGTCTGGATCAAGTGGGACATAAGTGAAAATATGAGCATACTGTACTATCGCATTGGTAAACTATAGTCTCCGTCAGATAAGTAAGAATTAAAGGTCATGAACCCGCATACATTTAAAATTCGCGGAGGGCGTAAAATTCTCATACGCCCTCCGCGAGATTAAAAAAACAACAGACCTTAAAACTGCAATAGTTAACGTACTACGCGTACACCTACGCATGGCTTAAATACGGTGTCATTTTATGGGGCAACAGCACTGACGCGCCCACGCTATTTACCCTACAAAAAAAACTATTTAGAATCTTAGTAAATATTGAAGTCACCGATAGCTGTAAATCCCACTTCCAAGAATTAAAGTTTTTATCCCTACCCTGTCTCTACATATTTGAAGTTTGTAAGTTCGTGCGAAAGTATCCAGAATTCTTTACAAAAAGAGAGGACATACAATCAAAAATTGTTTTAAGACACAAAAATAGGCTAAACTTACCAACATCGCGACTAAAAATGCACTCCAATAGTACCTTGGTCATGTGCATAAAAATTTGCAATAAGTTACCCGAAGAAATAAAGAATTTAAATAAATATAACACTTTTATCAATAAATTAAAGCTTTTCCTTCTAGGCAAATGCTACTATAGTATAAGCGAATACTTAAATGATAAACTATGAGTACTTCACTATCGAATTGTTTCTACAAATACTCGTTAGAGCCACGCACACCTACTCATGATAATATGGAAAACAGATACACATTAAGAATAATAAAAATTAATTACGTAATAAATAAAGACAATAAGAAATCAATAAAGCAATAAATTATATTATGATATTATATTATTTATATTTATTTTAAATTTACAATGTCTAATAAATAAATCTATGTAATTTAATAAAGCAATAATTGTTAATTTAAATTAAATTCGTATTAGATAATAACTGAAGTAAGCCAGTAGTCTTCCTCCTCTCTCCTACTTAGTCTATGCTGCGCCCGACAGGGTCCATAATTGTAACATTATTTATTTTCCTCCACCTTATAAACATTATGGTATGCAATAAAGAATTGAGAATTGAATTGAGAATTACATTTATTCAAATGCATAATTCCGAAAACAGAAATAATGACACAAACTTGTCCCGAAACGACCTTTATCGTGATCCTTGACTTTTTCTCGTACTAAAAACGATTCATAATGTATTGTCGGGGTACCTACGCAAAGAAAATAAGGAAAGAGCAATAACCTTTAATTCTTACTTATCTGGCGGAGACTATAGACCCAAGGTTTCAGAGTATTGATCATCATCGGCAAGTTAAGCAAGCCTGTCTATTGATCTCATGTGAATTGAGTAAGATTATGTCTGGACTTTAAAAAAGACACTTTAGAGGAGACGAAACACCCGCCTCATCTAGTTTTTAAAAGAAATGACGTGTAAAAGTGTTTGTAACAACCTATTTGCAAAATAAACATCATTTTTCACCAATGGATGGAGTGGTTCTAGTATATAATTTGTAAAGTTTTTGTATACATTGGCTAAAATATAATGATATTTGTTAGAGGTGTCGGAAAAAAATAAGCCGTCTGGGAGCTTTACTTTTGGTCGCGATAACCGACATCCACGCGGGCGAAGCCGAGGGCATCAGCTAGTACTTTATAAAAAATACTACGTCAAGCTAAAACGAATACATAAAACTTACCAAGTGGGCGCATAACTTTGACGAGCGTCTGCAACACTCGCAGCGCCTCTGCGGTGACCTTGTAGAAAGGGTCGTGCACACAGCCCAGCACGGCCGGCAGTAGTGCAGCCACGTGCGGCCGCATGGTCGCGCCCGGGTGCCCGCGCACGAGGCACACCACGAACACGAGGGTCTCGATCTTCATTGATGATGCTGTGGTCTTGTCCCTGTTGAATGACAATTATAGATTTATATATTGATCCTTACGCACTCTTATCGGACTACTATCTAGTCAGCCTCTGAAAATCCACTCTCCATCTAATAAAATGATTATCGAAACCTGCAATCAAAATGTTTGCTTTTCACCTAAGCCCTAATGGAAGGGCTTAGGTGAAAAGCAAACATTCAAAGGGTTATTTTTTGTAATTTTTAGGGTTCCGTACCCGAAGGGTAAAAACGGGACCCTATCACTAAGACTCCACTGTCCGTCTGTCACAAGTCTGTATCTCACGAACCGTGATAGCTAGACAGTTGAAATTTTCACAGATGATGTATTTCTGTTGCCGCTGTATTAACAAATAATAAACTAAAGGGGATTCCCCTGTAGTGACAAACTCTAATACATTATACATAAAACGTTGAAATTAAATATAAATTAAATGTAATTGCCTATAAATAAAGTCAATAATATGTTATACATATTTACAAAGTATCTTATCAACTAGCATTATATAAAATCTAAAATCTAAATAACACATTTGTAACAATTTAGTTCAACGTACAAACACATATTTTTACTATTAGATGATCTTTTATCAGCTAGCCGGTGCAGCTATGACGCGTCCTTTTTTCTAGCGGCTCACGCGCCCGCTACGTCACCCGAACCGGTTGCATGAGCGGGACGGGACTATCATTGCGATGCGCTCTGCGAGTGCGCGCGCCGTCGCCTCGCCAGTATGCTAACACTCTTTTAAGTAACCGTTGCGTTTTAAAGCATAGCTTCGCCGCGCTTAATATTATTGAATGTTCTTTCGCTTACTGCCGTGCTATCTATTCTACTTCTACCACTCCTTCTTCTTACTGGAACTCTTGTGTGTGTGGAACTGTAACCCGTGTCTGTGCAATAAACTTTCTCCTTCTTCTTGTGTACTTCGGACTTTTCTTCATCCCTACATTTATCTGCACTCATCCATCATCACACACACCATCCACACCTACATTGGTGAACCCGTTCAGGAGCACGAAGATGACCGAGGACAAAGCGAGCAGCCAACAAGATGTCGGCGAATCAGCAGCGGAAAGTTTTCGTGTGGGTGTGCGTGTACCTCCATTCTACTCGGAGAAACCAAAACTATGGTTCAACCGAATGGAAGCACAGTTCATGCTGGCGAATATTAAGACGGATGACACCAAGTTACGTTTTGTTATCAGCAACTTAGAGACGCAGTAAGCTTACGAGGTCGAGGATATTATCGACAACCCCAGAGCTCATTAAGCGGCTTTCGGCGACACGTGAGAAGAAGCTCAAGAAAGTCATACTCAATAGTTCTGAGAGGCAGTCCAACAAATAAAATAAAAATCTGTTGCGACATGTTTAAAATAAAGTCGAGTTCGAGACTAGAGTAAGTCGGTACTGACGTGAGCGCAGGTGTGAGTGCGCGGATGACCCTGGCTGCGTGGTCGGCGAGACAGCCGGGCGCGGCCGCCAGCAGCTCGCGCAGCAGTGCCAGCGCGCAGCCGCGGGCGCGGACGCTCCGCCCGCGGATCACGCGCAGCGCGCCGCGGACTACGCCCGTAACCTTCGATTGAACATGTACTTGCATATAATAAGTTATTTGAAAATATTTATGTGAAAGAGATACTATAATTATCATTCTTTGCAGCTGACACCAAAGAGATAAAGAGATTAATAGGACCTCTATATAACTGTGATGAGGCATTTTCTTTTTAACTCTTCCCTAGTCGCTGGATAGATGGCGCTGAACTTGGTAAGTTATTGCAAGGAACGGAACGTAAAAAAACTGATTTTAACAAAGCGCGAGAAAACTAGAATAAATTCGGAAGCTTATGCAAACGAAAGTGTCAGTCGACGAGCGTATGTGACGTGACGCAATGTTTTTTTTTTTCCAAGCGTTTTGGCTTTGGCACCTAGAGTAGAGTAGAGTAGGGACTCCATTTTCCGCACTTAAGACTCTCATTCGGTCCGTTGTGCGTAGGTGTCCTGGCTAAGTTAGCCAGCCTAACTCCGCCCAGAAATAAAGAAGTTTACTCGGAGCTTCACAGGCTTCGCGGAGCGACCTCACCGTTCCGAGGATTTGTTTGCGTTGGGTAGCCACAGCCTCGCATTGCACGCGGCTTTTGCAGCTTGTGTTAGGGCGACACACTCGCATTGGAATATCGAACTGTGTTCGCTAGGGAGTGTACGCCAGCCCCTGAGCCGTTTTGAGTTTTAGAGCCATCTGTGTAGATGCGTACTTCATTGACTCCTGACTGATCCCTTAATTCCTCTGTTGTTTGTATGCTATATCTTCTGTTGAACATGGGTTTATTAGGTGTCCTATCACACGGGGCAGCCATGAGAGGTTGATACTCAATCACCCGGTCCAGAATGCCTGCATGGGGACTGGTGCTTTGGCACCTAGTAACGAGGTCAGTTCAACGCCATCTACAGAGTTCTTGGAAACTATTTTTTTTTAATAAGTACCTCAAAAAGAAAACCACTCATTAGGAAAGAGGGAATGGAGGCAGTAGCAATAGGCTTAAATTATTGACTAAATTTCGCAACCACTTCCTTATCGCCTCTGGTTTGTACATTCATTTATATATATTTCATATATATTTCTATGTGAGTACTCTCATTAGGAAAGAGGGAATGGAGGCAGTAGCAGTAGGCTTAAATTATTGACTAAATTTCGCAACCACTTCCTTATCGCCTCTGGTTTGTACATTCATTTATATATATTTCATATATATTTCTATGTGAGTAATTATATGGCGAAAGAAACTCGTAGAAAAGACCGCTTACTCTTTGCAACAACAATGCTTGCGGCGAGTTATCGGTGGGCACGATAGTCATATGTAATGCCGGTGGTGGACGGGTGGCCCTCAACAGAGCGGTGTACGCGCTCAGAATATCACACTTCACGTTCTCCTCGCGTTCTAAACAGATAAACAGAAACGTATTATTTGTAAATCAGTGTATCTTTTTTCATAACTAAAACTTTATTGATCACTGGATGATAAGGAGAAAGTGAGCTATACCTTTGAATCTAGCAATCAAAGCTGGCGAAACAGTTTGATACATTTCACCGAGAAGTTCGTGACGTGTTGCAATAACTGATTCTAAGCACTTGGCCGCTGCACGCCTCACCTGTGAACAAAATAAATACAATTAAATGAAAACTACGTGTTCTTTTGGAAATTTTGGTCGTATTTCGGTTACATAGTAGATATTAACTCACTTATTAATTACCAAAAAAAACAGTTGCTTCAGGATTTAGATAATTCTGTTTAATCATAAATTTTTCAACATTTAAGGGTTAGAGTCTTATGACTGTCATAAAATACCTTCCAAGACATGTCGTCATCATCAGAATACTCTTCAGAATCTGATTCTGGTTCAGCATCAGGGGCAAAAGACTCGTCTTCCATTTCCTCGTCCTCACCGCCACCTTCTTCCTCCTCATCTTCATAGTTATAATTAGGATCGTAAGTAATCATTTTTAGGCAGAGGTCGATTATCTGTAGAAAGAATGGTTATAATTTGTTAAAGCAATAAAAAAGCATAAATGCGATAAACTCCGGGTTAGATAAAAATTAGGACTAAAGAAAGTCTCACACAAAGGAAGCTTTAAAAAATTATAAATTGTTGTCATAATATCACATGACTGGCAAAGTTCAAGAGTGAGTCATTCTGTTTATCACAGAACACAATGTTTTGAGTATAAAATATTCATACTGTAGGGATATGGGGCTGCACTTCCTTGGGACACTTAAGTACAAAAGCTTCGAGAGCTTGCAGGCAATGTTCGCGGAGCTCTTCATCCGCATCAGTTGAGTATTCTAGGACCTGGGGCGCCACACGCCACAGCTGCTCACCAAATCTATGACCTGCTTGGCGACTGAAAGAAGACTGATTATTACTGAACTGTATAGTCTATTTAGATTGCTACTTATTTGAATTCAGAATCTCAAATAATTATAACGTTATGGCAACAGAAACTTATACACATATTCCTTTAAAACCAAAATTGATTTATGGCTTTTAGTAAAACAGTCAATAAATAGTAACAATACATGTAAATTATCTAAGATTGTGTATTCAAGTAAACAATATTCAAGGAGATATTATGTTGAGTCTTACCAAATAGATGCAATACACTGTATATGAGTGCGGCTGACACTGGATGATGTGGAAGAACTTAACCCCTCCAGCAGGTGATCAATAAGTTTGTTGTACAGAGACGCATTGCAAGACATGACCAGGTGTGACAATGCAACTATGGTGCGTTTACGGACAGCCTGTGTAAATGACGATGTTGTTAGTGTGAGACTACCCATGAAGGGTCACATTTTAGTAACAATATCAATACAATCTAATGTATAATATACAGAATGTCTCTAAAATGTGCTTGTTTTGGTCATAGATATACATGTCAAAAGATTAACACAACAAATAATTATTATTAAAATTATGTTCATTAATTACCATTTGCTTGGAATGTTCAGAACTGGAATCTCAATTTTTTTTTAGTCAATACATACCTGCCGTGGTGAGGCGAGTTGTGGCAGTAATGAATTGAGCAACATTGGGTGGAAAGTTATGAGCAAGCCACCAAACCTGCTCAATAAATCAGCCAGTATGTCCAGAGCTTCAAGTTGTACTGAGACATCTTCTTGCTAAAACATCAAAATATTGTCAAAACATTTTACATACTTATACAGTTTCTCTTAGATCTACCTTAATTAAACAGGCACTTTTGCATAGGCAAACATACGCTACCTACTACAGTCCAGCCACAAGCATAATAAATAAAAACGTGTTTACACTTAAACTTATATTCTGATGGCGCCCATGTGGATAACTTTTGCAAAATGACACAGAGTAAGAAAAAGAATAGAATGAAAGAAGACAAGGCAGAACAGAATAAAGACAAAAGCTACATGATTTATTCAGTATAAGTTTAAGTGTAAAAACGTTTTTAGACCCAGACTTTAGTAAAAACAATAACAAGTTTTATTTGAGTTATTCCTGAACAGTAAGGAGTGTAATAAATTAGTATTACTGATGACAATAATTGGGGAAAGTGTATCAATAAATGGGCAAATAGCCAGTTTTTGCAAGTCAAGAAAAAAGTACTTTTCTTGTATAAATGACTTTTTATTGTGGTTTATTAGTATTCTCCAGTACGAATTTATCTTCAAAAAATATTTATTTTCACTTGCTTCTCACCCATTTGATTCTTTTGTGTGAATTGCATAGAGAAATCCCTAAAGGATCAATAATTGGGAGTTTTACCATCTTTAAAATAAATCCCGTTTTGGAACAGTTGGTTAAAAACCAAGGATATTATTGAAGGTATTAAAGAAAGCTTAAAATATTTCCAATGTTTTTATGTCAGTTGGTTAAAAACCAAAGCAATGAATGGTAAGATGATGTTTATAAGAAAGGTGCATTATTGGTCTAATAGTAAACACTTTGGTTACTCCTGTTACTAACTTATTTATTAACATCTAAGGATAGTTTCTACTCAAGATAAACAGGTTAATGCCCTGACATATTATTGATGCTTTGATCTGAGTAGATTTAGTGGCATTAATTGTGAATGATTTCCAAAAAACAAAATATGAGCAACTTTGTTTATGTCTATCGCGCGCGATATTGAAACATTCCCACAGCACTCTATTATCTCTATTTTAGAATGTATAAATAACTTGAACAATTGCTAAGAATGATCCAAACTAAATCATTTTGTTTATGAATGTCTTACCTTCTCAATAGCACTGCTGAGTTTTCCAGTAATTTTCTTGCACACATTTGCAGCCAAAGTGTTGGAGCCTAATGGTAGTTCAGATATGACAGTCTTCAAGCCAATGCTGCTGATATCTCGCAGTTGTTCCGTATCTGAGAGCATGTTTGCACACAGTGTGTCCACTATGCCTTCTACTTGATACTCCTTAACTTTGTTCACAAGGGGACCGAGGCTGCAAAATGTTCATACAATATTATTACTAATCATGATCACAAAAGTTTTGTGAATCAGTGTATGTTGCAAAGCTCACATACCATTTTACAGCTAAATTTTGCACTTCACCGTTCTTGTCTTCGAGGAGACGGAGCAGCATCTTTACGACTTTTCTCTCAGAGTCATCATCAAGCTTTATACTGTCTTTTTGTAATTCAGTCATCAAGTCATTAGTAGCCATGAATCTGAAGTCTTTGTCATTGGACGTCATCTGGAGAAATTTTGGACAAAAACATTATTGATACGCAATTACGAAACGATTCTACTCAGTGTTATTGTGAGAACGCCGGCTTACCTTCTCCAGAAGATTTGCAATTTGATAGGATACACTAGCCATTTTGTAATGTGTTTAGTCTCCGAAATCACAACAGAAAACTACAAAAGCCAAATAAAGATAAAGTTAACAATTTATCATGAGTAATTGGTGGTGAAAAAACATTTGAATGATTATTCGGGAAATAAAAGCGATGAATCGAAAACTTGCTTCGTGGTGCTTCGCTAAAATTGTATAGACAAAATAGGACAAATTTAGGACTTGTCAAAATGTAATCGATTAAACAAAAATATTGAATTACTCAAATCGGAAATAATCGAAACTACTTAATAATTATTTTGTTGTTACAACTTAACTATTTTATTTCCATTATACAAATAGAATAAAGAAAACAACCTTAAAATTATACTTCTTCTATTTGGAAGTGGAAACTGTGGAATCGACTAAAAAAGTTGAAATAGAACCTTCGACGATCAATCTGTCAGCCTACTGTCATGACCCCTGTTTAGCCAGGGTAGCCTGTGAAATTCCAGTTCCAGAATAAAAATCATCAATACAACTTTGTAAGATCATTGAATCCCATTGAATGACTTTCACGAAGTAGTCCTTGAGCATCTCAAAAAACGGGTCAGTATTGTGCTACTGATGCAGGCCCGGATCTATGGGGGGGCAAGCCGGGGTCTATGCCCCGGGCGGCAAATTCAGGGGGCGGCAAATTCAAGCTTGGCAGACGTATGGTCAAAGTTGCGATAATGATGAGTTGTAACGATCAAACTCATTGATTTCTGTAGAAGACTAGAAAACTGTTCCTGTTGAAGAAGAAGGAGCGCCCTGCAGACTCCTCATATGCATACCAGCCTATCGATTTGGTTGAGGTAGACAAACTCTTCTAAACTGTAGACTGACTAGTTCAGCACCTGGCCACTGAGGATCTGCCGGACCCGTTTAGATGCCGCTGCCTCCCAAAGCAACTGTGCAGTTGTCAGACTCCTCGATTCTCCCCAGACCTGAGAATTTCCACCTCGAGAAAAAAAAAAGATTAGAGGCACTCTTATACCATGCCAAACCTATGCCGTACCAACTTGGGATTCGTTCTGGGGCCGCAACTAGGAAACATCGGGTACGACTGGGCGCTTCGCGGTGCGCTTCTTCATGGTGTCATCTGTTATGCTGATGACAAGCTGGTGAAGGCACGGGGGAAGATGTTTCGGCAGGTGACCATCTTGGCGACAGCTGAGGTCGTAAATGGGATCCGGCGGTTGGGTGGCATTGCAGAAATCTAAGGCCCTCGGTTTCTACGGACCTCCGAGAGCGAACATCGTGTCAAGTGTCCGTATCAGCTTCGAGTCGACGATGAAGTACTTGGGATGGGACTCATCCTTGATTATTGGTCTAATTTGGGCCGTACTTTTAGCAGTTGGGACGCCGGTCGCTGGGCACCGCGAACCCAATCTCGTGGCTAGGCTACTGTCCAATCCTTGGGTGATCCAATTCCTCCTGCAAAAAACTCTAAATGGGGATCGTACGGTCTATAGCGCTCATACGGAGTGATAGTATGAGCGGACAACCTGACGACCTAAATACCGTAATTCAGCAATAAACCCAGAGAGCGATGGCCGTCAGGGTGATGAGAATAAATCAAACGGTCTCCTTCAAGGCGGCGAGCTTTTTGGCCGGATCACCGCCCTGAGATCTTAATGTTACAGTGCTTACACAGAGCGAGCACCTGATGCGTCGCCATGATGTCGAGGTGTACAGGGCTGTGCTCCACCAGATCCTAGTGGTGGAATGAGAGGCTCGTGCAATGAAACACAGTGCACACTACTTTTACGGCGAAAACACCCTTGACGAAAAAGTGGCTTAAGAGACGGCATGGCGCCCTCATTTTCCGTCTGACACAGGTAAGTACTCTCCGGCATGCGTGCTTCGAAAAGCACCTGTGCCGTATAATTCGGGAACCGATGCCCTGTTCACTACTGTGGAGACTGCTCCGAAGTCAACAAAGAACTTATTAAAAGTTATTTCAGACCCTATCCTGTGCTTTCCTAACAACAATATACAGGGTGTAAACCACCTCATCACGAAGCCGTCAACTAAGCATTCTGTACCTCAAACTAAGTAACTTTACTAAAAAATTATTGCAGGGAAACGACTTTTTTTTTGGGGTGAAAATTCATGTTTTGTGGTAGAACTCATCAAAACATTGTGCTGATGGACGGATTGAATAGTACGGGGGTCGTGAACGTGAAGGTGTAAAAATCTTGCAAGTAAACTTATATTTAAAAAAAAATGTCAAAAAGTTGGAACTTTGACCCCCAATATCTCCGTAACTAGAAGGTTCCCAGATATGGTGTAGAACAAAAAAAATAACGCAATGACGTGACGAGGAGAATAAGTACCTTTCGGCTTCGTTAAGAGGTTCTTTACACCCTTTATGTCCTAAACGTGCATGTATGTATATTTGAAAATATTTAAGGTAATAAACACAAATACAGCAGCGCTGGCAGGGCCGTGTGGCATTCTATCCGCGAGGCCTATGTCCATCATTAATAATAATAATAAATTTATTAGACGTCTGATGGCCAAAATAATGATGATGAGGTAAATATAGACGGGCGGGGGCAGCATTTTTTAGTTTTTGCCCCGCCTCTAAAAAATTCAAGATCTGGGGCTGTACTGATGCAGTGCTCATTTAATCTGCTTATAAAGTAAGTTATACTACGTCTATAATTACATGTTTTCTAATAATCATCATCAAACAGCCTGAATGACCTGCAAATAGCATGAATCCGAAAATTGAATGAGAGGTTTTCTTTTTGAGGTATTATAAAAAAACTTAGTTTCCAAGAACTCTTTTTATATGGCGTTGAACTGACTAGGATAGTTGGTGCCAAAGCCAAAACGCTTGGGAAAAAAAACATTGCGTCACGTCACAAGCTCGTTGACTGACACTTTCGTTTACTTAACCTTCCGTATATAAACTAGTTTTCTCGCGCTTTGTTAAAATCAGTTTTTTTAAGTTCCGTTCCTTGCATTAACGTATTAACCCCTTACCGCATGAGTTTTTATTTTTTTCTGGACAAAATATATTTGATAGTTCTTGACATGTACTATTAAGATTTAAGTTAGTTCAAGCAGTTTTCCAAAATCCGATTACTTTTCGAAATATGATAAAAAACTCATTTTTCCCATATATGGCATATTATGCAGTAAAGGCAACTAAAACCAATTGGACATAAATGGCATACTATGCATTGCAGTAAAAGCATCTGAAACTAATTGCCATATTTGGCATCGCATGCTATAAAGGTAATTTTAAGTCAATCTTCAGTTTGTAAATTAGAAGGTTTAAAAAATAAAAGTCATTATTTAATGAAAATATAAGATAATTTTAATGAGATCTGTTGCACTTAGGAACTTCACATTTTACACAAAACTTAGTAAATAATTATGGCGACTTACAAGCTAACTATCCGTGCCGCAGCGTAGATTCGCCTCTCGTCTCTTCATTCCGTAAGATGAAACGATTTAAAGCAATTCCTGTCTTTATTTAAACAAAGGTGTATGTTACATTTCTCACATTTTATGTAAGATTTACCTGAGCAACCATACATCTTACAGAGTTGGCGTTCCTGTGTGTATGCAGGCAAATGATCTAAACCGTCATGGGCAATTTCGGGTAGAGGTAAATCGATTCGTCGTTTTCTTTTTCTTTTAGGTTCTTCGGCAGCAGGTCTTCCGCGATTTCGTGTCGGCGTATAAAATGCTTGGTTAGCTCTTGTTAGCGCTTCGGCCAATAGTAATTTATAATCCAGCAATGGCATGTATTGTTCATGCGTTTTACGCCACAAAATCCAACTATTTACGCATGTTAGATCGATCATGTGGAAAAATATTTTATGATACCACTTCTTGCTCCTCACTTTTATACGATAATAACCAAGCATGGAATCTAGAAGGTCAACACCTCCCATATATCGATTATATATAAGCACAGCTTTTGGGCAAGGCACAGTTTTCCCTTTCACTTTTGAACCTCTCCCTCGGGATATTTTCCAACATAGGTTGATGCCAAGTTGACAACTTTGTTATCCAACTAGGTTACCACGGATATATCCACGTCTTCTACCTCTACGACCTTTTCAACGCTGAAACCTCTACCTTTTTTGTCATTTGTCCAGCATTTGGTAGATCATGGTTAGGGAGGCGTTTCCGATTTACAGTACCTAACGGAAGTATACCTTTTTTATGTAATTCAGCCATAAGCTGCAAACTTGTGTACCAATTGTCAAAGAACAATTTATAATTCATGTTTTGTGGAATACTGCTTGATAAGCGCATGGCTACATTACTGCTTACTCCCAAGTCAGTTTGGCCTTCCAAAACAACATTCGACTGTGCACCTGCATAGAGCTCAAAATCATATGTCAGCCCTGACGCACCACTCAAAACAAAAGCCTTATAACCCCATTTGTGTGGTTTTTTAGGGTTGTAGTTTTTTAAAGTAGTCCTAGCTTTTGTTGGTATTACTTGCTCGTCAATTGCCAAGTATTCTTCTTTAGGTAAAAGCAACAATCTCTCGCGAATTTTGTTTATAAGCGGTCTTATTCTTTGCAGCTTGTCATAGTTGGGGTCATTAATAGGAACAGTGTCGTCATTGTTAGTAAAATGAAGAAACCTCTTCAGTTCTTCAAACCGATTGCAAGTCATTGCATTACTTATAGGTGTGAAGCTAGAACAGCTATTCCAGTAATGACGAGTAGTAGGGAAATGCATGATAGACATATATATTAGTACACCTATAAACTTTTCAAGCTCTTTGCCTGTCATTCCTAATGCCGACCCTCGCGTTTGTTCCGAGTAACGACACATTTCTTGCGTTATATATTCAATCGTGTCTGGAGTGAATAAATATAAGAAGAACTGAAGAGGCGTATCCAAATCTTTAATTTCTTGAGGAATATTTTGATCTCCCAAAAAGGCGCAATCAGCTTCATTATAATCTAGAGATTTGTCTTGCCAGTTTAAACGGACAGGTATATTTTTGCGTTTGGTTTGCGAACGCGATGGACCAGCAGCTAAGGGATCAACAGAGGCCTGCTCACCTTCATCTGAAGAATCCTCATCAGAATCTGAGGGGTAAATAATTACGTTTCTTCGTCTCGTAGAATTCCCACTGGGTTCATAGTCTTGATCATCCGGATCATCCCCCGCTAGTTCATCATCATCATCTTCGCTTTCATTTGGTATATCAAGACCGTAGAATCGTATTGGGTCCATTTTTCTGAAAAAATATCAAATAATGCTGCACTGCATACATTCCCAGATCAGGCTGAATGCAAAAATAGCTACTAATGCACTACTAATGCCAAATATGGAAAACTAACTTTCACGTTACTTCATAGTATTCCACATTTGTCATGCTAAGGTTTGGCATGATTTTCGCTAAACTATAACTTTTTACTTACATGTTTTCCGTGTTTTCAGATCTTTGATAGATCTTCTTAGCACCACGATATGAAGCTCGAACGAAAACTCGACACACAATCACAAAATGAATTTTAAAAACTTGCAAATACCAACGACAAATTTCAACTGCCACCGACTGACTTTGACACGTTATAGTTTCGTTACGCGGTACACTAGATGGCAGCACATGTATGTTTATTGAAGCTTAGTAGTTGCCTGATCTGTCCTAATATGCCGTTAAGGGTAAACTAACGTCATTTTTTATTTCTGAACGTTTGAAAATAAGTATCCATATTTGGGTAGCTATGCGGTAAGGGGTTAAGTTCAGCGCAACTATACAGCGACTAGAAGCTCTATGTGGTCTGTGGCGACTAGGGAAGAGCTATAAAGAAAATCCCTCATTAAACGTAGCGCGTCCTCAGTCTGTTCTCACCAGTTCGTTCACTGGTTCTCATATTATTGCAGTTAATAGAGTGGGGACTTTAGTCGAGTTAAAAAAAAAAACGATTGGAAATGCTGCCCGGCAGCTTATATTTTCTGTAAGTAATCAGTGGCGAGATTTTTTTCTTAAAAAAAAAAAAACACATTCTTGGGTAAAAACAATTCCTTGAATTTTTTTTGGGAATGCATTGGATTGACAAAAATGATATCAAACTGTAAAACTTATGAAATTAAGAATTATTTCTTCATTATATTCATATTATAACACACAACATTCGATACCTAGTGCTAGCAGATGAAAGGTGGGGTAGTGTTCCCTCTATAATAGTTACTTTACTCTTTGGGTAGTGTGTACTGCAGTCTGCAAGTTGCGTGTGAGTTGTGCTTGTGACCCATTTGTCATTTTGAATTATTCGTTCGGAAGTACACTTCAGAAAAGTAAAATAAATAAGTATTTTTTTAGCGATTAAATGGTCACACTTGCTTATTAAATACTTCGGGAGGAGCTCGTGGCTAAATAATAACAGCCGCCCTTAGGTTAAGCCGTGCTTGCCTAGGTTGGTCTGTGGATGGGTGACCACCCTTACATACCGAGTTTCCTCAGTGCCCCGGAAAGCACAGCTGTTGGTCCCGGCTGTCATTTGTAGATATTTGACAGTCGTTACAAGTAGTCAGTGGCCCAAAAAGTCTGACAACAAGTCTTACCAAGGGGTATCGTATTACCCAGTACTAATAGGGTTGTGGAGGTCAGATAGGCAATCGCTCCATGTAAAATACTGGTATTCAGCTGCATCTGGTAGACTGGAAGCCGACCCCAACATAGTTGGGAAAAGGCTAGGCAGATGATCTGCTGAGTCGAAAAGATGTAGTGAATAATAAAAATCACTAATAGTAATAAAACACTTATCTTTCACATTTAACGTCTACGTTATTTATGCTTTGATGTGATATGATTTCAGAAGCACCACATGTGACTGTTTCTAAATTACCTTAGGCTGATAAAATTTTCGTTTTTCCTAATTCATGCTTATATATTATTATAGTCAGTTTCCCCCGAAGAACGAAATCGAAATGCAAAATATGAGACACCATGTTGAATAGATTTACGAAAAAATGAGGCTTTAATTCACGAAAGAAAATGTTTCCTCAATTCGTGTAATTTTTCTCTTTTTCTATAATGTACATCAGTACATCTCATGGCCGAAAATGAAACATCTCCTTTGGGGAAAATTCAGAAACTTTCTCTAGTAACCCTGAATGTGGCCACATTGCCCACATTCAATGCTGGTTTGTATTGACGTTTTGACTAGCTAACTACTATTATCTAATCTGTGGTTTTAACGGACAGTCTTGCCGTCTTGCGAGGAGTCCCTATAATGCACGTCACTGTAATGCACACACCAGCAATGCACGACACTGGATTGTACAACATGGGCGTGTACAACCTTGGAAAAGGAAGCATCGCGATGTCTCCAATTGCTGGGCTGTACCTTGCTTGTCCGACCCAAGAATGTACGGCATGATAATTGGCGACATCGCGTGATTGGCCGATTGGTTAGCCAATCAGGTGACTCGAAATTTCGGGACTTGGATACTAGGTAATTGAGCTAGGTAGTGCTGTCCGAAAGACGATTGATTGCGTGATTGAAAAGTTGATAGGGACTTGATCATTATAACACGTTCCATTTTAAGTTCGCCAGCAATGTAAAAAAGGCGAATAAAAAATGTATAAAAACACGACAGTCTCGCGCCAGTGTTATTTTGGCTCCGGTAAGGGTGCGATGTGAAATTTGAATTTGGATTGGTATTTTGTTTGTTTGTTTGTTGAGGTTGATTGATGGGTTTAAAAAGCGTAGTCGACGCTCAACAGATGGTCGGAATGGGCAAAAAAAAAAGCCCGCCAGCCATGTCGTCGGATTTCTGCCGGCCTTCGGCCTACGCTTATGTCCCAAAGTAAGACGTTTGGGACCAAATTTTAAATGCATGAAAAAAAACAAACAATAAAAAAATTACTCGTGGCGAATATGTAGATCTTATGCTGCTTCTACAGGTCGGTAATGTTCGGGATGGCGAGAGCCAAAATGACATTGGCACGAGTTGGTCCTGGAAAAACAACTACCTAATAACGTTGTTTGTCAAGAAAACACGACCGTCTAGCGCTAGTGTCATTTTGGCTCCCGCCATTCCAAACAATCCCGAAAATCACCGACCTGTTGAAGCAGCATAAGATCAGTCATTTTTTGCACTTTTCACCACATGAGCTTATCTACTCGTGCTTTACACCCTACACCGGCAAGGGCGTGATAATTTGAATCGCTCGCTCTTGCATCCAAGTTGAGGTAGTCCCGGTCGACGGAGCGCCACTTCGCGGGGCTCCTACATCTGAATGGTTTCTAAAAAAATCAAAAGAAAAAACAAACACATAAAATAAAAACAAAATGACTCGATTCACAAAGAGAAAATCCATAAGATATGCTGGCGAATTTACTTGCCCAGTGTGGCATCATGTCCGAGCGGTAGATGTACCACTTATTGAAACATGCAGAATCATCACTGGCTGCCTACTGCTTTATACCTACTCGCAAGCGTGGCTCCCTCTGAAGTCCAAAGAGTGGTGTTGCTTGTTCCTCCGAAAAATATAAAAAAGAGACTGACTAACGTCACCCTCTTTACAATGCGGAGATGTCGCGAGCACAGAGTACATTATGAAGAAGAGAAGAAGAAGACTTGGTACATTTTCATTCAATGGAGTTAAATGGCCCTAAAAGGGTTGTTTAAGATTTTAATGTTTATAACTCTGTAAAGTCATATTTGTTACGGCTGCAAAACATATTTTATTCAAGATACAACCTTGCAAATAACCTGCAAATTGCAAATCGCGCTTCCACAATATGGCGCACCCTCACCACAGCATTCACTTGTAATATAACAATCCAGATTTTGAGCATTATGATACAAATAGACGCTCCCGGTGAGAGAACATTTGGTCAGTGGGGCGGATTTGCCAATTCAGTGTAACAATCCAACATCCAAGATTCAATTTTGCGTTTGCATGGAAAGAAGAGTACTTTTATTATAATACACACATCAACACCGTTTATGGATATTTTGTATAAAGTTCTTAAACTCAAAAATACTGGCCAGATTTAAATTCTTTTGAAGAAAGCTTATTTTATAAAGCTTTTTGAACGATTTTAAATTTGAATTTGAAAAAAATAATTAAAAACAAAAGATTTACCGGCCATATTGGTAGCGAAGTATAAAGGTTTCATTTACCTACAAAAGGAATCGTTACCCATGGTCCCTGGGGGTCCACCCATTACCGGGGCGGTTCCATGGGTTATTTTAATTACCCGTGGTTCCATGGGACTATGGATTGTTTCCTGGACTTCTGAATATATCGATAGAAAATACAAATTCATAATAACAGCATATTAAGTACCTACGTTCTTTTACGAGTACGAGCGGTGCCATTCGTCCTACTAAATCCTAGTAAATAATATGATGGGTTCCCAGCGAGTCACACGCACACCCAATCGTGTCACATTGTGACTCGATGGGATTTTTTTCCAACATGTCACAGTTACACTGGGTGTGTGACACGTTGGGAACCCTCCTGAAAAAGATTGCAACGAGTCACAGTGTGACTCGATGGGAACCTACCTCTGAAAGTCTGAAGTTGTTTTGTTGATTATAAGATAATCTAGCAAAAGAACTACATAACTTAAGTTCAAGGTGGTATGTTTTAATTCTGGGTAAGTAAGTAGCCACTCTTCTGTTATTCAAATAGCGACGCGCGCCAGAGCGCGACTCATGACCGCCCACAAATGAAGGGATATGTGTGTGATACTATGATCGAATTTCCTTCTTTAATTTTTGTTAGTCTATTACTTTTTCCAAGCGAAAAAAAGCGGACTCTGGCTTAAACAAATATGACACTCCAGCTCTCCTCTCTGTTCAACCGTTTTCACTCTAAAGTTATGCGGACAAGAGAAGTGTTGAATGAGTGATTTACTTCAATTTGAGAATGTAGACCTACCTTTATAGAATCAAATTTAGCCTATGGACCATGCGCCAACATTATTGTAAAATTAAAAAACAAAAAGAAACTCTGTGCTCATGTACTCTGTGTCTGTGCTTTTTGGTGTAACTGAAAAACCGGCATAAAATTCTTTTTCGCCTAAAATATAGTAAAATAATTAGAAGAACCTGCATCAAATACGACCGGCAACACAAACCCGGTCAAGGAGTGTAAATAACGAAATTCTATTTGTGGGAAAAAAAAGGTGTTATAACCTTTTTTTTCGGATGGGAAATCTTCAAATGACGGGGTCCCGCCTAGGCGGAGTGTCAGACTTTTGCTGATTATAACCCATCCATGTTCCTTTTTAGCCCTGTGTTCCAGGGCCGTGGTATCTCTTCGTCTTTGCGGACCCCTGTTTGCTGACATCTTTTTGAGGCGCGCATGGAACAAACGCGCCGTCGACATGGCCTATCGTCATAAGACGGACGGATGACGCGCGACGCGCGCTCGCTTCACTCGCATATTAAATCACACACTAATATCTTCTGTCCCCGAAGTGCCGGGCCTCCCGGCCTCCTTCGTCGGCCTACGGCCCGGTGCCCATGCCGCCCATGAAGGATAAGTACTGTCGCGAGACGGTCGTATTATAGGAACACGAAGAAAAAAAGAAGGAACCACGGAATTTTCCAGTATTTTATGGACCACGATGAGATTACCTGTGACAGACCCTATCAGATCTACTCGAACGCACAAAGCTAGATAATGTTTTTGTAATACAATTTGTGGTTTGTGCATTACAGAATTCTGAATACCATGGTTCCCAATCCTGGAAGCAGCAGTACGTAGCACGGACGGCCTACCTGCCTTATAACCTGAAGTACCAGCCGACATTTTTAAATAATCAATAGGTACCTACCTAATTAATTTACATAAAATGTAACAATGTAAAGTCTAAAATAAATTGTACCAACATGGTAATTTATACTTTTTTTTCTTTTATTTAATTATTTATTGACGATATAGTGTCTATCGATAGATATAGCTATCATTTACCCTTTAGTAAATAATATATGTCGAAATATGGCATGGTCACGGTCACCTAATCTGAAAAGGACTAAATTCAGCATAACTTCTTAACATATTGTGTAATGTTGGTAGGCCTCTTGCCCGGATTAACCCTATAGGCCATAAAGCCCGGGCCATAGGTGTCCCGTTTCAACTGCTCGGCCACAATGTCGTAGAAGAAAAACGACTACGTCTACATTACGAAGGAATTTATATAACACTAACAATGAAGGTCGCAAATTGGTAGAAATAATATTCAGAAAGAAATAAAGGTTTAACCGTGGCCACGCGGTCCGCACATGGAGAACTGCGCGGCCACGCAGTTTTCTTAAACTGAGCTATAGTACCTAGATCTGTGGTAGAGGTCCCATTCTTTTTGCTTACCACTGATACGATTTCGAAGAATATGTAGATAGTATTATGAATGAAGCCCTAATGTTTGGATTTCACGACCTACAGCACTTATAACCTATAATGCAAGTTAGAAGTAGGGTGTCCAAGATTGATGGTGATTTAATCAGACATTTTCAATTTCATTAAAATAAATATGTAAGTAAGTAGGTACCTTTTATTGTAAAAATGATTAATGATTTTTTATTTGATTAGTACCTACTAACCTACACGAAAAATGTACCTTCCTACCTCGTTTTGACGTAAACACTGCTATTTCAATCAAATAAGCGTTCGTTTTAAAAATGGATGTAGGTACTCATTGTTTTTAATGATGACGCGTAAATAGCCTACTGCAGTAGTGCACGCATTTTTACAAAAGTGTATTGCATGTGTATGACAGTGTGCTTGCTTTGCGGGTAAGCCATAGATATCCGATATCAGTGGGTTATGACGTTATAGATAACTTCACAAAAATTACATTTTGCGAGTGCGTTTGTTTGTCTCCATTCATGCAAGCAGTGCAGTGATAAATAGTTTATTTATTTAAACTTCATGTAGGTACTAAATTGGTACATAGGCTGACTTAATGCCACAATGCATTCTCTACCGTCTAGCAATGACTTTGACCTTAAAAAAATCGTTCCCCGGCCTTTATGAACTTGGAGGGTTGTATTGATGATTTTGATGATTATAATTCTGTAACTACATACGTCTTACAACCGCGAACAATATTTTAATCAACATAAAATCTAGCACTGGCCTGCAAATTGCAAAAAACGTAAAAAAAATGAATTTCTCGGGCTACCCTGGAGCATCAGCTAAGTATACGAATACGGTGTTTATATTTTCGCATCAGTACTTTTCCATCCAATTAACCATAGTCATTCCCGCATTATGATATTAGATACTACTTACGTATGTGCCTGGAATAAATAAACGACGCTTTTGGAAATGTCTGATTGACGCACCATAAATCTTGTTCACCCTACTTCTAACTTGCATTTTAGGTTTAAGTGCTGGTTTTGAAATCCAAACAATAGGGATGTATTCATACTGTCTACATTTTCTTCGTAATCGTATCAGTGATTAGCAAAAAGAATGGGACCTCTACCACAGCCATAATAAGCTCCGTTTGAGAAAACTGCGTGGCCGCGCAGTTCTCCATGTGCCGACCGCGCGGCCACGGTTAAAACCTTTATAACTTTCTGAATATTGTTTCTACGAATTTGCTACCTACCTTCATTGTTAGTGTTTTACAATTCCTTCCAAATTCCTTCTTCCTTCTATGTTGACGTAGTCGTTTTTCTTCTACGACATTGTGGCCGAGCATTCAGCGCCTCACCCACCCAACTAACCCCCCGACCATAAAAAGGCACAATTTGTCGGCTAATAGTTCAATCTGGCAATAAAGTACAAAATAATGGAGCCTGTGCTATCCGACAATGTTTGGAAGATGGGTGTTCCTTAAATTTTTGCATAATAGTGACACTTAATTCGGTTGGATAAATCACCGGACGAGTGAGCCGAGCGGTGCGTGCACGCTGACCTCTACTATTACACAAGTACACTCAGTACACTGGACTGGCTGTCCCATACAAATGACAGCTAGAAAGAGAGAGGAGAGAACTCCGCTATTAAATTTTGAAGTACCTACATTTGATCTCACAAACTGCGGAATTGCTTCCGCAATTTGTGCGATCAAATGTATATCATTAGCATTACGATGTTCGTTAGTTTGACAGTACCAGACAGTACTATGTCGTGACGTTTGAAATTCCGTAGTTTGTGAGATCTAAAGAATAAATTACGATGTACGTCAGTTCGTTAGTGCACTACAGCGATTTTTTTCCCGTTGCCACCATGCTGGGCAGGCGGGCTGGAAACCGCATTTATTACATGCCATTCAACCATTCTATCTCCTGTAGGTACTACTGGACAGATTTGAATGAAGTTAATAACACAGAATAGGCTTTCCCACAAAATATGTACCTACTATCCAGGGAAAAATCACTTTTAGCGCAGGTGAAGCCACGGACAAGCTAGTAGTAGCAAAGCCCCCATATCGGCCAACTACTCGTAACTTATAGTTTACTTGTCAACCTCCAGTTGAGTGCTTATGTAATAAGAAATAAATAATGTTATTCATGGTTATTTATGCTGTTTTAACATTAAGTAATAATAGTATTCAGCCTCCCGATTTATATTAAGTCTAGCAAGGCGGATGATCTCATTGATTGAGAGAAGGAAAAACAGTCAGTGATGTCGTAAGCAAAACCTCATCCAATGAAATCTGCTTTTGACTTCAGCGAGATGATAACATGCATTAAAACTCTAGGAAATACTGTGGCTCTGTTTCGTCTACATCGCGTAGAAAATAACCAGGACCGACAGTAACGTGCCTTCCGAATCCGAAGCACTGAATCATCTTACTTTCTAAACAATCAGGTGATTTTAACCTGCAATGCCCTAACTAAACTTGGAACAGTCCCATAAAGATATTTTTGTGAGACAGTGTCCCCACCGGTAATCGAACCCAGAACCTCGGATCGCGTGCCACACAATCACAATGGAGGCTGTTAATTTGTTGATGATCTAATAAAAATTGCTAATGGTTCATCATCATCATAATTGTAGTCCACTGCTTGACATAGGCCTCCGCCAAGGTGCACCACAAGGTCTAGTGGTTAAATTGGTCTTTCTTACTTATATAAGTATACGACTATTATAATATTTAGGAGGCCCATGTTCAATAGTGGACTTCCTACGGCTGATATGATGATGATAATATTTAGACTGCATTTTTGTTTATTTAATTTTACTTTTAGGTATCATGGAAAGAAGCAAGCTACGAATAGAGATCAAGAGATGATTTATGTATGGCCCCGCAGGATGTGTGGAGAACAAGAGAAAGGACTATCCTGCAGGATGTACCTACTACAGACGAGGAAGAGTGAAAAAAAGACAATGAAATATATAATTAATTTAATTAAATGTTAAATTTATATTAAAACAATGATCATCATATAAATTACCTATTTCTTAATTTTATTTACAAATAAAATTATGTAACAAACAATTAGTAGGTGGTACCTACTATTTTAAAGGCTATTTATCTGTCATGGATCAAAAATAAAAGTTTTACCTAGTTGGTTTTTTAGATTATTTTAGATAGAGAGATAAGCTTTAGCATTCATAGAGCAGTAACTATAATGCTATCCCGATAATAATTTACTTTGCCACTTTCATACTAACTGTCTCCACACTTAATCTTCTTAACTCTGGTTGCGCCCATAATTTAGTTTATCCAATTACTACTTTTGGTCCTGGTTGCTGATCTTATTCTTGAATTTATTTCATAGTAGGTATTTCTTTTGCCTTAGCAGTTAGGTATGTAATTCAGGGCAGCTTTGACTTTGATGAGGTATAACCAATTAACTTTTTACTAAAGTGTTCTTTTCTTCTGCGATGAAACCATATAATATATATAATGTAATGGAATTCTATGTCAGGCTTGCGGTCCTCTTGAGCAGCAAGCAGCGACACAATAGTGGTATGGACTATGTTTGGGGCAAATATTTCATTGCTTTTATAATTATCTCCATCAAGTGTGAGTAACACACATCTTACGATTGCAGTGAAAATCTAAAATTAATAAGATTCATTAGAAAGTTATTATGATGGCAGCTAAAGGTACTTACATTCTACAAAATTCCTAGCTTTAATAAAATAAACACTGATAAAAAATTTTCATAGCTAGACTTAGCTAGCATGTATTATAGGTATAGATATAGTATGTACCTATTTATGTATTAGTTACTATTTTTAATTCTGTATTAAAGCTACGTGTTATGTTGTAGATCTTGTCACTGTCTCCACAGCTGCCAGCTGGTGTTTGTAGGTAATATGTGGGAATGTTTTGTGGATAGGTATTTATCAGATAGTAAGGACCTACATACATAATAAAGAGTACCTACAAGGATTGACTAATTACATCACAAACAAAGCCAAAGGGACCAAACTGACAACCCCCAGATAAAGAGCTTTTTAATAATTTACACATTGTTAATCTGGTATCATAAATTGAGACGATTCGTAATTACGGAAAGAATTTAGAGAATAATGCTATTGAGGTGGGTTATTATGGACCTCATATTATGAGCCCAGATTGCTCATGGAGAAATTGTTGTAATGCTGTTATTCAAACTTCCAGGTACATAAGTACACCAATGATGTTGTAATTTGTAATAGCTTAAGCACTTACTTGCCAAACATGTTGCAACATCTCAAAGATCACCAATGAAATATCATTTCTTGTTGAAAACGTTTACACGTTGCTGATTTAATGGTATTTAGCTGTATTAAGGTGCCTTACAACCAGAACTCAACAAGAAAACCCAAACTGCGTTTTTAAAGTTCCAAACAAACCAAACTTAGCTTGAATAATTCACAGATTACTTCAATAATAATTGATTGAACGTCAACCATACATCAAATGAAACAAAATCAATCGTTATTCAATCAAAATCAATAAAATCTGTGTATCACCCGTCCCTAGTGTCACATGGCTTTTTACTTTTTTAATGTGACGTCACTGTTTGTTTTGATTCCATTTGGCGTGCTGTACATTGTCAAGCCGGACAATCTTGGTCCGGGCCGAGAATGCGCGACATGATAATGTACGTCATTGGAATTCAAAACACGCACATTCCAATGTCGCGCGTTCTCGTGTCGTGCATTGTTATGTTGAGCATTGCTGGTTCCCCTTGCGAGTCTTGACTTTTGACAATTTTTTTTTAGGTTAAGTGCGGTTTTTGCACATTGCAAAAGAACGGATTAGATTTATAATCATTGAAAATATAGATGTCTATGGATTTAATTAATAAACAAAACCAATTACACACGATAAAATTTTACTTTTATAAAGGAGAACAGACAGAAAGATAATGGATAATCTATTTGTAATAAACAGGTGTGTAAGTCTTAGAAGTAATTAATAGGAGTGATAATTTTATCTAGGGCCAATGTAACAGAAATATTCACATGTTTTTTTTCAGATATAGAGATATAAACGAAGAAGTGGTCGTAGATATAGCACAACAAGAAGCGAAACATTTGGAGAAGTTAAAGAAACGAATTGCAGAAAGGAAATCTGCATATGCAACTAAGAAGGCATCTGATGTGATAACCCTTAAACCTCAGAAAGTAGTTGAAGAACCTAAAGAAGATCATGTGGAACTTAACATAGAAGAAGTAGCTAAGACGGATCAAGAGGCCAAAACTGACAATATCAATACAATTCAAAAACAAGATGGAAAAAAAACCAAACCTTCCATTGAATACAAAGTCTTAGGAGTAAATGATTTTGAAAAAAAAACAAAGGTATTTTTCATATTATTATATTTACTAAGAAGTTAACTGCATAAATGGGTAATAGTTCAGTTGGTATGACTTTGACCATTCAATATTTGTGTTTCAGGTGTCAAGAGTACTGCCTTTCTGGTTATCACATCCATTTAACATATCAACTAGCTTGAAGTCCTCCTTATGCACTGTAGAGGAACAAGATTGGTTGCACAGTACACTGAAGGCAACATTATTAAGTGAAGGAGTCACTAAGTTGTTCCCTGTCCAAGAAAAAGTTGTACCTTTTATTTTGGATGAACACAAATTAACTTACCCCTTTTGGTCACATGATATTTGTGTTTCTGCTCCTACTGGGAGTGGGAAAACATTAGCATTTGTCTTGCCAATAGTTCAGGTATCACTAGATTCCATTGCATTGTCTTTAATTTTATTAAAATGTCTTGCTGAATCCTTGAATGTAATTTTTTTTATATTTTCAGATTTTAATGAATGAAATTGGGTGCCATGTAAGAGCCTTGGTAGTTCTACCAGTGCAAGAATTGGCAGCACAAGTAGCTAAGGTCTTTAAAAAATATTGTATGAAGACAAGACTAAAAGTTGCCTTATTAGGGGGATCCACACCAATGCAACAGGAACAACAAAATATTGTTAGAAACAGTAAGTGTGAAATTAAAAAAATCTAAATAGAAGATACTATTACTCAAAAAACAACCAAATATTTAATCTACATTTAAAATATTTATTTTAGAGCATGGGTTTATGTATTGTTTATTTGTTTTCAGCTGAATCATCTGGATGGGTGAGTGAAGTAGACATTATAGTATGCACAGCAGGACGTTTAGTAGAACATCTACAAAACACAGAAGGATTCTCCCTGAAATATTTGAAATTCTTAGTCATTGATGAAGCTGATCGAATAATGGACCACATACAAAATGACTGGCTCTATCATGTTGATAAACACATCAAGTTGGAGAATGAGCTAATGACTGGACGTCATTCAAATCTTACATGGTCTAGTCTTGTAGAGCAAAAGCCACCACCACACAAATTGCTGTTCTCTGCAACTTTGTCTCAGGACCCTGAAAAGTTAGAACTGTGGGGATTGTTCCAACCAAAATTGTTTTCTGCAGCTAAGTCAAACAATTATGAGGATGAAGACCAAATCAGGCTGTATGCTACACCAGAGGAATTAATAGAGCAATATGTTACATGTGACGCTGAACACAAACCACTCCTCTTGTATCATTTCTTAGCTGATCAAAAGTGGGACAAAGTGTTGTGCTTCACTAATGCAGCTGAGGCAGCACATAGATTAGCTGTACTCCTCAACACTTGGGGAAATGGTCAATTCAAGGTAGCTGAATTATCCTCAGCATTAGACAAATCAACAAGAGAAAGTGTATTAAAAAAATTCACACAATCAGAAATCAATGTGTAAGTATTAGCACTAATAATTCATATTGGAAACTAAATAATGCTGATGTTTACTACAAAGTTACATGTTATAACATTGTTGTTTGCAGCTTAATTGGAACAGATGCTTTAGCAAGAGGTATTGATATCTCTGACTGCAATTACGTCATATCTTATGACCCCCCAAGAAACATCAAAACATATATTCATAGAGTGGGCCGCACAGGACGAGCAGGACGTATTGGTCACGCTGTTACTATCCTGTTGCAGAATCAAGTTAACCAATTTAAGGTACTACTTATAGAACTCTCTAAATGTTTATCTCCATAATCTGGTTACAGAAAATGTGCTACTCTAGTAAAGTATGAGCACTATCTATGTTGTGCAAAACTTTAATAATTCTTAAATTATTATTACAGGAAATAATACAGGCTGGTGGAAAAGCTGAGCTTCCACAGATAAAAATCCAAGCTGATGTTCTTGATCGCCTAACAAGCAGCTACCAACAAGCAATGAGTGAAACTAAAAGGCAAATTCATGCCGAAATTGATACAAAAGTGAAGAAATCTTTGGAGATTAAAAGAAGATTAAAATCAAAACCACAAAAACGAAAATTTAAAACGTGATCATATTATGTAGTTGTAAATAGACATAGGTGTATGTGAGACAGTAAAATAAATCATTGTATCACACAATGACCTTTTACTTTATTATATAAGTAGGACATGATCTTTTTAAAAAGTATATTTTTGACAGCACGGTTGGTGCAGTGGCTGAGCGATTGATTGGCTGCTGCGCTGCGTGTCGTGGGATCGATTTCCGCACGGAACAAATATTTGCATGGCCTACAAACTGGTAGTTGATCTGGCCTCCAGGTCTGGCTGTTTGTGTATGTGAGTTTAAATATTTGTAAACGCACTCACGATACAGGAGAATTTCCTATAGAGGGGCAAAGTTAGCAAGAAGAAATGTATCGAAGCCAAACTCGCGTTCCATCGCTTTACAAAATAATGCCAGTTCGGCGGTGTGTGAAATGTTCAACATTCTTTGGATCAAGCTCCGAGGAAAATGCCTTGAATATCGCTTTCCACACCACTTTTTATTCCAGTCTTTTCATTTTATAATTCATCTAGGGTTCAAACAGATACTAAACCTTTAGGTGAAAGCATAGGAGTACAGAATTCATCAATAGTCAAAGTCATTCCTCGACCTTTATGAACTTGGAGGGTTGTATTGATAATTTTAGTTCTGTTATTACATACGTCTTACAGTCGCGAACAATATTTTAATCAGAAAATTTGAATTTCGCGGGCTACCCTGGAGCATCAGGGCTTAAGGTGAATAAATAAAATAAATAATAAATATCGCTGGACATTAACACACAGCGCCATCTAGTGCCACACTAAGCAACGAGGCTTGTGTCGTGGACACAAGATAGTTGATATATTACACAGATACTTTTTGTTTGTAAATACATACTTATTATACATATAAACATCTATGACTCGGAAACAAACGTCCATGCTCATCACACAAACATTTGCTCCAACCGGGATTCGAACCCGGGACCCTTAGAACGTAAGGCAGCCTCACTACCACTACGCCATTCGGGGTCGTCGAATGCTCCAACTAGCCCGCGAAATTCAAATTTTCTTCGTTTTTTGCAATTTGCAGGCCAGTGCTGGGTTGTATGTTGATTAGAATATTATTCGCGGCTGTAAGACGTATGTGGTACAGAATTATAATCATCAAAATCATCAATACAACCCTATAGGTTCATAAAAGTCGAGGAAAGATTTTTTTAAGGTCAAAGTCATTGCTAGACCTTTATGAACTTGGAGGGTTGTATTGATGATTTTGATTAATATAATTCTTTAAATACGTAAAAACGTAAGAAAATTTGAATTTCGCGGGCTACCTTGGAGCATCAGCCTTAAGGGTATTTAAAGTCCTCAAGTTAGCCATTCCCAAGCAAGTTGCGAATAATCCGACTACCGTTACCCGGAATGACGCTTTTCATCGTCATAATCTGCCTTACCTTTTTCCCATGACGCTTTTTTTATTGCATGGTAAATAAGCTCTTTTTGACCGGCCCACGCCGATAAGTGAGGTCACGACCCGCTATCTTTAAGTCTGTTACGCCTAAAGATGGAGCGTCTTCATCATCGTCATCTAGAGTCTGAACTATTACTTTACTCTATGAATTACCCACTACTAGATAGGCCTCTCTTTTCTTTAAGTCATAGTGTTTTAGTCGATTTCTACTTGTGTTACCAGTATAAAATTGTAAAAGAATTACTTTTGTCGATGGATCATTTTGAGTTTTGACGTAAACCTACGTTGGGTATAAAATTTATCAAGTTTCGAAAACAACGAACTCAAAAACTGCAAAGTAAAAAGATAAAGTTGTTTCGCTAATTTACATTCTTTTTCGGCTCAAAATCAAAGCAGTCTAAATAATCATGACAATACCACTATCTCAATTAAAGAAGTATAATACTTTTAATATTACTAAGATCGAAGCTGAACTACTTTACCCAAAATTGATACTTTTTGAAAATAACGTAGGCGTGAGAGTAGTGAATTTATTAGGAAACAATGAAGACACTCAAGAATCAAGTGGATACCATACATTCGAACAAGAAATTGTGGATACAATATTACTTGACCACTTTGTGTGGGTTGTTTTCAAGTCCGGTGATATTAAAGCAATAGACGTGATGAAAGGTATACAAATTACAGTTACGAATGATACAAACACTAGTTTGAAAATCTGTCAAATTGGAAGGATCGAGCATCATTTGTATTTCATCAGTGAAAGTGGAGATACCTTTGTAATACCATTACACACTTCAGAACTAGTAAAACAATTGGGTGAAAGTACAACTGAACTTTCTGTCCCTTTTAAGAAGGCCCATGTATCTCACTCAAGTGTTAAGACAAAGTTTGAATCAATATGTGGTTTGAATATGTACATTGAAGAAGGCTCTGTGATGGTCAAATGCCCCTTAACTGGTTTATTGGAAGTAATTACCTCTGGAACAAAATTAAATCAAATTGTATCATGGAGAGACCAGGCAATTTTTGCCAATGATACCAATATGTGGATTGTTGACTTGAAAGAATCTCAAGTTGTGTATGAATTTGAGAAAACAGAAGCAAATTATTACCCCGTGTTTACACACAATGATTTATTTTTCTATCTGCTATGGAGCCAGGAGGAGGTAAGCCCATTCCGATACAAAATGTTTATATTTCAACTTGTTAGTATTTTCCTCATTGGTCTAGTGGTTGCAAGTGCCACTGCCGAGTATTAGACCCTGGTTTTGATTCCCAGGTTAAAAGGGTTTTTCCATCAGGAATTTCTCATTAACAGACTGGAGCTTCAGTTGTGCTTGGATAGTGACAATAGGTTCACCCCTTATTGACTTGGGACTCAAAACATAGCTGGTGAAATGTGGGTGTACAATAGGTTATTTTATGTAGTATTTCTTGATCTTTTGTATTTTTATAAGACTAGTTTTAGCCCTATACATAGAACTGTGTATTGGTATAAATCAATTTAACATGAGTCATAAAAGATTATATTTGATCTGTTTATTAATTCATTTTTTTTTGGCATTGCAGGTGCAAATCCATTGTGCTGGATTTGCTCAATCTATGAATCATGCTTTGAATGCTGATCATTCAGTCAGTTTCAATCAAACACTTACATCTCAAGATACCCTAAAAGCACAACTCAAGAACTTGATAGACTCCATAACAACAGTTACTAAACCAGGGAGTGTCTTACCACAGATACAGCCTCTGTTTGAGGCCATAGATGATTTTATATTCCTCATTGAAATGACACAGCAACTATGTCAACAAAATATCACATACAAATTATTGTTATACCCTCTTCAAAAGAGAATATTTGCAACAAATGATAATTATCTGATTAATATGGTGAGTGACTTATCAATCAAAATAGATTTGATTGAGTATATTCAGTTTACAGGCAATAATTCTTATGAAAATGTCAATATCTTTGACCAGAACTTCAAAGAACTATGCATTACATTTATTTCTAAATATGATTTTGATATGGCATCTATTTGCTGGTTGAAATACTCCCAGTTGAAGTTGTCTGTTACTTCTGATGATGTTGTAAATATTCTAAATGCTATACACAATAGTACAAAATTAGTCAATATCATCATTTGGTTAAAGAACTTCATTCCATCACTGTTAGAACAAAATCCATTTTACATTGACCTATTTGTCCGGTGGGCTAGTGAAAGGGTTTTTATGTTGGAACAGTCAGCTTATTGGACAAAGATAGGCTTAAAGTTTGTTGAAGAAATAATAGTTATCTTGGAAACATCCCTAAAATCAGTTTCTTTAAGACCTATATCAATGGATGACCTCGATATTCTTAAAACAAGAATAACATACATATTGGAATTGAAGGATAAATATAGAATCAATATAAAACTGAAAGAGTTAAGCTCACAGAGTCCAAATGAAGTAGCTTTAATAATGTTACGCCGCTGTTATACTGAAGATCTGAAAACATTTTTACAAAATTATTTGCCATCATATGCTATGCAGCATTTATTTGATTTAGATGATATTCTGGGTTCATACATTGAGAGTGAAGCAGCAAGCAGTGGTGGTGGAATTGATGGTACACGCCTACAGATTTTACTAGAATCTTTCCATTCATACAACAACAAACTTGAATGTTTACTACAAGTTTTAAAAGTATTGGATGTTCCATGGAGCTCAACTGTACTGGAGTTAGCAGTAACAACTGTAGCCAATGCTACCAAAACTTTTACAGTATCTGATTCAGAAAGACTACTTTCCCAAGAGGTACAAAAAGAAATAAATTATGCGAATGTCAAAGTGGTGTTGAAGAAATATAATTTTCCGATGACATGTACTGATTACATGTTAGTACTTCACAAAATTGTGAGCATTCCAGTAATAGAGTTGGATGATTTGAAAGCAATAACAGGAGTCATGCCTGTTTATTCGAACTATGGCAATGCCCTTTACATTGAAAGATGCCTTCAGGATTGTGAAACTAGGACAGCATTAAATTACTTCAACAACTTATCGTCAAAAGAAAAAAAGTTGTTACTTAAAGCTGTGGTGGTCAAGTATGATCAAATAGTTTGTGGAACCACCAAGAATTTGACTATTGAAAGAAACTATATAGATTTCATAAAGGGAACTCATCTCATAAATGAAATTGAAATAAAGAATATTGAAACCCTGTATAATTTTAAAAACTCATACAGTTTGTTACTCAATATGAATGATATTTATAATGAAAGAGCTTGTGAAGATGCAGTTAATTCTTGGATAAGCCAAGATGGCGCCACTGCTAGCTCTGGTCGAGGTGGAAGTGTTATTCAACTAACACATGCCTGTCAGTCCCAACACTCTGTACTTATGGCCTTGTTACAAAGCACTTCTACTTGTCATCAAGTGAGGAAACTTGTTGAATATCTCTTAAGAACATTTTCAACACAAGATGTATCAGTTGAAGACTTCATTGCAGTTTTATCTCAATTTCAATATGGAGAGAACTGTGATCTATTGTTGAATTCTTACAATGTTCTAATTGAGCTAGCTGTAAATTGTAGTGAAGAATATCTCCACAATTTAATTAAACAATTGTCTCTGTTGAACAATCTTATAAACGCCAGTATTATTGTGAAGAACTTGTCAATAGCATGGAAATTCCATTATATATTTTTGCCCATTTCCTCAAGCACTGCTATAAACGAAATAATTAATTTCTACAAAACCATTAAATACCCAGATAGTGTTGAATCAGAATTTTCGAGTATTCACAGCAAATGTGACTTTACTTCCCTGTGGATGGTATCTAACTGTTTAGATATCTCTGAAGCCACTAAACCAACATGGCATAATGACATGTCTGAGATTGCAAAGAGGCTCCTGGCTAAAGTAGTTGCATACCAACAGCTTGATGAACTATTACTGACGAGTTTATTACTAGTCATGAAAAGCTATGAGGAATATAATTGTGTTCTTGAAGTGCTAAGAGGTCAGAATGAATTTTTACCACATAATATTATCGGGTATCTTTCATTACCTCCTATCCGTCGCACATTCGTATTAGACAATGAATCAATATGCAAAGAAATAGGAAATTCTGTATCATATCCTCCTCAATACATTCTCAAGTCGAAATTCAACATTAATTTGTCTGATGTTGCTTTACCTGATAATAGCGAAGAAACTTGGGATGTCAAAGTGATACTGTTTTATGTTCTACTGCAATACCCTGACACCAGTTTCAACAGACTGGTAGAATTGTGTCGTGCCTTAAACATTTCAACTAACGATGGCCTGTCGCTTCAATTAATAGCTTTACTGTCGACTTGGGAATTAAAATATAAAATATTTACTGATGATTTGGGCCATCGGCAAATATTCCTAGAAAATGACGAAAAATATTTAAACAAATGTTTTGTTGTTTGGGATAGCATAGAAAACAGAGAATTTTTAAAAGATATCCTCAACGATTTTTGGAAAAACGGCGAAGTCACTCTACATGGCCGTGCGGTTTCCATAAATCCATATTACTATGAAGTTTTTCTGTGTATTTACCGGTTAATATTTGGTACAGCTATCGAGGTAAAGAATACAAAAGAGTATTTTCTACTACACTTCCTAAAAGAATACAAACGTAAAAGTACTCCCAAACAGTACGAGTACGAACTCTTCTCTGTGAAGGGAATGTTTCCTGAAATTGGTCATTTCAGGTTACCATTTCATCTCTTCATGCGTGACGATATGTGGGCTAATTTAAAATCGGAAATAACGTTAGAAACATACGAGCGCTGGATACCCGCAGTTGCTTTGCTTGCTCTTGACTCAGATTCACAAACGGCAAGAGACATGATTTGTAGTAACGCCGTGAAGCAAACCATGACTTCACGAAAACATAACGATGATGCAGAATCAGAAACTAAAAATGAACCTTGGCGTTTAACGAGTCAAGAAGAACCTTTATTGCGTGCAGCTCATCGATGTGTAAGACACATTGCTAATATGGAATGGGCTGGAGCGTGCCTTTTCTACGTGCTTCAAGGATGTGCACGGGGGGCTGATCAAGTGGCTGCTGCTCATCTTTGCTACCAATTTGCGCAACGTTGGGCTGCCCTACAACCTGGAAATCGAGCTGTTCGACAAATGGAACGACTACACGCTACTTTATCGACGCGACACGCTTTATACAAAATTGATTGGGCATGCGAAGAGCTCATACGTCTTTCTGCAGAGCCAGCTCAACTCATCCGTAATTTATACTTACATCCAGATTTCGTTTCAAAAATGAGCCACCATGATGTAAATCGAGCTGTTAATGAAATTGCAGATAAAAACTGCATAAATGTTAGTTCTATAAGAATACAAATTTTAGAAAACATACTCGACAAAGCTAACGGCGATAACAAAACTGTCACCGTTTTAAATATTAAAGAGCTAATGACTGCAAAGTATATACTGAAAGCAACATGCCCTAAAATGGGAGCGATATACTTATCGCGTATTGCGTTTGATGATGAGAGCGATAACAACAAGTCGAAAAAATTAAGAGCTCTTCAATGTCTAATGAGTGTAGTGGACTCTGACACTGCCATCAAAGTAGCTAATCGTGAAAGAGATGCTCTATGGATGTCGCTCTTGGAATTGTTGAGTGTTGTGAGCTTGGAGAGCATTGATATGCCGTGGGTTGCAGCTACATTTACGCATGACAAGCTCCGTGGATTGGAACAACTGCTTCAAGGTTCTGACGGAAACACAGATGCCTTAAGAACAGCCGCTGAACTTGCACATAAATTCGGTTCTTCGCAAAATATTCGCAGTCTTATTCCTCTCCTACTGCGAGCAGGTCTTTTTGAAGAAATGATTCCATTATTACTGAAACTTACATCACAACTAGACAGTGTAATATGCACTGCCTGGCGAGCCGTTATTTTGTCTCCATTCCAACGCGCGGACTACCCAATAACAGAGCGTCAAAGAACTAAGTGTTTGAATGCTATCAATTTATTACCAATCTGTCCCATTATTAAAGATGAAGACTTGGTAGAAATATGGAATAACTGCGTAAGATGTAGAAAATTTGGATTAGGTTGCTTGATTTTACCATACATGACTTCTCAAACAAGGCAATCATTAACTGAACTACATAAAATTGATAGGAGAAACCTGATAGCCAATTTGAAAAATTTATATGCTGATACCTTCTTGGTATCTGGGGCAATGCACGTGTTGGAGAGAATGGCACCAAGAACATACAGATAATTTTTACAGGCTTACTCCGTAACTGCCATGGTTCCTGAGGTCAATGCGCGGTACGTTAAGGTTGTAGTTTCGTGTGACGAGTACTCTATAATTCGCCCCCTGATCGGCGTGGACAAACCTCCCTCAGCGAGACGCTAACTCAAGCACCATCTCAATTAAACAGTAGCTGTGCAATCTCTACCAGTCAAATCAACCAAGTCTTGTTCTAAAATGCTGCTCATATACAGCAAGGTGTATTCTCCATTATAAGTCCAGCTCACCTTAAAGAATGGCAAATAATTGTTTTATTCACAATACCAAGGTTTTTAAGTCTGTGACCCATTGAAATTATTTTCATTTACTATTTTAGTTAATCTTATATATTTTAGTTATTTAATAAGTTTCTAATATAGGCTACTACATTCCGTGATTCGGATTTATAAAAATTGACTCTAGAAGAAAGTCATAATTTTGATTGGTCAACAATAATCTACCCATCTGAACTATATTTTGTTTTTAGTAATATGTTTGCGTGTATTACATTATATTGTCCATTTTTCAAAACTATATTAAATTATATTGAGTACTTTCTTGTTGTTATTTATAGATACTACAACTAAACAGATTTAATGATACCATTTACTGATTTATAGTGCTGTACCTAGCATCAAGGAATATAAAAAAAATATATATATTATAGTTTAGTGATTTGCTTACTTTATTTATTTACACACAGACTTATGCCTATAATATGGATTACAAGTAAATGCTAAGGATTTTATATACGACACAGCTGGACGAACCATTTCAAACAAAGGAGCATACATTCCGTGTCTTATAGCAAGTTGTTCTGGAATTTCATCAGCATAATTTTTTTTACGAGCAAGTTCTACTGAATCATCCCTCAGGAATAAAATTAATAGTGTTGACTTACAATGACTAATTTTTGCTACTAGATGCATGGGGGATTGACCTGAAACAATAGATAATAATATGGTTCATTTTAGGTTGACTGTAGACTGGTATACTGTAATCTGAGTGGTAAATTGGTATGAAATAAAATTAGAAGAGCTTTTGGCTCATTCAGATCAATCTTTGTGATGCTTTACATCCCTATGTAGCAGTCATAGATCAACTCTTACTCATCTTGTACACATTACAACTTCCCATGTGTACCTTTGAGAAGCCATTGTTGCTATTTGTGACAAAAAAAGGGCATTATACTTCAATACCTTTATAAATTGCAACCATTCGTAAAATATGTTTTTATAAGTTTGCTGTGTGTGAGACAAAATATACAGTTCTCTCCTACCTCCATCAGAAAGAGCCCCTGGTTCTGCACCAGCAGCTAATAGTCTTGCAGCAGCCACATAGTTGTTCCAGTTAGAAGCAGAATGCAAAGGTGTCCACCCATGCTGTGTTTTAGTATGCACACTGGCTCCAATACTCAGCAAGTATGATATGACATCGGTATGGTTACTGTAAGCTGCTCGGTGAAGTGGCGTGTATCCATCAGCATCTTGTGCATGAACGAGACCCGGCTGTTTCTTCAGCAGCTCTCTTAATATACAGAGCTCACCATGTTCTGCAGCCCACAATACATAGTCTATGGGATTGGCTGTAAAGAACATAAGACTCCAGTTATTGTCCAAAATACATGTACAATACATTATTGTTCCTACCATGCATAAAATAAACACCTTTTGGATCCTTGACTTCTTCAACATCTTGATCAGTGTCGTCCCAACCAGATACAAACATTCCCGAAGTTTCTGGATTCATTTTGCATTGCTTTATTTCATCGTGTACTTCTGCAAAGCTTTTCACTTCCCTAGTCTCGTCCTCAGAATCCGACATTATCTTAAATTTTCTATTTGTTTTGAATATTACAACAGCAGAGATTACGAAAATCAATCACTGCAATCCACTGACATTCAAATCAATCCGTCAATGTCAACATGACATGACATTATTTGTTTGCTTTTTGGTTTTTGTTGTAATGATGAGTTGCAACTTCATAGAGCTTACTATCTCTGTGCTCGGTTTTTAAGAAAAGCCGGACCCTCACGGCGCGTGCACAAATATTTAACAATACCTTTCACCGGCAAGTCGCCATAACGAAGTGAACGTGTTATTTAATGGGGGAGGCTGTGTTAAAGAAGTTGTATGCTGGATACATTGGTTGCTAGGTAACTTTGATGTATGTCACTTTGAAAAATTATGAATGAATAAAAGTCAACCATTTTTACGTGTTTTACTAAACTAGCTCTGTTAACGAGATACTTCCAAAAGGCTGGTCAAAGCTGATTGTAGATGGCGCGTCCATAGCTTAGACCCAATCTGACCAATGAGGTCAATCTATTTTGAAATATAAAATGACATTGACAGATTTTCAACCAATGACGATGTTTGGTTCATACGATGCTAGCGCCATTAGTTCCACCCGTTGCCCACCCCATTGGTTTGGTGTTTATGATGTGCTCGTAGAGGCTATTTACGCACGTGACCTATGCCTTACGAGCTCAATGCAATGCAACCTCTTCATGGCTTAACATATTAAAGGACGGTCTTGTATCATGTAACACTCCGCCGGTGCATCAGAAAATGTTGCAAGATTAAAACACGGTTAGATGACACCCTACAACAATAATTCCAAGACACCAATTTCTAAAAAAACTTTATTTTGGGCCTGAAAACCCGATTTATTTTCAATTAATTGCCTAATTCGATTTTTAGTTGCCTACAAATCAATAAATAGTTGAAATTGAGTTGAATAAACAGTGACATCACAGTTTGCTATTGTCATACTAAATCTATGAGACAACCGTTTTGACAGCTCTTAAAAGATTGATGTGTAGTCTATCCCATTGCGATGGGACAGTGTCCCTATAACCAGTATCCACCGACCACCGAGGCCACCATAAAACCACTACGTCTGTAAACCCCGAAGGGTTGAGGAGGCAGAGGTGTGATTATGTGTACCCATTTGTACAACAACATTTCGCCAAGTCTCATGTAATAGTCCGTAGTATTCTGTAAAAGATTTAATTAGAGATACTTACCGACTACGAAGTTATTCTCAAACCATCACGTAATATTATGACATATTAAAATATTATTAGATTCACAAAAACTATTTACAGTATTACACTCTACATACCCCTTAAAGCTTTCAAAACCAGAATACAAAAATTTGTATTGTTTCGGTAAGTCCTCTAGTCATGTTAATCGCATTTTTTACATTTTAGAAACAAAAAAAATTGTGTTCCACAGGTGTCTGAAGCAGAGATCCAAGCTACCGGTGGTTAGAGCTCTATAGACAGGAACCTCCTCACAATGCGAGGCGTATCAAGGAGTACTGCCTTCTGAATCTTGATTTAACCTATATAAGCGAGAGCCTCGAAAGATGTTGGTCGAGGCTCTTAGCCACCAGGCTATTGGCCGTAACGACAATCGGCACAATGATAGCCAAGTTCAGATTCCAATTCCACATGTCGTGTCGTGTGCAGTGCTAAGTTAAGATATTTTATTTGTTTCTCTCTCTCAGCTTTTAAGAGGTTCTCGTCAAGCGGGATTTGATGTATGTTATTTTACGTCTTTGTAAGGCCCAGCACACTCCTCTGGAGGCGCAGCGCAGCGCATTTGAAGACAACAATTTAATACAAAGCTTAACTACCTTGATAAACGGTCGCGCGCATGATCTTGTTGCTTGAGGGCGCTCCGAGTACCGCGTGCGAATTTATTCTGATATTGACCTATATCAAGGTGGTTATGGTTTATATTAAAATGTTGTCTGCAAATGCGCTGCGTTGCGCCTCCAGTGGTGTGCGCTGGGCCTTAGTGTTCATGACTTAGATATTTTATTTCTATTCCTCTGAACCATTTTGGAATTGTATTTATTCATGATTTTACAAACACACATTCAGATTTTTACACAAATATTGTAAATTCACATGACTATTTTGTACTATTCTACAAGTAAAATACTACTTACACCCTATTATTTGACTAACAACACTGACTGTCCGCCATGATTGGAATTTAGAAATAATTTCAACATGGCGCCCGGTTGTTCAGAGTGTGTGTGTGTGAAAGTGCAGTGAAATTATGTTATTATCTAGAATTTTTAGTGATTATTTTAGTGTTTAAGTGAAAAGTGTGTGCTTTAATGCAGTGGTTTTCTTATCATGGCTTTGGATTTACGCCTGCATTCTCCTGCAGGCGCGGAACCTGTTGTTTATACATGGCCCCTCACTTCAGGTCATGGCTCGGTAAGGAAATCGTATATTTTATTAGCATGTAGTTAGTTACAGTGACGCTAGTAGGAGTACTAGGTTTCTATTTTCTATTTTTGATTAGACTTGTGTTGTTATCAATGGTGATGTAACTAAATTGTAGAGGCTCGCTACTCATATTGTACAACAAGTGAATAGCCACCACGAAGTACTTGCTCGTGTTTAGGAATTTTGGAGTGAGCGTTTAAATTAAACAATGATATCAATGAAGGTTCTCCAATGTACTTTTATTGATTTGGGTAATAACAAGAAGTTTATCAAATATCTGGATAAAGGTAAGCTCTTCTTCACGTCACATGGGTATTGCAGTAGAGTGTATTGACCTCGTGTTTTGTCAAGGTGTCGGCTTTTTTTAGATATGTACACACTGTTGCGTAGTTTTCATTCGTCATTTTATTTACATTTTATATGATCAGAGCAATGTAAAGTTCTGATTGTGTTTCATTAAGTTAATGTTGATATATTTACTATTTATTATCTTTCTACACATGTAACTCTTCTTAGTGAGAGGAGAAAGCTTCTACATAGTCATCACTTTAGCTAAATAATAAAATTGAGTATATTTGGCACAAAGCTCACTTTTATCAACAAATAAATATAATGTAAAGAAGCATACAATGAATTTAATTTTGTCTTCTTAAATTATGAATTATTGTTATTTCACATTTTATTAATGGTCTATAAATTAAAAAAGCAACCTGCAAACAATATAATATTCATAACCATTAAAAATATTGAAAGTTATGTATGTGTTCATATATAAACACATACTTTTAATTTTATTCACACCTGTTTGAGCTATTTAATTTCATTAGAGAAACACAATGTGGAACTGATTTGAATGTTGTTGATAAGATTTACTTTAACACACAAACATACACATATCATCTTTTCAATCAAGCATAGATTATGTAAAAATGCCATGAATAATCCGGTGCTTGCCATTTTAATTATATTTGTATTACTATGCAAATTGCATATCTAAGTTATGTCAATAGAAAATAACTCTATTTATAATCAGTTTTTATTTTAGATAACATATAGATTACAATTTAATTACTTAAAATTTCAGTTGGATCATTTTAATGTGACAAACAGCAACACCCACCATTCTTGCAAAAAAAAATTGCATATTTCTTTAGAAAAATTAATATGTTCTGTGATGTGCAGCATGTTTTTGCATGGCATTTCATGCATTATTTTTCCAGAGTTAAAAAGTGCATTATCTCAATGAATTACTGTAAAGAAAACCACCCTTAAAGTTTATTAATAAAGAATCAGTACTTTAGCCTTGATTATTTATTTAAAGAAAAATATTTTGTTATCTGGTTTGATCTATATGCTAGAAAATCAATTGAAAATTCACACAAACAATCAATCACACAATTATTGCTACTACATCCTTTTGCGTAAATAATGATTATATTATTGATAGTAATATTATTATTTGAAAACAGCTGGGGAAGGCCTATAGGCAAACAGAGGAATAAGTTCTTTGCTTTAGTAAAGCAGAAAAATGGAACAAATTTTGTAGTCAAGGCAAATTCATGTCTGATTTTTATTGTGTTTGTGTGCAATGAACATTGATTGCCCTATCTGTCATTATACATTTTTGCTTTGCTATTTTTTGTTTAAAAAGATTATAATTTTACTGTCACAGAATCTTTGAGTATTTCATTAATTTCTATGTCCTTTTACACAATCAAGATCTATTTCATCACAGTACACAAAACAATGTTTACTTAATTAAAAATAATATTGTAAGAAAAAAAATCTGCTTACAGAAATTACAAGCCTATTTGTATTATTTGTAAAAATATTAATAACATTCTTGTCCAAAACTCTTAAAACTTTTAATTTAATAGATTAAAACTGGATACTTAATGGATAATTGAATGTAAAATGCTCCCTAAATATTTTTATAATTATTATTGAGTGTTTTGTTTTTGGTTTGGCAAACATAATTATTTTCGAACTTTTAGTAATTCCATACCACAAATTCAAAATTAATTTCATTTGTTTCAGGACAAACACGATGGGGCCTTGGAGATAGTAGAAACTATAAGGTACTTATATGTTCTATTGTTGATGTTAAAGAGAACACACCTTAGCACTGTAAATAATAATAAAAAAATATAATTCAATGAAGACTAATGTAACTGGCTTGTTTCCGAGCACCAGTCAAATGAAATTCAAAATAGTCATAATTTTTTGCAACTGTTACTCACAGATAATAATGAAATAATTATATTGTATGACACACAAACTATGGATGAAGTGTGTTTAAAATTACTAACTAAAACTTCAAATTAAGAGTTGGTGGTGCACTTCAGAAATGGCGCCGTCATAAAACTAGGAAACTGTTCACTTGACCTTGATTCAAATGGTCGATCCTATGTGTATGTACGATAACCATTGTAATTTACGATACATACAGCGTTGATTATTGCAGTTATGTATTACGTAAATCGTATGATGATTGTTTAAGTAGGTACTTATAATATTTCCGCCTGCATTGATAGGACCTTATCAATTTGTTTGTTTAAAAACATACTGTGTTGCGCTTGAGATCAAATTCACAACAAAGCATTGTGAAAACGTGTTTGCTGCCTACGCTACGCTGCGACCCTTTGAGCTATAACCGATTTAATTTTACTAGTATATAGACGGCGAAAGAAAGTATCACGTGAAAGCCTGTAGGATGTACACGTGTGCTTTGTTTTGAGATCGGAGATAGGAAGCACCTGTCCCGTCGGGCACGAGCCACCGGCGACCATGCAGGGCACGACATCCACATGCATACAGACGACTATCGAACATAATGTCATAATATTAAAGGATTACGGATCTCATTTACCGTACAAGGAAGTATTTTAAGTAATATTCTGATATTAAGATGGCCTAATAGAAATTTGTTTTACTGTGTGATGTGCGTATGCGTGCGTACATTTCGCCGCGATCTTTTTGTTTTGGTGTGTTCTTTTTATAAGCTTTACAAGCTTTTATTTAGTTTCACCTGTCCCGCGCCTGTCATCGCGGGACAATGCAATATTATGATAACATGGAGCTGATCTGATGATGAAACTGGAAGGTAGCCATAGGATTCCGATAAAATAACGACATAACCCCATTAAGTTTAGCTCGTATGATTCGTCTTGACGAGCACTTTATCTCTAGATGGTATCCAGAGTTTGATGATGGAGCTGGAAGGTATAGAATGTCCGTAATATAACGACATAATACCATCGAGTTTGGGCTCGTTTGATGCGTCTTGAAGAGTACTTCGGTCCTAGATGAGTCTAATAAATACGTTTTCTTACTTTTCTTTTCTTTAGATAATGTGTGGTCAAAACATTACATTGTGCGTACCAGTAGCGAAGGGTTAATTTTTGTACGAGGTAAGCCGGAGTACGTATATTTAATCTGATTATATTATTTGTCTATAGAATACTGACTGTGCCATTTTTCAAAGGGAATCCGGTAGGAATCGAGTTGTATGGATCCTTCGCCACTGGTGCGTACTACGTATTACTAGGGGCTACGGAAAAACGCCGCTATGCGCTACAAACTATGCCGTAGTAAATCCCGAATCATAAAATCTAATAAGTTAAAAACAAAAATTAAAAGAAAAAAAACTTAAAAAAAACAAGCTTTTATTTAAATGCGCTAAAAATAATAAAATAAACTTTCCCTTAAACCTTTTACTATCAACTTATAACGTCATTACACAATTTATATGATATAAAAGCTTATCGAGAGATTTACCTGTTTAGATAAACAAGTGAATTAAATACCACCAAAAAAAATTTCATGTAAAATGTTGCCAGGACGAGACCATATGACTCACACTGTCAAAAAGTTATCAGATCTCATGTAGAGCCAAGCTTTTAACTCTACACGCCCTAACTCTGCAAGGTTTAACTTCACAAACGCTTAGTCAAAATAATGTGACTTCACAAACTTTTAGGTAGATTTCGTCAGAAAAAATCTACCTATTGGTCTTGCACCTAAAGTGGAGTTTTCCGAAAATTTCACCATAAGGGGTCTAGTTATGACACCTAGAGCCCAAATCAACCGCTGGTCAAAAATTTTATATATTTATAGTATACGTATGTATGTGGGGTGCCAAGCAAAATTTAGCCACACTCTACAGGTCGCAATTATGCACCGATTGCTTGACCAAACTTGGCCCAAAAATCGAAAGGGTCAAAACTTAGGTTAAGTTCATGAATGAGCGGAATTCGTCCATAGGGGGCGGCGAGGGGGCGGTTTTTCGAAAATCAGTTATTTGGCCATAACTTTTTTCCTTTGGAAAATTTTTGAACCATTTAACATTTTTAAATTTAAAATTAAATAAATAAATAAATTATCATTCAGAGTAAGAATACGGACAATTTAAATTTTTAACTTTTTTGATGCAACTTGGGGAGAAGGTTGTAATTTTCAAAAAAAAATAGGAAAAATAATTACTTATATCTCCGAAACGGTAAACATTTATAGTGTCGCAAATATTTTTTTTTTAAAGCAAATTATTTATTCTACAATTTTTACTTTTAAAGTTTAGCGATAAAACTTATAGTTTGTGAAATAAAAAATAATAACTGATAAATTGAGGGTGTTTCCATGCTAAACTCTTAGGGGAGGATTTTAAAATTTATGATAACCATTAAGACATTTAATTGTCAAACATCAACAAAGTCGTTGCTATGACTGCACGCAGTCAAGTAGACATTCCCCAGGATCGGCGTGCCTCACCCAGCTTAGAGTAAATATTACTAACATAGTTTATAAGTTTTCATTGTTAGTAACAAATACATTTCTAAGTTAAATTGTTCATTATTATTAAGATACTAACAATATTAACCTAATACTTAAGCATCATTGTTACTAATACTACAATACTAACAAAACTATGGACTTCAGTCTGAAATAAAGTTTAATTTAATTTATTTATTTATGACGACCAAGTCTTTTGACATCTGACGTATTCATTGGCATCTGACGTATTCATAAAGGAGGTACTGCAAACAAAAACAAAAAATACTGACAAAAAATCGGCCAGTGCAGCTGTGGCTAGCTATTTAAAGACTCTGAATTTCCAGAATTGATATGGGTGGAACCTTCTTCGAAATCTACCTCCTCCTGCGGCTTGCCGAAGGGATTTATTTTACTTTAATTATAAAGGTGCTGGTGCTGGTAATGTAAGGTTAAGTACGTACCTACATAGGGCCCTTGTTCAATTTAATGTTATCAGACTAATGTACAGTCACTGTACAGTCAGCATCTAAAGATAGGTTTATATATATATATATATATATATATATGATTTTATAGGTATGTATGTATATACTGTATGTACGACGTATATTATATTGTATGTTTGTAGTTTAGTTTATAAAATTAATTAATTTTAGTAATGTTATTGCACATTCTTAATTGAATCCTCTTCTGCAAATCTCGCTATCAAAATTAGGTTTGCTGTAAGAAAACCCAATTCTGGGTTAAGCTCGCTTTTGTACATAAGCTATATAATTGCAATTTTTTATGTATATTTGATTTTTTGTGTGCAATAAAGAATAAGAATAAAGTATAAACCCAAAATACGGTACTTTTTTGAGATCAAATTGGCTAAAAATTTAATACAATTGTTAGCTGAACATAATTAAATATGCTATCTGTATTTAGTTAAACCAGTCTGATAAAAAAGTGGGCGTATTAGGTATTTCACGCCGTTACTAAATAAATGTAAACTATTATTTCTCGCAACTACGGCATCAAATAAATGCTTACAAAATCTTAGTTCCAAACGTACCTAATGATCGCGTTATATAAGCTTGGTTGGGGTTATCTAATATACCTACTAGGATTAAAACGAGAACGACTTGCAGGTCGATTCGGGCTTGAGCAGTCTGGAGCGCGAGAACCTTCACTATGACCTCTTTTTGTCCGGACGCGCTCATTCACCCGTTCGTGACCTTGGAATCGATCCCTATTATTTCGTAATAAGGGCGCGCCTTTACTAAAATGCTTTATATTATTTTGTTCATCCTATAAAATTGCCGTGCAAAAGTATTTTGAATGCCGTGGATGCGTGTTACTCACTCATATTACCTATTAAAATGAATTTATTATTTTCGTAAGAATGTTTATGAGCCATGTTATGTTTTTGAAGTAATATATTTTCTAATGGCATTTTAATTCTTTTTATTAGCAAAAAAAACTAAACAGTCATAATGATCATAACAGATTTTTAAACGAGTTCGTTGATATGAGGGGTCAAATCGTGGATGTCAGGTTGCATGACCTTGTTTAATAATGACACAGCGTTCGTTAAACCTCGCGCTAACATGGCAGAAATTATACAGGTTGCTCTTACATTAGAAATCAAAATATACGTTTCACATCTCAATTATTCCCAATACATAAAACCGATTAAAATCTTTCGGAGTCCATTGTTCATCGCACCGTCTGAATGAAATTAATGTTTGTTAGGTACAATTGTACAAATAAGGTTCGTTGAATTTATGATAAGAGACCATTTTATCGCAGAGTCAAATTATCAACAAAATAATGTCTAACGTGGTGACAGCCAACTGCTATCTGTCAAATAACTGAGTACATCACACACAATAGCTGACGTATTGGTAATTAAATGTTTATAACGTGACCAAGAGCTAGGGCACGTGGTTTGGCGTTGGAGTATCTAGGTAGACATGACAATAGATGTATATTTATTTTGCATTAGAAGTTCAGTAACATTCCACTTCCAATATAAAAGGCATCATCATCTGCCTAGTCTTTTCCCAACCATGTTGGGGTCGGCTTCCAGTCTTACCGGATGCAGCTGAATACCAGTATTTTACATGGAGCGACTGCCTATCTGACCTCCACAACCTAGTTAGTACTGGGTAATACGATACCCCTTGGTAAGACTGGTTGTCAGACTTTTTGGGCCACTGACTACCTAACGACTGTCAAAGATCTACAAATGACAGCCGGGACCAACGGCTTAACGTGCTTTCCGAGGCACGGAGGAAACTCGGTATGTAATGGTCACCCATCCACAGACCAACCTAGGCAAGCACGGCTTAACCTAAAGATCGACTCGAGCGGCTGGTATTAGTTAGCCACGAGCTTCAATATAAAGAGTTTCAATATAATAATATGAAAGTCAATAGACTTTAAAAATCGTAGAGACCCCATAAATCACAACTATCTAGCGTGGGGCTAGACTTGTATTTGCCGGCGGCCATGACCTTGACCAAACGACTGATAAAGTAGAACAAAACATGCTTCACTTTACAACCTAGGACTAGAATTGATATTCTATCCGCGATGTTAGGCTTGCCGTTGTATTTATTTACTTCAGTACTATAATGACCCGATCACGTGAGAGAGAGGGTTAAAGAGAGCGTGGCTCAACCTTAAAGATAGACATTATGCTATCACAGTTTTTTTTTTAACTTTTTAATAGGAACAATTCCCCTCATACATGATTGTTGCGTAACTTGAACCGTTTAAGCAGCGCTCGCAACGAAAGCTCTCAAAAGAAATACATTTTTCCCGTTTTTGCAACACTCATCATTGATGCTTCGCTCCTATTAGTTGTAGCGTGATGTTAGATAACCTATAGCCTTCCTCGAGAAATGGACTATCCAACACTATAAGTTTTTTTTTAATTCGGACCAGTAGTTCCTGAAATTAGCGCGTTCAACCAACCAAACAAACTCTTGAGCTTTATAATAATAAAATTATTAATAAGATTCAAGTAGGTAACAATTTAATATCTTTGATATATTTGCATTAATTGCTAAAATAATCTACTTATGTTTTTCCAAATAAGGGCTTGCCTCGATAGCCTTACGCCTTCATCCTTAGACACTCGATGACAGTCATACTCCAGCTAGGTCGAAAGTTCTCATCATGGTGCATGAAATAAGCCAGAACACGATAAAGTTTCTGTAAACTGTTGCGGAACTCTTGCAACTGGCTTCCGTCTCCATCATCAGACCTTCGATGACAGACATACTCCAGGCAGTTCTAAAGTTCTCATCAAGGTGCATGAAATGAGCCCAATAACAATATAGTTGCTGCAAACTGTTGAGGACCTCTTGCAACTGGCCAACTGCCTTCTGTCTCCATCGTTAAATCGCCGATGACAGTCATACTCCAGCTAGGTCTAAAGTTCTCATCAAAGGTGCAGGAAATGAGCCGAGACACGATATAGCTGCTGTAAACTGTTGCGGACCTCTTGCAACTGCCTTCGTTTCCATCGTCAGACCTCCGATGATAGTCATACTCTCACTAAGGTGCATGAAATGGGGCTAACTTAGTACCTACTAGTACCTTATGCTAAAATAACTTTTTTTTAAGCCGGTCAGTCGATTTAAATGTCATCTGGTGAGCATATTTTTAGTCATTAGTACCAATTTAGTACAATAGATGTCGCTGCATCTTACATTTGATGATTAGTTCATCTTGAACACTTGAAATTCATATTATATCTTTTGATAGAATTAACCGATTACGATGAAACAAACTAAATAATACCTCAACATACGCACAATATTTATGTATAAAAGTTATCTATATTGGTTTCGTATATTTTACGTGATGCTTGATCATCGAAACAGATATACAGACCAAATTCCAAAGATGCTGGAAATGAGTTCTTTTGGTTATCCTTTAACACCCAGGCAATTTTTTTCGTAATATTTTCGATGTATAAAAACGATTTTTCTACATTTATTATATGTAGGTATAGAATAGAATAGATATTAGTTACCGAGGTTTGAAAATAAGTAGGACCTATTATAGAATGATGCATGATTATGTACATTATTATGTTAAATACTATATTCAGGGAAATGTATTGTTTACCACATAGTCTACTAGTCTACCTTTGTACATCTGCCGTGTTATACCTTATTGTGTTTGCCACACGACATCACCGACCATGACTGATAAACAATTACCTACACAAATTGTGAATTGAATACCAATCTCAATTATGTCGTCATCTCATTCTCCTACCCAATTTATTTTGGGGTTGCCACAGCGTGTCTTTTTCATCCAAACTTCTTTATAAGTCGTCATTTGAATATATGGAGTTATGTTAAGTAGTTAAGTACCCAGAATCCTAGAAATTGCGATTCACAATCTGTTTTCCTGCCTGCTTGCCTGCTTGCTACGTCCGTTACTAATAAAGGTTTCTTTGTTGCAGGTGGGTGTGCGACGACCTGCCGGAGATGAAAGCGGCTCTGGAGAACAACATCTTGTGCGACTACGACACCCACTCGTACGACAGCATGAGAGGCCTGTGCGACCGTTTCAACCGCGCCATCGACTCCGTCGTCGCTCTGGTGAGATCTTACTTTGTTTATGATTATTATACTAAATTAAAAAATATCATATAGAACAATAAAAACTTTAATTTAAAAAACAAAACATAATCACGAAATAATAAAATCACTAATACTAAAAGTGACATTTGAAAAATAATTATCATCAGGTACGTCAAAAAAACCAAGCAATACTAGTCTTTATTAAAAACTAGCGGACGTCACGCTGTTTCACCCGCGTAGTTCCCGTTCCCTTGGGAGTACGGTAATAAAATATAGCCCATGTTACTTAGGGCGAATGTAGCTTTCTAATGGTGAGAATTTTTGAAATCGGTGCAGTAGTTTTTGAGTTTATTCATTACAAAAATACACACACACAAAAATACAAATCTTTCCTCTATAAAATATTAGTGTAGATGATTACCGAATCGATTAAAAGTTTAAATAAAGTGATTTAATCCAATAGGGAATTTGCACGTAATTTTTTCTTCACGTAAATCAATAAAATACAGTACTTACTAGTTAAGTTACTACACTCTTTTGCAAAAAAAACGGGCACCTAAGGAAATTTACGTTATAAGGTCGATTTGAGTTGAAATTTAATTGTTTGCCGTAGTCTGTATACTTGCAATTGTGTAAATAAATAGGCGTGAAGTGAATTCTGGCATTATTTTTTTAATTTTCGATGAATTCTTTAAAACCGATGTATACGGCCAAACAATAAAGTGGTCGGCAATAAAGAGAATAAGTTTTTTTTACCTTTTTTAAATTAAATAAAGTTACAAATGTAAAAACCTAATAAAGAGTGTGCCTCCTCTTGCCAAAATTTCAGCTTGAATCCTTCTGGGCATGCTTGCCACGATGTTTTTAATAACGTTTTGGGAAATACGTTCCCACTCTTCTGCAATGACTCTTTTTAGCTCCTTGATGTTTTGTGGAGCAGGTTGCACTGATCTTACCCATCTCTTTAGAACATCTTAGACATGCTCAATTGGATTGAGGTCAGGATTTCGAGCTGGCCAATCTAAACGACGGATCTCAACTTCTTGCCCCGAGCCGGGCGGTAACTCCTGATATTGGCAGCCAAAAGCCTCCTCCTGACCGTCCACAAGCTAACTTCTACTCCTCTTACTTCTTCAAGGCTCTTCTTCAGGTCCACACTTGAAGCCTTACGATTCCGCAACGCCTGACTCACCAAAAAGCGGTTATCTCTTGGTTCTGTGCATCTTTTTCGTCCCGAACCGGGTCTTCTTTTGACCGAACCGGTCTCTTGATACCGTTGCCTTCTGCCTTCGTTGCCCTCTGGACAGTAGAACGACTCACATTTAGCCGCTGAGACACGTACGTTTGTGAACAACCTTCTTCAAGTAGGGCTATAATTTTACCGGCCCTTATAGCTTTATCACTCAAATCAAAAAGTGGTATTTAATGTAAAAAGAAAGATTAAATTGTTTAATTTGTATGAAACATCCGAAGAGTTTTAAAATATTAGTAATCAGAAAAAAAATCGTTTCAGCAAGTCGCGCCATTAGTAAAGTAATTTTACAATAATCCACAATACTCATTAATTTTCTTTTGTTAATTTCAAAATTTAAGTTTGGAACGTAAAGAATCCTGCTAGGATGCTTCAAATAACATGCCAATACATCGTCAAATTAATAAAACCTCTTTCTTGTTCTTCTTCATTGAAGTAGAGAAAAAAATCTAAAGTGCCCGTTTTTTTTGCCAAAGAGTTTAGTTGAACTTAACTTTTAATACTTTTCTTGGGTTAACCCAAGAAAAGTATTAAAAGTGAAGTTCAACTACTGCTTGTCGCTTAAAAATAATATTAAACTCCTGCAATTTTCTATGACAGTTCAAAGAAACGTCTGTAGCTGCTGTCGCGGCCATGATGTGACGTCATTTACCACAATCTGCTTTGTTTACATCAAATTGTTTGCCCTTAATAGAATAATTTTACTAATTGTATGTGCTTTAATCAAGTAAAAATTTCAATAACAATATTATAATAAAATCTTAGTGAAACTTTAAGCATTTTTCAAATAAAAGTATTTTTTTGACACATAGATTTTGATGTCACTACCGGCGTTATCGAGGACGACGCGTTTTGAGAGTGCGTTCCGTTTCACCAAAAACATGCTACATAAAACAGTAAAATAAGTGATGTATTAGCAACTTAAACAAGTGTACCACAATGGTTTTATGGGCCAATACAAGGCATTTTTAATAAATAAAAAGAGTTTTGTATTTCATGCATATTCCCTATTCATCACGTTTACTGCGAGGCGATAAGATACATTACAATCATACTTAAAAGGTATTATTATGACTACAAAATTGCAACATACTCGAAACGTTATTGCAATGCAACGGGCTTTACTGGAACAAACGGTGTAGTGACCGAACATTGCTATCATGCATTATTACAATAGTTAACCGCGATATAAAGTGGTTCCTATCATGTATGCGTTATTGACTACATAATACGTGTATTTACATAGCTGGAAATACTATTTGCTAGTCAGGAAACTTGTTAGGGTTCCGTAGCCAACTGGCAAAAAACGGAACCCTTATGGATTCGTCATGTCTGTCTGTCTGTCTGGCCGTCCGTCCGTCCGTATGTCACAGCCACTTTTTTCCGAAACTAAAAGAACTATGCTGTTGAAACTTGGTAAGTAGATGTATTCTGTGAACCGCATTAAGATTTTCACACAAAAATAGAAAAAAACAATAAGTTTTGGGGGTTCCCCATACTTAGAACTGAAACTCAAAATGTTTTTTTCATCAAACCCATACGTGTGGGATATCTATGGATAGGTCTTCAAAAATGATATTGAGGTTTCTAATATTTTTTTTTTTCTAAACTGAATAGTTAGCGCGAGAGACACTGCCAAAGTGGTAAAATATGTGCGTCCCCCTGTAACTGCTAAAATAAGAGAATGATACAATTATGATTTACATTACCATGTAAACTTCCACCGAAAATTGGTTTGAACGAGATCTAGTAAGTAGTTTTTTTTAATACGTCATAAATCGTAATCCGCAATTTACCTTTCATTCAATAAAATTTGTGCGGAACCCTCGGTGTGCGACTCCGACTTGCTCTTGGCCGGTTTTTTTTTATAATGGTATCGTCGTAATGATAGATTGTTAAAAAACTAATAAAAAATTTTGGTTGTCTTCTAGTGAAAGTACAGCGGGCTGCATCAATTGGGTACCCCAGTACCCCGGCTTCGAACGTAGGTGCTTTCAAGGGGTGTACCACATCGTGAAGCTGACTGTACATACGGATAATACAAAAATATTTGACGAAGGACATGCCATAACTATGACACCACAAGTAAATTACTTAGCGTTCGGCAATGTACATGTGCACGTTGCGAAAAACAATGTAAAATTCACATCACCCCCGATAAGCGGTTGCGAAACGATATTACATCATTACGAATGAGCGATGTCGTTTAGGTAAAACAAGTTATACACGGAGATAAAAATAAACACAATCTCTGTCGAATAAATAGCTCCCTTGACTTTGAACTTCCCACTCGGAAGGCTTCTTTATTTTAAACGCAATGCGCTGTTATTGTAATCTAATTTAACAAACAGAACATAAACATTTAACTGAATAAAAAAATATTTAAGGAAATTTAAACAAATAAAGTTCCATGTGACAACAGCATAAAACTAGATAAATTATGATACTATTCGCTACTTTTTCAGAATCGCCTGTAATAAAATAGAACGATGTTTCTGTTCTTTAAATACGCGTGCTAAACAACGTGTACTCAATACAGTTGAATAAAAACTGGACCGTAATGTTCCTCACTAAATATGAATGGGCCTCGAAACAAAAATTTTTGTCATTTTTAATTTACTAAGGTTGTTGTCTCAGGTACCAAACTATTGTGTAACAGACAGAAAAAAAAACGCGTACCCATTCTTAAACTGAGGAATAACAAAAACGTGCGTGCGCAATCGTTATTTTTATGCGAAACTTCTTCATAATAATAGGTCCTTGCCTATATGTATAGACCAGTGCAGAATTGCAGATGCCTTTGAAAATAGTAAAAACACGAAAAAAAAACATAGTAGGATGAAACCCATTGGAAAATAAAGAAAATATAACAAAAATTAAAGGAAAAATTATTTACAGGCGATCTGAGGTAGGGTTGCCACCCGTACTCTAAAAAAGAGGGTTGTCCTCTTTTTCATGTAGGCGTACTTTATAATCTACGACACCAATAAAGTACGCTTAAATACTCTATTTACGTAAAACTGATTGTTATTGACTCGTTACTAGTTATGAGTACTTGTGAGACTAAATAAACTGGTTTTTGATTTTTTGATTGCAAAGAGCTGCTGGTTAGATGACACCATAAAACAATAATTCCAAGACACCAATCTTTAAAAAGAAAATGTTATTTTGGGCCTGAAAACCAGATTTATTTTCAATTAATTGCCAAATTACATTTTTAGTTGCTTTGAAATCAATAAATAGTTGTCATTGAGTTGACCAAACAGTGACATCACAGCGTGCTATTGCCATATAAAATCTATCAGAGAAACGCGTTTTGACAGCTCTTAAAACGTTTTTAAGGACAAATAATGAAAAATAATAAATACTTTTTTTTATGCTGTGTACTTTATTTTTGTTCTACTAAAATGAAAAAATACTTTATTCGTCCTAAAAAAAGGTGGCAACCCTAATCCGAGTTCGGGAAGTCGGAGGGGGGGGGTTAAGTGTAAAAACGGTTTATCTCGATTTCCGGCAAAACTATAAGTCCTATGGAAAAAAGCTAAATGGCATAGTTGTAGGTACTAAAAAGATCCACAACTTTTGTTTTACACTTTTTTCACGTAACCTCAAAATTTATGTGAAAAATTCAAATAACCAAGTTTTTGGTTTTTGATTTACATAACAATTTTTTTCACGAAATTTGGTGAAAACTTACCTTTTTATGTTCCAAACACACAGTAATTTTTTTATTTAAAATATTTATTTCATTCACCTTATTTTGACTTTATATCGAAAATGCATCCTAATTTTCAATCGAAAATTCTCTCGTCAAAATATTGTTTTTTTTTTTAATCGGTGGGTTTTTTGTTCGTTGAAATCTCTACTATCTGATGGTGTAAAAAAAACAATGTAAGCAATATGGGTTTCATCCCACTATGACTTTTTTTTCAAAAATTATCGGCACTGCAGTGCAAGTACGTAGGAATCGATTCGATAAATCTGACAGTTATTCTCGACAAAATGACTTTTTATCTTTGTTATAAACTCATTTTGTCGAGAATGACTGTCAGATTTATCGAATCGATTCCTACGTACTTGCACGGCTGGTCTTATATAGATGTAAGTATAGATACAAAAAATACACTGGATATGGCCCTATATCAACAACATGAAACGACTAAATGAATACAAAATACTCGATGTATTTTCAGTTGCGGAAGCCGGGAAGCATCACTAATGTCACCTTCGCTATTAATACTCTGTATTGATAACGAGTTCTGTCAGTGGCATTCGTTTTATGTAATTTTTTACAATGAAGCGCACAGAATTCCAATAATTTATGCTGTAGGATAAATAAAATTACAGTCAACATGTAGGTAAAAGCACCGTTTTTATTTAATTTTTTGAAATTTGCTTCAATGAAACGTTTTGTGTTAAGTTTCTTCATGCGTATTGGATTTAGAAATCGTTGAAAATGCAGTGTGCGTTCAAAAAAACACTGTGTTAATACGTCCTTGCAAAAGTGGGCTAAGGTACAGAATTTCGTTTGTATTTCCGGACCATTAACAATTTGGAGTCCTCCAATACATACGAGGCCGGTCATGGGCTTTACAAAAGCAGGTGTAATCCACCTTGGGTCACAATCGTAACACGTCGGCATCAACCAAGCAGGTGGGATTTGCGTCAAACACATAAGTAATACGAATACAACAAAAAAATGCCTTTTGTTCAACCCCTGACCTTGTTGACTTACTTTAAAGCAAGTAGACAAATTAATGTCATAGAATGTCACAGTTCAATAGACTCTCGTGACCTCAATAGTAAAAGTGTAAAGTCTAAAAAATCCAGGCATTCTAAGGGTAATTTAAATTCATGAGACGCACTTGAAAATTCAAATAACTTTCCAGTAATTATTTTAAGCGCTATAATTACATAATACGAATATAACAAAACCGGAACTCCCAAAGATTAGAAATAATAACATTCTAACCATACACATAGAATTTTATTATACTAACCCTGTGTAACCTATTCTGATCTAAAAAGGAAACACGGAAATCAATTATGTATCTCCTTGAAGATGTTTATTTTTGTAGAGCTGCAAACTGTACAGCCAAATGTTGAGTCAGCTAGCTAGAAACAGCGGACATACCGCGTAGTGTAGCATGTGCGAAACGGTGCGGTGAATGTGGGGCAGTGAGGGGCAATAGAGGCGAGGGGGGCGCGGGCTGCAGGAGGGAGGGAGACACGAGGGCCAAGATGGCGGCGAGGACGCAACGATCGATGTCCGCAGACGCCGCGCGAGGCTAACTCTATTTATACACGTTGCATACCATTTTCACTATGACATGGAGAATTGCCTGCTGAGATTATCTTTCAGAACAAAATAATTAAAGTAACATTTTTGGTATATATTGTGTAAAAAAAAATTGAACTTTTCATGAATTAGTTGACTCGGAAAATTGTAGAGTATATTATAATTGTAGTTAGTATTATATAAATGTAGAGTGGGTATTGATTTTTAATGACTACAATGTTCCCAAAAAGTTATTTTTATATCAGTAGTAGGTGGTAGTCCCAATGTATCGTCTTCCATGGGACGAAAATACTGGGGCTACTCTTTTGACATAAAAATTACAAGTAATTCATTATCATCGGACCAAAAAATCTGTGTTTATTAACAATTGATTAAATGCTGTATATTATTTTTTATTCACTACAGGCATAGATGTATTAACTCTAAATACAATACCTACTATGATAAAACTAGCTTGTAAATACTTTTTTTAAATATCTCTGAATTCGCGTAAATATGAAGGCTGGCAATTGGCATACTTGTCCAGAACGGCCGTTTTGTAATAATAGAATTATCCTTTGTACGGACTACGGGCGGTGATGTCATTTGTGTTACTTGGTTAGAGGAACAGCATATTGAGAAGTTGAACGTTACGTCTATTCTTCAAACGTGACTCGCATACATACTGTTACGTCTCTACATATTTATCATTATCACCTACCTGTACTGTATGAGTTATTAACGTAGGATGTGTTCTTGTAATTTTAAGGTACGGAAAAAAATATAAATACGCCGTAAGTTTTTTTTCACTTTACGGCGAAGAACGTTACTTTCTGGGAAATGTGCTGTTGAATCTGCTATCTGCTTGGATTAGTTGCTAAGCCAGTAATAAAAATATCTTAAATTTTTCTTGTTGCATATTTACTATCTTGACATATTGAGTAGGTCATTTAAACATGAACGAACTCTAGTCGTGTGCATAGACACCTTTAAGTTCAGTGTAGTGACCTCGGTCACGTTTATATTTATCTTCCGAATGAAATATTTCTATTAGTTTAGTTCCCTGCGTAAACTCGAATATCTTTTGCATTAGCAAAATATGTAGCATGAAGAAGATAGAGGAAGTCAGGTTTAATTAATTTCTATAAAATATCGGTTTACTGCAAATTATGTTTTTTTTTTTAAGTCGATCAACTAATTTGTTCATAATTGTTTCGCAAAACATAATTAATCTAATGATGAGTTATGTTGTCTTATTTTACATGTTTACTTAATTTAAGTAACCGTTTTTTTTCTGTGAACCGTACCCTCCGTGAGGTACGGTTTGAACTTGAATGCTGTTTACGAATGAAAAACTTATTTTCATTTCAATAAACCAGTCCGGGGGTGTAGACTCTACAGTCTACACCCCCGGACTGGTTTATTGAACGAGCGACTCTACAGTCGCTTGTACTGTAATCATCAAATAATTGTGTTTTCCCTGTTATTGATCAGATATCAATAAATCGTAAATTTACTTGCAACATAATAATTTATTGGGTGTTTAATAACAGTTTAAAATGAGTTTACATACGAATATTATATTTGGTGAAGAATGGCCTGCGAATCGCATTGTTATAGTGAGTGGCTCAGTGCGGGCCACTTGCGGGGGCGTTGACCGCAATATTGAGCGAACGCGAATGTCTCGCGTAGTGTTAATGACCTTTTTTTTCGGCTGCGCCAGCGTCTTCATTCTGGCTATGAGGTTTTTAAAACTAGCCTTTTTTAAGTTATATTAATTAGCTTTTTTTCTAGACTTTATTACTGATTATAATAAAAAGCCGACCAACGCAACATTCTGTAAGCGTTATAATAACAATTTGTATGTAAATGTTAACTTCTATTATTAGAAAACATAATAGGCATTATGTTTTCTAATAATAGAAGTTAACATTTAAGTTCTGTGACACCGTATAAAAATAACACTGAAAATAAAAGGGTAATGCACTGTACGTGTACGTATTTTATTTTGTAAACGTTTTTTATAGCCACTAGGCCACTACGCAACACATTAAATATGTTTCTTTGTAACTTTTTAATGTGGTGAAATTTAAATAAATTACGAAATTATTATTTAATGCATTCGTAAAAAGTTTCTAATCATTCAAATTCTCATTAATTGTAAGATAACGCTTCTCTCTTTGTTACTAATTGATAAACTCATTAACTTTTCCAAGAAGTGTCATAGACGTACGTACGATAACAGAATTTAGTTTGCGATAAATTATAAATTGGTCAAATCTGATACCATTAGCAACCTCGTACCTAATTGTTTTTTTTTTATAATGCATTGTTAAATTATATACATAAAGGCGGTACCTAATACACTGGCATATGTAACATAATATTAGTAAACGGCATGTTATTGCATGCACTGCGCTGAATTAACGTGAGGCCGCTTTCTAATTTTCACCGAGTAAGTACCTACCTAGATAGTGAGTGAGTGACGCAATGGTTTAGCGCCTTATGGACTGTTTGGGCAACGGGCGGGCCTGTGAGAACTGAACAACTGATTGCATCACTCTTCTCAGATGCAACGCCTTCTAGTCTGTCAGCGTAACGCACATTGTATGTAGATTGACTGATGTGCGTCGTTATTTATTATGAGTAGTAGTATTGACGGAAGGTTAACATACGACGTACCCATTTAGTTTTATTGTAAATGGCATAAAATAATCGAACAATAGTTAACATTGTGTATTTTTATGCGGTTGATAAGCTACAGTATCATAAAACACCTATACAAGTTACTAGGTCGTACAAAAATTATTACATTGCCTATGCCTATATTAATAGACCAAAACCTTGCGGAAGTTACGTCAAGTTTCTATAAACGGACGCGAAAAAGATTGTTTACATTAGACTTGGTATTGATTTCCCGAGCACGCTTGCCTCCCCTGACCCCATTACCTTCTTCAATTTAACGGGAGCACATTATGTGGGGTACGCACACAACTTCGTTTGCACATTATTTATACCAGTGATATTAAACTTCATGAAAAATAACAAAGCCTCTAGTCCGATAGAACTATAGTGTTTATTTACTGTGTAGGGTAGGTACACCTACGTGTACACAAGATAGTGAACATTCGAATAAACTCACTATACGAAGTATAGGATTGTATACCTATTCAACCAACATCTCAATGATTCTTGTGCGAACACTGTTTTGCTACTCCACAGATATGTTGAAGCCATGAGAGTGAATTAACTAAAGATATGCAAACTATCTATGTAGATAATGCATAAAATATTAAGTTATGTATCGAATGCAAGGTTGTTTCGTGGTTATTTCGTGCGTCGCTTTATCATTTATGAATGAGTGAATGCATCATACAAAACGTAAACAAATACATTATACCTACCTAAAAGATTCGACAACAAGAGCACAGTCGGCAACTCCTCATTCCTCACCATGTTAGTACGTTCTGAATTTCTGATTTATGTAACTAAAGTCAAAGAAAACAAAAGATAAACTGCAAAACGAGCATAAATTAATGAACACACAAATAAATAAGTATGCGTTTCGTATCAATCGCAGCTGGACTGAAATAAAAACTAATTTTATCGCATATAGTATTGGTTTTTTTGCGAGCAGTAAATGCCACATAACTTTAAAATGCGAGAAGTTATTGACCTCAAGCTTTAAGTTCAAATTGGCAGGTACCTACTCTCATGTTGCTACATTTATTAAACCTTGAACCGTGAATTGGACTCAAGGCCATCGACATTGCTCTTAAATGACGCATTTGCCTGTATCGATCGGTCATTTTGCCATGTTCGCAATGTCAAGGCTTAAACGCAACTTACTATTTTAATAAGCTTACAGTATGATACCTACATTCTCATACTGGAATTTTATTACTTACTACAATGGTGGCCTAGTTGCATTGGATTGAATGTCATGCATTGATCGGCCATGCTTCTCTGTCTCAAAATGGAATAAAAAATATGTATTAACATATTCTTCCCGCCCAGGAAACTGAATGGAATAAATAACCTGTTCTGCCCACCATACACTAAAGTGCAGTAACAGCAAAATCACGATTTCGAGTAAAACGCATTTAAAGTTAAGAATTGATTTTAAAAAATCAACAGAATGTATAAGCAAAAAAATTTGAATGCAGAAAGGTTGTAAAGGCATAGGTTCACACGTTAAAGCAATAAAAAAAAATATATCTTAATAACTGAATTTATTATGGCCATTTATTCTTTTTGGTGCCTATTACTGCATAGCCTTTTTTGTAAAAAATACCATTTTAAACTTAGTAAAATGCAGCAAAAAGCCCTATTACTGCGTTTGGATCAGTTATTTTGTCAAGAAACCCAACTAACATGCAGTAAGGTCAAAAAAATACTGCATTTTAGTTAGTTTTTTAAGAAAAAAGTGTTCAATTTACTAGTGCAGTAAGAAAAATAGCTAGTTCACATTTTAAAGACCGTTTATTTCTTATTATTTAATCACAATAATTCAACTCACTTATGTAAAATTTACATATCAAAAATAAAAAAAAACATCTAATTAATAAAGGACCCTGCGCAGAATGCACAACCTCCTTTGACAGTTTTCTCTTAATGCAGTATTTAAAACATTAACTGCACTTTAGCTAGGAATAATCATATCTGTGTCATTATGCTATCCAAACTAATCTGCAGTAATGCTGTATTTTACTGCGTGTTAGTCAGTTTATAATGATAAAAGAATGTTAAGTATTCACAACTAAAATGCGACAAGCTTTGATTTTACTGCATTTTAGTTGGGAGTTCGTGACAATAAATTGTATTTTCTTAATTTGCAGTAAAAATAGCTTGTATGGCGGTAAATTTTACTGCGTATTAATTTTTTTTTTAATTTTTTTCCAGAAATATAAAACTATCTAAAGAACTGTAAAATTATATTGCTTACTGCATTTTAGTTATGAAACCTTAAAATTTAATCTGCAGTATAATTTATACTGTATTTTAGTTGGGAAATCACGCCAAATTGTTAATTTTTTTCGTTTGCAGTAAGTGAAAACTGTTAAATAAAAACCATTCTAATAGTCTTAGAAATAAGTAAGTTAATTCAATAGAAAGCTTAAGAAACCCGCTTTCAGAATCACTAATAAAACGAAAAATCACAAAAGGGCTGTTACTGCTCTTTAGTCTCTGGTGGGCAGTGTTGTGATACTAGTATATTTTTTTGTAGATTCTGGGATCCCGAACTCATGTTAATTGAGTTGATGAGAAAGATTCATGATTGCTGGCTATGTTTAGATCGCGTCGACATTATTTATTATACTAACACGGAAAATAAATTTGAATAACTATCCCGAACTTTGAACCCAATATAAATTATAATCGATGGTATGCAAATAATTGATATTTTTAATTACAGGAAAAAGGCACTTCGTTACCAGCGCAACGATTGAACAAGTATCCGTCAAGGGGTTTGCTAAAACACATATTGCAACAAACATACAACCAAGCAGTGTCTGACCCGGATAAACTCAACCAATATGAACCCTTCTCACCTGAGGTCAGTACTAACGGTTATTTATTACGTAATCCGTATTGTTTATAGCGGCGGTCATTATGTCGTGCTGCCAAGTTTGACCCGAGCTATATTAATACATAGTTGAATTAAAAATATACGGCTTTTTGCTCGACAAGGAAATGGAACGGCATCCTAATTGCGTAACAGTGTCGTAATTGTATTATGTAGCTTTTATTTTGACAAATTGAACGATATCCTTGCGACCTGCCCGCTTAGCATGAACTCTCAACTCTGTACAAACGAAAGAGCAGTGCAAGTACGTAGCACTCGATTCGATACGATTCGATAAATGTGTTAGTTATTCTCGATAAAATGAGTTTTTAACCAATCGAAAAGTCGGATTTATCGAATCGTATCGATTCGATCGTTATCGATTGCTACGTACTTGCAGTGCAGAATCGACAAATCTTTTGTTCATCTGTCATTTTGTCGATTCAATGACAGATGAACAAAAGACTGGTTGTTTAGGAAATTCGCCTACCTACTCAACTAAATGAACGCGTTGATTTTGATTGTTGAATTATAAGCATCAAGTAATCAGAATAGTAAAAGGTCTACTACTAGTAAGGTTGATTCGCAATAGATTTCAGTTCGACACTTAAATCTCCAATTTAATCTCAGTTCTGCTAATGATTTAGGTACATTATAATATGCTAATTTTGTCAGATGTCAACTTATTTTACAGCTAGCACTACTAACACAATGGAGTTTTATAGGAAGTAGGAAGTCAGGAAATTGTCGCGTCATCAGGATACTGTTGTTAATATACGAATTATATTTCCTGTTTGTAATTTGTGGTAATAAAATGTGTATTTATTCTCACAGGTATACGGCGAGACATCATACGAGCTGGTATGTCAGATGATAGATCAAATAGATATAACCGCCGACGATGTGTTCGTGGACTTGGGCTCGGGCGTAGGACAGGTGGTCCTACAAATGGCGGCCGCAACACCTTGCCGCGTCTGCCTCGGAGTCGAAAAGGCGGAAGTTCCTAGCAAATATGCCGAGGTAAATATTACTTTAACACACACAGCACCCTGTCTCAAACTACACTCTTTTGCAAAAAAAAAACGGGCACCTAAGGAAATTTTCGTTATAAGGTCGATTTGAGTTGAAATTTAATTGTTTGCCGTAGTCTGTATACTTGTAATCGTGTAAATTAATACGCATGAAGTGAATTAAGGCAATTTTATTAAAATTTTGATGAATTCTTTAAAACCAATGTACACGGCCAAACAGTAAGAAGTGGTCGGCAATAAAGACAAGAAGATTTTTTTTACTTTTTTTAATTTAATAAAGTTACACATGTAAAAACCTAATAAAGAGTGTGACCTCCTCTTGCCAAAATTTCAGCTTGAATCCTTCTGGGCATGCTTGCCACGATGTTTGAGAAATACGTTCCCACTCTTCTGCAATGACTCTTTTTAGCTCCCTGATGTTTTGTGGAGCAGGTTGCACCCGTCTCTTTAGAACATTCCGGGACTTCGAGCTGGCCAATCTAAACGACGGATCCCAACTTCTTGCATGTACGCTTCCACGTCGCCAGAACGGTGTGGGCGAGAATTGTCGTCCATAAAAATGGAATCTTCCCCAAGTGCAGTCCATGCGTGTTGTGCATATGGAATTAGGACTCCCATTATGTACCGTTGCGCATTTAATGTTCCATTTTCTATGAAAACTAACCCCGTACGCTCCGTCGAATTCATTGCTGCCCAAAACATAACGGAGCCTCCGCCATAAGGAGTGATTTTTTTCGAAACACACTTCCGCATAGCGTTCCCGTGGTCTTCGCAGCACTCACCGGCGTCGGTCCTTTCCACACAAAGAGATTCTAGCTTCATCAGAAAACAATACTTTATTCCAGTCCTCCAGAGTCCATGAAGCACAGTTTCGAGGAAACTGAAGTCGAGCAACACGGTGTTCACGGAGTAATTTAGGGCCCCGAGCCGGGCGGTAACTCCTGATATTGGCAGCCCAAAGTCTCCTGACCGTCCACAAGCTAACTTCTACTCCTCTTACTTCTTCAAGGCTCTACTTCAGGTCCACACTTGAAGCCTTACAATTTCGCAACGCCTGACTCACTAAAATGCGGGCATCTCTTGGTTCTGTGCATCGTTTTCTTCCCGAACCAGGTCTTCTTTTGACGGAACTGGTCTCTTGATACCGTTGCCTTCTGCCTTCGTTGCCCTCTGGACAGTAGAACGACTCACATTTATCCGCTGAGACACATACGTTTGCGAACAACCTTCTTCAAGTAGGGCTATAATTTTACCGGCCCGTATAGCATTATTACTCATATCAAAAAGTGTTATTTAATGTAAAAAAGAAAGATTAAATTGTTTAATAGGCGAGACGACAAAAAAAAATTAGTTCGTCAGTTAGATTATCAGAAAATATTTGACCTGTGTTTTTTCTTTTGTTACGTAAATTAAAATTGACGAAGATATGACGCTTTTAAAATTCTCAATACGTCACGCCTAGGTATAATTTTTAGCTAGTTCTGAAGTAACGAGCCCCGAGTTCCCGAGTTTTGATGCGTTTTATCTTTGTCAATATTCATTGATTTACAAAAACAAAAAATACGTGTCCATTAATTTCCAATTCCAATACTCTAACTGACGGACTAAATAGATTGCAATTTTTTGATACTGTCGTCATGCCTATTTGCATGAAATATCCAAAAAGTTTTAAAATTTTAGTAATCAGTAAAAAAATCGTTTCAGCAAGTCGCGCCATTATTATAGCAATTTTACAATAATCCACAATACTCATTAATTTTCTTTTGTTCATTTTTGCTAATTTCAAAATTTAAGTTTGGAACGTACAGAATCATGCCAGGATGCTTCAAATAACATGCCAATACATCGTCAAGTTAATAAAACCTCTTTCTTATTCTTTTTCATTGAAGTAGAGAAAAAAATCGAAAATGCCCGTTTTTTTTGCAAAAGAGTTTATTTAAATTTAATGATAAGTATCAATCAGTAAATAATATAAAAAATTTACTTTTCAGTGTATGGACGGTCACTTCAGAATGTGGATGAGATGGTATGGGAAGAAATTCGGAGAGTATAAATTAATCAAGGGCGACTTTCTACTGGATGAACACAGAGAAAAGATAAATGCAGCTACGATTGTTTTTGTGAATAACTTTGCATTCGGCCCACACGTGGACCACCAGTTGAAAGAAAGATTTGCTGACTTGAAAGACGGTGCTAAAATCGTATCATCAAAGAGTTTTTGTCCGCTTAACTTCAGGATAACGGACAGAAATCTTAGTGACATCGGGACCATCATGCACGTCAGCGAGATGTCTCCACTAAAAGGATCCGTCTCGTGGACGGGGAAGCCAGTCTCTTACTATTTACACATTATAGATAGGACCAAATTGGAGAGATATTTTCAAAGACTGAAAAATCCGAAACTCAAGGTCAGCAAAAGGGTCTGTTCCAATCACTTTACCTTTTATAAGATTAAGATATTTTTTCGTTTCTACTGTTTTCATGATGACTGCGAAAATAACTTGTTTTCTAAACTTGTAACTGAATGATAAAGAAATCGGGAAACAATCATCATCTACCTAGCCTTTTCCCAACTATGCTGGGGTCGGCTTTGGAAATTTAATCTAACAATTATTTGATTGGTCCGATAGTTTTGATAATCTTATTTAAACAACCAATCGTCATGTTTGTGAGCTATATGAGATCCATGTGTGCTATGCAGTAGAGAAAGGTAGAAGTGTCTCTATAGATTCAAGCATTTCCTCCCATCTAGCACCAAACTCACTTTGGTCCAGTCACTTGTGCTTCCCATTATAGACTATGCTGATGTTTGTTGTTCTGATCTTTCCCAAGAACTTCTAAATAAATTGGATCGATTTCTCAACAATTGTATTCGGTTTGTTTTTGGCCTTCGTAAATACGATCACATTTCTTCCTTTCGTTCTCAGCTTAGATGGCTGCCTATCCGACTCAGGAGGTCCCTCAGATCTCTCTGCATGCTCTTCACGATTATGAACGATCCATGTGCTCCCGATTATCTAAAGACTTATTTCAAAGTGTTGGGCAGTTCTCATAGTCGTAACCTCCGAGCTTCAAAGAATCTACTCCTCCAAATTCCTTCACACCGTACAGGCTTCATGTCAAATTCTTACGCTATCTCTACTATAAAGCTCTGGAACGCGCTACCTTTTGGCATTAAAAAAGCTAAAAAAAAAATTCACTTTCAAAAGAAAAGTTCGTAACTACTATTTAAGTCAGAATAGATAGCTCTCAATTTGAAGTCGTCATAATAATCATTATTATTAGGTTTCTTGATATTGTCTTTTTAATTTTTGGTATTTGTTAAAATATCTATTAGTTTATTTCATCTGTATAATGTGTATTAGTATCAATCTAAATCTGAACATAAATTAGTAAAATTTTTTTTTTTTTAGACATTACTTTGTACCCTATCACTATGTTTTCCTATTTAACCCAAAGGTTGACTGGTAGAGAATGCCTTGTGGCATTAAGTCCGCCTATGTACCACTATTGTACATGAAGTTTAAATAAATAAATAAATAAATAAGTGTAAGTGTTGTTGTGTGAATAATGAAAAAAAACCTATTTCATTAGGTTTAGCCTATCTGGGTTCCGTAGTTTAACTAGTAATTTTGTCTTGTCTATTTGTGTAAACTTTAGCCTAACCTAGCCTTGTAAGGTTTTAAATAGTAGCTTCTTATTTAATCTTGTTAAATCTGCAATATTTCAGGCATTTAATCTAAACCATAAAAAATACATATTTGGAAGCGATGGTGTACCAAGTTACCTAGCTGTTGACCCCGCTTGACCTGTTCCTTCGCGACTGCACAAATATAAATTAGTGGCAAGTTACAGATTTCAGTGAGGATTTCTTACGAGAAATATTAGTTACTACATTACAATAATTGTATCCTAAACTACAGTGATTACGGAATCCCAAGTACAGGTTTTTTACTATTCCACATAGAGAGGTACAACTAGAACTGCTTTTCTGGTCAGCTGTTTTGCTTGTGACATGCCATATAGTTGCTGATCTATCGTTTTTCCAATTTTGTTCCGTTTCATTTCCAAGTAGACGTAAGTGAGGCTTCTCCATTTCGTTTAATTATATGCATCTTCCTATAAATGTGCATATAAGTCCTCGTTAGCCGAAGGATTTTTTGACGCGATGAGTTTAATCGTGCATTGGATTTGGATTTTCAAGTTTCGGTATTGAACCGATCGATCATTGCAAGTCCAAGAGAGTTCATGTCAGCGCGTTAAAGATTTTCAATTCTCGGCTCTACGCAGTGCGTTGTAAAAATCGTCGCGTTTAATAATCGCCCGTGCGAACGAGGGCTCAATGTTGTCCCCTTAGCAATCCTGCCAAACATCCCCCATCCCGAACTGTTATTCTGCTTCTTTATAGCTTGTCATTGCTTAACCTTTTAATCATGATAAATAATACAATAACATATTTGAATTTGTTTATAATCTGGCTTGTTTTGTTTATTTCTTGGATTTGTAAAATTCCAACAAATCATATTGAAATTAATTGGTTACGTAAAACGGGGTGAATAGAAACGCAGGGGTGAATCGAAACAAAACTTTAAGAGGGATTCTAACGTTAAATTAATATGGTTTGTTGCCAAAAAGGTCTCTATGCTCTAAATATTAAAGTAAAATTAAACAAATCAAATATATAACTTCTTGGTAATATATCATATTAATTCAAAGTTAAAATCCCTTTCAGTGTTTTGTCTCGACTCACCCCTGCGTTTCTATTCACCCCGTTTTACCCGGTATTTAAATCTGCGTTGAGATAAGACTTAACACTAACTGAGCCGAAGCAGACAAAAAATGTTATTGTCTGTCTTCTTGATTCTAAATAAGAAATGCATAATTATGTGACCCATGTTGTTGCCCTATGTTCGTGTTTGACTAAACACACTGTCATCCGGATTGAGTTAGATTACCCAAGTAGCTTAATACACACATCAACACGGTCTAGGGATATTTAAAAAAAAGCGAATTACTATCAATGTGTTAATTATTTATATGACATGTATATATTTAAAAGATACGTTATTTAATATTCTACCATTTTTTAATAATGGTTAAGGTATAGATTAAAATTTCAGGATTTTATGGAAAAAAAATGAAGCATAGACGGAAACCGTATATGAATGAACTTTTAGTTTGTGAGTAAAAACTGAAAAAAATAGAAAAATCATTTAATTTGTGTTTATAAACTTGAAGTTAGTAGTCTGAGAAAGCGCCCATGATGTTCATAACACATCGGCAACGATTCGGCATGCTCAGAACAAGGTTGTCAATGTCTTGCTGCGGAATATTGTCCCATGTCCTTCTGAGGTGCGCAAAAAGTTGATCTTCTGTAGCCAGATTTTCAGGAACTTCCTTCAGAGCTCTTCTTTGCAGCATATCCCACGCATGCTTAATGGGATTTAGATCTGGCGATTGAGCAGGCCAGTCTAAGGCCCTAACATTATGTGTATGTAACCAAGCTGCTACCGTTCTCGCCGTGTGTGCCCGGGCATTGTCGTGCATGAGCAGGAAATCTTGCCCCATTTGTGTTCTGTGGGGCAAGATTACGGGCCCCAGCACCTGTTGGACGTATCTTTCTGCCGTCATATTGCCCCGCACCCAAACGAGATCCGTCCGTCCTCCAAGACGAATTCCTGCCCAAACCATAATTGTTCCTCCTTGGTATGGGTGAACTTCCTGAGGGTTCTGGAGACGGCTCCATCGTCCAGGAACTCGCCAAACACGCGTCCTTCGTGAATCTGGATGGAAGCCGAACCTGGATTCATCCGTGAACAGCACATTGGACCATTGGTCACGGCCCCAGTCCACGTGGTTCCGAACCCATTCTAATCGTCGTCCACGATTGCCTCTCCGTAAAGGTGGGACCCGGAGTGGTCTACGAGAGCGTAGATTGCTTTCATGCAGTCGCCTTCTTACAGTTTGGTCACTCACAAGCACTTGGTGTTCCACTCGCAGCCTTTGGACCAATTGAGTCGCCGTTGCATTTGGTTGTGCTCGCGCAGTAATTTGCAAAAATCGGTCTTTTCTGGGGGTAGTGATGCGACTTGGCCCCCGGTGCCTCTCCGCTACTTCACCTGTGGCACGATAGCGTGTCCACAATCTTGAAATTACATTTTGATGGGTCCCTATGGCCTCAGCAACATTACGCTGAACAGATCCAGCTTCCAGCATTCCCACAGCTCGTAACATCTCCGCCCTCGTCAAATGTCGGCGTTGCATGGCTACAATACCTCAATTTTAACTTTATCTTTCGTTTAAAAATGAAAAAAAACTGTAACTAAACGTAATTCGTATTGTTTTCTAAATTTCGCACAAATGAAAATTCCCTCTCCTATACATCAAGACATTTTTATGCCACCGAAACAAAAGAATTTTCAAAAATTTGAATTTGGAATTAGTCTGAGATAAATTACAAACAAATCGGTGTATAAAAGATTCCAATGCGGCCAGTACTTTTCGAGTTATTTAATTGAGTACGAAATATCCCTAGACCGTGTTGATGTGTGTATTTCATAATAGGGAGTATGCAAGAAATTCAAAACATTTTTATTCCTTAAAAATGCTTTGTTTGGCCCTTATAAACATTGTGGTACACTTGTTTATCTTTCTACACTTATTTTACAATTTAATATTTTATGTAGCGTGTTTTTGGTGAAACGGAACGCAAATTCAAAACGCATCGTCACCGGTAGTGACGTCAAATGTTGTGTCAAAGAAAGACTTTTATTTCAAAACTACTCAAAGTTACACTAGGATGTTATTATATTATTGTTATTGCAATGTTTGCTTGATTATAGCACATACATTTAGTAATATGATTATATTAAGGGTAAAAACCATAAACAAGGCAGTGATAGACGGAAATGACGACAAATGCTATGACATGAATGGCCGCGACAGTCACGGACGTTTGAACTGTCGTAGAAAATTGTAGAAGTTTAATTTTTTTTTTGAGCGACAAGCTGTCGTTGAACTTAACTTTCAATAATTATTGGGTTGATAGTACTGTACTTTATTGATTTAAGTCAAGGAAAAAATACATGCATATTCCCTATTATGTCCATGAGTTATACTACATAAATTATCGAGATTTATTTTTAATTTGCGATAATTCGATTTTGTACTTTACACTTAGACTGTATCTACGTATTGTAAACAAACTCTTTTACCCAGGAAGCTGATTAACCGATATCAGGGTCGTCCAGGTCAACGATTATCTTTATTTCAGCAAACTAGATATTTATCGACGTCATAGAATGTAAACACGTGTGTACTATTTAGACGATTACTTTACTGATGTTGTTTTTGTTAGGGCACGCATAACGGATGTGAGGATGGCGAAGGGAGCGGGAAGAGACACCTGAGCGCGCCGCCGACGCGCCAGTCGACGCCCGACCTGCTCAATGGCAACAGCAACCACAGCACGGGCTCGCTGCCCGAGCGACGGCGGAAGGTGGCTAGGCCTAGAGCTGTCAGGTATGAACTATATGACTCACAAGTATCCTGAATACTTCTTCTGAGTGCTTCACAGAACGTCGCTGTGTACGTCGGCGTCGGTCGAGTTCGCAATTACCTTTATGGACTTCGATCAACAATTAGCAACTACTAACTAGATACCGTGTCGCGTACAAAATCAAAGCTAAATGCTGTCCGCGTGACAGCTACATTTGTTTAGTAACAAACGGATAGAAATGTTTTAACAGTAGTTAAGTTCAACCTAATTACAACCATGGCACTTACTAATAACGTCACAAATCTTCAAAATATTATCTAATATTTACGATCATTCGTCACAAAAAACGAGCAAAGCAATGAAATTACTCCTGTCACTTAGAAATGAAAAGGCATAAGTTAAACAACATTTAGTGTGAAATCAACCTTAAAATAGTTACAAATAAAGTACTTTTCCTGTTATATTGCCCTGCGAGCTACATCGTAATGTTTCGTTTAAAGAAAATTCTAAAAAAAAACAAAGTTGCTTCTTCGAATTTTACTACAGAAGGTATGGAGTCGCCTTAAACATTAAAATAATTTATAATATGAACGTAAAAGTTTAGTTGTTTACTTTTTACGTTTGTTTTGGTTTTTACGTATGATAGAGACTGACAAAAGAGTGACTTATCAGCAGATTCGGACAAGCTTAGGCTTCGGTATGAGTCAAGTGCACAAAATCCTCCAAGAACATTTAGCGGTCAGGAAGCTTTGTGCCCTGTGGATACCTCATAATTTTGATTGGTGTCGTGAAATGGTTCAAAGATTCAAAGGAGAGGAAATTCAGAGGAGGAGGTAATTCAAATGCTGTGTTCAACATACTTATGGACGGGTGACGAAAGCAGGATTTATTGTTATCATCCTGAAACTAAGAGAAAGTCTGCTGTATGGGTTTCCTTCCGAGGAGTTGCCAACTAAAGAGAAGAGAGGTCGAAGCGTGGGAAAAAAGATTGAAGTTCTTTGGAAGGACAGGTCGTTACGCAACAATTGTTTTAGAGGATCGAAAAACAGTTACTGCAGAGTGGTACACTAACAATTGTTTGCCAGTTGTCTTGGAAAAAGTTCAGGTGAAACGACCTCGCTTTAGGATCCTCCTTCACCACGACAATTACGCCTCGACTACTTGGTGACGTGGAATAACTGGGACACCCGCCCTATAGCCCCGACCTCGCATCTTGCTATTTTTATTTATTTCCGAAAATAAAAGAAAAACTTCGAGGAAAACGTTTTATGGACGCCGAGGAAGCAGTGGCTGCGTTTCAAAATGCCGTCGAAGAGACCCCTAAGGACGAGTGGGCAAAGTGCTTTTCCCAGTGGTTCCATAGGATGCAGCGATGTATTGATGTAAATGGACACTATTTTGAAAAGATATAATAAAACTAATAACTTGCTAGTTTGTTTGATTTTCTATTAACTTTCAGTGTCACTCTCGTATACTAATGACTCTTTTTACTAGAACTAAGTGATATAGCCGCCAAATCAAAGCTTTTAGAAATTTATCCAACCTAAAGTCCTATACCTTAATAACATGGTTTTTTTTTACACAGAGGCGAGAATGGTCGGACGCGAGCTCGCGCGGCGGTGGCGAAGCGACGTGTGGTGCGGCGCTCCAGCGACGAGAGCGACGAGGAGTCCAGCGGCACGGACGACGCGCCGCCCGCGCCCGAGCCCGCGCCGCGCGAGTGGGGCGCGCCCTGGGCCTCCTCCTCCGACTCCAGTCAGTGCACACACTATTATCTGCTAACTTGATACCTGCGAGCTGCGGTAAGTAAGCGGCGCTCCAGCGACGAGAGCGACGAGGAGTCCAGCGGCACGGACGACGCGCCGCCCGCGCCCGAGCCCGCGCCGCGCGAGTGGGGCGCGCCCTGGGCCTCCTCCTCCGACTCCAGTCAGTGCACACACTATTATCTGCTAACTTGATACCTGCGAGCTGCGGTAAGTAAGCGGCGCTCCAGCGACGAGAGCGACGAGGAGTCCAGCGGCACGGACGACGCGCCGCCCGCGCCCGAGCCCGCGCCGCGCGAGTGGGGCGCGCCCTGGGCCTCCTCCTCCGACTCCAGTCAGTGCACACACTATTATCTGCTAACTTGATACCTGCGAGCTGCGGTAAGTAAGCGGCGCTCCAGCGACGAGAGCGACGAGGAGTCCAGCGGCACGGACGACGCGCCACCCGCTCCCGAACCCGAGCCGCGCGCCCTGGGTCAGCGACGAGGAGTCCAGTGGCAACTATACACCCGCAGTACCGACTAAGCAGGACTACTGAATTTTAACTTACCTACTTTTGTTTACTTCCGTAAAAAAGTTTAATAGGCTTGTGTACTGAAAAAATCTAATTAGTCCGTCATTTATATCATAAAAATATATTTGACCCGTATTTTTTCTTTTGTTACCTGAACTAGAATTGACGAAGATACGACGCTTTAAAAATTCTGAAATCCTCAATACGTCACGCCGTGGTATAATTTTGTTTAGTGCGTTGTGACGTCACGAGCCCCCACTCCCGAGTTTTGATGCGTTTTATATTTGTCAATATTTATTAATTTACAAAAACAAAAAATACGTGTCCATTATTTTCCAATACTCTAACTGACGGACTAAATAGATTTGCAATTTATTGATGGTGGAAACTAGCCTATTTCTCCCTTAAAAGTAATAAAGAATAGAATTTACATAAAATGATGAGTCGTGCACAGATCGCAGTCGTCGGACCGGCAGCAAGCGCAGCGCGAGCGCGGGCGGCGCGCGGCGGCGTGCGGCCCGCGCCAAGCGCCGCCGCGCCGCGCCCGCCGCCATCGCCGGCCTGGACCTGCTGCACTCCACCACGTTGGCCTCCACGCTACATAATGGCGCCGTGAGTATACTTACGCACCGTACTCGCGCCTCGGCGATAGGGAACCGACCATCTTTTATATTATTTCGTAAAAGACAGATGCTATCTAAACATCATAAACATAACTTGTAAAAAAACAAGTCTCTCAACTCAGTTCTTCTACCGTAAAAAGTTGTGAAATCCATGTAACACCAAGTAATAGATAGATTGACTTGGCCATTATTATTAACACACGAGAAAAATAAATAGGTTCTATACTTCTGGTTATTTTCTCGCAGTCAATCGTAAAAAGTTTGAATAGTTTTAGTTTCTTATGGTTTTAATTATGTATTAGTTTATTGTTGGTATTTTTGTGTATTTGTATCTATGGGCCTTTTAGTTGCCTGATAGTAAAATGATTATTACTATTATTATTATTAAAAGTAGAGTACTCAACTCGTAAAAAAAATATTGGTTCTTGTATAGGGATACAAGAAGTTTCGTTCCGCTCAGGATTCTACTCTAGAATCCCTTGCTACGCTCGAGATTCTGGAGTAGAATCTAAATACTCTAGAATTCTTCGCTGCTCCCGGGATCCAACTTGGTCTTTTTTCACTAGTTATATAATATAGTATTATCACAGTACGGGTTCGGCCTCATCATACCGCAGGCCCTCCTGTATAGTCAGGCGCTGTACGGTACTGGGTTGCACTTGCAGGTGACGGCGCCGCCGCCGGGCTGCGTGGAGCAGCGGCTGTCGGCGCTGGGCGTGGCGCAGCAGCCCGCGTCGCGCCTGCACTCGGAGCTGGACATCCCGCGCTCGCCGCACACACCCTACAGCCTGCAGCTGCTGCTGGACATGTTCCGCGACCAGTACCTCGCCTTCATCACGCGCATGAACACCCCCGAATACGCGCACGAGATACGACAGCAGATCGAAAAGGAAAAGGTATGATCCAACATCATCATTCTTCTGCCCTTATCCCAATTTAATTGGGGTTGGCGTAGAGTATACCTTCTATTTCGATACTTCCTTATAACTTATCATCTCGGCCGTCACCTCCTTTCTAGCCATATCTGATTCACAGTCCGTTTATCGTTTCTTTTGTCTTCCCCCTACCACAGTAAAAAGATAACCAGTAGGTCGGCTTCAAAGAAACGCTGACGTAATTAACCGAGCGCCCCTTCGCGGGGGAAGGGGCGCTCGCTGGACGGGAGGCAACAAATTCTACAAAGGCATTTTGAACTGCCTCTCGGTTATTGAATTTTTACCCCGCCAAGAAGTTATCCAAATTCTGGAAAAAGTAGAAGTCTGTAGGGGCAAGGTCTGGTGAGTACGGTGGATGACGGAGAACTTCCAACCCCAGCTCTTGTAACTCGGAGACCGTCTGCTGTGCAGTATGAGGTCGCGCGTGTCAGACAGGAGCAGCGGAGCTGAACGATTGACCAAAGCTGGTTGAAGATGTGCAAGCTTCTCCATCATTATGTTTAGTTCTTCACAGTACACATCTTTAGTAATTCTCATCCCGTTTGGTACGAAGCTGTGATAAATGACACCAGTGCTAGACCACCAAACAGTGACCATCACTTTTTTAGGGGTCAGTTTTCATTTGGGGCATTGTTTAGGTGCTGAACCAAGATCTAACCAACTTGCTGAGCGCTTGCGATTGTCGAACAGAATCCATTTTTCGTCGCAAGTAGCAATGCGAATCAATATGCCTTCGTTTCTGTGTCTGTTGAGCAGTGCAAGGCTCAACTCGACGCGTGCTTCCCGCTGGCGGTCATTCAATTCGTGGGGCACCCATTTGTCAAGCGTTTTTTACTTTGACAATTCGACTCAAATGGACCAATATTGTTTTGATGCTAACATCGGAAGCTGCTGCTAATTCAGCTTTAGATTGAGATTCATCAGCTTCCACAATCGCCTTTAATTCGTCATTGATTAATTAATTCGACTAAAGTTTTCGGTCGACCACGGGGTTCATTTCTTAGGTCAGCCTTTCCCAAAGTGGGCGATAACGCCCCCTTGTGGGCGCTGTAGGCCTAAAGGGGGGCAGTAGAAAAAAAATGGGGGCGTTGTGTAGAGGCTTAGGGGGCGATTTGTAATTTCATCTTGGACGACTCTAGTAACGGACTAAGCTCTCGACTCTCGACTACGACTTGTGAACATCAACTAATATATTAATTAAAAAATCGAGATCGTGATAAGAATAGATTATGTTTGTTTTATTTTGAATAAAAGATACTCTGTCTTAAGGGCCCCTTATTCCGAAAGTTTAGGCATTTTACGCACCGAGACGGCTTGCGTCCGCGTTGCACAGGAGCCGTCGCGATATGAACTCCGGTGACCTATGGCGGCGGGCGAGCACGCCACAGTATAGATAAATAAATCAGTAGTTCAAATATTATTGGCGTGCTGGTAATAATAGCTTGTTTGCAACAAAAACGTATAGCTTGATGTGCTGTCCACTGCACTATTGACTGTAAACACTAATACACTTAAGTATATCGTTATAAATGTATGACTTTTTTTTATTGCTTGGTAAAATCATCAAATGAGTCCTGCCGCTCTGGGTGGAGCGGAAGGGACTGTCAGACTTGTACTGACTAAAATCCACCCTGTTCCTTCGGTTGCCCTTTGCGTTCCAGGGCCACGGTATTCTGATAAGACAGTCTCGTGAATGAAAAGGTAGGCGATATCATCCTGTAGAACTTAAAGAATGGTTGTAGAAGATTTGGTGAGTAATATAATGAAAGACAAATATGATTAATTATAATATAATAAAATAAAAAATAAAGAGGTATTCCATGAAGCACACCCAAACGAAGCACACCCTGACGAAGCACACCTAAAGTATTCCACTTAGCACACCCGTAGATGGGCTTCAAATAAAAAATTAAAATAATTAATTTCCTATTCCACGAAGCACACCTACGAATATCACTCGCATAGTGCGGGGAATAAGAAATAAAAATGTCGATAGAAGAAAATATTTATTATTTAAAAGACTAACTTAAATTTCTAACATCATTCAGTTTCATTATAATAATGTGACACAATATTTGTCATTTTTGTAATCTTACTATTTAAAATCACAGATTGTTTCATAATTATCTTTCCAAAAAAATAATTATTTTTTAACTATTTTACTATTATTTCAGATCACTTCGACGATATCATTTTCAAAGTAACTATTCAGAACCATTAATTTATTTGTATTGTCATAGTCGCTTACTTATCTTCTTTGTGATATATAGATATCGAGTATGAAGTTCCGTTGACCATTTTTGGTCTTCTTCATCAGTTCCACTTCATCAAATGTTACTTTTTGACTGTAAATGCATAATATTTGAGAAGTTCCCTCGATTCCTCATGGATTCCATCATCAGAACTGGATTTTGAAAAAATTGGGACCAATCTGGAAGCATATCTTATATGAAAAAAAAAATTGCTAATCGGTCCATAAACGACGGAGTTCTGAGATAACAAACATAAAAAAATGATGATAAAAAATACACCCGAATTGATAACTTCCTCCTTTTTTTTGAAGTCGGTTAAAACGTGCGTTTATTTCACCGCAGTGCGCGGCGCTTCCTAGATCTCTATGCGATACAAAAATATTTGCGGTAGATTCTCCGCAAATTTGCAGCGAGAGGCCAACGGCGATTTCACCGCATGCGTTTATTTCACCGCAGTGCGCGCACTTCTATGATACTCCATACTTCACAGATTATGCGTTAGAAAAACGCAAGGCAGTGCGCGCAAGGCCTACAAGGTTCGGACCGTCAAGGTGCGTAATTTTTATTTTTAAATTATTCAAATCTCATATATACCTATTTTTTTATTCGTGTTCTACTCATTGGATACATGAAGTGGGCTGCCGTTGTAAGACGACTAAAAAGTCACGGTGTATAAAAAGCTTCTATTTTAAAATGTTTTGACAGTATTTCAGAATAATACGAAAGTACCTAATAAACAGAATCACCCATCGCGCGACATGTCGCTGTATGCGTGAGTGTCGACGGTCTGTGCGAGGCGCCGCGCGGCCGGCCGATTTCGGCCGTGCTCTAGGTACTTACCTAGTGAGTACAAGTAGTGACCGATAGCCATTGTTCAATTTGTTTCAAATCTTCATAAACATAATAAAAGAATGTAATAATAAAAACAAAACACAACATACCTAGGTACTTACATCTCCTTGAATTTGACCAGGATGCAAAACTGCACTTTGTAAAGGTATAACAATGTTTCCATTATACACACATCAAAAATGTCTAGGGATCAAGCATTTTTATGCGGATTTCTTGAGATTAAGATGTGGCTTTGTAATAAATTTATGATTTTATAAATTTATATGGATCCTTTTTGGTGCATTTCATAATTTGAATCAGGAACTCTCAATCAAATTCGAGTAAAAGATGAAAATAAGCTGTCAATATTTTCCCTATAAAAACATACAACGCATTGAAGACATTATTAGTGCTACTGTTTCCCTACTACTGATTAAAACCAACGTTATTATGGAGCGGCGACGTCATTTAAGCAGGGAAGAAATGCTCAGAGCCGTGGGAATGATAGAAGCTGGTTCCCGGCAACGTACTGTAGCTTTAGCTCTGAATACAAGTCAGAGTGTTATCAGTCGACTTTGGACACGTTACCGAAGCACTGGTACCGTGGCTGAGCGCCATGGAGGACGGTATCGCTGCACCACACGGAGACAAGACCGATACATTCAAATCTTAACTCGAAGAGCTCCAACAATAACCGCCATGATGTTAGCCGTGAGGCTTCATCACTCTTCAGGGAACTTAATTAGCGACCAAACAGTCAGAAACCGCTTGCATGAAGTGAACCTTCATTCCCGAAGACCGCTACGGGTACCACCTATAGCAATGCACAATCGTAGGATTCGATATCAATGGGCTCTTGAACACAGAAATTGGGCAGAAGAACAATGGCGTTTCGTGTGCTTTTCTGATGAGTCTCGTTTTGGTATGAGACCGGATACAAGACGTATACGACACTGGAGAACCCCTGGACGCCAACAGCGATTAAAATCCTGCCAGGAAGTCCATCCTTATAGTGGTGGAACCATCATGGTATGGGCGGGTATTTGGATCGGCGGAAGAACTGAGTTGATTTGGATCAGAGGCAACCTCAACGCTCAAATTTATGCTGAGACGATTGTATCAGACGTCATCGTTCCTCTACAAGTGCAAATCGGTCCCTTATTTCAGTTAATGCATGATAATGCACGACCGCACACCGCAAGAGTTGTAAGACAGACTCTCGCCGCAGCTAACATCAATGTCCTGCCCTGGCCTGCTCAGTCGCCAGACTTGAACCCGATTGAGCATGCATGGGATATGCTACAGAGAAGAGCTCTGCCGAATATGGAGGGTATCCAGTCGCAAGAAGACCTTTTTTTGTTGTTGCAACGAACATGGGCGGCCATTCCACAGCGTGATTTGGATGAACTCATTTTGAGTATGCCAAACCGATGTTCTTGTGTTGTTAGTGTTCGCGGTAGAAACACGGATTATTAATTGTTTAAGTTACCCAATAAAATTTTAAAGAAAACTGTTATTTCAGTCTTTTTTTCGAACTTTAATGTTAGTGGTTCAAATGTCAAAAATCCCTTTATTAGGAAAATGGCAAATTTCTTTATTAATGCAAAGGTGACTTGGTTTATCGTTACTGTGACAAACGAAAACACTTTATTTGATGAATCCTTAAAGAAAATTTTAATTAATATCAATCAGGAGAAAAGTTATTGCAAAAATATATGTTGATCCCTAGATACTTTTGATGTGTGTAGATTTAAAATTCTAGTCATACTGACTTCGCTGGTCTGTGTAGAGGAGTACTTAATTATATTGTGACGTATTTATAGAATAAGTACTTACGCAATACACTTTCGGATTTTCTTCACTTCAGATACCCTTTTTTTCTTAATTTTGTTTTTTTTATTCGCCATTTCAATTACTTATAATACACACGTTTATTTACGCGCGCGGCAACGATAATTTGTGGTCGCGAGCAAAAGTCGCATAGGTCCTCCCTCGATGACGTCCGGCAGGACAATGGCGCGGTGCGCGCTTGCCGTTTTCACGTATTTATTTTATTTAAAAAAAAATAAGTGCCATATTATAAATTTATCCAAAAATATCCCTGTCAAACCTGATTAGTAAATGAAAAGTTAAATTTTCATAAAAGTTGCGTTCCCCCAAGTCTCATAAAACTTAAAATACTTTCAAAATCGACTTTACTTCCGATTTTTTTTTTTATCGAGCAAAATGTTAAATAATGTGTTTTTAACCAAAAAAGTCACTAGATCAAAGATGTATCTGTACTATATATTTTTTTACGGATTTAAATATGATGATTTCTCTGAAAACAACTCGATCTAGAAACGTAAATTTCGAAAAAGGGGCCCTTAATACAATAAAGTTGCGTTTCAATAATCCTTCTCATTGGCAGGTGTAGCCCTTAAGAGTTAACTTGAGACCAGGTGGCCTACCATGACGTCTTAAAGCAGGATCGTTTTAATCTTGTTCCAGTGTGGGAAAGAAATGGCGCTAGACGTCCTCTATAGCTCCGTCTGTTACCCACACTGGAACAAGATTAAAACGATCCTGCTTTAAGACGTTATGGTAGGCCACCTGAGCACCGCACCACTGTGTACTACCTACTGCGCTCAGGTCTCAAGTTAACTCTTGCGGGTTATAGTAAGTCTCGTTTAGAATGAATGTTTAATCTCCGCTAATATAGCTCACAAAAATTAATTTAATTTGAAGTTAAAGTAAGTAGGTGAAAAAATGGAGGCACAAAAAAATATTTTTTTCTCAAAGTGGGCAGTAGACAAAATAAGTTTGGGAACCCCTGTCTTAGGTCGTAATTTCCAAAACGGAAGCGGGCAATCCAATAGCGGGTGGTGCGATCGTTAGTAGTGTTCGCTAGCAACATCAACGACTATACGTCGTTGATGTTGCGTGCCGCTTCTGCCGCTTTGCTGCCACGACGGTACTCATACTCCATAATCACTCGAATTTTTAACGTATCCATGATGACGAAAAATGTACAAATGCGATGAAAACAAAACGCTAACCATTAAAGAAAATACTAATTTTCTAAAAAGAATTCCATATTTTAAAAATAAAATAATTCAAACTTAGAATTCTTAGCGAAAAAAAATTGACTTGAAATAGCCAGTACGGCAGAACGGCAATTTCATAGGTAGGTTTGTATTTATATAATAGGTCTTTCTATTACATACTCGTAAATACAAACTAATACATAATTAAGAAGATTTTGATTTTATAATAAATAGTGATGTGAATATTACTTACATGCTTTTATTTTCCACACAGTATACCCGCTACTAGCAACCCTAGCCCTCTGATTGACAGTAGGCACTGAATTCAAGGCCACGTCCGAGCCGACCTACTGGTTATCTTTTTACTGTGCCCCTACTTTTATTATAGCCATCCACATCCATACTCCAAACTTTCAGTTTTATCCAATTTCTCTTTTCGTTTTAATGCATGTTTTGCTTTATACTTTTTGGTGTTGTTACAAACAGCGTGTGCTTTCTATTAAGTATACCGTCTACCCGGTAAAACTGGTAATGGTTTTTAAAGACGCAATCCATGATAGTACCCAAATGCGAAACTTGTATCTCAACACAACATTATTGATTGATATAATTATTAAACTATCTGTACAAAACATGTATTTAAGTGCAAGTGCATCATCAAGCTTTTTTAAAACACTCTTGTGTCGTTACTCGAGCTGCTTCAAATATAAGAAGTTTCTTTAAATATCATAATAGCAAATAATAGCGTCCGCCCTGCTTTATTTATTTAATTACTTTTTTTTTTTTTTGTTAGAATATACTATTGTATTCCAATTTCGAGCAGATATAGGTAAGGTTGGGGCAATGTTGCGAGTTAAATGCAATTATCTTTACAATGACATTAAAAATCTCCGCTTTATGTCGCAAATATGGTCTTCGTGTGTTAAATCTTCAAAATCGATAATATTCACTGCATATTATGAAACAGTAAGCCGTATGTCGTTTGTAAGACCATGCAAAAGTCATTGTGTATAAATACATTATTTAAACCCAAGTATTCGATACAGGAGAGGAACCAGAAACTGAAGTCGCGTGCGTCTCAGTTAGATAAACAGATCAACGTGCTCATAAGCGACAGTGTTGCTCTGTTAAAGGCGCGCATGAGTGAGCTGGGCATACACGCCAATAACACAGTGGATCTGTTGGCCAAAGCGAAGGAAATTGTGGGGAGACATAAAGAGTTGCAGAGCAAGGCAAGCAAACTGCAAGCGCAGGTACCCATCATGATTTATTTGTGTGTGTCATAGTATCGTGCATTGAAAACAATCAGCTTTTATTTAACTTCAACGACCATAGTGACCGGATACCTCCCCTGCTTCTGTCCCTAGGTACTTTCGCTCTTATAGCTCACTAGCACTCGGTCATGCACCTGATAGCTAGCCCGCTCTTGGTATCGCGACGCCTTACACTCATTTTCGAAGAGTACGTACATCACTACAGTTGATAAAAAAAACGGTACTCATCATTTTCATTATTATATTCAGTTTTACATTTATATGACCTTTATTTTCATGCGGATACACCTACTTTACGTATTATATCATACCATTTATTATGGTAACTTATGTTATTGTTTACATTTTACTATTTTTTTGTCATTGCTTTATTGAATCCTATTTTCATTTTCTGTGTACGATATTATGCCAAGTGATTTATTTAAAAGTATGTAATGTTATGTAATTATCTCATCATATTTTTTTTGTATTGTCAGCATTTCATTATAATTTTGTATTTTTTTAGGTGAATAACATAGAAACTGACCAAGCAATGCTCGTCAAACAAAGGACGTTCGAGATAACAGAAAAGTATCGCCAGTTGGGCCACATACCACCCGACGTTGAGATCACTCAGAACATCGCTCATGATTGTATACTGAAAGAGATATCGGCAACACTAGCGCACCGAAAAAGGTTACACGCACAGGTTGGACATCTTCAAAACGAAATTGTTCAAATGGAAAGATCAAGCGAGCAAAAAGTAGCTCCGCCAACTGTTCCTGTTGCTACTGTCAAACCTCATACGGTGAATTCTAAGCCCAGAAAATCTAGAGAGCATAGATCACGGTCGCAAGAGTGGCCTGACCTCCCGGACGTTGGGAAAATTGAGGAACAGAACCCAGAGATTTTAGCTCAGAAGATATTAGAGACTGGGCGTCAATTCGAGGCTGCCAAGACCACGAAGCCAAACATGATAGTGAATGGGTACCCGAGAGAATCGGAGAGGCACGTCGATCATCACCGGCACTCAAAGGGGGCGCCGCCCGTACACCGCGCGCAGCCGCAGCGCCCGGGACAGACCCCGCCCAACCTCGCGCACCGCCAGTCGCCGGTCAAGCCGCAGAAACCTCTCAGCGTCGTCGGCAAAGTTCAGGAATCGCCGAAGGTGATCAACTTCGAGGACAGACTCAAGAGCATAATAACGTCGGTGCTGAACGAGGATCAGGAGCAGCGGAAAGCGTCGCGGCCGACGCAGAGCCACACGTACACTAACGGATACGTGCGATCGGGCGCGCCGCACGGGTCGCACGGCGCGCACGTGTCGCACAGTGCGCACGGGTCGCAAGGCGCGCACGGGTCGCACGGGTACCCGCGCGGCTCGGGGCCCGCGGGCGCGCCGGGCTACGCGCGCCTGCCGCGCTCCCCGCGGCGCGAGCGCTACCCGTACGAGCGCCGCCACGCCGCGCACGCCGCGCACCTGGAGCGCGATCCGAGCGGCGCGCAGCCCGACTACACGCAGGTGAGGCCCGCCCCCCCCGCCCCCGCCCCGCCCCCGCCCTGCGCCCGCAGCTGACCGTGTGTGTGTGCAGGTGTCGCCGGCCAAGCTGGCGCTGCGGCGCCACCTGTCGCAGGAGCGCCTGGCCGCGCCGGGCGCGCGCACCATCGGCGACCTCGTCAACGGAGAGATCGAGCGCACGCTCGAGATCTCCAACCAGAGCATAATCAATGCGGCCGTCAACATGAGCGCACGCTACCAGGAGCCTGCCGCTGCTAATCAGCCGCTCGAAGGTAGGTTATTCCTAAAAGATAACCATATAAAAAAAAAACAAAATGTCAATATAATTCTACTGAACTGAATTCACGTCAAAAATAGAAAACATTTGACTGCATTTCAACTAGGTGATTGTAAAATATGTCGAATTTGCAGAGTGTACTGTATTTGGAACGGTTTGCAGGGCTAGCGGCATGCCTGCAAGCTCGCGTGCTGGCGTCCGAGTACTGGCGCGGCCGCAACGGAACCGGCGCCTCGGACGAGTCTCGCCGCCGCACGCCGCCGCCCGACCCGCACTCCAACAGCTCCACGCCGCTGGTGGACGAGCTGCCAGGGCCGCGCGACGAGCCCGCCGCGCCTCCGCCGCCCGTTACAGAGGGCGAGGCCGGCGAGGAGGTGGACGAGAGCAAGTGGCAAGACCGGATAGCCTTCCGGTTCGACCAGATCATATCGTTCGCGTCCACGGCCATGGAGGACAAGCGGCGGCGCTCGGACGAGGCCTGCAACACGTCGCCCGACTCGGGCATCGGGCACGGCGAGCCGGGGGCGGCGGCGGGGGCGGGGGCGGCGCCGGCCGCGCACTTCAAGAAGCGCTTCTTCCGGCGCGAGCGCTGGGGCGCGTGGGGCGGGGCGGCGCCGGCCGTGGACTGGGAGCGCCCGCCCATGTGACGCCGCCTGCCCTAGCGCAGACCAGAACCAGCAGCCTGCCCCGCTAGACCCCCTCGGATGTTGACTGTCCATTTTTGTTATTTTTTCGAATATATAATGTAATTATGTATATTACTGAGTTTATTTTATGTTTAAGATGTGTAATTATTTAATGGTAGTTGTATGTCACCGTTCCGTTCGGTGACGTCGAGACGTTTGCGCCGTGGCGGATTGTATTTCATGTGTTCATTTAGGTCTTAGAGTCTGAAATACATGATTCGGTGACTTTGCAGCGGATCATTCTTGCGCCGGTCGTTTGGTGAATGTTTGTTGTTTTATGTGTTTTGTTTGTCGATGTTACGGAAGCTCTTGTCTGAATAATGTTAATCATTTCTTTGGGAAATCTTAAATTTTTAATAATGTACTTACTTATATCGAGTTTGTATAGAATAGATCATTATAAATTTTCTCACGTATCAAATCGGAGAAGTATCGCATTAGGAACTCTTTAGTAAATTATAGCGCAATTATCTTCTATCAACAATTAGCAACAGTTGTTGGTCGAAGGCAATTATCATTGTAAAATGTACAGAGAACTATCTCATAATCTCATATTCGAAGCAATGAGGTCGTCTATCGTCCTGTGATACACAAAGCACCATTATTGATATCTGTTCGTGATTACAATAACTTAACTAATTCGTATATTTAGGGACAGTACTGTTTTGATGATGCCCACATTAGGTAGTGCATTAGGTTGTAAAGAGAATCAGTTTTATTGCTAGAAGCCATTCACTAAATTGTAAAGTGAACTAAAAGCTTATACATATAATGGTAAAATAGAACATGGCTCCTTAAAATAAAGTTTTCCCAGAGAAACAACATGGTGCAGTTGAACAAGTAAATATTGTATAAATTGACACGCTATTTTTATACGGGATTATTTTAGAAAACATTATGACTCATAGAAACGTGTGCATTCGTGCTTCCCCAAATATTTCAACAGAACGGGAGTATCGTGGCACATATCGTTCATGTCTCTTCATATAATCAATCGTCGAATAAGAAACAGTCTGCTGTATAAATATGTTTCAAGTTGTCCCCGTGTTTCGGCAACTGTTCGTACTAGGCTGTGCTGTCTTAAGCTACGATTTACGATACTTAATTGTTTAATTATTTTTTTTATTAAACTCAGTAAGTAAGGGGGCGTCCATCACTTACGTGAGACAATTTTGGCGATTTTTCGACCTGGACCTCATGGACCTTGGTAAGATATCTTGAGATTTGACTTGGCCCCCTCACCCCCCTCTAAATCGCACGTGAGATTTATCAAAACCGTAGTTTAGTTTAAATACGATAATCTGTGCTTGATTGCGTTGGATTTAAAAAAATGTTTGCTATATTATTTTCTTTGAATATTTATTATTAAATATTGTTGTGTAGGATTTAGCCATATTTTAGTGGAGATACATGTTTACTTAATCAATTAACTAGTTTCCTGCGGGAAAATAAATTACGTGACATTTGCCGAGACCCTCCCCTCTCTCCCACGTGAGATTGGGTAAGATTAGACTCGACCCCCTCGCCCCGCTAAATTCCTCACGTAATTAATTGACGCCCCCTAATTCCGACAGTCTAACTGACAGGCACCAAGAGTACGTTTTCACAAGCTCGATAAGTATAGGTATCCGTAATCTAAAAGTCACAATATTTGTGAGCAAACAATATATCGTATATCGCATATTTTCGGAAACGAGTAATATTCTGACAAAACGACCTCTGTGAACGATTTCGTATGTACTTTATCGTTTATTTCGACAAAATATGCACATAATGTAGTCGTAGTGTATTGCGACACGTCATAGCTATAACATAAAATAATAGGACCAAAGAGTTTCTGGCGACGCGCCTAATTGTATCAATTTTGTCCATGCCCTTAATAATCTTTTTCTTTATTTATTACTATTTTAACATTGCCTGAGCAGCTCCGAGTTGTAATCATCATGGACGATGTAAATCGATTTATAAGTAAAATAAAGTAATTTAAAACTGACCAGTCAATTGGAATTCTACATTAAAAATACATCTTCAAATAGCGTATACAAGGAAGGGGATAGCTAGCGAAAGTTGAATGGCACTGAGACTTCGTCACAAGTCGGCAACTGTAGCTTGACTTGCGAGACCCACTTCAAAGTCCATATAAATGTATAAGAAATAAAGTAAGAGTTTATTATGCTTTCAATCCACCCCTTCTTTAAAGCTATGTGCTTAGTATTCTAAAACATATCTGCGTTCCTTTGGGGGTTTATATACAAGTTACTTTGAAAGCATCTGTTAAGGTGACAAGCCACAAGTAACTTAGGATTAAACTTTTTTTCGCTCATGACGATTATCCGCCTCTTAGGAATAAGATTTAACAAAAGTAAGCAATTTGTTAAGTAATGTGGGTTTCTGAAGTAATTGTTGATTATTGGAAAATAGTGAATACGGTTTTATACTTTCAGTCGTTAAAGCAATTAATTAAATATTTGTGCGTATAGTTCAAAGTAAAAGTTCTGGAGTGGCGACCGCGAACCGGAAGACGTTACGTTGGAAGGCCTCCCACTAGGTGGACCGATGACCTGGTGAAGGTTGCGGGAATCCGGTGGATGCGAGTCGCTCGGGACCGGTCAATGTGGCGACACTTGAGGGAGGCCTATGTCCAGCAGTGGACGTCTTTCGGCTGAAATGATGATGATGATGATACTTGATGCCAGTTAAGATCGCAAAAGCGGTCATTGACCCACCCTCATTTATTGAAGTTCTTAACTTTGAAATCCAAAAATAAGCCTGTTCAAGTCTTGAATCGTCATCTATCGTGATCATCAACATTTTTTGTAATGAAAAACGATACCTGGTTCATTTGTTTTGTTTCGTAGCAAGAAATATTATGGAAAGGGCAATGACCACTATTGCGACCTTAACTGGCACCAACTATAATAGTTAATTCGAAACTGTAAAAATGTGATTGTGACATTAAAGTTAAAACCGAATTGTTTCCTAAATTAGCCCAATGGGCGTTGCTGTTATATGAGAGTTTAAAAATAGCAGAGTGAAAATTGTTTAAGGTAATAGAACAAGATAAAACCTTGCTACTAAATAATTTAACATACAAAATAGCTATTACTTCTATTAATACATTTCCATAAAAACACTGTTTTTTTTTATAAATGGACAGGTTCAAACATGGATATTTACTCCCAGACTTATCTCATCTCTGTTATAATAGCATCAGCCAACGGGTAGTGCAGCCTTATATTTTAAAATTAGACATATGTTTAGAAGTCAGTACATGCATAATGTATTAATATCGGAAAGCTTAGAAATTATATTCGTTTCAGAATAATTAATAGGTAACTAGGTCGTATTCGATAAGCACGATGACTCGTTGATTAAATTATGTGCACTGACGTAAGAAAATAAATCATTGTACAGTATCCAAATATCAAAAAGTAAACAAAACAAAAAATTCAAAACAAGAGAGAACCAACTGTTTTTTGTAATAAAGTTGTTCTTTTAGGACCATCAAACGCTTTGTATTAGTTTTATTATTTAATATTACGGCCACGGCCAGTAAGTGACGTCAATGAAGTCGGTTCTATTTTTTAAGTTATTTTTGTACAGTATGTTTACTTACTGTGCAAGGTGTAATGTTTTATTAGATAAGAAGTCTTGAAAAAAATAAAATAACGAGTATTGTACGATTGTAATAGTTAATTACTTGAGCAGTTTTAATCACTTGAGATCGATGAATATTACATTCTGTAAATGCGAATTTCCAGATATGTTTATAATACATAGGCGACTCTGGAACAGTAATGTCTCATTTTTAAACCAAGGTCATGTTTTAAATGAAAAAGGTTGTAGGAGTTAATTATAAAGTGTCGTTTCATGTATTTTAAACATTGGGGTGCACTGGTTTGATTGTGCCTGAAAAACTCATCAATGCCGCTCCAAACCTCAAAATTATGTATTTGTATATTGATAAGTAAGCTTAAAAATCTAATCTGAAGTAGGTACCAATAGTGATGTAGTGTAATGTCGGCAATAACACATCTATTTTGGTCGGATTAACTCGAAGAGTGATTACATTATTCAGTTATGATTAATTTTATTTTTTGATGGGGAATAATGAGCTAATCTGTGTGACGTTATAGTGTCTAAAATAGTACAAATGAGAAGACTTATCGTCGTAAGCCTCGGACTATTCAACATGCAAATGCTAGGTTTGAGATGTATCCCTGTGTACTAGTTTTATTTTGTACTAAAAGTTAAAAATAAACGAATAATTATATTGTGTTTTTATTATTTACTGTTGTATGCACCTGCACCTACACCAATGCAGGTATTCCTCAATTATAGCGTATTTTGGAAAATATACAGTCCTGGAAAACGGGCCTCGCAAGCAACAGCAGCTCGCGAAATTCAATTTTTTCATGTTAATTGGGTTTCCGAACCCAATGGCAGTCGCTCCATGTAATATACTGGTATTCAGCTGCATCCGGTTAGACTGGAAGCTTATCCCAATATAGTTTGGAAAAGGCTGGGCAGATGATGACGATGGATTTCCGAACCCAAAGGAGACCTAATTCTATTTCATAGTAGGCAATTAAACCCGTACCATTCATGTCATACACTGGACAAGCAAGATGTGCACAGCGTCAGTCCCAGACTACGGCCGTCGCCACACTCGTGAGAAATCGCTGCACACCCGCAAGGGGGCGCGGCAGGCGGGTTTTGGGCATTGCCCTTTCTCCCGCGGGATCAGGTGTGCCCGTAGACATACGGGCACCGTCGGTGGGGTGGCCGTATAGGCCTCCTTTCGCCACTCGCCTGTGAATTAGTGTCATATTGTGTCGGTAGGGGCGCCACGGTGTTAACCGTATCTTCACGCCGCCTCGGTGGTCTGTGCCCCGGGTGAAGCCCAGCGGATGATGACCAGCCAGAGGTGACTGGGGCTGCCTCTACCGGGCAGGGGGCCCCCCCGCCCACAGCGTTATCGAAGCTAGCCGATGCGCTCCGGGCTAAGGGGCCATGTATGTATGTGTGAGCGGTAATGTGTGTTGTGTAACACCGCTCATGTTTGCGAGTAAATAGCGAGCCCTCACCGCAATCCGTCGCGTGAGTCATATGATTGTGGAGTCGTGTGGGTATGAGGAGGGGGGTTGAACGCCGCGTCTATATTAAATTAGACCGCGACATTGCACCGAGTGTATGTAGTGAGTGAGGAGTCTTATTGTTTGAGTATGTCGCGTGTAGGTGAAGCGACATACTCGGGTGGTCAATCCGGTGGGGTGACGTCACGCACGTCCGTCACGAGGTCCCGTGGTAGGCGACTTGGTTGGCGCTGGGGGCGCCCCGTATCAGGCGGGCGCGTGTGCCATGGCGCTATCTCCTTGATATGCGGCCAGGCAGAGGCGTCAGCGCGCGCGAACATGTTGGACGCGAGGCGGTCGCAAAAGCCCTCCAGGCTCTCAATGTTGAGGTCCCGCTGGACGACGGTGTTCCTCACGTAGCGAGGGGCGGCGACGATTTTCCGTAATGTGATGTTCTGTTGCACTTGTAGGGTCTTCTTACTTTTCTCGCTCGTGAGGGCGAACCAAGCTGGGGCGGCGTACGTGAGCAGGGGGCGGATGTACGTTTTGTACACGCCCAGCTTGGCACGCAGCGGGAGGCGGGATGAGAGCACTGGGTGAAGCAGGAAGTGGGCACTCCTGCTTTTTGCGACGATCGTGCGGACGTGTGGCGACATGGAGAGCCGACTGTCGATGGTGACTCCTAGGAACTTGGCCTCTCCGAGCCACTCGACGTCGATTCCCTGCAGTTTCAGGGGTGGTGGCTTTTTGAAGCCGCCGACAGTTTGTGCCTGTGTTTTTCCCACATTCACCGAAAACCTCCATTTGGAAAGCCAATCTGGCAGAAGATCGAATACGCGCTGCATCTTGACGGCCGCTTGATGCACGTTGAGTGAGGTGGAGAGGTACCTACGCGGCGTCATCGGCGTACAGCGCGAGTGTGGTGTCGGGAGTAGTGGGGATGTCGTCGGTGAGACCGGCATGCCACTCTCTGTCAAACGCTTTTTCCATGTCAAGGAATACTGCAACCACTCGGTCCTTCTTGTGCAGCGCTGCCGTGAGCAGGTGCAGTACTCTCGACAGCTGGAGCGTCGTGGAATGTTCCGAGCGAAACCCAAACTGCTCGGGGCGCGGCTTCACGTGTTGTTGAAGGTGTCGCAGCAGGAGTTGCTCAAACACCTTAGAGATGCAGGAGAGCAGCGTGTTGGGCCGGTAGCTCTTCGGGCGGCGGGAGGCACGCCAGCGCCGCTACCGTTCGGTACGGCAGGTGGCGCAGCACTGTGTTGGTAATTCCGTCCGGCCCTGGGGCCTTTCTTGGCTTTGTCCTGAGGATGGCGCGTCTAACTGCACAAGGGGAGAAGGAGATTGGGTCTTCATCGGGAGCTACCGGCGAGGCAAAGTACTCTCCAAGGTGCCTCTCGACTACTGCGATGTGCTCGGTGTCGTTGCTTGGGTTTGGCTGAAACTGACGCTCCAGGTGCTCACCAAAAATCTCTGCTCGGTCTGCTGCAACATATCTGGGCGCCCCGTCGCTGTGGCGAAGTAGACGTACCGGGGCTGGGGTGTTCGTGAGTGTTCTGCACAGCTTGTGAATCGACGGCCAGTCTCCCTCTGCAGCGTCAATGCGTTCCTCCCAGCCCGCGGCGTTGAACTCTTGTAACTTGACCCTGACTTTCTCCGCCAGACGGTTGAGGTCACGCTTTACTGTGGGGCAGCCGGTGTCCTGCCACCGCCTGTGTAGGCGCCTTCTCTGGGCGACTAGGTGCTTGATGTGGGCGGGGAGGCTTATAAACAATCCCCCCCGGGCGGCGGCGTCGGCAATGTTGTTGTCGCCTCTTCTAAGGCCATCACTGGAACCAAAAGCCATAAACTCGATCATCGAACTCGGAACGTTTAGGAGTTTTTTTTTTAATAAAAAAAATGATTTTTTATATTGGAGACGCAAAGATTCTAACTAGCGCCTCAAGTGTCAAAATTGTGAAGCTGTCTAAGAACGACAGTTACTGTCTAAATTTATTAATTAAATACAAATCAGATCTAAGTGGTTTCTTGCTGGACGAGACAATAATTATGTTGTCACTAATCGATGTTAATAAACCGTCTGCAGGATACACAAAACCAATGCGATACGGAGAAATCTAGACGGTACCTACTGCTATGGATATGGAAGGAAATTTGAAGGATGAAGGAAATGTGATTATTTAATTTATTCTGAAATAGGAAAAGATTTAGCGATAAGAAGAGTTTCATATGACGAAAATCATATTTTGGAAATTTGTTTACGTCTTGATAATGTATGTTTTAAAAAAAAATCTAATTATTACCACCAGTATGATCTTTTGTTTAAAATTTCAATACAAATAAATACAACTGCTGTAGTGTGTAAATTATTTATTGATTGTAAAAAAAAATTAACTCTTGCTTTCCTTTACGCTTATATAATTGGACCGAAATTTGTAAGATCACCAACTTTAAAATATCATCAAAAAAAGGGAAATTGGCTTGCCTAATAATTTTTACTTCATAATTTTGTCTTTTGGAAACCAGCAAAGTGTCGTTCATAAACTCAGAATCTTTGCATCGCTAATATTTATTTTGTATTATAAAAAAAAAAACACGAAAAGTTAAATTTTCATTTTTTTTAGCTAGTTAAAAAAACAGTCCCAATCGTTCCGAGTTCGATGATCGAGTTTATGGCTTTTGGTTCCAGTAGGCTTATTACGTATCTTTCTGATATCCAGTGACTATCAAGCTTCGGTTGTACACCGAACTTTGATGACAACCGAGAATGTCATAATATTGGTATTACGTATCGCACTGAGTGGATATCACTTTACGGTGACTAACAGCCCGGGTACGGTGTAACGTCTTTCACAAAGGCCAATTCAAACTCAGTCGTCATCAATTTGTTGTCCACTATGCTTACCTAATCGAAATAATATAAGTATCGATATGAAAGCGTCTGTCAAAATGAGTTACGGTGACTTGACATTGATGGACATTGATGGACACTGAGCCCAGTTACTATCATTTCGAGCTATCAACAGAGTTACGTAATAGGCCTGCAGGACGACCTTATAGTAAGCGTGTTTATGATGCTCTGTGTACTGAGGCCTAGCCGGCTGACCCGTTTAGAGATGGTTTAGATCTATACTAAGATTTGTATCAAAAATCTAAATGGTTCCTAATACGGTCCGTCTGACGACTTTTAATCCTATATCGATGTTTTGTTTCCCGTCTATCTCATTTTCAGTATACTGGACCGGATGAAAAGCATGGAATCAATATGGATTACGGCGGGAATCGAACCTGCGCTATAAAACTTGGCAACACTACAGACTTTAAACTGACATTTGAGTGGTCTGTCACTGTCACAGTTGATTGATAGCACAGCACAGCAATCACTGCAATCAGCAACCACTACAGAATTTCCTCCGTTTTTCCTTTCTCGGTACAAAATTTGCGTTGATTTTAGCAATTACATTAAGATGCTACTCTTTGGTATGCTAAGTAACGATCTATATTCGATGATTTTGTAGTTTGTTTACATGTCTACGTGTTAGTTTTATGTTTTTTTTTTGACGCTAGAGACACTGTTTGTACCTACAAATGAAATGCAATATTCGTGAACTCGCTCAACTGAGCGATCAACCTTGTGTAATTGAAGGGAGATTAAACTATAAAAAGATTTCCAATGGCAGTTATCGTAATCAGTCAGGTCAGTATTGAACATACTTTACAAATATAGCCAATATCCTTCTATGTTTACATTTTCCTCAAACTTATTTTGGAATGACTCATGAAAAGTGTCCCTTTCATCGTGTAGTATATGCTATAAAAGGATACACAATCACAATTCTTTCATGTATAATTACTGTTCACTCACAGTCACTGTATGTACTTGAGAATCTTAATTTCATTACTGGCCCTTACAACCTTGTGATTAGGTATTTTATGATTTCGGAGACTGCCAAACAACGCTATTAAGTGAAGTGACATCTTGACTAACATGAACTTAAATATCTAAGTTCGGACATCATTCATCTAACCAGTAACCAAGTGCAGAGAATGACTTTCTTACTTACAACTTTGGTTTTACTACAGACCAGCTGTTGCCCGCGACCTTCGTCCGCATGAAATTATTTTAAAAAACTCCTTCCCTATTCGAATCGGATTTTGTTACCAATTCCAAGGGTTAATTTTTTGCATGGAACCCTAATAATTTTCTAAAATTAAAGTTACCTCTTTATAACATCAGCTATATACCAGTTAAAATCCCGTCAGAATCGGCTCAGCGGTTTCGGAGATTAGCCAGAACAAACAGATAGACAGACTAAAACGAAAAAAGAATGGATTCAGAAGAAGCAGTTATTTTGAAATTATAAACAGCCACTTCAATTTTGTTTATAAAACAGTATTAATTTTATAAGCACTCCCATCCTTCTAGTCAATATTATTTTATGTTTATTTCATTTCAGTGTTCAAAGAGAGATGGTTTCGGCTAATAAATAATTATTTATTTTATTTTAAAATAAGTGAAATGGGTAAATTTGATACAAAATGTCCAGCGGGAATGTTTATATTAGAGAATTCTTCAATACAGATGGAACATGGGCAGAGTATACCATTTTCATTTTCAATATCATTTATGTAAGTTTTTTTTTTTTAAGGTTTTGGTTCTTCTTTCTGCTTAAAACTGGTTCAATAATGGAAAAATCTTGGTCTCAAAGGATAGCTAGCAACAGAACTAATAACCTTTTATTGTTTTGGAAATTTATTGTTTATAATATCTCCTTAAACTGATTACAGAGATGAACCTGAAAAACGACATGTATTTGCTGCCCGTGCAGAAGACAATGTTGTACAGTGGGTTATGAAGTTACGAGAGTGCTCGTATGAATACCTGCGCAACAAGCTTCATGCACTACAGTCTAAAATATATGCAATCACTGGCAAGGTAATCTTTTACGTATTTATAATTTTATAATTATCATGATTAAAGTCTTATTATGAGGCTTGAAATACCTATCTTGTTTGTCTTATCAGAAATACCTTAAAAACCCAAAATTTTTATTACTAAACATTAATGATATAATTTTCTGATAAGATACTATTATATGTGTAGGTAAAAAATTTGTATTTATCTGTTTGATAAATTTGTATTACAATTTTTTTCAGGATCCTCTATTGCTAGTACCAAGAAATGAGGGAGCATGTTTGTGGGCACCTTCAGTACCATTCTCAACAGTACCTGCTTGCATGGTGAATACTAGTTCATTCAGTTGTCATCTTCACACGAATGGCGCATTTACGCTCGAAAGAAGCAAGTCGGATGTGCAGGCACACAAGCATTTCCGTTCAGAATACACCAAAAAGGCGACATTTTATACTGACGATCACAAAAAAACTATTGAGAAACGAGAAGAAAGTAATAGTAGTACTGAAGTGAGAACTCTTGAGAGAAGTAAAACTGCAGCCATACTACCTGGAAGTATGAATCCAATTAATACGTCTATATTTGACAACCGTCCGATGTATTCTAGATCTGCGCCGAGCCCGCCCGTCAGAACAAAACTGTCGCCGAGCAGTCGGCGCGTCGAATTAAATCAAGAAGTTAAATCATTTGCAGAACAAAGTAGGAGTTTAGGTATAACTGGTATTTTAGATGAAGCACCAATTCCGCCTAGGAGAAAAGTGTCACCCAAAAATTGCGATGTCCAAAATCCAACTATTGAGATTACTAGCAATAATGCCATCAGAGACCAAGATGATGGAAGTGAAGATCTGATAAAATTTTAGTGTGCCGTGTGGCTCGAAAGGAATCCCACCTATTAATTAATTATTATTATTTAGCAACTTGCCAATCGTTTAGGTAACCCATAAACATAGCTATTGTTTTGTCGAAAAATATGGAAATTATTAGATTTAAATGTTAAGTATATATTTTTTTTTTTATGAAAATGTGATTTGACAATTTGATTTCATGTTTATTCTAGAGTTGTTTCTACATAGTAGTCACAAGGGCTATGCAGTGACAACAGTGATTCATAAACGTACGTTAGAATACATCGAGTTTTTTATAAATTAGATTTTGTAAGTTTTAACAATATTATCTGAAACCAAAAAATATAGTTCTAATAATTCACAAAGTATAGCAGTTTTGAGAGCCATTTTTGTATTATTGTAAGATAAGCACCTACAAAACAAACTACCTTCATGATGCTATGTCGTTTATATTATTTATTAGCAAGACTATTCGAACAAAGAAATAATATAGTTATATATAGTAACATGTTTGCTTACATAGTGCTTTTTTTTTTTTGTAAAATCCTTTGATCATAATGTGGTGCTGTGTATACAGACGTCCTATATGGCAATAAATATATTTGATGTAATATTGATATCCTTTTTCGTTGTCTTGTTTTAACTATTGTCCTTTTTCTGAAGCCAACAAATGCATAGGACTTCGGTAGCAATATCATCTGTATAGCTTTTAGGACAGCTTCGTTAGTCTAGTGTTCGCAAATGCAACCGCTTAGTGTGGGGTCTTAGGTTCTACAGCTGGTTTGCGTGTCCCTATAATGTAGGTCCATATAAAATTATCAAAATATCTGGCAAAATATCACCCCTCGTGGGGAATGTATTTGCTTTCGTTGGGAAGTTCATACCACAACCAATCGGGACAATTGTAGCGTGTATAACCATGCTGGTGCTAAAATGTATAGCAGTAGTAGGTTTATATTATCTACCCTCCTCCTATGTAATTTAGACACAGTGTGATAAGATTGACTGGTATCAGCACTGTCATTTAGGCATGACGTTCGCCCGACATCACAGGAATTAAATGTAATTGTACAGTCAGCAATGAAAGACTACTTCACTTTATAAATTATGGACTTTATCCTCCCCCTTTTTATCATTGCCGATTATTAGGTAGGTACTAGCATTTACTGTAGGATGAAATGTTATGATATAATATCTACCTAAGCACTTATACTAATCAACTTCAGAAATTGGGCTCTCACTCTGATTGTGTCCATAGGTAGGCCAGCCTGTTGCCATTAGCTGTCTTAGCTGACCACATATCTTGCCTCGTGAGTTGCTACTGAGAAAATCTCAATGAAAATACCCACTATCAGCAGTCGCGTTTGTGACCTCTAAGCCCAGCGCCACTAGCCAGCCAGTTAAGGTTTTCATCAGTGATTTCTTAATAGTTCCAGTCTAATAAAGGGGCGTTTCAATCGGCAACAGTGATAGGCCACGTTCACGGTGCAGGCGTGTTGATATTTTAACGACTTCAATGTACTGTTGGAGTTAAGTGAAACAAAAAATAATTAAAGACATGTTTATTGTTGTGTACATTGCTTTTAAGCTTCATCAACACCTTATCTAAATAACATAAATACATTAAAAATTATCGTATGACGTCCCAGTTAACATAACTATGACGTTGATACATTTGAGGCACTCTTGTTTTAAGGTACATACAATACTTAACTTATTACGTATTATGTAAGTTGTTCAGTCAAGACACTGCTTTGACTACAGTCGACTTGATCCAGTGACAGACTTGTCCGGTCGTCGGTCGGCAGAGTCAAAAGATAGAGATCAGTGACCTAACATAAATTGTAATATGCTTGGACCAAATATCACTTAATAGACGTGATGTGTATGTAAATAAAAACAATAATAACCCTTGAATACGCTAACTCATTCATACCAATTTCGTTCGAGACACAGCGGCAGCGGGCATCTTATGTTACATCTCAGCTCATATTTCAATCAGAGCCAGAGTGGGCGTTTTTTGCGGACGCTATCTTCTACCGTTTGCATTGTTTTTCTGTACTATGATAATAATATTATTAATATTAATAACAATATTATAAAGAGGAAAGATTTGATTTTTTGTGTGTTTGTTAAGATTTAACTCTAAAACTACTCGACCGATTTAAAAAATTCTTTCACCATTAGAAAACCACGTCTTTACTGAGTAACATAGGCCTTATTTTATCCCCGTACTGAGAGTACGGGGATAAAATAAGGCCGGGAACGGAAATTACGCGGGTGAAACCGCGTGACGTCCGCTAGTATTTTATATATTAGATCAATTGAGTTTTTAGCGTAACTCCAGGATATAGCTGTACATATATTTTAATTATTATCATATTCATAAAAAACTTATTATGTACGTTACAATATTGTTAGTGAAAGAAAATCTAATTACGCCATTATGATGAATGTCAAACATAAAAAAATATATTCGAGGACACTGTTTTCATATTACCTACTGTGTGACCCTAAAAGTATATTTTGTAAATGTTATAGATATCTTATTTAATATAAACTTCAGTGTACTTAAAACATTTTATTCGAAGTAGTGCAGGCACTTGATAATCGTGTCTACTTATGCTACAGTCACATAATCTTACACATCGAACTCCCTTATATCTACTATGTAGGTAATTACTATTACCTTGATTAACATGATAAATGCGGATGTGTTTAATGTTTGTTATCCAAATACGTCGAACTACCCAACGAACCTCTGATGTTTTGAAACAAACCGTCTTTTCCGTATTTGACGTGACAACAAACGGGTTTTTGGGATCGGAGATTATTTTTCTCTTAGAACTACAACTAGGTACTACATACATAGCTATGACGAGATTCGTTTTTATGGAACACACAACATACATTGCGTAGGCACCATTCATAAGAGTTACTTAGCCCACGTGGCATCCGTTAGTTTAGCTCGCCTTAATGCGAAAAGAGGCACTAGTTTCAGGAGCAACTGCGCAATGGGCAGCTCATTGTCTGATTGTATCTTGACATCGTGTAGTAGCGCACCACCGCGGTGATGCGACCGGGCCCGGCGACTGTTAGTTGCCGTGTCCGTAGTCGCGCAGGTCGCGGTTGCCGAGCGGCAGTGTGGGCCTGTAGTTGTGCAGGAGCTCCATGGCCTCCACTCCGCATGACGCCTCACCGCACTTCAGTTTCCGCATCGAGGCCAACTGAAATCCAATCAGTTATGTCATTAGTTACCTACAAACGTTTTTATAGCTAGGGTTTATAGTAGCTCAAGAGGAAGTTATTCACAGTGCAATTAAACAGTCTGATAGAACAAGGCAATTATTTTATCATTTGATTCAACACTTTTAAATTATAAAAAGCAATTAAGCGTAACTGTAAATCGCATTAGAAAAACATATTCCACCTAATGAGTGTTTGGAAAGTAGCTGGTAAAGTAGGCCGTGATCGGACGTCTGCTATTATTAAGTCCGTGGATACTTGAACGCTGTGTGCATCGGAAACCGGCACCCACACTTCATATAGTTACCTATCGTAGAAGTGTCTTTTGCGTCATATACTATTCGTAATCGGACTACAAATTTTCAAAACACTATAAGCATCAAATTAATGACGTAATTATGTGGGTTGTACTTAGATTTTATGTTTATTTACCCAAGTTTTGCGATTAGTTTTTATTCGTGCTTAGTCATTCAAATAAAAAAATGTGCGTTTGAAGAAAGGGATAAATTAGTGAGATTTAAGACGTCTTAGCTTCTTGAAAATGAGGCACAGTATTAAAAATAAAGTTATTTCAACTGGCAGAACAGAAGACTGCTGTGAACCTTAAACTTGACCGATTTCCAATCAAATACCCACACCATTAGGTAGGTATGAGGAAGGAATCTCATTTGTCGTCATTAGGGAGATATCAGCACTTGAACATTATCCTACCTATTAAACAAATGTGACGGAGCACCATTATCTAGCAATGCAATTAAACTAAACCCTTTTGATACGATTCAATGGTCTGTTTGATATGGCTTAGTATCAAACTTGATCTCACTTGTTCGGCGGAGACTTGTACAGGCTGCTTGAACAGGATCCATGTGACGGACTCGGTGCAAGGCGGCGTGGTGAGCGAGCCGGGGTAGGTCCAGTACGCGACCTGCGGCGGGAGCAGCTTCAGCGGGTCCAGGGGGTCGGACAGCGTCACCTTGTCGTTCTTATGAGTGATGAACGGTAGCAACCGAATCACTTTGTCCAATTCATGATGCTTTGTACCACACTGTAAAAGAATAAACAATGTTTAAAAAAAACTTTTTTGCAAAAAATAAAACAGTTAAGAAAACACAAAAAAGTGAAAAATAACTTTTTCATTTCTCACACTCGGAAAGTAGTGTTTGTTTGATCAGAGCAGCGGGTCGAAAACGATGCTTCCCTCCCTTGGGCGGGAAAGACTCATAGTAATTGCTTCCCTCCCTAGGGCGGGAATGAATTTTAAAAATTGAACTAAAATTGGTTATTTAGTCGGCTATAATTTTTTTTACATAATTAAGAAAAATATCGATTAAAAAAAAATGCGGCGGTCTTGTGAGTTTATACGGCCAATGTGAATTAAAAAAAATACCTATTAAAGTGGGATGGCCCGCGGCGGTGACGCGGGCGGTGTGTTCCATATTTGAAATTTAAATTAAAAAAGACTATTTATGTATAATTTGGCGGGATACTAACTCTGTACGTACCGAAATTATTTGATTAAAAATGAGTTCAAGCGATTCTGAAATGTCGACCCCAAATTCCGTTAAAGACGAGGCCAATACAGTTATTGAAAATCTTTTGCCAGAAATTTCAAAGGAAAGATACTTACATAAATATTTACAATGATTTTATGAAGTGGCGAACAGACAAGAAAATAAAATCGTTTTCCGAAAGTGTATTTCTTACATACCTACTTCAATGGACTATCTAGCAAAATACAGCCTTCTACGCTATGGAGCAGGTATTCAATGCTCAAGAGTACACTTAGTGTAAAACATAATGTGGATTTGAAAAAAATCCATAATCTCACAGCGTTTTTGAAAAGACAGTGTCAGGGGTTCAAGAGCAAAAAATCTAAGGTTTTCACCTCTTACGAAGTGGAATCATTTTTAAATGAAGCCCCTGACGAGATATATTTGGCAATGAAGGTAAGCTAAACGTTTATCTAAGTAAGAAGAAGTCTTTTACTCTAAAAATGAACATCGTTCCCAACGTCTTTACTCTGATAAGTATTATAGATAAGTTTGTACAAAAAGAGACAATGACACTGACCAGATTGCGTAGGTATATTGAGAGTAAAGACGTTGGAACGGCATGCATTTTTAGAGTAAACCTGTTTATTTTACCTACATACCTAAAAGATAAATACTAACAAAATTCTTTGTTTTCACAGGTGGTATTGATTGATACTCGGTATAAGCGGCGCCTGCAGAAGCAGTGAGCTCACAAATCTAACAATTAAAGACGTTGAAAATCATGGTCAGTTATTAGTTGTAAAATTGACTAAAACAAAAACAAATATTGAGCGCACATTATTTTGTAGTACGAGAAGAGTTTACACAAACAGTAAAAAAGTATCAAAAGCTTAGACCTACTGACATAAAAACGGATCGTTTTTTTCTTAACTACCAAAAGGGAAAATGCTATAAACAAGTGATCGGTAAAAATAAAATCTCAGTTATGCCAAAGCAGATCAGCAGCAACATATTTGAATTTACCAAACTGTGAGCAGTATACCGGGCATTGTTATAGAAGAACGTCAGCGACACTGTTAGCCGATTCTGGGGCGAACTTAACAATGTTAAAAAGACATGGAGGATGGAAATCCAGCACAGTCGCGGAAGGCTACATTGAGGATTCTATCCAAAATAAATCTAAAATTTCAAAGAAATTAACTGAGACTATAAATATACGCCCCAATTCGCCTCAACCAACCACTTCAAGAGAGTCTCCGCCATGGATTCCACCGTCTAATGAAATACCTGAGTCTTCTACTTTTACAGAGATCCAACACAGCCAAATTTGTCATAATATATCAAACAGTGTAAATATTCCAAACAAAAATTTAACTTTGAAGTTCACAAATTGTTCTAACTTCTCAATTAATTTTAAATAGGTACTACTCATGTTATTACTATCAATAAATATTTTAGAAAAACTACTATTTTTTACTTTTCTTATATTTGAAATGAAAAGTAGAGTGTTTAACACGGGTGAAAGTCATCAATTCCCACTCGGACTATAGCCGCCCTCGCTTCGCTCGTGCGTCTAAATACCTCGTATGGGAATTGATTTCTTTCCACCCTTGTATAACAATCTACTACACACATCAAAAGTATCTAGGGATCAACATATATTTTTGCAATAACTTTTCTCCTGATTGATATTAATTAAAATTTTCTTTAAGGATTCATCAAATAAAGTGTTTTCGTTTGTCACAGTAACGATAAACCAAGTCACCTTTGCATTAATAAAGAAATTTGCCATTTTCCTAATAAAGGGATTTTTGACATTTGAACCACTAACATTAAAGTTCGAAAAAAAGACTGAAATAACAGTTTTCTTTAAAATTTTATTGGGTAACTTAAACAATTAATAATCCGTGTTTCTACCGCGAACACTAACAACACAAGAACATCGGTTTGGCATACTCAAAATGAGTTCATCCAAATCACGCTGTGGAATGGCCGCCCATGTTCGTTGCAACAACAAAAAAAGGTCTTCTTGCGACTGGATACCCTCCATATTCGGCAGAGCTCTTCTCTGTAGCATATCCCATGCATGCTCAATCGGGTTCAAGTCTGGCGACTGAGCAGGCCAGGGCAGGACATTGATGTTAGCTGCGGCGAGAGTCTGTCTTACAACTCTTGCGGTGTGCGGTCGTGCATTATCATGCATTAACTGAAATAAGGGACCGATTTGCACTTGTAGAGGAACGATGACGTCTGATACAATCGTCTCAGCATAAATTTGAGCGTTGAGGTTGCCTCTGATCCAAATCAACTCAGTTCTTCCGCCGATCCAAATACCCGCCCATACCATGATGGTTCCACCACTATAAGGATGGACTTCCTGGCAGGATTTTAATCACTGTTGGCGTCCAGGGGTTCTCCAGTGTCGTATACGTCTTGTATCCGGTCTCATACCAAAACGAGACTCATCAGAAAAGCACACGAAACGCCATTGTTCTTTTGCCCAATTTCTGTGTTCAAGAGCCCATTGATATCGAATCCTACGATTGTGCATTGCTATAGGTGGTACCCGTAGCGGTCTTCGGGAATGAAGGTTCACTTCATGCAAGCGGTTTCTGACTGTTTGGTCGCTAATTAAGTTCCCTGAAGAGTGATGAAGCCTCACGGCTAACATCATGGCGGTTATTGTTGGAGCTCTTCGAGTTAAGATTTGAATGTATCGGTCTTGTCTCCGTGTGGTGCAGCGATACCGTCCTCCATGGCGCTCAGCCACGGTACCAGTGCTTCGGTAACGTGTCCAAAGTCGACTAATAACACTCTGACTTGTATTCAGAGCTAAAGCTACAGTACGTTGCCGGGAACCAGCTTCTATCATTCCCACGGCTCTGAGCATTTCTTCCCTGCTTAAATGACGTCGCCGCTCCATAATAACGTTGGTTTTAATCAGTAGTAGGGAAACAGTAGCACTAATAATGTCTTCAATGCGTTGTATGTTTTTATAGGGAAAATATTGACAGCTTATTTTCATCTTTTACTCGAATTTGATTGAGAGTTCCTGATTCAAATTATGAAATGCACCAAAAAGGATCCATATAAATTTATAAAATCATAAATTTATTACAAAGCCACATCTCAATCTCAAGAAATCCGCATAAAAATGCTTGATCCCTAGACATTTTTGATGTGTGTATATCATCAGAAGTCGGTGACCTTTGTTTGATTTATTTAGTTTTTTTGTATCCGACTTCTGAAGCTAAAGTTATTTTTCACTTTTTTGTGTTTTTTTAACTCTGTTTTATTTTTTGCAAAAAAGTTTTTATTTTTACATTTTTAGTTGTTCCTAAACAAAAAAATTCCAAGAATTTACTTTACATTGTTATCAATGTCATGGTAATATCCTTGTCCCCAATAAATGGAACTTAACATAGGTAGGTACCTAACTGTCGAAATCTGGGTGTATTGTACACATCTGCGTACCTCCTCAGAGCATACAGGCGTGATGTTACGTCATGATGTTGTATAAACATCCAAGCGATTGCATTTGATTGATTATTTTTGAAGAGTTCCATTGTATATCTCTGAAGATCACTTTCCCGCACGCAAAATACGCGCCTTGACGTGGAGTTGTGGACACCAGCCCGTTACACAATACAATCTCCGGAGATCAGCATCAGATCTTCACTAAAAATGGGACCACCTCAGGATATACTCTTTCAAATTAAAAAAGAATTTTGAGAATCGGTCCACAAATGGGGAAGAAATCGCCAAATCGGAACATACCTACATAAATAAAACAGTCGAACATAGAACCTCCTCCTTTTTTTAAGTCGGTTAATAATTATCACAATTTTTCTCAAAATATGGGACCTGCAGTCTGTTAAAATAGGTATAACTTAGGTAGGTACAATTTGGGGATTAGGTAGGTACCTAATAGTGAAATTAAAATAGAACCTCCTCCTTTTTTGAAGTCGGTTAAGGAGTAAATATTACAGTAGGAAGTGAATCTGGCGTTCAAGCTAAGTTACAGTCCAGTAGGTACCCCAAATGGTAAAAACTTATTTAAAATAACAATACCTACTATTTGAATGCATTTCGAATATCCAGCCAGACAGAAGCAGTACCTATAGGAGCGCAGACGGATAGTTCGCATGATTCGCTACACCTATTGTGGTATTGTTAGCAACGTGTTCATGAAGTAAAATTTAAATGAGACTTATTGTATTCAGATTGCGACCTGTTACCGCGGATTACATTAAAACAGCTGAAGTAGGTAGGTAAGAACTAACTACCTAGGCTAAGTATCGACAAAACAAGTCAATTATAGATGTTAGAAGGAGATTATTATAGCCTACTGCGTGCAGGGTTTCTATTGTTTTCTACTTTCTATACATGCAATGAAAATACCTACCTACCTACTGTAATGACCATTAGGCAACAAACTCATTGACATGTGCACTACATTAGAACACGGTGCAGTTAACAGGATTTCGATGTAAGGCTTCGGTGACATAATAAATCGACTTCTCGCGCGAAGTGCAATATTAACTTAGCGAAATCGCTTTACAGCATATTGATCTCTTTATATATGTATAGATAGGAAAGTAGCACAAGAACGTTGCAGGCTTTATAAAATGGAAGAAAGATAAGATAAATAATGCCTATTCTCCACTTCACAGTCATCAGACAATACGTATGAAGTACTTAATATGAATTTATGACGGTACCCAATAAGTAATTAGCTAATTGATGGAATGGAAGTTTTAATATACAGTTATCTATTTTTCCACTGATTAATCGGAATAAAATTCTCATAAAATCCCCACATTCATATACCTAAACTAAGTGATGCTCACAAATCTGAATTCACATTAAGGGCGGTGCATATAAAATGAATTCGAATGTTTACAAACTCTGCCGTGCAATTCTAAACAGTTTGCTCGAAATAATGTAGCTTTTAGTTATTTTACATTTGTGGTAACATGTACCTACTCGCTGAGTCACTTCGATACGCATCGGTTTGTTACCTGTAAAATGTTGTAGCCAACGTTTCTTACAGTATGGCGCTCCAATAAAGTTACTAGACCAAGAAAGTGACGTGAAATGTTCTCAAAAGAAATTTTTAAATTGTCTCTTTGTCATCGTTGTAACGCAGCTGTGCCGCTGTTCGCTTCGGCAGGAGAAAGTTATTCCGAGTGCGAAAGAACGTCTTGTTATCGCACTCATCTCCCACTTAAAAAGGTAACCGTGTATGAAATCAATTCACTTTATGTTTTTTAATCTGCTACTATTGAACTCTAACATGTGAATCTACATTATCGGGCATTTATGACACATTAGACACGTTTACGACAAGTAGGTAATATTCAAAAGCAATGAAGATGATTTTTTTTTATTTCAATATTAGAAATCTTCTAGTCTAATAATAATCTCGATCAAGAGCTGCGGCAGCAATGCGTCAGTCAAAGTCGAAAGCAGATTCTGAATTATGTAAGGAGGTAAATTGCCAAGTACTTAAGTCAGATTTTCCTATTAGGTGCCTGAAGACGGTCGTCGTCACCGAGGTAGGCCTAAGAAACGCTGGCGTGACGATTTGGACTCGTTCCTGACTGATTGGCCAGAAGAGGCAAACACCGGGAGAGATGGAAAGGAATGGGGGAGGCCTTTGTCCAGCTTGGGACAGAATAGGCTAATTAAAAAAAAAAAAAGGTGACCTATCAGTATAGTGGTCTTCATGTTTTACATCAGAGGTTCCCAAACTTTTTTTCTCGTAGACCACATTCCTAATTTTCTGTTTTCAGTGGACCGGCCCTGCTGCATTTTTTTTAAGGCCGTGGACAAACGTGAAAAACAAAAAAAAATGCAATATTATTTTTTCGCGGTATTTGTTAGATTGGCACGAGATCCTAATTTTTAGGTAGGTAGGCTGTGAAGGTAGTTTAATATCTGCCTAACATTGATAGATAACAACATTTTTGTTCTTCACTATCGAAACCAGAAAAAAATTCGTGGACGTCTTCTAACTTGTGAACCCCCATTTAGTTTTTCACATCAACGTAGACCCCCGTCGAGTCTCCTGTGGACCCCTGGTCACCTGGACCACTTTGGGAATCACTGATTTACATAAGGGCAAAATATAATGACCACCAAAAATTACTTTGTGACCACTAACATCTATCACCTAAAATATGAATTGATCACCAAATTTAGTAAATTGAGCACCAAATTTTAATGAGGTGGTTGATGACAAACTAGTTTTGCCTAGGCCGACTTGGGCACCCCGACGCGGATAGATTAGGTTAGAAGGCTATAGCGGGGTCGAATGAGCGAGCGAATAGACCCCGCCATACCCTTCGTGGTTATTTTTTATAAACCATTCAGAAGTAGGAGCCTCGCGAAGCGGGGCTCCGTCGACCGGGTCTCCCTCGACTCGGATGCAATAGCATAACAGTTCAATTTCTGGTGGTCATTAACTAATAAATAAATTTTTGGTTTTAATTTCACGATAAAATGGGGATTTATTTTGGTGATCATTTACTAATTTTGGCAATCAAAAGTGATTTTTTCGCCGTTACATTTTGCTAAATCTGGTGGTTCGTTAATTGTTTGCCATTTACATACACATCACACACATTGCGTAATACAATTAAAATAAATAGAACCTTAGGCTGATTGTATGAACTAGGAAAAGAGTGCACAGTAAACAACCGTTCGACTGACTCATTACGATATAATTTAAGTACTTAACCACTTATAATATGGTACCAATAGGTAGGTGTAAAAATACACAAATACATGTGGCTTGTGTTTAGACCACGCAAATTGATTGGTTTAATACCTATAAATATGCTGTTGCAGTCATCCACAAGTAGTAATCTTTTAAATTTTGTGTAGGTAATTAATTTTTTGATATCTTGGTATAACATTAATTTCCTATAGGTACAGGTGTCTAATTTTGGGCAGTAATTTTCGTTCCATGGAAAGCCAGATTGGTTTGGAAGTCGAATCCTAACCTACGAGGCGATTTTAAGAGAGATCTTCAGCATGCTCACCATTAAAAATACGCCTAGAACGGCGAGTCCATCAGTTTGTCCGGCAGCCTCTTGGAAGCTGTTGTACTTAGTGGTGTTCCAGTGCACCAAATGCAGTTCTCCGGAGAAGGAGCGGCCGTCCACGGTGTGCTCGGAGCCCTCACCATTGACTGCGCCCCAGTGGCAGTGCCACTGCTGCAGCTTGTACACGTCGTGCCCGAGAGGGCCGCCTCGGAGCTCTGGAAATAAATGGGGTTATTGTTAACATAAATGTTAAAGAAGACCATTGCGGTTGCTAAGAGTGGTGATAACATACGTCGGTACTGTGCACATGTGTGACTGTGCACTACAGAAATTTTATCATTATCGCCTCCAAGACACTCAATCAGAAGTGTTTGATTTGATATAAAGCTCTTTTAACTTAAAATTGTAGACCAGCCAATTGGAAACCATAACTTTTAATTATATGCACATATACGGGTTGGGTTGAAATCTGACGTCATTCCGAATATTTAGGTGGGCTAAAGTAACCCTCAGTTTTCAGGACAGTTTTGTTGCACATGCATGTTTCTATAGGTGTTCGCGAAATTGCGTGGGACAGGAACGAATGATATACAGTGAGTCATCGGGAGGGGTACGCCGCCGCCGCCGCCCGGCGCGACGCTCGTCGTGTCGATGGAAATGCAAATTGGTCCTCACTTTGCACGAGGACTTGCAACTTCCTTTTACACGTTTATATCATCCGAGTTGTTACAATTCCGATTGTCGTTTATACGCTGACAAACATATCATTCATGATAGGAACTGAGGTACAACGTATGAAGGAACTCAAGGCATTTCCAATTGAATGTTAATAGGACATGGAGAATAATTATGTGCCATTAAAATGCTCAAAAAATTTGCCAGATACAAAATGAGTTTGCGGTAACCTTGGCCAAAGCTGTTTTTTTTTGAGTCGTTCTGTTCTTAAACGCGATAATAATATAATTTACATTAGTGCTTCCTGAATCGGCAGTTTAGATTATTGAATGACATAATAGATTTTTGAGTCAATAATGTTATTGAAGGACTGGCTGACCCGCGCAACTTTGTCTGCGTCACATAAGAGAGAGAGGGTAAGAGAGAGTGTGCGACAACCTTAAATGATGGATAAATGCTATCACGGACTTCTTTTTTAGAAAAAAAAATTAAGAGTAGGTACCAATTCCGTCATACATGATTGTTGCGTAACTATTAACCGTTTACGCAGCGCACGCAACGTAAGCTCTCAAAAGGAATATCTCTTTCCGGTTTTTTGCAGCGTCGTGTTATAACATAATATAGCCTTCCTCGATAAATGGGTTATCCAACACTAAACGATGTTTTTAACTCGAACTAGTAGTTCCTGAAATTAGCGCGTTCAACCAACCAAACAAACAAATTCTTCAGCTTTGTAATATTAGTATAGATTCAAGTAGCTAACAATTTAATTTTTCGGAAATATTTGCATTCATCGCTTAAATATTCTATTTATGTTTTTCCAAATAAGGGCTTCTCTCGACAGCCTTTCGTTTTCATCCTTGGACACTCGATCACAGTCATACTCCAGCTAGGTCGAAAGTTCTCATCAAGATGCATGAAATGAGCCCAAACCCGATAAAGATCTGATGAAATCTCACAGCATCAAAAAAAAACTTGGGTTTGAACCTGCAACCCCGTAGTTTAGAACGATCATGAAACCGCTAGGCTATTTACTTCGTTGACATGCTACAAATAGCTGTTCTCATGTACACGTCATGTCATGACTGAAACGTCAAACAATATTGAAGTATACGGACATAATGCAAAATTGCTTACTACCGTAAGCAAGTAGCGTGATAATATAATAGCCTAACCCCCGAATACTGAAACGTTACTCAAAATTCAAGGGCTGCTTAACATTTGAGCAGCTCCTAAACTTTATATTTCGTATGGCCAAACGTCACTTTTGAGTACCTATCTGTTAAATAAAAGAGCTATACTTAAATTTTGAGTGACGTTTCAGTATTTGGGGGTTAATGATAAATGATAAATGATAAATGATGTTTATTTTGCAAGTAGGTTTTTACAAACACTTTTACACGTCACTTTTTAAAACTAGATGGGGCCGGTGTTTCGTACCTGACTACTCTGAGAAGAAACAGCCGAAACAAACTCAGAGGTCATAGTCTCTTTTGAAGTCCAGACATAATCTTGCTCAATTCACATGAGGACTATGCAGATTAGTGTCTGAGATGGTCTTTTGAAGAAAGAACCACACAGATTTGAGTGGACCTGTCCAGTCATTGCAAGCATTTGTCAGTTATCGTGTAGCTCGACTTATAACTCAAGGAGCTCAACGAAACGACGAACAATACCAAAGAAAGGACATTTGGGTAGGTCGCTTATAGTACTCAAACTGCCAGACAGTTGTGGGAAAAAAATAAACAAAAAATACAAATGTGACCCACATGGTCCCCACATTCACAATAATCAAATAAAATTAATAACAAGTTCTTTTCAAAATGAATGTAAATAAAAATCACAAAAATCATTAAATGTCACAATGATAATAAAAAGTAAAATACTTAATGAAATAAGTATTCATGTCATGATTTGACATGAAATGTCACATAAAATAATAAAAAAATAAAGTAAAAAATAATAAAATACATGTCAAATCATAAAATGTCAGAGTGTATACAAGAAAGGAATCAACAATAAACAAGCGAAGTCCGAAATTTCGCCATTCACAGAGCAAATTTAATTGGAGCAGCTTAATCCCAAGCCTTTTTATCTTCGAGATAGTGATTAACATGATAGTAGGCTTTCAGGCATAACTTCCGTTTTATGAACGATTTGAATTTATTTAGACTTAGTGCTTGAATATGGCTCGGAAGTTTATTGTAAAAACGTATACATTGGCATCTAAACGTACCCCCTATTTTTTTGAGCCTCGTTGCAGGAACAACAAATTTGTGTTTGTTCCTCGTATTTATGTTGTGGATATCACTGTATTTTTTAAACAAATTAATATTTTTGTGTGCGTACAAAAGGTTTTCATAAATAAACTGAGAGGGCACAGTAAGAATATTAATCTCTTTAAATTTTTCTCTGAGGGAGTATCTGGGTCTTAATTTATAAATTGAACGAATTGCCCTTTTTTGCAAAACAAATATTGTCTGAATATCGGCGGCATTGCCCCACAAGAGAATACCGTACGACATCACGCTATGGAAATAACTAAAGTAAACTAAACGGGCTGTCTCTAAATCAGTTAAATCACGAATTTTTCTAACGGCGTATGCTGCAGAGCTAAGTTTCTTCGACAATTTGTCTATATGCGGGCCCCACTGAAGCTTGGCATCCAAAGTTATGCCTAAGAACACTGTGCTCTCTTCCGGTTTCAACTCTTCATCCTTAATTAGTACAGTAGTTTCCACTTGTCTTACATGGGGTATCGTAAACTTAATACATTTTGTTTTTTTCTCATTTAGAAGTAGATTATTAACATTAAACCAATGAACGACTTTTGCCAGGGCGCTATTAACATCATCCGTAACGTAATGTTGAAGAAGTCTGTAAAGAATATTTGTGAAAAATTTGAACAGAATCTATGCAGTAGTTTTGACATAATGCGCGCACAAACATTTCGAAAACAGCGATTTTTAACCGACGAAAAAAAAGGAGGAGGTTCTCAAGTCGACGCGTATATGTTATTTATGTATGACCACGCATAACTTTTTACAGAGTACTCCGATACCTATTTAGATAATTCTTTTTATATTACATAATATATGTACCTATACATAATAGATATTATATCATATTACCAACTACTTAGACCGAGGAAAGCTGATTTTCTTGAGTTCCGCTATTTTGTGCGTATTCACCTCAAAAATTAAATTTCAAGAAAACTGAGATATATATATTTACCTGTATTAGATTCGAAGTACATATATGTAGCAACTTTAAAAGGTTACACTTGATTGTATTGTATAGGTGTATGAAGTTAATTAATTAATTTTAAACACTCTTTTTTGCGTTTCTGGGTGAGATAAAATTTTCAAAATTTTTATAGCCTAGATATTATTCTGAATTTATTTAAATAGATTTGTGAACATTTCAACAACATCCGTTTAGTTGATTTTCGCGCGGTCAAAAAAACAAACAAAAATTAAAAAAAAAATGGTTTTAATTTATTCAGTTACCTACTTATTTTAAGTCACCCTTTTCGGTTTTTTTTTTAATTTTCAATGTACAGATTTTTTGGTCTCAACGATTTTATTATATGTATAGATGTAGGTAAAAATTTTCATTTATAAGTAGTCAGTCTGTATTATGTATCTGTGATCATCCACAACAGGGCTGTCCAGACAACGGCCCGCGCCACCCGCGGCTTGGTTTCATGCGGCCCGCGACCATTGTTTTAAAGTGTAAATTAATCAGAAAATAGTTTTGGACATAAACAGTTTGAATAATAGAATTCCATTTTGTTCCATTTTTTGATATCGCTATGATTGTTAATTAACGAAGAACCGATAAACGTATAAAGAAATGATTAGGTACCCTGTATTTTTTTTACTTGAAAACTGATAATATTTTTTTCTGCGGCCCTCCAGCTTTTTTATTAAATTTAATTAGCCCGCGAAGGTATGTAGTTTGGACAGCCCTGATCCACAACAATCTTACAAGACAATAATTCCACTCGAAAGGCAAATTTGCTTTTGTGGTGTGGTGTTATTAGTACCAACTTCGATAGGTGGACGTCACTGCTCATCATCACGATGTAATCCGTTGTTAAATGTAACAAAATAAACATGGCCTTAGTATGTAACAAATTATTAACATGGAAGGTTTTGTTTATTATTCTGTTTGCTTTTGAAAAAAATACATCATAATAAAGGCTAGCAGGTGTTAGATCACATGACACGATGGGCGGTGCGATTTTGTAATGTTTATTGGGGCCGCCTCCACGAGCGAGAGAACCGCGGCGATATTATCGTCCTTGCCACGTTTTTCTATACACTCTCTTTTAGACGGTCTCCACGAGCGAGAGAATCGCGGCGATATTATCGTCCTTGCCACGTTTTTCTATACACTCTCTTTTAGACGGTATCCACGAGCGAGAGAACCGCGGCGATATTATCGTCCTTGCCACGTTTTTCTATACACTCTCTTTTGGACGGTATCCACGAGCGAGAGAACCGCGGCGATATTATCGTCCTTGCCACGTTTTTCTATACACTCTCTTTTGGACGGTATCCACGAGCGAGAGAATCGCGGCGATATTTTCGTATAGAAATACGTTGAATCGCTGCGATTCTCTCGCTCGTGGAGGCGGCCCCAAAGATTTCAGATAGATAAATCTTAACATGACGTTTGGCAATAGAAGGTAGCTGGCAGCATCAAGATAATCTTGTATATACGTTTACGCTGACTATAATAATGCCTCTATATGACCGAGTTAAAAGATATATGGGTGGGGTTACGAAACATACCGGAGTCATATCCGTTCTCATCAACCCTCCAGCAGTAGCCAGGGTTGACGATGGAACGGGGATGGTTGACGGAGTAGCGGAACTGTAAGGGGGGCGCGGAGCCTCCACTGCTACTCTTCGACGTGTCGATATCCACGGGGCTCTGTCGGGCGCCACCCGCTTCTGGGAACTTCTCCGTCCAAGTTGAAGGACCTAAAAAAACAAATTGAATTTATAAATAGAACCTCCTTTCACGTCTTTCCAGGTAACGCATTGTCGTTTGCGGTTGCAATATGGGTTTTCCAATCTGACAAGAGCTGAATATATCTCGTCGTGTTTCTATTAAAATTTCGTTTTCCTTTAACTTTGGTGCACCGAGACATAAAACAAAACAGTTTTAGTATCTAGATTGCCAGTGTCGACTCTACTTAAACTCGACGTTTAATGGCAATCATTATGTTGACAAAGAGTAGTTTAAGGCGCCTCCCCGAGCAAATTACCTTGAACGAGCAGTTTTTTGGAGCCTACTCCTCTTTATGCAAAAGAAATACCAACTAATAAAAAATACATTAAATTACTACATATTCTTGACTCCAAAATTGTCGTTTCATTTTTTTTTTTAGTAGCTTAATGTGTAATAAATCCCCTTACAACGAAACCACAGAAATGAGAAATAATGATTTATAAAATGCTACTCCTCGTAAAGTAACCATTATTTTGATTTGCTACATATACTAATGGATAGACAATTTAATAATTAACATAATTGTCGTTTTATTTTTTCCAAAAGACGTAAATTTGATTTTATAAAGAATAAAAACCACTCATTTCGCACTATTCGGGCTGCAGTGACTGACGTAACAATCACTTTGTAGTGCAAGCTGATTAGAACTTTATTCTAACAGTGTTTCAAACGAATTTTGAACCACCACAAATAAAGTTGCTAATTTTGCTCGGGGAACCGCCTTAATCGGTCGTCTGCAAGTTTTGCTACTTAGTAAGTGTTGCTAGGTTAGGGTTCTCTCAGTGATTTTTAGAGAGATCGTGTGAATTATTCAATAACTATTGCCAAGAGCAGCCTTTAAACTGGTATAATAATAATAATAATAATAAATCTTTTATTTTAAGGCTACTTTGGCCCATATATAAATACCTTACAGACTAACATATATATCATAATAGAACAAAATGTGTTAGTGTATAAACTTAAAACTACCTACTGGTCAAGTGGTTACCATTGTTCTATGCTCAAAACAAATCACAAAATTACTAGCCATTTTAAAATAAAGAGTGCATTAAAGATAAACAGCAATAAATTATTATCTAAGAAATAGATCAGCGATTAACATTTCTCCTACCAAAGCGAACACGCCCGAATGAAGGAACTGTTGTTTTTTGTTGGGCGTCCATTGACACAAACATAAACATTACACCGATTGTTAGCATCCCAGAACTGCGACATGCTGACCAGCTGAGCTGATCTGGTATTCTGATGAGTGATGACACATTACGACACTAGTTATTAATAGAACATTTATGTTTTATTTTCTCGCACATTCTTCAAGAGAAGATAGCGATGCTTAATGAATGGGCGGTCTGTTTGTAGCAGAGACACCGATTACGACGGCCTTTACATGACACTCAGGCTGCTTCCGGTTTATAGTAATGTGTTACAAGTTTTTTTTTATTACATTTCTTTCATTAGATCGTACGAGCACATAGTAAAATGATCAGTTACACAGTTGAGAAGTAGTAACTTATTTTGACTGAAATCATAACTTGGATCTTGTCTTGCTGGTTTTAAACTTTTCAATGTGCATAGAGCCTAAGATAAACTAATTGTGGTTTGATGACATCACAAAAGGAAAAAGGTATTATAGTGGAGGTAGCTTTACTTCAGCTTTCATACCCATATAGAGTTTTAACCAAAAAATGTAAAATTATGCGAGAATAGACAAAATGTAAATACATTTATGTACTTTGTACTTTTACATCTGGGTTGTTATGTCCGCCAATAAATGGATGTGTAAATTAAGTAAAATTAATGATATAATTAAACAAATATTGTTTTTATGTTGCCTGCCTCTGTTTGTATACCTACATATTATAATTATGTATAATGATGTGTAATCATGTGTGTTGTGTGCCTCTTCCTACCTAAAACTGACAACTTAAAATAATATGTCATTGCGTAAACTAAACAAAAGAAAAAGAAAGTAGCTAGGTACGATTGTAAATAGTATTCTACTTATTAACATTCTAGAGTTATCCGCAAAGGAATTCCCAAGTTTGGAATAGCTTTCAATTCCTGTCATCATTAACAAATGGTATTCTATTAGATTAATATGTTGCGGTTTATTAAATTTTAAATTGATTTGTTTTATAATTATGTAATAAACTGGTCATTGACTTACCTAAAACATTTGTTTAAAACATAGACTTGAACAAGCCAAGGTGTGAGACTTATGAATAATAAAATGTACGCAAATATTTTTAAATAAGTTTCGTTGATAGACAATACCTATTGCGAAAACACCCACAAATTGGTACCAATGAAAAGCACGTGTGTGTGGGAACATGAACTAGCGTCATTCTCGCGTCATCAAGCGTCGTTCAGTTTATGCCAAATGGGCGTGGACCTGAACGATTAGGTAGGTTAGGTAGGTACCTAACTAGTCACCACAATACTACAAATGCTTAAGTATGTAGCTCTTTGTAATTATGATAACACACTAAAAAGCTGATAAAACTTTGTATTTTCCGGTTTTCTGTACATATCCGATGAAAACCTGTCAAGTCGTGATTACAAAGAATTTATAGAGACAACAACAAAATCGTATTTTTCGTGAAGTTAATTTGCATAGGTGTTACAACGTCAACGTGATAGATGAGTGACTACCTCTCGACACACGGGTGAGGCTGACGGTTTGTTTAACTCATCACATTAGTGTTATCTTATCAGGAAGCCGCCGGCCGCCGGTCTACTCAGAAACGCTTACAGTAACATTTTTATAATGATGAATCCCTGTCTTATTTATGACTACCGAGACATATTTGACGAAAGTATGTTTTCGCTGTAGGATGGGGATAATATTTATTGAAAAAAGAAAATAAAATAATTCACTTGCGGAGTGAAGCTTTTAAAACCAGGGAAACTGTTTGCATAGGAGATGAAGTAGATAACTGATGTTCGTCCCACGCTTGTTCCGATCCATTTTGGGATCGTAAATACGTAATCAAGAACTTCCTGAGTCTGACACGAGGTTTTGAGAAAGTTTCAATGATAACATTCACAAACCTCGTTCTTAATGTTACAATTTTTTTTTGGTTGCCTTCGATCATTTAACGATATGCTTTGGCTAGGTATATCCGAGTGTTTTATTAATAAATAGCCCTCCCACTGTTATTAACCAAAGCTCGAAACATTTCAAATTCGTGAAACGTGATAATTTTGTTAGCAGTTTTAATTACTCTATTGTTATTGCTCTTAAATTAATTAGTTAAGGTTACAGAAACAAAAAATTGCTTAAAAACTAGCATGAATAAAATGAAGGCATCCACCGATTCCACCTGTATTTTTTTACAGTTGAAGGAACACAAATCAATCGTGAAGGCTGTCCAGTAAAGGTAAATATTCATAGATAATTTAGCCCACATTGATGAGAGTGTTCATGAAAATAAATAACGTACCGCGGTCGTTTTACCAATTGAGCCCACTCGGGTACCGGATGCGCCTGTGTCAATAACAATCGCCAATACCAATATTGATCATATTTACCTATATAACCGCAATGTATTTATAGTATGCTCTATCTAGTCTAAGTACTTGGGTGTCATCCGTCAATTGAGGGTTCAGTGCACGGATGGCATCTATCTGCGTTGGGGAAGTGGGGTCCATGCAGCATGCTAATGATAGCGCCGCCGCCGTCGTCCTGCATATCCTTATTACTGCATTTTCAAGTATAAACTACTTATGCATAATGTTCTTTAATTTAATAGATATTAAAATCATTATTTACTTGACAGGAATAAATATTATGTCTGCAACAGATTGTCTACGTCAGCGCGTCATCATAAATTCTGCTATTGTTTTCTCAGCTAAGAGCTTTTTTCGTGGAAGGCTGAGTTCTGCCTACGTATTAAAATTATAATTAATCATTTGTTATGTGTGTAGCCGCAATTGAACTTATCCAAACACCTGATTCATTCATTGCATTAAATTGTTGCGATGAGTCAATTCCTATTAATATTCCGTATAAGGTACTATCGAGGACACTCCCGCCTGATCATCACTAAGCTAGTTTTTGCTTGCACTTACATAGAAACGCCCTCTAGCCCCGCCCCGTTGACTTTGTATAGAAAAAATGAATGAAAAGATACCGATCGGCCGAGCGCACTGACGACGCACGCACGCCAAACGAGAGTCATTGTTATTTTGCGCGCCAAACTACGCTTTCCAAGGCTTACACTTTAAGGGGGCGTGGCTCGGCGCCTCCGCATGATTTAAGCGATTTTTTTTTTAACTGATCAGGCGGAAAAGACCACGACTGTACCTAAGTTAACGAAAATTAAAAAAAAAAAACGATTAACTATTACAGATTATTTTGAGGAGATTGCTTTATAACATTAATGAAGATTAGCGAACATATTATCTGTTCGTGGTCCGTATGATCTTTGAACCTTAGTCGTATATTTGTTTCTACTTACTTATATTATATTCAAATATACCTATTGACCTACTCACGTATCAAATCTTAAAATCCACTGACCTATCATACAGTTTAGTGTTATCAATTAAGTATGTAACACATACAACATCGCTCCTTGCCCCTTCTGTTTACGCAAAGCGCGTCTACAATGTCACGGGTTAAATCACTATACTCACTTACTATATTGTTAGTATTGGAGCTATTTTAATCCCACACTTTTCAGTTGAAATTAATTGTACTGCAAAACACGTTTCAGCATAAGTTACGATCGCAAGTGGTGCATGCTGAATTAAAACAACTGTTTAAATAAATAAAAACGTTGTAGCGAGGTATAGGTACCTAATTATCACGTGTAGGTTACAGTAAGCGGTAGAGTAAGTTCATTGAGATAAATTCCAATGTTTCCTGTTAACGCGGTGTTTGTTTGGATCAGACGTGTTTACGAAGATATTTTACTCCCAACGATATTTTTGTTGTTTTAGTGTAAATATTAGAGAAAATCTCTGTTCGTTAATTAAATAATGATTAATCAATCGGTGGAAGTAGCTGCGAGTGTGACGTCACGATGCGTGCAGTCGCCTCCGACCTCGGCGAGACTTATCTCCCACAGATTTATTTACCCACTTTTACAAGTGCCCTCGGATTGTCGCCTTCACTGACTCAGTGTGCTCTCTCCCTTATATACATGTTTTCTTTATAAAACACCTGTGACTTTTGGGCAGGAAGGCGCTTTAAATGTTAACTTCACTTATTGTTGTCACCTTTAGTGAGTAATTAGGTTTAACCCTGTGCGGTTGGGGAAGTGGTAGGACCTTATGAACCGCTCGTGATGTACTCGTAAGTCAATTACTTTTCTGAAAGGCTGTGACTGTGAATACGTCGTATTTTTTGCAGTGTCACGGAGACTTATGTATATCATATAACAAGATAATAATATCGGTTGTAAAGCCTTAACAATCCTCACCTCGCTACGGTAATGAACTTCAAGTTGAACCAATGTTTATACAGGGTGCGCATAAAAATATGAAACGTTTATTATAATAAAACGTGCTTTATTAAAATAATGTATCCGTAGCAAATATGCTATTTTTATTAAAATAAGTAGATACTTTTAATAAAAATAGCATATTTGCTACTAAGGAATGAGATTTTAAAAACCTTAAAAATGTAGATACATTTTTTTCATTAAAATCTCATTCCTTCACAAGTACTATTTTTGCAAATTATTTAAAACAATCATACAAATGAGGTCATTAGCTATTCTGTTCACACACAGGTACTACAGGTAGGTTCACTATAAAACTGGGACATCGATACAGCAGAAGTGGAAAATATCAGTGATATGTCCTTACGACTTTGTGACCCCGAGGCGCACGCGGCAATTCAAATCATGCGCCAACGCAAGTGAATTGCGAGTGCGAGGTTCAGAACTTTGTCGTAATTTAGCACGACAACGTAAGATTTTATAATTATTTCCTTATTGAGTTAACAGTTGATAGAAAATATTAACTGTTAAGCGATTAACCTTCATTTCCGTAATGGAGCGACACGGACGAGGTCGTCAATCCGTCCAGCTTCGGATGGAGGAACAAAAACGCCAACCGACAATGTTGATCAAGAGAAACAGTTAACAATAACAATTCGTTCTTAATTCAACACGCATGTTTTAGAACTACTAACCATTAATTACGTTTGTGGCTCAAGTCTCAAGGCATGAAAAAAAAAATCTTTACAGTAACACGTATTTAGTGACAATTGGCTGAGGGACGAATACGCCTCCAGTCTCATCATTGTTCAATAATGGCTACTCTGAACTCTAATAACCTAGCATTAGCTACACGCCATCAAACTGCACTACCTATACGACCTATGTATCATTTACAATCATACACGTATGTACGGAGTACATCCTTCTGCAGTTTTTTCTAGTCGTTTTTTAAGTCAGTGTGTCAGCCAAGTGGTTCTTGATTATAGTAGCCCTATTTGGTATATGAGCTCAATTATTACGTTATACTTTTACTTGAATATATTTAATACTACATACTGTATATTTTATTCTATTTAAATAATAAAATTTTCTTGGAGCTTGTGATATTTATTTGAAATTTTTGTCTCAATTATTGTGAAAAATATCAACTTCCTAACGCATGAAAGATTCGTGAACGCGAAAAATCTGGTGCCAAAGCCACTTAGAAAATAATTTATTTCATAGGTCAGTTCTAATTTCTATTATGTTATCCGGTCAACTCTATTAAATAGTAATGATAGTGTTGGTACAGTTAATTACCACTTATTTTGACTGACTGATCTAGCTGTTAGCGTGTAGTTGGCGGTCATGGTAAACACAATCTCTTTGTTAGCCGTCGTTTGTTGTAGTTTAGTCATGTGGAAATATTTTTTGCCCCGAATTTATGGACTAGTGAATTCGATAAAATTAAAGTCAAATAGTATTCATTAACCATGGTACAGTAATTGCTGAATAAATAATTGTCATTGACTATTACAATAAAAATGTTAAGAGCTGTATTGATATTTTTTATTAGCATTTTGAAGAATATGGTTTGGTTATATAAAATAGTTTTGGGTCTTTTTCAACATTTTCACGCTACGGAAGTGTGAAAACTAAGATTTTTTATAAGGCAGTTATTTCCTAACTTCTAAATTATACTTACTAAAAAGTGATGTTACTTGGAAATACATAACCCTGTCTTTACTCGCGTTACTTACGTCACGCAGTCGGGTAAAAATAATGTGCAGCGAATGAGGTTAGATTATTTTCCAAAATATATCTTGACAAAATCATGGTAAGAGTTAAGATGGCTGTAAGATCTTAAGGATCTAACAAGACCACAAGAACCATTTATTGACATCATCTGCGCCAAATTGTCACGTTTCTCGTAACAGTAATTGTTTTTATATCTATAGCTGGCCAATTACTTAGCTGTACGCGAACACTGAGTGCTCAGGTAATGGCGGCTCATTCAGATGAGATGGATTGCATATTTATTAAATGTTTTATTCATTCAATATTATGATACAGTACCCTATGTCTACGAAGGATAGAAGGAGGACAAAGCTGTCTACCTCTGTTTCTACGAGTAAGACGCACGTGGATTGGTTTCGAGGGCTTTGTACGAACATACCAAGTGTTCACCCCTTGCAAGTGTTTGTTAGTATTTGTTAACTCCACGTGGATACTTACGTTGAAAGCGCCAGGGTAGCACACGAAATTCAATTTTTCTTGCGTTTATTGCAATTAGCCGGTCAGTGTCAGCCTGTATGTTGAATAAAATATGATTCGCGACCGTAACACGTATGTATTTACAGAATTATAATAATTAAAATCATCAATACAACCCTCTAAGTTCATTTAACCCCATTAAATGTCAATTTTTAAAGAAAATGTAATTCTATGTTTTTTTTTTCGTTTCTCTTGAACATTTGCGGTTATGGATGTATGCCCCAACTACAATGTCACATTTATGAAAACGGAAGCAATAGAATAATTGTTACAACTGAAATAGTTTCCTCGACCAATTTTCGGATTTTATTTGATTACAGCAAAACTGGCCATATTGTCACTCTGGTGGTCAACGAGCCATAAATGACACACATGTGTGTGACAATCAAATTACGAAAGAAATAAGTACTTACGAATATTTCAATCAAAATCAAAAAGAACCTTCGGATGCTCGTGCTAGGTTTCAAAATTGGAGTAATAGCAGATTCATTTGAGGCAATGTTAAACAGAGCGCAGTATTTATCCTTTTATCATTTTCTTTGAAAGGCTATTCTTACATTGACGAACCTACTTTTTTAGAAGTATAACAAGCGCAATTAAAAATATATCAATACGTCAGAGACATTAGAATGGCAATTGTGTTCGATCGATTACTGCCATGAAGCAATCGTAACTGTGATCAGGCATAATATCCTCGTTTCAACAGCCTGCGAAACGCAGAAATTTCAGAAAACAAAATCATATCGCGTTTTAAACATTTTTTTTTTAATAACTCCCTCGCTTTGTTGTTTTTTAACGCGTTATAACGAATTTGTGAAAAACAATGCGCACTTTCATGCTTGTGCATAATGCACCATGAACAATGAAGGTTACCTAGGTTTACATAGATAAGAAGTAGAAGACGGTTTGTAGAACACGTCTGTTGCGGTCATGTTAGCGACTAATAAAATACTTTAGACATGCTGAAACATGCATTGACGTTGAAACATAAGGAAACAATTGAAACAGCACGGAATGATAGATAGGAAAGGACAACAACGGTGTAACCGCTCATAAAATTTGCAATTATATTACACACATCAAAAATGTCTAGGGATCAAGCATTTTTATGCGGATTTCTTGAGATTGAGATCTGGCTTTGTAATAAATTTATGATTTTATAAATTTATATGGATCCTTTTTGGTGCATTTCATAATTTGAATCAGGAACTCTCAATCAAATTCGAGTAAAAGATGAAAATAAGCTGTCAATATTTTCCCTATAAAAACATACAACGCATTGAAGACATTATTAGTGCTACTGTTTCCCTACTACTGATTAAAACCAACGTTATTATGGAGCGGCGACGTCATTTAAGCAGGGAAGAAATGCTCAGAGCCGTGGGAATGATAGAAGCTGGTTCCCGGCAACGTACTGTAGCTTTAGCTCTGAATACAAGTCAGAGTGTTATCAGTCGACTTTGGACACGTTACCGAAGCACTGGTACCGTGGCTGAGCGCCATGGAGGACGGTATCGCTGCACCACACGGAGACAAGACCGATACATTCAAATCTTAACTCGAAGAGCTCCAACAATAACCGCCATGATGTTAGCCGTGAGGCTTCATCACTCTTCAGGGAACTTAATTAGCGACCAAACAGTCAGAAACCGCTTGCATGAAGTGAACCTTCATTCCCGAAGACCGCTACGGGTACCACCTATAGCAATGCACAATCGTAGGATTCGATATCAATGGGCTCTTGAACACAGAAATTGGGCAGAAGAACAATGGCGTTTCGTGTGCTTTTCTGATGAGTCTCGTTTTGGTATGAGACCGGATACAAGACGTATACGACACTGGAGAACCCCTGGACGCCAACAGCGATTAAAATCCTGCCAGGAAGTCCATCCTTATAGTGGTGGAACCATCATGGTATGGGCGGGTATTTGGATCGGCGGAAGAACTGAGTTGATTTGGATCAGAGGCAACCTCAACGCTCAAATTTATGCTGAGACGATTGTATCAGACGTCATCGTTCCTCTACAAGTGCAAATCGGTCCCTTATTTCAGTTAATGCATGATAATGCACGACCGCACACCGCAAGAGTTGTAAGACAGACTCTCGCCGCAGCTAACATCAATGTCCTGCCCTGGCCTGCTCAGTCGCCAGACTTGAACCCGATTGAGCATGCATGGGATATGCTACAGAGAAGAGCTCTGCCGAATATGGAGGGTATCCAGTCGCAAGAAGACCTTTTTTTGTTGTTGCAACGAACATGGGCGGCCATTCCACAGCGTGATTTGGATGAACTCATTTTGAGTATGCCAAACCGATGTTCTTGTGTTGTTAGTGTTCGCGGTAGAAACACGGATTATTAATTGTTTAAGTTACCCAATAAAATTTTAAAGAAAACTGTTATTTCAGTCTTTTTTTCGAACTTTAATGTTAGTGGTTCAAATGTCAAAAATCCCTTTATTAGGAAAATGGCAAATTTCTTTATTAATGCAAAGGTGACTTGGTTTATCGTTACTGTGACAAACGAAAACACTTTATTTGATGAATCCTTAAAGAAAATTTTAATTAATATCAATCAGGAGAAAAGTTATTGCAAAAATATATGTTGATCCCTAGATACTTTTGATGTGTGTATTTTCTAAAGAATGGTAAATATATCCAGATATTTTTAAATTCAACTCAAATCATTTATTTTAATTAAACGTTTTCAGGTAAATTGTGAAGTAAAAATGGTTTTACTGAAACTACTACAATTCCTAATAACCGGCAGAAACAGTGCAGGCGGCGAATAGTGGCGATGCGTCGCACTAGTACCTTAATTAATACTTAGCATCATATTCAATTACAAAATGTGATTCGCCTACTAATAGAGGTAGAAAGCAGAAAAGCCGGTCGGTCTAAATGGTGATGAGTGTATTATTAACTACATAGTTTTTTTTTTTTATACACGAATCTAATGTGTCTATTTCGTAGTAACTATCTGACCAAAATCGCAGAACTAAGTTTTTAAATACAGAACGCATATTAACAAATTTTCCAACATCACCACTGAGAGTATGGATTCCGTTGTCTAAATACGCTTTGAATCTCTCAATCTTTTGTGCTAAGATTTTGCCCTTCAAAATTATTTTTCGTTTTTGGTTACATGTTTTTTTTGCAGTTTTTGTCTAGTTTTTTCAAACTTAGCTAAAGTATAAGTTTATTTTATCGTGAAATACACAAACGGCGATACTGCGTTGAAGCCGCGTAGAGCCGCGTAGCAGCAACGTAGGCGTGCGTAGTAGCTGCGTTGAAGTCTAGTAGACGCGCGTAGCAGTAACGTAGGCGCGCGTAGTAGCTGCGTTGAAGTCTCGTAGAGGCATGTCGTAGCAAGAAGCCGCGTAGCCGTGGTTTTGTTGCTACGCTAGCGTAGCAAGTAGTTGCAGCGCGTAGTCATTATTAAGTGTTTTTGTTGATTTTCAATGTAACAATAACATAATTAATGAGATTAATTAATATTGTTCGAGTTGTTACTTTTTGTAATCAATGCTGCCTAAGTCTGGATTCCCTTATATTGTAGAATAATCATCATTTTTTTCCTATAATTTGATTAGTATTAGTTCTAGGTAAAGTATTAACGTTTCTTATTGAATAAAAAAAAAAAATTGTACCTACCTATTTTAGAATTGAGGATGCTGTAAGATTATCGCAGAAGTTCGGAATTCCGAATACGATACCAAAACAATTCGTATTCGATAAGAAGTACAAAATCCAGCTCCGCGAGGATCACCGCTGCGAGGGATTAAACCCCGCCGAACTACGGATCTTCACGGATGGATCTAAAACAGGTACTGGCACAGGTGCTGGAGTCATCTCGGAGGATCTCAACATCCACATAGCCAAACCTCTGGGGGCCCACAACACGGTATTTCAGGCAGAATGCATGGGCATTTCCCTGGCGGCATCTGCCATCTTAGCCAGGAAGGTTGTGGACCACTCAATTTGTATACTCTCAGACAGCATGGCTGTACTGCTAGCACTAAACAAACACAAACAAACACAAACAGTCAACTCTGGGTTAATACACGAGTGTCACCAACGCCTGAACCAGGTTGGTAATTTTAATAATATAACCATCCAATGGATCAAGGGACACAGCGATTCCCGTGGCAATGATGCGACGGACGAACTCGCTAGAAGGGGATTGAGCATGGCAGCGGTGGGACCCGAACCTATCGTACTACTCCCTTTCGGATACCTACGCACACTGGTAAGGAACCGAACTAGTGAACAACACCACAAGCTATGGCTAAACCACGGCGAGTGCAGGCAGGCCAAGGAAGCACTTCCTACTATCGACGGCCGCCTCACCAAACGCGCGCTTCGGTTCACCAAACCGCAGCTGCGCACAGTTACAGCCGCCATTACTGGACACGGCTCTTTTAATAAACACCTCTTTGTCATAGGAGTCACAGACAGCCTCCTGTGCCGTGCCTGCATGGAGGAAGACGAGACAGCAGCCCACGTGCTTCTGCACTGCCCAGTGGTTGCAACATACAGGGCAAAGTACTTCGGTAACCCAGTTACTCTCCGCGAGATTGTCAGCAACACCAAGGCACTGCTGGCCTTTCTCGGGGAGCTAGGGTGGATCGAATAAATTTCCCACCCGTACGCAAAATACGTGCTTTGACGTGGAGTTGCGGACACCAGCCCGCTATACAATACAATATCTAATCAATACTACAGCACGTTATTTTAAAAAGATATATTAGTTATTCAAGTAGGTATTTGAGTAACGGCAACGGCAAAAAAAAAAAATTCCCTGCTGTGGTTTCTCAATCTGTCGGATAGAGGGAATGTCCCGAAAGAGGTTGTTTTTTTTATTATCTTTAATCATTTTCTTTTTGTATAGTGTGCAGTTTGATGCTTGTTAACTAGGTGAATAAGCTATCTAACAAAAAGGTATGTCTGTTTATTTTTGTCTTTTCTAAAGACCATCTCGGAAACCAATTGAGTTATATGTATGAGTTATTTTTATTGTCCGCTGTATTTAACCATTGAAAATATAATAGGAACGTGCTATACAATAATAGTATTATTGATGGCTGTCGTTTAAATGTGAAATCGCCGAGCATGTGACGGCCAGCTAAATTGTAAAACAAAATCTTGTTTTTAAAACAATGTAGCTGTAACGAAAATGAAGGATATAATGGTGTCGGGCATTTTGAACATTTTGGGAAAACATCACAAGACATTAGTCACGGTTAATAAAGCAAGAACCGTGGATGTTTCACAATTACTACTTAACATACTACAACTATTATATTAACACTATGAAAACTTAGATATTGTTAGAAAAATCGAACTGTGAAGCATTAAGGCATAGTACTCGTACTATTAATGAGTTACGCGACAAACATCGTTACCCACTTGCTGCCTCAATGATTTTCATTGCAGCTCATTTGAAATATTTCTTTAATCATTGCATATCAGTTGCAATAATACGATCCTTTGCCGTAATTATTGTATTTGCGAACGCAAATCTCAATAAACATCTGAAATTTAGGGGCTGGAAATTAGAATAACTTTCATATACGAGCTAGACTGACGAGCGAGGCTGACACAGGCTTTAAAATATTATTTTGTCCTTAAGGTAAATAATTATGTAAATTTTCACTGTAAATAATTTTTATGTTATTTTTCCTCATCTTGTCTGTATCAGTTCTGGCTGAACCAACTCGAGACTATACGTATTTGCGATCTTTTGTATCTTTTTGGCGGCGAACTGGTTTGCCTCCAGCGTTTCGCGTTAAAAGTTGTTAACACAAAGAAGGCAATCTGTTGGTGTTGGTGTATCGTACTAGTGCAGAAGAAGTTTCATTAGTGGAACCGGCTTACCGTACGGATTTAAGTAGGCCAGCCATCGCCTCACGCGACTCCACGGCAGCTCTTGGCACCATTATCCGATTTTACGTGAAAATATATTTTTCTGTTTTACTATTACAAATATTTATCTCCGTTTTCTAGCGTAGTTAGCGTGTAGACGCTAAGTTTACGTACGTATGTAAAGACCTATTAAAGTCAACCATTCGTAATAAACGGTTTGGATAACTTTATAAGCATTTACCTGATTTGCGGTGAAAATGAGAATTTAATGTATAAACTAAGCATAGGTAACTAGAGGTTAGAAGTTTAGTAAATAAGATAGTAATATTCATTCATTCATTCAAATTAAACAAATAGCATAATCACATGTAACCAAATAATTGTCGGGTCATGAAATCAACAGGTGTACAATATTATGAATGAAACAAATTTAGATAACGTAAATGAAGAAGCGCTGAAATCACGTCAATGTCAAAGTTATTTAGTTATTCACTGTCATGTTTTATCTTTCTACGGTAATGTACTGATAAATAATACGCTTTGCTCCGATTGCTGCGGAGTGCATAGCGAAAGTATCATCTCATGTCAGCTTAACTGTTATCATAAGTAAACACGGCTACCAGGATGGGAGCCCTTCATGTGTCTAATAGATACTAGTTACTAACTTCCTATTAAGTATATCCCTTTACTCTTGAATATTCACACTCTTTAAATATTTGCTTATCAACCCGGAACACCACACATAACAGCAAACACATTTAAGCACAAAATTCAAAAGAAACGTAAACTGATATCAAAAGTTAGCTTTTCGGAGTTTTATTTACATGGTGTCACGTGCCCCGATGTAAACAAACCGGTCCGCGGTCCGCGCCGCTCGCTGCACTTAACATCGAGGTGGACTCACCGTTCTCGCCGCTGTATCCCCAGTCGGTTTCTGCCATTGTTGCCGAGATGTTTATCACTGGTGATGATTGCTTCCTTCCTTGCGGTGCGTTGCGCGTCAAGTGTTTCGCGGCGTAATGTATGTCGCGTGTCTGCGGGGTGCACGAGTGAACGTGGTTGGGTCGTGACTGCGTGCGAGTGTTCGCGGCGGCTTGTCTTTATAGAAAGGCAGTCGTCGGGTGTGACGCGGAGCGGTTGCGGCGGCGGACGCGGGCGCGGGTTGCGGCGTCGCGGCGACGAGCTCGTCGGACGGGAGGCACTGGCACGCGCGCTCTCCGCCGGCCCACTGCGCGCGCGCCGCCGCGCATGCCGCGTTCCGCCCCACCGTATGGCTTTCTACCGTGTTTCTACTCACCATTCGCAATTACTTTATTTACTCATCAAATACATTACCACATTATGTCAATGTCAATAATACGCCACATTCCCTAGTACATGTTTATTGTGTAAAGGACGCCGCCCCGTAGCTTTATACTTCCGCCCCGATTTTTCAGTGGGCGGCAATAAAATCGACGCCCAGAAATATCGCACGTTTAGGCGCCCCAAAATTTAAATCACATGCGAAAGTATAGTTGAATTAATATATTTTAAGCACGATTCATATAGGTATTTGTACAAAATGAATGGTTGGTATTGACATTCGAACTAAGTGACCATGTACTTGATCTTGCATTAAATAGCTTAGGTATTGCATTTTTAATAGACATTAAAATTAATTCCTTTTTTCCAGAAAAACGAGTTCCGTTGATTAGAAACCGTCTGCCTTGTCTAGAAAACTATACAAAAAAAAAACATACCAGGAGTTATTTTCACATTATCCTGAAATGTATTACAATGTTTCTTCTTTTTTACAAGCCAGAATAAAATTTGTACTCGTAAGACATAATACTCTGTCAATTTCTTAAAATATCTTTATAATTTCAAATCGATTGTTCTAGTGTGGTGTGGTGGTGTGTGCCTAATTCCATCCTAAAAAACTATAATGGCATTTTTCATAAAATATACATAATAGTATTTTACAAAAATGTTGTGATTTACACACAATTTTTTTTTTTTTTACATTGGGTAAGTTCTAAATAAAAAGTAACTTGTGTTTATGTAACATGTCTACGTTCATATGTATAATTATTAATTAGATCGATAAGAAAAAAAAGTTTCTGTGATAAAAATGTGTTACACATCGTATGTATGTTTGTTTTAGGGGGTTTTATGATAATTACATATTTTAATTAACTAAGGAGATCAGTAAGTATGTATCTATTGAAGTGTACCTTGTTTTCATATTCGTAAAGGGTGTAAAACACCTCTTAACGAAGCCGAACGTCAATTGTTTTCCTCATCATTGCGATTATTTTTTTGTTCTACACCATACCTGGGAACCTTCTAGTTACGGAGATATTGGGGGTCAAAGTTCCAACTTTTTGACAAGTTTTTAAATATAAGTTTTTAATGTAAGATTTTTACTTTAAACAGCTCCACAACCCCCGTACTATTCAATCCATCCATCAGCACAATGTTTCGAGTGCGTTACATGAGTTCTACCACAAAACATGATGTTTCACCCCAAAAAAAAAAGTCGTATCCCAGCAATTTTTTTTGCGTAAAGTTACTTAGTTTGATGTACAGAATGCTTGGTTGACGGCTTCGTGATGAGGTCTTCTACACCCTGTATAGCTGGAATGCGTTAATATTTTATACGTAATCTTCATGTTTCCGCAAGTTCTCTGAAATAATGACTAAGTTTGTACAGTCAACCAATTGTTCGGAATTTTGAAATCTCTTATCGCTGGAGCTAATCAAATTATCAGACCAAATTCATAAATAGATAACGATCGATATTTTATAGTCTGTAGTATTTTAGCTCATGTCCATTTAAGGTTTCCAAAACAGTAACAGAAAGTGTGCATTTGGTATTCAGAATTTATTATTACTGACTTTTACTTCAGTAAATGCACCCTCAATAATTATTCGTGATGTTGGGAAGATATTTTGACAATTAGAAACAACGATTTTCTACTGATTTCTTATTCCTGAAAATCGAAAAACTATGAATCACAGGCGACACTGTGCGTCGATTTCTTTTGAATATACGGTTCATGTCTACGTAGGCAGAATTAAATTCTACAATAAACGTTATGATTGGTAAATTGAATTTCACTAAAAACCCGTAAAACTAAATATCTGGTTACGACATAAAATATAATTTAAAATTGTTTTTAGTAAAATATTTACTTGGGGAAATCGTGAAATACTTAATTAATTTTTTAACATCTTTTAATTCATTTGATAAACTCAAAGTGCAACAAATGAATGAGATAAAAACTTGAAAATCCAAAAAAAACACGGTCAAACATGCAAAGGATTCAGTATTTACAAAGGCTAATACATTATGTACAAGGTTATTGGTGGTTTTCATTTACAATATGTATCAAGTTAAAACGCCTTAGCTGCATGGTCTCTTGCGGTTAGCCAGCGTGACGTATTGTTTATTTATATAAGTTCATTGAATGCGATATTTTTCCTTTTGAACTACAGTAATCGTACAGATATATTGTTAAAAACAGTAATATTCTGCATTGATTTATATTTGCAATTACGTGACCTCAGTGATAACCTGTGATCTAGTTCGTCGTGGCTACGCGTCGCAACAATACAAATACCTATAGACTTAGGTGATGATTGATATATACAGGGTGTAAACGGTCCCTCCACGAAGCCGTCAACCAAGCATTCTGTACAACAAACTAATTTAAACGCAAAAATGATTGCTGGGAAACGACTTTTTTTTTGGGGTGAATAATCACTTTTTACGGTAAAACTCAATGCAACGCACTCAAAACTTAGTGCTGATGGATGCTTTGAATAGTAAAGGGTCATCATGGAGGTAATTAAAGTTAAAACCATAAAAAAGCAAATAAAACAATACTTGTGAAAAAATTGGAACTTTGACCTCCAATATCTTCGTAACTAGAAGGTTCCCAGGTATGGTCTAGAACAAAAAAATTATCGCAATTACGGGGAGGACCAGTGCCTTCCGGATTCGTTAAGGGTCTTTTTATACCCTTTATTTGGTATTTAGTCACTCAGTATGTACTACCGAAACAAAGTCCTCAACGTACACTAATGTTTATTTATATTGAATGACTAGTTGTTTGTATATTCTTAAATTTGCAGGTCAAAACCGAAAAAATATTCAAATTTCTCTGGCGTCACATTTTTGGTCAAGTTCAAATATAGAAACTGAATTCTTTCTGCCAATGACAGAAAGCAGTCAACAAAGGGGAACATGTAAGAAAGAGCAATGTAAACATAACCACGTGCGACCACAACGTGTCAGGTTTAAAGATCAGATGTTCATGAATAGTAAATAATAGAAACAAATCGTAGTGTTCTGCAGTTATTAGCAGTGCAGTTTTTCTTAATTCCCCCCCCCCAACAGCCAGACTCGTCAGGAGGTGCTTGAAACAACTGGATACACAAAAGAGGCATAAGGAGGACGGCCGTTCTTGATTCGTCTACAACTCTACATGAAAAACGAAAAAGGCCAAAACAATTAGTTAAACATCTGATGAGTCTGTTATTTAACTGGAATGGAAAGTAGGTGTTTTAAACTACTGATATCTATTCAGCCGTATCAAGCTAAACCAGACTGGTAACATGACTGCAACTAACTTGGTGGAATGGTGGAAAGTAGGTAGATAAGTACTGAGAAGCACTTGATGTAAATATCTGGTAGTGTGAAATAAATGTACGTTTTTTAAATCATCAGCAATGTAATACTGCATAATCTGTGTTAAAAACAAGACCCAGAAAGAAACGAGCGAAAGGTGCTCAAAATACCACGAGTAACTTGGATAAATCTTTTACTGTATTTAATAAAATATATAAATAAAAACAAACATTCAAGGTAGCACGTTGCTCATAAACCTAATTTTCAGGACTACCTTCTGAAATTCTGAATCATCGCATCCTTCTCTTTGTATGCCTTTCTTTAGTTTCGCTAAAAATAACTAACTGAACTTGCTTTCACAATTATACAATCGTCACTTTAGGATTTACTCCTTAGAAATTCATTCAATTTAGGAACATTTTCGATCAATATAAAATTGTTGATGTAAGTACCAATGAATGTTCATACTGAAGGAATCAACAAAATGATCTGAAATGAACTGTTTCAGTTAATTTAAAAGTTTGCCTACATTTTCTAATGTTCTTATTATGATTCTTGACTAAAATTTGATATCTAGTCCTATACTTACTTATTAGTTTGATTAATTTAGAATGTTTTTCAATTTCTTATTTTCCTGCAACTGTTCGAACTTTCATCGTTATAGTAGGTACATAAGTAGGAACCTACTTGGTATAAACTTTAATAGGATCCAATTTAAAATCTCGAGGTTAAATTAAATACATAATATATAATAAAATGAATAAGTATTGTTTTAACTTTATTTATTAGATAAGTTGCATTTAATTTCTCGTTTTTTTTTTATATATTTTGTCTAAGTGCCAATTTCCTCTCAAGTGGTTCTGATATAAATATTTTTGTTAGGCGCTTCAAACTATTAACTGTTTTAACAGATGATATTGCGCTTGGGATTATTCCAAATTGCAAGATTTACTTACGAATATTCCAATAAGCAATTAATTGTTGATTGACTATGACTTCCGTGAGGCCTACTGACTACTGAGGATAAGCAGGAACCGAGGAAAGATGGTTGGATTTGACGTTGCTGACCGTACGAACGAGTACCTAAACTGCATAACAATCAGTGTTAAAATTTATATTCTACATAATTCTACTAAGGTAGCAAAGGTCAGACGGTAAGCAGTCAGTCCAGTCACCTTGTGTAAATCACCACAATTCCAAATACGGCATTGCATACCTACGTCCGGAAACGAATCCAAGCGATACTTGGCGAAAATTTGGATGAAGAGGAGTTTGATGAATAAGTTTACCCTGACTCGACGTTTTTAACGCTGAATATAATTGCTGGATAGTATGAGTATTCAGTATATCTACATTACCAAAATGTGCCGATTCATCCATAAACCAATATGCCACGAACACAATTTCCTTAATGTCTCCAAGTTTTATTTGTGAGGGTTATGAAAATGTCAATGATGTAAGTTTTTCCCCCTTTTTACCGTTTCTATGCGTAATCGTCTCACTACGTCGCGTAGGTACAAATGTATTGCTACAAATATTCAAGCAGATACGCTTATTGTTTTTCGTTCATTCAATCTTTACAAACGGGCAAAGCAAAGCATGAAACGAGGTTATTGTTTGAAAATATAGATCATTGTTTCCTTTGGAAATACTGGCTACTTTAGTCATTCCTCTAGTTTACTTGCTTGTTACAATAATTACCATTTCAACACGATCATGTGACTAGTTACGTGGATGTGAAGCTGAAGTCAGGAAGACGCCAAAACAGATTTATGAAGACGTGTCGCCTGTCGGAGTAAACTGTCTGCAGAACATTGCTTCCTCATCCTTGTAGCCTCATAGATTAGACTATTCATAAATCTTTTATTTATGAAAAGGAGGCTCATATAAAATACTATAGCTTTTTTTATTAGGGTAGATACCTAAGATAACTAAGGTTATGAACCTTACCTACTTATACCTACCTATATAGTACTGCTTCGAATCTAGCGAGCACTTGGAGCAGTCTGGTGTAGACCAGTTTTCGACAAATCCGTCTTGTATCTATGGGCACACCTGAATTCCAGCTGCTGCAGGTCCATGAACAGGCCCTACCTCATCATCTGCCTAGCCTTCTCCTAACTATGTTGGGGTCGGCTTCCAGTTTTACCGGATGCAGCTCAATATAAAAACAATTTACAATCAATCAATCAATTTGCTCAATTTTACATGGAGCGACTGACTATCTGACCTTCACAATCTAGTTAGTACTGGGTAATACGATTTCCCTTGATAAGACTGGTTGTCAGAATTTCGGGCCACTGACTACCTACCTACTGTGTTATTTTAAAGTTATTTTTTTCATAAGACGTGACGGATTTGGTTTTACGACTGCGTGGGATAAGATCACTTTCAGTCCATTTACATTTGCACTTGATGACTGATATAAATATTGCCTCTGCACTTCCACATAAAATGTTATTTTGAATAGGTATTTTAAACCACTTGTTTATTGCACTTTATAAATCATCTGAACAATAAATCCCGAAGCTGCGTAACGGTTTGGAATTATTGTTCAACAAAAACAATATTTTGCTCATTCTACCGCAAAAATGTCAATGAGTAAATCACCAGCACTACCTTTGGAAGAGGAAAAGAGCTATTTTCCTGATCAGACAAAACATCTCACATGTTTATCTTAAATACTAGCCGCCTAAAAACTAATTTTGCTGCAAACTTCTAAAAAAGATTTCCGTTATTTTTTAAGTTATAAAAAAAGCCTGGATGGTCTAAACGGGACGTACGTTATCTACGTTTATCTTACACAGACGCTAGACCCAGCATTGGATGACATTGGAATAAAACTTTTAGCATTAGTTAAAACTACAACAACAAAAGCAACAACAATAACCAAAAAGTAGGAACTACAGGCTTCAAGATTTTCTAATCATTATTTAAACATATACATGTATACAGGGTGTAAAAGACCTCATCACGAAGCCGTCAACCAAGCATTCTGTACATCAAACTAAGAAACTTTACGCAAAAATTATTGCTGGGAAACGACTTTTTTTTTTGGGGTGAAAAATCATGTTTTGTGATAGAACTCAATGTAACACACTCAAAACATTGTGCTGATGGATGGATTAAATAGTACGGAGGTCGAGGAAATGTTTAAAAATCTTACATTAAAAACTTGTATTTAAAAAAAAAGTTGGAACTTTGACCCGCAATATCTCCGTAACTAGAAGGTTTTTGGGGTGAATAATCACTTTTTACGGTAAAACTCAATGCAACGCACTCAAAACTTAGTGCTGATGGATGCTTTGAATAGTAAAGGGTCATCATGGAGGTAATTAAAGTTAAGACCATAAAAAAGCAAATAAAAAATACTTGTGAAAAAATTGGAACTTTGACCTCCAATATCTACATAACTAGAAGGTTCCCAGGTATGGTGTAGAACAAAAAAATTATCGCAATGACGAGGAGAACAAGTGTCTTTCGGCTTCGTTAAGAGGTGTTTTACACTCTTTATACTAGCATTTGCCTGCGGTTACTCTCGCGTTAGGTCCGGACTCCACCAAAGCGGAGATGAGCGGAGCGCTTAGAAATGTGCAAGATTCGACCAACGACAGGAAAAATGAGAGACGCGATGTAGATTTCAACCTACGTGATTGGTCGGTTTCCGAACGTCTTCTCTCCGCTCCGCTCGTATCTGCTTTGGTGGAGTCTGGGCCTAAGGGTTGGAAATTATTCTACGGGAACGTTCTGACCGGATTAAAATGTAACCTATGTCCTAATCTCCTAACCCACGTTATCGCCTACTTGTGTGCCAAATTTCAACAAAGTACCTATGTTCAACAGTTGAGCCTTCAAAGGTAATAACAGACAGACAGATATTACATACTTTCGCATTCAAAATAAATAAATACATAATAATGATGTTAGATTTCTTCCCGGATACAAGCGCATTACTTTCACTCGCTTAAGCAGCTTTATCATGACGCAGCTATTGCATCTTGACTTCAAAACATTTCATATTTATTACATCAGAAAATAAGTAAGTATCGACACTGAGGCCAAAAATCTGCGCGTAACATAATCAGATATATTAAATTAAGTTCTTTACAACTAAACATAAATAATTTATCAACAAGTTTACATAAAAAGCTCTATCACTACAGTTGTTTGTGCTTTATAAATTACTACATATGGGCACATAATCATTATGAAGAGTTGTAGACTCGTCAAGTAAAACATCAGGTACCTAATTCTTTGTTTCCAATTACCTACCTGAACAAATTGTTGAATTAAAATGTTTTTGCGCTATTTGGAAACTTGTAATTCTCTGTTTGGAAAAATCCTTCTTTAGAATGATTAATTGACTTTTTCTTCTAATTTTATCCCCTACGTCACACTCACACATAATGTTATTGAATTACTTTTTTGTTCGCTCCATCGCCGTATCATCTCTCAAGCTGCAGCGTTTAACAAACTTTTATTGTGTATCTGCAAGTTTTGTGTTTGCTTGCCTTTCCTAATTTACGGCGTTCTTTATTGTGCTATCCGAGGCCAAATCCGAAATACGACAAAACACTATTTTTAAACTGAATCCCTTCAGTTCTTTGGAAACATTAATGAGTAGGCATTGACAAGAAACACGTGGTCTGCTATATAATCTGTCCAACCTGTCCTCACATTTCTTTGAAATGAGGAAAATTGCATCAAATTACCTTGTTAGCATAGTAACATGGAACCTGCATAACTACTTACGTACGAGTAAGTATTTCATCAGTGATAGCTTGACAAGACAATGGTACGGCTGCGGCTCGACAAGAAAATTTATAAATAGTTGTCCATTTTTTTGCCTTTACAACTTCAGTTCCTGCGACAGAATACCAAAATTTCGAATCGAGCCAATCGGATAGACTATTGTCGAATGCTAACGCAACTAAACTAAACACAGTGGTAATTTAACGTTTGTTTTTTTTTCTGTTTTCAGTGTTTCTTCCTTGACAGCTTCTTTCCAAACTTGATGATTGATATAAGAAAATCGTTTTTTTTTTCAGTGCGAACTCATCAAAGTGGACTTGCACTAGGTAGTTACCATTCGCCAATCAATGCTATAGCAAAGGCAATATAAATTGGACTGCATACTTACATAAAAGTCTTTCTATACTTATACCTAATTTACGATGTTTGGACTGAGTTTTAGATCTAACGCAGCCATTCAAAGTTTTGCAGCGGAAGTAACGTGAACAGGGTAATCCGAGTTGTTGCAAAAATTAGTTCGCAGGTTATAATAGCGAATAATGAGTTTCATTACCTACTTCAACTGTTTTAAACGGCGGGTTTTGTTAGGTCTTATCTAGAATCGAGGTTCGGCAGAAAATAAACTATACTGACAGAGCTTGCACGTATTACACACACACACGCATGTTGGTAAGTACAGGGGCCGGTTCCTGAAGGCCAAAAACGGGTCGTTTTATATTAACTACACACCGAAGTGCTGCATCCTTTGGGAATTCCTCATTCTGATTTTTCTGGGGTATGTTAAGATTGCTCATAGGTATATGAAAATTAGAGGGTATTAGATCTCATAAAATTAAATCAAATAAATAATTAGAATTAGTTCTGGGGATCGAGTGACAATATTTACTTATTATTTCGATACATCACAAGTTTCATTATCATTTTCCAAACACAAATCAACGTTTCTGGAAAGTGAAGGTTCTATAATTGTCTTATTTGCTATTTTATTAAGGCATACAATTAACGAACCACCAGATTTAGCAAAATGTAACGGCAAAAAAATCACTTTTGATTGCCAAAATTAGTAAATGATCCCCAATATTAATCCCCATTTTATCGTGAAATTAGAACCAAAAATTTATTTTTTTAGTTAATGACCACCAGAAATTAAACTGTTATGCCCTTGCATCCGAGTTGAGGGAGACCCGGTCGACGGAGCCCCGCATAATCACGAAGGGTATGGCGAAGTGCCCCAAGTCAGCCTAGGCAAAACTAGTTTGTCATCAACCACCTCATTAAAATTTGGTGCTCAATTTACTAAATTTGGTGATCAATTGATATCTTAGGTGATAGATGTTAGTGGTCACAAAGTTATTTTTGGTGGTCATTATATTTTCCTACTTTTATTAATATCAGGTTATATTATAGACGCACAATTAGTGATCACCAGTTTGCGATTTGTCTTAAAGTCGGAATAACATTTAATAAAGTCAACAAGATATTTATAGCCGGTTCTGAAGTACAGTTTTATCTCGAACAAAGGGTAATTTTATTTCAAGGTCGCGATGGCGTAAACTTTCCTTGTATTAGTGAACCTTTATTGATAATAATTATTTACTACAACAACAAGAGGAAGTTTCTGGAAACGTTTATTTTTCAGTAATGGTGTCGATTCGATTTTTAAATCATTGCAGCGATTGGTTGATGATAGGATATCAAACTTAACTGAAAATACAATAAGGATCAAGTTAACCAAAGATTGAGAATGAGCAGGTTCAGGAGCTCGTGGCTAAATAATAACAGACGCTCGGGTCGATCTTTAGGTTAAGCCGTGCTTGCCTAGGTTGGTCTGTAAATGGGTGACCACCCTTACATACCGAGTTTTCTCCGTGCCTCGGAAAGCACGTTAAGCCGTTGGTCCCGGCTGTCATTTGTAGATATATGACAGTTGTTACAGGTAGTCAGTGGCCCAAAAGGTCTTACAACCAGTTTTACCAAGTACTAACTGGGTTGTGGAGGTCAGATAGGCAGTCGTTCCATGTAAAATACTGGTATTCAGCTGCATCCGGTTAGACTGGAAGCTGACCCCAACATAATTGCGGAAAGGCTAGGCAGATGGTGAATGAGCAAGTTCTACCGAAATTCAGGGGCTCAGCCTACGAAAATTAAATGTTTATACTTAATTAAATTAATTTATTGCTTTTGAAAATTAATTGTTTGCGCATGTAAAGCGCAGGCCACACCGCCCCAGCTAGCGAGCGAGCGAGCGAAGCAGGCGAGGCATCATTTCAGATCTTTTCATACTTCGGTTCACATCGCGAAACTGCCGAAAGAGCCGAAACGAAGTATAAAAAGAGATTCGCCCGGCTCTCCGTGAATGAGCCCTAAGACTTCAGCCTCAAAGCAAAAACTATGCTTTCGAGAGGAAAATTTCAAAGTGAGGCCCATAGGCCGCAAAAATGTAGGGGGAGGAATCTTCAGTCAAAGAACATTATTCGTCATTTATAGTCTTAGACCTGGTCCTGGCGTCCAAAAATTCTAGATCGAGGTAATAAGCGATCCCTTAATAATAAGAAAAAAACAATACGACGTCAGACGAGGGGGATACAACTTACAACTTTGTGTTGGATTTTCCTTTAAGTTGCGGAAAGTTGGGGGAATTACCTACTACTTTTACGCAAACTAGTCTGATTATGTAGAATAGTCAAGGTTTTGAAATTACATATAAAAAGACTTAACGAAGCCGAAAGGCACTTGCTTTCCCCGTTATTGCGGTATTTTTTTTGTTCTAAACGATAGGGAACCTTCTAGTTACGGAGATATTGCAGGGAGTCAAAGTTCCAACTTTTCCACAAGTTTTTTTTAAATACATGTTTTTAATGTAAGATTTTTACTTTAAACACCTCCACGACCCCTGTACTTTCCAATCCATGCACCTACACAAAGTTTTGAGTGCGGTACATTGAGTTTTCCAGTAAAACTTGATTTTTCTCCACAAAAAAAAGTCGTTTCCAAGCAATGATTTTTACGTAAAGTTACTTATTATAATATACAGAATGCTTGGTATACGGCGTCGTGATATTCTGTACATAGGTACTTAATCGATTCCTAATACGTCCGCTGAAATCTACTAAATATGCTAGGCGGACCAACAAAATTTATCTCTGGCGCTAACAGAATAGTAAATTGGCGTTCAAATTTAAAACAAAGATTTATGCACGACCACGAAGTCACGGACAGAAGACAAATCAATCGAAGAATATATTACCGATAGCAAAGCTTAGATACCTACCTACCTCATACCTGTATATAACTCGACGTGAACCTGTAAGTAAAGCCATGCCGACTCAACTCAACCTCATAAATATCTATTCTTGTGTTTTCCTATCGTTCCAAAAACTTACCTAACTTCAGATTATAAACTCGACTATCCATAATAACACTTTAAAGCTTAGGCAATTACTTTTCAGCACTCTCTCCCACCCAATACCTGGATATTATCCAGGCTGCCAGTCTCAACCAGACGTCGTATAATTTTATCAATAAAACGATTCCAACGATCAGATCACAGAGGCATTGTGTTTTAAAATTAGGAATTACGTAAACGGATCACAAAAAGTCAATGATTTTGCTATGTCAGACTCAATATGTATGGAGGATGGGTAGATAATCTATTTGATTAGAACTAGTCTGTTAAATAAATCTTAAAACCAGTTTTTACCTGAATCATTTATTTATTGAATAGGATTTATGTTCAGTAAATTGACATCATTTGGTACTAAACCTCTCAATAATTATGTGGAATTGGCCCGACTTCCGAATTGCATGTAGGTTGTGGGTTCGTACCCAAGTTTAATTTGTGTATTTAGGAGAACGTTTAACCAAAATCTTGGAACAAAAATTAAAAAAAGGTGACAAACCCACACTGGGCCTGCGTTATAGATAAGGCCATTTCCCACTCGTAGAGAGAAGGACTGCGTCCCAGCAGTGGGAATGTAATAACGTTGCTTGTTATGCTAAAGCTCTTCAGGCCACGCGTTGCTTGCTCAATTGCACAGATGAATGTCTTTCTGCGACAGAAGGTACTAGTAGGCCTAGCACCACGTCTAATTGACACGTGGTTTTAATATTAATGTGTTTTGTCAACGTCCCTATATGAATTTACACAGGATTACGGACACATATTGTGTGTAAATCGTTCATCTGTTTGCACAAAGCCTTTTGTCACATTGTTTTGTTCCTATGGAGTGGGGCCCCTACACTCGTGTGGTGTTTCGTCAATTAATTACATGGGGCAATGGAGGGTACGCCCATCATTACGTCTTCATACCAAGTTATTATCATAATAAAATGGCTAAGAAGATATTACGGCCGCCCCTTCATTACAAACGATGACATTTATTGTAGTGATCGACGTCCGCGGCTTTTCGTGACGTCAACAACTGAATTCATTAATTTCCATTGTTTGCTTTTTCAGGATTTGGCTCAGGGTAAAGGTGACTTGAGTGTGTGTTTCCTAAAAAGTACCTACATTTGCAACACACTTGCTCGTAAAGTGCGCCTTATTACATTGTTCTTAGGGCCATAAACCGAACTACTTATAATACACACGTGCATAATTAATAATATTGCACGCCTCAAAGAGAGTCAGCAAAAGGAAGGGGTCCGCAAGGACCGAAACCTGCCGGGGTTGCGGGACTGTTCGAAAGAGATACCGTGGCCCCGGAACACAAAGGGCGATGAAGGAACATGGATGGGTTTTAGTCAGTAAAACTCTGACACTCCCTCCTGCTCCGCCCAGAGCGGGAGAAGTCATTTGATGATTTAGCATCCGAAAAAAAAAAAAAAAAGGGGATAAAAAAGTGTCTTCTGTCGCGGGTGACGATTTAAATCGCGAGCGTAACGAATGACTCGAGGTTTACTCCCGAGCGTAGCGAGGGTGTTAAAAACTTAAATCACGAGCGAAGCGAGGGATTCAAGACGAGTCCTGAGTGCTAGAGAGCGAGGGATTTAAGTTCACCCAAGACTAAGACAGCTTTATCACCGAGGAAAATACTCTACTTTTCGTAACATTTGCGAAAAAATTAACACAATAATAATATGAGATAAGCATTTAATAAAAATAATGACAATTAAAAGTAAAAGTTAACATTCGAAACATTGGTCCAATTATTGATATAGAGAGTTACATTTTTGTTTGGTACATTTATTGTTGATGAGTTGATTTGAGTATTTCTCTGTTCTTGCGTCTGAGGAACTTGCGTTTCATTGTAGATAGTATACGTCGGAGATAGTGGTGGTGGTGCATCGTGAGTTACGGACGAAGATAAGATGCCGGAAGTTGATGGTTGTGGCTCTGATGGATTAAGTTTTATATTTTTGTTAATTTGACTGTTTAATATGGTTTTATTCGCCATTGAGCTTTCGATATAACCCTCAGCTACTCTATCAGAGCTCCAACCACCGTGTCTTTTTATTGACGTAATATACGCCCCTGAATCCGCCGAGAAAGTCGCCGAAGTTCTTCTAAAGCAGTGACCGGTGTAGAGTTCAACATCATTAAGTTTTAAATATTTAGCAATTTCCTTTGGCATATTGTTAATTTTATTTTTGCCGATGGCTTGTCGAGTACATTTCCCATTCCGATAGTTTATAAAAAATCTATTGTTTTCCATGTTGCTGGGACGTAATGCTTGGTATTTATGAATGATTTTAGTATATTGTCCTTGTACAATGAATGACCGATTTTTCTTTGTCTTAGTTTCCCTTACATTAATCAGCAGTAACTCATTGGAATGATTTTCAACGTCCTCCACCTTTAAGTTTACAAGTTCACATCCGCGGCAAGCACCATTGAGTCCAAAAATTAAGGCCACCTATAACAAAGATAAAAAACAGGCAATATAGAATAATTCCCATTACTAAGATACAAAATATTCATAGTTAAATCATGTATACTTACTTTTGTGCCAGAAAAATTTCGTCAGGAGCTTCATTAAGAAATTTTTCCACATTTTGAGTCGTAAAAATTTTAGACTTCTTTGCGCAATGCCCTTCTGATTTTCTTTTTAAAAAAGCCAGTAATTTCGTGAATCTATTTATTTCAATGCTGTGTTTGATGCTTATTGTAGCTTTCAGTTTTGAGTATATGCACCAAAGTGTATTCGGATTCTTTGTCTTGGATAAATAATCAAAATAGAAAAGAAGTACTGATTCTGAAATTGATAGGCCTTTCGCACTTCTCCACGTTGAAAATTCTTCATAAGTTTTTAAATAATTTTCCTTGGATTTTGTTGGAAGCAAATTATTTATAATTGCTGTCACTGTCGCTTTGATTTAACATCGTAACGTATTTTTAGAACATTAACTTATTTATAAAAATTAATTAAAATAAACTTAAAGTTTATGTATTTGTAGAAAACAAAAACGCGGCAAATTTTTAGACTAATATTTTTTTGTCGGAAAAGCAAAGGCATCAAGCTCATACGGCCTCGTCGGTTTTCGTAATTTTATTTAATAATCATAACTGCATAATGAATGCGTATTCCTTTTTCAAAAAGATGTATAATGCTTTATATACAAACTCAATGGTGTAAACACAGATGTAGTTCAGTATAAATTTCGGTAAGTATCCCAAATTTAAATCACATTCTCCCCCTAGAGGATGTATGAAATTTTACAATTTCCTTTCCCTGTTTTTAACAGATTAAAAATGACTATTGTTAATTTGTTATATTCGCTTTTTGTGGCATAGAATGTCACTTTTTTGTGCAAGTGGTACGAAAAATGATTTATGCAATACATGTTTGTTTTTTCATCGCAAGTGTGTTGAAAAAGTGCGTATAAAACTCGTGAGCAACTTGCTCACTAGATACTCGGCTGATTTACGCCCTCGCCTAAGGCTCGGGCTGCAACCCACAGCCTCGTGTATAATGAGAAAGTTAGCTCACTTGTATCATAATATAATATTAGTACATACTGTAAATAAAGCCACTTTATAACCGTTAGGGTGCTTGCATAGAGAATGCATTTTTCATCGGTACGGGTCAGTACCTATAAGTACGGGTAAAATATCCATACATAAAGAATGCATTTTTAAAGTACTGACAATCGGTACGGGTCAGTACAGATGGGTACAGATAAAATATCCATACATAAAGACCTTGTATTACAATGTACTATAGCTTCAGAAGTAGGTGACCTTTGTTTGATTTTTCCATTTTTAGTTGTTCCCAAACAAGTATTTGCCATGAATTTATTTGACATTGTTAAAAATACATGTCATGGTAGTAGGCGCAACCCCTAATATATGGCACTTAACATACCTTTTTTTTTCGGATGGGATATCGTCAAATTACCCCCCCGCTCTGGGCGGAGCGGAAGAAAGTGTCAGACTTTTACTGTTTTACTGACTAAAACCCATCCATGTTAGCCCTTTGTGTTCCAGGGCCGCAGTATCTCTTTCAAACAGTCCCGAAGCCCAGGCAGGCATCGGACCTAGCGGACCCCTTCCTTTTGCTGACATCTCTTTGAGGCGCGCGCGGAACAAAAACGTGCCAACTTAACATACCTAACTGTCGAAATCGTACATATCTGCGTACCCCCTCAGGGCATACAGGCGTGATGTTATGCCATGATGTTGTATAAACAGTAAACATCCAAGCGATTGCAGCAATCACGGCAGATTTGCCGTCTATTTTTGAAGAGTTCCATTGTATATCTCCGAAGATCAGTATCAGAAGTTCACAAAATTATAATATATCACACACCAGCTTTCAAATAAAAAAAGAATCATCAAAATCGGTTTACCCAGTCGAAAGTTCTGAGCTAACAAACAAAAAAAAAATACAGACGAATTGAGAACCTCCCCTTTTTGGAAGTCGGTTGAAAATGGATTTGGATTGCGAAGTTTTAATAGCATTGGTTTTTGCTAAACCACCATTGTGAGACAAACGAAACTATTTACACAGTTACATACTTAAATACACATATTATTATTATATTATGAATGAATTATTATTCGACCTTTATGAACTTGGAGGGTTGTATTGATGATTTTGATCCCGAACCCGTACCAATAAGTCAGTACCTTAAAAAATGTAAGCACCCGAACCTGTTTCTCTATGCATACACCCTGTACTTATAGGTACTGACCCGTACCGATAAGTCAGTACTGTAAAAATGCATTCTCTATGCAAGCACCCTTAGGTTATACGCGGTTTAAACGGGTCATACAATAGGCATACAGAGTATGCATTGAAAGTGCAACAAACCGATTGTATGTAATTGATAGGATTCAATGAATTATTTATTTTGTAGTCTACTTACGTTCTCAGATTATGTGAAGAGAAAACTAAATCGTACGCCCTGTACACTGTAGGTATATATTTCTCAAAAAATTAGAGTACTTGAGTGAACTGATTTTTTGGTAGATATTACCTCAAAAAGTTCATTGAAATCGTCACGGAACAATTACTATTGGCAAATATCATAAAAGTGGCATCACCTGAGTTGATTAGCATACATTACAGTGTAAACAGCGCATCACGCATGCGAAGCCTGAAGGCACTTCATCACGCCCAGTATAACGAAGCTACGCCACGTAGAAGCTCTGACACTAATGTATGAGCCGTAGGAACATACAATGTGTACTTATGTGCCTAATGTTTAATTTATTTTGAAGTATAAACTATAAACTATCAATCTTACGGGACAATACTAGGCTCTGCATATATTAAACGAATCTTGACAAAAAACTAATCAAATAAAACTGCGGCGTACGAATGATTGATTTAAGCCTTTTAAACGCATATAAAAAGATCGTAAAACTAAATGATGAGCAGATTTATTGCTTGCTTGAACTTCAAAAACATTTTACCACTTTATTAGAATTTAATTATGTACAGGAGAGAAGCAATGAAAACATAAAATGAACTTAATTAAATAAATAAAACCATCTTATATAGACTGACTGTGTTTATTCAAAGAAACCAATACCTACGCGATAAAAATACCACATAAAATAAAAACTGAAGTAGTTTTAAGTACATTCCGAAAGAAATAAATTTTATGGAAGCATAAAACTAAACCATCTTACTCTATGTTTAAAAAATACAAAACAGTTGGCTGTTCAAATAAATAGAAAGACTAGTATTTTACTATCGATCACTAAAAATATTTTTTAATCTTACATTTTTATTTATCCTTAACTTTTAAACTATGTGATACTTTAATATCACAAAAATGTGCATCCAGTACACATTTTCAAAAAATTGTTTGCAATTAAAGTTAAGTACATTACATAAATAATAATACTTCTAATACTCGTACTAATACTGTAAATCCTAATAAATGCTTCAGCAAGGCACTTGACGCACCACATTCTAACTAAATAAAATAGGACCCTAAACAAATTCTATCAAATTTATATTATTTAAATTAAATTTGGCAAGATTTTATGTTTCTTACAACTATGTTGATGTCTTGCAAAGTTGCTCTATCGAAGGTAAGTATTGATTTTAATTTAATTTATGGACCAAAGGGTATCTCTCATATGAACTGTATGTCTGCTTAACTAAATATAATTACTGACAATCAACAGACGATGCTATTTGTGGAGGTAGTGACGTATTACATTGATTGTCTTCAAGACAAAGACATCCTTACAAACTAAACTTTTATCCAAAGTTGGCATTTTAACAAGTCATTCCTTAATGCGTAATGATAACTTCAGTCCCCAAATACAACACTACGTATCAGGAGAATGTATTCTGGGGTTTCTTTTTCGTTTCAGTTTCTGGTTGGGTATGTCTACGTAATCAATAACTTCCCAGTTGCTTTCAGGTTCCTCCGGCATCTGCGGTGGTAGTGCGGACCTGACGATGGGCACCCCGGAGTTGTCCAGGGACAGATAGGAGCGGATCGCTGCTGCTGCAGCCTCGTCATCAGGGGAGGACAAGGCTCGCGCGTTAAACGGGCCTGACACGTCCTCGCTTGGAAGCTCCCAGATATGATACTGCGCTGTCATCTTGAAGTTCTGTAGCAAAAACATGTGTATTGGTAGAGTCTTTACGTTTTGAATAGTGACGTGTATGTTATACGCGTACCTACGAAATAAAATAAGTTGACTAATTGTATCAGGAGTTACACGATGTACGGTCGAACAAGCTATTTGGTTTACAGTTTAACCCACAAATTACATTGTAAAGTGTAAACCAAATAGCTTGTTCTACCGTACACACCTAAACGTTTCGGCTATACGTAGCGTAAAACCCAGAGACTCGGTGGACTTATTTGGTACCTACAATTTTGTATTACGTGTATTGCAACCTACGTCACGGCAGTTGCTCGAGCATAAGCAGACTCATGGATTAGAAACAGTACCAGCTGATGCCCGCGAACTTCGCCCGCGGCGAATTGTTATAAAAATACAAATTTCCCCGTTTTCGCAACGTTTTTTATTGATGCTCCGTTCCTATTTGTCGCAGCGTGATTTTAATGAAAACAATAAAGCTTAAACCCTTCCTCACTAGATGGGCTATCCAATTCCTGAGATTAGCGCATTGAACCAAACAAACACTTCAGCTTTATAATATTTGTAGATTATAGATAAATGTGGTATTGCGACCGCGACCCATTCATTTGGAATAGCTCCTAAATTGTCCTTTGTGTGAAAGAAAGAAAGAAGAAAGAAGAAAAAGCATTTATTAGCCCGCACAGGACAAAACACAAATTAAAAAGGTTAAATTAACAGTACAACTAATTAAAAAAAAATTAAACAAAGAGAAAAAGTGCGTTGTGTGGAGTCTTATACGTTACATAAACGACACTATAATTAAAGAACCTACTAATGATTATTTGCAAAGAAGTTATTTCATATTCTTTCTACAAATAATAAAACTCGATAGCATTTTATATGTAAGTATATCAATGTTCGATAGCAATGTTTTTCTGATCAGACACCAAAAGTACTTTAACTTGTATCTTTATTCCGAAGCTCATGTTACGAATAAGATAGGAATTCGATTAATTGGAACAATTACACTCACTTTAACAAATGAGAGACGTTTATTTTGTTTGTTTTAATTGCTTGCAACAATGCGTTTATTTAATTTTTTTTCTTTTCTGCTGAAGCTATAGTGTATGATCTACTCGTATAAGAAAACTTATGTTTTGTCATCTATGAGACCGTATAGGTATTATTATATTGTAAACTAAATCACGAGCAGGAACTGTTAACTCTTACAAAGGTAGACATTTATCAGAAATTTAAACTAAGGCTAGTGATAATCATGTATTTGAATAAACATCGTGATAATATAAGATTTTCACGTTGACCGACACCTCTTAAGGCCCTTCTAACCCTAAAATTAGCAACTCTATTTATGGTGGTTTAAACTTCGTTTGAATTACTGTTAGAATAAAGTTCTAATCAGCTTGCACTACAAAGCGGTTGTTACGTCAGTCACTGCGGCCGAATAGTGCGAAATGAGTGGTTTTTTGCGATTTACAAAAATTCTATTGATTGGACTAAAAAAATAAAACACATTAGACCTGCTTTATAGTTAGTTCAGTTAGTATGCAAAGTTGCATAATCTTATTTCAAGTACTTTTTGAATACCAGCGGTTTATTGTTCGATTTGGATTGGATGGACTTTGGATTTTTTTTCTATCTAGAAAAGCTTATGGAATCGTGTTTTCGTCACACATACTTAATCCTCAAGCATTACTCCTCAACTTTACCATATATTTATTTCAAAATTAATGCTGCAGTCCAGAGAATGGGCAGCAGCGTTTTCTGTTAGTCTTTCATCCCTGCGATCTCCAATCCGCCTGCCAAGCGTGGAGATTACGGCAAATTCCTCCCATCATGGGAGAGGCTTATATCCAGCAGTGGACGTTATGGGCTGTTGTAGTAATGCTGCAGTATTTTTGGAGTAACGGAGCGTCGTGCTAAGCCATTTGAGGGATATATAGCCCCTAAATAAGAATGATATGAGTTTTATCATGTCACTGTTGAAACGGTCGAAATCTGTCGTGTGAAAACTGAGGACACTTGAGGAATGAAGTACCGACGACGAGATTAAAATGATTCATAGCCAATTAAAATATTTATTTGTTTAGCTTATTTTTTTATTGAACTCTATTTATAAGCTCTCTTTCTCTAAAACGATCACATTAAAATAAAGCTAAAGAACATTGAACGACAGACAGACAATCACACGTGGAAGCCAGATGTAAATAATTTTGTTTATCTTTTTATAATCCTTGAAATGTGAAAATTACTTATATCGGTTTTATTTGTAGTGTTCTGTAAAGTCTCGTGTGAAATTGATATAGGTATTATGTTTATATTTGAACATATTTGTCAAATTGATTAGACTTTAGTATAGTTACGTCACTTTTTTGTAAGAAAAATGGATATTCCTTCCTATTTTTTGAACCAAAAATACTTTTATCACTTTTCTTTTTAAACGTATTATGGCTTCAGATTGACTATTGGCCAAGCAAATAATTCTTAATGAAGCCAATTCAGGATACATATTTTATATTTTTAAAGCTCTGCAAAAATAACACCATATCGTAAAAAGCCTTGAACATGAGAATACCTCACGGGACACTACTGGGCCCTGTGCTGCTTATGTAATCTGAGCACACGCACTGTTCTCCCTTGGGACCTTGGGTGATGGTTGAAACGGTTGATAATTATAAAAATAAACCGGTTTGGCTTTGAACAGTATCTAATACATTGTTGCAATGGCAATATACACGACAATGTATGATTTTGCACAAGCCTTCCCAACTATCAACTATCAATGCATTTAAGAATTCTTTATATAAAATTAAAAACATCAGACAAAGACTTGCTCCGTAACTGGTGCACCAAAAAAACGCTAGTAAACGTTATGTTTTAAAAACAATAATTATTTCTGCATTAGATCTAATAGTTTTTGCCATGGTACGAATTTGAGAATATGGAAAACAATGGGTGCTATTAAATGAGATTGGTTGAAATATGCTATAATTACGCAATTTTGGAATTTCGGACGATGTTATAGAAGTTACTGATCCATGAAGTCGGAGCTCGGTAAGACATAATTAGCATGTTTGCGAAACTTCTTGGGAGATATCGACAGTGGAGAGAAAATAATAATATTGACCTACAGGTAACGTAAACTGTCGTCAATCAGCGACAGCCTTGATAGAGTACAATGCTTGCCCTCGCGCGCTTCCGCTTGAGGCTTATCTAGGTTCTATGCACTACATGCGTTATCCGCACATGCTTGCGACACGAGATTTTGTTCACACACGTAAATTACACGGTAGAGCATAATTCAATTAGAAAAGTACAGATGTTAGTAGCAATTTTAATTCTTAACAGGTTAATTGAGGTAATGAGTTCAATAACTAAAGAGGGACGGGCATTTATAAGTTTTAGAATCGGGCCGAGGCACTGAAGGACATCTTTTCCCAAAGACGAATGGGCACAAAAAAGCCTATTACGGAGGTGAATATAAAATCGCCACGCCATCCACCGCCCGTTAAGAAAAAACCACACATAATACCAAGACATTTAAAAGATACGCTTTTACATTTTTGGCTGTATTGAAGCTCAAGTAAAATACATTTTCTTAAATGAGGTGTGTTTAAGAAAATGGATTTTTTCCATTTTGTTGGACGAACACAAGGTCGAATCATAACCCGTTTAACACATCTAAAGTAAATAGGTGTTAGAGTAGGTACCACAAATTATTGAGCTAATTACCAAAATATTATAAAGATACACATAATTATGGGTTTATGTCGCATTTGGGCGATCCTCACCTGACGAGTGTTGAGTGGTCTAAGCACGTGCTTTTGTGACATTTATCAAAAGTCAACATGTTTTTAAAATGTTACAACGTCAAATCTTGCCGAGTAGCTTGCGTAATTTATCATAGTCCAATTTAAACGTCTAGATAAACCATGACTAATTAGGCCCATAATTTACTCTAAATTAGCAAATATCTGTGAATTTCTATGACGCACGGAAGAAAGTCGCAATGAGCCGTATGTTTGACGGCCAAACAACACTGTCAAACAACACTATAAGCACTACATAATGAGTTGTCGTCTGACGCAGGTGCTTGCAAAATATTATCCAATAATAAAATCCAAGCACAAGTCGACTGATTACGCGTAGGTAGACGTGAGCTTAAGCACGCGTGGGGCTGTGGGCCCTACGCAGACGCCGCGTAGATGCTGCGGCGGCGCTACGTGGAAGCCGCATAGGTGCTTCGTAGATGCTACGGAGTACTACGGACACGCAGGCCGACACGACGTGGATAGACGCAATACGCTGCGCATAGGCAGCGCAATATAATACAATTATGTAGGCCACATGTTACGAGTGCGAGTTGCGAGTTGCTACTTTATAGTGTGAGCACGCGTATACAATTTTAAGAAAAAATACAAATGAAAAAAAAATATTTAAAAATTAAAAAACCCGACTGCGTAAAAAATAACTAATAACTTTAAATAAAAACTGAGAAGAAAAAAACAAGTTCAGGAAACAGGACATATTGACTGCAACAGTCGGGACCCATTAAATAATCTAGACTAAAATCATTACATCCAATATGGGTCCCGACTCCTGGCGCAGTTGGGTAAAAACAAAACCCTCCTTCTGGCACAGTCGGGTAAAAACTAAGTTCACCTTCTCGGGCTCTGCAATAATTGTTGTCTTCAAAGTAAAGAGTAGGAAAAACTCGCAAAAATGGCGAGATAAACAGAAGTTTTATACGATTAGCTTCCTATTGATTCTTTCGTAATTCTTTTCCAAACAATTTGAAAATTTAGCAAGTGAACACACCTTTACCTCCTATCCCTATAGAAAAAACCTCACAATATAATGACAAACGGTACGGATATCATAGCATACATAATTACCTACATGTCTATATCATTAGTACAATGTACTTTAAGAGAGAACAATCACGTGAGATGACGCGGCACTGTTGACAAACACCGAGATTACCCCTGCCGGGTGCCGTTTGTGTGCTTATTAGCCTATTTATAACAAGACAATGCACTATAAAATTAACTAAATGTTGTGCACCTTTTATAGACTCTTGTAACAATGTTAAGGGCCTTGTTCTTGTTATAGGTTCCTAATGATTCTTGATTATGTGATGTGGGTTGTAAGTAGGTGAACAATTCAACACGTGAATAGAATCTTCAGATAATGTATCTAAAGATATTTTTGTGGCTGATTCATATTTTTTTTTGTTAGGTACTTAAACATATCATCACACCTGTACTTCAAAGCACTAAAATAATAGGTGCACGAACTAAATTTTAAAAGTGATTTTCTCCTTATAATATATTGATTAACATCTTACGTTTTCACGCCAGTGTTTTGGAAGCCATACTAATAAGAAAGGAATTATTTCAACGTAGAAACCGTTATTTTGTGAAAACACATTTCAGTCAGGTATACCTAAAAGTATGAATCTGTGGAAAGGTTGCGCGTGCGTAGTAGGCAGATCAATTCACTGTAAACGTTCTGTATCAATAGATATGTGCCCACGATAGGTATGTCACTTACTTCGGTGAAGGAAAACATCGTGAAGAAAACAGCATGCCTGAGAGATATTTCTTGACGGCATGTTAAGCCAAGTCAGGGGCCCATGGGCGGCATAAAAACTCTGACACCACGATAAAGAAGAGAAGAAGGTATGTGGTAATGAAATGTCGTTGTAAATGCAAATGCCTGTATTATTGTTTCCAACTTATAAATCAAGGCAGTTCGACGGAAAAATAGACTTAAATCACGAAAATCACTTGGGTACTGCTATGCCGGAAGTAGGTAGGTACCTACTACGCAGTTAATTTTATTTTTCGTACAATTATCTTTTTATTACGTTTTGCGTAGTATGTTTATTTATTTTAAAAGGCAATGGTATTCCGCTACCTTGGCCCAGAAATATCAGATATAATGCAATTAAAATATGCAGGAACTAAATCTGTGTACTGATAAGCTATGGAAATGACGGTTTTCCGTATGATACAGCTTATCAATTTTATCTCAAAATTCAAACAACAGAGCGAAAAGTTAGATAGAGATACTAGTAGCGCCATCTATTACGGTAGGTGAAAACTACGAGCACGGTCGTTTCAAACAGACACACTTCAGTGACTGTAGCCTTGTGTATTATATTACCTGTCACTTGATACTTTTTCTCACCGCGTGAGGGCGTGGTGACGCTTATGAGAATAGGAATTTTGCACGTCATTTTTTCTTCATTTAATTAAATCAATAAAATACAGTACAACCCATGAAAAGTATTAAACTGCTTGTCGCACAAAAATAATATTAAAAACTCCTGCAATTTTCTACGACAGTTCAAACGTCCGTAGCTGTTGCGGCCATGATGTAATCATTATCCACAATCTGCTTTGTTTACATCTATTTTCTTTTGGCCTTTATAAAATAATTTTACTAATTGTATGTGCTTTATCCAAGTAAAAATTGCAGTAACAGATTTATAATAAAATATTAGTGAAACTATAAGCACTTTTCAAATAAAAGTGTTTTTTTGACACAATGAACTTTGACGTCAACACCAGCGTTATCGAGGACGATGCGTAAGATGCGTTTTAAGAGTGCGTTACGTTTCACCAAAAACATGCAACATAAAACAGTAAATTGTAAAATAAGTGATGTATTAGAAACTTAAACACGTATACCACAATGTTTTTATGCGAGTTTTGTATTTCATGCATATTCCCTATTGTTAGAGTTGCGAACGGATTAGGATTAGCAACCAAAGTTAGGACAAATAAATAATGGTCTACAATAGGTATTATATTAAGTAGGTACGTGGCCTCCTTCCTTCACTTATTAATCGCATGGTATGACGTAGATACGGTAATAAGTATTAGGTACTATCGAGGACACTCCCGCCTAATCAGCACTAAGCTAATTTTTGCATGCACTTACAACATAGAAACGCTCTCTAGCCTTGCTCCGTTGACTTTCTATAGAAATAATGAAAGAAATGATACCGATCGGCCAAGCGCATTGACGACGCCCGCCAAACGAGAGTTATTGTTATTTTGCGCGCCAAAGTTGACGCTTTCCTAATAGGCCTAAACTTTAAGGGGCGTGGCTCGGCGCCTCCGCATGATTTAAGCGAAAAAAAAATTAACTTATCAGGCGGAAAAGACTGCACATAAGACTGGTCTAAACCCATATTGGTAGTCGTAATATTCCAAAACGCAGCATTAACCGGTTAACCCGTAGCCATAACATCACTCCACCCTTAAACGCGCCGTTTTTATGCGGTTAAAGCTTTTTGGGGTGTATCATATTATAATACACCTAAATTGTGTTGAATACATAAATATCTATATTTCCCTACATCACTTCTTGTGATTTACGTTCTACAGTATCTGCCATCATTCAAATGGAAACTGGTCAAGAACTTTATCTAAAGGTCTTCCTCAGCTCCTTACATTAATTACACCTCACATCTCCTTTAATATTACAAACCAAACGTAACCTCATGATGATGCTGATGACTAACTAATGTTAAGAAAAGCATTTCTCACCTCTGGCAGACAGTGATGCTGCAGGCAGTAGTAGTCTTGACTTCCATCATTGTGACACCAGGTGCCGTCCGGGAAGTATGGGTCTTTGCCAGCATCGTTGAGTTCAACGCGCGGTGCGTAAAAACCGCCTCCTGAAGCTCGCCGGCAAAATACCGCACAACCCATCCACATACGAGCTGGTCAATTGAAAAAGCAAAAGATTTGATAGAAAAAATACTGGTTTAAATACGGAGTGGAAATATCGCGTATTCAGAACATCGTTCTGATCATTTTTATCATTCGTTTTTGCGTCGATGTCAATTACACCCTATATACCTACAATTAAGCCTTTTTTCTTAATAATACCAGGGCATCAGATCAGTGTGACACTGCAGGTCAAAGGCCTCTGCAGATAAGGTATACAGGGTGTAGCGTAATTAATGGATAATTCCTTACGTAGGTAAGGGATTGGGTGGTCATCATGATGACCACCCAATCCCTTACCTACGTAAGGAATAAAATAAATAAAGTGATTTTCTGATCAGTCATGACTGATCAGAAAATGAAAAGTTGTTTTCAGTAAATATGTCGTAGTTGTCAAGTTATCGGTCATTTTCGGCCAACTTAAACAAAGTTAAATTTTGATTCCGACCTCATTTAAGTCTTAGTGGACTTGCCCAGATTTGGAACCACCGTCGGGTGCGTGTATTAGAAGCTAGGCCTTAACCAAAGGGCCATCATGATGTCTTTATAATCTTTCTCTCTTCTTAGAAACACATTATAATAACTCAACAATAAAACGTGAAAAGCCTCACTAGGATCGTGCGGCGCCTGCAGGCCTCCTCCGCGAGAGTCCAACTCAGGCAATAGAGCTGCGTATTCTGCACACTTGCGTGATGCCAGTTCACTTGATCCTACACGGGTCTTCTTACCGCAAACCTGGTTTGAAATATATAGTTAAGATTTGAACGTGCACTTATCATAATCATATCTCCATGAGAACAGATTTTCTCATTTCTAATCTTTAATCGATCTTTTCTTTAAGGCGATTACATGCTAAATAAGCAACTGTATTTGTGTTGGTTAAAACTTCGTTTGAATTACTGTTAGAATAAAGTTCTAATCAGCTTGCACGACAAAGTGGTTGTTACGTCAGTCACTGCGGCCGAATAGTGCGAAATGAGTGGTTTTTTTAAATTTACAAAAAATCTATTGATTGGACTAAAAAAGTAAAACACTATGATACTAGTATTTTGCTTATAGAATGATTTGCCAAAAAATCAGAATGATCGCATATATTTTAGTATAGTTTTTACTCGTTAAAAGAAATTTAACGAGTTCGTGTAAGTTCGTGATTTTTTTCTATCGAATATTTTTTTTGTATTATGTTTTCAAAACACTATCGTACTAGCTTAAATATATCCAGAAGAATATCATATATTTTTCTGGTTTGGTTTATTGCAGTGAATCATGTGCTTTTTTGCATTATAAAACTCGCGTTTAGCTCATGTAATCGCCTTAACAGGAATATGAAGATTTCAAAAATAGAAAAGTTTAAAGAACCTTAGTATCATCACAAAGAACAACATCATAGGACGCTCCTTGGCATGCGTCGCTCGTTGGCTTCGTGCACACTCGTCGTCGCTCGCGGAAGCCTCGGCTTCGCTCGGAACAGCCCGACTGGCAGTTGGCCTCCCTCCACGAACTCCACCCGGTGGCCGCCGACGTGTCGCCAGCACCGGGCTGCGGCGGAGGCGTGCTCGATGTGGGCAGAGCGGCCGCAGGGACACACTCGCCTCCTTGACACCACTGAAGCATCCGTCAGTTATTTTACAGTATCGATATCAAATATAAATAAAATAAGGATGATAGAGTGGAGTAATGCTGTAATTAAACGTAGCAGTAATAAATAAAGACCAACTTTCTATGACTAACAATCTACAATTCCTTATCCAAGAAAACAATAAAAACTTAATAGTAACAATCTCGCTGAGTGAAATTTACTACCATTTAGTAAAATAATAAACAGGTAACCGTTGAGATACGATCAAGACTGGCGCGACCACGTTGGACGTCATTTTAAGTAACTGGCGCCCAACGGGGACCCCACGCTTCAGAACCATGGCGGGCGCCATTTCGACAACTTTTCTCTCGTCTTTTTAAAAATTTTACCTTTTAATTATTGACGTATACCTTGAATTAATTTAGCATTACATTACACATACATAGATTAAAATACAAAACACACACACACACACATTTACATTTAAATTGAGACAAAGATCTGACCATATGCATTCCGCAGGGAGTGCCGGGGAGCGCGGGTCCGGCGTAGTAGTACCCTGCTCGGTGCGGCGTGCGGCACGCCAGCTGAGCGCAGTGCTCGCCCGCCGGGCCGCTGGGAGACGGCACAGCATCAGCGTCACGCAGCAGGATCTTGCACATGAAAAAAATATCATGAATCAGTTCAGAACCAAAGTGGGAATGTTAAGCGGTGCTACACATATTCGAGTCGGCATGACGATACAGACGGATGGTTAATTATAATATAGTAGATATAGGAACGTCGGCGTCGGGGAAAAGTCGATGGTAAATACTGAACGGAGTTTGCCAATCGGCACAAGAACCGAATAGTTGTAGTAATTGCTACGAGCTGGCATTGTTGTTCATCAAATGTGCCCAATCGAACAAGTGTTTAAAACCTCAAGGACCTAGATTCCGCTACTCACCTCACACTGCTTCTTAGCACTCCAGATGGCGCCAGGCGCTCCACCAAATCTTTCATGTTGGAGTTCGCTAGGCGCGTCTAAGTCATCGGAACCGTCAAACAAGCAGGTCGCCCATCTACACACAAATGAATGGTCAGTTTTTATAGAATGCAAGATTAAAGGCCCAGCGAGGGAGTTGTAAACATTTTGTCTCTTTGATAGCTTTGTTGCAAATCTAGTGTCGATGTGAGTAGCACTCAAATTATCATTAACCTTAAATAGTAAACATCCTTACGAAACTAAAAGCATGCTATGTGCATACGAATTTGGCTTACCTATGCCAAACCAATTTGGGTTATGCAACACCTTAAATGTGATTGCTTTCAGCAACCTTTTTGTTATTACTACACCGATCACGTTGAATTACCTACTACTAGGTTTGTAACGAAATGTTGTTTAAAGAAACAGGACAGGTTACTTTCTTCCAATATACACATACTCATAGTTTTAGAGTGGAGTACTTACTCGTTCAGTTTTACATGAAAGTGGAAATGTTACAGCTATCCGTCGCAGCCTTTGGAAGAATTTTTGAAATTAAACTACGCGAAAAACGCGACAACCATATTTAAATTGTGTTCAAGGGCTCTCCTTGTCATCATTGCTACACGGTTTACCTAAATGGCTTTATATTTGATTGGTGAAAATCACCCTTAGTATTAATGTAATAAACAGATGGTAAAGAAACTATACTGCAAATCAGCCACGACTCTTGCGCTGCACGTGGACCAGGAGGCCTCGCCGTTGGTGCCTCGCGAGGGTGACATGATATAGCCGTCGCGAGCGCAGTTGTTGCCCGTTCCGTCGTGGTGCATGCCCAGGCTGGAAGAGTGAAAATATACTTAATTATTGACCTAAATTAATTGACGAAAATCTAGAAACACTACTAAGGATAATGCTTAAGAATAACCTCACAATTATTATTTTGCTCGATATGGTTGAACAAGTTAAATAATCTCATACTGTAATTTTATAATTTCGTGCTACATTTATTACAAAATCCATAATTCTTCGTAATAAACCGTTTTACGACCCGCATAATTACCATAACAAAATAGTAGTACCTACTGGAATTGGAACGGAATCGATTCCAAGTTAATGACCTCTCAGAACATGCTGGTTAAGTAACGAAAACTGCCAAACGCTCTTAGTAAGCATTAAGAGGGTGTCTTAATGGTAATTATCCATCATGCAGTAATGAGTTAAAACGGCAAGCAGTAATATTGGCCGATATGGGAGCAGGAGGAAAGTAAACGGGCTATGACAGACTTGTGTCCAATCTCGTGCGCGAGGATATAAACGGAGGTGAAGCCCGCTGAAGGGTAGGGGCGGCCGAGCAGGTCGGACGTGCCGAACTCGGAGACCACACACGCGTGGGCCGGCAAGCACACGCCGCCCACCGGCGCCAGGCCCATCGTCACCCCGTTCCGACGACCGCCTTCCTCCGAGTAGAAATCCAACCTGGAATAACAAAAGAGGCCGCTTTATCTTAAGACGTCATAATATTATGCGATGATGAAAAAGATTACGACCCCAAGTAATGCCAACAACCACGTCGGAATCTAACAAGTTTTCCGTTGATTCCAAACCTTACACCAACAATGGTAATTAGCTTTCCGAAGCCTTGGTATCGCACAATATTTGAAGAATTTATTTTTTTGCAAAGAATGATTCACCAGGTTTTTTGCTCGTGTTCGAAACCACAAACCAAACCACAAATAATTTTAAAGCACTAACTCGTATTTGCACATTTTCAGTGATGCATGCACGTTTGATTTACATTTAAATACAATAGCAGACTCATCAGTGTTTACTGCAAGATGTTAAGTAGGCTAACGGTTTTTAGTTACCCCGAGAGCAGTAGCGCCATGTCCCAATGCTGAGGATCGTCGTCATCGTCTACATTCAGTGATCGTTGGTACGCGCAGAAGGAGTCGAGCAGACGTCCTCGCTCCGCGTTTGCTGACAGGGATGATGGTTGCGAGCGAAGTAGCGTCAGACGCACCAGAGACAGCTGGATGTGGGTGCCAAGGGAAGAGTGCTGGTACAGAGCCTGCACCTGGAACACCGAGAATACATTTGACAGTAGCTATCATTTTTACACGTTTGAAAGAACACAAAAATATCAAACAATGAACAGAATGTAAAAGTAAGACAAAAAATGGAACTTACACCATTTATATACGCCAACAGCATATCACGTAGGTCTGATTCGCTATAGTTGAGGTAAGGGTAGAAAATTTTATAGGCAGCTTCGTCCAGGAACAAGGCTATCTCGATAGTATAGTTGGGTGGGCCGGGCTTGTATCGCGGCGGGTAGGCTCGAGGTCTGCGCACGCGAGGACGCAGAAGGCGCGCGTCGTCGCCGGGAGGCGAGGGCGGCGGTGCGCGCCGGATCACGTGCGCTGTTCGCCCGCTGCCGTTCTCCGCCCGCCCGCTGCCCAAAGGCAAGGGTCGCACTTCGTAGGTGGAATTGTCCACAACAATCAAACCGTGCTGAAAACAGGAAACGAAATCAGCATTTAATCAGTTATCTGCTATGCTATCCCGACGGGTTACACACGAGTGCTCTGTCAATTCCAGTCTATCAAGGTTTTAAGAAACTACGATCAAGGCATATTTTTTGAAGTTTGTTGAAAAAATAAAAACAATGTAGATAATTCTCTGACAGACAAAGGAACAAGAAGAAAATGTTTTTCATTAAATTCTGAACCCAAACTGAGGCCTTCAGTCAGGGTACGATTAGTATCTCTGTACTACTTATTTACTCAATGAGTGTTTTGACACAGTTTATCAAAGAGATTTAAACCTAGATGGTACAGAGATAGACCACAAAAGTAGAAGCACAGTTTTTAATAAAAAGAGAGATATAAATATCTGTGCTTACAAGAGCGTGATCCCGGCAGGCTGAAAATGCCGCGACCGCATTGGGTCCAGAGTGCTGGAAGTGGCACGTTGGGTCCACGGCCGAGAGGGTGGCCTCCTGGCCCTGGTCGGACCATACTCGAAACTCCGGCGAAACCAGCCGACGATTTGGTACTAACTGCAGCTCAAAATTTCTAAAAGTAAATTAAGTTTCGTTACTGTAGGTATATAATATATAGATTTAGTTTTTTTGTTAAATCCCGATTTAGACTTTATCACTTAGTCATCTAATATCTTAATGCATTTACATACGCTTTCTCCCATACGACAAAATTGATTGATCACACGAACATACCTAACACACTATGAACAATAACGTTATATCTCAAGGTCAGTGAGTCGGTTCGTTCAATGAAACCAGTTTTTCTACAATAGGTGTCGATATTCAACGAGCACGTTTCGCGTTGTCGCGTAGAAACGTATCTTAATTTGTAAAATAAATTCAATGCTTTGTCTTGAAATTTTAAATATGGCGACTGAAAAATTCCTTAATGACATGACCTTTTTCTGGAAATGATCAAATTCAACTTGGTGCAAAAAGTCTATTATTATGCCACTTAAATGGCCATGTAGTTATGTATAAAGTCTGTTCGTCCGCTGTTATGAGGAAAAAACAAATGAAATTAATCAATAGAATAATTCTTATATGTATCCGCTCACAAAATCTAGTTTATAATTACTTACAATATTATATACATTTATAAATTAAAAAAACCTAAAGAATGACGTCATAAAACACCTCAACGGTCTCGACTGGTAATGTCCCTAAGAGACTAGCGGCGTTGCCACATTGTATAGCAACGCTAAGCCTCTGGCCAATGTAAAAGCCAGCCTTGGGTAACGGGGAAGTGTTAACTAAGCGTTTTGAAGTTTCCTTGAAAAGGTTTGAGCACTCGGACCCTGCGGTCCTAGAGTTTCAACCCCGAAAGGCAAGAAAATATAGTTATTACCCCGCTTGAGGTTCTCCGCAGAAGCAACGGCAGCCTCCAGCACAGCACGGTGAGCTAGGAAGATGGCACAAGAGATCGACACATGTTGTGTCCCACACTAAAGGCCTACGGCCTACCCATATTCGATGCAAACAAAGACATGCCTTCGGTCTTACGTATACTATTACTTCTTGTAGCAATGCGAGATTTCCCGGATAATTTTTAAAATAACCAGAAAAATAAAAAGTTACCTTCCAAAAGCATCAAAGCTGTACGGCATCGGGACATCATCTGTAGGTTTGTTGGAGGCGAGCTGAGCCTCTCTTGGCAGTAAAGCTGGTAGGTATACGACCTGGATATCCGGGCTGTCGTGTATACGCTCTGCATTCGTCCACCAGCCGTGCAGCGGAAGTAAATCCTGAAGACGGAATTAAAAAATATATATATAAAAGGAAGAGAACAAAGTTATCTTAAAATGAGTAAGAAGAGAACAAAGTTATCTTAAAATGAGTAACCAGGACGGTCAAAGTAGACTAGATCATCTTGTTGCTACGCCACGAACTACATTAGAATAAATGGAACTTTATCGAACAGAGAAAAAGCTAAAGGAACGTTAACACAGTTGACTACGGGTCCAACTATACGCCTACAATATAAGTTCTGTGTCGGAAACATCGGTTTAAAATATTTTCTTATCAGTGTTTAATTTATAGAAGACGTGTATTGAAGTTATTGTTGTTTTCTCGTAGCACGTTGCTACACCATAGTCAAACGGCTACGAAATAAAAGCAATTATTTTAGATCTAATATGTAATTAGATTACTGCAATTTCAGAGGGCTTAATGTGATTGGATGTAAAATGCATCGCTTTTTTGTAAACGTTGTGTTGTTTTCCTTACAAAAAGGTCGCCTGTGGTCTGCGCTACGCGCTACGTAGTAAGTATATGTGTGTTATGCAGGTATACGCAAAATAAATAGTACCTACAGTCAGCGACCCTCGAGCCTCGACATTCTTTCTTGCGTCGGCTGCATTTTTTATGGAAGGTACATTTCTCCGATTTGTTCCTGGGAAAACCAGTCAAACTTGTTGTTTGCTTTGACATCAGAATTTCGTTAAAACTGTATTAATTCCATTTCGGTGGTGACTGTGGTGAGTGACATACCAGATTAAAAATAATGTTTTATTAAGGGCTTTTTCTTGACTCAGTACAATAAGTTTATACTTGTAGCAGAAAAGCAAAACTCAGATTAGGTTACTATTGATAATAAAACTAATGATTATTATTTCTATCCCTTTCTATCTTATGTTCTGTTTAATGTACTTTTATCTATAAGTAGACATAGGTATGGGTACTGTGTACCTACTGTAAGTAAGATAATGTTATGATCCTTCATCAATTGTTTGATGAATATTACCATCATTAAGAGATTATTATCAGCTTTTCACGTAACGTTAGCTTACGAAGACGTCTGAAACGCGCTTACGTAACTTAAGCATCACTTGAAAAATAATTTGATTTTCTAGAATAATTAGTTTATTATTTATTATAATTCATGGTATTATAATATACATAATCTCCTCTTTACGAATATATTGCGATAGAGAAACGAGAGACGTTTTATAAGTATAACTAAAAAAACATACAAATTGTATATTAATGGACGTTCTCAGCAAAATGACCAACACAGTAACGACCCCAAGGGCTCAGGCAGGATCGCTCACTCGTATAAAGGCCGTACCCTGTCGTCACCCGGCCGTGCTCTGACGAGCTTCACTTCAACCGGCTTGTGAATAATGAATAAACAAATAAAACGTGAAATCGATACATAAACAGCTACGCGATTCAACCACGATAATTAACAATTACTGTTACTACGACGATCGACAACAACCTGTTACTATACGAGTAAAGGTAGATACTTGGTACTTATGCAATAGATTGATAAGCAAAGGGTATTATTAACTGTAAAGCCACATAAATTAACTCATAACGAGGCATAATATAACTTATGTAATAGCCAATGTATAGCTTCATGTACTTATCTAAAATTAATAGTTAAGTTTATGTGAACGTCTTCTGAAATTGCAGCTCTGCTCACTGCGCTGTTTTTGAGAGGGTGATACCGAGCTAATGTCTGTCGCGTAGACCGATCGATGTTTGGGTGCGAATGTTCTCCACGCGTCGAGACCTTTTCGCAGCTCGGAGAGCACGATGAACTGTCTGATGTCTTTCGGTCAGGTCAATCAATAGAACAAATATTAATTTAAAACCTATCTACTAATACATACCTACTGTATGCCTCTACGCGACTTTCGTAGCAATTTTCTCGATTACACTTAAGTCCGAGTGCTATTGTAAAATTATATGTACCTAGATAAATGCATATTATTAAAAAGTGAAAACCTGTAATCACCTAAATAAATGTCAGCCATTGTGACAAATGCAATTTCTAACAATAAGCTAGACAACTAGGTGCCGCCCGCCGGAATGACTCCAGCTATCATTCATTGAAGATTACTCAGCTTCCGTGCTATTTAAAAAGTATATTACAACAATACAATCAATTTGGGTATCAGGAACATCGAAATAATCCGAACAACTGAACAAGGCGGTGATAAATGCTGTAACGATGTAGGTCGAGGAGCAAGGAGCGCATGCGGTCGTCTGGTGGGCGCTCTCCATTGTCACGAGCATGTCGCCTGCTCCACGTTCTCACACTACTTTTATTGCTCTCATTAATGGCTAGACCACACTTTTATTAAACTTGTTAACTAATCGCAATTATAACACGCCACAAAACAGGCCTTGTCTTATGTCTCGCACGCCACCATCTCTTTCAAGTTCACGACTAATTCACGTTACGATATGGTTAATTAGTTTCGCGGTTCTCGTTTTCAATACAACAATGTATGCATGTTAATCCGTCTGTTAACACCAACTGGGTCAACGATCTCTTCTAATTCTCTTGTTGACGCTTATTGCCTGCGGCTAAAAATTACTGTATCTATTATAATGTCATTAGATATTTTGTTTGAAGATGAACAAAGCAACAACATATATATGACATGTTTGAAGCAACATCCTGGTTTCTGCCGATACCAGGAACACATTTGAGCAAAAGTCAAGACAAGACAAGATAAGTTATCGGTGAAAAGCTTTTGTTAAGTATTTGCTGGTCTGGTTTCATTGTTTTCACAATTGGAATGATTGATGATAACGGCCTAACAAGCGTCTGACTCAATGAAACTGTAAGTTGTTACTGTAGTTTATTGTCATACTTTGTATATATGCAGTAAATTTTAGCATGTCAGTCAAAGTGATGGAGAACAGTGAAATCGAAATCAGGTCCACATGAGTCAGCTAAGTGTAGGCTCGATATTAGCGGATGCGAGTGAAGTAAAGGGGAAAGTAAAACTATTTGTTTTTCCTTTTCTTCTACGCGAGACAATGCGCCTTCCGATGAATTAGCGGCTTTGAATAGGACACAGGGTATAATGGCACCGGTAATTACTTTAATTTTGGCATTCAATTGTGAGTGTTACGTCGGCAGTGTCGGTATGTGCCGATGATGAAAGTTACTGGTATCGATCTCAATTACACGGAGACTGCGAGCACGTCGCGGCGCCGCGCCACAATCAAGACACGCTATGATTCATCGAGAGCGATTGAAAAACTGTACTTGACGTTAGCGTTGTGTAACTTTGTACGTGATCCAGTACGCGAAACACCTGCACTTTTATTACGTAACATAATTGTCAAAATAAAATCGTATCGTAAGACGTTGTTAATAATGTACCATAATTTGGTGAAAGTTTTAATAGTTTCGGAAAATGTGCATTGTAGGTAACCCATTCTTGACGTTACCTTACATAATCGAGGGCTGAAAAGTAGAGTAAAACTATCAGCGAAGGCAGAGTTCCACATAGAAACACAGATAGTATATGCTCCTAACAAAAGACGGTGAAATCGTGTGCTCAGCCCTTTCTTCTTATATTATTAACTAAAAGCTGTTTTAGAGATCTATTCGCCTTCTTGGACAAGCTATTAAATGGCAAAACAAACGAACATTCCACCATGGCACCCACTTCTTTATTTCATGACGTAGGTAACCCGAAACGTTACGAATCGGCATAATATTTTAGAACAAAATCCCGTATCATGTAAAGGAATATGAGGATAGTGCTGTCATAACGTGAAGAATTGTACTCCATTAATCAATTTGAGATCCATTCAGCCCCTGCCGCCTTCACACGTTCCTATAAATCAAGACCGTGTGTCGAGCCCCGACGAATATTAATATTGCGAATTTTCCCTCCTGTATATAATATACGAGTATCTTCAAGGTAAGGGTTGTTAAGATCAGATTTACGTAGGTAGGACTAAAGCAAATTGTTATTTTATCCTTGTATGGGTGCCCTTCTAATGGCTTGCCCTTTAGTCCTGTTTGGGAGAATTCTATTTGCAGCCTGATGCTGATATAACATAACATCACGCCTGTTATCCCCGAAGGCTTAGGCAGAATACCTAATAGTAGGTACTCCTGATGCTGATACAATATAATGATACCTATACGAAACGGTATCACTGATCCTTATTTAAATGGAATTTTACTATTTTGCCCTGGCGTCATAATATTCCACTTGATGTTGTTGTTGGTCTTTGTAGGTTTTCGTAACCTTCAGACCTTTTGGGATAACGAGCGTAAGGGCTTAAGTGGTTGGTAATGGTACCCACACACTGTCTGCGTAGCAAAGGTCAAAAAAACAATAGCTTAAATGTCTTTCCCTGAATAATATTTTCCGAAGTTTTCTATGTAGGTATATGTTTAACCTATTTATCTCTTATTCCAGTGAATGTAAACAAATGTTGAATCCTTAAATTAAGTTTCATAGGGGAATTTAATTGAGCTTTTGTTTTAGGTGCCGGGGGGAATGGGAGTCAATGATCAATGGGGTCAATTCAAAATGAATTGAACCTTAAGCTTTACTGAATATGGCTATGTCACATGGGGTTTATCTCTGCACCCTTCCCGCACTGGCCAATACGCGGCCCGAAAGTCACGCTCGCTTCACCGGGAGCGACACAAGTGTCACAGGTGAGGGGCCGTTGTAAAATTTCCGAAATTTCGATCGAAAACGTGAGTATCTATATTTGTTAATTTTGCGTATATAATAATCTCAAAGCGTAGTACTGGAACTTAACTTATATTTATTAATGCAAGTTATTAGATTTTTAGATGTTTTTTGTGTAATAATTCAAATCTAGCAAACAAACCTTCATTGGGGTAATGAGAGTCAAGCTAACAAACGAAAGGAAAAAGAAAAGCATACAAGAGGCAAAGTTACGAGGAAGATAAAATAAGTAAAAAAGAACTTATTTAAGTCGAGTCAACTGAGTGATAGTGACATAGAAAATATTGAAATCTCGCAAAACATCCCGCAAAACTCCCAAACTGATCATGCTCTTTAGCATGATCAGTCTATGTGCACGATTTGCCTCGAAGAGGGAAAACTCTGTGCTGCTTGGGCCCATGAAGCATGCACAGGATGTGATTATCCAAGTCGCTATCGCTGTGATTTTTGCATTTAATTCGATTTATTTACCATTATTTGTTATGATTCCATTGATTTATCATTTCTAACTTTTAATTTTGTGAATTCTTCTTTTATTGTTAAAAGAGATAATCATTTTGTTACTTTCTTCGTTTTATAATTTTACCTCGTATTCCCCCGTGGACTGACTTTCATTTCCCTTACATGTGGGTAATTGGAGTCAAAAGTACTTTTCTGTTTTTTAATTCAAATTACGTATAAGGCCAAAAAAGCCAAAAAAGACTTATATAACTCGATTCCTGATTAGTTTTAAAGATAAGTAAATCTGAACAAATTTTAAGACTGATCATTAGTGATTACAATAACGAGTTTTCCTTAAGTGACTCCCAATTCCTCCAACTCCCCTACATTCCCGTTTGAACTTGAATATGATTTTATTTTTCTAGTACTTAATTTTACTATGAGATCATAATTTGACCGCAAGTAAACAATCTCAGACAACATCCAAGAAGAGCTAACAGAAGCGTGTCAAGCACGCGGTACGGTTGTTATACGACACACACAACTTTTGTGTATTTCCACAACTTATTATCATACATTGCCCATATTAATCGTTGAAAGTGACAACTAACAGCAATTTCTCGATTTTTTTCACACTTATTATCTTTTCATCGGAAAATTCTATAATGATTGGGAAGAAAAATATGGTTCGTTTTTCATAAGAAGATATTGAATTATTAGTACAGTGAACAGTTTTTTTTTTAAAGGTTGAAGTGAACATTAACGCATACGAATGTATTTGTAAGAAAATATTTCTTGGAGTATTCTAGGAAAATTCAGCTTCATAATGAGTAACACGAACCCCTCTACTCGCTGAACCATAAAATGTAGCAAAGAGGTAAAAGTTAAAACAAAACGATAAAGGGGCTTTTTTTTCAATAACTCAGACACTTTTCTGCGTTGTAGTCAAAAGGGAACTTCAAATAAATAAAGAACTGCTGATTGGTAGGTAGACCTTAAGCATGCTCTGCCCTTAGTTAGTATCATAAGATCGTTTGATTTTACGGTACTAGGTGGTTTAAAGAAGCTGGTTATTTTGATTAGGGATTCTAAATAAAATACACTTCGTAAGTTGTTCGTGTCACCAATATAGTATGTATTTTTTAAATTTTATTAGTGGGCACTGTTTATAAAATCAACGTTACTATTTGTTTTTTTTTCTTTCAGGAAGATTCTTTTATTTTATTAAAAAAAAAACACTTGAACAAATTGTCTAATGCAATATTTATTTGGGGTTGAACCCGATTTCACCCAATAGTTTGAACATTTATGCATACATGCAACTGGGAATAGGCTAGCAGCATCCATGTTATACATAATAAAGGAAAAACAAGCACACGGTAGTGTAATAAATCAATAAATAAGATATGAAGGCGCCGCCCGCCCTCGCGGCGAGCAACAGCGAGTACTCACGGGGAACCGCGCAGGCGCACCGCCGCCGACCACGTACAGCAGCGTTACTAACACTATGGCACTTGTTGAAGCCATGACTGCCTCACATTGCTGGCCAGCAACAACACGGTAAGTTACTTATTCACACTCGGCACACTGCTTATAAACAGCAGACTCGGATGTGGCATGCAGGTGCTTTGAATATCTGAAGCACGCGCGATGCACCGTGGTCCGTGAGACGCGAGCGAGCGACCGTCGTTGCGCGCGATTAGAACGCGTACACTTATGAGGCGCCTGCTACCGAATAAGCATTGCGAGCCCCCGAATGAAGTGAACACCTTTCGCACCTCCAAGAGAAAGTCGAAGGAAAGTGCAGATTTTGGCTGTCAAGGCACCGCCCACACGCGTCCCCTGAGGAGCATTGTCGCGAGTCATCCATCACTCGACCTCGCCGACGCTCAGCGGCTTCCGCTAATCAAAATAAATGAACAATATCGAGTGAGGGACGCGGCCAGTAGCACGCCTCACGCAGCACGCAGCCCGCGCGCTCCCGACCGAGGCCCACCGAACTATGACATAAGTTCTAAGTAAACATATAAGTTTGTCAAATTCACTATAATTCTATGTAAACCTTCCAAACAAACTATGACTAAGTACAAGTACAAGTGTAGTTACTTAAATCCTTGCTGCAAAAAAAACCCTAAATTCAGCTAATTTTTTTCCTCAATGTGTAAATACCTATTAATGTAATGTGTTTATATAGCTACAGTAGCAGTAGCAGTAGCAGTAGCTACAGTAGTATGTGTATGTATAGTATGTGGAGCTTTACATTACTCAAGTTGTGCATATCTTATCATGCTTTCGCTGATTTGTGGAAGACAGCCCGCATTCTCTTTATCAGAAAAGGGTCGGCTGTGTCATGAAATTATTAATCGACGTGTGAGTTCATTCATGTTTACCTAACTACGATATATTTAAAAGAAGTTAACACCACTTTTTTTTTAAATATGGTCAATTTATTCCCTTATCAAATGATTAGATAGAACGATAGAAAAGTTGTATACAACTTTCATGAAATGGCTCATTATTTTATTTAGCCCGACGTAAAACTGACTATATTGTCAACTTTTAATTTAAGGTTGTTGTGATCATAAAAATATGACAAAACTTTCATCTGCAACCAAGTAGATATCAATGCCTTGTGTGCCTGTCTGGCACGCGTTCATACAGCATGCATGCATGCATAGTCGCCGCGTAGACACTGGCGTATCCACCCCGCAAGACGACGCGTAGCGCGTAGCACTTCGTAGAAGGTGCGATGCCAAACGTTTTCACGCATACAGAACATTTTATATTAGAACAAATTGAAATCACCTGCCGCTGAAATAAAGATTTATTTGATACCCGGTTTCGTGAAAGAATATCATCACAATAATTTGCTTGCATCAATCAATTAAAAGCTGTGATTTGGTAAATAATTTTTCAACAACCTATCGCATAATTATTTTGACACGTAGATGATTTTTTTCGTTACACACAGGTCCCTCACATACTGTTATGCAAATACAATGTTCCTACAATGAAAACGTGTAATAAACTGATCTAGTAACCAAAGTTGGTGGTGTAATGGCAGCCATACGGTACCTCCGGTTTTATACAGGTACCCGAAATGTTAAATATATTTAACATTTCGGGTACCTGTATAAAACCGGCTTCCACCACGAAAGACCCACTTTTAACCAACGACGAAACAACGAGATTGATAACGAGATAGGGAAAATGAGATTTTCAAGAAATCCTAGAATATTGCTCGAAAGATACTTTCCCGCAAAAGCTGAACGTAAGTCTTCTGTTTGAACTCAACAATTTGCATTGCCGTTGAACGCCACCAATGCAATACAAAAGCTATCAATAAGTATCTCTATGTACCTATACATATAAAGTTCAGTTATCTTTTGAAGAAAAGGTTTTATTGTAATCGGGAATAGGCACAAACAGTCCCTTGTTCACAACAAAAGGTACACCTACTTTGTTTTGTTAGCAGGAGCTTCCCAGAAAGGTTCTTAAAGAAAACAATTTAAAAATTGTACTTACCTACGTCTTATTGATCACTGGAACAACAGGAATATCTTACAAAAACAAGATTGATTTTAGAAAAATCGTAACTTAGTAGACAGTTTAATCAAAATAAAATTTTGTCTTCTTTGTGTTTTCTGTAATTTAGTGCGTCAACATCACCCATTGCAGGTCTTAGGTTCGAACCCAGGCAGGCGCATTACTTTGTGTAGGTAGGTACCTAATTTATATCGACACCAAAGCTCTCTTAAAACGGCGAAGTAAAACATTGTGAGGAAACCGGCATGTCCTAGAACTAAAAATTCGAAGACAATAGCAATAGTTTGTGCACAACAGAATCGACACCATTATTGACATTTACCAACCCGCACTGGGCTAGCATGGTGGATTATAGCCATTTCCCTCTCGTAGAGATGAGACCAGTGTCCCAACAGTGGGAACACTATTTATTTATTTATTATAGGTCTACCAACAATTGTTCACACTCGATACAGCGACATAATTCATTCTTAAAATTAAATAACAGCGCAACATTTACTTAAAGGTAAACACCACATGCACAAAACAATAAATTCGGAAGATAAGCTAACTTAGTAATTACTAAGCGCCAACTTTCAATTAAAATTAAAACTTGAACAGTAAAAACAGTAACACTAGAGGCTGAAGTAATTATGCATTACCATGCACGCTGCAAGACTTCCTCGTGCTTTGTTGCCAGGTCATCTGCCCGTATTTGTCCGATCGTGCTGCATCTGTTTATCATTAGTTCGGTCTTTCGGTTATTAAGGTGTAAAATGGTATTTAGTTCAGAAAACTGGCTACTACGACATTGAGACACAAAAATGCACACTGCTTATCCGCCCTCTACATGTAGGTGAAATCAATTGGGGAAGTAATACGTGAAGATTGATAAGTGAGTGTGTGTGTGTTGTGTGTGTGTTGATGTTTGATTTGATAGTTTAACAGTTTGGGTTTTGCCCTGGATTATCAACCAAAAGTGCTATTCTAAGTGTCAAGCATACTGTCAAAAATACTACACTGACCGTAAGGTGTACGCTTGCTTCCTCTCCAAAGCTTTCGATCTCGTTTCTTGTTGTTCTTTGGAGCAAGTTGAGGAGTAGGGGTATACCGGAGGAACTGCTCAGTGTATTGCAGTATTGGTATCGTAGCCAGACAAACCGTGTTAAATGGTCTAATGCGTTCTCGGAGTCATATGGGTTAGAGTGCGGAGTGAGGCAGTCTTTCGTCCCCTCGTTTTTTCAATCTACTTATATGTTAATGACCATATTGTCGAGCTCAGCAGCATGCGTGTCGGATGCAGGGTAAATGGTGTTAGTTGTAACAACATCAGTAATGCGGATGACATGGTGCTGCTGGGTCCGTCGCCGGGAGCGATCGTGGAGATGCTTCAGGTATGTGAGACCTTCGCTGCTGCACATGGAACTGGTCTATAATGCCAAAAAATGTGAATACATGGTCTTAGGGGTCGCTGGTAAGCGCCAGGAAAGTACATTCGAACTTGCTATAAACGGTACGTAGAGTTAAAAAAGTTTGAGTATCTTGGGCATTTTCTTACCTACGACCTCAGTGACTATGTTGACATTGAACTGGAGCGTAGGGCTCTGGCGGTCAGGGGAAATATGTATGTGTCTAACCGGATGAATTTTACATGGAGCGATCCTGCCTATCTGATCTCCACAACCCAGTCAGTACTGGGTAATACGATTCGATATAGGTACCCCTTGGTAAGACATGGTTGTCTGACTTTCGGACCACTACCTGTACGACTGTCAAAGATCTACAAATGACAGCCGGGACCAACGGATTAACGTGCTTTCCGGTATGTAGTGAGTGGTCTCCCATCCATGGAACACCCTAGGCCAACGTGGCTTAACCTGAAGAGCTATAGAAATGCCAAGAGAGTTTAGGTAATTATGCATAATTTACTGTAGCTATATAATGAGAACTCATTAGGCATTCACATGAAATAAGTAGAATAACTATGGCTACTAGGTATTTCATTTTATTATAATTTAATAAGGCCAAGAATAAATTTTAGCTTTATGCTCAAGACGTCTGACTCCTCGTTGCGGGCGCCGGTAGTTGTCTGCGAACGCAGAATAATAATGAACTTACAGCACGCGTACCCGGCCCTTTTATTACGTTATTTGCACACTTGGTAGGCGAGAACAACATACGTACTTAAGGTGACCTGTTGTATTTAAGTAATAGGCCTGTTAGATAAACTTAGAATTAGAATTTTTGCGTAGTAGTCTGTGAAACTAAGTGTTAGGGGCATAAATACCTCGAATCGTTAGCATTTTCGCGCGCCCTCGTGTGCTGCACATGTTCGGACAGCGGTGAATCACTACTGAAAAAAAAAACTATCGAGGGACGGCGGAGAACGCGGGTGACGCAGCGGCCGCGAGCCCGCGAGGCGCGAGTCATTGATCCCGATACAGTCCCGGACGGCCGACGCCATGTCGGAGCCCGCGCACGCCGAGCCGCTCCTCCCGCCGCTCGCGCTAGCCGCGTACGTCGCGTGCGTCGCCGGCGCTGCCGCCCTCGCCAACTGTTCAGTGCTCGCCGCGCTCTTCAAAACCTCACGGAGTGGTAAACCAACTTGTTTCGTTACTACCTTTTCGATAATTCCAAGTCTATTTACCTGTTTTTTTAGTAAGGCGTTAAAAGAAGGCCAACTTTCTTAACTTATCATTACTATGAATAACCATAATCTTATTTTTTATACTTAAGTACTAACAATTTAGTCATGTTGATATTTATATCGTTCTTACAGTAACGTCCTGTCTTTTGAATGGTTTTGTGCTTAACTTTATGTAGTCAGTCCGTATATATTCCGTAGGTACGTTCAAATTGGATTCGAAGCATACCTATAGGTACATACCTACTCTACTCCTACTACAAAGTTTATCCCTTCAGTTTATGACATTAGGTTCAAGCCTCGTCGTCTCCAAGTCAATTAGAGCAGAGCTTATGCTCTAATTGACTTGTTTGTATTGGTCTCTTGTACTTTTATGTATTGTAAGTATTAAACCAACTGATGATTTGTATTCTTTTCAGGTTTGCTGACCATCATTTTACAGTTGGCTCTAGCCGACCTTATACTCGGAGCATCAGTAGGACCTGAGTTGTGGTCTTACAATACCAGATCGTGGCATTTTGGTGACAATGGCTGCGTAGCCTATCGAGGACTGAACGTGTTTGCGTCGACTGCATCGTCCTATTTAGTGGCTACTATTGCACTACATTCACTCGCTACCATCAACATTGAAGAGAAGGCTATCGCAAAACGAATTAAGCGAAACGAACAGGATGAAGATGAAGAAATAAGATCTTCACGTCACAGTTTAGTCACAAGTAGCGATTCCTCAACTCCGCCAAGAACTATGAACCTAGATTACAGACTGACAGATCGAAGAATCTCAGTGACGCAACCATCAGTGTTTGTTTGGGTGCTGGCTATATCATTAAGTGTTCCGGAGTTTGTGTTGGCCACAACAGTGCACCTCGACAAAGATGTCGTTTTATGCACCATTGTCGACACCAGTCAACGTCTGCACATGTACTCAATTCTCGCTGTTTTTAATTTGTTCTTACCACTTATTATTATGAGCATTGCTGGTGTTCTTGTCATCATTAAGTTGAGGATAAAGAAAATTATGTCGCAGATTGAATGCTTCGAATCAATCGCAGCATTGAAATTGTCCCTCTGGCTTATAGTGGTTTACATTGTGTTGTGTATTCCCAGGTCCTGTATAACTGCTTATAATATTTACTCCAAATCAATGCAAGGTAATGAAACGTCCTTGATTCAAAATGATGATATGACAACTGTGAATGTAGCAACCAGCAGTACTTACATTGTTTCAACTTTAGTTAGGCCCCTACTCAGTATATGTTTATTGCCGCAAGTGAGGAAGACATTTTCTTTCGGATCATATACCAACACAGACAACGTGTGATATATTATGGAAACGTTTCTAAAGTTGCTAATTCTAAATGAGGTGTTATATTTTAAGCGCTGTGTACGTAGCATTTCAACAAGGTTGCATTTGAATTTACCTAAGTGAAAAGTTGTGGTATTTAGGGAGACCAAGGATTAACATAACAAACTCGATGGTTTGTTATGCAGCGAGTATAGTGCGAGAGAAAAGGACATTGTTAGTGTTAAAAGTGCCATAGCGGGTAAATGAGTGTACCTATAATATAGGCTACTAGGTATAAATTCGTCTAAATAACACACATACCTAACAATTATAACTGGTCAGGTCATAAACATAATCAACTAACCTACATTAAAACTTTTCCTCATGTAATAAATAAGGGTAGGTACCTACCTACATGACATGATCAATCATACTACTATGTAGTAGGTAGGTACTATTGGGCTTTCCTCACGGTAACATTCGAAGAGCTTTGCTTAGATTTAGAGAAAGACCGCTTGGATGGTACCTACCTACCACAGATGGTACGGTCTACAAAGCTAGAGAAAATAAACCTGATTTTAATACCTACCAAAATTCTTCTAATAAATCTTCTTTACAATAATTATATGTAGGTACTGTACCTATTTGTAAAGTATTTTTTTACTGTTTTTTAATTATTAAAGGTTTAAAGCCTACTTATTTTGTTTTAATTTCTTGCAACGATACAGAGCTAAGCGTTATAACCTATCTAACGTGACCATTTTGTTTTTATCAAAACGGGACATTAGTTTTCTAACGTTGGCGTTGATTAGTTGGGACGATTCATGAAGAACTCAATTTTGATGCTCACCAATTCCATACATTTTGGCGAGTAATCAAACTTGAGTTTCCATTATGATAAAAATTGCGGGCCATGATTCTCAATGAAAAATAAAACACATTTTTTAATAAGTCTAATGAAAATGTATTTATAATACCTACCTATTTATTACAAATGTAAAAAGTTTGCCACATATTTGTTTAATTTATTTATTTATTTCTCTGAGGAACAAATTACTTTTAGGGCAGTTGGTGGAGATTTTAATTAGGAATAAAATTCTCAGAACCGATACTTGTAACTGGGTTTTTTCAGAAGTCACAAAATTTGTTCAATAAATCCATGTAGTCTGGATTTGTGCCGGTTGTTGGCAATAGGCTCGCCCCTTATTACATGGGACTTAAACATAACTGGCGAAATGTGGGTATGTATTATACTATTAGGTATACCCACCCCTATTAAAACACTCTTTCAACTGGTAGGTAGGTAGGTACATGAGTACCGGGCAGACATAAAATGTTTCCAATTGAGATACAAAAGAGATGATGTGATGTTTGAGATTATTGGTGTGAAAGTGTTTGAACACTTCCACCCATCTATTGGTGTGAAAGTGTTTGAACACTTCCACCCATCTATTGGTGTGAAAGTGTTTGAACACTTCCACCCATCTATTGGTGTGAAAGTGTTTGAACACTTCCACCCATCTATTGGTGTGAAAGTGTTTGAACACTTCCACCCATCTATTTTTCGTCGCAGATTGTTCCATTCAGTGACCTTTTGCGAAGTGATGTACTTAGTTTGTGACTAGTGAAAATTCGTCAAATACTTCTGTATCTTTAATACTGTCAATATATCACTTTTCAATCATTACATTCAATGCTTTTTGAATGTCTTCCCATTCAGGTTTTTTTTTTTTTTAATCGCCCAATAAGTTTGCAGTTTAGGAAAACGGGTCAATTTTGCGTCCCGAGACTTCTTTCGGGGATACCGGGACAGAGAACCGAAAAACGGGACGTATGGTCACGTTAGTTATACCTACCTACTCGTATGTTTCCTAATCTTTCTTAAACGATTGAACGCTTGTAATAGCTTTAAGCCCCAACAGAAAACAGATATAATAGTCAAAAATGCCTGTCCTATATTACTTTCGTTGGTGATCATGACTGTGAAGCGAAACTAATTGATTTATCGATTAGCCTATAGAATATGAAACTACACTGCTACAAGTAGAACCATCATCTTATGAAGTGGCCAGACAATGTAATGCACTCCGCAAATAAGCGCAACTTGAGGGCGACTGGGGTCAGGGGTGGGTCTGTCTCGCCCGCTCGCCCCCCTCAAAACCTCCCCGGGTGATGTCATGCAACAAACACTAGCTACTGCTACCAAGTAACCATTTTGTGGGCCATGGCTTTATTGATTGTAATACCGAACTATTTCGTTACTTATTTGTCAAAGGGTCGGTAGGTAAAATAGGTTGGTATTAGTGACAGGTAGGTGGCACTTACCTCACATTAGGTACCTATAACAAAAATATCACGCATGTAGTCCCCGAAGGGATCCAATTAGATACCAAACGGACAATTCGCATGCGGCTGTTATTTTAATTCATTTAAATTCAATTTATTTATTTATTTCAGATAATTATAAAATTTTAATACATACATTTAAATTTAAAATCAATTCACATTTATACTAGCATTATATATAATGTGATTTTTGTATGTTTGATTCAGTTTCTTTGTAACCGACTTCTGAAGCTAAAGTAATTTTTTACTTTGTTGTGTTTTTGAAGTCGGTTTCATTTTTTTGCAAAAAAGTTTTTTATTTTACCATTTTTAGTTGTAATATCTTATACAAATATTAGCTATACATTTATTTTAATATAACATCACGCCTGTAATTCCGAAGAGTTGGGCTGAGGTGTACCCAATAAGACCTACACCCACATTTCGCCAGTTATATTTAAGTCCCATGTAATAGGGGGCGAGCGCTGGCGCAAATCCAGACTCCGTGGCTGCTACTGAGAAATTCCTGATGGAAAAACCCAATAACACTTTGCCCGACCTGGGAATCGAACCCACGAGCTCATGCTGAGTAGTCGCCACCACTAGACTAACGAGACAGTAATTTATTTCATGTTGTTAACAATACATGTCATGGTAATAGGCTTATCCCCAATAAAATGGAACCTAACAAACCGAACTGTCGAAATGTGGGTGTACCTACTGTACACATCTGCATACCCCCTCAGAGCATACAGGCGTGATGTTATGTTATAATTTTTTGAAAACAACAAACAGCCAAGCGATTGCAGCAATCACGACCGATTTGCTGTCTATAATTGAAGAGTTCCATTGCATATCTCCGAAGATCACCATCAGATCTTCACCAAATTTAAACGGGACCACCGCGAAGTAATTTTCTTCCAAATAATTTAGAAGTCGGTTAAAAAGTAACTGACTGACATATCAACGCACAGCCCAAACCGCTTGGGTCTACAGATTCCAAATTTGGCATGTAGGTTCCATAAGTGGTTTAGGGGTGCAGTAGAAAAGATTTTTCAAAATTCACTCCTTAAGGGGGTGAAACCGAGCTCCAAAGTTTGTATGGTGAAACAAGATTCACTGGACTACTCCTATTGATCCGGGGCTGCGGGACTGTTCGAAAGAGATACCGTGGCCTCGGAACATGGATAGGTTTTAGTCAGTAAAAGTCTGACACTCCCTCCTGCTCCGCCCAGAGCGGGAGGAGTCATTTGATTCAAAAGTGCCTGTAACTGGCCTACTTGAAATAAATGCTTTGATTTTGATGATTTCCCATCCGAAAAAAAAAAGTACTCCTATTGATAAATGAGTAGATACGGGTTTTAGGTTTTTTCAGAATTCAACCCCTAAAAGGGAGAAATGGGCTGACAAAGTTTAAAAATCAATGCACAAGCCAAACCGCTGAGTCTAGAGATTCCAAATTTGGCACATAGGTTCCCTAAGAGGTTTAGGGGTGCACTTAGAAATTATTTTTTTAAATTCACCCCATAAGGGGTTGAAACGGGTTCCAAAGTTTACATGGGGAAATAAGATTAGTTAGACCATTTTATTCGTAACTTAACAGGAGTACTCCTATCGATAAATGAGTAGAAATGAGTTTCAGGTTTTTTCAGAAATTAACCCCTAATGTGGAGAAATGGGGTGACAAAGTCTGAAAATTAATTCATAGCCCAAACCACTGGTTCTAGATAATCTAAATTTAGCACACTTAGGTTTCTGATGAGGTCTAAGTGTGCGCTAAGAAAGGATTTTTCAAAATATCCCCTAAGGACGTGAAACGGGAATCGAAAGTTTGTATGGGGAAACAAGATTAGTTAAGACTGTTTTATTCGAAACTTCACAGGAACATTTGTGTTTCTTGTTGTGTATGGGGTGGGGTGTATTAGGTACAAAAACAACGATTTTAAAATTTTAATGTGGCGGACCTAAATACCATCATCCCCTGTTGGGGTGAAAAGGGGTTGAAATGTCTAAAAATCAATATGGGTGTCTATACCGAGATTATCAGGGGTGCTGATCACGAATATGGCATTTATTTTAAGATCCAGAAGATGGCGGATTCCATTTCTATACAGGGTTATTGTTGATTTATTGTGATGATTGTGATAACGATGATGATGATTGTGATACTGGTGATAATGATTATAATTGTGATAACGATGATAATGATTGTGATTACGATGATGATGATTGTGATAACGATGATTATGATTTTGATAATGATGATGATGATTGTGATAACGATGATAATGATTGTGATTACGATGATAATGATTGTGATAACGATGATGATGATTTTGATGATTGAGATAATGATTGTGATTACGATGATGGTGATTGTGATGATGATGATGATTGCGATTACGATGATAATGATTGTGATAACGATGTTGGTGATTGTGATAGTGGTGGTGATTGTGATGGTGATTGTGACAGTGGTTGTGATAATGATGGTGATTGATAGTGATGATAATAATAGGCGAGACGACAAAAAAATACTAATTAGTCCGTAAAAAAATTTGACCCGTGTTTTTTCTTTTGTTACGTAAACCAAAATTGACGAAGATATGACGCTTTTAAAATTCTCAATACGTCACGCCTAGGTATAATTTTTAGCTTGTTCTGACGTCACGAGCCTCGTCTCTCGAGTTTTGATACGTTTTATCTTTGTCAATATTCATTGATATACAAAAACAAAAAATACGTGTCCATTAATTTTCAACACTCTGACGGACTAAATAGATTTGCAATTTTTTGATACTGTCGTCATGCCTAATTGTAATGATTATGAAAGTAGGCACATAGTTTATAACCTGGATTAACATGTAGTATACTATTTATCCCTTTAGTATAGTCCAGTACGTGGGACAGTTACAGAAATTCACGCGGGCGAAGTCGCGGGCAACAGCTAGTACTTACCACATATTAGGTCTAGTCCCTATTAGGTGTATAAAAATCAAGGTCCTGCGTCAACACGATAAAAAGATATGGGCAAAGATTTTCGCGAAAAGGCAAAGATTTTAGCGTAAGTACCAAAATTTACCTTAATTTTCAACATTTTTTACTTTCGGAATTTTCCCTTTAGGTACTTGTGTTGTAAGACCTTGTGTAAAATTGACAATTCTAGGTCAACCGGAAGTACTCTATAGGTTTTGGGTCGAAAACCTATATAATTATAGTAGTTCCCGTTGATCGCAGCTATCCGTACAAGCCTTTGGCAGTTCAAGCAGGCCCCGGTGCAGGCAGGCAACTTGTACTAAATTTTTAAAATAATAATATCATTTGACTAAACCGGGACCGAACCAACACAAATGCGAAAAAATACACCAGGATTTGTCATCAATCGATAGGGAAGTTTAAGGTAAAGCACAAGAACAAAATAGGTACCTACTATGACCTTTAATGCACCCCTGTCTATCACTTTGCTTCAGTGAGTGGCCTTAATCGGAACTAACACCGCCATCTTGTTTTTTTTCGAAGTTTTCAAAACAATATCGCGCATAAATTCGCCGCTAGAGGCGTTCGTGTAAGGTAGACAACCTACGGTCTTCAGAAATATCAGATTTCATAGTTTTCGAGCGTTGCGCACTTTTTTACCACGTATTTTACTAATATTCACGATTGTGGAAAATTGAGCCATTCCTGATGAATTATGACTTGAAGATTTTAAGTAGCAAGTTAGGATCTAATTTGAGGAATCTGAATGATTTTTAAACGCTCATGCTTGCTAATTTTAGGGACAATATTGTAACATTTGTATCCGAAGTTTACGCATGCTGTTATGTAATACGTAACTAGCACAACGCCCGTGACTTAGTCCGCAAAAATTGTGATATCTCGTTAAAATACATGACAAAAATTTATTTATAGCATACACCCACGAATAATGTAGCTTTCTGCCAGTGAAAGCATTTTTAGAATTGGATGATTAGTTCCGGAGATTACCCCTTGCATACAAACTTACAAACATTCTTTAATTATCAAAATAAACTTTTTGTGAAGCTATTATTGTACAGTATAAAATTAGTGACAGGACAGGACCTTACAAGCCGGAGGCGCCATCTAGTGAACTCAAAAACGATTGCCATCATTGCACAACAGCGACCTCCTGTCTCAATGTCATTAAGCCTAGGGTTACCAATGACGTAGACCATAGTATGTATGATTCTTTTGGCGCTTCTCCATTGGTGAAACTAACAACATGCTGTACCAGAATAATAAAGCGGCGCGGCGTTACAAGCGTACCTACGTTGTGAAGGGTGTAAAAAAACCTCTTAACGAAGCCGAAAGACACTGGTTCTCTCCACGTCATTGCGATCATTTTTTTGTTCTAGACCATACCTGGAAATCTGCTATCTAGTTACGGAGATATTGGGGTCAAAGTTAAAAAAATCTAACAATTTTTTTTTAAATACAAGTTTTCATTGTAAGATTTTTTTACACCCCCGTACTATTCAATTCATCCATCAGCATAATGTCCTAAGTGCGTTACATTGAGTTCTATCACACAAAACATGACTTTTCACCCCAAAACAAAAAGTAGTTTCCCAGCAATAATTTTTGCGTAGTTACTTAATTTGATGTACAGAATGGTTGGTTGACGGCTTAGTGATGAGGTTGTTTACACCCTGTAGGTAAATAAGGCAAAGCCGCCGTTATGAGTAATGGCAAATCGCAGCGACAACAAACACCAAAGGCTTACTTTTTTTTGAGCCTGTCGATCACAGCTTCTGAGGACTTCCGGCCTAGTACTGCTGCTCAGGAGGCCCAGCTAGATAGAAAACTAGTAACATACGAAAGGAATTGCTGGAATGTTCGAACTTTTACTGTAACTTTTCGGAGACACCGATATAGATATTTCAGAGACCTATGCACCTTCTTCATAATATTCTTGCTATTTTCATAATTATCAAAATTTTCTACCCAAGATTTTTCAGTGTTCCTTGCCCTCCAAGCTCAACCTGCCACTGCAGAGTTCGAGTTTTAGCCAAGGACATCATCGCGTAGTAGCGTGTTTATACCCTTTTAATTGTGTCAAGGGCTTTTTGTATAATTTCAAGTAATTTTAGACAAACATCTTTTGGGGTTAGGTGGCGGTTTATTTAAATATTGGTTCTAAAACTAAAAATTGTATTTAATACAAAAGTTTATTGGTGAAAACATGAAAAATATAATAGATTAATGGCTGATAAAATGCAGCAGAAATGTTACAATATTGGCCATCACAAAACTATTTCGCTAATAAATGCCTGAAAATTCATTATGCTATTTTTAATCAATAAGGGGCACAACAAAATAGTTAATGTCAACAATTAAAGACTTCCTTTGGTAATATTTAAAATGTTAGACGACATCACAAAAACCACGAAAGACACTAACACATTTTTTGTGCCCTTATTTGATACAGCCATTGTACAGGTGGATTTATTATATTTTACGAAAAACTAGATTTCATAGGGTCAGTTTTGGGCGCATTTCAACAATTTTTTAATGAATAATAGCATAATTTTTAAACAATATTCACCATCATGATCTCCATTTCACTGCGGACATGCGGCGAAAGGAATGTTAATTTGGGGCCGACCAGGCTGTTACGTTTTATTCTCTAAAGAAAGGAAAACACTTTTAACTTAAGAAACCGTAATTTTAATAACTTAAGTTATAAATATTTATATTCATCGGGTCAGCTCGATATCTGTAATCCAGTGTAAATACAGAAATACAAAACCGTCAAAGATGACACATAACATTTAATTTTAGACGGAACGTGAAGGTCCGCTGCGAACGACATTTTTAACATTTTTTTACAAGCGACGGCTCGCATCAGCGGCGGAGGACCCGCGCCGCGCGGCGTTCTCGAATGTTACTCGTTTTCTTATAAAACACCAATGAGAACAAATGCGTGTGCTGGGAGTGAGCGCGGCGCGAGATTAGTTGTCGCCGCCCTCGGCGGGCTCGTCGCCATCGCCCTGCGTGTCTGACGTCCACAGAGTCAGGTTGTCTCGCAGCAACTGCATGATCAGTGTCGAGTCTTTGTACGAGTCTTCATTCAGTGTGTCTAATTCGGCGATCGCGTCATCGAACGCCTGTAAAAACAATGACCAACATTAATTCTCACCTACCCTAGTGAAAAGAGAAACAATATCAAAATATTCATACAAGTTTTTTTTATCATTCCCTTTGCGGGGGAACTTTAACTCTATAAGAGTCATAAATAAACACTCTGATGCTGGCTGGATCGAGGATTAAGGGTTAATTGCTTTACACACGGCCATGCTAATATAATTTATTAGTGGTTGATTTTTTTATCTATCAGATTATTTCTAATTTTGAATTACTTTTATCTTCATGCAAATTGAACGAGGAGAATGCACTAGCAAGAAACTTGACAGTTAGTAAATTATAATTGTGTCATTAGCACACATTAATTTTCTCTTTGATTAAAAAAACCTGTTTAGCTAAGTGGCACGCTCGCGCAGGGGAGTTGATTATCTCGTAATAGAACACGGAAAAGTTGAGCGCAAGGCCGAGTCTGATGGGGTGGGTCGGTTGCATTTTGGCTTTAGCAATGTCGAATGCTTCCTGGTAGGCCTTCTGCGAGTCCTCCACGACGGCTGGGGACAAGCGAGTACATTAATATGCCTAGCCTGAACTTCCCTCTCGTGCCAGCCAGCACAGAGCCTATGCATAACTGACACTAATAATGACCTGTTTGGCGAGCTGACACGCTTTGTCTGGTGAATTTAATATCTCATAATAGAAGACGGAGAAATTTAACGCCAGACCCAGCCTTATTGGGTGTGTGGGCTGCATTTTCGCCTTGCTGATCTCAAAGGCGTCTTGGTATGCTTTCTGTGAATCCTCTACAACAGCTGTAAGGTAAAGTTATGTTAGCTTCTGAAACTATTGCATAATAAATCAGGTATAATAATACCTTATAATCATTGAAGTAATTTTTAATAATATACAGCTTGTCTCATGAGAGTTAGTACTTACAATTTCTGGTTTCTCCTGTGGCCACTTCTGCAAGGTACCTATAGTAGTCACCCTTCATTTTAAGGTAAAATACTTTACTTTCTGGATTACTAGCTTTAGGAATAAGGTGCTTGTCAAGTAAACCCTGAAACAAAAAGAAAATAGATCTTATTTAGAACCCATCAATAATTTTTGGTCAGGGGCCTGAAATGATGTCTTTAACAGTAAATTATTATATTGCAGAATTGAAACATAAGATTTGAAAACAGGGCAACGAACGAAAACGGGATAGCAGCGCGCGCAATGACGCGGCGCAATACGTCACCCCACCCTCCCCGCCCGCGAAAACTCCGCACCGCGCCCTGCATGCTCTCACGTGCTAACCAACATTATAACGCCCATGATTAACAAAACGTTATGACTGCGGAGGAAATGACCACGGCTACTGTTAGCTTGCATCACCCCTCAAATTGGCGAGGCGCAAATATGACGTCATTCGCGTAGGAGGGCAGCAACTGACGTTCAATCTTCCTTGGTTTGGAATAAATTCCTTGATCCAATGGACTAACACGGTAATGAGGGATTTAGCCTCAGACCCTCAGTTATCAGTAGTAACCTGTAAAACAAAAGTAACAAAGACAGATTCTCACCAAAACGTCGTAGCAGATTTCTCTGAGCTCCTTTTCTACTTTAACCCTATATTCTTTTGCCATCTGTTGTTTTCTTTCCGAGCCTTCGGTTTTCTGTTCAATGGAGGAGATGACGCGCCATGACGATCGTCGAGCGCCCACCACGTTTTTGTAAGCAACGGAAAGCAGGTTTCTTTCCTCATTGCTCAGCTCGACGCCGGTTTCCGTGACTTCTTTCATCGCGGCCGCCATGTCGTCATATCGTTCAGCCTGCTCCGCCAGCTTGGCGCGTTGCACCAGTTCCTCCTTGTCGACGGACATCGTGGACGATGGGAGAGGATTATTTCACTGATGCCCCTGCAATTAAGTATGAATCACGAATAAACTATTGGAATCGACAGCCAATGACGATTCTCTGCGAGTTAAATTTTCTCAGAAAGACTAATCGTTAGGCGTCACTTTCACCGAAGCGAATCGCTTATAGGGTATTTGTCATCATGGATGGATGGAAGTCGCACCTTAGGTAGAGGCTCGCGAGCGCACTAGCGCAATATGAAAATTCAACGAAGCTCAAAGAGCGCCTCTCACGCCAAACGCGACATCGACGCGGCGTCCGCTCGGTTTGACAGCATCTCACAGACTCGAGCTACTAGCAGGCTAGGCACGCGCCGTGTCGCCGCGCCGCCGCTTGGTCACCGCCACTGCGCCAACAGTATTGATCCGGCGACGCGGGATAAACACTCCAGACGAAATACGACTAGCGCGACGATTGCACACACCCCTCACCCTCGCGTACGCCCCTCCTGCACCGCGCCCGTCCGCCCGGCGCCTACCTCACGCTACCCTTATCTACCTACCTATTGCTTTTTACGCGATTCTCCAGTTACTATGCTATTATAATATGCCAAGCAAATGATCATATTATGTACTTTGGTAAATATTCTACTAAGTAGATAAAAGTAAGTTGAAAAAATCTAATTAGTCCGTCAGTCAGATTATCAAAAAATATTTGACACTTTTTTTCTTTTGTTAAGTAAAATAAAATTGACGAAGATACGACGCTTTTAAAATTCTCAATACATCACGCTGTGCTATCATTTTTAGTATGTTGTGACGTCACGAGCCCCCACTCTCGAGTTTTGATGCATTCTAACTTTGTCAATATTCATTGGTTTACAAAAACCAAAAATATGTGTCCATTATTTTCCAATACTCTAACTGACGGACTAAATAGATTTGCAATTTATTGATGGTGAAAACTAGCTTAGTAGCTTTTAATTAACCAGAACTTAATTTTGCGAGTAAGTTAACACAAATATAGCTTATTGAGGCAATATCTTTCTTCTCAGATCAAAATGAAAGTTTAGTTGTAGGCATAAAGGTATTCTACTGCAGTTTTCTGATTTCTTAAAATTTTATTCTAGTCTAAATTTAAAATATATACACAGAAAATTAATATGATAGGTAAATAGAGGACCCAGAGAATGCAGCAGCATACACCTATTATGTTAACCAAATTCTTTAGATAAAGTAAGGGTGGGGTCATGACCCCTGGAATGCCTCCCACTCCCCCCCCCCTCTACTCCACCCTAGACACCTATTTCCATACATTTGCCTATAGCTGATGTAATGGTTAACCATTTTTTAAGTAGAATTATAATTTTTCCCATCAAGTACAGAGCCATGAACAATTTAAATTTATTCCATTAAAATATTGAAACACATTACAATTTAGAGAGGACCATAATAATTTTTTCCTTCTTATAAAATAACATATGTATCACACATTGAGCATGATGTCAATCTTTGAAGGGCAATGTGTCATCTGTCATGACAAACATGGCAGTTGCAATCATCTTATAGGAGATTTATTCAAAATAGCTTAGTACAGACAGATTTAGAATTGGCATGGCAAAATATAACAAGAGATCTGACTCCTGCACTTTTATGCCATAGATAAAACCTCAATTATCACTAACTTGCCAAGATATGTCAGAGTCTAGCCAACTGTAGTACTTAGCCGTGGACTCACACGCACACAAGCGCTTGAATACAGCTGATATTTTTACTGCTATGTGCCTCAGTTTCTCACAGACAGTACTGAGGCATTGCTAGGACTATTATAACCCAAGCAAGTTATAGTAAATGTAGATGTAAAAAAATTGAACTCCTGAAAGAGGCAATAACGTCGATAATATTCTGAGGATGAGGAAAACTATTAACTGAATGATTAACATAAACCTTGTAATAATAACAGGTACATTATAGGTATATCTAGTATCACATATACGAGAGCATTGTACTGTCGACTCAATGTCACGCACGTGCATCTATCTGAAAAGCGAAGTAAGTAAATCGAAGGTAAAGACAATAACGTTAGATCAAATACTTACCAACCTAATGACGACTTAAACCAAGTTACACAACGTAATTTAAATTAAGTAGGTATTATCAATTTATCATTCAAGATGAGTGGTGAAGGAATGTCATCCAAGTTTTGAGGGCTGTAGTTATTTCTAAATACGTACCTACTTACTGGGAATACATTTAATGTCCAATGACATTACTTAGTTATTGAATTGACCAAGATAACGGCATGACTACGCACGGCGAAATTACGACGCATTATTGAGATCGCTAGTTCCCTCTATGAATAAGCCAACGTTCGACATACCCACGCACACCAAACGGAACTAAATGGATAATAGTTTAAAATATATATCAGTTTACAATATAACTCTTTGATCCTTTAGAATAATCCAAAAATATAATTCAGTCACGTATGAAGAAAATGAAGAGCTAAAAAAACCAACTTACGCGGCCGATGTCGTTTTAAGGAACAAGTTATTACACCTTACGAATTACAACGTACGTAATAAAAGTAAATCCGTCGAGCAGGACATAAATCCCGATTACAAAAATTTAGAATTATGTCTAACCGCACCGCGAAATCGTGTCGCCGGCTCGGGCAAAATGGCTGCTGCACAAGGGGCACTCCTTCTATGCGTCACAGTCACAGATTTGTGAGAAAACGATTTTTTAACATCGACACTTCGTGCAAAACACATAAAATTGCATTCACTTAATATAATTTTAATGCACTTACTTGTTGGAAGGGAAAAAAAGTAATTAAACCAGCAAATTACAACACAATATCGGTTTTTGTCTTGCGGTGAACGATATACTACACTGACGGCAGCGGGGCCAGAGGGGAAACAAAAACGGAACAGGGTTCACATTACGAGTCGGCCATCTTGGATTACTATGAAGGAAGCGTAGCACGATGCTACGTATTCTCGTTCACGTAGTAAGCGTCGAATGTATTGCGCACTCTTTCTAATGTATGGTAAATTAATGAAACGGATACATTAATTTATACGCGCATAGCGCTTAATAGGTCACTTTGAGTGGTAACAGGAAGTCAGTATTCTGGCGCGAATTTTTTGAATGATTAGATAAGAGATTGCCCCGATTTCATCATCACTCACATTTGCGCAAAGAGTACTTTTTTACATGTTCCTATTTAAAGTAGACAACAGTTGTACGAAATTCTACTGCTGAAGCTCAACTTGGGTGGGTAACTAAAAAGCCTGCACTGATAAACTAATCTTTTATATTGTGAACAAAGGCGTCACGACTATAAAAATAATAGCTTTACCTTTAACTAGCAACTACTAGTAATTCATCCGCAGGTTTATGTGTTGGTTTTCAGTTCGCAATAAAGTACTAAGTTGGGCGTGTTTGTAAAATCTGCTTAGTTTGTCACGTTGCGGTTCAGGAGTAAGGAAAGAGCACAAAAGAGTAACCGTTCTTTGCAGTCGGGTAAAAAAATCTTTAGTGCCGGGCGTGTGTTATTGTGACGGAAAACCAAACTCTCAAGCAAACTGAGATCTTTGAAAAATCGCCTAAAAATACAGTTTTTGTGTTTATGGCCACTTTACAGTGTTTTTTTTTTTTTTTTTTGTGGGACTTTACAGTGTTTCTGTGAAGTCTTCCAATATTGTATCTGCATCTGTCATTTTATTTTTTAGCAGCAGCTGTCACGGTGTCAGACTGATGTCAGATGTGCTTTGCTTTGCTATGTCATTTCTGTTCTGTCAGTTTGTATGTCACGTTCTTTGTATTGTGTTATAGGTTAGGTATTGTATTTTGCGTGTTCGTTTTTGAAATAATTGGATTTGGTTTATGACATACATGTAAAAAAAAATACGTACACAGTCTAAAATAAAACAGCAAAATGCCGAAATCAAAAAGGGATAAGAAAGGTAAGACATAACCTAAACGCATTCGAATTACCATGCTGGCTTATTTTTATTTTGGAGATTTCTAGCAAAAGAACTCATGTTAAGTTGACGACACTCAAGTGTTCGTTATGAAATTCTTAACACCAAACTGTGAAGTATACACACCTTTTTATAGTAGGTATAGTGAAAACTTTAAGAGACTACCTAAATTGCTACACAACACAGATGTTGATATTTGAAGTTTGTGGCTTAAATAAAACTATCTTTTCCTTCGTGTATTTCTATTATATTTAACAATTTAACAGGATATAATATATATATATATATATATATATATCAAAGATACTTGTTTAACTTAATTATTGTAAATTTTCCTAAAATTTTATTTTGAATGTTTGCAATTAAGTTATTTTAATATTACAGTTTCTTTAACAAAAACAAACAAGAAAGGACTACTGAATAAACAGAAAATCATAGAAGAAATAAGAAATTCACTTTCTAAATATGAACACATATTTCTGTTCACTGTTGATAACATGCGCAACACAAAATTAAAAGACTTGCGCAATGAGTGGAAAGACTCGAGATTCTTTTTTGGAAAAAATAAGGTCATGGCTGTTGCACTTGGGAGGACTAAGAGTGATGAAGTTGAAGACCAATTGAATCTGGTAATTTTTTTTATCCACAGTCAATAATGTTGCACCATGTTTGGACATTTAAATGCAAGTTTTTTTATAACATTGTTTTCAATTTCCAGCTATCTAAGAGATTAAAGGGCCAATGTGGTTTATTGATGACAAACAAGGATGTACCTGAGGTTCTAGAATGGTTCAAAGAATTCCGTGATGCGGAATATGCTCGTGCAGGATTTGTAGCTACTAAGGATGTAATACTTCCACAAGGTCCCCTTGCTGACTTCTCCCATACAATAGAACCTCATTTGAGGCGACTTGGTCTACCCACATCACTTGAAAGAGGTGTTGTAAATCTTATCAAAGAATATCAGGTATGTAAACTATAGTTAAAACTTATTTATACCTTGATTGATTTAAGAGATCTTACACTGTATCTTGTTGTTAAAACAGCACTTTTAATTTTGACTATAAACCTAGCTGCATACTTGTGATGTAGTTGGTTTTCCAAAAAAAACTTGTATAAAGTCTACCAAGATTATTTTTAATTAGTGACCAACCAAAGGTTTGGTTTCAGCCAAAAAATGTAGTTTCGCCCAATAATTAGCAAAAACTTAGGCCCTACTGAAACTCAAATGTCAATATGTCATTCGGCTACCTTTGAGTGGGTTTGTTGCTCATGATCACCTCCATTCTTGGCTTTAAACTGTTAATATAACATAAATAAATAGTTTTTATTATTACAACTACTACAACAGCCCATAACGTCCACTGCTGGACATAAGCCTCTCCCATGATGGGAGGAATTTGCCGTAATCTCCACTCTTGGCAGGCGGATTGGAGATCACAGTGATGAAAGACTAACAGAAAACGCTTCTGCCCATTCTCTAGTCTATGGAGGTGCAAGGTGTTCTGCCTCAAACATGATTTTTGTTTTTATTAACATGCCATAATTTGTTAATTTCAATTTTTTAGTTTCGATTTAGGCTGAAACTGGCCAAGGGCCAAAGGTTCAGTTTCGGCTGAAAATCCTGTTTCAGTTGGACCCTAATTTTAATTTTATAGTAGCAGGTGCTAAACATTTTTGAAAAAAATATGTCTATGTATGTTTCAGGTTTGCAAAAAAGGTGCTCCATTAACACCAGAGCAGGCAGGTATATTAAAACTCTTGGGGATTCAAATGGCTAAGTTTAAAGTAGTCATAAAGTGCCACTGGACTAAAGGGAAAGGTTTCCACAAAGACCTGGATATTGCTGATGATGATGATGATAATGATGATGACGATGATGAGGAAGAAGATGCCATGGAAGCAGATGAAACATAGTCTTTAAGGATAAAAAATAAAATATTTGACTAAATATTTTCTGTTTTATTTCTACTCTAGCAGTACCTACAAAAACCTCCTACTATCTTCATGTGGGGGGTGGCTGGCACTTCTCGTTTTCGCTTAGCTTTAGTGGAAACAGTTCTCTCTCTCTCGTAAATATTTAAGCCAGCGGAGACGTGAGCGGTGCGCGGTAAATGGTGTGCTGTAAGAGGCGCACCGCATTGCAAATCTCTACTCTCTGCCACAGTATAAATATAGACAGTACCGAAACTAAGCCTAGTTGATGCAATAATTACCTACGATCCATTGAAGGGTAGGGTTGTCCCTTTTTCCTGCAGTCCTGCTCGGAAATTAAGTAAATTTATACAGGGTGTAAAAGACCTCATCACGAAGACGTCAACCAAGCATTCTGTACATCAAATTAAGTAACTTTACGCAAAAAATATTGCTGGGAAACGACTTTTTTTTTGGGGTGAAAAATCATGTTTTGTGGTAGAATTAATGTAACGCACTCAAAACATTATGCTGATGGATGGATTATAATACGGGGGTCGTGGAGGTGTTTAAAGTAAAAAACCTACATTAAAAACTTGTATTTAAAAAAAATAAAAAACCCGACTGCGTAAAAAATAACTAATATCTTTAAATAACAACTGAAAAGAAAAAAACAAGTACAGGAAACAGGACATATTGACTGCAACAGTCGGGACCCATATTGGATGTAATGATTTTAGTCTAGATTATTTAATGGGTCCCGACTGTTGCAGTCAATATGTCCTGTTTCCTGAACTTGTTTTTTTCTTTTCAGTTTTTATTTAAAGATATTTGTTATTTTTTACGCAGTCGGGTTTTTTATTTTTTTTTGATTATTATTTTTTATTTTACACTTAGTTAAGTACTTAAATATTCCATTTTAAAATCCTCATGATGAGCCCTTTATCAAGCCGTCCAGGCTGCAGAGCGTGCCAAACATTTGAATTTGACGCGATAAAACCTCCATTTTGTTTTTTTTATTTTGATATACCCAGTGTCACTCTCACAGTAAATACGAATCTAACGACACCTCTCAAGATAAAATCCATCGACCCGTTCAGGCCATAGTGCGTGCCAAATATTTGAATTTGGCGAGAAAAATCCATTTTGTTTTTGATATTTTGATATTATACCCAGTGTCATTCTCACAGTAAATACAAATCTAACGACACCTCTCAAGCTAAAATCCATCGAGCCAATCAGGCCACAGAGCGTGCCAAATATTTGAATTTGGCGCGAAAAATCCGCCATTTTGTTTTATTTTATTTTGATATACCCAGTGTCACTCTCACAGTAAATACGAATCTAACCGCCGAATACGAATCTAGCCGTTCAGGCCACAGAGCGTGCCAAACAATTATACATACATAAATACATACTCTCGAAAAACATAACCCAAAGACTACAATGTATATAACATAACCCTCCTTCTGGCGCAGTCGGGTAAAAAGATGGAACTTTGACACCCAATATCTCCGTAACTAGAAGGTTCCCAGGTATGGTGTAGAACAAAAAAATTATTGCAATGACGAGGAGAACAAGTGCCTTCGGCTTCGTTAAGAGGTGTTTTACACCCTTTATAGTGACCACTTACCCTTTTTTTACTTGATCTGAGCCACCTACTAGAAGTACTACATAGGTAGGTACGTCGATGATAACAAAACTACTAGAAACTGACCTCTACTAATGAAACTACGCAGTATACGCTGACCACAAAGCATGTGCATCTGGATTGAGGGCCCATTTTTTAAATCCTTGAGGAACAAAATGAGCCTTATATGGAAATTGCCATGAATTTCTTAAACGTGAATTAAAACTTATGATTTTAACTAAAACTATAATAACACAATGTAACTTATACTTGGTGGAATATTTATGGCCCTCAATTCATTAATGTCTTTAAGTAAGTACTGAGGAATCTGCAAAACATTAATTTATCTGAAGAAATACATAAGTATTTCTTCAGATAAATTTATGTTTTGCTTTTATACAGGTGACTTTTTTATCAGTTTCCAAAAAAAATGGGTATAATAAGTGAACGGAGTAGAAGCAAATGGCACCTTAGCTTTTTTAATTTTTTTTTTTCAAAATTTCTCTTTCTTTGTTCTACTAAGAAAAGTTTACTTGAAATTTGTAGCGTTTTTTGATGATGGATCAATTTTTTTTCTAAGCTGTGGAAAAAAGAAAAAGAAAACTAGATAATTATGCCATTTAGCTTCTATACCCATTTTTTTTGGAAAGTGATAAAAAAGTCATCCGGTATATTTTATTTAGTTATCTCTGTGAATTTGTTAAAAAGAAATAATGACACGAAAGTTAATTGTTTATAAGTAAATGAAAGTCAAAAAACAGTAAAAAAACTAATCAGTCCGTCAGTTATATTATCAAAAAATATTTGACCCGTGTTTTTTCTTTTGTTACGTAAACTAACATTGACGAAGATATGACGCTTTTAAAATTCTCAATACGTCACGCCTAGGTATATTTCTAGCTAGTTCTGACGTCACGAGCCCCCACTCCCGAGTTTTGATGCGTTTTATCTTTGTCAATTTTCATTGATTCATAAAAACAAAAAATACGTGTCCATTAATTTCCAATACTTACTCTAACTGACGGAATAAATAGATAAAATAGATTTGCAAATTTTTGATACTGTCGTCATGCTTAGTGTAGATACCTACCAACTAGGGCATACAAACCGGTTTTTCCCAGTTCTCGTTCTCTCGTTTCCAGTTTGTAAAATAAACCGGTTTTATCGTATATATATTTATTTAAAAACCAGTGTTTTCGGGTTTTTCGATCTTTTTTAAATCGATCATTATTGATCTGTAAACTTCTCAGATCAGACACGCAACACGTCGTAGGTCGTTTAAAATGTAGAAATATGAATAAGTAAAATTTTATATCCCCCGAGTTATTCATCTAATTTATAATGTATTCTTAAAAATACGCTACAGGGTTTCTTGGGTTGTGGAATTGGTAAAATTCTTAGAAAGTACCCGTTGTATATTTTTTTGTCTTAAATTTATTGTGTATTTATTCTTCTGAGATACTTATAATTATACATAAGATTTTTTTTAAACTTTTGTTTTAAAAATACAAATGTAAAATTATAAGTTTTGTCTAAGTTCACCCTCAGACCAATGCGTATTGAAGAATCTACTGGGCCATCCAGCATTTGCTACAAGTCGTGCAGCGGTACAGCCAGTACAAAAATACAAATACAAAACAGTTTATTGTGTTATTAGATTTTACATTACATGTTAATGTGTTTGGAGCCCCCATTTAGGCAAACAATGCCTGCCTGCCTGCCAGTATGACGATATCATCTACAAATCTCAAGTGTGGGATGTAATCGCCGTTGATGTTAATGCCACGTCCTTCCCAGTTGTTGTTCCGACCCTTCAGTGTGTTGGTGAACAACATCGGGGGAATTTCGTACCCTTGCCTCAGCCCCCGACGCAATAGGATGTGCTAAATTTGCTGGTTCTCAGCACTTAGATGTATCGCTAGTCTACTTGGCACCGCTACAGATACTCCAGGACTAATCAGGTTTCGATAGAATCGATAGCCTTCTCAAAATGCAAAACACAGAGGCCAATTATACTCTTCGGACTGTATAATCTGCCGCACTGTGTGGATGTGGTCTAGAGTGCTGTATCCTACTCGAAACTCGGCTTGCTCCGTTAGCTGAAAGTCGACGAGTATTGGCGCTAGACGATTTGTGACGTCTCTTGAAACCAGCTTGAACACGTGGCTAAGGAGCGAAATGGATATGTAATTCTTTAAAATAAAGGTCTTGTTTCCCTTTTTAAATAAAAGAACGACCACGCTTGACGCTCCTACTACACGCATCTGCAGTTTTCCCAAAGAACAGGACTGAGTTGAAAAGCTCTTAATAGAGGATTTCCTCCCGCTTTCAGAAGCTCAGTCGTTATCCCATCCTCATCAGGCGCTTTTCGATTCTTAAGCTGTCTAAGAGCCACCTCGATTTCATCTTGGACGACTCCCGGCAGGTCTTCTGTGAAATGGCGGGTTAGGGTTGCTCTGGAATTTTCGGGATCTGGTCAGATGCATACGATGCGTACAACTGGCTGTATAAGTTTTTGACTTCCAAAAGAATCTCCGGCTGCGAAACGACGATATCCTCATTCCACTAGATTTAGTCAACTTCGTCAGGTTGCTTCTCCCGAGTAATAAGACGGACACATTTGACCCCCAATTTAGCTCAATTGATTTTTCTATTGAGTGTGAGTTAGAAAATTGGTAAGACAATAGAAATAGAGCAAGAGCTTTTTGTATTATTATATATTATAATTTATAAATGTATGTATATTGTTGTTTTTACTATAGGTCAATGACCTAAAATAAATGAATTTTATTTTTTATAAAAAAAAACCCGAAAAACCCTGGTACGCAAATTTTGAAAAAAAAAAAAAACTAAACCGTAAAACCGGTTCTGAAACATGGCCAGTTTTCGTTGCCCTACTACCAACTTGTTATGAATCAAAGTTCACCATTTTAATTATGAAAGCTCTTCCCCTGGCTGATTACTCCTTATAAGTTGCCAGTGGGAATTAATGGGAAATCGAGCACACGGCTCGTAAAATATGGTATTAATAGTATCATTCTTTATTTATTATCATGTTTACGATGACATTGATTAGTACTTACGGCTGAATAAGAGAGGGAGCTAGTGTATAATAAATAATTAAATTTATAACAAACTCCTTCGTAATCTTATCGGGATAGGGGTCAGCGCAGCACGACTCTTTTTTTCTTACTTCTCTATCAGGCCCGGACTCCATCAAAGCGGAAACGTGCGGAGAAGTATGAAGTCGAGAGGAGAATGTTTAGTAGCAAGGGTGTTTCCACTGAAGCTGCTGCGTACTGGCTAGACCGGAGCAGAGGTCTGCAAGTAGGCTGGTCTAAACGAATCTACTCTCCTCTCTCTCAATCGTGCCCACTAAAGCTAAGCGGAGACGAGAAACATAATCACTTTCTGTAGATAACCACTTTCTAATATTGGTGGTTTCCTACACATCCTCCTCTCGTCTCGTCCCGGCTCCGTTTCGGTGGAGTCCGGGCCTCAAACTTTATCTCGTGATGACTCACGAGATAAAGTTGACGGACTGTGTGACCACAGTCCGTCCATCGTTTCTTTGGTCTTGCCCTACGCTTATAGTCTACATTCATACTCAAAACTTTGCCTCACAGTTTCATTATGAGGCCAAATAGAAGGCCGTTAGTATCTTAATTCATTGGCCGACAAACTGTAGACAAAGCAAATATTACGCCAGTGTGTGTACGTGCACTGCGTGTGCACAGTTCACGTACCTGAACCTTGTGCACGTGAACATGATTAGAACGTGATGATAAGCCGCTGATATGCCTTGCACCTAATTAATGGCATAAATAACTTTAATTACCAGCGAAATAAACAAGACCATTAAAACAATATTTAGTTATTTCTGAAAATATTTATTGAAACAATCAGAAACAACAATAAATTATTTTAAAAATATACCAAATTCTAATTCGACATAATATTAACTATTACAAATCAATGTTTCAAAATCATTAAAGAGCTGTTGATTACAAAGAATATAATAAATCTATCAGAAGCTAAGCCTCTGCATTTTACGAATGTGTATTGCTTTAACACAAAAATATAACTTAGCACGTACAAATAGGTAATCACAGTATAAAAATAAAGCATCGTTATCAGTCGACGACATCACAGCTTACATAATCGACGAAACCAAAACTTGATTCCTTGTAACCTAAATCTGCAAACCATTTACCATCATGTATACACAGTCTTCGCAGAGAACTAATAGTAAATCATATTAATCACCCTCATCAAGTCGCACATTACTGCAAAAAGTAAATCAAGATTTTACAAAACAATATTCCGCTAGAGACATCACAGGACAACAATCTAACGTACACACACGAGATACTACAAGTTAAGCATTTCATATTGTTTTTGGTATTCACTACATTCTAGTTATCTCTATATTTTAACTAACGGCGTAAGAAACTAAACTCGTATATTATCTAAAGCAACCCAAATGAAACTATCATTCCAGCAAAGTCTACACAACACTCTAGTTCAATAATGGAATAATCAAGTTTCAAAGGTTTGCCCTTTCAGCAAAGCCAAGTTAGGCACGTTGATATTATTGAATCTTATGTTCAAAGTAGGAATAAAAGAAGCGACATAGCTTAGTGTTGGAAAATATATCGTAGATGTGTAGAAGGTAGATGATCATTTGATCAATGATGTTTGAGCGGCGGTGGGGATATGGGAGGCAACTGGACCTCGAGTAGCGGCTCGCGCCAGAACACGGTCTGCGAGAACTCGTCGCTGGGCTCGCACTGCGCCGGCGGGAACACCTGGTCCACCAGCACCGACATGTGCGAGTATCTGCAGGGAAACAGTTGCTTTGTTATCAACACACTCACGTAAATACTTGACGGATTCAGCAGTTATATAAGCAAAGTTGTAAATCTTTTAAAGAACAATCATCTTTAATTTCTTGTCATAATTAAGTTCTCAGTTGGACCCGGATAAGGTTTCTCCTGTTAATATTCCTTTATCATTTTGGGAGCCATAACTATCTTCATTGGCGATTTACGTAGTGAAAAACTTCTGGTTTGCATTGCATTCAAAGATACCTTAGTGAAATTGTTTCCATGCTCAAAGAATCAATAGAAAGAGTGATACCAATTTTCCATTATTCACCTAGTTCAGTTTGAAAGTAACAATATCAAACAGTCTTCAATAGAATTCAGCTAGAAGTGGAGTTAGACATTCACAAACATTTAGGTAGCGCGTTAACACATACAAATGGTTTGTTGGTAGACACAACATAATGATCAACGATTTTTGACGTGATTTTTGTATCTTGACAGATTTGCTTATGTATGACGATGAAACATTATCAAGTTAGAAGAATTTTGTGCAAGAAAGTGAAAGATTAACATAAAAACCCCGAAGTATCCACAGCACCATGAACACATTAACAAAAACCCGAACACAAAAACCAACACGGAAAAAAGACAAGACAGATGACATGTCGATGATTGCAAGTTATTAGTCAGTATTATTTTTAGTATCCAGCTAGTTATGGCGTTATAGAAAATTTTGGTTAAATGATTTTTTTTAGATAGTTTTTGAAAATGAATGAAATGCGACCGCAATCGTGATCAAGCCTTAAAAGTCATTACATTCGGCTTACCGGCTTACTAACGTGTGCTCGCTAATCTCATAACTAGACTTATATAATTTTGACACCTAAACCTCGCGTTAGCTAATAACTATTTCAGTTTTCTGTGGTGGGAAGAAATCATCGACCATGTCACTTTGCACGTTGTAGCTGAAATAAAAATATAATACTCAGTACAGTGAGTAAAATATGGTGTTAGTGACCAGGCAACGTGAAACAGAACGTGACGGAAAGCTTATATAGTAAGATAATACTTACGTGGATTGGAATGTCTGAGTCAGTTCATGTTTTAGTTCGCCCTTATAATTGATAGTGAAAATTCTCACGATCGGAATGCCAACTGCTTGATATGCGCATACGTCCTGCAGATAAAAAACAAACATTTATCATTTCCTGTATCATAAAAAACTTGATACTTAAGTGACGACATTTCAGCCGTTGTGTTCACAATCTGCTACTCACATTAACTCTGTTGCCATAGCCCGCATAGAACGGGTTGGAGCCTTGCGGGAAGAGCGCCTTGATGTCGGCGAGGCACTGTATCTTGAACTCCTCAGGCTTCTTCTCGATGACCTCGCGGTGGAAGGCGCGCAGCAGTGACGTCGGGTTGAGCAGCAGCGGGCCGTCCGGCAGGCACACCTCGCCCTGGCGGATCGAGCGGAGGTACTCGCGGGTCACCTGACGAAAGATGATTATTATTGATTATTGAACATGTAAAAATAGGAGTATACTGCGTGAATATATCTGAGATTTGCCGATAGGGTTTTTCGTCATAGAGCACGAAATCTGCGGTACCGTCTAGACGTCTAGTGATAGTAGTTTGATTAAAATTCGTGGCGCTAAAGCGCGATGAGCTTGAGCGCACTTCTGTCACGGATTGCCTTCCCAGGTGTGAGTTTCTAAACATCATTTGTATAGTAGTGCAAATTGCCGGTGACACACTTGATTTGTATGTAAAGTGTTCACAATGCTTTCGAAGCGTTTCCGTGCTGTGTTTTATTGTACTACAAAGTTAACCGCACATTAAGTAAAAAGAAAGTTAAATCATAAGTCAAAATCTAGAAATTGCGAAAACCATCCTTTTTGCATCCACATAAAGGCGCTATTAAAGTTGCGTGCGGTTGGCTGAACTTGATTGCGTAATTTTAAGATGTCTGCATGTCACATAATGGTTATTTTGTTCTTTGATAAATTATGAACGAGAACAGTGTCTCGGACAAACAAACAACATCAGACAATAACTTTTTGTAGTACTCACCCTCGCTTGTCCGATAGCTCTCGCAGATAAGTACAGCAACTGGTAGCCATTATTCTTGATCTTAGTGAATAGTTGTGCTACGCCCGACTGCGCCCAATCCTTTCCCACCAGTGGGAAGATGTGTCCCAGAACATCGGACCTGAACAATTAATCATTATATTATATGTAATCTTTTAAAAAGTTATTATTTTTTGTGTTAAAAATACGATTATGAAATGCGTCATACTTGGTGATTGTCCCGTCGATATCTGAGATGACAATCTTGTCATCGTATCGCCATCGGAACACGTTACATTTGCACCTCGTCGTGCCCTGGTACGCTGTGGTCACACTGAACACCATTTCATTCATGCCTTCGCGGAGATTGAGATTTTTCTACACAAAGACAAAACATACGGTATTAGAAAAATCACTTAAATAATCTTAAATAACCTTGTTTTATTGTTCGTAAGTTGTGGTCTTACAATTTGTTCCGAAGATAGTCGGAGAGTTTTTCTAAAGGACGAATGTCTGCGACTTGACCTCTTGACTTGTCCATCTTGATCGGAATCGGACGAGCTGTGGTCATGTCGGTCTACTGTGTACATAAAAAAATATATTAATATAAAACGTGAAGAGAACATAGAAACAAACATTTGTATTTTTAGAACTTTTAACGACATTTAAAATCATTTTGACATCGTTTTTTTGTATTATAAAAATTTTACAATCATTTTAAATTTTTATGTAACGTTTTTATTAGCATGGCATAATTATAAAAATCTTGTTTAGAAAAATACTGAAGAAAGATAAGAAGATTATATTAAGTAAATTATATTAGAAAAATAAATTACCGTGATCTTGGGTTTCGACAATCTGTGGTAGTGATTGCGGCCCGTCTTCAAGGAACACTCTGGAGTCCAACTCTTCCACAATATCTAATTCTCTGGCTTCATCTGGTTTCTCTTCCAAGGAGTTCTGCTTGTCCTCGAGCGGCTCACGAATGGTCACCGTCTTAAGTTCCGCCGCCATCTCGATTTGTGCCACGGTTTCTTTTGGCAAGATGTCATCTTTGGGGGGCGAAGACTCGGTGCTGAAATATGAAGATTGTGATAAGTAACATAACTTACATTGAGAGAAACCAGTCCATGCCATGTCCATGCTAGCTAGTTTTAAGACTAGTTTCGGAATTTCAGCACAACTAAAACAGATTAACAAATCTGATCTTGCAACTATCCCTGACAAACTTCTGACAACGAAATGTCAATGAACTCTCGCGTGGGACAGTCCGTGTCATATGGTTGCGGTACCAAGCTGGCTCCTATCACAAGTAATTACATTGTCAGGAGGACTATTGGTAAACATTTGTGAAATTGTCTGTGGGAATGGGGAAGGAAACTGTGAAACTAATGGCGCTAGCATAGCTGGTTCCCAATATCGTCATTGGTTGAAAATGTGGTAATGTCATTTTATATTTCAAAATAGCTTAACCTCATTGGTCAGATTGAGACCAGCTATGGTGGCGCCATCTTAGATTATCTTTGCCTGTGTCCCATTTAATCGGAAAACAATATGGCGGTACTAGGTACGCCAGCGGCTTCTCCCGCGTGAAGTTTGATAATTGTCCCATGGGACTTACTACCGGGATAAAAAGTATCCTGTTTTAATCCTGGTTATAAACTATCTGTGTGTAAAATTTTATCCAAATCCGTTCAGTAGTTTTTGCGTGAAAGAGTAACAAACATCCATACATACATATTAGCAGGAAGTAGGATAAGATTAGCAGCAAGTATGGGCACGCGGCACAAGAAGTGTTGCAGTACTCACTGCTTGGCGTCAGAGGTGGAGCGGCGCCAGCTCCACCACGAGTAGCCGCGCGGCTTGGCCGAGCTGTCCGACACGCGCGCCTGGGACTCGTCCTTCCACGCGGCACAAGAAGTGTTGTAGTACTCACTGCTTGGCGTCAGAGGTGGAGCGGCGCCAGCTCCACCACGAGTAGCCGCGCGGCTTGGCCGAGCTGTCCGACACGCGCGCCTGGGACTCGTCCTTCCACGCGGCACAAGAAGTGTTGTAGTACTCACTGCTTGGCGTCAGAGGTGGAGCGGCGCCAGCTCCACCACGAGTAGCCGCGCGGCTTGGCCGAGCTGTCCGACACGCGCGCCTGGGACTCGTCCTTCCACGCGGCACAAGAAGTGTTGTAGTACTCACTGCTTGGCGTCAGAGGTGGAGCGGCGCCAGCTCCACCACGAGTAGCCGCGCGGCTTGGCCGAGCTGTCCGACACGCGCGCCTGGGACTCGTCCTTCCACGCGGCACAAGAAGTGTTGTAGTACTCACTGCTTGGCGTCAGAGGTGGAGCGGCGCCAGCTCCACCACGAGTAGCCGCGCGGCTTGGCCGAGCTGTCCGACACGCGCGCCTGGGACTCGTCCTTCTCCGAGCTCTTCTCTAGGGACTCTAACACACGCTGCAATGGGGAAAAATACATTTCTAAATAACTTATTGTTACGATGGAATTTGAATTTTGTCACGTATGAAAGAGTTTGGGGCTGTGAAACTTGATAATATGCACTGTTTTAAACTAAACGGAGAAATCGGGATATCGGGAGCTCAAATAATAATCACGGAAGATATCCCGTAAGTGACAATATAAGTTTTGATAATATGCATTGTATTTTTGAAAGTAATGGCACTAGCATAGCTGGTTCCAAGCTTCATAATTTTATATTTCAAAATAGATTGATGTCATTGTTCACGCCACCTGCAATGAGCTTAGACAGGCCTTCCCCGTTATTATTGTGAATAAAGTAGGGTTTACTCACGTTAGGCAGCGGCCTCCTGTAAGCGAGTAGCGACAGCAGCAGCGGGCCGGCGCTACGCCACGGCATGGCGCGGCCGCCCAGGCGCACCACCAGGCGCCCCTCCGCCGCTAGGGCTCCGCCCCGCTCACAGAACTCCTCAAACGACAGCGCCCTGGAGACGCGCTCTTCTTGCACGTACACTCCAACTTGACCCCTGAAGGAAAACGCAGCGGTTACCAATCATTTCTATTGCCGATCATCTCATATTCCTGCCCTTATTTATTTGGGTTCGGAGCAGTGTGTCTTCTACTTCTATACATCTCTATTAGGCGTCAACACATATTAAGTCACCCCCTTTCTAGCCATATCATCTTTCACACAGTCCCATCCATTGCTACACCTATAGTGAAGAACCGATTATTTAGCAAATTGAATATCTACATGGATTGTCCATAATAGGCGAGACGACAAAAAAGAACTCAATTAGTCAGTTAGATTATCAAAAAATATTTGACCCGTGTTTTTTCTTTTGTTACGTAAACCAAAATTGACGAAGATATGACGCTTTTAAAATTCCCAATACGCCTAGGTATAATTTTTACCTAGTTCTGACGTCACGAGCCCCCACTCCCGAGTTTTGTCAATATTCATCGATTTACAAAAACAAAAAATACGTGTCCATTAATTTCCAATACTATAACTGACGGACTAAATAGATTTGCAATTTTTTGATACTGTCGTCATGCCTATTACAAACAAATCATAACTATCATATTCTTCGTATTAAAAGGCTATAACGACGAATTTACGCTATGTGCCAATATCCTCAATAATACCGACTACAATTTATACAACCATATTTCTACATACTTGGCGAGAAGCTTCTCATCGTCATCGGAGTCCAAAGTAGGCGGTAGCGAGGCGGGTGACTGCGGCAGCGAGGGACCGTTACCGGACTCGTATTCCTCCTCCGTGGGGCCGGTGGCAGGGTGTGTTCCACCTGCTGCACCTGGGTCAATGATCACATGTTATAGACTGTGTAAGGACCAGAAATAATACTTAAGTGTAAATTTTCGCAGCTTGGTTCAAGAGTAGCAGGAGTCATTGTTTAGCTAATTTTATAATAATTGTTTTTGCTGTCATTGTTTGGCTTATATTATAATTTATTGCTTTTTTGTGGCTTTGTATTTATAATTTAGAACAGTTTACTTTATTACGTTATTTGATTTTTTATTGCGAAACAAAAACGTGATACGCCAAAAACGCCTCGGCACGGCTCGTACCAAGCTACTGATATAGAACTTACAAATGATCTCACCAGATCGGTATCTGTCAGCGTGGTGCTTCGGGAAGTAGAGATCGGGGTCGACCTGGCCCCGGTCGAGATCGTCCAGGTAGACGCCTTCGGAGGGCACGTCGTCGCGCGGCGACATGAAGCGGAACATGCCGCTGAGCACCCCGCGCCGGCCGGGCCGCTCCTCGTCCGAGCTGAGCGGCGCGGGCGGGGCGGGGCCCGCCGCCCCCGCCCCCGGCCCCGCGTCGCGCACGGGCGGCTCGGGCAGCTCGCCCCAGCGCCACGACTGCGCCGCCTTGTCGCCCTGCCGCCCCGCCAGCTCCACCTCCGTGTCCGACTGCACCGGCGTGCCGCTGCGCGAACCTCTGACGTCACAGAAACGATGAGGTTAGACCCATACTTACAGAACCACACGAACGTTCTCTAGTCAGGAAACATGCCGGATGCGTGGCGAACTGGGCGAGAAATTAATAAATTCAGGCCTTAATTGAGATAAGTTTTCTTTTAAAATTCTGCTATTAATTAGCCAAGCATCGCTCTCTTAGTGCAAATCGAGGCCGGAAATCCAATTATTAAATAATCATTTCACAATTGCATACGAGCGACTTGAACACATAGGATTGTACTTTAGACTTTAGAATATCCAATTATTTATGAGTTAGTGACTCATCTTCACCATGAGTCATAACTTAAATGAAATTCTTTGATTAATATCTGCTGTGCGTAACAAAAAACATTATTGCTATACTTTTATCAAATATTATCTTTTTGGGATAAAAATAGATTTATGTATTTGTTCAAAACTAATAATAATAAGTTTATTTTATTTAATCATAGGCATATAAGCTTGTACGTAATTTCTACTACCACTAGAATGGTTAAAAAAAAAAATGATATAACGGATGTACAGAATGTCTACTGTGGTGACGGAGTAGTTAGCACGACACGACAAAGTGAAAACATAAATATTTTAATGAAGACAACACGAAATAGTATTAGATACCGAGCGGTGCACTACGCTAACTATAATAACAACAAGCGTGTGATGCGTACAACTTACGGTAGATACAACGTTGATTGGTCTCAATAGGACACACAGTTCGTTTAGGTATGAGCAGTAAGACAAGTATTGACTATACTAACAATTTACGATGAAGTTGGTCGTGCTATTGCAAGCGTGTGCGTGAACGGATGTTATTCATTATTGATTATTACGCGTTTCTGGGGGCGGCGTGCACCTCAAACGCTGTGTCGGACAACGCCAGCGGGATGCGGTTGTCGCCGTTCAGCTTGAGGTTGGACATCTCTTCACTGAAACGAGGCCACTGTCTCAACAACGGGCTTGGAACACATCTCACAGGACACTCAAATATCGTCAACTGTCAGGAATCATAGATGAGACAGAGATAACGCAACATGTTGTAGTAGTTACCTGAGCGCTGCAGCGTGCACCTCGGTGTCACTGTAGAAGTTGATGTCGGTGACGTTGGGGATGGCCGCGGGCTGCGAGGCACGCTGCTCGGAGCCCGCGCGGTCCGACTGGCTCGAGATGGAACTCGTCGACGACTTCCTTTGGTGTTTCTTCGAGCTAGCTTTTCTAGTCTTCTTCTTTTTTTTTCCATTGCCGCCGTTCGGTTTGACTTCGTCCTGGTTGGAGGGCACGGCCTCGATGGGCCGGAAGTCGTTGTGCACGCTGATCTTCTGCACCACCTGGTGCGCATCGCTCTCGGTGCCGCCGAGCTGCGTGGCTGCGAATGTCCGCGGCGCTCGGTCTACCTTGTCAGTCGCCTCGTCGAGACCGTCCATTTCAAATAAAGCATCATTGTCATTATTTGTGTTGTCCTCTTTGGTAGTCATTTTAGTTATCTTACTTAAGTCAGGTTTCTGCATTGATTGTCCGTCAGCTGTGTATCTGTGGAAGAAGAACAGTATTGTTATGCTTTTATGATGAAGTGTGGATAACTAAGTAATAATATAGTGCAGTTACAATTATCATAATCGCTATTGTGAATAATGATAATGTATTGGAAAATTCGCTTTCGAGCAGTTTGCACGCAATGTAGTTGTGATATTTAACAAACTGTCACTTTCCATACTAATCATAATATTTGATGTTGTAGCTATGCTATGATTAGATTTTTTTAAAAATCTGGATTCTACTTTTGAACTCTGTTAACTGCGGAGGTGTTATGAATTACCTTCTCTTCGTATAATCAGAAGCTTGTCCATGGTCGGGCTCGACGACGGAGAGCGAGTTCCTTCTCCGAGGTTCGTACAGATCTTCAAAGCGCGCCGCCGGGATGGGCGAGGTGGCCAGGTGCGCCGAACATTCGGCCTCGTCTTCGCCTACCTCCTCCACGAAGAAGGCCTCCCCCGACTCGCCGAGCTTCATGTGGATGTCCAACGGCTCACCGTTCAGCTCTAGATCCACCTGTTCATCATAGTCATCATTTAGTCTAAATTCATTCCCACATTACATTCTTACTTAACACATCAGTTTTTACATCGTGGTATTTTAATTGCTATGTTTCACAATCTAAAATAGCAAGTAATAACAATCTTTTTTACAGTGGAAAATTTCAAATAGATTTAGATTTTAGGAATACTACAAGTCAGCTAAACATAGTATAGTTTTTCATTCGTTATTTGAGCTGTAAATCGAGTACGATTTAAAATACGTATGGTATATCATAGCATTTCTAAATAATCGGCATCTCATTCACGTAGTGGCCGGAGTCAAAATGATACATTACACATATCCAATTAGGTACAACTGTTTAATAAGACTTCCACGTTTGCAACGTCCAGAGTTAATTAAACAAAAATTTTGGTGATTACAGAATATAATGGCAATGAGATACTTAATTGTTTTATCCATTTAAAAATTTTACTGGTGCCCGGATGAAGAAAATATTTGTGCCAAATTCTCTTCAGACTCTTGGTGAGAATTGTATCTTACTTTGGCATTATTCCAATTTTCACCCGAAACGAGTACCTAAGACGCAGATTCTTCAGCTCATTTGGCAATGTACCCTAATATACCACTAAACAATGTACTTACCCACTAAAATATTATAAAAGATATCACTAACAACATTATTAACAATAGTTATCGATCCATACTACTTATCTTGTGAAGCTTACAAGACATTATTTAAACATAAATTAATAATACATTATCTTTCTAAACCTATAATACTTTTTGTTATTTTTACTCTGACGTGTCGGTAAACACGTTGTTTTCTAAGAGTGTTTGATAAAAGTAAGTACTCGTATACATTTGTTTGCTAAATGCGAAAGGTTCAGTTAGTATGTGTATTATCAGCGAATAATCTAGACGCAGACGCGAGCATTGAGCGTAAACTGAGAGAGCATTGAGAAATAATGTGGACGGGGCAGCTCCGTCTACCCAGCTAGATTAAAATAAAATTAGTGAGTATATTAACATGTGGACGAATATGTGGCTACCGGTGCGGACGACTAATGAAAGCTGAAATTGTTCATCAGGGTTTTGCTGAAATAGTTCATCATACGCGGCGACAGACAGACGCGGCGAGCGACTTTGTTTTATAATATGTAGGGATAGTGATGATACTGATGATGATGAATCACCGTGGTGGTGATTGATTACTAAAGTATGAGAGGAGTTCAGTTTACATTTCAGTAATTGTTTCGGCAATAGGGTATATGCATGTTTTTTTTATCACTCTAAACAAAGCGTATTTAACATCAGAAATAGCAAGGTGAAATTATTTTTTTAATATCTATAAAAAATACTAAGTTATAAGCATTTGAAACTGCTGATTAGACAGAGAGATCCGATACAGCGAATGACGTAATTCGCTGCATCGACGTACGAAATCCATACTAAATTCCGTTTATCTAGAAAGAGATAGAAACAAAAGTTTAAAATGGTTATAACTTTCGTGTTGTTTGGCCGATTTATGTCTTGTTTCCGCTTTTTGTCATTATTTTTATAGTAGGTACTTTAAAATTCCGTATCGAAATAAAAAAAAAAAGAAAATTTATGGAATAAGTATGCATAATTTTTTAATTTTTTTTTTATTTCTACTGTCGCTATTGTACCAGCGACTGGAGGACGTCAAAGATAGATAATGTGACTAATGAACTGTGAAAAAAAACTAAAACTTTCCTTCCGTTCTTGTCTTTGACCCCACTTTACAATACTTTTTTTATAGCCGTACTCTTGACTTCTGAGGAGCCACTTTGCGACTGTCACCAAAGTCACCATCGGTCTAGTCTAGAATATAATATGATTAAGTAGGTACCTACATAATAACTTCAAAAATAATGTTTCTTTAACATTCAAACATGATGGACGACTTGAGAGAACATTTTCGGCCAACAACTTTTTGCTGCGAAATTCAAGCTTGCGAATAAAAAATCTACTTGTCATTTCGAATGATCGTTACCAACCTACTAATGTATTAGAGAGGCAAGACATGTCCTCCATGCTCCATGTAACTTTAATAACATTTCTAAACTGGTTTAACCAAACTGTTTTCATTCTCCTAGATGAACTCAGATAATCCCAACACTGTTCTTTGCAGAAAACACCAATTAAACACTTACGTACGAGAGATAGCAAATACATGGCCTTATGTAAATGCAATTTATGAGATTGAAAGAACCGGCGACATATTGCAAAGAAACGTTCGTTACGTGCCATATACAGACAGAATATACAGAGGCGCGGCTTGTCGCTAGGTGTCGCAAGTTTTGGAGCTGATGCTATAGTTGGATGACTGATTTGAAGGCCAAACAAGTCTACTCTTCGCGTGGGCATTTACATTCAACGTGCGCTTTTTCCACCGTGACGCAAACAACGAACCAAATAGTTTTCATCTACACCAAGACTGCATGTAAAATTAATTGTGGGAGTCATTTACGTACTTACATGATTTTATGTAGGTAATTATTTACCTACCTTTATTGTCGCTTCTAAACCAGCTGATATATTACTTTCATCGTACGCACATGGAAACCCAAAAAGCACAATTCATTCACGTTCCAGATGCTATAGCTATATATAATCATTACGCGACACATTCATGCAGTCTCCACTTGAGTCAATAAGATCTACGATTGTATTATGACGCAGACATTGTGAAAGAATTTGGATTAACGGGAAGTATACTTATAAAAGTCCTCCTACGCGTCTGGCGAAAATAAAAATGTCTCTTATCATTCCAAGAAATCCTAGAAGTTAATTGTGGGAGATTGCCCTTGCTCTGATTAGGAGTAATGAAAGTATCTTACCACTTTGAATCTGGAACGCAGGACGCCCAGCTTCCCAAAGCGCACATGGAATGGCGAGCACGTGTAGCTGCCGTCCGGTTGCTCCACCACCACCACGTCGATAGCGCCCGTCAGCGTCGCGCCGTTGATCTCGTTGTAAAACTCGCGAAAGTTCGCAATGAACTTGCCAATATAGTTCATAGAATACATGGCTGCTGATTTGTCAGTCACTCGTTCAACTATATTCTTCACTTCACTCAATAAACACGGTACTCTAAATCACTTAATGTCTTATAAATTACCCCATCTTGGGGCTGAGATCAAAAAACATTAGGCTTCCTGAAACAAAAGAAATAACCATGTGTTAATTACAAACTTGACAAAATGGAAAAGGACCGAATAGTGTGGGGTAAGTATTGGAACTGTTATATCATTTATTATACTGTTTTTTCCTGTATACTATGTAGATATGAGGTGACAAAAACATTATTGTTACGTAGTAGATTGTGATTATCAGCGATGTGTATCTCATTGATTATTAAGTTCTAAATATAACAATAAATTGAATCATATTCATGGAAATTTATGATTCTTATTTGCCATATTCGTATAATTTACAAGTAGGTACATAGGATAGATTAAGAAAATGTTATCCGGTCTAAATACGTAAATACAGATAAATCCCCTATTTATGCGTAATCGAGTATTTCTGTTCACCTGTTGTGATAAGTGTCAGTTTGATTGTGAAACAACCACGCCACCAGTAATAGTTCTTTTTTAAGACGTATAGTCTCACTTCTAAACAACCACGTCCATTCTAGATTTAGATCGCATCAAGACTGTTACATTCTCGTCCCAATTCTGCGTAAGGTACATTTTAATGTAACTGGAATGGTTTACAACGAAGTCAGTACATACATGGACATAAATAGCGCAAGTGTTCATTACTAGAGCAGATATGAGGCGGGTTGCTGGGTTCGTGCACTATAACTAGGCATCTCTGTACATGCAGAATTACCCAATGTTGCATGTTCAGTCGTGTATAATTAAGATTTCGTAGAAACTATTGAGGTCGCTGACTGACACGGTATTCTTAGCTTATCAAAGTAGTTATTCCGTACTATTTGAAAATTCTGTCGGATTGAGAAAATTCGAATATTCAACAAAATGTTCGTCATTTCATTCACTGCTGGGAGGAGTTACCTAACCAACGATAGAAACAGACAGCACGCGATTACAGCGTGCTTATAGGAGCGAGCGTAAGTAGCTGAGGCATGCGGAGCGTCCACGCGCTCGGGACTATGCCCCCCATATCTGCTTACAATGACTAATTTTTAAGAATAGCGAGACAAGACAAGTCTTTATGTGTATGTCCTCAGTATGTCTTACAGGAAAAGTTGGCAAGAATGTTTTAATTGCATACGAAACGATAACAAATAGCCAATTTGACACACAATCAGTGAGAACTGAGAGATATGGAGGGAAGGTACGGCATGCAATATAATTTAATATTATGCTTCGAGTCGAACTCATATCGGGGACTTTGGCCGGCTTAACTCACTGAGTGAGGATGTGACAACAAGCAGGTGATAGGTAGAGGTACCCGCTTCACCGCTTGGTATAAATAGTGATTTCAAAGTGACGTTGTCGCCGGCAGTCAGTTTGTGAAGGTTAGATTGCCGGGATGGTGAAAATGATAAGGAATTGCCCTCTTCAAAGGTTAGAGGAAGTATACAATACGTATACGTGATGCGTTACCTAAAAAGGTATCAGTTCCTTGTTTTGATATAAATAAACTGATTTGCAGGATCCGTATATTTTAGTTCCCTAGTTAAGATTAAAAAACAGTCATAATTAGTTGAAATTGCGAAATATATGACGCATTAAATTAAATTACAATGGCATACAAAAAGAGAAGCTGGCCTTGAATTAGCAAGAAATGTTAATAAAATATTTAGCAGTGTTTCAAACACGGTAAATTAAAATATATTTTCAGATGGAAAGTGTACAGTACACCAACCAACGCATCAGACATGGTGGCAGGTGTCCAAGGAGACCGGAATGACGGCTGAACTTATTCTTAGTTCCAAGGGCTTCAAGTTCAATGCCTATAGAGATAAACGGAGATGAACGGTAGACTGCCATTGTACCTAGTTAGGGTCACACACCTCTACACGGAAAACGGAACTCGTAACCGACCAGAATGTCGGTTGTAAGGGTGGAACCGTTGAAAAATTAAGTACAAAATGACTTTAATATACTGTATGACATACTTATTGGTTAATCATAGTCCATTGTTTAGTTTAAACGAAATGGCAGAACAAATTCGACGATCTGTATTTATTTTAACCAACTTCAAAAAGAAAGAGGTTATCAATTCGACTGTATGTTTTTTTTTGTATGTTTATTACTCCGCCAATTATGAATGGATTTTGATGGTTCTTTTTTTATTTGAAAGAGTACGCTCCAGAGGTGGTCTCATTTAAATTTGGTAATATACAATGGAACTCTTCAAAAATAGACGGCAAATCTGCCGTAATTGCATTGTATTGAGGATAAGCCTATTACCATGACATGTATTGTTAACAATGTAAAAAAATTCATGGCAAATATTTGTTTGGGAACAACTAAAAATGGAAAAATAAAAAACTTTTTTGCAAAAAAAAAAAACCGACTTCAAAAAGTACCTATTAAGTACTTATTATTATTATTATTTATTTTAGTTTTTATTTATACAAATGGGTTAAATAAAACAATTTGCTTCATTAATAAGGTTTCACGGAACATAGATAGGTATGCAGCTATTAAAGACTGTGTTACGATAAAAAGCCGTATGACCGCCCGCCATGCCACCGCGCCAAGGTTGGACTTGTTTAATTCTCATCAATATTCTACTAGTTTTCGCAAAATAAGTTGAAAGTGACTTATTTATTATATATACGAGTTATTTATTCGAGTATTTTTGTCTTTTGATTCATTGTTAATCAGCTCTATTGTTTTGTTCCAACTGTGAACTGTTATCTTAATTTATTGGGTTACGTCCGACCACTTGCCACTTCCTCTATAGTCGTTCCAGATCATATTTTATCATTCTTATAGTGTTCGTAAGTACTTATTATAAAATGCGCTCAATTTAAATTTTATCAATATTGAAAACTGGTATTTGAACTCTTTGACATAAAAAGTTATTCGTGCCACACGATAGTACCTTTGATATTAGGTGTTTGTTTTGATTTTATCTCTTCTAAGTAGGTAGGTAGTCTGAAAAACTAATTTGAATCAACTCTACTGCAACTGGAACGTCATTTAGCAGGCACGACAAACTGACCTGTAGTTCATTCTGTTACAACACATGACACGTGAACGTGTGAAAAACGGATCGAACGCGTTACGCGACTGAGGAAGAAACAAGTTCTGTTTATGAAACCTTATCTGTTCGTCAGCCGAGCATACCACAACTCTTCACGTGTACCAACCGACATGAGTGTGGTGTTGTGACTCCACACTTGTGTGTTTATCAGGACCACATAAGTTGGTAAGTTGAAACACAGATCATACTTAAGTATATCTCTACATATAACTAAGATACACATGTATTGATCATGACATGACGCTGAGCGCTACATGTTGCATTCGATTTAATGACAGTGAACGTTTTCGTACCTACCTATCAGAACTGTGGTTTTGACTGTCGACTGATGTATTAGATAATGATATGACAAAATAGCATTACCTGATATATAGGTAAATGTGTTTTTGGTGTGTATATCACTAGTGTGACATAATAAGCGCGTTACAAGGCCATCATGTCAAGATAGTGATGGTATGAAACTAGAACGTTTTAGTAAACAAGTTTATAGAGTCGTCAGCAGATGTAGGCAGGACCAGAAGAGGATTTTTAGGTTTAACGAAGACCTATCGCGTAAATGTCAACCACAAGATGGCTTCACTGAAAGTCCATAATTCCATATTAATCATGTGGCGACACGTAGGTAATTAGGCATTGTCCTCTTTTTATTTTCGCATTAAGTAGAGATTTAAGCACCATTCTGTGCCATTGTTTGCATAAAAGGAAATTTAGTTTGTTTAGACAAAGAAATAGAAAAAAAAACCCGGCTGCAAGTTGAAAGGTACATAAAGTAAAGAATTAAAGATATGTTTATCACAACTGCGATAATTTAATTATCGATAGACGTACGTAATGTAATACGTCTTATTTATATGGCATGATCAAACTTGCAAATGAGTTTTATTTTCTATTATGTAATACAAAAGGTCATACATACTTACTAAGCGCATGTGTGTTTACGAATAATAGGGAAAGAAATACTTAGACGAAGGGAAAATCCACACTCAGTCTTATTGCTTGGATCCTCCAAAAACTGGTGTAAAGAGGTAAGTAAGTCATGCGAGGAGTATCGGAGTGTAAGGAAACGAGTTTCAAAGCCAAGACCGTCGAGGTGAAGGATCAATTCGCGCAATGTTTGTGCATCCACAGACAATGGACAACAACATAAAAATAAGTATAATAGCTTCCTACAAGTTAAAAAATAAATACTATGTTACATTCTAGGTATTATGTATGACTCACATGGATAAACATATTAAACATGCAAGCGGCTAAGAGAAAAACAATGTCGATACAAACAACTGTCATTATCTGATACATTACTTCAATTTCAACAAACAACAATAATAGCTTTGTTGTTTACTGAAATGATTTGAGTTAGGTATTTTGAATCTTAAGTTAATGACGATTCGAAGAACTATCTGAAAGAGTCGCACGTATTATAAAATAACTCAAAGGTCACGTCTTAAATATAAATAATTTTAATTTAAAAACTGTGAGGAATGCTTACTCTCTCGACCGGCAAGCAAAGTGAAAACATGAAGATTATAAAAGCATGAAGGCCTTTGTGTAAATGAAACAAACATTTCAAAACCAACAGTCTAAAACAGTGCAACAGCAATAAGGTAAATATGTACTAGTGATTTACACAAGAACACGAATGTGTCAAACAGAATTTAGTTTCATTAGAGTTAAATTTAAAAAACAAAACACAATTACAATAAAGTTGAAGGCAATCTATCTATTTTTTTAAACTATCAATAGTTTAAAAATCTCAAATTCTGAATTCAGTAGTTAATTTAGTAAGTACCTAATTACCAAAATCATAACTCAATTAAATAAAAATAAAGCAAGTACAGATCTAAATACTAATACTGAAATTAAAAAAGGTACGTGCATTATAAATCCTTAAACTTCTAAACAATGCAACGTTATGAAAGCAAAAGCAATTCGATTATAACTAGTATAACAAAAAAATACCTTAGTAAGGAATAACTGGAGAGGTTATAGTTCACTGTCAACTTTCTAAGGCACAAAATGTTTCATAAGTAAATTATAAACAATATACAGTCAGCTGTAATTGTCGTACACAATTTCAAAACACAGGTAAGATTTCGACACGTGTTGCTCGCGCCGACTCTACCAGTAAACTGCCTGTGAGTGGCTGGTGTGGGTGGGCCGATGCGAGAGCGTCCAAGACTCGTCCATGGGCTGACGTTGCGTGACGTAGCTCGGTTGTTGATAATTATGATACCGTACATATCAGTCATACAACTCACACCACCGACCATGTGCTTTGCTTGCGAACATTCGCTTTGCTTGCTTTACGGAGAACGTCCCCGTACTGCACTGACAGGCCAGCGCTGGGTCGATCGCGCGACATGGCGTGATGTCGCGCCATTGCGGTTACGAAAGTTACTTTACCTCCAAGTTTACGGACACGCAATGCAAAAGGAAATTAATTGTAGATGTTGCAGATGTGGACAAGGTGCCGAACATGGTAGAACTTGAGACTCCCATTCATCTGATGGAAATGTTTTGTCATAACTTGAAAGATAATGTGAATGACTATAGACGCATATGAAGTCCAAGCCTGTTGCATAGCTGGGCAGTAAATGAATACTATATATTTGGCCTTGGTTTTTTGAAGTCTTTAAAGAATGACAGAGCAGATGCTCAATTAACAATAGGTATTATCAGACGCTTATTAAAAACAAAAGGTAAGTCAATAGTTTGTTTACAAAGCGGCTGAAAGTACTTACTCAACTATAGGAATGTAAACAACAACACGGATGTCGCAGACTCGCAGCAGTTTAATTTACATCTACATATTTACTGTGCAGTGTACACGCTACTTTACCTAGGTGTTAGTCACATATGTGACCGAAATATCGTAAACAAAAACAATACTTGTTTGTCAGCTACGAAACGCATTGCTTTAGCCAAGAATCCAAGATGATCCCACGCTGTTCATTATTATTGTCCGATATTTTTGTTTATTATTTTTCAATATGTTGCTCAATAAAGGCCACACAAAGATGCAGATTTATCTTTGGAAAAGAACCAGTTTAGACAAACTGTTTTGTTATTTTGGCAAACTGGTATAGCCAGGAAGTAAATATTTTTAGTTTCAATATAAAATTAGGTACATTTAGATTCAGGGTTAACTCTAAGGTCTTTTTTTAGATTCCATGATCTGTGATAGATCATCCATCTCAAGACAAGTTTTTATAAACGTATTTTGTAACGTTCTACTCAGTTTGCCCTGATACACAGCCATAATTTCTGGGATTAGAAAATTTTGTTAGCTCTTGACCAAGAATGCGGAACTTGGCTTATTGTTTCCAGCAATCAGGCTTTCTTGTAAATTAAATTGTTATCATGATAGCTTTGGCATTTACGTTATTATAACCACATCTTGTATTATTGGAAATCCCTTTTCCAAATATTTGGCCTATAGTGCCCTATTTAACTTGACCTATAAAATCCTTTGCTTACGGGCGGTCACAACGTTTGACATTTATGTGGTATGTATTTACTCGGGGAGATGGGATTAATTAAATGGTCACATTTTCTTACGCATGTGTAGAGGGGATAGAGAACTGGGGACGGAAGTACCTTGGGACACAAGATTTATGATAGGTCCCTGCTAAATTAAGCTAAAATCATGTTCATTCCAACTAATTAATGCTTATCTGAAATCTTTCAGGTTTTGTAATAGACGACGAAAACAGTAAAGAGTGTCACGTAATCACTATCACTACATATTATAAAACAAATTCTCCCGCCGCGTCTGTCTGTCCCTATGTATGCTTAGATCTTTAAAACTACGCAACGGATTTTGATGCTTTTTTTTAATAGACAGAGTGATTCAAGAGGAAGGTTTTAGTAGGTACATAATTGGCGGGCGGGCGAAGCCGCGGGCATCAGCTAGTAACTAAGATAAAACGAACATGTGACCAACATGTTTATCTATAAAGATTGTTGTGTTAAGTACCTACTTAAAATATAATATAATTCTTGACATTCTTATTTCCAATGTGTGTTTATTGGAGGTGTGGCTGATGACTATTTATAATGTCAGGTACCTACATAGCTTTGATATTAAACATGCGCATTTAAAACTGAACATTGACATTTAAGACAAGATCAAATTGTTAATAGTAAAACTAGTAGATGATAGCGACGTAACAAAATACAGCCACCTTATTAGTCTATGAATGGGTGTGTCGCGTGACGTGTATTTACGACCAGCCGAGAGGACCGATGGCGCCATACATACGATGCCTGTTGCGTATTATTTAAACCACAAGGCCAGGCTTAACAGGCGGCTTGAAAAAATACTAACTCAAACGATGTACTTTCAACCGTATGTCTAGTAGCTTAGACAATATATTCGCATTTGCAAATTTGCGAAAACCGCGTGCACGCACAAACATTATCGCGCCAGTGGCCTTCGACTTCTTGTAATGCGCATGCCAGTGATATGTGAGTCGTAATATGCGGAAAAACATGTTTTTTTTTTTAAATCCGCTTATCAAGATGAGATACACGCCCCCCAGTATTATTTTTAATCCCAATTTTCGTCACGATCGCGATCGTAAGATATTATGTAAGTAATTAATGATAGTTGACATTATGACACGTATGTAGTACAGCAATAGTGTAATACTATTAAATATAAGTATTTCATTTTTGAGTTTAAAGGTAGACAAGCCTGATATATTTTGTGTTGTTTTTATGTGTTTAATACCTTATGCCCTGTACTTACATTACTGACATAATTAATCCTTAATTTGGCATTGTATGTACTGTCATACAAGACCGTTAAAAAAAGATTTGTTAAAAAACTTACAACTTGCGTGTGATAAATCAACATTTTCACATTGAAAAACTAACTATAATTGATGGAAAAAATAAAACGCAAATCTAGCAATATTTATTTTGACTTATCTTGAAAAAAAATGGTTACTTGACATGACGTCCGTCAACTGCGTTGTCCAAGATGTTTATACTTTTATTATAAATATTATATAGTTTAGGATAGGCGATGTGACTAAAATTTATGCTTTAAGTATTGTGTTATAGAATGCATGTGATAATAACAGTGAAGTTTATATAGTATTAAATGGTTATATTTCGATCTCTAACATGATGTATGCTGTGCCATACACTGCCAAGTTAGTAACGAAACACCCTTCAGTTTGTGTGTATGTCACGATATACATTGCCAGTTTGAGGTTGCTTTTTGGGTTTACTTGGTTTTATAGCACGCTTTCATTTTCTATGTCGGCAGCAATAGTTTCAAACTTGTGGTGGTAGAATTTTAGCGCTGGTGCCTGCTGAGAATACACCCTCTGACGATAGTGAACATTCTGACCTTGATGATGTAAAATTACGTGTGCACACCCCGCTTTCTATGTCAATTCTGCACCTTCTATTTATAATAGGCGAGACGACAAAAAAAACTAATTAGTCCGTAAGTTAGATTATTAAAAAAATATTTGACCCGTGTTTTTTTTTTGTTACGTAAACCAAAATTGACGAAGACATGACGCTTTTAATATTCTCAATACGTCACGCCTAGGTATAATTTTTACCTAGTTCTGATGTCACGAGCTTGATGCGTTTTATCTTTGTCAATATTCATTGATTTACAAAAACAAAAAATACGTGTCCATTAATTTCCAATACTCTTAACTGACGGACTAAATAGATTTGCAATTTATTGATGGTGAAAACTAGCTTAGTAGCTTTTAATTAACAAGAACATAATTTTTGATACTGTCGTCATGCAAAATTTGCAATTTTTTGATACTGTCGTCATGCCTATTCTATGGAAAGGCTTAATATTTTAGACAGTGACGAAGGACCAGGAAAGACCCTCCAGCCAGAATGTTCGACTCACACCAATTTTTCAAAGTGTCTATTCAAACTCTTCTCTAGAACCAAATTGTAAGAAAGTGCCAATGCTGAGTTACATTCCGTCACTCCCAGCAACTCCCGCTACTCCTACACCCCTTGCACCACAACCTGAACCAACAGCAAGTGGCTCTATGACTATTAGCTTAGCTGCAGCTCGCATGAGGGCTTCTTCCAAGTCGCGTCCCAGAAATAACGGATCGCAACATTCGCAACGTCCCACTGTTTCTGTTACTAATCGACCAAGACTAATCACACAGTTCAAAATCAAAATCATCAAAATCAAAGCATTTATTTAAAGTAGGCCAGTTACAGGCACTTTTGAATTGTCGAAACAAAGATGAAAATTAAATGTAGCTACAGTCCCAGTCACAAGACATAAAAACTGTGAAAGTACTGTAGTTGCCCATTCCCTATCGTAGATCTCTATGGAGAAGAACGGGCAAGAAACTCCATGGACACTCTTTTAAATCAAAATATTGGTACAAAATCTTGGTTCCATCATTCATGTTGAGATGGTATATTATGTGAGAACAATGTAGCAAGATGTGCACGTTAAAAGTGTCCATAGTAAAAACAAAAAATACAATTTAAAAATAAACATACAAATAAGCCATGACAACTAAGAGATGACCAGTCACAACTGACAGCGCCCGTTCACGAACATGACGCATGGATCAGCACCATTCAACTCAACCATTTTGAAGGGAACTGAATGATCCGACACACGCGCCACCATCAGCGAGACATTAGAGTGAGCGTGACATACTCTCAACCGCCAGGGCACATTCAAGTCAAGAAAAGACGTAGGATTTCAGTGAATGATAGCTTTCTAGTACATAGTACTCACACAATATGGGCTATGCAGTTATATAATACTAGAGATTGATTCTATACAGTGCAAAGACAGTTGTACAATCTTCAGCAGCTCCAACAATTCTATTTAATACTATCAATTTAAGCGCCCCTGTCCATGTGGAGCAGGACCAGCATTCAGCCACGCATTTTTATCAGCGATATAATCGCCCAACTTGTAATAAGCTTGCTTACATAGTGTGCGTTTGATGCATGTTTTAAATTTCGTCTCATTCAGTTCAACAATACTTTGTGGAATTTTATTATAGCATCTCAAACAGTACCCCATGAAAGATGAGTCCACTTTAGCGAGTCTGAAGCTTGGCTGAACTAGTTGGTCCCTATTTCTAGTACTGTAATTATGTCTATCACCTCTTTTACCAAAAAGATGCAGATTTTTTCTGACATACATTATGTTTTCGTAGATATACTGACAATGTACCGTCTTGATGCCAATATCCTTAAACAGTTCCCTTAGAGAATCGCGCCTACGAAGATTATATATGGCTCTGATGGCTCTTTTTTGCAGAATAAATATAGACTCAATATCTGCAGCCCGTCCCCATAGCAAAATGCCATAAGACATTATACTATGAAAGTAACTAAAATAGACCAGTCTAGCGGTATCTACATCAGTAAATTGACGAATTTTTCTAATAGCATATGCTGCTGAACTTAGACGCGCCGCAAGGGATGTTAAATGAGAACCCCATTGTAGCCTTGAATCAAGCGTAATCCCCAGGAAAACCGTTTTATCTACGAATTCAAGTTTCTCTTTATTTAATATTATTTCACAATCACTACTTTTAACACTGGGTAAAGCAAATCTTATGCATTTAGTTTTTTTTTCATTTAATACTAAATTGTTTGCAGTGAACCAATTATGGACCTGAAGTAGGGCATCATTCACGTCATCTAGATTCTGGGCCCGTCTATTTATCTTAAAAATAAGGGAAGTGTCATCAGCAAACAACACCATATTTTGAGGTTGGTTTTTCAATAAATAGGGTAGATCATTTATATACACGAGAAAGAGGAAAGGACCCAATATTGAGCCTTGTGGAACCCCCATTTTTACTTTTAAACCTTGTGAATTAACACCATTTATTTGAACACGTTGTTGTCTATCACTCAAATATGATTTTACCAAACTAAGTGCAAGTTGACCTAATCCGTAATGCTCAAGTTTCAAAAGTAATGTGTCGTGATTTACGCAATCAAATGCTTTGGAAAGGTCACAAAATATTCCTATGGCGTCTTGAGACTCTTCCCACGCAGTAAATATGTGCTTTAATAAGGTTACACCGGCGTCAGTCGTACAACGTCCCTTGGCCGTACAACGTCCCTTCACTCAGAGCTATCAATGGAAAAAAGTGGTTTTGCGGCACAGGGAAACTATAGAAGAAGATTCAAGTTACACCAACGTTCAAAATGAAACTTTACTGGGTTATTTGTACATGTTCATTTCCCCAGACGTTTTAGCAGATGTCATAGAGCAAACAAACACATACGCAATATTCAAACCGGAAGTTCTCTTGGATTCACTGAATATGAATTGCGGGATTCTCTAGCCATACATATATTTTATCATGGGTGATTGGGTGTTGTTAGCATGCCATCGTATACAGATTGTTGGAGTTTGCGGCACAGATACCATTATGTAGCCAATTTGATGTCTTTTGATGAACGATTCTCAGAAAAAAGTTCGGACGCACCCGTGAAAACACTGATCAACACACAAAGCGCGTACCCCAAGCTAACCCATTAGAATCATCACGTTATCATAATGTTGGCCATTTTATGACGATGAGCACTCAAGGTCGATGTAGGCTATATGCTCTAAGCTAAAGTTAGTGTTATGCATGAATTGCCAAGTCCGTCTGTGCTTCGTAACCGGTAAAAACCCTAGGAATTGACAACTAGACTACCAATATGCGTGTTTTGTAAAGCTTTCTTGTTTTTTTTTAGAATTCTTTTTGTACTGTAATTAGCAATGTATGCCCCGACATACAACACATTTACTCAATGTTTTTACATGCATTTGGCAATGTATGCTGTGACATACATTGGTTTTCAGGAAATCTAAGCTTTCTAATATTTTTTTTGTAACATCTATAAACGTCTACAATATTTTATTATAAAAAAATTCTTTGCCAAATTAAGGGTTAATACAAATAAGTTAATCAGGAATTATGTAACAACAGTATCAAAACTGAATATGCAAAAATTGGTCCCAATATACAGCCTTGGGGAACCCTTGCCCTTAGGTAAAGTCCTAGGATCAGTGTAGTTGATAATTATTGTTCATCTGTTCACAGCTGTATAACGGGCTGGTGTCCGCAACTCCACGTCAAAGCGCGTATTTTGCGTATGGGCTATAATCCACCACGCGGGCCCAGTGCGGATTGGTAGATGTCACATGTCTTCGAATTTTTCTGTTCACAGCTGTTGTTGTAGTGAGAAAGGTTAAATAATACAAAACTACTTAATATCGAAACCTTCTCAACAGCCAGCTGCAGCAACACATGCAACAAGCCATGGCAGACAGACGCATAACTAATTTTCAAATTTATTTTATAAAGAAGATATAAATAATTAGTGGTTTTCCGAGTCAAAAGCTGGACTTAAATCTAAAAGAAGTTTAAATTGAGGTGTTCTACAAGGGTCTATAATTTTTAATTTAATTCCTTTATCCGGACCGGAATTCCGCATAGAAAAAGGCGTAAGACAGGGCGACCCCCTCTCACCCAAAATATTCTCAGTAGTTCTGGAGATGGTTTTTAGAAATATATACTGGAAAAAACCGATAGCATGGTAAATGATTTAGTGAGAGAGAGCAGCAAGTTTGGTTTATCGCTAAACGCCTCAAAAACAAAAATTATCATGAATGGTACTGTTCAAACCATTAGAGTGAAAGGAGAAAGCATCCAGTATGTTACGGAATATATTTTCCTAGGTCAGTCAATTTCATTCCAAGATCTTACAGAAAGAGAAAATAAGCAGACGATAAACAGCTTGAGGAAATTATGAAAAATAGAGATATAAACATAGAAATAAAAAGGAAACTGTATGACACAGTACTCCTACCATGCCTAACAATGGTTGTTGAGGAAGATAGACGAATACAAATTAGCCATACACCTACGGAAAATGGAGAGAAGCATGTTAGGAATAAAACTTTCAGATAAAATAAAAAACGAAACAATAAGAAGTAAAACCAAAGTAACTGACATACTCGAACAAATAAGGAATTTAAAATGGAAATGAGCAGGCCATGTGTACAGGATGACCAACAACAGATGGACCGAAGAAACAGTCAGAATGGGTACCAAGACAAGATCAAAGAAGTAGAACCGGAAAAACGATGGGAGGACATATTTAAGGAAAGATGTGGACCAGACTGGAGAAGACATACTAGGGACAGAGACAATTGGAGGAAGCTGGGGGAGGCCTACGCCAAAGAGGCCACTTCCACAAATGAAATAAAAGAAAAATTTATAATAAGTATGCATTATATAATTCTTTAATAATGCACGAAAATAATAATTTATACTTTTAATCAATAATGAGATTAATTTATGCATGAAAATTATAAGTTATAATTTTTATTAAATAATGATATAAAGTTGCACCTGTTAGAGAGAAAAGCAAGAAAAAATAACCTTATTCTTCATGGAATAAAAGAAGAAGGAAATGAGGAAAACAAGTATGAGTTTAATGGAGCTAGTTCTGAAAGTTTTGAATGATCTCTAAGCGAAAAGTCTAATATTGAAATATGGGACAGATGGGAAATCAGTATGGTGAGAAGACTCGGAAAAAAGGTCGAAGGACGCACCAGACCTGTACTAATATCACTAACACTTACTTGCCGAAATTCGAAATCTTTTAAAACAATAAAAAATACCTTACTAGAACTCTCCCACACCTTACAAAAAATAGACTGCCATATTTTAGGGCTAGCCGAAGTAAGAAGAAACAGAAGTGAGATAGAATCGGTGGGCAGATGATATAGCAGATGATATAATAGAAGTTGCTGGCAAGAACTGGTGGAGTCTCGGCGCAGAAAGAGAGGACGGAGGTAATGCATGATTATGATGACTATAGTGAGTTACTATATTATGAATAGAATGATTATTTAAAAGCTGCATACTGCTAGTTTTTGTTGTTAGTGCTAGATTTTTTTAGGGCTTCTGGAATGTTTATTATACAACTTTTTTCTCTCTAATTAGTTTTTCTCGAGATCTATGAAATAAAGAAGTTCAGATTTTTACATAATATTAGGTAGCAATGACACATACAGATCACCATTCAAGACCAATTAAACATTTATTTTAGTAATTTTTTTAATTTAAATTTAATTCATTTAAAATTTTTGTTTAAAGATAAAGTAAGTACCTACTAAAGTTTTTTTTAAACTATTGTGTATTTGGATCATTACAGACAACACAGTTCTCAAAATATGACAAATGCAGTGCTCAAAATGTAGCAAATTTTTCTTTGTATGTTAAATTATTAAAAGAAATCATTAGTAATTTCCATTGCTGAAAAGTATTTATTGAAAAAAAAAAAACATTGTCTTGCTTTCAGCTCTGTGTTCATATTATTATACCATGCTAAACAAGCGGTTAATTAGGAAGTGAATGTTGGCTTAAATCAATTACTGACTTATTAATAATGACTAAAACATAATTTCAGCCACATCCAATTTTGTTAGCCACATAATGTTTTCTTTTAGAATAGAATCAAGGAGAAAGATGCTCCAGGAATTCCTAGATGTATCAAGGACAGACAATCTCCTAATAATTGTGTAAACGTAACTCCAATATTTTAAGGAACTCAGAGCCAGTACATTTGTAATTATTTTTATTTTATTGTGATATTTATCAATTAAATTGCGGGTAAACCGCAGATCTTACTCATCCTTTGTTCGACTGTACACATTAAAATTTTATAAACAGTCGGACGTAGGTCGTGAAATCCACAATCTGATTTTTATGTTCCGACTTCATCATTTATGGTGATTAAACATCAGGCGATCTATGGTGATGAAGCTTTCGCAATTTGAATAGTATTTTCTTCATGAACGGTTCAAACATTGGAACGAAATTCAATCGAGCTATGAAATAAAATAGCACTTACCAAAATCTTCTAATATCGATAAAGACGTCGTACAGCCTAAGGATCAATAACACTACGTACTGCAGAGAAAATAAATTATTTTCAAAGTAGGTGCAACCTAAGCTCAAATAGAATAGCAAAGCACAAACAAAAGATACCTACATTACAAAATGTTATTTTCCCGTGATTGCATTGACATTTAGCAGATTGGCACTAGTGGTGAGACTTTTGCAAAATGTGTGCACAATAATTTAGGCGATTTTCACACACTATGGGAATTTGACGTTCACACAGAGATATGCACCCCTATTGCTTGCTATTGCTACAGGACCGTCCGTCTCGCGCCAGTTTTATTTTGGCGTTTGACACCCCGAACCGAACATCCCGAACACCCTTTACCGCATACAGACCCAAATTTGGTACACGTCACTTACTAATTGAAATATTCGGATCCACCCAACCTTTCTTGCCTTAGGTACATTAATTATTTGTATAGAGTATAGTGTATCCGAACACATGATCACAAAAGTTTTTCCCATCATACCCTCACATTGCGTATTATTCAGTCCAAAGTTGAAAACACGGGATAAAGTGCGTTTTTGAGATTTCGGATCGGAAGAAAAATAATTTCTGTGAAATTTATGGAGTAATAAATACAATTTTTAGTAAATTTTGAAGAAGAACGTTCTTTTTACATAAAACCAGCAAAAAATGTAAGTATACTCAATTAAAAGACAGTTTTTTATACATCCAAATGTTGTTCCAAATTTGGGACACCATGTACTTATGGTAATTTTTCCTTGGCAAATGTGGTACAGTATGCAGTAAGGTAGTTTTTTGTGTTTGGTCAAATTTGGAACAATGTGCAGTAAGATAAACTACACAAGTTAGGTGTTCAAAAATATCTGCTATAACTTTAGGTGATCCTATTTTAAAAGTTGTTAAGTTTTGTTGGCATAATCACCACATTTAGTGGCAGATATTTTAAGTACTATTTAAAGTATGCTTACTTACCGACTGACTTTTCTATTTTTTATTATTTGCTAGACAACATGAAGACTCGTGGGCAAAAAATTAACGTTATTCCTGACGAGAGCGATGATGAATATTTATCAGACGAAGATGGTCAGGATCAGGTTGCTCGACCTTTACATGCTGTGTACATACAAGAAAGTGACAGTGATGACTATGGTTCCGATGTTATGTGTGACGACCAACGTCCAAGATGCAAAAGCGAAGGATGTTCTCAAAAATCACACGTGAAGTATAGCAAATGCCGAGTTCACTTATGTTTTAATAAAGATAGAAACTGTTTTCAAAGTTTTCATACACAATGATGCAAAAAAATCTGGCAATTTTTTATTTCGCTTACTCTTATTGAACTCATTATTAGGTAAAATACCTACTAAACAGCTACCGGTTCACTTAGTGAACCGCTTGTTGAAACTAACAAAGCTACCGGTTGACTAACTGACCCAAAACATTTTATAAATACCCCCGTTAATAAATTAATTAAAAATCGACTAAACGTGCTTTGTTCGTGGATAGGATAGTTTACTTCCCATCTCTATAATATTCCTCAACTCCGTACCAAAAATCATAGCTCTATTCCATCAACAAGTGTCACATTATAGTAACAAATTATTGTCAACAAAGCGCGCCATTTCTTGCGTCATCGTGTTATCGTTAGTCAAGTGGTTCAAGTGTTTACGAGTTACGTATTTGTTATTGTAATATAGTGTTATACCTTTGAATGTTCGTCAGAAGTTGTACTATCGTATTATGATAACACAAATTAGGTTTCGAATCGCAAAGTTGCAGTATTTCGCCTGTGAAAACGCGTAGGTATAAATACCTATAGTGATTGTGAAGTGTGAAGAAATACGTGATTTAGTGATTAAAACGTGTGTGAAAGCTTACAGTGAGTGTTTAATTAGTGTGGTGATTAGATAGTTTAACTATTTACACCAAAAAAACAAGTGGTTTTGTGTTTTTTTTTTTGTTTTTTCGTCCAACCGCGGCTGGCTAAATTAGTATCCAGATGTAAACAAACAGTGAGTATCTAGGTTGTAATGAATGTTTTGATATGATGCTAATAAGATATTAATGAGATTGTGGTCTTGTTGGAAAGGAAATATAATCTAGTTTATTTTGATATAAAAAAATGGTTAAGAAGTTAATAGTTGTTGAGCAAAAATAATATTTTATTAGCAAAATATCCGTTTTTATCACTGTTTTTCAAGTTCTACATTATTATTGAGTATCAAATTATAATTATTTATCTTGAAATTTGGTTAAATAGATAACACATCTATTCAGCTATCCACTGTAAAGTTTATTTAGCTATATCTCTTGTAGTTTGCGATCGTCAAGTGTTTATTAATAATTGCGAATTATTCGCGTTTAGTTCGCGAATTTAACGCGGTTCGATGCAAAAAATTTGCGCGTGACGCTGTCGAGTGGATACGGCATTTTTTAATCCTTCAGAAGTTTCTATTAAAAAAATCTTCTAATAAAGTTGATTCTGTAAAAAATATTAACTTTCTATTATTTCAAACAAACACTTTGCAAAAACAGTGAAAGTTAATGCAACAGACATACATACATTTTTATTACGAAATATACATTCAGTCAAAAAAGTATCGGGAATGGATGATTTGTTTATGGTTCCAAATTCAAATTTTTGTTTTTTTGTAGTTGTTAGATTGGCACAACTGTTTTCCATTTTGGCGCGGAGTTTGAGTTGCATCTGTTATTTATATTAAATACAGTGCTGGTTTTAGTAATATCATATATAGTGTGTATTGCGAATTTCATAATGGACAAAAATATCGAACAAAGAGTTTGTCTTAAATTTTGCATCGCCAATGGAATTTCGTGTTCGGAGTCACTGAAAATGTTACAGAAGGCTTACGGTGAATCGACTTTATCAAAAACTCGTGCTTATGAGTGGTTCAAAGCGGTCGAGATGTGATGGAAGATTTGCCTCGCTCTGGTAGGCCGTCAACGTCTGCAACTGAAGTTAACATCGCAAAAGTGAAGAAAATAGTGACTGAAAATCCCCATTCAACTCTGAGAGAGATAGCCGCCGAACTTTCTGTATCTCACGAGTCGATCCGTACCATTTTAACTAATCATTTGGGTATGAAACATGTTGCTGCTCGGCTAGTCCCAAAAGATCTGAATTTTCTCCAAAAACTCAATCGCATGAAAGTCGCTGAGGACATGCTAGAACGAGTCAGTTCGGACCCAACATTCATGAAACGCATTGTTACTGGTGACGAGACGTGGGTTTACGAGTTTGACATGCAAACTAGTCAACAAGCTTCGGAGTGGCGCCTTCCAACTGAACCGAAACCGAAAAAACCACGCCAAAGTCGATCAAAAGTCAAAGTCATGTTGACTGTTTTCTTTGACTGTCGCGGTGTTGTGCACTCTGAATTCTTACCGGAAGGTCTAACGGTAAATAAAGAATATTATTTGAGCGTTATGCGGCGTTTAAGAGAGCAAATTCGACAAAAAGGCCAGATTTGTGGAAAGAAAATTCTTGGATTTTGCACCACGACAATGCGCCTTCGCACAAGGCTATCATTGTGAACGAATTTTTGACCAAACACTCAACAAATACCATCCAGCAACCACCATATTCACCAGATATGGCTCCTGCTGACTTTTTTCTTTTTCCTAAACTCAAATTACCACTTCGTGGCACCCGTTTTCAATCGATAGAAGACGTAAAGGAGAATTCGTGGCGAGAACTGAACTCAATTCCGGAAGCAGCGTTTAAAAAATGTTTTGATGAATGGATTATTCGTTGGCGCAAGTGTATCGTTTCTAAAGGAGCATACTTTGAAGGTGATAAAATAAATTTGGATGAATAACAGACATTTTGTGTATTATTGATCTTTTCCCGGTACTTTCTTGACAGAGTAGTATACATAAATATACACTGCTCTACAACCCTTAATGCATATTGTACCATTTACGACCAGTAAGTTATAAGTTACGTTACTGCTTATTTATTATTGGAACTTTTCTCGATTTTCCAAGTGTTTTTATTTTTTTCTTATTTTTCCTATGTTCTAAAAAATATATTTAACCATGTAAATTAATTTGAGCTAAATCAAAAAATCCATGCGGTAAAGGGTTAGATAAATCAATGCACAATGCGAGGTCGAGTACGGACGTGTTTGTGCTGCTCGATACGAATAATATATTAACGACTTAACGAGTTGCACGGCTTTAGCCGTTACCTGGTTTACGTCACTATGAGTTCACAATCGCTATCGCTATCAAACATTGACTACATGGACGAAATAAGCATTTTGCAGATCTGCAAGTCCAGTTTCAAGGAGGAGATATTAGGTTGTTATTATTTTATGTGTTTGTTTTTTATATTTCATACATTTACAATTTGGTCCCAAAAGTCAGATTTTGGGACATGCAGAGCGTAGGCCAAAGGCGGAGCTCCGACGACATGACTGACGGGAGATAGGGCGGCAGCTTGTTTTTTTGTTTTTGGCCGTTCCGACCATCTGTTGAGCGTCGACTACGCTTTTTAAACATAACAATCAACCTCAAACAAACAAAAGATCAACCCAAATTCAAATTTCAAAACATCGCGCCCTTCGGTGCCAAATGCCAAGTGTCAAACGCCAAAATAAAACTGGCGCAAGACGGCCGTATTGCTACAAGCGCACGAAGCAAAAACAAACACACAGTAAAGAATCTTACAGAAATTAAAAAAATCGTGTATCTATAAATTATTAATTGTCATAAGACAACAAACAAATAGTGCTAGTGATGTAGCACATCCAATTAGTGGTATTTATTCGTAATCCATGAGTGAACCAACAAACTCTTTATTTATTTTTACTTGTACTTACTGCTGCGTCTGTACGATAACGATTGTATTTATTTCTCAAAACATTATATTAACATTATTTTCTATGCTCCATGGTTGGGCCTGTACCTTTCCTATCAGAATGACACTACAAGTGGCTCATATTCAAGGTAAAGAGGCCAGTACACCACGAGCGTCGCGCGACAGTAATAGAATATATATATTGGCCAATTTTTGCATCTGTGTCCGTCAATATCAAAATGTGACTTCACTTCAGTGTTTTTTTGAGGTTGATTGATAGGAATAAAAAGCGTTATTGTTCGGGATTCCAGGTGCCAAAACATTACTGTCGCGAGACGCTCATAGCACATCAAACTACATAATCTAAATTGTCAAATGCTAATCAACCTTCAAGGCTTGAACCAGTTGAAAACCTAAATTTGACAGATTGTAGACATTGTAGTAGTAGCTTGATGTGCTGGTTTCGCACGGTGGGCTGAAAATCGGCTTTCAAAGTTTCAAAACGATAAATTTTCAAGTGCCGGTTTTTTTGCCGGATATAGCTTTTACTAATCATTACTATAGGATTACTTTTTTATCACTTTCCAAAAAAAAAATGGGTATAATAGGTGAACGGAGTAGAAGCAAATGGCATACTTTTTTTATTTTTTTTATTTCTCTTTCTTTGTTCTACTATGAAAAGTTTACTTGAAATTTGTAGCGTTTTTTGATGATAGATTAATTTTTTTCTAAGCTGAGGAAAAACGAAAAAAAAAAAGTAGGTATGCCATAAGCTTCTACTGCGTTCACCTAATATACCAATGTTTTTGGAAAGTGTTAAAAAAGTCATCCGGTATACATAAATGACACCCGAGTTAATTCTGAACAAAAACGAAGAGAGTTATATTTTTTTCAAAATATTTTTATTTATTTTACACTAGCGATGCGCGTCTAAATCATCTCGCCTCGTCTTTCTAGGCCGGCCTCGGCGGCAAATCTATGCTCGGCGGCGCCGTCCATCCTCAGGCAAGGCACCCATCGTGTTGTCACGATTTTTTTTTTTTCAAGGTAGCGCAGGAGAAGAGTATCTGGAAGGGAATGGGGGAGGCCTTTGCCCATTTAAGGCTAAAAAAAAAATGACACTTGAAACGATTCCTTTTAGTGTAATAAGTTTAAGAAAATTGATAAATGGTATTGAACCAAATACTTATTATGAATAAAACAATAAAAAATATTTTAGGAAATTGCTGTTTATTCTTTTTTTTCATGTAATTTTAAATAAAACAGAGGTGTGAGAATGGGGAGTTTTCCAGTGACGTTTGTCACAACACTTCAGTATAAATAAATAGATGGCGCTTATCAGTCTTAGGAATATTTTTCAAGTGGCGTTCTAGTAAAATCCAATGAAAAAAGCATTTCGTAATAAATGCTTTATATATATTTTATTATAAATAATATTATAATATATGTCAATGGTAAAATCTTTTAGCAGGGCAAAAAAAAAACTCTCACACATGACACTTTATACACATGTCAAACTTATTGTATAGTAAAATTTCTTTACTATTCATTGTTGTATAAAAAGTTAGAACTTTGACCTTTTTTCTACAAGTTTTTGCATGGTTTTTGCTATTGTTCTTCTGAGATTTTTTGCGTTACGTCTAAACTTTTGGTCCGTCGAGTCGAGCTTCAACAAGCAGCGCCATCTAACAATTACTTTGTGAACTAATAATATCGTTACCGGAAACGCAAGCGCGCCCTACCGCTTCCGGACACGATCGTCGGTAGAGGGGATGCAGCGATGGCTGGAGAAGGGACGGAGCATGGACTTATTATACAAACATTTTGTTTGTATAATTTTTTTTTTTTTGTTTGTATAATAAGTCCATGGGACGGAGTGTTGCGACTAGGGATGTTCCGAAACCCTCAAAGTATTACCTACTCATATCAGTAGTACTCAAATCATTTTTCGATACTACTTTTAAGAGTCCTCCTAAAGTATCGATACTTACTGATATCGATACTTTTTGAATGATTTTAATGGAACTAATTTATCTAATGTTAAACGACAATAATTTTGGGAGGGCAAAAATTAAAAGTAAATAATTAACTGAAATCATCTTTTTAAAGAGTAAGAAAGTACATACAAAAAAATCTTTAGCATCCAGATTGCCCATAAACAGTAACTGTTTTAGTTATTTTGGGGACAATCTGATCCTTGAATGCGACATTGTTGCTCCGGCTTTCGAAAATAAGGACTCGCTTGGAACCGATGTTGCAACTACCATTAAATATTGTTGTGCATATTTGTGTAGGCAAGGAAATACTAATTTCATATCATCCCATTCCGCAAAAGGGTTGCTTTTAAGGTGAATGCTCCAGGGTGGCCAACCCTCCATGTTCATAAAGATGAAAAAAAAAAAAACTTTTTCAGGGTCAAAGTTATTCCTGCACCTTTATGAACTTGGAGGGTTGTATTGATTATTTTGATGATTATAATTCTGTAACTACATACCGTCTTACAACCGCGAGTAATATTCTAATCAACAAACAACCTAAAACTGGCCTGCAAATTGCAAAAAACGTAAGAAAAATTGAATTTCGCGGGCTGGTTGGAGCATTCACCTTAAGTGAAACTACTGGGTTCGATAAATAAAGAGAAACTTCATCACCCTGATGAGATTTCTTTTTCTTTTTGTGTCCATGTGCTAACTCCTTATGGTGTTTCCAAAAATCATATTCGGGTGGTGCAGTAGATGCGGCATCATCTTCTGACTCGCTTGGGCCGACAACCATAGTTTTAAGTTTTTGAATAGCTCTTCAGCATGCAGAGGCGTCTTGGAAATGTAAGCTTCTAAACCTGGACTTTTGGAAATTTAAAATTACATTCGTTCAGTCTGATTCGATGCGATTCCGAGTACTTTTGTTTTGATACGAGTAAGTATCACATAATTGATTGGATACTGTTAGTACTTGGTATCGAAACAAAAGTATCGAGTACTTACTCGTATTTACTAGTATTGGAATATCCCTAGCTCCGACAGCCTTGGCAGACGCTCAGTACGCACGTGTTTGTTTCTTGTAATGTAAAAAACCGTTAGTTTAGTTTATCTTTCGTTCGAGTGCCCGCGACAGTCCCACATTTACGTAAAACGGTGTTGTATCGTGAAGAACACCCGATGCTTCGCATCTCGGCCACCCAGGACGCGACATCAGAAGTGAGATGGAACCGTGCTAATGAAATCATACGCGGGGACAGTGTCAATAATCAGTAAAAACTGAAAAGTGCCGAAAAAAAAGTTCGCGATGAGTTTCGTGTGTCGGGTACTGAGTGCAAAAAAACGATCAAGAAAGAGGGTAGACCGATTTGTCTGCTCATAAACACCCACCCGCAATAACTTTAGTTTATCCGTGATCATAGTGCTTGCCACAGCGCCGAAATATCGGGAAACTCTAAACAGACAGTAAATATTTACCATGTGAAAAACTGGTTACACACTGCCGTTTTTATTGTTAATGACAATCAGTGACGGTTACTTTTTGAAATGCAAAACAAAGACTGTATCGTTTAGAGTTTGTATCGTTTACAATCTCAACAACCTAGCCAGTGAATAGCAAGATAGTGTTGCGGGAACTCGATACCGATAAAAGGTGGTCGATGTGTGCTTGTGGTGCATCATAGCCGACTTGTTTTTTGTTGTGAGTGCCGTGGAACGCCTTGCTTAAGGGTTCAAGAGTTTCGCAACTACATGCCTGTAACCTATACAGGTAGTCAGTTATTAGGTCCCACGACATGGACCAGTTTAAAAAATTGTTCAGTGCCAAATTCGTGTACGTCGTACGTCATAAACCTGAGTAGTGACAAACAAAAGAAAAATATGCGCACTGATGCCGGGAATGCGACACGTCAGAAGTTTTCATCGTTACCACCAATCAAGAATCGCGCATGTGGCAAACAAGGACAACAAACAAGCGGATTTTATTACGTAGGAGTTATTACGTAGTCGTGGTCCGTGGGGCGCGATGCGTGTTTAACTCTGGCGGAGGTCTGGAAAGACCGTGGTGTGTAGTCAGTGAGTGATGCACACGGGCGATCCATTTGATGGATGCGAGAGTTTTGATGTGTGAGAGCAATGCGATTGCTGGTGGGCTGGAGTGCCGTGGCGTTAGAGGTTTTACTCGATGGTTTCTGTAAGCTGCCAAGTTTTTATTGCAGTGGAGTTTGAAGGTTGGTTTGAACGACTTTGGTGCATGGCCAAGGGTATCGATTGTTGTATTTTGATTATTCCCAATTTAACCGTGTTGATTTAGTCAACTGTCTCGTTGGTCTAGTGGTCGCAAGTGTGACTGCTGACCATAAGGTTTTGGGTTCGATTCCCAGGTCGGGCAAAGTGTTATTGGATTTTTCTATCAGGAATTTCTTAGTAGCAGGCCACGGAGTCTAGATTTGCGCCTGGTTATTGGCAACTTGGACATAACTGGCGGAGTGTGAGTATACTATTAAGTACACTTTTGTTTAATCCTTCGGGCAAAGTTAGTGGATACAGCTCTGAATGAAACGTGCCGGATCATCACTGGTTGACTTAAACCGACCCCGGTACAGATGCACCACCATTGCATTGCCACTGGCAGGAGTAGCGCCACCAGAAGTTCGCAGGAAAGTGGCAAGCTCTAGCGAAAGAATCAAAATAGTTTCAGATACACGACACCCTTTACATCTGAATACCGTTGTGTCGTAAATATCGTTACCGGAAATGCAAGCGCGCCCTACCGCTTCCGGACACGATCGTCGGTAGAGGGGATGCAGCGATGGCTGGAGAGGGACGGAGTGTTGCGACAGTCGAGCTCCGACAGCCTTGGCAGACGCTCAGTACCAACGCACGTGTTTGTTTCTTGTAATGTAAAACCGTTAGTTTGAATAAAGTTATTTTAATTTAAATTACCTTTCGTTCGGGTGCCCGCGGCAGTGCCCACATCTACGTAAAACGGTGTCTTATCGTCAAGAACACACGATGCTTCGCATCTCGGCCACCCAGGACGCGACAAAATTTAAATATTTTTTCCGTTTTATTTCAGCTAGGCTCAAAAAATATTACATCCTTATATTTGAATCGGATTTTGTTAACAATTACAAGGTTTTATTTTTTTGCAAGGAACCCTAATCCATTTTCCAAAATAAAAGAAGCCTAAGTTATTTTTTCTGTCAGCTATCCGTCAGTAAAAGTCCTGTTAAAATTGGTTTTGAAGTTTCGGAGATTAGCCGGAATGAACAAACAGACAGACATCATCATCTGCCTAGCCTTTTCCTAACTATGTTGGGGTCGGCTTCCAGTCTAACCGGATGCAGCTGAATACCAGTACCTATTCATATTAATAAATTTTTCTTTTTATTTTAACTTTTTTTCGGCACTTTTTCAGTTTTTACTGATTATTGACACTGTCCCCGCGTATGATTTCATTAGCACGGTTCCATCCCACTTCTGATGTCGCGTCCTGGGTGGCCGAGATGCGAAGCATCGGGTGTTCTTCACGATACAACACCGGTTTACGTAAATGTGGGCACTGTCGCGGGCACTCGAACGAAAGATAAACTAAACTAACGGTTTTTTACATTACAAGAAACAAACACGTGCGTACTGAGCGTCTGCCAAGGCTGTCGGAGCTAGGGATATTCCAATACTAGTAAATACGAGTAAGTACTCGATACTTTTGTTTCGATACCAAGTACTAACAGTATCCAATCAATCTTGCGATACTTAATCGTATCAAGACAAAAGTACTCGGAATCGAATCGAATCAGACTAAACGAATGTAATTTTAAATTTCCAAAAGTCCAGGTTTAGAAGCTTACATTTCCAAGACGCCTCTGCATGCTGAAGAGCTATTCAAAAACTTAAAACTATGGTTGTCGGCCCAAGTGAGTCAGAAGATGATGCCGCATCTACTGCACCACCCGAATAAGGTGATGAAGTTATGCCAATTCTACCAAAGGACGACACGGACGGTATCCGTACCAGGAGTCAGCGACGGCAGAACATGGACCAAATGCGGTTTGGAGATTCTCCGACACAGACACCGGGTGGTGTCCAGCCTACGTCAGTGCCAGTCACTGGCTCATCCGAAGTTTCTCCAGCATCAGTGCGCCAGACTTGTCAGCTTTAATGGCGCTGCTGCAGGAGCAGGCTGGCCGTCAAGAGGACCAGGCTCGCCAGTTACAGGAGCAGTTGCAACGAGATAAGGAGGAGCAGGCTCGCCGTCAAGAGGAGCAGGCTCGCCAGTTACAGGAGCAGTTGCAACGGGATAAGGAGGAGCAGACTCGCCGTCAAGAGGAGCAGGCTCGCCGGTTGGAAGAGCAGTTGCAGCAAGATAAAGAGGAGCAGGCCCGCCGCCAAGAAGAACAGATGCACCTCATAAAGGATCTTTATGCAACTTTTGGCAAAGATCTGAAGGTGATGAAGGATCAGGTTCATCAGCACGAGAACCGTATCTCAGAGGCCGAAGTTCAGATCGCTGGGGTGAAAAAGGCTTTGGGAGAACTGAAGACTGGAGACGTGACTGTGGCTTCAGTAGTTGCTGCACCTTCAGCGCGGGGCTTTAAGGTGCCTCCATTCGATGGAACATTTTCGTGGTTGGCTTATAAAATTCAATTTGAGGCCGTTATGAAGGCGAATGGGTGGACAAAACCGCAAGCCATGACCGCGCTCACCTTGGGCCTCCGAGACCAGGCCTTGAACATTCTTGAGGCGCTCGGCAAGGATGTAACCTACGAGCTGCTGCTTGAGGCGTTAGAGTCCAGATACGGCGACGCGCACCTGGAGCACGTATTTCGTGCTAAGTTTAAGGATCGTGTTCAACGTAGTGCCGAGAACCTGCAGCAGTGGGGTGGAAGTTGAAAAGCTGGTTCGAAAAGCATACCAGTCTGCCCCTGCACTTATCGATGGGAATCTGGTATAAGCGTTCGTTGATGGAATACGTGACTTGGAAGTTAGAGCCGCCGTGAGACTTGGGCATCATGAGACACTGAAAGGGGCGTTGGCCCATGCCTTGAAAGTAGAGGCAGCGAGGCAAGACCATCGAACACACCACGTCAGAGAGGTTGTGGCATCACCTGTACGCGACCGTGCGCAAAGGTACAGCCCTAGCTGCTACACTGGTAGAGAAAGGGATCATCTTCGGTCAAGCTCTCCAAAGCAAGTTGTGGCATCACCTGTACGCCAGCGTTCGCAAGGGTACCTCTGTAGGTACCTAGGACACCTAGGGCTGTCCCTAGGTGTTATACTTGTGGAGAAAGGGGTCACCTCCGGTCAAACTGTAAAAAACAAAGCATACCGAGAGAAAACCAATCCCTGCAGAGAAAAGCGGCTGGAATGACTGCCCAGCAAAAGTGGAGAAACCACAGCAAAACAGATGAACTGTCAAGAAGACCTTTGCCTGAAGCTTGGAAGCACAGTTCCAGACAGGAGTCTAAGGAAGTAGTGCCCGTGAGGATTCTTAGAACGGATCTCAGCGAGGAATGGAAAGAAACCCTACAGCAGGCTCAGCAAAATGACTCGGACATCAAACCGATCTTCGACTGGATCAAAGCTGGTGCTCCTAAACCCAAGTGGAGTGATGTGGCTGCAATGAGTTCCATCACGAAGAGTTATTGGGCACAATGGAACAGCTTGGTGATCCAGGATGGAGTCTTGTGCCGTAAATGGGAAAACGCTCGAGGGGACAGCTGTCATCTACAAATGGTTGTCCCTAAAGCTAAGGTACCGGATGTTCTACGGCTCTACGATGAAGGATGTTCAGGAGTACATATGGGGGTAGAAAGGACTACTGAAAATTCGAGAACGCTTTTACAGGATCCACTGTCGAGATGATGTGGAGGACTGGTGTCGCAAATGTACCAGTTGTGCGGCCGTGAAAGGGCCCCACACACGCAGCAGAGATGCATTAAAAGTGTACAACGTTGGAGCCCCTTGGGAAAGGATAGCACTAGACGTTGCGGGACCATTTCCAGAAAGTGAGAGCGGAAACAAGTACTTCCTGGCGGTCATGGATTACTTCACAAAGTGGCCAGAAGTCTTTGCCATTCCTAACCAAGAAGCTACAACTGTCGCAGATAAATTAGTTCAGGAAGTCTTCTGTCGTTTTGGAGTACCCTTAGAAATACATAGCGATCAAGGAAGGAATTTTGAATCGCAAGTATTTCAGGAGACTTGTCGATTGATGGGTACCCACAAAACCAGAACCACCTCTTACCACCCACAATCTGATGGAATGGTGGAACGATTCAACCAAACATTGAAGAGATATCTGGCAAAAGTCGTGGAAAGCAGACAAAGGGATTGGGACAAGCACATACAGCCGTTTCTTCTGTCCTACCGCAGCGCAGTCCACGAAACTACGACTGTGACGCCAGCCTTCGCGAACTTTGGAAGGGAATTACGGTTACCTGCTGATTTAATCACTGGAACTCCCCCTGATGCTCCACGTAGTGTAACAGATTATGCGATTGACTTGCGTAACAAGTTGAATGATGTTTAGCATATCAGACAATCCGGCCAACAGATGTCTGAGAAGATGAAGACCCGTTATGACCGGAAGGCAAATAGTAGGGGTTTCGACGAAAGTTCACTGGTGTGCATAACCCAGTACGGAGCAAGGGGAAGTCCCCGAAATTGCAAGCAAAATGGGATGGACCATACCGAGTTGTGACTAGGATCAACGATGTCACCTACCGAATACAGAAGGGTCCACGAGGTGCGCCTAAGATTGTCCATGTAGACAGATTGGCGCGATACTACGGGGCTAATGATGCTCGGGACGAGCATGTTTAAGGAGGGGGCAGTGTTACGTCGTACCCGTACTTACCTACAGTTACGGTAGTAGGTACCTACTAGTAAGTAGGTAGGTAATAGTAGGTAGGTAGGTAAAACGAGTCCCGAATGATGTAGGTACAAATTCGCAAACTACCTACAAAAGAACATCATTGTAATTTCGACCGTACGCCGAGGGCATAAAGTACCTACGTCTTTCCTTTGTACAAGTTGTGGAAGTTTCTCGAAGGACAATGACCCACTATGGAATTGTCTAGAAGATTCTAGGAAGTCGTGGATATTTCTCGAACGTTCGATCGCCATATAAATAGTCGACGTGTTTGCGGGAGCAGTCAGTCTGATTTTGGCTACACAACGAAGCGAATCAAAGTGAATTAGAAGTGCGATATCTAAGCGAAAAGTGATCAGTAGTGTATTTGTGATTGAGTTATCAAGTGTTTTGTGTTTATTAAAGTTATTTATTGTTTCTTCGGTAGTAATTAATTTATCCCATACCCAGCTCGTAACAATATGAAATTATTATTTCCTTGCCTACACAAATATGCACAACAATATTTAATGGTAGTTGCAACATCGGTTCCAAGCGAGTCCTTATTTTCGAAAGCCGGAGCAACAATGTCGCATTCAAGGATCAGATTGTCCCCAAAGTAACTAAAACAGTTACTTTTTTTGGGCAATCTGGATGCTAAAGTTTTTTTTTGTATGTACTTACTTACTCTTTATTATAATAAAAAGATGATTTCAGTTAATTATTTACTTTTAATTTTGCCCTCCCAAAATTATTGTCGTTTAACATTAGATAAATTATGTAATGAACAAACAGACAGACATCATCACCTGCCTAGCCTTTTTCCAACTATGTTGGGGTGGGCTTCCAGTCTAACCGGATGCAGCTGAATACCAGTACCTATTCATAATAATAACAGACAGACAGACAAAAACTCTAAAAAAGTTTTTTTTTATCTAATAGTAAAAACCTAAGCAAGATAATGATGAGAGAGACACCGATCTAAAATCCTTTACAAACAGTGGTGTCCATAGTTGATATACCTACCTATTTGGTACATTTGGTTCACTACTGATTATTGTCACGCGTGACAATAAAATGTAACATTTTTACGAATATAAGCTCATTAAAATATCAAAAACATGTGGAAACACATTGTACCTGTACTAAATAACCACATTATTATCCAACTCAATGGAATCGAACTTATAAAAGTGAAATAAAATGATACTAAAAAACTACCCTTTACACCGAAACGCGACGCGACGCGAAGCTGCGCGCATATTTTAATAGAGCGACTCAAAATATAACTTATTGACTATACGCATTTTATTGCGATGCGTATTGCGGCGGCCGCCCGGCGCGGGCGGCCGGCGCGCGGCGCGCAGCGCAGCGCGAAATCGCTGGCTTCTTCCAATACCGTCGCGCCGCGTCTCGGTGTGAACTGACGTAGGTTATTAGTGTTCTGTGACTGACGCTTTTCTACTTAGGTAAATTCTTAAATTCTTGTTGTTTTGTTATGACAGCTTTGATTTTTTTGGACGCAATATTGCTTTTTTTAAGTTCTATGCTGCCACAAAAGTTTAGTAACGGACGGGAGGTAAGCTGTTTGCACGAGTGTAGAAAATCCGAGGGTGTCGGTTGTCGTAAACAATAATAGTGTGTTCTTAAGGGTTCCGTATCTCAAAAGGTAAAAAAAGGAACCTATAGAAGATCACTTTCTTGTCCGTCTGTCACCACCGATTTTCTCCAGAACGGGTGGACCTACAACCCAGCTACCCAGCCAGTTGAAATTTATAATAGGTACTGAGTAGGGTTTGGGTCCCGGGACTTCTCGTGTCTCGAAGTTTTTTAGACTTTTTATTTTCAAATACTTAATTGAATGAGCCTAGCGCCATTTTTTACGTGTAAAAGTGTTTGTAAGAACCTACTTGCAAAATAAACATCATTAATTTCATTTCATTTCATCTCAGTTTGCAATAGGCAAAGGCATAGGTCCAGTCACTATTTGATTAACTACAAAGGAGCACAGCGGTGTGCAGTGTGTATGTGATTTATTTGAGACTATAAATAATTTAGTTGATTGGATCGTCAGTCGTCAATTTCATTTATGATGTGAGTGGTGGTATTTTTTTGCAACGGCACTTTCGTAAAATCAACGACCGCGACGCCCATAAATCTCATCTAATTTTAACAGGTCATGTTTATAAATGCTGTTTGCAAAGAGCACCTAATTCTTATAATTTGGTCTGGTTAAAACTCGCAAACTATTGCCTTTGCGTTTTTTTTCTCGTAAAAACTCAGTATCAGCCCTCTGTTAGCGTGTATTATTTAATGTTATTTTATGAAAAAGATAATAAAGTGATATTACTCACCGAATAAACACATAAAATTATTTTTTCTCTAATAAATGTTGATTATTACAAAAATTGCATTTTTTAATACGTTTCACCAGAAATCAATTTAATTAAAATTATTCAAAAAAAGGCTTTAAAAATAAATATTATTAAATGTCTCGGAAGTCCCGGGAATTCCCGGGATTTTGATTGTAGGCTGTCTCGTGTCCCGGGACTTTGAAATTGTCGGGAATTCCCAAACCCTAGTACTGGGGACTATAGTCCCTATTACTTGTATTTAAATCAAGGTCCTGAGTCACCACGATAAAAAGATATGGGCAAATTTAGATATTCGCGAAAACTTGTTAGTACCAAAATGTACCTTAATTTTTAACATTTTTATTTTTCGGATTTTCCATTTACTTGTGCTGTAAGACCTTGCTTTTTGTCAAAAGACAGTGGACAAAAATGTATGGAAGTTGGTCCAATCGTCACGTCGCCAAGGGTGAATCATATACTAAATGAAAGGGTACATATACCAAATGAAAGGGTACAATGTACTGTTCAAACATGCAGAAGGGCATCAAAATCTGTCCGAGGGATTTCGAGAAATTATAGCTTATTTTTGTCCGACTCGCTCTTGACCGGTTTTGACCAATTAAAAAACTAAACAATTAATAATAACATAATTATGCTCTTTTATTCACATACTTAATGTTATTTAAAAATATAGTTACACATATTATTATATTAAGTTTGCAAAAGTGAGTCGCGATGATATGCTATGGTAAATGGGTTTGTGAACGGTCGGAAGCACTTTCTGTTGAGTCAGCGGCGCCATTGGGTATGGGTTCAGGAGTAGCTGATGCTGCTCTGGAAGTGAGTGCATTCTGACATTTGTTACGTAACTCAAACACCTGCGTTATTGCGTCACGGAAGCACAGGAAATTGTAGTCTATCACGCCTGAAATAATAATAAAAAAAAACAAAAATATATATCGCTGGACATTAACACACAGCGCCATCTAGTGCCACACTAAACAACGAGGCTTGTGTCGTGGATACATAGTTGATATACTACATAGATACTTTTTTTTTTGTAAATATATACTTATTATACATATAAACATCCAAGACTCGGAAACAAATGTCCATGCTCATCACACAAACATTTGCTTCAACCGGAATTCGAACCAGGGGACCCTAAGAACGTAAGGCAGCCTCACTACCGCTGCGCCATTCGGGTCGTCAAAAACCTTTGTAGCTTCCTAATTTACCACACTTTCCTAACTATATTTTTACTACCCAGCCCTGTCTTTAGACAGTTGTGCATATCGCTCGAATCGCTCTGTATTTGTGGTGCAAGCGTAGCGTTGTTTTTCCATACATTTTGACACGTGTACCTGATGTTGGTGATTCCTACAAGTGTTTTCAACAAAATCGGCATTTGAGTATATAACAATTAATACCGCCAAAATTGGCAGGAAGAAGCGCGGGCTCGCAAAGGAGATATAAAATAAACTTGTATAATTAAAATAATCAAATTACCTTGTTTTTGAAAGTTTTCTTCGCGTAGAATACAAACAAGTGCAAGGAATTTGTTGACCTCACGCAAGTATAGAACAGTCCCATTGTTCAGTTTTATTAAACTTGAGCTTTGACTGTTGAATGTATTCACTTCTGTTTCATCCACCATGCTGAAACAACAACAATTAACAATTCCACCTAACAATTTATTACAGAATTTTAATCATTTAGAATGCATGAAGATAAAATGACAAACTATTGCCTTAGCAGTAAATATTCATGCATATGAAAGCTCAAACATAACTGGCAAAAATTGGGTGTACTATTAGGTACACGTATGCCAAACCCTTCGGGGATTACAGGCGTGATGTTATTTTGTTATTTATGCATGTTATCTTAATTTGGTTACAAGCTAGCAAAACTGAAGTAATAATAAATATCGCTGGACAATACACACAGCGCCATCTAGCGCCACATTAAGCAACGAGGCTTGTGTCGTGGACACCAGATAGTTAATATACTACATAGATACTTTTTGTTTGTAAATACATACTTATTATACATATAAACATCCATCCAAACAAACATCCTCTGAAACAAATGTCCATGCTCATCACACAAACATTTGCTCCTACCAGGATTCGAACCCGGGACCCAACGAACGTAAGGCAGCCTCACTACCGCTGCGCCATTCGGGTCGTCAAATTATATTCTAATTAAACCATTTTCTACTCTCAAGGTGTTTAGGTAAGGTTCAAGTAAAGATGATAAATATCTTACCCATAAATACAAGATATATCAATAACCACATCAATCATATCACAGCACAATTCATAGCTCTGCATATCCACTGGAGAGCTGTCTGTTGCAATGTAGATTTTTGACACCACGTCAAAAAGGAATGCTTTCTCTATACCAGAGTTCTGAAAAAAAGAAAGAAAATATATTTTAATAGAGTTGATTATTCCCCAGCTGGAAATATGCCTATCTTTGATTGTGCTAGTCCCGACATAACAGTTGTAATGTCTCATCAAAAAAGTGTGTGGTTTTATTCACTCACAACATTTTTTAATTTTATTTTACTCACAGATATGAGGATGTTTAGAAGGTTTTCTAAAGTTGGTAGCTGTGGGATAAGCTTTTGTACTACTTTACTGAATGCTTCAAATATGGAGTGATCATATATGGAGGTCAGGTGAAACGACAGATGAACATGTTCCAATCCAGCTTCTGCCAAATCTTCGGTTGCTCGGTGGTGAATGTCTCTTTGGGATTCCATCTTGTAATCATCATTAAGACCATCAACCTGAAATGAATATGAACATTTGATATTTTACTACAGCTTTGAAACATTTTATTTCATTTACATATTTGCATCTGTGTACTGTGTCACCCACCAACCTTTTGCAAACCATTTAATGAACTAGCACTTCGCCCACAAAAATTATGATAGCGCGGTTAATATGCATGACATAAATGTAATTTATAGCTTAGAGCACCTACAAATAATGTACTTAGTTGTTCTTTATTAGTTTTACCTCTTTATAATATTAGTATAGTTAAAAACCGTCCAAGTGCGAGTCGGATTCTCGCACAAAGGGTTCCGTAGCACCAAACAATGTTTTCAACGCTCATTCATTCATAGGTCAATTTACACTCGAACAGCAAAATTTTTTTTTTTCCTTATTAATATAATGAAAAACAAAGTTACTGCTGCAGTTTCACGAAAAAGTCCCATTTCTCAAAAGCTAAATGTCAAATCTTAATCAAACCAATTTGTGTTAAAAGATCTTTTTACGTACTACATTTTCCCATATTTTTAAGAATTTTCATTCTCTTATTAAAAAATTTAGAGGGGGAAAGCACATTTTTTACGAGCGAACATCTCATCACCTATTAAAATAACACTATAAAGCAAAGTTAAAAGCATTGTGGATGCTTATAAGCATAAGCATCCACAATGCTTTTTTCTTAAGTTTAGGGTTTAGATTAGGGTTCCATACCTCAAAAGGTAAAAAAGGAACCCTTATAAGATCACCTTCTTGTCCGTCTGTCACCACCGATTTTCTCAAGAACGGGTGGACCTAGCAAGTTGAAATTTATACCAGTTACTGGGGTCTATAGTACCTATTACGTGTATACAAATCAAGGTCCTGAGTCAACATGATAATAAGATATGGGCAAATTTAGATTTTCGTGAAAACTTGTAGGTAAGTACCAAAATTTACCTTGTTTTTTTTCAGAATGTTTTCCCTTTATTTGTGCTGTTAAGACCTTGCTTTTAACCAAAATTGTCAATTCTAGGTCAACTGGAAGTACCCTCTAGGTTCTCTATAGGTTTTGGGTCGAAAACCTATAGGGTAGTTCCTGTTGACCTAGAATCATGAAATTTGGCGAGAAGCACATCAGTCTTACAACACATATAAAGGGCAAAATCTGAAAACCGTAAATATGTAGTCTAATAACAAAGAAAAAAGCTATTTTACTTTTACAAACTTATTATTTGCGGTTGGTGCAATAGCCGTTTCATGGGATCGAACAGCAAAGTTAAGTTTGTCGTTTAAAACGTTTGTGCGTTTATTTTAAACTAAGATTGGAATTTTATTAACCTCCAACTAAATAAAAACTAGACTAAACTCCCGAAAATCTTAGGTGGTATGGCTAATGGCGAATATTTAGTAGGCATATTTTACTTTAAGTCATAACAATTTACAAAAAAGAGTTTTGTGGAATAAGATTGTTTTTCTGAGTTTCAAGTCTGTTTATCTAGTTCCTAATTTTAATATACAACGAAAACAGACCAACTGCTCCTAAATGAGTCATGCTTAATCAAATATTTGTTCCAGATAATTGAAATAAATACACACAGATGTTGTTATGTAATTAAAATCATATACAGTGGGCTGCATCAATTGGGTACCCCCATTTGGTACGTAGGTGCTTTCAAGGGGGGTTCCCACATTGTGAAGCTGACTGTACATACATTAACTGTTAAATCTTCATATATAGGTTCAAACTCCTCCATACAGGCTTGACTGATTTTTATGAAATTTTTTGGTAGTCTGAGAATAGGTTGTATGCTGTTGTTAAGTCTCACACATACACATTAAAATGTCCACACAAACAAAGTCGCAGGCAATAGCAAATGAATAAATAAATTTCTACTGATTGTACTTACTTTATGTATAAATACTTCAAATTTTATGTTACTGTTCACTCTATATGCTTTTGTGACTGTCAGCTGTAATTTGTCCAGTGCATCTTGGTAGTCATCCTGAAATAGATAGTGTGCACATATTTATTCATTGTTTCTTTTGGAAACTTAGTTGTATCATTAATTAACAACTGAGGGACGACATCACCAGCAACCATGGTTAGTGTAGTGTGAAAATCTGATCATGTTTGTAGGGCCAACATGGCATCATCACAAGACAGAGAGGTTTGTAAGAAGAAAGGGAAACTTTTGTGTAGGAGTGGGACATAATACAGACTAGTAAAAATGAAAAAAAAACACACCTGAGCATCTATCACAAACACCAAGGCACCACAGCCACCAAATATTGTGTCAGAATCGAAGGTGGCATCAAAGAAATCAATCTGGCCTGGAAAGTCCCAGATTTGAAACTGTACAAAACTACTGTTATTTATGTCATCTTTAACAATTTTATTTGTAGACTCCAAGAATAATGTTTCATTTGGAGACATTTTGTGGAAAACCACTTTCTGAATGGACGACTTTCCAGATCTAAAATTGTAAGAGAAAAAATATTTAAAATATGTATTTAAATCTTTAATTAAGTTCAAGCAGAGTATTACTTTGGCAGGCTCTAATTTTGGACTGTACTTAATGATAATAATAGGATTCATAAAAGAATTTAAAACAAATGATTAATCATTAATTTATGTATTTATTGAATTAAATACCAACAAGTAAATGGTAAAAGCAAGGAGATAATTTTATTAAGATCAGTAATACTAAATTGCAGAGCCAATATGTGAATCTGACTAATTTGGTGAGTTGAGCCCACTTGCGCCATTATTTTATATTCATGGTTGTGTAAGACTGCTTGTACAAATACCTTCTAAGTCCCATCAAAAGAATTCGTGGCTTGTGATCTTCTTGTAATGAAATATTGTCGCCCTCTCCATTTTGTTCGAAAGGCCCATAACTGAAGTCCTTGGGAAAGGAACCAACATAACAACTGGGATCGTCTTGATAACTCTGAATCATAAAGTTGATAAAAGCTAAATTGTTGTTTCGTTGTTATTCCAGCAATATTGTAGAAATGGTATATCCACTTACCATTTTGGTAATTATATTACAGAGAAATTATATACAAATATTTATAATTACATAAATACTATTAACTAAATTTATTACACTTTTAACATTATAGAAAACACTGCGTATTTATTGAACAAAACATGAATAAGTTCCCAAATGCCCATTGACATATTTCAATGACAATTTTGACATTAAATTAATGACATGACAATAATAACCACAGATTATATGAATAAGTGAAATTATTACATGGCACTAATTTTTTTTTTCTTTTGGTGTGGCACTAGTTATACTTTGTGCCATTTTCAGGTAAAAATTTGGGAAACAGGGAATTAAAAAACGGAACGGAAAGGATTACAATGATAGGAAATATGGATCAGGCAAGTCTTAATATAATATATTATGTACAATATAATAAATAAACTAAAGTTTAATATCATTTATATACAGAAAGGAGGCAATTATATCATAATAAATTATTGGGTTATGTAATAAACAAATCATACGAGTGGGGAAAGGGGTTTTTAAACTAATAAGGGAATTAAGGAAATTAGAACGGTCATGACGAGAACATGAAAAAAATATATGGTCCAAGGTACCAACATCTTCCCCACATTCACACATGTTATCCTCTACAATACAGAGCTTGGCAAGATGGTAAGGAGTACATACATGACCCAAACGCATACGAATGATTTGACTAACAACCAATTTGGAGCACTTAGCCTTGAAAAACCACGGCTTAATAGGAACATGAGGTTGAATAAAGTAATAATATTTTCCTTTTGTTTGTGCACTCTCTCCCCATGATATATTCCAGGCATCGCGAAGGTATGACTTAGGTAAATTCATGATATCATGGGAAAAGTTTATATAAGGAAAAGTGTCTCCATCATTGACAGCCTCCTTGGCTAAACCATCCGCCTTGTCATTTCCCTTTATGCCACAGTGGCTAGGAATCCAAACAAAATGTACAGATTGGCCCTTCAACCTTAGTTTATTTAATACATTTTTATTATCAAATACAACAGGATAGAAAGCCTTCATTTTAAACGGGAACTTCTCAATTGCCTGTAACGCACTCTTAGAGTCGGAAAATATAACAGTATTTTTTAACTTAGCTAACAAAACATACTACTCTGTCAAGAAAGTACCGGGAAAAGATCAATAATACACAAAATGTCTGTTATTCATCCAAATTTATTTTATCACCTTCAAAGTATGCTCCTTTAGAAACGATACACTTGCGCCAACGAATAATCCATTCATCAAAACATTTTTTAAACGCTGCTTCCGGAATTGAGTTCAGTTCTCGCCGCGAATTCTCCTTTATGTCTTCTATCGATTGAAAACGGGTGCCACGAAGTGGTAATTTGAGTTTAGGAAAAAGAAAAAAGTCAGCAGGAGCCATATCTGGTGAATATGGTGGTTGCTGGATGGTATTTGTTGAGTGTTTGGTCAAAAATTCGTTCACAATGATAGCCTTGTGCGAAGGCGCATTGTCGTGGTGCAAAATCCAAGAATTTTCTTTCCACAAATCTGGCATTTTTCGTCGAATTTGCTCTCTTAAACGCCGCATAACGCTCAAATAATATTCTTTATTTACCGTTAGACCTTCCGGTAAGAATTCAGAGTGCACAACACCGCGATAGTCAAAGAAAACAGTCAACATGACTTTGACTTTTGATCGACTTTGGCGTGGTTTTTTCGGTTTCGGTTCAGTTGGAAGGCGCCACTCTGAAGCTTGTTGACTAGTTTGCATGTCAAACTCGTAAACCCACGTCTCGTCACCAGTAACAATGCGTTTCATGAATGTTGGGTCTGAACTGACTCGTTCTAGCATGTCCTCAGCGACTTTCATGCGATTGAGTTTTTGGAGAAAATTCAGACCTTTTGGGACTAGCCGAGCAGCAACATGTTTCATACCCAAATGATTAGTTAAAATGGTACGGATCGACTCGTGAGATACAGAAAGTTCGGCGGCTATCTCTCTCAGAGTTGAATGGGGATTTTCAGTCACTATTTTCTTCACTTTTGGATGTTAACTTCAGTTGCAGACGTTGACGGCCTACCAGAGCGAGGCAAATCTTCCATCACATCTCGACCACTTTTGAACGCTTTGAACCACTCATAAGCACGAGTTTTTGATAAAGTCGATTCACCGTAAGCCTTCTGTAACATTTTCAGTGACTCCGAACACGAAATTCCATTGGCGATGCAAAATTTAAGACAAACTCTTTGTTCGATATTTTTGTCCATTATGAAATTCGCAATACACACTATATATGATATTACTAAAACCAGCACTGTATTTAATATAAATAACAGATGCAACTTAAACTCCGCGCCAAAATGGAAAACAGTTGTGCCAATCTAACAACTACAAAAAAACAAAAATTTGAATTTGGAACCATAAACAAATCATCCATTCCCGATACTTTTTTGACTGAATGTATTCTAGTGCCTTAAATATTCCAAAGCACTCCCCTGTAAAAACGGAAGACTCCGGAGGAAGTTTTATTTTTTGAATAAGCTTATACTGTGCATGATAAACTCCTACACCTACACAACTATCCAGCGTTTTAGAATAATCTGTAAATATTAAGTGCCAGTCTTTCCATTTATCATCAATATTACTGATAAATTTAGAATTCGTTCCAGAATCAGTTTTGACGATACCCTTAACATATGTTATTTCAGGCTCTAAAAATAGAGAGTCAAAAACGTTATCATTAAATATTGCTAGCTTTGGTGCATTATGCACAGGCGATTCAAGTAGCCTAAACTTCCTGTAACTAGTAATTAAACAAGGAACAGATTTGCATCTCCAATAGTTGGAGCTTTCAATCAAAGAATTTAGATTATTTAGCCTAATGATCAACGGATGGTTGGAAAATTGCATGATTTTAAATACAAACATATCAGCTAACAGTTGTCTTCTTAAATATAGAGGAGGTTCACCACACTCTACTTGCAACGCATTTAAAGGACTCGAACGCATTGCACCCGAAATGATTCTGAGGGCTTTAGATTGAATATTGTCTAACTTTTTGAACCATTTTTTACTACCATTTTCTAATAAAAAGGTACCATAATCCAAAATACTACGAATTATAGCATTGTATAACAATTTCTGGTTAAAAGGGTGAGCACCCCACCACACACCCGCGAGGCATCTCATAATATTCAACTGTTTTTCACATCTATCCACTATATAGCTTAAGTGAGATCTACCTGTCATTTTCTTATCCAAAATTAAACCCAAGAATTTAGCTTCCTCCCCAACATTTAGAGTATGATTGCAATAAGAAACTTTAGGTGGCGGAAAATCCCGTTTTCTAGAAAAAACTACTACAGAACTTTTGTTAGCTGATAAATCCAGTCCATTATCATCAAGCCAAACCTTTAATGGCGTGAGGGAATCTGTTAATGAATTACATGCAGTTGGGATGGACATGTTTATTGAATAAATAAGTAGGTCGTCAGCGTATTGTAAAACATTAACGATACCATATAAGGACGCCTCAAGATCATGTGTATAAATGTTGTAAAGTAACGGGTTATGTACAGACCCTTGAGGTAATCCCTTATAAACAGTTCGTGAAAGTCTTGAACCTTGTTTTGTTACTACACATATAAAACGAACAGATAAGATATTAATAATAAAATTAACTAAAATTGACGGCACCTGCAATTTCATTAGTTTATTTTTGAGCACTGATATGATTACATTGTCATAGGCTGCCGAAACGTCTAAAAATGCAGCAACCACCGATAAATTATTAGAAAAGGCCAAATTGATGTCTGTGGTAAAGATACTTAAACTGTCCATGGTACTTTTAGATTTACGAAAGCCGTATTGAGAAATCGAAAGCAAATTATTTCTTTCGATATGCCATTCAAGACGGTTCTTAACCAGGTGTTCTGCAATTATAGCAACAACCAAAGATAAGGCTATAGGTCGATAAGCAGCCGGTTCATCTGGAGATTTTTTAGGCTTTAGTATAGGAACTATTTCTTGAGTTCTCCAAGAGGTAGGAATGTTCCCAGAAATCATTACGGAATTGATTATTTCTAAATAATATAAAAGTGAGGAATCTCCCATATTTGAAAAGAAAGCATAGGGTATTCCATCTTCTCCAGGACAAGAATCTTTAACACTCGACAATACCCCTTTAAGCTCGTATAAAAAAAAGGCAAGTTTAAACTATTTGATTCTTTTAATCCAGGATATAATGCGCAACAAGGCATCAAAGAATTTTTTTCAGGAACAGTTGCAGGGGCCAATCTGTCAAGAAAATCGTCAGCTAAAGCAAGAGACAACTGAACACCACAACGGTTTTGATTAAAAGCATTTCTAAAACGCTTTATGTTACTCCAGACCTCCGAAGGACAAGTTCTAGGAGAAAGGGAGGCACAAAATGATCTCCATCCCTCAAATTTCCTTTCCCTCAAAAAATCTCTAGTCTCATTATTTATACCAGTCAGTTTATTTAAATTTTCTTCCGACATATCCTCACTATACTCTCTTTCCGCTTCCTTTCTTCTTCGTACTGCATTTGAACATTCAGTATTCCACCAAGGAGGCATAGGTAAATTATTTGTGCGGGAACTTTTTACAGGGAAAATCTCATCCGCTACTTCAAGCATGCAAAGAGCTAAGGCTGGAGAGCAATCATCTTCTCCTCCATGAAGTATTTCAGGTAACTGTGACATTTTAACTTCAAGGACCTGTTTAAATTTTTCCCAATCAGCTTTACCTAATCTGTACTTTAATCGAGGGGGACGCTTTTCACTGATGGGATATTTGTCGGGGGATGCTATTACTAGGGGAAAATGATCACTGCCTAGTGTAGAAGAAGAGAAGACCGACCAAGTGAGTGATAAGGCCAAACTAGGGGAACAAATCGACAAGTCCACAGCACTCGGCAATTCATTGGGCTTGGTACGTCTAGTCGGTGACCCAGTATTTATTACACATAAATTATTGTCATTTAATATTTGTAGCAAACGTACACCATCACTTTTATTTTCACCGCATCCCCATGTCTGATGATGACAATTAAAATCTCCCATTATCAAGACAGGGCTTTTCAATGAACAAAAAATATCACTCATCTCTTGTAGAGCAGCGGAGGAAGGCTTTGGAATATATACAGAGGCATTTGATACATTATTTACACGTACAGCAACGAAATCAATTATAGAATACTGATTGGGTAATGTAATTTGAGAAAATGCAACATTGTTTTTGATTAAGATGGCAACACCACCGTAGCCATCAGTTCTGTTTCTGTTCTGTCATTACGAAATTACGAATGCAAACATAACCTGGAATACCAAATATTCGACCGTGTTTAAGCCATGTTTCACTCAATGCAACAATAAGTGGTTTATACTTGTTAACTAAATAGAAAAGATCAGTTTTTTTATTAGTCACTGACCTGACGTTCCATTGAATAATCAAATCCATTATCGTATTTGTCTGTCAGTAATTTACAAATCAGGTCAGCGTTGTTCGGTTTTAAGTATTTTTTATTTTGTAACATCTTATTAAGACTGCTAATTAGATCCATAATCTTCTTTTTGTTCGGATTTATTCTGTAGTGCCCCATTACCCATTACCCATTACTGGGACTTGGTAAACTGAACTCATTTATTAATGCATTGTGTGCTGCTCTGTCATATCCAGACGCAGGTTTAGGAGGCGAACGTGGTTTTTAAATACTGTTTTTTTTTTATATGAAGTTGTCCTAGGACCATTATTCACATTATTATTAGTGTGGAAGTATGTGGATTTGGAATCTGATTGAGAAATTTTACTACCTGAAACAACTTTATCTGCATAAGACATAGAGGAAGATGGATGCAACTTACTAGCCTCCAAATAAGAAATACATGAATGAGCCATAGTGTTTTTGACATCTCTTTGTCTCTTAAACTCAGGGCATGCTTTATTTATAGCAAAGTGAAAACCAGAACAATTTATACAAGATGCACAATCCTCCTCAATGCTACAAGATTCAGCTGAATGATTTTGTCCGCATTTAAACCATCTTGGCTCTGCAGCCCTACAGATGGATGTAATGCAGTTCCACTATTAGGTAAGTTGGTGATGCGCTGTACATGTATCAAATAAGGAGATACATTGGTATGTATGTACTCCTTCCTACCAACCGGCTTAAAACTTGCTTGACTAGGCTTTGACTGTGACTCAAGTTGGGACGATGCTTGGTTACCATGGGTATTTTCAAGAACAGTCTCTTGGTGATTACAGTTACAATCCGTGATACCGAGTTCATTCTGGCCATGACCTTTTCTGCTGCGTTTGCATATTTTACATGTTTTACAGATTCTCCTGCATTTTCTAGAAGATTTTTCGCTACTGTCAGTGGCCACTGAACCATCAGTGTCCATACCACTTTTATCTACAATATTATCATTTCGTGACATGATAGTCACATAGTTTGCGACATCCTCGGGGGGATTTAGGCCGCCGCCTAAATCCCCCTGCAAGATATTAGGGGGGTCGTTCATACGACCCGGACTTAGGGACTAATCATACAATAAAAAAACTTACCAAATATTCACCTACGAACACTACTATAAATATATACAATTATTATACAAGATTATATACAAAGATAAGACTCAACTGATCCGTTTTACAACAAAAATTAAATTTCAAGAATTTGAAACAACCGCGCGCAACCGAAGTTTCCCGCCTTTTTTCAGGGCACTAATTAATAGTTACTAAACTAAAATAGGTCCTCTAGTATATTTTCTCGACTGCAAGAAACAATAATACAGGGAAATAAGCTAAGGAATTGGCATATCTGCCAAAGTACATCACAACAAACTACGTTTGGTCGTCTGTTAATAAAGTGTTTAAAAAAAAACTGGCTGTCTGTAGTTGGTTTACGGACAATAATTTTACATGGTAACGTCAATTTTCATGATATTATTGATTACCTAAAAAACTAAATTTCATCCCGCTTTTCACCCCCCTACGGATTGAAATTCTAACAATACCGTTGCGTTAGCTTCCAAATTGTACTGAACCGCATCGCGGCAGGTGTGACGAAAAAAAACATTAAAAAAAAATTTACCAGGACCATGGACCGTACGAACCCCGCGTAGAGCCTCCGGCAAGAGGCGTTTGCTTGTCCAGTGAGGTCATCTCCTCATCAGTAGACCATAGAAGTGGATTATATGGTCAATATGTCTTTCCGCTTTAGCCGTTTTTTACACGACTGCCCAAAAAAAGCAATGTTATGTTTTCAGGGTTCATGTTATGTATTTATACAGTATGTTTGTGAGTTTCTTTATCCACCATAACTTCTAAACGCCTGAACCGATATCGATGTACGTGGTATCGTTAGAATCCTTGTGTTATCCTGGGTAACATAGGCTAGTGAAAAAAAAAATACTAATTTTTTTTGGATACATTATACATGCATTAAGGGTACAAATTAAAGGGCTCATCATGAGGATTTTAAAATGGTAGATCATGACCATATTTTAATTAAAAAAAAATGTTTATTTATCTAAACAAGATACGCGCTGATGACTAGGTAGTCATCAGCGCGTATCTTGTTTAGAAACATTTTTTTAAATTAAAATATGGTCATGATCTAAAGTTCACAAACCTACCTAGGTTTGTGAATTTTAAAGTGAAATGTACACCAAAATAAATTAAATGCGAAATTCTCCATGATATAATTGTAACTAAAAAGTGTAAAATGAAAAATAATAATTAAAAAATTAAAAAACCCGACTGCGTTAAAATAACTAATAACTTTAAATAAAAACTGAAAAGAAAAAAACACGTTCAATAATAAATTCTAATACGGAACATATTGACTGCAACAATCGGGAGCCATTACATAAAATTATATAGACTAAAATCAGTACATTCAATAAAGGTCCCGACTCCAGCTTCGGTGTATTTCTGCGTTGGTGTTGTACCATGGGACATTGCTTAAGTTTCTAAGGATCGTGTTCTGCATTCGCTGTATTATTATGATATTGGAGTCACAAGCACTGCCCCAGAGTTGTATACCATACATCCAGACAGGTTTACTACTTATATATACAAGAGTGTCCTTGTATATGAGTAGTTTGTTGTCTACACTTAGTTTGCTGTTTCGGCCCAGTATCCAGGAGAGGCAAGTGTATAGAAGTATGAGTTTTTGCCTCTTAGTTTTGATATGGTATCTCCATGTAAGGCGTCGGTCTAGTGTAGTCCAAGGTATCGTACACTGTCTTGATCAGGTAGAGTATTGTTTCCCAGGTGTACAGGAGGGCAATTTTCTTGTCGCAGTCTAAACGTAACATGTACGTATTTTGGTGCGCTAGCCTTTCTCCATTTTTGGGGCCAATTGGTAAGATTGTTGAGGCTTGTTTGTAGTTTTTGTGTTGCGAGCACAGGGTTCTTGTCGCTTGCTAAAATTGCCGTATCATCAGCGAATGTGGCTGTAGTGACACTCTCCTCTTCTGGCAGGTCAGACGTTTATATGGTATACAGTACAGGTCCCAGTACTGATCCTTGTGGCACGCCAGCATCTATTTGGTGGAATTTGGAAGTGGAGTCCGTGGATACTTGACCTGAAATCTGCCAGGTACGATTTCAGAAGTAGATAGTAACTGTGAGGGAGGCTATTCTTATTTTGCAGAGTAGTCCTTTATTTAGTAGTCCTTGACCTTGTCAAAAGTCTTGTTGTTTGTCAAGAAAGACTGAAGAGCAAAACTCTTTCTCCTCTAAAGTCTTTCTTATTTTATCCATTACCCTATGGACTTGCTCCACTGTTGAATGGTGTTGCCTGAAGCCAAACTGGTGATTAGGGATTACATTATTTTTCTGGAGTAGGGGTAGCTTTCGGTGTAGTAACAGTTTCTCGAATACCTTAGATAAGATCGGCAGTAGGTTGATAGGTCTGCAAGAGGTTACTGCATTAGCTGGTTTTCCCATTTTGTGGATCATCAAGATCTGTGAGATTTTCCAAAGTCTGCGAAAATATTGGACTCTTAGCATGCTGTTGAAGAGTGTTGTAATTAAATAGGTACTATGGCTCTTCGTGGGAGTTGTACTAGAACTTTTTTTGTGATGAGGTCAAATCCTGGTGCTTTTTATCTTTCAGCTCTTTGTTGATTGTCCTCCAGACCTCTCGTACAGTTATTAGAGCTGGTGGCGGCGACATTTGCGAGTCCTGATTGATAATGTCATCCACTTCCTCAGACTCTGGATCACTTGCCTCATTCGGACAAAACACATTGACTAGGTGTAGTGCAAATGTATTTGCTTTATCTTGGGGGGGGGGGTGCGCGGCCATCCATCGTTGGTTCTTAAAGGAGGTATGGCTACTTGTGGTCTGTCATAGTTTTTTTGTAAACTTCCATAGCGAATAGTTAGTGGACGCATTGGCTGTAAGTGATTCCAGTTGATATTCTAGGGTGTCATTGTGCCATTTGTGAAGCATATCGTTTAGTTCTGCACTCGTTTTTTCGAAGTTGGTTTTATCGATCTGCAGCCGACTTTCATGCCAAACCCGTTTTAGCCTTCGTTTTTCCAGAACAGCGCTTTTGACTTCTATGAGATAGTTGTAGTGTCTCATGGGGGAGTCTGTAGCTGGAGTGTTGAGCCAGCTGGCTTCTTGGATCAAAGTTGTTATATACTTGGTTGCATTCTCAATATCTGCTTCGTTTTTAAGAGGTATTCTAAGTTAGATTTTTCCTTTCACTTCGCGGGCTCTTCCCACGCTTTCACAGGGACGCTTTATGGTTGCCTTTGTGCATAAGTCCCCATTGTTTTAAGGGTCCATCAGGGCGAAACCCATAACCAGAGTGTATTGCTAACACGTGTTGCTTTGCTATTGTAAGTTGCTCGTCGAAATAGGATATTTTAATGTTTCTTAGAGATTCTTTGAAATATTTCTTTTGCCCGCTGGTTTTGTCTATAGTGCTACCCATAGTCATACCATAGTCTAAGCCCATATGTCCAGCAAAAATAACTTTGTGACCACAAACATCTATCACCTAAGATATCAATTGATCACCAAATTTAGTAAATTAAGCACCAAATTTTAATGAGGTGGTTGATGACAAACTAGTTTTGCCTAGGCCGACTTGGGGCACCCCGACACGGGTAGTTTAGGTTAGAAGGGTATGGCGCCATACCCTTCGTGGTTATTTTTTTATAAACCATTCAGAAGTAGGAGCCCCGCAAATCGGGGGCTCCGTCAACCGGGTCTCCCTCCAATCGGATGCAAGAGCATAACATTCAGTTTCTAGAGGAGTGGAGAAGAAAGTTAATAAAAAAATTCGCCACTCGCAACTTTTTTTTTTTTCCTTTTTGAATAACTTCGAATTCGACGAATTCATATTGTACCGTAATAGTGTGACGACCTACGTGCATCCATTAAACGCTAATTTGGTCTGTTTCTTTGTTCATTGTTGATCATGTAATGCATATTTAAAGCATTTTTTGAAAATTTCCTATTTTCTGCAATTATTTATAAAATATCGAATTTTAAGACCAAGATTTCTTTTGAAATTGGTAACTGATACTTTTTCACAGATAACTGGATGTAAAAATATTTAAAATAACTGTTTTTACAAGTGAAGTGACTAAAAATGTTTGTGTGTTCACACATTCATAAATTCCTCTCATAATACTTCTGACTGGCCACTTTGTTGTTGTTGGCCTTTACTTTGTTATTTTGTAAATTTTAATTTTATGTTAGATAACATAAAATTAAAATTAAAACTAGAACTAAAAGAATAAGAGATCTTATTCTTTTAATTCTAGTTTCAGTTACAATAATTATTTTAATTTAATACAACCGTTGTAATGAAATAAACAAATAAATGTCGAGTTCCATTCTTTGGGGACAAGCATAATACCATGACATGTGTTGTTAATAATGTAAAATAAATTTTATTATTTATATTTATATTTTATAAATTTTATTTTTAAATTTTTTAAGTCTGTTTTATTTTTTTTACGAGCTCGATCATTAGTTTTGCAGTTGACGTTGACGATTGTAATTTCATCTATTATCTTTTGGCGTGCGGCGCAGCAGCGGTGGCGCTGGCGGAGCGGTTGTCCCCCATCTACGTGTGCTAAGGGGCTGGTGCAAGATCGATTCACGATGCCGCGCGTTGAACGCGGACTTATTGCAGAAATTAACGTTTACGTCCAGTTTTACTTTCGTGTGGTCTAAAGCACACTTATATTTTTTTTACTGTTTCCCACAACTGTATTGAAAAACGTCGTGTGATACACGGGTGTGTAGGTTATTGCAAACTGGTGTCATTAAAAACCCTCGCCTTCGGGCTTGTTAATGACACCTCATTTGCAATAACCTACTTTTCACCGTTGTATCACAATGTACTAAAACAACCCCAAGTAATATGGAACAAGCATAGGAAGAAAATGTCATACGAGCTGTTTATTCTGAAATCTTGAAGAAAATGTCATACGAGCTGTTTATTCTGAAATCTTATTTATTTAAAACCTATTAAAATTACTTACGTCTAGATATTTTAACATAAAATATGATCAAAAGATAATTCTGTAGATTAGATAGAAAAATGTACACGCAGTACATTTTTCAGCAAAGAAAACGGGTATTATAATACGAATTGGCTGTAGGTTTTCTACTACTATGTCCAGTACATTGTCCAGTGCCAGACGAAGATCTAGTGGACACAGTTATTAAAGGAAGTCGCATGGGCGGGGAGGCCGCAGCAGTCAGAATATCGGCACTGGCACACGGTTGTTGGGGTCGTAATATGCGCTCTCGACTAGTGCGTTGTCTTTCGTGACGTTGTGCATTCGCCACACTGGCCTGTAAGTTCGCCAAGCTATCGGTGCGAGCTGGGAACCGCTCTAAACTGTTCGAAACTTCACCCAGTTCAGCAGTGTCGGTATCCACAATTTCTTTATTGTCTAACAGCATACCGATGTTTATCTTCATGTTAGTTGTACCATCCCTGTATATGAGATATATGGCTGCTTGGTCTAATATTTTCAGAGAGAAATGTTCATTAATCTTCATAGCTTTCATTTTAATCTGAAAAGGTTTGAATTTTTGGGATAGCTTCTTGGTCTTCTCTCTTATGAAGTTATCAAATTCTATGGCTAACATATCTTCATTTTCTGTACGAATATCACGGTCAGATTGCCCAAGTTTAAGAATTTTTGGATCCTTGTGTGATATTTGAGTATCTATCATGACTTGCTGTAGAACTGGCGGATCGTTCAATGAATGCCATTGCCAGTGTGTAGCGGGACCGATCGCACGATCAAGCACCACTCCTTCAGTCTGATTGTATTTAAGCCTGACAAAATATAATATTGTATGTATTAGTTTAGTTTGGTTTTGTATAATAAGTTAAGTTTTTAAATGCACTGTTAAATGCACATAGGCATATCCTCTTTTGCAAATCTCGTAATAGAAGTAAGGTGTGCTGTAAGACCGGGGTTGCGGGACTGTTCGAAAGAGATACCGTGACCCCGGAACACAAAGGGCGATAAAGGAACATGGATGGGTTTTAGTCAGTAAAAGTCTGACACTCCCTCCTGCTCCGCCCAGAGCGGGAGAAGTCATTTGATGATTTCCCATCCGAAAAAAAAAAAAAAAACGTGTGCTGTAAGAAAATCCAATTCTGGGTTAAGCTCGCCGTTGTACATAATCTATATTATTGCAAATATATCTTTTAATTTTGTGTGCATTGAAGAATAAATAAATATTTACATGAAAACAATCATAAATACCTAGACTACTATCTTATAGTACAATTAATAGGTATAAGTGTCTAGGTGTAATGGTAGTACTGATTAACCATAGGTAGTGTGCTACCATTAAATGGTCGGAGAATAGAATAGACCGTTAACTCACCAATCTGTTATCACTGTAGAACTGGCGGATCATCAACAAAACTATTGTAAGTAATAATTACCGTATCTTACCAGCATGATCAAACACTATACCATTGCCTAGGTAGTCAAAAGTGGCAAGTATCGTAATAGGGTGAGTGCGGCCACGCTCATCGGGCTCCCCGCTGCTGTATATCACGAACCGCTGCTGAGCATTTGTCTCTGCAATTAAATATATAGATCAATATATCATTATAAGATTAGAATAAAACGTTGAACAGCTTATCTCAGATTTATTGAAAGCTCATGAAGTGATATGCCAGATATCGTCCGAGAACACCAACTTAAAAATACCATCACGGCTATGAATGAGAATAATCACAATATGCCAGATATCGTCCGAGAACACCAACTTAAAAATACCACCACGGCTATGAATGAGAATAAACACAAACAAATCTCAAAACCAGCTCACGAAACTGGAGACCGTCGATGGCAGGATTTTATACGCCAAACCGGAGCTTCTGAGGGAGATCGAGGGCTTCTATGGACAGTTGTTCACGTCAACCAGTAAACCCGTTGTAGATCTAGCAAACGACCCAAGAGCTAGACTGACCCGCCACTATACCGAAGACATCCCGGACGTCAGCCTGTACGAGATTAGGATAGCTCTGCAACAGCTCAAAAACAACAAGGCACCGGGTGATGATGGAATTACGGCCGAACTCCTGAAGGCGGGTGGAAAACCGGTACGTAAGGCCCTTTAGAAGCTGTTTAATTCCGTCATACACGAGGGGAAAACGCCACAGGCATGGTCCAGGGGTGTGGTGGTACTCTTCTTCAAGAAGGGCGACAATGCCCGGTTGAAGAATTATAGCCCCATCTCACTTCTAAGCCATGTCTACAAGTTGTTTTCAAGAGTCATCACGTATCGTCTCGCGCGCAGGTTTGACGATTTTCAGCCTCCCGAACAACAATATTCTACCTTGTTATACGAACTGAATAATTTTTTTAATATTATTATTTTAACCGACTTCAAAAAAGGAGGTTTCTCAATTGGACCGAACAAATATATACAGGGTGTCCGGCAACAAATGGATAACCTTGTAATGGCCCATAGCAGAACCCATGGCCATTGTGAAAAAAAAAAAAGAAACTATCTTATAAAAAATTTCATCCGCAGATGTAGGGCCTGCTTACGAATGGGGACCATATTATTATTTTTTGCTTAAGTAATTTTTTCTCCTTGACTACATTAATAGCAATAATTCACTATTTAAGGCAGATGTAATTATGAATTGTACCATTATCAAATCTACTTGAAACCGACATTATTTTAAAATTATTGGTCACTCATGTATGCAACTATTCATACATTTTTTTTTACCCAGAAGTTTAAACTTTGTTTAAAAATTAATTCATACTAATTTTCTAAAATAAATGAACTTGCTTACAGGTACGGCTCCGGCCCATCTCGTAACTTTCCCATTTCAACAACTAAACAAAAGACGTGCGAAACAAGTGAAAGAGTGTGCCAACTCGTAACTATTTTAATCTTCATACATTGAATCCCATTTCGTCAACCATATATTTCAACTGTTTTTTGTATAGTACAGTCAGCTCCCAAAGTTACAAGGAAACCATTTGTTGATGTTGCTATTTTTGTCTCTCTCTGGCACACTAAGGTTTGTTACGAGAAAACTCAATTTTGAAAGAAAGAAAGAAATATAGACATACAGAAAGTACTAGGAGAAAAGAATCAAGAAGGAGATGTTACTGCCGCTAAAATCGTCTTTTTAATGAATACCCAACAATAAGTACTAGGAGAACAGAATCGTAAAGAAGATGTTAGTCCCGCCGTTTTACAACCGACTACCAAACTTTACAAAAGGGGATCGGGATATCATGTTACCCAGTTACTGGATTATTGTGGAGATCAGTCAAGTCGACTCTCCAAGTAAAATACTGGTATTCTGTGGAATCTGCACTGCAAGTACGTAGCAATCGATAACGATCGAATCGATACGATTCGATAAATCCGACTTTTCGATTGGTTAAAAACTCATTTTATCGAGAATAACTGTCAGATTTATCGAATCGTATCGAATCGAGTGCTACGTACTTGCACTGCTGATTAGACAAAATGATGACAGCCTGTAAATGCCTAGCAAACAAATGAATTTTTTATGTTTTACTTTTTTTTTTTATAAAGACGTTGCCCCACACTAGGAATTTCTCCTGTATCGTGGGTGCGTTTACAAACATTTAAACTCACATACACAAACAGTCAGACCCGGAACAACTAGCTGTAGGGCATACAAATATTTGTACCGTGCGGGGATCGAACACATTGTTTGATTGCTCACTTTTTGATTGATTAATTAATTTCTATTGATGTTTTAGTTCAATTTCTTATTTGTTTGTTTGACAAACGTCTTATTTTACTTGATTTGGTAAATAGTATTGTGTGATGTATGTCTTTAATTGATAATAATGTTTTTAAGCCTATTACCCAAAATATGGATATTTCTGTCAGAGATAATTAAATTAATTAAAATTAATGATAATTATGCTTATTGTGATCGATCATTCATACATTGTCATCACATGACATCGTTTTTATGCGAGTGTGAACGGACTACTTCTCAAATGATGTACAATATTTCAGAGAGCTGTGACGACGAAGGCTAAGGCAGAGAAGCCCATCGATATCTACATAGTTAGAGTGAAAAGGCTTTTCCTAGTGAAGAACGTTACGGACGTCTGTTGGAAGAGATGTTAAATCTTACTCCACCTGGTGATGAAAGTCTTCATGGATATTTTTATGATTAATTAATTAGGATTATTAAATAGATGTTAAATTACCGGTAGCTGTTACTGTTCGATTAGGAATAGGGCGCAAGCTCAGAATAGTTCGGAAGCCGATTTACTTAACTTTCTTGCATCTCAGAGACCTCAACCGCAGTTTAATAATAAATTACGTGAACAGACGACTCAAAACCCCAATCTTAGCCCCTTCTGTTGATTCAAAAGGTATTTTAAAACTTAACTACTACAACTACTGAAAAAATTGAAATTTAAAATACCAGTACTGTTCCAGCGCATTCAAACTGTGACTCCACGGTAGATGTTTTTATAGAAGGATAGTCGATGCGTCAAAACAAAAAGTAAAAATACCGTTTCACACGATCCATATGGATCACCGACATAGGCTAGCAGACGGTTTCATAAATTATGTCTTCGTAAGAGCGGTTTAAGATGTGAAACAAAACCACGGTTAAGGTCTTTGAGAAAATAGTTTATGACTTCGGTTCGGTCATCGGTGTTCCAACTTAGATTGTGTCTGACCGTCCGACTGTCTGCTTCTATATCCATAGAATTACCCCAGAATATTACTCCATATCGCAGTGTTGTGGAGACGTATGCGTGGTATGAGGCAAGAACGGTGCTGATTTGCGACTTTATATAAATTGTGTAGGGCATAGCAATATTGATTTAGTTTTTTTACTAAATGCTCAATGTGTATTTTCCAAGTCATGTGCCGATCTAACCAAAGCCCTAGAAATTTAGTGTTGTCAATTTTAACAATGTTGTTGTGTTCATAATTTTAACATTTGGATTTATGGAATTGGTTCGCTGGTTAAAATACATAACGTGTGTTTTTCCGAAATTAATATTTAGGTTGTTACTGGTTTACAATTTAATAATTAAACTTAAACTATTATTTATATCATGTTCATATCTTTCTAAATTTCTACCTATAAATATTGTGGTACAGTCATCAGCAAATCATGTGCAGCAGTCATGAGATGTTCTATAGTCAAGGGTATATTATTATGTAGCATAGGAATAACAACGGACCTAGTACACTGCCCTGGGGCACGCCGTAGTTTATAAATCTTTGCCTAGATACATGGGTTTTTTCCGTTTTGGTTCTATGGCATACTTTAAACGGGTGCGTCTCATAACATATAAAGTTATTTGGTATATTTTCATTTCAATAACGTTCACAAGGTATAATAAACGTGAGTTATACCAACTGTTGATATAATTTCTTCAGATATAACATTTATATACTTACTCTAAAACTTATTTCGTATAACGTTATTGGATATAACGTTTATTCAATCGAAAATCATTAGGCCTATCGTTTAAAACATATAATATTGATATAACGTTTATTTAAGAGAGCAGCGGTGGCCCAGTGGTGGCGGCCCCGACTTACGAACAGTAAGTCGTGGGTTCAAACCCAGGTAGGCGGCATTACTTTGTGTAATTTATTTCATCACCACTGCTCTCAAAACGGTGAAGGAAAACATCGTGAGGAAACCGGCATGTCCTAGGACCAAAAATTCGAAGACATGTGACATCTACCAATCCGCACTGGGCCCGCGTGGTGGATTATAGCCCATACGCAAAATACGCGCTTTGACGTAGAGTTGCGGACACCAGCCCGTTATACAATTACAATTACAATTACACAACGTTTATTTAATCGAAAATCATTATATAACATAACGTTTATTATCGAAAAGCGTGACAGAAACGAATCGCTGCAAAACCGACCCCAAGTAGTCTTGTCTGCCCTACCCCTAGAGTGTTATTTAAAATAAATAGTATAGCGTAGGCGCGGAGGGGTGAGGCGGCCCGCGAGCTGAGGAGCAGGTGGTTCTAACACTGACCGCCGCGGCTGAGGCTGGCCGGGATGCAAGCCGAAGCCGCGGTGGTGAGCGTGAACCACATCTGCAACGATAAGCTCGCATGGGACCGCCGGAGCCCCGCAGTGCCGGAGCCGTGACAGAAACCATGCCTGCTGCTTGCTGCATGCTTGCTTACATGCTGCATGCTTGATTGCATGCTGCATGCTTGCTTGCATGCTGAATGTTGTGTGCTGCTTGCATGGTGTATGCTTGTTTGCATGTTTTTTACAGGGAAAAAAAACCCACGCGTTTTATCATATTAGACTAAATAAGTTTTATGTCTTCTGAATGGTATATCAAACGATTTTATATTTAATGTAGGTTATGCTTATAAAAATGAGTAACTTTAAAATTATATCAATCGTTTATTATACTAACTGATCGATATATCGAATAAAATTATAGATTCAGTTCAGTCATTCAGTCTTGTAAATATTAGAGATTTTGTAATTATATCATATATTACTTACCCACTTTATGATTACACCACAATAAATGATTATGATTACGAACAGTGTTGTTAATGCCCCATTGTATGTTTCCCAGACACTTGTTTCAGTAGCGTTTATGGCTTGAAAGGTTTTAAGATGACCATGAATTATTTTAAGATGGTTTGGTTAAATCTCTTTGCCTGACCATTAGCTCTGAGACAAGCTACTGCGTTTAAAATATGTTCTGGGTGATTCTTCGAGGTGCCTCAAAATGCGGTCACACGGTCTTAATTTCTAACCTATTGAACATTCCGTCTTAGGACCAAAAACAGATTAATCTTTACTTATATATGTGTATAATTTCAACACTAAACACCTAACATTATTTATAATGTTTATAAAAATAAACATCTAATGTAAAAACGGCAGCAAAATCGGTGTTCTTCGCGCGTCACACTCGGTTCGCGTTCACGGCAAACTTTGATAACTTTTGTATTCAATTCATAAGCATATAATATTATACATCAAATTAATCGTGTTTAACTATGCATCATAAATTGCACATTAATTGTATCTCTAGATTACAATTCTTAATAGACATTATGTCTCTGTCACACGATTTTGCTAGTTTCGCAAGCGCGCAACAAAACTGCACCTCTGCGGCGGCTGAGACGTAAGGTTCTCTCCCACTCACGTTCGTTCGCTCGAGACCATGGATTGAAGCAGGGCCGGACGCGAGAGGTCGTTGCTACGAGGACACGGCGGTGCTCCGCCCACGCGGGGCAGACCTCCACCGTGTGTTCCACCGTGTCCTCCGGTCGATCCTCACAGTGGTGACACCCGGGCGTTTCTTCCCACCCGATTCGGTGCAGGAATCTCCCGAAACAACCGTGCCTGGTGAGGACCTGCGTCAGCCGGAAGGTGAGGGCGGGCGCCTTGGCGCTTCTCAAGCCACTCCTCAAAGAGGGTAGAAAAGAGGGAGATTAGTTTTACTTTATGAGATTGTATAGCGATGGGTAGGCTATTGGGATGGTCTGAAACACTGCATGTCTGGTTCATAAGTCGTTTGTTAAATAAGAACACTCACCGTACATGAAACCAAGCTAATGCTAGCCGAATAATACCGTCACACACATAACTAGCGCAAGCGCGGGAAATATCGTGGCATTGTGCAGCGAGTCTCATAGAGCATTAACTCTATGGCACTAACTAAAATGCACACGCATCCACGCGTGAGTATCTCAGCCGCGCACTCTATCGGCGGCAGGGGAAACAACTACCGGGGTTGCCAATTACACACGACTACAATGTTCCAATGGGCTCACGCTATAATTGTTATTAGCTTTGTATTGTTTAAAATTTGTTTTTGTTTAATGTATATTTTATTAAAGATTGAATATTAGGCTGTAGTAAATGTATTTGTAGTACTCGTAGATATTTACTTAAGTTTCAGTTAACGTTTTTATACGTGTTCATAAAAACCACAACCTGTACTAAAATTAATGTGTAAACATTATTTGTACACCTTGCAAGGCAGAACATAGTGAGACAAAACTGTTTAAGTACCTACTTTTATCTATGTGTCACAAATAAACATATTTCAATTTAATTTGCAATCAGATAGTTATAACGTTCAGAAATGCTAGGCTAGTCAACTCCCATTGCATTTGCAGAGTTCGAGATATTGCTTGTACTTAAACATCTTGATACTAAATTACCACTAATATCCATACAATTAAATAAAACGGAGATAACCACCTTCAGCATCATAATAATCTAGTGCCAGTCGACCACTTCTGTAATACCAGCGACCTCGTCCGTTGTCGTCGAACTCGGCTAGCCTTTCGCCGGTGTCGTAAGTCATCAGTCGTTTGTTCTTGTTGTGTTCGAACCAGTCAAACTCGGGGTTTGCCGGACGCATACGATAAACATTCATCTAAAAAAAAACAAAAAAAAAAGTTACAAGAATATCGTATTGAATTTGTTTAGTTCCAAAGAAATCCATGCCGATTATGTCGCCGACATACTTGCGTATACGCCTCCAGTTGACATGCTGCCGACATTTCGGCGACTTGTGTGTTGAACCCATAGACTTAGTAAATATAGACCAACAAAGCGTGCGAGGGAGAAGAAAATCCCTTATGGAAATATAGCAAGATGAAAAAGGATCGCGAATCTAATATCACTGTGACCGGTTTTGAATGACAGGTCTGCACCAGTCGGCACACGGGGAATCAACTCCTCAGTATTTTGGATTTTTAGCGTACATCGTGGTTTATTTTCAGTGAATACAGTAGTATTAAACAATGGTTACTTGTTCTGTGCGTGAATGTGGTGTTAATCATAGAAATAAACCTGTAAATTGCACATTTCATGAGTAAATACTCAGGACCACTCACTGTTAAGACGCGTTTATTTTTGGTTAAAATTTGCCTTTTTACCTGTATAGAATATAAAATAATACCAATGTTTTTGTTTACTTTCATATTTTGGATAGCTAAAAGTCCATTTGTTGATAATTTACATGATTTTGGTGCATAGATTGTTCATCAATCTATTTTTACATGTACGCTAGGGATTGACTTAAATTTATCGATACTATCGATATTTTATCTTGAATGTTAACTATGAAAATAAATGCTACCTTACGTTTACCGTCTGTTAACTGAACCATTTAATCAGGAAAAAGTTAATTAACTTTTAACAAATATATAAACCAATTGTTTTGTATAATTTGTACAACGGATTCCCCGTATATATACTATACGTATAATTCGGGGAAAATGGTTGAGATTCATTGGGTGCGTTGGTTGGAATCCAAAGACGTGATACAACTTTGTTTACAGATTGAAAATTTTATTCGTGAAAATAATAAAATCAGTCAAGGTCAAAATCCACAAAACAAATCAACAAAAAAAAAACCAACCACAAAAACGAAACGTTTCGTTGTTGAAATCTACAATTTGCCAAGCTGTACTTCTTATAATATATTAGAAGATAATTTCGGCTTAAATTAAATTTTTGAGTTTGGAGAGCCAAAATTTGGACCAAGATATTTTAAGTGGTCGTAGATATTTAATAATGGAACACATTATAGAAATTTACTTTGACATTCGACTTAAACATGAATGTAAACTTAATAATTTAGGAAAGAAAACTGTAAGGAACTAGTTAAATAAGATTTTTCTGTTTAAAGGTCAGTATTGAGTGATTTTTAATAAAATGTTGGCTGTTTTATTTTTTTAATGTATTTACACTTTTATAACATAATGTAAAAATTATAATCTAGACAAAGGCAGCCTATGGAACATCTTCCTCCAAGGGTCGAACTTCAACCACTTATCGATAGTCCTCCAAAGTAAAAGGTACATCGCTAACTAACGCACACACTGACAAATTAAAATTGGTCACGCTTTATCGAGCTGTCAGTTCGTCTATACGGCAGTATATACTAAGTCTATGGTTGAACCTATTACACAAGCTTTGAATTACCTACGGTAGCAAAATAAAATCCAGATTGGCCACTTAAGGTGGAAGTGCCAAGGGTAAGCACGAGGTGGTCGTTTACCTTTTCGAGGTCGATAAACACCATGTGCAAGTTTTTGTACGCACTTCTGTATTTCTCGCACAGTTGGCGGATGGCAAAAAGCCAGGAACCTATTGCACCTTTCGTCAGATATGGCTTTTTCTAGCAACAACTTAGTGAAGAATAAAGGTAACCACGTCCATCCATCCACCCTTAATAACTTCCAAACTTCAACTGGTATACCGTCAGGTCGTAACGCTTTACCATTCTTCATTCCATTTACTTATATTCTCACTTCGTTCATACTTACCTTTCTCACTAACCCCTAATTCACTAGTTTATTGTCAATGAGGGGTTAGTGAAAAAGGTGAAGTGTGAACTCCACACCGTTTCAGTCATTCTCCTCATTCATCAGTCTTTCAAAGTTCCACCTATCCCTAATTTTACCATCATCTGAAAGAACCATTCCAGCTTCATTTTCTACGCATTTAATCTGACATACTACTCTGTCAAGAAAGTACCGGGAAAAGATCAATAATACACAAAATGTCTGTTATTCATCCAAATTTATTTTATCACCTTCAAAGTATGCTCCTTTAGAAACGATACACTTGCGCCAACGAATAATCCATTCATCAAAACATTTTTTGAACGCTGCTTCCGGAATTGAGTTCAGTTCTCGCCGCGAAGTCTCCTTTATGTCTTCTATCGATTGAAAACGGGTGCCACGAAGTAGTAATTTGAGTTTAGGAAAAAGAAAAAAGTCAGCAGGAGCCATATCTGGTGAATATGGTGGTTGCTGGATGGTATTTGTTGAGTGTTTGGTCAAAAATTCGTTCACAATGATAGCCTTGCGAAGGCTCATTGTCGTGGTGCAAAATCCAAGAATTTTCTTTCCACAAATCTGGCCTTTTTCGTCGAATTTGTTAGCGTTATGCGGCGTTTTTCTTAAACGCCGCATAACGCTCAAATAATATTCTTTATTTCCCGTTAGACCTTCCGGTAAGAATTCAGAGTGCACAACACCGCGATAGTCAAAGAAAACAGTCAACATGACTTTGACTTTTGATCGACTTTGGCGTGGTTTTTTCGGTTTCGGTTCAGTTGGAAGGCGCCACTCCGAAGCTTGTTGACTAGTTTGCATGTCAAACTCGTAAACCCACGTCTCGTCACCAGTAACAATGCGTTTCATGAATGTTGGGTCCGAACTGACTCGTTCTAGCATGTCCTCAGCGGCTTTCATGCGATTGAGTTTTTGGAGAAAATTCAGATTTTTTGGGACTAGCCGAGCAGCAACATGTTTCATACCCAAATGATTAGTTAAAATGGTACGGATCGACTCGTGAGATACAGAAAGTTCGGCGGCTATCTCTCTCAGAGTTGAATGGGGATTTTCAGTCACTATTTTCTTCACTTTTGCGATGTTAACTTCAGTTGCAGACGTTGACGGCCTACCAGAGCGAGGCAAATCTTCCATCACATCTCGACCGCTTTTGAACGCTTTGAACCACTCATAAGCACGAGTTTTTGATAAAGTCGATTCACCGTAAGCCTTCTGTAACATTTTCAGTGACTCCGAACACGAAATTCCATTGGCGATGCAAAATTTAAGACAAACTCTTTGTTCGATATTTTTGTCCATTATGAAATTCGCAATACACACTATATATGATATTACTAAAACCAGCACTGTATTTAATATAAATAACAGATGCAACTCAAACTCCGCGCCAAAATGGAAAACAGTTGTGCCAATCTAACAACTACAAAAAAACAAAAATTTGAATTTGGAACCATAAACATATCATCCATTCCCGATACTTTTTTGACTGAATGTACATCCCTCGCCTTTCTCTAGCTCTAGCAAGCCGGTATAGTTGTTTTTGGCTTCTTTGACTATCCAAAGTGTTCACCACCATGTATCCCTATCTATCGTACCCCTTCTTTTCGTCTCTCTTAAATAATGCTTTGCTACACTCCTAATACACCCAGCCATCTCACTCCAACATTGACAAATTACTGATGGAAAAACCCAGAAACACTTTACCCGACAGGCCTATTACGTATGTTTCTGATATCCAATGACTATCAAGCTTCGGTTGTACACCGAACTTTGATAACAACCGAGAATGTCGTATTACGTAACGCATTGAGTGGATATCACTTTACGGTGACTAACAGCCCGGGTACGGTGTAACGTCTTTCACGAAAGCCACTTCAAACTCAGTTGTCATCAATTTGTTGTCCACTATGCTTACATAATGCATAATGCTTGAGAGCAGCGGTGGCCCAGTGGTGGCGGCCCCGACTTACGAACAGAAAGTCGTGGGTTCGAACCCAGACAGGCGCATTACTTTGTGTAATTTATTTCATCACCACTGCTCTCAAAACGGTGAAGGAAAACATCGTGAGGAAACCGGCATGTCCTAGAACCAAAAAGATTCGAAGACATGTGACATCTACCAATCCGCACTGGGCCCGCGTGGTGGATTATAGCCCATTCCCTCTCATAGAGAGAAGGCCTGTGTCCCAGCAGTGGGAACATTAATAGGCTGATGATGATGCTTACATAATCGAAATAATTTAAGTATCGATACGAAAGCGTCTGTCAAAACGAGTTACGGTGACTATCAGCCACGATGACAACCAATGACGTCATATTTGATCGCGACTGATCATACATAATACGAAACTAACCTTTTGACAGTTAATTGATGGACACGGAGCCCAGTTACTATCATTTCGAGCTGTCAACAGAGATACGTAATAGCCCTACTGGGAATCATACCCAGGACCTCATGCTCAGCAGTCGCGCTTGGGACCACAAGCTCAACGAGGCAGTCTCGAGGGTTTCTTTTAAATTACTATCTAAAACTATTCTCACGCCATTCCTTTTCCCGTCACTTCCGCAGTAGAAAAAATGATATCCATCAACAATTTCCCTCGCTTTTGTACCCTTCCATTTAGTTTCTTGTAAACACGCCACATTTTATAAGCTTTTAGGGTTCCATACCCAAATGTTAAAAAAAGGAGACTATTACTAAGACTCGACTGTCCGTCTGTCTGTCTGTCATCAGGCTTTATCTCATAATCCGTGACAGCTAGACAGTTATTATTATTATTATATCTATTCGTTTATTTTGCTCGGCTAACCGGGTAGCCGGAAATTCCCGCCAAGTGATTATCAGCTGGGTTAGTAGGGGGTAGTAGTAGATACATTAAAGTTTTGCGTTGTAGCTTGGAAGTGAGGTGAGGGAATGTTTACCCCACCCGTAGGAACCAAGTCCTGCAGCGAGCTCACCTACTCACCTGCCCGCGTAGCATGACCACCATAGAAACGAAAGAGAATCGACAAATCTTTTGTTCATCTGTCATTGAATAAGTGGGTATGTTGGTGCGGGTTGTCTGATTCACATTGTAGGAACTTTCTCACCAGTCTACACGTGTTTAGTATCACTGCCTTCTGTAGCAGGTGGTAGGTGTTAGAGGGCAGGTTTAGAGAAGTAAGGGACTGGTGGAGTTGTTTTGGTATTACTCCTGTTGTGGACAGCACTATCGGGACTATTGTTACTTTTTGTAGATGCCAGAGGCGGGTTATTTCGTCTTTTAATTCGATATACTTCGATAATTTTTCTGCAATCGTAGTTTGTAAGTAGTATTTGGTACAGCTATGTCGATGAGATATCCAGTTTTGTTTGTTTTATTTATGAATGTGATGTCTGGTCTATTAAAGTGTATGGTTCGGTCTGTAAAAATCCCTCGGTCAAAATATAATTTTGTCGAAGGGTTTTCCAGCACAGGTTCGGGGATGTATTTGTAGTAGGGCACGATGGAGTCTACTAGTTTGTATTGATGTGCTAGTTTCTGATGTATCACGTTAGCGACTTGGTCATGTCTATGTTTGTAGTCTGTCTGGGCTATTGATTTACACGCGCCTGTGATATGCTGGATGGTTTCTGGTGAACTATTGCATTTTCGGCACACATCAGTGCTTAGGTTTTTAATAATGTGCTTCCTATAATTTTTAGTCTCAATTATTTGGTCCTGTATTGCGAGCATGAAGCCTTCAGTCTCCGGGAAGAGCTCGCCTCGTTTAAGCTATGCGTTCGACGCTTCCTTGTCGACATTAATTTGGCTTAAATCTTGGTAAATGTCTTCCGTGTAAAGACTTCTGGCTCCATTCAAGTAGTTTGGTCTTGTTGTCAGTTACTTTTTGGTTTTGCTGTTCGGATTTGTCTTTTAAATTTAGAGGTGTAAAGTGGTGGTCGTTGTTTGCTATCTGCTTATGAAGTGCAGAAGATTCTGCTTTGGTAAAGAAATATTGTCTAAGGGTTGTTATTTGTTTATTGTGTAAGTTTTGAATGTCAATGAGCCCCCTGCCTCCTTCTTTTCTTGGCAGTGTTAGCCTTTGCACGCACGATCTTGGGTGATGCTTTCGGAATTTGGTCATGGTGGTATTTATTTTACGTTGTAGGTTTTTTAGGTCTGTTTTGGTCCAGTTGATAATTCCGAATGAATAGGTAAGTACAGGTATTGCATAAGTGTTGACTGCTTTTATTGTGTTTCTTGAATAAAGTTGTGTTTTTAGAATAGTATTTAATCGGTGTTGAAACTGCTGTTTTAATTTTTGTTTAGTTTCTTTATGGTTTACCTGGCGTGATTGGTTGTATCCTAAATATTTATATGTATCATGTTCGTCTAATGGCTGTATGTGTTCTCCTGTTTTTAATGTGTATTGGTGTTGGTAGTATTGTCCTGCTCTAACTGAATTTATTTTGCACTTATCAATACCAAATTCCATTTTGATATCGTTAGTATAATGTTCTGTAAGGTTTGCTTATTATTATTAGTTGAAATTTTCACAGATGATGTATTTCTGTTGCCGTTAGAACAACAAATAATAAAAAAACAGTAAAAAAAAACATAAAAAGTAAAAAATAACTTTAGCTTCAGAAGCCGGCGACAAAAACACCAAATCAATCAAATAAAGGTCAAGCTTCAGAAGTCGGTGACCTTTGTTTGATTGAAATAGTGTTTTTTGTCATAATTTACAAAAAAATATTTAATTTTCCCACTAATATTTAGATGTACACAGTATAAGATTCAAAACCATTTTGAAGATGGGAGACAGGAGCCCATACTAAGTAAAAACCTGTGCCCCGGGTCTCTGGTCTCATTATCTCGCATACATTATTGAGAGCCAGTCTAGAGATATAAATAAAAGTAGCAGGGACTGGCAGGGAGCGCTACAGCTAATGAGCAATAAAATGAAATAAAAATTAACAATAAAGAATAGGAAGTGGTGTTTTGATAAGTTTGTGATTTTGTTTGTGAGTGTATAATGATTAGTGCAAGCTAGCTATATACAATCTTTTGGCGCGATATGGAATTACCTATACCAATATCTGTGAGATACCAAGTTTGTACTTTTCCTTGGGTGCGGCGACTGATAATCCTAGGGTTTTTTTTATGATAAATTATGGTTTAAAAAGAAATTTCTCGCAAAAATTGAGCACTAACTCAGCTCTCGTGGTCCTTACTATTAGGGCTGACCTACATTTTTCAGCACGGAATCGCATTTTTCCTTCATCCTTTTCTGTTATTCAGAATTGTCGTTTGCTAAAGCGAGAAACAGAGCGGGAGTGCTTTAACATGCGGTAGCATCGACGATGCACTCGGCAGTATGCAGATTGCAGGTAGATGTGGTTCAACCCTTATAGTAGGAAATCCTACTGTATGATACATACCCAACCATTATCGATATCAGGTTGAAGGGTGTGGTAGGTGGTTGTTTAGCAAATGGAGTACAAGTACATATTAAGAGCGTTTCTGTAAATTATACGGTGATTTTGTAAATGTTATTACCTTTCATCAGAAGGCTAAAAGTCACCCAAAGGGCAATGGAAAGGGCTATGCTCGGAGTTTCCTTGCGTGATCGAATCAGAAATGAAGACATCCGTAAGAGAACCAAGGTTACCGACGTAGCCCGAAGTATTGCCAAACTTAAGTGGCAGTGGGCAGGGCAAATTACTCGCAGAACGGATCGCTGATGGAGCCGATAAGTTCTGGAGTGGCGACCGCGAACAGAAAGACGTTGAGTTGGAACACCTCCCACCAGGTGGACCGATGACCTGGTGAAGGTTTTGGGATCCGTTGGATGCGACTCGCACGGGACCGGTCAATGTGGCAAAACTTGGGGGAGGCGTAATGTCCAGCAGTGGACGTCTTTCGGCTGAAATAATGATGATGAATTACCTTTCGCACTACTTTTTCAGTAGGTAGCATAGTCCAACCCTTGTCAATGAAGGCGCGGTCAGATAAAGCGTAGCGTATAATACCTTTACCAGGCTCCACCTGAAATTATAGCAAGGCATTACTACTTACTTATGTAGCTATTTACTGAGCAACATTGTTGCGCAAAATTCTTTCAGCAAATGTTATAATTAGTGTTGTGGGATGAAGCGCTGTGTGATCTAATCAAAAAATCAAAAACTTAAATATATTTTGTACCTCGACAGTTTTTGATTAAATGACGTTTCTATGAAGTGTCTAGCTAGCGGGCCCCTTATGATTATTTTTATTGTTATTATACTTTCAGATCGCCCAAGAAGATACCGAAACGAAATATCTTCTAAAGTGTAGCTCACAGAAAGTCGAAATTTCCGAAGATTGGTTCAAAAGTGTATTAAAAAACGTCGTTTGATACACGTAGACATTTTTTATTGCGGTTCTCGACCCAATAATAAAATTTCTCCACTTGTTTCAAAATGAACTATTTTAGGACCTGCAATGATTTCGAGTGAGTTTTGATCAGAAACAGGAACGACTAACATCGAAAAAATAGTACATTGTGAAACAAGGGTGGAAAGTAGTTATTGCAAACGAGGTGTCATTAACAAGCCCGAGACGAAAGCGAGGGTTTTTAATGACACGAGTTTGCAATAACCTACACACCCGTGTATTTTTTTTTTATTTTTTTTTTTTTTTTCGGATGGGAAATCATCAAATGACTTCTCCCGCTCTGGGCGGAGCAGGAGGGAGTGTCAGACTTTTACTGACTAAAACCCATCCATGTTCCTTCATCGCCCTTTGTGTTCCGGAGACACGGTATCTCTTTCGAATAGTCCCGCAACCCCGGCAGGCATCGGTCCTTGCGGACCCCTTCCTTTTTGCTGACTCTCTTTGAGGCGCGCGTGGAACACTAACGCGCCGTCGACAGGCCTGTCGTCATGAGACGGACGGACGGCGAGCTAGCCCATAGCCCACCGTCCACAGGCCCGCGCCTACGGTGGCCGGGGGCCACGTGGTGGCCCCCGACGCCCGGGGCGTCTCCCACGGCGGCCGGGACGCTGTGAGGTTCTCTCCCTCTCACGTTCCGCCACCTCCTTCTCTAGCATTACTGCTTCGCAGAAGGAGGTGACGGCGTCCCATTCCGTCTCGCTCCGGACCATGGCTTGCACCAGGGCCGGACGCGAGAGGTCGCCGCCGCCAATCACCGCTTCGAGGACACGGCGGTGCTCCGCCCACGCGGGGCACACCTCCACCGTGTGCTCCACCGTGTCCTCCGGTCGATCCTCGCAGTGGAAACACCCGGGCGTTTCCTCCCGCCCGATTCGGTGCAGGAACCTCCCGAAAACACCGTGTCCGGTGAGGACCTGCGTCAGGCGGAAGGTGAGGACGCCGTGGCGTCTCTCCAGCCACTCCTCAAAGAGGGGACTTATCGCCACTATCGTGGCGTGCCCCGACACACCCGTGTATCACACGACACGACGTTTTTCCATACAGTTGTGGGAAATAGTAAAAAACAAAACAAAGAGTTCAAAATAAACATTTTCAGAAAATGGCGCGTTTTTGCAACTGGACATTTTTTTTTACAGCGCAAACAGCCTATTCGATTTTTGACAAATGTTGAATGTGAAAATAATTGAATTAAAACTGGTACATTAGGTAATATACCATTTACTGTAAGACTTTTGAGAATTCAATGCTAAGACGTACGGACTAATTTTCGGATTTAATTCGGATTTAATTTTGAATCATAATTAAAGCTTCTGAAAGTACGCCATGATCAACGGTATTGAAAAAAAAAATGCAATACACTTCCTCGAAAACGGCTTCATAACGCACTTGATTAGGTTCAACATGCAATGTATTCACACGGAAAAAAAAAAACTACAGATAACTAAACTAAATACGAAGTTCAAATCGGTTCAATGCCTATAGTTGGAGGTAAATGTTTTTTTTTATTTCGGCAAAGCAATATGCGTCTTTAGGGCGTAAATATTTTTTGAATATTCAAATTGTGTCTAGTGAGTCTGGCCAACGAAAGTTGTCCACGTACTACTTTCAGAAGTTTTAGAATGGCATTATTTTAAGACTCAAAATTGACACATTGACGTTTCGTACTTGAGTCATCTTGTGTTTACGTGTATCATATTTTCATTGGTTTTGTACAAAATAATGCCGAAAACAAATCAAAAGTTCGACGAGGAAGCTTCTATTTACTGTGATTGACAAATATAAAGACATAAAAAGTGATTTGAATCAGAAATTCTGAGAGAAAATACTACGACTGGATTCAATCATTTCACTTTTAGGTTAGTTTATTGAATTTCTAATGAAACAACTTGATACTTTTCGACTATTTATAACAAATCGCAATATCTTTCACGGTGTATCTACTTTTCAGGAAGTATTAACAACGAGGAGACAAAACTTAAAATTGTGGAGGCAGTAAAGATATTGAAAACTCAAAAAAAAATGAAATGTCGCCTTGTGAATCACATTATTTAGAAAAGATATCTTTAATGACAAGTATTACTTTTGAAATTATAGATTTTTAACAGTTACTTCGAAGGGTTTATACATTTATGAAAATGTATGGATGGCTAAATTAAATAATATACTATACGGTCTCTACTATACGCTTACAGATTTTAGATTTATTTTTAAATAGCAGACTTCGTCACTGAACTTACTCATATTTATTTATTATTATTACTTTATTATCCAAATTTTATTGTACTTTATAGCTAGCGTACATTGACCTAATCATTTGTAATAGAGAATAAAACAATAAAAATTTGAATCCCGCTATTTTTTTAAAATGCGTTCTGAAACTACACTCGCGGTATTCTGTCTCAATATTAAAGATTGTTAAAACTATAAATAAATAAGTAGATACATGATAAACTTCGTATTTTTTTCTTTAGCATTCTTCATCTTGATTTAATTATAAAAAATATAATTCGATTATTCGAAATATAACAATTTTTCAGTTAAAACACGTGATATTACGCATTAACGCAATATTACGGTTATCGATTTACAATATCGATAACCGAGCGTGTTATTGTTTGTTTCTTTTTTTGGGCCTAGATATGAAATTTGAAAATCGAATTTCGAATCGACTTATTTCTATCTCTCGCTTTTATTTCATATCGAAGTGAAAGTGAAAGAACAAAGAGAAGTTAAATCTTTCGAATTTTGTGAGTAGACCTACACAGTTCTCGGTATTTAAAAAAATAAAAAAAAATGTTACTTTGTCTCACGTTCGCAGCAAAATCGAATTTTGCTCACTGTAAACAGCAAAACCTTGTTTGATTGAGGTCCTGAGGTGAAAATATATTTTTCGTTCTTTTATTTTATTTCTTCAAAAGTGTATTGAAAAACGTCGTTTGATACACGTGAGGAAATTTGTAATTACAGCTCTTTTGAATGTTAATTACGCCGCGGATGCAATAATTTAGCAAAATTTCTCCACTTGATATCAAAATGTACTATTGTTTAAAACTTTCAAACAAAATTTGTAGGATTTTTTTATTGAATTTGATTTTATTAAATCTAATTTTAATCAAATTTGTTTACAATTTCAAGGATTTTTAACTTTTTTGCACAGTACCCTAATCCTTTTTCTAAAATAAAAGTAGCCTAAGTTACTCATATAATGTCATTAGCTATTTGCCAGTCAAAAGCCCGTCAAAATTGGAGTTTCCGTTTTGGAGATAGCCCGAACAAGCAGACAGACAGACGGAAAGACAAAATAAAAAAAAAAACGTGTTTTGTTATAAGTACCGTTTAACTTTCATAATTATGCATTCAGTAAAAAGCTGTTATTTTGAAATTACAAACAGACACTTCAATTTTATTTATTTGTATAGATAAAGTAATGCGTTTCAAAGAATTCGCGAAGGCAGTAAACACGTGGGTAATGCACTTACCTGTTTCGTATCCCTTGACACAACAGGTCCTAGAATTTGTTTATTTTTTACAGGTTCTGTCGCCCCGGGAATTATTTGCACTTCCTTCTCGGTTCGATGGTCAGGTTTCGCAACAAAATCCTTTTGAAAAAATATAGGAACACCGTCTTGTTTCTTAGTTTTTTCAAGACGTGGCCTAGATTTAAAAATATTTTCGCCAATTATAATATCTGTTTTCTGTTTCGGTGGATTTTTTTCTACCTCTAAGCTTAAAATATCTAATTCAGAATCAGTTTTTTGTCTTTCTTCTTTTTCCCGAAAGCGTTCAGCTCTTAATTCAGATCTTAATTTTTCCAATTCAGTGCCTGTCTTTCCAGGGTATTGAGATTGTGTTTTCTTCACACAGACATTTATTTCTTTACTTATTGATTTCTGTATTTTTGGCATAGTTAAGTATGTCCGATCCAATGAATCCCGTCCAGTCTTTTTAGTTCGCTTAGCTTTGTCGGAAGCTCCATCTCCTTTTTTTTCTTTCTTGGAAGTTGCATCTTTTTCTTTTTTTTTTTTCTTGGAAGTTGCATCTTTTTCTTGATTTTCCTTCTTCATGAGTTCTTGCTTTTCCTTCTTCAAGAGTTCTTTCTCTTGAGCGGCCTGTTTTTTAAGGGCTTCCATATCTGGTTCTCTTTCTTTTTTTTCTAGTAATATTTTAACATGTTCTTCTTTTTTATCAAGGTTACTCTTTGCATCCTTACCTGTTTGTTCAATTATTAATTTAAAATTAGAAATATACTAACATTAATTTGCATGTACCTTTGCTAATTACATGTAAACATTTTCTTTTCTCATGTAACTATAACATATATGCGACAGTGACAAGGAAAGGTACTGTTAAGTCATAGCAACATGTTTTGGCTTAACGCTTACTTGAATGCCGCTATAATAACGCTTTTACTAACACTAGACGACTAAATGTAATATGTGAACATTAAACATACTGTGCACGACAATGTATCACTTAAAGTTACGACTCTATGAGTCCTGTAAAGTTTTGGTTGACGTTAGTGAAAACGGGCAATGTGCGTTTATACAGCCTAAGGCTGACTTAAAAAGGCATCGCGCGAATACGAGCATTAATATTAGGACACAGAGACAGACATTTTACCTATTTTTGTTTGTTCTTTTTGTTTTGTTCCTAAGCCTTCATCACTCTTCGCTTCTCCATCGTCAGGTTTTTTTTTTGGTTCGGGTTCTTTCTTAATGTCCGGCTTGGTTTTACTTTGTCGTTTAGAGATTGATTTAGTGTCTGTTTTAGCAACTACAGGTTGACCATCTATTTCGAGTTCGTTGGATTTGTCCTTTTCGGTTAGTAAGTTTTGCTTTTCTGCATATTCTTTTTTATCTTGAAGAGCCTGGTTTTTTTATCTTCAAGTGCCTGTCTTTTTTTATCTTCAAGTGCCTGTCTTTTTTTATCTTCAAGTGCTTGTCTTTTTTTTCCATTAGCTTGTAGTTTTTTCTCTTCTCGATCAAGTTTTTTCTTTAGATCTTGTTTAAGTTTTTCCTTTTCTCTTTCAGCTTTTTGTGCGTACTTTTTTTGAACATCTTTTATAAGATGCGAAGAACTCCAATCGACTTTAATTTCTTTAATTATCTTTTCTTTTATTTTTGGAAAAGAGAAACTAAAGTCAGGCTTGGGAACGCCTCCCACAGTTTCTAGAGATTCACTTTTTGACACTTGTTTTGTTTTTTTCATTTTGAGACTAATTTTGTCTACACTGCGTTGTATTTTTAGTTCTTCACCCTTTTTAAAAACTGTATCGTGGTGTTTTGTGTAGAATTTACTTTGCCCAAAATAGGAATCTTGTATGTTCCTTTGCGAAGTTCTTAATGATCTAAATTGTAATTGCCTATTTGGATCATCTAGATCATTTTGATCACGAGCGCTACGATCCTGTTTTGATTTTGTTTTTGTTGGTATTTTTTTTATATCCGTTTTAGATCCCACATGATATTTTGAAATTGTTTCCATCTGCTCCCATGGACTAATTTTTGGGGTTTCGTATACTTCAGGCCTTTTTGAAACAGAATGTGGACCGTCAGTGCCCTTGTCAAGTCTCATCATTTGTCTCAAGCTAAGATCATGTCTTCTTTTCAATGCTACTTTAGCATCCAATGAAGGTATATCTTTGAAGATTTCTTCTCGTTTGTGATCTTTAAGAGATGTGTCTGACTCTAACAACGAAGGAACCGGAATTCTTGCATGAACGCCTACGTGCGGTTCTATAGGTTGAATAAAATTAATAGTTTTTTTTCTATAAAATTCTCTTGAATCAGTTTCACTAATTTCTGACTTATCTAATTTAAGATCTGTATGTGAGTAAAACATTGGTTGAACATCAGGGTCATGCCTAGCGGGTGAGCTGAGGTCAAGATTGATTTGTGTGTCGGAGTATGTACGAGTATTTTTTCGTTTTTTGAGCGTTGGACCTGTCCGAAAAAATCCAGTTTCTGGCGGAAATAATTGTTCAGCGTATTTTTGTGCGTCTTCCTTTTGTTCACCTTTAACGTACATAAATTTCTTAACTATTTGGTCACAGTCACAAAACGGCTTCTCTGTAGTTTGTGATTTTTTACGACAGTGGTCGCATATGCCCATTACGATTTTCGTATCTATTGATTTTACATCCTGCATGAGTTTTTGAGCATGCTCAAATGTTTTTCTGCAGCGTGGGCAACTTATAGTTTTCTTTTCTGGAAACAGTAATCTAATAAATAAATAAAATAAATATAAATCGCTGGACATTACACACAGCGCCATCTAGTGCCACACTAAGCAACGAGGACACCAGACAGTTGATATACTACATAGATACTTTTTGTTTATAAATACATACTTATTAAACATTTAAACATCCATGACTCGGAAACAAATATCCATGCTCATCACACAGACATTTGTTCCTAGCGGGATTCGAACCTGGGACCCAAAGAACGTAAGGCAACCTCACTAACGCTTTGCCATTTGGGTCGTCGTATATGAATAATACCCTTAACGAAGCCGAAAGGCACTTGTTCTCCCCGTCATTGCGTTCATTTTTTTCTGTTCTTTCAGTCTCGACAGAGATAACGACAAAATCGCTAACTTTCGATCGCTGATTACGAATAAATCCGCCTACTGCCCTGGACTATACTTAAAACCAAACCTTTAGTTTAAGATATAAGCGGTCCAGTTCCATCTATTTCACAAGTTTTTTTTTAATTCCAATTTTTTAATAGTATAACCTTACTTTAAAACCTCCACGACCGGCGAACCCGCACTACTCGTATTCAATGAGAAATGTTCTGAGTGCGTTACATTGAGTTTTACCGTATAACGTGATATTTCGCCCAAAAAAAGTCGGTTTTCCAGCAATAAGTTTTGCATAGTTATCTAGATTGACGTACTGCTTTGCTTGGTTGACGGCTTCGTGAAAGGTCCGTTTACACCTTGTGTGAACTTTCCACCGTGATCTAAATTTAAATAACTTTTACCGAATTCTGACGTTAATTCAGAAGTTGTCATTTTCACATTTTTCTTATTGTAAATAATAATAACATCTTTGGATGGGTTTACTGCACCTCTAACCGCTCCGCCTTGTCTTATCTGTTGATTCAAAAGAAAAAAGTGTAAGAGGAATACTTAAAATCGTGAAATTCAAATTATCGTAGATTTTAGGAAAAAGAATTGGTTACTTCTTTAGAAAAAAAAACATTTTTGCAAAAATTAAAACCGACTTCAAACACAAGAAAATGAAAAATAACTTTAGATTCAGAAGTCGGTGACCTTTTTTTGATTGATTTAGTTTACTATTTTTCATTGTTTTGTGTTTTTTGAAATCGGTTTTATTTCCCTTCCTTTTGCTGACATCTCTTTGAGGCGGAACACGAACGCGCCAACTTAACATACCTAACTGTCGAAATCTGGGTGTATTGTATACATCTGCTTACCCCCTCAGAGTATACAGGCGAATTATGTAAGCTGGAGCCGGAGGATGCAGAGAAAGCCAATTTGCTTAAAATAATTTTAATTATAAAATAATTACAGTATGGACTACATTCTAAAGAGGTGATAATTGGCCGATGTATGTACCAAGAATGAATATTTCTATGAGATGATTAACTACGCGGATGCATGAAAACTATTGCGAAATTAGGGTGGCATGATTCAGTGACGTATTAGCTGAGTCGTCGCGTCTCATGCCGGCGAAGGTTGCGGTGAGGTCAGTTGCAGTCAGCGTTTCTGCTATTTCCTTCTATTACATCAATGCGTAATCGATCACCCTGTTACACCAATATGTAACACCTCCCCCCGAAGAACAGCAACTATTTGAACGAAGTCGAAAATATTGCTGCTAGATGATTTGCGTCGATTCTGACTTCCTTTGGTCGGATATTTCTTCTAGGTTCAGCTTCAGCGTGGATTTGTCGGGCAGTTTCTGGTTGCGCAGAGCAAGCTTTCTGAACCCTTTTTCTCGCATATCGTCGATGCATTAACATACTTCCGAGTACACTTGCACCTAATAGTAGTGAGTGTATAGGTAGGTATGATGGTGGTGTGATAGATGCTCTCGAAGTTGGTATGAGTGAGCTTTACTAGTGGTTGTACTGGGTTTTTTTCCGGGGTCTGTTGTGCAGGTTTTCAAGTTTAATCGAGTCCAGTTTTATAATGTTTCTTCATTCTTCGGTAAGTCGTTTTGGTTTAAAAGTAATAGAATTATTTTCAGTTTGATCTGATTGTCAATGTTCGGTGTCGTAAATTCCGAAGATTTGATAAAGCAGTTCTGGGGTATGGCTAGGTAGCTTCCTGTTCCTTGCATAGTTATAAGTTGTTCTTGTCCGCAGGACGTCTAGATTTATGTTGGGATCGGGAAGCCGAAGGTGTAATGCATTACGTCCAGATTTCCATGGTTTCTTTGTTCAGGCTGACCGGTGTTATTTTACATGAGCTGGTGTTCTGTTGCGTGATTAGCTGTTGAGTGCAATCCGGCTTATCTTGAATGTTGTAGTAGACCTTTTCCTCGCAGAGGTACATGGTAGGTCGCAGGTGTACCATGAATCAGTCTTCGGACATTCTGTCTCTATGTACATAGAATACGGTCCCTGGGTTGCTATGTAAGGTAGGGTAGGCATTAGGGCTAGGTTATATTTATTGGGTACTTTGGAAAGTTTATATAAGGTGTAGGTTCTAGGTAAGGCAATTGGAACTTCATGACTATGACTATATTTTTATAGCTATAATATGATCCAACTTTTATAATGTTATAATAATCTCAAAGTTCGAGGTCTATAATTTAATCTGTATCTGATTGGCTAATAATCCGGAATAATCTTTTAACACTATATGTTGATAAAACTAAATACATTTCATTTACAATGAGTAATACTAGCACACCGCTTACTACGAGTAACCTAATAATTTGCGCGCACACCTTTAGCGCGTATGCTGACACTGCATGTTCTTGCCTTACTTAGAACAGCTGACCATTTGACATTTCTTGGTGTCACTATTGACTCCAATTTAAATATCCGTAAACATATCAAGTTACTATGTACTGGAATGCGCAAATGAATATATCTTTTAAGTATTTACGTAATGTGGCCGATATAAATTAATAAAACAAGTTTATTTAGAGTTGTGTCAGTCTATTCTAACTTCTGACTGTAATTAATCTTCGTTACCTTGTAAAACTCAGATGGCATTGTTATATTTTAACGCGTCTGTATAATCCAAATTACCTGAGATCCTCTTGATGTCTGAACCTAATCCGGCTATGAGACCACGTTTATTGCGACTTGGCTCAAAACTTCCTAGTTGAAGAGATATTTTGTTCCTAATTTATTTTGGAGATAGAGTATTATGAGATATGTTAAAGTAGTATGGAGGTAGTATCCTACAACAATTTGCTGGTGTCAAGTGTCCTTTTAAGACGTGATTTGGCGAGATTTGTGTATATATGTATGGGTAGGTCGGGTAATACTGTGTCATGGGTATAACGCGGGGCAAGTTTTAGGCGGCTCACGAGGGGGATTCTTAACAAATACCTGTTGGTTTGGCTCGTATTTCTTTTCAGGCTCTCTATCCTTGTATTCTCAGTTAATTCAATACGATTATGCAGGGATGTTTCATTGATAACCTCATAAACTTTAGCCATTTTTGTTCTTGTGCTCTTGCACGTATTGCTGAAGCAAATGCACAGATAAATCTATATATCTAAAGGGGTCTCGAGGATCTGTATGACCCGTGATTATGTCAGTGGTCTGCATTTTGTGAAGCTATGTCTGCTGCTACTAAATGCTATTATAGCGTAGGACATAAGATTAACGATGGTTCAAGGCAATTTTCCGGTCTAAGTAATCTAAGATGTTCTAATAGGGTATCGCGTGAACGTTCTATCATTCCGTTATCATTGGGAGTATGGGCTAAAGTTGATGTAGTAGATGTTGAATTTTGTGGACTTGCGTAAATTCGTTAGTCTAATGATGATGATAGTCTAGGTGCTGGTAGTATTAACTTAGTTTTGCGGTTTTTGGTAGGTTTTAAATTATATTATTTTAGTATTTTGTTGTTTACTTCGAGATTGTGATTTTGAAGCCAACATTTTATTAGGTAAAAAGTTTCGATAATTTGAAAGTTATATTGTAGGTTGTTTGTGCCTAGGACCTTTAAAGAGTACAGAGATGTCATCTCACACGAATAACACACATACTTATATGGTCACATATTTTTGGCAGGTCATTGATGTAGATAAGGAAAAATACACATCCTATTACACTATACCTTGTGGAATAGACCACCTGGTTTGTAGTAAGTATATTCGAACGCACGTTTTCTAGCTCGCACGTGTCATCATCTAGGTTAGGTGTTCTATCCGTACATACTGTTTCCTATCGGCGAGATACGATTTTAACCAGTCAAGTGCGGATCGCCCCTGATGCCAACTCCATTTAATTTCGTTAATAGGATCGAGTGTGATACTTTATCATACGCTTTGGTCATGTCGAGCAGAATAAATTCTAATGATAGATAGAAGATAATCTAAATTTGCTTATATCTCTTATTTGCTTTGCTGTCTTATATAAATCTACCTATCCCTGTACCAAATTTCAGCCAGATCCGTTCATCCGTTAAAGCCTGATTGAATAACAAACACCCAAATATCCAAACATCTTTATAAACTTTCACATTTATAATAGTAGTAGGAAGTAGAACAGGATTAGGTGGTAGGAGGATGGCCTTGAGAAGCGAGGAGCTTGAATTTTATTCTTGCGTCCGTATTTTTTTTTGCGATTAGACAAGGATATTATAATAATGAGAAATAAGTACAGAAATCGCTAATATCAAAAAAAAAAATCTTGCGGTTACGGCTAGATTCGCGTCGAATTTTTAGTTTCTAAATTTAAATTAGGAATGCGCTCGCAATTCACATTTATGAGTATTTTTATTTACTACATCATTTATTTATTGTGAATTTTGTTTTGTAATAACTGAAGGTCGGATTTAGTGCGCCAAGGATCTTGGTAGGCATAGTTTTGATTGATCCACCAAAGATAAATAAATATTATCAACTCTAAAACCTCAACAGATTTTTACCATACCTACCAAGATCCTTAGCGCACAATATCCAACTAACCAATAGAAAAAAAACGTGTGCGTCTCGGGACGTTCGACAAAAGTGATAAACTACCTATTTAATACTAAAATTGTTTAAAAATAAACAAAATAGTGGCGTTAGTTCAGATTTTGGCCACGCGCCAAAAGATCCTTGTACAGTCAAAATATCCATACAACACTGGTATACACAACAAATCAAACACAGATATTTTTACAATTTAAAGTTTTATACGTGAGTTCAACATTTTTTGAATAAAATCGGATTGAGTTTTTAGACATGTGTCAAAATAAAAAGAATTTTGAATCAAAAGCATTATGCAGTATTTATATCAACTTAGAAGCAAATTATCGCCAAAATAACTTTCTACCCCTTTTTAAACCCGTTAGGGCACGAATTTCAATAAAATACGAAACATGTCTTCTATCAATTCTGTTAAAAACGGTTTATGCAAAATTTGAAGTAGATTGGACCAAGGAATCATGCTGTCCCATACAAACTTTGCCCCCCTTTTTCGTCCTCTTAGGGGTATAATTTTGGAAAATCCTTTCTTATCGGATGCCTACGTCATACAAAGAATACACCCTCCAAATTTCAAGTCTCTATGATCAGCGGTTTAGGCTGTGCGTTGATCCGTCAGTCAGTTATTCAGGAACTAAGTACTTCGTTCCCGAACTCCTTCGTTACCGTTCCTAATCGAGTCCCATAAGAAGTTATCACTCCAAAAAACAGTAAATTTAAATGCAATGTAATTTTGAACAGCGAGTGCATTTCTAATTTAAATTTCACACACCACAAAGATTAAAAAAAAAATGTCGACATGTCATGTCGTCAACGTTCGAATAATGAATCGAATACAAATTGAGTAGTGGTAATGAATATTACGTGTCCTGTGGTAGTAAATTACGCTAAGATCTGGGTATTTTCATGTTGTATAAAATATTTGGCATGATATTTGTCATATTTGTTATCGAATCTATACGCGTCTGTGTGATACAATGTGAATAATAAAAATGGAATCACGCAAGATTGCCGCGAAACTTCGACTTTAGATTTCCAAAATCATCATAACCATTACTTATTTAAATGGAACTATGGATGAATTCGTCACATAATTAAATGACGAGCTAATTATTTTCAACACAGTTGAACATAGTGGAGCTTGGATGTCTGAAAACTATTTTTTTATGGTTTCTAGCCTCGGCTCTCAAAATGACGATGACCGTAATTACGCACTTGGATTTTATTAGGCGCGCTAAATATATACTTTTAATGGTGTTGACATATGATCCTTTTATCTAACTCTCTTAATTAACGCACACTCATAGTATTTGATAATCAGAATAACAATAACAACAAGAATTAATCGAAGATATGTCAAAACACAATCAGTGTGGTATGTTAGTATGAGTAACCATTATCATTGTGACGTCACACACGCACTCGTTATTGTTCGGGAACTGTCGGTGTGTTTTCGGTACTGGGTTCAAAGAATTATTTTTAATTTAATATATCTTCATAATTAGAGCGAAAAATAAAAACTAAAAATTGTTTGTTATAATATAAAACTAATAAACGGAATGTAAGAGTGAGCAAAAGCGATGAATATATCTGAAGTGAGAGAGTGATATGTTAAAAAAGATGGCGTAAGACTATAAAACAGCGAAGACGTGTGCTAGACTTATTATTTAAAATGAATTCAGTTTGTTCAAAAATAAACCTGTTGAATTTGTTCAAAAATAGCCCAGAATATCGAAGCATACAGATATACACAACAAATTACCTGAAAATATACAGTCCACGAGAACACTGTGTGTTTAAAGCTAGGCTAAAGTCATTGCTCTTAGAAAAGTGTTAATATAGTATCCAAGAATTTATGGAAGATAAAAATTAATGTTTAAAATAGAGTTCAAATAGTGTGCGTTTCAATGGCGCGACCACAGCGTTTTTTTAAAAAAAAACCAATCCCAAACTATGCCAACTATGATTTTGTAAAAAATTGTAAAAGTTGATTCCTAAAACCATAATTTTTTCAAAGTTGTGATTAAAAGTTACAAGGAAACCCTTATAACTTTTTAATCATAACTTTGAAAATATTCAAAAAAAGCTCCTGAAATATAAACCTAGGATTTTTTTGTGTATTTTTACAAATTTTGACAAATTCAAATCTAGGTTTTACAAAAAACTTCAGTCCTCTGCGATGCTTTTTCAGCGAGATATCGGTAATAACGTGTTTTTCACCATTTCAATGGTGCGGCCATGGTTTTAGTCTTAGAGCTCCTAAAATATAAACCTAGGATTTTTTTCTATCCAATCCATTAAGAATACAAATAGCATTACAAAAAATATTAACATAAAAACCCTGAATTAAAATGAACACATAGGTACACTACATAATAAATTTGAACGTGTGCGTTTCGATGGCGCGACCACGGCGTTTTTTTTTAAAAAAACTGTGCCAAGTTTTTGTAAAACTTTGTAAAAGTTGATTCCCAAAACCTTAAATTTGTCAAAGTTATGTTTAAAAAGTTATAAGGGTTTGAATGTGCCCACGCCATCGAAACGCGGAGAACGGCGCGGCCACAAAGAACTTTAAAACTAAACGTTGCAGAGACCTGAAATTTAGGTAAATAACAGATTGAATTTGTAAACAAATTGAAAAATATAGAAAAAAAACCTAGGTTTATATTTTAGGAGCTCTAAGACTAAAACCATGGCCGCACCATTGAAATGGTGAAAAACACGTTATCACCGATATCTCGCTGAAAAAGCATCGCAGAGGACTGAAGTTTTTAGACAAAATCATAGTTGGCATAGTTTGGCATAGTTTTTTTTAAAAAAAAACTATGCCAACTATGATTTTGTAAAAAAAATTAAAAGTTGATGCCTAAAACCATACATTTTTCAAAGTTGTGATTAAAAGTTATATAAGGAAACCCTTATAACTTTTTAATCATAACTTTGAAAAATTTCGAAAAAAGCTCCTGAAATATAAACCTAGGATTTTTTTGTGTATTTTTACAAATTTTGACAAATTCAAATCTAGGTTTTACAAAAAAACTTCAGTCCTCTGCGATGCTTTTTCAGCATTTTTACTATAGTCTGCGCCAGATAAGTAGGAATTAAAGGTCATTAACCCACATATAATATATAATTCCGAAAACAGAAATAATGACATAAAGTTGTCCCGAAACTACCTTTATCGTGATCCTTGACTTTTTCTAGTAATAAAAAACGATTCACAATGTATTTAATTATCGGGGTACCTACGCAGAGAAATTAAGGAAAGAGCAATGATCTTTAATTCCTACTTATCTGGCGCAGACTATAAGTTGACATTGTTATTATTGTGATTATATTAATTTCTTTATGTAACACATTCAGACATCATTGTAATTGTTATTGAGTAAATAAAATGAAATGCTAGATATAAGTTTGATTAATACTTATAGGGAATATTTAAATGTGAAAGTTCCTAATGATCTAAGGAAGTGATATCAGATAAATAATAGATACTCTGCAATATTAGTTTTAAGATAACTTGCTGCGCTCTTACAGGGTCATGTACTCACTAGTTTTTTTAAGTTTAGCGTGTAAAATTAGTTGTAATAAGTAATAAATAAAATAATTAAGTACCTGCTACGACTAAAACATAGACGTTATACTTATTCGTACTTTTTATAATCGGAATATCGAAATTCGGAATATTAGGGTGTAGAACGGTGAGGCTACCGGATAAATGAACGAAAAACGTTTGTAGATCGTGAAAGGGGTTTGAATTAAATGGACTACAGAAAATGATACACGAACTTTAAAAAGACGCCTTTACCTCTTCCGACTCTATTATATGATCGAACTGTCATTTATTACAAAAGAAAAGATAGATGCGGCGCACTACCTTGACTGTGCGCCCGCGACGCCCCACAATGATCTCTTCATCGTGTGGGTGACGTGCCAGCCCTTGAGGAATTAGACTTCCAATCTCCGTGACATCCATGATAAGAGACAATGCAATGGTTCCAGTAGTCCATTTCAAATCGCGGAGTCCAAAATGGCTTATAAGTAATTATTTCCCTTAGGTACCGCTCGTAAGCCTTGACTTGATGGTTAATCTAGGCTTGGATGACAGATAACGCTGCGTCCACTGTCTGGAGGACGCGGCGCGGCATACGCTGGCAGAGTGTTCCGCGTGGGAGGAGCCGCGCCGTGCCCTCGTGACAGAAGTCGGAACCGACTTGTCTCGATTCCTAACTAGGAATATTGAATTTTCAAAAATCCAGTGAGTATTTTTCGATATTCCTCATAGATTCCGATTGGCCGTCCACGCCCACTTGAGAAAAAAACACTTTTTGTACTGCCCTCCATTCAATAACTTACACGTGTAAAATTAAAACATCTGAGTACTAACCAAAGATGGTGTACAACCATCGTCTGCACGTGGCTTATGAAGATAGACCACCAAGCCGGAGTTCTTTAGTTCCAAAAGTTTTTGGAACGATTGGCGCTTCTTGGAGCAGGGACATGCCTGCTTTTCTCTGCACGTAAGAAAATGTTGTAGAAAGTATTGTACTTATATTAGGAAGAATCTTTAGTTTATAGAATAACAACTCACAGGAACTCACCCTCCAAATACGTCCATAACTACATAAAATTGAAAGAGTAATAAAAAATGCAAAAAACCAATCTTTCCTTAGATAGTTTTATTCTTTATTTTGTCAGTTTGACAGCACATTGTTTGTCTCACAGAGTAAGTAAGTTACGGTTTGTACAGTGCCACCAACTTAGCTGTGCACGCGGACAAAATTGGAACTACAGCCGCTATTTTATGAACGGCATGCCGCTGTCAGTGTCCGCCAATCCGTGTTGCGGCTGTGACAAGTCAGTGATGCCACATTTGGAAAAATTAAATCACCCACTATTAAATAAGTTACTGAGTGGCAGTGATGTGGTGGGACACCACCTATGTGGAGTGTAAGGCATGTGATCGTCTATATATCGTCAAGTGCATAGAGTAATTTTAGAATCAGCTGAGAGATAGCCATTGTTAAGAGATAGTGAATTATTGCCTCATTAGTCTTTATCGTCGTCTGCATTTACATTTATCCTAGTACATAGCATGGTCGGACAAAGTATCGCCACTGGCCCTCTGACTAGTTTCACCTTAGGTCATAGTTAACCTACCGTGTCACTTGACCTTGATAGATTAACCAATGTTAAAAGTAGTGATTGTGAAATAATATTGAATAAAGAGAAACTTGAATAAGTTTCTCTTTATTCAATTTATTCAATATTATAGTAATTGTGAAATAATATTGAATAAAGAGAAACTTATTCAAGTTTCTCTTTATTCAATATTATTTCACAATCACTACTAAAACAGTATTCCTGGGGATTACGCTTGATTCAAGGCTACAATGGGGTTCTCATTTAACATCCCTTGCGGCGTGGCTAAGATAAGCAGCATATGCTATTAGAAAAAATCGTCAATTTACTGATGTAGATACCGCTAGACTGGTCTATTTTAGTTACTTTCATAGTATAATGTCTTATGGCATTTTGCTATGGGGACGGGCTGCTATATTTATTCTGCAAAAAAGAGCCATCAGAGCCATATATAATCTTCGTAGGCGCGATTCTCTAAGGGAACTGTTTAAGGATATTGGCATCATGACGGTACATTGTCAGTACATCTACGAAAACATAATGTACGTCAGAAAATCTTCATCTTTTTGGTAAAAGCGGTGACAGACATAATTACAGTACTAGAAATAGGGACCAACTACTTCAGCCAGGCTTCAGACTCGCTAAAGTAGACTTTCATGGGGTACTGTTTGAGATGCTATAATAAAATTCCACAAAGTATTCTTGAACTGAATGAGACGAAATTTAAAACATGCATCAAACGCACACTATGTAAGCAAGCTTATTACAAATTAGGCGATTATATCGCAGATAAAAATGCGTGGCTCAATGCTGGTCCACATGGACAGGGGCGCATAAATAGATAGCATTAAATAGAATTGTTGGAGCTGCTGAAGATTTTACAACTATCTTTGCATTGTATAGAATCAATCTCTTGTTTAAATATATAAAAGAAGAAACTGACTGACTGACTGACTGACTGACTCATCTATCAACGCACAGCCCAAACCGCTGGGTCTACAGATTCCAAATTTGGCAAGTAGGTTCCTTGTGTGGTCTAGGGGTGCACTAAGAAAGGATTTTTCAAAATTCACTCCCTAAGGGGGTTAAACGGGGCTCCAAAGTTTGTATGGGGAAACAAGATTAGTTAGACTATTTTATTCGAAACTTCACAGGATTGCTCCTTTTGATAAATGAGTAGAAACGGGTTTCAGGGTTTTTCAGAATTCAACCCCTAAGAGGGGGAAATGGGGTTACAAAGTCTAAAAATCAATGCATAGCCAAAACCGCTGAGTCTAGAGATCCCAAATTTGGCACATATGTTCCTGAAGTGGTCTAGGGGTACACTAAGAAAGGGTTTTTCAAAAGTCACACCCTAAGGGGGTGAAATGGGGCTCTAATGTTTGTATGGAGAAACAAGATTAATTAGACTATTTTTAAAAAACTTCACAGGAGTACTCCTATTGATAAATGAGTAGAAATGAGTTTCAGGTTTTTTCAGAATTCAACCCCTAAGAGGGAGGGGGAAATGGGGTGACAAAGTCTAAAAATCAATGCACAGTCCAAACCGCTGGGTCTAAAGATTCCAAATTCGGCACATACGTTCCTTATGAGGTTAAGGGGTGCAATAAGAAAGGATTTGGGGATGAAACGGGAGTTAAAAGTTTATATGGGGAACAAGATTAGGTAAGACTGACTTTTATTCGAAACTTCACAGGAGTAATCTTATCGATAAATGAGTTAACATTTGTGTTTCAGGTTTTTTCAGAATTCAACCCCTAAAGGGGGAAATGGGGTAACAAAGTCTTAAAATCAACATCGGTATTGTTTGTATGGTGTATCGGGTCGGGTGTGTTACAAAAATAAACGATTTTAAGATTTAATGTGGCGGACCTGAAATGCCTTCATTCTCTGTTTGGGGTGCGATGGGGTTGAAATGTCTAAAAATCAATATGGGTGTCGATACCGAGATTATCAGGGGTGCAGATTACGAAAATGGCATTTATTTTGATATTCAGAAGATGGCGGATTCGACTTCTATACAGGGTTATTGTTGTTGTTATTGTGATGATTGTAATAACGATGATGGTGATTGTGATAATGATGATGATGGTGATGATTGTGATTACGATGATAATGATTGTGATTACGATGATGATGATTGTGATTACGATGAAATTGATTGTGATTACTATGATGATCATTGTGGTTACGATGAAAATGATTGTGATTACGATGATGATGATTGTGATAATGATGATGATGATTGTGACAACGATGATGATGATTCTGACAACGATGATGATGTTTGTGATACTGATGATGATGATTGTGATAACAGTCATGGTGATTGTGATGGTGATAGTGATTGTGATAGTAATGGTGATGGTGATTGTGATGGTGATTGTGATGGTGATTGCGATGGTGATTGTGATAATGACGGTGATGGTGATTGTGATAATATGGTGATCGTGATAATGATTGTGATAGTGATGGTGGTGGTGATAGTGATGGTGATGGTGATAGTGATTGTGATAGTGATGGTGAATGTGGTGGTGATTGTGGTTGTGATTGTGATGGTGATTGTGACTGTGATAGTTATGGTGATTGTGATAACGATGATGGTGGTTGTAATAAAGATGATGGTGATTGTGATCGTTATGGTGATGGTGATGGTGCTTGTGATTGTGATATTGATGGTGACGGTGATTGTGATGGTGATAGCGATGGTGATGGTTATTGTAATGGTGATAGTGATGGTGATTGTGATAGTGATTGTGATTGTGCCAGTGATGGTGATTGTGATAACGATAATGATGATTGTGATAACAATGATGGTGATTGTGATTGTGATTGTCATTGAGATAGTGATAGTGACGGTGATTGTGATGGTGATAGCGATGGTGATGGTGATTGTTATGGTTATAGTGATTGTGACTGTGATAGTGATGGTGATGGTGATTGTGATAGTTATTGTGACAGTGATGGTGTTTGTCATAATGATGATGATGATTGTGATTACGATGATAATGATTGTGATTACGATGATAATGATTGTGATAACGATGATGGTGATTGTGATAGTGATTGTGATGGTGATTGTGATGGTGATTGTGATAGTGACGGTGATTGTGATGGTTATAGCGATGGTGATGGTTATTGTGATGGTGATAGTGATTGTGACTGTGATATTGATGGTGATTGTGGTAGTGATTGTGATGGTGATTGTGACAGTGATGGTGTTTGTGGTAATGATGATCATGCTTGTGATAACGATAATTATGATTTTGATAACGAGAATGGATATTGTGATGATGATGATTGTTATTACGATGATAATGGTTGTGATGAAGATGATAATGGTTGTGATTACGATGATAATGATTGTGTTAGTGATGATAGTGATTGTGATAACGATGGTGGTGATTGTGATGGTGAAGGTGATTGTGATAGTGATTGTGATGGTGATTGTGATGGTGATTGTGATGGTGATTGTGATGGTGATGGTTGTGATTACGATGATAATGATTGTGATAATGATGATAGTGATTGTGCTAACGATGATGGTGATGGTGATTGTGATGGTGATTCTGATGGTGGTTGTGATGGTGATTGTGATGGTGATTGTGATGGTGATTGAGATGGTGATTGTGATGGTGATTGTGATGGTGATAGTGATTGTGACTGTTATGGTGATTGTGATAGTGTTGGTGAATGTGATGGTGATTGTGATTGTGATTGTGATTGTGATGGTGATTGTGATAATGATGATAATGATTGTGATTTTCATGATTCTGAGTGTGATAACGATGATGGTGATTGTGATGATGATGATTGTGATTACGATGATAATCATTATGATTACGATGATTATGAGAACGATAATAGTGAAAGTGATGGTTATTGTGATAGTGGCGGTGATTGTGATGGTGATAGCGATTGTGATGGTGATTGTGATGGTGATTCTGATAGTGGCAGTGATTATGATTGTGATAGCGATGGTGATGGTTATTGTGATGGTGATAGTGATTGTGACTTTGAAAGTAATGGTGATTGTGATTGTGATACCGAGGATGGAGATTGTGATGATGATCATGATTGTGATTACGATGATATTGGTTGTGATTACGATGATATTGGTTGTGATTACGATGATAATGATGATGGTGACAGTGATGGTGATAGTGATTGTGATTGTGATTGTGATTGTGATTCTGATGGTGATTGTGATGATTATGAAATTTGGCACATAGATAGTTCATAACCTGGATTAACACATAGGACACTATTTATCCCTTTAATATGATCCAGTGGGCCGGTTACCGAACTTTACGCGGGCGAAGCCGCGGGCAACAGCTGGTATTATATAATCGCATAGCCCATATTGTGTGAGTACTATGTACTAGAAAGCTATCATTCACTGAAATCCTACGTCTTTTCTTGACTTGAATGTGCCCTGGCGGTTAAGAGTATGTCATGCTCACTCTAATGTCTCGCTGATGGTGGCGCGTGTGTCGGATCATTTAGTTCCCTTCAAAATGGTTGAGATGAATGGTGCTGATCCATGCGTCATGTTCGTGAACACGCGCTGTCAGTTGTGACTGGTCATCTCTTAGTTGCCATGGCTTATTTGAATGTTTATTTTTGAATTGTATTTTATGTTTTTACTATGGACACTTAACGTGCACATCTTGCTACATTGTTCTCACATAATATACCATCTCAACATGAATGATGTAACCAAGATTTTGTAACAATATTTTGATTTAAAAGAGTATCCATGGAGTTTCTTGCCCGTTCTTCTCCATAGAGATCTACGCTAGGGAATGGGCAACTATAGTACTTTCACAGTTTTTATGTCTTGTGACTGGGACTGTAGCTACATTTAATTTTCATATTTGTTTCGACAATTCAAAAGTGTCTGTAACTGGCCTACTTGAAATAAATGCTTTGATTTGATTTGATTTGTCTTAAACAGTCACTACATAACAGTACATTTCTCCTTAATTTCTTCCCGAATGTTTTACGTACGTACACAACCAAACACTTATTACGCACTTTGAAAGCACTCATTAGTTCACTGATTTACACTGATATTCACTTTCTGCTCGCGGCTTCACTGCTACTTTCGGAGTATTTTGGCAGTGACCTCGTCCGGACAGTCGCATGCCCCTGAAAGCCTGATGGTTAATCTCCTGACGCATATATACGAGTATAGCATTTTTATATGCCTTAAATCCCAAGTAGAGTAGCACTGCACCCATTACTAGATAATGATTGTTGTCATAATTGTCTGGATGCTCATATGTGTCCCAATTTGCTGCAAATTTGCACTATTTCCAGCACCGGCTGCATTTTAGGCCAGGAAAACCTCTTTTTTTGGTAGGATTGACACATCTTGAATAATTTCGCACCAAATAAAAATGAAGCCAATTTTAACGCAACACGACCATTATGCGCGGGTTGCCCGAAGGCATGTAGGGATAGGTGTAATTGAGTAGACGACTTGATGTATAATAACGTTATTTATTAACAAACCATTCAATATATAGACTTAGCCTACTTACAAATACAGACATAGGCATGAGACCCACACTACAATTTTTCAAAGAATTGTCCAAATTGAAATTTCCGATTTGTCTGACATAGTGAAAAACACGCCAGTCATTTATAACAAAGTCGTCTCAAAAAATAGCACATAGCACTGTACAGATACACTGATTTGGGATGTTGTTAGGTTAGGCTGGGTGGAGCAGTGTAACATCCTGGTTGCGGAAGTAGTATTGTTCCCTTGTATATCTCCGAAGATCAACAACAGATCTTCACCAAACTTAAACGGGACCACTGCGAAATAATATTCTTTCAAACAAAAAAAGAACTATCAAAATCAGTTAACAATTGGCGGAGATATCGCTGAATATACACAAAAAAACAGAGGAATTGATAACCTCCTACTTTTGGAAGTCGGTTAAAAACGTTACAATGACTAATTGACTCGGTTGAAGAAAATATTAATAAATAAAAACATTAAATACTTCTTCTTCTTCTTCTTCTTAGGTCCCGTTCCCACTATGTCGTGATAACAGATAATCGTGTAGTTTTAAGTGTCGTGGCTTGTGTATTAAAATGGAGGTGTTCACATATAGGAAGACACGATTACTGTCGTCCATGAGTAAAAACCAACGATATATTAATCGTCACGACATAGTAGGAACTAGGGCTTTCAAATACCGGATTTGGTCAATACCGGTATCAATACCGGTATTGGAAAAGTCAATACCGTGATCCCGTTATCAATACCGGTAGTCCGGTATTGAACGCAAGTTCAATTAGGACATTAATAAAACCAATAAAATACGCCTTTTTATATTTTCAAATCTGTCTTTACTGTTCTTAGTTATTGAAAATAATAAAATAAATACGTTTTATACATACCTATCTTATATAATAATTTGGTATTGGTTGATTATTTCGGTAGGACTAGGAATTGGGAACATAATGAAAACTTAAACTTAATCTACTCTTTTTGCAGGAAGGCATTTCACACAGAGTTTGTTTGTACAATATCAAAAAAATATACATTTCTTATTATTATCTAATTGTCATCATGTCTCATACTCTCATGTAAAAATAACATAGGTAGGTATCATTATTTGTAAAAATGTAAGTAAGTTAAGTACCTATAGCTAAGTGCTAGTGTAGTTAGTACTAGCTAAGTAGCTAGCAATCATTTCAGTTACATTATTAACAATAATATGTAATAAAAAATCAATCAAAAAATCTAAAACTAGTAAGTAAAAAGTAACAAAATAAATCAAGCGTTCATAACAATTTCTGAAAAATAGTAAAAAAATGTAAAAGTATATAAATAACACAATAATACAAATTTCTGAATTTTAAACGTTATATTTTTTTTTTTTTGTAATTGAGATCGCAAAAACGAAAGCGCATTCAATGTTGAATCAAACAGCGTACTTGTCAGCCTGTTACATAAATAACTTAACACTACACAATAACAAAGTCTATGGACGCGTTATCCCGTCGCCTTTGCGAAACTGACTAACAATAACAAAAACGACATAACTACAGCTCGATTTCGGGCATTGTCTCAGGCGGGGTGCGGGAGGGTGAGCTTAAGATAACAGCGGGACGCTTGAGCTGGAGGAAACAAGTGTGAGAATAAGATCACATAATTTTCAGATCTAATGTTTGTAATACCAGTAATACCACCGTGATCACGGTATTGGGGCGACAATACCGGTATTGTAAAAGGCCAAAATAAAATCCGTGATCACGGTATTACGGGATCCCGGAATACCGGTATTGAAAGCCCTAGTAGGAACGGGGCCTAAGCGTGTCGATGGCAATCAAAATTGTGTCGGCCCAGAACTGAGCCACTAGATAGTTACTTAACTCTTTGGCCACTAGTTAGGCGCTTTCGGTAGCATCCATCAGTTACTGTAGTGAACAAACAATAGGACACGCAGGACACGATATTAAGTGCCCCCTCACTTATGACGGGGCACTTAATATCGTCACATTAAAAAGCTTAAGGCCCGGTTTCCACCAAAGCGGAGACGAGCGAAGCGGAGAGATCTGCAGAAACCCACCAATCACTGTATAGTTGGTGCCAGTTAAGATCGCAAAAGCGGTCATTGACCCACTTACATTTATTAAAGTTCTTAATTTTGAAATACAAAAATAAGCATGTTTAAGTCTTGAATCGTCGAAACATTTTTCTAATGAAAAACGATACATCGTCCATTTGTTTTGTTTCATATGAAGTGATATTAGGGAAAGGGCAATGACCGCTATTGCGATCTTAACTGGCACCAAATATAGTTGCAGGTCTACTTCCCCTTACTGTCCCGTTTACCGTAGCTACCCTGTATTGTCAGATTAATGAAACTCCTCCAAGTAATCGTCAGACCATGGGTCAGCACGTCTAGGACATTAAGTTGAAACGTATATACGAGTATCTTAACCTGACGTGCTCGAGTATTTCAAAATGACAATTGTTTTCTACATATTTCAATAACCGCCGCGAGTTTGCGTTACATCCAAATCGTCAGAATATTAAATGCGAGCTGTATACTTAACATCCCCTTAAAATATCTGACTCCCGCCACATGGACTCTTTAGATGTGAAGCTGCGGCTCTTTAGTTTTTTTTTAAAAACTAATTTGTTGTATACTTATATACAACTACTATACTACTTACGAATACTACTAGTAAATATGAATAATCCCTTCGGCCGCCATCGAAACTGCAGGTTCAGATATTTTTGTTAGGATTAAATAGATTCGTTTTAGTACCATTTTTTATTTATTGTTGGCCAGAAAAAAAATTGTGGCTCTTTAGAAACTTTGAAATTTTCTAAACTAAGTTTTCGACTCTTCAGACCCAAAAGGTTGCCGACACCTGGTCTAGAAAAAAAAATCGTAATGACTGGGAAAACAAGCGCTTTCGAGCCTTTTTACACCCTATAGTATTGGACAGTATGCTTGAGACCTAGCCGCCGAGCCCGGGTCTAAACCCAAACCGCGCGTCATGTAATTTAATGGTAATCTATGTAGAATCATGCACAACGACCAGCAGCATCTGTCCGAGATTCCTGTTCGTTTGAGAGTCCTGTTCTTCATTATAGGCACTACGATGGTTTTCATTAAGTCATGTGGTAAGTATGAGAGTGTGTACGGTCGAACAAGCTATTTGGTTTACAGTTTAACCCACAAATTACATTACCGTACTAAATCCTACGATTTCATTTTGCGAGATACCAGTGGTGGTCCTTCAGTTCACAAGCACCTAATTTAAAGCGCTGCATCCTGGGAAATAAAGTCAAGCATGGCCTTATACTGTTAATGACGCTAGGAACGAACCACCAAATTGCCTCTAAGAAATAGAACAAAAATAGGTAAAATTAAAACCTATTTAGATAACAATTAAAAGACTAAATATTCATTTATTGGTGTAATCTAAATTAACAAAATAAAACTTAATAATAAAATAACTAGCAAGCGCATACAAGTAAATTATTCAAAGAAGACGGGTATTATAGTACAAATTGTTTGTGGGCTTTCTACTACAGTATCCACTACATCGTCCAGTGGTAGACGAAGATCCAGTGGGCACTGTTCTGAAAGGCAGACGCATGGGCGGGGAGGCAGCTGCAGTCAAATGATCGGCACTAGCACACGGCTCCGCGGGCCGCAGTCGGCTCTCTCGATTTGAGCGCAGCCTCTCATAGCGTTGTGCGTAAGCGACACTACGCTGCAAGCTCGCCAGGCTATCAGTGCGAGCTGGAAACCGCTCTAAGCTGTTCGAAACTTCACCCACTTCAGCAGTGTCAGTATCCACTATTTCTTGATGGTCTAGTATCATGCCGATGTTTTGTTTCAGGTTAGTTGAGCCATCTCTAAAAATTAGGTAGACTGTGGCTTGGTCTAATACTTTCAGAGAAAAATGTTCATTGATCTTTAAAGCTTTCATTTTGATCTGAAATGGTTTAAATTTTTGGGATAACTTCTTGCTCTTCTCTTTAATGAAGTTATCGAATTCTATGGCTAACATTTCTTCATTATCTGATTGTTGAACTTTCTTTTCAACTGATGGTCCAAGTTTTAAAATCTGAGGATCCTTGTGTGCCATTTGGGTATCTATCATGACCTGATGTAGTACTGGCGGATCGTTCAATGTATGCCATTTCCAATGTGAAACAGGACCAATTCCGCGATCAAGCACCACTCCTTCAGTCTGATTGTATTTAAGGCTGAGGGAAAAAAAAATAGGCTGTACCTACTTGAACAAATCTACAATCTCTTAGGCTATTAAGAGTACCTATTAGATACATTTTTTTTTACAACTTTGGCTTGCTGTAACTTGCACTGCACAACTGCAGCAGCTGTCGGTCGGATCTTCAGACCAAAGAAGAAAAGAAAAGTACATTTTGATACAAGTAGAGAAAGTTTGTTATTGAGCCGAGAACTGCAATAACAAATGTCTACGTGTGTCAAACGACGTTCTTGAATACACTTTTAGAAATAAAATAAAAGAATAAAAAATATGTATTTGTCATGAATTATTAGAAGATTGTGATTTTAATTTTCTTTTTTTTCGCGCTTTGCTTTTGAAGGCCAGGTTGAAGGTGAAGCAAAGGTATGAAGCCGATAAACAGCTTAATTTATATATGTATATATATATTTTATATTTTTGAATTTAGAACACAAATACTTAACTGTTAATTTGTCTAGGAAAGCGAATATTAGTTTTAAATAATCGTGTTTATCTATGATATTCTATTATTAAACACAATTTGATTATTCAAAAAATATTTAGGTACGCCGTAAACTAAAGACGCACAATGGTTTGCCGAAATTATAAAAAAAAAACATTCACCTCCGACTATAGGCATTGAACCGATTTGAACTTCGTATAAGTAGGTAAATTACCTGTAGAAATTAGAAAACGCACGCGTATGAAATTCATTGCATGTTGAACCTAATCGTAGTGCGATAAGAACCCGTTTTCGTGGAAGTGTATTGAAAAAATAACATTTGTAGGCACCTGTCCCGCCACTGCCGCCGATTAGCGTGAAGGGTTAGCAAAAAACTAGTGCGCGAAAACGAGCGTGTGTGTTGTGTAGTTTGGAATAGCGTGTAGCTCGGATGCAACGGGCGATTACTCGTTAATAAAATATTCATTAGTGGACAATGATTTAAGGAGTGGGGGAGGGGGTGTGAGGGGAGGAGGGTGTACCCCCTGTACCACCCCCACCCTGCAGAGTTGGAGTTATGGAGATATCCATGGTTAAAGTTTAGAGGTTAGAATAGCGCTATTTAATTATTACAATGAAAAGGAGTAAAAATTTAGTATCGTTTGGCAGGAGGAGGGAGGAAAAAACAAACCTCAAAACTTTATATTCACCTAAAAAGCGTAGTCGACAGCCGAGAGCTTATCAAGGGACTAAATTTTTAATTATTTTTTCGATAAGCCACACCGTTTTCGAGATATAAGCAAATTTAGAACCTGCTACGACTTTATGACGCGCGCTCGCTGCGCTCGCATTTTACATTACACTCTTTGACTTCTGTCCCTGAAGTGCCGGGCCTCCACCGGCCTACTTCGTCGGCCTACGGCCCGGTGCCCATTCCGCCCAAAAATGTATAAAAAAAAATACACCCACTTTCTGTCACAAATGTAATTAAATTTATGTAAAAAAATGACAAAATTGAATAAAATACACTTCTACCGTCAACGGAACGTGAAATGTCAATTTTGACGTCTACCATGACAATTTATCCTGTGCGAATGGCGTTGTCAACGCTAAATCGTTAATTCTAAATGCAAATTGGGTTAAAAACTGCAAATTATGGCTGGTAACTTCCTATCCTTTTCCCTCTCACCCATTTACTCTATTACCCACCCTGTCGCACCTAAAAGACAATGATAGTCGTCATCACGAGTTAGTTCGTGTCACGTCACCGTTCAAAGTGCATCTACTTGGAATTATATTATTTTAAATCAGTATAGACCAAATTATCGTGTGTACATAGCAATCGTCGTTTTTGGTGAAATTTTGTGAGCATTTAGTTGAAGACAAGGGGTGCCCCGAAAATCCAGGGATCAAGAAGATCGACGGTGCGAGGTACCTAACTTTTTTTACTTTTACCTAATTTCCTACTTGCCATATTACTTGTGTGCCTAGATTTATTTTGCATTATTTTCAAGTATATTCAAGCATCGCGCACTCAGGCGTGCTATTTTCCAATTAGTATAGAAACTTTATAGAATTAAATCTCGTAAACCGTGGGCGTCCGCTTATTGCAAATTTGTAAAAAGCTTTCTATTTATGTGTACTATCTACAAAAACAATATGAACTTCGAAATTCTTGTCCACTAATGGATATTTTATCCTCTACTAAATTCAGCGATCAACTACTCATATATTTTCGCTTTTAGTGCCACGGGACCTACATGTATGTTTCTTTCTCAGCGACAATGTTTTTTTATAATTCCGTAGATTTATTTCCAATGTGCTCGATAGTCGTGTGAGGCACGAAATCTGTGTTTCTTTTTAGCAGGGGCGGATCGCTAGTTAATAATAATTACCGTATCTTGCCAGCATGATCGAACACTATACCATTGCCTAGATAGTCAAAAGTGGCAAGTATCGTAATAGGGTGAGTGCGGCCACGCTCATCGGGCTCCCCGCTGCTGTATATCACGAACCGCTGCTGAGCATTTGTCTCTGCAATTCATATCGTAATAAGATTAGAATAAAACCTTAACACAATGTTTTGCAATCCGATATAAGGTTAATACACACATTATAAGCTTGGCTAAAGAATTTTTCAGACGCTTAGGTTTTATTTTACGTAACTGTCAAGGTTTAATAACCAGGGTTATCAAGCTCTTGTTCAACGCCTTAGTTCAGTGCAAGCTCGAAACCAGCGCTTGTGTATGGAATCCTCACGAGGTTACCTATACACTCATGCTAGAAGAAGTGCACAAAGATTTCTCAGGAACCTCTACAAACATGTTTTTGGATATTTCCTACTAAGTTTCTTTTAGGATGTTTGAATTTTAATTCGCTTATAGTCAGGCGTGCTGTTGGCCAAATAACAATTGCGTTTAAATTATACATGGTTATACCGACGTTTCGAAATTACATGAGGAGCTGTGTCAATTAATTTTTTTCGAAATGATTATATTCGCTCTAGAAAACATAAATTGTTTAATGTCCCATTTAGTCGCACTGTAGCTCGATCCACTTCCCCTATACCACGTATGCTTACGATGCTCAACGCGCTACGCTCGCGGAGACCAAACCTGGATTGGGCTTGTTTGCTGACGAATGGAAGACGATAATGTTAGAATATTTGTGGTTCTGTGAGAAGACCGAGGAAAAGGATTAGTTAATTTAGTGGTAATGGTTTATGCTGTACTAAATAAATCTTCTTCTTCTTTCTTAATCGTGTGGTTAGCGCTTAACCTGGAGTTAGAAGTTAAGTTGAAAGAAGATGTGCTCCTGAAATCTGCCGGTAGATTGTTATAAAGTTGAACAACTTCGTAGTTTATATTTTTCCAATGGCTTAACATGCCGTAGAGAAATATGTCTCAGGCATGCTGGTTTCCTCACGATGTATTCCTTCACCGAAGCAACTGATAACTATACAATACGCACATGAATCCGAAGTGTGTGAGAAAATCATAGGTGTGTGCCTTGGGTTCGAACTCGAGACCTATGACTTGGCAGTCCGCCGGTTAAACCACTAGGCTATCAAAAAAAAAAATAGTTCAGAAATGCTGGGCTAGTCAACCGCCGAGCTGTTACAACTCCCATTGCATTTGCAGAGTTCGAGATATTGCTTGTACTTAAACATCTTGATACAAAATGGCCACTAATATCCATAGAACTCCAGGAGATAACCACCTTCAGCATCATAATAATCTAGTGCCAGTCGACCACTTCTGTAATACCAGCGACCTCGTCCGTTGTCGTCGAACTCGGCTAGCCTTTCGCCGGTGTCGTAAGTCATCAGTCGTTTGTTCTTGTTGTGTTCGAACCAGTCAAACTCTGGGTGTGCCGGACGCATACGATAAACATTCATCTGAAATTTAAGAAGTTTGTAATTTATACACACAAGCTTTGAACAGTAAAACCTAAGTACAAAGTAGGTAACCTTGTTTAGAACAACATCCACTCAGCCGATAATTCGCACTCGACAACCAGTCTTACCAAGGGGTATCGTATTAAACGGTACTAACTGGGTTGTGGAGGTCAGATAGGCAGTCGCTCCATGTAAAATACTGGTATTCAGCTGCACCCGGTAAGACGATAATTCGTTTAAAACGTGAAACATTTATTAACTTTTCTTGTTCTTGATATTCCTACCGAGCATGCTGCGCAAAGGTAGTGCCCGCTATGGACACTCCAATGAAGTTCATATGTTTGAGCTCGTCGCACCGCGCCCGCACCGCACCCGCATTTGCAGTCTGGCCGAGCACTAAGGATGACTGGAATTGGGATGCTAAGCAAGTGCGTGAACTACTAAACCATTTGAATCAGAAGATGTGCAGTCCGCCCGGTCCCGGTGACTTCCAATTCGGTAACGGACGAACTGCTCTGGCTATATCTGCCGGTGTTATTAAAATTGGTTCCATTTCTAGAATAGGTTCACACACTCGCTCGACATAACTCATTCAGTCAGCCTCAGAATGACAGCCGGGCACCGACCAGATGCTGCGCCAGAAGGAAACTCTATTTTGCTCAAGTCGCTCCCAAGCTCTGTATATCCACCTCTCATCGCTCTGGAACATGGGATTCTGCGAGTACCGATCAACCAGCCGCTTATACCGCCGAATACGGTTCGCCCATGCATAAACTTTGCTTTAGGAAGTCGATGCGCTCTGTGACACGGGACATGTATTCTTGAGGTCTGATTTCAGTCCCCGAGAATGCCCGCCTCACAAAGCGCATCACACGTGGTCGTGTATTGCCCTCCGTGAAGCAGTAGAGTTTGACGAGGAGTACCCTGGCCCCGTACGGCGCTCGATCCTGCACTGCCAGGCTGGTACGGCTGGATTTGGTCGAGTAGCTACGTCACCATTCGGGAACTTGACATTAGCTAAACGACATGCCGCAACAGCCCCACAGAACAGGATCAATGAGGTCCTCGCTACTCTCGAATATATTCTTGAGTTGCGAGTCCAGGGCACCGGGTAACCGTGGTAATCGGGGCCTAAGCGCAACCTCCAGTGCGCTCCTCAATCGGTCGTTGCACTGGCTACTTACCGTTGCAACCCTATCATCTTCCTCTACAATAGCAGGGTTGGACCGCGGTGGGGTTGCATCAATAGCTTACGCTTGCACCGCGGTTTGTGCTGGAGTTAAGATGATACGGTTGCTCAGTACCTCTGAGCGCAGCCTGTCAAGCGCGGCGTCGTGCAACCTGTGATTGCGTTGGATGTCCCGCACCTTTTTTTTTTTTTGTTGCCGGGGTGGAAAATCCACACGGATGTCCTCTGCCCTGGGGCGGGCGGAGGGGTCTGTCGGACTTTAACCGACTAAAAACCACCCCGGTGTTCCATTCCCACACTTGCACCGGGGATCATGGGAACTAGTGCGCCTTCCACGATCCCCGGCTAGTGCAGGCCCGCCTCTGCGGGCCACCTCATGTCTGCGGGGGGAGCGAGGTGTACTCCCCCTGCAACGCCAATAGGGGCGCGCGCGGAACTCTACGCGCCACCGCCTCGGGTCCAGTTATTCGGCGGGGCAGCGGACGTCTCCAAGTCCGCCGTCCCTCTGAACCCGTTTAGGGGGGCCGGAAGAGGGCGTTGTCTGCCCTTCGCCGACGCCCGGTGCGTCTGCTGCGGGTCGGGAGAGCGGTCTCAACCTCCCTCAACTTCTCCGCAGCCTCCTTCTGTGAGATGACCGTTTCACAGAAGGAGATCACCGCATCCCACGACTCTGCGCTCCCGACCATCGCGCGAGCGACGGCCGGCAGCGACAGGTCGGCTCCCACTTCTGTCACGAGGGCACGGCGCGGCTCCTCCCATGCGGCACACTCTGCCAGCGTATGCTGCGCCGTGTCCTCCAGACAATGGACGCAGTGATGACACCGGGCGTCCGGCTCCCTGTTTATGCGACACAGGTACTTCCCGAAGCAACCGTGCCCCGAGAACACCTGCGTCGCCCGAAACGACAGGGAGCCATGCCTTCTCTCGAGCCATTCCTCGAGCACCGGTCGGATCGCCTCGATGGTAGCGAGGCCGAAAGCCTCTCCCGCCACTCCGCCACCATGACCTCGCGGAGCTGAGACCGACGCAGATCGATCTCTCGCTGCATCGGTCCACCTCCCGCCTCTAGGTCCCAAGGTGGCGACCCGGCCAGTGCACAAGCCGCCTCGTAGGAGACCTTGCGATACCCCCTGACAGACCTGACGGCCATCGCCCTCTGCGGCTTTCGCAGGATCGCGATGCTGCCGGCCGTCAGGTCAGAGGCCCACACCGGGGCCCTTGTACAGGGCCATGGATCGTAAGACCCCCAGGTACAATCTCCTACAGGCGGTGCTCGGGCCCCCCAGATTGGGAAGCAGCGTTGCGAGCGCGCCCGCTGCGCCCATTAACTTGGGCGCCAGCCGCTGGAAGTGTGGGCCGAAACTCCAACGGCTGTCGAGCACCAATCCCAGAAAAGATTTAAATATGAGTATATAGTAGGGGGAGTAGGACCAAAGAAATGGTGGATGGACTGTGTGAAAGATGATATTGCTAAAAAGGGGGGGTGACTACTGAGATTACCACTTTGCACCATCCACCTTTTAGCTAAGGATAGTCATCAGTTGTTGACACTGCTGAATGGTAATACAAGCTCCTAACAAGTACCTTTTTAGTAAGCCCATAACCTAACATGATTGTGTGTTGATAATTCATTTACCTTTCGCACTACTTTTTCTGTTGGTAGCATAGTCCAACCTTTTTCAATGAAGGTGCGATCAGATAAAGCGTAGCGTAAAATCCCTTTACACGATTCGACCTCAACCTGAAATTTTAAAACAGATATTTATCGGGGAAATACATAGGTTTGCTCGCAACTACCTCTCGCATGAAAATAATACCATATAAGCGGTTTTATGAAAGCATTTGTTTTTTTTTAACATTTTTGTAGCATTTTGTCATAAATGGGGAAGTTTTCGTTAATTCAAAGCTTGAGTTTGCTTTTCCAAGTCGAAGACTTCATGCATGCAAACATGCTGCTACTTGCTACAGTGTTGCTGTGTTTATAAGCGTCGCGAAGGAGCGTTATCGTTTGTTTTCTTCAAAAAGTACAATATTATTTTAGAACTACATAACAATTTAATTTTTTTAGCCACTCGGGCTATAGCCACCTACTTATACAAATTATTTTTAAGAGCAGCTCGTCTAGCGCGAAGAGTCGACAAGTTCCAACACTTAGCACTGAAGGCTTTACGAAAGTTCATCCGGGCTTACACGGTTTACAGAGGAGAATAAAGTTTGTTAACAATTTACAAATCCTATGGGGTCCCATCGGTCTGCCTCCACCGTAATCTGCGTACGTCTGCGATTTCTGCGCCAACCACCCTGACAAACGTTAGACCTTCCACGAGGGCTTGGCAACAGAGCATCATTCGGAACAGTGTAACAAACAACCCTGACAATGACACTGACAAAGCACGACTCTCAGCCTTAGCAGCGAACTCCGCGCGCTGGCACTCCAGCGCGAAAAGATCGAGGCAAGGTTGAAAGACATTGACTCTCTCGGGACGGGAAAGGAATTAAGCGGAATCTGGTGGTTCTGTTTTCATCTCTGTGGACGAAGTACGCATGCTGAAATCTAAGCGCGGAAAGATCCGGAACAGAGAAAGAGATCTCAACAACCGTTTGCGCAAAATCTGCGAAAGCAATAGCCAGCGCGAAGCGGAAACGGTTAGCTGGAAGGAAGTACGCGACCAGCCGCAAGAACGCGGAGGGGAAACCCAGCCCGAAAAGCAGCCGGACGTGGAAATGTGCGTGCAAGACCAGTACGCGAAGGGGAAACCCAGCGGGAAAAGTTACCGCCAGTACCAAAAAGCGGTCAAGGACCAGTACGCGAAGGGGAAACCCAGCGCAAAACGTCACTGCCCGCACCAGGAACATCCGGAGGAAACGACCGGAACCGCACCGAGACGACCCAAGAGCAACACCGAACCAGACAGAAGCGAGGCAAGCGGTCTGGGTTCTCACGCGGGGTGTCTCTGGCATAAAACGTTGTGCCAAGCTCCTCGGAACCCGGTCCAAGTGGCCAGGGAGCGGCGAAGAGGGTGAGCCCGGACGACACGGCCTCACTGAGTACGCTCCACGGGGAAGCCAAGCGCGTTAGAAGCCGGCTAGGCTGCTCAAGGGGAGCAGAGAACCTACGCGCGGGCCACAAAGGACATCCCTACGCGACTCGCCGTAGCGATCTGCCTCTCGCCTCCATCCCGTGACATGACTACTGACGAGGCTGAGCACATCAAGCTCAGCCTCGAGGACCTTATCATGGACACGTGTACCGACCCCTCCAAATCCATCCCGGCCTTCCGCGGCTACTCAAGGGTAGCGGACGGCACGGTTCAGATGTGGTGCGAGGATGACAGCGCCCAGACCTGGCTGACCCAGAACGTGCCCAAGATAAAACTGCCGAACACTGACGCGACACTGAATGTAATGAAACAGTCCGACGTACCGACCTGAGTCCGAGCAGCACTCTTCGTACCCAGATACAAAGGGGACATATCGCTGCTCCAGACTGTACTGACCCGACAGAACCCCTGGTACGACATCGGGAGGTGGTCACTATGTAGGGTGACAACGGTCGGTGGCGATAACTACTTGACTTATTTGACCCTAGGTATCCCACCGGATCACCGGACACGGTGTTTTCGGGAGGTTCCTGCACCGAATCGGGCGGGAGGAAACGCCCGGGTGTTTCCACTGCGAGGATCAACCGGAGGACACGGTGGAGCACACGGTGGAGGTGTGCCCCGCGTGGGCGGAGCACCGCCGTGTCCTCGAAGCGGCGATTGGCGGCGGCGACCTCTCGCGTCCGGCCCTGGTGCAAGCCATGGTCCGGAGCGAGACGGAATGGGACGCCGTTACCTCCTTCTGCGAAGCAGTAATGCTAGAGAAGGAGGTGGCGGAACGTGAGAGGGAGAGAACCTCACAGCGTCCCGGCCGCCGCGGGAGACGCCCCGGGCGTCGGGGGCCACCACGTGGCCCCCGGCCACCGTAGGCGCGGGCCTGTGGACGGTGGGCTATGGGCTATCTCGCCATCCGTCCGTCTCATGACGACAGGCCGTGTCGACGGCGCGTTCGTGTTCCACGCGCGCCTCAAAGAGAGTCAGCAAAAAGGAAGGGGTCCGCAAGGACCGATGCCTGCCGGGGTTGCGGGACTGTTCGAAAGAGATACCGTGGCCCCGGAACACAAAGGGCGATGAAGGAACATGGATGGGTTTTAGTCAGTAAAAGACTGACACTCCCTCCTGCTCCGCCCAGAGCGGGAGAAGTCATTTGATGATTTCCCATCCGAAAAAAAAAAAAAAAAAAAAAGCTATCCCACCGGAAGTAGTCGAAAAGGAGGAGCGGCGGATATCGTACCTACTTGTAAATCAACGGAATCTGCACTACATAGTGTCATCTCCAAGATCGACTGTGCAGGGGACCACAAATGATCTTCACTAGCTGTCTTCATTGACATAGAAGTCGCTTTTGACGAAACTATCTTCCATAGCATCAACGCAGTCCTCGAGGAACACGGCGTGGACTCGACCCTGCGAGGATGGATAACAAATCAAGACTGAGAGCCGTACAAGTTACGGTAAACGACACCACCAGAGCCATAGTGGCGAAGGCCTGCCCCCAAGGTGGCGTCCTTTCATCACTGCTATGGAACCTCGTAGTAGATAGCCTCATTAAGCGTCTTAATAGCAGAGGCTGCTAAACGGTGGGCTATGCTGATGACCTGGCCATAATAATAAACGGCACACACGAAAATACAATATGCAACCTTATGCGCCAAGCCTTGAGATTGTAGAAGACTGGTGCAAGGAATACAAACTAGCAGTGAACCCTACTAAAACCGAACTCGTCCTCTTCACAAAAAAAAGGAAGTTGGCAACTTTACAACTACCAAACTTCTTTGGGACCACCCTAAGCCTATCGACTGAAACCAAATACCTGGGTATATTTTTGGACAAACAGCTGAACTGGGCAAAACTGATTACATCACCAAAAAAGCCAGTTTAGCCCTATGGCAATGCAAGAGACTGCTCGGGAGAAATTGAGGCATAAGCCCCAAAATCACCTACTGGCTATACACTACAGTTATCCGACCAATCATTACATACGGCTCTTTAGTTTGGTGGCCCAGAACCAACCTAAGTACGACCCAAAAGGATCTTGAGAAACACTACAAAGATTTGCCAGCGTAGCAATCACCGGCATCATGAGAACTTCCCCCATTGCTGCCTTACAGGTGATGCTGGGGCTACCACCTCTATACCTCGTCGTAAGAGAGGAGGCGGTCATAGCGACTTTCAGGCTCGAAGTATCTGGGTAACGAATCCAGAATTAAACATACACGCATCAGAGAAGATGTAACCAAACAACAGCCCATGATGGCATCACCCAGCGACAGAACCCTGAAGACCCACTGCTTCCAACAACACTACCACATAGAGCTCACAGCGGAGTTGTGTGACTACTCAGGTACAAAAGAGCTAAGAAACTACACTGATGGATGTTTCAGGGTGTTCACCGACGATCTAAACATTAAAATATCCAAACCCCTTGGAATACTCAACTCTGTTTACCAAGCAGAAATACTCAACTCTGTTTACCAAGCAGAGTGTGTAGGTATTATGCGGCACACACTATAGAGGCAAATATTGGAATACTCTCCGACAGTGCCTCAGTCCTTCAATCCTTAAAGAGTAATCAGATAAAGTCGAGACTAATACTAGAATTCCATAATGCCCTAGAACGAATCAAGTTACTAAACCACAACACGGTAACACTACAATGGATCAAAGGTCACAGAGGATCACTTGGGAACGATGCGGCTGATGAACTTGCCAGAATAGGATGCAACACAAATCCCTGCGGTCCCGAGCTCATTGTGCCCATTCCTTTCAAGCAACTAAGAATCTGGTTAAAGGAACACACTCGAATATAAGCAGAGAAATGGTGGACCTCGGCACCAGGGTGCAGGCAATCCAAGGAAGCTATGCCATCCCTGGATACAAAGCTGACCAGGCGCCTTCTGCGCCTGGACAGAGATAGCCTGCGTCTGCGTGGCGGGGACCATCACCGGACACTGTTCACTGAATAAACACTTCCACACCCTAGGAATCATTGACAGTCCTCTGTGCAGAGCGTGCATGGAGGCCGAGGAAACGGTGGCGTATGTGCTACTTGAGTGCACCGGCGATACCAAGATTCGCGAGGAGACCCCTGGGAACGCCAAGATCCCTTGCGGATGTCCTGAGAAATCCGGCAAGTTTGATCTGCTTCTGGTTAGAATAACGGCCACCATGGCTCACGCACAATGGTCCACTTTAATGAACGCGGAAACCATAGATATATTTAACTCAATGGCGGAAACCTAAACCCCATGATAGATCCCATGGGGCAGGTTTGTATTCAATAAAAATGTAATTTGAAAAGTTTTGTGATCTTCTCTTCTGACACCCTTCTTTAACGAGCTAAAACATAATAATATCCCCCTTAGGTAGATGTTTTTCAACCAATTCAGTGCAGCCACTTCAGTAGAAAAAAGAACATGGTCATGCTAAAAAAAACAATACAAGTGGTCCATAGATATAGTGATATAGTGGTCCATATTTAAGTCAATGAAGTGGTCTATCAATCAATCAACTCAACGTCCATCACTTAATTCATGCTGGCTGGATTAATATTAGGCCTCTCCCAAGGTGCGCCACAACATCGGGTTCTTCGCCTGCCGCATCCAGTCTGCTCCGTTCCTTTGTCTCTCTCTCTACTTACCGATTCTGCTGCATGTTTATTTTTAGACATGTGGATGATAAACTAAATACTTATGGAAAACCCTTCACAAAGAATGAAATTGCAAATGAAAAATTGTTCCAGGAAATCGATATGTACAATGTCAATATGCGCGACGTCAGTTTTTTAATGAATTTCCGATTAATTGATACTAATGGCCAGTACCTAAAGGGTAGCACACAGGTTTTAACCGACTTCAAAAAGAAGTTTTCATTCCGATCCGTATGTTACAGTGAGCGCCCGGCGCCGGCGCCACGTAACTACACATCAAGTGACCGGGAATATTTTAGTATTTAAGCAAAATTACTAAGAATTTCTTAAAGTATCCTTATATCAATCTAAGTTATTGCTCGGGCCGGTTTCGGGTCCCAGTCCGGGCCTTCATGTAACTGAGGTGTGAAAAAAATAAAATTACTTTTGTACTATCGAGGACACTCCCGCCTGATCACCACTAAGCTAATTTTTGCGTGCACTTACAACATAGAAACGCTTTCTAGCCCCACTTGACTTTGTATAGAAATAATGAATGAAAAGATACCGATCGGTCAAGCGCAGTGACGACACACGCCAACTCTCTCTTATTTATTTTTTATTATCTATTGTTAGATGACAGCACCAGACGCTCCCCACCAGTGCAGCCACGCCTTTAAAAGGAAGTACGAAGTAGGAAGTATGTGTATGTCTATTGTATTGCTGCTGTCCATTAGCGAATAAATGATTATTCTATTCTATTCTACTCCGCGTTGACTCGCCCCTTTTTTTCGACTGTCGTAGAACTATCTACATTGCTCCTCTGCCCATTTTGTGTTTGATTTATTGTGTTATTTTATTTGTTCATGTAATTATTGCAGTTTTCTATAATTTTTTTTTTTAATGGTTTATATATTTTATATATAAGACTGTAATAATTAAAAGGTAAAACGAAAAAAACACACATACGTAAATATCTTCCAAAGCACAATTGTTATTTTGCGCGCCAAAGTTGACGCTTTCCTAATAGGCCTAAACTTTAAGGGGGCATGGCTCGGTGCCTCCGCATGATTCGGCGGAAAAGACCAATACCTGTGCGAGGTGTTTATCGATAGCTCTTGAAAAATAATATCAAGGCTTTTTTCTTAAGGCGGTGGTATTCGCGAACGGCCTTGAGGATCTGGGCGGAGATAAATATTTTCCCCGCGCTTCTAGTTACATTTTTACACGCGCATAGTGTGACTCGCGCTCTTCGCAGGAGGCCGCGCCATCGCGCCCTTAGGTTCACTTTTATTTGATTTTGGTCTAGGAGCGCTGGTTTCCCACGTACGAAGTTTTCCTTCACTTAATTGTTTGTTTGTTTGCATTGAATAGGCTCCGAAACGACTGAACCATCTTCGAGACCTATTTCTAATGCTAAGTCTGCTGTTGTATACATGGAAGTAACACTACTGGTTTTAGGTTGCGGTTCTAATTCAAAACTTTTCTGAAAAAGTTTTTTCTGGCTTCTTTTCTCATAACGATGCTGTCGTTCGAGGGTCGCTGGATTTTTTGGTTTAGCTTCAGTGAAACAGAATACCGATGGTACAACTGTCTTTTTAAGGAACTTGGCTTGAGCTGTAACTGTAATGGGTAAAGCAGCAAATTTTACGTGTCCACGTTGAGAATCAAGGTGTAAAATGATAGGATGTTTCTTTTTTTTTTGGTGCAACTAGGGCCACATTTTTTTTGTTAAAGTGTTTATAAATATATATTTATTTTGGGACAACTGGATCCAAGGGTTAGATAAACAAAACTTAGAAACTATTGTTAGTACTTAAATACAATTACAAAGGACAACACTCATCATCATAATAACATCTAAAACACATACATAAAAAATACCTCTGTGCTGAGACACCCCGCCCCGTCAAGATAACCAATAGGGAGATACCTCCCTAGAAATCACCAGACGAACGAAATGCCTCAACACAGGTGCACGAACATCTTCAGCTACAGTTAAAAAATCAGGTGATAAATAATCAGGAAAAAAAATTGCCTTAAAATTCAAGTTTGGTAGCTTGTCTCAGTTCCATTTTTTGATATAATTGCAGTCACCAAAGTAACAATTTAAGGTACAATAAAAAAATATCAATTTTCTTAGTTTATACATTAGACACATTATCTAAAAACAATTAAACCATATTAAATAATCTAATTTAAAAGCGCAGAACACTCGATTCAAGTTTGTCCAAGCAAAACACAAAATTTTGGTGGCACTTTTTCAACTTATTATAACACTAGCGGACGTCACGCGGTTTCACCCGCGTAGTTTCCGTTCCCGTGGGAGTACTTTATTTTGTTGCTTTTTAGAATGCCAAAACAGACCAATGAAAAGAGGCTGCTTAAAAAGAGAATGGATGAATGAAGAAGAAAAGCAAGAATAATGTTTTATCATCAGCCTACAGTAGACCACTGCTGGACATATGCCTCCTCAATGGCACACCACTCAACTCGATTCTCAGCAACTCTCATCAAGTTGCTACCAGCCACCCTGTGAAGATCGACACTCCAGTCACTCGAGTCTCGAGGTCATCCCCACCTTACGTTTGCCGATTCGCTGTCTCCACTCAAGAACACGTGTACTACAACGGTCATCGGTTCTACGGCTAAATGACTGGCTCATTGCCACTTTAGCTTACTTATTCTGTGACCTATGTTGACAACTCTGTTTCTCTGTCGGATTACCTCGTTCCGGAGACCCACCCCACCTCAGAGAGACTCCGAGCACAGCCCGTTCCATAGCTCGCTGAGTGACCTTGAATTTATGGACCAGCCGTACCGTGAGTGTCCTTGTTTCGACCCCGTAAGTCATAACAGGCAGGACGGGCTGGTTTAAGACCTTCCGTCTTTAGGCAATGTGGAAACGTGACGAGAAGACCGGACGAAGTTTCTCAAATGCTGCCCAGCCCAGTTGAATTCTTCTGTGAGTCTCAAAGTTGTTCTTACCAAAGTTTAGAGTTTGCCCGAGATAAACATATTCTCGAACAACCTCGAGAGGATCGCCATTTACAACAATAGTTCTGGGAAGACTTCAGAACTGACCAAGTCTCGGCAGAGTCAAAAGCCTTCTCATAGTCCACAAATGCAAGACAGAGCGGCCGATTATACTCTTCGGACTTCTGTATGTTCTGCCACATAGTGTGGAAGTGGTCTATGGTGCTGCATCCTCCTCAAAACCCGGTCTGCTTCGGTGACTGGAAGTCGTTGAGTCTTTGCGTTAGACGATTCGTGACGACTCTTGAAAAGAGCTTATACACGTAGCTAAGGAGCGAAATGGGTCTGTAATTCTTTAATAGGGTCTTGTTCCTCTTCTTAAAGAAAAGAACGACCACGCCCCTTCTCCACGCTTCTGGAGCTCTCCCAGATAACAGGACCGAGTTGAAAAGCTCTTGAAGGTCTCATAATGCAGGCCATCTTCCCGCTTTCAAGAGCTCGTTATCAGGGGCTCATCAGGGGCTTTTCCTTACGTGGGTATTCCGCACTGTAGTACAGTTCCCAGTATTTACGTATTTTAATTTTTTAAAAATAAATTTTGAATATAATATAATCATGGCCCAGAAGGCCCTTGAAGGTGTAGTGCGCGAGCTACATAAAGTAGTTAGTGAACTCGCGACAAAAATCAGTGCTCTCGAGTGCAAAATTGATGAGCAAACCACTATTATAGTTAAGCAAGAGGAATCTTTGAAGTTGTTAACGTTAGCTATTGAGGGTACACCGAAATCAGTCCCACCGGTACTATTGGACTTCGACGATGGTCAAGAGAAGCCAGCAATACCAGCGACTACGCAGCGTCCCATGCGTCAAGCGCGAGTGAATTGTAGCGCAAAAGCCAAAAGTGCATACGCAGCCGCTGCGAAACCAAGGATCGACGGTGACGTAGGTAACTCAAATAATTTGCTGATGATATCGACGATGACTGCTACAAGTGCAAACCTAATCTACCCACAAAACCAACTTTATCATCCTTGGAGTGTCGGGCCACGAATTCAGCGGAAACGCGTCCGGTTAACACAAGTGATAATCGCCATGAAAACGTTACCTTCGATGAAGGGTGGCAACCGCACGTAATTCTAAATGGCGAGTGGTCACTGGCAGCGGACAAGAAGATGACCAACTTAAAACGGTGGAAAAGCTTAAATATTTTCAGGCTAGGTCTTTCAAGCCGGAGACGATGGAGCAAAACGTGCTCACCTATTTGAACAAGCTTCAAGCCTGTGACCAATACATTGCGGAGAAACGTTTAATTAATACTACTACACATGCTGCCTTCGTAATTGCTTTTCCTGAGAGCTTAAATGAGAGCATAAACACGCCGGCGGCGTGGCCCGCAGGAGTGAAGTTGTCTGACTGGTTTCCGAGGCCTCCCCGCGGGCAGCGGGAGGATACGAGCTCCGAGATTTACACTGGTGACAGTGCACGCGCAGTCGTTGAGTGTCCCCAGTGAACACGGTACTGAGCGACGAAAGAGGAATGATTTACAGTGTCGGTATGCTAAAACTAGTGGTTTAAAAAGTTCCCGCTCGCAAACAGTAGGACTTGTGTGCTCGAATGGTGTAAATGTGGTCCAAGCTAGTGGCAAGAAACCCAAGTGCTCGTTAGATTTATTCTACCAGAACGTTAGAGATTTACGCACGAAGTTAAAATCATTTTATAACAATATGCTAGGAGGGTCTATGGTTGATTTGGTTGCCATAACCGAGAGTGGAATTAATGACTCGATACATGATGGTGAACTGGCTCCAAGCGGATACACGATAATTAGATGTGACCGCACGGATGGCCGTAAACACGGAGGGGTCATGCTGATCGGCACACCGCTCGGCGCTCTCGACTTACGCAGAGTACCGTTACTCGATAACGCTAGCTTGAACCACCACGTGTTCGAAATCGTATGTGCGACGGTATACCGTCAAAATACCTTTTTGCTTTTGTGTTGTGCTGCGTATATTCCACCCAAGACTATTGAAATCGAATATATGTTTGTTTCATTTGCTAGAGCAGTTATGTGGTAGCTATGACAAAGTTGTTTTAGTAACTGATTTACATATGTACTCAACAAACCAAGAGTTACAATGTTATTATGAATATTTTGTCACCTGTGGGTTCCACCAAAGTAACAATATTCTTAATTGCAACAATCGCACGTCGATGTAGTCCTAACTACTTTGCCCGAGGGTGATATTGTCGTAAATGAGGAACGTGCCACCCTCAGCATACGCCGCTACGACTAAGTATAAGTCGGGTGCGGGCGACTTCTACCCGTGGTAACCCTGTACCGCCGGCTTCCACCCTACCACGATGTAATTATAGGACGGACATTCTTTGTACTAGGGAGTTGCAGGGATAGACTAGAGTGCCCTGTATGAAACGACTAATGCCGACGAAGCATATAGAATATTTATAATATTTTTATAGGATTTTGGATGACAGCACTCCAAGAAAGAGCTCCAAGGGTGCTTTCGTTATAACTACTCTGAATGATTCACTGCTGAAGTGCTGACATATTAGGTCATATTAAGAAGAAGGCTTTGTGGCACAAATCTTTTAAGAAAACTGGTTCAGCCAGCGACTACTCGTATAATAAATTTTCACAATAGGTACCGTTTTTTTGTCAAAGACAAAATCAGTACTGCATACCGCGATTATCAGAGACGTACGGAGCAACAATTTGTGAAGGAACCAAGGTCTTTTTGGGGTTCAATTGGAGGCAAGCGCTCGAAACGTAGTAGACCGACTCTACTTTCATTCGGTTTATGGGGCGGTGGCACCGCGGTTGGATGCGGCTGCCGCTGGGCAGGCGGCGCGTTCGCACACGTTCACGTAGGGCAACTGTCTCTCGGCGAGGTGAGTGCCGCGCTCTCGCACCTCAAGCCCAAGCGCACCTCGGACTCGTATTTCACCCTTACGGGGGTAAGTCAGGGTACAGTCAGCATCAAAAGTCGATGACCACATTCAGATTTTCAAAATCACTGTACACTATATCACCCATAAATCGCTCAACAAGATATGGCGCCAGTATTGAATGAACATCATTCAAGTTCAAAATTAACTGAACACTTCTCGTCAAAGGTCACTGAACACCATTTTGTCAAAAATTGCTGATCGTTATAATTTCCGAAAACATTTTAGCATTCAGTTTTACAAAAGTCACTGAACAATATAAAATGCTTGTTTTGGTTATCTAGTGTAATCACGGCAACGTCCAAAAATAACTTAACATCCTAGATAACAAAAGTTACTGAACATTACTTTGTTTCGGATACGTAGCGTGTAAACGTTTATTATCAAAAGTAGCTGAACTGCAAACTAAAAAAGTGGTCGTTACTATCTTCAGAGTTATAAATCAAATTTTGTCCTATCCAAACTAAATCATATAAAAAAAAAAATATGGATGTAAATTTCGAATTTAACTTTCCAAAATAATTTTGTTTTTTTTTTCATAGTATCAATGAGAAATATTAGAAGTGGTTCAAGCGGTAAGCACATTTTTAAGCCTATTTTTCAAAATAAGCTCGCAAGGACGATTATAAAGACAAGCATATTCCGCTTAAAATTTATTCCGTCGACGTCATCTAAGCTTTCTATAATACGATTATTTGTCTATGTGAGCTTCTACTTATGCCTTAGGCATTAAGTTCGCCTTTGAACTTAGTGTGCGTAAAGTTTAACAAAAAATAAAATTTACATTATTTACACACTAACTCTATAAAAATAAATAAAAATATTTAACAAATATAAAAAAAAGGTTACAGGGCGTCGAAAAATTCGTCCACATCGCTGTCAATTATTACGATTGAATTGTAACCTTATTCGTAAAGCAATAAGACTCATTTTCAAAATCACGCAGATTCTGTTCAAATTCATACCGTCGACTTATTTTATGAATTTTATAGTACGATTGAATTAGAACCTAATCTATACAGATTAGGTTCTAATTCAATCGTACTATAAAATTGAGTCTTATATGTTTACGCATATAAGACTCTGTTGAGGATGAGGTCTGTTCCCGGGTGAATTAAATGAATCTATCGTTATGGTTTTACATCTATATTGAATAATTACAGACTACAGAGTTTTTTGGTCACTCCACCATGGCCATGGCGGAGGGGGTCTGTACTAGATGGTGGATGCGAGGTGAAAAGGGAGGATTCTATACAATGCAAGGCCTTTTATAGCCGCTGTGAATGAGCAGGATGACTGTATGATGCAAAAGAATGAACGTAGCAGCGCCAGGCGAGCGCGGTAGCCAGTGGACGAACTAGGCGGCGTTGATGTCTTCCACTCCGCTGCAGAGGTCGGCGCCGCTGCGCTCACGCACCGAGTGCAGCACCTTGTCGATAGGTGGCGCTAGCGGTAGGCGTGAACAAACTCATTTTCAAAATTCACACAAATTATTTAATTCAATTCTTTGGGAAACAGTTGTGGGTATTTGAAAAACTGTTTACCCTTGAATGTAAAAAGAAGATTTCTATTTAATTCCGTTCCCACCAAAGAGCCCGGATCTTTACCTCATTGAAAACTTATGGGGGCTTATGGTCCAGACTTGGGATGAAAGCACTCCTCGAACAAGGGAAAATCTACTAAATCACGCCATAGAAATCTGGGAATATTTTAGGGGACGAGATACTTGTCCAAATATGATAAACTCCATGCGAGAACGCCTCCAAAATGTCATCGTTGCCAATGGGGGACACACTAGGTTTTAATTCTAAGTAGTTTATTTAAGCCTAATCATAATTGTAATTGATAAAAAAAATAACTTTGTTTTTGTTTATAAAACATTGATTTGATTATGAAAGTTTAAATTTATTGATTTTTAATTAAAACAACAATTTAGGACCTTTAGAATGTATTATTATGATTAATGATCTTCCTGAAGTCATTAAAGACGTTAGCTGCTTGTTATTTGCTGACGATCTCAAGCTACTCTTGCGGATCACAGACGACTCACACATGGAGTGAAGAGAATAAACTACTCTTCAATGTGACAAAGTGTAACGTAATGTCGTTCACGCGGGCCGTAGTACCCCGACGCCATGATTATTGCATGGAGCGGTTACGTCATACCGCGGGTTAGGTTAGTGCGAGATCTCGGGGTTACTCTCGCGGGGGTTCTTTCGTTTCGTGCGCATATAGTGCAGGTGTGCAAAAAAGCGTTTTATAATCTTGGTTTTGTCTTGCATGAAACCTGTGACTTCACTAATATGGCAGCAGTGAAAGCCCTTTACAATGCGTTGGTGCGAAGCAACTTGGAAACTAGTGCTATCATCTAGAATCCTTATGAAGTGAAGTACTCCCAGATGCTGGAAAAGATGCAGAACAAATTTACCAGATAGCTGTACTGGAAGCAGTTTGGTGTCTTCCCTTTCTACACACTTATGTATCCAACACTTTTTGTTATAGGGATGGTTGGTACTATAAGTTGGAATTAAGGCGCAACCTCGCCCTGGTAAAATATGGTTTTGATTTTTCGTGGTATGCTGAATAATCCACAAATATTGGAATCGTTAGGATTGCTCGTTCCAGGCAGGAGGCTAAGGTTGGGACCGAAGGAGGGGTTTTTTAAAGTTCCGGCAACCCATACAAACTTATTAAAGTTTGCACCAGTGATTCGTGCAGTAAGAATACTTAATAATGTTCTCGGCGTTTAGACATATTTTCTTGCTATTTGGCGGAAATCCAGAGGGTGACACTTAGTTTGTTGTCCACTGTGTAATTTGTGTTTCTACCCAGACCCGTTACTTGGGACTGAATAATTAGCAATTTATGACTACTTTTGTTAGCTTGGGTTTTACCTGTAAAACAAATGTATGTGTTAATTAATACATTTTAAGCTGTCTAAGAGCCGCCTCGATTTCATCTTGGCTGAATCTTGACAGGTCTTCTGTGAAATGACGGGTTAAGGTGGTTCTCGAATCCTCATTTTCAGGATCAGGTCGAGATATACAGTGCATGCGATGTATATTCAATTTTGGTGACACTGATTTTCAATTTTGCGTGGCACTTTCGATTTTGGTGGGCGATTTTAAATTTTGGTGGCCACACTACACTTTAAACTAAAATATCTCAGTAAGTTATTGAGATATTATTGGGCCTCTTGAAGATAATAATAAAAATAATATTAAACTTCTGCAATGTTCTACGACAGTTCAAACGTCCGTGACTGTCGTGGCCATGATGTGACGTCATTTACCTCAATCTGCCTTGTTTAGGTACCTACATCAAATTTTTTGGCCTTAATAAAATAATTTTACTAATTGTATGTGCTTTATTCAAGTATAAATTGCAATAACAATATTGTTACGAGCTGGGTATGGGATAAATTATTTACTACCGAAGAAACAACAAATAACTTTAATAATCACAAAACACTTAAAACTTAATCACAAGTACACTACTGATCACTATTCACTTAGATATCGCACTTACTAGTTCACTTCGATTCGCTTCGTACTGTAGCCAAAATAAGACTGACTGCTCCCGCAAACACGTCGACTATTTATATGGCGATCGAACGTTCGAGAAATATCCACGACTTCCTAGAATCTTCTAGACAATTCCATAGTGGGTCATTGTCCTTCGAGTAGGTACTTTATGCCCTCGGCGTACGGTCGAAATTACAATGATGTTCTTTTGTAGGTAGTTTGCGAATTTGTACCTACATCATTCGGGACTCGTTTTACCTACCTACCTACTATTATCTACCTACTTACTAGTAGGTACCTACTACCGTAACTGTAGGTAAGTACGGGTACGACGTAACACTGCCCCCTCCTTAAACATGCTCGTCCCGAGCATCATTAGCCCCGTAGTATCGCGCCAATCTGTCTACATGGACAATCTTAGGCGCACCTCGTGGACCCGTCTGTATTCGGTAGGCGACATCGTTGATCCTAGTCACAACTCAGTATGGTCCATCCCATTTTGCTTGCAATTTCGGAGACTTCCCCTTGCTTCGTACTGGGTTATGCAACCATACCAGTGAACTTTCGTCGAAACCCCTAGTATTTGCCTTCCGGTCATAACGGGTCTTCATCTTCTCAGACATCTGTTGGCCGGATTGTCTGTTATGCTCATAAACATCATTCAACTTGTTACGCAAGTCAATCGCATAATCTGTTACACTACGTGGAGCATCAGGGGGAGTTCCAGTGATTAAATCAGCAGGTAACCGTAACTCCCTTCCAAAGTTCGCGAAGGCTGGCGTCACAGTCGTACTTTTGTGGACTGCGCTGCGGTAGGACAGAAGAAACGGCTGTATGTGCTTGTCCCAATCCCTTTGTCTGCTTTCCACGACTTTTGCCAGATATCTCTCTAACGTTTGGTTGAATCGTTCCACCATGCCATCAGATTGCGGGTGGTAAGAGGTGGTTCTGGTTTTGTGGGTACCCATCAATCGACAAGTCTCCTGAAATACTTGCGATTCAAAATTCCTTCCTTGATCGCTATGTATTTCTAAGGGTACTTTAAAACGACAGAAGACTTCCTGAACTAATTTATCTGCGACAGTTGTAGCTTCTTGGTTAAGTATGGCAAAGACTTCTGGCCACTTTGTGAAGTAATCCATGACCACTAGGAAGTATTTGTTTCCGCTCTTACTTTCTGGAAATGGTCCTGCAACGTCTAGTGCTATTCGTTCCCAAGGGGCTCCAACGTTGTACACTTTTAATGCACCTCTACTGCGTGTGTGGGGTCCTTTTACGGCTGCACAACTGGTACATTTGCGACACCAGTCCTCCACATCATCTCGACAGTGGATCCAGTAAAAGCGTTCTCGAATTTTTAGTAGAGTCCTTTTTACCCCCATTTGTCCTCCTGAACATCCATCATGGTAGAGCCGTAAAACATCCGGTACCTTAGCTTTAGGGACAACCATTTGTAGATGACAGCTGTCCCCTCGAGCGTTTTCCCATTTACGGCACAAGACTCCATCCTGGATCACCAAGCTGTTCCATTGCGCCCAATAACTTTTTGTGATGGAACTCATCGCAGCCACATCACTCCATTTAGGTTTAGAAGCACCAGCTTTGATCCACTCGAAGATCGGTTTGATGTCCGAGTCATTTTGCTGAGCCTGCTGTAGTGTTTCCTTCCATTCATCGCTGAGATCCGTTCTAAGCATCCTCTCGGGCACTACTTCCTTAGTCTCTTGTCTGGCACAGTGCTTATAGTCTTCAGGACAAGGTCTTCTTGACAAGGCGTCTGCGTTACCGTGAGTTATCCCACTGCGATGTTCAGTTACGAAGTCAAACTCTTGCAGTAGTTCAATCCATCTCGCCACTTGCCCCTCTGGATTCTTGAACTGTAATAGCCACTTCAATGCAGCGTGGTCAGTTCGTAATTGGAATTTACGTCCCAACAAATATTTACTGAAGTGCTGCAATGTCTTTACTATGGCGAGTAGCTCCCGTCTTGTAACGCAGTAATTTCTTTCTGGTTTGGATAAAGACTTGCTGAAGTAAGCTATCACAACCTCTTGGTTTCCTATCCGTTGAGACAGCACGCCCCCAATTCCAGTATTACTTGCATCTGTGTCAACTATGAAGTCATTTTCAGTATCAGGATATCCCAAAATAGGCGTATTGCACAGACGTTTCTTTAATTCCTGAAATGCGACGTCGCAGTTCTCGTCCCAACAGAATTGCCGCTTTTCCTCAGTGAGTTTGTGCAAAGGTTTTGCAATGTCGGCAAAATTCTTGACAAACCTTCTATAGTAAGAGCACAAACCCAGAAATGCTCTGACCTGTGTCTTGTATTTCGGAACTGGCCAATCCTTGACGGCGACTACTTTTTCTGGGTCTGTTTGAACACCTTCCCCCGAAACTATGTGTCCCAAAAAGTTCACTTCTTGTCTGAAAAACGAGCACTTTTTCGGACTTAACTTGAGATTTGCTGTTTGGATTTTCGACAGCACTTGGTTGAGGTTTTTAAGGTGATCTTCAAATGTACGGCCCACGATGATTATGTCATCTAGATAGACAAGACATGCGTCTCCAATCAATCCGGCGAGTACTTGCTCCATCAGCCTTTCAAACGTCGCAGGAGCATTACACAAACCGAATAGCATAACTTTAAACTGCCACAACCCTTTTCCTGTTGAAAATGCAGTTTTCTCCTTGTCCTTGGGGTCTATTTCTACTTGCCAGTAGCCACTTTACAGGTCAAGTGTGGTAAACCACTTCATACCAGTCAGCGTATCCAGTGTGTCATCGATCCTAGGCAGCGGGTAGCTATCCTTTTTCGTGACATCGTTCAGTCGTCACTATGGACTGGATGAAGGCTCTATAACACCGTCCTTCACCATTCCCTCAATCATGGTTTCCACCTCTTTTTCACGTGCAACTGGCAGTCTTCTTGGTCGCTGACGGATTGGTAACTCGTTACCTGTATTTATCTTGTGCTGAACTGGACTAGTTCAGCACAAGATAAATACAGTCCTCCCTATGTCAGCATCATTTGAAGAGAAAGTGTTGGCGTACTGAAGTAACATCTTCTTAGCCTTGTCCATTTCCCCTTTAGTTAAATCGCAGTTTTCCAAAAGCGTTGTCACGTCAAACTTTGGACTACGAATTTTATTTCCGGTAGGCAGATTTTGCAATTGACGCATCCAAGCTACTTCTTCCCTAGCCCATTCTGCCCTAGTCTCACAGCAGCTCTAACTTCCAAGTCACGCATTCCATCAACGAACGCTTGTACCAGATTCCCATCGATAAGTGCAGGGGCAGACTGGTATGCTTTTCGAACCAGCTTTTCAACTTCCAGGGCCCACTGCTGCAGGTTCTCGGCACTACGTTGAGCACGATCCTTCAACTTAACACGAAATACGTGCTCCAGGTGCGCGTCGCCGTATCTGGACTCTAACGCCTCCAGCAGCTGCTCGTAGGTTACATCCTTGCCGAGCGCCTCAAGAATGTTTAAGGCCTGGTCTCGAAGGCCCAAGGTGAGCGCAGTCATGGCTTGCTGTTTTGTCCATCCATTCGCCTTCATAACGGCCTCAAATTGAATTTTATAAGCCGACCACGAAGATGTTCCATCGAATGGAGGCACCTTAAAGCCCCGCGCTGAAGGTGCAGCAACTACTGAAGCCACAGTCACGTCTCCAGTCTTCAGTTATCCCAAAGCCTTTTTCACCCCAGCGATCTGAACTTCGGCCTCTGAGATACGGTTCTCGTGCTGGTGAACCTGATCCTTCATCACTTTCAGATCTTTGCCAAAAGTTGCATGAAGATCCTTTATGAGGAGCATCTGTTCATTCTGGCGGCGGGCCTGCTCCTCCTTATCTTGCTGCAACTGCTCTTCCAACCGGCGAGCCTGCTCCTCTTGACGGCGAGCCTGCTCCTCTTGATGACGAGCCTGCTCCTCCTTATCTCGTTGCAACTGCTCCTGTAACTGGCGAGCCTGGTCCTCTTGACGGCGAGCCTGCTCCTCCTTATCTCGTTGCAACTGCTCCTGTAACTGGCGAGCCTGGTCCTCTTGACGGCGAGCCTGCTCTTCTTGACGGCGAGCCTGCTCCTGCAGCAGCGCCATTAAAGCTGACAAGTCTGGCGCCACTGATGCTGGAGAAACTCCGGATGGGCCAGCGACTGGCACTGACGTAGGCTGGACACCACCCGGTGTCTGCTTCAGAGAATCTCCAAACCGCCTTTGGTCCATGTTCTGCTGTCGCTGACTCCTGGTACGGATACCGTCCGTGTCGTCCTTTGGTAGAATTGGCATAATTTCTCTCTCACTTCTGACACCAAATTGCTACGAGCTGGGTATGGGATAAATTAATTACTACCGAAGAAACAACAAATAACTTTAATAATCACAAAACACTTAAAACTTAATCACAAGTACACTACTGATCACTATTCACTTAGATATCGCACTTACTAGTTCACTTCGATTCGCTTCGTACTGTAGCCAAAATAAGACTGACTGCTCCTGCAAACACGTCGACTATTTATATGGCGATCGAACGTTCGAGAAATATCCACGACTTCCTAGAATCTTCTAGACAATTCCATAGTGGGTCATTGTCCTTCGAGTAGGTTCTTTTTGCCCTCGGCGTACGGTCGAAATTACAATGATGTTCTTTTGTAGGTAGTTTGCGAATTTGTACCTACATCATTCGGGACTCGTTTTACCTACCTACCTACTATTACCTACCTACTTACTAGTAGGTACCTACTACAGTAACTGTAGGTAAGTACGGGTACGACGTAACAATATTATAATAAAATATTCGTCAAACTTTAAGTACTTTTCAAATAAAAGTGTTTTTTTTTACTTTGACGTCACTACTGGCGTTATCGAGGGATGATGTGTTTTTTGAGAGTACATTCCGTTTCACTAAAATCATGCTACATAAAACAATAAATGGTAAAATAAGTTATGTTTTAGAAACTTAAACAAGTGATTCATAATGTTCTTATGCACCAATACAAGGCAATTTTAATTAATAAAAAGAGTTTTGTATTTCATGCATATTCCCTATTGCGGCACATAGTGACGATAAACAAAAACGATTAAAGAAATCCATAGAATTTAACAGCAAGGTATGGTCGTAAAAGCGCCCATGGCAGACAAGTTTAATTTTTGATTATTTTTTTGAATCCTATCTATTGGTTGATTAATGAATTATTTAAAATTTGGGTTTAAAATTTGGGTTGGGATTTTTTGTTTGTTTGAGGTTTCAAACAAACAAAAATTCAACCTTACGGACATGTCCAAAAATGTTTTTTTAATAATCAAAAATTCTAACCAGGATAATATTATGTGGTTAGACATCGCAAAAACGAACTGTTCTACTTATAAAATACATTTTTAAAGACCTCCAATTTTGAGAGAAAAATCGTTTTTTATTTAAGTGTGAATTTACACTTAAAACTAGATAAAACAAGCAAACCTTTTCCAAACATCAGGGATAATAAAGCGAAAACACCGGAAAAAAGTAAACCTAAACTTGACAATGTCACTGTCAGTTATTGACTGACAGTGTCAGTCATTACTCAGGTTTTTTCAGCTTTTGTCTATGGTCTACTGAAATCTTAGTCTATGGTCTACTCAACTTAACGAATGTCAAACTCGATTATAGTTGTGTCATAACTGTACCTAAGTTCAGAGAATCTTGTTTTCAGAATAACATACCAAAACCAACTAACTAAACATAAGAAATTTTAGTTATAGTTTAGGTTAATTCGGTGTACAAGAGAATCGGAACCGATGGCGATATGACTATGACTACTTATTAGAACTAAAATAAAAAAAACTAATACTAAATCGTCCATGCGAAAATCGGGGCACTATAATGCGAGCGAGCAGAGCAGCACTACCTCCACGTCCGACGCCGCCGGTCCGAGCTACACTGCCGCCCGTCGCCCGCGCACAGACCCGCCTATTCTGTTATTATTGAATTCATGGAATAATTAATTGTAGCCTAATAAATAACTGGATCAAAATTCCAATTGTACACTTTGTGAAGAAAAACGTGACGAATATTTGTGTGAAAAAAAAACTTACTAAAACTGAATGCCGTTTAGAGTAGTTACGAAATTTCTAAGCAATAATGCTTCAATTAGAATATTTTTTTCATATAGAAAAAATAAAGTTAGAATTATTTCAATTATACCAATTAAGGTGGATGTTCCAGGGTAGCCCGCGAAATTCAAATTTTCTTACGCGTTTTGTAATTTGCTGGACAGTGCTAGGTTGTATGTTGATTAAAATATTGCTCGCGACTGTAAGACGTATGTAGTTAAAGAATAATAATCATCAAAATCATCAATACAACCCTCCAAGCGCATAAAGGTGCAGATCTTGAAAACGTAATTCCTGCACCTTTATGATTCCGTACCTCAAAAGGAAGAACGAAACCCTTAAGTACAGGATCATTTCGTTGTCCGTCTGTCTCTGTGTTAACACACTTTTCATCAATAATGAGTGGTGGTTTCAAGTTTTAATTACTTAGTATCAAATACTCAAGAATCACAAGACAAACCATCCAAACCATCCAAGTTTGTACTGAACCCTCGGTGCGCGAGTCAAACTAGCACTTGTCTGGTTTTTTTATTGGATTAATGTTTAACTTATGAAACAGTGCAAAAGAGATTATGAAAAATTAAAACCACTGTTTTGAAAATAATACAAAAATATCTAAAAAGTGCGTAGGTCCTCTGATAACAGCAGGTGCCTGTTGTCCTACATATTATGTAAAATAATTTGAAAGGACTAGTACCTAAATGTTATTTACATCCTGTAGAAAACTTGGGTTAACGTTTAACACTCGATATAAATATCTACGTAATATTACACTTACCTTTTCCTCATTCATTTTAGAAAACAGAATGAGCTTCTCAGCCTGTTCCGTTGTTTGCACTATTTCTTTGGGCGGTTGGGTTGTGGCTGGGAAAAACACCTTTGGGTATTTAGGATCAACTTCCGGTTCTTTAGCTTTCTCAAGTCGCTGTAGTTTTAAGATTTTTTCGCCTTTTACAATATCTGTAGTTATTGCTGCCGGTATATGAACTTGGCTATCTAAGCTTAAAAGGTCCAGTTCTAAGTCAGAATTAAGGCAAAGTGGACACGTGGATGATCTTCCGAACTCGTGATTGTGTTGTTTAAGTTGTGGCTGTTTTGTGAAAGCGCTGATTTTATTAGGCTTCATTTTCATTGCATCTTGTTTTATTTTAATTAACCCTAAAATCGGATTTTCCATAGATGTTTCTGTTAGAAGTTTTACATCACATATTTTTAATTCCACAGATTCTTTTTGCTTTTCTTTCCGTAGTTGCTCAAGTACCTTCAGTCTTTCTGCATTTTCTTTAGCTGTTTTCTGTCTTTGTGCTTTTTCAATACTTTCTTCTTGAGCCGTTTTTATCTTTGGTTCTTTTTCTGCATCCTTATCTTTTTGTTTGGATTTTGCCTCCACTGTGTTAGCGTTTTCTAAATTATTAATTTCATCATTTTGTTCTGTTCCTGACTTCAATTTCTCACCACCTTTCTTTGCTGTTTTATCTCTGTCTGTCGATTCAAGGTTTTGTATTACGACTTGTTTTCCCTTCTCTTTTGTTTCTTTCTGGGCTTTCCAAGCTTTCATCATCATCAGATCCATACTCTTTTGTTGGGTTTTTTCTTTCAGGTCATTGTTTTTATCTTTTTCTGTTGATGCAGATTTTTCCTTAATGCCTTCTTTCGTTTTTTCCAACACTTCAATTTTATCTTTTTTTGTTTTCTGCAATACTTCATCAATGTTATCTCCTTGTTGAGGTTTATGCTTCAAATTTTTTTTCTCATCTCTCTGTTGTTCTTTCTGGGCTTTTCTAGCTTTCATCATCATCAGATCATCATTCATACTCTTTTGTTGGGTTTTTTCTTTCAGGTCATTTTTTTTATCCTTTTCTGCCGGTGCAGATTTTTCCTTAACGCCTTCATTAGTTTTTTCCAACACTTCAATTTTATCTTTTTTAGTTTTCTGCAATACTTCATCAATTTTATCTCCTTGTAGAAGTTTATGCTTCAATATTTTTTTCTCATCTCTCTGTTGTTCTTTCTGAGCTTTCCTAGCTTTCATCATCATCAGATCGTCATCCATACTCTTTTGTTTGGGTTTTTCTTTCAAGTCATTTTTTTTTCCCTTTTCTGCCGGTGCATATTTTTCCTTAACGCCTTCATTCGTTTTTTCCAACACTTCAATTTTATCTTTTTTGGTTTTCTGCAATATTTTTCCAATTTTCTCTCCTTCAGGTTTAGACCTATCTTTTATAGTTTTTTGCAATACTTCATCCATTTTATCTCCTTGTTGAGGTTTAGGCTTCAAATCTTTTTTAGTTTTTGGTAAAAGTTCATGAGTTTTGTCTTCTTGATCAGGTTTTGACTTTGTGTCTCTTTTAGTACCCACAAAATCTTTATTTTCCTCACCAACGAGTTCTTTTTCAAAATCTTTTTCCCTGAATTTTTTTTCACTAACAGCCTGTCTGGTTTTTTCTTTAGCTTCTAATTTTTTCTCTACTTGCGCAAGTTTATTCTCTTCTCGCGCAAGTTTTTTCGCTTGATCTTGAACAGGTTTTTGCTGGCGACTCTCTTCTTGCCCTTTCTTTTCTCTTTCAGCTTGTAGATGAAGCTTTTCTTGAATATCTTTTATGAGTTGCGATGAAGGCACATTAAGTTCTTTTTTTATTTCTCCCTTCTCTTTTACTTTAGGAAAAAAAAAACTAAATTGGGGTTCGTTTACTAAAATGTTTTTGGGCTTGAGAGGCTTTTTGAGCCAACTTTTTGATTTTTCCATTTGCATAACTGATGTTTTTTTAAGTTTATGACTTATTTTGTCTACACTGCGTCGTAAATGTAATCCTTCATCCGTAAAACGGCGGTCTTCAAATTTCGTAACGTCCTGTTTTGAGGTTCTTAATGATCCATAATATTTTACTCGTCTATTCGAAACATAATTTAGATCACGAGTGCCAAGATCGTGTTTGTTTTTTGTTGGTTTCATATCCATGTCGGACACATGATGTTTTATTTCTTTCTGTTCCCATGGAGCAGTTTTTGGAGTTTCGTATACTGATATTTCCGAATATGGAACTCTAGAATCCTTGTAAAGTCTCATCATCTGTCTCAAACTAAGGTCATGTCTTCTTATCAATTCTTGTTTAGCATCCATTGAAGGTGTATCCTCGAAGATTTCCTCTTGTTCGCGGTTTTTAAAGGAAGTTCTTGGGAGTTTTTGGACGTCTACAAAAGTGTCGTCCACAAAGGATTTTCCTGGAACCATTGTCTGGCTTCCACTTTCGAGCGGTATGAGACTTAAAGGTGTTTCCATCGGCTTAGGTTGCAAAAAGGTAACAGATTGCGTTTTGTAACCGATTTTTAAATCATTTTCTCTAATTTCAGCATTTGCAAACATTGGTTGGATTTCAGACCCATGTCCAGGCGCAGGTGAGGCGAGACTTTGATTAATTTGTGGTTTTTTAAGCATTGTGCCATCTTTAAAAAGACTTCCCAATTTTGGGAACCCAGTTTTAATATGATTTTCAATGTCTTCCTTTTGTTCACCGTTAGATTTAAATTTCTTTACAATTTTGTCGCAGACACAAAATGGCTTTTTAATTGTTTGAGTTTTTTTAGTACAGTGGTCGCATACGCCCATTACAATATTCCTATCTATTGATTTCACTTCTTTCATGAGTTCTTGAGCATGTTTAAAAGTTTTTCTACATCGTGGACAACTTATATTTTCCTTTTCTGAAAACAGTACCAAACAAGGTATATTAATGTATGTAGTAACGTATTCTTAAGCATTTAAAATTACAGTGGGGCGCGCACATTCTAATGTGCGCACACACACACACTGCATAGCTTAGCTGCTAACACAGTAAGGAAAATAAGGATGTTAACGGAGATAGCCACAGCTAGGTTAGTATACTATGCTTATTTCTACTATGTATTATGTCTTATTATATCATTCTGCTGTGAGTATCGGCAGCAGATGTCGATTAATTAATTTAATTTTTATATTACTTAAAAAAACAGTCCGTACGATTTATAGAATAGGTCCTGGCGAGTCCCTCAGAGAAAAAAAACAGATCGATATACCTACTAACTCTGCGTTCTCCATTGAGCTATTACTTCTACGTATAGAGAAGACAGCGTGAACAAAATCTGTGCGCAGTGCGGGGCGCGCGGGGGCTGTCTAACCCCGTATATATAATGCTGTGGCGAGCAAGCGACTGAGTGAACTGCAGTCGGCCGACAGCAGTTGAACGGAGCACAGATTTTGTTCGCGCTGTCTTCTCTATACGTAGTAGTAATAGCTCAATGGCGTTCTCTTTTAATCTTAGAATGCATGTTAAATGTCCACTAACACCGAGGGCTTCTCAAAATTACAAGCGACTTCCATAAGACAAATACACGTGCGGCACTACAAAAAGTACTACAGTATCATAGAACAAAAAATACTACAGCTCCATCTCTGACAAAGATGATGAACTAACACTATACGTCATACGTCAGAATCCTACATCGCGCAAGTGAAGTTATCCGCGACTTAAGAGTATACAGGGTGGAATTTTGTAATGCCACCTGGAGGGAAAGTACTCTTAATACTGCAGATAGAAAATTTTACTCAAAGGAAACATTCCTTTATTTTTGAATAGAGCAAACTGCATTCAAAGATTTTCGAAAATTCTCTTCTCCCACACCCGGGAATCGAACCGGCTAAAATCTGAAAAAATTATACCCTGTACTTTTATTGCATCGATCGTTAGGGTCAATTATAAGGATGAAATCTTTCTAACAAACATGATAAATTAAATGAAAGGAAAACCAGGAAATCTTAAATTAATTTAATTATTTCCAAAAAAATGGTAAACTAACTAATTAGTTGCTCGAAATGGGCTCCATTCTCTTGGATACACAAATTTATTCTTTTAACGAGTTCATTTCTAGTAACCTTTAATAAAGTGTTGTGGTGAATATTATAAATCGTATTCTGAACTTCAACTCTCAACTCGTTGTCATTCGCATAAGATTTCATGATTTTTAAATTTGATTTTTTACATATCCCCACAAAAAAAAATCTAATGGGGTGAGATCTGGCGATCTCGCAGGCCATCTGATTGTGCCGTTTGTACCAATCCAGGTATTAAAATGGTTATTAATGTAGGCAGTAGTGATTCTGCTGTTATGTGCTGGAGCACCATCTTGCTGTAGAATTATTTGGTTTCGCTCTTCCTCGGGGAAACCATTTAACTCGTTTCTTAAGAGTTCCAGTATTTCAATATACTTGACAGTGTTTAAATGACCTTCGTACACGTGGACTAACACTACATTATTTCTCATAATTCCGCACCAAACGTTGAAAGAAAATCTTATACTACTACTGTATGAGAAGTCTCGAGTGAATCCTGTTCGTGTTCATGAAACTAACAATCAAGTAAGATTTTCTTTCAACGTTTGGTGCGGAATTATGAGAAATAATGTAGTGTTAGTCCACGTGTACGAAGGTCATTTAAACACTGTCAAGTATATTGAAATACTGGATCTCTTAAGAAACGAGTTAAATGGTTTCCCCGAGGAAGAGCGAAACCAAATAATTCTACAGCAAGATGGTGCTCCAGCACATAACAGCAGAATCACTACTGCCTACATTAATAACCATTTTAATACCTGGATTGGTACAAACGGCACAATCAGATGGCCTGCGAGATCGCCAGATCTCACCCCATTAGATTTTTTTTTGTGGGGATATGTAAAAAATCAAATTTACATGAAATCTTATGCGAATGACAACGAGTTGAGAGTTGAAGTTCAGAATACGATTTATAATATTCACCACAACACTTTATTAAAGGTTACTAGAAATGAACTCGTTAAAAGAATAAATTTGTGTATCCAAGAGAATGGAGCCCATTTCGAGCAACTAATTAGTTAGTTTACCATTTTTTTGGAAATAATTAAATTAATTTAAGATTTCCTGGTTTTCCTTTCATTTAATTTATCATGTTTGTTAGAGAAATTTCATCCTTATAATTGACCCTAACGATCGATGCAATAAAAGTACAGGGTATAATTTTTTCAGATTTTAGCCGGTTCGATTCCCGGGTGTGGGAGAAGAGAATTTTCGAAAATCTTTGAATGCAGTTTGCTTTCTATTAAAAAATAAAAGAATGTTTCCTTTGAGTAAAATTTTCTATCTGCAGTATTAAGAGTACTTACCCTCCAGGTGGCATTACAAAATTCCATCCTGTATACAAGAACCCGACAATAACTGTCGGGCAGTGATTTTGTCATGAATTATGAGGATATATACCTATAGATATTATTAGGATTCGTGATGGCCCAGAGGTTAAGGCCTCGCCTTTTAGGCACGAGGTTGTGGGTTCAAATCCGGGCAAGCACCAATGTGATTTTCAACTCGATGAAGGAAAACATCGTGAGTTAACCTGGACTTAGTCTGAAATCATCAACCCGTCTTGAGCAAGCGTGGTAATCAATGCTCGTGCCTTCTCTGTATGAGAAGAGGCCTTTGGCCAGCAGTGGGACAGTAATAGGCTGGTATTATTATTATTATTATTATTTTTTCGCACTTTGCTTTTGTTAGGTTGAAGAAGCAACGGTATAAAGCCGCTAAACAGCCTACTATGAAAAATAGAAAATACAAATATTTTTGAATTTAGAACACGAATAAACGTCATTTTTTTAACAAATATTTTTTTCTATATTTAATAAAAAAATATTTAGTTTTTTAATGATATTCCATATATAGAAGGTGGCGCAAATTTAATCATCCAATTTTGTTCTTGAATAACTTTTTTACTAAATAATACAAAAAGGATTTTGTGTGATGGAAATCTTTATTTGGACCTTTACAATTTTATCAGTTAATTGGAAAAAAATATATCCGTCAAGTGGCTGCCGCCAGTGTTCATACATATTTCTGCCCGTTTTCGCATTTTCCATGACTTTCCGCAAGATTTCCGGTGACAACTGTTCGCATTCCTGTCGAATATTCTCCATAAAGTCTGCAATTGTCTGAGGCTTTTTGGCATACCCGCGACTTCAAGTAGCCCCAAAGAAAGAAGTCTGGGATGGATATTAAATCGGGCGATATTGCTGGCCAGGCCAAATCGCCAAAATGGGAAATTACGCCATCAGGAAACGCTTCCTTCACAATTATTCCACACTCTTTCGGAGTATAGTGCCTATAATAATTGCTTGTCTGTTTGAATTCTGCGGCTGTCTAGTTCACAAATTATGACATCTTCCGATACGGTGATTAATTTTGCGCCACCTTGTGTCTTAGTTTCTCCCACTTTCCGAAGTACATAATTGTACTGATTTTGGATATTTAACGGTAATTAATTTTAAATGTAATCTTTACGCATAGGTACCGCTTTGATGTAAGTAGGTATATGGAGCTGATCTAATCTAACTGGATAATAATATTACTACATTAAGAATGTGGGATTAGTTTGAAGAATTAACTGAAATTGTGGTTTGGATCATTATGACAGAACTACATAAGAGTATGACCAATAAAGATTTAAACACTCACGCCGCGCGGCCCAATACTTGGGGCCATGCCTGTACCTCCAGGTTTTGTCACACACAAACACTAACATTTTACAGAGATCAAATAAATTCAAAGTTTTACCTAGTTCTGAAAAAAATGTAGAAGTTGATATTTTTACTTCTTGTTTATTGTAATAGATAAAAACATCTTGGGATAATATGTTTTCAGCGTTTTCAACCGCTTCACCTTGTATTGTCTGTTGATGTAAAAATATCACATTACTGATTACATAATCAATAGTCATAAAGTCATAGTTTTATGAACTACAGAAACCATACACATAACTATCTATGTAAGTAATTCATTTTCGTGCATAATACCCGCTTTTCCAAGGTCACTTACCGTGGAATTGCAGACACCAGCTGCCAGCAACATTGGTAACACGCTGCCAATGCACTATTCGTATATTTACTAGGTAACGGTCAGTGCCATGTTAATCAACGAGACGAATGATTAATAATAATCTAAGCTAAGCGAAATGCCACTCCGTGCCATCAATTTTCTAATGAATTTGATGGCACGGCCGCGGCGTGGCTATCTTCGTGATATTTTCGACGGTGGATATGTGTACTGTAGGCCTTTACACAGCCCAGCGCTTAAACCTGTGCGCCACAGACACGCAGTGCACAACAGGTTACAGATCTTCAGATCACCTGTGTGAGTCCCGTTACGATAACTAGCTTGTGCCATCAATTTTCTAATGAATTTGATGGCACGGCCGCGGCGTGGCTATCTTCGTGATATTTTCGACGGTGGATATGTGTACTGTAGGCCTTTACACAGCCTAGGGCTTGAACCTGTGCGCCACAGACACGCAGTGCACAACAGGTTACAGGTCTTCAGATCACCTGTGAGTCTCGTTACGATAACTAGCTTGGAAAAACCTATCGGCAGATTGTTTACTCAGCCGGACCCTCTCGGAAACCAGTTGACTGCCCGAAGGAAATAATACGACAGAACATGAGACAAAAGTACACGAGATTAAGGTAAGTATCTACTAACACTCACTGCTTGTTTCCTATGACAATAGACCACCAAGCCAAGGCCCTTTATTTCCGCAAGCTTGTGGAAACCTGGACACTCCGTGTAGCATGGACATTGTTGTTGTTCACCCACTGCACGAATGAATATACTGTTTTAGTACAAGTATTGTGTAAGTGTAACACATTCATGCTTTTTATCAAGTCTGATCCACTTACTCTCAGAATACACTGATAGTAAAGGTAAATATTACATCAAAAGACAGACATTCCTTAAAAGGATATTAATAACATTTATTTAAACCGTTAAAGATCACTTCACTTATACAAAGACTAGAGTAATTAAATACCAAACCAATTATTAGTTTTGTCAGATTGACAATGCACTATAGAGTTGACTCATAGAGTATAGTAATATTGAGTTGACTAAAGTACTTTGTACATAAATAATGCACGATGCTTGATAATGTGCCAGGATCTTTTGACAGTACGTAGTTCCAAGGTTTTAGCACCTATTGGCAAACCTATGTGAAATTTTCATATTATATTTAAAATAAACTAAAAGCCGACTACGTAAAAAAAGGGGTCTAAAAAGGATTAATCAAGAAAATAATTCGAATAGAAATCCAGAAATATATAGGTACAAAAATGGTCAAGGTAGAGCCGTGGTTGCACCCACTGTATACTACATGATGATGTGGGTGCCCGGAAAACCTCCATTATTAATAGTAATATTTATTCACATAGGTACATATGTACATTTTTTACAAGTATAGTGCTTAAACAGACAAAGCCTATATTGTCCCACGGCAGCTTCCCTTCTTCCACATTTCGCGATCTAGTACGATTGGAGGCCAATCCATTGCGAAAGAGTCTAGCTCATCCCGCCATCTACCTTTGGGCCTGCCGTGTTGTCGTTACCTGCTACTTGGTATCCACTGAGTGGTAATTTTTGCCCATTGCTCCTCATGACATGACATGACCAGCCCAGTTCCACTTCAACCTAGCAGCTATAAGGCCAACATCAGCTATTTGGGTTTTGGAGCGAAGTATGGAGTTTCTGACGCGGTCCGTAAGTTTGACACCCATACTTCGCTCCATAGCTCGTTAGCAGACCCCAAGTGCGAACTTCTGACGATTTGGAAGCGACCACGTCTGCGCTCCATATAGGTGAGGGTGGGGAGAATGCACATGTCCATGAGCTTCCGCTTAAGTGCGAGAGGGAGAGATCATCGACCAGTAGCTCTTGTGATAAAATGTAATATTTAAAATATTGTTACCAATTCTTATTGTGCTACTGTTTGTTTTTCCTTCAATCTATCTAAATATATAAAAGAAGAAACTAACTGACTGACTGACTCATCTATCAACGCACAACCCAAACCGCTGGGTCTACAGATTCCAAATTTGGCAAGTAGGTTCCTTATGTGGTTTAGGGGTGCACTAAGAAAGGATTTTTCAAAATTCACCCCCTAAGGGGGTGAAACGGGTCTCTAAAGTGTGTATGGGGAAACAAGATTAATTAGACTATTTTATTCGAAACTTCACAGGAGTACTCCTATTGATAAATGAGTAGAAATGAGTTTCAGGTTTTTTCAGAATTCAACCCCCAAGAGGGGGAAATGGGGTGACAGTCTAAAAATCAATGCACAGCCCAAACCGCTGAGTCTAGAGACTCCAAATTTGGCACATACGTGCCTTATGAGGTTGAGGGGTGCAATCAGAAAGGATTTTTCAAAATGTACCCTCTAAGGGGATGAAACGGGAGTCGAAAGTTTGTATGGGGAAACAAGATTAGGTAAGACTGTTTTATTCGAAACTTCACAGGAGTACCTCCTATCGATAAATGAGTTAACATTTGTGTTTCAGGTTTTATCGGAATTCAACCCCTAAAGGGGGAAATGGGGTAACAAAGTCTGAAAATCAACATCGGTTTTGTTTGTATGGTGTATCGGGTCGGGTGTGTTACAAAAACAACGATTTTAAGATTTAATGTGGTGGACCTGAAATATCATCATCATCCCCTGTTGAGGTGCGATGGGGTTGAAGTCTAAAAATCAATATGGGTGTCGATACCGAGATTATCAGGGGTGCAGATTACGAAAATGGCATTTATTTTGAGATCCAGAAAATGGCGGATTCGACTTCTATACAGTGTTATTGTTGATTTATTGTGATGATTGTGATAACGATGATGATGATTGTGATACTGATTACGATGATGATGATTGTGATAATGGTGATTGTGATTGTGATGGTGATGGTGATGGTGATTATGATAGTGATGTGATGTGATGGTGATGGTGATGGTGATGGTGATGGTGATGGTGATGGTGATTGTGATAGTGATAGTGATAGTGATGGTGATGGTGATTGTGATAGTGATGTGATGGTGATGGTGATGGTGATGGTGATGGTGATGGTGATGGTGATGGTGATTGTGATGATGATGATCATGATTGCGATTACGATAATAATGATTGTGATTACGATGATAATGAGTGTGATTACGATGATAATGAGCTCGGTGGCAGGGTGAGTGGATACCGATCCCGTTGTTGCTCTTCCGGTGTGCACTCTGCGTTCCAGAAGGTCACTAGGAACAACGCCCATTGGTCCAGGCTGGACCCCTCTGCCTCAGAATATTCGAACATTTCCCGATTCCCATTCCTCTGGGAAGGAAACTGCCGCGCCGAAGGCACAAGTGCAGAAATTCTGGCGCCCCAGGATTCGAAACCTTTTTTTTTTTTTTTTTTCGGATTGGATACCATCAAATGACTTCTCCCGCTCTGGGCGGAGCAGGAGGGAGTGTCAGACTTTTACTGACTAAAACCCATCCATGTTCCTTCATCGCCCTTTGTGTTCCGGGGTCACGGTATCTCTTTCGAACAGTCCCGCAACCCCGACAAGGATTCGAACCCCTTGCGTGGCAGTTCGGCAGATTATGGTGTAATAATCTGGCGTAAAGTGAATCTGTCCTTATGCGAACCAAGTAACTTTACGTTACGGTCTGTACATATTCTGTCTTTAAGCGAATCTATCCTAACGCGAATCTGGCGTAAAGCGAGTCTGTCCTTATGCTAACAAATCCTTGACGTGAGCTATACATTGGCGTTACAATGGTGAGAATACCAATACTTGATTACTTAAAACAGATTGAGCACCCCCACCGATACACCCGCGTTCCCCAACTTTCTCCAGAGCACATTGAATGCAAACGACCAAACGCATAAGATCAAACGCTTTGGAGAGGTCAAGGAAACACGCATATACCGCCGGTGTGATACGGTCCATATAATATTGGACAGTATGCTTGAGACCTACGATGGCAGCTTCCGTGGATAGCCCGGGTCTAAACCCACACTGCGCGTCATGTAATTTAATGTAATCTATGTAGAATCATGCACACCAACCAGTACTTTAGCAATAATCGTTGCTCGAGATATAGGCCGTAGTTCCTCTTGTCCGAGATTCCTGTTCGTTTGAGAGTCCTGTTCTTCACTATAGGCACTACGATGGTTTTCATTAAAGGCCTTTACATTACACGATTTATCGGGCCCTGTCGATCGTGTGCCCCGATCAGGCAGGGCGCCTCTTATTATTTGGGGACCCTGACTCCCTGTTTCTTATTACACTTCCCTGTCCCTGCTGTCATAGTTTCATAATAATTCATGACAAAAATATTTTTCGTTCTTTTATGTTATTTCCTTCTAAAATGTTTTGAAAAACGTTGTTTCCGCCTGTTTGTTTTTGTTGTTTCCGCCTTGAATGCAATAACACAATAAAAACTTTGTTGTAATCGTTTTAAACAGTATTTTATTCAAAAACTTAAATCCAGTCCCTGTAAAAATTTCAAACGATCATAACTTTTTACTTGTTAAAGCTACAAGGTGGACATTGAAAGACGTGAGGGTGGAAATCAGGTAGAAATTACTCAAATTAAAATAATATCAAGAATTTGAATAGTTTACACAAACGGAGAATTGACCAGCCATCCTGATATCAGAAAGGCTGGTCATTTTGAAGTCCCTTTATTTTGTTTCCAAGTTATGTAGCAATTAATTGACTATAGGTAGCAATGGGTAGCATATATGTAGCAATTTTTGATCACCAGCCTGACGCGGACCGATACACAGTGGGCTGAAACGGGCCGGTAAAGGACTTAGCATTTAAAAAAAAAAAGTTTCTTTTTCTGAAATTTTAAATATTGTGTTGGATTTATCTATCGATTATAAGTAATTATTTCTATGAGGATCGTTCAGATAACTTAGTATTTTCGGAGTTATAAATATCCAAAGTAATTTTTGTATGAAGCAAAAGAAAAAAATGTGAAAATCTCGAAATTCTTAAATTTTCTCAAAGAATTGACTCTACGTATGCATACTTGCATAGTACGTATATTTGTCCTATTTTAGCGCCTATTCTCGGGTTGCGATTTTCTGCGATTTGGTCGCAATTTCAAATTTTGTTCTCTATTCCACACCACCATAGAGGTTAAGAACTAGGCGCGTTTTTTTTTTTATGTAGTGGTCTCCCCTTGAGGCCTAATCCACTAGGGACCAATAAAATAAATAAATAAATAAGTAAAAATCACAATCACTACTGGCCACTGCACTGTTTTAATTTAATCACTGTCAAGGGTATCCACATTAACGAATGCCAAATTTTCGTATTCGTCAACATCAAATGTTTCCGCTTGTTCAATTACTAATAAACTTTGTGCTTCTACTGACAAAGTTTTATGTTTTCTGCGAAGTTTGTGACGTTTCGCTGAGATGAGTGGATCAGAGCTGGTCAATAAATTATTTAAAATGTCTTCATTTGTAGTTTTTCTACTGCATTTCCTGGAATGGTGTTGGCGGTACCTACGAAAGTCTTTATTTCTAGCTTCTGCAGCTTCTTCAGATAGCTGTCCAATTGGTATTAGACCAAAACTTTCAATAATAGCTGCACCATGCATAAGAACTTTATGAACACTTGAAGGCATATAATACCAGCTACATAATTCCAAATACAGTTGCATGGTCACTTGAGCATATTCGTGAAATTTCGCTGTGTCAATGTGGTAACCTGATGAAATTGCCTCTAAAATGATTGCAAATCGCCTTATTAATTCTTCACTAACACCAGTTATCTCAGCAGTCATGTTTGGATTTGCAAAAAATCTTCTAGCAGTATTTCCGTCATTCGTGGAGCCGTGCCCTTGTTTAACAACATCAATCAGAAGTCTTGTATGTCTTTCTTTCTTCTTTCCATGATGCACTTGTTGTCTCCCTTTACTGTCCATGTCTGTATCGTATCCAGATATGCAATGATGACAATCCGTATTTACAGAGATCTGGATCAGTCGGTTTTGATGCAATTAAGGGCAAATTATTCATCTCTGTTGGAGTGGCTTTACAAATGTCGCATCTCTGAGATGAAGTATCACATAAAATTGATGTTGCTTTTCCATCTATCATAGTCATTAATAAAGAGTGTGAAATTTTTATTTCTCCAACTTCTGATTTCACTAAATTTACAATCTCTTCCTCAATAGCACTTTTTTCACGCAATTTCGTTATTTTATTTTCTTTCACAAATTCGAAAAAGATTGGACGACACCAGTAAGATGAATTTGGTGAATCGTTTTGCCAGATAACTTGTTCGCCGCACACTAATTTTATTGGCACTAAACTACCCATAAATATGCTTGAATCGTCCAGTTGACTTTCTTGTTCATCGTCTGTTTGCATTTTTTGTTTGTAATTGGCTTGATTAGAAGCACCGTCAAATCCCCACTTACTGATTAGTGTAAATTCTTTACAACCACTATCTATGACGAGTGACGTCATTATTCTTGTTGTCGTTATATCCAATAGAGCTTGTAACTTTATTTTAGCTGAGGTTTCTGTCACTGTAATAGCATCTTTTGGTGGATAGCATTTCTGTTTCGCATGTTGCACTTGATAATAAGATGGAAATATATTACTGCCCTTTTCGTTAACACTTTTTCTTAAAGTATTGTATTGCCACTTGGTCAGCTTAAGTGATAAAAATAACCCTAAAGCCTCATCCGGAGAAAACACAGGTTTTGTTTCTTTAACAGATATGCACTTTTTAACTTTTTTTACATCTTGGGGATTCTTTAGTAAATGTTCTAGTATTTTAGCAACCTCCTCATTCCCATCCGCTTCCAACTGCTCAAAATATGCATATTTTATTTCGTCCGAAGATAAATGAAAGTTTTCTGCACGTCTTTTTTTCTGTTTAGGCGCTAATTCACAAAAAGGTTTTCTTGGGCTTTGTTCGGTGGAGACACCGACAGAAACTTTTGATGGTGATACATACTGAGTTGATGTACTCGGTGCTGGTTGATCTTCATTACTGCCTATTTAACACTTAATAAAGTCTGGCCATATTATGTTTTCTTGTAACCATTCACTATTTTTAGTTCTGAATATATTTTCTTTACGATAAGCGTTTTCCCATCTTCTATTTAAATTATAACAAAATTTTGCACAAAACAACTTTAAGGTCTTTTCGTGATCATCACTTAATTCGACTAAATTTAGACCTTATCTCACTACACAAACTGTCATTATTTTTAATACTGCCACTGTTTTTTAAAATAACGAAAAGATCAAGGTTTGTCACTAAATTTTCAAACATTTTCACAACTACAAAATAACAAATAAGTAAGTAATGAATGTGTGGGGGTAGTGCGTCTATTATGGTGGGTAATAGAACACTGAAGTACGTTTGAATGTAACCGAACATTCCGTAGATACCCTATCGTTGCACCAATCACGTTACGACACGTCATAACTTGTAGTTACGCTCGCGCACTCTTATCCCTTGATTCCCGGAAATAAGTCTCAAAACAAATTACGTCATACCTACCTATGGTTTTGGAAAATGTCGAACATTGTTTTTTTTTTAAAGAACTAAGTAGGTATTGAGGTTTTCAGGCCGTTTAAAATACATTATTTTCAATTTCAATTTAATTGGAATAAATTGCTTAACTAAAATAACATGACTCTTCATACAAATTTGATATGGCTATATCTCCGAAAGTACCTACTCGTAAAATAAGAAAAAGTCAAAGAATAAAAACGTTTTAAATTTATGCCTAGATACCAAAAAAATACATTTGATCTCTTAAGACCCAACCTTGTAATCCCAGCCCACTGTGCGATAGTCCGATACAGACAACCAGCCATCCGGACGCACACCAAAACATTTTGCTGACACGAAATGACCAGGCGCTTTCTATGAAAATTTTAGTATAGTTAAAATAAATAAAACCACTCTCTAATTATGATATTTTTCAACACGTACGCAATAAACACTATTCGTACAACAATTTTCATGAAAAAACAATAGCGTTTGTCTTTCCTGAGCACATGTACCTACAGGGTGGCTCCGCTAGAGAGTATGCTCTCCAGCAGAGCCACAATCAATACTATTTTATCATTACCTAATGCACGTACAGCGATAACGATATACGAACATGAATACGTTTGACGTACATCATTTTAAGATATTGATCGATTTCTAAGATAGTGGCTCCGCGGCAGAGCATGACACGATAAATCGTGTAATGTAATAAGGCCTTAAGTCATGTGGTATGAGTGTGTGTACTAAATCCTACGATTTTTATTTTGCGAGATACCAGTGTGTAAGGCTGAATTTTAGCTTACATCAATCCAGCTTTACCCAGCGGTTATTGCATGAGACTAGGGAATAACGCCTGTAGGAAAATCATGAATGAAACAAAAGCACTGCGGTCATACAAAGATTTTTTATTATAATGTGAGCTTACTGATTAGAATTACAGTCCTCTTCTGAACTCAGCTGTTGTGAATACAAAATTACAGGTTCACACTTACTTTATAAGTAACATTACCATGCTGTTTCATCACATGGAACACAGATGCACTCAGTATCGTTGCCCGTATGTGATGCTCAGTGTAGTTTCACGCCAAGTTGCAGCAGGTCAGCTTAAACGGTTCAGCAACCGTACATGTAATCTCGTAACCGATGAACTTGCCTTCACATCATGTCCTCATTGTATGACCATTTTTATGTTTTTTATATTAATATTATGACGTCATCGCGTCGTAAATTAAATATGCATTTGAGCCAGCGTAGATATTTGATGTTTTTACTGATATCAATGAACCATACGCTGGCTCTCAACATTAGGTTAACCACATAGTGGTTGAAGAAAGGTGTGGATAACTTTTAATAAATTACTAGATAATTCTCCAATAGAGCAGCCTTTCACCAAAAAAGGACGCCACGTAAAAAAAAAAAGGTTGCTATCTCCAAACACAAGCGTCAATCCTATTTTGACTGAAGGCCACACTGAAACCGAGCCTTTTATCAGCTCATTCTCATTAAATTATTTTAATTCAACTATTTCGCAATTAAATGTTTATCTTTATTAATTAATTAATATATTCTAAATAACACTATCGTTTTTATTAGAAAATCAACTAGAAATCAATTAGGTGAATCAACTCCGTGCATTTGACAATAGCGCCATCTAGGCACATTTTTAGGAATGCACGTATCGATTTAGGCGATTAACACACTGCCACGCACCACGCAGCGTAGCGCGTGAATGCGTGTTTTAAGGCGATTCTCACACTGCCCCGCATGATGCAGCGTAGCGCGTGGATGCGTGTTCTGTGTGTTGGACTGTGCGTGTTTTCTATACAAACGGAAATACTTACAAGCAACGTTAAAACACGCATTCACGCGCTACGCTGCGTGGTGCGTGGCAGTGTGTTAATCGCCTAAGTGTTATTTCTACACTGGTCGCTACCTACCTTTAAATCTGCGATGTAGTTTTTTAATTGTTACAAGTGTGGTAATTCAGTTCACACGCACCTAATTTAAAGCGCTGCACCCTGGTAAATAAAGTAAAGCATGGCCTTATTTTACTCATGACGCTGGGGCGCTGGAAACGACCGAGCGAACTAGCTCTAAGAAATAGCACAAAAAAAACCTTATTTATGTCGCGTCCTGATTTAGGCGTCCTCGCTTAACGATATTATTAGTTCACAAAAATAATTGTTAGATGGCGCTGCTTGTTCCACTATGGTGCCATCAATCCACGACATTTAGATAATAAAAGACTAAATAATCTTTTATTGTTTTTTTTTAATCTCAATATATCAATATATAGACAATATAACAAAATAAAAATGTAATAATAACATAATTAGTAAATTATTTATAGAAGACGGGTATTATAGTACAAATTGTTTGTGGGTTTTCTACTACAGTATCCACTACATCGTCCAGTGGTAGACGAAGATCCAGTGGGCACTGTTCTGAAAGGCAGACGCATGGGCGGGGAGGCAGCTGCAGTCAAATGATCGGCACTAGCACACGGCTCCGCGGGCCGCAGTCGGCTCTCTCGATTTGAGCGCAGCCTCTCATAGCGTTGTGCGTAAGCGACACTACGCTGCAAGCTCGCCAGGCTATCAGTGCGAGCTGGAAACCGCTCTAAGCTGTTCGAAACTTCGCCCACTTCAGCAGTGTCAGTATCCACTATTTCTTGATGGTCTAGTACCATGCCGATGTTTTGTTTCAGGTTAGTTGAGCCGTCTCTAAAAATTAGGTAGACTGTGGCTTGGTCTAATACTTTCAGAGAAAAATGTTCGTTGATCTTCAAAGCTTTCATTTTGATCTGAAATGGTTTAAATTTTTGGGATAACTTCTTGCTCTTCTCTTTAATGAAGTTATCGAATTCTATGGCTAACATTTCTTCATTATCTGATTGTTGAACTTTCTTTTCAACTGATGGTCCAAGTTTTAAAATCTGAGGATCCTTGTGTGCCATTTGGGTATCTATCATGACCTGCTGTAGTACTGGCGGATCGTTCAATGTATGCCATTTCCAATGTGAAACGGGACCAATTCCGCGATCAAGCACCACTCCTTCAGTCTGATTGTATTTAAGGCTGAGGGAAAAAATAAAGGCTGTACCTACTTGAACAAATATACAATCATAGGCTATTAAGAGTACCTATTACACATTTTTAGGGATCCGTACAAATAATGAAAAAAAAACGGAACCCATAAAGGATCACTCGTGCGTCCGTCTGTCTGTCACAGCCAATTTGCTCTGAATCTACTAGAGCAAATCAGGTGAAATTTGGTAGGATGGTGTAATCTTAAGACCTAAACACAGATGTGCAAAGTAAGTATTTTTTTTTTTAAATAAAGGTCTTTCTCGGGGGACAAATTAGGAATTTAGAAAAAATGTTTTGCAAACCTTACTGTGTCATATATCAAATGAAAGGGCTCGTTATGGGTTATTAGGATCTCAAAAATATTTTTGTTCATCATCATCTGCCTAGCCTTTTCCCAACTACGTTGGGGTCGGCTTCAAATATATTTTTGTTAATATTGTGTTGATTTTATTCATGAAAGAAGATGAAAATTGACCATTCCCCCCCCCTGATCTCCGAAACTACTGAGCCTAATATTTTGAAAAAAGTACAAAATATACCTAGTTCATTGCTTTAAAACTCAATACATATAAGACTTTGGCATTGTACGGAACCCTCTCCACGCGAGTTCAACCCGCACTTGTTTATTTTTACAACTTTGACTTGCTGTAACTTGCACTGCACAACTGCAACAGCTGTCGGTCGGATCTTCAGACCAAAGAAAAACAATTATTTTAGGCGGACAAGTGCCTAAAAATAATAGTTAAGCCACTGCACGAATTTTTCTAATAGCATATGCTATTAGAAAAAATCGTCAATTTACTGATGTAGATACCGCTAGACTGGTCTATTTTAGTTACTTTCATAGTATAATGTCTTATGGCATTTTGCTATGGGGACGGGCTGCAGATATTGAGTCTATATTTATTCTGCAAAAAAGAGCCATCAGAGCCATATATAATCTTCGTAGGCGCGATTCTCTAAGGGAACTGTTTAAGGATACTGGCATCATGACGGTACATTGTCAGTACATCTACGAAAACATAATGTACGTCAGAAAAAATCTGCATCTTTTTGGTAAAAGAGGTGATAGACATAATTACAGTACTAGAAATAGGGACCAACTAGTTCAGCCAGGCTTCAGACTCGCTAAAGTGGACTCATCTTTCATGTGGTACTGTTTGAGATGCTATAATAAAATTCCACAAAGTATTCTTGAACTGAATGAGACGAAATTTAAAACATGCATCAAACGCACACTATGTAAGCAAGCTTATTACAAGTTGAGCGATTATATCGCAGATAAAAATGCGTGGCTCAATGCTGGTCCTGCTCCACCTGGACAGGGGCGCATAAATTGATAGTATTAAATAGAATTGTTGGAGCTGCTGAAGATTGTACAACTGTCTTTGCATTGTATAGAATCAATCTCTAGTATTATATAATCGCACAGCCCATATTGTGTGAGTACTATGTACTAGAAAGCTATCATTCACTGAAATCCTACGTCTTTTCTTGACTTGAATGTGCCCTGGCGGTTGAGAGTATGTCACGCTCACTCTAATGTCTCGCTGATGGTGGCGCGTGTGTCGGATCATTCAATTCCCTTCAAAATGGTTGAGTTGAATGGTGCTGATCCATGCGTCATGTTCGTGAACGGGCGCTGTCAGTTGTGACTGGTCAACTCTTAGTTGCCATGGCTTATTTGTATGTCTATTTTTGAATTGTATTTTTTGTTTTTACTATGGACACTTTTAACGTGCACATCTTGCTACATTGTTCTCACATAATATACCATCTCAACATGAATGATGTAACCAAGATTTTGTAACAATATTTTGATTTAAAAGAGTGTCCATGGAGTTTCTTGCCCGTTCTTCTCCATAGAGATCTACGCTAGGGAATGGGCAACTACAGTACTTTCACAGTTTTTATGTCTTGTGACTGGGACTGTAGCTACATTTAACTTTGTTTCGACAATTCAAAAGTGCCTGTAACTGGCCTACTTGAAATAAATGCTTTGATTTTGATTTTGATTTTGATTTTGACTGCCGCCGATTGGCGAGAAGAGCTAGCAACAACAAGAAACTAAGTACACTTCAAGTACTTACGGGATAATATCCGTGATTTTCTTTATTTATGAGCTCCCGATCAAAGAAGAACACGGATTTTATCCCGTAAGTACTTTAAGTGAAAGACCGTCTAAAACAGAACAAGAAACTAGTTCGCGTGAAACGAACGTGTGTGTTGTGTAGTTCGGAGTATTGTGTAGTTCAGATACAACGGGCGATTACTCGCAACGCAGTCACTTGCGAGTATACGTTTGCTCCAAGCGAGAGCCCTCTGTAAGAGTCTATCTCAGAAAGTGTTCTGTCCACAGAGTGAACATCGCTGAGCGTATTTTTGATAGCTATTGTCGTTGTGGCAAACTAGTGGAGAGAGAATTTTCGCCGGCAAACTTTAGCGAAATTTAGCGATCAACTATTCATATATTTTTACTTTTAGTGACACGGGATCTACATCTGTTGTACGTTGCTCGAGCGAGAAAATAATTAATGCTACCTATTAATTTACTTAAACTTTTTCAGGGTTCCGTAGTCCGTAGTAGTTTAATCGTCTTTCCGTTTGTCCGCAGCTTAGCTCAAAGACTTGGTACTAGAAAACTGTAATTTGGCATGAATTACAGTTATGATAACGCCAACCAAGTGGTAAAATAAAATCTCGAAAAGTATTTTTTCTACACGATAAGTGGTGTTTTTTTTTCTGGCGTTCTAAAATAGTTAGGGATATTGTTAGATAGGTCTTTAAAAATGATTGCGAGTTTAATAATTTTTCAATAAAGGGAAAGGGGAAGAGGGGTTTGTGAAAGTTTTAAAGTGGTAATTTTTATTAGACTCTAGTGTCCCCCTCTAGCAGCTAACCGGTTGTATTCGGGTGTGTGAAAAAATTTACAGTATTAGTATACAGGGTGTAAACGGACCCATCACGAAGCCGTCAACCAAGCCTACTGCAGATCAAACTAAGGAGGTAACTCAACGCAAAAATTATTGCTTGGAAACGACTTTTTTTTGGGGGTGAACAATAAGCTAGTGTCCACCATCAAAAAATGCAAACCTATATAGTCCATCAGTTAGAGTATTGGAAAATAATGGACATATATTTTTTGTTTTTGTAAATCAATGAATATTGACTAAGATAAAACGCAACAAAACTCGGGAGTGGGGCTCGTGACGTCACAACGCACTAAAAATTATAGCACGGCGTGACGTAATTGAGAATTTTAAAAGCGTCGTATCTTCGTCATTTTTGGTTTACGTAAAAAAGAAAAAAACGTGTCAAATATTTTTTTTGATAATCTAACTGACGGACTAATTAGATTTTTTCAGGACGACGGACTAAGTAATTTTTTTCAGGACACAAGCCTATTACGTGTTACGGTAAAACTCAATGTAACGCACTCAAAACATTGTGCTGATGGACGCATTTAATAGTAAACGGGTTATGGAGGTACTTAAAGTAAATTTAAGACCCTAAGGTCTACCTAGTTTTCAAAAAAAGACTTGTAAAAAAGTTGGAACTTTGAACTCCAATATCTCCGTAACGTAACTAGAAAGTTCCCGGGTATGGTCCAGAACAAAATGACCCTCAATATCTTGGTTACTAGAAGGTTCCCAGGTATAGGAGAAATAATAAAGGTGTAAAAACATGCTAAATGGTTAGCATGTTTTTACACCTTCATTATTTCTCTTTTGCAATAAAAATGTAGAACGCTTTTATTTTTCTTAGCATGTTTAAATTATTTTTAACTTTTGTTTCTCACATAATGTACCATCTCAACATGAATGATGTAATCAAAGTTTTGTAATATTTTGATTTAAAAGAGTGTCCATGGAGTTTCTTGCCCGTTCTTCTCCATGGAGATCTAAGCTAGGGAATGGGCAACTACAGTACTTTCACAGTTTTTATGCCCTGTGACTGGGACTGTACTCGTAGAACGCACATTTAATTTTCATCTTTGTTTCGACAATTCAAAAGTACCTGTAACTGGCCTACTTGAAATAAATGCTTTGATTTTGATTCCAAACTCGATGGGATTATGTCGCTTTTTATCGGAGTTCCTATGACCACCTTCCAGCTCCATCATCAGACCCTAGATACCATCTAAAAACAAAGTAGGTACTCATCAAGCCGAATGAAACGAGTCCAAATTCGATGGGGTTGTGTCGTTTCATTACAGAGTTCCTATGGCCACCTTCCAGCTCCATCATCAGATCATCTTCATCAATTTTATTTCATTTTTTTTTTCTGTTTTGTTTTGTATGTTTGTTCTGTTCTATTGAATTTTTATAAGGTGGAGGGAAAATAAATAATGTTACAATAATTATGGACCCTGTCGGGCGTTTCATTTTTTTTTCATTTCAACAACATCATGACGTAACATCACGCCTGTATGCTCTGAGGGTTACGCAGATGTGTACAATACACCCAGATTGTTGACCAAAGTTCCATTTATTGGGGATAAGCCTAATAGCATGACATGTATTGTTAAAAATGTAAAATAAATGCATAGCAAATATTTGTATAGGATATTACAACTAAAAATGGAAAAATAAAAAAAAACTTCTTTGCACTTTTTTATTTTTCAATATTTGTGGTTTTTCTATTTGTTTTTTTTTGTTTTGAAGTCGGTTTGACTTTTATATTTTATTTTCCAAAGTCATCGCTCGGAGGCAAATCGGACCGTAAGAATCGATTAATAATGTCAATGTTCATTAATTAAATTTAACGAATCAGTTTAGTTAGACCGTATATTTGATGGGCGACTACGGAACCCTACATTGTGCGTGGCCCAATACGCACTTGGCCAGTTTGTTTTTGTTGTATTCGTAATTGTCACGACAAGATTTGAAAGATTGGTATTGCTGTATTATAAAGCTCAATAAAAAGTTACACCTTTTTTAGCAGGGGCGGATCGCTAGTTAATAATAATTACCGTATCTTGCCAGCATGATCGAACACTATACCATTGCCTAGATAGTCAAAAGTGGCAAGTATCGTAATAGGGTGAGTGCGGCCACGCTCATCGGGCTCCCCGCTGCTGTATATCACGAACCGCTGCTGAGCATTTGTCTCTGCAATATTCATATCGTAATAAGATTAGAATAAAACCTTCCACAATGTTTCGCAATCCGATATAACATTCAGAAACGTTTCTAGTCAACTGCAGAGCTGTAACAACCCCCATTGCATTTGCAGAGTTCGAGATATTGCTTGTACTTAAACATCTAGCTAGATGCTAAATATCCACTAATATCCATATAACTCCAAGAGAAGAGAACCACCTTCAGCATCATAATAATCTAGTGCCAGTCGACCACTTCTGTAATACCAGCGACCTCGTCCGTTGTCGTCGAACTCGGCTAGCCTTTCGCCGGTGTCGTAAGTCATCAGTCGTTTGTTCTTGTTGTGTTCGAACCAGTCAAACTCTGGGTGTGCCGGACGCATACGATAAACATTCATCTGAAATCAAAAAGTGTGTAATTTAGACACACAAGCTTTAAACAGTAAAACGTAGGTAACCTTGTTTAGAACCACACCCACTCAGCCGATAATTCGCACTCAGCCAATAATTCTTTTGAAAACTTAAAACATTTTAACCATTCTTGTTATTCCTACCAAGCATGCTGAAGGATACTGTTAAAAATGGGTCAGAGGTCTATGCAATTTTGATCTTTGGGTGACTGACGAAAACGTGAGATATAATTGGTAGTCATTGTAAATGATGTAGATATTTGTGATGCAGAGAAAGGAGGAAAATGTCGTGAGTAAAGTTTTTGAGTATGGGTGTGGACTGTCGATGGCTACCAGGGGAAGACCAAAGAAATGGAGGAAGGACTGTGTGAAAGATGATATGACTAGAAAGAGAGGTGACTGCTGAGATAACCACTCTGCACTTTTTTGGATAGCCACTGGTTGTTGACTATGGTGAATGGACAAGTTCCTAAAAAGTAGCTTTTTAGGAAGCCCATTACCTAACATTTCGAAATTTTCATTTACCTTTCGCACTACTTTTTCTGTTGGTAGCATAGTCCAACCTTTTTCAATGAAGGTGCGATCAGATAAAGCGTAGCGTAAAATCCCTTTACAAGATTCGACCTCAACCTGAAATTTTAAAATGTATGTATTTATCGGGGAAATGTGCATAGGTTTTTCTCGCAACTGCCTCTCGCATGAAAATAACACCGTAAGCGGTTTTATGAAAGCATTTTTTTTAAGAAACATTTTTGCAGCGTTTTGCCTTTGTGTTTGTGGGGAATATTTCGTTAATTCAAAGCTCGAGTTTGCTTTTCCAAGTCGAAGACTTCATGCATGCAAGCATGCTGCTACAGTGTTGCAGTGTTTATAAGCGTCGCGAAGAAGCGTTATCGTTGTTTTCTTCAAAAAGTACAATATTCTTTTAAAACTACATACCAATTTCATTTTTTTAGCCATCCGGGCTATATCCACCTACTTATACAAATTATTTTTAAGAGCAGCTCGTCTAGCGCGAAGAGTCGACAAGTTCCAACACTTAACACTGAAGGCTTTACGAAAGTTCATCCGGACTCACACCGTTTACAGAGGAGATTAAAGTTTGTTAACAATTTACAAATGTGGCAGGTTTGTACTCAATAAAAATGAATTTAAAAAGTTTTGTGATCTTCTCTTCTGACACCCTTCTTTAACGAGCTAAAACATTAATAATATCTCCCTTAGGTAGATGTTTTTCAACCAATTCAATACAGCACTTCAGCAGAAAAAAGAACGTAGGTCATGCTAGTAAAACAATACAAGTACAAAAATACAAGTGGTCTATCAATCAATCAACTCAACGTCCATCACTTAATTCATGCTGGCTGGATTAATATTAGGCCTCTCCCAAGGTGCGCCACAACATCGGGTTCTTCGCCAGCCGCATCCAGTCTGCTCCGTTCCTATTGTCTCTCTACTTACCGGTTCTGCTGCATGTTTCTTTTTAGACATAATGAATGATAAACTAAATACTTATGGAAAACACTTCACAAAGAATAAAATTGCAAATGAAAAATAGTTCCAGGAAATCGATATGTACAATGTCATTATTCGCGACGTCAGTTTTTTAATGATTCTCCGATTAATTGATACAAACGGCCAGTATACCTACAGGGTAGCACACAGGTTTTAACCAACTTCGAAAAGAAGTTATCATTCCGATCCGTATGTTATAGTGCGCGCCACGCAACTACATAGGTACATCAAGTGACCGGGGATATTTTAGTACAAATCTACAAAGAATTTGTTAAAGTATCCTGATACAAAGGCGACACTGATGAAAGTTTTTAGAACTGGCCACTTTTAAACGATATAATAGGCCTGAAATAAGTTCAAATTTTGAAAATGGAACTCTGCCATAATTATTGTATATGCATTTTATTCATTTGTCATTTGTTTACGATTTGGCGGCAAATTGAAAATTGTCTGTGTCACGTCAGCATTTCAACAGCACGTCATTTATCGCGAGAAAATTTTCGTACAATGATTTTATACATAGACTTAGTATATACTGCCGTATAGACGAACTAATAGCTCGATAAAGCGTAACCAATTTTGATTTGTCAGTGTGTTCGTTAGTTAGCGATGTACCTTTTACTTTGGAGGACTATCGATATGTGGTTGAAGTTCGACCCTTGGAGGAAGATGTTCCATAGGCTGCCTTTGTCTAGATTATAATTTTTACATTATGTTATAAAAGTGTAAATACATTAAAAAAATAAAACAGCCAACATTTTATTAAAAATCGCTCAATACTGACCTTTAAACAGAAAAATCTTATTTAACTGGTTCCTTACAATTTTCTTTCCTAAATTATTAAGTTTACATTCATGTTTAAGTCGAATGTCAAAGTAAATTTTTATAATGTGTTCCATTATTAAATATCTACGACCACTTAAAATATCTTGGTCCAAATTTTGGCTCTCCAAACTCAAAAGTAAGCCGAAATTATCTTCTAATATATTATACGAAGTACAGCTTGGCAAATTGTAGATTTCAACAACGAAACGTTTCGATTTTGTGGTTGGTTTTTTTGTTGTTGATTTGTTTTGTGGATTTTGACCTTGACTGATTTTATTATTTTCACGAATAAAATTTTCAATCTGTAAACAAAGTTGTATCACGTCTTTGGATTCCAATCAACGCACCCAATGAATCTCAACCATTTTCCTCGAATTATACGTATAGTATATATACGTAAAGGGAATCTGTTGTACAAATTATACAAAACAATTAGTTTATGTATTTGTTAAAAGTTAATTAACTTTTTCCTGATTAAATGGTTCAGTTAACAGACGGTAAACGTAAGGTAGCATTTATTTTCATATTTAACATTCAAGATAAAATATCGATAGTATCGATACATTTAAGTCAATCCCTAGCGTACATGTAAAAAAAGATTGATGAACAATCTATTCACCAAAATCATGTAAATTATCAACAAATGGACTTTTAGCTATACAAAATATGAAAGTAAACAAAAACATTGGTATTATTTTATATTTTATACAGGTAAAAAGGCAAATTTTAACCAAAAATAAACGCGTCTTATCAGTGAGTGGTCCTGAGTATTTACTTATGAAATGTGCAATTTTCAGGTTTATTTCTATGATTAACACCACATTCACGCACAGAACAAGTAACCATTGTTTAATACTACTGTATTCACTGAAAATAAACCACGATGTACCCTAAAAATCCAAAATACTGAGGAGTTGATTCCCCGCGTGCCGACTTGTGCAGACCTGTCATTCAAAACCGGTCACAGTGATATTAGATTCGCGATCCTTTTTCATCTTGCTTATATTTCCATAAGGGATTTTCTTCTCCCTCGCACGCTTTGTTGGTCTATATTTACTAAGTCTATGGATTTTATAACTTTTAATGTCATTTAAGTCAACAAAAAAGTTATGATAGACTTCAATTGGGCTTTCACGATGAAGCCCCATCTCGTGCCACTGTTTACAACTGCTTTAATGAGTTTAAGCGTGGTCGCAGTAATCTCACCGATGATCTGTGGGACGGCCTTCTACGGCGACGACTGAAGATAACATCAGTGTTGTGCGGCGTATGATAGAGACTGACAAAAGAGTGACTTATCAGCAGATTCGGACAAGCTTAGGCATCGGTATGAGTCAAGTGCACAAAATCCTCCATGAACATTTAGCGGTCAGGAAGCTTTGTGCCCGGTGGATACCTCATAATTTGACAGAGGCTCAAAAACTCCGTCGTGTTGATTGGAGTCGTGAAATGGTTCAAAGATTTAACGGAGGTGACTCAAATGCTGTGTTCGACATACTTACGGGTGACGAAAGCTGAATTTATTGTTATTGTTAAGAGTTGGTAGGATACTCTTCGAAGGTGAAGCTATATAGAACCTTCATGAGTAGAATGACTATTGACAAGCTTCAAGAAAAAGAACCGAACCGGGTATCGATCGGGTATGGTCCTGGCGTTAAGGGCACGGTAGTCACCGCAAGGGCGCCAGGTGTTGTCTTTTTTAACGGTCATATGTAATGGTGAAGACCAGGCACTTTTTGACGGTCGATCTGTCCCGCATCTTACCATTTTCTCGAATTCTTTTTTAGCCGCAACTAGTTTCTGCGGTGCCAAACGATGAGGTCGACAAGAAGGAAATACCCTGGTCCGTCCGTGGTCTTGTGTGTTATGCTTGATGACTCTAGGGAGGCCAGGAGGTCGAGTGATATCTGGAAAATCCGCTAAGAGCTGAGTAAATATTGAGTTACCAGACGCTACTGCTCGTACGCTGGGCTAGTCAATACTAGCAGTGAAAGCAGTGGATTTTAGTCCAGTAGTACCGTCGACCAATTTCTCATTTCGGCAATCGGGTAAAACAAGAAAAGATAACCAATAATGGCTGTGCTGACCTCGGCTATCACGAACTGCCAAGTAAAATCACGGCGCAAACCAAAATTTAATTTAAGGTTTACTGTACCAAAAGTTTGTATACTGAGTTTGTATGAACTAAGTGCAGCTAATGAAAGTCATTAGCTGCACTTAGTTCATAATCAGTAGGCTGCCTGCTTGACGGTAACCAGCGATGCGTAAAACAACACAGGTCTGACCCAGTGTCAATTAGGAACCGGCGGCTGGTCACATGGTCCGTGACGAAAAGGCGGCGGCCGATATTTTCGCAATTAGTTGCCGCCGCTACTGACCGCTGATTGGGTTTTCCGACTCCCAGTCACATGGCCTAGTAAATCTAGTTGCTTTAACGCCCCATCTCCGGTGGTACCAGCAGGGAATTGTTTGCTGACCTACTGGAAGATGCTGACCTGCTGGATGATGCGGACCGTTCGCGTATGGGACGATGTTGCTGCCTCGAAAGTGCAGCTACCTGTTTACTCACATCTTCTAATTGCTGGGCTAATGTAGCTAGAGTTAAAGTTGAAGTTTAAATTGTCACCCTGTGCTGCTTACTAGCAGCACAGGGTGACAATTTGAATACGACAACTTTGGTTGTGCCGTCTGCCACAACAAGCTCAAGCAATACTTTGCTTGAGCTTGTTGTGGCAGACGGCACAACCAAAGCTGTCGTATGATATTATTATCTGAAAGAACCGACCCTGCAAGTGAGCGAAGGCGACGAAGAAATTGAGACGGTTTTCGGTCACCAAGCTCTTCATTACTTAGAAGCTGTCTAACTTCGTTTCTCTCGGGAAGTTGAAAGTCGTTGGATGAGGACTTCTTTCAATTTTTCATATTTCCCTTTGGCTGGTGGATTCGTTATTAAATCCTCGACCTCACCTGCCAGCCTCTGATCCAGATGACGTACTACATAATTGTATTTGGTAGTGTCACCAACAATATTAGCAATTTGGAATTGGGCCTCCACTTGTGCAAACCAAATTGCAGGCTCGTCAGCCCAAAATGTAGGTAATTTTACTGCTACCCTACATACCTTTGCCTCCACTTCATTCTGGTTATTCGCTTTTGTAATGGTGCATTTTCTGCTATCAGTTGTTCGAGTTGTGCCTTAAGCTGTTCGTTCGCCATGACACAAAACCTATACAAAGCAAGTAGCAATAATACCACACACCCGAACTCCGCAGAAAAAACAAACAATAAAAAATCAATTATGGTGACTACAGTACCAAACCCAAAAGCAATTAATGATGTGGGTTAGTTACATATACACTTATTTCAATGATGTAGGTATGTTAAGTAGGTATGCAGTGCACCTTAAAATTAAAACTGAAAAAAAAACTCTAACAGAATGGAAAAAAAAATATCTTAACTAGGCAGTTCATAAAGGTAAAAAAAAAAGAAACTCGAATCATTTGCTCAGATCTTTGAGTAGGTAAGTGCAATGCAGCTCCACAAAATACTATTAGCACAACCAAATGTTGTTATTATTTTATGCCTATGTAGATATTAAATGCGAGCGTGAGTGGTTAGGAATGACCAGTGCTGCTTATCATTTGTTCAGATTTACCTGTTACCTGGCGACGGCGACGGCGACGCACCGTTCTTGAGAAAAAACAATTATAGTAACCTAACCTCAAAACACTTTATATTCGCCTAAAAAGCGTAGTCGACGGAGCCCCTCGGGGCTCCTATTTCTGCCTGCAGGGTTTACAGGAACCTAACTAACCTAACATCGGGGTGCCCTAAGTCCCACAGAGTTCGCTTCGCTCGCTCTTACTACTGCTACGCTTACTCCTAGTAGCAGTAGTAACATTGCCTATTCGTACACACTGTTTACAATCAGTGACACAACCTTTTTGTTACATTCCGTTTTGTAAATTTTTACGTTATTTTGCACTAGAGATGAAGCTGTGATGTGTAAAAAAGTCAATATAATTGAATAATAGAGCAATCAATTATTGTGCACATTTATTACACCACAAAAGTATGTTCTTATGTTAAAATAAAATCAACAGAATATCTTTATATTGTAAGTAAAAACATGTACAAAATAAACTTCTACCATCAACGGAACGTGAAATGTCTAGATGTCTACCATGACAATTTAACCAACATAAAGAACTGATGACTAGGCAGCATGGTCTCAGACTTTAGCCTGTTCCATCAGAGGAAATAATTAAAAAAAAAAAACAACATAAAAATGTGCAAATGTCGTGCTATTTTCCAATCTGTGTAGAAATTTTAAAGAATTCAATCTCGCAAACCGTGGGCGTCCGATAATTGAAAATTTGTGAAAGCTTACTATTTATACTTTCTATTTGTACTATCTGCAAAAAAATATGAACTTCAGAATCGGTGTCCAGTAATGGAAAGATTATCCATGCAATCTTACACAGTTGTTGTTCCGGCGATTGAAGTCGTTAGGTATCAACTGCCAGTTGTAGTCTGTACTTCTGCAGAAACACGATGTTTTCGTGGCGTACTGTAGACAGAGCGGCGTTGCGCCGGGACAGTGGTTGGCGTCGGCAGCATCGTAATTAACATCAAAATATGGTATCTACTCTTGTTTGAAACGCGACGATAGAAGCAGGGAGTTGACACTCCGTCGCCACGTTGGCAATTGTTTGTGTGCCTAATGATCACAGCTCACCTCCTGATGTTGCTTGGTCAGCCGGGAAGTAACGTTGCAGTCGGGGCACCAATGCGGGAAATAACAGCTCCCAAACATGCGAAATAAAACTCTTGTGATCCATATACGTAATGCAATTTTTAACCCGTCCGTTAAGTGTCAATCTAATATCTGTCACCGACCCTAGGGATGTATCATCTCCATAGTGATGTTATGCGTTGAACACGAAGGAGGGCGATGTGATAATCGCCACAAAGATGTCAGTCACTTCTTTAAAATATTCCTTCCTAGAGAAATGTGTAAAATATAATTAAAGTTATTTTATGTTGTTTATGCCTATTTTTGGTTTTACTTTAATATGATAGCAGAGCGTTGAGTTGACTGAGGCTAAATTTTATGGGCGGATAACAAAATAAAGTAAGAATCTTGAATTTTACGTAAAAGTCGATCTGTACCTAAGATAAGTAAAATTTACGATCGTCATCATGCAGTCTGTAGCTGGAGCAAAGATCGAAATTAACAAATTAGACGGACAGAATTGGCCTACGTGGAAGTTTATGATAACTCGATTGCTTAAAAGTTATCCTGGTACAATGGATGTCATAAAGGGTACAACTCAAAACCAAATATCCACTCATCCAGGAGCAGTGGCCACACCCGGAAAGTTGGAAACATTTAAAAAGAAGTCAACTAATTTTGAAATATTAGACAATACTGCACAGTTAGTAGGTACTTTCGTCAAACATGACTGAGGATATGTTGCACAAGGTGATGCGATTCAACACAGCAAAGGATATGTGGGATGAACTTGCAAGGCTATACGACGGAGCTACAGAATTATAAAACATATGGAAACGGGTATTTATCGCGAATTAGCAGCTACAGAAGATAAGAGCTACGACTTATGCATGAAGTTCTTCAGCTACCAAAAGGATCCTGAGCATGACATGATCACACATATATCTGCAATTAAATCATTATTCTACGACCTGAATAGTGAATTAGAAGGAAACGATTTACCAGTAATCCTAGTAATTTGTAAGATACTGGAAACACGTCTGGAGCAGTATTTTGCATTTAAGTCAAGTTGGCTTTTGATGGCAAAATAGGATAGAAACATTGAGAATCTGACGATACAGTTATGTGCCTATGAAAGAGCACTTATAAATAAAGCAGAGTGTAGTACTAATGTGATAGCTCTTGTAGTAAAATCTGAGAAGAGTAAGAACAACTTTAACAAAAAGCAATTAAAGTGTAAATATTGCAGACAGATCGGTCACATTGTCAAAAAATGTCATAAGTGGATTTCCGACGGGAGACCACCAAAGAATTCGACAAGTAGTGAGAACAACATTAATTTAACAATTCTGTCAGTTGAAGATACAACAGAAGCAGATAAAAATACTTGGTACAATGGCGCAACTAGTCATGTTACGAATAGGTCTGACTTATTTGAAAGCTTTGAATATTTTCAAAATAATCACACTATCACCACAGCATCTGGACAGACAATGAATGCTATTGGCAAAGAAACAATACGTCGCAAGAAGTAAACCTTGTCAGAAATTCACAATCGTTACAATTGTATCATGAACGTTTAGGACATCAGAATAAAAAACATGTTAAAAAAGGTAGTAGAAAAGAAATTTGGCTTAAAATGGGACTATAATACAGAATTATGTGAAGGTTGTATCAATGGCAAAGCACACAGGTTGAAATTTGGAACACGAGAACGAGCGACAAAACCTGGAGAGCTTATTGACTCTGATGTATGTGGACCTTTTACACACATCAACACGGTCTAGGGATATTTTTAAAAAAGCGAATTACTATCAATGTGTTAATTATTTATATGACATGTATATATTTAAAAGATACGTTATTTAATATTCTACCATTTTTTAATAATGGTTAAGGTATAGATTAAAATTTCAGGATTTTATGGAAAAAAAATGAAGCATAGACGGAAACCGTATATGAATGAACTTTTAATTTGTGAGTAAAAACTGAAAAAAATAGAAAAATCATTTAATTTGTGTTTATAAACTTGAAGTTAGTAGTCTGAGAAAGCGCCCATGATGTTCATAACACATCGGCAACGATTCGGCATGCTCAGAACAAGGTTGTCAATGTCTTGCTGCGGAATATTGTCCCATGTCCTTCTGAGGTGCGCAAAAAGTTGATCTTCTGTAGCCAGATTTTCAGGAACTTCCTTCAGAGCTCTTCTTTGCAGCATATCCCACGCATGCTCAATGGGATTTAGATCTGGCGCTTGAGCAGGCCAGTCTAAGGCCCTAACATTATGTGTATGTAACCAAGCTGCTACCGTTCTCGCCGTGTGTGCCCGGGCATTGTCGTGCATGAGCAGGAAATCTTGCCCCATTTGTGTTCTGTGGGGCAAGATTACGGGCCCCAGCACCTGTTGGACGTATCGTTCTGCCGTCATATTGCCCCGCACCCAAACGAGATCCGTCCGTCCTCCAAGACGAATTCCTGCCCAAACCATAATTGTTCCTCCTTGGTATGGGTGAACTTCCTGAGGGTTCTGGAGACGGCTCCATCGTCCAGGAACTCGCCAAACACGCGTCCTTCGTGAATCTGGATGGAAGCCGAACCTGGATTCATCCGTGAACAGCACATTGGACCATTGGTCACGGCCCCAGTCCACGTGGTTCCGAACCCATTCTAATCGTCGTCCACGATTGCCTCTCCGTAAAGGTGGGACCCGGAGTGGTCTACGAGAGCGTAGATTGCTTTCATGCAGTCGCCTTCTTACAGTTTGGTCACTCACAAGCACTTGGTGTTCCACTCGCAGCCTTTGGACCAATTGAGTCGCCGTTGCATTTGGTTGTGCTCGCGCAGTAATTTGCAAAAATCGGTCTTGTCTGGGGGTAGTGATGCGACTTGGCCCCCGGTGCCTCTCCGCTACTTCACCTATGGCACGATAGCGTGTCCACAATCTTGAAATTACATTTTGATGGGTCCCTATGGCCTCAGCAACATTACGCTGAACAGATCCAGCTTCCAGCATTCCCACAGCTCGTAACATCTCCGCCCTCGTCAAATGTCGGCGTTGCATGGCTACAATACCTCAATTTTAACTTTATTTTTCGTTTAAAAATGAAAAAAAACTGTAACTAAACGTAATTCGTATTGTTTTCTAAATTTCGCACAAATGAAAATTCCCTCTCCTATACATCAAGACATTTTTATGCCACCGAAACAAAAGAATTTTCAAAAATTTGAATTTGGAATTAGTCTGAGATAAATTACAAACAAATCGGTGTATAAAAGATTCCAATGCGGCCAGTACTTTTCGAGTTATTTAATTGAGTATGAAATATCCCTAGACCGTGTTGATGTGTGTATGTTCTCAATTTCCAAATTTCGATACTTAGTTCTTTTCAAAGAACCAAGACGATATCGTCATGTCTACTTCATGAGAAACAAAAGCGAAGTTCTCAGCAAACTTAAACAGTTTCTAGCTGAGATTAGAACCGCTGGCCATGTTGTTCAAAACTTCCTAAACGATAATTCTGTCTACATACTTAATCGAAGGGGACCGACAACCGTTGAGGGAAAGTCACCTTTCGAGTTTTGTTTTGGAAAGAAACCAGGCATTAAACACAAGGAGGACGATTGGATCGACGTGTTATGCACACATACCTAAACAAAGACAAGAAACTTTGTAAGAAAGCCAAAAAGGCATACTTATAGGGTATGATGGAGATGATGGCTATTGTATATGGTCTAAAGAAAATTATAGACTTATCAGATCAAGAGATGTGATTTTTGATGAACCTCTCATAGAGGCCCTCTCATAGAAAAACCTATCACCGCAGTGGACGAGGCACCTAAGGTAGACAAAAACAGTTTTGTTATACCAATACCCTCTATTGAACCAGAGTTACAGCCTATCATACCAGAAGAAGATTCACAGATGATACACGATCAAGAAACTGTTGAATCAAATAATATACCGATTGATCCAATTAATGACTCTGTTAACTTCGATACTGCTGAGTCTGACTCTGATGTCGATGGTACTTCATCAACGGGAAGTATTTTACTATATGAATATGTTCCACAAAGAATTATTTTAAGAGATCGTTCAACAATCAAACCTCCTGATAGATTTGATTAATTTGTTCTTAATTGTGTTAAAAAGGTCTATAATCATGAAAAAAAACCACAGACATTCAAAGATGCGATGAAGTCTGTTGATAAAAATAAATGGCGCAATGCTATGGATGACGAAATAAGTTTCCTGAAAGATAACGAAACTTGGGACTTAATGCAATTGCCCAAAGGGCGCAAAGCCATTTCACCTAAATGGGTTTACAAGATTAAACGAAACTCGAACGGAAATATCGAGAAGTATAAAGCCAGACTAGTAGCTGTTGGTTATTCTCAAAAGAAAGGCGTTGACTATGAGAAAACATTTAGTTCAGTCGCAAAAATGAGCTCAATCAGGATGCTACTAAATATTGCTGCTCGAGACAGTATGATCCTTGCGCAATTTAATGTTTCTACTGCATTTCTTTATAGAAGTTTAAATGAGGAAATTTACGTCAAACAGCCAGAAGGATATAACGATGGAACTAGCAAAGTATGCAAATTGAAACGCAGTTTGTATGGCCTTAAACAGGCACCATTGTGTTGGAACAATTGCATCAAAGGCTTTCTTCTAGAAACAGGGTTTAAACAAGGAGAAGATCCTTGTATATTATCTATGCAAAAGGGAGAAAGCAGGCTACTTCTAGCCCTATATGTTGACGATGGCCATAATTGCTGGCGAAAATTTAAAGAAGCGATTTAAAATAAAGGCCCAAAGTAACAAAGATTCCTATTTCCTAGGACTTGAAATAAAGAAAGAGGAAGATTGTATCAAAATACATCAAGGTGCCTACACTAAGAAGGCACTTGCAAAATTTTGTATGCAGAATAGTAAGGCTGCTGCTACACCGATAGTCAAAGACTCCGAATTGAGAGAAGATGCTGGAGGAGTCAATTCGTTTCCTTATATAGAAGTGGTTGGAGCCCTTGCATATTTAATGGTGGGTACAAGGCCCGATATTGCTTAGGCTCTTAGTGTTGCATCCAGACACTTAGAAGCTCCTACAAAAAGAGATATCACAAAAGAAAAATATTACATTTTGATACAAGTGGAGAAAGTTTGTTATTCGAGGCGGATTTAACACCCGAGCCGCAGGCGAGGGTTGTTATTGTGCCGAGTACTGCAATAACAAAATGTCCACGTGTATCAAACGTTTTTCAATACACTTTTAAAGAAATAAAATAAAAAAACGACGAAAAAACGATTTAAATTTTCTTTCCGCGCTTTGCTTTCGCCAGGTTGAAGGAGAAGCAAAGGTATAAAGCCGCTAAACAGCTTAGTATGAAAAATAGAAAATTCAAATATTTTTGAGTTTAGAACACAAATAAATGCTAATTTGTTCATAAACGTTAAGCAGAGTGCGAGTATGAGAGTTTAGCGTGAGAGCAGTTCGGAAGTTCTATTTAAAGTCAGTCTAAATTACTTTCTAGTCATTACTAGTGTCGTAGTAATTATTATAAGGTTTCTCGTGTTTCGGACTATTTGTATGTATTTTAGTATATATTAGTTTATTTTTGCATAAATATTATATGTATTAGTATTTATGTACCCATTTATGGTTTTTAATTGATGCTTGCAAAATGGTATTTTTCTTATTTATTTTTGTTGTACTCTATCACAATGCTATCCTATTTGACCGAAAGGTTGACTGGTAGAGAATGCCTTGTGGCATTAAGTCCGCCTATGTACCACCCTTGTACATGAAGTTTAAATAAATAAATAAACGTTTATTTTATTTTAGTAATCTATGTTTTTGATGATATTCTATTTATAAACATTATATAAATATTAAAAAAAAATAACGCCTTAAAGACGCTTAACTCTTTAACCGCCGACTATAGGCATTGAACCAATTTGGACTAAGTATAGGTACCTATAGTTATCTGTGGTAAGTTTCATTCCCGTACACGTGTTGAAAAATGAGAAAAAACGCACACGTGTGATATACATTGCATGTTGAACCTAATCGTAGTGCGAAAAGAACCAGTTTTCGAGGAAGTCTATTGAAAAGAATATTTCGGTATTTGAATGGTACTCGAGATTACTGCATTACGTACAGAAAAGGCATGCAGAAAGAACTGATCTGTTACAGCGATGCGGATCATGGTGGTGATCCACTGTGATGACACTGGAAGGTCAACTTTTATAGAACCTACTAGAGTCACTCCATCTTCTGCTACTTGTATAGATAATGTATTCTGCGATTGTGATTACTTAGATAAAGCCATAGTAAATTGTCTGCCGTCTGACCATAGCGGACTTTCAGGTGTAATACACCCCATTCCAAAAAGTTCAGATTAAATTTAGACCTAGTAACTTCTAGCAAATTAAATAGGTATAATATTTCGCTACAGAACAAGTTAAGTGTTATGAGCCTTGACGATATTAATATCAATCAATTGTATGATCGTTTCTTTTCAATAGTTCACACGGAATTCAACAAAACTTTTGAAAAGAAGACAAAAAGTATTTGCTCTAAATTTATATTTAGTGATTGGGCAACTAGAGGTATCAGTAAAAGTAGGGAAAGACTATTTGAGCTTTATGGCCTTAATACATATAAACACTGAAACTTTTAATAAGTTTGTTACTAAGTATTCAAAAGTTTTTAGAAATACATGCAAGGTTGCCAAAGCCCAGCACATTAAGCAACAAGATCAAAACAGCAGTAAATAACATAAAGACAATTTGGAAAGTCATAAATAACGAGACTAACAGGAAAAAAATACGTAACACTAGATATACATTAGATGCAGCATGTGGTCCTAAAAGGTCTAATCAGGAAGTAGCTCAAGAATTTTTAAATTTCATTACCGATATACCAATAAAAACTCTCTAGGAGGCTCTTATTTCCTCACCTGAACTCTCAATTGGTTTATTAAAGGCGAATGTCTCTATCTGCCTGGCTGAATTTAAATTTAAACACATTAACCCTATGATAGTTATTAAAGCTTTCCGTCAATTAAAAATCAAACTAACCGAAGATCTATGGGGAATGTCTTTTAAAGTTTATACATCCATACTTGTGACTTACTTAGCTTTAATTTTTAATTTATGTGTAGACCAAGGAGTTTTTCCAGATTTAATGAAATACTGTAAAGTCATACCTCTATTCAAATCCGGGGACAGTAAAGATACTAACAATTATAGACCTGTATCCGTGATACCAGTTTTTTGCAAAGTTTTTGAAAAAGTAATGCTCATTCAAATGCTCTATTATTTTAACACCAACAGAATCTTACATGATCAACATTATGGTTTCACCAAGGGACGTTGCACAACTGACGCCGGTGTAACCTTTTTAAAGCACATATTTACTGCGTGGGAAGAGTCCCAAGACGCCATAGGAATTATTTGTGACCTCTCTCGAGCTTTTATTATTAATCCATTTATTTCAGATTATTAAAATCCATAAAATACATTAAATTAAAATCTTTTGTCTAATCTCTAAATTAAATTTGCACATTTATGACACAAACACAATTACATAAAACTCCTGCCGGGGTTGCGGGACTGTTCAAAAGAGATACCGTGGCCCCGGAACACAAAGGGCGATGAAGGAACATGGATGGGTTTTAGTCAGTAAAAGTCTGACACTCCCTCCTGCTCCGCCCAGAGCGGGAGAAGTCATTTGATTGTTTCCCATCCATAAAAAAAATTTACATAAAACTAAATTAAAATCAATTAGTACAATGTCATATAATACACGCGATTGATTGCGATTTTGATTGCGTAAATCACGACACATTACTTTTGAAACTTGAGCATTACGGATTAGGTCAACTTGCACTTCATCATCATCATTTCAGCCGAAAGACGTCCACTGCTGGACACGGGCCTCCCCCAAAGGGGGGTTTTTGCCATAATCGCCATGCTTGGCAGGCGGGTTGGCGATCGCAGTACGGTTGTTACAAAATCACAGAGATTGCTGCTGCCCATTCTCTGGTAAGTCCCTTAGTCGCCTCTTAGGACACCCACGGGAAGATATGGGATGGTGCTATTCTTTACGTCCGACACCATACAGAACTTGCACTTAGTTTGGTAAAATCATAATTGAGTTATAGACAACAACATGTTTAAATAAATGGTGTTTCGAATTCACGGGGTTTCAAAGTAAAAAGGGGGGTTCCGCAAGGCTCAATATTGGGTCCTTTCCTCTTTCTCGTGTATATAAATGATCTACCCTATTTATTGAAAAACCAACCTCAAAATATGGTGTTGTTTGCTGATGACTTTTTCTTCCCTAATTTTTAAGATAAACAGACGTGCGCAAAATCTAGATGACGTGAATAATGCCCTACTTCAGGTCCAAAATTGGTTGTTTGCAAACAATTTGTTATTAAATGAAAAAAAAACCAAATGCATAAGATTTGCTTTACCGAATGTTAAAAGTAGTGATTGTGATATAATATTGAATAAAGAGAAACTTGAATTCGTAGATAAAACGTTTTTCCTGGGGATTACGCTTGATTCAAGGCTACAATGGGGTTCTCATTTAACATCTCTTGCGGGGCGGTTAAGTTTAGCAGCATATGCCATTAGAAAAATCCGTCAATATACAGTAGATACCGCTAGACTGGTCTATTTTAGTTACTTTCAGTATAATGTTTTATGGCATTTTGCTATGGGGACGGGCAGCAGATATTGAGTCTATATTTATTCTGCAGAAAAGGGCCATCAGAGACATTTATAATCAGCATAAGCGCGATTCTCTAAGGGAACTGTTTAAGGATATTGGCATCATGACGGTACATTGTCAATACATGTACGAAAACATAATGTACGTCAGAAAAAATCTACAACTTTTTGGCAAAAGAGGTGACAGACTTAATTACAGTACTAGAAATAGGGACCAATTAGTTTAGCCAGGCTTTACACTCGCTAAAGTAGTAGTAGTAAGTAGGTCTCTTTCATGGGGTACTGTTTGAGATGCTTTAATAAAATTCCACAAAGTATTCTTGAACTGAATGAGACGAAATTTAAAACATACATTAAACGCACACTATGTAAGCAAGCATATAACAAGTTGAGCGATTATATCGCTGATAAAAATGCTTGACTCAATGCTGGTCTTGCTCCACTAGGACAGACACGCATAAATTGATAGCATTAAATGGTATTGCCTTGCGCCTCCGTAGACCAGAGAATGGGCAGCAGCATTTTCTGTTAGTCTTTCATCACTGCGATCTCCAATCCGCCTGCCAAGCGTGGAGATTACGGCAAATTCCTCCCATCATGGGAGAGGCTTATGTCCAGCTGTGGACGTTATGGGCTGTTGTAGTAGTAGTGTAGTAAATGGTATTGTTGGAGCTACTAAAGATTGTACAACTATCTTTGCATTGTATAGATTCAATCTCTTAAGGATTATATAATCGCATAGCCCATATTGTATGAGTATTATGTACTAGAAAGCTATCATTCACTGGAAACCTACGTCTTTTCTTGACTTGAATGTGCCCTGGCGGTTGAGAGTATGTCATGCTCACACTAATGTCTCGCTGATAGTGGCGCATGTGTCGGATCATTTAGTTCCCTTCAAAATGGTTGAGTTGAATGGTGCTGATCCATGCGTCATGTTCATGAACGGGCGCTGTCAGTTGTGACTGGTCATGTCTTATTTGCCATGGCTTATTTGAATGAATTATTTTGGTTTTTGAATTGTATTTTTTTGTTTTGTTTTTACTGTGGACACTTTTAACGTACACATCTTGCTACATTGTTCTCACGTAGTTTACCATATCTCAAATTTAATGATGTTACTAAGATTTTGTAACAATATTTTGATTTAAAAGAGTGTCCATGGAGTTTCTTGCCCGTCCTTCTCCATAGAGATCTACGCTAGGGAATAGGCAACTACAGTTCTTTCACAGTTTTTATGTCTTGTGCCAGTCACAAGACATAAAAGCTGTGAAAGTGAAACTGTAGCTACATTTAATTTTCATATTTGTTTCGACAATTCAAAAGTGCCTGTAACTGGCCTACTTGAAATAAATGCTTTGATTTTGATAGATTTTGATTTAGTGATTTATTTTGTTCAAAGTTACCTTATGAGGCAAGATGGGGGTTTTTGACATCGTCAGAACCTTGGGTGGGTTGCCAGCTCCGTGGGCGTTGACCACACAATGCCTGTGCTGGCGTGGACTATAAGGATCTGGAGAAAATAGACTTTTGTTTGTTTTGTGAGAATAACTAGCCTTTTCCATCATGCCCCAATTTCATAACCCCATCATACCCCATAGTATGGGGCAAAACGGTTTTTCATAATATTCCTATTAATGATTAATACTTAAAAAATGTGATTAGTTGATTTTCCAAAGACTGTACCAAATCATAGTTAGATTAATGACATAACGTGCCATAAATTATAAGAGTAATAAACATAGTGATTATGCTGTATTTTTGTTATTTACATTAGCTACCTCATCATGCCCCCTCTTCCCCTACAGGATCATTTCGTTGTCCGTCTGTCTCTGTGTTAACACACTTTTCATCAATAATGAGTGGTGGTTTCAAGTTTTAATTACCTAATATCAAATAATCAAGAATCACAAGACAAACCATCCAAGTTTGTACGGAACCGGTCGGAACCTTCGGTGCGCGAGTTAGACTCGCACTTGTCTGGTTTTTTTTTTTGGATTATTTATTGTTTAACTTAGGAAATAGTGCAAGAAGAGAGATTATGAAAAAGTAAAACCACTGTTTTGAAAATAATACAAAAATATCTAAAAAGTGCGTAGGTCCTCTGATAACAGCAGGTGCCTGTTGTCCTATGTAAAATAATTTGAAAGGACTGTACCTAAATGTTATTTACATCCTGTAGAAAACTTGGGTTTACGTTTAACACTCGAAATAAATATCTACGTAATATTACACTTACCTTTTCCTCATTCATTTTAGAGAACAGAATGAGCTTCTCAGCCTGTTCCGTTGATTGCACTATTTCTTTAGGCGGTTGAGTTGTGCCTGGGAAAAACACCTTTGGGTATTTAGGATCAACTTCCGGTTCTTTAGTCTTCTCAAGTCGCTGTAGTTTTAAGATTTTTTCGCCTTTTACAATATCTGTAGTTATTACTGATGGTATAAAAAATTGGTTATCTAAGCTTAAAACATCCAGTTCCAAGTCAGAATTAAGGCAAAGTGGACACGTGGATGATTTAAATCCGAACTCGTGATTATGTCGTTTAAGATGCTGCTGTTTTGTGAAAACGGTAATTTCATTAGGGTTCATTTTCATTGCAGTTTGTTTTATTTTAATTAACCCTAAAATCAGTTTTTCCATAGATGTTTCTTTACGAAGTTTTACATTACATATTTTCATTTCCACAGATTCTTTTTCCTTAACTTCTGTTCTTTTGGCTGTGGCTCGCTCATTTTGCTTTTCTTTCCGTAACTGCTCGAGTAGCTTCAGTCTTTCTGCATTTTCTTTAGCTGTTTTTTCTCTTTGTGCTTTTTCAATACTTTCTTCTTGAGCCGTTTTTATATTTTGTTCTTTTTCTGCATCCTTATCTTTTTGTTTGGAGTTTGCCTCCACTTTGTTAGCGTTTTCATAATTTTGTTCTGTTCCTGACTTCAACTTTTCACCACCTTTCTTTGCTGATTTATCTCTGTCTGTCGATTCAAGGTTTTGTTTTACGCCGTGTTTTCCCTTCTCTTTTGTTTCTTGCTGGGCTTTCCAAGCTTTCATCATCATCAGATCATCATACATACTTTTTCGTCTGGGTTTTTCTTTCAAGTCATTTTTTTCACCCTTTTCTGCCGGTGCAGATTTTTCCATAACCATTTCTTTCGTTTTTTCCAACACTTCAATTTTATTTTTTTCGTTTTTTTGCAATATTTTTCCATTTTTCTCTTCTTCAGGTTTAGACCTTTCTTTTTTAGTTTTCTGCAATACTTCATCAATTCTATCTTCTTGTTGAGGTTTATGCTTCAAATGTTTTTTCTCATCTCTTTGTTGTTCTTTCTGGGCTTTCCAAGCTTTCATCATCATCAGATCATCATCCATACTCTTTTGTTGGGTTTTTTCTTTCAGATCATTTTTTATACCCTTTTCTGCCGGTGCAGATTTTTCCTTAACGCCTTCTTTCGTTTTTTCAAGCACTTCAATTTTATCTTTTTTAGTTTTCTGCAATACTTCATCAATTCTATCTTCTTGTTGAGGTTTATGCTTCAAATTTTTTTTCTCATCTCTTTGTTGTTCTTTCTGAGCTTTCCAAGCTTTCATCACCATCAGATCATCATCCATACTCTTTTGTTGGGTTTTTTCTTTCAGATCATCTTTTTTATAATTTTCTGACGGTGCAGATTTTTCCTTAACGCCTTCATTCGTTTTTTCAAACACTTCAATTTTATCTTTTTTAGTTTTCTGCAATACTTCATCAATTTTATCTCCTTCTTGAGGTTTATGCTCCAATTCTTTTTTCTCATCTCTCTGTTGTTCTTTCTGAGCTTTCCTAGCTTTCATCATCATCAGATCATCATTCAAACTCTTTTGTTGGGTTTTTTCTTTCAGGTAATTTTTTTTTTCTTTTTCTTCCGGGGCAGATTTTTCCTTAACGCCTTCTTTTGTTTTTTCTAAAACTTCAATTTTATCTTTTTTAATTTTCTGCAATGCTTCATCAATTTTATCTCCTTCTTGAGGTTTATGCTCCAATTTTTTTTTTATCTCATCTCTCTGTTGTCCTTTTTGAGCTTTCCAAGCTTTCATCATCATCAGATCATCATTCATACTCTTTTCTTTGGGTTTTTCTTTCAGGTCATTTTTTTCACCCTTTTCTGCCGGTGCAGATTTTTCCTTAACGCCTTCTTTCGTTTTTACCAAAACTTCAATTTTATCTTTTTTAGTTTTCTGCAACACTTCATCAATTTTATCTGCTTGTTGAGGTTTATGCTTCAATTTTTTTTTCTCATCTCTCTGTTGTTCTTTCTGGGCTTTCATCATCATCAGATCATCATCTATACTCTTTTGTTTGGGTTTTTCTTTCAAGTCATTTTTTTTACCCTTTTCTGCCGGTGCATATTTTTCCTTAACGCCTTCATTCGTTTTTTCCAACACTTCAATTTTATCTTTTTTGGTTTTCTGCAATTTTTTTCCAATTTTCTCTACTTCAAGTTTAGACCTATCTTTTATAGTTTTCTGCAATACTTCATCAATTTTATCTCCTTGTTGAGGTTTAAGCTTTAAATCTTTTTTAGTTTTCGGTAAAAAATCATGAGTTTTGTGTTCTTGATCAGGTTTTGACTTTGTGTCTCTTTTATTACCCACAAAATCTTTATTTTCCTCAACAACGAGTTCTTTTTCAAAATCTTCTTCCCTGTTTTTTTTTTCATTAACAGTCTGTCTTGTTTTTTCTTTAGCTTCTAATTTTTTCCCTACTTGCGCAAGCTTTTTCTCTTCTCGCGCAAGTTTTTTCTCTTGATCTTGAACAGGTTTTTGCTGGCGATGCTCTTCTTGCCCTTTCTTTTCTCTTTCAACTTGTAGATGAAGCTTTTCTTGAATATCTTTTATGAGTTGCGATGAAGGCACATTAAGTTCTTTTTTTATTTCTCCCGTCTCTTTTACTTTAGGAAAAAAAAAACTAAATTGGGGTTCGTTTACTAAAATTTCTTTGGGCTTGAGGGGCTTTTTGAGCCAACTTTTTGATTTCGCCATTTGCGTAACTGATGCTATTTTAAGTTTATGACTTATTTTGTCTACACTGCGTCGTAAATGTAATCCTTCATCCGTAAAACGGCGGTCTTCAAATTTAATAACGTCCTGTTTTGAGGTTTTCAATGATCCATAATATTTTACTCGTCTATTCAAAACATAATTTAGATCACGAGTGCCAAGATCGTGTTTGTTTTTTGTTGGTTTTATATCCATGTCGGACATGATATGATGTTTTACTTCTTTCTGTTCCCATGGAGCAGTTTTTGGAGTTTCGTATACTGATATATCCGAATATGGAACTCTACAATCCTTGTAAAGTCTCATCATCTGTCTCAAACTAAGGTCATGTCTTCTTATCAATTCTTGTTTAGCATCCATTGAAGGTGTATCCTCAAAAATTTTTTCTTGTTCGCGGTTTTTAAAGGAAGTTCTTGGGAGTTTTTGGACGTCTACAAAAGTGTCGTCCACAAAAGATTTTCCTGGAACCATTATCTCGCTTCCACCTTCAAGCGGTATGAGACTTAAAGGTGTTTCTATCAGCTTAGGTTGCAAAAAAGTAACAGATTGCGTTTTGTAACCGATTTTTAAATCATTTTCTCTAATTTCTGCATTTGCAAACATTGGTTGGATTTCAGACCCATGTCCAGGTGCAGGTGAGGCAAGACTTTGATTAATTTGTGAGTCAGAGTAAACGCGTATTTTTATTTTCTGTGGTTTTTTAAGCATTGTGACATCTTTAAAAAGACTTCTCAATTTTGGGAACCCAGTTTTAATATGATTTTCAATGTCTTCCTTTTCTTCACCGTTAGATTTAAATTTCTTTACAATTTTGTCGCAGACACAAAATGGCTTTAAAATTGTTTGAGTTTTTTTAGTACAGTGGTCGCATACGCCCATTACAATATTCCTATCTATTGATTTTACTTCTTTCATGAGTTCTTGAGCATGTTTAAATGTTTTTCTACATCGTGGACAACTTATATTCTTCTTTTCTGGAAACAGTAACATACAAGGTATATAATAATAATAATAATACTGCATAGCTCAGCTGCACACACAGTAAGGAAATTAAGACAGTTATCGGGGATAGCCACAGCTAGGTTTGTATACTATGCTTATTTATACAGTATTATGTCTTATGTCATTCTGCTGGGAGCTTCGCTGTGAGTATCGGCAGCAGACGTCGATTAATTTTTTTCACTTCTCATACTCTTAAGTACGCCGATATAGCCCTACGAAGAGGGCATAAAGTGGCCCTTTTAGGCCCTAGGGCGTAAAATAAATCTCGTACTCGTGACTTGTTGAGCCACGAGTACCTCGACGTGCTCTCCCCCGGCTGCCGCGAACTGCTGCTGCGTGATGCGCAAAAAATCTGACGTGATTTTTATTTTAATAAGTAATATTTAATAAATGTTTTTGTACTAAATTGACTATTTTATTTTAAAGTGAAAAGTACAGTGTAACACACGGCGCTAAAATCCCATTATAACTCGGTTCCTATTTACTACCTCGCTATAGCTCGGTAGTAAAACTACCTCGTATATAATGGGTCATTTTAGCCCCTTGTATTACAATGTACTATTATATTACAAAAAAAACAGTCCGTATGATCTATAAAATGGGTCCTGGCGAGTCCCTCAGAGAAAAAAAAACAGATCAATATACCTAGTGACTCTGCTTTCTCTTTTAGCCCCTTAGGGCGGTGACTTTTGAAAAACCCTTTTTTAGTGTACCGCTAGACCACTTAAGAAACATATGTGCCAAATTTGGAATCTCTAGACTCAGCGGTATAAGCTGTGCATTGATTTTTAGACTTTGTCACCCCATTTCCCCCTCTTAGGGGTTGAATTCTGAAAAACCCTGAAACCCGTTTGTACTCATTTATCAAAAGGAGCACTCCTGTGAAGTTTCGTATAAAATAGTTTAACTAATCTTGTTTCCCCATACAAACTTTGGAGCCCCGTTTAACCCCGTTTAGGGGGTGAATTTTGGAAAATCCTTTCTTAGTGCACCCCTAGACCACATAAGGAACCTACTTGCTAAATTTGGAATCTGTAGACCCAGCGGTTTGGGCTGTGCGTTGATAGATTAGTCAGTCAGTCAGTCAGTCAGTTTCTTCTTTTATATATTTAGATTGCTAAAAATAGGAAATTCTCAAAAAATCCTTGAAATATGCATTACATCGACAACAATGAACAAAGAAATAGACCAAATTAGCATTTGATGGATGCATGCAGGTCACACTAATACGCTACAATATGAATTCGTCGAATTTGAAGTTATTCATAAACGAAAAAAAAATATTCCAAAAGAAATAAAAAAAACAAAAGTCGCAAGTGGCAACATTTTTGAAACTCATTAAAAAAAGTCCCATGAAAATCCGACCACTATAAACTTCGTTCCACCTCCACCATTGTCTAATGAATGATTTTCTTTTTAGCTCTTCCCTAGTCTCTGGATAGATGGCGCTGAACTTAGAACGTTAATGCAAGGAACGGAACCTTAGAAAAACTGATTTTAACAAAGCGCGAGAAAACTAGGTTATATTTGGAAGGTTAAGCAAACGAAAGTGTCAGTCAACGAGCGCATGTGATGTGACGCAATGTCTTTTTTTCCAAGCGTTGTGGCTTTGGCGCCAACTATCGTAGTCAGTTCAACGCCATCTATAGAGTTTTTGGAAACTAAGTTTTTTTTAATACTTCAAAAAGAAAACCTCTCATTGCACTCGACTATAAGTAGCGGATAACTTTACTTGCGCGATGTAGGATTCTGACGTATTTCGCTGTTAATTCTTCATCTTTGTCATAGATGGAGCTGTAGTACGTACTTTTTGTAGTGCCGCATGGCTGCTGTGTATTTGTCTAATGGAAGTCGCTTGTAATTTTGAAAAGCCCTCGGTATTTGTGGACATTTAACATGCATTCTAGAATTAAACGGGGCTCTAAAGCTTGTATGGGGAAACAAGATTAATTAGACTATTTTATTAAAAACTTCACAGGAGTACTCCCATTGATAAATTAGTAGAAATGAGTTTCAGGTTTTTTCAGAATTCAACCCCTAAGAGGGGGAAATGGGGTGACAAAGTCTAAAAATCAATGCGTCTGTGCATTGATTTTTAGACTTTGTTCTTTTAAACCGCTGAGTCTAGAGATTCCAAATTTGGCACATACGTTCCTTATGAGGTTAAGGGGTGCAAAAAGAAAGGATTTTTCAAAATGTACCCCCTAAGGGGATGAAACGGGAGTCAAAAGTTTGTATGGGGAAACAAGATTATGTAAGACTGTTTTATTCGAAACTTCACAGTACTCCTATCGATAAAAGAGTTAACATTTGCGTTTAAGGTTTTTTTCAGGAAGATTGTGATAACGATGATGATGATTGTGATTACGATGATAATGATTGTGATTACGATGATGATGATTGAGATAATGATGATAGTGATTGTAATAACGATGATGGTGATTGTGATGGTTATTATGATGGTGATTGTGATGGTGATGGTGATTGTGATAGTGATTGTGATGGTGATGGTGATTGTGATAGTCATGGTGATTGTGATGGTGATAGTGATTGTGACTGTGATAGTGATGGTGATTGTGATTGTGATTGTGATTGTGACAGTGATGGTGATTGTGATAATGATGATGAGGATTACGATGATGATGATTGTGATAATGATGATGATGATTGTGATGGCGATTGTGATAGTGATGGTGAATGTGATTGTGACAGTGATTGTGATTGTCATAGTGATTGTGACAGTGATAGTGATTGTGATAATGATGGTGATGATTGTGATTACAATTATGATGATTGTGATAACGAGGATGGATATTGTGATGGTGATGATTGTCATTACGATGATAATGGTTGTGATTTCGATGATAATTATTGTGATAGTGATGTTAGTGATTGTGATAACGATGATGGTGATTGGATTGTGATGGTGATTGTGATGCTGATGGTGATGGTGATTGTAATGGTGATAGTGATGATTGTGATTACAATGATGATGATTGTGATAATGATGAAGATGATTGTGATGGCGATTGTGATAGTGAATATGATTGTGATTGTGATTGTGATAGTGATTGTGATTGTGACTATGATAGCGATGGTGATTGTGGTGGTGATAGTGATTGTGACTGTGATAGTGATGGTGATTGTGATTGTGATAGTGATTGTGATTGTGATGGTGATTGTGACAGTGATGATGCGTATGATAACGATAGTGATAATTTTGATAACGGGATGGATATTGTGATGATGATTGTGATTACGATGATAATGGTTGTGATTTCGATGATAATGATTGTGATAGTGATGATAATGATGGTTATTACGATGATAGTGATTGGATTGTGATGGTGATTGTGATGGAGATGGTGATTGTGACAGTGATGGTGATTGTGATAATGATTGTGATAATAATGGTGGTTGTGATGATAATAATTGTGATGATTATGAAATGTGTTATGTTTTGCACATAGTTCTTAACCTGGATTAACACGTAGCACACTATTTATACCTTTAGTACAATCCAGTTGGACGGTTACCGAACTACACGCGGGCGAAACCGCGGGCAACAGCTAGTTATTTCTAAAATCTAGAATTTGAAGACTAAAGTTTCTTTTGAAATTGGCAACTGATGCTTAATCACAGAAAACTGGACCAGAAAGTATTAATGAAGACCACTTTCATCAGTGTAGTGACTTAAAATTCATTCGGTAATTACAGAAAATCGTCTATGTTAAGTAATGAAAGCATTTTTTTTTCCAAATACTGCTATGAAACTTAATGTGCAATTATTGTCTAAATTCTCATTTTATTAGCTATCTAACGACGTATAATAACTGGAAAAATATTGAAGGATACTTGTTAAATTTTGATCACTGCTAAAAGTAAAACATGACAAAAGGCTTATAGGCCTTTTGTCATGATCACTAAGAAGTGGAAGTGGTATCGGTGTCGGCATAGATAATACACTATATAATACAAGATAAATGTGCAACTGAGGTTTTCGTTTTAAAAAATGTGTACCCCAACTGTTAGATAGCGGCACTTGTCTCAATGTCCCCTCCGCTTACGCTATCACTCACTAGATGGCGCTTTTAGTTTTTGTTTCTAGTATATCCTTTTATTGAAGAATTATTGTTATTTATTTGTGTGGAATAAATGAATTCTTATGTGTATAAAATAGACTATGATGACAAAACCATGATTAGTCTTGTCTTAGAAAATATAGAATTCGAAACATACACTTAAGAATTTACTTAATTCACAAAATAAATAACAATCAGTCGTCAATAAAAGGAAAATCATTCTTCAAAATCTTAAGCTAGAAATGACATCAATAAGCCATATCAATTAATGAATGGCAGATAGAAATTAAAAAAAAAAATGTTTTTTAAAGAATTTATTACCATGTTTTACAATGTGAGTTATACATATACATACAATACATCCAAAAAGCACTTAAAGGCCGTCTTTCTCGGCATTTTTCAAGTTTCGTCGAATTCAAATCAAAAAGCTAAAATCGAGGTCCAGTATACACGGCGTTGGGTCAATCGTTTACGCATCTTATCACAGGGTCCAAGGGAGAGGATCCAACGTTTACATATAGGAGATATCAAGAAAACAAGCACAGTATAAGGTCGTAAAAGAGCACAAAACAGATCACCAGAACACCACGAAACAACAAACGTAACATAAAAAAGTTTTCAAATGTACCTACTGTTACTGTCTACTAGATAAACTACTTGAAGTGAAAACGACGAAAAAACCATCACGAACAAGTACACAGAATCATCCGCAATAAACACCAACACCATTACTAAAATCACTCAAAATTCTACTCTAGAAGCTATTCCGATTAAAGACACAATTCCTTACTAATTTCCTACAATTAAAATAAAGAACACCCCACATAAAACATTTTTTCGAGCCTATACCATGTAACACTACGCTATTCCACTAAAATATTTCAGGTTTACTAAACAAACAGGAAGAATTAGAAATATGTCTTAATCAATTTCAAGAAAACGGTACCTTCATTGATATTATTTGTCTCACTGAAACTTTTATAAAATCAGGTGACCAGGACAACATATTTATAAAAAATATAATGTAGCAAGCAATTTTTCAAGAAAAACGCGGTGGAGATTGCATATTAATTAAAAAATCTATAGCTTTTAAACAACTTAATATTTGCGATAATATGTCAACTGAAAAACAATTCGAATGTTGTGGAATAGAAATTCCAACCATGATATGCATTATTGTATGTCTATAAAGGATCCCAAATTCTAGCCCATAATCATTTTTAAATAAATTAGAAATATTACTACACAAATTAACTTCGCACAAGGACAAAAAGATTATCATAACGGGGGACATTAATATCGATACAATTAAGTCAAATGTTTCTTCAGAAGACTTAAAAGGCATACTATTAAACAACAACTTGCAAATACACATTAATAAACCAACGCGTAAAGATTCTTGTATAGATCACATATTTAGTAGGTGATATTCATCCATTATTCCTGTCAAATCACAACACGGATCAAACTCTTTCTTTTTGACAGATAAAGAAAAAAAACTAACCTTCTGGTTTGAAATGAAAAGGGACTTTAGCTCTGAAAATACCCTTAAGTTTAAAGACATTATGTCCAAATTATCCTGGTCTCAAGTGTTAGAACACGTAAACTTTAATCAGGCGTTTAATATATTTCATGAAACCTTGCAACTTTATTAAAATCTCAGCTTGCCAATAAATAAAGTATAAGTACATTCTAACGTTAAAGCTCCGAAATGGATCACAAAGGGGCTGAAAACCTTAGCTTATCACAAAAGAACAATTAGATATCGCTATTACAAAGATTCCACAAATGAAAACAAGAAAACCTTCAAAAAGTATGATAAATTATTTAAAATTCTAAAAAACAAAATAACGACAAATATATAACAAATGCAAAAAGTAAGTGTAGAGCTACCAGGGGACAGAATACAAAATAAAACAAATGACACAAAAACATATGAAACAATAAAATCAATAGACTGTAATAATAAAAACATTGAATGCCCAAAGAAAATTGCAACAGCCTTCAACGATTACTTTATCTCCATAACTAATAAAGACAACCATATTCGCCCTAATTACAAATTAATAGACTCACTCGACTCCACTATTTATTTACGGCCAACCTCATGTGAAGAACACACAGTTCACAGAACCATTAACTCATTAAATAACACACGAGCTGTTGGATATGACTGCATTTCAACATCTATACTTAAAACATGTAGTAAAGAACTAGCAGAAGTTTTAAATCATCTAATAAATTTGTCTTATAATCAAGGAACATTTCCAGAAAATTTAAAATTTTCAATAGTAAAACCATTTCATAAAAAAAACTCCAAACTAGATATGAATGGTCCAATTGGATCCTGATTCTATCAAAAATCTTTGAAAAAATCATGCACTCTCGGATTACAAATTTCTTGAACAAATTTAACGTTATATTAAATAATCAAAACGGCTTTCAAAAAAATAAGTCCACAACACTAGCTGCATTCTCATTAATCCACAAAATTACAGAAAACATCGATAAACGTAATAAAGTAGCTGCCATATTCTTTGATATGAGCAAAGCCTTTGATTTTGTAGATCACAAAATCTTACTCAACAAATGCGAGCTATATGGAATTCGTGGCAAAGCACTGGAATGGATTAAAAGCTACCTAGGCAATAGAAAGCAATGCGTTGAAATCAACCACCTAAATGATAAACTTGTGTCTACGCCATTCAGATCAACTTTTGAAATAAATAAATTTGGAGTGCCCCAGGGTAGCGTCCTAGGGCCACTCCTTTTCTTAATTTACATCAATGATGTTCCTCAAGTAACAACACATGAATGTGTCCTCTTCTTGATCAATGTGTAGTCTAAGAACAACGGATAGTGCATTCCTCATTTAAAAAAATTAAATATTTTTTCCTTGCCATCTAACTGAATTATTTGTAAAATCAAATCAACATTTGTTTAAAAAATATTCATCGGTTAAAAGAACTCCAATTCGTGCCTAATATGAGAACGTGTTGTGTCCGATCAAGTGCAAAACGGCACTATTGACGAAGAGCGTATTTGGTGTTGCTCCCAAAATGTATAATAAACTACCAGGCATAATTAAATGTATGCCTTTAAACAGATTTAAAAAGTCCCTTCAGGGCATACTACTAGACAAATGTTACTACAGTGTGGATGAATATTTAAATGATATTTTCCTTGTATGAATTTACATTTTTTATTGGTTTTCTTTTATGATTTTTATTGACATTTCGTTTTTGTGATTTTTAATTTTATATTTAATTGACATTTTATATTTGTAATCTTTTATTTCAGTTGACTTTTTATTTGTAATCATAATTGTTTTTTTTTTCTCTTTATTCAAATTTGAATGTCTATAACGACAAAACATAGCAAGAGCTTTTATATTTTTTAAGATACTTATCTTTCATTAAATAACACCATAGATTCAATAATGAGTTGGCTAAAGGACAACAACCTAGCAGCCAATGTTTCCAAAACCAAAATTTTACAATTCTCGAATTATAATAACACTCAAATACAAGCTTTAGGCTTACATTATAATAACGTTAAAATCGAAGATGTCTCCGACACAAAATTCTTAAGCATCATAGTCTAAACAAATTTGTTTTTGCACTAAGAAGAAGGCTTAGAAAATTGTCAAGTTTAAAAACTGCCATGGCTGCGTACCATGGCTACGTTGGCTCAATATAATATTCAGGTACGGTATAATAATACTCAGGTACGGTCTGCTTGTATGGCGTAACTCTACATTCGTAAAAAGAAGTATTTATAACCCAAAAGAAGTGTATCCGAGCCATTTACGGCGTTGGACCTCTCGATTCATGTAGACCTCTTTACAAAAAGTTGGGCTTACTAACACTTACTAGCTTATACATTTTAGAAGTAGGGATGTCTGTTAAAAAGCACCCAAACCTGTTCAATATAGTAACAGAAAATAAAAAGTTTATCTCAGAGATCCCACCAAACTGGCCGTAACAAGATGTAGAAGCACTCTCTTCCAAAACAATTGCTATAGCATGTCGGTCAGAATCTTTAATAAAATACCGAAACAACTAAGAGAACTACCAATAAATTATTTCAAAAGGAGACTGAAGAAGTGGCTCTGTAATAACGTGTTCTATACAGTAAACGAGTTTTTGACTTATAAACCCATTTGTAAGAAGCTTAATTATATTCCTATTTTATTTATGTTACCTTTAATTCTTTTGCCTTTGTTATTTTTCTTTTCTAATTTTATTACTTTATTCTACACACGAATATTTTTAATTCAAAATAATGTTGTTATTGACAAAGATTGTTATAGTACATTACGATATTAGTGCGTAAAGATGGTTATAACATGCGAGGCGGAATTTCAGCCCGAGCCGAAGGCGAGGGCGTAATTGAGCCGAGCATGTTATAACCAATACGCACGTATATCGTACGACGTTTTTTAACACATTTGCGAGGAAACAGAAAAAGATATTCACAATACAAGTACAAAGAAAAGAAAATTTGAGAAAAATGGCGCGAGGATTATTTTCTGCCGTGGCTGCGTGAAAATGTTGGCAAAGACGCTAGAGCATGCAGCCAAGTTTTTAAATTACCGAATAAACTGTTTTATTTTTATTTTAAATAAACTCAATCTGTGAATGCACACTGTTGCTTTCCCGCCATTTTAACAGCGCGCTAGCGCTGCCTACTGACTGGCCGCGCGGCGATTAGTTCGAAATTTGAATAGCAACAGCGCGCTGCACGCTGCTCACTAGCTGGAGTCGTGCGGCGGCGATCAGTTCCATATTTGAAATGGCAAATAATACTGTTATGGAATTTGTATGGACTATAACTTAACTATTTGCTTTGGTAACACACGCGTTTTTTATGACCCGCTTTACATATTTAAAACCGGTGGAATTAAACGGTGTTAAAAAATATTTAATGTTTCTTAAATGTTTTATTAATTTTTTAAACCAAAACTACGAGGGGTACAATGTGTTAAGTTTTTTTATTTTTTAAGTCTGTATGCTGAAAGAAGTCAGCGAAATATGTGAAACCTTTTATTCTTAAGACCATCATGTACCATACCATATTTCATGCAAATAAAGAATCTTGAACAAAAAGGTGTTATTTATTTTGCTATAATATTTTTAAATTTATTTGTTATGTGAAACATGTTGAATTAATTAGCTCTATCTATTGGCAAAAGTATAAAACTAACCTAACCACACAGATGGCAGTGCTGTCTATGAAAATTTTGTTTGAAGCCAATGTATGGAAGTTTCACCCCCCTGGGTGTCGATATTGATAAAAGTACGCGCAGAGACACAAGCTTGCAACTTATCTTAAATAGAAATCGTGAGAAATGGTTACGTTATAATTACGACAATTTTTGTAAATTTACAAGTGGCTCCATTCCACCTTCGTAAGCAATTATCAAAATTTATCGAGTCCCATTTTTTTTTTCTAGTTTTTGGTATCTGTGGATAGCAGATAAAATAAGGATAATTTCAGCGTAATATATACGTTGACCGTCATAGAAGACGATTTCCTGATAGTTGTGAATAAATTTTTAGCAACTTCACTCGTAAAAATGGTTTTCTAGAATATTTTACATCCAATTATCTGTGAAAAAGTAACAGTTACCAATTTAAAAAAAAAACATGGTCTTAAGATTCGATAAGTATTTAAAAAAATAATTGCAGAAAATAGGAAACTTAGAAAATACTTGACATATGCATTACATCGACAACAATGAACAAAGAAGCAAACCAAATTAGCATTTAATGGATGCACACAGGTCAAACTATTAGTCTACAATATCAATTCGTCGAATTTGAAGTTATTCATAAACGAAAAAAACAAATTCCAAAGTAAAAAAAAGTCGCGAGCGGTGAGTTTTTTTTATTTTCTTCTCCACTCCTCTAGGAACTGAATAAAAAATGTCCCAAGAAAATCCGACCATTATAAACTTCGTTCCACATTTTGAGTATTTTTTGTCTAATTGCACTGGGCTATTAAGACTAAATACATGAACCCGACAGGCCGACAATAACCGTCGGGCTGTATTTTTGTCATGAATTATTATGAAACTATGATTTAATTTCCTTTTTTTTTTTTTCGCGCTTTGCTTTCATTATAAATATATAAGTAGGGATAAGGTCACAATAGTTTTCTGGTGGTAGCTAGGTCCTGAGTGGAGCGAACTTGCGAGACCGAGTGGAGGTGGCGTAACGAAGGTTGAGTAGGTGAAGCGTAATTCGGGGGCGACGACAAGCAAACTTTAGGGTAATGTTTTTTTAATGGGAAAAGGTCTGAGTTAAGGTTTTAGATTTAATTGGGGGATCTTAAGGGGTTTTAAAATCTTTTAAAGAATCTAATGAATTCTCTTTTTTTATTTTTTTATTACTTTAATTTCTTTATTACTTTAATTTCTTTTTAATTGAATTAAATTTTAGAATGTTTATGGGTTCTTCAGGGTTTTCATAATGATTTAGGGGTTCCTAAGGGTTTTTCCTGCTGTAAGGGTGCTCATTATGGTTTTCAAAATGTTTAAAAGATTTTTTAGATAATTTACAAAATCTTTTAAGGACTCTAATGGATTTTTCAATTCATTTAAGGATTCCTAGGGATTCTAAAAAAAATTAGGGTTTCTAAAAGTGAAACATCTACAAGGCCAAGCCCGCGAGGTGCTTGCACCAAGCGCAACACGCAAATACTAGTTGTATGTCATAAAAGTAATATTTAAAAAGGGGCCCGAACTGTGGAGTGACAAGAACAGATAAAATAAGGAATAAGAATAGTATAAGAGGAAGTCTAAAAGTGGCGAATGTTACATGACATGTACCGTTTTTTTTTTTTTTTTCGTATGGGAAATCATCAAATGACTTCTCCCGCTCTGGGCGGAGCAGGAGTGAGTGTCAGACTTTTACTGACTAAAACCCATCCATGTTCCTTCATCGCCCTTTTTGTTCCGGGGCAACGGTATCTCTTTCGAACAGTCCCGCAACCAATCATCAAATGACTTCTCCCGCTCTGGGCGGAGCAGGAGGGAGTGTCAGACTTTTACTGACTAAAACCCATCCATGTTCCTTCATCGCCCTTTTTGTTCCGGGGCAACGGTATCTCTTTCGAACAGTCCCGCAACCCCGGCAGGCATCGGTCCTTGCGGACCCCTTTCTTTTGGGATCTGGGACTTTTGCGCGAAAGATATTTGCGCGAAGGACACTTGCGCGAAGGACACTTGCGCGAAATCGTTTGCGCGAAAAGACAAATGCGCGGTTGGACTTTTGCGCGATTGGACTTTTGCGCGAACGGACTTGTGCGCGCCAGGACACTTGCGAGAATAGACTTTTGCGGGATTGGACTTATGCGCGAACGGACTTTTGCGCACCAAGACACTTACGCGAATGGACTTGTGCGCGAAAGGACACTTGCGCGAATGGACACTTGCGCGACTGGACTTTAGCCCGACTTCATGGCCACTGAGGTTAACTCTGTAGAGTAAATATAACATCACGCCTGTTATTACTTGAAGGTGGTTTTTTTTTTGGTTTTTCCGTTGGGTGTAGTTGTTAGTGCTGATTACGAAAATGTGGTCAAAATTAAAATCCAAGATGGCGCCGAGGAAAATTTTCTGTTTTCCCATCATGGGTGTCGTTTTCATGGTTTTCGGGGTGGCTGATTACGAAAATGTGGTCAAAATAAAAATCCAAGATGGCGCCGGGGACATTTTTTGGATTATCCATCATGGGTGTCGTTTTCATGGTTTTCGAGGTTTCTGATTACGAAAATGAGGTCAAAATGAAAATCCAATATGGCGCCGAGTAAAAAATTTTTGATTTTCCGTCATGGGTGTCGTTTTCATGATTTTCGGGGACGCTGATTACGAAACTGTGGTCAAAATGAAAATCCAAGATGGCGCCGAGGAAAATTTTTGATTTTCCGTCATGGGTGTCGTTTTCATGGTTTTCGGGGACGCTGATTACGAAAATGTGGTCAAAATAAAAATCCAAGATGGCGCCGGGGACATTTTTTGGATTATCCATCATGGGTGTCGTTTTCATGGTTTTCGGGGACGCTGATTACGAAAATGAGGTCAAAATGAAAATCCAAGAGGGCGCCGAGGAAAATTTTTGATTTTCCGTCATGGGTGTCGTTTTCATGGTTTTCGGGGACGCTGATTACGAAAATGTGGTCAAAATAAAAATCCAAGATGGCGCCGGGGCCATTTTTTGGATTATCCATCATGGGTGTCGTTTTCATGGTTTTCGAGGTTTCTGATTACGAAAATGAGGTCAAAATGAAAATCCAATATGGCGCCGAGGAAAATTTTTGATTTTCCGTCATGGGTGTCGTTTTAGTGACTTTCGGGGTCGCTGATTACGAAAATGTGGTCAAAATGAAAATCCAAGATGGCGCCGAGGACATTTTTTGGTTTTTCCATCATGGGTGTCGTTTTCATGGTTTTCGGGGACGCTGATTACGAAAATGTGGCCAAAATGAAAATCCAAGAAACTATAAAAATTTACTCGGTGCCACGAGTAAATTTTTATAGTTTGTCCATCATGGGTGTTTTCATGGTTTTCGGTTTGCTAATTACGAAAATGAGGTCAAAATGAAAATCCAAGATGGCGCCGAAGACATTTTTTGGTTTTTCCATCATGGGGGTCGTTTTCATGGTTTTCGGGGTTGCTGATTACGAAAATGAGGAAAATTTTTGATTTTCCGTCATGGGTGCCGTTTTAGTGACTTTCGGGGTCGCTGATAACAAAACTGAATTAAAAATTAAATTTACGATGTCGCAATCGAAAACAAATTAAGTGTTCGTCGTGTTCTCCCTTTTTAAGTTAGTCAGTTAAACCCTCTGCAATTTGCAAATTTTCCTCGGCGCCATCTTGGATTTTTATTTTGACCACATTTTCGCAATCAGCAACCCCGAATACCATGAAAATGACACCCATGATGGAAAATCAAAAATCTTTGAGGCGCGCGTGGAACACGAACGCGCCTTGAAACGGGCGGACGGCGAGCTAGCCCATAGCCCACCGTCCACAGGCCCGCGCCTAGGGTGGCGGTGACGCCCGGGGCGTCTCCCGCGGCGGCCGGGACGCTGTGAGGTTCTCTCCCTATGGACATGTACCTACGTAGGTAATGTTACTACATACAAATCATACAAAAGTGTTGGATATTAATGTTGATGGATGGAGAGGGAGAGGAAGGCCAAAGAAAAAATGAATGAATTGTGTGAAGAATGATATTATTATGAATGAGAAAGGAGTAAATGATGATGACAGCGGAGAATGGAAGAAGAAAACGTGTTGCGCCCACCCCAAATAGACGAAGGGCAGGACGACGATGGTGGTTTTTATTTTTTATTTCTACTAGTTCTTTTTATTTTCACAGAATACCTAACCATAAACAATTCCTATCGTCGTCGGCTGTGATCACTTTTTTCAACCGACTTCCAAAAAGAGGAGGTTCTCAATGGGGGCATCGTGCATGAATTCGCCGCTAGAGGCGTTCGTGTAGACTAAGGTCTTCCGAAATGTCAGATGTCATACAGTGTTCGCGCGTTGCGTGCTTTTTATCACGTTTTTATACTAATACTCACGATTGTGAGTATTAGTATAAAAACGTGTTCTAGACTGAGCCATTCCTGATTAATAATGACATGAAGATTTTAAGTAGCAACTTAAGATCTTAGTTGTTAGTACTTCGAGGTAGAATGATAACTATAATGATAAATGTTTCATGCTTGCTAATCTTACGGAGAATATTGTAAATATGTATCTAAAGTTTACACTACCTATGTTGTTATACGTAATAAAATAAACTTTTTATGACGTTATTGGTACCTACTTTAAAGTATAAAATAGAATTATTGACAAGACCTTACTCGACAGTGGCGCCATCTGGTGAGCTCAAAAACAATAAACTTATAGTTGGCGACAAATCTGTCTACCAGACAGACAGATTTGTTTGCTCCTAACCAATTATTTTCCATCCACCCGCATTCTCCAGTCAACCCGCGATCATGGCGCTTGCAACAGCGTCGAAATATCGGGAGCTCAAAACTATTAACAATCACGGAAGATACCCCGTAAGTGACAATAAGTTTAGTTTTAAACCGTGAAAGCTAGCGTAAAAAAAAAAAAACTAGTCGAATGAGAGCTATCGTTTTTAAAACACTGATTTAGTGTTTTAAAAATTTAGTGTTTTTTTTTTGTGTTTGTTACCTCAGAACTTTCGACTGGGTGAACCGATTTTAATGATTCTTTTTTTATTTGAAAGCTAGTGCTTCCCGTGTGGTCCCATTTGGTGAGGACCCGATGCTGATCTTCGGAGATATACCAACAATGAAACTCTTCAAAAATAGACGGCAAATCTGCAGTGATTGCTGGAATCGCTAGAATGTTTATTGCTTATACAACATCATGACGTAAAATCACGCCTGTATGCTCTGAGGGTGTCCGCAGATGTGTACAGTACAACCAGATTTTGACAATTATATTAGTTTACATTTGATTGGGGATAAGCCTATTACCATGATTGTATTGTTAACAATGTAAAATAAATGTGTAGCAAATATTTGTAAAATTCGGTGGCAAAAGAAACTGAATCAAACAAACTAGTCACCGACTTCTGATGCTGAAGTTGTTTTTCACTTTTTTGTTTTTTGTAGTCGGTTTTATTTTATGCAAAAAAGTTTTTTTAATCTTAGCAAAGAGGCGTAAATGTTTGAGGCCTTAATATTTAATGAAAATTAAAATTGTGTGTAAGCATTATTATTTTTAGAAGCTTTTTGGACGCCATATTGTTTTTTATTACCAAAAGTGGGGTTGGGGACGGTTGAAACATTTTTTGTAGGTACGGTTAAAACGGAAAATATATTAATGTTTATTTTTTGTAGATGGCCGAGAGTACGGGTGAGGAAGACTCCCAGAGGGGAAAATAACTTGTCGAGCTATAGTAATGCTTATGAGGAGGTAAAAGCTGAAGATTCATTAAAGAAAGCGGCGGACAAGAATGGTTTAAACCACTGTTCCCTGTTAAGGCGGTTCCCCGAGCAAAATTAGCAACTCTATTTGTGGTGGTTCAAACTTCGTTTGAAATACTGTTAGAATAAAGTTCTAATCAGCTTGCACTACAAAGTGATTGTTACGTCAGTCACTGCAGGCCGAATAGTGCGAAATGAGTGGTTTTTATTCTTTATAAAATCAAATTTATGTCTTTTCGAAAAAATAAAACGACAACAATTATGTTCATTATTACATTTTCTATCCATTAGTATAAGTAGCAAATCAAAATAATGGTAACTTTCCGAGGAGTAGCATTTTATAAATCATTATTTCTCATTTCTGTGGTTTCGTTGTGAGGGAATTTATTAAACATTAAGCTACTTAAAAAAAAATAATGAAACGACAATTTTGGAGTCAAGAATATGTAGTAATTTAATGTATTTTTTATTAGTTGGTATTTCTTTTGGATAAAGAGGAGTAGGCTCCAAAAAACTAAGTACTCGTTCAAGGTCATTTGCTCGGGGAGGCGCCTTAAGATACTATAGAACTTTCGTAAGGGGCATGCGACCGGTTGCTTATTTTCAAAGTTTAAGTATTATTTTGTTTTTAGAAATGTTTTCTGAAACTATTATCATATCGTTTTTTGTAATTTCTTGAAATGTTTACTACTCATCAAAGGCTGATAAATGTTTTAGAAGTATTCAAATCTTGAAGACTGATTAATATTGTCATGTGGTGCCATAATTATTCGTAATTAGTATTAATGATAAATAAAACATGTTTCATTGGTATTTATTGTATTATTTGTATGTGTTTTAACTGACCCCAATCGCTGTTTCAACCGCCTCTGGCATGGGGACGGTTGAAAACAAATCGTTTTTTTCTTAATTTCATATATTTCTAAAAATAATAACGAGAGGACTATAATGATACAGCCATATCGTAGCTAAAACTTCAAATTTGAATTTTATGTATCATAATCGTCACTTGGTTTTTATACAACAAAATTATAAACGATAAAAGCTAAATTGTTTCAACCGTACTCCAGTCTCCCCTACGTATCTTGCAACTGAATTTCAAACGAGTGGGGAAGGCTGGTCAAAGCTGATTGTAGATGGAGCGTCCATAGCTTAGTCCCAATCTGACCAATGAAGTCAAACTATTTTGAATTACAAAATGACAGTAACAGATTTTCAACCAATGACGATGTTTGGTACAAGCGATGCTAGCGCCATTAGTTATACAGTTGCCTTCCCCGTTCCCCCCAACCGATTGAGCTGAAATTGGGTGATAATATATTTTTATAACAAACAATACCTAATCCTGAAGCCAGGATCATCTCATCACAAAAGAACTCCTCGACAGTTAACAGTGCGGAAACGAAACTTTGTAGCGTTCGATTTTGATAGATAAAGATAATTTCTATAATGATCTTATCCTGCAACCAGGATCGTCTCCTCAATAGGGAACTCCTTAACAGTTAATGGCACGATTGGCACGGATACGAAAATTTGTAGTACGCTTCATATTTGATGGATAAACATTATTCTATCATGCCCTCATCCTCCTGCAGCTAGGATCGTCTTCTCACCAGGGAAGTCCTCAACGGTCAATAGCATGGGTACGAAAATTTGTACACGCATACATATTTAATGGATAAACATGATTTCTACCATGACCTCATCCTGCAACCAGGATCGTCTCCTCAAGAGGGAAGTCCTCAACGGTTAATGGCACAGATACGAAAAAATCAGAAATTATTACGAAGAAACTAAAAAAAAAAAAATGATTACCTACCTAATTAAAAACCTTTATTTTCTTCAAGTGCAATATCTGGATGCCCGAGGTTTGCTCGTTTTTTTTTCTAAAAATGAAACTTAGAAACTTAAATCGATTTATCGCCCCCGAAATCCCCTTCATACTAAATTTCATAAAAATCGTTGGAGCCGAGATTTAGATTATCTAAACATCATTATTTTTAGGTTGTTCTGGAACCGAAAGCCATAAACTCTATTACGGACTATTTTTTTCAGTCAAAATCGTTCCGAGTTCGATGATCGAGTTTTATGGCTTTCGGTTCCAGAACGACCTAAAATTAACCGTGTAGGTATATACGAACAAATATACAAGAATTACTCGTTTAAAGATTTTATAATAGCTTATTTTCAAAATAGTTTTTTAATTAATAATTTTTTAGCTTCTTCAACCTGCGAAAGCTAAACGCGGGAAAAAAGGCAAATTAAATCATGGTTTCCTAATAATGAATGACAAAAATATTTTTCGTTTCGTTACTTTATTTCGTGACTGACTCGTTGGTCTAGGGGTCGCAAGCGCGACTGCTGAGCATGAGTTCCTGGGTTCGATTCCCAGGTCGGGCAAAGTGTTATTGGGTTTTTCTCAGTAGAAGCTACGGAGTCTGGATTTGTACCCGGTTGATAGCAATATGCTCGTATCCTATTAGAAGAAAAAGTTTTTTTTTATCAGCTCGTTGTCGTTTCTATTGCATCCTCCTCTAATAGGCAGTCACTTTCGCAACCCTAGCGATAGTTGTGGTAGGTCTTGGTCCCTGCAAGTGCAACTGCCACTATGATAGAAGTCAAAATTCCCCATTTCTCCCATTTTTCGAGGTAATTGTACTGATTTTGTATAATTAACGCTAATTAATTTTAAATGTGATCTATAAGCAAAGTACCGCTTTGATGTATATGGAGCTGATTTCACTGGATTAAGAATGTGGGATTAGTTTGAAGTATTAACTGAAATTGTGGTTTGGATTATTAGGGCCAAGCTACCAAGGCCACCTAGGCTACCTAGGTCCAATAAAAAATTAAACACGCACGCCGCGCCGCCCAATACGCGGGGCCATGCCTGTGGTACTTCCAGGTTATTTCACATACAAACATAGGTATTAACATTTCACAAAGATCAAATAAATTCAAAGTTTTACCTAGTTCTGAAAATAATGTAGAAGTTGTTATTTTCACTTCTTGTTTATTGTAAAAAATAAAAACATCTTGGGATAATATGTTTTCAGCGTTTTCAACCGCTTCACCTTGTATTGTCTGTTGATGTAAAAATATCACATTAGGTACTGATTACGTAATCAATAGTCATGACTTTATAAACTACAGACACTATCAACATAATAACTATGTAGCTAAGTATTTCATTTTCTTGGCAAAATTTGGTAGAGTTGCGGACACCAGCTGTCAGCAACATTGGTAACACGCTGCCAATGCACTATTCGTATATTTACTAGGTAACGGTCAGTGCCATGTTAATCAACGAGACGAATATCTAAGCTAGGCAAAATGCCACTCCGTGCCATCAATTATCTATATAACACGCAACTTCGTCTGCGTCACATAAGAGAAAAAGCTCACAAAAGGAATACATTTTCCCCGTTTTTGCAACATTTTTCGTTTATGATCCGCTCCTATTGGTCAGAGCGTGATGTTATATAGCCTATAACCTTCCTCGAAAAATGGACTATCCAACACAAAAATATTTTTTCAATTCCAACCAGTAGTTTCTGAGATTAGCGCGTTCAACCAAACAAACAAACAAACTCTTCAGCATTATACTATTAGTATAGATTTGATGCAGTGCCGGATTAACCTAGAAGCAGAAGTAGCGAATGCTACGGGCCCCGCGCAGACGAGGGCCTCGCGTATTCATACACGCCCACCGCTGTTGGGGGATCATCATCCTTCTCTTGCCATTATCCCCAAAATCTCGAGCAACTATAGAGAACTTTTGAGCTCGCTTCGCTCGCTAGTACATCCTATGCTTAGGTACTATATTCGAGAGATTGTAGTGGTGGGAGTCTACTTTTCCCCGAGCCGAACTCTCGCCGAGTTCCACAACTCTCTCGCAGAGTTGAGTGTCGTCGTCGGAAACCATTCCCTCCCCGTGCTTGTCCTCGGGGACTTCAATGCCAAGAACTTGGCTTGGGGTTCTCGTTGCACAGACGTGCGGGGAAGGATGGTGGAGGACTGGGCTCTGGAGAAGGGCCTGGTCGTCCTAAATCGGGGTTCTGTCCCCACGTGTGTGCGGATGCGGGGCGAGTCGGTGGTGGACATTTCGTTCGCTAGCCCCGTTCTGTCGCCGCGTGTCGTTGACTGGCGTGTCATGGAGGGGGTGGAGACCTATTCCGACCACCGGTACATCCGGTTCGACGTCTCCACCCAGAGCTCAAGCGCGCCGGTCCAACAGGCCCCGAGTGGTCCACGTTGGGCGCTGAAGCAGCTAGACCGGGAGCTCCTCCTGGAAGCCTCGATCGTGCAGGCCTGGGTGACATCACCGGACAGGCCTGCCGACATTAACAATGAGGCAGGGTGGTTCCAGGAGGCCATGTCCGACATATGTGACGTGGCAATGGCCCGAGTCCGGCCAGGAAGCGCCCGGCGTCAGGTGTACTGGTGGTCGCAAGAGCTGACGTCTCTGCGCGAGGCGTGCGTAGCTGCGCGACACCTGTACGCCAGGCATCGCAGGCTCCGCATCCGCCCACCGGATGCGGCAGCCATTGAGGCGGAGCTATACGAGGGGTACAGAGCGGCGAAGACCGCCCTCCGCGAGGCTGTCTTGGGGGCCAGGGATCAGGGAGTCTCCGGCCTGAGCTCGTGGAGGACGTAGTGAGCACTCTGTTCCCTACGCGGGGGGAACATCCCCCCCCGCCTATGGCTCCGCCACCTGCGGTGCTGGAAGTGGACCATCAGGACGACGACGACGACACTCCGGAAGTGACTGGGGTAGACCTGAGAGTGGCGGTACGCAGGCTCAGTGCCAAAAATACCGCCCCGGGATCCGACGGCTTGCCTGGCAAAGCCTGGGTCCTGGCCTCGGAGGCTCTCGGGCCCCGACTGGAGGGGTTCCTAAGCGCATGCTTGGAGAGAGGCCAGATCCCGCTTCGTTGGAAGACGGGGAAGCTGGTCCTCATTCGGAAGCCGGGGCGCCCTGCGGACTCTTCGTCCGCATACCGGCCCATAGTGTTGCTCGACGAGGTGGGCAAGCTCTTTGAAAGAGTCATTGCAAACCGCCTCGCCGAGCAACTTGCGGGGACGGGGCCGGATCTTGCGGAACACCAGTTTGGTTTCCGCAAGGGGCGCTCTACGGTGGACGCCATCATGCGCGTGAGGGCCCTCTCGACGGGGGATGCAGTGTCCCGGGGTGGGGTTGTCTTGGCGGTGTCTCTCGACATCGCCAATGCCTTCAACTCCATGCCCTGGAGCTGCATTAGGGAGGCACTCCGGTATCATCGGGTGCCGACCTACCTTCGTCGTGTGGTCGGGGACTACCTGACGGATAGAGCCGTCATCTACCCCGGTCGCAGCGGAGAATGGAACCGGCGAGAGATGTCGTGCGGTGTTCCGCAGGGATCGGTCCTAGGGCCGTCCTTGTGGAACATCGGTTACGACTGGGTGCTGCGCACCGACCTCCCTAGCGGCGTCAGCGTGGTTTGCTATGCAGACGACACGCTGGTGCTGGCACAGGGGGGGTCGCACGAGGCGGCGGCCGAAATCATGACACGCGGGGTTGCGATAGTCGTTGAGAGGATCCGGCAACTGGGTCTCGAGGTGGCATTGCACAAGTCCGAGGCCATGTGCTTTCATGGGCCTCGGAATGCGCCACCTCCGGGATCCTTACTCATGGTAGGAGGGGTATCCATCGGTGTCAAGTCGACTTTGAAGTACCTAGGTCTCGTCCTCGACAGCCGGTGGAACTTCGTGGAGCACTTCCGACGTTTGGCCCCCAAACTGGAACGGACTGGGGCTGCCTCAGGCGGCTCCTGCCCAGCCTGGGGGGGCCGAACGCCTCCTGCCGGAGGCTCTACGCGGGAGTCGTGCGGTCCATGGCCCTTTACGGGGCCCCGGTGTGGGCGCGTTCCTTGAGGCTGCGTGCAGCCCACTACCTGAACGCGCCCCAAAAGGTGGTAGCCGTAAGGCTGGCCCGTGGGTACCGCACGATCGCCCGCGAGGCGGCGTGCCTCCTTGCCGGATTGCCGCCATGGGATCTGGAGGCGATAGTCCTCGCGCGCCTGCATGAATGGCGCGCGGAGGCGCTTCGCCGGGGGGAAACTCCGCTGCCGCGACAAATTGTCGCTCAGCGGACAGACTTCCGGCGGGATCTCATGGCGACATGGAGAGAGCGACTGTCGCAACCCCGTGCAGGGCACGCCACGATAGTGGCGATAAGTCCCCTCTTTGAGGAGTGGCTGGAGAGACGCCACGGCGTCCTCACCTTCCGCCTGACGCAGGTCCTCACCGGACGCGGTGTTTTCGGGAGGTTCCTGCACCGAATCGGGCGGGAGGAAACGCCCGGGTGTTTCCACTGCGAGGATCGACCGGAGGACACGGTGGAGCACACGGTGGAGGTGTGCCCCGCGTGGGCGGAGCACCGCCGTGTCCTCGAAGCGGCGATTGGCGGCGGCGACCTCTCGCGTCCGGGCCTGGTGCAAGCCATGGTCCGGAGCGAGACGGAATGGGACGCCGTCACCTCCTTCTGCGAAGCAGTAATGCTAGAGAAGGAGGTGGCGGAACGTGAGAGGGAGAGAACCTCACAGCGTCCCGGCCGCCGCGGGAGACGCCCCGGGCGTCGGGGGCCACCACGTGGCCCCCGGCCACCGTAGGCGCGGGCCTGTGGACGGTGGGCTATGGGCTAGCTCGCCGTCCGTCCGTCTCATGACGACAGGCCGTGTCGACGGCGCGTTCGTGTTCCACGCGCGCCTCAAAGAGAGTCAGCAAAAAGGAAGGGGTCCGCAAAGACCGATGCCTGCCGGAGTTGCGGGACTGTTCGAAAGAGATACCGGCCCCGGAACACAAAGGGCAATGAATGAACATGGATGGGTTTTAGTCAGTAAAAGTCTGACACTCCCTCCTGCAAAAGGTACTATATTCGAGATTAGATACGCGGGGCCCCGCGCAAAATCTCGGACAAATATAGAGAAACAAACCTAACCCAAGCGAAATACTACAATTTTTGAGTTCGCTTTGATCGCTAATACATCCTATCTTTAGGTACTGAATTTGAGTTTGGATACGCGGGGCCTCGCGCAAAATCTCGGACAACTATTGAACCCACGCGAATTACTACAATTTTTGAGCTCGCTTCACCCGCTAGTACATCCTATACTTAGGTACTCAATTCGGGTTTGGATACGCAGGTCCCTGCGCAAAACTTCGAAAACTAGAGAGAAACCAACCTATCCCAGGCGAAATACTTTAATTTTCGAGCTCGCTTCACTCGCCAATACATCCTATACATCAGTACCACAGATAAAAACAAATAAAGATAGAAACAAATCAGTACCTACTAAATTCAATATAAGTTGACAGATTTACTTTTTTTTTTATAAACAAGCAAACAAAAATTTCGAATATTCTTTGCAGTCACAAGATTTTTTTTATAAATTGTTAGAATTCGTTCGATTTTTAACCGACTTCCAAAAAGAGAAGGTGTTCAATTTGTCTGCTTTTTTTTTGTATTTTCAGCCTTTTTTTCGCCAGTTGTGAACCGATTTCGATGATTCTTTTTTGTTTCGAAGAAAATTACTTCGCGGTGGTCCCGTTTAAATTTGGTGAAGATCTGATGGTGATCTTCGGAGAAATACAATGGAACACTTCAATCATAGACAGCAAGTCGGTCGTGATTTCTGCAATCGCTTGGATGTTTGTTGTTTTCATCACGCCTGTATGCTCTGAGGAGGTATACAGATGTGTACAGTACACCCACATTTGGACAGTTAGGTGTGTTAGGTTCGATTTTATTGGAGATAAGCCTATTACCATGACATGTATTGTTAACAATATGAAATAAATGACTGACTCGTTGGTCTAGTGGTGGCGACAACTCAGCATGAAGTCCTGGGTTCGATTCCCAGGACGGGCGAAGTGTTATTGGGTTTTTCCATCAGGAATTTCTCAGTAGCAGCTACGGAGTCTGGATTTGCGCCAGCGTTCGCCCCCAATTTCATTGGACTTAAACATAACTGGCGAAATGTGGGTGTAGGTACTATTGGGTACACCTCGGCCCAACTCTTCGGGGATTACAGGCGTGATGTTATGTTATGTTAAAATAAATGTATAGCTTATATTTGTATAGGATATTACAACTAAAAATGGAAAAATAAAAAACTTTTTTGCAAGAAATAAAACCGACTTCAAAAACTGATCAAAGTGAAAAAAAAACAAAACAAAGCTTCAGAAGTCGGTGGGAAAGAAACTGAATCAAACACACAGAAGTCACCGTTCACTTCTAAACGTTTTTTGTTTTTATAGATAAAAGAAAACTCATCAAATTCGAGGTGAATGCTAAAATTTTTAAGCTCGCTACGCTCGCTCTTCAAGCTTCGTTCACAAATAATTTGCAGTGGCAAATTATTTGTGAACGAAGTTGGCAGAATATGTTTTGGGTTGTACTCTCTGGCAGATCAAAAGCCCCTCGATATAATTTGCTACGGGCCCCGCGCTTGCTTAATCTGGCACTGATTTGATGGCATAGCGTGGCTGCCGTGGCTATCTTCGTGATATTTTCGACGGTGGATATGTGGCCTTTACACAGCCTAGGGCTTGAACCTGTGCGCCACAGACACGCAGTGCACAACAGGTTACAGGTCTTCAGATCACCTGTGAGTCCCGTTACGATTACTAGCTTGGAAAAACCTATCGGCAGATTGTTTACTCAGCCGGACCCTCTCGGAAACCAGTTGACTGCCCGAAGGAAATAATACGACAGAACATGAGACAAAAGTACACGAGATTAAGGTAAGTATCTACTAACACTCACTGCTTGTTTCCTATGACAATAGACCACCAAGCCAAGGCCCTTCATTTCCGCAAGCTTGTGGAACCCTGGACACTCCGTGTAGCATGGACATTGTTGTTGTTCACCCACTGCACGAAAGAATATACTGTTTAGTACAAGTATAGTGTACTTAATACAATATTGCTGTAATTAAATCAAGTCTGTCTGATCCACTTACTTTCAGAATACCCTGAATAAGTAGGTAAATATTATATCAAAGAATAAACATTCCTTAGAAGGATATTAATAATATTTATCGAAACCCGCAAAAGATCACTTCACTTATTTAAAGACTAGAGTAACATATCAAAACAATTATATTTGATGCTCTCTATACCAAACGCACAAAGACTCATTAAAAACTAGTTTTGTCAGATTGACAATGCACTATAGAGTCTATAGAGTTGACTAGAGCTAGAGATTAGTTGGGTTGGTACATATTTAAACATGCTAGGTTCTTTTGGCAGTACGTAATAGTTCCAAGCTTTTAGCGCCTGTTGGCAAACATTCGTGAAATTATCATAAAATATTAACTTCAAGTAAAAGGGAGTAATCAAAAGGGGGTTCCCTTTTGTTTAGTTCAGATTTTAGCCACACGCAAAAAGATCTGTGTATAAATGTAAAGCACGTTAATAAGATCGAAGTTAATAAGAGTCCTCTATCTGCATCATTGTCAAAACACAGAGATCTTTATTTTTGACACAATAGGGTCGCTATTGGATTACTCCTGTCTAAGCCTAGGTAAATCCATTTTGAAAAGATGAAAGGACAAACAAACTATACAGAGTGTCCGGTAATTAATGGATAACTTTGAAATGCCTTATAGTAGAACTTACGGCTGGCAGCTTCTCCACCACCAGTGGAGGATACCTCAGTCGCTTCTGCGACTTTGGCTTGGGCTGCGTGGCGGCCATGTCCCGGGGGGCCGCAAGCTGTGAGGGAGAGACAGCGTTGTCTACACTCACCTCATGCTGCGTCCCTGGTTTCATCGGCGTCGGCGATGGTGAGGGGGGAGGCGAGCGGCGGGTGGCCTCCGCAAAGGTAGGCGACCCGGCAGCGACCTGCCCTCCCCGCGGCGGCGCGTAGATGCGCTGGGACGGCGGGTCAAGGCAGTGTCGCTTCGCCTCCTCCTCGGACTCGTCCGTGCTGCGTCGGCGTCGTTGGGGCCGTGACTCCGACTGGGAGTTGGAGCCATAATCCCGCGACGGCGACGGTGCTAATCCTGATGTGCGCCTCCCCAGTGTTCTCGGACCCGAGACCTCTGACCCTGCAGACTCGAGCGACATGCTCGAGCCGGCTCGCGACGAGCATGCCGACCGTTCTGCCGGTGAGTCGCAGGCCGAGGCACGGGGGGGCGCCGGCGAAGCGGGCACCGTGCCAGCCTGGGGTCCCTGTTGGAGGCTCTCCCCACGGAAGCAGCCCCGGAGGGCGCGGTCGACGCGGCGTAGGCACCGGCGCAGCGCGCGCAGTCGCCGGTGACGTCGACGGGCCCCGCGCACCAGCAGCTGCGCCCCGGCTCGCTCCGTCCTCTTCCCTCTTCACCCGGGCTTCGGGCGTCCTCTTATTCTTCTTGGCGGCGGAGGTTCTCGACTTAGTGGTCGCCTTCCTCTCCTCGTTAATGGGGTAGCTGATAATGAAAATGAGGTCAAAATGAAAATCCAAGATGGCGCCGACGAAAATTTCCGGTTTTTTCTACATGGGTGTCGTTTTCGTGGTTATTGGGGTTGGTGATAATGAGGTCAAAATGAAAATCCAAGATGGCGCCGATGAATATTTTCAGTTTTTCTTTAATGGGTGTCGTTTTCGAGGTTTTTGGGGTCGCTGATAATGAAAATGAGGTCAAAATGAAAATCCAAGATGGCGCCGACGAAAACTTCCGGTTTTTTCTACATGGATGTCGTTTTCGTGGTTATTGGGGTTGGTGATAATGAAAATGAGGTCAAAATGAAAATCTAAGATGGCGCCGTTGAATATTTTCAGTTTTTTCTTAATGGGTGTCGTTTTCGAGGTTTTTGGGGTCGCTGATAATGAAAATGAGGTCAAAATGAAAATCCAAGATGGTGCCGATGAAAATTTTCAGATTTTTCTTCATGGGTGTCGTTTTCGAGGTTTTTGCGGTCGTTGATAATAAAAATGAGGTCAAAATGAACATCCAAGATGGCGCCGACGAAAATTTTCAGTTTTTTCTCTTCATGGGTGTAGTTTTTGTGGTTTTTGGGGTCGCTAATGAAAATGAGGTCATAATGAAAATCCAAGATGGCACAGATGAAATTTTTTTTTGCGATCAGTATTTCGTGGCCTACCCTTCGTGGAATACCACTGCACGCCACTGGTTGTAGGTGGCACTCATCTACGGACCACTGGCCGATCCGACTGAGGCGAAATGCGTGGCGCGCGCTTTTATATCCCGCGCACGATATTCGGGTTTTCAAAACATTTTGGGTTTTATGTAGCTTGTCTGTGATTGGTGTTTTCACAATATGTATTAAGAGTTGAGCCAGGCACTAATTGCACATTGTATTTTTAGTATTTAAGTAGTACCTAAGAAAATAAACCATGGATTTATTACCGAGTTTTATTTATACCCCTCATTATCTACTAAAGTGGTGACCCCGACCGGAACAATGGAGAAAGAATCGCCGAAACTATTATTTAGCAGAGAAGACGTCGAAGCTGTTTCTGTGAAGGCCAGGATACCTGAGATCCTGGCGTGATAAACCAAGTGTTCAGGGCTATAAGGTCTATATCCGTTTGTTTGGTGAAATGAAACTCCTTCAGCGTGTTTGCTCTTTGAATTTTTATTGTGAACTGACATAACAGTGACAGTAGACTAAGATGTGTGGACTGTATAAGCGTGTGTGAATGTGTGAGTGTAATATGTCTGTGTGCATGAAAGGTTTGCTATTAGTCATGGTAATTGTAAATACTTATATCTATTTAATTAGACATACCGCCCACCAAAGTACGTACTTAGTGCATGAACGTACTTTCTAAATCATGTAAAAGTTCCAACAAAATCAACCTTTAGAAATAGGATATAAAACAAAACTTCTTGCAAATTAGAGTAAACTTAACATTATGAGTAAGTGTCACTGTTCATGTGTATATCTTGGCCCTACATAACAAGTTTTTATTTTCATTTTTAGAATCAAACTTAATACTAATTTTTATACATTAATAAGCTAATTTTAACAGCCCACCGTGATAATAGGTAACTTAACAATTAATTACAAGTTTTATTTTTATAAACTAAGTAAGTAAAAACATCTCAGTAAACTATACCTACATAGGAACTAGGAGGGCTATAGTTAGATATACGTTATAATGTAAACACAAATGTTGATTCTAACTGACAAACACATTTTTTTTTTTTAACATAGCTCAGTAATTATAATCTTATCGACTATAACAATAACTCAAAGCATAATTAACACTAATTTAAAAGGGTAATGTTAGTTACACAATACAAATATCAGATAGCTGTATCTTACAACTTAAAATCTTAATGAGTAAGTAGTACTTATATAAAAATCACACAATAGTGGACATGACAATAAATTTATTTAGGTAAAACACATATTTTACTAATGGGATGTTTAAATTCTCCATTCTTACATTTAATAGATACAACACGTGCTACATCATCAGGACCTAAATATTTATTAGTTATTCTTCCTAGAATCCATTTAGCAGGGGGAATATTGTCGTCTTTTAAAATTACTATGTCACCTACTTCAGGCTCAGTTTTTTAGTATTCCATTTATACCGTTGATTAAGGTTAACTAAATATTCTTTATACCACCGTTTCCAGAAGTTTTGTACCATTTTTTGTGTCAATCTCCACCTGTCTAAACCTACAACATTAATTTCAGTATAGTCTTCATCAGGAATGCTTATCAATGGTTCACCTATAAGAAAATGACCGGGTGTCAAAGCCTGAGGCTCGTTAGGGTCATCACTCATAACAGTGATTGGACGAGAATTAAGATAGGCCTCAACCTGTAACAAAACAGTAGACAACTCCTCATAGGTAAGAGTGCTGTCTCCGATTACCTTGTATAGATGTGTTTTTACACTACGAACTCCGGCCTCCCACAGACCTCCGAAATTAGGTGCATGTGGAGGTATGAAATGCCATGTTGTATGCTCCAAAGTCAGTAATTCCTCGATTTCACGTGACACCGTTGACTTAGCTTGATCAAACATTTGACGAAGTTGTTTGTTGGCACCAACAAAGTTAGTGCCATTGTCACTAAATAGATCTTGACAGTGGCCTCTTCATGCTGTAAATCGCTTGAAGGCTGCTATGAAAGCTTTTGCAGTCAAGTCAGTTACAACCTCTAAGTGGATAGCACGAGTTACCATACAAAAAAATAAACAAACATATCCTTTGTAGGATTTCGCTCCTCTTCCAGGTGAGAATCTCACATTAATAGGCCCCATGTAATCACAGCCTGATGATTTAAAAGGTCTAGTTGGTTTTAATCTAATTTCCGGGATTTGACCGATCAATTGGTTACTCTTTGTCTTAGAGTATCTCAAACACTTAACGCATGCTCTGTAATGACTTTTTACCCTTTCCTTTGCTCGCAATATCCAATATTTGGTTTTTAAATAGCACAGCATAGCTTGTGGTCCACCATGAAAAGTTCTAAGATGTGAATCCTTAATTATGAGCTCGGTAAGATGACTCTTAGCGGGCATAACTATAGGATGTTTTGTGTCGTATATAACTTCTGACTCATCTATACGACCACCAACCCTTAGCAACCCATTTCTATCTAAAATGGGACAAAGAGTGCGGAGTTTACTTTTCTTGGGGACGAATTCCTTCTTCTTCAACCAATTTAGTTCTTCACTGAAATTCTCTTCTTGAACCTGTTTGATGCATATCACTAAACTCTCATTCATTTCTGAAGGTGTAATTAAGTTTGAATATTGAATACGTTTCTCCCTTGGTAATTTCAAATTATTTATAAATCTTCTACAGTAAGACATTACTTTTAAGGTTTTAGCTATTGATGAAAACATAGTCCAAATAAATTCATTTTTTAATACGGGTACAGCAGTCAAAGATGTAGATCTTTCTTCTTCATGAGTATCCGGTATGTTTTCAGGGTTAGCAAATTGTACAATTGATTTTGAAAGCCATGATGGTCCCGCCCACCATAACGAATGTTCCAGTAAATCTTGCGCAGGTAATCCTCTAGAAACACAATCAGAGGGATTCATGTCAGTGCTAACATGTCTCCATTGTTCGTAGTCTAAAATATTAAGAATTTCAGACACACGATTGCTCACAAAAGTAGTCCAGCGGCTGGACCCTCCTCTCAGCCAAGCTAAAACTATTGTAGAATCCAACCATGCGTACAGATTCTCTTTCGGTACTTGCATTATTTGCGATATCTCATAAATTAATTTTGCTGCTAGGACTGCACCACAAAGTTCTAGTCGTGGTATAGATACCTCTTTCTCTATAGGAGCCACCTTGCTCTTTGCTGATACCAAACTCACATAGATATTGCCTTCCTCATTGACAACACGAATATATACAGCAGCGCCGTATGCTAACTTAGAAGCATCAGCAAATGCATGTAATTCAACCTTTGACCTTGAACTAAAATAATACCATCGTGGTATGTTTACCCCTTTCAAATGTATCAAACTCTTTCTAAACTGTAGCCAATCATGTCTCAAATCAGTAGTCAGCGCATCATCCCAATCAAGCTTAGACTTCCATAGTCTTTGAATAAATATTTTTGCAATGATTACTACAGGCGCAATCCAACCTAACGGGTCATACAGCCGGGCTACATCTGATAAAACTTGCCGTTTAGTAATGGGCTCCTTTATGTCTGGCAAGTTAATGGTATACTGAAAAGCGTCAATCTCTCTATGCCATACTAATCCAAGTACCTTCAATAAGATAGAGGTTTTTATCCTTAACGATTCACTGTCTTGGTGTTTGTCCCCTTGTATGTGTGTCAATAATTCTTGATTGTTGCTACTCCACTTTTGCAGTTCGAAACCACCACAACTCATCAACTTGTTCATGTCACTATAAATGTGTAAAGCATCCTGTATGGAGTCACAACCTGTGAGAAGGTCATCCATGTAAAAATCGCTCTTGGTTATTGATGAAGCCACAGGAAAACTTGCACGTTCTTCATCAGCTAACCTTTGAAGTGTTTTAACCGCCAAATATGGCGCGCAAGCAGTACCAAAGGTCACTCGTAATAATTTATAATGTTGTAGTGGCTCGTCTACCTGTGATCTCCATACAATTCTTTGGAAGTCTGTATCCTCAGAATTTACCTTAATCATCCTGAACATTTTGACGATATCTGCGACCATACAAATCTTGTGACATCGCCACCTCATTAAGATATGTCTTAAGTCCTGTTGTAACTTAGGACCCACCAAGAGATTATCATTAAGTGAACAGTCGTTAAGACCTTTACATGAACCATCGAAAACCACTCTCACCTTTGTGGTGTCTTTATCTTCCCTCACTACCGCATGATGAGGGAGATAAACTGCCTTGGGATTCTCTATGTCCGCTTCCTTCACCAATGTCATGTGATTCATCTCAATATATTCCTGTAAAACCTTATTATACTCTTCTTTCAAAGTAGGATTCTTCTCTAATCTCTTCTCAAGAAAATCCCATCTCCTTGTAGCTATCACTACTGATTTTCCATATTGACATTCTGGATCTTTCTTGTCAAAAGGTAATTTAACCACAAACCTCCCTTTTTCATCGCGTGTAGTTGTCCTCTCATAAAATTCTTCACATTTTTCTTCAGTCTTTGTCATCCTTTTCTGTATCAAGTTAGGTTCATCTTCAATCTCCCAGAATTTTTGAAGTATCTCATCTGTCCTTAAATGTAAATGCATGTTGATTACTCGGCCAAAAGCTGAAACTGAATTTCTTGACACCCTCCCGGATAATACCCAACCTAAGGTAGTGTTTTGTGCCAATATTTCATTGTGACATAATACCATCCAATAAAATCTCACTATAGACTTCAGCTCCTAAAAGAATATCAATTTTCCCTGGTGTGGCGTAACCTGGATCAGCTAGTGGAATTTTACTCAAAGAAAGCTAATCAGGTGTGCTTAACTTGGTGGATGGGAGTAATGATGTAACAGACCGCAAGACATAAGCGTTTACTTGGATCAAGGAAGCAGGGCTTTTTTTTTTTTTTTTTTTTTCGGATGGGAAATCATCAAATGACTTCTCCCGCTCTGGGCGGAGCAGGAGGGTGTGTCAGTCTTTTACTGACTAAACCCATCCATGTTCCTTCATCGCCCTTTGTGTTCCGGGGCCACGGTATCTCTTTCGAACAGTCCCGCAACCCCGGAAGGAAGCAGGGCTATGTCGTGATTGCACCTCAAGAGAAACCATATGTTTAATACTGGTATGACCACCATCACCTATACCAGACACCGTACCATTGACTCGTTTACGGGGAAGTCCAAGTAATTGTACAACCGATTCGCTAATAAAAGACGCCTGTGATCCTTGATCCAATAATCCTCTCAATTGTTGTTTATAACCGTGCTCATTGTATGCCCAAACTGACACTGTAGCTAACAAAACACGACTCCGTTCTAATCCTCCACTCGAAAAATTAGTTGAAATAGTTGTACTCACGGTTTTATCTGACTCACTTGGCGTAGAAACGTCATCAGGTTTTGCTATGCTGCTCGACTCCTTCTCAAAATGCAATAATGAAGGATGCCTCTTCCCACAACGCCTACAACTCACTGAATTCCGACATTTCATAACTGGATGGGATGAAGAAAAACAATTAAAACATAAGTTATTTTTTTGAATATAGTCTTGCCTATCTTTTACACTAAGTTGACTAAACTCCTTACAGTGGTACAAATTATGTTCACCTTTACACAAAAAACACTTGCCAGATACGTTAGAATTACTCTTTTTACTGTCAGTAGACGCATGAAAAGATTTGGTTTTAGAGTTGGTAGACTTTGATTGTGTAGGTACCTTGTTTGTATCTATCATCTCCAATGACCTAAATCTTGACTCCAAAAACTCAGATAATTGTGCCCATGACGGTAACTCATCATTCATTAAGCCAAGTTGGTATTCCCACTGCTTCATGGATTCAGTATCTAATTTAGAAACCACTAAATAAATAATAAATACATCGCTGTTATTAATATCAATGTTCATATTACGCAAAGTTTGTAAACAAGAAGTTGTTGTATCTAATAAAAGCTTAATAGCGCTAGCAGACTCACCCATAATTGGTTTTTGCGTAAACAATGATCTTATAATGGCATTACAATTATATCGCTTATTATCATAACGCTTAACTAATTGTTTCCACGCGTCTTCATAGTTCGCATCCGTGGTTGAGAAATTGCGTAATAAACATTCCGGTTCACCTGACAGGTTACCTTTTAGGTAATGTAATTTTTGCACTGGAGATAAATTCTTGTTAGAATGAATAAGGGTATTAAATATATCGTAGAACGTTTGCCACTCACTATATTTACCGCTAAATGTTGGTAATTGTATGCGCGGTAACTTTACCTCACACTCACTAACCACGTGACCAGCACTTGCATTTTGTTTCGGTGAAATCGTTGTATTTGGTGACGCGAGATAGGGCTGCAGGGCTTCCTTGAGTTGAGTCTTGTATGCCACATACAATTCCTCGAACTCCTCGTACATATCTTGAGTAAAATATGCATCTTCCTTCTCCTGTTGGCGCACCTTACCGATGATTGATTTATGTCCATTTTTAAAATCCTTCCACAGCTCCTCCAAATTGTCTAGCCTGTAGCTCATGAAATTGCCTCCAAAATCTACCACCACTATCACAGTAGACTTTGAATTTGTCTTCTTGAAATGGCAGGAATATCCTCCTGATGCCAATCATGGCTTCTATGTCGGCTCAGCATTAATTTCAGCAAATTTACCCACAGCCCGAAACTACACTAGTGTTCCTATTACAGGCACTACATTTGATTCTTTTGTTAATGCATCAAAGATATGTAAGTATGTTTAATTGCTAATATTTATAAGTAGGTACATTATATTCACAGTATATTTAAAATATTGTATAATCTAAATGGATTTAGATAAAGCATTAGCAACATGCAAACAATATCTTTACTAAACTAATATTGTAGATATACATAGTTTGCATGTTTACCAGCAAGTGATAAGTATCACTCATAAGAATTGTCACATTATTAGCATTCAAGGTTACTCTTAGTAGCATTCTCAGTAGAACTATTTACATATTGCTAAAGGCTAATTATCTTACTTTTTTCAGGGTATCCCATAGTTTTCAGGACTAATGGTGCCATGGTATCGCTGCCCACCCCAGATTTTAGTATGCCATACAACGTCATCTGCCTTGCCTGCACTGTGGTGGCATTGGCATTTGGTCCACTACATAACATTTGCACAAAAGAGCTGGTTCTGAAGCCCCTGGGTACACCTGTCTCACTTACCCAAAAACTTTTAAATTTATTTAAGAAAAAGAAAGATTAGTCAATGATATTATTGTTTTGAATTAAAAGTATTTTAAATTTAGTATTGAACTGAATAAATGATAAACAATAGTTGACTGTATTTTGTGATCTTTAGTAGGAAATTTACATTTACAGGAGGTAATAAATAAAACAAAAAAGGGTGGCTAAATAATAACAGCCGCTAGGGTCGATCGTTAGGTTAAGCCATGCTTGCCATGTTGGTCTGTGAATGGGTGACCACTCAGTACACACCGAGTTTCCTCCGTGCCTCTGAAAGCATGTTAAGCTGTTGATCCCGGTTAGTCTGACAACCAGTCTTACCAAGGGGTATCGTATTACCCAGTACTAACTGGGTTGTGGAGGTCAGATAACCAGTGGCTCCATGTAAAATACTGGTATTCAGCTGCATCCGGTTGACTGGAAGCCAACCCCAACATAGTTGGGGAAAGGCTAGGCAGATGATGATTTTTTTTTTTTTTTATTACAATATGGGCCTGCTCTTGACCTCGATCACGCCTGATGGAAAGCGATGGATGAGATCTATGATGGAACGAGCGTTCCCAGAAGATGCCTGTTCACTCTTGCTTTGAAGGCAGGCGGGTTAAATGTGGGTGGGAACACAGATGCAGGCAGAGAGTTCCACACTTTGGCTGTGCGTATAATAAAAGTGAAGGAGCAGCGCTTAGTACGTCCGTCGGGATATCAACCAAGTACGGATGGTACGCCGCAGTATGTCTACTAGTCCGGTGGTAAAAGGGTAACGGTTCAGGTCGTGGAGCTCCTGCGCACGCTCCGAAGTACAGTCTGTAGAAGACCGACAGGCAGGCAACATTACGCCGATGGGCTAGGCTGTGAAGCGAAGCTACCAACGTATCGTCGCCTATAAGCCTTTTGGCTCTGCGTTCCACCGAGTCAAGTGCAGCAAGCTGGTATTTTGCTGAGCCATCCCACAAGTGACTGCAATATTCCATACAGGAACGGACTTGTGCTTTGTACAAACTTAAAAGCTGTCCAGATGTAAAGTATCCCCTCACCTTATTCAAAATGCCCAGCTTCTTAGATGCGGTCTGAGCTTTTGACTCGATGGTTGCGCTAAAGTTAAATTCAGATGTCAACTCCATGCCCAAAAGCTGTAGGCGGTCAGTAACTGCTACAGGTGCACCCCGGAAAGTGGGAGACAACTAGAACTGGCTTGTTTTTGCAGTGAAGAGCCATGCCTGTGTTTTTAAAGCATTGAATTTGACCAGGTTGACGTCAAGCGCCACAGTCAGTGGCGTAGCTTGGATGGGGCGGTGGGGGCCATGGCCCTAGGCGGCATACGAAAGGGGACGGTAGGAAGCGCCAATTTATTAATTGGAAAATATAGAAGAATACTTGGAAATTCTAAATCGCGCGCGCAATATTACGTACTCTACTCTACTACTCTGAAAGTGCGGCCCAAAGTCCCACCAACTATCGAGGACGAGTCCCAGGTGACACGATGTTTGCTCTCTCGGAGGTCCATGAAAACAAAGGGCTTCAGATTTCTGCAATGCCACCCATCCCGGAATGAGTTAGCACGATAGGTAGTTTGCACTTATTGCACTTATAGTCACTGTTGGGTTTTTATGAGTTTTTCACTAATAACGTAGCCCCACGTTGGGCGCCACTGTAAGAATAGTTTTCTCAAGGGTCTTGGTTATTGGGCAATTAAAAGAGTTCACGCACGTTCATTAGTAAAAAGTATATAATTATTGTTTTAGTCGGTGTAATAAGTAAATTAATACAAGAATCAATTAGACTTGGTTTATTAATGGTATTACATTTAGTTAGACCGCCATCTTGGCTGCTAGCTTATAGACCTATTCATAACAATTATGGCTAACACAGTATAAAACACAGGACTTGGAAAACAAATAAAACAGGAATAAACAGTAAAACCGAGAGTATCGCGTAAGCGTAATGCTTCATGCCTCGCGCGGAAACGTCGTCCACTGGCGATTGGCTTGGCGGGTCGTGGAGTCGTAAGTGGTATTGCCAGCTCACAAAAATTGTTTCTTTTTTAAGGCAGTGCTACACAAGTTTTTTTTAAATACAAGTTTTTAATTTAAGATTTTTACTAAAAACATCTCCACGACCCCCGTACTATTTAATCCATCCATCAGCACAATGTTTTGAGTGCGTTACATTGAGATCTACTACAAAACATGATTTTTCACCCCAAAAAAAAGACGTTTCCCAGGAATAATTTTTGCGTAAAGTTACTTTTGTAGATGTACAGAATGCTTGGTTGACAGCTTCGTGATGAGTCTGTTTACTTACACCCCCTTTAAACAGGGTGGAATTTTACAATGCCAGAAAGTACTATAAGTAGATACTGGAGATACTAGATAGCAAATTTCACTCAAAGGGAATTCCTTTATTTTTAAAAAGAAACAAATTTGCATTCACAGACTTTCGAAAATTCGGTTTGCCACACTCGCGAATCGAAGCCACCAAAATTCCATTCTGTACTTTTTTGTCATCAATCGTTATGTCAATCACATGGATAAAATGTGTAAGAATGAAATCTAGTCATAAATTCAATGGGATAAATTTTTTTTTATTTAGAAAGTGGAAATTGTAATCCTCATAACTAAACGATTCTCAGCAACTCTCATCCAGTTGCTACCAGCCACCCTGCGAAGATCGTCACTCCAGTCACTCGAGTCTGAGGGCATCCCATCTTACGTTTGCCGATTCGCGGTCTCCACTCAAGAACACGTCTACCTCAACTGTCATCGGTTCTACGGCTAATATTTCTCTGTCGGATCACCTCGTTCCGGAGATCCACCCCACCTCAGGGAGACTCCAAGCACCGTTCGCTCGTTGAGCGACCTTGAATTTATTAACCAGCCGTACCGTGAGCCGTGACGTTTCGGTCCTGTAAGTCATAACAGGCTGGACGGGCTGGTTGAAGATTTTCCGTCTTAAGGCACTGTGGAAACGCGACAAGAAGACCGGACGACATTTCCCAAATGCTGCCCAGCCCAGCTGAATTCTTCTAGATTAGTCTCAAAGTTGTTCTTACCCAAACTTCAGAATTTGCCCGAGATAAACAGCCTCGAGAGGACCGCCATTGACCACAATAGGTTTAGAACTGACCAGTATATTACGTATCTCTGTTGACAGCTCGAAATGATTAACTGGGCTCAGTGTCCATCAATTAACTGTCAAAGGTCGAGATATACAGTACATGCAATGATTGTGAGATTAGTTACATTGAGCTTTATTATTGAGATTGAGGTTTGTGACAGAGATTTAAATTTTGGTGCCTCTGATTTTAATTTTGGTGGGCACTTTCGATTTTAGTGGGCGATTATCAATTTTGGTGGCCTCACTACACTTTAAACTTAAATATCTCAAAAAGTTATCGAGATATTCTTGGGGCTCTTGAGATTCTTTATGCTTGGACGTTTTATTGTTATAACAGATCCTTATTTTTCACGAAAACTGAAGAATAAATTTCGCCACCAAAATTGACAAAAAATGCACTTTGCCGATATTCACCCAAATCTTGCATAGTTCCGATTGAGCTGAAATTCTCGATGATTTTTTTTTAAATCGCGTGAAAATGCTATATTATAATAACATGAAACTGATCTGATAATGGAGCTGGAAGGTGGCCATGGGAACTCTGTAATGAAACGACGCAACCCCATCGAATTTGGACTCGTTTGATTCATCTTGATGAGTACTTTGTCTTTAGATGGTACCTAGGATCTGATGATGGAGCTGGAAGGTGGCCATAGGAACTTCGATATAAAACGACATAACCCCCATCGAATTTGAGCTCCTTTGATTCGTCTTGACGAGTACTTTGTCTCTCGATGGTATCCAGGGTTTGATGATGGAGCTGGAAGGTGGCCATAGGATGTCCGTAATATAACGACATAATCCCATCGAGTTTGGCCTCGTTTGATTCGTCTTGAAGAGTACTTCGGTCCTAAATGGTAACCAGAGTTTGATGATGAAGCTGGAACGTGGACATAGGATCTCCGTAATAAAACGACGTTACCACATCGAATTTGGGCTCGTTTGGTTCGTCTTGATGAGAACTTTGGTCCTAGATGAGTCTATAATAATAAATACTTTATCTTACTTTCTCTTTTATTTAGATAATGTGTGGTCAAACCCGCCTAGTCCAGCACCTGGCCACTGAGGGGCCTGATCTGGTGAACCCGCCTAAATGCCGCTGCCCACCAAAGCAACTGTGCAGTTGTCAGAATCCTCGATTCTCCCCAGGGCTGAGAATTTCTACCACGAAAAAAAAAAGATTGGATGCACTCCTATACCATGCCAAACCTATGCCGTACCAACCTCTGCCGCAAAATCAGGGCCTATCTGAGGGATAGAGATATCATCTAACCGGGTCAAGAAAGACGTTGCGCGGGGCAAGGATCCGTTCTGGGGCCTCTCCTAGGGAACATCTGGGCGCTTCGCAGTGCGCTTCTTCGTGGTGTCTGTGCTATTTATGCTTACGACACGCTGGTGAAGGCACCGGGGAAGACGTTTCAGCAGGTAACCATCTTGGCGACAGCTAGGGTCGGAAATGGGATGGGTGGCATTGCAGAAATCTGAAGCCCTTTGTTTTCATGGACCTCCGAGAGAGCAAACATCGTGTCACCTGGGACTCGTCCTCGATAGTTGGTGGGACTTTGGGCCGCACTTTCAGAGTAGTAGAGTAGAGTACGTAATATTGCGCGCGCGATTTAGAATTTCCAAGTATTCTTTTATATTTTCCAATTAATAAATTGGCGCTTCCTACCGTCCCCTTTCGTATGCCGCCTAGGGCCATGGCCCCCACCGCCCCATCCAAGCTACGCCACTGACTGTGGCGCTTGACGTCAACCTGGTCAAATTCAATGCTTTAAAAACACAGGCATGGCTCTTCACTGCAAAAACAAGCCAGTTCTAGTTGTCTCCCACTTTCCGGGGTGCACCTGTAGCAGTTACTGACCGCCTACAGCTTTTGGGCATGGAGTTGACATCTGAATTTAACTTTAGCGCAACCATCGAGTCAAAAGCTCAGACCGCATCTAAGAAGCTGGGCATTTTGAATAAGGTGAGGGGATACTTTACATCTGGACAGCTTTTAAGTTTGTACAAAGCACAAGTCCGTTCCTGTATGGAATATTGCAGTCACTTGTGGGATGGCTCAGCAAAATACCAGCTTGCTGCACTTGACTCGGTGGAACGCAGAGCCAAAAGGCTTATAGGCGACGATACGTTGGTAGCTTCGCTTCACAGCCTAGCCCATCGGCGTAATGTTGCCTGCCTGTCGGTCTTCTACAGACTGTACTTCGGAGCGTGCGCAGGAGCTCCACGACCTGAACCGTTACCCTTTTACCACCGGACTAGTAGACATACTGCGGCGTACCATCCGTACTTGGTTGATATCCCGACGGACGTACTAAGCGCTGCTCCTTCACTTTTATTATACGCACAGCCAAAGTGTGGAACTCTCTGCCTGCATCTGTGTTCCCACCCACATTTAACCCGCCTGCCTTCAAAGCAAGAGTGAACAGGCATCTTCTGGGAACGCTCGTTCCATCATAGATCTCATCCATCGCTTTCCATCAGGCGTGATCGAGGTCAAGAGCAGGCCCATATTGTAATAAAAAAAAAAAAAAATCATCATCTGCCTAGCCTTTCCCTAACTATGTTGGGGTTGGCTTCCAGTCAACCGGATGCAGCTGAATACCAGTATTTTACATGGAGCCACTGGTTATCTGACCTCCACAACCCAGTTAGTACTGGGTAATACGATACCCCTTGGTAAGACTGGTTGTCAGACTAACCGGGATCAACAGCTTAACATGCTTTCAGAGGCACGGAGGAAACTCGGTGTGTACTGAGTGGTCACCCATTCACAGACCAACATGGCAAGCATGGCTTAACCTAACGATCGACCCTAGCGGCTGTTATTATTTAGCCACCCTTTTTTGTTTTATTTATTACCTCCTGTAAATGTAAATTTCCTACTAAAGATCACAAAATACAGTCAACTATTGTTTATCATTTATTCAGTTCAATACTAAATTTAAAATACTTTTAATTCAAAACAATAATATCATTGACTAATCTTTCTTTTTCTTAAATAAATTTAAAAGTTTTTGGGTAAGTGAGACAGGTGTACCCAGGGGCTTCAGAACCAGCTCTTTTGTGCAAATGTTATGTAGTGGACCAAATGCCAATGCCACCACAGTGCAGGCAAGGCAGATGACGTTGTATGGCATACTAAAATCTGGGGTGGGCAGCGATACCATGGCACCATTAGTCCTGAAAACTATGGGATACCCTGAAAAAAGTAAGATAATTAGCCTTTAGCAATATGTAAATAGTTCTACTGAGAATGCTACTAAGAGTAACCTTGAATGCTAATAATGTGACAATTCTTATGAGTGATAATTATCAATTGCTGGTAAACATGCAAACTATGTATATCTACAATATTAGTTTAGATATTGTTTGCATGTTGCTAATGCTTTATCTAAATCCATTTAGATTATACAATATTTTAAATATCAGTACCTACTTATAAATATTAGCAATTAAACATACTTACATATCTTTGATGCATTAACAAAAGAATCAAATGTAGTGCCTGTAATAGGAACACTAGTGTAGTTTCGGGCTGTGGGTAAATTTGCTGAAATTAATGCTGAGCCGACATAGAAGCCATGATTGGCATCAGGAGGATATTCCTGCCATTTCAAGAAGACAAATTCAAAGTCTACTGTGATAGTGGTGGTAGATTTTGGAGGCAATTTCATGAGCAGTTCTAAGTGGTATGGCTTCTGTCGGCTGCGGCCTGGTGAATAGTACTGAGACATAACTAAACTACTTTCAGCTTCATTGTTTATTCTTAGTGAACTCAGTTGTATTGGTAACCACCATGGTGCATTCTCTAAAACAACCACATTGATAGAAGTCCAGCAGTTGTTTGTTATCTCTGTCACAATACCTCCAAACTCTTTACCATAACCAAGGATGTAACGGGTAAAGTGCAGCGGTGGAGGTACGGAAACTGGTAAATCTAACTTAGATTTATATTTCACACCTATGTTCATCATTTGACCATCAGGGTTTATCTTATAAACTGCTAGTTTAGTATCCATACCACCTCTTTGTGACACTATGAGATTGTCTGGTGGTGGTGTCAATGTGAAACTCTGAGTGTCATTTGAGGTAACATCAACATAAATCTTGCTGTCTGAAGACAGTGGACAGGCTCCAGGTAGACCTTGCCCAAACAATTTTCTGAATGACCAGTCATTGCTACCTATTATATCATAGTCATAAACAAGAGCCACAGTTTGTTTGAACTCAAGTTGAGTCTCCAAACAATCACTGGATTTACATACTTTTCTGACATGAACTCCAATTGAATGATAGTTGGTGTTGTGGATCATTCTAGAATTAAGCAATGCTGAAAAACCACGACTTGATTCACATGGTAAAAGTTTCTTCCATGGTGTTAGATTCTCAGTGCATACAATCTCTCTGGGTAATGATGCATATCGCAGTTGTGAGGTTACATTTTGACTAGATTTCACTGCTCCCATAGGCCATAAAGCCATTTGAGGCGTCACTGTATTAAAGTTGTCAATAAAATTAAGTGAAGCACAAAAGAGTCCAGAGAGTGTGGCACTTAGTTTTTTCCATTGTGTATCTACATCTACAACATCAGGTGAGAACCAGGCATAGAGCTCTGCCCCAGGCGCTGCATCTAGTACTGGATATCCCCATTGGTTGTGCCTCCATTGTCCTTCGGTTAAAGTTAGATGGAGCTCTTCGACTTGAAATCGAGATACAACTTCAGCCAACGACCGAGGGGCCAAATGAGAATGAACTGCAAGAAAGGAAACAATGTAATAAATCTTACTTCAATTAGATTTATAGATAAACAATTTCGTATCAGTGGTAAATATCCTTACATGAAGATGACTCGCTATTGACTAAAGTGGCAAATTGAAAGTAGCTGTAGAGATGGGTCGGTGGTAGAGGTTTAATATATAACTCTTCTTTAAATTCATCACAACGAACGTACAAGAAATATGTGATATAAATACTGTAGTATAATAATTTACGAGGCCCCATTGATTACGCCTAAGCCGCTTTGTTAATTAAACGAATTAACGAACTATAATGTCTACAATAGGTTATACATAGAGTACAGTAATATAGATTGAGGTTATATTTTCGTTTTCGCTATTTATGATAACGACGAATTGACAATGATAATCAGTGTTGCCAAGTTTATTTTTACGAACCCACCAAATGTGGCCTCGTGGCCCACCAGAAAACCACTAATTCAACTCAACAAATTCCGTGCTAAGGGCTACCGCACACTTGAGACAAAACTGTCTTGAGACAGCCCATTTCCCTACTAGTGCCAACGAGACAGACCATATATCTCTCGCTCGCGCTAGTAGGGAAATAGTCTGTCTCAAGACAGTTTTGTCTTAAGTGTGCGGCAGCCCTAAGTGCTCATACCCCTAAAAGTTATTTGGAAATAAAACAAAAATATTGTAAATAGAAATAATGATTTATTTTTGTAATCACAAAATAGAACTGCCTACTATCTAAAGATGACCATCTTCAGAAGTCGCTTTCATTTGCATTTTCAGCATTTTTTTAACAATTTTTCCTTCGTTCCTTCAATTTTCTGCACTACACTATTTTGGTAATATGTAGAAAGAATTGAAGATAGAAGCTCATATCTTCATCCGGTTTCTTACGATACGGTGAACTAACAAAAAAAAATTATCCTTTTCAATCATTTATAACTGAGTATTTTTGTAATCGTAGTTGGTGGTTTTTGTGGTACCTTACCACTAATTGAAGCAATCAAAGCCACTAGAAAAATCCACTAGCCACTAAATCCAATATTTACTCGCTAAAAGGACGGTCTAAACCACCAGAATTAGTGGAAAATCCACTGAGTTGGCGACATGTATATATTTAAAAGATACGTTATTTAATATTCTACCATTTTTTAATAATGGTTAAGGTATAGATTAAAATTTCAGGATTTTATGGAAAAAAAATGAAGCATCGGAAACCGTATATGAATGAACTTTTAATTTGTGAGTAAAAACTGAAAAAAATAGAAAAATCATTTAATTTGTGTTTATAAACTTGAAGTTAGTAGTCTGAGAAAGCGCCCATGATGTTCATAACACATCGGCAACGATTCGGCATGCTCAGAACAAGGTTGTCAATGTCTTGCTGCGGAATATTGTCCCATGTCCTTCTGAGGTGCGCAAAAAGTTGATCTTCTGTAGCCAGATTTTCAGGAACTTCCTTCAGAGCTCTTCTTTGCAGAATATCCCACGCATGCTCAATGGGATTTAGATCTGGCGATTGAGCAGGCCAGTCTAAGGCCCTAACATTATGTGTATGTAACCAAGCTGCTACCGTTCTCGCCGTGTGTGCCCGGGCATTGTCGTGCATGAGCAGGAAATCTTGCCCCATTTGTGTTCTGTGGGGCAAGATTACGGGCCCCAGCACCTGTTGGACGTATCGTTCTGCCGTCATATTGCCCCGCACCCAAACGAGATCCGTCCGTCCTCCAAGACGAATTCCTGCCCAAACCATAATTGTTCCTCCTTGGTATGGGTGAACTTCCTGAGGGTTCTGGAGACGGCTCCATCGTCCAGGAACTCGCCAAACACGCGTCCTTCGTGAATCTGGATGGAAGCCGAACCTGGATTCATCCGTGAACAGCACATTGGACCATTGGTCACGGCCCCAGTCCACGTGGTTCCGAACCCATTCTAATCGTCGTCCACGATTGCCTCTCCGTAAAGGTGGGACCCGGAGTGGTCTACGAGAGCGTAGATTGCTTTCATGCAGTCGCCTTCTTACAGTTTGGTCACTCACAAGCACTTGGTGTTCCACTCGCAGCCTTTGGACCAATTGAGTCGCCGTTGCATTTGGTTGTGCTCGCGCAGTAATTTGCAAAAATCGGTCTTGTCTGGGGGTAGTGATGCGACTTGGCCCCCGGTGCCTCTCCGCTACTTCACCTGTGGCACGATAGCGTGTCCACAATCTTGAAATTACAGTTTGATGGGTCCCTATGGCCTCAGCAACATTACGCTGAACAGATCCAGCTTCCAGCATTCCCACAGCTCGTAACATCTCCGCCCTCGTCAAATGTCGGCGTTGCATGGCTACAATACCTCAATTTTAACTTTATCTTTCGTTTAAAAATGAAAAAAAACTGTAACTAAACGTAATTCGTATTGTTTTCTAAATTTCGCACAAATGAAAATTCCCTCTCCTATACATCAAGACATTTTTATGCCACCGAAACAAAAGAATTTTCAAAAATTTGAATTTGGAATTAGTCTGAGATAAATTACAAACAAATCGGTGTATAAAAGATTCCAATGCGGCCAGTACTTTTCGAGTTATTTAATTGAGTATGAAATATCCCTAGACCGTGTTGATGTGTGTACTAAAACGAATCACATGTACTGGCAAGTGAGCTTAGGTCTGCCAAAACGTGCCAACAGCACTGCATCTGCTTAACTATTCATTTATTTGGACAAGTTACGTTACTTTACTCCATTAGGAGCTGTCAAGATGCTGAAACTGCTGCATCCCCCATGGTCAAAATTGTTTCCTCAATTGTAGATAATCATGATTCTGTTGTCCCGAACCAAAAACGCATTATTAAGCCATGGATCACACCTGGGCTTCCTAAATGTGTATTCGAAACCGAGACAACGTGTATCGAAAAATGAAGAGATATGCTGAAAATAATACTGTGAAAGTCACCTACTATCGATTTAATTTTTTGCAACAATCTGTTAAAGAAATTAAAACGAGAAAATGAACGACATGAATTTGAAAAACATCGCAAGAACCCGAAAGCTACCTGGAATCTCATCAAAACTATCTCCAACCTTTAAAAAAGTAAGGCCTCTGCCAGTGAGTTATTATCGATAACTCCAGATCCAACTAAATCAGTTGACTCTGTCAACGACTTTTTCGCAAATGTGGGAAAAAAACTGGCATCTAAAATATTTAAATCCTCAAACTATACCTCTAGCAAAACTTCTAACTCTGGCAGTATAGATTATTTTATTCGTGGCCTATGACTAACTAGTGCTGCGGGTTGGGATGGCATCCCCGCAACTGTAATCTATAGTGCTAGAAACACACTTGTCCCAGTTATCTGTCACCTGTTCAACCTTGCCCTTACATCTGGAATATTCCCAACGGTGTTCAAAAACGCTGTTGTGCACCCTATTCACAAGAGTGGAGACAGAGACAGTGTCAATAACTACAGACCCATATCTGTATTATCAATTCTATCTAAGCTCCTCGAAAAAGTAATTAATAAACGTCTGCTGGATTACCTTAGCTCACAAAATATACTCGCAAATAACCAATATGGATTCAGGTCAGGCAAAAACACAGAGGATGCCATATTAGAATTAACAGGTTCAGTAGCTCAAAACCTTAACAGCAAGGATAAATCCATCGCTATCTTCCTTGATCTTTCTAAAGCTTTTGACACTGTCTCTGTCCCCCTTCTACTCAAAAAACTGGAAAAGATTGGCATAAGAAGCTTACCGCTTAATCTATTTAAGAGTTACCTTAGTGGTCGCTCGCAAATCGTCAGGATAAAAAACCACACCAGTAAGGAAGCATTCCTCACCTATGGTGTACCGCAAGGTAGTCTTAGGACCTACCCTTTTCTTGGTTTACATAAACGAGCTCTGTAAACTTGACCTGTCCTGTACTTGTAGCTGTCCTGAAATTATGCGCACGGACTCAATAAAATATCTTGGAGTCTGGGTTAACAGTGCGTTGAGAACTTGAGATGGAGTGAGCAGATCAAATCACTGGTATCTAGGGTTAGAAAATTATTTTTTGTTTTTAAAAATCTAAGGACCTCCGCCAACTTCTCTACCCTGAGAACTGTGTACTTTGCTCTTGCCCATTCCATTTTAACGTACTGTATTTCGGCCTGGGGTGGTGCTGGTAAATGTCTTCTGTTGCGTTTGGAGAGGGCGTTATGGCCTTCAAACCCTATCGCTTCCCTACCTGCGAACTGTACACGCTATGGAAGCTACCTACAGTAAGGCACTCTTTTGAGCTAAGTACAATGTTGCGGAAACATTCCAACTTGTCTTTTGACCCAGAGTTCAGAAAACATAAACGTCGAATGGACAGAGTTTGCCCGACATCAGCCGTTAAATTAGAAATTGTCCGCCGGCAGTTCATTTTCTTCAGTCCCGTGCTAATAGAATAAATAAAGTTCTAACAATTTATCCATGCACTCTCCGGGATTGCAAAAGAATAATTGATCAATGGCTTCATAATCTCACATACGAAGAGTTAGAGAAATTAGTTAAACCCTAAACATCTTTCTTCCTCAGACATGCACACCACATACACGTAGGGAAGAGTGTGCTCGTGGGGAGATTCCACAAGCACACTCTACACTTACACCCCACAGACACGCACTACACTCACATACAACACTCCCGCATGCACAACTTAAACACTTACCTATTTGTTTTTTGACTATTTACTACTTTAATTGTTTATTATTGTTTTTTTTATTTTTTTGTTTTAATATTTTATTTGTTTTCTCTGTACTGGAACGCTTTGGTCTCCCTCTTGGAGGTGGGCGTTAATAGCTGCGACACAGTTTTGTAACTAATGCGGCTATTTACGTACGCAATCAATTTGTAAAATGTGTTTTTGTTCCAATAAAGATTTAATATTATTATTATTAAGTCGTATGTCTATATTTTTTGGCATTATGAAAGCGAGCGAGATAGACATACGACTTTCCGAATCGAAAAAGATTCGAAGCGTTTGGAATAGCTAGCTATGCTGGATTGGATTGTCATTGGGAATATAATAAATACAAGGACAACAAAAGCAGTGACGTATTTACCTTGGGTACCTACACTACACTACATTAATAAGCTGAATGCTCCATGGTAGCCCGCGAAATGAAAATGAAAGATGAGTCTACTTTAGCGAGTCTAAAGCCTGGCTGAAATAGTTGATCCCTATTTACTAGTACTGTAATTATGTCTGCCACCTCTTTTACCAAAAATGTGCCGATTTTTTCTGACGTACATTGTGTTTTCGTAGATGTATTGACAATGTACCGTCATGATGCCAATATCCTTAAACAGTTCCCTTAGAGTATCGCGCCTACGAAGATTATATATGGCTCTGATAGCCCTTTTCTGCAGAATAAATATAGACTCAATATCTGCAGCCCGTCTCCAACTTGGAGGGTTGTATTGATTATTTTGATGATTATAATTCTTTAACTACATACGTCTTACAGCCGCGAATAATATTCTTATCAACATATAATCTAGCACTGGCCTGCAAATTGCAAAAAACGTAAGAAAAATTGAATTTCGCGGGCTGGTTGGAGCATTCACCTTAAGAAAAACTTTGTTCTGAAAGTCACAAATCCAAATTTCATAATTCCGAATGGTTCAAAATTCTACTATTTTCATAATTCCTAAATTATTCTCAAAATACCCAATTTCAATAGTCCGACGTAGGCCGCATTCCCTCACATCTATATTTTGCGTTCCGATTTAGATATCACGATTATGACAGCTAAGAGCTGTCATCAATTCGGAACGCTCGTGAACGCGTTCACAATGAACGTAACCCCAAACCAAAACCTTTCACTAGACTTATTTTTGAAAATGGAAGTGATGTTGGTTGACGCCAGATTTTGAGATAGAGAACGACGATTGGTCCAGTGATGAAAAGGATGATGGAAGTGTTTAAATTAGCGTATTTTGCTCCCGGTAAAGATTTGGTAAAAATTTAGTATCGTGCGGCACACGAAGGGGGTGGTAGGGGTGGGGGGAAGGTAGGTGGGGTCCCCCATGCCCCCTGGTACCAATCCCATGAAAAGGTAATGCACCATTCCTGAGAAAAACTACCTAACCTCAAAACACTTTATAGCCGCCTAAAAGGCGTAGTAGGGTTGGCTTTAGTATTCTTAGGCAGGAGGGACGGGGGAGGTGCCCCCTCTGCCCTGACACCACTCCTATGTAAAGCCAACCCACCGTTCTTGAGAAAAACCAATTTTTGTAACTTAACCTCAAAACACTTTATATTCGCCTAAAAGGCGAAGTCGACGGAACCCCGCTACGCGGGGCTCCTATTTCTGCCTGCAGGGTTTAAAGGAACCTAACTAACCTAACGTCGGGGTGCCCCAAGTCCTAGTAGTATCCTATACCACTTACCGTGGCGCAGTTGAGGGAGGGTCGGTCGACGGAACCCCGCTTTGCGGGGCTCCTACTTCTGAATGGTTTAAAAAAAAATTGTCGGGGTGCCCCAAGTCCAGCTTACTTCCAAGGTCGTTGAATACAGCCACAAGATTTTTCACGTCATTTTGCACCATAGACAATATGTGGAACAGATTTTTGGTTGTCAATCGCCCATTTTAACGTTCCGTTTTCGCTATAAAACTGATTTCAGGTTAGAAACATTTTTCATTAATTTCTCTAAAAATATGCATTGCCTAGTTATAAGAGTGATAGCATTATAATCGGGGACCCAATCGCTACCAGCGTTAACCACTTTTACGCCCCTCTGCGTGCCGCACGATTCTAAAGCCAACCCAAAGATTTACCCCGTATAAAAAAATATTATTATTATTACGTGCTGTGGTGGTGCTGCCGCTGCGGCTGCAGAGAACCTCAAGCGGCGTAAATATAGAAATTTTGTGGTGAGTGTACAATAAAAAATGCTGTGCTGAATAAGGCAAAAACGTATTTATTAATTGAATCACTGCGATCTGTGTGGTTCTTAGAGTCAAGAAGAAAAACCAAAAGTGGCGATGTTGCCAATATGAATTACAAATTAAATATTTTACCACAGACAATTAAAACAAACTAAAATAAAATCGATTATTAAAAAATTTACAAAATACATTTATTTTTGATATTGAATCGAACAGTAACTATATTTTCGAGCCGGTTGGGGTTGAAACTCTGGGTCCATGGGGTGAGGGGTCCGAGTGCCCATTAACTGTTTAAATTTCAAAATGCCTAATAATCTAAATAAAAAACAAAGCATTTATTTCAAGTTAGCCAGTTACAGGCACTTTTGAACTGTCGTAACAAAGATGAAAATTAAATCTAGCAACAGTCCCAGTCACAAGACATAAAAACTGTGAAAGTACTGTAGTTGCTCATTCCCTAGCGTAGATCTCTACGGAGAAGCACGGGCAAGAAACTCCATGGATACTCTTTTAAATCAGAATATTTTTACAAAACCTTGGTTACATCATTCATGTTGAGATGGTATATTATGTGAGAACAAGGTAGCAAGACTGTTCGAAAGAGATACCGTGGCCCCGGAACACAAAGGGCGATGAAGGAACATGGATGGGTTTTAGTCAGTAAAAGTCTGACACTCCCTCCTGCTCCGCCCAGAGCGGGAGAAGTCAATTGATGATTTCCCATCCGAAAAAAAAAAAAGGTAGCAAGATGTATTGTGCACGTTAAAAGTGTCCACAGTAAAAACACAAAAAAAAAAAACAATTTAAAAACAAAAAAAAAAATACAATTCAAAAACCAAAATAATTGGGTCTTTCCCTGTCCTCCGATCGGAACTCCGATTTCATTCAAATAAGCCATGGCAACTAAGAGATACCAACCTAAGTTGAATGGTGCTGATCCATGCGTCATGTACGTGAACGGCACTGTCAGTTGTGACTGGTCATCTCTTATTATATTTTCAACTTAATTTTGACAATCAAAAGTTTGTGTTTGTTTAAATTGAAACAAATGCTTTGAATTATGAGATTTTGAGTTTTGAACCATTTTGATGGGAACTAAATGATCCGACACATGCGCCACCATCAGCGAGACATTTGAGTGAGCATGACATACTCTCAACCGCCAGGGCACATTTATGTCAAGAAAAGACGTAGGTTTCCAGTGAATGATAGCGTTCTAGTACATAGTACTCACACAATTTGGGCTATGCGATTATATAATATTATAGAGATAAATAAAATATGGGATAAATTAATTACTACCGAAAAACAACAAATAGAGAGAGAGTCTGTCAGTCCTTTTCTCCCACCAGCAGCAGCGGACATCCATTATATGAATTCCAAATAAAAAAATATAACAAAAAGTACTGAGAAAAATAATTGAAGTTTAACACCATAACTGTGAGAAAGTCAAAGTGATTATTTGAATAAAATTAATTACTTACTTTTTATTCTGTTGATTACTATTTAATGTTTAAAGCCAGTGTGACCTTCACTGAGTGCATGGCTTAATGATTTCTGAAACTGAAATTTCTGAAATAAATATATTTTATTAAGTATCAAAACACATACAAGGCACAGTACTTTTTGGTTTCAAACATGACAATAATATTATTTTAAGCTTAATTATGAAGCACAGCTTGATGATATGTGGTTTAAAAACTGTAACATTAACACATTAGTCAGTAGCTGTGAGTGCCATCACTGTAAAACGAACTTCATTTGGATCACGAGCCATGAACTCCTTGCACATCTTAGCAGCATCTTCTAGTAGAGAATCAGTTGTAGTAGGACCATGGTTCACAGGGAAAGCTTTACTTCCATCCAATTCATACAGAAAGCCATCTTTGTGAACAAAAGTAATGAAGTGATGATTGACAGGCTCTTCAGCACTAGGAGTATTAGTTTGTCCTTCCTGGGCTAATTCTTTATGGGCTTTAATAATACCTTCAGATTTTTCAAACAATTTTCCTCTTGAGGGAGCATCCATATCTTTGGCTCCATCTAAAAATGACTTCATGTGCCCATCAGCCAGTTCTATTTTATCAGTATTATTAGCAACACTGTGCACAAGAGCAACAGTGCCACAGGCATTACTTAAAAACTGTTTCATATAGAAAACATTGCTGGAAACTTCTTGACCTTTAGACAGAATATCGCTTTGTTGTTTTTGTTTATGCTCTTCATAAGCATCAGAAATTGGGAAGAGAAGCATGACAGACAGTACAGGACGAGGCACCCAAGCCAGCATGTCTGGTTCTAAGCCCATAACATCGACGACACCCCATTGACTCCTAATTTCTGCAGAAACTTATTCATAACCTCAGGATTTGATTCTAATGGGATTAAAGTTTCACTCGCCATTACGTTTTTTTTGTCTGAAAATAAACAAGTAGGTTACCGGTATTCCAGAAAGTGAGATCATACGAACTGAATGTTGAAACCAAAATATATTAACGTAATGTTAACGTACCAATTGCTGATTTCCACAATAATATACAAATCACGAAAAGTTTATTCTAATTAAATTAAATTGAATGAGTCAGGCTTTTTGAATTTTGAGGCTATATTTTTATGTTGTGATTTTGCGATTGTCAAATTGACTGTTGACCAGTGTTGCCAACGAGGTCTTGTTAAAAATTACCTGAAATGCAAAAAAAGTAACCTTTTTGTAGGAAAAGTAATAACCATTTTCATTTTAAAACCAAAAGCATAAAAATAAAAAAATAACTTACTGAATTATGTGTTATGTAAAAATCTTCCTTATATTTAAGTTGTATTTATTTACAAAATCTACTTCTTCTGAACACCTGTGGTGAAACTCACGAGTCACGAAGATCGAGCGACAGGATACGAACGAATTGGATTGACCGGGCGAAGTGTAACGAACGGTTGATTTATGCATTGGTGTGAAAGAGAAAGGTATGTATTCTGTGGTTGCACCACTGCCACAGAATAGTAATAATATAAGCCGCAGGAGGGAATTTAAAAAAGCGTTCTGCACGCAAATTCCTTAACCTTTACCTTTTGTGTCGTGTAACCTAGAAATAACCCGAAGGTGTTAAAAATCTCCTAAAAGGTTACATAAGTAACCTTTCGGCAACACTGCTGTTGACATTGACAAGCTGCTGACCTGACAAGGCCTGCTAAGGCACTAATTAAACGTTCCACTCATATGGGATAACGTACACATGATCGCCGCGTTCCGAATTGCGCTGTAATCGATTTGAGCGTCCATAAACCTGTTCCGAATTACCGTGAGCGATATGGATGTCCCTTGAATCTTCATAGATGATGTCACATGACATGCGCCATCTTGCGATTACACCGTCCATGCCCCAAATAAATATCACCGTGAGCGCTGTCAAAAATGACAGTTGTGTTGACAGGTTGTGTTGTTTTGCTAAGAACATAAGAGTCGCATCTAACTATACATTATGTTTAAATAACGTTGCATCTATGTAATTTGTAATTCGTGTTTTTTTTTAAGGGGTAAATCTTTGCCGGGAGCAAAATACGCTATTAAAAACACTTCCGTCATCTTTTTCATCACTGGACGAATCGTCGTTCTCTATCTCAAAATCTGAGTTATCAGAGTCAATAGAGTCACCAACATAACTTCCATTTTCAAAAATAGGTCTTGTAAAAGGTTTTGGTTTGGGATTATGTTCACTGTCAACGCGTTCACGAGCGTTCCGAATTGATGACAGTTCTTAGCTGTCATAATCGTGATATCTAAATCAGAACGCAAATTGGAGATGTGAGCGCTGGGAGCGATTCTTTTCTAATACGGAATGCAGCCATATGTCTCAACTGTCTGACAAGTGACAACAAACCCAGTACCCACTAAATTAGCTGTCAGTGGTGAATGGTGATATCACGCGAACCAGAAGCGAAAAATGTCAAAAACAAAGCCTTTTTTTTATTACTGTGGATTCTGAGTACGTCATGATCATAATTATAATTTAAAGGATACCTAACTACGGTCAGCGTTTAATTTTGAGAAAGTTATCTATGAAAAGTGTGGACCTATTTTTGGTTGAAAAAACGTAATTTTCTAAGTATAGTGTTAGTTATTAATAACAAAATGGATTCTGAATTCGTGCACATATCCACCAGTCTTCGGTTACAACTTGGCTATGGGATTGGTCATGTATTAAATGATGTCTGTGCAAGTTTATGGTTCACTTATTTCTTAGTATTTTTTCATTTAGTACTTGAATTTAGTGCATCACAATCGGGCAACTTGATGTTGATAGGTCAAGTTATGGATGCTTTATCAACGCCTTTTGTTGGCTATCATTCAGATCACACAGACAATCATATTAGTTCAAAGTATGGTAGGCGGAAACTGTGGCATTTGTTTGGTAAGTGAGATCAGGGATGTTGGTCACTAATGTATTATAAGCATTAACCTTAATATAAATAGTTTATGCAGTGCAAAAGCGTTTTTATAAGTTTCTTACAAGATAATATTAACATGTGATATATATTTCAGGTACAGTCTGTGTCCTGGCATCATTTCCGTTCATATTCACAGAATGCATTGGTTGTTCGTCAACACACAAATGGGCGCAAATGTACTATTATGCAGCATTTATTGTTATATTCCAAATTGGATGGGCTGCAGTGCAGATATCCCACTTAAGCTTGATTCCAGAGCTTTCTGAAGATGATCACACTCGGACACATTTGACTGCAATCAGGTAAAAAAAAATTGATTAAAGATCATAGAGTTAGAACAAAACAAAGCACTCAATGATGGTCAGTAAATTATGTCATGGAAAATTTCAATTTCAGCACTTCCATATTCATTATTTGTTATTAATGCTCCTGTTCCCCAACACAAGGCTACACATAAATTAATACCAAAATACAGCCCAGATTTATTGTGCATCCAACTGCAACCACATTTTCAGTGAGTCCATCATACCAAACCATCCTACATAGAAATTTTTCATTGTTTATAAAAAAAATCAGTTGTTCCATACATTTTAACTGTGTAGGTAGGTATTGCGCTTTTATAGGAAACAGCTAGCAGAAATTTCTACGTGGTAGGGTGTTCGGTATGGTGGACTGAACATCTGTTTAATAATAAAATAATAAAAAGTTTTTATTGTTTCTTATACAAATTGTTCTACAGCACAAAATTGAGGCAGCCCCTTTAAGTTATAAGGATACTTGTGTCGGGGTTACCTCGCAACTTCCCATGGGTTACAGTTTACAGTGTTGAGCCATAATTTAAAAAAGGGTATTCTTAGGTTCAAGAATATTTCAGAATTATTGTAGCAAGTTCAGGTATGTGTAGTGTTTGCACGAGTGTGTGTGGTGTGTGAGTGTGTGTGTGGGAGATGGAGATGGATATGCAGTGTGAGGGTGTGAGTAGGTGTGTGTATTAATGATTGATTGTTTTTATGTGTTCAAATTTTTTATAGGTTTTGCTTTAGCAAATTCTGGTTAACAAAAGTTCAATTCCATTGTACGTTTGAGATTTTAACCATTCCGATAAAGTATTTGTGCATTCATACCGCAACATGGGGTAAATATTCAATAAGAGGTTCAATTTATTTGATTGTGCGTCGAAGTATAGAATTTGTTGGACACCCATATTACTACTACATATAGAGAAGACAGCGCAAACAAAATCTGTGCGCATTGCGGGGCGCGCGGGGTATTTAGAATGCTGTTGCGAGCAAGTGACTGAGTGAACTGCAGCCAGCCGACAGCAGTTGAACGGAGCACAGATTTTATTCGCTGTGTCTTCTCTATACGTAGTAGTAATTGCTCAATGATAAAATAAAGTTTATTTGGAACAACCTAAGTTTAGGAGGTATTTAATCATCAGATATCACCAGAACAAATACTAATTAAGTTAATGTTTGTATTTCAGATATGGATTCACAGTATTCTCAAATCTATTTGTTTACATTATCACTTGGATTATATTACATTTGACTGGGGAATGTGATAAGCATGTATGTTGAAATTGTTAAAAGTATTTATTTTCTATTCCTGATTTTAATAGCATGTTTCACCTCTTTCTGTTTTTTAACTGATTTCATAATTATATTTTGTAAATAATTTCATACAAATTCTTTTCTATTTTTTACATTACTGCCCAAAAGAGTGTTATGTTTTAAGTGTAGGTATATTGTAGTATATTAGATTTATTTGGGCGTCTATAATCCTATGAAGTGCTAAGTGCATAGATTTTATAATGTTTATTTTTTTATTTTAGCAAGTGGGGCCGTCTGATGCTTGGAAGTTTAGGCATGTTGTCTATATAGTATTGGGAGTAGGAACACTAGCATCAGTAATATTTCACATTTCTGTAACTGAAAAAAACAACTACCGTCATGAGCAGCTCTTAGCTGAAGGTGAAAGTGGTGCCCACCATGATTTCTTACGAAAACCACTTATGTATCAGGTAAATTGAAAGCAAACTTATTAGGTAATATGCACGGAATTTTTTCTTCACTTAAATCAATAAAATACAGTAAGTACTACCATCCCAAGAAAAAAGTTATGTTCAACTACTGTTTGTCGCTTAAAAATAATATTTAAACTCCTGCAATTTTCTATGACAGTTCAAACGTCCGTAGCTGTCGCGGCCGGCCATGATGTGACGTCATTTACCACAATCTGCCTTGCTTATATCAAATTATTTTCCCTTAATAGAATAATTTTACTAATTGTATGTGCTTTAGTCAAGTAAAAATTGCAATAACAATATTATAATAGAATCTTAGTGAAACTTTAAGCACTTCAAATAAAAGTGTTTCTAAGACACATATACTTTGACGTCACTACCGGCGTTATCGAGGACGACGCATTTTGAGAGTGCGTTCCGTTTCACCAAAAACATGCTACATAAAGCAGTAAATTGTAAAATAAGTGATGTGTAGCTACGCAACTTAAACAAGTGTACCACAATGTTTTTATGGGCCAATACAAGGCATTTTTAATAATTAAAAAGAGTTTTGTATTTCATGCATATTCCCTATTGTAACTCTATCTGATGTCAAAGTGGAATAATTACGTCATTACACTAAACAAATATATAAAATGTTTTGTTATCAGCAAAATTCTAGCACACTTATGATAACAGTTCTAATAAATTGTTTCAATTAAGTATTAACTCGTAAATATGATTGTTTGTAGGTAGCAGGAGTGTACATGTGTACCAGACTTGTGGTGAACATATCGCAGGTGCTGATCCCCCTGTATCTGCACCGCACGCTAGGCCTGGCCGCCCGCGCCCTCGCCGCCGTACCGCTCGCCCTGTACCTCGGCAGTCTGGCTGCTGCCGGAGTCCAGAGGTTGGCACCAAGATCCTTCACACGAAAACTTAATTATTTGACCGGTTCCGCATGCGCAATAGCTGGTTTGGTGTGGATTTATCTCGGGTCAGATGATGATTACAAAGTATATTTCATTTATGTGGTTGCTGTGTTAATAGGTTAGTACCTACCCACATGTTACATAAATTGTATTATATCTATTTATGTACAATGTACTTATCCGTCTTTGTCAACATTTTCTGTTAGGTTTGTATGTTTCATTTAAACACTATAGCATTGTTTCAAACATTGACCCCATGAGTTTGTTTCCAAATACCTAAACTAACTACAATGATGTTGAATGAGCTGTGTTCACGGTTCACGCACGCTTTGATGATGTAATAACAGTTATTATTTGCGTATTAGTCACTCTATTTCTGTGTAATTTCTGTTGTACTGTTGTAGATTGATTATTTTCGCTATTGTCAGGTTTTGGCGGGGCAGTGATGTTGGTGACTAGTCTGGCCCTGACGGCTGACCTGGTTGGCGCTAGGACAGAAGCTTCCGCCTTTGTCTACGGCCTCATGAGTTTCACTGATAAGCTCGCATGCGGCATCGCTATAGCGAGTATACAAGCATAGTGAGTTCATCTGTGATTCATACTCCGACAGTTGATTTTGTTGCTGTAGGAACGTGATTAGCCTCAGTTCACTCATAGAATGTTATCTAAATGCTTCATTTTAGTCACGTATTGATAATGCTTCCTACTTTCGATAATGACAGGTGTTAATTATTGGGATTAAGGCTGATACTCCAGGGTAGCCTGCGAAATTCATTTTTTTATTAAAATTAATTAATTTAAGTTCATGTAATTCGATTGAATGGCTTTTTCATGAAATAGTCATTAGGCTGTCTCCAGGGTAGGGTAGCTCTGCTGGCAGGGCCAGATTAGCCGCGTAGGGTGTAAGTGTAGCAAAGGCTGAGTTAAACAAGCGAAAAAAAATCGGTCATCCCAAACTTGGCCTGTCCAAATCGAAATTATCTTAACTGCATCTTTATACATACAAAGCCATTATTATTGCAATAGTAACCCATTCAGTAATTGATGTGTTTGCCATTGCATCCAAGAATTCCAAGATACGGGTGCTTATGGAGGCAAGGAATTTTTGTGATAGGCCCCTCATAATTTGAAGGCCAATACTCATTAAATGATGTTCTATAATTTTTCTGCTTTTTATGTCTGTAGTGTATTTTCAAAAATAATAGGGTTTAGGTCCTGCCAAAGTCAGCCAACCCACAATCTCTAAAAATCGAACATTCGAAACTTACCTATTAATAAATCTGTAGAAAAATCGTTTTTGTACATCAAAACATTTTTGTGGCATTTTTTTTTTTCGTAATATTCGAAAAAAAAAATGTCACGGTGTTAAAGGATAACCAACAGGGGGGCTAGTCTGCTATTACAATAGTGTCACAATGATCTATCATTGATTTCATAGTTGTTGATTTTCACAAGTTTGGTAATCTACCATGTAGTGGCGTCATTATGACTTTCCAATGATCAACCACTGACATTCCATTGAAAGAAATAGCATAGAATGGTAATCTCGTACACAATGACAAATGAATGACTGACTTACGCGGTAATCTGCAAAAATTTTTACAGTTCCAGCCGAAATTTGCTCAATAAGCACCTTTGTATTGCAATAAATATAAGCTTCTATATTAAAGATAATTTAAAACACATAAATGAAAATAAATCAAAACACCGGCCGCTAGAAATAAAAACAGATAAAACGTCAGTAAGCAGTAATGTCACATTTGACTTTGACAGCTAAACAGATAAAATATTATTGAATTGTATAGCTTCACATTAATCCGCGTTACACATAACTTAATGTTTTTTGCTATTTACGAACTTCTTACTACTTCAGATTGCATAGAACCGGAATGGGACGCCGTCACCTCCTTCTGCGAAGCAGTAATGCTAGAGAAGGAGGTGGCGGAACGTGAGAGGGAGAGAACCTCACAGCGTCCCGGCCGCCGCGGCAGACGCCCCGGGCGTCGGGGGCCACCACGTGACCCTCGGCCACCGTAGGCGCGGGCCTGTGGACGGTGGGCTATGGGCTAGCTCGCCGTCCGTCCGTCTCATGACGACAGGCCGTGTCGACGGCGCGTTCGTGTTCCACGCGCGCCTCAAAGAGAGTCAGCAAAAAGGAAGGGGTCCGCAAGGACCGATGCCTGCCGGGGTTGCGGGAGTGTTCGAAAGAGATACCGTGGCCCCGGAACACAAAGGGCGATGAAGGAACATGGATGGGTTTTAGTCAGTAAAAGTCTGACACTCCCTCCCGCTCCGCCCAGAGCGGGAGAAGTCATTTGATGATTTCCCATCCGAAAAAAAAAAAAAAAAAAAAAAAAGATTGCATAGAACACTAATAAATAATATGTAAAAATATATATAAATTAAATCTGGCATGATTAGATGTTCAAATTTAGTTCTAGTTTTTCGAAAATCATTTCCAATAACAGGTTTTATAATAATGGCAATACAACACAATTCTATTACGAGACCATTGACCGACCAATGATCGACCATTATGAAGTTAGCAGATTACGAACTTTTAACAAAATGACAATGGCATCGTTCAACAATTATGAAATTAATGATAGATCATTGTGACACTATTGTAATAGCAGACTACCGCCCCCCTGTTGGTTATCCTTTAACACCGTGACATTTTTTTTTTAGAATATTACGAAAAAAAAATTGCCAGGGTGTGTTTTGATGTACAAAAACGATTTTTCTACAGATTTATTATATTATGTATAGATAATATGAATCACGTTAAAATTCGTAATTCGTGGCCCCCTGAACTCAATTCCAACATTTTTGGAATTTTTGTCTGTTTCGATGATCAAACATCACGTAATATTTACGAAACCAATGTAGATTAACTTTTATACATAAAAATTGTGTGTATCTTGAGGTAATGTTTAGTTTTTGTTTCGTCGTAATCGGTTAAGTCTATCAAAAGATATATGAATTTAAAGTGTTTTGGTTTTTTATCCGACGAAACAAAAGGGAGGAAGTTCTCAATCGACGCGTATATTTTTTTATGACCACGTGTAACTTTTTACAGAGAAGTCCGATAAATGGTCCTTTTTTTTGTGAAAAGCGTAGGTGTATCTACATGTAGGTTCCATTTGAAAAAAAAAAAAATGGAAAATCCTGTTTGGGCTAATTTCCTGCACCTGTGATGAGAACTTTCGACCTAACTATAGTATGACTGTCATCGAGCGTCTAAGGATGAAGACGTAAGGCTGTCCAGGCAAGTCCTTATTTGGAAAAACATAGACCGTAGATTATTTAATTTTTAGTGATTAATGAAAATATATCAAAGAAATTAAATTGTGTACTTGAATCTATACTAATATTATGTAGCTCAAGAGTTTGTTTGTTTGTTTGGTTGGTTGAACGCGCTAATTACAGGAACTACTGGTTCGAATTAAAAAAAATCTTTTAGTGTTGGATAGTCCATTTATCGAGAAAGGCTATATATAGGTTATCTAACATCACGCAACATCTAAAAGGAGCGGAGCATCAATGATAAATAAATGTTGCAAAAACGGTAATGTATTTCTTTTGAGAGCTTCCGTTGTCAGCGCTGCATAAACGGTTTAAGTTACGAATTTGGATTTGGTTGGAATTGTTCCTCTTAAAACGTTCTAAAAAAATCGCGATAGCATATGTCTATCTTTTAAGGTTGACTCACTCTCTCTAGCCCTCTCTCTCTCTCATGTGACGCAGACGAAGTTGCGCGGGTCAGCTATTTATCCTACATAATTAGCTGACCCGCGCAACTGGCAGAAATGGAAGAATTATACCTACTATAATTCTGCCATTTTTAGCCCTCAGATTTAGAATGACTCATTACGCATTACGTAGGCAATAACTATCCAATATTCATTCAATTTACATTTTGACAGAACAATTCTCTTAAAAAATATATATATTTCCAGTGCAGACGGCGCGGGTCCGGGATACTACGCGAACGCACTTGTATGGGTGTGTGGCGTTGCAGCCATCATAGGACTGACTCTCACGCTGCTACTGCCGAGGTTCAGAGCTGATGCTTTATCGAATAGTGGTAAGCATGTCGCGTGTTTATCATTTGGTTAAAATTGTTGCCAGCTTTACTGCTGGCTTTAACATGTTTTTATTTCAGTCATTAGGCTGTTACCGAAATGAAAACATTCCTAATGCCTTGTTGTGATTAGGAGAATAAGGCTTTCATAATATAATATACGGGTACCTAACCTACATACCTACCCACATTCCGCCAGTCATGATAAGTCCGATGAAATAGGGAGCGAGCCTTTGCCATCAACCGGGCACAAATCCAGACCCCGAGGCTGCAACTGCGAAATTCCTGATGGAAAAACCTAATAACATCCTGGGCCTCATACTCTGCAGTGGCGCTTGCGCTTTTCAATTAATATTAAACCTTATGATAACGCCAATGCATCATCATCATATGCCTAGCTTTTTCCAATGCCTATGTTGGCGTGGTTATCCAAGGCCGGCAGAGTTAACGACAAAATCGCTAACTTTCGATCGCTAATTAGACATCTGCAGAGGTGTAAAACAAGGCGACCCCTTATCCCCGACAATAGTTATAACTGTTTTACAAGACATCATGAAACAACTTAAGAGCGGGCCTAACGCCAGGATAAATTCAGATTTCCCCCGCGCGTCTCGCTACACCCGCATTAGTGCGGATAACAAACACTGGGCGGCAGCGGCGCAACGACGCGCAACGCGCGGGACCGAGCTTGCGTACAGTGTAGCGGGCAGGGCGTAGTATATGCAAGCAACAAAGTTAGATAAAACCACTTTTTTTTTTTGTGTTAAGTTTTTAACACCTATACGGCCTATAACGACACTTACGACACCCATGACGGAAAATCTAAAATTTTCCTCGGCGCCATCTTGGATTTTCATTTTGACTTCATTTTCGTAATCAGCGTCCTCGAAAACCATGAAAACGGCACCCATGACGGAAAATCTAAAATTTTCCTCGGCGCCATCTTGGTTTTTCATTTTGACCTCATTTTCGTAATCAGCATCCTCGAAAACCATGAAATCGACACCCATGATGGAAAATCTAAAATTTTCGTCGGCGCCATCTTGGATTTTCTTTTGACCTCATTTTCGTTATCAGTGACCACGCAAACCATGAAAACGACACCCGTGATGGAAAAACCTAAAAATTTCCTCGGCGCCATCTTGGATTTTTATTTTGACCTCATTTTCGAAATCAGCAACCACGAAAACCATGAAAACGACACCCATGACTGAAAAACCGAAAATTTCCCTTGCCGCTATCTTGGATTTTCATTAAGACCTTATTTTCGTTATCAGCGTCCTCGAAACCATGAAAATGACACCCATGACAGAAAAACTAAATAAAAAAACAAATTCAAGTATAAATAACAGGCGTGAATGTTTACAGATTGAACCTCAGTGGCCAGCTCACACCGAGACGCGACGTGACGTGACACTGCGCGCAGAGCGACTCAAAATATAACTTTATTTACTACACGAAAAGATACACATTTCATTGTGAGAATTCAAAATACGTTGTACCATGCAGCACTGCGCCTCGACAAAGAAATGTGTATCTTTTCGTGTTGTAAATTTTAATTAATATAATATTTTGAGTCGCTCTGCACGCAGCGTCGCGTCGCGTCGCTTCTCGGTGTGAACTGACCCTAAGTCGCGTAAAAGTCCAGTCGCGCAAGTGTCCTTTGCGCAAATGTCTTTCAAACTCAAACTCAAACTCAAAGCATTTATTTCAATTAGACCATTATGGCACTTTTGAAAGTCAAAAATACAAAAAAACAAAACAAAGCTACAGTCCCAGACACAAGACATAATAACTTGAGAAAGTACTGTAGTTGCTTATTCCCTAGCGTAGATCTCTATGGAGAAGAACGGGCAAGAAACTCCATGGACACTCTTTTAAATCAAAATATTGTTACAAAATCTTGGTTACATCATTCATGTTGAGATTATAGATATATGTGAGAACGATGTAGGAAGACGTGCACATTATGAGCGTCCAGATTAAAACATTAAATCAACAAATTAAAAATAAAGTAATTAAAATGAGCCGTGGCAGCTAAGAGATGACCAGTCCCAACTGACAGCGCCCGATCACGAACAAGACGCGTGTATCGGCGCCATTCAACTCAACCATATTGAAGGGAACTAAATGACCCGACACACCCGCCACCATCAGCGAGACATTTGAGTGAGCATGACTTTCTCTCAGCCACCAAGGCATATTCAAGTCAATGAAAGATAACTAAATGCAAATGGTAGCTTAACAATACATGGTCCTCACGTGTGCTATGCAATTATACAATACTAGGAGATGGAATCTATACAAAGCAAAGATACTTTTACAATCTTCTGCAGCTAGCACAATAATTTGCCCAATTAGTTTTCCCCTATGGTTGTGGAGCAGGACCAGCATTGAGCCAAGCATTTTCATCATCAATGTAATCCACCAACTTATAATATGCTTGCCTACATAGTGTGCGTTTTATACAAGATTTAAATTTCGTCTCATTCAGTTGTAGAATGTGGGGAGGTATTTTATTGGAACATTCGCGCAAGTATCTTGATACCCTACCTACCTACTACCTACCTACTACCCACCTGCTACCTACCTACTACCTACCTACTACCCACCTGCTACCTACCTACTACCTACCACCTACCAGGTTAATTCGGACGGGGACGGAATTAAAATAATTTCGGACAAAAACAATGCACGATTAAATCAATCATCCGTTTATTTTGCGTTTACTATGAGCTTATGCACTTAAAAAATACATAGTACCTTCGACTTCGGTAGTCAGCCATCATTTGAGTCTTCAACTGTTTTAGTTATCGCTTTTCAATTATATCTTACTTGTTACCCATGTTACTCAAAAAAAAATTCGATTTGAAGATAATAATGGCGGCTAGGTGCGGAGCAAAGTGACATAGATTACCTGTCTCAACAGAGCGAGGGCAACTGATCGCCCGCTCGCGTCACGCGAGACGGAATGTCTTCCGTCTTACTACATATTTAATCCGCGAAATACGCTGTCGCGTATTTCGCGGATTAAATATGTAGTAAGCGCCAAATGCTTTGTAGTCTGTTATCTCTTAAAATAGAAAATATTTTGAAAAACTGCTAGGGTCAGCTCAAGGTTATACATAAGTGATAATATTTATCTACTTTATTGTTCAGTAACATGCACCAAAATAGAATACAAACCAAAAATGTTGAAAATTAGAGGTAACTTTGTGATGGTTTTCTATCGAGAAAATTTTATCCTATTAAGTTTTTCGTTAGGGCCAACCTTCACATTCATAATGAAGTTTTCTGACATATACTTTTTTTCCAATTTGAACATAATTTACTACTCTAAAAATCTAACCAAAGATTTAAGATTTTGCTTTAGGCCCGCTCTTAATTGGTTAAAAAAAGGTATAAATATTAAAGGAAGTTACATTAGCCACCTACGTTTCGCAGACGACATCGTATTGTTCTCAGAAACCGCATCACAAGAAATGATCAACGAACATAACTACGTCAGTCGCATTATTGGTCTAGAATTAAATATCGAAAAAACTGTGCAACAAATCTCAAAGACCCATATTTGTGGAGAGTCGGCAGTTGGAATATGTTCATGAATATATATATTTAGGCAAACAAGTATCTTTCTCAAAATCAAGACATCGTGACGAATTAAAGAGACGTTTAAAAATGGCATGAAACAAGTTCTGTAGCCACAAAGAAGTTCTAAAATCTGATCTACCTTTAAAGTTTAAATAGAAAGTCCTAGACTCATGTCTTCTACCCTGCCTCTCTTATGCAAGCCAACCCTGGATCCATAATACGCACACGAAAGATAGAATTGAAAAATGCCAAAGAGCCATGGAGAGAAGCATTCTTAACTTAAAACTGAGAGACAAAAAACGACACAGCGAAATAAGATAAAGGACAAAAGTTATTGATGCATTATTAACCCACTGCAAGAAACTTAAATGGAAGTGGGCTGGTCACATTGCACGTCAGGATAAAGAGATGGACTAAAAAAACTACTACATGGGCTGGCCCCCCCGGAAAAAGGAAAAGAGGTCGCCCCCTGGAATGATAGGAAGACGAACTTATAAAATTCTCAAAAAACGATTGGATGAGAACAGCCCAAGATAGGAAGAAGTGGAGTGAGATGGAGGAGGCATATACTCGTCGAGAGGTCCTTAGTTAAAGTAATGTAAAAATTAAAAAAAAAGTATTATTATTATTACTTACTAAGGAAATAAAGAGGCTTAAATAAAAATATAACGTTGCTTGCGAGAGTCGCATCTTGGATGTAGAGACTTGCGTTACTTGCAAGCATCGTTATTGCAACTGAATTTATTCGTTAGTAATTAGCAATCAAAAGTAAGCGATTTTATCGTTATCTCTGTCGAGCTGCAAGAGACCCAAGTGAAATGGATGCAGATGAAAATTAATACGGAGCGCGACTACCTATGTAACTGCCTTAACCCAGCTAAGGACCATGAAAACCTTTATAAGACTGGTTGTCAGACTGTGGGACTCGATCAAAGATTTACAAATTGCTTTTTATTTTTTTTGCCCTGCACATAACGCAATATCACATCACGGCCGTAATACTTGTTCCATGTTGTTAGGTAGTAACAGTACATATGCTACTAAACATTAATTGCAAATTATAATGGAACAGAAAGTTGATGAATAACATTTTAGTCTCAAATCTTTAAAATTAGGTACTTACATCTAAAAATCAAAATGTCTGTTCGTGCCCTATAAACTCCTAAACTGGTTTTGATGAACTTTTGCAGTTGTTCTACATACGCCAGGGAAGATTGTACTTAATAAAAAACGTTTTTGCAAAAAATAAAACCGATGTCAAAAAAAAATAAACAAAAAAATGTTATTACGTACTAACTGAACAGAGTAGATATCTGCACTGTGGAGCAAATATAAGTCTTGGTCGTGGAATCCGTTACGGGCAGGCTGGGGTGGCATGTGGTGAGATTAAAACAAGAGAATGTTCTGGTAACTATTCCTGTATTTCTTGATTAACAAGCAGTTCACGAATAGCGAGTCATCAATACATTTGGTCTTAAACGTAATTGGCATTAGGCACACAAAAATGGGATTAGGATAAAAAAGTTCAGAGAAAAACGTGTTCTCACCAAGATGACTTTTTAGCAAGAGGAAGTTGACAGGTATTGTCTTTGTATAGATTGAGAACTATGCTCTATGCTACATAGATAATTAAAGTAAAGCGTAGAACACACATTTTTCATAGTTTTTTATTTTTCTATTTTTAGTTGTTCACATGTGCTTACCCCTTCACAGCGTACCGGCGTGATGTTACGTTATGGATGTAAACAATAGACAGACATGAGATTTCAGCAATCCCGGTTCATTTGCTACCATTTATTGAGGAGTTCCGTTGCCTATCTCCGAAGTTCTTCATCAGATCTTCACCAAATTGGTACCATTTCAATTATCGAGAAAGTACTTTTCCAAAACTACCCAAATCGCTTCAAGTGTACCTATAAAATTTGAAAAGTTACTAATTCTCCAGGATCCCATCATCAGATCCTGACTTGATCATGAGACCACCTGGGGAGTATACCCTTCCAAACAAAAAAAAAACCAAATCGGTCCAGCCATCTTCGAGTAATCAGGGAACAATTGAGAACCTCCTCCTTTTCGAAGTCGGTTAAAAAAGGCATTGCAACGCATGCAACAACCAGTATCTGATAAAAAAAATGTTTTATGTTTCAGAAGACTCATCAATAAACAACTCGAATATGAATACAGAAGAACAAGTTCCTGCACCAATAGAACGTTTATAAAGTGAATTTTAGTAACTTTAAACAATGGTGTCGATTCTGTTGTGCACAACTTTTACTAAAAGGCAGTGCGAGAAAAGGACCGAGGACGCCTATAACTATGAACTAAGTTAGAGATGTCAAACTAGTTTATGCCTTGCGCTTCACCGTGTTTTTAGTCGACATGTTTTTACGTGCACCCTTAATTTGTATGGAAATATTAGTTCCAATTAAATTTGACAGCTCTAAATTACATCCGCCTCTTTCTCGTTTTATTAGTGAGAAAAAGATAGCAATAGCCTAAATTAAGTTTAGTTTGTGCACAACACAATCGACACCATTATCTTAGTACCTCTATACCGTATATGATATTATTCACTGCTGGTAAGACTGGAAACAAAGTGTAGAAACAACAAATGGATAATGTTTTATTCAAATCAGGCGCTCTCTTTCTCTTTATAAGTAAATACAATTGATACAGAAATACACATTCTGTGAAAATTTCAACTGTATACATATTACGGATCATGAGATACAGCCCGCTGACGGACAGACGGACGGACAGCGGAGGCTTAGTAATAGGGTTCCGTTGGTTACCCTTCGGGTACGGAACCCTAAAAAGGAAGAAAAGTACGTAAGTGTTCCTAAAAGTTAAATAAAACCAGTGCTTTGTTTTGTTTCTCGTCTCTTTCAAAGAATGTGGCATAAAGTGTGACATCCCAGACCAGTCCGTGCGCCTAAGCGGGCTAAGTATTAGAACCATTGCTCAGCAAGGCAAATAGGAAATGAATAGATCTCAAGTGACTGCTGTGGTGTCGGAGGGGACGTATAGCACAAATGACGAAGTTTATTTACTTACTTTGACTGTAAAATAAAAATAGTAAAATTAATTCAATATCCACCTTCCACCTGGTTACTGTTTTACGTACCAGGTTATGTATTGGGGGTGGTAACCGTTGTCATCAATCATGGTCCCTTCCTGTATAGGTACATTTTTAAACTTGAGCTTCAGGGCGAAAACCTAATAGGTTTTTAATTATAAGATCAAAGTGATCCATTTTGGAGAAAACGAATCCTGCATTTTTTGTTTTAATTTTTTTAAACCTTCGTTGAACGTTTGAGCGAACTTTAAACTAATCAAGAAATCACGTGCCATAGAGCCAGCCCTGAAGTCCCAGCTCAAAAATACACCTTTTGTTCAAGTTTATGCCTATAGACGTACCTATTTAAAATAAATAAAATAATCTGTTATTATCTGCAAAAGTAGGTGCTATATTAGTGAATTTATTATTGTAAATTTCCATCTATCGTTATTATGGAGTTTAAATGACTTGTTATTCCTAAATAAAATATTTATAAATATTATTTCTAGAAGGAAGATTTATTTTAAGCAATATATAATCTGGAAGCAGCAATGTTAATATTTAGTTTTATTTAGTAAAGTTTAGTACATAACAACCTGAAGTTTAAGTATTTGGCTCATTCAGTACCTAATAATAAATTTAATGATTTTAGACATACTTTTTTTTGAAGTTCCGTCTCTAAAACCCATTCTGTTGAGGACCAAACCTAACTTATGCTTATGAATTTTAGGATAGTTATTGGTGTCGATTCTGTTGTGCACAAACTAAACATAAGAGCGGCCAACCCGCCATACTTTTCGCGAGAATTTTGACAAACGCTCGTGCGTGAATCTTATGCCGTTGTTACACATAAAGCGTGTAAAACACCTCTTAACGAAGCCGAAAAGCACTTATTGTCCCCGTCATTGTGATCATTTTTTTGTTCTACAACATACCTGGGAACCTTCTAGTTACGGAGATATTGGGGGTCAAAGTTCCAACTTTTAGACAAGTTTTTTTTTTAAATACTTACAAGTGTTTAATGTAAGATTTTTATTTTCAACACTTCCACAACCCCCGTACTATTCAATCCATCCATCAGCACAATGTTTTGAGTGCGTTACATTGAGTTCTACCACAAAACATGATTTTTTACCCCAAAAAAAAAAGTCGTTTCCCAGCAATAATTTTTGCGTAAAGTTACTTAATTTGATGTACAGAATGCTTGGTTGACGGCTTCGTGATGAGGTCTTTTACACTCTGTAGGTACCTATATCATTAAATTTTTGGAACTGATAGGTATCTTGTGCACTTTAACTAGGCTTCTATCAAGGCAAAAATTAAAAATTTGTAGGAACAAATTCAGTATAAGCCTCCAAAAATTGCTGTTTTGCACAAATTTTACCTCAACTTTGGCCGTTCATAATGTACTCATAAATTGTAAAAGTAAAGAAAATATCCTCACAGAAGCCTTGCAAATGTAGTGGAGATTCTAAATAACAAATATTTATTTCACAAACTTGTAAGACTTATTCAAAAACACGTAGGTATTTCCTGGAACAAGTTTAATAAATTTTCGAACACTATTTTTCGTTTAATGTCCTCGCGTTAGTGCGTTAGTCGGTATCATTACTTTACTCTATGGTCGGTATGAGGTGCGCGGGTGACGAGTATTGCGGGATCGGGGCTAGGTAAGACAGGGCAGTTGAAAAAATATCGCCGCGATGGCTCTGGATGAAACAACAAGCTTTTCGATCATGCTCGCGTTGACGATAGACGGGCCGGGAAGGGCCCTCTTAATTTAAGCTAGGTACTAGCTTCTAGCTTCGACACTATTGTCTGAAAAGAAACTATATACTTAATTATGAACTCATGAAGAGTAATATTGTGTAATACAATAGTCATAGATAGATGTTGATGGATTAACTAGTTGGAAAAAAGCCCGACACGCACCGGTGGCGATAGCACTTACCTATTTTTTAATCAAGTCAAAATTCTCGTGTAGACAGTGTTCAGCGGCGCGTGACGACCTGCGCATCCTATGTAGGTACCTACATATATACAATAGGTACATAGGTACCAGTCTGTCTGCACCCGGTCGATATACCTATTTTGCCGTAACTGCGTAAGTCGTCTGAAGGAGAAAAGGTTATTTCACTTATGCAAAAGTTTTCGTTGCTTATTATTATTTTTAATGCTGTGGCTTCAAAAGGTTAACAGGATTAGATCAGCACAAGTCCGTGTCAAATTATATACTTCTCTATTGGCTTAACTATTTGTAGTTAAGCCAATAAAGAAGTTTATAATTTAAGTCTCGTTTTAATGGCTTCGTTTTTAAAAGATTTATTTGTTGCCAAACCATTTTTTTTTCGAGTTTTCCTCCATGTGACTCATGAGCCTAGTGATGAAAATCCTACCTAGGGACCCTTTTGCTAAGGCATTTGTTGTGTGACCTAAGTGTGCCTAAGTGTTAGTGTAAACTGACATTAGCAATTCTTGAAGGAATCACAAAATTATTAATAAAAAGACATTACATTATATTGACAAATTTATTATGAAGTCTATTTCAAAATAAATACTTTATAATTAAGTATCACAAAAGCTTGCATTGCACCTTTTTGTATCAAACGACAATATTTTTAAGCTTGAGTATAAAGCACATCTCAATATAAACTACAGCCTGCAAACTGCTGTAGTGTGTTCAAATCTAAACATAGACTCATTAGTCTGAAGCTGTCAGTGCTATAACTGTAAAACGAACTTCTTCCGGATCACGAGCCATGAACTCCTTGCATATCTTAGCTGAATCTTCAAGTAGAGAATCAGGTGTAGTAGGACCGTGGTTCACAGGGAAAGCTTTACGCCCATCCAATTCATACAGAAAGCCATCCTTGTGAACAAAAGTAATGAAGTGGTGATTCACAGGCTCTTCAGCACTAGGAGTATTAGTTTGTCCTTCCTGGGCTAATTCCTTGTGGGCTTTAATAATATCCTCAGACTTTTCCAATAATTTTCCTCGAGAGGGAGCATCCAGATCTTTGGCTTCATCTAAGAATGACTTCATGTGCCCATCAGCCAGTTCTATTTTATCAGTATTATTAGCAACACTGTGCACTAGAGCAACGGTGCCACAGGCGTTACTTATAAACTGTTTCATATAAAAAATATTGTTGGAAATTTCTTGGCCTATAGACAGAATATCGCTTTCTTCTTTTTGTTTATGTTCTTCATAAGCATCAGAAACTGGGAAGAGGAGCATGACAGAGAGCACAGGACGGGGCACCCAGGACAGCATTTCTGGTTCTAAGCCCATAACATCGACGACACCCCATTGACTAGGTACTCCTAATTTTTGGAGAAACTTGTTCATTACCTCAGGATTTGATTCTAATGGGATTAAAGTTTCAGTCGCCATTTCGAGTTTTTCTGCAAATACGAACAAGTGAGGTTACCGGTATTTCAGTGAAACTCAATAATTGCGATTAGATTACTAAATGTTACATGAAATCATTTTCATACGTACCAATTAATGTTGTTTTCCACACAAAAAATCCCAGACTAAGGCAGACAGACACAGTTACGTGTCTTTGGAGAAATTCAAATTATGATGAGTAAGACTAAACCCCGATCAATACATTACATTCCCTGACAATACAATAAATGAGTCAGTCAGTCAGTGACATGAGTATGACTGACATGACAAACAAGTCAACATAGATAGAGTTGACCAATTAGAAATCGACTAATTTAAAATTTATTGGAATAGGTATTTAAATTAGGTACCAAACTTAGAATTATTAAAGCCTCTTAATTTGATAATCTGCTACAGCTGAAGAGACATAACTTGTCAATGTTTTTCGTTTTTGGGTATGACGTTTGAGTTTTGTCTGTCACTGTTCAACTTGTCATATAAATACATTTTCTTCAGATATTATAATTAATTTTATTCGTATTAAAAGCCTCTCATCGTTTCTGCAAACGCTTCATCGCAAAGGCAGTACTCTGCTACAAGAATTTTTATGTTACTTATTGACAAGTCTTAATTTATTGTAAGTATCATCAGATTATAATGCTTGCACTACGGTCACAGGCCTGTGTTTACCTCTTTGAGAGTTATTGAAAGATTCATTGCGCAGACACCGGGTAAACCGAAAATTATTTTTTAGTTTCGTTTCTTCACGATGTTTTGTGATTTGTGAGTGGTAAAATAGCTTCTTTAGAAAAATTATTACTATATTCGAAACTTTGCTTGGATTATGAGTAGCCACAAGACGAGTTGCATGTGAGTTTGTATCCGAGACCACTCGGTCCGAGCAATCTCTCATCGTGGAACACGGCTTTACCCTTGATCTAGCTGCCTAACGAGAGCCTCCTCAGATATTCGAGGCTCTTGGCAATGGGGTTGGCCGGTGAAAGTTGAAAGCAGATGGCGCTAGCTAGTTTGTTCCCAATTTGGCCATTTTGAAATATAAAATGACATTACCACTTTACCAGATTTTTACCAATGACGATGCTTGGAACAAACTATGCTAGCGCCATTAGTATCACAGTTGCCATTACCATTAAGCCATAGGCGTCTATGACATCAAATTATTTTTAGTCGATTTGTTGTTTTATCATCTGCAAACTTTATGACAGTAATTTTAAAACATGTCGTAACACTATTTGTAGTGAAACTTCTCTTTGATGGACTCAGGACGATATTATTCTAATCAAAATAATGTTTATTTTATAGTTTTTTGTATTAAAATGTAATAAAGACGTGAATATTTAAAATGCGCCCACATATTTAATGAAAAATTACAAAAAGTAATACGATTCAGTCAAGAATCTCATCGAAATGGCAGTTTGTGGTCTAAGAACGTTATTGTTGATCGTCTGTATTTTAGAATTGGTATGTTTTCTATTTGATCTAATTTGTAAGAATTTAAAGTCGACATAATAAGTTTTAATTATACTAATAACTTCCTTCTAAATGATGATTTATTTTTCATTAGGGATGACTACGGTTAAGATGACATAAATCTTCGAAAACCTAGAGATTGATGACCTCCAATGGGTACCTTGGAGTCTGATCATATGATATCATGAATGATTCATCTATTGCGAGTTATTCCGATTACTAATGCCATTGTTCTTATTACAGATCATCACAATACAGCGGCAAGTATTTGATTTCCTGGGATATATGTGGCTGCCAATCATTGCAAACTTCAATAACATACTTTTGATAATATTTGGATCATTTGGAGCAGTTCAGTATATCACGAAATATCTTTTGGCAGTAAGTTTATCAGTTATCATTATGGTAGCCTATGATGTTGAAGTGACCTACTTTGTTATTTTGCTTTCACCATGCGTGTAAAAACAACATTATGTAACGGAGCTAATATTCACTATCATTCATAAGATTTTAAATTGAGTTTTTTTTTTTCTAGTTATTAATGTCTGGTCCTGGGCTCAATTCCCAGGTTGCAGGTTTGCAATGCTTTTTACCTCCAGTTATAGGGATTCTTGAATTTTTTCACTTGTCTTTGTTCTTTATTATATCCACAACTAGATATTATATTTTCACTCTTAATCAGAATGCTTTAAAAACACGCTTTTTGAAATCTAAATGTGTCTCTCTGTGGCACCGGTGAACCGATTTGGATGCGATCTTTTTGTAACTCTTAATGATTCATTTATTCTTAAGGAAATTAATTTACTATAGGTACCTCTGCCTAAAACTAGGAGAAATACAGATGTCATGTTAAGGTAATGCCCACCGCATTGGACCAATGCATCAAACGGATCGTAGTATTCTTTGTATAATAAGTCACTGATCCGCTCCGTACAGATTGTTCGAATCTGTTCAATAATACTACGATCTGTTTGATGCGATGCATCCGATGCAGACAGGTGGATGCTTACCATTATGAAATACTTTGCAAAACTCCTTAAAATGGAATTGTTCTATTTGTTCACTACAGGGTGTAACGGAATAAGCACAATACCTCTTAGTTGGTGATTCATGGGTCAGAAACAATAATTAGGCCTCTTGATACTAATTGTGTCAGCTGATGCAATATTTTGTATGGGAATTATTTTTGTCTTTTCCTTAGGGAATGTTGTTCAGTTTGATGGTCTGAATAATATTGTATTGTAAGTAAATATATGCACCAGTTTACTTATGAAACAAAATACTGTTAATTGTTACAGTATGCAATATGGAGTTTTATGTGGCTGGTTTGGAACATATTCCTGATTTGCTACTACCTAAATTTGGGATCTTTAAATCGGGTATGTATATTAAATTAATATTTTTTTGCTTTAAATTTATATTACATTGAAATATTTTATTTAACTATTTCACATATTTGCAGGACAGTGGCTTGTTATCGTTGGGTACAGGCAGTGTAAGTTGGTGGGAGAGCAATGGTTGGGGATGTCAGCCAGTGTGGGATGAAGTGGACGGGCCTGGCACATGGCGGCCCACGCGTGTCGAGGGCTGCTTCATGCAGTGGGACCATGTCGAGCTGGGCCAGTCAGCTGTTGCTGCTATATTTGCTGCCACGGCATTACCTCTCGCCGTAGTTTTGGCTTATCGATCATTTAAGAAGCAAAAGCCATCAGCAGGTATTATTATTTATTATAGATGCAAATTTAATGCAACACTTAAAATGATACTCATGCGTATAATGTCTTCACAGATAAAGGAACGATGTCGCGTCGTCCAGTGTACACGATTGAATTGAGTCCTACAGAAACAAACATCAGCGAAACTTCAATGAAACCAATGACACCCCGCCGAGTGAAACGTCGTTCAGGTTCCCGGGGAAACAACTCTTCAGTGCGCAGATCACGTCGATCATACAGAAATGCTGGATATTTATCGTCTAATGCTTCTTTGCCGCGTGAGGCGAGAGCGTCTCGTCCGACGTCGGCACACTCGTCATACTCTAACTTCCACGCGGCGCGACCAGTTTCATATCACACAGCAGAAAGGGAAAACTTCCCTGGTGTAGAAGACTCTTACGACCCACCGCCTCCTGTCGAATCTGTTCCTATAGTTACTAATAATAGATATAACACCATAGGACGCAGCAGTATGAAATCTGGCTATGACGTCGTCGGGCCGTACAATGAACCGAACCCACCGAGGAAGTACGAATCAAACATTCCGTCCTATGATAATATTGAACGAAATTATGAGGCGGCGCCAACTTATGATAATAGAGCGGACAATATAAGTCCTTGCGAGTCTCCGTCGTACGTGTACGGGGGCGCGTACGGCGAGGGCGCGTGGCAGACGCCGCCGCCGCCTGCGCCGCCATACAGCGCGCGCGCCACGCCGCAGGCGCCCGGCCCGCCCGCCTACCAGCCAACTAATGATCATTATAACTGAATATAGCAACAATATGTCCTAAATACTTGCAGAGTACTTACCTAAGTGCCTTACTCTTGTGATGTTATTCGGTAGTCGAAAGTTGAAACATTAAGCCCTTTTATTGTACGTAGTTATTAAGTTCTGATTTATATTTAAGAATATCGAAAGAATTGCCATGAAGTGGTGTGTTATGAATGAATGAATTGTAATCTGAATGTGATTTTATACGAATTACTCTTATAAACCAGTTTTGAAACTGTTTCAAAATGCTTATTTTTTAATTGGGTTCTAGCGAGGATATTTTAAGTCATTGTTATTACTTTATCGAGACATTAGCTTTAATGAAACTGTTAGTGTTAAGTTTCTGCCAGAAATAGGTTAGTTTATCATAATATCACAAGAATATTGTCATTCAGATCTGAGACCAGATTTAGATAATATTGAACAGCAGACCATTGATATTACTGTCCACTGGCGCAGTTTAGACCCAGTGGCTTAGTTGATACTTAAAAATGTTTGCACAAGTTTATTTGTATAATCCAGGTGACATTGTACACCCCTGTAACATTCCAATGGTAACATTCCTGACGAAAGCTGCAAAGCATAAAATATAATTTTAGGAACATACCTACCTATTGTTCTAGTTCAACAGTGTGAATTCTGTAAATTAGGGTACATAAAGATGGCTTGTGAAAGCTTTCTTTGTCGATGAGAAACAACAATTCATTATATGATACTGTTATGGGAATTTACAAGGTTTTAGACTTCCGTCCAAGTTATAATCTAAAATCTCATGATTATCTCTCTATAATATGAACTTATAATATGTCTATGATTAAAATAATCGAATTTTACTAAACAGTCTTGATGACTAAGGACCAATTTTGTACCTAGCAATTAATTAGATTACAACGAGCTTTATTAGGTTAAGAGAATAAGTTATAGGTTATATTTGAACCAGACTGTCTGGTAATTTTTATACCAAATATACACCTACTAAGGAAATATTGTATTTTATTTGAAACACTTTCTATATAATAAGCAGAGACGAGCGAAACGAAGCGAAAACGGGCAGGACTCGAAGATTTCAACCAATGTAAATTAAATTGGTGTCCTAAACGTCTCAGCTCCGCTCCGCTCGTCCTACTTCAGTGGAAACTGGAAACAACAGAATAAGTAAAACACTTCATCTTCATACGCTTTATGCAACCAAAACATAAATAAATAAATATCGCTGGACATAACACTACACACAGCGCCATCTAGTGCCACACTCAACCAGGTTTGTGTCGTGGACACCAGATAGCTGATATCCTAAATAGATACTTTTTGTTTGTAAATACATACTTATTATTAGTTATTATACAAATAAACCTCCATGACTCGGTTACAAATGTCCATGCTCTTCACACAAACATTGTTCCTACTGGGATTCGAACCCGGGACCGTAAGGCAGCCTTCGTAGCGCCATTTGGGTCGTCCACACTGTCGTCGTCATGGATCCCACCTACATAAATCTACTACGCAACATTTACAGAAATAGTACAACCACAATAAAATTACAAACCACTGGTCAAACAGTGACAAAGGAGTAGTCAAACAGGGCGACCCGCTATCTCCCAAACTCTTCACCAGTACCCTCCAGTCTTCAGCAAGTTGTCAGTTAATTGGAAGGAAAGAGATATTGTCCTTGGCGGGACGAGACTTAAATTTACGTTTGGCCGACGAAATTGTTCTCTTTGCATTCTTAGGCACAGAACTTCAGCAGATGGTTCTACACCTAAGGATTCTTACAGACGAGCGGCACGTTGCCAACTGCAGATCCACGTCGCCACCTGTCGGCGGCTGCCGCCCGGCGCGTCAACAGGTGGCGACGGCTGCAGTTTATCTGCCGTTGGCAACGTGCCGCTCGTCTGTAAGAACCCTAAGTGATACAAGCCATGGGGTTTGACTAAAGATGAATATGTCGAAGACCAGGTTATGTGCAATGAAACACCTAAAATAGAGAAGCGGCGAGCTTCGGATTGACGTGGAGCGAGGTGAAGCGTGAAGCTCAACACCGATCGCGATGGAGGTCATCTGTGGACGCCCTCTGCCCCCTTCTAGGGGACATAATATGACATTCGGTTTTGAGATGTCTTTATTTCCCATAAGAAATATTAACCAGTTTAAAAAAAAAAACAATACGGGGAGACAATACAACTTGTTCAAAAATAGCTCTAATAGGCCAAGTAGTATCTTGTTTAGCTTTAGAAACATAAAGAAGAATGTCTTTTTAGACTGCCTCGTTGCATGGTCAAGTGGTTGCAATCGCGGCTGCTGATTATGAGGTCCTGGATTCGATTCCCGGGTCGGGCAGTGTCATTGGGTTGTTCCATCCGAAATTTCTCAATAGCAGCCACGGAGTCTGGATTTATTTATATATTTATCAACATACATCAGATAACCAATGCGGTAAATGCGCCTTCATTAATACTTAACTTAATTGTTACTTAAATAACTAATATCTATAACTAAGCATTCCTTGTGAATTCACCCAGAGAACAACAGAATAAGTCTGTCTCACTCGCTATGAGGTTGAGCGTGCGGAGTGCACGCGTCAGCAGCGCCTCCTTTAAAAGGTTGGTCCGAGCACGCGGTTACACTAGCAGTCGTGGCTGCCGTGCGTCGCCGCCACAGCCGCCACACGTGCGGAACACACAGACTCACCTGGCCTAAAATAACTGCATTATGCACATTCCGTCGCAGTAATTTAAATATATATGAGGCGAGTGCAAGATCCCTCCTTACCCTTAGCCCTTAGCTCGTTGTATTCTACCATACCTAAAATAAATAAGGTAGGATACAATAATGGGTAAAAGGGATAGACTCCGTAGTAACGCATGTATCTACACAACATACATGCATACACATGCATGCATTGCACATGCATGTGCATGTGCATCTTATAAATTTATTTCGTACCTACCCTCTCCAGCATGAGACTATATTTAGCTTCATGCGGAGACCAGATAACTGCATTACACTCTAACTGGCTCCTCACCAATGCATTATTTATTTAAACTTCATGTACAAGGGTGGTACCGTGTGCGTGAACTTAGCAGATCATTTCCCAGCAGAGCATAAAAAAATGTGAGTTCTATTTGCATGCAGCATAGTTCTAGAGTTCCTGATACTTTTCAGAAATAGTTCTGCCCTTTTTCAGGAAAAAAAGTCAAACGAAAATATGATCTGCTAACTTCCGGTAGCAGATCATTTTTTCCAAAACTAAAATTTTGAAAGTGTTTTAGGCGCACAAAGATGAGTTCTATAGTTCCTAATACATTTTTGATATAGTTCTGTGACTATAAAATAAAAAAAAATACAAAGAAACATAGTAACTTAAAACCAGAAAAAAGACGATATTATACATACAAATGGCAATAAATTCATAAAACGTGGATTATCATAGATTTTTCTAGGCAATATCTGTAGTGTAGACGTCGAAATAACAATTAAAATCTTATATGAAAAAAAAACTCGATCTAAAGTGTACCCAGAGCATGGCTGAAGCTTAAGATTAGCGAAAATAATGATAAAAATCTATGTTTGAATCATAAAGTACAAAATAAATTATGTATAGTATTCTAAACAGACGACTTTTCAGTTTTAAATACACCAATAACAGGGCTGTTAAAAACCATGGCAAGAACACCTAGAATTTGTAGAAAAGTATTGCAGACCATGGTTGAAGATTAAGATTAGCAAAAAGTATAAAATTTGTGTCCGCTTAAAAAAAACAAAATTAATGATTAGTTGCATTTAGAACCCAGAACTCTACGGTTTCTAATACTTTTATAAAAGTGCTACACAAAACCATTAAAAGAAAACTTAGAACTCACATTCAGATTAAAGCAGAGCATGGTTGAAGATATAGATTAGCAAAAATCATGAACAGATTTCGCGTTCGCATATAAAAATCAATAAATAATTACAAGTAACACTGAAGACGTAGAACTCCTCGGTTTTATATACCTCAATTGTAGTTCTATTAAACGACATGAAAAGAAAACCCAAAACTCACACTCTGGTATCAGCAGAGCATGGTTGAAGATTTCGATTTGCAGAAATCATGAACAGATTTCTTGTTCGCATATAAGAATTAAAAAAAAAAAAGTGTATTTCAAAGGACCCAGAGCTCCTTGGTTTCAGACACCTCAATAGTAGTTCTATTAAACGACATGAAAAGTAAACCTAAAACTCACACTCAGATATCAGCAGAGCATGGTTGAAAATTTAGACTTGCAGAATCCAGACCAGATTTAGTGTTCGCATGAAAAAATATATTAATAATTATGAGTAGTACAAAGGACCTAGAACTCTTCGGTTTCTTGCACATCATCAATGGTGCTATAAAAAACATGAAAAAGAAAACCCGGAACTCACACTCAGGTATCAGCAGAGCATGATTAATGATTTCGATTTGCAGAAATCATGAACAGATTTCGTGTTCGCATATAAAAAAAAAAACAATGTGTAGTTCACAGGACCCAGAACTCCTCGGTTTCAGATACCTCAATAGTAGTTCTATAAAACGACATGAAAATTAAATCTAGAACTCACACTCAGATATCAGCAGAGCATGGTTGAATATTTCGATTAGCATAAATCATGAACAGATTTCGTGTTCGCATATAAAAATCAATAAGTAATTACAAGTAGCACTGAGGACCTAGAACTCCTCGGTTTTAATTACTTTATTATAAAGGCTATAAAATGATGTAAAAAGTAACCCCAGAACTCACACCCAGATATCAGCAGAGCAAGGTTGAAAATTTCGATTTTGCAGAAATCATGAACAGATTTCGTGTTCGCATATAAAAATCAAAAAGTAATTACAAATAGCACTGAGGACCTAGAACTCCTCGGTTTCCAGTAGTTTATTATAAATGCTATAAAATGATGTGAAAACTAACCCCAGAACTCACACCCAGATATCAGCAGAGCATGGTTGAAGATTTCGATTTTGCAGAAATCGTGAACAGATTTTGAGTTCGCATATAAAAAAAACATATGTGTAGTTCAAAGGACCCAGAACTCCTCGGTTTCATATACCTCAATAGTAGTTTTATAAAACGACATGAAAAGTAAACCTGGAACTCACACTCAGATATCAGCAGAACATGGTTGAATAATTCGTTTAGCAGAAATCATGAACAGATTTCGTGTTCGCATATAAAAATCAATAAGTAATGACAAGTAGCACTCAGGACCTAGAACTCCTCGATTCCTGGTAAGTTATTATACATGCTACAAAATGACTTGAAAATTAACCCCAGAACTCACACCCAGATGTCAGCAGAGCATGGTTTAAGATTTCGATTTTGCAGAAATCATGAACAGATTTCGTGTTCGCATATAAAAATAAAAGAAACATATGTGTAGTTCAAAGGACCCAGAGATCCTCGGTTTCAAATACCACAATAGTAGTTCTATAAAATGACATGAAAACTAAACCCGGAACTCACACTCTGGTATCAGCAGAGCATGGTTGAAGATTTCGATTTTGCAGAAATCGTGAACAGATTTTGAGTTCGCATATAAAAAAAACATATGTGTAGTTCAAAGGACCCAGAACTCCTCGGTTTAGGATACCTCTATAGTAGTTCTATAAAGCGACATGAAAATTAAACCTAGAACTCACACTCAGATATCAGCAGAGCATGGTTGAATATTTCGATTAGCAGAAATCATGAACAGATTTCGTGTTCGCATATAAAAATCAATAAGTAATGACAAGTAGCACTCAGGACCTAGAACTCCTCGATTCCTGGTAAGTTATTATACATGCTACAAAATGACTTGAAAATTAACCCCAGAACTCACACCCAGATGTCAGCAGAGCATGGTTTAAGATTTCGATTTTGCAGAAATCATGAACAGATTTCATGTTCGCATATAAAAATAAAAAAAACATATGTGTAGTTCAAAGGACCCAGAGATCCTCGGTTTCAAATACCACAATAGTAGTTCTATAAAATGACATGAAAACTAAACCCGGAACTCACACTCTGGTATCAGCAGAGCATGGTTGAAGATTTCGATTTTGCAGAAATCATGAACAGATTTCGTGTTCGCATATAAAAAAAACATATGTGTAGTTCAAAGGACCCAGAACTCCTCGGTTTCATATACCTCAATAGTAGTTTTATAAAACGACATGAAAAGTAAACCTGGAACTCACACTCAGATATCAGCAGAACATGGTTGAATAATTCGTTTAGCAGAAATCATGAACAGATTTCGTGTTCGCATATAAAAATCAATAAGTAATTACAAGTAGCACTGAGGACCTAGAACTCCTCGGTTTCTGGTAAGTTATTATAAATGCTATAAAATGACGTGAAAAGTAACCCCAGAACTCACACCCAGATATCAGCAGAGCATGGTTGAAAATTTAGATTTGCGGAAATCATGAACAGATTTCGTGTTTGCATATAAAAATCTATTATTGATTATGAGTAGCACAAAATACCTAGAACTCTTCGGTTTCTGGCACCACAGTAATAGTGCTATAAAAAAACATGAAAAATAAACTCGGAACTCACACTCTGGTATCAGCAGAGCATGGTTGAAGATTTCGATTTCCAAAAATCATTAACAGATTTCGTGTTCGCATTTATAAATAAAAAAAACAAACATATGTGTAGTTCAAAGGACCCAGAACTCCTCGGTTTCAAATACCTCAATAGTAGTTCTATTAAACGACATGAAAATAAAACCCGGAACTCACACTCAGGTATCAGCAGAGCATGGTTTAATATTTCGATTTGCAGAAATCATGAACAGATTTAGTGTTCGTAAAAAAAAAAATGTAGTTCAAAGGACCTAGAACTCCTCTATTTCAGATATCTCAATAGTAGTTCTATAAAAAAACATGAAAAGTAAACCTAGAACTCACACTCAGATATCAGCAGAGCATGGTAGAAAATTTAGACTTGCAGAGTCCAGACCAGATTTAGTGTTCGCATGAATAAATCAATTATTAGTTTTGAGTACTATAAAGGACCTAGAACTCTTCGGTTTCTTACACTGCATCAACAGTCCTATAAAAAAACATGAAAAGAAAACCCGGAACTCACACTCAGGTATCAGCAGAGCATGGTTGAATATTTCGATTTTGCAGAAATCATGAACAGATTTCGTGTTCGCATATAAAAATCTATTTTTGATTATGAGTAGCACAAAATACCTAGAACTCTTCGGTTTCTGGCACCACAGTAACAGTGCTATAAAAAAACATGAAAAATAAACTCGGAACTCACACTCTGGTATCAGCAGAGCATGGTTGAAGATTTCGATTTCCAAAAATCATTAACAGATTTCGTGTTCGCATATAAAAATCAATAAATAATTACAAAGCTTTGAGGACCTAGAACTCCTCGGTTTCTGGTAAGTTATTATAAATGCTATAAAATGACGTGAAAAGTAACTCCAGAACTCACACCCAGATATCAGCAGAGCATGGTTGAAAATTTAGATTTGCGGAAATCATGAACAGATTTCGTGTTCGCATAAAAAAATCTATTATTAATTATGAGTAGTACAAATTACCCAGAACTCTTCAGTTTCAGATACATCAATATTAGTTCTATAAAAGTCTAGTGAAGTCTAAGAAAGTCTAGTTACGAAATCTGTTCATGATTACCGCAAATCTAAATTTTCAATCATGCTCTGCTGATGTCTGGGTGTGAGTTCTGGGGTTACTTTTCACGTCATTTAATAGCATTTACAATATTTTACCAGGAACTGAGGAGTTCTAGGTCCTCAGTGCTACTTGTAATTATTTATTGATTTTTATATGCGAACACGAAATCTGTTCATTATTTCTGCTAATCGAAATATTCAACCATGCTCTGCTGATATCTGAGTGTGAGTTCTAGGTTTACTTTTCATGCCGTTTCATAGAACAACTATTGAGATATCTAAAACCGAGGAGTTCTGGGTCCTTTGAACTACACATATTTTTTTAATATTTTTATATGCGAACTCAAAATCTGTTCATGATTTCCGCGAAATCGAAATCTTCAACCATGCTCTGTTGATATCTGGGTGTGAGTTCTGGGGTTAATTTTTCACGTAATTTTATAGCATTTATAATAAAATACTGGAAACCGAGGAGTTCTAGGTCCTCAGTGCTATTTGTAATTACTTTTTGATTTTTATATGCGAACACGAAATCTGTTCTTGATTTCTGAAAAATTGAAATTTTCAACCATGCTCTGCTGATATCAAAGTGTGAGTTCTAGGTTTACTTTTCATGTCATTTTATAGAACTACTATAGTGGTATCTAAAACCGCTGAGATCTGGGTCCTTTGAACTACACATATTTTTTTAATATTTTTATATGCGAACATGAAATCTGTTAATGAGTTTTGCAAATAGAAATCTTCAACAATGCTCTGCTGATACCAGAGTGTGAGTTTCGGGTTTAGCTTTCATGTCATTTTATAGAATTACTATTGTGGTATCTGAAACCAAGGAGTTCTGGGTCCTTTGAACTACACATATGTTTTTTTTAGTTTTATATGCGAACACGAAATCTGTTCATGATTTCTGCAAAATCGAAATCTTCAACCATGCTCTGCTGATGTCTGAGTGTGAGTTCTAGGTTTAATTTTCATGTGGCTTTATAGAACTATTATTTATATCTGTATCTAAAACCGAGGAGTTCTGGAACCTTTGAACTCCACATATTTTATTTTATTTTTATATGCGAACACGAAATCTGTTCATTATTTCTGCTAATCGAAATATTCAACCATGCTCTGCTGATATCTGAGTGTGAGTTCTAGGTTTACTTTTCATGTCGTTTTATAGAACAACTATTGAGGTATCTAAAACCGAGGAGTTCTGTGTCCTTTGAACTACACATATTTTTTTTAATATTTTTATATGCGAACTCGAAATCTGTTCATGATTTCTGCAAAATCGAAATCTTCAACCATGCTCTGCTGATATCTGGGTGTGAGTTCTGGGGTTAGGTTTCACATCATTTTATAGCATTTATAATAAACTACTGAAAACCGAGGAGTTCTAGGTCCTCAGTGCTATTTGTAATTACTTTTTGATTTTTATATGCAAGCACGAAATCTGTTCATGATTTCTGCAAAATCGAAATTTTCAACCATGCTCTGCTGATACCAGAGTGTGAGTTCTAGGTTTACTTTTCATTTCGTTTCATAGAACAACTATTGAGGTATCTAAAACCGAGGAGTTCTGTGTCCTTTGAACTACACATATTTTTTTTAATATTTTTATATGCGAACTCAAAATCTGTTCCTGATTTCTGCAAAATCGAAATCTTCAACCATGCTCTGCTGATATCTGGGTGTGAGTTCTGGGGTTAGTTTTAAAATCATTTTATAGCATTTATAATACCTTATCAGGAACCGAGAAGTTCTAGGTCCTCAGTGCTACTTGTAATTACTTATTGATTTTTATATGCGAACACGAAATCTGTTCATGATTTATGCTAATCGAAATATTCAACCATGCTCTGCTGATATCTGAGTGTGAGTTCTAGGTTTAATTTTCATGTCGCTTTATAGAACTACTATTGAGGTATTTGGAGTTCTGGGTCTTTTGAACTACACATATGTTTTTTTAATTTTATATGCGAACACGAAATCTGTTCATGATTTCTGCAAAATCGAAATCTTCAACCATGCTCTGCTGATATCTGGGTGTGAGTTCTGGGGTTAGTTTTCACATCATTTTATAGCATTTATAATAAACTGGAGGATAATAACGAGGAGTTCTAGGTCCTCAGTGCTATTTGTACTTACTTTTTGATTTTTATATGCGAACACGAAATCTGTTCATGATTTCTGCAAAATCGAAATTTTCAACCATGCTCTGCTGATATCTGGGTGTGAGTTCTGGGGTTAATTTTCAAATCATTTTGTAGCATGTATTAAATATTCAACCATGCTCTGCTGATATCTGAGTGTGAGTTCTAGATTTAATTTTCATGTCGTTTTATAGAACTACTATTGAGGTATCTGAAACCGAGGAGTTCTGGGTCCTGTGAACTACACATTTGTTTTTTTTATTTTTATATGCGAACACGAAATCTGTTCATGATTTCTGCAAAATTGAAATTTTCAACCATGCTCTGCTGATATCTTGGTGTGAGTTCTGGGGTTAGTTTTCACATCATTTTATAGCATTTATAATACAGTACTAGAAACCGAGGAGTTCTAGGTCCTCAGTGCTACTTGTAATTACTTATTGATTTTTATATGCGAACACGAATTCTGTTCATGATTTCTGCTAATCGAAATATTCAACCATGCTCTGCTGATATCTGAGTGTGAGTTCTAGGTTTACTTTTTATGTCGTTTTATAGTACTGCTATTGACGTATCTGAAACCGAGGAGTTCTGGGTCCTTTGAACTACACATATGTTTTTTTATTTTTATATGCGAACACGAAATCTTTTCATTATTTCTGCAAAATCGAACTCTTCAACCATGCTCTGCTGATACCTGAGTGTGAGTTCTAGGTTTACTTTTCATGCCGTTTCATAGAACAACTATTGAGATATCTAAAACCGAGGAGTTCTGGGTCCTTTGAACTACACATATTTTTTTAATATTTTTATATGCGAACTCAAAATCTGTTCATGATTTCTGCGAAATCGAAATCTTCAACCATGCTCTGTTGATATCTGGGTGTGAGTTCTGGGGTTAATTTTTCACGTAATTTTATAGCATTTATAATAAAATACTGGAAACCGAGGAGTTCTAGGTCCTCAGTGCTATTTGTAATTACTTTTTGATTTTTATATGCGAACACGAAATCTGTTCTTGATTTCTGAAAAATTGAAATTTTCAACCATGCTCTGCTGATATCAAAGTGTGAGTTCTAGGTTTACTTTTCATGTCATTTTATAGAACTACTATAGTGGTATCTAAAACCGCTGAGATCTGGGTCCTTTGAACTACACATATTTTTTTAATATTTTTATATGCGAACATGAAATCTGTTAATGATTTTTGCAAATAGAAATCTTCATCAATGCTCTGCTGATACCAGAGTGTGAGTTTCGGGTTTAGCTTTCATGTCATTTTATAGAATTACTATTGTGGTATCTGAAACCAAGGAGTTCTGGGTCCTTTGAACTACACATATGTTTTTTTTAGTTTTATATGCGAACACGAAATCTGTTCATGATTTCTGCAAAATCGAAATCTTCAACCATGCTCTGCTGATGTCTGAGTGTGAGTTCTAGGTTTAATTTTCATGTGGCTTTATAGAACTATTATTTATATCTGTATCTAAAACCGAGGAGTTCTGGAACCTTTGAACTCCACATATTTTATTTTACGCGAACACGAAATCTGTTCATTATTTCTGCTAATCGAAATATTCAACCATGCTCTGCTGATATCTGAGTGTGAGTTCTAGGTTTACTTTTCATGTCGTTTTATAGAACAACTATTGAGGTATCTAAAACCGAGGAGTTCTGTGTCCTTTGAACTACACATATTTTTTTTAATATTTTTATATGCGAACTCGAAATCTGTTCATGATTTCTGCAAAATCGAAATCTTCAACCATGCTCTGCTGATATCTGGGTGTGAGTTCTGGGGTTAGGTTTCACATCATTTTATAGCATTTATAATAAACTACTGAAAACCGAGGAGTTCTAGGTCCTCAGTGCTATTTGTAATTACTTTTTGATTTTTATATGTAAGCACGAAATCTGTTCATGATTTCTGCAAAATCGAAATTTTCAACCATGCTCTGCTGATACCAGAGTGTGAGTTCTAGGTTTACTTTTCATTTCGTTTCATAGAACAACTATTGAGGTATCTAAAACCGAGGAGTTCTGTGTCCTTTGAACTACACATTTTTTTTTTAATATTTTTATATGCGAACTCAAAATCTGTTCCTGATTTCTGCAAAATCGAAATCTTCAACCATGCTCTGCTGATATCTGGGTGTGAGTTCTGGGGTTAGTTTTAAAATCATTTTATAGCATTTATAATACCTTATCAGGAACCGAGAAGTTCTAGGTCCTCAGTGCTACTTGTAATTACTTATTGATTTTTATATGCGAACACGAAATCTGTTCATGATTTATGCTAATCGAAATATTCAACCATGCTCTGCTGATATCTGGGTGTGTTCTGTATCTTTATATTTCGTTTTAACTGGAGGATAATAACGAGGAGTTCTAGGTCCTCAGTGCTATTTGTACTTACTTTTTGATTTTTATATGCGAACACGAAATCTGTTCATGATTTCTGCAAAATCGAAATTTTCAACCATGCTCTGCTGATATCTGGGTGTGAGTTCTGGGGTTAATTTTCAAATCATTTTGTAGCATGTATTAAATATTCAACCATGCTCTGCTGATATCTGAGTGTGAGTTCTAGATTTAATTTTCATGTCGTTTTATAGAACTACTATTGAGGTATCTGAAACCGAGGAGTTCTGGGTCCTGTGAACTACACATTTGTTTTTTTTATTTTTATATGCGAACACGAAATCTGTTCATGATTTCTGCAAAATTGAAATTTTCAACCATGCTCTGCTGATATCTTGGTGTGAGTTCTGGGGTTAGTTTTCACATCATTTTATAGCATTTATAATACAGTACTAGAAACCGAGGAGTTCTAGGTCCTCAGTGCTACTTGTAATTACTTATTGATTTTTATATGCGAACACGAATTCTGTTCATGATTTCTGCTAATCGAAATATTCAACCATGCTCTGCTGATATCTGAGTGTGAGTTCTAGGTTTACTTTTTATGTCGTTTTATAGTACTGCTATTGACGTATCTGAAACCGAGGAGTTCTGGGTCCTTTGAACTACACATATGTTTTTTTATTTTTATATGCGAACACGAAATCTTTTCATTATTTCTGCAAAATCGAACTCTTCAACCATGCTCTGCTGATACCTGAGTGTGAGTTCTGGGGTTACTTTTCACATCATTTTATAGCATTTTTAATAAAGTACTAGAAACCGAAGAGTCCCAGGTCCTCAGTGCTACTTGTAATTACTTATTGATTTTTATATGCGAACACGAAATCTGTTCATGATTTCTGCTAATCGAAATATTCAACCATGCTCTGCTGATAACTGTGTGTGAGTTCTAGGTTTATTTTTCATGTCTTTTTATAGAACTACTATTGAGGTATCTGAAACAGAGAAGTTCTAGGTCCTTTGAACCACACATCTTATTTTTTTTTGCAAACACTATATTGGTCATGATTTTTGCAAGTCTAAATTTTTAACCATGCTCTGCGGATATCTGAGTGTGAGTTCACTTTTCATGTCTTTTTATAAAACTACTTTTGAAGGTATTAGAAACCGAGGAGTTCTACGTCCTCAGTGTTACTTGTAATTATTTATTGATTTTTATATGCGAACACGAAATCTGTTCATGATTTTTGCTAATCTATATCTTCAACCATGCTCTGCTTTAATCTGAATGTGAGTTCTAAGTTTTCTTTTAATGGTTTTGTGTAGCACTTTTATAAAAGTATTAGAAACCGTAGAGTTCTGGGTTCTAAATGCAACTAATCATTAATTTTGTTTTTTTTAAGCGGACACAAATTTTCATACTTTTTGCTAATCTTAATCTTCAACCATGGTCTGCAATACTTTTGTACAAATTCTAGGTGTTCTTGCCATGGTTTTTAACAGCCCTGTCATTGGTGTATTTAAAACTGAAAAGTTGTCTGTTTAGAATACTATACATAATTTATTTTGTACTTTATGATTCAAACATAGAATTTTATCATTATTTTCGCTAATCTTAAGCTTCAGTCATGCTCTGGGTACACTTTAGATCGAGTTTTTTTTTATATAAGATTTTAATTGTTATTTCGACGTCTACACTACAGATATTGCCTAGAAAAATCTATGATAATCCACGTTTTATGAATTTATTGCCATTTGTATGTATAATATCGACTTTTTTCTGGTTTTAAGTTACTATGTTTCTTTGTATTTTTTTTTTTATAGCCACAGAACTATATCAAAAATGTATTAGGAACTATAGAACTCATCTTTGTGCGCCTAAAACACTTTCAAAATTTTAGTTTTGGAAAAAATGATCTGCTACCGGAAGTTAGCAGATCATATTTTCGTTTGACTTTTTTTCCTGAAAAAGGGCAGAACTATTTCTGAAAAGTATCAGGAACTCTAGAACTATGCTGCATGCAAATAGAACTCACATTTTTTTATGCTCTGCTGGGAAATGATCTGCTAAATTCACCGACATGGTGGTACCTACATAGGGGGACTTAATGCCACAAGGCATTCTCTACCAGTCAACATTTGGGTCAAATAGGATAGCATTGTGATAGAGTAGGTACTCGTACAACAAAAATAAATAAGAAAAATACCATTTTGCAAGCATCAATTAAAAACACATAAATGGGTACCTACATATTATTACATATAATATTAATGCTAAAATAAACTAATATATACTAAAATACATACAAATAGTCCGGAATACGAGAAACCTTATAATAATTACTACGACACTAGTAATGACTAGAAAGTAATTTAGATTGACTTTAAATAGAACTTCCGAACTGCTCTTTTGAAAGCCAATTTGCTTTCAGCTTTTTTAATACCAAGGGGTAGCGCGTTCCAGAGTTTTACAGAGGAGATAGCATAAGAAGAGGACATAAAACCAGTACGATGAGAAGGAATTTGAAGGATTAGGTTTTTGGAAGCTCGAAGGTTGCGACTGTGAGAACTGCCCAACACCTTGAAAAAAGTTTTTAGGTAGGTACTCGGGAGCACATGGATCATTCATAATGGTGAAGAGCATGTAGAGAGATCTGAGGGACCTCCTGAGTCTGATAAGCAGCCATTTAAGCTGAGAACGGTACCTACGAAGAGATGTGATCGTATTTACGAAGGCTAAAAATGAAACGAATGCAATTGTTCAGAAGACGATCCAATTTGTTAAGAAGTTCTTGGGTTAGATCAGAGTAACAAACATCAGCATAGCCGATAATGGGGAGCACAAGCGACTGGACCAAAGTTGTTTTAGTGCTAGATGGGAGAAAATGTTTAAATCTATAGAGAGACCGCAGTGAGTAACTTTCTGGCTAACCTGAGCTACCTGCTTATTCCAACTGAAAGTGTCGTCATGCAATGTACAGGCCCAAGTTCTTTACGTGTGGTGAGAGAGGTATAACAGAATTGTCGAACATAAGTGGCACTAGCCGGCTAGTGTCCAAATTTCTCAGGTAGTACGATACAATCAGGAATCAGGCATTATATAATGCTATTTAGCTTTCACATTCGTGAAACCTCGGACCGTACGAAGCATGAGACCTAAATTTCTAAATTTGTGCCCGGTTCATGACAATAGGCTTGCCCCCTATTACATGGGATTTAAAACATAACTAGCGAAATGTGGGTGTACTATTAGGTACATCTCTGCGTATCCCTTCAGGGATAACAGGTGTGATGTTTTGTGTGTATGTTTTTAGGGTTCCGTAGTCAACTAGAAACCCTTATAGTTTCGCCATGTCTGTCCGTCCGTCCGTCCGTCTGTCCGTCCTCGCTTAATCTCTGTGACCGTTAGCACTAGAAAGCTGAAATTTGGTACCAATATGTATATCAATCACGCCGACAAAGTGGAAAAAAATGTTTTATTAGGGTAGCCCCCCTATATGTAAAGTGGGAAGTGTTTTTTTTTTTTAATTTCAACCCTAACGTGTGATATATTGTTGGAAAGGTATTTAAAAATGAATAGGGGTTTCCTAAAATCATTTTTTGATAATGTCAATAATTTCGGAAATTATCGCTCCAAAATTAAAAAACAATGTGTACTTACCTTCTAACTTTTGAACCATAAGTTTAGAAAATATGAAAAAAAATCTGAAAAGTAGAACTTTATAAGGACTTTCTATGAAAATCATTTTGAACTTGATGGAAACAACAGTTTTTGTACAAAAAAGACAAAAATTTGTACAAAATACCCACTACCGGGAGCAGTTGCAGGAGTGCGGAGCGCTGCTGGAGCGCGAACATAATGGATACCCACCTTTAAACTCATAAGTGGGAACACATTGTGACGGACGGGAAACTACGGAACCCTACACTGAGCGTGGCCCGACACGCTCTTGGCCGGTTTTTTTTTAGAAATATTACCAGTATAAATACGGCTGCCTGCTTCTTTAGGCTGCGTTTCCACCAGAGATGTGCGAGGGATGTGTTTGTTACATTTACCTAGGTTCTATTACAAAACAAGGGGATGTGTGCTAGGGGCGGATACGTGCAAGCGGAAAAATGGCAGTCACTAGACGGTGTGGTTACCGCTCGCATCTGAAACGAGACGCTGCACCCTCGCACCGCTCATGTGCGCTCCGTTTTATAGCGTCGCTACGCATCATCGCACTGCTCAGCGGTCTAGCACATCTTTGGAGGAAACGCTCACCCTCACACCGTTCTACAGCCTCGCTCCACGTCGCCTCGCACATCTTTGGTGGAAACGTAGCCTTATAAAGGGTTTTTTTAGCGCATAAACGAGCGATGCGCTAGAAGTGGAAGGAATGGACGGAGGCCTTTTCCCAGGAGTGGGACAGCAGACTAAAAAATAACACTTGATTGAGCATTGGAATTTTATTCTTAACATAAATCTTAACAGACTGATACAAGATCGCAAAAATATATCACAAGGTATTATTAAATACTGGTTCCGTAATAACCAATCAACTAATGGTAAAACTTTTTTAGTAAAGTTGTCTAATATTGCCGACTATATGTATACAGAAAAATGATAAAAGAAACATTAGTTGAATATTATTACGATTAAAGTAATTAATGGATAAAGAAATTGTTAGTTACATTCAATACAAATGCATCAACATAATATACAAAATCGACTACTAACTTCCAGTTCACGAAGTTTCGAATTTAAGAATAAATCCAAACAGATCTTTATTACGCAGACTTCAGAGATAAAGAGATTTATGAACATAATAAATTATAACGTGTAAAGGAGATTCTTTATGAAATTCAAAGTTACTTGTGCGGAACCAAAATTACATTAAATGCTACGCAATTTATCGTCTTTCAATATTCATGTCAACTTGACTAGTTTCTTCATTACAACAACTTTAAAAGTATTAGTCTTCATTCTTACACAAAAATACTCTTTCACGCTGCGATTAGTTAGTCCTACGCTTATTCTAGTTGATATGGGTACGGTAAAGGCACGTGCACACTATGGCGTGTCAACACATCAGATGGGCGACAGCGTGCGGCGCTCGGCGGACGTGAGCGCGGGGTGCCACACGTCCACGATGAGCACGAGGCGCGTGCACACTATGGCGTGTCAACACATCAGATGGGCGACAGCGTGCGGCGCTCGGCGGACGTGAGCGCGGGGTGCCACACGTCCACGATGAGCACGAGGCGCGTGCACACTATGGCGTGTCAACACATCAGATGGGCGCCAGCGTGCGGCGCTCGGCGGACGTGAGCGCGGGGTGCCACACGTCCACGATGAGCACGAGGCGCGTGCACACTATGGCGTGTCAACACATCAGATGGGCGCCAGCGTGCGGCGCTCGGCGGACGTGAGCGCGGGGTGCCACACGTCCACGATGAGCACGAGGCGCGTGCACACTATGGCGTGTCAACACATCAGATGGGCGGCAGCGTGCGGCGCTCGGCGGACGTGAGCGCGGGGTGCCACACGTCCACGATGAGCACGAGGCGCGTGCACACTATGGCGTGTCAACACATCAGATGGGCGGCAGCGTGCGGCGCTCGGCGGACGTGAGCGCGGGGTGCCACACGTCCACGATGAGCACGAGGCGCGTGCCCGTGCCGTTGTGCCACACTTCGTGCTCGAAACTGTCGTCGAACATCAACGTCTTGCCCACTTGCCACTGTCTGTGAATAAAAAACTCTAACTGTTATAAAAAAAATACGTGTAATCGTTAAGACAAGTAATTTAGTGGTAGCGCGATAGAATGTAAAAATTGGTATTCAATCAATCCCCCAAAAAAAAAAAATCTGATCGCCTTTTTGTGATGTGCCCTAGCCTAGTAACTGTGACCAACTTACGGCCGCAGTCGAGGCTTCGCTCGTTGTTGGTTGCAATTTTAACCTAACCTTTTTGGTTGGGGTCTAACCCTAGCTTAGTTACTGCGACGGCCAACCTTAAGAAGACACAATACGGCTGTTTTTCCATTCAAAAGTAGTCCCCTGTTTCCTCCCTGGATAATGCCAGTACAACAATATTTTCTTTTCCAAAAAATCTATGACCACTATTGTCTATCCTGTGTTTGTCCTATGTTTCCTTTTTTTTCTTAAATTATTTATTAGAAGAGATATGAAACCTCCAAAAACCAAAAAAATTGGCGAGATTTTCTGCTGTGTTCAAACATACAGAAAACAAATTTGACTAGATTAACATAAGAGAACAACCTATGAACACGGCCAAAACCTTTCTTTAATTTTTAATGAAAAAAGTAGTTAAATCGATGGAGTTCGGTTTGGACCACCGCAGTGAACGGACGCCTCGAAATTTACAGTCGGGTGTGTTTGTGAACCATAAATTTGAATCGAATTTATTTATATCGTGAACTTAAGTAAGATTAGTAAGACCGGGGATAAAACGTTTCCATATCTAAATACAGTGTTGCAGTGTAGTGTTTGTGGACGGACTGACAAGGCGCCCAAGATATCATCGGGAGCCTGTGATCCCGCCCGGGCCTGTAGCTGGAATTTGGTGAACTCGTTTAATTTATATTATGTTGAATGGGCACAGATTATTTTCCAGCCAACCAGCGGTCGCTTGTGTGTACAAATCTGAGGTTTCCCAGTCTACTTACCTAGTTAGGAATACTCCTTATTTAAACTATTAACTCTCTAAATAACCAAAATACATTATTGTGCATGATAATAACCTAAATCAATCCGGTGCTGTATTGTGTGCCCAATCCAGCCCAGAACAGCCACCAAAACAGAGCTGCAAGTCAGCCCAGAGCCTTCCCCAGTTTTCATACTTACGCCGACCGCACACTAGCGTAATACTAGTTGCATAAATGGCAGCATAAACATATTGATATGAGATGTATTGGGGCCTCCCTGTCAACAATATCTCCGCGTATACCGTTTAATGTTTAAAAATTAGACTACAGCATAACTTGCAATACTGCGACAACGAATGCACACGTGTTAATTAACACAAGGTTAGGCCTTCTATTACATAATAGCATCGCTGTGACCGGCACCTTCCAGGGCACCAATACTACGCTCCGTGCATTTGCCAGCAACATGTGGCAGGGGACACACAAGAAAACAAAAGCATAAGCCGTACTCTTAAAAGTCACTGGGACGCAAAAAATTAGTTACACCAGAACACATTAGATTATTATTTTTTATTTTGCCTCACTCCGTGCCTAACGAACACAGATGGCATAACAAACCCTATACAAATAATCTGACAATGGTGAACCCTACTTCCTCCTATTACCCATGAAACAAAAACAGATTACATAGTTCGACCATTAACGTACAAACAAAGCCACACTTAAACCACCGTTAATACAGAGGTGAAGTCAAAACAACGTGAGATTAATAAAAGTCCTAACAAAACACAATTAGTTAATAAGCTCTATTTTGCAGGGAAGCTAATCAATATTGTCCGCAGGAAAACAAAAACGGTGCAGCATAATAGCAAACAGGACCCATTATCATCTAAGCATGGAAATAGCCCATATGATCGGAGACGGAAACTGCTTATTTAGGGCTATCGCGCAGCAAGTAAACGCCATATTTTTCCTGACGTTAGATCACCACATGATAAGAAGAGACCTGGCGAAATATGTCAAAGAGAATAAAGCCAGAGAAGAGAGTCAAAGAGAATAACCTGCCTACTACCACAAGCCAAGGAAGTGCGGATGAGCAAAGGAAAAAATATATCGAACAACAACACAAAGACGGCGTCTAGGGGGGTGAAGATATCATCATTGCAGCAGCCGAGTACTACTTCATTAACGTTACAGTACACCAAGCCGGGCCTAGTGCTCCCATTACATACCGCCCCAAAGATCCACAAGCTGTAGCCACTATTAACTTACTATATCACAATAATCACTATGACAGCCTTCTTAGCGCGCTTAATTCTCAAGAATCTGCAACAGAATGTACACCACAAAGTACGCCAAATACAAGCGCAACGTTACCGCCTGCTGAACAACCTGACGCCACCGGATATACAATTCTAAGACCCCCAACCTGCCCTAGTAAAGTAACAGAAATTAATAGTGTCAAAATCGCAACCTGGAATGTTAGAGGCACTGCCACACATTCCAAGAAAAATAACATTGACAAAACCTTGAAAGATAAAGGGATACACATAGCATGCCTACAGGAAACAAATCTGAGCACCGGATTATTTAACTCAAAACACTACACCTGGCACCTTAATGGCTCTACCGAACGCCGTGGTCTCGCGCTACTTGTAAGAAAAGACACGACCATAACAATTCAAATAACAAGAAGAAATACAAACGTCATGGCAGCAGTTATAACAGCTCTCTGCAAAGGACAATCTGTGAACTTGTATATAATAACAACACACATACCAAGCACTAAGCCAACTAAGACATTTTCCAATTTGATCAACTGCATCAATGCAAAGCCAAAAGGGTTAAACATGATCATCCTAGGAGACTTTAATGCGCACATAGGAAAGCAAGACATAAACACAACAGGTGCCAACTTGTTGCACCCTGCATCGAATGACAATGGTGAAATCTTATTAGATATAATAAAAAGAGAAAACCTTAGATTAGATACATCACGAGGCAGATCAAGCTGCAAAATAACGTGGCAATCTGGAAAAAGGAAATCGCAAATTGACCATATACTTACTGCTACGGACCAAGCCAAATATATTTAATTACATAAAAGGCGAGTGCAGGAAAATATATCAGACCATAAAATTATTCTCGCGGATATTATTATTCTGAACCTTAAGAGGGAAAATTCGACACTGCATATGCTGAAATCCAGCACGAAACCAATTCATAAATCTGAGCTCGAATTCAACTACAGAAATCACGACTATAGCCGGCTCCAAAATGAGGAAATAATGAAAAAATACCAAGAGTAAATCAAGAGCCAACCTCAGGTAATAAATCTACAAAACAAGGAAAATAGCCAACTAGTCCCATTCCCTTATGAATATCATGAAATCAGCAGCGGCGAAGATTCTTATAAGCAGGCCAATTAGATCCAGGGAACACAGAATCGCGGTCGCAAAACTGCAAAAAGCCAAGTTTATAAAAAACTGTTACCCCAGACAAGCATTCGCAATCAAACAACTAAGCGATTGCTTCGCTTAGAGCACACAAGCTGCAAAATATAAG